>OX276329.1:47666375-57666375 GCA_946251845.1 Andrena fulva | reverse complement strand
AATAAATACGCAATTTTGTTGCTACAAATGGATATGGTTGCATGATTAGTTAGACTTAATATCTCAGGAATGAAACAAATTTATACTTGCCTGCATATATCTTTATTGCTCTGTAAGTACGTATATAGGTGTGCAATAAGTGTTCACCAATAAATAAACAAATAGATGTTCGATATGATTATGCCGCATTCTCTACTTTTAATTGTGGAATTCTGTGGAATATTGGAATAGTGAGAACCTGAGTGTGCACCACTTGTTAATAACAATTCGACAGTGACTGTGTGCAATCATCGACGAAGTATAGGATAGACCTATCACCTTATGGGACTTCGTGTCACCGCCCAAACTGTATTACCGACCCATAATTTCAGGACTGAAGTCAGCGGCCTCTGTTCATGAACTATACGTGTGACTTGTTTAGAGTGATATTCGACTCGTGAAATGAGGTTATTCGACTCGCGAAAAGAGATATTCGACTCGCGAAAAGAGATATTCGACTCGCGAAAAGAGGTATTCGACTCGCGAAAAGAGACATTCGACTCGCAAAATGAGATATTCGACTCATGAAATGAGATATGCGACTCGCGAAAAGAGATATTCGACTCGTGAAATGAGATATTCGACTCGCGAAATGAGATATTCGACTCGGGAAATGAGATATTCGATTCGCGAAAAGAGACATTCGACTCGCGAAATCATATATTCGACTGGCGGAATCAGATATTCGACTCGCGGAATCAGATATTCGACTCGCGGAATCAGATATTCGACTCGCGGAATCAGATATTCGACTCGCGAAATGAGATTTTCGACTCGCGAAATCAGATATTCGACTCGTATAGTGTTAATAGAGAAGGATAAGTGCATGTTGGAATATTTCAGCAAGATACTGGAACCGATGGGTTTTTCACAATTTTTAAAGTACTCTCTGCTTCAGCACCTTATTGAGATATACCAAGTTACAATTCCTTGCTGAGGTATTCCTACTTAGTTATAACGTACTGTATTTTTTAAACAAATTAAGTAAACATACTAAAACATACTAAGTTCGGACGTTTGCATTTTTCGTAGCAGTTTTCATCATATTTAGTTTCAATTCTAACCGCTTGTAGCATTGCGTTCGAATTCCACTCTGAATCGATAATGTTGGGTGTGACACGAAAATGGTAAGGGGGCTCGCGAGCCCCCCGAGCGTGTGACACAAAATTACATTGCGTGATAGGTCTATCCTATACCTGGTCTGTGGTGCAATTAAAGCTATACAAAGGTAAAACTGTTTGAAATGGCATCGGCCAACGAAGATGCAAACGATGATTATTACTTGGAATTGTCCGCAAATCCGATCAAATTTGAGTCGGTCAGTTGCCTCACTAATATCTTCTTCGACAACTCGAAGCAACAGGTTAGTAAATTGATACACACTCGTACCTCAAAGTTAATCTCCGTACATTTTAATGATGTACATAAATGTTGCTTCTATCTAGGTATTTGCTGTTCGATCGGGGGGTGTCGCGGGTGTGCTAGTTAAAGGTCCCAATCAAAACATAAGCTTTCAAATGGAGGACAAGGGTCCTGTGATTTCCATCAAATTCTCTCCCGATATGAATATACTAGCGATACAACGTACCAACACTTCTGTCGAATTTCTCAACTATTCTCCTGACACTGGATTGGATAATATCGAATACTCGCAACCATGTAAAGGAAAAAATGCCACTATATTACAGTTTGTTTGGACACATGGAAATGATATATTACTTGTTACCGATTACGGAGTCGAGCTATATCAAGTGCGAGTTTGAATCATTACCTTCTGAAAGCCATAGCTTGCTCGAAATCTACTGGATACCTGGTTTCATTGTTTCAGGTAAATCCAGAGAAGAGAAGCGCCAGAGCTCTGAAATGTTTAAGCTTGGGTGTACATTGGTTCGTGTATTGCCCTCAAAGTCATTTGGTATTACTGTCGTCAGGGACGCTAGGGAATCAAATGCAGGCATTGCAGGTGACGCCAGGGAATCTTCACAAACTAACGAAGTTTGAAAGTAAGCCTGAAAGTTTAGCAGCTATCGCTTGGCTCGTTAATACACAGACGAATTAACGATGAAATTGCTTCAGTGGAACCTGGTCCAACGAAATCGGGCAAACTTGCTGTTTCCGAGGGAGATGTAGCTTTAGCAGTTCTGTATGGAACTCCGTGTATCATCTTGCTACGCCATCAATCAGGCGCCAGTCGTTCGACGGGAACTGCTTCCATACATGTGTATACCGTCCATAAGTATGCCTCTAGCTGTACTAGTCAATGCAATGCTTCTACAGCTGCCTGTACACGTATACGTGTCTTTTGAATAGGATGACAACGATCAAGAAAAGCCACATTCTGAAGCTGAATGTCAGTGGTAGATTTGCCATTAACGTGGTGGATAATCTGATTATCGTTCATCACCAAGCTTCGAAAGTAGGTAAAGAAAAGAGTTTGCACGCTGCGATCTACTACTTACTTTCCTTTCCATCGTCATATTTCAGACCTCGATGATCTTTGACATCATGCTACCGGGCGTGAGTGACGGGACAGTGATGCATCATACCAATGTGGCAACAGCACAACCGATCAAACCGTACAGTCTGAAGGTTCCAGGTGCAAGTTTGTCGGAGCACACGTATCAACCTTGCCAACTATGTATCCTTTGTGTTTATGGTTTATGGAAAGAACGATTAATTTTACTCTTTTTCTTATACACGTATATTGACTCGACATTCCATAGATTCGCCAAATTGGGTTGTTTTTCAGCCAAACATAGTGATAGATGTAAAGTTGGGTTGCCTATGGTAGGTAGGTCCATGTAAACCTTGGAAGGCAGAAAAAAAGTTGACCAAATAAAATTTGTGGATTAGGTACGTGGAACTAAAGTTGGAAGCTTTGGTGAAACTGATGACGGATAAAGTGCTGTTGGTCGAGTTTCTAATGCAACGCTCGAACGCCAAGCACGTTCTATTAGAGGTGTTGGGAGGCTTCATGATGCAGTTGCCTGTTAGTTTAATGAACATGCCAACCATATTCGACAGACTGAATTCAGTGTACAGAAATCACCTGGAGGGCGAAATACAAAGTCAGGTGATTAATCGAGTGTACCTCTGTTCCTTTCTTCTAATCTTTGCCAGTTGACTTGGACGTTCTTTCCGTCATTCAGATGGGAACCCCTTCACAGAACAACGTAAAGAACGTCGGCGCGACGACGGAGAACAATTACAAATACAAGTTGCTGCTTGACCAAAGCGAGATGTACAATTATGTGTTATCCAAATTCTCCGAGAACACCATCGAACCGAAGATGATCGTATGGGTTCTCCTGGAATATATCAGGTATCTCTCGACTACGGCTGACAATCAGATCAATTCGTGGAACATTATTGTTGAGGAGGGTATTTCAATTATCTTAGGTCACTGGCGGAGCATGAAATACCCGTGCAACATTACTTGTACGAATTAATTATCACGACGTTGGTACAGCGCAAAGCGTATTATCAGCTTCATCAGTTGCTACAGTACCACGTGGTGACGGATTCGAAACCTCTGGCGTGTCTGTTACTTTCTTTGGAAAACCTCTATCCAGCTGGCCATCAGCTCGCCTTGGATATGTTGAAACGATTGGGAAACGCTCACGAGGAGATCATCGAGGTCCTCCTATCGAAGGGGCATATTCTACCAGCTTTACGGTAAATGGTTGCAAACAGATATGTATGATAAATGGTGTTACATGTATCGTACGTGTACGTTTTCAGATACGTCCGTTCTGTCGGGATGATGGATCAAGTATCTGCCAGAAAATTCCTAGAAGCTGCCAAAGCAGCCGAGGATTCAACGTTGTTCCATTCGGTGTTCAGGTTCTTCGAACAGCGTAATCTACGGCTGCGCAACACAACGGCGTTCACGAAAGGGGAGCACTGCCAGCTCTACGTTCAACATTTCAAATCTTTATTCCACGGAACAGACAATGGATGCAATTCGGATACAAATTCCAACGTAACTACGATCTCGACCTGAGGCTTTTCGTCGTCTCTCGTTTACCACGCGAGAGTACAACTGGATTTAATCGTAACGCGAGACAGCAACAAACAATTGTAAATGTCGATAAAATATGCTTAGAATTTATAATACAGAAGAAGCATAACGAGCACCAAACGCCTTTAAACGCATTCCCTCTTTTCCCTGGTGGAGTAGCTTCTCGAGCGCCTTGGAGAAGTATGCCCGATCTTATCCGATCTTATCCGATCTTATCCGATCTTATCCATCTATTTACACTGAATTACGCACGGTGAGTACAATTCACGAAGCTCGGTGGAATTCGAGACGCAGTCTCTTTTCACTCAAACGACTCGCTACATAATACCAAACGCGATATTCTACAGGCAAATAACTGCTGGCTTAAAGCAGGAAGAAAAAAGATGTAAATTTTCAGTAATAAAAATATCTTTTTTCTTTGTTTCCGTGTTCGGTGTCGAGCAGCGAAAATACGTCCCCGGAATGGCTGAAGAACCGTACGCTATTCTTATAGGTATCGGGTATAGACGATTACTTACTTGGTGCTTATAGTTTAGACAAACAGTCACAAAATAGTCGATAAAATTGGTCTGGTAAATATAATATGTATATGTACATATATATCATTTCCTAGCGACACGTGTCGCCGATCGAATCTCGAGCGACATGGAATCAATTTGAAGAATTAAGCTCGGCACAAGGGGATGTCTTTGATTCAAAAGTTGTTCGGAACCCGCGGAAACTGCGCGGTTGGGGGAGGGGGTTGGGTGGTGGTCGTTGCGCAATACGTAACAGCTCGGCTATACCAATACTCGTTTGCTCTACTACTCGTTCGTGTTGCAATTTACTTTTTGTTTTTAAATTATAGGACGCTTTGTTTCTCGCTTTCTACGCAATTCCATCGATCTCGGTAACCGTAACGCGAGACGTTGCGTCCATTGCCAAAACGAAACTATCATTCGCTCGATGGGACAGTGCTATGCGTAGAAGAGGACGGACAGACGCTTGTCGAGACGTTCGTTCTATCTTGCATCTTTATCAACAAGACTGAATGGACATTGTTGCAGACTCGTCGTATCCACGACCGGCTGCGTGTTCGCATGTTCAAGGAGCAGTATCATTCGCGAAAGCTCAAGTTCGGGACACGGATAGAAAAGAGGAAGCTTGAAGAATCTTTGGTGTACCTACGTTGGGAAGCAAAGACGGGCTTTACGTTTACATAGGACGCGACTATGCACGGACAAACGCGGGAAGCTTGTTGATCCCGTCGCGTCGATGGGGACGTGAAGGGGAAGACTAAAGAGGAAGGGATTATCAAAATGATGTATTCCTTCGCTACGAATAAATAGTGGATAGCAGACACATAAATATACATCGATAGATCCAAGTCGGTTTCGTTAAAGTAAAGTTTCGCCTACTGCAAGTTGCGATTATGCGTGAAACCGCGGCCGAGTAAATCCAAGTTTCTATTTGCTTGCTACGTTGAATACCCCTCCTCCTTCTTTCGACCGCTGGGGATGTATACACTATACACTATACAGGGAATACTCGAATATTCGACACACCTACTTAGGTATAGGTGATGACTGATGATCGTTGTGCGCGCGCGCGTTCTCGCACGTTTCTGACGCATGTCATGGAAACGCGTGACACCTTCAAAGCAGCGTTACTTACACGCACGAGATTGCACAGCGCAGTATCGACAGCGGTGCTTTACTACAAAGGGCTTTGGCCCACCTATGCCGAACGAATCGAAAGGTGTGACGTGCTGTTGTGTCGGGGCTCGTGAATACCGCCAACCAACGATAAATCGCTTTATCAATAGATCGATCTGTTTGGTCCATAATAAGAAGGTGATAGAACGCACTGGATTCGATCGAAATCGTGGTCGTGTACTGGAGAGAAGGGAAACTAAAGGATTAGATAATGCCTTTTTGCATTAGCACTTAATTAACTAACTAACTGACTCGCTGTTACACTTTCCTTTCAGAGAATTTTCTAACGCGATAAATTTCAATTGTGACAGGTATCAAATTCTTTCCTCCAAAGCGTTCCTCGCGCTTCACGTTGCAGCGATTCCACGCTTTCGTTTTTGTTCTCGCTTGGTAGGTTCCCGTTGTCCCCCGAATTTCGACGCCCCCACTCCCTCGAAATGCCGCGCGCGTGCAAAATACGAGTCGAAAAATAGATTCAATTGAGTGTACGGAAATATAAAAAGTGATATGCGGTTCACCTCGACTCATTGTCAGTCGCGATTGCGTCCTCTCGCGGTCCTCCAACTACCCTTGTCTAGCTCCCGGTGAGATCCAGCCAAGCGACTGTTCCCTGTTCCCCAAGAAGCAGAAAAAAAAAAATTAAAGCCAATCACTCGCTCCGACTATGATTTATATCGGACCCTTTCGTACCCTCCACAAGTAATCCCTACCGAGGGAATTGGAAAATACACGATCCCCGTTTCGATCCGATAACCAAGCACCTCGTCAATTCTTTACCACGCCACTTTCCACAGTTCTCCAGCAGTGGCACGGCAGCAGAATTACGACGCCCTTGGAACCGAAACGAAAAGCTCGCGCGAACGAAATTTCCAGGATAAGCTTCGGAAATGGAAAGATAAAGGGTATCGGAAGGGGGCTGGATTATTGAATTACGATATGTTGCAATCGTCCGTGCGAGCGTCCCTGATCTGTTGCTTGGTCTTCCGCGATGCTCGTCTGATCAGGCTGCGGCTTCGTGGCTTGCTCTTGGTCTCCTCGGGGGCGACGTTCGAGCCTTGCGCGGCCACCGTCTGCTGGGAGTTCCCTCCAGTCCCGGCCGCGCTTCCTGTCCTGCCGTGCGGGCTGCCAGACCTGTCGACACGATTCTTTACACTGTAGTCTGTACACGCGCGAATAAACTCTCGCGAGTCTCGCGCCGCGCTAAATCGTTCTCCGCCCGGGGGAACCAAGCAGTTGGCGCGCGTGGAAAAGCAATTTAATTCGCCAGAGAGCGCGGGCAAGTTATCGAGCGGCGGAATTGCGTTCGCGTTGTTACCCGCCAATTGCTTTTCGATGTCAAAAGGGATCGCGGGTCCGAAGTATTAACACGCGCGCGGCGGTACAAAGTAGCGGGTCGTGTTATCGGAAATTTCTTGTTTTCAATCAAGCCGCGCCGGTGACAATGGATTGCAATTAACGAAGCGGCGCGAGGCGACGTTTCTGGTGGCGAGTAAGAGCGGCGTAGGTATACCTGCGCGACCCGTAAGCGGAGCATCTTCGCCTGAGGCCTGACTCCTCCGTGTCTCCGGTGGTGTTCTTTGGCACGATCTTCGACAGTGTGACGAAGCAGCGGAACACGTCCCTGATATTGTAATCGTCCTTGGCGGAGCACTCCATCACTTTGGCGCGGAGCTTGGGCAGCTCGCAGTACAGCCATTCGCTGACGTCCTCGATCGGCACCTCCCTTCGAGTGGGCGCCAGGTCCAGCTTGTTCCCAGCGACCACTATCGGCACTTCCTGCCCGGCCGCGGCCGTGTCGAGAAAGCGCGAAGAAAGAACGATCCCATTAAAGCCCGCTCTGGATTATCCCCGTTTCACAAATAGAAACCACATTTCCTCCCACGAGCCACGACGCATATATACCTGATAGTCTGGCCGTTGTTCCCGGACTTCCTCGAAGCACCGTTTCACGCATTCGAAGCTCGGCAACGAGGTCGTGGCGTATACCAACAGGAACGCGTGGGCCGTGGCTATGCTCAGCCTCCTCATAGCTGGGAACTGCAGGTCCCCTGGAATCGTCAATGAAACTTGTAACGAACAGGCTGTGGTGGCAACAAGTTGCTGCTCTGGCAGGTACATGTGTATCTCTGCTTACCAGCGGTGTCCAGGAGGTCGACCTTGAGAGTCAGAGTGCCAAGGACGCACTCCCTCGTGTAGAGGTCCTCGACGGTAGGCCTGTACCTCTCGCTGAACCCCTGGCCGAGCAGCCTGCGTATGATCGCGCTCTTCCCGACCCCTGCGCCGCCCAGCACCACCAGTCGGATCCTCTCGAGGTCGGCCATGTCGCGACGCTCGTGGCTCGATCTCCGACCGGGACTCGCGAACGGGAGCGAGCGCGAACGCGAACCAACCGGCTCTCGCTTCAGGAAGGCATTAGCCAGCTGCAGCCTGTTGGTTTGCTGCCCGCCAGCCACCCCGGCCACCCCGACCACCCGCCTCTTCGATAAACCTAATATCCTCTTCCTTTTCTTTCCTCTCCCTGCCCGCCCCACCAGATCCTTTCCTTTCTGCTTCCGGTTCTGCGGCTACCCCCTCGCTGCTCGAACCTCCGCTACTCGAGCGCCTTTCCTCGCGGCCTGTGCTCGCCTCGGACGCTCAGTCCAGTCTTATTGGGCTCGCTAGCTGGTAAAATCGCTGCGTAAGAAATTTACCGGTCAGTTTATCGGGGTGGATCGAAATCGCGATTGCTCGATTCGACTGTGCCGGACAATGGGGACTGAAAGGAAACGATCTCCTTGTTCGAGTTTAATACGGTTGGGGTGGTGTCTTCTGCACCCGCCCGTGTAATATTGCGTTCAATTATTCCTGTAACCGCTACGCTGCCAGGCTGCCACGAGGCTGAAGAGCAAACAAAAGAGGACTCGGTTGAAAGCGTGGCCAGCGGTATAATCGATCGAAAGCCTGTTTCACCTAACCCCGGGGCCCGGGGGAGTTAAAACGGACTAAGTAGGGGGAGGCGGGAATCTTGGTGAGGAAATGCCAAGTTCGGCGCGCTGCGGCAAAGGGTTCGATTCCAAGTCGCCGTGTCACTCCCTTTCGCTTCGTTTCGCCTTGCAATTCTGATTAATTGCCGGACCCCTCGATATGGGCTAGACCTCCGGCCAGCTACCCCCCAGACTACCCCCTCGAGATCGGACCATCCGTCCAACAGATATCTGGTATAAAATTCTCGTTACAACAGCTTTGTTCGCGGAAGGAGCGACGGCACCAAGAAACCCGATCCCGAAACAGGAATATTTTTCGAGAAGTAATTCGCGGGTATGTAATCCCATACCTGCTCCCGCGCCGTTTATCACAGCACGCTCGCATTCCATTCTTTCTCTCCAAGCAACGCCCTAGATCGATTCCCTAGCGTCTTCTTCGCAGACGCTGGCTTGTCATTTCGTATCGAGCCGGTGTTGCCTATGGAGTGGAACGAAACACGTAACGGACGGCCAGTCGTCCCGAGGAGTCTGCTTTTCCGATTACGTAAAACTGCGCCTCGGAAGGTGATTCAGGGGAAATCGCGTCCGAACCCCGGTGTACCTGATCAACCTCGTTATCCGCGACAAATGTTTCCGCGGTCGGTGGCTGGCGGTTCGCGGTTCTAGTAGCTAATGGCTCCATTATTCTACGCGTAAGCCCTGATAATGCATATACACATACGCGCGACTCTCCAGTTGCTCTCTTTCGGGATACGCGGGCAACGATAATTTCCCTCCCACGCGCGATAGTCCGCGCGTCACTCCGATTTCGATTCGTTCCGACGTAACTGGTGGAACATTGGCAGTAGTAACTTACTAAGTATAATATGTATTAAACAAGGAGAAATTTTATGCATTTTGAAAATCTTAATTTTTATATTAAAACGTGCCACTGTTCCCCCACCATCCTCTCGAGGTTTCCTCGATCTTTCCGTCCTTTCTTCTTCATCCTACCTTCCCACCTTCTTCGGTGTCTTAAACGTCCACTTCGGTTAGGTAGGCACTAGAGCAGCAGTTACGCCGAACCTCGCCCATTCACCGTTGTACAATCCTTTCTAATTAAAATGGGGTAACAAAGACATAGCTATATTATTATTCCCACCCCCCGAATTCGATCGCGGTTGCTGTCTCTGTCTTCATTTCAAGGCGCCGCGGACCGAAAAACCAGCACATGCTACAATTATTATTCAGCGACGCGGCCGCGTACGAAATTAATTAGCGTCGGCCCTCGCGTATTCTCGCGCCCGCGACTGCGAAAACCAGACGATTCGCAGCGCCCTATAATTTTCGGCTCGGTTCGCGTCGGTTAATCGCAGTCCAATTAAACGACAGCCGAAAATCAGAAACTCCCGGGTATTGCGCGGCGCTGCTAATTAGCATGTAACCGGACTTCCAAACTCTTCCCACGTACTCATCTGGCCGTCGATAGTCAATCGTCGATCAATTCGTGACGCTGACCACTGGGTCAGGTCGGTTACGCGAATCGGTAGGTATCTATATGTACTCGTCCCGACCTATTCTATTCCAAAGAGACGCAGCACGATCGATGAAAATTCCCTTCCGCGAAGCAACCCTTTGGCAAATCGAGGTGAGCGTTGGTTCTTGCTTCACCTTTTCGATTCTTCCCGGGGACTGGCGAACGCGCCCCCTCGAACAAACATGGCAGAAGGGATCAGGGATCGCAATTATTTGCCATTTCCATCAGAACGGCATCTACCTCGAATGCGTTGCTGTATCGTGGAAAACCAACAGAGATTTTTTCCACCGACAGCGTCTGTGTACGCTCCGAAACGGACAAACACACCGTGGATATTGCTTTTCTAGGCTGCCTAAACCCGCGAAAAGGGGAATCTAAGTCGCGAAACAGGATCCCGTTTAGCGCTCCATCTGCTCTATCCTTCGCGCAACCACCCATTGTCAGGCTTCCGCCGCTGCGACGGAAATCTGCAATCCAGGGATCGAAACTAGCAGTCAAATGTGGGAGATCGAGGATCGAGTCGGTACGTACGCGTGTACCTACCCGCAACGCGACCCGGCGTTCCCCGAGGATTTGTGAAAAGCAACCGATAGAGGCCGGATTTCCTTGAACGAGGACGCCTGGTACCCTACTTCGTATCGATACAGTCCCTGTTTACGAGGCATTCGCGCGAGACGAGCAAGTTCGCGATGCCAGATCCGGCCCGCTTGCACATAACGCACGGCTCGCGAGCAACTCTCGCGGAATCTCAATGATAAGCCGCATCAGTGAGACTAATACCTCCTCCGACCTGGAACGATCGATCACGTTTCCGTCAGTTCAAACGGATCTTGGCCAACTCGCGATCCAACTCGTGTGTGCACTGTGCAGCCCCAGGCCCCGTGTCCTTCGGCCTCCCTTCTCACCTCCTTTCCACGGCACTGCCCGATCGAAATTCTGTCTATCGCCGTCTGTTACACACGATGTTCCAAAGCTCGCGTGTCTGGATAGAACTGAAAGCCGGCGCAGCGGTGCGAACGATGCTTCTGTGCATCCTTTAGCTTCAAGTCTATTGTTTCGTGTCCGTACTCGCAATCAGTTCACTAAGGAATGTTAGCAGTGCGACAACTCAACATCTAGAAAGAAGAAGCAAAGAATGTAAATCTAGACTGTGGTCGTGAATGAGAGGCGCTTTTTCCCCGCTACGCGAGACCACCGTTGCCCCGCGGCCGTTAATAATTAGATAAGATAAAACAAAACTTTGCCCCCCGTAATCCACCGCACTTTCCATAAAGCTCTATACATATAAAGGGAGACACGTGGGCGCATCGAGAGAGTTGCAACTACCGTACTATCAACGCTTTCGTTCAGCTTGTCTATCATATGTCGCTACTCGAAGGCGATGTGGAATACGTCTCTAAATAACGTGGAAGCAGCCGAGGAAGCGCCCCGCCGACTTTCCAGCATCCTGCTGGCACGCCACCCCCGACAAGGATGATCCTTGGTTTAAGCGGCATTCAAAGTCTCCGGGAGCGGTGGAGATTCGATTTAATAAGATTCCTATTTCCTATTCCCTCCGCTGCCGCCTGTTTGTGAGAGGGCATCGGGGCGCAAGTTTCAGTCCACGCTCGCAAGCCCGCGCTTCGACTAATGGGCTTGAACCACTTGTTGAAAACGGATCTCTCCGAAAGAGACGGTCGTTTCGGTGGAATTGTCAATCCCGCTGCTCCCTGCGGAGGTCCTCCACGCTTCCCCCGCGGCCCGCGCCACCAGCACCAAGCGGAGAACCGAAGGGCCGATCGCCATGGGATAAAAATACCCCGCCCCGTTGCTTTATTTTCCGCGTTATCGGATTCCCCTTTCGCCTTCTATTTGCCGGAACACGCTGCGCGCTCGTAGATCGACCGATCGACCGGCATCCCTCGGACCCCCTCTGTTCTCCGGCGCGCGTGAAAATTCACGAACGCAATAAACTCTAAACGAGGCGCCCCGGGGGCAGGATCGTTAACAGAGGGATACGGCGTTCCTTTCGGCCACCCGATCGGGGCTCCTAACGCTTCGGACCTGTCGCCAGAAAAAAAAACAGAAGAAGTAGAGCTTACTGCGGGGGAGGGATGTTAAATTTTAAGCAACATGAGCTGGGAATTATTTGCAACTTGCTAACGCGATCTTGGACTGATGGAAGAGTGGGGCATATTTCATGTGAGATTAAATACCTAACTGAATTTTATTGAATTTTCGTTAAAAATATTTTTAACCATTCAACTCGGCAGATTCGCTGAACAAGTAGCGATCCCTACGTATTCCCAGACGTCCACGAGGATGCTCGAGGAATCCAAGCGTGCGCCAGCATCACCTGTGGAATCTTCATTCCTCGCGATTCAGCGACGTCTGTTAATCAAGCGGTTCTCGTTCCCGTCGCTTGTCGTTCGGCGATCCCAGAACGGAGGACCATTTGAAAATAAACTGACATGCATGCCCCACGCGACCGGCAGGTATTTCGCCCGCTGTGGACTGTCGAGAGAGAGAGAGAGAGAGCTTTTATTCGCACGCAACGTTAGGGAAACTGAAATGCCGTGCCGGGAGCGCCGATAACGCAATCTCCCTCGAACCAGCCGCCCTCGTCGCGCCGACAAAGTAATACATATATCGGTAGCGCCCAGCGAAGGGACGCGCCGCGTTGCGTCGGCCGATCGTATTCCGCAATATGTACAATACATTTAATTCCATCCGTGCCAAAAAATTCAGCGCGGTTCGCGGATAGGTTCACAGCTTGAGAAAGGTACGTAACAGGTGTTTGGTGCCAACTGATTGTGAGTCAGCTCATCCCTTGACGGTCACTGGTCTATTAATCCGGCTTTCCACGTATCTAAACATTGCAATGGAACACATAGTGGCTGCTAATAGAAAACTAGTGGCCGGACGAGACATCTGCGCGTGTGGGTGGTCGGTTAGAGTCGGAACAAAACCAAATGGCCCTTGCTTTAGTGCAGCTATCCACCCCTCGAGCAGAGTGCTTCACGATCGAATTTACCTTTCGAGGAGGCCCGAAGATGCTCGCGGCTCGCCCATTCGTCCATCCACCAGAAGGGTCGTTCGAAGGGCATTGAAATTTAAACGAAGCACCCAAAACGTGGAGGGTTGATTCGTCGACGAGCGAGCTTTCTATAATTAAAGTTCGGAAGGGTCGGGGTTGGGTGTGTGTGTCCTCATACACAATTTATTGGGAGTTGTGATTTCACGGATGACGGGGTGACTTGGGAACAGCTCGAAATCGAGTGCGCGTTTTGCAGGGACTTGCTTTGGTAGATACATATCGAGATAGGAATGCGATATTATTCTTTGCAGTAAAACACCAGTCTCGCAGTTAATTATCCTTCTTAATTCACGCCAACGGACCTTTGAGCGAATGTACCTATTTTCCGTTACGGCAAGACGAGAGGAGGCGCGCTCGCGCGAGTCCTGAGCGTTGCACCGTACCCGGATGGCCGATCTAGCGTGAAACGATCAAAGGCTGGACACGTGCTGCCGACTGATCTATTTCTACGCGAACCAGGTCGACCTCCCCTCCAACCCCTCGCCCAAGCCTGCTAGCTCTCTTTTTTCCCCCTTTGCGGCGACCGGGAAAGATCCCAAAGCTCGTTTATCGGGAAAAGTTGTCGCCGCGTCTCGACCTTTTTGCTCGATGGATCCGATCGAGCCGCGCCGGGGCTCAGCGATTCAGGTAGCGGCGGGAGAAATGGGAAACGAGCGCGATCCACCACGGCCGCTTAAGCGATGAATTCACGGCCGAGAATTCAATTGGAGCTTCTTAGCGAGCACTCCCTTCGGAGCTGGTTAAAAATTGCGGAACTGGGCGGGCGATCGCGCGAACAAGCTCGAGTCTTGCCTGGGTCCAGCGGCAGAGGAAATGGACTCCTCTCCCCTGTGGCTTCGATATCGAGCGGGACCATCCTTCCAGGATAAAATTCTACGTAATAACGTTACAACTGCATCTTGGGTAAACAGGATCGAATTGCTGGCTTTGCGCGTGGTAATGGATCGATGCCACGAACTCCCGGACACGAGGCAATGGTGAGTAAAAAATAAAAGGCGAAGAATATTTAAGTATAAGAATGCTGCAAGTAATGCGATATTGATGCCTCGTGGTCCAAGGAAGACGTACGTAGCTTATTCGAGTGAAATGTCCTGGCGTTGGCCAGGCAAAGGCTTCGCGCGGCAGTGGAATAGTCGCGCGATGGTCAGACAAGACAAGTTTTATACACGTACAAAGGCCAGCGCTGGCTGCTCCGCGAATTTTGATCCGGGGAATACTGCCAGTTCTGCGCGTAGGTGGAAAGAAAGAGTGGAGAATGGGCGATGGCGGAAAATTCGTTTCGATCATTCTTTTGACGATCCTCGGCGAAGGGGAAAGGCTGGCGTCTTGGTTAGTTTCTGGTGCGCTTGGATGACGGAAATGGAAACGATTGGAGGATGAAAGTCCCGTGTATTCTAGATACCTTCTGTCTTATTCTCAGCCGCGAAATCGTCTGGGTGGGCAACCAATTAGCCGACAGGTTAATTAACTTCTCCTGCTTGACGGGGAAGGGAGGCGCGGAGATTGCCGTGAGCGATGCGAGAAAATTGCTAATTTAAGCGGCGACGTTTTTAGAGACCACGTGCGTGCGTGCTGGATTAATTTGCAACCGTGGCACGCCCAGAGGAACGGAGGGAAAAAGGAATTACCTACCACTGACGCTCGGTTCGTTTTAAATTCCCATTATGCAGGAGCAAGCGCCGCCGCTGACACCCGACATCATTATCGGAAACGAGTAATTTATTCAGTGTCTCTGATTTAAAGTCGAGCAAATAAATCCTACAGGCCCAACACGGGCACTTCGCGTCTCACGTACAGCAGTGATGACAAATATTAAGATTTTGATTTATTTCAATGCAAGTGGTAGCACAAGATGTCCAACTAATAGGTAATATCTATCCTTGGCAAAAATTTTCCATTGCAAAATTTAAACGCAGTAATATCTAGTTCAAGCCTGGTACATTAATTCAATTTCTACTTATAAACGAACATATCAGGCCAAGACAAAGTTATCGGCGATGTCGCGGGTATATATCGAATAAAGATGCAAATGCGTGTGACCGTGCGGGCGATTCGCGAGAAAACGTTCCGTGACCCAGAAGGGAGGGCGCAAATGAAGCATGAATTGAGGAGAAAGGAGCTGGGGCATCGCGGGCGAATGCTTGATCAACGCGAGAGCTCAGAGCACGGATCAGAGGGAAAGTCGTGGGCAACTGGGATCCAAGAAGAAGAGGGCGGCGACGATGATGAGGACCTGAGGAGGAGGGAGTGATTTCGTTCGAGTTGGTACTCGGGGAGGGATGGAAGGTGCAATATCTCGGTTCTCTAGCTCTACCAAGGAAAAGGAGCGTCTCCTTGGGAGAACCTTTTCGACCTTCTGCGAGAACCCTTAAGGCACCGACCGCGATAAACCTCCGAGATTAAGGTCGACCATTCCGAACGAACCCGTCCTGGAGAATGTTTTGTCTCCTGATTTCGTCCCCCCGTAGGACGACGTCACCGCGGAGAGAAAAAAATGATGACTACACCTTCCACTACCTTCGCCCCTCGAATAGAAACGGCTTTTAAGATGCGCGGGTCCCTTGTCTAGGCTCGTCATCGCTCCTTTTCTATTTTTATGGGAGCTTTCTTCTAACCTTTCGTCCTGCTAAATATGTTGACCCTGGACGGCTCTAGGTTCGGCTCATCCGACCGTGGCCCGTGGTCCGTGGGGTGTCGTCGATAGAATTATGGGGAATAAATTTAGTGTTGTAGGTATCATCGATTCGGCTCTAATCCAGACTGTGTCTTAGAACGCAGCGGGACGATATTATTTTCGCGTCGTCAAGATCGGAGGATCCTGGTGTTCGATATCGTTGGTAAACTCATTGGAGTTTCATTTTGATATATGCTGATTCCGAGGAAGCCGCATGGGACCGGCACTGTTTCCCGTGAGAAAGAGGGTGCCTGATTGAACCATTTAGGAGCGAGGTTTCGAGGAGTGCTTCAATAGCGTTTATAACTGTGTAAGGGTGAGATCTTAGAGGTGAAATAACGTCGTACCGTAGGCAGGGTTCGGAGAGTCTTTATCGAGTTGTACAGAGCTCTTGTTCAAGCTATTCAACTTCCTATAAACGCCATATGTACAATATATCTTGTAATTTGGGAAGAATCCAAAATTTCCTACCCTATTCACCGGGACCAGACTATCGATTCTCAGCCAAGGATCAACAGCAGTTAAATGGATATCGAAGCGTATTATAAGCCCCCATGTCCGACGCAGTTACAACTTCGGTCACAGAAACCGGTGCTTTCTGTGCATTAACAGCCGTAGGCGATTTCACTGGAACACGCATTTCCTCGCGCTTTCAGGCGAATTGCAACGTTGCTTGCTCAACAGAGAGCAAACTTCGTGATTGAGATGTGGACCATGTGCGAGTGAAATTGGATTCCAAGCGAAGACACCCAACAACGAAGATAAACTAATTCTCAATTGATCAAAGAAATAGGACGAGGGAGAAGGATATTTTTGCAAGAACCTTCGCGGCACGAGCTCGCGGTAATAGATAAGTTGAGCAGACCGATAATTATACGAATTTTAAGTAGAATTGTAACATGACGGTGGAGTACGACTTACCAAGCGCGACTGCTGACAGATATCAGGCAGCGCAGAGTAACAGGGGCGATTGTTTTGACAGCATGTAACGCCAGTACACGAGGAGAACAGGCACAGCTCTTATCACGTTGGCCGCTGATACGCTACTGTACACTACTGAACCACCTACGCGACCCGTGGCTCGGCTAGCCGCGTTACCCACCACCGACTACTGCGATGATCAACCTACCCTCCAGGAGCGCGCGCAACGTTGTTTATTTCCCGATAATACGGTCGATCGTGGCGCGGCGCGGCACGGCACGGAACGGAACGGAACGGAACAGACATTAACTTCCTTTTCTACGCCCTCGTCGGGCTTCTCGGCTGGTCCGCGAAAAGATCGAGCACGGTCTGGATCCCCCATCGATCTGAGGATCGAGGTTGAGACCGCCGATAATGGCGATAGTACAAAGGAACTTCCGCGATGGTCGGCATATACCTACGCGCAACGGTGTGATTCTGCGTACAGAAACGTAGCATAAACGAGATATCAGCTGCACTTTCGAGAAACTTCCTATGCAGACTCTGTGACTTCTCGATCAAATAAAAAGAAAGGGGGAAGTTTCAATTACCCTTTCGAGACGCAGCCTTCGATCCGTGGAGTTTCCTCTGATTTCCAGTCAATTACATTATCGAGATGAATCTCAGGAACTTTATCGCTAGCTGGAGAGCTGTTAAGGTAATGTTTGGCGCTGGGTAGAAGGGTTGAAAGTTGCTTGGCAGCCATCTCGGGGGCTTGGCTTGGCCTGCCTATACGACGACAAATAATTATATCCTTCGGCAATTATTAGCACTTCTCGGCGAGCTTCTCCTATCCTGGACCCTCCAGGAAATTCGAAACTTATTCAACGTCAAACTTCCTGGTAGACGCAAGTTCGTAAAGGTACACTGACGAGGGGCAATCGAGTTAGCTTCTATCTTCCGATGTATCCAGTATTAACCGTTGAAATCCAACCCCTCCCTGGGGGAGAAAAACCGAAGAAAAGGCTATCGATTATTTACACACGCCGCAACGAATTTCATTCGATTCGTTCCTCGAAAGATCAGACGTGGAAGTGAATTATCGGGGCGCAGAGATTGAAGTAACTTCGCACGACGATTTTTTTTGTAAACTATCGTTTATTGTATAAATATATCACCAAATAATGTTGTGAAAAGGATCGTATCTGCGCGACAAAGGGAAAGTGGGCGAAAGAGATCGAACGGAAAAGCGTGACGGGAAGAAAGAAGAGGGAACGAAACGAAAAGTGGAGGAGGCGAACTTAATTCTTTGCCGATCATTCGAATAGATTTATACTATCGAGGGGCGAACAATTTAAAGATACCCAACAAGAACGATCGAACGACATGGTGCAACTCCGCGTACAGTAGAACCGTCGTTATCTAAACTAACAAGGAGACTTGACTTTTCGGATCACAGATCGTTCCGATAGTGGAGTACTCAGATAACGAGAGATGCTACTGTCTTATAGATCTTGCAGACCTTCTACATCGGGCGATTTCGATTCGATCGGTCGGCAAAGCGTGGAGATTTAAAGTAGATCTATTAAATAGCATCGCCACTGGAATCTTGACGACGTAAGCAGAAGCAGCGAACCTGTCGGTAGAAATATTACAGAAAGTGGCGATCGGTCGTTACGATTCTCCTCTTCGAGCTTGACGAAGCTTCCTCCATCTCGTCAACGTTGACGACAATTAACGACAGTATAGTATCGTTACCGCTGCGCATCGCTGTCATCGCGATCGTCGCAAACGCTTTTCGCTATTTCCATAACATATAGTAAAAATATATATATATATATATCTCTTCGATTTCTAGGAAATATAGTTAACGTTAAAACCTCGGTTAGTTAGCTCGCACCGTCGCTAGAACAACAATTGAAATAATGGTGATAACGTCTCCCTTCGTGTAAAAATCGACCGCGCCTCTTGGTCTTTTTGCTGGCGGCGAACGTCGCGAACGTCGCGAATAAGCAATATCGTGATTCTCGATCGTTCGCTTCTTTTCTTGGACGTTTCTCCGCGCACGCACAGTGGAGCATCGACACCTCGATTCTTTCGTGCTCTCGTATTATCGAGGCTCCATTGTACTTCTGTTGGAACCGTTGTATCACTTACAACTTACAACTTACAACTTAGAACTTACAACTTACATCAGAATCACGGAGAGGCCGTAGGAAGCTCGGGCGTACTCGTTTCAGGCATACCTGTCTGAGCTTTAACGAGAGATACGGAAACAACGATTCATCTTTTCTACAAAGAACTTCCGATCCTCGCCGCGAAGCTGTCGCTGCAACGTGGACCGAAAGTTATTATTTACATCGCTCCTTTTATTTATGGCAAGAACCGGAATGTTCGTTGGGCGAACTTTCCCTGATACATCGGGGGGAAACGAACGAAGCAGATGGATGCAGTCTGACTGGAGAAGAAATGTACTTGGAAAAACAGGAACATTGTTGGGCACTATTCGGTGAAAGTAGCGACGGGTTCGAGTGTCTCGTGAGTTTCTTTTATTTGAACGAGAACCGAACGAGTTTGACGCAATGAAATTTTGCCATACAATTCGTTGATGTTCGTGGAATGAAAGGGGCTTTTGTAGAATTTCTACCGTCACTCAAGTTCATTTCGTCTTCAGCCAGACTATAACACGTCACGTAACATACCGTTACGGACGACATTTTTGATCTCGACGGGAACACATCGAGGATCAATAACGATTCACGTGTAACATAATAATGATAATTCTACATTAATCCATTCACTCAATTTTCCTTTTTCTCTATTATTCTTGCCAGCTCCGCAATTCTGCAATGTCTCGAGATAATCGGACGCTCGGAAAAGTGGTAATATAAATTCTAATAAATCTGCAAGCCTCCGTCTTAGACCCGCCATTTCACGAACTCGAAGAATGGAATTCGACGGAATTTCAGATTTGAACGACTTCCCTACGTCCATGTCCGTTAGCATGTATCAGTTTTATTACGAGCGATCTCCCCGGTGGTGTAACCGCGAGAAAGTGACAGCGCTATTGTCAAGTCAATCAAACGAACACCACAGCAATCATCTTGAACCATAGAAAGAAACTGTATCGCAGCTCGTGCACGTATCGGCGCGGATAGGTATCCTGAAAGTGGGATGGAGAATAAGGTGGAGGAGAAAACAGGATGAATCTCAACAACCGCCGATTACTAGCCCATAAAACTACCGCTCCTAATGACGATCGTACGAAATTATCATAACTACCCTAAGACGATGATCGCTCGGACGCCGCGCCGTTCCTCTCGTCCATTCTACGTAGCGAATGGCGAATCGACAAAGCCGCACCATATACCTCATCGTTGTTCTCTCACTGTATATACACATTACATCGAACGTAACCGAAAAACGAAAGAAACAGCTGGATTGAAGCACCAACCCTTTCCGTATCGATGAAACAGCCGTGGAGATTGTCGGGTACATAATTGCTCGCAACAAGCAAATCGCGTGCGCGCGAGCGATATCCATACGTTATCCAAGCACGCTTCTCGGCAATAATAAATACATCCGAAAAAAGACGTCTCGCGAGAGAAAAGATCGAAGTGAAAGGCAAGAGAATCGGCGCGTCGAAGAGGCGCGTGCACCGATCGGGGTACGTCCGATTGTTCGAGTGTTCGTCGGCTCGCGATTTCTATTTTTGGATTTGATATCACCCACGGGCAAGTTCTGTCTCGCAACGCTGCCGCCCGCGTTCCGCGGATGTCGGGAACGACAGGGCCTGACAGACAGGCGGACGCGTTTTATTAGTATCTTATGGGGTGCCAAACGCCGGTGGTCTCGTCCCGACGATAGTAATGAGGTCTGTTGTCCCGGAAGACAGTGACGGCCGGAAATTGATTGTCCTGTATGTACTTGAGCGTTGCTCGTATCTGAAACAGGCGAATCGTTCCGTCTTGCTCCATCGATCTAGCTCCATGGGGGGAGGGAGGATTAATCGTCGAAGGGGGATCGGCGCGGCGTGGCGAAAGAATCGACTCGGTGGAGAGGGCATACCTGCGACACGAAATGCGGAAGCTCCACTTCTGGCGCGGTGGAGAGATGCTGGAGGATAAACTGATCGGACTGGGCTAGCCAGAGGTCGACCCCTCGGAGGGGTTCGTAGTTGAAGGGGCCGATTCGGAGCAGTCCGAGGGTGCAGTCGTAAACGTCCAGGACCTGCGCAACCACCAACAAACACGATCGGTTCTGTGCTGACGGCTGAGTGATCGCCAAGCAAATTAGAAGGCTGCTCAAGGCCACTGACAATAACACACCGCTCCGCGTTATTCCAATGGTGGACGAAGCGATTCGAAAATCGAAACAGCATCCCTATTCTCGGTGGCATTGAGCGATCTTCCATTTGTGTATTTGTTATGTTAATTGTTACCAGAGCGAACGAAGGGAAAAGCCAGCCTATAGTCTGGCAGCCTTGATTACACCCGAAATATTCACCTGTTGACCTCCAGTTAAGTATCTGGCGTGCCTGAGCGCCTGATCAGGCCCCTTATCGGGGAAGGTCGCGGGGAAGATCTCCCCCGTCTTGACGTTCAAACCGATACCGTAGATCACCGGCCAATGAATGCCGCCTCTCACGGTGGTGTTCAACTCGCCCACGCAACAGAGGGTCAGATCGATCTCCACCGGTTGCTTGTGGAACGCGGCTGGAAACAAAAGAGCCCGGTCTGTTCCCCTTTCCTCTCCAACGATTTCGACATTTCGACCCCAGTCGCATAAAGCAGGGCTTACAGAGAATATTGCAGAACACCTCTTCCGAGTAGTTCCTCGGGTCGGAGTAGCCGCCGACCAGTTGCAGCTCCAGGCGACCCTCCGGGAAGCCGATCGCCAGCTCCGTTACCCTCTGCACCATCGCGGCCGCCGCGTCCTCGGTACCGACCCCGTCTAAGTGCGCCAAGGCTGCAGCCCCCGAACCTACGTCAACACCAACCGTTCACGTACCCCTGTGCCAAGCCGTCTCATCCCTCTCCTTCGTTCAAATGCTTACCAGAATGCCTCACGACGACGATCATGCACGTGGTCATGTCGTCCGAGCCGATGATGCTCACGTTTTCTGCAGAGAACAGAGAACAGAGAAGCGATGGGAAGCTTAGTGATATCTCAACTCGGAGGACTGGGGATCGGAATCGGACATGCCGGGAGCAAGGAAGAAGATCGAGGAGAGTTTTTCCTGCACACTGCACTGCGACTGGTAACGCGTCGCGATTAGTCGCAAGCAGATGCTAATACCGTTCGATATTTCTCCCAACAATGAAACAAGATCCGAGGATTCGCGTGAACCTCGCGATACAGTTACAACCGACACTATCTTAGGCGTTTACATGACAAAGCCGACAATATGTAAAGTACGTGCTTCATTCACTCCGTTGCAAGCCATTTTCCAAGAAGCCATTCAAGATACGTGTAGAGCAAGTCTATTCTGAACTTTCAATGCTATCGACTAAAGAACATCTCCATTTCCAATGACACGACGAAATAACCGAGCACGACGATAGGTAGGTACGTGCGTAGTTGCAACGGAATCTGCACCGAAATTCCAGTAATGGTAATATCCAGAATTTTCCTTCCTCCTTTCTATGATAATCCCACTGTTGCGATTAATCGTGTTTAAGATGCTGTACCCGGTCTCCGAACGGTTGCGCGTAACCTACTTAAGGGGGGAGCCTGGTGTAGCGGGTCGAAGAAATCGATTTTTTTTTTTGCATAAATCAATAGTTAAACATCACGATAATATGCTCCCAAAGCAGCAAAACGAAATTCGAAAAATTAAAGCGGATATAGCCGGTTTTGCTACGGAGGGCCAGGTTACCACAAAACTTTAAATGCGTTTTTCTCGAAACGACAGTTTTACAGTTTGCGGGCAATGTAACTCCAAAAATATTTAACCAATCGACTTGGCCTTGTGTACGGATATTTGTGATCATTTTCTTCATAGAGCTAAGTTATTGATATAATGATATTGTTTAAATAAATAACTTTTTTTACACATTTAAGGCAAAATTTCGTTGGAAAAAGTGAACTTTTTTTTCAAGAGGCCGCCATTTGTTCAATTTTGCATCTTTTAAGATATGAATTTATACGATCTGTGCGTACACTCATAAACTAAACGAAAATTGTTCGATTTTTGGTTTTAGACGAAACCAAAAGACGCTACGTTGCCCGCAGTGCAACAATTGCGTCGCCAAACGGACTGGGCATAAGCCCTTATAATTTTGTTATTTGCCGCTCATTTTTAATAAATTTTTTTTTATCTTCCTTAACCTGATAATACAATATCCTGAAAGTTTCAGAAAGATCGATTAAATACTTTCTTTAAAAAAAATTCCCGAAAAATGCCTCGATTTCCAGCTAGTTACACCAGGCTCCCCCCTTAAGTAAGTAGATAGGTACGACACAGGCGCACAACGAGTGTGTAGGTACTTACTGTCGTGGGGCAATGTCGCGGCCATTTCTCGCTGCCTGATGTAAAGGAGGCCCATGGGACCGACCAGCTTCGCCGGCATCGAGTGAAGCTGGGCCGCCGTCTCCCGGTACATCGGGTAGGCAGCGTACAAGGACCTGCTGTCCGTCGGGATGTCCTCCTGCAGGACCCCGTTCACCACCAGCACCATCCTGGCTGCAAAAGTGCAAAGCAACGAGTCGAGCGTCGATCAGCCGTTCGAATTTCTCGTCGGGATTCGATCTGTTTCGAGGCCGCAATAACACGAGACGCTCTATCGCGGAAAGCAAAAAACCGCGATAAACCGGCTTCGCGATAAAGCCGATATTACGCCAGCTCATCATCCAGGCGACGCTGCTGCGAGCTTTCGCGAAACGGGACGTAACGATCCACGCGGTGTACCGAAAGTAACGATCGCGATGAAGCTGCACCATCGATCAAACAAAAAGAAACTGCGCAGCTTTCGTTTGTTTTACATAGGGTCGGTGAATTCCTCAGAATCAACTATCAATGCTAATGTGATGATATTATCATCTGACCACCACTCTGGCCAGTCTGTATCTTTTAAAGGTATCTTGAAACTCAGGGTCAACGTTGTCCTTTATTTCTGAGGATCGCTAGCGAACGAGTGGAGAGGATTAAGTGTAGTTTAAGTTAGAGGAAGCTCGCCGGAACCGGAGCCGGAGCCGAAGCCGGAGCCGTTCACGAAACAAGGGACACCAGCGTGCGTTTCTGCGTTCGCAGAAGGCAGACGGGTATCTATTTTAAACCTCGCGATCAGCCGCGCCGCGGAGCGCCCGAGACTTTTTCCTCGCCTCGTTCCTCGACTAGACTTGAGTAGTCGGTTGCATATGTATTCAGTCGCGGAAAGTCGACACGAAGAATGACGGCTATATTACGGCTATATTACGGCTATATTACGGCTATATTACGGCTGTCGCTTGAAAGGGATCTCGATCGGAGGAAGAAGCGGGCGACGCGGCGGAATTAAACTATCTGTTACGAAGAGCGGCGCGATACAGAGAAGGAAGCACGTCCCAATTTCTTTCCTCCGTTTGCCGGCAATCTCGTTAAACAAACGAAAGGTTAAACGCGACGCGGACTGTCGTTGGAGGCGAATGACCTTAACCTTTGAGGGGTAGGCCGGAGGAGAGAGGCCTAGCTCGGCTGGCACGGTTGTCCCGAGGTTGTATTGTTAACGCGATTAACGCAACGCGATGCGGCCGTAGCCCGAGTGCCCGAGTGCCAACAATGCCCCGTGTCGCTGATCTTCGATCTCTCGCTCCTGTAACAGGCTTTGTCATAAACGCCTCTCTAAGATCGTGCGCCCAGATAAATCGGCGAGCACTTTATCGCCAAGGTGTGGGATCAACGTCACGGCAACAACTGCGTTTCCTTCCTCCTTTTTAACCTTCAACGATCCGAACTGATCCCTTCGTACCGAGGTTTCTGTCGCAATCGATCCCTTCCGAGGAGCACGTAATCGTTCGATAACTGGAGGACGCGCGACGGTAAGTACGTTCGTAGCGAACGTTGGTCGATCCGTCAACGACCACGACTAAACGGTCACGCGTCGGTCCATTCAAACATCGTCGTGGCCGACCGACTCATTAACGAATCGCGCTAATTATGACTTGTGTTATCGGTGAAAATGCCGATTGGTCGATCGGCGCGATCCGCGGCTGGCCAGTGGGACGGGTCAAAACCCAGCCGGGACCAATCGAAGCGGGTGATGCCGATCAGATCGCCACCACCGCCGCCATGCATGAGAAAATAACATGTTTGCCTCGCGGCGGACGATCCCCGCGGCCAGGCTTTTCGAATCCAAATCTCTGCTCGGTCTGGCGATCTTGGACCGTTTATCGTGTTTATCCGCAAAGATCGTCTAATTCTAATGCGACCTGCAAATACATATCTACTTACTTAGGTACTTCTCCGTTTCACATTCGCGGCACTCGAATCGGTGGTGTTCGTACATAGGGTGACTGCACCTAATATCGCCACTCGCTATATCTCACAATGTAAGCTCTAAAATTTATCGGTTATGCACTGAATTAGTACCTAAACATATGTAGGCAGACATACTGTAATTGCAGCATCATGTGATCAACAATTACAGAAAGGGAAGGATTTTAGAGAATCTTAATAGTGTAAAAATTTATTGGACTATCACAATTTTACATCGCATTCGGAGAATGTAAGTCTAATAATTCTGTGAATGCAAGAATATCTACTAGAAATACCTAATTACTGATGTACTTAAGAAATGAAATCGAGTCAAATATTTTTCGTAATGAAAATAGCGTTTTTCTTTTAGCAGTATGCGTGTTCTCAATACCGCCTACCGGAGAACAATGGTTTCGATATAATGCTTGTTACAGGTGAGGTCTCGAAATGTGCGGAGCAACCGAAATAAACTTTATTTGTCCAATATGTGCATCGAAACGTAAAAAATAAAATATGTTAAAAATCTATATTTTTAAATTTCTATATTATTCTACTAAAAATAAAATCAAAGATGGATAAAAAAAACATTTATACAGCAAGAAATAATAAAAGCACATGTGAAAATGACTTTAAAAACTCATATATACATGAATTAATCAATATTTCTTGAGTAGGCGATATTAGGTACACTTTTTTCAGGACCCGATTTTTGCATGTCTTACGTTTTTTGAGTCCCAATTAAAAATCTGTAGGATTCAACGATTCTAACTTATGCTACATGAAAGATGAATAATTTCTCTTTACTTTGAAACGAACTGCATGCAAAAATATCAATTATTATTCAATTGACAGCGATTTAACTTTTGCCTGGTGATATTAGGTACAGTCACCCTAAGTGCGATGGCTGGATTTCTGGATTTCTGGCTTCTTCCAAACCCCAGAGACGTAATTAATTATCTGGGTCTTGAAATTTGGAAGAAGGGAAGGGTGGAAGGGACGCGAGGGTCGGCGATAATATCTTCCCCAGAAGATCTCGAAAATCCCGTGAGATTAAGCGCGCCCTCGTAAACGATCTACAATCTACGCTAAGGATCCTCCGTGAAAAACGAAAGCAACGATCCGCCACCCGTCCCCCATAGATATTAACCTGAAAATTCTTGCTGGAAATTTCGAGCAGGGAAGCCGGGTCGCCGTGTTCGAAGCCTCCGACTGGCTCCGACGATGCTCCCTCGAAGAGGACGGCTTCGCTAGAAATTCCCATGACGCGCGGAAAATTAGAACCACGCCGACGCGACGGTAAGATTATACGTCAGGGGTTCGTGTGGCCATTGTTACCAACGAAAATTACACTCTTCAAAATCCATTGTAGCAGATTGCCGGTCGCGGTACATTTTCTCCATCCCCCACCCTTTTCTCGTCCTTGGTTACCCAACAGGTAGGTACACGTCTCCGTAAGTACTCGTCTGCTTCAAAAACTATTTCTGTTGCTGCTCCGCGAGCGTTCAACTCGAAAGGATTTCAGCGACAGCGAGGTGCTTGGGGGCTCGTAAAATCCAAGGTGCTCCCCTCGTCGCGCAGTTTTTCTGCGCGAAGCCGCGCCGGTATCGGGAAACGACTCGAACGACGCGACGGCACGGTGGAAGGGAAATTTATAAGCCGTCACGATTGCGCGAATCGCATCGCGGCCGACGCAAGGATGGTATTTTTAGCGTTCCACGCGATTTCAACGTCCGCGTTTCGCGAGGCCCGAGGCGCGAGGCGGCCGATAAACGTACGTATCGTTACATGCGTGCAGCGCGAAGAGGATTGATACCGGATCGAAAAAGCTGCCGTCGAGATAGCGGCCGAGCATAAACATATCGTCGTAAGAGCCGACGGTGGTATCTGGAGCAGCGATAACGGGCGACCCGCGATGCTGAAATCGGGAAATCGTCGGGGATTTCGAAAGTCCACCGGTGGGGGAGGCTGCATTTCCTTGGAAGAATTCCCTCGCGCGTCCATCGGGGCCCGGGGGTCTCGGGGGTCTCGGCAGATAAGAAAAGAGCGTTCGATTGATGGATCGACGCGACGGGCAAGAATCGATCATATCGACGGGAAGAAAAAGGGCGCGTGCTAGCGACTCTTCGCCGTTGGAATTATCCAGATAGCGATCGACGGGTCGACTTGAGCTATATACAATTATCGAGGCGGGGGCACGGGAAGAGGCGGAGGTTGAATCGAAACGGAAGAGAGAGAGAGAGAGAGAGGGGGGGGGGCACAACCGGAGAGTAAAAGGGCCAGCAGGAACGAGCAAAACGACGAGGGCCCTTCGTGACCATAATCGGCGGAGAAGGCTGGCTGGATCGAGCCACACGGAAATCCACTTGAAAAGTAGCCATTACCTTAATTATCGGCCTTTCTAAGAGGCTATGTGCACGCTGCTCGAGACTTGCAACTCCGTGTGTCCGTCAGACCGCCTGTTTCAGTGACATTTTCCTAGCAGCGTGTCCCGTCTCTGCGGGCCACGAAACACACGAACACTGCTGAACGCGGACAAGTATAATATAACGATGTGTTAAGGGGGTATAGGACTATTGAAATCTCGAAAAATCGATTTTTTTATCATTATTAATTCTGAAAGTGCCAGGCTTTGTGAACATTTACAACAATGTATCGAGAGGAAATTCGAATAATTACGGAAATTATAGCGCTGAATGTAATTGAGTGCACCGTCGAGTAACGGCCTCGCAGAGCGGTATTGGCGTATGGGACTTAACTTTGAAGCCGTTTATCTAGAAACTACATTTTCAAACACGGTGTACATCATAACTCTTGAACGAATTAATATTTTCACTTAAAATTTTAACTGGAGCTGTAGAATTCCTTTCCCTATCGTGTGGAATTTCCGCATTAACATTGGATGTTTGTAAACACATTTTATAACTCATTAAAGACGATTTTTTCCCCATAAAAATGTGGAAAAAACTTAATTCGTGTGTAACTTTTACAATGTTTGTTTAAATTCGCCACCAAAGTTCCACACGATATGTATTAGTGCAGAAACTAATCATCCCAAAGCATTTTGCTTTTAGATGATTGGTTCACCTGGGACTATGTACACCAATTACAGCTGCGCGCTACGCGGGACCATCTTTAGCGTC
This sequence comes from Andrena fulva, assembly GCA_946251845.1. NCBI lineage: Eukaryota > Metazoa > Arthropoda > Insecta > Hymenoptera > Andrenidae > Andrena > Andrena fulva. Next base: position 57,637,897 of record OX276329.1, on the reverse strand, counting down.
AAATAACTTGAATAATTTTCAACATTCTGACAATTTTTTTATTTTACATTACTCGTTAATGCGTACATAAAAAACTGTGAAAAGTGCCAGTACGGCGATTATTTGGTATCTAAGCAATTCAACCGACAAGAAACCGTCGATTTCAGTCGTTCAATAGTTCTATACCCCCTTAAGGGAACTTTTGTTCCGTCGGTGCGTCGAGATGGCCAGATACGACTGGACTCGGCACTAGCTTGGAGCTTGCCTTGGATTCCGATTGATACTGAATTTAATTCAGGAGTAGCACTGCGCTGAATCACGGTGCAGATTCTTTTTACCGAGTTTCAAGTAGTAACGAGGATAATAGCTGGAGCAAAGGTGCCACGAAATTTCTCCAGTAGTATATCCGAATCGTTTAAGAAACGGGCGATCCAAATATTCCAAACCGCGTGATGATTGCTCTCTCTCTTCTTCTCTTCGATCACAGCACACGAGCCCAACGTTTCTATCCACCGATCGAGGCGAATTCATGGTTGAAAAGAAGGCGGGGAAGAGACTTTGGAGTTAGAATGGACTGTCAGAGGCTTGGCTAGATCGAACGGCGCGGCGCGGCGCGACCGATCGAAGCCTTTCTTATCCGCGATCCTCGGTCTTTTTGAGGCTGTAATTTAGAAACGGCATACCCAAGACCTCTTATCCGCTCCTCCTCCGCCTCCCTGCTGCCCCTTTCTGTACCGATTACTCGCAGAATGCACGCCAGCCACGCATACACACGCCCCGTGCAGGTACGCCGGCCTGTACACGCGTGTGCGCGCGTAATTACACAGGCCGGGACGCGGCGCGGCGCGGTTATTTATTTAAGCGTGCAAAAGGGCCGTAGCCATTAACGGGTGCCTTTCCTCGAATCACCCTCTTCCTCGCGGACGGTATTCTAATGGCTGGCGATCCTCCCAGAGTATCGAAGGCCGAGCGAGCCTCGAACGTCCAGGCGTCCACCGGCGAAAAAAAATTTCATCCCGGCATTTTTCCTTTCCACCTATCACGCCTACAATTATCAATCGATGGGACGATTCGTGGAGGGCGATTAAACGCTCGGGATCCGTGGATCGGTACTTGGGCGTGCATACAGGGTGCTGCAGAATCGTCGGGCTCTGGGAGAGGAATCGAAAAGGAATCCAAGAGGAATCGTAAGGAATGTAATAAAGGGAGGATCAGAAGGCAGAAGATGAGCGGTGTGCATCGTGTACGATGAGCGAGGAAAGTGGGTAGCTGTTTTAGTGCGATAGGGTAATTTTCAGATCAAGTGACGAAGCTTCGTACGGAGGGACGACGTCGACCTCTTTCTCTGCGCGTTTGTTATCAGGAAACGACTCGATTCCGTTCGACGATTCCTCGTTTTGCTTCCTCCTTGGTTCGTGTAAACATCCCTCCCCGCTCTCCTAATGACGATTTATCTCATTTCCCTCCTCGTAATAACCGCGGACCGCGGACGGTCGCCGTGAAATTTTCCACTGCGCTCGGCTCGGCTCGGATACACCCGCCTTCTCTCGCATCTCTCCTTTCCGTTTTTTATCATCCCCAGACTCTCCTTTCGAATGGCGATCAGCGGGGGAGAGTGGAGATGCAGTCGATGATCGTTTCGTTGGACTTTCCGCTTTCTTCGACAGAAGCTTGTGTAATTATGGTACTTCTGCTATCGGTGCGAGCGCCTTGGAGATGACAACCCACCCGTCCAGGTATCAAGGGCCACGTACGGATCGTGTGTTGGTCCTCGAGGACCGATTATCCGCTGGAGATCCGTATCCAATGACGTAGCCGGTGATTAGGCATTTAATTAAGACGGTTGATTAATCGCTGTACGTGCGTACGAATCTCGTTATTAGGGTTATTATACGGAGAACGACCATCGAGACTTGGAGGCTCCTCTTCTTATTCGCCTCTGGAGATGGTGAAACGATTGTACGCCGATAAGTTGTAGATAATTGCGGTGAATTAATGAAACTGGTCCGCCAAGATGAGACGGAGGTTTCCGTTCCACGGGTTGCTCGAGAAGAAGCTCAGTGCTCGCGAATGCCCCGATCACGGGAATCATCGATATGAAAGAACAATCGACAATAATGCCTTTATCCGTTCGACCTGCCTTCGCCCAGACACTTTTTTTCCTCTCCTGCGCGCATATTCCGGGACCTTCAATGGGCCCCTGTCTCCCTTATGTACCTACTTCATTCTCCATTCGTCGACCTTACGCGCGATCGATGCAGTGACGGTGCAAAGATTATCCGATGCCCAACGTTATTTCTTAGTAGGAACTTAGTCCAGCCAAATCGCAGAAGACGAGACGTACCTACTCTGCACGAGTAACAATGCAAAGTGACCACGTATTCGTGGATTCTCAGCCACGACAATGGGCACGAGTGGACGCGTTTTATTATCCCATCGATGCGTCCCAAATGGGTTTAAATTCTCGTTCAGCGTCTAATCCCAGATAGAGAGGATTTATCGTAGAGGTTATCGGCGGAACGCCAAGCAATGGAACGTCCCATCGTAACGATCTGTGGCCGTTTTTTATCGGGCCCAAGCGCGTCGCGCGTGAATAATTATTTACGATCCGGAGAGATTCCATGGCCCGTTCTTTTTTCCTTTTTTCTTCATTCGGGACCGTAACGATCTTCCACGGATAAGCGTTCGCACCGCACCAAGCTGGCACAGCGCGGCGCACAGTGTTACGCGTAATGGACAAAAGTTAAGAATCCGAAGTGTTTGATCCACAAATTCTTGTATCTTATAATGTTAATAAAGGAACGTAGGTTTCAATGTTACCCATAACTTCTGCTGAATTTACTAATTTGTTGTCAAAAGTGATACTAGAAATTCATTACAAATTTCGGTGCATTTTTTCAAACACGTGCCATTGGCAGAATGTTTATGCTTTTCATTTGCTTTTTATAAGTTGTGTTTAATACTGTCATACCATCAAAACTGCCGAGTCAGTTTTTTACAATACTAACCATTTGTACTAATTCTTTATGTTAAATGTTTATCAACTTCGATCGGACTTTAAAAAAAAAACACCAAAAAATACCTCCCTGATTTTTTGTATATTAAGTTTAGGGATCATTAAACTTTATATTAACGTCAATTTCAACTGCACGAATTTGCACGAAACAGGAAAAAAAAGCCAAAATCATTATTAAGACGTTCACCGCTCCGGCCCTTAGCGTAGTCTCTAGGTCTCCTCGTGCATAAGACCCTTATGTGAATCTACACATCCGATATGCTTTTTCCAATTGTTTATACGATATCTACCATGACTTTTCCATCCTGGATGCTGCCTTCAGTTTTAAAATAGCAGTCAAACGCGATACACGTGTTAAAAATAATTTGATAAAAAAATGTTTCGAACAAAAGTTAGTCCGTATTCAGTTGACAACAAATTGCAAAAGTAAATATTAATAAAAAACTTTTTATTCACTGAAAAATCAAGATCGGCTTAATTTTTTTAATGGAACTGTATATTTTTTTAATACACCAATCGATGCATTTTTATATTCTCTTTAAAAAAGTATTAGGGTACTTAGGACGAAAACTGATTAGTTCAGAAGTTATGAGTTTTGTCCCGAACGCCCATACACGCGTAACACTGTGCGGTCGGCGTGAAAACGTGTACAGTGAGATCCTCGATTCCACGAAGATATACTTTAAAGAGTATCGAGATTTTCTGTGGTCGTTGCATACCGGGGCAGATAATCTCTTTCCCTAAAAATTCCCCTCGAGAAGATACGAGAGAGAGAGAGAGCATCGCGATCATCGTAGACTATAGAGCATCGAGTTGCAGGAATGCACCGAAGATATCGGTGATCGATCGCCTCGTTATCAGCGAAGAGAATTTCGCCACGATCGGTGGAAACGCGATCGACGAAAGTGGACTCCTGGCAGCAAACAGAGGCGGCTGACGCAAACGTTGTTTGCCATGGGAAAGTTTCACGACAGTCGAGACGTGTGCATCGCGCGTAATCAACGCGTGAACCGACTAATCCGCGAGCGCGGCGATCCAAGCGATCGCTATATGCAGAATATAGAGTACTTATAGGTGAACTGCCCATAACCGTGGTAACGCAGGACACGGTAACAGTAAAGAATGGGAGTAGGAGAAAAACCCACACCTAAATCTGCCCGCCATTCCATTACTGGGAATGGAAGGTTCTACGAAAAGGCAGAAGCTCGCGAGGAAAACTCTACGCTCGGTGACGTTACCGGGTGTTTTTCAAAGGGAACGCGTTAGTGCCACTGGAATTAACATTTACCGATTACAATTTCAAATGACACGGTCGACCATTCGGCGCGCCGCGCTGTTCGCAGGGGAGGGGGGAAAATGCGGAGGGCGGGCGTTTAAGAACTCTATCTGCCCGGAGGATCGATTTGGATTTTCATGCCCAAGGAGACCCAGCATCCTCCTCTGCTCTCCACGAGGCCGGGACTATTAAATTTATGGCTTTCCCTCGTCCAAGCGAGAGACGATAACGCGCATAATAAGCGCGGTCAGATAACGGGTGACGCGTAAGTTACTGCGGCCTGATAATCGCTCCTCGTGCGCGTATAGCTAAGGGCTCGGCGAAGGGTGCACCCGCCACCCATAGTGCGAGTGGACGGTGCCCCGGTCACCGATTTTCTTCAAATAAGTCGGCGTCCATTCTGATCTATCTCAAGCTGATGTTGCTCGTTACTTATTATTATATTAAATCTTAAGAAAAAAGTTGAAATTCGTGGCGAGCTTTCAGGGACGTGGGGATTGAAAAATGTTTCGTGAGCGACGAACACGAGCCGCGCGTTGCTATTCTGCTTATTTCTTAGGTAGGAGAATATCGTAAGGGGTGGAACTCACGTTACGTCGCTTCGAATGTCTCTTCAGGCCAATTGACACGTGCCCGCCGCCATTTTGGAAGAATTCCTCCTCTCGATGCTCTGGCTTATCCTCCCTCGCTCAACTTTCCGTTCTGCAACAAGAAATCGGTTGATACGTGTTAGAGGAGCGGCCGAGTCCGTTAAACGCGTCCTGTGTGGAAAGAGGGACCTAAGCGGCGCTTCCACGTGCACGATAGGGTTGAAGAAATGCTCCAAGCACTATGGAAGAGGAATCCCGAGTTGGAAATGTGAAAGCGCGGCACGGGACGTATTAAATTTGCAAAATTCAGTTGGCCACGGGAAACACGCGCAGCTGCCGTTTACGAGGGCAGGTGTACGAAAATCTCCATACGCGATGAATCCTTTGCCACGATTATTTCAAAGTAATTCAAACAGTGGAGCTGAAGCGAGCTTCTATTTGCCTCGTCCTGGCTGCTACGCTACCTTCCGAGCAAGGTTCTATAAGCTCTTGGGATGATTCGGATCGCGGGTAACGGTAATTCGCAGCGCGTTTGTTCGTCCTAACGTTATTACCAACCGCCTTGAGGGGGTATTCTGGTCTGACGAGGCGTTTTCGTCGCGTTATTTCGGAATTTTTTTACACAGAACCCATAAGTTTGATTATTATTTAGTTTATTGCTACATGCTTATTGGTATTTGAACTACCTTTACAAATTTTGTCAATAGAAAAATGATAAAATCAAACTCAGTTGACTGGTTTAAAGTAACAGTGAAAAAAAAAACAATGGGGTCACTGTGACCATGATTAGGCTCGTTCTCGTGATCAGAAGCAAAAAATGTAAAGAGATTCTTTATTTGTATGCCTTTGGCTATCGTCCCTACCAGAATGATAAAAAAGTATTGAAAATTGAGCGAATGCCGGCGGTTTGAAAATTAAGTTTGGATTCTCGCACATTTTTTCAACTTCAAAAGTCCGTGAAAGTTTGGAAACAAAATATTTTATCATAATTCTGGTAGGGACGATAGCCAAAGGAATACCAATAAAGAATCTCTTGACATTTTTTGTTTTAGATCACTAGAACGAGCCTAATCACGGTCGCAGTGTTTTTTTTCACCATTACTTTAAAGCAGTCAACTGCGTTTGACTTTAATCTTTTTCTATCGACAAAATTTGTAAAGATAGTGGAAATATCAATAAGCATGTAGCAATAAACTAAATAATAATCAAACTTATGGGTTCTTTGTAAAAAATTCAGGAATAACGCGACGAAAACGCCTCGTCAGACCAGAATACCCCCTTAAAAGCGATTCCGCGGATGCCAATTCCACCGGTTCCAAGTAACTTTATACACAAGTTAAAAAGAATCCCCGCAACGTTATCAGTGGAAAGCTAGCATCCATCAAGATTCAAGGAGACCAGCCCGCAATTCCGAGCCTATACTTTCCGATCCCCGGTTGTTCCTCCTTGACTCTTCATCCTTGCTCCTACGGGACAACGCAGAAAAAGGAAGGAAAGCGACGAAAAAAATACAGCGCGCACGGGCTCATGTAAAGTAACTACACAATCGGTAAACTGGATTTGCATACAGTGGTCCTACGAGCCTGCAACCGACCGGCTCTCTACATATTTATGCGCTACCTACAACTTCCTTCGATTGTTTATAAATCCGACGATCCGTGCTGACTTTTTAACGACTCCGTCGTACACTGCCGCCCGTGGACTTTGATGCGACCGTTAATTATCGATATTCCCTAGCGGTGCGCGAAAAACGCGTCGCACCGTTTACGATCGTTTACGGGGCTTGTTCCTCCCATCCCAGCGAGATACATCTTCCTTCGATTAGAATTCAAGAGGCAGAGAAAAAGAAACAGGTACTCTGGCTGATTTGCACCCTGCGCAGTGCGCATAGGTACCTAGTACCTAGTATCTTCTAAATATCCCCGATGAAGCAAACGTTCCAGGCAGAAGCGATCCGTACCCCAGATGCAGCTAACTGTAAACGCGACGCAGCGTTTCCATGGAAGACAAGGTAAAGTTGACCGTCGTCGCGTCGTACGGGGGTGCGCACTGCGCGAAGAAGAAAGGGGACCGGTAGTTGGCGAACGGCTTCGATTCTCCCGTGACCAGGGCAATGGCAATAATCGCGGGATCCTCCCGAGGGGTAGCGCGCGCGGTTTCGCGATTTCGCTATTTCGCGACTAGCCTCCGCGCACACGTACAAGGGAGCAAAGGGACGGACGTATGGGTGGAAGGAATACGGGCAGGACGAGGTACACGTACACACAAGAGGAGCTAGTCCGCATTCCACGAGTGGAACAACCGGTACACGGGTCCAGTGGCTCTCAAGCGGCGTGCCACGAGGATGCGCCCGATCGAGATGGAATCGTTATGCAACGGGAGACGAGTCAGTGGCCCGGTCGATTCGCGGAAGATGAGCTGCCCTTCCGGGTCCCCTTTCCTTGCCACTCTTTTTCTTCTTTCCCTGCGCTGCACGCTGTCTCTTTCGCCTGGCTACTTTCGCGGCGCGAGCGCGAGCAGCGACGCGCCGCGATCGAAATCGAAAGTCGTTGGCCAAGGCTGAGGAAAAAAAGCGGGCAAGTTTTTGGACGGGAGTGGTGGCTCCTAAGAGCAACCGGACAGCAAAGTGGAATTTAGCTGAATCGGAAGTGAATCGAAGCGGAACTCGTTGTTCTCGTTAGCCTAATTCGTAATCTGCAAGGTTTATTCGACACGCGAAAGGGACAGGGTTTGAGGTAACTTTGTCCCAATTCCTCACTCCATAAACAGCGAGGGGAAACTACTTTGGCGGAACACCGAGTGCATCTAAATTTCTGGCATCGTGGCTCGAGCTAAGCTTGAACCCGAGTTTCTGATTTATGTGGGCCCGGAGGGGAGTCCAGTTGCCAGTTGCCAGTTGCCAGTTGCCAGTTGCCAGTTGCCAGTTGCCTCCGCGCACCTTCTTCGGCCAATGCAACACTGCCCATATACATACATACATACATGCACACACGCCGCGCGCGTCTATCCACGTTTATATCCACTTGGATGCACTAAATGCAATGCTGCACGCTGCATGCAGGATGCATCGCTATCATTAGGTGTCCGGGGTACATTATACTACGAGAATTATAATCAAAGTTTCATTCAGCATTGGCGTGGCCAGAGAAGCTTGGAAATGTGTGATACGCAGCGACCTCCACAGGGAAGTGGAACTCTGGCAAAGCTGGATGCACAAAGCTGCATTTAATCTCTACCGCGATCGTCCTTATCTCGGTGAAAGCTACGATGGCTTCGTAATTCCCAAAACACTTTAATCATCCATAAAAGCTGCAATTGCTCGATCGACGTTTGTGAAACAGAGGGAATCGAGGGAAACCTAGCCCATTACGGTTCGTTTACAACGCTGAATGTCACCGGTACGATAATATTTCTCTCGATAATCGTAAAGCCGCGGCCCAGCGTCGCAGTCCCAACATTCGCGACGTTCTCCGCGCAGCGAATAAATAATATTCATCCCGACGTTTAATGCGGTCGTTAAGGCGTCATCGCCGAGTCCATCATTGCACAATAAAATAATAATCGCCAGGTTGCACGCTTGCGAACCTGTTAAACGCGAGGCTCACAATTCAATCTCTAAATCAATGAAGAAGCGCGCGAGTTTCCGGGATTTCGATATGGTGGAAATATCGCAAATACTCAGGACGCATTTTTCAAAATTTCCTCTGAAAGCTCAGTGCTTGCCCGTAGGGGTGCTGGGAAGAAGAGGAGGAAAAGGGGGAAGAGACTGCGGAGACAGAAAGCGAATTACAGGGATGGAGAGGAGGGAGGGAGCCAGCTCGGGTATAAAATTGAAACGTTACGGAAAATAATGGCGTATCGCTGGCTGGCAAGTAGCTATCGCAGGTGAGCTAGCGGGAGTGCAAAAGGTTAACACCCTCTACTAGCCTTAAGAGCGTCTTAACTCAGTCAAGTCCGTGAGCTGAGAGAGTTTCAAGCGCCAAGAGAACCATACGTCGACCCTCCTTTTCCTCCACCTTCCCTCCAACCGGGACCGTTCGTTAAGGAACCCTTTCGAGCAATCCAGGGCCCTCGATCGAATCGCCACGTAAGAATGGAAATTCATCCACTCGCAATATCGGAATGCGAAATCCAGGTGAAAGCCAGCTAATTACGAGATCCAGGGACGCTAAAGACCCTGAAATTTATTTCCAATGCCTACAGTTCGCCTTCCACTCATTCCTGCAGTCAATTTGTTCCAATACCTGGAGTATAGACAGAGAAATCCTTGCAAACTGCTCAAGTGTTTCGTGCGTCTGCGGATCCACGTAACTTCGTGACCGAACAGGCGAACGGTAGAAGAAAGCCGACGAAAAGTACCACGAATTCTTGCATTCGCCTTACACGCGGCTGGAGGGATTTGCTGAAAATCGATGCACCGACACGCCGATTTCTGCGCCGTCGTGACTCGCGAGATTCAGTTGTTGGCCAGCTCGAGGCGCAATTACTGCTTACGGGGCGAGCGACTTTACCGTCGATTAACTGTAACGATAGTGGCCCGTGCAATGATTCACGATGCAACACGCTGCTACAATTTCCAGCCCGTTTCCGCGAGATCGTAGCCCCGGACCCGTGGACGGTACCAGCGCGTATATTTCGATATTTCGACTGTGACGCAGCGACAGGTAGCAGGTCGAAGGGACAGGGACGGATTTGGAGATTCGGCGATTTGGCGCCCTTTCCATGAAATATCATCAAATATTTTGCTTGAAAGAGTCGAGACAATTTTGAAATTAATTCGATAAGACAACTCATATGTATATGAATTATTGCTAATTTGCTACATGAAAAGAAAGTGAATTGGTTTTTAAAGCAGTCTCGAACCTTTTGTTTAAAGATTTTTCAATTTCTTTGGCCGAAAATTTTCTGCCTCAAGTTACGGCCTACTTAGTCTACCGCCACTAATCGCGGTTGAGGGTAGCGGAAGAGCGGAGGGAGGAAGCTCGACTCGTGACGGGAAAAACGTAGGAAGAGGGTCTCGCTGGATCGAGGGATCGAGCGCGTGAGAAATACACGGTCCATGGCTAGCAGGCATGGGAATATTGGGAATACTAGCTATCGGTTATAATTCCATATCGCGGGTCGCTTAAGTAGCTTCTGATTGGAGTAGCGGCCAGTGGCCACGTGAAAGTGTGCGCTCGCGGTATCACTGGTTTCTTCGCATTCGTGCTGATAATTAGGGTGACCCAGTGATGGATTCCAGGTACTATGCAGAGTAAAAGTTAATCCACCGCGTTCTCAGGGTGAAGAATCGTTTGCGCGTATGCTGTGCAGAGACTAGAGAGAGGGCAGAAGGGAAACGAGGGGAAATAAAAGGCGCGAGCGGAGTAAAAGATCTCGCGCGCAAAACAGAGGAGGATCCAAATACACGTACCTACACGCGGTGTCTCGGTGTGGCAACAAAACGCGCGATACCGTGCGCACATAGAGACGAGATACAAGACGGGGCTTCAGGCGCGGTCAGATTAATGAAAGTCATGCGAACAGTGGTTCTCAGATACGACGGGGCATCCCGGAAAGTCTGCGCGCATCGTGCGTGCGGAAATCGGTCGCCACGGCCGGGAGAACAGATTTCTTCTGTTACCACGCTTTTTCGAGACAGATACAAGTGGCAAGGGTAGAGCGCGCGAATAAGCTCGAAGGAGAAAGAAGTGCATCGCCCGGAGAAATACACGCCCTCTTCTAACGGGGATTCAATTGCCCGTGAGTACGCGACGATGGCCGGCAATTAGCAAGGTAAACGGATACGGTCGTCAAGTTTCCGCGAGTAAGGGAGAAGAAAAAAGCCAGGCAATTACGCAAGTGCCTGGGAGAGAGGAATAGAATCGATCCGATGGGCCGCTAATTAACTGTCAAATTAACACGAGTTATCGCCCTCCAGCCAAGAGCTATGTAACGGCTGAAAGAAGCCAAAGGTTCCGTTAACTTCCCTTCGGTACCTGTATAAAACGTCATCGAGTCACGGACACACTTGCTTCTTTCCATATTCCGTTTCTCTGCACATAATATAGACACGCTATCATTGATACCCCACCTGAAACCCCTGAATGGGCAAACCATGTTTCTTCAAACTGTACACCACGCGAGTCAATCCCATTTCATATTTAACGACAGCAGCAGATGTTAGAAACAGAGAGAAGGGGATTAAGGACCCTTCCTTTAATGACTCTTCCTTCCGAAGGTTAAGCGATGCCCTTGCTTCCGGTCTAGAGGGATATGCAGATATCGACGAGAGGTGAAGCTTAAGATCCAGCCGATTTTCAGCGGTATTATGAACGGTGCGTCGAGATACGGTGGTCGAAAGCCGAAAGCGATGTACAAACGACGGGACGGGACGGAGAAATGGAGAGACGAGAAAAGGAAGGACGGCTGACCGGTCGATGAATAATTTCGTGTCGATGAAGGAACGAACACGTTGCATATTCAAGAAGCGTTACACAGTCACGATGCCCGCCGCACGCCTCGGGACGAGACGGGGACATGATAAAGAAGAGGAGGAAGTGGGGATCGACTGTCAAGGGAGGGGCGGGAGGAGCCGCGACGCAACACGACGCGACGGTTCTCTTCACTACTCTGCATTGAATCGTACACGTTTGCCTGTCCACTAAATTATGCAAGTTCGATTACGATGCACCTTTGCCCTTCTTCCATGCGTACGTGTCTACGTACACAGGCGACTTTTTCCTTAGCGTCCGTCACGTGTCATCCGCTTTGCATACTTGTCATAAATATGGAATGGAATCGCGCGACGCGAAACGAGAGCGCAGCCTTCGCGCGCGCGCCTCTCTTAATTTCAAATTCCTCAGTCCGCGTTAATTCCCGTCTACACGCTACACAGGCGCGTCCGATCTTAATGCGACTTCTAAGCTTTCTAACCTAGAAACGCGCAACGTTGTGTACCGAGTACGCGATCTGGTCCGCGGGAATGCGTCTCGTTTCAATTCCCAACCGATAACAAACCCGGAGATTCTCAAGTAAACATGATCGACCGTAGACGTAGCGCGCGGTGTATCAACGAAATCTAACTGTCGTCGAGTCGACCGATTGCAAACATATCTTCGACTCTCATAAATAAACACTATCTTCTATGAAATCTGTCTACAGAATTATAAGGTACGACACTCGAGGATCGCGGTGTCGTTTGCACCAAAAACCGTAGCTCTCGTAAACTGCAAAAGCCAAATAGACAAACTCACCGAACTCGAGTGGATCGGCAGAATCGGCGAGGGGATGCTGCGCGGTGTGTTGAACTCGACTACCGAGTACCGGCGCCCAGTGGAGGTGGCTGTCGTAAAATCGTTGTTACGCAACACGCAACTGGTGGCACACACGGCGACGTACTCTGTCGATCGGAAACAAAACGTCAGCGGTCACCGTCGGTCGTCAGCGTTGTTGTCAACGTAAGGAAGCACACGGTATTATTGAGCGCGCGATCCAATGAAAACGAACGAATCCGAGGGAGCGGGACGACGAAAGAGAGAGGAGAAGACGGGTACGGGCAGAAAAATAGCATAGAGACGGAGGAGACGTGATCCTGGTAGGCGCGTCACTCACGAACCACGAACCACGCTTTCACAGTCTCTCGGGCAGAATGAGAGCGAGTGAGAGAGGGGGATAGAGAGCGAGCGAGCGAGCGAGAGAGAGCGAGAGAGAGAAAGAGAGAGGGGAGGAGAGCAGGGCGCTCCGAATGACAGCTGAGCAAAAATTCAGCAAGATCGGATACGTCGCGGTGGTCACGCTCCCTCGTTACACACGTTCGCACTGTCCGTAACGTTCGCACTGCCGCTCGCGTCTGCACTCAACCTCCGTCGCGTCTCGGATCCGCCTTCGTGCGTTTCCGTCGCCGTTCGACTCGCCTCGACTCGCCTCGATAGCACGGTACCGCCTCGCGTTTCGGACGCCCCTCGCGTTCGATCCGTTCTCGAGGGAAACCTGTTTACGGCTAAAGGCCCGATTAGATTAATACCGTCGATAGATTCGCCAACGGGGCGCTGGAATTTTTTGTTACGCCGGTCTCGTTGACGCTAATAATAAAACCAGAATTCGAATAGATAATGATTATCGATGCTTTTTCTTTGGAAGCGTCGCGATCGTTGGATTTTATCGCGAACAGCAACTGCTGTTTTCGATTCTGCTGGTACATATGTATGTACGTTTGGCCGGGTCGGAAAAAAGAATTGAACGGTTGTTTATGAATTGTACGAGATTAATTGTAATACCTAGTGTTCTTCGTTGAAAAATGTACGGAATTCTAAACGCGACGGGTTTTTTAAATTTTCAAAGGGGAACGGTACAGTGGTACCATCTTGAGAGGATCGGCGCAAGCTTTGACTTATATGATTTGTATGAAGGTGATGTGTTGTATTTGAAATATTAAATTATCGTATTTTGATAAGAAGATAAATAAATGTATACGTGCGAAAGCAGAGAATACCTTTTTCTTATTTTATGTAATGTCCCTCCCGAGGTCACCCCTTAATAAGGTATGGGTCGTTTCAACACATTTTACTTCGTTCATTGTTAATCCATTTATGGAAGCCGTCATTTCCACAGCATTGAAGTCACTGACTTCTAACAGGGAATGGCATGTATTCGCGGTTTATTTTTTCGGCATTAAAATCTCTTTGTTGGCTATTAGCACAGACTAGGTATAGAATCCTCCTATGTGCTATTACGAATTGATAACACCAGAAGTATAAGCATACCTTTACTTAACAAACAGCTTCCAATCTTATAAATACCTAATCTATAATCGTGTTTCATCGCATGATACCATGCGTCGCAAAATTAGGGCGTACAAGAGGTCCAGGAAGACCTACCATATCGACTGTCGACTCCGCAAACTTCTATAAAAAAATTCAAATACGAACCCATCAAAATTTACATCAAACAATCTAAAATAAAACTTAAAAAAAAAACATAAACTGCTACAGAATTTCCACAGAGCAAAACGCGTGGACTTACAAACGAAAGGGATAAGGTTTAACTGCCTTGAGTCTGTTTAACGCGCCAATTATCATTGCAAAGACTCATCAAACTTTCTGAACCAACAGAAACAACATTGAAGTTAAATTTTCAAAATAATTAAATACATTACACGTGCGTGTCCCTGCCTGCCTTATCGCCTGCCATCTGTCGGTAAAACGCAGTACGACATTTCATTTTGCCCCTCTACTCGGTCCCATCAATTTCATCGACGGAGCTGAACGTGGGTTCGAAGATGGCGATACGAGGGTAGGGTTGAGCGGACGCCTCGCAGGGAAGCCACTTCCTCGTCGTGACAGCCAAAATTCCGTGCCATCTCCAGCTCGGTGAGTAAAAATCCCGTTGCCGCGACACGCTGCGCGAAGCTACGGGCACGTACGGTCAGCCGGTCGCCCTAGGGGCCTCGGAATGGCGGGAAATTTAGAATGGGTCGAGCCGACGGTAGCTCGCGACACGTACCGAGCCGTCTCTACTCTCTTTCGAGACTGGGAAGTTCAATGCGCACAAACGTGTGTCACGTCGCGACGTGAAACGGGAGCACGAGGTCTATAGCGAGCGTGAGCGCGCGTGTATGCGTGACACGCGAGGGAATACTCGCGTGCAGACGGGCAGACGGGCAGCCGTGCAGCCGTGCGTCGGTGTATATACGTGGGAGACGTTTTAATTTCGTAATGATAAAATAGACGAGCAGGGAATTCGACGTATTTGAAAAGTGGATGGTCTTAAAACACGAAGGCTCGTGCAGAGAAACCTCACGTTTCAGATTAATGTTATCTTTTGTAGAGCGAAGATCCACCTGACTTCGTATGACGCGAAATATTCTTTGACGTCGAAATATCGACGTTCAGCCCTCCCGTGGCCCGGTACGACAGAAATTGATCGAGGCGGTTAAAGATCGGGTCACGTAATGCGTACGAGCTTTCAATCGCGCGCGATGCAAATGCTCGGGGAACGATCAATGCCTGCGCTGACTCGTAAAATACGAGCCCCTGGTAACGGGACGGCTCACGTTCCTAAAGTACAAGTTACCTATTACCGCGCGCCGATTCCGCGGGGTTAATAGCGACCACGGGGATCGGTTAATTAATCGACGAGAGATGGTAAATGTTTGCGTCCAGTCGATATCGTGGCCAACGCGGGTCCCTCCCGAGGCGCGATTATCGAATGCTTCTATTGATATAATAATAGGAATGACGATAAGCGTCGCGGGTGATGCCTCGCATGCTTTTCCAATTTCCCTCGATTAAGTAATTGCCATTCAGCATTGTCTATCGCTTAACCGCTTCAACTGTACATCACGTATCCCAGAGTGTACAGTTCCAGGGGTTAAAAATCCCCGACTGGCTAGTCCAATCTAAGTAGTTGTAAGTAACAGAAGAGGTAGAAGAGGGTAGCTTAAAAACAGCAAAGAAATGCCTTCGGTACTTCTCTCGTTTCTTTCCAGATGGTGGTGGGTTGTCCGCTTTTCACTAATCAAGAGAGCGATACGCGGATGGGCGAAGGCTACTAACACAGCTTAATTTAATCGAGGGGCAAGATTATATGTATAAAGTACGTGAAACGTGTGCCTCGTGCACAGAAGTCGTTCGACGGGGCCACGCGCACTCTAGTCAGGAAGGAAAGAGGCTCCTTAAAGAGGAAATTATGACGTGGCTGAGATAAGGGAGCCGGAGAGAGAAAGAGAGATTATACGATGAACTGGAAACGTCGAAGCGTGTAAATATAGAAGCGGCGCGATAACGTCGGTGAAATTGAATCACAAATCGCGCGGCGCGCGCTCGGGGCCATTCTGACCTCCAAGTCCTCCGTGAAGATCGTAGCTGGGCGACGATTAAAAGCGTCGAAGTCACCAAAGCGATTGCCCGACCAAAGAGTTACCTTAACTTAACTGGAATCATAGCTTTAAACAAATCCCATCGTACATGCGTAACCAAAGGTTCGAGAGATATTTATCCGGCGACTGACTACGCTAATTCAGAAGCCTTAGAGAAGACGGAAGTTAAGAGCAGCTGATCGGAAGCGGAACGCGTAACTGGAACATTCCAAGGAAGCTCGACGAGCCTGCGCCCGGATTTCAAGGTGAACATCGAGGAACGCGAGGCAGCGTTATCGACTCGCCGGGTAACATCGATGCGTTGCAGGGCCGCGTCAGCGTCTCCATATCGCTCCAGTTGGACCATCGCCACGCGTATTCTTCGGCAGGTAGGTGCCGAGATCCTCTAATTTCCTCCCTAAGGGTCGAAAGCGTATCGTATGCAATTACCGGCGCAATGTTGCTAGTGATAAGCGGCAACTAAGCTACCGTTCCCGCGCGACGGGAGCAGGCGAGTGTACGCGCGACGGAGGTACTTGCGCCTGGAAAATTTCCGAGGGAACAGGGTACTCATTCTGGATCGCGAGTATTATCGAGTTATATCGAGGGGCTATTAGGAAAGCTGGGGGGTGATGAGGATCGGTAGGGGCGGAAAGTTGGGAGTAGCGACAGCAACGAGCGATAGAGTCGCAGGGGAAGAAGGTGAGAGAGGTCGCAGACACGGGGACGTGTCAGGCAGGAGGGTTGGAAGAACGAAAGGGGTATAGAAGGAGCGTGAGGGGCGGCAGGGGCGCGGGTAGGGATAGAATCAGACCGATATCGACCGCGAATTGCGCTTGCGTGGAAAAGGGCGCGCAATCGCCGTCGACGGACGCAGCCCGTCGTCGCTGGCAAGAAGAAGAGGAAGCTTCTCGCAGTCACCAGTCGATCGTCGACGGAACACCGGCTGACATTAAGACTGTCGTGCCCCCCGCCCCCCCCCCCCCCCTAATCGTATCGACGTCCGTCGTCCCGTCGACGACCCTCCTGTAGCTCGTTACACGCGTGGCTCGATCGTATCGTCGCGACGAGGGGCCGGGACGACTCCACGGGCCTCAAGTTCCCCTCGGCTCCTTGTCCGTGGACTGGCCGAGCCGACGCTTCTCCTCAACTTCCGGTATCCTTATAACCTGTCGTGGTGATTCCAATGCGCGCACCAACTGGCCGCGCATTTCCGTGAAGCCTGCACGCGAAACGGGGACTCGTCGTTGGTCGTTGGTCGACAGGAGGGTGTAGAAGCTTGCGGGAAGCGGGCACGCTTGGGAAGGCAGGAGAAGGTGGAATGAACGCGTGGTGCTCGCGTCCTTGGACCTTTCGCGGCGGCTCGTTTGACCATTCGTTGAGTTTTCTACTGGCGAGACTCGGCGCCTCGGCTGGGAGGGTTGCCTCGGGAACACACGGGCGATGTGGAGGAACGAGGCGGGTGGGAAGCTGTAACGAATACTGATTGCGGATTACAGTCCTTCCAGTCGAAATGAAGGAAGAAATTCCTACGGTCTCCTTTTGTGAAAGGATAAACGTGACGATCGGGAGAAGCGTGCAATAGGAGCGTTAAGGGGGTTAGACCGTTCGTTCCGTCGACTCTTCTACCCTCGATCCCACCCTCAATGAAGAGTAAATTCAGATCACGCCGAGGGGCCTGCAAGAAGACTGGAAAATAGAATCGATAGTGAATTAGGATCCTCCAAGTCTAAGCAAAAATAAACGAACAAGTTCTCTCGGTTTCTTCTCCGTGAAAAATAAACGTAACGATTCGGAGCACGAGCAGTCGTGTCTTGGAACCGTAGAATCGTGTGTTGGAATCGTATCAAAGGAGAGGAAGAGATGGCTGAGTGAGAAGAAGAGAGGGAGAGAGAGACTATCGGAAAGATAAGAGCCCGATAACCGACTGCAGTCGCTCTACAAACTCTCGCGTATGCGTCCTCGCGTTTCATTCTCTTCATCGCCGCAGTTACCGATCCCTTTCCGTGCGAAATTCGTCGCAGCCATCGAGGTCTGGAATATCTAAAGTGTCCGCGTAATACACATCCGAAATATCAAAATACCAGATCGATTCAGCGAGTGGAGCGTTGGAGCGTTCGATCGTTCGATGAACGGGCAATCCAACTTTCCGCCGCGATATCGACCCAACGATCACACACAACTCACGATTAATGGCGCTGGGCGTCGAAATCTCTCGAGGCTGAGTGTGTTCCCGCGGAAGTCTCGTGGCTGAAATAGGAACCGAAGGCAAATGGCCACGCTCGACATGCAGCAGACCGTTTTGAATCAGCCGCCCGGAAGCGAGCAGCCGCAGGAGGAGGTGCAGCTGACGGAGCTGTTGCCCGTCAAGCAGTCGCGGATGAGGGAGAACGGGATCTTCAAGAATGTCGACGTGGACGTGGACGCGGACGTGGACGACGCTGGCGGCACGGACGCACTCAAGGTCCTCAGAAGCTTCACCACAGAGGAGGAACAGTTCCAGCTGCGGAACTTCGCCTTCTGTGGGAAGATCGAGCAGGGCAGAAAACAGTCGCGAGTGGGAAATCCGCAAAAGAAGAGCCACGGGTGTAGAAGCGTCGTCAGCAATGTCGCTGGCGAGAGAATCGACGGTAGGTTGTTCGAAGGTAGGGCGATTAAAAGGAAACTGAAATGCGTCGTGAGGAAGAGCGTGATTCGCGCGAAATCGTTGCTGAAGAAGAACTCGATGGGTGTGAAGGAAGGTGGGAAAGGGGCAGACGCCGACGCCGGTAAGGAACTCAGCAAACGAAGAACGATTGAAGGGAGCGTTTTTGGGAAAGGCCTGAAAGATGCGTTCTCGGGGTACAACGAGGAGGACACGTACCTGGACCTTGACAAGGGCAAGGACTTGAACGACGAGATCTATGTGTTTCGTCGGGAACCTCTGGATCCAAGTACGACATTGGACGCAGCGCAGGAACAGAACGCCAGCTCGAGGAGTTTGGATGGGTCGTACGAGGACGATTGCTCGAGCGCCGATGGCGCGATGTTTGACCCGGCGATCTCTTCCCAGGGAACTAGCGAGGATGGATCGATGGACGGCGACGAGTCCGATCCAGGGGAGAAGCCGAAGCTCGAGGATCCAGTGAACGAGGCGAGCTTGAACGTCGGCGCGATCATCGAGGCCAACTACCTCTTCGAGAGCGAGAACAATAACGTGCTGCTACGATCCGGGCCCAAGGTCCAAGGGGTTCGCTCCGGCTCGCCGAGGAGCGACGACGCCTCAAAGAAGGACGAGACCGTGGACAGGGAGGACAGCTGTGATCTCGAAGGGTTGTCGGCGAACAGCAACGACAGCCAGCAGAAGAAGTACTGCTGCGTGGTGTGCGAGGCGCGGTTCAAAGGCAGCGGCGGCCTACGAAACCACTATAAGATCGTGCACGGAGCGGGGCCGGTGTTCAAGTGCGACGAGTGCGGCAAGGAGTTCCCGCTGAAGGAGAGGCTGAAGCTGCACGTGAGGACGCACACGGGCTTCAAGCCGTACAAGTGCCCGGAGTGCGACAAGAGCTTCGCCAGGGGTGGGCAGCTGGTACAGCATCGGCGCACTCACAGCCAAGTCAAGCCCTACCGTTGCGCTCTCTGCTCGGGCACGTTCACCTGCGCGGCGAACCTAGCGCTGCACGTGAAACGTCACAACGGCCAGAAGGATCACAAGTGCGAGATCTGCGGGCGCGCGTTCGTGCGTCGGGACGCGCTCAAGAAGCACCTCGAGTGCCTCCACCGGGACGTCAAGTCCTTTCTCTGCGTGATCTGTAATAAAACGTTCAAGGGTCACCTGCCGCAGCACATGAGGACGCACGCGCGCGATCGACCACACGGATGCGCCACGTGCGGCCAGAGGTTCGCGCAGAAGTCACAGCTGACCGTACACCAGCGCACGCACTCCGGCCAGAGGCCGTTCAGGTGTCTGGTCTGCTGGCAGGCATTCGCCCACTCCACGGCACTCAAGCTCCACACCAGAAGGCACACCGGCGAGAGACCGTTCAAATGCGCGGAATGCAACGCTGGCTTCACTCAGCTGCCCCACTGGAAGAAACACATGAAGTGCATACATGGCAGGAACGAGCCGTACGATTGCAAGAAGTGCAAGAGCTTTTTCAGGATCAAGAACGACCTCGAGTGCCACGAGAAGACTTGCCATCCGGAACTGAGACCGAGCAGCGCCGATGGTTCCAGCAATTCGGATAGCGCCGCCAACGAAGTCGCTATCTCGGAGAAGCCCTTGCCGTCTCCCTCCAAGTACAAAGTGATGACCGTGGAGAGGATGAGGCTGTTGCTCGCCGTGCTGTTAAAGAGGATCAGCAAGCAGGAGCGGCTGGACGAGCTCGGCTTTGGGAAACGACTGATCGACGAGGTCCTCCACGATTCACTGATATCCGCTGGCAAGGATCCTGTCCCCAACGACGGTCTCACCGAGTTGGAGAGCTTGACCAAGAATCTGGAGGTGTTCCTCAAGTGGACCGTGCCCAAGGAACACTGGCAGAACTTCCGTAAGCTGAACAAGAGCCCGGAGGATATCCTGGAAACGCTCACCGCCACTTAAGACCAGAGTGGACACCATAGGGAACGATGATGATGCACACCTAGATGGTCGCAAGTTACTTTACCAAAGATTAGAGCCAGCGAATTCACTGGAGAGTCCTACTGCTGAAACGATAACCACCAGAGGCTACTCGAAACCGAGATTGTCATCACGGGGGGATGGTTTGTATGAGTTTGTATAATTATTTTTAACAGGGAAATCGAGTTTCCGCAGCCACTTGTTACGTGGACGAGGAACATCGGTAACGCTGTAGGGGAGTCGCCACGCGTATGCGTAATTTCCTCAACGTTGCTAATTAGCTAGTCCAGAATGCAAACGCGATAGCCACAACGGGATCCGATCAAATACTTTCTCCCCTGCGACTCTTCCGTTCTTTTAAGATATACTATATTAATTTAAGGGATCGACTGATTGACCGTTTAACGGAGATTCGGATTATAGGTATGTAGTAAAATTCACGTTGATTTCGGGGATCTCCTCCAGCTGGAAAATCGCGCGAATTTTCCATGTGATAGGCAGCTAACGCGTTGACTATTCTAACGAACACATAAGAATTCTACACGCCGCAGAAATATGTGGGAATTAAGAAAAGTGTCTCTGATTTTTTTAACAGTATCCAACCATCTGTATATTCGTTTGAACGCGCAGAAATTTCAACAGTCAACGCGTTAGCGATGCCCAGCTGTTTTTTTCCTTCACGGTGCCATGTGCTATGTGCCATGCGTCGTTGTACTTGCCCCATTGCAATATCAAAAAAAGGAAAGCGTTCGCTGCATGCATTGTCATTTAGAGTACAATTTGCCCGCAATACGCGAGAAAGATGCCACCGATACTATTTTCTAACGGCGAACTCGTCGTCGTTAATGGACCGCAAGTCGAAACGATTCGCGGTAGATAGAAGGGGAAGGGAGTGCCTCGATTCAATCAAACCGAATCGTCACGCGCTCCTCGATTTCTTGCCCATTACAGACTAAAAAAGAGATATATTTTCAACTAGGAAGCTTCAACTTCTTGCCATATTCGTTAACGTATATGTATGTAGTTGGCGTGCGACGCATTAATTGCAATCGTGTGTATATTTTTAGTATGATTCTTAGGCAATCTTTCACTCGTAATCGAAGAGGCTAAACGATCGTTGCTGATCGTGTATCGTTTTGTCGCGTTGGACGTTATCGTTTCATATTCATGTATGTGCAGATATACCAAGCAATAGCGAAATTCGTAGGCGGAATTCGTAGACGAAAGAGGTTCGGGCATACTTAGATTACTAGATTCTATTGAACGATACGCCTGCACGCTTCAACCTCCTATACATATAGCGTACGCGCAGAGTGTATACTAACGAATAAGATCCGCTTCCTGGCTGGATGCAATGGTCAAGAGCAAATAGAAACAAGCAAACTTTCGCTTTGTTTTTTCCGAATTGCAACGATTTCCGTGCTAGAGCAATTTCTGTCTTACCTCCGTATCGAGCGTCGATTCTTAAAGCAGCTACACGTGCATCTGATGCGAGTTCGCGAGCATCTCGTATGCAGATCTTACAGTGCTCCAAGTGAGCTGACTACGGTGACGAAGTACTGCCGTTTATCGAGATCCGCTATAAACGATACTGCATTTCAGAGACCAGAGAATTCTTGGAATAATATCGCTGTAAAGCTGTAATATGAGTTTCAAAGCTTACGGAACTTAAGCACTATAAATTTCCAATTATCTATATCCATCCTTGAAGCGGATACCCCGCGTTAGAAGACGCTCTGTACATACTGCACGCTGAGCTTCTTAGAAGTTTAACTGCGTTAAGTGTATCGGTTCCCTTAAGTTTCCCTTTCTCGTTGGAGAACGAAACTTGAGCGCGACGCCCACGTTCTTGAGCGCGTTCTCGTTGTCGCCAATCGCCGCCAAGTTCAAAGTTCGTTAAACGGCCGAGCTTCTAGTGCGCTAAATGTAAAGCACAGTTTTGTGAGGCTTCGACGAGCGAGAGGCGCTGCGTCGCGTTCACGAGCATCTGAAGAGCGGAGAGTTCGATGCCTCGATCGTCTTACCGCCTCCTCTATTAAAATTCGCATTCTTTCGATTCAGCAGCACGTTAGTTTGATTGCTCGTAAGCGCGACATCCTTTAGATAGGCGTAAGTAAATGTGAGCAGACAATAATGAACAAGATTGCAAGATTAATATATATATATATATATATATATATATATATGTATATGTATATATATATATATATATGTATATGTATATATATATATATATATATATATATATATACATACATGCATACACATATATATTAGTCATTAAAGAAAAGATATATATATATATATGTATACACACATATTGTACGTGTATATCCATATTCACACGTGATGATTACACTATATGTTATGATTACTTATGCAATACCGTCGGAGAAAGAAGAGAAATGATTACGACGATTATAATATGTTATTGCGTTTCCAATAGATACGTTATCATTGTAGCGCGTGAAATAATTTTAATTCGTTGATAGAAGAAGAACAGAAACACGCTTTTATTCTGCGGAATGTTCAGCAGGGTGCTAATTCCTTGTTCTTGGATAAGTTTCTCTATATTTTATTCGATGCGATCACGTGTCTTCGTTAAGGAAATACAAATTTGCCCGGTGCTCGGGTGCAGGGATACGTCGACGCGAGCACCGATGTATTGTCTCGAAATTTATTCGAAAGATCGAAATCTGCTCTCCGATCTGCCTGTCTGCGGGAATGCAAAGCAGGGGTGACCGGGACATGGAATACAGATCGAGGTCAAAGGAGACCATATTTCAAGCCAGAGGAGCTGGAGATTTCGATGTTTCGAGGACGGTGTTCAAACACTCTCGAGAGTTTGCTTTAACATTCACGGTGCCAAAGTAGAAGAAAATTCTCGGCCAAACGGTTCCCATCGCGGAACTAGCGGCCGAATATGTTTGTTGTTAACTTTTATTAACGCGCGACCACGAACAAGCGTTATTTAGACGTTTCCTTCATGCGTTTTTCCCTCGTGTCTTTCCGTTAAACGTGTGCATTGCCGAAGGATCTATCGTCGAACTTCTATTTATTGTTTTCCATTAGTGCCATAAATATTACGCGAGTCACGGTGTACTGTACTGTACTGTACTGTACGATGAGTCGAATAAAATGTTTTTTTTTTCTTTCTGTAGGTATGGAAAACATTTATTTTTAAAATATAGGAACGTAGTTATGTACGTATGTATACACGTGTATGTGGTATTATAGAAAACTGGTACTCGAAATAGGATTATAGTCTATACCATGCTGATAGAGAACAGTCGACTCTCCCATGCGTGCGCGTAAAAATATCAGAGGAGAGCGAGTAGCGGTAAGGTTAATGATCGCTGTGGATCGGTTTAATTCGATCGGACGTAGTTCCAATGGAGGGTGAACCGTTTCCTTAGATCCGTTTGCAAACCATTCACAATCAAACACTGAAAAATATCGTGACAGCTAATATTTCGAAAACTCCGACTGACAAAGAACGTTCACTTACGTGCTCCTTATCGGCGTAGTTGAACTGTATCTCGCGATCGTTTAAGGAAACCCGCGAGACTTTCGACGCCACTCCCCATATTTGGATTTGATCGAGAGTAACCTCCTCGTCGAAAGACCCTTCTTCCTCGGCTTCGATATTCGACAATGTATCATTCTCAACGACGAACAACGACCGCAAATACTGTTTCTTTTCAATCGAATCTGAAAATGATTACGTAGCAACGAGATGAAGATAGCGGCTTATTTGGTGACGTCGCCACGGCAACCAGTATTGAAAAAATGCGATACCTAAACTGTCGCCGTCGTCCCAGTACAATTCCCCTTCCGCTTCCTTCTTATCATCCAACGTGATTAATAATTCGAAGGGGTTTCTCCTACTAGCCGTTGTAGTGTCAGCTGGCTTCTGCGCTGGCAGAATAGATCCTCCGCGAATCATTAGTGGTATCGTATCGAGCGGTGCGTTGAGCGTATAACGTTTACCAATCCCGAACAGAGCTTCCTTCGTATAATAATCGTACCACAGTCCGCGTGGCAAATAAGCCGACACATTTACATCGTTCTAACGAACCAGAGCAAAATGTGGGTTCGAAGCTAATTTTTCAATTCTCGAAACTTGAATCCGAAAGTTTTCACTTTTCTCGTGATTCGAAACTCTCGAAACTTGCTGTTGCTTCTGTTTTGTAAGTGGAATATCTTGCTTTAACAACTCAAGTGAATAAAATACCTACATAAGAACAAAAATATAACAATATACAAATTCTCGAGGCACTTTTTCTTATCTGACTTTCGAGAGTTTCGAATCACGAGAAAAGTGCAAACCTTCGACTTCTCGAAACTTTGAAAGTTTCTTGGGTTTCGAGGTTTAAGAGTATTTATTCAAGTTCCGCCATGGCCCATAGAATATGATAGCGACTTACTTCATGCAAGACTGGAACGATCATCAGAGACCTCCCCCATAGAAACTGTGTATCGATATCGTACGTCGCTGAATCATTGGGGAATCTGAAAGAGAGCTATATTTTTAAGGATACTCCTGAGCACTAGATCTAATTATAACACCTACTCAAAGAATAGTGGGCGCACCACGGTTTCGCCAAACGTATGCGCTCGGTAGAATAGGGTGTATAAATAGGGTAGAAGCCAGTAACGTATAGTAAGAGCGCTTTTCGATGATTTCACGACTAGATCCCCCATAGCGACAGGATCTTGTTCCTGCACACATACATAGATGTCGATTACAGTGCCTGGATCGATTAATCGTTCAGTAGGTTTCTGTGCAAAATACGAACGATCGTGTCATCTGAATTATGATTACGTGAGAACGGATAGAAAGCGCCAAGCTGCATCCAACGATTGCATAACGCAACTGTTGTGTTCCCGTTGAATCCACAAATGTCTGCGCCGACCATTGGTATTTGATAAAAGTTCACCGACAGAATTGCGGGAATACTCATTCTTAAATCGTCCCTAACGAATCAGAAACGATTAACAGAACGCCCTAACGAGTGTTCGCGTAATATAGGTGTATTAATTACCATGTGGAATAGACATCTCCCGTCCAATGACCAGCATAATGCCCATGCCCCACCCACGTTGATCGTGATATTATAAACGGTCTCTTGTTTCGGATCGTGGTGAGTGCACTGTATCAATTAAAATTACATATCTTATTCTAATTCTAATTCGAACGCTCGCGATACAGTATACTCACTAATTCGTAATTATCGCCTGACTCGTGCCATAGGTGTTATGAAGATCGTAGTGAGTTCCCAGATAGTGTTTAGCATCCATGCACAAAGTTTTTGTAGCAAGTAAACCTCCAACCGCATTGGGTACATACTTCGGATAATCCAAATTATTATTCGAGCATCCATTTTTAAGGCCATTATAAAAATTGGACGGCTCGTTCATATCCTGTTAAACGCAACACGGGATTGAAATAATAATTTAAATGCCACCCTTGGCTGAGAACGGGTACATACGATCCAAGCACCGTCGTACGCTAAGCTGTCGTGCATGTTGCTCATCATACGGAGATAATAGTTTTTCGTCTTAGGATTCGTGAAGTCGGGCCACGCGGTAGAGACGTAATTCCAAACTTTCCCAATAAATGGCTGATTAGTAGCCGCGTCTCTAACGAATATATCTTCTTTCACACCTTCGTCGAATGGCAAATAAGTTCCGTTAACCTCGGACGCGGATACCCCAGCGTCGATCAATGGAATATAATGCATTCCACTCTATAATGAATAGGTACATATGCTACATTATTCAATGCATCGGCTAAGTTTCGAGAAGAACAGGTTTAAACATGCAATGGCAGAAGATAAAAATGTGATTTTCAACAACTATTTGTTGTCAGATAATCATACCGAATGGATCTCGTTTATAAATTGTGGTAGGTCCCGGAAATTGACCATATCGTACGTGAAATCGTTGTTCTTGTCCATGTAATCTAAATCGTTCCATTGGGTATCCTGAAAGTAATAGAAACAGATCAGTAGAATCGAAGCTGTTACGTTTACTTTCTGCAATTATACAGATGTAACATTACAAATGGTATTCCCATTGCTCTGGTCCTGTTCCATACTTGTTTCGTATTCTCCAAGGTCTCGTATCCATACCTGTAAACGTAGGATACATTGAAGAATATACTGTCCGTGCGTCTGGGCTAATGTTGTATTCGTACCTGCACAGATGAAAGCCAAGGGACCAATAGGGAGGGAGGAAAGGCTTTCCCACTATTTCGGAATATTGCTTTATAACGTCCGCAGGAGTTGGGCCCAGGAAGAAGTATACGTCAAAGATACCTCCGATTGTTCGAAATGTTATTGCAGGCGTCGGTTGTAATATTATATCTGAAAGTACCAGGCATTATGAAATATGTTTATAAACACATAAGTAGGTGCGGAAAGAGACCGATCTGTAAAATTCTTACCCATAGCGTTACTGTTGAGGAACAAAACCCCATGAGATTTCCCAGAATCTTCCATTACCAAATAAAAAGGATGAGATCCGTAGAGATTCATCTAAATTGAAAGAAGCGATTTTCTTATACAAAGAAAAGGGGCTCGAAATGATTACATTAATTTTCGTGTCACGTACATTATCTGTCGGTGGCTGGTCTCTGTTAAAGACAGAGAAAGATTGCCACATGGTATTCAATTTTAAATTCGTTCTATGCTCACCAATGCCATAAATATTGTGGCTAGGTAAAAGACTGCTGAGTTGCAGAAATTGATCGGCATATATAAAACCTCCGACGCTGATGGAATCAAATCTGGTTGTGAAAGGGAAGCATTATTGTAATTGATGTACTTGAAAATTTAAATATAATCGAAATGTTACTTACAGCGACGCACCATCCGATGCCCTGGACACTTTGAAACCAGCCTTCGTATTATCCACTTCTAAGTAGTATTTTGCATTGGGGTTTCTTTGCGAAAATGGTTTAGGATCGGATCTAACAGGCCATGGTGGCTCGTATCTTTTCTTAAGGGGATCGTACATTTTTAGGCGCAATATCGAATCGTCTACGCCGTTAGCTTCTACTTTAATAAACGGTAGATCGTTCCCGTAAAAGGACTCTCCTGTTTGTTTAAGAAATCCAGAGAAGTTATTTTCCACTTGGGTAAAATTATCGTATTTATATAAGGTCCAATTTTTGGGATAATAGCAATATGGAACATTCAGAGGAGCTAGCCGTTTATTTGGAATTCCTTTGCCAAGTGGATCCCAGCAACAACCTCTCCTTATACAGGACAATTCCGACATATCATTTTCGGGATGGCAATCGAAACGTAATGCTTTGGGAACTTTGTAGCACTGTAATAGACAAAGGTTTTTATAAATAATAAATGACCGCCATGCAAGTTAAATTAACTCCGCATTCTTAAAATTACATCCTTCGGAACTCACTTGCAACATTTCCGACCTTCGAATTATGGTGTAATTAAACAATAGTTCGTACAGGTATTTTTGATTGTTATTTGATTCGTTAAGAGTACCGATCAATTGGTATCTCAGATTCTGTTTTTCGCTGTAGCTACTAGGAATATTGTATCGATCGAAGATCATATACTTGGCCTGTATTGTGAACAGGAGTATGACACAGAACAAGATACCGTGCCAGACAAATCTTAACATATACTTCAGATACATGCTTAAAGGTGTACTTCTTGCTGGACACTGTTCCGTATACTTCTCATCAATTTTCACCGATGTAGTTATGTCTGAGAACTCTGTCAGGCAATCATTCAGCAAAAGATCCGACTTGCCCGGAGATTTTTCGGCAGCCGGCCGGTTTAATCCTTTGATTATCATTTCGATAAGCTTATTTCCTGAGCGTAAACAACGTATTCTGTATGTTAGCCAAATATTCTGTCAACCGGGCAAATTCATTGCTGCTTGTACATTAAGGATACAGAAATAATGAAAAACAATGCAATTATAATGGCACTTTTAATTTAACACTTATGTTAAACACAGAAACGTAATAAAATTTTTCATTCCTTTGTTTGTGGTGACGGAGTGAGCCTTGGTATAACCTTAAAGTTGCGCACAGGATGGAAACAAAGGATTCACAGATCGAGCAAACGAATTATTTTAATTCAATACCTTAAGAATGTTTGTTTAAAGATAACCGCATCCCGCGGAATGTCGCGTCCTACTCTCTTCGGAACACACACTGGAATGCTTTGTTAAAGAGCAGAGCACTCGGACTTATCAACGCATTTTATTTTTAGTACAATGATCAGCATGCAGGAGCGGCGCTTCAAAGCAGAGAGTGCGATTGCATTAACAATGCCGCTCGTATCAGTTTCCTTCCTACAATCTTTTTAACGTACAACGCGCTTCTGAATCAGACTTTTTAATTACTTTAAAGCCGCATTATTATATAGAGAATACCTATCTGTAATTCAAGAGCAATTAAAATGAAGCCCATTTATTAAATTTACAAAATACATACTTATACTCCTCCGAAGTAAAGAAACATAAACTCTTACACTTTCTTTCGTACAGAATCTCAATTGGAACAAACCAATCACACGTATCTAAAGACAATTGTCGCTTTTCCCCTCACATTTCTCCGCGATTTCTGCGAACAAATATTGAATGCCAAACATGCGTCACGCGAAACAAAAGTAAAGGAATAAAACTTGTGTGAGAAAAGCGACTCACTTTGGACGATCTTCTGCAGTGCAAGGACGGTCGGCGATTCTGGAACTTGCGTTAAAAAATTTTCACCCTCGTCGCAGCATCTGGCCAAACGCGGGTCTAATGGTAGGGAGCCTAGAAAGTCTACATCCAGGTCTTTGGCCATTCCGCGACCGCCGCCGCCAGTTGACGCGGGGAATATCTCAACAGAGTCCTGTTTCAAAATATTTCTGCGTGAACGGCTGTTCGGAAAGCACCATGTGACACACGACTCGATAGAGTTGCCGATACTTGCCTTGCAGTTTGGGCAAACAAAAATACTCATATTTTCAATAACACCTAAAATAGGGACGTTGACTTTCCTACAGAAATCTATCTCCTTCCTCACGTCCAGCAGAGCGACTTGCTGCGGCGTTGTCACAATAATTGCCCCTGTAATTACAGCATCTTTAAGATAAGACGTTGCTGATAAGTGCTCGTCGGATGTGCCCGGGGGTGTGTCCATTATAAGATAATCCAGATTGCCCCAATCGACATCGGAGAGGAATTGTCTTATCATTCCTGGACATAATAGAGCGATGTAATGAGCTGTATAGAAAATTTAAATATATAAACGAGAAGTGTTAGCAAAGATATACCATTCTTCTTGGGTCCCCTCCATATCACCGCGTCGCTTGGGCTACTCAGTAAAAATCCAATAGACATTAGCGACAAGTTGTCCTCTATGTACTAAAAGAACCAGTCTATTTACTTCGAGTATCGCACGAATTATATAAAACGGCTTGTATTTACAAAATAAGACGCTTACTACTGGAGACCATCCCGATCCGCTCTGATGGACTTGTTCTCCTAGCGCACCTAACACTCTTGGCTGAGATGGCCCACAAATATCGATGTCCAGTACAGCAACCTGTAAAATTCATGAGAAACTTCAACTTTTAAATTCAGATTAACAAAGTACAACGTTAACGTCCGCTATATCAGAAAATATTCTCTCCCTTTGCGTCTAACAAGGAGAGTATTTTAGGTGTCCGCCTCCGATCATTTTGATTTTTGGATATGTTATAGAGGACCGAAAAATAAGAAATACGTGTTTTTTATTTTTCCCCGTTTTCATATTTGGGGGGTGAAAACTGCGTTCAAAGGTTAGGGTTAAAAACTCATTTTTGTGGAATATCTCGAGAACTATTAGAGATAGGGGAATAGTGTCAATGGACGAATTTTGTGTCTTTGAATGCGAAATATGACTGACTCACCAGATTTTCAAAAAGTCCACAAAAATGATTCTTCACCCCTAACTTTGAACGCAGTTTTCACCCCCCAAATATGAAAACGGGGAAAAATAAAAAAACACGTATTTCTTATTTTTCGGTCCTCTATAACATATCCGAAAATCAAAATGCTCGGAGGCGGACACCTAAAATACTCTCCTTGTAAGACTGTATATAGCGGAGCACCGGAGGCCTGAGATAATCAATAATGAGCTGGTACAGGCTGATACGACATACATAGGTTTCTAACTGTATAAGTATTTCCGTCTGGAAGCTACGTTCTCAGCCGCGAGCAGGTATCAGCGGTGACTGGACTGTTATGTACATAGAAAACAATATGGATGTTCTGGGCATGGGCAAGAGGGTAAGTCTTTATAATGTCGATTAACCGATGCCCAATTGGTAACGTGCAATCTGCTTTATGCGAATGCGCATTAGACACTAAAGTATTACGAGGAGACAAATTATATTATATATATATATATACTTGTTATAAATTAAGTTTGAAGAACAGTTTTACAAGAATGATACGTACGTTTACATCAGGATCCTTTGCCGCTAAACATCGTGACACCAAAGCTGTAACGGTACTCTTTCCAACTCCTCCTTTGCCGGATAATACCAATATTTTATTCTTGACTGTAGAAAGCCTTTCTTTAACACGAGCTATACCAGGGTCTGGCTCTTTCGTAGCACCGGACGCGCATAGCGTTTGATTTGGACATCCGGCGCACATAGATGCTTTACCCGCATCTTCGCTCGTAGTACCGGGACAATCTAGGAAAACATTTCAATTCCTTTACTTTCAAGGCACAGATTTTCTGACGCTTCACGCTTGGACCAAGCGTGACCAGTGTGCAGAAGCTTACAAACGTAAAAAAAAATAAAGCTGACAATCCCCGATTTAACAATAATAATTCCAGACGCTATTTATTCTCTAAGTTCGCGATGTTTAATTCCTGCAACAATAGCTGACAATGGGTAGGAAAGTTGCACTGTGTATGACAGTATAACCTTACACCCGACAAGTAAATGTTAAATATATTCATGAGTTAGAAATGATTCTCTGCGGATTTCATTTTATAAGTACACGCGATTCTTAGAGTAAAAAAGCCGCGAATGCTTGGTGCAATATATCGTAAAATGACATGGACATTTGGTTGCACGTGTACTTACGTTCTGGCGCATCATTTGGTACATCTGCCATGTTGGAATATGACCGACAACTCTCTCAGCTCAGTACTCAATAGGAAGATAATTATTGAAAAGAATACCTATTTCTTGTCCTTCTATCGATACCGAAGTAACAGTAAATGAAAGAGAAACATTTGTATATTTAAGTTACTTTGGAATAAAGATGACATCTCAGATTTCCTCTCACGTTCTTTCCTTTACTGATTAATGATCATGAGCATTGCATCATTTCGTGTTATGTAGGGGTTCTTTCAAGTACCAGTAACACGTTTTAAAAAAATGATTATTATAATGCAAGCGTTACACATTTTGAAATGGGCTCGGCAAATTGAAAGCGCAAAATGCGTTGTTTCTCTTGTACCAAATGTTGCTACTCCTCGCGTATGTATATGTATGAAATCTATAGCAATTACAACCATGGAGTACGAGTAACATGTCTTGCATCGAACCGATAACAAGGTATACGAGCGACCATAATCGCGCGCATGAGTTAATACCTTGGCGTCCTAACGTGGGGTACGAAAACATTCAAGTTACTCCTCTGTGAGTTCCCATCGGATCCGTAGCATTTCGTTCGGTTAGCCTTTTAACGCTCGCTGAATTGTGAATCATCGTTCCAGAGCTACAAAGCCAACGTCCAACTATGCGTTTAATACTGCGAATCCTGTAAATGCATTAATGTTCCCGAATCTGATAACTGGATATCAATGCAATCCTGCGCATGCTTCAAAAACCGCTCTTTACACACGATATACGCCTAACGAATGGTTTCAGAAGCAAGTAAAATATTACAACGAAGCTGATTCGTGTAGAAACTTTTCAGAAAGAACGAGAAACGATGCCTTACGAATTATTAGGTAAGTGCCGTGTGTTGAAAAGCGAATCGTGCTCATGCGTAAGGTAATAATATTAAACAATAATTCTATTAGAGATGCGGAGGAGAAAGTGCAGCACGGGCAATACGATACTGGCAGAAGACTTGGCGAACGGATAAACGATGTGAGTTTCTGGCGAAACGAAGTGGCGTCGGAATTAGACAGATTGTTTCAAGAGATTGAAAGACTCCAGGACTGTCGTTCCGTTTTAGAGAAAGCCATTAGGGATATCGAAGGACCACTGCATATCGCGGAAGAGTGTCTTTATCACAGAGAAGCTAGAAAAGGTGATACTTTAATTTAGAACAGAATATAAACTGCTAGCATTGTGTTACATGGTCTGCCCCACAGGTACAGAACTTGTGCACGACGACTCAGAGAAATGTCTGCTTAAGGAGATAGAGAACCTACGTCAGAACAGAAAAAAACTAGAAGCCTGCCTGGACAGATGCAAAGATCAGGTAAGACGATTTAACTAGAAAGGACTGGGATTTGGCGATTAGAATTTACTGCATTTCACTTGCAGCTACGAGATTGCAGAGCCTCTCAAAATCAGCTGGAATTAGATTTGAAGAATAAGGAAAATGCACTCGGAATAGACGCAATGTGCCACCAGCTAAATAATTACAGTCACGGGTTGCAATATTATTCTGGAATTGAAAAATACGATCCATGGTACACGAGAACCATCCCGACGTACACGGTGCACGCTAATTATTCGAAGAGATAAAAGTTATTCGTTATTTCAGTGTTTCCGAGCAGGAAACATGGATGGAGGCGGCGAATAGAATAATTCAGAAATCTCAGTCAGAACGGAACAGATCCTGCCAGCTGAGAACAGACGCGGAAGTTCTTGTGAGCAAAGTCGCGCAAGAAATATGGGATGCATGGAGCAACACGAACAACGCCTTAGCGTACAGATCTTCAGAATTACTCGAGGCCAAGAATAAGCTTCAACAGCATTTGCAAAAGGTAGAAACAATTGTACTCTATGTTTCGACGCGATAAAACGACTATCGTCTAAATATATGTATACTAGGGTGGCTCTTATTTTCGATTTTTGAATTTTCTTCGGGGCACCCTCCACAATAGTTCCAAATAATTAAAAAAAAAATCTGTGTAAAGTTTCAGCTCGATCGGATAACAGGAAAGGGTGCCCCTGGGCCGTTAAACATTTAAATCATTATTTAACAGCTCGCGAAGTCGATTTTATATAACGTCTTCCAAGTTATTGATTAAATAAAAAAATATGCCAAACAAAAGTTGTAGTTCCGGACAAGGAGCATCTTTTTTGGTGTATTACTATTTTTCGTGCGACAAACGGTTTTCGAAAAAAATCCGAAAAACTAAAAAAAAAAAAAAACTTTTTTTTTTCAAATTTTGAAAGTTTAAATGCTTCTAGCACGCTTTTTATTTATGAAGGTGAACAAAAAAAATGGAATTTTTATTTTCGAGGACTATTTTTTAAACATTTAAGGGGGGGCATATACCGAAATATGCAAACAAGATAAAATTTTGTTTTCTTCTTATTTTCAGTGTTTGATATGTGATGAATGTTTCCTGAAAAGTTGGGGTCGAAATTCGCAAAAGTATCGGAGATATACGCATTAGAAGTCAAGTATGCTCATTGGTGGCAGAGACGTAACAGCATTAACCTTTAGGGTTGAAAA
This sequence comes from Andrena fulva, assembly GCA_946251845.1. NCBI lineage: Eukaryota > Metazoa > Arthropoda > Insecta > Hymenoptera > Andrenidae > Andrena > Andrena fulva. Next base: position 57,603,922 of record OX276329.1, on the reverse strand, counting down.
TGAAAAATACACATTTCTTTCAGTCTTCATAAATAAGAAATGTTCGATATACATGTAAATTTTCAAAATTTGAAAAAAGTCGGACCTGAAATCTTGCACTTTTTAGGCAATAAAAAAGAAACTATGAATCAAATAAAATATCCACGCCGTCACAAAACTGAGTAACAGTGTGTCATATAGCCATGCAAAATTTGAAGTAAATCGGTTGAATAGTATTCGAGTAATCGTGGGTAACATGCTAGAAAATCATGATATCCAGAAAAATGCATTTGAATACCTCACTTCTGACGTCTATATCTCCGATATTTTTTGCGAATTTCGACCCCAACTTTTCAGGAAACATTCATCACATATCACACACTGAAAATAAGAAATTTTTTTTTTATCTTGTCTGCATATTTCGGTATATGCCCCCCCCTTAAATGTTTAAAAAATAGTCCTCGAAAATAAAAATTCCATTTTTTTTGTTCACCTTCATAAATAAAAAGCGTGCTAGAAGCATTTAAACTTTCAAAATTTGAAAAAAAAAGTTTTTTTTTTTTAGTTTTTCGGATTTTTTTCGAAAACCGTTTGTCACACGAAAAATAGTAATACACCAAAAAAGATGCTCCTTGTCCGGATCTACAACTTTTGTTTGACATATTTTTTGATTTAATCAATAACTTGGAAGACGTTATATAAAATCGACTTCGCGAGCTGTTAAATAATGATTTAAATGTTTAACGGCCCAGGGGCACCCTTTCCCGTTATCCGATCGAGCTGGAACTTTACACAGATTTTTTTTTAATTATTTGGAACTATTCTGGAGGGTGCCCCGAAGAAAATATTGAAAAAAAAATTTACCAAGAGTAAATAAGACCCACCCTAATGTATACTTCAGGTGCAGCAGGAAATATTCGATGTCGAGAAGAACTTGGAGTTGATGCGTAAAGCTATCGCAGATAAGAGTCACGTGCTCAGAGTGGCGCATACTAGACTAGAAGCTAGAATGCGTCGTCCAGATTTAGAGCTATGCCGTGATTATGCTCACATAAGGTTCGTGTCGAAAATTTGTAAAACCTTTAACTTTAATCAAAGACAATGGCATAGATTATGTTTAACTCGTCCTATTCTTACAGTCTCCAAATGGAGATCGACGAAATAAATCACCAGGTGGAAAGAATGCACAGAGCATTAAAAGAGTTAGAGAACCAGCACCAGAAATTATTAAGGACACGAACAGCATTGGAACACGATTTCGCGCTGAAGATCGACGCGATGTATATCGATCGGGAGAAAGTCTCTGGTCTTAGACGCGCGTACCCAATTAATGCTCTCTTCAGGTTTTAATGCTTACTTGTAGATAAGTATTCTATACTGCCGAAATCCACTTCTAAAGACGCTTGGGCAAAACTAAGGCGATAGTTCGAGGTATCCGTCGATTAAACGCTAACACACTCTTTATTGTTACAATCACTGATTTTTCATGAAATTTGGTAAAGGAAGCTTTAGCCCTGGTTTGGCTTCGAAAAACGTGTAGGAAAGTATAATTTCGTCCACATTTTCCATTTTGGGATCTTCGGTAAATTGCGGGTCAATGTAGAAGAACACTGGCATGTCGACCTTTAAAAAAAACATCGAACAATATTATGTTATTCCGTGTAATCATTTTTCTATAGATGCCGTAACACTTTCTTCCGCCAATAAAGCTTTACGATAACTATACATATTTATTACTAACTTATTAAACTTACTTCTTCCAGTGGATTCAGTTGTTGTTCTTCGAAACAGAAGCATTGAATTTTATTAAAATACTGCCCCGCCTCGTAAGGTACCACGTTATAAGTCGACACGCCAATAACTGGTACGTCCAATGGATTCTTTGCAGTGTAAAACGCCAACGCCGTTTCCCCGGGCATAAGTTTTATGTAACTCTGCTGAGGCTTGAAGTTCCAGCGCATGGCCGCTGCGGTATCAGCATTGAACGATACTTTTATTATTTTATTTTTATTTGGTTGCATGGTCTTCACTTTCTCGCTGTCGTGGCCCACAGACACTGTTCCGCCATAACTGTACGACTGTTGAATAAGTACTTGGTTAGAGTTGATCGCGCGAGGCTGGATGCTTTATAAAACAGGAACTGCCTCGCTTCCGAGGCGATTCTATTACCTGACAAAATATTCTGTACAATGGCACCGCTGCATAGCTCAATCCGACGATTAGTACGCCAAATCCAGTCCAATATAAACGCGACGAGCGTATATTCTTGTTATGAGCAGAATCATAATATCGGTTAAACAGAATTCGAGACAGGTCGGCGTGTCTCCGTTTCGCGTGGTTGTTAAACAACTTTTGGTAGACTTTAAAATACATTTCGCCCTACTTCTGTCAATCTAACCTAACGGCGATTGACATACAATGTCAATGAGTTTTATCAGTTTTAACCTAAACAGATTAGTTGAACGTAAAACGTATCGATTAGAACTAGTTCAACGATGCATCATATTAATTGTTATTTAAGAAAATTGACCGAAGGGTGCCAGAGACGGCACCAAGGAGGCGGCCATTTAGATATCAGATTTCCCGTGATTTCTCGCGAGTGCTGCCATCTCCCGCGGTATCGTAAAGCCGAAGTTGATTTGAATTTCAAATACCATTTGGCGTCCACTCTGTTTTTACTTGCGCGAATATTTATTAACCGTTGCACGTTACATACATATAACTTGCACGCCTTATCGCGTTAATTAAACTTTCATATTTAACGGACTACGTAAACGTACCGCTCGATACGTAATCATCATTAGCGCGCTCGGCTCGCTAAGCAAAGCAGAAACAACGATACGAACGGTTAATCGGAGATGATCTGAAAGCATCATTCATTGCTAAATTGCTCGCGCCGCAATAATCTATTCTGTATCATTGGCGTTTTGTAAATTCTCGCGGCCAGTGGCACGGTATAAGCCGCGACGAGGTTCTGAACGGGTTTGGTCATGGGTCTGCTTAATAATACGATACACGCGAGATTTCTTAAAGACCGACCGGTCGTGGTGCATTCACCCCCCCTCCTCCATTTCTCCCTCCCCCGACCGATATCGATTTTCCCAAAGGTAACGGAGTCGAGTTACTCCTAGGAGACCGCTGCCTCCAAGTAAATCGTATCCAGTTACCGATGCAACGCGAAACAAGCAGCAAGGTGCAGCGCGCTTCGTTCGCGGCTGTAAAATAGAAAAAGAAAGAGAGGAAGAACGGGAGGAGTCTAAAGTGAGACCAGACGGACGGACGATACATCGCTGTTTTACTTTAGTTGCGGCTGCTATTAGGGTAGATGTACCAGTAAATGAACACGTACCAGTGAATGGACATTTTTTATTAAAACGAGTGAAATAAGTTATTAAAATAAGCAACTAATTAATTAAAGACTTCTTTCAATTTCTTGCTTCATATCCAAACAATTTTTGCAGCACGTGGAATCAATCGCGCTGCAAACATAATTTTATAAAAGTGTTCATTTATTGGTGCGTTTACCCTACTAAGTGATCAGTGACTCGTGATTCGTATAAAACGTGAAATCGATCACTTCGAACGTGCCTACACGTTTCGCCAAGAGCCGTGTGTAATTTCTCATGTGTAATCGTGAAATCCTGCTTCGTTCGAATTGGCGGCAAGTTGCGAGGATGATTATAGATTCTGTTCAGAAATAGATCGCCGACAAACGCGTTCGACCAGTGGCTTCCGGTTCGGAGCATCGAATTTGTATTCCCTTCCTTCAGCCGTTGGGTAACGGTCCCTCGACACACTCGCTCGATTGTGAAACCGATTTTTCTTCTGTCGAAAACGACTATTCGTATTCGAAGAAATAATGGACTTTGCGCGGTAGTTTCGGCGGGGAGTACTGTCCTCCACTTATTTCTACGGTTAACCGCTCGGACAGCCATTATATGTATGTAGTTGGGCGTTATGTGGCGAAAGTAGTGATGGGATCGAGCGTGTTTCTCTGAAGTGATCAGCGATGCCCCGAGTACTCGATGAACGCTATAGACTCGCACGTGCCCTTAGCCCGTCCTCCTCAATTAACAAGTTAAAGGAGGAGAGGCAGGTTTAATAGGCCGCAACACTGGCGTTACGTGCCTCTGGTCCGACTATATACAGTTTTATTCCACTGGCACGCTGGCCGGCCGCGCGTAACGCTTCCTTCGACAGCCTCGCTCGCGCTCCGAGTCGCTCTTATTCTTCCTCCTGGTGAACGAAAGTCTTTTCGTAACAGTCGCCGAACCAGACTCGGAGGGGCTCTCCAAAAGCCGCGCGAGAATGAAGGGGCCGTCTAAAAGCGAACTTGTGCAATAAGATGGTGTTCGATCCAGTTAGCGAGGAGCAGAGGAAATGCTTCTTTCGAGAGAGCTATGGGGCGCATTTGCCTGGGTAAGCATTCGATTCCTTGGAGCGGTATAACCGTTCCGTATATTCCAGAGTAGACTTTTGATTTCCATTTAACTTATGTACATAGTCACGCGGTCAGATGGAGAGGACCCGCCTGATCTTGTTAGGTAGTAAGTAAAGGCGCGCGCGCGCCTTCAATTTAATTCGCGCGGCAAAAATGTCCTGCGCCATTGGATTCTCTTAAACGGGTTAATTAGATTCGCGACGTTTGTATAGTTGCTGCTAAACAGTCTTAGAGGAGTGCTTCTTAGCGGATTAGACGTTGGAACACTCTTTTAAAAGAGCACGCGATACCCGATCCATGAAAGTCTCGAATATTTCTAGCCAGACGAAAGCTCTCTCACTCTCTCTCTCTCTCTCTCTCTCTGTTCGTCGAATTAAGCGACTAACAGTGGTACCGGACCTGGTACCGAAACACTTTACCCACCGTGTGATTCCATCACGCGAGGAGATCACGCAGAAAACCCACCAATTGCGTTTAAACGCTTATCGCGCCGGTAGATTCATCCTTAAGCCCGCGTGTCGATCGATTCGAACGAGGCGAAACTTTCCTGTACCAACATATACCATGGTATAAACACTTTCAGATAACTCTGCCGAGGTGTAGTTTGAATGAGCGACCCTGATTAAGGGTTCGCACGCGTCCTTCGCTATTTTTACAAGATATGCTATTAATCCCTTGCCCCTTGGCAAGAGCAATCGCGTCCACGTCACAGAGAGCGATCGATCCCGACACCTTGACACTGATCTTGTAATCCCGCGAGAACAGGACTCGTAACGCGACGATATTCCGTGGTCGTAGGTATACATGCCGCACGGTTGATAGGAGGCGACGCGCGGCGATCGAACGGGTTCAACGACGCGTGTTAGTCAGTAGGCCAGCACCCATTCGCGGCGGCGTGACCGTCACAGGACAATGTTCCGATTCACTGGGTCACCGGTACCTAGCCTGTCGTTGTTACGGCTCCGCGGTTGCATTGTTTTAGAAAGCGGCTGCTGCTCCTTTCGATCGGCTTCCACCGTTCCGACCATCCGCGACCAGACCGGAAATCCGCGAAGCGCTCGCGTATGAAAAACGATCGCGCGATTACGCAACCGCATAGAGAAAAAAATAAGCTACCCGTATAGAATAACACAAAGCGCGACAATCAACTTCCAAGATAGGATCCAGAAACACTTTGTCTCTACACGTTTACATGTAATAAACACAACGTCCTTCGTGTACTTGAGCTTTTACGCCCGCATTGGGATCAGTCCTGGGATTTAATTGTCGACCATTGTGGAGGTGATAGTAAAATATCCCGTTCGTGTTTAGCTACACTGGACACTGTCCCACCCTCAAGTTCCGCGTCGGGAAACGATTCGGAGCTAGTACCGAGGAGATTATGAAGGTAAGAGCGAGAGTGTTCTGTAACCCCAATCGTGTGGGAGACGATGGGAAAGAGAGAAAGGGGGAAAAACAGGCACTAACTTGCTGGGAAAATCGATGCTCCATCGAGTTCTCGTTTCCCGCAGGAGCTATTGGAGAAGAAGATTCTGAAGACGGGGCCCTACAGGCCGAACTCTGGACGTGATACGCACGAGAGCGCGTCGATCCCTTACGAGAAGGACATCAGGAGGGACTGGAAGAACGAAGCACACTTATTCAAAGCGCCTCCATATATCTTGGGGTACACTGGTAAGGAGATCTAATTGGATTGTTCTTACGCGAGTGAAGGCAGGTCGACCGGCGTAAACCGAAGTGAAGATCGATAAAACGCATTCACGCAATCGTTCAATTATAGGATATATACCTGGATTTAATAGCAGGTACGGTCTATCGTTCATGCGAGCCGTGGAAGAGGGTGCCAGGGAGTGGCGCGAGAATCAGAGCAAACTCAGAGCCCGTAGAGAAGCTATGAGAGCTCAGGCCGAGAGAACCGATCCTAGAAATCTATTGCCCCGATCGAGGACGGATCATTTGGCCGCTGAAATCGATCATGGCCAGGATCAGCATCGAACCACATACCGTACGTGTTCCTATTTATCTCTCCCACGTTGGTAGATCTATCTTGAGGAGCGGTAAGGCACGCGTTAACCGAGGAAAATCGTTTTCCAGACTACGAACTATCCCCTGAAAGGCCACCGATCGTCGGCTACACGGGTCATATTCCAGGGGCGAAAGGGGAGGTGGCTCTTTCAAAAGGGTACGCCCAAGCCGCGAAGAAGGGGCTCGAGCTGATCCGGAAAGAACGCGAGGAAAGGCACGGGAGATTGAAAGACGTGAGCGAGAGAATTTTGGACGTTGAACGAATGCGCGATTTAAGTTAACGGGAGCATCTCTTTAAATAAGTACTCCAAAGAGTATTTAGACACCTGAAAACCCGACGTGAAGAGCGTTAAAAACTTGGATCCAATCGTTCGTGATTCGGATACCAGCAACCTTTGATTGTGTTGCGCAATATGATCAACGCTGTCCTCAATTTCGTTTCCATTCCATATACCTCGAGATTAGATGAATAAGAATGAAAAGTGCACATTCTAATTCTTTCTACAGCGAAGGATTTTATAATTTTTATACCAATGTACGAGATTCGCTTTTCTTTCAACTTGAACGGTTTCATGAAACCGCGCGTAATTGCAATTAGAAGCTGATTCATATACCTCCGTTCCACGTGTAATTAATTAGTGTATTATATTTAAGTGGACGATTTCTTGAGAATGTTTCTGACTGGAAATGTTTGCCAAGAACGAGCGAGGGAGAGAAAAAAATAGATAATGGCCTGCTATTTCCATTTCTAAACCGTTAATAACTTTAACCGAGCATTGCTGCGAACTTGTGAAATGGAACTTAGCGAATGTGTATATTAATGTATGTATTTTAATAGAAATGGTAATTAATACTCTTGTAACGAGTTAGTTCGGCATAGTAACGCTTTTTGGTAGTTTTAGCCTGTTCGCACTTTCATAAATTGACAAATTACTTCGTAAATTGACTAACGCGTCCCTTTTGATTTGGGATCTATTTATAGAGATGTACAAAGTAACAACAAACTTCCATGTAAATGTATAAAAATATAATAAAATAAAAATACCATTTAAATTTACTTCTTCCTCGGCAATCTTCCTAATCTTTCCATTTCCATTTGAACAGCTCTTTTCCAATACTCTGTGGTCAACGTGTTCGATCCATGCGATAGGGACAACAACCTAGCGAATATCATCAACGAGTGTAGATGATCGGCATTTATATTCTGATTCGTTTGCCTCATTTTTACGAAATCATCTTGAATCTCCTTAAAAGGTAAAAATGATATGGAAGCGATGGTACTCTACTACTACATACAGTACACCGAGTCACCGAGTCGATATTCCTTTTCATTTACCTGGACGATATCGTCATTGAACTCAAACTTCATTTTCCTTATAACTTCTATGTACTGCCGAATATTTGTTAGCCGAATTTCATCTTTCAAATACTGTTCCGTAATTTCTATTACTTGAGGATAATGATTTTCCGACTCCGGATCGATCTCCAGAGCAACGTGGATCTGACACTGAAATAAACGCGCGTTACTCAAATTTCTCACTCAATCAATTTCATTAGATGTTTATTCTCCCAAAAGTTTCCACGTACGGGGATAAACGATTTAGTTTCTGACAGAATGAGAACTGGGATATCCGTGTCGTACTCCATTTTGTAATATTTAAAGTCGTACGTTACTTTCTGGAAATTAATTAGGTCGCAGATCGTGCTGTAATTCTCTCGCCCTGCTGGTGTTAATTGACCAGTTGTTAATCCTGTTTCGTCTACGACGAGGTGAGTATTATCGCTAAGTTGGAGAATGCCGCTGGTCAGCCTGTTGCAATCGTAATCCTTCCTGCGACAAATGTAACCAGACATTGTTATACCCTCGCAATATCTTAAAGAGCTGCGTGTAGTGCACTTACTTTGGCGATAACATGAAATCATTCAAATTCTCCAAAGTCACTTCGAATAAATGACTCTTCTCAACGAAAAGCGTTAAAAATTTATACAAATCCTTCGCAAATGCTTTATATTTGGCGACAGGGAAATGTGTTATATTTAGTGGAAACGTGCCCAGGCACAGGAAATCTTTCCTCGTGTAACTGAAATAACACAATATCCCTGTGAATCTATTTCTTACTTTCGCTGTGGTAGATAGACCGTAAGTTATAAGCTTACATCGATGAGATTAAATGACAAATGAGATATTCGGCAGCCAGGCCATCTCCAAAGAGAAGTTGACTCAAAACCAAGCGAAGATCGCTTCTTATCAATTGAGCTTTCGACATTATTTCAGGAGCATTCTGTATTTTCTGTTTAGACGAATCAATTATCTTTACAGCATGTATCCGAGGAACGAGAGACGCAGGAGGATGGTGAACGTTCATCTCAGCTTCGGTCATGGTCTCGTCTGTATCGTGAATAGCACTTAAAAGGGGATCCAAGGATATGAAACCAATTATTTCAATAATCTGATTCAACTTTAAAGCCGCATCTTCGTATATCTGCAAATTAACGTGAAAGATATGTCAAGGAGTTTCCATTACATCGTTCACAAATCGTTGAAAATAAAAGTAAAAAATTACTTAATAACCTTCACGATGCAAGCTTTACCATCGTCCGTAGGAAGTGGAAAATTTAATATGTGTTCCTTCGAGAATACGTTTGGTCGCTCCGTACTTGGTTCGGTAGTGTCCATCTGCTGGCAACCCTCGCGCGACGAAATCTTTTCTTTCTTCCGAATCGGCTCGGAACAGTCCATGACTTCGATTCCACATTCGTCTAGATTTCTTTTACAATTGCTGGTGGACTTTGCGCCTGTACAAAGCGATTGTTCATATTTCTCCTTCGCCCAGTTATTTAAACCAGGAATTGATATAACTACGTAAGTCTGTCGTTCCGAACTCTGATTCTTTTCAGAGTCTAGCGCTATCTCCTCGTGTGGCTAAAGTAGCGGTATGAAAAATGTTACAAATCGAGACAAACGGGGGATTAATTAGAAGGTATTGTAGGCAGTTTTATACATGAGATAAGCTGTTCTTCTAGCATCTCACACCTGTAACTACCGTAATTATTTACTATAGGCCCACACATCAGTCTGGAATGCTCATAAAAGTTGAACATAGATAAAGCGATGTACCAAAAGGCCATAGGAAGTAACGATCGAATCGTATAATTACCAAGCATCGAGCGGTGTCCGTATACATTCCGCATCTGACTTCGGAAGTTTCTGTTTGAGTATTCTTCACTTCGTACTGCTGGAAGTAGTATTCAGGATCGTGCATGTCTTGAACCATCCCTCTGAATCTGACCAACTGTCTGTCTGTGAAATTATGCAGAGGGGCATTGTTCAGCAGCGGGATTTCCCTCAGGGAGTCTGAATCTTCCAAAATCGTGGTAGAATTCGAGAGGTTTGCAATAAAGTGTTCAGGAGTCCAATCCTTTATTTTCAGTGGTGCTGAAAGAAGGCAAGTGTTATTCCCTCTGTTCGTGTACACGCATTGCTTTTATACACCTTTCGAATAAAATGCAATTTACTTACAACTCATTGTGCCTAAATACAACAACACTTTAAAAGACAATTACTGCAGTCGGTTTATGTCCAAAGACTCCAAAGACCACAAAGGACTCCAAACAGAAATATGTATGAATGCACGTAAATGAGACGCGTGGAGATGCATAGTACCTACTGGGACCTACAGTAAATACCTATCGATGCGTGTGCAGAAACAGGCGCGAAAGCGCGGGAAAACCATGATCCGATTATTTATTCGTTCATTTATATTTGCAGGTACAGTTACTCCGGAACCATTTCCAGCGACAAAATTGTTTATTTATTGCTTAAAAAAGCCTTGTGAAAATTTGTTCGGGTCACGGACACAGAAATATGCAGAAATAGTAGCGGCGAAAGGGGTGAACTAAAATGGACGTTAAAACACGCCCAGTTGCCAGCCTTAAGGATGTGGGTACTTCAGTATAGCCTGGCGTCGGCGCGTTTTTAACCGACTTCAAGAAAATAAAAATGCACTAAAGAGTAAAAGAAATATTGAGCAACCTATTTAGTTCAGAATTTGCCGCGTTATACACGTGGAAAGGGAGGAGGAATAATATTAACATTTCGCAATTACAAATGGTGCGAATAATAAAAGGTATTTACACACTTATTTTATGAACCCTTTATATTAAAACTGCGAGCTAATGTATACAATATTATTTTTTTATTCAGATAAAATAATAGATAGTAATCCGGACTTCCGCGAAGTCAAATTTTAATAAGGAAGGAGCGGAATGGTTTCGACTGGGATTGCAGAGAAAGTGTAGGGAGAAGAAAAAATATTAATACTAGTTTTTAAAATATTTTTTTATTTATAAAAAATTATTTATATATATATATATATATGTATGTGACCCGTTATATATAAAGTTTATACAAAAAAATTCTAACAAATATTTAACTTTTTTTTAATTAAAATAATCCTTCCAAATACCAATAGTGTAATTATCCATAAGGTAACAATAAAGTTATTGCTGTTATCCTGCTGCTACGTAACAGACAGATAACAGAGAAAGGTAAAATTTATATAAAAGTATGACCTTAATGTGACGCGTACTGTTATGTAAATGAGGCGGACATTTCCACCCTGATGATACCTTCATGTGACCCCCATGTGACGTAACCAAAAAATGATGGTCACGTAGCAGTTACGTACAAGATACGTTTTAGTGCTGTGGGGGAACACTATACGAGTCGAATATCTCATTTCGCGAGTCGTATATCTCATTTCGCGAGTCGAATGTCTCTTTTCGCAAGTCGAATATCTGATTCCGCGAGTCGAATATCTGATTCCGCGAGTCGAATATCTGCTTCCGCGAGTCGAATATCTGATTTCGCGAGTCGAATAGGGTGAAAGCACTACCCCCACAGCACTAAAACGTATCTTGTACGTAACTGCTACGTGACCATCATTTTTTGGTTACGTCACATGGGGGTCACATGAAGGTATCATCAGGGTGGAAATGTCCGCCTCATTTACATAACAGTACGCGTCACATTAAGGTCATACTTTTATATAAATTTTACCTTTCTCTGTTATCTGTCTGTTACGTAGCAGCAGGATAACAGCAATAACTTTATTGTTACCTTATGGATAATTACACTATTGGTATTTGGAAGGATTATTTTAATTAAAAAAAAGTTAAATATTTGTTAGAATTTTTTTGTATAAACTTTATATATAACGGGTCACATACATATATATATATATATATATAAATAATTTTTTATAAATAAAAAAATATTTTAAAAACTAGTATTAATATTTTTTCTTCTCCCTACACTTTCTTTGCAATCCCAGTCGAAACCATTCCGCTCCTTCCTTATTAAAATTTGACTTCGCGGAAGTCCGGATTACTATCTATTATTTTATCTGAATAAAAAAATAATATTGTATACATTAGCTCGCAGTTTTAATATAAAGGGTTCATAAAATAAGTGTGTAAATACCTTTTATTATTCGCACCATTTGTAATTGCGAAATGTTAATATTATTCCTCCTCCCTTTCCACGTGTATAACGCGGCAAATTCTGAACTAAATAGGTTGCTCAATATTTGCCGAACATTATCTGCTGGCGTTTTTCCCCCGAATCTATCAATATAAATAAACTACAAAAGGAAACACGAAATAAGACATCTGAATCAATCATTTTATGTAACTGAATGTTAATACATACATTTTGTATTGAATGTATAATATTTCTCTTTTACTTACAAATTCCTTAGCAATTGCTGTATTTTGTAATTGATCCTCAAAATTTGTAACGTCTTCAATAGTTCGGATGCAGGAGTTTAGCAGCAGGAAACGTTACCACCGTTACCACGTTTCGGAGGTCACGACACAGTCACGTCGAGCAACCGATAAATTATATTTATCGTTTATGTCGCTGTTATGTTCTATTTATGAAACAAAAATTACGGAATACTTGTGACACCTACGTTCCATGACATTTACATCTGGATTAATATGTAGCCTATACGTAAGAAGAGTTACATAAAAATTATATGTTTTGTGTGACTTTTCAGTTATGTTCCTAGGTTATGCTACTGCTATGTTCTATCTATGTAACAAAAGTTACAGAACATTGTGACACCTGTATTACGTAGCGGTTATATTTTGTACATGTAACAGAAGTTACAGAAATTGTGACTTCCATGTTACGTAGTATTTACAAGTTGTGCTGTGGGGGTATTTTGTGTTAGTAGGAAATATCCTACTAACACAAAATAGTTCAGGGAAAATAAATAATTAGCGTTAAAAATAAAGTGTCCGAATGCTTTAATAATCGACCGCTTAACTCTAAAAGTCGACCGGTCCAATAGCTAGTAGTCGACCACCTTTTTTAATATGAAATTAAAAATAGGTTATGTGCGCATTACAAACTAAAATTTATTTTTTAATATAATGTGCAACATCAGTAAATAATTAATAATGACAAGAATAATGCGTATCTAAAATAAGTTCTTTTAAAATTTTTATCAAAATTTTAATAAAAAATATAAATTATTTTTTTTCCAATGTAAATTAAATTTTTCGTTTTTAAGATAGGAAGCAGTAACAAATTTTAAGTTTTTAAAGTAGGTATTCTATAAATAAATTATATAAATAATTAGCCTTAAAAATAAAGTGTCCGAATGCTTTAATAATCGACCGCTTAACTCTAAAAGTCGACCGGTCCGATAGCTAGCAGTCGACCACCTTTTTTAATATGAAATTCAAAATAGGTTATGTGCGCATTACAAACTAAAATTTATTTTTGAATATAATGTGCAACATCAGTAAATAATTAATAATGACAAGAATTATGCGTAACTAAAATAAGTTCTTTTAAAAACTTTATCAAAATTTTAATAAAAAATAGAAATTATTTTTTTTTCCAATGTAAATTAAATTTTTCGTTTTTAAGATAGGAAGCAGTAACAAATTTTAAGTTTTTAAAGTAGGTATTCTATAAATAAATTATATAAATAATTAGCCTTAGAAATAAAGTGTCCGAATGCTTTAATAATCGACCGCTTAACTCTAAAAGTCGAAATTCGCAAAAATATCGGCGATATATACATCAGATATGATTATTTTACCCGAAATCATGACGTCTATATCTCCGATATTTTTGGGAATTTCGATCCCAACTTTCCAGGAAACATTCATCACATATCAAACAATGAAAATAAGAAGAACATTTTTTTTTATCTTTGCATATTTCGGTATATGCCCCCTCCTTAAATGTTTAAAAAATAGTCCTCGAAAATAAAAATTCCATTTTTTTTTGTTCATCTTCATAAATAAAAAGCGTTCTAGCAGCATTTAAACTTTCAAAATTTGAAAAAAAAAATTTTTTTTTAGTTTTCGGATTTTTTTCGAAAACCGTTTGTTGCACGAAAAATAGTAATACACCAAAAAAAATGCTCCTTGTCCGGATCTACAACTTTTGTTTGATATATTTTTTTATTTAATCAATAACTTGGAAGACGTTATATAAAATCGACATCGCGAGCTGTTAAATAATGATTTAAATGTTTAACAGCCCAGGGGCACCCTTTCCCGTTATCCGATCGAGCTGAAATTTTACACAGATTTTTTTTTAATTATTTGGAACTATTCTGGAGGGTGCCCCGAAGAAAATCTTGAAAAAAATTTTTACCAAGAGTAAATAAGAGCCACCCTATGGTGCAAGCTACAAGGACGGAGATGGGCGGAGTGTGCGAGAGAGAGAGAGAGAGAGAGAGAGAGAGAGAGAGAGAAGGCGCGCCATCTATCTCTGTCCCTTTCGCACGCGCTTGCCCTCTCTCGCACAGCTTCGCCGTGCCACCTCCACTAGTATCATGTGTTTCTATTAGCTTTGCAGAATTTCCTGGCCCAATCGGACCGAATTACCGACACTACGATACATGGGAGCCGAGTTACCGACTCGGTGTACGATTGTGCAGGTGGTTTTACGCGATGGATCTGTATTATCGAGTGCAACTTAAAACGTGCATGAATTACAGAGGGAAATATAATAAATGATGAATTAGTAATAGCGTCCATGAGCGTGGATATGAATATTCCTAATAACGACACAGAGAAGTGGAGTATCGAAGATTTATTAATAACTAATTATTTGTAAACAGAAACAGGGTTGTAATAGGTATGTATATCGAAATGAACTGTAGAAGTTCATAAACGATACACGGAAAATGTATAATTCATTGAAAGACGGTAAGTACTTAGCGTTTACTAAAGACAGCTTCGCGTCTGTTTCATCTGTGCTGAAGTTAATTATAATCGGGAATAGGGAATAATTCGTAGGAAACTACTGGAAAAGTCAACGAAATCGTATTCCTTGTCAACGTACTGGTATAAGTAGCTCTGCAAAGCCGTTGCCATTGGCAAAAGCAATTAATTAAAATCCCCTAGGTACATACACCATGCACGTATACCGAAGCGAAAGCAAATTATTCTCCTAAACACGGCCCAAGCACGAAAGGCACAAAAGTTCTTAGATTCTGAAATTCAATGCCCTGCGCGTTCCTTAACGTGTTCGATAGATTCCGCGATTGTCAGTCGAATTTTGCGGCAAAACGGCCCAAGTGGGGGAGGCGGATGTGCGCGCAGAAATCAATGTCGCAATTCTCAAAGCATGCGCGCGGCCGCGTTTCAATCATGTCCGTATTAGGTACGCGAGGGGAAATAAATAAGGCAGTGATCGGTTGCGATTAATTGATCGGTTAAAAGTGCGCGGTCCGTTGCTCGATCGTGTCCGTCGCGTCGCGTCGTCCAGAGGCTGGCAATCCGGTACTCTCCGTAAACAATGGAGTAGCCATAGGGCGCAACCAGGCGGCTTCGTTCTTTCTCTACTTGTCCCATCGAAACGTCGCGGCAAACATGGATGAGAACCTGAGCCGGGGCTACGTGCAATTAGGCAAAGCGAGGGGCATGAATGAATTCAAATTCTCCAATGGCTTCACTCATCTGTCGCCGCCGGTGGACAAGTGCAACTTCATCTACTTCGCCCTGATCCTCGGCGGCATAGGATTCCTCTTGCCGTACAACAGGTCACGCAGCAATCAATTGCCGCACTATCTCACCTCGCCTCTCTAGACCTCGCGATCAAATTTCAAATCTCCTACGATTCCTACGTAATCATCCCGAAAGGCAGCCAAGTGAAAGAACAGTCCCACTCGTGCACGATCACGTTGCAATTACCTACATACGTACCTACATATACGTAGATCCACGTACGCTTTACGCTTCGCAGTTTTTTCTTTAATATTATGCCGACTCTGTTGTCCTTGAAGCGCGCCGATTACTACCCGCAATTATCCCGCGCTCGGAATCCTACAAAGCAATTCGCTATAAGGAAGATAATTTTGCAGCTTCATGATAGCGGTGGATTACTTCCAAGCGAGATACCCCGGGACAACGGTGATCTTCGACATGTCGCTTGTTTACATCATCATGGCCTTTTTCGCGGTGATCGTCAACAACATTTTGGTCGAGATTCTGTCTTTGAACACGCGGATAACATTCGGTGAGGATAATGAATGAGAAGAGCGACTTACAGACTTCACCGTCGACTAGGGCTGTAGCTGTGGACCGGGAACACGAGATACCCGGGTACCCGGGTACCCGTGAGATACCCGGGACGAAGAAAATTCCCGGATAAGCGCTACCCGGGAAAACTACCCGAGACTCTCGAGAATCTCGAGAACTTACAGAGTACAGAACGTAATTCTGGAGCGATGCCTGTCAGAGAGATACCGTCTGGCACCCTGTGGCGAGGTCAACCCCCTGCGGTACCTCACCGAATTTTATGGCCTTCGACTCGAAGGCCATGACGCTCAGTGTGGCTTCAATTATGGAACGGTACTCTATGAGATCTCGAGAGTCTCGAGTATCTCGGGTAGTTTACCCGGGTAGCGCCTACCCGGGAATTTTTTTTCTCCCGGGTATCTCACAGGTACCCGGGTACCCGTTCTCCCGGGTATCAACAGCTCTACCGTCGACTGTCACGTTGATGCGACTCCCTGTTTTCAGGATACCTCGTGTCCTTCGTCACCTTGAACTTCGTTGTGATCTGCGAGATTTGGTGGACGTTTTTCGGAGTGACCACTTCGTACACGATTAATCTGGTGGCCGTCGCGACGGTGTCGCTTGGATGCACTGGTAAGATCGAATTGCGGGAATTAATCGGTGCCGAGAGGCACGCATTAAACTTAAACGGTTGGAAATTGCAGTTCAGCAGTCGAGCTTTTACGGATACACCTCCATGCTGCCCAGCCGGTACACGCAGGCGGTGATGACTGGAGAAAGTGAGTTTAGCAGAAGATTTTTGCAAGTGACTTTGCCTGGATTATTCAACGAATATTTACCTATAAAGACACTGTGGCCATTGCACCAGGTATTGCTGGCCTTTGGGTGTCCACCAATCGGATATTAACAAAGTCGTTGCTGGACGACGAGCGCGGCAACACGTCGATATTCTTCATCTTGTCAATCACCACGATTCTGATGTGCTTCGTGCTGCACCAAG
The DNA here is from genome assembly GCA_946251845.1 of Andrena fulva. Taxonomy (NCBI): domain Eukaryota; kingdom Metazoa; phylum Arthropoda; class Insecta; order Hymenoptera; family Andrenidae; genus Andrena; species Andrena fulva. The sequence goes on along the minus strand of OX276329.1, from coordinate 57,586,928 downwards.
TGGTCCGCAAGACCGACTTTGTGCAATTCTACATAACGCTGTGCCAGGAAAGGAATCGAATTACATTGGAGCCCACGGAAGACGTCGGCCTGGTACGCTTGGAATTAGAACAGTTAGAGCGGCGCGGCGTCTATTAAATATCCTTTGTTAAACAGATGGATCCTCTGGATCAAGTCGGGGACCCCTCCAAGGTCCAGTACGGAGTTCTAAAGATCCAGACCAGCCCCTTGGGAACCGACTCCGCCAGTGGCAACGCCGAGTTGAACGGTGAATTATTCATAGTTCTTCTATCTTTACTTACAAGTACCTAGGTACGTCTTATTTATTTCTCGAATTTTTATGCTCGTTTTTTCAGGAACGAATCAGTACTCGGCATTCTCGTTCAGTAACCCCGTGTACGAGCCCAGCGCGCCTTCGGGAAATCCGCCCGGAAGTGCTGGCCCTACGTACAAAGTCGAGGACGTGGTTGTCATTAGAGGAACGTATGGCACGCAGACGAGTAAACCATGGCCCGAAATTAAGAGTTAGCGTCCCTTTCCCACTCAAGCTTCTTTATGTAGTTTACAGCACGCGCAATCTTTAGTAGAAGAATTTATTCCTCAGGGGGCTTGTTCGCGAGGATCGAGGTGGCCAAGATAATATTTCCATACATGGCCAGTATCGGTATAGCGTATTTCGTGACGCTCTGCTTATATCCCGGTATCATGTCAGAAGTGATCTCTTGCAAGGTTGGATCGTGGATGCCAGTGATATTGATGGCTGCGTTTAATGCGTCCGACGTGCTGGGCAAGGTATGTACCGCAGCCGCTCTTGACAATTTCGCTGCACTTGAGTAGAAATGATTGGCCTCCGAGTTTAGAAGATTCAGAACATTCTATCTATGGTATTGGATATTTCAGCTGCTCGCCTTGATACCGTACGATTGGAAACGGTCGCAGTTATTATATTTCTCGAGCGCTCGAGTCATACTGATCCCCTTGTTCTTACTCTGCGCCCTGCCGAGGGGTGCTCCGATCCTCTCCGGCGAAGGATACCCGTTACTATTCTCCTGCTTACTTGGCGTCACGAATGGTATCGTTGGTTCAGTGCCGATGATGCAGGCACCTACTAAAGTTCCAGAAGGGCAACGCGAGCTGGCAGGTACATTATTTACCTATACCTACATATCGCAGTCAACCCTTGTGCGGAAAATGGGTCATTTTACTAAGTAACGTATTATTTCGACTGAAACTCCATCATATCTTTAAATAACTAATAACCGCAAAAAATAAATAATAATAATAATAATAATAATAAATTTTTTTTTCGTAAGTTCGAAATTCGAAATTCGAAATTTCGTAGTTTCAATTACATGAATTGAGTTTTATTTTTAATTGTTTTTCATTATATGTATAAATTTAATCAGTTCTTGAAATATTAAGAGTTTTATTTTTGTATGCTCGTTTCTTGTAAATGTATGTACCTTTCGTGACACTTGTTAATGATATTAATATGCTTTCAGGTAATATTATGACTCTATCGTACACCACTGGTCTGACAGTCGGCTCGTTGTTGGCGTACATGACGGATACTTGCTTCGGGCTACCGGTCCAAGCCAAAGACGTATGTTTCAAGGCATTGAAACCGTCAGTGGTACCGTTTAATAATACGACGTCGAGTGTACTGATAAATGCCGTGTCTTCCACTTTGCCCACGTTAGAATACGTCACGCCGAAGGTAAAAACCACTGTTGCTGTTTTGTCCACTTTACTGGCGTCCACTTTAATCCCCAATACCACCGTTAGTACATTAACTACCGGCATCATGGAGGCATCCACGACTATATCTTCCAAAGCGTTAGTTAACGTTACTGCCTCGGTGAACAACGCAATCTTGCAACACTAGGACACGCATGTTTGTGTGTTGTGCTGAATCTGGCGCTTCAGACCCATAAACCTACTGCATATTGTAAAACTTTCGTTCGAAAAGCACCCCTGCCCTGAACGCTCCGTTCAGTTCGTAGGTACTTACGTTCGTATTAGAAGCTTTGGAAACGAATTAAAGACCATCGGGGGGGAATTAATAAAGTGTCGCCAGATTTAACAGACACACAAAGGCCGATGTTCTCCATCATTATGATTCCATAGATCGTAGCGATTGTTTTGCTTAAACTGTTAGTAAGGGGTGGTCCTTAAATTACGTAAGGCTTTTTTGTAATATTTTTACGTAATACTTTTTTACAGCCTAAAAAAAACAATGTTTCGTCGCACACGCGAAACCGAGTTAAAGGAATTTTAAGTAACTGAAAAAATGCAATGTAAAGAATATTACGTTAGGAATATAAGATACGTAATTTAAGGATAGCCCCTAACATAGTATGTAGGTATATGTATATGTAATCGTCGGGCGAGCGATGTTTAAAATGATTGACGGATGGGAGTAAATGAGCGATGAGAATGGGGCGATATTGTGCCAGATTGAAGCGAGATGTTAGTTACCTTTTGAAGAGCACTTCTTTGCATTGTATAAAACTATTAATCCAACGAGACCCTTCGAAATTTCTGACTCGTTGTATGTAGTAGACTCGTTACAGGGATGCGTACTAAACACACATTGAATCTCTGTCATTATATACATACATGTATTGCATTTTGTTCCCTTTAAAAGATATTGTGCCTTTCATACTTTTGCGAATCGTTTGAAAGATCGTTGCTTGTCAAGTTTCATTGTTAAAAGCGAGCGAGTCTCGAGTGTATAGCGGAGGAATAATTTGTTGCACGTGGACGGAGAGGAATGAATGCGTTTAAATGACATCGTGGCGGAGTTTTTTCGGAGCGTGGTGGGTACTTTACCTGTTAATTAGAATTATGTACGTTGCTTTGAGTTTCCTCCAGCTGGAACTACCTGGAACGACCGATATACCTAGAATCTACATAGAAAACACGAGTGTCCTTCCTGGTAGTTGCGATGTGCGGTTGCACTTGTTAGGAGCAGTGGTTGATAATTAATAATTTTACTCGACGAAGTTATTGTGCAAGTATATTCTGTACTTGAGGTTGTTATATTTCTGCGCGGACGGTTAACGTGCAAATGTAAGATCACGTATGCGTAATACCCATAGCGTACCTCGTGTACAAGAAACGGGGAGCGCCTTGTTTCTTCCGAGCGCGTTTATCGATGCCCGAACATATCCACGGTTGTGCGGGAGATTATAATCAAACTTCTCGATCTTTATAGCATTGAAATTTACGAGATATAGGTATGCGTCAGTCTTAAGGATCATACATCCATACATCACGGTAGAATTTACATACGTAACTAACACGGGGTAGACTGTTTGAAGCCTCTCATTTCTCACGCTCTTTCCTTCCCTTTTAAATCGACTCGTATAATGAAGCTCATCCAAGCTCGTGAATTAAATGAACTTAAACGGACTTAACTGATGGATCCAGCGTGCGTTCCGATGGATTACTTAAAGTATAAAAATCCTGTTACATTAACGGATAAATGTATATGCGTAATATTCACCAATGTACCACCCATCCAAACAGCTTGCAGATATATTTCGTGTGTTTAAACCGTTTGAACTGTTTAAACTGTTTAGACTAAAGTAAAGCTAGAGATCATTTAGATGAAAGCGCGCGCGCGAGGGCTGCGTAGAAGTCTGTCTTGCCTACATATACAATTATACATATTGTATACACGTGCGTACATGCAAAAGTTTCAGGTAGCACACACTACTTAGTCGTATCAATCCTCGATTCTCCCATCATCAGCTGTATCACAGTCTCTCTAGGTAATATCCTGGTTTATTTCACAGAGAAATCTCTCGTATACATAGCGACGTTAATATCTTTTTAAGAGCAGCGCGGGGTACGGTGTAGGCTCGGTTACTAGGATACGATCAAGTATCTTAGTTTCCGAAATTTGCGAGCAAATCTGAGGGAGTGGCGAGTAGCGAGTGGCGTCGGCATTTACTATTTAGTATTTAGTAACGTGTACAAATTCCTACGAGTAAAAATAATTTTTTATCGAATTTTTTATGACATTCAAACCACTCTTGATGAACGATATTTTAATCGCCATTCGTCGCGCGATAGTGACATATTTTTTATTGCCATTGAGTTACGTCGTAACTTCCGAAATACACCTATCGTAAGCTATATGAAATAGAATAAAAGGATTTTTAATGGCGAGCGCTGCTACGAGAGGGAACGTGAAGGAACGTATTGAGAATATTGATTTCTAAGGTAGTTGACGAAGTAACGAGTGAGCTGCGTGATCCACGACCTGTACAGTACGAGAATGCTTCTCGATGTTTGCGTGTAGAGAACGTGGAGAATCGTTTTCTTTTATATCGTATTTTTCATTCGTAATGTCCTGCCCCCGAATATTCTACCAGGCGTGACGCGGAGTAATACTCGAACGAAACTTTGATACGCGCTCAATAATTAAAGATACACTGTTGATTACAAAAGGAAAGGTGAATGTAATGGATTTTTACATCGGTAATCGGCCGCGTATCAGGCGTTACTCCATATCACAATTAATATGTACAAATAATAAATATGTGTATATACATATAACATGTAATATTCTTTAATATGTATACCCTACCCAATTATTATACTCGTTACGAAACAGACATTGCATTCTTAACCACTATCATTTACACACTACTGGCCTCTCATACCATTCTCATTTCAGCAATTGAAAGAAGAAAGGAGAAGAAAATGAAGATACTGATAACTGAATCGCATTGGACAAATAATCCGTTAACAGAGTTAAAAGATACAAATTCTCCCTTAGCTTCTCTTGCGTAAGGATAAATTAAGTCTGACCATTTTAAGAGTGTGATCACTTGGAACTCGGACGGTTCGAGGAAATAGTTAATAAGCGAAGTGATTACATTCTTAAATGCTCCGTGTCTGTTGATTGTAAATTGGTTCTTTCAGCAGATCTTTCGTTCATTTGGATGCTTACTCGGGATGCAATGAAATGATAATTATCATTCTATCACAGTCGAAGTTGCCTTAATATCAGATCGCCAGCAACGATTCTCGAGAAGCAGTCACTTCAGATACTTCGCAGCCCAATCGGTTCGACCGTGGAGACTTCCACTGCCTTTCGCGTTCAATCCATTTCCATACACGCTTGGCTGAAGGGTTCCTTTGCTCGTGCTTTCTGTTAATTCCGAGAGCAGTTGGTAAAGCTGTTTTATCTAAATTACGTTTAAATGTCATACTCACTGATGCTCTGTGTACCATAAACGCTAGGGTAAGGCAACCTCAGAGTCTGATCCGTGATATAACGATTTCGCGGAAGGTAATACTGTTTCGTTTGATTCTCGATCGAGTTCCTGGGCACCCAGAAGGAGTCCGTGAATTCCTCGTACTTCTCCAACGGCTGACCAACCAGATTCCGCATTAATCTCGGCCGATTCAGGTCAGAGTCGCCATTTCTCCAAGAACAAAAGAAAGAAAAAAATGTATTAGACACGTAGAGCCACAGAAAGAATAGATACATAATTGCGTTCAGGAGCATAACAATTATTTTATTAAACATTCTAAACAATTTACAATGGGCGTCACAGATGCATTAGAGAGAGGGGGGGGGGGGGGCGAGTTAACGATAATGCTGCTCGCATTTCTACTTTAAAAGATGAAGTAACACGACGCAAGAGAAAATTTCTGCGCAACCGACGAAACAAAGAATTTATTTACACAAAGTGTATTAAAGTTAGTATACTCCGAAGAGTTTACTCAAGCACCTCCAACACTCCATTGGGAAGACTCGCTCGAAATTGAGACGGACATATGGCGGCACAGAAACACTGTCGTACAAGCTCTGCAAGCCAGACAGAAGCTGCTGAAGAACGAGCGAACGAGCCACCGCTAATCGGACTCCCAATTGCAACGTGTAAGTGTGTGCGGCATGAACGCGACTTCTCAACTGCTCCAGGAGCAATGCTCCGCAGGATCCATTCGCGGGGACGTTAATCAGGCACGCGAAGTGCTCGGGCAGTTCCTTCTGCCAAATGAGATAGCAGACCAGCGCGTATCCCAGTGTTAACAGCGAATAGGCCAAAAAGGGGTTGTTCAGGATTCGTTTTAGGTTGCAGAACTTTCGATACCTGGACGATAAGCTCGTGCTCGGCCCGGCGACGTAGCGTGTCACGTTAAGATAGTGCTGCTTCGCCGAGACTTTGCGGCCGTTCTTCAAGCCCGATTGCGGCTGGTTCCAGTTCAACGGAGCCGGCTCGTTCCAGGCCGGCAGCAGCCAGTTCCCGTTGCTCTGCTTCGGGTTCTCTGGCAAATAATTGGCGTTCCAATTGGCACGATTCTCTTTGTACACGCGCTCTGGGACAAGCTTTGCATTCACGTTCTCGGGAACGATCTTGCTTCTGACGTAGATAATCAAGGGATTAGATCATACTGTTTACAGATTCGCGGGGATCGCAGGTGCGCGCAACGCGGGCTCTGATTAGGAAATTCGTCCAACGCACCCTAGCAGCTCGGCAAAATCGTCCTCCTCCCACTTCATGGGATTACTTTCGCGCGCGTAATTCTGATGGCTCAGCAACGGTAGCATGGGCTGCTGTTGCTGTTGCTGCTGCGATTGCGCCATTTTCTCTTGCGCCCTGCAACACCGACGGTTTCATTAATCCTGCAACACATTACTGTTACCGGTTACAGCGGTGGGTGATATAGTTTACCTAGATTCCAGGGAGTTGTCAAAGGCCTCGGGCTGAGAATAATTGTACTGCTTGAGGACGGGCGGTGGAAGATTCACTTTGTTTAGGATCAGATCCCGCTGGGACGCGACGCCGATCTTTTTACTGTTAATTACACGTGGAACGTTGACTTGAAAGTATGGGTACCTAGCGGGAGATACCTTTTAGGAAATCCTGATGCTTTGCTAGCGGTATGATTGATGGTTCGCTATCGATCTTCAATTACATACCTCAGGGACTGCTGTGCCGTTGGTCGCTTTATCGGGTTCCATTGCAGCATGTCCTCCATGAGTATCACTGCTTCCTGGCTGGCGTTCGGTATCAGAACGCTCAGCGAGGTGCGAGTGAAATTTGGAAACTTGAAGTTCATGGCTGTGGCCAGTTGATATCCCTCCGGCCAGTCGTCCTTTTCCGGGGTTCCGATCACCGAGCATATCTTAAAGATCTCGTCGATCTCGCTTTTGCCGGGGAACAACGGTCGAAACGTGTACAACTCGGCCATGATGCAGCCCACCGCCCAAATGTCGATCGGGCTGTTGTAGGTTATAGAGTGGAGGAGTACCTCGGGTGCTCTGTACCTGCAACATGTTCCATAGGGTTGGGATGGACTTGGGCGCGAATCAAGCCGCTCATTGGATCTATTGATTTGTGATTACCATCTGGTGGACACGTAGTCGGTGTAGGGTGGCCTTGACCGTATTTCCCTGGCTAATCCAAAATCGGCGATCTTCACCAGTTCCGGTCCCATGCATAATAAATTCTCGGGCTTCATGTCACGATGGAAGTATCCATGTTTATGCATGAAAGCCAGCCCCTGCAGCACTTGGTACACTATATTTCGGATCACCGGCTCGGGGAACAGCTTGTCCCTATCGCATGACAAACTTCAATACATAATCCGTACACCACTTTGCATTGCAATAAGAAAAGAGGCTGTAGTCTAGGCTGTACCTGTCCTTCATCAACTGATACAGATTCTCCTTCATGTACTCGAAGACAAAGTACAGCACGTCATTCTCCCTGATCACTTCCTTCAGCTTCACCACGTTCGCGTGGCTGAGCTTCTTCAGAGACTAAAACGGAAGGCGTTACAGCGATTTTCGATTATACCTAGGCACACCTAGACACATCTAGGGCATGTCTGCGACTTGGAAGGTGGATCCTTACTTTCACCTCGCGCAGATTCATCGCTTCCTCCCAGGAATAGTATTTCCTCTTCATCCTTTTGATGGCGACCTTCTCGCCGGTGTCGATGCGTTCACCAAGAACGACGGAGCCAAACGTCCCGTCGCCCAATTGATTCAGCGTTATGTATCGATTCATCTTCATCGAGGCTCGGCTTTAACAACAACGTCGGAGGACCCTTGAGCTCGCGGGCTGGCTCGTTATGTCAGCATGCTGCCTCTGCATCGTATTAAACCCTGAAACACGCGTCGTTTATTTCCCCCTTTGCTTCGCAGGCAATACGATTTTGCTCCAGTCAGCTCCAGTCATCAGACACGGGCTCGCCCACGTGTTGCCATTAACGGGGGACGATCGATGACCTTCCGCGGTCATCGCCGACTTATGTTAGAAGTTGTCTGATATTGATTGTTCGCGGCGTACGCGTACCTTTTCTTTTCCAAACAAGTCGACACCGCAACTACATTTTCATCAAAAAACCACTCCTCGTGTTGACGAGAAACGAAACCCTGTTTTTTGGTCAAATCGCAGTTACCATTTCTCCAACGATCGATAACAACAGACAAGAAACTATATTTATATAATTCTGCGTGTTTTCAGACGCTATCATTTCGGCTATCATCCCCTAAGTAGTAGTCTCGCGTATGTTTCACGTGTCGCTCTTAAAATACACGGAAACGTTCGTAGATGCGCTAGGAAAAATAAAATCCAACGAAGTAGAGAAGTAGAAGAAATGGAGACGCGTGTCTACTAGGGTGGCTCTTATTTACTATTGGTAAAAAATTTTTTCAATATTTTCTTCGGGACACCCTCCAGAATAGTCCCAAATAATTAAAAAAAAATCTGTGTAAAGTTTCAGCTTGATCGGATAACGGGAAAGGGTGCCCCTGGGCCGTTAAACATTTAAATCATTATTTAACAGCTCGCGAAGTCGATTTTATATAACGTCTTCCAAGTTATTGCTTAAATAAAAAAATATGTCAAACAAAAGTTGTAGATCCGGACAAGGAGCATCTTTCTTCGTGTATTACTATTTTTCGTGCGACAAACGGTTTTCGAAAAAAATCCGAAAAACTAAAAAAAAAATTTTTTTTTTTCAAATTTTGAAAGTTTAAATGCTTCTAGAACGCTTCTTATTTATGAAGGTGAACAAAAAAATTGAATTTTTATTTTCGAGAACTATTTTTTAAACATTTAAGGGGGGGGGGCATATACCGAAATATGCAAACAAGATAAAAAAAAATTTCTTCTTATTTTCAGAGTTTGATATGTGATGAATGTTTCCTGAAAAGTTGGGGTCGAAATTCGCAAAAAATATCGGAGATATAGACGTCAGAAGTGAGGTATTCAAATGCATTTTTCTGGATATCATGATTTTCTAGCATGTTACCCACGATTACTCGAATACTATTCAACCGATTTACTTCAAAATTTGCATGGCTATATGAAAAACTGTTACTCAGTTTTGTGACGGCGTGGATATTTTATTTGATTCATAGTTTCTTTTTTATTGCCTAAAAAGTGCAAGATTTCATGTCCGACTTTTTTTCAAATTTTGAAAATTTACATGTATATCGAACATTTCTTATTTATGAAGACTGAAAGAAATGTGTATTTTTCATTTTCAACCCTAAAGGTTAATGCTGTTACGTCTCTGCCACCAATGAGCATACTTGACTTCTAATGCGTATATCTCCGATATTTTTGCGAATTTCGACCCCAACTTTTCAGGAAACATTCATCACATATTAAACACAGAAAATAAGAAGAAAATTTTTTTTTATCTTGTTTGCATATTTCGGTATATGCCCCCCCCCCCCCCTCCTTAAATGTTTAAAAAATAGTCCTCGAAAATAAAAATTCCATTTTTTTTGTTCACCTTCATAAATAAGAAGCGCTCTAGAAGCATTTAAACTTTCAAAATTTGAAAAAAAAAAGTTTTTTTTTTTAGTTTTTCGGATTTTTTTCGAAAACCGTTTGTCGCACGAAAAATAGTAATTCACAAAAAAAGATGCTCCTTGCCCGGATCTACAACTTTTGTTTGACATATTTTTTTATTTAATCAATAACTTGGAAGACGTTATATAAAATCGACTTCGCGAGCTGTTAAATAACGATTTAAATGTTTAACGGCCCAGGGGCACCCTTTCCCGTTATCCGATCGAGCTGAAACTTTACACAGATTTTTTTTTAACTATTTGGAACTATTCTGGAGGGTGCCCCGAAGAAAATTCAAAAATCGAAAATAAGAGCCACGCTAGTGTCTACATACGAGATACGGGTACACCACCCACTAAACAAGGTATAAAACCACTAGCTACTTCACTTGCCCTTGGATAACCTTGATTTGTGGGTCGGTGACATTACCAAGAAGGAGAACTTAATTGATTTAGGTAAGCTATCTTTCCACTTGGACCCACGAAGACGGCCTTGGAGCGTGACCTTGACGCCTCCGCGATAGTAAACAGCTATTTCGATAACACCCGCTCCTACTCACACACTTGTACTGTACTTACAATTAGAAAAGCCACGCGAAGAACTGAAATGCGCGCTATTATCCCATTTCAATCTGAAGCGCTATCGCGACTTGCAATCAAGTCCGAGGTCCCTACGAGTAACCGGGTGTATTGTTTCTGAGCTTGCATCACGTTCGTCAAAGACGGGCCGGGGTGAAAGTTTAATTTCGCCGCTAACGGGCAAGCTGTTGCTGGAAAACGTTGACATACCGTTCGTGAATTATAAAGCATCGTAGAGGCGCCCGTATGCGCTGGCTGCTCCGATATGCGCGCTGATAACGGATTTTCAGTTACTTTCAAACAACGACCGCTAGATACATATGTATGTAGGCACTGGTGGATCGATGTACGGATTTCGCTAAAGACACGTGTGCCGTACGTCGTTTCGTTTCTATGAATGAGTAAACAGCGACGAGCTCGATACGACGCTCCTGTTCCTTTTGCTGCACGAAAATCTAATAGCAATTTAGCAAACAGACGATGACAAGTAATTCGCCAGCGATGCCTTAACGACTGTTCTTACTGCACGAGGTGGAGATATGCATCGACGGTTTCGAGAGCAGCTCGCACGACAACCTAACCCAGTTGGGTCCTGAAAGGGTTGACGAATGACTGGGCGTTGTAAGGACACTCCTGTATAAGCAATAGGTATTACACCTAGGAGTAATCTAGGGCACAGCGAACACCTCGGTCAAGATTAGCATTTTCTTACGCTCGCATGCGAACGATCTCCGGCTGGTCGGTCAGTCGAACATGCGAGGGTATAGATTTTCTTGGGTCGCAGTGCTTAAGAAAATACATTTATTCATGGGGGCAGGGCGTACATGTTCGTGTTCGTGTTGGGGCGGTGGAAATGTTTCGAAATAACTTGCAACAATTTGAGCTCGTGTGAGGTGCAACTACTTATTGTTAGTGCGTGCTTGCTGCTGATAAAGGACCAAGGTTGTATTTACTTAGACGAGATCACACGATTTTGTATACACTGACCGCTGTACGTCCCAAGGGGAATTGTACCGGAGTTTAAAGTATAGCTTCAATTCTACTGGTTTATCGTCTCTTCCCTCGCTTCGTTCTATTATTCTTTGGTCGCGTATGTAATCGCAGCCACAATTCCACGCGAGGTTCAGCGGCTGGAGTATAGAATTATCAAAAGGGACGATAAGATTGTCGAAGCAATCTGTCGTAGCACCTACATCTAGATTTAGAATATCCCCGTACTTCCGGTGTCGTTATCAACCCTGTGTCGAGCCGTCTGATTATTCGATAACGCTGGAAATTACGTGACGATAAGAGTACCCTCCACTTGGATGTAACAAAGTGGATTACTTGGAAAGAAATTAATGGCAATAGATCGATGGGCTTTTTCCATCGCGAATCGATCGTAATCAATTGCAGGATTCGCGCTAGATTACCGTAAGGTCGATGATCCGGAAGCACCGAGGAATAGGTGACAATGGTTGCTCGGAGCTCGAGTACGGTGCCGTGCGAAATAAGAAGACGTAAATGTTAACTGTCCACTCACCAGAAAGCTCGCGCCGTGAATCATCGGAGCATTCGACGCACTCAATCACCTTCCTGCGCCACGGTCGCTCGCAAACTGTTAATCGAACGGCCATGCTTCGCCGTGTAACCATAGTTACCAATGCTACCTGAAACCTGAAACCTATGAAACCACAAGAGGTTGCTCCGTAAACCAACCTGCTGTAGGTTTCTGTAAGGCTAAATTCCCTTAATTATTCTAGGGAGCAGCTTTCAACATATGTAATGCGACCTTTAATATAAAACACATAACCTACAAACATACATATAACAACCACACACTCGACACTTTCAGAAAATGTGAAGAAAGGAATTCGATCTTTCTGAACATGGTAAAGTAGAGCGGCCCTTTAGACTGACTACCATGTAGGGCTCTAACGAATATTCGAATAATCTAAGTATTCGAATACCACAGAATTCGAATAATTTCTTCGAACCTTCGAATATTCGAATATTCGGATCTTTCGAAGTTATGATTGCACCAAATACCAATCTGAACATGAGATATTTATTCACAGTTTATCGTGAAATTCTTTTCATATTGGCCTTTACAATTATTTGTTTCTCAATCGATAAATTTTTAACTTTATTAATCTTTGGTAAATTTATACATTTTGAAACGAAAACAACCATCAGTTATTAGTATTATTTTTATAATAATGAGTGGACAACCCCGACGGAATCGGCCAAGGGCCCTCTCCTCTAGGCCCACCCGTGTCCCATCATAAGCGGATGACAAACAGTATAAGCAGACTTTTTTGTAGGAAGCTAAAACCCCATAAACGATTTTGAGGAACTATAATATTTTTATTTTTCCTTCGTTACTATAACGTTATTTTAAATACCCTAGGTCCCTAAATTTAAATAGAATTTATACTTTTCGTTGCAAAATTCATAGAACCAATGACTAATAAAATTCCAAATTTATCGTTTGAAAAACAAACAATTGTAAAGGCCAATATGAAAAGAATTTCACGATAAACTGTGAACAAATATTTCATGTTCAGATTCCTATTCGGTACAATCAGAAATTCGATTGAGCAGAATATTCGAAGGTTCGAAGTTCGAATATTCGAAGGTTCGAAGTTCGAAGTTCGAATATTCGAATGTTCGAAGAAATTATTCGTATTCGAAATTATTCGAATTATTCGAATATTCGAATAGTCGAATAATTACAGCTCTACTACCATGGTCTATAATATACAAACAAATGGAGAGTAATTTGAATTAATTAAATAAACATAAAGTCGTAAACGTTTCATTCATCCGATCATCGATCACCGATCACGTGACCCCTTGCGACTTGCGACCACCCATTTCACCTCCCCGTGGGGCGTAGACCAGGTATATGTATAGACTCGCAAGTCGCAAAAGGGGTCACGTGATCGGTGATCGATGATCGAATGAATGAAACGTTTACGACTTTACGTTTATTTAATTAATACAAATTACTCTCCATTTGTTTGCTGAATAACTTTCTATGGGTGGTGACTGTAGAGTGACTTTCATTGTATTTTCATGGTAAGTGGGAGTATTAGGTAACTTCGTTCGCAAGTGTGAAGAGCTTTTTCAAATTGTTGAAATTCCGCGGGAATGTACGCATAGATATTTGAAATATGTATCAGTTTCCTCTACTTCAATAATTATAACGCGAATAGTTAATATTTTAGAATAACCGTTTGATATCGGCGCGTGTGCGAGCAATAAGTGGCATGGGCCGCGTGGGTGACATTACGCGGCCGCTAATGCAAAGCGTAGGGAACGGGCAGATTTTTGCTGATTTTTGCTGGTTTTTGCACTTGCATATGCGGATGTTAAGCTCGATGTCGTTATAACTTGTGTCAATTGAAAGTAGCTATCGACGTTTGGAAAATGTCGCAAGAGCTTAAAAAGGGCAAAAGGAAACAAATGAAAAAAGAGAAGCCGAGCCAGAAGGAAGAGAACCTCGAAGAGAAGGCGAAAGAGAGTTCGAAGGAGAGTGCGAAATTGTATGTAACATGAAAGTATTCTTTCTTGATGTAGCGTGTAGCAGATTATTCTTTCGTGTAATACTAAGCGCTGTAAAAGTTCATTAACGTTTCACGTTCAGCCCCTTTCACGAGTTTTAGTATAGATTTATAGTTCACTTTATAGGTTAATTTGTAGCGACTATGTCACCTACTTTATGCCACTTTCAATTTTAGCTTAACGTTGTATCCAATTCCTTTGAATCGCTTGTAGATTTTCAGATAATACGTCGTATCAGTGTAATTAATGTAATATCGTGTTTCGCTGTATCGCAAACGAAATGTAAAAGGGGAATATGATTTTGCAGAAAGTATGGCCCCTCTGTGACATTCCCCTATCAAAGGGTATGGTCGCGTTGTGCCCTAATACTTGCGGTATTGTTCATAGTTTGGTATAATAGCAGGCAAGGTAAAGAGGTCTATCTGGCGAAGCAGAAAGAGATTCTGCTGAGCCGTACCCAGCACGTAGAGTGCTCGGATGATTATAAAGCTGAGACCAGCGAATATCCTGAATGTGTACCTGAGAAATGTGGAAGAATCGTTACAGACAAGCTGGTGTCGTCGACGGAAACAGACATTTTGTTGAAGATCGCGGTCAGCGGTTTGAATTTAGGTGGCTCCGACGGGGGCGCAAGTATTTTGGATCTTCACTCGGGCGCGTTGAGCAAAGGCCAGAGCTTCGTCGATATCTACGCGTTGCCAGAGGCAAGGAAGATATTCAACAGCGCCGACTTTGCAATTTATAAGTACGCGGATTTGCCATATTTACGTATACGCGCTTAGCACTTGTACACCGAGATCTACATCAAAGTTTTACGTTCGCAGAGTGGTTAAAACTAAAATACACCACGCAGTTGCGCATAATTTTGGGGTGCCCTCTGATAAAATATATCTAACAAAGCCTACATTCTTCTCTCGAATGACTAACGCATCTGCGAAAACGATACACGACGAATATTGGCATCCCCATGTTGACAAGGTACACGTGTATATCAATTGTGATTAATCGCGCTTACAATTCTGTTGCGATTCGGTACGTCAAATCCAAATACGATTTCTCCTATAGGAAACATACGAATCGTTTCATTATACATCCTTGCTTTATCTGAATGACTTTGGGAGAGACTTCGAGGCAGGTCGATTTCTATTCATTGACAAAGATAACGTTAATACAACGGTAGAGCCTCGAAAAGGTAAAGAATAGTTGTATGTATGTAATATGGAATAATACGTACAGGAAGAGGAGAAATAATTGTGATTTTTCAACTTATTTCGTAGGCAGAGTATCTATGTTCACTTCGGGTAGCGAGAATTTACATGCAGTCGAGAAGGTACAGTCTGGAGTTCGTTATGCATTGACTGTATCTTTCACATGTGATCCAAACGCTGCCATTTCCGATCCGAATTACCGTACACGGCAAGGGCAATAGATGCATCTTACGGACGAAACGGTCGAGACGGTCGAAAAGTACACATTCCATTGAACTTTTTACGAGGACTATCATTATTACTGTTTACCGATGTTGCTTCGAATAAAAATAAAATGTCTTATTTCGAAACCGGCAATTATTTCGACACAACCAACATTACGTTAATCTCTGTTACGATTATATTAATAAGATTTATTAGAGCAGAATTCCGAATGGATAGAATTTATGTTCTTTATTCGTTTACTGGTATAACACAAGAAAATATGTAACAGATAACAAGTGCATATTGCGTATGCTTAATGGCAATCAAAGTAGCTATAAACATATACATATCTTCGCTATCTAAAAAAACTTATTCTTTATTGCTAATGAACAAATAGTACAAATATTTGCTTTTCAACAAAGCATTAAGTATGTTTAGTACGATAGAGTGTGAATTGTCTACGAATAATATATGTACCTATTTAAATTATATACTACTGTTTACCACTGGAATGTTTGCATTCGATTGTTTTAATATTTGCGCAGAAGGGGGCACGACAGCTGACTGACTGAGTTAACAAGATTCTTGAAATAGTACCCGAAAGTATTTTTGCGTTTCTGCGCATAGCATTATCTTTTCTGCAAAAAGAAATCTAAATGCGAGTTGCCATTAAAGAACGTGAAATGAGAAAGAAAATAAATATGCGTACCCTATATGTTTAAGTAATGGTATCTTGTCCACCAGAGACCATTACGAACACCTATAGCTGATACTTTCATTTTGGAAATGGAATGTACCGTAAGCATTTGTATACTTAAGATCCATTAAATATTTATAGTAATACCCATTTGTCGTAGACGAAACTATCAATAAAATGGAGAAGCTAAAACTACGCGGCGGTTATCTTGGCGTACATGTTTCATTTCATAAAATTTAAAATATTTACGATCTGAATATATATATGAGTCCGCTATGTAAGTTAATGTGAATGATATGAACAGTGCGAATGAAAACCTCAGAAGCAAGAAACATTTGTACAAAAGGAACTTTGCAGAGGATATTAAACCGTAGAAATCGTATTAAATATTAAATATTAAGTTTTCACGGTCTCCAACGATAATATTGTACATTGGTATCTTATAGAACGTATCTATGCCACATTTATGTACATTTAAATAATGATACGAATATCGAGGATCAGTTTCTGGAATTTTCAGCTAACTTTATATGTCGAGAAAGATTTACGTTCGTATCAATTTCGCGACCGTAGACGCCGCTTGTCCCCTCAGCAGGCTCCTGTGATTCTCCGGCAGCTCTTCGATTCGTACTTGCTTCTTGCAGATCTGTGAAAGGAGAGGAAGAGAGCGTGACATTGAGTGGTGCTAACGTGAGGCAGTGTTTAAATTTGTGTAATAATTACCTCCGCCAGGCCGTAATCTTTCTTCAAATCAACGAAACTATCTTTCACTTTAATCAGCATCAGTTCTCCGCTATACATAGCGTTTGGTTTGTAGTAATAGCCCGCGTGGAGCTTCTTGGAGAATAACGTGGCAGCAGTTTTCAAGTCCTTGGCTTTCAATTGCGGATGATTTATTAGTTCCACCATTTTATTTAATGTCTCCTCGTCGTTGGTCGTTTCTTTTAGGATGTTATACACCTGCAGGAATCAGGAGGCAACGAAACATGTGTGTATTATTACGAGGTTATCAGTATGGCGTGCATAGGAAAATAGAAATATGTATATGTATGTATGTATGTATGTAATTACCTGGACGAAATTGAACTTCGTGTTGAATTGGATAGTGAAGTACGATATAGACTTGCGGAATGAATCTGAAATCACACCTTGGTCCACCTGGCCGGTTTGCATCGAGATCATGGTAGCGTGTAAGTGCACGAATTCTGGCGAGCCATCGAGGAGTGTTAAAACTGTCTGCTCTCCACTTTTCTCCAGCTGAAGAGCCATTTCGAAGCCGACGCATGCGCCGAACGAGTAGCCGACTATATGATACGGTCCTTTCTTTTGGATCTGTCGCATCTCCTGTATGTAGAACTTGGCTAAATCTGTAATGCTGCCTAACGGAGCATTCGGGACGCACTGCAAGCCCCAGACGGGTCGATCCAATTCTTTGGCGATGGTTTTCAAGGGAGAGATCATTCCTTCGATGGCGTGAATGAAGAACACGGGCGTTCCGTTCGAGCCTTTTGTCTTCAATGGCACGATAGGCTCATTGGGCACGATTTCAATGCCCTCTAATTGATAGAGAAAGTCTGCCGATGTGTCCTGGTTCGCATGGACAGTAGTAGCGGCGGCGATGGCATCAGGTTTAGCAGCTACTACTGCGGCCGGTTTCGAGTCGTTACCGAACACGGATAATTTCTCGAACGTTAGATTACGAATATCTTGCGCCGACAATACAACGTCGTAATTCCTTTCGAGGGTCTGTTTGATCTCTGTTCCCATTAACGAGTCCATTCCGAGATCGGCCAACGTAAGATTCAGATTAATGCTTTCCAATTTCTTAATGCCCAGGATATTAGCAATCGTCTGGGAGAGGCTGACTTGATTCGCGCTCTCCGCGTTTGCGCACTTGTCCTGCACAACATAAGAAGTCAAGACGGGATGTGGCTGCTGCAGCAATACGTCTATCGTGTTCAGGCAACTTTGAATACGTTGCGGCACAGTACCGCCGACTACGGTGTCGTTACTTCCTTTCATAGTATCTAAAACAGACACAGACAGATCAAAAAGATGCCACTGATGCCAGAAAAGCTTGAAGGGAACATAATACGATTAGAATTAAAAATACAAAGATGAAGATAATTTACCTATAATTAGGCCGACATCACCGATGGCTCCCCATTGAATAGCGAGACCGGGCAACCCGTTCGTTTGCCTTTGCTCCACTATCCTCTCCATCGCAGAATTCGCGAAACCATAGTTGGTTTGGCCAAAGTTGCCCCTTCCACTGGTGATGGATGAGAAGACGACGAAGTAGTCCAGCGTGGAGCATAATTCCCGGGACACTGCGTCCAGGCATTTAGTTGCGTCGACCTTGGGCATTGTTGATACGTTGTAATCCTCCTCTGTGAGTTCAGCGAAGGCATTGTCTCGCAGTACGGCGGCCAGATTAAATATACCGCCGACGGGAGCGATCTTGTTGGTGTCCGTAATGAGCTTCCTCGCCCCAGCCAATGTTACCGCGTCCGTAGTGCTGACCACAACGTTCACGCCCATCTCGCGCCAGCGGCGAATGCACATTGCCTGGAAGCCGTCGCGTATTCCAGATCGCGACGTTAGGACTATATGCTTCGCGCCACGATTTATCATCCAATCGGCCAGTTCCAAAGCGAACCCGCCGAGACCACCGATCAGCACGTACGACTTGTTCGGATTCATATACGTGCGCGGGATAGCTGTGACAGTCTTAACCGATGGCTGCGCGACCTTCTGCTTCTCCTCGTTTCGTATCTTCAGCACCACTTTGCCGATATGCTTGCCCGTGGCCATGAACCTGAACGACTGCTCGAGCTGCTGTTCCGAGAACACTGTCGCGGGAAGAGGGCGAACAGCGCCGTTGTTTATTCCCTCTTGAACGAGCCTCACTACCTCCCGCCTGTGCGGGCTGTCACCCTCGGTAATGGCGTCCAACAGTATTCCGTGGAAGGTGGTGTTCTTCAGGAACACAGACATTCCCAGGGCCGCGTCATTGGACAAATCGAACTTTCCTATTTCCAGGAAACGCCCGCCCAGCGCCAGACACCTTATGCTGGCCTGCAGCTTCTCTTCGGACAACGAATTCAGCACTACGTCAACGCCACGGCCGTTGGTCTCGTTAAGTATCAATTGCTCGAAGCTGGTGTCTCGGGAGTTGCCGATGTCCCTGTCCGTCAACTGAGGGAACATCTTCTTCAGGAAGTTTCGTTTCTCTTGGGTTCCTACGGTGGTGAACACCTTGCAGCCCGCGTGCAAGGCTATGGCTATACTGGCTTGTCCGACACCTCCACTACCAGCATGGATCAGGACACTTTCGCCGGGTTGTAGACGACCTCGGACGAAGAGGGCGTAGTAACTGGTCGAGTAGGCTACCGGGATCGTTGATGCTTCCTCCAACGTCCATTTCTCCGGCACTTTCCACATGAATCCAGAATCAGCTGCGACAGTGGTTGCTAAACCTCGCGCCGGTACCATGGCCATCACGCGCTGTCCCTTGGAGTTTCGGCCAGAAAATTCCAGACCCATTATACAGTCTTGGGAGGCCAAGTTTCCAGGGAGAGCATCCGGTGGCAGCTTTCCAGTTGACAACATCACATCCCTGAAGTTCAGTGGTGCGTAGTACACGTAACAAAATTCCAGGTCGCTTGATTTCTCCTGTTCGTAGTAGCTCAATGGACTTTCGATCCATCTTAAGCTGCTCAAGTCACCTCTGTACAACGCGTTAATATACGCGTGTTCCACCTGAAGGGACGATATCTCCCCGTTTTGCTGGTCCAGAACGAAATGTCGGTAAGATCCCCACACTCCACCCTTCAACACATTAGCCATCAGCTGTTTATCCAACTGTTCGGCATAGATTTTTTCTTTAAGACTGAATTTCGGCGCGTTTTTGTCTTGAACGAACACGAAACTGGCGTTTCCGCCACCATCCTCCCGACGTATGCAATTCATAAATCCAATTATACCTGCGAAAGATAACGATACAATCAGTTATCGTACAAGAACGCGTTTAATAATATATCCAGCTCATATTAATATAGAATAATACTCACCGGATGTTTCATCGCCTTGGCATACAAACAGAACATCTTGATTATCGGTTACAGATTTCCTCAGGGCCGCTTTGGCAGTTTCCAGCCAATGGAATTTCTTTTCAGTTATCTCGACGACGATCGGATCATTTGATTTCTCGTCCCTCTGCTTGAGGAGGAAATAAGCCTTGCCAAAGATAACTTGTTTCGCGACCAATATCAGATTAAACTCCTTCAGCGTGTTCTCATCGACTTGGCCACTTGTCTCTTCCAGCAGCATAAACCCTCCAGTCTTCAAGCTGTCAACCAGATTCTTCAATATGGTGTTGGATTTTGCGGTCAGCACGTTAGCTGCCATAGCGATATGCGCGTCTTTAGCAATAGGCTCGATGGTATAGTCACGCTGCACGATGGAAGTCTGACTGCCTGCCATGCCGGAATACGCCTCGGGCTTAGTTGTGGCCAGAACTTGTTCAGTCTATAAACAAAGAAAACACGAAATTCATGAGAAACGTCGTCCACTTTGATACTCCGCGACATAGGTATAAAGAAGAGAATGAAATAATTGCGACACTTACGCTGTACAGGCACTCCCTGTGAAGAATACTTTGTACGATGGGATTGAGAAGCTCGTCCGCGAAACGGTCCCCAGCTGCCTCGACCATTTTGATCTTCAGCCCCTTGTGATTATCTTTAACGATTTGTATTAAGGTAGAGAGAGCGTACAGCTTGGCTGTATCAGGATTCTGCGCCAATGGCTGAGTGCTAATGTACGGCGCAAATACAAGCTTCTCTATCGTGGGGGTCTGATTGTGCTGCTTCTTAGGTGCCAATGTGGGCTTCATCTTCCTGATCTCAATTCCGCCCGACTTAATCACATCGATGTTGGAATAAGAGTACACCGGGATACCCTCGTCCTTCGATTTCTGGACGCATTGCATGTGAAGCTCCGGATTGATAGCGGCGAATTGCATTCGAACAGGCACGTACAACGCTCTGGGTTTCTCAAATATAGTGAACTGAAGCATGGTGTCCATAAACGAGATCCAGTCGCTCCAGGTGAGTTTCCCAATGCCGCCGCGGTTCATGGTGGACTTGATCCCCTGGAAGCAACCTTCGTAATCGTATCCCCGCAATCGAAGATCCTTGTAAACGTCGTTCTTGTTCAATTCCTTGAACTCCGGCTCGTTTGGAATACTCGGTTCGGGCAGCTTCAGCATCACCTTGTCGATGTTCTCTGGCACGGATATCTTACCGGTCACAGCTACAGACCCGTTCTCGCTGATCTCAAAATCTCCCGTGCCCGTGAATATATTGATCATGAACTTGACCGGCGCATCTTTCGGCATAATGGTGGCCCGCAAGAATTTAACATTCTCAAACACCACTGGCATTTGCTCGAAATCTGTGTTGCGCAGCTTGGCCAGGATCTTCCAAGCCATCACCAGGTAGCCGGTGGCTGGGAAAAGAATTCTCCCGTCGATCACGTGACCGGCCAGATACGCGTCGTCCTTGGACAGATCGACGGTGACGGCGGTCTCCCCGGTTGAACCGAAGGCGCTCTTGAAATCCGCTACCTCGTACTCGGTGCTATGATCCCATTTCACCAGAGAGCTGAGCATGGGGGTGCCGTTGCCGACGGGATAGCTGATCGACGGATACAATTTGGATAGCTTCAGCTGCGCCCCGGCGTTGTACAGTTTCCCCAAACCATCCAGCAGGAAGCCAACGTTATTCGCATGGTCGCGCTTATGCAAGCCGATGTTGACCGCATTCGGTCCCAGCGATCTACGCAGGATCGATTGTAGCAGGCAGTGAGGGGCGATCTCGATGGCAATCGCGTTCTCTGGTACGTGAGCGAGACCATGTTGGAAGAGGACGGGCGACAACAGGTTGTTGACGTGATAGGCCGCGGAGCTGAGTTGCGCCAACGGGGCGTTCCAGGCCTCTTCCGGTATCGACGTGGATATCCATCTGTGGGATCGTTGCTTGGGATTCGGTATGATCCTCTCGAGGGCGGTGCGCAGGTTCTGACCCGCCGCGGCTATGTACTTGCTGTGGAACGCCACGCCGGAGCTGTTGACCCGTTTCACGAAGATGTTCTCCTTCTTCAGTTCCTCTATGAACTTTACGATGGCGCCGACCGGGCCAGAGACGGTTACCGAGTCGCTGGAGTTGTTACAAGCTGGGAAAATATCGGCCGGGCATCGGGTTTTAGCGTCCTCCCAGCTTAACCCCACCGCGGCCATGGCTCCCTCTGGTAGTTTGGAATCCTGGAGAGATCGGCCTCTCCAGTAAGCAGCCAGCACCGCCTGCTCCGGCGTGAACGTGCCATCCGCGTAAGCGCATCCCACTTCTCCGACCGAGTGGCCGATGATACCGTCGGGATGGATGCCCAGGTAGCTGAGCAGGTCAACAAGCGCCACCTGAATGGCTGCGATCGATACGAACGAGCTGACGATATTCTCGAACGTCTCCGCCGTTCCGTTTAGGATCAGGTTCATCAGATCGACCCCTTCGGCCTTCAATACCTCCGCGGACCGCTGCAAGCTGCGCTGGAACGTCTCGAAGGATAGCAATTCTTTGCCCATGCCTGGCCACTGGGACCCCATACCAGAGAACACGAACCAAATGGGGCGTTTCTCCGAGCTGTTCAATTGGCTGATGTCGGCGGCGTCAACGTTACCCATCACCGAGTAGCCACGATAACTGTGGCCCACTATGTTGTTGGCGTAGGTGTCGTGTAGAATGGCGATGAATTCGTCGTCCTTCTCGTGCTCCTTCGCCTTGTCCAACAGCACCTGTACAGCCGCCTCTGTACGGCCAGACACGGCCACAAGCTTCGGCACTTTGGTCTCCAACACCGGCGACAGCTTCGGTTTCGGGTTGCTGCGGAGAAGGACATGGGCGTTCGCTCCGCCGAAACCGAACGAGTTGACCGCCGCGTAGCCGCCTTTCCACGGTGTCGGCTTATCCACGACCTTGACGCTTCCGTCGAACAGACACGGTATGTCGGTGTTCGGATTATTGAAATGCAGATTGGCCGGGATCACGCCGGTGTTCATGGCGATCAGCACCTTTGCGAGTGCGCAGAGGCCGCTGGCCGGCTCTGGATGGCCCATGTTCGACTTGATCGAACCGAGGAGGAGCGGCGTCTTTCTGCCTTTGCAGAACAGATTCGCGATCGAGTTTACCTCTTGGGGATCCCCGACCTTGGTCCCGGTTCCGTGCGCCTCTACGTACGCGACGTCGGTCGGGCTGACGCCCGCCTCCGCGTAGATTTCCCGCATCAGTTTGTTCTGCATATCGCCGCTGGGATACGTGATGCCCAGCACCTTGTTACCGTCGGTGTTGGTTTTCGAATGGACCACGGTCGCGTAAACTCTGCGCGCGTCCTTGGACTTTTGCAGGAACACCGACACGGCGGCCTCTGACCTCACGTAACCCTTCCCGTTGGCATCGAACGCCCTGCAGGTGCCGTCCTGCGACAGCATGCTCAGCCTGTGGAACTGAAGGGAGCTCGTAGGCTTCAGGAGGATGTTGCAACCGGCGACGATTGCCGAGTCGCATTCCCCGTTTCGTATCGCGGTGGCCGCTTGGTGGAAGGCGAACAAAGACGACGAGCAGGCGGTGTCTATCGCGTAACTTGGCCCGCTGAAATCGAACACGAACGAGATCCTGTTTGGGAACATGGCTCTGCAGCAACCGGTCAACGAATATCCTGCACAAACAAAAACACGTTATAGTCCTGTGACTCCTGTGACCTCTGCGACTGCCGCGACTCCAGCGAGAACCAACCAGTCGCCAGGTAAAAATATATTATATTCTTTTCCTTATATCGGAACTATAAATACCGTTGATCTGATCCGGGGACTTGGAGAAATAATCGTCCGATTCCGAGGACGACACCCCGACGAACACGCCGGTCCGCGATCCTCTCAGATCATTTGGATTCATACCAGCGTCCACGATAGCTTCGTACGTTGTCTCCAAAAGCATACGGAGCTGCGGGTCCATTACGTGGGCTTGTTTCCCATGGACACCGAAGAATGTGGCGTCGAACGACTTCAGATCTTTGATTTTCCCGGATCTTACCGGTAAACCGAAAATACCGGGGGTCCATCGGCGGTCGTCGTCCGTCACCATGTCCAGACCCTCGAATAAATTCTTCTTAAACTCTTCGACGTTTTGGGACTCGGGGAAACGGCCTGAGGAAAAGATACACGCGCGCGCTCGATGATATACTTATTAGACAATTAGGTACCGTGCGAATTCCATCCGATCCTGGACCGACTCGCAGATTAACGGGGTAGGTTACATATATTTTACCTGAGAAACCGGTGATCACGACGTCATCGTCGAGAACGTATGGATTGCCGCCGCCGTTCATCGTTGGCTCCCCACCAATGGGACTGTTTCCGCTTTCGAACTGAGCCGGCATCGTTGGCGGTATTCTGGTATTTAGGATCTCTGGCGGATCTGTTTTATGTTCGCAGAATTTATCAGACGTGAGTCGCCTAGTGGACAGTAAGCTGAAAAATTAAAGGAGCGACAGGTAGATGATAAGTACATACTACACACGTTGGTCGATTTCATTTCATCTAATAATTATCTCGTTAATTGCAGGCTGAAAATTTTACAGAACGCTGCCGTCGATACTCGATAGTGGTCGCTGCACTTTTAGACGCCTTAGACGTCTCTAAGCAATTGTATCAGATTAGCGCAATAAACTGTCCCTTCTCGGCGCGGCGTACCGGTGATTGAGTGATTTCAATTGAGCCCGCTCCCGCTTGGCTCGGGGCTAATTCAATTCAGTTACGACTTTATTTATTCAGTTAATATACGCACACGCTCCCCGCTCTCTAATGCCGTAAAACGATTATGTACGCGACTCACCTTCGCGACCTCCCTTTTTTTTCTCTCTCTCTCTCTCTCTCTCGCGTTTAATCGTTACGGAAACCGCGAACGCATAAATTTCAGGGATCGTAAAAGTTGGCGCGAAAAGTTTTCTAATAAATTTTCCCGTATTGTTCGCCGGGTGATTAAATGTGTTCCGTCGGTGAGTAACGGGCATTAGGAATCTGTTACATTATTGATCGAATTCAGGTGTTATGTAATGGCACGTGAACTTGCCACCACGACCGCGCCACCGCGCCATGAAATTTAAATACATACGCATGTATGTACTCCAGTGAGATCTTCCAGCACTGGTAGATTGGCGTTTCTTTTCACGAGGTCAGATCCGCTTAATGATGCCATCGGGGCGCAATAGCGATCATATCTTAACATAAGATTGACCTGACCCCCGATGACCTTAGGTATCCACTTTATCAGCGAATACTGTAGGACTCTCCACTACCGTCAGCTTCTATGTAACTAAAGATGTGTCGCAAACGCCACATTTTTTTCTGGTACATAATCGTTTCGCTTCGAACTGATATATATATATTACAGATACCCTCGCGATTACACGACCAAAGGCGCGCAGTGGTATCGCCGATCGCGTGACACACGTGGTGCGCGCAGGCGGCTTCTACGAGTGCGTTTAATTACGAGCGAATTAGAAAAAATTATGATCCGAGAATATCGTTTAACACTTATAATTGGATCATTCTGATCGGAAGTTGGGTATGTTAGTAGGTATCTACGGGTTTCGCCACAGGAAAGATGAAAAGTTGATTTGAAAAGAAAAATGAAAAACGATAGCAGGCCCGATTATACCGAAACGATCTTAATTTGTTTACGTAAATGGAGATGCGCTGACGTAATATGCTCGCGCGTCCGTCGCGGCAGGCGCGAAGAATTCAAATAAAATAATTGTATTCCTGTCTCGTTCGAAAAATACGTCAATGGTTATAGCAGAAACCGCATTAACGCACTCACGGTTTCCCAGTCATTATTGACATATTGCAACATACGCGTGCAAACATTTACGATTCTAGCGAATATAATAAGTGTTGGGCCATGCGCGTAACACCTATGTCCGTTCGGATTTCTTTTTTCTGCTCGTCCATCGTGTGCAAATACATTTTTTGCCAGCCACGTGCACCAGCGACCAGCGATGGCCGTTGCGACGCGACGGTTCGTGCGCATCAAGTTTCACGTGTTATTATTTGTCTAATCTCCACCGAGATATCTCGGCCGGGGATCGCCGAAACGTTTCGTACATTTTCCACCTTACATTGCTGAAAATCTCGTGCTTTGCGAGGTAACGACATTCCGTCGTGTGACTGTACTGCTAGTACTGCTGTACACACGCGTTATCGGTTATATGTACGTATGTATACACTTTCAATGTTAAGGGACACGAGTGTTCTACGAATCCCACGGGCGAGTCGGCGCGATACCGAGGTAAACATGGCTAGCCTTGAAATGCGCGAACAAGTTTATCTGAAACGACAGTTCCGTTAAATGAGCCGATTCCACGTTCTTGACACGCGGATAGAAGGGACACGCGATAAAGGGATCTGCTGGCATGCGTAGATACATTCTCGAATAATCTACAAGATAATAAGATTGCCGCACAAAGTTGTTGACCTTGTATGTTTCGGTAGGTATAAGGAATCTTTTTCTCTGCTAACTTTACGCGTCGCGTCGCGTAGGTAGATCATTCGATGGCGATCTCAGGTATTTAAAAATTTGCTCGCCATTTACGTCAAGTTCGTGTTACAGGTTCATCACACCCATTTCATTACCAAGTACGCACAGTTCAATTACGCGTGTTTCATTATCGCGCGTTCCTCGTGTTGTTTCAAGTGAACATTGAAAATGCGCTTTGTACCGATGGCATTAAACTCAGATGTATCACTAATTTGTTATTGCCGGATGAACAGGAGTAGCGTATTATTAGGCAAATTAATTGAACCCCGCCCTCGTTATCCATACAATACGATAATACGTAATTATTCATTAATTGGCTTTTGATTTGCTCCGTCTATTTGTAAGGCACGTGCTTAACCTTCGTATCGGAGATATCGAATTTATCACAGTAACTCATCGTTCATTTCGTACCCCAAGCGTGGCCCGATTCGAATCATTCCATAGTTGAATAAAATCAGACTAGAGAAAAAAACTGGCCACTCAGCGCATAGCCCAGGTTCATGGCTCGATCACGTGTTGCGCGGCGTATATACGGCATATACGCGCAGAATCAAAATCGCGATGATCGTTCGATGTAACGGACGATCGAAGCGGGCAAATATCATTGGTCTCTATTGTGGAAAAAACCTCAACGCACCCGGCTCCTAAGATAATTTATATAATAACTTATACATTCATTGTTTTTACCAGCCTCCACGCGTTGACTTGTATGATTTTATTTCCACAAACTCGATCAATCCATCACTTTTTGCTTTACTTGATTAAACGTCGAAAAGTCTGCGTAAGATTTGAGAAATCGAATCGAATTCAAGTTTTTCTACACGTGACCGAATAGGTCGGGGTTAGATTTTATTGATTGCAAGTTTCGCGAAGAACGTATTCAAGAGTGTAAAAATCTGCGTAATGAGTCTACTTAGTATAAGTCTAGCTGGAGGATTCGAAACCGTTCCATCTACATAGTAGCTATAGGTAACAAATCATTAGATGTCTAACCAACAAATATGATGAGTCACAGAAACGTTTTAACGCCGCGCCGTTGAATCGATAGCGCGTATCGAGAGTGCACGATTATGTAGGTACTTACATATAATTGACCCATATAATTACCCTGCTCGTCAATAGTCGCTATATCAGAAGTAATAAGCAATGGCATCGCTCACAGCAATGATAGCTTTTCAATTATGCAGTATCACAATACATAAGGCTTATTATTATGTATCGATTACATTTTTACCTTCCACGTATTTAGGAACGTCTTATTTCCGATGTATAAGAAACTTTGCGACGATACACAGGAAAACGTGTGATCTTACACGGTGTCGATACGAATAACACAAACAGGTATTCAATCTGACAAATATGTATACGTTAATTTCTTAATATTCATATCGTTCTTTAGCAATCGGTTACCACGCGTCGTTTAAAAACTTTCCCCGACGGTGAGAAATTCCTGTGTGCGCGATACAATTATTCTTGTTCATTGAATATTCTAAATATGTATGTATGTAGTTATTCTACGATCAGCAGGTCTGAAATGACGCAAATGAACCACTGCAACCTGTCCAGCCAACATAGCGCATGCACGGCGCAGTAGTAAAAGTTTACACAAGTCAGACTTACGCATCTGAGACTGCACCCTGCACATGCACCGTTCCCTCAGCAGCTATATTTCCCGATAATATTTCATAATCTACGTGCCGTGCGGCACTGTTCCTTGATCGTGAGAAAAACGTACGGTTATTGTACACGGAGGGAGGCGGCGTGTGACCGCTATTGTCAACGAAGGATAAATTCGCCCGTTTGCTTTCCGGAGGAACTTTCACGTTGCCAATTCCATCGCAAACAATATAATCCGTTCAACGGTAACAGTAATTCGCCAAATAGAATTGGCCACCATTAGATTTATTATGGCGTCACATCCTGATGGCACGGGGCAGGGGAGGAGTGGGGGCGAAGTTACGTGTGGTGTGAAATATTTATACTTCTCAATCCGAGCATCGATCGTTGCCCGAGAAACATGAGAATCGGGAACCGTCTTCCACAGAGCAATTCGACCCCGATAAACGCTAAGTATTGTTTATGATGCACGATACATGAAACTTCGATACGATTGTAGCGTGGTCATTTAACTTAACGTTTCAACCACTTGGCTGCAAATTCGTGCGTGCGTCCTAATACGGCAGAATAGCGTGGTAAGCGAAATGCTTCATTATGTAGAGAGATAGAGCACGATAATTCAAGGGAATCCATTTACCGTTGTCGATAAACATATGCTCGCGCGTCCATGGAGACCGGACAAATCCATTCCACCTATTATACCTACCTATTTGATTTATAGAATGACGAATCGTCACGGAAAGGGCCACTGAAACGCGTGGTCTTGTTTCTTTCTATACATATGACGACATTGAGTCACCTTCGTGTTTACATGTTAACATGTAACAGTTACAAAGAGAATTGAACTGGCTAACGGCTTTTTAGAAATGGGCAACACACAGGCAGAGTGAGGTCGTGCAAGGAACACTTTCGATCACTTCCCACCATTCAACGAGGATATTTGTAACGGACCTCCGATCCTAATAATTTCACTTAAATTGCTGATAGGTCGACTCGTGTACTATTACCATCGCTGGTGTAACATAACCGTCGAGGGTGAATCCGTAAATTTTCATTTCATAACGAAATACCGTGAAATAACTCACCTCACACGTGGATATAATCCTGACTAGCGTTACGGATGATATCTGTCGCCCCTTTCCAACGGCGAATTCAGCAGGCCCCGGATAAATTGTACACTATGAAATTCGCTTGGCAATGAATAAAAGGAGATCCTGCCAACCGGCCTGTGCTCCCGGTACTGAGAAGGCGACGGGGTATATATGTTATTATAAACTATCGAATAGCCCTCCTGTTCAGTGACTTGAGACGCGACGCGCGGTTTCTTATAGTGAACAACCGCCACAAACGTCGCGAGCACGTCGCAGAGAACTGGCTAGCGTCTAGCTCGTGAGCATCTCGTTATTATTGAATTGGACAGACTCTGTGGTCTGACATCAGACCATGTGGTGTCGACCAATGGGAGTACAAGTTTCCGGTACGCAGGCGCACTGGAGGCAAGCCGGCGCGGCGTTCCTCATCTTCTGTCACGATTATTTCACTGTTCCGTCCAAACGCGCCTACTCTTTCAGCTGTCAGGCTGTGGTCAGGCTGCCCCAACATCCGTGCAATCCGACGTCCAGATCGATTCATGTGCATGCACTTGTCACATGCTAACCTTCCGCGTTTTTGTTTTACATAATTATAATATTATCGGCATCGATAACCGACGCTGTACGGCGCGGCATGTGGAATGGTTCGCGGCTGTTTATCGCCTAATCGCCGTGACGGATCTGGTCGCCCCTGGTAGTACGTACATACTTGTTAGTCGTGCTCAACGAATTCTCGTGGAATTTTCGAATCCTTCAAGGTCCGTCCACTTTTACTGTTCTTCTATTAAATTATCTGTGACAGTTAATGAAAATCCTCGATTTTACTAACAACGTTCGAAACATATCTGTTGAATTTAAGATAATAATGTATTCGCGAAGGAAATGATCCAAGTATGTATATAAGTATAGGAATGATTAAACCTATGAACCTTTGTAACTCGTGTTATTCGCGAACAAGCTGTTCGTTACAAAGTTCTCTCCCTTTTCTTATTTAGGGCGATGCTCGTTTCATCGGTATCTCAACATTTTTGTGGCCTTATTGCTCGTAGAATTATCATCAATTTTGTTTAAACTATCCGCGTAATTTTGATGGCGATTTCAGAAAAGAGAGAACAGAGAAATACCTTCCCACCATACCCTAGCTATTAGCGGTGGGTTGTTATGTTTGTCTATTGTATACGTACTACCGATGGACGTTATAATTTTATATACAATATAGGTTCCTGCAGATTCTCAGTTTAATTACATAAACCCGAAACGGATGGGACGATAATTTCGATGCAAGGGCCAATATTTTAGAGAGGAGGTCTTTGCCTCTGTGCTTACTATGGGCCAGTTATCCGCCGCGCGCTGCATCATGTGAACCGAAGAAAGAAACATAATCTGTGTAACTTTAGACTTAACAAGACTTTTGTGCCCCGATGCAAAGCTAACGAAGGCATCCTACTTATCTCTCTTACACATAGGGAGTTTCATGAATAAAAATCGACCGAATTGCAATTGTACCGGCTCTAGCTCGGGCCTCGGAATCAGGTTGTCGAAGAAATTCGTTGGGGTTCTGCTTTTTCTTTCGATTATTTAAATGCCAGGAAGAAATTTATACAAGCATGCATAGAATAATTAACATACGATTAACATGGAGTTATCGCTAGAATGCAAATTTCTTAATACATAGCAGGTACATACGCCAGTTTGAACGTCAGAGCAATGTATTGGTACATTGCAGGAATACATAGGGGAGCATTAATCATTAATCGAATGGCCAAATATTCACGAAATACATGTATATTTGTTGGATTCTAAATTGCCACAGTCGGCACAAGCGTATAAATAAGGGGGGCGGGGGGGGGGGGGGTAGTTTTATTGATACTTTCTATCGTTGACGAGAGCGCGGTGGTACAGATAACAGGAGGATGCGACTTTTGTGATTTGACCCGTTTTATGTAACTCGTGAACTCATTTTTCTGGCAGGATACTAAATCCCAACGCTTGGAACTTTGATCTCGAATACTAAATAACAGAGGTAGCGGTATGTTTACTTTTACTTACGTAAATCGATTTAGCATGCAGTTTTACGAGAACTCTCGTGCATGGCACTATGTGATAATCGGTGACAGAGTTTGGGCAAATAAAGTAAAATTCCAGGATAGACGTGATGCTTATTGTTAGTCCTTGCTGCTTACTAACCGGTGCATCTGCGCGCCGCCGCAGTGAAAGTTATATTTCAAGTGAAATTAAAATTAAAGAAATTAGGGACTCAGTCTCAATTATACTTACGCGGAGCATAATTATTTACTCGCGACCAGCAATCAACGCGTTTAATAATTAATTTCACCCACCTTGCTTAAAACAGAGGATGACCGTGTAACTTTCCAGGTAATTTGTCAGGTTTATTATAATTTCTTGCTTTTTTAAAAAGCAGGCGACAGGAATCGTAAATTTTAATCATGCATATTTATTACTGTTCCACGACAAAATATTCCGAAAAAAAACCAAAACTCTCATGTCTTAAATTATTAGTTCTAATGATATTTGCCATTTTTATATGCCCTATACGTACTGAAAATAATCGCTGCGGTCGTTGAATTGAAATAAGTGTAAAATAGTTTTTTAGTCTATCACGCGAATGAATACATTTAAAACAACTTATGTATTCTTCCCTTTTCTTTTTTGCTTTTCATTAGCTTCCTCTAGCTTTTGGAGCTCCAGCTCAAGCGCCCGCTGTTTCTTGCGATATATCGGAGTCTTAGCGAGCCATGCTAGGTATCATAACACATTAGTTACAAATTATTGCTCATTGCCGTTATTGTTACCTATAAATGCATCTTCCTCCTCGCGATAAACTGGATCCTTCGTGCTCAGCGCATTTATCAATTCACCGTGTGTTAAAGGGTGAATCCTTAATTGCACCATTCGCTTCGTGGTCATCACCTGTATTTCAACGCGTGCAATTAGAAAGTGTCGCGATGTTATGAGGTTCATGAACACTGCTGGTATTATTACGATCGTTCTTTTTCTATGTAGGGAGTACACACCTCGTTAATTGACTCTATTACAGTCCCGATAGTAAAGCCGTCGCAAACTTTAACCATAGCGGACGTATCAAATTGCCTGTTAATTCCGGAATACTGTAAACATAAAACCGACACTCAAACAAAAAGAAATGCGCTAAAAAGTAAAAAATAATTTTCTCCCTTATTTAATCTACGATTCATCCATTCGCACTGTGTAATTAAGGAACAAAATCATTTTTTACTTTTTAGAAAAAAAAATTTTTTTTTTATTTTTTACTTTCTAGTTATTTAAGTTATATAACTACGTTTATTTAAATAATGAAGTCGGTCAAGAAAACAGATTTCTTATTTTTGGCGTAACTTCAAAAGTACTTGACCGATTTTGAGAATTCTTTCCCTGTGACCCAAGTTGATCGAAGCTAAACTAAATGCAAATAAGTTTCACGAAAATCAGTTCAGTAGTTGCGGAGAAATTCGCGGACAAACATACACACTTACAGGTGATAAGTAAATAAATAAAGATTAACTAACAAAATGCCAACCCATTTGAACAATGTTACATACATACATACATACATACATATCGTCAAGTTAATGGAACCACCTAACCTTGTGTAGTAAATCTTTCCATACAAGTGACATAGTCCCATAGTCTGGCCTGGGAATATATATAACTTTATCATAAGTTTGGTATAAAAGCTTTTGGTCTCCGTCCCAAGGAAAGCTGGAGGTTCCAACAAGGATCACTCTGTCCTCGCTTGTAATACTCTTTATCAATTTTGGGAGGTCTTTTTTTAGACGTTTGGGATCAGTCTTGTCCATCTTTGACACTTTTTTGGCAAATGGTTTCTCAGCTCCGTCCATGAATATTACAGCTGGTTGCAATAAACGTGACACCTTGGTACATACAGACAAAGCGTGTAGCGAATGTTTCAACTTTTAATATTAATGTAGCGAAATGATTTCAAGTACACACGCAGATATGTATCATTTATTTAATTTCCTTTATAATTTTTCAAGCACCTTCGATATTAGGTGAATAAGCATGATAAGTCCCGATTTCCCAGGATATTTTCCTGCGATGTTAGCTGGTGTAATGTCGAATAAAGTAGCTCCAAGCTCTGTGCAAATTGCATTCACTAGCATCTTCTTGCCACTGCCGTGTGGACCAGCTATTAATATCGATCTTATCAGAGGTGAAAGTTCTCTGAGTGTGCTGTTTCCCAGAGGAAGAATACAGTATTCGGCTATTAACTCCTTTATGTCTCCTATTAATGTCACCAAGTTCCAACGGTTATTTAACGAATTAAAAATAGGAGAAAATGGATTTGTTTCATTTGACAAGAAATACTAAACCAAGAGCCGGTAGAGGATCATTCCCCTTTTCTCTCAAGTCGTAGTTGGCAAAAGATTTTTCCCCTTTGAAGTCGCTCAGTGGAATCTCCCGATGGAGCTTAATAATCCCCTGCGCCAGTAATTCCTCGACCAAGGATTCCGTTGTTCTGTCAGGCGTCAAATCCTTCTCTTTCCTTCTCTTATTCTTCTTCCCACTGCGACGAATTCGTCTTTGCGTTTTTTTCGCTCGCTTCCCTTTAAACCCCCTGTCCCTGTCCAGTGCACTCTGGAGAGCCTCTATGTCGCCTAATTACATTTTTTAGATGCCATTGAGTTGTCGATCGCGCCATCTCAAATTATCTCGAGTCTAAAAATGCATTTACCCCTAAGTGCTTGGTCCACAACGACTCTGACCTCGTGCTCAACTTCTTTAGTCTTCTCGCTTTCTATCATATCTATATACGGCAGTTGTGCCATATTCATAGATTCGTCTTTGTTCTTCCATACTTGCTGGTACTCTTGATTGGCGTGTACCAAGCCCGATATAAAGTTAGAAGGAATCGGTTTGATGCCTAGCTCCGTTTCCTCTTCCGACTGTTCAGTTTCGCTGTCTTTCTTCGATTTTGGCTTTCTTGATTTCCTGGACTCCTTGGATGACATCGCTGTGGATTTGCTTATAGTGCTTTCGGTGCCCTAAATGGAAAACCAAGTCGTCCCGTTTCACCGTGCAGCGTATTCGTAGAGTACCAATACAAATACGAGTCTCACCTGTCTACTGAATATAATCCTGGATCCGCCGCTCTCAGCAGACGGCAAATCGGGGATCTTGCCTGTTTGTTGGAAGCAAGTGTTCACCCAATTTCGTACTTCGCGCCTTATATTCTCCTCTATTATGGCACTCTTCTCTATATAGATTCTTTCCTTAGCTCCAACCGTCCAGTTATCGTGCAATTGTTGGTAGCTCGCTTGCTTCTTATACCTCTCTTGCCTAACCCTTTCGGCCCGCCTGGCATTTTCCGAGACCTTTTGACTCGGCTGAAGCATACCTTTGAGAATGCACGATACAACGTTAAATGGCAACAGACAACGAAACAGAAGTAAAGAAGACAACAGCTACCGATCAACAGCATCTCGTCAAGACGCCTCTTCTGAATTTTCCGCCTAGTAACGTATCCCCTCCAAACTTTCTGAATGTTGGTTGCGGCTGCCCTTTCGTCGGACTCGTCCTCCGCCTCTGTTTCCGTTCCCTTGATCGTCGACCTCTCTTTCATTTGATGAATTTCTTTCATAAATTGAAATCTCAGTCGTCCCTGCCTCGTGCGCTCGTGAGCCTAGAAACATTTCAACACACTTGAATTCGAAACGCTCGAAACAATCGGCACGCCGCATTCTTTACTCCGCCCGCCCCACGAATTCTCTCACCTGGATCAGCCTGATAGCTTCCGATTCCGTCATTGCCGGTAATATCACGTCGTCTAGAGCGCCCACATTCCTAAGAGTATCTTCTATGAACTTTCGTCTGTCTTCGATCTCGTTCAACCGTTCCCGCCTAAAATACCTCGGCAGCTGAACCTCCACTTCTTGCGGAGTGATGCCCAACTTGATTAGAATATCATCCACGTAATTGTACTCCGACAGATCTATGTCGACCAGTTCGTGCTTCAGCTCTAATATCCTGCCGAGGCACGCGTCCAACGATCTCTTTATTAACGCCCGCTTTTGCGGCTGTATCACTTGATCGTGACATAATTCCAGTTTGTTACAGACAACGATGTACTTTATGTATAACTCGGATATCACGTGGCGAACCTTCTTGCGGTCCCTTTGCGGTTTAGAGTTTTGCAAAGTCGTGTCTGTCTGAAGGAGTTGGTCCAAAGCGGTTTGCGCGCTCCCCCATAATTCGTCGTATGTCGCGCTCGACATGTTCGAGACACAAAAGTATTTCTAATAATCTATGAGCAGAGTACTCTTTTGTTTCTTTAACAATGTGTCGCGCGACGCGACAGTGGGGAGGAACGGTTGATTTTATTTTGTCGGGATCGTTAATATCCTAGCAACGGTCAGGCGAGGCTATAACGATTTAACGATGCGATAAACCGTCAATCGTAAGTCACCCTTTATTATTCATGAGAATGGCCTGATATATTTCTTTATTGTTTTACCGCTATCGGCCGGATTTATAATATTATAATAATTAACTTAAGTGACCTTCTGTACCAAAGAAAAAAAATAAACATAAACCTAGACCTAACTGACCTTCTGGTAAACATGCTTGTAACTCATAATTCATATAATTTAAGCTTCTCGAACAGGTCTCATGTATTTTAATTGCTAGTCTACTTTGAACGGAAGTCATAAACGAAAGTACCTACTGATATACGGAAATAATTTAAAATTCAAGTCTCTTTATGCAATGTTCATTGTGATGCTTGCGGACAAAGTTTCAAAGTCAAGTAATGCACACGGCGTGTGAAATATGTAAAGCGAATAAGTATTGGAAATATCTACAATAATGCTATTATTTACCTAGCTAAGTAGGTAAAAATCTCTACGTAAAGTGCATACACACTCGTTCTGATCAGGGATCGGCGGGATTAAGTGACTGACGCAGGCGCATTTCATGCACACATAACCACCGCTCCTGTAGGTGTTTCCCTTTCCATCAGCGTAGCTTAAGCCCGCCGACCCCCGGTTCTGATTAGGGATGGAGTGCAAAATCACTAACGGTGATTTATCACCGTGATCGCAGAATCACGATCACGGTCGTGATTTAACGTAAATCACGACGGTGATCGTGATTTTCTTACCTCGAGTGAAGTTGTTCACTGTGAATACTGTGATCTTTAATTCTTGATCATGATTGAATTATTTTTTATAAAATACTTCAATATAGCTTGTGTTATAGTCAAAATGTGCTAATTCAGCGAATATATAGGGCGGTATTTTCAGTCGGTACTTATTCTTAAGCAAATGCTTAAGCATGCGGCATCTTCTACTAACCTAGTAGCTAATAAAGGATGCCGAATGCTTAAGCATTTGCTTAAGAATAAGCAACGACTGAAAATACCGCCCATAGTATAACATTCATAAATAGTCAATGTATGCACGCACTGATTTGATTGGCTAAAAGTATTCACATATACATTATACTTTTTAACTAAAGTGAATAAATATTCGTTAATTTAAATAGATCAAGAACGATAACATTGGTTCAAAGTGTACAACTGAAATTCTATAAGAACAGTGAGGACTTGAGAATGTTTCGAGAGAAATTAGAAATTGGGGTTATGTGGAAGCGTGCAAAGAGCAGTCATACTCTCCACCAATCAGAAGCGATCACTGTTCTGCCTGCACCAATCAGAAGCGATCACGAAAATCACGGATCACGTGAAAAATCACCGTGATTGGGAACGAACGTGATCGGATCACTCGTGATTCACAAATCACGGTTCTAGCCATCACTAGTTCTGATACAATTCAAATCCAAGTGTATCGATTAATACAGATCGTCGTTTGTCACAATAATTCGAATGTTGTATGCACAATGTGGTGCGGCAAAGTTCGCTCATAATTTATTCGCAATTTTTATCTAGATAAAAGCTTCGCTCATCTTCGACTGGTCAGAGTCTGAGGAAACGAGAGGGAGTTGGATGCGGCATTGCGGCCGGCATATTCTTGGCTATTCTTGTGATATGCTTCAGAGCGTTTGCGTTCCGGTTCATGTTCATGTTCATGCCTGTTTGAAAACGTCATCTTGGGTGATCGTTTGTTCGCGAAAATAATTCCTCTGAACACAGTTCACCACCGATCGAAGGTGGTGATGAGAAAAAAGCACTCGCAGTAATGGCGTCGGCATTGGAGCAATTTGTAAATAATGTGCGGACGCTTTCGAAACAAGGTACGACAAATGCTCGGACCTTTCCCTTACATTTCCATGAACATAACCTCAACGGGAGAATCTTAAATGATTCTTAAATTAGAACATTTTATATCTGATTAAAGTAACCTCCCTTTAAGAGAATTCAAATCGGTTTGCAATTTCTCCGTTTCATAGCGGTCTCATTCTAGTCACACACACACACACCAGATCTTATTTCTATATCAGACATGTCGATAGCTGGTTCCTAAATATGTATATCAACATCTCGCTTTGTTACAATACCCGAATCACCAGTCTGTGGAATTGCTCGTCGAATAAATCTCGCGTCGCGCATGGAACTGTAATGTCTATTTTAAGGAGTTAGCGACCAACGGCTCGATGTAAATGCGTTGTGGTTTATAGGTAACTTTCGAGAGCTATGCGAAATAATAAGCAAAAGCACAGAGGTGTTAGTGAAGAATGGACAGCACCTGGATAACGTTCTGGAAACTTTAGATCTGCAACAGCATTCATTAGGTATATTGGTAGTGTTATGTGTAAAATTCTCACTGCCTAATCCTAACGGGCCGAGTAACGCAGATGCTTATAAACCGTTATTTAGTCAGGTTCAAGAATTTATCATTGGTTGTAACGGAGAGCAAGTTAGATTTGCACCCAATACGTGTAAGTTCTGGTTCGCATGGCCTAGCCATTATTCCTGGCGTCCATGTCATTATTCCTGGTAATCTTATGTTGCTTATTGATTATATTATAGATGCAGAATTATGTCATCTATTTACTCAGACATTAGTTGAATTGCAAATACCTCTGCGCGGTATTGAATTATTGCGCCGCGCAATACGTAAAATACAACTTTTCGATAGCCAGCTAACTTCGATACACGCCGACCTTTGCCAACTATGTCTTCTATCTAAATGTTTTAAACCAGCACTGGAATTTCTCGATATAGATGTTACAGGGATTAGCCAGGAAGGAGGGCAATTTGATTCTAAATACTTTTTACTTTACTATTATTACGGTGGTATGATATACACGGCGCTGAAGAATTACGATAGGGCGTTGTACTTTTTCGAAGTCTGCGTAACAACACCTGCCATGGCAGTTAGTTATATTATGTTAGAGGCCTATAAGAAGTACATCCTGGTTTCTTTGATACTGCATGGGAAAATGCTGAATTTGCCCAGGTTCATGAGCCAGGTGGTCAATAGGTACATGAAACCGTTGAGCCAACAATATCAGGAACTGGCCACGGCTTATCAAATGAATAGCTGCGAGGATGTGCAGAACATAATCACCAAATGCCAGCAAATCTTTACGAGGGATCACAATATGGGTCTCGTGAAGCAAGTGCTGGGCTATTTGTACAAAAAGAATATACAGAGGTTGACAAAGACTTTTCTGACGCTTAGCTTAAGCGATGTGGCGAGCAGAGTTCAGTTATTAGGACCCGACGATGCAGAGAAATACATATTAAACATGGCGAGTATATTTATTTATTTATTTATTGTTTAAACATAATACGATAGCGCGGATCGTTAATTAATCATGTTGTACGCGTACACGTTCAGATCGAAGATGGAGAGATTTTCGCAACGATCAATCAAAAGGACGGTATGGTAGTGTTCCACGACGATCCGGAAAAGTATAATTCCCCAGAGATGTTGGCGAAGCTGGAGAAGGAGATGGCAGCGTGTATGGAATTAGACAAACGGGTACTGGAGATGGAAGAGGAAGTTGTTCTTACACCGCAATATGTTCGGAAAGCTTGCGGCCAGAATGAGCAAGATGATCAGACAGCTGGACCCGCCCCGACAAATGTAACAAATGTGCAAGGTCAACCTAAACGTCAGAACTATTCCATGTAACATATACACGTCGTTGTGCGTTATCTTTATTAAAAAAGCAGAAAATGAATGAAAAAAAATCTTGTTGAAAGCCAAGACTCAAAACATTTAGAAGCCTGCTTTGGATGGGGATGAAAGTTGGAAAAATTACGCTGGACAATCTATTTTGTACAAAATGAGAAATAAAACTGCGCAACATAAAATGCAATTGTTTTCGGAATCTCTAAGGCCTGAACTGTGAGTTGTAAAAGGTTTCTGCGAAGTGGTGTTACCATCTCGAACATACTTTATTTTCTAAGCCTTATACAATTAAATTTTGTACAAAATATACTATGCACGTAGAATGAAACTTTAAAGTTATTTCTCATTAATCAACACTCTACAACCGAAGCAGGCTTTGCGAGTAATGTGAAAAGCAAAAGGAAATTCTATAGGTGGTAGGTACAGCGAGAATATTGTGATACTCGGTTACGAAATCATCACGTTTCCAACACAAAATGTAAACATACTGCGTCAATTTGTGTCAGGTTCATTACTAATAACGCATATATCACGCATGTGTATATATTTGTCACGAAAACAACAGCTATGAGAATACAGATTATAATTTATAAAAAAAGAAAAAAAAAGAAAAAAAAGAACGCTCAATGCACAATAATAAAATTGTGCCAGGTAAGTGTAGTAGTAGTAGTAGTAGTAGCAGTAGTAGTAGTAGTAGTTCGTATGCTTTTTCCAGTAGAACCAAAAGTGATTCGTTAATACAGAAATTTAATAGTAATTCCTTTTATTCTAAACTTAACAAACACCCGAAGTGAATGATTTACATTATTAAAACGAAAATATTTCGTAAGTTTAATTATATTTTGTACCGGGCGATCTGGCATGTACAGCACATAATGCAACAGTTTCCCTTTTCTATAATCGATGTTCGTAACGTTGCTTTGTCTTTAAACGGTTGATAAATACCCAGAAACAATTCATGATGTATATTTATTTTTAGTTTTAAGTGTTTTTGTTTATGCATAATAATGACATTACTGAAAGTTTAAGATAACAGTTTTTTTATTTCTGCAAGGACCATTTGCGATAATTGTATACTTTTCGTCCCATCGATGAATGTCACTGCCCTGCATAAATCTTTGTCTTTCGTTAACTCCTCTTTATGCTTGGAATACTCTGGCCATACTACTTTGTCGAAGTATCCAGGGACGTCTGGTGGATCGTAGGTTCTTCCCTTCCTTCTCTCCCAACATTCTTCTTTGCTCAGCGTTATGAAATACTTCTTGTCGCACAAATTTGATATAATCTTACATTTGAATAGTCGGAAACCCTCTATCAGCAAGACATTCTTTTCGCTAGTTTCCGCTTCAGTTGACGAAGGTTCAATTAGGTTTAAAATATCCGATCGCATTTTATCCATGTCCATACTGGTATCGAGGTCCCAATTCAAATGATTTATTTCTGGTATATATACGTGCCGTGCATCATCTGCTGGCAGATAGTAATCATCCTGATGTATTACGACTGAATTCCTCAATTCATTATGCATTTGGTTAGCCAAGGTAGTTTTTCCGCTACACGTTGCGCCCGAAATACCGACTATTAACCATTTCTTCAAAGACATTTCTTGTGCGACTTGTTACCTGTAGCATACCACAGATAAAGACAAATTAACCTACAGCTGTGGAGTAAACTAAGTTGCACACTTTAGTTACCTAAGTCACCTTGGTACCTACTTTAGAAGATATCGCCGCTATTATTTTTTGTAGTTGTATTTATCATATAGCATACAACGGATAAAGACAAATTAACCTACAGCTGTGGAGTAAACTAAGTTGCACACTTTAGTTACCTAAGTCACCTTGGTAGCTACTTTAGAAGATATCGCCGCTATTATTTTTTGTAGTTGTATTTATCATATTTCACACACGATCTAGGATTCATGAAGTTTATTTAATTTATCGTACGAAAAGTATGGTCCGACATGATAAATTGTAAATAACACTAAACCACCAATGAAACATAAACCCAAAATAGCAGGTACCGTCAAAGCAAAATCACGCGACCCGAACAGCGATCGTATTCTGTTATCGTCGATAAATGGTAGACCGATTACCCATATAGTATAGTAGAGAAATAAAACGAGCGTCGCGATTAGTATTACTTTGCCCTTTTCACGGTCGGTACTGAACATTTCAAGATTTCAACCAACAATATGTGAAAGGGTTTAATCAACTATTTTCTTTGCGTCGGTTAAAGGAGAAACGTTACTCCTTGTGTAAAAGTTAAAAGGTCTTATGTATACTTATCAGCACCTGTTTTCCGTCGAGTACATAATTTTATGATGAAATTTAGTAATTTCAGAAATATAGAAACAATGTATCACGAGTTGTTATTGATCCACGTATTCCTGTTCAAACTTTTTGAAATCTTGTTCAGTGAATGCAGTGGCTTCGGATTCTTTAGGCTTTGCTCTTTTTGGGATATATCGTTT
This sequence comes from Andrena fulva, assembly GCA_946251845.1. Lineage (NCBI taxonomy): Eukaryota > Metazoa > Arthropoda > Insecta > Hymenoptera > Andrenidae > Andrena > Andrena fulva. The sequence continues at coordinate 57,544,936 of OX276329.1, read as the reverse complement.
CTTCACAGCCCGCTCGAATAGCTGAGGTGAAATTATCAGTTAATACGATCCTTCGTACAGACTATCCGGAATATAATTTAAAAGTAATACCTTGTTCGCGGTGTCTGGATCTATACGACTCTTACCGAGCATCAGTAGTCTTTGCACATTCTCATCGACAGGATCTTCCTTAGCCGCTAACCGTTTCTTAGTTTCATAAACGGTAAGTTTGCTCGATCGTCCAATGATTCTGCCCAGGTCTATGAAAACGACTTGGCGGTTGATCGATACATCGTAAATCGTATTAGCTCGAGTAACGTGGATAAGTACCTGTTTTGTCGTTTTTCGACAGTATTCTGTGCTTCGCGGGAATCAGATCCAAAGTACCCTTGTATCTCACGTGCTTTCGTTTCTTGTTCTCTGCAAAGTCAGAAATGTTGATGCTCGACAGAGCTCAGCCAAGTTAACCATTTCTCAATTAAATACGCACCCTGTTTTACTCTCTTTTCGTAACCCAATAATTCAAGTCCTTTACGTACAAGCGAGTTTGACATTTTGGCAAGATATTAATTTAATCCTCTTTGCAGATTTAGCATAAAAGCAGCAAACACGATGCAACATGGTTGAACTTACATGGTACAACGTGCCAAACGTGTTGAAAGAAAGCAAAGGTGCCATCTATGATCTATGATCTATATGTAGGATAGCCTGGATAGCTATGTGTAAATATTCTTGACGACTGGATTCGGATGCATTAGCGTCAGTATAGTACAAGTTTCGATAAAATGGGGTACCTTGATCACCCTGCTGCTTTCCCGCCAATAACACTACACCTTAGGGTGGCTCTTATTTATCTTGGGAAATTTTTTTTCAAGATTTTCTTCGGGGCACCCTCCAGAATAGTTCCAAATGATTAAAAAAAAATCTATGTAAAGTTTCAGCTCGATCGGATAACGGGAAAGGGTGCCCCTGGGCCGTTAAACATTTAAATCATTATTTAACAGCTCGCGAAGTCGATTTTATATAAGGTCTTCCAAGTTATTGATTAAATAAAAAAATATGTCAAACAAAAGTTGTAGATCCGGACAAGGAGCAATTTTTTTGGTGTATTACTGTTTTTCGTGCGACAAACGGTTTTTGAAAAAAATCCGAAAAACCTTTAAAAAAAACTTTTTTTTTTTCAAATTTTGAAAGTTTAAATGCTTCTAGAACGCTTTTTATTTATGAAGGTGAACAAAAAAAATGGAATTTTTATTTTCGAGGACTATTTTTTAAACATTTAAGGGGGGGCATATACCGAAATATGCAAACAAGATAAAAAAAAATTTTCTTCTTATTTTCAGTGTTTGATATGTGATGAATGTTTCCTGAAAAGTTAGGGTCGAAATTCGCAAAAATATCGGAGATATATACTGCATTCCACTTTAGAGTAGACTCGTTCCGCGCAGGGATACACTGTTGATTGGTAGGAAACAGGCAGGGAAAGTGCTACGACCAATCGCGTGTGTCAGATTCGTGGGAGCTGCGCAGATCGGTCGGAAATCGGTAGAGGCGTAGGTCTACTCTTATATGAAATGGAGGATAGACATCAGATATGATCATTTTACCGGAAATCATGACGTCTATATCTCTGATATTTTTGCGAATTTCGACCCCAACTTTTCAGGAAACATTCATCACATATCAAACACTGAAAATAAGAAGAAAATTTTTTTTTATCTTGTTTGCATATTTCGGTATATGCCCCCCCTTAAATGTTTAAAAAATAGTCCTCGAAAATAAAAATTCCATTTTTTTGTTCACCTTCATAAATAAAAAGCGTTCTAAAAGCATTTAAACTTTCAAAATTTGAAAAAAAAAAAGTTTTTTTTTTAGTTTTTCGGATTTTTTTCAAAAACCGTTTGTCGCACGAAAAATAGTAATACACCAAAAAAGATGCTCCTTGTCCGGATCTACAACTTTTGTTTGACATATTTTTTTATTTAATCAATAACTTGGAAGACCTTATATAAAATCGACTTCGCGAGCTGTTAAATAATGATTTAAATGTTTAACGGCCCAGGGGCACCCTTTCCCGTTATCCGATCGAGCTGAAACTTTACACAGATTTTTTTTTAATTATTTGGAACTATTCTGGAAGGTGCCCCGAAGAAAATTCAAAAATCGAAAATAAGAGCCACCCTACTACACCTATTAGTTGGGCCCCAACATAGATACGTTACTGCAAACGCCGCGCATGCACGAGGAAACCCGTCCCCAATCCCATCACTGCTCGGATGGCAAGATGGCAAGTGAGTGCAAGTGAGTCAAGCAAGTGAGACTCAAGGAAGACAGGGAGTTGCTTTACACGTATATATAAGTAATTAGGTATTCCGAAACTCTTGTAAAGGAATTGCTTTTTTAAACATCAAAATGCACGACGCTTACGAAGAGACATCGATATTAAATATCTCCGTTCAAATAGAGTCTATGGCAGCTTATGGTAAGTGAAATGAATTCCACTTATCAGTTTAATGTCAAGCCTTTTATTGTACACGAAAGAACAACTTAACCTCATTTACGTGTATAAACATGAAACTAGTACAATTAAATTTTAGTGGATAATAAGAAAATCTTTCAGATGATAATCTGCTAATTGGTACACGAGAGGGTCATCTTCTCATGTACAATGTTCCATCGGTGACCGACGAAAGTCACAAGCTGGAATTACTGCGTCACAGTAAGAATTTCAATAAGAAGCGCATCACGCAGATAGACGTTGTGCCAGAATATAATTTACTGGTAATATTAACAGGTATCTTTGTCTTTGTAGCGTTAATTGTACACAGGACGGTGTTTCTAATCGTTCCATTTCATAGATAATATAGTATACGTTCACGATTTGAATTCACCAAACTTTCAACAAGTTTGCCAATTGCAAAAGACCCGCGGTGCTACGTTATTCACTTTGGATGTGCAGTCGACTCATAGTTTGACAGGAGAAAAGAATACAGTGGTGCGCTTATGCGTTACCGTCAAACGTAAGCTGCAGTTATATTACTGGAAAGGGAAGAAGTTTGAGGAATTTAAGGACTTTGAATTAACCGTACCGGACATACCGCGCGAATTATCCTGGTACGTATCATCTGCAAAATATATAATGACTTTGCTAACTTCGTAGAATAATACGATATGTATCAATTACAGGTGCGGGGAAACTTTGATTTTGGGCTTTCGTGGTCTGTCGTACACTATTCTAGACTTGAATGGGAAAACCAAAGAGTTGTTTCCAACAGGAAAATCTCCCGAACCAAGCGTTACGAAGCTATCCGACAATTCGTTCGCGTTGGGGAAAGATTCTCAGTCCTTTATCATGGATACAAAAGGAGAATTGGTTCAACATAATCCATTAAAATGGTCCGATACGCCAAGCGCGATAGGTACATAGTTTTACATAATTCTTAAGGGGTAAAACCACTCTAGAGGCAGAAAAAAAGACCTAAATTTGACAATTTATTTTCGGAGTATGACAAACGAAATAGAATTTCTTTTCAGAGGGTTTATTTAACACATATTGAAGTACGGAAAACAATTTTTTTATTGTCATTTTCATACAGAATGACGGCGACAGAGCCCGTCGTCGAAACCACTTCTTTCAAACTGGGAGGACGGATTTCTCGGAGACTATTGCATGGATCGATTTGAAATTTTTACAGTAGCTTCACAACAATATTCTCTTTGGAAGTACGTAGCCGTTTTTTGATTGAATGTAAACTTTTTTTTTACAAACAATTTAATGCTCATGTTTAGGGCAAAAAATCGATTCATTTCTTAAAAAGTGCACCACTTCCACAAAAAATTGATTAAAAAAAAACCCTACGTACTTCCAAAGCCAATTGTATATAGATTATAATTTTTTTTATTTTTTGTTCCCGGACTCATACATGCCGAGAAATCCGTCCTCCCGTGGCGGTATTTTAAAAAAAGCTGTTTTCGACGACGGGCTCTGTCGCCGCCATTTTGCATGAAAATGACAGTAAAAAAATTGTTTTTCGTACTTCAATATGTGTTAAATAAACCCTCTGAAAAGAAATTTTATTCCGTTTGTCATACTCCAAAAATAAATTATCAAATTTAGGTCTTTTTTTCTGCCTCTAGAGTGGTTTTACCCCTTAAATATTATCAACTATGAAATAAAATATTCTCTCTCACTCTCTCTTCTAATACAGATTGAATTATTTCAGCCTGGGACGATCCTTACCTCCTTGGAATTGTACACGACCGGTTGGAGGTGTACACGATAGAGGGCTGCATACACATTCAAACATTGAAAGACTTGAATAAAGCTAGACTGATATATAGATGTAAGCAAGGCAAGGTTTTCGTAGCATCGATCAGTCATGTCTGGTGTGTGAGGGCAGTTGACGTGACACTCCAAATTCGAACTTTACTCGAGCAGAATCAGTTTCAGCTGGCACTGAAGCTAACTGTATGTAAACAGCGTCAGTAGTTGTTTAATAGAATCAATGCTGATTCGAAATATGTATTCTCTCTACTCTTTTCAGAGCTTATCCGATATAACTGAAGAAGAAAAAATTAAACAAACATACAAAATACAGACCCTATACGCGCATCACCTTTTCCGTAGCAAAAGGTTTCAAGAGGCGATGGATCTGTTTTTAAAGTCGGGAACAGATCCGTACGAAGTGATCAGGCTGTTTCCCGATTTAGTCACACCATCGAGTAACAATCCCGAGCTTATTGACCCAGCACCAAGTTTGCCCAAACTACAAGATCACGATTTAGAAAAAGGCTTGCGCGCATTGATAGTTTTTCTCACCGAGGTCAGGCATAAGCTGATGGCTGACACGAACACAAAGGAGAAGGATAACAGTAAAGAGAAGACATTGGTCGAGGGGGAGAAGAATATGACAGCGGTAGCCACTGAACAGCTTCTAAAGATTATAGACACCACTTTATTAAAATGCTATTTACAGGTAGGTTGGTACTAGGTACTGGGTACTGGGTACTAGGTTGCAGCCAATGATTTCTTCAATTAAGCAATTAAAATAAATGTATGAAATGTACGAATTCTCTATGCAGACTACGGATGCATTAGTGGCGCCGTTACTTCGATTAAATCATTGTCACTTGGCAGAAGCTGAGAAAACGCTATTGATGCATCAGAAATATCCCGAGCTTATCATATTGTACCAAACCAAAGGGCAGCACAGGAAAGCATTGGAACTTCTCGAGAAGCATGCGAAAGAAAATGATTCTAGTCTGAAGGGTATCAGAAGAACGATACAGTACTTGCAGCACCTTGGCAAAGATCATATGGATTTGATTCTGAAATTCGCTGGCTGGGTCTTGAACGAAGATCCAGAACAAGGACTTCGAATATTTATGGAAGACGTACAGGTAACGTGGAAATGGCACAGGCAATAGGTGAAATGGTAAGATCTTTTCATATGCATGTACATATGTACGTTGCAGGAAGTTGAACAGCTACCGAGACCAAAGGTATTGGACTATCTTCTCTGTCACCACAAAGATTTAGTTATAACATATTTGGAGCACGTAGTGCACATCTGGGGAGACACCAATCCACTCTATCACGATGTCTTGATACATCAGTATAAAGAGAAATGCTTAGCGTCCATGAGTAATGACGCCACGCCCGCCGAGCAAGAGGCGGCGCAACATATTAGACAGAAGTTGCAGCAATTTCTGGCCAAGTCTACAGTTTACACTCCAGAAACGATATTAGTACACTTTCCTTTTGATAATCTCCTCGAGGAACGCGCAATTATTCTCCAGCGACTCGAATGCCACCAACAAGTTATCTCTATATACGTCAGCCTCCTTAACGATATACCAAAAGCAATCGAGTATTGTAACAATGTGTACACCAGGTATCACAGTAGGTATTAATTCGTGGATTCCAAGGTGTTGCTTACGAACTTTTACAACCGTTGTTCCACGACTGTTAGGTCAGGAGAATGCGGATAAACAGAAACAGTCTGATGGTGCGGGCGAGGTTTACATAATGCTTATTCAGCAGCTATTGAAACCTGACAAAGAAGGTGCTTCGATTACAGGTAAAACTTACCAGCGTTAATTCCTTTTTTTGGGCGGGGGGGGGGGGGGGGGGGATAGAAAGGTACATACATATAAGTACATACTACGGCTACGTTAAAAGCACCGTTGTTCCAGGTTGTACCTCGGACACTCAACGAACAGCACGACCGGATTTGGAAATGGCGCTAGAGTTACTTGAAACGCACGCGTCCAAGATGAATCCATTGAAGGCATTAGAAATTCTGCCAGATACAGTTCCTATAGGTAGGATAAAGCATTTTCTAGAAGTCAGTTTGCAGGAGAAATTGAACGCGAGGAGGAAGACGCAGGTGTTGAAAGGTCTACTTTACGCGGAACATTTGCAAGTGCAGGAGCAACGTATGCATTACGAATCGCAAAGCGTTCTTATGACAGAATTCAATATATGCCCGGTGTGTAAGAAGAGATTCGGCAACCAAAGGTTTGTATTTACATATATCTAATAGAAATTTCCATCTCTGCTGTACGGTAAACGGTTAAATCATAATATATATGATCTTGCAGCGCATTTGCTAGGTACCCCAACGGCGACATTGTTCATTACTCGTGTCAAGATCGTAAGAAATAAAGGAGAAATAATTAAAATGCAATTTAATATTAAGTTCTGCAACATGTATACTGCGATATATTAAATGTACACATTTTCCATTCGCCCTCCTTTTCAAACTTGCCATCATCTAGACTTAATCTTACGATACAACCGCTAGAATATTTAATTTACAATTTCATTCTTTTCAAAGGGAAACCGAATAAGATGTGCATTTTTCGTTTATACGTTACACCACTTAAAAAATTATGTCCGTTGCTCCTCGATTTGAAGAAGTAGAAAAATGCAAAGGATAAAAGTATATACATATGTATCTGGCAACAAGAAGCGGTATCGCCTAATACCATGCCACTATGTATTCATACATAGTCCATCTATATTCTATACACACTTTCAAACGATTTCGTACCGGGTCATATCAGTCAGAATTGGTTTTTCGTTCTATATGTACATCTAAAAGTACGTTCACATTCCCTTGGTTTAACAGAGTTTCTTATCATTTTTCGTAATAATTCGCAACGGAGAGGATGGGGCGTGCCCGGTCCAGAATATAGGTAAAGGGGACTTGAGTAGTGATGTCATGAGCGATCTTGTATTCCTACGCCGGCTGTTATAAGGCAAGGTGCATACATACAGTAATCGCGCAAACGTAACCATAAAAACTGACTATTCAAATTTCTCGAATCCACCAGCAGAGAAAAAAACAAATATACCATTTTTGATGGATTTATTAGCCGATTCGCAGAGTAGAACGGTATCTGTACACAAGAATCAAATCGTAATTTACGCAGATGTTTCGTAGAAAAAATTCTTACGCCATAAATATTTGCTATTACGCACGAAAGGATATTTCGTTAGGATTTACATATTTTGGGGAATTTTGCGGAATTTTGTGAACTTTTTGTGGTGGATCGTTTAACGTTTGAAATCTGATCGGGATTCGGGATTCAGGTCTGTGCAGGCATTGGTAACAGGTAAGGTGACGCGCTATTCCTATTGGCTGACCAGGGACTGGGACTAGCTACGCTGGCGTAGGTCGACCGTCGACTCGACGCCGTATGCGCTCAGTCAGTTGCGCGCCGGTCGGCTGTGTGGATGGGTTCGTGAGGATCGTTATCGGTGGTTTTTGGTGTACTTGGAGAGGTTTTTATGCGAGTCCTGGGATAGAACGGTGTTGCGGGGTACTCTCACGAAAAGGTAAGTGGAGCATTCCCATTGGTTTCATTTGGAAAACAAGAGAGCGATCGCGTTTTGTCATCGGCCGTCCCGTGACGGGTAAGACTTCACGGATAAAAATGGCGTGTGCCGCCTTCAGCTTCGTCCGATCTCTCCCTTGGCTTTAAATCGCCGCGCGATCTTAATTCCTGCTCTCCGTTCTCACGTCGTTCGATTATCCACCGGTGCTTGAAATAGCTGGTCGTTTATCGGATACGCGTACGCCTCGCCGATCAGAGGCTGGCTAAACGCGGCATCGATTCTAGAGATGAGTAGCGGCCAGTGGCCACTGCTCGCGCGATCGAATAAAAACTAAGTAGTAGGTTTTTTCGTTTCACCTCGCCGATACGATTAGGTATTCGCGATTATTCGCACGGCGCGCGGCGGCTCGTCGGGCTCGTAAGTAATTCACCCGGTTCGATCATCGCTGGTTTAATACCGGAATAAGATCCGCGATCGTCTACGCTGGAATGCGTTCATTTATAGCGCTTTAATTTCCGCTACGCGGTGTCCCCTGAAACGGTTTCCTTCACCTGTCAGAACGCCCTATCTGTCGGTGACCTAATTCCACCTCCCACTGGAAAATCTGTCAGGCCATTGTGCTAACGTTGGAACATCGGCACAACTGCCCTGCGAAACACAAACCTTCTCCTCTACTTTATCGTTGACCTAAAAAATTGCTCGCCCAGCGTGTTGCAGCGCGAATATGAATACGAATACGAATACAAAGTGCCTTCGACCAAGTACTTTAGCTTCTAAAAATCTCATTACCTCCAAGTTCCCTGGTTGAAAATGTTGAAATGGAATTAGTATCTAATCGGTATCGAGTACACGCTATCGTTTATTTCGATAACTATAAAACGGATCTTTTATGACACTCCCCTCTGAGGTTTGTGTACCTAATTGTGAGTATATAGTAACTGTGAAACGCCAACTGTGTATGAAGTAAATAGGTTTCCAACATAGGGCACGGTACACTGGCACCGGTGAATAATTCTTATTTATATGTATCCGCTGTTTGGGCTCGTTAATAATCATGACCTAATGGCGAAGCATAGTTGTTTAATTGATGACGCTGTTATAAATTGTCGGCTAGTTCGGTGCAAATGATTTCGTCACGGCACCGAATTCGCTGCTGAGTCATCAGAAATGTGTCTCCGTGTTTTTCGTGAAATGTCACAAATGGCTGTACAGCATTTAAGCAAAGGGCAACTAGGGTATTCGATCACTTCTCGATGAAAACTCTCAACACTTGAATTCTTAACGTTACGCGCCATCGTATTCGAAGAATGACAGTCTCGAGATCTCGTTAAGGCAATCGAATTCAACGAAAGAGAGGCGTGTTACATACATATATACCTATGGCGTTGGGCGTGAAAGAAAAATCAGAACGACGACCGTTTAATATAAACCTTTCTTCGATCTAGCAATTTCCTTCGGTGATGTTGTGTTTACAGTTACGTCACCGTTGCCGAGCCTTGGGCGTGTGCGCGTCTCCTCGGCATAAATTAATAAATTAGTGTCGTCCTGATCGCGTCTTCCGGATCGGATATTCGGGCGACATTTGCCTTCTCGATCTTATTGCAACCAAATAAGCAAAAATATCTTTCATACTCTACAGGGTGTATCCGAAATCGTAGTTCAACCGAAAACAGAGCGATTCGAGAAAATGGATTTTCTCGAAATCAAGGTACCGCTCGGAACAAGGTTGCTCCACGATTTTGTAACGCGATTTCCTCCAAACAATTTCATTCAACATTTCTGACTCGCTTTTGCGCGAGATATCGTCATTATCGCCATTATCGCCATTATCGCCATTGTCGCCATTATCGCCTCGTTCTCGGTGGTACCGCGATTATAGATACACCCTGTACATGTACACGTATCGTAATTACGTGGTATCAGCGAGGAAATATGTACATAGTGTACTTTTGACCGAGCACCATAAGTAAATCTGGGAAACCATCGTGACCGTTGGTGCTTACTCACAATCAGCCATGCTTTAATTAAGGGGAGAAGCCCGTATAAATGGCTTATTTTTGTATCAATTTTTAGGAAATTTTTGCAAAGATGCCAATGCGCTAATCCTTTCGGAACTTTAAGGGTACTTTATTTAACATTATAACAAGTAAAAAAAGTTTTATAACAGTAGGGTAAAGGGCCGAAATGTAAGAATATGAACCACAAATGGATAAACCTTGTGGTTCATATTCTGAGGAATATTATAAACCAAAAGTGTGCAAAATTTGAAGTTGATTGGTCAAATAGTTTCTCGGTGCTCGGAGGCGCGTTGACTCACCAGGCTATAGTATTGATACGGAGTTGAATTTCGGCCTATAACTTTGGGAATATATTTTTGAAATATTTTAGAAGCGATGGAAAAATTTTTGTTTCCCTTTAATGCGTTCAGTGGCCAGCAGCCGGATTTAGGGTTACTTGCTGGAAGCACGTAGAATGGCTTCAATCAAAGGTTTCATTGTGATACAAAGTTGTACTGGCACTGTTTTCGTCCTCGACCGGTCAACGTTTAGTGCTCTATCACTAGATATGTATATATTTACCTACAGTTAGTAAAAAAAGTATTTGGACAGAGCATCGACTTTGATATTTATTCATATAACTACCATTAAAAAGAATTAAACGGATCTTAACTATAACAAAATGAAAGCTGAAACATTATACTTTACTTCTGCTATAAGGAAAAAATATAAACCGTAGTTTTACATCCAGAAAATAATAAATCTTTGTCAAGTGTAGTATAACGCGCCAAAAAAAAGTATTTGGGCAGACGAGTTAAACTGCATAAAGTAATTAATAATTTTTAACTAATATCTAGTAGGATATCCTTTGCACTTAATGACTTCTTTTAGTCTATTTGGCATTGATTCCACCATTTTTGTTGTCACTTCCGCTTCAATTTTAAGCCATTCTTCCTTTAGTTCAGCAATAAATGCTTGACGATTGGTAGTTTGCTGTTTCCGTACTCTTCTTTTAAGTTCTTCCCAGAGGTGTTCTATGGGGTTCAAGTCCGGTGACTGGGGGGGGGGGGGGGGGGGTGTGTTTGTAAGAATTTTGGGGTGTTATACAGAATCCATTCCTTGACAATTCGTGATGAGTGCTTCGGATCGTTATCGTGTTGGAATAAGTAAGCGTTTTGTAATCCAAGTTTTGCTGCACTTTCTTTCAAATTTGATTTTAAAATATTTAAATACATAAAACGGTCCATTATGCCATCTATTATGTGCAAATTTCCAACTCCATTTGCACTCATGCATCCCCATACCATAACAGACCCGCCTCCGTGTTTGACAGTAGGGACTAAATTCCTCGATTTCATTTCTTCTCTTCCATCCGAACCAAATAAGTTAAATTTCGACTCATCGGAAAATATAACTTTATTCCAAAACTCTTTGGATTTGCTCACGCACTGCTTTGCGAATTGCGGCCTCTTCATTCTGTTTATTTTACTTACGAACGATTTTTTCCTCGCTATACGCCCATGCAAACCAGCATTTTTCAAAACATTTCGGATTGTTTGTGGTGTAACTGTCGTTCCTGACGCTTTTTTTAACGTCGTGACTAAATTAGGTGCACTAACATGACTGTTTTTTTTGTACTTCACGTAGAATTATCCGTTCTTCTCTAACGCTGATTTTCTTTGGTCGGCCGATGCGATGCTTATTCTCCAATGTATTTTCACTTTTATATTTTTTTATTATATAGCCGACGGTAGAATGCGATTTGCCTGTAAGATTTCCTGCTTCTCTGTACGTTTTGCCTTCATTAAACATCTTCACGATAATTTCTCGCTCGCCCAAAGAAGTTTCTTTAGTTTTAGGGCTCATTGTTAGTTAGCACTGTGAAACTGCACAACTGAACGCGTGGATTGTTGCCACTGAAGTACGAGAAGCTTACAATGTATTTTTCGTGAAACAGAAGCGATTTTCTTTTGTTCCTTACGGCATTGTTCATCTGTCCAAATACTTTTTTTGGCGCGTTATACTACACTTGACAAAGATTTATTATTTTCTGGATGTAAAACTAAGGTTTATATTTTTTCCTTATAGCAGAAGTAAAGTATAATGTTTAAGCTTTCATTTTGTTATAGTTAAGATCCGCTTAATTCTTTTTAATAGTAGTTATATGAATAAATATCAAAGTCGATGCTCTGTCCAAATACTTTTTTTACTAACTGTAGGTATGCAGGTACATGGAATTAGTGGGTTATTCTGAACTTGAGTCTTCTTTTAGCTCTTCTTTGAACTTATAACGAGGTACCTATGCATTTAGTTAACGTACAGCTGCGGATCCTCATCTCGACGGGGATTTTAGTTATTTTCTCTATTTTCATTTCAATTCACGGACAGTTGCAGCACACAGGATTATATTTTTAGCTTGTCGTGTAAACACTTGTACATACACGCGGCACTAACAATCAGTAGTAAACATTCTTACTCGCCGTATTCTCATATTCACAGGCAACACCACAATTTTACTCTCTGTTCTAAAAATACCTGTGAAGCGTTTTTAACTTTTCTGCTCTGGTTAGCCGTACAGGGGAAACGGTATCGCACTATGTTTAACAGCCAGTGGAACAGGCGTGGATATTCAATTGTCCACGTCGGTTCCTCAGCTTCCATCCTTTGCAAACGCTTCCGATATACCTAATTAGATGTAATTCATGGTAGGAAAGGGTCGATCCTGTGAGATTTAATATTAAATCTCGTTATTCGCGCATGATGTGGCCTCGCAGAATCTTGATTGGCACAGAATCTATGGGCTGTAATAAAATTTTATTATCGTCTTAAGAACCACACTGAAACGTTTCCCGCGTTGTATGCCCACGTTCTTACTGCGCGATTTACTTACCTTACAATTTCTCTCTCCCTCCCTTGCCATTCAGCTTCGTTACATCAAGTTCGTAAAACTGTAACTGGTACGAAATTAATTATATCGTACGCATAATCGAGTCGAGTAACATCCGGATCGGTGGCTTTCCTTTTTCGCCAGAGAAACTGGTTTTCGAGTCACGTCCAAGTTTATGGACGTTCTTATCTATGCATCTGCCTAATTAATTAACGTAAAATTCCTCCACTCAAACAAGCGCGAATGTAACATTGCGGTTTTCATTCTAATTCGAATAGAAGATAAATCGACTAAACAGAGGTATGTACCAGAGGAGATTTGTAAGATTAGTTGAAGCAGATTTTAATCTCCAGCAAATCGTTTCTTTTCCAAATTTTCTTTTCCCTATGGCACGCTTTCCATTTTCTGCTCATTATTTCTTTCTGCATTCTCTGGTCTTAATGGGCCTGTCCCATGAAATAAATAATAATTCCGAACTTCTGGAGAAGTCTATTATGTTAGCACGTGGACAGAGGCGGTAATTAGGCTTTCTATTCTTAGTCCACGTTGTGCATTGATTGTCAGTGTCGAAACGTTTCCACGTCCCCGGCCCTCTATCTTGAATGCCTTGCACGGCATTTCTATCAGAGGGAAATGCTTGGAAGTTGAACGAACCTTCATTTCCCAGATGGTCCTGTAGCTGCGGACGAAATCGTAGGCTCAACGAGCCTCAAGTGGCGAACGATACGTTAAGACTTGAGCGGTTAAGCGAACACGATGTCCAAGTAAATGACGGAGGTAACCAAGCCGGGCCGGGCCGACACAGCAGATTAACGTAAATGCGGACGTGACGTAGTTTCGTGTACGGCGCGCGGCAACTAGCCGTGCTCTATGCGCCAAGTACTACTTCCACAGCCTTAATCGACGGTTTTTTGGAGCACTCGGCCTTGGAGCACTATCCCCATTACCTCGGACTGTATTATCCTTCTCTTCGCGAAAACAAAGTCAGTTAAGGGTTTCCTCGTTTCCGTTCCTCGCGACATAAGGCTGGCGTGTATCTTATGTAGCACTTTCGGTGGCGCAAGCTCTTCAAAAGCAACGAGTCGGGACTTTCCAAGCGGCGCGGCGCGGCGCGGCGGTCACCTCTTGGTTGCAAAAATATTTTCGATGCTTGCGATTAGAATGTAGGGTACCTGCTTAGGATGGAAATCCCTCATCGGCGCGGCGCCAGCGCAAGTGCCAGCGACTGAATTTCATTCAGCTTGTGCGCAGCGGGGGTGATTCACGAAATCAGGACCGAGTCATGCTCTGATATCTGGGATCCTTGGGATTGAAGAAACTTTTTTCCAGTTTGTCCGCTCGGACAATGGGAAAGGGGCTGTTTACCGTTGCTTTCTGTGGTAAAGCGGTGTAATCGTTAATGGAAGCCCTCGGGCTCGGGGCTTTATCGAAAGGCAAACGTCGTCGGAGATATAATCGGCATCGTGGTTTTTCTCTTTCGTTTTTCTTTGATAATGCCGGGGAGGGTGTTTATTTTGTCGATACGCGCGATGGGCGTACCTACCTATTATGCAAGCGATCGTCAGACCGCTATCGATTCGGACGCGTCTTTCTTTATTGCCCGCGGGATTCAGCCCGCTTTTCTGAATCCCTGCAAGTTGCAAGGGTTTTTGACCTTTCCGCGGCTGCACGCCGAGTCATCCTCGATAAATAGAAGACCGCGACCGACGTGCCAAGGAATCTCGGATGCGGGCAATAATAATCCCGCCGCGTGCTTTTAGATGTTAGACGCATGTCAAATATAAACGTGCTCCTACCTACCGTCAACTGCTGCTCCCACGATTTTCATTCAATTTCACTCCGAGCGATCTTCCTTTTTAAACGATCTTCTCCTCTCTGAATAACTTGGCTGACTTGGCTCAGCGAGTAATTAGCGGTGTTAAATAATTAGCCTTCGAAGCGTGGTCCAGCGTTTCTGCATGAATCCTATACTTGGAATCAATTAGATTAGTTATTACGAGTGATCTGTCGCGAGTATGGTCGTTCTACCACACCGTAACTACGTTCACCGAATATTCCAGTGAATGCATCGCCTAATTATTTAGTCACGCTCTTAACCGTATTAGCCGACAAACCCCCTCTCCCGTAATCATTCTGCGAATAAGGAAAGAAGACTGTTGGAAGATCTTTATCCGTTGAACTCGGCTCCCCCGAAGATTAAATCCCGAGGGCGCCAAAGTAATTTTGAAAATCCAACGACCACGACTGCGCGACCCGTGGAATACCGGAACTGCGAAACGTAGCGACGTGTGTTTTGAGCGCGAAGGTGGCCCGTTCCCAGCCAGCCACCCTGTACGTAGGTACTATCTACACATCGCGAGCATTGGCGCCACGGTGACTCCCGTGGAAAATCAATAGCCTGCCGCTGTGTTCGTGGCGAGTTCATCTTACCTTCGGCTTTGCGGTGCGGTGCGGTGCGGTGCGGTGCGGGTGCGGTGCGACTTAATATCTATCCACGAGGAACCGATTAAACGGCAGAAATACCCGGTCCGCCTTTTCTCGGCTTCGCCCTCTTTGGTCCCCACCTGTTTCGCCTTCACCGCATCCTCGCCAGGATCTCTTCTCGCGGTCCAAGTGGATCAACGTTAGGCAGTGAGCAGTCGATGGATGGTGAAATCTACTCTATCTTCAGAACGTACAGTGGATTTCTGTCGGAAGGATGAGCAGCAGCTACCACGAAGGCTAGTGAAGAGTTTAGTTTAGATAGAGAGCTTCTGTTGTTGTACAGAGGGACAAAGAGCTTGCTGTCTCGCGTTGCGTTCGACTCGGTGCAACTGGAATAATCGGAGCTCTGTTTTGTTAGATACTGTTGGGACTTGGATATCCAGACGATTGTTGAATAATTCGGAAAATGGGGCAGGGACTCGCAGTAGGGTTGATATACTCCTGTTAGCATAGATCCCTGGCCCTGCACCTTTCAATATCGTAAAGTAGCGTCGATGGAGAGCTGGAAGAAGCTATCAGGCTGCATTGTACCGCAAAAGTAGACTGCACCGAGCGCAGGCAAAAAGTGGACGCCCATCCCCCCGAAGTGCAGCGTCAAGCACGACGAGGGCAAAGCGAACCTTCCCCCCGATTATCGTGTCGTTCACTTTGTGATTCATTTTGCTCTGCCCACACGGTGCAAAGGCACTAATCTTCCTCCTCTCCGGGGCCGGCGAGCGGCGGTTTCTCTCGGGCGAATCTCATTAAGTACCGCCGCTGCCTGTGTGTAATTGCTCTTAATTTACCGTAAACGCCCAAACAGACACTCGAGAATTTCATTCATCACCGCGTTCTCGCTTTCTTTCAACCTCCTCGAGCTTCCATCAGGCCTCATCCACCTTTAAACATTTTCCAGATCTTTCGAAGCAGGAACCTCCACTTCCCCAGGGGCGATTTGGCGTTTCTAGGCTAACAAGTGTCTGCCGCCCTACCCCCGAAATTTCACAACATATTTAGAAGAGTCGAGACAATTTCAGAATGAATCCAATGTAGCAATTCACATTACGAGTTATTGCGAATTTGCGATATGAAAAATAAATGAATTGTTTTTAAAGCTGTCTGAGATCTTGAAACCTCTGTGTTTGGCGAAACGGTGCCCCTTCCCAAAGCAGCGCGGGCTTGAAAGCTAGCCGGAGTCCAACGTGGTTCGCGGAAAGGGGAAGAATTGGACGTGGACGAAAAATGATCGCTATTAGATCGGAGCGAGTCGCGGAGACGGATGGAATTGGAAAGTATAGCTTGCGGCATCCATGACCCCGTTGAGTCCCACTCTTCGAGCAAAGGTTAACCCTCTAACGCCCAGACCCTTGAATCGTTACTTTTCAAAATTGTGACTGATACATATGTTGTATCTTGGTATTTTGAAATGAAAAATAGCGTTTTTTTTATTTGTTTTTTATTTTTTATAATAATCCAAAATAGTTTTTTGAAGAGAATATTTGATTTTCTAAACCGAGAACATTGAAATCTACTTTACCATAATGAAAACTACGGATGGTTGCTAACAGAAGTTAAATATAAAAATATAAAAACTTTTAAAATGAGTGTTGCACCGGTGCAACTCTGGGAGTTAGAGGGTTAAATAACGCGCCGAGGAGCACGAGACACCGAGAGCCGTTTTTTCTCGCCGACGCGCGACTGTTTACAATGATTTCTCGAAATCACGGGCTACCTATCGGTGTACTCGTCCCGCGGCCTGCCGCTCGTGGATCTCTTGCCTTTTCGTTGCCCGTGCAGCTCGATAGTGAAATGTCACCGTCAAGCAACGGTACGCCCGTATCCACTTACTGCGGTTGTCCTCGAGTGTTCGCCCGGGCACACCGTGGACGTGCAGAATTACCTGTCGGCGCACTTGGTCGAGACGTCGCGTCGCGTCGCGTCGGCGAGGTCGTTAAAGGGCTTTTCACGAACAATACTGCGTTCACTTGGCCGTGGAGATCGTTGATCGGGAAGGGTGGATGTGCACTGTGCAGGAAGATTTTATTTCATTGTTCTCCCGCATCTTTGAGTGCTCTATTCTGATCGATTATAATTATCAACGTGGCTGTTGGAAGAGATTGTACTTTTGTTGAGGTAGCCCGAGTAGTAGTTGAGTAGATTAAGTCAATCAGGTACTCGACTTTATTCGTAAAAAATACGACTTAAAATGCAACACAAGCCTTTTTTTCTGTAGTTACCTAAGTACTCGGTGATCTTTCCGGGTCACTGAATTTTTGGCTCATTCTTCAAAGAAGATGAGTACTCATTGACAGTTTCGTCGAGCCACTCAGCATTTTTCTGCTCGTACACTTTTCATCTGTAAGAATTATTTCTCGCGCTACTCAACTTCGCTCCGTGGGTAGTACCTGTAACTCGCGTTGTCAGGAAAGAACCGTTCGCAGCGTACGATCCTCCGTTGCGACGCCGCTGGTACATATTTCGCACGTGTGACATCATTCGCGTGATGTAACCACGCGGCGAGAAACTCCCACACGCTTCGCGGACGTAACGCTGGCCGTTGTTAATCGTACGCCCTGAACATGAGCGGTACGTGCACTTGACAATAGCAACCAATAGATCCAATGCAGTCCTCGTATCCTAACAATCGCTCTCCTTCCTTTCGTTATAAAATCCTTTCCACTCCCTAGCACTTACGACTGCACACTGTACAGGCTCCGCTCGAGCACCTGGGTCGAATTTCAAATCACAAGATAAATCATTATAGAAGTCAGCTGCCACAAATTTGCCAGCCGAAAGCTTCCAAAGAAGCAAGAAATGGATCCAACAGTATGTTCTTATTTCCATCCTGCATAAATAATTTCAATTGTTAATGCAATCGTAAAAGTCTTTTTGCTGGATCGACTCGATCAAGTCACTCAGGGGATTTATGTTTTATTTATAACCGGGTTTGTCGTTGCTTCGCAAGCTGTTTCTCGAAACTCGGCACGCAAAAGTTATCGAACAGCTTGAAATTGCTCTGGCACTACCTATATAGGCGCATATGTACATATCTACATTCTACAAATCTACACCTACCATCTGATCCTCGCGACTTTCTTTTAGTAATTAATACTTTGCTCCTTGCTACTAAGTAGGAATGTTTCTTTCCTGGCGCAGAACCACAGAGATATTTAGTATGATCGCGATAAGATAGCATCCTGCACGATAAATAACATTGTTGCTCTATTTCGCCTCGCTTCCATCGCCTGGGAGTTTCAAACAGAACGAATACATAAAAGGGAATAATGCCGCGGCTACGCCGCTGCGCGAAGATCAAGCCGCATCTTTATTTACAGTTCCGCGAATAGAACGCGTGTAGTACCTATTCTGAAAGGATGCCTACGATGGTCGAATTGGTCACGGCGTCGCGCCGCGACCACGTTGTGCCATTGAGGAGTTACGCTTAATTAATTGTAGGACGACAGTTCGATCGAGACTCTTATCTTTGCTAACGTAAGAGATACATAGAGCACATAACAGATAAGATTACTCTGCAGTTCTTATCTCCGCGACGGTTGCGCGAGCCGACTGCGGCGGATAGTACTTACCTAATTGTCTGTCCTGTTAATAAAAGAAAACCAACTGTTTTAATAAAGATCTAAATATTCGAATGCCCCGCCCCGTATAGGTATTACTCGCGTATTGCACGCCACTTGATTCGAACCGAAGTTTCGTCCGACAATGAGTATCTATTCAGCTGTCCCTTGTGACACAGAGTAGGTTGCAGTAAGTTGGTCGAGGAAAAGGTGTCCTTGATCTAGTTGCAAGGAAATATCAAAACCACTAAAGGACTATCAGCTTTGTAACAGTGAAGGAAGCGTAACGGAACTGAAAGTGTGGAACTTATCTTACTCTGTCCAACGATAAGTACACGAAGGACACCTATTCCTCAGCGAAACGGCTGCACCTGTTACTCTTCTAGGTATTTAGGTTTAGCGAGGCGGAAGTTGCAAGAGGAGTGTGCTGATGCGCGACTAATGTACGTCTGCTATGTTTCAGGGGCGCCCTTTCGAAGGGTAAGACAGAAGTGAGTTGTTGGTCCGATTGGCAAGATGACGACCGACATCTCGGTGGTGCGCGGGGGTTGGGACCCCACGTTACAACAAGAGATCGTCGATGAGTACGAATACGACGGGGGAAACTCGAGTTCGAGGCTCTTCGAACGTTCACGAATCAAGGCGCTAGCTGGTACGCACCCTTTGCTCCCTCCTCTCCAACCCTTTCGCGGTCTAATTGCCTCCCGCAATCAGCAGACCTTGGTCAGATTCTGCTCGGCTCAGAACAATACTGCAGAATAATGCTAAAGTAATAATTACCTAATAGTCCGTTCTCCGGTTGCTTCTGCCCGCTACTATGACGCTCGCTGCCTCAACTGATCGTAAGGGTTTAGCGTAGGTACAATTTCATCGAGAAATGTGAAATGTTGTAAAGTCATTCAGGTTGTATACTGTGCAACTGTGCGACAACGCACACAAATAAGAAACCGATGTTCCCGAAATGATTAAACTGTTAATGTAATGCCGAGTTTAATTTGAGAGGTAAAACTAGAGGGACCAAGTAATAAGAAGCAGATTTAAAGAGTACCTATAGTCCAGTGAAATTAGGATTTGTCTTCGGAATAAATCCCAACAAGCTAAATTTTGGTATGGGCCTTTATTTGGTCGTTTTAAACAATATGTCAAAAGTCCCCATCGATCCGAGTGCCGCCAAAAATTTTACAGAGGGTTGAAAAAAAATAACAGTTTTTCGCGAATATCTCGTTATCTAGCAGGTTTGCGACAAAAATAGGTCTCACACAATTTTTAACCTAGGAAATTCTCTACAAAAAAGGTTGTATGAGTTTTTTTCGTAGGAGTAACCATTTTCATGTGTGCCGGGTTACCAAATTTCAACCCCCATACTTTTGACAAGGGAAGATCCCGAACCCGGAAATTCAGAAAATTATGAAACTCTGTAAATATGTAGCGGAAGTCCTGCTGAGTACAACGCAATTTCGTTTGCTGCCCAAATTCACTCCAAGAGGGTGCAATTCACCCCTGAAATTTTTTTTACTTTGTATTATTACTCGCGAACTGTAGGAAATAGAAAAAAAGTGTTCAGGAAAAAGTTACTTCTCTTAATTAGGACTAACATTTGGTAAATTATAGTTCTTACAGTTCTTACAGTTCTTACGGTTCGTGAGTTATAACACAAAATCGGAAAATAGCCGGATTTTCAGGGGTCAATTTCACCCCCTTCGAGTGAACAAATTTAAACTTTAATCTTTGGGATAAGTAGAGGATATATAGATATGTATTACTCAATTTTTGTTGCTGCCCAAATTCACTCTAAGAGGGTGAAATTGACCCCTGAAAATCCGTTTTTTTTAGATTTTGTGTTATAACTCACGCACCGTAAGAACTGTAAGAACTATAATTTACCAAATGTTAGTCCTAATTAAGAGAAGTAACTTTTTCCTGAACACTTTTTTTCTATTTCCTACAGTTCGCGAGTAATAATACAAAGTAAAAAAAATTTCAGGGGTGAATTGCACCCTCTTGGAGTGAATTTGGGCAGCAAACGAAATTGCGTTGTACTCAGCAGGACTTCCGCTACATATTTACAGAGTTTCATAATTTTCTGAATTTCCGGGTTCGGGATCTTCCCTTGTCAAAAGTATGGGGGTTGAAATTTGGTAACCCGGCACACATGAAAATGGTTACTCCTACGAAAAAAACTCATACAACCTTTTTTGTAGAGAATTTCCTAGGTTAAAAATTGTGTGAGACCTATTTTTGTCGCAAACCTGCTAGATAACGAGATATTCGCGAAAAACTGTTTTTTTTTTTAACCCTCTGTAAAATTTTTAACGGCACTCGGATCGATGGGGACTTTTGACATATTGTTTAAAACGACCAAATAAAGGCCCATACCAAAATTTAGCTTGCTGGGATTTATTCCGAAGATTGGGCAGATTGCCGTCTAATTTCACTGGACTACTATTCACTATTCACTATTCAGTGACATTTTACCCGGTCGAATTCGTTGGGCATTAATTTATCGTCGTTTATTTCTCCGGAAACCAGGTGAACGTGAATTGGTACAAAAGAAGACCTTCCAGAAATGGGTAAACTCCCACTTGGTTCGGTGTTCCTGCCGAATCGGCGACCTCTACGTCGACCTCCGGGACGGAAAGATGCTGATAAAGCTGCTCGAGATCCTCTCCGGGGAGCGGTTGCCGCGACCGACGAAGGGAAAGATGCGAATCCACTGTTTGGAGAACGTGGACAAAGCCCTGCAGTTCCTGCGCGAGCAGAGGGTGCACTTGGAGAACATGGGATCCCACGATATCGTCGACGGGAATCCCCGTCTGAGCCTGGGGCTGATCTGGACCATAATCCTGCGGTTCCAGATCCAGGATATCACGATCGAGGAGACGGACAATCAGGAGACCAAGTCCGCCAAGGACGCTCTGCTGCTGTGGTGCCA
Source organism: Andrena fulva (assembly GCA_946251845.1). Taxonomy (NCBI): domain Eukaryota; kingdom Metazoa; phylum Arthropoda; class Insecta; order Hymenoptera; family Andrenidae; genus Andrena; species Andrena fulva. The sequence goes on along the minus strand of OX276329.1, from coordinate 57,523,260 downwards.
GATGAAGACCGCCGGCTACCATAACGTGAACGTGCGGAACTTTAGCACGTCCTGGCGCGACGGGCTGGCCTTCAACGCGATCATACACAAGCACCGTCCCGACCTGATACAGTTCGAGAAGCTGTCCAAGTCGAACGCCATTTACAATCTGAGCAACGCTTTCAACGTGGCCGAGGACAAGCTCGGACTGCTCAAGCTCCTGGACGCCGAGGACATATTCGTCGACCATCCCGACGAGAAGTCGATCATCACGTACGTGGTCACGTACTATCACTACTTCTCGAAAATGAAACAGGAAACTGTCCAAGGTAAGAGGATAGGGAAGGTGGTCGGCATCGCGATGGAGAACGACCGCATGATACACGAGTACGAGAGCCTGACCAGCGATCTGTTGCGCTGGATCGAGAGCACCATCGAGGCCCTAGGCGACCGTAGGTTCGCCAATTCGCTGGTAGGCGTGCAGTCCCAGCTCTCCCAGTTCTCCAATTACCGGACCGTCGAGAAGCCGCCCAAGTTCGTGGAGAAAGGGAACCTGGAGGTGCTGCTGTTCACGCTGCAGTCCAAGATGCGAGCCAACAATCAAAAGCCGTACACACCCAAGGAGGGCAAAATGATATCGGACATCAACAAGGCGTGGGAGAGGCTGGAGAAGGCCGAGCATGAGCGGGAGCTGGCTCTGCGGGAGGAGCTAATCCGCCAGGAGAAGTTGGAGCAGCTGGCAGCCAGGTTCAATCGGAAGGCAAGCATGAGAGAGACCTGGTTGTCCGAGAACCAGCGACTGGTCTCGCAGGACAACTTCGGCTTCGACCTTGCCGCCGTGGAGGCAGCGGCTAAGAAGCACGAAGCCATCGAGACTGATATATTCGCGTACGAGGAACGAGTTCAAGCGGTGATGGCGGTGTCGCAGGAGCTCGAGGCTGAGAAGTATCACGATATCGAGCGGATCAACGCTCGAAAGGACAATGTCCTCAGACTTTGGACTTATCTGCTGGAATTGTTGCGTGCCAGGAGGGTGAGGCTGGAGCTCTCGCTTCAGCTGCAGCAGAACTTCCAGGAGATGCTCTACATCCTTGACAGCATGGAGGAGATCAAGATGCGTTTACTGACCGACGATTACGGGAAACACTTGATGGGCGTGGAGGATCTTTTACAGAAGCACTCCCTCGTGGAGGCCGACATCAACGTCCTGGGAGAAAGGGTGAAAGCTGTGGTCCAGCAGAGCCAGAGATTCTTGGAGCACGGCGAGGGCTATCGACCCTGCGATCCAACCATCATCGTGGAACGCGTGCAACAATTGGAGGACGCGTACGCCGAGCTGGTCCGCTTGGCCGTGGAGCGCAGAGCCAGGCTCGAAGAGTCTCGCAAGCTCTGGCAATTCTACTGGGACATGGCCGACGAGGAGAACTGGATAAAGGAGAAGGAGCAGATCGTGTCGACGGGAGACATTGGCCACGACTTGACCACTATAAACTTGCTGCTTTCCAAGCACAAGGCCTTGGAGAGCGAGATCCAATCTCACGAGCCTCAACTGATGGCAGCGGCCGCCGTAGGAGACGAGCTGGTCCGCCAGCAGCACTTTGGCTCTGACCGTATCCAAGAGCGGCTCCAGGAGATCCTGGGGATGTGGAATCATCTGCTGGATCTGGCTGCCTTCAGGAGGAAGCGCCTGGAGGAAGCCGTCGACTACCATCAGCTGTTCGCGGACGCGGACGACATTGACATCTGGATGCTGGACACTCTGCGACTAGTGTCGTCGGAGGATGTCGGCAGGGATGAAGCCAACGTTCAGTCGTTGCTGAAGAAGCACAAGGACGTGACGGACGAGCTGAAGAACTACGCGGCGATCATCGATCAGCTACATCAGCAAGCTTCGGGTCTTGGCGAGCAAGACGCCAAGTCGCCGGAGGTGCTCGAGAGACTCTCGTCCATCGATTCGAGGTACAAGGAACTGATGGAGCTCGCCAAGCTGCGCAAGCAACGGCTGGTCGACGCTTTGTCGCTGTACAAGCTGCTGAGCGAATCGGACGGCGTGGAGCAATGGATCGGCGAGAAGAATCGAATGCTGGAGACGATGGTGCCTGCCAAGGATATCGAGGACGTGGAGATCATGAAGCACCGGTACAACGGCTTCGAGAAGGAGATGTACGCGAACGCCTCCAGGGTAGCTGTGGTGAATCAGCTAGCCAGACAGTTGTTGCACGTCGAGCATCCGAATTCCGAGCAGATCGTCGCCCGGCAGAACGAGCTCAACCAGAAGTGGGCCGAGCTGAGGGAGAAGGCGGAGAACAAGCGGGACGAGCTCAACTCCGCGCACGGTGTCCAGACCTTCCACATCGAGTGCCGCGAGACGGTGTCCTGGATCGAGGACAAGAAGCGGATCCTCCAGCAAACCGATAGCTTGGAGATGGACCTGACCGGCGTCATGACTCTTCAGCGTCGTCTCAGCGGGATGGAGCGCGACCTGGCGGCAATACAGGCCAAACTGGACGCCCTAGAGATGGAGGCGCAGAATATCCAGCAGCAGAACTTGGAGGACCCGGAGATGATTGGCGAGAGGATCACGCAGATCCACACCATCTGGGAGCAGCTGACCCAGATGCTGAAGGAACGCGACGCCAAGTTGGAAGAGGCCGGTGACCTGCACAGATTCCTCAGAGACCTCGATCACTTCCAAGCCTGGCTGACCAAGACGCAGACGGACGTCGCCAGCGAGGACACGCCGACCACCTTGGCCGACGCGGAGAAACTGCTGACGCAGCATCAGAATATCAAGGAGGAGATCGACAATTATACCGACGACTACCAGAAGATGATGGACTACGGCGAGAGGCTGACCACCGAGGCTGGCGACGGCGACACCCAGTACATGTTCCTCAGGGAGCGATTGAACGCGCTCAAGAGGGGCTGGGAGGAGTTGCACCAGATGTGGGCCAACAGGCAGCTGCTGCTGTCGAACTCGCTGAACCTGCAGGTGTTCGATCGGGATGCTCGTCAGGCAGAGGTGCTGTTGTCTCAGCAAGAGCACATTCTGGCCAAGGACGAGACGCCGGTGAACTTGGAGCAGGCGGAGCACATGATCAAGCGGCACGAGGCGTTCATGACCACCATGGACGCTAACGACGAGAAGATCAACAACGTGGTGCAGTTCGCCGGGCGACTTGTCGACGAGGGGCACTTCGCGGCGGACAAAGTCAAGAAGAAGGCGGAGAGCATCAACGAGCGTCGTCGAGTGAACCGCGAGAAGGCTAACCAGTCCATGGAGAAGCTCAAGGACCAACTGCAACTGCAGATGTTCCTGCAGGACTGCGAGGAGCTGGGCGAGTGGGTGCAAGAGAAGCACATCACCGCCCAGGACGAGACCTACAGGAGCGCGAAGACGGTGCACAGCAAGTGGACCAGACACCAGGCATTCGAGGCGGAGATCGCCAGCAACAAGGACCGCCTGCAGCAGCTACAGCAGGCCGCCGAGGAGCTGATACAGCAGAAGCCAGATCTAGCCGAGATCATAAAGCCGAAAGTGGCCGAGCTGGCCGACCAGTTCGAGGAGCTCGAGACCACCACCCACGACAAGGGCGAGCGGCTGTTCGACGCGAATCGCGAGGTGCTGATACACCAGACCTGCGACGACATCGACTCCTGGATGAACGAACTGGAGAAACAGATCGAGAGCACCGACACCGGCTCCGACCTGGCCTCCGTCAACATTCTTATGCAGAAGCAACAGATGATCGAGACCCAGATGGCGGTCAAGGCCCGCCAGGTGACGGAGCTCGACAAGCAGGCGGACCATCTGCAGCGCACCGTGCCGGACGACAAGATGGAGGAGATCAAGTGCAAGAAGGAGAAGGTGGCGCAGAGGTTCGCCCAGCTGAAGGCGCCGCTGATCGAGAGGCAGCGTCACCTGGAGAAGAAGAAGGAGGCGTTCCAGTTCAGGCGGGACGTGGAGGACGAGAAGCTCTGGATCGCCGAGAAGATGCCGCAGGCCACCAGCAACGAATACGGCACCTCCCTCTTCAACGTCCACATGCTGAAAAAGAAAAACCAGTCGCTGCGCACGGAGATCGAGAACCACGAGCCCAGGATCAACCTGGTCTGCACCAACGGGCAGAAGCTGATCGAGGAGGGGCACGAGGACAGCCCCGAGTTCAACAAGCTGATATCCGAGCTGACTGAGAAGTGGAGGGAGCTGAAGGACGCCGTCGTCGACAGGAACAAGCATCTGCTGCAGAACGAGAAGGCGCAGCAGTACTTCTTCGACGCCACCGAGGCCGAGTCCTGGATGAGCGAGCAGGAGCTGTACATGATGGTGGAGGATCGCGGCAAGGACGAGATCTCCGCGCAGAATCTGATGAAGAAGCACGAGTCCTTGGAGCACGCCGTCGAGGACTACGCGGAGACCATCCGCCAGCTCGGCGAGACCGCCAGGCAGCTTATCAACGATCAGCACCCTCTGGCCGATCAGATCGCGGTGAAACAGTCGCAGGTGGACAAGCTGTACGCGGGATTGAAGGATCTGGCTGGCGAGCGGCGAGCTAAGCTGGACGAGGCTCTTCAGTTGTTTATGCTGAACAGGGAGGTGGACGATCTGGAGCAATGGATCTCCGAGAGGGAGCTGGTAGCTGGTAGCCACGAGCTTGGCCAGGACTACGACCACGTCACCCTCCTGTGGGAGAGATTCAAGGAGTTCGCCCGCGACACCGAGGCGATAGGCTCGGAGAGGGTGGCCGCTGTGAACGGTATCGCGGATTCGTTGATCGCCACCGGCCACTCCGACGCGGCCACCATCGCCGAATGGAAGGATGGCCTGAACGAGGTCTGGCAGGATCTACTCGAGCTGATCGAGACCCGCACGCAGATGCTGCAAGCCAGCCGCGAGCTGCACAAGTTCTTCCACGATTGCAAGGACGTGCTCGGCAGAATACTGGAGAAGCAGAACGCCATGTCGGACGAGCTCGGCCGCGACGCTGGATCGGTGTCCGCCCTCCAACGGAAGCACGCCAATTTCATACAGGACCTGTCCACGCTGCAGACGCAGGTGGCCCAGATCCAGGAGGAATCGGCCAAGCTGCAGGCTAGCTACGCCGGCGACAAGGCCAGAGAGATAACGAACCGCGAGGGTGAGGTGGTGGCTTCTTGGAACAACCTTCAATCCCTCTGCGAGGAGAGAAGAACCAAGCTGGAGGACACCGGCGACCTGTTCCGCTTCTTCAACATGGTCAGGACCCTGATGATCTGGATGGACGATGTGGTGCGTCAGATGAACACCTCCGAGAAGCCCCGCGACGTGGCCGGCGTGGAGCTTCTCATGAATAACCACCAGAGCCTCAAGGCCGAGATCGACGCCAGGGAGGACAACCTGATGGCGTGCATCAATCTCGGCAAGGACTTGCTGGCAAGGAGCCACTACGCCAGCAGCCAGATCAAGGAGAAACTGGCGGCGCTGACCGACCATAGAAACGCCTTGCTCCACAGATGGGAAGAACGCTGGGAGAACCTGCAGCTCATCTTGGAGGTATATCAATTCGCCAGGGACGCGGCGGTCGCCGAGGCATGGCTAATCGCCCAGGAGCCGTATCTCATGAGCCAGGAACTCGGCCACACCATCGACGAGGTCGAGAACTTGATCAAGAAACACGAGGCTTTCGAGAAGTCGGCAGCTGCGCAGGAGGAAAGGTTCAGTGCCTTGCATCGGCTCACCACGGTTAGTAGGACCGGCATTGTCGCATCTTTAATCCAAACCGAAACTTTGTTAAACGGAGGCGTGTACTCTTCGTGTACTCTGTTACAGTTCGAGTTGAAAGAATTGAAGAGGAGAGAGCAGGAACGGGAGGAAGAAGAGAGACGCAAGAAGGAGGAAGTAGCAGCAGCCGAGGCAGCCCGATTAGCTAAAGCCACTCCAGTAACTAGTCCAGACGAACCAACCAGTGAAAGGTATGTACGCGGTATCTCTCCGTACGTGCCTCTATCTTTTGTAATATAAACGAAAAGTGGTTTCGGCGCACTAGTTCGGTCAGTTAAAACAAAAAAAAAGCTAATTTGCAATTTTAAAAATTATAAATTCCGACGTTTCGGTCTGTGGTTTAGACCATTTTCAAGGAAAGATATAAAGAATACTGCGTTTGCTTTAAAGTAAGTCACACGTTTGCTACGACGTGTAACACGCGAGTCGGTTAGAACGTGACTGAAGTAAACATTATACCATGGGGACCTTTTAAAGGTGAAACAAACTGTGGCTAGAACGAAGTCAAGTGCAAGACCGTTGACTATTAAACACATGTTCAAAAATTATTATTGACGGAAAACGGCATTTTAAACCTTACGACACACTGTCAAAAATACCACTGGTTGTTATTCATGTGGTAATAGCCCGAAACACTCTTGGATATATGAAAATACAATTACATAATGTTGTTGTATTATGTATCGATGATCTGATCATAAAAATTAAATCAAAGCAAAATTTCCATTGGAAGAATTTCTAAACCACAGACCGAAACGTCGGAATTTATAATTTTTAAAATTGCAAATTAGCTTTTTTTGTTTTAACTGACCGAACTAGTGCGCCGAAACCACTTTTCGTTTATTCTACAAATACGGTCGATATCATAACTACTTTAGTTCTATCTTTTGTTATCCAACTGTTGGAGTAGACTGTAGACTGTAGACTGTAGACTGTAGACTGTAGACTGTAGAGAATACTTGGCCAGTAATGAATAATTTATGGTGCACTGGCTTTATTTAGTTAAACAGTAAAACGTAAACGGTAGACTGACTTGTAAAAGAAGGACTTGTACTTGTATGATAAAAGAGTAAAATTCTATTTCCTCTGTGCAACAGAGCCGAGGCTGAAGGTGTGACTGCTGGAGAACGTGCCGCTGGCGAAGACGACTCGCATGGTAAGCCAATCAAGCCCGTACATCGCGATATGGTATACATATTGTATATTCCAAGGCCGTTCGATCGAAAGATCGAACATGTACGTAGATGATTAACGAATCAGCGCCAACGTTGGTAGCTCTGGTTACTTTTTCTGACAAGTCCAACTTGTCTTCTTCCAATGGTAGTCGAAACGATACAGGAACGATCATCATTCAGTGCTCCGTTCAACTACAAAAATCGACAAGAATTATGTCTTTTTTGTTTCATCTTTTTTTTGTTCTTTTTTTTTTGTTTCAATGTACTACTAATACAATATGTACCGTACGGTTTCGCTTGCCACGTATCTTGTACACTTAACTCTTAGGCGACTGGTTTTACAAACTGGTTTTGTTCGGATAAGCATGAAATCGCTAACAGCACGTTTATTTTTGCCTCCTTCCCCCCAACCTGTGTCGAAACCAACGAATCCCGCTTCCCCATAATCCTTCTCGCCCAACTGCGAATCCCTCCTAAATGCACCCTAAAAATGCGGCACGGAATGCACAAACCACCGCAGTGGCACATCGCAAGGCTTCTACACGTACACCACAGCCTCAAGACAAATCCAAGGAAGGTGAGTGTCCCGATGGTATAAGAAGTAATGATCTTATTTCCCAAACTACTTGGTACTTGATCACGAACCTACCTTTCGACATGTGCCTTATGAAGGATTAAGCGTTGCGTTACTTTGCTCCTACGTCGCGTCGTTCAGCGTATGCAGCATAATGCAGCATATTTCCTGCCTCGCCATACGTTCATCATTGCTCCCTTTCATTCATTCACGATTAACGAGTGCGAGGGGTTGTGATCAATCATTTTCAGGGCGTAGAGAGATCGCAATAAGCGAGCTGGTGCATCGTGTGTACTAATCTTACTGTTTTTAATTACCATTACGCTATCAACTACCAGTGCCTCGTGTTAAATACATATAAACCGATCGTATCGTTCCGCTGCTTTTCAGCTGGCGAATCCGTATTCCTGTCCCGTAGACGAGATTCCGGTATTTGATGGTTCAATTGAATTTTATATTTAGATTCCGCTATTGATCCTTTAAGCTGGTGATGGAGCATAAGATTAAATCATCCGCCCATGGCAGGGTTCTACGGCAGATCTTCTTTCTTCCCTCTCGCATTAAAGTTAACCCGTATTGTGCAGTCGTAGCTATAGATAGCAACGAATGCTTTATCATTCTCTGGTTAGGTACCCATTCAAGATTCATCGAGCAAACGGGTTATGTTCGCAATATGGGTTGGCCATGGATCTCACGGAAACTTCGAGTCTTTCAGCATATTCGTTGAGCAACTACACACGCCTATCGCTGTCATCATAATTCTTATGCGCACTCGCTTATTTTTCTTTTTTTTTTAATCAACTCTCTCTAGCAGGTGACGGAGTTGTTCTACCAGAGACACGAAACCATTCATTAAAACAGTGTTTTCGATCGCCCAGCCGAAGGCGCAGTTCCAATCGCACGTTGCATGATTGATGTGTGCGTCATTAAAATCCCTCAAACAAGCTGGTACAAGCCAAGTACAAGCAGCACGAATTAAACTTGGTAAAAAAACTCATCTTGTCTAAAACGTAAGCACGCGCGTAACCCTCGCTTCTTATCTGCATGTGGAATCTCCCGTTGCTACTGCAAAAGCTTCTAGAGCAACTTGTACCAGCATCTTCTCGATGAATGCATTCGTTGAATGGAATTGATATGTTGCAAGTTCATAACAACACTCACCACTAACATATACTTTCATTTCTCCTCCCATTATTGACTAATCGACTTTGCCGATAACTTTTGTTCGAGTAACTATATTACGTAGGCGTTGACAATAGTATTACATGTTGAATTTGGTGTGTGGTGTAGTGCATGTTCAGAAACCTGCACGTCTATCCATGCGAGGAGAAGCAACACCACCTGCCACCCCCTCGTCCACAAAACCTCCGCAAGGTCTATCCAGTCCAACAAGTAAGTTCACTTAAAGGATCACTATTTGCTTTATTCATATCCCCCGCGGGTCGAGACAAAACGTGAAATCGTACGATAAATAGTCCATGATATCTGACATGTTCGAGGTTTCTGCAAGCGTACAGTTGGGAGAATTTACATTTGCCCGTGTTGAATATTCCTAATCATGGCTGAAGAAATTCGGCTCGTCGTCTGTACTGGGCCGAGTCTCTCTCGGGCCAGCTGGACAGATATTGCCGAACTTGTCGACGAACTGACAAGCCTCCAGGACTCTTAGCGTCTCGTCGACGGAACGCGACAGACATATCTCGCTGATGGCGACGTGTCGAATCAATTGACTCGTATCTATCACGAAGAGCGCCTTCAGTGATATCCCTAGCTCCTCGTCGAGTACTCCGTACGCCTTGGATATCCTGTGATTGTTATCGGATAGGACGGCGATGTTCATGTGGCCCAGGCCACCCTGCTTCCGCGGGGTCAGGATCCACGCTAGGTGCGAATACTGGGAGTCCGTGGAGATCGCCACTACCTCGCAGCCTTTCACGTGGGAGCAAATTGAAATTAGAAATTAGATTCCCAATGTTTATTAGAGAGACTCGGTTTAGAATCGCATGCCTATCGTGTACCTAGCTTCTGGAATTCTTCAGCACGGTCGCTGAACTGTATGATTTCGGTGGGGCAAATGAAAGTGAAGTCGTACGGGTAGAAGAGCAGTATCAGATACATTCCCTTGTAATCGTCCAGCGCTATGTCTTTGAGTTTTAACTCGGCCACTGCGACGCCTGACCAAGCAGGTGCGGGATTCGACAACGCAGGCAGTACACGCACCTCCGGATCGTGTGGCTCGCGTGGCTCCTCGCCACAGCACAGATCCTTGTGCTCCAATGCCCTCTGCCCTAGGAAATGCCTCGCGTTCGCCATCGTTATCGATAAACACGTTTCCGCGCACGGACGTGAACGTTGCTGACCGCAGTTTTCTATGGTTAAAAACAAAAGTTGAATAGAAGGCTCGACAGTGTAAGAAATTCTATAGAGTGGAACGGAATTTTAGCGAATGCCCGATTCACCCAACTCCCGTTATCTGTAGTCGCAGCAACAGTTTTGTCTTGGAATTTTGCTGTAAAAGTTCCCTCGGGTACATACCTTACACGCTGCCTTTCCGTAGGAGTATTTTACAAGGTGTTTCCAGAGTCTACTCTAGAGATCTCTCGCATGAAGCATGCTGCATGAGCATTTAAACTATTTAAAGGATCAACTTAAGATTGTCTCGCAGTAACGAAACCTTACCCGTCATGAAATTCCGCAAGCTATAGGCTCTCGATGTTGAAGAGTAAGTAGCTAATAATGTCGTCCTGTGTGTTGCGTGTATCGTTGAAAGCTCCGAAAGGTGGAAGCGGTTCCGAGTCTGGTACTTTAAGACGTAAGGAACGTAGTCGCAGCAAGTCGCCGTTCAGGAGCTTCCGCTGGAGGAAATCGGCCAAATCACCGAGTTTAGATCGCAGTGGCGTGAGTGATGATGAGCGCAGTATATCTGGTAAGCAAACACACATTTAGACGAGGAGACGTAATATGATGGAATTAACATTAGCCGTAAGAGACATTTAACTTTTAACTTGAAAGCGTGTCGATTAAGAACCAAGTAGATATAAATAAGCTAATAAGAATTCTGCATTGTCCAGGTGCGATGGCTTTCTGACGAAACGAGCCTCGTCGCGATCGTCAACCAACTACTAATCCTCTTACTTTCAGCTTCGTCCAACATGGAACAACTCGTGGAACACAGATAATAGATGTACCTCTTATGCTTAGAGTGGGGTTTTTCAATAATGATACTGATTGTGCCATGCGAGATGAGACGTTAGAAAGCTGGGATAAGTTTGTGTTGCATCCTACTAATCGTATGCGATCCAAGTCGATCTGTATCGTGAATGCGTGTACGTTTTGGGTGATATTTGGTAAACCGTGTAGGCCTTTAGGCTCTCCCCAGACATACGATGTACCGACCTACATATGTGCCTTGTAATCGTTAAATTGCATTACGTTGTTCGCAGCTCCGCCGTGCACGGCAAACAATCGGGACATTGTTTAACTGTAACGTAGATGATCCTGCCTGTTTATAGTGTTTATACCGTTATATCGTTCGTTCGCTCGGTGGCTCTTAAGTAACGTTTCGCTTTCCAGAACAGCGAAGCCCCACCGACGACGAGTTCGAAGGCGTGCTGCAACGAAAACACGAATGGGAGAGCACAACGAAGAAAGCATCGAACCGATCCTGGCAGAAGGTTTACATGGTTGTTCGCGGGCAAAGCTTGTACGTGTACACGGACCAAAAGTCATACAAAGCCGCGCCTGATCAGCTCTACAAAGGGGAAGTTCCTCTTGACCTCAGAGGCGCGACCATCACCGTAGCGAATGATTACACTAAGAAGAAACATGTCTTCCGCGTCAAGTAGGTCTCCTGTAATTAAACGCCAACGGTACAGCAGCTCTTCTCACAGAGCCTCTTCTACAGTGAAACTTGGTTGGCGGTGTGATGTGTTGCAGGTCGCAAAGCGGATCAGACTTCCTGTTCCAGGCCAAAGACGACACCGAGATGAACGAGTGGGTCTCTGTACTGAATCAAGCGGCGCAGGGCGCGTCGGGTGCCAGCACGTCCAGGGCGCACACTTTGCCCGCGCCTACGCAAGCCGAGACAAAGCGGCGTAGCTTCTTCACTCTCAAGAAAAAGTGAGTTTAGAGTATAGAAAGGGAATGAAACGCCGTACCCTACGTTATTGCCGCGCGACGCCAACATATCGCGTTAACTTGACGAGATGTCTTGGAATCCAATCGGGATTAGGAGAGGGAGCACATTCTTCGCTTTGCCCGCTTTATCGAAATCATTCGTGCCTGCTATCCGTTCAGATCGTGCAGAAATCGTGCTTAATATCGGAGCGAGCCATTTCAAGTCATGAATTTGGTAGTTAAATGGAGGCAGTGGCGCTCATGATGTTCCACTTTATTATCGTCTGTGTTACTCTCCCACGTTCTTTTTCGAGACGATTCTTCCGACGCTCGATACGCGCGCGTTATGTTAACGCGTGGCTGAGTTTTATGGCTTCTCGTATATCACTGGCGAAGCAAGTTGTTGGCCCAGTGCAAGTGGCGTACAGAAGTAGGTCGAGTCGAATGAACCATAACGTTTTAAACTTAAACGCATCTCGAGCTTCCGAGTTTGGAACAACGACCTTGAAGAAGAACGTGTGAATTGGGGTTTTTTTTTTACTAACAATAAGTAGTCGAATTGGCACCAGTGGAGATAAGTCGGTCCTGCCTCGATCACTTGACTGCTGAATTTATGATTTCAGTATATCTCTACCAGCAAGCCTTACTTAAACGAGTGTTGCGCGAAGAAATCGGCACCGTAATGTAATTAGCGGTAATCGACGAATATGGTAATTGCCGGCTGGAAAGGCCGCGTAATCCTACATTCGCAGTGGTAACTTGATACTGTCTGTTCTTTTGCATTTGATTGATCGCCTCTCGTCGTCTCCGATTTACTCCGAGAGCCAAGTAAACTAAGCTCCATTGAACGTCGAAGGCGTGGGTACTGTAACGGACGCATTGCTTCATCTTTTATTTAATGTCATTGATCATGATTAGAAGTGTGGTGGCCGGTGATCAACAGGGCGGCTCGGAGCATGAATCGGTCGAAATCATTTCGAGGTCTTCTCCCAGTCCATTCCATCGCATACGATTTAGCGCTGGCAGACCATCCATTCACATTCGATCATATTTTGCATTTATCATATTTTAGAAAAGCCAAAAAGTAGAAAGCGAAACCAATGAACGTAAGAAAACGGTACACAATTGGAACAACATTTAGTGATTGCGGTGAGTCGCACAACAATCCTAGATCATCATCTTACCGTCGTACTTACTGCACGATTAATTAATTGATCATCGTTACCAATTGTTTTCTGTCCTTCTGCTCCTTACGTTTCGTTCCTTTCTTTCATTACCTATGATTAGCATCTCGAGAAGTACGAGAGGGGAATGTTCTTCCAATTGTGAATGCGGAATGATCATATCGAGGTTCTCTAAATGGGAGAATGCATTGTATGTTGCAGTGCTTACTGTGTTTCATATGCGCGCTAGAGAGTCCCTTTCAGTTTCCGTGAAACTTTGGAGTCGCTAATTACAGTCATTTTTCGTTATCCGTTAGCTATAATTTATTCAAACGATACCTGCGCGGTTACGTTTGTAGACTGATCAAGTAATGCGAGTACTTTGTACACACACACACATATACCAGCTGAAGTAAAGCGAAAAGATTCTCAACCTTTTGCTTCACCTTTTATAGACCACATTGCTCTAGAGAAATGCTCTATCACAAGCAGAGGATCGGTGAGAGCTATAATATCTAATTAAATGTTAAATGTTCCAGCATTATAAATTCTAAGATTACGCATTCGAGAGTTCTAGAGCTTAGAGAATATACATTTCCACAAGTGTCACGACACGAATAAGCGCGAGGGCCGAAAGACTAAAGGCGCTTTCGGTTTCATGAGATTCAGTGTCGGCTGATCAACGAATAATGATGGGCGCTGACTGTATTGCACGACAAACTCTTGTAATTCAGCGACAAAACATTTCCAAACGTTTCTACGATTTCGAAAGGTCATAACGACTCGGATATATGAAACACAATGGTTTTTAACGTGTCACATTATTCAAACAGCTCAATTCACATGCGCTTCTTATTCGCATTTCTTCGTTGCTTTCACGAAACGTTTTCTTTCCGTTCGCCTAGTATGCGTAGATCACAAATTACGATATTACGTACCTATCATTGTTGGATTATATTTTTTGGCGCTATCGTTTTATCATTGCTTACTCATTACATCATCATTTCTTCACGCTTCTTTGCTGCCCAAGGGCTATCAAACATATTTTTTTTATATATATACATATATATATATGTATAAAATAGAAAAGAAATTAAACTTTGTTACCTTCCTTATTGGAGGTAACTTGTACCACGCTACATCCAAAAGTGCGCAGCTCCTGAAGACGGGGCTGTGTTGATGCATATTGGTAATATTACTTTAATTGTACGAGATTTGTGTGTAGCGTTCGTATGCCCGTCAAACTTTGAGCGATAGTTTAGTATTGATTTAGCAGCATTATAAGATATCTTGAGATGTAGTAATGTTCTACCCATACATACATACATACATACTAGGGTGGCTCTTATTTTCGATTTTTGAATTTTCATCGGGGCACCCTCCAGAATAGTTCCAAATAATTAAAAAAAAATCTGTGTAAAGTTTCAGCTCGATCGGGTAACGGGAAAGGGTGCCCCTGGGCCGTTAAACATTTAAATCATTACTTAACAGCTCGCGAAGTCGATTTTATATAAGGTCTTCCAAGTTATTGATTAAATAAAAAAATATGTGAAACAAAAGTTGTAGATCCGGACAAGGAGCATCTTTTTTGGTGTATTACTATTTTTCGTGCAACAAACGGTTTTCGAAAAAAATCCAAAAAACTAAAAAAAAACTTTTTTCAAATTTTGAAAGTTTAAAAGCTTCTAGAACGCTTTTTATTTATGAAGGTGAACAAAAAAATGGAATTTATATTTTCGAGGACTATTTTTTAAACATTTAAGGGGGGGGCATATACCGAAATATGCAAACAAGATAAAAAAAATTTCTTCTTATTTTCAGTGTTTGATATGTGATGAATGTTTCCTGAAAAGTTGGGGTCGAAATTCGCAAAAATATCGGAGTACGCATTAGAAGTCAAGTATGCTCATTGGTGGCAGAGACGTAACAGCATTAACCTTTAGGGTTGAAAATGAAAACTACACATTTCTTTCAGTCTTCATAAATAAGAAATGTTTGATATACATGTAAATTTTCAAAATATGAAAAAAAGTCGGACATGAAATCTTGCACTTTTTAGGCAATAAAAAAGAAACTATGAATCAAATAAAATATCCACGCCGTCACAAAACTGAGTAACAGTGTTTCATATAGCCATGCAAAATTTGAAGTAAATCGGTTGAATAGTATTCGAGTAATCGTGGGTAACATGCTAGAAAATCATGATATCCAGAAAAATGCATTTGAATACCTCACTTCTGACGTCTATATCTCCGATATTTTTGCGAATTTCGACCCCAACTTTTCAGGAAACATTCATCAGATATCAAACACTGAAAATAAGAAGAAAACAAATCTTATCTTGTTTGCATATTTCGGTATATGCCCCCCCCCCTTAATGTTTAAAAAATAGTCCTCGAAAATAAAAATTCCATTCTTTTGTTCACCTTCATAAATAAGAAGCGTTCTAGAAGCATTTGAACTTTCAAAATTTGAAAAAAAAAGTTTTTTTTTAGTTTTTCGGATTTTTTTCGAAAACCGTTTGTCCAACGACAAAACGTAATACACCAAAAAAGATGCTCCTTGTCCGGATCTACAACTTTTGTTTGACATATTTTTTTATTTAATCAATAACTTGGAAGACCTTATATAAAATCGACTTCGCGAGCTGTTAAATAATGATTTAAATGTTTAACGGCCCAGGGGCACCCTTTCCCGTTATCCGATCGAGCTGAAACTTTACACAGATTTTTTTTTAATTATTTGAAACTATTCTGGAGGGTGCCCCGAAGAAAATATTGAAAAAAATTTTTACCAAGAGTAAATAAGAGCCACCCTAATACATACATACATACAGTCTGGTCCATTTCAATCTGTCCACTTTTGTTTCATAGATTGTTTGTCATTGATAATGAGATGTTGCAGACAGAGATTAAAGTGTATCGAAGAAGAAGAAGATACCTTGCAGATGACAAAAATTAGAGATCTTATTCGACCGACTTTAATGCCCGTTCAAGATATTTTCTATGACAAACAGTTATCCAGATATCAGAGTGGGAGAGATGAAAATAGACTACATACTGTGTTCCCTTGGGGAAACTCGACGTAACTGTTGCTCGATACACGAGTGACAAGTTTCAAAGAGGCTAGAGCACAAATAAATAATAGGCTAGAGAGTAAATAATAGGTATAAAGTCAGAGATGATTGTTCTTTTAAAGGAAGAATGTTTAGGTTCTGACTATATGGATAAGCAATATCATTGCTAATGGTCAAGATCGCTACATGATGAGAGAGAGAGAGAGAGAGAGAGAGAGAGTGTTTTTTTGTTGTAATCTTTTCCTTTATGCCTTGTCAGTAAAGTACTTAATGTCGGTTTGCTCTATGCCTCGCTGATGAACACTTTTCCTGCGATGTTGGGTAAAAGATCTGCAAGCCCTAGCATCCAAAATACACGGTGTCGAGGACACATGTATCCCCCCCCCCCCCCCCACACACACCTGTATCAATAGTGCATTGAATGTTTTGATTTAACGTTCGGTTTGTTTTGCCAATTTTCAGCTAAACCGGAGCAGTGAAGTTCGGTATAAGCCGCTCCAGCACAACACACACGTTTAAAAGAGAAATGTTTCGTCGCTCTGCGTGATTAAAAGCAACGCTAACATGTAACAGTAAGGAGAGACATACACACAACACGCGGCCATGGGTGTTTACCAAATTAATGTTCAAGGACGACCTTTCGCTAAACGAGTCATTTAACGATGATACGCCTACATCTCGACTACTATCAGCTACCGAATAAACATAGAATATTTAAACAGCTGTCTGTACGTATTAAAACACTTGACGCGCGCGTAGGCCATTCGAAGTCTAATTGCGTTTTAGTTATCGAGGGAATTTTTCGGACACTTTGCAATATATCGCTAGTTGAGAAAGCGACACACACAACACAAACACATTCGGTATGTCCCACGTTAGCGTGACCGAGGTTTACTCACTTGGATGTATCGATCACGAAAACAATTGTATCTTTGCACGCTATCTCTGTTACGTCGTCTTTCAAATGCCATTCGAGTTATCTTTTCAACGTGATGCTCCATCGTAATTATATATCACGGCATATATGTATATCATGTTGCGCTTCATATCTATTTACAACAATGTAATGTTTCATTTCTATTAAACCAAAACGATCGTTCAAGCCAGTATCAGATCGCTGCGAGTCATTTTGTCGATTTAATAAACGCGAGGCCAGTAATTCAATCTTTAAAGAGGCACTTTGTACCGAGAATCGAACCGCACGCGTTGCTGAAAGTAATCGAAACAACTGAATGTCGGAGGAGCTGCGCTACTTGGGTCCCGTTACTTCAGAATACGATCTTCCATTTTGAGCAGTGCGTTCGCCAGTGTCAGGTGCAAAGATTTTCCATCTTTTTACACGCTGCATGATTCTTTGGATACGTCATTATTAAAGAGGATCTCGCGACGCAAACAGTGCCTTAAGAGGACTGTACTTTCTGTCACTCTGAATATTTGCAAGAACGCTTGATAAACGCTGGGCCAAGGGGAAATATCCTCGGCCGCGAACTCTTTTATACTCTGTAGGCGAAACTTTGGCAAGTGATCATTGTTACATACTTTGTGTCCGGGAAGAGATTGTCGAGACAACTTACGCAGCAATCTGATACGTTACCGGTGGTTACCTGTATCGCTCATCTCGAGGCGCGAAGAGTATTTTCTTCCCGGATTCGCAAACTCTTCATTTCTACACACGTATGTACGTACGCGCATTGTACTTTTTTTTAATTTCGCGTATTTCCCGCAAACGATTCGTTTGCGTTTCGATGACTGCCATATACTTTTAAGAAGCACACTAACTTGGGACATGAATATATAAATATATAAATAAATATATAAATATATATATATATATATATAAATTAGCTTTTAACAAATTGTTAAATATGCTCCGCGCCCTAAGGGAAAACGCATTGGAGAATTATAAAGAATGGAGAACACTGTGTAATAATTCAAAGAGTTTCCTCCTAATATACGATCATAAATGATATCATGATTCTACGGAATTAAAAACAGAGAGAGAGAGAGAGAGAGAGGGAGAGAGAAGAGAAATATTTAATTGTTCTTTAGACTTCTCCGCGTACGATTACAGTTTTTATCAAGCGAGTAACCATGAACATGAATCATATTGATGGATCGTCGTCATTCTTTGGTTCTGTTCGAAATGTCTCGCTCGGTTGATCCTAACTGCAGTTGTCCGCCACTTGCGAATTCGCGCGATTGTTAACTTTCTTTTTTTTTTTAAATATTTATCACCTTCGCCGTTCTGTTTCGTAGACTTTAAGGATGACCCAGGCAAAGTTTTTAAGAAGAGTACCGCGCTTGAAACCCTTTTCCAAGGGAATATTGACTTTTTAAGGAAAGCTCGTTTCTGTTCTATCGTCCCGTTCCAATGCGACTCGACCAAGCTGATATCGACGTGTTCCACGTTCTGGTATGCAACTCTATTATCGCTCTTTTCGATGTTTCTTTGAAAATCGAAAACGACATTCAAATCTCCGTGGACCCTCTGATCAACACATGTTTAGAATACATAATACATAATATGTTGGTGGAATATCTCATGTTTTTTTTACTATTGTACCGCGTACGCTTCACTGATTTGTACATACAATCACTGGTAACGCAGTAATGCCTAGAGGACGGATGGAAAAAGTAGCAAGAAGGAACGGAAAATAATCAAAAAATCGACGAACACGTTCGCTTATTCTAATTTCATGCATGCGCATTTAGTGGATATTTTTTATTAAATATTCGGAGTCGCATTGCTACACTACACACACACACACATACACACACAACTTGATATTTCATAGCTATGTGTTTTATATATAAATATATATAAATATAAATACAAAATAAAGAAGGACAGTAAATTATAAGGAATAAAAAATTATTATAATATAGATAATATATGGTAATTGTAAAACTATCCTTCGGTACTTGGTGTACAGAAGAACCCCTCCCCGATAAACTCTTCCTATAGTTCCTATCCTATCTTTCCCGGTAAGACGTCCTATGGGGAAATATTATCGAGGAAATTTCTTAAAAGGATAATATTCCGAAAAATCTTTACCCGGAAATAAATTGCCGCGAATAGCCGTAGCTTGCCGCTAATTTAGTATGACATACAGGACCAGAAGGCGAACATATTTCCTTAATAAGTCCCTATATTTGTTAATTTATTTACAATCCGAGGTCCTAGGACCCTTCTAGAGGCTCTGCTACATACTTTTGCAGTTATACTTGAAAATGTAATCCTGTAACAGCTTTCAGCAGTGATTTCTGTATAGATTCTGTTCATAAGCTCGCAGTTATTAATAAATCTTCGATACTCAAATTCCCTGTGTCATTATTTATGTACTATTATGCACACACTCCCATTCCTCTCGCTAATGCTTTATGCATTTTTCGAGTTACATTCGAAAATAGAGATCCTTAAGATCGCGTAACATTAAGTAATATTATCGAGCGTTTTTCGAAGCGGTAATCGCTGCATCGTATAACATAAAGAGTCGATAGTAACGCGGTTCCCATAAGGTAGGGTGAAAGCACTAGTAGTCGGCCACCCTCTAGTAGTCGACCACTTTTATTATTTAGCTTAAAGAAATAAGTACTGAAATAAAGAATTTATTAAATGACAATTTTATATTATATTTTGAATTTCTAACTTTACAATGCGACATAAAGCGCCCTTCATAGGTAAAAAAAATAAATGCTTTTAAAGTGATTTGCAAACTAATTTTGATTCTACATGCGCCATTGCTGTTTTCTAACCCGAGAAACATAAGTGTGCTTTGAATAGAAACGACAAATGTAATTCAGTTCTATACATTTTTTACTGGAAAATTATGCTATTCCACTGAAAAAGCATCAACAATTTTATATCCGCTTCAAAAATTTAAAAAAAATGGGATAATTTATTTATTTATGGGCATTGAGCTATAAGTATACCTGGAGAGAGAACAGCAATGGGAAGAAGTAGAGGCGACAGCGGTCAGAGAAAAATAGAAGATTACGGGTGAACCTATCCTTCTTCTTCCTATTATCCCTCTCACTCTGTACTATCATGTAGTAAATGTGCTATGTTCATTGAGCTCAATGAACATAGCACATTCCCTCTTTTTCTCTGACCGGCCGCCATTGCTCTGTTCCCTCTCCAGGTATTCTTATAGCTCAATGTTTATTCGTTATTTTAAGTAAAATAGTTTAAGGTGACAGTAATTGGTTAGGTGTCAGTAATTGGGTCCTTTACCCTATATGTATATAAATGCGACAAAATGCTGTTGTTTCCTTGTAACGGTAAGATATCTAAAAATTACAATACTTTTAAAAAAGAAAGATAGCTGTCGACGTCTCAATGACTGGTTGCATTTCACCCCATTTCGATTCAATACGTTCTGCTGGCCGAGAGTGCCGCTGAACGTCCGCAACCCACCTTACAGTTTACACGCATACTACGGCAGCTAGTGGCCACAGGGTGGGGGAACTGCTCACGGCGTCGCTCTTCGCCAGTGATGCCAGAATCGTGGGCAGTGATGCCAGAATCGTGGGACGTGGGACAAATCCGTACCCCCACTATAACCTACCGTCGTCTCCCACTATGGCCTACCGTCGTCCCCCACTTTCTTCCCATCGCACTGCACACAAGCATATCCCTACTCCTGTCCATGTGTTCGGCAGCCGAACAAGCAGCGCACACGGACAGGAGTAGGGATATGCTTGTGTGCAGTGCGATGGGAAGAAAGTGGGGGACGACGGTAGACCATAGTGCTGCCCTCTTTAGTTAAAATGTCCTATCTAGCATTTTGAAACAACCGAGAAAACTGAAGTTTTATCATTTACTTTGTACCGTCCTTATTTTCCTTTATTCACATTAAAACATGTTGCCATTATTTCGTAAAAGCCTAATATATTTTTTTGTAATAGGTGTACCGGTAGGTAATGTATTATTAACGTACCAATTAATTAATTGTTTTAGATAGGATATTTTAACCATTTGGAAATAAGTTAGGTTAAATACATTAAGCTGTTTATAAATCTTTACGAAGCACTTAGAGTTTTCTAAAATTACTTAACAGGTAAAAGACGTGTGCTACTTCAAATATTTCAACATATCTCAAAAAATGAAAAAATGCTAGATAGGACGGTTTAACTAAGGAGGGCAGAGTGGGAGACGACGGTAGGTCATAGTGGGGGTAAGGATTTGTCCCACGATTCTGGCATCACTGATTCCATCCCTGGGGAGGCTTGAATGAATCACGACGAAGCGGCTGAAGAAGAGAGATGGGCAAAGATAATATCTGGATAAACTCAAATAAAAGATGCTTTATGTTTATCCGTTATGAACCGAAGTGAATTCATTCGACGACGAAAGATAATTATTTTATTCGACTTTTATTCGAAGGCTTCGGACAACTTTCGGTCGCGTGTTTATCCGAACCGACGCGATCTCTCTTCGAGCTGAGGATTTGGGCTATTCGGCGGCTTCTGATTTCGGTTCGAGAGGCATACAGTGTTGCTTGCGGTGGATTATGTATTAATAAATTGTAAAACGTGACGTTTTCAGTAACATACTGCTGTGATATTCCAGATTAAAATGAGTTCAAACACGGTATAAATCGGATTATTTCTAGAACTGTACTTGATAATTAAATATAAATGTAACATTTCTAATCTAAAAATGCTAAAAATAATCCGATTTATACTGTGTTTAATTTTATTTTCATCTGGTAAAATCTCAGGAGTATGTTACTGAAACGTTCATGCTTATACGATAGCGAATGTGGAAGTTTTACATTCTATCAAAACATACAACATAAACAATCATTAAATAATCATTTTAATATATTTTTTTATGTGTAAATATAAATATTGTTCCCCACGGCTATTTCCTCCCCGTCGTCCTGGGGTTTTTGTTCAAATTGAAATATGTTAGAGAGGTTGTATATTCCCTCTGAGGTCCTCGAATTGGCACCCACGGTCCAACCATCAATGGTATCGGTTGAAAATTCTGAGCAAAGAAATGAATGAGTTTTATATCATGGCTGAATTATTGCATTTTAATGTAAATAAAGTACCTACCCTATAATAAATAGGAATATGTTCAATATATCGTTGTAGGGGAACCCTTTGTTCTCTAGGCCCATCTCTTTGTCGTCTCTCCCATGGAGTTTCTCTGGATCCAATTGTTTCCCTCCCGTCTCGAGAATGATCTCTGGGCCGCTCGCGATGGTCTCGGCAACATCTCTCACCATCTTTCCGCTCTTTACTATGATCTTTCTCTCTATGTAAATAATGCAATAGTCTGGTAAAATACAATTCCCCGAAGTTTGTGTAGTATCAATTTACAAATTTGTTAAAAAATCTTAACACTAATTGCAATAGCTTTGCTGTGTTGCAAAGTATTATTGCCACTTCAGGCACGAACCTGGGGTGACGGCACGACCGCGACGTGCGCCTAGGACTGTCACTTCGGGTTCTTGTAAGGCTCAAGGACGCCGAACGCCTTTTCAACGTTTTCGACTTGTTTTCTAAAAATTAAAATGTCCATAATTGCGAAACAGAAGTTGTAATAAATCTTAGCAATTTGAAATAATAAACATACCTGAATTTTCCAAATTCACAGTTACGACAGTACGATGTTCCTCGACATCTTCTGTTTCAGTTATTGCTCTCTTTATTTCTTCTCTATCGAATATCGGCTTGGATCCCTCTCCTACAGTTAAGTTCAGTAAATTTATTAATAGAAAAGCAATCGTATGTAGAAATCGGAAAAGCATTTAAGCAATACTAGCAGTTGTGGCAGAGCTTGAAGATATTAACGTCGCTACTCCGATAAACTGACTAGCTCTGAACAATTGTGAGCCAAGTCATTTCGTATTGTCAATTTCAAATTAGTTAAATAAATTTTTATTAATTTATATGATTTTCTATACTAAAAGTATGTATAAATTTACTTTTTATCCGCATAAAGAAAGAGTACTTTACATAATTAAAAATGGCTTACAATTTTCTTGAGTGCCAGATATATTAAGAGAAATTTATTGTTTAACATTTTAATTATTTTGATGATATTATTTTAATAAAACTCTAACTCTAAATATTCTGTAGCAACTGATAATTTTTTAACTAAAATATAATATTTTCTTTTATTTTTCACATAGCGTATACAAATCGCATTAAATAATTTTTCAAAAGAATGTAGCTAAATTCTTGGAATGTTACTCGTTATCTATTACGAATTGATTACAAAAATATAAACATATCGATACGCCTTTCAATATAGTTCAAATAAAGTAGTTTCATTTGCGTGTAGAAGATTCATGATTCCGCAATAAAGTCTTCCGACGGTGGTTCATATTTTCCAGGACGATTAAGTAATTTTCCACTTCGTTGAATCGCATTTTCAAGCTTTCGCGATATTCACTCTATATACAATGCTTCGGAACGCAACTTTTCAAGCCAACTAAATTAAGTTGTTATTTATTTAATGCAATTAAATAAAAGATGAATAAGAATAAGAAAGACCACACTATGCAAAAATTTGGAAAAATTCTAAGATTTAATTTCTGATTTCGTTTCTTCCAGTGTTGAAGCCTAATGTTTAACCCTCTAGGGACGAGTGGGACTCCAGAGTCCCATTCAGATTAACACATTTTTATTTACGTTCCATCAATAAGATCAAGATTTGATAGGTATAAGTGACCTTTAGTAGGCAGAGAAGAAACTGTTGTACCATCAGAACCCGAAATTAAACTTTTTTTTGTTATAAATAAATTTAAAAAAAATTAACGAGTAGCTTCCAAATCCGAAGTATAAAATAGACAATTAGATCAAAAAAGTTCTACGTTAAGTTTAAAACATCCCCGTACCTAGAGGGTTAATGTTTCATCATGCCTCTTCAGTTGTTAAATGTCAAGATTTAAAACATCTTCCGAGACGCGAAAATCTTCCAGTTGCTCTGCTCTTAGTGCATAAAGCATTTAAAAATCCACTTATTCGGACATGCACCCATTCTCAAAACCAGGACACAAGGAGAATGCACAAAACGTGTTCGAACTACGTTTTTCGGGGAAAAATTAATTTCTACTAAAATATATTATATTCATTACAGCAGTTAATATAGCTGAAGCATAATTCTTTGTGCAAGCTCGTAAGAAAACAAAAATACTGTACATAAAGCAACAAGCAAGAGATACGTTAAGCATAGCAATCTTAAAGCAGTAAATGTAAAAAAAAAATTGTGCTTACATATGGCACATTATGCGATCAACACAGTGATCCAACGTTGTATTCCAAATTTCCTATATCCTGGACGAATCAAAAATACGTTATTAACTCGATGAATAAAGTTGAGAAAACTCTTGAATATTACAGGGGACACAGTATGACCGTAAAATCCGGAATCTTCATGACTGCAGAAATTAGTGACAAGGATGCCATTCTGCAGAAGTGGCACTCGGTAAAGTGAAAACGTGGAAATATTTATCTAGACTTCGATAATACATTTAAACAGAAACCGAATGGATTCTAAAAAGTGGAGAGTAATGTCTCACAGAGAAGAGACATTTTTACACTAGAAAGCATACAATGTTCTGAAACTTCAAATTGTTGATCGTGATATCTAGAAAACCCCAGAATCATCTTCCGCGTTGAGCTTATTATCCTTTGCGGTACTCGTTCGCCGAATGACTGCAAATTCTTAAGAAATTATGGTAAAAACAGCAACACGTTACCCGCTCTTCTTTTAAGCACCACGTCTTCCTTGTTGGGTACATCCCGCTTGAGTTCATGGGTAGCTGCTCTTCCAGGAATCTTTCTGCGAATATCTACTTTGATTTTGCGAAGTTCTGTTGGACTTATTTCTGTGCCTTCAGGTCCTTTAAATAAAGGCGTTGCATCGCTTGATGTTTCACACCTAAAGTGCAGAATAATATTAATATAGTATAAAACTGTATTGAAAAATTAAGTCAACTAAATTTGATATTTTATCCGAATATAAGTTAACACTTGGTCAGTGAACTTTTCTGTATATAGCCGAAATCATATTTAATTTTGACAGAAAATTCCACGACCCGACGATGAAATCTTAAAATTGTTCTTTGTCTATGAAATCGACAGTTAATACTTACTTTTTCGAAAGCACGGTAACTTTAGGTGTATAATGCTCGGAAGTTCTTCTATGTCGGCTAGGTGGAGATCCGCTCCTACTCCCGCGAGGTCGGCTGCATCTTCCTTCGGGAAGTGATAAGCCCATATTACGAGCGCGTCGTATCTCATACTCCATAGCCATTTTTCTTTTCAGTCTATCATGCCTGTCCATTTTTTCTTGTTCGATCACCCATTCGCGCCTACGGCGTCGCCTCTCCTCTTCCGTTCTTGCACGTAGAACCACGTCGCTATCTTCGTTACGCGAAGGCTTAGGTTTTTCATCACGATGCGTATTCCTCGATGTATGCCGTTTCATTCCTATATACAACGTAGCAAAGATATTTAGATTATATTATGTATCTAATAGTATTAACGAATTTCCTACTTGGTTGGTCAAACGCAACATTTGAAAAGGTTTGTACTTTATACCGAATTGACGTAAAAGAAATTACCGTTATCGCGCAGAAAAATGACGAGCAATGAACAGAATAACCAGCAAATAAAAGCGTAAGAATTAAACGTACGAGTGCCTGTTATTTGTAAACTTTAAAAAGGAAACGCCGCGCACACGCGCTTATTATTCAGAATGCCGCCAATGTAGCCAACTGCAGCTTTGGGAAACCCAGAATTTCGATACGCCAACTAGTGACAGAAAATTGAACTACTGAGAATAGGTCGAGATCCGTCGAAGTTCATATGATTATGAGTGTTTATATAGACATGTTGTGAAAAAGGAGTGTTTTTAAATTTGTTTGAATACTAAATTTTTACTTATTCGATTAATAAATACTTATTCGGAATGTTTGGTGGGATCCGGACCTACTTTCAATAGTTTGCCAACTCACCACCATAGCGCTGAAATCTAAGCCACGCTAGTGATCCTCTAGGCAGTGATCGGACAAACGCAAAACGTCGCTGATTGGTTGCTGCGATTTGTGGCAAAAGCGGAAGTAGACAGAGAAAGAAACTGTAAGAAAGAAAGAGACAGAAATACGAATAGAAAGAGATAGATAAACAAGCAGCTTGGAAAGCAGACGATTTAATGAATGTTTAGGTTATGTTATTTCCGGTTTTGTCCCAAAATGGCTGCGGTTTGTCCGATCACTGCCTAGAGGATCACTAAGCCACGCCTCCACTTAGGGGCAGTGATGTCAGAATCGTGGGACGTGGGACAAATGCTTACCCCCCACTATGACCTACCGTCGTCACCCACTTTCCTCCCATCACACTGCACACAGGCATTTCTACTCCTGTCCGTGTGACCTGCCTGTGGGCTGCCGAGCACACGGACAGGAGTAGGGACATGCTTGTGTGTAGTGCGATGGGAAGAAAGTGGGGGGCGACGGTAGGTCATAGTGGGGGTAAGCAATTGTCCCACGTCCCACGATCCTGGCATCACTACTTAGGGGGAGCCTTTCGTTTCGCGCATTAATTAACGCATACACAGGTAAGGGGTAAGGGCACAACGTGGGTACCCGTTGATTTACGAGTAGAAAAACAAGCTTGGCCACGAAATGCTAAAAATGCATACATATTTTTCTTCGAAAGGTGTTAATCGTGGTTGTTAATACAGATCAATGTTAAATACGTTGAGCGCCAAAGGCTGCTTTCAGCGCCATAAACTGCTACGCGCACCATGTAGTACTGTACATAGAATACATATATATATCGATCGGTAATGCGGTGCACATGGTCTCTTTTCGTAGTTGTTAAACTTACGTAGAATTTATCCTTAATTCTGTCCCGTGATAATTTGTAATTTATACTTAAAAACAGGGACCCGGAACGGAACAGAACCGAAAACGATAAACGAAAACAACGAAATATTTTTTCGGAACAGAAACACAAACGAAACGAAATTCTTAACCCTGTTATAGGAGTGAAAACGATATAACCGAAATAAAAATTCCGACTAATTTTAAAAGCCAGAAATAATTTGTTACGTACTTACGAAACAATTAAAAAGTTAAATAAAACTGATCAAAATCTGGAATCTCAAGTGGACTCAAGTTCATCTGAAGAAATGGATGAAGTAGAAATTGTTGATGTAATGAAATAACCGGTTCGGAACAAATTTGTTTTTCGTTCTGATGGAAACGAAATATTTTTCAGCAGGACCGATATTAACCGAGACGAAATTATTATTATCGAAGCTGAATCGAAACGAAACGAAAAAACATTTCGTTCCAGATCCCTGCTTAAAAATTTTATATTGTATATTTTATTCTACCTTTTTGTGATTTATTTGATAATACTCATTACCGTCCTCGACTTTTTAATGTACTTGGCGTAATTTTTTTACTTTTTTTAAGTTTTTTATGGTAGATTTAGTCCCGTCAATTAAATAATTTAAAAATCAATAAATATTCTCGCGCGACAGTCTAAGCCGAAACAGAACCGGTGTCAGGGAAGTATTTGCGGCCGAGCGATCGGTGAGAAGTGTGTAGGATGGTTTAGTCCCTACCGGTCGGTAAATAGTCCAGTGAAATTAGGATTTGTCTTCGGAATAAATCCCAGCAAGCTAAATTTTGGTATGGGCCTTTATTTGGTCGTTTTAAACAATATGTCAAAAGTCGGGATCTTCCCTTGTCAAAAGTATGGGGGTTGAAACTTGGTGACCCGGCACACATGAAAATGGTTACTCCTACGAAAAAAACCCATACAACCTTTTTTGTAGAGAATTTCCTAGGTTATAAATTGTGTGAGACCTATTTTTGTCGCAAAACTGCTAGATAACGAGATATTTGCGAAAAACTGTAATTTTTTTTATTCAACCCTCTGTAAATTTTTTAGCGGCACTCGGATCGATGGGGACTTTTGACATATTGTTTAAAACGACCAAATAAAGGCCCATACCAAAATTTAGCTTGCTGGGATTTATTCCGAAGATTGGGCAGATTTCCGTCTAATTTCACTGGACTAAAAGTGTTAACTGTGACACAGTCGAGCAGAATAAGTGGACTTGCGTCGTTCTGCCTAAAGTGTCCGTAAATTATTACTCTATTGTTTATTATTATTTACGTTAATTATGCGAATATTGAATATTGGGCAAAATGAAGGAAATATACGTTTATATCATAAAAAGAAAACAAGGAAACATTGCTAAGAAGAATCGGTGGTTAGAATTTTAAACGACAATATCACGTGACATGCGGCGTTTTTCTTCACAACCACAGATATTTCGCAACTGATTCTATTCGTATGGCTAAATGGCAAGAGGAAAAACTTCCATCTTTTGTAAATATTTTGAGTCAAGACTGAACTTATATATATACGACGAATGTGCCATTACGACTTCGTCGACTTCAATATTTGTCAACATAGGACTTATTACAACATGCGATACCCGACTGAAGAACGTATAGAGAAACATCGTACAGAAACAGGTCTCGAACGATAATGTCGTAATTCGTTCGTCTTGCTCCGATCATTATTCAGGATAATATACATATATTCAAATTCGTTACTATTAAAACTAGTGTGATGTATGTCGTGTTTCGGGTTATTTCCGGCAGGAAAACTTCACCAATCAATTTGGTACAGTTTTCAACGAAGTAGGATAGAAATTATGGGACACCTTTGTGCCTGAGACAGACGAGCGAGTTTCCAAACGGTCATTTAGCGGTTGTTAACTTAGGCATTGAAAAATCGACACTTGGGGGTATTATAAACCAAGTCTTTCCGAGGACTGCGTCGTGGCCTGAACAAGACAGGTTTTGGACAACTGCGATGCCGAGAAACATTCGTGAATGTATCGCGTTACCGACGACGACGCATGATCGTTATACTTTATGTTTATCGGGGAAATATAACATTTTAAACGTTATCTGCTGCGTTTTATTATTTTATGCCCAAGCGACAAAACTTGCTCGTCTGCAGCATGTCTTATATAACGATTTCCGCGAAGTAGATAATTTGAAATTATAATTGTTCATAATTACATTCTCTTCTTGGTGTTTAGAAGATGTTGGGATCCTTCGTAAACTTCTATTACTGCTTCTATATACGTACAACGTGATACAAATACTTTGAATTCCTTGTCTTGCGTTGCACCTTTATGCTGCGACGGTTCAACTCTGACTCTGAGCAGCTCTCACTGTTCAGTGTTCGAGACAGTTCGAGATGTACGCAACGCACGCGACTGGTGCTAGTCCAGTACAATCCTGACCAATCACGATTTTCGGCAACATGGCGCAGCCTATGCGAGATGACCATTCTACCGCCAAAATATTTGAAGCGTTTCTCGGAGTGTGGTATGCAGTAGCGTGTTAAAGAAAAAGTTATTAAAAACAATGGATCAGTGCACTGTGCCTTTGTGCAAAAACAGATCAGAATTTTATCGTAATTTGGTTTCTGTTATTTCGAACAATAAATGATATTGCGTCGGTATCTCTGCTCTAATTCACCTCATACATTTTAATAATTATAGATGCATATTTCTCGTCAATTTTCATTATTTTTACAATTTATATTTGTGAATAATCACTCCGTTATATACTTACAATTGGACGTCTGTATGTACTAATCTGTAGCAAACACTTTTTCATAATTAGCGGTACGAAGCATGCATAGAATACAACCAATCAAATCCAGGCAGATATAGGTGCTCCCCCCCCCCCCCCCCTTCCGTTCGCAGAATCACGATCACGGTCGTGATTAAAGTTAAATCACGCCCGTGATCGTGATTTTTTTACCTCGGGTGAATTTGCTCACTGCATTGAGCTATAAGAATACCTGGAGAGGGAACAGCAATGGGAAGAAGTAGAGGCGACAGCGGTCTGAGGGAAATAGATGACGGGTGAACCTATCCTTCTTCTTCCTATTATCCCTCTCACTCTGTACTATCATGTAGTAAATTATAGACGTCATGTCGTGTTTGTTTGTAAGACAGAGAGTGGTTCACCCGTTATCTTCCCTCTTTCTCGAACCGGCCGCCATTGCTCTGTTCCCTCTCCAGGTATACTTATAGCTCAATGTTTATGGGAGGTCGGTAACTGGATCATCATTCCCTTTCAATTTTCAATAGTCGACCACAGCGGTCGACTTCTGAAGCTAACTGCATTCACAATGAATGCTAATAGTCGACCACATATCGACGTGCGTTACGAAAAGTAGCACGTTTCAATTTTCTTACGAAAAGTAGCACGTTTTGGTTTGCCACGAAAAGAAGCACGTTCCATCGTTTCTGACGAATATTAGCACGTTTGGTCCTCTGCCGCGAAGACTAACACATTTGACTGCCTCGCCACGAAGAATAGCACATTTCGTACTGTTGCGACGAAAACTAGCACGTTATACTGTTTCGCCACGAATAATAGCACGTTTGGGAATTTATGGCGAAAACTAACATATTATCCGGTTTGGCCACGAAGAATAGCTCGTTTTGGATTATACTGCAGACTGCAGAAACTATCGCGTTTCAGCGCGTGGGCAGTTTAAAAGAATTCAACTGTTGAAAATATTGTTTAATAAATAATAATTCCATCTAATCTCCAAAAGACAACACATATGAAAATTTTAATCTACATAATTTAAGTAAGGGAGGGTGCGGGAATTGCGAACGCGGGGTAAACGCGAACATGCTACTTTTCGTGGCAAACCGCTGTAACGTGCTAGTTTTCGCAGCGAAAGACGAAACATGTTATTTTTCGTGGCAAACCGCTCAAACGTGCTAGTTTTCGTAGCGAAAACCGAAACGTGATAGTTTTCGTGGCAAACCGCTCAAACGTGCTAGTTTTCGCAGCGAAAGACGAAACATGCTATTTTTCGTGGCAAACCGCTCAAATGTGCTAGTTTTCGCAGCGAAAACCGAAACGTGATAGTTTTCGTGAGAACGAAGGCAAACGTGCTACTTTTCGTAAGAAAATTGAAACGTGCTACTTTTCGTAACGCACGTCGATATATTCGTTTCTTATGGATTAATGTTCTACAAAGTTTATATAATTTATTTATAGAATACCTACTTTAAAAACTTAAAATTTGTTCCTGCTTCCTATCTTAAAAACGAAAAATTTAATTTACATTGGAAAAAAAATAATTTCTATTTTTTATTAAAATTTTGATAAAGTTTTTAATAGAACTTATTTTAGTTACGCATTATTCTTGTCATTATTAATTATTTACTGATGTTGCACATTATATTCAAAAATAAATTTTAGTTTGTAATGCGCACATAACCTATTTTGAATTTCATATTAAAAAAGGTGGTCGACTACTAGCTATCGGACCGGTCGACTTTTAGAGTTAAGCGGTCGATTATTAAAGCATTCGGACACTTTATTTTTAACGCTAATTATTTATTTTCCCTGAACTTTCCTACTAACACAAAATATTTAGTGATACATTAAATACATTTGAATTACTTCAATACATTTTATATATTTTATAACATTGATTGTTTATTTTTTTTCAGTACTTTTCATTCGAGTTTAGCTTTAAGTGGTCGACTACTAGTGCTTTCACCCTATACTATGGTTTTGCTATTTTTTCAGTTTTGAAACGTTTACGTATTTTTTAATGTGAATAAAAAGAAAGTTTAAAAACCAATATAAATTTTCACCCAACAAAATTAAAGTAAGAAAAATTAGTCATTAATTCACTCGTGACAGTCGTGACCGTCGCGTCATGACCAAGTCGGCGTCAAAGCACGGTATGTAATAGGGTCAATAGGGACATTTACCCTACATATATCGTAGCATTGCGTCGGTGATTCGGTCTGTTTGGGCCAAGAAATGCTGCAAAGTTGACAGGAATACATGATACTACTTCGCGGAGGTGGCACACAACAGCTGTGCGAGAGAGAGAGAGAGAGAGAGAGTGAGAGTGAGTGATATGTGGGGGGGGGGAGCTGCTAGTGCGTGCGACAAGGATAGAGATAGATGGCGTGCCACCAACTTTGGTTATGTTCTCCTGCTTCTGTATCAGGGGCACATAACCAAAGTTGGTGGCAGGCCATCTATCTCTATCCTTGTCCCACGCACTAGCGGTTCTCTATCTTTCTTTCGCACAGCTATTGCGTGCCACCTCCGTCAAGTAGTATCATGTGTTCCTGTCAACTTTGCCAAATTTTCAGATCCAAACGTATCTAGCGCTACTAAAGTACATACATTTGACCGCTAGGTGGTCATTGTTACAACAACATTTCACGGTCGGTAAATTAAACAACTGCTTAAACCCTTTTCAGGAACAATAAACAATGTTATTTTTACATAATGATTGCATAGTATATCATAATGGCTCTCTAAGAAGACTAGATTAATGTACCGTAATATTATACGAACGAAAGGATCATTATAATTATTTAAAATATTACTGTATGTTAAATTACGTTGCGCACGCAGTGAGTCGTGACTTCCGAGTTTGTAATTGTATCCGACTATATACGTAGTACACCAATTTCGATAGTTTCAATTCTATAATTGTGGAGGAAAGCGATAATTCTGTGGACAGTAAAAAGTACTTTCGTACTGTTGACCGTACTTTCTCCGCGTATGCCGTACATATGGGGTGGTATGGCCCATGGGGATTGGTGGGGAATGTCCCGCAAGGTCCGATAGGCTCGAGACGTTATTTCGAGTCGCAAGCGGTTTTCAAAGCGTAAGAAGAGTGATACGCATTTGCGCTTTGTCGTTATTGTTAATTATTTTCGAAAACAGAGTTTGCCATTTTCGACGGTAGTCGCTCACAACATAGTATGTACGTGACTTTATATTGTATATAGTATATTGCATGTACATACTATATATAATCGCGATAAGTATGCGCTTGCGTACTGCGTCACACTTATCACTTATGAATCAGCTGATGAAGAAGGAGGATTGTTGCTGCCAATTTTAACGCCAGTGGAAGAAAAGTTGATAAATATGTCGTTGAACACGGCCCACGCGAACGGCGGTGTTCTCATACACGCCGGGGAATGGTAAGATGTGGCGGTAAAACCTTCTCTCATCGTTCTTCCGATTATGATCGTTGGCTCGCATGTTGCTGATTATGACGTTTATGCAACGTAGTACTAACTACGTTGTGGCCTACCATATACAGTTTCCTTATCATCTCGATACTTCTCCCTGCGTTTGTAATAACGGCTACTCCGACACAGAAATATATATTTCCTTCTAGCATACTATTATTCTGCGACAATGTTACCATGGAGTTCCACGGGCAAGAGCAGCCAGAGTTCTTTGGAACCAAGCGTGGCCGTTTGTACCTAACGACTCACAGGATGATCTTCAACGCTAAAGATCCCAAGGAGAAGATGCAGTCGTTTAGCTTTCCGTTCATAACGCTGAGCGAAGTCGAAGTGGAGCAACCGATGTTCGGGGCTAATTACATCAAAGGCAAATGTCGCGCCCAACCGAACGGCAACTGGATAGGGGAGTGTAAATTCAAGTTGCACTTTAAAAGCGGCGGCGCGATAGAGTTCGGGCAGGCCATGTTGAGAGCCGCAGTAATGGGTAAGCACTTTGCCACTCGGTTCGCCGCCTCGTTTCGTTCGGAAGGATCATTCGCGATGTTTCTATTAATACTATATATGTGTCTACTTACTTCCAGCTCAGCGTAATGGACCTTCGTCCGACGCACCGCCGCCGTACCAGCCACCGACATCGAACTGGTACGCCGCACCGCCGCCTGCTTATCAGGCTGCTCCAACCGGATATTACGGTTGGGTGCCGCCGACCAATGCATTTCCAGAGGTGCCACCAGGTTAAGCGTTTATTTCCTCCTAACAATTCTTTAGCTTTATGTCAATAGCTTTTATTAACTTTCTCGTTTTATACGCCTACAAATATACAGCAAACAGCGTATATATGACGGACATGCCACCTCCGTACCCTGGTATAAACGTACCTTATCAAGGATACGCGAGCGGCGCGCCGCCTCAAGGTGCATGGGGCGGTTCTGGTCAGCAGCCTGCCTGGACACCACCGCAGCAAAATGGCGCGCCTGGATGGGCTAATCCAAATTATAATAATCAGCCAATGTCCCAAGCAGGTGCGTACCCGAACTACGGGCAACCGACTTATAGTAGTTATCCGCAAAATCCACCGCCATACACTCAGTATCCTCAAAGTAATACTACTTACCAACAATCCGGATATTATCCGCAACAGAATCCTTACAATCCTTATTGATCTAATTACCGAACAGTACGATACGATAATACACGTGTATCTTATGCATGTTTATATTACATATTTCACGTGCGCGATGCGTATCTCGTGAACCTTAATACCTTTGGGATTAATCAAATTTTCGAAAGTAGATCGAATTTTAAAGTAGATCGCGCGATATCGTGATAACTGAAATTGCAGCACAGTCCATTTCCTCGAGACGTTAATAACGCACGAGAATTATAGAACTGGCAGAGAAATACAGAAACATTTATATTCCCATACTTGCAATAATACACGAACAGATCGTGCGATAATGTAACGCATCTATACAGAATAAGAGATGCAAAACTACTTTCAAACGCTTCTTTCGAATCAAGTGTATTTATAAATGATGAAAGAAGAATATTACCTACTATTGTTACCTAATATATCAAAGTATTATGATTTCGTTGTCTCAGTGATATTACAGCTTTGTGATAATCATTATAATACGCTAAACATGCCATGTTATTAAAATTTAGTCCAGTATAACTCGCTGTTGTTTATTTAAACCCACCAATTGAAAATCTCGCTTTATTATATAATGACGATGACGATAAAGATCCTCAGAAAAGTGCTTCGATAAATGATGCTATTATATTTTCCATATCGTCCGGCAAACCCGAAGGTTCCGAATGTGATGCAATATTATTGCATAACTGGTTTGGTCGACTCGATGTAAGGTTGACTTTCACTATGCTCAGTTATTATCTCACACTTGTCAGAGATAGTTCAGAAATACTTTAAGTCTCGTATCATAGGCTCTTGCATTCGCTCGCATAAATCGGCCGGAAGTGCACAAGATAATAAATTAACTTTCTACCTTTCCTCTGCAAAAAAGCATTAGAAACCATTTTATTTCGAGTTCACTCACGATCAATCAAACTACGTATATCCCGTGACAAAGTAATATCTCTGCTAATAGCAATAAAATAGAGATATTTGTTATTTTATTGGATTCTCAGAGTAAATATTTAAAAATTCACTCGCCTTATGATATGATAAATTATCGGATAGATTATTTCGGGCCACTACTGTAACATGAATTGAGTACTAATCAAATTAATTTACATAAAAAGTCAAGCCATAAACTATTGAAATAATTTGTCGAAAGATCCTTCGATAATAACGAAAATGCCAAACAATTTTAAATTCACTACATCAAAAATATACACGTGTATGTAACTCTACGTATTTACTTGCCATTAAGCATTTCTATCATCGAAATCGTTCGTATTTATTCGTATTAACGTTATATACCTTCTCTCCCTTGCAGATGCAAAGGCAGCGGAAGCTGCTCAAAGTGCATATTATGATCCAAGCAGACCACAGTGTGCCTATGTCCCACCTCCTGCGTACTATGTGAGTAACCAACGGGCAAAATCATTCAAAGGACTCGTGATCGTTACGTGAATTGTGCGCTACTGTAATTTTTTTAGGAAAGCCCGCCAAGCTTCCAGCAAGTAACAGAGAAAAAGGATCAGTGAAATACATCCGCGAGATCTAGGAATAGTGATTAACATCGGCACTATTGTTGTCTGAATAGTATTATATGTGTATTATACTGCATATTAACAGGTATATGCATTCCATTTTTCCACTTTCGGTTTTGCTATAATGTTGTCTCGATGTACGCATTTAAATGAAACGATGTTTCTATTTTCTAATTATTATTCTATTATTCACAATTTCGAATATATACACTATATTGTACCGTTATGCTTCAGAGAACGCAAGTATTTATACTTATTGTGTAGATTGTATAAATATTCTATAAAAAATTCTACTGTTCTATTTTACGCAATTAAATGAATATATAAAAGAAAAGTCACCGCGTATGAATACGAGAGAGAGAGAGAGAGAGAGAGAGAGAGAGAGAGAGAGAGAGAGAGAGAGAGAGAGAGAGAGAGAGAGATCGCATGCACTGAAAGTGTGTTGTTTATATTTATACATTTTATTAAGAATTATACAAAATACACAATATTTGTACATATACCATATACGATATACGATACAAACATACATATATATATATATATATATATATATATATATATATATATATTATACGTATATATATGTATATGTATAGTTGAACACAATCAAGTATAAAATAAACAACGTTGACAGCATTCAGTAGAAAGTTATACAAAATTTCGATCGTCAAGGTATAGGTATTTAAACGTAAATAACGTAAACGTATTCTTCTCTTCGATCGGAAGCAAAACCTGTTGCAACATGTATATGGAAAATAATTCTCAACTTTATATGATTAATCGAGTTCGGCAAAGCACACAAGTCGTTTCGTTTCTGCTAATAACTCTTTAAAAATTCGTAATTATTTCGATTAGCTTTTTATTATGGCGACAACGGTACTATACAATAATTCGTATATATATATATATATATATATTCAAAAGTTTATAACAATTTCAACAGATGGACAGTCATTAAAAATGGCACCTATAAATATATTAGACAAGAATTCCTTATAAAAATAATGCAACGCTCGAGTGCTGATCTTCAACAGCATTCGCATAAATCTTGAACCTCTGAAGATTTATAAGTAATATTAAATCTAACGGGCGCATAAAACTTTGTAGCGTTTCATTGGACATTAATATATAACATATACCTACATTCGCTATGATCTCCCAATCTTGGACTAAATACATGGACTATTATCTACGCGATCTATAGAATTGTACAAGTGCAGCTATACAAACTATAAAAGTCTATCCATACTCCGAGGTGACCGTCAAGCTGATGTTACCATCTATAACACAAGTGCCATGATACCATATCCTTGTATCTAGAAGAACGATATCTCCGGCATGGACAGTAAAATTGAAGCGTTTACAAATTCTATCGCATTCCGGAGTCGGGGCAACGGTCCACGTTTTGTTGCCTATAATTTGCCCCTGCCACATCAGGCGAGAGATGTAATCCAGCTGCGGGGGGAAGAACGGAACCAATGAAATTGCCACTTGGATCGGCGTTAACTCTAACTATAATGATTCCGAATTTCGACCGAAGTAATGTTTAATTTACTAAATAAATGTTATCGGCGCGTAGGTTCGGTCAATTAAATAAAAGTTATTTTGCAAATTTTATGTATAAATTTCCAACGTTTCGGCCAACATTCAGGCTAGGGCTCTAACGAATATTCGAATAATCTAAGTATTCGAATATTTGAATATTCGAATACCACAGAATTCGAATAATTTCTTCGAATATTCGAACTTCGACTTCGAATATTCGAACTTCGAACCTTCGAACCTTCGAATATTCTAATATTCGGATCTTTCGAAGTTATGATTGCACCGAATACCAATCTGAACATGAGATATTTATTCACAGTTTATCGTGAAATTCTTTTCATATTGACCTTTACAATTATTTGTTTCTCAATCGATAAATTTTTAACTTTATTAATCTTTGGTAAATTTATACATTTTGAAACGAAAACAACCATCAGTTATTAGTATTATTTTTATAATAATGAGTGGACAACCCCGACGGAATCGGCCAAGGGCCCTCTCCTCTAGGCCCACCCGTGTCCCATCATAAGCGGATGACAAACAGTATAAGCAGACTTTTTTGTAGGAAGCTAAAACCCCATAAACGATTTTGAGGAACTATAATATTTTTATTTTTCCTTCGTTACTATAACGTTATTTTTCTAAATTTATCGTTTGAAAAACAAACAATTGTAAAGGCCAATATGAAAAGAATTTCACGATAAACTGTGAACAAATATTTCATGTTCAGATTCCTATTCGGTACAATCAGAAATTCGATTGAGCAGAATATTCGAACGTTCGAATATTCGAATATTCGAATATTCGAATAAATTATTCATATTCGAATAGTCGAATAATTACAGCTCTAATTCAGGCCATTATCAAGGAAATAATAATATGATATAATAAATAATATAAATAATAATATATGATAATATAAATAATAATAATGACTGAGTCAGAATGACAGTCATTCTCCAACCGACTCGTGGTTCGCACGTCTAATACGTTGCGGAATTTATAAAAGTGAACGCAGTTTTCGTGTGATATTATTATTTCCTTGATAATGGCCTGAATGTTGGCCGAAACGTTGGAAATTTATGCATAAAATTTGCAAAATAACTTTTATTTAATTGACCGAACCTACGCGCCGATAACATTTATTTAGAAAATTAACTGTAACTATACGCGACACCCATCGTCGATACGGTACGTACATGCATCACGGCACCTTCCTCGTATCCCAAAAAGACATAATTGCTATAAGGAGCCTCGGCGTCCTCTGGCAAAAAATGAGGTAGATTGTAAAACCTTTTCATAGTATCCAATATTTGAAGGTGACAATTTTTCCAACCAACGTACCATGGGTCCTTTCCACTACGTTGCGTGGCTCTCTCTTCGCTCATGGCGAAAACATCCCGCAGATTAGTGAAGTTACTTTTGAAATGTAAGAACTGGCATTCTTCTACCGAATCGTAAGCGCCGTCGATACGTTCGTACAGATTTCTGAAGAACTCCCAGCTAAATACCTCCGAGGCTGGCCAGTGACTCGCGGCGTTCTTTATCACCATCGGTCGAGAAGAATAAGCGTATCGTTTGAATTCTTCTCTGGTTAAGTTCGGCAGGATTAAAGCTGTTGTAACATCGCGACAGTAATCGCAATTCGACACGGGCCTTGTGAACTCCCATATAAAGTAATTGTTCGGTATTAAACACCTTGTTCCGCGAATGCCTTTAATTACATCCACATTGAAATATTGGAAAAGTACGCTACAGAATATTGGCAGGAATAAGACGAGGAAGACTCTTCTGGTATACATGTACCATGAGACAAAGCTTCTATCGCGCTTAGCGTTATTCTTTACGCTAGCAGATTTAAGATCGGATAGCGACGCGCCTTGTTCCAGGAACCTCTCGGTTAAGGCTAGAAACGCTTCTTGTACAGTTTGCAGAGCGTTATCCCTTTCACCCATTACTGGCAGTACTGGCAAGTGTTGGAGATTTCTCTATCGATACGAGTTTAAGTATAATCTGTTGGCTAACATAGCACGATCGCCGCTGTATGCCGGCGGTAGCCTCATCCTTGACGGTAAACGTGTAACGGAATTTGTTACTTTTATCTCTGCTTTTTGCACTTTACTCGATCCAATGATTGCATGGCTACTTCGTTTCGTCAGGTACAGATTTTGCGGGGTGAAGGAACAACGTACGTAGCCCTGTAATAGCTTTAATAATGTTTATCATACGTTGGCGAAATTAACGTATACGTTCGTGTCAGCAGCAGATAACTGAATGCAATGATCCTTCATTATATTTACACGATCATTCAAGAATGGAGGTAAGTGGAGGAAAGACGTTTAATTCGAACGCCATCGGTGATAATATAAAGGCTATATCAAAGGACACTTTCAAGGAGCGTGCATCTCTGTGCGTGGCGTACCTAATTCACTATCACCATTCACCTCAATTCACCTCCTCGCACCCTCGCGCGCGCAGTGGCAACCGCAACCGCGTTCAGCCTTGAACCACTTACTTACTTATATTTCATCCAAATATGAAGGTCCGCGTCGATTGCGAAACAGATACCATAATCGTACGATCGGTGGAGAATCCTGCTCCCACCTGCTCCTTTCTTTGACAATCGTCTGCAATCTTCACATCTCCGTCTTGGGCGAAGTTGGGCGAGAGAGCCCGAGCCCCGAAGGCTGCTCGCCGCTCGGCTTCAAGTAATTTAATAAATTAATACCCCTAATAGGAAGTTTCCTGTAATTGCCTGTTCTCGTGTCGAACTCGTGTGGGCCAATGCAGGCGTGTCTTACAAATCACAATTTATGCGCGGGCAACAGGCAGAGCAGAATGAAACTTGAAATACGAAACAACGAAGGGAATAATATTTCAAGCGTAATTGAAACTCGAATAAGAAATATTATGTAGTTCCTGTACATACACACTTATATAGAAACCTGTTCTGTTATCGAGGGTTTAGGAATAAGAAAGATAGACGACAAAGTAAAGAAATCGTAGAATTGTTTATTTTATCAAATCACGCAACATGATGTACAAGTCTCATTTAAACCGGCGTTGAAATAGATTTTTTAATGTGTAAATTGTGCTTTTAATCGCATTTTAATTATACACGTTACACAGTATAAAACCTAATTTACAGCAGTTACAACGCCAAGTTATGCAACATTGATTTGACAGTCCACTCGAGTTTCAATGTACTTACATACAGGGGGGATCCGGACTCCGGAGAGATGATCCTTTTTTTATATGTATTATGTAGGCCAATGATAAATGTGTAGAGTGTAGACAACTTGACAATTCGTTGTTTTTCTAATCAAACATTATAGTGTTACATGATAGGGGAAATTTGTACGGTTTCAGTTTTCGTTTATACGAGACGCAATTCGAAATAATTTGTTGGAAAGACTCGCTTCGATATTGGAGAGAAGGAGAAATCGTAATTATCGCAATAAATTTTGAAACGTTGCTGGAGTACCCGAGCTAGCTATTATAATTTATTTATATCGTTTTAAAAGAGTTGAATTATTTCTCGACCAACTTCAAAAGATTGTAAATGCAACATCGTAACTTCTTTCTTCGTATTCCTCCTACAAATGTAATTTCACAAAAATTTCACATCTATAAAGGTTTAGGCGTTCCTATTTAAAGAAACAGAAAAGGTAAAGTTCTTTAATCTGTACATTTGAACATATAATAACTTCATGTAACGATGCAATGAAATGTTTCCGATGTAAATGTATATTTTTACGAGTTAAAAAACTTATTATATTTACAAATCTTATATATATGATATAATCCGTAGAAATTAATATTACAATTACAATGTTACCCGAATGTATCAAAAAATTTCCAACAATCCAGAAATCAGAAAATTGCGTAAATATTTCGCGATCGAATAGAGTAGCATGCTTTTAATGACGAATTCTATAAAACAGCTTGTTATCATTTCCAAACAAAATTGGCAATTATTCATCGCAAGATTTTCTCAACAGAATACTTTCGCCAGGACACACATCAGTTATAATCGAACGCAAAATAAGTTATTACTTACTGTTAAAAAAGTGTGACTAGCACAGTCGTGTTTGTATCAATGCTTACACCTGATTACACTTTGCTTTCAAAGAAATAGAAATTTTCGGTAACGATCGATCAGAAGTAGCACCATTTGCCAAGAATCGCGTCTTTTATAGCCGATATGTATTGCCCGGGGACCCAATATATCCAATATCTCGACGCCTCTGTTGTGCCTAGTTGTATAGCCTGCGATTTTTCAAAAAAATTACAATCTAAACACGTACGATAATTATTGCGCAAACACCGATAGAATAGTCGATAGTACAAACCATAATGTGATATTCCGGATGGTCGTGTATAGCTTCGCTGTGTACACTTTTTATAGAATTCATAGGTATTTTGTCCGTCCTCTCTTTTGTACCGATCCAAAGTTGATCTTGCTCCAATTTAAATGTTAATCTAACTTTGCCACCCGATTTATTTAACATGCCAGCCAATGGAAATTCTGGTAGGGGCTCCTAATTTTCAATTAATCAATGCAATGATAAAATCCACTAGCAATTTACTTAAGGGGGGACACCACTGTGACGGCCGGAAAAGTAAGCCATTTTTAAGAATTTTTTTTTAGTAATAATTTACAGTTTTCATCGAAAATTTTTATCTCCTACCTTTAGTACGCTGTCTTAAGAGACTATACAAAAAAAATAAATAGAAAAACATCCATCAA
Source organism: Andrena fulva (assembly GCA_946251845.1). Classification (NCBI taxonomy): domain Eukaryota; kingdom Metazoa; phylum Arthropoda; class Insecta; order Hymenoptera; family Andrenidae; genus Andrena; species Andrena fulva. The sequence goes on along the minus strand of OX276329.1, from coordinate 57,481,341 downwards.
TTTTAATATATTAAATAATCTTCTAGACCTCCCCACGCGAGCTGGTCGAATGTGTAACTATGGAACAGCAGATCCGAAATCGAATTTAATTTTTTTTTTATAAACTATATGAGTGTAGTTTCCGTTGTACGTACGGATTCTTTGATTGAAAACAAATTTTTTTAAATACACACGAAAAACTGTCCATCTTATTCGCGGATTTTCGAAAATTTTCTTCTAAAGCGCACCATTTTTACAAAAATAATTTGTTTAAGAAATCGGTACGTACAACGGAAACTACACTCGTATAGTTTATAAAAAAAAATACAATTTAATTTCGGACCTGCTGTCCCATAGTTACACATTCGACCAGCTCGCGTGGGGAGGTCTAGAAGATTAATTAATATATTAAAATTTATGGATGTTTTTCTATTTATTTTTTTTGTACAGTCTCTTAAGACAGCGTACTAAAGGTAGGTGATACAAATTTTCTAAGAAAACTGTAAATTACACTGTCCAACACGATTTTTGGTCTGCAATAGTCGCTGGGTGATTATTGTAGAGTTTTTCGCCCTGAACACGAATCCGCAAGCAGAAATGCTCTATCACACTCAGTTTTTGAGAAAATCGATTTTGAAAAAAATTGCAAATTTTCAACTTTGAACATTTTTTGTGTCGAAACGGTAATAGTTATTCCGTTGCTCGTTGCGTCAAATTATTCTACGAACCCTCCCGAATACAACGATATAAGTTATTATTGCATTATGATCATTTAAATTTGTTTAAACAGCGATCAAAGGGAAAAGGACACCCGAAATGCACCCATTTTTGAAGATATCTTTCAATTGATTTCCAAAGCTAAGGGTCTAGGAAAAAATCTGACCATTCCACGCGATGCAGCAGACATTTTTCCTTCGGAACTCATCAACAAAACTGGTAAGTCACGTTTTGTTTTCAATACAGAAGCGAAAGAGTTTGGCAAAACGCGCGGTGTCGACAGTGGTAGTCAACGGCGGCGCGCGGTCCACTGCCGCTCAGCGTAACACAATCGCTTAACGCGCCTGAGTACCACTGTTGGCACCGCGCGTTTTGCCAAACTATTTCGCTTCTGTATTGAAAACAAAACGTGACTTACCACTTCTGTTGATGCTTTCCAGAGGAAAAATGTCTGCTGCATCGCGTGGAGTAGTCAGATTTTTTCTAAGACCCTTAGCTTTGGAAATAAATTGAAAGATAACTTCAAAAATGGGTGCATTTCGGGTGTCATTTTCCCTTTGATCGTTGTTTAAACAAATTTAAATGATCATAATTCAGTAATAACTGATATCATTGTATTCGGGAGGGTTCGTAGAATAATTTGACGCTACGAGCAATCGAATAACTATTACCGTTTCGACACAAAAGATGTTCAAAGTTGAAAATTTGCAGTTTTTTTCAAAATCGAATTCCTCAAAAACTGAGGGTGATGGCGATAAACGGTTTGCGGATTCGTGTTCAGGGCGAAAAAAAAACTCTACAAGAATCACCCAGTGGATATTGCGGAACAGAAAAAAAGTTTCATTTTGTTGGACTGTGTTATTTTTGAAAAAATTCTTAAAAATGGCTTACTTTTCCGGCCGTCACAGTGGTGTTCCCCCTTAATCGACCCACTATTTAAGTTATAAGATTATACCTTGCTGTCTAATATGCCAGGCATCACGTCCTCCGGCACGCCTTTATCTAAAACTTTCCTATGCATTTTCTGTTGCGACAAGGGTTCTTTACTCGTAGTAGAAGCAGCTTCGTCCTGCAGATCCTGTTTCGTCGGAATCGACATAGCTAAGACATCGTTTAACTTTGATCCCACCACCATCACTTTGGCACCTTAAAGATAGACGATAATATATATATATATATATATATATATATATCAAGTACGACGCGTACCATTTAGTTTCCATTAAGTCTCTAATTTCCATCATTTAGGAAAGATTTAGTTACCTTTCGTAACGCCCAGACTTTTCAGCGTCTGATCATCTTTGGCTAGACCTTTGATCATAACCTTCTGCATGGCTTGCGGCACCGATATAATATTTTGAAGATGCGCTTTCAATTCCGCCACCGTGCCATCCACTGGGAAAGTTACGTTAATCCGTTGTTTGTTATAAATCACTTTAAAGTCTATATTCTCTCTGGGTGGATCTTGCGAGGTAGTCGGAACATTTTCACCTTCCAACTCTGTATTAGGAATTTCATGCTTCGATGCCGAATCATTCGTTTCTATGGATGAATTGTCATTAGAATTTGCTTTTGTTACTAATTCAGAGCAAGGCGTGGAATTACAGCAGTTGTCGTTGCTTTCACCCTTCGCAGCGCCTGGAAAATGGAAAAAAAATTATGTAAGGCGACGCGGGTACAAAGCCGTGTCTTGGGAAGGAAAGTAAGCGCGAGCTGCTGCGTACTGTTTTTATAAAGGCCCAATACCTATGTAAAGAGGCCTGTCAAAGCTTAACAATCGAATGGGATAACGAGAGGAAATATTCCTGAGATAGATTGGCCAAGGTTATGTTCGAAATGACATGTATTTATGGAAAGAAACTATAATCCGTGGAGAAAACTTGTGGAAAGCACTGCGCCACGATATTCAATATAATGCGGCAATTAAACGTGTAAGAGAATTTTAACGGAAGCAACGGTTATTTTTACGGAATTAAATCGACGTAGAGAATAGCTGTTCCGTAACAGTTTTCAACAGCAGTATTTCAGGCAGCATGTACTCATTGTACTCGGAATAATCATGGAAGCAATCGTCAGGAATGATAATGAGAAATATTTATCGGTTGACAATTCGTGTTTAAATGCATGAAAAATCGTCAAGATTACATGTACGTACCGACGTACTCCATGATGGACTGTATATTTCATTGACCAATCAAAACTATCGCAGGACGCGTTGCAATTCCTGCCATTCGTGGTAGGTACTTGCAGCGATCTTCGGAATGACTTTCAAATTTTCGAAAACATTCTAGTAACATGAACCACGAAAGTCTCTTTACATCAAAATTCAATGAAATTTCAAACTTTCAAATATTTAGCCCGACCACTTCAACTGGACAAAAAAACAAACAGTGTATAAATTTCTGTACGCTATAACTAATTTTATTACTATATAATATATATTGCATTAAAAGATTAACAAATTCGTATTTTCATTAACTACGACATCCTAAGTTCAAGTAATTTAATTACATCAGTTTCGCCCAGTACTCGTTTTTTGCAACAATGAATATAGATGAGAAATCATTCCGGAAGATAATGCACAGAGGCCGCTGAATTCAGTCCTCGAGTTCTGGGTCGGTAACACAGTGGGTCTATCCTATACTTCGTCGATGCCAGCACAGCCAGCACTACCAGCGGCGCGGTCGAAATCGTGCATACGAATGATACAGAGGTGGCGCTCGAGTCAGGCATCGCCATCTTGTGCACCACATGACCTCGTTGCCGTGTCCCGTGACCAGCTCACGTGAATTTTGACAAATTCAAACATTTTTGGTAGAGAGAAATGGATATATTGGAGCAGCATCTCGAACAGCAGGATGTCAGGTAGTGTTTATGTTAAATATCGACTGGCTGATAATGCGAACACCTATCCCTCCTGTTTCGCTCGAGGTCTCCTCAAGGTCATCACGTAGTGCACAGTGCGCACTTACAAGACTTGGGACAACGGTCGTGGAAGTAATAGGCATAGACGTAACTCTATAGACGCGTTGCATATCCATTCCTCAACGTATCTGCGCTTATTTTACAGCACTGTTAACGCCAAGGATGATGGCGGCACGGGAATCGTCATCGAAGAGGCGGAAATTGTCGACTGCGAAGGTAAAAACATCGCGAGCCCAAAACCTGCTCCCCACTTGCTCCGTATTAACGAATAAGAAATTATTTCCCAATTATCAATCCCTTGTAGGAGAGACTGTGGGGGAAGACGGAATGCGCTATCAGGAGGCGCTTGCGTACAGAGTGGTCCAAGTGAATGGCACTACCGGTGGCAATGAACTAGAGTTGCCGGTTACTCAACCAGGGAATAACACTGTACAGGTCCTGACGTCCCCGTTGAACGGCCAGTTTTATGTTATCGGGAATGCTAACGATGTTTTCACCACTGCGCAAACTTCGAGATCACTGGTGCCTAGAACTACCACCTTGCAAATAGAAACACCAAGAAATTGTACTACGGGCTTGAAGAAGGTATTGTTGGAATGTCTTCGCAGTTCATCTCTGAACCGTCTTATCGCTCTTGGTTTAAGCTTGTGTTTAATTAGCTTGAAATGTATTTTAGAGAGACGACAGAAGGAGAGCGACGCATAACGAGGTCGAACGACGCAGAAGAGACAAAATAAATAATTGGATCGCTAAGCTGGGGAAGATTATTCCCGAATGCAATACCAACGTGAACGCTAATGGGAGCGGTAGCAGTGGTGAGAGCAAAACCATCTACGAAACTCAGGTATCGGACTGAAATTTGCATTAAAACTTTATGAACACGAGAACGTATCTGTACGTAAGGGAGATTATCTATTAATTTCCTGCGCAGAGCAAAGGAGGAATTTTGGCCAAAGCCTGTGAATATATAGGTGAGTTGCGAGCGGCTAATCAGGGTCTGGGTCAGTGTTTAAGAGATAACGAAAAGCTGCGGCAAGAGATAACTGCCTTGAAGCAACTCGTTACGCAGTTGAAGCGCGAGAATCTTCAGCTTAGGTCACAGATCTCCACGGGAGCCAGTGTTGACGTTGTTCGTTTGAGTCCTTAAAGAACCATTAGTCCATACGCAGTGCTTCTTTTTGTAAATATTAGGATATGTAAGCTGACTGCGGTCAGAGGAAGTATTTACTCTTATAAGTTTCTTTTCACCGGGAACCACATCAAGTTCGGTCGTATTTGAAATTTACATACTTTTGAAGTACGTAGCACGGTCCTAATGGTATGGTCGTAACTGCATTTCCAGTTATCATGCCTGTACATAGTTTTATCTCTCTCTCTCTCTCTCTCTCTCTCTTTCTCTCTCTCACACTCTCAATATTTTAACGACGCAAAGGAAAAGCATAGCATAAGCCGTTTTATGCCTAAAAGGATTACACTCTGCCTTTGACGCAAAGTCCAAATTTTCATTTTATGCGCTCGAGTCGGGCATTATGTTGCAATAATGTCTAAATTTCGTTCCCGCGGTCACACTTTGTACGATCGATCGATCACCGGTCGGTCTCAAGTGCAATTTCATGCCATTGGAAATTCAGTTTCGCGCGATTTCCTAGCGGTCGATAATATTGTAACATCGTTGGAGTTTGGGCTATTCCTCGTAGGACCTATTGACAACAAAATGTATCTTATTTCTGTACATGCGTGTGCATTGGATCGGACTACCTCGTGTGTACGCGAACGAGCCAAGGCTGTGAATATCGAGCATGGGTTCTGGGATCTTCGGATGTACCTACATTTTAGACTATGCGGACGGAGTTTATTTAAAAGCTGCGGGGATGAAGGGGAAGGATATGTTTCGTTGTAATGCGGACGATAAAAATTCGAGACGTGAGACACGACGACTGAATCTTTACAGAGCTCGTTGAATATTTTTTATTTTTAATACTGTTTTCACAAGCGTAGTAGAGTAGGTACTTGGTGAAATCGACTAGGGACTGAGAATGTAAAATAGGATTTAATCGTACACGTGCGGATATATATATATATATGTATATACATAGATATATATATATATATATATATATATATGTATATACACGTATGCGTGCATATGCATATATGTACGCATATAGCAATAAACAATATTTTTTTCAAACCAAGTTTCCGAGTGCCGTACAAAAATGCGTCAGAATCATTGAAAATTAAATAATGGTTTGTAATATATCGTTGATGTATATACCGCGAGGTTATTGTTATATAATAATATTATTATTAAAATGAAATTTAACGAAGCCCGATGTTTTATTGTCATTTAAATCTAAGTAAAAGTCCTCGGATTCTCTTTCTCTATTTATGCATAGTCTTTATTCGTTTTTACATATGATACAATCATGGAAATGTCGAAGTTACTGGAACACTGTTTGCATTGCATTTCAATTCATACCTGCTTTCCTTTTTTTTCGCTGAACGATAAAAGACCCTGCATCTTAACAGCTTTAATATTTTGACATAGGTATTTTTTTTTTTAAACTTTCGGACCATTTTCCAACGTTTTAACGTTTAAAATAACATCTATATTTCATGTAACGTTTGCGTTCAACACGTTTACATAATACACTATAATACAATGTTTATAATACTCTGTAATTGATGAAGTTCCATACGTTGTAAAGAGCCACCAAATCATCCAATGACGCAACAAAATATCAAGCACATTCGTCATTACAATTTACGGATGAATGGAGAGCCTTTTACGATGCCGCCTCTGCCTCTCATTGTACACCATACATACAAAATCTCTGTTCAAATCTTCCGACTCGCGCCGAGTAAAATAAACCAGGAAGCTTGATTTTTCAGGCCCACACTCGTCGATTCGAGCTAACGTACACATTAATTTTTATTCAAAGATTTATAAGTAACTCGTTATAGCGCTTAATAGATACGTATTCTTTTTATAAGCTGCAGATGCATTTAAGGATGTCCTACTTTATTGTTCCCGCTATCACGCACGACTCTTTCCATTACATATACATATACAGTTAGTTAATACACGTATAGTTATATGTCGATTTTATATTTGTAACTTTTTATGTACATGTTTTTTTTTCTTTTTTTTGCATACTTTCGTAAGTATCGAAACTCGTGTAACTATTCAGTGTGCGATAGGCGATCACGTATGCCTGTTACGCGTCTCCCCGGTAGATCCAGGACATCCTTAAATGACCAGCATAAGGTTCTGAGAACGTTCACGTAGAGAAATTATATGTGTATGCTGCCTCTGACAATTAATCCTCTAGATTTCTATATGCCTGCTGCATGTCTTCGTGCAACTGATCGAAATCGGCTCTGATCTTCGCTTCGCCGTCTTTCACCGGGTCCTGACAAATACAGAGGAATAAACATGCGTGAAAGTATAGCACGCGAACAACACGCTTGGACACTATTTACATACCTTGAACTTCATGGAACTCAGTTGGTAGAGGATGTTCCCCATGCTATCCCTTATAACGTTCCACGTTATTTTATTGTCGGATTGCGCGGTAGACTCGACGGCATGCCTTGCCATATCGTAAAAGGCGATCATGTTTCGCAGCATTCCCACAGTTTTGTAGAACGGGCAGAAACGATCGTACGGCGAGTAGCTGTGTAAAAGCACGAAGTAGTAGTCGAGCGAGTTGCTGTTTCAAGAGCAACCCTCTCATATAGTACATACCTGTTCTGTTGGAGGAAGTCGTCTTTGAGAAGTTTCGCAACTTCCAATGTAATCTTGTCCGTTTCAGCGAGCGAAGCTTTACCAACTAGCTGCACGATCTCCGACAAGTCTTCCTCTTCTTGCAGAATTTCTTTCACTTTCGTTCTCAGAGGGACGAACTCGGCAAAGTTCTTGTCATAGAAATCGTCCAGGGCCCGCAGATATTTACTGTACGATATAAGCCAGTTGATGGACGGGAAGTGTTTGCGCTGCGCGAGCTTCTTGTCGAGACCCCAGAACACCTAAAGAAATGGATACAATGAACGCGAGGCCTTTTCGAAGGAAGATATACATTAGGGTGGCTCTTATTTACTCTTGGTAAATTTTTTTTCAAGATTTTCTTCGGGGCACCCTCTAGAATGCTTCCAAATAATTAAAAAAAAATCCCTGTAAAGTTTGAGCTCGATCGGATAACGGGAAAGGGTGCCCCTGGGCCCTTAAACATTTAAATCATTATTTAACAGCACGCGAAGTCGATTTGATATAACATCTTCCAAGTTGTTGATTAAATAAAAAAATATGTCAAACAAAAGTTGTAGATTCGGACAAGGAGCATACTTTATGTTGTATTACTTTTTCTCGCGGGACAAACGGTTTTCGAAAAAAATCCGAAAAACTAAAAAAAAAATGTATCGAAAATATAAAGTCTATATTTTCGATATTTTTGCGAATTTCGGTCCCAAATTTGCAGGAAACATTCATGACATATCAAACACTGAAAGTGAGTAAAATTTTTTTTTTATGTTTATTGCATATTTCGGTAAATGCCCTCCTCTTAAATGTTTAAAAATAGTCCTCGAAAATAAAAATTCCATTTTTTTGTTCACCTTCACAAATAAAAAGTGTTCTAGAAGCATTTAAACTTTCAAAATTTGAAAAATAAAAAACTTTTTTATTTTAAGTTTTTCTAATTTTTTTCTAAAACCGTTTATCGGACGAGAAAAAGTAATAAAACAAAAAAGATGCTCCTTGTCCGGATCTACAACTTTTGTTCGACATATTTTTTTATTTAATCAATAACTTGGAAGACGTTATATAAAATCGACTTCGCGAGCTGTTAAATAATGATTGAAATGTTTAACGGCCCAGGGGCACCCTTTCCAGTTATCCGATCGAGCTGAAACTTTACACAGATTTTTTTTTAATTATTTGGAACTATTCTGGAGGGTGCCCCGAAGAAAATTAAAAAATCGAAAATAAGAGCCACCCTAATATACATGTATAAATATCGATATTGATTATGACGGTACCTGCACGATACCAAGGGTGGCACTGGTAACGGGATCAGAGAAATCACCTCCCGGTGGTGATACGGCACCTACTATACTAACGGAACCTTCGCGATCGGGATTGCCCAAACATTTCACTCTGAAATGTAACATGTTTCGCATTAGCACGGTGATTACTTAAACTTGGAGAAGAATGCAGCACAGCGAAGATCGCGAATCACCTTCCTGCGCGTTCGTAGAAGCTAGCCAAACGTGCTCCAAGATAGGCAGGGTAGCCAGAATCAGCAGGCATTTCAGCCAATCGACCGGAGATCTCACGCAGCGCCTCGGCCCAACGAGACGTCGAGTCAGCCATCATGGAAACGTTGTAACCCATATCTCTGAAGTACTCTGATAGAGTAATACCTGAGACGCGATAGAAAAGCGTATAATAAAATCGTCCCTCAAGAAATTATCAAAGTACGCGAGCACTTGATCGTGGAGGTTGTTATTTTCGCGTACGATTTCCGTTATGTACTCGCGACACGTACCAGTGTAAATGGACGCTTCGCGAGCAGCCACGGGCATGTTGGATGTATTAGCGACCAAAGCTGTACGTTTCATGATAGACTCGGTAACACCGTCGATTTCCACAGTTAGCTCAGGGAAGTCGCGCAATACTTCGGACATCTCGTTACCACGCTCGCCGCAGCCGACGTAAACGATTACATCAGAGTTGGAGTACTTGGACAAAGCTTGCGAAATTACAGTTTTACCGCAACCGAAGGCACCTGGAATCGCCGTCGTTCCACCTTGGACGCATCTACAATTTAACACATATTCCAGATACACTGCTCGTCGATATCATTAGAGCCCCCTAATGGGATTAGTAATTGAGTGGAAAATTCTTACGGGAAAAGCGAGTCCAAGACTCTTTGGCCGGTGAGTAAGGGATGATTAGCTGGTAATTTTTCGGTGACTGGGCGGGGTTGACGCACTGGCCATACCTACATGCGTACATATTGTAACGAATCACCGTTAGTAAAATCATGCGAACATACGAATTTACCCATTTATTGAGAAGTACGAGGACCAAGTTTACCTGAAGCATACTATACTTGTGGGTGTCACCATCGAACTCGGTTTCCAACACGATGTCCTATAAAACAAATAACTCGACTACTTAATCATGGTCTTACTACATTTTCAAGTACTACTTATGCGAAGGTGTGCGTTAATTGCTTACGTTAACTGTATAATTGCCAGTAGGAGCTACGTATGTTACAGTTCCTTTACTTTTCGGAGGCAAAATCATTTTATGCTTCACTAATGTGTTCTCATAAACAACGCCAAACAGATCTCCGCCGGTGATGTGACTGCCATTCTTTATGTTCAACGGATTGAATTCCCACACCGCGGTTCTCGACAGAGCTGGCACATTGATACCCTTCGGGATATAAATGGAGTTGGTAAGTTCGTTGATATCCTTCAATGGTCTCTGAATACCATCGAAAATACTGCCGAGGATACCAGGTCCAAGCTCTACGGATAATGGTTTCCCAGTACGCAGCACGGGGTCTCCTACAGTCACGCCGCTGGTCTCCTCGTATACCTACGCGATAAATATATATTAATTCTTGAAACACGTATAACACAGACCAACGAAATGAAACTTTTTTTCTGTTCCGCAATATCCACTGGGTGATTCTTGTAGAGTTTTTCGCCCTGAACACGAATCCGCAAACCGTTTGTCCCCATCACCCTCAGTTTTTGAGAAATTCGATTTTGAAAATAACTGCAAATTTTCAACTTTGAACATCTTTTGTGTCGAAACGGTAATACTTATTCGGTTGCTCGTTGCGTCAAATTATTCTACGAACCCTCCCGAATACAACGATATCAGTTATTATTGCATTATCATCATTTAAGTTTGTTTAAACAACGATCAAAGGGAAAATGACACCCGAAATGCACCCTTTTCTGAAGTTATCTTTCAATTTATTTCCAAAACTAAGGGTCTTAGAAAAAATCTGACTACTCCACGCGATGCAGCAGACATTTTTCCTCTGGAAAGCATCAACAGAAGTGGTAAGTCACGTTTTGTTTTCAACACAGAAGCGAAATAGTTTGGCAAAACGCGCGGTGCCGAAAGATTAACACATTTTTATTTACGTTCCATCAATAAGATCGAGATTTAATAGGTATAGTGACCTTTAGTAGGCAGAGAAGAAACTGTTGTACCATCAGAACCCGAAATTAAACTTTTTTTTGTTATATTGTTATAAACAAATTAAAAAAAAAATTAAAAAAAAAACTAACGAGTAGCTTCCAAATCCGAAGTATAAAATAGACTATTTTAACGCTGAAAAAAATTCTACGTTAAGTTTAAAACATCCCCGTCCCTAGAGGGTTAAATGATCATAATGCAATAATAATTATATCGTTGTATTCGGGAGGGTTCGTAGAATAATTTGACGGAACAAGCAACCGAATAACTATTACCGTTTCGACACAAAAAATGTTCAAAGTTGAAAATTTGCAGTTTTTTTCAAAATCGATTTTTTTCAAAAACTGAGTGTGATAGAGCAATTCTGCTTGCGGATTCGTGTTCAGGGCGAAAAACTCTACAAGAATTACCCAGCGGATATTGCAGACCAAAAATCGTGTTGGACAGTGTAATCGCTATAAATGTTTATGAAAAATTTTAAATACCTGAATAGTGGCCATGTCACCTTCCAAACGAATAATTTCTCCTACCAGTTCGTAATATCCTACTCTGACCAGTTCGTACATAGCCGAGCCAGACATCTTCTCGGCGGTGACAACTGCAAACGGACGGACAAATTAGTAACGCTACGGAGGAGAAAATTATAAAGTAAATGATGGTAGATATACCGACCAGGACCAGATACGGCGTACACATATCCGAACTTGCTCTCCCTCTCCTCGTGGCTAATTTTTGATAACCCTTGGCTCGTCATTGTGAATCTTTATTCGCTTGAATCGATCAACAGCTGAAAGTATTTTCCATCATTTAGGATGCAGGAGGCAAAAAATTGTGAATGTAGAAGAAACATTGAGGAATTAATACGAAATTTAATCACGGGATCAAGTTGATCTAACATCAGTGCTTCATCAGACTGACATCCAAGTGGATCGTGCATTTCACTACATATATTGAAAAATATAAGGAAATGAGGATCGAAAAAAGTAACGATCGCGTGCAATACGGTTGAATCGAGGATTCTTACGAGCTCTTTAAGGAAATTCTGAGATGGATATCAACTGGCGCATCCATTCAGTGAGCTAACATTCACGTGAGCAGCTCATTTAAAAAGTAGGCGTAGCCCTCTTTAAGCCCGCGAGGCGTCTGCTCGGTGATGAGGAGATCGATTCCGGAACAAGATATTCTCATTCCATCGATCGTTCTCGCGGGCCAGCTTAATTCGTTCACCGCGAGTTCTCCCCGAAAACGACGGTCCCGTGTGACCGTGGAGAGCGAGTAAAACGCCCAAATTCTGCTGCCGATCGGAAAACGATGGCGCATTCAAACTGGCACGATCGATACTACAGGCGCCAGCCTTTTCGCGAAAATCTCGCGCTGCCTCTATATAGAACGGGATCGTTATAATCGTGGCGGATGTATAGCGAATCGAAGGGCGCGCCGCTAATCTACGATCGACGAAATAAGTGACAGTGAAAAAACTTACGAGACGTACAACGTATCGAAGTAAGCCCACCCTACAACAAGCGAGTCAAGCTTCAGAGTCGAGCCTGGCTGCCTGGCTGCTATCACAAGACAGGTCAGCTGACTGGGCGACGTGCTCGTTTTCAATTCTCATTTCTCGGTCTTTTACGCGGCTAAAGAACGATTTACAAGTACGCGATACAGCGACCGAGCTTCTCGATCTTGGCCGTCAGAGCACGGCGAGCGACGATTGCGGTCTTGCTCGGGGATTGAATTCTTTTAGATAGGGTAGATGTCCCGATTAACGTGCTCGGTCCCAATTACCGTGCTTTTGTACTTAAAGACGCCGTACAAAAAACTCGCGTAAATAAATAAGGAAATAAATTTTTTTAATTAAGTTAAACTGTTAATGTATGTGTTATAAACGAGAAAGTTGCGTTTTTAAAGAACTAAAGCATAGTAAAAAAAATTTCAAAAATGCATATGAAGGTTTCGATGGATTTACCTAAACGGAAACGGTAAGGAACACGTACTTTACAGAAGTGAATAAATTGATAATTATCATGATTTGCACTTATGTAAAGTGTTTATTATATTATAAAAGGTTCAAGTTTTATGAAAAAATAGCAAAATGAGCACTTTTGAAACGTTTTCGTATTTTTAAAGTGAATTCGGTAATTGGGACAGGAATTTAACGCTTGTCCCTATTACCGTGACCCTGGAAGCCCACTGGCTCTCTCTGTAACTGCTAAACCTAACCTTACTTTCGTTTCCCAGAACGGGTGAACAGAAATTTATATTTGCATATTTTGCTTTTGTAATGAAAAGGTCATATTAAAATTACATAAAAACACCTCTCGTAGAGCAAAAAAATGTTTCGAACAGTTCCAAGTTGAACGACATAACCTAACCGCGGGAACGCTATTCGAAAACGGGCACGGGAATTGGGACAACGCATTTTTTCAGGGCACGGTTACTGGGACAAAAACATGTATTTTTATTTCAATTAACAAAATATGAAAAATTAACATTTTCAACCCGAAAAAATGCCTTAATAAAGAGAAAGGTTCAAAATACCAATATAAATTTTCACCAAGCAAAATTATAGTGAGAGAAGTCAGTTATTAATTCCGTCGTGAGCAAGTCGGCGTCAGGGCACGTTAATCGGGACATCTACCCTACTGATATTATATTTCGCGCTTCTAATTAAAAGGCCAATAAAAGTGACCTGGTATAGGTATTGTGTTCCAACATATTTGCCGCCAAGTTTGCTTAAGGTAGACTTTCCAAGCCGCGATCGGCGGCTGCGGCCAGCGGCGGTCCCACTAGCGCAACGGAGACACAGATGCATACCTCTCCTTTGCACTAGTGGGACCGCCGCCAGCCGCCGCCGCCGATCGCGGCTTGGAAAGTCTACCTTTAAGAAGATGGGGTGCGTTCCACTTGCGCCCAAATCGCCCGCAACGCCCGCGATTTTCATTAAGGTGGGTTCTCCTATACGCGACTGGACACAACGTCAAGAATTTCAAAGTCGATTTTCTTGAAAATGAAGCACAATATCAAAAAATCTTATTCCTCTTTTTCGACTTATTTATGGCGTTTTCGGACGGTCGCACTGGGGCGGACCGAGTGCGAACCCTATCCAATCGGAAGCGAAGAGTGTGAACTTTTTCGCCTCCGATTGGTCAAAATTCGCACTCAGTGCGCCCCAGTGCGACCGTCCGAAAACGCCATTACTTGTTATACGTCGAAAAGAAAGAGTAACTTTTTTTTATATCGCGCTTCAGTTTCGAGAAAATCGACTTTGAAATTCTTGACGTTGTGTCCAGTCGCGTATAGGAGAACCCACCTTAATGAAATTCGCGGGCGTTGCGGGCGATTTGGGCGCAAGTGGAACGCACCCATGGAGGTTTAAAGCTTCAGGAAGTGCACGTGAAGGATACATTTGTTCGTATGACGCGCGCGACCACGCGCGACTGTCAACTGTAGTAGGTATTTGTTGAATTTTCAACGGTATGTATATGTATATATATATATGTATATATATGCATGTGTATGTTCGTACGTACCTACATACTGATGGGAGCTAGTTAAAATTAGAACTTTATTATGCTATAATTACTGTAAACTATATATATGTTTTTGCCTTGTCGAGCATTTTTCCTGTCACAAAAATTGGTAAAAATAGAACGAACTCTGTAAGCGAAAGTATTTTGCGAATGCTTCCTGTCCGACGAAACCGCGCGCAAGTTTCTACCGTTTCTACGTCAGCGTGATTATTAACCGATTAAATAAACAAATTTTCTAAAGAAGAGATCCTTATCGTCTTTCATATATTAGGAAAAAGAGTGGGATAAATATATTGCAACGAACGCTATAATCAGTAGGAAATACTTGTCAAGCTCGCAGTTTTCAAGCACATTTAAAGATAAAAGAACTCTTCTAGTGACTATTCTACCATGGGCGTCCGTAGAGGGGCAGTTACCCCCCTGGCTTCTGAGAAAAAATCGCTTATTAACCGACTTCAAAAAGGAGGAGGTTATGTATTCGACCCGTATGTATGTTTTTTTTTTTTATGTTTGTCCCCTCATAACTCCTCAGCATATGGACCGATTTTGATGATCTTTTTTTTATTCGAAAGAGGATGATGCCCCGTTGGTCCCATTCTACGCGGAATCAATATTGGCCCAATATTTTACCAGTTATAGTTAATAATAATTTATATGTTTGTCCCCTCATAACTCCTCAGCATATGGACCGATTTTGATGATCTTTTTTTTATTCGAAAGGGGGCGATGCCCCGGTGGTCCCACCCTACACTGCATCAACATTGGCCCAATATTTTGCCCGTTATGGTTAATAATAAATACTATTGTCACCTAATTATTATTATTTTATGTACGTACGCGCATATCTCCTCAGCATGTTGTGTCAATATATATAAAACTAAAAAGTTAAAAATAAACAACATTTAAAAAAAAAAATTAAAACCGACTTCAAAAAAATAAAGTGGCACTAAAAAGTAAAAAATAATTTTTTCCCTTATTTAATCTACGACTCTCATATTTTTTAAGTCGGTGCCTCATCATTTGCACTGTGTAAATCTGGCGCCGGCTTGAAAAATATGAGAGTCGTAGATTAAATAAGGGAAAAAATTATTTTTTACTTTTTAGTGCAATTTTTTTTCAAAACCGATCTTTATACTAAAAAACGGAGTATTTTTAAATTTCGGTTTTAAAATTTTAATTAAATTGGCACTATAAAATGGGTTAAAAAAGCTAGATGGGTATATGTTTCTTTACCATCATCCCAAAGTTGCCCCACCCCTCTCTGGAAAAAAGTTTCCGGACGCCCCTGCATTCTACCGTTTCGCTATTCTCGACGTGGTCCACGTGGTCGCGAACAAAAAGTGCACCCTTTATAATCTTCCCCCCACCACAGACTCGCGAGGCACCTATAACGAGCCATCTACGTGTTCTTAGATCTATGGATTTGCTAAACGCATTCACTTACACAGAAACAGTTATGTAACCTATTTATGTATTAGTGAACATGAGCGAACATTGGTCCTGTGTTGGTGGTGAACGCACGGAACGCAGAGGCGGCAGGCCTATGCATATACTTACTTATTGACTTGTATCTTTACTTTCGAAGCTCGAGGATACCTACGAACAGGGTGTCCCGCTGGCCGGTTGATCGTAAGCATTTCGCCTATCGGAGAGTGGGGGTAGATCCCTCACCATTATACCCCCAACCGACCGTCGAACCAATCAACGCCAAGATGAACATTTGTCGACGCTGATTGGCCGAGGTCTCACTCGTCGACAACCCAGATAGCACAACGTCTGGTAAAGTCTTAAAGACGTCCAAAAGGCGTCTTAAAGACGTCTTGTTACAAATCAAGACGTTCAGACCTAAAATAGACCTAAACTAGACGTCTCTAAGACGAGGTGTGCTATCTGGGAACCGATTCCCCAGCGACGCTGGTTAGCCGCGGTCTCACTAGTTGGCGCTGGCGTCGGCAAATTTTCATCTTGGCGTTGATTGGTTCGACGGTCGGTTGGGGGTATAATGGTGGGGAATCTATCCCCACTCTCCGCTAGGCGAAATGCTTACGATCAACCTGCCAGCGGGACACTCTGCCTACGAACCTACGCCTACCATTCGAGCCATTCGAGTGTTGGAAGTTGGTTGGGCCTGGTAGTGCTCGAGACGGCATCGTGAGGTTCAGTTCGGTTTTTAATTACGTCGCTGTTTCACTGCGTTCAACTGCATTTCACCAATACTTTTGCACGATGGACATAAAGAAACTGCAGGAATTTATGGAGTTAATCGGGCGATTAAAGGTGAGAGGATGTGATTGGAGGTGCACAGGTACCGCGAGGACAACACTGTGTGACAAATATAAATCCATGATTTCTGTGGGCGCGTGCGGACATCCTATATATATGCCAAACGTACACTTTTGGCATTTCTGATCAGATGCAATGAGCATGATTTTGTGCAGTTGTTAATGTACTCGTCACTGCATCGTATATAGTACGTTTGTTATGTAATAATTTATGAAAATTTCTTAACGTTCGCGCGAAAAATACGCGCGATACATTGCTTGCATTGATGAGTTTCTCTTGATCGACTGCGAGCTGCGAGCGCGACCCGTTCAAAGCAGTGATGCCAGAATCGTGGGACGTGGGACAAATCCGTACCCCCACTATGACCTACCGTCGTCTCCCACTTTCTTCCCATCGCACTGCACACAAGCATATCCCTACTCCTGTCCGTGTGCGCTGCTTGTTGTGCCTCTCAAATCCCGCGTTAATCGAACAGTGACGGATTTATACGCAACTCTGATTAATTATGATAGACAGAAAATGCGGAAGTGTGATTAAGAACGTGAACGCAGTTTTTGTCAATACTAGCGATAAAAGACAGTAAAATAAATAGAGATTAGAATTAATTCCTCCAGCCACATAACAAAGGCCATTGTTTCATTAGATCGTACATGAATCACTTCAGGTATATGTATATTAGTGGTTTGAACATTTTTGGGCATGTTATCTTCTGCATTGCCATGGTAAAGGACATTTGTCTTCTGTATTATACAGGCTGTTCCATAGTAGCGTAGTTGATGATTCTACTTGAGAATCCAAGTAAAAAATGTACTTCGTATACATAGTATGGTTTTCTCAAATGCTGACTCCATGTTTGATTTTAGCACATGAAGAGAACAGGATGGGTCATTAGAAATATTTCGGACCCAGAAACAATCGCCGGTCACATGTACAGGATGGCTATTCTCTCTATGCTTGTGGACAACAACGAAAACTTAGACAAAGCCAAGTATGAAATTGTTATCATTATTATCGTTTGCTTCAGATTCGCGACCATTGGGCTCCTATTGATAAAATTTATTCCATGTTTGCACCACAGAATTATAGAGATGACGTTAATACACGACTTAGCTGAATGCATCGTAGGAGATATAACACCGCATTGCGGCGTTCCAGTGGACGTGAAGCATAGAATGGAGGATGAGGCTATGGAGGACATTTGCAAACTTTTGGGCGACAAGGGACCTACGATGTTAGAGATGTTTCGGGTATGCGTTATTATTGCGGAATTATTGTATCGATATCGAAGGCTCCTCCATTAAAATATGCTTTTGGCTGTTTGCCTACAGGAATACGAGAGACAAGAGTCTCCCGAAGCCAAGTACGTGAAGGATCTGGACCGATTGGACTTGATAATGCAGGCGTACGAGTATGAAAAGAGGGACAATGCTCCTGGCGTGTTGGAGGAATTCTTTGTTGCTACCCATGGAAAAATCAGGCATCCCTTCATAAACAAGCTGGCGTCCGAGATAACGGCAACGAGAGAAGCCCTGTGCCGTCAATCCTCTAGTTCTAAATAAGACCAGTAATGTAAAGTCTAATGTAAAAGCGTAATTATTATTTTAAGTTTAATATACATAATATAAGTTGTAGCGATAAGTACTGTTGCGTAGGCGAAATCGGCGACGGTAATGATGATATAATAGCAGATAGGCTGATTACTTGGAAAAGTCGATCGACATGGTGATGGAAATAACGCGTAGATTATACGCGTATAGAGTCCATGGGATAAATCTACCTCTTTCCAAACTGTAACACCATTACCATCGCCATCTCATCCTGTGTAGATAACTCTCTTTCACATTTCCGACGTGCCCACATTTTTACGAGAATAAAGACCAACTGTCCTTTCGAGTATTTTTAAAACTGTACGTTAAAGGACGGAAAGAATAGTTTCCCTTCATCGCCCGCGATAGCGGAATTTACTCCAACTACGATGTTAATTAAACTTTTTTTTCTTGGACGTATCCGTAAGGATTTAAGGAAGGATTATAATACGCTCTACAGTCTACATCATTGTGATATACGCAAAGACCCCCAAAACGTATTTTTTTTTAGTTTGTCTGTAACACATTTTAGTTCTTGTATGATAAATACGACATTTTTAAATGTAGCTATTAAGTTTATTTATCGTCTACAATCGTACAAAATTCCTATTAATTCTTTGTTAAGTATTTATGAATACACTAATAAAGTTTTACAAAGTAAGATTGATGAAGAACTCGTTGGAAATGACATGCAGCGGGAACTCGGCTCCAAACATTACGTTTGCTCAAATATACCTATGAATACGCGAAAATGAGAAAAAAAAATTAAATTCTCTTTTCTTCGACTGCCTCTCACGACTCTCTGCCTTTTTTTATTAACTGTAAATCGTCTCTGTATATGTGTACTCGTACTCGACATTGGAATATATGAATGTCATTGGCATATATATACTTACACGCACACACTCCCTAATTTAAAGGCTTCCTTATACGCCTCCTATTTATAAAGAGGATGTACACGGAGGAATCAGTCGCAGTTACACAACCGGCAAAGGTGAATAGAGGAGTTTTTTCAATATACTCGAATCGGTCCGTAATTTTGTTGGTGGCGCAAAGGTAATCCTCGAATGGTAATCATTGATACATATATGTACAGAGTCGTAGTATAGATATGTACATACATAATACATATATATGCCCTATCACGTGTATTCCCAAATAGCGTGGAAATAATGGTGACATCATCAGGAAACGGATAAAAAGATTGAAAAGAGAGAACGGAAACCTGTAGCCGTATAAAAGGAGTGAGGTCGGGAGGTACATAAAATCGTCTGATAAAAGAGCGTGAGCTCGTTGTGATCGATCCGATCCGCGGTGTTGAACAGCGACGGACGAGTCACGCAGGCTTAGTCAGTCGCCTAAAATCAATCTCGCAAAATAAGCTTTCGCCGACCGTTTCAAGAACAAGTGCCGTAAACAGTAAAATAGCGTATCGATCGTGGACAAATCCGAGCACTCGTCGGAGATTTGAAATCGTGAGGTGAAATAGATTTAGATAGCACGCCGGCCGGTTTGATCGTTCGTCTAGTTTTAAAATATCCCTACGACGCGATCCACGTGCAGCATGGATACAGGAGGCCCGTTGACCGATTCTTGTGATATAAAGGGACGGCAGTCCATCCACAAGTTCCTGGCCAAATTTCAGCTGCCTGGGGAGGAAAATAGGTTAAATTATGCGAACTTTCGCGTGATTTGTGCTACACTTTTTCCACCGGACGAGATTCAACGAAACGAGTGGCGGATCGAGGAGGTTTTCTGTTTGTTCGACCAGGATCGCGATGGCATCTTGAAGGGAGATGAATGGAAAGCGTGAGTACGCATGCCTGTTGTTGGGAGAAGGGTTTACTTTTTCGGCGCGGCGGTGCTACCAAGAAATGTGATGACCATGCATTACGCAATAATAATAATTATTAATCAACGTTGATTTTCAACTAACGCGTTATGAAGCGCAATTTCAAATGATTCCTCTTGTTAATTTCGCTCGTATCATTGATGCACGCTATCTTTATAATTAAACGCCGCTATTGATTGGCAGATTTCGTAATTGGTTGCGGGCAATCATCGGACCTGTAAACATCCTGTTAGTCGTGGACGTTCAAAACGATTTTATCGACGGATTCTTAGCGCTTCGTAATTGTAAATGCGAACAGGACGGATTGGAAGTGGTGGAGCCGATCAATCGTCTGATAAAGGAAGGGCTCTTTGATAAAATCATTTACTCGCAGGACTGGCATCCCGAGGATCACATCAGCTTTTACGAAAATCTGCATTTACGAGAACTGCATCCGGACTCCAAGGTACGAACATTTAAAATGGCTTTTTTCATATTTAAAAGGAAAAGGAAAGAAATTATGTACCGTCAAGGACCCAGTTCCTGATCACTTAAGAGTAACCATCGCGGGTTTTTAAACGTGTAAATGGAAAACTTAACCAAATTTAAAAGATGTTTTGTTATTTCAGTAGATCTATGTTTAATCTTTAATTTGGTATTAAAAAAATGCAAACATAATAATAATTATTTTATAATTTAACTTTGAAAGTGAAAAATGCAAAGGGAGCAGTTTCCGATCACCTAAATCATGTCTGGGAGTATTTCCTGATCAGATCAATACCCAATTCCTGATCAAATACATTGAAATGTATAAATTGCATAAAGAATCATTAAAATAGCATATTTTTATGGCATCTTTATTAACAGAATATAAATATACTAAATATTTTTACAATCTTTTAGCTGGTATTTGAAACGTTTTCAATGCAAAATTTTAATAGTTGATCATTTATGTGCGTATTGCTAACCTAAATGTCTTGGATTATTTAATAAACATACCCTTTATTTTTTAACACAAAACCCTGATTAGAAATTACTCAATTTAGAGTATTACATATTATTTGGAAAATAACAAAAAAATAGCTAGTAAATTTCAACTGTATAATTAAATTTTCGGTTTTCAAAATTCTTGCTTCAATAACCTATTTGCTGATCAGGTGATCAGGAATTGCGGAAGCATATAAAAACTGTACCCAATAACTAATCACCACTTTTTTGCATTAAAAAGAATACAAAACATTCATAATTTAGTTATTTAATATTATTAAAGTATCAAAGAAGTTAACTAAGTATATATTACCTAAGAATTTTCAAAAGTATCACAGAAAAGAACTGAAATTCACGACGTGCTCTCTTATACTGAACATCAGTAAAATAGCGTCAAACCAGGCGTAGCTACAAGCGTCTTACTTTGATATTTTTTTTATCAAAACACATTTTAATATGAGGCATCAAATTTTGCGTATAAATTTCAAAATACTTCATAATTATTTAGTAATTTTTGGGAATAAATTTGTATCGTAATAAGCTTATTATTTGGTATTTATATACTAAACTGGTCAGGAACTGGGTTTACGCAATTATTTCATTTCAAACTTGCACGTTCACAGAACAGAATATTCTTCTAAAGTGAATTATACAATTCCTTTATACTTGCAAATCTGACAAAGATTATCAGAAGGGATAAAGCCGAATTCCGGAAAATCTCAACAGACTTTTAAAAGATGGGCGCGGGGCTTCTAACATAAACAGAACAACAGAGTTCATTCATTTCAAGGGTTTCCTTTATTGGCGGAAAAATAAAATCCTCGCCGCTTTCTCCGCCACGTGTTTAGCTTCAACACGTGTCCTCTCTGTCCTCGGCGACATTCCCGATTTTTCCTGCCCTTTTCTTGTACACATGTACATACTTTGCAACGGCGATGAATGCATTAGGTGAGGGTTTTATGGCGGGCCTGTTACGTTTCAAACTACCCCTCACCCTCGGCGCGGCGCGCGGTCCTCGGCCGGGCGGACTTCGAGTGGCAATAACTCATTCTTTCACGAATCGACAATTTGGCAGTTTCTTTTATAGTATGTACCTAACCAGTTTGGGGGAGTTCTTTACCTCGCGCACGTGCGTAACAGCCTTTCGGGACGTTTCGTTTTTTTCCTTTCCTTTCCTTTCCGGGCGCTACTTTCCAATTTCTCAGTTCATTTTGTGTCATCATGTCATCATTTTGCCATTTTCGACTTAATCTGCAAAGTAAGAAAACGTGAATGTGCAAAACTTTTTCAGGAAATATTCAATCGTTCCAATCGTAGTTAAAATATGTCGAAACTTTAGAGTTAAACACTTAATCTACTCATTTGCATGTTCCGTCTATGGTTTCGCGTCAGTTTTGCGATAATTTCGATACAAAGTGAGGCATGAAAATGTAGACTACATTGTTAATTCGGAATACCCAAGGTGAAGGTAATTTGGAATATTCCAAAGCTTAGCGATGCTTTTGTTTCACGCGTAACGGCTACCGCCTCGTCGCGTTTCTTTTTATTCGTCTTAAACAAACTGGTATTCCAAATATACTCTATATCGACGTGCGTTACGAAAAGTAGCACATTTCATTTGTCTTACGAAGACAAGCACTCTGTTCATTCTGATCACGAAAAACAGAATGTTTCGATTCTGTTCTCGAAAAGTAGTATGTTTTCATTCATCGCCACGAAGAATAGCATCTTATGCTCTTTCGCGACGAAAGGTAGTACATTTCGGTACTTTGCTGCGAAAAATAGCACGGTTTGCCTTTAGCCGCGAAACATATCACGTTTCGACGCGCGTTACGAAGAGTAGCACGTTTCATTTTTTCTTACCGACAACTGCATGTAGAAAAAATGAAACGTGCTACTTTTCGTAACGCAGGTAGAGCTGTTCGGGTACTCGAATAAAACGAGCCGGATACCCGTCAAATTCGGGCGGCCCGTTCGGGTAGCTCGAATTTGTTTCGGGCGGCTTGAAAAATCCGGGCTCGGAAAATCCGTACGCCTTGTACGCACTGTTCGAACCACATTCAAGACGTACGCCGGCGGCCCGAAACGATTCGGACTACCCGGATTTTTCAAGCCGCCCGAAACAAATTCGAGCTACTCGGATTTTTCGGGCCGCCCGAATTTGACGGGTATCCGGCTCGGCTCGAAAACCGAGTCCCGGCTCGGTCCGAACTTCAAGCCGCCCGAATATTCGAGCACCCGAACAGCCCTAAACGCAGGTCGGTTTCATAGGCCGGTATTCATAGTCGCTACTTATTCTTAAGCAAATGCTTAAGCTTGCGGCATCCTCTACTAACCTAGTAGCTAGTAAAGGATGCCGAATGCTTAAGGGGAGGTTCTGGTCTAGAGCCCCAAAAAATAGGTGATATTTAGGAATTAATTAAAGGAAAACTACTATATATAATTTAATGGGACTTGTTGCATTGAATTAAGGATGTCTTATGTTATAGAAATATATTTTTTGTTTTATAATTAATCAGTGCAAACAGCCCTGGGGAGTCGTTAAAGTTAAGGCGTCAAAAAATTGATCCAAATCGGTGGGACCTGTATCTCTAAAAGTTATTATCCGATTCGACTGAAACCTTTTTTATTTTGAAGATTATTCTTTTTTCTAGGGGGGGGGGACTAAAAAAAAATTACAAAAATTACATTTTTTTTAGAAAATAACGACACTTCACGTTTGAAATCACTTTTCCCTGTATTTTTCGTCCTTTCAACGCCTTTAAAAATTATAAATTTTCAACTTTTTGTAATTTTTTTTAGTTCCCCCCCTAGCCAGAAGTATATTCTTCAAAATAAAAAAAGTTTCAGTCAAATCGGATAATAACTTTTGAAGATACAGGTCCCACCGTTTTGAAAACACTGTTTCGAGAAAAACGCGTTTGAAGTTTTACGTCAGCGCCGAGTGGCCGGTCGTGACCCATGCATTTGCCGCTACTCAAATGCCTATAACTTCGTGAATTTTACGAATTTCAACAAATCCTTTTAAACACGTTTTCCTAGAAGGTTGAACATTCGAAAAATGAAATAAAAAAAAAATCGACATTTAGACCAGAACCTCCCCTTAAGCATTTGCTTAAGAATAAGTAGCGACTATGAATACCGGCCATAGATTGCCTATGACTGAAATATGCTACTCTTCGGAAAACAAATAAAACGTGCTACTTTTCGCTGCAGCGTTTGAAATGTGCTACTGCTCGTGGCGATATGTAAATCGTGCTTGTTCTCGTAGTATATTCGAAACATGCTTGTTATCGGCAGAAACATTGAAACATGCTTCTTCTCGTGATAGATTGAAATATGCTGCTCTTTCTAAGACAAATGAAATGTGCTACTTTTCGTAACGCACGTCGATATATTATAATTATAAGAATCAACACTTCAAGTTTCGAGAGCGGCGAGAATTAAAGGAGAAATATATAGATAGCTACCAACGAGCATCGGATGCTAAATGAGAAGGGTTTGGAATGCTCGCAGGTAAGAAAGGAGAAGGCGAAGCCATTCGACAATGTGATATTCGCCAAGCCCTATTTAAAGCAGACTCTGTGGCCGAAACACTGCCTTATGAATACATGGGGAAGCCAGTTGCACCAAGACCTTGTGATCGCACCGTGTTCGGAACAGGTACATACAATCTCTACCTGAATGTTTCATTCGCGAGACGCCGGTGTTGGCTGAAACGTTTGATTGGGTACCTATTATCTTTCAGGTAAGAAAGGGCCAGAACTCGGACGTGGAGGCCTACTCCGTGTTCACGGGCTATTCAGACGGTGGCACGGAGCTGGAGAAGCTTCTGGGTAAACCTGGTCCCATACATCTGTACGTGTGCGGTCTTGCTTATGACATTTGCGTGGCGGCCACTTGCTTGGACGGGCTTCGATTGGGGTACGCGGTGGCTGTGATAGACGATTGTTGCCGCGGCACCGACGCCGCTAACATCGAGACCAATAAAAAGTTAATCTTAGAAAACGGGGGGCTGATCGTTAGCAGCGATCACGTTCTGTCGCTGGTGAACGAGAAAAAACCGAGCCTTATCATGAGCCATCAGTCCGCAAAGGCGATGGCCTCGATCGCCTTGCCCGAGAGTTCGTCGAACATCTCCGAGTGATCACCGATGACGAAGAGTTAATGAACGATGGGAGTGATTCAGTTTGCACTTTTGCACGCATTTTACTTAAGGGGTAACACCACTCTAGGGGCAGAAAAAAAGACCTAAATTTGACAATTTATTTTCGGAGTATGACAAACGGAATAGAATTTCTTTTCAGAGGGTTTATTTAACACATATTGAAGTACGAAAAACAATTTTTTTTATTGTCATTTTCATACAAAATGGCGGCGACAGAGCCCGTCGTCGAAAACAGCTTTTTTGAAAACACCGCCACGGGCGGACGGATTTCTCGGCATGTATGAGTCCGGGAACAAAAAATAAAAAATATTTATAATCTATATACAATTGGCTTTGGAAGTACGTAGGGTTTTTTTTTTAATCAATTTTTGGTGAAGTGGTGCACTTTTTAAGAAATGAATCGATTTTTTGCCCTAAACATGAGCATTAAATTGTTTATAAAAAAAAGAGTTTACATTCAATCAAAAAACGGCTACGTACTTCCAAAGAGAATATTGTTGTGAAGCTACTGTAAAAATTTCAAATCGATCCATGCAATAGTCTCCGAGAAATCCGTCCTCCCAGTTTGAAAGAAGTGGTTTCGACGACGGGCTCTGTCGCCGCCATTTTGTCTGAAAATGACAATAAAAAAATTGTTTTTCGTACTTCAATATGTGTTAAATAAACCCTCTGAAAAGGAATTCTATTCCGTTTGTCATACTCCCAAAATAAATTGTCAAATTTAGGTCTTTTTTTCTGCCTCTAGAGTGGTGTTACCCCTTAATATCTACACATAGTAGGTAGATATCTGGTCGGTATTGACTGTCAAGTCCTTGGAGATTCTGTGGGGATCACATAGTATGTAGGAAACTTGTGCATGGTAGGTAGGTATTAGAGTCTTTCGATTTTCAAGCAAGACTTCAGGGATTGTACACTTTTATTATACTACACATGTCTATTATTACGTTCTCCGATACATTGATCAGAATAATTCGAGGATCTCGTTTCCGGATAATTCGGAAGAATCAACTAAATACGTATCTTTATGAAATACTTGTGTACATATGTATTTCTATTTCTTCCAATCATTCCGAGCATTGTATCATATCAAAGTATTACCGCAGAAACGAAGGTTCCTAAAATATGTATTCCATAAATATTCCGAACTTGCAAGATACAATAAATACAATTATTATTACGCGTGAGTGGCCGTTTCATCGGTTTATCGTTGCCCGCTGATTAACATCCGCGCTGTTTTATCAATCTGATTCGCTGATTCGTCCACCGTTAATTTACACGCGTATCTGTGCCTCGCCCCGCAATCGTCGCTTTGATAAGAGTACAGCCTGGACGTTGAATTGTAGGACAACTTTAGGCACCTGGAATGCGATGCAGAGAATTACATGGATCATTAACGTTAAGGCAGAGTTAAACATGTGCAACAGCGCGCATTGCGCGCCGAACCATAAAAATTTCCTACGGTACGAGGTCCTACTTAGCGCGCCGAACCATAAAAATCGACCCTTATTTATGGTGTTGGCAGCGCGCATTGCACATGTTTAACCGCGCCTTTAGGCACAAATCCGATTTAAAGAAGAGGAAAATCTACCATCTCCCTATCCTTTCCGATCTTTAACCCTCTAAGGACGAGTGGGACTCCAGAGTCCCATTCAGATTAACACATTTTTATTTACGTTCCATCAATAAGATCGAGATTTGATAGGTATAGTGGCCTTTAGTAGGCAGAGAAGAAACTGTTGTACCATCAGAACCCGAAATTAAACTTTTTTTTGTTATAGACAAATTAAAAAAAAAAAAATTAACGAGTAGCTTCCAAATCCGAAGTATAAAATAGACTATTTTAACGCTCAAAAAAATTCTACGTTAAGTTTAAAACATCCCCGTCCCTAGAGGGTTAAGAAAGGAAAGAAATACATATTCACCTGCCGTCGCCAGGGACAGTTTGCTTGGTGTTCTGATAAACTGGCTTCGCGCTGCTGGCCCAAATCCACAACAGACCCGGATTCAATCCTCCCGTCCAAAAGTTTTTACCCCTCAGCTTGGAATTCGTCTGCAAACTGGCCAGTACGTCCCGTTTCTCGTCGTTCGTCTCGAACTCGACCAAATGTCCACCCATGCCGCGACAGAGACTGGCGGAAGACTTCCAGTTGAAGTCGCGGTTGCTGAAGTGATAGCAATTTTGCCCGATCTTTGTGTAATTCTCGGGACAAGACTCTGAAAGAGACGAAATTTCGCTACGTTACGTTACGAAACAGCATTGCAAATTGGGGAAGGTAGTTGGCTTCACCTTTCTTGCTAATATTCCCGGAAATCACGTAATACAAGAGCTCCTCTGCCCTTCGAAGGCGATTCTCTAGAAAGTCTACTCGGTAGACAAGCTTTTCTATCGCGCCTAGAAGAATACATGGCGATTGGTAAATTAATGGAACGCAATCAACATTCAACAGTGGTTACAACTATAATAAATTGTAATTGTAAGTAGGTTATTAATAGGGGTGGGTTCGAATTATTATATATAGAAAAGAGATTTACCAAGTAGATAGAGATCAGTCTCAGTCACCTCCTTCTTGTTCGTCGTGGAGATTTTGCTCGAAACGGTCAACATTTTGTCCCCCAGTTTCATCACCTTGGAGGTCCTCAATGATTTCGAATCGGAAACTATCCAATTCTCGAAAATCTCGCTCCACGGCCCCTGCGGCTCTATGGTGGACAGGGACACATTGGACAATGCCGCATCGCCTGGTAACGTTTCAACCATCTCGTTAGCTCTCGTGCTAACGATTCGTCGTTAGAAATTGATTTGTTGCCGCTTACCAGAGACCACGCATTCCATGCATATGTACAGTAAAGCCAGCAGAAGGCAGGAGCAAATTGACCCTTTATGTTTATACATAGTAGACCTGAAAGCGGAGAAGAAATATTCCGCAATAGCAGTAAGCAAAAACCGAGCGACGCTTTTATTTTCTTCCAAGCGCGTTGCCTCCAACTTTCTTTAAGAAAGTTTGAAGATATGGCGCGCGCGCGGCACGGCGCGGAAATCCTTATCAACGCGTAACCTTTTTTAATAGAGAAACTCTATTGCTCTTCGCGTAATCATGTTCTCAAGAAACAAAGAAACTTGAAAATCCTTAATTTTTTTTCTATAGCATTGAGCCATTCTGAACTTCAATGCCCTTGCTTCCGAACGAATCACAGTGTCGTGGGTTGACTTACGTAATATACGTAAAGCAGGGCCGTTGCTCGAGTTACTATATCATTTCATTACCGTTTCCTTGTTTCCACGCTGCTCACCTGGCCCATCCGTTTCCGTTCGTGAACGACACAAGACTATTCGCCGAGTGGAGATTCGATCGCACAGGCGTCCACGGGACACTTTCTCTCCTCCTCGGGGAAAAATGAGTCACTTTCATCGACGGGCTCGACTGACTCTTCGCCGTCCTTCTTCGCGATTACTTATATACCTACCGCGCTTATCAGAACCAGATCGAGTCCTTGGGCATCAAAGGAGACCCGAGATCGAACAACAAGCTAATCACTCTTTCTCTCATCTCTTTTCCACCCTGTTTTCTTCTTATACTTTTACCATCTACTTCTACCCAATTTATACCTACGTACTTATTAATCTCCCAAACCCAAAATCTGCGCTAAATACCCGACAAGTGCGAGGCGTTTTCGATCGCTTAAAAAAGTGGAATCGCAGGTGACGCGAGATTTCTTCAAGATCGTCCCACTGACACGGTTCTCTCCGCGCGCGGGACGCAACTTCGTCTTCTTTCCCAGAGTTGCCGTTATCTAAGCCCAATTCGTTGGCGGGATCGAATCGCGAGGATTTAAAGGATCGAAGTTTCTCTCGTTTCTCTCCTTTGCACGTCTTTAATGGAACAGCTATCGCAAATCGTCCGCGGCTGATACAATCAACTATACATCTCGTATGTACATCGTCTTTAAATTTATGTAGAATCTGGCAATGTGATGAATTGCTTGCTGGATTGGTGTACCGTCACCCGTCACTCGTCGCGTCGGCTCCGTGGAACAACCTTGCCCTTCAGTCTTTAAGTAGTTCTCAGCGGTAATTAAAAGTACACCGTGAGATTGAGTCGCTCAGTGCCTGTTTGGCTGTTCCTGGACCTCGTTTCAGCAGCCACCTCGACACTGTCCACCGTCTGAAAGATAAGAGGCTCCAAGTTTCAGGGAATTCACCTTTCACATAGCTCGGGGCTCTGCGATATTTTCGGTACCGCAGATACGGAGGAGCTGGTATGGCGTTATTTATTTTTCAAGGGAATACAGCTTAATTTATAGACAAAATTGATTGATTTGGTATCGCGATTACCCTGTCGTCGTCGTCCCAGGACAGCTTCTTAACTCTCTGCGACATGGAGCAAACTGGCCAGGCAGGCATCAGGGAATCCGGAGGACCCGCCGAGTAATTGGAAGAGTGGCGGGAGCCGGCCGCGGCGTTCAGATTAGTCGTCGCGCTGAGGTCGTTCATATTTTGAACCAGCCCTCCGATATTGGGGATGTTCGCCGTTGCTGATAAGCCTGGCGGATTCGGAGCTGCTGGAGCTACCTTGTGCCTCGCGTAAACGGGCACCTGCCTGGCTGATGATAGGCCTGACGTTCGACAAATGATGAGTGATGGATAGAACAAGACCACGGCACGCTACTCGATACGAACGAGAATTACTTTTAATCGTGGCGCTGTAGGAGTTGCTCGCCCCAAAAACAGGATTCTCCACGTCTTCGGCTTCGTTGCTGCTCTGTGGAACTTGGCCGTCGTTGCTGTCGTCGACGATCTCTTCTTGATCGACCCGATCATCCTCGTCGTTCTCGTCGTTCTCGTCGTTCTCGTCGATGCTGTGCGCGCATTCGGGGCGAGGCCCTCTGCGCGGTGCATCCAGAGCATCTTGAAGCATGTTCGCGCCGAGTACTTGAGGAGTCGGGCTCAGGGCGGAGGGAACCGGTGACTTTTCGCGGTAACCTGTCCCCACGGAGCTCACAGACCCGCTGGTCTTTGGCCTCTTACTGTAACAGGATATGAAACTTTCGAATGGGATATGAAACTAATATAGAAGATTTGCGAACCGGAGTGGAAGGTTGCAAGCTTTAGAAGAACGCAAACCGTTTCGGATCACCGGTTTTACTTACTGTTTATATATGTACAAAATTAAAGCAAGTATAATAACTCCAAGGAGACCCAACACCGCGCCGAACACTGCAACCAGGAGTACACTGCTGCCCAACCAAGCTGGCGCAGCTCTCGCGGCGATTGGTAGAGAGCCGCTATTCGGTATGTGCACGATCACCGGTATCATGCTAGACCTTTGAAACCGAGGATTCAGATGATTCGACGTAGTGCATCGAACAACAATTTAAGGGGTAACACCACTCTAGGATTTAAAAAAAATCGAATATCCTTAAAAGCATCTAGGAAGGAAGTGGAGGAGACGAACTTCGACCTGGATGGCCAAATGTATGGTACAGGCATCGCAGATTAGAGGTAAACAAAAATTTCAAGGATTAAAGTGTTCATAAAACTTTAAACGCGTTTTTCTCGAAACCACTTTTTTCAAACTGGGAGGACGGATTTCTCGGAGACTATTGCATGGATCGATTTGAAATTTTTACAGTAGCTTCACAACAATATTCTCTTTGGAAGTACGTAGCCGTTTTTTGATTGAATGTAAACTTTTTCTTTTATAAACAATTTAATGCTCATTTTTAGGGCAAAAAATCGATTCATTTCTTAAAAAGTGCACCACTTCCACAAAAATTGATTAAAAAAAAAACGGCTACGTACTTCCAAAACCAATTGTATATAGATTATAATTTTTTTTTGTTTTTTGTTCCAGGACTCATACATGCCGAGAAATCCGTCCTCCCGTGGCGGTGTTTTAAAAAGAAAACTGTTTTCGACGACGGGCTCTGTCGCCACCATTTTGTATAAAAATAACAATAAAAAAATTGTTTTTCGTACTTCAATATGTATTAAATAAACTCCCTGAAAAGGAATTCTATTCCGTTTGTCATACTCCCAAAATAAATTGTCAAATTTAGGTCTTTTTTCTGCCTCTAGAGTGGTGTTACCCCTTAAGCTACCTATTTATGTTGACGAGCGTGTACCTGGGTGGGCGACCCGAGTCGGAAGCTACAGCCACCAATCGAGCCAAGGATCCATTGATGGTCGATAGCGATCCGAGTATCAACTCTCCGCTCTCACGTATCTCGAACGACCTGTCAGAGTTATTAAAACTTGAAACTAGTAAAACTACTAAAACACCATTTTGCGCCCGTTGTTAACTTTTCGAAGTATAGGCAACTAGTACTTGGGGAGGAGCCGGGCCTGGACGTGCCATACCTTGCATCTGGTCCCCTGAGCGACAAGCTCACTTTGTCGTCCCTGTCTCCATCAGCTGCCTCCAATTTCCCTAAAAGTTCAACTCGTTCAAACTGTCTTTCTACTTTCTAGCGATGCGCGTGTCAACGGATTCGCCGAAGAATACGCGGGAGAAAGTTGCTTACTGCCCAATTGCTTACCGACGATGGATCCCTCCTTCAAGGTTGCAGCGTGAAATTCGTATCTGGGATGTCGAAACCGGGGTTCCCATTCGTTCACGTCCTCGACGGTCACATTCACTCGCGAGGTGTCGTTCTGAAATATCACATTCCTTCCTGAACCTGAACTTAAGGGGACATTCTACTCTCTCGGCCTCAAAAAATTAAATTTTTTTTTTTTGCCGAATTCGGAAGAATGCACCTTCTACAATATCCTCCTAATTTTTTGGAGCGAAATTCGATGTATTTTCAATGTTATAGGTATTTGTAGCGTCAGCGGCCTGGTTCTTTCAACCGCGCCGCCCGGCCGGCCGATACGCTACAGCTTTTGATGTACTTCATTTTCTTGGTTGGCGGATGTGATAAAAAAAAAACTCCATGACCAATTAATCCAAAATTTTAATATGTTATTCTACGCATTAGTGACTTTCCCGTTTAGCACAAATATCTTAAGATTTTTTAATATTTTCTCACATTTTATATCTATTAAACAGAAAAGAAATGCCCTTTTCGGTACTTTCAACTTCGATCGACCGCCATTTTATTAATGTTGGTCCAAAATTTTTCTTTCGTGGTAAGCGCGATAACCATACTCCTGCGAATTAAAAATATGTTTGGTTTTTTTATTTCCGATGATCCAGTCGTCAGAAATTTCAACCGCCAGCAATTCTGATGCCGCCAACTTAACTGCGAAATATTTGTGTAAACAAATGAAATAAACAAACAACAATGATTTTTTCTTGTATTTCAAGAGTGGTAAAATATACCCCCAGAAATTCGAAAACATTAAGTGTTTAGGGTAAACGCACCAATAAATGAACACTTAAGGCTAATGAATGAACACTTTTATAAAATTATGTTTGCAGCGCGATTGATTCCACGTGCTGCAAAAATTGTTTGGATATGAAGCAAGAAATTGAAAGAAGTCTTTAATTAATTAGTTGCTTATTTTAATAACTTATTTCACTTGTTTTAATAAAAAATGTCCATTCACTAGTACGTGTTCATTTACTGGTACATCTACCCTACTTCATTATAAAAACTATCACCGAAAAGTGGACGATATTTCGGCCGAGAGAGTAGAATGTCCCCTTAAACTTCCGCTACGCTCGTCGAATCACAGTTTATTCGCTTTTAGTTGAGTAAACGTAGTAACGTACATGATGACCGTCAGTGACGCGAACGAAGAAGCTGTGCTGGATCCTCCTCTCGTAATCCAAAGTTCCTTTCAGGATCAGCTCGCCAGAATTGGTGATGGAGAACCTCTCCAGATCTTCGACCGCTCCGACCAGCCAGAACCTTAAATTCTAAAATGCAACGATCCATTTACACGGGAAATTTCTCTCGACGAAACCATTCGACTCTACTTCATACTAACCGAATCAATTTTATTCACTGCCGCCGTTAACAAAACGCTTCCCGGCGGGGTGTTCTCTGGAATGCTCGTTTGGTGGTCCCTTCTTATGAATTTCACGGGCAGTCTTCCGCCTAATCGATTCCGTAAAGCGATTCGTTAGAATTCATTTAGATTAGAGTATGTAGGTATCTGGGATTGATAATTGATAGAACCAAGGAAAAAACCAAACGATGCTTGCTTACCAGCGGTGGGCTCCATGTCCCAGTCGCGCTCTCGAGAAACGACTATCGTTGATAGCGCATATTTGTCTGGATTGTCCACTTGCGTAGCCTGTGTATCAAAGCCAATATTCATTCAAATAAAATAATAATAATAATAATAATAAAACGTCTTTAGCACACTAAGAAAAAATAAACAGGCTTTGGTGGCATGTTTGAAAGAAGCTAGAATAAGAAGTGAGCAGATAACATGGGAAAAAAAGAGCCGGGGAATTTTTCGTCTTTTACGATTACCTAGGTACAATACAAGCGATCTGTCACTACTCACCTTGACAACAATCGTGGCTGGAGATTGCAGTTCGTGTTCGTAAAGTGGTCGCGCTATGGCCACCTCGGCAGTTTCGGGATTCAGAACGAGGAACGGCAGGATTCCACCCTGAATGGTGTATTTAACCGGAGCATTGATCCCCAGGTCTTGATCCACTGCCTTTATCGGCGCTGGATCCACTTTCAATACCCTTCTCTAAAAAAAAAAAAAACACTCGGTCCTTCTACTCTAAAGTCTAAATGAAGTAGGTAATCACTCCACTCCCACCGTGTTTATCTGTCGAGGGACGACGACTTTGTACTCGTCGCTCTGGAAGGCAGGATTCTGATCGTCCGCGTCGATTACGTTCACGCGGAGGCTGGTGGTCGATGACTTTGGCGGGTTACCTTGGTCCTGAGAATTAGAAAGGATTTTATGAAAATTCTCGGGGAGCACCCGCCAAGGGACTCACAGTCGGGCCAACGATCATGATTCGCCAATCACCTGTGCACGGATGTCGACCGAAAAGTTGGACAGAGCTTCGTAGTCCAGTGGCTTCCTTAGAACCAGAGTACCCTCCAAAGCGTTCACGAACACGAAATAGTCCTGCCGTTTAAACAGATGATTCTACGTAACGTGCAAGCTTACAGAAATATATGGTAACAGAGAGGATCATACTACCGAATGCGGTCCTGGTAGGACGGCGTACTGTACAGTGGAGAAAGGTCCTGGCTGATCAGCATCCACAGCTCGTACCCCTTGAAGCACCCTGGTGCCAACCACCGTGACCTGCTCGCAAAAAGACACACCGTAATCGTTAAAAAATTAATACTAAATATATGTCATCATACTCGGTCTGCGCAAGCTTCTTACCTCCGAGATGTTGAGCACGTAAGGTGCATTCACGAATTCCGGCACGTTGTCGTTGGCGTCGGTCACGCGTATGTTGACCGGTATCACGAATCCCTTGAACGAAAGATGTTGGAAATTCCTTTTCTCTAGGGATTTCGATTGTCAAAGTGCTACTAACGTCGCAAACGTCGCAAATCTTTAACCAGTCTAACCGTTCCTTTATATTACACATTATTAATATATATTTCGTCTTTATTGCCCGATTGAATAATGCAGTACAAGTGAAGGGGATAAGTGAAGCAGTAATTGAAGTAAAGGCGAGGGGCTGCGGTATATTACCATTATTAGAACATGATACATACTAAAAAATTAACTGAAACTAATAGAAATAAAATAAAATAAAATGAAATAGAGTGCTCGACACACTGCGCCGCGCGGCGTCGTTGAAGCGCAGGCGATTTAAACTACTTTCATACTGTTGTACTTGCTAAATAGACTAGGGTAAATCCGGGAGACGCGGTCGGGCCGGAGAGTTGGTCGTATCGCTATATTTCAGAGTCTATACGTAAAAATGCATTAAAGTGCAGACCAATTACTTCTCTAGAAGCCAAATAGTTGAATGAATAGCGTTATTTCGCTTCCTTCTGTGTTTTTTTTTTATTTATAGGCTATAAAAGGCAAATTGATGTTACATTTAACCTCTTTTGTCAAACAGCGGTTGTACAGAATCGTATTTAAAATATACTTCTAAGTTGATTTTCCTTTAATGTTTGGAATAATAAGATAGTAGAGATATTGAGGGACAATGCAGCCAAAGTATTTGGCCATATTAACTCTTCCTCTCAAAGCTAACGAGAAGACCATGTCTCGCTGCAGAAAGGTGAGATGGTCGAGTTATGATTTTTTCTTATTTTTGTTTATTTTTTATTTTTTATTATTATTCTATTATTATTTTTGTTTATTTAGTTTATTTATTCACTTTTGTATTCATTTGCCTTGCTAATCGCCAGTAGGTAATTCACTTTTTCTTTGATGTGTTCTTTACTTGTTTAGCGTAAACAAATTAAATATCAATGAATCCGTAGTTGTAGTCACTCATAAATAATTTTGCTTTATCCTTTGTTAATTTTCCATGAATAATTATGTGAGTAGTCTCTGCCAACGACGAAAACCATTTCTCCCGGCACCTCGGGGGAGGTGGTCAGATGTCATGACTTCAGTTTTCAACCCGATTTACAGTAAATATTGTCTTAAAGCAAATATCGACCAGTTTTTCTGAATCGGCATAAAATTCTGAACATATTAAGGTTTGTTCTGATAAAATAAGTAATATCTACATATATTAGTTTTAATAGCCATTTTATATTAGGTCGACCGCGTCTCCCGGATTTACCCTAAGTAGAAGAATATTTCCAACGAAGGGAAAACTCTTTGGAAACGGCATTATTAACTTACGGGGTCCAAGGTGTGCTTCCTCTCGCAAATAACGTTCACGTAGACGCTCGCGGGCCCGTCGACGCCCTCTTTGTCCAAGGGTCTGATCAGAGTCAAGTTGTTGGAGTAGGCCGAGAACGTGACGGGGCTGTCGAGTTCCTGCAACCTGAGCTCGATGTCCCCTTGCGGTCCAGGGTCACCAACCACCCCCAGAACACCCACGGTATCACCGACCGGCAGATCTTCGCTGACGAAGAGGTGCGCGGCGGTGGCACCGTTCTCCAGGAAACATCGCGCGTCACGGATCACTGGGCGGTAAATAGGAAAATACAATAAATCATTGCGGGCCATACATATTCCCTTGGTCCTTGGTAATGGTGATCGGAAGTGATGAAAGAAAATAACGACGAAATTCGTACGTTGCATTCTACATTAGGGTGGCTCTTATTTTCGATTTTTGAATTTTCTTCGGGGCACCCTCCACAATAGCTCCAAATAATTAAAAAAAAATCTGTGTAAAGTTTCAGCTCGATCGGATAACGGGAAAGGGTGCCCCTGGGCCGTTAAACATTTAAATCATTATTTAACAGCTCGCGAAGTCGATTTTATATAACGTCTTCCAAGTTATTGATTAAATAAAAAAATATGTCAAACAAAAGTTGTAGATCCGGACAAGAAGCATCTGTTTTGGTGTATTACTATTTTTCGTGCGACAAACGGTTTTCGAAAAAAATCCGAAAAACTAAATAAATAAAAACTTTTTTTTTTCAAATTTTGAAAGTTTAAATGCTTCTAGAACGCTTCTTATTTATGAAGGTGAACAAAAAAAATGGAATTTTTATTTTCGAGGACTATTTTTTAAACATTTAAGGGGGGGGGGCATATACCGAAATATGCAAACAAGATAAAAAAAAATTTCTCCTTATTTTCAGTGTTTGATATGTGATGAATGTTTCCTGAAAAGTTGGGGTCGAAATTCGCAAAAATATCTTTCAAAATTTGAAAAAAAAAAGGTTTTTTTTTTAGTTTTTCGGATTTTTTTCGAAAACCGTTTGTCGCACGAAAAATAGTAATACACAAAAAAGATGCTCCTTGTCCGGATCTACAACTTTTGTTTGACATATTTTTTTATTTAATCAATAACTTGGAAGACGTTATATAAAATCGACTTCGCGAGCTGTTAAATAATGATTTAAATGTTTAACGACCCAGGGGCACCCTTTCCCGTTATCCGATCGAGCTGAAACTTTACACAGATTTTTTTTTAATTATTTGGAAATATTCTGGAGGGTGCCCCGAAGAAAATATTGAAAAAAATTTTTACCAAGAGTAAATAAGAGCCACCCTATTCTACATATACGGTAGCTACTTGTACAAGACGCCCGCGTTTCTTTAACTTTCTCGCGTCACGAGCGATCGTGTTCCTTTGATTCGGATCAAGATACCGCGTTCACGCGAGCCATGTGGTTTTCGGGTTTCCGGGGACTATAAGAACCGGTTCGCTGCTCTTCTTCCTGTCTAGAGGGGCTCTTCGAAACGGGCTCGAGCTCAACTTGCTCCGCGTACGGTGTACTTTTTTAAACTAAATACGACGATACAAATACCAATAGCCCTCTCTTTAAAATTAAATCCTCTATTATTTAAATTTCGTCAAGTCTTGTAATCTGTATCCCCCATCTTTGTCGCAGTAGAATCACTACTTGCAACCTTACATTTTAATGGCCGACGCGACGCGGAGTAAAAGTGTTTGCACACAATTCGTTGATGCGCCCTAAGCGTATGTAGATAAAAGCAAGGGTATTTCCACGTAGTGTTACAGCGTGTACAGTGTACACGAATCTACGTGTCCACTAGAACGTGCACACGTACAGGTGATTTAACAGGAGCGCCTGCACGAGAGCTAGACGTGCGCGCTCCCTTGGAGCGGAGTTCCGCCCGTTGCCAACCTACGGCGCATATCGACGATGCAATGTTCCGCCGCGCCGTTGCCTTTCGTAATCGTAATCTTCTCCCCTGGCAGGCCAACACTTTTCCGCAACAGACGTTCGAAATGCTCGAAATTATTTTGAAATCGCGGCGCAAAAGGAATGCACGAATTGCAATTGTGCAATCGCTCCATCCACTACTTAATTATTGTAAGGACGGGTAAGGCGAATTCACACGGTTCTACGCGAACAAGTAAATGCCCGTTCAAGCGTTATCTCTACGACAGACGTTTCCTGCGTATCGAGATAACTCGCAAGTCCCCAGTCCGTGGAGAACGGTATGCTAATTAAACGAACATTCTCCCAAGGGGCCAAAGAAAGTAATTGGGAATTCGTGTGGCCAAATAACGAGTAGTTATCTAGGAAACGGGCAATTGACCGAGTTTCTTCAATTGGCAACCCGGTCTCCTCGAGGGGGTAACCGTTCTACGGGATTACGATTCGGGCAACTTTGTTCGCCTCGTTGAAAAAGGAAAAGGAAAAGGAAAACGTGTCGTTCACTATTGCGCGCGCGGATTTTCGCAATAGGTACGCCGTCGACTTTCCAAGTTATTCGATCGCAAGTGTCGCGAGGAGCATCGAAGGGAAACAGAGTCGCGGTCTCTCTTCCTTTTGCAATCGCGAGCCTTGTGCGTAGCCGTTCGCAGTGTTCGCACGCGATCAACCGTGTGATGAGGAGGAAGAAGGGGGTGATTAAGGTCGCGAAGCAGGGCAGAGCAGGGAGCAGGAGGGACGAAAAGTGGCGGCAGGGGTTAGAGGGAGCGTGAGAAAACTGGAAAGACTCACGTTGGCCGGTGTGCAGGTGCACCGTGCAGCACAGGATGAGCAGGAGCCTCAGAACGTTGTGTCTCATGGCGACCCAAGGACATCCTTCACCGGTCCGAGCGACGGCCGATGCATCTGCAAATTGGGCGGGAGACTCATGAAAGATCCGCCGGTATGTACTGCTGGCACCGCAGGTGTCCGTCAGCGAAGGGTTGCTGTGCTGGTATGACGTGACAGCGAGCCTTCAGCGGCAAAGGCAAGAGCAAACATTTGCTCGAGCCGGTGTTGGGGATCACGGAGTGACGGGCCGAAAAACGGACGAACATAACGCGTGGTTAGAAAGCATGCGAAGAAACTGCTTTATTACGTGAAACCTAGATACGTGGAACGACATCGGGATCGTGGGCGGGGGGTGGCGAGAGCGATAGGTAGTTTGTCTGTTGTGAGCGCCCGAAACTGAGGAAGGGTGCTATGATTCGAAGTATGCAATCGAGCAGGTTATTTCAAATGCCCGATCTTTACTACCTACTTACCTATACAAAGCTATAGTCTATAGAAAGTATAGTTTAATTGAGAAGGTATGTCACAGCTCTTGGTCAGCCAAATGTCCAGGACCTCCTAAGAGAATCTTCCTATGGAGTACCTACATACTTGTAGGTAAAAGTTGCTCTGGAAATATCGAATTGGCTGATCGAAGTGTTGAGAGTCGTTATGACGGTTACCCACTACCCACTACCCACTATCCCCGCCGCTCTAGAGTCCGCGGTTAATCACCGTATCCTCGTTAAACTTGCCAATTACGTTTTCTATCGGCTGGAACAAAGCGGTAAAAGCAATTGCCGCGAGAGTAAGCGGAAATAATCCGCGGAAAAAGGATTGCTGGCAGGGCCCAGAGCCCCGGAGGTGATTTATGCGGGATGCACGAGCCGGATACGGCGGTTATGTGGGGCACGATACTCCTGAAATCCACGGGACCGTAAACTGAAACGCACTGCCATGGGCAACCGGCGTAAAGTCCGGGAGCCTCCGCGATCCCACCGATTCAATGGCGGTTCAAGAAGCGGCTCGATGAATCACTTTGCTCGCCGATGCTTCTCCGTGCCTCCACTTGCCGCGCAATTTCGTGCAAGAGCGATAGAACGAGAGGAAAGGGCCATTGACTTAGCCACTGGTTGGACAAGTAATCGTCACCGTAATAGCCACTGAAGGTTTCGAAAGGGCAGTAGGTACTACATACCCCTGTGTTTTTGAGGCCACCCCAATTGAGGGCATGCCCGAGTACGCTAGATCCACTAGAAACTTACCACAAGGAGAGTTCGATGCCTATTGCTCCAACACTCGAAGCAGTGCCCTCTTCTTTACACACAAGTTACTCCAGCAATCCTATTCGCCCGAAATCATCACCTTTCACTGGCCACGAACCACTCGAGTCAGCATCCCTCAGCAACGGCCAAAACTTTTCCAACAGACACTTTCCGCCCCCCTTTTCACCATCACCCTTTCCATCACGCAAACTCAACTTTTCCCGACAACTGAACGGTAATAGGTAAAACTGCGTGGTTATCCCTATTCATTACGCGATTACTCCACGATCGATCGCGCTTTTCTCTTGCTCCGTTTTTTCGTGCCCCTCGCGACCGACACCTTGCACCCCAGCGATGGAGGAGCACTGGAAACGCACCTGTCCGCTTTCGACCGGCAGGTATCGCTACTACGAAACGCAGGCGAGCAAAGAGCTCGCCGGAGCGGCACTCGGCCAGAATCGGTGGTTCCCCATTGTCAGGATGGGGGGAATCGACGGCCAACCGCCACGGCGCCTTCCTGGCCCTGCTTCGAACAGGTGTTTACTTTCGTTGGGAGGAAAGTTTGCACGGGCACGGTGTCCCGCACAATGCACATGCAACTGTTTCCCCGTGCCACGCGATGGCCCGAAATTCCACGAAATTCTGCCGCTGGAAAGGAGCTTCAGTGTTCGCCAGCCATTGCGGCACCATGAACCGTGGGATGTGATAGAAGGATAAAACGCCGCGCCACCTCTTTTGTAGGTATCCTCGAGTGTGCGAAACTGTTTGCCAAGTTTGGGGGCAACGATAGAGGCAGCGGAGCGACACGGTCCACGTGAATTTTCCTTTTAAATGGGTAGGTATCGCTTTGTTTCCTCTTTTAGATCGATAGACGGTAGGTACCTATCTAGACGAGTAGACTCGGCTTTCTAGCGGCGCAAAGCCTTGTAAGAGTTGTAAAGAGTGAAATGAGATTCTCAGGGGATTCGCGAGGTTGTTGAACATATAGGTATGTATGCAACTGTTTGGGCAGGGATCAGCTATCTAGAGCTCAGACGCGTCACGTTCCACGCGATCGCGTGTGGAGATGTGTTTGTCGAACGCTATCGACCCGCTTTTATCGAATTTTTTCGAATCCCGTTCCAAGGATACCTCTCACCTTGCCCGGAATCATTCCATGGGCTGGATTTCAAGCTGGTGTTGATCGAAACGCATTTAATTTTCACATAAAGTTTTACAAAGTTACGTATGGCGCTACGGGATCATTGCACGGTACAATACAACGGTACATCGAGAATCTCGTGAATTTCTGGAAACAGATAGAAGTAGATATCGCGTTCACATCAGGGGAGTTCCGTTCCACTGTATGCAAGCGTCTTGCCACCTGAAAGTCAGAAAGGGAGCTGATCAAGCAATGTTCTTTTTTTTTTACATCAACATCTTCTGCTCGCTGAAAGGAGAAAAAGTGTAAAAGGAACCATACGTAGCAAACACGCTAATTTCTAAAGAAAAAAAATCGAATTTTTGGCAAAACGCTGCGTCCGCGACATATGGTTCCTTTTACACTTTTTCTCCTTGAACAATTTTGCGGCAAGTTTTTTTTTTACAAATCTCCACCGATCATTTGCGAAAGCAGTCAGCATCAGTTTTTTAACACCCTATACAATAATACTTACTTGGAACGAATAAGCTTCTCCAATGGAGTGGCAGCGATGTCTGTGTACTCCTTGCCAGTGCCTTCGAATCCCGAATTCATTCCTGAATTCGACCTGGTGTCCACGGTTAAAACAGCGTGGCTCCCGCCGCAGGTGAAATACTGCACCTCGAAACTAATGGAATAAATAAAACAGCGATACTTGAAAACCCGAAGAATCGAATTTAATAACCGAATCGAAGATTGTGAATGTAAGGTAAATGTACCAATAACGAGCCGTTTAAGGGGGGAGCCTGGTGTAGCGGGTCGAAGAAATCGATTTTTTTGTTGTTGCATAAATCAATAGTTGAACATCACGATAATATGTTCCCAAAGCCGCAAAACGAAATTCGAAAAATTAAAGCGGATATAGCCGGTTTTGCTACGGAGCGCCAGGTTACCACAAAACTTTAAATGCGTTTTTCTCGAAACGACAGTTTTACAGTTTGCGGGCAATGTAACTCCAAAAATATTCAACTAATCGACTTGGCCTTGTGCACGGATATTTGTGATCATTTTCTTCATAGAGCTAAGTTATTGATATAATGATATTGTTTAAATAAATAACTTTTTTTACACATTTAAGGCAAAATTTCGTTGGAAAAAGTGAACTTTTTTTCAAGAGGCCGCCATTTGTTCAATTTTGCATCTTTTAAGATATGAATTTATACGATTCGTGCGTACACTCATAAACTAAACGAAAATTGTTCGATTTTTGGTTTTAGATGAAACCAAAAGACGCTACGTTGCCCGCAGTGCAACAATTGCGTCGCCAACGGACTGGGCATAAGCCCTTATAATTTTGTTATTTGCCGCTCATTTTTAATAAAATTTTTTTTATCTTTCTTAACCTGATAATACAATATCCTGAAAGTTTCAGAAAGATCGATTAAATAATTTCTTTAAAAAATATTCCCGAAAAA
Source organism: Andrena fulva (assembly GCA_946251845.1). NCBI lineage: Eukaryota > Metazoa > Arthropoda > Insecta > Hymenoptera > Andrenidae > Andrena > Andrena fulva. Next base: position 57,438,741 of record OX276329.1, on the reverse strand, counting down.
TGCCTCGATTTCCAGCTAGTTACACCAGGCTCCCCCCTTAAGGAAACGGTGACAAAGTATAATGAATATTGTGTATAAAATTAACAATTTAAGTGAAACTCTTTTTCATTCATAAAGATTTTGTTGTTTCTCATCAGTACTCACATAACAAAATTTTGTTTTTTTATATATTTAACGTAAAATAAACAAGAATATTTGTACGTGTAAATGTACCAATATATAGCCAACCTCACGCGATTGACCTAGCGGCCCGATTTTCATGTCCCAGTACCTAGCCATAGGTTTTATAATCGTGTAAAAATTATTTTAAAAACTGATTCTTTGTCTTAAATTGAAAAATCTGTTAAGGAAAATTAAGAAGTACAGAAATATAAAATTATTGTATAAATAACCATAATAAACAGATTAGAAAATAAATGCAAAAAACAATAAGTTTAGTTACACTATCAATAGAAGTTTGTGGTTATTTTATATAAGACTCAAAACAACCAACAAATTCATTAAACTATACATATACATAAACTTTAATAAACTTAAATTAAATGCTATCATTATTATCTAGAAAAATAATGTTTATATTATGATTTATGATCAAAATACTTACCGGTTTTATTCCAAATATCGAGTCAGAAATTCACACTTTTTTCGTAATTTTGCTCTGGCGATGCCGATTAACATTTGCAACTTACTTCACCCGATTTATTGAACACGTGGTTAGTTACTGGGCTAACAAGATTTGTTTGCACCGATAAATAGCCATGTAAATATTCAAATAAAAAATAGTTTTCATATTCAAATTTTTTCTTTCTATGTGTTACAAATATTTTCAAGATTCTAAAACCTTTTTTTCTATCTAAAAAACTATTATCCTATAATAATTATGCTCTTAACAAGAAAACGCGTCATATATCTGGCCTCGAGACTATAAATGGTATTTCTAAATATCTAGACAATAAAACAAGACGATATAACTTCAGATATTAAACCGATCAATTAAATAATGCAAATTACACTAAATATGTATTTTATCTTACGTGCATAGTTTAACAATTATTAATATTTCAACAGATGGCTAGGTACTTACTGGTGCATGGCTCGTTATTGGTACATTTACCTTATGACAGGATATATATGTATGTATGTACTTACCGCCGTTCAGCATGGTAATTTCGAAGCAATTCTCTGTTCGTGTTAAAGAGAACCCCGTGGTGGCCATGGCACAGAGTGACCCAAATTGGCAGACTGGGTGTTTTCAGCCGAGAGCCTGGTTGTTTGCCCATTTCTCCGTCGCCCTCGTGCACCAGGAATCCAATCTCGCTTCTCACGAGGACGCCCCATTGTGCCACAGCCTTGAATTTTATAATAACCCCGGTTGAGGCTGGAGCCAAGGCCGGAGAAGGAAAGGAACACGAGGGATTCACTCACGTAGGTCTCTTCATCCCCCACGTTCTGCACCCCATTGTGAAGGTGAGGCGAGGCACGACCAGTTAACGATAGCATCAGAACGCTGGTGGGTCCTTCTTCGGGGCAGCCGCTTAATATCGATGCTTTTGGGTCTTCCAGATCAGCCTGCACTCTAGATTCATGGGAGCAGAAGGGAATTTTCCTTGGACTTGAGACAATATGTATTCAAAGGAATATGTAGCGTGAAAGTACTTGGTTTGAAAGGGTCAGAGTTGAAGGAATGTTGCAACCTGTGTAGATTGGTAGGTAAACCAAGGCGGATAGTGAAACCGGGTTCCTGGCTCCCTTTTTACATTTCTGTGTAATTTTAATTCACGATCTTTGCAAGGCCTTTCCGTTCTATTGCCAGGAAAATTGCGTCGGTTTATTAGACATATAGGTACTTACTTCGAAAGGCCCCTCGAGAGCATGGCGCTGTACAGCAGCAGATTAGCACCAGGGCCACCCTCGTCTTGAAACTAAGCCGCCATTAAAATAAATTCTTATTAGACACGGGACACCCGCTTCCTCTATTCCAGTGTTTCCCAAGCTTTTTTTCAGTCGCGATACCCTTTTATAATATTCAAATAACAAGGATTCAATAAGGTGAAAAATCTCATTTTTTTTATTTATGAAAAATCAGCGTCGCATCGTTAATAGAATAGTATACCGATGTTTGTAACCATATGCCAGTAATCAAGTCGCGAACCCCCAGAAAACATTATTGGCGACCCACAGGTTGGCAAATTGTATCACTGCTCTATTCCAAACTCACCAGATACAAGTATCTTTTCACAAATATTTCAAGGTCCTCCAGAGAATCGAACTCGAACAAGTGCAGCTGCGAACAAATTAGGTACCCTTTACAGTTTACATTCACCACATCTTTTTTTTTTTGTATTCTTGACACTCATTGTCAGTGGAGTCTCGATAATTAATCAGAGTTCCGAGCGATACATCGACATGCTCTAGGGGTCCCGTTTATCTCTCATCATCGAGCCTCCACAGACTCCACTCCGGCGCCGCACTGATGGGTAGTAATTCTCGACAAGTTTGATTCTCGATTAATACATCAGACACGAAATGCTCCAATTAGGTATTCGTAGCAGTGCGCGCACGTACGGTCTCCGTTAATCCGTCTTGGAAATACTGCACGCTATGCTGCAAGTAGGGTGCCTCCTGTGGCAAAGCCACCACGGCCGTCGGCACGTTCGCATTTCCGGCGACACTTTGATTTGGCGAGCAACCAGTACTCTGCGCGACAAATCCGCCGGCACACCGCCAAATGATTTCGGCTATCGCGGCCGCCAGGACATGGATTTGCCTGTCGTAGGATGGCTTCAGTAGGCTACAGAAGGCAGAAGCGCAAGAGTTAAAAACTGCCACCGGTGCTGCGTTTGCACGAGTAAGGACTCGATAAGGATCGATCATTGATCAATAGGGCAAGCAGCAAGTAACACAGAGACATGTACCTTTCTGGGCTGGTATGCACCTCCTGTCTGTTGCACTTGAACAAGAAATGTTTCAGCATGATGGCCTGCACAGCGGTGACGAGGCCTCTGGTCGTGTTTCTCGGTGCTCTCAGCCCGAACGCCAGATTCTGACCATAGGGTCTCAGGGTCAGTCCCGTTCGAGCCCATTCTGGCCTCGGTGGACTAGCGCAGCTTCCGAATAACAAGGTCCTCAGAGCCTAGAGGAACAGTAATTACAGTCACCTCACTCTGCACCGCAAGCGGAAGCTTACTATTACTTGGTGTTAACTTGTTTGAAGATACCATCAGTAATAATCCCGATTAAGAGAATTACCATGCACGTCGCCTCCTCGATCGGTTTACCCCCAATCACCGCCGTCTTCGTCAAGGTCCTGGTGTTCCTCGGGTATATAATTTTCTCTGAAACAAAGACACGCCGATGGGTTAACGCCAAGCCCAGCAACGATACCACCGTAACTCCTCGACGACCGACGACGTCCTCCACCTGGGTGCAGCTGATCGGGCTCTCCCATCAGGGCAGCGCACCAGGCCGCTCTGGCGGACAGCAGCATCTTTCCAGCTTCGACTGTCTACGATAGTTCTCCTAATAGGTACATGGATGTATCGGCGAAACTTATTATTATTGTTAGGCTCTCGAGCGTTGGAGGACACGGTCGCGGGTGGACTGGAGAGACGCGACAGCGCGACTTGTGCCGATTGTCAATTTGTCACCCTGTTTCTTGCACAGTGGCACACTCACTCGGTCGCACCGGGCTATCGACTATCAATTGGGATCCGTGCCTGGGTGCCCAGTCCCTTTATACCCAGACCGCTTATCCGCGCTGATATCTCGAGAGACGTCCGTGAAAGTCGACGGTGCACGAAACGCGTCAATTCGTGTGCCCAAAGACACTCCGCCAGGAGGATAGACACCAGACATGCCCCAATAACGTCCGTCTGTCACACCTTACCATGTCTCAGGCCACGCGAGCGAAACCGATCGTGTGTGTACCGAATGCTCGGCGCCGCGCCGCGCCGAGAGCTCGTATACATACGTATGTACTTACACCGGACGTGCACTGTGCAGCATCTTGGAGGACAGCTCCGTAAAGCAACAGCTTATTCATTTGTTCGGGATAGTTCTTTTTACGCTTGACGTTTAGAAACGGCTGTTGCGGGATTTTTCATTTATCGAGTTGAACAAGTGGCCAGGCGATAAAGCGCGGGCGAGCACTGGATCGCATTCCACACACATATTAGAACGTCGAGGCATTCCTCGTACGCACGGATCATCTAAATTGCAATTTCGTTTTAGAGCAGGCAATAATGAATAAAAGATCGAGGTGATGTTTGTAGTGCGTTCGATACCAAGTCCACGCGCAAAGGCTTCATGCGATCTTGACTTGACGGTAAAATTACCCGGCTGCATTTTCAAACCAGAGCGGAGGAAAATTGAAATAGGTACCTATTATGATTTAAGCGCGCATCCTCGAGCCTTTCCTTCGTCTCGTTTACCGTTTTACTGTCTCTCCACACGTGAACGATTACTTGCTCTGCGCGGCACGGGCAGCTTCGCGTGACAGGGGCGTTGGAAAAATAGATGCGTGTAAATCTTTACGGTTCTTTTTTACCGCCCGACCAAATTGTTTCGGTACCTGTCCACGTCGGGATCTAAACCGTTCGGGGGAAATAGAAAATCGCTTGGTGCAAATAATCTTCTAGCTCGAAAGATGCTTTAGTCACTGCAATTGAAAATAGCAACCCCGTTACAATCGCCAATAAAATATACTTGGATACGAGTAGTTGGAAAAAGAAAAACAATGGAACAATTTTAGGGAGCGACGTGAAAAAATCTTGGAAAAAAATTTTCACCAAGAGTGGCTAAGGTCCACGGTAGGGCTGGGACTATTCGAATAATTTACTATTCAAATATTTTACAAGTATTCGAATGCTACGAATAAACTTCGAATATTTGAGTATTCGAATGTTATTATTCGAATACTATTCGAATACTGATGTATTCGAATACTATTAATACCGATGTATTCGAATACTATTAATACTGATGTATTCGAATATTATGTTGTGAATTATAAATCAAGTTCTTTAGGTTCATTTTTTTAGAAGCATTTATTTAGTTTCAGTTGTGAGTTCGTTAGTTTGTCAGGGTGAAATCTTGTAAGCTAATTTTGACCCACTTCAACATATCCGATCGGCTTGAAACTTTGCACACGTATGTAATTCCGATGACAATACAATATTTTCACTAAAAAGCATGAAATACTTTATGGTGAATTTTTCTTTAAAAAACAAGCTTTTATTAAAATGTACTAAAAAGGAACCAATAATTTTGATACCGGTCGAAATGACGGCCTGAGAAGAATTCCCTCATAGGGTGGATGTACCAGTAAATGAACACGTACCAGTGAATTGACATTTTATATTAAAATGAGTAAAATAAGTGATTAAAATAAGCAACTAATTAATTAGAGACTGCTTTCAATTTCTTGCTTCATATCCAAACAATTTTTGCAGCACGTGGAATCAATCGCGCTGCAAACATAATTTTATGAAAGTGTTCTATCATTAGTCTTAAGTGTTCATTTATTGGAGCGTTTACCCTATAACTAATTATAAAGTAATAAAAATAAAAAAAAGTACCAATAAATGAACACTTAAGGCTAATGAATGAACACTTTTATAAAATTATGTTTGCAGCGCGATTGATTCCACGTGCTGCAAAAATTGTTTGAATATGAAGCAAGAAATTAAAAGAAGTCTCTAATTAATTAGTTGCTTATTTTAATAACTTATTTTACTCATTTTAATATAAAATGTCCATTCACTGGTACGTGTTCATTTACTGGTACATCCACCCTATGAGGGAATTCTTCTCAGGCAGTCAGATCGGCCGGTATCAAAATTATTGGTTCCTTTTTAGTACATTTTAATAAAAGCATGTTTTTAAAAAAAAATTTCACCATAAAGTATTTCATGCTTTTTAGTGAAAATATTGTATTGTCATCGGAATTACACATGTGTCCAAAGTTTCAAGCCGATCGGATATGTTGAAGTGGGTCAAAATTAGCTTACAATATTTCACCCTGACAAACTAACGAACTCACAACTGAAACTAAATAAAAGCTTGTAAAAAAATGAACCTAAAGAACTTGATTTATAATTCACACCATATTATTCGAATACGTCAGTATTCGAATACACCAGTATTCGAATAGTATTCGAATACTTAAATATTCGAATAGTATACGAATACTTAAATATTCGAATAGTATACGAATACTTAAATATTCGAATAGTATTCGAATACTTGGATATTCGAATTATATTCGCCAAATAATTGAGCAACTGAAGTATTCGAATATTCGAATACCGAAAATTCGACAAATAGTCCCAGCCCTAGTCCACGGTCCACCCTAGTACCTACTACCTACTCTTTCCCGAGGTTCGACGCCAGTTTGTATGTACATGATTTGCCCGTATCGATGGAATGAAACGCCTCACCTCTTATCAGCAGTATTCGAATCCCATAAAGTGAAACTTTTGTGTTGGTATTGACTCCGATTCGCGAGTACCTACCTGCGTATCGAACTTGATCCCATCCCTATTTATGTAGGTACATAGAAATTCAGACGCGTCCCAGACACCGTTGTACCGTGTTTAATAAGGAAAAAACAAGACACAGACGCGTGTCAACGGGGTGGTGAGTAACACGTGGTTATTCGTTTCGCTGACACTCTTACAGCCGCAGGATAACGGTCGCGGTGGAAGGTGTTTTCTCTGGCACACGTCTCCAGCTCGATGTTTCAGGAATCGCGTGCTCGCGTGCTCGCGTGCAATCTAGTCTATCGAATTACGAATTCGCGTCGGAACAGGCATCTGCATTCCGTCGATTATGTCCGCCGATATAACGCGGTTTAATTCACGAATTCACCTTCCCCGCTGCGATGGAAATCGATCTGATCCGTCCTCTCCGAGATTCTACGCGCGCTTACCCAGCCGCGATTCTCGGCGGATCGGTTGGAAATTTTAAATCTAGGGCACTTGGTGCGACATCGGAAGAAAATGAAACGCGCGTCCGCGCCTGCTTACCCTTCTGCCGAAGATACACAGGCTTCTCCGTCTTCATTTCCACGCAGTGTCTCTTGCCGCGCGCGGTCCCCGAAGACGGCGACTTGGAGCGCGAATCTAAGCTGCTGCCCTCCTCGATTTCCTCCACTTCCTCCATGGCTATGAAGATTTTCGAATCCCTATTGACTATAGATGCTCGGGCACGATTTGCAAAGCAGTGTCCACGGCAGGAAGGACTGTTTAAAATCGAGGCTCGCTCATGGGAGTCTATCTTCCTCGGAAATAGAGCAGTATTGGCCGACGACTGCTCGGACTCGCGAAACACAAGTTTAGAGTGGCCTGTCTCACCTCGGTGCGCGATCTTGGACGAGGCAGATCGGTGCTTCTTAGCGGGTGCGTTTTAATGAGAAGAAGAGGCAATCAAGTGCTCGTTGCCGCATCGAGCCGCCCAGACTGACAGGAGTTAATAATTCCGGCAGCTTTCGGCCGAGTCGGTTCATCGCGCCGCGCACGAGCTACCCGTCCCACCTGCCTGTGGATACATACACGTTTGTAGGTGCATATAGAGTATACACGTAGGTGCAAGACTCGAGCAACCGGAGCTGAGGCCAATTCGATCCCGACGCCGCGCCAAGCCGCGACTCTGCGAATCCGCGATCGAGTCGTTGGAAAAAGTATTCCCTCACTCGTCGGGTATATTATAGCTGTTTAACTGTTTGCACTTGGAATATTCCCCAAGTACCATTGGGTGAGCAAGCCCTTTTTTCGATAATAGGTACATGCGTTCTATGGCGTGGAGTATTGGAAGCACGAAAAAATTATAGATGTAGGAGATATACAGTAATTGTAGAAAATTGAAACTCGAATGCTCTTTTAATATTACCTATTTCAAGAAAATTTCGATAGGGCTTAAACTTTAGAAGTTTAGGGCCTGGTCGGCACCCCTTTTCAGGGAATACTCACTACATACGTAAGTATTTTCTTATGAAATGGAAGCATTTTACGGGGTGAGAGCAAAGAAATAGGGGGAAAACATTTCCAAGGTATGAATTGTAAAGGGTGTAGGTAGGTAAGCGTGAATTCTAAAGCTATGACAGATTAAAAATGCCGTGGAAATAATTTAAGTATCGTATGTAGGGTTTATACAAAAACCGAGTTTTGAAAAAAAATACGGTTTCCGAATTTTTGCAAAAATATAATTAAAATAGAAAATAAATATCTGTACTTATTTTAAAACTTTTCAATTTTTTTAACATTTATGGAATTACAAAAATATAACAGAATAAAATATACTCTATGTATACAAAATACGAAAACCGTTTTTTTTTTAATTTAAAAATCGGTTATCAAATTTTACAAACTTATAAAAAAAAACAGTTTTTAAACCTGGTTTTTAAAAACCGACAGACCCTAATCGTATGTACGAGTAGTCACTCGGCAAGATTGTAACAAGCTCACTGCTATTCTCCAAGTCGGATAACGCTTTTATCCTTGCGCGCACACACACGTGCAGTGTGCACCCTCGTCTGCATAGGGCAACATTTACATGTTGCACGTATGCTATCTCGCGACTTTATCGCGAATGCCGATCTTTGCACGCGTTTCGTGCCATTTTCGTTCGATCGAAATAGATACTTGATCGGAAATGATGCCATTAGTAAAAATATCAACCACCTGAATACACGAACCTTTCAACTATTTCACTACATTATTAAATTTTACTATAGCTCAACAGAATACATATCCACATCTTACATAGGGCTGGGACTATTTGTCGAATTTTCGGTATTCGAATATTCGAATAATTCAGTTGCTCAATTATTTGGCGAATATAATTCTAATATCCAAGTATTCGAATACTATTCGAATACTGATGTATTCGAATACGTCAGTATTCATTTATTGGTACTTTTTTTTATTTTTATTATTTTATAATTAGTTATAGGGTAAACGCACCAATAAATGAACACTTAAGACTAATGAATGAACACTTTCATAAAATTATGTTTGCAGCGCGATTGATTCCACGTGCTGCAAAAATTGTTTGGATATGAAGCCAGAAATTGAAAGAAGTCTCTAATTAATTAGTTGCTTATTTTAATCACTTATTTTACTCATTTTAATATAAAATGTCCATTCACTGGTACGTGCTCATTTACTGGTACATCCACCCTATGAGGGAATTCTTCTCAGGCCGTCATTTCGGCCGGTATCAATATAATTGGTTCCTTTTTAGTACATTTTAATAAAAGCTTGTTTTTTAAAAAAAATTTCACCATAATGTATTTCATGCTTTTTAGTGAAAATATTGTATTGTCATCGGAATTACATACGTGTGCAAAGTTTCAAGCCGATCGGATATGTTGAAGTGGGTCAAAATTAGCTTACAAGATTTCACCCTGACAAACTAACGAACTCACAACTGAAACTAAATAAATGCTTCTAAAAAAATGAACCTAAAGAATTTGATTTATAATTCACACCATAATATTCGAATAGTATTCGAATAATAACATTCGAATACTCAAATATTCGAAGTTTATTCGTAGCATTCGAATACTTGTAAAATATTCGAATAGTCCCAGCCCTAATCTTACATATTAATTGTAAGATACACATGTAGATTAGGGTGGCTCTTATTTTCGATTTTTGAATTTTCATCGGGGCACCCTCCAGAATAGTTCCAAATAATTAAAAAAAATCTGTGTAAAGTTTCAGCTCGATCGGATAACGGCAAAGGTTGCCCCTGGGCCGTTAAACATTTAAATCATTATTTAACAGCTCGCGAAGTCAATTTTATATAAGGTCTTCCAAGTTATTGATTAAATAAAAAAATATGTGAAACAAAAGTTGTAGATCCGGGCAAGGAGCATCTTTTTTGGTGTATTACTATTTTTCGTGCGACAAACGGTTTTCGAAAAAAAACCGAAAAACTAAAAAAAAAAACTTTTTTTTTTCAAATTTTGAAAGTCATCATCAATTTGAAGACATCAGATATGATCATTTTACCCGAAATCGTGACGTCTATATCTCCGATATTTTTGCGAATTTCCACCCCAGCTTTTCAGGAAACATTCATCACATATCAAACACTGAAAATAAGAAGAAAACAAATTTTATCTTGTTTGCATATTTCGGTATATGCCCCCTCCTTAAATGTTTAAAAAATAGTCCTCGAAAATAAAAATTCCATTTTTTTTGTTCATCTTCATAAATAAAAAGCGTTCTAGAAGCATTTAAACTTTCAAAATTTGAAAAAAAAAAGTTTTTTTTTAGTTTTCCGGATTTTTTTCGAAAACCGTTTGTTGCACGAAAAATAGTAATACACCAAAAAAGATGCTCCTTTTCCGGATCTACCGGAACTTTTGTTTCACATATTTTTTGATTTAATCAATAACTTGGAAGACCTTACATAAAATCGACATCGCGAGCTGTTAAATAATGATTTAAATGTTTAACGGCCCAGGGGCACCCTTCTCCGTTATCCGATCGAGCTGAAATTTTGCACAGATTTTTTTTTAATTATTTGGAACTATTCTGGAGGGTGCCCCGAAGAAAATCTTGAAAAAAATTTTTACCAAGAGTAAATAAGAGCCACCCTAATGTAGATATAGGACTATACATAGGTACACTTGCATTTGCTTTTGGTCTCATTTTTATGACCAATTGCAAGTATCCTGAATTAAAGAAACATTCTCATATTACAAATTGCCAAGCGGCAACAGTCATTGTAGAGGGTATGTCCCATATTTCTCGGCAGACGTTAATTAGTATCGAACGATTACTTAATATTCCATGTAGTTGCACAAATACCTAATTAGTTGGAAGGTTTAGGGAAGAGCCTTCGCGGGTAAACCTCGGCAGCAGGGACAGATATCATCGACTCGCAATCTGATTATCAAATATGTAATCCCAGCTAGGTGAGTTGTTACGAACTTGCAGCGGGGAGCGTACCTTATCGCTCTCGACCATAATTACCAATTTCCCGACTACCATGCCGCTGCTATCAAGATTACGTCGGTTGGTTAAGTTCAAGTTCGCGCCCGCCCGTCCTCCCGCCTGGTCGAAATAGATGCTCCATATTCGGCCTTCGAAAGTACTACCTACCTACGGCCTCAAGTTCCGAATGCGAACATATGCGTGCTTGCATGCATGCCCAAGTACGTGCATCAACCAAGTACTTGAGATACGTACCTATTGTATTTACCTCGGCAGTGCAGTGTACACGCGTCCACGTGGGGTGCTCATGGACCACCAGTAAAACATACTCTGTGTTTACGCTGCCCTCCTTACAAGGAGAGTATTTTAGGTGTCCGCCTCCGATCATTTTGATTTTTGGATATGTTATAGAGGACCGAAAAATAAGAAATACGTGTTTTTTTATTTTTCCCCGTTTTCATATTTGGGGGGTTAAAACTGCGTTCAAAGTTAGGGTTAAAAACTCATTTTAGTGGAATATCTCGAGAACTATTAGAGATAGGGGAATAGTGTCAATGGACGAATTTTGTGTCTTTGAATGCGAAATATGACTGACTCACCAGATTTTCAAAAAGTCCACAAATATGATTTTTCACCCCTAACTTTGAACGCAGTTTTCACTCCCCAAATATGAAAACGGGGAAAAATAAAAAAACACGTATTTCTTATTTTTCGGTCCTCTATAACATATCCAAAAATCAAAATGATCGGAGGCGGACACCTAAAATACTCTCCTTGTTAGTAAAACTTAATCCACCCCTATCTACCATTTCGAAACAACCGAGGTCCTTGTTTTTCTTCATTCGATATTTAAAAGCCTAATAGGTACCTATACTTTTTTGTAATGGCCCTACTTCGGGTAGGATGATTTAAAATTTTAACCATCTGAAAAGCAATTAATTAGGTTAAATACATTAGGCTGTTTCTAGATCTCTACGAAACACGTAGGCTTTTCTAACTTTACTCGAGACGTAAAAGGCGCGTGGAACTTGAAATATTTCAACATATGAATCTTGAAAAATTGAGAAATGCTAGACAGGACATTTTAGCCAAGAAGGGCAGTACGGCTCTTTATTAAAACTCAAACAATATATGTAGATCTAAACGAACATTAACATTACTCAATAGCACCTACCTATACGACGAAAAATATTAATAAACAAACATCTTTTTTTTACATATGAATATATTCTGAATGCAAAGAATGAGAGATTCTCGGATTAAATCAGTATTAGGTATATCACCCAGATCTAGATTAGTCTAAAAATCGATGCTCCCTGCGAACCAACGTCGTTTTTCTGGGCAAATAAAGAAGCACTTGCCATTTATCCTTTGAACAGTTTGTAACTAATAATCAATAATTAATTAAGATAGTGTGGGGGCGTGAAAAAATTTGCTATTTTCAGCTTAGCGATTGATCAATACCGAACTTTCTTGCGGCGACCTTATGAAACAGGTATCCCATAGTTGGGTGCGTGCAGTCTTGGAGATGCTTGCATGTCCGTGTGCACGTAGGTATATACATTCGTATGTACATAGCGCCTGATATATGTATTGCCAGAGTGCAATATGAAATTGAACTTGGAGCCGGGATGGCGTAGTACCAGGAACGCGAAGTTACATGGGATTACGTGCAACTACGAGTGTTTGGTTACCTACTAATACTTAATGATCGATCAGATTTACACGTTTCTATACGAGCATGTTAGAAATTGGCGGGCTTGCCGGATCGATTAGCGGGTGGAAAAGTTTGAATCTATCCGTTGCGTGGCATTAGCGGGGGTGTTTGCAAATTTTTACTATCGATCAAGTATCATTTCTTTATTAATACGGGGTCACAGATAGCAGTTGTAATTCTTTTAGCAACGACTTTTCTATAAATTCTGTTTCTAAATCATTAGTTGTTAATGTAAGTATTCGATACTCCAGTTCCCTGTGTCGTTACTACTTAAGGGGTAACACCACTCTAGAGGCAGAAAAAAAGACCTAAATTTGACAATTTATTTTGGGAGTATGACAAACGGAATAGAATTCCTTTTCAGGGAGTTTATTTAATACATATTGAAGTACGAAAAACAATTTTTTTATTGTCATTTTTATACAAAATGGTGGCGACAGAGCCCGTCGTCGAAAACAGTTTTTTTTTAAAACACCGCCACGGGAGGGCGGATTTCTCGGCATGTATGAGTCCTGGAACAAAAAACAAAAAAAAATTATAATCTATATACAATTGGCTTTGGAGGTACATTGCCGTTTTTTTTTAAATCAATTTTTGTGGAAGTGGTGCACTTTTTAAGAAATGAATCGATTTTTTGCCCTAAAAATGAGCATTAAATTGTTTATAAAAGAAAAAGTTTACATTCAATCAAAAAACGGCTACGTACTTCCAAAGAGAATATTGTTGTGAAGCTACTGTAAAAATTTCAAATCGATCCATGCAATAGTCTCCGAGAAATCCGTCCTCCCAGTTTGAAAAAAGGTTTCGAGAAAAACGCGTTTAAAGATTTATGAACACTTTAATCCTTGAAATTTTTGTTTACCTCTAATCTGCGATGCCTGCACCATACATTTGGCCATCCAGGTCGAAGTTCGTCTCCTCCTCTTCCTTCCTAGATGCTTTTAAGGATATTCGATTTTTTTTAAATCCTAGAGTGGTGTTACCCCTTAAGGGGGTATACCCGTTTGACAGTGTGAAAAACGGATTTTTATTTTTTACATATTTTCATAGATTGATGTTTTAGGAATATTATAAATCAAGTCCGATGTAAAAATTCGGAAGATTGACGAAGTTATAAGCATTTGAGTGAAGCAACACAGGTAGCACGGGGCGGCGGCTCGACCGATCGCAGCGCAACTACATTTTCCATTACGGTGGCCCTAAAAACTCGCGCTACGTTCAACCAATTCACTTCTAATTTTGCATGCAGAATCATAATAAGATTCCGCATCGTCCAACGAAGGCTTTTTTTATTCCGATTTCCCGTTTATTCTTTATAAAGAAAATATGTGGATTTTTCTCTTAGAAAAATCTAACTTTACCTTTGATCTCTCACCATTTCTTTATTTTTCAAATTTTTCAAAATCGGCTTCGTTGGACGATAGCTATTGGCATACTTTATAAGAAAATTGTATTGTTTTTGATTTCAGACACGACATACAGCTGTTTTCAGGGCCACCGTTTAGCCGTCTAAAATCGGAAGACTTTCGGATGTGTATGCATAACTTCCCAAAAACAATAGTTTTTTAACTGAAACTTTTTTTTTGAGTAGTTCATAATACTATGTAAAGATAGTAAAAAAACGGGAAATCTGCATTAAACCGTTGACGTGTAAAAAAATCCACCAAATGTACACATTTTCCGAGGGTTCAAACGGGTATACCCCCTTAAGGGGGAGCCTGCTTTATAAAGTCCAAAAAATAGATTTTTTTTTCATTGCCTAAATCGATAGATAAACTATCCAAGAATGTATTCACAAAGTTACAGCGGCCAATTCGAAGTATTTTTAAAGATACAGAACCGAGAGCAGGTAAGCGGCGAGCATATGTGCGAGCGCTCGGCCGGACACGGACGCGTGCTTCACCCTTTGACGCGTCCCCATTCGTCGATCATTACTTTTAAAGACAACCGAAACGGCAGAGTTGCGCAGTGTAATGGTACAGAATAGTCGTAGAGCAGAGTGAGTTAGAAATTTTATAAGTTGAACGCAGAGAATTGTAGCGATCGACCGCGAGCGAAAACTTTAAAGCGCGATTTCTCCAGTTCTCAGTTTTACGATTCTTTAAAATTGGCGGGTGTGATAGCAAAAAAACTATGCGGCCTATTGAATTGAACCAAAGCTTATGCTCTTCAGTATTAAATTCTTTTCTATGTGAACTAAAAAGATTGTTAAAAAATTATTTTTAAATCATTTTTATAGCACGTTAAAGTCAAATGTTGTCTTTAAAAAATAGACATTCTTCTTCTCAAACTAAAAAAATTTATGATTTCGCGCTTTTTTCTGCTTTTTCTTAGTTCACCCAGAAGAAAAATATATGAGCATTAAAAACCATTTTGATTTTTTCATTCAGACAAGGATTACAACCAGAATCCTTCCCGCCAATTGGAGACTGCAGTGGCAAAGCACTCCGAGAATCGGTTGATGAATCTGCCATATTCTATAATTTTATGAGAAAAAAAAAATTTTGTACTCATCGAATATATGTTTAAATATACCTAAAAGTTTACGAAGATCAATTGTTCCTTTCCCTTTCAAAAAAATTCGCGAAAAAATATTTTTTTTTGACTTTGTAAAGCAGGACACTCCCTTAATACATTCAGCACGGCTGATGTCATAAGACACAAACCGACACTACCTGCCCTATACCTTCAGAAATCGCCGTGCGGAACGTGTTAAGTAGGTATACGTATTCATATTCACGCTTCTTTCCAGTGATAATTTCCGTGGAAGCGCGCTTTTCCGTTACACAGCGGGGTGCCCGCGTGGGAAGAGAAAGTAGGCTCTCCTCCGAGGATCGAGAAAACAACCCTTGAACGAAAATTATGGCTTCCCCGACATAGCCCGGCCGTTTCGAGTGATCTGGCACTCTTAACAGCTAACAAAGGCCAGGAACATCTCAAGAAATTCGTGACTTTTACCAAATCTCGCGATTCGTCTCGGGGTCTGTTAATTGGTGTCCTCTTACTGTTTTCGAGCTCTGCCTAAGATCTTTCCCACGCATGCCACTAGAGTTTGTACAAAAACCGACTTTTGAAAAAACTGGTTTTCGAACTCCACTATTCCCAAAAAACCGGTTAAACCGGTTTTCGAATTTTCACAAAAAAATATAATTAAAATAGTAAGTGAATATTTGTACTTATTTTAAAAAATAATATTTTGGAATTACGAAAATATAACAAAATAAAATATACTCTATCTGTAAAAAACCAAATAGAAAAAATTATAATAACTAAAATCCATACAAAATATAAATATTTTAAAAGGTGTTACTAAATTATATATCTTTATTCCTTTAGTATTTTTTTTCTGAGAATATGATTAGTTTTACAGTAAACTGTTATCTACTACATAGTTTGCAATTAAATAATTAATTCATTTCTGCATATTAATTCTAGTATTTATATAAAACCGGTTTTTTAAATTTAAAACCGGTTCTCGAATTTTACAAATTTATAAATAAAACCGGTTTTTAAACCCGGTTTTTTAAAACCGACAAACCCTACATGCCACCCGCATCGGGCATCCTTAACAATACTTCCTCGATCACGCGCAAATATCTGCTTTTAAATTTCGCTCCTGATTTACCTATCGATTATATACATTTCCGTGGCTACGTTCGTGTGGTCACGCAACAATACATATGCCACAGTTAGGGATCGTACAATCCCGTATGTTGTACAATGTACATACAACTGTACATCCTCAAGCCGGAACAACTGGGCGTGTTTTAACGCCCACTTTAGTTCACATCATTCGCCACTATCGAATAAATGTTTAAAATGTTTTTTTACACACAATAATGAATAAATACTCAATTTCGTTGCTAAAAATGGTTGGATGATTAGTCGGTTGTAGTCGGTCGAGGTGTCGGATCTACAACAGACCAATTTGAAATCTCAGATTGCATATGAATAAAGGAACGAAACAAATTTATACTTGCCCGCATATACCCAAGTATCCTTTATTGCTCTGTAAGTAAAGGTGCAATAAGTGATGGCCAATAAATAAACAAACAGATGTTCGATATGATTACGTAGCATTCCCTACCTTTAATTGTGGAATTCTGTGGAATATTGGAATAGCGAGAACCCGAGTGTGCACCGCTTGTTAATAACAATTCGACAGTGACAGTGTGCGATCAAAGCTGTACAAAGGTAAAACTGTTTGAAATGGCATCTGCCAACGAAGATGCAAACGATGATTATTACTTGGAATTGTCCGCGAATCCGATCAAATTTGAGTCTGTCAGTTGCCTCACAAATGTCTTCTTCGACGTCTCGAAGCAGCAGGTTAGTAAATTGATAAACGCTAATATCTCAAAGTTAATCTCCGTACATTTAAATTATTTATATAAATGTTGCTTCTACCTAGGTATTTGCTGTTCGATCGGGGGGTGTCGCTGGTGTGCTAGTTAAAGGTCCCAATCGAGACATAAGCTTTCAAATGGAGGACAAGGGTCCTGTGATTTCCATCAAATTCTCTCCCGATATGAACATACTAGCGATACAACGCACCAACACATCTGTCGAATTTGTCAACTACTCTCCTGTTACTGGATTAGATAATATCGAATACTCGCAACCATGTAAAGGCAAAAATTCTACTATATTGGATTTTGTTTGGACACACGGAAATGATGTATTACTTGTCACTGATTACGGAGTCGAGTTACTTCAAGTGCGAGTTTGAATCATTACCTTCTTAAAGCCTTAGCTTGCTCGAAATCTACTGGATACCTGGTTTCATTGTTTCAGGTAAATCCAGAGAAGAGAAGCGTCAGAGCTCTGAAATGTTTAAGCTTGGGTGTACATTGGTTCGTGTATTGCCCTCAAAGTCATTTGGTATTACTGTCGTCGGGGACGCTAGGGAATCAAATGCAGGCATTGCAGGTGACGCCAGGGAATCTTCACAAACTAACGAAGTTTGAAAGTAGGCCTGAAAGTTTAGCAGCTATCCCTTGGCTTGTTATTACACAGATCGGTTAACGATGAAATTGCTTCAGTGGAACCTGGTTCGACGAAGTCCGGCAAACTTGCAGTTTCCGAAAGAGATGTAGCTTTAGCAGTTCTGTATGGAACTCCGTGTATCATATTGCTACGCCATCAACCAGGCGCCAGCCGTTCGACGGGAACTGCTTCCGTATACGTCTATACCGTCCATAAGTATGCCTCTAGCTGTACTAGTCAATGTAATTAGGGTTTGTCGGTTTTTAAAAACCGGGTTTGAAAACCGGGTTTGAAAACCGGTTTTTATTTATAAATTTGTAAAATTCGAAAACCGGTTTTAAATTTAAAAAAACCGGTTTTATATACTAAAATTAATATGCAGAAATTAATTAAATATTTCATTAAAAACCTTGACATTTTGACTTGAAATCTCCTCGGACAGAAGCATATTGTAATAGGTAACAGTTTACTGTGAAACTAATCTTCAGGAGTTCATATTTTCTGATGAAAATACTAAATGGACTAAAGATTTATAATTTGGTACCACCTTTTAAAAGATTTATATTTTGTACGGATTTTAGTTATTTTATTTTTTTCATTTGGTTTTGTATGCACTCTATTTTATTGTATTATATTTTTGTAGATGCATAAATATTAAATGAACTCAAAAATTGTACGCATTTGTATGGATTTTAGTTATTTTAATTTTTTTAATTTATTTGGTTTTGTATAGATAGAGTATATTTTATTTTGTTATATTTTTGTAAATCCATAATATTAAGGAAACTGAAAATTTTTAAAATAAGTACAAATATTTGTTTACTATTTTAATTACATATTTTTGAGAAAATTCGAAAACCGGTTTAACCGGTTTTTTGGGAATAGTGGAATTCGAAAACCGGTTTTCTCAGAAGTCGGTTTTTGTATAAACCCTAAATGTAATGCTTCTGCAGCAGCCTGTACACGTTCACGTGTCTTTTCGATAGGATGACAACGATCAAGAGAAGCCACATTCTGAAGCTCGACGTCAGTGGTAGATTTGCCATTAACGTGGTGGATAATCTGATTATCGTTCATCACCAAGCTTCGAAAGTAGGTAAAGAAAAGAGTTTGCACGCTGCGATCTACTACTTACTTTCCTTTCCGCCGTCATATTTCAGACCTCGATGATCTTTGACATCATGCTACCGGGCGTGAGTGACGGGACAGTGATGCATCATACCAATGTGACAACAGCAAAACCGATCAGACCGTACAGTTTAAAGGTGCCAGGTGCAAGTTTGTCAGAGCACGCAACGTATCAGCCTTGCCAACTATGTATCCTTTGTGTTTGTGGTTTATGGAAAGAACGATTAATTTTACTCTTTTCCTTATACACGTATCTTGACTCGGCATTCCGTAGATTCGCCAAATTGGGTTGTTTTTCAGCCAAACATAGTGATAGATGTAAAGTTGGGTTGCCTATGGTAGGTAGGTCCATGAGAACCTTGGAAATCGTACGCATGAGGTATATTAATTGAAAGAATGGAAATTCGGGAAGGCAGGAAAAAGTTGACCAAATAAAATTTGTGGATTAGGTACGTGGAACTAAAGTTGGAAGCTTTGGTGAAACTGATGACGGACAAAGTGCTGTTGGTCGAGTTTCTAATGCAACGCTCGAACGCCAAGCACGTTCTAATAGAGGTGTTGCGAGGCTTCATGATGCAGTTGCCTGTTAGTTTAATGAACATGCCAACCATATTCGACAAACTCAATTCAGTGTACAGAAATTACTTGGAGGGCGAGATACAAAGTCAGGTAATTATATAATCGAATGTACCTGCGTCCCTTCCATATTATCTTTGCCAGTTGACTTGGACAAAACTTCTTTCCGTCATTCAGATGGGAACCCCTTCACAGAACAACGTAAAGAACGTCGGCGCGACAACGGAGAACAATTACAAATACAAGTTGCTGCTTGATCAAAGCGAGATGTACAATTATATATTATCCAAATTCCCCGAGAACACCATCGAACCCAAGATGATCGTATGGGTTCTCCTTGAATATATCAGGTAGGTATCTCTCGACTACGCTCACAATCAGATCAATTCGTGGAACATTATTGTTGAGGAAGGTATTGATTATCTTAGGTCGTTAGCGGAGCATGAAATACCCGTGCAACATTACTTATATGAATTAATCATCACGGCATTGGTACAGCGTAAAGCGTATTATCAGCTTCATCAATTGCTACAGTACCACGTGGTGACGGATTCGAAACCTTTGGCGTGCCTGTTACTTTCTTTGGAAAACCTCTATCCAGCTGCCCATCAGCTCGCCTTGGATATGCTGAAACGATTGGGAAACGCTCACGAGGAGATCATCGAGGTCCTCCTATCGAAGGGGCATATTCTGCCAGCATTACGGTAAATGGTTGATAGATGTTGCTAGATGTTTATCCATATCTACGGATATCGTACGTGCACGTTTTCAGATACGTCCGTTCCGTCGGGATGATGGATCACGTATCCGCCAGGAAATTCCTAGAAGCTGCAAAAGCAGCCGAGGATTCAACGTTGTTCCATTCGGTGTTCAGGTTCTTCGAACAACGTAATCTACGGCTGCACAACACAACGGCGTTCACGAAAGGAGAACACTGTCAGCTCTACGTTCAACATTTCAAATCTTTATTCCACGGAACGGACAATGGATGCAATTCGGATACAAATTCCAACGTAACTACGATCTCGACCTGAGGCGTTTCGTCGCCTCTCGTTTACCACACGACAGTGCATCTGGATTTTATCTTAACGCGGGGCAGCGACAAACAATTGTAAATGTCGATAAAATGCGCTTAGAATTTATAATACAGAACAAGCATAACGAGCACTAAACGCTTTGGAATTTATTCCCTCTTTTTCCTGGTGGGGTACAGTAGCTTCTCGAGGAAGAAAAACGACAAAAAATAGATTTTTTTTTCATTGCCTAAATCGATAGATAAACTATCTAAGAATGTATTCACAAAGTTACAGCGGCCAATTCGAAGTATTTTTAAAGATACAGAACCGAGAGCAGGTAAGCGGCGAGCATATGTGCAGCGCTCGGCCGGACACGGACGCGTGCTTCACCCTTTGACGCGTCTCCATTCGTCGATCATTACTTTTAAAGACAATCGAAACGGCAGAGTTGCGCAGTGTAATAGTACAGAATAGTCGTAGAGCAGAGTGAGTTAGAAATTTTATAAGTTGAACGCAGAGAATTGTAGCGATCGACCGCGAGCAAAAACTTTAAAGCGCGATTTCTCCAGTTTTCAGTTTTACGATTCTTTAAAATTGGCGGGTGTGATAGCAAAAAAACTATGCGGTCTATTGAATTGAACCAAAGCTTATGCTCTTCAGTATTAAATTCTTTTCTATGTGAACTAAAAAGATTGTTAAAAAATTATTTTTAAATCATTTTTATAGCACGTTAAAGTCAAATGTTGTCTTTAAAAAATAGACATTCTTCTTCTCAAACTAAAAAAATTTATGATTTCGCGCTTTTTTCTGCTTTTTCTTAGTTCACCCAGAAGAAAAATATATGAGCATTAAAAACCATTTTGATTTTTTCATTCAGACAAGAATTACAACCAGAATCCTTCCCGCCAATTGGAGACTGCAGTGGCAAAGCACTCCGAGAATGGGTTGATGAATCTGCCATATTCTATAATTTTATGAGAAAAAAAAAATTTTTGTACTCATCGAATATATGTTTAAATATACCTAAAAGTTTACGAAGATCAATTGTTCCTTTCCCTTTCAAAAAAAATCGCGAAAAAATCATTTTTTTGGACTTTGTAACAGGGATTGTAACCGTAACCCTAGGCCGGTTCGGTTCTCAGTACCGTAGACTAATTTACATAACCGGGTAACCCGAGGCATCTAGGCACAGAGTTACCCGGTTAACCCGCTCTCGGAGCGGGTTACCCTAATGCGGTAGAGGGCGTAGTGTTTCCCTATTTTTGTGAAATCGACCGGTACTTATGAATTTTTATTTTAAAAACTATCTATCGCATTAGGTCCATCCTTTTTTTATTTTAATGCAGAAGATTTTGTCTATTTGAATAATATTTTTTTGAAATTGTAAAATTATTTATGTAACGTCAAATTATAAACAAATTTTTATTTTGCAAATTTCTCCTCGAGGGTGACATGTTTCTAAAGTTGAAAAATGTACTTAATATATTCCATGACCGTATGGTATAAACATTGTGTTATCATTTTAACACTTGCATACTATTTTCTTACAAATCAGTAAATTTCGTATATAATAGTTGTGTTACAAAATATTATTTTTATTATAAATAAATAAATTACCTTTCGAACTTCTACAGGATTGTTACATTTGTTATAGGCCATTCATCCACCACGGTGATGCAATTTGACCAAGAAACGATTTGCATGTAATGTCGTGGGTATAATTCAAGAAAATTCATCACATTTTTCCTCGAGAGATTACAAATTAGATCGAGAAACAAAACCCTGCAAGTGATTGACGTCATTGCATGTAACCCGGTTCTTGTTAAAATTGCAGTTGCATCGCAGCGGTGGACGAGCGTGGAGCGACCACAGTCGGATTTTGGACGTAGAATGTCGTATGTCACTTGTAACCCGCTCCGAGCGGGTTAACTGGCTCTCTGTACTCTTTGGGAGCCGTTCCTTCGGGGTTACTACGGGTTACAGTAACCTTCGCTCGGTTAACCGGGTTCGGGTTAGGGTTAGGCGGCGGTTACAATCCCTGCTTTGTAAAGCAGGACACTCCCTTAAACCTCGCTCTATTTAATTTTAATTCCATCCGCTTGTGTCATAATCCTATTCTATCTCGCATCGATAATATCGCACCACAGACGAGGTACAGGATAGACCATCGACGACTATACTTGGTCTAAACGTTAAATAAAGAATTAATAAACTATGGAAATATCCTTAACAACACTCTCCTTGATCACGCGCAAACGTCTGCTTTTAAACTTCGCTCCTAATTCACATATCGATTGTATCAGTTTCGTAGCTACGTTCGCGTGATCACGCACCCAGCGAGCATCGCAACCAATCGCAACACTCTCCTTAACAGTGGACATTACCATTCAAGTAAACATTACTATGGCGGAAAGTTAAAAAATCATTAATAAATTGTCGACTTTCCAACAATAACTAGCGCGCGCGCTTTTCCAATTGGATCTTTTAATATTAACCTTCAACTACCTCGCTTTCCGATATTTCCGATTATTTTGTGCGTAATTAATTAAGTAGTTCTTCACCTCTTTTTGATACACATATATTAGTAAATGATGGTAAAAGAATGTGGCTCTGTCAGTGCGGTACACGCTTCCGTTATTTAGCGAATCATGGATTTTCTCCAAAGAAATTAGTTGCAGTAAACTGCGAATTGGATTAAGATCGTATTAAACTGATAATAATAAACTGCGAATTGATAATTCGTAGATAGCTCGGGATAGGTTAATAGTGCGTAGTGGAAAGCCATTGAAATTTATTTTCTGGAATACATTGGTCTTCTTACAAAGTCATTACGGTGTGTTGATTTATATACTCGCGTTGTACAGTTCTTTAATAACAGTACATTACAAATCCCGAGCCGCTACTTGGACGTTATAAACTTACAAAATAGCACCCGCCACAGGATTAGGAATCTTACAGATCGATCTTCTGTTTCGCAGTGAGTTAAGCAATGGGTAAGCACGAAGCGGGAACACCAAAATACATCGCCAACAAGATCAAAGCCAAGGGCTTGCAAAAGCTAAGATGGTACTGTCAAATGTGCCAGAAACAATGCAGGGACGAGAATGGGTTCAAGTGTCACACGATGTCGGAGTCTCATCATCGGCAGCTGTTGCTGTTCGCGGACAATGCGAGTCGATACATGGATCAGTTCTCCAAGGAATTCTCTCACGGCTACTTGAATTTATTGAAGAGACAGTTTGGCACCAGACGCGTGCCCGCCAATCGCGTCTACCAAGAATATATTTCAGACAGAGGGCATATACATATGAACGCTACGATGTGGGTGACGTTGACTGGATACGTTAAATGGCTGGGGCGTACCGGACAGTGCGTGGTCGATGAAACGGAGAAAGGTAACTTGTCTATTTGCAGCTTCTAAGAGAATATAGAACCCCCCTTGTGTCACTTTCAACGCGATGCTTTTGTCTTTTCTTAGGCTGGTACGTAACATATATCGACAGAGATCCGGAAACACTGGCTACCCAGGAGAAGAAAGCCAAGAAGCAGAAAATGGATAAAGACGACGAGGAAAGAATGATGGAATTCATAGAGAAACAGGTCGAGAAGGGCCAACAAGAATGCAGCGGGCCTGTAGAAGCTACTAAAGAGCCACTAGTCCGTCCTGAAAATGATACGCCTCTGATTATCGAAATGAAGATTAATAAGAAACCCAAGCTACTCCCGAATCTTATAAAACAAGAAAGAAAGGATAAAGACTCTACCTACGACGAAGCAGTTTCTACGATGATCGATATAAAATCCGAGGACTCGAACGAAGAGTACAGAGCGAAGAAAAAAGTAGAAAAACGAAAGTCTAAATATGACGAGGATGACGACGAAGAAGGTTGGCTGCGGGAAGGATTAACGGTGAAGGTAGTCACAAAGAGCCTCGGGGAGAAATATTACAGAGCCAAGGGGGTAGTTCAGTCTGTAGAGAAGTCGAGGTTTGTGGGGAAGGTAAAGTTGAAGTCGCCCGAAGCGGTGGAGGGTCATGTTATAAAAATAGATCAAGAATATTTGGAGACCGTCATTCCCGCGATTGGAAAAGAAGTGGTGATTCTGTGGGGAAGGCATAAAGGCACGAAAGGAGTAGTGCACAAGCTCCATATAGAAAATTACAGTATCGACGTGGAGGTTAAAAGGGACGGCAATGTTGTGAAAAATCTACTATACGAGCAAGTGTGTAAATATGTAACATGATGGTCGAAAGGTGGTATCTAAGAACTGTGCGTTTGTCTATACATATCGTAATAAGGTACCATTATCCGCGATCATTTCCTGGTTAGTACATTACAAACCGGAACATGCGAACGTTTAAAAAATTCATCCCATTACGTTTGTGATTGTAACGTGCGATCATTGTCGAAATATTCAAATTTGTATCTTGTACATAAACGCAATAAAATGTCAACAACTTGTGTATTTTAATCTGTACTAACCAGCATGTAAAAATGTTTAATTTTAAGTTACACGTAAGTGTAAAAGTATCTTGGCACCTGCGTACAAAATTGACGATGTCAACGTTTCCAAACGTGTACTTATGTATATACTCTTTTTATGTACAGACGAATATTTTTCAAATAAATGAATTTTAAGAGTTATGTCTATTCTTTAACAAGTACATACACCAATAAAAGTTTACCGAAGGCTTGAAATGATGGTGGACTTTGATTTCTTTATGGATTATAGTTGGTTTAATCGTATTCGGTGTCTAACTTTTATTCCGGCACATTAATGTCACGCGTTATAATTCGTAGTGATCGGTAGAGGTGAATAGACAGAATATGTATTTAGAGGACTGCTGGACTGAGCACTAGGGTGGCTCTTATTTAGTCTTGGTAAAATTTTTTTTCAAGATTTTCTTCGGGGCACCCTCCAGAATAGTTCCAAATAATTAAAAAAAAATCTGTGTAAAGTTTCAGCTCGATAGGATAACGGGAAAGGGTGCCCCTGGGCCGTCAAACATTTAAATCATTATTTAACAGCTCGCGATGTCGATTTTATATAACGTCTTCCAATAAAAAAATATGTCAAACAAAAGTTGCAGATCCGGACAAGCAGCATCTTTTTTGTTCTATTACTATTTTTCGTGCGACAAACGGTTTTCGAAAAAAACCGAAAACTAAAAAAAAACTTTTTTTTTCAAATTTTGAAAGTTTAAATGCTTCTAGAACGCTTTTTATTTATGAAGGTGAACAAAAAAATGGAATTTTTATTTTCGAGGACTATTTTTTAAACATTTAAGGGAAGGGGACATATACCGAAATATGCAAAAAAAAAAAATTTCTTCTTATTTTCAGTGTTTGATATGTGATGAATGTTTCCTGAAAAGTTGGGGTCGAAATTCGCAAAAATATCGGAGATATAGACATCAGATATTTGATATATTGATCATTTTACCCGAAATCATGACGTCTATATCTCCGATATTTTTGCGAATTTCGACCCCAACTTTTCAGGAAACATTCATCACATATTAAACACTGAAAATAAAAATTTTTTTTTTTTTTTTTGCATATTTCGGTATATGCCCCCTCCCCTTAAATGTTTAAAAAATAGTCCTCGAAAATAAAAATTCCATTTTTTTTGTTCACCTTCATAAATAAAAAGCTTTCTAGAAGCATTTAAACTTTCAAAATTTGAAAAAAAAGTTTTTTTTTAGTTTCTCGATTTTTTTTCGAAAACCGTTTGTCGCACGAAAAACAGTAATACAACCAAAAAGATGCTCCTTGTCCGGATCTACAACATTTTTGTTTGACATATTTTTTGATTTAATCAATAACTTGGAAGACGTTATATGTATAAAATCGACTTCGCGAGCTGTTAAATAATGATTTAAATGTTTAACGGCCCAGGGGCACCCTTTCCCGTTATCCGATCGAGCTGAAACTTTACACAGATTTTTTTTTAATTATTTGGAACTATTCTGGAGGGTGCCCCGAAGAAAATTCAAAAATCGAAAATAAGAGCCACCCTACTGAGCACATGTCATGTGGCGTCTCCCACGTGCTCCCACGCCTGACGCCAGCCACCATTGCCACTGATCGCCACCACCAGCTCTCGCTCACCTCAGACCTAACCTATATTCACCCATGTTCCACCATGTTCTTCATCCTGCACTTGAAGGCATGGCACTTGATGACACTTGAGCAGTAGCGTGTAAAGAATGAATACATTTTTCTTTTTTATCAGTTAAGAATTTTTATCGAAGGAAAATTGTTTTAAAAAAGAAAATTGTTACACGAGTTTTTGAAAACAGAAGCAATTTGTGTGTTCAGAATTCCTCACAGCTCGGTTTATTATTAAATGATTTTCGGACACCATGTCGCTTACCCTGTTCAATGTAAATAATTCTGATTCCGACGAGGAATTGAAAGTAAATACGGATTACGCCAAAAGTTACGATAACTGGCGGCAAAAAGAGGAGTTGAATAAATGTAAGTGTACGAGAATGATGTGTATACAGGATCTCGCCATGTGGTGTTCCATAAGTATTCCTCAACGCGAGTGTTTGTATTGCAGTGAAAACAAAGTACGGAGACATCGGCGGAAGCGGAACGTCCGACCAAGATTCCGATACCGACAGCTCGTCCGAAGAAGATGAAGAAGAAGAAGGAGGAAACGTAAGGCATAGTTTTTTCTGTACATGATAAGCTTTTGCACAAGCTTTTTCTAATCGATGGCATTATCGCAGGAGTTGACGGAGCAATTCGACAAGGACTTCTATAAAACTTTGGCCTGCTTGAAAAACAAGGATCCAAAAATTTATAATCAGGACGTAACGTTCTTCGACAGTACTAACAAAGCGCAGGAATTGTACGACGCGAGGAAACAGCAGAAGCCAACTGAGAAATGCAAAAAAGAGGAAGCCGTTTTCCTGAGGGATTTTGAACGGAAGATGATCGTAGAACGAGAAGGAAGGTACAGCGATAGCGAGGATGAGAGCGCGTTGAAGAAGAATAACGAGGCGACTAAAAAGGTGACGTATGCGCAGGAGCAAAAGCAATTGAAAGAAAGTTTCAAGTTGCGTGCGTTCGACGACAAAGAGGAAGAGGAAGAAGAAGAAGAAGACGGTACGGAGTTGCTGAAACCGAAACCCAAGTCTGACAGCGAAGCGCAAAAAGTAAGCCAGTTTTAACTTCTCAACGACTCCACGATATAACAGCAATTTATTTTTCTACCGTTTAGGAAGAGGCAGCGTATAAGGAGTGGTTAAAAGGACAAGAATTGCGCGTAAACAACAAAGAGCAGGAAGAGCTTAAACCCCTGCGCGACTATTGGTCTAATCCTGATTTGGAAGCAAACGAGAAATTTTTAAGAGATTACGTACTTGACGATAA
Source organism: Andrena fulva (assembly GCA_946251845.1). Lineage (NCBI taxonomy): Eukaryota > Metazoa > Arthropoda > Insecta > Hymenoptera > Andrenidae > Andrena > Andrena fulva. The sequence goes on along the minus strand of OX276329.1, from coordinate 57,410,993 downwards.
GTATTTGGATAAAGAATATTCATCAGCGGGTTTAGATGATACGCCCGTAGTTCACGATAGCGACGAAAATTTATCGGAGGACGAGAAGAATATAGAACGGCAAGAAGAGTTTGAACACAAGTACAACTTTAGGTACGAAGAGCCAGACCAAGAGTTTATCAAAAGGTATCCGCGTACCATGGAAAATTCTATAAGAAGGAAAGACACGCGTAGATCGGAAAAAAGGGTGGAAGTAAAGCAGAGGAAGGAAGAAGAGAAGTTGAGGCAAAGGGAGGAATTGAAACAGTTGAAGGCATTGAAAAGAAAGGAAATTGAAGAGAAAATAGAGAAACTGAAAGAAATTACAGGTATATATAGAATGCGATAATATGTAATATCAGGGAATTATCCTAGAATAATTCATTGCAGGAAATGATGATCTGAAGTTCAACGATATCGACTTGGACGGTGACTTTGACCCTGGCGAATATGACCGAAAAATGAGGGAAATGTTTAACGACGATTACTATGGAGCTCCCGAAGATGATGTTAAACCCGAATTTCCGGATATCGACGAGGAATTGGAAATTGAAGACACGTGGGACAATTATGATCCAAGCACAGAAAACTATGATACGAAAGGCGAAGGATACGAAGGACCACACTGCGAGGATCCTGAGTTTAATGTATTGAATTGGTTTATTATCAATTTTCGATTATTCCGCCTCCGTGTAAACTGTGTAAATGACCGCAAGGTTTGTCAATTTGAATTTTAGATGGACGCCGATTACGATGCATCTAAGAGTGCTCGATCAGAAATAGACGGCGTAAAGGGAAGAAAGCGCAGGAAAAAGTCCAAGTTTGCTGAGCTAATAGCAAAGGAGAAGCCAAAATTTGATCCTCGGCAATACAAATCTTACGAGGAGTATTTCGACAAGTACTACTCCTTGGACTATGAGGACATGATTGGAGACGTGCCGTGTAGATTTAAATACAGAAAAGTTGTGCCCAATGATTACGGTTTAAGTGTGGAAGAGGTGAGTTTTAACAAGACTGTTAAAAAAAATAAAGTTTACTAGCCAATTCTTTTTACTAGATATTAATGGCAGACGATAAGGAATTGAACAAATGGTGCTCCTTGAAAAAGGCTCTCCAATACAAACCAGAACACGCGGAACTGAACGATGTTCAGATGTTTAAGCAAAAGGCTAAAAATGAAACACTGAAGCAGAAGATACTTGGAAGCTTGTACAGGTAAGAGAGAGAGAGAGAGAGAGGAGAGAAATGGCAGGGAATTTATGCGACATGTGTATTTCACGTGTATTTAATATTTTGCAGCAATCAAGAGGACGAGGAGGATCCCGTTGCTATCATCGATGACGGTACAAAGTCGAAGAAGCGTCGAAGGAAGAAAAATAGACACGGAGAACCTGCAAACAACAAGGAACTTGATGCAAACGATGTGAAAATTACGAGCGATGCAGTCCCTACGTCGAAAGTGTCCAAGAAGGTTTCAACGAAAACCGAGAAACGGAAGCAACCCGAGGATCAGTGCGAGCAGTCATCGAAGAAAAAGTATAAAATGAATAATCTTGAAAGTAAATCGCAAACGGAAGTAAAAACTACGGACAAAGCAGCAAATGAATCTTGGAGGAGAAAAGGTGTGGATAATCAGAATCATAGTGGAGCGAATACGAAGCATGCGAGCAAGAAGGTGGCGTTGAAAGAGAAAATAAAAAATAAGAAGAAGCAGCTTGAGAGAATGAAGAGGAACGGAGACTCGAAACAGAATGATACCACCAACGTCGTCGATATTGCCTCGTTGAATCCAGAAAGGTTGAAAACGTATGGAATAAATCCAAAGAAGTTGAAAAATAAATTAAAGTATGGAAAGAAGTAGTAAGAGTTGAATCACGATAGGTTGTAGATACGAACTTGTACATATTATTTCTTACCGAAATATACATACCATTTTAATTGTACTGGCGCGTCTCTGTTTTCTTTCTCGCACCCCCGTAACACGCCCTATTTGATATCAATAAACATGCAGGGTAAACGTTCGTTCGGCGAGGATACGAGGTGATCGAGTATACCCACACCCTCGTGTAGTAGGAGTGGCCTTGTTGGGGTGAATCCGCCTCGACATGATAAACGACGTTTGCGGATTATTAGAATCGTGGCAGTCTGTTTGCGTTGACTCTTGTAAAATCTACGCCTAATCCCACCCATATGCTTCGACCAAGGATGCTTCACTGCGCTCGCTCTCCAGTCTCTACCCAAATAAAAAGAAAATGCCTTCCTCTCTTCAGCGTCATCTCGTCGGCGGCTTGTTGTTCAAATAAAAAGTTTATAAAACATTGACGGATATAAGTACATGTCTGGCCTGTATGCTGCGGTGTGTTGCGTCGCGGCTTCGGTCGCAGTGACTGGAATAATTTAATCGACAATAACGCCGAGGTATCTCTCACGAATTTTAGTTAACGAGATAGGGGGAGAGGATTAAGGGGGATGGCACGGTGCTTGCGCCCCGAACCGTCCTCTCTCCGCGTTCCCCTGGGTGCAATATATCAATTCTCCTTACCCCCGGCGAGAATGGTGGTGGACAGTAGCAGGTGGCCCCTGACGGCCACTGTCGTTCGCACCCTTAATTCCCAATTAATGTTATACGCGTCGTAAACTCGTGTCGCTAGCATTCTACATACGCAACGTAAACGGGGTCTGACCGAACGCACGCGGTGGGCGATCTCGGACTTGTGTGACTTTTCTTCGGAGCATTGGAAAACAAACGAAGGAATAAAAATTAGTAGCCAAGCGAATACTTTTCTCCCGCGAGTTGGATCGATACTATTCCATCCGAGATTCGTGGGCCACGGCAATCGCGCGCCATTTCCCCGGCTTTGAAGAGTCTGTTAGGGGTAAGTCGGAGAAGAGGACGCACCTTTACCGAATTACAAGGCTATCGAGTTTCAGGATTACCGAATTTCACGGGCTAACGCCTCCATCTGGAATCGCGTTTGGGGTGCACCAGGGGGTGGTGTAATTGAGGCGTCCTCCCTGTCCACGTTCTAATTGGCGGAAAATTGTTGGGGCGAACGGCTGAGGAGTCTCGGACGCTTGCGTCGAGCAAGGAGGGACGGGGCAGCTAGATAATCACTCTAAAAGAGTAGGTTCCTATATTGTAGGTGCCGAATATGGATAACAGAAATCACGCACTCGATAGAAATTGATTTTAGGTGGTGGTCCCCTGCGTCGTTAAAGTCTCGTTGCTGGTGGTGTTCCCGATCGACGCGGGCGGCTCGTTATTCGGTTTCGATATGTCTCCCACTTGAATCAGGATCACGAGGTAGGTGGTGATGGTCCCGACCACCTGGACAAACAGGGAGAGACTCGTTGAAAACGTTCACAGTTCAAACGACCACGCACACACAGCTCGTCGCAGATAGAATTTGGTGGAATTAAGGGGTAAAACCACTCTAGAGGCAGAAAAAAAGACCTAAATTTGATAATTTATTTCTGGAGTATGACAAACGGAATAAAATTTCTTTTCAGAGGGTTTATTTAACACATATTGAAGTACGAAAAACAATTTTTTTATTGTCATTTTCATGCAAAATGGCGGCGACAGAGCCCGTCGTCGAAAACAGCTTTTTTGAAAACACCGCCACGGGAGGACGGATTTCTCGGCATGTATGAGTCCGGGAACAAAAAATAAAAAAAATTATAATCTATATACAATTGGCTTTGGAAGTACGTAGGGGGGTTTTTTTTAATCAATTTTTGTGGAAGTGGTGCACTTTTTAAGAAATGAATCGATTTTTTGCCCTAAACATGAGCATTAAATTGTTTGTAAAAAAAAAGTTTACATTCAATCAAAAAACGGCTACGTATTTCCAAAGAGAATATTGTTGTGAAGCTACTGTAAAAATTTCAAATCGTTCCATGCAATAGTCTCCGAGAAATCCGTCCTCCCAGTTTGAAAGAAGTGGTTTCGACGACGGGCTCTGTCGCCGCCATTTTGTATGAAAATGACAATAAAAAAATTGTTTTCCGTACTTCAATATGTGTTAAATAAACCCTCTGAAAAGAAATTCTATTTCGTTTGTCATACTCCGAAAATAAATTGTCAAATTTAGGTCTTTTTTTCTGCCTCTAGAGTGGTTTTACCCCTTAAGAGCGGACGTACTGCTTGGATAAAGGTGTGATCCATGTCGAAGAATCCGCAGGCTGTGAAGAGTAGTGGGTTCTGTATCATTTGCAGCGTAAAGTCTCTAATCTGAAGCAGAAATGTTGCTTGTAAGAGTGCTGCCAGGCTTTCTCCTTCGTTTATTAATCGCAGGACGCAATGCGTACCTCCGCGCGAAATTCCTTGGCGGTCGATGGCTCGTAGAGCTCGCAAATAATGTCGCCAGTCTCCGCTGCCTGAATAATTGCATAGTTAATCACATGGTAAGGATAGAGCAGCTACGAAATAAGATATGATTGCTTAGGTCGAATGTCTTAACGCTTTGAATGGTAAAACTTACCGCGCTGCTTGTTTTCGCACACATGTGATTCTCTACAAAGATCTTCAACACGTAGATGGTGATCCAGCAGGCTGGAGATGTTATTTCTTGTATGAACTGGTGCGGAGGAAGTTCGAGCCATACGATCCTGTAGGAGATGTAGAGGAGGCAGGTGACGAATATGAAGGACACGGACATGGTGAGGAGGATTTGCAATCCGTACGCGTCGTTGATAGTCCTGGAGATCTTGATCAGGTCCAGGTGGATTTGCCTTTGTAACAGATACGTTTATCAGGCGCAGGAACAGGTGCAGTGGAAGGAGAAATGATTCGAACGTACTTGAAAATAAACTACCTACCTACCTACAGATAATATTGTAATTTCACAGTTGTCAAGTTACGCGAGAAGAGAAAACTTTTACTTTGCAAAGCTACAAACACAAGGCTCGCCTCCCGCCGCGACGCACAGTGGGCCGGATTCACTTATTTGACGCCCTTTTGGTGTTTTTTTTCAAGATATCCGAATGAAATTGACACCAAAAAATAGGATAAAATTTTTCCTATCTAATGATGTATAATTTAATATTTTTGACATTTATTTATTTATTTATTTATTTTTCGTTTTTTTTTTAACTTAATTGTGAAATTTTTTTTTGAAAACTATTCATTTGGTACTTTATTTAATGCCCTTTTCAGTGGTTTAAATCGAATGTTCGCGAAACTTTTCGTTTCCAAGTTATAAGGAAAAGTCGAAAAATAAAGAAATGCAGCCAAATATCGTTTTGTTTAAATTGAAGGCCAATTTTTTGCGCTAAACATCATCTTTTAAAGTTCTGCAGCTTCTGGGTCTAATGCTTTCGGTTTTTTCTTGCTGGATTTTGTTCTTGCGGTAGACATATGTGGATCTGACGATAATGGATAAAAATTTATAAAAATCAGAATGCATAATCTACGCATGAACGTGAGGGAAATGATGCGACGCTGATGACTACAAACCGAAATATTTTGAGAAATGGGATGAAGTGGGAAGTGAATTTTGCATGATTGTATAGAGGAAGGTGCACTGAAAAGATTCCATTTTGCTAAAATACGGGGCTCGTTGGGACTTGAAAGATATTCCTCGTCAATTTTAAAAAATGTCGCAATTTTCCTGACTGTTTTCAGAATTATTTTTGAATAGATTATTTACATTAATTACTGATAAAAGATGATGTTTAGCGCAAAAAATTGGCCTTCAATTTAAACAAAACGATATTTGGCTGCATTCCGTTATTTTTCGACTTTTCCTTATAACTTGGAAACGAAAAGTTTCGCGAACATTCGATTTAAACCACTGAAAAGGGCATTAAATAAAGTACCGAATGAATAGTTTTCAAAAAAAAAATTTCACAATTAAGTTAAAAAAAATGAAAAATAAATAAATAAATAAATGTCAAATATATTAAATTATACATCATTAGAAAGGAATAATTTTATCCTATTTTTTGGTGTCAATTTCATTCCGATATCTTAAAAAAAAGACCAAAATGGCGTCAAATAAGTGAATCCGGCCCACTGTGCGACGCGCAGGATTCGAGACGGGGGGGATGGAAATTGAAAACTCTTGATCGTGCTCAGAACATCGTCGAATCTCACTTTACCGCTCTCATGGTTTTTGCGTTGCCGTTGCCTCCGTAGCCACGATCGTTTCTGAAACGGTTCCGTTGGGTCGTCCCGAAGTCGCACGTTATCGCAGCAACCCTTTCGCGCCGTGGCATGTCGGGCGTTGTCGTCACCATGTCGCGAAGCAGGCCGTTCAACTGATTGAACTTGAACCTCGTGTGCCTATATTATTTCACAACGAGTAGAATAGAATTAGCGAAACGCCTCTAATAAAATTAAGACGCGCCGTTGAATGTTTGATCTCGTTCGTACCTGATCAAAATGCCAAAGGAAACGTCGGAGACTAATACGAGGACCAACGGAATGTTCATAACGACAGTGAAGAGCAGCTTCACGGCGAACAGCACTCTTGGCAGATATTGCCATTGGTAAGTGATGGTCATGAACCCTACAGCGATCGCTCCGACCAGCCCCAGCACGTAGATCTGTTGCCGATACAACGCACGGTAAAGTTTCGGCAGCCTCATGTTCTCCATTCTCTGGTCGCACGTGTCTATGAGGTCCATGGCTGTTTGCAGTTTCTATTCGTTCAAAGGAGCAGAAGGCGTTGGTAACAGCGGCGGGCGTCAAGTCCTCGTCGCGAAAGAGTCCTCCGCCAAGTGTAAAAGTGTAGGTACGTACATCGCTGTTGATTCTGGCCGTGACGATCAGCGAGACCATAACGACCCCGTTGGAGTAATATATCCACTTCGCCATCAATTGGGTAATATCGGGGGTGGTCCTAAAGTATTTAACGTCGAAGTAGTCGTCCGCGTAGCTCGCCAGTAAAGTGAAAACGGTCACGTAGATCGCGGAATAGACGATCTCGATAAGTTTCACAGCCCTTGGATGGAACTGGAAATGCCCCATGCCAATGAGAATATTCACAAGGAGGAGTGGCTGGATGGCCTCCCTTATTGTTCTCGGCACTGCCATCCCGAACGGAAGTGAAACGACGCCACGATGCTCGACCTTTCGCTGTCCTCTACCACAGTGGCCGCGCTCGCGAGTATCGCGAGGAAGATTTTTATCGCGACACATCCAAGCAAATTAGTAGTTGATGGAGTAACGAAGGCTGCCGAATGATTGGTAGAACAGGAATTGCTGGTTCACTTCGATCGATGGCCGACACCACTCTAATTTTATTATTATAGATTGGCGCGACGTTTACATCCCCCTGGCAATATGTCGTATTGCTGTTGCAGTGGGTCGCCTAGTACCTCTACGCAGGTACTAGGTGCTCGTAGGTGGTAGGTATAGGATAGAGGTCTAGGTATACTCTAGCTAGGGCGGGACCACACCTTCCAGCTGGTCTAGAAAACAACTTCCAGCTAAATAGGTTCGCACATTTTATTTCAAGTGAAATAATATTTGTGTGTGTGTGCGCGCGTGTGTGTAAATGGCTATAAAATCACTGTATATAGCACTCTCTACATGGAAGCAGTTTCGTTCTCGTAGAGTGCCGTGCTCTCCGCCTCGATGGTTTGACTCCACTGTATCATGATGACCAAATACGTCGTCACGAAGCTGATGCACTGGAACAAGGAGTAGTTGGCGTAGAGACAAACGTGAAACATGTCCTCTGCTTTTTTAATTAACGTAGGCGTGTACCAACCCCTCGCAAGAAGTTGTAGTTGAGCCGAAAGAAGTGGCTCCTGGAATCGCCGAGCTGGCTGAGCGATATTTGCAAGGAGAATTGGAGTAGCTGCGGACAGGCGAATCGGGGCAAAATAATAATGATACGACACGATAAGATACGTACGCGGAATGTCTCTCACCTCGTCCCTCATCTCGGTGTCGAATTCGTGCACCGAACAACAGTGGATGATCTCTATTATCCTGTTGGCCTGAAAAGTCGAAAATGGGTGTGATCGAGCGACGCGGACGATGGGGCGCTTGAACGGGCGGCCGACGGCGGATGTTTCACCTGTTTTATGGTGCACTCGCAAATGTAGCTCGCCACGGTGATCTTCATGCAATTGTACAGCGAGTCTATAATAGATATCACGACCACTCCTACGTCGCCCTCGGTGACAAGGCGGAACCACGATTTGTTGATTTCGTAGTAGGTGTAGTACAACGTCACGGTCAGGTACAGTATGGTCGTGGAGATGTATAGCAACATTTGGGCGTCGAAGGTGCTGTTCAGCATCTTGGAGAAACTGCACAGGTACAGATGCACGAATCTTGGAAGAGAACATTACAGAACTCGAATTACAGTAGCCGACTCGTCAGCGTGGAGCCAATGCTCCCTGGGTGGAGCAGGTGGATTACTCGAGTATCGTTAGTTTACCTTATTTCTTGCAACAGATGCACTTTCTTCACGGATTGCGCTTCGTGCTTCAAGTTGGCTTGATTCACTGGGAACACCTGCGTTCGGCGAAAAGAACTCTCGGACAACCATCTGTTCAGGCTTCTGGGGAGCCGATGCCGATAATTGGCCGTGGATTCGTTGGTTTTAACGAGGTCGGTCGGCTCTTTCGACTTGATTTGACGACCCTCGACGATGAACGTCTTGAGGAGGTCGTTGATTTGCTCGAACCTCAGTCCCAGCCAACTGTGGCAAGCAAAAATATTGTCCCTGACTGTATGTGGATGAACGGGTCATCCGCGTCGAGTGAACATGGACGTGGTGTACGTACTACACGTATATCACAAACTCGTAGAGGATCACTGCCCCGATATTAGACCCGCAAGCGAAAGTGACGGCGGTCATCAGGACCAGCAGTCTTATCTTTTCTTCCCACCACCATTTCACGTAGAATCCGCACAAAATGGCCGCGTTCACCACCCAAATAGCGCCGATAATTAGCCCTCGATTGAATACGACGCGATAATCTATCGTCACTCCCAGATTCTTCAGCTTCTCGTCCACTTGGGCCATCCTCCTCCTCAGCGCCAACGAATCCTAACGGAAAGAACGAGAGCAGTACAGGGATGCCAGATGTATCTCGATGAAATTTATCTTTCTGCCCATTCTTATATCGTCATAAGAAAAAGTTGCGTTGTTTTTATAAAGGGCGGAGGAGTAGCCTCCTTGATAGATGGGTGCTCGCAGCTTGCAGCGTGCAGTGTAGCATGTCGAAAAATCAAAGTCATAACGCGTTGGGAGTCATAACGCGAAAACATTTTAGACACCTGCTTTCCTTCTCAACGATACCTATATAACTCGCGAAGATGTTGAGAAGGCAAATATGTAGCCCATGCAAGGGTCCCCCGTTGCTCACCTTGGAATGATACCAACCCAGGCCGAGCGTGCAAACGAAATCCAGAACGTACACGAACGTCAGGAACGTGTACATGACGCGCTCCAGACCATGAGGAATCTCTAGCAACTGGTACATCTCGAAGGTCAGCATGCTCGCGCCGAACATGCACATGAACAGGATGTTGTAGAGCCAGACGAGCACGTATCTACGTTTGTTCTTGGGGTGCTCATAGATCCTCAGCGCTGTCACGGAATTCAGCGCGGTGATCAGCGAAGTTGCTTGGTTTATACCGGTTACCTTCATTATTCTTTAGCCCGGTATTGTCGCCTGTGCTTCTCCCCTTGTACTAGAGGGAAGCAAAAACCGCGACCATCGTATATAGGTCGTGCATACAGGCGTACAATAATTGCGAGAGCTCCGGAGCTTGGTGCGCGCTCAGGGACTGCGATAAGGGGGTTAATTCATTTGGTTAGAGCTCGATTATGGCTCATCGAGGAAATGCGAACGGACGGCTCGAAGCGTTTGAAGAAATTACGTTCACTCTGGGAGATTGATTGGAAACGTTCCGCGACGCACCCGTTGATTAATATTAATTCGCGATAAGCTACGTGCCCATTCGTTGGAAATTGCGCTGGTAACTACTAAAATTCTCGGGCGCCAATAAGGAACGCTGATGGCACAGTTGCGTTGGTGGAAATGTTTAATAATTTGCATCCATGTTTCCCTTGTACTTTTCCTTCCCTTGGCATTATTCAACAGCTTCGCTGTCCCCCAGCTGTTGTAAGTATGTTAGTGGAGATGGAAAAAATTGTGCTTGTATACAGCAGAAAGGGGGGGTGGACAAATTGGAAACGAGAAAGGAAACCGATGACCCGTAAAGTTGGCTCTTTCGTCCAGTTTCTGTTGTTTCGTCCGATGATGGCCAGTAAGTAGCAGCAGCGGCAGCAGCAGCAGAACGACGCTGGCGCGACTGAAGGATTTAGGATGCGTGGAGATCGTGGGGGGCGCGATAAATCCCTGGGGGTGTCAACCTCGGGACGGTTCGCTAATCCACGGAACAAGATTGATTTAAGAGCTGCTGCGGCACTCGAGTTTTTCGTGAAATCCAAGGGGGACAACTATTGCAGGATGGAGGAACAAGTAGTATCGTAGGAATTCCTGTGTGTTTCGGTGGAAGCCAGTCGCTAAGAAAAGCAGCTTAGCGACGCACAGTGGTTCGAGTATACTACATGCAACTGGACAAAATTATTTTTTCGCGAGTTTGGGTTTATATGGGGTTCAAATTATTAGAAAACAAACCTGATTCGTATTACAGTTTATTATTTCACTAAAAATATGAATAAAATAAAAATATGACTAATTCAATAGAGGAAAAAGAACAAAACGACAGTATTGTACTTTAACTATAATTATCAGTTATAACATTATGTCTATTCCCGTAATTTCTGAGTTTTTAAGTTTAAAACCTGATTTTTGAAATCAGTTTTCTCTGCATCGCTATTAAAATAGTGTTTTACTATATGTTCCACGTCGATCCACGTGACAAGGGTTGAATGTACGGAAAGTAGAGACTTTATAGTTTATTTTAATCAAACGATCGATCTGCAAAAATTTGCAAAACTATTTTTTTTTAATTGTTTTCGAGCGCGGCGCTCGGCAGGAGAGATAGCACAGTTGTTATATTTTTTCGCGGTATTGGGTTTATATGGGGTTCAAATTTTTAGAAAACAAACCTGATTCATATCACAGTGTATTTTGTCACTAATAATAATATATTATTATTATCATTAACGGGTATAACCCTATAAATATATTATTGCAAACATAAGAAATAAGAAAAAGTTACTACTAGGTTACAAGTCGTTAATTATGTTTACAATTACAAAATACAAAAATACTTTACACTACTTTGTACACTTTGTAGATATGTATATATTTGTAAACATAATTAACGACTTGTAACCTAGTAGTAACTTTTTCTTATTTCTTATGTTTGCAATAATATATTATTAATAATAATATTATTATTATTAGTGACAAAATACACTGTGATATGAATCAGGTTTGTTTTCTAAAAATTTGAACCCCATATAAACCCAATACCGCGAAAAAATATAACAACTGTGCTATCTCTCCTGCCGAGCGCCGCGCTCGAAAACAATTAAAAAAATATAGTTTTGCAAATTTTTGCAGATCGATCGTTTGATTAAAATAAACTAGAAAGTCTCTACTTTCCGTACATTCAACCCTTGTCGCGTGGATCGACGTGGAACATATAGTAAAACACTATTTTAATAGCGATGCAGAGAAAACTGATTTAAAAAACCGGGTTTTAAACTTAAAAACTCAGAAATTACGGGAATAAACATAATGTTATAACTGATAATTATAGTTAAAGTACAATACTGTCGTTTTGTTCTTTTTCCTTTATTGAATTAGTCATATTTTTATTTTATGCATATTTTTAGTGAAATAATAAACTGTAATACGAATCAGGTTTGTTTTCTAATAATTTGAACCCCATATAAATAATAATATAAATAATTTTGTCCAGCTAGCATGTAGTATACTCGAACCACTGTGCGACGCGGCGGCAGCACGCAAAGTGATTTTGAATTTTTAGGAATAGGTTTTATTTATTAAATGTATTCGATATGAAGAATTGCACCCGCGTCAACGCAGGCTCGGAGCTATACATGTACAGAGATTAATAATCAATATCCTTGCTTTTTTACACAATGAGTACGCGAATACTTGCCCAACTCGCAGGGAGCATCGCTGTTGACTTGCGCCACGCGCTATGCTCGATGGTAAACGTCAAGTAAGTCCAAAAAGAATCTAGCGTACTAAATGAAGGATTCGAAAGGTATCGGAGCATTCGGCTGGCTGGAGTTGGCTCGAAGGTTGAGCCAACAGGGCCACAGGGGTGAGAATAGACTCTGTAAAAATATAATCCTCCGGTGGAATTGAACTCCTGCTCGAGTCAGGCCTCGAGCACGTGGTTCAAGTAGGCGATGTAGCAAATGGCCAGTCGTAGGATCTCGATTTTGGACAGCTTCTTGTCTGGCGGTAGAGTAGGCAGTAGCTTTCGGAGCTCCGCGAACGCCAGGTTGAACGCTTCCACCCTGACCCTCTCCCTGTAAACGATCAACCATTGACACTTGAACCGCTTGAACGCGATGCACGCTAACGTTGTATTTAGTTTTAGATGAGGCGTTATATAGCGTCCCCCGTTTTCTTCACTCCATAGTGATCGATATTTCGATCTGTTTGTTTAGTTGTTGGGAACGGTCGATGCGAGGGGGTTAAAGTGAGAAGGGGCGAGATTAATACTACTCTAGTAGTTTCCATCACTGAGGAGAAGCTGTTGATGCTGGAGATGAGTTGCGGGGAAACGCGGTGGATAGGTATCAAGGAAAGCGCAAGATGGGAGCAACGTTAGAGCTGTAAATATTCGAATATAGGTATTCGTATATTCGTAACAGCTCTAATCAACATTAACGTCTAGAATATCCCTCTTACCGTGTGGCATGAGCCGTTCGGTACTTTTGGGTCGCCCTCCTTCGTCGACGTCTCTCCTCTCGCGAGAGTGTGCCCGCGCCAGGCGCACCAACTCCGTTCACAACAACTCCGTGTCCACCGTTCGCCATTGAATTCTTTTATCTTCCCAACTAAAGCAAGCGAACCTCGAACGGCTGCTGTCAAAACGAGACAGCCTCCTCTCAAGTAGGTATGTACAATTGTTCTCGATCCAACAGAATTATTGCTCGCTCGCGAGGGCGTCGAAGCTTCGCTTATCCTTGGGGAAGGACGTTTCGCTTGCAGGTAACGCTGTTTGCACGTGGGACATGCATTTTCATCTCTCCTTGCTGCAATCCAATAGGTATTTCATTCAGCTTCCGGAATCCATTCAGCCCCAAGTTTTCTACCCCCTCAACTTTCAACAGAGAAGCGCTTTACCGCGAATAAAGCTTATCAAGTATTCTCCAAGCATTGATTAGCTGTCGCCAAGGTATTTGGAATTATTGCCCGACCACCCCAAGGGGGGCGAACACCGCGCAGTCGGTGCAGCTCTCGGGCAAAGTTGCCGGAATCCCGCGGGAATTGCCAATCCAAATTCGGAATAAGGGGTTTTTACCACCAGAAATAATAACCCGATCAAATATTTGCCACGCGTATCGTATAAGTAGGTGTACACATTGCTGGGCAAAGCTGCGCGTCGGACGAGCGAAAAGGGTTGATTCTTAGGGCGGCTACACCGCGTTTCCCCACATTTAGGAAATGGCTTCTAAAAGTCTACCCGAACGACTCGAATTTATCAAATTCAACATGTTTTTGCGCAAAATGAAATTGGCCGCGCGCCGCTTCGCGAGAAATACTTCTTATCGTTCGTACCACGAATATGGCGTATGTATAGAGATGAATGCACAAGAGAGATTTCGTAATCTTGTTTGTAAAGTATCGGCAAAGACGTGGGGACCAGGGGTGGTACTTGCGCCAGTGATCAAGTCAACGAAAAGGCGGAAAAAAACGAGAAACTGTATAGCTTCGATCCCCGAGGGGCTCTTAAATTCCCAGCAATTCGATGGGTTAGAAAAAGGTAGCGTTACATTATTCAGAAAAGCAGCGCTGCAGTTTCGCGTAAGGAGCAGCATCCCTTCAATTATTAACGGATAACAACCCCAGGCGTCTCGTTTCATCTGATTCTTATGGTAAACCAACGATTCGTATGGACATCTCGCGGCTGTGTTTTATATTTCAGCAAGTCCGCCAGATTTCGCGATGCTGTACCCTTCTTGAACGGCCATTTTGTTGGGAATTTAAAGCTACCCAGGGGGAAGAATTCGTTGCAGGGTAAAAAGTAGAAAAAGTAGTCGAACAATCGTCCATGTCCCGGCAGCGCGGCAACTATTATTTTATTTAAATCGTGGAGGAATTCATGGGCCCTATCGGGTGGAAAAAGGGTCGTTGAGATTACGGAGACCAAAACAGTGGCCTGTCTCCATCCCCTTAATCTTTCAAACACCGACGATAAAATCCGATTCGAAGCGTCGCGTTGGGTCGCCCCATCCCTCTGCATCTTTCATGCCACACTCTTCGATTCACGGTTCAGAAAATGACTAAAGCCCAGCGGTACACAAAGCGCGCAGAAAACTAGCAAAAGGTTCTTTGCAGGATCGAAGGAGACCTCCTACTACTCACCGCGACATCACTCCGCGTCTTTCAACCCCGACGGGTTCAAGTAGCCATCAACTTGTTCGCCGCGATACATAGGTAGTGTAGCTTATCCTTCTCGATCTATCCAATTTCCAAACACTTGCTCGAATCCACACTGCAAAACTTGGAAATCACCTGGCAGCCCCACGAAATAATCAGTAGCTACTTTCTACCCCGGGCTTGCAATCTCTTTTGCAAAGGAACCGGCACTGAACCCATCACTGATGGACGCGCAGAGATGGTGTTTAACCCCTTCTTGTTGGAATGCTTTCCTTTCTTCCCTAATGCAAGAATATACGGATTCGCGGGGTTGCCTGTTTTATCAGATGGACCTGAACGGAGCACTCGTCGCGAGATCACCTAACCCAGACCACCACCTCTGATAAGATCTAAAGTTTTGGCGCGAGGGCAGTCTGCGACCCCTTCATCCCCTTCTCGAGCCACGCCCCGAGACGCTTCCTCTCGCTGTTGGCCCATCGTTCCTCTTTCTCCCGCAGCATCCCTCGCGTTCTCCAATGGCTGGACTGGGAATGCAAGGATGAGACCGCCCAGAATCGTCCGCCATTGTGACGGCGCCGAGGACGATGGAACGCTCAGGATGCGGATGTGCGGATGGGTGGAGGACCGTTTTATCGATCATGCGATGCTCGTCCGGTTCCCCTGGACCGACGATTTTTCACCCCGTCCGTTCGCGATCGCGAGCCTCCTCCGCGAGAGGAATGTACAGCGAAATATTCCGCCAGTTGGGGTGGCAAGTGTCGAGGTTGTTTCGACAGTCTATGTACCTGCAACTTTTCTGGTCGAGGGTGTGGGTTTTAGTCTTGAAGGGGGTGCAGCGAGTTTTCAAATTCTAGATCGCCGATGAACGTTGTAGCAGGGTAAACGGGATAGGGTGAGAGGAGGGACAATTTGAAACGTGGGATGTTTTGTGGAAAATACGCGTAAAAGTAAGGGAATCCTTGCTCAACAACTACATACATAACTTTACGTGGCAAGGAAAGAAGATTATACATGGGCTGGGGACGCCGCGCCGCGCCGGCGCAGATGCTTCCTTTTGGCACCTGATCCTCCAAGGAAATCCATACTCTCTTCAGCATCGGTATCTTTTTTCTGTCACCTCTTGATTATCATGGGATATTTTCCCGAATAGATGCCCAGTTTAAGGGCATTCGCATTTCACCCTTAATAAAAATGTGAGAAGGCTACATTGCAGGTACAAACTTGGCCGGAACGCAAGCCTATCCTGCTTTCTTTTCTCGAATATTTCTGTACAGATAGAGGATCTCTTCCGATACAGAGTCGAGCCCAGTGTTGTTATTACAAAAAAGAAACCCCCCCGAGCGAAACCTCAAGCTGAAAGGGGTCGCTTTCGCGATTGCGAAAAGTCCAGTGTCGAGTTTCGCTGTTACGCACAAGTGAATCGGGACAAATTGCAAGGCGTGAACGTGGAGCGAAGGGTTGAAAATAACAGAGACAGAGTAACCCTGCAATATGAATGATTATGGTCACGTGTCCCGGGCTACGTGTTTGTCAACGGGCGAACCACACTCTAATCGACCGCGTCCCGATTAATGTTCCTCCTGGTGTTACAAGTGTCACGAGATAGTTGACGGTTCGTTGCGTTACCCTCGACTTTTCGACGCCCTTTCCTCGCCCATTTCAGCGACGCGTGCCGCGCGTCTTTCGCGACTAGCATCCAAACAACAGTTTTGGGGGATGGTCTTTATCACCTGGGGTTGTGCAATATGCAATATGTAATGTGCAATATGCATCGCGAAATCCCCCAGTTTCTTGCTCTAGTTTTAAGGTAGCTAATAGTTAGCGAATAAACGTAGTGGGATGGAAACAACGTCAAGGATCTAGAATCTTGACAATGGTAGACGTTGTGGTAGAGGTTGCGTTTTGTGATTGAAGGTGTCTTTTGATGACTTTTGTTTCACAATCAGTCCAGTTTAAAGATTTAGGTACATCTACCTAAATACCCAAGTCCCAAAAGTAGTTTTCATTCATTTCGAATTCGTAATTTTCTTTCGATTCTAATTTGGGCTTTCAAGAACATTTACTCTAATCTACCAACGTAAGTGTTTACAGTTTCTTATACCGTCATAAAGAGTAGTTATTCGTTAAATTTATTTTCCAATGTAAAAATACGCAATTGATCAACGACGACGTAAGAATGAGCCGTTAGTTGACCGAAAGCCAGCGGAACACACGAGGTAGGTAGCAGCACGAACAAGGCTACATGGCCAGCAAACTAATCAATATCTCTGTACCCGCTGGTACATCGGGTTCCCCGTACACAATTTTATCGGTGAAAAAGAGAATCGATTGCAAGGAAATTTAACTGAAAACTTACCATCGACACTGGTTGAAGCAATCAAAAGATCACTGCTTCATCGGGAGCACTCGCATAATTAAATAGAACTCTGTACTCTATGTACATATGTATATTCATATTTATATATTATACGTATGTACCTATATTTTCCATTACCAAATAGTGCATCATCGTAGGTACTTGGATAGAATAGGTATGTAAACTATAAAAGTACAGAGCTAGAAAACAATTACCCGCAAAGATACAAAGAAGGAGGTGGAGCTCGAGGACCAGGCAACACTTGTGTGTCCTGTGAGAAAAGTGAGATTTACAGTGACAAATTCGTAGCACACATCTATAAAAGTGAATTATTGTTTAATAATGCACCTCTTTACCAACTACGTTAACCAACGCGATTCCTACTACCCAGCCTTCATTTCCATCACGTTCGGCCAGAACTCGTTGGATCTTTTATCTACCTGCACCACGAACAAGTTCCTCAGGGTGGTGCCCGTGCAGGATGAAGACTCGTAACCGTGGCCACTCTTGCAATCGCGCTTCACCTTTCTTTTCCCGGGCTTTCGACACCTGGAGATGCAAATGTCCGCGTTCTTCGACCACCTGGCCCTCCAGGCTCGCTTTATCTCCGTCCTGACTTCGACGTTCAGCAAACAGTAAAGCAGAGCTACGAAGGAACCCTGGAGAACACGAACGAACGGTCAGAGAGAAGCTGCCCACCTCGCGACTCAACCGTGGCTAGGTGGTGCGAGCTTCTCTGAAATATCTAATTACTTCAAGTGTCGATGTTGAGTGAATGACGGGAGGTCTGTGAAGCTGGCCCCCCCAAATTCGAATTTTTAAAACAACTCGACGGCATTCGTTTGTCCATCGTTTGTCCACGTTTGTCCAACAAAAATTTTCGTTTGTCCACCCTTCAAAAAAAAGTTATGAACAAAAAAAAATTTTTCACCAGCACCCCCATGAAAACTTTTTAATAATTTAATGGGGGGAAATGATTGTCCATCGTTTGTCCACGTTTGTCCACCCTTAAAAAAAAAGTTATGAACAAATTAAGAAAATTTGTCATCAGCACCCTCCATGAACACTTTTCAACCTTTTAAAAGAGAGATACGATTGTCCACGATCTAGCATCGTTTGTCCACCTAAAAATTTCGTTTGTCCACCCTACAAAAAAAAGTTATGAACAAAAAAAGTTTTTCACCGGCAACCTCATAAAAACTTTTTAATAATTTGACAGTGGGAAATGATTGTCCATCGTTTGTCCACGTTTGTCCAACCACAAATTTCGTTTGTCCACCCTCCAAAAACCGAATTATTAATAAAAATCGCGAAAATGAAAAGTACGCCTGAACCGACCACGTAAAAGTCCGATTTTTTATTAATTAATCGATGGAATCGTTTGTCCAACGACGGTTTTCGTTAGTCTAGATGTAGAAGACGTTTGTCCACCCCAAGATTTCGTTTGTCCACGCGTACCTTTCGTTTTCGCGATTTTTAATAATAATTCCGTTCTGAAGGGTGGACAAACGAAATCTTGGGGTGGACAAACGTCTTCTACATCTAGACTAACGAAAACCGTCGTTGGACAAACGATTCCATCGATTAATTAATAAAAAATCGGACTTTTACGTGGTCGGTTCAGGCGTACTTTTCATTTTCGCGATTTTTATTAATAATTCGGTTTTGGAGGGTGGACAAACGAAATTTGTGGTTGGACAAACGTGGACAAACGATGGACAATCATTTCCCACTGTCAAATCATTAAAAATTTTTATGAGGTTGCCGGTGAAAAATTTTTTTTGTTCATAACTTTTTTTTGTAGGGTGGACAAATGAAATTTTTTGGTGGACAAACGTGGAAAAACGATGGACAAACGAATGCCGTCGAGTTTTTTTAAAAATTCGAATTTGGGGGTGCCACCTTCACAGACCAAAAAAAATAACAAAGAAGCTTCCACCTTGTGTATCACGATAATCTTTGATATTCACCGAGAGGAACGAGAGGTACCTGAAAAGAAGCGAAGAACTGATCGTAAAACAGCCAGACGAGCTCAACGCGGTGGTCCTTGTGGTAGGATAGGCCCAGGAACAGCGTGTAATGTGCCCCGAAAAGGGGCACCAGGACCAGAGTGGACTTGGCCCATCTACTGTATACAGAGAACACGAATCTGAATCCCTCTGGGTCCGCGAATAAAAAGACAGTTCCAAGTTTGTTCTAACTTACAACAACAACACACCAGCATACATAAGATTTACCTGTACTGCATTTTCTTGCGTTGCAGGTGCACGGACGTCTTGAACTTGACGAACAGCACGCGTACCGTGTTGACGAACAGGATAAAGTTGAACTGGCAACAGTTGCAGCAATTTTGTAGGTGCAAGTGGGAGTCCGAGGGAAGATTAAACACGCCAACTTTCAACGGACACCGTTGAAGTGTGACGAGAGTTTCAATCGAAGGGGAACTCACCAGAGTGGATATCATAATGGGTATTCTTATCAGGAGGAAGAGGGAAGGATTCTCGTGGGTGGTCCAGCAGAGCGTATCCTCCATGGTGGCGCGAATGATTATCCAAGGGACGACCACGAAAACGGGCAGTCCTTGATCGCGAAGCAAGAAATCAACCAGCGGTAGGTCATCATCCAGCATGGGATTCACTCGATGGTGAAAACAGAAGCTTACCCCAGCCCATCAGGATGTACAAGTTGATAGCCGCGCTGTCGGCGCTGAACGCCAGGACGACGAGGTTGTGCAGGTACAGGCCCTCCATCAGGATCCAGGAGTAATTGGCCACGATAAAGTACTGCCACGCGCTGGTGGTAGCCTTGCATACCAACGTCTGGAACTGATCGTTTCGATTTCACGGGGATGCTCAGCGGGTACGCTCGGGATACCGTCGATACCGAGCTGTCGACATGCCTACGTTTCGCTGTTTGATGAACGCGCTCTTCCCGTCCACGTAGACGACGTCCACGGCGAGGCCGACGCCGTCGACAAAGATCCAGTCCCTGATCAGCGCCATGAACGCTCTCATTACGAAGGAGGCGAACAGATGCATGTGCAGCCTGTTCCTCGGGTTCCGGAGCTTTCTGGGGAACATGGGATAGGGCTCGCTCGTCAGGTCGTATGACTCCGGGTGGAGCTTGAATGACTTGGGTGTGGGATCAGAGACACAACCATAACAGGGAGCCCGGAATAAGAGACCTCGGCGGAGGGTTGTGCAGGCGCTGGTGGAGTTGGTAAGGCGGCTGTGGTGACCAGTAGGGTGGCTCTTATTTTCGATTTTTGAATTTTCTTCGGGGCACCCTCCAGAATAGTTCCAAATAATTAAAAAAAATCTGTGTAAAGTTTCAGCTCGATCGGATAACGGGAAAGGGTGCCCCTGGGCCGTCAAACATTTAAATCATTATTTAACAGCTCGCGATGTCGATTTTATATAACGTCTTTCAAGTTATTGATTAAATAAAAAAATATGTCAAACAAAAGTTGTAGATCCGGACAAGCAGCATCTTTTTTGTTCTATTACTATTTTTCGTGCGACAAACGGTTTTCAAAAAAAATCGAAAAACTAAAAATAAAAAACTTTTTTTTTTCAAATTTTGAAAGTTTAAATGCTTCTAGAACGCTTTTTATTTATGAAGGTGAACAAAAAAAATGGAATTTTTATTTTCGGGGACTATTTTATAAACATTTAAGGGGAGGGGGCATATATCGAAATATGCAAAAAAAAAATTCTTATTTTCAGTGTTTGATATGTGATGAATGTTTCCTGAAAAGTTGGGGTCGAAATTCGCAAAAAAATCGGAGATATAGACGTCATGATTTCGGGTAAAATGATCATATCTGATGTCTATATCTCCGATATTTTTGCGAATTTCGATCCCAACTTTTCAGGAAACATTCATCACATATCAAACACTGAAAATAAGAAAAAATTTTTTTTTTTTGCATATTTCGGTATATGCCCCCTCCCCTTAAATGTTTAAAAAATAGTCCTCGAAAATAAAAATTCCATTTTTTTGTTCACCTTCATAACTAAAAGTGTTCTAGAAGCATTTAAACTTTCAAAATTTAAAAAAAAGTTTTTTTTTTAGTTTTTCGTTTTTTTTTCGAAAACCGTTTGCCGCACGAAAAATAGTAATACAACAAAAAAGATGCTCCTTGCCCGGATCTACAACTTTTGTTTGACATATTTTTTGATTTAATCAATAACTTGAAAGACGTTATATAAAATCGACTTCGCGAGCTGTAATAATGATTTAAATGTTTAACGGCCCAGGGGCACCCTTTCCCGTTATCCGATCGAGCTGAAACTTTACACAGATTTTTTTTTAATTATTTGGAACTGTTCTGGAGGGTGCCCCGAAGAAAATCTTGAAAAAAAATTTTACCAAGAGTAAATAAGAGCCACCGTAGTGACCAGTATGCGCAAGATCGTGGCCTCTCGAGTCCCGTCGCGCCCGAGGTCCTCTTTTTCCGTGGCTCCCAAGCACATGAGAATTACACAACCTATTCCTACACTATGAATTGGAATTACGAAACCATACCTCGGAGTCGACGTGATATTATTATTATTATTATTAATATCAACGGGATATAACCCTGTTGGTACATTATTGCAAACATGAGAACAACTAATGTAAAATATGTTACGTATGGGGGGGGGGGGGGGTGCGTTTGCGAGTAACTGCATGTACCTGAGTAGGGAAAATATGACCATCGCGATGACCAGCATGGTGAAAGAAGTGGCGTATCCTATTTGAGAGACGATTCTGACGATCGGCAGCCATTTCTGCAAGAGTGGAGATCCAAGCGTTACGCGACACCCTGTGGCTTGACAGCGACGAGAACAGACACAAGTCCGCCCTAAGCCTTTTATTCTTAGCTTTTCCTAAAGACTTTTGGCTTTTCACCCTTACACTCAGCAAGAAGGCCTCGAAGCTGCTGTACTTCTTCGAATGTGTCATGTCGATCCCCAATCCAGCGATCTGCGACCTAGTGACCAATTCGTCGGACAGTTCGCACAGGCTGTAATTGTTCCAGGGGATGTCCTCCGGGTCCTTGTACCACTGGCCATTCGCGAGGCAAGTTTTCACGGCCATCGCGCGATTATTCGGCTCCAAGTCGTGCCCCGAGGGTTCCGACTCTTGTCCACCTGGGCAAGGTAAGCTCGCGGTCGTCGACGCTTTCGTGTAAGGCCAACAGAGCAGGCCGTCGAAATACGCTGGACAATAATGGGGCAATAATTGCACACCGACGCTGGCGTTTTCCGACGTCGCGTTGTGATCTGTTGATAGATTTCGTTCGTCACAGATGTATGCGCACGACAGGAGCGGGGAGTATGCATACTAGGGTTCTCTAGAGCTCCGGAGGATGTATTGGACATAAAAGTAGTATTATTCTGGCAAATGTCTAGCTATAGTAGCCAGAGTCTACTTCTCTGTTCGGTCGGAGAAATATGAAAGGACTCGACTATATGAAAACATCAGCAGCAGCTCGTCACTTTTATTGTCAACGTATACGTACACTCTACCACGAGTCGGTTGCACTTGTCCATCTGTTTAGCGAAGAATCGTTCCACCGCAGACGTCCCGCCGTCCGCTTCGATTTCCGTTCCAGTCATCCTCGGGCCGCTCACGTATCGCGTTAAAATATGTAAACTATCGAAACTCGCTTCTTCAAACTCTTTTACACTTTATTCGCCGCCCGAGAAGAGAACTGGATCCAAAAAGGAGGGAGGCGATGGATTTAGTAGGACCGACGATCGAGAACGATGCGAAGCTCGTGAAACCTGGGACTGAAATAAAGTATGGAAGTCTAGCGACGACGATGGCGATACAGGTAGGTTTACAATATCCCCTTTCCCTCCCCGTTCTCTTCCCGATCCTGTGTACCCGGGGGCGGAGAGGAGGTAGGGCTTGGGCGACAGTGATACGAGTCAATCAAAAGTCGGACACGGTCGGACTCGCCTGTTTACCGCAGCAATTCACTTAAGGGGACCTTCCGGTCTAAAAGTCGATTTTTTTTATTTCATTTTTCGAATGTTCAGCCTTTTAGGAATACGTGTTTAAAAGGATTTGTTGAAATTCGTAAAATTCCCGAAGTTATAGGCATTTGAGTAGCGGCAAATGCATGGGCAACAACCAGCCACTCGGCGCTCACGTAAAACTTTAAACGCGTTTTTCTCGAAACAGTGTTCTCAAAACGGTGGGACCTGTATCTCCAAAAGTTATTATCGGATTCGACTGAAACTTTTTTTATTTTGAAGAATATACTTCTGGCTAGGGGGGGGGGGGGGGCTAGAAAAATTACAAAAAAATGAAAATTTATAATTTTCAAAGGCGTTGAAAGGACGAAAAGTACAGGGAAAAGTGGTTTCAAACTTCAAGTGTCGTTATTTTCTAAAAAAAATGTCATTTTTTTAATTTTTTTCTAGCCCCCCCCCCCCCCTAGCCAGAAGTATAATCTTCAAAATAAAATAAGTTTCAGTCGAATAGAATAATAACTTTTGGAGATACAGGTCCCACCGATTTGGATCAATTTTTTGACGCCTTGACTTTAACGACTCCCCAGGGCCATCTGCAATGATTAATTATAAAACAAAAGATATATATCTATAAATTAAGACATCCTTAATACAATGCAAAAAGTCCCATTAAATTATATAGGTATAGTAGTTTTCCTTTAATTAATTCCTAAAAATCACCTATTTTTGGGGGCTCTAGACCGGAAGGTCCCCTTAAGGGAGATATTTAGGACTCTAAACCAATGAGAGAAAGGTTGTATTTTTCGAGGAACCAGGTAAGTTGCGTGACCGAGTCCACTGAACACTGTGTGTCTAGTAGTCTGAATGAAAGTCTACGGGTGACGACAGACATCTGCGGCGTGCTTGCTTTGAAACGAAGGGTGGTTATTTTGAGAAGCCGGTCTAAAAAAAAGCTTTGTGCTGCGATAAGCGGGTGCACAGTTGGCAGAACTCGGGAATGGCTGTGTTTCTGAGAATATAAAAGGAATATCGGTTAGTGTTGGCGCGAATTGCACATGTACCAATGTGGAGGATCCTGTCAAACAAGGGTCTAGCACGTCTCGCCTCGTGTCATGCCCGGAGATAATTGTGGGTCTTGTTTGTGTCGCGAAAATAATGTCAAGTTACAGGGCAATATTAAATGAATTGCACTGCACCTTGCTAGAATCACTAAATTCGCAATACTTGATCATTTAAAAATTGGTATCGCGACATTCAATCAAGCATATGCGCAGAGGATGATGGAGTGCTGTTATTCGTCTCGAACGTAATAAAGCGAATCGGATGGTCACCATCATCCATCAAAGTCTTGATCGCTCGTGTGTACTCTCAAGATTCGCGGCTCGTCGCTGATGGAATCGGAGTAATCGGTTATCGAATTTTATCGAGTTCGAGTGAACGTAACGAGTTACGATCTGCAATATGGATATCAACAAGAACAGGGGATAAGCTCGAGGGCAACAGCAGGAGAGTGATTTCGAGGGTGAGAAAGAACCTGCAAATACCTCTTTTGTATTCAAAATTCTTTTTATGTTAAACTTACACCAACCACACTTTACAACAGATTGTGTCTTCCGTGGATCGATCGGGGAAATCATCCGCGCGTTTCTGCCGTTTACAAGGGGGCAATTCTACCGTCAGTTACCGTGCAACATATCATCTTGCCTCTATGTACAAAAAGCGTAAAATCCAAGAAACCTCGCGAGTAGCGCAACGGACGATTTCTCGCTCTAGATCCGACGGGGTCGAGCTTAAAAATCACTTGGTTTCAACAGCCATCGATGTCGGTAAGTGTCGGAGTAAGTACAGAGACTATTCTTCGTTTCTCTCGCTACCCGCCCCGCTCCTAATTCAATTAATTAACCATGTATCTTCGTATTTTCCTTTATTTCATTCTTCTTTGGGCGCGTTGCTCTCTACGTCCAGGCGATCGCGTATTTACAGACTTTCTCGGCCCCCACCCTGTTGGATAGGCCGCACGATATCGCGTGACAAGCAAAGGGGGACAGCGTTCTTTAATTGTCTCTCTCGATGTCGAGACGAACGCATCTCGAATTGGACAATCGACTTTACAGAATCAACGACAATGGCCCTCGAATGTCGCTTTACGGACGCCCTGGCTGGGTATATACAAACGAGGGCGACACCGTCGAGCAAAGTATCCTTTCAGGAGACCTGATCCGCATCCTTTGGCAGTAGTAAGTATTCTTAATATTCTTCGCGTCCCGAAGGAATCGCCAAAGAATGGCACACACCGATGCGCTATTGCAAACTGCCTCGTGAACACAATCTTCTTACGCGAGTTGATTGCATCTATGTAGGATCTAGACGATCCAAGCTTCCAGTGACCAATTCATTTCGTTCCGACTGTAACATGCGTATGGACAGGAATCTACGTAGATTTTGCAATATTCGATGATCTCGGTCGCTGCCAGCTCGCTTAGAAAACGCGAGGGATTCGTGGAGAATCCGGGCCAAGCTTTATCATATTTATTTTGCCCCCGTGAAAAGTTAACATTTTGAATATCAGTTTTGTGTGTGATATCTAGACAAGTGAAACAGGTAGCGCATCTGGAACAACGGTTCGCGTGCCGCCAATAGTTGCGCAGCCTCAGTTTTTTTTAAAATAAAACAACCTATTAAAATCGGTAATTAAAACGTCGCTGCCGACCGAGAACACACACACACACACGCACACACACATTCAGAATGGTAACATGAGACGAATTGTCTCGAGTGCCAGCGATCGCCGCTCTCGGTGGTCCGGCACTCGAGACCCTAGGAATATGTACAAACGACGTTCACATTTCAATCGCACTAACAAGGGGAGGACAGGGTGTGGTAGACATCTATTTTGATGAGCCTTGGCACGATGGATCTATGTCGAAAATAAATAAATAAGTGTCCGAGCGTTTAAGCCAATAGGATGTAATAATAGAGATATTCACACGTAAATTATTAAATATTTAACATGGGGAAATCTTCAAAAGACACCTCGACGCCTCCAGAGGAGTAATCCCCCGGGGGCGCCACGGTAGTGTGGTATTTTTACCCACTAAAACCCCACTGCCACCGTGAAATGTTGAATAATTTACATCTAAATATCTCTATTATTATGGCCTATTGGCTTAACCCTTAACTGGTATCCTGGGGTCGGTCATGACCCCAAGCGCGCAAAGTTCGCTGCAAAATTTTTGGTTGTCCAGGTTTGTAAACTGAATTTCTAATTAATTTTATAATAATAGTTTAACTTTCTACGCTTCTATTATTTTATACATTACCTACCAACAAAATATTCATAGAGGTTGGATCTAGTGTCGACTTTACAAATTTCTGTGTCCTGTTTTACTTGGGGTCTGCCACGACCCCAGTATACCAGTTACGTTTGAAAAAAACAGTATACCAGTTAAGGATTAAACGCTCGGACACCTATTCACTTATTTTCGACATAGATCCATCGTGCCAAGGCTCATCAAAATCGATGTCTACCACACCCTGTCCTCTCCTTGTAAGTAGAAACCACGCTGCGATCTCGCACCGTGGTCAAGTTATTCGGAAAGGCACTTGGAACGAAAAGCATGGCATCGGGCTACAACAAGACGTTCCGCGAGGCTCGTGATCCCGCGTATCCTTGGAATTGACGTTTTTTTCTACCATCGTGACTCGACGCGCGTCGAGTACTCTCCGTCCATTTCCATTTATTTAAAAAAAAAAGAGAGAAAAAAAAGAATGCATTGTGCCTTTGGTTCCTGGCGAGAGAAAGGGGGAAAACGCTGCAACAGAGTACCATCTCCCTTTCCCCTTCGTTAAGTAGATCCTCCTAATCCCGACCCCTGACCCCCGACCGTTCTCAAAGGAACTTGCGCGCTCTATCGACGTTCGAGTACTCCGAGTCGCCGTACGTTTCCCACGTAATCAACGTTCCCTGAACCGACATTATCG
The DNA here is from genome assembly GCA_946251845.1 of Andrena fulva. NCBI lineage: Eukaryota > Metazoa > Arthropoda > Insecta > Hymenoptera > Andrenidae > Andrena > Andrena fulva. The sequence continues at coordinate 57,384,143 of OX276329.1, read as the reverse complement.
CGCTGGTAATTCTACCGTCTACATGGACAACTGTGTTTTACAGTGGAGCTAGAGAAGGAACGTTATCGGAGGACCGCCGGGTTAGAGGGACTCGGTGGTGGTGTCCAGCCCGGCAGGGTTAGAGCGATCGACGAGCTTCGATCGTGAAAGGTGCCACGGTGCTTTGAGAACAGTCGACGGCCAGCTGCTTGATGCGCAATGACGGGCAGAGCCATCTCCGTTCGGCGGGGCTGTCGCAGTTGCGTGTACGGTTCCAATCGAACAATTCAGCGACCGGTTTCCTGCTAGCGAACGGTCAGAGACATTTCCCAGGGTTCTGGGAGCACCACTGAGGCCACATCGCCTCCGTCTTTAGCCCTCGGCTCGTCAGAAGCTCTATGTGAGCTGCTAGCCTGGTGTACACGCTTTCGTCCATGGAGTAGCCGTTGGTCGGCATGTCGCTCCTGCACAGGGCACAGAGAAAATTGGCGTTTAGCTGATGATACCTGTGTACGTATATGGCCATCTTGTAGCTAGTCTTGGGTGCGCAGCTCTGGATGTTTGGGATGGGAAAAGAAAACAGACCTGTACCAAGGGGCTCCGTTTTTAACAAGCTCGCGTAGGTACTATTTACTTGGCTCGCATTCGTCGCAAGTATACTAGGGAAACAACCCCCGGACTATTCCTCTTCATCGCGCAGGCATACCAGAAGTTTACAACAGACACATACGCGCGCGCGCGCACACACAAACAGTCAATCTTTAGTAGGGGTTAAAGGGATCTCTATCAACACAAGTAGACTTGCTGGTGTACTTGCAACTCTTGTTCGTGGATCTATATTTCTACATACTGCCTGTTGAGGAGAATCCACTTGATCCTACTAATCCTGGACGCTAGCAATCATCAAGTATCCGCAACAGACGGGAACAGAGGAGAGGAAACGTACACCATCCATGAAACCGATCCAAGAAAAGGGGGGCCGTCGATAGCAGGATGAGAAATCACAGGAATGGCAAGGAGGAAGGCAGTTGAAATCGATTCTATCATCTAGATCCCCGGGAACGCGGTAGACGTCGCTGCTCACCATAATCTTTCAGCAAGAGCCGACGCCCTAGGCCATAGTCGAGGTCCCAGGGACGCGTCGCCAGTCTGCTCGCCCCAGATCGCTGCCTCCCCGCCTAGCACCAGATTCAAATGCTGCTGAGGGTAGTCCCTCCAGGGCCGGTGGTTGTAGACCGTCTGCCAGGTACGATACTCGCCGCAGGCGGCTTCCCCCGTCTCCCTCCACCTGCCGAAACCGCAGTCCAAGTACCACGCGTCCACGTGAGACACGATCACCCTGAATCCATCCTCGAGGAGGTCGGGCGTTTCCGGCCAGTTGCTGCCCCCCCAGGATTGTATTACGTGGACCTTTGGGTCAAAGTAGGTGGTGATGTAGGGCCTCTTTGTCAGCGGGGAGCTCCAGAGGATCACGGCCTTGGGCGTCTCGTCCCGGTTGGCCTTCACCAGCCTTTGAAGCATCTTGGTCTCGAACTCGGCCCACATGGCGTGATGGTCGGTCATGTTCTGGGCCTGCATCGCCGCGGTGATGTTCCCGTACTGGGCCCAGCAGTCGAGGTTCACCTCGTCGCCGCCCAGGTGGACAATGTCGCGGATCTCGGTCAGGTCCAGCAGCTCCCTGTACAGACCCTCCAATATTCTGTAGGAGTGCTCGTTGATGGGATTCAACTGGCCGCAATTCGGCTCGCCGCAATACGACGACCATGGCTGCTGATCAACGCAGAGGGCCAGCTCCCCGTACCCGTACTCTGTTCCTGGATGGGGGCAATTTAACGCGTCAAACGGCCGCGCAGATATAACTGCGAGCGAGCTTCTGGGACTGTTTGGGGGGCAAGTAGTTGTGCGTTGCGGGTGGAAGGAATACCGCGCAGGAGCTGAACCGCGCAGTCTCGAGAAGTAGAACAAGTTCACTGGAACGTGCCTTCACCAAGTGGTAAACCACCAAGTATAAATAGTAGGTATCTAGTGTGTTTAGAATCAGGAGAACCTCGGCTCTTTTGCATCCCTTGCTCCTACCACCACCCCACCCACACATATGTACGCGGGGATGTATTCCTTCCATTCGCAATAATCAAGACTACAGGAAACTAATTTTTTGTCTATTACGTACACACAGTTTTACTGTACTCGATCCTTTTGAACCGCGTAACAAAGTCATCGAAAAGCAGGCGACCGCACAGTGGGCCGGATTTAAAATTTCCCGCCTTTCGGGTCTTCTTTTTAAGATATCGGAATGAAATTTACCCCTAAAAATAGGAAAAAATTATTCCTTTCTAATGATGTATAATTTAATATCTTTTACATTTATTTATTTTTTAATTTTTTTAACTTATTTGTGTTAAAAAAAATTTAATTCTGTTTATTTGGTACCTTATTTAAAGCCCTTTACAGTGGTTTAAGCAAAATGTTTCGTGAAACTTTTCGTTTCCAAGTTATAAGAAAAATTCGAATAATAAAGAAAAGTAGCAACAAATCGGTTTGTTTAAATTAAAGACCAGACTTTTGCGATAAATATTTTCTTTTATTAGTAACTAATAAAAACAACCCATTAAAAAATATTTTTATATGCATTAACGAAAATAGCGACATTTTTCAAATTTGATTAGGAATATCTTCCAAACGCCAAAAAGTTCCACTTTCGGACCAATGAAATCATGTACCAAAAAAATTCAGAGTTTAGACCTTGAAGCTGAGGAATTAATATTGCACACGCTAAAATAACAACCCGACAATAGCGGCATATTGCAAATATATTTATAATAACACCTCTGTGACCATGTATCCCTTCTGTTTAACTAAACCACCTTTACCCTACGGACTGACCGAACGTTGATAACTTTAAACGCTAATAATTTGAGCAGTGGGATGAGGGGGGAAATGATCGTTACGTCATTATTTAGAGGAGAGTGTGGTGAAAATATTGCAATTGGTCCGAAAGTGGAACTTTTTGGCGTTTGGAAGATATTCCTAATCAAATTTGAAAAATGTCGCTATTTTCGTTAATGCATATAAAAATATTTTTTAATGGGTTGTTTTTATTAGTTACTAATAAAAGAAAATATTTATTGCAAAAGTCTGGTCTTTAATTTAAACAAACCGATTTGTTGCTACTTTTCTTTATTATTCGAATTTTCCTTATAACTTGGAAACGAAAAGTTTCACGAAACATTTTGCTTAAACCACTGTAAAGGGCTTTAAATAAGGTACCAAATAAACAGAATTAAATTTTTTTTTAACACAAATAAGTTAAAAACAATTAAAAAATAAATAAATGTAAAACATATTAAATTATACATCATTAGAAAGGAATAATTTTTTCCTATTTTTAGGCGTAAATTTCATTCCGATATCTTAAAAAGAAGACACGAAAGGCGGGAAATTTTAAATCTGGCCCACTGTGGACCGGTACGATCAAACAACAACTCGAGGGCCTTTCCCTTTTCCTATTTCTAAGCGAAACGACGGAGCCACCGATCCCCCCAACTCACCCCATTGCCATCCAGCGCCAGCGTGTGCGGGAGAATCGATCTCAACGAGCACCCTGATGCCCCGGATTCTCGCGTAATCCGCGAGATCCTTCACGTCGTCGGGGGTGTAGATCTGATCGCCGCTGTAGGCACCCCACCTGGCCATCTCGGGGAACTGGGCCGAGTCGAACGGGAAACTCTGCGAATCGGTGAGGTGCCAGTGGAAGGTGTTGAGCTTGGAGGCGGCCATGCCATCGATCACCTTCTTCAGCCGTTCCACGGGGAAGAACTGTCTGCCGGTATCGACGAGCAGCCCGCGATATGGGAACACCGGCTTGTCCTCGATGGAGGCGCGGGACAGTACGCGCAGGGCGCCCTCCCTGCCGGCGGTTTCGTCCCACCAGATCATCTGGCCCATGGTCTCCAAACCGTGCCTCACCCCGTAGTAACTTCTCGCGGTGATGCGAGCTTCTAGGATCTTTTCCTTGGGCACCACCTCCAGGGTGTAGGACTCGTCCGTCTCCAAGCCAGGGCCGCCACCGACTGATCGACCTGACCCAGCGCTCAGATAGATGACAAAACCGTCCACACCCGACCTGCTCTTTGCGTTCTGCACCTTCACCAGGCTCCTAATGTTCCCTGCAACCAAAGGACGGACTGAGTCGAGAGACGGTTTGGTGTCTTGTGCTCGGAAGCTCGTGTTCCGCGGACCTGCGAAGGCTGTGTTGTGTAGGATTGTCTGGACTCAGGCAGGTGGTATCGTTGAAAGGTAGGTTCTGGGAGCAGGACTGGTTACCAGGTAAAGCGAGCCGAAGAATAGTAGCTAGTGAGAATGCGTGCACGGAAGTGGTGAGCTTCTTCGGAGGTTCTTGGATAGAGAGCTATAGGACTGTTATTATATTGGGTCCATGTTTGGTTTTGATTGGGACTGTATCGGTGCTCTAGGTACACATTCAGCGTATCTCGGAGCGTGTCTATGGTTAAGTTTGCTCTGGATAAGTGTCTGTTGTTATCTCGTCCCCTTTTCGACGTTCGCCAGAAGCGTTCACGACGCGACCATGGCAATCTTCATTACCGTTCCAGGTACCATGAACGCGCGTCTGGCAAACGTCACAAAAAGGGAAGCAAATAGACTGTTGGTAGCCATATCGCGTTTAGCCCTCACCGATAAAGACATCCTTGGCGTGCTCCAGCAGATTCTTCGTCTCCTGGTCGCTGGTGTTGACCGTGACAAACTCTATCTGCTGGACGTGTATGATGACGCTGTCGTCGCCGAGAAGAACGTTCCCGGTTGGTCTGGGCCATAGCAGCCGAGTGTTGCCGCCGCAAAGAGCGATGCAGCTCGCCAAAGATGTGCGCGACGACCTCACCGCCCTCCTCTCGCATCGGCCGGCAACGCACGCCCAGGACCACGGGCTTTGGAACGTCCTGCGCGACCCGCCAACAACAAACACGAACGTGTCAGGACCGCGCGAGCTTCGGGCACGCGAGCCAGCTCTCCAGGCTGAAGGACTAGGGTCAGAACAAAGTCCAATGGTTGCTCAAGGCCGCTTGACCCGCTACGAATCACGCGCGAAAGGCGACTCGTCGCGTCGTCATGCTGTGCTGTGTTAACTTGGGTCTGCATGTTCACGCACAGTGTTGACGCGAGGAAACAGAGAGTGTGTTGAAACACCCTGAGCGACCAGTTGCCCTTGTTCCGACTGTACAGTTTGCTCCTTGCGCGCCTCTATCACGCGTAGCAGCGAGCTGAGAAAAGCGGAAAAAGCGGGTGAAGGACGGATACAAAAGAACTCACTATTCGAGGGTTGATACTATCCACGGGTGCTGGATGCACTTTGCATCTCAGTTTCCGAGGTTCATCAACAGCCTGGCAATCCTGATGCAACTTGAGATTCATCTTTTATCGAATCGTCAAGTGTCTTTTGTATCTCCCTTTCCTTGCCCGAGACCGGGATTAGCGTGGCAGGGGAGGGTGCAGAGGGAGGCACACCGAAGCTGCGCGAAAGTTAGTAATGGTGTCTGTGCGTAAGTAAAAGATACAAGGTGCAACGGAATGAAACTTGCGCGCGCAACTTGATGGCGTATGGGAACAGAAGCGTAAATTGGAAAGGATCTAGAGCTACCGTGCCGCGAATGCTCCGCGAGCAGGAAAATAATAAATCGAGCTGTGCAGCAATCCATTGTCACACTCTACTAAACGCTCCTCGAACCGGTAGAAGAAACGCGAGAAAGCGAGATACATAGCGAGAAAAGACGACTCCCTATCGAATGAATAGGTGTGTTCTAGAGAGAACGCTGGCGGGTGAAAACTTGATTCTGACGTGTAGCAAGGCGAACAAAGTTTATCGAGGAACGATCGCGAAACGGTGCTAGACAGAGGAGAAGGAATGATTGAGATCAGCGCTGAATGTATGCAGAGGATCCGCGGAGCAAAGCAAACGACGACGGAACATGTGCGTCCTGGAAGAGTTGAAAAGCGAGAGAATTCCGCGAGGGGGGGGGGGGGGGGGGGATGACATCGCGGATCAAGGGCGGCATGGCGCAAAAACCGAGGTACAAAGGAGGCTTTAGCAGGTACTGGCGGCCCCCCTTGTCGAGGGAGACGTTACCTAGGCTCTTCCAGGTACTCGTAGAGCCGTTCCTCGGGTCTCTTCGTGCTTTCGTTACCGGCCAGGAACGTAACCAAGCCCCGCTGCAACTCCTTCAGTCTTTGTCGCGCACCGAGTCACCGGGAGTGCGAGGTAATTAACGAAAAAAGAAAAAAACCAACAACAAAAGATAGATGCGACAAGAAAGGTGGCAAACAGTTGGTCGAAATAAACGCGCGTCGATGGATCGTGACGACGAAAGAGAAGAATCATGGGGAATAATAACGTTAGAAGGGAACCTTTTGGCTGGCTAAGGGAGTTCGCGGTGATTTCTCGGCCAAGTCGGATCGATGCATACAGCGAGAACGACATCGTGGCGGTCCGGAGTGGTGCTCGATAGATATAACAACAGAACAGAATATTCTTACTCACCGTCGCGACGAGAATGGCTGGAGTGAGACAAGTGGCGGAGCGTGCGCGTACATGGCGATCAGCAGGACCCCGGTCATCAGGACCAGGAAGAGGAGGATCTTCCTCATCCATCCGCTGGGCACGCTACCCACCATCCTCGCGAGTCTGCCAACAGGGGGATGGAGAATGAAAATCGATGCTTACGGGGCAATCCTTGAATGAAAATATTTCTCGCTTTTTAAATATTCAAAGTTTATCCGACTTGCTTGAGTTTCAAAGTTTATTTTCTACCACCATCACCACCGTGCCCCTCCAAGGGTAGGTATAAAACTACTTGTTCAACATAAGAAACCTCAAGTAGTTAACCGTAGTTGACCCCCAATTTCGTGCTGTTGTTGGTAGTAGAGCTTTGTACGGCCAACTGAGAATTTCTTTGGTCACGACTCCGTGTTATGTCGATACAGATAGTACCTACATGCAGCTTATCGCGCGATACTGTGTGTCGAGCTACAAAATTGATAAGAAATCGTTTCTCGGGCCGATCTGTTTATCAGAGACATACCAAGTAGATATGAAGGTATAGCTTATAGACGAGCTCTGTGCCTCAAACTCATGAGAAATTTCACGAACTCCTCATTAGTTCCCACTGGCGCACCCTCGAGCAACCCCCTTTCAACCGCCACTCGTCGCGCAACATTCGTAACACACCATTCTGCTTTCCAAACATTCTTCACGATTGTCACGAACGAAGCCATACGATCGCGTATCCAGCTCGTCTCGGCTCTAGCACTGAATATGTAGTCCTACAACCCTTGTAGTAACTTGTGTATACGCTGAGCGATACACTCTCGATGGGATGCAGTCGGGAATCACATGTGCGCACAGGTCATCATCCCGCCGCCACTCGGAGCGTCACCGCTCCAAGAGTCTAACCGGGACCAAAGGATACGCGAATGATTCGACAGTGAACACGACGGATACCGCAAAGGTAGGAGGGATGGTGAAAGGAATGCAAGGTTCAGGTCTGAAAACAGTTGGCTTCTGAACGTTACCTTCCGGCATGGCTCGATAGAAGGGCGTTGAATTCGGCGAAACTACTCGCACGGGACGGAAACGGGCGCCACGGAGCTTTAGGCATCGACCGCGAACGTGAAACTAACAAAAAGTAGTCGGTGTCACTAGTTGTTGACTCTGGCCGGCCGAGGCTGAACCGTCCTGGTCGCTATTGCCAATCAAAGTGACTCAAGTTTTCGTGTTTAAACCATCACCGCCGGCCGCGAATCGATTCGGCACAAGCTGTACCTACGATAAATCGACTCGAAGGACGTAGCGGAAGTTGGGCGGTAATATTATGCAGCCACGATCGCGCCGCGATGGTAGAGCTTCGCCTTTGCTTCCAGTGAATGGAGGGGTGGAAAGTAGACCGCGTGGAAAGTAAAACGTGTTTAGTTTTGGTAGTACCCATGTATCTCAATTGAATCCGATATGGTATCTACAATGTGTTCTAAAATAATCCGCAGATTTTATCGAGAAATATTCTGATCGAAATTGGGGATTTGTTTATTATCGCGAGATTATTCGAGGATCTCTATCGTAGGGGGAATGGTTTTTAGTATTAAATTAAAAGTATCCCATCCAAAGGTCAATGTGCACAAGTTCCCCATTTAGATTCAAGCAACTATTTGACCTGACCACCCGACTAAATCAATTCCAACTCTGATCATTTTTCCATACCCCTCCGCCCCTCTCTCTGCATCTGTTTTGAAATAAAGTATACGAGTTCTCCATCGACAGAAATACAAGATGAAGCTTGCACAACCCAAGTACCACCTAAACGGTCGCGGTGAATGAATAATGTGCTATCGCTCGGCGCGTTGCATGAAAAATGGGGATACGTATCTACGTATCGATCACGGTGTGTAGAAGCATCATTTCACCAGGTTAAATCTCACTCGTTCCCTACTATATTTTTTGCGTGATTTTTGCACGAAAAAATCAGGATTTCAACTTTAAATAGCCGCCATTTAGTTTGAAATTGATATTTCAGAAATTCCCTCCGTTAATCAGAGGATACATTAATATACTAACGAAATCTTTTTTTGTTTTTCGATTTTAGATAGGGTGAAAGCACTAGTAGTCGGCCACCCTCTAGTAGTCGACCATTTTTATTATTTAGCTTAAAGAAATAAGTACTGAAATAAAGAATTTATTAAATGACAATTTTATATTATATTTTGAATTTCTAACTTTACAATACGACAAAAAGCGCCCTTCATAGGTAAAAAAAATAAATGCTTTTAAAGTGATTTGTAAACTAATGTTGATTCTACATGCGCCATTGCTGTTTTCTAACCCGAGAAACATAAGTGTGCTTTGAATAGAAACGACAAATGTAATTCAGTTCTATACATTTTTTACTGGAAAATTATGCTATTCTACTGAAAAAGCATCAACAATTTTATATGCGCTTCAAAATTTAAAAAAAAATTGGATAATTTATTTATTTATGGGAGGTCGGTAACTGGATCATCATTCCCTTTCAATTTTCAATAGTCGACCACAGCGGTCGACTTCTGAAGCTAACTGCATTCACAATGAATGCTAATAGTCGACCACATATATTCGTTTCTTATGGATTAATGTTCTACAAAGTTTATATAATTTATTTATAGAATACAAATACCTACTTTAAAAAGTTAAAATTTGTTACTGCTTCCTATCTTAAAAACGAAAAATTTAATTTACATTGGAAAAAAATTAATTTCTATTTCTTATTAAAATTTTGATAAAGTTTTTAAAAGAACTTATTTTAGTTACGCATTATTCCCGTCATTATTAATTATTTACTGATGTTGCACATTATATTTAAAAATAAATTTTAATTTGTAACGCGCACATAACCTATTTTGAATTTCATATTAAAAAAGGTGGTCGACTGCTAGCTATCGGACCGGTCGACTTTTAGAGTTAAGCGGTCGACACTTTATTTTTAACGCTAATTATTTATTTTCCCTGAACTTTCCTACTAACACAAAATATTTAGTGATACATTAAATACATTTGAATTACTTCAATACATTTCATATATTTTATAACATTGATTGTTTATTTTTTTTCAGTACTTTTCATTCGAGTTTAGCTTTAAGTGGTCGACTACTAGTGCTTTCACCCTAGTCTGCGCCCATCCAGACGTAATTCTACTATTTGGGAGCAAATGTTCCGAAGAAGAAACGACGCGGAATCTCAACACCTGCTCACCTGTCACACCCAACACCCCCAATTAAATATCAAATTGTATTGCCTCTCGAAAAGCACAAGAATTTTATATCATACAAGATTGAAATGTGTATAGGGTTAAAGAGGCAAAGATACCAGGAAAAGTGTCCCCTGAAAGGGGACCCGGGCGTGAATCCAGTACATGTACGGTGATAACAGACGATTCAACCCCCCTTCAGCCTGTTCATCAACCCACACCTTGGCCCCGTTCGCTCCGCTCCATCCCCCTTGGCGCAAGTTCCACGTCAGTGCCGCGCGATCCCGCCTCGTCCTGGCGCTCCGCAGCGCGGCGCGTCGCGGCGTCGCGACGCTCCGCGGCGTCGCCTGGAATCGCGTGGCGTAGCCAGGCAACGGAGCATAATATGACCAGCCGTAATAGTTTCAAACGAAACGGTCGCGTGAGCGGATCGGGGCTGATTTCCAAGGGATTTCTTTCTCGTTGGTGGCGTCTCGAACACCCTCTCGATCGCGAGCCCGTTACCTAGCGTCAAACACCGAATGGAGAAGGCGCGGGGCGCGGGGCACCGGACCGTGGAGCATCAGGAACCGAGGCCACCCTCGCAGGTACAGACAGAGCGATAACGAAACTGCCCCGGCCACAGAGCGTGGCAGGTAGTTGATGATAAGAGGAGGTCGGTGTAATGTGTTCGGCTGAGCAACTGGGGTGCCGGATGATGACGGTTTTAGTTTTAGGCTCGGTTCGCAATGATGGGAGTTGCGGAGGGCTGAAGAATGTGGGGTGTGGAGAAAAAGGTCCTTCAAGCTTGTTGCGGGTGGCTTCATCTTTATGCGAATAATGCTGTCGTTTGATTCCGGGATGGTTGCAAGTTTAGATGTAGGTGACCGCGGAAGGGGAAAGTAGTCCAAAGGGGTTGATTCGAGATAAAGTAACCAGGGGTCTGTGGTACCGTAGGCAGCTAGAAATAATTTAGCGAGAGAAGAAGCTCGAAGATGGTTCGCAGGAACGCGTGTTCGACTACATACAGTGTACGTATAGGTGGTAACCGCGAGCGGTGCGAAAAATCGAGGAGTAGAAAAATGATCGTATGTCTAGGGACAGAGGTAACGACATCCTGGCGGCGCATAATAATTATCTATGATTATTTTATTGCCACGGGGAAACACTTGTGTGTACCACCGGTACATACTGTGTATTTACGATAATTTCAGCTAATAATTATACAACTACCTTTTTCCGTTGCAACCTCGCGCGTCTTCAAGGAGCACGAGCTAAATAAAGCGAAAGAAAGGCACAAAGTTTCAGAAATGATAAATGGACGATGAAGTTGATGGGTATTCCTTGGTTTAATTATTTCTCCAATCAATCGAGATCAATGCTAAACTATATTCCTTCAACATTTAAAATGGTAGATACTAGATGGGCTACCCTGCTTCTATACCATCTTCCATTAGGCTAAAAGTTTCGCCAATTGAGTAGGCTCGGTATAAATCGATCGCGTGCTCGCGAAGGCCGAAACAAATGGCGTCACAACTGTAGAGTAACTCTACTCGCTCCAATATGTATTCACTTTGCGCCGCTTACGTGACTATTTTTTTTCCACTGTTCCGATCGATAGGTAGTTGCAAAATATGTAGGTAATCGTTTAAGGAATCTTTTTTGCCTTTAATCGTTTAAAAGGGCGGGACTCGTTCAATGGAAATGGCAACGGTCACCGTTTTAATACCATGTCAAGTAGTTGTGCATGTATGCCGCCGCTGTTCAGGATCGCGCTTCGTCCCCTGCCCCCCCCCTTAAAGACACGCGAATGAAACTAGGACGTACGACGGCGCGGCGTTTCAATATCCATGGAATTCTTGGCATTCAATCGAATCCCGCCATTCACTTTGCCGCCGATAGAAATTCCTTTTCTATCGCACTGTGCTCGCTTGTCTCTATTATCAGCACCCCTCCATCCGAGTGTAGGTAATCAAGTCGTATACCCTTTATTTCGATTTCCAATTCCCCGAAGTTTTAGGATTCCTCGAGTTGTCAAAATTTTGAGATTCCTAGGATTCCACGATTCTACTTGTATCCTCGTGATACTCGAGTTGGAGGTGATATCCAAGAGTTTACGACAGTACGCGCCTACACCGAATACAGAAAAGTACCGTTGTGCCTCTCAAACTAAACGAGGAAATAGAAAGGAGTAAACCATTTCCGTTTAATTTCGTTAAGATAGCGGTGACTAACAGCCAACAGCCTCGAGAGCGCGAGGGCAGGAGAGGACAGGTGACTAAGAGAAAAAAAATTAAAACTGCGCAGGTAGAGGCATGAGATTCAGGCAAGCATTACGACCGAGGAGGCCCGGCGCGGCGGGAGGATCCAAGGTCGAATAATTTGACGCAAATTCGCCCATGAACCATCCAACCTAACCCAGACCAATATAGAAGAAACTCTTACAAAAATGTCCAGGGACACGGATCTACAAGCTAAAAGGTAAGGAGGGTGGCTCGCCCGTCTTCAAGGGTGAACTCCTGTAAAGGACGTGATCGATAAAATGCAAGAGGTGTCGAAAGGGTCCCTGTGCTCCTTTCTTCACTCGTCCCTAGTGCCCCAGAAACATTCCACCATGCTGCAATATCCTCTACTTTCAATAAAAATGGTACTTTTTTCTAAATCTTTTTAATCTCGAGTAAAATTGAAACACTAATCCTAAATCTATTTCTCCTAAAAGCTGATAAATCACGAGCAAGTAATTCTCCTCCGTGATTAGAAATAAAAAATTCTAGTTCCTAATCACAGAGTAAGAAAAAGAAAGTAGATACCTCCTACTTCGAAAGTACTTGAAAGTATCTATCTATCCTCCAAAATGTAAAAAGCGAGGGAAGGCCAATTCCTTAGTAACGATCGGTGGAGATACGGAAAAATGAAATTTCCAGGACGTTTCGGAAGACGATGACGGTGCTGGCCGTGGCCGATGCCAGTTCCCGTAACAAACGTCAGACCACAGAGGCCTACGAGGACGTGGCCATTCTGCCAGGATACAATATCTCCACGACGACGAACGGCGCGTCCAGCAAAAACCACTTCGACCCCGATTTGCACGGGAACGTCAACATATTTCTCGCTGGGTGAGTCCCGACAATTAATCAGCGATGCGTAATCCTTTGTCCACTCGTTGATATTAACGGCAGTAGGGGAGAGTAGGTCGTGTTTCGAGTCTACTCCAATCGAGTTGGATCAGCAATCGGAACTAGATAGCTCCACCGATCGAAACCGCGTCATATGGATTCCCCATATTTTTCAGCTGCTACTCTGATAACCCGAAGCGGCGCCTCATCTATTTTTATCATAAATTGCATCGTTTACGTGTCGATCGATGGGACGGCTGATGTACCGCGTTACGTAACAAAGCGGGACGTAAACTCATCTAAATTCCACGCTTCCTCGCGGACGTGGGAGACTGAAACGTTCAAGTTGAAATAATACATATTCAGTGAAATCAGGCTCGTCTCGTCGAGGTATCGAATCAAGAGCGTTCGTCGCTGCGCGTCCGGATAACGATGGAAATTAGGATGCTCGAATCTATTTGCGGACGGAGTACGAGTACGTCACGGTGTGGTAGTTTTATCGAACTTGCGCGTTTAATTGCTGGCCGCGGAATTTTCTTGCGAGCCTTTTCGCAAAGTGAGGAAACGATAACATCCGGGAAGGTGTTCCAGCCTACTTTCCACGAGACGGACGGTGTTTACAGAGCAAAGATCGGTGTGTCTCAAACTCGATTTGCACGAGAGACTCTTCTCAGGGAGAGTAAAGCTTTCCGAGCTTCCAAAGAAACGATGCAGAATTGGTTAACCCTAGCAGCTGGCAGATACCCGTCCTAAATATTAAACTACTTAAGTAAGTACTTACGTGTGTCACTTGTCGTCATTGATATCTATTTATTATTTCTTCGAGTTGGCTTCTAAATTGCAAACTTTCCCAACGATTACAAGCAACAGAGTTAGTCAGAGAGTTACGCATCGTTAACGGAGCCAAGTAGGATTTCAAGTGAGAAAGATGTGTCTCGCAAGGCAGCTTTTCGGCGACACTCGTAACACAAAAGCCGGGCAGCGGGAAAGCCGGAGCTTTCAAACAGGAAGCGAGGCAGTCACCGCGATAATCGCCGGCATAACTGTATTACGGTAACCGTGATCCTTGAAACTTTAAACGCGCGCACCAATCGACTTTATTGTAAAGATGCGTGGACGCGCCTGGCCTCCAAGCGGTAAGTATTACCTGAACGAGATAGACATCCGTGACCTCATCTTTCCATCCCCATGAAATTTGCCCGTGTCGCGGCAACTGTTTCAAATACACATTCCGTAGAGCAAGGTCCGCTAAACAGACTAAACCACGCAATAGTTTCCTTTAATCAAGCCCGCAGAAAACTGCCAAATTTCTAAATTAAAAACTCGAGGCACAAGGGTGAAGTACGCTCTCGATGCGATCACTTTCCGAACGACGCGACGTGTTAGGCGGGACGGAAAAAAAGGCGAGCAACAAAGCGGCCGGCAGCGGAGACTTGTACTCTCCGTGCACGCGGGGAAGCCGCAGCGAAATTACGTTTCTCGCGGATGGGTTGCGCGTCGTGGAAGAGGGCACGGTGGTACCACGAGGAGCGTGCTAAATATACGCCTCGTCGACGCGACGCGACGTTCCGTCTCACCTATGCGGCGAACTTGCGTGTTTCAGAGCGATGCTCAGCGGTGTGATCGTGGTCGTCGCCCTCATGTGCTACTGTTGTCACAAAAACATACGGAAGAGCCGCCCGCAAGAGTACTCGCAGTACTGGAGAACGGAACCGGACGTGCACAGCCTGGAAGTCTTTTCCACGGAAGCGCACATCGCGGTGAGCGGCCTCGCATCATCGGGGAGCATTAATTCTATCGCTCTCATCACAGAGCCAAGTCGTAATAAAAGGTTGATCGGTGATGACTATTACAAGCTAGCTTCGTTCCTAGTTCGGGAGTGTTTCTTCGATAGTCTAAAGTCGCAGATACGTAGGTAGAGCAACCTGTAGGTAGAGAGCGACACTTGTCGTAAAAGGATTGTCCTCTGCTACTCTACTGGTATACGTACACCAGTTTGTAATCAGAGGGAAAGCGCCTATGCGTTATCTATTCGTTAAAATGGTTACCTAATATCAGGGATCGAAAAAGTTCTCGGACCCTCGTTTTTTAAAAATTCTGTTAGAACTTATTTGTTTCGATTCGGAAAATATCTGTTTCTGTGGAATTTTTAATGAAACAAATGCTACCTTCAGGAACTTCTTTAAAAAGTGTTCTCATGGAACAGATATTTTAGAACCTATATAATAAAAGTTCCATGGAAACAAGTTACATTAGAACATTTATTAAAAAAGTTTTCAAAAGATAAAGAAAAGTACTCAACTATTAGGTACAAGTTTTATTTAACAATATGTTATAATATTCTTCATGTGTTTATTTAATAAAGGGTATGAAAATACTTGTTATGAAACCATTAATTATATTATGATTTTTATACCTTTTATTAAATAAACATTTGAAGAATATGATATTATATTGTTAAATAAAACTCGTACCTAATAGTTTAGTACTTTTCTTTATCTTATGAAAACTTTTTTAATAAACGTTCTAATATAACTTGTTTTCATGGAACTTTTATTATAACGATTCTAAAACATCTACGTAGGTAAGTATTACATATAAATAACAAATTCAAAATATCAATTTAACTGTATGAATTATTTAATATTCTTGTAGTACTATCCATTGAATAGTACTTAGTGTTTGTTACAACGATTGAGAACTTTTTTAATATCGGTGAACAAAATATCTGTTCCTGCTATACAGAAATTTTTATTCTTATATTTTATAAGTTCCATTCCAACTAGAACTTTTATTTTATCGGTTCTTCTGAGAACTTATAATGTGAGAACATTTTTAAAAAAGTTCCGCGGCATTCATTGGCGTAACTAGATAGGGGGCCGGGTGGGCCTGGCCCCCCCAAAATGCGGTTTGGCCCCCCCCCAAAACGCGAAATGGTCTCACCCTAGAAACTATCGAAATAAGTAAAATACATTCGTCTGTTCGTAAAATCCTATCTGAAAAGGAACAAATATTTGGGCCGAAATGCTATCGATGCAGGGCAACTAAATAATAAAAAAAAAACAATAATGTTCTTATTACGTTAAATTATGAATTAAAACTGTTAGAATTAAACTGCTAAATGTAGGTAACTCTACCTATATAAAAGAGAGAGAGAGGGGGGGGGGGGGGAGAAAATGGGACCTGGCCCCCCCAACACAAAAATCCTAGTTACGCCAATGGCGGCATTTGTTTTAAATGGAACCTATTGAAAAGTTTCAGAACTTTTTCGATCCCTGCCTAATATAGTAGATACATGCTCCTTCCATCAGTAAGCTATTTTTCCCCACAGTGCTGCGACAGACAATCAACCATCGACGGGATTCGCGACGAGAGCACGTACGGGGCCCCGTCGTCGTGCCCGGTAACCCCGAGTTCGGGGCCAGGTCCACCCCCGACCTACGACAGCCTCATCTTCGATCCTCGCAGCCTGCCAGCCAGCATCGACAAAAAGTACAACGGCCCTGACGAGCCCGGGACCATCATCCCATCCGTCATGTCCACCCTGCTGGGTCTGGCGGCGACACCCGCGAGACCCGCGGCGTGCAACGAGCCCGCGGAGCAAGAAACCGCCACCGTCGATGAGGGCTTGCCTTCCTACGAGGCCGCGCTAAAGCTGGACGCGAACGGCTACGTCTAACGACACGCCTACAGCTTCTTAATCGGAGGGGCAGAGAATTTTACGATTCCCCAAATCGATCAGCGTCGATTCCCTCGGTCCTTTCCGCTCCACGCGTTGCTTGCTTCGACGTGGAACGCGAACGCGGTTAGGTTGAGACCTCGGGGGAATCGGAACGAAGTTAGGATTGGCATCGATTCTCCTGGGGCCAACGATGCTCCTGGAGCAGGCTGCTAGCTACGCGGGCGAGAAGAAGGTGACGACGGGGGAGATGGTTGGTACCGTTCCGAGGAGGACCTTGTTCGAGCTTGGTCCGCGAATCCCTTTTCAATTCGGAAAATGTTGGGAGAACGGGGATAGTGGAGGTGAATGGGTTCGCCATTAAGGGTGGTACTATTTATAAAGGTAGGAGACGCGACATTGTCGCAGCAGAACTGGGAATTACTTGTAATTGGCGGGACCTATGACCCAAAGTGTTGGATATGGCGATGCCGGTCTGCTGCATTTACGAGTAGGTGCCTACCTCCTTACACAAGTCGCGCAAGTTTGCATCGCGAACGCGTACCTACGTTGATTAGCGAACTCGTCGAATGTTGACGGCGAGTGAAAGGTTCTCTGGTCGATCGCTACAGTGGCCCGAAGCGTGTGCTTCGACGATCACTAAAGTGTCAGGGAAAGGATGCGGAATATGTCTCGAAGGGATGTTTTAAACATTTGTGTAAATAAAGAGGAAGAATTAGCGAGGATAAATTAGCGGATTCTTATTAATCATTTTTATACTTATCGAGGCAAACACTCCTCTGCTCCTTTCGTCAGATGTTAGATACGTATGCAAGTAGCTACCTATAAATTTCTTAGAAAGAACGAGAACGCGGAATAAAAATCGTGCATCTCAACCAACGAACTTGCGAAGGCCATTTCGACGGTCCTCGACTATGTCGCTGATCAGCTTAAACACCACTTTAGGGAGGCCTGAATTAGAGCTTCGTTTATAACCGTTTGTGAAACTAATCGAGTGCCGCAGACTCGTCTACTTTAGTGTAATAACTGCAATTACGACGGTCTTGCACACGGCAGAAGAAAGAAAAGGGATATTGTTCTATCGAAACGAATGCAAGTGGACCTCGATGCGAAATCCGCTTGAGTATAATCGAAATAATAATTAAAGAATGATCGCGTAATTTGGATAAAAATATTCAGAAACGAAGCGACGAAGTGACATTGTTTTTTCTTTTTGTTTCCTAACAAGCCTCCAGACAACGCGTATCGCGTATGAGCACAAATAGCGCATTATAATTATGGTAACGAGCGTGTAAATTGCTGCTTTAATGCCTTTGATTACAGAATGACCGATCAATTTGGTACTTATTCCTTCTTTTCTGATACTCAGTGTTTACCCGCTGATTCACCGCATCATTCAAGTTATATATACGTATCGAAATTGCAGATAAACGTGTTATCAGCAGCATGTAAAATTTGCTCGTCGAGTTTGCAGCCAACCGTGGCGGCCTCCGAGCGATTGGCAAAAAGGCAAATATTATCATAATTATTCGTCACTGACGCCCGCCAGCACCGCGCGTGTTCCACGTACACGTTTTCTTTCCCTTTATAAAACACAATCGTACACAACACCTACACAGAAGTCGCGAGATCCATTCGACGAGGCTATTTACGAGGAATTATGCTGTTGGATGTTCGTGAAAGTTGGTAGTCGAAAGCGAAAAAGTTTTAGAATACCACTGTATAATAATTCGCCAGCTGGGCTTGCTGGGAAAAGTGGGTCGCGAAAGAGTCGGGACACAACCCTTGTGTAAATGGTTTAACGATTCGCGTGCAACCGCGGCGAAAGTGGATCAGGGTGCGGAGAGCCTAGAATATTTCGTAAGCTTTCATAACGCTCGCGTAACTTGACTGTGTTAACTTTCAAGCGGGGTACGAATCGATAAATTCAGATTTGCTCTCAAGCTCCCAAATAGAACCCTGTGTCCTCTGGGCCCCCGGCGCTGTGGGTGTCGAAACCTATGGATTCGAATTTAGGTCTGTGAAGTTGGCACCCCCAAATTCGAATTTTTAAAAAGACTCGACGGCATTCGTTTGTCCATCGTTTGTCCACGTTTGTCCAACAAAAATTTTCGTTTGTCCACCCTTCAAAAAAAAGTTATGAACAAAAAAAAAATTTTTCACCAGCACCCCCATGAAAACTTTTTAATAATTTAATGGGGGGAAATGATTGTCCATCGTTTGTCCACGTTTGTCCACCCAAAAATTTCGTTTGTCCACCCTTCAAAAAAAAGTTATGAACAAATTAAGAAAATTTGTCATCAGCACCCTCCATGAACACTTTTCAACTTTTTAAAAGAGGGATACGATTGTCCACGATCTAGCATCGTTTGTCCACCAAAAATTTTCGTTTGTCCACCCTTCAAAAAAAAGTTATGAACAAAAAAAATTTTTCACCGGCAACCTCATAAAAACTTTTATATAATTTGACAGTTGAAAAGTGTTCATGGAGGGTGCTGATGACAAATTTTCTTAATTTGTTCATAACTTTTTTTTGAAGGGTGGACAAACGAAATTTTTGGGTGGACAAACATGGACAAACGATGGACAATCATTTCCCCCCATCAAATTATTAAAAAGTTTTCATGGGGGTGCTGGTGAAAAATTTTTTTTTTGTTCATAACTTTTTTTTGAAGGGTGGACAAACGAAAATTTAGTTGGACAAACGTGGACAAACGATGGACAAACGAATGCCGTCGAGTTTTTTTAAAAATTCGAATTTGGGGGTGCCAACTTCACAGACCTTTCGAATTTCTATGGTCAAACCTGCTGCCCTCCAAAACGCTACGGATGGAAACGCTTCCGATCAGCCCCCTCCTTCGTACTTGCAGTCCAACAACGCTAATCGCAACGGCGGACGAGCTTTTAAAAGCAAGAGAACACACGCGTAACGCGTAACACCCACGACACGTGAACAACGTCAGCGTAGTAGAGGCCGCCTTCGCGTTAATTTAGCTCCCGACGCCTCCTAAACAGCAATGTAACGTGTTTAGATTAATTGGCCTTGCCGTTAATGGTGTCACCGTACGATTTATCATCCGCATTGACCGCTCGGCGACAGGATGATCGTATGTTTTTCTTTCTGCAACGTCAACGGATTCAGGGCTCAGCGTTGGGGGAAGACCTCCCTCGCGCTTTTCAAAGTCTTCCACCCCGTTGTCCCCGGTTCCTCGCATTCTACACCCTCTAATAGGATATTTTCGGCTAAGGCGACTCCGTGTGGATGCAACTTGCACTTTGCACTTGTGCGTGCTCGTGTGAAAATGCGAAACCCGTCGCAGCCCAGCCCAGCCCTCTCGACAGTCTTGACTCTTCATCTCACATTCCGCTCCATTGTATCTAAATTATGAGTTACCTAAATCATCCGCAAACAGGTGATGGAGTCGATCCTCCAGCGATATCGCGGAGAACAATGGAGCACCGATTGTCTCGGGCATGAACTCGAATCCTGCGTGCCCTCGAAACGGCCGCGGCCGGCGCGAAGTGAAAACGCTCGCAGCAGAAACGAGGTTGCAAATGCCTGAAACGATCGTGCACATGCCGAAACAAAGTGCTGGCCGCATAAAATCGTACAACTTGAACGGGTAATTCCCTCGGTCTATCCACGAGCTCGACCGAGAAATCGGGCCACGTTTCCAAAGTGTACGTCAAGTTAGTACTACTTATAGGTAGGTATTGCCCTAATCTCATTCTCGGCAAATCCGGATGTATACATTGCCCCAAAGCTCATTATTATCATAGAGATTGAAAAAAAGTTGGTATGAAATATACATGTGCTTAAAAAATGGCGGTGGTGACTGGTAAACATTTTAACGTTCTTCTGTAGTTTTCAGGTAATAGTGGTCTTAAAAAGTGACGCAATCCAATTTCAAAGTATGATTTTTGTTTGCTAAGTCCGTAGATTCCCGCGGAACCAATAAAAACTAAAATTAAAACGGAATTATTAAATTGGTGGCGGAATAAAAAAAAAATTAAAACCGACTTCAAAAAAAAAATAAATAAAATTGCACTAAAAAGTAAAAAATAATTCTTTCCCTTATTTAATCTACGACTCATATTTTTTAAGCCGGCGCCAGATTTACACAGTGCAAATGATGAGGCACCGACTTGAAAAATATGAGTCGTAGATTAAATAAGGGAAAGAATTATTTTTTACTTTTTAGTGCAATTTTATTTATTATTTTTTTGAAGTCGGTTTTAATTTTTTTTTTAAATTTTGTTTATTTTTAGCTTTTTAGTTTTATATATATTGACACAATATGCTGAGGAGATATGGGCGTACGTACATAAAATAATAATAATTAGGTGACAATAGTCTT
Organism: Andrena fulva; assembly: GCA_946251845.1. Lineage (NCBI taxonomy): Eukaryota > Metazoa > Arthropoda > Insecta > Hymenoptera > Andrenidae > Andrena > Andrena fulva. The sequence goes on along the minus strand of OX276329.1, from coordinate 57,363,250 downwards.
TATTATTAACCATAACGGGCAAAATATTGGGCCAATGTTGATGCAGTGTAGGATGGGACCACCGGGGCATCGCCCCCTTTCGAATAAAAAAAAGATCATCAAAATCGGTCCATATGCTGAGGAGTTATGCGAGGACAAACATATAAATTATTATTATTAACCATAACTGGCAAAATATTGAGCCAATATTGATTTAGTCTCGGATGGGACCACCGGGGCATCGCCCTCTTTCGAATAAAAAAAAGATCCTCAAAATCGGTCCATATGCTGAGGAGTTATGAGGGGACAAACATATAAATTATTATTAACTATAACTGGTAAAATATTGGGCCAATATTGATTCCGCGTAGAATGGGACCAACGGGGCACCATCCTCTTTCGAATAAAAAAAAGATCATCAAAATCGGTCCATATGCTGAGGAGTTATGAGGGGACAAACATAAAAAAAAAAACATACATACGGGTCGAATACATAACCTCCTCCTTTTTGAAGTCGGTTAAAAACCAGGATTATTTGCCAAATCAAGAATTTTGCGAATCTTAATATAAACCAAGCGGCATTTTATTCAGAAAAGATGGTAGATACTTTCGGAAAATGCAATAAAAAACATCGATTTTTCGACTGCCTAGTCCCGTTAGGGTCCTCTCGCGAAGGCGCGCCAATCGGCTGGGGAAGGTGTTCGCTGTGATAAATCAAATATCGACAGTCGGCCTGCACGGCCGTACAGGGCCGTTAAAAAACATCGCGAAATGATATACCGGTGTGATGATAAACTCTGTAATTTCTACGCTCATGTTGAGACAACGTATCGGTCCGGGTGAACGCTATACATTAGTAAATTTATCGGATTCGCGCAACTGCTGCTACAGGCTGATTCAACGATGGTACACATCAAAGCTATACTTGGTTCCTCCTATTAGTTGCTACGTCGTTTACCTGCAAATTTCTCAACGAAATATTTCTGTCCGTGTCTCATAGGAAAGCAATAAGCTCGTTCCAATGTCGTATGACGTATCCTTTTCGACCGTGCGCGTTTGCACTTGTACCTGGTACAAGTATATGTACCACTATCGAGCAATCCTGTATATCGTCAGCTTCTATCAAGTCTTTCGTTGCCCACACATATATGTGCGATGTAGTCTGTTTCGTTGCCCTCGAAACCTTGAACGATGCGTAAGGCCTGTTGATTGCGCGACTCGTGCAGCTTCCTTGTGCACTGTGCACAGTTAACGGCATCGCGACACGTACACACTTTTTTTTTTAGTAGGTACATATGATATATCAAGTATTCGAATGCTCGCCAAATAATTTGTACAGCAAAATGATGATGCTGATAAGTTCGAGGCGGGTGGACCAAACTTGGTTTTAATCTGATTCTAATCTAGCAATAAGACTAACCCAGATTTCTGCCGCGTCGAAATTAAAGAAACGACGACTTTTTCCCGCTAGCTTAGAGAGCCGCGCGCGTTCATTAATCAGATAATGAAAAATGTTGATGCAGCAGCGGCGACGTTAAAAACCTCCGCGAGCACGGTTTAAAATTTTCACTAGTCCAGCTTCGGGGAACGTAATGATCACATTCAGGCCAGGCGATTACGTAACGAGATTCAGAGATTTTCAGCGCATCGAAGGGGAGAGCACGCGATTCGCTGTTGGATGAAAATTATATCTCAGACGGTGGACGAGGAATTACAATTTCAATCACGTTAAAGTTAACCTTAACCGGGTAAACGAAACGTTGGGCGTCCTGTCGCCGTTACAGACATTGAAGAATATATACATATGTCCAATAAACTAGGTAGAAATGCTGAAATATTCATCTCCATATTTGTCTTTTCTCTTTAAATTAGATTAAAAAACTTGGCGCTTTAGATGGATTTCATAATTAATCCTCCAAAAGATATAAATAAACGTCCAGATATAAAATTCCGAACGTAAAAGATATCACGCCGTAATACTTATTAATCTATGGAAATGAGATTCGAGAGATGTACGTCAACTAGGTATCGCGAATTCCCATTTAAATCGAAATTCGATGGAACCATTACGGCAGAAAGAAATAAAGATGGCGGAAACAATAACCGAGACGAATGCATCTATCTATGTACCTACATCGCGTTCCTATCCGATATTACCAATCGACGTGCAATCGTTCTTGCCCCTCTGTATCTCGCGCACGCTAATTTCTCTTTCACTCGGACCAACAGCTTTGCGATAAAGAAAAACAAGACGTATTACACGAGAGACGATCTATAGCGCGCTCCATCTTATCCAAAAAACATCGGCCCGGTAAATCGGGCGGTAATCAGTCCGCATTTAAACATTTATTCGTGTCAGCCTTTAAAGTTAAACCTTTAAAGGGCCGTCGCAGATTTGTTACGCCGTCAGGCATGCCGGCCGCTACATAACCAACACAACCGCCGCAAAACACCGCCCGATCAATCCTTCGAAAGCAATCGTGCCCTACTAAACTGCCGATCCTCGTAGTTTCGCACAACCTCCCATTCACCTGCGCTCCGCGAAGGTACGCGACGTAGGTGCCAGCATACGCTGGGGCGAGCGTATAAATAGGTTACGCCTTTGTTCCGCGCGTGTGTGCGTGGACTCTCCGAGGCCTGGCCGCGCGGCGGGACAACAAACGCGAGCGGCAAGGAAAGAACGAACCACACCGGGATCACCGGGACTGCCGCTGCTTAGAACGAAGCGAGCAAAGGGGCTTGGAAGCGTGGTCGCAAAATCGATGCCGTTAAACACGGCATGCGACGCGAATCAACGGGAGCCGGATCGTGCGAGAGACTCACCTAACCTTCCACAGCAGGACCGCTCTCGTTCACTTCCGATCGTCGCCGTAAGCTCCTCCGCGAGTCAAGTTCCATGTAAGTAAACCGTCCCGCCGATTGATCGCTGCCCCGCGCTCGCGGGATCACCCCTTCGACTGAACCGCCGGGGGAGACATCGAGGCTTCGCGGGGAGAAAAAGACCGTTCACGGATAACGGTATATCTCAGCCATGTCGAAGAAAACACAGGAAAGAGGCACAGATTTGATGCGCGCGCGCGTTCCTCCCCGCTCGAGTCCTAGGCGGCACAGAAACTCGTAACGCGTAACCCGCCGCGTGCCACACGTCCATTCGCCTGTCCCGCAAGTTTCTCACGGCAACTCTACGTGGAATAGAGGAGCGCCCACACGCTTTTTTCCATGCCTTGCCCCTCTGTGTATCGCTGTGTTAAGACCAGACCGTTCTGTTAAACGGCAATCCCAGCGTCCGGGCCGAAGACACACTCGCGATACACTGACTCTCACTTCTCAGTCCGTCCGAACGTGTCGAGCCCGACCGTCGTACCGAGCCATCTGGTGGCCCCTGAGAGAATTAGCAGTGTCGATAGTACATACATACTAGGGTGGCTCTTATTTTCGATTTTTGAATTTTCATCGGGGCACCCTCCAGAATAGTTCCAAATAATTAAAAAAAAATCTGTGTAAAGTTTCAGCTCGATCGGATAACGGGAAAGGTTGCCTCTGGGCCGTTAAACATTTAAATCATTATTTAACAGCTCGCGAAGTCGATTTTATATAAGGTCTTCCAAGTTATTGATTAAATCCAAAAATATGTCAAACAAAAGTTATAGATCCGGACAAGGAGCATCTTTTTTGGTGTATTACTATTTTTCGTGCGACAAACGGTTTTCGAAAAAAATCCAAAAAACTAAAAAAAAAACTTTTTTTTTTCAAATTTTGAAAGTTTAAATGCTTCTAGAACGCTTTCTATTTATGAAGATGAACAAAAAAAATGGAATTTTTATTTTCGAGGACTATTTTTTAAACATTTAAGGAGGGGCATATACCGAAATATGCAAATAAGATAAAAAAAATTCTTCTTATTTTCAGTGTTTGATATGTGATGAATGTTTCCTGAAAAGTTGGGGTCGAAATTCGCAAAAATATCGGAGATATAGACGTCATGATTTCGGGAAAATGATCATATCTGATGTCTATATCTCCGATATTTTTGCGAATTTCGACCCCAACTTTTCAGGAAACATTCATCACATATCAAACACTGAAAATAAGAAGAAATTTTTTTTTATCTTGTTTGCATATTTCGGTATATGCCCTCTCCTTAAATGTTTACAAAATAGTCCTCGAAAATAAAAATTCCATTTTTTTTGTTCATATTCATAAATAAAAAGCGTTCTAGAAGCATTTAAACTTTCAAAATTTGAAAAAAAAAAGTTTTTTTTTTTTAGTTTTTCGGATTTTTTTCGAAAACCGTTTGTCGCACGAAAAATAGTAATACACAAAAAAAGATGCTCCTTGTCCGGATCTACAACTTTTGTTTGACATATTTTTTGATTTAATCAATAACTTGGAAGACCTTATATAAAATCGACATCGCGAGCTGTTAAATAATGATTTAAATGTTTAACGGCCCAGGGGCAACCTTTCCCGTTATCCGATCGAGCTGAAAGTTTACACAGATTTTTTTTTAATTATTTGGAACTATTCTGGAGGGTGCCCCGAAGAAAATCTTGAAAAAAATTTTTACCAAGAGTAAATGAGAGCAACCCTAATACATACTTACATCTGTATTTATTTGGCCGACTTGAACTGGAGCAGATCTAATATATTGTCGGGAGATTTTTTTTTTGTAATAGGAGATCCAAGTGCTGGACTGTACTTCCGAAAACCCCCATGCTCGGATAGACCTATCAACACAGACCAGGTATAGGATATAGACTTATCATCCAATGTAATTTTGTGTCACACGCTCGGGGGGCTCGCGAGCCCCCTTACCATTTTCGTGGCACACCCAACGTTATCGACTCAGTCTAAAATAAGATTACAATCACTGACGAGGTATAGGATAGCCCTATCACCGTACGGATGTTCGTGTTGCCACCCAAACTGTGTTACCGACCCATAATTTGAGAACTGAATGTAGTGGCACAGACGAGGTCCTGTCTGGTCCTATACCTGGTCTGTGGTAGTGGCATCTGCTCATGAACAGCGTCCAACTCAGCAACTACTCTGAAATGTGTTGAAATGGTGAAAGGTGCGTGCGTGCTTGTATACGTATGACTTGTTTAGAGTGTGAGTTTGACATAAGGGCGGGCTTTCGCTACGTTACGTTTTGATTCGGTTCGTCAACAACTCACGCGGATTTCTCTCCGAAAATCCCTTTCGGGGATCAAGACACTATGGCGCTCAAAAATGGTATTTCTTCAAAGCTCGTGCAAGCTATAAATTGCAACATGACATTGTTTATTAGTACTTTGCGTGTAGTAGACCCCTTTCACGTATCGTACGCCGAAAAGATAAAAATTTCGATATTTGGGCTGCCCAAGACCAAATGGAAGCCCTCTTGTAAATTAGAATTCACACAACTAATAACTCTTATTTCCGTAGAAACTTTAATATTACGAAAAACATAATCTCTAATCTTAAGTCCGATATTATTTATAATACTTATAAAAAAGAAAATGATGCGGAAGAAGCATTAGATATTTTTTGTGAATTTGACAATGTTTCTAATATCTTCTAAGTCTATTTATTTTATAAAACAGTTTATCATTGTTGTGTTAAAATGTTACTTTTAATTTTCACATCAGTTTTATTTAAACTTTATTTTGTTCAAATAAATATTATTTGTTGTATCTAGAAATAAAGGAAACAGTTCCAGAAAATATTAAGGAAAGATCTAAACATCCTTTTCATTCAAGATATTTGAATTTTTGCGCTTTTAGGCTACTTTTCCTACGCCATCTGGCGGCTCGACATTAAACCAATCTGGCAAACGAGTCGGCTGTGTGAGTGAGAGAAATCTATTTTGAATGGAAGCTTCATTTCATTATTATACCTCATTTTCGGTTCTATCAAGTGCTTTAAAGTCTACTGTGAAAAATCCATCGTCGTTGAAAATGGAATTAAATGACTAACTAATATCGAATTTGCGGCGAGTGTCACGTGAAATCGTACAGTGCATTGTAGGTTAGGTTAGGTTTGCGAAATGATGTAAGAACTAATTTAACCCTTTCAATACGGCGAAAAATCAGTCCGAGTGCGCCCCATTGCCGGGATCAGTTATTTCTCCTCCAAGCGATTATTGGATAAAATAACTTTTATGCCTAAAAGGTTGAAGGTCTTGGAGACACATAAACGTCCCCATAACAGCGCCCCATAAACAATTTAGAATCAGTTTAGAGGCCCAACTTGGCGTTATTTTCTGTCCTAGATGTTTTTCAGTAACTGGGACATATGTTGTCCCAGCCGTAATATCAAAAATTTTCCAGACTGGGACAGCATATGTCCCGTCCGGTGCGAAAGGGTTAAGGCAGATATTGCTACATGTTTTTATTTCATATTTGTTGCTGATAATAAAACGATATACATTTATAAACACTTAATGTGCATCTCAGTTAATATTTATTAAGAAATCCATGGCTGGTTATTCTATTAGCTATTTAATCTTCCTTTCGTTGAATAGTCATAGTCTACTAAGCCTCGATCAGCGTAATAAGCGATAGGCTGTACAACTTTAACGACATTGTGCTTCAGCGTCATTCATTCGATATAAAAGACAATGCTCCGTACAATCGTTCATTTTCAATTTATTAATAATTGGTGTATAAATTTGTACAGAACAGTTTATGCATTGCATCGACGCATACTTCTAGTCAGTTTGTGAATTAACTTGCAAAACTGTGTAAAAAATATATACGTGCTATGTATAAATATAGGAAAATCTCTTTGTAAAGTTTAACGGTGGTATCGGGAATGCAACTAAGCGTGCTCGGATTTCTATCAAACACCACGCAGATAGAATTGTTTATACAAACTACTAGGTCATCATTCGCTCAAATAAGTCTCGCTATTTCTTCGCGGCATGTTGCGTATACAAACGTATATACCGCTCGCCATCAGAATAATCAGTGGAAGGCCGACGCCGATTGATATAATCATAATCACCAAGTAGGAAAATTGTTCGTTGGGTGGTGTACCGTAGCCGATTAAAAAGGTCCTGAAAAGGATATTAATATTACTCGATCTGCTCCGAAATACAATGAAATAAGGACAGTCAAGATCAAACCGAGAATACCATGTAGAGTAGTATGTCCTCTTATAAAAGCCATCCCCTTTCATTCCCAACGACACGATAATTCTTTGCGTAAGCAAATCGTTAACCTTATCGCCGTAATAACAATACAGCATGGAATCTTTAATAGCGCTCGTGTGGTTAGCTACTCTCAACGGCGGATACTGCATTATCTCTGTCCAATTTGTTACGTCGCGAGACAGGCTCGTATAAGATATCGGCATCCACTGTAAATAAGCTCCCTCCGTCCGGAAGTTGTCCATGCTTTTATAAGGGGGCGTTCTAACTTCGACGACCTGAAGCAATGATTATTTTACAACACTGTACGTTTAACTAAAGGCGCGCAAAGGAAAGGTCGCTCGGTAAATACTACCTCGAATATGCCAGGTGTGTGCTCGTCGTCTATGCTTTTCCTAGGATTGACAAACATAGGTATACTCGGGTTCCCCTCGCCTACTACCAGCAACTCGATAGCGAATCTACTATGGGAGAAGCTTTTATTCGTTTGCATATTGTCGAAAGTAATATCGACCTGAGTGGAATTCTCAGTGTGCAGCATGTGCGGCGTAACTTCCGAATGATCCAGGGAACAGAATCCTCTCAGCTGGAAGCGGGAAACTCGAAAATTACTCGAATCGCGCATCGATGAATCGCTGGTCGCATACGGGTCGCGGAAAGCTTACAGAAATCTTTACAGTCCCTTGTCTGCTAATATTCGTCGGAGTATCGTTATAAGCGCTGCCTTCCATGTCCAAGGAGACAAAGTCGTTATTCCGCAGCGGAGCCTTACGCTCCCATTGGAAAAACTTTGGGTGCAGAATATTAGTATTCGCGACATTAGCGATATTTATTAACGCAGTGTCGTTTAGATCGTTAAATTCTATAATCTGGAAATCGAATGAATTTTAATTAAGACAGAGAAAAGTATGATTATAAGGGTATGCTGACCTTATTTAGAGCTACTCCGAAGGTATACGCAGGTTCCTCTGAAAACGTTATTGAATTGTTTCTCCTCTGGAGGAAGTCTGACCAAGCTATGCGGAGAAAAGCCGACGGCGAAGTGAGAGCTAATAATATGGACGGGTTGCCGCGAAAGTCCCACAGGTAATGCAACGTGTCGTTGGGACCGTCAGCTCTTAAATACACTGTCGTTAAATTGTCTTTACATAATTCGTCGCACTCAGGATTCACCCATGATCGTAACTAGTGCCAGGCAAATTCTTTTATATAAAAAAATGTAAATGTATTGTTTACAATTGTGCATTTAAATGGAATAACATTATAATTTGTAACCCTAATTATCATGCAGTCTTTTTCTTTTTACTTCAGATATTCGCGCGGTCGTTATAATTAATTGACATCCTGCGATTAAATTTCCGTGCGTTATATCGTTACGAGCGGTTCGATTAAAGTTCCCACGTTAATTAATAAATGGGTCATGGGGATCGCGGGTTCCTCATTAAGTAACACGCTGCTCCCAATTACCATCGAATTGTTATTCAACCAGCGGTCCCAAGATATCGTCATAATAATATCTAAAATGGACCACGGATGCGAGATAGAATAATCACCATGAATCACGGTACACCCGACCTTTGTTTTTTACGTCAAAGGAGATTGATCCAAATTACTGAATTAATAGAATCCTGTTGTTACTATTAACGCTGTAATAGCGAAATATTATTACTCACAGTTCTGTGCGTACAATATCCGAAGTTTACTAACGTAACAAACAGCAACAACGACATAAAAGCATTATCCATGCTGTCAGGCGTCTGCAAACGGCAGACCAGACATTCGCTGACAAATAACGCGACTAATGACGCTACTGGATCGCTACTGACAATGAGACGCGATCGCTGGGATCAAGATGGATCTAAACGGCCGCGACGCTTCTCGAATGTGTCGTCAGATGGCTACCAACAATTAATTATATCTTCGATAGTACGAAATACGATTAAACAATGGAATGATATCTGAAAATCTTATGTTCACGACAGAATTTACTGTAATACGTACGTTCTGATATACAAGCAGTCTCCGTTCCGCCCACTTCGACCTGAGTCATCTAGGGACGCCGTAGATCTTTATCTGTACCACTGTTTAAAATAGAGCGTACAAAATCTATATAGTTGAAGAATTCGTAATTGTAAATTTATTTTAAACATTTACCTACGGAAGCCAATATACCTGTGGATACATTTATTAGTTTCGCACTTGCCACGTAGGTGACGCCACATTCAAAAACCCGTCGGATTCGAATCGATACGTATCGATACTATTTCAAATTACACTTTCAAGTAATCGGGTTTAAATTACTAAAATCAGCTATTCTGGTATTAAACAGGTTATTAAGGATCGATATACTTACTGAAATACTTACGTGTATGTAACACACCTAAGGCTTAACGTTAGTACGTCCCCAGTGAAGCGTTAGTCTGTCATAAAAACAGAATTAATTACATTGCCGATGTTTTCCATGTTACAGTTGCATTTCGCGCCGAGGGAAGGAAACTCGTACCCCATTGGCCATTAGATTCCGCCAACGGTGGTGGAGTTACCAATCCTCGACACAGTATTCCGTTTAAAAATTCGTTCTTGAAGATTCAACAGCGAAAATCGTCGTTAAAAGATGATAAGGCATAAATTAAATACAGACCTTTACAATTAAGCTCATCAACAGCGGACAAAATGATATTGACCACGATTTCTCTTGTTAAAAAACGATGAGTCTTTTATTAGTTCGTATCGAATTGAATGAATATTATTACAGAATATATTAAATAATTTCCTTTATTCACAGTAGCCGTTCGAAATTGTATCGCACGGGCAGACACGAACCGCCTGTTCTTCGAGACACCGTGTACAGTCGGGAGGAAAGAGAACGTGCAAAAAGAGCATTAACTTGCAGACTACGACCTTGACCGAAGCAGTGTCCGCGCCTCAAGCACACACACGCGCGCGCGCACACAAATACAGGAACGTCTAGCGTTTCAAGGAACTTTGCGTCTTCGGGTGCTCGCTCGGCTCTTCCCTCCGCACGAGGTTCCTACACGCCGAAAGATCCTCAACTCGATTAAAAACTCGTTTAAACACAAAAACGTCGAATATAAATAAACGCTTCTTACGACGAGCGCGGCGTGCTTATATCGTTCACTGTTCGCAGTATCTGCGGTGTCCAGTGGACTAGAATTTTTCTGGGAAGCCTGCTCGCGGTGTCCGAGGCGGTCACGGCCAATGCTCTTCGACGATTTAACGATACCACGCTGAAGGTCGTCGGAGGAAGTCGGGATCCGCGGGAGAATACAACCGCCCTATGTACCGGGTAGCTCGATCCAAAACTGGTTCCGCCTACTCCGTATTCTTTCACAGCGTTTCCACTCTCGCGACGAAGTAAGAAGCAAAAATTCTAATATCATTTTAACCACGATCTTAAAACAGAAGAACCGAACTGTTCGTAACTCGACTTTTTAATCAGCGTTCTACTAGATCTCCGTACTCCCGGCGCCTTTCAATAAACGAGGGACAGCTTGAATAGCTTGGACATTTATTTAGTTGGATCTTACCTTCCACCCAACCGAGTCACCGCTGACGTTTCTCCGATATCCTCGCCGGCGAAACTTTACAAAAGCACACCCACCGATTCGCCGGCACGGCCCGTGGTTCTCTTTCGTGGTCGTGGCGCGTTACAGCGCGGCCAACGACGGGCTGTAGCACGGCTGGAAGGAGCGCGACGGATAGGAACGGGGCCCGGGATCGAATTCGAAAGCGAGCGTAATAATTGCAGCCGGCGCGACGGCTGAAGGACCTCCGACTGCACGTATAAGTTGCGCTCGGCCGGTTGCCGGCTGGTCGGCCGAACGAAAAACAGACAAAGAGTCTTCTTGCGCCGTGAGTAACGCCGGGTCTCTCGGCCAATCAGAGGAATCGGCACGATCGCGGCCTGTGTTCAATCGGCCGGTCTCCTAGACGCTTGATGACGCTGCCATCGTCACGTTTATCGAGCCCCCTCGCTCGAAAGCCTCGAAACCAACATCCATCCTTCCCCTTCGCGGATAGGTGAGCTTCTTTCCCGAAACATTTTCTATGGCAACGTAGAGAAACTTATTGGAGAGCAATGCTTCTGCTATTTAGGCAATAATTGTCAATTTCCATGCAGCGGATAGATCGACGCTTCTCGTTTATTAGAATAAACGTTTATGAAATCGAAAATGGTAGGCGTCTATTTCGACTGGTGTTTTTCATCGACTGTTGGAATGCTGCCTAGTAGATGCATATTCTGATGCACCATCAATCACCGGGTTCGTTGAGGTACATGTCTGAAGATGGCACGGCGGGGAAAGTTTAGATATGTCGATGATACAGAGAGATGGAGCACCAGGCTATGTCGCGACGATTTGGACGAAGAACTGAGAAGCAGTTTCACAATACTGGGAACATTAAGCCATATTGAAAATCGAATACCAATACTACCAATGCGATTATTCAGCGATGGGACTATTCTAAACCATTGAACTGCTATCTATGGTTACCGGATGCATCCAGCGTGCTCGATGCGGTCTCCTTGGCCATAGGAATCACAGACAATTAATTACGGAACCTGGATGAGTGCTCATTAAGCACCATCTCTACCGAAGTATACCAAGAAGGAAGACACATATTCTTAATACAAAGCGTCTATCTTCTGGTAAATGCAGAATGGATACTAAAGTACCTCGGTGCTACAAAATCACGCGAGGGCAATATGCAACATTGGCGACATCGAAATAATGCCGCGTGTCCTTCGGCCATGCCGCATACTCCCGTTCGTGTGCGTCCTGCACGTATACAACCCGTGTAACGAGCGAGTATGCGCGGCAGTAGTACCAGCCGATGGTTACACGTCGACTATACGTCTTTGCAGGGAAGAAAAAAGGGAAAGGAAAGAAGAAGAGAAGAAGAGAAGAAGAGAAGCGCGCGCAAAGGAAGAACCGGTTTCATGGGGGGTTTCAGCCTCCACAAAATGATCCGCCTGGCTTGCCGGTTCGACTCGACTTGCCTCCCGCGAGAGCTCTTGCTCCGCTGCACCACCTACCTACCTACCTACCTACCCACCTACCTACCTGCTGACCAACGTACCTGATTCGACTTCAAGGGTTCTAACTCGCGGCATTCCTGAACGAAACGGCGGCTGGACACATTCCTCGCGGGGTAAAGCGAAGCCGAGAGTAGGGCCCGGACTGTTCGCTGAACTTGGAATATTCGAGTGGTTCGGATGGTTGTAAAGAAGTTTGGGACGGCAGATGAAGCTTGAAAGAGACGGATTTAATTCGCGGTTCGCGTTATAATATAATTCTAAGGATTTTAAGAATTCTGCAACTTTTAGGGCTACTGGGTGAATGTAGTTTCTTTTACGATATCCTTTAGGAGGGTGTAGGGTGAAGAATTCTAGATTAGGAATGGTACCTTTTCTGTTAAAAATTCCTGATTACCTTCGAGTTAATAAACCTCCTGTTAGGAATCAGAGGAAATGTATACGCCGACCTTGAGGACTAGAAAGAAAAGAGTAACGAAAAACGAAATGCGCCTCGTATTACGATGTACGAAAGAGACGCGAAGAGAGAACTGGTTTCAGGTGCTGGAGAATGTTCTGGTAACATTTGCATTTAGTGTGCGTGGATAGTTTACGAGTCCATCAGCGTTTTACGGGCAGTTGCTTGTACAACGCAACGGCGGGAAAATATGAAATTCACATTTTTAATGCAGTCCAATCGAAAGAGTCAAGAACTAGATAACGCCTGCGTTCTTCCCAACCAGCTGCAGTTTCTTCACGCTGCCGTCGAAGTCTCAATGCATGAACTATTTAATAAATAAACGGAATTAAAAGAGTTTCGAAACACTGATGCATGATCAGACTCTGTAGATTGAACAGGGATCTTCTTCAACGTTCTCCATATTGAGTACGCCCCTGAACAAGATGATTTTCGAGGTACAGCGCACTTAAGGCCCAATTGTACGGTAAATCTGGGAATTTTATTCCGGAGAATGTGTAGCCAGGCGTAGAAGTTCCACGTACAGTAAATTATACCTCGCTGTGTAGCGATAAGGCCCACACGTATTATATATCGCCATTATATCACGGGGATTAGTGTATAGTCAGCTTGGGCCCCGACACTGACCTTGGATCCAAGCCTGCAGCACTGTCTCCCCGCAGAAGTTCCTCTAACGATAAGTAGCCACGTACAGTCTCCTTCGACGAAAGAAAGTGCGAGCAATATTGCTGCTCTTCGGCCAGGGAATATCTAATGGCGGAGAAGACTTTCTTTTCCACGACCAATGTTAATTAACATTATGAATATGACTCGGTTAAGATCGAGGAGGTGATTGAGTGGCTCGACTGCTGTGGAAATTTCATTTCACTGAGCTTCTTACTTTTGATAAGAGCACAGTATACATTAATTACATTAGCAGCGATGGGCCAGTCGACGAGCAATAGGCGCCAGGGCCCCTGCCCATGTTAAAAAAAATTATGATTTTATCCAAACGCTATATTTTTTTTTCTAGCAAGTTTTTTAGTTTTTACTAAACTACCGCCTGACTAGGTATAGCCCCTTAAATCCGCCACTGCCCTCTGGGCCCATTAACTGAGAATTCGTTTCGCGTACATTCATCGTTATATTCCCCGTAACGTTCTCCAAGTTATAATTAACGCTCGATCGTTAGTCCAACAATATTCTCAGTCCCAACGGCTTCACGCGTTCGGGAAAATGTGAACTGCTCTGGCACTTGCAGGAAGCGGGACAGATGTAATACTTAGGTAACTCTCGATAAACGATATTGATGTGTCTACTTTTACTACTACGTCTGCTACGAGTCTAACCACTGCAACTACACAATTGGGACCAGTCTCTATGAACACACGCAATCACGTAATTTACATGTATAAACAACACGTGGTTGCATCCAACAGGTCGGATAACGTACCAACCACCTCCGCTACCAATAAAATACAATGCTAGTATTAATAGTGCTCTACCACAACAACAATATTAAAACTACAGTGTGGTAGTGCCGACACAGTACGCCACTGTTACCTTCAATACCTGACAACGCAAATACTCTACATAAACTACTCCCACTGGGGTGGTGCATAAAAAGGTCATTGAGCTATCAAAGTCCCTAAGTTTACAGCTTTGAGGTTTTGGAAGAAGAGTTCTAGTCACCTTACCTCCCTCCAAAATAGAGGCGGATTTGTATGGACAAATTTGGGGGAGCGACAAATTTTGGGCGAAGCAACTTTAAAAACAATTCACTTTTTCCATGTAGCGAATTAGCAAAGACTCAAATGTGAGTTGCCATATAGGGTGAAAGCACTAGTAGTCGACCACTTAAAGCTAAACTCGAATGAAAAGTACTGAAAAAAAATAAACAATCAATGTTATAAAATATATAAAATGTATTGAAGTAATTTAAATGTATTTAATGTATCACTAAATATTTTGTGTTAGTAGGAAAGTTCGGGGAAAATAAATAATTAGCGTTAAAAATAAAGTGTCCGAATGCTTTAATAATCGACCGCTTAACTCTAAAAGTCGACCGGTCCGATAGCTAGTAGTCGACCACCTTTTTTAATATGAAATTCAAAATACATAGGTTATGTGCGCGTTACAAACTAAAATTTATTTTTAAATATAATGTGCAACATCAGTAAATAATTAATAATGACAGGAATAATGCGTAACTAAAATAAGTTCTTTTAAAAACTTTATCAAAATTTTAATAAGAAATAGAAATTATATTTTTTTGCAATGTAAATTAAATTTTTCGTTTTTAAGATAGGAAGCAGTAACAAATTTTAAGTTTTTAAAGTAGGTATTTGTATTCTATAAATAAATTATATAAACGTGGTCGACTATTAGCATTCATTGTGAATGCAGTTAGCTTCAGAAGTCGACCGCTGTGGTCGACTATTGAAAATTGAAAGGGAATGATGATCCAGTTACCGACCTCCCATAAATAAATAAATTATCCCATTATTTTTAAATTTTTGAAGCGCATATAAAATTGATGATGCTTTTTCAGTGGAATAGCATAATTTTCCAGTAAAAAATGTATAGAACTGAATTACATTTGTCATTTCTACTCAAAGCACACTTATGTTTCTCGGGTTAGGAAACAGCAATGGCGCATGTAGAATCAAAATTAGTTTACAAATCACTTTGAAAGCATTTATTTTTTTACCTATGAAGGGCGCTTTTTGTCGTATTGTAAAGTTAGAAATTCAAAATATAATATAAAATTATCATTTAATAAATTCTTTATTTCAGTACTTATTTCTTTAAGCTATATATAAAAAGTGGTCGACTACTAGAGGGTGGCCGACTACTAGTGCTTTCACCCTATTGAATTAATTTTAAAATTACCTCAGCTCTTTGAAATTAAAATACTTGATGATATTTCCCTTGAAGGGCGGCAGACGCTTGTTATCCTAGGTGCGCCAAATCCCAAAATCCGCCATGCCCAGAAATATCAAACCTCTTCCAAAACCTCAGAGCTGTGAACTTTGGAACTGGCTACATCTCTTCCAGGTACTGTACCACACCGAAGCTACTATTCAACACCGGTACCGCCGAAACTACACAGCAGCGGCACTGCATTACAGCGCTACGCCATAGCTACAGGCCCTTCCAGCCCCGTTAAAGCCTAGCTCGGCCTGGTCAGGATGAGGTATCGAGTAGGATGGACCGTCCAGTACCGGGATACCAATGAAATTGGCGGCCCCCGTGGGTACAAAGAATCCGCGTACCGGCCGAATCGTTTCGCGGGTCTCGTGTTCGCGCGGGGAACACAATTCCTGCTGACCGATGGAAAGTTGGCCTGCGTGTTGCTCGTACCATAGGAATTTAAACGGGGATATAGGTATAAGAACACGGAGACGGGGAGTCGTTCGCGGTAGTGTGAGGCATAAACGCGCCGGCACCACACCCAGCGTCACCACCATTTGCGACACGGGACACGGCCATGCGCGTCGCGGTGATCGTGAGTACCCCAAAAACGTTCCATTTCTTTTCTTCTCTTTTCTGGCGAACCCATTAAAGCCCATCATCCCGCGGCATTAACCCGCAACATCTCCCGCTACCCCCGCCACTCCCTCCGCAACCCCTTAACGTCACCCACCTGTCCAGCCTCTTCTGCCACTGACGCACGCGCTTTTTAGAAATTAAAAAAAAGAAACAAGGGGAAATGGTTCTGGGCTAGGTCAGCGTGGCCGGTGATTTGTCAAGCTCGCTTGGAAATATCGAGCACACAGCTTTGCGTATGGTCGGGGGCTTATGTAGGGCGGGAAACGGCTATAAGCAGATATTCAATGGACCGTGGTATGATTAAGAAACGTCGAGACAGGTGAGGTGCAGGAGAATTGTAAAGAGACGCGGTGATCCGAGCTACTATGCTGTTTCGCTGATTAGAATGATAAAAGGTTGGAAAGTAGAGCGCGATAGATGTTTGAAAATCATTGTGCTACTCGAACGGGAACGCCCTGCGCAGCTCGGTTCCATTTTGTCTCGTCCTCTGTAAGCACGCAGGTGACGTTCTCGAGCCATACATTTTTACAGATCGCCTTCTCCTTTCGTTTTTTTTTTTTAAAAGACTCTGAGAGTACGAAGTGAAAATGTCCGGCGATAATTGAAGTATCCTTCTAGAAAACAGTGTAAGTGCCAAAATTGAAAAAAGAAGTTTATCGGAAAATGTTCTACGTGAATTTGGAACTCGAAGTCGAATTTAGAAGAATAAGAACTCTTTGATTAAAGCGTTCTCCAAAGTGTAGGACTTTAATAGATCTTTAAAGCCGGATGCAGAGTGACATTCTTCGGCCCGTTTCAGTTCCACCTTTAATCAAACATTCTTATTTTAATGGCATCTTAGCAGTCCAAGTTTGCCCTGTTTTTATGACAGCCTATTCGCATAAAAGCTTCGCCAATGGAAAGGAGGAGAGGGGGAAATAGTCGAGTAGGAGAGACGAGTTTTTAGACGAAATGCATAAAGTGTATCGACTTACATATAGAGTTTCCTTTATACTTGACATTCCTTTCCATCAACCCTACCAGCGTCCACCCGCGTACGTTTTCTGTCTCAACCGGTTACTTTGTAATCCGTGGTCATTGCGTAAGACCCGCGAGGCACGGGCATACTTCCCTTTATCAACTTCGGCGTTTCGTCATGTCGGCGGCTTTAGTGGATCGAAATGAGAAATCTCGCGACTCTCGGCGCAATTAAAACGGAAACGGTCTCGTTCATGAGTGGCGCAGAGGTTCGCCGAGGTCGCGCGAGAAGTATCTCACGTATTCGTTTTCGAAAACGTGACGCCCATCGTAAGAGCCGGGCGATGAATCGGGGCGAGGGCCGATCGCGAGGGGAGGAAAGTGAAAGTAGGAGGGAAGTGAATGAACGATCGAAGGCGAGTAAGTGAAAGAGAACGAGAAAAAAGGTAAAAAGAGAGCAGGCAGCCGCGGAGGGGGGGGGGGGGGGGTTGGAGGAATTGTGGCGAGATCTTGAACGCATTCCCGGCGATCTTCGGGCACGGAGGACGAAAAATCGGCGCGGCAGACGCGAGTGAAAGTGGCCCCTCCCCCGTAAGAAAGTCGATTTAGATTTTAAGCCGTATTCCCTATAAATATCCGCGCGTGCTTCGACTCGGAACGAAGTGCAGGCCCCCCCCCCCTGTAAGAAGCAAAATTCGCGACCGCTGCGTTCGCCAGTCTCCTCCCCCTCTTCTCCGGACTGCATTCCTGCGGGCTGCAGAAACCGTCGGGGAGAATATGGCGGGCACTTATCAGTTTCAGCGTTTCAAATTTCCGTAATCCCTTCGCGGTCACACGGGATGTATCGCACCCCAGACTAGAGCTGTTTCGAGACTCGAAATATTCGAGTAGCTTGAAGTTTGAACCGAGCGGGACTCGGTTTTTCGAGCCGAGCCGAGACCCGAATGGTTTCGGGTAACCCGAATGTTTCGGGTAACCCGAATTTTTCGGGTAGCTCGATTTTTTCGAGCCGCTCGAATGTGTTTCGGGTAGCTCGAATGTGTTTCGGGTAGCTCGATTTTTTCGAGCAGCTCGAATGTGTTTCGGGTAGCTCGAATGTGTTTCGGATAGCTCGATTTTTTTCAAGCAGCTCGTATGTTTCGGGTAACTCGAATATATTTTAGGTAGTCGACTGCATGGTGCAGTGTGATAGCTTGGTGTAGCTGGAACGTTTTGTAGGCACCGAATATAAATTAAGTTAGATGTATAATATGAGATTTATAGATATGAAAATCATATGAAGTAATTTAACCCTTGCCTGGTGGATATTTTAACAACACATTGGATGCGGGGTCCATTTTCACCCAAAATTTAATTCGTATACACCTCGGGATATGCTCCTAAATAAGGTTTTCATCTTGTTAGCATCTAGTAGTAGTACTAATAAGAAGTATGTAACGCGTGTAGTTTGATGTTTCGGAGGGTCCCATTGGAGTATGGATATATATTAAAGGTAATTCCTTATGTTTGTTAAAATCTTTACTTCTGCACGAGCCATAGCTTATATTGACCTGCCCGATGAATTTAAATGGGTTGTGATATTAAACTATTTCATTGCAAGCGGACAATTCTTTTATTAAAGGAGGAAATGGGAAAGAACGGGGACGTAATAGGTATACAAAATTTATTATAAGTGTTTAATAGTGAAAAGTTACAAAAGTGAAAACGTATATGAGAATATAGTGTAATATAGTAGGTATTATTATATACAGTAACATTCACGCAATACGCTACACTATATACATACACTATTTATTTACACGCTATACTATACTAAAATATATACAATATACATACAACATCAGCGTTGCCGGGAATGTTCTTCGATTCGACAGATTATTTGGGTGGGGGAACACCTACAGGAGCGGTGATAATGATAAGTATTCCCCCACCCAAATAATCTTGTCCATCGAAGAACATTCCCGGCAACGGTGTACAACATACACTATATTATATTGTTTATATCTTAGATATACTATTTTCGCTGTGTTACTATGCACAAAAAACTATACATATTAGCTAGGATTAGATCTTAAATTTGCTGATAAGTAACAAATTTGCTCCACTTTTTCGCACAAAAGGGAGGCACGTTTATACGTGACAATGTTTCCAGCAGTTGAAAATAATCTTTCGCTGAATGCTTGGCTTGCTGGAATACCCAACACATTCTGTGCCACAATGGCCAAATTCGGCAAGCGTGCTGAATTTTCCTGCCACCATTTCAAGATACATGCATCGGCTGGTAGGACCTTTGCATTATAATACCATTTTGTTTCGTTATCTATGGTACATAGCTGATTTTCGCTATTTTTCTCCTCCGCCTTCGCAATATTTGAAAACTGTTCCATCAAACTTCCCGCTGACGTTGATGCTGCAATGAAAATATATAAAATACATTATTTTGCACTATGTCACATAATATTCATTTTTTTTTTCAAGCCTACCTGAAGTCTCTGACATGTCACTTGCCGTTGCCACATCTGTTTCATGGATTCCTGCGTACTCCATAATTTTACGTTGCAGTAATGTGTGCGCCCATTCCTTTTTTCCGTCCGGTAATAGCCTGTCCTTAAAACGAGGGTCCAACAGCATCGCGAGTATTAAAACTTGACACTCGTCAATAAAATTAAATCTAATATTTAGACCCAATAGCAGGTTGTTCTGCAGATCTATCCCAGGATTAGAGGCCTGCCGTTGCGATAAATTTATTAACATTTTTCTCAGCATATGCACGGTCGGTATATACCGAGATAAAGTGGGTGCTTGATCTAATGTTGTGAGTAATGTCGCTTCTTTAAACATTTTTAAAGAGTCACAATAACATTCGATGTGGGACCACTCGGTACCGGTTAGGTTTTCGGGCATTCGAGGCTCACTCAATACTGCACTTATTGCACGCCGTATTTGAAGTAGGCGGTTCAACATATCGTACTGCGAATTCCACCTGGTTGCCACATCGCGAATGAGATGAAGTGGTTTTGAATGGGGGAAAACAATTCTCTGCTCTTTCTTTAGTTTTTGTTCCGCCGACGAAGAGTGGTGAAAGAAGCGAATAATACCTCTGCATTTTTCCAGTAGTGTGGTCACATCTTTGCAACTTTCAATTGCGTCCTTTACTACGAGCTGGAAAGAACATCAAATTTAACATAAACTAGAAATAATTTTTATTTTATTTCTAATGTCGACTTTTTTTGTACATTTACCTGCAATGTATGGGCAAAACAGGGTATGCGTTCCCATTCGCTACACAATTTTACGGCTTTCACGATATTTGCCGCATTATCCGTGGTAAAATATATTTTTACATTTGTTTTATTTAAACCCCATTCCTCAATGCCGGTGCGCAGTAACTGGTTTAAATTGTTACCGGTATGGGATTCTGTGACTGGTTTTATTTTTAGTGTATAATTTTTTAATTCAAAATTAGAATTTATATAGTGTACCGTCAGTGACATGTAACTGTCGTTGGCACGTGAGGTCCAGCCGTCTGTAGTAAAGGCCAGGCTTCGTACATTTCCCTACAAAATTATGATAGATTTTAAACATTTTACTTATAGCGACAAAGATATTGTAATACAGATTTCTAAGTACTATTACTCTTATGGCTCAAGTGATGCTGATAACTATTACAAGTAATATTATACAAATTTTACTTACATTTGTGACGTCACTATTAATAATTTGTTCCAGTCTCTTTTTCTCTTTCATATACATATTCGGAATTACATCATCCGAAAAAGTAGTTCGAGTTGGAATTTGATAACGTGGCTCAGCCACTTTTACGAACTCTCTAAAACCCTTATCTTTCAAAATTGAGAATGGTTGATAGTCTAGAACTATCATTCGCGCAATTGCGTTCGTCAATTCTTGAGCCCGAGGTGAATTTTTATCCAATAATGGCGTATTGTTACACTGCACAGGCACAGGCATACTCGTCGATGGTTCCCTCGCGTTCATTTCCACATTATTTGTGCTGTAAACCTCCTTATGATGAGTCTCCATATGTCTCCTTAATGAGGAGGTGGACCCTGCGCTCGTCTTCATTCTCTTACTGCACAGCGTGCAACAACACTCTTCACGACTCAGCTTCGTGAAAAATTTCCAAACGGAGCTTTCATTTTTTCGCGCTCGTTTCGGAGCTGATGATTGCCCCGCGCTTTCCACTTCGCTATTCGTCGTTTCCGAGGACGTAAACGCACTTCCAGATATTGGGATGTCGCGAAATTCATTTTCACGGCCACTATTCTCACTAACTTCTACCACATGAGCCATTCTTAATTTCAAAGTTAAAAGAAATAGCGTAGGTGTACGTCAAATAGCAAACCGATCGCAATCGTCGACGATTTTCGCGCTCCCTTGTTCTTTCCGTCGTCAAGTGGTCGCTACGTTGGTAAACAAGTGACAACGATTGCGATCGGTTTGCTATTTGACGTACACCTACGCTATTTCTTTTAACTTTGAAATTAAGAATGGCTCATGTGGTAGAAGTTAGTGAGAATAGTGGCCGTGAAAATGAATTTCGCGACATCCCAATATCTGGAAGTGCGTTTACGTCCTCGGAAACGACGAATAGCGAAGTGGAAAGCGCGGGGCAATCATCAGCTCCGAAACGAGCGCGAAAAAATGAAAGCTCCGTTTGGAAATTTTTCACGAAGCTGAGTCGTGAAGAGTGTTGTTGCACGCTGTGCAGTAAGAGAATGAAGACGAGCGCAGGGTCCACCTCCTCATTAAGGAGACATATGGAGACTCATCATAAGGAGGTTTACAGCACAAATAATGTGGAAATGAACGCGAGGGAACCATCGACGAGTATGCCTGTGCCTGTGCAGTGTAACAATACGCCATTATTGGATAAAAATTCACCTCGGGCTCAAGAATTGACGAACGCAATTGCGCGAATGATAGTTCTAGACTATCAACCATTCTCAATTTTGAAAGATAAGGGTTTTAGAGAGTTCGTAAAAGTGGCTGAGCCACGTTATCAAATTCCAACTCGAACTACTTTTTCGGATGATGTAATTCCGAATATGTATATGAAAGAGAAAAAGAGACTGGAACAAATTATTAATAGTGACGTCACAAATGTAAGTAAAATTTGTATAATATTACTTGTAATAGTTATCAGCATCACTTGAGCCATAAGAGTAATAGTACTTAGAAATCTGTATTACAATATCTTTGTCGCTATAAGTAAAATGTTTAAAATCTATCATAATTTTGTAGGGAAATGTACGAAGCCTGGCCTTTACTACAGACGGCTGGACCTCACGTGCCAACGACAGTTACATGTCACTGACGGTACACTATATAAATTCTAATTTTGAATTAAAAAATTATACACTAAAAATAAAACCAGTCACAGAATCCCATACCGGTAACAATTTAAACCAGTTACTGCGCACCGGCATTGAGGAATGGGGTTTAAATAAAACAAATGTAAAAATATATTTTACCACGGATAATGCGGCAAATATCGTGAAAGCCGTAAAATTGTGTAGCGAATGGGAACGCATACCCTGTTTTGCCCATACATTGCAGGTAAATGTACAAAAAAAGTCGACATTAGAAATAAAATAAAAATTATTTCTAGTTTATGTTAAATTTGATGTTCTTTCCAGCTCGTAGTAAAGGACGCAATTGAAAGTTGCAAAGATGTGACCACACTACTGGAAAAATGCAGAGGTATTATTCGCTTCTTTCACCACTCTTCGTCGGCGGAACAAAAACTAAAGAAAGAGCAGAGAATTGTTTTCCCCCATTCAAAACCACTTCATCTCATTCGCGATGTGGCAACCAGGTGGAATTCGCAGTACGATATGTTGAACCGCCTACTTCAAATACGGCGTGCAATAAGTGCAGTATTGAGTGAGCCTCGAATGCCCGAAAACCTAACCGGTACCGAGTGGTCCCACATCGAATGTTATTGTGACTCTTTAAAAATGTTTAAAGAAGCGACATTACTCACAACATTAGATCAAGCACCCACTTTATCTCGGTATATACCGACCGTGCATATGCTGAGAAAAATGTTAATAAATTTATCGCAACGGCAGGCCTCTAATCCTGGGATAGATCTGCAGAACAACCTGCTATTGGGTCTAAATATTAGATTTAATTTTATTGACGAGTGTCAAGTTTTAATACTCGCGATGCTGTTGGACCCTCGTTTTAAGGACAGGCTATTACCGGACGGAAAAAAGGAATGGGCGCACACATTACTGCAACGTAAAATTATGGAGTACGCAGGAATCCATGAAACAGATGTGGCAACGGCAAGTGACATGTCAGAGACTTCAGGTAGGCTTGAAAAAAAAAATGAATATTATGTGACATAGTGCAAAATAATGTATTTTATATATTTTCATTGCAGCATCAACGTCAGCGGGAAGTTTGATGGAACAGTTTTCAAATATTGCGAAGGCGGAGGAGAAAAATAGCGAAAATCAGCTATGTACCATAGATAACGAAACAAAATGGTATTATAATGCAAAGGTCCTACCAGCCGATGCATGTATCTTGAAATGGTGGCAGGAAAATTCAGCACGCTTGCCGAATTTGGCCATTGTGGCACAGAATGTGTTGGGTATTCCAGCAAGCCAAGCATTCAGCGAAAGATTATTTTCAACTGCTGGAAACATTGTCACGTATAAACGTGCCTCCCTTTTGTGCGAAAAAGTGGAGCAAATTTGTTACTTATCAGCAAATTTAAGATCTAATCCTAGCTAATATGTATAGTTTTTTGTGCATAGTAACACAGCGAAAATAGTATATCTAAGATATAAACAATATAATATAGTGTATGTTGTACACCGTTGCCGGGAATGTTCTTCGATGGACAAGATTATTTGGGTGGGGGAATACTTATCATTATCACCGCTCCTGTAGGTGTTCCCCCACCCAAATAATCTGTCGAATCGAAGAACATTCCCGGCAACGCTGATGTTGTATGTATATTGTATATATTTTAGTATAGTATAGCGTGTAAATAAATAGTGTATGTATATAGTGTAGCGTATTGCGTGAATGTTACTGTATATAATAATACCTACTATATTACACTATATTCTCATATACGTTTTCACTTTTGTAACTTTTCACTATTAAACACTTATAATAAATTTTGTATACCTATTACGTCCCCGTTCTTTCCCATTTCCTCCTTTAATAAAAGAATTGTCCGCTTGCAATGAAATAGTTTAATATCACAACCCATTTAAATTCATCGGGCAGGTCAATATAAGCTATGGCTCGTGCAGAAGTAAAGATTTTAACAAACATAAGGAATTACCTTTAATATATATCCATACTCCAATGGGACCCTCCGAAACATCAAACTACACGCGTTACATACTTCTTATTAGTACTACTACTAGATGCTAACAAGATGAAAACCTTATTTAGGAGCATATCCCGAGGTGTATACGAATTAAATTTTGGGTGAAAATGGACCCCGCATCCAATGTGTTGTTAAAATATCCACCAGGCAAGGGTTAAATTACTTCATATGATTTTCATATCTATAAATCTCATATTATACATCTAACTTAATTTATATTCGGTGCCTACAAAACGTTCCAGCTACACCAAGCTATCACACTGCACCATGCAGTCGACTACCTAAAATATATTCGAGTTACCCGAAACATACGAGCTGCTTGAAAAAAATCGAGCTATCCGAAACACATTCGAGCGGCTCGAAAAAATCGAGCTACCCGAAACACATTCGAGCTGCTCGAAAAAATCGAGCTACCCGAAACACATTCGAGCTACCCGAAAAATTCGGGTTACCCGAAACATTCGGGTTACCCGAAACCATTCGGGTCTCGGCTCGGCTCGGATATTCAAGCCGAGCCAGGCTCGGCTCGGTTGTTTCGAGTCTCGAAACAGCTCTACCCCAGACACCTCTTTTTTATTTTCCAATATTTCTGAAAATTTCTAGACCTTGATGCTAAAATTTAAAAATTTGCTGAACTTTAACCAAAAGAGTCGCTCTTTTCCGCAACTATTTTTTTCAACTACAAATTTCATCGTAACTCCAGAAAAAGATTATTAGAGCACGATTGTATGCGTACCTGTTACGAATGTAGATAGAATTATCACTGAAAAGTCAAAAGATTCAAAAATACGAAAATGGTAGATACATTTTGGGGCGCAGTGAATCCCATGTGACCAATCTGTGATTATAAGCTGTGGCCGCTGAAGGCTCAAGACGACTAACACGCGAATGTTTCAGCCCACCACTGTCGCCAGAAGCAGGTAGATCGAAGTCTCACCCCCAACCCCCCGTCGGACACGCTGGTCCCCTTATCTCCTCCGTTCCTTTCCTGTTAGATAATTCGCTATAATTCTCGCAGGGCAGGGGCGACGTTAACAGCTACGCGGACCGGTATTTCATATTCTTGCGTAACGAAAATTGCAGGAGGAAATCGCGAGTACGAGCGTCGCGTTCGGTACACGTTTACCGGGCGGATTAGCAGCGGCTGTCGAATCGCCCGTTCGTTGCTGCGATCGCGATTCGATTGTTCTTATTTCGCGCGTTTCTGCTCGCTCGATCTCCGACGTAACAGGTTTCCTGCGGAGGGGTGACTGGTTCTCCGGTATCGAGGTGTTACCGGTCCGGGAATCTGGTTTACGCGTTTCTGAGCAAGCGTATGCACCTTCTACGCGCCGCTGATTAGCCTCCGCGCCTCGGCACGTCGCGTGTTGCGCGTACACGGGAGATTCGTCGAATCCCGTGGAAAAGGGAAAGCGATCCGATACCGATACGACGCCATCCCCGCGTGTACGCGTCCGCCGCGACGCGCTATGATTCTAACCGAGCTGGCGCACGTAACTAATCCCGAGCGGCTGACATTTAAGTCCAGCGCGACAACGAGGCGAAAGAGGGAACCTGTTAATAAGTGGAAGGACGCTGGTGCCAGGCGCAATTATACGGGGAATACCGTTTACTTTCACGATCATCCAGCGGCCGACCGATGCGCTAGATATTCGTAGAGAACGCTTCCGCGGCGGCTGCGTTGAAGGGGGTGGACGGGGACACACTTGTTAATGCTTTTATTTGACTTGGGAGGAACATCGGGTGGTCTGGATGCGTCGGTAATAATTGTAGCTTGAATATGGATACATTAAATTATATACTGAAGGAATACTCTTTTTGTAATTTCTGAATGCAATTAGCATTCGTAACTCAGAGACGTGACCAGGATTTTATTTCAGGGACGGGCAATAAATAGTGAAACAAATTTTGTTCTTACAACTTGCATATAATTGGATAGACTAAATGCGGAGCTACATCACAATTTAATTTATTTTTATTTTGTAATAAATTAATCTGATTTTGGACGAACGACTAATTTATTATTTTTTTCCTATATGCCAGGGGGGGGGGGGGCAAGCGTTCACCCCTGTCCCACCTTGGCTACGCCCATGGTATCCCTTATCGAACTAGCACTCCGCTCGCTCCAGATTTTAAGCGGGGTACTGCTGAGAAACCATCCAGCTGACTGTAACGAGGGCAAACAAACGCTTTGTTCTAGTTGTTGGCGTGCCTGACTGCGTTGGTCTCGGCCCAGTTTCATCAGGATGTAGACGTCGGCGGTTTGCCGCCAAGAGGACTGCCGATCCCCATACGATCGGCGCGGCTCCAGAGATTACCATCCGCTAGACCAGCAGTTACGACTCAAGCTGCGTTCGTCAATCAACGAATTCGTCGTCCAGTTTCCTTCAGGTATTATAGATCCCCAGAAGCTTCGTCCACCGAAATCGATAGGAAGACTGATAGAATAGAATGCTCGCTTGACGGCGCGTCATCACTCGTCGCGTTACTCATCCATTTATGTTGTTGCACGCGATCAGACCGAAGGGTGCAGATGACTCCCTGGCAACCGGTCCAGGATCGTTTTCACCAGTTAAACCGCTGCGGCCGAATTTACCCACGGGGCTAGCGTCAGCCCCAGCCCTGCCGCAATCGATTAAACCGGTGAACGAGGAGCAAGATGATGAAATACGAAACCGCGAGGGAGGGCGAGACCACGATAGCCAGGGCGACGATATCGAGTTGAGCGACGAGCAACAAGATAGTCTGGAAGACAGCGAGGAGAACATACCACGCGGCTTGCCGAATTTCGGTGGCCCGAGGACGTCGGGGCTAGGAGGCCCACCATCCGCTCAACAAGGCCCTGTGCAATATCGGCCCCTTCAGCAGCTACCACCGCCAACTGGCAGAGGAGCTGCAGCAGCAACGCCACCCCCGCCACCTGTTCAGTACCGTCCAGCAGTGAAGCCTAACAAACCAAGGAAACCGATAGAGGAACCGTTCAAGCAACAGGCGAAGCCACCTCCGAAACCTGTCAAACAGGCGCAGTCTTATAACAGTCGTGGGAAGAAGCCTGTTGCACAGGTTGGTTTATATTAGTGTTTGATAATAGGAGAGGGATAGTCTCGGGGTTTTAGAGCTATTCTGGGGGGTTTAATTGAATTTGAATTGGGGAATTTTTTAGGCATTCGTTTGAAGCTGAGGTAGGAGTCTTGGGGGGATTTTCATTCTCAGTCTTCGGCTGAGTTTAAGTTTGGTACTTCAAGGTCTCCGGCTAAACTTAAATTCGAGATCTTGAAATCTTCATCTGAGGTGAAGTTGGGGACCTTAAGATCCCCATGTGAGCTGAAGTCGGGAACTTTTGATGAAACTATTTAAGAACTAATGCAAAACGACATCCAGAGATCCATCCACACTATCAGTTATGCAACAAATGTCTCTACCACTGAATACAGAATCGTGAATATGAAATTAAAAAATCGTCCTGGAACCAGGAACCGATTTCTACCAATATCTCCTTCATTCTGATTTATTAGCCACTTAAAAGTAGAACATGCAACTTGTAATAGTTACGTAATATTAAGAGAGAGTTGATCTGACATATGGCATATAAATAGAACTAAAAATCAACAGCACTGACTTTAAAAGAAAATGCATCAGTGAACGTAAATAAGATTCTAATAATTATTAGAGCAAATGAAATATCTCTTCTTAACCCATTAGGACCCGAAATATTTTCTTTAAAGTTTATGTTTTTAGCCAATCATTTTGTCATTGAAATATTCCAATGGTACTAGTATGCATAAACCGAGTGCACTTAAATATATTGTTCCGTAACAGATCATCAGGCGATATCGGAACGACAACGCAGACGGTTCGATCACCTGGGGTTTCGAAAACGACGATGGATCCTACAAAGAAGAATTAATTGGCATCGACTGCATAACGAGGGGTAAATACGGGTACATCGATCCCGATGGTATTCGCAGAGAGTACACTTATGAAACTGGGATCAAATGCGACGAGGAGCAACGAGAAGAAGACGAAGAAAACGGTTTTGTAGATTACCAAGAGAACAAATTAGTGCTTCCCGATGGTAAAACAATAGACCTCTCCTCTATGGGCAAGAAGCAAGCACGCAGGCCTCGCCTTAGTATTAAAAATTAACTTAGTAACCGAGTGAAACTTTATCCCCAATTAATACTCGAAATATAATACTCATAAAATTATTTAATTATACCACTAAACGAAGAATCACAACTTTCTAGCAAGTGTTAGATCAGCTTCTGCTTGTCGAATGACTTATTTTACAAAACGTTCGAAGAGAAAAACGTCACATCGAGGAAAATAATATTTCGTAGCACGTCTCGTTAAATAGCGATGTAGCGGAGTCGTGAAGCTTTCTCTCAACGATTACCATTCTGTTGTCTCGGAAGTTTCAACTAGGTTAGTTAGCTTGTAATATCTGTATCGTGTACATATGAATGTAGGTACCTGTACGGGGTCGATCGAATAAAAATAACAAGACACATGTAATACGTTGCGTAACATCTTGATAATTGATAAATTATAACAAATTATCCTTATCGCTAGCTTCTAATACTACATATAATAACGACGTTATTTAAATAACTTAGTTGCGATGGAAATGCATTTAAAGGCAATCTGATTCGTTATTGCATGCTTCATCAATCTTCTCCTCCGTTCAACGGGCGTAATCGCAAAGTAAACTGAGATATGTAATTACCCGCCCAACTGTCGCTGCAATCAGCGATCGAGTTACTGTCGTACAAAATTAAATATAAAACGAGTACAACTATTCGAATATCAGCGACTCTATACCATGAACACAATACTGATTAAACGTATATTTCTTATACATGTATACAAATATATGTATATGTTGCCTGTCCAAAAATATTCTTTCAGTAACAACGGACGTTAAAAACTCGGGGACATAATGTACAACAATACGATCAATTAATATATCCGTATATGTAGTGACATGTACATATACGAGAAAGATTCAAAAATAGGCGCATATTATATGTATATCGTCTCCTTATAGTACAAACACATGAGATTATCGAATATATATCGTGCTTAAGTGAAATCACACGTAGGTATGTACGCGAATACATACGTATTTAAATAAAAATAGCGAAATCAATGATTATTGACAAATCCGTTGTGCCCTATTCTCACCGAGTCTCTTACGCTCAAACGACAGAACCAATCGTACGGAAATACGCGCGAGATTTATCGGAATAAATTGAACGCGTAGAAGCAACGATATGTATTGGAAAGTGGTCCATTTACGTGATCTACCTGACTATCTTTTGCTCGCATTAAAGCTAGTACGCGGGACTCGTGACCGTCGAGGTTTGCTTAGGGCTGTGCTGACCCTGCGCTAAAGCACCGCTCTTCGCTGCGCGAAACTTCAGCCAAGCGTCGTAGCCGTAAACTACCATGGCACAGAATCCGAAGAACTAGGAGAAAACACAGACGGGTGTACATGTAAATAAAAATCACAGTGTTGGGATATTTATTTCGAAGAGAATGTATCTGGTCGTGGTCTGGATAGTCGAGCAAGGCAGTCTTTTCTCAAATGTTCAACTTAGGGGAAGTAAATGGATTACTTAACCGGTTAACTGGCAATGTATCATATATGATCAAACAAAAATCTGGCCAATTCTGGCAATGTATCATATATGATCAAATGGAATAACTTTTTTGTTTTTCAATCGATTTGAATGAAACTTGGTATGTAATGGTTTTTGGGGTCGCTGAATCTGAATTTCGCATCGGAATTGTAAAATTCAATATGGCAGACTCAAAATGGCCGAACCAAATTGGCTGACAAATATTGAAATACTATCGGGATATAGAAAAATTGTATATAGGGGTTTTTGGGATCGCGGATCAAAAAAAAGCACTTGCGGTGGAATTTATGGATGAAGAATTCAGGTATAAAATTATTCGAAACTTTTTCGTAGAAAATAAAAAAACTAAAAAATTAAACCCCTAAACCCTTATTTTTCAGGGGTTGGGGGTGGCATTGAAAAAAGTAACTGCTGCAATCGAATTATAGACAAGAAAACTTCACAAATAAAAAGAGGTTTAGTAAAGAATTGACAAACTCACCCCTAAATTCTATTTTTTTAGGGGTTGGGGGTGTCAGATGAAAAAAATTACCCCCGAATCGGTTCAGCGACTCAAAAAACCCCTGTATACCAAATTTTGTGTGATTCACTTAATTATTCGATGGTACCAGTTTGGGCCCGAATAGTGAAAAGGACCGTGCCAGTTAACCGGTTAATTGGTAAAACCAGATTGTCCAGATAACTTTCCTTCCCCCGATAAACGTGTGTCGCACGAAACTCACCGCTGCTGCTCCAAAAGCTTCGTCGACTTTGGCATAATCTGCTGCGAGGGAGGCAGCGAGCAAGTAAAATGCTGTCCAGATCGTGCAGAATATGAACTCCTGCAAATAAGAATATAAATTTCGCCCACGTAATACGCCGTTATTTAACGAACTTTCACTCAGGTGATATTACGTTCTAGCAATAGCAAATTGTGCACGAGACGAGAACCGACGGTTGCTTCAACTTACAACTTTTAGCCAAGGAATTTTCGAGAACTTCTCAACGATATGGAACAGGTAGAAAACTAGTAATATTCCTGTGAACCAAAAACCAGCCATCGCCACCGTGTTGAACCATCCTCCACGGCTAGAGTTGCTCTGCCTCGACACTGTGATGCATATAAATCCCAAGAGATTTAAAACCTGCAAGATTGCGAACAACTATTATTAACAGTAATAACAGCTACTAAAACTTCGTTAATGTCAATAAAACAAACATCGTGCGTTGTACAAATTGTACAAATTAATTCGAAGCTATGAAAATAAACTGATGCTGCAATGCAATTTGCTTTGTGTTTTCTGATTTATTGCTTTAAAAATGTATTTACACAAGGGGCTCCATCGAAAACAGAATATTGTAAGGAATTTTTGCACGTCTTGCATCGAGTATCGCACACGTGAGAACGGGGCTTGAAGTTTCCCGCGCTCATGCGTATGAAGCCTGTATGAGAGAGAGAGAGAGAGAGAGAGAGAGAGAGAGAGAGAGAGAGAGAGAGAGAGCGTGACGCACAGATCGCGCTCTCTCTTTCTCTCCAATGAGTTACCCTGTATAACGCTAACCTTAATTACTCTCCAAACAAATAACGTTCGAAAACAATTGGCCCCGCCAGAAATTCGCGTTGAAAGGAATCACCCAACCTTTCGCTCCAAATATTTATTTTCGTGTATTTGACGGTCGTAAAGATAAGCAGACGTTCTGTTTTTGACAGAGAATTTTGTATCATTAGCGCGATAACTGGGAGATAATGAATAATATGTATACACCGTCCTTGCTACTACCACCGACTGTACGAACGTATACGTGAAAATTCACCAATGATTATTCCTATGGAATTTTCATGCATCACGAAATATGATACAGTATTCTTCGATTTAACGGAACATCCATTGGCGTGGGAGGGAAACAGTATCGCGTGACAGCGGGCGTAAACGAACTTACCACTTGTGCAATTTTCAGCATGCCAGGCACTGTCCTCGTGTAAGACGGATCAAAGCGAATGTTCGGTTGTGTGGTAGTGGTCGTCGTTGTCACCGTCGTGGTGGCATACTGTCCTGGAAATCCTTGGTCCATCGTCTTTGGTCACTGAAACCTTCACATTACACGATGCTGTTTAACGATTCCGTTGAACACCGGGTAAATCAGAGACACGTAACGTCTCTTAAACAAGAGTATCTATTTACTTGACGAGATCTCCGGGCGGTCGGCGTAATTTTATTATGCGAACGATCGGCCTTCGAGGAGCAGATGAAAAAGCTACGATCTAAGTCTAAGGTGACGAATGTAAGAAAGAGAAAAATGGAGAAGAATGCCCGGCGGATCGATTACGAGCTATCGTGCAGGCGCAAAAGCCGTCGACGGGCTCATCTCACGTCAGATGCTTAAGATCGGACGATCGCGTGGTATTTGATGCAGGATCTAGTAGAAACGAAAATTATGTCATATCCCGGCGTGGTGCTGAAGGAGCTACTTAATATTACGGCGTGAAGTCATCTGGACCGAAAATAGCGAATGACAGGCTTTCTATCTGGTCAGGATGAGGAAGACCGCGTGTGATGCACGGAGAGAATGCATCTGCGTGCATATATATGCGTACACGTCACTAATGCATGCATTTACGCATCACGCGCATGTGGGCGGTGGATTCGACTGGTGTGACAAGTTATCGCGGCAAAAAAAAATTCCAGAACCAACTGCGAGCACTAAGAACAGATGAGATGCGAGAGGGGTGTAACACCGTGAGGCTCATTGAGAAAGCGTAAAATGTAGTAAACATGGGAATATGTTTTTGCAAGAGGACTGTATTTTATGGATTGTATATTGCAGCGGTCAGCTTAAACGTTGTTGGTCCAATAAGAAGCATATATCATGGTCAGTGGGCGTTGAATAGAAACGTTTTTACAAATCACGACGACAGATCTCGTTTTTTCCCACGCGTGTTTCGATCGACAATGAATTAGAGACAAAAATAATTCGTGACCTGGACTTCTGTCCTTCTTTTTGCGTTAGCACGAAATAGCGGGAAAGGAGTCACTTAGCATTCTTAGTGTGCTATTAAAATACTGTTATCGTAGCTCTGATTATTCTCCTACGTTTTCGTGCCTGCTGAGTGTACCCTTTCTACAACGTTCATGGTTGTGCTGTCTTTTTGCGATGTTGTTACGCACGACGAATGTGTAACCGTAGTTTTCCTGTAGGTATATGTATGGGATGTGCAAATCTACCTGTGCCTTGACAGGCAGATCTATACGTACGATTTCTTTCGGTATCCTTTTCCTTCTTCGTGCACACGAACTGTAATTACTCTGTCCTCGAGACAGCTCGTAACGAAAACCTCGAATCTGATGGTTTTATCGAATTGGAACGCATGAACGTGCAACAGCGAAAATAACACCGCACTCGTTTCGAAACAAACTACACCACTACGAATGGATCTATGGAACGCGGTAGGTGCGTGCTTACGAACTGTACGATTCACGGCCCCACTTTTACATTCAACTGTAGATCTCTCTACCGGAATAATTTGTAAGTAACGGTAAAAACGTGGTGGATAAACAGGTACGGGCACGCCTGTTCTAATTAATCCGCAATCGATGCAGCTGTTATTAACAGAAGGTATAACATAACGTGTTACCACAGACGAGTTCTAGGACAGACTTTATCTTATGGGAGTTCGTGTCACACGAACTGAAATACCGACTTCGTGAAAAATCAGAAGTTTTCACGCGTCCTCCATTTTTATGAAGAGTAACTCTGTGAACTAATGCAACACAATCGCCGAAGTAGGCAATTGGTCAGTAGCAGGGGCGGTTTGAAGATTTGACGCCCCTAGGCTAGTATCTGCCGCCCTTTCCGCGAATTATCAAATATTTTAATTTAAAAGAGTCGAGAAACGTTCAAAAGTAATTCAATATATGGCAACTCAGATATGAGTCTTTGCTAATTCGCTACATGGAAAAAAGTGAATGGTTTTTATAGATGAGTCAAGCTTCTCTATTTAAACCTTTCCTAATTTCTTTCGCTCAAAATTTGCCGCTCCCCAAAATTGGATGCTCCACAAAATTTCCCACACTCCAAAATTTGTCGCCCTAGGCTGCAGCTTACTTACTTAGCCTCTACCCAAATCCACCCCTGGTCGGTAGTTTAAAATAAAAATTCTTATTACTCAAACACAGGAGCTTCAGTTAAGGCGAAGTGATTGCGTATGTGTATTCAGACCATCCATAGTCTTCAATATTTTGTTGGCTTCAAAAACAATGAAGATAATTATAAAATCTTAATGCAAGAGTCACCCTGTGTACTGTATACATATATTATTGAGATTCATCGGGAGCATATGTGGCTTTGCATAACATATGTTTAGTATTCAATGGAAGCTGAATGAGGATAGAATAAATTGAGCTATTATTCGCATGATCTTCATGTTGAAAAGTATTTTATGATAGAACAGAGAAATTAAGGTAAAGAAACAATAATTTAAAACAAACTGTATTGGGGAACATACATGTTACATCGTGTACACTGTAAATGCACTAAGCTACTATGTATTTACACATGTAATTTACGAAACAAATTAAACTCATTAAAGATGGTCCAAATTCATTACTGAAATATATATCGCGGATAAATCAATTTCATCTTAAGTGATGCTTTTCATCAAATTTATCCATAAATTTAAGTGTCCTTTAAAATAACTGTGAATATGAAGTAGATAAACTCCGCCTTTAATCAGTTCGTAGATTGTTGCATGCCCTGGAATTTATATGTTCCCGATACACCTACTTTGCCGCACTTGTACTAATTCTGAGATTTTTAATATGCCTGATTATGCAAATTCCTACTGTATTTAAAGAACAGAAAAACAAAAGACGTTTTCTTTTCATAATTAGCAATTATAGAAATGTCTCTAATTCGTTTTATATATTATCTGTAAACGAACGTAATTTATTCTCTATAAAGGTGTATGTGTAGTGCGCGAGCGCGTGTATTTGTCATCAATCGTAAAAATTTGTTTAAAACTTAACAAAGGCCGTGATATCATACATGACATTAATATAAAATATTCTATACGCATTTTATAATCTACTCGTAGATACCCTTAGTTCAACATTCACATAGTATACTCATATGTGTGTACACATACGTTTATCATATATCTTGTTTAGATTCCATGGAAATAAATATGTAGTCAGTTTAAAAAAGGCGATAAAGTTGCTTCGTGTCAAAACGAATACTTCTTCTCACATTCGTACAAGAGTAAATGTTTAAATTTACATCGGTTTGGAACGTAACAACACATCGAAACTCTCGAATAAAAGCTATGCTTGCATTTGCGGGCTACCTTTTTACTTGGAAAGAGCTAGTGTTCTATTATCTTTCACATTTGCTAAATTGGTGCTATTCAGTTATATTTTTAAATCTTACACGCTACTTCGTACAGGGTTGCTATATTTACTAGCTATCTTAACAGACACTCATCTCGTTAACAATATAGACATCGAACCACAATAGGGGATTAATGATGGTCTTGTATATATTTTTTTTTTCGTTTTCGGGT
Source organism: Andrena fulva (assembly GCA_946251845.1). Lineage (NCBI taxonomy): Eukaryota > Metazoa > Arthropoda > Insecta > Hymenoptera > Andrenidae > Andrena > Andrena fulva. The sequence continues at coordinate 57,327,585 of OX276329.1, read as the reverse complement.
CAGGCGATAATTATCCGTGACACGGGCACATCTGCGAATTAATTCGACCACCTCGTCATTTGTCTGCAATAAATGTATTTCACCTTGTTATTTCTTTTTTTTTGTTTTAGTTCACTTAAATCTAAGAGTAGCAATAGTAGTTTTATAGCAGCGGCGGCGACAGCAGCAGCGATAATGATAATATTTATAGTATCTATCGTTAACATATTTTGATAAAATTATATTAATAATTATAACTATAATCATCATGATTATCATTTATATACATATACAATATTTACGTATATACGCGTACATATATGATAAACGCACGTTACAGCGTCAAAGGCTCTGCGCGATCATGCGTGTACGCATATGTTACACATGCTAACCATTTTCATAAGAAATCTTATAGGTATGTATGAATCAATTCAGCTCACGTAATTGTTTTGCTCTACACTTTTCAAGATCGTAGCTTAGATCTAAAATTATAATTTTAAATGTGAACGTAATCGTCAGCGCCGCGTCGCATAATTTCCATACAAATTTAATAATATTATTTCCTTCGATCTGCTACGTAAATTTATTCGTTCGATAGGTCACATCGATCACAGTGCTTTATATATATATAAAGAAAAATCAAACTATTAGAAATTTCGAATTAACTTCTCGGGAAACATTAACGATTCCACTTATAATACTACACGCCGTCGCGCTAAAGCAAATCGACAAACTTTTAAAAATAGTCTCTCTACATTGCATGATATGTGTAATACAAGAACGTCTTTCTGAACAATCTTCAGTGAACGTTAATTGTATTCCGATCTACCTTCTAGAACTGAAACGTTCGGAAATCTATGCAGCGCGGCTCGCGACTCTTACCTCTGGGAGGAATTTAAGGATACGTGGAAATACTAACACGCAAGTATTGTGGGCGCATCGAGAGCAACAAATTATTCAACTACCGTATGTTTTTAAATAATAGCGACTTGTTGAAAAACGCACTAGCCTTTTGATAATAGAAACACGAGAAACGAATTCACCGTTTTCCAAACGTATGCGATCGATGTAGAACGTTTTTGGAAAGCAAGGTAGATCTCCGGCGATATGACGATCGGCAAGGCTCGAATTGATAGAGAAACTCAGAGGTAGTTGAATAAATGTACATACTATGAATTTGACAAAAATCTCATTCCGTAAAATTATCTCTTACTGTATCGATCACATTGAACCGTGAAAGAATTTCAATTTCATTCGACGAGGAAACAGCATCCGAGGGATGGCCAAACGTGTCTACCCACAAATCTTAATTTATTTCTAGAGCTCCTCCGTAAATGCGATTGTACTTAATGAATCATGAGCAAACTCTTTTGCGATGATCTAATTGTTACGCTAGGTGTGTTCCCGACCCGGTGAATATTCCTCCTCACATAACCAGTTACGCCTATGTGGTTCGGAAACAACATAGTATCACCCCACGACGAAGGACATCAACGACGAGTCGTAAAGATGCAATTGAAAAGGGCAGTTCATACTGTTCGCCGTACCCACTAAGAGAGCATTACAATGTTCAGAAATAATGTGTTGAACGTATTGCTCGACCAGCCAAAGGCCAACCATTGGAGAGTCAAGTTATAGCACAAACACACGATATAAAATACAACATAGTCACTTGCGCGAGAAAGCCAAACGGACGCACCTCGGCGTGAAATATTTTAATTGTACTATTCGAACCGAGTCGCTTCGCGAATTATCGCGCGCAGCGTTGCCGTTCGGTGTAATTCCGGGCGGCAATTATCCAGTGGTGTACATACGTTGAATTACCTTAAATGAAACCTAAGGGGACCGAGGCGCACGTTTTGGACTTCCGAGCTCGACGTAGTATTTTTCGAAATGCGCAGGTACGCGAATGTACGATCTGACCTGTACATCTATGTGCTTGTCCAAAGTTATCATCTCTCCAAGACCTAGCAGGCACAAGAGTCACCCTTGCCATTGTTTCTTTGGTCGTTGGTTAACTTAATTTGGTCTGGGAACTCGTTATACAGTTCCACCTGGAACAATAGCGTGTTAATATTAACCAGACGGAGATAGGCTTGAAAATCTGCATACGTGCAGGCGATCGTATATAACTCACTTCGCTCTCCTGAGTCAGAGCGTTCTTCGCTATCGTCTGGAAGGCTTGCTCGACGTTAATAGCTTCTTTAGCACTGGTCTCAAAGTACGGGATATTGTTTTTAGACTGACACCATTGCTGCGCTCTCTTACTATAGGCCTGCGACGTATTACATTATCAGCGAAAGTGAAGAGAAGAAGAGCGTAGAATGGCATTCGATGGAAAGGCGTGCCAACGCGTTCGCGTCTGAAATATTCGATTACGCTCTTACCGGTTTGGATTCCAAATCGACTTTGTTCCCGAGTACAACGAACGGAAAGTTGTCCGGATCCCGGGGAGAAGCTTGGATCAAAAATTCATCCCTCCATGAGTCTAAGGATTTAAAGCTAGTTGGCGCAGACACGTCGAACACCAGTACACAGCAGTCGGCGCCTCTGTAGAAAGCAACGCCTAGAGATTGAAACCTTTCCTGGCCCGCCGTATCCCAGATCTACTCCGAAATCGGAGAAAAGCAACGTAGGAATTAGTTGAAACGAAACGGAACTGTTACCGCTGCCGCTTTTATAAACCAATACATATTTACCTGCATAGTAACTATCCTATCGTCTACCATCACTTCTTTGGTAAGAAAATCTGCTCCAATGGTAGCTTTGTACTGATTGCTAAACTTCTTGTTTACATATTGGTTCATCAGCGATGTTTTCCCAACTCCAGAATCACCAAGGATAATAACCTTAAGCAATACTTTCTTACGAGAAGCCATTGCTAACTAAAAACAAAAAGGACTTTTATTTCTCAGAAATCTTGTTAATAGGTCGTATGCGCGTGAAGCTATTAAACATTGTTTATGAACGTTACAGGGCGCACTGTTTACAGAATGCGCTTTATTTACACGGAAAGAGGAAAAATAGATAGAGGATGACCAAAATGTATAGCTATGAATCACAGATAGCCTCTGCAATCAATCTTGTGTATGCTACATGTGCATACATTAAAGATAACAACAAAGTTCGAATAATAAAGTTGGTGTATATGCATTCCGCACGAATTATGCTGGCGAACTAAATACAAAGCGTGATTCTCGCTGCAGAAGGAGAAAAAGTGCGATACCTTGCGAAATAAGAATGACAAATCGAATGTTCCGTTGTAAGATAATTTCCGCTTCGAAATAAGTATGGTGTTAAATTGCAGTAACTTCGAACGGAAAATCACACCGCGAGACGACATAAACGGGGAATGACGATCGGGGCACTACGAATGCATGACTTTTCTCGTGAATCATTGAATAGGAAAACTACTCCCCTTGTAATGACGTATGTACAATGTATGTACATTACTTAAAAAAAATCATTGCGCAAAGATCTTTCGAACACGCATTTTGGCGGTTAACGTCTACGATGCTCGAGCGATATTATCGCGAAAGCATAGTGCATGCCAAGAGTGTGATTAAAAAAAAAAAGTACGGAGGCACGATAACAGATACGATCGTGTGGGGATAAAATAGAATCCGCTTAACTGCGATGCTTGAAAACCTGTCAACACGCGATCGCGACAATTAAGATTTACTAGGAGGATTCGACGAGTATCCCAAGAAACATACGTGACGCCCGTCGAGAGACGCGGCCAGTATTCGAACGGGCAATAAAACACTAATGGTGTCTCGCGTTACCTTGAATCGAGTAGAAAATAGTGAGCGAAATTCTTCTGGGCCAGCACTTCACACAAAGAAAATGGCGTGTTATGAAATCACGAGTATGACAACGATGTCGTCACCTGTTCTTCGCCACCTTTATCGACCGAGTACGATAAAAACTCGATTGTCGAGATCGATTCAGTACTCGACATATACGTCTTCGATTAAAAGGCGGCAATATTTGAAAAATATATGTATTAACGAACAAAGGTATGTATTAGAGTTATAAAATACGACTTTAGGGAACGTTCTTAAAGCTTTGCCTTTATTTTTACATACATGATGGAAGAAACACAGGGCGTTTATAAACATTTTAATCTGTGGAACAAAAACCTTTTTTGTTTGTTTGTGGAAATTTGTACATTCCACGTACAGTTGAAATGTTCGTTTTCGAGATATAAGTGGTAAGAGTTTTAGAGCCCAATTGCAAATATAGTAATATAAGTATAAAACTGTAGGGGCTAATTAAATAAAAGGTGCTTGCATTTAAACAAGTCGCGGTGGAAATGAAACCCACAAGTCTACTTTGCGTATCTCGACAGTGAAGATTTTTAACATTGTAAAGGCCTCTTCAATTTTTACGCGATTTTTGAGTCACCCTTAGTAAATAATGTATGTACTTTTACTGTAGTATTAACAACATAACCGTTACTCGTCGAGACAAAATCTCCTTTTTTCTGACCTATTGTCAGTAGAATCCTCATTCTCAGTATCGGACATACGACGTCTCTTTTGAGGCGTATTCTCGTTAGATGGCTTTTGATGCGTATTCTCATTAGATGGCTTTTGGTGCGTATTCTCATTAGATTGTTTTTGCTGCGTATTCTCATTAGACGGTTTTTGATGCGTATTCTCATTAGACGGCTTTTGATGCTTATTTTTATTAGACGGCTTTTGATGCGAGCTCGCTTCCGGTTGCAATTTATCTCGCGGATCTCCTGAATCTATCTCCACCTCTTCCTCGGATGATATTTCTTCCTCTTTCAAAGTTTTTATCACAAATTTAAGTCGGTCCTCCACTAGATAATGCCTAATTGCCGTGTATCCGCTACAGAATACAAATACATTATGTACAATCATACAACAGAAGTAAAAGAATATGCGTATAAACATATTTCTCGCATAAGTACATACTCGTTTTTACGATAAAGTTCATAAATGCCTCTGTTGTTACTTAGATCGGCCAGTTTGAGCAAAAACGTTTCATCGTGGCTAATGACGATTAACTGAAAGCTCTTTTGATTTCGTGACCGTAATTTCACGACCCTTTAACAGATAAATAAGCGGCATGAAAACTTCGAACGACAATGGTCGTGATTATTAAATGAAAACAGGACATACGTAGCCAATGCACTTGCTAAACTATTGGCATTCTCTTTATCCAAGTTTGTCGTTGGTTCATCCAACGCGAGGATCCCGCAATCTTTGCAAAAGGTTTCCGCTAAAGCGAGTCTTATAATTATCGACGCTAAAACCTGGAACAAGGTGTCCATGAATTACTAAATTGATTGTTCTCGATGGCACTATTTTCTGATGAAATAAATATTACTCTTTGGCCAGCGCTGCAGCGACCTCTCATATCGATTTCATGGCCATGCTTTGTTTGAACTACTTTATAGTTATACGTCCTTCTTCCAGATCCTACGCCATCAGTAGCGCTGGTACGAATTTCTATGCACGTTGTATCTGATCCAGTGTAGACAATCTTCCACATTTGCTTAATGATTTTATTAACCGTTGTCATACGCTCTTCGTGGTATTTTATCATAGCAACATCTAATGCTTTACTATAGGCTTTTAAATTCAATATGGCTTCCTCGGTTACCTGATTTGGACATAAATTACCACGATATCACGAATGTGAAGAATAAGCTGTAGTAAAATAAATCGTTTGAAACACATTACCTTGAATTCGATGCACTTGCGCTTGAAATTTCTGCGGGATTGCCTGTACATGTCTTTAGTTAAATCTTGAGTAAACTGTTGCACTATCCTTTCCAATTCTTCTTGGTTACCTATAGCCACGTTTTTCTAAAAACGAACGTACATCACATTGAAATTTCTATTACACAAATTCTCCGATGACCATATTACTTAATCTACTGGCATGATTCACCTGACGGAGCAAGGATTGCTGTCGGTTCTGAGAGTTCTTCAATTCATCCATTAGTTGGGCATAATTTACTGTACTCAGCTTTTCTTTTAAACTTGAACATTGTTGTTGTAAGTCTTTAGTAGTTTCAAGAGTTTTTCGATACCCAACGTTGTCGGACAATTCCCTCTTCCGCACTTCTTGGCGAGCGATATCTTCCTTCAAGTTATTTATCGTAGCTTCGATATCGCTCTTTTCACGCATAAGTTCATCGATTGAACATTGATGATTCTTTATCTTCATCTCGGAACGCTCCGAAGCCTCGGGGATTTTACGGTGCACAAACGCATCAGCATCACATTGTACTTTTTGTAACTCGGATAAACGTGTAGATCCCTCCGTCACTGATTTTCTATCGATCTCCTGTTGCTCCCAATTATGTTTCTAAACAAAGAACGATCACACTTCAAATTCTGTATTCTGAATTTAGCGAGACTTACATAATTTACTATATAAAAGTTATGTACGCGCCTTCTTTTTCGCTAATTTATCGATTCCTAACTGTAATTCGCCTTCTGCGGTAATCGCTTTGTCCCTTAACCCTTCTAGCACCTTTCCAACAGCAATTTCTCTTGAATACAATTCTTGTTGCTTCTCTCTCAACTGTTTTAATTTTTGTACGTCTGAGCGTATTCTCAGCTGTTCCTCGTGCAGTGCATTTTGCTCCTCCCGCGCATTATGCATTTTGTCATTCTGAATATTTATCGTAGACTGTATATTTTCAATATCGATGCGGATACTTTTTAAAAACGTCTTCAATTCTTCTCTTCGAGCTTGAGCTTCTTCGAGGCTAACTTCTCCCTTAATTCCTGCGAGCACGACACATGTAATTACGAATATTATACTCAACTGCAAGAAATTAATTTCTTTAGGATACCTGCAACGCTCATGCGAGTTTGGAGATGACCGATCTTTTGTTCAAGTTCAGACATTTCATTGATGTATCTGTCCCATAATATAATATCCCCCATAATGTTCTTGCACATCGTTAATTTACTATCAGGACTGGATTTAGTTTCTTTCAATTCCCCTATAGACGTTTGTGACTTTGCCAATCTGTTTTTAGACTTCACTAAATCATTCCTAAGAACAGTTACCCAAATTATTGTAAAATTGGCAACAGGAAGGATAAGCGAAGGTGCAAAATGTAATTAATAATTTACAGTAATTTGTCTAAATCAATTTCTTCCGATTGCGTTATTTTATCAGCTATCGGCTTCAATTGCAACATCTTATCATATTTCTCTCGTTGTATCTTCAGTTCCGTTTCACATCCCTTCAAGCGGCTCGGATGATCTTCCATTTCTGCTTCCATTTCCGTCAATAAATTCGCAACAGATTCGCGCGTATCGAAGCCTCTGTGACATAACGGGCAACAAGGATCTGTTTCTTTCAGTTGCCTTATATAGTCTTTATAAGCAACATCTTGATGAGCATATATCCCCCTTTTGTCTTCAAGATCTTTCACTTTTTTCGATTGCAACAACAAAGCTTCATCGAAGTCTTTGTAATTGCAAATCGACGAAACTTTTGCTTTATCACCTAACAGGAAAAATCTCTCGTTAATTACAAACATAACGATGGATTCTATATCGTATCAATTTCTAACATACACCCTATTTCTCTCTTTTTCTTTTGCAAATCGCGCTCAACGTGCGATATTGTTGTTTCCAACGTAGTACTGCGATGTTCTTCCGTTCGAATCTCTCGAGTAATAGATTCTATTTGGCTTGTCTGAAATTAATGACGGTAATAAAATTAGTAAAATAGATACACTATTTCTATGCAGCCGATTGTACTTTTAAATACCAATTCTTTCTGTAATGCATCTAGATTATTTTTTAATCCTGTGCGAGGTAGCGCCGTCATATCCAATAAGTTCATTATTGTGTCCTCGTGTTTATTCTTCAATTCTTGTACTTCTTCTTCTTTAGAGATCAAGTTAGATTTATGCAATTCTAATTCAGCCTGCAACGAACTTTGTTTCAGCAATGAAGCTATTTCATCGTCAGTTGCGTTTAAAAGTGCTTCTGTTTCATCTCGTAATTTAATTTTAATTTGAAGTTCTTTCTTTTCGGTTTCTACATCCACCGCTTCGCTCAATTGCTGGACCTTATTTCTCACTGCCTGAAGTTTTGATTCAATGGAGTTTAACTTATTCGCCGCTGCAGCAACCTACGAATGAAGTAAATGAATAAGCAAGTAAAATTACACTCACATAAATAAAAGCTTTAGATTTTTCACAAAATAAATATGCAACCTTCATGGTCTCCGTCTTTATCTCATTAATTTTATCCCTCGTTTCAGCTACTTCAGTTTCCTTCTGGCTCTTCTCCGATTGCAATTTGGAACATTCGTCGCGCAAAATATCTACTTCCGTTTGCAGCTCCCTTTCTTCGCCTTCTCGTTTTAGTCTGTTATCTTCTACTTTATGCTCTAACTCGCGCATCTTCTCGTCCAGCCTTGTAGCAAGAGCTTTTACTTCTGACGGATCGAAAATATTTTAATTGCATAAATGTCTATGGACTTATATCTATTCTTATTTATACGATGTTAGACCCAAACCTATTTCAGAAACATCTGAATCCACGGTCCCGAGATTCCAGGCTGATAACGCCTCCTTCAATATCCTATTACGAAGAATAATTTTTCTTTCTTGATCTTTAATTTGTTGCTTCAAAGAACCACTGGTTACTCTTTCATCAGCTAACATATTCGATATCTTCGATTCTTCCTTAGTTATGTCCCTCAATCTTGTTTCAAACTAGATATTTCAGAAACGAAACTGAATTCAAAGTTTAAAATTTCTTTATCGCTTTAGTAAAAAGCATAGAATACCTCTGTGATTTCAACTGCCTTTGTGACTAATATATCGTCGTACAATTCAATCTGGGACAGCAATTCCGTCATCGTTCCATCAAAGATTGTATGTATATTTTCTTTCAATCTATTCAATTGCTCTTTGGACATATCATATTCTGCTCTTTTCCTTTCTAAAACGGAATTAAAAAAAAAAAAAAATATTAGATACATTTGTATATAAGCTTTAATTACGAAGAACATTATTTATGTATACTCGAGGAAATATTACTTTCTTCAGCTATTAAATCTTTGTAATCAGAGTTCATTTGTTCTATCCTTCTAATCTTTTGATCTATAGGCTCCAATTCCGTATTAATGTCCGCTATCTTTGTTTTAGAAGACTCCAATCGTTTTTTATGATCGTGGAGCTTCGTTTCGATATCTTCCACTTCTTTTACGATCACCTCGCAGCTTCGTCTCTGTTCTCTTAGCATTTGCGACCTGTGTTGCAACTCTTTAATCTGCTTCACGATGCTCTCGAGAGCTGTGTTATATTTAACGCTATCAAAAATTTCATCGAACTTCTCTTTCAGTTTTTTACCATCTTGAAATGGCCAATTCAGATCTTCCTGGTGGCAAAATATCACATAATCCAAAATTGGTTTGGAAACGCCCAATATTAACGCGAGCTCTGCATCGGCATTAGCACACCGGTTGTTTATCGACACCACCTGTACGAATGAATAAAAAAAATTCACTCAGAAATCGAGAATAACGTACGAGTAATACCATTTCCTCCAAAATTATATCGAATATACGTTACTACATACGCACCTCTTTTGTAATTTTATCCTGTCTGCTGAGGGCGCTGCAAAGAGTTTTGAATATAATATGTACATTCCTCTTTTTAGCTTCGATTGTTCTGCATATCGTATGAATGTTCCCCGCGGCGTCGAATATTTCTGCTTTTACGACACCTCGTACCTGAGCGAATAAAGATATTACCCAAGTGGCCAGGAAGCTGACACTTCGCTACGTTAATGTTTCTTAAATTTCTAATACAGTCAGACAAGTCGCAAGGATGACAAAATATAAATGGTAAATCGCAATGACCGTAAGTACGTAATAACAGCAGAGAATTATACCACAGAAGCGTTTGCTAAAGTTGGATCGTGAATAAAGAACTTCCCCCGCTCGGAATTAGGCGGAAATTCGCCGCAACAGGCGTATTTGAGGGCCTCGATAATAGTCGTTTTCCCAGTGCCATTTGGGCCAAGAATAAGCGTGATAGGACGAAAAAATCGAATTGAAGATTCCTCATTCTCGTCGCCGAAATTACGAATCCCGCGTACCGAGAGTCTTCTTATCCGCGACATCCCGCAAGGTACAGCGAATCACAGCGAATGCGGCTCAGATTATTACGAACGAATTCAGCGCTGTAAATCGCAAGAATACGTGAAATACAGAATCATATTCAACAGGTGTGCCAGGTGTGCGATAAAATAAGTACATTACGTTCTGCTAACAGCGTCGATCTTCTTGACTACCTCCGTTTCAAATTCGCACGGACCTATATTGCGACTTTACTTTTAACGCTACCATAGCTTGCCATAGCTCAAATACTGTTAGTACGTTAACTGAATGCACACAATTGGAATATGTAGATAGATACTTTTATAAAGTATTCTCCTTTTTGTTGAAAGTAGATGAATGGAGATGTAACGGCTTAACACCGCACAATGATGCATTAGCGTGCAACGTGCATTAGGTTTATTGGTTTATTGCTTATTTTTGTTTATTTTTTCAATTTGAGGTAAAGCCCTCTGGCAGTAAGTTCCCGAGGTTCAAGAAGCCTGCTATACTGCTATACATACAAGTTTACTGAATCGTGTGTAACGATGTGCAACATAACCGTGTGTGTAGTTTAAATTTTAACTCCGCGATGGATATTTTGGAAACGTATATTACAGCATTTTCTAAATGACAGTATAGCCAGTATGGTGCATTTCAACTTCGTCGCACTCAGAACAACACCATTTCTCTGTACGTTAAAGAAATGCAAGAAAACACTGCCGTCTATGGTCAAAGCGACAGTACATAACCAGTATCATGCCGGTACCAGAGACTCGCACAGTACATCCAGAAATGGTCCGTGGAATGTGCTATTCTTCGGCACGGATGAATTCGCGGTGGAAAGCTTGAACGTTTTATACAATAAGTAGTGAGGAATCTTTGTCTCACAGTCTAAGTCAAACACTTTTGTGGCTCTTTTTTAATACATCATCTGTTACGCAGCGAATCCAGAGCTTTGCAGCGATTGGAGGTTGTTACTGTGCAGAAAAGAAAAGAGAACGCGGTCATCAAGTACGCGAAAAAGAAAGGAATTATTATAAACGAATGGCCGCCGCAAATCAATGTATCCCAGTTTCATATCGGGATAGTCGTTTCGTTTGGCCATATGATCCCGCTTAACATTATAAACGCATTCCCATTGTAAGCGATTTGTTCGTAAAAGGATTCGAAACGACTTGTTCGAAATTAAGGGGGAACACCACTGTGACGGCCGGAAAAGTAAGCCATTTTTAAGAATTTTTTTTCGGGAATAATTTACAGTTTTCATAGAAAATTTTTATTACCTACCTTTAGTACGCTGTCTTAAGAGACTATACAAAAATAAATAAATAGAAGAACATCCATAAATTTTAATATATTAATTAATCTTCTAGACCCGCCCACGCGAGCTGGTCGAATGTGTAACTATGGAACAGCAGATCCGAAAGCAAAGGGTGTAGCCGGATAAGCATAGTGAAAAGTGCCCCCAAACCAAATTGAACTTTGTTTGCGGCAATCGATAGGTTCCTCTAAGAAAACTATTTCTGCCAAGTTTCAACCCGATACCCCTACTACTAGGGTAGTTACAGGGTGAAACGTAATTTACAGTTTAAGCTCCATTACTTTGGATCTATTGAATAGAAACTTATACGAAAAATCAGAGGCAAAACCGAATTTTAAAAAATTCAAAAAGATTAAAAATTACGATTTCAAAGTCAAAATTTCAAATTACAACTTTTATATTTTTACAGTTTTGGCGTCTTTGTATGGTCATTAATGTCTAATTTTTTCAGATTTTTCGAAAGGGTGGAACGCAGTCGCAAAAATCAAGAACTGATATTTCTTACCTTCCCGTACGCAAAGTTGTGGCATGCTCGTACGACGAATATATTTTGTTCATTAAACGGGTGTTATATGCAATTCTAAAATAGTGCCCATATACAATATGTCGGATAGACAAATAAACACTGTTAATTCGAATATTAGTCGTGTTAGGTGTAGAATTCAAGAAACTACCAAGAATGGTCGTGGAGAGACTTGTACATACTGACATCACTTATACACGCAATTAGGTAAAACTTCACCCTTATCAACGGTAAAATGCTATCAGATTAATTGCATTGACTCATTTAAAACATGTGAAAGTATTTAGAATTGCATATAACACCCGTTTAATGAACAAAATATATTCGTCGTACGAGCATGCCACAACTTTGCGTACGGGAAGGTAAGAAATATCAGTTTTTGATTTTTGCGACTGCGTTCCACCCTTTCGAAAAATCTGAAAAAATTAGACATTAATGACCATACAAAGACGCCAAAACTGTAAAAATATAAAAGTTGTAATTTGAAATTTTGACTTTGAAATCGTAATTTTTAATCTTTTTGAATTTTTTAAAATTCGGTTTTGCCTCTGATTTTTCGTATAAGTTTCTATTCAATAGATCAAAAGTAATGGAGCTTAAACTGTAAATTACGTTTCACCCTGTAACTACCCTAGTAGTAGGGGTATCGGGTTTAAACTTGGCAGAAATAGTTTTCTTAGAGGAATCTATCGATTGCCGCAAACAAAGTTCAATTTGGTTTGGGGGCACTTTTCACTATGCTTATCCGGCTACACCCTTTCATTTTTTTTTATAAACTATATGAGTGTAGTTTCCGTTGTGCGTACCGATTTCTTAAACAAATTATTTTTGTAAAAACGGCACGCTTTAGAAGAAAATTTTCGAAAATCCGCGAACAAGATGGACAGTTTTTCGAACGTATTTAAAAAAATTTGTTTTCAATCAAAGAATCCGTACGTACAACGGAAACTACACTCATATAGTTTATAAAAAAAAAATGAAATTTAATTTCGGACCTGCTGTTCCATAGTTACACATTCGACCAGCTCGCGTGGGGAGGTCTAGAAGATTAATTAATATATTAAAATTTATGGATGTTTTTCTATTTATTTATTTTTTGTATAGTCTCTTAAGACAGCGTACTAAAGATAGATACTAAAAATTCTCTATGAAAACTGTAAATTATTCCTGAAAAAAAATTCTTAAAATGGCTTACTTTTCCGGCCGTCACAGTGGTGTTGCCCCTTAAGGGCTGTTAAGATGTTGTAGCTTAATCGATTGATCTTCCACAGGGGCATGTTAAATGTTCATGGTAGTATGCTACCGAGGTGGAGAGGAGCAGCGCCAATAATTTATTCATTAATGAATGGAGATCAACAGACTGGAATTACCATAACGAAAATAATGCCTAAAAAGTAACAGTTATTTATACGCCGGAGATTTCGTTTCGTAGAAAGTATTACTGACATTCTCGAAATATCCAAAGATTCAATGTTATTTCAGATTCGACATAGGGAAAATAGTCTTGCAAAAGGAAACGGACATCGGCGACCATGAAACATTGCCAGAACTGTATAGTAGATTAGCAAAACTTGGAGCAAATTTGTTGACGGAGACGTTTGAAAATTTACCGGAGCTGCTGGACTCTGCGTCGCCTCAAAACGAAGAAAATGTGACATATGGTATAAATGTGCATTTATGCAATCGAAAATGTAGATAAGAACGCGCGTGTTGCTAATTTATTTTACATTCTTCAGCACCGAAAATAACATCGGAAATAGCTGCGATTAAGTGGAATGAAATGTCTGCGAAAAATGTGTACGACTTGCATCGCGCCCTTTTAGGCCTGTATTCGTTAACTGCAACATTTCAGGATACGAAAATAAAATTGCGCGATGTTGAAAATATAGGAGAACCAATCGCAGCCATCCTTAAAGTAGAAGCTCCAGGTAAATATATAATTTTTATACATAATATCAGAATGTACAAAAATATTACTGACGAATTGTTTGAGTTTTTTTTTTTGAAAAATCGTGCCCTTTCAGGTGTCTCCGTATATGATAAAAAAAGCGAGGCATTAATTATAAAATGTAAAGGCGAGAGTTGCATTTCTGTAAAGGAAGTCGTTTTTCGTGGCAAATGTATGAATGCACAAGACTTTTATAATGGTTTTATAGCTGGTAGGAATAAAACGAAAACTGCCTTTTCGTGAATTCTGTATCTGTCCTAGCTTGCTTTTGGGAGTCTGTATATATACGCTTTACATTATTGCGCAAGAAACTTTTAATTTTTAAGAAGCGCTAAACGAAAAATCGGTTTATTCACGCTGACAATTATAATATTAAATCTTTTACGTTTAATGTCGAGTTACATCTTACGTGGAATGTCGATAATGTAATTTATTGTAAATACTGAAATAAACTTTGAGATTGTAATGTATAATAATTTTCGGTTCCTGCAAATACAAAACTTTGTTACGTTTCTCCAGCTTGTTGAAAACATTTCTTCTTACCTTTGTACTATTAGATTATACTATCCGGAATTCTTGATACAACCGCCATACATGTGTGTAGAAATATAGAAATTATAGAACACTGAACAATGCAACCAATTGGAAATAAGTGCGAAGTAATAGTTTGCTGACGAAACATCGAAATTATGAAACGTATTTCTAAGTTTTATAAGCGAGATTTGCAGTATGTAGTTTCAAGAAATCTGTTTGAATAGGAGGAAAAGATTTATCTATATTCTGTGTATTTTACAAAAAACATAATGACATTCAATGCCTTAATTTATTTAAACGTAGAATTATAGCTGCAGACATAAAATTGTTGATATTAAGTCTCAGATTCAGAGGCCTGAAATAAAAGAAATATTTTTACTATTACAGATTCCTTCTTTTATTGAGTTGATTTAACTTCAATATATATTATCCTAGTGACAATTTTAGATCAAAGATAAAAGTATCCATAAATAAGTTTTAGCCTAATTTGTTACTTTGGCCTGCTTCAAAATTATATGAAGTGTAGGTGTATTATCCATCTTTTATGAAGAATTGTTCCCATTTTCTTTTATAAAAGTGAGATTTAAATTTTTTTTTTTCGTATTAATAACTAATTGCCATTCGATATTTCGTAAATCGAACCGTTGCATTCGATTATTCAATAAATAAAGATGGGCACAGCTTTTACTGAAAATAATTAGTTAATGTTAGCAACTAGTTATTAATAAGATTGTTCTTTCTACGTTTACGATCATTCAGAGAATTTATAGTTTACATGTGTTTTAACATTAAAGTACTTTATATTTCGTCACGTATTCGCATCGATCACACTTTAATCTAGTCTCTTCTTACAGAAATTAGCATTCGGTATTCACGAATTTATCTTCTTTTTATCTTTGTCTTATCTTATCTTGACTAAATAAAAAGTACCTTAAACATATCTTGGGGGGTAAGTGTTACAATAAATACCAGATAATAAAGAATAATCAACTTACACTAGGATCGCAGTCTGCACAATGCCAAGAATAGCCTCTCCTTTTGGGCGATTTTTTAACTGGCGGATCAAGACAGGTGAAGTGGTAGCATTTTTTACATTCATCACACCTGAGATGCGAAAAGTGATAAAGTCATGAATTCGGAATACACTTGAGATACATACTGAATATATATCTATATAAACTAACATGACGAGATTTTGATTGGTGCCGGGCATATCACAGACATTGCAATGCGTTAAAAGGTCTGTATCTTTCCCCTTCTTTGCATTCCCCGTAGATACCCTATTACTCGTACTATTGGTAGGTACATTTGCCGTTACAGGTGTAGTATTCGAAAGTAAAGGCGGAACAGGCGGCGGTGGTAATTTTGGCGGCGGTAGAGACGTGATTTCGGTACTAGTAGACGTGGCGATGAACATCTGTGGACTTGATTCAGATGCTACTTCGCCCTCTGGTCTTGGAATTGGCTTTATCTGTTTAACGGAATAAATATTACGATAAGAGAGAGGATAATGCGACCAATTATAACGAAATATCGAAATTATACTTTTATTGTTATTCTCCTATGAACTTCCGGCTGACTTTGCCCTTCTGGATTCTCTACGTCAAGACTTTTCCTTTTATGTTTTCGCTTCCTTTGCTTTACACCCGTAATTGGATCAGGAGTATACCTTTTGTGCTTCTCCCTAATAACACGCGACAAACTTCTATAGTCTATATTCATCCGTAAGGCAACATTTTACGAACCTTCTCCTCTTCTTCGCGCTTCTTTGTGAAACAGATTCTGTACCATCCGCTGAAGCTACCATATATTCGGGCGATCCTTCCCTCGTCGCTATTGTCACGTTATTAATAGGTTGGTGATTGTATACTGGTTCCCCTGACTGAATGGGAGTCGAAGATAGAGGCTGTGGTCCGACTGGTTTTATAGTCACCTGTGCGCGATTCGTTTGCGGATATGATTATGAAATGCAGTGGAAATAAAAACAATGCTGTAGGAGATAATAATATAGAATAGTAATTACTTTCGGTGTGGTTGGTGTGTCAGGGGCTGTGATATTTGCTACACTATTAAGACTAGTGGAAGAATTTTTCGATGTGCTAGGCGTGGTTGGTGTTGCGGGCGCTTGCACTTCTTGCGGGGGTGTTGACGTTAAATTAGAGTCATCCTTACAGTGCCTTAATTTACGCGGAGCCGATGTGTCGACGCGTTCAACCTCTGATCCAGACGACTCTTTATCGCATTCGGAACATTGCCTTCGAAAAGACGATAAAGACAAGGATTACTTCGAGAATTTTATGAACTTCGTATTTATATCTTAATGCAAGAACATGTCGATAAATACATTAATACGATAACGTACGTACCATCCCATAAGCTTTGTTTTCTTAGGCATACGAGAAAGGGGCGGACTAAGACAAGATAAATGATAATGAAGATGGCACGTATCACATTTTGCAAGGAGATGCTGGTTCGTAGATCTTCTGCATATCCCACATTGATGCCTCAACGTCAGTTCACCCTTATGGTTCTGATCTTGTGCCTGGCTGCTTAACACTCTACCTTCGCGTACTCCTTCTACCCCTTTACCAACTGGTAATGGAAATCCGACCCCCATCTTTAGGGCTGCTGCGGTTGGTACACCTAAACCTGTACCTATTGCAAATTATGATACACCTGCACGTCTCGCGTAGCACGTACCTAACTTACCTAGAGTTGGCGCTATCCTCGGCTTCGCCAAGTCGGTGATTTGTGGCAGAGGCTTTCCGTAGCCACTATTCTGAAGCACTTGATGATACATCTCTATCTTCTCTTTCAATGTTACGTTCACTCGAATTTGTTCCTCGTTATCTTTCATCACTTCGTCGTATTTTCTATCTAGCCTTTGCTGCTCGTTAAGTAATTGGGAATTAATATCAAGAAGCTCCTGCAATCGTCTTTTCATAGATGTTACTCGCAAATTTCGATCCAAGTAGTAACCAATGAATTCTACACTGAAAGCAGGCGGAATGTGCCACTTTTTCCTAACGTCCACTAAGGCTACAAGTTGTGCTTCCTGTGCTTCCAATGCAGCCGTATCAACGCCCATAAGTTCTGCCTTCCTTGCTAATTGCCGACAGGCGGAAGCGGACGTGGTTAATAGCCTAGGCATCTTCTGAGTTGGTACTGCGAATAGCGAGAATATTTTCTTATAATATTTAGCATCGCTTCTGTTACATTAGCTAACTTACCCCATGGCGGTGGTCGCGATGCTTTGTGAGCTAAATATTTATGCCTATGCTTGGACAGTTTCCTTTGAATTCTACGCTGTTCTTCGGTGTCCAAGTGATTGGGTTGCTTTAATAACTGTTGCCGGTATTGAGCTCGCAATTGCAGAGCTAACCAATTGCGTCTACGCCTACGAACGAGAGTTTTATCGGAATGAAGTTTACAGTGCGCATAGAATGGATCAGCTTGATCGACCTCTTCGCTATGAGCTTCGGATAATAGACCTTCTCTTTGTGCACTGTAAAAACGTGATGTTACATTGTCAACTTCGCCTTAGAGTTTATTATCTCTTCAGCTATGTACGCTGTAAAGATTTTAGACTCTTCGTGAACCATTCTTACCAGGTCACGTGAAAATACGTATGACACATTCCTGCATCACATTCTATGCAAACGCCAGTGCGAGCGAAACGTGCATCCTCGCATAAAGAACATTGCTTTGCTCCCCATTTACTATATGCCATTTCGAAGAGCGTGACACTCGATAAACGATCCACCTAAAATAATTACACATATAAAATGATTCCGAATTTCGACCGAAGTAATGTTTAATTTTAATATTAATTTTAAATTACACATATGTATGTACAGCGTAGTATATTAACCCTCTAGGGACAGGGATGTTTTAAACTTAACGTAGAATTTTTTTGAGCGTTAAAATAGTCTATTTTATACTTCGGATTTGGAAACTACTCGTTAGTTTTTTTTTAATTTTTTTTTTAATTTGTTTATAACAATATAACAAAAAAAAGTTTAATTTCGGGTTCTGATGGTACAACAGTTTCTTCTCTGCCTACTAAAGGTCACTATACCGATCAAATCTCGATCTTATTGATGGAACGTAAATAAAAAATGTGTTAATCTGAATGGGACTCTGGAGTCCCAGTCGTCCCTAGAGGGTTAATTAAGCGTAGATGTGTATAAAACAAAATTTCGGTACGTTCGTGATTTAATAACAAGCGAAACCAACACATACTTCTCCGAAAGCAACGCCGGGTACATAAAGCGCGCATACCAAATGGACCCATTTGCCTACATCAGTCTCTTTAAAGATTCCACCCTTGTTCGGGCAAAGTTCGCAGGAAGGATCTTCGATGCCTGCACTGCAAGCTTCGCAAAACCATGGCGCCGACTGGCATAAAGAATCTGTGCTTGAAAAGCTTTCTACGTCGGACACACCGTAGCATCCTGAAATAAATTTAATTCTACAATTCTTCTGTTCGTATGCATGTCTATAGCCACATGAAATCTAGCCTTCGAATAGTTATACAAATTAAACGATGTTCCATAATTTTTACCTTCGTGCACGCTCACACCACACCCGTCGCATTCAACAATTTCATTAATATCGTCGCTTCTGTCCCCTAAACAACCGCAACAAATTAACATTTTATTTAATTTATCATCGAGGGTGCCTCCTTTCTGAGCTTGCTGCCTCGCCTGATCGATCACGTCTCCCACGGTCAAGTTAGGATTCTCTTTTCTACCGAGCAACGGATCCTCCAAGGAGTCGTCGGATTCTTCCGATGCATCTTCCTCCTCTTTTGTACATACGCACGAATTCTATGTTAGCCGACTTCGATCATCACGCCCGAGCTCGCCGTTGCGCTCCAGATCCTTTTACTATACTTTACCTTTCCCGATGTCGTTAGAATCCTCCGAATCGTCATCGGATTCCTCGCAATGATCTTCGATCCTGAAATCACTGTCATCGGAACTTTCGCCTAAATCGAAATCAAGCAAAGGCGCCGTCCCCACAGGCTTGACCCTCCTCTTTTTCGGGTCTCTTTCGACTGAAAGGAAGGATGCGTATTAGAATTCCTTACGCGCAGAATATTTTAAACCTATCATTGCAGGAAACGGGAATGACGGCGAAAGATTGCCCACTGAACAGCATATTTAATCGAAAAGATATGCGCTTTTGCGAAATCTATAACAAGATTAAGTTTTAGGTTATGCGTTTTATCCACAACAAATACATACAGAAACTGGTCATATTAGCCTTAAAATGACACTTTTCGATAACTCCTATTGGATTATTTTGTACTCCTCGAGTTGCACAGGCTTATTTTGTCGTTCGGTTCTACTGACACATCGTACACGACTATATGTATAGGTTTCAAATGTCCTCCCACTACTGAATGAACATGACGAGCCGTCGCTTCATAAACGCTGACATACGCGTAATATGCCGGCTATTGGAACAGGTTAATCTTCTGTATACCATCTCCGCTATACTTTACCGAGTATTGAATAAATATTTATTGAACGACTACATATTTATTAAATCGAATTTATAGTAACAATATTTTCGGAGGAAAAAACGATATGTTTTTTTATTAACGCCACGATAATTTCGCATAAAGATAGAAGTGTATGAAAGAGTATGTACGGTACATTATCCTAAAATATATTTCTCGGAAGAATTAAACGGTTATTTACATATGTGTATTTTTATAAAATATTGTATTTTTAACAAGGTTCTCCCACATGTTGTTATAAGTACATTAGCAGATAGTTGATGCTTATGTTATTAGTTTAGTTTTAGAAGAGAGCTCATACATTTAGTGCTAAGTGTGCTGAAATTTTAATCGCGTGTTATCTGATGCTTGTTTGAACGGTACGATGTTGCATTACTCTTCAAACTTACTCATTGTTTTGTACAAAAATCCTACGTCGTCGTCCTGGGACATTGTTGATAAAAATTCTCTCGAACTCAATGGTAAAAAACTTTTAATGCACCTTCAAACATATTACTTTTAAAAGACATACATGGAAAGGAACTCTGATATGTACATTAACGCCGCAGCATAAATACTGTATCGTACTTATATTAATGAGAACTTAGACCGTGAATAACTCAATTACAGAAATTATAAAACAAGCTTCCTTCGCTAGTATTATCCTTCTGACGCCGTGGTGTATCTAGTCGAATCAGTAATAAATCGCCATATTGAATTTCTCGAAATCCTTTAGCGGGAAATACAATCAATATACACGTGCTTGATAAATTATTCATTTGTAAAATAATATTAATTTGCGTGCGCCCGTCGAGTGAACGCTGCTTCCCAAATATTACAGTAATTATTATTTTATAGACTAAGCTTCTTACGTATGTATAGTAAGTACTTCGTAAATACGACGACGGCCCAAAGTCATACAAGTCGAAATCTATATACAAATACTTCGATTATTTACAATTGCATTAAATGTAACAAGAGATTAAAATATTTTTAAAATGAGTAGAATAATAATATAACCACGAGGTAATCGTTACTGTATACAATATGCATTTTATAATAACTTTTGGATTCTCGATTACCGTTAAATCTGATGCGAATATCGAGAGTGGTGGGAGGGCCATTAAAGATAAGGTTAAAGGCAAGGTTAAAACGCCAAAACAGCGTCGGGGCAAGAGAAGGAAAATAGTGAAAAATGCACCCGAAGTTCCTGAATCGAACAAAAATATTCTAAATATTGGTGAAATGTTAGCGGAAATACACGTCGAATACGATCTCTTACCAGGTTATACTTTTAAATTCGATTGTCGTTGTTGGGATACTGCCACAAAGGTATACACAATCTCTGCATTCACTTCTGCTTTTCTTCGAAAACGTTGTGCAGAAGAAATTACTGTACAATAATAATACACGTTTTTAATAGGAAAATTACATATATTTTCTACTTTCTCGTTTTAGTACAATTAATATTACAAATATTAGGAAGTCATATTTATCTACTAAATTTAAATAATTCTAATAATAACAATTTATTTATCTCTTATCGTATACATTTTAAAATAAGCTTGTTTCCTTAGGTATTCATGTTCATCATTTCTGAATTGTTTTTAATGTACATACTTATAAGGCAATATAAAATTATTTATATCTTAAGGATCTTACGTGCAACTTGTTATTCTTTTCCCTTATTAAATGCTTCCACTTATGTAAAGACTAATTAACTAATGGAAATGGTTTGGTCATAATGAGCTCAACTATTCAGATATACACTGACCATGGTGATAAGTGCATAAGATCCGTTCCATGTCCGATGGAAGAAAACACATTCTGGGTCATGTTCTCTGTTCATCATTTGGTTCATTTCAATGAAGCGCAGTTACGAAAGTTCTTTAATTATGCAATCTCCTATCGCATGTTTTATGGGAAAGGAAAGCTTTCGGAAAGGTTGGTGGAGTTTATAGCATCCGAGAATTTCAATGCTTTCTGTACAAATTATTTTGGCAGACAAATATATTTTGATATAAATTTCATTAGAGTAATGCACGAACCAGTAAATGTTCTGAGCATTCCTCAAATTTTTAACGAACCACAGAGCCAAGAAGGACAAAGTAAGAGGATTTTATATAGGCGATGAATCTGTCGACATCGGACAACACGATTTTCTTGAAATATATCCTCTCGATTCGCCTGAATCTGACTCCGTTGCTAAACCATTACCTCTGCCAGTGCCAGAACCAATAACGATAGCAGATGATACCGATGGTGATTTCAGTATAGCCACGTACTTGGATGCGATACCAGGTATCAAAATATTACGACATTCATCAAAGCCTTCCGGATAAAAACTGTTTTACTAAGAATTTCATTAGACAAGACGCACCAATGCAAGTTTTGGAAGATGCTAAAAAAAGATCGCTTCCCATCGGAATCATTGAATATTCAATTGCCTACCATATCAACTGAGGTTTCAACTAAACAAGGACCAAAATCGAAAAAATCGAAAAAATCGAAAAAGCCTGTTCGTACTAAAAGACCTGAAAGAAAGAAATCAAAAGGACGAAAGCAAAAAAAGGAGGTTATCCACGAAATGAATTTACCTGCAGAGACTTTGTTTTCTGGTAAATCGAGCATTCTACTTTACCTACTTTAATATTTTATAATGACTTGTTAACAAATAACGAACCATAATATTAAATGTCGGTTTCAGTAATAAAAGTTTCACAATACTTCTCAATACACACTGTCACGCATCCTCCGCATACATACACACACGATTGTTATACAATAATAATACATATTTGACGTCTGACATCGAGTACAGTTGTCTCCTTTCAACACACACGCAACTACCTTCATGAACGATCGCGGTTGACTGCAGTCGATTGTCGCGACGCGGCGCCACTGGTACCAGAATCGTGGGCTTATCCCCACTATGACCTGCCGACGTTCTCTATTTTACACCCAACGCACTGTACACTGTACAATGCACACTGTACAGTGCACACTGCTTCAGAAAACCGCTGCAGCTGGCGTCGGTGACACGCTCCGTGACTCTCCGGGACAATGTGGGTCACTCTGGGACATACCAGAACACTTTGGGACACTTTGGAAGTTCTACGCGGCCTGGTCATCTAGTTGGACTTTGATCATTTTTCCGTTCAAAAATTGTGACATTGATCGTTCTTCCCCGAACCCAAAATCCTTTGGTCCTTAATTTTTCTGGACTTGGCCCGTTTTTTCCTCGTATTATATTACACTTTGATAGCTTATCTTAAACTCAGACACATTATGCTCAAATAGACTATGATCGTTTTCCCCCTGGCCTCTTCATATACTACTGCATGTTTCGTTTCATGGGTTACATATGTATGTGAATATATCTACACTTATTTCAGGATAAAGACATAGGTATCAATAATTATACACTGTTTCAGCTGGGAAGGCAGTGACACCTTTTATCAATATACTTATATATAACTTTACAGCAACATTAACTAACAATAAGTTCTTGTCTTTAGATATGGGTACAATTACCGTTTACAATAAAACGCCTCAACTACCAACCGTCTCATCCATCTTGATTTACATACAGTGCGAAGATATTTTGTCAAACAGACAACTTCGAACGAGATTGAATCCTATATCGATTAAATTGGAACAAATGTCAAATTTCCCCGATGCTACAGTGGTTGCAAATAATTACCAGTATCTTTACGCGAAAACTACCTTCGTTGATCGTACAGTTGTTACTGCGTACTACACTCCTGCTAGAGCAATATATTTTGAATTTGTTAAATGTTTTCTCCGTGAAGATTTCCGACCTGAAGAATTGATAAGCTTCATCTTAACGAAATTCTTAACTGTTGAAGTAAATTAAATATAATAGTATGGTGATACTTTTTTTGAAAGCATCTGTAACTTGAAACTTGAAACATGCGTTTGGTAAATACAGATAATCGGCGTTCGATTTAAAAATGCGGCCCGACCTTTGATTTCTGCGCCTGAGGAGTCAAATTACGTCGCATCAGTGGAAACAAAATCATCGAAAGCGCCGGAAGTATCGGTGCAGGAAGTGTTGCTTGGTGTGGCCACATTCGATTTATCCGATTTCTTAAGAGGATCTTGGGAAGTGAGATTGGCGGGCAGTTTAGTTCATCCGCGGAGTATATACTGTCCCAATTTGGGTGACAAGAATGACGAGAAATTCTCAATTTTGGAAAAAGATTCTCCCCTCACCAGCGACTCTCTTATGTTGTTTGGTACCTCCGTAAAGATTAAAGCTCGTTTGGCTTGCGATCTTCGGACAGTTTATGAAAATGTTCTTCTGCGCGATGATATACGGAATCGAATTTTCATGATTTTAAACAATTTGAATTTGGCATGGGATATCTTGGACGAAGTATCTTCTCACAATTCTCATTTATCGGTCACGCGGGGATCTTCGAACGAGAGTTTTGAAGCTGAGGTAAAGTTTTTATGCAACAAAAGTACGTTAACTTTAATTTTTCGAAAAGTGTCATTTTATAATTATATAGTAAGCAATTCTTTTACAAAAAATGACACTTCTTTGCCTTTACAAAAATGGTACTTTTTGTTATTTTACAAAAAGATTTTGTACTTTTCGTTTTTTTTTTACAAAAAAAAAGGAAAGATTTTGACACTAAGTATTAAAATTCGTCAAGTTTTCCGTTAATACCCAAGAATGATTCGTCATTTAATTAATATCCAATAACGCCAACATTTCCGGGAAGAACATTTTTTGAAGCTATTTGCAACAGGTTCTTTTTTAACATAATTCAAAGCACAGGAAGAAGAACATTCCAGGGACACTTTAACTGGTTTCGTTATTTATTGCTCTGACAAGTACTACATATTCTTCGAGGGTTTAGCCAATGGATACTTGTTGAATGTTTGGGAGAAAGTGGCCAAACTGCCCATTGAAGATGGTCGCGTTTATTATAATAGCAGTTGCGTGTTTCTGAGAGGACTTTATGCAACTGTCACGCGTTTCAGTGGATTTGTCGAGATTAAATTGAGGTAAGCAGAATGTGATTAACATACCCGAGAGAAACAGAAAATAAAAAAACATTACTTATACCAGGGGCGTCCGTAGACTTCTTTCCAGGAGGGGGGGGGGGGGGGGGGGGCAACTTTGGGGTGTCGGTAAAGAACTTTGGAGTGTCGATAAAGAAGAATATGTAATGACAAAACAAAATTAAACTCTTTATTATGACAAACTTTATGGCTGGCATCTAGCACTAGTGAAAATATAAAGATTCGTTTTCGAGTGTATATACTTAGGTCTATGTGACGTAATGTCGATCACTTTGTAAAAATAAACGATTTTTACTCAAAAGCCAGGGGGGGGGGGCAACTGCCCCCTTTTGACCCCCCCCTCCGGACGGCCCTGACTTATACATTTGTACACTTTTCTACCACTTTGCCATTTATGAAATCATCAATTTGTTAAAAGCGAGCCTTTGGAGGTGCACCTCTGTAACTGTAGCCTGTACATCGGTAAAACAAGTACAACAATTCCAGCAAAAATCATGAGAACAATGGGTCTGATGAAGCTTGCTACAACAATGAAATCCCTGTGTCAGAATTGTTTATTCCCAGATCCACGAGACATAAACGTTTTGATCGATGAATTCGTGAAGCTTATTTATAATATGCTAGAAAAGGCGCTGATCTGAGACATAAATCGCAAGCACCGGAAAATCAACTATGTAGTATCATATAATAATAAAGCACTACATAAAAGTGTTAAGATTTCTTCATTCTGGTATGGACTTAAATTTAGTTCTTTCCTTAAAACCTTAAGATTTGTTACCGTTTTTCTTTACCACTATATTGTATGTTCTGTGTAATTAAAAATAGTCCGAATCAGGTCGAGTTTAGACTTATTTTAATAAGGAGGATTTCACCAATCCATGTATAATAATATAATGCTGTCATAAATATTTAATGGAAGATATAGAAATTTCAACTCCCGTTGGTGGCTGACTCATCCGCGCGCTGGCCTTATCGCCCTCGGCTGCACGTGACTCGCGCGAGCGAGGCGTTCCTGTGGCGGCGAAGTACAAAGCGGGCTCCGAGCTCGGTTTGTTTTTAAACCAAACACTGTGGGACCCTCGGGCGCTACTTTCGGCGCTTTTGAAAACTGATCGGTGTGAAATCACGCGATAGCAGTGCACAGGTTGCACATCCCAGGTCGCGAAAACACGCCGACGCCAGTGAAACTGTTAATTTACGACGTCAGTATTGTTTTTCCAGCTGCTGCAACTAAGTGAATTAAAAAATTGTTATACAATTATAGCGTAGCGGTAGGTGTAACCCGAGGTCTCCGAGTAATTTGGCAAAAACAACGCGTGCCTCCTCGGTAGTATAGTGGTAAGTATCCCCGCCTGTCACGCGGGAGACCGGGGTTCGATTCCCCGCCGGGGAGAATTTATTTTTTCATTTTTTTTTATAATTCTTGCTCCGAGATTTGTTTTATTGTTCCTTAATTTATCTTTAATATCAATCTTAATTGAATAAAAATATCTCACGCGTATACTAATACCATTAATATCTAACACATATAGTCGGTGTGGTGGTTTAAGTAAATGAGATCACTTGAAGAATTACTTACTGTGTATCCTTACGATGAAATAACGACTATCTTGTAAGCGGAGACGTTCTTATTTCTCCGGCTAATGAATTCTGTCTACAGAACTTGAATGAGTTTGAAGGGATAGGTGCGGTCTAAGTTCCCTTATTAAATTACACAATATATCGAACACTAGTTTTTATTCAGAGTGTCATAAACCATTTGCACGCCAAATCACAGACCAGGTATAGGATAGACTTATCATTCAATGTAATTTTGTGTCACACGCTCGGGGGGCTCGCGAGCCCCTTTACCATTTTCGTGTCACACCAAACATTATCGACTCAGTCTCAAATAAGATTACAATCACAGACGAAGTATAGGATAGATCGATCAACCGATATCAATATTTGACGAAATTTAGATCTCGCGATTGCTTCTCTTACTTATATCTACTTTCCATGGAGCTTTCATTACCTCTCGTGTTAATTATTAACGCCTCACTATGCTCACGCAAATGTAGGCAGAATGAGTATTCATTTTGTGCCAATGGTAACACGGGATTGGTATCTCGACTGTATCGCTGTTGGTTGTGGGGTTGGCGATTAATTAAAACAAGTCTTTTGTTACTACAATCTAAAACTTTAATTAAGAAAGAAGTTGGAATATACGTCTGTAACAGACAAATCGCAAAGAACGAATGGCTCCAACGAGAGCCGAGACAAAGAATATCGATGCCCACGCGGCTTAATCAGAAAAGGAACATCTTTCCTTCTTTAAACAATAAACCATAATCGCAGTATCTCCTCTTGGAGTGTTGATTCAATTTGGACCTTTACATTCCATCATGCACTCACGGCAGACACGAAATATCCAACAATCGCGAAGCTTGTAAAAAGTTTTCCAATAAGAAACTGTATATCACATATTGCAGTAATTTACGAATATATACTTATCAAGCCATCTGTGCTAATTTTTACAAGCATTAGTAATAAAGTGTCCTGTATTTAGATGCTAGATATTTCATAAACCAAGGAAATATATTACGCATAATATTTATATTTTATCTGTAGCAGAAAGGTGATAGGTCTATCCTATATTTCGTCGATGGCCAAATGTTCGTACTTGGTAGTGCCGATGGCCGCTACAAGTTCTACGTTGGCTCTTAGTGACTTCTGTTAGACACTGTACTGAGTTCTCTAATGTGATATGATTGAGTTCTAAACGGATGAGTTCTAGACTGTTCTAAACTGCTTCTAAAGAGATCTAAACTGTTATGAGTTCCGCAATGGTGCTACCTTGATGGGTGGAGCAAAACTACGGAGATCCGTAGCCAGACCCTCTCAGGGGTGGGAGTTTTCGTCGCGTCATGCTGGCCACATCTGGTTAAGCTCAACCATACAGCCCCTATTATGAGGTGGTGCCTGGAGATTTTCTAACAAGCAAGGTTTCAAAATGTGGTCCCATAGAGCGCGGGGCCTCAGCTTGTGCCATGTGGCGAATGCGGCCCTGAGCCATTATCTGTCAGCCAGATGAGATGTACAAAACACAGGACACCCTTACGGGCCCTCGAGTTGTACGAGGAGACTTTCTCCCGCCACCAAAATCATTTAACCGGTTAACTGGCACGGTCCTTTTCACTATTCGGGCCCAAACTGGTACCATCGAATAATTAAGTGAATCACACAAAATTTGGTATACAGGGGTTTTTTGAGTCGCTGAACCGATTCCGGGGGTAATTTTTTTCATCTGACACCCCCATCCCCTAAAAAAAATAGAATTTAGGGGTGAGTTTGTCAATTCTTTACTAAACCTTTTTTTATTTGTGAAGTTTTCTTGTCTATAATTCGATTGCAGCAGTTACTTTTTTCAATGCCACCCCCAACCCCTGAAAAATAAGGGTTTAGGGGTTTAATTTTTTAGTTTTTTTATTTTCTACGAAAAAGTTTCGAATAATTTTATACCTGAATTCTTCATCCATAAATTCCACCGCAAGTGCTTTTTTTTGATCCGCGATCCCAAAAACCCCTATATACAATTTTTCTATATCCCGATAGTATTTCAATATTTGGCGGCCATTTTGGTTCGCCATTTTGAGTCTGCCATATTGAATTTTACAATTCCAATGCCAAATTCAGATTCAGCGACCCCAAAAACCCCTATATACAATTTTTCTATATCCCGATAGTATTTTAATATTTGGCGGCCATTTTGGTTCGCCATTTTGAGTCTGCTATATTGAAATTTAAAATTCCGATGCGAAATTCAGATTCAGCGACCCCAAAAACCATTACATACCAAGTTTCATTCAAATCGATTGAAAAACAAAAAAGTTATTACATTTGATCATATATGATACATTGCCAGAATTGGCCAGATTTTTGTTTGATCATATATGATACATTGCCAGTTAACCGGTTAAGGGGGGAGACTCAAGTAACTTTCGAAAAAAATTGATTTTTTTTTTATTGCATAAATCAATGCCATTACATAATAAACAATAAGTGGTTTCGGCGCACTGGTTCGGTCAGTTAGATAATTTAAAAGCTAATTTGCAATTTTAAAGATTATAAATTTCCGACGTTTCGGTCTGCGGTTTAGACCTTTTTCAAGGAAAGATATTTATAAAATGTATTGCGTTCGCTTTAGAGTCACACGTTTGATACGACGTGTAACACGCGAGTCGGTTGTAGAGTGACTGAGGGTAAACATAACTTGGATGACTATTTAAAGGTGAAACAAAACTGTGGCTAGAAACGGAGTCAAAAGAAAGACCATTAAATATTAAGAACGATTTAACAATTATTGACCAAACGAACATTTTCAACCTCACAACAACTGTCAAAATACCACTAATCGATGTTCATGTGGTAAGGGCCCAAACGCACTAGGATGTATGACCAAATGATTACATAATATACTTTTATTATGTATAGATGAACTGGTTAATACTGGCCAAAATTGAAGTGAAGACTCTATTGGAAGAATGCTATTACATGTCAAGAATATACTCCAGAAGTGTCAGAATAAAATTCTGCGTATTAACGGTGCTAGAGACGGGCTTATATGTACCTGTCTAGCAAGTACGCGCCGGAACGCGCGTTGCGTCCTTTCGCTCATTGTCCGTCCTTCGCACACAATAAACTTCGAAGGTAAGCCGAGTAATAATAGATAGATGTTTGCTCAGGTATAAATAAGAAACAGAAGGTCAATTATACGGGCCTGGAATCGCAGATTAGCGTCAGAGAGCTTACCAAAAACATCGGCTTTTCTAAACCGAAAACTTTAAACGCGTTTTTCTCGAAACCACGTTTTTCAAATTGGCGTGCAGCATAACTTAACAAATATTTGATCAATCGAGCTGTCGCAGTGCACACATTTACATAATTGAATTCCCCACCGGTCGTATTACTTTAATTTATGATATTAATTATTAAAACTATGTTTATTGCATATTTAACACGAAAATTTTACGCAAAAATCGCTGATTTTTTTCGGAGCCCCGTATTATTATTAATTTTGCATTTCTTATTAGCTGCCGTACATTCTTCCGACTCGAAATGGAACTAAATAGAAAACTCCGTTTCGTTTTCACCCCAGGACAAAATCTAAAAGCTGTACACTGCACGCCGATTACCCTCATCGACGCCGAAGCCACGGAGAGCAACCATAATAACTCCTCAAAAAACGGATATATGGGAATTAATTTTTTTTCTTGTTACATTGAAATACAAACAAATATATACAAAAAGTTACAGAACGTTTCATCAAGTATTTATATCCCAAAAAAATCTCCGAAAATCACCTTATTTTTAGCGGTTTACTTGAGTCTCCCCCCTTAACTGAAAGTTAATGTTAGGGTAGTGCCCAGTAATTAAATTTAAAATCAATACCGCACCCCATACGCTTCAGTCAACAAACGCCACTTAAACTGTCTTGTAGGTGTTCTTTATTCTTTGTAAAATCATACAGCAAAAGCGACCGGAGTCTACACAGTGTAGTCAAGCGAGATACAAGTGACATGATCGTTCAGCGGGCAAACGACAATTCAGTCCGCGCCTTCCGTTTCTGCGGCGCTCTCGCGATCGAGGGGACACCTTCTCTACCGCCTCTGCAGAATCTAACGGGCACCGCTGACGCGTCGTTCGCCCCCGAGAATACGGACACACACACATTTGCAAATTCAGGTGGCTCGAAACACGCGATGTCTCTCGTAAAAATCTTACACAGAAGTCCTGCCGCCCCCCGCGATACCAAAAACTTAATGATTAGCTCTGAAAATACGAACGTGACACACGTACACCTAAGCGCTAAGGAAAAAAACTAGAATCGTCTGCTGGTTAGTTCCCTAAAATGCGCAGGTCGCCTCAAACCTCGCGGTACAGTTTGGAGAAGGGGGCGTTTCCTTCGAGGAGAAAAGAATTTAGAGGATCCACTTCGAAGGTACGAGATGACGTCTGCCGTAATGGGCTTGTGTGCAAGGTAGAGATATCGAAGTGTAATTAAACACACTTATCGCGTATCCAAAATAACTTTGTGACATTCGAAAGCGACTTGCTCAGCAACGAACGGTTGCACGAAAGAATATTATCGCAGGTCGTTTAATTTTCCCAAGAGGGATCACTTCCTCCCCGAATGTACCGCAGATTTTCTGGCACGCTTTATGTAATACCTAAACGAATGCCGACTGCACTGCACTGCGGGCAATTAAATATCGAGCTCTGACGATGGACCGATACAGTCGAAATAAACGGCTTTTATACAAATAGCTCTGTGGTACGTAAAATTTGATTTCCCTACTACAATATAGTTATATAATATACATATATATTTATATATATTATATATAATAGCTAATAAATAATCCTTAATAGTTTATATCAGTTGAATCTCGTTAATCTGACCGGTGCCTAAACCAACGCTTAAAATATTAAATCGCTTACACTTTATGGCTCTTTATTTTCACGTTCCGCCTGGTAATTTCTTAAAAACTCGCCCACCTCTCTATTATACTTCGGTTACCTACTTATACCCTTATACTTAGCAATGATTCACGTCACGTAACGGCGTCGTGTACAATTCCTCGCCGATTACATTCACCGAATCGACGACGATGGACGACGAAAGGTAACGCCAGGTCGCGGCTCGTTTTTTTTTTTTTTTTAATATTTTGTTTAAGCTACCCGCCGAAAGTGAATGCAAACGGCGACGCGTGGCTGGAGAAAACACTGGTGGCTCGGGGGCATTCACGGTACGAAGTTTTTCCACCGCAAAAAACGCACGAGCGTCTATGCAAACTGTTCTCCGCGATGAGTAGCTAAATTTTGCCACAGCGTGCTACTGAACGATGGAAGTTGCTTGAGTCTTAGAATTAGTAGAACACTTTTGCCAAATTTTAGCGACCCGTTTTAGAGAATAAAGCGTTCGAGCGATGCTTCAACGTTGGAATTGAATTCTAGCGCATCCTGGAACACAAGTGGCAAATTCGCACGTCAAAGAGGCGATAGTAGCAACGTAACAACATAGTTAAGTAACAGAATGATTGGCTCGTGGAACAATCGATAAGAATTTAATTTCCCGTGCGTTGTACTTGAAACCAAATTGAATGCTCGTTGCAGGGAGAGGCCTGTCGCTTTACGATGCAAAGCTTTGATGCAATGCCAGGCTGATACATTTTATTATTTGAAAAACAGTCAGAAGGTGTTGCAGAAACGGAGTTGCTTTAGTAAAAGGTAATTGGAATCGCAGAAACTTTTAAGTTTCGTAGCTTACAACGATATTTATTATTGCTCGCGCAATTAACACACAGGTGCCAGAAATAATAGAAATAAAAACACACATTAGCCGTCTGATTTTCAATTACAACGCGCGCATACAATCATCGAGGTAGTTTCACTAACGATTGAATACAAAATTAGAGAATTATGTACGATTATGCTTGCGACGTTAAAACAGATACATCTTTGAACATTAGAATTAGTGGCTACACTGAGGGGCAAAAGGTAGATTTTCCAGAATATATAGACCCCCTACGCTTTTTGCAGCGACAGAATCCCTTCGACGCGAGAGCAAGCAACCCTTTCACCCTCTTTTGTTCTTTTCCCTTTAATTCCTCGCCGCGACTGTTCCCTCCCATTATAAACATATACGCGCGGTGAATTAAGCTCGAATGGACGCTGATTTTCCGACCCGCCGAACAAACCTGGCTCACGAGCGGACGAATCCTGAAATAAACGAGGGAAGAAAAGAGTCGACAGAAACGAATCGTTAGAGACGTACGCGTTAAGAATGCGATTTAATTGGACCATTGATTGCATTGGAAAAGCTAAACGCGCGTGCTGCGACGGTATTCCCGTCCTGCCGTAGAAGCGTGCACTTATTATGTACAAAATGTACAAATAATCACGCGAAAATGCGGCCGGCGTGATAAATGAGTCGACGGATGAACGATAAGTTTAATGACGTCAGCGCTGAGGATCGAGGAACGCGGAGGGATTGAATATTAAATCCATTCAATCGCGCTTCACGCGCGCTTCTTTGGCGAAGGGGCTAAAATACGATGCTCCATGTTGCTCGCTTGAAAATTTAGTCGATCTCTTCCCACTGATCTTTGAGTTGGGAAGTTTGACGAGTTGAAGGTGTTTAGTAATTAAGGTGATATGAATTCCCCTCTGCAGACTGGTCGACCCTTGATACGAATGGCACTTAAAGACTATCAAAGCATCGAAGAAGTGACGTTTCGAGTCTCAATGTTTTGGCAATTGCAGCAATATCGATCTTTGGTACAGAGTTTTTTCTCTCTCTCGAGGATAGTAGACGCGAACTTAGGGCCAATGTTAGGTAGCGATAAGCGATCTGGCGTGAGGACAAAAAGAGTTCCAATAAAATTAAACGTGAAGCTGTACAGTTTCATGGTACTTTTGTGTCTTTCGTCGAGCTGATAAGAAAATGGCTCGCGTGGGTGTTTAATCGTTGTTGGAGTTTTTTTTTCTGTATCGCCTTGTTTCAACGTTTCCTTCGAGTCCAGCTAGATCTTCATCGCGGATGTGAGAATTTGTCGCGAAAAGGAAGCGTAACGATCAGGGGTGGCCATAAAAAGAAACGATCTAGCGAAAGGAACACAAGGGAACGTCGGATATGCTGTTTTTCCCGAACGCGACACTTTTGCGGAGGAGTTCCGTGCGACATTTCCTCGCGAAATTCTGTCCCTTACATATCCATTCACACTGTTTGACAGTCCCACACGACCCACACACAGGCATGCAAACGTGCACGCACACGGCACAGACGCACGCAGAGCTGCGAATATGCGATTCGTTTCGGCGTATGCTCGAACAAGCTGAACATTTAAAAGACGCGTCTACACGAAGAGAATAGAGTCTCGCTATTTTTTTTCATTTTTTTTATATCGATTATCGGTTAATCCTCATCTAACGAACAAACAGTGTTTATTAGAGTTTATGTATACTTTATATATATATGTATATATATATATATATATAATAATAATTCGTAATAATAATAATTCATAATATCAATTCATCCCAACAACAAGTTTTTAAGGTTTCATCTGATAGTGTTTCTGTGTTTTTTTTCTTCTGTCCCGTTTTTCTCGTCTTTCTTCAAATCGTACTTTCTTCCTCGTCAATATATCTCTGTTCATTATATATATATTTATTTATTTATATATACTTTTATTTATTCATTTACTTCTTTTATATATATGTATAGACTGATATCAACACGTATAACATCGAATTCCCTATTAACTCTTCATTTATTCCCCATTTCCGCGCAGAGAATCGCGGGTAGCTGAATGCGTATCCTTAACTTATAAGTCTCTCGTTCTAACGCGAGCGAGACGACCGGTAGCGCGCAACAAAGCCGCGCCTCCCGTTCGCTCGATGTCTTTTTTTTTCTTCTTTCCCCCTTTAAGTTTCGGCGTTTCGGTTTCTAAACGACTCTTTTGCCCTTCTCCGTCGCCGCGACAAGTGCGCCCTCGCCTTCCACTTCCGCCAGAGGAAGCGAAACTTCGAGGCATCTCTGATTCCCTCCACTTCGAATACTCAGGTTTCCCCCCCCCCCCCCCCTCCCGCCCCCTCCCGGCAAACCCTATTATGGGAGTCTTTGATCTGACTGCGGTGTTTTGATTCTCACGGCCCTTCCTTCTCCACGCTCGAGACACACGCGCTATCGTTGCGATTACTCGTGCACACATATAGCTAAGCACTTACTAACCGGGGGAATGGAAACTTTTGCTCGGTAATTCTTGCCCTCTCACGTTCGTTTTAAAAATCACGCGGCTCGCGAAGCAGCAACCCTCCGCGACCCCTCGGCTGATATTCGGTTGCGGGTTCAAAGCGTAATAGCAGCCAGCTATTAAATCGCCTCCGTGTAAACCGGTAGCAGCTGCGAGATCGCAAAAGTGGTGGAACCGAGCCGCGCCGATAGTAGTAAAACGCGAGCACGGCAGTAATCTCGATGGCGGCTCAACTCTGACGCGATGCGTTGGCATTGATGACCCTAAATATATGTATATGTATAGATATATTAAATATGGTACTGTACAATCGATGAGGAAAAAGAATTTCTGAAAAGAGTATTTTATGGTGTCACGCGTACAGTCTGCTCGAAGGAATCGCGACACTGAAAGAGCGAGTCACGCGACCGAAGGCTGCTTTCATCAATACCTGCCTCGTACCCTAGATTTCTAAAGATGTGCCACTGAATTACTGATTTCGTAGGCTTCGTAACGCGTTAACAATATGTAATAACGGTAAATACAGGTGTAGCGATATGTTCGTAATCATAATTATACACGGGAGGAGTGCTTTCAGATCCAACTGTTGATAATCGAGATGCTGCGCAACGAGAAACATATCCTGATACATACAATTTGAAAGGAAGAGACCTGACATTCCGCGTGGTCCATACTTCGCGTCGATTTTTCAAAGAAACTACCCACTTGCTTTCGCGCAATTACATTCCGTCGCGTCGACGTAACGGCGCGATTTACCTTCTTTGCTGCCAATTACCAGAAAACTCACCTCTTGGTCCAACAACCATAGAATCGATGGAATAGCATGAAACACCTAATCAGGACAATGACGGTCCACCCGCCGAATGAAGCACATCGTCCCTCGTGCCCGCGAGCGCCTCTCGGAAGGCAACGACTCCTTCAAGTAGACTGTACCATGTCGGGGAATGTGATCAAGTCGCTACTGTGTAAAGCTTCGCGCTCCTTTCGACGATAATTGTACAAAAAACTCGTTTGCAAGCCTGTCCAGCCTGCAATGCGACGTGGCAGTATTATCAGTAAGTAGACAGTGTAGTACGATATGATACAGAGAACAAGTGTAATAGCGAGTCACCTCTGAAGCCGCGAGCGGCGCGCCGAGAGGCAAAGCGAGCGACGCCGTGGCCGATGGTAGACGTTGGGCGTATCCTGTATTCAGGATCGTCGAGCTCGAACTCGCGCGTATGTACATCCACAAGGTTGG
Source organism: Andrena fulva (assembly GCA_946251845.1). Lineage (NCBI taxonomy): Eukaryota > Metazoa > Arthropoda > Insecta > Hymenoptera > Andrenidae > Andrena > Andrena fulva. The sequence continues at coordinate 57,291,566 of OX276329.1, read as the reverse complement.
TCGAGCCGGTCTCCGGTCGGCAAGGCGTCCCGATCCGCGTGCCTCGCGACCCGACTCGTCGCCGCGGACAGAAATGACGCTCACACGCATACAGGCACACACGCACACACACACAGAACTACAGCGCATCATTGGTAATGAAATCGAAGTACCACAATTAGGCGAGACGTATTTTGTATATGAAGGTTATGGCCTGAACATCGACGGCGTTCGAATCCGAGCTGACGCGCACGCGGGGCCATTTGCCCCGCTGCAGCGTGTCAGCGTGGAAGGGACACGGATCCTCGTCCCGTGAGTTACCGCGGGCCGTTCCCCGCCCGTGCAGACGGCGGGAAGAACGCCCGGAAACGCGCAACCGAGCCGTGACATTGCAGCTGCACCCTGAAAGGAAAAGCGTTTCTGTCAGCGTAACGAGAAACTGAACGGACAGACGGCCCAAGGAAACGCCATCCCTCGTCGCCCTCGTACTCGAAGAAGCATCCCCGAAATCTCTCTTCTGCCTCCACGCTCGTCCCTCGTTCGTTACCCTCTCTCCACCTTTCTCTCTAAATTACTTGGTACGGTTAATTAATTATTTGGTACGGTCAATGGGCGTCTCTAAACCGCGAAGCTGCGCCCCGCCGCGCGATCGTCACTGCTAAATGTCTTTTTCTCTTGCGGTGGGGGGAGAGGGGGGTGGGGGGGGGGGGGTGGGGGAGTGAGAGTAGGGCCGCGTCCTCGTCGCCGCGGAGACGCGCCGCGAGACCCCGACACGCGATCCCTATCGGTACACGATCAGATTTCAAATCAAGAGAATCCCTAAACGTCACAACACCCGCCCGCGCGCAGTTGACCATTACTCGAGAACGATACTGCGTAACCGCTAAATCGTACGCTCCTCGTTTAAGCTTCGACCGTTTAAGTTGTCAGCGGTCCGGGCTCTTGATCGGGGCGGGAACCGCGATGCCCCGTGTAGATCCAGCCAAGAGCCCCGACCCAGAGTTCGTTCGTTCAGGATCGTCCCCGATCTGTCGATGGTGCCGGCTGCTCAGGGAACACACTCGATAGGGCTCTTCTTCGGGGCGGAGGGCGAGAGCCAAGGCCCTCGGGCGCAGCTCGCGCGGCGTCACTCCGAGGAACGCGGACCGGTCCCGGGCCCGCGTGTACCCGGGCCACGTCGGGACCGTTCGAGGGATAAGTGGATCCCGACGAGCGCGCCCCAAGACGGCCGTCGTGCCAGCAGGTCGGGAACGCGCCCCGGCCGGCCGCGCTCTCCTAGACAAGGACGATCGGAGACGGTCCCGAGATAAATTCCTAGGTGCACCTATGACAGACTCTTGTTGGGCAGGCGCCCTTAAAGCAGCCACTTAGCCACCAGGATCATGAATAAATGCGGCGCCAGGCACACGACGGACGCGGCGCCCGTCACCCTCACGTCGCTGTCCTTCAGCAGCACGGTGTCGATCACGTGGATGATGCCGTTGGTGCACTCCACGTCGGGACGGTACACGCGGATCCGCTTGCCCTCCCACTCGATCTGGTAACCTGCAAAGAGAAACCGTTCTCGATCAGTGGATCTGTAGGAATGGTGGGCGCAGCGCGGCACCTCCTCTCGCGGAAGGGGATGAACGAAGCGAATTGCGGATGTTGTAGCGACGGATGAATGGCTTCCGATGAGCTTTATGGAGCATGGAAACGGGCGACGCTAATTAAGGTTGAATCGTGTTCTGATGCTGCGGAGCACGGAGACGCGAAATGCACGTGGCTGCGCACTCGTACGGCTGACCCTTCGTTGACCGTGCCACTTAGATGATGCTTCTGATGCGCCACCCTGAGGCTGCTTTCGTTTAATGCTCGATGGTTGGGTCGATTTGTCGTTGGTTATAACAGGAACAAGATCAAATGGCTGTGTTGGTAGTTACGTTCAGAGGAAAAGCTGGTTCGTGCGAAGAATAGGAAACTGACGAGTCCTTAGCAGTCTTTTGATTCTGTTCCGACTATTTTGTTGAAAGTGTGCTTAAAAGACAGCTTGAATTTCAGAAGCTTGCAAGATTGAAATATGGATCGTTGGTTGATAGTATTAATACCGTATGTCATGAGATGTGGGGGCATTAAAATAATTGAATAATTATGTGATGCGGGGAGATTTTTAAGAAGTATCTTAGTAACTCTGGTGAGAATTTCTTTTATCAAACATTCGAAAGCCACTTTAACAGAACTGTACAAAATGCTCGGTGTCTCTTCCACTTGCCAATGAAGCCTGCGAAATGTGACCCAGGAAGAAGCGGCGTGAATTCAAGGTTCGTTCGTTCGAGCTATCGAAAAGCGGACGAATAATTGAAACGAGTAAAAGAGTGCACAGAAGAAAGACACGCGTGTAAAGGAAAAATCCGCAGCTAAACAGAGTGCAACCAAAAGGACCAGTTAAAAGTTAAAACAAATCTCATCGACCGTCTATTGCTCTCCCTCTTTTTAAGCAGAGAGATACGAGATACTTCGGATATCACCCTGCACGTAATTGGGACCGTGACTCTTATCTCGCCCCCTTTCCTCGCTTTATTATACCTTAATTACGTTATTATATTTTTATTTCCTTTCTTACGAAGAGAATGTCTATTATCTTCATTCCTGCTCCCATCGTTGTCCCAGTTTTCCCACTCCCACCCCCTTTGTTAAATTACATCTCCCGCCATTGTCCCCGCCCCTCGTTAAATTACATTTGTTGTTATCCAGGGCGCCTTCTCCCTTTCTCCGCGCGGCTTCTTTCCGTGAATTGCAAAAAACCGCGGGGCTCGCTGTAAACAGCCTAGAACGCTTTCGGCAATTCGCAATTTGCGGCCGAGCGGATGACCGCGCTAGCACGTAGCAATTAGCACCCAGGGGTAATCAACGGATTTGCATTTAAATGGTGGTCGAAAGGTGCATAATAAATCGTCTTGCAGCCTCGGCCTATAATTGTGCGCGCTCTTCCTGCTCCCCTCATCACCCGGCCGTCGGGCATGTCCGGAAGCAATCGAAATTGCCATGCACTTGGCGATACGACGATTTTCTTCGCGATTTCGCGTCAATTCGCTCGTTAACGGTTTACGTGCGCTTAGCTAATTGTCATCCATTTAATTATTTATTTACTTTTCACGAAAGAGTTACTTGAACACGAAAAGGAAAGTGGTCGACTATACGAATTTATGAACGTAGAGTGTGGCAAGTAGGTTTGCAACAGAGGAGCTTGTTACAGGTAATTAATTTATTTTCTAAAGACAAACGCGTTTTGCAGGTATTTCTGCAGAGAGAAATTGTGAAACGTGGGGAAATTTCAAAATGTACTTAAAGATTTCTTATTGAAACACTTATATTTTTCTTATCACCGATTTCGGTATTCTAAAAGTTCGAATTTCGGAGTAAAATGTAACTTGACACGAGGGGCGCGATTTAGAGATGCACAGCGTTGCGTTTCGTTTGCAACAGTAAAGTTGCAAAAGGAAGCGGCGAGCAATATATTTCTCGCGGTAACGTTTGAAGCTATCCAAGTCCGTAAGTTTTATTCGTGGCTCGTCGTATTTTATCTGGCACGAAATAGACAGAACACAAATTTACGTGCAAATCTACCTACCGTTTGTTTAGATAACGCGACGAACGCGCAGCGGGGCAACAAATAAATTTGCAACTTTGGTTATTTTTTGCAGTTGCTTCTGTTTTATATCGATAACGTAGGCAGATCGATGGCGCCCTGAGCAATAATACATGGTAAATGTACAATACCATTTTGGTAGAACTGTGATATATAATTTTCATTCGCCAGAGTTAAACGCGGGACTTAGGGGCTTTAAATGGATTCGTTTATCTAAATTATACGAGTAACGTCATAACGCGTTAACGTCATATCGTATTTCATCATTTCATACGTTTCAATTTCCATGCTTTTACGCAAATGAAAATTACACCATATACTGTATCACCGTGACAGAAAATTTCACGTACTGAACAAACGGAAGAATAACGATTACTGGGGAAAGTTCGTTTAAAACTTGAAACGAAAGAAGGTTTCCATGGTGCAATTAAATCACTTTTTAATTCATGATTAAACAGAGAGAAATGACATAGAAAAAGACATATCCTCGGGTGCGATACACCCCGTGTGACCACGAAGGGTTAACTATGAATGATACTTTTGAGTAAAATGACGACGACGATGAGCACGACTACACGGCCAAAAATATTCGCGTTTTCGCTGGAAACTGACTCTATGTTTACTCTGACAAGCTTAATCGACTCGTTTACGTGACAAGCAGCGTGTAAGATAATTACGATAAGTCGCTATCTTACGAAATTCGTAGGGATACTCACCGTGTAAACAATCAATAAATTCTTAAGTGTACGATACACGTCGAAATCTGTAAAACTCTGCACGTTAGTCAACTGATAAAATTGTTCGCCTCTGATAAAGGAGCCTGGTGAAATCGCGGTGATTTAAAGATATTGATCTATTAGCGTACTTTATCAAGCATTACGAAGTGCAACACCAAACTCTATCGCCCGCAATATCTCTGTCCCCTGAATCGATAAGAAAAATATATTCTTCCTAACAAGAGCACACGTGATGTCGATAATTAAATTTTTTTATAGGATACGACGGTTATTTAAAATTCTTTGAAATACCATTGCCCGTTCTAGTTTCGATAGAAAAATAACTGAATTTGGAGAGTAGGATACAACTGACAAGTACAATTAACTTAACTTTCCCTTTGGCTCTACCGCGACGAGAAAAGGAATGGAAAATGGAACGAAAGAGAACTTAAAAAAAAAGAGAACGAAACGTAGATCGAAGGAAGAACCCTTGTTTTCGTGCAGGCGTACGACCAACAAGCAGTGACGTGAACAATTGTGAAAGCAAAGCGCGATCTACGTTATTTTCAGGACAAAAAGCATTCCTTTCAAGCACTGAGCCTGCATGAAACGCGCGTACTTGATCAGACTCGAACGTAGCCGTAACGAGGACACGTGGTAAGACGATTCACAAACAACCACCTCGTGCGTTAGTGTTTGTGTGAATTTTGTTAATTTATAGAAGTGTCGAGTAAGCATTTGCTACTGACCGCGGCACTCTTGACAACGATCGATTCACGAAATTGCGAACAACCACTTGTGCACGCTGAAAGTCCGCAGAAATCTATTATTTTTATACAGCAAGTAGAAACAGTAATGGTCCTGGATTCTACGTGTCTAATCGTCAGAGATATTTTCTCCAAAAATCTGTTGCAAAATTCATCTTCTACTTTTATGCATTCGATAAAAAAAAAATAATTCAATGGGACCATATGTCTTAAACGAATAATTCTCTCACAGTAAACTTTAAAGCTTCAGCCAGTAAATAGTATACTCCACGAATGGAGACCCGTACGTGTTTTTCTCCGACAAAAGAGCAACAAAATGGAACGAGCTCTCCACCCCGGAAAGTAACTCTACACGATCTAATTGGACAGAACTTTGACAATCTTTTGCGAGAGAACGGTTCGTTTGCGACACAGGATTCCTTTCCAACTTTCCGCTCTCTGGTCGAGTAGAATATTCGTGGAAACAGAGAACAGAAACGTGATCCCGGATTTCATGGCCAAGGTAAATTCGAGATAAATATTACAGCAGCTTTTGTGGAGAACCCCGGAAGACCCAGGTGGATACCAAGGCTATTACCATTTTCACATCTTGCACATATCTTAATATCTTTCTTGCACGACACTCCGAGAATCTAAACTCTGTGGTGTTTAAACTAACGCGTTCACAGGCAACAACTGTGAGAAGTGCTTGCTACTTCACCTCTCTGTGGTCTTTTAAACTAGATTGACTCGACCAAACGGATCGCACCCGATCCCTCTTATTTCGACCACGAGAGCCGACCTCGCTGCTAAGCGAAAGCCAGCAACGCGGGCACGGGTGTACGCGCGTTGGACGCGGTGCGTGACAGTGCGTAGAACCGTTCGCAATTGGACATCGTGCGCTGCGTCGTACATGTGAAAGCACGTGTCGTCGCTCATCGGCGACGTCTAAACACTGAACTCACTCACCGAAAGTTTCTGGGCGGATCGCGTTTTCGTCGTACTTGTCATCTAAATACAACGAAATAGCAACAGGTTTGAGATTGAACATAGGGCAGAGCTCTCGTACGGAGCCTGAACGGTGATCGATACATATTCATCCGGCTCGCTACCAACAACGACAACGACAACACTCCCGAGCACACAGTTACGTTGGCAAAGTGATATATCTGACGTAAACGTTGAGTGTACATATATATTGAGAGTACTTGGATATGTATATCATAGCAATTGCAAGAGAGTGCTTATGCAAATTGATCGGACACAGGTGCGCGGGACACTTACTTTCGCTGTTCTCTCGGACGCGAAGCTTCAGGCTGTCTCTGACCGCTGTGAGGACGATGGTGTCGTTGTGCTTCATCTCCTTCAGCTTGGCCATGGTGTACGCCTCGTTTGCTATCACCAGATGTCGTTCCAGGATCTGCTTCGTCTGAAATCAGTGATAGCAGGGTTTTTTAATCCAATGCCCAATTTTTACAAAACACGAGAAAGAGAAATATATAATTATTGCCCGTGACGCGTGTGAAATCTAATTTTGATTTATTCACATTTCTAATGATAGGGAGTAGAAGGCTTCTACTTTGGACCCAAATTGAAGGAATAAAAATATTTTTGATGCAAATTACAAAAAAATCATTGGTTAATTTTATTTAAAGAATAAAATCCAGGTTTCTTTTCTTTTTACAAAGCCCTAGAATTAGTTTGGTGGTGGTTACATTAATCGCCTTTTTTCTTTTTTCGGGGGTGAAATTGCAAGTCGGGGGAATTGCAAAGTGATTGTTTTGTAGCGTTTACGGTGGCTTCGGAGGAATACTTACGTGGTAGCTGAAGTCAGGCATAAAGAGCTTCTTGGAGGTAGACGGGTAACTGATAGCAGCCACGTCCCAGGCGTAGTTGCGCGGAGCGAAGTACGTGAAACGCTTCGTCGTGTCACCCAGCTGCTCGTTGAATCCGCGCCGTTGTCCCAGGAAGTACGTGGAGCTGGAAAATGGTCGGAGAAATGTTAGAAATTTGTCAGCGATCGTGGATAACCGAAGTCTCTGAAATTGTCCAATTATCACGGTCACACTTAATCTTTCACAATTCAACGAACATGTCGATGGCTTAGCGCACAAACATCGTATATCCGCTTTGTGTGAAACTTGAGTTTTTATATGCAACAAATAGTTATTCACTGTTTCTTTATGTTTAAACAATAAGTGGTATCGGCGCACTGGTTCGATCATTAATCCCTTTATTAATCCCACTTTATGTATCCTGGTGGGATTAATAAAGGGATTAATAGATCGCGCAATTTTACTCTCTGACCCTGAATTTCGACCAGCTAATCTACTCCTCATTAAAGATACTCTAAAACGTAATGGTTATCCCATAGAAATGGTCTCAACAATAATCCGTGACCGCGTTTTTGAGATTTACTATCCGGCTTGATGGAAAAGCGTAAGGAGGAAAAAGCCAATAAAATAGGACCGATTAGTTGGAAAAATACCGCGGTCATACCATTTAGCAATAATATTTCTAATGATATTAAAAGAATGTTCAGGAAAATAGGAATACACACCATTTTTAAAATGCCAGTTTATACTAAAAACTTGTTCCCTCCAATTAAAGATAAAATACCTTTATTAAAGAATTCGAACATCATTTACTCAATCCCTTGCATGGGTTGCAACCAAGTTTACATTGGGCAAACGTCTAGACTTTTAGAAAGACGGATCTACGAACACAAAAGGAACATTTTCCTACCACCCCCACAACATACTGCCCTAACGAAACACGCATTGGAATTTGATCACAGATTTGACTTCGATAATGTTAAAATTATTGATAGAGAGGCCAATTGCAGTCGCAGAATTCTGTTGGAGACGTTGCATATGATTAAACAACCAAGCGTAAACCTTAGGTATGAAACACCTAAAATACAAGAGTACTACGCAACTTTATTAAAGCAATAAGGCTTTATGATGTAATTCTTCCGATAGAGTCTTCACTTCAATTTTGGTCAGTATAACCAGTTCATCTATGCATAATAAAATTATATTATGTAATCATTTGGTCATATATCCTAATGCGTTTGGCTTTTACCACAGTAACATCAATTAGTGGTATTTTGACAGTTGTTGTGAGGTTGAAAATGTTCGTTCTGGTCAATAATTGTTAAATTCGTTCTTAATATTTAATGGTCTCTCTTTTGACTCCGTTCTAGCCACAGTTTTGTTTCACCTTTAAATGGTCCTCCAAGTTATGTTTACTTCAGTCACTCTACAACCGACTCGTGTGTTACACGTCGTATCAAACGTGTGACTTTAAAGCGAACGCAATATACTTTATAAATATCTTTCCTTGAAAAAGGTCTAAACCGCAGACCGAAACGTCGGAAATTTATAACTTTTAAAATTGCAAATTAGCTTTTAAATTATTTAACTGACCGAACCAGTGCGCCGAAACCACTTATTGTTTATTCGAAAAATACGGTCGATAGCTTAATTACTTTGTTTCTTTATGTTGTATAAAAATCACATTTACACCTGTTTCATAAATTTGTCAAAAATAATATTCTTCTTCGTTGCATGACCCTGAATCTTATGTACCATTGCACGTTTAAACCAGTTTTTCTCGAAAACATTAAAAGTGGACATAGCTGACATTTGTGCACTAAGCCATCGATGTATAAATAGTTGACTTATCTCCAGGCCCGGCTCGAGTCTTTCTTGCGTCCTTTATTTATAATAAGGTACATTTCTTTGAGCTTTTCGGTACCCTCACTCTAAACATTTATTCGTAGCTTAAAACATTTGCAGTGCAACTTGTAATATTTAATTTAAAATTCTACTTTAAAAGATGCCAACAATGGAAGGATCATGTTCCGCCCCTTGTCAACCTTACGCCCCAAGCAGCCACCTTTATCCCCCTTCCGCCCCATAATGCCATTCCCCAGACATAAAAGTGAAAATTGCAATCAAACAGGAGGACAAGCTGACGCGACATAAAAGCCAAATTCTCGCCTAGCACAATTCGCGTCGAAGAAAATAGCATAGTCATTCTTACATCCCTACTAAACGTCCACAAGCTGGCTAAGCACGGGGATCAAGCAGATCGAAGTGAAGCCTCTGCTCAGACTTGCCTTCGAGCAGCCATTGTTCGTTTCATGGCTGGTCTGTGCGCATAAAGGTCCATGGGAAACGGTAAAAGGGTAGAATGCAGAGGCAAACAAATCGATGATACCGGATCCCGGTGTTCCTAAACGCACGGGAGTGACGTATCGCCAGTAGGGAGATACTGGTATGGATGGGCTCTAGCGCGGATGTCATGGTGTGGGGTGATGGAATGCTGACATCACCATCCATCCAGTGCATCGAGTAAAGATACCTATCGTATAAAGGGTCTAATGGCATTAAAGCCTGCGCACAGCCGACCATTTCCCAGACGCTCGTAGCCCCGACGATCCCCGATCTATTGCAACAAGATGCCCTGCTTGCTGGACGTCGCGACGTCCAGCAACAATGTTCGACCCATCTCGCAGGCGAACGCGCGCCGTCCAGCGCTTCGCACACGATCGTTATCTAAATTGCCGTGATATTTAACGGCCGTTCGCCTGAATTTTTTTCCCCTATCTTTTTTTATTGACTCTTGGAGCTATCTGCTCGGCACCGTATGATTTAATCAAAACTTTTGATCGGCCGAACGTTGTTTGGACAAGCGCCGCGCGAATGTTTAGTCAACGGGCGCGTTATTTAATGGGATTTTATCGTCGCGCAAGTTTATTTGCCGGTTATTGGGATATCGTTTAATTGGATTTTCCATTACCGATGCGTCGGTAATTGAAATAACGAGGGGGGGAATTAAATCGCGATGGATGCGCCCGCGCGGACCACGCGCGGCGCCGGGCGTGTGCCGTAATGATTCCGCGAAAACAATTTAACGAAAGGAAAATGCAGGCTTTTCACGGGGGAACGCTGATGCGCGCGGGCCATTTATATTTCAACGGGAGCGGTAGCGAATGTTGCCACCAGCGACGTTAAAACAATGGCAGGTGTTTTGTAGCTTTTTATACTGAACGTCGAAATGGGCTCGGTTGCGCGTTGTAATTTACGCTTTGGGGTTCGCCTGGAATTTAGTGGGTTACACGAATTAATCCTTTCTCCGGTAACTAGGATTGGAGATGAAATTTTCAAATTTCTAAGTATCTTTAATTTTAAGTTCAAGTTTGAGTTTAAATTTAACTTTTAATTTATATTTAATATATACACTTATAAATTATAATATTATAAATAAACTTTTTAGTTTCAATTTAACTTTGAACTTAAATTTAAATTTTCAGTTCAAATTTAAATTTAACTTTTGGCCATTTTCACAGAATCCACTGACATATGTATTCACGACTCAGGACGGCAAACTTCGTTTTGGTCGAGGCAAACGACATCCCCGATCGAAATGCCAGTTAAAAGGAATTATTTCGATACATCTTCGAAAAAATAATACAGCTTATTTAGTTTCTTGACCCGGCTATCACATTTACGGTTGTGAGGCTCTTAAATCGCGACCCATTAAGTTGAACAAGGGGATAGTATCAATAAGGTATCGAGGACAACAGTGTTCCGATACGAATTTAATGGATGGCCAGTGGAAACATCCAATTCCCGCAGTAAGATTCTCTGTTTATAGTTTCTCCGTGGAGCGGGCTACGTTCACGGTAATTGGAATGGAGATTTGTTGCGTTATTTTAATTAAATTCGAGGCAGGCCAATGGGATTGAGCCGTGGAGCCGAGGCAAACTTCTTTCCATCGAAAGAAACGATCCAGCAGCAGAATAAATAAGACTATCTTTTCGAAACTGATGGATTTTAAATTTCAACGACGCCTGTTCCTTCGTGCAATCGATACATACTCGTAGCATACTCATTACTTCCTGGGTGTTCTTCCTTGGATTTGAAGACGCAAGAAGTATTTCACTGAAAGTTGAATTCAATCGTTCACTATAAACCTCAAAGAATTGCTCATATTTCTATGACAAACGTCTGCTACTTTCTGTGGATTCCAGAGGGGGAAGGAGATTTCAGAATATCCTGGCTTTGCTCGTTCGATGCTCGTGAAAGATTAAGCAATGGTAGCTTGGTGTGGGCATTCTCCTTTGACACGTTGCAGCCTGTTGAATATTAACGCGGAGTTTTACTTACTTCAGCATGGGGTCGGTCCTAAGCTTCTCGAGGACAGTGGTGTACGGGACACCGAGGACCCTGTCGATGATATGAATGATTCCGTTTGTGGCAGCGATATTCCCGGTGACTACTGTCGCGTTCACACCGCCACCTTCCACGGTCACAGTCTGGTTTCCGCTCGGTGTTTGGACCACGTTGAAGTACAGCTTCTTCCTGTCCGCTGCCGTGGGCACCTACAAGAAACGAACGAATCTTGAAGGAAATGTTCACGAGCGCACGTGACACGCTTGGGAAGCAAGTGATGCGTGCTTTGCATACGGAAACACCGACAGAATGCCACAGAAAGAGAGGACAGATGATCCGGTTCTTCGAATAATTCGCTATACTCGATACGCCACACTTTTTGCGTCGGCTGCAGGTCGTGTGACATTTTTACAAGCAGCCTCAGGCAGAGCATCACTGAGATGAATGACGATGTTCATACTTTATGATACACTAAATAAAGGGATAAAAATTAGAGATGTACCGACTAGGGTTTCGGCCGACTAGCCGACTAGCTGATTAATCGGCCCCCAAGAAGCCGACTAGTCGGCCACTATTCAGTACATCTCTAATAGCAAAGTTATAAAACTTGTTAGAAAAGGAGAACGAAAAATGGGCAAATATTCACAAAAAGGGAGCCGATCATTCGGCCTTTTTTGCCGACTAGTCGCCGACTACAAAAGTGGCCGGATAGTCGGCTTAACCGACTAGTCGGCCACTAGTCGGTACATCTCTAATAAAAATGTAGAAACGTTCACTAATAAAAAATGCTTTTAATATAAACTGGTGAAACGTGGAATTTTTTTGTAAACTGATTAGAATATTTACACGCTACTTTAGCCGCTTGTTTACCTCGTGGATCAGAGAGAACAGTGTATTGCACCGCTGTTCCCATGAAATCGAGTGAAGCGGCAGAACTGAAAGTTGCTGGATGATTTATAATTAACGAGACGGCCGTGTCGCGATTTTATTCAAAGAACCGTCGAAAGTCAGCCTCGTGCAAACAAGAACTCGTACATATCTAACTGCCAGTTACGACGAAAGACGGGAAGAGAGTTAAAAGTTACCCGGGTTCCTCTACTTGAAAGTTCCCCGTAGAGTTTAAAGAATAGAAAGGTGGGGAACGTCGCGTCGTTGGACACTTAGCAATAAGTTCGCTTCGTTATGTGTGCGTCTATGCGTACTTAAGGGGGGTCACTCAAGTGAAAATGAACTACCAGTTATTTTACAGATAAAAATTTGAAAATATGTATTTCCATATTATTTTTTACGCTGAAATGAATTATGTAAGAATTAATAGAGTGACATTTTTTTTTCAAAAATTTAAAAAAAAAATTTCGAAAAAATTATTCGATTTTAAAATCCATACCCTTATCTCTGTAGTATTGTATACAAAGACTGCAGAAAAAATTTCAGCTCGAAAACTTCATTTTTGTCCGAGTTATAAAGTTTTTATGTTCCGGCGTAGTAACTAAAACGCTTTAATGAACTTTGTAATCATTCTTTAGAAGGAAAGCAGGTTGCATTCGAAAGTAGTTACTCCGCGACAAATGGCCACCATTTCGAGCAGTTCTTACGAAATCTGTTTCCCAGGATCTGCACTGTGTGTTTCGATCAAGGGTTAATAACCCTGCTGGGATAATGAACTCGCTAGTATAATTTCTATTCACTGTATACAGAAGCCCAATCAAATTTTGCTGCTCATTCATTACTTCTGAATCCAAACATACGCTTTTCAGTCCCATCAAAGTATAGCCAGAGTGCGTGAATTAATAAAAGCCATGGCGAGAGCCTGAAAAGGAATTCAGAGATGCGTCTGCGAAGAATTCGGGAGCGTACTTCACGTATTCGACTTGCAAATACCGTTTGAAGTTGAAAATTTGTTTCCTCATCGTGGGGCCCCGCATTTTCGCAGAAAGTTTAATGAGGCCGGAAGCGGAGGAGTGAAAAGAAGACGAGGAAGAAAAAGAGGAGGGAAAAACAGAGACGAGGGGAGAGAGAGAGAGACAGGCAGAGAACTTAAAGGCAGTGATTCCTTTTCCGGTTGATCCCTCTCTCATGAATTTTCCGGCTTGCACTCCGCGCCACTTCCGGCTACTTTTCTGATCTGCAGTTGCCGCTGCATCCGTAGATAGATGCATCTTCCCGAGGCTGCCAGCTTCAAAGAGCAGATCGAATAAATTCCGTGAAAATCCACGCCCCTTACAAAGAATTTTCCTATAAGCCTCTTTCTCGGGGAGATCACTACCCTTTACTTTCCATTCCTGCAGGATCATGCGCTCCCCTACTTTCCTCATTCGACGTCTCATTCGATTTACTTCCACCCCTCCTCCGCCCCTTTATTTGCACTTGCGCGTAATCTTGCCACTTCTCGCGAGCTAAATCGATTAACTTCGAGCGCACATGTGCCGCCATAAATAACGACGCTGTTCGGAGGATCGAGTAAATAATCAAGGGCATTGACGCTGAGACGAGGCACGGTAAAACGTGTACCTAATTGTCCCGCGGTTGGGTGGAATCGAACGCTGCGTTAGAAGACAGATTAGTCGCGAACGAAGCAACGGGGACGCGACGGAATTGCGTTCCGCGGAATGACGTCGAATGAATTAATTACGGAAACGCGCGCCTGCTCCGCGGCACGGAAGAAAAAAAGGAGTCGCGTTATCTCGCGTATGAAACTGAACGTCGCGTTACGAGACTCGGGCCTGTTTTTTCTTTCCACCGGTTGTTTTACGGGAGCCGAGCAGCCCGTCATAAAGTAGGGAACCGGCGTAAAACATATCCCCCGCGATAAATTGGCGCGGAAGCACGGGGCCCGCGCGTTGCTTAATGCAAATCGGTCGACACCTGGCATAAAAACGGCGCATATTTTGGTCGGCCCGCCGAGCGACGCACTCGAGGAACGATTAAAGGGCGAAATAAAGCTGTACGCCGCGCTGCTTTATCGGCTTCCTCGTCCCGCGTGTAGCCTGGTAACGCGTAATTAAATCGACCACCTCTAAATCACGAATTTCGGAGAATCGCGCCTTTGAATCGGTTGGGGACACCTTGAAGCACTCTAGCAAATTGTTGGTATGCTGTGTAGCGTTTCATATAAATTCAGGATTCCGCAAAAAATTATCTTGTAATAAATAGCGTGTAAATTATTCAAACGAGAAATGTACAGGTGACTGGAAAATTTGAAAAGGCGCGGGTTCGTAGAGCATTATATACAAGAAACTGTGGGGATTCCAAATTTTAGTGAGTTTCGAAGGATTCCGTGGGAAAATTTAACGCTGGCCTATAGGAATGAAGAGACCTTCGTTCACATAATCTACAGGTTTCAAAGGTTTCGATGTGCTTTAAAGAGTAGCTGTGAAGCTTACGAGGGACGCACCTTACTTAAAGATATGCTGAAACGCTGATTCGTGAAGTTTTAATGGGTTAATGTTGATTTATTGTATGAATGCTGGTGGTCACTCCACAGATTATATAATATTCCAAATTTCAACCCTTTTCTTTCTTAATCACACATAGGGTATGTGTCCCAATTACGGAGGGTTTAAGCCAGTTTGCGAAATCATATATTAATTAAACAATACTGCTACATGAATTTCATATTCTGAAAATTAATATCTGTTGGTGAACAATTCTTCTTTATGAAGGACTTCTTTTTAAGTAAAAAAAAATAAATCTTTGTAATGTATTTAATTAAACAAAAACAGATGTTTTTGTCCCTATTACGGAGCCCTGAAAACTGCGCCGTCCGCATTAAGGTCTAAACACACATATCCGTTCCGTCTCAGTTCCGTGTCAGTGTGCCAGTGGTAAGTAGAAGAGACCCTCTACGCCCCTCTTCTTCTTACCAATGGCACACTGACACGGAACTGAGACGGAACTGACAAGTGTGCGCGGACCTTAACGGTGCCCCCCATTACGGAGCCGGCCCGTATAAAGGTCCGCGCACACATATCCGTTCCGTCTCAGTTCCGTGTCAGTGTGCCATTGGTAAGAAGAAGAGATCCTCTACGCCCCTCTTCTTCTTACCAATGGCACACTGACACGGAACTGAGACGGAACGGATATGTGTGCGCGGACCTTAAAGGTCTAAGCACACATATCCGTTCCATCTCAGTTCCGTGTCAGTCTGCCAGTGGTAAGAAGAAGAGATCCTCTACGCCCCTCTTCTTCTTACCAATGGCACACTGACACGGAACTGAGACGGAACGGATATGTGTGTTTAGACCTTAAAGGTCTGCGCACACATATCCGTTCCGTGTCAATTCCGTTCCGGCGTGCCAATGGGTAAGAAGAAGAGGGGCGTAGAGGGTCTCTTCTTCTTACCACTGGCACGCCAGAACGGAACTGACACGGAACGGATATGTGTGCGCAGATCTTTAAGGTCTTACCACTGGCACGCCGGAACTGCGCCGGAACGAAACTGACACGGAACGGATATGTGTGCGCGGACCTTATAACGGTGCCCCCCATTATGGAGCCTATCCACATTTCGGTACCTTTGAATGTCGCTCCTAACGTAACTTTTGTGAAATATGGTTACCTAGAGCTATTTTGATTCATGTTTCCAGATCCACACACGCACTTCGCTTTTGACAGTTTGGAACAAAAATGAGGTTATGACGAAACCACGCTTCCGGCTTCGAGGCTCCGTATTACGGACAAGATTGAAAATCTAGCGGTATTACGGAATTTAACTTAAAAATAAAAACAAACAAGTTTGTAGGTGCTGAATTTATTGTTTTTAATTACATTAAACCTTTTTAAGATATAATATGCATTTTATACGGTGAAAACAGTGTTTATAATTGATTTATATGAAGTAGTTCGGTACCACATTTCTTAAGGTTTTGGACAAGAAATGCTATTTATTAATTCACCGAAAGCGTGTTACGCATTTTTTTATGAATACTTATAATATTATGACATATTAAAATTGTCGTTTTTTACTTTGAATCTTGTTCGTGAATATTTGAATTTAATTAAAAAAAATTCGTTTACGTTTGTTTATGCATGGATTTTGTTTCATTGATAATTTTAATAGAAAGGCTCCATAATTGGGACAGGCTCCGTAATAGGGACACATACTATCGTCATTTTCTCTACCGAGCTTTCTGCTTTAGTTAATAATGGAAGGTATTCGACTCGTTGCAGTAAAATTAACGATAATCGTATGAAGAATCTTGCGCACACCGAATGCAATGCGGCAGAATGAAGGTTTAGGGCGCAATGCCATGAGTTACACATTCTGCAGGCGTTGGTATCTCCGCTCCGTGGTCGGCTGCTATCGATTTTGATCTGTGAACGCAATTACGCGAAATCACCGATATAGCTAATTACTTCAATGCCCGTGCTTCAATCACTGGGCACGCTGATACGGAACTGCCTTTAATTATACGCTCTGTCTGTTAATAAATTAACATCCTACCCGGGCAAACAAAGTGCAGTAAACGCGCATGATAAAGGCCTGGTTCTCATTATGCGTCCAATCGACGCCAGACAACCGACTAACGACCGACAAAATATTGCACCACATGTACAGGGTGGTCGACTGGAAACACCCGGAGAACTTTGTCAGTATTATTCCTCTCGACAAAGGCTGACAATGAGTCGGACAGAAAGATAAAATCAAAGAGTGACGTTCTCACTCTGTAATCATTAAAGCCTTGCTTTAACATTTATACTAACGATTTACAAATTGATTCGGCAATATAATCCACGATTTTCGATAAGAAGGTATAGTTATTTCGTACTTTAAAAGTCTCTGCATCTATTAGAAACTGGCGCAAGTGGTATAGCTCCGTGACTAGTCAGACTTGCCAATAGTAGACAGTTGTGGCAGATGGACTCTTTGGACAATCCATACGTAATATGCTGACTCTTATGAAATAATTTAGTCCCGTATTAAGAACTGGCCCACTCTCAGCCCCATAATCTGATTATCCAAATCGGGGCCAGAGATTTATCTATCAGTTAATGAGCGGGCAAGGAGGAGGTCTGCGAAATGGGAGCCTCGGCAGCGGCATCAATTAATCTACGAATGGATTATGATAAAAGCCCAGTGGATGCGCACTAATATCCGGTCGCTAATTGCTGGTTATTAAACAACATCCACCAGTAACACGTGGAGCATTTATTAGCAGCGTGGCGTATGAACGTTCGTCCCAATATTGACTTCGCCTGCCTTCGTTTAACACACCACAATGCGCGTATTAATTACTGTAAACAATGAGCAAATCGTTCTAATCACGAGTAACGTAATTTCCCTGCGGCCGGTTGGTATTTTCGCGCCCAGAGGTGCTATCGATTATTAAAACAGCGACACTCCACGGACGCGACAGCGATTCGACGCTCAACAGACTAAGGCAATAGGAATAGCCATTTGTTTTGGAAATATTGAAACAAAACAATCAAATTCAACATGAATGAAAAATATTTGTTTCCAACCGAACCAGTCGAAATTAGCTGAACCCTTTTCTTCAAATCGCCTCGTACACGTAGCTGAAATACCTATAAAACAAAATGCTCTTGACACCACAATTGATTCAACGAAGACAAGAGGGAAGGATCCTCCTGAATATTCAAATTCCTTCCGTCCCGTTGTAACAACCCATTCGCGGGGCACAGATGTATCGCGCTAACTTACAGTAATACACTGCAAATTATAAGTTGTACAATTAGTTGGACGCGTGTTGTTTTTCATTATCCACCCACCCTCGCCGCCGTAATTGGCGCGGCGAAACAATCGCGAACTCCAAGTATCTCACCCGCGACCGTTTTATGAAGAGGATTACACGCGCGCCGTGTTTTCCACGGTGCCGCTCAGCCGTTTATTATACCGGCAAAAAGCGCGATTTTTCACCCCCCCTCCCCCGCCGCGGGATTTGCAAAAACCGCTCCGGCGTGGCACTATAAATTCGGCGTTGTAAAACTGAGCGTGTAAACAAACGGCAAATTCGCGAACAATGCGTCGAGAGGGGATAATACTCGTTCGAATGTATCCGAAGGCGGGGCGGAATTTATAAATTCACACGGGGAATTATTCTTTCACCCCTTGCAGACGGGCCCTGTGTATCGTTTCGATTAAGCGACTCCCATTTCCTTTTTCGCGCGGTGAAATGTAGTTTTCGCGCGTCCGAGGGAAACGACGTAATCCACGGGTTTAAAATAAAGTGTCCTTTAATTGAATACCGTGCCGCGGCGGTTTCCGAGTGTGCGTGCCACCGGTACACGCAGAAGCTTACTCGCTTGTAAATCGTACCCGCGAGAGCTGTGACCATTATTCTTTTACATCCTGTACAAGGTCGCTTAAAATTCGGATGGAACCGGGGAATAAATTCGTGCGAGGTATGTTATTCAGGAAGAAACAGGCATATTGTTCGAGAATCGATGGGTGCAATAGGGTGGAGAGCGGCGTTCCTTCGATCGCGAAGGAAACGGCAGAAGTATTCGAGGAACGTTCGTCGAGATCCGTGAATTAATCTGCTGGCGAATGAGCTGCAGTCTGTTATGCGACGCGCGTTATTGGAGCTGCTAAAATATCGACGTCGAATATCGAATTCCGCGACGAGTGTTACATTAATCGCGCGTTATATAAACGGTCCCGGAAGTTCCGGGGGAAGGGCGTTAAATGAAAATGAGCCTCCCTGCTCGAACCCGATAAGGGGTGGCTCGCCTCCTCAGATTAAGTGGATTGGAAGGTAAAAGTTTGCCGAAAGACGTCTGACGTCATAACAACGGAGGGCTACGCGCCGTCAAAGTTCCTTGGGAGTCGGCCGAGGGACGCTGCTTCGTTTCCCCTGCTCCCCGTAGCTCATTATCATCCAATCAGCATGGCGAAACTTTTCGGCGGAATAACAGAGAGCCCTCTGCTGTTTTAACGCGATTCGTGGGCCTGCCAGCGACGGAACCGAGCTCGATATTATGTACTCGAGGATGGCGGCTCAGTTGTGCCGTCGAGTTCGAGTCGAGCAATAATTGTACAAGCACAAATGCCGCGCAATATAATTTGCTTAACAAGCGTTACGAATAGATCGTTCATTTCGCGTCTTCACACTTTGCGGGATGAAGAATTGTTTCAGTGGGAAATGTAATATTCGAGTGGCGGCGGAGGAAGTTTAAATCTCGAAGGAAATGATTTGAAATTATTGTTTCTTGTTGTTAATTATACGAGCTGTACAATTTCATCGTTAACCTTTCGTTAACCGTGCCCTAGGCTTCTGTTTCAATTTCTAAGTAGCATAGACTTAAAATAGGGAGACCAGCAGGATTCACGGTCACCGTTACGGCGATTTATAAGAATTCTCTTGAATTTTTAGTATTTGCAAGGTCGACGAAGCCTCCGAATGGTCGAAACTTTCGAGATACTTGGTACTCTAAGAATTCGAAGGAATTAAGGGGTTATTAGGGTAGTTAGGATTATCGAGATTTAGTGGAGTGGCAGTGCTTTGGGATTTCGTACCATCTTAGTGACTATTAAGACCGTGAAGACTATAAGGACGTTCGAGGCAGCTAGGACCTCGGAGACCGCTGGGATTCTGGGGCTACTCCGAAACTGCGGTCTCCCATGATCTTGAGAACTACCGGGATCTTCGAACTTCTCATTAAACCGAGGATTACAAGAATACTTTTAAGCAGCGGGGCTTTGGAGAGGGTCTAGTAAAACATAAAGATCTAGAACTAATTCTGTTCACTTAAAAGATTTTGAGGACTCTTTGCACAGGGTGATCACTTCAACGCAATGTACGATTTCTTAGGTATTTTCGATAATTTGACTAAAAAGTGTTTCTAACAAAAGTTAGATTTTGAAATTCAGAAAATTTCTACGGTGCCCCCTTCCTCCTGATGCCCTAAGCACGTGCTTATTTTGCTTAGTGGTTAATCCAGCACTGCTCTCACTTAATTATAGACTACCAGAATTTTCAGAATCAAATAATTTTATCTGTCTAAAATCCACTATCAATTCAATGATTCCTGGATCATTGAGTACCAACGAGATTTTAGCAAATTAGTGGCAATACCAAGTGCTGCCCAGACCACGGGGTCTTCTTAGAGGGTTTGTGAAGTACTTGGATCTAGAACCCTATTGGGATTCAGAGGAGTATCGGAATCGAAATGGCCATTGTGAGTTTCCAAGCCATTAGACTTAGAGTGTAGCTCTATTGTGCACTTCGAGACTACTTTGCCCTTCAAATCCCCAAGGCTTTCAAGTCTATGTGACAGATCTGAAGCCACTGGAGATTTTTAAATGTCTCTGAAAATTCCCAAGGGTGTCAAGCTTTTCATCACCGTTCGAAGCGATTCGAAACTTTTAATTATCCGTTCGAGATGACTCAAAGGATCTATCGCTAGAAAATAAGCTAGAGGATATACAGAGTTGAGTGACTCACCTGGCTGACGTTCTTGTTCTTGATTTTGTCGAGGGGCAGCCGTTCCTTGACGTAGTGGAGGTTCAAGATCTCCTTGACCCGTTCCTTGTCCTGGAGGATCTGCTGGACACCTGGCTCCTCGAGGGCCGCGTTGCTCGGCGCGAACAGGGTGACATCGCGCAGCCGACTAATGGTGTTCATGATATCGTCGCCGAAATCTCGAATGGTCTCGTAAAACTTGTACACTGGCCCGTCCTCCTTTTCCTAAATGGAGAGAAGAGATTTCTGTTTATCGATTTCGAGGTGCTGGCAGGATGATTCTACGAAGGGACTGTTAATAAATGAAAAGAAAGAAATGAAAGTGCTTAATAAAAAAATTGTAACGAAAGAGGATGGAGAATCTCGATGCTTAAATAACGCGAAATTTGCGAAGCTGTGGATTTTTATTGCTCGAGAGGGACTGGAGGAAGTCGCCTTTGATCTGCACAAACTGGTGCGAGTTAAATAATTATTGTCGAAACGTATGGATGGACCATTTTTGTGACTGCAACGTGGCAGGTGAAAATGAAAATTTACTGGTTAAAGTTCGGTGTGTAATACAAGATAGACGGAACGTGATGGTTTTGCTTTTTTCCACCCTTGAGGGATATAATGTTTCGAGGTGTTTATTAAATAAAATGGCACGGTCCACTTCGCATATTTCGCTTCCGCTTGGAAATGACAAATAAAATGCTCGCAAGGGACACGGGGAAAGGTATTGAGACACAAAAATAAAGCTTCAAGCCGTTTGGGGCAATTAAGTCGCGAAAAAACTCAATGTCGGTGGAACCCACCGAGATACGAGGTGCTTTCTTCAACAAACAATTTCGATTAAAGTTATTGGACATAGAGTGTTACAGAGTAATTCAGGCGAGGGCGATAGGCCATATCTCGTCTCTGTTTCCAAACAGAAAATGACTAAAAAAATTAACGTTTTTTGGAAATAAAAGTTAAAATAGAGAAATTCTATTCTGTATTTTGAATTTGTTCTTCTACGGAGCACTAAGTGTGTATTAATTTCTATTAAAAATACAGTCATTCGCCGATTTTTTTTCTTAATACAAGTGAACCCTTTATTCTGCACGCAGTAAAAACATTATTCAGCCACATCCCCACATGTACAGTGCAGAACACAACTCTGACTTCAAATAAATTCAACATTTCGGTATAATATCACATGTGGTTCAAGGAATTCAATTTTACTTTATATCTCAATTAAAAAAACCCATCAAGTGCCATTTTTAAAATATGACACCTTCCACTCGGTTCGTGTGCTCCAGGAGTACGACTTAAGCTACTCAAAACATTTCCATAGTCATGAATCTGTCCCGTCGCTGGAATCTTCGACCGTGCTCCATGTAACAGCAATTCTTTCCACTTTGAACGGTAAAAGAGTTACGACCCATTCCAGCCCCGTGAATCACCCTGTACAATCAAAGGGAGGGCAACATTTACGTTGGAGACGTTCCCCCGTCAACAGTTGCTCCTCAACACGACGGAATAATCCATTCGCCAGCGAGTCCTTGTGCATCAAAGTCCTGCTAATTAATAGTCAATTCGAAGCACGAAGGGCTCACGCAATGGAGACGAACGTCGCCATTGTCGTCCGTCGGGCGTCGCGACGTCGACGCACCCTTATCAAAATCACGATTTCTTGCCCTTTTGACCACGTATAACCATTTAATTTGAAAGACAATAATTTAAAATGTATTCTTACTATCTAATAATCCACTGTTCAATGGACTTTGGGAGAAACTTATTCAAAAATGTTTCGATAAGGGGTTTGTAATCTTTTGGGACTGGGTATATTAATAATTACTTTGCACTTTGCTGCGGGATAAAATGATAGTGAGAATACATTATAAAATTGATTGGAGGTAATTAATCGAATTGTTTGCGACACCTTATTCGTCTCTCGGTGCTCATCGACAGGATCAACGACTGGCAAAACAGACAATAAAGAACCAGAAAACACAAGGAAAGGAGGGATACGTGGCTGCATTGGTAGTCATTTTTAGCATTCCACCTGTCTTCCATTGTTTTCCTTTTTTCCCTTTCTACAGGCTGCTTGGTTGGAGCATTCGGAATTCGAAGATCGGGAGCCATGGCTGAGTGTTTGGTGTTGATCGAGCAGAGGGGGATTCAATATTAATGGAACATGATTGTTAATTCTCAGCTTACAAATCACTTTCCTTACAAACAGGCGAAAGTTTCAGCTGGCAAATTCATTAGGTCTACTCTGTCAGTGGAAAAAGTCACCTGATATTCTTAGCTTCGAATTCTGAATGTCTAGTTACTGAATCGTACCAATTGATGAGGAAGTAAAAGGCCATTCTTCTGTTTAATGGTTTCTGTACTCACTCAGCTAAGGAGTTTCGTAATTCACAGCTACTGAAATTGTTCAACACTCAGAATTCCACAAATCTAAGAAAATTCTACTCCAAAATCAATTTTCGCAAAATCTGTTCAAAAACTTTTCTTCACTTTTCTCAACGAGGAACCATTTTCTTTTTGTAGTTACAATGCGAGCTACGCCGATTTTCCTGCTTGACCACTCAATTTCCTGGCGTTCTATAATTCCTAGCTCCATAACAATTTGAAGGTACTCCGTCACTAGCCCAGGCAGACACAGTTGGTCTCCTTTTCCCAACTTCCTCTCAAATGGAACGATTCGTCGCGTCGGCCCGCACGCTTCGCGCTTGTCCTTTTCCTGTTAATCTTCCTTTTCGCGCGTTCCTCGAGGATCTGACCGGCGGGAGGCGACGAGAGGGAGGATCAACAGGACGTCGTCGTCGTTACGAAGAAACAATATCGACACTGGGTAGAGGGAATAACAAAGGAGAATCGGCAGCTTGTTCGCCAGCGGAGGATCGTCGAAATAAAAGAATTGTCGTAAAACTAACATCGGTAAGCAGCGGGAGTCTAACAGGCCTACTCTAAGGTTCCTACGTTAGGGAACAAATTAACGGGTTGGAACCTTTTTGCGAACGACGTCGAGCCTCGATCGAAAAGTAAAAAAAAAAGGAAAAAAAGAAGAAACAGGAGGTAAAGGGGTTGAAGAAAATTAAAAAACTGACTGGTCGAATTGGAAATGTTTCCAATCGTTGGAAGGACTCTCGTTCTGTTGGCACTGCCGCAAGCTGGTTTATTAATCAGGCCAAAAAGACTTTAACCGGGCACGTCGAGAGCGACGGAATATTTATACGCGTTAAGGGTATTTGCAATCGCTTCTCACCGACTTTGGTGGATTTTAATCGTGTCGCGGATTCACTCCAAACGAAAGAGTGCAATTTGTCCGAAGAGGTTGAAAGGCAGAGTTCTCGAAAAATTTTGGTCATTTGCCTCGAGTTAACTAGTGGCGGTGAAAATCGAGAAACTATTCTCTTAACATATTTTCTCCTTCATCGCGTTCAATTTGAATGTTCATCTGTTTGAAAAGAGGATGGAGCTTCAGGTTTAAAACGAATTATTTCTTAAGGATTCTATCGATTTTGTACGCTTCGCGATCATTTCAATCTTCGATTACAATTACCACGCGGGATTCTA
Organism: Andrena fulva; assembly: GCA_946251845.1. Lineage (NCBI taxonomy): Eukaryota > Metazoa > Arthropoda > Insecta > Hymenoptera > Andrenidae > Andrena > Andrena fulva. The sequence goes on along the minus strand of OX276329.1, from coordinate 57,267,347 downwards.
AAACCTTTTTGGCTCGACGCTTGTCTCGACGCTTCTACCTCTTCGTCAAATAATATTCCCGGGAAGCCACTCGGGTCGACCAGAACGAAACGTCCTTCCCCATTATTTCTCGTGGACGATCACGCTTTCGTCGCAGTTACATCTAAGAAATTAATCTAAAAAGTCAAGTGCAGTAAGTACAGTCGGTTCTTCGAAAATCAATCGAATAGATCCTTTCAAAAAGGGTGAGAGGAAAAAGGGAGATTCTCAGGCGCTCCAGGCACTGTGCCCGATCTGCTATATACGTTTAGAGAGTACGCGAATTTTCTGAGGGAAAAGGCAAGTAACCAGGGAGGATCTCGAGTGTTCCTTCGATATAATCGAGCACCCAGCAGCGGTGCTAGAGAATTCTAGAGCCCATCGATTCGACGATTCTCCCGACTGTTCTTACACGCTCACTACCTTCTGCACGTTCTCTATAAAAAACCAACAGAAGCTTCTGATATACACGGATCTGATAACGAACGGTCGATCTAGAATCGGCCATTCCGACTGTCGCGACGCGACAAACGCGCCACTACCGTAGTATTGCGGGTGTCGTGTGTATTCGGTAGTCTCTGATGAGTTCATTTAATAAGTACTTACGATGCCCTATATGACATGCAGAGTCCAATAGAGACATGCAAAGCACCACAGAATAACATCATTGAGTCAATATTAAGAGTAATAAACACATGTACACAATTGATAGAAAATTCGATCGGCAATTAGTTCGAGATAAAGACAGTGGGGTTTCTCGCGCGGATCTCGCTTCTCTACTCTTTAAGTGCTGGAAGAGAGTTTCTATCGTCTACCTTCTTGCACATCTCCCGCCGAAGAACGCCACGACGAAGCAACCCAGTGCCATTGGTATCGTTCTCGTTCAGGCAAAGCTCGATTCAACCCGATATGTGCGCGCCGCGCGCGTTCAAGCTGGGCTCGGATCTGACAGGAGTCGAGCAGACGTCGCGTCGACGGAGGATGAAGGTCTCTGCACACATCAGTTCTGTGTCGGTTTCGTGACAGTGGTGAGAAAAAGAGCGGATAGAGCATTTCTTCTTTTTACCACTGGTACCCCGACACGGAAGTGATAAGTGTGCTCAGAGCTTCAGGGGTGTTCCTAGTGTGACGGTTGAAAAAAAATTTTTTTTTTTGGGAATTAAAAATTAAATCAAGCATTGAACGTATCATGTTGCACGATTGTAGCTTCATGAAAAGCTATCACCTTTTCAGACTGTGAAAAAAATGTTGTAAGTAAAGATATCCATTTATAGTGGAATAGGAGCGTTGTGAAGAGAACGATATCCTTCCGGATGCCAGACCTGATTGCCAAGAAACCAAAAGTCCCGATACACTTCAAATATAATATAGGCATGCTCCGTAGACGTTACTTTATCGCTCGAACTAGAATTTTACAAGTACTTACAAATTTTTTTCTTATTGTCTTGAAAGGTGATAGAATAAAGCTACAAACGTGCAATACTTGTTTCTTTTTTAAATTCCCGAAAAATTCCGTTTTTTCCAGCCGACACACTTAGAACACCGGTTAAAGTGTCGCACAGTGGACCGGATTCACATAGTTTGCGCCATTTGGGTCTTTTTTTTAACATATCGGAATGAAATTTACGCAAAAAAATAGGAAAAAATTATTCCTTTCTAATGATGTATAATTTAATTTTTTATTTATTTATTTTCCAAATTTTTAACTAATTTTTGATAAAAAAAATTTAATTGTGTTTATTTGGTACCTTATTTAATGCCCTTTTCAGTGCTTTAAATGGAATGTTCGGGAAACTTTTCATTTCCAAGTAATAAGCAAAAATCGAATAATAAATGAATGCAACCAAATATCGCTTTGTTGAAATTAAAGACCAATCTTTTGCGCTAAACATCATCTTCTATTAGTAATTAATGTAAATAATGTATTGAAAAATAATTCTGAATATAGTGAAGAAATTTGCGATGTTTTTTAAATTTGACAAGGAATATCTTGCAAGTCCCAACGAATCCCAACTTCTAACCAATTGGAATATTTTCAGTACACCTTCCTCTACATGATTATGTAAAAACCACATCCTACTTCGTCCTACTTTACAAATTATTACTGTTTAAAGCGCGTCGCGTCCGATATCGGGACTCCGCGAGACACGCAGACAGTCAGACACTCTCCTAAGGATTTGTACGACATCCGCAATGCGTTGCTATATTTGTAATGCCAAACCAACAGAAATGAACAATTTAGATCTTGTAAATTCTAAAGTTTGCAACAATAGTAATTATTCGTTTGGAATTTCGTCACTCCACGCTTGGATTCGATGTTTCGAATGTTTGTTACATGTAGCATATAACATGCCGTTTAAAAAGTGGGCAGCAAATACACCACAAAGAAAGAAACTCCACAATGAGAGAAAGGAGGAGATTCAACGAAAGTTCAAAGACAAAATGGGTTTGTTAGTTGATATGGTGAAACAAGGATGGGGTTCATCTAATGATGGAAACACTGCAAGGCGATTCTTTTCCAATGCCCAGCTTTCAGCAGAAATAACAGGAATCGATATAAAATTAATTAAACGTTTTCATATCATTCTACAAGTAATTTCCTCTCCACATAAAATAAATCTTGAGAAATTCAAAGAATACACCCAGACTACAGCAAGATATTTTGTCCATGACTATGGGTGGTATTATATGCCAGCCTCCGTACATAAGCTATTGATACATGGTGATGAAATAATAAAGCATGCACTGCTTCCGATTGGTCAATTATCAGAAGAGGCTCAAGAAACAAAACACAAAGATTTTAAAAAATTTAGGACCAAGAATACTCGAAAACATTCCAGAATTGCTACAAATGAAGACATATTTCATAGATTATTATTAACGTCAGACCCATATATATCGACCTTAAGAATAAAATCATACAAGAAGAAAGTTAAACCACTAGATCCTGAAGCTACAGAGCTGATACTGAAATAAAATCAAGAAACTCAACTATCAGCCTGTTACTTACAACACGAAATGGTAAGATTAGTCAAATTACTTTTTATGTTTAATAGTACCTATTGAGAGTGAGAATACAATTTTAGGCGAAGGCTTATCTGGACCATAGCATAAACAATTTCATGTGCCTATAATCTAAACAAATCGTTAGAAGAGTGTCTGCGTGTCTCGCGGAGTCCCGATATCGGACGCGACGCGCTTTAAACAGTAATAATTTGTAAAGTAGGACGAAGTAGGATGTGGTTTTTACATAATCATGTAGAGGAAGGTGTACTGAAAATATTCCAATTGGTTAGAAGTTGAGATTCGTTGGGACTTGAAAGATATTGCTTGTCAAATTTAAAAAACATCGCAAATTTCTTCACTATATTCGGAATTATTTTTCAATACATTATTTACATTAATTACTAATAGAAGATGATGTTTAGCGCAAAAGATTGGTCTTTAATTTCAACAAAGCGATATTTGGTTGCATTCATTTATTATTCGATTTTTGCTTATAACTTGGAAATGAAAAGTTTCCCGAACATTCCATTTAAAGCACTGAAAAGGGCATTAAATAAGGTACCAAATAAACACAATTAAATTTTTTTTTATCAAAAATTAGTTAAAAATTTGGAAAAATGAATAAATAAATAAATAAATAAATAAAAAATTAAATTATACATCATTAGAAAGGAATAATTTTTTCCTATTTTTTGGCGTAAATTTCATTCCGATATGTTAAAAAAAAGACCCAAATGGCGCAAACTATGTGAATCCGGCCCACTGTGTGTCGTAGAGCGAAACTCTTTGCTGGGAGGGCAAGTGGTATGAATCTACAAAGCCAGACCGTTTCATTTCGACTATCAATGGACGAAGAAACGCGAGATTGGTGCAGTAGTATGAAAGAGGTTCGGTAAGAAAGATTTTTCAAGACCTAGTTGGAACGAAACCAATTGGCTACTCAAGACCACCGAGGAGCTGCCTCCCTCATCTTCTTTGGCTACCCTCTCTCTGCACAATCAACTGATTTCATCTGAACTGTAGATGTCTGAACAGAAATAAAATACATGGCTTTTGAAATATCTAAAATTTGGGGATTGAATTACCGCTCATACCACTTGGCACCAACACCGAGGACTCAAACCTTACACTACCATCCAAATCACTCTTCCCAGCTTGAACGCCTTCAACAGTGAACCAGAGAGGCGCGTAACAACGACAAAGAGGTCCGTTCGATTGGGGGATGCTAGAAAACCGTGTAGAATCTACAGGACCGTACTCGAAAGCCGCTGTCGGTGTATTACGATCAATAAAAAAAGAAAATCGTACTCGTCCTCTAACGTCTGACCACGGTCGACCAGAATTTCGTATCGGGCGAATCAAACGGGAAAGCCCTTGAGTTATCGACGATGGCCGGCAATAATTGAAATTTTAATCGAATCGTTGGCTTCGAGCGTGCCAGTGTTCGCGACACGTGGTGAACGGAAAAAAAAAAGAGGGAAAATGGAAGAGAAAATCTAAGGGGAGAGGGGGTAGGGGGTTAGAAAGATAGCGAGCACAGGACGACAGTGTAATTGCTTCCGTTCTTTTGTGCACAGAAGAACCGCGCGCGTTAATATCGGGGTAATAGAGCTGGACACGTGGCCGATAGTAATTTAATATCGGCATGCAATTAAACGCTCGATCGCCGGTTACGCCGATGAAAATCGTTATCGCGATAATAACCAGCCGCGATCGCACGGGCTATCCGGTCTAGTAGTCGCGACAACGACACGGACTAATATCGTCGCCCCGCGGGGAATTAGCGAATTACAGACACGTGACTGCGAACGCGTTTTTCTGCAACGTTTCCGAATCACGAATACCCGCTTATTAACTGTGGTGATCGATGGTGGAAAAAGGGGACATCGGCTCTGTTGGTCTTGTCGATATCCAAGTAGATGCAATTGAATCGTACTGCTTGCCGGGGGAATGGTATGGGGGAGAGGGTGAATTTGCGGCGTCCTTCTTTTATGTATCTTTCTACTATTATTATTCTTCTATTCCTCTGGAAATTCGTTCGTTGTCACCCCTCTACTCTTTTAATCATGTTTTTTTAAACATAACTTCCCTTGGACATAATCACCTCTCGAGGTCCAAGTATTGTGAATTTCATTAATTATTAAAAAATGGGCAGACTTACTTCGCTGTCAGAAATTATGGAACTCTGCTTGGGGCCCGAATAAATGACACACTTGCTTGGTACTTGAAGAGGACTTTCACCTTCAAATTATTGGGATTAAATTCATCGAACGTGTACGCAAAAAAGAGTAACAATCGATGGTATTGAGGTATCGATTTGGCTCGATGAACTGGGGAAGGGAGTGGAATGGAGGGTAGTCCTTAGACAGCACGATTCAAAAGATCACCATGTACTTTCGGACCTGTTGAGTACCTACAAAGGTTCAATGCCCCAACATTCCGTTCACTGATAACGCGCGAACGTAAAACGAAAACTCCAAAAGTATCACACGTCCTTGGTATTTAATCAACATCCAAGTACCCGGCAAAATAGATCCCTAGGTGGACTCGAACAAAAACTCAAAGGGGAACTCGATATCGAGTTGTTCGCTATAAAATCTGTCTAATAGCCGGAACAACGCCTTCTTTGTCTGTACTATCATTCTCTTTCACGCTTACGCTTGCGGTCGGAGGTATATGTCACCCCGACGAAAAGTCCTGTAAACAGTTTTATAGTATATAAACCATATGAATACCTTCGAGGATCACATCGCGACGTCGCGAACGGGGATCGGCCGAACGACGCGACGATCAATCTTGCCGATAGCATCGTCGCCCCTGCGATCATTCGGTACGGGGTGGGCGCGTACGATCGCCAACCCGTCGATGAATCGTTTAGATGTACAATTTCCGGCGCAGATTTAAGCAGGCGAACTGCGACCGGAAAGGGCCCCTGGACGCGTCGGGGCCCCCGAAAATCGCTCGGACTCGATGGAATCGCGACGTGACAGAATCTTCCATTCCCGATCATTTTACCAGCGCGCTTGGTGGAATTCATTTTCCGCAAAAAAAGAGGCGGAGAACGAACGAGCCTCCGAGAAAGAAATTCACCAGAGATCGATGGCGATTTACGTGTTGGGAGCCGTGTCGATCGGCCAGTTCACCCCGTCGCGATCGCGCACCATTGCAATCATGTTTATGAAAGCTAGCTGCACGCTAGCTTGTTCCAGCCGGAGCGCGTGTGATCCCGAAGCTAGAGTGATACTCTCTCGACGGATCTTTGTGAAAGACACAATAGTTTTAAGCTACGAGAATTACAAACGTACTTTTATGATAGTGGTATGTTACGTAGACTATTTTAGCGATAGATCAGGCGTGATGAGATGATTCGATAAAAGGGATGAATGGCAACAGCGTTCATGATCGAATGCACTGATTTCATGTCTCATGAGATATCTGGTGGCTATGCCGTTTTGTGAATGTCACGGGGGGGGCTATATAATATGCTTCTCTATTCATGACCGTGTCGACGAAGCCGTCCCCGCGTTTCGTCGACCAAACATATCGTGTACCGGTGCTCTCGTCCTTGACAACATGCGACATTCAAGGGAGCTAACAATCAGAGGCTAGCAGTGCAAACGTGCAGTGCGTACTCTCGCTAGACACTGGCGATTTACAAGGAAGATTCCACTCCGGATCCATAAGTTGCTGGTTTGCTTGGCTTCTAGATCGGGGGCTACGAGACTCGCTTCGCTTCCCGGTACGCTTCCGATAGAAGCTGCTTGGAGGAGGTGTCTTCGAGTAACGCGCGGGTGTTGTGTGAGATACTGTCGTGTCATCAGAGACTCTAGACCAGGGGTGCACAGGGAGCCGTTTTTAGCGCCTAGCTGCGAGCAACTCGCCTGTCCCGTTGCTAAGGTTAGAATCGGTGAGGAGAACTGCAGTAGTGTACGTGCGTGGTAGCGTAAGTATATACGGCTGGGTTCAAGTCATACCAAATGCACGTACACTACTGCAGTTCGCCTCACCGATTCTAATCTTAGCAACGGGACAGGTGGGTTGCTCGCAGCTAGGCGCCAAAAACAGCTCCCTGTGCACCCCTGCTCTAGACGATGCGTGGTGTCGGAGCTGCGAATAGCGGATGGGCACTTTGTACGATCCTACGAATTTTTTTTCCTGCGAAACGCTTGGAGACAGAGATAGGCAATTCCCTTGACAGATATTAGGATCGTAGGGTAAAACCATGCTCCGAGATCTAAGGATCGATAAAAAGGGATATTTTTTCATTTTCAAATTTCAAGAGATTCTTCTTCTTACTTTGGAAATAATTGTAGCACTATGTGGTGCATTTAAAATTGACAGCAATCCCAATAGCAAGTAGATAGCTTTAAGGGGGTATTCTGGTCTGACTAGGCGTTTTCGTCGCGTTATTCCTGAATTTTTTTACAAAGAACCCATAAATTTGATTATTATTTAGTTTATTGCTACATGCTTATTGATATTTCCACTATCTTTACAAATTTTGTCGATAGAAAAAAATTAAAGTCAAACGCAGTTGACTGCTTTAAAGTAATGGTGAAAAAAAACACTGCGACCTTGATTAGGCTCGTTCTAGTGATCTAAAACAAAAAATGTCAAGAGATTCTTTATTTGTGTGCCTTTGGCTATCGTTCCTACCAGAATTATGTTAAAATATTTTGTTTCCAAACTTTCACGGACTTTTAAAGTTGAAAAAATGTGCGAGAATCGAAACTTAATTTTCAAACCGCCGCCATTCGCTCAATTTTCAATACTTTTTTATCATTCTGGTAGGGACGATAGCCAAAGGCATACAAATAAAGAATCTCTTTACATTTTTTGTTTCTGATCACGAGAACGAGCCTAATCATGGTCACAGTGACCCCATTGTTTTTTTTTCACTGTTACTTTAAACCAGTCAACTGCGTTTGATTTTATCATTTTTCTATTGGCAAAATTTGTAAAAGTAGTTCAAATACCAATAAGCATGTAGCAATAAACTAAATAATAATCAAACTTATGGGTTTTTTGTAAAAAAATTCCGAAATAACGCGACGAAAACGCCTCGTCAGACCAGAATTCCCCTTTAAGGTGGCACGTTTTTAATCGACCACCATATTCTACATGGAAAAGTGAATTCCATCTCTGTTTCGAATAGCTTCAGGGAGAACAATTCGTAGCACTTTACGCGGGCCATATTGCAAAATATATACAAAGTGGGGGCACAAAGAAATTAATTTTCAAAGACAGGGATATCTGATGCGTTAAATATTACTGCTACTCACGTTGTTATAGTACAATCGTCTATTCAAATGCGTTACCGTGGTCTATCGCAAAAAGAACAAGTGTCTCGCTGTTAAACGTTGCCTCTAGACAAAAAATTTACCGAAAACCCGGTTAAGTGTCGCTCGATAGAATGCAATATACAAAGCGTGTGTGAATAAAAAGATGGAGAACGTGTGAGAGAAGTCTCTTTCAGCGAAGCGCAACTATTGTTTCGGCGAGACTGAAAATCGGTTCGGGATCGGTCGGAAAACATTTGTACCGTCGCCGCAAATCTTCCTTGCAAGAAACGACGGTGCATTCCTCAGGCAATAACTAAGAATTCATTCGAGCGCTGTTTCCAAATCACCAAAAAAAAAAAAAGAAAAACAAATTATGTTCAACAAAACTGGCCAGATTTTCAACATTCTCATCATCGCTATCTAACACAGTCGTTCTAAACTAGAAGTCAATCGAACGCAGTATCTTCGAAATTTACACTTCGTTTTACGTTAAAGAAATTGCACCTTTTAAAGTGAATATTCACTTTTTGATTAGGTCCCTTTCACGAATTTTAAACAGGGGTTTCAACGTTACATTTCTATAGACATTCAGAAGGATTAGTATTTTGTATAGATTCCTTTTTAAGGACTTCTAAGTTATTGTGTATTTAGATATTATATTTATATTTAAGATTGCACGCGCAAAAATAAATAAAGGCAATTTTATTTTAAACCACAATTTCACCACCAGTCTATCCATCCGCATTTCTTTACTGTTGTGATGCATAGAGTAGACAAATGATCGGATCGTTTAAACATCCCACCTTCTCATTCGTGATTAAACGAATATCCTGCTTAACGTGGCAAAATATACCTGATTAAGGCTATCATTTCCCCGGGAAAGTCGTTCGATAAATTGCTTTGGCTCGCGACTAAACCGTACCGAAAGGCTTTTTGTTCGTCCCGGAGGGAAAAGGGACCAGGAGAAAGGAGAGCACGCGAGTATGGGAGGGGGGGTCCAGCACGATTACCAAAGGAACTTTTTTCGGTGTATCGAGAAAGTAGCTAACGGCCGCAGAATGAACGGCTGCATCGAAATGAGATTTTTTCCCCGAGGCTTTTAAGCCGTCCCTTTTCGCGGCAAAGCAATAAGGCTCGCCGCTTCGTCATGACAGAGAAGATAGAAAATGCTTCCCTATCTTTCCACCGCACCCCCATCCCCTTCCTCGTCCAACCCTGCGCGCAGCTTTTTGTTTAACTTGGCCTCATTCAATACGCGCCCGGCCATCTTTCTCGAGCCCTTTTCAATGCGGTTTAACTCCTTACTGCGAGGCGTTCAAGTTCCACATATGTAATCCACCATTCGAATGTTCCCTGCTCTTTGTTATATTTATGTACTCGTCGAATCTATGCCAAGCCTTCGCCAAGTCCAATTTAACTCTGTCTGAGGTGTGGATTAAAGGATCGCGCTACCCTGGGACGCTGAAAACAGCACCAAATTAGACGATTTTTTGTTAGGATACTATGAGGTTGAAAATTAATTCTAAAATTATGTCAGAAGTATTAAGAAATGACCGAGTTATGTGTTGTCCCGCGAAGCCCTAAATATAAGAAGTATAGAAATAATGTTTAACCTCGTAGTATCGTAAAAAAAAGTTCATCTAATTTGGAGCTGTTTTGAGCGTCTCAGGGTGGCTAAACCCCTTAACGGTAGGTAGCTAATTTACAATAATTTCTTATGAGTAACAAAAGTCAATTACGATCACTATCAGTTTAAAAGAAGCGTAGTTTTTGAACTGCAACTGTTTCCTAGCTCACAAGGAGAGTATTTTAGGTGTCCGCCTCCGATCATTTTGATTTTTGGATATGTTATAGAGGACCGAAAAATAAGAAATACGTGTTTTTTTATTTTTCCCCGTTTTCATATTTGGGGGGTGAAAACTGCGTTCAAAGTTAGAGGTGAAAAATCATTTTTGTGGACTTTTTGAAAATCTGGTGAGTCAGTCATATTTCGCATTCAAAGACACAAAATTCGTCCATTGACACTATTCCCCTATATTTCTCGAGATATTCCACAAAAATGAGTTTTTAACCCTAACTTTGAACGCAGTTTTAACCCCCCTAATATGAAAACGGGGAAAAATAAAAAAACACGTATTTCTTATTTTTCGGTCCTCTATAACATATCCAAAAATCAAAATGATCGGAGGCGGACACCTAAAATACTCTCCTTGTCAGAGTATCTATATTCTGAATTTTAAGAGTACCTAGGTTTTAGGAAGGTATTTCAAGTACCTATACTTGTGGGGTTGAATTGAGAGAACGGTAATGAGTATTTAGGGAAATGGGTGGTTCGCGTTCTAATAAATTCCGTTTTTCTCTCGATGCTTAACAGATGAGCTCCTCCTTCCTTCCACGGCGGTGCCGTTTCTCTAGCCCGGTCGCATAAAGCAGCGCCAGAAAATACGGAGCTGGAACAGTTAATTGCAAAGGAGGACCGCGTTCAAACAACGAAATATTTACGCGGGATAACGAATGCGGCCGCACGCGAACACAGTCGGTTGTTCTGTTCTATCGGACTGTTCGTTGCGGAATTAATTTCCATTGCCGCGGGACAACTTTTAAATGAAGCTTCCGCCCGTTTTGTAAACTGCTGCTGTTGCTGGTGTCTCGTTGGACAACGTACAGAGTGCGGCGTGTAGCGTTGTCACTTCGAAATGTTCCTTTGAACGGCACGATAAAAACTATTTCCTTCAACGGAGGATATGCTTTCTACGTTCCTTACGATTTATGTATGGAGCATCATGCTAAGTTTTAATGGCTCTTGGAACTTTAAATAACAGTCGAGCATTCCATTTCGATTTTAATTAATATTATATCTTGGTGATTGCGGGGCGTCGATTTTGTTAATGGGGCCACATATTCTTCACTGTACAATGTTTCAAATGACAATCAGGCAGAATTAACAACGAATGTACATATTATATTAACGAAATGTCGATTATAGGTTTCAACGAAAAGGAAATAATGGAGGTCCTATATTGAAGGTTGGTTAAAACAATATTAACTAAAGAAGAATATTTTGAAGGTATTTTAGATATTGAATGACCGCTTCAAATAAGTTTCTGGTAATATTGGAAGGGACGTAAAAACTTTAATCGAGCGGGTACGATTGAAGAATAGGAAAAAGGAACGAGCGTACTCCGAGAACGTTGCGTCCAATTAGCGAATATTTATTTCGCGCTGTTTCGAATCACGCTTCATTGTGGTAGCGAATAAGATGCGAATTTTAATAAAAAACGAGGATACTATGATGCTGCAAATGAGAAATAAATATGCGAATATTGTTTGTTGGTTAAAATGAAGAAATGAAGCAATCGTTAAACGAGTTAACAATGTACGCACAATTCATAAATAAAATTATTCTTTCCAGGAACTTAGCAAATATGGAAGGCAATTGCTCTCGTTTCACTGTTACGTGTAACAGTATTAAAAGAATTTTTTTAAAAAAATATCAATTCACTCTAACCATTTCAAAATGAATACTTGTTGACCGAAATCAGAGGAGCGTCTGCAGAACAATTACAATTTCGTCACTGTGTAAACAAATAAATATTACAATACTCTCTGCATGATATATTGGCATACAATTATTATATAATGCTGCATTATCGATTCTATGCATCACAACAATGGAAACATTTTCCACTGCCTCTACAGAGGGGCGCCTATTATAAACTACTGCATCCCCTGTTATCGAAATTATTTTATTTATACGCTTGCATGTCTAAGGGAAAAGAATTTTAAAAGTAATGTCACGCCGGAGGCGTGCAGAGACAGTACATCCGCGATATCGAAAAATTCGTCGAGTTGGAGAACAGACGTTCTTTTCTCTCCAGTTGCGAATCCCCACCGCGTAAGATTTTTAAGAAAAGAAATATGGCTGCATTTACACCTGATGAAGCACGGTTCTCTCCTCGAAGGAGCCGTGGCCTCGGAATTTACGAGTCTTGTTTGTAGAGCGTTGTCTCTGCTCGGGAGAACATTCGCGGAAGATTCTTCGCTCTACGCGATTTCTTTCCTCAACTTTGATCCACGACGCGAAATATTTCATTTCAGCCGCGGCCGTATTTCTGCGAGTGAGAATTCCAGGTTCGTCGAAGGTGGGCGGATTAGAATTTTTTTATCGAGTAAAGCTTTTTGATTCGGAACGTTATTTCGACGAGATATAATAATTTGTGATAGTAAAATTCTCTAAGAAGCGAACTCTTTTAGAAATAGAGCTCCTGAAGCAGAGAGGAAGTTCAATCTCTACCACTCATACTTATTTGCCCATTCAAAACTGTTGCCATAACAAGAAGTCGACACAAAATAACTTGCCCAGTTAAAAGAAGAAATAATTTTATAAATTTCGATATACCTGAATAGAACAGAAAGGAGAACTACAAGTGAACATTTGATTATAAACAAAAGAATAAAAATGAAAAGGACAGGAATAGAATTTGAACTTCAAGCTTCACGTAAAATTTTTAAGAAAAGCAGAGCTGTTTGATTGGGCAAACGCTAATGAACAATAGTATGAGCGTTTTTGAATTACACACGAAAGTTCAAAACCCAAGTTTCCGATCAGAAGACCATCAGCTTCTCTTTTGTTTATTGCACCGACAATCACGGTGTTGTTTATCGTGGGAAATATATTCATCAAGGTAGACAGTGACCAGCTATGATCTCTGTTCTATTTTTTCACTCGATATTGGACACGACCAGGAAATAGGAATTTATCGACGACAGAAGCGCGTGAATTCGCGCGTGCTGGACACCGAGGATATTACAGTCGTCTGTCGAGCCGTTCGATATTGTTGTCACATGCATCACACTGGAATTATGTAATACAACTCTCACAGTTTTTCTCGCACTTCTTCGTAGAATCTGCACACACTAAGTACATCTTGGACTTTCCTACGAGTTAAGGGGGTATTCTCGTCTAGAGGGACGAGATCCTCTATCTTCTTTAGGGACGACGCATATAAAAACACTTCACATTTCAGTAAGTTATAAAAAAAATTTAGCCATATATAATAATAACTAATGGAGATATAGGATTTTCTCAAAACGGTGTTTTTCATGCCGATGCGCACGATATCTCAACTTCTAGTGGGTCAACCTGGACCATCTTTCTGATACACCTTCAGAAAACATATAATTCTAGCTGGTAGAAGAGTTGAGTTGAAAGAATTTTTTTTCGTCCCTGAAGAAAGCCAAAAAATTGGCCTTTCAGACGAGAATACGCCCTTAAGTCGTAAGTCATCGCGGTTCACTCGTCCAGTACTTTGTTTAAAAGCAGTTAACCAACTGCTGAATGATGTAGGAATCTCGTTTTCTTCAGTAGCGATGTATCAATCTTAAATTGATGTTTCTACGTCGCCAAAGACATCAATCGTGTGCATGTATTGTATGTACGCACGTCTGCACAATACGGAGCAGCAAGCATGCATAGAAACGAGTAAAAGTTGAGCAAGATTCTTTGTAAAAATTCCCAAGTCACTAACAACTGCATTTTCATTCGAGTTCTCTTCGATTAACGACTGCATTATAGAACCTCATTCTTTCATTCTAGTCCCTCAGAATTACAACTTAATCCAACATTCCAGGAAGCGAGAAGGGTTGCTTGCCAACTATAAAATGCCCAACGATCTTTCCGCAGTTTGTCAACAGTTTTTAATTGCTCCTCTGCCTCATCTACCACAGAATCCTTACATTAAATTTATCCAAAAAGTCTTCTTCTTTATTTCAGTAGAGCAACACGAACTGGACAAAAGTGTCAAAGAGTGCTCCTACCCTTTCAATCTTGAATAAAAAATATATTAAACATACCAAACACCATCTAACCACCCACTCAATGTAATTCCCAATTTTCACTGCAACTTAATTATTCAAGGACCGCTAAACTCAATTCCTACCCCTCGTTTCAAAACCTGTGGAAAACAACCCTTTCGCGAACCTTCAGCTTGTTTCATCGATGCAACCTGGATCGTTTCAAACGAGCAGCACGTGGCAAGCATACCTATTTACGCAATGGATTCAGGTACATCGATCGTGCATGCGTGTCTAACATCAAGGGACGAAAAGGAGACGCCGAAGGGTAGCGGGTTCGAAGGGAACAGGGGACAACAGCCACATAGTGTAACGGTGCATTGGGGTGCATGGGTCGTGCACGCGAGCCACGTCCTCAGGTTTCCACGGGCGATGTTCTGGGGGAACGAATGATAAACGAGGGAGCCAATCTTCGCGAATGACAAGTTCTTAGACTTCGTAGGCCGCCTGCTTGCCGCAGCTGGAAACCTGGCGAACAAGTTCCTGGCAACTCGCGACGGTCCACCGTGGTCAACGCGTGCCGCGAACAATCGAACCGCTTCGACCCGCGCTGGCGAAACTCCGTCACGAAAGAATTTACCCCTGTGCACGCGAGCTTCCGTGCAGCGTAGGATGGCTCTGGGTTCCGGCACGGGTGTAGCTGCTCTTCTGGGCGAAGCTGCAGAAATTGATAGAGGATACGTTGCGCGGTTTAATGGGATCTGTCTCCCCTTGATCGTATATTCTTCTCGGGGGGTTGTAATAATGTGCACGTGAAACTGCGATATTTGTTTTCTCAAGGGAAGCCTGATCGTCGCAACGTACGATTTCTTAGGCTATTCCGATAATTTGGCTAGAAAGGGATTATCAAAAAAGTTAGATTTTAAAATTCAGAAAACTTCGATGGTGCCTTCCTTTCTCCTGATGACCCAAGGTCTAAATAGATTTGGAAATAGATCGGGAAAATCATCGAATCCCCCGGAAATACCCCCGAAGACGGGAGGTCGGTCGCGACGGAGGTTCGCGCACCAGAGATCGAAGAAGCTCGCCCGCACCGCGCGAAAGTATTGCCACTGTGTCTATGAATGGTCGCTGCCGAAAAGGGGGAATAAAAAAAATACTACGAACGCGTCGATTTGCATGGTAAATCGCGAGCGCGGGCCGGGAGGCGCGTGGTAAAAAAAAAAAACGGCCGGAAAAATCGCGTTGGCCGGGCGGACAAAAACGAGTTGGGGGAAAAAGCGCGATTCCGTCGGGCGTGGCGGGCGAAAAAATAAAGAGCGTGCACACGCTGGCGCACACGTACGTGCCGCGTGTGTCGTGCGTGCAGTACGAGACCCGATGGACGGCGCAGCGAGAGGTGAAAAACAGAAAAAAGAGAGGGGCGATGATGCGCGTGAAAACGCGGTGCTATGAAATGCAAAATCAGCACACAGTGGCGTGGCCGTGTTTCGAAATCGATACGGTGCCATTTCGTCCTTTGCTAGGGGCAAGAGGGGGTAGGAGTCGTGCGCGCGTAGAAACGTGGGGAAGAAAGAATCGCGGGCACACATCGAAAGCATCGCGATAGCTCGGCCAGCTGTGCTCACGTTTCTGCGTGTTCTTCTATCGTGTATTCGCGCCGCGACGTGCTTTTGTCCACTTGTGGCGCTTTCCCAGCCAAGCGTTTCCCACTGTTGGAGACACAGAAACGGTTCCTCGGACGGCCCCGACTGTGCCGGACGCTGTCTATTTGTCCCGCTGGGCGTCCCACATTGATCGATTCGCGGGAGGAAGGCCGAAATTATCGGGCCCTTTTCACGCGAGACACTTCTAAGGCTCGGGGATGGCGACTCAGATGTGTTCACTTGGCAGAGGCGATGGCAGCGCGAGGGAAATCGAAAGAGATGAGAGATGTGTATGTCAGAAATGCCAAGTGATAGCCTCAAAAGTGTCTGGTATGAAAAGGTAGTTACCGGTTTGGAGAAATGTTCTTGATAAATTGGGCGAGGCTTTAGGGGCTTTAACAGCCTTTGGAATGTTAAAGCATCTCTGCTGCGCAGTGATCTGTCTCCGATCACGTTTAAATGGTCGCTACCTACTTCCCCAAAAATCTTATTTACGTCTAACTTTTTCTATCTAACTCGTACCCTTCCCAGTATTTACACAATAAAGATTCTGTGATCGCGAAAATCGCTTCTTATACCGTTTCTTACATAGTCCAAAGTTGCAACACAGTCAACTCGCCCGGAGTTCACCTCACATTCATCGACAAAACCGGATTACACATGAAATGCTCTCCAAATTAACGTTACAATAAAATTCGGAGTGTCGGCGATTGGGCGATGTATAATAAACATCCATCGGATTGCAGATCACCCTGCACTGTTTCTCCGTCTCCAACGAGGGGCAACGAGCACGCGCGACGAGGGGCGCAAAGGACGCGTGACGCGCCGAGGTGGTATATGCGCAGAAGCGGATGCACTAAACGGACTATTATCGAGGGTGAGCGAGAAAATGTTGCGTCGCGCGGCAAGGAAGCGCATGAAAGAGATATTGGCAGCGAAATGGCAGAGACAGAATGAATTAGAGTCGTGAAATGAAAGAGAGAGGCGAGAGAGAGAGAGAGAGAGAGAGAGAGGGGGTAGAAAGAGAGATGCTCGATATAAAACGTTTGCGAATGATAGACGTGTGGAGAGACATCGTAGTGTGATGAATGAAAAATATGTATATATATGTACATGTATATATCGAGACACAGAAAGATAGAGTGATAGTGCGAGAGAGAGATAGAGAGAGAGAGAGAGAGAGAGAGAGAGAGGTAGAGAAGAAGAAATGGAAGAAGAAAACTAGAGAAAAAGCTGGCGGCGAATTACCTTGAAGGACTGCACAGAGAAACCAGAAACCAGGGTTGGTCCGTAACATAAGAAGCGAACAGAAAACAGAAAAAAGGTAATCTTGTAGTTAGGTCGTTCGCTGTAAGAGACACACTTGCTTGTGATATGAGAACAGTTTCGATTCGTTCGTTGGTGGTTGACAGGGGAAGACTGGGTACTCCGATGCTTTTTGTCCCTTCGATCACGCGCCCATCTAACGTCCACGTGTTTTCGCTCTACAGTATTCCTACTGTGCGTGAAGTACGACGAAGGGTGATCGTTTCGGGGAACACGTGGAGGTCAGAGGAACGCTGTCTGCATAGACTCAAGAAAAGCGGTTGCAAGTAACATCTTTCTGCGCGGTGCAAAGAGAAGGGTCAGGGGAGGGGGTTGAAAAGTCTCTTGGTGTCTTATCTGTCGAACGATGGGTCCAGTGTGTACTACGGGGTGCTGTAAAAATTCTATATCAAAAGGCTGTGACAAATTGGTCCACGTGTGGTACCTACCATGTACGCTCGAGAGAAATTATTTGTTGCCGCTGCGCAATGACTTTTGCAAACACAATGATTTTAAGTTTCTTTGTACTCGACGAGTTGTTTGAATAATTTCTCTCGACGCTACGAGGATCCTCGTCGGCGGAGAGTCTCATTGAATCGTTGCACCGACGAGGAGTAATCGCAGCTTTCTCTTTCGTCACACATACCACTGCGCCTTTGATGCCTCCGCAAGGTTACAGACGCTAGCGTTGCAGTGATATCTGTGAGTCTGAAAAGTTGGAGAATCCGAGAATACGGGACAGTACAGGTGTGTCGAAAGAATTATCGTGGGCCAGGTGGTGGAAGTCGAGTGTATAGATCGCAGTTTCGAGGCTTTAATTATCCCCCGTTTCACCCCGGCTAGTGGCAAACAAAATATCTCGCCTCGGTCTCATCGCAGTTTTCTCTGCTGGTATCGCGTTCCGACAACCTGGCGAATATAAAATTCTGCGCCAACCCGCGGCCAAACGTTCGGGAGTTCGTTTGCCTCTCTCCCGACAGTTTGACAATTCATTAACGCCTATGATTTTGCAAGTGTCAACGTGCCACGTTTGACGACGGTTCCAGCTACTGAATGCGACGTACGGATTCGCCCGACGTGTCAATTGCACGGGCGTACACGCCATAAACAAACGTGTAGGCGTGTGTGCAAGCGCAGGCGAATGAACTCCGCGCGATAACAGGGTTCGCTGTATTTTTGGATTTCTGATAGAATCTGCGTGGAAATAAGTACTTCGCGCTGGATAAATTAATTGGATCGACGCGACAAAGATGAACTTTCTACTCGAATGTAGAGGCTTCAGATTCTGTTTCAGAAATCTTTAAAAGTGAATTCTGATAGAGGTGTATTGTATATGAAAAAAGTTGACAAAAAAATGAGTAATTAAGAAGCTGGAAATTATTCTGTTAAGGGGACATTCTACTCTCTGGGCCTCAAAAAATTCGATTTTTTTTGCTGAATTTGGAAGAATGCGCCTTCTACAATATCCTCCTAAATTTTTGGAGCGAAATTCGATGTATTTTCAATGTTATAGGTATGTGTGGCGTCAGCGGCCTGGTTCTCAAAACTTTAAACGCGTTTTTCTCGAAACAAACATTTTCTTGGCTGGCGGTTGTGATAAAAAAAAAAACTCCATGACCAATTAATCCAAAACTTTAATATGTTACTCTACACATTAGTGGCTATCCCGCTTAGCACAAATATCTTAAGATTTTTTAATATTTTCTCACATTTTATATCTATTAAACAGAAAAGAAATGCCCGTTTCGGTACTTTCAACTTTGATCGACCGCCATTTTAATAATTTTGGTCCAAAATTGTTCTTTCGTGGTAAGCGCGATAACCATAGTCCTGCGAATTAAAAATATGTTTGGTTTTTTTATTTCCGATGATCCAGTCGTCCGAAATTTCTACCGCCAGCAATTCTGATGCCGCCAACCTCACTGCGAAATATTTGTGTAAACAAATGAAATAAACAAACAACAAAGATTTTTTCTTGTATTTCAAGAGTGGTAAAATATACCTCCAGAAATGCGAAAACATTAAGTGTTTACTTCGTTATAAAAACCATCACCGAAAAGTGGCCGATTTTTCGGCCGAGAGAGTAGAATGTCCCCGTAATCAGATGAATAGAGAAAATTCGATTGAAAGCGTTTTTATTCTTTCGGAAGCGTAGGTTCCATGAATTTTGTAATACCTAAATCACGAAACATCGATTCCCCTGGGCTGCATCGAGACCTGTTTGGTAATGCAATTCAGACGTCGTCGCTGAAGATGGAGGAGACGCGAGAATGCAGTTGCAGACGGTATTGTACACGTTTCATTGTGCGTCGGCGTAATTTGATTTCGTACATGATTTCATCAAATAAAACTTTCCCGCCCGTAGAATCACAAATCGCCTTTGTATCTTCTACGAAGTTTCCTAGAAACAACACTGCCTCTCCTTATTGAATAAGAAAATTAGACGCTTTCAAAAGCGGAGTTACTGAATAATTTCTAACATGTAAGATTTACTGGAGAGTGTCTCGTATTTAATGCAAAGCTCGTCCGGGAGTATCTAAACTATAAATTAATTTAACTCCTCTTCTCGCGAATAGATTTCCGTGTTATCAATTTCGTCGACGATGCAGGCGTCAAACGTGCCCTTCTTGGGCGAAGGGTGTGATTACATTTCGAGCACGTCCGCGGTCTCGAGTCGAATCGTTATTATTCACGAAGTAAAAGTCGTTCCTCGAGTAATCGGGGGAACAGCGTCAGGTGCGCGTTCCAGTTTCTCCTCGTAATCACGGACGGTTCAACGGATCGCACGTTATCAGTGCACGCGCGATTGCGAATTCATGCACGTGAGGTGTCGAAGACAGGAGGGAGTCGCTCGTACGAATCAAAAGCACCTTCGCGCCATTAAAGAACCCCGAAACTTTCGAAGCAATCGTATAAGTTCAGCCTCGATCGAACTTTCGACAGCTCTGATACGTTGGATATCTTCGTCAGTGTACCAGGGGTAATCTATTCGTCAGTGTACCAGGGGTAATCTATTCGTCAGAACCTTGCGGAAATTCTTCCACTTGCAACTCCGTCTTTGAACGAAAGATGTTTTAAATAACTAGAAGGAAAGAGATTTAACTCTATTTTTGGTTTCCCTTATATTATTTCATAATCATTAGATCCCTAAACGTTAAATTTAAATTCCCAGAAGAAACTCTGATGTACCTTCTGCCTTCAACCAACTTCCAAACCAGTTCCCTTGAAAGAATTCCTCATCATCAGAAAATCACTGTATCTCCCCGCGCAAATTAAGCTCCTGCGCGTATCGCTGGCCCTCACTGGGAGAAACTTTAACGCAGTTGATGAAGAGTCGTTTCACCGATAGGTCGGATTTTTTAAAAAGTCTACAACAGAGGTCGTAAGGAGGGAGCGGTTCAAACGCTCGAATATATTAAGGTAGTAACTCGCGGTAACGGAATCGCGTCGTTCCGCGGAAATTGTTTTTATTAGATGGCCGAATGCGCGCGTTGCAACCGACAGAAATGAATGAAGGAGCAAGAAAACGGAGGCGGCACAGGGGCAGCCGAGTCGCGGCATAATGCGAGGTTTATGCGATCCTCCTTTAATTATTTCGCCAGATGGCTCCGCGGGGATAAGGGAACGGTTTAAGCAGGGTTTTAAATGGCAGCGGGGAAATTTAAAAGGCGGTCGGACCGCAGGGTCGGCAATTTGCGTTTGCCTCCGTCCTTTAATTGAAAGGTCGAAACGCGTTATTGCTTTTTCCGCGGGCCGCCGTTTATATCGGTTCAACATTCTTCCCTGCGGAAACTCGCGGAACGACCGGGCTACAGTTGCTCCCGGCCATAAACTCATTCATCGAATAAATCAGCCTGCTAACGTGACGATAACGAACAATGAAATAGGAATGAAACTTTATAGCCGGGAGAAGGGGAGGGCGATGGAATCGTTACAAGTAGAAGGGATAAAGGAAGGGGCAGACATTCCCTTCGTTTTTAATATTTCAAATGATTGATGACGAAGGTAAATGGTTTTCAATACTGAAGAAGGGATGGGTGTTCAAACTCTTAAGGAAAATTAAGAATTCCCATCGGTCTTTGAATACGAATTGAACAGGACGATCGTGTATTGGGACAACCCCAACTTATGCAAGTCACAACTCAAGTTGCTTATACTTTCGAAAGACAGAGAAATACAAGATGAGAGAAGGAATGTTTAAATTTTGGTAGGAGCAGCCAATAAGTGGGTTTGAAAGAATTAGAAGAATTAATAGAGCTGTGGTGAAATGAAAATTGGAACAAAGGTACACCAAGAAGAGAGTCCTGAGAATTGTTTTTAATTATTTAACATCCTTCGCACACTATGTCCACGTACAAAACTTTAGCAATGGGACATGGTATGAATGGCAGGTCCACTGTTCAATGCAGAGTGCACTTGCCTCGAGTAGCTGACGAATAAATATTCTACGTTACAATATCAACCAACTTGGAGCCAGTTCCGAAGTTCGTTATCCAGGCAAAATCAGGACTCTGTATTCAGACCAGAGATTCTCATTCCTGCAGAGAAAGTCCACGCGGTGCAACAACAACAGACCAGTTTTCGAGCAGCCCCGACTGCTCTGCATAATTTTCGATTGGCTTTGCCCCAGGGAACCGATAATGCAAACATTGAACTTCTTTAGAGAAATCTGTCGATCGTTTAGCGGCCCGGAAGCTTTCAACTCGTGTAAGACGAATTGTCTTTCTTCTAAAGGAAGCCGCGGGGGAACGCGGCTGGAGGAGCAGCGACGAAGGGCAGCAAGTCCTCGCACGTTCACGAGTAAGAAACTTTTCATGACCTCATGAAACTTCGTTCATCCGACCGGAGCCACGTTCTTCCCTCTTTACCTAAGAGGAGGGGAGCTTAAAGATTTTATTTCGACGAAGACCTGTCACCGACTGTCCAAACTGTGCTGGAACGGCCGACGAAAGAGCACAGGGAACACGAAATTTCTTATTCTCGAAGCGGAGCCACGTTTTATAGGGTACGCGTACCTGTTTTGCTTAAAAAGTGTCTCCCAGAACGAGACACGCTTGACGTCTCATACCTGCGCATCTGTCACGAAATATTTCACACATTATATAAAATTCACCTTCCTTTCCCCCTTCAATGCAATAATTTTGAGCTCCATTTAACTCAGAGAAATTAATTCATTGCGTCAATATTGCGAGGCACATTCTACTTAATATTCAAGTCTGTTAAAATATTCTGCCTCGTGTTGAAACACGGTCGAATCTTAATCTACTTCATCAAACCACCGGCAGCTTTTTATAGCACCTCGAATGCCCAGCAAATTTCCATGCTAAAAAATGGATCTCAGTCGACTTTCCCGTGATAAATCGGTGGAAAAATTTCGGTGCCATTGTGATCACACTGTACGCGTCACGAGCTGGCAACTCTTTCATGTCGATCAATAGTTTATCGTCGACATTTTAGCCGGCGTGAAAATTAATAATGCAGCACGCTACCCACAGCCAGGGATGAAATGATATTTCTTTCAAACGCTTTTGTAGCCATCCACGCCGTCCACGTTCATTTTCAGCGCTATGAACGTGTCCCAGGATTTTTCAACGTTAACCCAGCACCGACCACAGCTGATCCGCGTTTATATACCTTGCGATCGTTACACTCGACCCGCACCGTGTTGTCAAAGATAGATAGATAGATAGATATATATGTATATATACAAATACATACGACGGGGGGCACACAGTTTCAACAGCCATATGGCGAATGCACGAAAAGGGAGGTTCGGAACTCGAGACTAGTGTAAACAGGCGTGAACGATTCCCAAAGTTCTAGAAGCTGCTCAAATGGGATGCTCGCTATGATACAAGTAGGGCAACTCTTAAATTAGATAATAAGCAAACGGAGGAGGAGTAGCCTCTTTTTCTTTTGATTCTCTTTGATCGTGGGGGTTGGACTCGAATCGGTGATCATGTGTACGGAGGGCTCGTATGTATCTATATACAAGTGTACTGTAACGTGTTACCATTTCATGTGTCGTTACCACCGCACACGAAAACACGAGGGAAGTACGTCGTTCGCCTTCTTGTATTTTCGTTTAACTGCAATTTCATGAATATCGTTTAGAATTTTCTTATATCTGAATCGCCATTTCTGTCAAACACTCGTAACGAAGGTAGCACGCGTTGATAATTAAAGGCCGCGTATGACTACTTGATGTCAGAGAAAATTATAATCAAGTTACAGTTCGAATTGCAGCGTTCTCTGAGCTGTTAAAGAAACTTAACCAGATTGAATATCAAAGTTTTAAGAGTATTAAATCACTGATACAATACTTTCCGCGGGCTTGCAGTGCTCAAATGTTTCGCAGCCACAATGTCGTTCCACCAATAAACCTGCAAGGAAGAGAACCGAACGACGGATCCTTCCCTCGTGTCACCGTGCTATAAGCACCCACTGGAAGTCAGTGTATAATCGCGTGGGCGCACGTGCGAGACGTGTCCCTCGCTCAAAGATGCGTGAACGTAAAGGCAAGAGAGCACAGTTGAGTGGGGTCGAAGGGGGGGGGGGGGGTGAAAGATCTAACAGAGACAGGGTGAATATTGCGAGCAAAGGCGAGAGATCTGCGGTGAGACACACGAGGCGGTGCAGTGACGGCAGAACACGGGTTCTCTGTGCTCCCCTACACACCAAAGTCGTTACTGTGTCTTTAGCTGTCTTTCATTCATATTTTTTTCGAGTCTTTCTGCTTGTCTCGTTCTGTATGTCGATTCGACTGAACCTGAAAGTAAGTGGTTAGTACGGCGCCACCTGAAACGGTCCCAGCGATCTCGAGAATGCCCCGCGATATCGGACCCTCGCCCTTTCTTTAACCAGAAAGCACGATAATCGTTTGATGCTCCTAAACGGGAGAATAGTTAATCCCAGAAGGGGCGCACTCTCGAGTGTCGGTGGCCGTTCCGGGTGGCTCCAGGGCACAAATACACAACACAAAACGGGCCGTCGATTGGGTCAAAGAATGCCACGAGATATATCGCGTGCATTGGGAAGCTTAAATAGTCTCGGCGGGGCCTCCTTTGATCCAACGTCCAGCCCGAGAGGATCTGGTGCAGACAGTAGGCGAGACGTGCCGAGGATCATTGCTGAAGAACAATCGATATATCACATGTGACGACAGCTGTCTCGTGAACATTCCATTGCTGTCCTGTGTAAAACGTTTGTATATATATATATACTCTCATAAATACATCCATATATGTCGTACATGACACGTGTTACGATCACGCGTGACTGTCAGCCGCGGGTGAGATGGCGATCGATACGAGATCTCTATCGGGGAACGAGTATGGATGAGCAGTCGGTGGCGAAACGACGAGGGTCGAACCGACGGAACTGGATCCGACGCGGTTCAGGGGGACTTTTCGAATTTGCGAGAAATGTGAATTCGAACGGTTATAAGACAAAGTTATCGCGGTGAATGTTTTTTTCGGACGAAAGAAAGTTTCAGACGTTTGTGATGCATTGTATTCAGCTTTGAGCCCGATTCGCGCCGAAACGTTGAGAACGAAATTTTACAAACGTCGGTAAGTGAAAACATTCTCGTCCCTCTGAAGGATCCATTTCCGATATCGCGATAGAACGAATGAGTATTAATGGAATGCAATCGCGCGTACAATTTATTTTTGTTCCTCGATGTACTCGACCATCGATCACGCGAATGATTGGGAACGAACGTGCTGGAACGTTTCTGCAGGTTTAAGCTCGAAGGGCTGCTTCGGTTTGCCAATTTCCTGGACACCGCAAATTATATTTAGCGATAGTTCCAGTTCTATATTGTTCAACGGTTTTATTCTCGAGAACGAGTTGTAACTTGCAATCTGCTTGGCGAGCGAGAGATTAAAACGATAGCAGTTACTGTTCTGGCGATCGGTTTTTCTTTACATTCACAGTTCTGAGGTCAGTTTGTTGGAATGTAAATCGAACGAGGTATGGTTATTTCTCATAGCGAAGGAAATCAGAGCAAAGCTTTGTTTCGAATGCAATTAAAATGGCCACGCAACTAACGAGAAGGGAACTAATGTTGTGCCCTTTGATACATAGTCATAATGGAAAGTCCTCCAATTTGCATTAACTTATTCTTCGGACTGTGAAATTAAAAAATTTCACGGACTGTAGAACACGGCACGTATATCGAGTAGAGTGTAATTTTTAATTAGAACACTGGGTAACGAGTAATGCAGTTTACTTCTAAACTAGCAATTTAAATTCAATATCGTCCCAAATTTTATGATAAATTATATAAGCTACTAATATCTGACGGTAGCTCTATACTAACTCTCTTCAACCATAAAAATATAGATCCCTTTTCTTTTAATTTGATCATCTACAAGTATATTTTCTAAGATCAACGAGAAATCGTCCAAAAGCAACCAGATAATTTATCACCAGAATCATCCCTCTAAAAACGGCGCCTCAAACAACATCCAACCACGGAATGTGCATGCCCCACGCAATAGAGGGCTAAAATACGACGACAAAGGGTGGAACCACGCCTACTTCCGTTCTCCAGCGGCGTCCAATAACTCCGTCGTTGTGGAAGCAGGAGATGAAGAGAACGAACGCAGGATTTAGACGCGTTGCCAGAGGTTGAACCAGCGAGGACGTTAGCTCGTCTTTGCTATTAACTCGTTTTTACAATGTACACGAGGCGCGACACGAGACTGTAATCCGATTTACCAAGGAAATACAAAGGTACACACGATCTCGCCACGCCGCCGGAGTAAGGCGCGCAGCCACCCCGGGTTCCGCCCGGCGAGGGAACAGGGAAACGGATTACCCGGCGAATAAACCGTTAGTGTTAATGAAATTGGCCAACCACCAGGCCGATATACAACCGTCGGTCGCATTATCGCGCATCCTTCGCCGCGTCTACGCGCTACTAAAAGCCCGCGAACACCGCCGAGATTAGAATCATTACGGCGGGCGCCCTGGATGGATAGAATCTTTACGAGCTTACGCTCTTTTCCCAGTTTCCGCCCGATGCGTGCCTCCTTCAAAACGCGCACCCTGGCTTATCTCGCGGACTGGGCATGATGCTCCTGTTCACCTCGCAAATTGATAGCGCTGTAACGGTATCTCTGCTCTCGAGCGTTTTAGGAGATTGAGCGCGAAGGGCGCGTCGAGATTGCTTGTGGAAGGAGGTCTTGTCTTAGGGGTGGCGTGACCTTTTGAGAATTCTGAAGTCCCAGAAGGAATTCGGTAATTCAGTTTATTCAGTTGAAAGTTCGAACAACAAGTACTTGCTTAGTAGTTCAAGTGTAGTTTACGGAAGATGGCGTATAGCCTAGGAGCAATGAAATGGAACTAGAATTCACGGGGCGAAGAAATCTGTGTTTGAAAAGTAAGTCACAGTGAAGCTGCTTAGATGTGGGAAGCTAGAGTATTCTATACTGGCGAGTAAGATTCATCGCGAAGTGAACTTTCCTCCTTCGAAGAGTCTCGTGACAATTTTCGAGACCCCAGGATCAAACACCCCTAAATGAGGCCACTGCGATCGACGTAATAATTCCAAAGCCGATCCGAAGGCGTTACATTTTCGACCGTGGCGTCTGTTATGAATTCAGGATGCACGATGCATTAGGAGCATTAGTATTCGCGGTTTCGACGCGTGTGTGTACTGTGAACGTGACATGCCCCGTGGTAGGATGGGCTAATGTCAAAGGATCCCCGCCGTATTGTATAGATACGATGTAATACAACGCAAACGTGTAATCACTGCCAGTTGCGACGGTTGTATACATATATTTTGACACATGTTACGTGGCCACGAAAGCCGCATCAGTCAAACTGAATGGGGTAATCGTTGCTGCGCGAAATTTGATGGACTGTTCCTCCGAAATCGTACAGCATGTACCGCATTGCTCGCGCACTATTGTAGTCGGCCATTTGTCGCTCGAAATCTTGTTAATCGAGCTTCACATCGATCCATATGTTACACGGCTCTTGTCACACTTTTTTTCCACCAGAGTTCCCCTGACTCGCCACAGATTGCTTTATCTAATCTATAGATGCAATTTGATGACTTAAAACCATTTATAACTGGTAAGATATTCATTGAATCGAAGAAATTTTATTTATATAAAATACTTGCTTAGAGATTTTCCTAATTTCAACTGAATTTTACGAAATCATTTCACCAGTGTTCTGATTCACTGAAGTACGATGCTTTAAACTTTGGTTAAACTTTGAACGTTTCGCCAGCGCGGAGTCAGAAACCCGCAGGCGATTCTGGACAAAGCCAAATCCATTGTGATCGAAGCTTTCTGAGACGTGAAACGGGGAGAACGAAGAATACCGACGTTTCGACCAGAGACAGTTTAAAAGCATTTCATACAGATATCAAAAGGATCTCGCGGAATAACGCCTCCGATAATGGAGGATCTCGCCATTATTTATTCGCTGACCTACCACGCTTGAAGATACAATGTGGAACATATACAATGAATCCTTATACCCTGGCATCTTAAATAACACCTGCATCTCTGACTTAACGAAAGGGCAGCTTAACAAAAACTACATGTATCGATTTTGTTCCTAAACATTTTATCTGCAGCTTCTCTACTATTTCTCAAATCATAGCACACTGATTCCCGCGCCATGAATCCATTACCTCGTTCGTTACTTTGCAATAAATTACAAATCCACCTTCATTGCCTTTCGAGCTTGCACCTGTCGATTCCATTATATTCGCCACATCAAATTCGTTCGTGACGAATTAGTCCGCGACTGAGCATCAGGAGTATCATCCTACGTCGCAGACGTTGATGTATGCTGTATGGTATGATTGGGACGTTGCAGCAGTATAAGACGCGTGATTGTCACAGTCATTCGATTTCCCATGAGATTGATCATCAATGTCTAACTAGCGCGTAAGAGACGGAGGGATGAACGGAGCACTGACCTCGAGGAAGTCCTTCACAGTGGCGTCGACGACCATGAGCGGTCGCTGAATCAGATGCACCACGCCGTTTCGCACGGGGATGTTCGCTTTAACTATCTCTGCCATCACGACTCCAGTCGGATGACCCGCGTCGCCCACCAGGGTATTGGACTGGACGTAAACTGAAAATAACACTTCCAATTATCCGCCGAGCGATATATTATGCCCCGCGCTGGAAGAATGTTAAGCGCCATCGGCGAATCGATTACGAGATGGAACAGCGAAGATTAAATAATTCGCGCATCGAGCAGAGCGCGGCGCGGCGGTGCAATTCATATAGCCGCGACACGATTCCATTTCGCCCACTTATTACGAGCCCGGGCGAGAAAATTGCGGTAAGCTCAGGCGTCGATGATCGACGAAACGGCGACGTCCTGCTAATTGGCAATTAACGAACTTAGTAGCCGGCGTTAGGCAGACGTGGCATTTAATGTCCGCGTATAAATAAAGTGACACATTGATCTGTAGTAAATATATTGTTCCGAGTCTCTATTTAGTCGTCCGGGTCTGTATTCTGTAAAGGTGACTCCATTCGCATCGATTCAGACAGATTTGTAGCGACGGTCAGACTATATTCTGTTCGTATCACTGACTCATTCTGGTACGCAGTAATTTCTTGTTAAAGTATGCTGATTTTGTGACTGTTCAGAGTTTAAACTTTCTCTAGACCATTATTGTATGACGCAAAGTAAATTCTCACCTTTATCCTGCTCCCTGCGGAAGCTGACGGTAACTTTGACGTTGTCACTGAAGGCGAGGGTCTCGTAGGGCAGATTATCAGGCGTGGCCGCTGTGAAGAGGACGTGGTTAGGTATCACGTGGCCATCAATTACCACGCGGTCCACCTTCTCCGGCCTCGGTGTTGGCTGCAACGGAATAAGAGAAAATTCGTCAGAGAAAGGCTTACTCAACTAGACTCGCCTATGATTACTACGTCGATACCTGAGGCTCTAATTAACCCTTCTTCGATTCCCCCCAACACTCCTTAGTATTACTTCATTCAAGAGGACAAGAATAAAATTCCAGATGCTAACAACATCGAGGTCTGTCGTAAAAACTTATCCTGAGCTGCGTATGAATATAATTAAAGGGTCGGGATGGACCCTCTCAAGTTATCCGCCGTCCAAGGGTTAATATACTACTACCCAAACAAGCGACGACGAATACACAACGGCTACGCGACGCATAGGGTGACTGTACCTAATATCGCCACTGTTCCTAATATCGCCACCTGCTATATCTCGCAAAGTAAGCTCTAAAATTGATCGGTTATGCACTGAATTAGTACCTAAACATATGTAGGAAGACATACTGTAATTGCAGCATCATGTGATCAGCAATTACAGAAAGAGAAGTATTTTAGTGTAAAAATTTATTGAACTGCCACAATTTTACATCACATTCGGAGAAGGTAAGTCTAATAATTTCGTGAATGCAAGAATATCTACTAGAAATACCTAATTAATGATCTACTTCAGGAATTAAATCGATTAACATATTTTCCGTAGTGAAAATAATGTTTTTCTTTTAGCAGTATGGGTGTTCCCAATACCGCCTACCGGAGAACAATGGTTTCGATGTAATGTTTGTTATAGGTGGGTTACGAAAGGTGCCGAGCAACCGTAATAAACTTTATTTGTTCAATATGTACATCGGAACGTAAAAATAAAATATTTTAAAGATCTATATTTTTAAATTTCTATATTTTTCTAATAAAAATGAAATCAAAGATGCATAAAAATACATTTACAGAGCAAGAAATAATAAAAGCACATGTGAAAATGACTTTAAAACCATATTAATCCATATTTCTTAAGTTGGCGATATTAGGTACACTTTTTTCAGGACCCGATTTTTACATGTCTTACGTTTGTTGAGTCCTAATTAAAAATTTGTAGGTTTCAACGATTCTAACTTATGCTACATGAAAGATGAATAATTTCTCTTTACTTTGATACGAGCTGCATGCAAAAATATCAATTATTATTCAATTGACAGCGATTTAACTTTTGCCTGGCGATATTAGGTACAGTCACCCTATACATATAGACCTCGCAAGTGACTTTACCCATCAGACAGATCCACCCTAGGGTTGGGGGGGGGGGGGGGGGGGGGGGGGGTTAACGCAAACCCGAGAAAACATCGGCCACGCCCCATCGGTGCATCAAGACCGGTGGAAAATATTTAATTAACCCCCTGATAAGACACCGCGTCCCCATTAATTACGCGCCCAGTTTCCGGCAACAACGTTTCAGCCCTTGTCCCGCCACCCTCCCCACCCCCCCTCTCGCCAGCCGCCGATTCTCTCGCGGGGATTCTGGGCTGGCGGGTACAGGCCCCGTGTAAACGGCCCCTAATGCGGTGTAATCGCGTAAAACCGCGTAGGCGGACGGTTACGTGAAAGACGCACCGCCAAAGGGGGTGGTAGGGTCGGGCGTAACGCGTCCTAGGGTCACGGGGGAGGCAACGAGCCGGTTAAGGGCACGAAATAACCATCCCCTTCCACTCCCTCTCACACACTCGTGCCCTCGCCGACACGCTGGACTGATGATTACACGCTCCTCGTTACCTACGTACCCCGGGGTAAAGGTCGTTCCGCCGTAAAGGATGAGGAAGCCCGGGCATGAGCGATTGATTTCCGATCCGTGATAAGGCACGGGGACACGTTGTTGCACGCGATTCGTATTAACGGCCACCCCTCCGTCGCAACAACGTTCCGGCCTGACACAGATAAAGCATGTCGTCCGTTTACAGCGACACAGGACTTCCAGGACGCCTGGGAGGACCTCGTTAACGCGCGTCCCTTTTTTCGGCGGACGTCGGGGTAGGTGCGCTGTGCTCTGTGACGTGTATGCTGCTCTGTCCCGTGATGGACGAACTACTTTGGATCGTTCGATGGCTCATTCCGAATTACTGGGGGACGTTAAAGGTAAGCTTCAAGGAGAACGGAAATGCAGTGATACCGCGATAATCATTTCGTTGCTTAATGGAGATTGAGACGATCCTCCGTGGAAGCGTTTAATTGAGAATCATAGAGCAAAGCAAAGTCGATCAGATCACAAAGGCAGGGGCGGAAAGAGCAAGGCCGGAGGCAACGATTCTGAGGTAGTCAGTCCTCGGTTCATTCGTCGTTCCATCCTCGAATTCTATCTGTATCCTGCTCTCTATCTTCTCTCTCTGCCTCCGCGGCTCTCGTATGTAGCTTCTCCGGATCACCCGAGGCAGTGGAGTTCCCCGAACAAGTAGCGATACAGAAGTGGTTCCGTCGTGCAAAACCTCAGCCGCTGCTCGCTCCTTCGTTTTACGTTGCGCGTCTGACTCTATCTTCGAGGCGAAGAGTCACCTCCACCTCTCATCCGCCCCATTTCTCGCATTATAGAGAATTCCGGGTTTAACAGTAATATTATTCCAGGGCCCGAACACAGCCGACATTCTTCCGCCGCTTTTTGTTTCTCGCTCGAGCGGCTGGCGTGACCTGGTATTTCCTGGGATCGTCTAGAATTTCACCCCGCTCTATGCACAGGGTTCGAGTCTTTCTTTCAGCTAATTCCAGATGCTGGCTGCAAGCCGTACGTGCCTCCCAGCATCGCGGAATTATTCACGGTATCATGTAAGATGTAATCACGTAACACAGCTACCGACGAAACGATTTCGTTCCCTCTGTTTTTCTCGTCCCTCGTCGTCGCTGCACCACCCGCGAGGAAATTGCTCGCGCCGCCAGCCGAAGAAATAAACTTCTTTTGTACCCTTATCTAGCTCCTCGCCGTCTTTCCTTTCCCGTCCATTTGCTTGGAAACGCCCGGGAAATTGAACGCACGGGCTAATAGTTCATTATCGCGGATCTGGAGCGTATTGTCGTTGCCGATGGTACACGTTCCGTAAGTTATACGTTAATACCTAGCTTCTATGTCGCTACTTTGGACTAGAGAAGCTAATTCGTTCTTCATTTTCTGTCTTTGTGCGTATGGTTGCATATTTAATACAGAGAGGAATGAACGTAGAGTGCAGAACGAGAAGACGAGGTCTCATTTATCCACCATTTCCTTCAATTACACTGTGAAAAGTGGGTATTAGACTATTAGTATGAGATCTGACGAAGAACATAGTCTCGCGAAACCCTTGCATGCTTAATAAATTCGCCAAAACCAAGGAGCACGTGCATCATTCAATTGCAGTACCTAGTTCAGGTTTAAGGGACGAGGACTATGATAAGTCAGACGCCTCGTGGATTTTCTTTGCAAAGTAGATTAGCCACCACTTCTCCCTCGTTTTATTATAAAAAAGAACTTCTGTCTACGAGACCACATTGTCTCCGATATCACTTCTGCCGTTACCCATCGGAAACAGAAAGAATCTCCCCTCGTTCGATTCATTTCCCCCTCCCATTATCAATTTCCCCAGCAATCCGACGGTATGAATCGTTCAACGATTTCTTCTAGCATCACGGTGCCGACCAGCGCTCCCTCCATCGACTATCACCGGCGAGCTTCCTCAGCAGAACTTCGTTTTCCGAAAACACAAAAGCCATTCTCGCCCCTAGCGTTCTCGCCGGCCGTTATTAATTCGACTCTTCTTTCTTCCCGCTCCCAAGCGGTAATGGCCGCGTTGACGACCCCACATTCGAGAGGAGAAAGCTCCAGGGCTCCTTACATCCCAGCATTGAGGCATCGACCGTCGTTCGGTTGGAAAAGCCCCGACGACGAGCTGCGCCGAGTGCTTTTCGATACGGTTCGATCCCTCTCGCCGTGAACGGAACGAGGCTTTTCAGGCCCGAAACTCGATTCTGCCTTTTTCCTTTACACCGCCGCGACCGCGCGCACACGGGCGCACTCTGTACGATCAAGGTACGAATGCGTATCCGATATCCCCCGACATGCAGCACGAAACTCTGGGGCGAAAGTCTAGGCGACCCTTGAGTAATTTCCGCTTCCCCGCTGAGAACGTGTTTCCATTTTCTAGCGGACTGTCCCTTTCCTTGCTACGTCCTACGTTGGTCATTTGGCACCCTTTAAATAGGTACATACGCGACAGTATGTACCTATTTTATTCGAGATAAAAATTTATTCGTTATTCTCGAATAACTTTTATTCGACATTTTTATTCGAAGATCATTCGTATAATGCCGAACTCTGCCACGGACACACGTGGTATTTACGCTGTGCCGCGTATACCTATATCGCTCAGAAAGAAACGAAGAACTCGAGCGACTAGGAAAGGAACGGAGATCTCGAGCGACTCGATTTCTATGAGCTTGGGGATTTTAGATCCCCGGCTAAAAGGATCAAGTTGCACGGAAGTCGCGGCACGAGGAAACGGGGCGCACGGAAATCGAGATACGAAGTCTACCGCGGCACGGTGCGCCGGATACGATGGCCTCGTTTCGAGCAACTTTCCAAAATTGCGAACTTTTCGGCACGGTATCCCTCCCCTACGTGTCTTTCACAGTACACGGGTCTCTTTCCCCATGACACGCTAAACCCCATCTCCCCCCTCCCCATCACGCCCACATATTCTTGTCCGTTGCGTAGCGAAGTTTCTGGAAGTCGCTCGCCGAAAGCTCCCCCGTTGCACGTCGATTTCACGCCCCAAAGTTTGATTGCGTGACCGTGGAGACCGATCGAACGCACGCGACTTTAATCGCGGAATTACGGGAAACCGGCACTGGTAAATTGCAGATCCTATCTGGGGGAGCTGTCGCCAGGTTGTTGTTGTTATTAAACCTGCTGGCTACATGATCATTTAATGGGGTCGTTGGCGCTACCAGCTACTTTGCGTAATCTTCAGCGCTACCATTTAGCGTTTCGCCTTTCTGATGCAAGTCGAGCGGGATAAGATCAACGTTCGACGACGAAGTTTAATTGAACACGCCGTTATTAATCATTTTCCGTGCGATACTGATCCCGCGATTAATGGCTTAATATGAAAACTCGAGAATCGAGAATTACATGGCTATTACTAAGCTCTTCTTCTCCTTTTTGTAACTAAATATTTTTGATTTATTCGATTCGCTGGGCTTCAATTTTGTACAATCTAAATATTATCATGGGTAGAGATGGCTATGTTCATTATTTGTCGCTGATGGATGATTGCTACTTAGATATTTCATCGATCAAGAATAATCCATTGATAACAGAATTTAATCTCACTGCTAGCTTTATGGATTCTGGATCCATCTTGAACCTAATCGATCAGAATTTGTCGCCTTCGGTGACGAGCAGGAGGCGCCGCCATTGCCCGAATCTTTTCAGGGCTTCGCAACAGGGGATATTAAGGTATTTTCGGGATGATCGATATGGGAAGGTTGCTAAGCAGCTTACCTTGAAACCCTCCTCAACAGGGATAAGGAAGGTGTAACGTCCGTCTGCCTTGAAGACCTCCTCCTTCTTCTCCTTGACGACCCGCTGTCGGAAGGTGCTGCAAAAAAATTATTGGTACCCGTTAAATGCGTGGATTTACATCTGGAAGAGTTTAATTCATAGTTATTCGGTAAATAACACGTGTTTCTTGATTTAACACAAGGAAATCGTCATTTCGTATATTTCGAACCACTGGAACCAATTAGAACTTGTTTGCTTATAATTAACAAGGTAGCCTTATAATTCATTCTCGAAGACAAATTACTAATGTCATTTTACACCCTTTCACTTATTATTGACAACAGTGTTTGAACATTTGGCATTCGGCAACGAAATTGTGCTCTTCGAATCGAATGAATATTCAATTATTTGTTTGAATTTTGTCGTTTTTTGGTTTAGTATCCATTAGCTATTAAATGAACGTGAAAGTACAAGAATTATACGAACCGAGACCACGCTTGGAAAGTAAAGTTTGCGGTTGCGCGACGAAACTGGCGAATCTCCGTGAAATAGTGTACGAAAAAAATTTCCGCGGAAGTATATTGCGGAAGTTTTTAAACCCCGGATGCCTTACGTTGCACGAACAAGCGAAAACGCTGCTCAGAACGAACTGGTAAATGAAATGCAGGCAAGCTTGAAGAAGTTTTGGAAGGACGAGGCTAATTCACTCAAGTTTTACTTACTCGGGTGGCAGGCTCCACGGCGGCGTGCCTTTAAATATCGATAAAGACTTGACAAAGTGAGCATCGAAGTTACTCGAGAACAACTACGGAAGTTGGCTCTATCTTCATCTTCCGGCGAACGTGAACGGACTTCGCGGGTATGTTTCATTTGGAAGTTACGCGAGAGGGAGGACATTTCTGATAAGATATAAGAAATACCTTGCAGCGTGACAACGAAGAATTCTATGTAAAAATACAGCATGCTCCATCAACTTCAATTTCTATGCATATTCATTTTCCACATCACGAGTATAGTTACTGATATGTCTAGTAAAATTATTGCACAGCCGTCCCTATTATTTCTGGGACTCAAGCTATGCCTAACATCCACAATCGAAAAACGATAACACATTTAACAATATTTCTCATAAGGAACGCGCGTTTTTCATTAAATTTTTCCGATTCGACGCGCAATCAAAGCGTGCTTTTTCGCCGATACGTGATTGCGTTTCAATGGCTGCAGCACGAAGGACAATACACACAATCATTCGTTTCGCAGAGCATGCTCGTTAAAAAGGGGCGAAAGAAGACACTGTTACGAGGAAAGCATTGTTTCATTGGTAAAAATGTCCCTATTTATTATTGAAACGCTTTTGCTTAATCTGGCGAGCAACGTGGGAAGATACATTTGTTATATAAAACAACTAAGACGCTATTCCTCTTTGAAAGAAAAAGTTTTCCAGAAAATTGTAAAATAAGTGTTATAAAAAACATTTATTGTGCCTTAAATCGAAATCGAGCTTTCCCTCCATGCCCACAGTGAAACTAATGTATTTACCTATTTAAGTAATACAGATAGAAACTGAACTCACCGAACTCGGTGGACACCCAAGTCAAGGTTCTCGCTTTGGTTCAGGAACTCGAAGGCATTAGGGCTGTAAATCGGCATCTCCGCGGAATTCGAACGTACTGGCTCCAGCACTTCGTTTATTATATGCAGAACCTGAAACAAAACGAAAGAAGCACCCCTGTACTCAAAATTTCCTGACTGTTTACTCGGAAACATATCGAAGAGGGACATCGATTCATTGAAATTCAATCCAGTGATATTTATCAGTGGATGAGTCGCACAGTTTCGGGTAACTCGATATACAAAGTCCACATCAATGAAATTCTTCGGTGTATTGCGCACCGCGTTCGAATTTCGACCTAGCACCGAATTTACTCGATCTAGCACCTGGCACCCGCTTTTTGTTTACCACCTTTGAAACACTACACTTTACTAGGATCACGTGGAAACTATAAGCGCCATTGTCAATTCGGCCACTAAATAGGTAAATCTGCTCGTGCTAACGTATTTGGTGAACTCATAGTGGCGGGCTAATTTCGTGCTTTTTCACTAGCTCGTTCTTTGTAAACGAGCCTCCCAGCTATTCCTCGTGATAAACGCTTCTTTCTGAGCATTTCACTGGTTTGTTAAGTAGACTACCAAAAAATGGACCTTAACCTTAATTTATTCGAATAATTCAAAGTGTTCGAATTTCAGATTGTAGCGAACACGAATCTAAACGTTTGAAAAATAAATAATTGTAAAGGCCAATATGAGAAGAATTTCACGATGAAGTGTGAAAACATGATCATGTTCAGATTCCTATTCGGTACAATTCGAAATTCGATCACTCCGAATATTCGAATCCAATCTCCAATTCTACTGGTGCTCGAATACATAGAATATTCGTAACAGCCCTAACACGAAGTCGACATCCAACGCATGGTCGTTCAACGATTAAACATCTTGTTCGAGATAAAGCTCAGGTGAATGGAGTGTTAGCGATTATGCCACACGTGTTGGTTATGATGTAGCCACTCAACCCTCTTCAGCCGCCCGTCAAGAACTCATCAGACACCTCAACCCTACCATCCTATATCCTTGCCACTCGAGACTAATCCTTCAGAACGCTACACAAGATCCCTTAATCCTTCGAAATAATGAAAAGACACTGCAATTGTGGGTATTCAGACGAAAGGGGTGGCTCGTATCCCGCGGCCGGCGAGGTGCCGTTTTAAATCGACAAGTCGAACGAGCTCGAGGAGAGTGAATTGCCGGCGGAGATCCGGGCCCTGCTTGTAAACGCTAGGGTACACAGTTAATCTCGTGAAGCTGCGAGGAGCCGAGCGATACAAGCGTGGCGGTGGCGTTCACGGCGAAGATATAGTAAGACAAACGACATCGCGGTAGCGACTGAAGGAATCGGGGACGCGAAAACGATGGAAGAAGAAGATAAAGTGAGGAACGAGAGGAAAAAGGGGCACACCAAGGAACCCAGCGGGGTATTTATTCTGCGGCGGAGGAACGCAACTATTTCATGGGTGTCGAGTCGAATACCCCCCCCGGCGGAGCTGGGGAGGACGGTGCCTCCTCTCCAGCTTCCGCCCTCATTGGAAAAGGTGCACCGCCATTTACTATCCAGAGTTCGCGGCTGGAACGTCCTACCGCTATTTATCCGCTTTTCCTCACGATCGCCGTGATTCTTTTATCTCTGGGCTCCTTCTTCTACCCGATAACACTCTTCTTTTTAGGAAACTGAGGGACGCGACCGTGCAGAATGATAGACCGCAAGCGATTCCAGGGGTTCCGTAGAGTCTGCGGCTTAAAATATCTCAAGTGGCCAAGTCTGTTTCATTTCGCGGCAAACAATGCTGTCGCGAGCTTCAAATTCTCCCAACGCCCCGGGATAACTCGCTCACTTTCGTCGAGCTGCATGCCTGTCTAGACTTCGAGTCTTACGCAAACTCACGATTGCGGAGTCCATCGTGCACCATCGAGCGGTCACAGTAAATCGCGAGGAGAGGAGGAAACCCGGATGGCTGTCGATTCCAGCTTATAAACCGCCACTTATGGAAACATTTCTTGCCCGGAGGAGCACGCTAAAAGCTGCACAGTCGGTGTTCAATAAAGAAAAGGGGCTACAGAGATTGTACGATAACAAAGAAAATAGGAACATTGGAGGGAGGGGTGGCTCGTGTTCCATTTATCCGAGGAGGACGCTGCGGAGGACGCCGCGCCGCGCGGGAGAACGGGGGGTGGAAAAAACAACGAGACCCGCGTTTGTATGCTAGACCGAGTCCCTAGAAATGAATCGTTTCGCCCTCTCTCTCTCTCTCTCTCTCTCTCCCGCGAGAGAGACCGGGGAAACTTGCCGCGCTCCTTTGACGACCATTTATCTTCCCCCGCTGGACACGAATCATTGGCGAGGGAGGTTCGAGGGACCGAGACGAATCCTTAATTCCTCGCGCGATTGATACGTGCACCTACAGATATACAGACATATGCTCCCCGGGCGAGCAGGGGAGTCTGGCAACTTTTAAATTCGATTGGCTGCGACGGACAATCCTTCTCGGCCGCCAGCTCACCCAGGACGTATATATTTTCTACCCCCTCACGGATGAATTTTACAGGAAACTGTTACGTGCGCGAAAGCCCCCATCGTATCCTCGAGACACGACATTTCTTGAGGGTGAACTTCTGGGACAACGGACGTACATCTTTCAGGGGAGACGGTCTGCTATTTCTCTTGCCGCGGTTAGGGGAATGGTTCCGTGCGGAACTTGGCCTGTGAAATTAAAGAGGCAGCGTTTTCGCGGGGTGTTTATTCTTTTATGGCAACGTCGCGGATTCGAGGACGCGGCGCCTGACGGTGGGGGATGAACGAATATTTCATCGGGACTTGATCGTAGGAGAGGCTGGGATACAATCGGTTAAGGACGAGTATCTTTTATTCATTCGGTTAAAATGTAGATTCAGTGTTTTCACCCCCTTATCGGTATAATTATGTTTACTATGGATTATTTTATGTTTTTACGAATTGGTTTCATTATGGGAGTTTGAAATGTAGGTAGTTATAATACCTACTGTACGCTGATTGAATAAAATAATGAAGTATTAAGAGACATGTTTTTCTGATCATTTGCACTCCCGAACCAAATTAAATTAATTACGCCATCCAGTTTGCCAAATGGTAGAAATAATTGACGAATGGAAATGTTATCAGAATTCGGTGTGATGGTTAATCGAATTAATCGAAATCAATATGTTTACCCGGCGCTGATATAATTTTCGAATTAGGGAACTAATGAATCACGTGAACAATGAGTTACAATGTTAATTAGAGACTGAAATACAAAATACCAATCCTTCAATATCAATATAATATAATAACCACGAAAGCCAGACATATTTTATTACCAATCTTGTTACAAAATGGTACCCTAACAGAATAGCTGAATGATAATTAAATATCGAGTAAAATAATCATTTAATTCGACGACAATATGTTCTGTGGTTCCGTAGATTTGGCATTATTATTTCTGCTTAACGAAGTCACCCGCCAACCGACTCGTGTTTCGCACGTCTAATACGTTGCGGAGTTTATAAAAGTGAACGCAGTTTTCGTTTTAGATTATTATTTCCTTGATAATGGTCTCAATTATGACCGAAACGTTGGAAATTTGAACTTAAAATTTGCAAAATAACTTTTATTTAATTGACCGAGCCTACGCGCCGATAACATTTATTTTAGAAATTAAACATTACTTCGGTCGAAATTCGGAATCATTTTATTTAACGAAGTTAATAATAATTATAACCTTTTGCCGATCTAACGATGTACAAACTGATTCTTCGCAATAAAATAAAATTTCCCGCTGGAGTACCTATCCTTTTTAGAGCGAAATCACTTTACAAATTCTAAAGCACAATGTTCCTGTATTAATACTGTTCGATCTTCGAATGTATTGAAGAGCCTCGCGAAATTCCATCGACTATTATTGTCCGAACGACAGAGATATTTCGGTACTCCGATTTAAATGTGCCTCGTTCCGTCGCCGTTTTTACAGATGATAGAACACGAGGAGAGGGAGAGGCTGAACGTTCCGCCAAGAGGTCGTTAATCCGAAGTTTACCCCATCCTGGCCGCCGTCTTGGGGCCGAAGTCACGTTTACACCCTCGAGCGCGGCCATTAATAAAAACAGGCGAATGGTTCGTTATGGCTATTCGTAATTAATTGTGTCTTCGCGGCATTCCCCGGGGACGTGTAATTTAACGAATACTAAGTTAATGGGCCGGAATTTTACGGCGACTTCGAGTGTCTGCATCGCGTGGCTACGAGCTTGCGTATATGGAACGTTCTGCATTAAACAAAATTTACATACGACACATTGAAACGCGGAGATTGAAATCGCACCCTCCCACATTTTGATATATTCTAAATCTCGATAATAAGTATAATATTTTATCGCCACCTAATTCCTAGCAGAAATATACAGACCTTTAAGTGCCGCGTCCCCTTATAATTTACATTATTACTGTTATTTTAGTCTGCTGCCGAATCAATTTGAACAAAGGTGGAGCCCTTTCAAAACAAGAATAATCCCCCGTTATTTTGCCAGCGTTAAAATATTCACCGAAGAAAGTCAACAGTGTTTCAATGGCGTCGTTCAAGCGCGGGAGCTCCTTCTGGGTCACGCCGAACAATTCATTCGGTTCGCTCCACTTCCGAAGGCCATTACTCCAGGAAGAACGGCGGCGCGACGGTAAGTGATACGAAGACGTAAAAACACATCCAGCTCCCGATTATTCCCCGCCAATCGGGTCGACAAACACGCGCAAGACCCGCGATAAGCAATGGATTGCGCGAATTGCGAGCGTAAAGTAGCGATTCAATTCCACTGGGTCGCTGTAAGGGCACGTTTACGCCGATGCAGCGGGCGACAGGGTTTTGGCGTTCATTTCACCCTTAGAAATAGTGAACGCGACATTTGAAGCTTTCAAAATTAAAAATTGAGATTCTCGACCGAAATTGTTAAATAAGATGATATTGGCGCGTTGATTCGGTCACTATACAACAATTTATTTTATTATTTGAAAATAAAATAAAGAAAACACCGCTATTTCGTAATTAATTATAGAAAAATCCGACGTTTCGGTACATGATTTGAACCATCCTCAAGGAAAGTGAGATAAATTATATAAAATTACGCTTGCTGGTGAAAGATGTGTCGTAGCATTTATAAAAGCAAACGACTCCTGAGTCGGTTGGAAGCAGACTGAAGTAACAAGCAGACAACACAGACATATGTAGCTAGAGGTGAAACGGACTGTGGCAAAACAAAGCCGTTAGCAATTTGAAATTATCAAAAACCCTAATATTTTGAACAAACATACATTCAAGGCAAACAAACCAAACATTGAGCTCGTGTGATCAAATTTTTATAATTTTCTTTAATATAACATATCTACTCATAGGTGTAGTAGAGCTAATAAAGATACATAAACTGCATAGAATATGTAAATAGTAGAGTGATCATAAGGAGGTAAAATAGAACGACACATCATAACCCATTACTTCTTTAGTAATGTTGCGTAATATTCTTGTATCTTAGGTGTTTCATACCTGAGATTCACGCTAGGTTGTTTAATCATATGTAGTGTCTCTAAAATAATCCTCAGGTTCCAATTATTTTCTTTATCAACAATTTTAGCATTGTTAAAGTCAAACCTATGATCAAACTCCAAAGAATGCTTGGTTAGAGCCGTATGTTGTGAGGGGGATAAAAAAATATTTCTTTTATGTTCGTATATACGTCTCTCTAGAAGTCTGGAAGTTTGTCCGATGTAAACTTGATTACAGCCCATACAAGGAATAGAATATACGATGTTAGAATTTTCAAATAATAAAATAAATTGTTGTATAGTGACCGAATCAACGCGCCAATATCATCTTATTTCAAAATTAAATTTCAGAGTACAGCTTCCTAACGCTGCCTACGATATTAATAATTATCGCTCATTGTTAAGAAAAGTGATGGGTTACATTTTAAATATCAATTTTCTCAAACCTTTAATGAAAGGAGTCAGCTGTTAACAACCCCCCGAAAATAATAATTTCTGCACTCATTATCCCTTGAAATGGAACGTCAAATGTAGAGGCACCTGTTTCCTCGCTTTGAAACATGGCTAGACCAGTGTTTCAAGTTCCTTTTCTGAATTGAAGCGCAAGGCGTGTAACACCATCCCCCGTCCCTTTACTCCCTTTAGAATCGACCCTTTTCAAGGGTTGCAAGTAAACACATTTTGCAAGAAAATACTGCAAGCAATGTAACTGTATACTAAAGCTCTTCCTCGTTCTGTATAGTAAGTCTGTAAGCGGTTCTGGGGTCGATAGGGTGTGGCGTCGAGACACCATGGCGCCGATCCATTTCCTATCGCTATCTTCCCTCTACTATGCGCGAGGATGTTACGCCAGATTAAAACCAGATCGACCGTCCCCTGCTAATCCCCATCGGGAACGGAATTCATGACGTTTTCTTGCCGTTCGCGCTTCTGGAATGCTCGTGGCATCGGTTACTTGGCAGACATTAATGAACTAGCCACTGTTGGCGTTCGGAGCGATCTAGTGCTATGAATCTCGATCGAGATGTCCGACAAACTGCAAACTACTCGATGTGCTTCTTCAAGATTAATGAAATGCCATGAAATTTGTTGTAACAAGAGCCCATGCTTTAGGCGAAGACAGAACAGTTGGACATCATGTGCCCTAATCCCTTCAGACGATCATGGCGACGTTAATTATTCTAACTGTGATCGCGCGGCAGCACGAAACGACA
The DNA here is from genome assembly GCA_946251845.1 of Andrena fulva. NCBI lineage: Eukaryota > Metazoa > Arthropoda > Insecta > Hymenoptera > Andrenidae > Andrena > Andrena fulva. The sequence continues at coordinate 57,224,626 of OX276329.1, read as the reverse complement.
CGTAGAACTTCGCGTAGCCACCTTTTGAGCCGCGATTCCTGCTCCAACGGTAATATGAAGACGTGAACCGAGAAAGCGCAAAGAAACAGCGTAGAGCACAAAGACTGCGAAGGATCTTAAACTCCACCCCCATCCACTACCCTCGAGGCTACGTTGCCACGTAGACCACGCGATTGTAATTGGCTGGAAGCAGTTTAAGTGAATCAAAACACCCCGTGGAACTTTAAATCTTCGCCAAGTTCGCGCAACTTTCGATCGCGATAATAAAACATTTCGTTCGTGGCAAAAAAGGGGAGAGTTTCCAAGTTGAAGCCCTCGAGTTCGGGGCCGTCGCGCCAAAGAATACAAACGAAATTATCCGCTTTAAGTCCACGGGAGATTCATCGAACCGGGGCTGCAGTGGGGAGGTCCGATCCCTCATCCCTCAAGAACCAACGCGATTTTTATTTCATCTGCTCGGCTATCACGCTCATTTCCTTCCCCCGTGCGAATCGACCCTCTTCCACTGACCCCGTCCTAGCCTTCCCAGATCGTGTTGCCATCGCTGTGCCATTGGAAACCATCTTGCCGCGTTCCCTCGTGGCGTGCATTTTTTAACAAGCCCGTAACGGCGCCCCCGCTTTGTCCCTTGGCTCGAAACAGATTCGGCCGGCGACATTCACGCCGGCGAAATCTCAGCTTTATTTCGTCCCAAATCGAGTTACCGCGGCGGAGCCAACTTCCCAGATACTTCTTCCCTTTTTGTCCCGTCGCATTCCACGGGCTCCTGGGACAAGTTTCTCTACGGGCTGCCGGAGTGTCTCGTAAAAGGGAATTGTGCCATGAAGAAAACGCAAAGTGCGACCACGGGAACGGCCTTGAAACGCGAAATTTACCTCCGCGGGACGAGGCTGTTCGTAATGTTAATTCCGTCGTTGCTCAATTCACGAGCCCGGCCAGATCGCTGTCTAGCTTTAGGCGAATACTGCATTCTCTTCTGAATGGAAAGTGAGTCATAAAGTTATTGGCACTTCTTTAAGGGTTGTAAAGCTTAGTATATATAATACCTATACCAAATTTAACCGGGAACTTTAAATTACCGCTGTTACCAAATTGTGTCGCGGGGATTCCTCTTTCAATTAAATTTCGAAGTACTGATAGATATAACACCGAAAATACTCAAGGTATTTTCGTGAATATATTATTCAAAATTTCTGCATCAAGTTTCTGTCTTTTTCTTAAAACTTTCCTCTCGTAAAACGTGACCAGCAAATCTTTTTCGCGTTTCCTGATAATATCGTAAACAGAAGCTTTGAATATTAATAGTTCTCACCCCATTCGCATCCGCATAGTTGCATAACAATTGGATGGCGACATTAAACAATCCGGCATTCTAGTATCGTTCAATTGCTTCGACTTTCCGCGAACAATAACAAGGAAGCTTTAAATTGTCTCGTGTCGTAACTCGCGATAATATCCTATCGATTTATCGATGAAATATTTCGCCGCTCCGTATCCAGTTTGCGCGAATACGGCATATATTTTACATATCTATCGAATTGAAAGCGGATATGCGCGCATTATTCCTATAGGCGTATTTCAAGCACAGGCGTGCATGCTATATTCGTTTATATCGCATCGGAATGAACGTTGAATTTCACTGCCGACGGAGATAGCTTTTTAAAAACAAACCTACTGTGTCTTCGACGTTTCCTTCGTCTCCTGACTTTATGGTGTTTGTTCTATGCAAATGATGTAATGAATAGAAATTGATCATAAATTTAAATTGGAACATTGCTGATGTGTATCTTGTAGCTGAGGCCACGTCGAATTTACTCTATCCATTTCTTATTCGATTTCTGCTGTATTATATTACAGTTCTGATTTGACGTTCATTTTTACAGGATGGAGTTCTTATTTAATGTTGGATCCATTCTTTTCTGTGTCTTAATGGCTGTGATTCAAGCCTGGCTGAATTACTATTCGCTTTTCATTTGGTTCTGGTTTGTTTGTTACTACTTCGAGTTTAGTTTGATTTCAGTGTGATTCTTATTCGACTCGGATCCGATAACAGGTTAATGGTTATTTCACTCCGCTACGATGCCCATTCGATTCAGTTCAATGTCCATTTGATTTCACTTCGCCTCTACTTCGCTTCAGATCCACTTTAATTTACCTCGACTGATTCGGTTGATTGGAGCTAATTTCACAGTACCTACCACTTCGTTCACTTCGGTTAAATTCGTTCGAGAGTTTCCAGTACTTGACATATCATAATTTTCTGTCCCTAATTCGTCTACGTTTTAATATATTCGTACTTTTAGTCGAGAGAACTACAGCCGAGGAAATACGCGTTGAAGTATTTATAAATTTATTTTAGAATTGAAATTGATAATCACGACTCGCTGACAGAGAATAATTGGTTTAGTCAACTTTATTTCAATGTAATAGAGACAAGGGACGTTTTCCTACTTCCTTTCATCATTGGGCTTTCATCAAGTATTTTCTAAAGGTTATTACGTCTTCATTTAAGCTCCAAGCGAACTATAATATGTATTTATTAATCCAATTGATAATATCTGCGAATCTCAGTGTGTGCACGATAATTTATTATTGCGGCACGTACATTTAATTTGCATTTAGTATAAATTCCAGTTATTAATATTTGACATTATTAAAATGTTCCTTGGAAAATAAATATTTTTTATTATTACGAGATAACAGCTTTAAATAAAACCGAGACTCGGTGAAGTATTTTGTTCACAAGCATCTGCGACAATATTCGCTTCATAAAATTCATATTACATGTCGTTGCACGTTATCATATAATTTTCTCCATTGAAAGTAACGCTTCAGTTTCAACGGGTAGTGCCAATGTAAATGTGCCAAGTAAAATGAATTTATAATAATCCTATTCCCAGTATAATCATTGTTGAGAACAAAGTCTCCGCTTAACGTTTGTGAATTAGTAATTAGCATCGGCTGACCTGTACATTCTACTGGAACGTACACTAAGGGACAGAATCGGCTTCCCTTCAGAAATTTGGCAACGTTGCATGTCGGGTCCCCCTATGTCGAAGAACCACTGAGTTATGCCTAGTGACAATGGTGACAATTTTACAAGTTATTATTTAGTTTGCTAAAATGGATTTGGCTTGGTAAAACATTACACGTAAGAGGATGATGGGCTCGATTCCTCATCTATTTGGCAAAGAAGTAGCATGTATCGTAGGTAGAAAGTTTTTAGACTGCCAGGCCGAAGTCTAGGTAAACGCACGAAATCCCTATATCGGTGTTCCAGCACGGGAAGGCGAGGGAAGGCGTTTTGGCCGCCGCGAGCCCCAGGTAGCCGCCGGCCGCGTAAGACCCTCTCACTTGCACATAAAGCTCTGTCCTTGTTTAGCACCATCCCTGCCTACCGCATGCTCTCCGTCATTCCCGTGCAGCGAATTGGCGCGAAGAGGCTAGTTATTTCTTACGAAGGAGCAATATCGATGGTCCTCACTTTCTACCTACGATACATGCTACTTCTTTGCCAAATAGATGAGGAATCGAGCCCATCATCCTCTTACGTGTAATGTTTTACCAAGCCAAATCCATTTTAGCAAACTAAATAATAACTTGTAAAATTGTCACCATTGTCACTAGGCATAACTCAGTGGTTCTTCGACATAGGGGGACCCGACATGCAACGTTGCCAAATTTCCGAAGGGAAGCCGATTCTGTCCCTTAGTGTACATACCACCCCGTTAGCCTAACAAAATTAGTTAACCCACTGTTTTACTTTCGTACTTATGGAAGGGAAACGACGAAGGAAAACAAGAATTATAATTGAAACACAAATTTACTGCACCTTCACCATTATTATTTCAAATCAAACTTTTCCCTAATATCTGTGATTTCTTCGTTCTCAGAGAAAATATGATTTCCCTATATTTACATTCTGCGGATGCTTTTAATTCTACCCTGAAGTAAAAAGAAGTCTGATGTCCAAACATAATTGCGACAAAACCAAGTGGTCATTGAAGGCCACTGAATTTTCAGTTACCCTATCGTAATTTCTATCTCTCGTCGTTTTAAGCAAATATATGGCTACAATTCTCGTCTCAAAATAGAGAAATATGGAAATAGATCCCAGATTTATTATAACCCTCTGCAAACTCACATTCACACCTCCCCTTCATGGACACTAATCGACTTCAACGCTACTACTTGCAAACAAAATGCCACCATCCCACCCTCGATGGTGCCCGAAGCCTCGACAAAGGAATTTCCAGATCCAGATTCCCATCAACTCATTTCCATCCTTGCCTCCCAAAACTGCAGACTTTACGACGCCTCCAATCCTTATCGATAAAATCACAAGGCAGAATAAACCGCACCCCGGATCCTTCGCAATAAAATCCGCCTTCTCCCATCAGAACATCCCGCTCCTCCATCAAAGTGCACCCTGATCGCCGGAATAAAATCCGTCCACTAAAAAATACCATCCCCATGACCGCGCCACGAGCTCCCAGCGATAGCCCAGACGACCCTCGATTTATCTACCATAATACTACACCACCTTTCTTACCGGCATCTGGAGAGGGTTGAAAATAGATTACGTGGAGTGTACAACGGTTGAAATTAATGTCGCCGTAGGAGCGGGACTGCTAAGGGAGCACGGCGGACAGAGGGGGGCAGACAGCGTGAAATCGTATAAAAATATTTTCCGGCTTATTTAAACCGCCCTGGCTGTGTGTTCCGGTGCCGCGTTCCCGCGGAAGTGTATCCTCGGAGGAACGCGAGATCAACTCGGAAGCACTGTAATAACTGACAAAGTCCCGGCACCCGTTAACGTTTACGATCTCGCCGGGCTACATCACACGGCCGGCGGATCCAGCGAAAAAATACTCGGAGCAAATTCCCGCAGCCTCCGTTGTTCTGCTGGGAGAACGGCGCCGCGCGCGGAATTCCACGATAAACGGGCGTAGGCGAGGGTGAAGGCGGGGGGAGGCACGATAATACCGGGGGAGGTGGGTGCGAGGTGGGATTATTCATGAGTCGAGAAACTTATGAAAAAGCACAGATTAATTCTACCGTGTGGTAATTAAATAAAAGAATTTCCACGCCCGTCTGATGAGTGATGCATAATCTGCGCGCTGGCTAATAGATTATAGGTATCGAGTATTTATTTGCTGATTTCGCCAAGCCCCGTGTGTGTTCAAATATTTGTAGAAATTCATCGACGAGGTGAGATGAAAGTATAATATGACACTCGCTAAGCTAGTGTAGCATGCAAATTCATAAACCTTCTGTCTAACTACCACTATTTCCTGCGTTATAAGAAAGAAAGGTAACTTTCGCCCGAATGAAATTGGAAGTATTTTAATATCCCTCTGCCATCTCCTAGTCCAAAATGTTATATTTAACACACATGTACAGTGGCGGGCGAAAGAAAGTTTACAAGTTTTAAAATCGCATAACTTTTTTACAATTGGACCAAACGACATGAGTTTTCCAATTCTAAAAAAGTTATGCGACTTTATAAGTTGTAAACATTCTTTCGTCCGCCACTGTATCTACAAGCCGACGCGTGTCTCCCAGGGTAAAGAATTCTGTCGAGGAGACTTTAAATCTTCTATGCGCCTCGGATCTGTCCACGATGAAAGCTAAGTCTAGACTCCCGATCATCAAACGGGAGATTCCACGATACCACACACGCCGCGGCGGAGGAGTCTGGAGCGACGGTGGATAAGCGGAGTCGCGAGGCGAAGAGGGGGCAGCGTCGTTTTTAATCTCAGAAGGCTCGCGGGGTTTCTGATCTCATTAGACGCTGCTGGAACGCGTTTCCTCCACGCGTTGCCCGGGGCGAGCCAGCCATGCCTCGTCCCTGTTTCTTAACAATTTGAAGGAATTCCAGTCGGAATAAGTGCGCCGACCCCGCTGGCCCAGGATCGCCTAAAGAGTTACGGTTAATGGAGAGGAAAGATGGCGGGCGGGACAGGGTAGAGGAGCCCCGGCGAAAGAAGAACGGATTGAAAAAGCGCGGGGGATGGAGCGTCTCAAAGCGGCCGGGGGTAAATTGAAAATCAGCCAGCGGCGCGGTCGAATACTTGGCGAATAGTTTCTCAGCTGGGCAGAGAGGAGCTGCGTGAGAAGATTTCATCGAGTGCGTTCAGCCGAAGGGGAGGCAAGGCGCTTTTGTCCGAGCCGCGATTCTGCTGGGAGGATAATGGCTGGAAGACAGAGTTCAGGATTTTTGCGGACTGAAGCTTGTGGCGCGGAAGCGGTGCACGAAATTCTATTGCTCGATTGATTATTTAAATGCAAGGAGATCGTGATTGTTTCCTTTGACTTCAGAAATGGATAAGCCAGGGGAGAAATTTCTCGAGAATTTCCCATTTGTTGAATAAAGTGTTGCTAGTGTTTGGACTGTGTCGAGTTACCGGGTCATCAAGCACCCTCGTTCTCGACAGTAGCCTCATCAATCATTTCATAAGAATCACACGATGCAGAAACGAATGTGGGTCAACGACCGCTCGCTGGAAAAGTATCGCGGCTCCCGACGAGTTAATCTGGAGATCGCGAAAGGAAGTTTCGCGGGTTTATCGCGGAACCTTGGCAGCCGGAAGTTGGGCGGATCAGAATGTAAAAAGTTATTCGATTAGCCCACTCTTGTCTACATTAATTATGATCCGATACCTTCGTGCTCTGTTAACGAGTAACAAGTATCGGGTCGCGATGGAACTTCTGCGTTAAGTGGATGAGAAAAGTTTCTGTAATACTACCAAGCGGCTGAATCAGAGGGGCGAGGGTGCGGGGATGAAAAGGATTGATCTACGGAAAAGCTCGCCGAGGGGATTAGTCGTAGCCCGGTCGATTTTCATTGGCTGGTGATACTTGATCTACAGATTAAAGGGTTCGTTTGATAAGTCGAAATTGGGGTCCATGCTCGCTGGAGCAAATTTGGAAGATAGGCGTGAGAGATAGTATTGAATATACGATGGGAACAAGATATCGGCTCTCGAAACAGTTTCCCTTGACTGCGTCGTCGGGCTCCTTGCGCTTTTGATCAATAGCTCATGAGAATTCGGAAGATAACTCTTGTGTCTTGCTTGGAATTAATTTGTAAGTCGATGTTGAAGCCACTTTAAAGGAATTTTAAGTAGAGACTTGATAGATACTGGATAATCGAAGCTAAAATTCGCGTGACTCTCGAGGTAACGAAGTTGGTCTAGAAAGTGGGTTGCATGGAGTATTCCTTTCCTTGCAGCGTTGCTGTGTTCTAGATTCTGATTCGCGAGACAAACGACCTATCGATAAGAAACATTCCACCCTGTGGAGGGGTTGGAGGTGAAGAATATTCGACGAGCTTATCGAAGCCAACGATATCCATCAACGCAACAAACTCGTGGCCAAGGCGAGCCGGTACAGCTCATTAAAAGCTCGTTAGAAGGCGACCGCAAGCTTGGAAAGTGCGGCTTGGACCAACTTCTTGGGTGGTTGCAGTCCCGAGGAAATCGTGTTTGAACGCCGGAAGTCGTGTTCACGCAAAGCAGCACGTAAACTAACCTAATTACTCGCGAGATTACGCTCGTAAAAAAGTAATCTGCGATTAAATTAACCGCGACGACCGCGGCAGAAAAATCCACCGGAGACGGGGAAGACCGAGGCCCGCCCCGGCGAGCGATCTTTTTCTTCCTTTAATCGCGGCCCGTCTTAATCCAACTTGCGGATTAAATGTCTCACCTGCGTCTTCACGTCCCCGCCGACGATCACCTTCGACTGGAAATTGCTCTGCTCCGTGAGGATCTTCGCGTTGTTTATGTAAACCTCCTCGCCGTGCGTGCCGGCCCTCCTGGTGACCCATAAGGGAGGATTACCCTCGAGCTCCGACGAGATCGAAGCCCCCAGGTTCTCGATCGTCTTTGGAAAGTTGGCTGAAACGAAATCAAAAACACTTTATACTCCCCGCTCGAGTCGCTACGACGTTCGCATAATCTATTTTCCACGATAACGTTGGGGATTAATTAATATTTCATTTGGGTGGCCCACTGATTGATTCGCTGCTAGAATCGGTTCGCTATTTTCCACGTTAATCGTTTTTATACGAAAGAAATTAATTTTCAAATGGAGATTTGGTAGATTAAGAAAGTTCCGGGTAAAGTTTGATTGTCCTTTTAACTATGCTGGAAATTGATGGTAGGGAAGGATAACAGTTTTGAGGGGTTAGAGTCAGGTGTGCCGGGTGTTCGGAGCTGGAAGGTGTACTTAAGGGATTTCTAGCGAACGAAGATGGAATTAACTAATATAGATGACGAAGAATGAAATGGTTTTGATCGAAGCAGAATCGAATTTGATCGCACAAGGAACACAGGAGAAAGGTTAAATTGGTAGCAGGGGTGCATATGCATCGATGCTCGATAGTATCGAGCTTTGAAAAATAGGTCCCGCATGAATTGCTGGTGGCGAATTGTGTCCAAAATTCCAACATTTCGCTTCGAAATAGGTAAACAACTCGTTTCGAGATCGAATTGTCCGTGCTGAATGGAAGATGAGTTCTATACAGCGGTTTTAATTGAGAGTAGAGAAACTGCGGCGAGAAAAATTCATGCGGTGCCCGGAATAACACAGTCAAGGCTGCACTTTTGTAGAATGTCAGAGGCAAGCTTCATTCGAAACTTTTAACAAAATGAAATGGTAAAAAAAAAATAGGAATCTCCAATTACTATATTAATTTGAAAAAGTCTGTTGCGAGTAAAATCGCAAAGGAACTCCCTTCCACCACGATCAGACTGACTCTACACGGGACAGAAGCTACCGCTGAATGAAATACAGAACTAAGAAAAGAACGGAATAACACCAAATGTACAATTCCCCTGTTTTATCACTACGAAAGCCGAAATACAAAGGGGTTTTTCGTCGCCCAAATTCAAGCACAGACTCCCGCCATCACGCTGGCGAATTTCACCTCGAAATCGTCACGACAGAGCCGGCCACGAGAAACAGGGACCCAGAAGACTAAAAAAAAGAACCAAGGAAATGGGTTGAAGCTCGAACAAAAGAGGAAAAGTACAAGGCAAAAGGGTCTGCCGCGAAGCTACAAAGCTGGTCGCTTTATTATCTCGTTACCAAGTGGAACGTCCTCGTAATCCTGAGGTTTTTCCAGCCTCCGAACGCCGCTGCGAGATATCGCTCTGCATTCTGCGGAGGGACGTTCAATCTCGGCGTAAGGGCGGAGGGACCACGGCGGCGAGGGCAACAATAGCGCTCATTACGAACGCGAGGAATTGGGTCCTGTTTCGTAAACTGCCAACAGTTTCCCATCCCAGGCTCGAAGAAACCTGGCGAGGACAAGAGACTCTTGTTTCCCGCCACTAAAGGGACCTGTCGTTCCGGAGGAAATCATTTTCTGCGGCTGTCCACCGCAACGGCCATCCGTTGGACAGCCCACAACAGCTTCGACAAGTTCCTGACACGATCCCGCCTGCTGTTACTCTCTGCCTGACGGCGGGCCAAGCGACCGTTTCATCATCGTTCCAGTGAAAACGCTCACTCGCTTTTTACCGAGTAACAGGAAACGCGGTCGATTCTCCGTTCAGTATCGAGTCGGTGTTCCTTCGACGGGGATCAACGTTTTTTACGAGGCTCGGGCTGGGAACTTATCTGGGAACGATTCCTTCACCGGCGGGGATCGGTCTTGCCTAGATCGTATGCAAATACACTCTGTGATTGACGAGACATCTTGAGGTGGATGGGAGGTAAGAGACTCTGTGGGGATGGGTTGCCCTGAATCCACACTCTAAAAGGCTCCTTCATTTTTCATTCTGCGAGGAACGAATGATTCGCGAGGATTTGAGTGGTTTGGATATCCCATTTAATAATCATTTAGATTGTACGTAGGCATATGGAGATACTAGGAAGTAGGACTACAGAGAGAGTTACAGAGTTATTGGTATATTCTGTAGAAATAACATAATCTTCAATTTTATTGATAGTTGATAAATGAGTTGTATGACAAAAGTCTCGGAACTAAGTAGTCTGAATTGATCTATTTGAACTTTAAGCAGCGCAAGATAGGGATTGCAAATTTACCGACTTTTTCAATTACCGGTAATTCGGTAAAACTTTCAATCAAAACCGGTTTACCGATAATTTACCGGTATTTTTTAAAGTATTGAAAATATAAGAGTAAACATTACAAAAAAAAATCCTTTTTTGAACTCTAATCGAGCATTATAATAAATATATGCAAATAAAACTATTCTGAACATAAAATATAAAATGAGATAACAAAAAATAGATATATTTGTGTAACTATTGACAATACTTATTAATATGGATCTTCGCCACGAAAACAATGAAAAGAATCTTATCTTACATACATAATTAAATATTTTTTATTTAACTTTTTTTTTAACAAATATGCACGCAAGAAACATAATTTGTCTAAACTTTGGTCTCCTGATCGCGATCTAATTTTTGTACAAAATAATCCAGCCACGAATAAAGCACTCTCAGATTATACGCTTGTTGGTCGGATAGTCATTAAGAAATCATATGCCATTTGTACCTATATATTTTCTCCTTACTTTTTCTACTTGAAAATACGTCCATTTTTTTGATGACTTGATTTAGATTTTTAGTTCTCTTTTGGTTTAGAGTTCATTCTTCGTGAGGTACTTCGGTTTTCGTCTTTATTAGTAATTGCAGTTTTTTTTCACTGATAACGATGTAGACCGAAATAACCGGTAAAAATTTGAGGGTACTTCTCGTGATTTACCGGGAAACCGGTAAACCGGGTTACCGGTATTGCAATCCCTAGCGCAAGACCTTGAACACAGAATTATCCATGGTACTCGCTCGAAGGCGCTTGGAAATCGTTATTTTGGATTATGTGGGGAGCAGTTTCCAAAAATACGCGCAATAATTCATTTAGAGCGACGAATGCCGCACGCAACGGCCAAGGAAACTAGACAAATATATTCCATGGAACGATCAATAGCTCCCATGATCTCTGCATCGTTTTGTCCCAGACGTCCCTTTCAACGAAGGCGGATGATTAAGTCCCCGATCGAATCCCATTTATTTTCGCCGGGATACCCCTTGGGGCACAGGTGCGATGGCCGACCACAAAACGAGAACATTCGTACAAAGCTGCTTGTGCAATCGATTTATATCCCTCCCTCATTCCGCTGCCAAAATGCCCCCCCTTTCTCGAGTGCGCTTGGCTTAGCGCGAAGCTGAATGCGCGGACTTTCGAGCTGACTTCGAAGCATCGGTTAACAAAGAAAATACGTGTCAGGGGATTAACGATGAAACGAAAACACGTTACCGTCGTTTGCATATCGCACGGTGCCACGTGAAAAGCGTTTGCTTAGTTTGCTATAGCGCCAGCACGGAGGAACAAGTCCATGAAGAGGCATAATAATGCTGTTCTAATGCCTACTTAGTAAGTAACTTTCTTGTGTTTCTGCAAAAGAAAACGATATTTCTACTATCCCTTAATGTTACGAGTATAATACTCGGTATACTCCTGAAAGCCTTCAAGGAAAACCGAACAGAGACCTCGATTAACTAGCTTAATTGGAGCCAAGGTAGACTGGCTAAATTTGGATAATTAAGACTTGCGACGTGTGCAGCAAGAAAACACGACCATTTAGTACTAAGAACTGAACGACTCTCCGTGGAAGAATACTGTTACTGTTCTCGCTCGAAAAGTACTGCTATTTGCACTATTTTTCAAAGTGCAGTGGTGGGCAAAATTTGTATACAAATGCAAGTTTGAATAACGAATAAGAGTTAAAAAATTTATTCGTCATTGGTCGAATAAATTTAACTCGAATAATTTTTTTAACATTTATTCGTTATTCGACATTCTATTTCAATAAAAATGTAATTATTGAAATTTACAGATAAATTGAAAAGGAATTGAAAATTGCGTTGAATGAAATTTTGCGACAACAAGAAGTCGAAATTTGTTGTCAAGTGATTTAACATGTTAAGGGGTAACACCACTGTAACAGCTTGAAAAATAGCGTTTTTTTTTGGCAATTTTTCTTGGATGGAAGGAAAGGTAATAGAATAACTATACTGGAGGAAGTTATTAAGCACATATTTTGTTATTAAAAAAAAAAAGTTATTGAGAAATATTACAAAATGGCGGCACTGAAGCCATTCTCGTGAGGCATGTTGAAGTTTTAGCGCTCTGCGGCACGCAGTGTAGCTGGTGCAAATTTGAATTTAAAAAAAAAAAAAAATATTACTTAAATCTACATGTTTATAGCTAGAGAAATACGTAGGGGATTTTAAAAATATTGATTTTTGTGTGATTGGTGAGCATTTGAATGAAAAACGTTCAATTTTCTATAAAAAGAGGGCAATTATTTGTTAATAAGTAATGTTTAAATTAACTTATCGAAAATCCCGTACGTATTTCTCTTGAAAATGTTATTTTAAAGATATTGTTAAAAGTTCGAATGAAAAGAATGAAAATTGTTGGAGTTATGCTGCGTGCCGTGTTGAAAAATCGTGTTTCGAGAAAAACGCGTTTAACGCCGGTAGTCGTTTCGAAGCAGTCCGATGCGCTTGGGGAAGAGCTCGAAATTTCAAGGAAACAAATTTGTTTCAAGTAATACAGTTTTTGCCCCATATTCTAAAAGGTTCAAAGCATCTTTTAAGCAAATAAAAAAAAAATCAATTTTCCGAAAAATTTACAGTGGTGTTACCCCTTAATGATCTGAAATCTAGACACTGGAAATTTCCTCGAAAGAAGGACTACCGAGCGGACTTTCCACGGAACTCATAGAAATGCTGAAGCGAGGTTCGCGAGTTCGGAATAATCTCAGTTTCGGTGGCCGTTGCACGGCCGTTTACACGGCACGCACACCGACGTGGATGTATTCTGGTACATTTCGAGGCACGAAGCGCGGCATCTTGTTTGGACACTTCTTTAAATCAATTACGAGTTGCTGGCAGGCAAGTTCTGCGGCCAGCAAGTAGCACGGTTCGCCCCCAGACGAACCAGTTCGACGAAAGTTCGACGACCACCCTTTCCCCATCCCCGTCGCCCTCCCCCATCGAAACGTGGCATCAAACTCTCGGTTTCCGGATTGTTTGCTCGACCTCGGACGAATTCAATCGACGCGATTTGCGATTCAGATGATGATCGTGGCAGCTTACGCCCGCGAAATTCGGGTGACACGACCGCTTGGCTGAAAATTCGCTCGTTGTCCCTTATACCGTTCGGTGAATATCAAAATTCCCTCCGTTTCCAAACTGGGGATTTCGTTCTGAATCCCAGGGTTCATTGTCAGCTAATTGTAAAATTTCTTCGCTATAAAAATCTATTTTTGGAGTGGAGAAATTTGTGAAAATTGTTTAAAGATTTTTCGATTGAATACAAGCAAATTATTATATTGCAACTAAAGTATTATATTAGGTGCACTGTTTGATGAATATCGAAGTTTGTAGAGTGGAAATATTGTGGAAGGCCCTAGCTCTTTTTTCTATTTCCGGATGAGTATCAAAATTTCATATTTGGGGCAATTTAATTTTATATTTTGGGCAAGTAAATAATCAATATAACCCGAATGTATAGTTCATTAACTAGAAAACGAGACTCAAATTATACTCCTACAAACTCGAATCTGATAATTTTCAGTTTCTCTACGCAAGAAAAATGAATTTGAATAACTGATTATAAATGTGACTAAAACGGTGAAATATTTTATCAAACACACTGTCGCTTACCAAATCCACTCTTCGGAAATTCGTTGAAAAAATTAATACTAAGCACTGTTAACTTTAGCAGTAAAATTCGCTAGGAAGACCCGCTCGAAAGGATCGACAACGAGCGGGCTTTTGGACCAGAACAATTGAACGTCTAATGGCAGATCACGTTGACGAGTAGCGCTACCTAAGTGCGTCTTCGGAACTAACCATGGCGTCAGTCGCGAAAAAGGCGCAGGCTCGTGTCGCAGTTGATTGTGTTTCTTATCTGTCAGTTGAATGACTTGTTGTGCTTCTACAGTTTTCAGTCGGTTAATTGATATCCAGGATTTCTAGCGAGCTTTCCCATCAAAATGGACAACGTTTCGGTGTCAAAGGTACTGCACAACTTGTTGCTTCTACCTATATAACCTCGAAATGTAAAAACGACACTTCAAACCCGTTACGAGCTATTCGCTGGCTACATCAGTTTTAACACCGGCTTATCACTACTTTTCCAGGATTATAAAGCTCGTTGTCGCGAATAATATATTCGCTACTTGTTGTCTGTTAACATACATTTAACATAAGCTAACTTATCCATGAACTTAAATATTCCGAGGATCCCTACTCGCGCGTAAAATTATCGATCTATTATTCTTCGTTCCGAACTCTTTCCTCCATTTTGTGGCGGGAGTTATTTTTTTGCAATGAAGAGTTTCTAAAAATGTATTCTAATCAGGGTTGCCACCTTATCACCATATAAATCCCGGAGTGCCACACATTCCAACCCGGAGATTCGAATATAAACCCGGAGATGGAGGAAGCAAAAAAATTTTTCTTCTCGAATATCCGGAAAACAGATGTGCAAGTATTTTAAGCTCAAACAATTCAGAATTTAAAAGTATATGTTGTTTTAATTAATAACTTTTATTGTACATAAAATTGATACCATTCTATAATACCACAATTTCTTATTATCTCATTTTTTTCTACAACCCGGAGATTTTTCCAGTAAAACCGGAGCCCGGAGATTTGCTACAAAACCCGGAGTCTCCGGGCCAAAACCGGAGAGGTGGCAACCCTGATTCTAATGCGCTTTTGTTTGCTGCCGTTATCTTTCGTTACTGTCTCCTTTGAAAATGTGGTCGTATCTTCTAATTACTTTTAAGAAATGTTTGTCGCCTCTCACGATGATGTAACTTGAAATGCGTTCTAGGGTGTCTTTGCGCATAAAGGTAGTTACAAAATTGGTGATAAAAGGGCAAAATTGAGATCACCGGATTATTTCGAGGAACCATGGTATCTCGCTTACAACGAGACGTGGACTAGCATTGAAAAAGCCACTGAGGTATTGTTGACGGGTTAAACGCTACTGCGCGAGCAAGCCGTGTTCGATTCCTTCTAAAATGAATTCTATTGAAATTTTAGGACATAAGGTCCAATATGTTCCAACAGATTCTGATCGACTTAGAATCTTTTGTTTCCAAAGTCAAAGAAAAGCCAATAGAGAGTCTGGAGAATGAAATACAGACAGCTATTTTACTAACAGGTGACGATCGCTTAGACTAAGCTGTTTTGTTGCCGTGTATTTTGACGATAAATATATTGCAGGAGTTAATGTTCCCGATCATGCGATAATGTTTGAGAGAATAATTTCTAAATTGGGACCGATAACGGAACACGTGGCAGTTATATGGAATAGGGATTCGAATAATGTAAGAACTATCGTAGAGGAATCAGTTTCTCAGCTGATGAACGTCGGGAATGTGGTCAGTCCTCCTCGACATAAGTATTTTACAGACGAAGGAAATGTGAATGGTATTTACGACACAATTATTTGTAGAACGAAGATGCGCATGTTAAAAAATGTCACTGTACGATGCGAGCCTTAAAGGAATGGTATCAGGAACATTGCGAACCGAACAATCCTCTCGTTATAATTATAACTGACTTCGAAAGTTCCCCCGCCGCAGTATTACACGATTTCATTTTAATATTGAGGTATTGTAATTCTTTCGATGAATCTGTGGCATTGTCATTGATTTCGTATCTCTTTCAGTTCATATTCAAACACAATGAAGTTTATCCTTATATTCGGCGTCGCTACTACCTTGCACGCTATACACAGGTCTTTATCGTACGATGTTACATCCAAATTAAATGTTCAAGTGAGTAGCGAGCATTGACTGTTGGATAGTTTCCAAGGGGAGGCTTGCGCTGGAATTGTAATTTTTTTTTTAATCAGGTTTTTCACACGCAAACACAAATCCATATTTTGTCTGATGTATTAGAAAACACTGTCTTCTGCACTGAAATACCATTTAAATTGACTGGACGCGCGTTTCAGCTGTTAACAGACATCTTTTTGTTTTATGATTTCTCAGTGGAGAGTTTCTTGCAAAGTTACAAGGTTCGCTACTTTTCAGTTCTTAAATTCTGGTGTTTTAGGCGTTAGCCCTAAATGTCTTCAGAGCGAATCTCCTTCAAATTTAGATGTGCATGATACAACATTTTTACGCGAACAATGTGAATTCTCTCTGCTGCCAACCGCAAGAGATAAGAAGCAGAATCTCCACTTTAACTGACGAGGATTTCAATGAGATCAGAAAGCTACCTTCGATAGAAAGGTACATCAATCAACTACAGAAAGAGGAGCGTGAAAGTGGGCCGCTTGATAACATGAAGTTTGAGGTACTTGTAACATAGCGAACGAAATTTTCAAGCAGCGATTCAGTGATACGAAGACTAAACTTGTTGTAGGCGATATTAATCTATTTGTTGAAACAATTTCATCGATACATGCATCGTTTTCTGATAATCCTGAAGTGTCTACACGATCTCATGGCGACATTGCCAAACTCACCAATGGGTAAACAGGTACAGAGACCACGAACCAATTAAACAGACACCCTTAAAACAGTATAAACAATCCACTCACGACGATAATTTACGAAACGATAGTTGCGCGAATTCTACACGAAAGCGGTTTACTTGAACCATCTGGGGGAGTCTCACGAGTACAAAGAGTGCTTGCAGCTCTTGGGCTTTCTATCAAAGAGGGAGTTTCTCGCGAAATTGAACTCCGTTCTTGGGATCATGGGCAGATCGAGGGACCCGGTTATGAAGAAGCTTAAAACGGATCTTCAGGGTCATGTAGCGATCGTCGAGGAAGCTAGTTTAGAAGCGGGTGTAACGCCCGCAGATATCCTCACCACTGGTGAGAAACTCAATCGACTTCAGCTAAAAGAGGTTCGGAATGCAATTCACTATTTGCAGTAACGCGCGAATCAAGACCCAGCGCCGCGACTCTAGTATCATCTGGCTTTTCGTTTAGAAACTGTTGAGAATGTCCCAAACGCAGTCACGGTCGCCTTACAAACAGGCGCAGCTAGACGCGATCAACTACCTGGACCAGAATGTGTTTTCCGTCCACCTGGTTAACCCGAATCACATGCCGGCCAACGAGATATTCTGCTTCAACGACGGCAATTTAGCCAAACAGCACATTCGTGGATCATTGAGAGCCGCGGTGCACAGTGGTTTGAACGATCCACACGTGTACTTGAACGTAAGTCAAAGAGGCTTGGTTTTTACAGCGTGAGTGCAAAGAAATTATTTGCACGGGGAAATCTTTTTTAATCGATTAAAGAAACAAGACAAGCCAAGGCATGCAAATTATTTACGAGAAAATAAATCAAGGATTCCTTCAGAAATACCAGCAATTAGAATTTAAATTTAGGAATTTTTCAACCAGCGAGATATTACTATGAGATGCTAATACTTCGAAAAATTAATGTTCACTAGAACACGGCGCGATAATGAATAAATCGATTTAAAAAATTTTAGTTAAAACGAATGTTACTTCACTATTAGGCCACTAAAATTTAATCATTGCTTCGATGTAATAGAAACGCGACGCGATAAGCATTGGGCGGTGTGTCTGCTCATAATACACCAGGTATATCCTATAAGAAATTGCTGAGTGGTAGTGGTTCGGTTATTCGTGTGCATGATTTACGACGGGTTCAGGACAGGAAATGTTCGCGTGGTTTATCTTTCATTTTCGTTAGTGTTTCGCATCGTTCAGTAATGAAAATGACCGGGAGTTTTTCCATCATAAATCTTGTTTACTCGTACTATAGACATTCCTTCGCGTTTCCTAATTACCCCACATTTTTCGTGTATTCTGAATTTCCCTCGGAAATTCAAGCGGCAGGTCACATTAAATGAAACAATGCTTATATAATCTTCATGTTCGGGGTTGTCCGATAATTTTAGAAAACCCCCTATCGCAAAAGAAGAACAGCAAAAGTCTCCGAAATGTTTCACTTCGTCTTCCACCATTTAGCATGGCAATCCATCTCGATTTGTACATTATTCTTCCACCCCCCCCCCCCCCCTTCGATCGAATTAATTTGTGGGAATAATTCGTTACTTCCGCGAGCCCATCAGTTCCCGTGATTTTTAACTCACCACGGGCTATCGATCTGTGCAATCAGCGGCCACGACTATCGGTTATGAGCTCGCCCTCTAATAGAAAAGTGTATCGAGGCGCTGTCGAGGCGAGGGCCAAAGTTAATTGGAAATACATATTTCAGTGCCAGTGCTGCAAATTGGAGAACGACGACGCCATTCCGTCCACGCTGCTCGACCTCAGTATAATTTACAAGCTCCACTTGGAATCCAGGAAGCTGATCAATATGTACGACTGGCTGCAGGTAACAATCCGTTCGTGCTCATGTTTACAGGTTAATTCAGGTTACACTTACGGTCACGCACCCGCCCGTCCCTGTTTCGTGATTTTAATCGCTCCTACCAGCGATTCACGCGAGCACGACATTGTAAATGGGCCTCCATCACCGTGGAGCGGGTGCGGAACCGTTCTATAGACTGTGGCTGTTAGAACCTCGAAAACTCACTGACCAAACGCAACCGGCTGCTGGTCAAGGAAAATCGGGGGTCTAACATCCATCAAGTGTTAAACAAATATCTGTATTATTACTTGATAATTGGCATGAAGCTGGGAACTGTGGTAAAATGTACTTATATTGGGTGGGCTGTTCTTTGGTCAGACTTCACCTTGAAACCTAAGACCACTCTTACAATCACACCCCCTCAAGTTGTACCATGTGTTCTCCTACTCTGTATAAGTTTCAAATGAACGATCTATCTCCCATCTATATTTCCTCCACAGTCAGCTTAGCTCTTCTACTTTACCGCTTTCGTTTCGATTCTCTTCGCAAATCCAAACTCAGGAGATCTCATCTCTCGACCTTCTTACCGTGTACTCTCTAACACTTCCAAGAGCGAATCTCTCGCAACCCTCGTCCGTTCCAAAGTTCACTGTTTGGTGGTAGTGGGTCGACACTCTTTCGTGGATTAAACGCACGTTTGCAGGCATTCTTGATCATCGTGGACCCCGGGAGCAACGCGAAGGAACAGCGGGACGTGGATCCGAAGTTGCAGTATCCTTTTTCATTTAGCGGTTCTAGCCACACTTGCCGCTTCGATGGTAATGGAGTGCGACGGAGATTTGTCTAACCACCGGGAGGGCTTGGAATTCATATCGTAGCTCGTAATGGCGGAATCGTGGCCGGTGGAGATAACTCGCTCCAACTGCGTGTACCTCTTGTTTGAATAATTCACACGTGCTCCCGGTGTGAATTTTATCGCGTGGCCAAAGGTATCCTTAACGGAGATTTAGAGCTCGTTTTACTCAAGCGGTCGCCGAGCTGGAGTTCCTCGGTTTCATCAAGAGTTCCCGAAGGAAAACGGATCACGTGAAACGGCTCATGTAAGGATCATCGCGTTCATCGATCCCCAATAAACTCCATCCGCGAGCATCTTCGCGATTTCATTGTACCTGCCAAGTTTTTTACCATCTTGCCATGTTTTTCTAATAAAACCATTGAAAACGATGTCATTCGATCTTTATTTCTCCTCCCAAACGGCGTGTAACATCTGGAGTGCGAGAGAACGATCAGTGAGTTTGGATCGGTGGAGATTCATCGAAACATACGCGCAGTTCAGTGTATCCTCGGCTCGAAATTCAAGGTCAAGCTTTCCATTCATTTTCACGTACCCCACTCGACGGGGGGGGGGGGGGGGGGGTGAAAAATTCAGAATGAACGATTCATCGCGGGCCAGCCGTTTCCACGCAAGCCTATTAACCTTTCGTTACACGCGCCCCACTTTTATAACACGGTCACACGAGCGTTGTATTTTTTACATCATGATTTTATAGTGTTTTTTTTTTAAATTTTTACCGTTCTCTGTTTTATTTGATATTCTAAATTTTTTTAAGTTAAGAATACGACTTTCCTTTAAAAATAATTTTATATTAAAAACTAAAGAGCGATGTAGTTGTCTTTAAAAAAGAAAAAAGTCGGAACAGAGTAAAGGGCTACTATTATAAGTCAGTATTGTTTTATGTTTTATTAAATATTTTTGTGGTGTTTTGCCAATGAACTTTTACACGCGCGTTGCACTTTCTACGAAATGACGACTTTTTATTTTCAACGCCGTACATGCAGACTGAAAAACTGGAGTAAAAGAGGCGGAGATTTTTCATAAAAGTGCAAGCGGCATAGCTAGAGGATTAGAAAAGGGTTCAAAACCGAATGATCGCTCTCAGGCAGAAAAAAAAATTCGCAACTGTTGTACTTCTAACAACAGCGCGTGTAACGAAAGGTTAAACTGTGCAGTTCTTTCTGAGAATAGAGGATTCCCCCCCTTTCATTTAATTTATATCGAATTTGTCTATAAAAACATGATTGCTTCATTGTAGCTAGCTTGAAACGAATTGAGGTTTCAGTGAAAGCCAATTTATCAAGGTTACCAATAAATCCTATAAATTCGTGATAAAAGGTGTGACAAGAATATTGGGGGTTTTTGGTTGCACGATTATTCCCCGAGTATCTCGCGCACGTGCAGCCGAATGAAATATTGCAGGCAGTAATCCGACAATATTTAACGCCAGCGGTGTTATCACGTGCACTCGAGTATCAAACGTGTGCATCAACGTAATGCACATTTCGCGGCCAATTCAAAGCGATAATTTTGTTACACCGCGGAGAGCTAATGGCGATTGTTTCCGAATAACAGACGTTGACCCCGTTGCATTCGACACCCTTACCGAGGCTTCGGCCGGTTTCCCCATCGCGCATACAAATTTCGCGCGTCCCCTTACAGAACAGTTGCGGCCTGATTGAAACTTTCCTAAATAGAGCTCGCGGTATCGGCGCCCGACATTGGATGGCACAGAAACTTAATATCTGTGCTGTCGAGGGGCAACGATTATTCCATGCAACCTGTGGCTCACATCACTAACTTATTCCAACGATCGGATATCTTGTTAATCAATGGGTATTAATTGATAGTGGTTCCATGAGAATCGAGGAAACCGCTGTTGCTCGAGGAAATATAATCAATGGAGGTAGGTACCTTTCCACCAGAAATACAGAACCAATTGCATGTGGTTCGATGAGTTAATGGAAATGCTGATCTAGGTTCATATGCATATAGAACTGTCCCAGGTTTATATCAACCTGGCATCAAATACTATTTATAAGTAAAAATATCAAAAATACATGTGTAATCTATTTCCTGAAGTTTGCTAGTTAATTGGGTGGATATTTGAAGTCATTCTTCTGAAAATCTGAAACTTAATTTATAGATTCTTTATCACCACACGTGGTCCTCTCCGTAGCCTCCAGATTCGCCTTTTATTTCTGCCAAGTCCATTGAAATTCACTGTATCGTGCACACATTTGTAGTATCTCCATGTTGACATTAGCCACATGTGTCGGCCATATTTTCAATTCTGTCTTTCGGCGACTTCGTTGCCTTAAAATGCTCACGTGAAAAATGTTTCGCTGCACGCGCCCGGGCATACTGAAGTCTGTGGTCAAGCGTCCAATGTGGGCGAACAACGGAAAGGTGGTTTTTAAACGAGGCATAATAAGTTAATTCGCTGTTCGATGCACGGGTATGCGACGTTTCATCTATCATAGGCGAAGGGGTGAAACCGCTTTTGACGCATCTCCTACTAATCCCCCTGTGCCTTTGAGCCGACGCATACGGGCTGGAAAGCATGTTTCGCAATACCAGTATGATCCATACTGAAGATTTTCGTGTGATGCGAGACTGCGATTCAGTAGCTAGCTCGCTTTGTTCTGATTCCAGCGCCACTGTGGCTGATGTAATTTCTGGATGTATGATTCTGTTTTATCCCGAGATCGAATCATTTCCTCGTCACCACCACTCATAGAAGCTTGATTCGCGAAATTACCATTCGATCCTACCTCTTGCTTTATGCATCGATGATTTGGTCTTCGATTGATGGCCGATGGGTTTGTTCTGTAATGGAACTATTTGAATTGCAAGTTGACTATTATATCTAATGATTTCCTATTTTTCTGTATAATTTATATTTCTTCAATATATGCAGTATATTAGGCAGTATTAACAATCTGCACCAACAATTTTACAATATCAAAATCTCATTTTCGCGTGAAGCTGCGTGTCTGTCCATATATTTCTCGATGTCTGGCCAGTCACTGACCTGCCCCACTTGCGCGCGCCACACCCCATTTATTCCTCTCCCTTTTTTCTATCCACTTCTCTAGACGATAACCACTAGTATCAGTGCGTCATCAGGTTTAATCCAGACCCTTGGCGAAGTCATCAAGGCTGCACCTATTTTACTCCGCCAGCTGGGGGCCAGGAACATTAAACTAGGGTACAAAAGACCCCAACTTTCCAGGCTGCTAAACCAATGATTCCATTGAACGCGTCGCTCGAGACGCCGCGGGAACCATTTATCCACGGAATAATTTACCGTCCTAGATCCATATTGATGACGCGTGTCGCTCATTTGCATACGGCTGGCTCCAGTCATGATACGATTTTCCACCGTCCACCCTGTTTTCCTCGTTCCCCTTCTTTCCCTCGACCGTCGTCCTTCTTGCGAGCAGACTCCCTCCTCCATTCCGAAAGCCCCGAATATCAATCGCCCTTGAACAGGGGAGAATCAACGGGACGCTCGTTTCCGAATGCGAGAGAAAGAAATAAGGCTGAGAGTAAAAAGAAACGAGACCAGCAAAAGCAGTCGCAATCACTCGTGCATTTTAACGTTGACGACGACGGGCCGAGCGAGTGAATATCGAGGAGAATTAATTGAATTCCCACGGCGGATTTTTCCGTCTGACGTGACGCGGACAAATCGCGGGCCAGTCGTTTCAACGGAGACTTTGGCTTCTGTGCAGCAAGGATATACAGTATTTCCAATCGTCCACTGACACTCTTTCTTCATTCTGTGGATTCTGGTTTCGACGGGATTGGAATTTAAAAAAAAGAGAGAGAGAGAAAAGAGTCAGGTCGTTGGCTGTGTATCTGTCGGAGGCTGGAAGAGTCCTTTGCAGGCTGTTGATGAAACGTTTCAGCGTTGCCTGTCAGTGAAAGAATACCGAAGCGATCGTTGGAGGAAACAGCGACGACGCCTCGCGTCCAACTGGCGACCCTTGCGTTCGATTAATTTCAATGACAGTCCAGTTTGCAATAGCGTCACTTGCAGCATCGTTTGTTCCCGCGAAGTCTGCGGATCTGGATAATCCAGTCTTCAGAATTCTTTAGCTAGTAATTAAGCATTCGTATGCCCGAGCGCTTCGATCGAAGTAGGGAGAAGGTGGGTTTTATGTGGCGTCTGAGTCGTCACTGATGGGTGTATTATGATGATGAAGTTAAAGGAGGGAGTTGTTTGAACGTGTTAAAAAGTTCCTTGATTGACGTTCGTTCGGGGCAGGAAAGAAGGAGCAGCGTATCTTATTCTTCCTTGTAATTAAAACGTCCACGGCTATGACGAGACGTCTGCTGGCCATTGTTCCCCTGGTATCAGTACTAGGTATCAGCTTGCAACCTGACTGAAACATTATCAAGTCGTGTTGCGTTTCAGACATAACTTCCTACGGGAGACAGTTCCTACAGTTATGTAACTGAACTGCTTAAGATCTCCGACACCCCTACTGCGCATTTGCAGACTCCTTTCCCTCAGATCACTTTGTTCCTGGTCACATACAAACAGTAATTATCTTAACCGAAACTGTTTCAAACCTCAAAGCTGCAGAGCTGCAGAATCTTGCGCATCCGGTAGCTGTTTACCCAGAACACGATCATCGTATTTCGGATTCGGAACGCGAGGAAGTCAGAGGTCCGGAGCAGCCATGCAGAAAGTGGTACAAAATGATTTGCCCGTTTTTTTGCCGCTGATTCAATCTCCGTGCACCCTCGTGCGGCAATCGATCTCCTTACGTCGCTCTGTCCGAGCTGGAATCCATTGGCGAGAAAAATCTATGAGAGGTGCGCTCTCCGAGCTCGGTCGAACAGTCGCGATGAAAGGGAATCGGTTCTCCACCCTTCGGGGCTGCCTTAACCTTCTGCAGCATTCGTGCTCAATCGCCGCGACCCCCCCACGATATCCTCTGGGCATATCCTTTAACGTGTCCGTATCGCCGAGCGGAATCTGCTCGGCGACGAACGATGCCGATCCTTTATTCTAGTCAGGGCGGATGAACCCCCGCGCGAATATATCTTTCCCGCGGAAGGCAAATATCTTCGCGGTGGCCGGGTCGAATATCAAACGGGGATCGTAAATTATTAATGGCGCAGGTTCGAGCCGCGCACGATCGCGGGCCATGGACGTCCGAGCTTTCCACCGGCTCATTTTTCATCGACAAAGGAGCAATTGAATGTACAGCAGACTGCGTAGGTCGTTGGGTACTCGGGCGTCTTTGGAAACATCGAACTGTGTTAGAAATTGTATCTTCCGTGGTGGTACCGTTTGGTTTTTGTAGAATTGGTTCTGTGGAGTTATTAGTGAAGGATGAAATTGATATCTGGGTGCTGATGATATAAACGGAGATGTACGGACTACAGTCTGTCGATGATAGCTTTTTAGTATTCCTCTCTCATGAATCGTTGTTTAATGTCAGTTAGTGGCATTACTTTGGTAATAATCTAACTTGCTATTGTTTATTAAAACTCAAGATTCGAAAAGGGAACAGAAGAGAATTCTAAACGAATCCTTCGACGATGGGTTCAACTTTTAAATGATCGAACGCAATGCCATTCTTATGACAGCAATAATTACTGCAACGAGTTGAAAAAATGCATCAGACCTAACACAGCTCCTCGCTGTCGACTGCAGCTCAATTAACCGCGCACTGCGCGCTCGAAAAGCATTTTTCTGAAGTGCAGTTGAAAATTATCGGCGCGTACGCTTGCGGTTTGGTTCCGCGAGCAAATGAATGGCATTGGTGGTTCTGGCTTTGGTGGCGAGCGACATTCGCGTGTGCGTGCAATTACCAATTATAATTGCGCGACGACTAATTGGTAAACAGTAGTAATAACAAGGGACGTCCATCGATCAGCGACTAGGGACCCAACCGTGTCGCTCGTGACAATTGTCAGCTCAACGAATCGTAGTCGAGTGGTATTTCATGGGTGAAAGGTTTCTAAACGGGATGTGCTACCGTGTGCACCACCTACCTGTGCCTGCTGCTTTTATTTCCTTCACTTACATTTCTGTTTCACACCGTCACGAAGCAATATCATTTGACGAAGCCATATATCAATAAATATTCACGACTCCCAAGATATAATTACCCTCTTCTCTTTTCTCATCATTACTTTCGTTCAAAGTCACACAATTAGGTAACCCTAAATCAGCTAAACGAGCACGAAAAAAAAAACACCAATGGTACGGTGGTGGCATTTGATCCCAAAAAATTATTTTTGTATTTTTTCACGGGGCACCCTGTCGATATGTTCACCCTTATGAGTAAGTAATGTGGTATTAATTTTATTTTTCAGTTATACATTAGGGGTTGCTACCAGGCATTGAATTTTGTGCTTTTTAAGAATAAAAATGCAATTTTCTTTTCGACGTATTATATTCTTAAAAGACATTAATTTATATGGGGTCCTTAACTAATGGGGATACGTTCTATTTGGATAGTATATTCCCAATGAACAGGGCCACGCAGCCTTAGTTCAGTTTGCACCAGCGGAATAGATGTTCCGCGGCAGATTGTTCCAGCAGCAGCAGATTCCCCGTCACAACGGGCAACACGCCGCCCATCGTTTTCCTAGACGAGGCGTGTTCGAGAGCCTTCGACAGACTCCGTTTTTCTTCCACCTCCCCGATATTTTCTCTTAGCCGACTGCCGACGATTTCCAAGACGGCCCCTCCGCGAAAGGATAAAGCCAAGAAAGAGCCGGAAGGGTGGCTCGGAAGATGCGGTCGGGTGCGCTTCAGGTGTGATGCGAGATTGATACCGGAAGCTGTTGAGATTGATTTTCGCGTCGCAGAACGGATGATGGCAGTCTCTTGCAATCCCCGCGGACCCTTCCTACCTACTCAGAGCCGTCTGCGAGGACTGCGCTCGGTTCTTTTCCATCCAGGATGGAAATAAGTCTGAAAATGAAAGGAGAATACCGCCCCCCATGGGAAATGTAACCTTCTTGTTCCCTGTTTCATGAATCTCCGGGACGGGACTTCTCTGCGGCGTTCTACATAATACAATGAATAGTTTCGGGGAATACGGAACCGAGCGGACGAATCACGATTCTCGGTGTCTGCTAAACCTTTAAGTGCACAGAGAATTTTATTGCCGATCGTTCCTTGGTCGGGGAGGTGTTTCTGAATATTCCTTTTTGGCCAGTTTTTTCAGATTTTTCTTTAGCATTTTGGAGCCTCGGCATGTACGTTCTTCGTATTTTTATTATTACATGCATAAGGACGACACCGCTGAGTCGAACGAATCTTTCGATAAAGATTGTAATGTAAGAGGATCGGAGTTTCATTTCTGCGATACCTGCGGCTTACAAAGATAACCGCCTACTATAGAATTTATTACGAAATGCTCGCGACAGGAAATGAAATGACAGGCGACATCGATAACGATACCTTGTCGAGCAGGGCGCTTTGGACAAGGTCGTGGACAGGTAACTGGATCAGGACACTCATTGTTGCAGCTTTTTCGCGGAATAATAGTTCGCCATCTGTGAATTATAAATCTCCTCCAAGGTCGCGTGGGCCAGTCATTTCATCGAGCGAACGTGCCGCAATTTCTTCCAATTTACAATCAGTCCAGCTTATTCGTGTGATATGATAGTGTTCAGAATAATCGAGCCCTCAGGAAATGCAACTTTAGGGTACTTCCTTTAAGAAGTAGGATTCAAATTAGATCTAATTTACCTACGTATATCCATTACGAAAGGTGTGATCTTCTTTTACAAATCTATAATACCATTCGCTTCACGATTTGATTTCACAAGCTAGTATCTACCTTTAATAAAAATACAGTATAACGTAATTTCATATCTGCACTCTGTCTGCGCGTTGAACTTTATCACCCCTCTCCCGCTGATAATAAGTAATAAATTATACAGTTGAAGTCTAATGACCTGCCTTCCAGCGTAGGCAAGTAGACGCTGAAGATCGATACGTCCAAGCGTCTGTCAAGATCGATAATGGTCGTGTAGCCAGGCTTAAGCGCCACGCGAAACGTCAAGCTATTTGCAAGAGCACACAAACATTACAAGCCTAAATTACGTGTCGCCGACAGGGCAAACATCTATTCTCCCAGGATATTGTAATGAGGAAACACCTGATAAACGTCGCGCCAAACTCAACGCTGTGCTAAATATCTCGGCAGGAAGAACAAATTGAATAAGTCAGCTTTGGTTGACATACAGGATCATACGCCGATCATATCTTATAAAAACCTCTGTCGAATTCGATTTTGCAAACGAAATAAGCTTGACAGCTGCACTGCTGTGCTCACCAGCTCATTGATGAGCGTTTCATCGAAGCATGCCAACGTTAAAAAGATTGGGACGCAATTTTAAGGCTACGAAGATCCGATTTGTTTCATTAAACGTCTCTAAGTTTGATGTAACTATTAAATTTCATTCAGGCTGGAATTTCTTGGCACTGTGATGATTTCAAACATGTGCGCGAAGAATTAAGGAAGCAACTGCTCCACTAAAAGCTCGCAACCTTTTACCATTTCCAACCTCAGAAGCCGCGGAGCCCGAGGAATTAAACAAATCAACGGGAATAATAACAGTTTCCATTGGTGCAGTTTAAGGAGTCTCGTTTTTAGCGTTTGAAATTGCGCCGGTAGCAATCGCGCCGTTTATCTAACGAATAACGTCCTTTAATTAGCGTTATCTTTCAGAAGCAATTCCCTCAGAATTGAGATTTAATTTGTTTTTGTAGTCTGTGCCCTCTGCAACGAGGGGGGAAGACAGTGTGAGGAGGGGGTGGAGAGAAAAAAAGGAAAGGATGGAAATTGCTGAGGGAAGAAGGCCGTGAAAAAAAGAAAGGGAAGAGGGGGGTGTGAGGTGAGCGGACAAGGGAATGCCGAGTTTCACAGGCGGAGGTGAAATGATAAATTAAACCGAGCACAATAATGTTCCGCCGCAAAACAAGACGGCTCAAGCTGCAAAATTATGGAAGTTCCAAGACTAATTGCGAAACTTTTCGCTACGTGCGAAATTTCTGTGAGCTCGCCGCAACGGTTATGGTTCGGTCAGCCTCTTTCGCTCAGACGAATAGATGTTCAACGCAGAACATGAACATCCTTGCTGTTCTTCGACGGAAGAAATTGTTTACCGTGGGTGCAAGTACGGATGGGATTGAACGGATTTTTATTTTACCATCTAAAAGAATTTTCAAATAATTTAACTTTTCTTTGGACCGCAATACATATTTGTCAAACCTCGGGTTCATCTAAGAGTCACCGCGGTGAAGTTAATTAAAGTGCTTCTAAGATAATCAATTGTAAGGGTCGAAATGGAATGCGGGCTCGCACCAGAGAAGTTCTAGCTATCATAAAAGCTTCTGAAGACCTCCTTCAATATTGCAGTATCACTAAAAAAGAATCAGTTTTCCCAACTGGCAACGGTTTGTTATTTAATCCAGAACAGAGATTGCAAAGTTCATTGGCGCAGCTCTGTTTCTTCTTTCGCGCGGAAAACTTTCCGCGAGTTCTTTGTTTATTGGCTCGCCCACGACCCGCGAGAACTTGGCGGAATTTCTTGACAACAAGTGGCATGGGATTTCTCCCCGCTTCGTTCTATCGAGTCGTTCTTGCAGTAAGTTCCTTTGAAAAATTGCCTCCGGCTGAATAATATTGGTTCAGTCGTATTATTTCATCGAACTCCGTGGACCTGTCTTCAATTATTTACGCGGAGGCAGACCGCGTGGTCTCTGGAGAAATTCAAGAAGGCGGCTCTCGATAGACAATCGCGAAATAATTCAAGACACTTGAGCGATAAAAGGGGGAAAAAAGCGCACAGCCTACGAACAAAATTATGCAACTGTAATTGTTCACATTCTTCTCTCTCTACATGTACCACAAACAACAAGGTAGATTTCTTCTAAATATCCAGTGCCCCAAAGATTACACTTTCGATCGAATAATTTCTCAAATTTAAATTCAGCAGAATTCTTCAACCGATTTCTATTATCATACTTTTTAAGAAATCGATTACAGAATTCTACCCTTGAATTCGCAAATGAAGTGGCCATGTTCCCCATGACGAACCCAGTGATCGACTGCTTCCACGCCGATGTGACCCAGCCGGTCGAGTGTGTTCGAAATTCTCCATCCGGTAACAAGACAAACAGAGGCAAGAGGTTGGCTTGGCCTGTGGGCTAGGAGCCGCAAGATGTGTCGCAGCCCTAACCGGCTTGTTCTCCGCTACGTCGAGCACCGTGTAACCAGGTTCTTCTTCTTGGTTAGAGCTCCTTCAAAGTCCTCCGTGTCTCGTCTACCCCTGGCTATATACGGTCCTTAAGTTTCACGCGAACAGCCGAACAGTTAACTTACCTCCGCCACCCAAACTTCCCGTTCCCCTTCGTCGCTTACACTTACCACCGCCCTCTTTTCGTTTCTCTTATTCCAACACAACCCTGATTCTCACCGCCCCCCCCCCCCCTTCTGCCGCCCTTCCGATACCGACGACGACGTCTTTAACCCTCAGCGAGGTGAATTCGCCATCGCTCGAAGCACTTGACATCACAGACGGGCGCAGTTCGCGATGGTTACCGAGTGGATCGTGTCACCCACTGTCTGCCGGGTGTCTTTGAAGTTGAAACACTTAGTCAGCGAGGGTGTTTTTCAAGAACGAGCGTCGCTGGATTGTTTGGAAAGGTTGCAGGCGACGTCTGCGCGCGGCACCGCTGGTATTCACGCTCGCGATACTTTCCTTACATTATTCCGACGGTGTTTCTTAATAATCGCTGAAACTTGCGAAGCACGTTTGCGAACGTATTTCGACCAACATTCCTGCGAAGAAACCCGCCCGACGTTTCTGAACAGCTTTCTTCGGGCAAGGAAGTTTTTGCGCGGCTTAATCGAGCCGCGCTCCTCGTTACCCCCGCGACGGGAGAACCCTCGAGCATTCCGAGCGTCGAAGGGGTTGGTATCCATGCACGCAGTCGGGAGGGAGCCTAAAAAGAGATCCGCCTCGTGAATGACGATTATCCGTCAGTGACTCGGCTTGGCTGCCGGCGACGGAGGTTACAAATACCCCGGGGCACCCTTCTTCGCGCGAACAACGCGGCCCTTGTTTCACCCCCCATAGACGCGGGTATTCATCGCGAATTAAACGCGAAGAAGACCTAATGAATGTCGCCGCCTCTTCCTCTTGTGAAACCTGCGAGAGTCTGGCGATAAGTGCCATGCCTCCCTTTTTCTTGGAGTTTCCAAGCTATTTCTGTGCAGACGCTCGGAAAATCATGAATATGTACTGCTTGTTCAAAGACGTTGTCGGTCGATTAATGCATATTTGCAACGCTGGATTATCGATTGAAGGTGTAGTTTCGGAATAGGTTGACCTATTCCACTTGCTGGCTGGCTCGTGCGTCTCTTCCACTTGTCTGACTAGAATATGTACGACTTCACTTGCCCCGTTAGACGAAGCCCGAATTTATTTATTTTATGTGCATATGTAGTTGTTTGGCCAGACTGCATGACACTTCACAACTGACTATTGTACGTCTGACTTCACTTGTCTGAATAGACTACGTCTGACTACTTTCGTGGACAGATGTGTTCTTATTTTGCCAGACTAACTGGTTACTTCGCTATTCTACTTTTCGTGGTAGATATTTATTTGTGATACGTATATGTTAAAGGAAAGTTTGAAATTATAATATATGCATAAATGTTAATATACTCCTGCCGCTGACTGGTTCCTCCTTGCTAAATTGTGGTACTTGCGTTACCCTTCACAGTTTAAACTTTCCTTCCATTCTTACAGAATTTCTAAGAAACGTGAGAAAGTTTGAAATATTTTTAAAACCCTTCCTTACTCTGAAAAGTATTTCTAAAGAATCTGCAGCGGTAAAGGCTGCACTTTTTTTTTTAATTTCATCGCCTTCAATCAAACTGGCACAAAGTGAACGTCCCCCCGGGCAAAATACGCATAATATACGTTTGCGAGTACGGAAATAGAGACTTCAGAATAAATATAAAGACCAAATCTACTATCTTGAAAATGTCAATTACTGTGTATGCAAGTGACGTTAAGAATCCGTCACGTCAAAAGAACAGGAATTTCAATAAAACTGTCGTAAACCGTCGCGAGGCATATTTTTTTCATTTTTTCTCGTTCGCCGACAAAATTGAACTTGGAATGAAATTTTTGTCGCTCGTAGGGCAACTTCGAGCGCTCCCGGAGCCAGTCTCTCATCCTTTCTCGCTCGAGGCGTCTTAAACGGCGGAAAGGAAGTTTCTTCATAAAGCGGCAACGCCCTTCTTAATTCCTTGTTTCCTTCGCGTGTGCATTTTCCTCGTGGTAATCGCGAAGACGCCTCGGGCCACGAGGGGTCCGCCGGATATAGGAAATCGTGCAAAAGAGGATTGCGACTATAAAATCATGGCTTCGTCACGCCTACGTGTCAGCCGTTCCCTCGTTCATCAAGTGCATATTATGTACAAGAGCTCGCACGTGAAACAATCAATATCTAACGGAGCATGACGCTTTAGGATTACAGCCATCTGTTTCTATTAGTAACTCCCCTAAACTGGGTGGCAAAATTAAATTAATTATTAATCTCGTTGCGCAGCAGTTGGAGATATTTTTCGAACTTTGAGTGAACACATGTTTCAGAAGTATGACGATTTCGATAATTTCTGATATTTTTGATAATTTCCTTACCCTCTTCAAGTGTTCAACGCTTTTGGAGTTGTAGAATTGTGCATTCTTTTTAATTTCAGATGGACTTGCAGGGTCTCGACTCCCCCCGCGCGTTTTTAAATTATTCCTAACTCATCTTTCAAATTTAATAATTTTGATTCAAGTTTACTACAATGGGCGTGCTTTGTTCACGCACGGCAGCGTCGAAAAGTTTACCAAAGGCAATCGATTCAATTCTGATATCGCAGTGCCCCACTGATCGATGCTTGACAATTAGAGAAGTCTATCCTTCACGGTGGTTGACTGCTATAGTAGTCGAATTCGACTCTCGAATGGAATCGAGACCGCACGCGATTAGGTTCTCCCTTGGTCGCGTTATCCCGCCGTCTAAGGGAAGATTGTTCCGTCCCTGTCCTTGTTTCTTCGTCTGTGTCGGTTGGGAAGCGTTCCTTCCATCAGCGTAGACAACTATGAACGACTACCTATCGGCGGTGATATGTGTAGAACGATCACGTGGACTTAATTGAAATTAGCCAGAAGAATTCGAATCGTCATGAATTCTTTGCATTAAAATTGCTGTCTTTAATTTTCTATAGTTATTTCTAATTTAATTATTCATTTCCCTCTTTCGATTCTTCTTTTCACGACTCTAAAGAAACAATTTAGATGTTCTGTACATCCAACTGCATTCTGCATCTTGTGGCAGAATTTTGGATCCAATTTTCCTACCATCTGTTCTCATCCAATTCCAGAACTAAAATATCTACCACAACCGTACCCCTCCAATATTTGAATCTCCCAACTTCGTCCGATTTATATTTCGCGTGTACGTCGAGCGTTCTCATCAGTGAAATGAAAAATAAAAAGCGCGGGTGCACGGCGTTCCAATCACGACCCCCTCGCTCCCGCGGTTAATCGACACCCCCTCCGGGGAACATTCGAACATTTCGGAACTCTCAATCACCGCGGTCGCGTAATAATTAAACAACCTGCGTAATTGTGCGCATTAAGAGTGTTTGATGTGATCGTTGGAGCTGTCGGCGGGATTCGGCAGCGAGACGTTCGCGGTAATTGACAAAGCGGCGGGGCAACGTCACGAATTCTGACGGGCTCGGGAGTTGCTACCGGGGATTAGTCGATTGCAATCAATCGCAATAACGCGCCCGAAGGTGCAGCGACGCGTGATTGCGGAGGTGGCATCGCGTCAGCCAAGAAAGGGCGTGTCTGGGAAGCTTGCGGAGGCTCCCGTTGGGTATTAGACACGATTGATACGCTCGTCGATGCACACGGGACACTTTGAATTGCTAAAAAGACGAGGGCGATGCCGACGTGCCTCTAATTACTTCCAATTACAAGGCGATTCAAATACCAAGGACTTCGCTAACCAAACTGTCTCTATGAATATGGAGATGTTTGAAAGATCTTAAAAGAAAAGCTCTGTAGCATGAAACATAGAGCAGCGCAGGTAGCCACAATTTGCAACAGTAATATTCAGTGAGGTTCAATTCTGCTCGAAGCAGATCCAAGTGGAACAGATCAGTGGTTGGCGCCGCAAGTAGAACAAGGAGGTATTTAGTCAGACGCATGGAAAGTGGATGCACAGTGGAATTATCAATCAATTATGATGGGAACTACAAAGTACATTCGGCCGGCTTATCGAATGTAATAGTCCACGGCCAACTAACTGTTACAGGATAATAGATTTGTGAACGTAGGGTGACTGTACCTAATATCGCCAGGCAAAAATTAAGTCGCTGTCAATTGAATAATAATTGATATTTTTGCATGCAGTTCGTTTCAAAGTAAAGAGAAATTATTCATCTTTCATGTAGCATAAGTTAGAATCGTTGAAACCTACAAATTTTTAATTAGGACTCAAAAAACGTAAGACACGCAAAAATCGGGCCCTGAAAAAAAGTGTACCTAATATCGCCTACTCAAGAAATATGGATTAATTCATGTATATATGAGTTTTTAAAGTCATTTTCACATGTGCTTTTGTTATTTCTTGCTCTATAAATGTTTTTTTATCCATCTTTGATTTTATTTTTATTAGAATAATATAGAAATTTAAAAATATAGATTTGTAAAATATTTTATTTTTTACGTTCCGATGTACATATTGGACAAATAAAGTTTATTTCGGTTGCTCCGCACATTTCGTGACCTCACCTGTAACAAACATTACATCGAAACCATTGTTCTCCGGTAGGCGGTATTGAGAACACGCATACTGGTAAAAGAAAAACGCTATTTTCATTACGAAAAATGTTTGAATCGATTTCATTTCTTAAGTACATCATTAATTAGGTATTTCTAGTAGATATTCCTGCATTCACAGAATTATTAGACTTACCTTCTCCGATTGTGATAGTCCAATAAATTTTTACACTATTAAGATTCTCTAAAATCCTTCCCTTTCTGTAATTGTTGATCACATGCTGCTGCAATTACAGTATGTCTTCCTACATATGTTTAGGTACTAATTCAGTGCATAACCGATAAATTTTAGAGCTTACTTTGCGAGATATAGCGAGTGGCGATATTAGGAACACCGGCGATATTAGGTACAGTCATCCTACACATATCCTACATGTACCACGATTATAATACAGGAGGCACGAAGTGCTCGAAGGGAGACAGCATCGATTGGTCGTTAATTCGGCCACGTAACCGTATCGTACAGTAGCAAATGTGACGGATCATTCACGTGGCATTTTCAGGGGCATCGAGGAACCTTGAATTATGGGTGCAGTCGCTGGAACCTCTGTGCATGTTCGATGCGTCTTTAATCGAATCACCCTTTGCGAGCGGGCGCAATGCGCCGCTCCACGCGCGGGGCGGCTTCGCGAACGTACGTGCATGTATGCACCTGATCACGAAGATCAAAGAGCGACGCGTCGAATTTCCAAGTTCGCGGGAGATTAATACGCCAGTTAGACCCGCCGGCTCTATGCAAAACTGCTGCTGGGAGCAAAACACTGTCCCCCACTTTATCCCCGTTACCGTGAAGCACGAACACGCTCAGTTCATGTCCAGGTTGTATACGTAGACCCAATACAAACCCAATACGCTAGCCACAGGAGGACAAAACCGCATAAGAGGCTTTGCCCGTGGACAGGACTGAGTTAGACCAATACGTGGGTATGGGGGAGCAGGGAACAGGCTAAACACGTTCGACGAGCCACGAATACATCACCGAGCATACAAAATATACGTACACCGTCGTCTACGAGACATGAGATATATGTGTGCATAGAAGATTTTTTGGTAACATTTGGATGACGTTGGGAATGGATCCTGGGGGATTTTTATTTGTGTGGAGAGATTGATCTTCTGTGACAATTATTGCGTGCTGTACGAATGCGTTATTAAGCGATGGAATTAATATTTGGGGTGTTAATATAGATGAGGGCGTAGAATTTTTCTGGGTACCTCTTTTAAATCTACCACGCTATACTGTGTCGTTCCTATTTTCTGTGTTACGAAGGAGCAGACATTTTTATTTCGTTAGGTGTTCGTACGTCTCTCTTAAATTTTATATATTACAGTAATTATTCGAGCATAACAGTTCTCCACAGAACAGATATGAAATACATCAACGCACTCAAAATTTAGTCTTGGGGGGAGCCAAGTTGAGCGGATAAAAATATTTTTAATGCAGATTCAATAAAATTCTTTAGGTGATTAAGGTAAATGTACCAATAACGAGCCATGCACCAGTACCTAGCCATCTGTTGAAATATTAATAATTGTTAAACTATGCACGTAAGATAAAATACATGTTTGGTGTAATTTGCATTATTTAATTGTTCGGTTTAATATCTGAAGTTATATCGTCTTGTTTTTTTGCCTAGATATTTAGAAATACCATTTATAGTCTCGAGGCCAGATATATGACGCGTTTTCAGACATTCGTTATGATATGGCTAAGAAGAGCGTGCTTCTTGTTAAGAGCATAATTATTATAGGATAATAGTTTTTTAGATAGAAAAAAAGGTTTTAGAATCTTGAAAATATTTGTAACACATAGAAAGAAAAAATTTGAATATGAAAACTATTTTTTATTTGAATATTTACATGGCTATTTATCGGTGCAAACAAATCTTGTTAGCCCAGTAACTAACCACGTGTTCAATAAATCGGGTGAAGTGAGTTGCAAATGTTAATCGGCATCGCCAGAGCAAAATTACGAAAAAAGTGTGAATTTCTGACTCGATATTTGGAATAAAGCCGGTAAGTATTTTGATCATAAATCATAATATGAACATTATTTTTCTAGATAATAATGATAGCATTTAATTTAAGTTTATTAAAGTTTATGTATATGTACAGTTTAATGAATTTGTTGGTTGTTTTGAGTCTTATATAAAACAACCACAAACTTCTATTGATAGTGTAACTAAACTTATTGTTTTTTGCATTTAAAGAATTTTCAAAATGGACAAAAATAAAGAAAAAAATAGGAAGAAAGCTTCTTATACGCAACAGATTTTTCAATTTAAGACAAAGAATCAGTTTTTAAAATAATTTTTACACGATTATAAAACCTATGGCTAGGTACTGGGACATGAAAATCGGGCCGTTAGGTCAATCGCGTGAGATTGGCTATATATTGGTACATTTACACGTACAAATATTCTTGTTTATTTTACGTTAAATATATAAAAAACAAAATTTTGTTATGTGAGTACTGATGAGAAACAATAAAATCTTTATGAATGAAAAAAAGTTTCACTTAAATTGTTAATTTTATACACAATATTCATTATACCTTGTCACTGTTTCCTTAAACGGCTCGTTATTGGTAAATTTACCTTATAAAAATTTATTTGAAGAATAAAATCCAGTCTTCTTTTTTTTTTACAAAGCTCCTTCTTTGGAAGGTGCCAGCGCCCCTTGGCCCCCCTCTGGGCGCGCCACTGAAGTACATAATATATGTTTATACGAACATCCATCATAGTTCGCAGTTGTTAAGTACCGAATTAATTCCCGCAGTCGTGCAGCCAATACCTTCGAATCTGGTAACAAATGTCCGGAACAGATTTCCATGGAGCGCGCTAAAAGCCGCGTTAACAGAGGCCCGTAAAGACTAATATCATTCTGCAACTTCCGCCCTAATGAAAGTTAACGCACACGCGAGGGCGGAGGTAAACTACAACAACACAAACAGTAGTTGCATTTACGGTGCATTTGCGTGCGCGGCGGAGGCTTCTGTAATCCGAAACCAGACAGTATCAATATTAGGCAGGCATTAAAGAATCTAAAGTCAAAGATATTGACTTGCTTCTAGAGAGGCACGTTACAGGAGTTGCCTATTTCCGTTGACATGGAAAACTCGCTAAAAGAACCAAAGAGGAAAGCGAACATTCAAATTCCTAAATTCTTTGCGAGAACACTGGCTCGCAGTTCGATAAAACTGTCTGATTTCCAATCGGACCTTATACCCATTACCGTCGCTAAAGGTATTCTCAAAACAACCATTCAAACGTACGACAATGTTTTTACTTACACATGTGGTAGAGCACCAAGTTCTTCGTAGTCCCGTTATACTTCTGGAAAGCTCGGTTCGTTGGCGCGAACACTGTCACGTGACGGTAGGTGAGGGTGGTGTTCGCCACCTGACTAGCCTCCAGCAGTTGATAAAACTGTAACAGAGAAAAAACGAACGTGCGTGTTACCAGAGGCGTCTCAGTGTTTCGCAAACTGATGCCCGCGGACGTTCGCGTGCGCATTTTAACGCGCTGTCGCGTCCGTGGGCGATTGCGAGGCTGCCCATCGATTCCGCGCCACGGGGTCCACTGCGTCTTCGCGCAGGGACTAATACGGGGATCAAGTGACTCAAGTCACGGCGGATTAAGTGCGCGCGGCTGTACGTGCCGAATTAGTGATTCACGTTCCGCGCGGGCAACGGCGTTTAATCCAGCGCGTCGGATGAAATTTGCCGGGGTCTTTCGTCTCCGCGAAAACTCGCACAAAGGAAGCTCGTTAGTTATCAATGCGCAATTAACCCGGAGCGAAGTCGATCCACATGGGGCGTATTACAGGCCACGGGTCACGTTTCTTCGCTGCGAGAAATGAAAACACATGGGCAGGGAGTGGAGCCATGGAAAACGACAAACGAATACGTTATTTCCTGAAGAAAGACCGCTGGTCGACCTTTCATTAGGCTCTCGGTTTCTCGTTGCACGTGACGTAATACTGTCGACTCGAGCACAGGATGGAAAAAGGATAATGGTTTTTAAGGGTAAATTTTGCGCAATTGGATTAACGCTGATCTGGACATTAATTAAATAAAAAATTATATAAATAACGGATCGAATAAATGTTACTTTAACTTTAGATTATTCGACACATGACGAATAATTTTTTTTAACATTTATTCGTTATCCGAGATTTTTATTCAAATAAAAATGTTGTCCCATCTCTGGATTAATGTTGAAGAATGTGGTGTAAAATTGATTATAAGCTTGTATGTGAAGGTTAGTTTAAAATTGTTTTTATTATTTTTGAAGATAGATCCTGGTTCAAAGTAGAAATTCTAAACACACGGAGCACCGTATTCGATTGATTAGAATTTAGAGAAGTAATCCCGGGCAATTAGAAGTGACTATGCGCACGTGAACGTATCCGAGTGTCTATTAAAATTCTATCACAGGCCCGTGCACTTTCTGCGCGCCGGAATGTTTAATAATCCAGAAACTGAATGTAATATATCGTAACAGAATGGCGCGAGAACGTGCACACATCGTCTAAATAAAAGTAGTTCCGCGTTCCACGGTTAAAAACACTGCAGCACGACGCTAAAGGATTTTCGCCAACGATGCGTACTTCAACGAGTTCAGCCGTTTCTTTTTCGGCTACCGGGGTCGCATTCGACGTTTCTCTCTTTTAAACCCGCCTCTCTCCTGCCGGATGGGTCGGAAGAGCAAGAGATGCCTGGCTTTCACGATGCTACATCAAATTGTTGCTGGCGGAATAACCTTTGATTTATTCAACTTAGTTTGCTTTGAGCCTCGCGCCTTCCAGCGCGATTTCAAAGGGGATCCCGACTCTTTACCCAGCGTTATTCCATGTTTTACGGTAACCTGTTTATCAAACTTCCACTATACGTTTTTTGCAAATCGAACGCCCTCGGAAGGCACGCTGGCATCGAAGACGCTAAGAAAGTCCGGTGTTTCGAGCGCCAATATTTCCAGAACGTAACGAGCCGGCGAACAGATTCCTGAACTTTCCGGTAATATAAGATCTGCTCTGACGGCGGAAAAAAAAAGAGAAGAAAATAAGAAAGGGAATGTTTTACTCAAACGTAGTTGGCAACTATGGAACAATGTAAAAGTCTGACTGAGCGAAGCTAACGAGTTAACGAGCTTCATGCGCTTTTTGATCGCGTCAGAGGAGACGGACCTTTGGGTCGAGTAATTATTTTTCCCGTCCAACAAGCAACGTCCAATTGAATTTGTAGTTAAATCGATTGATGGCCAGCCAAGGCTGGGCCTGCCTATTAGCCAGCTTAATTAACATGTCCCAAGGGTCCGGAAATAGGGCAGCCGTAACGACGTTTACCAACGTCATCGCACTGTTCGCCGTTCGAACGTGCACAAGCTACTTTAAGCACTCGAGCAACGACTCGAAATGACTTTTTAAAACATCAGCTGCGATCGGTTGAAAGAAAAGGAGCCGTGGATGCATTTCCCTCTGAATAATTGAAGAGTCCTTGCAGAAAACAGTGTAATTGCCGAAATTAGAAAAAAAATTTGATGGGAAAATGTTTTATATGCCAATGAATTATCACATATTAATACTATAGTATATTTTCTAAAAGAACTCTTCAATTAGCCATGGTACGTGAAATACTTCACGGAAAGGCTGCGAAAATGGAACTTTATCTCCCTTTAACAGGAAGCTTTCATCTGATCGTTGAATCATTTGAAACTGATGAAGACTTTATTTCCCTTTAACAAGATTGATACGTCAAAGTTGATCTTAGAAGTATCATTCGCCACCTTTCCCTTACAAATTTGTCTTGTGTCGTTGAAGAAGTCAAGAGGCACGAAGGATCAATAGTGGACGAAGAAATTGCCCTGTTGGAAAGAGTACTTGTACTGCAGCAGCATTATCGTATCAAATAGTGCAAACGAAATTAGGGTGAAATTCTGTAAACAGTTCGATAGCTTCAGAATGGGATCCAGCCTCATTACGATAGAGAGATAGAGAGGATGGAGCAGGTAGACGCGGAAATGCCTTCGAGAACTTAAGTAGATTTCATCGCTGGAACTTTGTAATGCCTTTAACGCTGGAAGAGGATAACTGGGAGGGCTAAAATCGAGGTACAAATGGAATTAGAGTGATTTCTCGTGCAACGATAAGAGGAGACAGTAGGATCATGCTTTTTACAATAACATGCTTTCCTTTTATAATATAAACGTGGCTACTTCGATATCTTTTGAGGCCAAGAATCTTGACATGCTCGAGTCGTTTGTAGCTAAGTGAACGTCTAATTAGTAATTTCTGTTCATCAGTAATGATTAAAGTGTCATCAACGTGCAAAGAGAGTTCGTGGTATCTATTAAGAAATGAATCACAGCATTCACGAGTTCTTGAAGTAGTTATGCCACTAGGCAGCCCTGGGCCTTTCGTGTCCGAACATAACTTTGTACCTGCACTGCTCGAAAGCCAAATAAGAACGGATAGTGCCATTGAGCTCCAGATGTCCTCTAGGCACCAATTTTTTCTAGGGTTTAGGTAGAAGGACATTTGTTGTCCTCTACCATTTACAAGGAAAAGAAACAGTGACATAAACGACATAGAGGGCATACTTCTTTTCGCTATTACATTTCGCATCACGATTCTTGGGAGTTAAATAAACTCAAGCTTTCAAATATGCATATGACTGCACATAATTAAGCATAGAATGGGAATTGTTAAACTTATGAATCTCATTGTCAGAGTCTCGAACTCAGCAAAATATCGTTGAAATTTTCCTCTCATTTCGAGAATAATACTCGTGTTAAAATGATATTATCACGTCTACGGATTAAAACTAGAATTTTTAAGGACGCAGCGTCGAATGGTTGGTGGAAAATTGGCGTAGAAAATTAATTCTGTGTAGCCTTTTTAGTCTGCGTTGCTATTCGGTGTTATGTGAACGCAGTTATATCGTTTCCAGGGCAGATCGAATCGGATTGTCATTTTCTTTGACGTGGCTGCAAGGCGTTTCCTATAAACGGATAGGGATAAGCTAATATTATTGCGCAACACGAAGGCAGACCGATCATTATGGAATATGGAGCTACGTCGTTCGACCGCATCCCAGTACAGCTTCCACTAATTAATCTGAAATTTCCTGTCAGCTTCATCTGACCGGGTTGGCAGAGCTAATAGACCTCGGTACGAATTCATTTCCCAATTATCTCGTGGCGCACTGGTTCACGTGCACAAGACCAAGCACAAAGTTTCTCGGTTGCGTATAATAAATTGGTGAACGTTAGATATGCGATATGTTACAGAACATACACTGCTAGTACGTAGATTCATCAATTTTCTTTGTTAGACAATTACAAGTTGCTGAGCTTGTAATTTTGCAGTACATTTTGGTAAAAAATTGAAGTAATTCTGTTATGATATTTAAAAATTGATATTAGTTCTAATTCTTTTCAAGTGAAAATTTAAAAAAACATTTTCTAGATTCAATTCCTTTTGTACTCCCAAGTGTAATTATTTTCAGTGTAGTATAATTCTTTAGCTTTTTCTTTTCCTTGGATATATCACTTACAATTTGAAGGGAGTAAGAGACCCCACCTCTAATTAGAATTTATAAATATTCCCTATGATAGATGGATAAATTGAAGATGCTGGGAGCTAAATATACGGAGATTCTTAGAGAAAAATACAGTGTAGCAGCCACGCCAGTATCGTAAACCTGCCTCACTGCCTGCAAACTTTTGCGTGGAAAATAAGGAAATATGGGGGAAGAGATCGAATGAATAAAAAGCGAGCAAGCCACGCACAGCGTGTCGAGCTTTTCCTTCTTTTGCAACACTATACCTACACGGGCCAATTCAATCCTCGCTGGACGTCGCAGCTTTGCAAGACCAATTTGTGAAAAATAACGACGGAACATCGTTTCGCCCTCCTTTGTCTCGCCCTCCTGTCAACCTCACTGCCCACTTATCCTGTAACGAAGCCCTTGAGTAATGGCGGCATGTTGTGTCTTCGGGGCAATTAATGCGAGTTCATTCATCGGGACGAGCACGAGTGGAGAAAAATAAGGGTCCACGACGAGGAGACGGAGAAGGTCCAACGAAAACGTCCCCGATAAAGTCTGGATAGTCCAAAAGGCTTAACATTATTTACTTAAGTGCCATTTGCAAAGCCCGTCCCACATTTCAAAGTGTCTAAAGGGAATGCTGTGACCGTGAAAAGATATTACAGAACATTTGACACGTAAAATTGAATTTTCCACCTTCGTGGATTATGCGAGGACAGTGAGAAATATGCATGGGACGAGAGGATCTAGTAATACCGACGCGTTTCTGCAGGACCGTAGATTTTTGAGGCTCAACAGCAGGGGAATACTCGGGTGAACAGTATTTCCTGGAGGAGCTGTGGATTCACGCGAGATAGAATCATTCGTCGCTTGGAAAATGAATATACACGGGTAACGGTTGGCCATTTACGCCACCGACTGCTGGGATCCGACAGATCTCATCTAGTAGGATAAATTACTCCAAAATCACCTCGCGATCTGCTTGAAGCCTCGGCAAACTCGGCGGTTATCCAGCAGGAGGTTAGGACCCGAAATTGTGCCGCGAGGTTGTTTGCTGAATTGTGGTAATCCGAGGCCGAAGGAAGCAGAGATGCACGATTAAAAAGGGCTAGTTGGAAATTCGAGTGGGCAGAGCACGGACGGGGCTGTAATTCCGCCGAGTATTTAGTTTACAAAGCGCCCGAATTCAAAGTGCGGGACGTACGTTTTACAATGCGGACAGTGGTATTAGTTGAGATTTATGGGCAGCGGGGGTCGAGTCAAAAGAGAGTTTACCATGTGAATGGTAACAAACAGACAATAAGTTCAACAAGAAGGAACTCTATTCCGCAGAATATACAGGCTGGTGAAATTTTCGAGAATAGTGATAACACAAGATGCCACGCATATGCAAAGTTATCTCTATACATAGAGTATCCCACGAGCTGGTGAGTAGTGTTCTTCCTCAACGTGCTTGATAGATCATTCTGGATCTAGAAGATCATAGGTATCCATTATTTGAGTTGTCCCATTGCTTTTGTTTATCTTTTTAATATGACAGCCGTTGATGGAGCCAAGGTATTCATCTCATATCCTACACATTCATTACGTGTATTTTGATCTGTCCAATAGTGAACGTAGTAGGTAGCTGCTGCTAATATCACTTTGATACCAGCGAACTTGCTCCCTCGAAATCCCGCATTCATCGTGTAACATAAAGTGACGAGGAATGTAGGAATACAGTATTTGGATACAGTCGCCCATTCAGTCGCAGTAGCTCTATTGTCGCCGTTCGAAAAATCGTAGAAAAATAGAAATGCCAGTGCATTCCGTATTTGAAAGCACGCACTGCATCGTGCACAAGGAACAGAACTAGACCACCCAGAAATGCAAGCAGACAGAGGATACCAATCTACATTTGCATCAACAACTAGCAGACTTAATCGAATCAAAACAACACTTAAATCTCCATCCCCAAATGGAAATACAATCCATTATACCAAGCACGTGGAAAAAGTTTCTCGACTCCTTCGAATCACCACTCCGTACATTCCTTCACATCCCTTTTTAATATTCCACCATCCTTATTATCTCTCCCAAGCTTGCATAATTTCTGCCTACCAGCTTTTCACCGCGGAGATCCTTTGCTCCCTGTAAGTAGCAGTGAAATTTATGCTCGAAGAAGCAGCCACGTGTCCGTCAGCCTTTCCTCGAGCCAGGGGCAAGACGTATCGATGGCGCGTCGGGTAAGTGCATCGAGATATTGAGATGTAAGCCACGTATTCAATATAAGGGCTTTTACCGAGCCCGAAGCAGGCTCACCCCTCTCGCCTGGCCGTTCAGCGCCCAACGCCGCCACCCTTCGGGCAACATTTCCAACAAACGCGCACCCGACCAATTTACAATAGAGCCGGTTCAACGGCGCGTGCAATAACGCGGCGAATAATGCATCCGCGCCACGCTTGGGATGTGCATCGTGCATCGCGTCGCAACGACAGGGACGACATCGAACCGCAAACGGTCTGCACACCCCCCGCCGTCCCCCGACAAATTCAAAGAGAATGCCATCGCCCGCCTGATATCGTCAAGTCTCGCGTCGTAAATCTGACGATCCGAGATATGGCTTCAACCCCTCGATCGGAGAAGTCGAGTCAACTCGCCCCGTCAAAATGTCGCCATACCGCGGCGAGACTGGTTACTCCGTCGCCAAAGTTTTGGTGAATAGGTGAGTTTGAGTCGTACAAGAGCGACAAACAGTGTCACAGAACATGAGCATTTACTACGCCTGAGCGAAATGGATTAATTTGCCTATATGTTTGCAAAAGATTGAGGATTTTAGAAGGGTGGATATAAATTCGTGGACTTCGAGATGTCGAGGAGATCCATTTACAATTAAATCTAATATAAAATTATTTAATTTTATTACATATTAATTTAATATATATGTAAAAGAAATACGATACAGGTTATGTAGGAGTAACGTATTCCTTTTAAAACCCAATATTGAATTGGATAGATAGTGCGCATGCCTGTAGAACAAGACGACGGACTGACACAGCGGAAAAGAGAGAAAAGCCACGTGCGTTATAAGATCTGAAGGTGTTGTCGCTCTTACAGAAGTCTTCGGGAAATAATAGCTTTTAATGTCGTTTCTTGTGTTTACAGGTAAGCGTATACAGTAGGTTAAGTTAAACGTTGTAAATAGTTGTAAATAATAAATAACTTGT
Source organism: Andrena fulva (assembly GCA_946251845.1). Classification (NCBI taxonomy): domain Eukaryota; kingdom Metazoa; phylum Arthropoda; class Insecta; order Hymenoptera; family Andrenidae; genus Andrena; species Andrena fulva. The sequence continues at coordinate 57,179,767 of OX276329.1, read as the reverse complement.
GTTTACAGTGAAACCCAGTTTAGTTATTATTTCCGCAATATAAATTAAGGGAGAAAGGATAAACTCATTATATATATAAATAAGATCTTCTAAGTTTCGACCTACAAAGTTCCATTGTTTGAAATTTTAGTCACATTCTCTTGAAGAAATTCAGGACTTTCGAGAAGCAGAATGGAGGACGTCAGCCGTGAACTCGAACCTCGAACTGCAATTAGTTTATCTCAAGGCGACTTCGGTGGGCTACCCTAGAAGTGTGAAGGAAATGCGCGACGGTGACTTTATGGCGGTAGTCGGATCATCCGCGCGTGATGTAACGTGCAATAATATAATATGCAGATTAATAGTGTGCACGTTCCAGCTCCTTGAGTCCACGCCTGCCGGGCAATATTTCCAACAGAAGCACACTTGGCCGATTTACAATGGAGGAGAGGGCTCAGCGGAGCATGCAATAACGTGGCAAATAATGCATTCGCGATGCGTTTTCGATATGCGCGCCGCATCCCACCGCAGACGCAACGAAAACCGACAAAGACGATACGGGGTGGTGAGCAGCTTTTGTATACCCGCCTTGAATTGAACGGATTCGGATGAAATTTGTGCGATTCAATCAATTTTCCCCCTCTGAATTCAATTTTTTTTTCCAGATCTGCCTCGATGGAGGGGTTGGTCTTGGTTTTAGTTAAAAGTTCCGCTGAAAAGGGGAGGGACATGGAAAGCTCCCCCTTCGTAGCATAAAGTTATTACCAAATTAATTCAAATTCTTATCCAACTCCTGGTTCTTCTGGTGTTATCGTCCCTGTATCGCCCGCAATTAAAGTTCTCCCTTGCGTGTTTCTTATCCCTCGTCCGCTCATTAGCCAGCGTTCTCTGCGTACGTTAATATCGCGAAAGTAAACGCGAACGGAGAGCAACGGTGAAAGTGAAACGAAAAGGAAACGCAACGCACCCCTTAGCGCCGCGCAGGTCGCCCTTGTAGAGAAAGGAGTGAATTCAGGAAGAGGAGCCACTAGATCCGTGAGGGGTCAAAAGCAGGGTCGTATTTTTCAGCTCTTATTTCCACAAAATCGAAAAGGAGCCGCGCTCGATCTTACCATTCGCACCCGTTCTTCTTATCCACTTTGATAGAAGAAGTGAGCTGTTGAAATAGATAGAACTCCTCGTGCGCCAGAGATAAAACTTTCTATGCATATGAAACGTATTATTCATAAGCACAATCAAGCCTAGCTACACGATTTACGTTCCGCTGAATATCCAATCGCGAGAAACGTAGAGAAAAGATAGACGACCCTAGCTTTTGATTCGAAGCATCAATCCTTGCTCGACGACCCTTGAAACACCGAGGGGTGCAGTATTTTTCTATCAGGGATCGCGTGGCCGATCTTCCAAATTCCAACTATCAGTGCGCAAGGGGTGGATGCGCGCATTTCGTAATCCCCCGCTCGTAATTTCTGACGAACGCGAGATACAGTCGGGAAATCCGCGCAACGTGGCCGTGACTCATCGTCGGGGCATCCGCCCCTCTAAACAACTCGAAGAAATGAATTTTCGTTGCGGAGTAAGGTCTCCGAGTGGCGCCAACCGGGCGACCCCTTAAATTCCACCCCTCTTGCGTGGATCAGAGTTCCCCTGGATCCTCCGGGTCTCGCATGACATCTCATGAATCCTTCTCCCTTCGCTTGGGCCCCCTTGATGGAATACCCTTAAAAGGGGGATGATCGATTGCCGATTCAGGCCGCGCCTGTGACGCATGGATAATTCGAAAATGATTATCGGGATGCTTAATACTGTCGAGGCTGAATCCAGCTTGATTGGTTGCCGGCACGCATAAACAAGATTCTTTCGAAACAATCTGCCGGATCGAATACGATTTTTCTATAAAAATTGATTTAGGTACCCTGCTTACTCTGAAAGATATACGATCTCGCGACAAGGTATATACCTAAATACATCTGTGCCTAACTTCACCGTCCGATTTCATGGAAAATCAGGAAGCTATTTTAACTTTCACTAATCATACACCAAGTACTCAAGCTCTTCAGAAATTCCAGAGGAATATCTTCCTCTGTGCTTCCTTCAATACCCAATAATGCTTAACATTCATGCCTCTCCGATATTCCTACCCCTCGTTATCCTCACTACTGCTTGCCACCACATTTTCAAGTTCACGTTGCTCTGCAATTCGCTACTGTGGAGAAAGGATCTGTACACGGTATTTTTAGAAAATCACGCGGATCACGCGGTTGAAGGGTAGCTCGTTTTCCTTCGCAAACAAGGCTGCGCGGGAGGGAAAGTATTTGCGATTAGTTAAGCTCAACGGGACCATTCGCAGGAGCCCCGAGAGTAGATATTCGACACGCGTGCGGCTCCACAACATTAAATGTCGGCCGTGTCGAACGCGTGTCGTGAATCCGAATGCAGAAATGCTATTACGATTATTTCGGTAGGCTTCCTTCGCTTAACGGTCGCATTAGCAGGCTCCGGAAGCGTAGGAGCATTACTGGCATCGATATCCCCCCGCGGCTTTAATGGTCATGCTGAATATTGATTATCAATTAGTGGCATAATCAGCTCGATCCAAATAGTTAATGAGCACCGGGGTTAAGTAGCCCTATTCTGGAATTACTCAACTGGTACCCTCCGCGGTTATTAACAATCGTTTCCTCGGTCTTCGTCTGGGCTACTTGAACTCAAACGCTGAGAAAATGTTGGGCTCTTTTCTGACAGCTCGTTCGTTTCTAGAGATCGATGGTATATCGATGTTAAAAAGATGTTAACTGCCTCGGAACCTATTCTAACATAGGCACACCCTAAATAACACCTTTCAACAAGTTTCTCTAACCTTTTGCCCAATCTTTTGTGTCTCCTCTGAATAACCCCAGTCTGGACCACGTCTCGGTCTGGTGGTTCGCAAACAAGCGATAATAAAAGCGAAGTAACCAAGAGGCGTTCTCGATCAAAATCGGACGCGATCGATAGGCCAGGCGGGGAATAGTGGAACTTTTGAGTTTCGCCGAGCGTGTCTCGTTGACCCGATTTTTAAACACTCGGCGATTCAGCGAACGTCCGCGCGAATTTTATTGGCCCCGATCTCGCCCGCGAGGAATCGTGCTTTTTCCCTGCCGCTGACGAACACGACGCCCGCGACGTAAATTCTTTTTCACTTGTTCGCCGCGGGCTCTATTTTACGGTTCGTTTTAATCACCGTGAGCCCCGCTCGCCGAGATATTTATTCGACCTTTATGAGCGGCCGTGAATAACCAATCCCACGAATCACGCCGCGCTTGAAATATAAAGCATTTAGATTCAAAGCTTTTAACGGTAATGGTACTCTGTTCTAGTGTTGACGCAGCCGCGTCGAGTGGCCGAGATGCTCCCTGAAAGGATGCGCGGGCGCCATAGCTATCTGCAAGAAGATGTCTTTGCTGTGCCACGCGCTTTTTCCGACATCCATCCGCGGAGGCGATATGTATGGTAAGCGGACACGATATCACTGTTCAGCGAACTTTGCTATCAATGCTGCTTTAAATATGCAATGGTGTTTGCGAATCGTATTAATGTGAACATGGTGAATGGCGAGATTAACGGTGCAGATAGCTATTTGGGGGTTGAATACGTATATCGTCTGATTCCTTACACATTAATATTCTATCAGCTGATTCTCAAATATTCAAGTCGTATTGATCAGATGTGACGTTGCAGTAAAAGTTAGGAATCTAAGTAGTTCTGATTAGTTTGCTTTTATTCGTCATATTTCGAGATGCTTTTCCTTTGGTGTCGAGATTATTATAGAAATACATTGGGAGTACTCTTTGTTTTTAACAATTTAATATTAAAATATATTGAATAGCGTTTTCGTCAATCTTTTATTCCAAAATTCTCTGTCAAGTTTCTATCTGTGCCAATAATATTAGTAACTCATTCGAGGCAGTATTTATAGCATAATGAAAATAATTCCACTCATTTCGCGGTTTATCAACGGTTTGTCAAAGTGCACATATTTTAACCACCCGAAATTCGAGCAACATTTCCTTGATTACATTCATTCCGACAGTACGAAACAAATACCTACCCGAATTTTATGAATGCAGCGATCAATCGTTTCATAGGTTGCCGAAATTATTCCTCTTCCTTCAAAAAGCAAAACGTCCATATTTCACCACAACTGCATTGCCCCCCAGAAATTCACGCTCATATTCAAACGCGGCGAACCAGTTTCGAGGGAATTCCGCATTTCAAACTTTTATCCGAAATCGACCAATAATTTCCGCCTATTACGGTTATGGATATGATCGTAGTTAGAATAATTTCAGAATCAGTAGCACTCCCGTTCCGCGCCGGTGCCTCCGAACCTGGTCTTTTACTTTTACGAAGGAAATTCGTGGCCGTAAAATTTTATACGCGCTTAGACGAGGGGAGGGGAGGCGTTTAAAACGTCCACGGGTACCCCAATCGAAATAATTGCATTCCTCGAAATTATCCTGACAAACGGGGTCATTCTTCGACGCGTGCACTACCTATTTCCGCGGGCGTTTAATTCTTTTCGGGGTGCACGCAGCGAAACGGTTTATTCGGGCGCGGGAAAGGTTTTCTGTTGCGCTTCGGTCCAGCAATTTCCCCGGATCGAAAATTTGTTCAACGCGGACCTTGAATGTGGCGACGCGGTATTTTGTCGACGTTCGAATCGAAACGGGGACAGTTTCAACGGCCTCGAGGCATTTTTGCGGCCGCGCGGAAAAAAAGGAACACTGCGATATCGAGTTTATGGACACGGCTCGTCATGTTTCGATCCTCGTCGAATAGGTACTCAAAATACATGTAGGTACAGGATAATGGTAATAATTAAATTACACAATAATATACAGAGTCTTTTCCACGTAAAGTTTGCTATGATATTTCAAAACGTACTTTTGGTAATAAAAAGACTGCATCTCCAGGGATGTATCCATTTATTTAAAAGAAGAAATATCAAACAATTTTCAATTTCCCTCGAAGTTTAAAATAATCCTCTGACAAATATCCGACCCAAATTATAAAAATCACAATTACTTTGCATGCGTTTACCAAAATTTCATCTCTCCCGTTTGGCGAGTAGTGCCCGCCAGAGTGTCAAAATTTGAAATAAACCCACTGAACAATGCATTTCAAGCGGATAATAATTTCGCGAATTCGCCTGCGAATTGCCACCGAGTGACGCCCGCGTGTATATGAAATAACAGACACCCCGGGGGCTGTGCATTGGGGAAAAAAGCGCGCTCCATATTCATTGCAAATTATTAGCGCCCTTTTCCTCCTGAGGCATTAAAGCTATGCCACAGCAGGAAACTCCGCTTTGTAAAATTGCCGGACACACAGCACATACAACCCCGATCTCGCAGCACCCCGTTCGACACGGAAGCTAGGAGAAGCGACGAACGAGGAGGACGAACGGGGAAAGGAGCCAACAGGGGTCAGAGGAGCACAGGAAGCACAAGGAACGGAACTATGACGTGTACAAAAGCGAGTAAGAAAGGAAATTTCTGATGGCCAAACAGAGGCGAGTCCGGGGCGTGCAAACGCCGAATGTAAATGGAAAAGCATTGTTCGAGACGGGGTAAAAAGTGGAACGGAGGACGTGGCAGGGATTGTCGCGAGTGTGAATCTCGATTGGGCTGGAATCGAGAGCGATTTGCCCATTGACAGGGATCGCACGGCCGAAAAACAAGCGTGCACAGGTGCAGGGGCACGCGCGCGTTCGGTTGTCGGTGCATTCATCCTTCATAAATATTCAAATGTTTATACGAGCCGCGGGAGCGTATTTAGGGGATGCGCCGCCGTTGCTCCCAATGGCGTAGGACAGGCACGGCGATAATGAAGATGAACGAGGAGCGAAGCTCCTCGTGGGAACAACAGATCGTCCTTGATAGAGTGCAGCCATGCTGAATCGAACGTAAGCCAGCGTTTCCACGTCAAATTGTATCCTGTTTCCGACGGAATGCCTCTCGTCGCTGGATGCAATTGATTGCGCCATAACTCGGAGCAACTCTAGGGCTGCGCGGCTTTCCTTGGGGGGGGGGGGGGCGGAGCGGGGGATGCAATTTGAGGGGGTGTCGCGGAAATGGAAGTTTTGCTACTGTTGGGTGTTCGAAGAAAATATCAAAGGGAGGATCACGTGACGAGTAACTCTCTCGAAGACAATTTTCCGATTATTCCTTTCCCGAAAGTCGTGCAACGGTTCCTGCGCGCTGAATATCCTGCTGGATGTTATCTGTGCACTTGAATTGCTATCAGGTAAGTAGAGAATGCATCTAACGCTGTGAAGTTGAGGGAGAACTCCATCATGTAACAATCAAGGCTCCTGATTTCCGCGGCAACTACTTCCCATATCACTCGTAATTACCTTGAGAATTGTCCTCGGGACAAAGACGTTCCACCGGCGCTGGCGATCAATGTTGGATGCTCGGGGACGTGTCACGAGGAACCGATCTGCAAACGTCCTGGACCAAGAGCTGTGTAAATAGGGTGCGCGCGAGCTGCGCGGGAAAATAGAGGCTGAGTGGACGGCAAGCAATTGGGGCGTAAAAGATTCTTCCAAGTTTTCCGGTAACCAGCTTCCAGGACGGCGAAAAGAATCGAAAGGGTGGAAACTGGTCCCTTTCAGCGGGGCCGCAATCAGTTCAAATGGTTCGATAAATCAAACTCCGGCCGAAGTTTTAATTGATCGCGACCGACTTGAGAAAGCTGGGTGCTGTCTCTTTCTTGCCAAACCCCTCGCACCCTACTGTCCTCCTGAATTTTCGTTCTGGCTGCCTGCTGGATAGTGAAGTGGATGGGTTACAGTAACTCCATGGGTAACTCTCTCCATCCAACCTCCTCGCCGCAACGACTTTCGGCGGTTTCAAAGCTACGCCGGTGCTGCCTCGATTAACTTTATAACCACTCGATAGAACAAAGAAAAAAGGAGCTCTCATTAAATCCACGTCCCGAAGTTCGCCGGAATTTTTTACCGCCTTCGCGGAAATGGAGCGCGGAGCGTCGACTTTATTTGATTTCGCGTCGTGACGCACGCGTACAGGCACGCGTGGAGAAAGGATGACTGATTTTTTTGAATATGATGATTTTGGTGAAAATCTAGCACCGCTGTAAGAGGGACACGGCCATCGTTATGCAGAAGAATTGGACCTAAATAGTTATGCAGAAAGCTACAAACTCTCAAAATGAGAAAAAATTGAAATTTGCAAAGATAGGACATTAGTTTCTTCTAAAAACGTACACCTACAAGTGTTTTTAAAAGGAAAGAACTGTCACGCCTGAAGTGATGAAAAAGAGTTTGCAATGTACGAGGCATCACAGTACAAGGTTTCACAGAATCCATGCCGAGCACCGTATTCACACAGTCGACCCCGTTTGTTACGCGATATCGCGGTCCCCGACCAACAAAATGATTAGTCGAGTTCAGATATCGCGCTAGTTTATGAAATGCCCGATATGCTGCAGGTGAGCACGGAGCAATGGACGGTTCATTAGGTTATCTTGGCCGAAATTTGGATGCGTTTTACGACGGCAAGAAGGTGCTGCGGCGCTCTGGGCGCACCAATTCCGCGGTTCTTGGCCACTTGAACGGTGACGTAACCTCGAATACAGCGTTTCTCGGCTGTTTATCGGAGTCGATCGATACTCCAGTTCGGTTAAGTATCTACTAAAGTCTCGAATAGCTCATTACGCGCGCACGGTAGTAAGTGTCTATATTAATCCCCGGTTAACGTTAGAATCTGCGTCTAACCAGAGTGCTTCAATGTACGGAGCATAACTTCGAGCCATTTTTATTTTATGTCCTCGAAACGCTGCAACGAAACTCCTCGTTTAAATTGATCTATCGACTAGACAGTTCAGAGGTTACAACCCACCTTGAAATCATTTGTTTGAAAGAAAACAACCCCCTTTCACGCCACAGTAGCAATCTCATTCAAAAACTTATTCCTCGCGACCACAACATCTCAATTGCCTTCGCAAGAAAGTTGCTTCACACTAGATTAAATCCTACTGCGACGTTAAAAACTTCCACGGGGACGTTACCGGAAACTAAGAACCAGCCGACGATATTGCTACGAAGGAGATGAAAGTTTACGAAGCAAAGCACACGGAGATGGCACGTCGGACATCTTGTAATCGTGCCTTTTAACCTTTCAAGGCTGTCGTTCGCGTCGCAGCTTAGACAGAGTCCTCTTGCGCAAAGGGCGAATTCATAGGCCGTTAGAATATCGCGCGGGGGGATGATTTGTCAGGCGACAAACGAGAATATATCGTTTAAAAGTTGTCGAGTAAGGATTCAAAAGAATCTCTCTGGCGAGTACCAGGGTCCCTTGTTTACCGCGTCCAAGTATCCCCTTCGCCCATCGAGACCGAGGGTGGGATCCGAAGTAAATCGAGTTTCATCCCCGTAAGAGGTTTCACCCTGCCGCGTTTCCCTCCCTCGGCGCTTGGTCGGGATTCGTGGCGACGTTATTGGCACGAGGGATGCGTTTATTTACTCGGCTTTTAAGCGGCTCGCGCCGATGCCCGGCCGCGTATTGGTCGGCCTGACGCGAGGGTTCTAAATCAATTCGATCGTCGCGCCATAAATTATACCGGAAGAACGAATCGTCGGCCAGCTTTCCCGCCACCCAGGCACCGGAAGGACTGCCCAGAAATCACTGCCGAGCGATGATTATGGAGAAGATTACTTTTTTCATCCCCCTTTGCTACACTCTTTGCGATCTTCGTGGCTCTAGTCTCTTCCTTCGATATAAAATAATTGTCCACAGCGGGTGCCGAGTTTGAGATCAGGTCTCGGTGAAGGATAACGAAATTCCAGGCAGAAGGTGGAGGAGTCTCTTCAAGGTGTAGTGCTCTGATTCCAAATTGTAGAAGAGAAATTTCAAGATGCTTTGTTCTCAAGAAAGCATTCTAGCGATCTGATAGCCACCGCTGTCTCTTGAAGCAGAATCGCAGCTGTAATGCTTTTCTTTCCAAACGCTCCTTTGTATCGTCACCATCGACGGAAATATTTTGGATCGCCGCGACAAGGGAGGCGCAGCTTGGGAGAACGATTTAATTTCTAAATAGCCCAACACCCGCGCCCGAAACTTGGGAAACCAGCGACTTCGTCGATTCGAACTCTACAAAGACGCTCGGCTGAAAGGCGCTCGCTCGAATAACGAACGGAGTAAACAGACATTTTCGCGGCAGCGGCAGCTCGGGCGAAGAAAAAAATCAATGGCAGAAGGCAAAAGGAAGAGGGAAATGCGTCACTTTGTACGCGCGCCAGGCCTTTCGCGGAAAAGGGGTGAAAGCCATCGCTCTTACGCTCAAAAATAGAGGAAGGGGATTTGTGGCTCGAGAAGCGAGCGGGTATTGTTGCCCGAAGTCTCTGTGTTGCTGAACGTCCCTCTGCCGGTTGAAAAGGGTAGAGCAACCTTTCAGCGGAAAGATCCGTTGCCCTTTTGCCGTTAAAGTCTTGCCGTGGAGGGTGCTAGACGGGTCGAGATTTCCATTCGAAGTAAACGGGACTATAAATCAAGCCTGTGCCGCTCTCGGACCCAGTTGCGAAGAATTAATCAGCGACCAAGCGGTAATTATGCATTCTGCTGGCGACCTGTGCTGCTTCAATGGCTGTTGTCTACGGTGGACGAGTCGAACCTTTTTCCTTCGTCAATATCCACTTGATGCGCTGATTAAGTTTTAGGATGCCAGGCATTAAAGGGAATGTCTAAATTCCAGTAGGAAATTTATATTACGAGGATAATTAATGTGAGCAGGATAAAAAAGTTCCAACTTATAAGTAATTTCAGACGTCAAAAAAACCCCATCAAAATTATACTCAATGAATTACTGAGTACACCACTTCCAACCTTCATCCCCCACACATTTCACTCGCAGCTTTCAACAAATGAATAAGAAGAACTGACGAAGGGGATGACGTCGACAATAGGGGCTTACCCTAAATGAGAATTACGAACAAGGGTGTCGAAGGATCTCTCATCGCGGAAATTCAGATAACAGAAAATCGGCAGATTAATGGGGATGTTTTTCCTGCTGCCACCGCGCTGCCAGGGAACAACAGCAACGAGACCGCAGATTTATTCTGTTTCCGACTTGGCCAATCTAATTTCTCGGATCCGATATCATCCATATAACGTAACATCCGGTTGCAGCCGAGGAGAATTCCAGCATCCCTCTGGCCCCGGCTGTATGGAATTCCCCGCGACTCTAATATACCGTGGAGCACGTTTCTTTGAGCGAGCTAATTTGTTTTCCTTTTTGCGCCAGCCGTACTCCTCCACGATATTCCGTGCACGCTCCAGCAAAATCCAGCTTTCTTCTTCCCTCGACTCACCCTCCCGCGCCCCTTACCGGCCCTTCTCTTTCTTTTCCGCCGTTGTTTCCGAAACCGTGGGTTAACGAACTCCTCGCCGTCGCCGATGGCGCAACAACAAAGAGACTCCGCTCTTTAGACGCACTTATAAACCTCCTGGAACCACGCACACGCCGCGTTTCCATCCCTTCTTGCGGGCGCTCGTGAGTCAAATCGCCCCGCTGTCCACGGAGCACTGGTTTCTTCAGCATTTTCTTTGGGAAGCCTCGTTACACCGAATGTATTTGGTGGATTTTTAATGGATCGGTGGAAACGGTGAAATCGTCACAGGTCACGAGGCAGATTTCAAATGCCCCACTATCCGCGCGGTGGGAACTATGTGTACAAGGAATTTGCGAAGTGCTGACGTCTATGGGGATAAAATAATAGGACTGGAGAGATTTAAACGAGGTCAGCAAATCCCCGCTCATAGAAAATCCTGGTCTCGGTTATCCGATCATAATCCGTCCTCCCTGCTCATCCGCTCGTCCTTTTTCGCGTCGTCGAAGCCTCGAAGGATCGACGAAAGGAATGGCCGGGCCGAAAAAAGGTGACACGGGCGAAGAGGGGTTGGATTAGAAGCCGAGGCGAGAAAAGGGAGCACGCTCTGCACCTGTGCCATCCGGGCGCACGTTGCAAAAACTGGGTAAGTGATGAAAGAACCAATCGTGGAATTCCTATTCTCAGAATTCTAATTATTGCAGAAACGATTGCAATTATTGGACGTTGCTGTAACCACCGCTTCTGGGGGGAAGTTTCTTGGGCTTGGTTTCGAAAATATATCTGTCAACGCGGAGCCCAGATAATAAAATTCTTTTCCTTCACAGCTGTCGCGAAATCGCAAATCGCCGCTGGCTGGATCGACCACCCGCCTCGCGACTAATCCTGCGACTAATGAATGATGCCTGAAGGCGTGTAAACATGACTTCGGTCATATTCCGTTTGATTGATCGTGCAACTGGACGCAACAGATGCAAAAGCAGATGTGGCGTATCAGCGCGGAAAGTAAATCCAATCGATATTTATTCGGGTGTTTTTTATTTTCGAAGATATTAGGGGTGTCCAGTAGATCGTGCTACTAGCGAAGCGAGGGTGACGTCCTAAGAGGCTTTCTGTCCAAGGAACTCGATTTTGCATGTGAATATCGGGGATTATAATAGAACATTCTTCCATCCCCTTGTGTCGAATTTCAACCCTTGCTCGAACCTCAAATTCAATCATCACGCGTGACAGTTTATTCATAGAAATCCTCCAAGCAACCCCATAATTCCCTCGAAGTCACTTTCATTCGTCGCCCGCACTCTGCCTTCAGTTAAACACATTTTTCTCACCTGCCCCGTAGCTTTTCAATTTCCTCGAAGCACGTAACGAAGTCTCACTTATTAAGTTTCCCTTTTATAACCGAAGAATTCAGCACTTAATATCGCGGAATTCCCTTCGAGTTTCTCTCGTGGCCCGTGTACTTTGCCCCGAATCGGGAGAGAAAAAAACGACGGGGAGAACTAATAGCAACGGGCAACCATATCAAGCGAGCGCAGCGATCAAAACTTTGAAAGGAAAGTTCCGGCAACGCGACCCACCGCAGGCTTCGCTAGTCTTGCCTTGTTCGAAACGACCACAGTACTTTTCTCGTTAGTTTTCATCTCTCTTCTTTTTTAATTAATACGTGTTACCCCCCATTTTTCTAACTGCTGCGGGACGAAGTTACGTGGTCCACTCGAGTCTGTTTCCCAAAACTGCATCTCCTCCGCAGACACGACAACGCACCCGTTTACATCTCATTTACAACCAGAATCATGCAGCTGTTTAAAGTTTCAATCAGAAGATCGAAAATTGAACGCGGTACGTTCCATATTTCATGCCACAGAGTCAGCGCACCGGACCATCAAACATTCAACAGAAACCATCGATATCGTATTTACTACGTCGTACCCAGGATTTACGACCCTCGTTTTCATGCTGCTTATATTTTACATCGAAGATAACGTGTATTTTGAGCGTTCCTCTTCTACCGTACCTACTAAGAATTTTCCGAAGCTTCAGTTTACACGAAAAGCTAGAATTCAATTTGCAAAATAATTGTGGAACGGTTAGTCGCTACCTTCTGCCAATTCCTCGCAGTTCTATTTACGAAAGAGTTATACATAGCTCGTCCCGAGTCCCTTCAATCATCCCGTACAAATTTGTCCGATGGTTGGATGATAAACCGAGAGAAGATCTCTGATCCCGTTACGCGGGAAACACTTGGCCATGTTAAATCATGAAATATTCAATAATAACTCGGCGGGCTGTGCTCTCAATCGGCCGTGCATCACCGGCGACCGTAATTAAATAATTACCCGCGGCACGAGTCTCGAGACCGCGTGTGTCATAATTTAATTATGCGCGGGATCGCGGCAACGGGCAGATAATTAATTCGCGCCACGATAATTACGCGTTTAAAGTATTTTTCCGTGGCCGGGCAGCGGCGCGCGACAGTCGAATCCCTGCCGCGCTGATCTGCATATTTCGACGGCAGATTCGGGTCACTAGCGGAATTCTAACGCGATACGACGCGGCGCAGTGATTTTTACTCGTCTGGGCGGTGCTCCGGCGCGTAACGAAACAGCCGATGGCGACATATTTCACTCGGGATTGTTCCGCGCGCGGCAACGATAACGACAATCGGTTTGCGGCGTGTAAAACGACGTAGGTACAAGTGGCGTATGCTGCGTCGCGTTTCACCTAAATAGCTGGCGAATAGTGCTGCATGGCTGAATGTAGGTCAGTGAAACGGTTGTAGATGGAGAAGTCCATGAAAGGACTTTTTAAAACGTCGAACATCTACAAATCTAACTTTTTCTACAAATTTCGAGGATGTTTTTATATCGACAAAAATTTTCTACGTTAAGGGAAGAATATCCTCCCTGCTTTCGCAATATCCTCTTCTATTTAAGCACAATATTTCCCACCATAATCAACTGGCAGTTTAATATCAACATCCACGAGATCCCGCCGTAAAAAGCAGGAGACAATCCCTAAATCACGGTACGCGAAGACCACGGCCATCCGTGGCCAATCTCCCCACACGGGCGTGAATCTCTCGCACACACGCGTGGAGATCGTCGAATGCATCGTGTATCCGCAGCAGGAACCCTGTGCGATGCCTCCGCGCCCCCGTTCCAGCCGGAATTTACTCGCCATTGTGGAGCTTTGTCGCGTAATAGAGTGCCCTTTGGCGATGTGCTTCAGCCGCGATTGTTCTTTTCCAGAAGGAGGCAGAGCATAGTTGCGCCAGCTCTTCTGGGACCGGCGCTGACTGTGTCTGCAGCCCCACGACTCTGCCAGTAGTGGATTTCAAAGGCGGCCAGCCCGGCCCGACTATTACACATTTTTCCACTGTTGCCCGATTCGCAAACGAAAGACGCGCGCGATCCACCTGGTCCCGGCGATCCTTTGAAACGCGAGATAAACAGGCTACGGTCTCTCATCCTCTTCCAGAGGCCACATATTCAAACGACGAGCCTACAACTCGATGGGAAAAAAGGCAGCTAAATTCTTTCCTTTAGCTGTTTATAACGCGCCCGTTCCTTCGGCTATTTGCTAGCGAATCTTCCTCTCGCTTGGAACAGGTGGATGTCGAACGGGGTGGTTGTAAGATTGCTGGTAAATTATGCTGATATCAAATAGTAGGGGAGAGGCTTGCAGGTTGCCACCCCTAAGCTTTTTTTATCATAACTCGTCATAAAATTAACGTATCGTTGATTTATGGTATAAGTTGGAAAGAGGAAGTGTTGAGCTACAATCCTGAGCTACAAATCATGCAAACTCTCGAAAAAGAAAAATTATACTGCAAATTATCGAAAGTATCTAAAATTGTCTCCTTGAAATTTTGGCTCGCAGGTTGCCACCCCCTAGAAAAATTGCTAAAAGTGTAAAAAAACTCAAGTAAAAACCTGATTCAGAAAACTTTTCAAAATTTATTAAGTTTTATTAATAAATTATATTATTCAGATTTTCTTGACCTGCGTGCTGCCATACTAAAAATCTATAAAAATGTAAAAAATAAACCAAAATATGACTAAAATGCAATAAAAACACTTCACTTCAAACTCAATGACATTTGAGTGTAAACAAGCGGGAAAGAGAGAGGTGGCAACCTGCAAGCCAAAAAAGGAGGCAACTTGCATTCCGACGCATTTTTAGGAAAATATGAGAAAAAATTGTCAATTCATGATATGTTTGGAAATCTGTTTGGCATATGTAAATTAGATAAAAAAGACAACACAGTACGTATAGTTATCTTGAATTGTCGATGAAAATGTTCAATTTCCGAGCACAAGGAAAGCACACAATTTCAATAATTCAGTTTCTTGACAAACACTATATTACCCTCCGCTCAGCAAACACAGCGTTATTGCGTCTGTCCGCTCCAGAGGTTATAAAATAGTGACACCTACTCTTTTAACGTCGATGTGAGTCAGAGTTGAGATTATAACATTGCTAGAAAGTCGAAATACAGCAGGGGTGGCAACCTGCAAGCCTCTCCCCTAATGATATCTAGTTCTAATACTCAGTAGAATATTAATATGAAATAATAATGATATCTAGTTATAATACTCAGTAGAGTACTGATATCAAATAGCAGATTTTAATATTGAGAAGGATCTTCCAAATCACCAATTTCTGAGTACAATTTGAAGTTACTGTAAGTCCACTCAAGTGAGCCGAGGGCGATAGAGTAAAAGGGCTCGGTAACGATTAGCTTCGATAGTGTTGAGGTAAATGCAATTTTCGAGTGTGATCCCAACAGCGAGCTGTCGGCTACAGCTTTTATTTAATTTCCCTGATACGTTCCACGCCGTTCGAACGGGTTCCAGCGGAAGCGCGTGCTGCGGCCATCACGATATCCGATAATTCTCCCGCGATCTTATTTTCGCAACAAGAAACTCCAAATTGGCTTTCCACTTACGCGAGCTTCAATTTGCCAGTTCCGCGTGTTCCCTTTCCCCTGTGGCGGGCTTCTTTCTCCCATTCCTTTTCATCTTTCCCCCGCTGTTGTTCGATTCGTTTTTGGTCCTTCGGTTACTTTCCAATCTGTCCACCCTCCACCACGCTGCCCCGAACCATATCGGCTTTATTACGTTTCTACACCTCGCACCATTTTTCCCTCTCTCATCCAGTATCCTAACCAACACTTTCCTTTGTCCTGTATAAAATCAAATCCACTGGAGCCACGAGCTGTTCTTCCGCCATCCCGAGGAAGTAAAGTCGTTTTCACGGAAGCCTCTCGCGCGAACACGTGTATGTTAGATTCGATTACCGGCAAGGACGATTTTAAAGGAATACGATTTCGGTCCAAAGGTTCTGAGGGAACTGCCCATGTGGTTCCTCACAGTGCTCTTTCCTGAAGGCACCCTCACTGCCTCCACTTCGTAGATAGATCCTTAAGGAAGTCCCTGTTCAGTAGCAATATGCCGCCTGGTTGCTTGCTGTCCTTCCAAACTCTCTCACTCTAACCAGTCGTCTCACATACGTAGCCTTAGATCACCTCCACTCACTCGCCATTGTTTGGTGTCCACCCATGAGGCTATATAATTTGCATCGAAGCACCCTTCTACTGCTCCTCACTCACAATCAGTCAGAAACTCTTCTTCTGTTTGCTATGTAGCATAGAGTTACCGATCTCCTAAGCATTCTTAAAATAAATAGAATAGGAAATTAGATGCGCTGTTAATTACCGGCGACCGAAATCGAATCGACGTAACTATGCTTGACGATGGTGGCGAATAATTTTCAGGACAGCGGATCCGACGATGAAAAGGATGAAAAAAAAGGGAGGAGGAAGGTTAACGGGCGGTAACTGTGCGCAATTTGCTCGAAACGAACAAACGTTCCGCTGGCGGATTTACATAGAGGCCGATGTGCATTTAGAATCCGCGCGAGCATTTAATTGATTTTCCCGGTCGGTGGGACGAAATTAAATTTAGGCACTGGTTTACGGGACATTTGTTTACGTGGATGACGAAACGCCCGATGAGATTATCAGTCGTCGGTGTTCGCCTAGCGCTGCCGGAAACACGAAATATTATTGACAGCAGCTTCGTGTCTTCTCCGACACCCTCATCGCTCCCCTTTCTTACTGCTTCCTGTCCTCATCGTGTCACTTTATGGAGATTTTTTCCACGATTTCCTGTGGCAATTTATAAAAACACACCTCGATTCAGACACACATTTCATTTCCATATTCTTGGGTAGGAAGTTTTGAAATTTGAGTCTATTTCTACTCAAGTCTCTCATTTTTAATTCAGAATGGCCCATCAGCCCTGCTGCATAATAGGATCCCGTAAACGAAGAAACGAATGTAGGACCTTACACTTGCTCAGCAAACAAAGTGCAGGTACTCCGTCCAAGTACGCTGTAACAAATAGCTCGGGAACGAAACCCTTTCCCGTTGATTCAGCATGAATGCTGAACGCCAGATTGAGCTAGCCCGACGCACGAAAGAAAAGCAAATTTATCCAAGACATTAATTCCGCCTCCTTTGCAAGTGCACGAATAAAAGCAGTATTTCAAACTCGTTTAATCCGACACGGGTGCGAAGTGTACGAATAACGCATCATTTAAAACACCACGAAATTCTGCTCGACTTTTCGCCACAACATTCTTCGTTCGGACTTGACCGTTACAAAGGGATGGTCTTCGCGAAACGGTGTTTCATGAATTGTATATTACTTGGATGTAAATCCTCCGTCGCTGCGAGGCGTTAATCCCGTGAATCTTCGCGCGCTCAAGTAGAAAGAAGTATACACCGGGCAGAATTCTATCATTTCTGAAGTTAGTCAAAGTAAAAGTTTCAGCACTCAGCCGAATGAGGAAGCGATTAAAGCACTTGCAACGCCGGCAGTACCGCGCTCGCCCCCCTCCCCCCCCCCCCGAAGATCTCATTAATTTGAGATTTTTCACTTAAAACTTCGGTTCGCTTTAATCAATGTTCGACCAAGTTCCCGGCAGGTCTCTCAAATATCTCCGCGCTTAATATCGGACTGAAGTACTGAACACGCATCGTAACATTAAAAGTTAGCTCCGAAAACAGAGAATATCGTACCTACTATAGCATCGCGAAAGAATTCAATTAAATTCCGATCTCGAACAGTTCGGCTATGAAATAAGTAGCCACCACTCTTTAATTCAGCTTCGGTGTGAAGCAATTCAACACCGCTCTTTGCCCCAGGCGAAAGCTGAACAGCTCTCGTAAGCTAGACATCAAGCACTTGGCATCCCATACGTCACTAATCGACACTTGTGATGACTCCAGACGTTCCACTCGAATGGTGGTTGGCGTCTCCGGGGATGGCGCGGCGGGCCCCCTCGTCTTTATTTAAATGGCGGGATTTTCTGACATCCATTTCCCAGGCTTGATAATGCGACGCCCGTTTCCCTGACGCCTCTACAAATTCCAAGCGATCCCGTTATCGGGGACATTAATAACGTCAGCGTGCCCGTTTGCACTCCAAAAGAATAATATTTCCCCGCAATTATCTCGAAGGCGTCGGCCGACGGGGGTCGCGACGGGGGGAGACAAATGCACGGGGGAGAGGGACAGGGAGCGATAGAGAGGAAGATGGATGGATAGATAAAGGTGGAGTGGGCGGGAAAAGTTAGATCACACACAAGGGTCTGGAAGTTTCCAAGTGTCTGGGTGGAACCCAGGGTAGATCCTACCCTTTGGAATTTACGGAAGGTACCCTCTTAATCGCTGGCAAGTCTAGGAGGTGCTTGACTGGTTGGCTCATCTCTGATCGTATATCGAATTAGGGCACGTTATGGGGGTGTACGAGCGCTTTCCGTACGAGAATTTCCACGCTCCAAGAGGTTCCCTTTGGCGAGGGCGCCTCCCAAGATTCCCAAAACACGTGGCAAATCTCAAAATTGGATTCGGGAATTACACTACTCCGCCAGTGGCGCGCCAAAATCTTCCACGCTGGTTGTTTTCAGAGGTAACAGATGCCACCAGTAACACACCTACGAATTTTCCTCCTAAAACACATTCCATCCCTAGGCGACACGCACAATCAGACCTACCCAGCCACCGTTTCATACCTCCCTCCGTTCGAGAATTAAGGGGGGAGCCTGGTGTAGCGGGTCGAAGAAATCGATTTTTTTTTTTTGCATAAACCAATAGTTGAACATCACAATAATATGTTCCCAAAGCCGCAAAACGAAATTCGAAAAATTAAAGCGGATATGGTCGGTTTTGCTACGGAGCGCCAGGTTACCACAAAACTTTAAATGCGTTTTTCTCGAAACGACAAGTTTACAATCTGCTGGCAATGTAACTCCAAAAATATTCAACCAATCGACTTGACCTTGTACACGGATATTTGTGAACATTTTCTTCATAGGGCTACGTTCTTAGTATAATGATATTGTTTAAATAAATAACTTTTTTTTACACATTTAAGGCAAAATTTCGTTGGAAAAAGTGAATTTTTTTTTCAAGAGGCCGCCATTTGTTCAATTTTGCATCTTTTAAGTTATGAATTTATACGATCTGTGCGTACACTCATAAACTAAACGAAAATTGTTCGATTTTTGGTTTTAGATGAAACTAAAAGACGCTACGTTGCCCGCAGTGTAACAATTGCGTCGCCAACGGACTGGACATAAGCCCTTATAATTTTGTTATTTGCCGCTCATTTTTAATAAAATTTTTTTTTGTCTTCCTTAACCTGATAATACAATATGCTGAAAGTTTCAGAAAGATCGATTAAATACTTTCTTTAAAAAAAATTCCCAAAAAATGCCTCGATTTCCAGCTAGTTACACCAGGCTCCCCCCTTAAAGACGGAAATAGCGGAGCAACCGACTCGTCGCTTTATGCCGCACGGATGCCGAAAAAGAAGGGGACAGGTGGGGGCGTCAGTTTCCCCAAAAGGTTGGCCGGGTTGCGCGAGCACGGGAGACTTTTAAGCAAGCGCGGGGCTGGCACACGTCACCGTAAATCAAGACGCCCGCGCGGAGGGATGCAATCATGCAGCGTGGGCCACGCATACGTGAGCGTGCAACGGGGCGGCGGGGGGAGGGCTCGTTTACGAGCCGATGCAATTACACACTGTCAGGTTGGCGTTGTAAGCGGATTAGACGAACGAAATGTTTAATCGTCCGACGATCAAACGGAAGGATAATGACAATGGAAGCTGGGAGCTTCGTAGCAGCGGGATTTGGTCCCAGCGCGCGCGACAGCCTCTGTGTCTCGCGACGGGTGCATAATTAAATCTCCGCTGCGCCCGTGCTACGGCCAGACGAATAATAGTCCTCCTGCAGCGGCTTGCTTGTTTCCTACCGCTGGAAATTATTCGAGGATTAACGTGCTTCGTAAAATCGACGGATACGTTGTCCGCCTCAATTAAGTCTCACCCCGGGGCTTGACCGTGTCAAACGCGCCGCCCCATTAACCGACGAGAATTCGCGTTACCTCGGCGCTGCGCTGTTGCATCAAGTTGTCGAGCTGTTTTATGGTTGGTCTTAAGTCCCAATTGGGACGGCGAACGCGGCTTGATGTTACATTAGTAGTGGATGCATTGCGAGAATTCCTGGCTTGGTAGGGTTTCCTAGATTGCACCGGGTTGGAAGTTTTAAGGGAGGGACATACCTACACCTAGAGGGGCTTAAAACGGACGTGCTTTTAGAATTTTTTTTTTAGAAAGCATTAACATTCTTGCAGCTGTAATTTTTTTTATTACATATAAAAGAAGAAAATCAATCGTTTCTATATGGGGATTGGCTATTGTGTAAGCCAGGGCTGAGCAACTTGTTCGCCGCCGCGGGCCGCACAGTCCCCACTACCAATCAGCCGGCAAGAGCAGGCAAGTCGGGGAACGGGCCGCATGCGGCCCATGGGCCGCGGGTTGCCCAGCCCTGGTGTAAGCGACGGAAAAAGAGAGCCACCGGCGCCGGGAATCGAACCCGAGCCGCCCGCGTGCTGATCAGCAGCGTTAGCCACACCGCTACGCCGGCTCTACGCGGTCCCTTCTATTCCGTCGCTACATTACTTTCGTTGGGACGCCACCTATGGTCATAACTTTGCACTCATAGGCCGTTCCCTAATTTGCCCTAAACTCTTACAATTGGTAGATCAGCTTCGAATGGTGTTCACATGGTCCTTGTGTTTCCCCGCACTGACAGAGATAAACTTGTGCCCCTAAGTAGTTCCCCAGGTTCAAGTAGGTAGACAAATGAATTTGTGGCGTCTCAGGTGGATAAAGGATAAAGTTTCAAGGCAATGATTGTTCAGCTTCACTCGCCCGGAGTGCCTACTATAAACCAACCGCGTAGCAATGCTGGAAAAAGGGAGCTATCGACTCATTGAATGAGCTTTAACGAACCGTGGTTCTGTCCCTCGTAAAGCGTTTCCATGGAGGGTCTCGTGAAAGCTACGAAATCGTTCGACGAAGATATCTGTGATAGCCGTTCAGTCGTTTCCCGTGATTAATTTCGATGAAGGGTAAACTCGGGAATTTTTCGTCCCACTGCTCTTTGATCATCTACTAACTGCTCTTCGCTCGGAATAATGGGACTGCGGGGTCACCGTTCCTTGTGATTCGCCTTAATTAGCGTCCTCATTAATTGGAACTTGAAGAGCCGACCGAAAGTTCGATTCTGGAACACCGCCGAGGAAATCTTCGGTCTACTCACCTCTTTTCCCCGGTTTTATGCCGCGGCCTGTTCGAGTACTTCGAGTTTCCACGTTAAATCGATCGACCACGGAACGCGCCCGCTATGACAACCATGTTTCAGGATTTCGTACATCTTATCGCGACGGCTTCATCCATCTTCAACGATACGGTGCATTAGGCCGGTCCTCCGTCCCCGTTAGATTTATCGTTAATGTATCATCGACGCCCTGATACAGATCTCTATTGTCGAGCTTCCCGGAGCACAGTGAATAAAATAGAAACGACGCGGAGCTCTGGGAAATAAATTCTCCACAGTCTGGTTCGCAGATGGATCGAGGAATAACCGATGGATAGAATCAGCGGTATCCTTTGACGTGTAAACAAGTATTCCTTGAGTCCTCAATTTACTCTGCACGGAAGAAATATAAGAGTGCGCTAGAGTGTCGAGACTCGCGAACCCAGGAACACAGTCGCTTTCTCACGGTTGTTCAAGGAAAATTCGCCCATCGACGTTACTAGAGATTACGCAAATTTGTGTACTCGTTCAGGGAGCCCCACGGATTGCAAAGGCAATACGTTTCTGGCGCCGATGACCGATGAACGAGAAGCATGTAAAGGAAGAGGCATGCTCCCGTTTACCATGGCATGTTCGTGCACCGTACGATTGCGATGAAGTTTCAGTGCACTTGCAACTCACTCGGCGATAACGCTTCGGAGTCCATCGGACGGTTACAGTGGCAAGTAACGCGGCTTCCTAAGATCCATTTGTTCCCCCTTGGCATCGTTCCCCGCCATTGCTCGGCCCTTCTATCCCGTGGCAAACGTTATCGCGAGGAATTCCCCAAGCTGGTCTACGCGGGGGTGGTGCCTGCCTAACGTCTGCTGCTCGTAAGTGCAGCTGCAATATTGCCGTGAAGCACGCCGACGTCCGTTTTTGCGGTTTCGCGGCTCCACGAACGAACGCAGCCCCCACCAGCTTGGCCCCCCTATCCCGCGTTCTTCCGAACAACGTGCACGGCCGGTGATCAATCTTTTTGAGAAACGACGGACTTTTTTTCGGCGCGGCAAGTTTGTTTCTGATAGCCCACGGCCCTCCTATAATCGACGGAAAGAAATTAAGCCCCCGTCTGTTTCTTCTCCTTGCTATTTCCATCGTTCCCCTGGCTGTAATTGTATCTTTCTTGAACCGCGAGGTTGTCAAGCTGGGAATTGGACATTTGAAGGGAAACCAATATAGATCTTTTAATAAGGATAGGAGATTATTTAGAAAGCGTTTGGTATCTGGATGAATATCTTTGTTATTAGTCTTCGGTTGTCACACCAATTTTTTCGAACGTAAGTTTATTACACTGGATCGATTCGACCCAAGCCAATTTTCAACCAGCTGCTGTTTAAAAGCAATCTGTTAAATTAAGTCGCAAAAATTCTGAGAATATATGCTCATCATTGAAAATTAGCATTTAAAGTATCGTGTGAGAAAAAAATTTCATAGGAAGAAGAGTTCCAGAAAAAGCTTTTGTCCTTATATAGTCATAACTTTTTTAATTTTTAATAATTTTAGCTAAAAATTTGTGATTATACTCTCGAGATATGCTACTTTGATAAAAAAGAAAAAAAATAAACACCATTTTCTATTCTCCGCCAGCTCTATCCACGTGTTTTGTGACTTAACTCGTATACAGTCCAAAGAAACATGTGTCTCAAAACTAAAACAACCGCGCAGAGCTGATACGACTCCAGCCATTTTGGAGATCCTCTGCTCCCCGACGTGTTTTCCTCGAGATAACATTGAGACCCATTATCCTCGATCCCGATCGCAATGTTCTACGGGAACAGATGCCGACGTCGACGTACGAAGCAGTCGTTACGAGGGAGGATTGAAGGAAATCGGGCGATGTTCCCCAGAGATATCGGGACGAAAGATGTAATGGCGGCGTTTGGCGTCAGTCTTCGATCACTGGCGATCACGTAGCCGATCCCAAGGAGAATATCGAAAACGCGTTACCGTACGTCGTATGCAACGTTACACCTCGTCGATGTTTCTTCCACCTGCTCTCTTCGTGACTGTTCGTTGCAGTTGCGTTCACGTTTGTCTTTTGCTTTTCCATGGAAACTGACTGGTGTCAACTTTCACCGTTAACTAGCTTCCAACTATTTTCATCCTTGGTCTACCTATACTCTGTTGGCTTTTCGGTTTACGTACAGAGGCAGAAAACTGTGCTTCGTTCTTCTTTACTTTTCCTCCCCCGAGGGGTGGTTGTGCGTTTGTCAGTGTTTAGAAGAAACTTGGGGGGATATAGTTCTTTTCTTGGTTGTAGGTCTGGTTCTTTTGGTAGTACAGGTACTTTACTGGTTACGTAACTGAGGCATTTGATGGAAAAAGGGCACATACGCCAAAATGCCATTTCGAGTAAATCGGTTTCAAAGCTTTCATTATAGTATAACTTAATGAAAAGTAATGCAATTAAATCCAATTTTTTTTAAGGATGTAGTATCATATCCGTCAAACGTTTCGTAAACAGAAGTCATGATTTGAAAATGATATGTGTCTTTATTTAATAGTTTTATGCAAGTGGTTTATGTGCCCTTTTTCCGTAAATAGGGTAAATTCGTAACAAAATTGCTTCTTTGTTTAGTTATTTACATATAATTTTGTTTACATACTTCGTTGGCCATTTTTTATACATCGCTTAAATAAAAATACAAAATGAAGCGCAAAACTAAACAAAAAATGTTATGTTTTAAGTAAGTATTAATTTCACCGATTTTTTGCAGCAAGCTGTCTTACAAATCACTTTCATCTTTCCTAAATTCGCTTCTTTCCTTGCGGATTCGATACACGCCTCACTTTCCATAGTTCCTCGCTTACACAAAATCAAACGTATTGCACGACTAGACAGTAGCCAGCACGGCAGCGCGACCGGTCAGCGACTATGTAGCTGCATGTCGCTCACGCTACGTAACAAAACAGCGTTTAGCTAATTTAAACGTGGGAGAAGAAATGTCTTTGATATATTATATATATATAACATATACCTGAGTCGATTTAACCGATTTACGGAAAAAGGGCACATAAGCCTATGTGCCCTTTTTCCATCAAATGCCTCAACTCTAAATGGGAGTGGAAGATACTTGTTTGTGGATGCCCTATAGGTTCTGCAAGAGTGTTACTTTGAACGGTTAAATAGTTTTCCATGATCGATTAATGTGAAATTGAAGGGATGCGTGTTGTATGGAGTATTAACTATGAATGAATTCTTATGTAAAAAGTTCCATGTACGGTTTACAAAGAACCCAGCAAAGCATTAAAATCAAATTTATCAGTTTGCGAGATCGAATCGGCTGGAGAAAGAAACTGTGCGAGCAGTAATAAAAGCTGGAAACCCACCCCAGTGGAACGTGTAAGCGCAAACATTGACCAGACCACTTAGTAAAACATTAAGCTCGCTATTCGCGTTTCAACTGCTCCAAACTGAACGAAATTCACGCGCGTATGCCGCAGTAGTGGCCACATTTTCCATGAGGGAAGCGTCCCTGCACACGCCACCACCACGAACAAATATTCGAGGACCGTTGAGCCTCCACGATTGTCTTCTGGCTCCTGAATGAACTGTTATTCGAATAAACTGTTGACGTTGATGGGGGACGAGATCGCGTTTCGATTACAAATCGACCGCTCGATTAATATTCTGTCCAGGTCACTTGAAATCCAAGCAGTTAAACGTTCGAATAAAATACTCGTACCCACATCAGGTGTTCTCGCGAAACGTACGAAAAATCGTCGATTTTTATCGAGCAGAGGACTAGAAATTTTAGAAACCTCCGACTAAACTCCGAGCTTTTCCAAGGTATGAAATAATAATCCACAGAAGCGACCACTTCCACATAAAGTCAGTTTCCTTCGTTGTAATCAACAGTTGGCACGAGGAATAATTTAAAGAAGGAAAAACACTGGACATAACTATTTGCACACAGATGTACACTCAATCTGTCAACCGAAAGGCTCGAGAAACGCGCGGACGCTTTATTCTCCCAGCCATGCAGATGGGGAAGAGATAATGATGAAAAACGATCTGTTGACTGGCAATAACTCTTTCCCGCCGTCAAGAACCAGCTTGTGGCACCTGCAGCGACCACGACGTTTGTTTTCGCGATCATTTCCGCGGGGGGTGCGACAGAAAAGGGCGGCGAAACGAAACAGATGTCCCACAGAGTGGACGTTCCAACCCTTCCTCGTCCTCCATCTCCAAGCGACCGTAACCCTATAATTTTCAAAGCTAACCTGCTCGACTACCGGACCCAGTAAAGTACCAAGTGTTCCCCGTTATGTCCCTCCCATCGGGGACCTCGCATTTGCACTTGGAACAGTATTCCGCTTGCAATCGACTTAATAAGGGTTGCGGTTCGATGAATCATTTAATCTCCACGGGAGTTCTACCAGACATTGTCTTCATCGGAGTTTTCACGTTTCAGAAACCGTGATTATCCTTTCACAAGTTTCTACGAGTGCCCAGAATATTGTCACATCGCGATGGGCTTTACAAAACTGTCACTACCCAAAAAAATTGTCATCTTTTTATGCCTGCAGCAATTTTTCCAGAATCAAACAGGCAAGTTTTACGATCCCGAATAGCATGTTCCCCATACAAGTTGATTCCGTTACCAGCACGTCATGCAGACGTCCACTGTGCGTCAAGATTAAACGACTGGTTCGGACATTTTTTCGTTTTTCGCCTCTCGAGTACAGTTGAGTCCGAAACCTGGGGGGAGGGGATTTGTAACGAAAATTAAAACGTCAACCCTGGCTTCGGTTGTAAAATTCTTCAGCACGGTACGACAGCCTCGAAACGTTCGCTTTTACATCGCCGGTATGGGAAAATTGAAATATCAGCCTAAAGGGCAGTTCACCGCGTGTGCGTTGAATTTTTTTTTTAAATATTTCAGGCGTATGAAAGCTTTTAATGGGCTTTTTTTAATTACCAGCACGCTTCTACTCTTACCACCAGTACGTCCGTTTTAATCAATTTACAGGCTACACTAGTGGCATCGTTTATAAGTTTGTAGACACCTTTTAAACTAATTTACATTCCACGCCAGTGATCACTAATTAAATTCCCTCCATATATTCAAATCCGCTTTCTGGCAACGCAAATCAAGTGTCAGTAGTAATGTCAATAATGTCACGATTCTAGAATCCCTTATTTTGCAGGGTGTAAAGAATTTATATGCCATGGCTCGCACAGATGATGGATATCTGGATCGGGGGAGATCTGTTAAAAAAGTGTATCGCAAAATGGACCTTGACCTTGAAATTCAGGGTTAAGGAACTATATCCCAAAGAATATTTCAAATGAACGACGAAAATTACAACACATTAGAACGCGTTAGAATAAAAAAATTGGATTTTGTATTTCGAGGTCAAGATTATAGTCCGGGAGCTAGCGACACTTTTTAATGACTCATTTGTTTAAAGTTGGTTTATGTTTTTTCCCACTATATTTGTGCTACATATGCACAAAAAGACCTGCTGCCATAACGATAGTGGAACAACGCTTATCAGCAGCGTGTCAATTATGTAAGAAAATATTGTGCAAAATTCTTATTTGTTTAAATTTGAACATTTTTGTACTAATAATAGACACCATAAAACACCGAAAAATGATCTGCTGCCACCTTAGTTGCGGAACGGCATGCTACTGCCACTCCTATAAACATGTTAAAAAAATTAACTCCATTGACCAAAATGTTTAAAGCTGAAATTTTTTTTGGTGGTAGTTTTAATCACAAAATGGAAGAAAAACGATTGCTGCCAGTCCTATCGTGGAACAAAAGGTTTGGCAGGAGCCCCCAAAGTTACGGCGCGACGCACAGTGTTACGCGTATATGGGCGTTCGGGACAAAACTCATAACTTCTGAACTAATCAGTTTTCGTCCTAAGTACCCTAATACTTTTTTAAAGAGAATATAAAAATGCATCGATTGGTGTATGAAAAATATACAGTTCCATTAAAAAAATTAAGGCGATCTTGATTTTTCAGTGAATAAAAAGTTTTTTATTGATATTTACTTTTGCAATTTGTTGTCAACTGAATACTGACTAACTTTTGCTGGAAACATTTTTTTATCAAATTATTTTTATCACGTGTATCGCGTTTGGACTGCTATTTTGAAACTGAAGACATCATCCAGGATGGAAAAGTCATGGTAGATATCGTATGAACAATTGGAAAAAGCATATCGGATGTGTAGATTAACATAAGTGTTAATTGTTAAAAAAAAGTACATTATTGTTCTCTTAAAATATAAAAAGAATGCATATTTTTTATTATACTAATTCTGCATCAGATTCGGAACAGGTATCTGTATTTGTGTCGGATGAATCATTTGTTTGGACTGTGTTTTTTTTAATTTTGTTGCATTTCTGTCTGTACTTTGACACTGTTGGATCGGAGTTTATAATAAAAAAATTCAACATTATGCACGAGGAGCCCCAGCGACTACGCTAAGGGCCGGAGCGGTGAACGTCTTAATAATGATTTTGGCTATTTTTTCTGTTTCGTGCAAATTCGTGCAGTTGAAATTGACGTTAATATAAAGTTTAATGATCCCTAAATTTAATATACAAAAAATCAGGGAAGTATTTTTTGGTGTTTTTTTTTAAAGTCCCATCGAAGTTGATAAACATTTAACATAAAGAATTAGTACAAATTGTTAGTATTGTAAAAAACTGACTCGGCAGTTTTGAAGGTATGACAGTATTAAACACAACTTATAAAAAGCAAATGAAAAGCATCAACATTCTGCCAATGGCAGGTGTTTGAAAAAATGCACCGAAATTTGTAATGAATTTCTAGTATCACTTTTGACAACAAATTAGTAAATTCAGCAGAAGTTATAGGTAACATTGAAACCTACGTTCCTTTATTAACATTATAAGATACAAGAATTTGTGGATCAAACACTTCGGATACTTGACTTTTATCCATTACGCGTAACACTGTGCGGCGGAGAAAATGAATGTTGAATTGCACACGCCGTGTGAACGTAACTCTGCGCGGTGCGTCGCGCCGTACCTTTGGTGGCTCCTGCCTAGCCTTTTGTTCCACGATAGGACTGGCAGCAATCGTTTTTCTGACATTTTGTGATTAAAACTACCACCAAAAAAATTTCAGCTTTAAACATTTTGGTCAATGGAGTTAATTTTTTTAACATGTTTATAGGAGTGGCAGTAGCATGCCGTTCCGCAACTAAGGTGGCAGCAGATCATTTTTCGGTGTTATATGGTGTCTATTATTAGTACAAAAATGTTCAAATTTAAACAAATAAGAATTTTGCACAATATTTTCTTACATAATTGACACGCTGCTGATAAGCGTTGTTCTGCTGGTGCGCTGGCAGGAGGACGTTTTGTGCATATGTAGCACAAATATAGAAGAACAAAACATAAACTAACTTTAAACGAATTGACAAAAAAATGTGTCGCTGGCTCCCGGACTATTAGATCAACTTTGCGGCACACTTTTTAACAAAAATATCCAACGATCCAGATGTATAGAATCACCTGCGTGAGCCATGACATACAATTTTTTTTTACACCCAGTACATACCACCATCCTCTTTCCAGCTACTGACTACTGACTCGCAAACAATAACCCTTATTCGTGATCTAACCTGGAGTACCAAATATTTCACGAAGGATCCTCCATCATTACAATCTATCACAACGACCCCTGGGCCCTCAGTCAGCCAACTATGAAGATCCCAATCCACTACACGTCCAACGATGGAGTTAACCAACACTACCGAACCTCCACATACTTTTATATACATTTAACAACCCCCGCCAAGGAATTCAATTACCGAACCTCACGCCATCACCAACCACCCAAAATACAAGAAGTAATCCAGCGAACGAGCAAAAAGGGTGGTTGCACGAGGATGCAACGCGGGTTGCCAGCCAAAAGAACACGTTTTCTCAGCCAACAAGGATCAGCGTAGGCAGCCGGGCCCCGTTCAGTTCCTTGCAAAACTTTTTCC
The DNA here is from genome assembly GCA_946251845.1 of Andrena fulva. Classification (NCBI taxonomy): domain Eukaryota; kingdom Metazoa; phylum Arthropoda; class Insecta; order Hymenoptera; family Andrenidae; genus Andrena; species Andrena fulva. The sequence goes on along the minus strand of OX276329.1, from coordinate 57,150,703 downwards.
TCGGAGGTGTCGGGGGCCCCGTGTAAACGGGGTATCTTCGCCGCAGGTGGCGTGGCCGTCTAATCCCGTTGGTGGCCGCGTCGGGGCGCGTTTATCACCTCGACACGGGATTTTCGCGGGGATTAATACGATTTCGCGGTAATTGGAAGCACTGGCGTGCGCCCCGACGAAATTACGCCACGGTGCCGAGCCGTTGTAGCAGCCTGGGCTACAGGCTAAGCCGGGCGCCCGAGTGTCCTATCACATATAAATAGTATCGGGCGCTGCGTTAATTATCAGAAGGGATAAGCCACTGCGGGGGAATGGAGTACACAGGGTATAACGCGTAACGGCCGTTCGCTGCAGCTAGAGATTAAAGGACGCCGAGGATCGAGGAAGAAAAGGAGGCTAGGGATCACGGCGGAAGAGTGCTCTCCAGCGTGGAGTACCGTTCGAAGCGGGAATGGCTCATCTACGAAGCTTAAGGGAGATGAATTTATCTTTATCAGGAGCATGTAGAACACTGGGTGTTTAAACGGACGCAGTTCATGGGTGTCGCGTACACTCGCTTTGATCGATAGGGTATAGGAGACTTAATGTAACGGAGCGGAATGATGAGAAATGGTAAGGAATATGGGTTTGAAGGGAAAGCAGTTTGTGTAGCCTTGAACCCTGGCCCATAAGAGTTCCAATCAATCCTAATCAATTTCGTAAGCTAATTCCAAGTCTAGGGAACACTTCCAATCGGCCCGCTACGCGGTGAGCGAAAAAAGGATTGGACGTTAATAACGCAATTACGATTCTGAATAGCTTTTCCTTGCATCGAGCCGTTGAATGCCACCATCGCCAGGGAGCATTCGGAACCACTCGAGATTCGATTCCGTGGGAAAACCAGCGGCATTACCGACACGACGCGACGTCGCCGATAGACGCGAAGCTGGCATAATAAATCCAAGGGGTAGGATGGAAAGTGGTGGGAAGACAAAAAGGGAAACGCGCCGCGAGAAATCGAATCGTTCGCCGCCGCTATTAGCCGTCGTTCGCCGAGCGATTGAGCTTTAATGCAAACGGCTGGGGCGAGGGTGGGGGAAAGCAAATTAGTGTCTGGTAGGTAGACGGTGTAACAGCGACCGACTTATCCACGAATAGAAGGCGTCCACGATCGACAAGCTCTTGTCTCCGCTCTCCTGAAGCCGATCTCTCCGCGACGAGTAATTTACCAAGAGCTTCGAACACCTGTCCCCTTCCTCCTCATCCGTTTCACCGAGCTTCTTTCTACCCGGAAGGCTCTTTTACATGTTACTTCTCGTTTTGCCGCCGGCCAGGCCAGGCTCTACCTTTCCTCGCTCGATGCCCCTTCAGCCAGCATGACGTACTCGAAACTCGCCATCGCCACGAGAGCGCGATATTACGCGGGCAATCTCCTCCTCGGCGGACGATTCCGCTTTTTTCATGCTAATGTCGTTAGTGCATCCCTTTTTAATCTCGAACGGGGGCTCGACAGTGGCTCGACGCCGCTGCCTTCACCTAGGGATGAACGCAGGGCTTGGAAAGTATACACGTAGGTCTTGAAAGTGGTGTCTTGTATTATTTTTCAATATTTTTGTGCTAGAGCTATTTGACTGTTTTATTCATTAATCACTCGAGGATTTAAGTGCGAAAATTTGCATAGTGCTTCTTTATTCAACGAAGTTCTTTATAAGTCTGGTCCTATGATATAATTTAAGCATTTTTACTTAAAATTTATATTAGAGACAGTAAATATTTCATCAACTCATTCATACAAGCCTTCAATAAAAAGACTAATATTGTTATGCTACCTCTGTAAACCCTGCAAATCTATAAGCAAGCCTCGCTATCATTGTCCTTCCAAATCCTCCCTGCGAAGAATTTCGTCCACGCGGAAAGCACCCAGTGGATTTCAGGTCGTATCTTAATTTGCCCCGATTCAGCAGAACTGGAGCGCGTGCAGGCAATAAGAGCCACCCTTGACAGATCGGACGGACATAAATTCGAATTCTGCGGGGGCGGTGGTGGAAGCAGAGGTCGATCGGGCCGTTACAGGAATAGGGCGAGAGCCCAGGGCGCCGGGCGGGTCGAGGTGGTTTTTCCAATTTTGTAAATCTGTCATAAATAAAGGCGGGCGTGCATCGCGTCGCGGCCAAGTGCTTTCATCTGGATTTCGATGGGGACGCGCTCACGTGCCGCTGACGTTTTCGAGCGGTATCGTGATCTCGAGGAGGATCGCGCGGTTATTTATCGCGCCGCCGTTATTTGATACCACGGGGACGTCAGAGGGACGATTATAGCGGCCCTGACCCGCGTGTTGAGAGGATCCTGCGGTGAATGCGACACGTATCTTTATCCATGGCCCCGATAAACCCGTGAAAATAGAAAACTCAGCCATTCCCTCGACGTGATCCTCTGAAACGGGCTTTCCAAGGCTACCGCAAAGTCTGCAAAGCTAAGTAGTTACTTATCGTACAAAACTCCTTAAACGAACACGAATGGACTCTACGAGCGAGGGCCAGGGAATTCAGTGTTCGCGGATGCTGTCCGTTCGCAAAGCCTGAAGGATGCAGATCTAGGAAACGTCCTACCGAGCTCGATGTTTGAAGGCTCTGAATGCCCAGTTGCAACAGACACCGTGCAGCCTCGACTCGAAGCTCAAAGGATGCTTTGAAAACGGTCTAATATTGAGTCGCTATAGGGCCATTTAATTCCAGTGATGAGGGGCGTGCTTATAAAATTGGCGTTAAACAGTTGCCCGTTGTGGTTTGTAAGGATGGTTGGTGACAGAGGGTAGGAGTTATTAGCGATCCTATCAGGACCACAGCTCGGGAGGCACACAAAGGATCCCATCTAGCCTGGAGCCGGGTCCATTATCACCGAGCGTTCTCGATTTTACAGTCGACGATCGATTCGAGCGCCATTGAGGAGCTCTGCGGCCGTGGCTGCGGATATAAAACGAAAAACCGGGTCCACGAGGCGGTGTGGACAAGATTATCTAGAGTCGACCGAGAGGGGAGGTTCTTTCCTTCTCGGCGACCGGCAATGACGTCGACCACTGCCATTGCCGTGGCCCCATCGCGAGGACTTTCCATTTCCACGTTTCTGTAGCTGGACTCGTGGCGGTGCAACTCGAGAGATTAGCGGCTCCGTCCACGACGACGGAGGCGGCGCGAGGACGAAGAGGGACACCGGCACGTTTCTCTGCCTTTACCCTCGGGAAATTACGAGAAACCCCGCTACCTAAGCAACCTATCCTCGACGGTCCCTTGCACATCTGTTTCTCCCTGTTCGCCTTTCTCAACGGGCCTGTCCTCTTGGCTTTGTCCCCTGCCACTTTCGCTCCTCCGCTTCTTTCTTCCCTTCCTGGCCGACCGAGGACAATCGTGCTCCAGCACGGAACATAAGCAAGGATGATTTGCCATCTTCCGACTCCCGTACTCTTGGAGATGTACTGGGTGATCTGGGGAACAAGTGGGAGAATCGTAGGACTGTGGGCGATGGATCAGTTATGTATGTTGTACTTTCATTTCAGCTTATGGTCCTCGTGAGAAACCCCATCTAGAATATCGGGTCACCCCAGAATAAAATAGAGATGGCAAAGTAAATATTCCTAATTAGATACTTCTGTATTATCGTGAGTATTATTTCTCTGAACTTATCAGTAAACTCATAGTCACTTTCCTCGGAAATTGTAAGACCTCTGTTCTACAATGTTCACTTGCCTTCCTAAAGCTTCACCTACTCGCGGACCGTGCCCCACGATTTCCCAGGCACCCTGTACCGTCGAAACTCCTCGACCCCCTTTTCAGGTCGCCAATAGAGCCTGATCCTCTATCTCGACGCGACGGCGGATGGAGTAGCCGAATTCCCAGCTACCCGTCGTGTTTCATTCCGCGCGGCTAATTTAACCCTCGCGACCTTCCGGCCGATTTCTCCCGAATGGAAATCGAGCTGCTAGCAACAGCTCGGCCGAACGGAATAACCGTAGCTTCGGCACCACGTCCAGCTGAATGGCGGACATTCGAAAATTGCCTGCCGCGAATACATTTTACGGCGCGATTCTCGAGGCTGCCTCCGGAATGCCCGTCGAAGGAAACAGAGGTGGAAACCGATAACCGTTGATCGAAACGGAAACTCGATTCCGACAAGTCCAATTGGGTAGCACGGTGCCGCGACAAGCTTTATGCAAAAGCAATGCTATTTTTTGAGATCAACGGATCACCTTGGGTCCAACTCGGCTTGAAAAACTGCGGAAAGCATTCTGGATGCTTCTTGCCTCGAGGATCGGCTTCATCGTATTGGCCACTGTATGTACACCGAAGCCAAAGTTGTTTTCGAATAATTGCGAATGTGTTCTGTATTTAGATGTAGATACTTAGAGGGTTCTATGTTACTTAAAAATTTTACTTGGACTGATTTCTTTAGATGCAGAGTGTTTTATTTTTTAATACATTTTGTCGAAATTTTGTCGTGGAACTAGCAGGATCGGACTGGTGAGCCATGCTATTTTACACGTTGCACGTGATTAGGGAAGGTACAGAGACACTTCGTCACGTTCCCCGCTCGACGTAAAGGAGGGCACGGTAATTCTTCGGAATCTCTGGCACGAAGCTGGCTAATCCATGTTATTTGCCAAAAGCTACTGCTCGTCTCTCGCATCCGCGACAAGGATAACTCCCCCCGTTGCGATTCTTCTGCTCCGTTCTTTCCCTTCGTTTCGTACCTGTTACCGATGAAAAACTTTGTTAATTAACCGAGAAGCTGCAGCGAGCGTTCGAATACCTTTCGCAAACGAGTATTAGCCCTGAAACTGTAAGGATCTTTCAAACTTTTTCATCCCTTCATTTATCCATTTTCCCGTTCCAATACTAAAGAAGACGAGCAGCAGCAGCAGCAGCATTATAAGCGACTTAAATATTTATAAAACAGTACCAGACAGGAATCGTTTAAAATGCCCCTCAGTCTCTGACTATATCTTCAGTTTGCAGTAGCTACTTAAAACTGCAAAGCTAAAAGTCTACCGTCCCAATATACTTTCACGTCGAGTCAGTCGTACAATGACCCAACCTAAAAGTATCAATCGCAGCGATGATTTATCTGCCACCAAGCACTCAGAAACCAACCTACCAAAGCCACGTAACATCGTCACACGTCAAACCATTTATTTCACGCTCCTGTACGCCACCCTGAACTCCAGCACGATCTTCTGCATGAAAGGGTTCCGAGCAACCGCCGAACCATCGTCACCGCCCTCCATTACTAGATAGCACAGTAGGAGAGCGTGTATCGAAGACGTTGGCATGTCGCTGGATGCACGGGGCAGGTGTGCATGAAGCAGCGTGGCGCAGACGTCGCAGAAAAGACAACAAGACCAAACACCACATCTTCAGCATCCAGCGAGGAGGAATGCCCGGGCGCGCAGGAGGAACGTCTCCATATTCCCTGACGAGCGTAATACTGAAAACGAATTCGTCGCCAGCCCCGCGGAACGAAGGGGACGCGGATTCGTCGCGGGGAAGCTATCTAATCCACGCCATTTGCAGCAAGCCTCTCTGCCGCTTTTCTCTTACCGACGCCACCAGGAGACGTCTATTCCTGCCTCCTCGGAGACGTCGCTACTCCGCCCGCGCCAACCAGCCGCCCATCCAACCCCCCCCCCCCCCCCCTCGGGGCAGGTACCATTTTCGTCTTCGCTCCCTTCGGAATCAACCGCTCGAGCCCATCGGCGCAGTTATCGCGCGGTCGTTCTTTCCGCGAAATAAGTACGTGTCGCGCGGGAAACAGGAAGCAATCTCGGCGGGCTTAAGCGACCAGGGCAATTCCTGCAATCCCGTGGAGCCAGCGGCGTGCGCTGGAGAAGGAGAGCGAGCCACCGATTCTCCGGATTTCAGCTTCAAAATCGCCCACGAGATTACCCGCGACGCCGGCTTATCTCAATGGGAAGATCGGTGCCCCTCCCCCCCCCCCCCCGCGAGGGAACCTTTTTATTGAGTTCCCCCCCCCACTAATTTAATCCCTTTGGGACGCGATTCTTTCAGACCGTGATATTGTGCTGGATGAAATTGCGCTGCTCTGTAGGAACGTAACGCTCGAGGTTGCCGTCTTTGGGCTAGGTTAATAGCAGCACACGGCTGCACCTTGCGTTTCTTCGTCTGTTGGTTTATGATTCAATTTCGTGTATTACCTCAGTGCGACGCAGATAGGTTGTTATATTTGTGAAAAATTATGCCTGGATTTTTAGTGATTGAGTGGTCACACGGGGAGTCGCACCCGAGACAATTTTCTTCCAGAAGTATATGTCTTTGACAATATTTCTGTTAATATTAAAATATAAAAATTTGGTTAACTTTAAAAAGAATAATCGCTTTTTTCCACCACTATTAATAAAGATTGAAGGGTGTATGCTACACAGCACTCCGTGGCGTTCGTCGCGTAGAAACCATTTTCAAGGAAGGATGATATGGCCACGGTTGTTATATGTATAATACTGATTTATCCACGGGAATAAAGTGAATCGTTATACGTCGCCTAGTAATGGCAGAATTTATGTATCCAAGGTAGCACGAAAACTGCATCAACGCGTTTCGCAGTAATAAGATCCCCTCTGTCAGCGACACTTGCCTCAAGTTTCGAAGTCGGAATCCGCTTTTCGGGGATTCCAATTTCCTGTCGATTTCCTGTAAACGCGAAAGTTTTGCGTGCCCGGCGATCCACATAATGCAAACAGGAAAATACACTAGGTGCAGTACTGTATATTAGATTCCACAAACTAAGAAATAGAATACTAAAATTTAGAGCGCAGGTACTTTAACTTTAATGCTTCTATTTCCCTGGAAAACACACGGTTGCACGAAATTACAAGGAATAACCAGTGCAGAACTAGCAAGGCTGCAACAAACACTCGCAGTAACCTCCTAGCCGAAACGAATGGATCAGCAATAAAAAGAGAGGATCAACACTGGGATTTGCATTTTCTTTTAAATTCGTTTCAGCGAAAAATCGTTTACCCTGGCTCGGTCTCGACAGTGAAAAAGGATGATCGCGATGAGCACAGGGAATATGTATAACGCGATAATGGATTCGTAATATCGCCAATACTGCGCCAGCTATTACAAGAGGGATCTCTGCGAATGTCGATTGCGCAGCTTTCACGGGAAGGGAGCGAAGTTATTCACCAAGCAATCCATTAAAGATCGACCGTGAATCAGCAAAAATACTCGTGAATGTAAAGGTCGTTACTGGTATGAAAAGGGGTGGTTAACGAATTAAAGGATATTAAAAAATTCTTGGATTATTTCAGACAATTGTGCTCTCTGATATCGATGCAGCTAACTCTGGTAGCTGCGACCTTTATAGATTAGGGAAGCAGCAGGTGTGCTAGCGCCATAGTGCACGACATTCGAAGTAATATTATTTCGATCAGAGTTGTAACCTCTTATTACGCTGGCTAGGGAAAACGCATTCAATATAAAAGCTATGGGTATTCTGAAGTTACAAGTAGTTACAACTCCCATTCTGAAACTTGGTTCCATCGTTGAAAAACCCAGCACGCGATGAGTCGATATTACGGGCTCCTCATGCGTTACCATAACGTTTGAATGAGGGCAAAATTTTTAAAAAAACCTGTAGGTACTTTTAAACCCTTTCTCATTTACAGTAAATGTGGTTTCAATCTACAACCACAAGCAAAAAGATATCTTCACTGCATTGCATTACATACTATCGTGCAAGTAGTTCCAAAAGATGGTAAATTATTATTATTATTTATTTCGATTTTATTACTTATTAAGTGGAAGATATAATACATATAGCGAACTGTTAATAAGCCTAACCATAAGAACATAATACTAACAATTACATAATACTAATTATTATAAATAAAATGAAATGAACTTAATTCACTCTTATAATTTCTACTCTGTAGCAAATCCTGCCCTGCCTTGCTTTATAATCCTATTACAAGAAGTATTACAAAACACGCTCCTATTTCGAGAACAACGTTACTAATGCCACAAGTTACGACGCGAGAGGAATAAACGTAAAGCACAGTATCGTGGAAATAATTAGAAACGGGGCTGCGTATACGAAGCCCACATCGCCAATAATGTTAGTCGAACTTCATCGCTGCCATTCCCTGCGCGAAGAACAATGCCACGGGTTTGGCCATTCTCCAACGACCAAAGTCTAGCCACTTTCTCTGGTGCAGGAAACTTTTTACGACCACCGATTCGGGCATTGCTTAACTCATACGGATAATGCACGATAGAAATTCATACGATGCGCCGCGGAAAGCACGAAGGCAAAACTTGGCTTGTTCTTTTCGCTCGAGGACGCGAGATTGGCGTGAAAATTGCTGTGCCTTGGCCACAGCTCACCATAATAGTATCTACTTGAACTGTAAGCACGCGGAGTGGCACGCCCGCGAAAAGGGACTTAAGGGGAACGATAAAATCGATATCCATCATTCTCAAGATATTTTAAAAGTACCTGGATGCAACTATTCTGGGGTACAACTTTGTACTTGCATTCAAGGGTAAATGGTTCTCTAGCTTCTTCAGTTAGACCGCCCCTCGTTCCTTTTTTCACGAAGTTCCTCAGCACATACATATATCCCTAGCGCTAACAATTACCATGATAATCACCTCGTACGATAGTACACAAGAAACACACTGCCAAGTCACGACACAGATCCACTACGCACCAAGTGCCATTTGCCATTTGGAATCCCGAGAAAATATCATCAAAGACAATTATCAATCGTCAACTCTGCGGCCAGCAAGTTCGTCGGCAGATGAGCGACTGGAAACGCAGGCTGCGCCCAGGAGCGGGCTAAAACGCGTTAGTCTAATTAGATTCTAAACAGTGCCGACGCGGCAGGCATTCTGACGCGCAGCTAAGCCGGCGGCGTTTGTCAACATAATTTTCTGCCGCAGACCAAGCCACGTTAATCCGCTGTAAGGAGAACCGAGATTGAAGTAACGCTAAACGAGCTGGAACGGATCGTTTCGCGCTGCTTCCTCGTCGCGGCCAATGAAACCAGTGATTAGACGGCGCACGTCGACGGCGAACGGAACAGGAAACGTAATGGCTCGAAAACGTAATCGGAAACCGGGTCACGGTTCGTGGAGGCCGCTGTCGACCCAGTTCCGCGTACGTGGCAAACGAGATTTCTGGCTGGCGTTGTCTGGGGCCGTTAAGGGTTCAGACGAGGGGGTTAACTGTGTTGCAGGGTCGTACATTTCGGGGCAGGTTCCAGGCATGTCTGATGGCCTCTTTCTTCGAATTCCTAAAGGACTTGGATGGAGATACATTCTACTCTGACTTGCAAGTGAATTTCAAGCTATGCATTGTATAATTTTAGTATTCTTGTAGAAGACGAAACGTAGAAAGTAAAGTTCAAATGGTAAACGTAGAATTTTCCACGAGGAAACAACCATGAGTCGTCACGAATGCCTTTCTGCGCCCCAGTCCACAAAGGGCTAATTTATGACACCCCCAAGTGTCGATCGCTTTCTCTTTCCTAGTCCCACGTTTGTGACAGCTAAACGACCGTATGGAAACACTTCGGGGAACGGTCAGTCTCATATTTCTTAGGTACGTTTGATCTGGCTATGCGGCACTTGGTTTGCCACGTCAGAAGTGTATGGGTGGAACTAGAAGATGCCAGTGGAGCTTATGGTCGGAAACTCGAATATCTCTGTTGCTTTTGAGGACCCGAGTACATAGTCGTGGCATTCTTCTTAATAGCTTGATAGCACCTTAATATAGCAATCAAAGCCTTTAACGGAGAAGTAGGGCTCCTTCCGCTAAAACACGATTGCCAGAACAATTCGCTCTAATATCAGCCAGAAGACTGGCATTACTCGCATTCATCGTATCTGGAAGAACGGGCGATAGGTGGTAGTTAACCTGCTTCGCTGACCTGACCCACCGACAGCTTGTGCACGTGGGTGGGGCCAGTGATTTACGGGGTAACCTAAATATCCGAACCCGTGCTGCCAGCAATTACACACTATCGGCATAGCGCCGTGAAAATAGCATCGTTCTCGTAACCACCGCGCTCGAGGAACATTAGGGACACGAAACACGTTCGCAACACCGTGATCTGTCCGGTCGCGTGCAAGTTCCACGCCATCAACTTCCACGGAGATAGTCAATCCCATTTTTCCTACGCGACAAAGCGTAGGTAAGCCTATGCACTTTGTGACCATTTCTCACACTCGAACACCTCCATGTACGGTCGCGTGCAAAAGCTTCCAGCACCCCATAACTCCATAACTCCACGTTAATAAAATTGTAATAGGTAGTTTGATGATACAACTCAGTTTGCAGGACTATAAGATACAAATTTGTTTTGCCGATTCCTCAAGGAAAATATTCCCGACCACTTTCCTAAGTTCTGATAATAGTATCGTCACTATATCAAGATTCAACATCCCTAATTAACTTATGACTTATGCACCCATAACTAGTGGTAGTTTCCTAATATATTGATAAGAGCATAAGTCCTTGGTGGAACCTGAAGACAGTAAGCTGGCAGGTGAACCCCGAGGCTTGTGCCGAAGTTACCAGAAAAGTGACCAAATCGTGATTTCACGGAGGAAATTGAGCGTTTAAAGAGCGGTTGACAGGGTAGCCCTCGCCACTTTACCGCAGTGTTGTCTATAAGTAGTGGCGGTGATACCGCGTGGAAGAGGAAGGGGAGGAGGATAACTAGGTTGCCGCAGAGTGACGTCACAATTGCCCTAACCTAACCCACTTTTGCGGCGGGGTCATGCCACCCTTATTCCACCGTACACCGCAAATATTGCTTGAAAACTACGCGTCCAAGGATCGGGACACCGCTGGCTTTTCCATTCAGGACACGCGAAATTAAAAAGCCAAGCCCGGAATGCTAATTCGCTGGACCTACGCGACCTCGATGACCGATATTTCCAGCCAACTTCCCCCACATACAAATTCTTCCTCCATCTGGCCTACATTCTAGGTCCTGGCCTGCGGGAGTCGAACCTCTCGCGAGACTACGTCATCCTGCTGCCAGGGTTGTGCAGTTAGAAGATCCCTAATATTCTTAGAATTCTTACCCTATTTTTTAATTCAAACGATGTAGCTGTCACGAAGAATCGACGACCTGAAAGTTTAGGGTACTTCCGCCGCACCTCATCTCCCTCGACCGCAATCGCATTTGAAATAGCCAACAGAATCCTCGAGAAGCTTCCCCAGACGTCACCGCATACCGCAGCACCGAACTGCTCCGACGACAGCCGAAAAAGGGAATCGTTAATCAAACTACTTGGCGCTGGAGCCAGCGAGCCCAAAACGGCCCCGCAAAAACCCGGCGCAACAGCAGTTACTCACAGCTCTGTAAAGATTTGCGTACCTCCGTGTCCGAAGCATTCCGCGGGGGACGTTTAACTCGTACGCAAGAAAGTCGTTGAAACGGTCGAATGGAACGGCCCGTCGCCGGAATGGAGTTCCGCCCCATTGCTCGCGTCCCCGCTGGTATTCACAGGCACACGGCCGATTATACGCGGCCATTTCCGCGGCGTGGGTGGGACACGGCGGAGCGTCCCGCCGCGATGACGATACACCGAGTAACACGGAAAATAACTTAAGCCGGCGGCACGGGCAACGACGGGATTGTTTGATCGCGTGCCAGCTGTATCGCGACGGTCTTATTCGAGTTTTCCTGTTTCCTGGCTCGGCCCTCCGTAGATCCCTGTCGCGGGATTTAAAGCTGCGCGACGAAAACGGCCGGTTAGGCGCGCCGCGGAAGATCGCTCGGCCGAGTTAAGGAATCAAGACCACGCGAGCCGCGATCGGATTAGGGTTGATCGGTCGGGAGAAACCAGGGGGAACGGTGCACGCGATTTACTGACCCATATTCCGCGACGTAAGCCAGAACGATACGTCTTCGCGAGCCACCCGCGCGTCCCGGTCTTCTCGTTCCGCAGCGTATTATCGGGTAATTGTATTTCCACCGGCCGCCGCAGCCGCACACGTACGAATTCTAGGCTGGCAAGTTCGTGGCCCCTATATAACGCTGTCATCCGCGTTGCTCCATGGAATTGTTTCGAGACAATTACGCGGGCAAGATATTGTCAACCCTAGATCACCGGCTGATTCGAAGTAATTAGACGTTGGATTTAGGGGCTGGTTGTAAAGGGTGTGACCGTGATAATGGGTCCCTGGGAGTGTGGATGAAGCTGGCAGGAGATATTCGAAAGTATGGGTGGCAATTGAAGGGTAAGAAGGGGGACGGGGTTTCTTTGTCGGGTGAGAATGTTTGAGCTCAGGGGTCTTTAGAACCTTGATGTTTCAGGGAAATTCAGGAAGCTTTTAGTAAGGAGGATGGAAGGTACATAAGCAAAATATCGATGGCTCAGTGCACAAATATTGTACTTTTTGTGAAGTTTGAGTTTTTATATGCAACAAATAGTTCTTGGCTCTTTCTTTATGCTGTATAAAAATGATATTTATATTTCATAAATTTGTCAAAAATCTTGTTATATTGTTGTAATTCCATAAATATTAAACAACTGAAAATTTTTAAAATAAGTACAAATATTTATTTTGTATTTTAATTACATATTTTTGTGAAAATTCGAAAACCGGTGTAACCAGTTTTTTTGGTTATAGTGAAATTCGAAAGCCGGTTTTTCAAAAGTCGGTTTTTGCATAAACCCTAATTGCATGTTTAAACCTGTTTCTCTCGAAAACGCTAAAAATGGACATACATTATTTCTGCACTAACAAGGAGAAAATTTTTTAGTTGTCCGCCTCCGATCATTTTGATTTTTGGATATGTTATAGAGGACCGAAAAATAAGAAATACGTGTTTTTTTATTTTTCCCAGTTTTCATATTGGGGGGGGGGGGGGGGGGGTGAAAACTGCGTTCAAAGTTAGGGTTAAAAACTCATTTTTGTGGAATATCTCGAGAACTATTCGAGATAGGGGAATAGTGTCAATGGACGAATTTTGTGTCTTTGAATGCGAAATATGACTGATTCACCAGATTTTCAAAAAGTCCACAAAAATGATTTTTCACCCCTAACTTTGAACGCACTTTTCACCCCCAAATATGAAAACGGGGAAAAATAAAAAAATACGTATTTCTTATTTTTCGGTCCTCTATAACATATCCAAAAATCAAAATGATCGGAGGCGGACACCTAAAATACTCTCCTTGTAAGCCACCGATATGTTTCTGCATTTTTTATAACTTTCCCATCATATCACCGGTAAATAATTGTACTTTTACAATTCCTTGGGGCCTATGGAACGATGTTATTAATATTTTAAGTCCCTGAGCTACCCAGATTTACACCACATCCTACCACCCTCTTTTAGCTAATGAATTCTGATGTTTCACTTGTAATTGTTCCTCTGTGAGACCAAATACCTAAAACACCAACACCACGCGAGATGCAGGGCTTGTCGGTGCAGCGTGAAGGCATCCTCAAGTTTCTGCCGCGAGCGAGACCGTTCTTAGGACAGAAATCGGTTTACATTAGCTGGCAAGCTCGATATTGGGCGAAGCTGAGTGCTCGCCGCGAAGCCGGGAGACGCAACTGTAATATTCAGCTGTGTATATGCAGCCACAGACGCTGGACACGCGCTGATTCAATTGCATAATGTGCAATGCGCCGCGGCTAATCCTCAAAAGCGCCGGCTTACCAAGTCAATCGCCCACCGATCGATCCCCTTCTTGCCGATTTCTGTGGATGCGCGCTTATCTGCCGCTCCACGAACCGCGTGCCTCCGTCATCGAGCTAGGGGAACGTGACGGAAAGCTATGCAAAAGAGAGGCCTTATCATTTTCACTAACAGATAGCCATATCATGGGTTCATGTTAGATCCGGTCTCTAGGACTTGAGAAAACCCTGAATTATAGAATTATCATCGAGATGAGGTCTACTTTCAGCGATGGAACGACACTACTCTTTTTTAGTACTATCTGAGCGGTTTTACTGAAAGTTCTTTGGTAGTGAACGCGTGAATATTTCGATCGATCTGCCTTTCTGCGTACGCACCGTGATATCTGGTCACGCGTATAGACGTCAGTGTGCGTTAAGCTGAAGAGGGAAAATCTACAGAGCGGGGAAATCGAGGGACCGGGTGGATTTGTCAGCGGGGATTAAGCAAAATTTATAAAGTTGGCGCGACACTAAGTACCGTTATTAAGTCGTCGCTTCGCCTTCGCGCACCACCCACGATATTTCAAGCCCTCCTAGAAGCGCACCCCCTCCATTCATGCTAGCCCCCCGCATGGCGTTGCACCCTTTCAGGCAATGGCCTCCCTTCGAACGTCAGTAAACTACAGATAAAGCGCAGCCAATTTCTCCCCTCTTCGATTCCTTGCCATCTCGCCACCTTCCCGCCGCTCAATCTCGGCTTTACGGGCCGAAGCTAAGATTCGAAAAGCCATAGTTGTCTACGGCTAATCCAGCTGGGGATCTGGTAAGATCCACCCCCCACTCGCTCCCAGGATCTCAGTTCTATCGAACTAAATATTCAAGACTGGTTCCAGTCTAAAAACCAAATGAAGTCGTTGGAAGGATCCCTGTACCATACTTGTCTATGGCGAAATCAACTAGGGATCTCTTGAGGACCACCCCCTATTTGCTGGTGGAATCTGAGTTCAATAGAACTAAATATTCAATGTAGCTTTCAGTCTAAGAAGTAAATGAAATCGCTGCAACGGTCCGAGTGACATAGATATTGAATCTGAGTTTTATTGAACTAACAAGGGATGTTCGGTTGCCTGGACACTCCGATTCTTTTTAAACTGTCCAGGTTTGTAGAGGACCTCGATAGAAGTATCAGGAAATTATTCCTATGTGCCAGTTTTCGGTTCTTCGGGGTGAAAACACCCCTTAAAGGTTAACGTGTGATTTCCTATTTAAATTGTAGTAGATATTAAAAAATTATTACAATGAAAACTTAACGGCTCTTTGCGTTCTATGAAGTTATGCAATCGAATTGTTTAAAATTTGGAATGATGAACAAGGTTTTATTTAAACTACAATTAGCTTAGTAATAATTAGCTAGATTATGTATAACGGTTCTTCACGGCCAAGCTGTCCTTGCCTTTTTTGTTTATTTCGTAAAGAAGAGTACCTACACGAACATCCAACATTCCTTATCGTAAATAGTCAGCTTTACTTTCAGCGCAGCTGTTCCTCTTCGTTATTATTACGACCATGCGTAACGCTCGCGCTTATTAAGCCTTACGGTTACTGTTACGAGTATTACTAAGACGAAATTAAGAATTGGCCTGTACCGCGTAACTAAGGGTGAATTAGAAAGCAAGCTGCCCGCTGCGCAGTGTAACAGCGTTAGTTTAATATATATCAAAAGTTACACTTCGTAGGTGGAAACTTTCATCCCCCGTGAGTTCCTTATTACATTAGAAGTACCTTTTGCTTTTCCCCGGCTACTTCATTTCATCGCCTCTAAAAAATCATTATCCTTCTTCGCTTTAGTAGAAAGAATTAAAGGGGAACGAGACTATTTCGAGGTGAAACGATTACGAAATGACACCTAACGACTCTGCCAGCACTAGCAGCTGAGTATGAATAGGTTTACAACTACTCCAGACGAGTACTTTGTAGGAAGACTTACAGCACGAGTCGCTTCCATTTTTCAAGTGAACATCCAGTTACAAACTCGTAGGAAAGAAGTTAAGCACCAAATATCTTACGTTACCAAATATGGAAATCTAACACCACTCCAAACATCGTCCATATTATACAAAACACAAAGATTCCTTCCACCATGAAAAGCAACAAGACTGATAGTACTTTCTTCAACTAGAAAACACCTTTCTTAACAAAATCCTCCACCATCTCCACTCCAAAAATTCACGTGTCCGTGATCCATAGATCACGCAGACTACGCCCCAAGATTCAAAGCACCTTATGCGTGACACCGCTGTCAGGTGTACCGCGTAGAAGCCAGGGGGCGCAGCAAAGTCACGCACAGTCTGTCAATTTGCTGGTGCATCTAACGACGGCACCGTGCAGCGCATGGTGCACGTGGCAACACGTATGTGGGCCGCTATTATGCCGTAATATAGTCGCCCGAACCGGCCTTAATGCGAGATATCCTGTACGAAATTGTACAGGACCATGGCCGACAGGGGGTTGGGAGGGACAGCGACACAGGGGCACCAGTTGCGACCGTTCCCTGGCCACGGTGCCACTGCAACGCTATTAACCTCGGGCCAGCTACTCGAAGAGACAGGACTAACGGCGCTAGCAACCCTCCATTGTCCAATTCTGTCGCGATCTATTGCCCAGCCCTCAATTATCGAGCCCACCCCCGTCGCGCCACGTTGTTATTTCCGCTATTTCGCGCTACCTTCCAACGCGAGCCACGCTTTCCTCGGGATCACCGTGCAGCTTCGACTACATCACCCGATTTCTAAATATTCCCTATTCCCTAGCACGCAGACCGATTATCCAAACGTCAGACAGCGTAATAGATAACGGATGATGCACTGAATATTATGTTCGCGAGGTCCGGCGAAAGGGGAACGAGAAACTTGATGATTTTACTAATGCTGTAGTGTTTCCGCAGTGGAACAGGTCAGGCATTAGTCAGGCGTGCTTCTGAAATACGATATATGTAGGGGAGACCGGGGCTAAGCCGCCACCGGGGCTAAGTCGCCACTTTTAAATATCTCCGAATCTATACATCGTATGATCTCGCGGTCGATACTGTAGATCTTCAATCAGATTTCAATGCGATCGACAGAGTATGGTGAATTTAGGTACTAAATTGTAATTTTTATTTCGTTGAACGTGTTGGTTCCTATGAAAAGTGGCCGAAAGTGAATTTGTTTTGGCAACGAAAATTTCGGTTTGCACCTTCGCACTCATCGCGGAAAATCTGAAGGTAAGTGATTCTTAGAGAATCAATAATAACTCATCTTTGAGTGTTTTCCTTCAAACAATTTTAATTTTCTACTAACAATTTGGTACGAAAAGAAGGTGGCGACTTAGCCTCAGGGGGTGGCGCCTTAGCCCCGGCGATTTTGACATTTCAGAAAATACACCAACGTCAATTTTTCGATTTCTTCATTACACTATGTCAGATAAACATTATATCGTATAGTAATTTTGTAGCTGAGGCTTTACTCTTTCCAACAGTATAAATATATACGGTAAAATAATTTATTTTATTGCCGAAAATTGGCACCGCCAAAAAAGTGGCGGCTTAGCCCCAGTCTCCCCTACTCGCATGTTTTGAGGGGAATATTGTTGAAATGGGGAATGATATCGAGGACGCGGTGGGATTCCCGTGTTTTTCGTCTCAGTAGGGCCAGCCTGTTCATTAATCGTGATTAGTAATGGCGTGAGTAATTACGACACCGATCATCGTTAAAGGCATCCGTTACGTAGTCGTTCGCCTCGTTATTACAAGGGACACCGTGGCGACGCGTATGTCATTTAATCAGGCAACACCGACGTGACGTTGGTTAAACAATTGCAGATGCGCGCGCGTTCCGCACGTGGTTATTAACCTCGTCGAATACTCCAGGAGGCACACATCGCGCTCTACCGTGCCCATAGTCCAATTTCATTGCGATCCGTCCTCCAGCAGTCGATTGTGCACGCCTGCGTCACTGTTCTATCATCATTTCCGGCGCGCCACATTGTCCACGTTCATTGTGTTTCAACGGGGCTCCTCGTGAACGGTCCTGAATCGTTTTTAATTTCACGCTCAGCCTTTGACCGTGCATGGGATCGCGCGGATTCGGCAATTAAGCTGCAAACTTCCACGAATTCGAAAAAAAATAGAATTTAATACGATTTGGAATAATTAATCTCCTGGGGGTGCCAGACACTGTTGTGCCTGGTGATAAAGTTTGAACGGTTCGTCAGCTTATTTGCGTCTGCTTACTGCATTTTACTGATGCAATAGAATTTTTTTTGTACTTGCTCGTCCATCAGTTTCGAAGAACGGTTAATGATGATTTAATTGCGATTCCTTTTTGTAAATTACAGCAGTGATTTCATCCTTCCAGATCCATCAATCTCCAGTTTAAATTTTAATTTCTTCTGGTTCGTAAAATTGACATTGCTTCCCATTGAATATTTTCACCTGCAAATTAGATGGAATACGCGGTTCTTGCTCAGCCAGCTTTGGTGATTAAATTTCGCAGCATTGACAGTTGCATTTGTCGAGAATATGCAGGTGCGGTGGAATATGATGCGAAGAAGCCGATCGGAGCGCGCAATTATTTATGTGACGAGGCTACAACGTATGTGATGGCATTGCGATGCTATTAACCGTGTATGTACGCCTGCTAGTGCAGCCATAGTTTACCCCTGTCGCAATCTATCGCCGAACCCTCAATTATATGCATCCACGGCCACTGTTCTGCAGCTGTTTTATAGGTACTTGCTCGTTTCCATCCGTCACGCGATAATCACTTGGATCTTCACACTCTTCCATCCACTTTATATAAGACTAATAGATTTACTTCTGGGCTTCGCCTGACATTTAGATTCTGACTTTATAAAAAATTTTTTTTTTTTTTTTTTTTGTTGAAATAGTCACATTCAGCTAGGCATAACGAGCTGGAACACATTTCGTGACCCCAGAGTTTACCGTTCGAAACTTTTAGGTGACAGACAAACACACAAACACTTTCTGCTTTACATATTAAGATTGCACCCTCTCGAGAAAATATATCTGTGCAATCCACGTTTTCTTTTTATAATTATCACACTATATATGCAATTAGGTTTCTGCTCAAATTACGTTATTCATTTTATCTCCAAAAGTCACTTCTGAGACACTTCTTGAAACTATCAATAGTTCAAACTAATAATAGTTCCTCTCAATTCGATCACTCTAGAGTCAACAAAGAATAAGTGTCAAGAATTTCATCCCTCTCTGATACTCTTCCCCTCGTTAGAGTCTTCATAAAAGAATTAAGGTCCCTCTTCGTGATAACTTTGTCCACCACTCACTCTACTTCGATCAATACACTCAGTGTTATTCAATAAGCTCACTCTAAAATATCTCCTTACTAATCACATTATTTCGTAATTTTCAGGGAGGGTAACGAATTCACGAAATGGAAACTTCACAGCAATTCTTCACTGTCAATCATTCTTTATTACAAAGTGTCGGCAACATTCTTTATTTAATGGAATCAAATAACAGACGAATAGTTTGAATACCGTAACAATATCTTACACCGACCTAAAGATAAAGTGGACTGTTAGTAGGCGAATTTTTAATTTGCCCGCCCATGAAGGGTACAAGTCAGAGTTATATGTCTGTGGAGGTTCCCTGTTCCACTTTCCCCTGTACAGCCGAAAGCCAGGAAGCTGGAAGACGCTCCAGAATGCTTTCATATTTCCTGGGCCGTGTTATCCGTGCAATTTTTTTATTTCACTCCCTTCCTATTCATCACTGCCAAGTCGCGGCGGTCTAATGTAGCACAGGTGGTACACTCCAGGCGAAACGTACACTCCACGGTGATGCATTCAGGTGCGTTCGCTTTAAAGCTTGTAACAGCATTTTATACTTTAAGTGGCACTGCTCTCGCCATCCCCGAACACGTTTTGTTTCATCCGTCAACAAGCGCCGCGCGCGAGTAGGCAATTGTTCCTCCCTAATATCTAAACACAATAGAAGCAACTGCAACTCGAAGCGCAATGAAAGCAACAGCTGCGCTAACTGGTCACGAATATTCTACAGCGTGGTGTAGTGCTCCAAAAACGTCCCTATGACACGAATATACCAAAAAATGGATCTACGGGGATAAAATAGATCCGCGCACGGCCGCGGGAAGCTTGCTTCCGTTTAAATTGACCACTCTCGCAGAAGCCGGGCGCAGAAATTCGTTCAAACTCCCTGTCCCACGGAGTCAGCGGGGGCTTACAATTTCGTAGAAAGTTTTTTCTCGCTGAGGCAGGAGAAAGAAGCACTAGAGTACAAAGTAGATGACGTGCTTAAGGAATATCCTCGTCGGTCGTTTCGCCGCTGTATATATATATATATAGACGCTCTCTTGAGAAAATTGAAGCAGACGCGGACAGGTAAAGCGAGGCGACGGGGGAAAAGGAAAAGAAAGCGAGAAAAGATGAAGATGTTGGAGCAGTTTGCAGTTGTTCGCGGTACATCAGACGCTGTGTCCTCGCGGGTGTTTCTGTTGCATGGTAAAAAGGAGCAGCGGGAAAGGATGTTGCTTTCACGCACCGTTGTAGCAACGGGGAGCGTCGCAGTTATTAAATTATATGGAACGTACATCGAGGTATGAACGTACATCGCCTCAAGGGACATTTAGACATATCTTGCTGTGGAGACCAATGCATAGACCACTTTTATTTGATTAATATCAACTTCTTATTAAAGGTAAGGGAACAAACGAGGAATGTCCATTTTTCATGATTTTGCGATTTATAGGAACTGTCGAATCACAAAGGGTTACAAAGTCTAAATGCCCCCGTAAGATAACGTTGAAGTTTTGGTTAAAAACAGGTAATGCCCACTCTGCAGTGGAACAGAGGATTCGATACCCCTCACAAGGGGTTAAGGAATGCTTCGAGTCTAAATATCAAACCTTTTCATGTCCCAGTAAATAATTACTGTTAGATTCCTGTTAGACGCGAAGATACATCTGTTTAGTTCATCGAACGATTTTGCACGACAGCTGAATCTGCTCTTCCCCATAAGAAATCGATGCCAAAGACAGATCGAGAGTCCCACTCGCCTGAAATAGAAGCGTCTACATTGATAGATCACTGCTACTCGCCGAATATTACCACCAACCGTGTACACGAGCTCGCTGTGCTGCAGGTGCGCGTTAAAACATCAGAGGTGCATGAAATTGCACGTGCCGGAAATTAGTTGGCGGAGCCTTAAACGCTGATAAATCCAGCGTGATTACGTGAGCGAAACGAGAATGAAATTCAACCAACAGGAGATGAGCATCGGAACGTAACTCGGTTAACACGCGAGGAGCCAGTGGCTTTCTCGGAATAATTCGGGGAAATCGACTGTTCGTTCCGTGGGACATAGGGAAAGCATTCGTTCGGAGGACGCTCGCGATGCGTCTCGCATTTCTCCAGAATGTTTTAAGTGCCCGCGGGTGACGAGCAGCGGAACTGAAGCTGACACGTGAAGGGCGGAGGAGTTTTTCGCAGGGCACGTGAAATAGCAGGTGAAGGGTGAGGATTTTACGAGGCCGCGCGTTAGACGAGGGCGAAAGAGTTTTCGCAACATCGACCACGGTTCTTTCGCGAACAAAGCGAAGCGTAAATCTTCGCGCGAGGCGCGCTTTGTTGCTGGGGGGAAGGATAAGCAAACGGGGAAAAATCATGCTTAATGATCTCCCAGCGAGAGTTGCTTGGGGTGCGAGCGCTGTGATCGTGGGGAAGTTACAATTCCTCTTCATCCCCCGAAATGAAATACAAAATTAAAGTAATTCCAAGGGATGGAGAAGTGTTTATGAGGCGGGAAAGCAGCTTGACCCTTCGACCACTTAGGACGCGTGCGGCGCGTGTGTAGTCTCTTCACTCTCGTAACGAATCGGATAGACAAAAAGGGAGAGTCGAGTGGGTTGGAGGAAAAGTGAATAACGAAGAAGAGAGGAAGCAATCGGTGGCAGTGCACGCTAGGAATAATACCCTTTCGTATACTAGTTCGAGTCAGCAGTCCATAAACACTGCTAGCGAGTAGGACAAAGAATGGGAGAGCCATTTCGTAGCGGACGCTATCTGCGTTAGTCAATGGAAAAAGTTGTAACCAGTTGGCGAAGTTGTCGGCTTAAATGAGGCGTCCGTCCGGCTATAGTTTCTTCGCACCATCCATTCACTCTTCTCCTCGCTTTCCATTGTTTCAGCATCTATTTTTCTTCGCCCTCTCCAATCCTCTCCCTCGCTCCTAGGCTAGCGTCTTCCAAATATCTGGTCTATTTACCTATTAATCTTCTTGATACTGATTTAGCACGCGTCTTCCGTTCATCTGGCGAAGAATCTCGATATATATGTAGATTGAAATTTCGTGCTTCCGTTCGCCGTCCTATAACCGCTGCTAACCGTTGCATATAGCAGCCACGGTCGAGAAACTCAGGGTAATAAGGATAATTTCGTGAAAATAGGTTTTTCTATCGCAACTCGTGCATCACAGCGAGCCTTCTTCCGCTGGCGTGCAATTAATCGGGTTGCTGGTTTATCTCATCTCTGATTGGAGATTCCAAGTCCAGATTCGGGGCTGGATAAATTTAGCCGATGGATTTTTACGAGAAGCATCTTTCACAGGGCTTCGAGGGCCATTATTTCACGTCATCTGTTCAGGTTCTAAAAATAGCAAGTGTCGAAGGTATCGAATCCAGGCTCCCTTTTATGTGGTCCCTCGAGAAATATTGGAATCAGAAAAGAGTCCGAACACAAACGACCTCCAGTCTCGTAATATTTCGGGGGAAAAAAAATTAAACAATCCAATCTGCAACGCCACTTCATCATTACTCGACATTCAACCTCGCTAATTCTATCATCACAACGTCCCCTCTAATCCCATTTAAAGTCCCTCGAATTATGATCCAGTCGATTAATCAACACTTTACATCTCTCACGTCATCCCCTGCCAAAGCAATTCGTAGCGGGGCACAGTTTAGAGTAGACAGCAGAGATGGAACGACGAAAACTGCTCACGGACGAAGCAGAGACAGTAGTACGAGGCGCAGAGGCAAATACATTATGCGAGAGCCTCTTACATGCGATAATCTTCAAGCGGGGTGGGGGCGGTGCGGAAGGGAAAGGGGGGGAAGCGAAAGTAAGCGAACAAGTAAAGTGAAAGAGCAGCCCTTGTGGAAGACCTCCGATGAAATTTATTCATAGCCGAGAGATTGTCGTCTTCCTAGCCCTCCCTTGCCTTCTGCCCGCGATTAGCCACGCCCAATCCTTTCCTCCCTCCGTCTCCCGCCTCCCCGGAGGACCTCTATTTTTTACGCCCGTGTCCCAGGGGGTGACGGGATAATAAACGGGCGGCTACGTTTATAAACTCCCTGTCAAAGCGAGGGGGTGAAAGTTTCCAAGCAAGTGTCCCCAGTTGCGGCGCGAAATTATGAATGGACGTTGTTGCTTCCAAGCCTAATCTATTTCCCTGTCTAACAGCCAGTGAAGGTTGGAATTCACGCACGGGAGTCCTTGTGAGCAGCGTGCTATAGCTTCTGTAACAGGGTTGATTAGAACACCTTCATGCTGTCTGAACCCCGCTGCCCTGTGTTTTAAATGCAGCAGGCACTTGGATTCTTCAGCGAATAAATATTTAGAAGAAGTATTAAGTATTTCAATCCCGCAAGCCCACAGCAGAAACCTTTTCCAGGCGACCTCTTCCCCTCCGGAATTAATGTAACATTTCGCTCCCAGATTACGGAAACACGACTCGTTAAATGAGGATTAACGAGGACAGTTTGACGACTGGCCGTGCTGTACAGTCGAATCGAGGAGTTTCGGTCCGTTTAGACGTTGAAGAGGCGAGTAACGCTCGTCATACGGAGCTAAATCGCGGAAGACGAGATTAGACCGTGGGTCCATTAGTCGAATGAATGGAAAGTCTACCCTGCTCCCGTCTTGTCTCCTCCCAACAGCGGGGCGACGTGAATTGCCGGGCTCTCGCGGGGCAGAAGAGTCCACGGGAAGCCTGACTCATTCCGCGGGACGGAATAATTAACTCGGTTGAATTGTCCATTAAAAGGTCGCGACACTGGGGGTTCAAGGCGATCCCGCGTTGCGCGACTGGCTGCAGGTATCCAGGCCGCGGGGATCGCCCTTCCCAGTTATCTCCGCCGCATCGCCGCCCTTCAGCCCGATACAGGCCATCATTAATATCACACCGCGCAAAGATACAATCCGTGACTCCCCTTCCGCCATAGATAACTTTCAGTGTCGTAGATTTATGATGCTCGCGGACAGGAAAACAGTGACCAGCTAATTACTCCGTGGTCATTAATTATTGCAATTCCTGCCACCAAGACGGTCATTCGACTTCTGCTGTAATCACATCCCATTCTGACTTTTTCACCGCCTAATTCCGCCGCGCGGCATGCTCGGAGCGTCAGATTATCGAACGGAACACGGGTCGTCGGGGTGTTCCACATCGAGTGGGCTGTAAATACTAATTGCTAGCCGGCCAGGAAGGAGCGAGCCCATCCCCAGCCGCGCTGTAATGCGTTTCTTCGTCGATACTTCGCAACGAGTGGCAAGAAGACAAGTAATTTCCTCGGGGCTTCTCGCTTCTTCGGCCCTTGTTGGCCCCATCCTCTCTGTTTCCAAGGCTGACGCAAACGACGCTTTCGGGGGCAACGTCTCTCGCGCATCGGCGATCTGAAGTGGGGCCGAATCCTCTTGGAAGTCCATACATCTTGTTGATGGATGCCGCTAGGGTCCGGCGATTGTACGATTTACTCATCTCTTGCCCTCTCCCTCTAGCCGCTGCTCCCAGCGTCTCTCTACTCCACACTAGACCACTTGGTTATCCTTCACGATTTCCTCCTGCATTGTATATTGCACGCGCCCCCGTCGCTGAGTTTGCATTCCCATCGAAGCCCATTGTTCTCGGGGCTCGCTGGTAAAAGGGACGCGGGAGGGAATGTACACTAACGAAAAGTTCTGCTATGGCTCTTTATGCGGGCCTGACCTGACGAAAATGTGTACAATGTACATACGTCCTCGCGTTTCATTATTTTGGGGAATGTCGAGGAGTTAGGGCACAGTTCAGAAGTTTATTTATTCCTCAGTGCTCTTTTCCTGAGAAGTGTTCTGTATATACTAACTTGTGTGGATAGCCTGTTGGTTTTGAGGAACTGAATTCATAGGAATTTAATGAGACAGATGCGTCGCGGGGAACCAAAGTTTTATATAGCTTAAGGGGGGAGCCTGGTGTAACTAGCTGGAAATCGAGGCATTTTTCGGGAATTTTTTTTAAAGAAAGTATTTAATCGATCTTTCTGAAACTTTCAGGATATTGTATTATCAGGTTAAGGAAGATAAAAAAAAAAATTTATTACAAATGAGCGTCAAATAACAAAATTATAAGGGCTTATGCCCAGTCCGTTGGCGACGCAAATGTTACACTGCGGGCAACGTAGCGTCTTTTGGTTTCATCTAAAACCAAAAATCGAACAATTTTCGTTTAGTTTATGAGTGTACGCACAAATCGTATAAATTCATATCTTAAAAGATGCAAAATTGAACAAATGGCGGCCTCTTGAAAAAAAGTTCACTTTTTCCAACGAAATTTTGCCTTAAATGTGTAAAAAAAGTTATTTATTTAAACAATATCATCATACCAATAACTTAGCTCTATGAAGAAAATGTTCACAAATATCTGTGCACAAGGCCAAGTCGATTGGTTGAATATTTTTGGAGTTACATTGCCCGCAAATTGTAAGACTGTTGTTTCGAGAAAAACGCATTTAAAGTTTTGTGGTAATCTGGCGCTCCGTAGCAAAACCGGCTATATCCGCTTTAATTTTTCGAATTTCGTTTTGCGGCTTTGGGAACATATTATCGTGATGTTCAACTATTGATTTATGCAAAAAAAAAAATCGATTTCTTCGACCCGCTACACCAGGCTCCCCCCTTAAGGGGACTAGGCTGTCGAAAAATCGATTTTTTTTTATTGCATTTTCCGAAAGTACTATCTTTTCTGAATAAAATGCCGTTTGGGTTATATTAAAATTCGTAAAATTGTTGATTTGGCAGCTAAAAAGATCAAGCGGTAACTTATTGCGTCGCCTTTGTCCAGAAACTTTAAACGCCATTTTCTCGAATCTTTTTTTCTCTTGGTTTTTTCCTGATTGCGAACGAATGGAGGTTCAGATCGACTTGAAAAAAATTACAGGATGTGTAAAACATGTGCCATTTCGCCCCAAACCTCTGATATGATCCGTAAAAATTCGAGATTTTTATAAAAAAATTGAGGAGTCACCGGATTTTTGCAGCGCACAAATAAGAACCAATTTTTCTCGGAAAAATCGCCGTTTTTCAGCCACCAATCGCATGATTTTGATTTAATTGTTGTTTTTATAGGTTTGTGCGGAAACTATGAATCCAACAAACAAGAATCTCGCCTTTGAAATCGGATTACGTCACATTTTAACACCGATATTAAAGCAAAACGACAGAAAAACGTTAAAATGTTTACCCGTCGGCAGCGCCATTTTTAAAACACATATATATTTCTTATTACTTTTTTTTCAATCTGTATGGTAGTAATAAACATTGGGTAAAAGCATATATCTGGATGTGCTTTCATTTGTTTACAAATAAATAAAGGACAGAGTCTATTTCTCACGAAAAACGACTGCCTAGTCCCCTTAAGGGGTTACATACGTTTAGCCACGGCGAAAATGAAGGATTGTAGGAATTTTTTGTAGTACTTTTATTAAGAAAAATAAAGCAAAATACTTATCACGCATGATTTATTAATCCACAACGCGCGCGAAAGAATGCATTTACAATAGTTTTTGTATTAAATTATTTATGATTTTCGAGGTTCTTTAGAGCACTGCAGAAAAAATGATCAGCATGGTATTTCCTTTAAACGTCGATGGATCGGAAGAATAAAATGATATGCTTGTAAAATAATGCTGCCATTATGGGCTGCCGGGCCAAATTTTATAACTTAAAATAAATAAACAATTTATGTCACTTTAAAATTAAATGATTTATTTTCGTGCAAAATTATTACAATACAATAATTACACTGTCCAAAAGATCCCCCAAGTTTCCCACAATCCGCAAACACTCCAAAGAAACCGAATACATAAAGCTAGCCTGTCAACCGGAGTGTACTAAAAACAACCCACGCAAATTCACCCCAATTCCACTTAATTCCCCCAATTATATTTACCAGCATTTGCCCCACTATCCCCGACCTCGCATACCGTTGCGCCGTCGCAACGTCCGACCGCGATAACGCCCGAAAATTCGTCCAACTATGTCGCGTGCCCGGCGACGGTCAGACTCCCCTCTCGCCACCCCTCGCAGCGCTATCCGCGAAATGTCCCCGTTTCTACGTCATAAAGGCAGAAAATGCTTCCCACGCGTCGTAAAGGGGAGTGCAGGGGGAGAGAGCGGTGGCGGAGCTCGCGGGGCGCGGAAGTCTGCGAGGAATTCACAGCAGCGCGACCGGAGGATCTGACGCGGTGAGAAAGAGGCTGACACCCGTCGGGGTGGCTGGCGCGATAGCGGGCCGGGGGCTGAAAAGGACGCTGCGGGGGTAGGAAAATCGTAAGACCGACTTAACCCGGCCAGCCACCCGACCGCCGCCCCGTGGGCTGCTTCGAACGACGCTGGAAGATATTTACCGGCTGCGGACGTTGAGGATTGTACGGGTCAGATACCAGAGCGGTAGGGGTGGCCGAGGGGGGAGGCTACCCAGAAACGTAGCGGCCCGGATTATCTCGATCTTTACGACGTTACTTTTTGGCGGAGCCCGAGGGCGGCGGAGATATCCACGGGAAGGAGAGGGGGCGAAAGGCTGACGACGTCGACGAACCGGGCCGCCGGAGCTCGGCGAGCAGAAAATCTTATGCGGAGTAGTTTCACCCGACGAGTTCCTGTTCCCGGGCTGTCGATACGGCGACGACTGGTCAAAAGATCAGACCGCTTTACACAGCTCCCAGCGGAGGAGTGCGGCTCCTCTTTCCGGCTGGAATATCGTTAAACGTGAGCTTCGATAACGCTGCCCGGGAGGATGGTACTCCATGCCTCCGGGACGTTTCTTAGGTTGAATTAATGGAAGACGGGGAAAGATTGATGAAACGCGGGGGCGAAATTTTCGCGGGCCTTGGGTAATTCGATCGGCGCTTCCTGTTCCACTGTTTTACTCCGCGCGGGGGGGATAACGAAGTCTGCCTTGTAACGCGCTTCCAAGTATCTCGATGTAATTATCAGGATTCTAATAAAGGTAGCTGGGGAACTTTTACGGAATTTCGAAATGCAGGAAATCTTGTGAAGGGAAAGTTTAAATTGTGATCTGAGATAGTTCTGTTAAAATTTATATTCCACGTATTGAGGGGTTGCTGGGATAAGTTGGTGATACCCACATGATACTTACAGCATAAATTATGAGTTTTAAACTTTCTTTTCACACAAGTGTAAATAATTAACATCGTAAACCACCAGAGCAAACGGTGAATGTATTTGTTACGAGGGACTAGGGCAATGCCGAGATTTTAATATATGAACGTTTCGCGGGACGGTGCATGGTTGAACAGGGAAAGCAGCGTAGAAAGCTGGTACAAGTGCTGGGAAAGGGACAGGATGCTTCCAAGGCACTGGATTAAAAAGCGGGAAACAAATGAGAATTGCTTCCAGCGGGTTGTCTGCATCTAGATAGCTGCTTACCCTCGATAATACCCGTGGGCCTCTTTTTTCCATCCCCTTTCGTGTCGGATGGCACGACTGTTGGCTATCTACTTGATGGTCATTCCTGACAGCTATGTTGAGAACTCGTTAATTGAATGTGGAGCACGGCAGAGACTTCCAAGCTTGTATTTTGTGGCTAGGGTATTTATATCTTATATTTATTAGAATTCTGGATAATCTTCCGCTGGGGATTGCTTGTAAAATATTATCGAGAATTAAATGGACTTTACGTGGTAAAGTTGTGCCGTACCATCTTTCTTAATGTAGAGCGGAGTCGGTGAAAAGTTCCGTGTTTGAATTATAAATTTGAAGTATAAATCGAGCTCGGTTTACTATCTATTCTTTAACGCGTCTATTTCGCTGGAAACGTCGGCTTCCTGTCGATAATTAGTTTCCAGTGGCAACAAATTTGCGGGAAATCCCAGTGGCGATGGAGCTCGTCAGTCTCCCGGCACGATAAGAAACCTATTCCGTTTTTCACGCGGGAATCGACGTTCCGGGCGAAATTGCACCTCGGAAGAATCGCGAAACTCGGCGCGGAGAGGCATCAAAACAAGTTATCGGCTTCCCTCTCGGTGCCGATTTATCGACGTACCAACTTATTGCGCCGCTCCGCGCTCATAAATCACCGCTGATCAACGATCCAGTCACGAGCACGAGCTGCGCGCCCAGCTTCTTCACCAGGGGATCATTGTTGCCCGAAACCAATCACAGTCTGGTTACTTAAAACTTGAAATCTAATCTACCCGGTAATTCTACGTTCGATATCAGATTGTTGTTACGACAAGCTTCCTTGATAGAGAAACGATCAATTCTCGGTTCTTCTAAGATACGATAAATTCGCCATAAATATGTTGTAAATATTTTCTTTAAAGGAAGTGCATTTAGAAATATTCCATTTTCAAGATTGTCACATACTTACATACGCTTTAAAAGTGTCACAGTATTATTTTACGATAAAACATCTTCGTGCCAAATGTGAAACGTGCATCGGCAAGGAGTGACAGCAGTCGCGATTCCTCGGAACAAGGAGGAAAATCGAGGTCCAGGTTAAAAGAGGCTAAGCGCCATGATGTACCGTTGCGCAGCTCCGCGGAAGTAAAGAACACAAGAGGGTTTGGCCAATTTCACGCCGACCAGATATAACTTCTTGCCCCCGAATGCAAATTTCCCCGGTGCTAATTAACTATTCGGACAGGGGAGCCGCGAGTGAAACGGCGACCAAGGGCCAAGTTAACTGAGTAGTGGGCAGGAAAAGGGGGTTAGCTGCTGAAGCAGCGTCCACTGGCGTGCACCGCGCCAAAAGAGGGAATTCATAATTGCTTGACCGGCGTTTGTTCAGCCCGCGCGTTCTACGCTATGCCGCCGGCGGTTTAATTCGATGCGGCTGAAACCATCGCAAACCCGGGCAAGCCTATGCCCTCTGTGTTCCTCGGTCACCAAAACTGCCCGATCGGGTAAACTCGTTGCAAAGTTTCATTGCTGCATCCCCGGCGAGGCTTTGCTGTGTCGCGGAGCTTTGGTCACGCGCGAAGGCTGCAGGATTTGAACAAAGGCGCATGGATGCATTATGACATCGCATTAGCAAAACAAGATCGCTCGAAAGACGGCATTGTTGGAATGTACGATAGAACTGGGACCACTGAGAAATTCTGGCAAATTCTGCTTTCGACACAATTGCTCCGCGACAAAGTGAAAATGTTACCCAAGATCGTCGAGTTTTGAGTTCGCCTTGAATAATTTATGTTAGGCTACATTTTCGCCACTCGCGTTACCAGGCAGTTAAGCGCAAAGGAGGTGCAAGAGTGAGGAGCTTCCGAGGGCGTTGAGCATTCGTGTCACGGCCGGGGTCCATTAAATTTGTAAAAATTACACCCCCTCGGTGTTTGCTCGCGGTAACCACGGGGGAGCGCGACGAGCGCCGAGGACGCGGGTCCTCCAAGAAGAATCCCCCATGGCAGATGCCGGTGGACGTGTCCAGCGCTAAAACAAATCCCCTGATCGGGGGTATTTCAGTTTGACGAGCGGCTGATTTTCATTGTGGACA
This sequence comes from Andrena fulva, assembly GCA_946251845.1. Taxonomy (NCBI): domain Eukaryota; kingdom Metazoa; phylum Arthropoda; class Insecta; order Hymenoptera; family Andrenidae; genus Andrena; species Andrena fulva. The sequence continues at coordinate 57,120,264 of OX276329.1, read as the reverse complement.
CGTTGCAGCTTCTATTTGCTTGCAACGCGTGCAAACAGAGGAGGGTGACGGAGGCACACACACGTCTGGCAAAGGAAACACGCTGCTTGCCATCAGGAAGGTGCACGTCCAGCTTCGTGTACGTGTCACGGTGATTCGTTATCGAAGTTTGCGTGGGATTTAGCGCAAGTACGACTGCTGCCGCCTAACTGGCGACGTACTCGTCACTCCTCCAACAAATGCTCCGGCTAGGTAAACGAAATTAGGTGGACTCAAAAAAATGCACCAGGATATATAGTAACGTCACTCCCGGTTCCTTCTGGAGCCAACGTACAGCTCCCAATTACCACGACACCTTTCCAACATCCAAGCGTTCCTTCACACTGCACGGCGCTGGCATCTGAAACACAATTCCACCGCGGGCTTTTCAGCTCGAAACCACCTCCTAGCAAGAGCATGATCGTCAGTGGCAGCCTAGGGTCCTGCTAAATGGTTACACAGATGGGCCCGGCCGACGTGTCCCGACTGAACCGCGGGCAAATTAATTCCCGGGTGGCTTTCGGATTTAAAATTCATAATCTGGAAAATGCAAAACCCCGCGGATAATTTCGTCACCGCGAAATTACGCGGCGGCCCGGTCCCTGCGCACCCATAATCTTCTTCTTAGCACGAGCCGTGTCCATATGCCGCACTGCGCCACGGGTAATGTTTAACAAAACGGTTCCAGAGCCCCGGGGCCAGGAGATGAAATGTAAATTTATCGCCTCGGGGAAAAATAAAAAATGGTCGGCCGGAGGCTGGGGCGGTTGGCGCGCCGAGGGAAAACGCGGCCGGGGGGAGACACAGGGGGGAGGGAGGGAATAGGCCGAGAAAAGCAGAGAAAGAGCGGGTTAATGCCTGAATATTAATTATGGCGACCAGGCTGCTGGCTGGTCGGTGTTTTGTTTCCAGCTGCTTGTTTTGTTCGGTTCGTGTACTGTTTCGCCACCGCACACGCTCGTTTCGCTCCTCCGACTTGCTAAACCGCTCAACTTCCAGCATTGTTCCGTGGCATGGGTGACCGACAAATTCGACTTCGCCCCCCGCCCCGTTGCTTTTGGATCTCGTTACAGTTTATGGGGGCACGAGCACCCGTTGCACGGCGGAGTTTTCTTGCGTGGCAATGACCGAATCGATGGGAAAAGTTGGACCGTGGCGCGGATATATAAAGGAAGCCGCGGTGAATTAGCGGCTTCCATGCCGCCTCTGTTCGTGGAATTGCAAGCGTGCTTTAGGAGATTATAGCTGGCAATATTTTCATTTCTTTTGCGTGGAAGGTGGTGTAAAGTCGATATGTACACGTATCGAAGAGGAATGGTGTATCTGAAGGTGAATTAAATAAGGTAAATGTCCCAATCTCTGGACACGTCCCAATACCTGGACACTAGTGTAAATAATGCTGATTATTACATTTAATATATGCTTTATCCGTAAAAGAACTATTTTATTCAATTACACAAATATTTAATTAAATATATTCATATACATATTTTTCTTAGTAAACTCGTAACACTCGTAATAAAAATAAATTTTCTTGAACTGACCGGTTTACACCATTTTAGTATTGCCGTTAGCTGATTTGCTAAACAGTCTCTACTTTTTCTTAAGCGAATATTATTAATAATGTTTAGTATATTGGTACAACTAATACATTTTTAGGAAAATGTTGCTTTGTAGTATTATTTTCTGATTGAATTATTAAAATTTATGGTCGTATTAGTTTTTTATTCGCGTGTCTATCTATCGGTACAGTGAAATCCCGGAACGGCCCGAAACCTGACCACGCAGACCATCTATGCAAACTGCGACTTATCTTACGCGTTATTGTTGACGGAATAATACAATAGTTATTTAGGACTGTAGTACTTATTACTTTGTATTGTACTTATCCTTCTGTAAGTATACTTCCCCTTTTTTATCTTGTTTTAACGATAATATTTAATTTGAAAGATTTTTTTGACATATAACCTTAAAATTAGTCATTCGATAATCTATTCTTTTTACACAATTTCATTTACTGATTTCCATAAATTACTTATATAGAAGAAATATGCCAAAAGAAAAGAGAAAGACTTATAAGGAAAAACAGTATAATCAAGAATAATAAAAAAGAAGCTTTTTAACAATGGGAGACCAGGAAGGCACTGGTATGAAGCATTTAAGCGTAGACACCAAGAATTATCTGTGAGAATAGCGCAAAATTTAACGTTTTATCTCCAAATTGCTGATCTCTTATCATGTGTCTATGTAATGGGATAGTTAAATTGGGACACCGGGACATATTAGTTAAGCTGTCCAGGTATTGGGACCGTAAAATCAGGACACCGGGACATACTAGTTAAGCTGTCCAGGTATTGGGTCACTGTAAGGACTACGAATTTTCAATATTTTACAAAATTATTCAATCCAATAATGGTTTTTTTTTTAATGATAAAGTACACACGGTGCCCCATGCAATTGTAAAATCGTTTATATATATATATCGACTTGTATAACTGAACAATTCTCAAACGTGTTTCCGCCGTACCTTAAATGTCCAGGTATTGGGACATTTACCTTACCTCCCATGGACTGCTTTCTTTTTTTTCCCCCTCTTCCTAGCTTCCATACACTTCACTATGCCTCATTGAGGTTTCAAGTCTCCACCAGATAGTGGAGCAAGAAGAACTCTATGTATATTGTCTTGGAAATACAAGAAGTTCTCTAAACACACGAGACATTAATTTCCCCGTAGTATGCCCTGTGAACCTCACACCCCGGAATCTCCCAGTGCTGCCTGAAATCAACGACAGAGGGCCTCTCGTCAGAGTACAAATTATGCACATGCCCCCTTCATACGAGTGATCACAGGAGATACTGGGCGAAATCACCTGCCTGCCATCCGTCGCCACGCGTTCCCCGCTAAATGTGACAAAGCCCTCAAACGGAATGCGACATTAACTCGCGCGATGGAGCCCCCGCCGTTGTTTTCCCGGGGAAACAAAGCCACTCTTTCTGCGCGTAATCCGGCCGCCTCTGATATTATAAACAGAATCGCGCAGCCAGCGGCGTGACGCGGGCGTTTGTTAAGCACACGGAGGCGCTAACATCGCGGCGGCATTTTTAACGACGTGTCAAACACGCTCCCACTGTGTAAATAACCCCGGTGCCGACGAGTGTCGTGAAAAAACAGCGTAATCCCAGGCCAAGCTGGGACCAGTCCCTTCCTAGCGATGGCCGTAAAAGCGGTCGTATGACACCGGGGGGGGGGGGGGGGGGGGGGGGCTGACGTTTGTAAAAACTCGTCGTCTTTCTGCCGCCCTTGAAACCGCGGGGAAGGGAAGAGTGCGATTGTTACACTTATTTGCATGACAGAAGGGCAAACAGGGGTAACGAGATTTGCGGGTTGCAGTCTTGACGCGCGACAACTTCGGTCGTTCCAGGGTTAGGAGGGTGTTGGCCAAACATCGTGCTCCAACGCCACCCCGTGTAGACGAGGGAAGCGGCGACGGTGAGAACGGGGCAGGGGGGCCCCTTTAAAGTGACACGGGTGAAAAACTTGTCGTCGATGGTCTCCAGCCTCGCTGACAGCCTCTGATATTCTCGATGCTCCGTTTTCGGTGCCACTAGGCGTGTCTATCGATGCGGGGTTCCTGAATTATACGTTGACGTGATTGTGTACGGGGTTGGAAAAGTAATGGGGTATGCGCGTTACACGGACTGGCAATTTCTGAGGTGGTTCTCCCGGGGGGGTTGAAAGTATTCGTAGGAAGGGTGAGTCGATGTGACTTAAAGTTTCTGCACTTATGATTAAGTTTCGGGGATTGTGGTAGAAAATTATTATTATTATTATTATTAATCGTCTTTATTACTGTAATAAAAGAAACTTGAATATTTACAAAAGGCATAGGCAAGATTTGTTATGATATGCCAGCTGAGAAAGTTCAATTATCAATCTATCTATATATATATATATATATATATAAAATTCATTTTCTGCCTGTTTGTCTGATCTCAGGGTACTTTTGCCGACATTTGCGTACTTTCGTCTATATTTGGCTACTTTTGCCAATATTTGGATTCTATCTTCTTACAATGCCTCCTAAAAAGCGTGGCTCTATCGGGCGTACCAACTCAAATGCTAAAAGAGTGAAGATAATACTGTCGGCTTTATTTTAAAATATGAATTAACCCGGGTAGTGATTAATACTCTTCTGCCTCATGATAACTTTGATACTTTACCTTGCAAACATCTGTGCTTCGGCCACAAAAGCAAACGTTGTCGCTCCCATGTATTATAAATGATCCCTTCTGCGCAGTCGAACTCCAATCCCAATGAAAACATGGCACACTTCCCTACCTACTATGACTCATCAAATATCTAAATCTCCAGAAACCGTCGAACCACGCAGTAGAACAGATTTGCATCCCTCCCGAGGCGAGCATAAATACCGTCAAGATTTACATGTTTGCAACTGTTTAATGCCCCTTCGCAGGCTTCCCAACAGTAACGTAAATATGCAAAAAGGTTAAGAGGAATAGAGCAGGGCTGGGAAGAGCGAGGAGGAAGGAAGCTAGACACATGGCAGGCACACGGTTACACGCACGCAGAAGGGTGGAAAGAGGGAAATAGAAGATAGAGAGATAGGGGAAGCGGGGAGGTGGTTACCAGGGATTAAATTTGATCCCCGCATACTTACCGCAAGCCTTTGTACACGGACCGGTGTGCACATGCAACGCGTGTATGCGGTGGACCGCGATGAAGAATCTAAACATTGCGTGCACATCCGGTCCCGGGTTGCGGTTTTTCGGGGAGGGACGGGGGGCGACGACGCGTTCGCCTCTCGTTGCCACGGCCACGAATTTCGAAGGGTGAGTTCGGTTCAGTTTCTTTCCGCCTTTCTTTTGTTTTCTTTTTTCCCCTCCCGTTCCTTTCTGTCGGGATGTGCGGGGATCCCGTGTGTCGCTTGCCTCGAACCAGTGGCGAGCAGATCGGCGAGATTAACTACGGCCAACAATGGAAACATCGACGCCCGGTGTTTCTGGGTTGAGTGCCAACAGAATAGCAGAGATTCCAATGTGCCGCGGAACTGGATCAAGAGCACCAAGGCAAATTAAGTGGTACATGAACCTCGATGGGAGAATGAACGCGCTTCTTCCGCAGTAAATAGTTATCTGTCTATGTAGCTGAGGGGGGAGGCTGGGTAGGTCGTTGGGTGGTGTGAATTAAAGGGCTAATTGCAATGAAGGTATCGGATACTTGGATGGTACTGATCGAAGCTGATTTAGAGTTCAGGTTTGGGATATATGTAATGAACATTTTTTCTATTTTAATTAGTGGAATCTGATTGATTTTCTGAATCGCGTATTGAAGATTTTTCTTAGCCAAGAGTCGCGTAACGGCAAACACTGTGCAGTGTTAGGAATAAAGGGGAAGACTTGTGCTGGTTTATGCAGAGCCTCTAGTTTAAACGTCCATGGTGTAATATTCAACAACGAGGGTGCAAATGTACGAGTCAGTGGTTAAACCATCACAAAGCACCATCCAGGATTTCCGCCTGGTGTTATTTCACTATTCGAGGCTATATTCGCATTTGACAAAGCTGTCGTGTCCCTTTGTCACCCAGCTCTTTGCTATTCGCGTATTATGTTCCATTAGTGTCGCGCTGACACCTTAGCTTCTAACACTGTCACCCGTGTCCACCGTTTATTAGCGCACTACTTTACGTTACAAACTACGACGTATTTGCATATAATAAACTTCCGAAACCTCGATTCTGCGCAATATAAAAATTAAGTGACTTGTTGCAAAGCAAGAACTGAACAAGAAATCGAGATCAGATAAGATTCACAAGGGGAAGGCACACCTGCTGCAATCGGTTCTGGAATGAGACTAGGTGGACATTGTAGTATACACCTAGTGTAACAAAACCATTAAGGGTTTTATCAAAATGGGCCTTCGTTTTCGAGAAATTTGAGTTCAAAGTTTTGCGCGATACTAGTAGTTCAGTTGCGCAAACATTGTTTTCAAGTAACTGTCATAGCTGCGGTAGTAAGGTGTTCGGCTATGGTGCCGGAGGTCTTCGGTTCGATTCCCGTGTTCACCTCTGTTTTTTTCTTTTTCTTTTTCTTACCGTAGTAATGCAATGGCTGCACCTAAAATTATTTTGCGTTGTAATAGCTGCGTCAAACAATTTTTATTTTGTTCCAATAATGATGTTAATAGTATATATTATTACAATAATACTCCATACAGTATTATGATTACAAATTATATAATAAAACCGCAAATTACAAATAATATCATTGCAACAATATTAATATTATTATTATTATCGATGATGCATTAAATTTACTACATCTACAAGTGCGAGTGATTTTATATATTTGAAAAATATGCCGAAGTCGTCGAGGCTGCAGACTGTCGAATAGCTGACGGTCATACCTGACCGTAGGGATTATTGTAATAATATATACTATTAACATCATTATTGGAACAAAATAAAAATTGTTTGACGCAGCCATTACAACGCAATATAATTTTAGGTGCAGCCATTGCATTACTACGGTAAGAAAAAGAAAAAGAAAAAAAATGAGGTGAACAAGGGGAATCGAACCGAAGACCTCCGGCACCGTAGCCGAACACCTTACTACCGCAGCTACGACCGTTACTTGAAAAAAACGTTTGCGCAACTGAACTACTAGAATCGCGCAAAACTTTGAACTCAAATTTCTCGAAAACGAAGGCCCATTTTGATAAAACCCTTAATGGTTTTGTTACACTAGGTGTGTACTACAATGTCCACCTAGTCTCATTCCAGAACCGATTGCAGCAGGTGTGCCTTCCCCTTGTCAGTCACTTTTGGAGACAGCAAAATTCGGTGAAGTATCTGTGTAGGGTCAGCACAATGCAAAACCAGGCGCCGTAGATTTCTTTCGACGCGCCATCCTCATCAAAGGGGTACGTCAGCCAACAAATTTCAGCTTACCATTCGTCTACGTCCGCGGCGGAGGAAAGGGAAACGGAAGTAGGAAGCAAGAACGGGATCGAAGCCACTGCTTCATCGTCAGAACCGCTTTTTTCCCCGTTCTGCTCGTTGTCCCCCGATAATTTCCGCGGAAAAAGAAGAAACCACTGTTCTATTCCGGATGGCGGGCTCCAACCCTCCATTCGTATCTTGGCATTGTTCGGAGCGACGAGAAGAACCGTGGTGCCGTGGCCGTCTGCGCTAGTTTTATTACCGAGCAGTCGATTATGGACGTTTCGATGGTGAAACAGAGCGGGAAGAGGCACTGCCTCGTAATCCAGCCCCGACGGCAGAACCAAGGTTTTGAGGACGACTGGACCACCCGTCGAGGCCCCTTACGACTTGGATCACTGGGTTACGACTCTGCCGTCCCTCCTCGATAAAACGGCCGACGTCGTAAAGGTAAAATGTCCTGTCATCGAGATGTCAGACAACAAACCAGATGGGCATAAATTGTACATCGATAAAGTGAGATCAATCGGGGGCAGAGGTGGAACGGAATGGGCAAGGTCCTCCTTCAAATGCACTTTTCTGTGCAAGCTTGCGCAGAAGTTGTGCAGAAGTTTGTTCAAAAGAGTTGTATTTTTTACAACACGGATAACAGAAAATTCCTCTATTTTAAGAAGACCCTAAAATGTAGGAAGTTTAATAAAAAAGAGGACGCAGGAACCGATTGTTTCAGCGGGGACTATAGTTTACGGACTTGTTTTTCACAAGTTCTAGCAACTTCTTCTGCATGCACGCAACGCCATCATTGTTGACGACGGTTTCCCTATAGCGTAACGTTTTCAACGATCGTTCGCGGTAACGAAAAAGCGACAAAATGGAACTCAATTCCCCAAGTTGGCCTGTTACTTCCTCGAATGGAACGTTCTCCACTGGTTATGAAAATGTAATAAGGCTAGCACGTCTTGTGGAAGAAGTTTCGCAGCCGCTGCGCCCGTAGCGACGTTTCCGTATTCGGCTATTCTTGGGAAACGTCAATAAGGAATTCTCAAGGAAAAGGGACTCCTTTTGATATCTAATTTGACCGCGGTAGTCAGAAGAAAGTGCATCAAGTTCACGCGTGATAGGTGCTTCAGAATTCCCTAGAAGACGTGACACGTGAGGTCTGGTAAGAGAATTTCCAATTCCACTTTACCATTCACAATTCTTTCAATCGAAACCAATCCTTAGCCTATTAATCAGATTACGTATCCACGTGAACATCGGGATCGCTCCACCGCGAATTCAGTTATCCCTCGTCTGCCAATCGAACCGCAGACATGCAAATCTGCCGGCTCGTGAATATGAAAAGTGGCCAGCGAGAGAATTCAACCGCGAACAGCCGAGAGTCTCGCGAGCCGCGGGCATTTCGCCATAATTTACATTCCAAGAAAGATAATAATGAAATTATACGCACGACTTTATCCAACGATACCCTGTCCCTCGTGGAAAACGCTGCTGGCTGGACCAAGGAGGAGAATTAAGAGAAAACGACGTCAGTGGCGGGCGCCGTTATCATTACGACGCCGGCAAAACGACGTCCTGGGACTAACGAGCCACTTTAAGTCTAACTGCACTCCAGAAACATAACTTTTTTCCGTCTATCGTTGGCTGAGATCAGAACTCCAGTTACTCGTCAAAGTCAACGGTATCTCTTGCGGAATTACCATCCAAATGAATATTACAAGATTCAGTTTGGCAACAACAGAACGTAAATATTTCAACGGGAATTAATTTGAGTTACATTAACGCGAGGCGCGTTGCACGGTATTGCGTGTCGAGCAGAGCCGTTCAAATGCGGCAAACCGAAGCGGAAAATGGCCAAATTCGCCAGGATGTGCACGCTTACGCGATTCTTCTCCGTCAGGGTGGATGATGTACGCGTCGAATGGAGATACCAGGCGAATCGGTCGCGTCAGGATCGATTCGTGTCCCCGTAACGTGCCAGTGACAAACGACGAATCGCAGGAGATGCTTCGCCACGGATCCTTTTTTTTACCACCAAATATTCCGTCACACGCGATTAATCACTGCTAGACTTTCGATACCTGCGCTGCTTCGGCCATCTACCATGGTGGATGTTTTAAAAAGCTTGGTCAAAGCTTTCGGTAGAAGCGCGCCATGTATCAAAACGAGAAAAAGTGGTAGCAACATGTGTATGGAGGACGTTACCTGTTCTAGCTTTGATGAAGAGGTACGTATAGTAAACTCGGAGCAAGTACTCAAAATATGTTTTTTTGGATGCCGCAAAGATTTATTTAGAGCAGGCACTTCTAAACTTTGCTCTTGCGTGGAGGAGCAGCCTTTGGCCCATGTGAGCAGCCGTGAGAGAAACGCCACGAGCAGCAGCCATAGAAGAGTGAGAAGGGATCGCCGGTCTCTGCGTTCACAATAGAATCTGATTCTATTTAAATAAAAATTTCGAATAACCAATAGAAGATAAAAAAAATTATCCGTCATGCGTCGAATAAAGTTAATTTTTTTTATTCCTCGAGCGATTCAACTTCAGCGTCGAATAAATTTTTCAACTTAAGTTAAAACGCTCGTCAAATAATCTGAAGTTAAAGTAACTTTTATTTGACCCGTTATTTAAATAATTTTTTATTTAGTTAATGCCCAACACTGCACTGAATTACACATTCCACGTTTTCAACTTAGAAATCAGCTGTGCATTCTTAAGTAGATCACAAACTTAAATCGCAGACTATAAGCATTTCTTTCCGCTTGCCAGATTGATCAGCCTACGGCCATACTTATGCTTCGATAAGAAACACGTCAAGCTCGCATTGCACCCCGGCAGGGTGGCAATAAAGTGCAGTGTATAACTTGCAACCGTTGCAGCACCGTTCCGAGGAAGAAGCCCAGCTCGGATCCACGGTTTGACACCTCTGGTCACAGCGAAAGCACAGTGGAGGCAAGGTAACCATCGTTTACAAGGCGATTATGATTTTGCACCGGACCAAGAGGCGACCGCGTCGTTTGTCTGGATCTCCGCGAGACCACGTCCGAGGCAGCGGCAAAATTTATTAGCTATTACAGCAAGGTTCGAGGGAGTGTGATCGATAACCATGAACGCCGTGACGACCTTGGAGATCCGGCACGATAGATTGATGGATGAACCGATGGAAACGGTACCACGCTCTCTATCCACGCCAGCCTCTCGTGTCTACAGGAAGGCTGGCTGGCAATGTGCCGGAAATTCTACGGAATGGGGTGTTAACGTTTACGAACATGATCAGGAAAAATGAGACAAGAATCGACGAGATTAAATTGTTGGGCGAAAACGGTAACAACACTCTTTTCCTGCCATCTCTGGCGGGCTCTGCTTCTACAGCTGTAGTTAGATTGTTGAGGCAGGGGAGTAGCTACGAATAATTGTTTATCGTAGAGTGGAAGTATCGAATAATGGGTTCTTTATTATTGAAAAGAAATATTTGATTTAAGGGGATATTATGAGAGGAAGAAAAATATAGGCATACTTTTTAGTTACGAGGAAATTGGTATGTATGGTGGTACGTATGTTGTCTCTTTGTAGGATTAATAATGGCACCCAATTCTTAGTAATGGAAGAATCACGATCTGATAAATTTTAGCATTTAGTTTCTCTGGTATTTTCACTCTATAATTGTAGTAGGATTTTCAAGAGTGTAACTGCTTGGAATTACGTATTTACTATTTGTTCTTGTATAGGATTTGCATACCGTGATAACAGTTTGCTGTGGAAGCAGCAAGCAAATGTGCATTGCCTCTGAGTAATGAACCACTTGTATTGATAACGAAATGTTTCATGTAGTAATGGTGTGGCCTGCGGGGTGTATTTTATTTTCATTCTGCGTACTGATTCGTGTTTTAAAGGGATTTGATAGTTTGAGAACTCTTTTCAATAGTTTTTCATAGAGAAGCTGCATTTTCTGCGAGGTTGAATAAATTATACACTTAATGCCGACCCTGCTGTATTACCATAACCATTATTACTTTAGGAATAATAGGTTCTCAACTTTCCTAACTACTGCAAATTGTTTTCGTACGAAGCTCGTTACGATAATTATAATTTTTCGTGGGGCAGGCGCGTGGAATACGAAAATAGCTTCTAAAAATCGAACAACCTCCAGCTCTCCTTTCGGGCGGAATTAATGTATAACGAGTCGAGGCGTGGCGAATTCCGCCCTGTTTTATTACACTTTCCATGGCACCTCGTTTAAACGAATATTTTTACTAATAAGATCCGCCAGTTTTTACCTCCTCGTGCACTGACACGACAGTCTCTCAGTACAATGAAGCTCCAAAAACCTACTTCTAGGTGCCTTTTCTTCAGATACAATGATATTCAACGAACGGTATTAAAACCATGACAGACAACAATACACTGTATCAATTATCGCTTTGTTTATTCATAGGTCCACAATTTCTGCAACTGAGCTTTCTAAATTCTCCCTCGCAGAACAAATTAACCCCCTTTGACCACCAAACTCTGGGACCGTAATAGTACCTTTGTCACTAAATTTCAGGCATTTATATCCCACATTACGGCCAATTCCTCTTTTTGTCAAACCGTGGCGTTTCATTCCCCTTTTTAATCCTTTCCCTCCAACATCACAGAGTACCTGAAAGGACACGCACGATATCAAAGAGTGTCGATGTGCCAATCAGTTCACGGGCCATCCTTTAGACACGAAACGAGTCGATAACAGGCAGCCACCTCCGCGCTGGAGCCGATATATACCGGTACCTCTGCCTACTTTACTCGATCTCCGTGTAATTAACGTCCTCGCTTGTCGAGGCTAATGACGTTTAACACGTGTCTGACGAGAGTGAATGTCGATCGATCCCCCGCTACGCGTCTCCGGTAATAAGCTGTGTCGATGAGATCGCTGGCCTGCGTTCGTTTGGATTTTAATTACCAGCCGTAAATGCGTCGGGCTAATTGTGATCCCATTACACCGGGCTCGATGACACGTCTGATTATTGAAACGTTTCGAAACTTCCTAAATAACGACGTTTAATTTATGCTGTGACGCCCGGGGAAATGAGGGATCGATCGTATCGCTAAACAAAGTGTGCCATCTTATTCCTCACTGCTTTGCAGCATTTAGAGGAAATTAATGGAGGTCGATGGCAGACTGTGATTATTGTTGAAAATTAATTCGAAGCTTTAGAAGGATACTGTTCATCGAAACTGATTCTGTTACTCTAGATGTTGCAATTAGTATTATTAATTCTCCCTAATTCTCCTGGCGTGCAGCGCTAAATAGGTAAATTTGACAACAAGTCAAGATTGCTCCTTTATCTTTCACTGAACAAGTAGAGAGTCTACGCGATGCAAATCTAATAAGAGGAAATAATCAAATTTCTGTAGCAAAGTACAACAAAACTGAGCCACTTGCCTGCTAAAATCTCCAGCGCAGAATGCAGCGTGTCTGTAATAACTTAAAAGGAAATCGAGTGGGTGGAACAGTGTACACGACCTCTCCGGTTCACCACCGCTTGTCTAGTGTAGCAGAAAGTTTGCTACCTCGGGGAACACCCTGTATACGCGCGTACACAGGGTGGATACGTGGCCAGGCAGGTACACATATTCGCACGTGCATCTCCTAGTAGACGATCGCATCACGTCCTAGGGTAATGCCCTTTGGCGTCGACCGGAGTTGCATACGTCGAAGTTAATGAAGGCACGTTCGGTCATTTGTGCATCGGCGACCTTATACACGGCACGGCTCGTCATGGCCTCGCGTTTAATTCGTCCAATCACGTTAGTCACGCGATAAGCGACTAAATTGTCGTCCAGGTTGAATCATCGGTCGCCCCGTGCTTCCACTCCGTCATCGGCCAGCGAGTGTGTCATCCACTGTCCGTCGAACCCGCTGCGACGGACTTTCATTGCGATTAATCTTGTTAATTTCTATCGGTACTGGGCCGTGCATTACGCTACGAAAAGGAACGCCCGCCGAGAGGAGTACGTTCACCCGTATGGAACCAGCCTCTTCAATTTTCGTGTTAATTCCGTAGAATAATAGGCAATATCCTTTGATTCTTACCGCCCCTCGAAATAGATGCTCAGGGCACTCGTTACTTTTCAGAGTTTAGAAATATACCGAGAGCCTGGATCCCATAATGCTGTATGGAGCCGTTGGCACTAATAGAAGCTGAAAGACTCGAGAGTGTCTAACAAATCCCGTTACAAGGTCTCCTGCATCCTGCATCGAGGTTAATACGAAGTGAACGAGAAGTGACATGCTCCAGCTAACTCTTGAGCTTCACGTATTCACCTCCTTGTAAATACTTCTTTCGAACTCGCTGTACCTCTACTGATACCCACTCAAGTATTATGTGCATTGATATTCCTGAAGGTAGAAGCCAGCAATGTGTTCTTCGCTACTTATAACAGGGCTGCACTCATTTCCTCGCATTCCTATGTACTCCAGGGTTTTGCTTACCCGTCTGGAAGCATACCTTCAAAAAAACTACTGATGGTAACGCGCATCCAAGAATCATTCACAATTCCAAGAGTAGGGTAAATCCGGGAGACGTGGTCGGGCCGGAGAGTTGGTCGTGTCGCTATATTTCAGAGTCTATACGTAAAAATGCATTAAAGTGCAGACCAATTACTTCTCTAGAAGCCAAATAGTTTAATGAATAGCGTTATTTTGCTTCCTTCTGTGGTTTTCTGGATTTATAGGCTATAAAAGGTAAATTGATGTTACATTTAACCTCTTTTGTCAAACAGCGGTTGTACAGAATCGTATTTAAAATATACTTCTAAGTTTATTTTCCTCTAATGTTTGGAACAATAAGATAGTAGAGACATTGAGGGACAATGCAGCCAAAGTATTTGGCCATATTAACTCTTCCTCTCAAAGCTAACGAGAAGACCGTGTCTCGCTGCAGAAAGGTGAGATGGTCGAGTTATGATTTTTTTTATTATTTTTGTTTATTTTTTTATTTTTTATTATTATTTTATTATTATTTTTGTTTATTTAGTTTATTTATTCACTTTTGTATCCATTTGCCTTGCTAATCGCCAGTAGGTAATTCACTTTTTCTTTGATGTGTTCTTTACTTGTTTAGCGTAAACAAATTAAATATCAATGAATCCGTAGTTGTATTCACTCATAAATAATTTTGCTTTATCCTTTGTTAATTTTCCATGAATAATTATGTGACTGGTCTCTGCCAACGACGAAAACCATTTCTCCCGGCACCTCGGGCGAGGTGGTCAGATGTCATGACTTCAGTTTTCAACCCGATTTACAGTAAATATTGTCTTAAAGCAAATATCGACCAGTTTTTCTGAATCGGCATAAAATTCTGGACATATTAGGTTTGTTCTGATAAAATAAGTAATATCTATATTAGTTTTAATAGCCATTTTATAATAGGTCGACCGCGTGTCCCGGATTTACCCTATACTCAATGATCCCGCTGCCCCTGCCACCTGCTACTCACGCCACGTCACTGTGCCCGCGCAACGCACGCTACAGAGGTCCTCCACTTCGTCAGGGAGTCAACCGTCCGCTTAATGCCCCTGTCCCGCGACGAATATCGCGTTTTTCCTCATCGGCTGATGCACGCGTAAGCGACGATCTGTATGCAGCCGCGTGTAAGTGGGGGCCATAAATTTCACCATGATTCTTTCACGCCCGGGCAATATCGGCTTTCCGCGCGGAAAGGCCGAGCGTATGCGGGCATTAAACGAAATTGCTACACGCGGGCGGGAGAGGGCAGACGCGATAGAGACAGCCGAGCGTGTCGTCGAGACCACGAACTTCCAATTACATTACAGGTTGCCCACATGCCAGCCTGACGTGCACGCTTAAACTGGAATTCATAGCCGCGGCATCGACCATTCCAGCGGAACCATGAATTCAAAAGACGCGCCTGAACGCTGCTGCGCTCTCGCGTAATTTTCACCTGCGATGACAATTGTAGAGCGGAAGCACCAAAGGAACTAGCTGCTAAATAGTGTCAACTCGAGTTGCGATCGCAGAAGGAAGGAAGCAATTAATTTTCTTACCAAAGCTCCACGGCCACTATGAATTTCGAAGAGTTTGCCAAGAACGCTGCGTTTCCAGTAGTCTGACTCAATAATTAGGTATGCGAGGAGTCTAACGAGGTTAAGCTGCTGGTCCGCATGCTTCCTGAGCTATCTGATTTCAGTTTCTTCAAAAAGGGGATCTTAAGTTTGTTTCGTCGCTATTAAATTGTACAGTAGAATACTGAACAAGTGATATTGCCAGCATTACAGTATTATATGCGAAGGGCAATTAGGCGTAAGACACTTCTGCACCCAGCGACTGCAATCCCCAATGCACTCACCACAGTTACATCTTTTTTAATCTTTTAATTTTCACCCAGCCCTCGTTAAGCCACCATATTTTGTATCGTCGTTATTTCTGCTAGAAATACGCGAACGTAACGATCGACGAGATTCTGTATGTTATTAATTTCGCCGTGCGTTACTTATCATTCCAGTGTCTGGGGACCAGGGTACTCGACGTTCCACCGAGATTTACATCCCCGTTAAGTGCGTCATCGTCGTTACGAGTGGCGAGTTCGGTGGATAAGTTCGTCGCCACCGTCGCCAAGTTACCAGGGTATATCCAGGCCGGCGGTGTCGCAGGTGAGAAAAGAACAATATCGCCGCACGAAGCTGCTCCGCGCACTTTCTCCGTCGCGACTAGGGGCGTTACACGGTTTCCTAACCAGTTGTGTTTCTTCGAGTTACAGCCGTTTATACTTCCGCGGAGAGAGATTAACGAGCGGCTTCCCGTTTCGCAAACTATGGCAGTTGCGAGCAGTTTTCCTTCTTCTCAATTAACCTTCCGCGCGTCCCGGAATTTCCATTCGGCCAACAAATTACCCCGGGGAAAATATGAACGATCCCTCCAAGCGGGACAGACGTTTCAAAGCGAGACTAACGAGACGCAAGTTTCGCGCAGTGACTAAGTGAAATATTAATCCGTTAAAACGCGTAGACAGAGCGTGCTCGCAGCTGCGAGCGCGCAAACTTCCCGAAGGCGCTCGTTAATTGTGTGTACAATGTTCTTTAACCGCCTTCCAGACTTTTATCAATTACGACACCCGATGCAACCGGTTAAATCGGTTGCGCGCGCGTACCCTTAAGTCACTCTGAAATAAAGTCGCCAAGAGTTTGGATATGTGGGATTCCTATTCATTAATTCTGAAGATCAGATCATAGAGGGAAAAGTTTCAGAGATTACGCTTTAAAAACTGAAAGGTATCCTCAGGAAAGGATATCAATTGAGGACCTTGAGGACCATTTTTGACATTTTTTCTGTTATAACATGTAATATACGTAAAAAAAATCTACATCCACATCCGATAACAACTGAGTGATTTATTGTAAATAAATAAAAATAGAAATATTTATATTTTTATTATAGAATATTTTTTCGCCAAAAATATAAATTAAATCCTAATTTAAAGTAAATTTCTAATTTACTCGAATTTGGTGGAGTTGCACCCTCTTGCTGCAAGATCCTCAATTTCCTTCATCCCTTCATAAAAAATTCCATACCTCCCTTGCATACTTCTAAATCATCACTAAAATATTACTCACTTTCCCACGACCACATTCTACACATCCGATAACGCAGCAATCCAGCTCAAACGCCAGCTGTATTCAGATTTCCATACCAAGTAGCAGCAGTTTCGACGAGAAGTGTCCAATTCTCGCTGCACTTGGACCGCGAAAAGCGGAAAAACTGGGCAAACAATCGCCGCTGGTACGTAGAGCCGCGAGCCGCGAACGAAATCTCGATGAAATCGCGAATCCCAGGGAAGCGGCGGGGCTTTTCAATCTCACTCCGCCTGGGGACGTCTAATACTACTTAAGCAAGATTATCAGTCGCCGTGGACGGAGCCGTTGCTCGGTATTCATGTTAACTAGGGACGGAAATGGCCGGCCGTAAGGTCGATTACACTCCGACCTGGCGCTTCCAGAATAGAAGACAACGTTGATGCGGCAACGATAGCAATGTGGAAACCTAATTGAAGTGGGCGTGGACGATAATAGCTCGGCTATACGAGGGGCAACCACGCGAGCTTCCCGTCCAAGACGCATCGTTTGCCTGCCGCCGTTCTTAAGAACATTCCAATTGGGTCCAATACCGTGACACTTTCATTCCCTGAACGCCCTTCGCCAATCTTCATCGAGAAATACAGAGGATGGGGGATGCATTTAGAACCCAACTTGAAAGTACCAATTCCTTCAGTAACGATAAATCGAAATCATGTATTATATTATTCCAGCTACCCCCTTTAGATATTCACTCACACCCAAACACAGAGTTTAAATGTACATCGAGCATAATCAATAGTAGAGGCAGAGAATTACGAAAGAGAAGCACCTACCATTATCGAGAGCAAAGGCAGAACCGAAGAAGTTGCATTCCCCATTTTCGACCCCCTTCGCGACCGAAGTGCCCCCCTTTTCCTCGGTGGTGCGGCGACGAATTCCACAGCATACAAATATCGCGCACGATTCACTTGCCACGCACGCGGGCTGCTCGGGGTCCCGGCAGAAATCGAATCGGCAGGAGAAAGACAGCCGGTGTTCGGATTTAATAAAGGAGACATGGCTGCAGACGAAATCGGCACAAACGACGGATAGCTGGGGGAAAAAGCGGAAGTCGTAAATTGTCCCGGAAAAGGATCGTGCCGTAAAACTCGACGGAGGAGGGTTTTATCGATTCAATATCTCTCTTTCCTACGATTGGCCTGGCAAGCCAGCCAGCAACGCTGGAAACGCCGTTACAAAGGCAGACACGATTCCGCAAAGGATATTCGGTATGTGCTGTCTTATGCTCTTGCACGATGGTGGGAGAGCTCTGCCTTCCTCCAGCCACGGATACCTATCCTCTCCCTTCGCCGCGAGGTATTTCCAACGGCGTCGGGCACAAAACTTCCCTCATGGACGCGCCCTCAGGATCGAATAATATACGCGCGTCGCGTTAAGGAAATTTAGGGGGTGTGGGGGGCGCCGAGCAACGCCAACGAAACCACCGCCGCCATCGCCACTTCTGGATATGAGGCTCTGGATTTATTTGCCTGAAATATCGCCGAGACTTCGCGCTGGATACCGCGCCACCAACCGTCAAACTCTTCTAGACCATCCATCTCCTCCGCTCTGCTTTCTTTTTATATCCTTGCTGCGTCCTTGGTGTTTTTAAGTATTCCCTTCCATATCCCCTGGCGGAGTACTTTCAAATAACCCCACAGAGTTGGCAGTGTCTTTCCTTTTGATTGCATTTGGTCTGCCATTAGGTTTGCTGGCCTAGTTTCACATTCAAAGTCGTTGAGAGTATACTACTTAGGGGATTTTATTTGGCCGAAACGTTGCGCGTGCAGGGGGGTTCCTGCCGGTCGTCAATTTTTCATCCAGCCCCGAAGAAGTCGTGGCTTTGAAATTCGCCACGGTTTTACGCCACGTACGTGGCCCCGATGTGTATGCATTAGGCCGGGGCGAAGCGGGAAGCAGCCCGCTGAAACGATGAGAGCAATGGAGATCGATACGAGCGGAAGGGTGGCCCGAAACATTCGACTATGGTTATAAATCTGGTTAACGTTGATTTATCTTGCAGAAAAGTTACGGGGCCGTGCTCGAACTTAAACAGAAAGGCACAAGATCTATGCTCCGTTGTACAAAGGATACCGAGCTATTAATCCTTATCAATCGTGAGTCACACCGGACGGGGAATGCATCATTCCTATCACGTACCGCGTAGTCGTCTGGAAATATCCTATTAGAGAGAGAGAGAGAGAGAGAGCTTCTATTGTCACTGCAGGTATACCCGGTGTGCCACTTGAAATTAACACCTTCGACACCGTCGATTTTATTATCGCCACAGAAAACTGTGTCAAAGGAAAGCAGCGTGATAGCAAGGGGTACAAAAATCGAAAGAAACGGAAGCTTTATAAATTTCAAATTGTCACTGCACAGACATTCATCCAAGATACACGATACCCGAATATTTAACCAACAACTTCGGCAAGCTTTCCATCCAATCTGCTTGTCAAGCACGTTGAGACCCCACAAGTAGAAATGAAATAAGTTCCTCCATCAATTACCTCCCCACACCAAGGCAGAGTATAATAGATCTCATATCACTCCCAGGTATCCATTCACACCATGAATCCATTAGAATTCCACGAAGCACGGGAATCTACATTTATATCAAGCAACCTGTACGCACAGCCCCCGCACAAGAATACCAAAGTAGAAACACTGAAGAGGAAGCCAGGAGAAAGGAGCGGTATCCAAGAAAAGGTGGGCGAAGTGGAGGAGAAGGAAAGAAATGGCGAAGAGATAGTCAGAGGACACCAGAGGCCACGTAATTGCGGCTAGGAAACGAGAATAAGTGGCCACTAGCTCCGAGGAGCAACTATTCACGGTTACCAGGATTACGCTCGCCAGGTGGATCTAATCAGCCAATGAGCGGAGAGGGAGAGGCCTGACCGCGTTTAATACGGAGGATTCCCGCTCTAAAAGATAAAGACCGTGGAAGAATCGCGAAGGTGGAGCTGCGAAGGGCGGGGGTGGAGGCGGGCGTTCTCTCAAACGTTGGAAACTAATGAACCGTGTATTCCCATCCGAGCCTCGTGATTCCTATTGTGGAATGGCCTAGCTGGACAGACGGGAAGGAGAGGCAAAGGAGTCGGGAGGATCTGATGAAAGAGACTGCTCTCTATCTTCTTGTCTTTCCCCATTCATCTGGGCGACGTTCGCGAGGCGAGTGGGGGAAGATGGGCACAGAGCTGAGGGGAGCAGCCGTTTTTGGCACGGAGGCGCTCTTCATGCTCGGATAATTGTTAACTCAAAGGGGGGCACAAAAGCCGCCGCTGTCTGGCTCCTTTCTTCCTGGCCCGTCCCGATCCGATTCCGATCGCTGACGCCCGTTGTCGTCGCGCTCTGTGGACGGCAGCCGCTTCATGCGGCATTAATAGGATTTCTCAGACACGAAATTACGTTCCGCGGGAGGACGGCTTTCCAGATATCATCGGGTCACCTGGGATACTTCTTGTGTTTTAATTACTCCAGCGAGGGATTCTTTTGGTGAAGGATCCCGCCGTCTTTGGGAACGGTATCTCGGCGAGCGGTGGGTGCGGTTGTCGGAGTTTGCGGGTGGCCGGTAGGAAGGTAGGATGGGCTTGGTGCTGTTGGGCTCTTACGGTATTCGCGATAGTGGGCTCGTGGTTGTGAGATTTAGACTTTAGATGAAGCTTGAGGATTCGAAGTCACGTACCGTGGATGGAGGGCATAGAGCGGGCTACTTGAAACACACTCGGGGAGTTGGTGAAGGGTAATTTTTTAGGGTTTAAAATTCTGTTCTCGTCACCTAGTGACTACATCAAATTATCCGCAACGAGAAAGAATATTCCCACAGGATCTGGAAATATAGTACCTCTCAACGCCTATGTCCAAAAGCCCACGAATTTAAAGTACAAAAGGCATTCACACTCCTTCCTCAGCCTGATCACGGATTCAGGAAAACGACATCCTCTCGTGCAACGATGACGAGGCAACGCGTGCTCCGATAGTTAATTGCCACTGGCGCGGTTAAATGGGAAATAAAGCAGAAGTGAAATATAATGGGGCACAATGGGGCGTGGATTGCGCAGGCCACTGGGACAGAGAAAGAAACGACACGGCCGAAGATGCAGGCTCGCTGGCAGATGCATTTCACACGTTAACGACTTCGGTCACGGTGTCACTCCTCTAGGAACCCCCGTGACATCTGGTAGGCCGAGCGTATAATGAAACACTGTAAGCTCGTGATCGCTACCGTGGAGCCGGCTCAAGGGTGGCCGACAGGAAATTGACGGTGTCGCGAGGGTAAGCCCGGCATTCGGTTGGATTAAGTGAAACCGAGATGACCGTGTCATTTTTTGGCGGAACGGGGCCATTGTGGTCGATAGTTAGGCGCCGTGAAAGGGGCCGCGCTGGTAAAAGGCAGGAAATTCTCGCGGGGCATTCATCAAACCGTAATTTCGGGCCCCCTTTGTCAGACCGATGTCTGACGATCGATACCCTGATCGGTGGAAAGTCAAAAAGCGTTTTCAGCGTGCTCCAAAAACTCGTGGTGATCGAAAATAACGACCGGAGGATTCCCTTTGGAGTTCTCGTCCATTCTCGTCTGTGGTTTTCTCGTTTATTTTCCTTCTTTTTTTTTTTGGTATTCTCGATGTTCAAAGGGGAACGAAAATGAATGAAAAGGCCGCGGCGCTCCGCTCGATGATCGTTGGAAATTTTATCCTTCCGCGGGGAATATAAGTTCCAGGCACTGTTTTTCATTTTCACGCTTAACGCGTGGCCGGTAATGCTAATTGCTCCTCGAGCGATTCTTCAGCATCGTTGGGCGATTCATCGCGCATAAACGAGGGGAATTAATTGAATTGCAAAGTAATTGAGGAGCGTTTACAGGCGAAGCCTTTTTTCTGCTGAAATGCTAGGAGCCTTGCCAACAAAAAGCAGCGATAGTGACTCTGAAATCATTCTTAGTGCTCGTTTGAAATTAAAGAAGCATCCCTATAACAGGAAAATAATTAATATCCCTATCAGTGAATCTTAGAATTCGTAACCCTTGCACTGACGCAAAAAAATTCCAATCAAATCAAGAGAATTTTAATACGGAAATTCCTTTTCCTCAATTTTCGTGACGATATCCTAAACTTCATTTTCGTGTGTAACAATTAAGTAGCACTTTTAGATCAAACGAACTCGATTCTGAATTCAATCTGTCGCTAGCAGAGATCCTAGCAAGGTCCGAATCCGTTTTTCCTCTGGGAGTAGCATTCTACCTGAACCTTGGTACTTATGGCGGTCATTAAAGGGCGAATTCAATAGAAAAGTCTCTCGGCTCGTTCATTACGTTCTTAGGAGATCAACCTTTGCGGATTACGTCGCCATTACGAATTTTTCCCGAGGAAGGACGGGTCAATCGTCGGTAATCCGACCAGGAACAACACTTTCCTGAGATATCACCTAGATAGCAAAACGTGGGTCGGCATTAATGAAGATTTCGAGCTTTTGCTACTGCTAGTTACACTCTACAGTGAGTGGCCCAACGAGAGCAATTCTACCAAGTAGACTTCACCAAATGCAATTAATTTCACGTTGCCTCCAACAGCGCGGACAATCTAAATGGCGAAAATATACCGTCGAAAGCGTGTGATCTACCATTTAGAGAATACACAAGATGTTTTATCATCAGTGGGCGTAACTTCGGGAGAACACATATCTTCCCATCTTTTCCCGCGCAGCGCAGAAACAGTTTCCAAGTAATTTGCGCGACTGCATTTTCAGCCCCGACATACTAAACTTTTCACGACAAAAGAAGTATGTACACGGGCGGCGTCGGCTGCGCGCGGCAAGCTATTCAAACTGCTCGTTCAACACAAAAGAACCACGAATCCGTTTCGCCAACTGACGTCTACACGATGATGTATTAGCCAAGAATCCTCCAGCAGGCAAATCTTTCCCTCGCATGCCGCGACATTATTAAAAAAGGATTTAAGCGGTACGTTTAAGGGGCGCGATACCAGGTTGCGTGCTAGCCAGCCGAAGAGCATTAATGGTAACCGAGAGGATGACAGACGGTCGCTGTGATTTCAGCTGCCATTTAAACAGAGTGCAAATTTAAGACGAACAAATAGGCGAGTTCAAGCATGCCGAGTCGCTTCTTCGAGAAACCCTTCAGGATTTATCTCTTAATTAAGTAGACGGCTTCCGACGTTTCTAATTAAAAGCATCTTTACGCAGTGCAGCTCTTGCAGACGTATTGCACAAGTTCTAAGGCTCATCATTATTTTTAACACGCGCCTTAACAAACGAAACTTCAGGGGGCATTTCCGTTTCCCTGTACTTATTGTCCGGAATAATTATATGAATATTCCTCAACCTCCTACAATACCTCTCCACATTCATAAACGAAAGCAGGAATTCTCTCATGAATCAAGCAAATCCAAGGAACTTACACCACACACCTTCGATAAAAATTGGCAGGCGTTACCGAACTTTCGGTCACAGGTGTGTCCTACCTCACCGAAACCACAATGATGGTCAACAGGACGTTTAGTTGACATCTCTGCATACCACACTTAACTGGTTTACAAAGCTATTAATTAATTTATACAAATTTTAAACGCAATTCTTTCTAATGGAACTGTCCCGATCCTGTCCCTCTTCGCAGCTTAAGCTTCCCTCCAACCGCTGCTGTATAATCTCGGTTGACTGAGGGACCGATTCAAAGCATCGACTTGCTGTTCCGCCTAAACAGGTTACCCGCGATTCATGCATCCACGTTTGCTGCAATTGAAGCACCTAACACGATCACTCACTTTCACTGGCAAGCAGTATCGCGGAGCTTTTGCGCCCCAAGAACGCGCGCGGCCGTGCAAGTGTCGCTCGCCTGGCAAATGAATGCACGGGGATGCATCGGAGCAGGCTAATTCGCGAGCGGGGGAGTCTCTTTAGGAACAGAGACAGCCTGTAGTGCGAGCTCGTGCATAACGTTATGCTCCTGTTCGTACGTATTTGCCTTGCGCTGGGGGGAGACGGGGGACGGGCAATCAGTTCCATCTACTGGCAACGTTTACACGGATCGTTTACAGCAGCGTTGTGCAGCTTTCGGCGTGCCAGGTATCCCGATACTCGCGCAGGCACCCTGCAAACGTTACGCTACACGTACCAGCGCCGCACTTATTGCGAATTGCGGACGATCCCGTTTCCCTACATGGCTCGGCCTCGTGCTGGGGGCCCGGGTCTACGGTTGTGCTGGCACCTCGCGGTGTCGCCACACGTCGTGCAATTCAAAGTGCAATTGATGGAGTGGAGAACGAAGATCGTCTGTCCCGTGGAATCTCGAGAATGGCGATTTCAGCGGGAACCGAACGGATGTACCCAGGGGGCTGTAACGCGGTAGTGATAACGCTGGAAGTGGAGGATGATCTGTTGTTGCTGGTGTAATTGTAGAGGGGTGATCTTACTTGAGGAAATGGAGGTTGAATAATTGAACTTTTGGGCTGAGTTCGTTACGCGTGAATTTAGAAGCAAAATTGCAGGGGATTTTATATATAGGGATTAGGCCAATGTGGAACTGAATTTTTTAACACTTCGCGGAAGCAGTGGTAACAATATTAGTTCATTAATACATACTTCGTTTATATTTTACTAACAAGGGGAGATCCCCACCCCGAAAATTAAAAAAATTATGAAACTTTGAGGACATGTAGAGGATATATAGGTATGTATTATTTACGCCATTTTTGTTACTCAAATTCACTCTAAGGGGGTGAAATTGACCCGTGAAAATCGGGCATATCTACATAGCCTCGAAGTTTCATAATTTTTTTATTTTCTGGGTTGAAAATTTTCCCTTGTAAGGTTTACGTGGATGTGACATTTGCCTGACTGAATTTCAATTTTCCAAAAAGCTTCTAGGATTGGAGCACGCAGGGTATTGCATTTTTAACGCTAAAGAATGTTAAATCGTTAACAGTGGTAGGTACGAAGATTGAATGGACCCATACCGAGATTGCTTTACGAACAACAGTAGGGTAGAACCCCCAATTACTGACACCTACCCAATTACTGTCACCTTAAGCTATTTTACTGAAAATAACGAATAAATAAACGTTGCAAAGTCATACACAAAAAGAATTATGTAATTCAACCTATAATCTATACGCTAGAAAATGCACCACTTAATATTTTTTTTCATTAATTTCTATAAGACGATACAAAATTTTAATTTGATGACAACAGTGGAAATGGCGACTTGCTTACTAGTGAAAGAGAAAACAGGGCACTAAAGAAAGGGCTATAATTACTATATTTAAATTATTTACATAATAAACAATAATTTTTTAGTACAATATAAGTATCATAGAAAGTCACAACGATCGTAATATAACGATTAATTAAGCCCTTTTAATTAATATACGGGTGATAGTGATTGGTACAGGCGTTTCAAGCATTTTGGTATTACTGTCATAACCGTAAAATGAGTAATAAACAGTATTAGGTTAGCTGGCAGTAATTGGGGTGTCAGTAATTCAGTCACACACGTTTTAGAGGTGTCAGTAATAGATCTCGAAATATGTTTTTTAGATTAATGAATTTATATATAAAAATAGAAATTCTAAGACCCACAAAATGTTTTTCATGAAGTAAACATATTAAACCATAATAAAAAAAATAAAAAACTTATACTTTTAGTCAATAAATACAGATACTATGCAATAATATTAGAGTCAGTCCTTAATGTGTCAGTAATTGGGGCTTCTAGCCTAGTAGACGCGAAACGGAAGATCAAAGCTACGATGACTTACGTTTAACTTCATTCCCAGAAGCGACTCGCCCGTTTCGTTCTCGATTTTCTTGCTACGAAATCCTGTGGACGTGTGTTAATATTTACGACCTCATATGGAAGAGCCTCGAAATCTGCAGGCGGCGCAGATATACGGCTGATTTCGAATTCTTTTGGCAAAGGTGCCCCGGGGGGAATGCAGATTCCACCGAACGGCGCGGACGTTCGACTGGAATTGTGAGCAACTCGAACCAGAACATTTCTCGAAACAGAAAATGCCTTGCACCTTGTGCTCCAACGCCCAACCACGGGTAACACTTACAACGGAAACGTTCGGAATACATTACGCGCCAAGCATGTTTATGATTTAATAAAAAGTCGCGCGCATCCAGATTTTTAAAGCGCGGAAGAACTTTTAGGAAATGAAAACGACGAGGTCAGTACCCTTTAACTTCAATTCGACTTCAAAATTATATCATCTTTATCTGGTATTAAAAGAAAAATTGCCAAGAATTTTGTAAAGAGATCTATCTCAGGAAATGAGAAAAGAAGAGCAAGTATATGAAGTCGATAGATAGGAAGCTTTTTTCTCAGAAAGAGAATATAAAATTCAGATGAAGTTTTACTTACAAATAATCACTGATGTGCATTAAACTGATCAGAGGAAGATATTCTTAGGGATAAGTAACACTGTACCTGGAACAAACAAAGCATAGTATTAACACTTTTTTTATATTAGTGCTTGAAATTCTAGGTAGTCCAATCGCATGTGCAATATTTGGTTGAAAAAATAGAACTGGAAAAGTACGATTATTACCACGCACTCTTGATGCACTGCATGGTGAAACATTCGTGGATGCTGTGATGACAATAATGGTACAACGGCTCAAATCTGAATAGCATTTTGGACAGTGGATGCAGCAGAGAAAACACGATCCGCTTTTCTATTCAGAAGCTTTTACATTCTACGTAATACCATGTTAGCAGTAAGCCATTTGTGCTGCATTACGTGGACTGACTTTTTAGAGAATTGACTACGGAAATGGTAGAAAATTTTGGTTTCCAAACGAATATAATTTCGAGTAATGGAAAATTTGTAGAATTAAGTAGTGGTATTACTGAATGCCAGTAATGATATTACCAGTGACAGAATTTCTGGATAATTACGAAACCGTAGAACCCTCAGAAAATCGAGTTATTTGCGATATTTATTAAAAGCCCTGCAAAAGGATTATTAAAAGATATAATAAACGTTCCATGCGAAAATTACGCTTGGAAAGTGTAATTTTGAAATATCGGTAAACTGTTTACATGAATTTATCCCCGATGTAAAATTCAATTTTCATCGTATGAATATTAAAATTCTGTGATTTTTTATTGGACAGATTTATTGCATACTTTTGCGATAAAATTATTCAGTGGATATGGGAAATGAGCCATAAAAGGACAAAGCCACGAGAGTTTCTTTATTGAAAGCTTCACAATTCTGCAGTGCATACAAATTTTCCATACACATCAGGGAACCTTTGTGCATTTGTTTAACAATTTTTGCAGAAAGACTTCAATAATTTCCGCTACGTTGCTCTTATTATTTAAAGGGTTCGCGTTTTAAATGATGGTGTTTATATACTAGATTATTTGATTAATGAGACTTAATAAAAAGATCACAAAAGACTTAATAGACCCTTGTAAACTCGCGTTCTCCAAGTATTCGGTACTTCAGTTTACAATCAATGAAATCTTCTACAATTACTCAAGTTGTAAAGTGACGTAATTCTCCAAACTCGAGAACATCTGCAATAGCTACTCACTAAATAGCTTCCTTCGCAACAATTACTTCTATTTAAATCGTCAATAGCATCGAGGCTCCCCCAAGCACCCACGATTTTCCACCCAATCCTCAATCCATACTACCAATCACTCCTCTCACATATCTCAATCCCCTTACTCCATTCCAAGTTCACATTATCAATTCAAAGCGCCTTCCAATATTCCCTTGAAAGCACAAACTACACAAACCATCACCTCCTCGCACCAACCATAGCGCAACAAGCAATCCACCACCTTCCAAACTCAAAAACCTCGCACCTCAGTAGCCACCAATTAGCTGTATTAATTACAACCGTTCTGCTGCACCAAATCAGTTGCATTAATCAGTTAAACTAATTACCCACAGTTCAGAGACGGGTTCTATAATTAGTACAGCTTTGGCGCTGCACTCAAAGGGTTATACCCCCAAGTAATAATAATAATTCTCTCGGTAATGCCGCGACAGCCTCGCGACGTTACTTTCCAACCGTGAGCCCGGTGTCAGAAGACGCACGAAAGTGTGCTCACTTACCATATCGTTCTGCTCGATTTACCGTGCAATTACACCGCGCTTACAAATCCCCCCCCCCCCACGATCGTCGATGGTGGTTAGAAAATCCCCCCTCGGGATTTCGTGGGGCACCCTCCTCGGCCCCAGGATGCGCTCCGAGGAATATCTCTCCACGGCGGGCTCGCATTCAATTTCCTTCTTCGGCAGGAGTTTACCAGAGCCGTTCACGTTATGTCGAGCATATTAATAGGCCGGTATGTGCACATGCTAACCACGTAGTAGCGGGACGACGTAGCGCCGCCATTAAACGCCCTCGTATGCATCGCGAAAACACTGTATACGCGACGTTTAATGAGAAAATTCTATTGTCGGAATGATTGTCTGTTGTGCCGCGAAGGCTCCTCTTGATACGAAGCTACTTTGACTAGTGCAAGCTTGAGAACACCGTTTTTTGGTTTGAAAATCAGGTGCCAGCATTCTGGAAAATAGTCTGCAGTTTCAGAATTTCAATTTGTTGCATCCAGTTGGAAGTTCCTCGAGGAAAGCTTGAGGAAGTTTTGAATGGTGTCACGTTCTTCTACCCTTTTCGTGCGAGATCGACGAGTCTGCATATTCGTTTCGTGCGGAAGTGCCTTAAGGGGTTAGGCCACCTTGGACGGAGCAAAATTGCAGTCATTTCCGGCATTTTTTTTAGGAAGATAATAAAATAAACAGAAAATTTAATATGAGGCCTGTTATTATACAACTCTCGCCGGAAAAAAAATCGTATTTTTTTTCTTACAAAATGGCGGCGGTAGAGCCGTGATACGCAAGATCTTGTGGAGCGACGTTTTCCACGGTGTTCAATCTCACGGCTATACCGTTTGACTTAGAACAAAAAACCAAAAAGATATATTTTCTGCATGCCTAAAACTATGGAAGTACGTAGCGGTTTTGCGATATCTTGAATATGTTCTGTGCAATTGACACTTTTATAAAAACAAAATGCACTTTTTCTCTCCATGGTCACCATTTCGAGACAAATTAATGTTTCTGGATTTCCCTGCGTACTTCCATAGTTTTAGGCATGCAGAAAATAAATCTTTTTGGTTTATTGTTCTAAGTCAAACGGTATAGCCGTGAGATTGAACACCGTGGAAAACGTCGCTCCACAAGATCTTGCGTATCACGGCTCTACCGCCGCCATTTTGTAAGAAAAAAAAATACGATTTTTTTCCGGCGAGAGTTGTATAATAACAGGCTTCATATTAAATTTTCTGTTTATTTTATTATCTTCCTAAAAAAGATGCCGAAAATGACTGAAATTTTGCTCCGTCCAAGGTGGCCTAACCCCTTAAGCGATGCTCTTGCAGGTGGAGACGCCAAATGTGCCTCTTGCGCCCTCGTTGCAGGGCTTACCGGCTATGTTCCGCGCTGCAATTTTGTCGGAAGAAAAGCCAGAAGGACGAAAGGAAGACTGCAAGCGGACGTAGGAAAAAACGGCTCCAGTAACATTTGAATACACCGTAGGAGGGATTCGGGTGGCGTCCACTCAGTGACTATGAATATGCACACGTCTGCCTACAAAGTGTTTTACAATTAATATTTTTTTGCGCCAGCTTTCGGACACAGAAGAGTCTCGGGTAATGAAAGCGGAATGGAGCTCCCCGTTTGCCCGCCTTTTATTTCGGCGCACCTTCGAGAATATCTTCCTTCCGCGAACGCTATTTCTGCAAACATTTCTCCGCCCTCCCGCTTCACGCGGGGACAGATAAGCAGCGTCTATTTGGACGGCCTTGTACTATAATTGGAGAATCCTATTTCACGGGGAAGATTGATTTTGGACACCTGAGTAAATAAAAAATATCGTACACATCGAAAATATACCCCGATGGAGAGACAAGAGAATTTTTTAAAACCAAACCTTCAACGGGGATAAAAAGATAAAAACCGCCTAGAAAGATACCGCCACCGATGCTCATTTAATGGAGCCTGCGGTCAGTCGACCTTGATGTAATCGCTACGCTGTAATATTCGTGATGTGGTTTCTGTTCTCGCTTCAGGGTACGTCGACGAGTGAATAGGTCAATCGGGTGCTCGTGTAACTTCATCCCGGGCAGGGCACGCGTTTGGGAGCGCGTGGCGTGCCCGTTTCACGTCCAGCGCACACGCTGCAACCGGCTGCGGATGTGCATTCATCGCATGCATTATTGCTGCGTGGGTGGGGCCCGGCTGACGTGACTATGAATAGAGAGCAAGTTTAAGGCTACGATGGAGTGCGTGTGTGCGTCTGATACAAGCCGTCGGGGCCTCCTTGACAGATTTACACGCGAATGCTCCCTCTACCGTGATACACTTCGCCGTGAACGTGCAAGCGAGTGCAAAACGCGGATGCCTATCCGTGCATGCCCGCTTCCGTCTCGCCGGTTCGCCTCGCGATCTTAACTCCTTCAACGAGGTGTCCCGCCAGTAACACGTGGCGGAATCATGCGACGTTTCCACAGAATACCCCTTCACCAGACCGTTTATTGGCGCGACCACCGCACGTGTCAGGGGCGAGACACAGGTTTGGTCGAATGGAAAATTGAAAATTGATAGCTCCACGTGCGTAATATTTTGAGAAATGTCAATATCGCGTGCAGTATAAACAATTCTTATATTTTAAGTTTTGATCTTTCTCTCACCGTTGCAAAGTTATATTACAAAAGGGAATAAAGCGATAACTTTAAGGCAGTGATTCCCAACCTGTGGGTCGAGAAGTGTTTTCTGGGGGGTCGCCACGGTTATTTTTAGCTGACGATTTTTAGCACTTATGTATTTATTTTAATATGGTTTCATTGGCATATTTTATTAATGATGGCACACTGATTTTTCATAAATGAAAGGAAGGAAATGTTTATAAAAGGGGGTCGCGTCTCAAAAAAGGTTGGGGAACACTGCTTTAAGGGCTGATTTCATCCCTTCAGAGTGAACTTTAGCTGAAAAAAAATTGCTACTTATATACCTACTGTAATATGAATTTTTTGGGATTGGAAATGTTTCCTCGTAAGTATTAAGCAGCTGTTCGAAACAGTTCATAGATCCTTTTGAGAGCAGGAACTGCGAAATTGCATATGAAAAAGCAGATTCGATTCTCCGCGGGGCTCACCATCAAATTTTACTACACCCCACCAAACTTTCTATTACCCCATTTTCAATCCCCCATCGACGATTCGCAGTACGTCGGATAGTGAAACGTAGCTGCCCTTGGCGTTTACGATACTCGAGTCAAGGGAATTGATAATAAACATACTCCATCGCGTCGTTTCTAAGCCGTATACACGGGGCTAACGCGCACACACCACTTCCGACATCCTCGCGCCCATAAATCTTCGGGGGTTGTACGTCGCGCAGGAAGCCCGCCGACCACTCAATTTTTGTAATCGTCGATAAAACGGCCTCTAGCTTCCACCCCTGTCTTGCACGCAGCGCTGGTCGAAGCAACGGCACTCTTAAAGTGCCTCTTAACCCCCAGAAAGGTGAACAGCCAATCTTTGGGCGGAACAAACGCTGAGTATTCCACTGATATCGTGTCCATTCTAGACTCCCTCACTGAGAATTGTACAACTTCATTAGTACCAATTATCTGAGTATAATATCCGTGATTTGAGAGATTACAGAGCCTTCATCAACACTTTCCACTCGAATACACTAATTACTACATCTTCTTATATATGTTATTTATTCTTTCGACTGGTTTGAATATTTTAAGAAAAGCAGCACAATTTCTCAGTGCTCAACTATTTCTTCTGTGCCTCCACGCTTTTCTTGTAGCACGGCGACTACTTCAGAGCTTCTCCTTACATTTCATTCTCAGTTCTTGACCCAAAAAGTGAGCAACCCCGAGGAAGAAGGCGCTTGATATTTCCGACAGAAGCGAGGATCGGTCAGCGAATGGAAAAAGATATGAACGACGGGGGTTCTGGTGCTTGCAGTCGACAGAGTGGTTCGGTGCAGGAATGATGGCCACTCTTTTTTATTATGTCACGGGGCTGGCTTGCACGAGGGTAATGGCACCCAGTCCCGTGTCACGATGGCGTGAACTATACTCGCGTAGTTTTCGCGACACGTTCCCAGGGGTTGGTCAACTTTTACGGAACCCGTGGCTGCTGTAAAAGTGCGACGCTCGTGTCGTAGAAAGAGGTGAGAACGTAAACGTTAAGGGGGCGTTTAGGTAGATGAGCACGTCGAGGAATGCTCCGTGGCCATCCCAGACGCCAAACTGTCGAACTTTGTCCTCACGGTCAGGCTCGTCAATGGCGATCCTTCGAGGCATGCTTGAAAGTTCAAACTAGTTTCCACTTGTTTCCGGTTCCACTGCTGACCCCGCGTGGCGAGATTTCACGTAGCCAAATAACGGTTATGTTTCATTTACATGCCCTTTCGCTCACACTTGCGTCCATAAGTATACTTTACGTAATTCTAAGTATATTCCCGTTCAAATATAATTTGAACATCTGTTCGAACCATTTAAAGGAATTACTAAAACAGTAACGAAGTGCAAATCATTTCATGGCCTCCGCAGCAGAGTTGGGCATTATCTAAATAAAAAATTATTTACATAACGTATCAAATAAAAGAAACGAAAAGATTTGAACTCGAATTTTTTATATAAAATAAAATTTGCCCATCTCTGCTCCACAGTTACCTGATCTTAACCCAATTGAGATCTTGGGATGAAGTAGATAGGAAGATAAGAAAAACGTGCCCAAATTAAAGGGGTTGTGGAAAAGATTAGAAGATTCCTACCACATTTCCAAAGTCCAGTGACTTATGACGGGAAGTGTACACACTCGTAGTGTCTTTCAAAACAAATTTCATCCTGTATCGTAACATAATGAAGATTCTATCATCCTAAATCTCTGCGCGAAAAACGCGACGAATAAAATCACAGCGATACAGCAGAAAATATCAATAATCATCGACCAAACTGTTTCATCTCGTTCCCGCGAAACAGCATACCGTATTTCCATGCGAGCCAGGCTATATTATCAATGCAAATTACCCTCAAGTCTTTGGCAACTGCCGTTTCATGTCTGCGGCTCGAGCTTTACGCTCCGTACAGTTCGCGGTGCTTCATTTTCCCACGATTTATCCAGTAACTAGTGCACACAGGCTAAAGCTGGCTGACGCTATGTCCTCTTGTTAAGCATTTAGGATAATTCAGGGTGGGCGATATCGCGAACGATGATCCTCGTGCCGTTTTAACATCGCTGGCCGCCAGTAGTGTCATTTTCATTTGACAGTAACCGAGTTACGGGGCAAATTTCATTCGGCCTGCAGAATTTCATTAAAACCGACCGCGAAAACGAGAATTTCATCGGGTGGCGCGTTCGTCGGATTCCATTTCGTTCGGTCGAATCCATTCCGCCTAACGTTCGACTCCGGGTTCGGCCACGCTTGGCGCGCGGGTGCAAACGGAATAGTGCGCGCGGTATGATGGTCGAAAAGTTAAATAATAAACGGGGTACGAGTGCGTGGGTGGTTATATTCGCGCCGGGAACAAAGCGGGGCGCGCGGGGGGGGGGGGGCGGGCATAAAGAATGAGAAGATATTATGCACCTTGTTGCGCTGTACTTGGCGCTGTACTCACGCGGATATACTCGCACCTGAGCCAATTTGAACGCGTATTAAGAATTTACGGTCTTTTTAGCTGGTTAAAGACTCGCCGCGTTGCCTCCTTCGCGGGAATAAAAGGCGGAGCCGTAGAGCCGTCGTAAAAAATCTGACGTTTATTTTAGCGGGGCGAAATGCTGGCGCGGCGCGGGCACCACTGGATGCTGCGAAGTCCTCTGGTTACGTGGCTGCTATTTATGGGTTGGTATTGCAACGGCGACGGGACAGAAAAACGGAATGGGAGAGTCAAATGATTGACTGTGGTTGTTCGTTGTCATTCAGGCTGTTTGATACTCGCGTGGAAACCGCGGGAGAGCTTTAATAGCGTGCGAGTGGGTGTTTTGGGAAAATTAGTGTTGATGTGACGTTTGTGTGGGTGAGGGTCGTTGGAGTGGTATTATAATAAAAGGTGGCGCAAAAGTGATCATCCGATTTTCTTAGTCTATAACGATGATTTTAAGTGAAACAATATGGTGTTTTTTTTTGTGGTACAATTTATTGAGACTTATAGATTTTATGACTACAAAATTAATATAAACCTCCACCACGTTAAATCCGCCCTGATCCAAGATCGTTAAACGTGCAGATTGCCAAAGGTATCTTCCCGAGTAGTGTGACTCAACGACATCTGCACCATTCTACGTCTCGGATAAATATGTTAATCGAGCCGAGTTTCTTATCATGGAAATAAAAGCGCGCGGAGCAGGAATTATCGAGATTTCAGGAAGAAGGACGCCCCAACGAATTGAAGTTACGTTTCGCAGCATTCGAGCGTACAGAACTAAAGCAATTTCCGTTGCCGAACTTAGAAGCATTTCCAAGCAGACGGCCTGGAAAACTTCTGACTTATGCCCCCGCGGAGCAGCTTGGGGCCGTCCGAAATGTATTCGACGGGATTCCACGGGCTCGTGTGCGTCCACGTCGCGGCAGAAGTCGGCGAATAAATGCGCCGCGTCCGGTCAAGACTTGAGAATATTTTTGCCGCTTGTGGGTGGGGGGGCATCTTCTTCTGCACGACAGCTGCGAATTGAGACACACGTGCTGGCAATGACGCGAAGCTGCTCCACTGGCCGAGAGGAACTGTCTGCCAAGGACAGTCGTCGGGATATTCACAGACCGAAGTGACAACCGAATTCTTCCTCTTCTCTTGCGAAGCAGGGCAGATTTGTCGGTGCAGGAAGAGTGGAATTTTAGGCGATGGACGATATTTTCAATAGTATATGTATCCTTTGAGTCTTTCTTGATGGTGAATTCAGTAGGTACTATTATAATTTATAAGGGAACGGAAGGTTCTATAAAAGATAATTGTGAAGTGGAATAAAAAGGGATTGATTCTGTAGCTGTTCACGCGTAGCCACGATGAGACTCGACCTATGAGTGTCGAGTCAACGGAGGTCGTAAATCTCCGTTACGAATTTTATCGACACCGGAATTACGCGGATCCCTACTCGTTTTACTGAAATAGGGCTAGTAAGTAAGTTGAATGCAAAATATAAGGAAACAGTGAAGTGATATATATTTAAGGCAATAAACAAGTATAACAGTTTAAAAACGGTGAATTGTGAATAACATGTAATTATTTTGCGCTAACCGTACTGCCCTGACGGGAGCTGTTATGAAGACTGATTAGGCGGACTCCTTCGAAGTACGAAGAAGAGTCCGACAGTGGCTATTTTGACCCGATTGGCCAACTTAGTGTTGGTGCCGACCAACCAGGTAATTTTCCTGGCACAAATCGCGCCACCTATTCCCTGCGCCCTTGGCGCGCTTTTTCCGGGAAAGGGGCTCGATTTCGCGGGAATCGTTCTGGCCGGAACTTTAGCGGCAAGGCATTTCTTACCTGCCGGCGTAAGGCGGCGAGAAAATGTAAAGGCACCCCACATCTGCGATGCACGTGCGGGCGCGTTGACCAGCG
This sequence comes from Andrena fulva, assembly GCA_946251845.1. Lineage (NCBI taxonomy): Eukaryota > Metazoa > Arthropoda > Insecta > Hymenoptera > Andrenidae > Andrena > Andrena fulva. The sequence goes on along the minus strand of OX276329.1, from coordinate 57,085,059 downwards.
ACCCTTTTAGTTGGCCTACCTTGGCTCAGAGTGACGATTTATGACTTAATTGCCGTAACTAATTTTGGCCCGTGTACCGGCCTAAACCATCTAGAGAAATGTGCATCGCAGATGTATGGATTCGAAGACTGTTTGATAATAAATCATTGGTTCCTATTTTTAATAAAACCCGAAAGAATTATTCCGCGCATCATTGCAACGCTGAACAGTAGCATTTTATAATTTATAAGCACTGTAAAGTGCACGGTTCTTATTTTTTAGGGACAGCCATATTTCTTGGTCTCTCATTAGTCCCCTTGTAATTTAACGAGATTTCTTTATGCTTATTCGAATTGAACCGTAACAACCATATAAGCACACCTTTCGTCCCATAAAGTGTTATATCCGTTAAAGTAAAATATATCGCTGCCATGAATCGCGGTATTAACCCACAGACAGCTCGCCATTAAACGCTGCTCCCGCGAATATTACCGATCCGAAACTTTTGGCAGACATTGTACGTTATAATGGCCGTGGATGCACGGCACTACATTCGCAAACGCATTATTATTCGTGACGATAATTTCGCGCGTTTATCTTATCATTAAATTCCAGCTGGACGGCGCGTACACTCTCGTTAAACCAGATAAAATGTTTAGGATATAGACATGACGGTTATTCCGCGGGTTCTGCCGCCGCACGGCTGCGCCGGCCGATAACCGCGCGCGCGCGGCGGTTAACCGTGCGCCACCGATTAAAATCGTGACCGATTAAACATATTACGAAGCAACTGCGGTTTATGCATTTCGACCGCCGTTCCCGACCGACGCGTGACAGAAGAAGCTTCAAACTGTCGCGACGATTACGCGCCCCCGTTTGTTCCGCTGGTCGGTCCCGTGAAACGCGGATTAGGGGATTTTCAGCGGACATTAACGCGTTGCGAACGAATCCAGAGGTCTCTCTCTCTCCCGTTCCCACTCGCGGGAGAATTAATCACGCTATTCACTGAAAATTCTCGGGGCAGAGTGCTCACTTCGTGTCAGCGTTCGTGTCACTTGACAGCGTCGTTCAACCAGATATGTTAAGCACGTACTCCTTCCACAACAAGCTGAAACTTGACCCTTTCTTGCGCGAGTGCTAGCGCTACGTCGAGCAAGATAATGATTCGGGGGGACACAGAGACTTTGGGGCAAATTTGCATCTGTTGTGGTAGAAGCCATTAATAATAAGGGGACACATACATCGAGGAATCTGATCTTTAATGCACTTACCTGTGCCCAAAGACTTGCACAGGAAAAACACATACGCCCCCGAAACGAAACGAAATTGGAGAAATAACTCGATTAAACTCGGCCGCGCTAACGAGCCGCGCGGCGCGCGGGCAAGCAGGTCACGGTGAAATTTCATCGGGCTTTTCCAAGTAAGCCACCGGGCAAACATTGCGTTTCGTTCTGGCCATATTTCACCGTTCGCGGATGCCCTGCGCGCAACCACGGATAGTCGCGCGTAATTGAGAATCGATGGGGAGAAACGCAGCCGCCACGCGGTGAAACGGGTGAAAGTACGGAGAACCGGGGGGGGATGGAATGACAATGGAACGGGGGAAAGAGGGAACCGAGAGGGAGAGGACGGGAGGGGGACACGAATCGCTTAGATTTAAGTGACATCGAGCACCGCACAATGGTGCTGATTGCCGAAATTAGCTGGCGCAGCCTCTGGCAACGGTAACTGGCTCACGAGCTCGTCGTCGGGCGAGTTAGCGAGGGCGTTAGTTAACGAGAGAAAGAGGAGAGATTGCTGCATCGAACGAGGCTGGCGGGGGTGTGCGGAAAGGAGGAAAGAGAGGAACGGAGGAGGAAGAGGGAGGAGACGGTGTTCTCCGCGTGGCGTATGGATAGCGGAGACAATTGCAACTTCCTTTGCAACGCAGGCATCTGCAACGAGCCTAGATGTTATGCCACATAGAGGCCTCTGGATCAGAGTTGGGCATTATTCGGCTAAATTTTTATTCGAACACGGATTCGAATAAATTTGTGCGAATAAATTTTTATTCGAATAATCTTCGAATAAAAAATTCGAATAAAATGACATTATTCGACAATAACGAATAATTTTTTATTCGACTGAAAATTTATTCGAATAATTTCTTATTCGAATAATAATTTATTCGAGTCAACGGACGAATAAAATGATCACGTGATTTCGGCGATGTATCATGACACCACTGACTGACACCCATGAAACCTAATGTTTTAGGTTAAGTAACTCTTGTCATAGGTCGCACTTTGCAGGAAGATGTAAGACCGCGGTACTATATAGAGTGGCGTTTTGATTTATTTTAAATAAAATTTGCTCACGGCAATCCATTTAAACTAATGAAAAAATCAATCTCTTCGAATTATAAGCGTTGCTTGAAAAATAACGTGGCTTGTTACTTCCACAATTAGAGACTTATGTATGTTGTGCCCTGGCAATGCCCAAGACACACGTAATACACAATCACATAATCTGATAATTCTTTATCCTAAATATCGCTTAAAACCGATGGCCGACGCCTCCAGAAGAGAATACTTCTTTAAGGCGGGATTTCTTCGGCTCGTTCAGACGTATACGCACACTTCCAAACACACACGTCCAAACGTATGTTGGACACAGTACAGACAGACTTCCATCGATAGATGCCGAGTATCACATTTAAGGTCGTCGCTCATTACGCCGAAGCGAAGCGCAGCGACCAAAGCGAAATGCTCGTCGCCGCTGTTCTGTCATATGGGCGATGCGTGGTCGCTGCTGTTCTGTCATATGAGCGATGCGTGGTCGCCGCGCTTCGGCCTAGTGGGCGACGACCTTTATTCGTCGTTCATTCAGGTCGAATAACGAATAAATTCGTATCCGAATGAATCTGGCTAGAATAACGGTACAGATTTATTCGCGAATAACGAATAATTTTTCGTCGAATAAAACCGTCATTCGTTATTCGCGAATAAATCTTGGGATTTATACGTATCCGTATTCGAATAAAAATTTAACCGAATAATGCCCAACTCTGCTCTGGATTGCTTTCGTTTTCGATGCTCTGGCTACTTAAGAATAATTGTACTTTGCTAGAGACATCGTAATTGGGCAATGTCTGGATTCGTACCGGAGCTCTCGAGGTTGTTTGAGTTTTAGTTCCGAAACACTTGCGCCACTTGGAATTAACGCGTAATTTTTACATAAAAAAATGTTTGTTTACTTCTTGAAATACACAACAATATAGCCTGAAAGTTTTAAAAAGATTGCATGAATAGTTTCCTTACAAAAAATTCCCCAAGAAGAGCCTTGATTTCTACCGATTACACCACGTTCTCCCCTTAATCAACACTGTATATCCACATCCCGAACTCGTTCGGGATATCTCCCGAATATTTCGTTTAAGAAGTTCAGAGAAGACTAATTCCGCCACTCGAAGTAGCATTGCATGCTCCAGTATAATGCACTTTCAGTCGACAAACTGTATCGACTATGACACCCATTCTCGTCGCGCCGAATTACGGAATGTCGTAACTGTAAGCCGCCATCCGAACTCCTTCAAGCGTGCGTCTGCTTGATGGAAGCTGGGACTGGAAGAATAGTTACAGCCGCCATAAAATCGCGCGCCGACGGTGCCTCGAAGAGGGCGAGAGCAGACGAGCTTCCCAACGCGAGACGCTCCCAAAGAAACGGATCATTGGCCCTGGAATGTTTTTTTTTTCGCGTGGATCCCCTGGTTCGACTGGTGTGCGCCCGGGGAACGTGATGTCACGCACGTGCAAACTCCTCCGTAAATTCTTTTGCTCGACGGGGGACGAGCTTTACGGGCGCAATCACGTAGCGCAGTCAGACAGACAGCGAGAGGGGGCTAAGGAGCGACAGAAGCGAGGCGAAGGGACAGGGCCACTTTAAAGGACGAGGCACGACGAAATTCCACGGGCCGGCGAATTGAATTACCGAAAACTTCCCCTCCAACGGCGAACGTGCCTGATCTGTCACAGGCTCGACCCGTGAAATACTGATTTACGAGTGGCCGCTTAATCTTGGCGCGCGATAACACAATCAAATGGAAATTTCAGGGAATCCATTTGCCCGCGGACCTGCTAAATGAATTCCCGTGCGCCGACTGTTATTTGACGTGCCACTGAACTGTCCAACTTTTTCAACACGCTTGGCATTTAAAACAGCAAAAGTGGACGTGGGATCTAATTTATAATTAGAAAATTAATTAAAGATGTTACTTATTAGGAACTGTATGTTTCGAGGATACACGGAGACATTTGTGTATTGAGATTCTTTTCTAAGGAAGAATTCTCAGAAGAAATTCCATTCCTTAGAAGGGCACGTACGCGGTGAAAGCAGAAGGGACAGGTACAAAGGCACGTGCAGACGTACGTGTAATTCTAATTACCTTGCATACTTTTCTAACTAAGCTCGCAGAATGCACGTCCACTTGAACTTGTGAACACGTACCGGGCCTGCATTGTATACGGTTTGTCCTTACTCTCCTTCGTTAGTCCACTGTTCTGCACGTTCCCCTAATTATAATTATCTTGTCCACGGTCGCTTTGATTCCAGTCTTCTGTATACCCAAGTTAATGAAATAGATTCTTGCGCAACCAAATGTCGATCCTTTGATTAAATATCAGGACCATTTGTGCCATTTTCATACTGCTTTCAACGGTCACTTTATTTTAGATTTCTTTACACGAAGTTTGTATAAAGACGTTTTCGTGTGAACTGAAAATTCGTTTCTCTGTTTTTAATAGTTTTAAGCAGATTCGGTAGTTCCCTGTTTTGATACGAGAACCTGTCGAGAAAGTCTCCGAGCTTATGGAATTGTCGAATGGACATTGTTCGCGCGATTTATTCGACCAACGAAATGCTGCGTCCATTTTGCAGCACCAATCGTGTATCATGTGCCATGCCGTGTGTCTTTCTACTGCACAATTGTGTGCAGCTGCAGAATGCCATTCTCTATACGTAATGACGTGTGCACTCCGATTAAATCTCTGCACGTACAGGTTGTTCAATTTAACCGGACAAACCGAAAGGTACGAGTTGTTTCTGATGACGGGAACAACTGTCGCACGGAAGTTCTTGATTTTAGGAAGACGATTTTCTTGGTTTAGAGAATTTGCTTTGGAGATAGAGTCGTCGATATACCCATAGCAAGAAAATTATATTTTATTCCACACATGTGACTTTACTAATTTCTTTCTATAACAGCCCTGAAAGTGGAACAAAGAGAAATATGGTTTCATTTCTCAATTTTCTACGTACCACTGCTTCAAATGAGTGATTCTTCCGAGTAACTTATCGTTTCCTCCTCTATAGGAAAAATAAAGCTTCCGGTTCCTAATTCTATTACGTTCATCCAGCATTATTTACGAATATTTAACCCCGATTGGTACGTCTATCGAAGTCCCAGGCAATCAAAGCCTTAATCGAATTATTACCGCCAGGGGTCTGTACCAAGCATCCAGTAACTTTGCACAAAACTCCAAAACAGTCATTCAGTTGGTGTACATTAGCCTGCTGTAGGTCGTTGAAGCATGTAGAGAAGTGCCATAACCGTTGCAGCCGAAGTGCAGCGACGTAATTTCGTCGCTGCAGAGAAAACATAGAGTATGGGCCCCCGACCAAAGGCGCAATAACCAAACATACCTACAACTAGATTCGATATGGATAATTCGAGGAGCGGTTAATAGAAGGCAATTGGCGCGGCGCGCACCGCGTAGGAGCACTCCAACGAGGGCTGTATTAAGGTCGAAGGGATGATTCGGTCGTTCGCCACGCGATAACGTGAGAACCCAGCATAAGGTGTATCCACGCATCTGATACAACGTCCCTCGTACCGAGAACGTAAACTATAAATATTCGGCACCATCCATTCCTCACACGCGGGACGAGCACGCGAACGTGGCCTTCCCTCTCTCTAGAATTCGATAATGCTATCGCGACGTCTCGGGTAAATTACATTCGGCGGGAGAAAGAGAGGCGCCGTTTAACTGGAACATCGTTGAAAAGTTGCGCAGATAGCGCGGGATGCTCGTTCCGTAACATTCTCACCTGACAAATTGGGATTTCTGAAACGAATTGCCCGATGGGGCGGAGAACGGATCGGTGCGGGCTGCGATAGGGAGAAATCATGGGGAAATACATTCCGAAGAAATATTGTCACACGAAGATTCCTCGGTTTTTTAATGAAAAAACGTCTCTAGAGTATTAACAGTTAGTTACAATTACTGACAGATGCAGATGATTTACTGGTCTACCTCGTCGAAAACCCGGAACTTTGTTTCAGAGCTTCGCGAGCAATTCACCTGCGACCACCTTGAACAAAAACAATTTAGAAATATAAAATGTCCCCCACTGCTTGCAACGCAAGCTTAACAATCACCAGCCACCAGTCTGCAAATCCCTTACAAACACATCCCCCCGTATCTGCCCCAGTTGCATAAAAAAATCACTCACCAGCCCCTCGACGCTCCCTGCAGAAACAAACCAAGAGCCACTTGAACGTGCAGGACGACAATCACGCGAGCAATTCGCGGGGATCCAGTGGAACGCAGGACCCCGACTCTTGCAGGGGCTCGGAGTGCACGTCGGCGAACCCTTAAAGCGGGACGGGGTCGAGTGCAATTGCCCAAACAGACTCCCGAGGAATGAACACGTCAGTGTCGGCGAGAGGGATTTTCTTGCCGGCATACAAAGTAGCCAGGACCATGCCAGAGAATGTAACACGGAGGACCTCGTAACCAGGAGCGCCTCCTCCTACGCCACCCTGCTCGCCGCGGTGCGCCAGGCGAGGCCGTCTTCCACGGTTTTCCTCTATTTTCACTCTTTCCGCCGTGGCCGTTACGAGGCGGGACGCTCGCCAACCCGTGGTCTACACCGAATACAAATGATCCCGACAAATTAGGTCGCTCCTAAAGGGATTCCTCCGGCTGTCCACGAGAGAACGTGCACCGCGATAGGCCCGGCTCGGAGCCCCGAGCCTCGATCTCTGCCGTGATTCGAATCCGATGCACACGGACGAGGATCACTCTTTGAATTTCCAACGCGTTATCGCGTTCACCGTTTGAGCAGCCTATTTTACAAACTGCCTCGAAGGGAAGGTAATGAAGCTTGTAAGGGTTCAAGGGTGTTTCCTGATGGATCGCGCGACTCACGAACAGGCACGAGTAGGATGGTAGGTTTTTTTAGGAAATCGATTTTGCAGGCAAGTTTGGCACGCGTGCACTTGATTGGGAATTGGTAGGGTGAAGTAGATTTCGAAGGAGAGATGAGTGGAATTTTCCTTGGAATGAAGTTGGATAATTATCTTTCGATAACTTCAGTTTGGTACTCGTCAGAGTTAAGGGCTCTTGGAAGAAGCTCTTCATTTAACAGTGCCATTCCAGTTAAGACGCGTCATAGTTTGAACAGTGTCTAATGCTCCGATAGTGCGTCGCTGACGTTTCGTTTCGGGAACTACAATAAACTTTGATTCTCTCGCATAATCGGAGCGCTAACTTCCCGTAAACTTTCGGCAGAATTACACGCAGGATCTAGGCATGCGCGGGTGTAAAACAATCCTGCTGCGATTCCGTCTGTCCTGAATAAGACATTTATGTTAATGTCGCTCCTGCGTGGGGCTTATGCAAAATTAGTCAAAGCACTGGCAAGGATATCGTTCTCCGTCTCTCCTACAATGTTGCACGTTATTTGGATAAAAATTCGGTATAATTAACCCGCTACCATCGTTCCATCCATTTTACGCAAGCTCTCATATCTTTCAGAACTTGCAATCGCAAATGAAAACAAATCTACTACACAAAATGCTGCACTTGCCAACGAGGGGTAGCTAGCAACGTGCAACTGAAGGCGAATTTACACGGTCCACTTTGGTTGAATAGTGCGGATGATTCACATCGGAAGGTATTATTTCAGAAGCGTCGATGTATTGTTTGTAAACAGAGCCTGCTGTTTCGCGAAAGAAAATTGTTTCCAAATGCAATAAGAGTATTATAAATAATTCGTCGTACCTCTCGATTTTATAATGGTGTATAAATGGAGAGAAGAATAGCCTCGATTATTTCTCGCTTTCTCTACTGTGTTTTCTTTAGCTTCATTTTAATTCGCATCGTCGCCACTTTTAAGCGAACCAGCGTGCCAAATTTCAATGAAACGCGTGAACATTCGTGTTCGATTTTCATTGTTTCAATTTCGTCGAATCAGCCGCATTGCTGGACCAAAGTGGGCCGTGCAAAGTCGCCTTAAGGTCAACATCGGGGTGGCCAGGAACGCGTTACCGACAAACCATCGCTAATAGCGAAATCCCTATAGACCCGTGGACCAATTCGTGGAATTCGAGGGCGGGATTTGCGGAAATCCAGACCCAGCAAAGGGTGTATCTCCTCTTTCTCTGTTGCTGCCCGCGACCACCGCCGCGGTAAACCGCGGTGTGCACGCGTGTGCGAGCCGATATCTGATCGGGGCTTGCTTTGGCCCCCGCCCGATCATCTCTCTCGTCATTGAAACACGCGTCAGTGGCTGACCATGTAACACACAGGCCAGGTTTTGCGGCGAGTTAGCGCACGGCCCTCTCGTCTCGCGCCACCACCCCCCCCCCCTACCCCCGTTCAACCCTCGCGGCGCCCCTGCCTGCTCGAAATAATACGTGATTTATTCGAATCACCGGTGATTTATCGGCCCCCGTCGCCGTTTGACTCGTAACAGGTCGGTCAAAGTCAACGGTTCACCGCGCCCTCCGCCCCTTCCTCGTGCAACGATCCTGACGACAGTCCATGTTTTTTAGATATTTATGGCCGGCACTTTTGTTTGCCATACATGGTGACAGGGGAAACGAATTGGATCCTCTTACGTTGTATCGTTTCGGTTTTCGACGTCATCCGGTTGGAATTTTAGTCGATTTCACACGCTGGTGGGCATCGAGGGCTGCCAAGATTTGAGTAGTGGACAATTGTATTCGGAATATTTTCACATATCTCCTGTATTGTAATTTAATTCTGCAACCAGAGTCACTGCTAAACTAACAAAAACTTATTTAGCTAAAAATTATGAGTTCGAATAGAAGATAAAAATTTTGTTTATTACTCGTCGAATAAGGGTAAAGTATATTGATATGTTATTTAAATAATTTTTTATTTAGATAATTCCCAACTCTACGCTAATTCAGTATCTCTGCAAGATGGAGAAGTGTCCCGTGTGCAATGGTTCGCAAATGACTTCAGCATAGCTCAGTAAGCGTGAAGCAGAATGATAATTGACTATTGAACGTAGAACACATCTTTCGTTTGAAACTGCATTTTGAATTTATTGCTAGGCAGTGGATCACTTTCGTGTAATTGTCGATAGAGGATCGTATCTAAAACGATTAAAACTTCGGCACGGTGTATACCGAGAACAATCTCTATTCCTGAATAACCTTTGACAGGACCCTCCTCGCTGGACCGTATCGCGTGAACCGATAAACGGTCCGATGACAATGGCGATTAACCGAATAATTATTCGGTTAGGCGAGTATCGGTAGCGATTCAAGGGAGAAGAGTTAGCTGGCGCGGACGTGGCTAGAATTAATCAATCGTCTGCGCTCGATATCCTCATTATCGATGCCAGACACTCTGCCATTGGCTAAAGTGTACCGATATTCTCGCGGCAACTTTCACGTTTGGCCATCCTATCCTTTTTAACAGACTCCACTTTCGGAAAAGTGTGCAAAAATTGCAAACTTCGCTGGCCTGTATTTTTTAAATAAATTCGGGACCAGCGAACTGATGACTTAAACCCACCCCTAATTTCAGATAAACTACACCATATTTCAGTTTCATCGTAATCCCAGACGTCCACCGCAAAAGTGATCGGTTTATCGTGGAAAACGATTAATTCGATAAGCGTTTACTTAAAAAAAAAAGACCCAAGAAACCGTGGCGCCACACCAGAAAACACTTCGCGACCCACAGGTTGGGAATCACTGATTTACAGTGTAAATTTTAGACTCATCGCCATCTAACGCCGCCCCTCATCTCCCGCATTCGAAAAACCACACCATAAAATGATCGACAGCTTAACGGGCTGTTTTTCACACTGTCCAGATATTTTCGCGCCAAGTCCAGGCACGTTTTCCACCGATGAAATACAGCGCGTGGGCCAATAAAGCTGTATAACGAACGACCGCATTCGTCAAAGTCATTCAAACGTTTTCCTTCGTGCGGTCGCAGGATCGATAGAAATTGCGGAAGACGTCCACGCGGGCCCATGTTGGCCGTCCACTCTTTCCCTCGGCCATCAACCGGGGTCAGATATCCCTCGCGGAAGAAAAGCAGGAAGGCGATCGATTATCCGCGCGAAAGTTCCTCCGTTGCTCGCGCTGAGTGGATTAAACGTTCGGCGATCGCGCCTCGCGTAAAAACGGGAAAGCGCGCTGCCCGGGAATGGAAGCTCGGGGAAAATGACTCGACGCAGGAACAGAGGGGGGAGAGGGGGTTAGAGAAGGAGACTCGTTTCCCCTGGTTTTCTGTCTTCTCGACCATTCCCTGGGCGGACGCGTCTCGCGAGAACGAGCACAGGCGTGGAAGTTCGATTCGAGGAGCGGGGGCTTAATTGAGTGAAGTTAATTTTACGAAAGTTCGTCTTGTGCCAGGGTGCTTAGAAGCAAGAGGGCGGCGAAGAACCCGTAGAGAGGTCGGGAAAGAAGGGAGCGAACGGCGAAGCGGGACGGACGATTATTTTCAGCGCGGGAGAGAGGGACGAGCTCCGCAGACTAGAAATCGTTCGACGCATTAATGAAATTCAGTCATGGCTCGGTTACCAGCGTGAAACCACCGTGGCATCGATTAATGTTCAACCTACCCGCTACCCTCCCGAGGGAACTTCTTCGTCTTCTAAACCTCGGATTTGTTGTTTCCTAAAGGATCGATTACAGGGGAATGCACTGAACTTTGAGTGCATCTTGCTAGCCATGGGGGTGTTGCGGGGTTACGTGCGAGAAGGAATTTGATACAGCTGAAAGTTTGCGAAACTGGTGCAAAAATTGGTGTTACTTGAGGGGTTTCACTGTTTCGCTACGGCTTACTGATAAGAAATGGTGAGATCATAAGTGGTCAGTTCAGTTTGAGGCTACTTGCTGCAAGTCATGTTTCTTTGGAATATTCTCGCAACTTGCTTTTAAACCAGAAAACAGACCGAGTGTTCCAATAAACACAGCACTGTCCTCTTGCAATAAAATTGTGCAGTTCCCACGATCAAAGCTAGAAAAGCTACGCAAGAAAATCTCAAAACTACCCTTAATTAACGGTCACCCAAGTGACCCTTCACCGGCCTCCATCGCACCCCCTACAATCCCACCAGCTTCTTAATCTCCTCTTAACCAGCCTCCTCGACCTTGCTCCCGAAAACTACGTCCCCCTCTCCGAAACAACCCCGTACATACGAATTTCCAGGAAACGAGGGATTTCCACGCGATGTCGCGACCGCGGGCATCGCGACAGGCGCCCCATCTCCTCGCGCGTCGCGTGCCACTGTGCAAAGCTTCCGCGCACGAGCTTTGCGTATAGAAAGAAGCTAAACGCGTGTCGTGGGTGTGGCCCAGTACTCCTGACACGGCAGTGGGGTTGAGAAGCGTGTGGCGTGCCCGATCCGCGGGATCGATCGCGAGATAACGCAGCCAGGTACAATGTACCGATCGTTTGCGTACAAGGAAACGAGCCGCGGGGGCCCCCTGTGTACACCGGACGTATGTATTCCGCGCGGTCATCGCGGGGTTGTGGAGCAACGATCGCGTGTAAAGCGGGACACCGTTGGCTGTTGGCCGTGTCGTGTGTCGTCGACGAAGGAAGCCCGCTGTTTACAGGAGCTGAGCCGCGACACAACGGCGGGCCCGATACTGGCCACCGGGAGCTTCAACGGTTTCCAGATTATTCTATTACCAGGGGGGATCGATTCTGCGACGCCTTCTAGCTTACGCACAGGGGGGAGCCGCCATCATGGAAACGCTCGCCCTCGCCGTTTTCCTCGTCAGCCGACGAAATAATTACGCCCGTCCCTGTGGTTTCCCCTGGTCTCACGCTAAACGAGACTCTTCTGCATAATGCGTACTATGCTAGTTGGTTTTTTTTTTAAATTGCAGGTTAATTGATTGCGAGGGGTGTTGGATCTGCGAAGGTGGACGCAGGGGATGTAGGATTGCGAGGATTGTTAGTGGAGGAATGGCTGAACTTGGAGGAACCTCCTTGGGGAAATGATCTGGAAATATTAGTTTGTATGATGCGTCAGGGTGGAATTTAAAAAGAGATACTTTTGAAATATAAAACGAAACCATATTGTAGCAAGTAACTAGGGTAAATCCGGGAGACGCGGTCGGGCCGGAGAGTTGGTCGTGTCGCTATATTTCAGAGTCTATACGTAAAAATGCATTAAAGTGCAGACCAATTACTTCTCTAGAAGCCAAATAGTTGAATGAATAGCGTTATTTCGCTTCCTTCTGTGTTTTTCTGGATTTATAGGCTATAAAAGGTAAATTGATGTTACATTTAACTTCTTTTGTCAAACAGCGGTTGTACAGAATCGTATTTAAAATATACTTCTAAGTTTATTTTCCTTTAATGTTTGGAATATTAAGATAGTAGAGATATTGAGGGACAATACAGCCAAAGTATTTGGCCATATTAACTCTTCCTCTCAAAGCTAACGAAAAGACCATGTCTCGCTGCAGAAAGGTGAGATGGTCGAGTTATGATTTTTTTATTATTTTTGTTTATTTTTTAATTTTTTATTATTATTTTATTATTATTTTTGTTTATTTAGTTTATTTATTCACTTTTGTATTCATTTGCCTTGCTAATCGCCAGTAGGTAATTCACTTTTTCTTTGATGTGTTCTTTACTTGTTTAGCGTAAAGAAATTAAATATCAATGAATCCGTAGTTGTATTCACTCGTAAATAATTTTGCTTTATCCTTCGTTAATTTTCCATGAATAATTATGTGAGTGGTCTCTGCCAACGACGAAAACCATTTCTCCCTGCACCTCGGGGGAGGTGGTCAGATGTCATGACTTCAGTTTTCAACCCGATTTACTGTTTTTACCCAGTTTTTCTGAATCGGCATAAAATTCTGAACATATTAGGTTTGTTCTGATAAAATAAGTAATATCTATATTAGTTTTAATAGCCATTTTATGTTAGGTCGACCGCGTCTCCCGGATTTACCCTATATTTTTTACACAGTGGAGATTGCTATCAGAAATTCGCAATGGGTTTATCAAGCCTCCACCTTTGTCCATGATTTTCTACTCAATTTTCCAAGAATCTTGGAGATCTCAATTTTCCGCAATGCATTCAGTAATACAAATAATGTAAAACTCTTGCGTAACAGATAGTCGTGCAGCATTCCCTCCCCACCGTTCCGTAATAATTATTTCTAAAGGTTTCAGTTATGGATCGAAGACGTACTAGAACTGCCAGCGTTCGTAAGGTTTCCGAAAGAACGGCTGATCCATTTTTAACAAACATTTACGCGGTGGCGCGGAGCTCAGCCGTCGTTCACTGCAACGGGAATCGAGGCAGTGGCCATGCGTTTTCAATTACGCGCAATCGTTTCGTCCCATTCCATTGTGCACCGAGCCACGCTTGATCGTTTCAATTGAAATAACGTCAAATCTGCGAATTGGCAGCCGCGCGGCCCAGCTCTGGGAGCCTGCTTCCCCAGAGATTTCCCAATCTACCGTGCCTTAATTTGGAAAAATGAAAATTCGGTTTATCGTTTCTTTTTCGTCAACACAGACTGCCGATCTGCTATCTGGCTGTTCCGTTTTAATCACGCGGAGTATTCGATCCTCCCCAAGACCATCCAATAACAACCCCCCAATTCAATCTTCCATTTCTCATTACCAACGGATTAACCTCCGCATCCTCCAAAATCTACGTATCAACACAGTAAAATTCAAGAAGCGATGCGCGACTCCTACATTCTACAGATCGTTTTTTACCACCCAATAATTTCCCACTGTATGTGCCTTCCTCCCAGAACGCGACACTCCAATTAAACGCGGTTCATTAACCGCACTCATAGGGCCCACTCAAAGGATCCATTATTGCGTTCCACCGGCCAACTTGATCCATCTATTCATGCCCCGAATTTTCAAAGCACTTACCCCCAGCTACACCGGCCAAGAGGAAACAATCAATGAGCACCGCTCATCATGCAAACTCTGGGCTCGCTATTGCCTATACATTACACGGCTTTCGGCCGGCATTCAATAGATCAGAGATGCAGCTGCCTTGCATTCCGTCAATAAGCGGCAGCGCGCGTCAAACCAGCTGGAATATTCGTTTCTTTTGATGTGGCCGTGTTACCCCATATCTCAACCGCACGAGGCACGCGGGGCCCCGCCCTAAAGCCCGACTAAGGGTTGTCAATACCCCCGGGGCAAAACACTGGTAACGCCTTCCTTTTCGTTTACCGTCTTCCCCGTCGCCCTTGCACCGTTCACTGCTCGCCGTTAGGGGAGAACATAAATCCCCGAAAAGGGGATTTGTCGTACGAGTATCAATGAAATGGAGGAACACGGGACGCGCACGGGTATCATCGTACGATAAGGGTATGCCAGTAATTCGTTCGGGGGACTCTACACGGCCACGGTACCGGGCAGAGGGCAGGGGATACTTATCTCTTGCAGAAAATGTCAATTGTATTGCTTGTGTTAGTTTGGTTTTATCGCTGTCGCTTATAGTGTCGGGTTATTAAATAACTGAAGTGTAGATGCAACGAAAGTTGAATGGGAATGGAAGTCTCCTATGTTTCTGAAAAACGTGGTGAAGAACAAGCTTGATTTTACATTTTACATAAAGAAGATGGCGTGGGAGGAAAAACGAAACGAAGAATGTCTTACAAATATGGTGTCGAATGCATATGAAGGGTACGATAACGTTAAAGTTGTTAATTTTCTCGATAAAGCGGTTTTGTGACGTTCCTGGTTTTGGTATGTGATAAGTGTTAACTCACTATTTTACAGGGCAGCCCATATTTGTTCCTAATTACACGGGGTGTCTATCAATATTTGCTACAGTTCCACTTATTTGACAGAAATAAACATGGAAGCAGATTTACACTGCACATCCGCTAGCAATGTTTGCTTCAGCTCGAGTTTATCGGTGCACGCGCATCCATGGCTCCGGGAGCAGAGATATCGCTAAAAAATTGAACTCCTATTAAGATCCCGCGATCCATTTCTCCACCCCTCCGCCACTCCCCATCATTGTAGCGACCCAAAGCGTGGCAAACAAAAATAAATTCCCGTTAGCCGCTCCGATATCGCTATCGAATTGGACAAATTTATAGTCACCGGTACGAGGCACCATCGCCGCGTTACATCGTAAAATCTTCCATAAAGTGGCGCCCGATGATCATCAGCAACGAGTCGCGGTTTATCTCGGCTGCCGTATCTCGGCCTGGCAAGGCGTCACGGCCCGTCGAATCGAAACGAGCTCGAGCGGAGTTCCCTTCGATGCGGAATAAAACGTGACACGGTCCGCTCGACGAATTCGTTATCGTCGATAACAATTCATAGACGAAACCATCCACCGATGCCGTGGCCCGTGGGAAGATAGCTGGACGAGCACGAGAACCGCGAGGGTAATGACGATAAAAACCGTGGAAGAAATGTTTCCCATCGTGCTCTTTTTGGACGCAGTCACAGTCGTGCTCCAGGGGATGGAACGAATGTACGTAATACGCGGAGGAAGAAATCGCTGCTCGGAGGATCTTCCTTCGTCGAGCGCCATTTTGCCAGAGATTCCACGGAGGAATGTCTTCGACCACGGGGAACGTCCCAGAGGACCTGGACAGCCGAGGGGGCTTTCCGTTTCTCGACGGATCTTTCGATAAAGCTTCGAAAACGACCGGCTGGGTGGAGGGAAACGAGTCACGTAATGATCGACCAGAGAAACGGGGCTTCCCTCTGTTGGCCCCTGTTCACAGTTCAGAAGGGATGCGTTTCTGGACGCTCGCGGAGGAAAGTATTATTCGCTGTAGCAAGGAGACATATCGATATGGCGAATCGACATTCCAGGCGACAGGTATTTCGTGGCGAACATGGGCCGCTGGTATCTTCGAGGGAACAGCGGTGGAAACCGATATGAGAATTCCAGAAGATTAAAGTCGCAATGAATGGTTTAGATCGTGCCACTGGCGAAATAGATATCAGATATCTCCTGGTTTTCCATCGAATAGAAGAGGCTGAACTAAAAGTTTAAAATTGGAAGATAATAAACACTTGTCCAAGTTGCATAAAGCAATATAGGATATTGAAGTATTGATCAGCACCGTTCAGCCATCAGAAAAGAAGGGAAAAGAGCATAGAACGAAGAAACACGAGTAATTTTCGCGTCAGCTAAATAACCACGTGACCAGAAGGTGAAATGCCTCTCAGGTAAGTGCTGTGGAAGTAACTACGAAGTTGGCTTCCTTCTAAGACAGCTTCGTGTCACGAACTGGTATTATCTCGTTTCGATAAGTCGACCAAGTTGGCGTAGCCACGGGTCTCGCGATGGGGAGTTCTCTCCCTTATCGTTCGCGAAGCATCGTACTTGATTAATGAAAGCGCTCTAGCCCTCGCTTATTTTTATCGCCCCCTTATCGAACTGCCAAGTCTGACGGAACTACGAATTCATTTCCAGTCGCGATGATCTTAAGACGTCGATCAGTCCCTTTAATTATTACCAGAACACACCCTCCTCGCCTTCCCCACTCAGTGTCTAACTCCCCCTAGAAACAAGCTCCTTATTCTTTAGCAATACAACATCGAGTGATTTACCACTGCCAAACTTTCTAAACAGCGTCAGGTCACACCCGATACCTACGCGACATTAAATCACTACCCTGTATCACTACCCTTTAAATCACTACCAGGCTCTATCGCGGTCCCGACCCAGCCATAAACCCTGCTAAAGCGAAACAGCGTCTGGCTATCTGTTTTCGACCCATCTTTCAAACACGCGGTCGCCTACCGTGTGAATAGAAATTGAGCACGCTTGATGGGATCAACAGGATCGATCAGGATGCAGAGCGCAGCGGACGGGGTATTTTGCTCGGCGTGCAGAGGGGCAGGTCCCTGGGATTTCCCGTGACAGACAACCTCGTTCCTGTAAGTAGGCGTGAGTGCACTCCGGGGACAAAAGTAAGGGGGACTGAGGGAATCGACGACAACGGGGACGGCGGACCAAGACGCAACGGGGGTGGCGGAAGGCAGCGAAGAAGAGGGTCGACCGCGTCAACGGCAAAGACAGTTACGACGTAACCAGAAAAGCTTCGGGGACGCAT
This sequence comes from Andrena fulva, assembly GCA_946251845.1. Lineage (NCBI taxonomy): Eukaryota > Metazoa > Arthropoda > Insecta > Hymenoptera > Andrenidae > Andrena > Andrena fulva. Next base: position 57,067,745 of record OX276329.1, on the reverse strand, counting down.
GGGCGCCAGCTTCCGCGGAAACCGCCGCCCGAGATGCATAAACGCCGCTGGGATGAAGCAACATCTTCAACGTCTGAATTTTGAACGCCCAAGTGGGTGACTTTACCGTGGCTGTCATAGGAACATAGAGGTGGATTTAAGCGAATAATAATTTGCTGCGCAACTCGACGTACATTGTTGAAGAATTGAGTGGACAGAGAAGATAAAATGAAACTAAGCTCGCAGATTTTATGGCATATTTGCCGCGGTTGCTCCCCTTTCTAATGCATCAAAGCGACGTTAATCTGAACGCCGCTAATTCGATTTAATCCGTCACTTCCGTTTAATTTGAGCTACCTTGTCTTCCAATTAGTCCGAATTAACAAGGCTTTGCTGCAATTATGGTCTGCGTATATAGCGGCACAAATGTCATTAGTTCGTGTGTTTAATTCGTTCAGTGGCCAAACTGCGATAGAAATAATCACAGGGGAGGTTGTTTAAAGTAGAAAGAAAATCGATGTTGCACCGTGGCCAGTGCCGCGAGTATTTCAGTCAGATTTTTAAGGAATGCTTTCTAGCGGCGCACGAACCAGTGTACAGGAATTTAAGGTACGAGAGGAGGTTTCGTAATCGTCTTCGAATTTCACCATTCGATGATAAACGTATGGTAGAGGAAAAAGGAGCCGGGCCAGAGGCTCCACTGTTCCGCGATCAATTCCAAAACGTGGATTTCAGCAGGGGAGCACGATCAGTTCTCACGGTTGGTCCATCCCCTAGTTGGATCGATGTTTCAGAGTTTCAGAGTTTCAGCTATCGGGCCAAACCGAGCACTAGACTCTGTTCACGTATCGCTAGTTCCACGAAGACCGTGCGAATAAGTTGTACGGTTTCCAAATGCGACGGAAACAGATTCGCGTATCGCGCAGCATTTTGGAGCGGACACAGTGACGTTTCTGTACATGAAACTATGGGTGCTCGTTAAATAAATATCGACGAATTATATTCCGTAGCTGGCCGTGTGAACGAACGAAGCAGAAGATTGAATTAAAGTGGAAATGACGGGGAATATGATATTTGTTAGATGTGATACTCTACTTTGCGAAGTAAGTGCTTCAACTACTTAGGCAATAGTGTTCATGAAAAGGAGCAAAGGATTCCTACGCCCTGAGTTCTCAAAAATAGTGGCTCAGAATCTACAAAATTTGATTACCTATCTGAAGAATCTAATTAGGCTGCCTCTGACGACCAAACGCTCGTTACAATCTTACAATTAAAGAAGAATTCCTAAATTTATCGTTGAAATGCGACTTGCACATGGCGTCTAATCAAGAAGAGCGCTTTTGTTTACCAGAGGAAGATGCGCCACGATTCTTGGGATAATTCAATAGAATGAAGATGAGCCGAGCTGAAAATTCGGATTTCGGGGCTGAAAGTACCGCGAAGACACGTGCAAACGTTGCAGCCCGTGCACCGACACTCGGCTGAATAATTCATCATCCAGTTAAGCGCCTTTCGCGCAGGAAGATGAATTCGCGCCGTTAGAACGTACGCGTGGCGTGTGCGCGCCGACAGGCGTGTTTCTTGAGGATCCATAAGCGCTATTAAAACATTCCGTTGGCAACAATCCTGCTTGCACGCCAGCTCATTGTTCTCGCAACAGGCTCACGCATTAGTACAGTGCGCCAATGGCCGAGCGATTCCTCGTGTTCGGTTTACCTGTGAATCTGCATAACAACGATCCACGTATCAGCCGCGTACAACTCGGAGAAAATATTCCGGCGACTCGTTTCCACGCCAGTCACGGAAACCTTGAAGAGAAACGATAAGGCGCGTGTGAAGAGACGCCTAATGAGGATATAATGTCACTGATTGTCCGAGACGCTTGAAAGTCTTCTTGGTGAACGCGACTATTCTTAGCTTCTCGGTAGCGATCTCAGCGGAAGTACGATAGAAGTGTTATCGCGAGTAATCGCCAAGTTTCTGAAAGGAGAAAGAATATCAATTCCCCGGCGCAGAAGGGGCTCGGCTAACGAGTGCCCTTGTAGGTGTCTTCCTCGAGTAGCCGCCATTATTCTTTCCCCCCCGGTACAAAGAATGTTACAGAGGAGCCGTGCACTCCCCGGCATCGTTCGGGATTTACAATCGCGCTGGAGGTCGACGGTGCAGCGGACGCCCCCGAATTCTGCTCAAGTGGCCCTCGCGAGGCTGGAACAATCGAGACGAGGACAGCCATGGGGGAAAAGGCAGGAACGGCGTAGACATTCCCCTCGGATGCTTGCCACTGCCAAACGGGGATTCAGACTGTTGCAAGAGCGGCCAGCAAAAACTGTTACGCGAAGCCGCCTCCCAGAACAATGACTAGAAATCGAAACAGCTATTATAGAAGAGGAAACCTCTTGGGCACAAATCAGCTCGAGGACGCGCCATTTCGGTATAGAGTGCCGCGGGAGTAATCGAAACGACCCCAGTGACTGGATATCAAAATAAGCAGGGAATGCGAGCCGACGCCAGCTGAACCGTCAAATGAAATCAAACAAACGCGATAGATGGCAACTCGTCCACGGTAGAGGGAATACAAGCGCCGCACTCCAGACAATCAAAGTTCGAAGCGATCACTCGAGGGGGGATAACGTTTACGAATATATTCTGCAGGAGGTTCGACGGCGGTGGATATCGCGGCGAGAGCTCACGGCCGATTAGAAGTGCCAGCCACCCTCGACACTTTCTCCTCTTCCACTCGAGGCGAGGCACTCCTCGGGGGTGGAAGGCAGCGGAGCGAGTGCACGCGTCGAAACTGCGCCAGTTCTTGGCGGGAGTGCGCGGCGACAAATGCTTTTGAACGGCAATCGGGACCTCTTTTCAAGCCCGCCTTCTGCTTTGCATTCGACCCCCTTTTTCCCGCGGCGCCACCCTTGCGACCGTCAGCCCAACCCCCATGAATCACGAGTCCCTTCCGACCTACTGCTCGTGCTCTATCGCGGGGTGGACGGGTCTGGCCTCTTCAGCACGGGGCAACGTGCTTTTTTCGAGCTGCAACCCTTGACCACTCTTTTTCTGCTCGACGAATCGACGAGTCCTCGGTCGGAGGCTTAGGGTGCTGCGACATGGCGTCGCTCCGACCGACCTTGTGGCACCTGGGGCGAACGCGGCAAGTTTCGTCGTAGCGCAACCGTGGCGATGCCGTGTTCGTTTCGTTGACGAAATATGGGTTTAATTGGTGCTGGGATATTTGGTCTATTTAGTGCAATTTCAATAGCAACTTGAGCTGACTATCATCCAAGGTACAGTCATCTTCGGCAGGACAGCTTTTTGAGATCTCGGCAGGTAGGACTTCATTGTAACACCAGTTTAAATAAGAAGGATGAAAAAAGTTACAAGTGATCCATATTCCAGGATATTCGTAGAATACCTATCCTTAGAATCACAGAGGAGCCCTTTCGCAATCTTCTATCTCCAATGCGTTCCGTAGTTTTTCTCCAATATACGGTCCACAGATGTGCAATCCATTAATAGATTGAAGTAGTGCACTACGTATATTTCATCGGTATTCGTACGCGCATTGAGATATCTCCGTATAAGTACATGCACCGCAGGATTCAATGGCTGTCGAAAGCAGCCGCGGTTCCGTTCATAAATATCTTTGTATCCCTCTTTTTCTTTTTGCTTCCCACCCCCTTCATCGAGATCCCTCTGTCCTCTTCACTCCCGGCCCGGCACCGGCACCGGCGCCGATTTCCTCGGCTCGACTGTTATTCATTTCGTTCTATTTACTCGGATCGAAGCGTACTTATCGCCGTCGCCGTCCTTGCAATAAGCCAGCTCCAGAGGGGCGCTCTTCTGCGCGGATAATTCATGTTTTTACCCCTCTTCACTTCCCGTAAACGGTTCGACATCGCTGCCGAGCTTTTTTCGCTCTGGGGATAACGCGATATCCCCCGTCTGTTTTTGCTCGGGATATCGGAAACAGAATTTGCAGAGAACTCGTTGTGAAAGCGCGTTGAGGAGAGTGCTCGATTACCATCGCTCGTCAGTCGATATTTCGCTACATTATCCCACGTAATGTACGATTCAGTTTTAATACACCCACGAGTCACGGCTTTCATATTGCCTCGGTATCTTACTCCCTAATTAATCTTCTCGTTTCTGTGCCTATTCTCCAGTGCACTTGAATATCGAAAGCTTCTTCATAATGTTATCCATTATAAAGTTCCCTCAAGCCCCAACTTCTACTTTCATAACATTCCACCGACTTTACTAGTATTCATTATTACAGGTATGTATGTAAATTCCAATTCCAATGAATCTGCCTCCCCCTCCCCCCAGAAAAGCAGCCGAAATTTCGCATTCGTTGAGAATTGGAAACTAACCAGCAGCGTTCCTTCGCCGAACGATCTCCATCGATGAAAAAATGGTGGCTGAAACACGCCAAGTGCAGGGACAGCTGTGTGCATCCACGTAAACGGAAAATTCCCATCGATCCGTTGCGTGGAAGGCTTCCCACTGTCTTCCACTGAAATATCTTCGACACTTTGGACAAGCTGCGCGAGCCAGGGACCAAGGTGACGCGAAATTTCCTCCATGGAAATCAAGTTTGCTGTGGCAGGTGCACGGGACCGTGCTCGTTCCTCTCTCTTTGTGTGGCCCGCCGCGAAAGCTCTCGATCGAGCATTTGTCACGAACGGCCCGTGTGAACACGAACGATAGAAAGCAATTGCCGAGACGTCGATTCCTCGCGGGCGGGAATAAAAAGCCGTGCTGAGTTTCATGTTTTATCCCCGGGGGACCCCAGCCCACGGTTTAATCGACGTATTGTCGCGGCCATTTCGATACGGACGTCTCAATCGTTTCCGCGTTAGCGACAAAGAATCCTACGCAAACCGAGCCAAATCGAATTAATTCTTTTCGCAACTGTGCCTCCGTTCGGCGAAATTTAATAGATCCAATTAGTTGATAAGTCTTGTACCCTTGTTTCTGTAATGTGATTAATACTTCTTAATTGTCAGAATCGATTTAAAAAAGACATTAATGGGTATGCGAATTTAGTCTGTAGAGCAGGGAACACGTGAAGAAATTAATATTGCAGATATTATGCTCAGGTTTTGATCAAGACGATTTATTTAGGGGGAAATCTCTGCTTTAAGGGTGGGAGTGAATGTGTTAAGGAAGATGACGAGCTGATTATAGATTAAATTGTTTCTTTTGATATTAAGGAACCGATAAACATATTTTCCAGACCAACTTTGAAAACAAATTCGAATTTTCTTTATTTTCTACGAAGTTGCAAGAGTGTTTAAGAAAATAGCTCTAATTATCCAAAGCACGGCTTAACGAGCATCTCATACCTTATTTATCAGATTATCTGATTCTCTATTCAGGATCACAGTAGTATAGCACTGCAATTAATTGATTTTGTTGGGTTCACCAATATGGTTGCTGATCGATTTTGCGGCTTCACCAAATTCGCCAATTAACTCAATTACTTGGTTAATTAATATCAGTGTCGGTATCGATACATTGCATATGTAAGTCGGTGCATGCCGTCGAAATTAGTTTCCAGCTCATTGCCGTTACTCTATTTGTGTGCTGTGATTGCATGGAGGAACTGGATCCATTTTCACACGTATCAAATAAAATTACAATCACCCTCGATCCTTGAAACCTGATACAAATTTCAGGGTTTTTTTTACGTCATCCGAAACAATGTTGCCTTCAGTTCCTATCATAAAGATAAACCTGTTATCCACTAGATACATCACATACATATATTGTTCTCAGAAATATTTTGGACTGTGTGGTTCATCACACTCCTCTTACCAGAAGGAATGCCCTCGCTTTCTCCACTCCGTGGCCTGACCCTTAAAGTACAGAGACTCTATTCTTCAGCAATACAACGACGGGCCGTTTGCCGTCTCTAAATCCTCTACTCTTCGTTCAAACAAACAATCCTTCGACACCCAATTGCTGGGCGACCCAATGTGGTCATCAGCCATCGCCCGCCGTCAGAACTGTTTAGTCTCATTCACCCTCCTCCAAGACCTCACGCAGGCCAAGTCCCTGTCATAAAATCCTCGAGCGCAGAACAGCACGAGGCTATCCGCCCTCGACTCCACTCAAAAACACATTAACGCTAACATGCTTTTCACCAGCAAAACAGAGGGGGTAGAAACTTCCCCTTCTTCCTCGCCCTCGTACCTTCCTAATACAAACATCCCAAACTACAAGAATCACCTTCGCGCGCAGACGCAACATTATTCGTCACCGAAGGAACAATAAATCCCGACAGAGCATCACGCCGCTGCTTATCACCGCCCTCCCCGAAACCCCGGCCAAAATAATAGTCGAACGCGATTACCATCGACGCCGTTTTACGGCGCACTAATTCAGCGCGCGTCCCGATCGGCGGATAAATCGCTTGACCCGTTAGGATCACCTGATACCCGAGCGTTTAATACCGCACTTTATAGCCGGAGTCTCGCTAACGAATATCTCCTGCGCAGTCTATCGTTCTCGGTCCTTCTGCATACACGCGTCCTCCCCAAATACGCGCGCCGTTCGAGCACCAACACGCCCGACCCCACCCCCGTGCACACAGGGCGCAGCACACGAGCAACAGAAAATCCGCTTACGGAAATGAGGGGTTAGTTTCGAACGTTTCGGCGTGGGCGATCGTACCGTCCTAATTCGGTACACTCGGCCGGAGTATTACGACAGCGGGAGGAGGAAACGGGTAGGTACGTAAACCCGTTATACCTGGCGCACCAGCTGGCGCATGGAAAAGTAAATAGATAGACAGCACGGCGTAAAATTTGACTAAATTGGAAACTTTTCGCCGCCAGCCAGCCAGCTGCCGCTGGTCGAAACGCCGGGTGCCTCGCGCCAGTCATTCCTGCGCGCGGTCACCGCGATTATTAATTCCTACGTTTAACGGAGGGCCGGGGAAATCGGAATCCGCGAAATCTGGGCCATCGGGCGGGGGTTTCAGGGTGCCAATTACATACCAGGCCGAATCGGTGGTTAGGTTTAGGATATATATGTAATGAATATAATAATCGTTCGTGGCGAGGCCTGGATTGGGCTTCTGTGGGCGATGGGAACAGTGCAGAATACAGGCACTAGGTGCAGGAGATTGCGAATGCTGTTTACTTCGTTCTTACAGGGGGATCGGTGTGTGGAGAGCTGTTCACAAAGGAGTCTCCTCTGACGCAACTGTGTCGCACGTGCTACCTGTCTGGAGATATTGATCGTGATGCAAGGTATATCCAAGTTTGCTCGAAGCCTTGGGGACACCCCTGTACCGGCGGCGGCTTTGACACTAAACCCGGGGTTAGAGATCTGGATTTGTTCTTCATCGCGACATCATTCGTCCATTAATCTTCTTTCTATGGTCCTCGGGAGACTTGTATCGGCTTTTGTTAATACTCGAATGGAATTGGAGGAATTACTCCTCCAGCGAATGTAATTGAAATAAAATGCAACGGAATGAAATCGAATGTTTTGCACGCAAACGACCGACGAATCGCCCCAAGGGAGGGGCCAGTTGAGGAATACAACAGCGACAGGGAAACGGCACGCGAAAAAGGGTGCATCGGGAAGCTTCATAATTGGCCGATCGCAGACGAAGTGGAGCGACCGTGTGCACAGCGATGGCGCTTGGGAAATCAACGTTCCGCGACACATGCGACGTGCAAAACGAAGCCCGGGATGCAGAGAGCCAGTCCAGGATTTTACGAGCGAATCAGGAACACTCCCTGGAACCTGGCTACCTACACGGGAGCCTGCAAAGACCATTGAAACGTTGCCAATAGAGAACGTTAATCCGGATCGTTCGCTTGTTACTGACAATTTACTATGCTTCGCCTTCGAGCTACAGCTCACCTCCGAAATGGATTTACCTCCGAAGCTTGGAAACATTCTGCGCTCAACTGTAACGAATACCGTGGCACGACAAGCTGCACGCGTGTTAGAGAAAGGCTACCAGCGGGTTTAGCCCTGTATGATACCGATGGGAGCGATGGCAGCCGCTGGACTTCCTCTTGAGTGTGCTTGTGCTCGTGATTTCGAGTTATCGTGGCGTGTGGGGTCGAGAGATCGATCCTATCTTGTGTGTAAAGGAATATACAAAGGATCTCTAAATATTACGAGAGGAACTTGCTAGGGTTCCAAGAAATTTGAAGATCGACAGTAGGCATAGGTAGGCTTCAAAAAATTCTGGAGAGGATGTAGAGAATGTTACTGGGAGAAATGAATTGAGTAATTAAAAGTGGAAATTAGATTAGATAACGATTTTGGGGTTCAGAATCGCAGTGCTGGTTATTGAGTTTGCAACGATGAAATTGCTAGGGGTTCGAGGAGATTTTCTAGCCTACATAATTTAATGTAAATTCAAACAAGAGCACTGGTCATCGTTCAAATTCCGCGCAACTGTAATTGCAGCGGGATCGTTAATATTCGCGCGGCAGTATTCGCGTATTAAAAGTATGGAAATTGCTCTCCCCTCGGTACGTGACCGTCATAAAAGTTGGTCGAGGTGCAAATGCAGGCTGCTCCTAAAGACGCGTGCATAACTCGTAGACAAACGCCTCGTTGAGTACACTTTCGGATTTGCAATGCGCGGAAAGCATTATCGCGATTTTCCGCGCTTCTCTGCTTAATTTCTGGCCCCAATGTTCACGAACACCGCGCGGTGCAGTAGAAATAGCTAGAGTAATGTGGAAAGTTTTGTCACGCGAGAGAAATTTTCTGTCAACGCGATTCAAATAAATTTCTTGTCTATTTGGTACCACTTTTTGGGGTTGGACGCACGCCACAAATTATCGTTCCTAATTCCCGATTGAACGCGACGATTGTTGTCACTCTTCTTTGTATCTACTAATTGGTAGGAAAGGGAAGTTTTAATACGTTCCCGAGTCAAAACGAAGGGGACAAAGACGAGGCAAAAATAGGCAATGGAATGCCGTGTCCTGTCGATGGCCATTCCTCCGCGATATCGAGAATATCGACAGGAGCCTTCTCCCATCTGTCCTGGCTACCAATCATTTTCACAGAATGCCGACGCGGGACGCTAGGGTTTAATTAAAAAATACTTGAGCGCCGATAATTACCGAGGCCGACAGTCCGTACGCGGTTAAGGAGGCTCCCTAGCTCGCGTCAAGTTTCTGCCATCTTTCTCGCCTCTCATCCCTTTTATTGATCCTCCAGCCACTGGGTACCACGTCGAGGAATGAAATATAACAACTTAGAAAAAAAAACAAAAAACGCTGGACGAAGAAATTAACTCCTCGAAATCGTCTGCCATTGGAATTAAAGCTTGCAGGTATACCTATAATAAATTTACTGATACGTATCCTGCTTGCTTTTTCTCTCTGAACATAGCGTAAAGGGAAGCCCTAGGTATTCCTAAAAGTACTGCCTCGTTGCTGTGGCCAAGTTGTTTTGCAAATTTGCAAAGCAACGAGTACGAACTTGCTTCGTCTAAAGTCTCATGTATGAGAATATCTCCATTCTAAGACACGCGGCATTCTAAATTCATTCGGAGTTCCACGATGAAACCACTTTTCATATGTATCTCGCGAAAGAGCAGTTGACCAAAGATCGTTCTACAGAATTCGATCCCCGGATTAAATGCGATCGATGCAAGCGTGCTGACCTAATGCACGTGTTTTTGAAACTCGAGGGTGCTTGCCTGCATCCTCAAGCAGCCACGAGCAGCTGACACGCAGAAGATGCTAATATTTTGAAAGCAGAAGGGATGCGCGCCAGGGAATCGAGAAGCTAAGAAAACTGGCGATAGAAACCATTCAATTTCAGTCGATCAAAACGTACAATGCCATCGCCCGAGCTGTTATAAATTATTATTGTATAGTATAGGGTTGCAAGGGAACTCGAGACCCAATCGCCTGGGATGATAAAGTGGCCTGGCTGAATTAATTGGCACCTGATATGATGTATCTCGCGATAATTAATCGAATTCCGCGAGGAAAGCCACTGTCCACGCTCCTTACAAGGAGATCGATCGAAATTTCTGAAATCTGCATGCAGATTTCACTACAAAATAACAGAATGATGCCCAGAAACAGTGAACCCAGCATCCAGGAGCTATAAAAATTACGACACATACTATAAGATCGGCGAAAGAACCTTTCGTTTCGTGTACCTATCAAATTCAAGGTAGTAAAATGCGAGTTCAACAAGAAATAAACATAATTCCCGTTCAAACTACCACTTTTTAAAGTATCCACGGTGTGCAGCGATACTGAGGATACAGTAATACTGCCGCCTCCCTCTGCCTTCCACTTGTTTCGTGCTTCTGGCGAAGTAGCTTCCGATACCGAAACTCTGCTCGGTACCACTGGGATACGACCAAGTCCTTTTCATGCTAACATCCCATATAATGCCTTATCCTATCGTCCTATCGAATGCCCCGAAGCTGTGCTCCAACACGTCGTTACATATTGCAGCAGCAGCTTCAAACACCTCCGAAGAACAAAGCAGCTGGCCAACGTATACGTTTTCGTTCTCTTGCAGCGAGATTTTATCGGGGATTCCTCTCGGTGCTTGTGGATTTCGAGCAGCCCCAATACTGCAGACGCGATAACTGGAGAACCGAACCGGAGAAACGCTGCCAGGTGTCTAGAAGTGTCTTTGCGCGTGTAAATGATTCAAATATTGAATCTGTCATCGAGACGTGGAAATATCGAACGAAATCTGTGTTCCTGTCGTACGTAGCCAGCTGCACTCGATATCCCCCTAATTATCGTTTTATAACAGCATTCGAGTCACGAAAGCAGCATCAACCGCGATCATCTAGGACATTCTAGGAAGTACAAGCGGGTCGTCAGTCGCAGCTGCGCCAGGAAGTTGAAGTTTTGCTTACCATCGCACAGGCGCATTTATCGCGGGGATGTCTGTCTCTGGCTGCCTCGCGTAACGCAGAAGTTGCGATTAACGTTAATCTGCTAATGTCGTGGGCCGAGATAACTGCACTCTTCTTTTGAGCCTCAGCAAGTTGTATTTGAAAGGCCCTTCGAACTCGTTACACTGTCTATACTTTCTGGCGAATAATACTACACCGTCGCTGGCAGAGGGTATTTACAAAATGCTTGAAACATCTAGGAGGACTGTGCACATCCTACATCTATTACAAACCTTCCATTTTTCTGATTCTAAAATTCCACAGAATTCACAGAATCCTGGCGCCTCAGATCAACCCACCTTACCAGAGTGAAGAATTAATTTAAAGCAACCTACCCCGAAGCACCCAAAACTCCATCATTCAAGTACCGCCATTCTCGTGTTCGCGCGGCAGCTCGTCCACCTCATCAGCGCTCCTGCTTTCGGTTCCTGCAGCACGACGAGCACCGGTTCACAGGGATCGCGCAATAAAGCAGCGCAAACGAAGTGGCGATAAACTCCGGTGTAGCAGGAGGGTCCGCGGTATAGTTCCACGGGATCAAGATTTCGCCGGTCCTGTCGGGGACTCCAACATTCGGTTGGCCCATAGATATTTCACGTGCCGCTCGATTTCTCGTATATCATCCCCGTAACACATGGCGCCATACCCAGAAGGGAATTGCTCGAAGCAGAGCGGTGAGACAGCCGGGGGTGAGGGCACGAGGAAGCCAAGGGAGGGTGTGTCTCGTTCAAAAGCAAAGGAGCAGTCGCGCGTGTGGGGCGCAGCAAGGATGCTGCCTTAATTTATCACCGTTCCCAGTGTGACCCGCGTCTTCTGGAGACGTCGCCACTAGACATGCTCCCCCTCCTCCCCCTCGTTGCCCACGAGAATGCCTCTTAATCAGCTCCGATATAGCTGTCTTGTCCTCAGTAAACACCGCTCTCCATTGTGAACTCCTCCAGCCCCGCGCGCACTTCCGGGGAAATTCTGCTGTCGTTCGAGGAGCCGCGGACAATAAAACGGATTGGCAAGTGACGACGAGGGAGGTGGCGCGGGCTAACATTAATTAAGACCTGGGGGGTAACTGCCACCTCTGTTTGCGTACTGCGCCAGGGTACTCCCGCCACGTGTGACTTTATACGGAATGTTGTTTTGCACGGTGGTTTTTCTTCCTCGATAGCCTGACTCCTCGGGGTCACTTCGAAATTCATTCTGGAGCAATTGCTGGTTATTCGGGGATAAAAGCTGACGTGGCTGTTTCAGGTGGGATAGAAGTCCAACAATTCGCAGGAAGTGGGAGGTATGGTGATCTATGATGATTGTAGGCTGGAAGAAACGCGAGTTAGACTTCTATTCCTAGTTATTAGTGATGGGACTGATACCAATACTATTGATGATATTCAATCAATTCGATACCAAAGTACTCAATAGGAAATATCGATACGCATCGAAATGTTATGTACTTGGTATCAATCATCGATACCAATTCTTCTTCAACCGATACCATATCAATACTATACCGAATCAAAACCGGTTTGATACTTTACGATATTATCGATACTTATTTGATACTTACGAAATTATCGATACTTGTCTGATACTGTACGAAATTATCGTTTTTTACTTGAGAATTCTGTGATCAGATGGCAAACCTGTTATGATATCTATTTGATACGAAAGTATCGGTTTCGATTTGCAATTTACTAATTCACGAAAATAGTATTTATTACCAATCATGATTTCATAATATAACTAATGAAGTAGGAGTTGGAATCAGTATCATGAACTACGTATATAATTGAATTTTAATTAATAAATGATATACATATACATTATTCTAGAATGAAATATTTTGTTGCATTTTGCTTCCAATAAATAAGACGATTTTTTATGGGTAAACAACTTTCTTTAAAAAAGTTATCTAACTGTAATTGTACACCATTACCATCTAATGAGCATCTATTTAATCGTTTAAAACAGGGCTGAGCAACTTGTTCGCCGCCGCGGGCCGCACAGTCCCCACTACCAATCAGCCGGCAAGAGCAGGCAAGTCGGGGAACGGGCCGCATGCGGCCCATGGGCCGCGGGTTGCCCAGCCCTGGTTTAAAAGATAACAAAATGAACAAAATATTATTTCTTAATTCTTAAGGAATAATGTATATGTACATACTACATCGTGTATTAATAAAAATTCAATTATATACGTAGTTCATGATATTTATTCCTACTCCTACTTCATTGTTATATTATCAAATCATGATTGGTAATAAATAATATTTTCGTGAAGTACTAAATTGCAAATCGCAACCGATACTTTAACTTAAAAAATTTTTTTTTGCATATTTTTTATTATTTACTTTTTAGTGTCTAATTTTTTATTTGTGGTTATATTGCATATTGATTTAATTGATTTGATTTGTTGTTACAGGCTGATTTCAAGTCGTTTGGATTTGTGGTTATGGGTTATATTTATTGATGACAGGGTAATTCTATCTCCCCTTCCGTTTTTTTTTTCATAATTTTGTATTATCATCATTACTACGCGCGTCTGCAAAGTTTCAAGACAATTGGATTGGTGGAACTGGGTTAAATAGGTTTTCCGTTTTACCCCACGAAAAGTGTTCCGTTTTGTCCCACATGCAGTCATTTGGTAAAAATTTAATATTTACACTTCAGCGTGAGGTAAAGATATTGCAGGTATCGATATTCTCGTATAGGTATCAAGTAGGTATTGATATTTTTGTGTAGGTATCAAACAGGTATCGATACATTCTGATATGTAAGTATCAAAGAAGCATCGATTCCTTTTGATGCCTTTGACTTTGATATGTATCAATACCAGATTGAAATTTGTAGAAGGGTATCGATATGTATCGATACGGTATTAGTCCCATCACTACTAGTTATACAGTTTAAGTAGTATGGGCGGTGCGTGGTCAGGCGTCGAGACGGTGTAGGATGTCTTTACGATGGACCAAAAACTGTCGGTTCTTTAATAAAATTATGTTTCACTTGTCAAATTATTGAGTGAGTTGTAAGACAACTATCCTACTCGTTCAAGGGTAAGATTTTAAAACAGCAGTTTGCTGAATCTCGCTCAGTACACCAGAAAAAAGACAACTAATCATGTATTAATCTAACACAATCCTGCAACAACCGCAAGTCGATTACTTCACTGTAGCTTTGAAATATTGTGAAGCGTTAAGAGAACGAACCAGTGTCCACATCAATGGCCGGCCAGAGGTATTCAAATCACTCGGAAATGTCGTTTCGCTGAGCCCGACGAACTTTTATCAGGAGCAGATACACGCCAACTCTGGCGTTCCCACGTGAAATATGCGTTCGCTATGGTTCGAGTTCATCAGGCCAGCGTACTATAACATTAGCATATATTCACCTTCGAGCCATGTCGCTGGCTACTGACCACGACGACCATGGTAACTCGACTTTGTCGTCGAGAGCCAAAAGTTACGCCGATAACTTCTGCTCGACGACTAATGAGCTCCACTGCGTATTCAAAAAAGCCCCCGGAGTTTCGTTGTCCGCGTGCACTGGCTTAAATCTAGCTTCCCTCACCTAAAGAGTATCCGCTCATTCTTGCGCGTAGTTTGTTTGATAACTAAGTCTGCACATAGCTTGTGCTACTATTATTAAATTCATTCTTCGATTGAGGTTTATCAGATCTGTTGGTGATAAGTCTGGAAATTCCGAAAATTCAAAATTTATTTTTCTCTCTATTCTGACCAGATGAATAATGAAACTTTGATAATCCATGAACACCGTTTCTCAGAAGCCAACGCAACACCCTTAACGAGATGACCGAGCGACCGTCACGGGGCTCGATTGTAAAACGTTTTTAATTGGAAGGTGCCTGGAGGTAAACGTACAAATATTTCGAACGAACAAATAACGAAATAACAATCGGCAAACTGAGCCCAAGTGGAATGTACTACTAGCGCTCCGCGTGTGGGAGGGGCGTTTTCCTGGGCGCAGCCTGCCGCTAATTGCTCAGCCACCTGTCGTTATTTAAATTTGCTCAGGGATCCCGTTTCGCTCGAGCTCGTCGGCGTAATTTAAGAATTTGTATCGTAGGTGTTTGCAAACGGAACGAAGCTCCGCTCTATTGCGAACAGAACGTTCTTCGCTGCTGCGTCGATGCGCCCAACTTCCGCTGCAAACCCTGCTGCTCTGTTTGGCTCTATTAGACTCGAGTCAACTTTCATTTTGCTCGTCAAACTGCTGCTCGAATATCTTATTATGTTGCTGTAAAAGTTCTCGTCGTTAGGAAACTTGAAACAGGAATTCTAGAACTCTATCAAGTTTCGAAATTATTTTTAATATATCGAGCCAAACACCAGAGTTCGTTCACAGCGATGCCAACGGGTCGTTGATTCGACGTTAAAGTGACGAGTATATTAAAGTGAGAATTAAATGGCATTGGTTATAGGTTTATACACCAACACTCCAGCGGATCTCGACAGAGAGCGCGGTGCTTGTACTCGTATTAACCCGTTCGCGAATGAATAATCCGAGCTCATTAAAAAACTTGTGGCTGATGACTCGGGATCGGTATATCTACCTGATCGATCGATTTCCTGTATTCCAATTTTCACGACTGAAAGAGCGCTTTCCTGCGTCTTCAGACCATTTACGGCGCACAGCCAACCGTAAACAGTTTCTCGACTGCGCCTCCGCAGAGGCGAAAAACGCCCGTTTCTCGTCGCATGCTTTAAGCACAAAGGAACAAGGGGCGTGTAATTAAAGGTAACCAAGAGCGCTGCTCGTAATAACGACCGGCAAATGGGAAAAGTTATTGTCCCGTGCGACCTCGTGAAACTGTACTCACAGAGTTCGACGATGAAAAATAACAAGATGGAAGTGCGTGGGAAGCAATTTAATGGTTCGTCGCTTTAAACACCTGTCGCGTTGCTGTCATTTTCTTCCCACGATTAGTGGAATCTTTTTACTGCTAAAATCGATCTTGCTTGATTCAACCATTTGTTGAAACTGTGGGTATTACTCACAGGAAGAAGGAGACCACTTTGATGATTTCGGGGTGGAATTTGGGGGGAGGATGAACGATCTCTGGAACATACCTGAAACAGAAAAGAAACTTGTTTGATTAGACGAAGGAACTGTAGAGAGCTGAAAGTGTGGTTATAAAGACGGACGATGAAACTTTTAGATAGTGGTTCTAATTAAGGAATTAAGGATCGAAAGTGTAACTTGGGGGTAAAAACGTAAGTTGAGGAGCCAGGCATAGAAGTATCATCGCGAAGGAAAACTGTGGCGACTCGCACCACCTCCCACAGTCTGCTTCTTTGTTTGCTGACCCAAAAATAGAATGAACTCTCCGAAACTGTTTTACTGGTTCAGGAGCTAGAAAGCTGCTGTCCTGTTCTTGTCCTCAAACGGATGCAATTTCGACGAAAATATCGTATTCTTCAAAGCGTGCGATACTATGAATGTATTCATCACAAAATATTTAGTTCGCATAAAATACTGCGCCTGAAAAAGAATGTCCACAAAGAAAATACTTTCATCGTCTTTGACAGTAGTAAACATCATTTTCTAGCTTCCCCTAAAATAATATTCAAGTCATTCATCGGCATTTAATTTACTCTGCCTAACAAGAACTAGCATTTAGACATTTCACGAATTTTCCTTGCAAGCAGCCTTAAAATTCCCTTAAATAACGTCAGCGATTGTGACTTGACATTCTGTCACTCTGGCGGAAGAAAGAGCATCATAATTCCATTTACGAGATATCAAACGTTTCAGCTGACGAGTACGTTCTATTCCAGCAAACCGAAACCTTCCGGGAAGCCAAAAATGCCCGTCGAGCTGTCGTTAAAGGGATTGAATCAGAAACTCGACATAATCAACGCCTGCCACGGAGCCTGCGGTCTACGAAGGGCGAAGAACATGTCGCGGATCCGCGGGAACGTGTTCCGGGGCCGATGAATACCAGCGGGAATTAGGTTCGCAGGTAACAACGGACGTATTCAACGGGCAAATCTATGCGGAAACACAGGTATGTCGATGCCGAAGGAAGTTCCCGAGGGGAACAGGGAATTCCAACGCGTTGAGCAAGCAATGGCGCATCGGAAAGGAGCTTGATGATTGTTGTTATCGCGATTCCGTAGAATTTCATCCCGAATTCGCTTGCAGAGCTGCCTGAAATCCGTCGCTCCACTTTACTTCCACTTCTTAGACGCTAAACCTCGGATTACGATAACTGCATCACACAGGTCAAAGATCACAAGTGTATCCTGTGTGATATGAAACATGAAATCCTACCCACTCTGCTTGACTGACATATATAGGTAGGACTAAGTAATTAAATAAACTACGGTGAACTCAATACTGTTCTCTTCCTCCGAGTCTTTCTTAATAAAATTCTCGAAATTCTGAGCTACTTTTTAATTCCCTTCCGAGCATAATCCGCCAGTTCAAAAAATCACATCACCACCCGACCTTCCTTTTGTATCAGATCCGCCGTTCAGAATTCTTAATAATCCAGCAGATTATTACGCAAGCCTACCGAATGCGCCAGAATTCAAAGGAACGTTGACTCGAGCAACCCCAATGGCCACCAGCAATCCCCAGCGGCCACTAAATAAAAAGCGAAAGAGTTGGAAGCCAGGCGAAAACATTACCGTGCCAGGAGCTCTGACCGCGCGTTATGCAATTGATAAAACGTTGCTGCGTAGCCAGCGATAGGAACTTCCCCCATAAAGTATCGTTCAGTGAATATATACGGGCTGTACCGCTAGGAAATCAAGCAGAAGGAACCTCTCCCGAGACACCCGATGCATTTCTATGCACTCCGTGTGCCGACGGGTTCGGGAATGGCTGTTTCCTCTATAAAACACGCGCTACGGAGAAGCAAGCGGAAGAGGAACGGGGTAATCCCGCGGCTGCTGAACAAATCCGTGGCACCCTTTCAGAAACTTCTTATCACCACCGAATGCACGGGCCCCAGGCATCGTCAGAAGGGAATCACTCCCGGCGTACAATGCGTTTCGGTGCATCCATCGAGTTAATGCGATCGCAGACAGATTACGAGGATTTGTGTGTACGTAGGATAACATGGGAGCGGAGTTGGGATTGAAAATTCGGTATAGATAGTAGACTTCAAAAGCCACGGGGCATTCAATCGTTTCTCCATATTCAAATGAAATTAAACTTGAATAGGTACCAGAATATATGGCTCGCAGTGTTAATCTTCCGCGCTACGTTGCTCTGTGTCCCGAAGTGCTGTTAATAATCCAGCAAGTGCAGGAAGAAAGAACTCTGGAAACATCTTCAATAGCTGAAACTAACATTTCAGCAATGAAGAATGTCATCACATCGACACGGCGCGGCAGTGTGGTTTAAAAAATGCCTCTTAATTCAGTTCTCGGAAACAGAAGCGAGGCTGATGGCGGAAAATGTAGCGCGTCCTCGTGCGCGCAAAACGGTCCTCGCTGGTGGGCGTCGTCGTTCGTTATTAAAATAAAATTAATCCGAGAGCGGCGTGAAAAAAGAAGGCAAGCTCGGGGGCGAACTAATTCAGCATAGCGGCACGTAGGAGGCCGCTGGCAAAGATCCACTCGGTTCCTCGCGGAGACTCGCGCCCCCTTAGGCACCGCGTCGACCACGAAACGGGATACGCCGGGTAATATTTTCAGTGGCCGCGACGTGCCTAGGGTAAAACGTCGCGAGGGGCTGGGGACGGCGGCCCACGCTGAAGGGAGGACAGAGAAGAGTAAAGGAGTAACGTAATCCCTGGTAATTTGTCATCCACCGTGTAACCCCCCGCTTCTTATTTTTGCACGCCCGGGATACGGGCTTCCTCGTCTGGCTTCGCCTCTCCGTGCAGCGCGAAAAGCCGAATGGTATACATATCCGTTGGTGGGGCTCCCATCCGGTGATCCCGTAAGTAATACGAACTTTTTCAAAAGGCGACAGCGCGGCGATAAAATCTGCGGCCAGAATCAGAAAGGAAGGCCGCGGGGACTTGGCTGTTGCGCCCACAGTTTATTACACCGTGCGCGTCGAAAAGATACCGTTAAACGGGGGTGTGTTTTGGCGCTGCAGCTCCGGTGGTGAATGGAGGATAAGGGAAACGTAAGTAGGAGAGTCAATATAGTGTTTTTGGGGGTGTAAGTCGACTGTTCCTTGCACTTGGAACAACTGTGCCTTGAGGGTTTAAAGGGTCCGTGGGGATGTTGCTAAGGAAAGATTATATGAATACCTGTGCAAGCAGCGTTAAAGAATTTAAAAGTATCGATTGTTCTGGGGTGGCCAGGATTTTCAACCGCTTCGAGTATGCATTTAATAGAATGAAGAAAAATATGCAATCTTCGCAGAATGTCCCGATGGTTGGTAACGAAAGCAACACCGTCAGGTGATACCAGCGTAAAGCAATCTTGGGCACAACCCTATTCCCCCCATGGCCAACCGCCGTACAGTTTAGGGTGGTTCACGCCTAGCCACGGCTCGCTTTCCCCCGTCCGCAAATAAGGAGAGCGTGAAGCAGCCAGCCCCAAGGCCCGCATCGTAAAGTATCGTTAATATAAGTTTGCACGGTGATTCACGTTCTGCAGCCAGTGTGACCGAGCTACGTGGTGTTAGGGTTGGAATTACGGCTGGGGGTAATACCTGCATCGCCAGGCTTTCATGAGCGTAAAAATGGAGGCTGATCGTTGGATCTTGTTCACCAACACGTCCGTATCTCTGCCAGCCTCCGGAGCCGTGCTCTCCACCGTCGTTTCCCTTTTTTCTCTCTCTCTCTCTTTCTCTCCCTCTCACTCCGCCGTTCCGATGGGCCAGCAGCCTTTTTTCTTATCATTTATCACGATTTCCGTGGTGTCGCCTTTCATTCGCCTAAGAACGATATATAGTCGAGGGGCGCCCGTAGCTGTTTCGGAATCTATCGGGAACTGCAGCCGTTCTCCTCTGGCTCTCTCGGCAAACATTCATCTTAATTTCGCCAATCGAATCTCGTCACTCATTTTGCTGCTTGTCCGCGTCGCCTTCAGATTTTCATGTAGATCAATCACCCCCCGTGATATATGATAATTTAAGCGACGCGATTCCCCATTTTATCGCCAGACACAGCGACACATAGTGAAATATGAAATTGGAGTGGACGGAATATCTGGGCTGAAGTGATGGTTTGGTTTCTCTTGCTTTTTTCCGCGTTTCGAGTAATTTGTCGCTATTTTTGCTTCTACCGTGGAATATCGGGTTGACGCGGAGCGCAGAGTTTAATGTACCTATATTCGTTGGAACATTTTTGTGGATGTTTTCTGGTGTCAATAGCACGTGGGTATTAACTGGGCAGATTTTTAGTGGGAAGTAGAATATATTCATTTGACATTAATTTGTTGAACACTCGAAAGATTAAGATATCAGGCTCGCTGTAAAATTCAATATGTTTGATATTCCAAAATTCCCTTTAGGACGACTGGTGCGCGCATTTATTCGAGGAAACAGAAGGGCATTCTTCCAAATCGGCCAGCGGCAACCTTGACAGTGGAAACGATTGGTCGCCAGATGTTCGTTCGCTCCACGACTCGGCTATTATTAGTTATTTCTGTGTGAAATTGGACGGAACACGCTGAAACGCAGCAAATTTCTGACGGACCTTATAACACATGAATATTCAGTAGGGAATTACTCCGTCCCTCGCAAGTTACAGCAACACTAACCGTTAACTGTCAACTACAGGATAAGTTCAACTCAGATGCTTCCTATATCGAACCAGCCGGAACGTCTGAATTGAACATGATTACCGATGCTTGTTTTATTCAACAGGCTATCCTGGCTGAGGGAATTTTGAAATACGCGAGGAATGCTAGCAACACAATATTCTGTCTGGCTAAGTTATGCATCCGGAATAATTGATAGCTAATACCAATTTCAGCGGAATCTCCAGTATCCCCCGATATAAATTATCACTTACCCCGAACCCCTGACTACGCTATAACATTAACCACAGAAACTCAAGAAACAGATGTAAAAACGAAGCGAATAATAAAAGGCAGTGGCGGATTTAAGGAGGTTACGTACACCTAGAATGGCCGAAAACATCGATTTTTTCAATACAAAATTCGCAGAAGCTACACCATCAACTCGAATAAGAAAAATTATCTCACTTTAACCAGTATTTTAACCTTTAAACGCTATTTTATCGATACTATGTTTTTCAAATCGGTACCAATGATATTTCAAAAACTACCGAACCGATTTGATTGAAACTTGGCACGATTATTCCTCACATCAATATCTAGGGTAAAGTACCCAATTACTGTGCCCTGTGCAGGACTTTCGGAGTTTTCTCTAGTAAAAATAACTTTAGTAATGAAATTGACTTGTCTTAAGCATTTAAAGATAAATTTCAATGTTTCTTTTATCGATATAAATTTTTGCATGAAACAAATATCACATCTTCTTTGGATAATATTAAATATAAAAAAAGAAGTTCTGGGATCAGTTGCTGTGTGCCTATAATCTCCAAAAATCAGTTACTGTGCCTCAGTTACTGTGCTCCCTTTCTGAATACTGTGCTGCAATTACTGTGCTTCCTCCTTGAATACTGTGCTGCAATTACTGTGCTTTTTATTAGGTACACTCATTTTTACGTTAAATTTTTCTGTAATAAAAATGAAATATCATAATAAGTCACTTAAAAGTTCACATAATAGATGACCACTTTAATAAATTGTTCATATTTACCGTACTTTTCTTTGCAAATATAACCGGAGGTGCGTTAGAGGTTAGAATATTTAACACGCGCGGCAGTGTAAACGACACAGTAACTAACGCAAAGTGCGAAAACAACTCCAGTTATTGTACACAGTAAATGACGCTACTTCCAAATTCGTTTCAGTTACTGAATTTGTTGAAAATAAATACAGAAATTCAAATAAATAATCGCTGTATTGTTTTTCCGGAATCTAAATATGTTTTACTAATATAATTAACGTTGTGAATCTTACCTAGGACGATTTATTTTACTGAATATTGACCTTCATTTGTTCAGTATTTTCTTACACTGTTTCATAAGTTTTACAGAAAATTTTGCGAATTCATTATCAAAAAAGAAAAATAATTTTTTTCGTATTTTAAGAACTTCTGTGTGTTACATGTTTAATTTTAACAAATAAATAATTAACTGAATTTAAATAAAAAAATTTAATATCTTTTATTCGAGAAATATAAAGTTAATTATGCTTAATGATAAACTAGAGGCACAGTAATTGGGTACCCCACAGTAATTGGGTACTTTACCCTACTTAGTGTTTACAATACCGACTTTTTTTTAAAAGCCACAGTTTGTTTTTAATCGTTAAAAAAACTGATAAAATTCCTCTGAGAAGAGCAGAAGAGAACATTTTAAAGCAAATTAATCAGAAACAAAGTCAACGTACAATTACCTAAAACCTATCTCCCTTGTGATTCACTTCACAGAAGCATGCCTCGAGGAGTGTCTGGCACAATCAAGTCTTCCAATAAATACTTTCACTTGGAGCGACAAAGCGACCGTATTATCGCGCGACCTCTCATAGAGACACCAGTCTCAAAGAAGCTGCAAGCTGCAAGAAATACCAGCTGACAGCTGCCCTCGGAGACGCTCCTTTGAGGCATTTCCGAGTTCACCAGTGGGAACGAATATAAAGTTGACCAGAAACACCAACAGCCGCGATTTCATGGCCTCTGTATGCAACGCTGCTGGTCGAACACGCTTGATCCCATTAGCCTGGAAGCTCGTCAAGAGAATCAGTGGCAGACGCGGCGCTTTATAACGAAGACGGGCGGCGTCGACGGCGATATTACCCATCGAGGTCGAACCTCTCCTCGGGGAAAAAGCCGACGGCGTGACACGACCGACCTATTTGCCGCGCAAAAGAGCGGAAACGATAAGCGACAGTGAAGCGAGAAGAAGCGAAGCCGACCGTGATCAGGAACATCGTACTCTTTGGTACAAGGTTGCTTTGAAAAATGGAGCCTCCGACGACGTCGCTGTCACCGACTTTACCGCCACGAAATTTGAATGTCGATGGAAGAGGGATTCGAGTGCGCCTTTTGTGGCCACGTTTTTGGTCATGTCAGCTTGGGGGAAGGAGGACGGGGCTAGGATAATGGACGCTGAGAAGCTTCGACTACTTTTTAGTCCAGGGGAAGTGGAAAGTAATCATGACTCTCATATGTGATTCGACGTATCTGAAGTTGATGGTGTCCGTCAAATTAAATTCAAGATGAACACTGATCGGCAGGAATCGCATAGTTTTTAATTAATTAAACAAGCTTCGATGATTCAGCTGTTGTAATTAAATGTGAATGTCGTTTCCATTACATTTATAATTGTATCTCGCCGGGGTCCACAGCTTTATTCGCTCCAGTAAGCTCAAAATAGCGTAAATTATATTACATTTATTCATCGAGCGTAAGACACAGTAACATTCGCACGGAAGTAAAGAATGCAAAGTGCCGTTTGAAATTGTGCTGCACGATTATTCATTCATTACTATATTTCACTTAGAAACTTCCTACTGGCAGAAACGTTCATTGATACGAGGACGAACATAAAGGATGCATCGGTTCGCTGGTAGTTCGAGAATAGAATCGAGCTCCGGAAATTTCACAAGACACGTATTATATGTCAAGTGAATCAGTGTCATCTTCGGGCATGTTGGACGCCGAACTCTGCGAATGCATCACTGACTGATGCATGCAGACGTCGTTAAGGATCATGGAATTATATTCTTGGCTTCGAGAGAACAGTAACCAAGTTCGGGGAGAAACGGATTTAGATAACAGTCACTCTTCATCAATTAGACACATTTTGACGCGTAGCAAGACAACATGCCGCACCTTGAGTTATGAATGGGTTGATATAGCTCCTAACTTTTACGCTGCCCCTATCTTTTTAAATCCCAAACTCGGGAATATATCATTTCTATCAAAATTTAGCACATAAATAATAAATCCATTTGTGAATAACGAAGTACTTTAAGACGCTTAAATAACACATCCATTTTTCTCGATTCTGGGAACATAACCCTAATAAATATTTACTCATTTCTATTTCTATTGGTTACCCTATTATTAATTAAAATTAACCTTTCACCATCGTCCGATATTTTATATTACCTCTTTTAGACTTAGTATTCCGCTGCCACAGGATCGACTAACCGCGAATGTAAAATGTAAAATGCAAACACGCACATAGGGGTAATGCAATGAGTGCGGCGCACGGTGATGATACAATCTCGAAGTAGCAGGGTACGCCTGTCATTAGCCAGGCCGTTCAGTCGCTTCGGGGTAAGGACAATTACAGGGAATTGGCCGGGGGCTGAGAAATTATTCACAACTATAGAAAGAACGCGCGCTATCGCGCACTTCCCGCTGCTCTTTGTAGAATGAAAAATGCAGAGACGTCTGCTGACAGAGAAATGCTTCGCTCGGACGTTCTTCCTTGTTATCGTCGTTTGATTACCTATGTTGAAGATGGCTTCTCTTACGCTTGGAGAATTTTAACGAGTATCACAGTACGTACAGTGCCGCGATGGCACCTTCATCAAACTTCCATCACGAATTCCCAGCTTCCTGCAAGTTTCAAATTAGACATCGATCCGCGCGAATGCCTCGACCTTCTCAATATCCAATGCCTTCTATACCAACTTTATTAATGTCCTAGGCCAATGAACCGAATATACGCTTGTACACGCTTCCCTCTTCTTTCAAGGCAATCACGCAGTGTCCATGAAAACGAACAGTAGAGTGCGTCTTCGAGTCTATCCATTCTCGTTATTCCGTCGAATAAAAGGGCTCAGAAAAGGTCATCCACTACGAGCCACAATAACCTTCTTTCTTCCCACCTTCTCTCCCAGCGAGTTCATATTCAGAGATGATTTTTCTCAGAAACTGGGCGATGAATAACAGAAATCTAGTCTACATTTTTTACTCGTTTTTTCATTAGGAGTCACGTGCTCGCCAATTTCGCCGCGCTTTAAACCCCATATTCGCGAATACCGCGCGGCAACTTGGGCCCGTCGTTAACGTGGTCAGCGATCGTTACGAAACTCCGCGTTAAGCTCGCTTCCGCGTAGGTTCAAACGAATTAACACGCGACATCGGGTTAATCTCGGCGCGAGAGCACAAAGGGCCGAAGAAGGAATACCTCCGCGTGAAGTAATGAGCTTCGAGGCTGGAGGGGGCCCGTGGAAGCAGCGCTCTTTCACTTTGGAAACAAGCGCCCAAGTGAAATTGAAAAAAGTTCCGCGCGATTATCTCGATAAAGGAGTCAGAGGTTCTTAATCCATCTGGCCAGAACTTTCCTCCCGGGATGGTCGCGAGTTTGAGCCGTGGGGGAATGATCCAGCAGTGTCCTATAACGTGTCTGGTAATTGTAAGCTCTCTCTGCCCGTTGTAACTTCAATTATCTTCGCCTCCTTTGTCCACGGGGCAGTTAACTTTGATCGAAACTCTCGTCGGAGATCAGAGGGAGGGAGGCGGCGGGGCAGAATGAAGGGAGGAGGGCTTGGAGAATCGAGGCAAGATGATGCATTTTCTTGTGCTCGAGCCGTTTAATTAAATTTTTCACCAAGCGACGTTCATTAATGATAAAAATTCATCGACGCCTTCGATGTCGCGCTTCTCAGCAGTCTCCGTCGAGTCCTGTCGCCTTTGGACTGGGCTAATGTGATAATTGAAATTACTTCGTCGACGAGCGCCGTGGAACCAAAGATGGAGGGCATCGATGAAAGAGATCACGTTCAATCCCATTAAAGTACCCGTTCTTGTTAGGCCGCGTACAGACTTGAGCACGAACGCGAATGAGGCAAGCCGAGGCAGACCCGAATGCCTCGGGCTGGAAAAAATTGTGATTTTTGTCCTGTGCGTCCCGCACGAGGCAAGCTGAGGCAAGCTGAGGCAAATTGAGACACACTTCTATATCTGAGTATATATAATATCCATATACATTATCTCTGTATATAAAATTTATAAAGCTATGTTCACGGTGTTATGGCGTGGTAACGTAACAGCACAAACAGTATAATCACCAGGGTAATCGCCGCGAACAATCTAATGGCGTTTTCGGACGGTCGCACTGGGGCGCATTGAGTGCGAATTTTGACCAATCGGAGGCGAAAACGTTCACACTCTTCGCTTCCGATTGGGTAGGGTTCGCACTCGGTCCGCCCCAGTGCGACCGTCCGAAAACGCCAAAAGGTGACGAGCGAGCGGGCATCGCGTCTCAAAGTTCTTATTGACTCACCCTCCATATTCATTTTCTTTCAAATTCGTATTTCTCAAATGCGCCGGTAAGTATGGACTGGAGTGCATTATCGGAGTCTCGAAATACCTGGCTTACAGAGAATGGCATAAATGCTGTTATTTTATTGCACACTGAAACATCTGTTTTGAGGAACCTACATTTTTCTTTTTAAAACTAACAGTTTGTCCATATTTTTACTCGCATACGAATCATTTAATTGTTCTCCCTTAACTCACACACACTGTATGCATATTCACATATCATATGTATATACGTGTATATGTAGGGTAAAGGCAGGTAATATGGAACAGCACGTAATATGGAACTTCGTAAAATTTCGATAAAGAAATAACGAACTCTTCAGGTAATCGTTTATACTAGATCCCTAGACACAATAGACGATGATACTGAGAATTGAGCATCAGTCGGGCATCTATCATTGAAAGAGAAACGTTTATATTTTTCGTGGGGTGTAAAAGTTAAATATTGTAATTAAGGTATGTTACAAAGTATTATTTTGATATAATTTATCATTAAATATGTGTGTTCTTGATTATTCAGCAATAGTTTACTAATAAAGTTACTTTGTTCTTAGTATAATTCTTAATTTCTTGTCGGAACATGTGTGTACGTCAGCGATGCCCCGATGGGCGGCCCGAGAGTACGAGCATCCATCGCATTTTCCAAAGCTCGCGTGGAAGGGGGTCTCGAAACCAATGAAGTTGCAGGCATGTAACGGATGAGGAAAACTCTAGTAGTGTGCGTGTAGGCTCGTACCCTGAAATCAGCATGTAACCGTTACATGCTGATTTCATTGCGATTAAATTGATTTGACTTCTGGTTATAGGCTGATTTCAAGTCGTTTGGATTTGCGGTTATGGGTTCTATTTTTTGTTGACAGGATAATTTTTTAAACCCTGGGGGGTTTCTTTTTCTTCATAATTTTGTATTGTCATCCAAACTACGTATGCCTGCAAAGTTTCAAGTCTATTGGATAGTTGGAAGTGGGTTAAAATTGAATTTCTAGGTTTGAACTGAACAAACATACATACAAACAAACACACAAACAGAGGATTGAAGCTGAATAAAAATCGTTTAATAAGAAACTTTTTGTTAATCAGAGGTGTAAGTGGGAATGTTCAAGTCTATTTCGTCCAATTACATAATATTATTGTTTAATCATTAGTCAATTCCTGTTTATTTTCCCAATTCCTAAAATGTAGAACACTGGGGCTCCAAGAGTACCAGTCATATAAGCCTACGGGTACGAGCCTACACGGCACACGCACACTACTAGAGTTTTCCTCATCCGTTACATGCCTGCAACTTCATTGGTTTCGAGACCCCCTTCCACGCGAGCTTTGGAAAATGCGATGGATGCTCGTACTCTCGGGCCGCCCATCGGGGCATCGCTGGTGTACGTAATATGGAACATACCGAGTAACATAGATGAAGTTGATAATGACGATGACGACGATGATGCGGAATGTGTGGTGTGGCTCGTCTTTCCCTTGCTTTCGCCGCATGCCTTGGGCCGATCCAATAACTTTGGATCGGCCCGAGGCATGCGGCGAATGGCGCCGCGGCACGTCCTGCCTCGGAACGACACCCGCATTGAGCACGAATTAATTTTTTTCGACCGATAAGGTAAATGTCCCAATGGCGAAACAGTTAAGGAAGCAGTTGAGATGATTGCAATTTTTTTTATATTTAAATAGTATAAAATTATAACTAAATATAATTATTCGAAAGCGTAAAATTTCTACTTTCACATAACGTAACAAGAATCTACATTTGTTAAAGCAAAAGTTTTAAATTAATTAAAACATTAAACTGTTCATATGGCCCAGTAATTAAATAAAATTCATAGCGTGTCCCAGTCATTAATTAACAGTGTCCCAATTATTGAATATGTATTTAATTTAACTATTTCTATCAGTTAATGAATAGAAATCAACTGACTGTAGTTCTTCTTCTTTATCTTTTTTACCTTCGGCATGACTTTATGTCTGAAAAAGTTAAAAAATGATTAAAAGTATATTATAAAAGTTTAGGTTATGGTAATATTATAACGAGTATAAGATTAATTATCCTAATAATTCTTAAACAGTATTATGTTTTTGTCTAGTTATTATTAACGTAAATATATAGGATACAAAAAATACTTACTTTGGTACAATAAATATTTATAATTTTATAACTACTGAACACTGACGTCTGTAACACCGCGGTTAAACAACCATTGAACACACGTTTAATGATTGGTACGTGTCATGTTACCGTGTACTAGTGGATAAACGCAACAATTTCAATATTAAAAACAAAAAATTATTAAAAGATCCAATTAATTTTAAATTCTTCAATGTATAATAAATCCAAAACAACTGTATAATTTCAAAAATTATAAAATAATAATTAATTACAACCTTAACAAAAATATTCTCTCGCTTGCTTGAGCCCATTAGGTAAGAAGCGAGATTGAAACTGTTGAAGCTTTACTGTACAATAATATTTTTGTATGATATAACTATTCAGTTATGTAAGCTTATAATTGTATCTATATAAAGCTAATACATTTTGCAATTATATTTCGAACAGTTTAAACGTTGCAAATTAGTAAAACTATTATTATTAATAAAATTTCTCCTCAATTTTTAATTATTGGGCCATGTTTAAGGACTGGGACATTTACCTTAGCGTGCGGCGAACAGCCCCGAGGCAGCCGCGAACGCCCCGAGGCATGCGGCGAACGGCCCCGAGCAATTTACCGACGTGCAACACTTGCATACGCATTCTGTCTCGGCTTGCCTCATTCGCGTTCGTGCTCAAGTCTGTACGCGGCCTTAACGAAGTGTGCTTTTAAATGAATTCTAAAGTAAACAAACTTGAATATAGCCCCGCTGCTTATTTTTAGTAACAATTAATGGGGCCGCAGAGCTGTGCATTTGGCACACGATAGGTAGGGTAGAACCCCCAATTACTGACACCTACCCAATTACTGTCACCTTAAGCTATTTTAATGAAAATAACGAATAAATAAACGTTGTAAAGTCGTACACAAAAAGAATTATGTAATTCAACCTATAATCTATACGCTAGAAAATGCACCACTTAATATTTTTTTTTTCATTAATTTCAATAAGACGATACAAAATTTTAATTTGATGACAACAGTGGAAATGGCGACTTCCTTACTAGTGAAAGAGAAAATAGGGCACTAAAGAAAGGGCTATAATTACTATATTTAAATTATTTACATAATAAACAATAATTTTTTAGTACAATATAAGTATCATAGAAAGTCACAACGATCGTAATATAACGATTAATTAAGCCTTTTTAATTATTATATGGGTGATAGTGATTGGTACAAGCGTTTTAAGCATTTCGGTATTACTGTCATAGCAGTAGTTGCTCATGTACATGAGATGACATAACCGTAAAATGAGTAACAAACAGTATTAGGTTAGCTGGCAGTAATTGGGGTGTCAGTAATTCAGTCACACACGTTTTAGAGGTGTCAGTAATAGATCTAGAAATATGTTTTTTAGATTAATGAATTTATATATGAAAATAGAAATTCTAAGACCCACAAAATGTTTTTCATGAAGTAAACATATTAAACCACAATAAAAAAAATAAAAAACTTATACTTTTAGTCAATAAATACAGAGACTATGCAATAATATTAGAGTCAGTCCTTAATGTGTCAGTAATTGGGGCTTCTACCCTATAGAAATTATTTTCATCACGGATTATAAAAATATAAATTTCCCCTTCGTTAGTATTTTTCCCAGGGAACCAGTGAATCTAGTAACTTCATTCATACGAATCTCATTGATATTGATACTATTCACCACAGACTCTACCACATTCATGCCTAAACGACATTGCATTTAAAAACAATGCCACCGCGGAACTACCCAGGAGTAACAGTTTGTTGTATGCCAACATCATTTAAATTTAGTTCTCCAGATAGCAATAGTAAGCATCCTAAACAAAGTATTAGTCATCCAGATAGTAATAGTAAGCATCCTAAATCCTTTCTTCTATGACCTCATCCGTTCCTTATTACTCATCCTTGAACCTTCATCTCTATGCCTCATCCCTTACCGACCGTTAAACTCAGGACAACCCCCACTTTCCAGCTTACCGAAAACCGTACATATATATATAACACGCAATTCTTAAAAGGTGACTTCACTGCACTTCACCACTTCAGTCCGAACAGTCTGGACACGAGAATCTAGTTCTGAATTTAGAATATATCATTTATCTGTAATCGTCTTAGTTTCCGTTATTTGTACAAAGTTATTTAATATAATAAAAGCAATATTATAAATACGGAATACAACATAAATTTTGGCGACGAGGATGGGATGTCCAGCACTCAACACACAGCGAGCATAAGTGGAATTAGCAACTCTACCCTGTGAATCGAGTGGCAACATTCATATTGCTGAGAACGTGGACATCGAACAAGGCGAAATACAGAAGAGCAGCGTACTTGAGGAAATTCTGCAACCTGGTTGGAAAATACTGGACCTAGCAACGCCAGCACCAATTGCAAAGGATAAGTTCCACAGTAAGTACTGCTCAATTGATGTTCTTCAGTCTAGACAATTCTTATCCTTCTATATTTCTTAAACTTTCCTAAATCCTATACAATCATGCCTGATCAAGTGGCGACTACGTACGAAGTCTCATTCTTAATTAAATTAATTCCTGAAACATTTGACGGTGATCGATATAAAATTCGTAGCTTTGTAAAGCAAGTTGACGGAGTATTCGAACTAGCTACGGAAAGTCAAAAACGTGCTTTATTACTTTACGTGAAAAGTCGTATTACTGGCAAAGCACGAGAACAAATTGACATACATTGCAATCTCACGACTTGGGGAGGAGTTTCTGAGCTTCTTTTAAGTCTCTATCAAGATAAAAAAACTCTTGATCAATTATTCGAGGAATTAAATTCAATCACTCAAAAACAAAATGAAAACGTATCACAGTTCTTCCAAAGGATCGAAGACCTCTCGTCTCGAATCCTCGCAGCCGTTCATGTATCAGAACAAGTCGAAAGTAATATACCTGGAAGTATCGCAATGATAACTAAGATGACCCTTAATCGATTCATTTATCACACTCATCCTCAGATTTCACAAATGCTTCGATACAGAGAATTCCAAACAATTAATCAAGCCTTTACCGCCGCTTCAGCGGAAGAAAAAGCCCTTCGAATTCATTATGATAATTCCCAAAGTTGCACTTACTGCAGTAGAACAAATCACGCAAGTAAAGATTGTCGCTTTAAAAATTCAAGGTCAAATCCTTCAATACCTCAACATTCAAAGCCAATTCACTTTACGCAACAAAATCAAACGTTCAGACACAATAATTTTAAAAGTTCTCATAAAAGTGCGAATCAATCACAAAATTTGAATCGATCCTATGATCCAAGGCCAAGTCAAAACTCAAGCCGTCCAATAAATCAAATTCAATGTCGTTATTGTAAAAATTTGGGCCATTCTATCGACGAATGCATAAAAAGATTTGCTGCAAATGTTCGACGTAACAAAAATGATGGGAATAAATCGAATCCCCAGAACGCCCAACACTCAAACGTTCATCTGAGTAATCAAAATCTTCAAATATCAGAAAAAACCTCTAATCCTCCTGTGCAAGTACCAGCGAGTAATGACACATCTAACGTTACGACAAATCTCAGCTCATTCGTATATCATAATGCCTACTTGAACAATAACGAATTAATATTCGTTCTATTCGAATCTCGATCATCAAATTCCTCTGACGGAATTCTAAAGTTTCTAATTGATACGGGAGCATCTGTGTCATTAGTTAAAAGGTCTAGTCTCGGTAATTTTAAAATTACTAATTCTGAACCAATCATGCTCAACGGTATCAAAGCTGATGCACCGATTGCAACTCACGGAGAAACGGAACTTAAATTATCGATCCGTAAATATTCTCTTTATTGCAAATTCCAAGTCCTTGATTCTAATACGGGTATTCCTTTTGATGGTCTTTTAGGACAGGATTTTTTTGATTCACAAAATTGCAAAATTGATTACCAAAGCTCATCTATTTCAATTAAAGCGATTCCATTCTCAATTCCTTTCCAACGAAATACAAATCAACCGTCAGACACGTCTTTAATGTCAATTGGACCTCGAACGGAAATGGTGGTCAAAATGCCGATTTTAAACCCTCTCAATTTAAAAGAAGGATTAATCCTAAGTCAAGCACTGAATCAAAAAGAGTCGTTAATTGTTCCCAGCACGTTAGTGAAAGTGATAAATAAGAATGAAGTTTTAATTACGGTTATTAACCGATCTCTGGAAAAGGAAATATTTATTAAACCCAATCTACCACTCTTACATCCCTCTGAGCAGAGTCATATCTTTTGTTCTTCTAATAACGGGTTAGTAAATAAACACGAAAGGCTTACGTTAATACATAAAAACATACGTACAGAACATTTAAATACTGAGGAGAAAAATTCAATAATAAAGTTATGTCACGAATTCGAAGATATTTTCCATCTCCCCGGTGATACATTAACCGTGACTAATGCAACTACCAATAAAATTCGAACAACTGATAATATTCCTATTCATGTAAAATCCTATAGATATCCTGAGGTGCACAAAAACGAAGTATCGAAACAAATCGATAAAATGTTAGTGCAAGGGATCATAAAACCTTCAACAAGTCCCTGGTCAAGCCCACTCTGGGTCGTACCAAAAAAAATTGACGCTTCTGGTGAGCAAAAGTGGCGTATTGTCATTGACTATAGGAACCTTAATGAAAAAACGATCGGAGATGCTTACCCACTCCCATATATAGAAGATATCCTAGATCAATTAGGTCACGCACATTATTTTACCACATTGGATTTAGCAAGTGGTTTCCACCAAATTCCCATGCATTCGGACGATGCCCAAAAAACAGCTTTCTCAACTCCAGAAGGTCATTTTGAG
The DNA here is from genome assembly GCA_946251845.1 of Andrena fulva. Classification (NCBI taxonomy): domain Eukaryota; kingdom Metazoa; phylum Arthropoda; class Insecta; order Hymenoptera; family Andrenidae; genus Andrena; species Andrena fulva. The sequence continues at coordinate 57,034,606 of OX276329.1, read as the reverse complement.
TTTACGCGAATGCCCTTCGGTCTAAAAAATGCACCTGCTGTATTTCAAAGAATGATGCATAACGTTTTGACTGGACTTAGTAACAAACAGTGTTTCGTTTATTTGGATGACGTGGTAATTCATGGATCCAGCCTCACTGATCATAATTTAAAGCTACGTAATGTTTTCAACAGATTTCGTGAAAATAGTCTCAAGCTTCAACCGGATAAGTGTGAGTTTTTACGCGAATCTTGTCAATATCTTGGGCATATAATTTCTAAAGACGGAGTCAGACCGAATCCTAAGAAAATCGAGTGTATTCAAGGAATGAATCCTCCAAAAAACTTGAAGCAAATAAAGCAATTTCTCGGAATGGTTGGATACTATCGGAAATTTATTCCAAGTTTTTCAACGATCACGAAACCAATAACATTACTGTTGAAAAATGACACGGAATTCATTTGGTCCGAGCAACAACAAAACGCGTTCGAGACATTAAAATCAATTTTGATAAGTGAACCCCTGTTGCAGTATCCTGATTTCTCTCAAACCTTTGTCGTTACCTGTGATGCCTCCAATGTGGGTATTGGCGGTGTTCTCTCGCAAATAAAAGATAATAAGGATTTACCCATAGCTTATTACTCAAGAACATTAAACAGTGCTGAACAAAACTATTCCACGACTGAGAAGGAGCTATTAGCTATTATAAATACGGTTGAACACTTTCGACCTTATCTTTATGGCAGAGAATTTACAATTTATACAGATCACAGACCCCTGCAATGGCTTTTTAATTGTAAAAATCCTTCTTCAAAACTTGTTCGATGGCGATTACGTCTTAATGAGTACAAGTATATAATAAAATATAAACCAGGAAGAGTAAATTCTAACGCAGACGGTTTATCGCGATTACATCCTGATCCGAAACAACTCTCCGAATCTACGTTCCACGTACACAAATCCGCTAAAACGTACCAGGATTTTACAAAATTCCATTACCAAAACTTAAGCGTAATCGAATTTCCAAAGGAGGAAACCCTTCTTCCAAGATTAAAGGGCACGATAGTATTATTGTGGTCTGAAGATTTGGATGAAGAAAATCAATATTCAGATTACGTGACTGAAAATTTTGACACAACTGCGATGACATCAAGTCCTAACGGATTGTACAAATTGAGAAATGATAATCAAACTCTACTAATTTTATTTCCCAAAAATCTACACCATGACAAAATTGATTATCGTAATTTATTTCAAAGTTTTATGAACCTTCAAGATATAATAAAATCAAGGGATTTTACTTTGATTCCACCTAAAAAGAAAAACGGTGTTAAACCTGAAATTTTTAATGAAATGGTTAAATTCATTTTTCCTTCTAATAATATTAAATTTTTAGATACGAGGAAAATCGTTCCCAAAGATCGCGAAGAAATACGAATCATTCTCAAAGAATGTCATGATAGTAAATTATCCGGACATTGTGGGTTTAATCGTACTTATTCTAGAGTCAAAGAAAGATATCACTGGTCTACAATGAAAAGTGACATTAGGAGTTACATTAAAACGTGTCATTCTTGTCAGATAAATAAAACCAATTTTAGACCTACTAAACAACCTATGGAGATTACGACTACTTCGGAAAAACCTTTTCACAGGTTAGCTATTGACGTGGTAGGACCTTTACCCGTGACTGAACAGGGTAACCGATTTATTATCACAGCTCAAGATGATCTGACAAAGTATTCGTTTGCATTTGCAGTTTCAAATCATGAAGCACAAACGATTGTCGAAAAATTACTTTTTATTTTCGTTTACTTTGGTATTCCCCAAACATTTCTGACCGATCAAGGTTCAGATTTTATGTCAAATCTTGTTAAGGAAGTAAGCAACCTCTTTAAAACAAGGCATATTTCAACCACACCATATCATCCTCAAACGAATGGAGCACTTGAGAGATCTCATCTTACTTTAAAGGATTACCTCAAGCATTATATAAATAAAAAACAAACGGACTGGGACACTTACATTACTTTTGCAATGTTTAGTTATAATACAGCCGTTCATAAATCCACTCGTTATACACCGTACGAACTTCTTTTCGGACAGAAGGCCTACTTGCCTTCATCTATAACTCAGAATCCAGAGTTCCATTATACTTATGACGATTACATTCGTTCACTTAAATTTAAGCTCAATACGTCTTTCCAAATCGCACGCGAAAATCTTATTGTTTCGAAATTTCGTAGCAAAGAATACCATGATAAAAAAATTAATCCAATTGTATTTAAAGTCAATGATTTGGTTACGATTGAAAACAAATATATTCCATCGGGACTATCTAAGAAACTTTCCAGCAACGCTAAGGGACCTTACAAAATCATTCGACTTTTTCCTAATCAAACTGCTGAAATTCAGATTAATCGGAAACTGGTTAAATATCATACTAATTTACTTAAACCTTATTTTCCAGATGAATCAGATAATTCTGATCCTTTTCCTACTCCCGCTTCTAGCGAGTAGTGATTTTTTCACTCACCAACCTTTCAAAAAATCTGGCGGAATCTTTTATATCAAACAGGGAACAGTAAAAATTTCGAACTCCAAACTGACACTCCTTTCATATATGAATAGAACTCATTTAAACAACGCATTCATGATCATTAACAAGTATTTCATTAAAACAAAAAATATCTGCAATTTAACATTGCAAGACCCAACTCGAAAAGGTGATACTAGCTTTCATTGTGAACGTACTATCCAGTTAATCGAATCAGAATTATTGGAAGTTAATATGAAACGCGAAATCCTCCAACAATTGACCGAGAAGCACGTTATTAGGAAGAAACGTGGTCTTTTAAATGGTATGTCATATCTATTAAAATGGGCTTTTGGTACTCCCGACGCCGATGATGCTCAATTTTATGAGGATAGTATTAAAACATTAGTAAATAATAGCAAGCAAACACAAACCCTGCTGAAGGCACAGGTTCAAGTGATTGCAAATACTATTAGAAACTTTAATAGTTCTCTATATTCACTTCAAAGTCAAGAGAAAGCAATGAATGAAAATATAGGAAAAATAAACTCCTTCACTGTTCAAACAAATTCTTTTATTTCACGATTAGAAATGCAATCTGTGGTGAGCCAACAGATTACCACTTTAAACGTACTAGTAAGGCAGATTAATCGTGAACTGTCAAAATATATTGAAGCTATCAATCTAGCCGAACATAACATTGTTTCACCGTTCGTTATTACTCCTAAAATGCTATACGAAGAATTAAAAGATTATAAAAATCAACATGAACTAGTTATGAAACCAGATTTAGAAAATATACGTGATTTTTATAAATTTATTCAACTCCATGTAGTTATCACAAAAAATAACATAATATTTGCACTTCAAATTCCTTTAGTTGTTCGAACGAAATTTGATCTCTTCGAACTTATTCCTCTTCCAATCCAGCATAATGATACGAAATTCTTTTCTTACATTATTCCTCAAAGTCGGTATCTCCTCCTTTCCCAGACAAAATCCCAATTTATTTTTCTAAAAGAATTGTCTGATTGCAACGAATATCGAGATGAGGAGTACGTCTGTTATAACTTGCATACCACGGCTTCAACATATCAAGGAATCTGCGAGATCGAACTGTTGTCTCCTCACATCAGTAAGATTCCTTCTTCCTGCACGACGAAGACGATTAAAGGAACCATAGAAACTTGGAACTATATTGCAAGGAATCAATGGATTTATGTCCTCGACGAGCCAACTACTTTAACTATCATGTGCGGAGGAAATCAAGATCATATGGAAGATATTGTTCTAAAAAAAAGCGGAATCATACATCTTCAACCTCACTGCAAAGGATATACTAATCTGTTTATGATCGACGCAACATCTGGAAGCAGTAAAAACGCAACTTATTATATCCCACACATGAATATTCTAGATGATGATTGTTGCAACTTGTTGCCTCATCTAAAAACAATTGAGTCGATCGCTCTAAAGCCGATACATCTCACGAACATCGATCTTACAGAACTCAAGTACGCTAGTAAGAAATTAAACGAGTTCGATGAGATTATTACCAAACAAATAAATCAGCCATTCATTATCACACACACCAAGTGGTACACAATCGCTCTTGGAATAATCGCAGCCCTCCTCGTATTGTTTATACTTTTAAAATGCTGCCAATGTTGTGGATGTCTTTACTGGTTACAACGTTTATGTTGTTCAACCACGAATTCAAGATATGGAGTGACCAATCCTCCATTAATAAAAAAATTCTTTGATTATGTCTTTAATTCATCATCATTGCCATCTTCGGTGAATGAATTAGTCACCTATCAACCAAGGCGGAATCTACCAGTCATCAATGCTCCAATACCTGAGATTTCGGAAGACGAAGAAGCAAATCCCGTTCCGACCCGACAAAGAACACGTAAAAGTACTACACCCCTCTAGGAAGTAAGGAAATCGACGCATCCATAGTAATTAATACTATTTATATCCATCCTAGAGTATTTTATACTTTACTCTTGTTTTTATTGTTATCATTTAGTCTTACATTAGTTATTATACGAATAAGAAAGAAACTTATTGTATCTGTAATGTAATAATTGATAATCAGGTTATACTTAATTGTTAACTTTTCGTTAAGCAATTTTATGGCGGAAGGTGTTGTATAATATTATTTTACCTTTTGTTTTTGTAATCTTCAATATCTACGTAATGTAATTATTTATAATCATGGTATATGTAATTGTTAACTTTCCGTTGAACAATTTTATGGCGGAAGGTGTTGTATGCCAACATCATTTAAATTTAGTTCTCCAGATAGCAATAGTAAGCATCCTAAACAAAGTATTAGTCATCCAGATAGTAATAGTAAGCATCCTAAATCCTTTCTTCTATGACCTCATCCGTTCCTTATTACTCATCCTTGAACCTTCATCTCTATGCCTCATCCCTTACCGACCGTTAAACTCAGGACAACCCCCACTTTCCAGCTTACCGAAAACCGTACATATATATATAACACGCAATTCTTAAAAGGTGACTTCACTGCACTTCACCACTTCAGTCCGAACAGTCTGGACACGAGAATCTAGTTCTGAATTTAGAATATATCATTTATCTGTAATCGTCTTAGTTTCCGTTATTTGTACAAAGTTATTTAATATAATAAAAGCAATATTATAAATACGGAATACAACAAGTTCCTCCCTGCGTCCAGCAAAACATAAGCGTGTATCTTTCACCCCGCGGTGTTTCCTCCAGAGGACGCCCTATGGAAAATTGAAGGAACGGGAGTGAAAGGAAAAAAACTTCAGCAGCGGAAACAATGATACTCGCGCTACGTGGCGCGTTAGCACCGCCGGCAAAATGTATCTCGCCTCGTGGCGAGAACAGCTGCAATAATAACACGCTCTGCAACAAATCCACTGAGAAGATGAAACGGCGGAAGCGCGGACAAAGAGAACGGGGGCGACAGGAAGAGGCGACTGGCGGACGTTGACAATAAAGTTACAAACGACGCGGCGCTGGGTGTCTTCCGCGAAGATTGCCGAATATTTTTTCTGCCCTTTTGTTTTTTCGTTCTTTTTTTTCCCGTTTCCACTCCCTACGTCGAAGGGATTGTTCGCTCGCCCGTCGGCGGATCGAAGGGAAGCGCGGACAGCACGTCGACGGAAACGTTGGAGCTTCCGGCGTTAGGTCTGACTCCTGATGCATTGTCCTGCGGTGAATCGATGCCGTTCTATCGAGACGTAACATTTCTGAAATTTACGAAAACGTACCGGAACGCGGAAAAATGACGCTTCGAGGGCGGACGGGACAACGGCGGTGATTTCCAAGTGGTTCGTTGGGACAAATCGTAAATGAATTGAGCGTATCTGGGCAATTCAATCGCGTAAGGGGACGCGGATGCTTCAGTGTTCGCGCCGAGCCATTCACTGCTACTTGATTGAGTTTTATTCGGGGGCTGCGGAATTGTGGTGGCAATTCAATTCACGAAAATGAGGAATATTGGAGAGGTTGGAGACACGCTAGCTCTCAAAAGTATTTGAACAATTTATTTATTGAAAATAGGACGAAGTAGAACCAAGATTTCTACCTCTCGCGGATGCTGTGCATCATCTTTTGCCTACTTTTGGAAATCTCTGCAAACCCTATATAAAAACACTTCATTCCAGTTGAGCAGGTTTTACAGAAAACTTGTATTCTTTTCACAATTGAAGAGTCCTTGTAGAAAGCACTGCAAGTGCCAAGGATAAACAAATGTACTATAATTCTGCACGGTAAAATTTTTTTTTTTTAATTTTGGCATTCGCAGTATTTTCTACAATCCTATTTATTAATCCATATTTCTTCCTATTTTCCAACGACTCAAAGCCCATAAACATGGGAGCACAGTGACAGAAGCAATCGCCGGATAGAAGGGAACGAATGTTAATCACCGACATTCAAAAGCAAAGTGGAGCACCAGCGAAGGAACGGGAAAGTTTGCTAGCACGGTGAATTTAAAACAAGCGGCACCGTACGTCCTTCGGAACTTGGTAATTCAATTTGTGGGCTGCCAGTGGAAAAATTCAGGCAATTCGCGTTTCTGCCCGCGTCTCGGGGTTTCACCGTCAATTTCACCCGCACATTTTCCCCGTCGAGATTTCTGGTTGCATTTACGCCCAGCCTACTGCCGCGAACGCAGTATTTAGTTCTAAAATTCATTGACACTGGTACTAATTAATAACTACTTAGTTTTCCCTGAGGCCGAGGGAAAACGAAATGGAGAGGGAACGACCCTGGAAACCATTGCAAACCTTCACATTCTTCTCGCAGGTGGGACAGTGTGGACCCAGAACCCAGCTAATCAAGAAGTGAATACTATGATTGACACAATAATCCCTATACTTACATAAATATTCCAAGGCTTTTCCTAATTGAGAAGCAGTATTTTACATTTTAAAGAATTTTACAGAATTTTTATACATAGATTAATTTTATAGAATGTTATTTTTATAGAATTTTTCCATTTTATAGAATATTGAATCTATTAATAAAACACTATCTTTATCACTCGATAATCAGTGCAACCCCTTACACTAACATCCAGCAACAATAGTTAAACGCGAAACGCTAGTTCATAATTCAAGTCCTTTGAACTATTTCCGAAGTCCCAGCAACGAGTTCCTTAAATACCATCGAATTAATCGCGCGAATTAAAGGGGTTCCGCCAGGCTCGCTAGAATGCAACCAGTCAATTTAACCAGGCCGTGAAGTGCCCCTCTATCGCGGCAGCCACAGACATCCATCGAAATTCTTGACACAGCACGGGGCTCCACCGTGATAGACAACCGACGTAAGATAACACAATTAGCGCAACAATTCTGCAAATTGCAGCAAGAGATGCCGATGAACTTCAGCTGTCGGTTATTCCTGGACGTGATGTCGATACAATATCGCTGCTGCTATCTGATCAAGTTAAAGCGTGAATTAACTGTCTGTCTGGCTTCAATGGGATCTCCGACGGAATCGACGGAACGGTGTGAATACCGGCATGCAAAATTCATTGAAGAATGTTTCGATGGATCGTCGCTTCATATTTACCCGTCTGGGCGGATAATGGAAACCCGAGCATTTTGTGCGTAGAAGCACGGCCGAAGGCTCCAAACGAACCAGACGAACACGTACGAGTGTTCCCAGATTATACCTCGTTGTGTATTTCTCTTGGTGCTCGTTTGGCAAGAGATTCGCCGGCGAAAGTCAAGGATCGTCTGCAGAACGCAGACCCACCCTCAGGTACTTCGCGCGTCTCCTGAATTGAAAGACGGCTGCAAAGAAGTATTTATAGCGACACGGTGCCTCATTGCCTGCACAAATACCGTGATTCATCGTGTCGAGCTATCGACCATCTTCCTTCTACCAAACGGCAGCTCCGCAGTTCCTCAGAAACGAATTTAGTGCTGTGTTTCCGATTTGCGAAAAATCCGATTCTTGGGCCCAATTCTAGGGCCGCCGCTTTAGGTTGGAATGATTCTGCCTTCGGGTGTATCGCGATTAATTAAAGAAGAAAGAAGAATATTTCGAAGACGTCAGCAAAGTGACACTAACACTACTAATTCGCAAGCAGTTCAGATACGAAAGGAACATCGTTTTCCGGGATATGAATCAACGTTAATGGAATATTTTCCCGGCAAAATGTTCCAGTCGATAAAAATTTGAAACGACCCTCGTGTTTATCTGGAAATAATAAAATACGCATCGCCGGCGTCGCCGTTGACAAACAAGCTGTGTAAATATTTTACTCCGTGCTTTCGCTCTAAACCAGAAACAGTGACAACAGTATGCCTGGAAGCGAATCGAGCCAACAGCCCAAAGCGAAACGTGCATTGTAATCGACACTGTTGAATTCATCGCGGTTTGAAGCTTAAAAAAAGCCATGAAACGCTTCGATTGCCCGTGCACGATAACGCGGCCATTCTACACCGTTCGCCGGTCGAGGATTTGTCGAAGGAGCGCGAAGAAAGGCGATTTAAATGCGCGCGGCACGGTGACGCGGTATTTCAAACAAACAGCGACGCCGTTTCAGCCCCTCGCGCGCGGTGTAATATTTCCGCGGTTAGGTCAACGTTTCTCCAATTTCATCGCTGTAAAATGCCTCGCAAATCCTCCGCCGCCATTAATCACGGGCGCACGCGGGGCGGCTCGCGCGCCCGTACGTTTGCGCGCGCAATAATTCAACAAATTTACTAACGTCCCGACCGACCGAATCAATTCGGCGACAAACCGCCGCGATTACGAAATTTCGGCCAGCATCTCGACCCGCCGGCGGAACAGGGCGAAACAGGGCGAAACGTATCGATTGTCGGGGTTGACGCCGGCCTTTCGGCGTCAGCATCAAAAACTGCATTGCGTCTCGACGGATTTCCAGCCACGTCATCGCTGCAGGTCGAACGGTTCCGCGGTACCAGAAACGCTGGTACTGTCTATTTCCGTTGAACTGGTTAGCCGATGCTTATCACGTAAATTGCGCAGTTTTTACTTCCCTCGGGCGATAGCCATGGCGCTAATTATAGTTGCACTTGAGTCACATATTAATATGAGAAGTACATAGTGTGCATTGAAGCGTGCTACGAATCAGTTATTTCGGTAGAGTGACTGGTGACTCAGAGGAGGTGATTTAATCGATTTTATACACCTTGGCGTAGCTTTATGTGACGTGCAGTGGATTAATCATTAAGATGCAGAATTCAGAGGCTGCACCGTGCAACAGAAACGTGGCTTTCGTGCACCAGCAGCAGCGCTCAATCGAAGCTACTCACACGTGTTACAAACGCAATTAAGATACAAGGGCACGCGTTAACGGAGCGCCGAGCAGAGTGAAAGCCCGCCGCGAAAACCGTGGTAGTTATTCGGATCGTTGACAAGGAGGAGGAAAAAAGCAGGCGCGGGATAAAATGATTCGAGCGCGTACACGCGCGGAGCCTCCCTCGGGGAGTATTCAAACATCGACGGGGCGCCAGAGTAAACGCATTCATTGGCATAATGCGCCATGTCAATTTTCCAGGGCCATTGGGACCGATACGGCCAGAATGGATACGCGCGATACCATCGAAACAGTCCATTCAGCTGGTCGCGACTGAATAAGCCTGGGCTTTAAAACGCATCGCGGACTCGCAAATCCGCTAATTTATCCGAGACAAGCTGCGCCCCGATCCCTGCAAAACCGAAAACCACGGTTCCGCGTTGTATACCCGTTACACGCGGAACACCCTGAGTCTCCGACGTTTCCCTGCATCTCGTGCAATTTTCGAGCAACTCGCAGCGAATACGAATTCGTTGGGTCCGATAGGGGATGATTTAACCGCTGATGCATTGAAACTGCTCTAACTAGGGGATACAGTGCAGGAACATAAACTGTCCCAGAAATGAGTAGCCTATATTGGGGAATTTTCTTTACTCGCTTGGTAGAAACTAGGTTCAGGGAATTTCGCTAGAAGGAATAGTTGATCAGATCAAGAGCTGTTAGTATTTTCCACCAGTATGTAGAAAAGTTTCTAGCCATATATAGTGGTCAAGAGAAAATTTAAACTGTGAACACGGTGGCAGAAATAATATGGTCCCATTAGAAAGAATTATATGTATTTCTAAGTTGATATTCCACGGATTGGGGGTTATAAAATATACTAGTGACACCAGCATAACACGGAAAGCCTCGTATTAAGTTAACCCTTCGGTGGGCGCGCCCGCGGCAGTTAGCCGCAAATTTTACATTTCGTATTGTACCATATGTAGTGTTCAAACTGGATCCATGTCCAATTCAGGATTCTTCCAGTGGACATTTTTGCATCATGCTACGTACTTGGAAGTTTTTTTTTTTTTTTTTTTTTTTTTTAGAGGACAGAAAAATAAGATATAGGTGTTTATTAAGCAACTAATGTAATTTCGATTTTCTTCTGTGACACCTAAAATTGTCTAAATTTAGAAGTAAAACAACGAGAACTCCGATTGCGGTGTAAATGCCGCAACGCGCCCACTCATGCAAGTCTGAAGAGCGCGCCCACCGAAGGGTTAATAATGCAGACATGTAAAAGTATGAATTTTATTATTTCTTTTAACCTCGAGTGTATGATCGCAGTGTATGTCCTCATCTGCAGAGTGAGTAGAACCAGATCCGATCTGTAGCCACTTGTTTCTGGGCTGTTAATCGAACGCCGGGGACAGTGTGGAATTGTTTCGTTTAACCAATGTCGATGATGCAGCTTGATAAACGTTTAAACGGGAAAAACCAATGTCAGAAGTTTTACGTTAATTAAACGCGCGACGGTCGACCGTGTAATGTTTCATTTATTCAGAGTTCGCTTTGAAATCTCCCCGTTTCGTCGCCCCTGTAACCTTCCATCCGTTTTTCAGGTCGCCTTTGCGTAACAGCCCGACGTAACGCGGTTAATAATATCGCTGGAAAATGTCAAATTTGGCAAACATATCGACAATTTAGAACGATTCCCTCGACCGGTTACTTTTGTAAATAACGATTAAAATCCGCGAGCCTCGGTCGCTATGCATTTACTTTGAACGCGCAAATAACACCGACAAACATTATTAATGAATTACTTTAATGGTTGCTTTCAGCCAGCTTCGTATAAACTTGTTTAATTGGAACTTGTATTAATTTTGCAGTTTTTTCCACCGAAAGGTATGATACACATAATTTCATTTGCTCCAAATTATCCATTCGAATTCACGAAGTACATGAGTATAGAATCTACAGATTGTTTGAGGATCAATACACGTTTCAAGTGGAACACGAATGGCTAGGTTAAAGAAATTGCTTCGCCTCTGGAGAATACTGCTCGATGTACTAGATAAAAAAATGTAAAAAAAATTAAAATTTTGTTCCTCATTTAATCTAAGACTCTGAATTTTTTATGTCGGCACCAGATTTACACCGTGATGAGGTGCCATGCGCAACGCGCGGTGCTGAGAACTGAGAACCTCTTTCTTTTTGAAGTCGGTTAAAAATAGAAAGAATTTAAGGCAAGGACAAAGCTCCAGAAAAATGTTCGTCATTCCCTACCTTTAAGCAGCGTTCATATGTAACCCGTTACATAACCCTTTACTTTTGTCGCAATGATGGCCTACTATCGCCTAGCATTCGACTGCGTCAGTCTATCGATTTCGCCAGTAGTTCGTGCAGAGAACTAGTTCATGGTAGCCTGCTCGATTTTTCGAAACATCAACCCTTAACCATCGTATCGGCCATTTAATCTAGATTGAAATTTTGCGCCAAATAGTCTCCTATGAGTATCAGCAAATTTGTTAGTAGTGTGACGTGAAGCTTTGAACCGCTTTGCGCGGAGTAGTCCAATAGAGGGTCTTAGTATTATTTGAAAACAACAGAGCATTCGAGGAAGAAATGGAGCCTCCACTTCCCCAATTCCTCTCCATCATCAGCTATCATCCCCAGGCGACAGAATTCCCCAGAAACCACTTGCATAATTTCGACTGCGTTAAAATCCTACACATCGCGCAGCTAAATAGCAATTACTCGCGAGTAAATAGAGCCGGCTGTATTCCGAAGTAATAACAGCGACGGAGTAGCCCGAAACTTATGACCAGCGGTGTGCAGGCAGCCCGGAGAGGAACCCGGACAAATATTGACTCGTTTCTGACGAATGGACAGACGTAACCCAGTGTGCATTTGGTCTTTCTCGAGGAAGCCCGAGAGGGCATCGTTCAAGCCGAAATCCGCTGGAAGAAAGGGCCGGGGCAGCGGGGGGTGTCGCGCAAGGGGTTGAGACACGCCGATAGATCGCGGGATGACGCAGTATGGCAGCCGAAGGGACCTCGATCGAGACTCCATGATTCATTGGGCGGAGAGACAGTCCATCGGTTATGCCAATGCCGCAGTCCCTCATCCGTGCCTTCACCCCTTTTCTCGTCCCCCTTCACGGGGGGCGAGCTCCACCCCTCGTGGCACCGACAAAATGTTCCAGGCTGCAGCGACATATTGCGTATGATCCAGGGAAAGAGACCCGAAAACAAATGGCCGCCGACGGCCAAGACGTTGCCGAGCCCCCTCGATCCGGGATTATTCGAAGACGAAGGGGGCAGCCGCGCACTACCATCTGAATACGGAACGGCGCCATTATTTCAGGAAGTTCCTGCGGAAGTTCGCGCGGGCCTGCTTAAGCGTGTAATTCCGTGAGCGAAAGCCCGAGCCGCGCGATTTACCTTTCGCGCGGCGAATTTAAAGCGGAACGGGGAATTTTAAGTTACACAGAGACATCATGCTGGACCCCAAAATTATGGCACGTCTTAACGATCAAATCCCTCGTTCTAAACGTTCCCCGGTAGTTTCAGGATGAATTCACCTTCTATGGTGTCTGTACGTATAGGGTAGATGTACCATTTGTGGCCACTGCACCATTTGTGGCCACTGTCTTATTAATTACGATATATTAAGTATTCTTAGTTTACTTTCATTACAATGAATGAAGCTGTCTAAGGGTGGGTTATGTTGGCAACATTTCTACTACTTTATACTGTTTTGTTGTCCCGTTTTATTTAATTATCATATGTGAATGTCCAAATCTTTGATAACTTTCCACATCCTTGCAAATGGTGCTTAGCATACGACTGATAAGAAAACAATTAGTTACTGTATTTAACAAGAGTATGGATGAAGTTTTATACATATTTATATTAAAAAACAAATATTTTTGAGATTTAAAAAAGAATTTCAACGATATAACCTAAACTCTAGTGGAATTAGGCACTGACCAAAAATGGTACATCGAAAATGGAATTGTACCATTCTTGGCCACGTAATGGCCATAAACAGTCCACGGTACAACCATTTTTGGTCAGTAGGCATTCTCATTAGCAACTTATCGTACAATACCTAATTATTGTAAAATTATTATACAATAGTTAGCGAAAAAATTCTTCTAAAGTGGAAGATTTTTACGATTCGTGAAAAGTCATTCGATGATGTCTTCAACGAAATTCTTTTATGGCCCGAAAAGCAAATCATAAAGCGAAAGCGGAAAGCAGTTGAACATTTACCTGCTGTAATAACATCAGACAAATGGATGGAGATCATGTTGGCCAAAAAAAAAGAAAAGGAGAACAAAGAAGAGGAGAGAATGATTAATAAAGAAAAAAGACTAGCAAAAATAGAAGAAAATAAAAAGATTAAAGCCATAAAGTTCGAAGAGAGGAATAAGAAAAAAAAAACAGAAAAAGCAAAACCTGTCGCTACCAAAAGAAAAAGTAAAAAGGGTATTGGCAGTTAATATTATTTTTCTGCAGCAAGTATTGTATTATTTGTTCAGAAGTGAACATTTGTAATAAATTAAAAACTACAATTCTTACTGTGGGTCTTTCGTATTACCAATTCTATAAGTGGCCACAAATGGAAAGCCGGCTGGCCAAAAATGGTACTCTCGTGGCCACAAATGGTGCAAAACAGTCTGGCACGATAATATAATGATTTTTTAAATAATTATGTTTAAAACATTGTTCAACGTAGAATATTTTAATTATCTGTATATTTTGGATTACACTTATATATTCTTTACTTTTGTGTACGTATTATTTTGTAAGTTATGTATCTGTGAGTGGTACGGAAATCCTTCAAGTGGCCACAAATGGTACATCTACCCTAGTTATATATTGAGACGTGGTATTTTAGACTGCTCCAGGTCCCTATTTAAACCTACCCGATCGTAGAGGAAGATATCCAATAGACAGGTTTTTCATATTAATGAGTATCCTATTCTCTCTTCGCCGGAACTGCACCGTATCTTTATCCAGTTCCATCTAGCCATGTTCGAGCAATTACCCGCACTTAACGTCGCGGCACACGCAACGACTTCATTTGTCGACAGTTCATCGCCACGACCCGCGCGAGCGTGCGTCGATGCAACGATCTCCAGCAAACATGACACGGGATCGTATTTGTAGGAGTGTTTAAATGCGCCTATAATTAGCCGACTGTCGGGTCGGTGTCATCGAATTTCCACGACCTCTTTTCCGCATCCATCCACCGCGGGCGTACGAATATTCCCTGACCCAGTTCCGAGTCCACCCGGGTCTATAATCATTGCAGCGCAAACGTGTCCCGAATTGCACGGGGACACGAAGGTTTTAAATTGCAACGCAACCCTGCAGAGGCTGTTACGTGCTCGGGGAAGCCTCGCAAGGTCGAACAAGCCTAAAACTCGGTCGACCCAGGCTCGCTGGGTCTGCAAATCCTGCGCCAATTCGTGCAACGGTAGTGTGAAGTAGAAAACAGCCTGGACCATATCCGCCCCCTCCCTCCCTCCTTCTCGTGCCCTACCATCGCGAGAGCCAGTTTAAAAGTGGGTCCCGTCCTAGTTACACCTGCCCAAGGACTGCACGCGTCATCCAGGATATCGAATTATCTCGTATCCAGGTCGTGCTCGGCCCGCGATCCTTTAAGGACTTGGAACGTTTCCGTGTCGAGGCTGAGCGCCGCTATAGGACACTACTGACGCAAGCTGGTACCGACCTCGTGAACTTCGGCTCCTCCGAATCGATACCGAACGACCTTGAACTATTTTAAGCTCACCCGTTATATAGACGAGCCTCTGCAGAGAAAACGGGGATTGCACTGCACCATTCTGGCCCCAGCCGAAACTTCCAGACCGAATCTCGCGAGCTGCCACCCAGCATTTTGCATCGATTACAACTGAATGCAATTCTCGATCGCTGCGGCAACGTTTCCTCTTCCCCTGATTCTATCGCGATCTATTATACGGGCTGCAATACTCGGGGCGGGGAACGGGGAACAATTTGAGCGATTTCTAGTTTAACAACTTGCTCCTCCATCTTAGAAGCACTGCCAGCCAGCGCTTCGGGCTACCTGGTTCTGCTAGAGAAAAGAAAACGGCGGGGTGTGTATAGGAATCGGAAGATCGATCTCTAATTTCAGTGCCATTTCATTCAAAAGTCTCCAGTACATCCGTCCACGAGACCAAAAACCGTGGGCTCCTTCAGTAGTACCTAAAGGATTTTGCACCGACTTAGGTAACAGCGCGATAATTACGTCCAGCGTACCCGCGAGTGAATCAGCTGCCCCTGTTCCTTGCACAAAGACGTGCCACGGCCAGCACGAACGTTTAAACTCGATAAAAGGGACTCGGAATATTTTCAGCCGGCCGAGCGGTATTATTAAGTACGAGATAAAAGGGAGAGAGCATTAATACGGCGCCGCGTTAGTCGCGGTACCCTCGGCAAATTAAACTTAATATTATTTCCGTGGAAAATGCGGCTGCGGTTGGCGCCTCGTCGCAGCTTACGCGGAATTGCGCGCACGCCTGCCGCCGCCCGTGAAAGCTCCAGATTAGGAAAAGAAAGCGGGATCTCGCGCGCGTGGTCCTCGTGGCTGTGGAAGCACTTCAACTTTCCTCCCCGTAACTTGATATCCCATTAATGTGATATAGGGCGAAACGTGTTTGATGCCCCACCAAGGCCAAATCGACCGCCCAATATTTCGTCTTCGTGGGTGTCATATGCTGTGGCGCCCAGGGGTATTGTGTTTCTGCTGGGCGGGCTGTTGGATTGAAGGGGATACAATATTAAGAAATCGTGTCTGAGTCGAGGTTTCGAGCTACATAGTGTTCTTGCTGAGGAGCATCCTTTGGGTCTTTTGGAGATTGGAAGCTTTGAGTCATCGGCTGACAAGGTGTGCTGTGTTGCGTTTGATGTCTAGTTATGGTACACAGTACTTTCTATTTCGTCTAATTTGTACTGATTTGTAGTATTGTACTACAGTTCTGATTGAAAATGAGAAGGGAATGAAGAGTTTGTGTAACTAGAACGTGGAAAGTCTAATTGTCCTTGCTAATAGAAAGTCAAGCAGTTTTTTATTATTATTTCTCACGGAGCAGAATTTCAGCATCAAACGTCAGATCTGAATCCCCGGTTCACGAGAACTCATACTATCGAAGAAGAATCCAGTGTGTCGCTGGGGAAGAGGATAAACTTAAATACGAGCTGAAGCTCTCTGCTCTCTGAAAGAGTTTCCGAGTCGTTGGTATTTAAATTTTGCTCCCTACCCCACGACGAGATAAATTATGGCGCAATTATCATGTTTTTGCTCTTTTTCCACCGGAGAATGCTTCACGTTTTATAAGTGTCCCCGCATTCCCAGCTACGCGTGTGCTCTGCTAAATTTATTGGTCAACGGGTTCAATGTTTAACGTCAGCCAAATCGTGCGATGATATGGTAATCTTTGCTCTACTATACACTCGAACTTCCGCGAATAATTCATTTCAGAATTTTAACTGAATATCGTATAATTCAGAAGAATCATTTGTACCAAAAATTCTCCACGTGACGAACTAGGGTTAAACCAATTTTAAATACCCCATCGTGCCCTAATATTGCCACACACAGAATATGCCAAAAATAAGCGAAAAAAAGCTACAAATGTGATTCCACTTTGCACAGATCAATGCAGCATTTACGCCATTTGGTTTCCCGTCAAATACAAGACCCATAGTGCACCAATTTCGCGTCGCAAACCACACAGAAAATAGTAGCGACGATAATGGTGAATGGCGAGGGAAAAGTCGCGCGAAGTGTTTTTCTGTCCCACATGGATAAAGCTGATGAATTTATCAGAGAGCAAATGCTGGGGACGAGAAAGCAATCTGGCAACGCGTTTTCAACAGAATCCAATTATTAATGAGACGGGAAAGAAGCAGGCAGAGATCCGACGTGGCAAGAAACCGCGGGATCGAAATTTGTTTCAATTTCAGCGCCGGTATAAAAAATTGAAACGCACCGTGGGCGGCGCATAATGTCATATCAAACGTGCAGAAAATGGAAAAAACGGCCACACTTTGGTCATTCGAGTTTCATACCGCGTCCCACCTAACGGCGCGCGAATTAACGACTGGTAGGGGCAAACAAGGTGTTTCACATTTTTTTAAATTTCAAACGCCGCCACGAAGGGTACTCAACACGCGTGCAAACGGGATTTTTCCCATAAAATATTAGCGATGTTATTAATACGAACGTGTATAACGTTAGGTCGTTGAAATAATAAAACGGATTCCATATATTTCAATTCTGAGCGGAGTAAAATTTTATTAGACGCGAGATACATCGTGCACGATTAATGTTTTTAGTACGATTTACGGTCGTTGAAGCGCAAGCAAAATTCTTTCGGTGTGTGAAATGGAGAATTCACAGCAGAAAGCCTGGAATTTCTTTTCACCTAAAGACCTTTTTATAAACTCAAGATCCTCTACGTTCGTGCACTAATATAATTAAGGAGACACTGTTCGATACGAACATCCAATGTTTCAAAAATATTTGCAAAAAATATATAGAGCATCTTTGAGAAAAATGAATATCGACTATGTATTTTAAGGGATTTAATGAAATTTTCAGGAAAGCCAATTTTCAAAGACCTACGAAACACACTTGCTCACTTCACACAATTTTTGAATTCTAATTACATTCTCTTAAAGAATACTTAGAGCTGAACAGAAATGCACTCCTTACATCGAATCAAAGTATTCTTAAGAACTTCTTCAGCACCAAAGCACGTAACATCCCAAGTACACCTTAGAAATATGTTCGAATTTAAATGTGGTTCTGTTCAAATTTATACAGTTGAGAAGCTTAATTGCTACACTATGTATTCCAATCTCGGTGGGGCCTGAATACTTGATACACCCCCAGCTTTATTTGTCCAGGCGGAGGAAGAGCGTAAGAGTTTCAGTGACATAGGGGATGAACGACGAGATGAACAGGACCGCATAAAGGCTGAAAGGGTCATCCGAAACCCAGATACTACCCGTATGAGCTGCCTCTGTATTCTGTGTCCCCGATATATCCACTGGATCGTTGTTGGCGGCAGTATCCGCGTATCGAACTGTACCGACCATTGCCAGCCATCGATACTGCTGAATATTGAGGTTGACCAAAGGGAAGGCACACAATACTGAGGAGGAAAAACTAGGTGCTTTCTAATCGCTTGTTTTGACATCATACAAAAAGAAAACCCGTGTCCTTTTCGCCCTAACGCGAGATACCAAGTCCTGGAATACCTTATTGTCTCTTTCACATCTAGGGAAATCTAGGGGAAATGTTTACGCTACCTAGTTTTATTGTACACTTTTAATTTAGGATACTTTTCATTTCTGGATGACTATGAGGGGCACGTGG
This sequence comes from Andrena fulva, assembly GCA_946251845.1. NCBI lineage: Eukaryota > Metazoa > Arthropoda > Insecta > Hymenoptera > Andrenidae > Andrena > Andrena fulva. The sequence goes on along the minus strand of OX276329.1, from coordinate 57,015,914 downwards.
AATTTTGAGGAACACCATTGGAAGGATTTGTGTATAATCGAGGCTGTTTAGTTGTCAAATTAAATAGAATACTTTCCTGGATTATCATTTGTTTCGTAGAAGGGAAGGAAAGTGAAGCTAAGCAATGTCATATGACAGAAGAGGAAGGTGTAACTCTTCGGGTTCGGATGTAAAGTGTGTGTACCCCGATGGCCGTGCTTTCACATTTCGTTGCCCTGCCAGGTTAGCAGGCACGGAATTCTGCGCCCCTTGAGAATTTCAGGGCGATACGTTATCTGCTCAGGCAGGAGTATTTAATATCCAGGATATTAGAGGAGGGAACTTAGCACGAACCCGCCAGTAGACCGAGGCAGAAATCAGGGGCATAAACGATCATTCTGTTCCCCCCTATGGCAGCGATTTTGAATCAGAATTACAGCCGCGATAAATACTTCCATCCCCCGTGTTTATCGGTGTAACAGTTCCCAGGGAAATCCGAAAGCAACACAGTATCGCGCGTTTCAACGTCGGAGCCATATTTCGGGGCATTAATATTCGACCCTTGAAATGCATACGAAATAAAATGCAACCGCCAATCCCAACTGCAAATGAAATGAAATTAAAAAATTCTTATTTCTGTATGCATAAAGATAGGTAGCTACGTTCAGCTGACAGAAAAGATGCCTTCATAATATTAAATGAAGAAATAACAGATTCCTCAGCCGCAAGGAATTTATAAAAGCGCAACATTCTTCCGAACCACTCAAGACGGATTATTAAAATACTTAAGGGAGGGAACGCTCTTCGCTATACATATAGGCTCATTATTAAACGTCGGAGGAGACTGAATGCTTAAAAACCAACCAGTTGTAAATAGTTGAGAGAACTCTGAAACACCGTGAGAATTCGAAAAAAAAGGCTGATCGACTTGGCTGGTTCGGTTCAACGATGTGGCAGCAATAAGCTTCGGCTCGGAAAAGAACGATCGACGTTCGTTTATGCAAGATCCTCCGTTGGGGATCCGCTCTCCTTCCGGAGGTCTTGGAAGCAGAGTTCCCCGAATGTAGGTTACACATGTTGTACGTGCCTAATGCTCACGAAGATTCTGGTTCTTGGACGAGAAACGTGACTCGAGGGTTCTTACCGCAACCCAAGCGCGAGGATAGACGAGGGAATCCAATAAGAACTTCCGGATCTTCTCGTACTTATATCCGATTTTTCTCCCTTTGCCGTTAAATTCGTCTTGCGGCATTCTTTGTGGATCGCCCGAGCAGAGGACCGCGCATTTTACCTTAGACGTTAAACGAATATTCCGCGTATCACGGACACATTAGGTCAGGCATTAGCTCGAAGGGAATCGTACAAAGCGTGGAAAGGCTAAGTTGAATAGTATTTATATTTAACCGAGACTGCACTGATACATCAATCCCGTTACATTTTACGTCTAACTTTGCGGGGTTCTAAATTACGTACGCGATTTAAATTAGCTCGCAAAAGCTTGGACGATGAATTTTCGGGGCAGAATATCGCGCGCTCTTCTCTCAGAGCATACGCCGTTTCTCCTGTCAAGGATTTCGTTCCTTCACACGACGGGTCGAAAATTTCCTCCTTTGTTCTGCTCTGTAAGCTACAGCTTTTTCCAAGCGGTTTACATTTTGCTGAGAAGTGAATGGAATAAATCATAGGGACACATAGGGAAGTTTGCGTATGCTGTTATACAGATATAGATTCTCAATCCCGAATGGACTCTTTTGAACTTGAGGAATTAGATTGCAGGTGGTCTCGGAGTTTGGGTTAAGATCGCCATTAAGCTTTTACTGATAGTAACTTTCAGGTATTCTTAGGTTTAGGTTCTAAACATGTGAGAAGCATTCGGTGAAAAATAGTTACCACGCAACAAATCACGAATTTAGACTTTGAAATGAAAAGTACGATGATGAGAATAACTGCTACGCGATATTTATTTTATCAGCCAGAAGCTTCGGTTCTGAAAGGATGATGGACGGATGTGACAAGATATAATTAATCTGAAACTTTTGAACGCGAGTCCCGAGTGTATTTCACGGTTTTTTAATACTTCTGGTTAACACGAGAGACACGTGGATGAGGGGCGAATAAAGGTAATTAAGATTGCGCAGCAACGGACAACGTTACGCGTTCTGACAGACCTGAAAGTGGGGCGGTTGCGTGTGCCGCGGGGGATGGTGGTAAAGTGCGCGATCTACCGTAATGAAATTTCTTCCGGTTCACCTTCCTCGTTTCCCCGACTCAAGGACCCTCGTGAACGCGAACTTGTAAAGCTGTAAAACTTATTAGCTCACCAGCCAACATTGCTCCGTGTTCGACGACGTCCTCCCGTACTTTATCGCGTCGCGAACATGACCGTGGAAACTTAATTCTCGACATTTATTTAAAGGCGCAACGAGGAACCCGTGTCTGGGTGTACGGTGGCGATAAATCTTAATTACACTGCGTTATTCGCGCCAGGTAATGAATAAAGGATGCTATTACTCACACCTTCCATCAGAATTATACATCTTAATGGTATTAAGAATTGAATACTCTACAAACTAAAAGTAAAAGGTCAGATGTTATTTCCAATGATACAAAAATTAGCATTCAAGATTAATTTAAACTACATTTTTTCTTTTCCCCTTTTCCAAGGTTCCCTTTTCCCTGTTCCCTTTTTCCTTTACATAGTAAACTCATAGAGGTATTCGAAGTTTGACCAGAGCAACCCCATCACCAGACTATCTTACGTTATCAAACAACTTCAGTCGCACTTCCCACCTTTTTCACGATACACCGATCTCACAAGGAGAGTATTCATCATGCTTCTCCCTCGAAACTCCCCAACTTCCATTCCACGCGTTTCCCTGTAAAATCCAACAGAGACATTCACACGCCCCGTGCAGTTGCGACACCACCGAGAAACTTGTGACTCGTAAGTTTCCCCCCGCCCCGCTGAAAATATTCACAGCTAGCAATTTTCTGTATGTCTAGCTTGACCGTGGAAATTCAAACCGCCCGGCACAAAGGCCGATCGGCGAGCGTCCCCTCGCTCGGGCAGGACGGCGGCGCGGGGGAGCGCGTAAACGCGGAAAAGTGCAAATTGAACGGCGAAAAGGGCAGAAAGCACGAGCGAATGGGGAGCCGGGGACGTCGCTCAGCCATGTTGTCGGCAAGATTTCCGGTCGAAGGCTTTTGGTAACGATGATCCCCCATTCCCACCGAGATTCAGACCCCGACACCGCGCTTGCCTGTCCCCCTTTCACCCTTCGAGCCCTTTTTCCGTTCGTTTCCCTCCCTTTCGCCGTTCTTCTCCCCCATCTTCTCCCCTCCTGTTCCTCTGCCGTGCATCCGTTCCATTTCCGGGCCGTTTCGAAACGTCAGCCGCGATACGCGCACGATGAAGACAGAAAGTAGGATCGCTTAATAGGATTTCTCATCTCTGCGATGCCCAGAGGAGATCCTCTTCCCTCCCTTCTTAACTCCTTAATCGAGGAACAGAATTTTTGCCAGCAGTCCCCTGGCTGGAGAGCTATATCTAACGTTCCAACCATACACACGGTGTACCACTGAAGTATGCACTCCTTCAGGGGAAGCCGACTAGACCCGAGCTTCTTCCAGTTTGAATAACTAAAATTCAATGGAAACAACGAAGATGATCAAAGTATGCAATCCACCATGTACAGTCTATTATCCGTTTTACGAGGAAGATACGTCTGCCTCCTCTACTTAGGGAGTTAACCTCCAGCGTTGGCGAGATTAAGAGGCAAGATATTTTGTAAAAAGTTGCCCTTTGGAGCCATTTTAGGGTCAACTGACGGAGGCCATCGTTTTGCATACCTATTCCGAAAATGTCATCATAAATCGAGGCAGAAAGGATGAACAGCCATCGTGTATCAGGCACGCGATATAATATTCCTGAACGCTCCACCGGAGATTTACATCGAACGAAATTTATTCATTATGCACGCCGCGGAAGTGGCTTCGGGAAACAATTTTTTTGGTAGCCGCAGTCTAGAAATCACAGTGTGGAAGTCGCGAACTTTCGATTGGCATAGGAGGAAATATGAATGTGTAATTCCATTGGAAATGCGGATGAATGGGAATAATGCTACTCCTCCAAGAAACGAGTTCTAACAATGGAAATTGAGAAGACAGGCTAACAACCCCTTCGGCACGCCCGATACATTTTAATTACCAAGAAAGCATCTGAATTTCAGCACGACAATAACGTCCCAGTTGAAACGTACCAAAGAACGTCTCATCAACTAGATGGATCACACGTACCGAGCAAAAATCCCCTAAATGCTATGCACATCCTCGCCGCCGCCGCGAAAATGGGGAAAACGCAGCGGTGCGTGTGCGTATTTTCTCAGCCACGCGTGCAAATCGCGCGACAGCACAATAGACGGCTACAAAGACGCGTAGCAAATTATATCGCGCACTTTTACCACGCTACCTACATATTTCATTCGCAAATGAATATTGTATCGAGCTAAAAATACAGCGGGAAAAGAAGCAGGATGAGAAACGCCTCTGAATCCGTGCGCTTGTAATTTTCCATGATGCATTTTCCTTGCTACCTGGTACTAGCTTGTTACCTGTCCGTCTAACAACCCAACCGTGCTTTGTTTCGCTGCAAGACGATCCCCCACGGGAGGAACAACATTTTGGCGAAAATGTTCCTGGGAACTAGCTTCCCTGCGCCTCGCCGCCGCACATTTTTTGGGGGTTAACGCGAAATATGCAAAGTTCCGGGGTGCTGTCGTATTACACGTTTACCTTTTGGGGTTAACGAGAAGACGCAAGACAACTGCGCGGTGTTAAATTTTACTAGCAATATCAAGGATTATAGGGAGCCGCCCTCGTTTCTCTAAACTTTTAAGCTGCACAATCTGCCAAAAATGCGAGGGCAAGTCGTTCATTACGAGGTCGAGCCCCTTGCACGGGCTCGGCGCTGATGAGCCAGCTCAGGTACCCGGTGATCGCCCGAGGACAAGCCCGGGGGGAAGTGAAACGATACAGTGATTCCGTAAAAACCAAATATCAGCGTAGACTGAAATGTAAGCTTTTCGAAGCGTGGCTACAGAAGCAAGCTCGATCGTTGATTAAACTCCAGTGTCGATTAACGCGAAAGACGTAGCAAATATTTGCAGCGCGTTTCTCTGTACACCGAGCTCCCAATATCTAAAGCTATCAAACAAGTTATGTATGTAGCTCGATGCAATCTTGAATCGCCCGCTCAGGAAATTCAAAAACAGTTTACGAACGTGAAATTTGCTCGTGCTCTGTGATCTCCACTCCGATCGGCCAATCGATCTACCCGGATTAATGTTCTTCGACGATACTCTGGAGCCTCGCAATTGGCTGCCTCGGTAAGCGTAAGGAGCACATATGTTTACAGGGCACACACCGCCACCGGCGCTTTATGGTGTTTACATTGATTTCCATCGACGACAGATCCGCGGCAAATATTATCGAAACGAGGGCGCCATGGCTGTCAGAGTGGAGGAGAAAATGCTAACACGGAACGGCGGTTTATTTTCGCGGGCTGCGTAAACGTTATCTGAGTATACAATAACAAACTGTTGTCACCACCTCTGCGAACGGTGGGGGAACGATTTGACAAACGTTCTAGCACGCTGTCAAAACGTCACGCTGCCTTTTTTTACGCGAAAGCACACTTTTCCCGCGTAACTTGCATAGGAAATATTGATGTCAGAGATGAATTGTCATTCTGTAGGGGATCACGAGAGGAAATCGATTTAAGGGTCCATCACGTTCATGCGCATGGAATTAGGTCCTGGAAACACGAATCGCGCTGCGAGCTAGAATTTCTAGGACAGTGTGGAACGGCGAATTTCTGAAAGAGGGGGCAAGGGGAGAGAAGACAACTTAGTTCGACAAATCCCTACTAATATACTTGTTCTATTAACCAGGCAGAACAGTTTGCAAACCTCGAGTACCAGAGTTTCTGATTACATGTGCGAGTGATCGACAGTCGGGGGATCAAGGTCCACGCAATGTCATCGCTTTTAATCTCTCGTACACGTTGATACCTCTGAATTTCACTTCGGTTTATGATCTGTTTCAACGCGAACAGTCATCTGCCACGGGAAACCCTCTATTGCTCCGTGTTTCCTCGAATCAAGGCAACAAAAGATCGAAAGGATACGCGCCATTGTCGATGCGACGCGACGCCCCGCTTCGGCTGCCTATATAACAACGCGAACGCTTTGAACTTGCTTCCGTTTCCCAGCACTCGCCCACGTATGCGCTCGATCGATGCACAATTTCTTCCTATTCTTCATACGACAGCCACGCGTCAGTAACCCCCATTTAACGTGACCCGCGACTTCGGGAAGCTTGTCAAAGGTCTGCACGCGTCTCGGCGCCGCGCCGTCAGGCACGAGACTGCAAATATGATAAACAACATGACAGAGCGCAGGGACGAAAAAGAACTCCACCGATCGAATCTAAATAGCTACGAACCGAGCTGAGCTCACGTGTACAAAGGCTGCAACTACAGTGATGTAAGAAAAGAAAACATCGTCTTAAATCCATTTCACAGACATCCCTGCCTCAAACCCTATTCCGAAAGGGCGGCTATAACGATCGACCTACTTCCGCGCGAAATCACTTGGCAAACGTCTGCCAGAGGAACACAGGCAGGAAGGTACAAGGAGGTTGTTGTGGATGATTTTCGAGAAGAACGGGTACTTTCGAAGCAGCTGAACGGGCAAAGGACAGCCGAGTCTACGTATCCGAACCGAAGCCGATTTCTGCGGTCACGATCCACCTCCGACTTCCTTTTATTCGTTGCCGCGTCCTCGGTTTCGCCAGCGATCCGTCTGGCAGTAAAGAAAACGGGCGTAAACAAAAGCACTGGACGTGGGCTGGGACTTTGCAGCTTCGACCCGCGGTGTGTTACTTTTTCTCGGACCATCGACACGTCGTGTTCCGATGGTCTCGTAAAATTGGGGCGCACGACAGGGCGAACAACGGCCGACGCCAGCTGTAATGCTCATCGATTCGTTGCGGACGACCCAGATGCATGCCCCCGGTTGACAGAAATTTTTCGCGGCAACGCGGGTCGCTCCATAAAGTACGGGCGGCTTTATGCGCGAGGCATCGAGTTATGCTCCTCGGCTGGCAGGATAAAGCGGTGCTTCGAACCTATCGATTATGAAACGGGGGTGCAACACGCTACGCGACGGGGATGGCGCGGGGCTTTTCCGCCCGCGCAGGGAAATAATCTATCATGCACAAAGACTGGGAACTTAAGGAGAATTTAAATGGGTGGGCTGTTCGCGCGGGTAGAAGCGTGTTTGACATCGTAATCTCGCCAATTTCGCGCGTTGCATCTTTGACGATGCACTTGGTTGTCTCGGGGCTCTCGCCGAAGGGAAATGAAGAATGGGGGTTCGCTACGGCCGAGGGGCAATTCTTCTCGCGATGGACTAATCTAAATGGTCAGAATGGTATTGTGAGATGTTGGGAGTTGTGTGATTCATCACGATTCTGAGAAACGGTTGCTTGGCTCCCCTCTTGCTTATGACTATGAATCACGTTATCATTACTTTTATTGCAAGTGTGGATTCGTCACTGAGAGTTGGGAACGATGGTCGTGAGATTTTTTGCAAATAAGGTTCTCCCAATTTTGTTTCTTGAGTCCACAGCCTACTACTGTTTTATATTCCTAATTGGATATACATTCATAATTCTTAATAAATGTAGAATTTTGTCAAATTCTTATTAAATCATGGTGATTTCTATTTGCACGCGATTCCACCAGGTAGTTACTCCGTCTAGGCGTGTCCCCGCGCATTTCGCCAGAAGCAAAGGGCTGACCAGCAGCGAACTGGACAACGACAAACCGAATGCTTCCACGAGAAAGACAGTGCCGCGTCTATCCCAACAATCTCATTACTTTCGAGTAATTAAAGCCGACCTGTTTCAGGGGCTAGCGCGATAAAAACGTTTATTCGAGACGAAAGAGCCATGGTCCGTAAACGAAAGATAAACAAGGTGGACTCGCAATTTATCCGGATACATTCAAGAGAGATAAAACGCTACAATCCCTCGTGGCGACAAGCGGAATTCAAGCTATGATTGCATCTCGCTAATTTCATCGATAACCCAGTGTAATCAGCCATTGTGGAATTCACGGTGAAGCTTAGCCAGCAATCTTTGTGCAGCTTCGCGAGAGCGAAAGACGAGTTCAACTGGGATTACCTGTTGGAATAATTGCAAACGAATAACACGGGAATATGCACTACTCGTAATTAACGTTTCGTTCCGTAATTACGGGTACAAAGGGTAGATTAAACCTGCTATCAATGCTACAGAGAGAATTAACTGGTGAGCAGTTTGGCATGGATTGTAATAATGCGTAGGTAGGTAACCGAGAAACTGTGGTATTCAAGTGTGTTCTGTTACAAGAAATGTGATTGTCGCCAATCCGAGAAATCGTATGAAAATAGTGATTATTATTAGTTTGTTGTGATTGTCGCGGGTAGACGCAGGCTTTCATTAAAATTTTAAAAGTGCACGTAACGAGCATCGATAAAAAGAAACGCAATTTCGCTGTTTAAAGTTAAATTCGCACCGGTATATCGAGAATTGATGCAATGAAATTTGCATGTTTTATCGTATTGTACGAGCATGCCTCGAATGCAAAGAAATTTGATTAAAACATCCATTAAATGTTGTGGAAAATGGCGTAGCCTTTCACCAATTCGCTACGCAGAACATCTCTCGCTGATTTAATTCCACTGCGATTAAATGAGATGCGTTGTTTCGTTTGTACGTTAAGCCCCCAAATCCCCAGAAATTTCTTTAGAGGAAACGTGAGTAATAGAGTCACATGAACATTTTCGTATCGCGACCTTCAAGGACTTCAGAATCATTCTTCGACTTGCAGAATTTGAAAAGAGGAAAAATAAGGTTGAAACTCAACTGGGAAACGAGCAGCCCGATGTTTAGTAATAATTAAAGCTCCTCGAACGCTTCTACATAACACAAAAGTGTGTTCATTGCATCGCCAGCAAAATCATAAAGCTCCCCTGAGAAACTAAAAGGAGCTTTCCAGTCTGTTGGGTGGACTTTTGTAAAGGATTGAAATTTACGAGCTCCTAATCAGATTTAACGTGAGCTCTTTCAGTGGCAAGTTTTCTTAATTTCTCCGTGTAACGAGAAAGCATTGCCAAGCATACAAAGTCTCGACGCTGTTAAGTTCTCGTTAACTAAGGTAAAGGCACCAGTAGTTGACCACTTTTCAGAAAAACGTGAAAAATAAGGTTTTTAGAAGTGACGATCTTTTGAAAAATGTGCAGTTGACGTGCCAAGACATCTACCGACTAAAATCTAAAACACTCAAGTGTGAAGTGCATTATGAATAGTATAGGTGAACGTTTATTTACATCAAGGTGAGTAGTGTGTTCCCACATCGTTATTTCCTTAATGAATTTGTTAAGAACAGGTGTATGGTTCAGGTAAAAAAATTCGTAGGTTATTAACTCCTTATGACCGATTTTCACTTGTTAAACTCTCATAGTGTTCTATATTTGATAAATGCACCGTTTTTCTTGTACTAACATCAAAAACACATAGTTTGCGGGGTGGTCTAGTAATGACTCCTGTCATTCTAATTGTTTGTAGATGTTGACAGGTATGGCGTACAAGAAACTGGGTAAATGCACGAAAAAGTTGTATATATTGTTAGTGGTTTTTGAAGTTGCTGATTCCGAATCCGACATAGGATTTATAAAATTAATTTATTTAAACAATTTGTTTAACAAATTATATTGTAAAAACGTTTTAGAATGAATAAAAAAAATTCGGAGACATATACATATTTGTTTAGTTACTTTCCCCGCAGAGCACGATTCTATATGTACCAAAACATGTAATTTTGCAATCATTTGTTTAAACCTTCGAAAGTAAGCAAAACTCGAAAAGTCTAATCTGTTCCTGAATTGGACTCCTTATGGATTTGAAATCTTTTAATTTCACATTCCTGTTTAGTTCTAACTTGTTCTAAATTATTGACAATAAACTGAGCTAAGACGATTACCTACATCATGGCCTTAATTCTCTTTCTAGTATAGGTGGTCAATTACTGACCAACATAGGGTCAACTACTAGTATTTTCATTGTCAAGGATGGTCTACTTCTGAAGTAGTTACTGAACTTTGAAAAACGGTTCCAAAATTTTTATAGCATACGTTTTTTTAAAAATCGTTCTCATTACACAATTTAAAAAAGCTTAAAGTGTATTTTTAGGCAGCCACTGCCACTATTTAATGACAGAGCAATTAGTTACTATTGTTTACGTGAAGGATTTCTCTTAACTGGTCAACTACTGGTGCCTTTACCTTACTTTCAGAATACATCGAAAATTTCAAGCACCTAATAATCTACTAAATCTTAAGCTCTCTACCAGGTCGCAGGCCTTAAAACGTTTTATCGAATTCCACTTGGCCCGGGGGCACGCGCGATGGCTTCCTAAAATTTGCGCGACCTAAAAACGCGAGTTGCCCAGAGAAAGGGGATTGAAAATAGAATTACATGAGGCGACAAAGTTAGATGGGATGACCTGTGTAGGGGGATATCACGCATTTCCATCGCAAAGCAGCGGCTGATCGATGCGTCGATGCTGTACGCGGGGCCCAAGTACAGCCAGCTATCGTCGGCTACACGAGCACATCCAGGAAGTACCTAGCGGAGTACATACTCTCGTGTAACGAGTACGGTATTTACCAGCCGCTGCACGAACACCGGCTACAATGCGATGCAGCGGGGTGGGCGAAAAAGTGCATAAAACGCTCTTTCATCTCGCAGAGCCGCGGCAACGGACAACACGTAAGTTCTCAGTTATTTCTTGCGTATATACCGCGCGGTGGCCAACCCCCCTCGTTCGAGCCCGCGACGAAATACACTGCCGAATGCGCGTTTCCGCCCGGGTTGGCAGTTGGACACGCTTAATTTATGCGCACTGTCCGTGAAGTTCGCGTCTAATGCTAATGAATTGCTCGCGATACGATTGCGCCGTTGTTTTCGTAACAACGTAAGGCCGGGGCATTCCATTTGCACGCTTATAATTCGCGTGTCAGACGGAAGATGAATCGAGCGTGCTCCAGCTGAAGCATCGCAAGTGGAGACCTGTATCGATCTCGCCTTCACCCCGAGCGGAATCTGTTTGTTCTTACGGGCTGCTGTGAAAAACTGCTCCGACGGAAGTCGCAATCAAGATAGAAGTCGCCTTCAATTCTTTAAGCGGGACGTTCGATCCTCCATTCAGTAATTGGAGCGTCGAAGGTTGAGGGGGAAATATTGTTGTACGTGGAATCGAAGCGGGCGGTTGCTTAAATGTTAGGTAAATGGTGGAATTGATGAGGTTTCTGAAGATTTGTATAAATGTCACTTCGAGTTTCATGTTTGTTGAAGAAATTGTGATCTCTGGGTTTCCGGATAAGGGAAAGAAATTTTATGGTTTCTAGAGGAACACCTTTCGTATTCCTCGATATTCCACGAATAGAATATTAAGTCGGCAATTACGTTTGAATAAAACAATAATCTTTCCAGCCAAGACACGTCAGACCTCGTTTTACTGGAAATTTATTGTTCCATTCTCGTTTTCTGCGCCCATAATGTCGCACCACTCGTCGCGCGAAGTGTGGAGGAAGTTTACACGAAGTTGTAGCCCCAAGTAACCTGTAATCGGACTAAGCAACTTGGTTAAGGACTTAACGCGACTTACAGTACGAAATAGTAGCTCTTTATTTAATAATCCGCTAATCGGTGCGTCCTGTCGGCGAATGAGATTAATGTAAGTAATCGCCTGCGGAATTGCAGGCGCTGTTTCGTTGCCCTTGGACAAAATTCCTACGTTATGGAACATTTCTCTTAATTAACCACTTGCCTGAACATAAATTAGATGCGGATCGCTTACTGCACAGAAACAATCAACAAAATTTCCACATACCTAAACCTTAATCTAGCTTAAATCCACATCTTGTCTACATAGCTGCATTAAATTAATTCTATCCGGAAAATAAATCAAGCAGAAGGTATAAAACAACATTGGTGTTTGAAAAGACCACCGACATTCATATTTTACAAGGTTTAGAGGAGGAATACCTATATAAAACAATCGATACCACAGTTATCAGGCACAAAGCGGAGAATGGCCAACGGAAGTCAAAAGAATTTTGCAAACAGGATTAACGTCCACGTATCCCGTGCAGTTCGATAACGTGAAAAACATCTGTCGAGGAAAATCCATTTGGCGTCCCAGATATCGATCGCCCGTTATATTTTACCTCGGAACGTCAAAAAACATACGTAAAATTCAATCCCGTTTCTATACTGCCTTGCATATCGACGAAATCAGCGTGCGTGCCGTGTGCTTTTTTTATATATATTTTTTCCCCCGACCTTTTTATATCGACTGAACTAACAAGTTTAATCGCGATAACGGTGGCGCGTGAACGAGTAGATCCGATTCGATCGTGTCTCGACTTCGATGCGACGTGCTACCGGCGACCACATTAATTTAACGACGATGCGATGGATAAAATTGTAGGCGATGGAGTTATGAGTATTCACCTCGTGTGTCAGAAAAAAAATATTTAAAAGCAGATGCACGATAGGACAGAAATACTTCTGCCTTCTCTATAAACTAATACAAAGATTTATGAATGAAAAATTAGTACAAATTACCACAGAGTTCGCTGAACGTATGAACAGCTGCCGCGCTGCATTTCTTTTAATTATTTTCCTCTCACAGATCAACGAAGGAACCTCGATTACTCAAAAACCCCGCAATTCCATAAAGCACTCTAACCCAAAGCACTTCCCCTGCCAGCATTTCTTCCCAATGATCAAATCCTGCTCCAATTTCCCCTAATTTCCCTATCCCCTTCGATTTTACACCCATTAACTACACTTATCACAAGCAACAACTGAATTCCCTGCCACCCATAACGAAATCATCACGCGACCCTGATCACCGCGGACGAAACGTCTTCTACTCGCCTCTTTATTCACAAAGGGGGAGGTCGATGTGCGAGGCGATGCTTTCAAGCTCTACCCGCGGCCGAGCCAAGAATCAATCAAACTTCGTCGTGGAAGCGTGGACAATTGCGGTCCGCGGGGGTTTCGGGCGCTGTTTGTTAGGTGAATCGGAACGAATCGCCATCGTTGGTGACGCGATCGCCGAGGAACTTCTACGATTAGCATATAAATCGCGGGCTCATTTTTTTTCGGCCGCACCAGACGACAGCGATACGGCGCCGCGTGTACGCACGCGATTTCATGTTGGTTTTTCCTCGCGAGACCCGTTGCGTATCGATCACCCTCGTGTTCCACCCTCGCCGTACCCTGTCTCGCATGACGTGTCGCGTGACAATAATCAGGGGTTAACTCGAAAGGAAAAAACGATAATACGCGCGTTCCAAACGTCTCGTTTGATCGCAGTTGTTTCCCTGGGCCCTGTTACCCGTGCATGCATCCGTGCCAGGCGAGAAATACGCGGCTCTGCCTTTCCCCCGTTTCCCTCTGTCCCTCGCTGCCAACCGTGCCAGTCTCCTTTGGCCATCCCAGACCGGCTCTTTAATTAACTTTACTTCGTTCGAGTCAATTGTCTCCCATCGAGGGGAAAAAAAAACAGGCGCGTGCTTGCACGTCCGCGCTGCGTTTGGCGAACGGGATCGATGGTGTCATAAAACTATTTCACCGCTGCTGGAAACACGCCGAATTCAGAACTGAATGCGTCGTGCAGGGAATTAATCGTTTGCTCCGAGGTAAACACTTGCAACAGATATGAGGATATATTTTTTTCGTACCTTCAACGAGAAGGGAAGAAAATAACTGTGTGTTAAGATAGACGTACATAAAGCAGGTATCTTGGCGGGGGATATTTAGCGATCGTATAGGAGGGAAAGCGTGAGATTGTGTGGATAGGAAGAAGGAAGGAATTGGAGGCTTCATCTTAACACTGGCACGTGTCGTGGCGACCAACAAAGGAGCTCAGTTGGTATTCGAGAGGATAAGCATCAGGAATAGGGTCAAAATCGGAGAAGGATCTGCTTGAAACAGGTCTGACCATAAATGGGCCCCTTGCGTCGTTTTGCCCTCGCATAGGTATACTCACAAATTGCCGTCGAAACGTAGACTGGCTTTTGTATAAAGGATAGGGACTAGGTGTAAGGTAAGTCAAGGGGCACGAGAATACAGGTTGAGACCTGGTGCGAGGGCGAAACCGGGAGAAGAATTGTAATAACGAAGGAATCGGGGTTTCAAAAGCAGAAGGAATGCAGCGAATAAAGGAAATAGGGGATGTACTATAATTTGTTAAAAATTGATGAGAGTGTCGATAATCGTATTACGAATCGAATAAAGGTTTGGAATTTAATTGGAGGAAAATGAAGGATCGGCACATACCTTATTTTTGGTATTACCGAAACCGATAAATGTAGGATATTCATTCAATCCGGCGTCGCATGATTTCTGAAATTTTTAGTATTCTTTATAGGTATTATTATACTACGTAGGTGTAGAATAATTCATACGATATGGCCACGTTGAAGGAAATGAATTACGTGGCGATGGGAAAAAGGGGTAAACTGTGGTACCTATGTTTAAAACTAAGTAGAAAGTATATAGAGACCATACTGCTGAATATAAACCAGGAAAAGAGCTTTCCGTTCAACGAAACGAGACGCTTATTCTTGGATTGGTGGATGCTAGAGTCCATACTTTGCGTCCACGTAGATAATATCCTTCGAATGCTTCTCTTTCGAAATATGACAACTAATAATAGAATATTTGACTTGGGCATCAAAGACGATAGCTGACTACATGTTTCTTGTACCATACCAACTAAGTAGAAACTATTCCAGCTGGATTTATGTTTTATCCTTTATGACGAGGGAACTTTATGATAACAGAAATTAATTGTATTCTGTGAATGATCTAAAAGTAGTAGGGTAGATGTCCCAATTACTGCCAGTGTCCCAATTACTGCCACTTTATTTATTTTATGTAATAAAAACGTAACATATGAAACAAAATGTACAAAAAAATGTTATTATGAAACGGAGATTCTGATTTACATAAAAATAAAACAAATACATGTACTCAGATGTACCTAGTGCTTAAAAAATAATATTGAAAAATGAAAGTGCCATTTGAGCGTCAAAAACGCGACGACGTTAGTAGGAAGTGATGGCGAAATCGTACTAAAGAAAGGGTCGCAATTTTACTATTCAACCTCTATCTATTGCATAAAATGAATTATTCCGGTCTAGAAGAATTACTTTAATGATGTAACGAATAAAATACATAATATTTATTGTTAAGTTATAATAATTAACGGTGACATCATTAGGGACAAAATTTTTGGGCTTGTCCCTATTAGGTACTGTTGGCAGTATTCGGGACAAAAAAAACGTGAAGTACGCATAACTGTCATCTGTCAAAGTTCAAATTCTTAACCGCAAAATCACGTGTAGCGTATTACAATGTCATGTTTTAAAAGTTTCACATATATTTTATGAACAATTACAGTATATGACAAATAAATTAATAATTCCAAAACTATGCGTTCGTTAATTCTGGCTATTAATCAGTAAAAAAGACTGGCAGTACCTAATCGAGTCTTAGTAAAAAGGACCGACTGTAATCGGGTCTCATTGTCAATAATAGGGACCGTCAGTTATGTGGTCACAGTTATTAGGACCGACAGTTATTGGGTGGCAGTCATACGGACAAGACGATTTTTGAGGTGACAGTTATAGGTACACTAGGATCGCTCGCGAATTTTAATTAATTATTAATAAATTCTTCATATTTAATTCATAAAACTATTTTTTTAATTAAAGAGATGTTAAATAATATTATGTTTCAATCGGAGACGATTTTTAGGTTAAACAACACGTGAAATGATTAAATGAAGTTCAGTTATAATCTTAAGGTGGCAGTAATTGGGACATCTACCCTATTCTCGAAAACAAGAGTTTCCTCGCGGTCATCGTGTTTGCGAAAGTGGTGTGCATAATATTCGCCGTGTAAATTGGAGACAGGCTACGGTACTAGATGAGACTCGTATCATGACACACTTTAGTCTAGACTAAATAATTTAGAAATCACCACCACTTCCTATTGCGCGAGCATCCCATCCTCGTCGCCTCGCTTTGCTTTCGCGATAACCACACAACGGGTGTCTCGTACTTTCGTATTTCCATCGTCAAGTCACGAACGATCTTCACATCAATGTCTTATATCCAAACTAAATCCTCTATAATGATTTCGTTGATTCGGTGCTAGTCGAATGTTTTGTGGAATAATTGACACACATTCTCCAAGGTGTTTGGTGCAACACAGAAACACAAACTTAATGTAATACGATATAAACCAATTAAAGCAGAAAAATTTAGTAATATAGAAACCAGATGAGCCGAATTATAATCTCTAATCAATATACACAGAAGCTTATCCATGAAGAAAAATGAAACTAAAGAAGTCTTGAATGCAAACAAGTGCATAATCCATGCATAATTCAATACTTGCTCGATGCGTTGCAACCTCAGCAGCGTTTCCCTTCGTGCAAAAGTGATTTTGCAAAATTTACACTCTTCTGATCACGTGTAACAAAAAATATACTACCACGTCGATAATTCCTTCCTAACGAAAGAACATACCACAGAAAGAAACCGTAATATCACGACACTAACCAAGAGAAGGTGAATTGCATGGTCATTAGAATACTTTTTCGCGTAAGAGGGAGCAGAGTGGAATAACGTGAAATTTCACTTTCGCGGACTGCAGAAATAGGATTGAATGAATCTCGTTCAGGGTATATATGACGTTATGAATTATGCGAAGAGGATAGCATTGAGCGGTAATTGAGGAGGTAATCATACCCCATCCTCACCCACACCTCGCTAGAGCTCTGACACCGTACAACGATGCCCTCCCCCCCATGCATAGTTCACACTTCGTTTCTGCCAATTAGCGTTCACGGAAGATATTTTGACCGACGCGAAGGCAGCCGGGGTCAGGGAAGTAGTCGCCACCCACGCCTCACACATTTTCTGCAGCTTTCGCGAAATTTCACCGTGACGCCACGCGCTTCATCAAAAGCGGACTTAATGAATTCTGTACACGGTATGCCTGGTTCAACTGTGCACATTGGTGTCTTTATCATGCCACCCATGAGTCTATAGAATCGTCAAAATTAATGGGTCGTTTCTTCATAGCTCGTGCTTCTAGTGTTAACTTATTAGAATACAAAGGAAGCCAGTACGAGATATTCTAAAAGATTCTGAACATCTTCTCGGTCGAATCCATCACTTCGGTACCGTACTATTCGATTATTACCAGATTTAGGCAACTAAATTTGCATGATTAATTATTAACTCATTACCACCCACCTTTCTTTCGCTAGCACAGTAACAAACTATCCACATAGTAGTATCTACCCCTATCTCACCGGCAAAGTAATTCACAGAAAAGCCAGCTTCTCCAGCGCCAAATCATTCAAAGTTTCTCTTAAAAACAAGCTATCTTCTCAACACCTCCGAGCGTTAATGGTCTGATCTACGACCGAACTGCCTAAACTGTCAAAACACCAAACTACGGCTAACTATACGTATTTATCAGTAACGTCATCGTTAGCGCCCAGCGGAGCCACGAAGCTGGATCATCGGCGGAACGAAGCGACGAAACGTAACCAGCTCCTTTCATTCTACCCTCGAAGCAGCAGCTTGAGCGTTCTCGGTTTCGAGTAATTATAGCACTTAAACTATCCTGTAGCGGCGAATGCTGCGAGATTGACTCATCGCGCAGGCACGCGAAGTTTGTCCCTGCGAATGGACGAGCCGCGGCGGGTGTAGATTCGGGGAACAAAGCGTAATTTCTCGGCGCTCGACGCTCTCTTCGTCACACGGGCCAGCCGCCCAGCTCGTCGTGCTTCATGCATAGAAAAGTACGAAAGCACGGGAGAATTATTATCGCAAACGAGTGTTTGAAAATAACTTGTCCGCGACATCCGGCTGGAACAGCGCGATTTGCCCGTCGTTCTTTGGAATTATGCAGTGTTGCCTGGCATCTTTCCGATATCCTCGGAATTATACATTTTTGAGCGGAGGAAATGGTAGACGAGACAACCAGGTCACCTTCGTTTCCATTATTTATCGGTATTCGGTACTGGTAATGAGATGTACGATTCTGATTCGAGATATTTCGAGATGGCCTTAATGGCTTCGTTACACATATTTTTCAGAAGGTGGAGGGGTTTGGCAGGGATTTTGAAATGGAGAAGGTATTACAGGCGAAGTTAACTGGGATATTCGTTATCGACTTTTACGTGGTAACAAGGAAATGGAATTCCACGGGCGAGTTACGTGAAGGAAATACACCGAAATGAATTTGGATCGTGCGGTAATAATAGAAATATAAAGGAACATGAAATATTGACAACTGCAGCTAGAATGTCCGTACAAAGCTCGTGAAATACGGACTTAATATATCGCGAAGCTGACAGGAAAGATGTGAATATATTAAGGTAGGTAAGTAGATGATGTAAAATTTATTTCCAGAATAGTGGATTCTAATGACAGTAGTAAGTATAGAAATAAAGGCATCGTGGATAGAACAGATATAATAAGACGAAACCATCTTTAGCGCGAATGAAATAAGAACTGAGAACGAGGAAAATATACTTCTACAATACAGCCAGTTTAAACGTGTATAATAATGTCGTCGATACATTTCTTATTTACTCAACTTCACTAAAAGAGACTTTTGGAGCAGCCTATGCTGTTACGATGCTATTGTGAAAAAATTACGTGACTTCAAACGTCACACGAATATTCCTGAGAATATAAGTAATGAACCACTGCGCGGCTTTATGCGCCGAACGCGAAGGAACGTGGATATTAATATTAACGAGCCACGTTAATTTTTACACAGCCTTGGGCGAAAATATTTTTGTCACGACCGAACGTAGCTTTTTTAGCCGGTGACGACCTCCTCGCCATGCGCATGTATTAAGATTTAATTTCTCAGATTAGGAACTGGGGCATTATTATATGAAGATAAGTCTTAAACGCATTATTATGTTATTACGGGTGGTCAGATCGTAACATGCAAAAACTCCTAATAACATGCTAGAAGAAGAATGATTTTCCTTCTTTCCTTCTCGCTTCAGACGTTTGATCGATATATGGAATTGCTGCTCATTCGTATCGTAGCAGTGTTACCAGAGATTGCATCTGCATTCGTAATGGCCCCGATTACGTTAAACGTAACGACCCCCCAAGGCATCAAACGAATTTCCTTGACAAACGTGTAGGGGGAACCTCTGAAACCTCAAGTTCTCTATCAAAGAACAAACCCCGCATGATTCTATGCCCCCGCTAAAAATGGGGCAGCTCTTGAAAGCTCGAGGGGGTAGCTTTTTCGTTACAGAAGCTTTTCGAGGGGTTCGCGGAATTCTGAAAATTAATTGGAATCTAGCGCTAGTTCAACATCACGAAAAATTCCGCGTGCTTTTATTGTCGGGCTTGGAACTTCTCGAACAAAAGCTCCCCAAAATGTAATCGGATTTTTAGGTCCCCTCGATGTCCTCCAATTTCTCGCGTTACCGCGGAGACACTTTCGTGTCGGGTCCCCGGTCTGTGGGGGTAAGCAGTGCATTGACAGTTTAAGATAGTTGGAATAGCAGGCAGAAAGGATCGGCAGTTTGGAATAGTTAGTGACCACGATGAATTTCCACGCCATGCCAATGAATGCTCGTGTAGACGTAGCAGAGGCACGTGCTAGGGGAAGGAAAGTTAGTCACATCGGAGACAGTCTGTGATTTATTAAACCTTCAGTTGCAGAGCTGTCCTATCTTACCCTCGAGAACCTTTTTCCACGACCCCCTTTCGAATTCCACCACTTTGTACGGAATTTTTATGTGAAAAATACAGTTACCTTCGCAGATGCGCAAATATGTTTATCGAAACTGAAAATATGGAATATTTAATTACTCTACCGATGAAGTATTAAATAGATCCTTGGTAATTAGAAACCTCTACTATTCTTCCACTCAAATATTTTTTATGACGATCAACACTGATTCTAAAGTGAATCTAACACAGAAGTTTAAGTTTCCTAAAGTAAGTTTGCTAAATCTTTGAAAATTCTTAAATATTATCAATTTCTACGTAACGAAATAATAGTTGCCAGTACCAAGGCTAACAATGACGAAACAGTATGCTATTCGATCTCCTGCAGCTCAATCTTTTTTAATCCCGCGACATTACTCGTAAGACGATAGCTTTCGTTTCCATCGTCTGGAAGTACCCTACTATAAGACACCTCGTAACACCAGATACTCCATAATCTCGCCCTATAATGACTTCCATAACGACGGTATACGAAGTGAACGTCAATTCGATATAATCTGGGGGGGTAGAATTTTAACGGCACAGCGTATGGATATAAACGATCAGATTTCCGAAACTCATTTTCCAGACAACGCAATTAACTAATCACAACAACGATTCATTTTCCGCACCTTAACATTCAACCCCCCTTAGGGAACACTTACAACTTCACAGAACCGCCCATAATTGAATTCAACTCCATTTTTCACGACGGTGTTTGAATAATTCAATGCCTCACCGAATGAAAATTAACCTTTCGTTGACACACCTCTCTTTTCGATCAACTTTGACATACCTGGGTGGCTCACACCCAGAACAATTTTTGAACGACTGCCATTCTCATCTGAAGAATCCAATCGTTATGGAAAAAATCATGGGTCAATTTCAAGGTCTCTAAAATGTATTCTAATAGTTTTTTATTGAAATTTTATCACAGTTTTTGTAAAAAAAATTCTAGATTACCATGTGTCGAGAAAACACGAAGAAAATCTTCAATAAATTGTAACTTTTACAAATTCAAATATTAGAAGCTAAAAATCTACAGAGCTATTATCCAGATATAATATTTGGAAAAAAAAATTGTTTGTAAGTCGGCTTTGGAAAAAAGGTATTTATTTTGCATATAAAAGGCACAGAGTGTCAAAATCAGCTTATGGGTGGTTCCCACCCAGAGTGTCAACGAAGGGTTAAATAAGCATGTCTACCAATAACACAGATGAATACTAAACAAGTTAAATTAAAATGCAAAAACTTCCGCGATGTTTCCTCACCGAAGGAATCGCGCTTTTACAAATTCCTCGAGCCGACGAGTACCTAATTGAGTTTCGCCGGTAAGAATTCGAAGATTCGTGAATTTTAGTCAGCTGCCCGGTGGTTCGATAGCGGCCACGGGCCAGGGAACGTTGACAAAGCTCGGGCATAGATTCACCGCGGCCATAAATAATTCCCTATCCAAAAAGCGGCCTGGAAAGTTTAGCCAATGTTCCAGAAGTCGCGGCGGTATGCCCATTATATCACGGGGACGCATTGTGCTGGTATGCCAGGAGACGGTGGGCTTGGCGTAGGTATAGCGCGTATCACTTATATAATTTACATCGACGCGTATTATAACCTGCTTGGTGGCGGGCGCGTAACAAAGTGTACCGAGCGCATACCGGATGAACGTAGGTTACGGCACCCTTTCAATGGAATTCGTAACTGTGTCCCACAGGCTCGATTTCTTCGTCTCTCATGCATAATTCCTCGGTGCCCCTGTTTACCACCGCGCAATCGTGTCAAAGGGGGCAGTTAACACTCTACCTGTCGCTCTCAATTGAGGACCTTGCAGCAAGAGGGGTGAAGCTCCATCTTTACAACACTTTGAGTAAATTAGAAAAAAAACTCTTTATAAAATTATTGCTTTGACTTCATTAAAAAGAGAACACTAATTGAAAAATATATATTTTCGAATTTTTCAAATCAGGAGCTGCCCGAAACACAAATATTGCACGAAGCAGTAATGGGTGCAGGTCGAAAATTTGCAATGAATCGCTCATTTCTTATCGGATTTGCATCAAACGATGTAGATTTTTTTTGCGTATGTATTACGAGTCATAACTCGAGAACTGTCGAAAATGGACCCCCCTCTTGCTGCTGTTGAACTTAGGAGCTCGATTTTATTTCACACCGACCAGAGATAGAACTGCGAGGTTAGAGAAGAACGAAAAAGATTGGAGAAAGTGAGTTTGCTCGAAAACGTGCGGTGGATGATATTTTTGCGTGGAAACTGGGTAAAATTGGATCCGTCAGAAGTGGATGAGTTTGGGTGAACCGTAGAATAGACTTAGCGTTACCGTAGATGGAATGAATTTAAAAGAAGATATCTTCGACCACTTTGTGAAATGAAGCTTCAATTTTTAACTTCCCTTTTCTTTATTTGAAGCAGATTTTAATTATCTCCTTTCGAGATTAAAATTCCACTGCTCTCTCAGAGCACATCGCCAATAATTCACGAATATTGCAGGCGTTGAAACCAATCGGAATTAAAAATTCTAATGCTCCGTTGAAATTTTTCCAGTGTTAGTTCCATTCTACTTCTACCACCTCGCGGATCTCCGCTTATTAAGTCAAGAATTCAGGCTGGCGGGCGTTCACGAGCTCCGCCAGATTAAAACCTAAAACTAAGGGGCGAGTTACTCCTTAAATGTTCGTACAGCCGTAAAGTTTAGCGACACAGAAGCAGAATTCGTAAATTCGTGGGGCGGAGGCGACGCGACTCGTTCCGAAATTGAGTTTTCTTACGAAAGCCCGCCAAGCTCGTCGCCCTTTGTATCCGCACAGTCACATTTCAATTCCAGCCCGCCTCTCGAGTGAGCTTCTTGCGCGCTGCTCGTATAATTAACCGACTCAATTGCCCGATTTTATTTCGAGGCGTAAGTACGCAGCAGAAATACGCTTTCGAGCGTGTCAGTATTCTGTTCGCCTGAACTTCGCTCGAGGTAACGATAGAAAATCTCGCGTGAAATAAAGGGAATTTCATAATATCAGAAATAGCGAATTAAGCGAACATTCGTGAGGCGTTTCCGACGATTGCCAATAAATTTGGAAGGGACACGACTTACAGTTCTAACGATTAAAGAAACATTCGATTCGATCTTGCCCGATCACAAATTACGAACACTCGCGATTTTATTTATTACACATACCTACTTCGTTCTGGGCGAAGCATTTTTCGTTCTCGTTATTGGCGAATATTACGTAAACACAGCTTCAGAGGTGTGCCATTCATCAGACCAAGTTATTTAATACCAATCGAACTTAAGTGCTCGATCACCTAGAGACTCTGCATATACCTAATTGAACGTCATGAGCTGCTGCGGCACATAGTGATGTTGATCTTGACAAATACAAGCCAACCAACCTATTACCACGACCTTCGATGCGTCTAAGATCGATAGATATTCCCAGTGCACGCGGCTCCCATCAGTCGCCGATTACATGGGTAACAATGGCCAGCAGGCAACAGATTAACTTCCCTCAAAAACTGAATTACCCCTATAAATTCTATCACCAATCGATCACAAACTTATCCTGCACAGTGCAAAAAAAATGATCCGTGTGTTCAGCGTTTGCACCAGAAACCACCCCCCTTCTCCGTTGAACCCTGATTTCGCGAGGACCCCGTGCCATCCCTGCAATTACAAGACTTCGTCAAAGCCCTCGCGAAACGACAACAGCAAAGAAGCGGGAGAAGGCAAAGTTCCGCTGCTGATAGTTCAGTTTCAACAACTCCTGCGAAACTCCTCGGGATATGTGATTACCGATCGAGCTTCGAGCAATCGTGGCCCGCCCCACCTTTTTTCCCCAAGTCGACACTCGGAAACGCGAGGCCGCCTGCTGCTTTTCTTCGCCCCGAATCCCTGTTGGCGCGTTTTGCACGGCAAAGCAGTGCGTCCCGTACGTATATACACACAGAGGCTTTTCTTCCCTCTGAAAGGGAAATCCCCTCGGGCTGTAGAAACACGCGGCGACTATGAGGAAAGGACGCGGCAAAAGTTGGCGCCAGGAAAAATGCTCGACCGAGCGAAATAAAGAAACGAATTCGACGAGCTCGCCCGTGTGTGGGTGGGGGTGGGTTGTGTGCCTTATGGAGACGGAAAGGGAGGGAAAAAGCCCCAAGGAGGGCTAACGGAGACAGAGAAAGGGGGAGAACAAAGAAGGACGCGAAACACTCGGAAAATTCCCGGACGCCTTTTCGCTAACACGGCGCACGAAAGGAGGGGTGAAGGAGGAGGGGGGCAGCTAGAGCTGATCTTTATGGGTTTCCATATTTTACGAGTAACACGACTGGTAGCTTCTTCAGCTGCCCCGGGGCACCTACGGGACGTATTGTTCCAGTTTTCGTGATACGTCCTTCCCGCTATCGTCCCGATACGAACGACGGATGTATCGCGAAAGCGCGCGCGTTTATGATGCCCCGAACCGCTCAATCCCGGATGTACGTGGGCTCCAAGGATCGATGGATCCATGACTTCGGCCATCCCCTCGGAGCAGACACCCTCCGATAGGGCAATACGTATCGCGACCGTGACTTTACGTGAGCGAAAAGGTGGAATCTTCGTTTGATTCGGGGAACGTTCCTTCGTAGAGATTATAAGTGTGTGGGGAGATCCGGAGAATCTTTGTGTTACACTGGTGTATTTGATTGGAAGTAGGTAATAGGGTAGCAGGATAACGATATAAAGGTCGATGATCATGAATTTGGAATAAGGAATTCTCCGGAGACTGCCTAGAAGAAGTATGAATATCCCAGTTCATAGCTAACTTGGAATAAAATTCAGTTCCGTCGAATGGGGTAACTTTGACCACCTTTGGTAAATATTTCTCCTTTTCTTCCTTGTAACTTACAAATTAATCCAAATTTTATAATAGGGAAAAAGACACTGAGACAGGTCATTTCAAGTAGATGAGGATGACATTTTTAAAGAACAAAAAAACCAAGTCAACCCGCCGGGGTAACTTTGACCACATTGTTTAAGTGCTTCTTTTTATGAGTATTATTGACACTGTTATAACTTTTACAAACCTAATTAATGCTAAAGAAGAGGTAAAAGGATAATACAACCATTTGTACAAAAATTTAATATTTATTTCGGATTTACAAGTGAAACAATGAAAAATGAAACGTAAAAACGCAAAACATTAATGTAGATTTAATGCTGAGAAATCCACCGCAAAATGTAACCTTTCTCTTCGATCAATGTTAGGTTCCGGAAGTAATCTAATTATATTTTCATGTGCCAGTGCGTCAATGTCATCCTTTAGTGGCCAGAAAAACGAACTTTTTCCAGCAGTTCTTACGAATTTTATTTATCCCTGTTCAGGGACGCAATTCGAATATTAATATTCGTAATTCGTACATTTAGGTTTTCATTCACTTGGTTCACACATTCATTCCTAACAGTCGTCTCCACGGAGATGCATCTCTACGAGTATGTAGCCGCCATTACCCTCAAATTAGGCAACAAAGTAACCAAAGACACGTTTGCTGAGAACGGCTAAACATATCGAATCGCATCAGAATGGGTCGATGCTTATAAACAGGAAACGGATAGCAATTTCATGCCAAGAAATAATAGTGGTCAAAGTTACCCCAAAAGTAGAGTAAAATGAACTCCCCCGGCATCAGGAGCTCCTAGAACTTCAGTTTAACAAGAAGATTTTTCTTTTTCTTTTAAAATGAGTTTAAATGTACTCTACATACTTATAAAATAGGTTCAGACTTATAATTCCATCCGTAGTTGTCTGTCCGGTAGAAGTTTTTCACGTACCAATTCTTCCTCAACTCGCAGTATCACACTTTAACATTTATCTAATTTTCAGTAAAGGTTATTCTCCCTCCTAAACAACTACATCTTGAAGTAGGTAATTAAAGCTACTCAAGGCACTTTGTCAGAGAATAATATCTGTTATACAATAGACGCTAAAGGAATTGGTTTTAAAATATAGTTTTGTAGTCAAAGTTACCCCAGTGGTCAAAGTTACCCCATTCGACGGTTCCTCCCGATGATTACAAGTAGGGGAGACCGGGGCTAGTTGTTACAGGGGGCAAGTTGTTACAAAGCAGTTTAAAATTTTTTCGCTTGGACTATCACTTAGACGATGAAGTGGCGGATGTGTTTCAACCATACACACTTGTGTATGTTGTGTGTTTGTAATCGGTTCACGCGTTGTCACTTTATTACAGTTTTTTGTGTTTTCGGTACTAATAGTAACTTTTCTCTTTCTACTTGAATCTTTTCTACCGAACAGACAGGTAAATGTATGTAAATGACTATTACCAGGTTTGAATCAGTGTTCCTTTAGCTACAGATTGGCACCACGAACATAAGAATACACCTAACTGGTATGAACTTATAGCTGTTTATACACAATGGTGTCAACCGGGGCAAGTTGTTACACAAGACAAGGGGCATGTTGTTACATACGAACGAATAGGCTTTTACATTCAAAGAAAGGCTCCACAAAGTGGATTCTGTGCATAGAGTGCAAAAAGTGGGCACATGAGAAGTGTGCAAAACCTAAAAATCACTTTTATGTGTGCATTAATTGCGAGTCCCTGTATGAAACGGCCGACGATAATTAGTGCAACTGATTTCAGTAGTTTTTTTATTATTTTTAAAATAGATTTTTTATTCTAAATATATATAATAATTTTACTTTTGTCCAAGAAAATATAATTATATTACTCATAATAAGCCTCGTTTCGTAAAATTTAATTCTGTAACAACTTGCCCCGTATTGTGTAACAACTAGCCCCTACTCGGGGCACGTTGATACAACATGTCTCGACTTTCAAAATGGCTTGTTTCAAAGTCATGGTTTTCGTTTAATTACATTCCATAGCGGTCATCGGTAGAGGAAAGAACGTACTTTAAGTAAGAGTCATTGATAGTATTGAATATGGAATGCAAAAAAAATAAAAAATAAAAAACTGAAAAGTGTAACAACTAGCCCCGGTCTCCCCTACCTACTGCATCTGTCGTTGCTCAAAGTCACGTGTGGTGTGGCGAATAATCTTCGCGAAAGGAATAGATGTATCCAAATATAAAAGTGGCAGAATAAAAGCTAATAATTCCTAGGAGCATTCGTGCAATCCCCAAACCGGCAGAACACGCAAAATTTTAAAGGCCGTCCCGTCGGAAGCAGAAATTTATATCTCTCCCCGTATTGGGCGCAGCATTATCAGAAACGTTCAACGCTAAACAAACTATCATTCCTCTCGTTTAAACAAAGCATCGGTGTCGCAGTGCGCACAGGTGCGGGCGCGCGCGCGCTTAGTGCTCGCAATAAAGGAACGACCGCAAATTCCGTTTAACAAGCGGGAAAGCGAAGTGCGCGGTGCTTATTGCGCTCCTATCGGTCTATCTGCGCAGAATGGCTACTTAACGAACACCCGAACGAAGGGAAACGCGCGTTTCCCCGTTTCGAACGCTGATTCGTGGGAAAAGCTGCTCCTTTCGCGGGGGCGATGTATCGCGTGCACGCAGCCTAGTGTGTATAAAAGCGCGCCGCGCACAGCGGGGCCACTGTGGCGGCATTGTTTCGTCTCAGCACGAACCGCTTGTTAAAAATATCCGGTACAGCCGCGGGAGGATCGAATGAGCATCGTCGAGAGGAGAGAAAAGAGAGGCTGGGGAGAGCAACGGTTGCCCTGCACTGTTCGTTCACCTCAAGTCGCCGTTCGACCAGCCGAAGGAGCCTTGCCTCCCGCTCGCTCGCTCGCTCGCACAGCCAGCTCGCGCAAATTCCGCTACTTCCCCTGGGAAAATATTTGCCTTAATTTCGAGCATCGGGGGCCGCGCTCCCTCGAAACGAATCGAAGCTAGTTACAGAACTCGGGGCGTACGCAAATGTTGTAGAAAGTCGCCGGGTAAAAGACCGGGGACGAAGGAACACCTGACGAGCGAAAATACCTTCCACGGCGCATTGTAAATGGAGAACGGTGCGGGACCAACGAAATCGCGTTATAGTACACAGAGGTGCTTCAAAACCGAGAAACGCGGTTCCATGAAAAAATTATGAATATAAGTTCGGTAGTAAGGTGGATGCCGAAGGTGCTAGGTACTACGAATTCGCGTGTAAGAGGTAAATGGTATTTGTTCTATCCGTTGTTTCGGGAGTCTACTTGTGTAATAGAGGGAATAGTGGAAATCGAATTTCCATGGAGATATAATAACACGCAGGGTATCTGGTTGGTAGGGGAGAAAAGAAAACTCGAGAATCCCGTGGTCGACATACGGTCCGCCTCCGGGACGAAACGACTTCTGGATACGAGAGAGTTCCTTACGTTCCAGAACTCTGAAGACCATCTGTCGCGCGACGAAAAAATCACATCCGGTACCATGATTCCTCTTTCAGCTATTCCCTCCTTCTGCCACTTCTAACAGCACTTGAGCTGCGAATTATTTGGGTCACGTTGCCAGTAACAACTAATGCAGCAGGGAAAATAATAATATTCTTGTCGAACACACTTCTTTGCGATTAAACTTCTTGTAGAATGAAGCGTTTATAACAATAATAGCAAAATAATGTAGGCACTTCTCAGTCTTTCTTTTTATACCGTAGATACGCAACAGTCTGCTACGATTTTTAGCCAATCGGAATTTTTCAACATAGCACGAATAATACGACGGTCCGGAGCCACATGAATTTTTCCATTTTAGACTACGCCCGGTGGGTAGTTTAAATTCAAGAAAATTCAACAATCGAACGATTCCACGCAGTAACGGTGGTATCGTTAGAGAAGTTTCGACCATCCATTTTTTTTTTAAATTTTGAGGGAAACATTCCAGAGAAAAGGAAAATAAAATTCCATGTGTTCTAATCGCGAAATACCAGGCAGGAAGAAAATCCATTTCCACCTTCTATTCATATTACTATTACCAAAAACTCTAAACTTGTATGAAGTTTTCACATAGGGTAGATGTCCCAATTACTGCCAGTGTCCCAATTACTGCCACTTGATTTATTATACGTAATAAAAACGTAACTTATAAAAAGAAATGTACAAAAAATAGTTATTATTAAATGGAGATTCTGATTTACATTAAAATAAAAAAATATATGTACTCATATGTACCTAGGACAAGATGATTTTTGAGGTGACAGTTATAGGTACACTAGGATCGCTCGCGAATTTTAATTAATTATTAATAAATTCTTCATATTTAATTCATAAAACTATTTTTTTTTAATGGAGGAGATGTTAAATAATATTATGTTTCAAACTGAAACAATTTTTAGGTTACACAACACGCGAAATAATTAAATGAAGTGCGGTTATAATCTTAAGGTGGCAGTAATTGGGACATCTACCCTAACACTTGAATTTAAGCAAACAATTTTCTAGATTCTTCGGATTCTCCGAAGAGCAGAACATGCATATTTCCATAAATTCGAATTTCCTATAATTTTACAGCCAGCAATTCATTTGATCCTACCAATCGCCGAGTTCTTCCATTTTTACCAAGTTTAATAGAATCGTGGATCAAAGGTTTCTTTAAAGTTCGGTGTGCGCGAGGGCCGTGCCTGGCCGGGCAAAGGGTTAATATCGAGAAGAACCTTGGAAGGTCGGCAGGGTCGTTATCGTAGCGAGCGTGTTAGTGCGCAACAGACCAGTTCACCTGCCTGCACCTGCAGTCTTCGGCATGAATGGAACAACTTAGCGGGACTTAACGTAGGCACTGTACGAAAAAAAGAGTGAAAGGCAAGGCCGCCACTTGCTGGCAGAAGCTGAGAGACAGTGAGGAAAAGAGGGACAGGGAGCGGAGAACGACTTTGACATTGGCAATGGCCGTTTCAGTTGCGCGGCGACCGCGTAACGCTGCTAGTTTCCACCCAAGGAACGGGTCAAGTGGAACGACGCGGCAAATTCGCGTTTTTCTTCATAGCAAAATGATGAATCGAAAACAAATGGTGCTTCCACATCGTATAATCTGTTACTCGCGCGGCTGTTAAATTATTGATGTAATCAAACATTGCATAATAACGTACGTATTTCATCGCGAGGGTGGTTAAGAATCCATCGATTCTGCAACGTGTCAATTTCACATTGCAAAGTATTTAACGATCTGCGAATGTAAACGGTGTTAATGAGTTATGGATTGCCAATACGCGAAGATGATGAATGTTTCGCGACGCTTAAAATTGAAACAACGTGAAAATTGCCACGGTTCTGCATTTCTCAAGCCTATCAGAATGTAGCACATCGCTTCCCAGCTGCACTTTTGTGGTCTTACACGGTAGTGTGAAAATGATTCTCTACAAGGTCCATTCGAAAGTTTCTATTCACTGGTATGACTTCTCGACAACGAAGCCCCTTAGAAATACATTCTATCCTACATTCTAGGACCAGGAATCACTATTTTCTTAGTCACATGAAACGGGACGCCCACTATTTGTAAATCGAGTTGGACGCGTGTCGCAGAACCGCGGTAAAGAACGTTTCCACTCCGCGCGGCCCATACAAATGAGCCGAAACGTGTTAATAACAGTGGAGGAAACGAAATTACAAGTTCCTCGCGCTCGCGCGCAAAAGAGGGAGAGATTAAACGCGTTAAATCACATTTCCGCCGATAAAAAGAATCGCGGGAGTTCGGGCCGTGAGCGGAACGAAATAAAAGCCGGGAAAATCGAGTTTTCGAGTGCCGTGCTCGCTAGGCAAGTAGTTTGCCAGATCGATCGAAGCTGAAACTAGCCTTGAGCGAAAACGTCCTGACGATTTTTGTCGCAGCAACAAGTTGGTGGGTGGGACCCGTTTCGCCCTGCCTTCGAACCTGGATACGCATTATTGTAATATTCACTGCGATGAATTCAAAGCCGCCGACGGGATCCCCGGGGATTTATTATAGATCAGTCCATTAACTAAACGTTTTTATTGAAATGACGAGATCCGATCAGCGCGCCCGAGGAATCGCGTTTGGCGAAATCATCGTGTGAAAAATTGATTGGATCAACTAGCGGATAAGACACTTTAATCCGTCCGAGGATTATCTTCGGTGATACAAGTTTCGTTGTGATCGATACTTTTTTTTATATTAACTAGAAGCGCGTGTATTATATGCTTCTTATGCAAAGACTTGTAATTGTGAGTGACATTATAATTCTTTTGCATGAGAATACAGTTGATATTAAGTGGGCTTTTCTGCAAATAAAATGAAAGATTTGTTAAATAGCAGGCTGTGCAATAGAACTGCCAATTGAAACTATCATTCTATGCATTTCTTCTCCTGTGATTTCAAAATTTAATTGCATAATGCGACTGGATTACAGTATCCCTTTTATTATGAAAAGAGAAAGAAGGAGAGAATACTGTAAAGTACTAGATCTTGTAATAAACCTTGTCTTCTATTGCAAATAAAATTTCAAAGACTCTTTGTAAAGGAGAATTTGTAAGAAAGAAGCGGGTAAAAGAAAGGATGTCCATTTAATAAGGTAACGCAAAGAGTCGAGAGGCTCACGATTTTATGTTAGCCCGACCCTCCTTTATTACGTCATTAATTAACGGAATGATCCGAGACGATGCGTAAACCTCGCCCATAAAGGTTAGCACTGGAGGGGTCTTAAAATTAAGTGATTCACTCACATCCACAAAAAACCCTTTTATCGTTTCTATTGGCAATTCGATGGCGACATAAAAGGAAATTAATTATGTACACTTCGGAGCGCTTAAGCGCAGAATCGTTCGTGAATTGTACGTGATACGATTTCGTTGGAAGCGTTCGTGACATATTACGCGGAACCAAAAGACAAATCTTTCTGAATAAAGATGATCCACAAGAACATCAATGTTCCAAGAAAACCAAAAACGAAGTAAAGTAACCAAAAGCTCAATTAAATCTTTAAAAACAAAAGGCTAAATCAATTTTCTACTCTCCCGGAAGAACGTTAATGAAAAAACTATACCAATAAAGATTCGATTACAAAGGTCTCTAACGAGATTAAACCCGGTAAATTCAAAGTAACCTTTGCGGGCCGTTAGTGTCGCTGAACAGACGCCATGTTCGATTTCGTAATTCCATCTATTCCCGCGAATTCCCATGGATCGCAAAATATTCCGTGAGATTGTATTAAAACTTGTCCGAGAGCCCCGGCACCAGAAAAGGTCACGGGCTTCGTTCCACGGCTCGAATCCACGGCTAGCGTTCGTCGACGACCGTTCTTTTTTTTCCAGCAAAGTTGAAGGACGAACCGTCCGGGCACTGCACGTATGTATATAAGTACACAATGCCCGTGCGAGCGTCATTCGCCGTGCTACAAAGCAACACGTACGCGCAATTGTCGCGAAACCGACGCGAAAATGTCCCGCTGGAGCGCGCCTGAAGTGGTAAAAAAAAAAGCATCGTTACCTGTGACAAGTCGGAGTCGTCGCGGATTTTGGCGTCCATGGTCTGGGTGGCGATGCTTCTTGTCGCGGCGGCGATCACGAGAACCGTGGCGAACACGCAGCTGGTAGACAGCATCGTTGAAATGTCCGCTGCTCGGGTCGAATGGGAATGTCACGCTCGCACGAAACTCACAAAATCCACTGTTTTGCGCGGACAGTCCGACGCGTGCACGGCACAAGAGGTACGCGAACGGGTACGATCGAGGCTACGGCCGATCGATGGCGCTGTCAAACGCAGCCTGTCGACGGTTTGGAACGCGCGATCTGGATTGTTTTGAAAGTTGGCGACCAAACGGTCGCTCGGGCTGACGCGCACTGTCCAATGCACGCGCGATCTTCGAAATGGGAGAGGGCGCGTTTCCCGTTGCGCGTGAAGGAACGGCTGGCAAACTGCGAGGAGCCTTCGAGGACCTGGGAGAGAGGGGCAGAATGACTCGGGGACGAGAGAACTGTGACTCGCGGGCCGGCGGGTGAGACGAGCCGCGACAGATGGAAACGTAACGACTGACTCCGCACTCTTTTCGTAGGACGTGTCAACGATACGGAGGATAGCGCGGAACTGCGCCCTCTCCATGCCTGGACCCCCGTGGCCCCCACCACACCGCCGAAACGAGTCTTCGGTCTACCGTACCGTCGTCTCCCCTCTTCCGCGGCCGACTTTCCCCCACTCGCTCGGTTCTCCATACAGCGTCGTTCACCGCGACACACATTCAACACAGAGCCGCGCGCCACGATGGGGACACCTAACCTAGAGAGGCTCGTGAACGGCCGATGGTCATTCGATTCTATTCTCTCTCTCTCTCCTCTCTTCCGCGAATGGTATGACCAAGATTTATTTCAAATCATATTTTGCCCGTAAACATTGAAAATAATACGGTGCTGGATGTTTGATAAATAGCGTATTTCGAGCGGGTCGAATTGATTGGAACGAATGCTGCGGGTGGGCCGGGGATAGAACGAGGCATGAAACGATTTGTTCAGAGATGAGGTAGTGATTGTATTGCGATTCAAAACGCAGTGGCGCGCAAGTGTGGCCATTTTTAGTGATCCTCTAGGCAGTGATCGGACAAACGCATATCGTCGCTAATTGGTTGCTGCGATTTGTGTCTAAAGCGGAAGTAGACAGAGAAGGAAACTGTAAGAAAGAAAGAGACAGAAATACGAATAGAAAGAGATAGATAAACAAGCAGCTTGGAAAGCAGACGATTTAATGAATGTTTAGGTTATGTTATTTCCGGTTTTGTCCCACAATGGCTGCGGTTTGTCCGATCACTGCCTAGAGGATCACTAGCAGGGCTTGAAACCGTTATTATAAAGATTTAGGTTCTTGAAAGAGTTATCAAGAACCTTTATTCTGAATAACCGTTATAAAGAACCTAAATATCAGACTATATAAGTATAAGTTACGGTTCCTATATAGCTCTATAACTTTTATTTTTTAGGTTCTATATAAGTTCCAAACGGTTATAGAACCGATTCAATAACTTTTATTTTTTAGGTTCAATATAAGTTCCAGAGCGGTTACTGAACCGATTCTTGTAACGATTGTACAGAATTTTATAGAAAATGAAATGACAACATATTACAACTATAGACTACTGTGTATAACCAAATTGTTTAAAAATTATTATAAATAAGTAAGTAAATATATATTATGTACACATTTGTACATACGAATACAATTATTTTGTAATATGAAGTGTTCGTTAATATAAATGTTTGGTTGTTATACCGATGAGGGTCTAGCTCCCCGATTTGAATGATATTTTAATATGTTGTCAGAATCATGATCCTGATGGTGAGGTGGCCCCTAATTGAAAAAATGAACTTGCCAAATAAATGTTTTGATCTATGGTATTTAATATTTATTGCACTTTTTGTTATAATACAGAATAGATATTATAAATTATAATTTTTAGCTAGACCCTCATCGGTATAACAACCAAACAATTATATTAACGAACACTTCATATTACAAAAGAATTGTATACGTATGTACAAATGTGTACATAATATATATTTACTTACTTATTTATAATAATTTTTAAACAATTTGGTTATACACAGTAGTCTATAGTTGTAATATGTTGTCATTTCATTTTCTATAAAATTCTGTACAATCGTTACACGAATCGGTTCAGTAACCGCTCTGGAACTTATATTGAACCTAAAAAATAAAAGTTATTGAATCGGTTCTATAACCGTTTGGAACTTATATAGAACCTAAAAAATAAAAGTTATAGAGCTATATAGGAACCGTAACTTATACTTATATAGTCTGATATTTAGGTTCTTTATAACGGTTATTCAGAATAAAGGTTCTTGATAACTCTTTCAGTCAGAACCTTTATATAACAGTTTGAAACAGTTATTTTCGGACCTTTTCAAGCCCTGATCACTAGCCATTTTCATATCACCGTTCACTTATTTATCTCGTGCCCGTTCAAATGCAAGTCTCGCGTAAAGATTCCCGTATGCAATATTATTCGCGTGGACGATTACCGAGTTCGTGACGTCATTCTGCTCATCCACCGTTCTCCTTGACCGACCACTACGAAATCCTTGACTGCGTCGCCGACAAAGGTTGACATCGCGTCTGCAGGATTTTCTCGTCCAACGAGAGAGCCAAGAAGCCGCGTCGCCTTAGCTTTCCCTTTGATTCGCCCCCTGAATCCGTGCCACATGCAGCTGCAAGCCGGGACTAGGGAATGGCGATAGGAAAAGGTCGTGCACTGCTTCTTCCACCTTCCTCCTTTGGCTTATTAGCTGGAAAGCGTGCTGCACGTTGTACTAGAACAATGCCCGTACACGAACTATCGACTAGACTACCCTGAGTACCGCTCAAAGACGGATTTCTTGGGATCTGAGAAGAGCCGCGAGTTATGGACCAAAGAAGACTCAGACAAGCCAAGTATGCGGGGGCGGTGAACATGGGAGTACTCATCGACTGCCATCAATTAAATCTAGCTTTGCTGCTTTCCAACTTCCTCCGTCTTAGCGCGACTTTAACACGCGCCCTCATAGACTCGTGACCGCCGCCGTTAATAATTCGACGAACAAACGGAACCGTGGCAGGCTCGAGATTACTCGTTCATACAAAACGCTCGCGAAAGTTTCCCGCGGCAATTTCGGGCGGGACTTAAGGGGTTATGCCTACCTGCAAGGTCTGAAAACGCAAGTATTTTCGGGATTTTTGGGGGGAAAAACTTGAAGAGTTTTTTAAGCAAACCTTTATGTATTAGAAAGTGTACATCTTATATTACTTGTAGTAATTATTCCAATGGAAAATATAAATAAATAAAAGAAATATCAGTGATCTCCCGGCAGCGATTTTTTTTACAGTAGTTTGCGGTGATCACTCTAACTTTGACCAGATTCATCTGAAATGAAAAATTCGACGGAATTTAGTTAGTATATTAAATTATCTTGTCCTTAATCGTGGCTTTTTCATTTCCGTTGCGTAGTTTTTGTTTTACAGATGAAAAATGAGCGATTTTTGCGGCGAAAATCGATATTTTAATTTGAACAGCCGCCATTTTGTAGCAAATTAATTTTTCGGGATAATGAACGATTAAGGACAATATAATTTAATATACTAACTAAATTCCGTCGAATTTTTCATTTCAGATGAATCTGGTCAAAGTTAGAGTGATCACCGCAAACTACTGGAAAAAACATCGCTGCCGGGAGATCACTGATATTTCTTTTATTTATTTATATTTTCCATTGGAATAATTACTACAAGTAATATAAGATGTACACTTTCTAATACATAAAGGTTTGCTTAAAAAACTCTGCAAGTTTTTCCCCCCAAAAATCCCGAAAATACTTGCGTTTTCAGACCTTGCAGGTAGGCATAACCCCTTAAAGCGCTCGATGGAGCGCGTCGCCACTCGTTAATAGGACACATTAGCGAGGAGCATGTTTGGCAATTTGATATTGAAAAATATTTGAGAAACCAGACGCGAATTTCTTATCGTTTCCTTTGTCGTGAAACTAGAAATTCGGAAACTCCAAGTACATTTTCCGAGCTGTTTCCATGTGACTCAAGATGTACTACAATTTCTTTTGACGACAAGTTGCCAACGCTCTAGAGCAATCGGGGTTTGCTTTTTGGTTCGGAACCACCCTGCAGGCTTGACGTTAACCTTTCCTTTCGTCGTATCGCTCCGGGTGGGCGAGAGTCGATATAATAGTAAACTCGATCGCGAGTTCAACGAGCGTTCCCCAAGTGCCAGTGGACTTGGACCGATTCTCGAAACCTCCCGGGGCAATGAGGATTAAGGAAAGATCCCGATCGCGAATATAAACGCAAAGGGTTTGCGGAACTTCCCTATTGTTCGCCTGCTTCAATCGTACACCGGGAGTCTCGCTAAGTTTGCCCCAATCCCCCCCGGTAATTAGTAGTCCAGATACGCCTGTTTGACCTCGCCCACGATCCAATTTGGGGTTACTTAAGCAACTATACCTACTCGCGAGTTTCTACGACTGCTTGCTTGGACGAAAAGCTAGCCCTTTACGTACTACCCATCGTGCAATAGCATAACGTAAACGTTCTACTCCTTTAAATAAACAATTGACGAAATTACACCAATTATTAACGAACAGCGCAATAGCTTTTCAAATATACAATTTAATAATATGGAAATGTGTATAAATTATATATAATTTAAACTTGCGCTATCGACACCATCTCGGCTCGACTAGAGCGTTACCCTATCCTTCCCCGATAAAATACGTGTGTCCGTGAAAGCGCATTACCGCGTTCCGTTTCATCTGCTGTGATAAATAACGATAAATATCGCGTACCATTCGCCAGCATTTATTTCAACGCAAGATTAATCTTCTCGGAGATGCAGAGGGAGCGCTCTGATAGACTGCGTTCAGCACCCCCTCTGACAAAAGTCCGTGAGTTGCGTATCGTACGAAGCAATTATAATCCCGCGATTCGAAAATTCCGTCCGAACGATTCCCACGAATAGGCTTGATATCTCACTGCGGACGTTCTAAAACAGAAACAGATAATCTGCGGGCGCGAGCGAGCAGGCAGCCATCGATCACGCGATGTTCCACACTCGATTGAGCAGCCAACACTCTGCACAGTCTTTTCTGATCGACCGATGCTCCTCGTGTATTGGGCGCGGAGCATTCGCGTGCACGGTTAATTCACGTCTGTACATTTAATTCCAGCGCGATTTCCCGAATGCCCACGGTGCCGGCCCGACGCGAGAGTCATTCGATGAATTTTATCCCGATCCGGCTTCTGATCTGACGCATCAAAATATCGCGGAAAAGGCATTTACGCGGGGCCGCGTTGAGATTATCGAGCCCGCGCCATTCTACGCGAATTACAGCCAGAAATTTTATATCGCGTGAGAATAATCGTGACACGCGGGCGGTTTAATTAAAGGCTTTATCGGGCCGTATTACTTTACCTGCTTTTAGCTCGCCAAAGCGAGCCAAGGTTCAGTTTCATCATAGGGTCAGGAAACCTGAATTTTTTTCACTAAAGCTAGTTTTGTGTGCTTTTGATAGTACATACCATGCTCCCGTCCAATCAACCCTTGACAGTTAAAACCTGCGCCACTTCCGGTAATTCGTTTATGAAAATTAAGCTTTCGATAGAATTTCTGGCTTAAACTGAGTAATAATAATAGGCTAGGATTATGCCTGAATATTCAAATTTATTCAATCAGTTTAGCGAACATTGCTCACAACGATTGCTTAAAATGTTTTGAGGGGTTGTTTAGAGAATAATTCAAATTATATTTCATTGAGTAACCACTTATCTGTCTGACTGTATAGGAAGATAGTAAAATGATTTTTCCTATAAGCAAATACGAAATATGTGAGGCAATAATTAGAGTCAATTAAGGTAGAAGTAATTAGTTAAATATTTGTTCGGCTCTCTGCTTTACGAATGAAACATAGGTTGCATCCGGAATAACAGAACGCTTTATCGAAAGAGAATGTTTTTTCTCTTGTTTTTTTCATTCTATGTTAAATATCGCACTGGTGTCTGTGTGAGTGATGTAGTTATGTATCGAATATTGCCGGACATGCGTTACGAATTGACAGTAATTAAGATGGAATGAAATGTACTAAAAACAGCACAACAGCTTAAAATTCATATAAAATGTTCATAAAATGCACACACTGAACGTTGGCGAGGGTCGATGTCGATACTGAATCACAGATCGGCGGCCTAAGTAGGAACAACCACTTTTCTAATTGCTTTTCCAACCCATCGTACCTCTGATGATAATCATGTGTGAACAATTTTCGTTTCTTATCCCTATCAACCAATATCTTTCTATTTGTCAGACCGTTAGAAATGTTTTAATTTTGTAACCAGCGACCTAATTCTGTTCACAGTACAGGACATTACATAGACGAGACCTGTCGTTAGTAAAATATCGATTTCGAAGCATTTTAACAAATATTCGAAGAAACGTAAAAGATTAAAACCTTTCACGGACAAATCACTTTAATACTAGAATACTTTATCCAGATGTTCCCAAATTACCCGAATAAATTATCAATAGATGTTTTCAAGCGAACCCTAATATCGAAGACGCAGATGATGCTATTCGAGTACTACGTCGCCCTTGCCCATCGAACAGACGTAGGCCACGTTACCCCAGCTTGTATAAAAACCCAAGACACTCCAATGGAGAGGAATGGTATATGTATGTCAATGAGAGGAACACCTTGAATGTCTGGCCTCAAGGCTACGGGGGTGGTCTAGACGCCCTAAACAATAGCGGGAATGACAACGTGCAAACTTGGACGGCGCCATTGTCCCCTTCACGTGATCTACAGATGTTTACACCTCGGGGAAAGCTATGTCCACGCGGGGCTTCTTTTGCGAAGTCTATTAGCCGAGAGAAAGTGGTAATAGATCCCGAAGCTCGTGGCGGGGCATATTCTTCGGCTCGGCCACGAACAGGGCAATTGTCCTACGAAGACGACACGTTATACATATCGTATATACGTTTCGCGTTACCCATCTGTCACTCTCGTGCGTCTCGCGGCATCCCGTATCCCTTGCGCGGCAGCTTTCTCATCTTTACGATATTCCCCGTACACGTAGCGAGGAATGCAGCGAATGCAAGGACATGCTGGTGCACTTCACAGCGAGAACCCGGGCTGGCTGGATGTTCGGAGGGGAATGTACATCGAGGAGAAAAGGCAAGATATGCCTTGACACACTTTAGCGTAACCATTTCTGCGGCGGGAACACCGGGCCGGAAGCCCCCTTAGGGGACTCCCTGCAAGATGCAGGGAGTCCAAGTTTGCCAGCGTTACTTGCTACTTCCGGTAAGGAAGAACGCGGCCAGAGCGTGGAGCTGCGGGGATGGAAGGCAAACCTTACGGACGGAGGGGTGGTGTGGCTACATTGAGAAACGTATTTGTAAACATACATCCTACCCATGAGGCTCGAGCAGCCCGTGTCGCAGTAAATCCCGGCACATTAATATTAATGCGTCTTCGGCATGTACAGCACTCGTGCCCTATCCTCAGCTGGTTCTCCACATCGCAGAAAGCACGAGAGTTCAACAGAGTTTACAGCGCCCTGAGCACACACCACCTTCATCCAAGGCTCTTCACAAAATCTGCGCTCTCGTATCGCCCCCACACTGGCTGTCCTTTATCCTCCGTTCTGTGAAAATCGGATCAGGTCGTTCTGTACTTTTTTCAAAAATTTACGAGTGTCGAGAGATGTTTTGCATCACGCTGGAAGACGCAGTGTCTTGTTTGCTGGAAATGTATACGCAGGGGTTTGTTTCGAAAATATATTGCCAACTTTTTTTAATCATAATCATATTCCGTGATGCATTCCCATCGAAGTTGATAGCAAAGTCCATCCATTTTGCATTCACGGGTAAGTACCCATGAGTCGTGCAGAGTCGTAACTCCCGTAGGAGAAAGAATTGAATTTTCGAAAACTGTCAATATCGATATTGCAAGAAATGTAACTTTACTAGAATTCTCAGAGTATAATTCAGGAACTGTCGCGTTCCCTGTCGGAGAAAGACATGCCCCAGTCCAGGGCCCGCGCAAGGATCGATGTTCCAATATCAATCCTCACTTTTCCTGGGTTAGTAGGTCCTACAAAAGAAGGGTCTGTGTCACAGTCCGTTTCTAGACGCTCTTGCTGTAATTTATGGCAGCCAGATCACCCCCATAAACTCTGGCTTTCAAGGTCCTCCACCCTCCAACGTATACCATTCCTCCAGTTACGAATTTCCTGTTTTCTCGTAGCCAGTAACACAAAAACTCCTTCGAGCCTTTCTGTACGTCGACGGGAAAGCTCCCGACGAATAATAACCAAATGTGTCCACTCTGTAATGAATTAGAATTGGGCCTAGTTATGCAGAAAGCTACCAACCCTCAATGATACGAAACTGAGTAAATTTAGTTTGAAGAGTTTAATTGTTAAAGAAAAGTAGCTTCATTCTATTGGGTATATTTTATTTCTTGTTTTTCTTTTATAATAGGTTATTTAATACCGAGTAATATAATTAATATTATTTTAAATTTTCTGTAGCTTTTGTTTTTTAAGCCCAAAAGGCTTGGTAGTTTTAATAATTATATAATGTAAGAGTTGTTTTATGCGTTGGTAATTTTTGCAAAATAAATATTATAAAATTATGGGATTCACACTGCGTTTAACTAATTTTTTGTCATTTCGAGGGTTGGTAGCTTTCTGCGTAACTAGGCCCAATTGTTGTAAAATACACAATTTTCCCCTGAGTTCTGAAAGAGACATTCAAGACTCTGCTCGCTTTGAATCTCGTTGCGAAACACGTGGATATTTAAAAAGAAGAGTTCGCTTTCGGATCGTGAATCCTTGCGTGCTGCCAGCGCATTAAGAGACAGTCTGGCGTATAACAATTGCACGCGCGCATGTTTGTAACTCTTTCCAAAGGGGCTCGCGAATCTGTCACATAAAATAACCATATCTTTCGACACATAAAACTGCGATATTTCTCTGTCTCTCTGACCAACACGATTCTCGATGGAACATGGACTTCCGCGGCGTCGCTCCCGACACGGATTCCCTTGACTCCGGAAAATAATGATCGCATCCGATGGCGTGTGCACGTCGTGGACCATTGTGATGCCTCAGATTTTTATATCTCGCCTTTTCCCCGTAATCCTCCGTGGATTCTATTCGCGCCCAGTGACTTGTTCCTACGAAATAGACAGGGCGGGCAGCCAGATTGGCATCGCAGAAAAGTTCGGAATGAAAACGAAGAGTGGAACACGTAAAATTATACACAAAGCAGAAGTATCTAATAGAATGGCAGAAAATGTGACTTCTGGGAAGATTAAACAAATAAGATAGAGGTACATATTTGAATGTAAAAGCCGTTCCCCGAAATGAATGACCAATCTTTGGAAGCTTAAGGAGTTACATACCTTTGACAGGTCGGAAAATAGGGTTATTTTTTTCATTTTTTTTTCATATAAAAAACCGTTATACTTAAAAATCAAGACATATACCTAGTTGTGTTCAAATTAAGCTGTGCTCTCTCCAAAAATAATTTTGATATCTTAAGAAGTGGTGAAATAGCAACCCCTTCTCTTAATGCCTCTACTAAACAACAATCGATTACTGCATTCTAATTTACGACTTTACTTGCAAAAGAATCTAATGGAAGACACGCGTAATAGCATCAGAAAGTCATGGAAACGTGTATATTTAATCCCAACTCGTTAGCAGCGAACGTCCACAGGGCTAAATCAACAGACATAGCGGCAGAGACACCGGTGCTCCAGCGTTTCCTGTACTGCGATAATCGCCTACTTGAAAAATCCAGCCAGTTGCCGGCGCGTCGGTGAAGATCCTCGTGATACACGCAGCCGATCGATACCGCATCAGGATCCAGGGTTCACGTGCGCTGCCATGTGTGCTCGGTGGCGCAGTTGGTGGGATAAGGGAGCATCGTTCCGGCGCTTGTACGTCCGTGTGTACATATAGGTGGCACGTTATTAAGAGGTCTAACCCGTGTGCAGCCCCCGGAGCTGGTAGCTGCATGCACGGCCTAGATACACCTGCAGGTGCACGGGCATATGTGGGTAACGACACGATGTTCGATGCCCTGGCTGAGGTTTCTTCAGGATGGCTCGTTATGCCGAGCAAATTGCGACGTAGAAACTGAATTCCAGCATCGGGGTGGGACGACTTGACTCTGCCAACAGGGCGTTATCACAATTGCGAGCTCCACTACCATGCGCAGCCTGAATGTCGCTAGTCGTGTAAGGAATGTTTGGATTAGTTTAGACCCTGGTAAGCCATGTTCCCTCTTTCACCAAGCTGACATCTCGCTCCTTGTCCCGCGCCAAGGAACGAAACGGCACCCAGCACGTGTACAGTGCCGTGTCAAGAATTAATACGTCGGACGTAATGTCTCGTCAAATTAACGTCTCGGCTTGTAACAGCTTCTGCTCGAGCTTAGCGCGCGCTCTCTCGCGCGGCAGGCAAAGGTGGCACGCTGTAAAATATGGCGCACACATGAACTTCCGTGGGGCTTCGAGAGGTTCGTCGTTCCTGTAATCGAAACAGGGGTACACATCGTAAAATCTACTACTTCTTCTGAGACGTAGATTTCTATCCTGTCTGAGGAACTTTACAAAGTTTGAAATGTCCCCTTCCCACGTGTCGCTGGCGTGACGATGTAACATTACCATTGCATGGGTGATTCAGAGAAATTAGAATGGATCTCTGAAAATATTCAATTTTAAAAATAACCAGTCATGGCGCACTGTGATAAGCAAAGCTTGGGAGTATATCGTGCCTGCGCGCAGGTAAGTTGACAGCCATGCGGCATGCGAATACATGCTTTTATATCGGAGAATCACGAAATTGGTGTCACTTGTGACACGAAAAGTGGACGGACCTCAAACAATAACTATGTATCGATTTCTCGATATTCATTACGAAATCATTGAGACATTCTTTATTGCTCCACCTTCGATCACTGATATTCGGACAAAATTAATAACCATAGTTCCAAGCGAAAGAAATCCATTCAACTTGCGATTTAATTTTTGAAGCCAAGCCAACCACACCTTTTACCCATCAATTCTATTTTCACTATTTCCACCGTTAAAGGAGCAGTAAGACATTGCAGTTTCTGTGATCATTCAACACGTATCTCTTTAATCCCCTGAGTTGCGAGCAACATAGAAACAACGTGTGGGGGGGGGGGGGGGGGGGGAGGAAGAGAGATGGTATCAATTAAAACAGCTTTGCCCTACATCCGATCATTTTCGCGTGGCTTCGGTTTTATGGTCCCAAGCAACTAATCGTATTAGCAATCTTGGCGCAGAGTGATGCTGCAACCGCGTAATACTGCAAGCTAATTTTCCGCTTGTAAAATAACAGAGGCCGGTATCGTAATTAATAACCCGTAAGATGATTTACGGACTTTGTGTCTAATAAACCGCGCGCACATCGTGGCCCGCGCGAGCTTGTTTTATCCGACCCGCTTGAAACTTTTTCGCGGAATACGAAAGTCATATA
The DNA here is from genome assembly GCA_946251845.1 of Andrena fulva. Lineage (NCBI taxonomy): Eukaryota > Metazoa > Arthropoda > Insecta > Hymenoptera > Andrenidae > Andrena > Andrena fulva. The sequence goes on along the minus strand of OX276329.1, from coordinate 56,972,032 downwards.
TCATCGGCAGGCATGCATTCTCGAGGAACGAGTACATCTGGGTCGAGGTAGTTTCCCGAATCAGCTCGCCGTCGTTTCTTCACTTAATATCGTCGCGATACCCGGCCGTGATTCGAATCGCGACAGATCCATCTCGGCGCACGAATATCTCGGAATGGGTTTCTGAGACGTCGATCAGCTTCGAATGGAGCGACTCGATCGGACGAAAATGAAACAGGAGGAAGCATGGAGCTGCGCTGAAATTTTCGTACAAGTTCGCGTGATTATCGACTAATCGTGGCAAGCTAGGCGACCGCTAATTGGCTCCCAGCGGTTATTAATTGACCGATCGATGGGATCACCGATTACGTTTAGTATGCGATAACCCGGAAAGGGGCTTAACAAATAACGAGGAGACTTTTGCGAGAAACAGATCGATGGTTCGACGTGGGTGTTCGGGGATTATAGTTTCCTCGTAAATCAATATCCGTAGCAGAAAGTTGCTGAGTCACTAAAGAACGCAAGGTAACGAGGACAAGTTCGCGCAGCGAAGATCGTCTTATTAATCATTTAGCCGTGACTCGTGCGAACGGTTATGCAGCGGAGGAAATGAAACCTGAGGTGATTCAATACTGACGCGGGAAAAGGTTTAATAAGATCTCACTACTTAAGTAGCACAGTGTGCGAATAAGGTGTAAATTTTTATTTCAGGAAATGTTTATTATTTCAGTGCTCCATTTACATCGTTCACTTTTAAGTGACAAGCTTTATTGTACACACTGACATTTTGGGATTTATTTTTGCGAAGGCATAAAAAATTCAAAACACTTTGCTGGGGGTGGAATATATTGATGCATAGCAATTCCTAAAATAATCAGTCTCTCGGTTTAAATAACAGTGCTGTATTTAAGAAGAATCTCCACAAATTCACTTAACCAAATTCATCAAATGCAATATCAAGCTAATAACAAGTGAAATTTTCAAGTGACGAGGGTATATTAGGCACTCCGCATCTGTCCACTCGATTAAAAAATTTACATCCTTTAAGAGCATATTCGTGTCCGCTCTTCAAGTTAATATGGAAACGAACCGGAAATATTGTTTCTCTTATTAATATCACGCGGGTATTGGAAACAGGGTTAGTCGCCAGAAAAGGGGGTTAGCATTTGACAAATGTCGAAATCGCGTGTAGCGCCCGTGTAGAATCGAAGAAGTCTCGGTGTAAGAAAGGCATAAGTGCACGGAAATCGCGTATCACGGACAAACGCCCTGGTTTGGTCGACCACCTCGATTCCCACTGCATTCTCGTTTTCTCAGTCCCCCGTGCAATTAAATCGTTTACGTGTTTCCTTTACGAAGATTCTGGTGGAATCTCTTCTCTGTAAACGGATGTATCGTATCGATGAAAAATTACATGAAATATCCGGCTTCGCCAGGAATCTGGATTTCTCTCGTTAGGCATGCGAAGCTAATAGGAAACTAAAATGTGGAAAATGCATCGAATTGATTGGAAATATCGAAGACCCACTTTCTATTCTTCCTGCATTCAACTGATGGTTACAGTGCTCCACATTCGATTATTTATGCTAATGAATTAAATCTTGTGATTAGTAATCCATTTTTATTCGAATAATGTTCGTGAAATATTTTAATTAAATTTAACGAGTTTTACGATTTGTAGCTTTTGGATTGAGATGATAAATGCAGCTTGTAGAAATCCCTCGGAATTCTTAAAATGCGCACTAACAGAAAAAATTCATTGACATTCAAGACTAAAAATAGTTTATTGGAAGCTTTTATAGGCGCTTTTATCGCAAGCGCCAAATCGAATAGAGTCGAATATTCACGTGGTGATAAATGAATGTAAATCGGCAGGCTTTCGTCGGGCATTGAAGTTTTACATGTGGACTACGTTGTCCATAAAAATTTGTTCCCACTTGATAGTAGGCGAATAAAGCATAATACTTTATTATGTCTTTTGCGAGTGTTTTGGCGTATATGAGCGAGAACACAACGCCGAAATAGTTATTGTACTCGTGAATGCCAGTTTGTAGTTTCTATTTGAAGGTTTCGCTTAGTTTCAAACCGAGAATATTGAGCGAATGAATTATTCAAAGGACTGGCTTTAATTACGGTAGTATAATTACTGAAATGCGTTGTATGCTGCATAATGCACCCCATTACAGTTACTTATTAGCTCGGTCACTCATCGAATCTTATGTTTCAATTTTTTTAGCTGATTTAAAGTCCACTTCTGGTCCATCGAATAATTTCTAATCTTGTTAGGTGATGTATTCCAAATTCTGTTTCGTTGAGGTAAATCTGAGGATACTTCAATTAACTGTTACGATCGATAAGTCTTTGAATATTTCTACAAACTTTCTATGATCAATAGGATGTACAATATTTAACTAGCATACATTCTCCTCTTAGTAATCATTTCACTTATACGAGTGTTTATTACCATTTCCCTTGCCAGTAATCTCGAAATACCAATCTTCAAGCCCAGTTTCAAAGGTATTCCCAGCTGACTTTCAACACGAAGGTGGTGTCATTCGATTTCCCTTGCCGAAACCATCTCAAAGGTATATAGAAATCGCAGCACTCTTTGATCACAAAGTACTCTGTGGTCCCAACATTCTCCTTTGTTCGTCTGTGCTACATCAAAGTGTATAAACTTCGACTTGAACCTTCCTTAAGCAGTCGCGACTAGGGACCTTCTCTTCTGGATAAGAACTGTTAATTTATGACCTCTTACATCCTCCAATAGACCTTTCTTGCACCCTGCTGAATTTATCCCAACGGTGTCCCACAAACGATAAGAATGAAAGAGCATAGTGTCCAACGTCAGGAGTCCAGGACCACAAATTCAGGCGACTCCAAAGTGTCCGTTTGTTGATTGCAGCTGGCAGAGTCAATATTCAACCGATTGGGGCCTCTCGATTCACAATAACGCTATTATATTAGGAACAATAGATCTCAGTCGATCATTGTAAGGTGGAGATCGTTAACTTTTCCACGGTTCTGTATAACGATCGCTCGTTAGCTAGGCTAATTACTCTGGTAGTGGGCGTTGGACCGTGAAAGTTCGTTAGTTAGTTAGTACTACAGGTTAGTGCCCAAAGAGGTAGGATTCATTTGGGCTCTCTCCCTCGCTCTCCCCCATCGCCCTTCCTCTCTCCCTTTCTCAGTCCCATGGCCTCCTCGTTCTGTCCTGATTGCTGACTTACGAAAACCGCAGGTGTCGCACTTTAACCCGCCGATTCAAACTCGACGAGTTCAAATACTGACGCAGAGTTCACCCTAAGGTCCAACTACTTTAGGCGAACAATGCATCAGTGTTTGGACAGGTTTTAAACTGCCCCCTTTGATATTTCCTTCGCTCTCGAGGCACGTAAGGCTTGTTTCGTCTTCTTCTATCGAAATTAAGACAATAAATGGGCGTGTTTGTCGACAGAGAAGCTCGATTTCGAGGGAAACGATGTTATATAGTTCTTGGCTTGCCTTCAAGCTTCTGTCTCCATTCTCCATTATTATGCCACGAGAGGTGCATGCCATGTTAATTAATGTATAATCAAACTTTATGCCAAAGAGCGTCCCTGGCATTCTGCGATTAATATGCTCCAGATAGTGAAGAACCTCGCATCAAAGGTACAAAACAGATAAAGGGGGCCACAAAGGCACCGGCAAGGAAGCAGGACGCAATAGCATCGTCATCCAAGAGTTCCAATGATCCTTTAATCGTATTGTTCCAAGCAACAATGCCGTGCGTGCAAACGTGAATACATAAGCGGAAAGATGGAGTGTGTTACCAACTGGATTACCATGTTTCACATGGCGCAGTTCATCTTCGTTTCGGATATCGTACCGTTTAAGGATGCTGCAGAATTCTGGAGGAAACGACGCCGCGCAGCATGTCTAAACGAGATCAAAGAACACACTGGATGCAAGCTTCTGGAAATAATAGTAACAACTGCACGTACAACAAATTGCAGCGAACATGCAGGTGTCTTTTAAATAGAATTCTGCATTTTATTGAAAGAAGCGTCACGCTTTCTCCAAAATCCCTGGTAGCATGCGCGAAAAGTGGCCGAATTGCCCAAATCTGTTTCGACCAACAATCTCTTCGCACGAGGAAGAAAGCGCGGAGCGTATCTCGAAGAATTTTCGCAGGCATTCTTGCGCCGTTTTATTAATCTGCTCGCGAGGCAACAGAGGGAAAGACGAGGGAAACTTGCGGTGTTTAACTCGTGTAAGTTGTTAGCGCTAAAATTCGGGAATTCGGGGGGAGAATTTCCGTGGAACTCGTGGAATTTCGAAAGAAGGAAGCAGAAGCGTATCGCTTTATCCGGCTACTCGTTTCGCCAGCAAACTTTCCAACGGAAAACAAGTGCAAACTTTCCAACGGAAAACAAGTGCAAACTTGCTGCAAATTACATTACGAAATGCTCGCAAGAACAAAGATTTATAGACGGTTGGATGCGTTTAAAAAAATTTTCCCTTTACTTCACCGTCTCTCAGAAGTGAGAAGAACTATTTCCTTTCACACTGTCGTCGAGTTCGACCAAAACTCGTGCTAGCTTCTATTATCTGTCCTCCACGAATCACACAAATTTCCTGTCCCCTACTTACCGATAACGAAATCCAATTTACCACGTGGCATTTTAATACGTTAGAGATACAAATACACTGTAGTCACAATTAGTAACCAAACGAAAACATACAATCTCGCGAATTTGCGAGGCAGAAGCAGCGGTTGCAGCAATTGCAAATTCGAAACAGATAGGCTCCCGTCCGTCGTTCACGGTGCCCGAGCCGAGCAATAAAAGAACGCGACAGTAAAAAAGTAATTCGTTTTCATTTCCGTTTTCTCGCCCGAGCTTCTGCCGAACCGTCGATTACTCAGCTCTCTGATAACCCGTGATCACGCAACACAAACTCCGCCGAGAATTTATGGGGTATTATGTTGTACGGGGGTTCGGGCGCGATTTACACAATATTCCGCGATACGATAAATCACGAAGACGATGAGATTGACGGTAAGTGATCGCCGTTGAATGATACGCGACCGTTCGTTCCACTCGACCGGTGAAATTTTCGTTGCTCCTCACTTCTCTCTTCTTTTTTCTCCCCTTTCTTCCCCTTCGTCCGAGCAGCCTCGTGGCGAATGATCGATCTCGTTGATTTATATGCGGGCCAGTAGACACGTCGAGCAAAAATGGGCGAAACAAGCGGCTCTTACAGGCCTTCTTTCGCCAGCCAGTTATTCGGCCCGTCCAAACTTAAAAGGATAACCTAGTTGGTGTCAGGCCAACGGACAGGCCAGGAATTTTAATGCAATTGGAACAGGTTGTTCTGCGCGTGACAGTGGAAGGGCTGAATTAAGCGAGGAGAGTTTTCCAATTTCACTTTGGCCTCTGAAATGAGCCACGCCGCAACTTTTTTTCCGGCCTCGTGTTGGGACAACGACGCGTGTAATACTCCATTTCTTCAACGATATCGTCTTCCACCTGCTCAGCTAATCGGCTTGTCGACGCGCTTCAGATATTGTCAACCTTTCCCGAAGGTAATTGAAATTTTTATTTTTTACACTCCTTTCTCCTAACTTTGAAGTTTGAAGAAATAAACTGTTCCTCCATTATGTACTCAGTGCGGCATTTTAATGATAGGACTTGCCTTCTGACATATCGAATTCCATCTGCACCAGTGGAACAGATGAAAATATTTATTGAAAAGCCCATCCCAAAGATCCACGTGATAGCGGTAACCATAAGTGTGGATAACACTGGTGGTAGATACGTAAGTCTAATGGATAGAAGGTAACTTTCATTAGGATCGATAACATTCAAGCAATTGATGGTTGAGTAAAGTGAAGGGATCACGATCGGTTAATTACCGAATTTAAGACGTCGGTGCAATTCTCTGGTTAATGGAAAGTACCACGATCGCGAACTCGTTTGGAGCTAAAAGGAGATCAGTCACGAAACAGTGAACGTTGAACTTTGCTATACATCATCAAAGCTGGATCAAAGGTCCAGCTTTTGAATTTACAGTTGCCATAAATTAATCATCGACGATTGAGATTTCAAGGTTTTTAGGAGTATATGTATATTAACGAACGATGAAGAAGTTAAGGAAAATAAAAGGGAAGAGTGTAAGGGGTAACGTTGCTGGATAGGAACTGGGAGATGATTGTGTATTTCTTACGATACAATCGACCGCCCTGCTTCAGAGTTATTCGATTAGCGGCCCAGGGACCACATCCGCTTCTGAAGAGGGCGTCGATTGACCCGTGACTCTATAATTGAATATTCCTCGGCCTTTCTCCCTTAAGTGGGCAAGATGTTGAGAAGGTTAATAGGGGAAATGGATAAGAAAACCAAAGTCCCTTATCCTTTTCCTCTCTTTCGGAGCGAGAAACGTTACCCATGAATGGCGATACTGGAACCGTCCAACGCCACTGAATTCCCCGGCCTTTTCTTGAGTAAAAGGGTCCTAAAAATAACGGCGAGGAAAATGAACGGGTCTCGCAGTTCTTCGAGCCTTTTTCCAGTCCCCGGGAAAGCTTTCGTAATGTTTACATGTAAAAGGCCGGCGAAGCGACGTTCCGTTCTAAAGAGGATTGGAAAATTCACGAAGCACGGCGGCAAACGGCCCTGTGAGTTACATCGAATGGAAACGAAAGGGAAGAGGGGGATATTGTGTCAGCAGACAGCTAACGATCTGCTCCAAGGATCTCGTTCCTCCGTCACTGTTGGTCTTTCACTCGTGAAACTGCAAAGGGGAGATTTCGACTGGAAGATTGCAATTGTATCTGATACAAAAACCATTCTCAGAAATGCCATAACAGATTATTTAATTGAATTTAGTTTCGAAGTGACATTTAACGCCAATCCAGAATGGAGTATGATGACTTAAAATCGTCGAGTTTTGGAGGCAGTTCGTCTGTTCGAATAGATCGATACTCTGTGCTATTGTTATTAACAAAGGTACGCAAAGTTATTCGCGAGAACCCGGCGGCTGACGATGGCGTCAGCCGCCGCCATTGCGAAAAGTATCCGCGAATCGCGTTATCTTGGCCGAATAAATGCGACCAATTATTCCGCGCGCGTTCGCGTCGTGTGTAATTTCAAGCGATAAGGGAATGTTGCGATTACGAGACGCGGGCGAAATAAATAGAGATAAAGTGGTTGAAAAATAACGGGAAAAAGTACGATCCTCCTCGAGCAGGCGGACACTAGATACGCGATGCGATAGTCCGCCGCATAAACGATTTATCATGCTTTTCCCTACTTTATTCAAACTGCATCCAGACACGCGCTGTTTCATTTGCCCGCGCGCGCGCGGGTCGGGAAAGCAGTCTCAAACGGCGAACGAATCGGCGGCGAATGGAAGTGCTAACATTAAGACAGGCCTGACTCTAATTCTCCGCTCTTTGAGTCGGGATCGAGCTGCGGTGGATCTTTCTTCTGGCGGAATTAAGGTTGCTTGGAATTATGAACATAGAGGGACACGATTTTCCGAAGCGTTCTTCTGAAGGAAACGCATCTCCAAGACACGAATGTTTCCCAGAGAATGTAAGCAGTGTTTCAGAAACCATTTTTCGATTTTTGTTAGTGTACGTAATAACAGCACGATCTTGGCGATGCACTTTGCTTGTAACGAAATTTGATTGTTTTCTCGTTATTGGATGGAATGTTTTATTCATATGTTTGGGTTAGAAAAGAAGGCGGTGTGCTGAACTTGTTAATTTTTAAATACATTATGCATACCCACATGGATTCAAGTGACTGTTGATACTGTATAGTTTAATGCATAATGTATTGTCGAGGAGCAACGAGTGAATTCTTAGCAAAATTATGGAAATTTGGCTGATTCGTATCATGCAGCAGTGATTTTATCGCCCCTACCTCTACTCATCATCGATTGAGTTTTCAATTTTAACTCGTACAAACAAGCATACCGATTTTGCATTTCGCAAACGCGCCTTCTGATCCGTTAATAACGAAATATCGCCCGTCCGAAATGGGCGTTGTATTTCAACGCAGTTTCCATCTGAAATTTCGTTTTTAACGCGAGCCATGTCCTCGTGAAGTCCATAATCTATCTGTTCTCTGCCAATTCGCTAATTGATTGTTTATCCTGCTCTCCAAATGGAACTTATAGCGTTCATTAGCCGAAATTCATTATCCCCGTCACGAAATCTCACGAATAGCGGTTCATCGAATCTTTCTATTGGCCAATTAGTCCTTTAAAGATTCCTCGATATTTACGTTGTCATGAGTGCTTTCGATCGTCTACCAGATCCCGAGTAGGGGAGACCGGGTCAAAGTGAGGCGGAAAAAGTTTGAAGCCGAATAAAATTTTTCCCTTTCAATAAAAATGTGTGCAAATAGATTTATAATATAATTTGAACATTACTATTGATAAATGCTGAATAGCAATACTTAAAATAAACTCGAAGTATATTAAAATTCAGTTTGAAAAAAAAATGCAAAATCGACCACTTTACCCCATATATGGGGTAAAGTGAGCTACTATCTGGGGTAAAGTGAGCAGAAATAAAATAGGTGTTTTAATGAAGGATATATAATTATAAAATTAACTTTATTAGAAGTTTTAAACTATTTAAACTATTTTTTCAAAAATATATTTCATTAATACAGGTTTAACATGAATAATTTGTACTTTGAAACTTTGTACTTTGTGTAAACTCATTTTCAGAAGAAAATGAGTTTTTAAAGGAACTTTGGTTACATAAACAGTCTGACATATTATAACTAAAACACATACATACATAATTATTAATAAAATAAAAAAAAAACTGGATTTGTTCCATTGCTAATCTCAAACTTTCTTTACTCCATGATTGCATTGTGGTTTTTCGTTTGTACGTCCTCATTCTATTCTGAAAAAATAAATAAAAGAAACCTATAGTTAATTATGCATATAACAGGTTTCGTAGGTTATAATATTTATAGGTAAAAAAATGAATTAATTTATTGCCGTAATGAAAAAAATTAATTCATTTATTAACGTAATGAAAGAAATGAATTAATTTATTGACGTAATGAAAAAAATTAATTCATTTATTAACGTAATGAAAGAAATGAATTAATTTTTTGACGTAATGAAAAAAATTAATTCATTTATTAACGTAATGAAAGAAATTAATTCATTTATTAACGTAATGAAAGAAATGAATTAATTTTTTGACGTAATGAAAAATATGAATTTATATTACCTGATATGTTGACAAGAATTATTTGCGAGGACGCTGCAACCACCACACCGCGTCGTTTCTCAGCTAGCTGACAGGTTAGGTTATTGCGCACATCACTCGCGCATCTTTTCTTTGCAGCTCAGTTTACCCCGGCCACTTTGCCCCGAATGTGTACTCAGTGGAAAATTAATTATTTAATAATGTTAGGATTAATGTTTTCTCAAACGCGTGTACATGTATGTGTATAAGCGTGTTATAAACACGCAGAAAAAAAAGGAGTTAAAATAACACATTTAAGACATCATTTATTCAAAAAGCTAAATTGAAAAGAAAACCAATTGGAAGGCTCTTAAACTTCATTTTTCATTTTTTAAATGAATTTCCGTTTTTCGATACCTGAATGTGCATAATTATCATTGTAGTATTACACACATTTATTACGTCACCCAAATTTGTAAATATATTCTATTGTTAAATAATAAATTAAGGAAGCTCATTTTACCCCGGGGTTCACTTTGCCCCGGTCTCCCCTACGTCATTCATTTCATTATTGTCAAAATCCTACCCAGCACAAATCCCGCTTATTAGGGGAAATATCGGAAAACGATCGACTCTTCTTAGAAGAAGTTACTCGTGTGTCAGTATGCATAACGGCTTACGAGAAATGGAATACCCGATCGAAAAGTTAAGGATAGAATTTATAGAATTTCAATGGGCAAATATAATGCAGGAAGAATATTTTCTTGAAGAGACTCGTCTTCAGGGTTTTCATAGTTAATGTGCTCTTTCTAAGTGCAGCTACGTGGCTTTAACTTCTTGCCTTGTATGTCTCACCCACTAGTATGTAAAACGGACAAAAAATTATCACGTTTTTAAATCGAATTATTCTTCGTCCCTCACAGTACCTACTTTCAAGTTTATTCGTTCATTAGCATGTAATTTAAAAGTTGATTCGAAATCAGTACACCGTTGTCGCTTTAAACCTCCGTTTCTCATTAAAAGTTTCCGAAATGGGTTGCAAAATGAATATTACCCATCGTCATAACGTCGATATCGAGGAACGGATGCAGGGTAAACGACTCCGTCGTTACGACGTCAAATCATACAGCGACGTGGTGCGATAAACAGCGTCGTGCATTATGCAGAAGTGGGTATTACCAGAAATCGTTCATGATATTGTTAAACAAAAATTGACACAGCTACAGTTGTAACGAAAAATGAAAAACTATCTTCGATCAATTAGTCCACCACTTAAAAATTCGATGACCGAAACAAGCAGAGAATTTCGGCGAAGAAGAACACAGATCGCTCAATCACTGAACTCAAGTTATATTTTACAAGCTATCTAAAATCTACTTAATCACTAATTCGTATCTAATTACACGTATCAGAGTACCGAATTTGGTGCATGAAGCAGCATTGAAACTGCGCTTGTCGAGATGTGGAGCCAAAGCTTCCACCGACAACCCAGACTTCCAAACAAACTTTCGATTTTCGTAAATCCTGAAATGCCTGAAAAATTCCGCTATTTGATAATTAATTCCCCCCACACTCTGACAGTTTTAATCGCCCCGGCGAAAGTCTGACGACGAAGATTCGAAAGTCGTGGCGGGAATGCTGACGCGCGAGGGCGAAGGGCGCGCGCGAGTTAGAAACTGGAGGCAGGGGTGGATGATCCTCGTTCCTTTTCATCATCCGGTGGCTTTGGTGTCGTTCCTTTTCGACAAAGGCCAGGTAATTTTTCATTGCTGCTGGCGACGTCCCGGTATGCGCGGTATTACGTGCGACAGAGCTCGACGCGAGGGGGTTTGCGGGAGAAAGGGGGCGCGGCCCAGAGCCGATATTAAAGACATCCCCCTGCTGACAAACGAACGCGACCGCTTCCCTGCAATTACGACAAAGCCACTTACTAATTTCGCCGGCTGATAATCCATTATCCGCGGCCACCTACGTACTAATCCCGGCTCCGACCTTCGGCAACGGTAACCTCCACACATCTTCGTACGGAGATCTATCTCCCTCGCACGGCTGCCTCTTCGGGGTTTGTTCCTATGCGCCACGCGTGGCCTCGAGATGATATGTTCGCCAGGTCTATCTGTACAAGCTGATTCTGCAATGGATGGTCCAACTTTGGGGGTGGGTTCTATCAGACCGAGCCAGGGACTACGTGTCCTACTCCGCTGGATCTTACACACCCAAATATTACTTAACCGCTTCACTGTATAATTCGGGATATTTTGTCGTTGTTTAAGAAGAATGCTAGGGGGATTCTGTTGAATTTAAGGGGTTCTTTTTGCTGCCGATTTTGTACCTGGAGGACGAAATTTTTGGGGATGTTATTGAAGTATTTCTTCTTGCATTAGGATTATTCTTTTCTTCTCTGTAACTATTTCTATAAGACTATTTTTAAGCGTAACACAAGTAACGTTAAGTTAACTTTGAATGTAGTTTTTCATTCTTGAGGGGAGTAGAATATATGTACACTTAAATTGTGGCTGATTGCTTGAGAATCAGCCTGTAGAACCGTAGTCGTTAAATACCGGCTCCAGTACAGGTGTGCTCGCGTCTATTTGTATTAATTCTGGTGCAAGGTTCAGTACTGTATTCCGAGGTGAAACTCCGGGATGTTGAGGGAAGTAATACGAAATTTACGCGTAAGGGATCTCATAATTGGACGAATTTGGCAACGGATTTGGAGAAACTGCACGCGTTATTTAATAATTCCTGCTAAATAGCCTGCGCTTTTCAAGTATGGTGATTAAGTCAACTCAACGGCTTTGCACACCTTTTCCTGCGAACAATGGTTGTAATTGCGTTTGCTTAAGTATTAAGTATTCTCGTTATTCGTATCTACTGCCTTATTTACCTCTACAGAAGCATTTCGAAGCATACAGAATAATTTGTTCAATAAAAAAATACATTTTTCTCAAGCAACTACAATTTCTCTTCTACCAAGAATCTATCTTATATTATTCATCGCCGAAAAAGGAGGTACCTACTCCATTTAGCTGAAAATCGATGTAGTTTCTTGCTCAGAGCACGGATAAAAGGATCAGAAATGAGTTTTCTTTAAAATGTTAACGCGCACATTCATATTTTATACCACAAACGAAGCACTTAGACTAACGTGGATCAGATTCCTTTGAAACCATCATCTCTGGGATGTGAAAGCATATTTTAAGGAAGAAGTTAACAATGCTCCCAAAAACCTTGGGATCTGCATTAAGTAACAGCTGGAAAAACAGCTGAAAATTTTTAGAACGTATCCTCCGTGTAAGGGAAATAGGTCAACAGTAGCTATATACGAGAATGAAACCGCAAGATATTACTTCGTATTTCTGAAACGTGGACCACATACGAATTCGCGTAATTCTTCTTCAATCCATCCACCGTAGCATCCGTAAGGCCATTTGCTATATTTCAGCCAGCAAACCAACCATACTCCCGGAATAAACCTTTTTACAGATGGATACGATGCCTCGTTGTCATTTTCTGTACCGTCATCTTCAGTATCAACGATTCTGTTTGCGCGTCTCTCTACATTTTTATGCTCTACTTTCCTGCAGTCACTCTTCGTATTACGAAACAAATAGGATTCTACTTAAACAATTCTAAAAGGTAGCTTAATTCAGTGTCTCGTCTTCAATTAAAAAATCAACCACGCTTCTGTTTCTCGAGAGTCATAAGGGGCCATTTAAAAGCTTTCAAATAATAAAGCAATGACAAAGATCAAAAAATAATTTTAAAAAAGAGATTATTCACATTAAATTCGAAATTCATTTCTCTTCAAACCGAAGGTTCATTCCTAAAACCTTTACATCGCCTATGAAAAGAAGACTAGGTCCAGTAAAATCACCGAACACTTTCAATGAATAAAAAAAATGTCCCTTTACACATAAAACAACTAACGATCTTTCACACCAGACACTTCCCGACTTACAGCCCCTATCTCCTAGTTTACCGCTCTAAGAACGCAGAAAGAGTGAAAAAAAAACACTTGAATATCCCGAAAATATGAGCCACCAGAATGTCATCAGAATGTGTCAGAACACGCCAAGAATCTAGCAAAATTGTTTCGATAACGATTAATGCAACTCGTGTTTAGCGCGTTGCCACGCGGAAAAGTTGAATTTCCCTTATCGGTTTTCCCGTGGACACGAAGAGGGGTCGTGAAAGCGCGGGGTGTCGACTGGGTGGACGCGTGCACGGGCTGCACGATCGAGCTCGCGTGCAATCCCGCCGCCTGCATATGTTTGTATTAACTCCCCGTCTCTCGTGGCTACGATTATGCTCGGGGCCGAAACTCTGCGCCGTTGCGCCAAGTAATTCGACATTTGTTTGGATACTCGCAATTGAACAAATAGCGGCGGGGCACGACGCTGGTGCCGTGCGAATGTTGAGAGCAGACGTAAAGGTGCGTCCAGACGTTGCGCGGCGTGCGCGCGAGGCACGCCTCACCCATCGGAAAGTCTTCGGAGACTGCTTCGACATGAACGATTACAAAGCAACTTCGAGCTACCTCGAGAAAAGCTCGCAGGGTGATTCTCCAGCTACGCCGGTCATCCGTGGCGAGAACAGCCTGCAGTGCCCCATTGAATTTTATGGCTTTCGACCCTCGAAGGGTTGGGAATACCATTCAGAAGTTGTGAAATCTTCAACTTCCGCATTCCTCATTTGCGAAAACGACGCCAATGGATTCCTGGCGTTCCGTCGATTAAAATCATACCAAATATCATGCAAATCGCACTACTTTGACAGAAGCTATGTGTGTTCCTTATGTAAAAGTTGTCCGATTTACACGACATTTGGCATGATTTTCATTGGAAAACCCCAAGGAATCCATCAGCGACACCTCCATATCCATACGATAAAGAATAAAGAATTATTTTATTTACTAAACAGATACAGGGTAATTCTCGAGGTACGCCCGACACCCCGTGGGGAGGACAACACCCCGCAGTGCCCATCGAATTTTATGGCTTTTTCCGGAAAAAGGTACGAACGTAGCGAATTGGGGTTGAGTCCCCGCAGTCGAGGGTGAAATATCCATTACAGCGTATTAAGAAATTCTTTTCTTCATCGTGTCGAAAGGGAAGTGACGCCAATGGATTCCTTATGTTTTTCTGATGAAAACCATACCAAATTTCACGTAAATCAGACTATTATTAACGAAATTTCCTTCATCATTTTCCGAATTACGTCGTTCTTGGTGTCAGTTTCATCGGAAAAACATAAGGAATCCATTGGCGTCACTTCCTTCTCGATACGATGAAGAAAAGAAGCAAACATTTGAAATCCTGTACATTTTTCACTTCTTAATGATATTCCAAACCCTTCGAGGGTCGAAACCCTTCAATTCGTTACGTTCGGCCCAGGATTCGTACCATTTTCCGGAAAAAGCCATAAAATTCGATGGGCACTGCGGGGTGTTGTCCTCCCCACGGGGTGACGGGCGTAGCTCCAGAATTATCTGCTTAAGAAATAAAATAATTCTTTATTCTTTATCGTATGGATATGGAAGTGTCGCCGATGGATTCCTTGGAGTTTTCCGATGAAAATCATGCGAAATGTCGTGTAAATCGGACAACTTTTGCATAGGGAATACAAATAGCTTGTGTCAAAGTATTCCGATTTGCGTGATATTTGGTATGGTTTTCATCAGAAAAACATAAGGAATCCATTGGCGTCACTTCCCTTTCGACACGATGAAGAAAAGAATTTCTTAATACGCTGTAATGGATATTTCACCCTCGACTGCGGGGACTCAACCCCAATTCGCTACGTTCGGCCCAGGATTCGTACCTTTTTCCGGAAAAAGCCATAAAACTCGATGGGCACTGCGGGGTGTTGTCCTCGCCACGGGGTGACGGGCGTACCTCCAGAATTACCCTGTATCTGTTTAGTAAATAAAATAATTCTTTATTCTTTATCGTATGGATATGGAGGTGTCGCCGATGGATTCCTTGGGGTTTTCCGATGAAAATCATGCCAAATGTCGTGTAAATCGGACAACTTTTACATAAGGAACACACATAGCTTCTGTCAAAGTAGTGCGATTTGCATGATATTTGGTATGATTTTAATCGACGGAACGCCAGGAATCCATTGGCGTCGTTTTCGCAAATGAGGAATGCGGAAGTTGAAGATTTCACAACTTCTGAATGGTATTCCCAACCCTTCGAGGGTCGAAAGCCATAAAATTCAATGGGGCACTGCAGGCTGTTGTCCTCGCCACGGATGACCGGCGTAGCTGGAGAATCACCCTGCGAGCTTTTCTCGAGGTAGCTCGAAGTTGCTTTGTAATCGTTCATGTCGAAGCAGTCTCCGAAGACTTTCCGATGGGTGAGGCGTGCCTCGCACGCACGCCGCGCAACGTCTGGACGCACCTTAACGCGACGACTGCTGCGCGCCACTCGCGGACGTGGCCGCTGCTCCGTTGCGATTAAACGTCGTCGCGTTGCTTTTCCCCGTTGGAATTACTTTCCGTCGCCAATTGTGGAGCCTCTATGCACCGAGGCTTCGACACGGCGACACGAAACGTTCGGCGGTCGCGAAAAACGATAATGGACACGGGTAGAGAGGGATTTACCATATTTCTCTACCTTCGCGCGCCACGGGGACGTTCCTGCGGATGACGGACCTGGTGCAGAGGTTTTCATAAGTTCTCTTTTTAGAGGACTTATAGCGTGTCTTTGATTCTGACGGGTGAAAAGTTGTAGTGGTGGTCGAAAGAAAGTTTGGACCGGTTTGATGGGCGGGGGTTGAGCTGGGCGATATATAGTATTGAATAAAAATGTCTGCGTGTGCAGTAAAGCAGTATTCGCAGTCAGTAACTAAAGGAATCACACTTTTCAACGTGGCAAAGAAATTTTTGAAATCGTTCCAACAGTTTTCTGCTCGAATTAAATGGATTAATATCATTTTACCACTGCAACGTTCTTTCTCTAGCCTTCCACTTTTATTCACTGCCCCTCTTGCATCCCTTGAGATCGTGGCTAACTCTGCCTACAGAACAAAAGGGATCGTGAATCACCGGCGTCCACGTGTGCTTATCACTCGGCAGAATGAAACGCGTTCCCCGCATAATGAGGCCCGAAAATGGACGTGTAATACGTAATAAAGCGCGGCGCGCAACAAAGGCTACGGACCGCGAGGGAAGGCGGGAAAAAGTGGCGGAGGGGTTGGCTCGACGATAATCCAGCATAGTATCGGAAAATCCGGGACTAACCTCCGACAAGCTTATCTACCTCGTTAGCGCGAAAATCCTGGAATAATTTTTCTTCGGCGAGTAGATTCAGCGATGCAAATTCGTTATCCCGTTAGAGCCGGCGTTAACGTAATTAAAGTAAAAGCGAATCAGATTAATGAAGGCAATTAGATGGCGTCGATTTACTTTGATTGTAACTCCAGGGACGTTGCTCGTATCAAAAGACCGCCCTCTGCGCGGTAAATTCCCTTCGGACGAGCCTGCAATCTACAACAGTCCCTTAATTCTGAAGCAGCTGCTCGCAACAACACTTTTCCGATCAAGGAACAACGCTTGCCGATTCACCTTCAATAGATGCTGGCACAATAATTGAGTTTGCAACGTCTAATATAGAGCTTCCAGCAAATTGGCAACTTTCGTGGAAACAGTGTTACAGGTAACAGGTTGAATCCGAGCTGCAACTAAGGAGGGCGTTATCAGTTGACCTTGCAACTGGCCATGGTTCTTTAATTAAATTTGTGAGTTTCAACGGCTCTTCGATCAAATCGACAACTCGTGGCGGTGCTTCGGTCGCACCTGTTACTTGTAGCTTTTCAGCGGAGGCCAAAGCTTGTGGTAATTAATAGTTGACCTTGCGACTTGCGGCGGTTCTTTAATGGAATTTCCAACTTCTAATTGCTCCTCGGCCACATCTGCAACTTGTAGTAGTGTTCTTCGCCGGAAGCTTGCACTAGATCTTGGCTGCAATTTCTACTTTATAGTAGATCACCGATTGATGTTGCAGCGCGCATTGAACGTTCTACCACATCAGCGAAATTTCAATGTAACATCAAGATTTAGCATCAGCACGGTATCATACCTCTGTAATGTTAAACTGGTGGCCCTGAAATTGCGTGAAATCAGCTTTTTGATGGGATATTATAGCCGTAATAAAGGGCACACGGAGGCGCACCGACATTAAACGCGAAAATAAGAATCGAGCCCAGCCGGGGCAGGGCAGCGTTATTGAAGAACGGCGATAACCTTTATCACCTGGGAAGCACAGCAGGAGAAGGTTGCGCGCTGCGAAACGGGGCTAAAATCAATAACGCAGCTAATAATAAGCCGCCGAATCCCCTGAAGTGATGACGTTACATCCAATTTGAGCCCCGCTCCGACAATAGCGAGGCGCAGTGGCTTCTCTTTGTGGGATTTGCAGGCGATCAGCCGGAAGTGAGGGAGCCCGGAACCGACCAAAAGACAACACTACCCGATTGCATGAAAAGCGCATTCCGCGGCCGAGTTGCACCCTCAAACTTCCTCCGGGATGGCGATCGAGCCCTCTCACGGCACAGCTGCTTCAAGCTTACAGGATTTCCAGACGGATTTGCGAAGCTTTGCGACCTTGACTACGAATCAGTTGCAAAACTCTTACGCCTCGCCTCGCGATTACTGCAGCTGCCTTAGGTACACGATCGCTCGGTTTCATACGAAAATCCAGGGATTTCTACTGGAATTTTTAACAATTGAAGAATTTTTATAGAATTGCAGAGGTTATAGAGTATTCTATAATCGAGCTCAACTTTCAAATTTCTGACATTTAGAGACACTTATCTGTCGGTGTTGAATGAAATTTTGAATAGTCGAAACGACCGGGGATTTTTAAGGCGGAAGCTCGATATCTGTCAGGTAGTTGAGGCCGGATCTGATCTATGCGTGGTAGAATGTAATAAGGAAACGCGTTCGTCGGTTCTTGCACCTTCCGCTTCAACTCCTGTTA
Source organism: Andrena fulva (assembly GCA_946251845.1). NCBI lineage: Eukaryota > Metazoa > Arthropoda > Insecta > Hymenoptera > Andrenidae > Andrena > Andrena fulva. The sequence goes on along the minus strand of OX276329.1, from coordinate 56,953,864 downwards.
CTTGTGCAGCGTTCCGCGATTGTTAGACACATAATGCGGCAAATAGTTTCAGGTACCGGCTGCTAGAACAGAGAAACAGGAACTTGCGCTTCGTTTGACGGCCCGTGCAGCCTGTCCAGGACAAAGCTGACTGTTGCCTGTGACACGGCTAAAGGGTATACATAGAAACGCGTTTGAAACCTTTGTGAAACGTTTTTCGGTATATTTTATTCCCGGGGCGAAAACAGACGTTACAGGTGGAAAGCGTGAAAATCGATTTCGTGGATTTCATTGAGGAGCCCGGGCGCGAAGGAAGACGGCTATCGACAGTGTAAGTGACGAGAATACTGGTTCAAAGTAGTTTAAAATATTTGCACAGATTGCTAGGACGACCTATGTCATTCCTACCAATCCTAAATTTAAGGGAACAATTTGCGCGACCTCGAGATAGAGTTGAGGCTGAAATTGGTTGGATTGGATGTTTATAGAATTGCAGGAATATTTCAATCAGGAAAATCTTCTCCAGTTCTATTTGTACCTACTGAGTTTATTCTATAAGTAGGTAATTAATTACGACCGCGTTGCTAATACTGTGAAAACTGAATGTCTATATTTCCCAGTCGATTATTGCGAGAATTTCGAAAATAATTTCGTGATCCAGTTACACTCCCGCTTATACATATTACATCGAAACGCACACACAGAACACTTAATCAGTCATGCTATAAATGAAACACCATGATCCGTCGTTAACGTTTAATTTAGCAACACCGAATTGAATTAACCTAATTGCAAACCAGATTTAGTGTGCGCGCTTAAATTGCTATTGGCTTCATGCATACTTTATTACATGACGGATCAAGATTCGCGTGTGCGTGTTACTGCGTACGCACTTACACGAGTGCAGTGTTGAAAACTTTTCGCTAAATAACCGACAATGGCATTGTACAATACTGAAGCACATTCACATAGGTGTAATTTTGCTGCGCATACATTCGTGGACAGAATCTGTGTTACACGCAATACGTGTTTCAAGTCATTTGGTGGCGAATTTTTCGACTTTCATGAGCGGTGGCTCAAATATTGTTTAATAAATATCCCTTCACCGTTGCATTTGATAAAAGGATATTTAATCCTGCATGGGTATGAAAAGTTAGCAGTTGAGTTGCGATATCGATAAATTGTATATTTCAAAATAGGAATGCTATTTTTCGTTCGAGACTGATTTGCAAATATTCGGCGAGTTGCTTACAGTGTTGGTCAAAAGTAAGTTTAAAAATACTATTTTTTAACATATGTACAAGTGACTTTTAATACATTTAAATTGTTACCCTTAATCATCTCCAGAGTGCCACTGGCAGCTTCTTCTTCACAAATCATGGTGTTTTCATTGTCTTTTACGTGTCAAACTCTCAACCACCACTGTATGTTACAGGAGAAATTAATCCGCTGCGCCTTCAATCGCAACTGTGTGATTGCTAGAATTTTCTCGGTCGTAAGAGGGATGAAAAACAGAATAGTTGACAGGTTCCCTGTTACTCGGGAATAATCGCACGTTTTCGACGCAGCCGCCACCGTTTCAGCTGAAAAACATGTTGAAAGCCCGTCTAGAGCCCCAGAGATCAGGCTCGATAGAAAGAGCACACGCGTGTCTGCACACGGCTGCGACCGTGGATTTCATCCATTCGTGCTAGCGAGATACGATTCACAGGCTGTCTCGAGATTCTTCGCCGTCCAGACACCTTTTTAAGGTGTATGCCACTCATTTCGCGGTTCTAGTTTACCCTCATCCACTTCGCGCTCTCACCGCCGTAGCTGAACGACATTTTCGCCGCTTTAAAGATGATCACCGCGTTTGAAATTCTCCCCACAGCGACGCGCCAAGCCTCGTACGCGAATATTTGTGCAATGCACATTAAATTCACGAAGCTGCAGGGCTTATTCTCTGTTTAACAGGTCGAAATGCTGGTTTAATTTCGGAGAAGTTCTTTATCGAACTCTGCGTGATTAAATTGTTCTGGGAAATTGTCAAATAACAGTGGGAGAACGAATCACAAATTACAATCGATGTTCCAAATATTTTTATTAGAGAATCTTGGGGTGCAAGAGGCCTGGAGATTCGCGCAAGTTTCTCATTCGTTATCAAGCGGAGGGTCGACGAAAGTATCGAGCCATGAGGGCTGAGCACGTAGTCGATGTGTTTCATTGGAAAAATGCCTCGAACGCGGCTGTACAAGTTCTTGAAACAGAGAATGCAATACCGTTGAGCCATTCGACGTGTTCAACAGATCCATTACTAGTGATGGGATCAAGCATTTCGCAGGCAGCATCGGAAACCTAACGGGATACGTGCGAATTCTGTACCGCTACCTTAAAAAATATCACGTTGCTGCCAACGCTGTACCTACTAGTACAATTCTATTACTGAACAATTATTATTCACAATTTCAAGCTATTTCTCGTTTTCCTTGAAAAACGTAATGCTATCAGAATAATGACTTCAGACATCCTTAAAAACTTGACAATGTTAAATTAAGTTTAGATGAATAATTGATCATTAATTCACAGAGTGGAGAGTCTACATTGACTGGATACTTCCTATATTTCTGAATAGGTACCATGTGCCCCAAATTCTTTTCTCTCATTTTAAGACCACCCTCAATCTTCCGCTGGAACTTGCATATCTCCCACAGAAACCACAGAGAAAGTTCGGAAAGAACCTTCTGTAGCCGACGAACCCCCATACTCAGTTGAAACTCGGATCGCCATATATTCAGTACTCCAGTGGTACTTACCCGACTTTGCACAAGCGCTTAATTCACCTCGCGTCAACTTGATGTGGCCTAATAACTCTGATCGTAACCCTTATGCCTCGTTCAGATTAGTCAAGTTTACTGGCTCAAGTGACTGGAAGCAGTAAACTTGACTAATGTGAACCTGTCATTCACTTGCCTTGAAATATCTTTTTAACTTTCTTTCAAGTTTTACGCGAAATATTCGTTAACATTAGTCAAGTTTACTAACTTCAAGTCGCTAGAAATCATTAAATTTGATAATGTGAACCTGTTATTCACTTCACTTGAAATATCCTTTCAAGTTTCAAGCGAAGTAGAGAGTTTTCCAACTTTTCTTGCCTTGAAATACAACTTGAATAGTGTGAACGTATGTACAAGAGTCACGATGGTAAGCCGACTGGTATACGCGTTACACGCACACCTTCAGCCAAAACGAAACTAACACATGTTTCGTTCGTCAAACGCTACCTTCACTATGCAATCTACTTCAAATTTTGACAGCTTACAGTCAGGTTATAACCGCCAATCCAATTGCCTTGAAACTTTGCAGGCAAAGAAAACTTGAAAGAAAGTTAAAAAGATATTTCAAGTCAAGTGAATGACAGGTTCACATTAGTCAAGTTTACTGGTTCAAGTCACTTGAAGCCAGTAAACTTGACTAATCTGAACGAGGCATTAGAGTATCCAGGAACTCGCCCAAAATGCATCACACTGTGAAGTATAACACGTTCCGAAGTTTCTCGCCTTGAAAACCAACCACGACACAGTCAATAACAAAACTCTCCTACCTTCATTCCATAAATGTGTAATACCATAATGGGCAATGGTAGTTTCCACTATTCTGATAGCTGTGCTCTGATGGAGGATTGATTTATCTAGGCTTCTGCGACTCTCCGATGAGTATTTAGCTAATCGGGCACTGTACTCGCAGATACGCATCGAACTTGATCCCATTGCTAGCTATTACCAGCTATTGATCGGCCCGCGAGGGAATAACGCTGTCAGATAAATCGAGATCTTTCCCCAGGTCTAAGCGTCGTTTCCCGTAATTAATCGAGAGCAAGTTCGTAAGAGTACTTGCACGTTCCCGTGGAGCAGGCCAGCTCTCGTCCGCAGCGCGCGGATTAACGTCAGACCGCCGCTAGTTTCTGGCCCGTGGCTCGTTCTTCAGCGACGAAATACCGCTTACGTCACTGGGCATTGTTCCCTAGGAATTCTCTGGCCTGTCGCATAATTCCCCGTGTTTGCTCACCAGCGTGCCCTTTTCCCCGGGACCCCACACTCTCCACCCACTATTCCTCCACTTTTGTGAACGACTCAAGGATTTCGCATTTTTTTCGCAGAAATTTCGCCCGCTTAGCGAGTGATATTTTTAGTGATGTTCTGAATGGGCGATACTACGGAGAAATAGCTACGTATTAGCTGTACTTAATATATTTTTTCCGAATTGTAAATCAATTATTACGGGTAGAAAAATATTTTGCTTTTGCAAACAACCCTTTGAGTGACACCCACCAATAAGATTACCATTCTCGAATGGTATTAGAAGAATCTTCGCAGCGATTTCTTTTCTACAAAAAATGGTTCTGTTAATGGAAATACCTCAAGCTACTTATTACACATACAGTGCCTTTAAATTGGAAACCCGGTTTCACTTCTGCCCGTTAAATCCGAAAGAAGATCCGGTCTTCTAGCTTCCTTTCAGCGATTGTCCTCGCCATGCGGATTTCGAAAGAGCTGGGTACGTATTGCCAGAAGCGCACTTTGTAGCTGCACCGTTTGGATCAAAGGGAAATGGCGGTCAAAGTGGGAGCTGTGAATTCGCAATCGCGATTCGAAACGAACGCGCGACGCGGATGAAGATTCAGGAGCTACGATGCACCAACCTAAACAGAGCCTTTAAACAGAAGAACCTAGTCTGCAAGCTAAGTGCAATTTCATTAACCCGCGAAACGAACGAGCAAACAAATATCGAACTTAGTTAACGCAGTTTCATTGATAACAAAATCTATTAAACGTTCAAACTTCGACGAAGGTAAATGGCGACGTCATTAATTGTTTCAGTAATTTTTAAACACTTTTTCATATTCAAATGGCCACTTTGGTCTACATAATTTTGACATGTATCGAATAATATTTCAAGAATTTTTCATTTCCGTGTATTTATTTGTGTAAATATTTCTAATTTATTTAACTTGCCGATTGCTGCAAACAGGCACGTGAAATGGCATTGGTTTCGATGGTTCTTCAGGAGCTCGGCTTTAAACTGAAATATTACTAACCAGTAACCATTGCTACCGCATTTATGAAGAAATAAATCAATATTTATGGATACCTCTGGAATCGGCCGCGTAAAAAGTTCCGCGCCGTCCATTGAAGCGGTTTTTCTGTTTGAATGTTCCGTATTGCATGCTCGGTACTTCTTTGCATTTGCATGTTGCGGATGGTACAATTCCGTGCGTACAGCAACGATGGGGGACGTGCACAAACACTTTCAGGAAATTTATTAATGCCGTCGTTTTCAATATTGCTGTCCACGATTTCGTTTGAATTTATTTTCGAGATGCGATTGAAATATCGCGCTTTCGCAATTAAACGGCACAGCGGGCAGCTTCGGTGTTGCGATGCATCTCTTTGGTTCTTGAGAGTAAAAGTGAGCAATGGAAATTCAGTTGTGCAACATTTTACATCGTCGACTTCTTTCTCTGGAGTTTTATAACGCTTCGTGTTCCACTTGTGCAACGACATAAATAATAATGTGTAAAATAGCGTGGTTGGAAGAAATGCCCTGAGCTTGTTCTATTTATTTTAGAAATGCTATAAAGTAGCCGACTAAAGATTTAAATGAAAATGCATGGAGATAAATAACAAGGATTGCCGACTGAATTTATTTGAATTCAGTGATTTACCGTAAACTCTCGTTTATAACACGTACAATTTAGCAGAATATATGCCGCCAATTTTACTGAACGCCTGCTTTCGAATCAATTTAATGTCACTAGCACTCCTTGCTTATTATTATAATATGTGTATTTATAGAACGGTTCACTTGTGCAAATACAAAATATTGACCAGTATTTCATGACAACATAAATCCGGAGTTGTTACTGTTAACAACGTATCATGTACGCGATAATGCAAATCGACCAGCTACATAGGTATACCTATCAGCAGTGTAATCGAGTATCATAGACATGGTTAAAAATTGATTTACCAATAAACACGAAGCGAAACAAAGTTGTTCAGCCCACATAAAATGTATTTAAACTAAATACATTTACAATCCACACAATCGAAATCCTGCTTACACACAGCAAGCACAGATTCAGATGCGCAATCAAAGTACCAATACATGTTCTAATGTACATCGATTTCCTCCCTCCATTTATTAATAAACCAATAATCCCTCTTTTTAAAAAAAACATGACCATACTCTCCTTTAACTTGAATTCCCTTCCTCCACAAAGCTAACATCTGTTCGCGCGTTGCCACTGTACACGCAGAATTTAATTGCGCCGTGGGGTACGCTAGAATTTTCGTGGCCGACTGTACGAGCAGCGAATAAAAACCACGGATAACTTACTCGCTGAGAGAGGCAAAGTCCCAATATCCCGGCGATCTCGTGCTCGCACCGTCAGAGAGCCGTCTAAAAATTGTGGTCGAGCGGCGGAACCGTTTCCACGCCATTACGCGGGCCAACAAACAGCATCCGTGGTGGTTTTTCCGCGGCAATAAGGGGACAGCGACAATGAAGATGAGTGAAAAGCGCAAGAACACCGGTAGGAAAACAGAAGCGGCTGAGAAGAGCAACGGAGGGTTGGGAAACGTAATAAAGCCAATATCGGCGAGCAGATTGGAAAATAACCGCTTAGCGCGGTAAAAGGACAACGACTTCCGCTATATCGAAGCGGATGGACATTCTGTCCGAGCGTGCACGGTGATTCGGGTACACAGCGTGGAAGCGTGGCCGTTGGAGAACGGCGACGCGAGGACCGCAATACCCACTCGTATCCGAGCAGATTCTTCTTTCGTTTTTTCTTCCGCGGATTCTTATCCGCGTCGGGGGCCGAAGCATATTAATGGAATATGGCGGCACTTCCGCTTTTTGCTGCACACCGACGCGTCGCGTAAACGAATAAACAGAGGCATGACAATGGGGAAAAACTCCCCTGTCGTGGAGGGGGTAGAAAGGATGGAGGGAATATCCCTGCGGTACACGTTGTCCCCTACTTGAACGAATTTCTACTTTTCTCTTGCCTCGCCGGAGAATGTTCTTTATGTAACGCGCGAGTATGTCTTTTGCTTTCTTTTTAATCTAACTCTATCAATTAGTGCGGGTGCTTCTCTGATTCTACAATTTGCGTTATCGTGCGCGCGGTGTGTTATCAACCGTGGCAACTCTTTCAATGTAATGTCCCTCGGCCATTTAATATTACATTCGATATTAATCACGTCCGTACGACGTTTTAACGTGCATTTGCGGATCACTCGATAAGAACGAGCCGCGTTAATGATTTATTAACGAAGTGCAATCAATTTTTGCGTGTAATCATTTCCCACTCGGCGGACGGTAACATATTGGAAATTGTCATTAGCGATTGCGACGGCTATTCGAACTTAATTATTCGAAATCCATTTAAATGCATCACTCGCTGTAACGCGGTATGCTAATCAATTCTATTTACAATGAGGACGCGTGGAAATTGTCGGCGCGACGAGTGCGGCGTACTTTTTCCATCCCTCTGGCGAGCTGAAAAATTAAAGGGTCGAGGGATGGAAGCGCGAGGTGGCGGGCGAACAGTGCAGTCAGCGGCAGATTCTGCGTAAGAGTAAATAAATAAAGGGTAAGGGCATTCCATCAAGGCTGATAGAAATGAATAATAGAAGGGGATGCAAATAGGGGTGTATCCAAAGTTTTGATCGGTATACCAGCGTCCACTGTGCCGGATCCTCTGGGTCAACCACCCCCTCCCCCAGGGACCTCCAATTACGCGGCTATTACTTGGATAATTAATAACCGATATCCAACAGCCGCACGCACACGCCGGATAACCGGGATTTCCGTAGGCCAGCGAATTATATCCAGCCGAAGTTCAATGCACGACGATACATTATTGCGGTTGATTTAAGTATGTAAAGGCTATTCGATTTTCCCCGCCCGCGTATGCCTGTATATCAGCTGCTACAGGATATCCGATTCAAACGATAAATTCCGACCCGTAAAATTCGCGGCAATTGAATAACGGCACCCCATAGCTTCTCGATTTCCTCTGCCTTATTTCGAATCTTACTTTAGCATTATCGGCCGACAGGTTTAATCAAAAGTTAACTCGCAGGGGATGGTACACTGATAACTTTGAATGAACTCGAAATGGTGTCCATAATATTTGCTTGGTGCATATGAAATTGCGGAGTACGGATAGCGTGGAAGTTCCTTTGTTTATGGCGGAGCTACAGTCATAATAATCGCTAACGCTGGCTCGCAGAAACTCAAAGCAATGTAGTAGAAAAAATAGTTACAGAGCAAGATTCATTCAAGCGTTTCATATGCATCAGCCTAATACTTTGAATGTATCAGAAAAATCTCGCAAATTCACTCTACATCTCTCGTATATTCTAAGCTCCATTCTCTATAAAGCTTAATTATTGCCCGTGCCTTGAAAACATGGCCTTAGATCGTAAAACGATAAGTCACCCATTTCTTATTCCACGAGGAATTTGCATTGAGCTTCGACACCCTGGATGAATGCAACCCGCCTGGTTGCACCGCGATCTTCCACCTACCAGCACGTAGTACAGAATCTGGATGTACGACGGCCACGTGCACTCATTTCAATCGGGATGCGGTACATTCTTTATTACAAATGGGACAAGTACGTTACTCTTTTCATTCTTTCGTCGTACGTGAGCCCCGAGCACGCCCGGATACATGGATGTATTTGACAGACGACGTCCCTGGACTCCCGAACTCTGTCCTCCCGCGAGATTGTTTCCTTCGGAAGGGTGTAAAGTTTCCCTGACAATTTTTATCCGGCCCCCAAAGCTCAGACTTTCCTGGAGGACCCCGTGAAGCACATTTCTCCGCAGCGGTGTCTCGCAGGAAGGCGGCGCAGTGCACGTGACGGTGACTTCGGACCTGTTGGCAGGACGTTTTGATGGATCCACCTCGGACCGAGTCACTACTACCTCCTGTTCAATTTTTCTGTCGCCAACCGGGACGCTTTTACGGACCGATAAAACATTCGTCGATTGATTGCACTTCTGGACAGGGGAGGAATACGCTGGAATTACGTGCACGACGCGTGGACCTGCAGATCTTCAAACTTTTCTTTGGGCGAGACTTTGTTTCTGGATAAGTGGGGGGGGGGGGGGGTGGGAAATGTCGAGTACGTGTGTAAATTGTAATTAAGGTTGAGCAGTAATAATTCATTCTTTTTAACTGTGGTTGTCCTTAGCAGTTTAGGGGATGTTATAGTTTCTTAGGAGTTTCTGATTCTCTTCGAGGTTTTTAGAAGGAAAATGGTAGAGGTGGTTGGAAATTTGAATAGGAATATAACCACGCGCTACTTCAGTAATTGGGGTGTTTTATATTCCAGCATACGTCGTGTTTACATTAATCTTAGATTCTAATTTAATTCAATTTTGATATGATCTTTGATAAGTGATCGAACTGCTTGAGATTGTTACGTAACTTGGAGAGGTTGTAGGTGGAAAAAGTTTATGTACTCGGAATGCATGGCATTACTCATCGAAATTACACTATTTGCCCGAACAACCATCGAACTAACAAAGTTCATTTAAATTTTTATCTCCGTTGGCTCCCCTCCAGTGACTTCCCAACGATTTGAGACGAGAAAAATCGTGGCGCACAGACGGAATGAGATACAGTATCCATTCCTGAAACAATATTTTTGCATTTTACGAGACAAACTCTTTGCTCGTGTGTTTCTGCTGAGCATAATTCCGATTGTGTTTATCACCTCGCCGAACAACTGAATCTCGATGAAAAGTCGTTGACCAGTGTTCGGCCAACGTTACCCATCCCTTCAAACGTTTATGACAAATATTTACTGTAAATCGATTCGTTCAGCTTCGCTTTGAATCATCACAGAAAATTCATTTAATTCTGCGTAGATATTTCAACGTACATTATGGCTACATTCGAAATCATGCTACAAAACAACGCAGAGCGTGAATTCGAGTTTCGATTAAATTGACAGAAGCTTTTGTACATAAAATACTGACAGAAGCTTATCGATTTGTACGTTCTGACAATAAAACACGAGATTTCATAAATGCTCTACAGTTACGGGCAAACATCATAGTTTTCTGAGCACAGTGCGGGTGATAAAAAACCCCATTAACGATGGTAAAGCATAAAAACCTAATTACCATCTTGTTTCATTTAATAATGCACTTTTTCCTTACACAGTATCAATCATCTGTTTCTCAGCATTTTATCATACTTTATTTCGCAACGAACTGTATGACACGAAAACTCTGACACAAAAGCTGTACAAGAATGCTAACAAAGGTCGTTTCCTCCTTGGCTTCGACAATGAAGTCTGAGACAAAGTACATTCGACATACGAATAAATAATTCCCTTTCCTGAGCATCCACCCCTTGCTAGCTCTCTCGTCAGCAACGGAATCTCGCCAGACAAGGCATTACAGTAGGCCGCCTCGAAAATAACTGCTCGACGATAACGCTAAAAGTGAAGAACTGCATAGAGCCTGCTAACAAAAGCCTGCGCAATAATTTAGACAGGTGGGACACTAATACGGAGCTTTTTCGGACCCGTCGCCCCCTCAGCGTTTCGCAGGGACGCATGCGCTATTGCACGTGCGTGCAATATCCATTCCGCACGCTCGTGAAACATTAAATGCACCGTGAAAGCCCGCCGGATTATATTTGCATGTATTATCCCGGCTAGAGAGAAGCTCTCGAGCATTTCCTGTCGCGGCCATCGCGCCCCTTGACCTGTGACTCCAAGCGTGCATCAGCGCAAGAAAAACTGACAAATTTCGACGGTGAATACCTTTCCAGAAATGCTCTGTCGGCGTCACAGACTCAGAGAGCTACTGTACTTCACCCTATTACGAAGTTTCAAAGCATTCCGTGAAACGTAAATCTCGAGATTTCGAGGAAATGTACCCAGTCGTTCAAATTGTATGTCTCCACTTGTAATTAGTGATTAGAATCGTGAAACCTTCAACAGGTATTAGTTCCAAGCAATATCGATTTTAGTAATCGTTCTGAGATTGGTAATCGGATGAAGGTTATTCAAGATGCATCGTATATTGCAGATGATTCGAAGCGTCTTTAGTGTATCGGCAAACGACGGATCTTGTCAGTGACACCACAAGTCAAAGAACGTTCGCGTAAACTGAAGATCAGTTTAATAATCGATCGGCACTCAACCGCTGACGAGACTTGGATCGATCGAGCTGCTTCGGTTAAACTCTGCTCAATAATGGAATTAAAGCGAATTGTGTCAGCGCCTTGCACCGATTTAATTCATAATACAGCGCGCAGAAGGTGCGGTGCCGTTAATATTCTATGAAACGAGCATGGCTAGTGGAGAGGATTCCATTCTTGACTGAACGTGTTACGTGGTACCTGAAGCGAATCTGGTTTTACGCGTCCTATCTGTTGCGTAAAATTTAACGAACAAATTTATTCACTACAGCCTCCAATAGTATACCTAATACTTCTTTATAGGAAAAATAAATGCAGAATCATACCTAAAAAAAATTACTGACAATTCATCAAGGAACGAAGAAAGGAAGAATCATCTTCCTTTTCAAAGCCTCAAAATGTTCCCAAAAATGAGTGACAAAAAAAGCAAATAAAGTTTCGTGAGAAATGACAATAAACGAGATCCCAGTATGTGATCACCGATCGCCGCGCCGGACAAAAGGAGATTTCGGAAATCCGCGGTTTTCGAGCGCTCGCGTTTCGCAGCCAGGTTTGCGGAGCCTTTATAACCCGATATAATGGCCCGAATGATTTAGCTGGGGGCATAAATAAGCGCGAGTGCGCGTTAGGGGAACGCCGCAGCCGCACTCATGATGCTTTATGTCGCAACTTTCCATTGTAAAAACTTTATACGCCGCTAATCCCGACATCTAAGTGAGCAAGGTGCAGCGATCAACCGCGATTTTACAATTAACCCCGGGCTTTAATAATCCAGCCAAGTCTCGTGGAAATTCTACTGCGAGCAGAGCAAGCTTCCCCTGTACACTGCGCGTTAATCTTTCTGCCGCTGCACCTTTCCATAGACGTTCGATCGAATCGTTTATTCCCTAAGACGTAAGAAGCTTTCTGAGACCACGTTTTTAGACGTGGCAGCGTGTCAGGATTTAATGTGTTATTTAAGTGTTTCCCAACCTTTTGTGAGTCGCGACACCACCCCCATATGAGATAAGGTAAATTTAATAAAGTAAAGAAAACACATTAAAAATAGGTATCCTTAAAGATATTTAATATATTTTATTGTCATATTTAGTGTGATGGTTGTTCTTGAATCTGGGCAACCAGCTTCTTCCTTTTTTTTTGTTTCAACTTGCTGATCTTAACCTGCACGACCAAGCATCTTTCATGAGAGCTGGTACAATTAGAAGGGTGGTGGTTCTACGCGGAAAGAACGAGCACAGGATCCAGAAAGAGATTGATTCATACGCGACTCCGTTTCCGCGGAAGCCGATTTCGAAAATCCGTGGAGCACTCGACTAATTGGCAGGGCGTAGCAGCGAACGCGGCAGGGGGAGGTGGAAACCGTAGAATACCTTTTTCTCCAGCGGGGCTTTGTTTCCGAGAACATCGATTTCGAAAATTCGTCGAGCACGCGCGCACTTGGCTATGGATCGGGCGACTAGTCCCAAGGCAAGCTTTTAATTAATCTTAGCGCTAGCCCCGCGATCTATACTAACCGCTCCACGCTTCGCGCAGACACGACAGCCCTGTAGCTCAAACAGGGGGAATCACTATGGGAAATGGAATTCAAGAGATGAAGCGTTGATTGCGCACAAACTGCATTTCAATTAACAGAGATCGCATTGTCTGGCTGAGGGGGGCGGTGGCAATGGGAGGGGGGCCGGTTCCCCGCGATCTTCAGCCGGGGGCGCTTGTTCAATTTGTCGGCGAACATATTACACGAGCCCCGTAGACGTGTTCCTCGGTGCTCGTGGGATGTCCTTTTTTCACGGAGCAAAAAAATCCCTCGTTGTCGTTGTTCTGCCTGTTTGGGAGAGGACGACGAAATGTTTGAATGGGAATGGGAGGACACTCGTCTCTGCTGTCCTTTGGACCCTTTGGTCGGCCCGAGGCAATTAACGAGGTGTCCAGGTACCGAGGGGAAGAAAGCGTGGCGGTTTTTGGGAGTAAAAAGAACGGGAAGTGGAGCAAATAGATTGCTGGGTTATCGATGGGCCACGATCAGAAGTGGAATTGATTCGACCACGAATCGGCTCCTGTTTCCAAATTTTCCGTGCACATAGTAATTGTTCCAAAGCTTTTGTTCTCTGAACGAATCTCTTCTAAGAAATCAAGTAACTAAATAATCTAATGCTTCGAATGATTGAACTGGCATACGGTGATTCGAACTTTAATAAGGCTATAAGTCTGCCAAGAAAAAAGTGGATTCATCGTTGGCTTAATAGATCTGAGGAGGAAGACAATGGCCCAGAAAGAAACAGAAAGAAGGAACGTCGACGACAAGAGGAAACTTTTGAAGAATAAATAATGGGACGTAACGATGTTGCGGAGAGGATGGAAAGGAAGCAGAGGAACGCGTTTGGTCTTGGGCCAACTAGTTGTCTTATCGGCAAGGGTACGTAGCAGATTTCTGCCTTCAACACGTTACAAAGATCGATCTCTGCCCGGAGAAATCTAGAAGTGCCACCGCGGAAATTAACACACTGCACATCAAATTGCTATTGCTAATCAGCCGCTTTCAATTACAATTTCCAACACTCCACAATAATATCGTTCACATTTACAGCAGAACGTTCATCCTTCTCTCAAGGAAGGTGTTTATGAAATCCGCCATAATTGCGCCTCAGCCTTTACATTTTCGCGGCCCATTGTTCCCCAGACAATCCCGCGGAATGCCTCGGGGAAAAAATAGCCGAGATAAAAACTTTGATACGAGCAGGTCCAGTAAATCAGCCAGGAAATATTGTCGGTTGCTTCCTGTCCCAGACGAATGCCCCGTTTCGCTGTGTCAAAGCGGCAGCGCGGCTGATTTATTCGTGGCCGACTTTCGTTGGACCCTCTCCACGTTCGCAGTAGCGTAGCTCGCGCAGTAGTCAGGCCAAGCCTCGCCGCTGTCTCCTGCTTGCTGTTAGACGTATACATATACTAACGCAGCCGGGTAATAAAGAGTGTCATCGTTTAGCAGAGTCGCTGGAAAGGTCGACGATAAAACCACCGACTGTCTCTGTGACCGTAACTCGAGGCAGAAAGCCGCAGTTAAAACGACGGCCGAAGTGCCTTCGGCGATAAAAGTGTCGACCATTCGCCCCAGGATTATCAGGAATTGAAAATAGCTTGACGACTGTCTCGCGAAACGATCGGGAATACTAAATGAACGAGATTATTGTCCGGCGAGAGGATTACGGCGTGTATTAACTGCGAACTGGTCGTTCAGCACGAACATGCCTTTTTATCTGTGGTATGTTAAGCTCGAGCGAATTACTTTTCTACTTACCGAGGATACAGGAAAGTTTCTCGCGTGGAAGTTGTTTTATTTGAAGAGGAAAGTATAACGAAGCACTTGAACTTTTTGTGCGACGATTCCTCGCAGAGGTATGAACGTCCACTTGGTGTTTCGAAACGGAGCTTAAATATCTGATGGCTTCCCAGATTAATCAGTTGGAAACTTTAAAGGACAATTCCTGACGATTTTTGGTAAGTATTTCTTTTGACTTCTCGAGGAGAAATTTTACACAGGGCTGGCGATTCAGACGGAACAGTCTCCTTCCAATAAGACTCGAGAAGAAATGGATCTGCCGTTCTCCAAATTTTCGCACTTTACCTCTTCGTTGCAATCTGCTTTTACGCGCGCGCGTGAAATTTTATCGCACCGTTTGATGGATGACAAAGGCGTGTGTCTAGTTTTATGCAGGCGCATGATTTCGCGAGATGCTCGTGACAAAAGTGCCTCGCGCAGCGTCGTCGCCAATCGAAGATTTTTACAAAGTTGACGGAAGCTTTTATGCAAGCGCGCCTTCGATCCCTTTGCCTCTTCGTTAAGGGGCTCTTACCAGCCTGTCTTCTAGAAAAACACGTTTAAAACGTCGCAAGCGCGATCGATTGCTCGAAGCAATTAATTCCTTCATTCTTCTCCTCAGCGTGGCTGTCTGGAAGGGACATTACAACCTGCCTCGTTACAAAATTTCACGCCGCGGCCATTCGCGCGGCGAAATGTTCGAGGTATCTTGAAACTTTGCCCTTCTAGAACGGAGGACAACAGAAGTCACGTATATAGGCTTCCTTCCGGTTTCAAATAAAAGTTGTCCAATCTCGCAGCTCGCGATACTTAACTTTGTTCTCGTGTTTCGGTATCCTTTCCATTCGCAACTGCTGTCAAACTTCAGTCCTCGGATCCTCGGTTACGTGTGGCGTACTTTTGCCTTTCACCTACTTCTTTCCCCTCTGAACTTGAAACACTTTGAAATAGCCACGCTGTTAACGATACAATCTTCGCAAACAGAAAATCAACCTCCATTTATATTTTAATAATCCCATTTAAACTCGGAGCTTTCACGGATTACGGTAATGCGAATATTCGAATCGATTTGATTCGAGGCTGCAGGGAAACATGCGTAAATTGAAGATAAAATGAGAAAGGATTATGAAAGGACTCTCACGGTCGATAGCAAATGCAGTAAGGTAATGAGCCGAGCGATACTTTCATATTGCGTGAACGATTTTTAACGGGAAATAAAACGAAGGAGGTACTGCGCAGCGTAAAGTCGACGTCTATGTTCCTGAATCTAATTTTTATGGGAGGAGCAGACCGCATGGTGTTTCGCGCACCATGAATATTAAATGACACATTTGCCCGATGGTAATTAAAACAAAGGGACAAATGTAATTTGCACGAGGGTAGGGGAGGAATGTAATTAATAAGGCTAATTGAAGTGCACGCGGGCGCCGCGTGTCTCGTTACGCGCGTCATACGCGAGTGCATGAATAAGACCGTAAGTAGTTAAATTAGCGATCAAATTATTTTTCGCGCTTTCACGTCCACCCTCGACACCGATCCCGCGAGAGTTATTCACCGGTGAAATTGAATGGCCGCGTATCAAACGCGTATATTTCCAGATAGTTTGAAATTCGACGCGACACTCTGTGTATATTGTCGAATTTAAAGCGCGCACGCGTTGGAATTACTTCGATACGGGATCGAGCGAAATTCAATTTCGACGGCGTTCGATTTTGTTTAGAATATTCTCCGCGCGCGTTGGATAACGGAGGACCCCGTCGGAATACCATGTGTTAAAAATTTTTAATGCCGACTCGTCTGTTCTATTCGTATTTAAGGAGAAAGAAATGATCTCCACCTCGACTTTGTAACTTCGAACACGATTTTTTCCACAAATTTTAAATACCATAGAATTATACAAAATATGCAGTAACTACTTGGAAAGCTCAAACCAACTCGGTGGATCGAAGCTTGTGCGCGAAACGACGGTGAAGGAACGTCTTCAGAATCGATGCGGCGAACGAGTCGTAAAACCGCGTGGAATCCCACGTCAAGATTATAACGAAATTACGCACGGAAGCAGAGGGACTTGGAAGGAGGAGGGACGCGATTTACGAGGATCCACGTTGCAACATCCGCCCGGCATCTTGTGCTCGTGACATTTAAAATCCGTACGCTGGATAACGCCGGTATATAACAGAGGCAGAGCGCGAGGCGTGCGTACGAAACGAGCGGGGGAGTTTCGGTTTTATTGGGCCCGTGGGGCTTCGCGAAACCTTCAACACGAAAAGCCATCGACCCCTGAAGTGGCGAGTTATGAGCGATCGATGGTGAATCGGTTGCCTTGCACTTTTCCGTACGAGGCAAACAAACGCGGCGAATGGAAAGCGATAAGTTCGCGTAGCACACTTGCCGGGGAACGATGGCCTGCCGGGCGAATGGATCGTGAATTTCGGAAGTTAACGAAGCAGTGCGCCGGATCAAAGGGCGTATTTCTTGGTCTTCTAACTTTTACAGCGCGATCTTCGTGGCTCGAAGAAGACTGTTACTTCTGCGGCCGCGATAACTGGGGAATAAAGTGTTCAGCTTTCCCTTGGCTCAGAATTCCCAGATAACGAGTTCCAAACTCTTCCTCGAGATAGTCTTTCATTAACTAAACAAATTTAGATCTTCCGGATGCATAAATGCATTTATAATTTCTATATTTGATCGCGACTAAAATTATGGAAACTCAACTATTATAGTATTTGTATTATTATTATTATTATTATTAATCGCCTTTATTACACAATAGAAGTAGAAACAACAACAAACGAACATAAAAGCTGTTAATTTCGCAATTACGACTGCAAATTAACTGACCACCAAATCTCTTACAACACACGTCCCTTATCAACCACCGAGTTCGAACTAGGGCTGGGACTATTCGAACAATTTAATATTCGAATATTTTACAAGTATTCGAATGCTACGAATAAACTTCGAATATTTGAGTATTCGAATGTTATTATTCGAATACTATTCGAATATTTCAGCATTCGAATAATATTGTATTGTCATTGGAACTATGTATGTGTGCAAAGTTTCAAATCGATCGGATATGTTGAAGTGGGTCACAATTAACTTACAAGATTTCACCCTGACAAACTAACAAACTCACAACTGAAATTAAATAAAAGCTTGTAAAAAATGAACCTAAAGAACTTGATTTATAATTCACACCATACTATTCGAATACATCAGTATTCGAATACTTAAATATTCGAATAGTATTCGAATACTTAGATATGCGAATAGTATTCGAATACTTAGATATTCGAATAGTATTCGAATACTTGGATATTTGAATTACATTCGCCAAATAATTGAGCAACCGAAGTATTCGAATATTCGAATACCGGAAAATTCGGAAAATAGTCCCAGCCCTAGTTCGAACATATTCTCTATCCTACCGCAAACATTTTTATTTCCATCGACCTACACTACCGAACGCGGCTCATACATTTTTAAAAGCAGTCGAGCACAGTGCACTCCCTTTTACCCCTGTGACCATCCGTCGTCCTGTCGTTGGCCTTCGTGTCTTCATCTTCGCGCTGTCCTTCGACCCTGCCCACCTCCACGAATAATCTCAGCCTCTGTAACCTCGTTAGCAAACAGTCGAGGGGAATTATTATTTCAGGACCAGCGTCAACAGCCCAGCTCCCCGTCTACCGATGCCTCTCTTCATCGCGGACGAATTAATTCAACCATCCGCGCCGACACTTTCGTCCCGCTTAATTATTATACCGGGCCCATCTCGCCCGCCGTGTTTTGTTTATTCAGTCGCGAGACGATCCACCTCGTCGATAGTAGTTATTTCGCGAGCCGGACTATTATCGGTAAGCCCCCGAGCGAGCGGAAACGAGGGTCTCAGTGTGCAAAGGGAACAAGGGTCTTCTCTTGCTCCGGTCTTGATGCAACATAAATGAAGGTGAGCCAGACTAACTGACACACCATGGCCAAGTGATGACCTGGCACGAAAGCAAAGGATCTTCCGGATAGATGTAACGCGCCTTAACGTGGGTCAGTTAGTGAATTCGTTGGGAAATGTAACTGGGAGGAAGTCCATAATGAACCCCTTAAGGGGCAACACCACTGTGACGGCCGGAAAAGTAAGCCATTTTTAAGAATTTTTTTTCAGGAATAATTTACAGTTTTCATAGAGAATTTTGATTATCTATCTTTAGTACGCTGTCTTAAGAGACTATACAAAAATAAATAAATAGAAGAACATCCATAAATTTTAATATATTAATTAATCTTCTAGACCCACCCACGCGAGCTGGTCGAATGTGTAACTATGGAACAGCAGGTCCGAAATTAAATTTATTATTTTTTTTTATAAACTATATGAGTGTAGTTTCCGTTGTACATACAACATTCTTTGATTGCAAACAAATTTTTTTAAATACGCTCGAAAAACTGCCCATCTTATTAGCGGATTTTCGAAAATTTTCTTCTAAAGCGTGCCATTTTTACAAAAATAATTTGTTTAAGAAATCGGTACGCACAACGGAAACTACACTCATATAGTTTATAAAAAAAAAATTAAATTTGCTTTCGGATCTGCTGTCCAATAATTACACATTCGACCAGCTCGCATGGGGGGTCTAGAAGATTAATTAATATATTAAAATTTATGGATGTTCTTCTATTTATTTATTTTTGTATAGTCTCTTAAGATAGCATACTAAAGGTAGGTAATAAAATTTTTCTATGAAAACTGTAAATTATTCCCGAAAAAAAATTCTTAAAAATGGCTTACTTTTCCGGCCGTCACAGTGGTGTTCCCCCTTAACGGGGGAGACCACTGTAACGGTCCGAAATGTAAGGGTCTTTTCGGGAATTTATTTCAACCAAACAACGCAAGTAAATCAATGTATTGCTCAGTATAGTTAATAGTGTACATATCGAAGGGTAAGAAAAAAATTTTTTCAATCAAATTCATAAATCCGTTTCCTGTATACTCTTCGTCAAAATTTGCGCTGCGGCAAAAACATGCTTGTCGCGTTGACAGTGCCCAGGCCATATGGTTAATCCGAATTAAAAAAGACAATAATATTTAGAAACTAGAAGCCTACCTGTATTACGTGACGATAAAAAAAAGTCAAAATCGCAAGGAATTACAAAATGGCGGACCACTGAAAAAAAAATCATGATTTCGGGGTACAAAGTTGGGGAAATGTTGATAAAAAATATAAGGAGGTCGTTAATTAAAAAAAACTGATCGTCAAGTAATAGAGACGAGTTTTTCGTACAATAAATGCCCTTGCTCGTGTAATTTGGACGTATAGTTTTCTCTGCAGACTGTCAACGCGGTTGAAAAATATCATTCTGAGGAAAACGCGTTCAATGTTCCGCGCGGCTCAGTCGCGCGTTTGACACCGCTTCACGGAAAACACCATATCTCCGTCAATTTTGCGAATTTCTTCATACAATTTGGAGACAGCATTCTTGAAATGTACGTCTTTCAGAAAATGTAAAAAAGAAAAAATCGATTTTTCAGATTTTTTACAGTGGTCTCCCCCCTTAACTTGGGGATTCCATTGGTTCATTCCCTTTGCCTAGTCAGAAATGGGGATGAAATGTTGTCGGTGAGTAGTCTTGAGTGATGGCTGTGGAAGATAGTCGAATATAGGTTTGTAGGTTGTAAAGTGATACGTGATGAACGATGAGGATTTTAATTAATATAGTAGTTTGCGTATTCGTTTTCAATTTGTCTTTAGAAATTCACAATTAGTGTTATCGTTATTATTAATCCATTTTGCGAATATAAGTTCCCTTATTTAGAATAATGTTATTTAAATCGTGGTTGACAGAGGGCTCTAGAGCGACCTAGAGTCACCCTTAGGAACAAACGGTTGCACGCTGTTCCAACCGAGCGACGGTTCGCAAATTTCGAAAGCACATTCGTTACGCCGCTTGGATTTGCAAGATCAAATTTTCCAGCATAATACCGACATGATTAAACTGCCGCGTTAACGAACTTCCCAATGCCGTGAATATGCATGAATATTTGGGAATGGTTAATTCCCTTTTAAACAACTCCGGCAAAGTCTTACGCTGCGTGAAGCCCCAAATACATGAAATTATAACTTCTTACTTCGTCTACCGCGATTTTGCCCCGCACAATTACCCAGAAACTTTATTAACAAAGCGAATCAGAGAGGCAAAACGTCCACAGTAGCTACCCAAATCAAATATACCAGTTCACAAATACGCAATCCATAAATTTTCAATCTTAATGAATTCTGAAAAAGGAAGCTTAGGCATCAGGATATTAATTACCCCACACCTTCGACCTACTTTGCCTCCAACATCCCCCATACCTTTTCATAAGAATAGTTTCAGCCCCCCTTCGAGCATTCCATCCCCTGATTAGACCTCAATTCTTCGAGGACTCAGCGAGCGATCCTTCGCAGCGTTGATTTAAACGGGGTTGCTCCAGCCACGAACAGGGCTGATCTATTAATCCTTCGCGCCGAGGCTTTCGATCATCCCCTCGCCAGGGATGGTATTTACGTTCGAGCGTTATTTGTAATCTACGCGATGCTCCTCGGGCGGCGGAGGAGATCGCGTTCCCGGCCCACCCCGTCGATGGAGGCGAGAGGGACGACGAAAGGAAAGCAGAGAGCCGCTCATAAAGCCATCATACGTCAGACGGAGATCGTTTTTCCGATAATCGCGGCAAGGATCTGTGGTGCCGCACATTCGCCAACCCTTATTCAGGGATAATGTCCGGGCCGTGACGTCCTCGGCGCCACACGAAACTCAGGCGTCGCTGGGGGACGTCGCTCGAAAAATTCGTCCTTAGGGAACGGTGTCCCCGCCAATGGCTCCGATGACAGCCGACAGAATTTTCATAAGAAAAGGTCTGACAGTGGGAGCACGCTTTTTAAGCAAGTCACTGCTATTCGATTCGTGGACCCCGACAAGCTGTTTCAAACCCCCATAAAATCACCCCACCAAGTGGGGTGAATGAGCGGATTGTTATTAAGTATGATCGTTTGGTTATTATGTAGATTAATGGGAGCATTGTTTGGTTTTTTTGAGGGGAGAATTTATGGATAGAGGGTAATTCGCAAATATACAAACTTGGGGGGTGTATTCTACTGATTTGTGAGTGTGGTAGGTTTGAATTGTAGAATCAGTTGAATAAAGATTCGGTGGTAGGGTTGAAGAGGGGTTTCAGAAGGAGGATGGAGGTGTTACGTTTGGAGAATGAGGTTCATTTACTACTTTTTCATTCCATGCAAAGAAAAGAGATACCTTTTGTTAGACACGCAAACGTTTATCGTGGCACTCTGGTTTTCTTTGCACGGTCCACATTCGTTTCGTGGGACCCGATAAACGTTTCAATTACATCGCGTTTAATTGTGGGTAATTTATTATATCACCGGCCAAAATAAGCTGCCGCAACAGCACGAATTTCAAACTTCCAATTTACTCAATTAGTTTCTCATAATATACCTTCGCCGCTCGCTCACATCGAGACCCAAGTTTCTGCAGACTGAATTAGTAGACGTTTAGTTATTAATTAACACAACACGAACGAACTTCACTGTGATTATTAGCAGTATTCCCATGCATAGGCAGACCTCTTAACTAGAACTAGGCTTAATTGTGGCTCGGAGTTGGAGACTGTTGACTGATAATACATTATCATACGAAATATTATATATGATTCACATACAGTGATGGTTTAAAATAAATTATCTGTAAACTGTGTCAATGTCAACAGAGTGAAATGTCTGTAAATGAATCGGAGATAAAATGAGGTGAAGTGGAACAGACAATCGAGACTTTTTTACGAATTACTACCCCTTGTATAACTCGACGCTTTTATGATCTCTCGATGAAATTTCGAGGATCTGTGTACTTCTCGTTAAAAACGTTATGACGCACCGCTTTGTCCACCGTGAAGCGATTAAAATATTCTAAATGAACCAACTCGTCGTTTGTGAGTTAGACGTTAATGAACCACGTGGTGGAGCTTTATCCACATACGCGTATGACAACGACGTCATTACCTATTCACTTTCGAGACAATTGATTCTATTCACATTCAGGACTATGGCGCTCTATCATGGATTTGCTGGCAGACGTACAAAAGCATTTGGAATGCTCGTTTCGTTTGATTTTCACTAGAATTAAACGCCACGCTCAAGTAGGCAAAAAATGGACAGCAAACGTACTTGTAAGACTTTCTTAATCCTCTGGATAAAGTCTTGAATTCTTAATATTCTAAAGTGTGTTTATACTTTTACTCCTTCTTACCCATGTTGCCATCTCGTTTTGGCCAGGTAAAACATTATAATCGAAATCCTGCACATAACGAAGGAAATCAAAGTTTACTACTAAAAATAGAAAAGGTTTCGTTAAAGAAGTTAATAATTGATTTCCTTTTCGACCTTTAGATATTTTTAATGCAAAGACTGACATGGTCCAGTCTACGTCTCCAAATTTCGTTAAAGATGAAAAGGCATAAGGAAATTTATTTATATGTGGTAATAAATTGAGAATATCTCGGCTTCAACGAATCGATAACTAAGATTTCGTGATGGAATGATGGCTGGTTCGTCGTTAAATGAAAACACCACCCATCCAAGTTCCCGAGGCAAGGTATTCCCATAATTGCGGAGATTTCTTCGCTGATTTGTCTTAATTGGACAGAGGCTTTTTATTTCCCCAATCAAGGTGGTATCAACCACTAACCGGAAGCATCTTTTTACAGCAAACTTTCTTCTTGGCTAAGGCAATCGCCCCGTAGCATCTTTTAATCACGGAAAAGGTCTTCTCTATTTGGAAACTTCTCGGTTCATAATTTTATTACGCGTTTCGACGATAATATCATAAGTACTTTTTTGTGCAGAATTAATAAACTGATAAAGATAAATGGTAAAAATGTTCAACGAGGATCTCAGAATTCTGGTACTTTCGTACCATTGCTGTCACTATTACTTCTCTTACCATTCCTACCAACGAACAATAAAATACTTTCAAGCATGCAAAAATCATTTAATCTTTCCAGCCTGTTCAAAATTCAGAAGAACAATTAAAACATTCTACTCTCCCTCGTGACAAAAATAAGGAAAACTACCGCGAGACCCTTAACAACCTTCAACCATTAAGATCGTAAAGCACCTGCCAAGCAAACAGAATTAATTAATCTGAGATTAAGTGCAGGGAGCTGAATTAATAATATTAAAGAAGTAAGTGAATTCTGGCGAAGCGTCGGTGCGCAAGGGCGCCCTCATCGAGCCAAGCACAACGAATAGCGCCATTGTTTTACATAAATATTTGAAATCTACTGAAAGACGATGAACTTGGTGGTATCTACGAGCAGGGAATTCTGGGTCAGGCCAAATGGATTGGATTTCCGCTGGCCAAGCGAATTGTACTCACGAACCTGCGCTGCTGATATTGGAAGATCGCCAATATTGTACGACTTCGAAATGGGATTCAATCTGATTTCGGTTTTATTTATAGTCCGACCCGATCGACACGATCACCTTCGATCGCATTTCGAGTCACAAAAGCCCCGTAAAAGTCACTGATAATCGGCCCACTTTCTCTTCGCTTTTCCTTTCGCTGCCACGCGGGGAAGAATCGAACGGATCGTTAAACTAGGAGACCACCGACCGCCCACCGTGGCTATCACAAATTTCTCGCGTTTCTCCGAGCCTCGAGAACTCGGAACACCTTGCGCTCGCGCGTGCACGAGCAAGCAAATGAAAAGGAAACACTACCCCTCGTTCTTGCAGCTATCTTTAATTAAAAGCACTACGTATCGCCAGCCGAGCATTGCTTTTTCATTAAGCACCGTAAATCTACTTCGCCTTCCAAGGTAACGTGCGGAGACCGCCACTTTTCTGGCGGCTCGTAATGTCGATTCTCCGTGGGAACTGTTCCGAGTCAAAGGGATACCGAACAGCCCAGATAGCACCGTACATCCCAAGGACGTCCTTTTCATGTCCAGTTTATATCCGAACGTCCTACGTCCATTTTGAACATACATAGGATGTTCTTAGGATTTAAATTTCGGATGTTCTAGGAACGTCCGTTTCTTAAGTCCTACGGACGTTCTTAGGACTTATATTTCGGATGTTCTAGGAACGTCCGTTTCTTAAGTCCTACGGACGTTCTTAGGACTTAAATTTCGGATGTTCTAGGAACGTCCGTTTCTTAAGTCCTACGGACGTTCTTAGGACTTAAAATTCGGATGTTCTAGGAACGTCCGTTTCTTAAGTCCTACGGACGTTCTTAGGACTTAAAATTCGGATGTTCTAGGAACGTCCGTTTCTTAAGTCCTACGCACGTTCTTGGGACTTAAATTTCGGATGTTCTAGAAACATCAAACAATCTTGTAAGTCACGTGATTATTTTGCACGACTACATTTCGAATGTTCCGAGAACATTCGTCTCGTAAGTCTTGTGAATCCTTAGAAGATCTAAATTTCAGATGTTCGAAGAACAACCGTCTTGTAGGTTTTGCAGATGATTCAGGTTCGGTTGCAAAACAGTCTTACGATTGAACCTCGCCTTTGCGCTATTTTTTTGTGCAATGAAGACGCTGAAATGCTGAAATGTTCCCAGATAGCTTACAACGTCTTCAAGACGTCTGTCTTAAGTCGTCGTTAAAACATCTGTCTTGAGACGAATGTGAAATTTTAAGCAATGAGTCTAGAGGTCGAATGATATTCTGTAGAATATTTCGCGTCAATGCACATTTTTTATAAACTATTAATAATTGTTATATACCTAGAAATTGGAATTATTTTCAAGGAAGTGTCTTGAGTAGTTGCGAAAAGCAGTTGCTTCGTAATCTTGGAGTCCTGGGTTCGATTCCCTTCACCGCCAAATTTTTTTTTCTTAATGTCCTAACCCAGACTGGATGACGACGTCTTTAAGGCGCTTTTAAACCATCTGCAAAACGTTTTTAAGACGCCTTTTGGACGTATTTAACTTTACTTTCGGACGTTCGGAAAACGTTCTGAGAATGTTGACACAGCACGTCCTCAGGACGTTCTACTTTGTAAATAGGACCTTCCTACGACATTTAAAGAACTTAACGAGGACGTACAGAGGATATATGGACCTTCTCGGGACATTCTCCGAACGTACAGTACGTCCGGAACGGACGTCCTTCGGACGTACATAAGATGTCTTTGTGCTATCTGGGAGCTAGGAAATTTCCCTTACCGACCTTTAAACGTGCTGGAGCTTTCTTCCTCGATTCTCCCGTGCTGTCGCAGACCGAGCTCGCCGTTCTCGATATACCACCGTCAACGAGCTTTCCTCTAACGATTGCTTCCCTATTTAAAGTTGAATCCCCCACCGACTTCTTCAAAACTTCACTTCCTGCTAACGACAGGATCCGCCGATTTCCGCAGCATTTATTTATTCAGGCCCCTAATACTTTCACCTGTCCGCGGAATTGTTAGCAGGAAATGTTGGGAGGAACTTGGCCATAGGAAGGACCGAGTCCGGGAGTTTATATTTTTAAAATTGCACAGGCTTTGAGAAACTGTCTGCCCTGGGGAGTCCGCGGTGCTTCCGCTGCATCGGAAGCTGCAGTGGCGCCAAAAGGCACGGTCAAGGAAAAGTAAGAATCGAGAGAGTAAATTGATAAATAACGTTCGCAGGGAGACGCTAAGTATTCCGATTCGACTGGCCAGCTAGCTAGCCGCTGGACCGTTTCGCTTCAACGGAGGCATTCAATTACGCAGAATCATTGGCTCCGAGGAAAATGCTAAAAGCAGGAGGAAACTGGGCAGATAAGTAGATTAACTTTTGGTAAGTTCGGGAATATCCACCGTCTCGCCCGAGCTCGTAAAGTTGCTCCGTGTAAAGATAAAGGAATTTCGCGTTAACTTATTCGCGGGAAGTGCAGAAGACACTAAAGTAAGGAAAACCGTGTTGAATAAAGGAGCGGAACCGTGAGCGAACAAATCCATTAACGGTGGCACAGTTTCGCTTCGACTATGAATACCTCGAAGAAAACAGGGAGCCAACATCACTGGCAGAAAAATCTACAACATCACACACGTATAGCAGAACATTTTATTCGGTCATCAGCATTAAACACACCAGAAATACTTTCCACTCGTCAAAAATTCCTAAAATGAAATCGAACACCCGGTTCCAACTCATGTTACTCTCCACCTAAAAATTGCACTGGCGAGGGAACCGATTGAAAGTTTCCGAATAATAAAATTGTGTACCAATTCGCCGCACGTGTAACAGGAAAGTGTCCACCAAAACTTGTGACTGGTTTTCAAATTCGAGCGATGGAAAGTTGGCGCAGGCGGAAACCGATTTCTGCGACGAACTGTACACTTTTCACCCCGCGAGGGCATCTGGGAGCCGTCCAAGGAGCAGCGACAGGAAGGAACAGGGGGTGTGGTGAAAAATGCGACAACCTGTTCGTCCTTTTTCGTTCGGGGCTGACGTTCGTTAAGACGGCCCGGCAAGGAATTCCGTGTCGACGTTGATTGCGCGGTCTAATTATAATTTCCGAGGACAGCCGGCAATTAGCATCCAGCAGCTGCCGCGGACAACTGCACGGCTCATCGCGGCTGCGCGTCTCATTATATTGTCTTTTGTCAGGACCGTGCAAAATGGCCGCGTATTAATGCGCGCTCGAACAACAAAGGCGATGGCTCGGGGACCGCCGTTTAAACTCGTCGTCTTCAGCTATCCCTCCGATATGTTTTTCCAGTACCCGGGGAAATAATTACTACGCCCCCTCTCGCACACCCACGCCCACGCTCTGCCATGCAAAAGAGCTCGGCTCGTGCATTCGTTCGTCCCGCGCTCCGACATTTGAATTTTTCTCGTTTTAGTTTGCCTCGTGGAGGAACGTATTATACAAAACGGTAGCGCGGAGGAAGCAGGGGCAGTTTAATATTTAACACGTGGCATCGATGTCATAGAGGGTGACCTTAATCTTTTTTAAAAAAGTTGGGGCAATCTGTTATTATTGCACCGTGTGCAGAGCATGCAAATATAGTTTGGTTAAAAATTCTTTTGTGCTGCTGCTGGACGTCAGCAGGATTCTTTTCGGTGTACAGACTTGTGGGAGCCGGAGGTAATCAGTACGTGGACTGCTCGAGTATTCAATGACACGCGGTCTCCCCTTCTATTTCGAACACATCTGCGTGGAAACGCTTTCCACGATTCATCCGCGGAGAAAAGTGAACCGTTCGGTTGTCAAACACGATTCTTCCCCCTGCCCCGTTGAATTATCGATATTTCACCGCGATTGATCAGAAAACACCCCGTGCGCCCCGAGGATAGACGCCCCAGGGCCGGGTTTAGGATGGCGGCGTTTCTTCCGAGCCTTCCTCGACGGGACGACACGTAATTTGCTTCCGCCCGCGTGCTCGCGCCACGGGAATCCGGTATTTTGCGTGTTCGAGATGCGAACGGCTTGAAAATCGCGAAGTTCCCCAGCGGAAACGGGCGCCTCTCGAGCCCCAGCAATTCCCAGGGGGTTGCGATCGTGACGTCTCGCGCCCTTCCCAGCTGCGACGTTCTTTGAGCAACCGCTCAGTCGTTAGAACTTAACTGCCCCTGAAATAACTCCCGCCTCGTATGGCTTGGTGCACTTTGTTTAGGACATATCCCGCCTTATGCCCGCCTCATACCTGATTATTATAGGGTCGAAATAGCCGCTGCTGGGGGAATGTTCCACGCCGTAAACACTCTTTTCAGTCCATCTCGAGTGTGCTGTTTTTCCGAGTAACAGAAGCAGGGTGGAAGATGGTGTCGTCCAGTTTTGCAGAGCAAACTGATCGAAATATTTGCGGTGCAATGCATTCAAGGGCAGCTGCCGAGTAGCATGAACAATTTTCTCAGAGTAGCCTTGCCCAAGTTAACCGTATCATCCCTTGTATCTTGATAAGTCGATCACGATGGACGACGCGATCTTCGCCTACCCGTCATCGTCATTTCCCTGCCCGCCTCGTGCTGACGCGTAGGACATCACGGTAGGGTCCACTTGCCAATTAACGAACTTATAATTAGCGCACAGTGCTGACAACTTTACCGAGCCGGGATTACAAGTTTCCTCCTGGCCGGGAGCGCGTGCTTTGTCGCCGCCCACGGATAATGACTGTTATGTCCTCCTGAGGCTGCATGTACACCAGCGGGCGAACTAGCAGAAAACAAGCGAGTTTTCGATTGCCACAACTGCACCGCTGTCATTAACTCCGCGCCTCATCCGATTCCTTCACCACCTTTATCGTCAGTGCCTGGAAGCGTGGGATTTTTTCGGGTCGCACTATTATTTCGGACATGATTTCTTGCCTTGTAGACGAAGAATAAAGAGTGGACAATGCAGGAATTGCAAAGGACAGAAGCTTCAATGTTTAAGTACGAAGGGACTCTGTGCAGGCATTACGTTTGCTACTGTTAATCTGCAACGTTCGGGATAAGTAGATCCGAGTGGAAAGCTGTGTTTTGCAAAGAGGACCACGAGAAAATTCGAAATTATTCAAACTCGAGGAGCTGCGATAGAAGATTTGGTACAAGTCGACTGAATTTTTAGAGATTTTACTGAACTCCCCTGGCGATCCTTCTGTTCAATTACACGTTCTATTATTAACGCGCAAGAGTGGCGTTATAACACGTGAAAGATAATGTTTTTACGGTTTCAGTAATTCCCTCAAGTTTTAATAAAACGAACAGTAGGCGACGTCCCTTTAATGATATTACATTAATGAGGCCAGAGTGCTCTTTTGTTTCCGCTGAAAAAGGAAAACGTCTGAGAGGAAAGTTCTCTTCGAACTATTGCAGGCGCTTAAGGGACTAAGTAATCGTTCTTTTTATTACGACAGTTTGTAAAATTCCAGTTCCTTCAGATATTAATCCCATTAGGGATATTTGTGCGATATAATTGCCCACGCCGTTCGATGCGAAGGATCGATCTGCTTACGTCGGTCGACCAAATTCGTGCGCCCTTTTTAAACAGTTTCTCCATTTCGTTGAAACTGTTTCATTGAAAATTCGAGCTTGAAAGTGACTAATTGTTCGGCTTCCCAAGTTTTAGTGCTCTTAGCCGAGAGGCTGGGGACGAGAATCATCTAGTCGTTATGCTCGCTCGATTTTCGCTCGACGCAGGCCATCGATTTCGATTCTCCTGGCGAGAACGATCTCTAATTTCCGCCCCGGCGGGGATGTTTTCCCAGGCTGCCGTGGAAAGGCGACCAGGAACTTTTCTTCCCGCGTCCAACGCTTTCAAATTCGACGAACATTCCTGGAGAATCTGCATGCTGGGTCTCTTAATCGAATTTTCAAGTTGGCCGAGCCGAACTGCCCTTCAGCCGGGAACTATCGATTGGCTGGCCTATCCCTTCGCGATGTCTTGGGGAACATCGGCATTCGTTTGGAAATCTCGCGTCTTATTATCAGAATCATCTGGCTCCGCGGAAAGTAAGCTGATACTTGGCGGTTAGATGGTCGATCGGGGGCAAATTGGCAAGGAAATATAATAGTGCGCCATATCGATTACCACAGTGTCCTCCAGGTAGATGGAAAACAGATATTCAACCCTTCTCCTATGACACTTTTACCAATGGACTTAGTTAGTAGCAAAGATGACAGAGAAATTAAACTATTCGTCATAAGCTGGTGGCGAAGACAGAGTTTAAAATTGACATCTGTGTCTAAATATAGAAATTTATAGACTTCGACTTCGACATTTTGGTACTACTGCTGTATTCCATAGAATCCCCATTTGCAATCTCCCCAGACTATAGCAGTGCAGTTATTCTCCCCATTTCGAAACGTTTCTTTCTACTGGGTGGAAATATGGAAAATCCATTGAATGACATTACACGTAAGGTTTCTGAATCGAAGCGCAAAAAGGGACGAGGCGGTCTCTAAGCTCGTGCAGGAAAAGCTGAGCAGATTAGAGGGGGAGCCCCCGGTGGACGATAATGGAGGACGGTTTCGGGATGAAAAAGGAGCGATTAAAGCATAGCGAAGCATACTTCCTCGTCGCGCGACACTTTGTAACTGGAATGGATGCGGGCGGGCTGGAAACACGACGTCGCTTAAAGTTGAAACAAAGTTCCACGGCGGGGTCCGTGGTCTGGGTGGAGGGCGCCGCTCTTGCCGGAGATGGAACGACACGGGAAAATGGAAATGTTCGGTGTACCCTTTGAACGCGTGCTGCGACGCGACGGGGCGAGGCGAAATAAAAGAATGCATAATTGAATAAATGCAACGATCCAGCCGGGGGGGGGGGGGGGGGAGCGTGCAGCGGGGAGCGCTCCTTCGAATTGAAGCAAATTGAGGGGGATCGCGTTTTCCACGGGGCGAATCGAATCAATGTCCGCGTACCTAAGCGCGAAAGCTCCGACGCGATAGCGTTAAATTAACTCAAAGACGTTTATCAGCTCGCTATCGAAATGGATTTCCCTGATACCATTATGCGCTGACACTGTGGAGTCGCTTCAGAATCCTCCACCGACTTGTACCTTTATTAAGTAAAAATATTGTATTTATTACACCATCGAAACATTTCTGGTGACTTTGCATTGACCCAATGACAGAAAGTACTTAGTTCTCCAGCTGATCGTCACTACCTACAATGTTTTTTTTTTTAATTAATGGTCCTAGTAGAGGCGAGAATGATCTACAGCGACCAGCGATCGAGAAGTGGCTTCCGCTTCGTCGCAGTTTACGATCCATTTCACGAACGGACCGAGCGAGACTTTTCCAGGGGCAGCTTTCGGTCGCATTTCCATTTAAAATGGCGCCGATATACGCGGACGCGACCGGCGCTGGCCCATGTTGGTTTTAGCGTTCGCGCGGAATCGCTCGTAGGAACCGGAAATGAAGCCGCGCTACCACTTCCCGCTGATCTGCATTTGAAACGAGCGCCGACGCGTTCGTTGCTTTGTCGTTTACTGTTATTGCAACGGTCACGCTTCCCTCCTTAACAAATTCCAAAGCCCACGGATACTTCGACACCGGGACGCGTTTCGCTCGCCTGCTCCCTTCCCCGATCGCGCGGGATGAAACGTAAATATGGAGTTTTCCGTAAATTGCAGAGAAAAATGAAGGATAGCTTCGAGTTAATCTGTTATCGTGGGAACAGCTTCGAGAACAGTTGGTTTGATGTTCTTGTAATTGCCACCACTTTTGAGAGGTTCAAGCTCGCGTTTTAGAGGCTTACACACTCTGCTGCTGTAAGAGTTATGGTACGCGCCACGTTGGAACTTTAGGAAGACTCGGTTGTTGAAGAAGTTTCGAACGACCCACTGGATCGATACTAGCTTTCACCACGCGTCACCTTTAATCCGATTCCCCGGTTCCCTTGTCATTCTCTGCTTTTTTCCCCTGTCCCACTGCTCAAGTTAGAATAATTACGTGGGCGTGAGAGGAAGAGCAGTTACTTGCCCCCGAGTATGCTGCTTGGATAATTACTTGAAGGTGATAATCGGTTTTGCGACTTCCTGACATCGAGCTTTTTGCTCCCTTTCTCAGCAATACGCCATGCAAACGAGTTTCGATCGACGCCCGTTTTTCAGCGGGCCCTTTCCTCCCGCATGCGAACAAAACGCCTATTTCCTTTTTACCTCGTAATTCTAATTCACCAACTCGCGGCGCGGTTATTAAATCCACGAGAAACTTACATCGATATCTGATATTCCTTAATAATGTGTCTTATAATACCATTGCAGCAGAAATTAATATCCATTCCATGCTGCAGTTCTTCGCGGAAAGTATCTTTGAAATGCAGCTGCTAAAATTTCTCTCTTTTGTTTCTAGAACAGTGACTTGATGGAAGTGCCAATAATTAGCACGTGCTCTTTATGTATCTTAATTCTATATTCGGGGTTCCATTATCTTATTCCATGTTTCTCGGAAAACTGAATCCCGCTACTCGTCAATTGTTCGACGCATAGACTTATATAGACGGAGCGGAAGAGAGGACTGTTGGCGAGGGGACTGTAAGATCGGAGGGGAAAAGGCAGAAACCATACAGGCAATTCGGTAGTTAGGTTCGGATGTATTCGGTTCTTGTCGGTTCGGCATTAATGGCTATGTTCGAAACATAACCACTGTTGCTCAACTATTACTGTTCTAAAGCGTCGTAGTGGTCGTTGTATATAATCATATATTAATTGAGTGTAATAATGACTTATTGCGTAGTAATCGGTTGTGCAAATCGCAGGAAAAATAAAAACTGCGAACAGTTGGAGAAAGAAAATATAAATAATGATAGTATTCGATTTCACATGTAAATAAATAAATATACATACATAACCAACAATTTATATATTATAAATATAATCTTAGAAATTCAAATGTGTTGCTTGATTATCGAATAGATAATATGTTTATAATAAAAATATTTATTTTTTTCATCAGTTATGTCGCAGCAAATGGGCGATATATATCTATTATACTATATAATTATTTATGCATATTAATTATGTTTATGAACTTTTAAGCTTACAAAATCTTTAAAAATATAACTATTATTGCATATATCTATAAGTACGATTTTATTTAAAAAAAGCTTCATTCTATTTACTAATTTTGTTATATATATAACCTACATGATATGCGAAATTTTGAATTATGTATAAGTATACCTAACCTTTTCGACTAATTGTAAGTATCCCTCATAGATATATATAATGTCATTGAATTTCCGAATAGCCCCGAGGAGGAACGGAGTTACCCGATTTGCCTGTATGACAGTCCCCTTACCGCGAATCTTACAACCCCCCTCAGACACGCTCCGTCTATATATGTCTATGGTTCGACGCTTGCACTTTGCCCAACCACTTTGCGTTCTTTACTTATTTCAGAAGTTATTTTCGACGTTCTCGCGGTCTGCACTGCCTTGAAATTTAATTTGATTGCAGAATAAGGGATGAGAGGACCTCCAGGTGAAGAATAGATTCTTAAATCGTATTCTTAGCAATAAATGTGTCATTTTAATCTTAAAATTGTTAGTAAATGAATAAATAAATGAGTTATTTCAATTCTGGCAGTATAAATTTGACATGGAATTGAACCTTCCCTTCCAATTAATAAATCCCAAAAGTAATTTGTTCTTTGGGAGTTGCGTCTCAAAATGTAGACTCTTACCGTGTGCCTGAGTGAGATTTATGATAATTTCTTGTATAATTAACCAATTATTAACTGTTATCTGACACTAGGAACGGCAAAAACATGGACGTTAAAACACGCCAACGCTAGGATTCTCAAGATTGGCGCGCTGCACGCGTTTTAACGCCCAGTTTAGTTCGTACCTTCCACCGTAACGCGCTGCCTAGTATTTCTGTAGAAACTGAATAAATTTTTCAAATATTTTCTAAGCGATAGACGCACAGTTGTGGTGTTGACAATAGTTGTATAGCAATTTTCAGAGCTCTGCAAGAACCTTTAAATCCGTTGTATCTAGCGACGGCACCTCCTGCTTTTATTTGAAATGGCAGATTTGAAATTTGGATGGGAATATTTAAAAGGAATTTTAAATTGATAATGCTGTTTCTTCGAGAATTTTCCACTTTATTTTCTTTACATAAATTTACAGTTTTGCAATTAATCATACAAGTATGTTGAAATGAATATTGTAATATTGTGTAATTAATAAGTATAAAATCAACTAATTGCTGTTTGTGTTAGACGAACTGAAATATCGACTTCGTGAAACTTCATTGGCTTTGTCGCGCACTCTACATTAGACAACGGCGGCTCCGAGAACTATATTCAAATCCAAGTACAATATGGTAAGTAGTCAGGTAAGTAATTCAACGCCCCGCGAAAAAGCAACAAAGTTGCAAATGTCAAATTTTTCCAACAATGTTGCAAACGAAATTTCGGCCTTCGAGAAACAAAATCTGGGGCTGCAACTTTGTGGCGTTTCCGTGACGGGTTAAATTTCTGTTTGCAACTTCGTCGCGGGTGCAGATCGAAATTTGTACTGTCGCGGAAACACCACAAAGTTGCAAGCCCTGATTTTATGCCTCGAACACTGAAAATTTTCAGTTAAATAATTTGCGACATTGTTTTAAAAAATGATGTCTTTTGCAACTTTGTTGTAAATTGCGTTTCGAAATAGCGTACGGACTAGCGTTTATAGATGAATGAAAAATGTCCATTCACGCGATTCCCTGCGTCCTATTAGAATGCGCTCGAGGAATACTCGTATGCATCGCGTACGTTGAGAATATTTTCCAGGATGCTTTTCACGTGGCATCCGTGGGAGACGATAATTCTGTTTCGCAAAGCAAGTGGAAGTTTCGTGCAAGCTTAACGCGGTAAAAAATCGAATTAGCCGACTATTATTCAGGGTCTGCGGCGCGGTGCCTAGTTTGCATTTCACAGAACAAATTTCCATGTCTATAAGGATATCAAGGAGAGCATAAACTACGTCCAACAGGGCAGAAAATATGGCAACAGCATTTTCTTCTTCTTCCCTTTTTTGTCTTAAATTACGACCCACTTATTCGAGTCATAATATTCTATACTTCGTTGCTGTATTTCATGACAAGAAATGCAAAACCTCGATCCATCATACCCCATTATCTCAAATAATCCCGCTTTCATCTAATTTATCTTTATTACCAATCCAACACGACGAAATTCTGAATGCATTGCACCCTCCATACATTAAACAGTGCAGAATTATTCTATAATAACATACCGATTCCAACAAGTGGAAGATCGTTATATTGGGCATTGTAAGGGCAAGCTCACCCTATTACTACCTTCTCTACAAGGTCTCCGATCTACTCAGCATACCAAAGGTCTTTTGATCGACTAATTACCTGAATAACGCCGAGCTTCTACTGCGATACTGCCAGAATGGAGCTGCAACTCCCTAGGTATTCCCCAAACGCGGCCTGAATTCGTGCATCCCGTTGTAGAATTTCCCAACGGGCCGGTCACGCAATTACGTATTTCACGTCCGTCTCGTTAAGAGCAGTTCGTATCGCCGTGCAATTTTCCTGGCAACTGACGCGAAGTCCTGAAAAGTGGCACGCGCACATGGCCCGAGGAAGCGTTTCTCGCCCCCGCTGCGACACTCCAGCCTCGGCTCGATCAACAAACATCCCGGGGAAGATATCTCGCGTGACAAGCCCAGCTGGGTAATTACGAGGATCGCTAAGTAGACGCGCCCGGAATTAAGCTGCCGAAGAAATACGCCGAGGATCATTAAACAGATTACCGGGTTCGCTGCGATCGCTCCCAAAAGTAACACAAGCGGTGATCACGAAGGAAGTATACCCCCGAGGCAATGCGACTTCGGAGTTCGCGCTGAATTGTACGTAACCCTCTTGGATTTACAACACCAAACCCCATCCTGTCGTTCCCCGCTTCGCAAATAGAATTTCGTTGGAAATTCCAGCCACGAATGGATCCCCGATCCTTCGCAAAGGGGAAACACTAATTCCGAGCAGCACAAACAGTCACGATTCCGATACCGAAGATACGAGCGCGCCGAGTCCCGGTAGCCGAACTTCCGTACCGCGTCGGACACGCGGAACAAAGTCGAGGGCGCGAAGCGACCGTTTTCATGTAAATTGCAAAGGCGAGGGCGACACTTACGGGGGAACCACCTGCGCAATTTGGGGCACAGCTGTGAATCGCATAGCCAGCAGCCGAAAACTCGACTGAGACGGCTGAATCCGGCGGCAGCAACTCCCGGAATCAATTTGCATTCAATAATCCGCGATCGTTAAGTCGAATATACTCGCCGGAGCATGGATAGCGGGGCTAACGCGCACGACCACCAGCCCGGAAATCGGCATGCGGATTAGACGCTCTACAGCGCGATAAGACGTCCCCATGCCCGCCTGCGCCCATGCTCCCTTGTCAATGGGCACGGTCCCAGGCTGGGCGAACGCGTGCCTGCAAACGACTCCATTCATCAACTGTCTAAGCGTCCAACTAACTACAGATTCGACCAGCTCGTCGCGCTTCCAATTGTGACGAGTAGAGGCGACGTATCTGGGAATCCATCCTTTCTTCCTCCGCAGGTTGAATGGCATCGATGGGTCGCAGGTTTTTGGGGTACAATCTTGTGGGTTATAGATCATTTTGGCTTTTTGGTTCCCTTTCGCTTGATTATCGAATCGAAGTGGAGGGTAGTATTTTTGTTAAGGGGGCCTCCCACCCTTGACCACCTCAAAATTACCAAAAATGAGCGTCTTTGTTGAAAAATTGCAGGAAAAAACTATGAGACATGTTGAAGAAAGTGGATATATTTCTGAAAGGGCTAGCCTTACACAACATAAAAAAAAATAATTCAGTCAATTTCACCTGTGAATAAAACCACAGTAGTTCAAACCGCAAACTTTCACTTTTGAGATGATCACTGCTGGCCGACATGATATCTAAAAAACCGTTCGAACTAAAGTCTTGAAATTTTCAGCACAGCTTTGGCACACCCATAGCTACGATGTGACCTACAATCATCACTGGGAAAATTCTACAACCAGTTTTATAAAGCATAAACTTATAAAGCATAAACTTATAAATGCTTTATAAAACTGGTTGTAGAATTTTCCCAGTGATGATTGTAGGTCACATCGTAGCTATGGGTGTGCCAAAGCTGTGCTGAAAATTTCAAGACTTTAGTTCGAACGGTTTTTGAGATATCATGTCGGCCAGCAGTGATCATCTCAAAAGTGAAAGTTTGCGGTTTGAACTACTGTGGTTTTATTCAGAGGTGAAATTGACTGAATTATTTTTTTTATGTTGTGTAAGGCTAGCCCCTTCAGAAATATATCCACTTTCTTCAAT
Source organism: Andrena fulva (assembly GCA_946251845.1). NCBI lineage: Eukaryota > Metazoa > Arthropoda > Insecta > Hymenoptera > Andrenidae > Andrena > Andrena fulva. The sequence goes on along the minus strand of OX276329.1, from coordinate 56,916,564 downwards.
ATGTCTCATAGTTTTTTCCTGCAATTTTTCAACAAAGAGGCTCATTTTTGGTAATTTTGAGGTGGTCAAGGGTGGGAGGTCCCCTTAATTCAAGTACTGCATACTCATGATTACCTCGAGTGTCAGGTGACACTGTATAAGGATTCTTTAGGGATGCTTCGGCCCTAAAAAGACCCTAAGAGGGATAACACCTCGACGTGGGACGTCACATACCGCCCACCAAGAACGGTCCACCATATTTTCCCAGTTCGCCCCGCGATGCTTATAACTTCGGTGATCGAACGGGTACCGGTGTTTCCATCGCGTCCACCGCCGCTGGTAATATGAAGTGACAGCAAGCGCCGAGTACAGGGAGGATCAGGATTCACTTTGTCCCAGATATTTACAGAATAGGTTCGTAATGATTGAAGAAGACAGAGACGCTGGGAGTATTGCTTTTTTCGACAGTTTATTTAAACTTCGTGTTACAATATAAGGCTAGCAGCAAGGCTTTGATCGTGCGCGTGCAGTTGAGTCTCGTACGTATACAATAGAATACGTGATTACCTGTGGTGTGCCGGAGTGCGTATGCGAATACGTTGATTACAAGAAGAAGAACGCGTATTCGAAAGGCCGCGAGCGTGACAAATGATTACAATATGCCATTTATTTTTTCCTTTTTCTTTTTTGTCTAATTAGTCTGTGTCACCCGTTTTGTCACTCTATCCGCCTACTGACCCTCTGATCAAAACGCTCGTCACTCATTCTACACCATTCGATCCCCCTTTCACTCATCTTCTTCCACCCACACCTCGCGAATCGATATTCGCGACGTTCGGTCACACGCTCGTACATTCATCTTACGCTACATGTACAATTCCACGAACTATTAGAAACAACAGCGAAGACAATATTTACAGACTGATCTCGTATGCTAATTAATTAGAAGAACGTTTCGTTAGTACCTTAGCGAATATTACAGTGGAGCGACCGGGGGATGAACGGATCAATGGTTCGTCGACTCTTCAAAAAGGAGAATCATCCCCCGATCGTTCGACTAACGCTCGGATGGAGAGTTCCATTGAATCGAAATCGCGGGGCAAGTCATTACCTCGCGATGTCGTTCGGCGATCTCGAACGAGGATCCTCTGCTCGAAGCAGCCGTGACACTTCGACGCGTTCGACGACGTTGGACTTATACACTAAACAGCGTGCAAACGCTACAACGATAAGAATGTTCAACGATTGGACTTTGACATAGGGAAATGGCAAGTGCTGAAGAAAGTAACGTGGCTGATATCATTGACTTGTTACGCAAATGGGTACAAGCATCCCTTCGTGTATTTTGAGATTGATCGTTAAGAGCTGGTAGCTTCTACCGAAATTAGAACCGAAGAGTAAAACCAACGAGTAGTAGAAAGACTGAACCGACATATCTATCTAGATCTCTCAATTAAGAGATTGGGTCTAAATTTGAGCATTCACCATGTCAAAGCCCCACCAGCGCTATATATAATTTTAAGCACACCATACATTGCAGGACCTACATGAAATATTCACCACAGACATGGAAAATCCGTCTCAATCACGTGCTCTATTTAGTGCCACAATCAGATGCCGTCAAGTTAACGCGAAGGTTCATTCTCGAGCTCGATGGCACCTTCCTCCGAGCGTTTCCTTACCTAACATTAGGACAAGTGTCGCAATATATTAATATTACTCGTAAATTTCTTACATCTCGCGAGGCCACGAGCCGCCCTTGGTTTCCACGGTGTCTCTGGGCGCGGAGGTACACGCTTTCAAACGGCAAAAGCGACAGAAATGATTCGTATATCACATCCTCTCCACCGTTCTCTCCCATCCATTCGCGCGATCACATCCTCTCGGAACGCTCTCTCAATTACAGACGATATTCGACGCGACCGCACGAAAGGGTGCTGGTCAGCCGTTCCTCGAATGGCCGCCCACGGCGATGCTAGGTAAAAATAATATTTCAGGAAAAATCTCGGCGACCTCGGGGCGGTGATTGTCGCCGAAAGATTCGTTTAAAGCGGCTGCCACGTGACACTGCGATGGCGTGTCGCGCACCTCGACGCTGAGAGAATGATTTAGGAGCAAAAATGAAACGTTCTTTCTGTAAAGAAAGAAGAATTTTTTAAAAAATAATTACTCTTATTTATCTAATTAATTTATGGAGGAAAACGGTTGCCTTTCGACTTTTACATACTTACGCTAAAGAGATTTACTTTAATTAATTACGAATCAATTCACCGATTGTTGGTGAAGAAAGAAATGTGAAGGGATTCTCGACTCCATCCCAGATAAATAATTCGTATGTTTAAAATTACTTGAAAAATACTGGGACATTTTGTATTCCTAGGTCTCCTCAGATTTGCTTCCGCATGAAGTGTCCCTTGTTTAATATTCAGCGAGTACTTAACTCGACGGTTAAAAATTTAAAAAGTCGACGGTTTTAAAATACTTTTCTGAAGCCGGAAGCCACCACTGCCGCCCGAGGTCGTCTCACGCTTTCGAAATACTATCTTGGATCCTTCCAGCGAGATACTTCGACAAACTGTTTTTAACGAGTACGATTTCGAGCCTCGTCGACTATGATGTCCGTCAACGAATTTCTGGATACACTGCATGTCTTCCGATTACATAGTTACGTTATATATATCACGATACATCGGCGATGTCTCGATATTCCATTTTTGGTGTTCCACCTCGCAGCGACAACGCGAGCAGAGTTCGCTGATTCCCCGCGGAGCACGAAGCTCCGCGATCGAGATTCGCTCGAGCCTTTCGCTGGGCGGCGGGTGTTTTGCAGCGTCGCGTAAAAGCGGCAGAAACGCGATTAACGTGGAAAATAATCACGCGCCGTGAACGAGCGCGAGTCGTTTGCGCTTGAATGACGCGAATCAATCGTGATCGCCGTTGCGCTTTCGCGCCGGCGGATGCTATCTCCGAAACTGATTCCACGCTGAACGTATCGAGCAGTTAATTTCCATCGGCGTTCGTGCAATGAATATCCGAAAGAAGAATTGACGATTGAACAGGAATTAGTCGCGAATAGAGAGTGCTAGACCAAGCGTGCATTACCGATTTTCTGTCGATCGACAGTTTAATCGGCGAGAAAGTCAAATTGGTGCCCGACTGTGTTTTTACCAAACACAGTAACGTCTTCCTGTTCCCTTAAATTGGAAATAGGAGATTATTGCTCGACTAAACTGTTTTGATCGACGAGAAATCGTGAACAGTGCTCGGTTTGAGTGAAGTTATTTAAAATGAAAGCAAAGAAATGAACGACTCGATTCGTGTGGTTTGTATTTATCGAGACCGAAGACATGGCGGTTAAAAATAAGAAAACGAAACGATCGAGGCCTGGGATGACGTTCAAGCTCGCTGACCTGCGAAAAGGGAGGGCGCAAGGGCACTGGATCCACTGGCGGAAGTGGTCAGGTGCGATTCAGCGGGTTCCCTGGCTTCCGGCTGGGAAAACGAGACACTTCCTGGTGGTCTGAATGCGCTCGGAAGGGAAACAGGAAGCGAGAGCGGAACGGCTAGGCTGCTTTCGAAACCGAAACCGCGGGACTCGACCGCGAAAACGCGCAGGAAAGTAATCGATGGCGTTCGATTATGGGAACATTCTCGTCCATCATTCGCGCCTGTGTTTCACACGAAACCTGTTTTTGTTTCTTTAAACATCGCACATTTTTCTAAAAAAGAATCCTCTTGGCTGAGGTACATCGAATGTGTTGCAAAATGTTAGCGAATCTTGAAAAAGGTTGAAATTTAACATTTCAAGGCACTCGGAATTGTTAAACGAAGCTTTTGAAATTTGTAGAATTTTTTAAGCCTCTTCCGCCGTTTTCTGTATTCTTATACGCTTTAAGTCTGGAACGATATATTTTCAGCGAGAGAATAACTTGGTCATCGTTGTCGCTATCGAGGTCGAAGCCGTGGGTCGTGGGCACAGGTGATCATCGCTGCAGGGCCCAGCCGATGGTATAGTTACGGGAAGTCCTTCCCGTGCGGTGCAGCCGATCTGTGGAAAAGAATTCACCCATCGATGGCCCCGTGTGAGAACACGCTCGAAAGATCGCAGGGTCGGCAATCAGTGAACTGAATCGAACGATCCGGTGACTTCGAGTCCTGCATTTCCTCTGAACAGAAATTACTGAACAACCCCTCTTAACATAGAAGCGAAAGAAAGCAACGGTAGATTGTGTACATAGTCTTGATTAATACAAGGTGGATGCTGCATTCACTTGTATTCTTATCGTGATGTTTTTTCCATTTATGTGCTTCACTAGTGACGAATGCGAGATTCCCTTTTTCTAGCTACTCAATTCGCCTATCATGTATACTACTTATTACGAAACAGAGGTGGAGAATAATATCACTAAATAAAACAACTACTGTCGCCCTTGTTCAGACTTGAAACCTTAGCTAACGAAATTGGTAACGAAACGTTTCGCTTCGCAAATCTTTATGGCTCATAGGGGTCGTCTTTAAATTACGTAAGGGTGGTCGCGAATTTCTAACGGTTTCTTATCAAGGGAAGAGGGAATCAGGCAGCGTCTTACGTAATTTTTTTTAACCCAATTTTTAGTTGGAGTAACTTAAAAAACGATGTTACATCGCAAAATTACCCTTGCGTAATTAAGGGGGGAGCCTGGTGTAACTAGCTGGAAATCGAGGCATTTTTCGGGAATTTTTTTTAAAGAAAGTATTTAATCGATCTTTCTGAAACTTTCAGCATATTGTATTATCAGGTTAAGGAAGACAAAAAAAAATTTATTAAAAATGAGCGGCAAATAACAAAATTATAAGGGCTTATGCCCAGTCCGTTGGCGACGCAATTGTTACACTGCGGGCAACGTAGCGTCTTTTGGTTTCATCTAAAACCAAAAATCGAACAATTTTCGTTTAGTTTATGAGTGTACGCACAGATCGTATAAATTCATAACTTAAAAAATGCAAAATTGAACAAATGGCGGCCTCTTGAAAAAAAAATTCACTTTTTCCAACGAAATTTTGCCTTAAATGTGTAAAAAAAAGTTATTTATTTAAACAATATCATTATACTAAGAACGTAGCCCTATGAAGAAAATGTTCACAAATATCCGTGTACAAGGTCAAGTCGATTGGTTGAATATTTTTGGAGTTACATTGCCCGCAGATTGTAAAACTGTCGTTTCGAGAAAAACGCATTTAAAGTTTTGTGGTAACCTGGCGCTCCGTAGCAAAACCGACCATATCCGCTTTAATTTTTCGAATTTCGTTTTGCGGCTTTGGGAACATATTATTGTGATGTTCAACTATTGGTTTATGCAAAAAAAAAAAAATCGATTTCTTCGACCCGCTACACCAGGCTCCCCCCTTAAAGGACGGCCCCATATATGACATATGTATCACAAACTTCAGCGTGCATTTTAATGCAACCCTAGCCCCGCTCGACATGAATAAAATTATTGCCAAACGTTACTTCGATTTATCGAGGAACCCCCAAAATAAGCAACGAACCGCGAATCGCCTTCGATCAAGTGGCAAGACACCCTCGACAGGCATACGCGTGCGACACCCGCAGGAATGTCGCGGAATCCTTATTACACGGGATCCGAATTACAAATGGAAGTGAATGCGGCGTGTAATGAATTATTTATGTCCGAGCTGAGTGTTACCTCGACGCCGTTCACCCGCGATCGTCGACTGCGACGATATAAATGGATCCGAGGCGGAGGCGGGAGATCAAAGCGGCGCGACGGCGTTAAACCAGAACGAGAGGAATAAAAAAAGGGGGAAAGATGAGGGGGAGCACGAAAACGAGTAAAAAAATAGATGGTCGGTGGTTTGCATCGCGAGCATCTTTCGAAGGGATGATCTACGCGCGACGCGCCGTGTCTCTTTTATTCCGTCTCGACGCGATTCGTAAAGCTTCAAGTAATTAACGCGGCGGCGGCGGCGGCGGTGTGCGTGCCGCGAAACGCTTATCTTTACGATGAAATTTCTCGTTTGATGGCTCGGAGCTTACTCTTCGAAAAAAAAAAGAACTATCTCGAGTGTTTTATTTCAGCGAGATGAGTATAGTCTGGAACGGCTGTGGGCGCAGTTAAAGCTATGTAAATGTATGCAATAGAAAAGAAGATGCAAAATGGATAAAGTGTTAGTCGTCAATAATTGAAATTTGAGGTTCGAGGTACTCAGGAGCAAAAGATTTTAATCTTCCACAGAGTGTACTAAAAAGTTGAAAAATTATTTCCGTGTAATCAGAAGATTGTATTTAATTTATGAATTATGGAATGTGTTCGTTACTCTACATTTTGTTCCACTTTCGAATTTCCTTGCAATCGAGTGGAAGTTTCAAGTTTTTTTTTTGCATCGAATCCCAGTAGCTGCGAAATTTCAACTAAACTACGACTCGGTCGGAAATTACTGTCTAAAGCGCGCAGTTACGCGCGAGCATTTTTAACGTGTCACCATCGTTTTCGCCAATCTCGATAAGCAAAGAGGTTTCCGTGGCCCGCGGCGAATCGATTTTGTTGAAAAGCGCGACGTTATTACACGGGATATTGTTTAAAACGCAAACACGAGGCGGGCGTTGGCCCTTTATTTAATGGCAACTGCGCGTATTAACATCCGCGAGGCGCGAGAAAATTTAGGGCGCAGTTGGCGAAATTTTATGGCCGTCATTCGCTATTTCACTACACTCGTAATACATCACAAATGAGATCACTGTGGACTAAGTAGCCATGTCTCTCGTTTAACTACTTAAAAATAACGAAGAGATTGTTCATTTATTTAAGCACACTGCACTTCCCTTCCGAATGAAAACACTATTGGTTTGCGGTAGGATTGTCTTTAAACTGAAATGTACACACATCTATATGTAAATGCAGATTTGAAAGAACGAATTAAAGTACAGCATCCAACCGCAGATACTGGACTATAGTATAGCTCGCAAAAACTGCCTGGATGCCAGCTAACAAATAAATTCAACTTGAATATAGAAACGACACCGATAGTCGATATTTGAATGGCAAACCGTGGTCCCCGTATTGCTCCTACAAACGCTACTCCGATTTCGCAACGGTGACAAATGAAACTGACATATTTCACGAATAAATTGTTCGTTATTCAACGATTATAAATACATTAATTCTCCAGCGTTTTGCGTCGAAGCCCGTATCGCGAAATACATATCGTGTTTGCTGGCTCCCTTTCCTGCCACTCGTAAACGTTTGATTCGCGACAGGACACGCTGGCCTTTCTCGTTCGACTGAATTTATTTCAAAGTAAGTTCGTACCCCGTAACATCTATATATAACACCCTTTTCATCCACGAGAAAAGGAATAGTCGAACAATTAGCGATTAGCCACGTGGCTGTCACTTTACTTTTTTTTATGAAAGTCTGATGATCGAGCGTCGATGAAAAGGAGGCTTTTTTACCTCTCCCACAAATCACGAAAAATTGCAAACGACCGCCGTACGGAAAACTTTCGGTGGAAATCAGATTTATTGGCGCGCCGTAATTTTTTGCAGAATACGGAGCGGCTGTGTCTGCCAGCGGGAGATAAATGAAACGCGGCCGCGAAAAGTTTAGCTATCCAAACGGCGCGGTGAGTACAGTCGAATAGTATTTCGAATATTGATCGAGTATTAAACGGAACGGGAGACTGACGAGCTCTCTAGGTCAGATTTATTACAACGTTTCAACGTCACTCGTTGCCGAACGACAAGAGTTACTTCCATCGCCGCTGACGGGTTGGAGACTAATTCAGTCGGGGTGCTATCAATTTTTCAAGAACTGTTCGTAGGGAATTCGGGTACTTCTTTAGTAAGAACTTTGGTTATTCAGTGCGCACTGTGTCTAACTATAATTCTTTTATCCCTGTGTTTTTTGTAGGTCTGGAGGTTAATAATGGACCTTTAGCTTCTATCTTTATATTTTCGAAGTTTTCGTTAATCTGGATAAATTCTGATTCGAGGAATTTTGGATTCGAGAAACGATGCAGGGGAATTCAGCACCTGTTCTGCTGGGAGCAAGGCGCGTCTGACCGTACACGGACCACCATCACTTAGAGAAATACCACGGACCGTATTCTTTCTCGTATTTCAGTGATACGAGTCAACCATATTCTCGTACCATTTAGGATGACACTTTGGGACTTGTTTCGAATGAAAATCGCTCAACACTTTAAATGTAGGGTAAGGGGAAACACAGGGAATGGCACAAAACAGCTTTATCGAGGGAATTAAGGTTTTTTGTTCCAGTGCAGAGTGGACATTACCTGTTTTTAACCAGTATACCAAAACTTTACCGTTATTTTACGGGAGCACTTGAACCTTATAACCCTTTGCGATTCGGCAGTTCTGTACTGCCAGTTGCCACCAACAAAATATCCTATAATATAAATCGCACAATCACGAAAAATGGACATTCCTCCTTTCTTCCCCTTACCCTTCAAATATTCCTATATTTACAATATATACAACACTAGATTCTCCTGGACCAACTGCTTTCCATCACAACGCACATTTCAGCCAACCGAATAACCCCGCAGAATTCAAGCTCTAGGAAACTGTTCATTCACAATATCAACTTACGTATCACCCTACACGAGCTACTTTGTGCGACGATTAAAAGGTTCTTTGTACAGGAGGTACAGCGAGACACCAACGAAATAGTACCCGCAGTTTGCGGTACAGTTCACAGGATCCCCTGCCGGAAAAGCCACAACTCGCCGGACGAAAGGACATTCTATTAACCAACGTTTGTCACTAAACCCCTGGTGTCGTTTCGCGCGAGCAGAACTACGCGTCTAATGATAAAGGAGGCGGGGGCCCGCGAGTTCGGAAGCGAGGAAGACAAGAGGAAAGTCCTCGTTTCACGGCACATTAAGTTCCAACGGGACGACCGAACCGGCGGAGGCCTGGGAGGGCGGGATATTCTTAAAAGGTTGTTGCATCGAGGACGCGAGCGAGGGAAACGGATGAAGAGAAAATGGCGGGGTAACTGCAAGAAGCTTCTCGCTGCAGAAGATGAAACCTAGTGACGCGTCAATCGAGTGTGAAACGTCCGTCCCCGGCGATTCCGAAGTTTCCTTTTCTCGTTCCTATTGCGTCAGAGGGGCAACGTCATTCCCCGAGATCCTCCACCCGTTCCTCCGTCCACGACCGACGGCCATGCCGATTTCACTTCGCCGGTCGCTGTCACCCAACGTCCCCTGAGAATTGTTTTCTCGCCGACCAATGGTGCAAGCTCGATGACGCTAAAACCTTTGCGTCGATGTGACGTTCGACGGAAGTGAAATTTGAAGGCGGAAGTCTGGCTTCGAGAATGATCTGTGTGTTTTTTGAGAAACGGGTCTTCTAAGAGTAAAGAAGTATACAGGACAACTTTCAATTTTAAGAAAAGACTTCACGTTGCAAAATTCGAATCTTCAACGAAAAGCTATGACAAATTAAACCGCGCCCTTTTTGATTACAATCGGGTCTCTGTCTGAGCATTCGAGTCGGGTATAGTTCGATCAGAAGCAGAAGATATCTGAAGACTTCCACCCCCGACCAGAGATCTCCTCAACTGATGAAAAACTTGCTGAGCAGAGTAATTGGGGTCAGTGTGTCGATGATCAGACTTAACCCAGCTTCGAAAGAAAAAGGGGTGCGATCGATCTTAACGTTAATGTGGCAGGCCAGCCAGAGTGGCGTCCAAGTTTCCACAAAGAATAATACCTTTACAAAACGTCGCATTAAAATTCAAGCATGCACTTGGGTGCACTCGGTTGCCTTTACTGCACAAGCGACACACGGTGCAAGGCGAGGGTGCCAGTGTGCCAAAAAACGCGGATCGATCGCTCGGTTTACGTAAACGCATCGGTGCCACACGAATGTGAGCCGCGTTATCGGATCGAGGCATTGCAGCGTCGTTACGTAACACGTAAGCCGAACACCGAGCTGCAGGACGCCAAGGGGGGAGGGCCGTTAATAACCGCCGCATTACGGCTCTCACCGCGATATACAACTGCGTGCCCTCGACTAGCGAGATGCCGTCGTTCCCTATTTTACGGGGAATTAATTATTAGCGCGCGCCAGCCAGGAGGCGACGGTTGTTGCACGGCTGTAGGATGAAACTGCGAGTGCAATGGAATCGCGGTTCCCCGGACGATTGTCACCGTGCTGAATAATTCTCCCTGTCTCGCGTGTATAATTACATTGCCCCGCGTTTCTTCTACGTGCTGGAGGAAAAAAGGGAAGTTTCAGCACTTATCGCGTGGCGGGCTTGCTGCAGGGGAAGAAAATGAATTGGGTGGTGAAAGTCAGTGTGAATTGTGGATCTTTTCACATATTTGCGTTGGTCTGTGACATCTTGGATTTGGGGTTGTCTGAGGTCTCTCGCGTGAGACTTGCTTTTGAAAGGGGAAGGTGCACATCCACGATGCGGCAAAAATATCGTGTCTCACGTCAGAGTTTAATCTCATGGGACAATTATTTATTTATTTCATCATCTGTATTTGAAAAGAACGGAAAGGCTGGTTTTATATCAAACAAGGATGTAAATTTAATCGTGAACGCGCAATGAAGATTGTATGAGTAATAATGCGCGTGTTGTTGAGTATTTTATGTGAAAGATGGAAACAATGATGATCCTATCACCGTTTCATATTATCGAGTACGTTAAAGTGCAGTCGGGTAACACAAGTGTACTATGTGCATGGATATTGAAATTGGTGTACAAACGAACAGGGAGGAATGGGTGGAGCGTGGATTTGCCAAAACTATAGGCGAACAGACTAATATCCTGTGAAAAATTCGTTCAGCAGGGAGGAGGAGAGAAACGGCGGAGAAAAGTGGCAGAGTATCGATGATAGCGTAAAATCCAAAATAGATGAGAAGAAATGGTCGGCGATGTCTGATGGAGGGCAGAAGCAAAAAAGAGACTGGGGAAACCGAAGATAAAAAGAGCAAGTCGAGGAAGAAAAAACTCGGTTGTATGCAGCTCGGGAAAAGTAATTGAAGCCTCAATTGCCGAATAAATTGGCTGGAATTTCTATCGCAAGTCCTTGCCTGTTCCCCATTCCCGTTGGCCCCGCGTTTATCCACTGATTTTACAGGACAAAGTAACGCGGTGTGCGCCAAATATGAATACAGAAACCAATCTCCATGTATGATGACATGACCCTGTGCACGCGAGCTCGAAATACGCTACTACCTTAACTACTTCAATGAAACGTGTCTCCAATGTTAGTCTGGTAGGTTCTCGTACTTAACGAGAAAGGGGAGCCACTAGAAAATCATATTTTGAGAGGTATAATGAAGGGAAAGTTCATAGTAATTTCATAAAAGAACAGACGAATCATTTTTGCACCATTTAGTGCAAGTTTGCATTAAGCAAAAGTGTATTTAGTATCACTTATTAATGTAGATTGTAGTTGATACCGTGTGTTAATTTCTCACCTACTATCTATTAAGTAACGCGCGATTAATGGTTTTTAATTAAAGTTCTTGAAATTTAATTTAACCCCGACAAAATATATTCCTTCAATTACTGTCCACTCACAAACACGCGGCAGCCAGTAATCGACTTCCCATACTGAAAATAATTTCCCTACGAGGTGGACGGCGTCGTTTCGCATTCTAAAATTTAATACCAACTCGAGTATCGAGGAGGGACGAATTGGCCGTACGACTGAATACAAATGGGTTCATTTGCAAAGGAGCGAACAGGGAGTCCGAGCAACGGACAAACAGTTAGTCGAACCCCATTATTATTCTTCCGACCCTCTGTTTCTTTTACTTTCGTTTCCTTATCAAAATCTACGTACAATCAAGCGGCTGACAAACGGCCGAAGGGAAACTCGCATAAAATCGACGTAAATTCAATTAGCTCCGTACGCACCCATTCTTCTTTCCACGCGAAAGGAGTTGCACCGGGGTGCTTTCACTATCGTCGGATCGTTCGTTCAGTGTTTCAGAGTTTTATTCACATTCAGCGCTACAGATTAGTCAACTTTGACATCAATGTGCGTTCCTTTACTCGTTAATACTACAGTGCACGTTAAAGAGATAACCAGTAAGATACTACTAGCACTTGTTAACCAGAATATCCTACCGTGAATCGTGACCACTAAACAAGAAATTAACAATATCTGCGTTAATGTGCAATCGCGATGCTTGTGCGTGAAATACTTCCAAGTGCAATCAATGCGTGCACGTTAAAACAAGAAAATATATTCCTTTTAAAGGAACGCCAGAAAGGTGGATTTTCCGCTGCATCGGCGGCGGGAAATACAGCGGAAGAACGTATCGGTGCCAGGGTGAAAACAAAATGATCGTGCAACGAGATTCTCGTCGGTGTTCAACCAAATACATAACTCCAACAATACGATTTGCATGTTTGGAAAAACACAGTGCTCCCCAGTTATGATCGAGAAAGATTAACGTGTACACGGATCTCGGTAAATCCGAAAGCTTATTGAATTTTCTGCACGCGGGTGCGGGCGAAGGAATTTAGTAGGTATGCACGCAGGGTTGCCACCTCTCCGGTTTTGGCCCGGAGACTCCTCCGGGTTTTGAAGCAAATCTCCGGGTTTTGAAGCAAATCTCCGGGCTCCGGTTTTACTGGAAAAATCTCCGGGTTGTGGAAAAAAATGATATAATAAGAAATTGTAGTATTATACAATGGTATTAATTTTGTATACAATAAAAGTTATTAATTAAAAAAAAACAGATACTTTCAAATTCTGAATTGTTTGGACTTAAAAGAATTGCACATCTGTTTTCCGGATATTCGAGAACAAAACTTTTTTTGCTCTTTCCATCTCCGGGTTTATATTCGAATCTCCGGGTTGGAATGTGTGGCACTCCGGGATTTATATGGTGATAAGGTGGCAACCCTGTATGCACGGTGTGCAAGAAGCGGTGGCCTCGAGACGCTTCGAGTTGGATCCAATTCAAAGGGAAAACGTTTACATTTTAGATCTCTTAAGAAATTTAATTATATTCCACTTCAAAAGAAAGAATCGACTTGCGTAAATCATCGATCAATAATGATCGCTAGCTGACCATTTCGGTGATCTAAATTTGTTACTTTACGAACAATGACTACCCCCGTATGAAAATCGATTCTCTCTTCGATTTCACCCCTTCAGGATCCCAGAACATTCAAGATCCTCAACAGCTACCGTCGAAACTTAGAAGATTCTTATAATTTTCGGGCATTAAAAGGTATTGAAATGTGGTTAATTGGAACCCGGAGCGTTACGCGTGCACGTGGAAGAAAATTGCAGGATAAAGTTGGAACAATGGGAATCGAAAGGCGCGTCGCCGGAGGTACGTGGCAGGGTGTAAGTCCTACGATTACCACGATGGGAGCGTCTGTCGGGGGAGGGGGCTTTAAAAAAGTCACGGTGGATAGATTTAAACGCGCTATTATATGAAGTAACACGTGGCCCGGCTGGCGCGATACAAGCTGCATGTAGTTAACTACTCGTTGCCCGTTGCAATCTCGAAATCGACCGGGAGCTTTAACTTGGGAGCACGCACGCCGATAAAAAGGGCTTCCGGGCGGCGCGATATACGCGCCGTTACGCCCGGGAAATATTTTCCCCCGTTATCGCCGGCGAAGTTTCGCCGGGCACCGACTAACAATTAGAATTCAGAGCCGGCAGATCATATTGAACCCTTAAACCGGTAGCCTAGCCTCGAATGAATGTCGAATCGGTGTACGCACACGCGGTCTTTTTATCTTGATAGAATTGTTGCGTCCACCTGACAGGCCGCCTCTGCGTAACTGAAACTTTCCTCTCCAAGATGGCAGATAATGGAACGTTTCACGTTGGTACGGTTTTAAGGTTGTTTTCGCTTCTGCGGAGTGATTTGGTTAAAATTAGGGGTGGGTTTCACGGAGCGTCGAAACCTCGAAAGCCAAGAAAATTTCGAGTTTCGAGAATTCGAAAGTTTACACTTTATTCGCGATTCGAAACTCTCGAAACCCAGATAAGAAAAAATATAAAATATACGGTCAATACAGATTTATGCAAACATTTTGTCCACTTCAGTTCTTGAAGCTAGATATTCCACTTACAAAATAGAATCAGCACTTCGAGTTTCGAGTTTCGAAAGTTTCGAGAGTTAGAAGCCTTACAAACTTTCGTTCTCGAGTTCCGAGAATTTAGAGATTAGCCTAGAACCAACCCCTAGTTAAAATTGAAGTGTGATTAAAGAATCAACGGAACGTGTAGTATTTTTCCGCCGAATGTAGATGGTACAGGTGTACTGGTACTTTTAATTAATAGTATGTCTCGGAGTAAGTGCTAGAATGAAGGGAAAATAGAAATCTTGCGATAGCTGTAATTGACGGTATGATTTGACTTAACATAACAACTCAATTTGCAGAAATGGCTGCAACAGAAGCGATACAGTTGTTTTGACGTTAGATACCTTCGTTACATCCATTTCCCATGAAACCTCAACAAATTGAGACCGAGTTTATTCACAGACGCGACACATATCGGTGGAATACTTACATTTCGCTCGAATGCGTCGTACTAATTTATATTCAAATGCACCGAACAGCCAATGGAATGAAAAGTTCAGTCTACTCGAGAGGAGGAACAAGGCGAAAGCAGCATTCCATGGACAAAGAGACTGACAGTGCCTCGACAATGGACAGCGAAGGGGAGAATTGGCTTAAGGGTCAAATTTGGATCGTCGCTCGCAGTCTGAAAGAATCATTGATAAAAGAGAAAGAGAACCATACGTGAACCAGGTAAACAAGGCGGGGTAAAGTGCCAGAGCGGTTTATTTGCGGTTCAATTTGCGCTAAAGTACAGATACTCATGCAAGACGAACAGTATGTACAGCGTGGATGTGCTCGTCCTCGAGCGAGGCAGAGAATCGATACAACGAAAGCGTGTGGGGAGGGGGAATTAAAAAAAGAAAAAAAAAGGAAGAAACTTAAATCCTAAATTCCGAACTCGACCGTACTGCCGTCGCGTCTGCGGAAAGCAGATCTTCAAAGACGCGAACCCACCGTGACAGTTCGTTGGGATTGAAACAAAGGCCGGAGAACGACAATGTTTATTCTGACACATATTGACAAAAGGCATAATTATACATAAAATGGAAAAAGCTTCCTCGATAGGTACGTTTGTCGATCCCGAATTAACTCGTGTAAAATTATAGCGGGAACAGTGTGCCGCGAGCGATGCATGAAAGTAAGTGGTGTTCCATATCTTATATATATATAGACGTATAACATATGGTAAATAAATATATAATATATGTACAAATAATACCTAGGCGAACGCCACTTCGCGTTAAGATGTCGCCACCCCGAGCCGGGACTGCCGTACTGCAACAGACACCCGAAACACTGTCATCATATGCGCTCAGCCTTCGTCAAGACAATTAAAAAACATTCTTCGCCGATCGGTTGCATGCCGGCGAAGAATATGCATGACGCGGACAATTCAACACGGCACACTTTTTACGCCAGGGATTGAAATTGTTAGCGAAATAATTCCATTACAAAGCGAAGAAGATCCCTATGAAAAAGCGTATCGAAATTGTCCTACAAAATTTCTTTCGTACGAGGCTTCGTTTTAGAGAAAATCTGTCTGGAAGTTGGATGGAGCGGTGGGAATAAACGATGCGGAGCATATGTCTCCTGCATTTTCGGAACATCGATTTTCTCAGGAACAAAACAACGTGCAAAGAATTCATCGTACACTTTCAATTTGTTCTTCTGTAGAGGATCGGCCACGATATTAAAATAATAGCTAAAACGGCACGGTAATGCGTGCGTTCTTTTTGCAACCGTTACCGTTTGCCATGACGGATTTCTGAAACCATTTGAAAACCCAGGATTTTTATTATTTCAGCTTTCAACCCCTGCTTTATATACATTCTTCGCGCGCTCGACCGCGAATATTGCAGGCGGAATGTTTCCTCGGTGAACAGAAAACCCGAGTAACGAACGCTGGAATGAATCGTATTAAAAAATGTTATTCTCTTACTGTTACTTGTTTGCCTTCGATTCGGAACCACGGGGAACGAAAATAAATGTTTCATTCGCTCAGGGAATATGGTTAGAATTTTGTTTCAGGGCTTCTAGCAATACCGTTCAGTTAAAAGAGAAGCTTTCTCCCATGTAACCATTGATTCTCCCAGATCATTGCTGCAGATGGAGATTTCTAAAAAGAGCATCGGTCCAGTAGGTTATTTTTATTCCGCAATTGCGCCTCTGTATGCGGGAAGTTTTACGCTATTCACGTGTTTGTTACATTACCAATGGAATGGAAGATTGAAAAAGGCCAGCTATTTATTTTTCATTCGTTATTCATCATCGTGCCGATGTGATCAAATATCGGTGAACAAATTTCGCAAACGGAACTCACTACTCTCTAATACATCCATGAATTATCCTATGCAAGCGCTCCTCTAATTTGTTAGATTTGTTTGCTTTGAACGAGATAAAAATTCAAACAAACTTTTTGAACAGTGAAACGATCCCATTCGGAGGGACGGTGTCTACTTTATTTTCACATGAAAACGGAGCTCTCGAATCAATTATCATCATTTCCAGGGGACAAAGAACAGCGCGTGACTCGATTAAAAGGGTGAAATTTTCAAAGCATCGCCGGGCCTTGCTCGCAGCGTAATTCGGCCCGGGGAAAATTGCAATTTTCCTAGCTGGCCAGGAATAATCGAGCGGCGACGACATAAAATACACTGCAAAGAGAGGGAACGAGGGAGCCGGCGCGCGATCGTTGCCTTTTTAATTGTCTTCCATTCACTTTGAAATCGTGCTTCCCGTCGCGAACATTGCTCTGCTCTTTCCACCCCACTTCCAGCTTGATACATCCATCATCGACTTCGTCCGCGAATTAAACAAGTTCCGTCTCGAAGGTGCAAACATTCGTACAAGGTTTATCCAAGCGCGACATAGAGAAAGGAAAATATCCCTGTCCTCGCGACTCTTCACCTTGCAATAATTCAGTCGAGCGGTCGTAGAATTCGAACCGAAGGTTTTCGCTTTCCCTTGGATGTCTTAATGTATGAAAACTGAATTATTCATCGTCAAGTTCTTCGTGTCTTGGAGATCGACCCGCGTGAGATTGATCCCTCTGTAATCGAGCGTCAGACACAGACGATTTTCCGATTCAAAGCTATCGCTTGTTCAGATTTGAAAAATTGGAGATCAGTGCTTTCTACAGTGACATTACTTGAGATGTAAATGGGAAGCACCGAAAATGCGAAGTCTTTCGGTTCGAAGCAATATTCCGTACCATCGAAGCTCCTTTCGCGTGGTCTCTGTTAGAAGATGAAACCTCGTGGTCCCAAATGCAAACGGAAACGAGGCTTTGTTGGTTTCATGCAAAAGAAAGAAGCTTCGAGGTAAATTTCAGCGACGTATCCGTCGCTCTGTTAGTGATAAGAAATCCAGAAAGAACTGCAAGACAAAATCGGTGTTAATTAAAAGGACAGTATCACGCTGTTATTCTCATAACAATTGATAAAACACTGGTCGATGGACACTGGTTGTATTAGTCTGTACACACGTCGATGCACGTCACATTCGATAACAGTGATAATAGAATAGTGTTTACTGCAAGTTGGTGTAATTTTCTGCTAAATGTAGCTCCTAAAGTAAAACTTTACTGCGGTATAAGAACATAGAGATTAAAAATCTAATTCTAATAGATTTTTAGAAACATAGGGACTGTATGTTCTGTTTGTTATTTTACTCGAAAACGGTGGCCAAGACGGACAAATTTTTCTCCATATTTTCGACCTGTTTTAGCCTGAATAATCAACGAGTAAATTGCACGGCATACCCAAGTTCGTTGAAACGCAAGAAGTTAATAGCGAAAAGAAGAAAGTAAGGGACCGAATACTTTTAAATGAAACGAATGTCTTGCACCAGCATCGGAAGTTATTCGCGTGACAGAAAGGAATTACTCCCATTTTCCTACATACGTAAGCAGCTAATCTGAACTGCAAAGCGGCAATCTGGCTACCAACTTTTCTCCAAACGGCCGGCTAATTGAGTTGTACCACCCCCATGCACGGGGGGAGAAGTTTATCGTGAGCAGCTCGCGGTTGATCCAACGGAACAGTTTCAACGCGATTTAACCTGCACGAGGTGTCAGCGAGCGAGGGTGAATTGAACCACACTCCGATCAAAAGTATGAAGACAGAGATCGTAGTAAGAATGAAATATTTCTGAGAAACGTACTTCTAGAGCCTGTATAAAATAATTCAACTGGTGAAAGGTAAGTGTGTTTTTCGAACCGTACATCCAATTACTTAAAAGGAACTTGAAGCTGAACTAATCATTTTTCTTCAAATTTTTGTGAGGAAGTCTGTATGAAATGTAACAGTGTAGGTATGAACTATCCCTATTACATAATTTACTGTGCTCCAATAGAAAACGAATGCTAAGAAATAATCTTGCTTACCGTAAAGGAAAACTACAATCACATACCTAGTCCCTTACTTTTGATTTCTAGTGTACGTTTAGTGATGGGATCGAACAGTTACCCAATATCCTACTGTATTGTTACCACAAATGGAACAAATATTATCTTCATAAGAACTGCAATCAGTAATACCTTCTACTCCACTGATTGCCATTAAATATCTAAATACAAAGTATTATTCTCACCTAAAATATGAAATAGGTATATTATTAAAAAATCGTAATCTACAGAAAAGAGATTCTTAAAGAAGGATAGATCTTTCTGAATTATGCAACATTTCCCTCTGCTAATCTTCCCAATGCTTTTGCTTGAAACAGCTATCCCCAGGTTGCAGATTCTACGGTCAGCCTATTCTGTACCCGATTTTGATTCTACTCACGATACGCTTGATCCCATCACCACCTACGTCGGCACGTGTTAAGCTGCTCGACATTTAACGTCGAGAGGACGTCACGCAAAGCGAACAGAGCTGCTGCAGCCTTGCGTGGAAATTAACGCGTCACGACTTCATCGGGTTTGATAGGATGTACCTAAACCTAGCAGCGGGGCCGTCGAGCAGAGTTAAAGCTTGTCTACGAACACAGATTCGCAGTTAACGACGTGTCAGATCAAGCGCGAAACTCTCTTTTCGGCCCCATTATCGGCTGCGCGATAGCTACGATCCATTCCGAACGGGACACTTAGCGTAAACCGATGGGTGAACGCCCCTGTCCACTTTTTAACAGACTTCCCTCGCTGATCAAGTCGTGAGCACTTAGCAGAAAGCCTCGTCTTCGATATTCCCAATCCGGACAGCTGATCGATCGAATAACTCTGCGCAGTTTTAGTCTCGATTAAGGTATCTGTAAAGATAGTCGATACGTCCTAACAAAACTCATCTGTAGAATTGAAGACTGCTTGCCACACTTAGAATAGAGTTTGGTTAAAGAATTGGAAGACTCGTGCAAATAAGCAAGCCACCGTGTTATCGCCTTCTAGCACAAAAGATCTACCATAGGACTATCTATTTTACTTTGATATTCCGAAGATCGATGACCGAGGGTTGGAAAGTTTTATTAAAATCTACTTAGCGATGAACTGTTCCGTTTACTCGGGATCAATGAGCTATCGACCGTTCTATACACTATCTGTCACCTAAAACTGCGTTTGTTTCGCTCCGTTGGTGTTGTTTCGGATACGCAAGGGCGTCTACTCAGAAGCGGAATTAGTGAAGCTGCAAAAGTGCGAATAATGATTAGAGCTGGTTTAAAAAGAAAACGACAACGCGCAGTTCACTCTGCTGATCGAGCACCACTCAACGTGTAGCTACCTTTCATTGAATCAAGGCAGGTTTCCTGTGGTTCATGTTAAAGAATCGGAACTGTAGCCGCAGCGTTAGGTCTTTCCGTACTGTTGGGAAAGAATAGAGGTGTCGTAAGTATAGATCGCAGCTCTCACTCGTAGAGTCTCTCATCGGTGGGTGGTAAAGTCGTGTACACTATAGTATAATTGGCCTTTCATGGCAATGGAGAGGTCGAAACGAACTGAAGTTACTACTCCAATAGTATTCCTACATACAAAACAAATCTCGTCTTCTACGTAATTCGTGAAATTGTCGTTTCGAGACCTCCTTGCACGGCCGAAGGTAAACGTGGCACGCCATAATGGTCGTTTCAGTTTATCATCGTCAGCGTAGACGTGGAATACAACAACAATGAGATGATACATTGCAAAAGAAAGTGTATAATGATCGATGCAAGAATTCTGCTTGAAAATGTAATCCGAGATATGCGTACTGAGATAATGTGGTACGTTTGTGTAAAGTGCCCTTTTCCCTTCTACCCGCATAAATCCCTCGCGTTAGTGTTTTGTGTGGCGTTAGAAGGCGTGCAACAGGGCGGAAGGAAAAGGAGGAGGATGCGAGCAACTCAAGATAAAATCGTGCGAGAGATGCATGAACATGAATACATGACGGCAAGTTTAGTTTACGTTACTGTTCGTACTAATATCATATTACTATAATGAGTAGGTAATCCTGTGATCGTTTCTGAAGTTAGTATTACTGCCAGTGTTATTGCCTCCACATTACTTTTGCAGCTAGCAGTATTATATTACTAGCGCTATATGTAATTGGTGCTGATGCTGTGTCACCTCGTGTCTCGATATTACTACTATTACGAACATTCTTTCATAAGACAAGACAATAAAAGTGTCGTCACTGTTAGATCGAAATATAATGAAAAAACACGAATGAATTTCTTCGATACAAAATGCACATACGAACAGACGCAAACAGGCAGAGAAATTCTTTCTAACGTTTTTAATCAGATGCTACTACTTCGACGGGAATCACTTCGACTCGACATTCATAGACATTCTGGACATTGTCACGGACATTTTGTGTAGACCAAGTAAAGCAGGCATCAAAGACAAGTTCTCAAAACAGAATTGGGGTAACAGATATTTATTTTTGAACAGTTAAGTCTACTCACTGCGCTAATCAGCGCTACGTTCTGTCTTTTACGCTGCCTACGGGGATAATGAAATTTTTCGCAGCTGCACCGCTCTCTGCCTTAGCGCGTTCCACACGACAGACTAGCAAAACAAATAATCGATTGAGATTCTCGACACTATTTGAAAAAAAAATGTTATCAAGGCGGGACTGAGTTTTTGGTGATATTTTCACGATAAAATGCAGGAGCTTCGCGTGTGCCTGTTATGTATTTTCGACTATCGGGTGTGTGAATAACAAAGCAAAGGGGGAAAATAAAAAAGCTTGCATTGGATCGGATGAGGGACGTGTGAAACATGCTGTAAAGTGAATACATAGGAAGTACGATTCTGGCCTAGAATCATTTCAAATAATACGGTTTGTCTCTTTTAAATGTGCACACCGAGAACGCGGGAATAGAATAGTATTTGCGCGTGTGTCGTATCAAAGAAAGCTTCAGCGAAACAAATACAACACCGAGTACTTTGTCCCGTGAAATACTTCAGGTAATCGAACACAGTTTTTGTCTCACTAAGCGAATATACACAAAAGCATGAGTCACAGCTTCTATCTGCTGTCTGGATTGTCGATGTTGCGTAAGCGATAAGCAGTAATGGAACAAGGACGATGTAAAAAGATTCGTACCGAATCAAATGCTCAAGTACTCAAACCTTTGGTTCTGTGCCTGGTTGAAAATTGAAAATAGATTGGCCAATGAATTCTCTAAGTTGCGATATCTTTAATGTGGACGGTTTGAAAAGAAGTGTCAAGTGATTTGGTGGAATAAAGCGTGAAACAGGAAGAGTGCATTGGAGTACGAGAGTCGATTAAGTTTTAGAACCGTTAGAATCAGTGTACGGGAGATTTGGATTTCGAATGGGTACACTCTAGGGTCTCATAGTTACCTCTATGCCACTAGCTAGAAAAATAATAAACGAATTTAGCGGGATGAATGGATGAATGATGATGTGCTAATAAAGCGCTATGTAAGACTACGAAGCAGATTCAGAAGAGTTAGAAGCATTTCGTCGTATGATCTCCATGGTCCCCCATACAATTGCTCCCATCTAAACGAAAAATGAACAGTTTAAATATCGCTCTGGCGCGAATGAATGTACGAACAAGTCTCTTTAGAGTGTAGAAGCAAATAGCTTCGGTTAAAGTTTCCAATGTGGCACATATCTCAGGATAAATATTATAAGTAACCGTTAAAGACTGTTTTCATTGTCGTGGGCGTATAACGTGAGTTCTTGTAGTATGAGTATTAAAAATATTTTTATACGACATGCCTGGAAGAAATAGATTAATCGACTAGTCTAATAAATATCGATATCGCTGATATAACTGGTGTTGTACCGGAGATAAGCTGTTGACACTTAAGATACGACTGATAAATGGTACTTAAGTTACAAACAATAAAATTACTAAATAATAGAACTGTACCCAAGAAACATAAGAAACGTTTTTCTTATCTTTGTCGGATATACAAATGTCTGTTTGGAATCTTACACATTCCGATAGATTTTACTTAATTTTTTCACAATTCTGTGATCAGAATCGAAAATTTCGCGAATAGAATACTTTTCACAGATACTGTATTTGTACTCACTCCTATCAATGTTGCGTTGCAGATGCGCAGCCACGCGATGTCTAGCGTCATTGAACTCCAAATGGAGGCCGAGTCGAAGCAACGTTGGGTTTTGCTCTACCAACTGTGTAATTTCCATTTCAATTTTGTTTCCCAACACCTGTGACCTCTACGCGCGGAAAACAGGAACGACGTATATTAGAGAATGCAAGAAGCTGCATGTCGCAAAGTAATACAGCTTGGATTTTAACGATTATCTACCTGGTTCGAACATCGAAATTCTTCGATCGATTTTGTTTTAAGGAGCGCCCTCATCAGCCTCACTATCACAGCTGGACTTATGAAGTTTGTTTCCACGCTAGAAAATCGAAGTCTCGATGTGCAATGATGTTTCATCCGTCTCGCTACTTAGTAAAATCAGTAGACGATATACTAACTTGAGCACTCTGAGGGTAGAATTCTTCTCCAATGCCTCTGCCAACCTTTGCGCAGTCTTATCCGTGAGTCCCACGTTTGTTAAACTTAAGGATTCGAGATGTGTATTCATCTCCAGCCCTTCGAATAGTTGCATGAACTTTTCGTCGGATATATTCTGCGATACGACGAACGAGCATTAATAACAAATACAGCCTGTGCGATTAGAATTGTTAACATATCCGATTCTCACTTTAATGTTATTCCAGTTTAATTCAGTCAACGAAGCATTATCCTCTCGGACTTGTTTAATAGTGGCATCGATGTCCGTATCATTGGGTGGCTCCATTGGATAAGGTTTCGGCTGACTAGCTTTAGTGATCCCATCCCAACCTAAACCGACAGGCTGGCCAGAATTCAATAGAGAGGCATGATACTGGTCTTGATTCATCATGGAATGGAATCCGAGAATAGCTGTGCAGAAGAAAGCCGGTATTAAATATACGTAACAACGTATCGCATTAAAGATTCCAGTCGCAACATACCAGCAAGATCAATAATTTCTTCTTGGGTAGCACTCGATAATGCTTGTTCGTACTCTTCTCCAAGATCAATAGCGATTTGCTCGTCCGCTTCTTTTTCTTTCACAGTTTCTTGGGGAGGAGGCACCCACTGGAAAACAACAGCAGAAACGTGTATACAGATACCGTGCAGTTTCCACGCGTCTCAAAATAATCGCTTGCAAGGGATATGCACCTTTTTGCCTCTAATAACACCAGGTACATAGGGCTTCAATTCGGGTATATCTGGTGTCTCTAAAGCCTGTTTGTTGATGTGTTCAATAAGTTTCTTACGATTTAGCGGGCCTGTCGGGCTCTTGTCACATTCGTAGCTACAGCGTTCCGAGGGTGGCATGAAGCTGTCCTATAAGAATACGACGAATAACGATTAAAGGCTACAGAAAAATTCCCGCCCAGACTTATCGCCGACGATATTCTTACGTCAGGATCCACTTCTTTGGCTAGTATATTGATTTCCTCCGGTGTAAGTTGCGCCAACAATTCGTCCACATCGACATCGTCGTACTCGCTCAGATCCTTGCCGTACAGCTTAGCCGCAGTCGTCATAGTGGTTGTTTTAGTTGATGCGGAAGTCTGGAAAGTTTCCCATGGTTCTTGGTCAACTACAGAGTATCTCCGTGACATCTTACTAGTTGTATCGTTAGCGCGACTAATCGATTTTACAAAACGAACAGCATCCAATCGCTCTGTTAACGCTAACGCATCTCCTACCGCTATTCTACGCCTGTTATTATTTTCTTATTAAATATACACAGAACAGTCCTACTGCTTCTCGATAACTCGTAAACTACTGTATAAACTATTAATTTCACTCTCCTGAAATCCACGGAAACGACGGCACTCGAAGTACACCGAAGCAATTGAAAGGAGCAGAAGGCGAGGGCAGCGGCGCGTACGCCAATGGAATTAGTCCCGGAATAACGAATTGTATTCTTTCGAGGGCAATGATATCAGCGGCGAGATATTTCGTCACGATACGCGCTCGTCACTGGGCGCAAGAGTAGAGGCGGACAGTGTTCCTGATCGAACGGTCAGCAAATCGACAACAGGCATTTAAATTCGGCAACTGTCCAACGCGGCTGATGCCCTTTGCCCCAGATAATTCGGGATCGATTTTCATTGACAACTCATCTGCCAAATCGACAACCCACGCTAAACGGAGATACTGCGCCCGATTATGCGGGATAGTTATGCAGAAACGAGGAGCGGACTTACTTCTACGCGAATCGTTCAGCACGGGATCGTTCAGCCGCCAGTGGTTCCGTCAAATACGGAATTGGGTGAATCACTAATAATCAAATACCTCACCCACTTCTCACGGCAGACGCACACTTTACTGGCCAGTTCACCGATTGCGGCTGATTGCGGCAGCGCCCTTTGACGCTTATACCATATTCGAGCAAAGAATTAATCGAACGGGCCCGATGTACAGTTTGTCGTTTTGCAAATAACTTCCTTTCCGCTTGCCGATTACGATGGAGTTTGTGGCACGCGAGAGAGATTTATCCAGACTCGATAATCGTCCCCAGGGAAAACAGAACATTCATTCAATTGTCATTTTACTGGCTTTTGACATCAACTTTGCGGGGATGTTATGCTGCATGGAGTATAGAAGCTAGCCCATGGAGAAAGTCTCTGCGCGTCCAGCGTCGCGCAGGTATCGAAATTATCGAACCTGTGGCGGCTCGTTCAAAACAGGCCCATACGTGGCAGCGACGTAAATTAGTGGATGCTTAATAAATTTGGATCAATAGCGAGTTCGTGTTATTAAATTATTGGAAGTATATTAAAGGGGAGTGGTGTTTATTGATGTCCCTCAGGTTGTAGAAGAATTAAGTTGTAGTGTATATGAAAGATGGTATTAAAATTTCAGCAGGTTCATTTTGCATGGAAATGAGTCTTGGATTATTCGCAAAGATTTAATAACAAGTTTTTTACTGTGCCTCCATGAATTTATTTCCACACGCGTTGCAATTGCATCCAAAGGTCTTTCCCTGACGTTCGATGTTTACTTCCCACTGTTCTATCTAAATTCACCTCGCCATTTTTCAGTCAGATCAAGATCCGCCAATTCTGAAGGCTGCTCGATCATTCGAAGCTCGGCACTGTTTTGTAATGCCTTAAAAAACTTTTACAAATATTTGCGCTACTCTTGGAATTGGTTTGCCTTGCATAAAAAATGATTTTACGGGGAGCATGAAGATGCAGCCCGCCAGCACGGACCCAGGGGCCCTAATAATTTGGTCGCGTGAATGTTATACAATTCTGATTAACCGTGACGTTACGTTAGGAGGGTGAGCAGTCGAAACCGCTCTCTAAAAGGGACGGGTTGAGCGCGTGGACCTTCAGAAGGTAATTAACACGATAAATCAATCCCGCCCAAGGTCACGCGCAACACCGGCAATCGGCGATGCACGGAGGAGCGGGGAAGATTTGCGTGCATCAGGTGGGAGCACTGCGCAGGCCTGCTGCTTCATTGTCGGGGAAAGACATGAAGCGGCCATCTCTGTCGTTCCTCGGCCGTGCAGTTTTGATTAGAGAGTGTCTATCGCGCGCGTCGTAGCGCTCGTAGCGGCGACAGGCTCAAAAATAGCTGAGGCCTCCTCGCAGGCTGGCAAACTCCCAACGGTCTATACTTGGACATCCCCGCGCCATGATTATTTATAGTGAGCGCGAGCGCGGCCACTGGCCTTCTCGTGAACTAACTAGCCGCCACCAAAGACGATCCGTCGCCCGTGACCTAGGCCCGCATTAATAACGATTACACCCCTGCGCTCGCTAATACCAGCAGCTTAATCTCTCACCGCTGCACCCAACGAGTGCGCACGTCTTTTTGCTTGATCGCGCCCGCTTATGAATGGTTCGCGTGCACCTGGGGCACGCAACGCTTCTCGCGGCGTTTAAATGGACACGAGCGCTAGGTTTAGATTGAACGTTCAAGATCAGGATTGGTGGGAAAGTCGGGCTCAGCCGAGCTGCTGCTTTAGGTGAAAGGATATTAGAATCTGTAAGCTCGCGAGGCTCATATAAGGCCTTCCCAGTGAGTTGCGAGGCGATTCCGGTGTCGGCGCTGGGCTTCCTGGTGCGATCCAGTCACTCAGCTGCTGCTGCTACTCTCCTGCTCTCGTATATGGCCGGGATTGTCCAATACTCGCTCTCTTTTTGAAAAAGCGAGAGGCCTTGTTGTAACGGGGGAATAATGTTAATTTCGTGTATGATAAAATGCCAAGTTGCACAAAGACTTTACTGTACTATGCTTCTTTCATATGACACAAGAATTTTATCAAGAAAGAGCTTGTCCAACGAAAACCCTCTCGCACAAAATTATTTTCATTTCATCCAGTGAAGATCTTCGCTACCTGGGACCGATGAGCTTACAACTGTGATGATGTAGTACAAAGACCACGGTTTGCAATTTTATTTCCAATATTTTCATCCCAAAACCCTCTCTACAGCAAAGTCACGCAATCTTCGAACAAACAGTTCATTGTATCAATGCTAGCACCCATTTCTCCTGTATGATGCAATGCGAGACTTCTTCCCACCGAATAAATTCTTCGCTTTAAACGCGAGCGGCGTTCATTACGGCCCACGCGAGGATAACAAAACGGCTATGAAGCCAAGAATCTGATTAACAACTTCGATACAGATCTTCGAATCTGCGATGATACTTTCAGCGTTACAATTAACGCGTATGCTCTCGCCAGCCGCGAGAAATCTACCTGCTAATTAGTCGGTACAGCTTCCAGGCAGGTTTACTTCTGCGTAACCGAATGAAAACCGCTCGGCTTACTTTCACGGCCGCGGAAAAAAGGTGAGCATCGTTCCCCGTCTAGACGCGGCTATAATTCCGCGCCGCTTTAACGGGCTCAGCTTCGCGAGGGGGCTTTCGCGTGAAAGCTCTTAAAAAAGAAACAACCCGGGACTTCCTCGAACACGCGCCCCTAGGAGCAAAAATTTATCTGTTTCGCGCGGTATTTGAATGCTACTGCTGTCACTGTTTCTAATAATAACGGAAACAAAGCGAGCCGCTTGACGCCCGTCCAGAAACCTGTATTGCAACGATCCGCTTGGACAGTTTATTCCACGCGACAGATATTACCTACCCCTTTGGACCTAGTAAAATTATTGGGTCAAATAGAATCGCATTCTTTGGTCGGTGGGCTTTGGTTGGAAGTGTGAAAGCTCGATAGAGTATTCCCTTCGTGGCCCGCAAATTTTTGCCCCTTTTGGGCCATCGGGACGAAAAAAGGAAGTGGGAACTTGTTCTCGGGGAGGGCATCGCGTGTAGATTTTGATAAAATTATCGAGTTGTGGACAGTGAAGAGTGTCAATATAGTTTCTAGTGTTTCCAAAGTTTGATACATCACAATGACAAGAAGCTTAAGGGTTATACATATACTTAAGTCAAGAATAGTTGAGAAAGTGCTGAAGAAGCTCTGTTCACATCATCTGAAACATTGGCCTAATAGTTCCTCAAACTATATTAATGATTCGCCATTGTAATGACAAACACCTTTGAACCTGTCTATAGAATCGATTTCGAAACTCACGTCGTTTGCCCAAAAGCTACTTTTCCCGCGAGTGCGGTGCCTCGAAATTAGGTCGGTTTAAGTATCGGAAATTAAATGTGCAAAGGAGAAGCACCTCAATGGAGACGATCTATCCTGCGTCAGCGGTGCGCTAATGAGCCATGCACGCAATTAGGGGTCGGCGTTTCTTCAAAAGCGCGTCTAATGACCCCACAAAGCCGACGTTTCAGTCAGACGAATCGGGATCCACCGCGCCGTGCATAAAGGAGATCGAAAAATAGAGAGGGCCGATTCCTGGGAAACGTGTTCAACATATTTCGGAAAATACGTCACTAAAACACTACAGAATTCTAACGCATGAAATATCCTGTAGGTTGAAACAAAAATCCATTAAATCCACCGATTAAATTTCTGACTATTTCCTTTTAATAACCAATTTGCATAAAGTAATAAAGAAATCCGTAGCATTAAAACAATTATATAAATAGTAAAGCCCCGAGTTTCCAGCAGAAATGTTTGCGCACAGAAGTGCAAGTAATTAAGGAAGGTGCAGTGGTCAAGCTTAGACACTTGAGTGTAGCCAACAGCGACCACTACCAGATTTATGATGGCTGTACAGTAACATCTCCTTAATCCCTCCTATATTCTCTCTTAATCCCTATATCCAAGTCGCTTTGGACCCTACACGCGATAATAATAGCAAGACCAGCCACCATGCAACAAGAACAGTGAAACGAAGAAAACTTCACTCAGAAATAGTGTATGAAAACAGTGCTATTAAGCCGAACCCCAGCAAAGTAACACCAGTCATTTGAATGAGAAATATCCTCGACCAAACATTCAACTCCCAGCCCCCAGGATATATTTTATAAAATAGCACGTACCGGTCCACGATGGTATACTAAAATCGCATCCACGTTTGTGGAGGAGATTTGGACGACAGTCGTCAGAGCAGACAGGCAACGCCCTGTTCGCTAGCAGACGCGGAGAAAAACGAGGAAACGCGGCCGCTGCGAAAGGCTGTGTATTTTTGGTGCTCATTCATTTCTAAGCCGCCTCGGCACGACTATTTATTTCGAACGGGCCGATCGCGAATGAAATATCGCCGGCGGAACATTGCCTCTGACAGTGCCGAGGTTTTTCTTGTCTGCCCGTTGACAGAAAATGCTCGGGCGCAGCGCGCTCGAAGCGGATGGATCGGCGCTGTCTCGTCCTGGAAAGACAGTCAATCAACCGATGGGCGATCCTATCTTTGACGAGGAGGAATAAATCCCGTCTGACCGGACGGTGTTAAGAATTAACATTGACAAGACGCCGTTAGGGAATTGAGACTTCACGCTTGTTGCAGGAACGCGCACCGCAAAGTAACACACACCTGAATCCCGTTAATTCTGCCGCAAATTGCTTTTAAATTTTGAAAGTCTAGTCGCCGCTGTTTGTACTGTCAACTTTAGGAAAAATCCTTTCCGCTGTATGAGTGTGAAGCTACATGAAATGTAAACGCAGTACCATGAACTTAGCGATCTGTCGACCTGTTGGAATAGGTCTGGTTTAGGTTCGTTTAGCCTTAATTGTCTTAAACGTGGCTTGACTTGCGAGAGAACAGATTAAATGTGCAGTTTAGATAGCCAGTGGTGCGATAACAGGGAGCTGAGCGAGAATTCTAAAGCGGAATTTTAAACTGCCAGGTGGGATTGTATTTAGGGTAAATCCGGGAGACGCGGTCGACCTAATATAAAATGGCTATTAAAACTAATATAGATATTACTTATTTTATCAGAACAAACCTAATATGTTCAGAATTTTATGCCGATTCAGAAAAACTGGTCGATATTTGCTTTAAGACAATATTTACTGTAAATCGGATTGAAAACTGAAGTCATGACATCTGACCACCTCCCCCGAGGTGCCGGCAGAAATGGTTTTCGTCGTTGGCAGAGACCACTCACATAATTATTCATTGAAAATTAACAAAGGATAAAGCAAAATTATTTATGAGTGAATACAACTACGGATTCATTGATATTTAATTTGTTTACGCTAAACAAGTAAAGAACACATCAAAGAAAAAGTGAATTACCTACTGGCGATTAGCAAGGCAAATGAATACAAAAGTGATTAAATAAACTAAATAAACAAAAATAATAATAGAATAATAATAAAAAATAAAAAAATAAACAAAAATAAGAAAACAATCATAACTCGACCATCTCACCTTTCTGCAGCGAGACATGGTCTTCTCGTTAGCTTTGAGAGGAAGAGTTAATATGGCCAAATACTTTGGCTGCATTGTCCCTCAATATCTCCACTATCTTATTATTCCAAACATTAAAGGAAAATAAACTTAGAAGTATATTTTAAATACGATTCTGTACAACCGCTGTTTGACAAAAGAGGTTAAATGTAACATCAATTTACCTTTTATAGCCTATAAATCCAGAAAAACACAGAAGGAAGCGAAATAACGCTATTCATTCAACTATTTGGCTTCTAGAGAAGTAATTAGTCTGCACTTTAATGCATTTTTACGTATAGACTCTGAAATATAGCGACACGACCAACTCTCCGGCCCGACCGCGTCTCCCGGATTTACCCTAAAGAGTTCTGGAAGAGTAGAGTGATAGTTACATTTATTCCCACTGTCTTATTATATTATCTAGTATTAAATTGTATTTAGTATCTGATCCAGAGCCTTTTATGTACAGACGCATGGAAGCAGTCGGTCCAAGTAAATTGAGAATTTCAGACGGTTTACCCGGCGAAGCTCCGAGAGGCAGTCGGTTTGCAGAAAAATTGCAACAGCCCGGTGTCTGAGGAGCACGAAGTTCACGGTTGTGCAAGACACGAGGGACGCGTCGCGAACGTAACGCTTAATTAACCGAACTTATAGACATGTCCCGCTAAAGTCTAAACGGAGCAACAGGCGTCGAGCGAAAGACCTTCTATGGTCGGGCACGGAGTTACGAAACTTGGACTCCCGAGGATTCCGAAGCTAATCGAGAAGGTGCAGCACTTCTTGCACTTTCAGGTGAACATAGATGAGGTAAGAGCGGATTTCTACCTGCTGTACCGTCGAGAGACATTCTCGCGCGTTATTCGCACGCGTTATTGAGGATCAATGATATCCTTGGGAGCGATCGCTAGCCGCGATTATTCGCCACCCACGCGCGATGGTATCTGCGTGTCGATCTGCGCGATTATGGTCGAGGTAATCTGCTTACCTCACTGAAGAAAAATCGACTTTTAAACGAACACGACAGCTCCAGGATTCAGGAGAACTTAATTTGCGTTCAAGAGTACCGATTTTTGTTTCGATCGCGGTTTTGGGGGTTTACTTTGATACTTTAATTTGAAATTGGGCGAAGCACGGAGTAATGGAGACATGTCGAAGAATCCTAGGAAACGCGAAGCTTTTCTCTCGATTCTGCTCAACTCGGTTAGTCGGTTTTTAAGGGGTAACACCACTGTAACAGCTTGAAAAATAGCGTTTTTTTGGCAATTTTTCTTGGATGGAAGGAAAGGTAATAGAATAACTATACTGGAGGAAGTTATTAAGCACATATTTTGTTATTAAAAAAAAAAAGTTATTGAGAAATATTACAAAATGGCGGCACTGAAGCCATTCTCGTGAGGCATGTTGAAGTTTTAGCGCTCTGCGGCACGCAGTGTAGCTGGTGCAAATTTGAATTTAAAAAAAAAAAAATATGAATTAAATCTACATGTTTATAGCTAGAGAAATACGTAGGGGATTTTAAAAATATTGATTTTTGTGTGATTGGTGAGCATTTGAATGAAAAACGTTCAATTTTCTATAAAAAGAGGGCAATCATTTGTTAATAAGTAATGTTTAAATTAACTTATCGAAAATCCCGTACGTATTTCTCTTGAACATGTTATTTTAAAGATATTGTTAAAAGTTCGAATGAAAAGAATGAACATTGTTGGAGTTATGCTGCGTGCCGTGTTGAAAAATCGTGTTTCGAGAAAAACGCGTTTAACGCCGGTAGTCGTTTCGAAGCAGTCCGATGCGCTTGGGGAAGAGCTCGAAATTTCAAGGAAACAAATTTGTTTCAAGTAATACAGTTTTTGCCCCATATTCTAAAAGGTTCAAAGCATCTTTTAAGCAAATAAAAAAAAAATCAATTTTCCGAAAAATTTACAGTGGTGTTACCCCTTAAGTAAAGCTCGGTTAGGGTAACGGGTAATGTTCACAACAACATGCTTCCGTAATGACAATCCGTTATTTTGTGGGTAGCCGTTTGCATGTCGCAGCGTGCAATCGTCATAGTTTCTTTGCGTATCGAGCCGTTGGCGACTGGATCGACTCGAGTTTCCGAGCGCTGAAATTGGAAACTCGACTCCCTTCGGTGTCTTTCTCCCATAACGTACCAAATAGTTGGAGCTGTTCTTGTTCGAGGTACACGATTGATATAAATCGCGAATGCAAACAACGCCTTGGTGTTCAGTTCGAGGGAGAAGTTGGAAAGGTACAGGAAAATGGGAACCACAGAAGAAAAAGTAGAATTTGCGTTTCCTTCCTTCCAATTACACCGTCCTACTAGGTGTTCAGTGGAAGAGGAAACGGCTTGAAAGTTTGATACTCAAATAGATATTCAGAATATTGAGCGACGACAAGTTGCACTGCTTAGGACATCTGTTGTATTTGCAGAAAATGTGATATTTGGTACAGATGTAATACATTTCACAGCTTTTATTTTCTACTTTTAATTCAAAATACCGAATAACATAAAATTTCTTACGAGTTCTTCAATAAATTTGCATCGTAGACAGAGTAGGTGTCCCAAGTCCCAATAGCTAGTATAGTTAAGTTTTGCAACGTAACAGTGATCGACAGCGTGCAACCTGTTATTTGATGAAATAGCGGCCCCAGGTAAGCCGTTTTCTGCCTGAAAACAGCTCATCCTGCAACAGGAACCGTTGTCGTCACGCCGCGTGGAGTTTTAACGACCGTTACGTTGCAAACGAACCTCAGGGGCCATCGAATGCGCCCGAGGTTCCTTCGACCAGAGGGAGTTAATGATTCGAGATGCATCGCGGCTCCAACATATTTTTCGCGAACGCCGAATGAGCTCGTTCCCGTCCTTATTAGATTAAGTTAGAAAATTAATTGGTTCGTTACTCCATGTTCGTCGCGAGCCGAGTAGGCACGTCGTAATGTACGTAATTACTTGTAATAATGTTATATTAGAGGCACGATCGAGGTGCACCGAGCTCGAATCCAGCCGAGGGTAAAACGTGAAAGTAGCCGTTTCAGTGGCGGATCTAGTTCTTTTCGGAATTCTTTTTCTGTGCTCTGAAACGAGATGCTCAAGTTGACACGAAATTTATGTGTGGGTAAGGCACACTTTCTGATACGCTGAAATATATGGAGACTCGTTTAGCCAGTTTCGTGTAAGGCAAGCTTGAATTTTCATTTGGTATTCTAGGATTGTAGATATGTTCCTTAGCGCTGAATATAAGAGATGCTTCAAACTATACTGTACGAAGAAGTAATATGGCGAAATGGATCAAGTTAGCGTGAAAAAAATGCAAAGTGTATGGAGTAGTTGAACCATAGCCGCTGTATGAAATAGTTCACAGTTTAGTATCATAACCGTGTTGCAAAATAAAGCATGATTGCAATCTCTAATTAGTGATACTTGCGTTCCAGAATCCATACTAATAGACGCCATTACACATACAGACTTTGCTTCGCTTTATGTTGTACTCGAGAATTATAACACCAGATATTATCCTTCGGAAATAAACCTGCTGGCCCAAGCAACACCTGTACAAGTGTAATAAAATTGCAATTTACTGTCACTCAACTAGTCACGAGCAGTATTGTAACTAAAATCCGTTAACCAGTCCCGATTTCCCTCTATAGACCCGTGATTCTCGTCGATAAAGGAGTCAGCTGGCAGCATAAATCATCGAAAGAGATTTATTGAACATGGCAGTAGCAACCACTTCCGCCAAAAAGCGTTGCACAACCTCTTGTATCGAGTTGAAGCGGGGCGTACGACGTTTATTTAGCTTCCACCGATTTTACATCGAAATGCATCTTTTGCAACAGAGAGACTCGCGCGATCGATACATTCTGTCCGTCGATTTGTGTATAAACAGAGATCCTGATTGGCGAACGGCCAGCTGCTCCGTCGTGCTGCAATTCAGCCCGATTTGGCCTCGAACGAGCGTAAAAGGTCCCGTAATCGTGAAAGTGTATCGATCCCCAGTTCCGCGATGTGGGTCATCGTGTCGACTTTTCAGTCCCCGCGATCGCCTACCAGGAAATGGGCCCTGAACCTTCTTTCTCTTCCAAAACGTGACTTGGAGAACGAAATCGCGCGGAAACGTCGAAATTTCAAGCATCTTGTGCACACCGAGAGCCCGCTTCAGGGGAATGCGCCTATCATCGACAGACACGTATTTCTTCGCTGTTATCGCCAATTCCCATTAAGACGCGAGAATTCTTGAGTTAGAGGATAAGAAATTGAGGCTTCTAATGATTCCTATTACTCTATGGTTTCTCAATTATCTTCTATTTCAGTTTTATTATACAATTAGCGCTAAGCGCTTCCGCCTTGGTGCACTTATTACTTTTATAGCAAATGTAATCCATGATACCAAGCATAACCACATAATCTACATCGATAAGAGATCAAATAGCGTGGCGTTCGATAATAATTAGAGCCGTACTGTACTACTGATTTCTGGCTTATCAATCCAGATTAATTCCTATATTTTTCATATCCATAAAGTGCATCAATCTACCATTCATCAGATATCCATCGTTACGTTCTACCAACATCTTCCCACTTTCTTAGCAACCTGTCGAGTTGCACGCGTCTAAATAAGTGGCTAAGAATGAGGCAGCGGCATTCCTGGTCGCGGCGACTTCCTGTTCGCGACCACGCCGGTTGTCGTAGGTCAGGCATCCCCCGATACGATCTTCCGGTGTCGGTGTGTGACTTATAAATATCTCCGGTGCGTTTTATCGAACGATCGGCCGACGCGACGGGGGGATCGACTTGGTGCGTATCGAGGCGCGCCGTAGAACGCGGGAAACATTTCTGCCCCGTTTCGGCCGGCAACAATACGCGTCGGCAAGGAAATTAAATCAACGAAAACAACGGGCACGCCGGGACGGCGGCGGCGGCGGCTGGGGGGAGGGGGGGGGGCGGCACGTTGTTTGATCGATCGAGGCATTTGTACAATTAATTGATGCGGCCGTTTCGCTGCTCGCCGCTGTATTATGTCATGTCGGCCGCCGTGATAATGACACGCGAAACGAGCGGCCGTGGGCAGAGCAAATATTGGGACGTCGTTAATTAACGGCACTTTTCTTTAATGACAATACCCGACTCCCTCCGCCGAATGCAAACGTGTCCACCAATTATCGCGACGGATTGAACTGCGCGGCATTATGATTCCCCGCGCATCGAGTGGAGCGAACGGTAATTGAGAAGAATGGCCATGCGAGCGATCGAGCCGGACCAACGTTCGCGCTACGGCGAACGGTTGCATAGACGCCGATTGTGCAATCGGTTTCGTGAACTGTTCGCTCGTGTGGGTGTCTCGCGGATGTTTTTCAATCGCTCGATACAGTGGTGATTATTGATGGAGTGGTTGCTCTATGATGAAGCTTGTTTGAGTGAAATTTGTACGTTCAGCTGTTATTGAGTGGCTGCTGCTCTATGTATTTTAAATTGAAAGAAACTGATTAATTTGCTGGGGAAGCGTGATCCTCGGTGTCTGGTAATAATTCACACTGCATGCCCGTAGTTTTAGAAAACTGTAGTTAAAATCCTTTCTGTCGCATTCATGCCGATTCCCATACTACATATCAATCAACTCAACATAATTCATACACCCAAATAGCACTCAGCAATGAACTGTTCAATAAATACGAGATGAATCTTCGCGAGCCAAACACTGTTTACTCGTTTCTATCACGCGACCCCTAAAAACCATTTCTGCGGCCCACCCACCGAGCGTATATTCGATTAGTACTTACTCGAAAGGAATTATGGAACGTCTGTCACCAGCTAACGCAGCCTTCGATCGATATCGAATGAAACGGATTAGGCCGAACGACGGCGAGATTAGAGGTTCGAAGAAGACGCAGCAGGTAGGAGTGGCACGCGAGCCAACACGAGGCCTCTGAAGCTGGAGCACTACTAAACAACTGACTTTTATGCTGGAAGCCCGATGAGAGGACGCCAACAGGAGTAGTAGTGGTATCGTGCGACACGCTAGCTAGCAAAGTCTACAAACAACCGACGGTTGCGTTCAACGACTTTCACTGGCAGCCTGGAGGCGGTCCCATACACGGACACGGCTGCTTTTTATTTTCAGCCTTTTCACTCGAAAAAACGGAGCCTGTAATCGTCGCCGAGCACGCGGCAATTAAGGGCCATCCGGTTTTCAGGTCAAATTAACTCGATTCGCGGCCATTTTCATTAATAACGCTGGCCTATTAGCGCGAACGTCAAACGCGCCTGTATGCTGGCTTTGAATGACGCTTGGGGATAATTTTTAAATAGATGCGTGCATAGAAATTCACGTACGATTTCTAATTATCCGGGAAGAAGGGAATATGGTGTTATAACTAATTTCAAGTGCTGTTTTTCGAGCTAAGGGGTGCTTTAGTACCCCTATGATTGGAACATGTATATTCAAAGGTTATTTGAAAATTCGCAATGGAGATGTGACAGTGCGAAACTGGAAAATGGAAGTCGAGATCAAAGAAGTCTCATATCTCTAACGATAAAGTGATAAAGCGAGCAGAGAAAATGTTTTTCAAGGATAGATAAAGCTTCGAATTAGATTACCATTAAGAAACCATTTGTAGAAGAAATATATCGTAAATATTCCATAAAACCGTGCAAATGATAAAATACACAAACAACGGCGCGGAAATTTGTTTTTCACGCCGACATACATGTTCCCAATCTCTCCTAAAGACCAATTTAATGTTCGCGCGTAAAAACACTAGGAAACCTGAATCGATTCGCAGCTGTGGACAGTGCGAAGGCATATTTGCGCGGTGCGCAAACGACGTGAGAAAAACAACTCGGTGACGGTCGATAATCGGTGGAAAGAATGTCGTGGCTCGGGCAACGGTAGAAACCGTGCCATCGCCGAGGGATAAGGTGAGATGCGCTCGCAAAAGATCCTGAGATTTCCGCGGTATTTCTACCTAACCGCGAGCACGTAGGTGCGATGAGCTCACTCCTCGAGTCTTCGAGGTGACATCACTCGGATTTTGTGGAGCAACGAGCTGTTTACTGACTCGAAAAACGTTCTCGGAACGCCACTGTTATTAAACGCTCTTCTTTGAAAAAGAAGTACAATACATAAAACATACGCCCACAATGTATACAGTTCATCAACCCTCCCAAAGAAAAACAAGAACCCTCCAAAGGAAGCATTTTAACCACTTTGCCCATTGTTAACGACGCGTTTCCTGTCTTCTCGAACGCACCCTGCAGTAGAAAGTTGTTGCGCGATAAACAATCCGTTTAAACGGCGAGAACTGGGTTGCCAGTCGGGATCTAAATAAACGGAAGAGGAGCGACCATATGCGACAGAAGGAAAGTATTGGTGAAAAATGTTTCCTGTTAAAGTTTCAGTGGGGGCGCTCCAGTTTTCGGAGGATGAAAATCGCGAAACGCGGAAGCAGAATATGTAACCTGTGTTAAATGTTTATACATAGGTACTTGAATGTATTTTTAGCAATAATGTTCAGCGGGTAGCGCGTTGCTCCAAGTAAACGATAGATCTGGCCGAAATGTCACTTTAAATGCCACCGGGCAGTCATTAAGGACGCAGATTTACGTCATTACGTCGATAACTAATAATATTGCTTTCGCAAGCAGACGCTGGCGACGAAAGTTGGCTAGCTTGTACGCGATGCAAGAGTTACTGGATAACGCCAGTCGAGGCTGATGAGACTCGTCAGCTTCTTATCTGTGGCGTCTGAAGGGAATTCCCTAGAATCCCTGCTATTCTTAGCACGCTTTTTATCAAGCTTTTATCACCATTCATGGCTATCCACGATGCATTCCTCGGATGACAAGCTAGCCTAGGTAGCTGGTTAATTAATTGCGAGCACCTCGTTTCAGCGCAAACAACAATACGTCGTAACGAAAGCGGAGGGGAAATGTACACAACAGTGACCTTTTCACGAGTTAGTTTCCCACGCGTGGGTGGCGAACTTGTCCGACGACGCACTGCTTCACCAATCAAATCACGACTAATGTTTCTATTCACGCATGTTCAATCGTAGGCACTTCAACTTCTGCTCCATTGAGTAACAACTCTGTGATTAGCACATGTCTGATTCGCCTGAAAGCAAGGGTAGCATCCCTTCGAGATAAGTATTTTTTATAGACCCACAAAGGGAGTCAAAAACTGTGAATTATCAGAAAAGAGTGTCTAAGCTTTTGTCCTTTTTTGTTGGATCTACTACTGTTAACTATAAGAAAAGGAAGAGGAAAAATTATAGACCACTAAAGGGAACTGTGAACTTGAATTTAAACTTACAAGTAAATCACACGGTTCCCGAAAATTCACACGTGCAGCCTGACTTACCCAAGTATCAAGGAAATTCTATTCTTTCGCTGATGAACGGTAGGAAGCACAGTAAGCCTTACGACAGTCACTGGTGCGTGACGGATGAACGAATGAATGCCCCGCGTAACGAGAATGCGACTGTCATTTGGTCTGTCGACGATATTAGACACGTCGTCCTCAGGGTCTATTAATTTTGTCCACAAGGAGAGAGGACCGCATCGAATGCATCTGAAATGCGTTCCGAGATAGATTCGGCGCCGACAGAATGCGGGGCAAGGCTTTTCACGTTCGATACGCGGCGGGCCTGCGTTGCACGCGCGTGTTCAATGTTAAAGCAGCGTGGAATGTGAAGATACTGTGACAGTGACACGCTGTTAATCCAAAAATTGGGCTTCGTTAGTATCTGGCACACAGGCGCACGCGAGATTGCGTACGTTTGCGTTTCTCTGACGTTTTTTCGTGGGAAAGTACCTACTAAAGATTATTAGGTCGTCAATTTTTTATTTCACAGAGAAGAAATAGGGGTAAACAGTGTAGTTGTTGGCCACCTGGCAGTGATTGGCCTTTTTTTTTAAAACATGAATATTAAGAAATAATGTACATTATGCCTTTTATAATGAACATATTCAGATACCTTCTACTTTCATGCGTCGAATGCAATCACTATTTCGCTAATAATTGTTATACTACGTGTAAAAAATAGACGACTTGAAATCGATGCTTGAAAACTACAGTGATTGAATCGAATAGCCATACGGTTACATCAGGCAATTCTTAGATAATTTAATGCATTTATGATATATATATATATATATATATATATATAACTCTCATATTCGTTATATAAACAAATAAAGGTTTAAACTTTATAAAAAATGATTATTTATTCATTAAAATTATACATTATTGCAGAAATTATAGGTGGCCAAGAACTGTAATGTAAATAATGATTCAGGACAGTCATTGGCCACGAGGCCAATGGGTACCTAACTGTCATAGCAGCAGTGAAATAGCTGTGTTGTAATTTTAAAAGGTTATGTTTTAAAAGAAAATATTATTAATACAATGTAAAAGAAGGTGCAATACTAGCTAATATAGAAACATTTAAATAGAAAAGGTATTATAGGTTATATATTTTTAATAATATTACATTACATTTAGTTTCATTTTATGAATATATCCATTTTTATTTAATAATTTAAATCCTGTTTCTAACCGAATTAATTCATTATTTTACATTAACATTATTTCATAATTAGGTCTTAGAGCATTAAGAATTAGGTAGGGTATATGTTACATATAGGTTATGAAATAGTGGCCAATAACTGCCAAACGATCGGCCAATCATTGCCTTCGTCTGGCCAATAACTATAGTGTTTTGATAGGAAACGTATTTTCTGTAAACTTTGTGGATCCTTCTACTCTTTCTTTAAACAAATTCTATTTCTAGACTATTAGAGTCGTTTACAGCTATTAACACTAATTGTGTTCCTAAAGATAGCAAAATAAGACTTATAATTCAACGCTTATGTGAACCTCTGACTTAGGTGGCCAACAACTACACTGTTTACCCCTATTGAAATAAAGTATTGCGTGTTGATATGGTTCGTTTGAAATAAAGATGAAGCGTTAGAAAATTTCAAAGGTGACATTTTAAGAAGGACTTACTTCAAAAGTGCGTTTCTTGCTTGTAATTAATATTTTTAGACGGTTACTTTACTATCTGCACTGCTGGTTCATTATTACTGATATTTCAGAGGAGGGAACTTTTTGAAATTTGACAAACTGTTTGAAGAGCTCTGTGCTCTGTCACTGGCATTCACTGACACAATCCCATTGGACTGATAATCAGATCTATAGGAATTAGCAAAACTGCGCCCAGCTGTCTTAATAATATCACGGTAATTGACATTCCGCGAGGGAAGTATTTAATACCGCGTAATAATGTTTCGTTTAACGGTTAATGCGATGAAATATCACGAATACATTGGTAGTCGCGGAATAATGAGCGGAATTGAAGAGGGAACGGATCGCGAAATTCCATTCGTTGCGGTATCAACGATCCGAATCGCGCGGATTCCACGGATTTTTTGGCTCTGGAACTTCTGTTAGATATTTACACGAAAGATTCTTCGGCATCTCGATTTCTCTGCATATTTCTCTATATTTCCACCGGCCAACGAAAATTCCGCCCACCGATTTTCGGAGTTCTAGCTACGAATATTTATAATGCCATCAAATATTCATAATACTCGTCGGCTGCAAACAGGAATGCAGCCGAATGAACGACCCCATATCTCCTATGCTATTTTCCATTAAATGGTAGCGCACTGCTGACAGTGTACCTCTGTCTCCAATGTGTTTATTATTCATGAAAGCTTCTCCATCTTTAAAAGTCCTAGACAGCTGAAGGCAACACCTGAATAAAGATTGCGAGGACAGGCAAACACAGATGCAATGTTTCTTCCACTGCGTGTGTTTCAAATGCATAGAAGCACTCAATTAAAATGCCTACACCAGTATTATTAACGGATTAGTGATTCAACGCTCATCCAAAATGGCAACAACAGTCCCCCGTTGGTCACCAGTCTCATCATCGGTGCTTTCGAACAGTGCACACCAATGTAAACGATCGTCTGAGTCACGGCTCATCAGAATTCTCATCGTTCTGCATGTTCCTTTGATCGAGGGAGAGTACAAGTTGCCATTGATCGCTGGACTGTCGCGTGCACTGACAATGGCTCGTTCTTTCTTCTCGATCGCTTATTCATGGCCGGAAGCTCGCCTCCATTATATCGCGGGCCACGGGGAGTTGCTTCCAGGTATCGTTGCACGCCGCGATGAATTCCGCCAACAAAGAGGCGGAAAAATAAAATTCCACGCGCGTCTCTGTACTCTCCGCGAGCAGCCGAGCGAGAACGCATCTCGCGTGACTCTTTGTCAAGATTTGGCCCTGGACTCGCGAGGTCGAGATGCCCTTCTCGCCTCGTGATTTGTACTTCCTTTCATCCTTTAAATGAATTTTCTGGCACGATGCTTCTATGGGTACCTACTCGTTACAATTTCCTCTAAAAGGCGATGGAGATTATTGAAATTGGGTGGGAGATGGATTAAGAGTTGTTTTCTGTCGCTAAGTAAGGATGCTGGGAAGTTGCGAGTGTGTTAGTTGATTGTGAGTACCAGATGTTGCTGGGTGAAACTAGTTGTGTGGAAGCACGGCGATTAGAAAGTATAGTATTTTGAAAAATCTTCTAAGGAGAGAATGAAGATTGTACCAAAGATTTCTACGAGTCGTTCAAGATCCCACCACTACTATCCGCTTTTACTATAAATGCCAACGAGATAAATATGCGAGTGATGTATGGGAAGAACGAGAAATTTATGCAAATGATTGAGCAACTGAATGTCAATGCTGCACAGCTAACCCACTGCACTACATAACACTTTGCTGGTGCTTTGATTGATTTGCTTGTCACGTTCATTTCGCGCGAGACGTGCGAATATTTGAATTTACGAGCGTTGTAAGGTGCGTTTACGAACGAGCAATTAGCTGACTAATCAGTCCTCTCGACATCGTGGGTGTAGGAAAAAGTGAGCGATAAGAATCAATGTCTACACTCAACTTGCTACGAATTTTCCATGTAGGGGAGAGGTGCTATAAAAGGGACACTTTTGTTTAGCGTCCATTGCTGACAATGTCGTTATAGGTATTTAAAAAACAACTACATCACAAGAAAGCGTGTTTATTTCCCTTCAATAAATGTATATTGCAAACTCATCAATTGTAATAGAAAATAACAAAATCTTCGATTCTCAAAAATGTGGGAAATGTCCCTTTTACGACTAGGTGGTTTTAAATGGGACAGTATAAGTCATGAAAGGGACACGTTAATAAAAATAAACTTATTAAGTATTACAATTATAATTTTAAATCTTAATGATACAAGACAACGAAATCTACAAAAAAATTAACTCTTTGTAGTATGAATCATCAATATTTTATTATTAATGACACATGGAACAGAAAAAATTGAATGTGCCTTTTATTCTTCATGACTCATTGGCCCATTTACCGCAAATTTACATACAACTGTTGCAAATTTATAACTTATAACGAGGGCTAATTTATTGCCACACATTTTCTTGACGATAAAGTTTGTCGCTTTGAATAGTCACTTTATTAATTCTTAAATTTGAAACAATACGCCATCAACTAATAATTCATAATTTAAAACAATGTCATCTATGTATCAGATGATACACTAATAACTTTACAGGAAAGTATAATACATATAGTGTCCAGCAGTACATGTGTATGAGAGGGACAGCCATGAAACGGTCGTCCCATTTAAGACTTGTTATACTGTCCCTTTTACGAGTATAAGTGAGTTTAATATAAAATAACCGCAAAACAAAGAAAACAATTAATTAAGCTTACCTGTTAAGCGTTTTCGTTTCAGTTGAATACAGGCTATTTTAATGATATAACACTTTAACACTTTGTATATATCTTAATCTCAGAAAACGACACAGAAAACCAATGAAAATTTCACTTTTACTGCCGAAAAACATCAACCGTGGATTACTACTCTGTTGCAAGTGAGACCGCAGGGAAGTTTACGTCAAATGACTAGGCACTAGTGTTGCCATAAACAGGAAAATAACTTGCATGTGTAATGCGTTTAGAATTTTGGAAATTCGATTTGTCCCATTTAAGACGTGTCCCCTTTATAGCACCTATCCCCTACTCTATCATCCCGACAACTTCGAAATTTTCTGCAATCATTTCTCAGAAAAAGGTGCCTTCCCTGAGCTCGCGCAGAGCGAATAAATATTTGTAGAAAACGAAACGTAGCGAAAGAACGGCGAAATGGCTGCCTCGAAAAATAAAAGTCACCCGCTTGAATCTTTATTCGCGTTTCTGTACCCTCAGCACAATATAAAATGCAAAAACATATTTTGCATGTTAACGTAGACCCACGCGAGATCAAAATTCCGAATAGCACGGGGGAGAGATTTTCCTTGAAACCGTTTCAACAATTTACTGCGCGCGCAAAGTGAAATTTAAGCATCGGCATTCGAACGAAAAGCACAATTTTGTTTAGTCTCGCACGTGCTTCATTCCGCGAGGTGAGCATGTTCGTTTGGCGATAAAAACTCGCGCGGAAATTGCGACTCCCTTCCCGTATTTTTATTTAAAACGCTCCGATGTGACGTCTGGCGAAAGCGTCTCTGACCTACACGCACCGAAGGTGGATCAGAAATATTTTTAAACGATGGCCAGGGCCCACCGACCCATCGCAGCTCGCTCGAGACGTTTCCGTGATCGATTTTCCCGAGCGCGAGGCGCGGGCTGAAACTCGCCCCTGCTAAATTTAAGTTGAATTGACACGAGGGATTATTTACGTGCCAGTCAACCCAGATCAACGATGGAACGCTTGCACCCAGTGCATTCAGCTGCATTGTCTCTGACCTATTCTCTTGTAATTGCATTTGGTAACGTTATTTTAACTGGGAAATAGACCAGCGATCATTGCTGATGACAGAGGCCAACCATACGACAAGCACCGTCGAAATACAATGAAATGTGTTCGAATTCTGTACAAGCATCTCATTACAGAAACCTAATAGCAGTAATTCCAAGCAGAGTGAAACTCTAACCGCTTAATAAACTTGAATCACAGTGAAATCCACTAAATTCGGATACATCAGGACCAGAATACTTCGGCCCTATTAAATCACTGCCCCGACGTGAGAAATTTTATGGCTACTTTCACAAATAGAACTTGCCGAACGAAAGTATGCATGCGTCATTAATTGATGCATAATCTATAAGTCCACGGAGTAGCGATGATTTCTTACCCATTACAGAAAAGTTT
This sequence comes from Andrena fulva, assembly GCA_946251845.1. Lineage (NCBI taxonomy): Eukaryota > Metazoa > Arthropoda > Insecta > Hymenoptera > Andrenidae > Andrena > Andrena fulva. The sequence continues at coordinate 56,872,054 of OX276329.1, read as the reverse complement.
GCATGCAAATTACAGAAGATTGTAGTGAAAGTAACTCTACGTACACGCGTAGAAGTCCATCAGTGCGCTCTATCAACCAGTGAATGGGTGCAACGTCCTTTGCAACCGTAATTGCAATTCATCGCCACCGTTTACGACGAAAGTATTTACGACAAATTGCAAGTAGAGCGGGGCAAAAGAAGATGGGAAATTTAACGAGGGAGATCTACTGCAAATCCTTTCGTTTTTCTAGACACCGAGTGACATCCGTATGAGCAGGGAAGTACAGTGTATTCTCATCGCCCAAGGTCGCCCAAGATCTGAAAATACACCCGTGAATCGATCGTATGGGTCGAAATAGCAGCGCTGTTCGCGGATGTATTCTTATAAACGAGTCGGGGGAGGTGCCCGTCCAGCCTCTTTTCACAGAGCAAAGATCAAAGACCCTGTCTTCCACGAGAACTTCCACCGCGACGGACTTGAAGAGCTGCACGCGTTGCCTTAAGTCGCGCTCCCACCTGTGCAACGTCGTGGAGGATGCACTTCAGACTTTGAGTACCGTCGAATGGGGTAACTTTGACCACAAAACTATATTTTAAAACCAATTCCTCTAGCGTCTATTGTATAACAGATATTATTCTCTGACAAAGTGCCTTGAGTAGCTTTAATTACCTACTTCAAGATGTAGTTGTTTAGGAGGGAGAATAACCTTTACTGAAAATTAGATAAATGTTAAAGTGTGATACTGCGAGTTGAGGAAGAATTGGTACGTGAAAAACTTCTACCGGACAGACAACTACGGATGGAATTATAAGTCTGAACCTATTTTATAAGTATGTAGAGTACATTTAAACTCATTTTAAAAGAAAAAGAAAAATCTTCTTGTTAAACTGAAGTTCTAGGAGCTCCTGATGCCGAGGGAGTTCATTTTACTCTACTTTTGGGGTAACTTTGACCGCCGGGGTAACTTTGACCACTATTATTTCTTGGCATGAAATTGCTATCCGTTTCCTCTTTATAAGCATCGGCCCATTCTGATGCGATTCGATATGTTTAGCCGTTCTCAGCAAACGTGTCTTTGGTTACTTTGTTGCCAAATTTGAGGGTAATGGCGGCTACATACTCGTAGAGATGCATCTCCGTGGAGACGACTGTTAGGAATGAATGTGTGAATCAAGTGAATGAAAACCTAAATGTACGAATTACAAATATTAATATTCGAATTGCGTCCCTGAACAGGGATAAATAAAATTCGTAAGAACTGCTGGAAAAAGTTCGTTTTTCTGGCCACTAAAGGATGACATTGACGCACTGGCACATGAAAATATAATTAGATTACTTCCGGAACCTAACATTGATCGAAGAGAAAGTTTACATTTTGCGGTGGATTTCTCAGGATTAAATCTGTCATTAATGTTTTGCGTTTTTACGTTTCATTTTTCATTCTTTCACTTGTAAATCCGAAATAAATATTAAATTTTTGTACAAATGGTTATATTATCCTTTTACCTCTTCTTTAGCATTAATTAGGTTTGTAAAAGTTATAACAGTGTCAATAATACTCATAAAAAGAAGCACTTAAACAATGTGGTCAAAGTTACCCCGGCGGGTTGACTTGTTTTTTTTTGTTCTTTAAAAATGTCATCCTCATCGACTTGAAATGACCTGTCTCAGTGTTTTTTCCCCCATTATAAAATTTTGATTAATTTGGAAGTTACAAGGAAGAAAAGGAGAAATATTTACCAAAGGTGGTCAAAGTTACCCCATTCGACGGTAACTCTTTGACAAGAAACAAAATTTGGATGGATAGGTACTCTATGTTTCGTCACAATTTACTTCCGTCTAACCATCAGTATTTGTGTAGATGGAAACTTAGAATTTCGAAGAATTGAAATCCCAGGCGATTGATGGATGTAGGAATAATTAAATGGAAAATGACGTAATGTAATCTGTGACATATGTTTCCACATTTCCTGCCCACCAAGTACAGCTATCCGATTTCAAAGGGAACTGGAGTAGAAGATACCTCTGAAGTCAGACACCGATATTCAACGTCACCCTAATCACGTATTTCTAATGAAACACTTGATGAAAATGCACATACAATACCGAAGGGTAAGAAACTATTCAAAGGCTACAATAAAATTCAAACTCTAGAGTACCTGTCTAAAATTAACCCACGAGGAAAAGAGTTTCAATACACTCCAAAATGAATTCCCTCAAAATCCCGTAACTCAGATTTCGACGTAAAGTTTTGGAAGCACGTTCCCCAGACTTCGTGCTTAAAGAAAAACAGGAAAATCCAGGACATCGATTCTTCCAGAGTGCCCGCGTGGGTGCAGCTCCTCGAAGCGCGAAGAAGCTCTGCAGTGAAGTATCAGCGAGCGAGAAGCTCTCATTGATGGACGCGAATATTTCGACCCAGTTCCGACAGTGCTCGCGAAAGCCCGCGGATCTGCGAGTTCCTCGGTGCCAATAATAATATTGATGCTGGCTGCGATGAAAAAATAAAGCGAGCCAGCTGCTAGCGGACTGTTGAACGTAAGGAGCCACGTTTTCGACCGTTCGCGCGTTAAAAATACGAGCCACTATCCCAGCGAGCGAGCGAGAAAAATTCCCGTTCCTCCGCGATCTCCGCTGCGCCCAGCCACGGGCGATTCTACTTGACGCGTGCTGCTCGCGAGATTCCTCCATGGCGTCTAACTACCCTCGCCTCTTATCTCTTACAGTTGCTTCGACGGCGAGAGCGTTCCAAGAGGATCACACGCTCTTCAGACAGGGGCCCCGTATTAGGAAAGGCAATTTCATGTTATAATTCTTTTATCCGCCGCTACTTGAGATTTTTAACCCTCCACTGCCGGCATGCTCCTCGTTGCAAGCGGGAAATGCAGGCTGGCACAGTTTGTTCGCTTAACGAGTGGATCGCAAGTCTTCTCGTCGGGGCCACTACCTTCGTGGAACTGAAAAATTGTGCTTCAATATTCTAGGTTGTTTAAACCGTTTTTTGAAACGTTTCTTCAAATGCAACGAAATTGAATAATTATATTACAGCATTATATTCTCTCAAGATTCTTTTAACGAATTTCTACTTCACGTCTATTCAGATTGGGAATCATTGAAGGGAATTAGTACACCAGGTGACTAACACCCAAAGCATCTATTGTAAGCAGTGGTTACTTCCTGTTTAATGATTTTCGACTTAGAAAGTCCATTGGCACCGGAAGACGAGCGGATTCGAAGTTGCGATGGAGCATCATGGCGCCAGTCGCATGCAGGATTAATAGGTGTGCCTTACGTCTCGTAAATAATTCAGGCAGGCGAATTTCGCGCTTCGCCAAAATCCACACGGTTAAATTATACCCGTTCTGTACTTAAACTCGCGGGATAAACTTGGCCTCGGGAGGGATGCAGGCGTAGAAGGTTTCCTATTCAAATTTCCTGCTGAGGAATGGGCCAGTTCGTTTACTAAAATAAACAAACGAGTATCGTACTCACGAGAATAAGAATTTTGTAACAAAAATAAGGATAACTTGCAAAGATACGAGTTTTTCAGAGTTATGCACATTCATCTACTTCAGGGTTAGTTAATCAAATAATGTTTTGAAGCTAAACTACTCTTCCTGATCAAGCAGCTGTACTCTTTTCGACACTCCTGCACAGGATACTAGGGTCCTACGTAAACGAGGAAAATCTCGATTAGGATGGTGGTACGTCGGTGCCACCAGCCACGGAACCGTCGTCGAAACGACAAGCGTGGTACTTGGAAGTCACGGCGTTAATGGGATTTTAATCATCCGCGTGATTGCAGGGGGGGGAAAGCAAACTCTCGTTGGCGGGAGCCAAAGAAATCGTGCCAGGTGTCGGGGCGAAGCACGCCAAAAGGCCTAAACTTTGTACTCGTGTCGAATTAACGAGTTCCCAGCGACAATTTGTCGCGGTAAGAGGAACCAGTCGCGTTTCGTCTCTAAGCAATAGATGCACCCTCAGACGCACGTTTCCTGCTGCTCCTTTGACAGACGTCCACCGGAACGTCTGTGCGTAGTTCGCAAAACTTCCATTGCGTAATATTCCCTATTCTCCATCATTTCACCGACCCGCTATTTGTGGTCGAGTTTCGTGCCAGTTGTCGCATATTTCGGCGACATCTAACCAACCACGGGGAAAAGTATGCGCACGTGTGCTTCTTATTCTTATTTCGCGAGGCGGATTTTCACTGCGGAGACCCACCGTTCGAATCTTGATACTTATAAGAATTATGCCGCGAAGTGGAAGAAGGATGATTTGGGAGTAATGAATCATAGTCGACTAATTGAATCGTGTCGAGAGACATGAATTTTCTTGGTTTATTACGATAAGATAATTCGCAAATAAATACTATGAGTTTTCTCAACGAAATGGCACATTAATTAGTGGACAGTTGTACGTATCATACACAACCTGACGTGGTAATCGAGACGACAAGACGCAAGATTGCAGATTAAACGTGTTCCTTATATAATGTCACCTAGGACATTGTTTATTTCGCCGGCACTCAAGGTTGATCGCAATGAACACTCAGGATGCAAATATGTGCACCATGCTAAAAGAATATACGTAGTAGATCAGAGTGCCAAAACTCTTTGCGTCAAGCTCTCAGCACCGAAAGACGAATGACAGACAACGTCCGTCGCTGTCGATATAGGAAACTCTAACAAGCTCGCGTCACTATTTAAAAGATCAATACAGTTTGCTCCACGACAACGGTTCACCTCCTGTCATTCGACGAGCAGCCTTTCATCTCCTGACAGCGACCATTAGCTACCTATTAGCCCCAATATCCTTTAATCACGAGGATATTTCTAACTGCAACGACTTAGACACTGAACCTAATCAACCACATAGAAACGTACACTCAATCTCGAGCAATTAAGACCCTCCCATCCATTTAAGCTGGACAAACAGAACAGGGACTTAAATTACTCGAATCCTCGAGCGTCGTTGTTGCACGGATTCGTGACACTTGTGACGTTTAACTCATCACGGTAAACAAAGTCGATGGTAGCCGCGAATAATAGTTTTGTTCGGTAAAAAAATTGGCTCCGCGAGGCTCGCGGCAGCTAACAATATGCGCCAGCCTAATAATACCCAGACCCGAGACGTGCACAGGTTTCGAGCCCACGAGATGCCATTCCAACGCAGAAGGTGAATGCTAGAGTACACCTCAAACCATTTATTTCGTTGAGCCGCGCAAGCTCACGGTCGGTCGTGTCTATTAAGTCATACTTCTATTACGATGCGGCAGCGTCTTCATTTTTCATCCGTCGGACACTGCCAAGACGTATAAATTCGCGAAGCAACTACACGACCAGATTCTGCCGCGAGCCTCGTCGAATCCGGTCCTTGATCCACCTCCACCGTCGGGCGTAAATCTTTTAAACGGCGAGCGATCCTCCCCCGCTGCCGGATTTCTCGAGCGAATTTTAAGGTGAACGCCAAGAGATCGCCCGGGAGGGGAGGACCTACGGAAGACAGCCTTTAGGGTCGCCTGGTCCGCCTCGTGTCCGTTTATCATCCGCGCAGATGATGCATCGCTGGGCAGGAACGATGCATCATAACGCGCCTTAATTATTCCCATAACTATGAATCTTGGGGGAACAGTCTTTCCGAGGAAAGTTAAATGGCGCACGACGAGCTCTTTTACGGCGACTCCTTTCGCGGATCGTCGTTGCCGCACGGCGGGAAGAGACTTGCCGCTTGCCGTCGGAGCTTAACCTCACCGTGGAATACTGATTTCAGGGTGGCTAGTAATAACGACGTAGTCCAACTAAGTCTTCCATTTATTGGTTTAGCTTGTGCCATAGGTGGGTGAATTGGTATTGACGTTCTTGTACCGTATGGTCTCGTTTCTCCTCCTCTTCCGAGGCAATCTTCAAATGTACACCCTCTTCTTACTCTACAAGTTTCATCTACAGTACCTAGTAAACCACGAAACTGGTGGATTCTGGGTTAAAAGGTGTGTACAATAGGGGTTGCTAAATTCGAAGGGTTTGTTTTCGACGAGGCTAGATGTAGCCTTGCAGAATTTCAGGAATTTGTGAGACTACTTAGTTAAGGCTCACAGATGAAAGACGAAGAGGAACCTTGCCATTTCTAAAGACGACCGAACGAAGGCCAGAACGGAGATTTGGAACGAGACTGGTGATCTGGACCAGAGACGCGGCAATCGATCGGCCCACGGAAGATCATCGAAGGTCTCCATAGACGTTTGCGGTTTCGAAACATACGATATAGCGTGTTAGCTCGTAGACGACCTCCGCTATTTCCATCGGCAGAGCCTTCGTGCAGGCTTTTCGCGCCGACTTTGCTCCTATTTAAAATAAGCAGCTTTACGGTGCATCCGCGGCTCGCGCGGTGCAGGCCTTCACTCTTGTGTCACTCTTCTATTTCCAGAAGCCTCGCGCGTCTTTCATCGCCGCGACGTGCCCCCCGAAATCGGGCGAAGAAAAATTCAATAACCCCGCGCGGAGGAATCCCAGAACTGACAACTAACGAACAGCCGCGTGGCGATCTTTGTTATTCTCCCGCGAGTACAACCCGCAACGGCGAAACAATGGCTACCATCGCTAATATAAATAACAAACGTTGTCGAACTCCCTTCCAAAAGCTCCTACTTGCGTCACGCGATTAGTTGATGGCACTTTGCCGTGAGCCTGGCGCTAGCCTTTGGAAGCTTCGCCTAAAAAGCGGAACCTCTTCGTTGGCAAAAGTCAGACAATTAGAAGTTAATGGAGCGTGAAATCAAAGTTGCGAAACGACATTGTGTGTTCCAAACACGAGGTAACCCACTTCTAAAAATTCTAAAGGAACATGTGACTCCACCCACAACTATCGGACCCCTAAAGTGACCAAAGAAGATTCAAGCGTGTCCCAACAGAGTTCTGTAGCACTGACAGTGCTGGCCCAAGGTTTCAGCCCATTGCTACCAAGATCGCCAATTTTTCGGGACAAGCGGAGGAAGAGTGGACAAAGGAACACGGGCAGCCAGCAGCCGCGATTACTCATCGCATGCGCCCGCGATTTTCACGGGTGTTTATCACGGTTTTAGTCGGAGAGGCAGATCGGCCTTGGGTCCTGGCAACGCTCCTATAAACGCAGGAACTTCTCCGAGAACGCTGCTTCCAAAGGCGTGGCTGCGTTACGCAAATTATCCGCGGTTTCGAGCTGGATGTCCGCGCGCGCGCCGCAAACGTCACCCGTCCCGTCCACTTTTATTTAGCGGCCATTCCGAGGTTCGACTGGTATGCATCTTTGATCAAACATCGCGGAGGAATGTCAGCGCCGGGTAATCCAGCGATTGCTTTTATCGCGATGTTCCTGATGCACGAGGCGACTTCGAATCCCCTTCGAAGTGCTCGCGCAGAGATACAAGCAGCCGGAAGATGCGTACCTCGGTTTATTCGCGCGGCGAAGAAGGGGCTGAAGCATGCGCTATTTTGATTGGGCAATCTTCCTATTTCACATTTAGTTCCACCTGGTTTGATTTATCGCCCTGTACAGGTAATTTATTTGGCGTTCCCCTCGCAGTAAAAAGTTATTCGGACGGGTCGCGGTTGGAGGAATGTATAGTAGCGGTTAGAATTTCATTATGCGACGGAAGAATTGCGGTTTAGTCCCAGAAATGTCTAATTTTAGGGAGATTAAAGGTTGTATGGCGCACTGGCGATGTTGACTATGAAACAAACGCGATACGATCTGGTGGGATTACTCGTTCACTATAAATATCGAAAAACGGTGCGGGTACTCGTGATGCAAGTGCTGTTGGATTTCGAGCATCTGTGACCAATTTGATGCTTCAGAAATAGTAATAGAGATCGATATCTTCGCGATGATGCTAGAGAGATATCCGCAGTAGAAGATCGAAGTTTCTCAATACTCTATTTTAAACAGAAATTCAAAGATAACTATTCAATGGCAAATTTCAATTGACCCTCAACGCTCTGACGTCGATAAAATCGCAGGCCTGCAAAATGGTAATCGATGAGACGTGTAAACAATTTCCTTGGAACTTTACTGCCAGAAGCTCTCGCGAGAAACAGTTGTTAAGCCTTCGAATGCTACTCGCGAGAATCTGTTTACACGACAATGCAGTCTGAAGCCAGAGCCTCGTTTCTCAGGGCATTCATGTCTCGCTGTTTGTAAAATACGTCAGTAATAACAGCCTACACTACCTACTTAGCTAAAATAAAGTAGCACGACGGTAAACCATCGGGTAGCTAACTCTCGGGCTTACTTCACGTCTCAAATAGACTAGGTAGACCTTACAGCGGTTGCTAGAAGCTACCGCGAAGAAGGAAACACCTAAATTCGCTGGCTAAGTTAGTAGAGGATTGATTCGAACCCTGTTTCGTTATCCACCGTCTTCGTAAACGATCTTACCTCCCGCCTGGTCGTCGTGGTGGTTTTACGGGTGGTGCTTTTCCTGGTCATGGAGCTGATGGTCTCGTGGGGCGAGTCCCAGTCCTGGAAAACCTCCGTGGTCGCCATGACGACTCGCGCGGTCCCTCAGACTGAATCACTGTCAAAATTTCACTGGATCTCGCCAGAGAGTACTAATCCCTTCACTGAGCTACGATACGCACTCGAAAGGTCTTGCACCTTGAACGATAATCCTTGAGCGGTAATCCAGCCGTTCCGCGCGTCGACAAGCGAAAGCACTAACAGCGTAATCGAGGAATCCTTCAGGCACAAGATGGTGGAGGTCTGAGATATGGGTATGCGAAGGTGGATGTTTGTTGATATTTCTCTGGATTTCAAATCTGAGGACTTAGAATTCTGGAATCTTGGAAGCTTGAAATCCTGGAATCCAAAAATCGTAGCACTCTAGAATACTAGCACTCTGAAATCCTAGCACTCTAGAATTCTAGGACACTAGAGTCCTAGCACTCTGGAATCCTAGAATCTTGGAATCCTAGAATCCTAGAATCCTAGAATCCTAGAATCCTAGAATCCTAGAATCCTAGAATTCTAGAATCCTAAAATCCTAGAATCCTAGCATCTTGAAAACGTAGAATCCCAGAATCCTAGAGTCCCAGGATCCCAAAATTCTGAAATCCCATATTCCTCATGCTTTAGACCGCTAGAAAAGTTCCTCAGAGTTCTGGATCATCAGATATGAGTTAGCAAAAGAAGGTGCTTCGTCCTCTGACCACATTTCCAGAACGTTCCTCGATTACGGGGCTCGAGGATCGATTGACTCATCGCCCACGATCGATACCTACGTGCTCGCCCCATCGGACGAACCCGGTTGCCTACGAGGACGCGACCAATCGGCGATACGACTCCGCGGGTGTTTGTTTCGTCGTTGTGGACGAATGCGCGATACGAGGTGGATCACGCGCGACTGAGCTTACGAAGCACGCTTCAGCTTCACCGCGAGTCAACCGCTCCGCGCCCCATCCGCAGTCTAATTCCAGAAATACGGAGAAACATGTATAATTAGGACGTCGACGGCCACCACGACGTCGCCCCGACGCCACGCGAAAAGAACCGCGATCAGAGCTCTCGTGATCGCGAGCCTACATAGCTGTCGCGGATGGATCTATGGAGCGCGCAATGTCAAGGGATTACCTATCGAGGCACCGTCCACTCAGTGCTCTTCTGTCGATGGATCTATGGAACCTTGAAATGAAAGAAATAGTGCACCTTTCAACATCCTCTGATTGAAAAATCCATCTATTCACATGGTCCTCGTTACGCGGAACAGTGATATCAAAGGTAAGGATCCTCTACTCTACTCTCACTCGTATTTAAGTGGAAATGATTGCCACTAAATTGAAGATACTTAGTCTCAACTTTGATTCTTAGAAGTCCACGACAGAGTAAGTTATACGACGCCCGCCAGAAGCAAATATGCACTTCCGAAACGATCCATAAAATTCATGCTTTGCATTCACATTCGCCAAGTTACAAAACACTTGGGTAACAGATTCAATAGCTAGCTCCTTCCATCCCGCTCTACGCCATCCACGTATTTCGCGCATCTCTGCGTCAAGAACCGGTGATAAATCACGGCACACGCGGCACAAGGATACAGGCGGCGGTGCGGAGCATCAGTCTTCCAGTTTCAAAATTTCTGGCGCAAAGTGTTCGCGATAGCAGCGGCGAGTTTTCAATTTTCCCTCTATCCGCGATGGATTGCGCTCCCGCGGCCCCGTCCTCCAGATAAATTTCCATCGAAATTTATCACTGGAAGCGTCGATTGGTTCTCCTCGAGCGCGACTCGTCAAATATCCAGCGCTGCCCGAGCTTAAGGGAAACAAAGGGCCTTGATTGCGAGGGCAGAGGGGGCTGGCGGAGGGGTGGGGGCGGACAAAACCCGGAAAAACGAAACAACCCAGAGGCGAGGGAAGCGTGACGCGCATCCGCCGAAGAATAATGGGAGCCGTGGTCTCTATTTCGGCCACGCAACCCGATAAATAAATCAAATATCGACGTTATGCCCCCGTAAATCGAATTCCTCTGCAACTGGCTACGCTGACAGCCGCGACAGTATGAATGAACTCGTAAGACATTTCTACGTTTACGAGCGGGGCCGCTCCAACCGCTATATTTATGTCGATTTTATGCGTCACTGTCGAGAATGGATCTTTTGTGGAAAAGGAGTGACGATCGGGAAAGAATCGAGGACTCCATTCAACTCCATAGGAAACAGGAATATAAAAGAGGACATTGGTGATGGGACAGAGTCAGAGAAATTTTTCTTTCGAATTGATTGGTATATAACAAAAGTAAACTGAAGAGTTGATATATCATTAGTGTGGGAACTTGATAAATTATTTTTGCAATCTGCAAATTTCAAATTACTTTACATAATAATGTAAAATACAAGCTGAGCAGATGTAAAATAGTCGATGATTTAATTTAAAGGCAACTACTCTTTGGAACCGGTGTCGCTATTCGGTTAACAAACCAGCGATTAATAAGGTATTAATGCATCGGTGTCATCGCGACACCAAACTTCGTACTACGAGCCAACCTCGTTTAACTCTCCACACACGCGTCCCTCTTCCTCGGAATTGAATTTGGCACTATCTTGGGGGATAATTTATCCGATGCTCTAACATCTTTGTATTGAGAGACTTATTTGAATCCTAAAGTTCACGACAACCCACTCGAGAAGTTTGTTTCTTCCCACGTGGATAATTGGATATATGCAAGTAAAAAAAAATGTATCGTCATTCTTCAAACAGCAATGTATCTTCTTGAATGTCTACGTTTGTAGCCCACTTTTTGCCGCGTGTATAAGTATAAACGTGATAATAGTAAAACCGTCGATAAAAGTCGTTAACCGTTCAGGTCTTATTTCGAGGAGAGAGCAACAAATTCTCGAAATAACACGTTGCAAATACAATGTTCAATATTAGAATGTTCTATTTATTGATAGCAATCGGTATTTATAAACCAATCTCAGCTGTAACATTAGACGCGCCCACGGCTTACACTACTAATCTATGTCTGACCACATACTGAGCGGTTCCACTTGCTCGTCCTACGAGCAACCAGTTCACGGAGAAAGAAAACTCCACGCCACTTATACATTACTTCCTGCATATAATCTTCTTCTAATCCCGACTATGTTACATCATTTTACTCGTCAAGAAATGGGCTACCAGCGTAGGTAGTTGAAAATGTGTGTCGCTATTTAAAAAAATCAAGATAATGTTGACATAAAAGGATGAACTCTCGTGACCGAAATAGTTCCTGGCAAATATTTGACATTTCTCTTAACTCGAGATATATTAAAGTGCAACAGCCTCAATTTAATGATTTATTTTATTTGTCACCCTGCAGTACCTGTTGCACATATATTTCAATTCACTTAGAAGCTTCTTAATAATTTTGAAGTAATTATAAGTAAATCTTTGAATGCTATTTGTGCATTGCAAGATTAGCGGATCCTGAACCCATCTGAACGATAACAAATCGTCTATTCTCCTGACTGCTACTCGATCCAAAGAAGCGGGCCTCAGACATGAATATTCATGAGCGCAGCTCGTTCTACCACTATACAAACAACACCAAATATGGCTGCGTACAGGGGGACACGTGGATGCAGCTGCGCAAAACGCATTGCGAAACGTCAAATTCTTCGCTCGGGAGTCACTTTTAAGCAGCTTGGCGCTGTGCAGCGTTAGCGCGACATTCCGGAAGCGTCAGTTTCCAAAGGAACAAGCTAAGCCTCGAGACAGCAAGCCAGGTAGTCGTCACCCAGACGACGTGAATCCTCATTGTAAGCCATCCGTGATTTCTTTGGCAGCAGCCTCGGATGTGGTTGTGCGAGCCGCGGTCCCTATAGTTAATCTAACAATTCGAACACGGAAGAACAGCTGGGTAGGAAGACAAGCGAGAAAAAGACGGCACTCTCTGCGAGCGATGAATCGCTTCGGTCTGGGCATTAATTAATGCCATTGTCGACTGAAGCATTATTAACAGGTTCGCGGAAGACTTACACGATATTCGCAACGCCCTGTTTGCTTATCCCTCTAACCATATCCAGCGGAGGTAATTTGCAGATTTCTCTGCCCCCATATAAAATCTGTCCGCTGGATCGTAAAGTGGGTTGAAAGTTCTTTGATGAGGGCAGTCGCACCGTACAAACATTAAGCGACTTGCGTGTCTACTATAAGTACACTCAATGTTTAAAATTGTAGACACATTATAACGCTCTCAAGACACAGCACCAGTAGTATCGCCGCCCTAAACGCGCGAACCTTGCCAAACTACGATGTTTATATGAACTTCGGACTTTTACGCGCATCTAATATTGTACATCCGAATAGTTCATAAAACGTGAATAGGAAGTTATTTGCGGAATATTGCGACCACTTTGTATGTACTTTTTCGTGGAAAATCTCCCGGATCCGCTGCCCCTATGCTTCATGGGATATCCTATGTGTTACGCAAACAAATCTCATAACAATGTTCGCCGGCAGGGTTCCCTTAATTCTAGCGAACCAATAAACGAACAGCCAATGTTCAGTAGGCTATGCAATCACACAGAACGGCGAGGAAACGGAGGGGGAATCGCGCCAGCAAAGAATGCAACTGTACGCGAGCGCGAAGTTAATATATCGAAGATCCAAGCACCGTCTGGCCAGGTTTGGTTCCGCGATCGCTCTTCATGGCAGATTTATAGCGCCGATGGATCTTCGATGTTAAACGACGGGAACGGCCAGTAACCACCCACAAAATGGATTATTTATAAACGTAATTCCGTTTCGTCCACACGCAGATAGATGGCAACACCAGCTGAAAGCTTGTGGGGAGAGAACCTGAAAGCTCGCGGAGCGGGAAGCTTTGCTCGGAGAACCGCCAGATGGAGGCGAGCTTACGTCCTGGCTACCAAGACGCAGAGTCCTCGGACGTTCATCGAATAAATTCTTATTGGAAGGAACATTTCTATACAGATTTGGTTGAATAAATTTTCTTTGAGTTTAGGAAGAAGTAAGTTTCTTTCCCTTCGAAAAGGATTCTTAAATTTTCTAGGAGTAGGATATCTTTGCTGATGTCGTGATCTTTGAGAGAGACGAGAATTTTCGTTCGAATAAGTTTTCTTTGCAGTTTACTAGTGAAATGTATGTGATTATTAATGATGAATACATTTAATTGAGAAAGGGAGGAAATGAATTTGAAATTCTACATGTAGCTAAAAGATTGCCTTGAAGGAGCTTTCGTATAATATTCTGAAAGAGTTTAAGTATTAATTAGCCTCCCACTTGCTGAGCTTGTAGGAAAATGAAGCTTGAGATTTCAGAAAGGGCAACGTGCTTCGAGTTTCGACCGCCTTTTTGTTTCGCTTAATGTACGTTTTCTTTATTAAAACCCGCCTAAATCCTCGAAGGGCAATAGGTATGAGGATCCTGGTGACACCAGCTTTATTAAACTGTGGGCTACGTTGCCGCCCACAGATGCAATATTTTTCAGAGATAAATGAACGTTTTGGAAATGTAGTCCTGTACGTCCTATCAGTGGATTATTAAACTCGAGTGACGCTTATCCCATGTGTTATGATGCTCGAAGGCTACCCTTATGTAATATATGATCTATAGGTTCATAAATCGACCTACAATGTAACTCTTTTGACTGGAATATAGCCACCCAAATAAAAATTGTGATTAGTGACCAATATTGTATAGTACCAGTAATTCTAAAAGCTTAATTTTAAATTTTCGGAACCCTGATAAAGGTGAATAGAATATCGAAGACTTTCTTCCGCATCTGACTTAGGTTATTTTTGAATATGCTTGAAATTCAAGTTAAGTTTAAATTAAGCCTGTGATGAATTAGCACTGGCCGTTGTGAATTAGAATAAGTTTTAATTAGATGTAAGATAACTCTAAGATAACACTTTTAGGTAACGATTACAATAAATATTTACCCAATAAAAGACTAAACTTCGAAACCCATTTCCCGATTCTGTGACAGAAAGAACGCTGGCTTCGGATCTGACAGTAATAAACAGCCAAAATACCTATTTACAGAACGAGTCTTTGAACTGCGATACATCAGATTTGGCAAATTGCAGGCGAGCAACTTTTGGCAGCGTGATGTGACACGTAAATATGAAAATATCTAAGAAAACGTCCAGCAAATATGCAAGCTTCATACAACAAACCGGGTCACGTCGAATTCTAATAATTTCATCCAAATAGGAAAGAAAATTGCGAACCTCGCGATTGTTCCATTAAACGAACGCAGCCATAATTATAGTTAAATAGAGAAAACGCATGCACGTTCTCGGTCGCAGTTTCTTTGACGTTCATTCTGCGAGTAATTAATTCTACTCCCTAATTAGCCTCGCGTTCCGTGGATTGTTCTGGCTTCTCGGGTTCGGAATGGTTTAGAAACTCCGCGGTATAAATTTGTTGGTTTGAAACGCGGTTTGATATTCGCAATTCCAGCAACTCCGTCTCTTCCAACTTCATCCTTTAATCAGAGGATGTCACACCTTCTTCCACACAGCTTTGAATCTCAATTATTTTAACACTAATTGTATTTTAAATTTCTACAATCTTTTCTAAGGAACGGGGAAGATTTAACGAAATCTCTCACGAATCTTGAGTTGTTCCCATGTTCGCAGGCCGCTGCGAGAGTAGCCGAAGAAACTTTCCACGGTCGAGAGGGTTTCGAGTAGGATGATATTTTTATGTCCCCTTCCACTGACTCCCTCCCGATGTTGGTATCACTTACGTCAGAGGTCTCACGGTCAATATGATTGTTTTCGTCCACGTTACATCGAAAGAGCTTAATATTTTGGGACGTGGACCTTCCTCAATCGATTTCAACTACTTTCTGCTGAATTCCGCACACAAATTATCGCAATTCCAAGTCGATTAAGTAAAAGCTGCAAGTGACAAAGACGTGCAAGATGGGCGTTGTAAAAAGTAAAATTAACATTGCAGAATGCAATATTAAAGTAGAGATTAGCGCTGGACCTTAGAACCATTCTCTTTACGAAAGCTCTGCAGTCGAGAGACACGATTTCTCGGGCGCGGTAATTGTTTGTATAAAGAAAACAGCGGAGTCGTCTGTCGTGGGCCACAGGCACGTGCACGTTATTGCATAACAAGGAGCCTTTTTATTGAGAACGCGTTATTTCTGTCGCGAGGTTATATTTTGCGAAAGCACTTTCGACGGGATCGAGGAAAAATTCGTCGCGACGGACGCGAAAGTGTGCGCCCCGTGTCCACTCTCAGCCTTTGATTAAAAATACGAGGACCTCAACAAAAAAGTGTATTTATTTTTATTCATAGTAGACGCACACGTTTCTAGCCCAGAGAGCACCGACACCAATGTTTATGGCACGTGCGACACTTGTTTCAGAAACTTCTTTCAGTCGACTTTGAATTGCTGCTGGAAGATGCTTCTTTGACTTCGCGAAGTTAATGTGATACGGATTCTGTCAAATTTACGAAGTTGCCTTCTGTCTTACGGTTCAGTTCAGATTTGCTAGTGTAGACGCACACAATCTTCTATTCTTTGACTGAAAATGTTTGGAGGCTACGTTCGCATCTTTCTTCGGACCAGGGAATATTCTGGGATTTGAAATATTTGTAGAAATCGAATTAAATGGAGGAGGAGTGCAGATGTGACAGGTAAATGAATTTACTAAAAGTAAGATCCTTCCTTCTCTTTGAGACAATAAATGTGCTCCATAGTCCTAGCAAGCGTCTAGAGGTCTAGACACTCCGTACAGATAATCTTTCCCAACTTCTCTGCGCATCTTTCAATTCTCTAAGCACATAAACTCTCCAGGGGCTGCGTGTTAATAGAAACTGTTAAACATAAACACGTTCGTGAAAGCTTTCGCAGTGCCTTGAAAAGGTTTCGATCGACTATCTAGCTTGCTATCCACACGAAAGCCTCGAAAGTGGAATGATTACCAACCAAAGAACTGATTTTCTCAATCGACTATCAGTTCGACTAGTTCAGCACGATTCCATTGGAATAACGAGTAACAAGCAAGAAGGAGGAATAACTGTCTATCCATCAGGAATAAAGTACTTGGTAAATATGGAAGACTATACTTGATAGAGACGCCGACATTTTCGATGACGCGAGAAATGGCGAATTCTTCTGGCGTAAATCAAGCCAAAGAAGCGGCGGGCAAGGTGTCTGCACGCTTTCCTCGGCGAACGAGGGAAAACCTTCAAAGGAGAGCCGTAAATCTTATCTGCGAGATGTAAGTACAATCCTCTAAGCTCGTTTGGTTGCTTTACGAGCATGCGCGAGTGGCCTCGCCAGAAAAGGGCCTTTCTTCCGAGGCGAAATCATGGTGGAAACAAAGAAGATTCGAGGAACGAGGAGACATAGCAAAGTGTGAACAAGTACGAAGACCGTGGCAAGCCGAGAAGAATTTCTTAGAGTGTGTTAGAAATTAATTTCTTCGAATTACACGAGAAAATGGCGAAATAGTGCATCGACCACTTTCCTGAAGTTATGCTTAAAGTGTATTTATATAAAACACCATTTGTTCTTCTGTGGTTCAGATTTTCGATCCGTCCCCAATTAATTCGCAGTCCGCACCTATTTTCGTTCGTTCGTTAAAAGGAGAGAAACAAAAGGATGAAGAATCATCGGAGCTTCTGAGAAGAAACAAATCTCAGCGCATCCACTTGGGAGCGCACAAGGACAATGACACTGCAGACCCACTGAGGACATGGCAGTGGTCCGACGCGACCAGCTGACGGCGATTCGTTACCCCACATATTGGCTCGCCGAACACCATTAAAATTGACGAGTACGCGATCGCCGTTCCCACTTGCCGTCGTATTTCCGTCCCGATTTCAAACGCGAATCGTACAAGAAGCTCCGTCTAAGTTTAGGGGTACACGATCAGTTTACAGCGCTCATCGACGGGTCGGGGGAAACGAAGAATTTATTTCCTTTCGCTGAAATTGTCTGACTTAATTATTAAATGTAGGCGGAGTATTGTAGTAATTCAGATTCAGGGATAAGTGTCTGAATAAATTGACTTGAGCTAATAAAAGGATTTTAACGGTTGGCTGAAGGGTAAAGAATAATTTCTATCTTCCTGCCCAAGACTCTTCATAGTATTCGCTCACCTGTTGAGGGAATAAAAGAATACTAGGAACGGTATACCTAATTATTCCCTTTGGAGTTAAAGCTGCGGGAAAGAGTCTTGTGATCTTACGTAACAGTATATCACAGGTCGTCGAACTTATTTTAAAAATAACTGTTACTCTCTTTAAATCTCCTTTACGGCTTTATCTACATCGTTCTGCGCACACACACTATAATCTACGACACCTATGAATGGTTTCGTTTAAACAAAATACATGATTTTTTAAAAGAAATCCTCTTTCTATCAAATCAATCAACGCCAGTCACAAACATTCTCTCACACCTTCCTTCCAAAAGGAAGACGAAAACTATCTGCTAGCAACACATTCTGTACACTAAATACAATCTTCCTGATTTGACAACACCACCCAACACTTCGACCCATTCAAATTCTACCCTAAACACCCAATTTCCAATTTAAACCACTAAAAAAATAGCCACTCTCCAACTTCATCCTCCCGTTATCCACGAACTGAACAAATCCAATACCGATTGTCCTGCTCCCGCCAGTCGATTCAAGAGCACACCGCTCCATTTCGTCGGATTTCCAAAGGCGACGGTGCAGATCGAGCTGGACCGAGCGGTGCAGCGTGAAGTCGATCGGGAAGCAACCGATGTTCCAGGGGGAGGGAGCCGCGGGCGGCCTCGGGGGGGGACATAAAATCGAGGAAAGGATCAGGCAGTAAAGCGAGGACAGACAACTAAGCGAATCTATTTCGAGAATCGGCCGCGGATCGGCCTCGGTGCGTCGAGCATGACCGAGCACCCAACGAGAGAGCGTTCGCTAATTGAGACGCCAGAGGCATCGACCAGAAACGAAAACGGAAGCCGCACACCCGCTCTTCCCTCGTCACGGACACGCCCGCCACGCGCGCGCGCGATCTCACCCACCGACGAAATTGCCCCTGGATCCCAGCCTCGACACTCGTCTGTCGCAGACGTACGTAAAACACTGCATCCCCCTGTCCCCACCATCTTGATTAAGTTTCTTCTTCCACGAACCGCGCGCTCGGGGCGCGTTGCTTGCTCAGCTTCGAAATTCGATTCGAAACCCTGCAGGGTGGATAGGTTTGAACGATGGGCGTGGAGTTTAACGCGGAATAGAATGCTGAAAGGCTTTAGGTGTGGAGGGGTGCGTTATTTACGATGAACAGCTTGAATATTCTTATTGGAGGTATGGTGAAATATTTGATGCGGAGGAGAAGTTGCTGGAGAATGGATTGAGGGGTTAGATGTGATGATGGAAGGTGCCTTATGGGTTAGGCTTGGAAGTAATTGAGCACACTTTAAGTTTCCTGGATGCTTGAATAATTAACACCATCGGAGGGTGGATCTTTTTCAGAAGACTAGTCGAACTTGGAACACGTGTATACGTGTTATTATTAGCAGTAGGAAAATATTATTGCAAAATTTATTTATTGCAAAAATGTGTAACTGGTTATCTCGGCCAAAACAAGTGTTGCCCAAGGTAAGACTCATTTTGTCAATCATAATGCTAGGAAAATTGTGCGTACCGCGTAAATATGAGTGATGCAATAAGTGTTTCTGTGCTTAACGAATATGCGGGAGGATTGAAAAGAGCGTGTCACAATGTTTGCAGGTTCCTTTTACGCTGCAAACTAAAGAAAAACATCTGAGACAAAAAGATCGACCTGAAATTTTAATTTAATATAACTTCCTCCTCCCTCTTAAACCCGACACCATATCTACAACGCTTTTGCCATACATCCTTAAAATCAAGCGTCTGCGAATAAATCTAACTAAACTAGACAATCACCACAGAAAACGAAATGACACGGAGCCATGCATAACGCGATGCTCAAACCCCGTCGTCAAGTTTCCCAAAACAATTACCAAGTCGCCCTGCATTCTGAAAAGGAAGCGCAGCATAGCCGCGCAGTTAGGCAGCCCATATACAAGCAGTTGCACAAAGTGACAGCGCCGACCCACTCGTTTTCATCGCGACAATCAATAACGCGACTTACTGCGCTTCCTCCTACACTTTTCGAATAAAGCGATCATCTCTTGAGCGTTAGCGGGTCCACATTAATTTCCTCTAGATTGTGCTCGCGCGCAGGGGAGCGCCGCGGCGCGGCGCGGCGCGGCACGCCGAGCCCGGTAAGAGGATCCCCGAAAATATTTCTGAACGGGTCCGAACGTCTCAGGGCCCGCCGGATCCCGACGCTGTAATTCACATCGGAAAGGACGTTGCCAACGGACCGACCGCGATGGCTACCCGCTCGCCCGTGCATAGGGAATTCCAATTCCGGCTGCAACAGGTCTAAATAGTAGCGACGGGCACGCTACTCCGCCGACGAATATAAATAAGTCTGGCTGCTAGTAATGACGTGGGATTACGGCGGAGCAGACGCAGCTATCGACGTCAGACTCGCGGCGCACGATTATCTATGGATAGGTCCATAAACGCTAGCTCGAAATATCTCTTGGATCGCCCGGCTCCAACTGTCCGGTGGCTCGCACCTAACGCGCCTCACCTAAATGCATTTCTGTCAATAACGCCTGTCGACTCTTGACTTATGAGCACCAGCTCCATCGGGCACCTGATGACGTATTATTGGCGAAGCTCAGAAATCAGCCGAGTATTTCTGCTGAGGCCGCTGGGGTGCTTCGTTGTGGATGGTATCTGTGCCTTTTGGGCGCAAGTTTTTTGGTGTACTAATTTCGGTTGTTCTGTACTTTTTTATATTACACGAGAGCAGGTATTTTGATGCTTAATATTCTGTGATTAGCACTGTTCAGAAGTTTGTACAGAAAATTTCTACGCTAGAAATGAATACGTTTTTAATTGGTGACTTCTATGGCAGTCGACGTGTTAATTAAATTGCAAAGTGTTTGTTTTGTGAGGAAATTTGTCGAACAAAAGCTGCGTGGTATTAATGGCAACGTGTTGTAATTTGTTTCTTGATTACCCTGCATACCTTGCTTTTCTACGGCAAGTATGAAGGATATTAGAGGTGGAGACTTTCTGATGAATATCAACGACGATTACTTTGTAATTTTAGAGTGCTTCGAGCGCATGACGCTGTGAATCGCGACAATTGCAAGATCGGCGGACGCTCGTGTACGCAGCGAGGCCAATGAAGTCTGGGTCGACGATTTTGGCGGAAACATTAATCGCGCGCGATGATGTCATTGCGGATAGCAGCTACGCAAGGTCATCGCGGCGTCAACGATGCTGTCACGAGTAATTCGAGAGAAATCTACACCGTGTGCAATCGATTACAACACTTTAAAAACGACTTTCGACTTTCAATGATTTTCCGCACTAGATGAGGATATTAGTATCTATACTCACTATTCGACCATTCTAATCTACACCGAGAATTTTCACAGTCAATTTTCTCAAAAGCGAAGGAATCTTATTTTACGTGTTCTACCTATTTTTTTTATAAAGTAACCACCTCCTTTGAATTTTGTCATTATACTTCTACCAATCGATACATATAAAAAAACATAGACACCTGTTAACTAGGAAAGACGACTTAACTCGTGGAAATTGAACGCTTTGCACTTCAAGTACTTATGCCTTCCACACACGTGCCATGTTAAATTAACGGTACTTTGACTGTAGTATACCTACTTTGAAAAGTGGAGGAATTCATAATTTTTAGAATTAAACAGGTAAAATTAATCTACTGTATGACTTCCTAATCCGAAGTCCAAACTACTGAATAAGGGCAGCCCCGAGCAAAAATATCTCTGCTGATCGATGAGGGAATCGTAAATTGCAGCGCGATGGGTTAATTATCACACTCGTGCAAATTTTTCGCCTCACTCATCGACTACGAACAAATTATTATTCGACTTAACTAACGAGTAGTCCGTGGGATTTTATTTCTTTTCATTTTATTTACGAGAGGAATCCCATTGGAACAAAATAAAGTACAAGTATAAATAAGGTCGCAATTATGAAGGTTAGATCTGTAATATTTTCATAGAAGGGTGACTATTAAAATCAATAAGATTAGTACAGTCTAAAGTAAAGTTCAGAATGTTATACAGGAAGAGTAATTAGTAATTAGAAACCGGTGGCGTAATGACAAAATCCCAAGATGGTTAATTATTTGTGGCTGTACTTCCGAAAGGGGCCGGTGGCCGATCGAGATGAGGTTTGGGGGTAGGAGAGGGGAGGGTGTGTGGATCCTAAATCTAAAATTGTTGCTTCGGGAATTTATTAGTTTCCGAGATATTAATAAAAAACTTTTAGTATTTCTGTTGACTTATTCCGACATAACGCATTCCACTTTTCAACTTTATCTGGATATTAGTATTGGTTGGGGCTAGATTAGTGCGGGGGGGTGCGCGCCCGCTTGCGGGCGCGTAAAGCATGGTAGCGAACCGATGTGAGTTTGGAGATTTGAACCAGCAACTTGCGAATGCGACCCATCCTACTATATAGGGTGTTATTCTACTGATAGTCAATATTCTAGGGGGCGATTCGACAGGCCAAAATAAGACGAAAATATAGAATACAATTTTTTAATATCGCGCTTCGTTTTCAAAGAAAATTGACTTTGAATTTCAGCTAAATACGCGTGCCTTTCCGGTGCCTGAGGAGCACGCGGAGGTAAGGGGAACGCGTCCAGCAGTTCGTAAAACAGTTTGCGGGGACGGGAGGGTCGCCGGGTAGGGGTGCCCGCACCTACGCCCAAACAAAAGTTCAAAAAAAAAAAAAAATTAACAATAATTTTTTATTAATATTTTGGAAACTAATAAATACCCGGAGCTACAATTTTAGATTTAAGGTCCACACCCCCTCCCCACTCCTCCCTCCAAACCTCATCTCGATCAGCCACCGGTCCCTTTCGGAAGTATATCCTTATTTGTTTATCGCGGCTGTTTGACACCAGAGGATGTTACGAATGCTCAGAATTTTATCGAAGGTGTGAATTACAGGGGCTGCGGTGTCGTCACCTTACGATCTCCGAGGCGCAAGGTCGGACGGCCTAAACGCGGGTCGAGATTTTTGTCAAGACACCGTCGCCTGTGCCAAGAATTTCGCGATCCACGGGATACGTATTCTAATTGCACACCGTTCTTTCTGCGTCAGAGCGACAAGCGTGTTTCTGCCTCCCTCGTGTCTACGGTATGCTTGAAAAATAGGGTACGCTTCGGTGATCGCTAATAGGTAAACGAATAAATTCTGCATGATTTTCGACTTTGAGTAAAATTTTATTTAAGGTCCTTAAAACGTGTAATCGAAAGAAGAATTCAATAGGCAGTTGAAGGAACAGAAGGAAAAGTAAACCTTAATTCTGTTACGTCAGAAAATCTTTCTTAATAAACTTCTAAAAATATGATCCAACCGAACAGTAATTTCTCGCTAGAAAATTACGAAAACTTGTGTTTCATTATCCTTATCATTAAGCTTTTACATTGTATATAAAATCTAATGTAATACTAAATCATTAACTACGCCACAACATATACTACCTGCCATTAAATACCATGACAGGTTAATAAATCCACGCTAATATTCTCCACAAGGTTCCCGGCTCTAATTACCATGACAAACTGTTTCTGTTTCAATGCAAATATCATTCTATACACCAACCACGCTGTACATATTCTGCAAACGACATCCGCTTGAAATGCACTTGTTACTAAAGCTAGTTGTCAACTAATCATTACTCACAGTCGACACTGTGTCTCAAGATCCCCGGAGACGTCAGTCAAACCAGAAGCTCAGCTCTCGAAATAATTAACGATATCCAGATCTTATTGCCCCACTGCACGACACGCCGCGTATATTGTAAATTAAGTTAAACGGGATAGAATCTACTGTAACAAATTGAAACGGTCACTGAATGGAATTACAAGCTCCAGGGGGTCACGCATCCGTACCGCTCCAAGTGATAAACAAGACTGACCCTTATCCAGAAAATTCAGCAACCAGGGATAGAGGGGATAATGTCACGCGGCTGGAAACTCTGGTGTCGCCGTTCCCTTATTGGCTAAATGGCCATTTCAGAACCAACAGCCTGAACGCTTCATACCCTGCCCCCTCTCATTCGGAGGATTACAAGACAGTCCTCAGATCGAGGTGCAAATAAAGTCTGTAGGCTTGAAGAATATACCTTCGTTGTTTATGCAAGGTGAATGTCAACGAAACATGGACACAGTGGCTACAACTGTTGGCTCTATGATTTTACTATTCTAGGATAAGCAGAGTCACGCTCTCTGCCAAAGGAAATTCTGTCCACTTTTACAATATAAGTTTAACTGTAAATTCAGGTATTGATAGAACAATGACAGGGCAATTTCAGGAAACGAGAATTGTTTTTTATAAAATATCTGACCACCATCGATCCACAATAATTTTCGTTACTTAGTAAGGTTATCTAAGAGGAGACTTCCGTTGTATGAAAAATTCGTTTCGTCGTATAAATGCGGCAAGAAGAATCCAAGACCATGGGTGCGTTCCGATATTCGCAGTGAGTGCAGAAATCGCAGCGCAGTCACTGCGCGCATACGTATCGTTCCGTTTCGTTACTGCGGTTCGTGCGGTCTTGAAATTTAAAAATTTTACTATGGAAAAAGAAACGTTGTTTACAATAACCTCGATACTATTAAATAATAGCGATAATGAAATCAGCAGCTGTGATTCGTCGAATGAAAGCGAAAATGAAGATGATATTAACTTGCCATTTAGATTAATATACATATCATTAATTGTGAACAAAACACTCGGACAGATTATGGAGAATATTATGGAGGTTATTCCGGGATATTCGATAATAAGTATGTAATTATACATTTGTATTAAAAAAAAACATCACATGAAGTTTCTTCAAAATAATAACGTAAAAAAGTGGCATTGTAATCATGAGAGAATTAATTGTTTTTTATTACTTTTCATTAAATTGTATCAGCTATTTCCAGTAGAGAAATTCAAATAATCAAAGATTGGAAAAACAAATACGCATGCGCGCGCGCAGTGACTGCTTCACCTCTGAAATTCTGCGTTTGCTGCACGCTCGCTGCACCGGAAGTAGCATCGCATTGGTGGAAAGTGAGAGAAATTCTAGGGAATCGTACGATGCCACCAATTTCATGCACTCACTGCGAAAATCGGAACGCACCCCATATTTCAGTAACAAGTAAGAAACGCGTTAGTCTAGCTCGTTCTGCTTAATTAGCAGATGAAAGAAGTTCGAAATCGTGTTAAACAGCGACGGAAACGGCGGAGGAAAGTTTAAAAGTGATCGTCGTTTACGATTAATCGGAGAAATTGTATAAGGAAGCTAGACGGGACGGTCCACGCGTAAATTCGATGGCTCTTTCGTAGTTCACGAAATTCGTCGCACAAATTACTCCCCGTGCTCCTGACGTCCAATTAATCATCGTAATTTTCAATTACTCGTCCGGTTGACAACCGTTGAATTATTTTCCAGCCCGGCGGAGAAGCGATTTAGATGGCTCCTCTTCCACCTTGCGTCGCTGAGTTTGCGCTACACATTTACGTTACTTGTCTCGGGCTTCCTTCGAGGAAATAACCAATCTGTGGTTTCTTTAAAAAGAAGAGAATTATAACTTGACGTCAACGCCAATGGATCGACCGAAGGATAAATCTGACTTTCACATGTCCACGAACTTTTCTACTATTTAGTGGACAAACTTTTGCAGAGAGAATAAAAAAGTTGGAATACAATATTACTTTATACATTTCTCGCCGATAGCCGATCGCTGTTCGCTTACAATCTCCTTGCTATTAGAACGAAGGCGTTCTAAGCGATTCGCAGTCCATTCCGCGGCGCGCTCCAACATCGCCAACGATCTTAATTCTCCACGGTACGTATTCCCATTTGCACGCCGTGTCACTGGAAGTTCGCGAACACGAAAACGACCGCTGTAAAGCGTTTTTGCCGGCGGCTAACACGATGGCCGGTGAAATTTGCAAACCGTTGATTCAGAAGACGGATGGAGGGCAGGGAGGGGGAGAAATTATACCCAGCGGTGGTTGTCCGGGCATCACGCAACTCCTCGAGCTAGCATCACCTCATAAATCCACCGTGTTTTACCTTAAGGCGAGATTAATAACCACCTAGCATCAGTATTTGCATTTAAACGCGGGGCTAATGCGCGTCAACCAGATTGCAGAGTATTTTGTCCCCGTGCAGCACAGTGTCGGTATAAATCCCACCGAACAATCTGCTTTTACCCGTGCACGGATTTGTCGCCGCCAGCAGAATTATCTTCCAACCGAAATCTACTCGAGATCGATGTGTAAAGTACTGTAAAGCGGGCCCGCTATTGATACAGCCTTTAAACTGGGACCTGTGTCGCTGAACGCCACCTATTTCTTTCCATACTCAAGTCAGAGAGGTAGAATAGCCTCTCGGAGATTAAACGTTGTCGTCTTACGAATGATGAGTTCACGATGCTGAATGGGGTCTGCGATGCAAACCCATGGTTATTAATATCACGAATACTAAAAGGTATAGACAGAAGAGATCGAAAGGGCCCCCGAAAATCCGAAACTCCACTGAACAGGTCCCAACGTCGAAATCTATCCTCCATCGAACTCCGTCACGAGCAAGTAGGGGAGACCGGGGCTGGTTGGCCCCAGGGGTAGGTTGACTAATTGTTAATAACTTTTCACTAACGTGTGCTCTACTGCTGAGCGATTTTCTGTAGAAACAAGTCACTTCTACTGTGTCATTCATTTGTTTCCGACACCACCATTACACGTTGTTTGGCAGTTACCAGCGTTTATCGAAAAATTGGCTATGTCAGTAAATATGTTTTCTTAAAGAGTTTATGTTTCCACGCTCTATATAGTTACAGTAGAATTAATGCGATGGGACTATTTTAAAGTTTGTTTATTAAACGACCTACTGAGACTGCGTTTTTGATTTTACATAAATAATTAAAGGTTATATAGAGTATTGAAGTCAAAATGATCGTTCGGGGTTACATGACTAAGCTGGTCAACCAACCCCAGTGATGGTTTAAATTGTTATTTATTATTAAAAAGTAATAAATATTTTATAATGAAACAACTCTCGTGACATTGTGCTATTTTATTACCATTCAGATAAGTTGCTAACAACATTTTCTTCACTGATTGCACCTATAGTCAACCTACCCCATACTGTTAGTCTACCAACCCCGACCACGGGGCTGGTTGACCAGCATGTAAGGTGTTAGAAAAACATTAAAATGCCTTAATTGTTGTCACATTTAGTCAACTTTAATAATTTAATCAGATAGCCAAATGTATGCCCTATCAAATATACTAACCGGTTTAATGATATTTCGTCCACATAATTTATTAAAAATCAAAAACTGAAAAACTGGCCTACCAGCCCCGGTCTCCCCTACACTCGGAACAAGCGCGATGGAAGAAGGCTGGATGGGACGTGGCTTCCAGCAGATATTCAGCTGATGGATGTTAGAAAAATCCACGAAACGAGGGGCCGATCGAAGGCTCTGGTTCCGCCCTCGTGTTCTATTTTAAAAGCGCGTCAGCGCGGGCTGTCGATCTCGCGCGAATCCGTAGCGCCTGCAGGAACGTAGCGGGGAGATTTATGAAAGGAACGTCTCGGATTCGAATCGAGAAGCTGCTAACTGTAAGTCGCGCGGGTGGAGAGGGCCCCGGCGCGGACTCCTCGTTGCTCTTTTGCGAGCGCGAAGCAATCGTTGGCCGTTTAGACGCCGACGCGACGGGGAGGGCTCGAGCAGCGTTTGCTCGACTTAAGCGGTCTCATCTGCAGGACAAAAGGACGATTATCTGTTCTCGTTTGCGCCGGCACGCCGATTCAAGTCGCAAATTGCGCGCCTCCACTCGATCCGGACAGCCCGCCCTCACACCCCTCCGTTTGTTCCTCATAATTGTCATCGCGTCGCTGTCCGAGCGAAAAAGTCAATCCAACACTCGATCGAGTCCGTTTTATACCCTATAATGGAACCGCGTGAATTCGTTCAGCCGCTTCCTGTTTGCTATTTTAGTCTGATAGATTTAGTGAGGCTGGGAGGGAGAGGGACGGGGCGAACGTAGGTAGCGGACCGAGGAATCGAGCAAGTATAGAAGCGTAACAACTGTACCACGAGGTGGATAGATGACTACAAAGTGGGGATCGGATGATTTTTCAGGAGAAGAAAATAATTACGTTGAAAATGTGAGATTAAGGTTCTGGGAAGATTGATTTTGGAAATTCGCGGGCTGCTCGGGCTGCGATAAGATCTTTAATTGGTCCCATGTTCCTCGAGCAGGAAATTGATAGCGCCAATTTGTACATATATACCCGATGCATTTTCGAAACGTAATATTTCCTCGAACACTGGGGCTACGTTCCACACTTGTTGATCCATAACGGTAACGACTGAAACCTACCTACGAGACGGATGTCGGGAGAATCGAAAAAAGACAGAGAACGGATGACGTGGATATTAGAACATCTGTTAAAACAGTGTCAGGAGCTGGGGAGTCCGTTCAGAGCAGAAGGCAGCTGGAAAAATACAGACACAATGTGCCGGTGTAAAGACCATAAAGATATTCAGATAATACTGCCTCCACCCTGTTGCAACCCTTAACTGCCAAGAATTTCGCAGTGATTTATTAACGAAACTTCGTTCCCTCGGTGACCTTTCCAGCGAAATAACGCGTGGCCCGCGACTCGGGGGTACCAGTCTCAGGAAGCATCGCCGCGTTAGATAAATATTTATTTAATTAAAGCCACCGCGGCGGGGGCAGGCGGCCGGTGGGGTCGCTCGAAGATTTCAATAATAACTCGGCGGATCGGTAGGCTGGCAAGAGGATAATTTCAGCCGGTTGTCGAGCGGACGTTCCATATAGACGTGTCGAAGATAGACATAGTTTTGGCCGTCCAGGAGCATTAATTCTGAAACACGTGCGCGGCCATGGTGCACGCGGCCGCCTCCAAGCCGCGGATAACTCGAGAATAAATCATCCCCATCGTTATTATCATTCGCGCGAAGCAAGGGGGCAGGCGTTGACTTATCGCGCCGCGTAAATTTCTGCCCCTCGACCCCTTTAATGGAGAAAGAAGGAAATTGACTTCGATCGTATGCCGCTTGATGGAAAGCCTGTTCTTCCCGTTGCACAGTGGTCTGGAAAGCGGCGTTTTGTGGCCAAAATTCTGATCTTTCTGCACCTTGGTGATTAAGGGTTTTTGAGGTCGCTGATAACGAATTTGGCACCAGAAATTCAACATTCAAAATGGCGGATTCAATATGGCGCGCACTGTGGTCTGGAAAGCAGTATTTTTAAAATTAAAAATCATAGCCGTACTAGAGAAAAAAGAGAAAAAAGATTCAGCTCTAACATTATCTTTGACTTAAAAAAAATAAAACATTAAAAATACACGCGTACGGGACGCCCAAACACCTCGAGCGTCATTTCTAAAAGTCTCTATAAAATTGAAGGTTGCGGGAGGTTGCACTTGAAATTAACATGCTCTTGTTAACAATTGTGTAAGCTATCATGTAAAAAAAGTCCGATGTTAATTTCACTTAATCCTTTTTTTATAAGCCTTCTCAAAGTTTAAATTCATATAAACATTGCACTATTTGTTCATGGACTAAAAAATGCCTATGACACATATAAATAACTGAAATATACTTCCTTACCTATATAACTGTATGATATAAACACGTATTTTGATGTTCTATAATGAGTAATTACAACAATTAGTTTCACTTCAAATTTCATGATTTACACTTTATAACACTATATCTGATTATAGAATTGCCTGAAATATATAATATGATTGGAGTTTGAAGGTTTCGGGGGTTATCAATACATAGGAAAAAACAGTTTCTGTAAACATTGAAGTTGAAAATTTGACTTTTGGCCACAAAACGCCGCTTTCCAGACCACTGTGCGTTGCCGATGAATAAGCGACTTTCGCCAAGAAGAACGAAGAGAGAAATCGTGCCACTGCCACAGGTGACGAGTAATAACGGCGCAGAGGTGGTCGGTAGGAAAGTATGATTATAAAAGGGACTAATGAGGTAACAGTCGAGGCATATATCAATTTACAACGAGCCTGGCGGGTATTCATAGAAGAGACGCCTATTCGACGATCGCGAGTTCAGCGTGGATATAGATCACCGCGAAACATAACGCGATTATTGTTAATCGGAAGTCCCAATCGCGAACGGTGCTCGACGAGCATTCATCAGGCGGATTTACGTTCCGCTCGTTTCTCCGTTCGAAGCGAGTTCGCTGCCAGATCTAAAACCGTCTAACCGACAATGACGTAGAATCTGAGTAAATCGCGCCCGTTGTCCCTCATTTCGCATTAATGCCGGCCGGACTAATCTTTCTTATTCCGCGTTGCAGCGCGTCGCTTTGTCCCGTCCACTTAATCTCATCTTTCCAGCGGACCTTTGCCATTAAACATCCAGCGCGCTCGCTGCTGAAGAGTCGAACGCCCGGAGATGCTCGGCTCCTTGTGTTTCGCACGTTCCTGGGGCCAAGTCTTCGAGATTCTGTGTGAAATTCGGCGCGGAGAGAAGGGAGAGCCTGGTAACTAGGGTAGTTTGCGAACGAGAGAAACGTTGCATCGGGGAATTGTTACTTTGTAGGTTTGGAGGGCCCGAGAAACTTGAGGGAAGTAAGTCTCGCCAAATCTGGTGTAAAGTAAATTCAACGTAGATACTCGGGGTGAAAGCTCGTAAATTCTATTTGAATGGGAGTGTAATTGAAAGTAGGTTGCACGGGGAAGGTTGCTTGGTAAGTGAACCTAAAGCGGACTAGAATTCTTCTAGGGCAGAAGGCAAATGGCCCTCGATGCATTTCTGACGAATGCACCACCGAGAACATTGTAGAATTTCCAGGAAAGGCGCAGCGCAGATTATCTGCCCTTCCGACGGAAGTCCGAACAAAGAAATTCGTTTCCCCGACAACGATATCTAGTTTAATTTACCCACCGCTTGCCTCGGCAACTTTATCGCAACCGGTTGCACGATTAATGCCCCAGTTTTACGAATTGTCGGCTTCCAGCGATAATTTTACTCGCTCCACTTCTCTGCTCGCCTTTCCATCAATATAAAATTGAAGCACACGGAAAGAGATTACCTACGCGTCAAAGAGAGCAACCTAGATCGACGAGTAAACCATCGAATATTCGAGAACCAACTGTTGGAACTTTTGTTTCGAGCCGATCTAAACACTGGCGCCCGCATTCGCCAATATTTTCGGTCGCTGTTCATTACGTAACTAATAAAGAGATACATCCAAGTTTCTTAATTGCGCGCACAGTTATTCGAGCGTCCTCCTCTCGACTCGCCGACCGAATTATTGAAAGAAAAAAAAAACGGACGAAACCTAAACCCCCGTTCGTTCCGTGGTAAATCAAGTGCGAGATCAGGGAAGAAGATTTCGTAGCTAGAGAAATATGCAAATAAGATACGCGTGAGAAAATTCAAATTAAGATCCCCCCGGAGGAGGGGGGGGGTCGTCGTTCGCCAAAGGAAAGCTCGGAATTCTGTTTGCGCGCGAGTTTATTCACTGCTGGCGTAAAGCAGGCATAATGCCCGAGGCGCGTGGAGCGCGGTTACGCGCCAAATAAAGTTGGTAAATCCCGCCGAAATCCGCGATCGAAATAAGTCCGTTTATCCTTGACGAACATCAGAATGAACCGTGTAGAATACTCTCGCGGCGGCTCGCGCGGAGGAACGAGTTTCTGCGTTTATTTCTGGCGAGCGCGAATCGCGTGCCGAAACTCCGCCGACGAGCGCTTTAAATCCCTAATCGTATCCCGAAAGCCCAGGGATAGTAGCGGCGGGAGGCCGCCGCGAACGGGCCGAGAAGCTAATGCGCGACAAACGGTCCTCGTAGTCGTAGCTGCGATTTAAGTACGCGTTGGTAAGCACGGGGCTACCCGTTCGCAATAAACGCCCACGTAGGGGCGCCAGCGACGAGCCATATAGCCCCTGTAATCGCACGTGTCACTTACGAATGTCGTCACTTACTTCTTGGATCTTATAGCTGGTCCTGATGGTCTTGCGTTTCGTCGTCGTCACCTCGTACGTCTCCTCGACGGTGGGCGCCCCTTCGTCCTCGTTGTTGTTGCCGCCATCGTTATTGTTTACGACCGCCTCGACGTCCCGCGGGGCGCCGTTGTCCAGGGCGTCCGTGGCGTCCATCGTCGCGTTCTCCGTATCGGCTTCCAGGGTGAACGATCGGTCGGGCGACCAGCGAACAGTTTCAGAGATCGCTGGTGTACCTCGGACGGCTTCCTGGGGCGGGCTTGGCAACGGGGAGCGACGAGGGGCGACGGGGGACCACCAAACGCGGGGGCAGAAGGCGCGATTCGGGTGGCCGCGCGAAAAACCTCGAGAAACGTACGAGCAACCACCGAGACTATTCCGGGATTGGCGAAGCTGCGCACGAAACGGAGAGACTGGCCGTACTAAAGCACCGCGGTTCGAGAAACCCGCGGCGAACGTGTTCCCGCGCGCCTTTCAACGGCGAAAATAGATTCTCAAGTTTTCCCGATGGAACTCCACGCGTTCGTGGCCGACGAGTGTCGATTTCGTCGTTCGCCGCCGCGATAAATCTGCCCCCGACACCGCCTCCTGCACTCGCGTCCCGTACGAAATCACGCGCACAGTTGCCACGCTCGGACACGTCTGGGAGGGAAGCTCGCCGCGAAGCCGCACGACTGACAATCCAGCAGACTTGTCGATCCAAGGAATAATCGATCGTTACGGTGCCGGCCAGCGGCGTGGCTTCGGTCCTCTTATTTCGCAACGGAGTTCAATGTTTATTACGTCTAATCGAACGATCACGCCGATCGACTTGCAGGGGATTTCTGGGAAATGTTCGAGGTGTCCGAGGATTATTACCGCGAATCGTCGGATCGTCGGATCGTCGAGGTTGGAGGCGGTGACGCTGGAGCTTAGATCTACACTTTTGTAACGCGCGAAAGTAAGTTAGCGACGCGCATTTAAATATAGACGTACGAACATGCGTCCCGACTCGCGTTAAAGAATCCGTTTTGTGTTAAAATTAAATTGTTTACGCGCCGGAAACGTTAAAACGCACGAGCGGCTACACCGGGTCCGGTGGAGTTTCGAGTACGAACTGCCACCTGGTGAGCGGCGGGCCTATTACGCAATCGCAACATCCATTCGAGTATCGACTTTCGATTTATCCTGTATTTTTTACAATCTCGATCTCGCCGATCGGCATACTGCTTTAATACAAGTGCTCGTTCGAGACATTTATCATGGAAAATATATTTGTAAAAATCACAGTGAAGTTAATAAGGCATTCCTAAACGCAAGCGCGTACATGTCCACGGCGTGATACATTCCTCCTGCGTTCTTCCAGGGTTAACCTTTCAAATAAGCGTAACCTGCCAACAATTTAATCGTAACACGAACTTTTCTTTTAAATAAAAAACAGACCAGCCAACAATTGTTTTTAACATTGGAAGCACCAATTAATTCTTCGTAAATGCACCAATAAGCTTTTATCGCTCGCGCCGATCTACGCTTTATGAGTTCTCGTAATTCTTCAACTGTATCAGATCCTCGGGCCTGTAGACTCCCACTTCCGTGATGATCCCTTTGATAAGACTAGCCGGAGTTACGTCGAACGCAGGATTCCAGCACTGTATTCCAGGCGCTGCGATTCGTTGGTCGTTTATGTGGGTCAGCTCCCTCTCTGGCCTCTCTTCGATAACGATGTGATCGCCGCTGGGGATGCTGAAGTCTATGGAGGTTCGTGGGGCCGCCACGTAGAAAGGAACATTGTGGTACTTAGCTACTATGGCGATCTGAAAGATTCCAGGAAATGTTAGGAGCGTGGTAAACGCCCGGGAGCTAGTAAGAGCCGTACGCCACGCAACTTACCTGATACGTTCCAATTTTATTGGCCGTGTCGCCGTTCGCCGCCACTCTATCGGCGCCCACTACCACCGCAGAAATATTTCTGGACTTCATCAACGCCGCCACCATATCGTCGCAGATCAGAGTGGCGGGGATCTTCTCGTACACTAATTCGTAAGCGGTCAGGCGCGCTCCCTGATTGTAAGGCCTGGTCTCGGAGCAATACGCGTGTTCTGTAAATTGAATTAGTACTTGCGACTTTATCGAACCTCCCCAGATATTTAGAAACTAAAGACATGCAAACGTTACCAAGACTATTTCTCTTATGAAGTGATCTAATAACACCTAAGGCTGTGCCATAACCTGCTGTCGCAAGGCTGCCAGTATTACAGTGCGTCAGAACTCTGACGGAATTGTCGCCGTTCACGTTCTTCAAGATCTCTCGCGCCCCAAAGTCCCCGATAGCTTTGTTATCGGCGATATCTTTCTCCAGCATAGCTTCTATAGCGTCGAGAAACCTGCGAATCCCATTACCAACGGTACTGACATCCACCCTACGACTTATCCGCTTCCAGCTAGCCTTACGTACCTCCCCTTCATCTCCGCCACATTAACGGACGCGTCCTTGCTCAGTTTATTAGCTAAGTGAATTAATTTGTCCGCCGCGAGCTTCATGTTAACGGCGGTGGGCCTGGCGGAGACCAAGTAATTTAATTTGCCCTCGACGTCCTGGCGCAGACTCTTTTTGTCCGTGGGTTCCTCCCTTTTAAGCTCCGCCGCTAAACTCAGGCAACCGACAATGGCAATAGCTGGTGCGCCTCGAACCTGGAACAGTGTATAGAAGCTCGCATGAGAACCGACTGAACCGCCAAGGCTAACCGCAGATGCGCGACTCCGATGTTGAATGTGTACCTGCATTTTATTGATGACCTTCCAGCCATCCTCCACGCCGTTGACGGGGACGTACCGCGAGATCGCCGGCAACAGTATCTGATCGAGTATCTCCAGTTTGCCGTTTTTCCATTTGATAGCCTGCAGCGTCATTTCGATCCGTCCGGAGGCGAACCTCGTGTCTTGGCAGCAGGTGGAAAGGTACGGGGCAGATTCGAGGCGCGGCTAGCAGAACCGCGGCTTCTTAGTTTCTGAATGAAACGGGAGCCCGTTCATTTGAAGCTCACGTGCACTTCGGACGGCCGTGACTCGAAGCCTATCGTAAACGCCTATCGTATCGCGAAGATATCACGTGTGCCAGAGCGCAGCTCGCGTGTATGCATACGTATGAAAGCCTGCGCCAGCGACACCTGTATAACTACTAGAAAACTACGCCTTCCTCTGACCGGAAGTCCTCTTCGGCGAGATTATTCAAATTATTTTGCGACACCGACGGCACCGCGGCTGCACGGTTTAGCCGGGCTAGGAATATCGCAGAAATTCGGGGAATGTTTAATAACGCGAAACGAACTTCTCAAATAATTCAGCTACGTTGCTTCGGTATTCTTTTGGACAGTCTTTGACGCTGCGATGGAACTCGGGACCCGTGCCGGTCTACTTATTTCCCTGGGTTTAAGGAGCTTTTAACGAGCTTCGTGTACTTTCTATCGTTTTTTGATAAATAAAGCAATCTCCTCTTATTAATACCGCGCAGATTTTTTTTAAAGAGACCCGTGTTCCCTTGTACACGCGGCATCTTCGCAGAGTCTTCTGTGAAGCGGACACTTTACTTGGGAGCTTCTTTTATGATGAGTAGTAGTAGTAAAGTGACGTTAAGTGGAGGTAAATTGTTTTGAACGTGCCATCGAGTAGCTACGCGCACAGATTCAATGTTTCTTTTTTATTCTATTTTGGTCGGCTCGTGGCATTAAGCAAGCCCGTGTTTTTATCTAGCTCTATAAAACGATAAAACGGGCAATATACCGATAAGAATTATCGAGGAGACGCGGGTGCATACCGCGACTTTAAATCAAACGCGCTTCACCGCAAAGGAATCGCTCTCATTCCTGATGCAATTCGTCGCTTTGATCCTTTATATGAATCCTATGTACGTGTGCTCGCTGGTGACCGAATACTCGCAGCATATTTCGAGTGCAAACTATCCCATTTACTTGCCGCGCTTTTTGAAAAAAAACCTTTGCATTTGAAAACAGACTGTACTTCTCAGCTGGCCTCACCTGTTCACGCGGAGGAACACATCTCGCGCTGGAAGTGTAATTCCGTCCGGTGAATTTCGATCGTTTTCCGCGAGCTTTTCGTCTTTCATTCCTCGTGAACGCTCCTCGAAAGCAATCGCGTTTGAAGCATGGATGTTCGCCGGCGAAACGATCACGCACTTTCGAAAAATAATGGCTACTCCGGGACGCAGGATTGAAAGTTAAACTTAAACGAAACACGTTCAGACTTCGCAAGGCTACTTGTATAATAAACGTTTGTTGGTAACCAAGTGTTTGTTCGCAGATAATTTTGTTTGCATGCGTGGGCGGAGGTATGCACAAGGTATACAACTTTTGCTTCAAATATGCTAAAGATAATCCAGCGCTGTTATTGTGACAACGGAACTGATTCTTCTATTTGGGGAATAGTTTCCAACCAAAAAACTGCCGAATATCGGAATTCATAGTACCCACTACCCAGGGTCCCGATTTCCATATAAATGGGATCTAAAGCCTCAAGTAGCCAGCCACCAAAAATTGCCGTGGCTCAAATCATTTGAATAATTTGATTAACAGAATGTCCTCCAGTAAGAGAACGAGGTGACTTATCAATTAATTCCTTTATTTATTAAACCAGATAAGCTCTTTGGTATATAAGAACAACAAAGATAAGAGCACTGCACTGATTGCGTACTTACGATTAGTGAAATATCGTGTCGTACGCTAGCAGAATCACTGTGGCGACTGCATCAACTTGTGCCGGCTGAATATCCCATAAGAATTAACATTCCAGATAGATTACAAACACGGCCTCAATTTCATTTACACGCAGAAGTCGCGGAATACAAGTGGCTTAAACTGGGACAGACCTGAACTGGAACAGAGATCTGGTATGGTCTT
The DNA here is from genome assembly GCA_946251845.1 of Andrena fulva. Lineage (NCBI taxonomy): Eukaryota > Metazoa > Arthropoda > Insecta > Hymenoptera > Andrenidae > Andrena > Andrena fulva. The sequence goes on along the minus strand of OX276329.1, from coordinate 56,835,581 downwards.
AACTGAGTCTTGCAATTGTAATGAATTGCACCGCCTAAGAAGCTGTATAGTCTTTCGAAGAATTCTGAAATAACAATGCAGCACAGATTTAGGGAACTGTGTGAGTCAGATTCGGTAGCACAAAGGATGACGTAGGAAAAGTTTTAAGTGTGATTAGAAATATCTGCATTCAGCATGCAGAGATTAGCACTCTGCAAATTCAAGGAAAAATAGTTCCAACAGCTGAAGTAACGAAATTAATTTAATATACGCAGGAAATTAAAGGGAAAACATCTAGCAAAAAAACTAATTATTTAAAGGGCCAAGTTAGCGCCAGAAGGTGCTAGAAGTCTACCGTTGTTAGACCATGAGCGGTAAAGTTTTATGAAGGAATAGTAAGAGCAAGTTTCGGATATCTCTACCATCGAATTGCTCTGGCCCTGTAAAGTATTACAACGAGAGATCGATCAGAGCAGATTACTGGATTTTCGTCGGAAGGTATTAATTTGATTGATGCTCGTGATCTCGCGTCGATGTTCGTTCCATCGCTAGCAACGGCTAATTGTAAGGAACTTGTCATCGTGTCTCCTTAAAGGAAAGCAAATAACTTTGTGCGCCGAACTCTGGAGTTGCAGTTAGTAACGCATGAAATGCCATTTCAATGCTTCCATCGCGATATCTGCGTTGTAAAGTTCCTTTCTACGAGCAACTCTTTGTTCAAACTATGCGCGGAAGGAACGGGCGCGGAGTCCGATTTAAATTTCATGTTCTGCTAATGGAAAATTACGAAAATTACTCCCGCGTGCATTTAAATTAATCGACGAATATTTATTGGCCGAAGTTGGGAGTTACGTTAATGGCCACTGATAAAAGAAAGATAAAGTATAAACAGTGATTGAAGAAGTGAAACGCAAGGGCAAGTCTGTCGAACCAATGGCTACGTTTCGTTCTAAAGAAGTTAAAGAACAATCTCTCCGGTGCTCGAAATTATTTTCGTAACTGAAAACTGTAGAATGGAAGGAGCATCGCACAAGATATAAAAGTCACGTGCCCTCAATCGTATAACCGCGCGTCCTCGATCGCCAAAAACGATGCCACGGCATTGTTGACAGGAAATATTTGAGCTGTTTCACGAAGTGCTTGATCGCCAACCAATCTCTGTTTGACCATTCACTTAAGACGTTCCCAGAAGCGAATTCCAATGGTATCCCCGAGATATTCGCACACGTTGCATCTTCTGATCTTTGGACAATTATAGCATCGCTGATAAGATAATGACGAATAGTTACATCCTGTAAGGCAGTGCTTTCCAAATCGTAAAGAAGGTGCGCACATTACACGGCTCGTAAGCAATTGTAAAATTTTATTTCCTCAAAAAAAGAATAAAGGCACTGCAACGTAAAGTGTGAAATGGAATAGGTATGTGTATCTGAATACAAGCGTATTTATAACGTTCGGAGTGCGAAACAAAGTTCACCGAAAAATATTTATAGCCTCACGCTTCGCGGGTCGTGTTAAATCGTTTGTAAATGGAAATGGCCACCACAAAGCAACTTCACCGCACATTCACGGGCGTCGTGTTCATAAGTCGATACTTTTACCTCTTTATTCGCACACGAATTCAAAGTGGACCTCGCAGAATAATCACTCTGAATCAACATTATTAAAACAGCTTCTCTGTGTATGTAGGTGCTTAGGAAGGGATAATATGAGGCATTGAGAGCACAAACGGACTAACCCACATTTTTTTGCAAAATTGAGTTAGCAGCAATAATGAATTCCAATAGGCTCTACTAATCATGTGAAATGGGAAAAATTGTTTTTTTTTTCATTGTGGGTTAGTCCTTTTTTGCTCTCAATGCCTCGTATCTAAATGTAAGTCGATGATTTCTTGCCTTTCCTCATACTTGAAAATCGTCACTAAGTTGATACTAGAATCGTAATTAAAAGATCTAGCTAATTTACTTTTTTTAAAAGTGGCACGGGATCTGAAATGTGGTCGAATTTAAAAAACTATTAAAATGTACCGACACATCAACAGCGCTACAATAATAGAACTGAAAGTTGAAAATCATAAAAAGGTTGGCTACGCGTCAGTTCCTATTCTCCGTACAAGATCAGGGGGAGAGAAACGAATGATCTACACAAATTCATATTCACTTTAATTAAATATATCTATGTACATTATAGGTACATCGTAATACATTTACCATTATGACGACTGTACAGCTTAGCAGCACTTTCAATACTGTTCACAAAAATACATCGCATATAAACGAGCAATTCAGTTTATACGCAAGGTCGGCCCAGGACTTGCGACCGGACAGAGCGTCTCTATTCTTTCTTTCCTTTCGGACCCCGTGGCCCCGAAACGCAGGATTATGTACAAAAAAAAGCGATTTCGGCTCGAGTCGCAGGTCGGGCCAGAAGAGGAAGGAACGTGCCGCGAGAAAATGTACGATCTTGCCAGGGATGGAAACTGCCACCGGAAACCACCGTCGACGGCAATGTTTCGCAAACAACTCCCTCCTGAAACGGCTACGAAGTGCCGAGATAACGGCTCGGCTGGTATATACAAGCGGAGGCAGCACGAATCAACGATTCGAAGATGTCGAGGAAAATTCTTTCGCGCGACACATTCTTTTCGAGAAAAATCGATTTTGAAGATGCTTGGAGCATGCGCGCTTCTAATCTTCGCTAACAAGGTGGCATTGCTATAGCACAACTCACGGCAGAGTCGCTCTGCTAAAAGTAGCGAATTGTAATTGTAGGAAAAAATGTACACGTGACATCCATTAACCCTTTAGCTGCGAATGCAGCGAATAATTGCAACAAAGCAGCGTCCTAATTATCGTCTTAACTACCCTTTGCATTTTCCTTTTTCTGCTGCTTATCGCAGCTAAGCAGTTACTATTTAGATCGCGTTGCAGCTAAAGGGTTGAATTCGATCGAATGGTTTTCGCTATCTACATACAGTGCCTGGTTATTTATGTTCCTATTTAATAGAACGAAAAAGGCATGAAGGGATAAATTACAGTTTTTTTAGCCCCTTTCGATCCCCAAAACTTTTATACTCCGGTTAGGAATCTGGAAGCTAGAAGCTCGCCAAGCGCGCTTGCTCCTAAGTAGTATCAAAGTTGCTTTGCCTTAAAACCAAGCCCCGTGCTGAAAAATTATACCGCACATTTTCGATTCATTGTTCAGTGCAGGCTCGCTACATGTATCATACACGTTGGATCTTTTATAGAATTACTAGTAACATCGCCAATAGTTCCGATCTCCGTGGAACCGACATTAGAACGCCAGCCGTCATTTACGCAGCCCCTAATATCGGCTGTTCGTAATATTTAACTAAGAGGATCCTTCGAGAATGTTTCAGAGAGTGGGTGGTTGTTCCAGCTCCCAATCCCTGGGTGTTACGGAAGTACTATTAACAAACAGCTGGGCGGCCCGAATGGGCCGCAGATTAACCTTAAGTACCATCGAGAAACACGAGATATTGACACTTTTTTGATACCGATTATTTTATACAATTACATAGATTGTGTGCGATCCGACGCGCGGCCGTCGCGGCGTGAATCGCGTCGGTTCCCGCGGCGTCGGGTATCAAAAACTAGCTGAACCCGATCAAACAGAGAAGCCTGGCGCGTTATCGCGAACGATAATGACGGGCTCAGAAGAAATCTTATCTTGCGACACAGACAGAGTCAACTCGCGCTCTCCGAACACCTTATCACATATTTTCGTTCATTAATTATTTCTCTCTCTTTCATCTCGATCCCACAGTCTCACACTCTCACACATCGCCGCGGAGCGCTCTCCAGGGGGGTCCGCACGCACCTCACCCATTCACGATTACTATGCGATAGAAACGATTTCGCGAAACAACTTAAGGAACATTTGGTATCGAGGGCAATAATTCGGTCGGGTGACGATAGGCTGGTGCGAGAAATCGAGTTTCTTGTCCCCGGTCTGACCGCGTAGGAACCGTTTTCGTTTCGCCCGGTCGTCGGGACCCCGCCACCGGCGACGTTTTAAGTAGTACGAGTGGACGATGGAGCCGACCGCGGACACTCCTGAATTGTAAAAGCTACGGCGCGAACGGAAGTACGTTTGCAGAATGCAGAATGAACTGTGAATAATACTATATGTTCCTCGATTATTGAGCACCTTTTTTTCTTTAACATTCTGCGCACCCAATGATTCAGGAAACATTATGCTTCGATCGAATAAATATTCTATGGAAGTAAGTAGCTACGTTCGATTAACTCTGCGCAGATTTCATAAAAGAATGGAAAATCTAAATAGTTTGGTTTGTTTACCAAATAGGTGATGGCTTTTATAATATCCGTGTTTTTTTGCGGAAAAAGTGACTGGAAGCTTCATACACGGGCGGTAAAAATATTTCGCGAGCGCCAAAACGAAAGAGCCATCGACATCGATGAAAACGTTCATAATGGGTTACAAATACTGGCTCGTGGAATTTTTAAAAGCATCCGTCGCGTGCATGGGATGTTCGCGCTGATGGAAATCTGACGGGGAATCAAAAATCGAAAATTCTCGGCTGTCGGCGCTGGTAAGCCTCTGTACTCGAAACTGATGGCTCCCGAAAAATTACAAGTCTGATCGACGCTACTCTGATAATCGTTTCTAGAGCCGAATCACAATCGCTACAACGTTATATAAAATTCTACTGTAAAATGCTAATCTAAATAAATGTTTAAAGAAGAATTATCGAGTAACTTTGAGAGTATTCATTGATATTAAAGTATGAATTACATTTTAAATGTACTTTGCAAAATTTTACTATCGTAAAGTCTCCTAAAAAAAATCGAGCACTACTAAATCACAAACCGCTATCTTTTCGTCAACTTTTCACGAGTATTAAATATGTGCACTGGAAATAGACAACTTTTCATAAAATCCTACAGATAATCATCGAACAGTTGATACACCGGTATACAAAATTTACCAAGACTATTCTATTCGATGCAAACTGCTTGAATTAAACTCTTCCGCTCGTAAAGGGAGCATTTCCCCACCTTTTAAAAATTTGGATGCAAAACACAGTATGTAAAAATATATAAAAAGAAACTTGTTTCTGTCAGAGTATTCGCCGGTATCAAAGCACCACAAACTCATTTAAATGTTTCTTTTGCGGTACGTATAAAAGATTCTGCTTATGCATAAAAAGATAAAGAATGTCTGAAGTAATTATAAAACTGCCGTGTCTACGAGGTTCCCGTTTTACTCTGACCGCCCTGAATATCTCTGTTGTCTATGATACAAGAAAAAGTTATTTGGTTCTCACGTTCAAAATCAGAGATACAGAAACCTCTGTCTGACGGACAGAGAGCACGTGGCCTGCACGATTGCCTCTCATTTCCCACAATACTACACTGCCTCCTTGAAATCATCCTGTTTTGTTAATACCTACATGCTTTTCTAGCATCGCCACTGACTCGTTACACGTTCCCGCAAAATCAACGGAAAAGATAGAGGCCAACGCAATAAATTGGCCCCACTCGCCGGAGCGGGCCAAGTTTTCACTTAATTCCGCGCTAGGTTGGAACTTAAGAACGCCTTTGGTATAAAGCACCTGGGAGCCGTTAAATTGTGAGTTAATAAATTCCGCGGGCAGAATGGCGGCGATGCATCGTGCGCATCGCGGGGGCTTGCCCGCCACGTAGCGTTCTGATGGATTTAAGAGCGAGCCCCTGAAAACTTTCATCCCCGACAACTGAAATCGTGGCTGTAACGTATCGACGGAGGGGCAGTCGATACAGCCGGGAAGTGAAACACAGCCTTGCGCGAAGTGGCGATTCCTCTGCTGCACCAGACTACCGGCACGTGGATGTGTATAAATATATGTATGTATATACAGGGTGGGTCGCGGAATTGGGGCAGGTCGTGGCTCCAGTTTCACTCAACATACAGGACAAATAATAGGGGTAGCATCGAACGGCAGAGTGAGAATTGTAACTGCACTTCTTTCATATAATCAGTACATCGCAAAGTATTAGGTTTTATGAACTGTCTTTTTATACGATTCACCATAGAATCAGTTTCCTTAAGTACTCCGTAAAGCTAAATGAATGGCTTACCTCTGCAATCGAATCAGGCGAATAGGACGATAAACTTTCCGGCTGATATTACTTGGAAATTCTGAACAGAGATTTCCTCAGATTTTGATACAGCACTCGATGCTTTTCTCCCTTAGTTTCATCAATCTCGAACGAAACATGAGCTAAAGCTAGCTCCGATCGCACGACTCACCCCGTGCACGTACATATACAAACACGTGTTTATATTTATGCGTATAGGTAATTTGTATGTGTGTATCATATGCATGTATAATCTAGGTTCCATTTTGGTCGTGTGCACAAGTCCGATGACGAGCCAACACCCGTCCAGGCTGATCGAGCAAACGTCAAAGTTCCATTATCGTCACCGGGACGACACACCGCTTCGATCGGCGGTCTTCTATTTACAGCACCCCGGCTCCTCGCCTAGGACAGGGCGATCTCGATCAGCTGGAACCCGGCCACGTCATTGGACAGGGAACTCACTTTGAGTCGAGCGCGAATCATGGAATTCGAAAAAGGGAAAGCCACGCGTCCGCGATAAAGAAAGGGAGAGATGAGAAGTTAATTCACCGAGGCTGGATCTGAAATGCTGTCGGACACCGTGCGAGTGAAGACGCGTGGCTTTCGCTTCGAATGTCGCGAACGTCGTCAACAACGTCTCGTTCCAATCGGCGTGCAGAAACAGCGTCTGTTCCGGCACCTTTACCACGCGACACGTAAATTAACCTTAATTTATCGGCCCTACGGTATCACATAAGTTCCACGCTGACTTGACTCGAGCTTCGCTCGACACTCTACGAAATAACTTAGGAACCACACGCTCGAAGATTCTTATACCGACGAGAGGTTTGTTAGGTACTTTACGAGCCTCGACAATGATTATTACCGTTTAGTAGACGAAGAATATTGGTCCAAAGAGAAATGTAATTACACGTAATATATGGAGGGGATCCCTGGGTGTCTGGCGAGCTTCGGGGGGCGTGATCCCCGTCGGGTATGATCGTGTACTCAGGGCTCAAAAGACTGCTCCTCGAAATAGGATCCGACGGGGGGAACGAATCCTCCGCTCCAAGGCCCCGGGCCCCGCTCCGTTCTGTACAACTTTGTTTGCTATTGGACATCGTACACGTACGAAATACTGTCGACGATCAACACCCGAGAACGTGTCTTTCCCGCGTCTAACCCCCCGCTCCACGTGATCGTAGAACAGAGCTTAGTGGCCTAACGAAACGTACAACATTTAAGATACACGTAACAGCGATTACGACCGCGATTATAATTCGTAGTACCCTTTGAGTTTTCGGTGTTCGATGATCACAGCGCGCATTTCAGCCTTCCATTGCGTTTAAGAATTAGACCGTTAAGTTCGAAGCTCGCTGGACTTTCTGTTTCGCGTTCCTGCCGCGCGTTCCTCTCACCTGCCCGACTCTTCTTGCTCGGTCCCGTTCGACCCTCGGTGTCCGTTTGTCGTCTCGCGACCGTCCGGGCCATGCGATCGAGGGGAACTGAGAAGAGAGGCTGCAGGGGATCGAACGCGATCGAGAACGTTAGCTATTGCGCGGAGGAAACGGAACACATCAGCCGATGATCGGGATTCAAACGAGTCCGCGAGTCCAAACGAGCCAATCTACGAGACTTGGATATTATTTACACGAATCCTAGCGAGTTTCGGTGTCCACCGATTTGTACGATCGTTTACAAGCGGAGTGATACAATCGATACCAGCCGAGAAACGGAGGTTAACACCGCACCGAGCTCGAGGAGACCACTCGAAACGTTTTACTATCGATCGATTGTCCTCGCAAAATTCTCTGACACCGTGCATCCACTATACGCTTCTTCTTCTTCTTCTTCTTCTTCTTCTTCTTCCTCCTCCTCGTCTTCTTGTTTCCTCTTGCAGACCTGGTACTCGCGACCACACCGATCAGAGAGATCGCGAGCCGTGCAGAAATACTGGCGAAGTATATTCGCGCGATTACCTATCAGAGGCCGTTCGTTGCATCGATTTGCCCCGCGAACCGTGTCTTTAGCGATTATAGTCAAACTGTCACAAACCGAACCGAAGTGTCTCGAGAGAACGTCCGTGCCCGCGCGAATCAAACGTATGAACTGGTGTCCCACATCCTGGAAGATCCTCTTTCACGGGGACTGGTTTAAGTCCTCTAAGTATACGCCGCGAATGTGAGTCGAAACTGGGGGGGTTGCGAACAAATTTTTACGGAGGGTTCGTAAAGCTCTTGAAACATCGAAGTCACCCAAGCGGCTGTCGCTGCTGGCACAGGAACTCCTGTCTTTCAAGAATCTCGAGTCTCTTCAATTCATTAAGACTCTGATACCTTCTAAGATTGTTTTAAGAAATGAAATGGTACTTCAATTATAGTTAACTGAAGCTTATCGAGTCCTCGATCACTCGACACTTTTGGAGGTCTTGAAACGTGTACCGATAACTAGTGCTGAAAATATGTATCGACCTATTAAAACAGTTACACGAGTACAGACTATTGAGGGAATGTTTTGGGAGTGAAACGATGAACCCGAATCACTACGATTCCACCGTTAATTCGGTATCTGTATACCAAGTTATCCCCATTCATCGGGACTAAAACCAAAACACTGTTACACCAAAATATCCCCAATACCTATAGCCACGTGACATCAAGAATTCATCGAGCTTCGAATAATCCCATCGTTTCAAGACCTTAAAACACTTTGTCGATAGACGAGACATTTCGCGTGGAAGAAAGAAAAGAAAAGAAAAGAAAAGAAAAGAAAAGAAAAGAAAAGAAAAGAAAAGAAAAGAAAAGAAAAGAAAAGGAAAGAAAAGGAAAGAAAAGGAAAGAGAAGAAAAGAGAAGAAAAGAAAAGAAAAGAAAAGAAAAGAAAAGAAAAGAAAAGAGAAAGAAGAAAGATACAGAAAAGAAAAAAAAATGGAAAGAAAACCGATTTAAACGGCGGAGAACCTTCGCTGAAGGTCCGACTATGCGTTCCTCTCAGAGACAGTTGGGCGTCATCGCGCGGATGGTCGATGGCGAGCGTCTAGGCTCGGTCAGGGCAGTCCGAATCCGAAGGAAGGCGTGATGAGCCTGTCGTCGAAGAAACGGGGTGGCGGAAGTGGCGGTGGCCGCTTCCTTCGCGGGGCAATCAGCGTCCTCTACAAGGACCGTTTGGCGAGCACTATCTCCCCGTGCTTGGTGCGTATGTGCGTGCGTAGGGTGTCGATCCTGCTGTAGTTAGCCGGGCAATAGGGGCACGGGAACCTTTGGGCGGTGTGTGTGTGGAAGTGGTGCCAACGATTGGTCACCTGTTTGCCGCAGGCCCGGCATCTATATAGCGGCGGCGAGCCAAGCGGCGGCGGGCCAAGCGGCGGCGAGCCAAGCGTTGGCGAGCCAAACAAGGCGAACATCTCGTGATAAGAGAGACCGATTGGCACGCTGGGCATCGTACCTGCAAACCCAACAGGCCTTTCATGCGATATCGTCTCCTCCAGCGCGACACTTTCCCTCTCCAACCCTATATTCATTCCTTTTGTTTTACTTGTTTTTTGCTTGCTCTGTTCGTGTGTGGGGTTGCGTGATTTGCTCTTTGTGCGGTGGACGTGTCAGGTATGTAGCCGAAGGGGACGAGCGTGTCGCGACCCATCGATGCGCGCGGCCAGCCCCGCCAGTCTTCCGGGCTAAGGAAGACTGACGAGACCCATCCAGCATCCTCCGATCGCGCACCGACGGGGGCCAACCCGAGTAATTATCGATTCTTGTACACGGCACGCAGTCGAGTCTGGGGCAGCTCGGGCGGCTGGGATTTCGAAAATTTTCACCCGTCAATCTTTCACCCGGTATCAGCGCGGATGAGCGTCGTGGACGGGGCGGTTATAGCGCTCCCTCCATCCAGGTCTTCCGCCCCGCGCTACGGAAAAGGGGTTGAAGCGGTGTGATGGTGTACCGTGTGTCTGTGTGCGTGTGGAAAAGGAGCAGGTGTGCGTGGAAGCAACAAATAAAGAGACTCTCAAACTTCATTCACGCGTACGAGCGTCTCATCCCTCTCACATCTCTCACGACACAGAAGCCTCACAAACGTCCCGGGATACTCACGTTTCGTGGCGTCGGCCGCGATCCTGGAGCGAGAAAAAAAAAACACTCGAACGCTCGCCGATATTATCGCGGGGATTACTGGAGAACGAACCCCGCCTCCGCTCCCTCAAATCCGTCTATGGAGGATGTGGCGAAGTTATGATTGCGTTAGGCGGCGATCGATACAGGGAGACGCTTACATATCGGTCGCCTGATCGTCCTACGCTGGTTAAATCGCACCGATACCACTTACGAGCGCGGTAATCCTTAAAGATACGAGCATCGGTCTTGTTTGCGATGGATGTACCATCGTGTGTGGTAGCCACTCGCAATTCTGCAGCTGAGCGGAAGAAACTGGTCTGGATTCGGATTGAATTCTGAGGGGGATGAAAGGTCCAAACCAGTTTCTTGTTGTCCATCTAGTTTCAGAGGTGGGCACTTCTTTCTGAGAAGGGCAATGAGACTTGAGTTTTACTTCCATACGTACACTTGGACTTGGAGACGAGGAATCTACCCGATTGCTTGGGCGATTAGGTGAAAGTCAAAACCGAGTTGGGTATTATGATGAAAAGTAACTCAAATGAAGAATCGATAATTGACCTTAATCCTTCACTCCAGGGAACTGAATCGTCCGGATTAGCTTTACTCGCGAATGACGGATAAACGGATTTATCCGAAAGCAGTTTACCAAACAGCGGAAGATAAGAATTATACGAATTTTGCTCGAAACTTTAAATAGCTTGCCTGGAATTGAAACTGTGAAAATACGCGGAATGTTATTCAAATAAACTTGTAACAATTTGGAAAAAAAGTCGCTTCGAGCGATACGAAATGAAAATTCGTTCGAAACGTCAATCTAGATAAAAACATTGCCCATCTCTAAAATCGGTTGACTGTTGGATAAACAAAGCTCCAACGAGTCCCACATCCGATCCCCTTTTTTTCCGATGAAAAATGTGTATTCGAATCCTGATCCTTGGTCTCCGTGAATCGCACGAATGGCACAGCTCCATTAGCGAGATCACTCGTTTGGCAAACGAAGGAAATCGTAAGATCCATTCTGATATCCCCGTTTACAGTCCGGTATCCAAGTTTCGCGTGCTGCCGACCCCCGGACTCCAGCTAATCTCGAAAGAGCAAAGGTGGATCAGGGAAAAACAGCAGTTTGCCTCGCGTAAACCGCGAACGCCTGTTAACGAGAACTAGGGGTGTACACGCGGTATCGCGCCGTTGAATATTTCACTCTGCCAGGGAGTTTACTAGGAGGCAAACGCTCGCCGGTTCTGATAATCCACGCCAGGAGAACACAACTATACCGTCACGGTTATGCCGGCTGGTTATCGACAACGTGTACGGAGAAGTTTACACACCATCTATCGAGCAGCACGCCGCGAGTAATCCTATTTGAGTCTGATCGCTGAGAGCCGGGCTTGCCGCGCTCCCGATACATGCTTGGTAAAATTACTTTCTCGTCGAAAAGGCTCCCCTCCGTGGAACGCGAGGCCTCCCAGATTCTCAGGCACCTCCGCCGCAGTATCGTTTGTCGTGCTTTTCCAGAGCTCCGTCGAATTCGTCTGCTAGCGAAAGGTAAACGGTCCTGATGGGGCAGCTAAGACGAATTGGACGTGCGATACTGACAAGCTTCAGAGAGGCCTGGTCTGATTGCGAGCTTTAGAATCATTTACCTTCGCGAGCACGTTTGTAGCGTGATAAATAGATTTGGATCAGACGATAAGACACCGATGTGTTCGCGTTTAGAAGAGGCCTGTGAACTGAAGTTAATACCACGAAGTATTTAGGATACAATTGGTACGCAACCTCGACGGAGCGTCCGTTTCCCTAATCCTCGGCTCCTCTACTGACAAATCCCAAGTCTCAGCTCGCTCTCCCACGATACCTTTGATGGAAGCTGTTTATTGCACAACCGTATGTCCATATATTTCCTCGCGATTGTATACAAAATGTACAGTGCAGTCTCGATGTCTTTGAAAGAACGATTAAAGTGATCGCTTAAACCTAGTTATCCCCTAAGTATAAAACTGTGGGTGCGAGTTCGTGACAGAACGCACAGGCCCCATCCGACTTCTCTTGCTGCGGCTGCAAGGGGGCCTCCAAGGTACAAGTAGTAGAAAAGTACAGTTTCTATGCTACTCTTTGGAGTCTTAACGCTCGGCGCTGATTATTTTCTACCGTCCAGCCGTCGTGACTTTCGTCGAAATCGTATTAAATCGCTCGCGTGTCGCGCTCAGCGTTTTCGCTGGATTTATTTTGCATTGAAATCATCCTGCATATCGCGCGATACGAGACGATCTTATCGAAATTTCCATCGATCGCGCCGCGCCGCGCCACGCGTCCAGCAGGTTGCAAGAGTAATATAGCCAGAGTGTGCTCGCAACTTTGGATTTCAGACGAGTCACGCTGGGTTTTAAACGACCGTACTGGAAACGCCGTTAATGGGCGAAGATTTACGAGCGGAATTGGAGAGAATATCGCATCACGAGTTGGGAAATATTAAAGCAGAAACTTGCAGAAGTCCCGCGTGATATACAGCCGGGAATATATTGCAAATTTAGTTAAAAGTACAGTCGAATCGTCTGTAAAATGTTCTCGCCGAAGCACGGACTACGTTTATGTATTTGAAATCTTGAATGAGTTAAACGTTCCATATAATTTATAGCAATCGAAGACATTCCTGGTGCGCTATTTCTTTCTAATGGTCATTGTTGAGTATACTTTCCACGCAAGAATGTCGCCTTATTAGTAACGTTTCCATCACGGTTTCACATTGGCAATACTAATCGTTCCAAATCAGAAGTTTGCAGAATGCAGACACTTTCGAATTTATTGAGGCGTTTAATCGCAAGTTGGCCAAGCAAACCGTATTTGCATTGGCTCTTCTCGTTTAGTCGCTGCTTACCCTTCAAATAAAGTCAGAGACATGTTCGGATACAGGCTATTTCAAAAGTATGCGTCGATAGTTAAAAGTACAAGCTTAAATCGTTAATTAGATAATGCATGTAGGTAACAGGTGTATATAACACTTTGTCCTTCCCACTGCTTCATTTCTTACCCCTTCCCTCCACCCACTGTGTTTGAAGAGCAGACAACATAAATCAACAGGCGAATGCTTGCAATCTTTCGAAAGTAAAAGCAAGCTCACATATCATAAGAGTGTGGTGTGGATGGACATTTCCGTTAAGGTTAGCGGATGAGTGCGATGACTATTGAGGCCTTTTCGTTTATTGTAAGAACTGTTTCGGAGATTGCCGGGGCAGTCGAGCGATAGGCAGAGTGCGGACGTATTGATGGGATGCAAGGCGTCAGTGTTCCTGGAAGTCAAGTGCCCTACGCACTGGGTGGCTTTTCCAAGGAGTATGGCGCGGGGATGCGGGGAAATTGGGGACCGTCGGGTCAGCGGTGCGAAAGGACGAGATTAGGTAGAGACTTGGTGGAGAGCGGTTCGTGTCGTCCGTATTGCGGGAAGGTGTTCTAGTTGATCACGCTTTAGTTCTAAGTTTACTTATCATTACATCTATTTATCAATAAACTGTTTTATTATTTTGATATATATATATATATCGAGTCAACACACTTTATTAAACAACCCCACAATTGGGGGCTCAGCCGGGATAAAGCAAGTCGGGATAAAGCAAGTCGGGATAAAGCAAGTCGGGATAAAGCAAGTCGGGATTAAGCCAGTCGGGATTAAGCAAGTCGCGTGTGTGTTGGAAGACAGTGTTGTGTTGTATAGAGTGGGAACAATAGCGGATCGGGGTTAAAGTGTGTTTTGTGGAAACTATTATTGTGTTGAGTTGAGTTGACCTGAGTTGGTTGGGTGACATTTTGTGGGAAGTGAGACTGGTGTTAAGAGTAACAGTAAGATGGGTATTACGGACAGAAGCGCGAGTGACTTTTCGGTGGTTGAGTTGAAGGATAAATTGCGTCGTTTGGGCTTGAACACCTCGGGAGTGAAAGCCGAGTTGATAAACAGATTAATGGAAGCTGATCCAGAGGGTGAGTGGATGAGATCTTCGGATACGGATGATACCGTGCATCACGTGGAAGACACGGGACACGAGGCGAATGTGGCGAACATGACAGCGGAGAGTATTTCGGTGATGCAGCGGGAAATCATCGTGTCTCGCAGGGAAGTAGCTGTGGCAGAGAGAGAGTTGGAGTTGGCTCGTCGGGAGATTGAGCAGCTAAAGATGCAGAATGCAAGTCTTAGCCATCCTGCGGAACCAGCGGGGAGAGGACCGGTGGTTGGGGTTTCGGCAGTGCCGGAAATTCCAATGACAGCGACGCCGCAACTTTCAATGGCAGTGACGCCACAACTTTTAACGGCGGCGACGCCCCAGAGTCCGACGGTAGTGTCATCGCATCTTAAGATGAAGGCGATCGCGGATTTGTTGGGATACTACGATGGAAGCAGCGAATTATATGAAGTGTGGGCCGAAAGGGTACAATTTTTGAGAACGACGTATAGTTTAACCGAGGATGTGGCAAAAGCGATAATTGTACAGCGTCTTAAGGGAAAGGCGCTGGAGTGGTTCCATTCGAGAAGCGAATATCTTCGTATGACGGTCGACGGCCTGATGGGCGAGTTGAGCCGTATGTTCTACCTACAATCAAGTAAGATGGTGATCAGGGACCGATTCCAGGAGCGTAGTTGGAGACGTGACGAAACATTCTCCGAGTATTTTCACGAGAAGATCATCATGGCCAATCGTCTCTATATGGATGACGACGAAATGTTAGATTATCTCATCGCTGGGATCCCCGATTCATCTTTGCGGGACCAGGCGAATGTACAAGGACACCGGACTAGGGATTCGCTCTTAAAAGCGTTTGAAAAGGTGTCATTGCGGGGAAGACTACTGCAGCAGCCAAGCAGCGGTTACCGGCCAGGCAGCGGGCAGCAGCCAAGCAGCGGTTACCGGCCAGGCAGCGGGCAGCAGCCAAGCAGCGGTTACCGGCCAAGCAGCGGACAGCAGCCAAGCAGTGGCTACCGGTCAGCTGGTGGACAGCAGCCAGGCAGTAGCTACCGATCAACCAGTGGGTATCAGCCGAAGACGGATAGCAGGTTTGCGCGATTTCGAAGTGAAGAGCCATCTAGAGACGTTAAGAGATGTTTTTTCTGTGGCGCGAAAGATCATTGGAGTGGTGTGTGCCCTGTGAAAGGTAAGGGTATGAGATGTTTTGAATGTAGAGAGTTTGGGCACATTGCGGCGAGGTGTCCGAAAAAAGCCGCGGTTGTAAAGGATACATGCGATGTTTCTCGATCTGCGCGGAGTAAGTATTATAAAGACGTGGGCTTAGGCGACAAAACGATAGCGGCGTTGATTGACACTGGGAGCGATCTCACATTGATGCGTGCGGATCAATATGTTAAGATAGGATCGCCAAAATTACTACAGCGTGAAATTAAATTCCGCGGAGTCGGGTCGGATGATAATGAAACGTTAGGCGAGTTTCGAACGGAGATGGAAGTAGACGGTGATTGTTATCCAATCAGGATTTGCGTGGTGTCGGATACGCTGATGAGACACGGGCTTTTAATAGGGACAGATTTCTTAGACACTGTAGATGTGATCATTACCGGGGGGAAAATTACAATACGCAAGCCGCAAGGGCCTAGAGCAGATACTATACCGGATATTTACAAGATCAATTGCATTCATGAGGTTAACGAAATAGATTTGTCAAATATAGCATGCGATGAAGATAGAAGAGCCATAATAAAAATGATTGATGATTACACACCAAAAAAAGACTGTGAGGTGGATGTGACGATGAATCTAGTTCTTAGAGAGGATAAGCCGGTTTATCAACGAGCTAGACGTTTATCTCCTTCTGAGAAAGATGAGGTAAATAGGCATATTAGTGAGTGGCTTCGCGACGGAATTATACGACCATCTCTTTCCGAGTATGCGAGTCCAGTAGTGCTGGTCAAAAAGAAAAAAGGCACTAGACTTTGCATAGATTTCCGAAAAGTAAATTTACTGATCATTAAAGACCGATACCCTCTCCCATTGATTGACGATCAGATAGATGCGTTGCAGGGCGCTAGTATTTTTAGTACACTCGATCTTAAAAATGGATTCTTTCACGTACCTGTCGAACCGGAGAGTAGGAAGTACACAGCGTTCATAGTGCCTGATGGGCAATACGAGTTTTTGTACATGCCCTTCGGATTGTGCAATTCACCTGCAGTTTTTCAGAAATTCATAAACGCGGTATTCAGAGAACTAATTAATGCGAAGATTGTCTTAACTTATATGGACGATTTGATAATACCCTCCTCAGATCGCGAGGTTGGGTTCGAAAATCTCAAAAGGGTGTTGAGTGTTGCGGAGCGGTTCGGATTAAATATTAATTGGCAGAAATGTAGCTTTTTACAGACTAGAATAGAATTTTTGGGGTACATAGTCGAGAAGGGAACCATACGTCCGTCGGAGCGAAAGAGTGAGGCTGTTATGAAGTTTCCTCAGCCGAAAACCATAAAGCAGGTCCAGAGTTTTTTGGGGTTAACCGGATACTTTCGTAAATTTATCCCAAGTTATTCTTCAATAGCGCGACCGTTGTCGGATTTGCTAAGAGCCGATGCAGAATTTGTATTTGACGAGAGAGAAAGATTTGCGTTCGAACAGTTGAAGAAAATTCTAAGTACAAAGCCGGTGTTAAGTTTATACAGATCGAATGCAGAGACTGAGCTTCACACCGATGCCTCGATGCACGGGTATGGCGCAATTTTATTGCAACGAGAGGAAAACGGCGATAAGTTACACCCTGTATATTACGCGAGCGGTAAGGCAACAGCGGCCGAATCGCGATATTCAAGTTATGAGCTCGAGGTACTCGCGATCGTAAAGGCGTTGCGAAAATTCCGTGTGTACTTGCTGGGCATTAGCTTTAAAATTGTCACGGATTGCCAGGCGTTTTGTTTGACCATGAAGAAGAAGGACTTTTGTGTGAGAGTGGCGAGATGGGTCATGTTTCTAGCAGACTTTCAATACGTTGTTGAACATAGACCAGGTAAGAATATGACGCATGTGGACGCGTTAAGTCGGAACCCTCTTCCGTCAAGTATGGTTGTAGATGAGAGCGAAGAGAGTATGTGTGCGAGAATCGGTAAAGCGCAGCGCGAGGATTGTAACCTGAAAGGGATTATGGCGTTAGCCGAGCGGGATGAGTATGAGGGTTACGTTATGAAAAACGGGTTATTGTTTAAAGTGGATGCAGACGACGTGAAACTTGTGGTGCCGAAAGTGATGCAGTCACAGATAGTGAAACGCGTACATGAAAATGGGCATTTTTCTGTGGGAAAAACTGAATCGCTTGTAAAAAGAGACTATTGGTTTGCTAACATGCGCGGTAAAGTTGAAAAGGTGCTTCGAAACTGTTTGAGTTGTATATTAGCCGAAAAGAAGCGGGGTAAACAGGACGGTTGGCTGCACCCAATAAATAAGGGAAGCGTCCCGCTTGATGTTTACCATGTGGACCATTTGGGCCCACTCCCATCGACGAAGAAGAAATACCACCATATATTCGTCGTGGTGGATGCATTTTCCAAATTTGTTTGGTTGTACCCTACTAGATCAACGGGTACTGCTGAGGTCGTGAAAAAGTTAAAGAATCAGGCGTTGATTTTCGGAAATCCGAGGAGGATCGTGTCCGACCGAGGAACGGCGTTCACGTCGCATGAGTTCCGTGAATATTGTAAGGAGGAGAATATTGAACATGTCCTTACAACGACGGGTATACCTAGGGGCAATGGACAGGTGGAAAGAATTAACAGGACTTTAATACCGGTAATCACAAAATTATCGGCGCCTAAACCAGCAGAGTGGCACAAATATGTAAGTATAGCGCAGCAATGTATGAATGCAACCCCAAGTAGGAGTACGGGTACGACTCCTTTTGATGTACTGTTTGGGACGAGGATGAGAGTTAAAGACGACCCAGAAATTCGGGAAATGATAGAGACGGAGTGGATAACTGTATTTCGAGAAGATCGCGACAAGTTGCGGGAGCATGCACGATCAAATATATTGAAGATACAACAGGAGAATGCTAAAAACTATAATAAGAAAAGGAAAGAAGCGCATCGTTACCGTGGGGACGACTTAGTGGCTGTAAAGAGGACGCAGATAGGACCGGGAATGAAGTTCGCGGCAAAATACTTGGGCCCGTATGAAATTGTTAAAGTGTTGCGCAATGACAGATATATTGTAAGGAAAGTGGGTGATGGTGAAGGGCCGCAGCAGACGTCCACGTCTGCTGATAATCTCAAGCCGTGGATTTCAAATATCAGTGACGTTTCTTCGAGTGAGGAAAGTGAAAGTGACATATGAGGTCATATGTCCAGTCAGGATGGGCGAGTGTGGTGTGGATGGACATTTCCGTTAAGGTTAGCGGATGAGTGCGATGACTATTGAGGCCTTTTCGTTTATTGTAAGAACTGTTTCGGAGATTGCCGGGGCAGTCGAGCGATAGGCAGAGTGCGGACGTATTGATGGGATGCAAGGCGTCAGTGTTCCTGGAAGTCAAGTGCCCTACGCACTGGGTGGCTTTTCCAAGGAGTATGGCGCGGGGATGCGGGGAAATTGGGGACCGTCGGGTCAGCGGTGCGAAAGGACGAGATTAGGTAGAGACTTGGTGGAGAGCGGTTCGTGTCGTCCGTATTGCGGGAAGGTGTTCTAGTTGATCACGCTTTAGTTCTAAGTTTACTTATCATTACATCTATTTATCAATAAACTGTTTTATTATTTTGATATATATATATATATCGAGTCAACACACTTTATTAAACAACCCCACAAGAGCAGCAGTTGCACAGTTGAATCTGTTCCAATTTAATTTGAAGCTTATACAGGGTGACGTAAGACGTATCGATACGTATTTCTCTTCAAACAGATATACATATGTACCATTCACACAACCCCTAGAGGTGATAGCCAGACAAAGCTACCCCCTCAACGTCATAAATACACATACCATTGACAAATAATTTCAACACCTCTTCAAAACTCCCCGGCGCCAACCAGCCACCTACATCCATACACTTTTCAATCTCCATTCGTGACTCGGCTTCACCGTTCTCCCAGAGTATCGACACACGCCTCTGAAGCAGCCTGTACACATTCAACAGCCCGCGCCAGAAACTGGAGGGACTTGTTCGCGAAACGGGCGGAAGAAGGCGAGACGGTGGAAAACGGAGGTGCCAATATTTGCCCAGCCGAATCACACGGTCGTTACGATTAACGGGGGCACGCTGCGGAATCTATAGCGAGCGGGACCGAAGAAGAGGGAAAGACGCGGAGAATTAGGATTCAACGTCGATCATCCCGCACACCTGAAAACCGTCTCCCGCGACGTTTTCCTTTAAATCCAGCTTTCCCCGGGTCGTGCCCCGTAAAACGCGCGCGCCCTCCTATTCCCGCAGCTCCTCTGTTCACGCCGATTCCCGTAAACGAGCGAGGATTTGTTTAAATAGCCCGCTGAACGGCTAATAAACGCCCCCCCATTCTTATGAATTCGCGGTAACCGCGATAGCTAACTCTTCCCGTCGCTCGGATTAGGTCGGCGAACCGCGTGAATACAAATAGAGGGAAATCTGGATTTTTCTGCCACCAGGGACATTCTATTACGGTACTGTACGCTCCGTGGGGTGGAGGTATAAGGAGGAATCTCAGGGTGTAAAATATTACGGTGTTACTGCGGTTATTGTTACGAAGAATGGTAAATTCTGGCCACGCAGTGTTGAGAAATTTCGATTCCATATTGTCCGATAGTTATGGATGTTCTATTGGCATTGGTAATGGCTGACCCAATTCATAGTTGGATGACCAAATACAGCTGTCTACCTATTCTACTGGCAACTCGAAATCAACCCTCCAAGAAACTTTAACGTTAGATATATCTGTAAAGGGAACACACTGGGGCGATGCTTGGTAAAACGCTTGACCCTGTTCCTCCTCGTTTTTTGGTCTATATCCACCATAAGAAAATGTTGCTTGAATTCCATCCCGCTGCCGTGACGTTTTCTGTATAAAAAGACTGCCGATGACTCCGTCATGTGCACCCCGCCAAAAACAGGAAATCCGTGCACCGATGCCAGTAGAATTCCCCAACTTTAGTGCGGCGTAAAACGTTTAACAGTGGCCATAAAAATTTCCGCTGGCACGTTTACGGTGTTAGTAACGCGTCGGGGCAGTGAGAAGTCGAGCGGAATCGAACCGTGCCACTCAGGATTAATATCCCGGGAAAGCAGCAGCTCGCTATCGATGCAGTAGATTGGGGGCCTCGAGCCCGAGACTCCCGGGAACCAAAAGGGCATAGGTACCTTCAATTATCTAGAAATCAACAGCTATACTTTTCAGAAATAGAGATGCAACGATGGGTGTTGCGAAAACTAGGACAGGCGCCATTTTTCCCGCCCCTTGTTAGACGAACTCGAGAAGAAGAAACGAGGCGGTTGATTTCCACGGTGCTGACGAGGGAAGTTTTAACTCGAAACAAGAAGAAGCCTCTGAATATTCAACTAATGATATCTTAACGCGAACAAATAGGGACGCTCAAGTTCGCGGTATGGAAAATCAATGAAATAAAGTGGGCGGTAGCTCGCGTGCTCGCCACCAGGGGACTTTCATCATAAAATCCTTGGTTTCATCAAGTTTCACGGCTGGCTATTAATTTGTTCCAGCAAATCGGCTGTCTCGATGGCAACTGTCCCCAAGTCTGAGGTGTGAACGTGGCGGGCGAACCTACTGCTCCTCGCCGTACCTCCCTTCACCTTCGTTCTTCATCTTACGCTACTGTAGGTATCATAGCAGACACGTAGGGAGTGCTGCGTAATAGTTTCAGAAGATTCTGAACAGTTTATCACACGCCAGCGTGCTCGCTGCTGCGTGATTGCAACTCAGGGGAGCCCGTTTCCGTAGAAAGGACATGATATGTGGATGTGATTATTGAAGAAGGCAGGAAGTCTATCGTCCACGAGGACAAGCTTTAAGAAGCCTCCAAACGGATTATCAAGAATCAGAACTTCTGATCACGTGTCAGCGTACGTTTCGTTGCTCGCACATTAGGAGAAGTCCATTTGCTGCAGCCTCAGCGACGGATATACCAGAAAATGCCACCGCGGTGTTAATCCTGGACGAGAGCTGGGTGTTGGACATCGCGGGAATTCGAGAACACGGAAGCCCTGAAAAGTTCTCGAGACAAGGTATCAATTCTTCCGACAAGGAACAACATCGTATCCATGAAGATGAGTCCTGAAACGCGTTGCCATAGCGAAGACGTTGCTTCTGTCGCAATACGAAGACGAGAGGGTGTGTTTCGAAGAGATCTCGATCCTGAAGTTACAGATCCTATGAATTTCATTGCTTACTTGCAGCGGAAACATCCTTTTCCTGCAACCTTCGTTGCAGCTCGTAGGAGCTGACACCTCGATCGAAACGGAGCTGGGGGGATGGAGCTCGACGGCACTGAATCGCGAGACACAGGAGCATAGAAGAATCTCTCGAATGGTTCGCGCACTAGGGCTAGCTACGATTTCCGCGAGGGCGCGCTCCAGAACAGAGGTGTTATCGCAGATGCATCGCCCTTAGGACTAATTCGGCGAGCAGAAGGGCCTGCTCTGATCGATTCGAAGGGATCGTCGCGCTAGATCCACGAGCTATCAGCACGCGTGCGTGCGCTACTGCGCGTGCGCGTGCTTGGTACGCGTGTGCGTGAGGAGGGTGTCGCTGCGCGTGTAAACCGCAGGGCAGAGTCGGCAGGCGTACTTTCCCGGGAAATGCACGTAATAGTGATTGCGCACGTTCGTCACGACCTTACCGCACAACGAGCACCGCCTCCTCTCGTCCATGTTACTCTGTCTCTCAAATATTTGCGATATCCGCCAATTTTTCAGCTCTGCAACAACAGAAACCACAGGGTCAGCAAGCACCCGACAACGAAATCGCCGCGCGTCGACTAGGCGCCGCATCATCTCTATTTCTGGCTCTATTTCTCTTTAATCCTTTCAACTTTTTAACTTTCCGTTATTTCATTCGCCTCCTCTGCGCCCCGACGCGCGCGTGTGCGTGTAAGGCCGCGCTGCCACCTCGACGGACACAAGCTCGCGACCGTACCTCGCTATACGCCCGTTCCACGCGTCGAAATGCCGGACGAGAGAACGTGAAATGCGCGCAGGCTTTCGAAGGTGTACACCGCGATACATACATGAACGCGGGGGTGGACGCAGCTGGCTCTCTTCTTACATAAAGATCTCTTAATCTCTTACAGTAGACGGAATTTTTGGGTCGAAGAATAGTACGCAAGAGTCTTGACCGACGAGCTCCGCGAATGGAGACCATTCGGTTGGAATGACTTCGGCATCCTCGGTGATTCGAGTCGCGACCACTTACTAGCAGCACCGGGATCCGATCCTTGGGAACTTGTCGCCTACCGATGCGGCTCGATGAGGCGAAAGAAGCAGTCGCTGACGGGCGTCTCCTCGATTTCCTGTCGGAACGGTGAGAACGTCCCACGAAGACTGCCCTGTCGATCGCGGGTATGCGTCGATGGATCGATCGGGGCCGCAATCGTTATTCCATCAGAAGGAATGTACACGGTACAAGAAAGGCAAGTAGATACAAGTGTAGCTTATTTATAAGACGCGACGCAGAGGATAGGTGCGAGCACCTTTATGTGTGTGTACGAGCAGATGTAGGACAGTGTTCTATTGAAAAATTCATAGAGGGATGTGGCTGCAGTGAACGAGGATCGAAAGGGATCAGAGTTAACTCTAACAATTGTTAGAACCTAGTGTCTGATCACGTGTGTAGGAGCACGTAATCCAAGAAGATCCTGAATATTAAATTTCAATACCTGCGGATATAGTATGGAGAACAGTGCGAGGCTATTTAACACACATAGAGGAAGATACAATGGTACACCGGATAACACACATTTTTACACCGCGGTGTTATCAGCGGATAGGAAAGTTACCTAAAAAATTATTCTATCTGCTTTGTCCCAGAGTATATGAATTATTACACACCATCACTTCAAATCTCGCAACATTCTTGCATCTTAGCAGACATACTGTGCACGGCGTGACTGCTGTAACAGTGACGTTGGGTTACGCATGAGAAATGAGAGATGAATCTTAGATGAAGGAATTATCGGTAGCATTGATCGAGCAGTGATTTCAGTTTTCCAGACGCCGATAGCTACGTCTGACCGCCGGATCCGACGACAACAGCCGGGAATGTCGGCAGACGAACGGAAGTATCGTTCGGCGAGATACACGGTCTGAAATTGACAATCGAGCAGGATATCTGAAATCGGAGCGTCTCGATAAAACGGCCCTCGCTGTGAAAGTTTCCCTTGGAAGCTTGTCTGAAGAAATTTCGAAGCCCCGCGTAACGTGTGTAATGACAATGATTTCGTGTCCACTCACGTGCATCGTTGCATTTTGCACGCTTAAATGCCCCTCAGCGATGCGTTAACTTCCGTACGGTGCTCTACGAAACTCGCGGATCTTCGAGCGCGGCGATCCATTCTGTTTCCCGTCTCTGCTTAAATGATCGACGGACAAGCACGAGTGATCGAGCACAGTACGGCAGTTAACGGCAGGGAGTGATCAATGATCTGGAAGAAAAAAAGAAAGATAGACGGCTCGGTTAACACACAATTATGTTTAATCAAAAAATTAGTATGAAATACATTAAATGCACATGTGATTAATTCTCCATATCTTTTTTTTTTTTGTTTCCTTGTTTTGTTTCATTATCCTCATCATCCATATATTATCTACACTATAATTAAAGGTGTATATAATAATTGCAATCGTAACGTAACACTTGCATGTTAGAATAACCATAAGAATAAGAATAATAATCGTAGTAACAATAAGAAGTAGTAAGAATAATTTCTCGTAATAAAATCGATTACGCCCTATGATCGTTAGTCCTTGTATCTCTGCGTGGTCAGCGGTTATCGCTATTCGTTTCTTACTTTTCTTCCTTCTCCTATATATCTTTTTCCCTTTTATTCTGCTTTTCATCGGTAGCGCGCCCTATTGTACGTTTATCGGAGCCAAAGACTGTTACAATGATTCATTCGGAATAGGAAAATGATGGAAACTCGCGTGACCGTTCCCGTCGTCGTCGCCGTCGTCGTCGTCGTCATCGTCGTCAACGACCACCACGACGACATCACGGGGACGAGGATCCGTCGTCCACGCGAACGGCTGACAGACAGCTCGCCCGCGTCATCGACATCCTCGTCGACGTCGTCTGGTCGACGCGATGCAACAGCAAAAGCCTCGCCCTACCCCAAAAAGCATCCCTGTCACGTGAGATGTCGTGTCCCTTTTCGAAATGGTGGCGCCTAAACTTCCTACACTCGAGCGTCGCTCGATTACGCTGCCTTCTGCCTTGTGTGTCTCCTTGTGTGTACGTGTCTGCGCGTGTGTGTAGTGGCCCCTGTGCATAAGTTCTCTGTGTGTCGCAACGAAGTAAACGAAGGAACGGAAGAAATGGGAGAGAAAGAAGCGAGACGGTAGCAGGATGTTGACGGACGACAACATAAGTGGTCACATGGAACCAAGGGGTCAGCGAAATCATTCTCTTTGGAGGCTTTGGGGTTTCAGGATTGGTGGTGTAAGAAGGATATCCCGTGTCGATTCGATTCCTTCTTCTCTGACACGTTCCCTCTAACTCTCTCACCCTTTCTCTCACTTTTACTAACACACATTCTCTCTTTCTCTCTCCCTCTCTCTCTCTCTCTCTCTCTCTCTCTTTCTATCTGTCATTGTTCCTTGCACACGCGAAAATGCAACGGTCAACGATTTAATCTGCCTCGCCTTTCTCACCCACACGTTCAATCTATAGAGGCTCTTTTTCTCCCTATTTACACATCCCGTGCAGAATCACAACTTTCAGTCTAACAATCGCACCGATTTTTATTCTCCTTATCACTTATTTACTCGTGTGTCCCTTCTTATTTATTCCCCTTTTTTTCTTATTTTTTTTTCAAATGATGAGTAGAACACGCTCAGTAGTCGCACGAGGGGTGGAACACCGATCACCCCACACCCCTCTGTGCACGATTTACAATTATTACAGTTTTATATCATCATCCCCCGAGAAAAATAACAAAATGTATATGTATATATATATATTTATATTTATATTTATATTCATATTTATATTCATATTTATATTCATACGAAGATAGATATATACATATACCGTGTGTGTATATACATATATATCCATAATTATATCCGTACTTTTGTATATATTAATATATAAAGAGATATTAATAATAGTACTTTTTTTTTCATTTAGTTCGGTAATGTACAATGGCGGACGGGACGCTGTCGCTCGCCGAGGTTTGAAAACGAAACGCGTAAACGTGCCCCTTATCCTATGATCAGCTAAGCCTAGTCCCTAGGTAACACCTACACCTATGTAACTACACTCATAATGTTCACTTGCACAGCCATAGTTTCTTTCCTTCTCGTCGCTTTTCTTGCACTCGTCTAATCTGTCCCTCTCCTCTGAACAACTTCCCTCCCCTCCCACTCCCCCGACCACCCTCACTCACTTTCCCCGTCCCACCCTTTCGCTCTTTTGCCCAGCCTTCGTGTTCCATTGCCGCGTGGACGTGGCGGGCTCGATCAACCGGCCCGATACCGTATCTCGCCCCGTCCCGTCGACGTGTGCTAATTTCGAGACGAACGATCACCGACGACGCTCGAATAATCGCCCGCGGCCCGACCCCCTGCGGCCAACGAAATTTCTCGGGATTCGCGAGGTTACCCTTGGGGAACGTCGGCATTGGTCCCTAATCCGATCGAACAATCCAGCAAATCGTAGCTACGATCCCAAAAAAACAGGCGAATACAGGTTTCCAAGAAGTACAATCAGTTTGGGGGAAGGGGGGATCACTCTAACCGAGAAAATCAATCGAAAGTGTGAAACGAATAATCGGACCGAATCGTCCTCTACTCTACCATACTACGGAGCCTCGAATCCCTTCGAATATCGTTTCAGATTCGATCTTTCTGAACACATGCTTAATCTCGAGAAACCCGGCAGCCTCGATGAACCCCTCGGGACCCGTCGGGAGCGCCGAAACATCACGACCCCTCTTAACGATTAAACAAGCAATAAAAAGTATCACGATCGCTACGACGTTTCTGCTCGCGCAAACGATAATTCGCAATTTAACGCCGCGTTGCAATTTAATCTAATCACGGTTAAAATACCTCGTAGGAAATCACCGCGTACCGGCAGCCCTCCCGAGGCAATTAGATCCATCGAGGGTCTCCGGTCGAATCTGTGAAGACTCTTAAACGCCCCTTTCGACTGAAACGATACTCGAGAGTGTTGGCGCGACCGAATCGATGGGGCAGCAAGAACGTTGTCGCGCGAATGCGTAACAAAGACTCGGGCAACGGGCGGCAGTACCGGGGGAGGGGGGGGGGGGGGGTTGGGGGCGGTGAAAAAGAGAGAAGGGAAGTCGGGGGACAAAGAAATTTCGACCTGAAAGACGGACAAGAGCGATCGTCGCGTCCGGTCCCGTCGCGCGGTCGCGATCTTTATTAGAAATAGCTGTACATCGCGGGGATCGGTCTCGGGGCCGATATTGTCGCGCGACGACTCGTAAAAGTGAACGGAAACGTGATTCTCTCTCGTTTGTTTCCTCGTTTTCTTTCTTTTCTTTTTTCTTCATTATGTTTCTTGTTTGTGCCTCGCTCCATTCCCGCCGGTCCCACCACGGAGAAACTTAACTTTATTCGGCGAGCGACACCGCCGCGCCCCCCTCCCCCCTACTATCGCAATATTGCACGATTTTTTTATTTCTTTAAATTCATTTTCAATTTCAATAAGGTGTTAGCACCAATCTATTATATCACAATGTTCCACTCCACACCACGCAACTGTAAATATATAAATACCTATACGTAATAGTAGTAGTAGTAGTAGTAGTAGTAGTAGTAGTAGTAGTAGTAGTAGCAGCAGCAGCAATAGTAGTAGTAGTAGTAGTAGTAGTAGTGGTAGTAATAGTAGTAGTAGTAATAGTAGTAGCAGTAGCAATAATAGTATTCATAGTAATAGTAGTACAATAGTAGAGATTTCCGTTTAATTAATCAAGGTTTCGATATAACAGCCAGGCGACCGCCAGCCGAACGTGCGAAGCACGCTTGGTGCAGGTCACTTCGATATTCCCTCAACTTCTGTTTAATGTGTGCCAGTGTATTGTGTCGTGTGCAGTTGTGTGCCGAGTATTTCCCTCTTTCGTTAACTGTTCTTCTCTCTTTCGACTAGTCGATGCATGCACGTCGTGTTTCCGTGTGCCTTCCGCGCGCTTCTACAGATCTTTAAATTCTGCCCTGCGTGCGTGTATCTCTATGCGTGCAGGCCTCTGTGGTCGCCGTTTCGAAATATCACCGAGACGAGGTACTTTGGACGACGGACGTCAAGAATCACGGCGAGAAAGGGAGTCGACTCGCGAGTTGAAAAGAACGTATTTTCGTGGCTTTTTTTGGTACGTGAACAGTGAGCATAGAATTCTCACCCCCTTTCCTCCACTTCTACCGTTACCGAACCAACGAACTTTCCACCCGAAACTTGTCGCGTTTCTTACAGGGGTTATCCAGCCTCTTCTATCCCCGATAGCCGACACAAAATGACAGTAGACAGGGAAACCCGGTTAAGTGCTAACGCACTGGCTGTCCACCATCTTGGAGAACGTTTAACAGGAGCCGTCAGAGCGCGGCGTCGACGTCGTTGACGGCATCCGTGTTTTTCAGCGAGCTGGTATTTATTAACGCGAAAGTCCCTTACAGAATTAAAGCTCGAACGCGGGGGACAAAAAACTGGCGGCACTCGACGCCAAGCTTCTAAACGCGGCCGTGCAACTTGGCAGAACTGCAGTTTCGTCGCAGCCACGGGCTGGAGGAACGCTGGGGGGGGGGGGGGGCACTGCCGGAGAAGACACTCGAGGAAACCGTGGCCAGATAGGATATTAACGTTTACGAAAACGATCGCCGGGTTGTTCACGGGTGAAAGGGTTTGACATCGGGGCCAGGGGAACGACCGGCGACCTAACTTTTAGCCAAACGAGGGGACGCGACTTGGGACGGCTCGCTGCGAGGAGACGGAAGCGACTCGGTGTAAGTTACAAGTCTGGTCGCTGAAATGGATTGAAAGTTCGCTCGTTCGGTATCGATGCGCAGCCAAGACCAGTTGTATCCGGATTTCGTGGTCGATTCCCTTCCCAGTTACTCGTGGATTGGTATCGGAGGATATCCTCTTACCGAAGCTCGCAGGGTACTCCTCGCGTCATTTTTCCCGTCCCTCCCTCCTTTTTCGCCCGATCGGCTCGAAATACGTGGCGCGCCTCGAGTGATTCGCATACCGATCGAATACTGAAGGCGAAACGAGAACCCTATACGTCGATTCCCGCGGATGCCACCGGAGATATTTGCGTAGCTGCGCGCGCGTGCCACGGTGCAAGCCACCCCATGCACGGGAGGATGTCTCGGGAAGCGGGCTGCTACTTTTTGCCAGCTAATACCAGATTGATAGGTTAATTAACGAACTATGAGCGGCTAAATATCGATTGATCGTCGGCTGGTCGGTTTTATCGAAGATGGAGCAATGCGGGGCATTTTTCGTTCCGTTATGTGCAAGGTTAACTCGCCGGCAGCGGAATCGGTTTAATTCCATCGACTCTACCTGATGTTTCATCATTCTTTCGGACTGATTGATTCCAACAGCTTCGAAGTGTTATCCGCACCGCCGGACCACTTCCAAGCGAAAAAGTATTAACCGCGACTCGACGCGAGAGGGAACTCAATTTCGACGTCATTTTTCTGACACTCCTCACGCGAACAGTTACCACAAGTTCGCGAGAGTCAAGCACAATACACAGCCTGGTCTGGAAGTTTGTCACGAGTTGCGGACAATTTTCTCCCGGGGTCGGGATCGCTCCTCTCGCGACTGGCAAGGAGGGAAACAAGGTTCACCGGTGAGATAAATGCATGCAGACCGGAAAGAGCGGAGTAGGAAAGGTAAACGTAGGATGGGGATGAAAGGGCAAGAGGGAATAGCCTGCAATAGGGGGAGAAGTGGCTGGAGAATAGAGGAAAAATGTCTGCGACTTGTGACACCCGTCTGGGACCTTACAGAAAGTGAGCGACACATCACGCTGCATTAACAATACAACTAACATGGAATTCCTCTCTCCCAGAGGAGCGGCGACTCTGTTACGAAACTGAAGAACTACGGCCAAAAACTGGAGAGATTCCATAGAACGTAATCAGCATAAAACTCCAAGTACTCGGTAACTTTAGATCTAACAATTCTCGGTAACATAAGATATCAGAATACCAGAAGAAACTATAATACGACCCGAATATTCACCCACTCAAAGTTTTCCCTACCCCATCCGCCGACGCTACTCCTCCAACTTCGATCGTCCGTGAACACAGGAATGTGGACCCCGGACAATCGATCCGAACATTAATCCCACGATCAGTGCTCCCTTCTGCTCTCTCATTTTCGTGCCCGTTGAACGTCGCGTCGCTTCCGTTCGCGATCCCGTTTACCGTTCCTAAGTCAACCATGTGTGCCTTTTTTTTTACCCCTCCCCGTTTCTCTGAAAGCGCACGGCGAAGAAGTGGAATCGCGGGCACGTAACAACGAGGACGACTGGCGCAGAACGATTGCCTGACTCGCTGGTGTAAACTACAAAAGGCTGGCTGACGGTGCTTGTCTAGATGGCTGGTAACGATCCCGTGGTTCCTCGAGCCTGGCTGCTCCGCGAGTAGCTAAAGCGCGATTTTACTCGTGAATTCTAGATGCCGCGCGTCTGCCTAGGGCACGAGCCCGAGAGCTAGCCGTGGGATCGGTTTGTGCGTGCTCCAGAACGCGGCTTGATCGCCGATCGACGGACGATTCGTTTGAATGCCTCCCCGAGGGCGTCAAGGGAGGCTTCGATCGATGGGGAGGGGGCTGTTCGATTTAAAGGCATCGCGACGCGATGGACTGGCGTCTATCCGCGCACCAGACGGACGTTTCGTGGTCTCGATATACGATCATCGCTACGTCCGGTGATTCGCGATTAACCATCGATCGTTCGACGACTTGTGCGTGGACAATCCCGGAAATTGGCAGTGCTCGAAACCGACGGACACGTCCAGACGTATTAGCGCGATTCAAAAAGGGGACGACGCGGAGAGCGCGCGATCGATACCGCCGACCGCGGGGTTAATTATATATATATATATATATATATATATATATATAGCGTCGACGCGATTCTTGTAATAAAATACCACCCTGCCGTGACTAATCGTCACGAACGCGTCAATCCGCGCGACTAATTCCCTGGCACACCGTATCAGAAGCGTGACGATAAGAACGGCCGCTCGTAAAATTTCGAGGCGGCTCTCGATCGCGACGCCTCAACTTCGCGTGGGGATTTGCGAAAACGAGGGGAATGTACGAGGTACTCCTTCGCGGCCGATGTAATTTAGAAAAAATGGCTTTCACGGGGAAAGAAATAGATGAAAAGTGTGTACCAAAGTTTCGTATGTCAGGTCGCATTATTGGGGAGATTGAATTTTAATATTCACGTGGTAGGTATACGAGCAGGTAAGGAAAGTTGGACTCTGCCGATTGATTTCACTCGAGAGACTGAACCGGAGAAGTTGTCGAAGAAATTTTATTCCAAATTTTTCATCCACTTTCTCACGATGAATCGCCACCCTCGCTATTGTACTATCCCTGCACGCTGAGCGTGCAACAATAATCGAGGCATGACGCGCGAGAACGAATCGGACTGCGCGGCATCGGCGATAAAAAATCGGACAGCATCAGGGAAACATGGAAACTTTGTTTTAACGAACTCTGCCGTGGGCTAACTGTCACTGTCTCCGTGGAATATAATTTTCCGCGCGGCGCGAAACTTCGGTCCACTCGGCCGCGACGTTAATCGAATCCCGTGTTACAGAGATAAAAGATAGAAATCAAATTTCGCTGGTGAAACAGAATTAACTCGTAATTAAGTACAAATATATGTATATGTAAAGCATGGACGACTGCCACGGCCAGTTAAATCGCTTCGGCTTCCGCCTATATTTAGGTAGAATGTCGGGCCGTCGAGCGGGAGCTCGAAGTAACGATAAAAAGCTCGAGGAATCTTCAACGAGCGTAACTGCCCCGGGTTCATCTAAAAGGTCTTGAAACGTTCAAATCTTTCATACTGATATAACTGTAACCTTTTGTTCGCATGGGAGATAATTTTAATCTCCCGTGGTCCTTCCTCGGGGGCCTGGCTCGGCGTGGTGCTTCACCTTGCGCCTCCTTCTTTTATTCAGAACACGATATGAAAATTCTCCAGCGGAAGAATTCCACTGCGAGTGGCAGGATTTATTATGGTGTTCAGACGACTGAACTTTTTCCTCAAAGGAACTTAAACTGTCCATGGACGTGACATAAGGAGCTGCGAGTGAAACCGAAAAGAATTCATACGGACTCGAAGATCCAAGGAGTCCACGCGTTTCGGGTCCACCTTTGGCCTTGCTGGAGATCTTTAAACTCCTCTCGTTTGCATTAACAATTTAAAGAGGGAGAGAAAACTCCGTGGCGCAGAATTACTGAAAAATGTCTAACCAACAGAATCGACTGGCTGTCTTTAGCCAGATAATAAATCTACCACGCGATCGTCGCCTGTAATCGAGCGCAATTTCGCGGCCGCGATATCATCTCCACGTAGATAGAGCCGGCCTGGGCTGCAGGGCCTTGTAACGGAAGGGAAAAATCGAAGTTCCACGTGAAACGTGTACCAACAATTACGTGTAACCGTAACCTAACTATAGTGGGGCGTAATTTCGTGCGCGTACCATCGACCCGCTATGAAAGTTAGTCGACAACCGGTGTTGGAGTAACGGAGGTGCTCGCGTATCGACTTGGAGAACAGCAGGAGAGACGGACCGTGCGGGGTCAGACACGCGGATCCTCCATGTACGAACACACACGGAGTACATCCACTTAGAACTTGTCCACGACCGATCTGGCTCTCCTTGATCTCGCGAACCTATAAAAGCCGTGCAAGCGGCCCTTTAAACGCTTAAAAAGAATTCGTTCTATGCAGAGGAAACTTCTCCTTCGATAAGCTTTGGTTCATGCATACAGGCTGTTTCAGAACTGCAGGCGCAAGCTTGAGTGGTCGATACGAAGTCACGAAAAGGAGCAATAGGTAACGGCGCAATCGTTAATGAGATATTCAATGCTTTTTAAGTTATAAACCCGTAGTTCTTTGTACGATTCCGTGTACTGTAGAATCACCGATGTCTTGAGATGCTGGATGCGTTAATGATTTAATGATCGGATTGGGAACTTTTATCGTTTCCTTTTCTGAGTTCTGTTGATCCATCAAGCGTGTACCACTGCTTCGAAATATTCTGTATTTCGAGATGTATTGGTTAGTCTTTGCCACTGAAGTTTCCGGTTCGTTTCTCTGTGATCGCAAGTTCCAACTATTAAAGCGTCGTTTCCACGAAAGTAAACGCGGCTGACATAACGGGAGCACCCTGGAACCATGCTTAAGACAAACGAGTCTCGATATTTCGATTTGTCTCTGGAACGGATGTACGGAAAGCATGGAAGCGTCGGAAAATTTATTTCTCTGGATCGTGGGTTCTAAAGCTAAGATTCGAAATTCGTGTCGTTATGAAAATTTTTCGTCATCAGCACTCGGAACACTCGGCTAGCGTATATTTAGTGTGAATCAGTGTGAGATGAAATCAAAAGAAAAATAAAATATATAACTGCGATCGGCGAGTAGAGATTGGCTCTCGTTATCGCGTCGCAAGGAAAAACTAGTGGGAAAAAAAGAGCAAACGAGGAGACAACGAGAGAAACGTAAAGGTCGAAAGGTAGGCCTGTGTAAGTGCACCTAGACGCAATCCTCCCTGCCCCCACCGTCGATTAATAAATAATAAACTCTGCGTATACTGTGTTACTGTGATATAATAATAATAATAATAATAATAATAATAATAATAATAATATGTGTTCCTTGTGTTTTTGTGTTGCGTGGTAATACATAAACAGTGAATAACACATATATAAAATCATTAAAACGATAAAACAAAATAGAATAAATTATCCAATATATTAATTAATATATACTTAATCATCTGCGTAATATATTAATATTCTGGTTATATGTATTTATATATATATATATATATATATTATTTAAATAATAGGTGTATGGGTGTTCGGTAATAGCCTTAACTACGCAAAGTGCCCTTTTTGCAAAAGAGAGAAGATCGACGGTAATATCATTTGATCACAATATAGCGGTTTGGCTCTTTGAATAGCTAGCGGACTCGACTCGTGTTTCTGTGTCGACGTGTACTCAGACGGGCGGAGTACACGCAAGAGTACCGTGGGAGTACTCGGATGTCGACCCACGCTTCCTAGCTAGAAAACACACGTACGTATGCGATTCCTCCGCGCGCTCCACCGCCCAGTACATTTGTATGCGCGTGACGGTGGAATCTCCACGTTTACGCATGCGTATGTGCACGCGTGCATGCATATGTATATGTGTAATATGCATTGTATATCCTCTGCGTGTTTACAGGTTCGAAACCTATATCCAGTTACTGTTATACGTGTAAGGAAGTAAATATTAATATATGTATATATGTATATATATATATATATATATATATATATATATATAAATTTCTCCGCGTGAAAAACAAACAAAGAAGAAAGAAGAACAAACAGATTGCACCCCAACCAATTAAATATCAACATGTAACGATGCGGTTGTACATCACGTAACCATCCCTCCTGAATAAAATTGACCGATATTTAAACGTAACTATCTCCAACCAGTGTCGATTACTACAACAGTAGATTATCATAATAACGTTATAACGTATATATGTATGCATATGTATATATAGTACTAAAAACTCAATCCGATACAAGTTAAATCCTTATCATTTCGCGTCTGCCTATGCACTTAAGTCCCGAATCTGTGGAATGTCTCTCATTGATTTCCACTATTTTATTCATCCGCTGCGTATATAAACCGCGCGCGGGTGTTGCAGCCTGGATCGCAAATTATCATAGACTTTAGGTGTTCGAGTAACAAATATAATAACGCGTATTTATAGTGTAGAGCTCATATTAGAACTGCAAAGCGCCGCTTCGTATCTCTATTCGAAAGAAGGGAAAAAAGACCTTTAGAAACGATGCATAGGACTAAAAAGATTTCGTTGTTAGTCGATCGATCTAATATTGCGTGTGGCCGTACCCCCGTCGTTCCGGAAGTACGCGAGGGTGTCGTGTGTGTATATGTGTGTGTGTTTGTGTGTGTACTCGTTTACGGATCTGTATCTGTCTCATCGTGTGTGCGTGTATCTCCATATACGTACCTATGCGTATATCATACCATACGTTCAAACCCTCGCACTCATTCAAACCTAATCCTCTATCTGTCGTGTGTCTGTGTGTTTCCTTGTGTGCCGGATGTATCATCCCCCCCCCTATCACCCCCTAACATATAACCCACCCACCCCCCCCGCCCCCTCGAGCGGAAAGCCCGCGAACTGGCTCGTGCACGTGCGCGGCCCTGATATTGCCACCTAACCCAGCGATCCCCGAACGCCGATCAGACACACGATTACACT
This sequence comes from Andrena fulva, assembly GCA_946251845.1. Taxonomy (NCBI): domain Eukaryota; kingdom Metazoa; phylum Arthropoda; class Insecta; order Hymenoptera; family Andrenidae; genus Andrena; species Andrena fulva. The sequence continues at coordinate 56,800,726 of OX276329.1, read as the reverse complement.
CTAATATGAAGTCCAACTATAAACTCTTCAACAACTATACGACTCACCCTGCGTATCGAATGAATTACCTCCGGTAGAACCGCGTTTAATTAATATTTAATTAACTAATCGATTATTTATAGTTGTTTCCGGCTGCCGAACGGAGGCTTGTGACGCCCGACCGCTTGGCAACAGCAACTACGGGAGGAATTGGCACCACGTTTGCTCCCACAATATACACATATACATATGTATATATGTATACATATATATGCATAATATATATATATATATAATATTGTAATTCCATTAAATCTCCCATTATTAATAATAATATAGTAATATTAATGCGCGAATCGTAAACTCACCCAAGCTTAAACTCTCTTTAGTATCGTCGATCGGCGCAGCGCTCGTTCACCCGCGAAAAAAATAAAGCTGCCCGGTCTTTGGACATGTTCCGAAAACAGCGTAACGCGCTGACAGCCGGCACATCTGTGACGCGCGCGTTCACGCGTGCGCCGTGGATCGGCCCCGGCGTGGAGGGTGCGCTCAACGGCCACGGGGGACGTAGCGAGCCGAGGATTAAAGCGACCCGCGCCAACATTCGATTCGCCTCGGCCAGGCGCGCCCTCGGATGCGCCGATCGTCAGTGAGAAAACAACAACAAACAACAAACGGCCAGTCCGCCAGCAATCGAGAAGGAACTTTGTCGTCGCATCGATCGTGAAAAAAACCGGTTCGAGTCGCGCCAGAGACGAAACGAGAACTCGATCTGCTCGTGAAAAAGAAACGTGTTCCCCGTGATCGATGCGCGCGCCCTCGTGGCCGATCTTTCGCGCGCGCGCGAAACACTCGGTTCGCTCGCTTCCATTTAATACCCCGCAAATCTTCATTCACCCGTTCCTTTTCTTTGTTATCTTCTTTTTTTTTTGTCGTTTTGCAAATCCATTTTTCTCTGAACCTACGACAAGCCCCACTCCAACACTTCGCGCACTGACACCTGTACGCATCAGTACGATTTTACAAAAAAGAAACTGCTCCCCCCCCCCCCCAAACCCTCCTCCCACGCATTCCCTATCCGGCGATCCCTTAAGCGTAGAACCTATAAAAGATTTGGTGTTCGAGAAAGAAAAAAGCCGAGGGAGACCCGGCCTCCAAACGTGGCCATGACACCAGGGCCGTATCGTGTGATCGAGAAATTGCGACAATACCCCCCTGCCGGCGCAGCCACCCGCGCTCTCTGAATCATCTCACCATATACACATATATATGTATAATATACATTATCCATTGTTACTTTTTTTTTCTGATTTTCCTCGCAATCGCTTCGCGTGCGTAGATATCGCGCTCGTATACATACATATATATATGTATATATGTATATATGTATATATGTATATATGTATATATGTATATATGTATACGTATGTATGTATAAGATATATACAGACGCGTGTGTATCCCGTTCCCGCGCGTTTTAGGACAGCGTGTTCATGGTATCGTTAGTCATCGTGGAGAGCGCCAAGGTGCCCGTCATGAACTCGTTTAGATCGATCTTTCTTGCCTCGGAGTGTTTGAATTTAAAATGCGTGCGCAGGTTGTCGCTACGTGTGTACGTGGCACGACAGAGAGGACACTCAAACCTGCCGGGGAAGTGGACGTGGTAGTGGTTCCTGATGTGCGTCACGACCTTGCCGCACAGCTTGCACCTGTGAAGGTTGCAGCCGCCTGGCACCCGGTCAAAGGTCAGCCGCATGTGCCAGGCTTTTGAACCTGCAACATCAACACAAGACAAGTCACTTTCAACTGTTGGCCTCCCAACGCGACCTACGACGACGAGCCGCCCGCGGCCCACTCTGTGTCGACGGCGGCTCGATCGCTTCTTTCTCTCTCTCTCTCTCTCTTTATATCTTCCCTCATCTACTCTCTCGCGCTCTCTCTCTCTCGCTCTCTCTCTCTCTCTCTCTCGCTCTCTCTCTCTCTCTCTCTCTCTCTCGCTCTCTCTTTCTCTCTCTCTCGTTCTCTCAGTCTCAGTTTCTCTCTCTTTGCTTGTCTTTCTAGCCTCCTCCTCCATCATCTCCATCTCCATCGCCTCCACCTCCATCTCCACATATCCACCATTTCCTCCTCTTCCTAAAACAAGAGCCTCTTCTTTACCTCCCCTCTAATATTCCCTTTCCTTTATCATCCTACTTACGAGCCACGGCCGTGATCGTGACGACCGTGTCACAAGTTACAGACGTGTTTCTCATCCCTTTCCTCAGCCTCGAGAGACCTTCTCCTCCGCCACCGCATCGAACCTCCTCCCTGCGACCCGTCCGAGGTCGAGGTCCCGCGCGAAACGGAGGGTCGTCGGCGACCAGGGGCATCGATCGAAATCGCGGCTGCACGTAACGAGATCGACATGGGAGGAACGGCCACGAAGAAAGAAGAAGGGAAACGAAACGTTTCACCCTGTGCCGAAGAGCCGTCTCGTGGAACTGCGATTAGCAAGCGTGCGATAACCGAGAAGAGGACTAACGTGGGAAAATGTTGCAGTTTGTAATTACGGCTAGCGGTGGGATCAAGCTTCGTGTGTACTTGCGGATATTAATTACTTTCTTGACGAACCGATTAACAAACACTAATAAAAAAATAATATTTAAAAAATTGAAATCCCGGCTTCCTTTGCAAATCTAAGTTTAGAGATCTTGACTTGACGTGAAAAATATTCATAAATATTGTGGAGTATGGTAGCAAAGGAAGATCTATAACAGGGGCAGAATCAATTGGTTGTTGTAGATCACTAAAGACTTGCCCCATCATACTGTAGATACCCCTAACCCTAATCATAAATTTATCTGAAACCACCGAATTCCAAGAGATATAATCTAGATTCGTTACTGTCCGAGATATGCCTGATCCCACCACTGATCCCGGCCACGTGTTGCCGACTGCTACAGTTACAACCCTTCGAGTTATCATTTCTATTGTCCTTAAGGGGTAACACCACTCTAGGATTTAAAAAAAATCGAATATCCTTAAAAGCATCTAGGAAGGAAGAGGAGGAGACGAACTTCGACCTGGATGGCCAAATGTATGGTGCAGGCATCACAGATTACAGGTAAACAAAAATTTAAAGGATTAAAGTGTTCATAAAACTTTAAACGCGTTTTTCTCGAAACCACTTTTTTCAAACTGGGAGGACGGATTTCTCAGAGACTATTGCATGGATCGATTTGAAATTTTTACAGTAGCTTCACAACAATATTATCTTTGGAAGTACGTAGCCGTTTTTTGATTTAATGTAAACTTTTTCTTTTATAAACAATTTAATGCTCATTTTTAGGGCAAAAAATCGATTCATTTCTTAAAAAGTGTACCACTTCCACAAAAATTGATTTAAAAAAAACGGCTACGTACTTCCAAAGCCAATTGTATATAGATTATAATTTTTTTTGTTTTTTGTTCCAGGACTCATACATGCCGAGAAATCCGTCCTCCCGTGGCGATGTTTTCAAAAAAACTGTTTTCGACGACGGGCTCTGTCGCCACCATTTTGTATAAAAATGACAATAAAAAAATTGTTTTTCGTACTTCAATATGTATTAAATAAACTCCATGAAAAGGAATTCTATTCCGTTTGTCATACTCCCAAAATAAATTGTCAAATTTAGGTTTTTTTTTCTGCCTCTAGAGTGGTGTTACCCCTCAAGCTGGGATTCCACTGAGGCAACTTTTTGGCAACCGGCAACCGACAACATCGTCGCATCTTTTTTTCGCATGGAACACATGCGATCACTATCGCAATCATCGCACGCGACACGTTGCCTTGCGTTGCCTCAGTGGAATCCCACCTTTACGATACCACGGTTCCTGCTATAAAATGCTCTGCTGGGGATTTCCTCTGCATTTATCGTATTTTAGACTCAAATAGAGAAGCTAGCCCTCTCCTCGGCCAGCACCGCCATTTCTCTTGTACTCGGCCGATCTATCGCGATTTACTTTGGAATTCTACTCGGTCCGATCGTTGCGCTCCTCAGAGAGCACTCCATTACGGTTTCACAAATTATAAGAGCAATCTACTTCTTATTACGGAGGCTATATTCGTTCAGCGTGTCCGCGCGTCGACAAGGTTCGCGATCTTACTTAGAACGTGTTAATCGCACCGATGACGTGCCCCTTCCCTCACCACGCGAACGACTAAGCAACGACAATAATATACTATCACACGATTAAACGGAACACTCTGTACAATTGGGATCAAGTGCAGCACACATTTACTTTGGCGCAGAGCTTCGGTTAAAAGGCCGTTCAAACTTCAAACCAGTGCAACGAACAGAAGTGAATGCATGGCGGGTGACGTGTACAAGTTTTAGTTACAAGTTCTGTGCATAGGCAAAAGCGAGCTCTCCAAAGATTAATTCGGACCTGTTGTTACGGTTACGCTCCATCATCCAAATAGAACCAGAAGTAAAACGCGCGTCGATCGTTAGTGCGGCCAAGCAGCGATTTTCAGCTTTCCAAGCTCCTCGAAGATGTCTCGAATAGTATGTACAAGTGCGCGCAGGGACCTTGGAGTACGGGATAAGAACCGGATTAGAGCAACGCGTAACGGAGCACTCTCTAAGTTGAGTACACGCTAATGGCTCTCCTAAGAACAAACTGGTTAACATAATTGCGAATATCCCAACCTGGCGATACACAGAACACCTCTGAGCACCTATCAGGCTCGTTCCTTCGTTTTAAATTTAGCGTTCCTTTCCTCTCCGCCACCGCGAAATGTATCGACAGAATCTACCGATAAAATATTTCCTCGGGAGCACCACCGAACGAACCGGCAACTACTTATTGGACGCGCGTCGATAGAAAGCGTATGCGTAATCGTCGACTGGGTCTTCCGAGGTGCGCGTGGTGACGGAATCGAGTGGTACTGCAAGTAATATCCACGTGAAACAAGTTTTGAATACTGCACGAGTGTTTAAGGCTTAAGGGAATGATAAGTGCGCGTGTAATTGGGGTCGAACCGTAATGGAATAATGTTCGAACCTTATACGAGCGTCTCGAAAAATGATGAAACTACTTGCCAGCGGAAGTGGAGCTTGGCCAAACGTGTTCAAACTATATCGGAACACTTGGACAGGCCTTGGATAATATATAGGCTGATCTAAAAATGAGCTCGAAGAATTTAAGGATATATGGTACTGTTTGCAAAAATGAACGAATGTCTAAATTCGCGTTGGTCTGCGAATCAACTCTGCCGACATAAGTGACTTTGATTTTCATTCGTTTTATAGTTCTTTTTGCGATGATAATCGTTCATTTGCAATCACTGGTATTACTATTATAGAACAAAGTTCACGTTCTTACAATAACAGGACTGATTTTCGGACCTTTCCAACAATTCACGCTACATTATAAGGTTCGAATACTCCTGAAAGATTCTATATTTCGCTACGTCTGAGGTGCCTCTCGTTCGAACTCTGGTATCGTCATAATAGAAATCGATCTGAGGAATACATTTGCACTGATTGCAAAAATCTTGATACAATTCTTCGTCAAAGATCAGTCGTCTCGTAGACAGAATCGTCCCCCAGCTGAATTACATAATTCCTATCCCTGTCCTCAACACTTGCGAACTTGTCCCCAGTAAATAGAAGTGCGACAGAAATAAAATTACATACCTAAACATTTCTCGGCCCTGAACAATTGATTTCTCGTTTGCGACACAATCGCCATTCCAACCCCACGCGACCCGACCACAATTCAAGTAACAATCGTGCCCCTGAACAAAAGCGATGCTATCTTCGCGAAACGTATCAGACTTGTGCAATCAGCCCATGCTTCGGACGGAGTAATTATCTTCACGAATGCGATTCGACCGGAACGATGATGCTGAACTGTTGAATTAACTTGTTCTCAGAGTATATTTGCTCCCATCGCTAGCCACTAGCAGAACGGAAGTTTTCATTCGAGGTGTTCTATGATCTGTAAAAATGGAGTCCTGCGAAAGGAGGCGAGAAGATCGAGAGAGAGAGAGAGAGAGAGAGAGAGAGAGAGAGAGAGAAAGGGTGGAATCATCCGAGGGACCGATCGATGTTCTCTCAAAGACTTAAATGGTTCGCGCTGCGTGGATGCATGTAGTTCAAGGTGCGTGTACCTGTGTCGATAACGAGAACGAGGTATCTTTTTATTCTCATCACTCCAAGGGGGATCATGCTTCCTCTACTAGTGCTCGATATAATAGTGGTAGAGACTCCATTTTAATAGTAAGTACCCCAAAGCATGTCTCAGTATGTGTATGCGTATATGCACGAACGAATTTGCGCGCGCGCGCCTAGGTACCTCGAATTTGTCTACGAGCGCAGGCGTACGTATGTGTGTGTGTCGTGTGTGTGTGTATGAGTGGGTATATACGTGTACGTTGTGTCAAGTATCTGTACTCTCGATAGAACGTGTCGACGTATCGATCAACATCTGCGCTCACGCTACCTTCTGTTCCTCGATTAACGTGCAATTTGAAGAATATTTGCGTGATATGCTAGGCACTAGACTCCTCCCGGTGGAAGGTAAAAGGTCATTTCAGTGAGTTCCGATCGATGAGCCTCGAAGGGCAGGGCGAAGGGAGCGAAAAGGGGGGGAGGGCGTGAGGGGCAGCAGGGCTGGGAGTGGTTGGGAACGTTAGGCAAAAGGGGTGCCTCGGCCGCCGGCTCAAAAGACGTTAAAACTTCTGACGTCCCGCAGCTGGTTCGATTTTCAATAAAATTTGATTTCCGACAGAGTCCCGTGCGTTTTTATTTCGAGGGATCTTCAAAGGTAGCGGGGGAGCAGCCTGCACACCCGGGTTACAGGGTTTAACCGTCGGCCCGCCGACGACGTCGCGTTCGCTGCAAGAGAACTTTGTACAACGCTCCTTTACACATTTATGTATATACTGTACAGACACCGGGCTGCCCCGTAACAACCCCCCGCAACACGGGGACGAGGCGATTCTTCATAGAAAAAGAAGGCAAAAGGATACGTGGAGCAGAATTTGTTTGCGCAACGCTCCGTTTCGAGAAAATGGACCCCGAGAATCCGTGCGGAAGGATAAGCGTATCTTTGCGTGCCTGGTGCTGACTTTACGTAATAAACTATTTTGTTATACAGTACATTTTTCAGGAACGTACGAAATTCTTGGTATTTTGGGAGACATAAATAAGTGACTCGATTTTGGGAGCTCCCAATGCTCTTTTTAGTTCATACAGCTATTAAAAATCATTTACTAGAACAACGATCTTATGGATTTTTTCGAAAAAGAACTGTTAATACTATGCACGCCCCTTGAAGTTATCGCGAACATTCACGAACTCGTCTGGCACTCGACGGATTTCGAAATCAATCGTCCCCAAAACGAGCGTCTATACGAATAAAAAGTCCATTCTACAATGTCGATGTACCTCTTTGACGTAGAATCGCCTACTTACTGGATGTACCACCCATCACAGGACATCTTGCACACAAAACTGGTAAGTACAAAAGAGTATACCATTGGTTAGTGAAAGGATTCTTCGATTAGATATGTTAGATTCACCGATGGGAATGCGTTAGCGTGAGTTGCTGTTAACGGTTACATTGCGTGTGTGCCTCTCTCAGGATGAACGACAAAGGCAGATACACATCTCGTAAATACACAAATAGGAAGAACGACAGACAATGAAATAGAGAATGAGCCAGAGAGAGAGAGAGAGAGAGAGAGAGAGAGAGAGAGAGAGATGTATATATATAGATATGAGATTAATAGACATTGAAAACGGAGGGGAGAAGCAACTGTTTCAAGAAGAGACTGTATGTCGGGGAGGACGTACTCTCAAAAAGTAAACGAGAATCTCCTCTTTTTCCAGACAAAACATGGCTTTTTCCCGTAAACGTCACTGCGCTACCGTTCGCCTCACGGTCCAGCGAAAGAACAACTTCCGCGCGTGTATCAGCAGCACGGCGCGTCGAAGCGCATCGACCACGAAGCACACATCCCCCTCTTTTTCGTGTCTCTTTATTCCACCCCTTTCCCAAAAATAGCCCCAACTCGAGGTGTTTTGCAACGGTATCGAGCGACAATTCCCGTCAACGATAAAATACAGACACACCCGTGGCCCCACGGTGGATTGGATTGCAGCATAAGTATTTATTTCACAAATCTGGTCATCAGTACAAAAATATTACAATATATATATAAATATATATATAAATATATCTAAAAAAAATTTTCTTGTTTGTTTCATTCGATTTCTCGTCGCTTATCCATACCTAGTTATTATATATATATCTATATAGGAATTTTAATTGCTAGGTACATTAAGTGTAATTGTTAGGTTCTCCAGAAGCGGTTAATTTAAATACCTTACGATACTTGGCATTAATCTACGCTGGTGCAGACAGTCAGGCGTATATGGCACGTTCAGTTTTTGTTCTCTTTGTTTTTTTTTTTTTTTGAACCCTCGTTTGTCGAACAGGTCAGGAAAAGAGGCGGAGCACTTGCGCGACGCGAACAGGCGCGGTTTGCGACGGTCGACGATGGGTGGCGTGCCGGATTTAACAACGGACGGTGTAACTTCGGTCGAGAGGAAAAGTCGTTCACGAGGGATCGATCGCCGTATCGACTGTGAAACGATGTCGGCGTTCACGGTCCACGCGGCAGCTGTAAACTTCCCAAGATTTGTTATAGAGATTCCATCCGAACCAGCAACGCTGGGACCATTCGGTACCAAGCGTTTCCTAGCTGAAGACATTCAACGCGTCGGAGTGAACAATGTATGTAAATCGATAGATCGCTCGGCACACGCTTCGTTCGCGCGATACGAAATTCGGTATTACGTCGGAGCGATACCATTGAAACGGGAACGATTTCACTTAGGAAAAATCGCCTAGGCGTTCCGGACTTTTCAGAAAATTTCGCAAGCTGTTTGTACGTAACCAATGGATCTCCGACACCGATGCTTTCAGCGGCCAGCTTCGTACTGCAAACGCTTCCGCCGATATTTCAAATTGAAACGCTCCTACAGAAGACTGGGGTGCGGTGCGAGCACTCTCCGCACCGCCTAGACGAGATCAAAACGGCGATGTGAGAGTTTAATCGCGCGGAGAATCAGGGCGAATGTGCTTCCTAAACCAGGCCAAAGTCCTTTTCCGCCTAAGCTACCGATGATGCAGGTGCACGCGTGCCTCCTCCAGAGGCGCGTTCCGGCAAATAAGTATAGAGCGGCAAATCGAGCCGAAAACGGAAAACTGGCAAACCCAAGGGCTGGCCAGCCGAGCCGCCTTCCGATACGATCCATAGCTTCCGAGCTCGCGTTGCGGCTATCGCCGCTTTCGCCAGCTGTATTAGCTAATCAAGCCGATTGCAACTTCGATGCGGTCCGTTTCGAATAAACGGTTCCCCGCGAGATCGCCGCGCGGGAAGATGAAATCATTCGAGCTCCATCTCCGTTTCATCCTTTGTCTCGCAGAACCTCCCCCCCCTTGGCTCCGAGGCACGTGAAAATTCCAGGGTGCATGGAAACGTTCGCCTCGTGACGATCGTTTCTGCGACTAAACGACATTACGGGGGGAGAAGATATCGAGAGGCCCGGAAGATACTTTCTACCCGGCGATGCTGCGATCCGCGGAGCTCGGTGTCGACAAAGTTCGATTACTTTTCAGGGTTATAATTGTACCTCCCGAGAAAGAGAGGCTGATCGACCGAGGTGCTGCTTTTCCGTAACGCTTTCCAACGTATTTATACGTTCCAGCGGTGGAAGTCAAACACGAAAATAGAAAGAGTGCCTTGAAAAAGATGCTCTTGGAATCGAGTCAGAAGCGTGGGACTCTAACGTGTGTCTATCCAGAGGTACTGGCTTTGGGGCTGAATTTTCTGCAACTTGGGGGAATGGCGAGTGTGGTATGTGAGTTTCTGTAAAGGGTGCTACTCAGGCTTTAACCGCGTGTTTAGATGAAAGATACTAGGTATGGAGTAACTATTACAGAGGTAGCACATTGCTGTATGCCTGGGTGATGAATGATCGCGAGGATTAGGTTGAGTGTCTTTAAGTCATCGTTGCGCGTCGTCGCGCAACTGCAAAGATAGTGGCGATTTTAGACTGATAAGGGTTGAACCAGAGATGGGCAAAAAATTATTTTAAATAAAAATTTCGTGCACAAACTTTTATTTCAAATAATTTTCTGTTCATCTCTGGGTTGAACACGACCTGGACGAGCAATTTTTTTATGGAAATGAGTTCGGCATGTAGGAATTGATGGGTGTCAATAGCTACTAGGATATTAGTCGCTAATGGTCAAGTATTTTTGGAAGTTTCCTCAGAATTTAACTGGTTTTCAAGTTTGAGGCTGTAAGAGACGTCGGTTGCTATTGGATACTTTTGAATTTTACTTAGGAAGAACGAGCAACGAAATGTTGTTCTGTATTCTGAAAATTGCTCTGTATGGCTCAACGTAACACGCTAATTAGTATGAAATAAAATGAAATAAGGGAAACGTAAACGATACTACCCTTCACATGGATGTGAAGCCTGATAGGCTTATCTGTATTACCTATTGCGCTGCTTGAAAACCACTTACAGTGGATGGAAGAAATACACTGATATCATTTTTAAGGTGAACCTATTATGAACACCAAAGTGATCCAGGCATATTAAGCCTACGCCACCCTATAACGTCTGAAGGAAACCACAATTAGTACCTCGCGCTCTAAAGGATATCGCGTTCACTCGAGTGCCTAGTCACGACAGCTTTGTCATACGCAATACCCCAAGTACATTTCTTCCACCCGCAACAAGCTCTAACTCGAACCACCGCCCAAATGATTTGGAGACTTATCATTAAAATCCGTCCCCCCTTCGACGACGGTGAACCATTAGCGGCTAACAATGGAGAAATGGTTGACACGCATCGACCACTGCATCTGAATACCGACTTCCATCCAAGAGAGACGGGTCCAGGTCGTGACCTACCCTTCTGAGCGTGATCTTACGGGATGCCGTCGGTTGCTGACCGACTTGCCACAATGGAGGGCAGCTGTGCAGTTGAGAGAACGACATAGAACCGTCCCCAGTTATCCGGACAAACATATCGTACTGATGGCCCGCACACCACCACCACCAGTACGCCACACCACCACCGCCCGTTCTCCCCTGCACGAGCATTCCGCGGCTCGGAAGGTTGCAAGGGCGGAGGCATCCAGCAGGGCAGCTGGAACCCCTGCTGCCTGACCTTGCGGGGCAACCCCCTCTCTCCTCAGTGAGACACCACTGGCCAACACTGTAACAGAGAGAGAGCGAGAGAGAGAGACAGAGAGAGAGAGAGCGAGAAAGAGGGAAAGAGGGGTGGAAGTTGATTAGCGTGCGAGGGAAAACGAAACGGGCAGAGGGATCCCTTTCAGAGCTTAACAACGCGGCGATCTTCGCAACGCGAGACCCGACAGTTGCATACACCGACATCGATCATCGCGTTTGCGTTTCCCCGCAACTGTGCCGCGGAAATTAAAAAGAGAGCGAGAGTGAGAACGAGAGGAAGAGAGAGTGTGAAGCGCTAAGAAAAATGGAGAAACTAAGTAGGATAAAGATAGTCGGTGAGAGTAACGCTACATGTGCCACGACCCCTCTCTCCCTCTTCACTCTGTCTCTGTACTCCGGCGGTGCGTTCGGCTTCCCCTAACGTGCACGCAGGGGGAGGCCAACCCCAGCGTCGCGTACGTGTGTGGATTCAACGGAACGGCCGTGCAACTGCCGTAGAAACTGTTTCGGGAGGCTATAGTTCGACGACGCTTCCCTCCGACTCTCCGCATCGCGCGAGCAAGCCCCGATGGATGCTTTCCCCTCGTTGGAAAACCAGGTGACACGGTACGCTCGCGCCAGGGCGATCTGAGGCACAATAGATCGGCGCGCGACTATCAGTTGGGAGGAAATAAAGATGAAGGGCGGCTGACAGACCAGCCACCTCGTCCCCTGGGTGAAAAGGAACAGAAGAGAACTCGCGGCTGGTGAACCACGTAAAGTTACGTTCGTCTATCCAGCTACTCGCGAACATGAATTGAAGAGATACATATTCATTCAAGTAGCTTCTGAGCAACCCGTTAGCATTTAACGGCCCCGAAAATATCCCGCTGCAGTTCCGTTCGCTGCCTGAACGTACGCGGGACTCGAACTGGACGGCGATACGCTAAAAATAATCCCACCTTCTCACGTGCACGGAATCTATAAATTTTCCGCGATACTTTCAAAAGCATGCCCCGCATAACCTATCATTTCGCCTAAGTCAGTGGATCCGGGCGGGCAGGAGTCAATAACTAACGCTGATTGATCGCGCGCAGCCAGCCTGAGCGGGAAGAACGACACGCTCGAGGCTTTGCGCGAACGGGCAAACAAAAGGGGCCGAGGAGTTTGAATATAACGACTGTTGGACACACTGTATACTATATGTTTCGTAACGGACAACTATGATTTTCCATGAAAAAGAACTGCATGGGAAATGAGTTCTAACATTTGTTGAAACGATGCTTCGTATTGGAGGAAATCAATTTTTAATTCTGAAGGAATAGTGTTTGGCTTGAGGACGTGATTCCATGATTCCATTTTAGTCCAGTATTCTTCGAATGTATGACCATAAATTGTTGATTGAAAAAATACGTGTGCGAATGTGTAACAATTGAATAGCAATAGTGTAACAATTCTCATCGAAGAAATTCATTCTTTGTAAGAAGATTCGCCTGTCCTATGCAGAATCTAACACAAGCCTATATAGAACTCGAGCACGTGGCTGTAGAGGCTCGACCAAAGGAGACAAGCCTAGAGTTCCTCGGTGAATTTGAATTGTGCGTTTAAATCTGAATTTCATATTGTCCGTACATTTTAGCGTGCAAACATTTAGTTTGAACAAACGTGCTGGTCGAAATGCGACGTTCGAATAATGCCCGTCGTCTGAATAATTCGAGATTCAAATGACGCGGAATTCTAAAGGGATTAACAGCTATTAAATAGTGTATTAAGCCTGGGGAAATTATTATCGAGAGCATGGCGACGGCTCGAAGCTGGAATGAAACAGGTGCGCGCATTAAATCGCTGAACGCGGAAGGATGCAGCAATTTAATCAGCGTGTCGAGGATAACTTTTTCAATCCAGCTCCGAGGGAGAGTCCGTTATCTACGGCATTTAATCTAGATACGCCCAAATCCTGCCCCGCTAAATCGAACTGCTAACTGTCCAGACACTCTCAGCAAGCTACTGGTCCGTAACTCAGTAATGCTGCTGGAAAAATACACACATGCTCGAAGAAGTTTTACGAAAAGTTTCTGAATGGCAGAAAAATCCAGAGGATATACTGGCCGCAGCCACCAGGAATAATTGCCGCGCGGGGATCTCGGGAGCCCGCGAAACTCGGTCACTCGGATGTCCATGCCGTCGCTACTGTTCCGGGAAAACAACCACGCGAACGAAACAAACTCTGTCGCGCCTGTACAGGGGACGTATCTCGCGATTGTCTCTCGTTACAGGTAAAAACGAAAAGGTTACAGGGTCGCAGGGGCGAGGCACAAAAGAGGAGACCCAGCTAGGCGACGAACTGTTTCCTGATGTCCTAGCTCGCAGGGTGGCAAGTGCTCACGATAAATCACGCCGAGGAACAGGCTACTTTCGCGGGGATCGAGTTGCTCGCAAGTTCTGACGAGCTGGCTGTCTCGCAGACACGCGACGTTTAGTTTCGAGGCAAGTTGAAGAACGAGCCACAGGAGCTCCTCTTCTCCATTGGCTAAGCTAGCGGAGTTTAAAGGAAGCGCGGGCACGCTCGAGAACGAAAGGCGAAAGCCTCTTGTCGCGTGCTCGAGAAAACGAAACTCTTTGCAGCGGGGTACGCCTCCGCTTGGTGATCCTCTTATTGAGGACCTCCGCCGACTCGTACTCCGATCGTTCATCCGTGAAGCACGGCCCTGTAATAAGGGCGAGAAGATATGCCTTTAAGGAGCTTATCACGGAAAGGACCTTCCGCCTCCCGCCCACGAGTTTCTTGGTCTAGTAGTCTAGTACATTACCCGTTTTGCCCTCCAGACGGAGGAGGATTTCTCTCTCTCTCTCTCTCTCTCTCTCTCTCTCTCTCTCTCTCTCTCTCTCTTCCTCTCCCCCCGACCCTCTACTCGAGAATATTAAACAACCGATAGCCCCGCGAACCGTCGACAGCTATAATACGCCGTTTCGTCCGCGAAGCCGCTTTGTTCGAGATCGATAGACGCTATCCCGCGCGGCTGCTGGTTTGCACGAGGAGGCCAAAGAAGTGATTTTCGATGCGGAAGTAATAGTATCGGGGATGAACGGTCGAGCGAACAACGCTCGAGACGATGGAAATGGGTGTCGATCGGAAGGAAAAAATCGACCACGGCTAAGAACGTTTGTTGGTGGTGAATGACTTGCGTAATTGGGGCCACGGAAGCGTTATCACTTCGCGGCGGAAATCCGACAGGCGAGCCTGTCGCGCTGGCTCCCGGTGCAACGGAATTTTATTGGTGGGTACGCTAATGTGCAACCGCGAATGGGGTGGACGTTGAAAATGGAGAACTCCTCGCGGTTAGATACCGCCATTTGTCGCTAAACTGGGGATGATGTTTCCCGGATTGCGAACTAAGTCTGATATTAGATCCGAGGGAGTAGAATGCGTTACTTTTAATCGGTATGGGTAGAAATGGGCAAGGCGTATCTGGAGTTACTAGAATTCTGAGTTGAAGAATTTCGGCCGCGGTAGCAGTTCGGGTAAGTTCGTCGTTTCAGGTAATACAGAAAGATGTTTGGATGGAACTGCGGGTCTGTTTGGCCAAAGTATTTAGCCAAACTCTGGAACCGTGTTACGCTAAATGGAAATGGAAATGGAAATGGAAATGGAAATGGAAAACTGTGTCGCGTAAATGGGGATACACGATCTACCATTTCGAAGCGGCGTCGCTCGAAATTCGATGTTAAGGATAGTGTATCAAGCCTTTGACTTTTAGTATGCTTCCTTAAAAGAACAATGGATTTGCCTCGTGTGTGAGCTCGAATTGGTTGCACCTTGAAAAAGTAATCGAACAAATGAGATTAATACCTCGCACAGCTTCTGCAATGTTTATCTTGGTATTTCCTGTCATACACAATATCGTGACGCTAAGGAAAGGCTTGGATGACCCACGACATCGTGACCCTAAAAATGATAAACTCTTGAATATATATATATATATATATAACGTCATACAACAGTCAACCAACGTATATTGGAAACGGCGTTTACACTGCAGCAAAATCTACCGTACTGCATAAAGGAATGAATGAAATACAAACATTCAGATCCAAGATTACCTCGACATCGTATCAGCAAAAACAGCTATTCCAACCATTTTGACGTATTGGAAAAGTAAGACTTGCGAAGATCAAAAGAACCGCATTTCCCTCGAACAATTTCTATCGCACGATGACGGATAAAGGAGCTGTTTAAGGTGGTAGTTTAGGGGGACCCTGGCTGCATACCTAACAAGCTGCCAACCAGGAAGACGCAAGAAAATAGAAAGGAGCAACGACAGCTCCCGAAGGAGATCGATCGGCTACGGGCGCAAGATGCGCGGAAAAAGAATAATTACGTTAATGAAGGGAGCCCGATGCAATTAAATGCAACGGGGGGGCGGAGCAGATGGACCGTGTCTTCGTCACGGGCGGGTGTAAAACGACGGAACGCTTTTTATCGTTAACCGTGAAACGCCCTTTGACCGGGAGGAGAACGGTCGCAAAGTCGCGTAAGACTAATTTCCATTTGGCTTCTACCGGCGTCGTTGCTCTACTAATGCACGAACCCACCGATTCCCTGCGCCGTTAAAGGCCGACGGAGGAGTTGCGGCGCGAGGTAGCTCGTCCTAGTCGAGATGTGACAACGTGTCTCGCCTGATGACGCCCAGGTGTAGGGAAGAGATTCGCCCTCGCCGAGCGTCGCGAGAAATTCATGATATTAATCAAGGTGTCTGGCGAATGGTCAATCAAAGCGGAGCAGAAATAGGCTGCGTGCCACTTCCATTAACCGACATTACGATTCACTTTTTCCTTTCACACGGTGAACGACTTTTCCTTAAGAGTTCTCTCATTGGACACAGGCGGCGAATTACAGACTATTCCTAGGTTTTTGATTATTTCGGTTCTTGGTATCGTTACCAAATATTGGCATAAATTCCGGCACGCTCGTCGGTCCCAAAATCCGCTTATCTGCCGCGAGAAGAGATCGATACGGGTATCGAGACACCGCGAATTTCACCGCGTTTCCTTCGATTTAATAAGTACTGAATCACGGGGCCGAACACGGTGAGACCATGTTCCTCGGTCGCCCCGTCGTAAAAGCTTCGTAATTCGCGACCGTATTGCGTGACTAGCATCGCCGTTCGAGCGAAAGAAGCGTCCGTTCCCGCATGGTTTACGCGCCCTACGTTTCTCGTGGATTATAACTTAGAACGACCACGTTTTCACCGTGAATCGCTGTCGAACGAAGAGAAGTGCCGGCGAAACGATAGTCGAAGGTCAGTCGCGCGACGCAAACGAAGTGCGAAAGAAGAACGACCTCTGACCGCGTGCGACGATATTCATACGAGCGATATAAAGAAACAAGAAGCGTTCAAGAATTCGAGAGCGTAACGAGTGAAGGGTGAAATGTTGTTCCCTGTGAGTGACTTTATTGCATCTTAAACATAAACCCTCCAATCGGTTTTCTTCGATCTTATAATATTAAAGGGCAAGCTGTGAAAAACGCTCTCCTTCCTAGGCAAATGATACTAAAAAGCTAAGGGCGAAGTGTACGGCGAGATATCGGTGGCGATCGCACGACTCCCTTTACGCGTTCCAACGACCACCGCAAACTCTTGACAGCCTCTTGCCTATGCCCCGCGGGCAAAAATGACGAAAGTAGAAGATAAAGGCGGAGAGAAGCAAGTTCAAGCGTGCAGAGTTGCCAGTAGACTTCTGCGGTATTTATATCTCGGGGTGTTTCTGTTTTATGTGACCCTTCAAATTATCCAGGCGGGTCCTACGGCAACCGCACAGGGGGCATACGTAATTGCCCGGGTTGTGGGTCAAGTAATGATTCTTTGCGTTCGACACGACCCGACCGCATATTTTGCATTTGCTAGTGTACGTGTACGGCAACTTTTCGAAATAGTCCGACAGATTAACTTTCTCAATGTACGTAAGCGGCGCGCACTCAGTGCCCTGAGGTGTTAAAAGTGTCGTATCTGCAAATAGAGAAAAGGCGTGTGTGAAAAACGGCCATCAACGGGGTGATTCGATTGGCGCTCGGCCTGCTCGGCCTGCTCTCCCCCGAGCTCTCTCTTTTCTATTCGCTTTGATCGGATTCACTGCAAGGGAAGGGTTTTTACCACCAGACACGTACAGGAGCGGCATGGCAGTGTGCGCGCACTGGCGTCGCCAGAAAGATCGATGCTCGATTATTAGATGTCATGCACTGTCGATAGAAGAAGGGAACCGTGTCGCGCGCCCGTTACACATTACACGGGGCGTATATTATATCTGTAGTTATTTATTATATTATATATTATATATATATATATATATATATATATATATCGATTATCGATTATTGAATAGTCGAGTATTGTACTTAAAAAGGAAAGGCACCATAAAAAAACCCCCTCTATGAAAAATCTGTTCTTGCAACAGCCTTCGGACTACAGAGACTAGTTCATCATGACTATTTTAGAGCCTCGCCGGCCCACAAGAGAATCAGTTTTATACTCAGTCTTCGACGTCTTTCACAACCTACGGTATAAATATTAATAATAATATAATATATGATCTATTAAATATGCATATAAATAGTTTTCGCTTAATACTGATCTCCTCCACCTGCGGAACAGGACTGGCATGTACCTATGCGTATATATGTATATATTACGAGATACAGGTTTTGATCGTACACCGGGCATGGAACTGGACGAAATGCTCCAACGGTACACACACACACGCACACACACACACACATAGCGTCTCGTTACTTGCTAACGAAACTGTAGGAGCAATTTCGAGGGGAATTTCCTCGCGGTTGGAAATCATCATCCCCCCGAAAAGCATAGAACGCGCCGTGCACGTTTAACCGTTCGAAGTATCTCTCTCTCTTATGCAAATCTAATCAAAGGCAATATCTCGAGGTTTCTTGCTGGGCGAAATTCTGTGGCAGAAATGAATGTCTGAGCTGCGGAGGCGCGGTAAAACTCAGTTCCATGCGCCGCGTATATTAACAACGACCGCGAATTTCGGGGCGGAACCGTTCCGTTTCGTTCCGTTCAGTTTCCGCGCGGTGCCGTGTAAATAACACATGGAAACCGTGATTTCGCGTTGCTCGACAGAAAAAGGTACTGCTTCATCGCGCGTACGCGACGATATCATCTGCTGGAGGTAGTCTACGAACACTATCAGACTTATATCTTTTTATTCTATTTTTCTTCTCTTTCTTTTTTTTTTTCTTCCATTTGTACTCGAAGCACTCCGACGTGAGATCTCTAGCTGATAGACTCTACGAGCGTAGGGCAGCTAGCGGTAGGTAGCCTCTAATTGTTCAACCGAGGCGCGGACCGAACACTTATCTCGCAAGTAAAGGAAAGTAAAACCCTTAAAAGTAATTAGAAAGTAGAGACGTACGACAATAAATAGTTTTTTGATGCTTTCGTTATGAGAATAATTTAAACGAAGAACACGACGATTAAAAGTAAACCGAGTGGACTAGCTCGGCGAAGTGATGAATGCCGAGTTACAAAACAGACCCGACGAACAGTAGATTAACACTAATCTTGTCCTCCCTGCGTCACGGAACGCGAGAGCAACGAACACCGCAGCAATTTCTCGGTTCAGCATCCTCTTTCGATGTCCCGCACGCACTATACATATCCATATGCATTCCCCTCCGTGAAAACGTTCCGCTAAAACGTTAGACTATAGACGGCCTGGCCCCGCGTTTTACTCTCCGCCGTTCGCGTGCGTGCAGGATACGTTCTAGGTGAGGTAAGCTGGTTCCGATTTCGCTAGAAAGTGCTTGTGCTCTAAACGCATGAACGGCGATATCAACGATCCCTCTCGTATTCCGTGCTTCAACTTAATATGCCTTTTCAGATTATCCGATCTCGTTAACGATATCATGCAGATCTGGCACTGATATTTATCGGGGAAATGCGATTTCATGTGCTTTTTTATGTTCGCTACGCTCTTGCCGCAGAGCTTACAACACTCCGTGGCGAGGCCCGAGGGCTCTAACTTATTCTGACTGTCTTTACTTATATCCTTCTCTTTTTTGCAAGTTCCTGATGTTCCTGGAATATACAAGATCATCCCGTTTCAATGTATAAATTTTAGTTGGATGCCACTCTGATTACCGACAATCTCTACCAGACTCATCATAAGATACAAGACGTAATAATATAAAGGAAACGTGTAATACACCGTTCAGAGAAAAAGTCACACTCTACGTCAAGTCAAAGAGTTGCAGAAAAGAGGGGATTCTCTCAAGTCAAATTACGTTCTCCAATCAGAAATTACGAAGGTACAGAGTCTCAGAAGCACCGCACTCGGTGGAAATATATATATATATATATATATATATATATATATATATATATATATATATATATGTGTACTCTATCTATATCAGATGCCTACTCGTAACAAAACCAATTTAAACGTCAAATCACGTAAAGAAAAGAATAAGCGCACACCTACTGGTCTCATCACTGTCAAGAGTACAAATAAACGCAAAAGCTAGCACAAAACATGTCGTCACACAACCGAAAGGAACAAATCAACATGATGTAGAATAGAACAAAAGCAAAAGAATGAAGGGGGAGTGAGAGAGAGAAAGAAGACCAACAATAGAAAAAAGAATAGAAGAAAAGAAGATGAAGACGAAAAGATAGTTAACGTTAAAAGAATCAACGCAAGCGGAGGAACCACTGGTGAAGAGAACTGCTGACAGTGTAATACTTTCCTCGAGCGAACGCTCGTATTCGTAGGATCGGGGGTGAAAAAAGCGATTCGAGTTATCTGAAAAGTTCTTCCTACCGCTATTCCTCTTTCATCGACATAGCTCCATACAAGAGACCCATACGCGCGGATTACACGCGGAAACGTCGAGATCTGGCGCAACGTTGCCTACAGTAGACGGACTCGGTTCTTTGTCCATGACGAGCAACGACAGCTCTCGAGTCAACGATCATGAACGATGAACGATGAACGATGACGATGACGACGACGACGACGACAACAACGACGACGACGACGACGACGACGACAACGACGACAACGACGACGACAACGACGATTTTCAGCGAGATCGAGCGCCAACAGGTTCGGAAAAGATTCAGACGGACACCGTCGCGTTAGCAACAGAATCCCCCCACTTTTTTTTTACCTTTTCCTCGCTACTGACGCCACGACGAGCATACCCTTGAGACACTCTCGACGAGAGCCGCCTCAAGAGTAATCGTTGCTACCAGCAGAAACGATCGCGTTATGTCACTCTTCTTGCCATCGGATCCGGTGACGTCCGTACCGATCCGTCGATCGTTTACGTAACGCACGCGGGGCGCTGTATATTTATTTCGTTACTATAGCATCTTTCCGTTTGCTCGTGTACATGTATGTCTATGCCTATGTCCTTCTGTTATCTACGAGCGATTAATGCCTTTATGGGTGTACTCGTGGGTCGAGAGAGAAAAAAAAAGAGAAACAGCGCAAGAGAGACACGTGAGAACGTAATATTAAAAGATCGGTTCTGGCGCGGTGATATATGTAAAGATGTGGTGGAGTAAAATAAAAGGTACTTTGTAAGAGGACAGAGAGAAACAGTGTGTAAAAGAAAGGACATGCACAGAGAATCCCGCTGTAGTGATGTATATATACATACATATACATATACATATATATGTATATACGTTACCGTTTACAGAGTTACACCGTGATTTATAATCTACATGTGACAAACGTATATACATGTTCTGCCGCGCGGGCAACGCATTCACACTAAGGCTGTTCGAGTACTCGAAAAAAGCGAGCCGAGTACCTGTAAAAACCGAGTGGCTCGAAAGAAACGAGCGGCTCGGTAAAACAGAGTAGCTCGAATTTTTTCGAGCGGCCCGAAAGAACCGAGAAGCTCGAATTTTTTCGAGCGGCTCGAATATACTTGGAGCAGATCGAAATTTTCGAGCAGATCGAAATTTTCGAGCAGACCGACTGTGCCGAGTAGCTTGAAGCTTGAAGCTTGAACGTTTCGGGCAATACGAATGTTTCGATAATTTTAGGTTACGTTATCTACTGGAATGTAAATAATGGTTCTCAATAGGTAATGTGAATAATTAAAATGTAAGCTGTAAATGGAAATATTCTGTAACTTTTGAAAATAAGTACTAAATTCAAATCTTTCTTTTTTTCATCTTTTTCGTGTATTTATAAACGTATTCATACACTTCTCTTTATGTTATCTTTCTTCTCTTCTAACTTTTTTATTTTTTCTTACTTTTTTACCTTCTTCGTATGGGTTTTACTTCTGCCGCGCCATTGTTAACACAGGGCGTTACCCGCTCATAAATAAATAAATGAATAAATAATTAAATAAATTTAAATAAGCGTAATTACAAAGAATCGTGAAGTACTTGTTAACATTTGAATATGTAAACCTTGCATTATTAATTTTTCAATTTCTCATTTTTTATTTAATTAAATAAAAATTTTATTTTAAATAAATATAAATAAGCGTAATTACAAAGAATCGTGAAGTACTTGTAAACATTTGAATATGTAAACCTTGCATTATTAATTTTTCAATTTCTCATTTTTTATTTAATTAAATAAAATTTTTATTTATATTTATTTATATTTATATTTAAATTTATTTAATTATTTATTCATTTATTTATTTATGAGCGGGTAACGCCCTGTGTTAACAATGGCGCGGCAGAAGTAGAACCCATACGAAGAAGGTAAAAAAGTAAGAAAAAATAAAAAAGTTAGAAGAGAAGAAAGATAACATAAAGAGAAGTGTATGAATACGTTTATAAATACACGAAAAAGATGAAAAAAAGAAAGATTTGAATTTAGTACTTATTTTCAAAAGTTACAGAATATTTCCATTTACAGCTTACATTTTAATAATTCACATTACCTATTGAGAACCATTATTTACATTCCAGTAGACAAACGTAACCTAAAATTTTCGAAACATTCGTATTGCCCGAAACGTTCAAGCTTCAAGCTTCAAGCTACTCGACACAGTCGGTCTGCTCGAAAATTTCGATCTGCTCCAAGTATATTCGAGCCGCTCGAAAAAATTCGAGCTTCTCGGTTCATTTGGGCTGCCCGGTTCTTTCGAGCCGCTCGAAAAAATTCGAACTACTCGGTTTTATCGAGCCGATCGATTCTTTCGAGCTACTCGGTTTTTACGGGTACTCGGCTCGGCTCGGGAACCGAGTCTCGGCTCGGTCCGAACTTCAAGCTACTTGAATATTCGAGTACTCGAACAGCCTTAATTCACACACACGCGTGTCGCACTGCCGAACGATTCCGTAATAGTATGTATACTCTGTCACGCATCATACACCGACCCACCGATGTGTATGTATATGTATAGGGTAGCAAAAACAGAAACGCAACACATACGGGATACCACGTACTCGCAATCATCGGTCACACACCGTCTCAAATTCAGCCAAACGGGGAGTACTGTCCATTTGCTGATACTAACAAAATTACTGCCCTCCACTTTGCCGATACCATTTTGCCCAAACCATCGTATTTGTTAGATACTCCTATACGTGTATATTAAAACACACTTACGGGTTTGTAACTACCACAGTGAACATAGCAAATGCACGATACCATCACCACAACACCAAGGATATATATATATATATATATGTGTGTGTGTGTGTGTGTATATATATATGTGAATTGTGTCGTATACCCATATATATATATATATCCAATATATATATATATATATATATATATACAAGCACACACTGCCCATGTTTGCATATATGTATGTACATACACATATACAGGACATACATCCATCCAACAGGAAAGTTGTTTGTGTTTTCTAAAGAGTAGTTACCACTCACTACGCTTGCCAGACTCGGAAATAGAGGGATGCTCGCTTCGTACGCCTATGTACGACTCGACGCGCAAAAATCCTTGCAAACGTGCATGCACATCTCCCTCGATTTCTTAGATATCACGTATTTCCCCCGCTGCTCGGTTTAACGGCCATCGAAAGCCGCGTCGGGCACTTGTTGATCCGCGGATGACAACCCGCGAACAATCGCGGGAAAAACCGATTAACGACGGCTGTATGCGTTACTTGTTGCGTCGCGTCGGCTACGAGGCTTGGGGCTCGCGCGGCGCGGTTCCAGCGTGCAGAGGGAAGTGCGTGATATCTAAATGAAAGTTTGATCGTAATGATAGATGTTTGGTGGTCTTACCATCGAGTCCGTCGAGCATTTCTGGGGGATTATGGGGTTCGGACGATTCGATCCCCGACACGCCATCGCCGAGCGTGCCCGATGTGGGTCCTCCTTCCTCTCCTAGCAGCCCGCCTGGATGGCCCTGCACACCACACACCATCCATATTTTAAATACCACTGAAAAGGAATGCTGCAACGCGCCTAACCAACCACTCCTATGCCATTGCAGTCGGTGCTTGGTTATTGTCGCGTTCGTGTTTTATAAGGAAATTAAGGGATGATCTGGAGTCAGAAGTGTACGAGCACTTTCAAACGTGGAGGATCTGACCAGACGAGAATCATTTATAATGTCAAATACAGATAAGAGTGAGAATCACGCATGCTGGTGGAAGGAATGACGAAGTTATGAATTCCAACGATATTTATTAATGAGAATAGTGTCGGCGAGATTCTTTTTCACGGATCAAAAGTATTACAGAAACTCGATGGGTTTGAAAATGTTTGAAGACGATATAAAGAAAATTCTCGGTAAACAACTCGTGTATACGGGTAATAATGAATGGAATTTATAATAGTCGTTCATTTATTTGCTATTTACATCTTCAATCTTAATTATAACAAGTGAAGGGGAAGATTAACTTATCGCGTTCATAAAGGACAAGCCGCGATCAAAGTATTCAGTTTTCGTTTATATTCAACGCGAGAATATCCATCACAGAAGGGCAACACTTTTAAAATGCAAATGCTTTGGCAGTTCGTTCTTTTCTAACATTATTTCGGGATTAACAATGCACAGTGACGATATTATAAATAGCGTCATAAATATCGTCGTGTGGAAATACAGAGTTCAAAGATTTCTATCCATATCTAATCGACTCGTAAAGGCACAGTTCGTCTACTTTAATGGTTATTAGATACATATTCATTTTTACTCAAAATATATTATTCCTCTATGGCCATTGATAAAATATTAAAGAATGCTGCTACATGTACATATTAAACCAGAAGTTACGAGAAGTACCGAGCCTACAGAACACAAATAAAGTCCATTACTCTATGCGTCGATGTTTTCGTAATTTGAATATACACAAATACTTGGGAAAAATATATCGATTAAGCTACTTCATTTACGACAATGGATACTTTAAAAATTCCATCGAAAAAATGCACATTTCCGAGTTTACGTCCAGACGTGAATTGCGCGTGGTCTTCACGCGACTCGCAAATATATATTTCTGTACTGCTTCGATGTTAAAATAACGTTGGGTATAATAGAAAACGGAATTATTGTCCAACTACTTACTATGGCAAAGTCATACTGTGAAGAGGATGCACATAATACACACTCATGCTGCATAAGAATGTGATATGACTGTTAAATCACTCGCACAGTCTTAAATAATCACGAACATGTAAAACATGCACGCATGGCCTTGTAATAATTGAGTGTAAAAAATTGTCGCGATGACTGAAAGCCCGGCGAATTTTAATTGAGCGTAGCTGATCGCGAGCCAGTTGCGACTGACGTAAAATCAACAGGTATCCACGATATAGGTGTAACTATCCTTTGCTTCACTTTCTTTGGCAACACACAAATTGTGTGCCTTACATTTATCATGATGATTCACGATTTCGAGTCTAAAATTACCATTTCCTGCTGCGAATGAAGTGCGTATTTCAGGAATCGAGTCGCTCCACTTTCTACAATATTTACAAAACATAAGATTCGACCTTTCGTCGTACTGAAGCCAGGAATACATGTCTAGCCAGGCAACTTTGAATCTGCCGGTTTTTCTACTCGGCGGAATAGACCGATGGGAAACATTGCACAGAGCTGATTGAATTACCGACATCCCCTGTTGATTCACTATTATCGACCTATGCGCATCGTCATTATACGGGGATCTTTTTACGCTCACGCTGTCGGGCAACGAATCGAACAATGGGTGCGACACTGCGTTATTGCTTTTGCACGAATACGATTTCAGAGGCACAGACTGATTTTGCGAACATTTCTGGGAACTCCCGTAACAGTCGGCTGTAGTCCCTGACATATTGATAGACAGAGAACCTCCAGCCATGATAGTGTTTTCACGAGAAACTTGTATCAGAATGGAATCTGGTTGGTTTTGGGTCATATTCTGTACATCCATAGTTTCGTCACTCTTCCCATCTCCCCGAACCTCCCACTCCACACTAGTCTGTCAACAGAGAAGGAAAGGATATGTGTTTAATCAACACATCTTTCATTTTGCCTTTCAGCATATAAGAAGCAAATTTTTTTCTTTTTATTGTTTATTTCAACATCCCTTCCTTCCCGTGTCTGTCCGGACTGAGTAGTTGTAGGAACACAATATAGAATTATAGTCGTGGGAACAGTAACGAAACTATAATTGTGGCATGATATGCTTGGCATGTCTCATGGTTTCACCAACAGTTCAGAAACTATGGTCGAAGCAACAATTTTCTTCGGCAAGATATATACGTGGATTAGAAAATATTATAATGAAAGAAGATAAGATAAAATAACATGCTGAAATGAGAACAATACATGATACAAGAAATAAAGTCAGTCGAAGGATGTCAATATTTAATTCTACGCTACCTGAAACTACGTCAAACTACTTCTTCGATATTATATATATATGTAATAAATATTGAACGAAATTTAACACTCAAAATATTCGTTTCAATAATGTAATAAACATCGCGATAAAACAATATTTAAACATATACAATGTAAGAGCTTCAAAATATTTAAAAATCACCAGATTCCGATTGGATAATCGCTTGAATTCTGTAAATCACTTCCAACAGATAAATTAAATAGATAAATAAAGCATGTATGTACGAGAATAATAATTTATTTTAAAATATAGATATTTTAAAAAGAAACAGGCACACACATCGTAGAAACACAACTACAGATTACTCTCCAGTGTACGCTACGTACGTGCTAGGAATTATATACCGAACATGCATGACTTACACGATATTTTTACAACAATACGAAAAGATATATATGTATATATACACAAGAATACTCACCGGTAGGGAGATGTTGTCATGGAAGTCCGGCAAATGATGGTCTAGCTCTTGTTTGATAGAAGGTTGCGGTTGTGACACGGGAGACATAGGTCGACCACCATCTTCCACTTCACCTCCCAAGGCATTATTTAACTTTGGAATCACAGGAGGGCTTGATTTGTAACTACATTGCGAAGATGCCTGGAAACAGTAAATCAAAAGTGTGTCCACTTGAGAAATACTGAAACCATCTGGGACTGTGATTTGTACGAAAGCGTAGCAACAATTAAGTCATACGTTATGCGACTTAGATCGTTTTTATGCAAATTTGTAAATAATGCAATGAAAATTGTTTCTCGCCGAATAAAATCGAAAATTACCTTTGGCTATCAAAGCATCAGTGAAATTTCGTCTAGTATTGCATTGTGTAAAACGGAGAAAAACTATGAGCGAATACTTCCGATATACCGAAACTTTCCGAAGAAAATGCCGCGAGAAAAACTTCGATACCGTACTACATATATTGTCGCGCAGATTAGATGTTCACTGTGTATGCAAGGTTATAAGTACATACATATGTAATTAATTGATAACGACGTACGATTATTATCTCCGAATTTTAAGCGCTGCACGTAAGAAATGTTTGCACGGACAGGCGTGTGTCTATATATATATGTGCTAAGGTGCACGCATGCACGAACGCACGCGCGCAACCGCGCGGGAACATATGCTTTGAAAGTGTTCGTCGGAAAATAATAAAATTCCGGCAATCTCGTATTGGAAATTGTATTTGTAAACAACGCGAAGTATACGTAATTTTTCAAGCATTCCACGCGTATAAACAGCGATAAAAGCCTTAAATAAACAAACGAATATAGTATTATTCATTATGCTGGAAAATATGATAGATTTAAATATTCTCGAATACACGAGAGCCACCTAAATTAGGAAACGTGAATTTTCTACTACTCTCTATTACGTATTACTACGCAAACCCCAGAAATCCATGAATTAATAACTCGGAGACCAAAACGCGCGGAAATCTTAAGAATCACCGACGACGATCCGCTTTATAACGAATTTATCGTAAGCGGTGTCTTTTTTAAATAGAAAATATTGAAAGAATTTATTGTAATCTATATTTGGAAAGGAGGAAAATTATAATATTCTCAACGGACCATGTTAACATTTACTTTACCCTCTTCGAATTGTTCGATCGTCTAAGCTTCCACGAGAAGAGCAGAAATTACAGGGAAACGAACATAAACGACAAGTAAATTGCTTAAGAATAAAAACTTAAACGCAGCATGGACGAAACGAGAAGACTAATAAACTTAAGTACATACCTGAGAATCGGACATGAACCGTTCGCTGGGTGGACCACTAAGGGAAACATCGTAGCTGCCCGAAGCCTTTCTTTTCCTCTTTTCGGGAAGAGGCTGAAGGTTAGGCGAATCTGTATGCCTAACGCCGCTTTGCGTTTCCGGCTCTGGCGATGGACTTTTCTCTTCCGCCTTGTTATTTACACTATTATCGGTGAGGCCTCTAATCTGTAACGCCTCGGCTGTTTTAAGGAACATCGGTAGTAGATGCTGACTAACGTTAACTTCTCCCTTATACATAAAGTGCAGCAACGCCTTCATTTCCGTGTCATTGACATCCTTCAGGAATATAATTGGATGGGGATGGGTATTCTGGAGGAAAATGCTCTCGAAATATGGGCTGCACGCGGAGAGTATCGTCTGGTGGGCCTTGAATGTCTCTCCGACACACGCCAGGGTAACGTCGCAGAGTGCCTCTCTGGCGAGCAACGAGCTGAGAACGTCTGTGAGGTTGGCTGGATGATTGTTCCACCGTAGACAATACTGTTGGTCCATCTTGTCTATCTCCAATCCCGTCCCTACAACCAAACTAGCTGCCCTGAGCTGTCCACACTAGAGACTATGATCACCCTGACTACAGGAATGACTCCCTAACCCTTAAAACGTTAACTCACACGCCTTCTTCACGCACACTCTCCTATATCGGCTTGACGATATCTCCTCGGAGATTATATCGCAACTCTAGACCCACACAACTTCCTCCGTGCTTCTGCAAATGTGCCACATTGCAGTATAACTGTAAAACCCTTCAGGGTTCACGCGTCGCTACTATACGTGCCGAAAACATTTTTTCGCATAACCTCGGAGATCAACGAAACACTTCTGATCAGGATTATAACGTCGACTGACGTAACGAAAATTACAAGAAGGTTAGAATATTAATTGCGACGTAGTACGTGTCAGCCGCGGATATGATAATATCCAATATTCGAAGATAATGTTTTCGGCAATGTGAATATTCGCGAGGCTTGGGCGCCATTGTCGGACGTGCTCGTCTAGCCACGAGCCTTGTCGCGAAAACTCGATTTGTTGATGCTCGATTTCTAACCATTCAAACACGCTCACACGCGGCTTTATTTACCTAAACCCAGCGCCAGCTAACTAACGTACCGTATACACCAACGTTCCGCGCTTGTTTATCGTCCCGACGATTACTCACCTTTCGCAAACTTTTTGCCATTACAACGCCACCCGACCCTTAACGTCCACTGCCATACCAATCTGCCAATGCCTACGGCCTTATTTTTAAAATACTTTTGACCTTCGTGCATCTGCCGTGGGGAATGGCGCGAAGGGCGCTCAAATTCAAACGTTCGTAGCTACGCGACAGAACTTCTCTCGACAGTTTCGATTGAACTAAACGATTTTACTGTTTGAAATTCACGTAATCTTCTATTAGCGCTGTCAGAAACGTGCTTATGATATGGAACATAGCGACGAATTAATAGAACCGTCGATTTCGACGTTTATTCGTCTCTCGGAAGATGCTATAAGTAATTTATGTTGCGTATTTATTCTCTTTGATTCGGAAAAAATATTTCTACAGAAATTACGATGGATGTGATTATTTGGCAAAGTAATATAGACTGTGAAGTAGAATAATTGCCAGTACGAACGGTGAATATTCAAATGAGTAAATAAATGTGAAGTCTAATTACCTGCTACACGAATGTAAAGATAAGCGCGTTTATCTAATTGACTAAACACTGACTAAAGCGAGATAATTTAAGGAAAATTGTGTCCTATTTAAAGAACGGGGGTTTACTTCTTTCGCTGATAAAACTCCTTTAGTACAACTGCAGTTTAGCGTCAAGGTCCACTTAAAATTTTTAAATATTTCCACGGTCACCTCGGTAAGCCAAATATACAGGGTGTTTCAGAATTATTGGTACAAACTGGCTAACAGAAATCACGAAAAGAAATCAATAAATTTTACTAAGTATAGACTCGTAAATTAATTGTTTTTGATATCCTCAATCTTTCACACGTACTATTGAATAATTGATAAATAATCGGCGATCCCGGAGAATGAATATTTAATGAACAATAGGTTTTGTTATGGAATTAATCTGATTTATATATTCATTAGCTTATAATTTATTCACAACAGTTGCAGCTCTTGAAAATGTCAAGGAGCAATTGAAAATTCGATTCTATTATTGTTGAAAAAGCATTTCAGGATACAACTGAGCAGGTACTTAAAAAACAATTAATCGATAGATCCAACTTTATTAAGATATACTTTTTTCTTTTTCTGATTTCTATTACCTCCTCAAGTTTATAGCCATAACTCTGAGAACATCCTTTCGATGAAACATTTCCACGACCCTGTCAAGAAGCGTTCTAATACTCTCGAACGTATTACACGGAAGTACGAACCTTTGTAAAATGCAACAAACTACTACACGTAACCGCGAGAAGTTTTAAACTTGTCTATCGCCTGCTCCATCATTGTAATGTATGGGATCCATGTAAAATTCATGGATCCTTTAACAAGATGCGATGGCGGGGAAACTTTAAAATCCGTTATACGATAGACTTTGCGAAACAACAGAGCTGCTCTAACCGAAAGATCGCCTGCACGCTTTGATCTCGGCTGCTCCGGCGAGTCGCGCCCGAATAGTTTCCGTCTCTCTTCCTCCGCAGAGAGGGGATTACATGTCGCGGAAAATCATCGAGTGCGAAAGGGCTGATTCGGCTTCATTTGACTACGATAAACGGTAATTCACGCAAATTGTCAGCCTTCTGATATTAATTTCGGCCGCCCGCGAGCCGTACGATAATCGCGTTAACCATACGAAATCAATAGGTAGCGGGAAAATTGGAAAATCTCCTTAATCGGTTTTCGAATATGGATTTACAAGCTTTGCCCAGCCATTAACAGATTTAATCCACGCTTTGATTGGCACTGCGCAAAATTACAATCCGCGGCGCTTGTCCTCGGCGGAAGGTACGCGAGTGGGGGGAGGAGGAGGTGTGTTAGTAAATAGGAATTCGGTGTATTAAGCGGATAACGCGATAAGCGTAATTGGATTTATCTCGAGCGTGTTTCTAAGAACTGAGGACGTCAGTGGTTACACGCTGTAACCTCGTCATTAGGCGTATGACCGTGCCATTTTTTTCTAACGCCAAATTAAGCTGGAAACGTTTGAAACGCGAATACACGATAGGTAGTAGTTCCCTGTGACCAGCGTCGCCATAATTTACGACAGACATCGCAGCTCCAACGAAAAGGTTTCGTTTAATATAGCCGTGATTTACACGAGAAGGAGAATAAAGTATATTAGGAACTACAATGGACTCGAAATACCCTCGGCGAGAAATTTAGAGTGGTCCAGTTCAAATCTGCTCGCGTTCCGTAGCGCGTAACTCTATTTTCAGAAAATTTGTCGCGACGCCTCTCTTTTCTCCTCTCCCTATCCGCGCGTCCGCGGCGGAATTAGCCGAGAGCGCATAACAGCGGGAAAGGAAAAACGAATAATCGCATTCGGGCAGAGTATCAGGTTGGATTTTAGTTGTTCCGGCGTGGAATAATTACTGAAAGGGCAGAGTAGTTAGCTACGGACACGTGCGGGCGCCCTTTAATCTCGACCGAGCCGATTTTATCGCGCCAAGAATGATGTACCTATCGCCAATAAAAAGGCCGACCGCTCGGCTGACACTAGGCAACACCATTCTCGATCAAATAAACGGTTACGCAATTAATTGTGCGAACCGGTTCCTTGAACGAGTCGCCTCTACTCCGCGGGATGGCTTAGCCTTTTCGTAGCATCTGCAGGACTGACAATGAGCGAGTGGCGAGCGTGTAAAAAAGCGTACGCTTGGCCGGCGATATTGTCGAGCAGATGACAATGTCAATAGCGCGACGTTTAGGTGTGGGAGATCAAAGGTGAACGCTGTAAGGACAGACACAGAGAAGAAGAAGAGTGTAAGCTTATCTTTGGCAAGGAACGGACCTGTAGATCCTCCACGCAGCTGGGTTACCGGCGAGCATCACCGTTATCTGCATAATTATCTCGCGGTGGCCTTGACTGTTCCACGAGGAAAACATGTCGAAGCAGGCACCGCGACGTATCGTGTCCCGATACGCCAGCATTTCTCGGGCTATAGGTGGCGGCCAGCAGTCGCGCGACGAGGCGACGTAACGCGGCGACAAAAAAATCGTTTCTCTGTCTTCCGTGCGGCTGGCAGATCTTCAGGGACGATCTTCGCGCGATGCACACCGGAAGTGCAGCGGTGCCACGCAGCTCGCCCGATCTATTCGCGCCGCGCATGCTCGCGGGCTACTGCGCGCGCGCGCAGCTACCGATCGTCGGTGAATTCGCGCGGCGCGAGCAATTCGACATTTTTAAGCGGCTTGCCAGCCTATTTGTCTGTTTCTCGGCAAAAGATGCGTCCAGACGTACCGGCTCGTTTAGCCGAGTAAAATGTAATGCGCAACTAAAGAAGTCCGCATGAAATACGGCCTCGATAAAAGACGCGCGCTGCTGCGCTCGGCCATGCATTTTCCCCGGCGACAATACAGCGGCGCAGCTCAGGAGAAGAAAGAGCACGATTTCAACGTTTGATCTTCAAACGCACGGCATGCTCCTGGCGATTCAACGGGCATATATTGACGTACTTACGCGCGTTTCATCTTCGAGTAGGTACGCGTTACGCTCCGTACGGACGAAGATCGCGAGCGGTTGTTATACCGCAACGAGTTTTCCAGTTTTCCTCCCTCGCGTCTCTTATGATCGAAAGGTTCGATTGGTGCGTCGTGTTAGCGATGCTGTACGTCCCATAGGCGAAAGACGAAGAAAGAGACGACGGTATTCGATTTCTATTCGGCATCTCTGTCTCCTTATTCCTTTCCCCCTTTCAACCTTAGACTCCTCGTCTTTTCCGAACACGATCGAGCGTGAACGCGTTGTTTGGCGTCGATTTATGCTAGAACCTACGCCCAACCCGTTTAATAGAATGCATCGTCTGGCACCCGTTGCGACGCAGAATGAACGATAATGGCTCGGTGGCTTGTAACGCGAACAATTTTGTCGCTACGATAACTTTTTACTTTAATCTATGCGAAACTCGAAATACCGGGCGACTCTATGTGCATCGCGATAAATTATGAATCGTCTCTCTGCCCCTCCATCGCGGTGGATTAAAAATTAATCTTGATATACCGTTATTGCAATATTTGTCCGCTGCTCTGCACCATGTAAGAACTTATGGCACGCTCTATTTGCACACGGTACAACAGCGCCGGACCAAATATTCAGCAAACGATTCCGTAGATATTCGAGTAAAAACCGGCGTGCTTAAAATTTTCTTCAATTTGCATTTCGAAGGTAAATGCGGCAGTGAATTTCGGGAATTTATGCGCTGGAATTTGTTAAAACTGGTTCCCGCAGGACTTTAGATGTAATATATGTATACCTTTCGAGTATTTAGTTTCCCGTTTATCCGGATCGAACCTAACTTCGCCGGATGCGGATAAACGAGTTCTGGTCACATGGTCTTTTTTTTCTTCAAATTTTTACTCAAACAGAAACATGGAAAACTTTTGCTCAAAGATACAGCAAGCTTCCCTTCGGTTCTCTATGAATAAAACGCATAAAGCATAATAGGTACTGATTACACAGTATACGAGCATAGTTTTTAAATGAGGACTAAATAATCAGTTGCCTTCGTAATCATGTAATCAGATTAATTCCAAAGCTGCAATTGCAGTACGTAATCAGTCGTAGCGTTTATTCGTTGCATACGTATATACACATGTATCTATGTACATTTCGATGGAAATGACTTCCCCTTACTGCACAAATATCGTAGATCGGGTGCGCAATAGGTATCTACAATATTTTATTGTCAAAAATAGTCTCTATATTATTGGTCCTGTACAAACCAGCTTATTGCATGGAATTGAGCAAAAGTCAGTCTTTGAGCTTATCAAGTCGCGCGTATACCGCCAACATTTCTCTAAATCTAAATCATTTTAAGAGAATATGTATACATTTTATTCTTCGTGACTATCTACCCATAGAACAGATGAGAATCGCGGAAATTACAGCGGTGGATAAAACGGGGACGCTTGTTCCCGCAGATTCTCGAAAATTGTCAATCGCGTTGCCGCGCGTTTTTGCCCCGCTACGGACCAGATTATGTTTCAATCGAGCACGGATCCAATAAATGCAGTCTAGTTTACAAAGCACATTATTGAAATCCGTTAAGCTATCCAGTTTCGCGTATCGGTTTACGGAATTTACCACCAAATCCGTATTCTCCCCCGAAAATTCTACATATTTCCTGTGATCGATCGCGAACCGTATCCGTTATTATCGGTTGGTTCTAAAACCAACAACGAGAGCAATCGCGTGGACGGCCGTATCGGCAAAGGTCGGCCAAACAAACGGGCCCCAGTCGCGAGCTGATGAGATCTGGACGCAGAGGGTGGTTTAAGCGTTTGTCCGCCGTCTCTTCGCGTCTTGCCCTCTCGGGCATAAATTGGCGGAGGGAGGAACACGCGACGCATGCCTCTAGATCACGCGATCGATGAGCCACCGTTCCGGGGTAGGCCGTTCGGCGGGCCCGTAGAATAGGCGCGTGTCTGCCGTCTCCCATTGAAGCGAGCCGCGTGCAGCCAGGAGGGCCGAGCGCGCAAATTGAACGCAGGCCGACGAAAGTGCAGCGCGACGACGTTTCCCGAAATGTGTAGGATCTGAAAATCGATGCGCCGATTCCGTGCGGACGGGCTTGGCGCATCGTTACCTGGTTTACTGAAATTCGTGAACATGAAATCCTCTCGGCCACCCGTAGCCGGCGACGCAGATCAGAGAAGGATCCACATTGATCCTCCCTGGGAAGATCTTCTGTGGCGATCTTCCGAAGACGATCCACCCTGGAGGCGAGCTCCTCTTCCCGCGATCCTCTTCTGTCTTCCGTTCACGGTGTAACTGATGTCTCTGTGGTCACGTTCATGGACAGTGGATTCGCGCACACGACAAACCGAGAACGGAACGCACTCGTAAATGTTCACCGGGCAGCAGTGTTAACTCGCCTCTGTCATGATCGAACGGGTCCGA
The DNA here is from genome assembly GCA_946251845.1 of Andrena fulva. Classification (NCBI taxonomy): domain Eukaryota; kingdom Metazoa; phylum Arthropoda; class Insecta; order Hymenoptera; family Andrenidae; genus Andrena; species Andrena fulva. The sequence goes on along the minus strand of OX276329.1, from coordinate 56,765,810 downwards.
CCGAGGGATGCGAGGGCAGCGAAAGAAACCGAGACACAGATGGTACGGCTCGGCTAACGTGCTGGCTCTTGCCCCGTTCTGAATCGGCGATCAATGACGGATCGAAGCGTAATATCGCGGCACGATTGTCTCGCGACCCGTCGCGATGGCGTACAAACGCGAACGAAACTCCGCGAGGGAGGAACAACAAAGTGGCGTGTGCACCAAGTTGGCCGCGGAGCGCGACTGAGGCCAGGGGTGGCACCGAGAGAGAGAGAGGGTGGCGTGGATGCAGGTCGACGTGTACGCTGCACGGGCACATCCCCCCTAATGAATGCACCAGGCATGTGCGACGGATTTTATGTTCGCCGCCGCCGCCACCGCCGCCACCGCCGACGCCGCCGCCACCCCTTTCGCCCCTACAGCCTTCGCCACCACTACCACCAACCGAGAATCGGCCGCCACCCCCGTCGACCAACCTCCGCCACCTCACCCGTCCTCTCCGACCCCCTACCCGCCGCCAGCCACCCTTCTTCCTTCTTCCTTCTTCCTTCTTCCTTCTTCCTTCGTCCTTCTTCCTTCTTCCTTCTCCTCTCTGTCCTCCTCTTCCTCTTCCTCTTCCTATTCCTATTCCTCTTCCTCTTCCGTTTCACCCTTCCTACTTCGCGCAGCCCTCTCTTTCCCCGGCCCTCCCTCTCGCTCCGCGGGCCTTCTTGCCACTGCTTTTTCTCTCCAACGAGTGAGCAGCGGGCCACCACCCAACCGAGTCGCGTTGAAGCCCGTTTTCGCGCGCGGTACTCCGTGTGTTGCACTCGCCACAGCGGGAGCAGACGCGCGCCGGTCCCCGGGAAACAGCGTGGGCGGTTTTGCCCCGTTTGCCAGAACCCTCCGCTCCTGGGGCTGTGCCCGGTTTTCGCCTCCTCCTGCGTGCCTGCGGACGTACCCTGCACCCGCGATTGGTACGCACAACTCACCCGCCCGTACGCGAATCCTCTCCTGCACCTGCCACAGTCTCGCCCTCTCTATCGGTCTATCTGCTCCCGGCCTTCCGCCGTCTCTGTCCGAGCGCCCTGCCTCCCTCTATCCGTCTCGCTCCCTGCCCGTCTATTTACCCCCATTCCGCCTGCGCGTATTCCGTTCATCTTCGTCCACAGGCTCTCGCTACTCCCTGGACCACTGTTCTATCTGTGTTCGAAGTTGACCACTGAGAACGTCGCCGAGGTTCGGCTGCGGTTTTCGTCCTCGAGTTCCTCGCACGCTCGTGGCCGAACGAAGCGCAGCCGATATTATCGTTCGATCCTCGTCCACCCCAACACACCCTCCACCTAGCCCCTCCAACTCCTCCTCCTCCTACTCGCTCCTAGACCCCGTGCTCCAGGGCGGTCGCCGATGCGGTTGTTACAACGGGAGAGGATCCATGTATTTCTAGCTGAGCCTCGATCCACGTTCAAATATACTTGGAGTGTCCATAGTTTAGGTATTATCCACGTCGCCGTTGAAACTTGAGTAATCCGGCGCCCGCTGCGGCCGTACGACTATATCTGTGCCAAACGGTTTGCGAGCGGTCGCCCGTTGCTCCTCGAAAAATCTGCTACCAGGCTACCACCGGTTCACCGACTCGGCTCACCCTGATTCGTGGACCGCCTGCACGGCTGGATCGTCGCCATTCATCTTACAGCCGACCCCCTCGCTGTACGTGATCAGCCTCGGTTGTCAGCGTACGTCGCCGGAGCACCGTGCCCTAGATCAAGGTCCTCAGCATCGAACGGCGGCACGCGAAGGGTAACTAACTACTAATAGACAGCAGCTCGTCTGGCGTTACTCTAATATGAACGTAGGGCGACGTAGGCCTCCAAGCACCCGTTAACGCTCGGTTCGCCCCGTTCTCCTCTTGTAAAACAATGCGCACTGCCCTCGAATATCGATCTGAAATCGCGCCGGCTTAACGTGTATCTCACACGATCTTACGTGCCGCCTCTGATAACGCCGTGCACGGTTACGGCCCCTAAGTCGGGGGGCGGCGGTAAATGGTTGTTACATCGCGATGGTGACGGGGCAACGTCACGATTACCGTACGGACAACGCTGCACGTCACGAGGGTAATCTTTTCGGGTCACTCCGCTCGCAGAAAGGGGCCGTAATATTCGGTGAAAAGTGTAACGCGGATGGTATTTAACTGCAGGCATTAGCTAGACGGGATTTCGTGAGCGGAAACGGGAATTTTCATATTATCTGCCTCCATTTTGGGGAACCTACTCGGGCATCCGTTTCACTTTGTATTCAAGCTAGCTCGCGGGAATCTTAAATTTCTTTTCACCTACGTAATGCCTATGCATGCTTCTGCTACATAATGCACAAGTGTGTATAAATTTCAGATTACATCGCGAGCCAGCGGCCGAGGCAAGCTCTCGAGGCTCGACAACTTGGCCCCAACTTCTAACCGCTCGGTTAATTAATCGCTTCAAGAATGGATTAACGAATAACAGCCGTTTACATCCGCGCATCTCTAGAGCTCTCGGTCTTGAGATGTTGAACCGACGTCCGTCCGTCCGCGACGGCACTGTACTTTATACGATTGAAAAGATCGTATTGTGGATTCTCTTGAAAATGAGAGACAACGGGTCTCTAAAGATTGAAATAAAGTATTTACTCCGGTTCCGCGAGGATTGTGCCCCTCCCAAATCCTTCAGTAAGACCACAGAGCGGCGACGTTGGATGTCTTATTCAAGGTACATTCGGAGTGGAGTCGCTAACTGGCCGCATTACAACGTTCCCGGGCCGTTCGAAAAGTAAGAGCCACGGACAAAGGGGGATGGAATAAGAAAGGGACACGCGGCTTACGTGCAGACCTGACGCTCCATTCAGATGAAATTTCGTTCTTTGATTCGCCGAGCTACAGCTTTAATAAACTCTCCCCGGCTTTTCCGCGCCCCCGTTCAAATAATTACTACCTATTAGCCGTCAGATGCAGGTTAAGGGCCTGGACGAGGCGTAATGGCGCGTTACGCGGGACCAGAGGGCCAGACAACGACGGGGCGATCGTCCAGAAAGAGGAAGTCAAAAGAAAATCGAGCCAACCGCAGAAAATGGAACGTGGACTCTTCTAAACGCGGTGCCCGCAGTCCATCGCACCGTTCCCATATTTTTCACACCGATCGTCGAGCCTTTTTCTTTTTAGCAGGCTGTCGCGTGACTCCGCGATGCAACCTGCCGGTAACTTCATGCCTCGCTGCCATCCCAATGGCCACAAAGTCCCAGCGTCGATCAAGGAAAGGAAAAAAGTGCAGCATGTGCTCGGGGGTGGGAAAAAAACGAGAAAATAAAGACGCAGACGTCTGTCAGTCTATGGGCGTCGCGGTGGCCGGTGTCGTCGGAGTCGTCGGTGTCGTCGGTGTCATTAACGAGGGGCGCAGTGGCATGTAGCGTCCTACAGTGTATCATCGACATCGATGAACAATGGACCAAACGGCCGGCCGTGTTATTCGAGCATCTAGTTATACACGGCTATTCAGAAAATTGTGCTTGAATGAAGTGTGCATCGCTGATTAAATAATGCCAGACTGTGCAATAACGATTTCATCAATTTATTGCGTATCATCGATTCAGCCTAACGCCGGCTCTATTAATTTACCGACACTGGGCCCAGAGGGCATCAATTTGTCGCCGACGGTTCGCTAACAGCTCGCGCAGCACTAAATTGCGATCCCACGATAAATCGACGCCGCCGTGATATACGCTGGTCGCCGGGCCAAATTTCATCTGAGAAATTATAAATTCAATCAGCAGCGAAGGGAAACTGAGCGCGCCCGCCATTGTTAGAGAGGAGAGGGGGTTGGTTTTTTCGAAACCGCCGCGAGGGGCGTTTCGAAATCCGCCATTCGTATCACGTTTTTGCCCGCGTAAAAGTTACGTGTCGGGGGTTCTGCAACAGCCTCGCCCGTCTCTATCTTAAAGCTTCCAAGCAAAGTGAACCAATTTGCAACAACGTGTCCCGCGTGCCCGCGGGAGACGCTCCTTCGCGGCCGTGACGGCGGCCGATATCGACGCGACCCGTTCGCTGCCGCGACTATCGAAATGCGAAATGTTTTCGCTCGGCCCGGCGCGAAAAGCGCGCGCTAATGAATTTGGGAAGGGCCGGCAAACATTCGCTGATTGCTCCACTCGTACCCGCGCAGACAAACATTGCTCTCGCGGCACACCAGAAATACAGCGGCGCGAGACCGTCCCTGTCTCGCTCCCGTTCATTCCACTTACTCTTCACTTTCGATTTTTCGATTAGCCGCAGGCCCGTTACGTGCACGCCACTCTTTTGAATGTCGCTTCGAAAGCAACATCGCACGTGGTCTTGCGCTATGTGTGCCAAGTCGCGCAGATATTTCAGTGTTCGGCCGTAGTTCCACTGGCAGTGGCCTAGTGACTCGTTACTGGGTTGACCTGCCCCACGGGGCACGTTGTAACGCACGTGCACGCTAGCACTGGAAAATATTTCAACAGCAAACAACGCCCGCGTGAAAAAAACCTCGCGACAACGATGCCAACCACACGTTTCGCCTGTTTCTCGGTAAATACTGCGCCCCCTCATGTTTTCCGCAAAACATCTACATCGAACATTTAGCAAATATTTGCCGAGTACAGGTGTGAAATTATCCTGTCTGGTCAGTGCATAAATCCTACGCCTATCTTACTGTCATACAGGCTAGGAGACTTTTTAACATTGCCAGTCGGTTTTACTGCAGGTTCCCTTAAAGGGCGAGTTCTTCTGCTCCGTACCGTCTCCAGTGACTACTGACTTTACAATCAACCACCGTTACAACCGAGACCCGCCGTCGCTCAACTGGCTCGTCATAATTGGAAGATTTTGTTGGCTGACACGCCTCTGCTCAGAGGATGCACCCCATTTCTTCGCATCGGAAGCGAGGAGGAAAGGGGGCGGAAAACGACTGAATAGAACGCGAGGAGGAGGCAGACGCAGAGGAAGAAAAACAAGTCATCGTCATTGTTGCTGTCGACAATGTGGCTATACGGTTGCATCGGAACAGGTATCGCTGTGAATTCGTATAGATGCTGCGTTTAAACTGCGAAGAAAAGCGAGGCACGGGCCGTCGTTTGCATGAAAACACGGGGGTGACTTCGCGGGCGGGGTGGAGGAGGCTGGGTGCCGGGAAAATATGGCTGACTCAAGGGGGATGAAAAAACGAAATATCATAACAGAAGGAAACCGAGAGAGACGATGGTCTGACTATCAGCCACTCTCGCTTTGTCATCCTCGTCCAAGTGTATCCCGTTGCATGTCGGTCCTTGGGAATTGGGATCGAGTCCCTGGCAATCAAGGTGCTCAGGGCGAATTCTGGCTACGACGAGAGGGACGGGCGGGGGGGTGGCAATAAAATTGACGATCGGAGGAAAGAAAAGTTGTTAATTTCCTCTCCTTATTACCACGCCTTCGATCCCGTCGCTAATCTATCATCGTTCGCCCGCTGCAGTCAACTTATGCACGCGTTTTACTTTGAAAAAGAGATGCCGGGGAATATTAAAAGTTTCTTGCTACGTGCCGCGACGACGGCGACGACATTCCGTTACTCGTCCCGATTACTCGACGGAGATTAATACGCAGCAGTTAATTAATACGTCAGGTATCTTCGTAAACTTTGCTCCCATCGCAAAGTAGGTGTATCTTACGATGTCAAAGACTAATGAAAAGCCTCCGAGGGTGGCGGTGACGTTTCGTGGCATCAGCTTGAATCTTTATCGGCGATCCACCGAGATTCTTCGTATTACGGAGCATCTAACGTGACGGAATGATTGTTGCACGTCAGGTGGACGTGCTCTAGAATTCATTAACAGCTTTGACGGACTCTGCTCGCTTCCCTCGAGGGAAACGACACTTGCTAACAAAACAGAAAGAGAGACGCTTCGGTACAATGGTGGCACGCGAAGATCCTTTGTGCCGCGCGTGAAGCACACATTTTGTCTGCGCGAAAGTTACACGTAGCTATATGTAGACAAGGATTTCGGTTGCAGGCCTGCCAGTGGGCGTAGGGTGAAGGTGGTAGTAACGATGCCACTGGAAACGGTCTGAAAATAAGGGGCGGAAAGGGGCCACGCGTCGCGAGCCGAGTTATAAGCGGCTGGCTCGAGAGCGAGATAGTCGGTGTGCTTTCTTCCTTTCGTGGACAACGAGCGCGAGAAAGAGGCTCGAATGGTCAGGACCGGGGGTAGAGCTACAAGTGGTGATAAACGAGGCCGAATCCTCGTTATTACCCGTTGGGGAAGGCTCGAAAATTCCTGTGGAATTCAGCCGACTCCGCCAACAGTTGCCCACCTGCTTTTTATTATCGCTCTTCGTTCCGCTGAATGCAGATTCACGGAGCGCCGTGCACGGAAATTGCACATGTTTACGAGTGCATTCGGCCTGCCCCGCGACCCAAATAATGGAGCTACTGGGACTCCCCCGACCGAGAGTAAAAGATTTTACAGCGCGGCCGGGCGAAAACGAACGGAACGCCAGCTTGAATTAAATGATTATCATTGAACTACGGAGTTTCCCGTAAATAACGAACGACGCGAGTAATTGATAAATCACGTGGCTGCGTGACGAATGAGCTGGCCCAATGTTCCAGCAGCGTAAAGTAACAGAACAGGGAGGTTCGATATCCTAGTATGCGCATGGGAATCTTTTTTCTCCGAGAAGCTATACGTTTTCTGTTGACGTGGGGACGATACACCGAGCAGCAGATTTTTATATACAATTTCATAATTCTTACGTTGCAACGGCGACTACGGAAGTAGTAGCCACTATTACAGTGAACGGTTCAAACGGTTGCACTTTCAAGTGTCCGTACAGTTTGACAGAGATGACGTATTCCTGATTCATCTTCCCTTCTTCAAACGTCCTATATCTATCCTATATCGTTGCTTTCGTACCTAAAAGTATCTTCCGCTTATTGCGCTGCGTCCGCTAGAAGCGAGCACATCCTAGCCTCTCGTCTATTCTTGGTGTCGGATAAACGCTCGTGCCTTGCTCCAAAGGAGGGCAAGAGAAGCGGTGATCGCGCGGAACCGTTCGCCGCTCAGCGAATTTCACTTGGAGCATTCTCCCGGCTCTTTCTGCGAGAAATCTCGCTCTATGACGGAAAATGAAATCCGATATTGTAATTCCACGCGCCTGTGTTACGCGAGCCGCTGGTGTAAAACGTTGAGAGCGATATGCGCGTCGCCCTTTTACAAGCCCAGCGCTGCTGCACTTCGTGAAATGAATTTAAAGCGCGCGCGTGCGGCCGCGGGAACGTGAATACCGTAATATTGAAACACAAGCGGCTGGATATCAGTTGAAATTCACTATAAACCCGCCGTCGTGTTTATACGTCCACGGGAACCTAATAATAATGTGCCGCGACACCAGCGTACGTATGAATTTCACACGTGACCAGGCGATACGAAATCAGTTACATCCGAGAGCAATTTCCGCGGCGGGACACCAAGGAGGCGAGCCGCCGGATTCCCCGAAACTTCCAGCGGCGGACCGAGGAGGAAATGCCCATTGCTCCGTAATAACTACAAAACCGTAGGAAATATTGTGACACTTTTCACGTGGATCCGAGCCACGTTCATTCGCCTGCTCTCTAGCCAGGCGTCTGCTTGTCCGTTCGTTATTTCCGTGAATAAATAATTGAGCGTACATGCGCGTGCGAAAGCCTGATGAAAATTTCAATCGATGGCTCTTCGTTCGTTCACCGGCTGAAAATTATTCAGTGATCTCTATCTCTCAAACTAGACCACCCATTTCTCTCCATCTGATTCCTGCAAGAACGAGGAGTTCTCTCCTAGAGGAAGCTCGGTTCGCCCCGCAGTTTTGCCCGGCTGACGCGCGTTCGTCGGATCTACAGGACGCGTTTCACAGCTTCGGAACACGGCGACCGATCTGTGTACCATTCAGTGTAAACGGCGAGGAGGGAGGAAGGAAACAGCCTATGAATCCCCCGTTCTGTCGCGTACCGCCTAATCTAGGTCAGCGGAATTGAATTCAGAACCGAGCCAGGATATTGTGACTAGCGATCGGATCCAGCATATTCCAAGTCGTATCGGAGGCTAATGGGGAATTCGCGCTGCAGCAATATTGGAATGTTACTTTCCAACGATCCGGCGGATTGGAAGATATAGTGGACTCGTTGAGTCAACTTCTTTGCAAGTCAAATCGACAGATATGCTCCCCGACGTTTCTTACGAGACGCGCCGTCCGGCTTGCTCCTCGCGCCTCGCTGTACACCGCTCTTATCGAGATTCATATCAGAAATATGTCTACCATCAGCGGCGATTCTTTCAACAGCACACGTCCGTCAGCCACAGCAAACAATACTCGGACGATCCGTTGGTATAAACACGGGATTCCGTTTCTCGTCAAGACGCGCACGTACAGGCTCGTTCTCCCGCTCTATCCGGCACGGTTCCCAAGCTCTAGCCTGCTCGCGCGCGACAGCCCGTGTATCTGGCCGGCACACGTGCGCGGGGCGTGTAAATAAGCGATTTTCAGCAGCGCCAGGCATGCGAATGTTGAATTATCCGGTCGGATCGATCATAGTTTCTGTTGCGTATTACAACGGCGGATCCGCTAGCGGGAGACGCCGAGGCCCGGGCAGGAAGTAATAGTCGAGTGATAGAGTTGAGCGCGGGGAATTTTTATGGGTAAATCGATGTTGCATGCGGAAAGGGCGAAGGGGAACGAGGGGAAGAGCGCGGCGAGCGGGAGTGGGACGGAGGGGAGGACAGAGCGACGGAGGAAGAGAGGAGAGCCGCTGGGAAAGAGCGAGAAAATGTTTGAACGGTCGTGGGAGGGACGAGGAGCTGTGGAAGAGGGGTGAAGTGGGTGAAATGTGCGAATGCAAGAGAGAAAGAGGGATGAGTGGGTGGCGAAGGCAGAAAGAACGAGAGAGAGTGAGAGAGAGAGAGAGAGGGGCAAAGGGCGCTTGAAATCTGGGGCGGGGATAGATCCGGGGGCTTTTGCGCTGTGCACGCGACCTTGAATACCAGCCAGCCTAGACCTTGCCACAGCTCTTTCGCTCGGCTCGCCTAGTCCAGAGACTGCTTCTCTCTACGTATGTATGTACAGTGTTGTTTCGAGCGGCGGCCTAAATCCGATATCTCACTTCAACCTTCTTCTTGCCTCACCTATCCCCCTGCGGATTACGTAAAAGATGAAAAGTCGAATTATCGCCGGCTGGATCTTGGGTAATTTTGTTTAGAGCTGCACGTCGGCCGGCCGCTGCAATTATTTCTGGAATACCGCAACGCGTCGTTGCGTTGCCTCGCCAGGGGGGGGATACGAGACGTAGTTGCGAGGATTTCAAGTCTCAGCGACCGATGGGTCCCAGCTGTGTCGATATCGCTTTAGATTTTAGATTTTAAACAATATGATTATGAGCAACGTGAATTCACGCGGGATGGATGAACGAAACAGCAGCTATTCGAGGCAAGTCGACGTGTGGCTAACGGTGCGAAAGAAAGTAAAGCATAACAAGATGTACTCACTGGGGAGTCACCTATTATTTGTTGACATACAGAATTCTGCGGATGCCAGTGACACGCGGCTTCCATAACACTTATCGAGATCCGAGGAATAATTTATGAATAGACTCCGGGCTATTTACAAACACACTTTCTATCTCTGCTTTCTTAAAAGCAAACAGCTCTTGACGCTTATCGCGAAGGACAACTGATCGGCCCTTTATCTCCAGCCAAACTCAGCGACGCGATTTTCAATGTACGAAATGAAACGCTCCCTGATAATGAATGCCTACAAGCGCTCGTAGTTACGCTGCGCATTTCCGTTTCACTGCCGTTCTATTATCTTATTTGCATTTACCAAAGGAAGTATCGTGTTTGAAAGAAACGTTACTTACGGAGAGCGTAGATCTGCTGTCTTTTTTGTGTATTTAAAATTCATGAAATGTATCGATCGTCCACAGCACCTATATACGCGGGTAGGTTGGTGGTTGTAATGTTGCAGGACTAGTATATCTAGTCAGAACATGGCGATCGAGGTTTACGATCCTCTTGCTCGCTGGAGCGATCGCGCTGGGTGGGATCATAACGGACCTTTGGTCGCGACCGCGCCTAGATCCCAATGGATCCAACATAACTTCGCCACATCCTCACTTGCCTTTTTCTGTATTTGCCAAATTGTGCAGCTCTCGAGATCGCGGCGTCATCTGTCTTTAGGATCGTGAGATGCTTTTAGTCACGTGACTACAACACTGCACCGGTTTTGTACTAGGAACTACCGATCACGTGACTCCCCGGCATACGTTACTTCTCAACTAGCGAATTACTATTTAGAAATTATTTCATCCTCGTTGTCCGCAAAGTACGTATTTATTTCGCGTGGAACCGCAAGTACGAATTACTTCGGTTCCGAGAATTGCGTAGACGTGATTATTAATGACTTTCGCTATATCAAGTTCTACGTGAGATCTGAATCATGGAGACAATCATTTACAAAGTGCTTTACGCAGTATAAAGTAAGAATTTGATATTTTCTATGTAATAATTAACATTCACCACAATGTATTGTCGACATTGCAACCAAACTTGTTAAAGTATCAATGTTTTCCCACCTACTACTATGTACATAACGTTGCAAGCAACATTGTACTTCCGATATTATATTACCAATATACATATTCATAACGTGAAATATTATGTAGCTGCCTGTTTGAATTAATTATGTACAGCCATATTACGCGCACAATATCTCTTCAATCATTAATTAAAGCACACAGCACATTCACCAAGTTTCACTACGAAACACGAAAACTGGTCAAATTAATATTGCACTCTTGACGTCCGGTTCGTTTAAAAAGTAAGAAAACTCAAATATTAATAAACTAAAACAGGATTTTTCGGCTACTCTTAGTCCAAGATATACTGAAACATTTGCGGAAAGAAAATCATTCGAACACTCAACTGGATAGAGTGGTGCCAAATTCCCGCGCATTATCCATTCAAAGTTTCGTGAGCCTGCTGGCGACGCTTTCCTAACACGTTAATCCAGTTTCATCGCGTTAATAGTCACAAGCTTAATCGAATAAAGTGCATATTCCATTTGGTATTTCATCGAGGCTTATCGCGTGACAAGTATTTTACTTTATTAATCAGAAATTGAAGCGTGTGGGCGCCGAGCTCTTGGGCCGGCACTGGGCTGACATTCAAATGTATGGAGGCTGGATGGTTGTTGTCACATGGTCGTGTCGCGACGTGCAGTCTGTAAACCTTTCGTTAGCCCGTGATAGTGCGCTTCTGAAATTAGTGGCCATACTAATTGTCAGCTCACGATGAAGAAGATATTCGGCACGCGAAACGATACTAGATTCCAGCATAATTACACTTTACCACCAACAAAACTTCGAAACGTTTGTTGCACCCACTGCAAACACCAGTTTTTCCTTCGAGGTAATTGCAGGATACTTTCAACCACGCGTTTACCGGCTTTTTTTTATTCCATCGTATTTAGTGTATTTACGCATCACACATGCCGATAGTAAACGGCAAATTGTTTTACGATTCGTAAGTAGGTTCGTTTAAACAATCGATTCGGGAATATTCTTTTGCATTTCTCTTGTTCAATCTGTATTGCTTACGGAGCTTTGTGGGTGGCGGTTTACAAAGCATTGTTAGCTTAACTTCCTTCCCAAACGAAAAGATCGCGAATATAAATATCATAGAGGTTAGAATGATGAATAGCTCGAGGTTGAGAGTTCCTTATATTCCTTCTTCCTGGTCTGTGCAAGAGTCGTTCAAACAAGTCGCTTAACACGTTTGTTTCAGAATTTGTACCTTTACGTGGGGTTGTTCCTTTATTATTGGAATGTGGACACGTTATATGTGAAAAATGTGCTAAGGCGCATCTCAATAAACCTTGTCCTCTTTGCAATATGACTTCGCACGTCGAAGATATTCAAAATGTTACGTTACCCTTAAATATGTACGTATTGGGGTTAATGGTCGTGTCGCATAATCGACCAGTCGATACGGACGATCTAGACATTTGTTTCTCCAAGCCGATTAACTCTAAACTGAAGCAACAGGGTATCCATGGTTTGTATTATGTCGGCAGGCATAGAGTTTCTGATCCCCCGTCGAAAATCAAATAAAGCGATCTGTTTTCATTTCCAGGCCTGTGTTACGAATGCGGGATACAAGCAACAATAAAGTGCCCCCAGTGCAATGCTCTTTATTGCTTTGTTTGCTATTCCAAGGTATATATTTTATTACAATGCGGTAGTCTTATATTTTTGCGTAGAGTAAATAAAACTAGAAGCCTTCGATAAACCAGAACCTACCTGTGTCTTTCGCCAGATTCACGGAAGAGCGTTGCAAAACCACACGAAGATCGTCTTGTCCGAGGGCAATAACAGTAGTTCGTTTATTGTGCGAAACACTTGTTCGGAACTGTGCAAAGAACCCCTCGGATATTATTGCGAACATTGCGAGATCGCGGGATGCTCTCATTGTATGTTACGCCTGCATAAGAAACATAATTATCTACCATTGTCAAGCAAGGTTTGTATGCTAATCGATATTCTACTAAAAATTTCTTCAGACGTTAGCGACGAAAATAACACTTCTTTCCTTTTCTATTTCAGAACCAGCAGTTGCTGCTCCAGTTCCACAATGTGCAGCAGCGAGTCACCGAGAGCCTGCAACGAGTTCGTCAAGCAGCAAAGGTGAGTTTCTTTTACTTCGACTTATGTCTTCTTTACCCAAAAGGTCATCGTTATGTTGCATATACAGTGATAACATATATAGTAAAAAAAAACGATAAATAAATAAATTTATTTAATACTCGCGACGAAATATTAAGTACAAGTTTAAAGTGGGAAATTCGATATACCGCCACATATAGTTTTAACGATTACAAACTATCTCATCGAAAGTGGGAATTTTTAATTCTTAAAAAACCATTGTCTTACGCAAGTGTCGTTGAATATGTTAGGCTGTATATGTGACATCCTTAAGGAAATTAAGACCATCGTTGGTCGGTGTAATGCATGTGTGTAAACCGAGAAATTTTTTATAAAACAGTATAGTATATCCAGTTATAAATAATTACGCAGTACAAATATGACTAGAGGGAAACGAAATACTTATTGATGCTACCAGTTACTCTATGCATACTCCTCCACTTCGAGTATTCCTAACTGCTTGTCGCGTGCTTCGATAATTCGATTAAACGCCGCAGTTGTATAACATTTCCACGATACAGGATAACTTGATTCTTTCGATACGCTGGTTTCCTACCAAAATTTTTCTAACGTACTACTTATCAATTAGACGCAAACCTATCCTATACATATTGCACATTTCCGAGTTTCACAAAATTAGTTTGACATCCGACGATGTGGGAAGCACAACCTATTATTGTTCGTTGCTATCCATAACAAATAATGGCAACAAGGCATGCCCAATACGAGCTACGCTTAAATCGACAAAATTATAATAATTTAACTAAAGCTTATATACTAATCATTCCTCCTCTTTTTCCGCTTGCGACTTATCTTTGAGCTTCTCTTTTTCTTCTTGCTGTTGTTTCTTCAGCTTCTCCTTCAATTTCGCTTCCATCTCTTTAAACTTGAGCTCCAAATACCGATCTACCTCGGGGCCCGTGAAATCCTCGGGAAACTTTGGCATTACCGGCAATATGTATTTATAGAGTCGTTCGTTTAACACGTACAATTGCGTTGTTGTCTCGCATTTAACATTGAACCACCAGTCGCACGTTAGTGCCACTTGACTGAATATCGTGCCATTCGGGCATAAAAACGATGCTTTACCGCCGTTGAGGTCGCAGTAGTGCCATACCTGTAAGATAACATTATTATCACCATAAAACATCGCAATAGACGCAGGTCTACAAGTGGGGTGATGGTGAAAGAGAGTTGGAAAAATATATCTCTGTACTTGTATATCACAGCATATCTGCATCACTGATCTATTCCGAGGAACTCCTTGATAGGACACTTCAAAATTTATACTTAAATATTTCTTTTACTTTCAAAGTTATGAAAATGTGATAGGAATAAGTTGCTCACAAGGGAAATTCCACAAGCCGGAAATTCAAAAAATTATGAAACTGTATGGATATGTATTACGCCATTTTTTTGGCCTGCTCAAATTCACTCTGAGGGGGTGAAATTGACCTCTGCGAATCCGGCTATTTTCCGATTTTGTGTTATACCTAACTCGCGACCTGTAAAAGATAGAAAAAAAGTTTTCAGACAAAAGTTACTTCTTTCATTTAGGACTATCATTTGGTAAAAGTGATGCGCGAGTTATAACACAAAATCGGAAAATACCCCCTTGAATTTAGACAGCAAAAAATTGGCGCAATACATACCTGTATATCCTTTACATATTCCGAAAGTTTCCCAAAGGGGACGTAGGTACTCTAATTTATACTTCCTTTCCATAAAATTGTACCTTCTACTTTTATTATCCATCGGCTTTCGACCATCACTGTATAATACCGGAAATCGTACCTGGCATCCAGTGTCTGGATCTCCAAAGAATCCCTTGTAACGTTGCTCCTTGCAACTGAAGCTCGTCGGTGGTATGATAGAATAGGCTGGGTAATCAACGTTCGGTTCTCCGCGCGTGGCGCCATACTTCAACGCCGTCTGTGGGCCAGCATGTTTCGTGGTTGAAACTTCATTGGGTTCCGTGTAACTGTAAATTGGGGTTTCGGTGGTGATCGCTGGCGGGGTGAATCGTTCTTCCTGCAACACGTCGTCGCTAAGGTCCTCCGTGATTTGATAAGAATGCCCGGCGGTGTCGTCCGCATGCGGCCTAATCGTTGGCAGGAACACTTCTTTCTCCTTCGCCGCCGGGATATCTTGAATCACGGGGATGTAATATTCCACCACCTTGTTGTTACTCAAACTATCGACGTTATAATTCGGCCGAGCTGGTGGCTGGGGTCCTATTTCTTCCTCGTATGACGATACTTTATAACGTTCGGGATCATCAGTCAAGTACAGTGGATTCGGTGTCGCTTGGAATCGTGTTTCCGTGATCACTTTTGGCCGCGTCTGCGGTCGAACCTTGTAACGCGACGTTTTCTGCGGGAATCTTTGAGACGACGGCGGCGACACTAACGTGGTCACCCCAGGCGCCTGGGCTTGTGGGTACTCTTCCTTTTTCGTGTTGTGCAGAATATTAAGTATCTCAACGAGCGTCTTCAAGCTGTTGTCGATGTTGTCCTTGCTCAGCATCTCTGGCAGACGTTCGCTCAGATGGAAACTCTCAACTAGTTGGTCCAGGTTTACATTTGGGTTTCGGGGTGGCTGGGGAATCATTGAGAGTTGCTTGCCGGGGACAGGTTCGAGGGGTTGTAAGTTAGCGTACGGGGGTGGTGGAAGGTGGCGATGTCCCTGAAAGTCTTTAACGGGATAATTAATAGCGGCATTAGAGGTTGGTCGAGCGTTATAATCGAACAGGTAGTTGTCTCGAATGGTGGCGTGGACTGGCTTCGCCAGTTGTTTCCTTGGCACGTGATCTCTGCCATTTGTCGTGTAAGGTCGTAATGGTCTCACGTTTGCGTAGTACCTGGTCTCCTTGCGCGCGATCGGGTTAGATGCAGGTGTTAGCTCGGGATACGTTGCTGGCAGATCTTGGTAGAGCTGCTGCGGCGAAGAATAATCGTCGTACCCGATTTTCGAGCTGTACCTAACTGGCATGAAATAGTCGTTGTCGCTCCCCATCTTCTGAGGATCGTATTGTACAGAGGGGACGAATTTCTTCTCCTGACTCTGTATATTCGCGCGATGAGCGTTCCCTTTCCTCGGCACGTTGCTGACTCTGGCAAAGCTTTGCTGATTGTTCCTCACCAGTGGGCTGTTCTGCGCCTCTTTCGCGGAGCTCTGCGAAATTGGGCTCTGTCCGCTGACATAGTTGTTAGCCACGTAGAAAGTCATGTACGGTATCAGTCTCCTGTACCTCTCCTTGAACTCGTCCAGAGTTATGTCTGCCAACGATTCATCATCGTCCTCTTCCACTGCAACCTGCGTCGAGTTCGTGTCCGATGACGCGTCACAGCTTCTGGACAGCACTGTAACAGACGTAAAATGCAATCGATCGAGGTGCTTCAAACGTCCAACGATTTCGAGTTCTCTAACGATCAGCGCGATTCATAGAAATTAGATAGGCATGCTATCTTCAAGCTCCGAAGCGCGCTGTAAAGCCAAAGAAAGTTCTTGAGGCATAAATGACTGCGGGGTGGGGACCGCGTTACGATCGAGGCGGTTGGTGCACTTTTAGGGTTAATCTCGATTCAGAGGTGACGCCGATACCCTGAGAAGCACTCCGCGTGAAATACAGTCGAATGGTTTAACGCGGCGGAAGCGGGTAGAAGTGGAGGCAGAGGACGAGATGGAGCATCCGATAAATGTACCGTGAGTTCCTCTAAATTCAAGTGTCGTTTCTGAGTGTGGCGCGTAGTCGGGGGGTTGCGGGCCGCGTAATCAGCGGGGATTCGAAATATTACGACCGGTCCGACGGCGCGGCCCCGTCGGGATAGAGATGAAAATGAACCCGTCGCGTTTATGTTTCCTTATACCGCATGACGTACCTTCCTAATCGCCACCCTTTAAAAAAACTCACCGGCGTGCATCGTTACGTGATGCAGCGTGCATCTTCCAACCCCTCCCCGCTCTTCTCGATCTCAATCTGTTCCCTCTTGCCGCGGATACGTGCGAAGTAATGCGTGCGCTGCACTCCGGCCAGTGAAATTAAATTAGAAGGAAAATATTCGGAGAGCCGTCCGGCGCTTTTGCACGTGCACACCGAGATAGCAAGAATAAAGGCAGCGGATACGTATGCGTACACACACGTTCCCCACCCTCCCTGTGTGCATGCATGCATCCACTCGTGCAGGATATATTCGCTCTGGCACGTTCGAGTGCTGCA
This sequence comes from Andrena fulva, assembly GCA_946251845.1. NCBI lineage: Eukaryota > Metazoa > Arthropoda > Insecta > Hymenoptera > Andrenidae > Andrena > Andrena fulva. Next base: position 56,748,875 of record OX276329.1, on the reverse strand, counting down.
ACCACTAAAAACGTACCAATCCTCCGGCTCTACCCTCTAGCTTCAACCCTCAACCCTACGCGTACGCTCTGCGACCACCTTTTCCCCTCCCGTTATTCTCGTCTTCCTCGATCGTACAGGACGGCTCAATCTTTCACCCGTTGCTAGACGAGATTCTGTCGAATTCACCGAGACGCCTCTCGATCGACTTGTCGGTCATTATTACTCCGTTCAGCGGGCAATACTTTAACGGTCCGTTGAGTGGAATTATTTGGCTTCTATTTGCTCTGTTTCACTTGGACCCGGTGCTGCGTTTTGTAGAATAATTTTTAGTAGAATTAAGAATCCAGAAGTTACCAGAGTTCGTCAAAAGGACGTGTACCTACTTTCATCCGAAGCATAAACCAATTGGTAAAGTAGAGGATTCAATAACACCCCGAAATTCAATTTCATATTTCATTTAAATCTTAACATGTACTGTATTAACCCAGAGACCAGAGATAGGAAATAAAATCCAGTTTTTTTGTGGCGAAAAGGGGGGGGGGGGGGTCGCGACAGCCCTATCAGTAGCTGGTGGTTGGGTTGGAAATTTTTCCATAGGGGGCACGTCTTCGTCGGGTCTCTTTCGATTCGTCGGAGCTGGTCGCACGTTGACGCTGGGAAACGTGTGGGCGGATATAAACCCGCCGCCACCTCGCCAGACTCGCCATGAATTTTTATAAACCGATTATTTAGTGGCGATGTAACCAAGTGCGGGGCTGCATGGCCGAGAGAAAGCTCGACGGTATCCGAGCGTGGCACATCAAAGGGACCAGTGCGCCAGCGGTATCTCTCTCTCTAACACAGATATACACACCGTCCCCGACCTGGAAATCCAATTCGATTCTGCATGAAATGAGTCTGGAAACTCTTCGCGTGGTTCGCGTGGTTCGCGCGCGCCCGCGCCGCTTTATTAATCCTGTCAGTACGGAGCGTGATTGAAAAATCCGCAAAGCGCGTGTGCCACGGCCCCTAAGAGGTGCTCGCCCTGAAAATTTACAAAGCGCCCCGTGGAACGTCTGTATCTGCATAAAGATGTACACGATCCTTCGGGGCTAACTGGACCCGCTCGACCTTTCTCCCTCGGCCCTCTTTGCTCTCCCCGTCCTCAGCGAATTCGATTCCGCGCGGCGAGTTCGGGCGGTGTTTAGACACGGCTCGCCACATCAAGCACTCGAACGACGCGATGCTCCTTTCCGCCCTCATTTTTCTTGAACAATATTTAACGTCCCTGGGACCAGTGGTGCGACTTAGCGAGGGTCGACCCGTGGTCGACGGTAATTCCTTCCCATTTCCCTTCCTCTTGCATCGTTTGCCATCTTCGCGCTGCAAGATGGCTCGTTGACCAACACACGTGGAAATTCGCAATTCGGACCAGTTTTTATAATGGTTTCTTCAGGGGGAAATGCAAATGCTGTCGTGGAATTCAACGATTCGATAAGAGCCGAGGGACGAGCATTTTAATGCATCCTACGACAGCTGCGTTTTGTTTGACCATTAGCCTTTTGCATTGCACATTTGCGGCGTGCAGAAACACACGTTTCCGCGGTGCTTGCCATACCTCATCAGTAACGTAACATATAAACCACTATCGTAGATCAACAGAGTGAAAATTCACGTACCAGAATTTACTGTACTCGCGTCCTCGAACTACTCGTTCGATTGCATCCACATCGTGCAATTTTTTGTTATTTGATTACCTTGTTGTCGCAGTTTCGTTCTGCTTCCCACGAGTGTGTTTTTTTCCTCGTCGCGTATCCTACCCATGTTGAGGCGTACTAATTCCGTCCCCGATCCGAGCCGCGCGTAATATTTCCCCAACAAAGGCGGACGGTAATTTTTCACTCGTTAAGAACTTTCGTTTTCGCGCGCTGGAAATGAGGAACGGCTCTATTTCGCTGGCCCTGTATTGCTTTCCCGCGCGACCCGGCCCTTCGTTTCGTGCCCCGTGCACGATAAATAAGCCGGCGGTCGCAGTAATTTCACCCTCCCGTCGATTGTGAATATCGACCTGGCCCACCATCGATATCGATTGTCCGTAGCAGTTGCCCCCCTTTTCTGTCTGCCGTTCTGAATTACGATTGCAACGATTGCTTTATATTATGCGGCCATCGCGTACGTACGTTTTCGTTTGATCGAGTCGCGGACGAGACTGAATGGACAACTGCATACAAATAGCCTTGTCGCGCAAATACGAAACCATCGAACGGATTGTTTTAAGCACCTACCGTTCAAGTCACAGTCGATCGGTATATCCTTTGCTAAGGGGAAACCCCGTCTTCTCAGCATGATTTTCCCATAAATGTGTCATTTGCATTCGAGTAGATTTAACCCCCTTTTTTTTTTATATCCGTGAAGGTAGTTTGAAAATATTATGGGAAAATAACTCTCCGCCACTCTACTGCTTCTTAAAAGTATTTATAGAAGAAGCAAGCAGAGGCAAGCAAGCGTGAGTTAATGTTCCGATCAATTGTCCCTTTGGGGGAGAGGTAACAATGTTCTACCTCTAATGGGATCTTTGACTCTCCGCGGATTGATTACCATCTGTGTCTGTTTCGCTTCCTATAACGACATATGTACGAGCGGCAAATTGCAACTGGATTTCAGCGTTGCGCAACATATTGTTGCGGCGCGACACGAAAACTCGACGTGTCCGGCAGAATGTCGTGCCGATTCATCGGTATCTCGATACGGAATATTAATTGGCGGCTATTGGTCTCCCGGATTACGTTATTTCGAGCGCACGTGACTTGGAAGCGTGACGGACGCGCGGAGTTTCATTGCGAGACAACTACGAAGTAGACGCACACGGAATTCAGAAGCTTCCTCTGCCTTCGTGTCCACCATTTCGCCCGGATCCCTTTCGCTAAAACTGTTGATCCAGATATTTCTAATCAAGCCCGATAACTTTCATCTCCCTTCTCCGTTTCCAATTGTCACTTCCATTAGCTAGACTTCGGAATACAAAATATTTCCTGATCCACTTACTTCTGTCTCTGTTGAGGACATACTGTTAGATCTATAATGAATTGTGAGCAAAAGGATGTTGCAAAGTCTCTGAAACCTGCCATCAAAGATGAATAGACTGATATTATTTTTAGGCCGAAGAATAGATTTATATTTGCCGATAAAGGAAACCAAATACATATTCGATACGAAAGGGTTTCAAGAGTTGCAGCTCTGTGTACGGTTTACAAGTGTATTAAGAGCCGCGGTAAAAAGGAATTGAAAGGGGTCGGGATTGTAAGCTGTATTTCCCCGCGTTGAGTGTACGTGTAATGACCCTTTCGCTTTCGTATCGCGTGCATGTAATTACCTTCGTTACGTGTACACACGCCCGGCATGGAGCGGCGTGCGTATTTTCGCTTTTCCTTCGCCTCGCTGCCACGCATCGGCATCAAGATGAGAGAATACGCGTTATAATTACACGTTATAAAAGCCCCCATTTAAAATTTCCGATTCGATATCGAAAAAGGTGAGCGGAATGAGCGGCGGGGTAATGCGATCAACTCTCGATAAATGAGGTTTTAACGATGATCGTTTTAGAAACGCGCGCCCGTCGAGCATCATCGGTAATTAATCGTTGTTGCGTGTCGATTTCTTTCCTCCCTTTTCTCGCCGATGCACAGTGTTACGCGTAATGGACAAAAGTCAAGAATCCGAAGTGTTTGAGCCACAAATTCTTGTATCTTATAATGTTAATAAAGGAACGTAGGTTTCAATGTTACCCATAACTTCTGCTGAATTTACTAATTTGTTGGCAAAAGTGATACTAGAAATTCATTACAAAGAGTCTAGCAGGGTAAGCATGGTCAAACGGCCCCCACGCCGATTCCTGGAGTTGTTATTTTTTAAACAATGCTCCTTGCCTGAAAAACCATTGTGTAAAGTTTTAGATCGCTACCCCCCCCCCCCCCCCCCCGTTTAAGGGTAAACGGGGGTAATGGTGTTTCAGGCTAGGGGCATTGTTTGAAAAATAGCAACTCCAAGAATCGGCGTTGGGGCCCTTTGCCCATGCTTACCCTGCTACACCCTATTAATATCTGGGAAGTATTCGTATTTAGCGCATGCGCGCGTTGTTCCGCAGCTACCTTCACCTTCACATTTCGATCTCCCAAACGAACCGCAATCGTTTCTTCCATTCGCATTTAAATGACACGTACTCAGGCTCGCGACAAGTACTCTTTATCGTCACAAAACCCCTCATATTTAAAATATAATGATCTTCTTTAAATTATTTAACTATGTTCCACCATCTCGACAATTTTCGGGATTTTTTATATAATAGCTCGATAATAGAGCATTATTCTTGATTTTTTTGGAGGTTGTCACTCAAAGGGTTGTTTCGAAAAACCACCCCCAAAAAATTAATTATTTTTTTTCTATCCTTAATAATAGATTTGAAATTTTGAAAAAAATATACGATGTACAGCTAGTAAGTAGCTATTTTGTCGCTTTTGTTTCATTCAAATATCTTAAGTAGTAACCGAGATAAAAAATAATAACGTTAAGGGCGTTTACCCCCGTATTACCCTTAAACTGGGGGGTAGCGATCTAAAACTTTACACAATGGTTTTTCAGGCAAGGAGCATTGTTTAAAAAATAACTCCAGAAATCGGCGTGGGGGCCGTTTGACCATGCTTACCCTGCTAGACTCTTTCGGTGCATTTTTTCAAACACGTGCCATTGGCAGAATGTTTATGCTTTTCATTTGCTTTTTATAAGTTGTGTTTAATACTGTCATACCTTCAAAACTGCCGAGTCAGTTTTTTACAATACTAACAATTTGTACTAATTCTTTATGTTAAATGTTTATTAACTTCGATGGGACTTTAAAAAAAACACCAAAAAATACCTCCCTGATTTTTTGTATATTAAATTTAGGGATCATTAAACTTTATATTAACGTCAATTTCAACTGCACGAATTTGCACGAAACAGAAAAAATAGCCAAAATCATTATTAAGACGTTCACCGCTCCGGCCCTTAGCGTAGTCTCTAGGTCTCCTCGTGCATAAGACCCTTATGTGAATCTACACATCCGATATGCTTTTTCCAATTGTTTATACGATATCTACCATGACTTTTCCATCCTGGATGCTGTCTTCAGTTTTAAAATAGCAGTCAAACGCGATACACGTGTTAAAAATAATTTGATAAAAAAATGTTTCGAACAAAGTTAGTCAGTATTCAGTTGACAACAAATTGCAAAAGTAAATATTAATAAAAAAACTTTTTATTCACTGAAAAATCAAGATCGGCTTAATTTTTTTAATGGAACTGTATATTTTTTTTATACACCGATCGATGCATTTTTATATTCTCTTTAAAAATGTATTAGGGTACTTAGGACGAAAACTGATTAGTTCAGAAGTTATGAGTTTTGTCCCGAACGCCCATACACGCGTAACACTGTGCGATGGCGTAATTTCGGGGCTGTTGATTCCTGTCGCCCGCATCGAGAACATTAATTAATAGAGATCACTACCAAACTTGCGATTCGGTAAAGATCTTCGATCGTGAATCGAAAATAACGCGAAGGTGTAGAAATCGAAGGGTAGCCGAACTGCGTCTAAATCTCCGTAACTTTTCCGCCATAGCGACTGCATAGGCGGGAAGGCAAAGTTGGGAGGAAAAAACAACTATAAATGTGTTAATGCGTGGGCGGGCGCTAAGCACGCATTTCTGGTTTACGGTTGACCCATCTCAGTACGGGGCTCTGGAAACCTAGAAAAGCGACCCTGTACCGCTGCGTTTTGCACGTCATTTAATTAAAGCCGGAAAACGAGCCGCGTAACGACACTCGTTCCACTGGCGAGTTGCGAGGCTTCGCCGTATTTGGGTCTCGTGGGTGCTCGTGAGAGCGCAGGAGGTGCCTTGGGGTGATTCCAGTGGAGGATCCAACGGCGACGGATAACGCGGCTGCTAGCAGCCCCCGTGTATAGGGCGGTGTTGCGGAGCTTGTAACTGAAACTGGACCTTAAGGGGATACAAAGCTGTGAAATTAGACGGAACAAGAACGGTCCGTGTGTAAGTTTCGACGGGAGTTGCCGCACATTACCGCCTCCTATTGGAATACCCGGCGTGAGATGTTCACGGGATTTAGTCGAATTCACGGATGGCCATTCACTGAAACCTTTGGGACAGATTAATTCTCCGGCTGCATCCAAGATGCCTGATTTTCTGTTTCCACCTTCGTCGCGCTTGTCTTCCCTATTCGATATCCTGGGATATTCGAGTCACTACTATTGATTTTTCAATTCATTCACAAATTACACTGTCCAACACGATTTTTGGTCTGCAATATCCGCTGGGTGATTCTTGTAGAGTTTTTCGCCCTGGACACGAATCCGCAAGCAGAAATGCTCTATCACACTCAGTTTTTGAGAAAATCGATTTTGAAAAAAACTGCAAATTTTCAACTTTGAACATTTTTTGTGTCGAAACGGTAATAGTTATTCGGTTGCTCGTTGCGTCAAATTATTCTACGAACCCTCCCGAATACAACGATATAAGTTATTACTGCATTATGATCATTTAAATTTGTTTAAACAGCGATCAAAGGGAAAAGGACACCCGAAATGCACCCATTTTTGAAGATATCTTTTAATTTATTTCCAAAACTAAGGGTCTAGGGAAAAATCTGACCATTCCACGCGATGCAGCAGACTCTACAAAGAATCTCTACAAGAAAAACTCTACAAGAATCACCCAGTGGATATTGCGGAACAGAAAAAAAGTTTCATTTTGTTGGACTGTGTTATTTATTGGGTGTGCAGGCATTTCAGGAAGCTATCTCGAACTTTCTTTACACATTTACATATAGATGTATCTGTTTATTGCCCGCGTTTCTGAAACTGGTTCACGCATTAGGAGCGCTAAACGCTCGTCGTTTGCACTTACTAGTGGCGTAATACCTAATTATCCAATTGCAGGCTATGCACGTTGCAAAACTGTATTCGCCGGATGAATGCAAATGGTGGCGCAGTACTTGAACGAATTCGAGAGATGGTTTCTTAATAGCATAGACTCGTACGAATTTCAATTCTCTTCGTGGTCAAAGCAAACTTCATTCTATGCCTGTCACTTCTCGAATTTTCTTCCTACGAATGTAGATAATTGACAACTCCTGCCAAAGTGTTGAGCCTAACCGAGCCTTATAACGAAGCATTGCTTCTCCCCGTGTCTCGTCGATCTCTAAAACTTTCAATCGGCAATGCGACAAAACACGCGGGTGGAGGACGTGCAAACGGGAGGAGTCTCGAGACACGAGGTTCGTTAATGGCATACATGGAGCCGTACGAATTTCGGCCCGTAGATTCGCTGCACTTGTAACCGCCGCAGCCAGGCGGCCATTCTTTGAACGCGCGCTCGATCCTCGAGGGGAATACGGAATTTCGCTCGATCGATTGATTCCACTCGATTGTACTGGCGGACAATGCAGTCTCGATTAAGCAACGAAAGGCCGGCAAACGAAAATTAATACAACATAGCGGGCGCGTGTGCTCAATAGCGCGTGCATTCCCGCTTCCTCTGCTGCCACGGCGTTGCCCAGCATTATGCGCTCCTCTGTTGCGCGCGTTAATCTGTATGTTGTACACAGCGGGCCGCGGACAGAAGAATACTTTTAAATCGCGCGAACTCTTAACCGCCCGCTCCGAATCGCTACCGATGTTCCCGTTTATTTTCCCCGTTTTATTATCCTTTTTTTCCAGTACAATCGCAGGATAATCGAAGCTTCAGACTGTACGTTCAGCTCGCGCGCAGACATTTTCGTGCGGTCCTAGCTGCTCAATTAACCACGCGAAATCAGATCATGTGGATACCGATTAAATAGAGGTTCCAGTGGAGCCTCGCATCGAGATCGTGGTCAACAAACGCTCGCGCTTGAATAGTTTTGCGGAACATACGCAAACACCGAGATGTCATCAGATAATCGATCAGTTTGGATTTTGGTGGATCGTAACGCGCGCTGTGTGCTCGGGGCAGAGCCAAGATCGGCACGATGTAGCTGTAACGGCAGACCGGTACTTGCTGGTCACTGCCAAGGATGGATTTAGAAACTGCCGTTAATAGCGACCTCGATTGTAAATCGGAGAAAATTGTGTTTCCTTCTCTCTTTTGTCTCGCTTCTGTGGCGGCAGAGAATCGGGCGGAGGCGATTTATGTTTTATATTTAATTACATTGCGCACGGTTAATTCGGAATTATTTCGGGCCTGCGGTTCCGTCTGTTAGAAAAGTTAGCGACTCGTAGGATCTCGTTCGGCGGAAACTATTGAAACACACATAATTGCGGCACAAATGCCCTGCTATTATTTGAATTTTCAGCCGACTCGTTCATTTGGCCGAATAATTTCAACTATTCGGTTCAGGTATTCCGCAAATTTAAATCGATTCTACGCGCCCGATCTTATTGACCCGGCCGCGAGTACAGGTAATATAAAATTAGCGATGAAACGCTTTGATAATTGGATATTAAAATCTTGCGATAACTGCACTTTGTGCGCCGCGCCGACAATGCGTATCCTTCCCTTTGCAAATATTTATGGTCCCGCGAATTTGTTGCGGCGACGATATTATTCGATACGGGCGAACTCCATGCTACATATATTTTCTCGTCGCGGATGGAACGAATCGATTCATTTTATCGCGTTGTAAAATGCATTTATGCAGAAGGAATACAGCGGCGCAGACGCGGCATGAATTTTCTTTAGGCGTCTAATGAGTCGGCTGGAACATTATGAAAATATCGAGCGTATAGGGTGGTAAGTGGAATTACGAACACCTTCGTTCAGAGTGGGCAGAGCTGCCCGACGTTATTTAAAATCTCTGCCAAGGGATTTCGAAAACTAGAGGCGATAGGAGTAAAAGTTTTTTACCAGATACAGATTTCATGGGGATACCGTGGTGATCTCATTTAATTGTGGCTGAACCTGTCGTTAAGGCTCTACGTAGCAGAACAAAGCTTAGAGTGCAATTAAAATGAATTTTTCACCATCTAAATAATTATCGCTCATGAAGCGTGACACGAGTAATTAAGTAAATTAAGATTCTCGTCTCTTTAACAAATGGGTAATATTCAACGGGATGGATAATGGCACTCGACGGTTTAATGCGATTTATATGAGTTTGCTCGTAAATTGAATGTGGTCCTTGTGAACCTATACGGGCTAATGAGGTTAATTGAATAGGTACCATTTATTATATAAGCAATCGTACCTGCAACCGCTAGCATTATTAATGCTCGCCTCTGCACGCGTTCTTGTTCAGTGATTCTACATATCCGTTTAATAAAGTAAAATGGTCCCCCTATTTCGATGGTACCTAGAAAAGTAGAAACAAATCATTATCGCCAAAAGGCTGCGTCTTCTAAACTTTCCAACTTCCATTAGAGAAATTGCTATCTGCCACACATAATCTCTTAATAATGTTTAGATCCCATACTAATTATTATTCTACCATATGCCACGAATCCAGAAAAACGTGATTCACGGAGTCTCTTAATTTGCTACAGACAATTTCCATCACGAGTCATCAAAGCTGTACCGAAATTTCGGCAGTGATAATCAAGTTGCATTCACTCGACCAAATGCTGTGTACTCGTTGAAACGAGCTGGGTAAAGAAAGAGGAGAGAGTCGTGTCATGTGCACACCCGTCCACACGCATGCACGGACGGAGAAGGGGAGCTGTGTTAGTTGTGTATCGGTGGCTGGCAACATTTCACGCGAAACTTCTTACACTCGAACGAGCAGTTTCCACTCGGCTCGAAGGCTGCGAATACTGTCTTCGGGCGTTGAAATTACAAACGCGAGGACGGCTTGTCCCCTCTCGTTACGATCTTAGCGACCAGTTCGCGCCACCTAGACACGCCGGAAGTTGAACTTCGCGAGGGGTGCGCGTCTCCAGTTACAAATAACGAAAGTATTCCAGCAGCCTCGCCGCGCGAGTCTGCACACCGAGTTTTACATGGTAATGGGGTGGAGCGGGAGGAACGAACACGAAGCGAAGCAAACTCCAGCAGCTCGTAAAGGGACTTAGAGGGAGATGCTGATTCGTTTCACCAGAAGTATCGCTCTGAGTAATAACACGTTTGCTTCGCGGGTCGAGATATCCCGTCATTTCCCATTTGACGTTGCTTTCGTCTGGCAATAAAACGGATAAACTACTCGCGGTGAAATTTTGTCGTCTACTTCGAAATTCCAGTCTTCGTATTACTTGTTATGTTTTTTGTATTCTAAAGGACTTCCCGTTAATAATAATAATAATAATAATAATAATAATAATTCCCTGCAATTCCGCCATCTTCGTCTTCTTCTTTTAAGACATTACAGGCCATTCGCATCGTGAAATTCAAATACCGTAAAAAGACACAGGAATATAATACTATAACAACTCGTTGAATGACCTGAAACTGCAAGCACAGCCAGCAGGGGACACGCGACAGAGGTGCCTGTGCGCGCGTTCGTTGCGAAAATGCGAAACGACAGGCGCCCCCGGTGCTCGAGTGCGAATCGTTGTGGCTTCGCCGCGATTCATCGTAACGAAAGCAAGTACGCGGCAGTAATTGCACTCGAGGCACCGTGGAACACTGTCAAGGATGCGTTTAATCACGCCAGTCGGTATCCCCGATAAGTAACGAGCGAGCGATGTGGTGCACGCATACCCCCCAATAGTCGCCGACCTGCCACCACCGCGAAGAATCGCGGTGTTTTCGCGAAATTATGAAACCCTCCCCCGCCCGCCACCCAGCCCGTGCCCCCGTCGATCTAATTCAGCTTTTCAGCCTGCACAGCCCGCGCACCGACGCGACCTTTATCTTCGCTGCACGTCAGCCATAAACGGTACGCACGAGGTTCGGTGGGACGACGTTGGCGTAATCGCAACAGAGAGGCGACGACTAATGTGCTTAGCGTAATACCCGACAGGGGATTTCGAGCGTGGAAAGGAGAGCAAGCGTTACGGCCGCGGCAAGGCGAATCGAAAGAGCGCGTAAGAGAGGATCGAGGGCCTCAGACCGACGAACCAGCGAATAGGGGTGGCACGAGGGGGGTTTTGCGGAGGTTGGGAGGGTGCAATCTGCTCACTACGTCGAATTAATAATCGATGGGTTGCGCGCGACTACACCTGCACGAGATGTGCTCTCTGGCTGCGAGCAGCAGGGCAAGCATAGCGGCGGAGGCCGAAGGGAGGATGATTATGGGGTAGGGGGTGTACGCGTACGGCCGCGAACGTTGTGGTGCACGCGCTTATCCCGTGAACTAAGTTAGTCGATTCCCTATGGTCACTTCCCTATCGAGTTTCGACCCGCCGAAGCTCCGGCTGAGCTTTTGTTATTCCGTATTGCGGCGAGACCGGGCTCCTCCGCGGGGGTTCGCGCCCGCCTTGTTTCACGAACATCCCCCTATAACGAACTGCGGATTGGTAACTGGCTGTTCTCGCCCGTCACGTTTCGGTTCGGGCTGCTGATGGGATTCGGGGCCGTCTCCAGACACCTCGAGTCACAGCTGCAAGCCCCTGGTGTCTTGAAGCGATGCTGCACTTTCTCCGAAGAAAAATCGCAAAATTTGCTGATTTTTCGTGTACCGAATCACTTGCAATCGTACTCGATTCTTTGTACATGTTCTTTCTAGATGCTACGTCTTCTTGTATGTACGCCCTGTGCATAGGAATTGATTTTTCATCGACATTCGCAAGGACTCTCTTAAGGAATCCAACTGGAGGTCTGTCCCCTCGTTTGGTGCTCGTCGACGGTAACGTAAACGAGCAAAGAACGCCAAAGGACAGTGTTACTTATCCGAAAGAAAGCCGCGGAGTAACGCGGACAATAACTGCTCCGCAAAAATGCTTGCCGAGCTTTGTGTAGCACCACAAAGGGGTTTTCGAGGATCCCGGTGGGGGCGAACATTTGTTTCCCCAGCCATGGAACGGCTGCGAGCGGGCGGAAAGAAAAGGCAACGAAGACGACATTGTCGTTAAGGGAGGAAGCGTTTTCTAATTGCATTATAGACTGTCAAAGGCCGAGCATCATAATTGGCTTCCGTTCCTGCAATTTGCATGTCTGCCGTTGCCCGGCGCGCTTTGTGCTAATGATCGTATCGGCCCGCGTGCACTCTTAGAAATCGAAAACCTTCTCCTCTTATATTTGTGCAGCTTGTTTCTGCGCCGTTGAATCGACCCGCGCAAAGGGTACACCGTAGATCACGGAAATGGAACGGGGAAAATGCCTAATAGGTGGCGCAGTCGAGCAAAAATGATACGCCTTCGTCGTTACTTGAGGATCGTTGGAATGATTTCCAGTACGCACAGCGCGTCTGACCAAAGGCGAACCCTTTTCCCTTGCTCCCCTCCTCTCACCATATCGCTTCATCAATTAGTAGAGTAAATATAAATCCTGCCTATACTCACAATCAGTTCTCTTCCTCGTCACACACGCAATGTTCCTAAAAGTATTTATTACCAAAACATTCATCTGTACCAAATCAGTTTCACGTCACCCATAAATTTACTTTTCACTTCATTCTGCGACACTGAAGTAATCCCACTGTTACTCGCCAAATTATGCCCAACGATGTCACTCGCTTCAAGCCATCAATTCAAGATCACTCGCTTCACCGTGACTCATGATTCCTTGCTTCCAACTATCTCCTGAGAGATACACATCCAGATTACTACATTTTCTGCGCTATGCATTACGGACACCTTCCGCCTGCCCGACATCGCATTAAACAAAGTAGGTAATCCGGCAAGAATTTGAACGCCGGGAGATAGGCGCGCGATCATGGGAGCTTATTATAGTGGCAGTCGTAACGCATAATTGCTCCACGGTCGGGACAATGCCGTGAACGAGCCTCGCCCGCGAAGCAGCGCGAATCTTAACTGACAATAAGACGGGGACTCAAATAGAATTTAAACGACGGGGGCAAAGTGAATTTTGAGTTGATGCACCGAACAAAACGGACCCGTCGGTGGTGAAAAGGTGCCCGCCGAGCATTACGTCGTTTCAGTCGTTCTCCATCAGCGTGCGGAACGAGAAACGGATTTCGTGTGCGAGCGAAATGTTTTCGTTTCTTCCTCCAATTAGTCGGAGAGGGTAATTAAAAGTGGCCCGTTTTGCGCGCGTTTACTGGGCCATTCGAGTTTATTAAACGAGGTGTAACGCTGGTGCTTTCTTCTGCCACGGTCCATCCAGATCGGAAGTGGCGATTTTGACCGATCGAGAAAGTCGAAATGGCCGTGGCTTTATTATTTATGGACGTAACACGCGAGCCGGAGAAAGCGAATGGCTGGCTAACTGTGCCTTGGTCCGTTGACTTTACGGTGTCCAGCGATACGCTGTTCTATTATACTTTCGAGCGAGCTAGATTTTCATACTGTCTACCGATCGATGTTTCGCGTTACGAGCTGCTGCGTTATGCAATCTGTTCGTGATTTCCTTTTCGCCGCGTGTCAAATTCGCGTGGCGCGCAACTCGAGCGTTGCTGGGGATACATTGATAGGTATCTTCCATCAAGTTTCTATGCAGCATGTACTTGCACTTGGATGAACGTTGTAGGGGAAATTATTACAGAATCGTTGGAAGGGAAGTATAATGTTTCCAGAACGATGTCCCGATCGTGTAGGTACGCTAGTAACGACACTTGGTGGTTAACAGAGTAATGTTACATTCCCTGTACATGGTGCTCCGTAACTGCTGGGATAATTGGAAAGTGGACTTCAATGACCGCTTAAGTGTCGCGTTAGAAAGAGTATTTTGCACGGTGACAGTTCACTGATCCTACGACTTCAACGTTGACTCGATACTCGTTTACTATCGCATACTACCAAGAAATTCCCACACCAGTCTCCGAGTCACATATTCAGGCTTTCAAAAATCTTTCAAAACCCAGAGGCACAGACTTCAGTGCTCGAAAACTCTCAGCACACATGAAATATGAATATTTCCCACAGCCACTTCATTATAGCAACTAACTCTTAACTCCTACTCTTGTTACTTTTCAACGTCACACATACGACTTTAGTCCTGACTCGCGATTACGTTATTTGGTTATCTACTTAGTTTGCACTCTTTTACTTTCACATGTACTATATAATTTCTAACTATTTTTCTCTTTCTTGTCTTCTTATATGTTTTCATTCGTAATGTCTACTGTGCACTAAAGAATTATTAATAATCAATATCATCGCACCGCAATTAGTGAACTGTACACGAGACTCTGACTGCAAGTGAACCGACCAAACGGTCTGACTACGGTCGGTACTAATTTCACTTATGACCGGAAGCACTCGTGAAGAGACTCGCCCGCTCTTTCTGGCGCGAAACCGCTTGGAAGCTGGACAGAGGGGGCTTGAAATCGCGTGCTCGAAAAGCTGCGGCGAGATGCTGGCAGATAAGGCCCGACAGAGGAAATCTGGCCTTCGGTGAGAGTTTTCGGGTAACGAGCGTTTTTCCGCGCGCGCGAGGCGCGAGCGCGTTATGCGAACACGTAGACACAGTGGATGCGAACTCTTCAGGCATCCATTCCGTCAAGCGGTTCCCGCGGCGGTTGGGATGAGCGTTACTAGCTGGCTGCGGTTTCTAAATGCCCAACTTCGTTCGGCTTGCCAATTAATGGCATCCACATTCCTGCGAGGAGTTGCTAATTAACACACCTTCCTCGAAAACCTTTCTTTCCTCCGCCAGCCCGGCGCCCCTCACTCTTTCACCCGCCCGCCGTTGTTCCTCCCACGAGGCGGGGATACCTATCGTTATTATTTTCGCGACGACAGGAATCACGGGGGCTGGGCTCTTTGTGTCGCCTGAATGTTTCTGGTCCAGCGTGCCGTGGCAATTCGTCGCGAAATTTCCATTTCGATGGCTCCCGCTCTCCGTAATTGCATTACTCGGGGCGAAACGGCGCTTGGAGTCCTTTAGAGAGGTCCATCGTCTGTGCTCCCCGCGATAGACATTTTTAACGTTCGATACGGGCGACAGGGAAGTGGCTAACGAACGCCTGAAACGAAGAAGGTCGACGTTTTTATTGGATGCTTGGCGAGATCGTTGCGGAGGAGTTTGTAGGTAGAGGTGGAGGATATCAAGTTAGGAAGATAGTATCAGTGTTTGTATGTAAAACAGGGATCGTTCATGATTGTTCTTTAGATCCGGAGAAATTCATTTCGTTTGGGACACATTTTGGAGGTAGCTATCGATTCGATTGACATTGGCGAGTTCCTATCGCTAATTAACGGTGCCGCCATTAATGTTTCAATTTCATCGAGCTGCTCGTACATCTCTGTCGGTGCTCGTGAAATAGATCGTTACATCTTTGGAGCATGTACACGCTCGAGCGTGTTCCGCTGCTAACATGGTTCCAAGGACCCCTGCGCCCTCCGTTTGCTTGCAGCCAGCAAAGTAATTTCAGTATGGATGAGAGGTGCTCGGAATGGGGAGGGAAAAAACTCCATTTCGTTTCACATATATTCCCGTTAACTCGCGCGGAATAACGAAAAGTTGTTATAACATTCTCGAGGGTAAGAGCGCGAGGGTGTGTCTATTCGGTCTGAGACGAATCGAATTGCTGCGTGTACTGTGAAGACACGGAAGTCACGTACCCGACTGAAACGATGCTCCCAAACAGTGTACACGGGAGCTCGTGTGTCTGCACGGGGCGAGCCAGAAGGAAATACGGATCCTGCTCTAGTGGATTCCAGAGCTAATTTTAAGTGAACAATTCCATAGCAACTTAGAAGCAGAAATTTCTGCCATTATTGAGGAATGCCCCTCTTGCACGTTAGTCGAACCCTTTGGATTCCTCGGAACTTTCACAAATTTCTTCGTACCACTCTGTTATTTACTGTATCGCCATCACATATTTTCTCTTCAGCTGAGCATCCCAGGTACTCGGTTTAAGGGGACTAGGCAGTCAGAAACTCGATTTTTTTTTGCATTGCTCGAAAGTACCACCCTTCCCGATTAAAATGCCGTTTGGTTTATGTTAAAATTCGCAAAATTGAGGATTTTACAGCCGAAACGGTCGAGCGCGCCATAAACCGTTTCTGCGCGCACGCAGGTAGACTAGATTCCTCTTTCGAAACTTTAAGCGCGTTTTTCTCGGAATCATATTTCCTCTTCGTTTTGCAGTGATTGGGAAAAAACGGAGGTATCAGTCGATTTGCAAAAAATTCAGCTTATATAAAACATGTCTAGTTACGACCTGGACCTACGCATAAGTCTGTAAAAACTCCTGGTTTGTCAAAAAAAAAAATAGAATGGCTCTTTTCCCTGGCGAAAAGTGACGTTTCTTTAAAATTTGCCGTTTTGCAGCCACCATTTTTATAATTTTGATTTTTTTTCTTTTTTCAATAGGTTCAGGGCAGAATAGGGGCCAGGGCAAAGTATAAATTTCAGAGGATATTTCACAATTAAATTTCTTACGACCAGAATCGCTGCAAAATTACAGCGGCTCCAAAGAAAACGCCTACATATCAGACGACTGTAGCGCTGTCATACATATGTATATAATATTCAAATCATTTCTTTTTTACTGGTTATAGTATTAATAAACATTACCCAAACGTACTAGTCACAATTTGTGTTCATCTCCTTGTAATTAATTCGCAAAAAAATACTTGATTTTCGAGCGATCTGACTGCCTAGTCCCCTTAAATCGGCAACCCAGCTGCAGACAGGTTGCCTTTCAGTCTCTCCCCGGGGAACGTACAATATTTCTGACCTCCTGGGTCTCCTCAAACATCAACTTCGTAGCCACGTAGATTCTCTCGATTTCCCAGGTACATACGATGTACCTGTAGAAGCCACGAATTTTTTCATCATTTCGGCCCACTCTAGCTCTTCCTCGGTGCGCGCGGAAGTCGGCTGAGTCGAATACGAGGACTCAGGCTTCTTGAGATTTTCCCTCTCGCACGTCGGCGTATCGGGAAGCTCGTGAACGACGAGGTGCGACAAATGTTTGCATAGATGGAGGCGGTACAGAGGTCGGTGGAGATACGTACGCCCCTTCGAACGAGAAGTTAAGTTCTCGTTCTGGAAAATTTCAATTATTCGCATCGTCTGATCTCTGACTTTGCGCCTCCCCCCTTTCTTTTCCTTTTCCATCGGCTGCTATCTTCTTCCTTCTCCGCCGCTCCTTCTTCTATGTCCTCTGCACTTCCCTCTTTGCTCCGTGCCAATGTCTTTTCCCTTTTTTCATCTTCCGCTCCTTTCATACCTGTCTGTTTGTTCCAGGCAGCTGTACCCTCCATTGAAATACATTTCTGCTCGTTTATAAGGAGAGCGCGCGCGACTCGCTCAAGTTTCGCTAATTTTGATACTCCTCGTTGCGTAACGCTCTGCCCTCAATGACTTTCGTTAGCAGTTCCTTTCCGCTCTTATTTATGTTCTGGTGGAATTCCACGGGAGACAAAGGGAGTTGGGAATATCGTTTCGCGAGGGAAAATATTCTGCCTGCGTGCGTGCCGTGGTAATTTATTATCGTCGATATGACGAGTTGACTAGGTGGGAAAAATATTAAGTTTCAATGTGTTTCCCTGTTTGCTGTGAAAAATGAAGATTTAAAAAGTTTCCCGATAAGGTAAAGGGTGATTAGATTGGAGAATCTTGAATGAAGTTTCCTTTACGAAGTTTATATTAAACCATGTAACTTCCTTTTGAAGGAAGTCTCAAGGTAATTCTCCTAGAAGACGATACGCATAGGATAATGTGAAACCCTATGGTTGACTCGTACCACTGAACTGGGAGACCAGCAAGGTGCAAGGGAAAAGGGCTCCTATGTGGTCAGACGCGCTAGAACTGTTGTCACTATACATTTACAATTTCCTACACGTGTATTATTTGCGAAATTCTTTCGACTGAGATTTATTCAGGTTAATAAGACCTCTAACAACATCTACAAATTTTAAACCAATTCTTCTATTATACTTTCAGCCACTTGCCACCCTGTTAAACTTATCCCATGATTTTAACCATATCTTCTCGGTGGTTGTTACTGTAGCTTTCTCAAAACTGATGTTGCTCCACACATGTTCTTAATCTTCTTCTCAAAAAGCTCTGGTTCCTCCCAATCTACCTTAATTCAGCTATACTTGAAAATTCTTTAATACCATAACAGTCACTGATGCCTCTGTACGTCACTCTTCCTGTGCTAACAACTAAAACATGACGAAGTGGCAAGCTGATAACAGTAAGAAGGAAGATGTGTAGCTCCGCAGAGTGGATGGAGCATTAGTCGCCAGCCAACGACCATTTCCAGCGAAGCAGCCCTTAATAATAGTTTTTCGCGTTCGCCCCGCGGTTCGTATATTGCGGTTAGAAGTGATATTAATAATTCCCGTGGGCCACGGGACATGTAAAAAGCTCGGCCGCTGGGTGGTGACGTCAGCGAACCATCGGGGTTCGCGGGAATGCAGCGCGTAGACCGAGCAAACTTTCGCAATTAGCAGTACCATTGGCTACCTTGTATAATTATATTAAAACGGTACACGGTAACAATTAATTATACCGGCGGCATTGTATTAGGAATTTCCTATACGCGAACTCGCGCCGACAACTGTTAACTCCCGCGTCTCTGCGAATCGCGCGGCGCACAAAAGACTAGCCGCGTTACCGCGTCCCCGCTCAAAATTTCTGTTTTCCCTTCTGTGACGACAGCGGTCGCGCGACAATGCCGCCATAGTTAGCGACTCAATTCCTAACCGCAATAATAGCGAAACAAATCATTCGCGGATTAAACTTTAACGACAGCTAAACTGGAACTTGAATCGCGGATTGTACGAGCGCGCCGAATGCTTCCCATCCAGAAGCTGTTTGGACCGTTCGCTTTTTTCCTTTTTCGTTGGAAGTTCGAGAAACGCTCTTGGACTCCTCTGTTGCGAGCTGGGCGACGTTGCGGACGACGCCACTAGCGCGAAAGACTATTGCTGAAGACTTTCGCCGGCGGTTTCTTCTGTCTGCAAAAATTGGAGGCCTTCCAGCGATGGCCAGAGAAATCCTTGCGTGGTAAAAACGACGTTAGAATGACAATAGCGTTTGCACAGGGGAACTGTGTGGGTATTTAGTGGAATTTGAAGTGTGGGTTTCTAGCGAAGTGAAATCACAAATTCCGTTGGAATGTTTTAGCTAACGTTCGCGTCGTCGTTTGTTTTAAATAGAGAATCGAGTTCGCTGTTGAAGTTAACTTTGTTAAATTCTGAGTGGTAGTATCTCGCAGTGGGCATGCCTGATAACGAGGCCGATCTACTTTCATAATTTGGTTACTGTTTCTAACACTTTTAGTCATGACCAGTCATCAGATAAAGTACATACATATCAAGCGTCTCATTTTAATCTATTCACGCGAATATTGAAAAACGTTTCATGTGAAAGCCGAGGAGTTTCGAGGGGTTGCAGTACATAGTGTCCATATTTTTTGTTAACAGCAGTGCATATAGGTGCAGGCAGTATCGTAGAATTATTGGCACGGTTATATTTTTTCGGTTCAACATTTCGTTCGTTTCCCTCTGTATTTTTCCATAACCCACCAGAACTGTAGATATGAAATTTCCTGTGCTTCCTAACGCCAGCGCCCACTGCAACCGGATGTTAATCAATTCAATCCCAAATAATCCGAAACTACGGCTTTCCACAAACTCCTTATCCTCACGCACCCTTGCACTTGAGGAAAATCATATTTGTCATCATATTCGTTCAATCATATTTCCGGTGCATACCAGAACCAGCAACACATCCCCGCGCTAATTGATCTTCCAACGGGTCGTCAAACAGATACACCTTGAACACGCCATCGATACTCGAAAGGTCTGCCGAGCACGCAACAGGGATATTGAAGCCGCTGGAAGCTGACCCCCTGACACGATTTCACGTTTCCCCGAGCGGGACGCCGAAAATCCAACCCTAAACCGACGCGTGGCCTCTTTCTTTCACAATGACCTGCCTCCACCCTCGGGTACGGCCTCTTGAACGGCGCCGTAGTTTCGCGCCGACGAGCGATTCGGCTCTCGTGCAACAGGTAGACGTGGCTACGGGCCAGCTGCTACCCCTATTATGCATAATTGCTCTAGGGGGAACGAGGAGCAGTGGAAGACTCTCTCATGGCAATCGAACTCGCGTTCTCCCGCACTTTGTTTCACATTCTTCCCGTTTCTTTTCTCCCCCGTCTCGTTTCTCTCCGCCCACATCCCCGTTTCCCTTATCCAGCCCCGTTCGAGCCTCGAGCCTCTTCTCCGACATAATCCATTCAAGATTTAGGTATCGTTATCGGTACCGTCTCAGATGTTCGCTTCGAAGAATCGTCTTTAGGAAGTCGATGGTCTTAGAGGGAACATATGAAAGGTTAGAAGCGTTCCAGGGTCGAGAGCATGGGGAAGCATATTAAAAGTTTTTTAATTCCCCACTGCCCTCGAACGTCGGCCTGCCGCTCGCGGTATCTCGTGCAGGTTTTAAATAAATTGTCCGAAGTATCTCCCCGCCATGCTTGACGTTCTTCAGTTCCGAGGAAAGTTTAATTGTCTGCCTGGTTATTCTAAACAGCTTTTCCACTGGCCCCTCCGCGCCTCGCCACCCCTGTTCCCTTGCTTTTCGAAGCCGTCGAGAGGAATTTCGATGGCATAACGCGTACTTCAATATGCCCTGTCGTCAATCAAACGCCATCGATGGCCTCTAGTGCGTTTGAAATATAATAATGCGTCCGTCGATCCATCCTCTGTGTCACCGTGGCAGCGCGATGTGAAATGACGTATACTTCCATCGAATATCCGCGAGCGTCCCGTGCTCGATTGTCAATTGTGAAGAATTAACGCTAGATATACTAATCGAAAGGGAAACGTGTAAACGTGTTTCAATCTCTTCGATCGCCGTTCCAAAAGTTCGAATATTTCGTGTCAACGCTTCCACGGCGACAATATTACACTTGAGCTTTAATTCCAGCTTCTGCAATGTACCAAAATTTCCACTTATCGATTCAATTTACAAATACATATCGCCTGATCGAAAGCTCCAGCGTGAAACTCGCGCTCCTCAAGGATTCTCTTCTATTTCTCCAGAATTGTAACTCCATTTCATACTCCGCTCACAATACTACCTTCAACTCCAGGGAACTGTCTTTCACCTCTGGCACTCGATTTACAGTAGAAATAAAAATCTCCAATTTCTAAGTATAACAAACCCAAGCTTCCTAAATTTTCTGCTCCTGCCACACCTATTCTCATGGTAATCCAAATGTCCTTGCACTCAAGGATAACGCGTAATCCCGTATCGTAAATTCAGGCCGTCGCTAACGAATTCAACGCACGATTGTTCGACGGTCATGGGAATTTTAATCGATCTCCTGCTGCCGCGATTTCCCGCGTGTACGCGCCCGTTTGTACTCGATACTAAGCGCGTCTCTCGTCTACCTGCGTCGCAGTGGAAAAGGGATAAACAGGGTGCACTGTGCAGTTATCCCTAGCTGGTTTTACGAGCGGCACTCAACGCGTTCGAAACAGGCGTCTCTCCCTGGATGCAGGGCCGTAAAACTTAATTGCCGTTGCAATCCGTACATACGTATGTAGTATACGTATTTTAGTCCTATGTGCCACGCTGCCTTTATGTACCCCTGTACACCGATCCATCGCCCCGGTACATACATCGTCGTGTATATTCGTCATACACGTTTCTGTCTTTCCACCCCGTCGCTGAACCTCCGCCAGGGAGTTTCCAGGCTTCCTCGCGCAAATTCCCCGCTCCTTTCCTGTCCCCCCGCGTTCCCTTCTTTCTCCGCGACTCCTACGTTTCGTTATTTCGATGTTCAGATCGATGAAAGCTCTGTGACGAGGCTATCAAATAGTATGCTGATGATAATCTCTTGGGCAGTAGGGTGATCGATCGCCTGACCCTCGTTTTCTTTGAAATTTCTGAAGTAGGGTGGTGTTTCCAGTTGGGTTTAATCTGCGTTATATTTGCAAAAGGGGCATTCATTGTACTCGAGGTTTTGAAATTCGCTCGTGCACAAAAACTGGCGCTCGAACAAGAAATCGGGTTGGCTAACAGTCCGAGGGATGCTTTTTATAGGTGGCAAAGCTTTGCGCGCAGGGAATCCTTCGAGGCGGTGATCAAAGAATTATTGGAAGGTCTCTGTAACAGCTATCTTTAGGGTTTTCTAATTAAGATTACAGTCTCAGGTTCAGTGTTGCAGTATAGGGGATGGAGGCAGAGCTTTCTGCGTAGAAAAGCTCCGCAGTTGATGATCAAGGGATGCAGGCTTTCGTAACAGCTGCTCGGAGTTTCTAATTTAACTTACCATCTCAGTTGTATCATATTCAACGGTGCATTGAAAATTCCATGCAGACGCCAATATAATGCGTATACTCTATTTACAATGTTTCCAATATCCTAAGAAACTCATCTAAAGCAATTCAAAATAAGACTTGTCCCGTAAACGCAAGCTACCCTTCCATTTGATCCGAACCACGAAACCCATTATTTCGGTGGCGCGTCGAATTAAAGGACTCCTGAAGAATCCCACCACCTAATCATTCGCATTCCACCGTCACACGATCAAATGCCCCATTACCGGGCTTGCTAGTACCTCGAATATTCATCCCCCTCCCTGCTCCTCCTTCCCCCCCTTGTTTTCGGGGCTTCCCTTTGATTTCCCCCTTGAGCACTCGTTTCGCTGGGAGCGCGCAAATTGCAAGCGAAATCGGGATCTGTGTATGTGCGACGGCTCTCAATGCATCGTAGATCCACTGGTCCCCAGGCTCTGCCTGATCGAAGAATCGAAGAGACTGGCGGGAGCGGTACGCGTGGATCGCTGGCTGGGCGACAAGCCCGGCTGGATAGTCGTTTAAAAAGCATAGTCGAGAGTCGCGAAATAGGATTTTGTCTCTCTGTTTCCTTCCAATTCCGGCCGTGTTCAGGCGTAAGTGTTGGTCACCGGTGGCCGCCCCTCTCCTCCCGTTGTCTCGCGCTCAACAACGGGACTTTACCAGGTAAACGCGGCTGGTTCCGACCAACATCACCGGGCACCGTGATTCTACGGGCTCCTCGAATCCCCGTTTTCACCCGAAATCCGTGAATTTGATTAAACGTGGCCAGGCGAAGGGGGTACCTACGCCCGCCCGCGTATACGCGTTGTGTTCCCCCGTCGTGTCGATGGCGGCCCAGTCAAACGGTGGCTGCAACAGCATCTCGATTAATCGTGCCACCCCCTCCCCCCTCTACCGAATCCCGTCCCACCCGCCACCGATTTTCTCGGGGAAACTGCATTAGCGTGCTTCGACCTCGGCCTCTGCGGTTGCCAGTTATCGCGCCGCGGAAAAGAAACTACTTTCAGAATCCCCGGAATTCGCCAGGCCCCCGCGGATCCTGGAAGTTTTCACGGTGCGTTTTATATCGCCGCCCCGCGCGCCGTGTTTGCGATCATATTATGGACCGTGCACGATGCTAATACACCGTACTGAGAATTTCTATTAAATAATGCGCAACTATGCGCAACGAATTTCCTCACCGCTGGGAACACGTATCCCGGCACACTGCCCGCGGAAATGGCCAGGGAGACGTATAAATTTGTTCGTCAGTATTCACGGCATTCCGATATTGCCCACCCTCAAAGACGGTCGAAACTTTTACTTGGAGTTTTACGATCGCTGACCATCGGCGGCTTGATACTTAATGCACTTGCCCCGGGGCTGCTGGTGAAGCAATTTTTCGGTTCGATCGGGGTCTGCGGGCGTTCTCGTGTCTCTATCATCAGATTATAGGCGCACCTCGTCTGGCACATTCCTAACTGAATGTAGACGAGTGTACGAATAATATTAAAAAGATTCTCGATACTGCTACATCTACCATTAGCACTCGATACACGTTAGGGTGTTTCATATTATAGGGTTAAAATTAAAATGTTACAATTTTTTTTTACTTTGCTCATGCCCTGATTCCTATTAATATAAAAAGAATATCTGACAAATTTTAGGAAGATTTAGTAATATTTAGAGGTTGCACACTTTGCACACTAAATAATATGTAGCAGGCTAAGGAAACACGATTTCCAATGATAATTATTTTTAGACTCAAGTCCTTGAAAAAGAAACTAAACTTCAAAGAAGACTTAGACTTAGATAAATTTACATTTTATTATTATTATTATTGTTCGCATCTATAAAAATTCTGTACCTTATTATTTTACCCACATTTTTAAAACCTGAAAAAGCGAAAATATGTAGGGTAGAACGGGGTCGGTAGTAACAGGGGGCTAATATCTCAAAACACATAATGGATATTAACACCAATTTTAGATATATGATAAACAATGACATTTGCAATCCATGTCCTAGCAGTATAGATACGCAACAGACATGGATAGTGAAGAAAATAACTTTTCGATACCCTACAGTAACTTTTCCTTACTGACTTATGATTGTAATGTAAGCACACCCTTTGCAAGTATGTGCTTTTTTAATCTGTAATTTGCCTTTTTTTTAAAGTAATACTGATCGTTAGTCACAATTTATAATTGAAGTTCAAAAGCATGGTCGAGGGCGATTGTAACATCGGCAGTCGGGGTCGGTTGTACCGCAACAGAACCGAATAGCGTCAAAGAATGCGAATAATATTGTCTTGTTCGCATAGAATTCGTGCAGTGTTACAACCGATCCGGAGTCAGAGACGGTTGCAACACTTTACACTGTAACGTTAGGGCTATAACACTCCGCTTCTCATTTTTTATTAATAACTTGGATATTACTTTACATACAGTGAGACTGTTGTGACTCAATGATGTCAGATAAATAAGTAACATTTCCGTATAACAGTTTTTGTTGTAAATGTAATAGTTCCTGCGCAATCGTATTCAAAAGTCGAAGTGTTACTGCCGCCCCAGGCCTACCCTAGTGATAAAACTGTGCAACCCCTAAATATTATTAAATTTGTCTAAAATTTGGCATACAGATCACTGAGATGAATAGAACCAAGGGGGCGAGCAAAGTTACGTGAAAATAGCACCTTTGGAAAATTGAAACACCCTAATACACGTCTTGCCACCCTTCCCCGGTATTTCCCATGTTCAGAGTTCCCTGGACGCTTGGCGTCGCTTTAAATCCCTCGTTGGAGAACGGTTGGGGGGGGGGGGGGGGGGGCGGAACACGTAGCTGACCCGGCGAAAATTCCAGCGGCCGGCTATTTTCGAAGTAAGAGGAGGGCAGCAGGATCGATCAATCCCGCGTGGAGAGCGGCTTCGGGATTTCGAGTTAATTGCGCGCTCTAACACCTGTTAATGGGACTGGCAATAGGGCTGTCAGGTATTTTGTGCCCGCGAGGTAAGCAGGGACGTGAAACGGTGAACGAGGATGCGACAGGCGGTGGTGTCAGGGCACATACACGTCCGCCGATTGGGCGAACCGTTCGCCGGAGCGAGATAACGGGGGCAGCTAGGCGAAGAAAGAGAAACAATAGAGAGAGACAGGGGATGGATATAGGGGGTGGGAGGGGCGAAGGGTGCTGCAATCTGTTCCCGATGGCTCCCTCACCGTGCTCTGTGGTTACCACTTTACAGTCCCTCGCCTGTAAAGCCATCCTTGCTGGTGTCTGTGCGCGTCACCCTCTCTCCCTCCCGCACACGTTCAACCTTCCCCACTGCACACCTACCCGCCCCCCTCGTCCCTCTTAGCGGCCGTCCTCTCTTCTACTCCCACCTGGGAACCTATCAACGTCAGGGCAACCTCATCTGCCCGGCTGTCCGCAGGACATTAACCGAACTCAACGTTTGGTTTCCGTTTATCCGCGTCCACTTACGCGCTGCCGCGCCGCCCGCGCTGCACATACCTACCTCCGCGCCATCAGCCTGCATCCTTTGCGCTGTCATTTCGTTCGATATTCCAATTGAAGTTGGATCGAGTCGCCCGAGAAATTCGTTCTCCATTCCCACCCCCCCCCATCCCCCCCGCCCCTCACACCCCTCTCCGGTTAGGGCTAACGTGTGTAAGCACGCGCCGCCCACACCACCCCCTCTCGTCCGCGGACCTTGTAAAGTAATTTCGATCGGTTTCTCATTATTTTCGTTTAGCCCTTCGCCCTGCCCGCCTTTCTCGCGGGCCCCCCCCCGATGGCCGGCGTCGATCGCTCGATGTCCACGGTCGCGGGATGAATCGTTAATACCGTCCATGGGGAACGAATGCGCGGATGATGGGATATTTCTTTTTATCTTTCGGCTCCTGGGTAATTGGTTTAGAGTCTTGGGCAGATGAGTGAATTCTGGGGTAGAAACGGTGGGTTCGAATGAGTTGGCTGAACTTTTCGGTACACGTACGCGATGGTAACTCTACTCCATGTTGATTCGCTCGCTCAGTTTCTCTGGACACACGGGCTCGTTCTTGCAGGTTTTAGTTGAAGGAAGAAACTGATTAGTGGATTAAGGATCGATAAGATCGCTCTTGGACGCTTTTTTCTTGCGATAGAAATTGGACGGATGTATAGGAGCTTTTTGCGGATAGTAGAGTCCGGTATTATATCGCAAATTAGAAGTAATTGCAGTCGATTCATCGTGAGAATTTATTAGACGCGGTGCAGCAGGGATTTATAGACAGGAAACGTTTAACTTCCTGCCGCGCTTTTGCCGTACGACTTTACTTCGTCGAATCGAACGCGATTTATGGCACACCTTAGCCTGCACGCGCCTTTTTCCCTCGCTGGTTACTGCTAAAATCGTAGCGTGTAGACAGGAATGTTTCACGCACGGTAAACATATTCGCCAGGCTCGTAAAAGGTGGGGAACGTGTTCTGCGTTCGGCCGAGAAATGGCCGTAAAAATCCATTTCGGTGGTGCGAATTATAGTAATTCAGTGATTTACGATGGGCCCCAGTAACGATCTCTAAACGCAGAACCATGGCCATTTGTATCGGACGCAGCGAAGATACCGATACAGCGTGTTTTGTTGACCTGGTCCCATATCATTGATTTATCTAAATGGCCACAGCATCGTGGAAATCTTACCTTCGGGCATATCGTTACTAATTTATTAGCATTCCTACATATTACATCAACTTCAAATTAAACAGGTATACAGATACTGTTCAAATTGTGGGATTAAAGTGATGTGTGCCGGTGATAAAATAGAGTTTATTAATAGAGAAGAAGAAAATATAATACTAAGTAAGTAGACTCCACGGAATGTCTCGACAGACTCTGCTTCTCGCATCGTCACTGCGCTTTCGCCACGTCTTCCCTTTTGCATCCCTCACCATTCCTTACGCATATCGATGACCTGTTCGACCGCTACGCATTATCAATCGGACCGTTATCATTCTCAAATTACATTCGCGCTTCGGTCGCCCCGGCGGTCCTCGAATCAACCCTATAAACACTGCGAGCCGAAAGGCGCCAGCCTAAACAAACTGCAGTAGATGGTACACCCATACCCACAGGATACTAGGTACTCTTATTTGACTCTAGCAAAGGGTGCGAAAAAGAATATATAATACTTTGAGCTAGATTTTCTCGCCAAATTGTGAGTACTGTATTGAACGCGGTTAACACACCATTACACAAGCTGGTCAACGAATACACCTAGTAGAGAGACCTGCACCTGCAGCCTCGCGTTCCTTTAAACTCTCAAAATCCTCAGCGCGAAGGGACCACGTGTATGCATACATATAGCCATCAGTGAAGAACGAGAACCTATGAAAATTGTTTCGCCACAGTTCATCACCGCGACGTAGCTGAATGATCGGTCGTAACGCGGGATAGCGTAGCGAAACGGCGTTGATCTCCATCTCTCCTTCCCCTGATCATCATCGATTTTCAGACCCATCGGCCGCGTTTTCCATAAGCGGTGCGAATACGCGGCTGCATCGTGAACGGACGTCGGGCCCCGTCTTTCGCGTATTTGGTCCGCGTCGATTGGCCAGACCGTATAAGCGTGGCTCTTTTACGAGCAGCGGTAAAATTTTCTACGCTACAAAGTTATGAATTCGTTCCGTCCGAATCCCTACTTTCCTCCTCCGACCTGCCGCGGCTCCTCCGTCTTCCCCGCCCTCCGCCGTTTATTCTTTTCCTGCGTTCACCATCTTCCGCCTCCAACCCCCGAGCGTGCACGCCATCCTTTGTTTCGCGTCCGTTGCCACGGGGCCAGCAAGCTCGACATCTCGTCCTCCTCGTTTGACGTCTGCACCGTGCTTTATGACACGCGATATCCTTCATCCGAAATATTATGCCTTGCTGAACCTCGTTGGCCCTCGCTGCTCGCCCGATTCACGCACAGAGGCTCGCCCGGGATCATCCTGCACAGCCAGCCTGCAAACGGGGCGCGCGCACACACACATACATACGTAGACGCGTACGTGGAACGCTGGCGGATTATATTGAAACCGTAGTAAACTTTAATTTTGTCCTTCCTCGGCCCGAGGGGAATCTAAGAAGCAGAAACGGTTTGCTACGGCACAAAGAGTGTGTGCATGTCAAAGGACGATGCAGCGCAGGGGGGTCTGATGAAGAACTGTTGCTTGACGTTTCGCGTGCGCTCCGGCGACCGAAACAGTCGAAACGCGGCAGTTTATTAAGTATTCTCCCTATGAAGCTGTATTATGTCGTGCCACTTAACTCGCCTCGATATTCGCTTCGGGATCGTCACTATTCAATGGCACCGTGACATTAGAGTTTCACCCGACTGGGTCTTTCAAATCGATCTTCTTTAAAAGGACATGATTTATTGTTTCCATACGTATGTAGTATAGTCTAATAAGATGAGAGACGAGACGGTTATTCGATGCGTTCGGCGTTTGCAGCCAGGCCACTCCGCGCAGCGTGGACGTGGTCTGTGATAAGTTAAGCAGAAAAGGTACCCCACCGACCCGATCCGTTTTTCACGAGCGAGACCGTTCCGCCATGGGGACTTCCAAAGGAACGGGCACATTCGACAAAAGTTATTTCTGGAAATAACTTTGCCGTAGCTTTTCAACCGGACGTCATACTAATAGCGACCGTATCGCTGAAAGGTAAAAATTCTCCGCCGAACGGATAGAAACAGACATTTTGCGCGGATATTTGTGCGGGCAACGGGGTACGCTTTTTCGCTGCAGAGCTTCGTTCACCTTTCACCTCTATTTTTACCTGCACCACCCACCCCACCCCACCCCGGACCGTCCACCCTCGTCGCGCGTTTAGTATTTTATCGCCGAACGTTGCCGCGAGCTGTTTCCTTTTTGCTATCGATATCTCTTCCAGCCCCGACGAAATTAACGACGGTATAAACGACACCACTTTGAGCCGAGGGTTTCGATCAACGCTCGATCCGATCGATCGCCCCGACCGCCCCGACCGCCCCGACCGCCCCGACCGCCGACCTTCGGGCTAAAGTAAGTAGTTAATCGATTTCTCTCTGTCGCCAATGTCCCGCGGAAGAAGGAAACAACCGACCCTGAGCTCCGTCGTTTTTACGCTCTCTGCTTGCCAAATACCCCCCTCCGCCGCGTCGCAATATGTCGCTCAAAGGGAATTTTTATGGCCAGCTCACAGCCCCGTTTTATCGCAACCACCGCGGCTTTTTATTATCCAGTCGTAAGTATTCCATTGTAATCCGTGGGAATGGCAATCTTTTATGCTCAGGCGGTGCTACCGAACACCGCGGCAGCCTGCTTTCCACCCGATAATCAGATACGTAACGGCGGTGTCTCGCGTAACGTGATGCAAGTTTTCGGTGAAAGGATGTTTACGGATCGTTTGATCGATCTCTTGTCCTCGAGGCGAATGTTTCTATTACTGACCGCGCCGGGGGATAGTTTCTATCGACGTCCGTTGCGAGACTCGGGTATGTGCGCGAATTCTCTAGAGCGTTAGCCTTTTTAGTTCTTGAGGAACGTGAAATTCCAAGCAAACACGTTTTGGTCGCGCAGTACGCGTTTCCCACGCTCGTGCAGCCGGGGCATTAATTTTCGGCAGGGTATACTAACATCTACTGCTTCGTCACGCAAGACCCCCTCGATTTAATGAATTCGTTAGGATGAACCGAAGGTACTGGACGTTTGGTTACATCTATCCAAGCACACGTCAGAACGTGACCACCGTCGCGTTAGAAATCCATCTATTTTATCTATGACACGCTTTCCACGACCATATTCACCGACCGTTGCAAAGCTCTCGCGGAATTTCAACAGCCGTGCGCGCGATGGCGGGCCAACGTTTCGGGCGTTGCAAAAATTGATCATTTTTTTTATGAATATGGAAAGAAAGAGTCGAAATGCGACGGCAAACAGTGGGCCGGCTCGTGTTCTCTGTTCGTACAAATATTATCGGGGGTGGATAGGGGAGGGCTCGATGGATCGAAATCGAGGCGGTACTATCATCTGGCTGCTATCCCAATCGAGCAGTACTTAATCCCGGCAAATATAGTCGGAATTCCAAAGCATTGTTGCGCATACGACAGCCAGATTCGAATATCGCTACTGCGCACGTCCTACTAATCGCTCTGTCGTTCATCCATACGCCGATTAATTATCGGTCGACTGTGTAATCCCGCTCGCTCGAATCGCACTCAGGGCTGTCGCCCAGGGGGCGGGTGTCCTGTGCTGGAATTTTCAACGGAATCGTTTCGGGGATCGATGGCTGCGCTGCCCCGTTCGTCCCACATCCGGCCCACACTCGCGGGCATGCTTTACAAGCTGCGTTCGACGATACAGAAAAATCCCCTCGTCGGGTCGTGTCCCTTTCTGATACCGTGATTGTTACTGTAACAGGGATAACGGGTTGTTGAGTGGAGTCGAGGGCGGATAGCTTCGTGCTGGCCTCGTCCTATGCCTTGGAGGATTTTATGGCAGGGACTTGGGCTGCGTGAGATGTTGAAAGAGGGTGAATGAGACTAAACAGTTCTGATGGCAGGCGATGATATTCGCCTAACCGCCCTTGTACCTCTTTAGGTTTAGCATTTTTTTCCGAGGTAATGTTTTCAGATCTCTTGTCCCGAAACCTCAAAGCTGCAAACTCTGGGACTCTCGCAGCTTTCGCGACTATGCTATACTCCTCATAGGCACTGCAAAAAAGGCAGAGGTCTCGAATGTTGTTAATAATTGCCCGATTGAAGGCCCGATCGAAAGCTCCTCTCAAGTGTGAAGGAAACCTCCACCTGTCAGCGTTAGTTTCCGCGATAAATCGCTGGCCGTGCTTTTTTCGATTGCCAAGCACTTGCTGGCAAGAGGGTAAACATTCCGCGGCGTAATGAACACGTAATTCCTAATTGGCCGTGCGTCCCTGCAGTGTCAGCTTGATTAATACTGCTGTACATGCAGTGGAACTGGCTCGAACCCTTCATGGTTAACGAGTGACGACAGGATTAACAACGTCGCCTCCAATCGACGCGCAACTTTACAGCCAGTCAGAATCACACTTGCCGGCAGCGTGCCCATGCTCGGTACTCTGCTCTTTCTTTTGCCAGTGACCCGCGAGCGTTAAGTAGCGTACGACACCGCTCGACGGCTTAATTAACCAGGTCCTCTGGGCTCTTTTAACGCCCTTCCCATTCGAGTATCGATCTACGCGTTAAACGCCAGCGGTTCGTTTATTTCGCGCGCCAGAGACGACACGAGCTGCTCATAACATTTGTTACAATTACCGCGCGATGCTCGCCGAAAAATAGGGGGAAAAAAAAAGAGATTGGAGGAAAGAGCTAAAACGAAAATTTGCGCCCGTGTTTTACTGTCACCTGTCACTTTTTATTCTTGCGCGTAAAAAAGCGACGATGCGCCGCGACGCATGTTGATTCCACGTTTAACTATCCGCAGGTCCACGCGCGCGCGGGTGAAAAAAATATATATAAATGCAAATAATATCATAAATTCTGGCTTTAATTTATTTGGACGTTTTAAAAGCGCCTTTTCATTCGGATATGACGTTATAAATGTTATTGGCCGTCGGTGGAAAACGACACTGGACGCTCCAGTAGTGTCGCCCCACCGGAATTTTCATACTATTCGCGAGTTTCTAGGACAAGCCTCTTGTTATTCCAATTTCTCTTTCTACGAGGCCTAACGAGCTTCCAGGGGCTGTGTCAGCGATGCAAATCTATAACGCCTTTCATTCACTCTTCTTTTCAACTTTCACTTGCTAATTTTAAGGTATTCGAGCAGTTTAGACGGACGTTTTGCTGCTTTATCAAGATCACGCGCTCGGGAAAGTAAATTCATCTGCATTTAAGACAATCTTTGTCCCCATCTTTGTTTTCTGTCGACGCAGGATTCACTCGGAGTTGTCCAGAAAAATTCTAATCACGTGTCGTTTTCGCAGAGACGAAACGATAAGGAACACCACTACTTTTTTGACCCTTCAGCTGGCGCAAAATAAGAATCCGCGGCGCATAAAGCAAAGTTCATTAGAGAGAGGGGCAACGGTGCTCGTGGTTGGAGCGCCGCGATCCTGTCGATTTAGCCGTAATTTATCGTCAGACTGTGCACAATGCGAAAAAGGACGCTTTATTGCCAACGATTCCAACCCCGCCCTGGCTGCATCTCTTGCATCGCGCGGCGAACCTTTTATGAGAGTCTACCATAAGCTCGGGAAATTCAAGTGCCGGGGGTATCCACCTCGCTTGTGCCGCCCAGGGAGAACGGGTGTACACGGAGGGGTGGGTGCGAGAGGATTAGGGCGGAGGACTCGCGGGGGTGGGCACCGAGGAGAGAAAAAAGGGGGCGGCGGTAGGTGACGAGAGGGACGGAGGAGCGAAGAGACGGCGGTATGCATTCGATAATACAATTTACGGTCGTGAACGATGGCGTATAAATTTTTATGGTGATCAGATACTACACTGCTTGGTATACCCATGTCCAGCGTCCATGCTGCACGCTAACCTGTGCACCGTGAATGCGAGGGGCACGGTCACGTGGGTGGCTGCTGCACCCTCGAGGGTGCCGCGGAACACATGGCTGCTGCTCAATGCTCAATGTTCTCCTCGCTTCAATCGAACAATCCTTGTTTGCGTCTCTGTAAACCTAGTCACGCTGTCCCCTGCCTCCAGGCGCTTGCGAGGGGGACAAGGGGCATTAAAGCGTTGCACGGGTCGGGTGTGACGGCTGAAGGCTGGTGGATTTAGTTTTATCCTTGCACCCTCGCCGGGGGATTCTTGCGCCCGAGTTACGGGCGAATTTGAAATCTGTGCCGTGGAGTATGTAGGTACTCGAAGTTTGTTCCCACTTCAAACCAATCATTAGTTAATATTCTAAGAGTCGATTTCAAACGTTGTCGGCCACCCTACGGCCAAACGAAACGTTCATCCAAGTCATCATTTCTTGTCCAGCGGCTGCTATCGCATTATCGCAAACTTTTGCGGTGGCATTGAATCAGTAGGATCGAAGTCCGTCAGGAACAAGCCACCTAGTTAATTGCCAATAGTAGTGAATTTCCATGGACATCGAGGAGACAACGACGCGCGATAAAGATCAATAGATTCCCATTGGGGCGCGAATTAACGAGTATGTTACGCGGATCTAATAAATATTTCCCGAATAAATGACGAATGCACGGCGTTACTTGAATCTCGTTATTATCGGCGCCGATCATTGTACGCCGCGGCGGGCGTTGAAAACGCGGCGAAAATGAATCATCTTCATTGTCAGTCACGGTTGCCAGGAGGCGACAAAACTGAAGCAGCGCGGTAATAGGAAAGACACAGAGGATGATGGAACGGTATTGATCCCCGCGAATTATATTCCCACCGATAACTATCCCGCCACTCGCTCGTTCAATCTGAAACACATGCTTCGTCTGCCCGCGGTGCTTTTCAGCCGCGTGGATGCCAAAAGAGGATGCCAACCCTACTTGCTCGGTGAACGTGCTCGCGTTTGCCCGTGAATCTCCAGCGTCGTCGCGCATAGATTCCCGTTTAACTGGGGCCGTTTAAAGAAAGCATGGTCCACTCGATGATCGCGTCTGCCTCGTAGCGACGAGTGGGCGACCCTTTGAAGAGCTTTGCATAAATACCAGCGCGTTACCTGCGGCGTATCGCGCCACTTCTCTTACGCGCGTCACCCTTTCATCCCCCATTTTTTTTTCTGCCGCCCCTCCTGGTCACGTTTCCGCTCGGTGTCTACGAGTATCCACGCGTGGCCGATCAATCGATTTGTACACCAGCGAAATGTATTCTCTCGCTGGCCTGAGCGAGCTCTCCTCCCCGGGATTTTTACGCTGAAACGCGCCACTTCGAGCGCAATTATTCGACCGCTCGTCAAGGACTCGCGGCGGGGACCGAATGCAACCGCATCGATCATTCTCGGATCGATAAGTTTTCGGCTGGTTTACTTTGTTGCCTTCCGTTGCGACTGGGGGTAGTTTGGAGTTTCACTGGGGGGGTTGGTGGATTTCGAGATTCCCGTTGCGTGGGGTTCGAGGAGCTTATTTATTCGTCTATTCGTTTGGATTCCGTTAGGACTTAAGGAATACGGTAGGTATGCATCGTTTGTGTATTACGAAACGGACGTCCAAGTGACCAAGATCGATAAATGATATACCTAAGTGTCTCAACACTTGGCTAAGAGTAGATTAAAGATTCTTCGGTAGAACTCAGTCGTCTACAGTTTCCAAGCTCGAAATAGAATGAAGGCCTGATATCACAGCAAGCCTCTGTAGAGGTTCGTTAATCTTAAAAGTGTCAAGACAGTCACGCCCACGTCATAAATCCAGCCACTTCGAAAGTCAAAAGACTTGAACGTGTTCGAAATTCTAGCAGACCCTGTGACGATTCTACCAAGGAATCTTTCATCGAGCTTCCTCCAGGTGGAAACATTTCGTGCATAGAAGAATCCTTGCGCTCTCCTTCAGGTGAGGCGTACGGGACACGAAATTAACGTCGTTACGTTTTACGGCCGCCTCGTCGGCAGAAACAGATTCGTTGTAAGGAGAAAAACGAGCGAGGACAGCACGTAACACGGCGAAACACCGTCGCGCGGCATTTCACGATCGCCGAGGAAGCAGGAAATCGTTTCTAGAGGAACGTAGGGGCGCGGGTACGTGGCTCTGGCCAAGGGGAAGAAGCAAATAGAGCTTTTCGAAGACCTTTGTCAGCGTTCAGTACACGGGCGACCGTAAGAATTTTGCGCTTGCGTCGCGATGCACCGTACACGTTTAATGGCTGTGCATCCGTTTTTCCCTCGTAAATTCCGTTGATCCACGAACGTTCCTCGACGGTTCCTCTGAAGGGTCCCCGAACGTGTAACCCGAGAAGTTACACGCGTTTCGAATGAATTTTTGAATAGAGAATTCAGTTTCCTCGTGTCCACCCTTGAAGCAACCTCATCTGTGCGTGCACCCTAAATTGGAAATTGCTTACCGAACGTAGGGGATCGATAAATCTTACACAAGACACGAATAATCTCGCCCCGATATCTGCGCGCCAGCGAAAATCGGTTCCCTCGTTTCGAAATTCGCACGCGGCTGAAAAATTCCGCGGGAAAAATGTCTCCCAGTCCTGCCTTTAATTTGCATCTACTTGCGGACTTAATGATCGGAGACGCGTGGAGTCGTGGCACCGTTGGGGCCAGCGCGTAATGAAATTCGAGAGGAAAATCAGCGTGAACGGGCCGCGCGAACCAAGTCGAGAGGCCGACGCGACGTTTCGAACGTGACGTGACCAGTCCCATCATTTTATGCAAATAAAACCGGAGAACGCTTGATTTCCCTTGGTGTTCGGCGACGACGACGTCCTCGCCGTCGTCGCTGGAGCAGGCCAGACACTGACCGGAAACACAGCCGCGTTCACCCCCCGTTCCGAGTGTCCACTTAATGGGAACAGATACGCGGGGTTGTTGTTCGTTAAAAAAAAAAAAAAGAAGTGATGGAGAATTGTGCAACGAGCTTTTCTCGGGCGAGGCATCTTATTCAAGGTAACACAACGTGGGGAAATCTAGGTGCATGCGTGTATCCAGGTACGCTTTGCTTTATTAATACTTTCATTTCCACATCCTCATCGATATCATCGCTGTATCGTACTCATTACCATTCAGGTTAATCATAACATGCTATCCTCGCATGCAGACACTCGATTTTGTAACTTTCGCTGCTTCCCAGAGAATATCGAAATTAAAAGTGCACGATGGAAATCCCCGCTAGTGCAATTACCTTTAACCACTTAATCGACCAAGGTCCAAGTTAATACTCTGATTTACGCTTTCATTCTGCTTCATACGCTTCCTTTTAAACCCGTGCACTCCTCTGAACCCTTCCCACCACGCTCCCCCGAAAACGGGACCTCGCACAGGAAAAGCCGCGCGTGTTTTCGGCTGCCTAAACCGGGTCGCATCGATTCCCGCGAGACCACGGAGGCGGCACGTGTCGAGGAATACGTGTTTACACCGTGCTGGTGCTCGTTCAACGCCGCTTCGCCCGCGCGTTCCGCATTCGAGACGCACCCCCTCGTTTTACACCTCTACCCCGTGCCTGTCTCCCCTGGCCTCTTCGCGAGCAACGAACCTGCGAACGGTCGCGCCTCCATTAAGATAACGAGCTGCGGCTCAGCCAGCGATCAGATCGATCTTGGCTACCGATTGACGGAAACCTTCGAAACGTGCACTGGTCGATCCTTCCGCGTCGCTGGAGCTTTACGCGTGCCCCTCCCGCAGCCACTCTGTTACTCACCCAGAACACTCAGCAGAACGTAAACGAGGCACGCGGGAACACTCGGTGACCGCATTTTCCCGTAGTCCTCGAGACACACATGCACCCGCGAGCCGTGTCGCGGCGGAGCAGCGTTTCACGCGGCGCGGATCGGTGCACGAGGGGGGAACAAGGCAGACGGTTACTCGACGCGACAAAGTCCACGCGGAAACTGGCGGTTTCCGATGGCACACCGCCGCTAGTATTCCCGGCACTTGGAGCAGAACGGATCGTACGTTCCTCGACTTTTGCTTTTGCTAACGGGTGGCCCCCCACCCTCCCCCGTGAACGGCGGTACCTGTTCCCTTCGACGTGGTGGGAACGAAGGAAAGGAAGCGACGGGTGGAGGCGCGCTTACATCCGACGCTCAGACCTGCGACCGCCTTTCAGCCGAATGGAAACAGAAGGGGGCCCCCTTTTACTCCGGCCCACCTGATGGGACCGATCGTGTGACGAGTCTCCGCTGGCATCGATATTCCATGGGACGCGTGCTTTCCAATTCTGTAGTATTCTGTCGAAACGCCGCGTTTCTTTATGCGTTCCACGGTCAGAGTCCTTTTGGCGTATGGGTAGAAGCGGGAGCTTGAAGTGTTGCCGAATTTTTGTGCAACAAGCTGCTGGCGCCAGGAATCTCGGTAGGAATTAAGAAAGAAGAAACAGAACTGCGTGTACTTTCTTGTCGTCCTCTTAGCTTGGAAGTCTAGTGCCCGATTTTCTCACACGGTCTCAGAACCTTGCATCCACATTACGCGGAAAACTCTGGAGTGGTTCAGTAGTAGCGGTATTTCTGTTGTAAGTGACACAGCCCAGGCATATTTGAGTACATATTTGCTCTTAGGTGGCCCTTCGAAAACGCATCACCTTCGAAGAATCGTGAACAGAAAGGTTATGATCGTACTTGGTAGGGTGGTTTGTTCTGTAAGTTTTAGAAGGTGGAGCTTGGTGGTAAGATTGGTTCGAGTCGTGTTGCTTAGTTGGTTTATGGGGTTGAAGACTGTGCTTCTTTTATTTTACTTGAAATCTGGAACAGTGGGTCAGCAGATGTACTAAGATTCATTGAAGGTAGTTCCTTTCTCAAGGTATCTAAAATTTTCCAACTCTCGAAGGCTTCAAGGCGATTTCCTTGAAAAATCCTTGAAACACCAGCAACTCCTTGGTACCCTACCTCCACTGAAGCTTTGCCAATGCAGTTTCTTTAGTGTTCCCCTTTATGACGTAATTTTTCTGCCAGTAACGACTTTCAAACGTTGCGTAAGCGTGCCTCTATATAATGCGATCGAATTTCTGTTTCTTTATTGAATGAATGCAAAAATCGTCGTTTCAAATTGCCTCTGATGCATCATATTTCCGTCTGTTCTTTGGAATTAACAGACACTTATGTCAATTTTCTGCCCCTTCAGAAATCGTAGAAGTTCTGATAGGCCAATTTTTTAAAATCTGAAACACGTGTATATGTGTCACAAAGTCACAGAGATTACTCAACTTTTTCTATATTCCCATTGCAATGTGCAATCGAACACTGCCATGTCGAAAGATTCTATATTTGCGCTATAAAATTCTACATAATAGTCATAGTTGCTCGGTCTGTACTTAAGTATTAATTGCTGGACTAGCATTTCACAACTCATAGCACGATTTAGTATTGAAGTAGATCCACGATTTTCTAACACACACATTCTTTCTGTTTCAGGTACGTACTGTTTTTGGAAAAAAAAAAAATGAGTAATACGAAAATGGGACAGCAAATTCGTATCAGTGATTGTGAGTAGTTTGAAATCTTAATATTCATATCATCGTAATCTACAATCTATAATCAGATCAAATTCACTGAACTTTTATTTTCGTCAACACATTTTATTAACACTAACACTCCATGTCTTAGCTTTCACACACAGAGACACACCGTTACAGTAGAAAATAAAAAAATAGAAATCCTGTCCCACGTGACTCACAGAGGGGGAAGTTTCCTTGGAACAAAGTGTTTCAAACCACTTCAGAAGTACGCTTTTTAATTACCCGCCCATTTTCACACATTTCTACTTTCAAAGTACCATTTTATTGCATAAGTGTCTCCTAGTGAGCGATCACAAACGACATAAAATTTTTACATTACATCCTGCTTTCCTGGTGTTTGGAACTGGATGGATTCGAAAGTGAACCGACCACTTTCCATAATTTGCATAGTTCCATTTTTCGTGTTAACACTAATTCGCGCAGGTTCGAGAGACACGTCCACGCTGTGGTCCATGTAAATATAAATTTCGTCGCTCTGCAAATATGCTTCGATACAGCAATGAATTATATACGAGCAGCTTTTTCCGTGTCGTCTGGAAATTTAGAACTTCGTTAATTTAACACGTAAGACGAAGTTAATGTTTTAATGTACAGACAAAACGGGACTCGAGTGTCTTGTATAGCTGCCGTTTCTAGTGGGCAGCTCATCATCTTTATTCTCGTCGTTGGCGTTGATTTATTTACCCATTGAGCCACGCTTTGCAAAACGTCACGGCTCGGCGAAAAGAGGGATCTACGTACTAGCATAATTACGATTAATTACACGCTTTTAATTAAACCGGTTGTACCCTTCAACCGTTTCCCTGTTTTTTTTTTATTTCTTTCTCTCCGTCATTTATTTACTTATCCGTGCATTAGCGGGGCTCAAAGAGCCGCGAAACGAGGACACTCGTAACATCTCCAATGAAAGTCCCCTTTGCTTCAGCTTGCATTTGAAACAAATTACAGATGGTTTTATGGGGATTTGTTGTGTAATTGGATCTGGCATGGAAATTAGGCGCAAATGTGACTTGTTACAAATTTTTCCAACTATTGCCATTTTCATGATTCTCTGATGCTCACAATCAGAAATGTGGAGAAAAGATTGGACCTCGATCTCTGTTGTTTAAAAAGGACTTTCTACATGTTTTTCTGGTTTATACTCTGCGCTGTAAGAGTGGATATTTTTACTCTATAACATTCTATTAAGAAATGTTTCATTATCTCTCTGACGATTATAGGGGGATCGATGCGCTTCCATTTCTGCCACTAAATATTCCTGGAACTGACTAACGATTGGAAGCATATATTTCGCTGTGTCAGTCTAAACTAGATAAATATACATGTCCCCCTCAGACATACGTGCAATTACCTTTCTGGAGATTATCGAACGAACCATCAGAGAAGCATTTGTTCCGGGCCATTTTTGCCGAGTTTTGTGTATAGATAGTGGACGTGGCTATTCAGCGTAACGTAGGGATGCTAATTAGAAATTTTTGTATGCTACTGCTGCCGCGTATGAACGTATTTACCCAGAATGAGCTTGTTTATCTTATCAAAACTTCCATATCAGATTATAAACTCTTTTCACTCTACCACACTTGTCATGATTTGCATCAAACTGTCTTAATTAACTTCAGTTGCAAGTGTTCGGTGTTGAATACATCTGTCTTCTTTAAGAATATAGTTTCTCTCTGCCGTCTCGATTCGATATGATCACACAGCCTTGGTACTTAAATGAAA
Source organism: Andrena fulva (assembly GCA_946251845.1). Taxonomy (NCBI): domain Eukaryota; kingdom Metazoa; phylum Arthropoda; class Insecta; order Hymenoptera; family Andrenidae; genus Andrena; species Andrena fulva. Next base: position 56,708,746 of record OX276329.1, on the reverse strand, counting down.
CGTTTCAAGAATAATTTATTTCATTCTGTTTGAAGTCTCGAATTACCTCAGACAATCACATCACTCGTGACATCTGTTATTTCACATTTCAAATAATGTGTCTGCCCACGTCGGATCGCTCACGAAGCTTTTTACATCAGCAACGTGGCAGCGCTAAGGGGTAGATAATTACTCCTCGTGTTTAACCGGGCAGTGGTTGTAAACAGCTCTCTGTAATTCTGAACTGAGTTCCGCCAGGTAATGGATTTCACCTAACACGTGTGGAATGGAGTTAAGTAATTACTTCTGTGCTAAGTCGTTACGACTTGTAGATAATTTTGCGCGATGAAACGAGAATGTATAATGAATCGAGTGAAAATGATGCGCATCCGTAATTAGTTTCAAGTGATCACCTTGAGCGATTACGCGTCGTTACAGATAATCAGCTATTGCAAAACGTACGTAATAGCGAGTCATCTTTGATTTAATCTCGAACACTTAAGCACTTCGTGGATCATGCAAGTTGCTCCCTGGCCGAATTCGCGAGCTCCTCTTATGCAAATTTTATTTCTTCCTCGTCCCAATTAATTAACGGGACAAATTTAACGTGCCCGACAAATGCAATGACCAGGAATGTATAAATTATTAGTTTATTTGCGTATTCGGTACAATAATTATACGCTGGGTCAATAGCACTTGCATCGCGATTATAAGAAATAATTAATTGGAAACGCTTGTACCCTTCAGCATCTTCCAGGACTGCATAAAAATATTAGTGGCCAAAGATACTCGTCACACGATTCGAAATCTCGAAAAAGTATCTCTATGCAGAGTTCATCGCCTCTGGCCATAAAAATGGTCCCTCTCTTTAAATACACACGCAGCGAATGTGTTAAACAATTAAAAAAAATCGCATCAACGGTAACAGAACTATCGAAAGCAATTTCCCAAATATCGATAGTCACGAGCGACGCTGTACGCCTCCACCAGCGAACAAATCAATCACCTGTAAAGTGTTGATCGTTTCAGTATCTTATCCCGATTGGCGACGATTCGTTCCGATTAATCGATCAGCTGATCGTGTATACACCAACGTGGGTGACGAGCCGTTTCCATGATTCGCGATGGGCAGCGTATAAATAATTCCAATGTGTTGATACGCATAGTCGCGGGTGCGTACGCGCCATGGCCGTTCCCGCAATTTTTCGCGCTTTCATTATGAATGGAAATGCAGGTTCGAGTTTAATCTGGGTTATCCCCGGTGAAAAAATAGTGACGATAACGAGCACATCAGCGGCTGCGATGGCTAATTGTCGCCCCGCAAAACTGTTGCTCTCTCAGCGGTCGAAAAGCTTTTTTCCTCGTCCAGGCATACCCATTTGCCGACTAATTTCCATTCTCCATTGCAAGTCGATAGGGAACCGTGGCTCGGCCGCATTTCCCCGCCATTAATCACCCTCGCCGGAGTGTCTTACAGCATACAGCTTACAGCATTCGCGGGAGCAGTGTTCGTCTTCCCACCCAACGACCTAATCGCCGATTTTACCGTGTGCGACTTCGCCACGCGAAATACTCCCCAGGAATTCTCATCGAGAATACCAATTTTCATTACTGGCAGAATCTACACTAATTGTAAATACTGTATTTCCAACAGAATGTTCATCTATTTCATCGATAAATGTCACAGATTTGCATTTCAAAGAGCATCCGCACCTCAACCCGCGACCCCTGTTCGCGTTCAAGTCGATTCGTTAACCACGCGCGCAATTTCACCACAATCCTCGCCGCGAGGTCGCGTGTCGACCGTTCGAGACCGTTAATGCCAGCTGAGTTAGGAAAAATTTCTAATTGACGTTGCCACGCGTTGCACAAGGGACGAACCGGTCGGCCGAGTGTTCGACGCGTTTGGGGGCATCCATGTTGTGCGATTTTTATACAATAATCGCGGCCGGCCTGCTAGAATGGCATGCACGCGCAACCAGGATGAGCAGCCATGCGGGGACGAGCGTCGTTCGCATAAAAAACCGCGATGAAACGGCGGGAGCACAGTTGAACCGAACGATATCTCTGTCCTCCATCCGTTTCAGCGCGCAGGGGCGGAGGGAAAGAGCGAAAAAATATCTTGGCCGACCTAGTCCCGCTGAAGGGCCTCCACGACGAATGCTCATTGTGTCGCGGGGATTTTACATTAGCAGCGAACTTTCGTTTCGAGTTCGCGGACCTTCATCCAGGCTACGGTATACAATAGCCGGGTGCAACCGCCTGGAGGTGATTCCTCGCGAAGCAATCGATCGAAAGTGTAAAGTATGTGTTCTTCCCACGAGGCTTCGTCCTCGAGGAAATCGATCTCGAATCTGCTCGCAGTAAGGAGACGAATTAGGCAGTGATCTGTCATTTTCAGATACACAGTATGCGGGGTTGACGCGTTTTCTTGGTTATTAAAAGGATTGCAGACTTCGAGGTTCCATTGTGCCTGGTTTCTTCCTTTTCAATTGCGAAGGTTTCCATTATTTTCTGACGAAAAAATCCTACTGTCGATTATGCCAAGGGAATATAAATTTTACGCTGCTGCCGCAAGCGCCTCGAAACTGGAGTTCCCCGCAAGCGGAGCTACGTATGAAGTTTTATTCTGTATTTTCGAGGTATTTTTTCACGGTGAATCCATTTATCGCGGCACACCTTCTATTTTCCCGCGATGCCCCTTCGAGCAAGGTTATTCCGTCGCAGACGTTGATCCGTCTCCGAGGAAGAACAAGTTGGCACGACGTTCCCCGCTGTTCTCTGTTTCGCAACTCTTTCCCCGAGAGTTCCTCTACATCTCCGAAATCAAAGTCCCCCGAATTGCAAGCGCGGATATATTATTAGGCATTCAGCGAGTGGAGACAAATTACTGAAGGCTGCCGCGGAGAATTCCAAACTTTTCTCATGATACAAGTTCGCCGGAGACGTTTAACGGGGAGACGGGGGATTCCTCCGCAGACTTTGGAGGAGCTTTGATGTTTTCTAACAGGCTGGTTATTAACTTTCCTTTAACTGTCAATGCTGGCGCGATCACAATCTCGATGGTAAATTTCTTGTGGTGCAAGAAATACCGTTCCACGTGTAAAAATAAAGAAAACGTTGACCAAGTGACATGGCGAGGACAAGTCGGTGACATTAGCAGATAGATATCTTCGAACTGGATATAGAAAGCGTATCTCCATTAAAAAGAGAAAAATGTGATTACATTTTGTTCGTATTAAGATCTCTGCACTATGTAGATATGAATCGAATGGAAATAATCTTGATGCCCTGAAAATTTGAATATTCGATGTCTTGAAAATGGAATCGAAAGAAAATCATCTAAAAAGGCGAGTGCTATTAAATTCAATCAAGTAATTTTTCTTACTTTCGGGGATGGCTCATGAATTCATCGACACCACTGCTGGCCGACCTGTGATTTATTTTACAACGATTCTTTTTGCGCGTATGAAAATTCATTATGCTATTAGTCGGTAATCGGCTTTCAGAATTCTGCGCTTTGATCCGATTATGTAGCGATTATACAGTTTTTGTTCGACTGCCCACATTTCGTGGAAGGGATAAAAATTTTATTCGTTGGGGCGGAAAAATACCCAGGAATGGTACAGTTTTCTTCGCGTTATCAATATTATAACAGTGCATTTCTGTGTTACCCCTGACCGAACGAGTCCTCCGTCCTCGAAAGATACGTAGCCTATAGCACTTAATCTACGGGGTGGTGCGTAAAGCAGGATGATCGGACCCTGAGGAGGTCGAGTTTCAACGAGAAGATAAGTGGAAAATGGTGGATTGGAGCATTAATATGCGAGATTTTATTTTCAAGAAAATTCTGCATCAGCATTCACAATACACTTTTCGAGGTGGTAATTAACACATTCACTGTCATAATCGATCTTCCTCGACGTAGTAATTTGCTTGTTAAACCTGTGTCATTAATCTTGGTGGATCTAAATGTGTCTCTGCCATTTTGCATTAATATAGCCACGCACACTTGCTGTAATTTTAAACAGAAAACTGAACAGCTTTGTCCAACCCCTAATATACATATCTAGTAACGAACGTATTGCAGTTCTTCAAATGCATTCCTGAAACTGTGCGAATATGTAAAAAAAAATACCAGTCATCAGCCACGAAAGTGTCTCGTGTGAAAAGGCCTTAAGGTTGCATTTCGTTTCACTAGCCCCTGCAACGCCATGCAGCACTCGATTCTTCAAAGAGCCCGTTTTAGCACGCGCTCCCAGTTTCTTACATCAAGCAGACTCTGTTGAATCCTCCACTTCCCACGTGTAATCCAGACCTCCGCCGAGATTGCACAAAAGCTTAATCTCCGTTCTTGCGTTACATTTTTCCCTGTTTTTCCACGACCCACGACAGGAAGCATTAAAATCCTGTAACCAAACAGCCACGAACCTCCCTGCAATTCCCCTCTAAAATACAATTTCGCGATGTCCCCATCGGAAAGACTGAAACTGCACTAAATCGCAGGTAATCGGAGGTCAAACTACTTATCGCAGACAATACGCATATGAATAAACAGTCGTGGAGTAGCGGGCGAGACATGTGTCGCAATGGATTCTCGGTTCCCACATTTCTTATGGAATATTCACTGATACTATCTTTCAGGAACGAAGTAAAACACGGCATGATTCTTCTTCTGACATCCGATTATTCCCTTTGCCGCCGTTTAACGGATATCAATTTCTAAATTCCCTATTTACTAAAATTTAAGTATCTCGTGTGCCATCTGTCAACGTCGACCAAATTCCCGAATCTCTACAACCGTTGCTATAATCCTCATAAAATCATCTAGCCACGTGAATCATCCGTCCACTGACTTGGTACAAAATTCCACGCTCTTCTGTAATTCCCCACTACGAACTCCCAGTGTGCCATGCTGTAGTCACATCCACTTGTGGCAGATACGAAAGCACCGTGGCAGGCTGGAATTTCTTTCGCGTATCCGTAGCGAATTTTACGTAACAGAATTTAATAAGGCCCCGATATAGTCGCGGGGGCGGCAACAAGTTTTGCTCGTTTCAAACGGTTCCGTTGCTGCACTCGTTGTGGCCCTATTGAATTGGGCGCGCGAGAATGTTTTCCATTGGAAAGCGGGGGGTCCATTGTTCGGTTCGACGAGAAGTTCCTGAAGGTGCATACGGGGAGGCACGGGTGTAGCCGGATATCGTGAGAGTGCTCGGACGATTCGTACGAAGCACATATTGCGGCGGATAGAAAGCCGCGGAATTCGGTCGTTGATTCCTGTGGCGGGCAACGATGCCACCCTGGCCTTGAAAACGATATAATTGGAATTTCAAGAACGGTGAAAGTAGCCCAATCTCGTCTGCCGTGGAAAATACGTGTACACGACACCGGTTACCAACAGGTGCGTGCAAATTAGTGGCTGCCCCATAATCCTTAGGGCCTAGTCCTTCGAATGGAGCCGTGGATGTAATTAGATTGCTACGTTAATTAATTCTAAATACGTTTCAATCAAGTGCTGATGTACTGTGGATTGTAGTAAAGAATATTCAAATGGATTCTTCCTGAAATTATGGGCATTCAGTTCCTGTTGATAAATTGGTTTTATCTAGTTCTTCTAGATTCTCGATCTTATAACTGAGGCATTTGATGGAAAAAGGGCACATACGCCAAAATGCCATTTCGAGTAAATCGGTTTCAAAGCTTTCATTATAGTATAACTTAATGAAAAGTAATGCAATTAAATCCAATTTTTTTTAAGGATGTAGTATCATATCCTTCAAACGTTTCGTAAACAGAAGTCATGATTTGAAAATGATATGTGTCTTTATTTAATAGTTTTATGCAAGTGGTTTATGTGCCCTTTTTCCGTAAATAGGGTAAATTCGTAACAAAATTGCTTCTTTGTTTAGTTATTTACATATAATTTTGTTTACATACTTCGTTTGCCATTTTTTATACATCGCTTAAATAAAAATACAAAATGAAGCGCAAAACTAAACAAAAAATGTTATGTTTTAAGTAAGTATTAATTTCTCCGATTTTTTGCAGCAAACTGTCTTACAAATCACTTTCATCTTTCCTAAATTCGCTTCTTTCCTTGCGGATTCGATACACGCCTCACTTTCCATAGTTCCTCGCTTACACAAAATCAAACGTATTGCACGACTAGACAGTAGACAGCACGGCAGCGCGACCGGTCAGCGACTATGTAGCTGCATGTCGCTCACGCTACGTAACAAAACAGCGTTTAGCTAATTTAAACGTGGGAGAAGAAATGCCCTTGATATATTATATATATATAACATATACCTGAGTCGATTTAACCGATTTACGGAAAAAGGGCACATAAGCCTATGTGCCCTTTTTCCATCAAATGCCTCAACTGTGTGTGTATAGGTTTGGGAGGATGTTGGGCGTTTTAAAGTGTCTATAATTTATGGCGAAGGTAAACTGGAATGTAGTGGTGGCAAGGGTCGTAGACCTTGAGAAGTTATTTTTGGAGGATGAGCAGGTTGATTCGATATTGGTCAGAATATCCTAGGTTGTTGATTTTGAATTGCATATTAAAGCACTGGCTCGTTGATTCATCTGGATATTATGTGTTACCTTAACCACTTATTAGCAAGTATTGCTGCAAACTTGGCTAAACCTCTGTCTGTCGTTAGCACGAGGTGCAAGAAGTGCTTCGTGTAATTTTATGAAAGAAACCTCGCCAGACCTTGCTGCGTACTAGGAATTACGTCAGCCGGAAACGTTTGTCGCCAAAAAGGTTAGCGGCGAACGTGCCTGTAAGCAAGTTTAAGTGCACTGGATTTCTGCCGAAGTGGATATCTCAATAGGAATTGGAACAGCTTCTTGTTAGACTTTCATCTATATGCCGTTATAAATAATAACACCACCAGGTGATTCAATAACGTTGCTCGGGTCCATTCACTGGCTGGTCTCATTCTTGTTGGTGCAAAAATTCCTACTGGAATTTCGCTAATTGAGGATTCAAAGCTTTTTCATTGCTGAAAGAGTTTCTTAACTTGTATCAAACATTGAATTTTTACATTTGATTATACTCGAGTTTTCCACGTGCAAATTGTGTCTTCTTGGAAAAAGCTAGTTGCAAAAAAACATAGCTTTTACCTTGAAGGCAGGTTTAGAGATAACCACCGCATACTGCAAAAATTACTTTCATTTACACTCCTTCATTCCCCCATGGTTAAATCTCTAAATCATAACAATCATAACTACATGCATCTCGAAGACTGCAACTACGCTTGCTAGCAAAATAAACCTGCAACGCGTCGCGTGCACTAACAATAGGAGACACCATTAAACGCAGTACTGTTCAATTTAATATAGGTGCCAGTAGAAAAGTACCCTTACTCGAATCGAATAAAAGAGCGCGAAATGATTTCGCTGCTCCGCCAGTTCCGCGGTACGCAACAGTTTCAATTCTTTCCCTGCAATAAACGTATTCACCGTTTACACTGGAAAATGGAAAAGCAACCTCCGCGCGGAAAACTGTCGCCGAAGTCCCGTAAAGGTGTGGGTGGTTGAACGTTTACGAGGGTGCAACGATTTTCCCAATTTTACCAGAGTGAACGCAGTCTATTAAGGTTTCTTTCTCCGCGGGAAACCCCCACGGTTATGGAATATCACCAGCTCGTGTACTTCTAACCGAGAAATCGTATCGTGACGTTTCTGCCACCGGGGAAGCCAGAACACTGGTATTTCCTATTCATCGTGGTATTTCTACGAGACGATACGAAATCGAAGGAGTTTCACACTTCCACGTCGCTGGCTGAGTTTCAACATATTTTTCGGATATTCCTTTTGAACTGATAATTGGTAAAATGGTTTTGCTCTGTGGATCTATATTCAGATTATTGCATAAATAGGTTGGATGCTTTCTTACTGTAGCTCCTCCGTGAGAGTGCAACGATGCACCTGTGAGATGCACTTGCAATCTCTTTTAAATGCAGGCAGTTGTGTAGGGAATATGGGGAGCATTCAATTAGGTGTATGGTTCATTGTAAGTTACTTGCAGTATTCGTTTAGAAAACGGAAGATTAGGGTCAGAGTTTTTCAGTCTCATCTTGGCAGTTTTTAATTTCTATCAGTTTTAATCCCTTTGTTGAAGTGTTTTACTACCTTCCAGGGTAAAGAGACTTTAGTGGCAACTTAGTAAAGTTCTTTCATATTTTATATGCAACGTTACAGTCTGAGTCAGGGCGAAGTGGCTCAAGGATCCTCGAGCCAGTGCCTCGCCCACGAAACGACCTTTCCTCCCCCCCAAAAAATCACTATTTGCAATCTGTTTAATACTTTTTTCACCCACTTAGACACGTGTTTTCGCAGTCTGCTCCGTCAGAATTCACACAGTCGCCAAACTATAATCGATTCTTTTCGCCCTGCAATTTTCAGAAGCCTTTTGCCTTTCGTTTTGGGTTTTGGCCAAGGACGACTACATTTGTCTGGCTGGCCAAGCTGTGAGCAGCAGCCTTTTCGAATATTAGGTTTAGGGAGAAAGGATCGACCGCTGACCTAGATAACTGATTTAGAACAACCTGGAGCCACCACACGAGTACAGTCTGAGTTAACAAACTGAATCACGATTATTTGTCATGCTATGATTTATCGAAGGTTTTAGAAGTGCTGCCTTAGAAGGTCCTATTTCACAGACCTCGGTCCGTGGAATTTAAGTGTCCACAATTTGGCACCGTGTCCACAACTGTACTTATTAGATTTTGTAGATTCGCAAAAATGTTTTATCATAAACACGATCCGTGAAAAGGTCTCGGACTAAGTGGAAACTGGCATTCACACATACCTAAGAAAGATAGGACGATCCTTTTTACCTGCACCTGTTAACCAAGGAAAGAAAACTCATCGTTTTAACGTACATTCGCACGAAACGACACCGATGGACTCATCCCGAAGTTTCAGTAATTACACTCGGGCGAAATGAGTAAATGTACTCCGTGTCAGCTTCAGCCAGTTGTTACATGTGTTTGCTCGTATTTTTCGTTACTCAAAAGGCTTCGTTACTCTGTGAAAAAGGAAGGCCAAGACAGACCAGGGGCAACTGTTCGTTAGGCGAATGAACTCGTTCGACGCCCGCAGCGCGTAGCCACGAATTATGCCTTCCTCGTTTGAATATGCTTCATACGGAAGAGATCTTATTCGAGACAGGAACAGGGGGCCATTTAGTTGCAGCTGCACGTGCAACCGTTGCCTCGCTACCTGCGCGAGCGGCTGCGTGTGCGTGCGAATAAATTAGCTTCATTGTCCCGATTCGTTGGAAAGTAATATCATCCGCGCTGCGTGGCTTCTCTGGATCTCTTCTGACCACCACTCGTAAAACGATTCACGAGTAGAACTGGAACAGTAACGATCTTGTTATCCGATGCATCAGACAAGCTTCTCGGCCAGAGTCGATGTACGTTTGGATGGGCGGAGGAGATTCACTAAAACAGTTTCACGCAATTCAACTGGGCCTTAAAACTGAAGGTTCGCATACTGTGCAAAGGAGTCTCAGCACTGCTGGTATTAAACTTCGAAGGATTTGGTGTTTCTAAGCTTTGTGTGGATTAGTTCCCTATTTTTGAAGATTTCTTCCTAAATGATACCACCTTGATCGTGAATTCTAAGATTCTAGTCAGCTTGATTTACGTATCAAGGAAGTTACAGTGCCACGTGCTATAGGCTAATGACCCTTGGATATGGGGAAGTCTACCAAGAACAGTTTAGCCTTCACCAATTATGGTTCAAAGAAATCTGGTGTTTAGCTTCGACGAGCATCGCCTCGTACAATTTAGATACCGCAGATATCATCGGTATTCGCCGAGTACGCGGATACGGGGCCTCTGTTCCTGTGTCCGATCGGCTGGTTCTTCCTTCAAGAAAGTGAAAGGATGCCGAGACACCAATTCGTCGTATCTCCTCGTGAAAGCAAGCCACAGAAACGCAGGGGCCGAGTAAAATTCCAAAGTCGCGTGCGTTTAATGCCCTAGTATTATTGGATACCTCTGTCGTATCTCGTACGTAATTCTTAACTCACCCCGGGCTGTCCGAGTCCTCGAATCTAATCGAGTAATGCTCCATTAATCAAGTACCACTTGAAACAGTTCAAATACTCGAGCTCCATAGGAAACTCGGTGTGTCCAAACTATTTCAACTAAAACAATTCAAAGTTCTTCGAATTCTTCGATATTCTTACTGCTGCGGATCCAATAAAAGCAATTCATCCGAATATTATAAATTCGGCGTGTATCTGGAGAAGTTTTTATATACCGAAGCAATTGAGAATATTCAGTTGCACAATCCAGCTCGTATGTTCCGAGTGTAGCTTAAGTTCTCGTTACTTGGGAATACTGGAGCAGCCCTGCTGTCCATAACCACGATTCCCAGGTTGCATCGTAACAGTTGCGAAACACGCGTCGGCCGCGGCTGGCCCGAGCGTTATTTTTTCGCGCCGCGCCGGTCGATTCGATAACGTCGAAATTAATGACGAGCGAAGAAAATCAATCTCGCCAGGCAACGCGCGTTGCATGGAGCACGAAATTCCCGTCAACTATTCGCAAATATTGATGGTTAATAACGTCGGGTAGATACTGTTTAATGGAAGGCTGAAAGTTGATCGAGAATTCGTTCCCCACCTGTTCCCCGTATCTTCCTCCCTTCGCCTCTCGTTTATCGTTCATTACTCCTGTACGTTCGAATGTTACAAACCGATGTCTGTATAATCAGATTACCCGTGTGCGCGATCGATCGCATATTTTACTCGTTAATAACCGTCGCGTTTATGCGAGTACGATTTTTGGTTTCGCGCGCCGGTCCGCGCGCGGATATTGTTCCCCGCGACCGATTCGAGCTGATTCCCCCATGAACTAGCGTCGACTTGTAGCGCTCGTTGTCGACGCTAATTTCGTTTATTCAAACAAATGCTCCGCTCCTGCTCGGAGTGCACGGATATGATAATGTCGATGGAAGGATTATGTTATTCTGATTATCACGGGCGACGGACAACGCTTTTCTTTGGCCCTCTAATATCAGACACTTGTTATAAACACATTACTGTCTACTTGAAACCGAAGTATTCGTTACAGAGATTTCTCGTTTCGTCATATCACACTTTCTTTGAAACAGTTCCTCGCTATGCTACAGGTAATCAGCGCCGCGATGTTTTGCCGTAATATGTATACGCGGTGTTAGGTAACTCATAACACGTTCAAATATAAGTAAAAGTTGCTTCGCGCAATTGCTTCGTTTTCAAGGAAATACGGAATTTACCGGGTAAGAAGATACGTAGCAAGGTTGCCCTGGCGAGTGACTGCACGGCAACCGCTTCTGTATTTCGTTGGAATGCACATTACGTTGTACGCGCCAACGAGGACGCATTATTTAGAACAATTTGTCGGTTAATGAAGTAAGCGAATTCTTAGCGCGCAGAAATGCACGAAATTGCCTCACCGGCGAGTCAAACGAAATACAGATTCGCATGGCACTCGTCTCAGGCGATGCGCGTCAAAATTCTCTCCCTCGTTTCCTACAGCATTCAGTCATCGTTCGAGTGCCGAACGGTCATTTACGGATTAATGAAGTGTTAATAAAGAGGATCTTGACGATCGGTCCTATGGCAGATCAAAATTGTGGAAATTCAAAGCGTGGCCGATTATCACAGCAGTAGGATGCGCTTTCAGCGGGATTCATGTAAATTTCAGCAAGATTTCCAGCCGAATATTTCGTGCGCGGCGTATGACGCGCTGGGAACGTGAGAAAATCCGCTCGTCCCTGCCGGATAATTCGCTGATGGCTAATGGCCATCCAACCGAAGCGGTGCACGTGCAACGTGAATTTAATTCGGTGTACCTGGAATATTGGCGCGGCCGACGAGAAAGCGATCATGCCGAGCTGCTTCTGGAAGGCTGGCGCGACCGAAAGAGCCAGCCAACTTGCCGAATAACCGGTCTCTTCCCTGAAACAGTAGCGAAAAAACGTGCGAAACGCGATTCGGTTACCCATATAAGGGAGCCTACGTAGCTTCTGCTGCTTGACACTCGAGCGCCTGATTACTTTCATCATTTATAAAAATACACTTCACTCATTATCATTTCTACGCCACTGGGTAAAAGTAAGAGTGTCGCGTTTTTCTCTGTGCTGGAAACATTCGAATCCAATATCAGTTCAAATGATATGTAAGCAAAAGGATGGAACGATGCATAGAGGGAATAATAATTTTCTTCTCTATCGTTTCCAGCAAAGTACGATCTTGAAATTTAGTCCACTGTTACAGTAGGTCTCGAGTGTGTTCAATCACAGATAGTGACAAGATTTTGATGAGACTGCAGATTTGCAAAATAGTGAAAAATATTTGACACATATTTTTTGTTACCGGTACTCGTCCATGTCGGAAGGTTTGAAAACAACTCCTAAAGTCGGGATTCGGAAACATATTTTCTGAGATTTTCTAAAAACTGAACGGTGGGCAAGATCATCCTTAAAAAACTCGCAACATAAAATAAGTGTCAAATATTTTCTATTATTCTGCAAATCTGCGGCGTCTCATCAAAATCACCGTGTAGGGGGAGTTCCCCTAGTGCCGGACGCTTAAGGTTTTCCTTAAATAAGAAGAAAAAATTAATATTTTAATCTTTATACTCTACGTTATTTATAAGATAACAATATGAGAAATCAAAATTACACAACAAAACATTCAATATTATCATTATAGTTAACTTAAATTACGGTTAAACTTGATTATGCGATTTGGAGAAATGATTAAGTGGCACCTAGTACCGGACACAGTAAAAATTACTGACGCAACTCAACACAGTCTCAATATAGTTTACAGTGATCACAAATATAATCCTCCGAACATTCGGAAATATCAGCACAAGCCTCGTGTGCCCATTTTTGACAGCTTGAACACTGAATCCAGTCTTCTTCGTTTGCCAGCCATTCCTTTTGCTGTGTTAAAGCGATGAGGAAGCTTTAATTCTACTGCTAAATCATAAGCTAGCCTTAAAAATTCCTTTTTCATTAATGGCAAATAACGATTAGACAGGTCCTTCACATGATTTATTAATTCCTGTTCATATTCTGGTGGGAACGTTTTGGCAAATCTACCTAATTTACACTGTAAAGTAATTTCTTTACCAGATTTTATACATTTTATTTTATCAAACAAAGTACTTTTTGGAATGCCATATCTTGAACATGCCTCTCTTAGGCTAATTTCTTTTGCCAGAATTTTCTGAAGTGCAGGTTTCAAATTATTTTCATCCCATGAACCTTTTTTCTTGCTATTCATGGTGGCTGCGTGTATCTTTTAAACACTGAAACCGAAATAATAAACAGTAATACAAATAGGAACACACAAGATTCAGATTTGTACTGACCGGTAATAGGGGACAACATTCTGTCCGGAACCAGGGGACAGTGAACAGATTAAAAAAATTTTTTTTTGTGGAAACCAGTGCACTGTTTACACAAAACACAAAGGTAATTAAAAAAATACTTACCAAAAGATACAATAACACAACTCACACGTCTTTTAGCCAGGAATATTGGTATATATAACAATCTAAACTTTACACGATTCACCGGATTCCCGTCACACCCAACAATCAATCAATTTCTTTAGCGAATATCACGCGACTAGACCATGTCGACACGTGACCGTTGTTTGTATTATCCCCTCTACGGTTTACGCGAAAGAACAGCTAAATAGCGTTTGAACTGTCACAGATATAGCTAATGTCCGGTATTAGGTGCCGTCCGGCGTTAAGGGAACTCCCCCTACCTACGGGTTCGATATGTTCCCTTACGAGTGAATTTCGTGTTTCTTCTGTCTTCTCGAGCCATTCTCCTCGGAAATGTTATCTACCAAAGTGTAGGTACCCTCGGTAGAGACTAACAGTCCGCGTCCACTGAATTCACGAGTCAACCACTTACAAAAACACCCTCCACAGTGGGCGAGGATTTCCCTAGCCGTTCGCAGACCAAGATTTCGTTTTCCGATTCCGCTTAGCGCCTCGGAAATCCGTTTATGACGCGTCTTAGGATTAGCGAAATCCTCTTGGGGGTCGCATCGACAGCAGAGGTAAGGGAGGGAGGGCCAGCGCGTCTGGTTCGATGAAAATTTTAGCGGTCGTCGCCTTTCCCGCGCGTTCATTTAATAACACGTCGCGGCGCGCATTAATTTGCAATTTATTTTTCGCGCGGCACGTCCCCCGGCCGCGCAGACGTTATTGGATAAGCGCTGGACGAAACGCGCGTTCCTTTCGGCCTTGTCCCCTCATTTCCCTCCCTCTTCCCGCGTCCGTTTTCGCCCATTTTCCATCCAGAAGCGCGTCTGGAGCTGTTCCTCGCTCGGGCGACGGTGTTTCCCGCGCGAAACGCGATCCTTAACGGCCAGCAATGTCGAGCGTGCAGACAGCCATCCCTCCGTTGATCAATAAAATCAGCTGCGCGCAAATAGAAACGTATAACGGGGGGCGATAACTAAAGCGACGGGGGCTGGTCGGTGTCGGGACACATTGCCGAAAGCAGAGACAGTCTCGGTTATGGCGGTCGTAAAGTCTAAATTACAGGTGCGCACCGTTGGAAGCCCGGCTATTTTGCATCCCACCAGCCGTTACTCCCTTGAGCCACGTCGTTGTAATCTTCCTGGGACCTTGCGCGGAAAAATGGACGCTTTGTTTTTATAACGGGGGCATCTTTTGCTCGCCAGGAATTAAGGGGATGATGCATAATTGATGGACGGCGCACGGAAGTGGATGGCTGCTTGACAGCTTGACACTGAGGGGGGGGAAAGTGGATGGTGTGGTGTGTGGTTGGTTTTGTGTGTCTCTGCTGGATGGTGGTTGCGCTATTTAGGTGCTTCGACGCGATACGAGCGATGGATGGGCTGTAAAATTCCTGAAGGATCGTTTCCACGACGCCACCCTCCCTTGGGATTCTTTTCGAAAGACTGCCCTGGGAACGCTCCCATCCCTATCGCGACGATTTCCGTTTCGCTGCTTAGCTTTCCTTCGGTCGTCCGGTGGACTCATGAAATGTTGATTCTGGATTTGAATACACGTGCTTTTAACGAATTATTTGATAAAAGTTTCGCGGTGCTTCACTCATTTTCATATTTAAGTAGCCTATAATTCAGCATCCACTTTCCGCCAGTTTGCATTTATGTGTAAGACAGGTAGTGTGGATGTAAATCAGGGGGGACGGTGGGGGTAGCTTTCAAGCGCATCACGGCCGACCAACAGATTTTGTCCCGACAATAAGCGCATCGCACCGGGGGACACTGCCTGGGTGTTTCGTCAACGGTATCCATAGCGAATCGACGCGGACAACCGCGAAACGTAATAACGAGACCACGAGCGAACCTGCGTCCCTTTGCGGCAGGCCTTTACCTTCCGCCATTGTCCAGCTCGTTGATGCTTATCCGCCTTTTATAGGGCATACAATAAAACAGTGTGCCCAAACAGTGGATCCGTGGATGGTTTCGGTGGGACTTGAAAAACAAACGGTTCGATTCCATTTACAGTTCAAAAGGTCCGCGATTTTCAGAAACACAGAGGCATAATAAATATTGTCCCATTGCGATTCCATGACTTCAGTTTCGCAGGTAGCCAAGTGTAAGCGGGGAAAGAATGCATCTACCGAGCTCGAATGCTGATACGCAAATGTATGCACTTTAGTCCCATTATTCTCGTCCAAAGTGGCAATTGCTGATAGAGTAATTAACATCCCCCCGCCCCACCCGAACAAGGAACATAGTGCTTGTCTACTGCCACCTTGCAAGCGCCGCGAATGAGCGATCATCGCGATTCGCGGGAAAGAATTGATCGTCTCTGATTCAGGGTCGCGGCGAGAAAAAAGAAGGGTTGGTACGGGGGCAATTTCATTAAGGTAGATGCGTCTAGGCTCTCGGTTGCAGCCTCGTTAGCTCGCGTACACGTCTGAGAGAAGCCTAAATGGCACGCGTACGTCCGTGTAATTGAGAATCGAGCACTCGGGTGACGGGACACGACGAGTGGCTTCACAGGGGCGAGATAGAGAAAGGCGGAAAGGGAAGAAAGAGGCGCGTCATCTCCATCAGATAAATGTAATTAAAAGTTCCAGTTACGTTTCGCCGTGCTGCGACAGACCTTTCAGCGTCCTCGCCGTGCTTTTCTTTCGCCCCGTTTTTCCTTCTCGCCCCCGTCCCTTCCGTCTCTGTTTGCTTGCGTGTAACAAGCATCCAGTCGCCCGAGGGTAACGCGGTGTCGGGCGTATCTTATATGGAAATTATCGTATTCCGCGGGAGAAATGCAATTGAAAGTTTTATTGCCGAGTGGTTTGTACAACCGTTCGTGCCGGTCGCTCGTTTTTACTCCTTTTCTTCCGCTCGTTTCGATCGTGCGCGCCCGCGAGTAGCCCGTGCATGTAATCACTCCCGCAGATAACCCCTCCGAAAGCTATCCCATTTTACGTTCAAACTCGCGCGTAGCCCACTTTTATTCATTCATTAATACACTTGCACGAGCTCTAAGGATCATCTTTAATTCGTTTCAGTGAGTTCTGTGACAGTATCATTTTTCACAAAAGCATCTAAACAAATTCAGCACTACGCTCTATTCTAGCTTCCATTCTCAAGACTGCTTGATACGTAAGAAATGTTTGCCCTTTGATTTTCTACCGTTCTCATTCCAACGCAGACACATCGCGGCGCCCTAAAAAAAGAGCATCAGTTCCCGGAGTCTGCTGGGCGATTTTTCCAGGCCGCGCTCCGTTTGTTCGGTTATTTTCTTGAGTCCCGGACAGACAGCGCGAGCAGAGACGTTATTCAAATAGGAACGGACGCAATTTTTGCGGGGCTCGGGCGCAGACGATACTCATTTTTAATAACCGGTGCAGCCGGAGAAACGGGGTCTCCTCTGTACCTATCGCGCGCGTGCACCTGTATCGCGCCATCCGTCTGCTCGTTTCACGTGCATACGAACGACCGTTTACATAGACGCGGCACAGTCGCTGCCTCGATCCCATGAAACTTAAATTTCCTTCGAAACGGCCACGGAGTTACGCTCTCGCGAGTGACGCTTCTGAAATTCCTAAGGCAGATATATCTCTCTTCCTCCTCGTTCTCTTTCATCCACCTCCATCGCACCCACCCGCTCCTCCCTCCCTCTCTGCCTCTTTCTCTGTTCCAGCGTCACCCTTTCTCCCTTCGGTGTTGCTTGGTTCACGCGAAACTGCCGGAATTACCGGCTCTCCGGCATAAACTCGCGTGCATATATCGAGTGACGTAAAACTCGAGCTACGAGGGTGGCGGGGAAGGGAGGGCGAGACAGAGGCGATGGGGAAGAGGGAGAATGATAGAAGGAGGGGTGGGTACGGCGGTGGGGGTGGCGGTGGAACAGATAAAGGTGGCGATAAAGAAGGGAGCAGGAAGGAAGCGAGAAGGGTGGTGGAGTTCTGAATTTGGCGTTTAAATCCCCGGTATCTCAACCCTCCCCCCTACTCGGCCGGCCTCCGTACGCTTCGACCCCCGCGCCCGCGTCTCCGTTGCACTCGTTTCAGTCCCCCGCGCACGCACACGCTCCAACCCCCGCGGCGGAGCCGCGAAATGGCGGCCGTTCGTTCTCGCCCGCGGCGGAAATAGCTCACCGCGCCGCACGGGCAAACAGAGATACACGAAGGACGAGAACGCGACGCGGGATGAAGACAGAGGGTGACGATCGACGGGGGGCGTGGAGGGACGGTGAAGATCCGCGTTATTGAAATTTTGAAATCGATAACCAATGACGCCGCCGGTGTTATCGATGCGGCCTGCGCTTAAGGCTGGCAGTGGAGCGCGAAGGATCACCCCAGTTTCTGGCCACCTTTGCAGAGGCTTCAGCTTCGATTGGGGCTTGCTACAAGGTCCTTCCTGGACCGGGATATTTCGTGGTTTATTGGCTTAAAGAGGAAGGTGTAGCATTAAGGTTGAGTCGCTTGAGAACGCAAAGTATTTCTGTTGGGTTCGATGGGTCAGGAAATGTTTGTAGAAACAACTCTGTGCAAAGAGGGATATTCTATTGTGTAAGATGCGCGCTGACTTTTGGATGCTTTCACTGTTCGTCTTACCCTGAAAGAGGAGCACGATATATCGGACCGTTATCGTTATTTTTAATTTCGTCGCGGAGAATTAGTAACGCGACCACTGCCTTCGCATCCACGCACATATCTGAATGGTGTAACTTTTAAAACATTTTTTTTTCAATTCATACTTATACGAACTGTTCCGCCGAGATACGTTGATTTACGGTGTCCCCGGATTATCTATGGTTATGATTTTTTCAAATATTTATCGTTGAAATTGCTAGCCGCGGCAACAAATTGAACTTTTTCTGGCTTATCTGTCTATGCACAGCCCTGCATTGTTTTTTCCCCTATAAATTGCGCGCGTAGGTGTAGTACACGGTACCTTCCCGCTTTCGCATTCATTATCCGCAATCGTTTGATTCTCACAATTAGCGATATTATAGAAAACGTAGCACTCGAGTTTCGCTTCTTGAATTTGCCCCGACGCCTCTAGAGTGAAAACCGGTGGAAATATTCGAGAGAACCGGAATATTCCGACGTTGGATCCTAATCGCAAGAACAGGAATTAATCGCCCTCGAGATCAGGAGGGCGGGCTGAATGTTAAGCTAGAGAAAGGTGGGGGTAGAGAAAAAAAAAAGTAGCTCGATCGCATTACTTCTCCGCAATTACCGGCGCGGAGAGCGCGCGGATTTATTTTCGGCCGGAGATCTCGAATCCGCGCGCAGAGGGCGAAGGAAAAAGAAGAAATCCATCGAGTGTGCAAGCTCGTTGCTTTAACGAGAACCTCGCCAGTTTTCCGGCCTACGTAATTGAAATCCGAACACCCTTGCCGCCTGTACTTCTTTCGCTCTTTGCTTCCCGCTCTCTTTCTACTTTTTTCCCTTATCCCCGTCCTCGTTCCCGCCCCCGCCACTTTCTCGCGGGCGGTGGAACGCGCCCTCCACCATTTTCCGCGAGCGGTTCGCCCCGATTTACCCGTAACCGAGCGGCGTAATTTCTCGATCGATCCACGAGTGCACTCGCTCGGCTCCTCGAGCGATCGAGACGAGGCCAACGGCACTCGAAACCAGGCACAAAGCAACAGCGCTATTACACGTATAGCCGCGCGAAACCCGCGGCGGAAAACGCGGGGCTGATCCCTTTTTCCGGGGGTCAGGACCGCCCAGATCCGGGGAGCGAACGATTGCATTGCGGAATCGCGAGCGTTCGACGACAGCCAGAGCAGCCAGGCGACGCGTTCCCATAGAAATAAACCCTATGCCGCTGTTAATGACCTGCTATTATTGTCCCGGTTTTCGCGGCGTACTCTCCTGCCTGACAGTCCAATCAGCACCGGGTTTATTGGCTTTTAATTGATTACAAATGACGGTTTGATTGGCTCTCTCGCTCCCACCCAGCTCGCTCGCTGATTCCGCCGTTCTCTTTCCCGCGCTCGACTTACTTCACCCCCGTGGATCATTCCATCGAGCACGAGCCACGGTAGAGCGTCCTCTCGTCCCCCCACACAGCGTGCCGTCTTGGAATTTTTTATTCGCCTCGAAACGGTAGGTGAGGCGAAATTGATGATTTCCTGGGGTAATTGTCGCTGGTGGGGTGCAGTTGGCTGTGCTCTCGGGAGCATTGGTGGATATAGTAGGTATAGCTCGTGGTATTTTGGAGGGGGGAAAGTTTCTTAGCAAGTGTGAATTTTTTCTTTCACACCTTGTAGGATATATTTAATGTTTCTGAATTTGTTGCTGCGTGTAGTGGGATATGGGAATATTCGATTTCTTTATGCGATTAATCCAGTGTCTAATAAAATTTCAAATTCCCGTTCATAAAGTGTATATGTTTTTTCTATTTTCTGCTGCTTCTACCCGTGCCTCGGACGGGATAAGCTGTCAAAGGGTTAAGCATAAAGTGATCAGTTGGTAACGAAGGGTACGTGTCATTGAAGCATTCTGTTTCGCAGAGATGGGTATAGAAAATTGTCAGAATTGGGATGAAACCGCGCGTTGTGAAATGAAAGCAGCACGGGGGCTTTTTCGAGGTGTCCGATATTAAAAACTCTCGAGGCAATAATTTAAATAAAAACCACGGAAACTCTTTTACACCCGGAAAAATCGCGCGCTACAGAGAGGAGGGGCTTAGCCCCGCTTTTATGGGATTGCGCGTCGTTAGAATTCTATTCGTGTATCTGTCCCGCTCCGCCATCCGCTAATTACGATTTAACCCTTTGGCTCTGATCGCGCCGCGGCCGACGCACGCCTCTCACAAAGCTGAAATTTACAATTCCGTTAATGCAGCGTATTAAATGGGAATCAATTATTCGAGTGATTTTATATTATATTTGATCGTTCTTTTCCGCGGTATATTATGCCCGTCGATGATTCCACCAGCACCGGTGAAAAATATTCCGATAACGCTCGCTGCATCGCTGCCACAAACTGCTGTCCACTTCATCGGCTCCAGATATAACGAATTATATTTTATTAAAGCTCCTTACAGAACTGAAAAGGAATAATCGCTGTGGATTAATTGATTCGTCGGCTCGTTGGATTTCATTCGAAACTCTTCCAAGCCTGTTTCTGTCTAAATAAAATACGCAGTACTTTCTGGCAGTGAGAGTCTTATAATAATTACCTTTTTAAAGTGAACTCGAGTGCCCCGTTACTGTTCAGTTCACCTCGCACCTTGCACTATCATATCGTTGCATTACAAAGTTTGCGTTCAGTGACTTCACACTGTTTGGCTTCTTGCGCGGGCTGTTAAGAGAGTTCTAGAAGTCCTGCTATACACCGTTAGCAGCACGTTCTGTCGAATGGAATTATAGCCTGTCGTACACGCTGATGGCTTAAACGCCATGCACATTGGTTAATTCGAGTTTCGTCTTACACTAAACGCGCCATTCGCTAGATACATGGAAAATAATACGTTACGTGACTGGCGCGAAAGACTAATTACACGTCTGGGTTTCATTGAAAACTATAGCGGTATGGTATGATTGCTTCTTCAGAAAAGTGGAAATCTACTTTAACATATTTCAATTTTCTAAAGTTTCTAATTACAAGCCTTCGAGGAACGACTCTTTAATAAAGTTTCCGCCATAGAATTTATCAATTCCGCAGAATATATTAATATTCTATTAAGATATTACCACACAAATTCACGCAAGTCTCAAACCTTTTAAATCCAATCACGGCCCCTCGTAAGTCCCAGAAACCATTCAGACATCTCCCAGCTTTCCCACTGTTACTCGCAGCATAATGCCAGCAGAGACGAAAGCGAAACTAAAAGAAAAGATACTCGTAGCTACAATCTTAAACGGTGATCCATTTCTGGAGCGACGTCCGTCGACTTTCATCGGAATAATTATGCATTTGCCAGGATCACCCGTGTACTCGTACTTTCTAAATCTCCTCGTGCCCGTTCTGGCCTACGCGCGGTCGCTATCCGGCTATCTGATAATCTGGATGTCTCGCATTCCGCGGAAAGTCGCTCTCACGTGTATGATCCACGCCGCCCGGTTCTGTCTGCAGCTTATCCATCGATTTATACCCGCGACATATCCGTTGCCGCGGTGTGTGACCTTCTCCTGGCATTACGAGCTCCACCTTTCTCACGAGATGCTATCGCTGAAAGGGACTTACGTGGGATTAGATCGAGTCCTAATCACCTGAGATGGTTTGTCTGCCTATCCAGCGAGCGGTGACGCGTGGCTCTAGAGCAGACGCGCTCTAATTAAACTAACGAACTTAACAGATTACAGTTTGCGTTTTCTGCGTCTCGCGTTAATTTGTGTAATCGTTCTCCATGGATTATAATTATTCCGCAGACAAGTGCAACGCCCCTAGTTAGGAATTCAGAATGTCTTAATAACAATTTCTCTGGTCGGCGAATTAGAAATCAAGACGAAGGGGGCTAGTATAATATCTCCAACCCCTTGCGATACACAATAACGAAATATTTCCACGCAGAAATAGCAAAGATCCGTCTACGTTTCGGCGAATCGAAGGAGCTGCCACGTTCCCCAGAGCAGGATCCCGTATTTTCAACTCGCGATTCTTGTCGGATTCGTTGCGATTCCTCTCAGCCTCCTTGCCCCCGCGCTCTTCTAATTAAAGTTCCGTCGACTCCGAGAAACTATTCGCCGTGGCGCATATTTTGAATGCATCGAGCCAGCCACCCGATACCTCGCTCTATCGGACGGTAACATGACGCTTATTGCATCACGTTGAACGCCGTTTACACGCTTCCGCGAGATACCGTCGCGACGAGCAAAGGGGATGAAAAGCTGCCGCGCCTCGCTCAAGGGGTCGCGCGAGAAACAACGCGGCTGATTCATTTCCGACGATCAACGCCCTCCGCCGGCCTAGCGAGTTTTCCACGTTCCTCGGCTCAGCGTCAAGTTCAACGATTTTCCCCGAGCATTCGGCTGCTGCAGGCCGAAAGAAAGGGACGTTTATCCGTAAAACAGGGCGCCCTGAATAATAGCAATAGATGACGCTACGCGGCACGATTTTCCACCATATATATCCCGGGAAAGAGTCCATCACCGCGCAAGCTCTTCTTACAGGCCCTAATAAACTATGCAGCGCATAGAGTATACCAGTAACGAAGCGTGCAGCGGGGAGGGTGATTTTCCATGACAAAGTGATGGATCCCACAAAAGTTACCCTAATGGATGGGCATACCGCGGAAGTTAACGCCATGGATTTCAGACGATCTTCGTTTCGCTGGCTCACAGAGGGTGCCGGTCTGCGGTATGCATAATTTAGAGCCGGTGCGTATAGCCTGCCAAGACCGTAGCGAGTTTTCCAGTCGTTCGGCGGAATGAAACCCAGCGCGGAGCTGTCGCTCGCGTTATTCGGTTAACAGATACGCACGGATTACCCGCTCGATTGGTATCCGGGTGATATTTTATCGTCAGCCTCGATGACGATAAATTGCCCCCCCCCCCCCCCCCCCCCCGGTTCGCGTATCGTCGGTCCCCGCTGGCCGAGGAAGAAAAAAATGGAGCGACGGAGAGGCGCGCGAATGGAAACGACCGTGCACAGATACTACAGACAGAGGCGGGGGCGAGCGGTGAGGGAGAGGAAGCACACTGTTGCTTGGCAAGCCGTAGCGCATTCGGCCTCTACATAGCCCGCGATTCGTGTAATCGCGCTCTTCGCCCCATTCCTCACTATAGAATGCAACACGCGACTCCTGCACCCGCACACGTGCCTGTTCAGTGCGCTACAAGTGGCCGCAAGCACATCGTTTACCAGTCACGTACCCTGTCACTTCGGCTTTCGTTCGTTGTAACCACTCGCCCCTTCTGTCCCTCGCCATTGTTTCGCTTGTTTAAATAATTATGCCTACGCCGCTGGTTACGCGCCGCTCTGTTCGATCGGGCGTCGTTAAAATGCTGAATGGAGAAAGTCTCTTTTGGGTAGGTGCACGGATGGACCCGTTTACTTCGTAGGATTGGTTCTGGCTGAAGTTTGCTTGATGGGGTTTCGAGTTTCTGGCGGTAGGTCCTTGATTAGCCTTTGAACGACGGATAGTTCGGACGTGGGATCCATTTTGGCCCATAATTTCATTCGTGTACACCTCGGGGTAAGCTTTTAAATTAGCTTCTCTTCTTGGTGTCATCTATAATCCTCGCTTTTCGAGAAGCGATACTAATAAGTGACACGTGTGCTTTGATATTAGGATGGTGAGTCTTCGCTTTGTATCTTCAACACCAGGGACGAGGGAAGTATATTCGTAGGTCGTTTTATTAATGGGGGGCTGCGTTATCTTCCGGCTGGAGCGTGCGAGTGCTTATGTCAAGAGAGGTGAAAGCAACTTAAGGTCTGTAGGTTGTTCCATTGCATATTCTCTTCTTCTTCAATGCGTGAGATTTATGTCGATGAGTGGTATTTGTTTCTCTGACGGTGATACCTCGTTGCTGGAACGAAAGTCTTGCATAAAAACGTAGACAGTTTCCACGTTGAATATGGTTATTTTCGCTCATACGTGCGTCCCGTCATCATGGGAAGTACGCCAAAGTAATCCCATCATTGGGAGACCTATGCAATTTTCAGCGGACGATAATGTAGAACTACGGGGTATCGGTGAATTTACGATTAACGGGAATACGAAATGACAGTCGTTAGCCCTTTGATTAATATTGAATTTGCTGGATATTGTAAATAATTGCACATAGTCGATTAACGGTGCGCTCGGACATACAAACGCGCTCCAAAAACCAGCCGCCTCGCTCGATTATGAATGCCGCGAGCGATGCGAGGAGACGCTGTCGTCATTGTCCAGGTTAACTGCAATGGCAGGCATTTAACCTACAGCTCTTGACGCAAATACTCGTTCCAGGCTTGGAAAAATGGCCCTTTCGAGTCGGGGGTTAATCACAGTTCAGAGTGCATAATTGCAACGACTAAATTACTTCAAGGTTGATATCCATCAGCCATATCTGACGTTGAATAAAAACAAAGTGGTCAAGCTTGTGTTGCGAGTACTAACTCCTAAGAATTTTACGAAGGGACTCGATAAACCCACTACAGGAACTTAAATGCAGTTTTGCTGATTACTTATTTTATTAGTCCCCTGACTCCTAATCAGTGGCGGACTGAGTCTAAAAATATTTCAAATCCAATCAACACTCATACTACCTAGTACCATATCCTGATATCCGAACACGCCATTATCTGACCAATCCCTGCCCCCACAAGAGCACCCTTGCTGCCATCGTAGCAATGCTTTACAACTATCAAAGCAACCCTCGTAGTTAAGGAATCCACCTTCCCTTCCTTTGTCCAGGTGAACCCCATCGAATTCGCGCCAGGTCTGCGTTACCCTCTCCGCGATCTCGAAGACCCGGAAGAGAGCAAGTGAACGCGAAGGCAAGGGTGGAGGGGTGTGTGGGAAGGAGAAAAAGCGGGAGAGGCGTCATTGGGAGAGGAAGGATCGTGTCGCAGCTAGGACGAGATGGAAACGAGGATAAAACGTGGCCACGTTCGAGGGTGAAACGAGGGCGTGTGAGAGAGGGGTGGTGATGCGTGGGAGGCGTGAAGGTGGTGGAAATGTGCGGGGCGGGCGGTCGATTTGACATGGGGCTCCATATAATCAACCAGCTGCCGTATTTATGGTCGAGAGCCACCCCTCTCCCTCTCTATGCTTGGTGTGTACCCATTCCTCATTCCTGCGTCCTGCTCGACACACAGGGCTATTAAATTTGGAAACTCTATACTCCCCCGTTGCATGCATACACGTCCGCGTGATACGCGCATGCAACGCCGGTGTCGACGCTGCCAGCTCAAACCCGCTGCGTTTTATAAGCGCATCAAAGTTAATGGCGGAGGCGCACCCACGCAGTTCCGTCTAAAGCGCATCCCCCGTTCTCCGTTTGTCCCTGCCCAACCCCGGGAAAACACCGGGCCCCGGGACGTCACGTGTACAGGGTGGCTTTTAATATGCGCCAACTGCCACGAAGATGGCCCTCCACCAGCGCAACGCCACGAGCGAGGCTTGGGTAAACACCCCCTTAAATCGTGACGTTGCAACGCTTCCAATGTGTTTCGGGTTATTATTAATCGCTACCGATCTGTGCTCTGAACCTGCAGGAATTCGTTTATAGCACTTGTGGTAAGGGAACACTAATGTTCTTTGACTTATGAAGTCGTACGATAGGGGTTAATGCCTTTTTGATGGGGATTTGATAATATGCAGGGCAGTGGAGTGCACAGGTGTGAATAAAATAAATGTGAATTGGTTTATTTAAAATCGCGATTACTAATGGAGGCAGGGAAAAGAAACGAACTTAAGAAACGTGATGTGTGTTTAGTAGTAGAGCGAACGTTATTTTATGTCAAGTAACCAGCCTCGTGTCTGACTATTTCCCAGCCACTGATTCTCCCATCTTCGTTAACTACAGCCCCACAGTCTGCGTGTACGTACTTCGAATTTCGAGATGAACACTGGTATCCTTCTAAGCTCGACCGCAGGCTTGGCCGCGAGAGCAACAACACCTACCTCGCAAAATTGTTACAAGCCTTCGGAACGTATTGGAGTAGTAACTGTTAACGGTGCAACGCGTATGAAAGTGTATCTGCCCTGTTTCTCAAATGCAAGTGCATATGCTGCTGACATTTGAAGCTGAAAGTCATACTCCCGAACCTCACCTGTTTGTATCTCGAAAATGGAGCCTCAATTTTGCAATAAAGTAAAGAAATTTTCGATTTCTTCTGACTGACAATAATTTTATTGTACCTACTGTATATATTAATACAAATTAGGTCTTTTAATCTACGTTTCACTAAAATAAGCAGTGGTTCTTCATATTTATTCAATTTCAAAATACCCCGTGGCATCGGTTTTAAAACAGAAAATGATACGAAGAAACATTAGTATATATTCTTGAAATCTACGCACCCTAAGCTAAAACGATATAATTCTAGCCTTCACTCATTACAGTCCCCCTAAGAAATACCCACAGCCTATTCACCATATCCTTTCCCGTAAAGTTCCCATACGTTCCCCGTCGTTCGGCCATTTAAACTTCCGCGACCTCCCCTAGCAACATTTTTCTCGCGCCTTGTGCCCCGGAATTACCGCCCGGAAACATCGACACGCGATTACGAATCGCCGTGTATACGGCGGCTGGATGCAGGTGGGCAGGCTCGTATTTTTGTTTACAATCCCCGTCGAATCTGTACTTGGAACGAGCTGGAATATGGCCCCGGACCCGCCCCGAGAGATTTCCA
Organism: Andrena fulva; assembly: GCA_946251845.1. Classification (NCBI taxonomy): domain Eukaryota; kingdom Metazoa; phylum Arthropoda; class Insecta; order Hymenoptera; family Andrenidae; genus Andrena; species Andrena fulva. Next base: position 56,681,980 of record OX276329.1, on the reverse strand, counting down.
GTATAACGATACCCGGCACGCCGCACTTTCTCGCCCGCGCCCGACGTATAAACGCGCCACAATAAAAGATCGGTGTAATTTAGCTGATTCCAGTCCAGCCAACTTTACTGCAGCTCCGGTCTAGAAAAAGGGACGATTGCATTAAAAGTTGCCGCTCGGTTACCGTACGCATATCCCCCCGCCAAGCATCCCTCTTCGCATTCGAAATGCCACTCTTGCTCCTCCGTTACCACTTTCTCCATCCTCCAACCGTGAAACCATCGGCGACCATCGAAACTGCCTGCGCCACGACTGCAAATGACCCCTCCGCCGCATCGTAACGAACATGCCTGGCAACCTTTGCAGGGACATGCCGGTGGTTGCGTAAGAATCTGGTCCTCGGCGGCCCTCGATGCTCGCGGGAGCATCGACTTGTCGGGCAGCGTGGAGGATTCAGGCGTAATATCATTCGGCGCAAAGGTGAGGATTATTAATTATTGGCCCGCTAGACGAGGCCGGTATTCATATTCAACGACTTGATGGCGCAATCCCCGTCTACAATTGCGTAAATATTGAGCACCCCCTGTTGCCTGTAAATGAGCTGCATAATTGGGGAGTGCGAGATTGCCGGGGCAACACGCGGCGCGTTACGCTTGCACTTTACATATTTTATACGCGTTTATATTTCTGTGAAGTGCGGCGAAGGGTTGATTAAAAAGTGATGCGCGCGGTTTGCTCGGTCGGGGTGGTCGTTACGGTGGAAAAGAGGGTTCCCCTTTTCGCGTGTTATCGCGCGGTTTGATCGATACCCGCTGGCAGATTCGGAGGGCACGGTATTCAACGGGCATTAGCCAGAAGTTAGGCGCGTCCCTTTGGAGCAGTCCAGTTCTTGAAGGGCGGAGGATCGATTGCGCGGCCCGGTCCAGCGATATTTCGGTGCTCGCAGGGAGGAAACGATCAGCGCCCGTTCAGCGCTCGTTATTGTGTTCGTGGCTATTACACGTTAGCTTGGATATAATGCGCCGCGATTATTGCGGTTAACTTTGCGAGATAGCTCGTGTTCAGCTCGTGTTCCGCTCGTGTTCCGCTCGTGTTACGCTACCCAATATCCGAGGCGTGTGAATACTTGATTCGCATGGCTTTACACCGATGCTAATTGGTAATTGCCCGCCTGCTGGCTGTTCCTAAGCGATTAGGGAACGTGTCTTCGGTAACCTTACCGCTTTCTAATTGTTCTTGGCATTATTGGCGCTGGAGCGACGGGGATATCCAAGTTGGACTTAAGATTCAAGTTTTTCAAATATACGTATATGTAACTTGATATTGAGCCATTTAACATAGAAACTGTCATTACGTCAGAAATTTCCATATTACGAAAGCCCTGCGCACAATTTACGCCGCAAAAAGAATCATTCGTCGGCAGATTATTGGAATTTCCCGTTGGCAGGACAAGATCGTCGAATTCCATGGATGTCCGATAATATTTTTAGCCGCGAGTGCAGACGATGGCTTATTATTGATCGGGCCGATCGAAGTAACGTCCTTAACTCGACGTGCACGACAGGGAGCGCATATCGAATGGCAATGTCGCTGACAGTCGTGTCTCGCGCAAAAATACCATGAGTGATGGAAGAAACCCGATGATTATGGGACTCTGTCGGCTTATTAATCGACTTTTATAACGCGAGATAGCATAACGTTGCAGGCCCGCGCGTCGGGCTTCTGTCCCGAACAGCGGCGTGATTCGTTATAGAATTTACAAGCGGCGGAGAGTAGCGCGGACGGTTCGATAAATCGATCGCACGGTAAAGAGCACGCAGCTGCTCTTCCCGAATCGAACGATGTCTGGTGGAATTGACAGTTGAAATTCGGGATGTAATATCTTCGCGGGGGAGTGGAATAAGTCTGTGCAAAAATAGGGAGGAAACGAAGGACACGGGGGATGAAATTTTTGATAAAGTTATCGGGATGTGTTTAAATTAAATCCAGCCGACTGGGATTGATCCATGCGAATCCGCCGTAAAGATTTCAATTCGTAGCGCGGTATGAAACTCTCTCCTCCGTAGTCCCTTTGGTTAAATCAAGAGTCATCGGCCGCAGATGTCTGGATTACAAAATAGGTTCGCCTTGGCTGTAATTTTTGTGAAAGGAATTGTGTAATAATACAAATAGTGTCTCTTCAAATAGGCAATAGGCTCCAAAATTGCGCCCTTTGGATAAAAAAAGGTATCGCGGGTGTCTACAGAGGTGGATATTTTGAAAAGGTCCCATTGCGCTTGTCTGGCTGATTCCTCAGCGTGTGCTCCACGCTGGCTGAAATTCACGCTGCTGAAATTCGTGCTATCAAACGGAATTAGTGTCCTTTTCAAAGGTACGGCTACCTTATAAACGGCTGGTCCTATTATCTGGCATAGCCACTAGGTAAACTCATTTATTTGCCCATCTGGGTTACTAAGTAATCATCGTTTCGAGTTTGTTTTGTACGCTCAAAGTGTTCGGCCTCGTTGCGCGCATTACCACCGAAACCCTGTGTTGGACCCGGTGCAGCCAGAAATTCAGCTCCAAAGGGACTGCGGCTTTGTTCCCTGCCGTGTATCTACTGTGTCCCTAATGATTTGTCATTTTTTCACTGTAATCCTTTATACCCGAAAGTGACGTAACGCGCGTCGCGTTTGGGGAAGGATTGCCTCATTGTGCGGCTGGCTTTCAGTCGAACTTGGACCCGTGGAAATTGTCACTTTTTGGGGGGAAATTACATCTCTGTGTATAATCACCCTTTTGATCTCCGCGTTAACCCCTACACAAATTCATCTATGACATACATAGCACGAAACTCATATTCATGCAAGTCCATTTGTTTCCCTAAGCTATTAAGTTACTTACCTAAGAGTTCCCAAGATTCTCAGCATTCCCCGCAAGTTTTACAAAATACCAGCCACCCTCCAAATTTCAAAAACCAATTACCTCCGACCTGAAGCTCCACTCAAGGAAACCCTTACCCACACTCTTCATCTACTTCCCCGCGAGCCATCTTCTTGCACGCCACACAGCAGTACGAGTCACAGGACGTCCAGTATTTTCATCGGAAACGGTATTACCTATCGCGACAAGGGTATCGCCTGGGTACGCTTGCTGCCAGCCACGCGTTGTAATAATAATAAAAAAAAAAAAAAAAAATAGAACGGCGGGGAAAATACTGGGGGCTTTATATTCCCCTCCCTATAAAATCGCGAGTATCCGGCAGCAAAGTTTATCCGCGATTTTCCGCGCAACTGTATTTCATCCGTGTCACTGTCGAGGGGGGGACGGAAAAATGCAGCTGTCTCCTGGCAAACGCGTGATGCACCGAGCCGAGGGGGTCGATAAGTTTACAGAAGCAGGCGTATGTAGAATTTGGGGTCGGATTGCGCATACCAGCGTCATTTGTGCGTCGATTAAAACACGCGATCATAACCCCTCTCGGCGTTTCATTCGACTTTTAATAGAGCAACCTTCTATTTGATTTTGCTTTTTGACCGGGACCGCCGTGCCGCGTCTCTCTCTCTCTCTCGTACGTGGGCGATCACGATGCACACACGCGCGCAAGCGTGTTTATGCAAAACCGTGGTACGCGGGGTTAAATTTGCACGCGTGTGCGCAGCACATTCTAGATAAGCACGTGCAAGTAAACAGCCTTGCGAGGACACCGCATTTCCGTTCCCTTTTCCGATTCCCATTGTTCCATGTTTTCGTTCTTTCGCGTTTTGTGCTGTAATCGTGGCCGTAGAAGGCATTGCACCGCATGCCGAAGCAATATTCCCTTCGATGGTAGTTGTAGTAAGAATGGGTTTTGGGGGTTATGTGGATGGTTAATAATTTGAACTGGAATTGGGGTAACTCTTGGCCTCTTAGTATTCCTTGTTGATGACACACGGATTTTGATTACTATAGGCTGCTTTTACTCTGCATTTCTTTCTTTATTCATCTCCCCGTGTGTACTGTGTAAGCCGAACGTATGGAAATGTGTCTCCGTGTTTGTAACATGGAGCTTTTGTTTGTTTTCCAGGTATGTGCTGTAACCAGAAAGTGAGCAATGTTGTCTGATAGCGGTCGTGAGTAATTGAAACCATATTCTATAATTTATTGTGGGAACTGAACATAATTAGCTGTTCTAAGCCTTTGAAAGGCTATCCTCCCACCTTCTCGCTTCACCCCACTATCATATTTGAAAGGCAGAAACCATAAATGGAGAGGCGCGTGCTCTCTAAAATTTTTACACAACTCTGCAGGCTCACAGAGAAGCCAAAAGCTAAGAGTCACGTATTCGTTTCAGCTACGACAAAATATCAAATTTTACGTCACAAACCATAATATGTCTGTCAGAAAAACTTTCTATTACACCCCCTGCAGTTTACAAGAAGCGTTCCAGAGCTGAAACCCTGTACAAACTTTTGACTACTCCGCACATCTGCGAAGTTTCTCCAAAAACTCGTTGTACACGATTTGGTTGGTGGTCCCATTGTCAAAGTGCAACTGATGCCGCAGCTACATTCTCACCATTCCATCTTGATGCACAACAGCAGAATACCCCTGAATCACTTAAAAGGAAAAAACTTTCCATCCCAAGATCAAGTCACTTTGCCGCATTTCGCCCGAGTCGCCCGAAATTTGGTGCGTCATCCCCCAGAGATTCGAGCTCCGCATTATTTTTCTCTTCCCCCCAGTCATCCATTTTTTCCCTCCCGCCCGCACAAACGTACCTTTTCCACTTTTCTCGATTGCACATCCCTTGGCCCATTTGCGTCCGCGCTCCTGGCTCTGCCGTCGCGCTCGCTGCTTTCATAATTGACTCGCAGCCAAGAAAACTGGGTCGCGTAGTTCGATCGCCTACCAATCATCGAATAGATCACTCCTTTCGTTATTTTCCCTCCGCGATCTGTTTTTCACACCAGCATTATTTTCCAACTTCGCTGTACGACGAATTTTTAGCCACTACCGTTCGACCAGCCATCATTGTTCACGCAATTACGTTAATGTTGTGCTCCCCACTCTGTCCCTTCTGGTAGATGAATTCGCTTATTAAATCCCCGCTCATAATCGCGGGGGCTGACAAACGCGAGGCAGGAGCTGGCGTGCTCGACCGGATTCCGTTCGTTCTCTATTTTTTCTTTCCCCCTCGATTAATCGCGGTCGAGAGCCGCTACGGCGACGAAAGGCTGCGATTTATGCAAATATTACTGCACCCCCGATGCCTTTGCATTAGCGGGGAAATATTACGGGGGCTGGCAAAAATGACACGATCTCTCCCTTGAGCCGTGGCGTAATTGAAGCGATGGAGTCGTTTTAGCGGCGAAAAGTGTATTAAAATTCGAATGGCGTGCGCGAGGGGCACGCGCACGCGTGTAATGCATTTGCCCGCGCGCTGGTCCTTCAAAGATCAGCCCGTGAAATTGTCCGGCGGAAATGGCGGCGTCCCTGGCCGGCTATATAAAAGTCCCACGTGTGTTTATTTTCGCCGGGCCCCGCCTCGACCTGGCCACCCCCATGTCGGCCGCGCGACGGGGCAACGAATTATGGAAAAATATAGGAAAATAATCTGTCCAGTGGTCGTTTAAAATGCGCCACCCGGGCCAACGGCCGCTGTAATTAGTCGGGTGGCTTTAAAACGGCTGTTAATTAATTTTTTTTATGCTAATTGTTTTTGAAACCCCACCCCCACCCCGCGAGACCACCTTTCCCTCGTGCAAATTACTTCCGCGCTGTTTCAACCCCGATGTCCGGTCGGCGGTTTCGCTTTCCCTTTTCGACGCGTATTGTCGGCTTTCGATCCCTTCCATTCATTTGTCGCTGCATGTCCACGCCACGTTAATTACAAAAAACCGATTCATTGAAAAAATGTAAAAAACTGCCTAGGAAGCATTCCATATCATCTGTATGTCCACCTCGTTCTTCGGTACCTATAGAATTGCTTCTTTCGTACTTTTAATTCACGTGGACCCACCCACCAGAGCAGGAAGAGGTCTGGTCTTTCTGAAGCTTTGTAACTCTCCACGCAAACCTTCCATCACAGCCATTCGAAATGTTCCATCGGCAGCGAAGCAGGCTTGATCGCCGAGAGTCGCGTACAAAACGATTACCTTTCTCCAAGCCCCTCGGACAATTTCTCGCCTATCGACTCCCTTTATTCCCCGAACAAAAGGATCGGGTATTTCGTTACCTCTTGACCAAGATACCGTAACCCTTCACGTCCAACTCGGTCCTTTCTCCTGCCTCTCGTTCGCGGCCACCCCGACGTCATCCGCTCGCTCAAACTAGCTTAATCATTCGCCGGTGTTGCACGCTTCCCTGTAAATCGATCACCTCCGCGATCGCTTTCGCATCCATCGGTTGAACTCTGTCGCCTGGCGCTGGGTTATGCGCACGGACCCACGGTGAATGGGAACGCCACGTAATCTCACCTGTCATACGGGATCCTGGTCGATGGAACAGGAACCGGATCAAACGTCGCGTCATGCTTCACCACGATCACCGCCCACGACTCGCGAGCATTTCTTATTTCTGCGGACTGACAAGGTTGGGCTCAGAGACACTACGAGGCTGGAACGCTACTTCGCTCCCTCAACTTTCTGGTGGATACTGTTCTAGACTACACTCCAGTGTAGGTGTAGGTGTAGGTGTATGTGTATGGAAGGGTAGAACAGAATTATTGTGTTATTCAGGCGTGGAATCACTTGTCACATCACGAAGCTTTTAGTTATCCAAGTTTTTACTACAAGTTTCGTCCGAATCTGTGATCTCCGGTTTTGTATTTGGAGATCTTCTGTTGGACAGCACGCACACCTCGTACCTCCTCCACGAAATATATTTGTTTAGCGGTACGTGCCTTCCTGGCTCGGATATAATCGGAGTAAAAGGAGTAAGATCGATCGGCTTTAGTTTCCTTCGGTTACAGCTCTAACCAGGCTCTACGTACCTAGCGTAGTTGGCGGAGATCGGGCAGTCCGCATCGCGCCGATTAAATTAGGTCCCGACTGGCTCGCAGCTGCGAATGGCGTGTTCCTTAAGGCTGTTGTCTGGCATCTTGCTCCGTAGACAAACTTCGTTCACCGCAGGGATGAAGTACCGTTGATTAGACGCGTCCGCCGTATCGCACAGCGTATACATATAAGTAAATTTGCAGCGGCACGGTGTATTGGTATCCTTTTCCCGTCTTAACTCTTTCAACCATGGAGGCAGCAAATAATTGGCAACGTCGACTGCTCCACACTTCCACCCTTAACTAGCCGCTGCGTCGAAAATTGCATCAGTATATCGCGATGATACGATGAGAGCATCCTCCTTCGAGCTTATTCTTTCCTCCTCCGCGGGAAGACTCGATCCTTGAGCTCTGACTCGATAAACCGAGGAACAATTGAATCGCTTTCTCAAACGAGGCAGGGATAAATGGAGTCGGGAATTCTGATGAGATTAAACGCGACGCGAACGTAAAGAAATATCACAGATGTACCTAATGTCCGCTATTACGTGCCGTCCGGCGTTAAGGGCACTTTCCCTATTAGCCGATACACCCCCAACAAATTTCCCTCCTCGACGTACACTCGATGTAACAATTCAAGCCCTTATTCGAGCAGAAATCAGTAGGTACCATGTTCCTCTCAGCAAGTTCGTCTTGGATCCAGCCCCTAACACCCCTCGAACTCCGCGTTCTCCATCCTCCTCCTCGCGACGTGCCCCTCCAGCCTCGCGATGCAACGTTATTTCGTGCACACTTCGCAATTCATCATAAACGCGGATAATCGACGAGTTGCCCGCGGGTGAAAAATGGCCGGGCTTCCGTTGCGGGAGGATTAATTAACCTGTCATTGCGGCAGCCCCGCTCTGGCGGGCGCACGATGACGCGGGAACGCGCGTGCTGGCTCGTGGGAAAGGAACTAGCCCAGCTTCGGTAGGCAGGCCAAGTTGGTGGAAGCCGAATCAACTAAGCAGCCTCACCTTTTCCACCTTCGACGGCCCTGCGGTGAGCAGTTTGATCGACTAAATTGCCGGCGGGCTGTCAGTAACACCGAGTGTTCGTTCTTTGCATCCACTCGCCGCCGCGAGAGCCGACTCGCCAACAAATCCAGTCGATTCCCAGGCCCTGGCGCCGAGACTTCACTCCAACCGCCACGCCGCTTCATATTTACCTGCCTCAACCGCTGATAAACGTTCCCCGAATTTTCCTACCCGGGGAAATTAGTTTACATAAATCTTGGGGGAAAGGGTGCAGCTTTCGGGGTTTATAACAACGATTCAGCTTGAATCTTGTCCGTTACCGTTGCGTTCGTGTGTACTTTCTTTTTGGCCGGTGCGCGTTCCTCGATCCTGTCGGTTGCAGCTCGTTGGCAGTGGCGTTACGCTGAGCACTTCGTAAGGGGTAGCGCCAGCGGATGAGAGGCGGTGCGCGCAAGAATATATCCAGCATGTAGAATGGACAACTTGTGCTCGCTGTATTTACAAAGCAAATCTGAAATCGTGGCGCAACTGAAGAGCTGATTCCTCTTGTAAAAGTAAGCCGAGAATGTGGGAATGAAACTCTTTTATGCGTCGCTTCATTGTCGAGGAAATTGGCTTTGAAAGTGGTGTAAGAATCGGTTTCATGTTTGAATCGAGTTCAACGAAGAACAGTTTAGTCTAAATTTTCGATTTAGTTTTGCAGGATGATTCATTCCCTTTTCGGCTGTATCACGATTTGATATTCCTTTGGTGGAAGCCTTACCGAAGCTCCACTCAAGCGTACATTATTTACAACCGATTTATTTTGCAGCGACCTACATCGTTCCATTTTGCCAATTTGCAGAAACCGCTTACAAAATCTACCGTATCATCGCGTAAATTGGAAAGTAACTTGTACGTCAGCTTTATTTATTGTGTACACGGTTTACCGCCGCGGGGGAAAATAATTCTGTAAAAGTTGGAGCGTTTATCGAGGGCAGTATAGCTGAACCCCGCGGGGAGTGTAAAAGCTTCTATTACACGTTACAGCCCCGGAGGACTTAATTGGAATCGGATATCTAAATGACTGATCTGTAAGTGGAAATTGTTGGAGTTTTTGTTTCGAAGCGGTATAACGCTCCCCGCGGGCATTTTAATTGCGCGCGTTGCATAATGCGGGATATTTGCACTGACATTCCGCCAGCAGTGATTTACACCGCGATGCGCTGAATAATTTAAAAATATTTCCACGGTTGGTCCTTGAAGTGATTTAAAATTAGTTACCCGGAGTTACATATTTCAGCGTGGGCATTAAAAGTTCCCTGGATGTAACAGCATCGGACTATCGACTTCGGCCGTTGCATCTGCAATTTACAGTAATTACTTGGACTTTCACAGTAATTACGTTTACGTCGGGACGATGTGTTTCGAATGCTATTAGATCATTCACTTGGCGTTTCAAGGGAATGTCAAATCAAAAGTTGGAGAAATTTCATCGCCAGCGCGCGTAATTTCGCTTCCCTGATGAACGCAAATTACTTCTTCCGCGTGCTCCGCGCGGAACTTGCTTGAAAACACGCACGTAGACTCGGATGAATAAGAAAATCAACGTAAAGTCCAATGAGACACAATTGTAACTATTCATTGCGAGTTGCTTTAATTTTTTATTTATTTATTTATTTATTTATTTATTTATTTAATTAACGGGCGAACCCTTTAGTTTACACAATATTTCCAGACTAGTTCAGATATAATACAGATATAGCTTAACCTAATAAGAACATAAAAGAGAACTTATTTAGTAACAATCAAGCTAGACAAAAACAAAAACAAAACAAAAACTTGACAGTCCTCATGGGCGACGTCACAGTACAATTTTCATGCTTGGACTTTGGATTTCAGGATTCATTATAAGCATCTTGGCAAAGTTAATGCACAAAGTATCGCTGAAACTACAACTCCGCGATGTACAATTTAGAATCTAAAATTATCAGAAATATCATCTATCAATAATGGCTCCACACTAAAAAAGGGGACCCTTTCTCTTGAGAGACAAATACAGGGTACTACAATAAACTTAGAATGCATCCTACTGGCAATTTCCTCCCACAAATAAACAACTAACAACACGCTTCACGGACCACTACGCTTCCTTCCCTGAACGACTTCCTGCCGCTCGATTCTCAATGTTCTCGATAGCTTCGTCTGGATTCCTCGGAGCAGCCAGGTGTCAGGCACCCTCCTATCGTTAGCGAAGTGCTAAACAGTTAGAAGCCGATACATTTTCCCATAAAGTTAAAGTTGCATCGTTCTCCGAAAGTCTGCTCGATTCGAAAGTCGAGCGATCGCGAAAGCGAAGGTGCACGCACGCGGCCTGGCCACGTAACGCCTGTCTGCTGGCTGGAGCGAGGATTCCTCGCCCATGCTGGAGCTTGGAAACGCTACTCGTATTTAGCCAGTCGCGCGGAATGCGCTCGTACACGACTGGGCTCGTGCGAAAACGCGAAGACGCTCGTTATGCACGCACCTATCGTCCCCTTGTAGCACGCCAACCAATTAAAAGTTCCGTCCTCGAGTCGATCGAAGTACGTTTCGCCTTTAACTTTAACTACCCGCGCTGGAATGATCCGATGACAAGACGGGGAAGTTTTTCCTTGTCACCGGAGAATAGGGCTCGATGCTTGGAGCGCGGGCTCCGAGCGAGAATGGAAGTAATCCGACGCTTGGAACTCTTTAAAGAGCGAAATTAATGTCCTGGCACGGAATAAGCTCGAAGGAATGGCGAAGGGATTGTTTCCTCGCGAAGAAATAGATAGAAATCGTAGAAAACAGTTTGAAATTCGGTTGGTAAATCGTAATAAATTAGTACCTACTTGTAAAATCTGAAGCAATTTATCTGATTCAGAAATTGAATAATTCTCAGCTGTTGAGAAAAGACGAGTGGAGGCCGCTGCTAAAAGTTTAATAGACCGAAATGTACAATTTCGGGGTGCCGAGCCTTTGTTGCGATCTACGTGTCACTCTGTACAGCTTTCTCCGTGTCTCTCCGTCATTACCCAACACGCTCGATTCCACCCAGCTCTTACAGTATTAATTTATCGTAAGAGCAGCGACGTATCGCGTCAAAGGATCATTCAGTATCCGACAGCAACTCTGCACCGCAACGAAATCGATTTAACAGCTTCTGGATTATTCCAATATCGAAATGGCGCGAACGAAGGAACTTCGCAGCGTCTCAAGGTCCGACCGAGCAAAATTTCCGACGTTTTAATTAAAGTCGTGCCTTACAAGAAGGAGCAGAAGCTATATTGTTGCTCTTGCATTATTCATGCACCTTTAGCACCGAACGTTTCAACTTTTCGGGTTTCCCTTTATGGACGATCATGAAATTTTACTTCTTCCTGCTGATGAGATAGGAAAAGCATGAATATTTCTCTAGGGAACGTGGCTATTCTCGCCTCATTTATTTTCCGTTGCGAGGAGTGAACGGTGCGGTATTCCTATTTAAATACTTCACGATTGCGTAACGTCGCGCAATGCGGCGAAATATGCATCTTGCGCCGTCGAACGTTCCCATCGTATGTGTTCCAAGCTGCGATCGGTCTGAACGATTAAGTGTATAGACATAATTCAAAAAGAATCCAGGCGTTGAAAGTTACAAGGGAAAAACTATTCCACTTGCACACTCGAACGTATGTCTGACTACGCGCGAGGCACTTCTACTTCCAGTTGCTTCACCTTTCTCGCGATCCAGCTACACGATTTTCTGCCTTTTAAAAGGTTTCGAAATCTCGTCCTCTACACGCCACTTCCACCGCGGTGACATTTCGATAAAATCTACTTACCGATACTCTGAACATACTGAAACCCTTTTCGCAACAAAATTAGCAAATCACTCGATGCAAGTGTGATGTCAGACTGAACATTCGCACCGTACTTACGTCACGCTAATCACTCCTCTTTTACCTTTTTTCTGCGAGATCGCTGCTACTCGATACACAGACACGCGATCTTTGAGGCGTCGTGGAGTCGATAAGTGAACTCGCACGGCGCTGCCCGAAGCAGCCGATTTCGAAAGGCATTGCGAGGACATCAAACTAGTTTCATTGTATTCCAGGTGTGTGCCTTTTTAGGACGAGTTTGCGTAATTGCAAGGGGTAATTGCGCACGCGACAGAGGCACTTCTCCCTCTTCCTTTTTGCAGCACTTCCAGCCGAGCGAGTTCTCTTCAGTTCAATGGAGCATTCTCCTCCGCTGTCCCGGCTCGCTAAGGAATTCGCGCGGGCTCAAGTCATTTAGACAGCGTGGAAATATTTTATGTTCAGCATTCTGCGCGACTCTGAGGAGGCGAGGGAAAATCCGCGCGAATTTCCAATGCTAGCTGGTCTACCCTAGGATCCGCTCGCCTCCGAGCGGTTCTGGAGTAATGGTCCTGGCCAGCCGCCAATGGCAAATACGCGAACAATCATTTGATAACGCTGGTCACAATGATGCATCTTCGCTGCGTCATAAAAATAGACATCGTTCGTGATACCAGAATGCGGAGACAGGTGAAACGACGGGTTAACCGTGCGGAGGCTCTTTCATGCGGCAAGTGTATTTAAAAGCAGAATGAAAGTCATAAACGCTTTGATTTTATTATTTTTAATCGTTTTAGACTTTCTGCTCTTTCTACTGAATCCTACGCATTACTCGCGGTCTACTGGCTGTACTCGTTTTACTCGTTCTACTCTGTCTACCTTTCCAGCCACTCTTCTGCTTCTACTTTGTTCATTTCTACGCTTTTGAGTCACTCCGCTCGTCTCACTTTTTCCAGTCACCCGCATTTGCACTGGTCCTTGTATTTCAGAATCCATTTGTACTTCGGAAATCCATTATACACAGAGAAACAGATGCTCTACATTATTTTTTAATATTTATTCCTCAACGTGAAACTTTATGAGCAGTGCCTTAAATTGGAGGAATATTTGTTGCCTAAGACATCCCATCAGTTATACAGCCACATTAATATCGCCGTTGAAAATTCCTATTGCAAATCGATTATATCACATAAAATTTCGTTCCGACTGTTTCACTTTTTCGACTCGAATGGGTCTTTGAGCTTTTCCAGTCCAAGAAGTATTTCTTTCAGTAAATCGTCTATGGGTTGAAGTTCTGGACCGGATTAACGAAGTCGGTTGTAAAATTCGTCGAGCTTCGGAAAAGTTTCGTGCTTTTTTCCTCGCTTTTACCGTTTCTTCGTCGAACTGCTTCCTCCGCTAGACGTGTCGACGCTAAAACGTCCCGAAAGAAGATTGCGATTCTTCTCCTCTTCGATTCCAATATTTCCGAGTTTCCTCGGAGTTCGCCTCGTATTCGTAAAACATATTCTTCCTGTTCACCGATATTGAACATTGTTTGCAGGAAAGACACCGTGTTCCTTAAGACCACCCCTTGTCTCCTGCCCCCCTCGCTAAAATACCAAGATTTTGCGGTGTTTCACGTTTTGTTACTGTCCGAGACATTACCTAGGTGCCTTCAGTAATATTTCATATCCGAACGCCCACGCAAAGCTACTTTATTCTGAAATTCTTCTGTCCCTTCCACCGCGATCTTCCATCCAACACATCAGAATATCTACCGCATTCAATACCGATTTCTATATATTTCAACAAGTATTCGATAACGTTACAAAAATCAAAAACAAAAGCACAGCATAGAGAGCACTATTGTTGTCTTAATCTACACAATCCTTTTTTTGCTTTAGAGTTTAGATTATACCTCTGTTATCTTCTGCGTACACGTTTAAATTCGTTTCGGTAAGAACGCTATAGTAACTCGTCCCGCAGCTAGTGTTTCCCAATGTTTTTCGGATCCCCGTAAGCGGAAATAGGCGATGTGGTACACGGCGGATGCATTATTTAAACTCGGATTGTTCGATGGCGAGTGGCTGCCGAATTATTTCCAGCGTATTTTTCGAGCGAGACAGATTCGGCCGGGATCGAGAGGAGATCGACGAATTGGCCGCTGGCGAGTATTTCGGGCGGCCGCGTCGAATTACTGGCCAAGCAAATCCGCTTTAGAAACTCGCGGCAATTATTAATGTTCTCCATTAGGTGTTATCCCATTGCCTCGCCGGGAGAAAAAAATCGTTTGGGCGCGGAGGCGCACGTGGCGATCGCCCCCCGTTCCTCGTTGCATAATTCGGGAAAAGCGCTTTCCCGTCGTTTTAACGCGCTTTCCGCGTGCGTGCCCCGACTTTCGACGCTGCCACGCTGAAAAGGGGCATCGGTCGGGTGTCGAGAATCGATTTTCTTGTTCTTGCAACGTGTCGACGGTCACTGGCAACGTGCATTCGGAGAATAATCCTATTCGGTACGGTATACATTTTTAATTCGGGGCACCGAGAGTGTACCGAATGTTTCAATTTGATGTTCCGACTGTCCCCTAAGCTATATGGTTTCGATATTTAAAAAAAGGGGACGTCCAGTTTGTTGGCCCAAATAAAATGCAAAATTATTATTGTCGCAAGTGTGTACGGCATAGTAGTGAATCAGTTAAACGTTAAAATCTGAGACACTATATTTCTCAATGAACTCGGGACAACAGATCTGCTCCGAAAATAGATGTATCTCCCGAGGGACAAATTGTTGCGTCAATTTAGCCCCTTAGTAGATTTCCTCGCAATCGCCTCACTTGTGTTGAGAACCGACGGCGAGGATCGTGGACTTCTGACCACTAATTAGTCCCAGTATCGTGCGTGAAACTAGCTCGCGAAGTTTACTCGAACAGAATCGGAGCTTCTTGTCTAAGTTTCAAGAGACATCGTTCCTCTAAGAAACGCAGAATTATAGTTACCCTTTTAGAAATCGCCCTTAACCCTTAACGTGGTCTGTTTCGATCCACAATCTAATTTCTGTCATACAATCTTCGGAATGAACTTTTATATTAAATTTTCATCTCCTTGCTGGTCTACAATTTTTATTTTTTTATGCTATATTGGTAATAATTGGTAGTATACCTAGTGAGTTTTAAATGGGCCGAAATGGACCAGCATCCACCAGGCGAGGGTTAACATTTTAATGCCACCAATTTTCGCGAATAACAGTGTTCGAGGGATAGGTTCGACCACGGTGCAGTTTCGGATCGGTTCGAACGCGATATTTCGTGGCTGTGTTTTCCCTCGTACTTATTAATTCGTGAATTCGGCCGCAGTTTGCCGGCAGCTTGGGCTTTTAATCTTCACCCCATTAATTATTAATCGGACCCCTAATTAAAGACTCGAAAAACAAACGCACCGTACCGGTGGCCGGAAGAAAGTAATTTAACAACTCGTGTATTATTTCGACCGAAAATGACGGCCTTCTGCGGAGTTCTTGGCGTTTTAATGATAATTTTTAATATATCACGTTTACCGTTTACATAACATGGGGGTTCTCATTACGTCTACGATCTCCGCGTTTCTTTTCAAGCCACAATTAAAACGAACGAATTTGCACTAGAAATTCCAAGTATCCTGAAAAATTGTACATTTAAGAGACTCAAGAATGAGAGCCATCTTTTGTTAGCGGCCACTTATATCGTTCAATATACCTCACGCATAGTCACCGCTCTTCCCACAAGCTACGGAAGGTCTAATACTTAACACCTCACGGAGTACATTTCAGCAATTATACACTCATTCCCCAGATTACACCTCTATTATCAAACGTTTCTGGAGACCAGTTAACACAAACGTCCCTTCTCCACTCGATACCCACAGCCGCCGCACTCGAAGCTTTAGCCACCCTTTTTTATAAGCCCTGTTTATCGCGTAGGCCACGGGAGCCACCGGGAAGTTACCGATAACGAGCTCGTTACACGGATGCAAAGGAACAAGTCCAATTACCCGCGAGTGGATTATTTTTACGTGGTCAATTACTGCCGCGTTCGCCAAAGGCCACAGAGGCCGGCGGGCGGGGTGTAAGGGCTCTGTTTTCGTATCACAAAACGTGCGAATCGATGGGTCGTGCCAACGGTAAGGCCGCCATTATTGGTCGTGCAGCTGCAGATCCATTGTTTATCCTGCATTTAACGGATAAACAGCGAATTGAAGCAAATACGTACTGGGGCGGAGGACGGCGCAGGGATGAGAGAGGAGGCGCGCACCGCGGGTATTGCCACGTCACGAAATCGCGGTGTATAGTAAATGCCATGCATGTTTAATCAGTCAGAATTATGGCTCGTCATGTACCAATTTTAACGGATCATCCGTTGCTATGCGATCCAACCGCGCCACCCCCTCTGACGGGTTTTTTTCGTTGCCGTCGACGGGGTTGCGCGTTCGCCAACGAAAAACCGTGTGAAGTTATGGGGATCCGTTGTTAAATAACGATGCCTGGTAAATAGTGGCGTTGATATATAAAAGGGGGATAAAAATCCTCAACACGCTGGGTTTTACGGGCGATTAATCTGATGCTATCGTTGTCGGTGTAATTAGCCTTTCGATGGCCTTTACGTCACGGTGAAAACGTGGGATTTAGGATCCACCAGTCGATCGTCGATCTGCTTTCAATATTTTCGACCAGAGACCCCGTATTTTCGAAGTGGTTAGACTTTGAAGGGGTATTGATAGGCTGAGGCACTTTGATTATCTCTATCGGTCTTTGATTGGCCTTGATCGGTCGGGTGTCGATTAATTTGAAGATCGATTGAAAGGTGCTCGCGTCTTTGGGTTCGGGGATTAGTGTTGCTTGTAGAGGAGGGGAAAGTTATGAGATAATCGATGTTTGATGGAACTGGTGGGTAGTGTCATGTTTAGTATCGATCGAAAGAGGTATTTATTGCGTTGATATATTGATATATTCAGAATGGTATTGTTGCTGAATAAACTGTAGAGACACTCTTTCGTCTTCGATGTAGCACTTTGCCTCCATGATTTTCGTAAACCACTTTGGCCGCATTTTGTTTCGACCGAGCTCTGAGCCCCGAGTCTTTTAATTTCCATTTTTAATTAGTACATCCACCGAACCATTCACCTCGTTTGCCCTCTGGGCCTGTATTTACCCTCTCTCTCTCTCTCTGTTTCAACATTTCTCGTTTTTGCGGTGGCGAAAACGCTTGCGCTACGTCGAGTAGCCCGCTTTCGAAAACGCGATGTTTCCTGTCGATATCTGCACCATTTAATCGAAAAATGAAGCAGAAACCGAGTAAAAAAGAAACGGAAGACAAATTCCCCTCAATTTCCATGAAAAGCTTGAGGTTTTGTGGCGGTACTCCTCTGTGGAAATTCGGGGTTCTTATCCGACGTGGCGGGTACGGTAGAAACGTTGACGAACTTGCACCTCCAGCAACCAATTTTGCCGGAAACTCTTTATTCATAACACATTCCAGGATGTTACGGAATGAAAGATTCTGTACGCCAAATATTTTCATAAAAAACGGCACAGTCTTTTCTTCCACCTTTTCCAAAATCATCCCTATTCTACCTTCTTTACCTACTCCCATCAAATTTTTAACTAACACGAGAATCACGGCGGATGCGTTTCCCAATGACAAAAATTACCTCGAACCGCAAAAATCTTTCCAATCAAAATCCATCTAAATTTCACTCGTAAAAGATACTTCGAGCACTTATTGCAACTCCATTCTCGTGACTGAAGCTCGATTATTTAGATAACGCGTCCAGACACATTTATCCCGGCTGCAATTTCTTGCTGTGTTTGCCAGGTTTTTCGAAACACTTCGCACATCGGGATCGACGACTGGAGAACTCGAGAGAATAGGATCAGATGGAAAACCCTCTGGCGGCGAGTGCAAGAGGTGTCGCCACACCCTCGACTCGACGCTCTATTTCATCGCAGTTCCTCCTAAATTTTTTCCGACCCTCCCTCTCTCGCGCTGACAGTTGGCCGTTTTAGCGTTTTATTTTATATTCGATACGCGAAAACGAGCGTATCGCGAGCCAGCTTCGGAAAACATGTCCACTGAAACGCGGTGGGCGCGTATCGTTTCGTCTGAGGGAGAAACGGGGGAGGAAAAAATTGACCCCCTCCCTTTGGTGAAACGCGATTCTCTCCGCAGTGTTTTCTGCGGGTAAACGCGCGCGATTTTACATCGTATAAACCAGAGCTTATCTCCCAAGATTCTGTAAACGTGTAAAACATCCACACGACTGATGGGATTAACAGACCCATCCTATTCTGAGGAACCTCGCAATGTGGTCGTGGGAATATGCCTTTTAAAATCTCGTACACGTGCATCTGTCACTTATCCTCATTTCAAATAAACCAAGGTAGTTTGCTCTGACCTGAAAAGAAAAACAGGAGTAGGTACAACTTGGGAGCGTAAAAATTCAAGACAGCCGGACCATTTTTATTCTACAGCGCGTTCTATCATGGAGATCGAACGCATTATATTAACAAAATTCTCGTCTGCTGACGGAAGATTTTTATTTATCCTCGTGTGTCGATAGTTCAGTGCTTTAACCGTGGTGCATGCACTCGCGAAAGAAATCGTTCGGCAGAGGGTTAGGCAGGACCACCGTGCGGGTGTAAGAGACAAATACATCTGAGAAAAGTTGCGACAAGCCCACAGATATACTTGTTGCGCCCGTCCTCCTATTTATCCCCAAGTAGTCTAGCTCCACGTTGCACCGACACTTCAGTAGTTTTCCAATTCCCTTCGACTCGCCAGTGGGCGTGAGTTCAGGCTAGGACGGCTCACCTTAAGGACTCGCGTTTACTCGGAGTGTATTCTTGGCGGACCCTTGTTATGCGAATTTCGATAGGAATAGCTCTCTTAGCTGATTAGTTCGTTGGTAAAGTTGCTCCCCGGTAAATCCCAAAGTGTCCCTGTTCAAGCTGGACCTTTCATCGAGCAGAGTCTGCTTTAATCTTTCCAGGAGGTGCTTGAAAAATTCCGAGGTCTATTCAAAAAGTGGAAGCAGCTTCATAGATTCCTGTAAACTCAACATTTTGAATGTCAATAATTAGAATCTGTTTATGAATGAAGACGAATAAGAATGCTCACTGCTACCATTTTAGTCAAGGAATTTCACTTTGGACCTGCTCTAGATTTTAAATATTTCCTCGAATTTTAGTGTATCGGCGAAACAGCGCGAGCAACTTAGCTGAGTATTTGATAAGAGGATATTAAATCAGGACGAAATTCTTGAAGAAAAAGTTTATTTACGCGGACGGTCTTGCTGCTTCTTTTCAGCCTTAGTGTACTTTGAGGATGGCAGGTTATCAGAACAGACATCAAACTCTGTTTCAGTGAAAAAAGGGGGAGGGAGAAGAAAAGAGCATCGGATGTTTAGAAAGTGTTCGACTCGTACAGAGTTTACTCAACGATAATGGTGAGTCGGTTGCTTCCGGCGGTGAAGTCCCGCAGGAATTCCAGCCCTGACTCGATGGTAAAGTCTCTAATTAACTGTCCATCACTTCTTCCTCGTGGTGAAGGGTCGTACCCAACTTATACCTCAAAACTCTAACGCTGCAGCTTCGCCGACTAGCCGTCAATTTTAAAGACTACGTACACGTGAATTGTGGCGAATTATTGGCAGTGTCCATATGCTATTAGGAGCATTAAATTGAATGGTTCATCCCATTTTTGTGTTACAGTGTATATTAACAGACTTCGGCGAAACTAGTGGCTTCGATAAACTGAAAGCTCCGGCCACGATAATTCCGCCTGGATATTTTATCGGAAAGGCTTAAACTTCAGACACGGCTTAACCTCACACGTGTGCACTGCCTGCACACCCACGCCCGTTTGCTCAATTTCCATCGAAGGAGCCTGAAAGATGACGCGGTCGCGCGTGCATAGAAGAATAGAACTTGTGCGTCGAGTCCTTGGTGTAATTACCCATTGAAGCGAGCCTGCATAATTAATACGAGTTAAAGCATTACCGTGGGCGATGTCCCCCCCCCCCCCCCCCCCCCAAGCCACGCTGTTTTCACTAAAATTCTTTGTCGCTTTAAGCTTTAAGCCGTCGTGGGAGATGCGAAAGCAAGCAACACTTTGACAGCTTTTAACTATGGGAGAATAAAAACGAAGGAGGACGTATCGGTGTCTTTGATTCGTGTGCAGTTTATTCTAGATTCTAGATATAGAAATGAATGCTCTCGATGTAGGTACAACAGAATTGAGGCAAAATTAAAGCCAGTTTCATCGTTTTCACAGTTGGTTTCACAGATGCATGGCTTCCTGAGCGTATTAAAAATCGTATGGGCAGCCTCGAATTGCATCCTCCGTGGAGCAGAGAAATTTATTCCGGCAGGGAAGGTTTTAAACAATCAAGGTTCAGCCAGGCTCAAACTATCTCAGCCATTAACGCCAGGAAGAGTGACTCTTCTAATTATGAACGCTAAAAAGGAAAAGAAACGTGACTTCAGGGGTAAATGTTATTATTCTCTTTGCTCTCGCAGCTTAATACCGGTTTAATCGCCAGTGGCAGAGATCCCTTGCGTCTCTTTCATGATAATAGGATCTCATTGGGCTCTCGGTCGAGCACGTACAGCTAGTCGCCGTGTACACCAGCGGAACGTGTAGACGATCCGACAGGAAAGATCACCGTGTATTGTGCTAGGAATCTTTCCCCGTGGTGTACGTGCTGCTGGTCGCCGACCATCGGCTTACACTTTCCTCCGGTAGCTTCGTAAATCCTAGCCAGCGAGATTGCGAAAACACGCTGTACTCGAGCCTGCGACAATGAGAATTAAATCACTTCCTGAAGGCGTCCGCTCGAGAAACTTGCAACCCTTTTCTTCGGCCATCGAGAGGACTTGCCAACAACGAAGGGTGGTAGATATTAATTTGGTCAATGAGGTGTAACATGACTTAACAAACGACAAATAAAGAGATACCAGAACGTTTCTTAATTCGAAAATTGAGCTTCTTGATTTGAACTATGTGCACTTGAAGTGTGCTCTTTCGAGATCGCGAACATGCTACTATGTACCTTTTCACGTGAGAAAAGTCCTAGATACCGAATCATGTGAGACCCTAATTCCATGTAACAAAAGTCGCGTCAGAGTCTTCAATGTTTCCCCCAAGATCTGAAAAGTAACCAGAACCATTTGCCAGTTGAAAGTGAGCATGTATCATCCACAAAGAGTAATTGGACATGTGCGTTACCATCGAAGTCAATGTTCCCTTCCTTCTCGTCAAAGGTGGACACGTTCGTAGCCGACAGTCGCGTGTCAGATGTAGCCACCAGCAGGGCCATAAATTATGACGGAATATGCGATTGAAAATTACCGTGTGTCGGGGCGGGGAACATCGGGGAACCTTTTTTTGCAAGAGCACGCGCGCGCGTTCCATTTCCCTCGGTGTTGCGGCTGATAGAGGCTATACCTAGTCGGTTTCCAATTGCACGAATCGCGTGCCGAATGAAACAACGCCCGAACGATGAAAAAAAAAAAAAGAAGAAAATATGGTGGGAACGGTGTGGTGTGTCAAACCGGCGCAATTGTGGCTGCTTTCCTATGCACCCTGCACGCTCGTTGACCAATAAACAATGTTGCAGCATCGCGGCTTCGTTTCATTCGACGTAAAACATGGGCCTCGAGGGAAAGAATTCTAATCGCCACAACTTGGAGAAATAGATAACTCTAGTGGCTGAAATCGAGTCGCGTTAACGCTTTAAGTAGCGTCGATATATTCTGCACATCTCGGATTGTACCATTCTAGTGTCTCTAGCATTTCTCAAACGCATGTTCCACTCAAAATCTCAATAAACATGGATCAATCTATAAAGAACACATGTGTCAGTCTTATTTTCCTTTGCCTATTCCTAACATCGTGCAAAGCTCGAACTCCAAACATCCCCAGCCCATTCCTCCCGCACCAAAGGCTCATTCAATTACGACAATCGTGCTACCATCTTGCACGCTTGAAACCTGTCGCTCGACCTGCCCGTTTCTGGGGCCGTTTCCGAAGAACAGGCTCAGCGGAGCCGAAAGTGCGCGCTGTGGGTTGGCACCTGGTGCATCGGGCAAGCAGCAATCGTTGCATCGCTGCACCGG
The DNA here is from genome assembly GCA_946251845.1 of Andrena fulva. Classification (NCBI taxonomy): domain Eukaryota; kingdom Metazoa; phylum Arthropoda; class Insecta; order Hymenoptera; family Andrenidae; genus Andrena; species Andrena fulva. Next base: position 56,660,063 of record OX276329.1, on the reverse strand, counting down.
CGCGTGCAGCGCTTGTTTTGATGCACGGCTGGCGAAGAAAGGGGGTGGCCAGAGAGGGTTGCGCGGAGCAGGAAGGAGCGTATAGAAAAGGAGGTGGGGCTCGGGGTGCTCGGGCGAAGAGACAGCAATGCGATTGAGTATCCTTTGGCAAGCAGAGGAACAGGCATGCAACGATCCAGAACAGGGCAGCCTCTGTCCGTCCTGCCTTTGGTCCGCGGTGCGGGATACAATCGCTACCTGCACCCGACGATCCGTTTCCATGAAGCTGGCACGTTTGAACACGCGTAGGAGAGCTACTAAACGCGGCCCGTTGCCCTCTGTGTGGGTGGCCGTGTGTGCACGCGCGGTGTCGAACCGGCGGCGAGGGTCGGGGCGGGTAACATCGGATGAAATCAGAGGAACACGTGTTCCAGGGGAACAACTCGATGTGTTCGCAGCCGTTTGAATGCGATTAAGCCAGTGGAGCAGCACCAGTAACCACCAACCAGCGATTACGGGTTCTTTCGCCTCTCTTCTCCACTTCTATCCTTTAATTTCCACGTTCCGCGCGCTGCTTTTACTTTTATCTCTTCCTCCTCTGTTCAGTCCATTTTACCCCGCTCGTCTTCCGTCGATTCCCTTCTTTCCGCCTTCCTTCCCGCGCACCCCCATTGATGGCTTTCTATCCGGACTCCCATTGTCTACTATACCGTCTTGCCTTTAGAACTTGCTACAGCGAAGTCAGATTTTACGTCCTTTTATGGTTCTCGTAGAATGTTTTTGTCAGTGGAACGGTGAGCTTTGAGTGACTTAGGAACACAATGGGAGTCTGTTCAAGCCCACCTACCAATGTTAAATCTGTTGCCACAGATAATTTCAGGAAAATGTCCCACATTCGCCATCTATCTTCTCCATAACAATCAACACGGCGATCCGGCTCGTGTGCCGCGATTCCTAGTCCACTTAATATTCAAGGGGAGCTCGTGTTGCGTTGCAGCAGGGGCGGGTTGACCAGCCAGCTATTATTTCGTTACATTGGGCGCGTAATACGCGGGGGGGGGGGGGGGGGGGGCGGCCAAAAGGATCGTTTTGTCGCGATTTTCCGCGCCGCTGGGCCAGCCTGTAAACGATAACGGATACATCCGGCTGCGACGCGAAATATTAATTCTCCGCGCGTTTCGATTGTGCCATCATGTGCGCGTGGAATACCGGCAGAAGGGGGGAGAAAAATAGAATCAAAAAGGTAAAGGAAAAACGAACGACAAAAAACGCGGACACGGGGACGCGCGCCTCTCTATGGCGGTTTTGCCGATTAGAGAAAAACGCCGGAATTACCGGAGTTTTCGAGGAAAACGCGTTATACGCAGCTGTCAAAGCCACATCCACGGCAATTCTCGTAGAAAGCGCGCGTTCTCGAACGCGTTAATCGTATTCCCAGCTCGTGCGTCCACTGCATCGTCAAAACGCGAAATCCTCCACCTCCGCCACGCGTTCAAAGTCTGACCAGACCTTGACGCTAGGCTTCGTTGTCATTGAATTCGAAGTGGAATCGCCTCGTGTATTATAAGTACTCAGTCGTAGTATTAGAAGTACTCAGTCTCCAAAGTTCTTGGTGAGCAGCTAGAAGCACAATCCTTCTGCTACTTCCTGCCTCCTCAGGAAGCCCTCGATTCTTGGCAGTCCCTTTGGTTATAGCACAAAGAGAAATGATGGCGCGCAGGGTATCGAAGGCTGTTCGCTGAATAGTATCCGATATCGCATCAGAATCGGCGGACGCGCGCTAAACACGTTTGCTGGCTCTGTTTGTCGCGCGGCCGGTGGAAAAGGGGGGCAGAAAAGTTTCGACCCGCTGGCTTTTGTCGAGAAACACGAGCTTCGTATTATCGACGAACGCGGCGGCCGCCACGCGAAACGCTAGAAAACAAATACCATTGTAATTCCGACGATTTTTTCTACACTTCATATGACACTCGATACTCGCCAACGACCGTCTGCGCCTCGCTCGCGACGCGCGCGTGTCGATGGAAAGCAAATCCATTTTCAGCCAAATTACACGCGCCTCTCGTTTACGTATCCGGGGCACTGCCAGATATCATTTCGCTCGCTGCCCCGCCCTCTCTTTCCCCATTAACTTGCCGCATTTTTTCGATTTTAATCACGTTCCGGGGCTATCGGGAGCGTATCGATGGCCTCTAACGAACGGGGCAAAGGAGCTGAAAAACTGAGGGCGCTTGTTTGATAACGATACGCGTTTCGGAAGCTGGATTTAAAGATTGATAAAAGCTCGTTTCTGGTGAAGTTCGGCGCCTTTGTGGGAGGATTTGGGGATACGGATCAGAGTGGATGAAAGTGGTTATGAATTTCATGATTCTTTCAGTATGAACTTAGTCACTTGATGATGATGAGGAGGAGGAGGATGGAAATTTTTTCTGTTTGATAAAGAATATTTGTTTTAGAGATTTTTTTCAACTGAAATTTGATTTCAGATTATTTTCTAGTGTATTATAATAGATGTAGAAAGTGCAGGTCACAATTTGATCAGCCTGATTATTATTGCCAGAGTCGGTGAAAAAGTGTATAGAATTGAAAATTACCGCGTTAATGATTGGACTTGAAGGCGCGTCGTTACGCCTCTGCCGCCTTTTTACATCATTTTATTCCATTGGCGATTCGGGAATTCGTTTGGGTCGCCGGTTCATCCGACTCATGCATAGAAACGTGTCGAGAAAATTACGTTTCGAGCTTGTTATCCGCATTGTCCAGCAGAACTGCGTGACATTACACGATGCCGCGCAGAATTGCGTTCCCGCTGAAAAATTGCACTGCATCGTGGGTCGTTTGTCTCTCATTCGACACGGCCGTGTTTCCTAAATTAGACGACTGACAATTCCAATCCCTTTTGCTGAACTTCCTTCGTGACGTTAATCCAGTTCAGCAAAAACCCACGTATTTCGCGCCACCTCGCAATATTTTTTTTTTATTTCCACACCGTCGTCCGCAGCGACAAAATTCAGCGTCTATTGTTTTCAAATTGAAACTCCGATTTAAAATTAAACAAGCATTTATCTGAGCTGAAATATTCTAGAAAATTTCTTGGAAATTTTGTTAAATCGTTTCACTGATATTTATTATATATACTCGTTTATATGTCGCGTTTAATTAAAAGCAGATGAAAATGATACGACAAAAATGGGAGCGAGGTCGTGAAAATGGGGACATTTACCTAAATGAGTTAATAAACGTTCGTTAGCATAAATTAAAGATTGATCTCTCGGCTTGTCAAGTTTTTACGTACTTTCACCGTATAAAGGCAGAGGCTGTATCGATTCGTGCCGCGAGATTCGGGGACACGGACGACGAATTCGTGCCAGAAAAGAACAGGCTGAACGCCTATGTCGGCCAATGTCAAGCTCAAGCAACAGGCTTTCTCTCCGAGCTGTCGGCAGATTCTCCTCTCCTATCAAGGTCGGTTCCTCTGCTTTTCACCTATGAATCTTTCCTCCTGGTCGCTGACTGTGCTACCGGCTGCTTGACAAGAACACGACTCTTCTACGACCCCGATGCTCGTTTCTATCTGCAGCTTTATTTTCTATTTGCCTGAGTTGGCAACTGGTGACGTTCGCTCTCCACAATGGAAATAGAACAAGCGCTGGGGTTGGATGAAAGAATGTGGAACTAATGAGATGAAAATTATAAAAACACAGAGTGGAGGCTTGTTCGTTGGAAAAAAACATCCAGATACCTGAACAAAGTATCTGACATCATTCACTCATCGATTCCTTTATTCTTCTGTTCCAGAAGATGAAACTTGAATAGAGAACAGGTTTATTATATATTCATCGTACGGTCATTTTAATTAAAAGCACGAAAAAATTATGGTTAGCAGTCGATGCAAATATGGCGTGACATTTCGAGCATTCAGTTTGAATCCCTGAATTTCAATAATGACACGGTTTTCCTTGAAGCTGTAATTTTCAGGAATCTGGTGTTTTTCAATGAATATTCTTGTCCGTGTTTATTGAAACGATCTCGATCGAGCTGGATACGTTTCAAGGCTTTAGGCTGTAAGTCTCTGGAAGGGACAAAAGGGACTGCAACGCCTGGTAATGGAGATCCATTTCCGGCGTACGCTCGGGCGTCGAAATCTCCATGCACAGGACCTTTCCTTCGCTTTATTTGCTACTTTTCAAAGCTCTGTTGCACACACTTCGTTATTACAAAGTACGTAAGCTCCCGTTGGGTATTATTAAGCACAGGCCCAATAATACCTTCCACTTCCCAGAGTTCCTCTGACAAAAAAGGACCTTGCCAAATTCATACGAAGTCCTTGCGACAACACTTCAATACTCCCTCGCACGATATGAAAAACTGCCACGTTCGATACATTGAAAAAGGAACAGGAAGTATCATCGAAAACACTAAGTAGTTACGATCGATCTAAAGGCACGTGTCTCCAGCTAGAGGCCAGCCGCGGTTTCTCCCGTTCCACAGAGCCGAAGATGTTGTCCCGAATGCTCGAGAAAACGCTTAAACTGGTCCCCGGTATGGGGGTCATTTTTATTTTCTCTCGGACGCCACTCTCCTTCCGCTGGTCCCCCGCTGCAACTTTCACAAGGTTCGCAAAAGTCGAAACGACCGTGATCGCGGGAAGGAGATCTTCGAACTTACCTGAGGCAACGAGATCACCTTGCTACTGTTTGATCGATCCAATAGCTGCAGGACGTGGAGTGATGGTGATCCACGACCTTTTAATGGAGCACCCTATTCATTTACAGCATCGTCCAGGGCTTTGGAGTTCCAGTATCATATTAAATTCCACGTACCATTATTCACCCCAGCATTATCACCACAGTATCGCTAAATCCCGTCGACTAAAATAAAAAAAAACATCTGAAAATGGGATGGTAATTAAAAAAAAATGGCTAAAAAGTTTCAGAAAATTCTGTTTCCAGTACCCTCCAGACAGAATGAAAAAATTGAATAAGACCGTAGTGTGACAGCCAAGAAAAGTTCTCAGTCTCAGCATTACAGCCGTCGAACATGCTCGACGATCGCACTCTCGAAAGCCCAGCGGCGAATCTCCCTTTTGCCAGGATACCGTTGTTCCGCTGCACGCGGAGGGTTGCACCATGGAGCGCGGTTCGGTAACGTGGCCGCTGATAAGTTATAACGCTGGCTGTGGAAATGGGGTGGTAAACAGCCGCGCCGAGGGACAGGAAGCGGGGCGTCGGACGGAGGGCGGGTGAAACGAAATGGGCAATGGGGATGGAGGGGAAACGCGTGTTCGACCGATCGAGAATTTTACCGGGCACTCTGTGCGTCGACGGCCGCGAAATATCATCGACGTCTGTGGCCCGCGGGCCTGCCGCGTCATTGGTCGCCGAAAATTAACATGCGAACGACCAGGAAATATCGGACGAATTAAAAAACCGAACGGAATGGGTGAAAAAAACGGGTAGAAATAGAGGGGTGGGGGGTGGCTGGAAGGGAGAGCGGCTGGGCTTGGGGTAAAAAAAAACACGGGGAAAAATATCCAGCGGGGCTCGGGGCGGTTCTCTCCTATCTCCACCGTGGTTCGTCTCGTGTTTTCCCCCCTCGGCCTGGCTACGGCCTGCTTCATCCCTGCGTCCACCCTCCTCCTACGCGGAATCGCGTCGATTATCTGCGCCCTTCGGCCTCTACGCGCGCAACAACTGGTTGCACGAACCTCCGCGAGGGATTTCCACGGAGGACAGGGTGAAATTCGTATTTAGAATTGAAATACTGCTGTCCTCTCAACCCCCTTCTCTCGCCAGAGGATATCGCCCAGCGTGGAACGACGCAACAGGCATTGCTTGTTTCTTGGGGGTGAGACACGAGGAAGATGGAGTCGAGAATGAATCTGTGAGAGTCCTGTCATCAGGGTTTCAAGTTTTTATAGTCTCTAGAGGCTTCTCGTGAAGTTCTACGGCGATCGCTTAGGATAGTAGAATGATGCAGATATGAGTGTTTTCCGTGCTAATCAAACTGTTGCGTTTCTTTGTTTCAGGTGAGTAATGAATCTTGTTCGGTTGGAGTATCAAGTCCCGCATGCGATAAATACGAAGGGTCTACTTTTTAGACGTCGAGCGCACGTAAGTGTACCGTGATCATGAAATTTAAAAATCGCGTCGATGTCTTATTGGAGTAATCAGGAGGTGCCTCCGCGCTACACCCCACCGGTTTAAGCCTAACTCTCCGCGTCACCTTCGTTCCCCAAAAATCTTGCTGAACTTTCCAGTGTCCACGCGCGGTGGGGGGGGGGGGGGTCCGAACCCTGTCATGGATCCTCAGCCACCATTTATTCCCCCGCGTTGACCAGGCGGAGGGAGAGAGGATGCTTGCCAGCGAATTATTTTCGTTCGCATAAACAAAGTCACGACTTGAAAGGGGAGTTTAAATTGTTCGCTAGTTTTACGTGCCCGCGGCTCTCTGGCCCCTCTCCCCTCGTCCAGCCCTCCCCCGTTTCTCTCTCTTCCGGCTGTTTCGACCCCTCCCTTCAACCCCCCGACAACCCTCTTCCAGAGCGCCCGTCCTCGTCGCACCCGCGGCGACCAGCATACCGGCATTGTTGGTGGTACTGTTGCCGCTGTCCATCAGGAAAGATCCCGGGATGCGAGCCTGCGCTTGAAGCCCATTGATTAACCGTTGTCTGCTGCATGTTGCGAGTACCCCGGTAGCGAGTGACGGAGAGCAGCGAACTCGATGGACAGTGGGAGAGGGAGATGGAGAGACGGGGGTGGCACGCGTGGGAGGAACGCGGAGGGAGGGGCGAGGGAGGGAGCCGGTGGCCACGAGCAACGTTTATGAAAACTTTCTGCATCGACTGCACCGCGCGGTACCGCGAATAAAAAAACGCCGCGGATTATTTCAAGCACTCCTATTCCTCGCCCCCGCAGCTTTCTTCCCGCCACCCTTGTGCGAATGCGACGCGACCAGGCCCCGTTCCCCGAATTATCGACATTTTTCGTTCATCCACGACCACCACTTAGCCACCCGCGAGCTACCCGCGGTGGTTGTCTTTCAGCGAGGAGCGCGATAAGCAACGTCAAACCGCGAGCTTCCTCCTCGATTTCACGAGCGGCGCTGTGTGTTTGATCGTCTGTTGTTGTTAATGAAACGTCCGTAACTGTTCTGACCCAGGACGCTTGGCTGTTTGATGTGTCTGTCTGGGCTGATTGGCGGAGAGTGGTCCTTGAAAGACCCGTGGGTAACGAATAGATGGGGAGGAGGGATTGTAACGATTGACTCATACGTGAGTTGGATCCTGGGGTGGAAAAGATGGGAATACGTTACATATCTCATAAATTTCATCTGCTCTCTCAATATACAGACTCTATGATTTCCGTATAAATAAAAGATGAGTGGTCAAGGATTGACACCCTTATTTGACACTTGGTGCAACTTTCTCACCATGCCTCCATTCTGTCAGTTATTCTTATCGTTAGATTAACTTCTGATTAGAGAATAACTTCTAACCCCAGCTCTGTGATAAAATATTCAAATATTCCTGCCCGCTGCACGTGCAACAGTTAATTCAACAGAATTCGAAGACAGAAAGCTCAGGAACCGTAAAACAAGAGATGAGTCCCGCTCGAAAAGAATGATTCCACACTTCCGCAGCAATTTTTCCGAAGCACCATTACCCTGCGGCCTATAGCGGGATGTGGTTCCACTTGCAAGCATCGTTCAGCTGAAAGACAAACGTTTCCCCAGAAGCCACCCTCGTCGTCGCCCGCGCGAGTCTTCCCGCCCGAAGAGGGGAAGCAATCAGCTCGGTCGTTCGGCCGGAGGAATTGGTTTCATCGCGGGACCGTAAGCGGTCGCGTTTCGACAGGGGAAATCCGTGATTTACGCGACGGTGGCGAGCTGCTCGTCCGCGGGGACAGGTACGATCGGTAAGAAAGCCCAAGGACCGCGCGCGCTCTCCTCGCGAGAGTTAACCAGGCATCGCTGCCTGCTGGTCTCACCGCCAACTAAGAGAATTACTTTCGAACTCGTAGACCGATAAACCAGGCCCTCTCGTTCGCCGTGCGCAGCCCCGCCAGAACCTAAAAACTTTCCGCGCTCGTAAATGAGCCAGCCCCACCGAGCCGGCGAGTTTTATGGGCCATTTGCATCCGGCTTTAAAAGTGCCGCGAGTCCTGCAATTAAAGGCGCCCGCTGCATCCTGCCATCCTCCGTCGTCGACCCTCCGCTTTTTTCACGGTCCCGCTTTCCACAATTTCAGTTTCTCCCCCTGGAAAAACGCACCCTCGCCACTCGGCCACTCTCCGCGACGAATTTCGATAAGACTGGTCCGAGGACCAAGGTTGGTCTCTAAAATTAGATTGTTCGGAATAGTGCTTTTAGATTCTTGTTCTTGGATATTGCGCCAGGGTCTGAGACTTGTTTTATTGAGGGTTCGTTCCCATGAAGCACGGAACTGACGATCCCAAGGTGCCCGAGCTAACTCACCAGTGCTGAGGTCCTGTAAGAGACTCCACTGGGTGCGTTTTTTGAGGTTGCAGCCTCACTTAGGCTTCATGGTGAACGAGGGTGACAAGTAAGACACGTTCAGTAAACAATGATAGTCATCGGAAGGAATGGTCGTAACAATTGGGTTGTCTCCCATGACAACGAAAAGGGTACCTTAACATCTTAGACTCTTTCGAATAACGGAGATTCCACGCTATGTACCGTAAAATGGGGGAACATTGGCAGGTTTTTGATACATTTTGTTATATAATGTAAAAATTAAAATGTTTACAGTTGCTTTAAGTATCCTATCATAACATTGCATGTTTCGTGATTGTACTACAAGTGTTAAAATGCATAAAATTTTTGTCATTTTCTTCTTTAATACATGTTAAATACCAGCCGGTACGGGGTAACATTGGCACATCCTATAAATAGCAGTAACAGGTTAAGTTTTACTACTCTGAAGTCAGTAAATACTGGTTCAGACACGTCCAGTAGTTTAGTCGATTAGCAAATAATTTAATCATTTTTCGTGTGTGGATATTAAAATTTAGTCGAGTAGCTTAGTAAAACAATCGTAAATTACTAAATTACTCGCTACTCGACTAAATTACTGGACCTGTCGGTTCCAACCTTTAGATACATTGACACTTAAATTTGTTTATTTTATTTTATTTTTTACTTCTTAACAAAAAAATCTAATCATCATCCAGACAGACTGGACATTCATAAGAAATTGTTTCGGTTCCTCGATTACAAGTACCTCTACTTATATTATATTTTTTACTAGCTTGCTGTTGAGACATTCCAGTTCTAACATCAGCTAAAGCTTTATCAAGATCGGAATCTATAAATGCTTTATACTTCCTCTTCCCGGTAGTCGCTGTATAAGTTCTAGGCATTATTGCGATCTAATGTTATTAATAATATAATGTATAACGTAACAAAGTTATCTATTTGACAGGCGATTATTGGATATCTAACCGCAAACGTTGAAACAATTGAATACCTAAAATCTCGATCTCGAATGCGACTTTATATGTTCATGCGTATAGGTGCCAATGTAGCCCCGGCATGTGCCAATGTTATCCCCTTCTGCCAATGTTCCCCCATTTTACGGTACGTCGATGGATTATATCTCGATTCGCAGCAGCTCCGGGTTTAACGCAACACCGAGAACTTTTAATCATCCAGTTAAACTTGCAAGCAAGCTCTTCCTTCCCCATCGCCGGTGGCGGACGGACTTATCCGTCGTTTGGCGAGGTATCAGAGGGGATATACGCACGTTTCGATCGCGATCTTCGGGAGAGGGACAACAAAGAGGAGGAACGATTCGGCGGCCGTAAGGGGAACGCCGGCGGGTAAGAGGAAACGGAACGCGTAGCGCAGGAAAGAAACGGAATAAAAGGGGGGTATAAGGGGCGAGGGTAAAAATGCCAGACGAGATTGGATCCCTGAAAGTGGTTCGTGCGAGCTTCACCTGATTACCAGTTTCGTTGATGGATTCTTAGACCAACCCTCTCTTAGGCAACCGTTCCTCCCTGCATTCTTCCTCTTCTCTTGCCCTCCTCGCACGATCGTTTCGCCAATCCACGTTCACCTGGACGCGACAATCCTTCTTGGCCTGCTCCTAACTCTGGCCTGGATTTATCACCGTTTTGGATCCACGATTTCATGTATCTGGTTGTATAATGTCCGTAGAGAGGAGGTAAGGGTGCTTTCGCGAACCGATCCATCTGATTCACGCACCTGGGGCAGCATACCGAATTCTGTTGTGTCTGTCTGGTCCAGTGAAGGTTCGGAGAATTCGCGGCACTACTAATTGTAATGGTATCAGTGTTGTTAGACTCAACAGTGATAACGAAGAGTGAACGTTGTTTTAATGGGAGAAATTTGAAGTGTACGAATATGAAGGTTATCTTCTGAGAGAGGTTTCATTCTTTGCGAATTATCATTGTTTCGTTGAAAGTGTGTTTTTATAAAAAGCTCGTCCATACGAAATTTGCCGAAATTGAAAAGCAAAGAATATTCCCCCCATGCGTCTGCCCAATGAACGCGCGGAGGTTTCCCTAATGGCAAACAGTGGCTCGGCCCGTTTCAATGCTCGCGATTAAAATGAGCATTATTTCGAACGCGCTGGGCGCGTACGTGCGTTTAATTAGCAACAAAAAGCGGCGGATCAATGAACGGCGTCAAAGTAACAGGGGAAATAGTTGAAGAAAACAGCGAAACTATGCGCGATCGCGCTGTTCCCCCTGGATTTTCTGCGATTCCGATTGTCAAATGAGCTGGAAGGCTGCTCCTCGTGGAATAATTCGCAATTCGCGCCTGCAATGTGTTCGTTTAAATTTATAAACATTCCGAACGGTAACTTTCAAACCCGCCGGGGTTGAAATACACAGGATATCGCGTAACGGGCAATATAACATGAAAATGCAATTATTCGCGCAAAAATAAGTCGCGAATGTGCCACGAAGGTATTTAGATAGAACTACTTTGGCAGAAGATTTGGTTTTTCAGTGAGAAGTCATCGAGCCCGCGTCCGTTCAGGCCAGACATGTATATCTCAAGATATTTTCTGCCCCTTTTTTTTTTGTTTGTTTCACGTTCAACAACGAGACTTTATATCGCGAAAGTTACTTCGATACTATTTTTTGATACAACCGGTCCCGAAGTTAATCAGAATTTTATGCACGCCGGCGGATAATTACAGCACTCAGCCCCGAAAGAGTTTTAGAACTAATTGCATCACGCGCATGACTGAATTATATACCCGGCGGAATATTTTATTATTAATTTTGCGGCCTCTAGTTAGCGCGTCCTTTGAATTAAGGACAATTAAAGCGTAAGCTGGAACTTTATTTATTCGTTCGTTAACTTCTTCCGTTTTTTTTTCTCTCCCCCTCCCCCCCCCCCCTCTCTCTCTCTTTTCGCTGCACTTTTTCTCGTGTTATTATTTTTTTGATCAATTCGCTCGTTAGGCGTGCATTTCTTTGTGCCTCGAAGGACGAGACAGAAATAAATCCCGTCGCTTCGAAGGAGACAGATTTCACGAGCTTAATGGAACGACGTTTTTCAGGCGAACGCGTTGCCGACTGGAATCGCACAATTTTCGACAAAAGCAACTTTTAATTATTCAGCAATTTTCTTCGTTAACCGTTCCTCATTAGCGGATGGCTACTAAAGGGCGGCGTCTCTCATTAAAGATACATTCTATCGGAAACTTTTCCAAACTAATTTACTTTGATTCCGCGTAAGGTCCACTGTCCGTTGTATTAAACTCGCATTTCGTCGGCGAGCCTGTCGTATGCAGCACGATTCACGAAAATGGTCCATAGAATTCTGCAGAAAATAGAGGATTCTTATGATTTTTATTAATAATTCGACGTGTTAATCTGGGGAATTCTGTTTCATCGAATCCACGGAAAAGAATTTTCCAATTATTTTGTAATAAATTATTTCCCAACGAGAAGAAGTTTCTACACTTTGTTGCTTGTACTCCACTGCCAGCTTCCATCGCGACACACTTTCTGCAGGTAATTGTGAAAGATCGTTAGTTGCTCGCTCTTTATAATTATTCGTGCTCGGGGATGGAGAAATAAATCCGTAATTGGATTACTTTATGGGGAACTTTGACTCACACGCAATGTTCTTTTCCTAAATTTTTATTATTTAATTCTTCCATTTTTGAAAGAATAATTTATTAACCACTGTACAATATGCAGTCTCTGGCGCATGGTTATATATTATTTCGACTACGCTGCATTTATATTATGTACAAAGGGAATTCTAAAGCAGGATGGAGCACCATATTAATATCGCTTATATTCCCTTGTTTCTGAGCCAACCACTTCTCTGAAGAATTATTAAACTTTGTAACGATGGTTTTGCTAGTAACCCGTCAATCTCTTGTAATGTATTAAAAAACATCTCAACAATAACACACTTTCACATACTCGTGCATTCCTGCAATCTGTGCCAATAATTTTAAAGACAATTCTGTCCTGCCAATTCTCTGCGATTCGTCTTATGTATAACGATGGCATGTGAAGCACTTCAATCTCCTTCAAACTCCCATAGCATCATCCACCACGCAAATTTCTATTTCAAAATTCGCAGTACTATTTTGCAGGCCACGTGAGAAAAGGTAAAAAGTTTCCATTTTCTTCGTCACTCCAAAGTAAAATCCCACCTTAAGCACATCAACTTAACCCAGACCTATCTGAAACTAAAATCTACGCTTTTACGTTAGCCATGTGAATTTCGCGGCAGCACTGCTTCGTAGACCCAGCATTTAGAATGCGACTGCCGCGGCGGGGTCGTGGGTGTAGGAAGTAACAGTGTCGGCGGCGGACGAGTCGATGAAAAGAGAAATTGGTCACGCGACGATCGCTTTCAAGCGACAGCCCGTGCACACAATATATCTCGATCGAACGACACGTCATTACTAATTGCCAGCAAACCTGCCGTTGTCGTATTTCGTTCGGTTCGGTGTACGTGCAAAATTGTATTAGCGGGTATCGATTCTTGAAAGCATTGACTTTTCGCCGAAAGCTGGCTGGCTCTGCTCTCTCGTTCCCTCCCACCACCCCTTTCGTTCTGTATCCATGTAATACGAGTGCACTTGGGGCGCAGTCGAAATCAGCACACCAAAAATTGACCGACCCACGCCAGTGGAAACTAGTTCCTTCCGTTTCATTGGTTCGTCTCGATTTTTAACCGAATCACTGTTTGGTTAGGCTCGGTTCAGATTTGGGGATATAGAGCCATCTTCTTTGCCTTGTCTTGTCAATGCTGAGGAAAATTGGTGGTGGCGTATTTCGGGGAAATTAAGTTGTTGCATTTGAAATGTTCTGTTTTGAGTATATACATAGCTTATCCTATTTTCATCATTTTTTTATAAGTCGACGTATCTAAAAAGGAATTTAAGATACTTAGGTTCGTCTAGCTGGAGATGCTTCTATAGAATTACCTGAAGAAGTTTGCTGGCCGAATCAAAGATGCACAAAGTCCTCCCTTGTGATTGTATGATGGTATTCGCTAATTTTTACATGAAAAATTGTCCCCACTGTAACTCGGTATCATGGCAAATGAAATCGTCCCCTTTCTTTTCGATTCACGTTACATTTAATTTCAATTCAGAAATACAGTACCCAGAAATTTTTTTCTTAGATCACACTAGACGAGGTGGTACTGAATAAAGAAATCTTTTAAACGAAACGCCTGCTTCCAGATTACCACGCCTTCTGTAAATCTAGTTTCACTTCTTCATTCTGATCTACGCTTTCGAAGCGTCGTATTCGACGAGATTTCCCCGTCCCAAATTTCCCTATTCCCAATTCCGCGATAAAACCCGCCAGAATGATGGTCCTTTCGTCGAATCTGATTTTTTCGGGCTGTCGTAAATCGCTCGGTCGAGTATTAGAAGGATCCTTCCTCTTCTCTCGCCTCTTGTTAGACACACGTGCCACAAAGACACTAATTAATTTGTACTTCGTTAGGAATTTCCTTAAAATACAAATAACACGAAAGTATAATACAGTAGGTAGTAGAACTTCCGCGATAAACAATTAGCACTCTGTACATAAACACTTCGACAAGCCAAAGCAGGGGCTGGTGTATTAATAATGAGACATACTCGATCCTTTAATTATCTGACGTTTTACTTCTGCAACCAGTACTACAAGCTTACTTTCAGTAGCTACGAAAGAATTTCCATTACAAAAGATGTATCGCACACCATCCATGCAACATAGTATCCACTCAGATAACAGGTTCGTGTAAAAGTGTCCCACTGTATCTAAAAAATTCTCTATCGCCAACAATGATCACCATCCTTAGACACTGCGATCGACGTTTCAGTAAAAGAATCGTCGTAAATGGCTCGATCAGAGGATCCAGCGATATAATGCGCCAGCTACGAATGGGGGGTCATACCGTTTCTCTGATGCCCCCCCCCCCCCCCCTCCCCCGTTTATAATGCACTTTTCGGGTTGGCGCACACCGCGTCGAATTGTTTGCCACGGCACAACAATTTCCCGGTCCCATTATTGCGCGTATAATCGCGATCGTTGCACGTGTAATCGCGATTGCTGCACGTATGACCGATCGTCAATTGGTTCGTTGGTAACCGAAGCGTCAGGCCTTGGGGCGAACGCGAAGCAATTACGCAGTGCCCGCGCGATTGTAAGACATAAGCTGATCAAACGGCTGCATGCATGATGCGTCGCGGACTGTGTTCCTTGTTAAATCGAACAATAACGGAATAAAACCGTGTGGACTGGCCGGTCGAACGGCAGGCGCGTCCAAGAAGGGGCTGAGCCTAATGGATCGTGGTTGGTAAGCTCCTGATGATTGTACCTTTACTTGTTTGTTTATTCATTTCTGGGTGATCGGATTCAAAAATATGGAGGATATTATTTTTTAAATTTTGTATATCGAGGTTTTGAATAGTGAAGAACAAGTGTTTCCCTGTTCTATGTGACTCATAGCTCTTTGTAATTAATTCCTCTGCATTCATTGTCCTGGCAAATGCATTCGTGTGTTCGATCATGTTAACGTTTATTAAGGTTAAAATAGAACTCGCTGTGCGTACTTTCGCCCTGGTTATCGGTGTTAGACTAACGAATTACGGATAAACTTGTTACACCAGAGAATAATCTGCTTGATTCGATCTGCTATATAGATCATAGCCTGAAGTCCCTTCGAAGTATCAGGATATTCAACACCAAGTTAAGTTCGTTAAAACCCATTGTCATCCATACTATCATTTATACCAACAATTCCACAGGAACGTTCCCAACTTATTCGCAATACGCACAAAGGTGCCCAAAAATAAAACAGCACTGACTCGAGCTCCCTACAATCCGCAATTCTTATCAGACCACCCAGAATCTGGTGTATCGTTCGCGAAGCCTTTTATCCAGCAGAAAAATTCTCCAACGCACACCACTACACGTGTATAATGAGAATCCCCGTCTGTTTACGATACGGGGGAGTCTCGCTAGCGTCTCGATTCGCCGATCGATCGGAACGGATGGTCGATGCCCGCACAGGTGCGCTTTCAGCGAGCTGGGTGGCTACCTGGGAAGCAGCAGGGCTACTTCCGCCCGTAAAGATCGGCTCCAGCGGCGCTCTTTATTTGCACGCGAAGAAGAGAGAGAAACAGAGCCGCGGGAATGATGACGAGGTCGACGAGAGAAGGGAAGAGAAGCTCCAGCTACTTCACCGGTCCCGAATGCGATCTCATCAACGATTAAGAACCACACCGAGGGTGCAGCACGCCTTCCGCCACGTCAAACCACCCGAAGGGAAAGAAGATCGCAGACGGATGTCCTCCTCCACCTCCGGTTCCTTCTTTTACTAGCGCGCGCAGCGGTGCTCATCGGTCCTTTCTTTCTCCTCCATTCCGCCGAACCAACCAGCTACTCCTCCGCTTCGAATATTATTCGCCGGCGTTCCAACGACCCTTGTACCAGTCTCGCGTGATTAATTCCCTCCCCGGGGACGCTAATATTGTCTGGGAAACGGTCGCTGTTACCTTCCTATCGATCACCTATCGCACGGCCAGGAACCACCGTCTTCTCCTACTTGTCTCATGCTTGACCGCGCAGATTTCTCTCTTCCGTCGAGCGCGCCCGTGTCTCTCTTCCACATTCAACGTCCTGGACCGTCTCCTTGTTCCTGCTGATCGGCGTACGAAGGCACAGGATGCTCCTGGTTCTTCCAAGTTCGTCGAGCGATCGTTGAGTGTCCGCGAAGGGAAGCTCACGAGGAATACCCGATCATTTCCGTCTGACGAAGATGTTCTCGAGCAGCTCCTTGGTGATGAGACGGTGCGGCCTGGTCGGGCTCTCGGTGGGCCTGCCGTAGAGGCGGCTGTTGATGGCGTACAGTTTGGGGCTCAGTTCGCACCTCACGTTGAACCACCAGTCGCAGACGAATACTGCTTGACTGAATTGAGTGCCGTTCGGGCACAAGAATGTTGCCTGTCGGCCGTCTATGTCGCAGTAGTGCCAGGCCTGGCATCGCGTCTCCACGTCCGCGAAGAAACCTGGGTATGGCTGGTCGTCGCAGTAGAAGTTCGTGTAGGGCACCTTGCCTAGCACTGGATAGTCCGTACCTGGGCGACCTGCAAGTTTAGGGAGGGTTAATTGGTAGTCTTTGTTGTGGGGGATGGTTTGTGGCTTTCAGAGGCTGAGTTGGTCAACTGTGTGAAATAAGAGGTGCAGGAGATTGGTACTTTAAGCAGGGACCGTATGTTTGGGTATTGGAATTGAGAAGTTTGTAGGAAAGTGGAGGTGACGCGAGAGTTTCATTCGGAGGTTAAAATGGGGGTTGAGAGTATTTTGTGGCTGGATACTTGGGACATATTCTACGCTGTTCTTAGAATCGCTGCTGGGTTTAATAAGGGAATGTCTTTTGGCCAGTCGTTGAAAAGATGATGAAGTAGATATTTCTATTAAATAACATTACTTTCCTGTAAGCAATCACAAAGCTCCGAATTTCTGTATATCGTATACCATAAAAATCTTATTGCAAATAACTCTCTTTAGTATACGTAATACATCAAGTAATCTCACATCAATAAAAGCAATATCAATGCTCAATTCCCTCCCTATTTATCTATTCTTCGATTAAAGCTTGTCAATCAAGTTATCAGGAGCATGACAAAATTTCGCAGACGCAAGAAGAGGCATCTATCGTTTCCAACGATGATCACTCGGGTAGTGATTTCAGCGTTCCAATCGAGTCGCCAGTCTCTACCAGGTGAAATGATTATTTAAACGAGGAGGCGCTTCCGAAGACGAGGTTTCAGCGTGGAAATCTCATTAACCGACCTAACAGGATACAGGACGATTCCGACGATAGCTGGCGAAGACAAGGAGCCTCACGATCATCGTCCCTTCCCCAGAACCGATCCGCTTCTAGCTGCATGATTTCCGTGAGCGGATAGACTGGAACGTGAGCAAAGCCCCCGCCCGCAGACTACTCTGGTTAGATGTATCCTCGATTAATCGCTGGAAATGCCAAGGGGCGAGATGCACCGTACGTGTTCGGCTCACCTGACACCTGTATTACCTGCACAAAGCAGGCGCTCCGCCAGGTATCGACGTTCGTCGTCGTCGACTGGCAACTGTACAGCCACGTCTCGTATTTGACCGATTATGTATGTACAGGGCGTTCTTGGAGCTGTCCGATTATTACAATGGTTAAAGGGAACTTGTAAATGCTTCTATTGTGCTATGGCTATTCAGAGATTGCCATTGGAGATGAGTGTCATATGTTCATTGGGGATACGGCGAATGGATAATTCAATATTTTCATCATTTCATCCACGAACTGTCTAACAATCGAAGGCTAATCTCCAGGCCCCGTTCATCTCCTCGAGAGTGACCTAACTCAGCCTCAGCAGCCTCCCTTGAGCTGCAACTTCCCAAAGCCCTAATTCTAGGGAAGATCCTCGACAATATTATTCCACCTCGCTGTGTTTGGTACAGTAGACTCCCACCGAGCGGAGCATTTCGAAAACACATGGATTCCCTCTGTCAGCTCGTCGACGAGCACGGAAAAGGGATGCTGCCGCGTGAGGGCGGATACGTGTATGATGGAAAGCCAGTGGAAAGGTTAAGAGTGGCAAGTTTCGACGGGCAACTTGGAATTGACTATCGTGTTATCTCAGATAAGTCGCCGGGTAATTGCATGTCTCTCACTTTTCAAAGGGTTAATCAGGGGAGCAGCGTGTCGGTGGCGCGGATTTACGACGACCTGCCCCGTAAATACGAGCGTAAAGACTTCAACCACCCCTGGCCAGACCCAGCGCGGAACTTTGTTCCGTCGTAAAAATGTTTCCCGTATTTTGCAAGGCTGCTCGTCGTACGGTTCGGTTGCATGCGAGATTTCATTTCGAACCGTCCAACCGTACAACGAAATTAGACGAACGCCTTCCTGCTCCCGACGAAGACATTCCTCTCCGCGCTTTTATGGCCCGAGCGCCGCGCTTCGGCTCGCTGCAACCCTCTCTAAGAAACTATGACTTCTTTGCCATCGTTTTGAGACACTCGCCTACAACGACCTTCGAGGAATGTCGACTGTGACCTGGGGAATTGTTTTCTTTTTTAATGCTGGGTTAGGAAATGAACTTTAATTAGATGATTGTGTTATAATACAATAGTACCGTCAAGTGATATTATTTTGAGAGGTGGTGTCTGATGCAGATTGCCTGCTGTATATTTGCATATTTTCTGAAAGATTTATTCGACTGCTTGGGATCTAATCCACCATTTTGTACATTTCATCGCTGATAAAGCAAACTTTCGCGCACTCTATATCTAATGAAATTTAATATTCTAGTTAGAAGTTTGCAAAATTGGGAACAAACCCACACCACTTTCACGCGACATATTGCAAATTCAGTTGTACTACGGCAGCAACAGAGGTATCAACCCTTACGCCCACCGCGCACTATTTAACCCCCTTATTAGAATTTGAGGACCAATAAGAAGCAGGTTGGCAGAATATGCCCCTAAAAATAGCTTCTTTAAATTACGTTCTTCAGCCAGCGCTGTTTCAGAGCCTCTGAATCGCAGCGTCTCTTGGACCCGATCTCTCTCGCTGCTCCAAACAAACGAACGCTCGCGAAAAGTATTCTCGTTAACGTGCTTCGACAGAAAAGGAGGACAACGTCAGACAGTTTAAAGACATTAGCAACGGAACGGAAGGAGCCTCGAGCTCCCCTCAGTCGGCTACATCCGGTCTCGAACGATTGATGTCCCATTATGCGCGTCGCGAATCGATGAAATCCCTTGGCGTATACACGTTAATGGATGCCTCTGGTAACGAGAAACATCGTTGGTAGGCGCATTACAGGCGAACGCATCGCGTAATCTCGACAAAAAAAGAGAAGATGGCTGGGGCAAAGAGGCTTCCCCGCCGTGCGGACGGGCGCGGAAGGGAGAAAGAAATAAAAAAAGGGGCTCACGTGTTTCCACGCGAGTTCATGATAATTGTCTACAACGATGGCGACGAGGGCTAGGAGATACAACCAAGGAAGCGAAAGGTGTTTATTATCGCTGGCTCTCGTTAGTAGGGACTGGTTGGTGGAACGGCGAGGGAATGCCGAACAAAAGAGGGAATAGGGGCGGAAGGGAGATCGGTAGGAAAATGTGCTTTGATTCGCGTGCACGAGTTTTGCTTATTTATTCCAGCCCAGCAATTCGAGACTGAAAACTCTTAGAGCAATTTGTTTCTTTATGCGAGCTACTCCATTGTGCTTCCCGGATATTTGCTGACGCCGGGCTGGATCCGTTTCCTTCCTCCCCCTCCTCGCGTTTTACCGCGCGGACGGTGTCTTTACAAATGAAATTTCCATTCCTATGACTCTTACCAGGATGCGTCTGGGACGTTATCTAATTACAGGGGCATATTTCCCAATGAAATATGCTTTACTCTAAGGGGCGGTTTTCTTTGAAATCACGCTTTACGAGATATAAAAGTTGGCTCCTAGCTAGTGCTTACAATACGATTCCCTGAACACTGTACCCCCGGAATGTATCTACCTGCTTCGCATCATTCGTTACGTCCCCCTGATATCGAACGCCGCCCCTAAACGGCGTGGCGCGAAAAGAGGCCGATAAACGCGCCCAGGGTATTGCGTAAAAGCAACGACGATCAGTCCACGTGCAAGGGAGAGCCTCGCTTCCCGATGGCAAAGCTTCTTAGCGAATTATAACCAACCATGCGAGCTTTTCTCTCCCCCTCTGTCGTCCGTCTAAACAACTTTGCATCAGTATGGGGCCCCTGGCTTGCCTCGATCCTTGCCTCCACCCCCCTCCTCGTTCAAAACCCCTACCCTCCCATCTCTTGCTGCTCTCGCTGCTCCTGCCCCATAGCTATTCGAATCTCATTCGACGAGCCAGCATAGTTTCACGTGGCGCATCGCGTGGATCTCGTCGAAGCAGGAATACGCTCGTTGTGCGATGCTGCGGCGACAGAGACCGACAGAGACAGGGTCGGGCGGCTGTGTGCAGGTCTATAGAGACGGGACGTGCACTTTCCGCGCCGTGGTCGCACAAACTCGTCCGTATCGCAGTGACATCCATACGAAATTCGCACCTTCCACCGCTTGTCCGACCTGTTTTGTCACAGGAAGAGATTCTCCGTGTACCCGCACGGAATAAACGTCCTCTGTCCCTCCATCCGCCACCACCACCACCCCCGCCTGCTCGCCACGCGCGACGACGCCCTCCATTTTCAATCGCTTCCACCACCTTTGTCCTCCTCGACCCGTTGTAGCCCGCGCGCCATCGCGGTGTCGTACTCCAGGTAATTATAACTTTGGCGGATTCCGCGTCGGCACCGCGAAACGCATTCCCCGGTCCTCTTTACCTACCTCATCCCTTGCCGGCGCTGCCGACGATCCTTCTAATTATTTCGTTCTTTTGGACTCTCGCGCTGCCGCGCAAAACACGTGACTCCAACTTGGCGAGCTTCTAACGATGGATTCGGTTTAAGGACGCTCTGTTTGCTGTGTAGTCGGCGCGCTGGATCCCGTTTACGCGCTGGAGAGTTTGTTGGATAAGGGGGATGGAAAAGGCGTCTAGGAGGCGATTCTATAATTGGGGGATAAAGAATGTGGACTGTATAATAAGAATTCAGAATTCACCTTCGTATACCCATCACTTTCAGAAACATCCAGTCACAAGTAACGTTCCGAATTCTATCTCCCGTTCGAAAGCTGTCTCCTCCGGAGAAGGGAAACGTAGATTCGGAATATGGCCTGGAAAATCGAAGCTCGGGCAAGGAAATAGGAATGGCAAATTTCGTAACGTTGCCAAGGAGTTTCGACTCGCCCCCAGAGCGAATTGAAAAGGGAGGGGTAAAAAATCGCTGTATCCATTGCCGGGCGGGAGGAAGCATAGGTCCCTTTGCAAAATTGCCGCGGCGCGCACAAAGGGCGTCGCAATTTATTAAGAACCATCTACCGCGAATACACTGCCGCCATTTGCATAGCAAATTCTGCGTTTCCGCGGTATAATGAAAGCGGGGGCTCACTTTGTAACGTAAAACAGCGCGATACCCTTGGCTTACGTACAAAATCCTCCAGTATATCTCCTCCTAAGGGGCCCCGTCGCCTCTCGCGACCTGGTATCAGATTGCGCGGCAACCGGTTTACAGAAAACCTCTCTGTAATTCCAACAATCATCGGGAACATCGTATCGATCCTCCCCCTTAAAATATCTTGTTTGCGTGACGCGAGCCTTCCGTCCCCTGGAACCGCGCCAGAGTCGGGGCGTAAAAGAGCAGGAAGAGACGCGGATGGCTCCAAGGACGATCTAGCGAAGGAAGGGTGGGAGTGCGGCTCGGCAAGCCGCCGCACCGATCCGCGATCGTCTCGCTCCGCTGGTGGAATGCTGTACCCACTGTTTGGTAAATGAAGGACGAACGCCCGGGAAATGCATCAG
Source organism: Andrena fulva (assembly GCA_946251845.1). Taxonomy (NCBI): domain Eukaryota; kingdom Metazoa; phylum Arthropoda; class Insecta; order Hymenoptera; family Andrenidae; genus Andrena; species Andrena fulva. The sequence continues at coordinate 56,638,143 of OX276329.1, read as the reverse complement.
CCAGGACTGTCTCTCCTCTCTCTCTCTCTCTCTCTCTCTCTCTCTCTCTCTCTCTGGCCCCCGTTCCCCCACGCTCTCTGTTTCGGCCTCTTTGTCTCTCTTTTATGTTTCCCCGTGGCAGCCATCGTCATAAAGTCAGCCAGGCGAATGGGACGAGGTTTGCTGCTTCCCCTCTTTCGCCTCGCATCATCTCGCCTCTTTTTCCCGACCGTTTCTCTCTCCCCCGCCTTCAACACCACCCTCTCTCACGCGTTCCGCCAGTCTCTCTGTCTGGCCCTGTGAAGAGCGGGCGCGCGCGCGCCCGCTACCCCCGGCACACGCTCGTGCATCGTGGAACGCAGAAAGCGAGACCCACGGGTTACGGGTCGGCCAGATAACGGAAGAAGAGCGTGATCAGTGGAGGGAAGGATGCTGGAGGAAAAGGAGAGTGAGGCCTCTTCTTCAGCCACCTCCCATTTCGTCCGTGGCCTTTCGCACTGGCCCTGCAGCCCCAGGAATGCTTCTGCAGGATCTGCGGCCTTTGGTGCTGCACAGGTCGCGTCCCGGGCTCGAGTATTTCATTATCCTGTCCGAGAGGGCCGCGTTGCCGAATGGGGAGCAACCGGGTCAGAGGCGGCTGAACGTGGGGATAGGTCTGGGTTCTGTCGCGACCCTTCGTGGATTCGGGGGAACCGTTAAGTCAACGGGATAAGCTTACCCTGCGCCATATTGATTCGCCGCAACCTCTTCTTCCTCGTTACCCGGTCTTGTTTAAGGTCATCTGCTTTAAACTTCCTTGCTCCTTCATTTCCAGTCGCCTGTCGTTCAAGATCGGTGTGCCTGCTTCTGACGTAAATAGGCGTCCCGGCGACTATCGCCTCGGAGAACTCGCGATTCGAGGTTAATCTGAATTATTCGGTAGCTGAAAACGAGGCACGTGTCTGGTTATCCATGGATCATTCTAACTCGTGACGCGGTTGTAGAATTGCTGGAATGTGGACTATGCCGAAGGTAATGCAATCGTGTCGATCAATATCTTCGTGGGTATTTCAGAAATTTGTTGTTCCTTCTGTGTTCAGTCTTGATTCTTTTGAATTTCAAGGGTGTTTCATCGAGGTCTTCTTTATTAACGAGTTTTGCATATCTCTTATTCAGCCTTGATTATATTCTGTGTGGGTGTATTTTGCTCCGTGCTAAAGTGATCCTCAAATTTGGTATTGACAAGGGTTTCAGTATTGAAAAGTCTTACATTCTTTCCGGTAACATCTCTACACGAATAGATGCACGGTTCTGGCCTAACACCACGGCAGACACCTTCATTGTCCCAGAATTGCTGATCGATATGATCGAAGTAACGCGAGACTCGCTGCTGTGCGGTCAACCGAATCGTCGAAACGGTTAAATCCGTCTTGGGACGACGTTAATCGGATCACCAAGGGGAAAAATAGTTACGACGGATTAAGTCGTCTTCGATGCTCGAGAGAACGTAATCGGATATCGTACTATTAAATTGTTGCCCGTCGTGAAGGGGAAGGTGGAGAGTGAACGGGGGAAGGAGCAAGAGGCGATAGATGCGTGAGACGCTGCTAGTTTCAATTAAGATATTTATAACGCGCAAGCGTGCACACTCCACGCGTTATTTCCTCCAAAATTTTATCGTTCAAGCAACCACTGCAATATGCAGAGTCTGCAGTAGTTTCGAAGGAGGGATTAAGAGGGATAATTCGCTATTCACCCTCTATAAACAGAGGGTAGTCACTCCATGCTGCTAATCTGAACTTCAAAATTCTGATCAACAAACTTCCCTAAATTTCTTATATTTCTTTCAGACTTCTGCATCAGTTCCTCTTCCTTCGAGAAGCAATCCACTCTCGCCTGTACATTCCTTTGTTGCTCCTAATAGGGTGAATAATATCACAAAAGATCACTCGTTACTTGAACCCAGGTATCAAAAAGATAACCTCGCGTACAAAAATTACTGCAAAGTACAATTAATTGTACAGTAGAAACATAACAGGGGACAGTTAAATGCAACCGTGTCTAATCAATTTTCTAATTGACTTCCTCCCGAACGCCAGCTCGCGCGGAATATTTTATTTCGCATATTCAGTTCGGTTTTTTACGGTGAATTCCTGGTGCACAGTTGTACCGAGGCCATGGTAGACGACGGTGAGACTACGTCCTTGCAAAATGTCTATGATGGCGTACGTGTTAACCTCGTTTCCCGCTATCTCCCGGGCCATACTTCAGAGCCGTCGGTATCAGCTCCGCGCCAGAAGAAAGCCGGGACCTCTTCCGCTTAATAACATTTAATTTAGCGCGTAAATTTTATAATCGGCCGTTACACGCGTATTCGCATAAATCCCCGTCCCGGCAGCGCTCTCTTCCCCGTACTTCGTATAAAGCGGTTGCCAGGGGTTCGAAGCAACCCTTCGTAGACTACATTATAGGAATTTTCCGCCGGTACGTGCCGGCTGCGCGAATATTTTACGATCGATCGATTATCGAGGGACGAGGGAAGGTGGCCTTCTCTGTGTACGGGTGCCTCGTGCACAAAGGGCGGGAAGAAAAGTCCAGGTGCCCTGCGTTACGTTAGGTCAGTGAAAAACCTTCAAAGAAGCTAATGAAAGGCAGACTAGCGTGACTTCTACTTAACGGGACATGGTTAAATATTAATAACGCGATCGATCATCCCTTTCTTACTTTATCTTCCTCCTTTTTTCTGGACGAGATCAATCGACGCTACCTCGATTACTGAACGCCCACGAAACTCCGGCCTCTCCTTTCATTTCCTTCGATACTTATTTACACTTTCGGTACGAGTTACCGCCCCGTTATTCTCGTCGCTCTCTCAGCGAAGCCGATCAGCTCGCGTTCACGTGTCCTCTCGCGATTTCAAACGAACACTTGGGAAAGAGAACTAAGAAGACTAAAGGTCCACGCACACATATCCGTTCCGTCTCAGTTCCGTGTCAGTGTGCCATTGGTAAGAAGAAGAGGGGCGTAGAGGGTCTCTTCTACTTACCACTGGCACACTGACACGGAACTGACACGGAACGGATATGTGTGCGCAGACCTTTAAGGTCCACGCACACATATCCGTTCCGTCTCAGTTCCGTGTCAGTGTTCCATTGGTAAGAAGAAGAGACCCTCTACGCCCCTCTTCTTCTTACCAATGGCACACTGACACGGAACTGAGACGGAACTGACAAGTGTGCGCGGACCTTAAGAAGACGCGGGCGACTAGGAGCCTGTTGAGTACGCAAATGTTCGTACGTATTTGCCGAACCAGTTCACGTACAATTATAATGAATGGACTCACGTTCGTGCAGGATGGTACAAGAAATAAATGAATACAGAAACTCACACTAATGACTAGTAACTATATTAGAAGTATAAGTTATAAGTGATGTTATCTGTTCGAGCGATCAGTGAGAAGTGCCCATGGCGTCACCCGCTTACCCTCTTGTCGACGTGAAAACGGAAATGCCATCGCTGCTAGCGTCGAGAAAAGAAAGCTCAAGCTGGCCCTCTGATTGGTCATTTAGAAAAAGACGGAAATTCGCGCGGGAGACCCAGTAGTGAGGAACGGAAAGGACGCTTGGGTTTTCCCAATGACGTAGCCTAGCCGCTCGCCATGCACCCTCTCGCCGTGTTTTATGACCCTTTCTTCCCCGGCCTACGAAGTCGTCATCTGGCCGACAACCGACCAGTGCCGTTACAATCTCTATCTACCCGGTGTACGCATTTTTCCATTGTTTTATAAAAAATCCATTCGCGTCTCAATCACGCCTAATTCACGCCTCAACAGAGCCCGGCGGAGGATGAAAGCGTAGAGGAGCAGGATGGGTTGGAAGGTGAGCGAAGGGGTGGTAGGTGAAAAGAGAGCAGAGGGAACAGAGGAAATTCCTGAAGCCGTGGAGGGTGGCAGGAAGGCAAAGGGGCGCTGTAGAGGGAAGCAACAGCTCGCCAAAGGGGCAACTTTCCGCGAGATGATCTTGTTTACGTACCGGGTATCGATTTACCGAGATCGAGGTACTCCCTCACAGAGGGACTGAGGAATCCGGGCGGCACGGCCGGTGCCTCGTTGGTCGGATTGTTTCTTTCATCCACGTCCTCGTAGTAGTAGTCGTCGTTGTCGTGGCTCTCCTCCTCCGGGTCCAGGGGTTTCGCTCTCTTCGACACCTTCCCGCCTCCATGCCTCTCTCCCTCGGTGTCCCGCGCTCCCACTGAAACACGATCGATGCTATTTAAAAGGCGAATAGATTTCAACCCCCTGGCGACTGGGCACGCGACACTCCGAGTGTCCTCCTTTATACCGTTCGCCTGATTCTCCGAGTTTTTCACCTGTCATCAGGGGACCGCCTTAACGCTGATGAAACCACGAACGCATTTACTGTCGTCTGATTGACACTGTAAAACAGAGGGTGTATTCTAGTATGTGGAGTCTACAGGCTGGAACGAGCATAGTTCAGCTGTTGGACTCTACGGAGCCAATGGAATAAATATGGAAGCACAAATGTAGCCCTTCTTAGGTGAGACGAAGAAAGTAGATTGACCATCGATAAGAATCACGAGCTGGGCCCTCGATTTCATCCCTCGAACACCAGGGGAAGAAGTGAAAAGTGCTGGCACAGTTTCCAAACAAACTACCAGAGGCCAGAGCGCGAAACGAAGGGTGGAGTCGTAATGTTTTCGGTGTGCCACCGCCTCGATGTTTCCGCTGGCGAAGCTGCGGGTCCTGCAGACTTGACCCACTCACCATCGACACGACGCGACGGGGGGAAGTTGGCTCCCGTTCAGACGGCGACGGCGTTGGGGCAAAGTTTCGCGGGACACAGGCTCCCGGACACGGTCAGGCGAAAGAGGGAAACGGAGGGAATAAAGTTCTGCGGCCACGTCGTCGCGATTACGCGAACCGCACGGTCGTAGCTGTTGCGTTATTCACGGGCAGGTTCATATACACGACCACCGATTCGTCCACTTTATCGGAGCTAACAGGTTCGGAAGTCTGAAGCTAATTAATTTCAGCTTTGTATACCCGTTTTCGTTAAACATTTCCTCTGTCGGACAGGCCGGTGATTGCGTTCGCGCCCTCGCCCGCCCGCTCGCCTGAAATATTCAAAATTCCGAAATCGTTAGGGTTACCGTGTACATTGCGAACCTATAATCGCGTAGGCGAACGCACTCGGATCGATCCATCGCGTCGGGGCTGCGGGAAAATCGAGGTATTCCTGGGAAAATGAAGTGCACGGTGCCTCGATGATCCCTACAATTACCTCCGCGTGTACGGAAACGAATTAAGGGGATACTTTCGTTCCCGAACGGTAATTCGTTCGTCGAGGCGGCTCGTATTATTCAGAGGGTTGTTTATGGGGCATCTGGAAAGAGGCCCTCTTAAGGGTTAAGAAGGTCGAAGTATGGAAGAGAAAATTAATTAACTTTAGAAAATGTCTGCCTCAATATTAATGGTAGTACTTGAACTGCAGTGTTGCAACTTCGGTGCCATTTTCTGCTCTTTTCTGCAAGTACGAACACCTTGAAGGTGGAGGGTACGTAGTTTATAATTTGTAAGCGTCGCGTACGGTCTCGTTGTCCATACACGAATTAATCCACTGCGTTTAGGCGCATAAAGTTCGGCTGGTCGATGAGCCGTTAATTAGCTTCCCCGTCACGGACGCACCGGTATCAAATGGGATGAACGCGGGATCGTATCCACCTTTCCTGCCAAAGTAACACGTACACGACAATGCGCGCAAACAGTACACTGCAGCCAGAATTCCTCGCCAGCTAGAAGCTCGGCTTGCCTGCCACCGAAACCTAAAACATTCTGGGAACTGTTCACCCCTTGCATTCGCGTGTTTTGCAAGTTAAAGCCAATAATATCTACTTGTCGCGAAATCACTGTGCATTGGCTTGTTCTTTAAAATCATTTGTCCATTACGAAGTTGCAAAAATTGAAGAGTTGATAACTTAGTCACTAAACTGAGACGAGTTCCATTTAAGTGAATTTAAGTTTTTAATTCCTTCCTCCGTCGATTCTCATATACAGTACTGGAAATATTTATTGCAACACTCGAATATTTAGCGCGTATATTCGCGTCCACCTCGTTTAGTATTAGTATAAGCATCCTTGGTATATCTTGGTTAAAATAAATTGGATACCAGCTACTTTGTCAATTTCGGGGTATTGCAACAAATATTCCCAGTGCCCTACGACTATTGATGAGTGACAATCGATCGGTGGAGATATCATTTCACTCGTCTCAAAGCCAACAGAAAAAATACTCGTTCCATTTCCATCCCGAAGCATTCCCAAAGTAACCCGGAGCGCGTTGCGCGGTCCTTTGTTAATTAACGACCGTTTAATTACCCGACCGAAATTGGATGTTCCCAGGCAGGGAGAACGATGATTCGTAAATTGCCCAATTTTTCGAGCGTGCGCGCCGCTCCACGGTGCCAGGGCGCGCTATGTTTCTCCAACAAATATCATAATAATTAGGCCGCGATGAAAATACCGTGGCTCGCGAATTCGTAAATCGCCGATAGTTAATTAACCAGGGTATATCCAGTATCGGGGCCCCAGCGATGCACGCCGGTTCGTCGAGCACGATCGTTCCTCTAAAATGGACTCCCACTTTTTTTTCCGTTCCTTCAAATTTCAGAGCTCAGTCCTCGGGCAACAAGCGATCGATCCGAGGCAACTCGTTTGCTATTACACGCAACCGCGTTAATTTAGTTCCGGCCGGGCTAGCGTGATACTCTCGCCCGTGGAAACGCAACGAATCATTGATAATTATTTGATATTCGCTTGGCTAACGAATAATTACACTTGTTTGTTCGTGGCATTTAATACAGCAGGTGTTATTTGATTTCACCTCCCTACTTATTCGCGCGTGTTTTATGAAATTTGGGAGGCCATGCGCGGCGATATTGCCCATCCAGACGCAGAGAATTCCGCGGGGACGAATCGAACTCTCGGGCGAGATACTAGCGGGGAAAATCCTATCGATCCGAGTATTTTATCGCGACGTTAAAGCGCTGCTTATATTATTACAGAATTCCTTTGTAAAGCGGTTCGAAATTCATCGTTGTCGTTTCAACCGCCATCGCTTGCTTTCTAAGAACGAAGATTTCTGATATTCGAAGTGGTACTTAGACGCGGAACTGTAACACCCACTTCGTAGCTCCCTATTGAAGAGCCTCTTCTGGAAAGCTGGCTCCTCCTTTTTTAAACTATTCGACGGATTATCGTCATTCGTCCATTCTCCTTTATTTCACTGGCGTCATTATTTCCCTTGATCCCCCAGCGTCTCCTCTCTGTTGTCCAGCGTGTTTCTACCATCCCTCCTCGATAGCGGCGAACTCACCCCCTCCCCCTCCCCCTCCCTCCCCGGACGCTCGAGGAATTTCTTCGCGAACGGCACTCCACCACGATCTTTCGGGTCTCGTTTCCGAGGAGACGACTTTCAGCGGAGTCAGCTTCGAATTTTAGCTCCGACGGAACTTAGGTGCAGACGCGTACAATAAGTGTTTTAACCCGAGCACGAGCGGCTGAGAATGAAAACGAAGTTTGGAAAGAACGTGCCTTTGGGAGATGCCGGCAAGCGTCGTTGAAAATAATACAATATACTTTATTCATTGATTATTGGTAACGTTGAACGTGATTTCAGGATATGAATTACATTCCAATGGGGTGCAGACTTTAAAATACTGCAGGCTAATAGTTGTTCAACTAATTGTAAGTGAAATACACATCTTCATGTTTGAAGAGATTGGGGTAGGTTCTGAGGACGGACATCGTGTGACCAAATTAAATTTTTCAAGAATCTTCTTAACCTTTCGAAATGGGAACATGTGTTTTCAAATAGCTATCATTGTAATTCATTTCTCGAGGGTTAAAATAGCCACGCATTATACATTTGCTATTTAAAATTGTACTGTTGCGGTGTGTAAGAAGGTCGCCTTTCCTCGTCGACTCCCGCGAACAGGCTTCGTGTCTAGTGAAGCGAGCAAGTAGAAACGGTCCGCGTATGGCCAGACGCGGTTCAGCAGCCCGCGCGGTGGACGCGTGCCTCGTTTCCCCCGAAACCGTGGCGCATCGCTTCCGCGATCATTACTATCATCGCTGCAGCCCGAACCACGCGCAATCTTTGCACCGATCGCTAAACGAGCCGCAAGTGTGAGTGTTTGAAGCCCGTACATCGCCGTTTAAAAATGCAGAGCCTGATGTGCGCGGCTTATCTCGGAGCCGGCAACAGAGGGAATCGACTAGCGATCGCTGACACAACCCCAGACCATTCGGGAGATAGCGATGGTTGCGTAGCACGCGTAGATCGCGAGTTTTCCCATCAAAGGCAAACTAATTACGCAGGTATCCTGGTCCGTAGCGACGCCCCCTCTCTCGCGATCCCAGTTACGGATTTCTCCGTTCGCGATGAAATTTCAGGCCGAACGGGCACGGTCGAACGAGGAAGGAGGGGGTTGGCAGAGGGTGGTTAACGGAGAAAGCCGTTGGTAGTGGAAGGATGTGCAACGAATGGAAATACAGACGGAACGGAACGGACGTTGCTTCGGGGCTAAACAGTGCGCCGCGGCGAGGATGAGGAGCCGAGGGGGGTTAGGTTAGAGAAGAGAGGGAGGGCATGGGTAACCAGCAACAGCACAGGGTGCCGAGAGCTTCGTTAAATAATTAATCGATCCGTACTCGGCCGACTGTCGGGGATTCCTTTCTATTCTCCCGCCTCTCGTACAAACGTTGCGTTTTCTGAGGTTTCTCGCGGTGGCGCGCCGTTGGATAGGATGAGCGGGCCAGCTCAAAGGTGAAATCGCGGGAGGGTGCCAGGGGAGGGACGCGTCGACGATCCTTCTGGTCGGAAGCCTGACGTTAGTCTGTTCTTTTGCGAGGCGGAACGGTCGAATTCAGCAAGTGGAATGGTTAAGAAGGGTTGAATTCCTCGATTAAACTTCCGCCTCCTGCCTCCACTTTACCCCGCGAATATGTAGCTCAGCGAATTGCTTTAGTTTTTGGGCTCGCCTCCGGTGATCTGTTCAAATTCTTTTGAACCTGATTCGAGTATGTGGAAATGTCTACTTAGCCTGCAGATGCTCCCAGGCTTTCTGACTTCCACGAGTACTACGCTTCTTCGTGTACCCTTCACGTGCTACGCAATCGTAGACACCGTTCCACTCTTTCCTCCATCTATTAGCAAAAGGAAAGCACCATCCGCGATGAGCGATAACGACAAATAGCCATTCCTCTCCAGAAGGATCCCCGCACTTGCTTCTCACGCGATCCCAAATGTTTCAAGCGTGGTCATAATCGAGAATTCGAGCATTTTTCGAGCTCCATGTTGTACGTAAACTGCCGTGGAAAATAAGCGAAACGTCGAGGGAAACGATGAGCGATAACGACGAATGGACGGGAATAAGCGGAAGGAGAACGTATTCCGCAACGAGGGCAATCTCGTTTCGCCCAGCTCTTTCTATTTCTACAATGAAATTCTCCGCAGCGGTAAGAAAATCATAATTAAAATCGAGCGAGCCCCTCTGTACCGGCATGGAATTATTCCCCTCCCTGTTCGACTCGTCTGTAAAGATCAACCGGGGCGCCGTTTTCGCAGCGGCGATTCCTCGCGCGCCCCGTGCTCGGCAAGCCGGAAACAGAGCGGGCAGCGGACGCACGAATTCTGGCCGTATCGCGGCGTAACCTTCGATTAAGCTTATAACCACTTAATTTACGGTTCGTCACAACGACAGTTCGGGAATCTGACGTTAATGAATTCCAAATTTGGGCCCATTAATTCCGGCGGAAAACGCGACCAGGGCGATATTAACCCGCCCCCTCCGCTACGAATGTATCGTGAATAACGCAGTAGGCACGTTCCGCGGTTTCCGCTCATTATACGCGGCCGGCTATTACAATGTTTTCATTCTTCGTAACCGCGCTATATTACGCCCCCCTGATTAATCATCCTATTTTAAAGTGGACCCTCGCGACCCAACGAGTTCGCGTCACTCCCGCGCGGAAAAACGCTCTTCCTGGGCGTATTTTGTAAATGGTCACTGTCACGAACCTGGATCTTCCGTTCCTTCGATCCTTAGCTTCTCGATCGACGTAGGGATACTTTTACTGGGTGCCGAGCTTACCACGCAGTTTCGGAATAGGCAGCGAAGTGGCATCGTAATCGCTGATTCACGACAGAAGATGTTGTACGGTTGTTAATCCATCTCGACACGCTAAGCACAATTGCTCCGTCATAAATTCGCAGGTGATACGAAAAATCGCGAGTTCCTCAAGGTCCCCAGATGCAACGGGAATTAACGCGAACGGACACATACGTACCTAGGTATTCAGACAACGGAACGGGGCGCCGAATTTTTTTTTTACGGCTCTCAGAGCCATCCCCGTCAATTGCCTCGCGAAATGATGCTTCTTTGCCGCCTGTCTATTTACACGCGCGTCCCCATTATTCCCCGGGCGAAATTAAGCTACGAGCCGTCGTGGCTAAACGACAGCCGACGGTTACGCGACGCGCGAACGCTCGGATCGCGCATATATTTTGTAAAACATCATAAAGCAACGTGTCTGTCTACTAACACCCTCCCCCTTCGCCTTCACCTTTCGTTCTTCTTGCCCGGCCCGATGGCATCGCGGAACGAGCAAAAAGGCGGGCGAAGGAAAAAGAGAGTCGCGCAGCTATTTCCTGCGTTTCGCGACGCGCAAATATCCCAGGGAAACGGCACTTTAATATCGCGCGGTACCGCATGAAAATTCGCCGTACTGCTGGAGGGGGGCGGCGGTCGCGGGGCAGGATGGGAAAAGGACCGCGGTAAAGGGGCTGGAGGAGGCGGCGACGTGGCGGTAGACGACGATCCTGGGTAGCTAGAGGCCAGGAAAAACGTAGGGAAATAGAACAAAAAAATGGGAAAACTTGGTGCGTGTCCCCGTGGCGACGAGTGTTCCGTGGGAAACTTGCCAGCGTGGCTCGCGAACGCTTTGGATCGCGTCAATCGACAGGCTGTTCCATAATATGCGGGCACCGATTCGGGGGTGAGTTCGGTACGCAAAAATTATGGAACGTATTCGCGTGGATATTCAAGTCTTAGCTGAGAAAGTTAAGTAGGTGTTTGGCTGATTTTGACCGATTTTAATGAAATTTTAGGCATGTATACAACTTACTTCAATCTACAAACGGGATTTTTGAATTTTCATTACAGGCTCACAAAAAAAAGTTTGAGAAACGACCTGTACTATTTTTTCTGCTATTCCGACCAATTGCATTTTTTTTTTCAAAACGACGAATCACGTTCCTTAGCAAACTAATCCTTCTAGCTTCTAAAAAAAAAAGACTCAAGTCGTTTGGAACAATTCTAAAAAAGTTATGCGATTTTAAGGGTTGTAGACTTTCGTTCGTCCGCTACTGTACCTACATACGAACTTGTGTAATTTGGAATCAGAGTCAGGTAGTAAGGTGTTTATGCTGTTTCTTGGCATTTTTATTTGTGTTGAATTCAGTACTACAGTTGCGCGCGCCCGCTATGAAGCATCCTGTATAGATATGAGTCTGCTAATTCGTGTTTATCCGAGCTGGATGGCGATTATGCACGTCCCATCATGCGCGTATGTACGCGATCAAGACACGACCGCGTGCCAAGGAGCAGGGAGTGTGTTTCTTTCAGCGCGAGCACATTGGAAAATGTTTATTGTGCCGTGGAAAAAGTTTGTGCGGCGGATCGACGGCAAGTAGAGGGACGAATCGTCGATTCCATTCGAGCAATTTAAAATTTAAATGGGGAACGCAGTGGATGGCGAGCCATTGAAGGTAAACAGTGCCGTATGGATGGCAAACGAATTTTTCGGGAGTGGAGAGACGGGGGTGTGAGTTCAATCGGGTGGGATGGAAGGAAATGCTGTAGGACATGAACTGTAGAGGTTCTATCTTGCCAGGCAACGCTGGCAATTCGAATATGCAGCTTTAAACACTGCATTCTGTCGATATTTCCTACAGCTTGTCAAGTTTACTTGAGCAGAAGCTTGCCAAGTGTGATTCAAGGGGCTGCAGGATCATCTAAAACTTTTTTCTCAAAACAAACTGCCCTATCATTAATTTTAAAACTAGTAAGGACTCCGTAAACCGAGTTTATATTGTTAAAGAATTTATTAGCTTAGCAGCAAGTTAGCCTCTTCCAAGTATTGTGTTTAACAGAAAGCTTTGATGGTCATACACTCAAAAAAAAAAAGCAAGAATCCTTCCAGAGTTACTGGTGATTATGAAGAATTCCGTATTCATAATTTTCCGCCATTTTCACCACCTAAGATTCTTACCCCACGCCCGAAATCCCCCCTCATGCGGCCGCAGTAGTAAGCCAGGAGACATATTTCCACCCACCAATCAGGTCATTCGTGGAAGGGCAATGGTTTTTGCCTAAACTTGGAGTAGGGTTCAGTCTTTGCCTGCGTCTCGAATGGTAAACATGGGGTCGTCGGGCTGTGCTTGTTGTATTGTGGTCGCGTGTAGGGTAGATTGTGCGCAGTGCCTTTAACCTCAACTTTAGTCACATGTATGTATTATCAATTGATAAGTCCCAGTGATAATGAAAACGAAGGGCCGAGAGTAATGCTGCTATAAACGACTTAAGCCTACGATCCTAATTCTAGCTACGCCATTAGCGCCATCTCATATTCTTACTGCGAATACAATTATAGTATGAAACGTCCCTATCGTTAGAAATACCTTTGTACTTTCGATCATACTTCGTTAGAATTTAATTAGCGGGTGCGAAGAATTTTGAACATATCCGCGACACCTACAGCCGGAATTTGAAAAACACGATTCAAACGCTTTTCTATTATTTTGCGGGATGCCTAACAAACATGTTGACGTTTGCTTCGACTGAAAGTTGCACGAAGTTAGATTCTTTTCAGGTTTCCAAGCTCTGTCTCCGTTCCTGCAGTTCCCCTTACGCAAGCTTGCCACACGAAACCGCGATTCAATCGGGACTTCTGCGTCTACCTCGAGTTTCGCGTTGACCAGCCATCACACCTGTCATCTAAGAACGTTCCTCAAGAAAAAATCGTCTTTAGACAAACTTCAGTCGACCTGGTCGCCAACCCGTCGTAAATAGACTGTCTGCAAACGTTGCAAGCAATTTCTCCTACGAAGCAAAGGCACGGATGTCGAAAATAGCAAAATGAAATTCAAAACCATAAAGGACTATCGAAATAATTATTCACATAAAATACACTTCAATTTGTTCTCTGCCTTCGTCGCCCCCAGTGTATAAGATACGAAATGGTTAATTATCAAACTGAGAGTATGTTTCGAGAATTAACGCATATATTAATTAACAAGCTCTTCTTCCTTCCGCGTAATACAATTGACAATCAGCTTGTCGTTTAGCTTAGGTTACCATACATCGAATTAGAAACTTAAAGGGGATCTACGTACAGTAGGGGCAGCAACGTTTTGCACGATAGTAACACGTTAATTAGCGTTTACGAGTTAAATCGTTTGCGGAATGTGGACCACGAACGATAGGTGTACCGGTTGCTCGGTGCCGTTTTTAATAAACTTGCCGATTTCCAGCGCTCGAGAAGATTTCATTATCTAACAGAGCAAAAAGTGCGCGAGTGAAATTCTACCGGTTTTTAATCAAACGCATTCGTCCCGGCCATTGTGCCCGTTGGCGTGTAAAAATTTCACGATCGTGCACGGATCGGACACAGGATATTCCGGAATAACGTGGAGAAAAGGGAGTGGTAACGTTGGAAATGGAATTTCGCGAGCGCGCACGTCCAGAATTTGTCAAGTGGAGAACAGCTGACGGTTTCGCGACACTTGTATAATTCGTCGATCTTCGATCTCGCCGACGACTCCGTTCGCGTATCAGAAGCTTGTATCTCGTCGGCTCCACCCTGGATTTAATCTGTACTCGATTTAATTTAGATTTCCCTGTTCTGGCGCAACGATTTCGAGATCAGATCGCGAAGGGAGCAGTTCGTTAGGTATGTGCGAAGATGAGCTGCAGCAAGAGCGATGTGGACGTAAATGGAACAGAGGCGATGCTGAGAAACGATTAGACGAAAGTGCGAGCATTGAAATTGATGCTTTACGGCTAGATGTACGATTAGAGCTCACCGGGAAGATCTAACAGTTTTGTAATACATGTAACTTCCTAGTCTACGCGAATGAATTGGTGGATTTATCTCGTAGAACGCCGTCGTTTCTCTCGAGCAAACGAATGTAAATGAAGAATGTCAGGGTGGTAATTGAGACACGTGTAACTTAAAATGTAATTGTAGATATTAGATAGATAGCTGACAATTAATTTTGATTATCTCATTAAGTAGCTAAGTGTAATAGTTGTGATCATCTCAATACCGCGCTCGTGACAAAATGAGCTGGCCTTGATCATCCATGGATAATCCTTACGTTCACACACCCCTCCACAGACTTAACGTCGCCCTTTACGATCCTCGAAATGTCAGCAGACTTTGTCGGCGGTCCAAATAACCTCGATTGCATTTCCCCCTGCAAGAATTCGGTCTCGAGCGAACTATGGCGTGCATGGAGATAAGTTGAGGGATGGCTAGGGAGGTTGGGCGATCGTGACGCCTGGAAGACGAGCAGCCTGTGCGAATTTTGATGAAAATGAGAATACCGTGCGCAGTTATACTGCGAGCACTTCATTTGTGGTTTCCATGGAAATGGGACGAGTACACGCGCGAAAAGTGAGAAAGAGAGCCGGAGGGCGGGAACAAGAGGGGGAGAGAGAGAGAGAGAGAGAGACCGAGAGGGTTGCTGTGCTGGTTGGGGGTGGGACGGGAAAGGGAGGAATAAGCCATTTGACGTAGAAATCAATAAGGCACAGTTTGAATAAAAAAAGCTGCATCGCGATTCACGTCTGGCGAAAACACCAGGCTGAAAAATGAACGAAACGAAGTGTCCCAGCGTTTGGGGCTGATTTACATTGACAGCGACGAATCGTATCGCCAACGGATCGCGCAAACCCTTCGCTCGCCTC
Source organism: Andrena fulva (assembly GCA_946251845.1). NCBI lineage: Eukaryota > Metazoa > Arthropoda > Insecta > Hymenoptera > Andrenidae > Andrena > Andrena fulva. Next base: position 56,623,137 of record OX276329.1, on the reverse strand, counting down.
CTGCATGGGATCTTCCTCTCCCGACCATTCCGTTCTCTGATCACTCCGAGTAGCTCGATTCTATAATCATTCTAGCTTAGATTCTGACGATAGAAAGTCCACAATGATTTCCATCTTTCAAACCTAATTCATAATTGGCTCCTTACTTGTGCATTTTAATTCACTCGACAGTTGTGTACAATAGCCCTAAAGGCAATCATAATGGTTTCCTAGTGTATCAACATAGAATGCGATTAAATTGAAAGGTAGACGCGTGGTTGCACCAGTTGATCGAGCACTCTTAATTAGCCAATCGTGCGACAGAGCGCGTTAGAAATGCGAGAAATCTCGGGCGATTAATTACCGTGCCACGGAGGTGGATGTCTTTGAGAGAAGTGGCGATGCAGGAGACCATCCAGGAATCGTGAAAGCGCGATACGATCGTTGCCTCACCACTTTCTGCCATGTATGACAGGGACGTGTTAATCACGGCGGACACACTTTCCACGCGTTCGTTGTCCAGCGATTTTCGCCGAGCCACATCACGGTTGGAGCGTTTTCACTCTCGCTGCACCTCGATAGGCGTCTTCGCATGCCAGACACGGTTTAGAAAGGTGATGTAAAAGCGTAGGGTGCCTTTAGAATGCGCGGTAGGTGTGCCAATCGGCCATCCTCGGAGTCAAGACGGCCTCAGTGCTCCTTGCAGCACGACTCAACGATTATCGGTCGAGTTTCCTTGCACGGTGCCGAGGAAATCCTTGGCGGTGTTCTTTCTTTTAGGGCTTTCTCACGCGAGATACTTCTGCGACTCACGGCTATGATTTCCGATGTGATCGTATATCTAACAGCTTCGCTTCCGAAAATGGCACGGAAGATGGAATACCTGTGGATATGTGTGAAATACCACTGAGAATAGCTCCTCGCTATTCGTCGTTAAAAATTGATTCCATACACCCTCTTTCCCTTTCAAATTCCCTTTGAATATACGAGACTCCGTTTTACTCCGTGCCTTTATTATTAGTAACGGCCGATCATCAGAATACAGTGTATAGAAATTCCTTTGAACAATACACAAAATTGTAGCTTCTTATTTCCCGATACCACGCCCTATAAATTCTACAGCCCTGACGCATAATCTTCGCGATAGACGTATGACTATTGACTGATAATAACAGGCGACCGATTCCCACGGAAAAGCGATAAGGTGTCCGGTCGGAAAACTGTGGCGGATCTTTTACAAAGAACAACGCGCAAGGGTGGCAAGGGAACAGCGTCGAATTTCCCGTGACAACATTTCTTGCTCCCCCTCCGAGTCAGCCGACGAATGAAATTTCGCTGAAAAAGAGCGAGAAAAGCTTTCCACGTGAACTGATTCTGTTTGCTCGTTGCAAATACCCGGGGCTGGTATCCGTTTGACTGTGCAGCCTCTCGTCGATTCGCGGACCTTTTAATCTTAGGCCACTCCGCCTTTCATCTTTCCCCTGCCGGTTTCCCTCAGCAATGACTGCGCGCAACCCTCTTCGCCGATCTCGCGAGCACGCGAGCCTTTCGATTCTTCGAACGATCCGGAATTACCATGGCAATAGAGAACTTGCTCCAACTACCATTACCTTGAAAAACTTGCGCCTAACAACCAGAGTTGGGCAAAGCTAATATCTGGATAACATCTAGTTAAAAGGTCCTTACGGTTAATCGTTAGTCAAAGGGTGACTAAAGATGATTTAGCTTAGCTTTAGTCATGACGCCAGAGCTGAAGCCGGTTATTCAAGGATGGTTTCAGCTATCATTCAATTTTTAGTCGAGGAAACGACTAACCGGCGAAAACCTTTGCGGCCTGAACCGCGCGCGGTCGCCTACCGGTCAGATTCTATAGAATCTGAATTTGTTTATTTTTCATCGTATCAATATGAAATTGACGCCAATGGATTCTTGGTGTTCTCCCGATTAATTGGACTGAAAATAATTTAAATCGGACTATTTTTAACGAAACGGGCTTGGAATTCTGCAAACAAATTTCTCACGTGCTATCCTTAATTAAGGTCCGAATTATATCATTTTTGAGCCCATTTTCATCGGGAAGACATAATAATTGTAGGCGAAAGCATCAGAAAGAATATGTATGTATAATCTTTCGATTGTTGAGAAGCCTTTGGGCTCGCATTATCGGGAAAGACCTACCCGATGCGAGCGAGGACCTTCGGGCCCCAGTAGACCGCCCGTTGACAGCCGAGAGCAATAAAACCGACGGGCCACATAAAATCTTCCTGTTTTTGATAAGTGTTAATAAAAGTATTACCAATCGATTTCTCATGTCTTCCCGATGAAAATGGGCCAAAAATGATATAATTCGGACCATAATTAAGGATATTACGTGAGAAATTTGTTTGCAGAATTCCAAGCCCGTTTCGTTAAAAATAGTCCGATTTAAATTATTTTCTGTCCAATTAATCGGGAGAACACCAAGAATCCATTGGCGTCACTTTCATATTGATACGATGAAAAATAAAGAAATTCAGATTCTGTAGAATCTGACCGGTAGGCGGCCGCGCGCGGGCCAGATGGCCTTTCGCCGGTTAGTCGCCTTCTAGACTAAGAATAGAATGACAGCTGATCAACGATAGTCACAAACCACGACTAAAGGCTCTTGACTAACCAGCTTCAGCTCTGGCGCCTTGACTAAAGCTAACTCAGGTAAGTTTTAGTCGACTAAGGAAAAAGGTGAAGTAGCTTTAGTCGAAACGTTATTTCAATCACTTTTTAGTCGAATGATGCCCAACTCTGCTAACAACCGTCCGATTCTACCTACTCAGAACCCAGTGGCTCCTTTTCCGCTATAAATGGATATTTTTACTTTTAGTTTCTTTCAGCCGTCACGCTAGGGAGACCCCTTAGCTTGTGGCATATTTAACGCTTGACGTCATTCATGAGCCAGCATTATTTAACCGCGATCGTTTTTTAGAACCTCAGTGATATATCGTACTCGAGACTGTCCACTGTGCCCGGAACAATGTCGACGGTACTCGTCGTTAAATCCTCCGCTCCTTGTACTCCACCCGAATTTGCAATTTAATGGACACGGTTAGGGGCCGTGGCGTCACGACCACGCTGCTCGCAAGCACGTCGATAGGAGCTGATAAAAGGGGAAGACTGGGGCCGGGGGCCGTTAGAAATGGATGAATGCCCGTGTAGCCTCGAAAGGGTCCTCGAGGCGGGGGGTGGAGAAGACATTAGGTTGACAGGGCTCACGCAACAGGTAAACGGCGGATTATTGACTGTTCGGTTCGACACGGAGTCGCAGGATCAGGATACGCTTGGCGTGCACGAGGCCGCAAAGTGCACGCGCGTGCACCTTCCCCACACATTCGGTCCGGGTCTTGCCCGACCCGGCGCGTAGGAGGGCGCGGGCCGTGTGTACACAGCCGCGGAATCAAATGTACCCGCAATGATTGCGATGTGTATTCTCATTTCCAACGTATTCCCGCATTCTGCTTGCACAGGAGTGCATTAATGCATGCAAAGGATTCCATTGAGCCCCGCTGCAGTCTAATTTCGCGGTGTCCTTTATCCCGCCAACGCGCTTTGCTGGCCGGTTTATTATCGGGGATAGAGACGTTCACGTGGAATTTATGGAATTCACGGCGATAATCGACCGCGAAATTTACTGCGCCCACCGGCGAATTCAGTATATTTTTTCCACTTACAGAGCATGTATATTCGCTGGGGTGTTTGGGTATCGCGGTTGAAGAGACTTAGGAGCTGAAACTTAAAAGCTCTTGACTTGAAGAGAATTTACTTTCTAACGTAACACCAGTTTCTAGGTTTTGACCAAGGATTAGTGATTTCTTTATTCGATTCTCTTTACTCTCCTTAACAATCTTAGGACGGTATTTATAGATTGATAGGATCCTCGTATGAAACACAAGGATCTGAATTTCTATTTCTATTACCTGTCTAGTTTCTGATTTCTAGGTATTATAATTTCTCTCCTGCGTAATTCTACAATTATAGTCGCACGTTTGCGATATGTACAAATCGCCACAAAGAGGCTCGCGAGTTGCGCCGGGGAAGCGGTCTGACCCAAAGCCATCCCTTTCCTTCCCCCTAATCCACGGAGGCATACCTCGCCCGCTGGAGCGAATAAATGCTTGGAATTCATGGGAGTTTATACGCTGCACGGCGAGGAAGTCTCGGAGGTCTTCGATCGGGCGGCGTGCAGTTTTTCAGCGGGGCTCCTCGATATTTCAATCTATCTCCAGTCGAAAGAGAGATCACGGGGGATGCGTTATTTCGCCGGCACGACTCGAAGCAGCGGTGCTCTGTTCGCCGCACGCGATCATTTCCGTGGGGCTGATTCGCGTGGATACGGGGAAAAGCGCTCCCCTTTGCCCGGGACCTCTGTTTCCTCCTTGCCTTATTCGGTCTCGTTGCGTTTGAGGGACGATAACTTATTTATTTCGGAATGACGAGTCGCGCGGCTGCGTGGGAGGCATAAAGGAGCAGCGAGAGGAGAGCCTGGCGAATGTTTACGCAGGCTAACAAACAAAAGAAGGAGGGTGGTGAAACATGAAATAACGACGTAAGTGTGGGGCGGACGTCAAAGGAAAGTTTGAAGTGTGACCGGGGATAAAAATAGGGTTGTGTAAAGAGGAAGAATTATATTCTGCAGTTTATCGTGGAGAATGAGGGAACGAGCCGGAATGAGCCAGCGTTACTAACGTAGTACGTAAAATGTGGGATTAAAGTTATTTATGCGTGCAGGTTGCGTCACGGAATTGGGGTGAGTTGTAGCTAGTGTCTCGTACCGGATAGAAAATAATTGTGAGGGAAAAATATAATGGTATAACAATGCCTTCCTACAATTTCACCTTTCTCAGGATTGCAACGACGCACTTGCAAACTGCATTTGGGGCAATTAGAAGAAACTGTTTATAAAATTATTGCTTTGACTTGACATTAAAAAGAGAACACTAATTGAAAAATATATATTTACACATAATAAGTAGTAGATACCGAGTTGATAAGTTTTTATTACTATTTTTGGCGAATTTTTCATATCTGAAGCGTTCGTATTGTTTATTTTTAATCTTGGAATTTATCACATTATAATTTTAGAATTTTTGTTACATGCACCCCTCTTGCTGCAAGGTCCTGAATTGCATTTCTTTCATAGATCTTTTGTAAACTATTCGAAAATATTACAATCTTCTACAATGCCTCGTTCTAAAAAGATTTCATTTAACTCAACTCCTGCCTCCTCTGAAACCATGGAACTCACGGCAATATTCTACATATGTAAATGAAGTGGTAATTCCGCGTGCCTCGTCCTGCACGCTCCACTCTCCAATAAACAGTACATTAACAAAGAACTCATTGAATCAGACAAGAGGAAAGAAAACAAAGGAACAAAATGGACAAAATACGTTTGCGCGCGTCGCCGAATTGGGGAGGCCTGCTGACGAGCACAAAGACACGGATATTAACGATTATAAGGTTATTTTATATCTCGCGAAATTAATGCCGAATTTAAACAAGAGTCATAAAAGTCGGCCGACGAGTGCCGATGAAAGCCCAGCCGGGGCGTCGGAACAAAAGAAAATAATTTGGTAATTTGCTTTACGGGTCGTGCAGCTTGACACGAGCGGCCATAAGTAGCGGGCGCCTCCCCATTTGCGAGTGCAAATTTATTTCTGCATTGTGAGAATCCACGGGTAGTATTCGGTTTCATTGAAACCGCCGACAAAAGCCACGCGCCGCCGTACGATATCTACACCCTCCCTCTTCGCCAATGGGTTTTAAATTTACGCGAATCTGTATTAAAACGGCGAAATTGCTTGTCAAATTATACCCGGCACAACAAAGACGAAGAACGAGCGATTCCATTTTTGCGCTGGAAAGTTACAGGGGCGGCGAGTCGGGCAACGTTGCGCATACACGCTGTCGGATTTCAACGGAAGTTGAGTTGAATTTTTGTTTCGCTGGGAATCGCGCGCTTTGGTTAATCGTTGCACAGCGGGGGAGACCGTTAAATGGAAAATCGTACCCTCGTTCCGATACAATAGATAAAAAATTTCATGTTCATCCGATCAGCCAGGTCCCGCGTTCCTTTTTTTTTTCATTCCTTTTTCCTGCTGGAATGGTCAAGTGGATCGGGCAATACTGGTTTGATATGTTCATGGTTCCGGCTGCGTTTATGCGTTTATTAAAGTTTCCGTTGTTATGATGTTTACCACGATATTCGATATTGTAAATGTGAGTTTTGGAAATAATTCAACAAGAAGGAAATGGCGGACGCCCGGTTTCGAGTATCCAGCACGCGTGACCGTTTCGGGACCATTTTATTTGATCCGCGAGTTATTGTATCGCGTCTTCGCCGCGCGTGTCGCGTCCATTCGTTTCTGCTAATCATATTTTTCGCCCGCCGACACGGCCCGCGCCCGTAAAAGAGCTTTGCGACGACATTTGCGCGTTTGCGCGATATTTGCACGGGCATTTTGTAATGTTTTTTCACGAATTACGCCCGACACGGCGGCGCTCGCTTTTATGGGTGCGGCGGCACGAAATACGATATCGAAACAAACAATAGTGTTAAACAATGTCCCCGCGTGATATATAGAAATCGGAGGAGAGTTTGGAAACGAAACGTCGATGAAAATAAAAACTGTAAACGAAATGCAAGCGGGGCAGAATGGATCTTCTGCCAACAGGCCTTTTTATTCCTGGCTTTTTTTTTAACGCCACTCGCCGATCAAACACATAAATCGTGCTCGCCCAGGCTGGTTTAACGATTAAACAATTTCCTTCCAAGGATTTTGATGTTTCGAATTTTTCGTCGAGGTATACGAATGCGTGAGATCGATTCGTACAATGAAAGAGCAGAAAAATACTATTAGTGCATCCCTTTGTAATGTTTAGTACACGCGTTATGGAGGATATTGTTTCAAATGATACTTGTAGAAGTGTGAATGTGTTTAACGATTTTTCTACTACCGCCGCTAACAGATCGAAGACAGCCGATTTTTAGTCGACCGGTCGATAACCGAAATCAATAAAACACCGAGTTTTGAGCTACCGGCCAATAAACGCTGGCCTATCAATCGGCTCCCGGTAAGAAATGCGTTAACAGCAACTATTTAGGATTTCCAAGCTGCACCACCATTTCTTTTCAAATCCTCCTTTCCATCCGATTCGGAAAGTCTGCTTATACCACACAGTAAGGTACCACTAGCGTCCCATCGATACGAGGCTCATACATTCGTAAACAACACCCGTTTACCCACCCTTCTATTTCAATATGTAAAGCAACCAAAGATGCTGGGAAAGATCCACCCCGAAAAGTGTAACAGTCGGATGAAGCATTCGAGGCAGTCGTCGAGGCATCGGGGTAGCAACGATTTCGCAAGAAATAGCGCGTCAACGATAAAGAGGGAAACATCCTCCCCCGTTGCACGTAGGAATTCTTGCCGCCTGGTCGACGCAGCCGCTGGAAACGACTCGGTATCCGAGCAATTCCCACCTCGCCGACGTCCCCCCCTCCGATTGCTAACTATCATCGCAATTTCTCCGAAAACCTCTGGGAAAAGCATCGTGTCCCGTCTAGTCGACCGTTAAGGCCGCTCTCTCGGCCGATTTACAGGTCGGTAGACGCGCGAAAGATGGATGAGCCGGTTTATAGACGGGATCGTGCCTCGGCCAAAGCTTACGTAAACGTCCCCGCGTTACGTAATCCGTGTCCAGGATGGAGTTAGAAGATCGCGCACACATGGCCGGAGATCTCCTCGTCGCTTTGTAACTTGCCGGAGCGTCGCGAAGCGTTTCCGCGGCCGCTTTGTACGGTTCGATTCTTCCCCCCCCCCCGAGATACGGGGCCATCGAGACCGTTGCTCGTTTCTAGCGGGGGGCTGTCAGAGGTCCTTGAAGCCCAGACTCTCCATGAACTTCTTGCGCATAACGCGTTATCAGTGCTGGTAATCTCCATTGGTGGAGATTTGTAAATTGTATCAGGGTAAATATTAATTACGTGACGGGGCTTCAAGGAGTGGTTCACCGCGGATGGAAGACGTCGTTTGAAATTAAGCAGAGAGATTTAAAAAACTACTATAAGCAGGAAAAGGTAACTCGTTCTCTGCATTAGAAATCTGAGATTTTCAGCAACGGAGCCCTTGCGCTCGATTACGGTTTACCCACTGCCACACAACTTCGGCCTCGACGCGAGGAAAAGCGTTCCGGCAATTCGACGACGAGGGGAGAACGAGTGACACATCGAGTCTTGGGTTGTTGGGGGAGAGCAACGTCACGGTCGATCCTCGTCGGCGTTAGGTCAGCGCCGTGTTCTCGGTGTCTTGCCAGGATGACGAGGACGTCGTCGCAGCTCCCTTTGGGAGTCACCGAGGCAACACGCCGTGGCATAGGAAAACAGTAATCACGGAGTAACTCGCTGGAGGCAGGGAGGGACACGGGAGGAAGGTGTTGGATCGAGTTGGTTCTACTGTAATACGGGCCGCAATGCATACAAATGTCATTTCCACCTCTCGAGGACTCTCTTCCTTTTCTCACCTCCTCCTTCCGTCCGTCCTTCCTTCCTTCCTTCCTTCCTCCCTGCGTTCCGTCCGTGAGCCGGATGTTTCGTAGTCACCTGGCCTACATGCATACAGGGTGTTTCGGTAACTTCATTAGAAGAAGTTGCCGAACGAAGTTGGCAAATGTATTCATGATATCCTGCGAACACGTTGACTGTCTTATCTGCCCCGACTATTTCTAACTGGCTGCAGCGTGACTCGTAAAATATTATGCCGCTGTTAAACAGGATTTATTAACGTCACACTGCCGCGGGATTCACTTTGCTTCCCGCCGAATTCTGTGCAGCTCTCTAAATACGAGGCGGGTGGTGAGGCAGGGTTTTCTCCACTGCCTTTGGGTTCCGTCCACTTTCTTCGGGATGCTGGCTCTGTACGTGGACAATCGTCTTTCCAATCGTTTAGAGTGTCTTGTCGCCACTCCCCGACATTATCTCTGTAATCTGATTGCGTTTGAACGTTTGAAGGATTAGCACAGGATTCGGAGTAGTCTGGAGAAATATTGCATCCGGTGATTCGAATCGTTTATCGCCATAATTCCTAATTCATAACCCACCAACGAAGTACCAGCGATCCTATATATTCGCAGAAAACGAAATCCTCGCCTCTCCTGAAAAACTGCCTCAGCAGAAGCTCCAACGTCCCACGAACAGAAACGACTTTCGCCGAGCACAGGACAATCCATCGAGACGTCCAAGCAACAGCTCCGCTCAGGCCACCCTGTACACCTCTCTGCTCTCCTTTGATTCGGTCCGCGTGTGCGAGGAGCAAGCGACATCGCGCCTCTGTACGTGTCTATCGAATCCGCTAACAATGAGATCTAATATCGTCTACCGAATTATGCAGCTCCTTCCGTACACGATAGCAGTCTCTTGGCGCAACACGCCTCCCCCTCTGCCACAAACCGTCCTTTCCCCCTTGCCCACCGCCTACTCGCTGCACGGCTCTCGAGAGTAATCGAGCTCGCCGTTACCGCGAAATCGAAACCGTCGAATTTCTTCTGTCGACGGTTGCTCGCGTAAAGCCGCGGTGCACGGGGATACGGAACGATCCTGAGCCACGTATACGCTAAACGAGAACGGGCATCTGGACAAAGGATACGCGGGGTCGAGGCACACCCTCCCCCGACGCTAAGACGGCCAGTTCAATTTTCTGACGGGGGGTGGTAAGGCGTTTCGGCTCCGTCCGGATAATAGGGGCCCCAACGAATCGCTGTAAAAGATTTGACGGCTCCTTTTTTTGGCATCGACGCCGCTAAGCGCTGAATTTCCACGGTCTCTCGACACGCCTCTGACTTTCCGCGCGAAACGAGTTCGCCCCTGGTTTCTTTAATCGCGGATGCTGCTTAGAGCAGCGCGCCTTGCGCAACGTTCTGTTTTCTATTCCACGGGGTTGCAGGGAGATGGTCCAATCTCTGGGAAGGTTTGGAGTCGCATCTAATATTACTCGAAGCTAGATCGTGGATGCTCTGAAGAATTTCGAGGCCTCAGTCTTTTGGGTGTGGTGAATGTTTGGAGTCTTCTTTTCGAAGGGTTGAAGTGTCTGGTAGGTTCAGGATCATTAGATAGGAATTAGGTATTGGATGAAATTGAGGGAGCTTTCCAAAATGCGGATTTTTTTGTAATAACCACAGTTTCACAAAATATCATACAAAATCCGCTCTTTTCACGGTCCTAGGTGTAGGGGAGGGTTGCCTATATCGTACCACTTAAGGGGACTAGGCAGTCAGATCGCTCGAAAATCAAGTATTTTTTGCGATTTAATTACAAGGAGATGAACACAAATTGTGACTAGTACGTTTGGGTAATGTTTATTAATACTATAAACAGTAAAAAAGAAATGATTTGAATATTATATACATATGTATGAAAGCGCTACAGTCGTCTGACAAGTAGGCGTTTTTTTTGGAGCCACTGTAATTTTGCAGTGATTCTGACCGTAAGAAATTTAATTGTGAAACATCCTCTGAAATTTATACTTTGCTCTGGCCCCAATTCTGCCCTGAACCTATTGAATAAGAGAAAAAATCAAAATTATAAAAATGGTGGCTGAAAAACGGCAAATTTTAAAGAAACGTCATTTTTCGCCAGGAAAAAGAGCCATTCTATTTTTTTTTTGACAAACCAGGAGTTTTTACAGACTTATGCGTAGGTCCAGGTCGTAACTAGACATGTTTCATATATGCTGAATTTTTTTCAAATCGACTGATACCTCCGTTTTTTCCCAATCACTGCAAAACGAAGTGGAAATATGATTCCGAGAAAAACGCGCTTAAAGTTTCGAAAGAGGAATCTAGTCTACCTGCGTGCGTGCAGAAACGGTTTATGCCGCGCTCGACCTTTTCGGCTGTAAAATCGTCAATTTTTCGAATTTTAACATCAACCAAACGGCATTTTAATCGGGAAGGGTGGTACGTTCGAAAAATGCAACAAAAAAAAAATCGAGTTTCTGACTGCCTAGTCCCCTTAAGACATTTTAGGTTATATTTCATATTTGGTACTAATTTGGACGCAAATGACTATTGGATATTATAGCTTGATCTTTTAGGCATCTACTATTATACGCTGAACCTTTTGTTCAGAACAAATCAATTTGTTATTAATCTTTTTGTCACATACTGTAAAAGGTACGATTTAGGCAACCGGTCTCCTAAATCGTACCTCCACTAAAAATAGTGTCAATAACAAATAGAGAAGAAACTATTCTACATAAAGTAATGATTATTATATAGTTACATATACATATGTATATGAATCACACACAGGCCGCAATAAACTATGTATATGATATATGTACGTAACCTATGTAACACACGAGTTGTCAAATCCTACTGGTACGATTGTAGTGGTACGATTTAGGAAACATGATCAATTTATTTATAAATATCAATTTAAACTTTATAATGAATGTAACATGTACTTAAAATGAATGTAAAATATTCTACACTAAACCCGCTTTTAGAGAAATACAAAAATACAGGAGAAAATTGCATTGTTTGATTATTATCAGCTAAAATAAACTGGTAAAAAGTTACATCAATCATACCTGATTTTTTTAAATGTTTGTCGCACGCACAAAATAGGGTGTAAGCTCGGAAGGTTTTGTTTCTATTTCTTATTTCGCATTTACTTGATATTTTTATCATCAGACGTCGTTTATATTCATTAATTTTTGAGAAATTGATGAGGTACGATTTAGGTGACCGGTACGATATTGGCAACTCTCCCCTATGTAACCCTTTAACTTACTTCCTCTCCTGTTATTACATTCTCTGCTGGAGAAAATTCGTACACGTATCTATGCTTCTCCTCGAAAGAATTTGTATTATTGAACAATGCACATGCGAAGTGCTACAAAGAGAGTTCCAGGCACATTTCTTCGTGAAGTGTGTCTGACCAGAAACAATCCCTCTTGGTCCCTTACGTTTCGCGTTCCTGCGGTTCGTGATATTCCTAATTCAGCTCGTGAGGGCTTCCGGAAGATGCAAGAGCCTGCATCTCGGGAAAAGTGTTCTCGAAAGATTCCGAACACACGCTCGTATAAAATTTCCAGGATTGCCAAGTTCTAAGCATTGAGTAACACCACCGCATTATCCATTCCCTGCGCGTACATCCAGCCACAGATATTTCCCGGTGCACAGCGAGCATTGTGAAACCAGATCGCAGGGAAAAGGGTTGGCGATGACAGCGAGCCGAAATAAATTCTCTGCAACCACGTAGGGGATAAGAAAATGGGAGGAGACGCGACATCGGAATGAAACGTGGAAACGTCGTGAAATTTTTGCACCGTCGCTAGCTTTTCTTTCGCCTCGTAAAAACACCGTATACCACCAGGTTTAAGGACAAACGGGCATCGTAACGGAATTCCATTTAAACAGTTAGTTGCTTTCATCTTTACGCGCTTGGATACGGGATAAAGAAAGCTGCGTAAGGTATAATACGAGGGTGTCTTAAGAAAAATGCATAATGTAGCTCTCCCATGAAAAGTCGCTATGAAAAGCTGGATATTCCTTTCTGTGCTTCATATCGAAGCTTCCCTACAACTTTCCGAATCACCCTCGAAAGTGTCAGGGTACAGTATGGTTCGTCAAACAGAAACTTCGCGCACTTCCGTATCGAATATTCAAAATCGATCTCCTCGAACAGAAAGCATCGCGGCGATATTACTATACGCTTTCCATTCATTTTTCCCGCGCGGAGTTACCCGGATCCTCTGACAGTAAATGCCCAACTTAGCGATCGAAACCTAATCGTGTGCTCGCATACGAAACGAACCTACGGAATCGATTTCCTCGCAAACGAAGTCTCGTGCGGGGAAACTTTATCCCGTGTTTTTTATTCATTTTCCTCGTGTCGAGTCGCCTGTGTATGCAGATCCGACGTAACGAGACCCGAAAAAGGACGGAAGGGTAGAGAAAGACGTGTAGGAGCGCGATCGGTGGAGACAGTTCGGTGTGCGAGATTGAGCGCGTCTGGGCTTTTTGAAAAAAAAAAAGGGGAGTCCTAGGCGAGTAAACGAAGTCACGGAGAGTGCTGCCCTTTTCCACTCGTGGCCCTCGTAATTGTCGCGCCCACGTAGACCTGCTGAATTTTCCCTATCTGTTCTCTGTAGACGCGGGCCAAGGCACTTGTGCGTTTCCAACGTGACCGTTTTCTCTCGGTTACGCCGAGGGCGCGCACGGGCGAGACGCTTTTTCTCGGGGACTCGAACAGGCCTGAGACGGGAAGGAATTTTATTCTGGGATCAAAGCTGTGCACGATTATGCGAGCTGGGATTTTTACGGGTGGCCGTGGAATATAAATGCGACGTTACGCTCGTGCAACGGCATGGCATTACAACCGAGGGAAACACGTGATGGCACGATTGTTACGAGGAAATTCTGGTTACACGACGGTGGAGGTAATGTGTATGTAAATTGAGGTTGTTTGTTAGTTATTGGTAGAACCATGGTGTCCGAGGGAAATTGGTGTTGCGTGAGTGAACGGATGTTGATGGTGAAGGAACAGATCTTTTAATTGATGTGCCTTTTGGTGCGGTATGTGAGTTGAAAGCAGACTTGAGCAAAAATGATTTAAAATGCAAAGTAAAAGGTTATATTTGGAATTTAATACTTTGGTACTTCCTTTTCAAAAATGAGTTAGGAAAAGTAACCTTATTTTCTACCGAAACCAAATGAATCATTTCAAAATGATCTTTTATTTTAGAAAACTGTATCAAATAATATAATTGTTTATTTAAATAGCGTTTGCTTTCAGGACTGTTTTGCCTCCGTCCACATCACCTACGAGAAAGCTGCATCAGAAATTATTTGTGACATTATTTTAGCTGACGCTAATTCAAATATAAAATAAAATAAAAAATCATTTGCTTGTTCAAATATAAACTAACCAACGAGTCTTTGATAATAACTTTCAGTGAAACAAAGAGATATTATTTGGATAATCATTTCTAAAATATTCTATTCAAATAATACCCAAGTCTGGTTGAAAGTTGACATTAGAACCGTTGAATTGTAGTAGTGATTATTTAACCGATTATATTGCTTAGATAGTGATCTTTTTTACTGAACTTCCAAATTCGTTAATGAAGATACCACTCAACGAGATTCTGTATCCTTAACGTGATTAGAAAAGACGAACTCTAGTGGTCAGAATGTGCAGAGCAGAAATTACGAGATTGAATCGCGTTTATGGGTCTCATGTAATAGTTAATAAAGTTAGAAGCCGTACATCGAAGCACAGGAGCCGTCCGATTATTAACGAGACCGAGTTAAGTGAAAGAGTATGCAATTATCTAGCGGAAGTACGTCGGGGTCGATGGTTGTTCTCCAACTGCCAGCGGATCTATTTCCGCCTCGCCTATATTGACTGATAATGCGCTCGTAGTGCGCCACAATGTTTCCTCGTCAACGTGAAAACATGCCGATGAGAGTATAATTAATGTTGACACTGAGAGTCGTCTACGATATTTCAATCATTTTCGGATGCCGGAAAACTGAATCGGCAAGTAATCGAATGCTTTCCTGAAAAAGTGAACCTGTGCCAGAATCAGCTACGTGTAATTGTAATGAATTTCTAAATTCATTTTCATTGAATTTCATATTTAGATTTATACCTCAATTTTTATTCTACTTGTTCGAATTGAAATAACTGGAACTTTTAGGAATCACTCGCTAGGAGTTTCCCTTGAATTATTCTTGATTTCGGTTTATTGACAGTCTCACACTAGATACAAGAAAACTTTTTCAGTCAACAATTCCATTTAGTAATTTTCGCGTAGACAGTGCTTGGACGATGGTCATCTGTGCCAGGTATACTCTTACAGAGTTTCAGGGATGATCGATGCATCGGGTCAATTAAAATGTCACGGCTGGACAAAAAGATTATTAACCGCAGTAATGGCGCGAGTGATTAAAGGCTGCTCCATAATTATCGCTAGTATACTTTGCTGATACGTGCTCGTCGACTCACGCCTCGTCCTACTACCGATTAAATTGTTTAGACGTGGACGTGATTATTGATTAATCTACTGAAAATTCACCAGAAAAGCCTCATAGTGCCTTCTTTGTGAGACGTCTGTTTATTTAATCAGCAGATCAGATTACCAGGCTAAAAGTTTCAGTTCAGAATGTGATTAACCCTTTCGGTATGACAGACGGATATATTCGTCAGGCGGAAGTGTAAATTATTTTGTGCAGTATATTTATTTTATTAATATATATATATATGTGTGATACGAAAATAATAGCCCATCCTTTCATTGAAGTTTAAATCAATAAATATGAAAAGATTAATTAGCAAATCTTGACTTGGACTTCCTGTTAAACACCTGCGGGTTATTTCTCTGTCTTCCTTATAAAGATTTTTCACGAATATATCCACAACGTTAGAGTGTCTTGTTCTCAAATTCAATTACATAAAGGGCCATAGCAAAGTGTAAAGCAGCAAGGGGAATACGATCGTATATGGTCAGACACTCGGCGAACCAATACTACTAGAGGTGTACTTACGTTCCTGTAACTCTTCATGTGTGTGTTATTTCAGAAGCAGCTTAAACTGGTGGTTCTTTTACTTTGTCAGAACATTGAAAACGTGTAAAATTTTGCACCGTTTCCACTCAAGCTTCTTAAATCATAATTATATTCACTTGTGTGGGAGAACTATAGCTTTCTATTATGCAGGTATCTATTACCAAGGACACATATCTCGAATACATTTTCAACAAACCTATTCTAAGAGAATGGAGTAGCCATGTATTGTTTAATCGAACTGCAGGTGAAAACTTCAAGATAGAAATGCTTAAATTCGTCCCTTCTCTGCCTTAAAGATTAAAACCCGCATTAATCCCCTAACCAATGGAAAACTACTTTCATTTCAGTTTATTTTCATTCCCAAGACATAGATCATCGTTTCTACAGAAATTCATTCTCTCCTTTTCTCGGGCTCATTATTTATCGTAATTTTACAGGCGATCTTTCATCGTTAGATCCTCACTGAAAAACGATATTAAGCGTAATTACTGTAATATTTTGCAAACTGAACGGTACTAAGGACGATAAATTCATCCGACGAAGGAAGCTTCGAGTTGTGCTTTCAAAATCTGCATTCTTAAAAAACGCTCGCCCGAATTCACAGTTTCCTTTCGCTTATCAATTTTCCATAGATTAAAATCATATCAGGGACCTAACCAGTACTCTAAACTGCACATAATATGGTACAAAGCAGCCATATTATTGTCTCTTCTATCTACACTTCTATCTTAATGCACTACTGTGTACCTATTTATTATATGTCCAAAGCTTGACAACCAGTAAACACACCATCAGCAAACAAACCAAACAGAAATCAGTATAAATAACAATTAATTAGCGAAACAAAGCTAGCCAGCAGAAATGCTCAAGACCATCGTGCTTATTGCCATTCATTCCTGGGGAACCGGCCATGTGGGTCCACGTTGGACCACGTAGACATTTAATAACGGGCATATTACTCGGAAACGCATCGTGCAGGCTTGTTTATTCAGGATTTGTTAGCGCTTCCTTGCAATTCCAGTGCATATAAGGATTTCGCTGCACCCGACGGCGACGTGCTCGCCACTCTGCCAACTTCGATACATGTTTTATCACATTTCCGGTTACTTTGAACATACCTGGACATTCTCCGGATCAAGCACCCTGCCTTTAATACTCGGCACTTCCTCTTCTCTAAAAAAAAAAGACCTCTAGCAAACACTGAGGGGACACCGAGCTGGTACAAGACCCCCTTACTTGGAGGTGGCTGAAAGCGCGTTTCCACAAAATTGCAGCCTCCATCGGAGGCAGTAAACCAGTCGGGAGGAACGGATTCAGCGGCGATTCACCAGCCTCGTAGAACAGTGGATTGCGGCCGAGACGTTGGCATAACACGCATCGCGTGCAACCCGGCGGCTTGGCCGACCAGCATCGACTGGTTTCTCGCGGTAAGGCCATATTTATACACTTTCCCAGCGAGGGAAAAGATTCCTAATGGGAAGCTGCACGGGATCCCGGGGCTGAAGGTGGAAACGCCACGGCGAGGCCTGGCGCGCGATAAGCCAAGCGGTTTCTCTCCTCGCGTCTCGCAAGCCTCGTCACGTCTTTCGCGGGATGGTTTACGACTGTCGCCGCTTCTTTTTCCCCTGTCGCCGACGATTACAGGTAACTGCTGCGATTAACCCCAACGTCTCGCGACCCGGCGAGCCGCGGGAGCAGCTTTCTTTCGCTTGTTCTACTTGCACGGCGGTTTACGGGCATGGAGGACTGCGAGGGAAATTAATCGATAACTCAAGATTAGCTCCTTGAACGGGGCGAGCTGTCGACTCCGCAGCGTTATCGTCGGACGAGTACAGTGCTGGCGAGAAGAAAGCTTGAAACTGGTATCTCTGGCCTATTCTGGTAACCCCTCGGTCTATGGGGAATGAGTTTCAAGAGTTAATTTAAAATAATTAATACTTAATGCAATTAATTTAAAAATATGAATAAATTTTCGTACCGCTCAGAGTTGAAACTTTCTTTTCACCGCTACCGTAAATGACATTGCAACTCTTTGCACACTGACCGCTTTGTACGGAGTGTCTCGAATTTTTAAGCCAGTGGGCGGCTGATTAGGTGTAGTATGAAAGTGATGGGAACTGAGTTTAGTGTGTCGAAGCTCATTGCTGAACCAAACATCTCGTTGCAATTAATTAATCCTGAGGTAGGAGTTACTGGTGGTACTATGCTTCGCGCATAGAGCCTAGCGCACTCGGGGGAAGAATTTTAAGCAATTGGTCGCGCGTGTTTCTCGCATTCGGTCCTCGAACCTCGTCGGTGACGTAATAATAGTTAACTATGGCTGGTTGTTAATACGCGGCTTTCCAGTAAAACGAGGAAGAGCCAACGCAGAAACAATGGCTCTCAATTAAATTCCACTCTTATCCAGAGTGTCTATCTAGCGATTGAAGTGCCGGAACTGAAACGTTCTTGACTCCGCTCCCTGCTCCTTCGTCGAGTTCCCGCACTTTTGGGACACCCATTATGCAATCGATCGCGTTCAACGCTTCACTGCGAATCTCACTCGTCTGGATCACTTGGAAAATTGATACTTTGATGGATATGAGGGTGCATTTACAACGTGCATTGATAGAAGGAAGCTTACAATCCATTAAAGAATTGAAGAATACAGGAATTATGGGATACTTTTAACAATTTTGCTCGACTAAACCGTAATAGCTAAAATCATGGGGCATGTACTTTGTAGAATTGTTTCTTCCTTGACTGCATTTACTTTTGGACGGTTAATACATATTTTCTGGAATTTCGAGCACATTTGAAGCATTCAGAGGAAAAACGGACTAACCCACATTGAAAAAAAATTTTTTTTCCCTATTTTATATGATTAGTGGAGCCTATTGGAATACATTATTGCTACTAACTTAATTTCGCAAAAGATATGGGTTAGTCTGTTTTTGCGCTCAATGCCTCGTTTAATAGACGAATACTAATTAAAGCTTCTGTGAATCTTTAACATTAAATGTAAAATACATATCTTCCTCTAGTCGTAGAAGTAACTTTAAATTATAATAGCAAGAAACATCACGTACTCGCTTACCAATTTACCCAGATGATCAATCCGATACGTTCTGATTGAGACATTCCATTAATCCTTCATGAGCTGTTCCTCGGAAATAATCGAACGATTTATAAAAGACTGAGAGGCGGCGGGTGGCGTGATGTAAAGCCTGGAGAAGGGTAGTCGATTATTAACCGCATTGTAACATCCTTCGTCCATTAAGGAACGTCAGACGCGAACAAGTAAAGAGTTCTATTGGTAATACGGACGCCGTGCAATCCGAGAGCTTATTTGTCTTTATCGATTTTGCTGGACGTGAGTTATTATGGTGCTCCGTGATATCTCTCTGCCGGAGTCGGTTCCCGAACGAAAATTGTTCTGACGTGTTTTCTATACATTTCATACACCTTCATTCGCTGTTGTGTCTCTCGTTTCCCGCTGGGTAACATCGAGGACTTTAAGGTTTCCCGCGGGCCGTATCGTTGGATCTCGATACTTGCCTTCTGCTCCCAATGCTGCACAAGTGTCAGCAGAGGTTTCCGCGAATTATTCTGCAATTATAATACTTCTGAATAATTTACTCGTCGCACGAAAGTTTACGCCAGAGTAATCAAACATATGCTGAATAATCGATATATGCGGTATGTATTTGGTGGACCAAGGGATATTAATAACGAAGAGGAATAATCGAAGGAAATAATAGATTTCACTTAGGGATTAGCGACGACTTTGAATTTCCCTGAAATCTCTCTATCAACTTATTAGTCCCCAGACACCGAGCCCTCAGGGTAAACACCCTTATCAGATTGAACGTTGATCCGATAATTTTTCGACTTCTCTACACCATCCTTCCACTCGCAAGAGAATGAGCAGCGTGGAATAAACGGAAAGTACACAGAGGAAGAGAAAGAGAGGCGGTGCTATAACAGCACCGTCGTTTTAATGTTACGAAATTCCGCGACGGCCGCGTGTCAGCCCTTTGTAGGTAAGAATCTCCGTTATTCCACGTTGCTTAATCAATTTCGCTTACAGTCATGCGCGATTGTTTCGTAATCCCTCGCGATCAACAAAAAGGAAGAGACGCGGAGGGCAGCGGGCGATGGAGAGGGGGCGGAAAGAGGGCTGCACGTTTTCGCGCAGAGAGCCGAGGAGGTTGTTAAAGTTAGCGCCGCGACGTTGCATACTAACAGGCCGCAAATTAGATGCGTTCGCAATTTAAGTCGAATCTCGAAACAATGAGGAACGCTTTCGACGCGAGCAATTTTACAGCGTGCATTAGGTATTACTTTTCCGCCGTTTCCTGCAATTCCAGCAATCTCGCGCCCCTTAATTCTCGATGAATAATGGCGCGCCGCCGAGGAGAAAACGTTTCCAACGGAGATTGCAGCCTTTCGCAGTTCGCGAACAGCCCGAAGACGATCGTCTTTCGAGGCAATTCGAGCTGGATGCTCGCGTTTCGTTAGCGCGCCGCGAAATTTCGGCGAGCTTCCGCGTGGAACAGGCGAGACATCGATTCCATGTTACAGAACCCGAAGGGTGAAGAATTTGTGGCTGTATTTGGTATGATATTTTATTAGAGCGTGAATTTAGAGGGTGGTTATTCTTTGTAAAAGAATAATTCGAAAGAGTAGAATATAATTTTGGCAACTGACACGGGAAATTAGGCAACACGGAAATTAAGATAATTATGCAACTTTGTGTGCACGTATACCAATCCTTAATTCAATAATTACATTCACGCATGTTTGTAGATATAAAAAAAGAGGCAACTTTTTTTTATACTTCTTTTCGACATCTCTCGAGATATTCCACAATAAAGAAAATTCTGCATTTTTTTCAAGTCAATTTAATAGTTGGTTTAATAATAATAATAATAATAATAATAATAATAATAATTCGACTTTATGGCACACATAGGTTCTCAAAGTCCACCATAATGTACAGGTTCTTAAAGTTCACCACAAGTTAAGAGTCTCAAAATCTGAAATTAAGCGACTAAGTAATAGTAAGTAGCTGAGCGTCTAATTGTTCGTGACTAAAGTAGCTTAGCAACTGCGGGGAAGTAACGTCCAAGGATCATGAAAGTTTCGAAGCGTTTATGGAATTACGAAAGGTGCCCCAAAATTGTGAAAGTCGAAGCTGGTCGGTGTTTTATGGCAGGAATCGACAAGTGTGTCATCGTTTTGCAATCTGAGTATATATGTACTTGTCTTTGAGACGTGAGCATTTAGCATATCCTATAACTAATAATTGCTTCTACAGTTTAACTACTTGTTACTCAGAAACGAAGTTGTTGAAGAACTTTTCAGCTTCCGTGGCCATGAGAAATCTTTGTCTTTTGATTTCGCCCATAATTTTCGGATGCTGTACAGAATAGCGGTAGAAAAATTGGAATAAGCATTTTCATTCCCACGGACGTAAATTTCTTTTCAAGCACTACTTTATTTCTGCTCATCCGTGTGCATAAATTCATAGTCGAATATCGTGACCGTTACTTAATTTACACCCCGTGTATATTTTCCATTTGTAGCCGAGAGCCAGTGAATCGGAATTTTCGTGGGGGCTCGCGTGGAATTATTCTGAATGCATAATAAAATTGCTCTCTTTAAAAGAGACCTCTCTGTTTAAAGGTACAGAATTGCTCTTTTTTTGTCTAGAAAAAAAAAAGCAAACTTGCCACGATATTGCACTCTGCCCACTTGAATGCGGATTGGTTGGGTACGGGTGGAATTTGCTCTCGGGCGGAGTAATTATTTGAACGAGTTTCGATGAAATAATTGTCTGAAATAATATGTACAACAAACGTTGGAAATAATGAAGCACCGGCTGTATCGAATCGTTTATAAGCGATCATATTGGATTACATAAATTTTGCACGTGCCCGAATTCATTCGCGATTAAACGATGATGCATGGCGTGCATTTTCATAAATAATACAAAATACCTCTTTGCCAAACGAGACTGTTATGCGTGTCTGTAAATATTTGATCGTTATAAAGTAATATCCAGACCGAAAAAGGATCTTCATTTAAACGGAAGAAAGGCAAATTTGTATTGCTGTCCTACCATCATTATTCACGATTGAAATAGTCAGCAGGGCGAGTTCTACATTCTGATGAGGCAAATCGTAGTGCAAGAAAAGAAATGCTGAGGCGCGGCAAATTTTGTGGAGCGACAAATTTTGAGCCAAAGAAATTGGGAAAATTTTAAACACAAAGACTTGATACAACTTTAAAAACACTTCACTTCATTTTCATACAGCGAATTAGCAATAAAATAATTTTGAAATTGTCTCAAAATTCTCTGTAGTAAATAATACAAACACATTTCTCGCAACACATAGGACATTTGTTCGAATTCCACTCCCATCTTGCCAAGGCACGGGGCAGCGCTGAAAACGCCCTGCAAACAGAAATCTCTGCAGGCGTTGTCCGACACGAGAGCGCCGTGGATCTGAACAATCGATACAAACGCATAAACGTTCAATACACAACAATAGATGTCTCGAGAATTCACAGAAAGAGAGAGGCTGAATGGCGTCGGCTCCGAGTCGTTCATATGTCTCCTGGTGCATGAATGAGAAAGCAGGCGATGTCGTTGGATCCTTTCTCTCTCTCTGTCTCCATTATGTCCGCCTCCCAGGAACGAAGGTCGAGCCGTGGCACAGTATACAAAACAAATATGCTGGGACGACGTCGCCCGTCGTCGTCGTCGCCGTCGACGACGAAAACAACTACGGCCACGGACAGGAGTAGGAGTACGTGTAGGACGGGCGTTCCTCTCCAGAGGAAGCGGCTCTGTAACCTGTTGCTCCATTCTTGAATTTGTCTAGGTTAAGCCTCTTTGCCGTCCCAACGGCGCCGACCGACGTATAAGTTCGTTACTAATTCATTCCCGCGTATTCAGAAATCACGGCCGAGGGAAATCCGATTAGCGACACTGTTGCAAGCATCTCCCTCTTCCTTCCGTTCTATCCGCGCTTTTTGCGACTGAATCCTCTCTTATCCTCCGCTAGGCCGCCGCCTCCGAGCTCGCTGCTGGAGATTTCGTGCACCTCCCTGAATCTTTTCTGCTAGGTCTTCTGAACGTCAACGTTGGGCAAGTTCGTACTTAACCGTGGCTGGGGTTTCTTCTGGTTGGAGACTCGGGGGTAGACGGTGCTATAATTTCCACCAAATGGGGTGTCTAGTTTTCTATTTTCCTAGCTGGAGCTGCAGTTTGATCCTTGTTTTGTAATCTACAAGACGTGGAGTTGTCTCCTCTGTACTCAAATAGAGTTTTATCTGTATTTTAAGTGGTAGAAGTGTACCTATACTGCGAGTAAGGCTGCCAAATCTTTTTCGGGAAAATATGTTAGGCCAGTGATTGAGGGATTTTTAACACTTATTTATTTTAATTATTAAGATAGAATTATATTCTGAAATACCTATCTTTAATGTGTTTTCTTTGTATTATTAAATTTAGCTTACCTTATACGAAGGGAGAGTGGTCGGCACAGTTATTTTTAGTTGGCGATTTTTAGCACTTATTTATTTGGATTATTAACCATCTTGGAATAACCTGATTTCTTCGTTGCATGACTCACGTGTGGAAGGTCCTAAGTTTCCTGTTAGTTCAATCAAGGGAAACTGGAAAACCGAGCAACTAAGACCCGAAATTCTTCTCGACCGTCTGGATACAGATGAAACGAAAGCTCGCGTGATGTTTGACCCGTGATTGGAGAGTAGAATACGTAGGTGTGCGTGAATGGGCTGCACGTGTGGACATGTCGCGTTGTCAGTCGCACATGCGAAAGTGAAAGTTCGAGGCTGACGTACGATATACATTCTATCGTTCCCATACATCGACGAGAGCGTCGAGCGAGCCATAACACCGAGTCGCGTGTTTTCTGCGGCGGGTACACCCACTCCTAGGTGCGTATCTGTTTAATTGATCGACCATGAGGTCGATTACGTTTATCCATTTGCCGCGCTATCACGTAACCACGGTGACAAACTCCGTGCATCGACTTTCCTTTTAAAACCGACATTTCCATTACCGTAAACAGCGAAACTTCGTCAAAACACACAATTGGCAGGAAAAGTTGTCCAGGTTGAAAATCAACGTGAACGAAATCGAGCATAAAAAAACTTTGAAACGTCCTCCATCCGAAGTCTTTCCAACACTTCTAAATTCATTATTGCTGGCCGTATTTCGAAGCAACACTTCTATTTCAATTAAAACTTCTATCCACTCGAGAGCCGAGAGGAATTTTGTACGGTATTACAGCGATCACTTGGCTGGCCGTCGATGTTGGTTGTTTCAGCGTTTCGTATCCGTCGGTGGGTGCTTTAATTAAACACGTAAGATCATCGAGCTGTTAAATAAAAACAGAAGTCCGCAAAGAGCTGACAGTGGGAAGCGGAAAAGCGTGAAAAACACGGATTTACCGAGCTCCATCGACTCGGAGCCGGCGAGTATGGGTCACTGGCTCCCGGCTCGAGTTCGTCTCTGGCCAGCTGGCTTGTATTATACGAGCGCATTATACGGCACAGCGATGGCTGTTGCATAATGGGGCCCCCGCTGTCTCGGGCTGAAAGAACGAGAAAACACTCGCACGACATTGACCCCGTTGCCGAATACTTCGTATTCGAGATCGACACGCTAAAGCAACACGCGGTATTTGATCATTCGATTCACGAGGGGCTACGGCTCGGGTTCGCTCGCTGCTTTGCCCGAGTGATAGATCCGCGATGCTTTCCAAAGATAATATTAAGTCCGCACAGTGATTTCGGGGCCGAAGATCGTGCGGAGAATGTTAATGGGCGGCTGGAAGGTCCCGGGGTGAGAATCAGATGGGAATACTTTAAAAAATGTACTTCAATATCGTTATTCGAAGAGCCCTTGTAAAAAGAAACACTGTAAGTGTAGAATTTAGAATATTGAATTTGCTTTTTGGCACTTACAGTGTTTTCTATAAAGACTCTATAACTTGTATAAAGACATTTCGCGTTATTTAAAAAGGGAATTGCACCAAGACAGAAGGACTTTGAAGTGCACTCAAGGGGGTGTGTCAACGATATAGGGTGGAAGGCTAAATATACCCGAGAATATTGAGTTCCTGTCACAAGCGACAGAAGATACATTTGGTGTATTAAAATAGTTTAAAAAAAATGTAAAACTGATTCGACCGATCGACCCTTGAATTGACGAGAGCTACCAATATGGACTTAGCAAATAGTGTCTCCACTTTCTAAATCACCAGAAGAAAAGGCGACATTGCACTAGAAATAGCAGAAGCTATATCGAAAGAATCTTAATAGTATCCAAGACGTTCCAATTTCCCCGGCACTTGCAGCGCAATTATTCGCAGCTTGTGCCAGAGAGAGCCTCCGCGATTCCCTTCGAACCTCCCCGAGTTCACGAGACCTGCGGATCCATCGTTCTCGAGGAAACGTCGTCCGGCCAAAGATCTCGCGGAGGATCGATTTCTATCGCGGCCTCGAGACACCGCTCGTTACTCTTTCTCGTATTACGCGTGCTCCATCGAGAATAGATTAACCTCGGCGGGTGGTTTTAAGATTCTCCGGAGGGCATCGACATTCCTCGGCGGACGATAAAGCCCGGTGGCCATAAAGGGGTGGAACGTATCGCGCAGTGCCATCGGAAGTTGTAAAAATTAAGTGAACGTGGATCGATCCCTCCCTTCTTTCATCGGGAGTCCCTGATTGAATTCTATAAGTCCACGTGGGATGGCACTTATTACTCGCCAGGCAGAAGGAAAGGGCGGCCGCCGGAGGGTTGAAGGGGGCGAGACCGGTTGACGATAGGATACACGGCGGGCGAAGTGGGTGGCTGGCGAGGGGACGAGCCAACGGCAGTAACCCAGGGCTCTAAAACTAAAGCGGCAGCTCTGACAATTTCGATTTTACTGTCGCGCATCCCCCTGATCCCTCTCGTCACTGGAAAAAGCCCGGCTGCTCGCCGACGTCAGGGATACTCACGTTCTGGCTGGCCCATTCGCATTCAATCGCTCGCCCAGATACAACTAAATGTACAGGGTGATTCGGCAAACTGGCGCGATCCACCATAACTAGGGAGCAGCTTCTGCAGTTGCACCCGTCGGCTAATACTACCCTTCTCTTCCCCACCCATTTGTTAGCACACGAGCCCACCCTCTTGTCACCATTTCCCCGTCTCCCTCGGGACAAACGTGTTTCCTCCGGTATTTTTCTCCGTACCAATGGTGCACTTACAGTACCTCGTTTGTAGTGCCAGTGAAGCCCGACGAATGGAATAATAATAGATGCGTGTATTACGAGCGCGCCTGACTATGCACTGACCCTCGCCCCTGGCGCTGTGTATTCCACTCAATCGCCACGTCTTATCGCCCCCTAACGCTCCGCGGAGTCAGAATAAATCCATACCTTAGCTACTAATGGACCCCAACGGAGTAAATTATTATTCCATTTTCGGAAAGTGGTAACGGTAGACTGGGAACCTTGAATGGAAAGGCAGAGGACGTTAGCTCCTCCATTTTATCCGCAACCTAGAATATAGTTCGTTAACGAACGCGCTTAAGGATTCTGGCTCATTCTGATGATCACCGTAACAGTTCTCCATTTCCATAGGAAAGATTACAGCCGAAGTTGCCCTTAATTGCGCGGGCACCTCGAAGATCGCGGGGACAAGGTAATCCACGATCTAGAAATGGTGGACGCCGAGACGCTACCCGGCTGGATCCAGGAATACCGAGCTAACGCGATTACAGACGTCAGAGGGGCGAGATAAAGTCATAAAGTTAGCCAGTCTCCGCGGAAGAGCCCGGAAAAAGGGGGCAGTTTTCTGCCGCGCCACCCTGTACGTACATCGGCGAGTGTACCTACTAAAGCTCTGTAGTTTACGGGGATTCTTGCAATTTCAGTTAATACTATAAAACCTTCGGTACACGTACGACGCCTCCGTCGTCTGTGAACGAACGGAGTTAGGTGCAGAGCGCCGTGTTTGCGCGAGCTGCACGCCCCTGTACGAGTCCGAACTTGTCGATGGAAAGCTTCGCTTTTATGGCCTTTCGTTCATAGCGACAGGGCCAGACACTACTGCCATCGGGGGAGAGAAATCGTTTTTGTATTCCCTAGAAATCGTTTTCGCCCTGCAACGGCAGAGGATTTCCTCCCTCCCACGAGTCTAGGAAAATTAACTGGCTGTGTTCAAGGGATGAGTTGCTAAAGGGTAGTTTGGTCGCTGCAAGCTAGGCAGCAATGCACGTTGAAATTGTTATGGGTGGATTTTTAGGGGAGTTCCAGATTATTACCTCTGCTTCACTATTTAGTGAAATTAACTTTTCATCATACTAGGTACCTAAACGCCCGAGGGTTTCATATTCTTCGATTCACACCACTGCAAGCCCTCGGCAGTATTTCCCAGGAATTCTTTGACATTCGGTGTCTCTTTGTACACTCTACGTGGAGAGTAGAAACGAAATAAAGAATCGAGAAGAGAGAGGAGGTTGAAGCCGTATAAAGGAAAGAAAGCAAGTGAAAAAGGAGATATAAACGAGAAAAGAGACACGAATGAATGCGACTTTGTATCCACGCGTTGTATCCCGAAGCCTGCATCGCGACGCACTTGCAGCCGGAGATATTGAAATGCGTATCCATATCTCTTTCTTCGCTGGTAAATGTAATCGGGATATAATCGCGACTCGTTCGCTTTCACATTCTAATCTAAAATAGAGGGATCTTCATTTTTCTACCGGCATCGAAGTGCCCCTACTTTTCGGACGGACTTGAAGTATCAAGAAATCCGTTTTCCCGTCGAGCACGACCGAAGCAAAGAGCCGGTGAAATGGAAAGTACCGATATAAGACTCGATGGAAACTGAACGAGCATCGGATATCCCGGAAGTTCCAATCAAATTGATACCATTCCGATCAGCGACAGCTAAAAATCCGTCTATTTGCGTCACCGGGAAAAGTAATCCAGCATTCCAGTCCGCGTTCATTATTCTTCTTTTTACAGTCTGATCCTGCATCGACGCGGTGCACAATGACATTTCGCGTTTACTAGTCGAAATGGTACCGTTTTATTCATTGGGACGCGATTTTCCGCGCGCCACGCCGGGCGACATTCGACGATACGCTAACGGACGCCTCTAATAATGTGTCGAGACGCGATTGTATTAAAAATTCTGCTCCCCTCTCGCCGCTTTCTCCTGTTTGTCGGTGGCACTGCGCCGTTCAACGGTATTGTAACTCTTCGATGAAAAGATTTTATAAGTCCTATTCTTTAATGGTGATTTTTGGGCATCTATGCAACGTTGTTTAAAAAAGTTTAGTAACTTAGCGTCAACCCTACAGTGTTTTTCAATGTTTTTAATTATTTTTGTTAATAAAATTTTTTATCGAGATTATCCTGTTACCGTCGAGAAATCTACATCACGGTGTGCTTATTTTTAAAAAAATTCAACACTTCCTTTTTTATATCCACATAAACTAAGTAGCGTTTGCACGGAAACCCGACGCGAGTTCCTGAACTTTCCCAAATTTTCCTAAACTATGAAATATTTAACAATTTCGGTGGAGCTGGCACTTGCGCGACAGACGTTCTCCTAGTGCCACTAGCGACGACGGATCTCGCGGAGATATCGCAAGAAGATCCAATTGGCTGGAAACGCGTGCACGCAAACAAATTTCCAGCGTATTTCGCAGACCGCGAAACGAACTTTGCGCCGTGTCGAGCGAGAGCACCGAGAATGAACTATGCTCGACGGGAAATATTCCGTTTTATAGAGGTGTTGCGTTCACCGCGCTGCCACGATATTGTCGATGCTCGACGACGCTCCCCGTTTACGACATCGGGCGGCGAAACTGAAGAACGATCGTCTCGTTGGAATTGAGAATTTTTTTCCACCGCCACCCTGGCCCGCTCTTTCGCGATCATTCGCGGGGGTCCTTTCGTTGAAATTGTTCCCACCTTGAGTCGTTCGGAGCCGCCACCTTCCGCTCGGACTCTGTTTGGCCGGTGATCCAATTAAGCTCTCGCAGCTAGTTGCCGCGGAGATGATGTTCTTATTAATCCTATAAAACTGAAGCACGTGTAACGAGCGCTCGCGCCAACTCCGCGGAATTAATATTACTGTCGACGGGCCGCGATAAATCAACTTTTACGACGGAACTCAAATAAACGTCGAGGCGGAACTTTAAATTAAAACTTGCACCACCTCCCTGTGCGCCTCTCGATTCTGCCTCCGTTTCCTTGTCACCGAGCCAGTCGATGGAAGCCAATCGAATCCCCGTGCGACCCTACGAGGCTTATCATACACGTTGCACTCTTATTAGCGGGGGGATAAGTGTAGGTTCCATTTCTTATCCTCTTCGGTCCGTGAAATGGGGACTAGACTAACTCAAAAGACTTCACTAGAATAATTCACAATAGGTATTTTCCATCCTCTTCAAGCGGCCACCATTTTTGCCAAGCGAGTACATCTTGAAATGCCAGTCGCCAGCTACAAAAGTGCCTTCTGTGCAAAGGCCCTTCGTCTCAGAGACTACTGAGGCGCATCGTGCAGGCATCACGACGAGTTTCCGTGGAGAGCCTTGAGAATATCTTTTCGAGCCTCGAATCTTCTGATCTCGCGGTGTTTTCGGTGTGGTACAGTTGCTCGGGATTCAGCAGCTGTCGCATGTTTACGTTCCCTTGAGGAGGTAAGTGACGGCAAGCGTCCTCGGGCTATTCGCGCATCCGCCCACTTGAATCCGGAGCCACAGATCGCGTGAGGCTTGCGGATAGCCGTGTTATCTCGAATAATACGATTATGGCGAATAATCGTAGCTACCAGACGAGGGAACGCGTGTACAATGGCTCTGGGACGTTGCTCCAGCGCTGTTTCGTTACCTTTCTTTCGTTCGAGAGCTTTCCAGCCGAGCGGGTGGACGTCAAAGGAATCCAGGTCCTCGAGACGTGTCACGTGTCATTTATATCGATCACATTTTACGTGAAATATATATGTACACCTCTGTTCAAAAGTCTTGGAGCAGTTGTCATATTTGCTTTTAAGATATTTAAGCGGATGTGCATATCTGCGATATTTGATATCTCGTCGCATTTGCTTTTTAACGTGCTTCCATTTAATATGCGATATTTAGCTCTGGTTGCTCGAACATTTAATCTGTCGGTGAGGGGAAAAATGTCACCCTGTCGCGACGTATTAACACTAGCTTGCTAATTGTCTGCGCGTAGATTCTTGTCGCAGTAAAAGGAATATCGCCGAATATTATACCGCTCGATTACGTGATCGCTGCAATCATCTCGATTCGATCTGCCTGTACTGCCTACAGGCAAGATTTTGTAATGACCTATTTTCTTCACGAAAAGAAGGGTTATGCATCGATTATAAAACTTCTGCGATCGCATCGCGAAGAATGATTCGGTAATTGTTAAGATCCTGGTTCTCGTCATATTTTCGGCCATTGTGATGTAACTATGGGTTTTTTGCTCGAAGAGATCAGCAGGACGTTATTATCGTTTTCTTTTTAGGCCTTCAACGGCGAAAGGAGTTTTTGCGCGCTTCTTCTTTAAACAAGTACTCGTTCTAACGTTTTATAATACAGGGTGCAAAGTACTGTGCTTCATCCTCTGTTGAAACTTAGAAAAATTGTTTCGAGATCTAACGAGTTTTGTGGATATTCTATGTGGAGTATCTATTTTACAGTAGTTTTCCTGTGTTAGTAGTTTTGAAAATAAGTTCAGCTCTCCATAGTATAATTCCATAAAAATTCATTGTCTGCCTCAACATTAGATTGCACGAATACTTGGATAGTTCGAAAATGGCCACACAGAATTTATAGAATTTTCAAAGAATTGAAGGGCGACGCATTTCCACTCACCTCACTTGTAAATCGCGTCTGATCAGTGATTATCTGTTTTCCCTTGCGTTCTGTACTGTACCCACTCCAACTTTACATTTCACCCTCCGCCTTTGCCCAGCCGCACCATACATTAATCATGCCTCGCTTACATTTTCCTATAAATTCGGTGCACGCATTATTTTACAAATTATCTCGAACGAAATTAATCAGATTTCTGAGAACGGGACTTCTGAGTAAATTAAAATGTTTAGTAAATTAGTAGATTAGTAGATTGAAGTTTAGTAAATTAGTAGATTAGTAGATTGAAGTTTAGCAAATCAGCAAATTAAACGTTTGCTAGATTAAAGTGAAATTCTCGAGCGTATCGATTTCTCGATATTTCTTTGGGAACAAATCAACCGAATACACTCGAAACGATCTTGCCATCAGCAAACAGGAAAAGTTGGATGAAAAGCACGCCTGTACATTTTACTTCTAGCGAAAGGGTAATCGAATTAGATTGTTTGTTTAATTATCGATCTATTTGCTCATCACGGTATCGTTCCAGCCCCGCCTGATCCTTATCTCCCCCTCTAAGTTTCCACTTTTCATCTCGTCGGGTATCTTCGTCGTTGGCCGGCTCTGTACACAAACTATAACTGGGAATTGAATTAACGTTCGTTATCAGAATTTGTGCGTATAAGCGCCTAAAGACAGAAACTAATACATCGCGTTGTTAGGAGCCAATTATCGAGTTCGGGGGTGTCGCACGATAATACCCTTCGTATCGCCAACTCTGTGCACAAGGGAGCGTGTATTGTGCAGAACACTCTATAACGCACTCTAACTTGTAAGTAGGGACCGTCGAAGTTACTGACGCGAAGTTACAATTCCCGTAGTAACTAAAGGTCGAACCTTTCGGTTCAACGAATTTTGTTGCTCAATTTCAGTAACGTTTCGTCGCGGTTATGGAAAAGCTACTCGTTATAATCTCGCACGGCACGGGGGTGAATATTTGTGGAGACTATTTTCGGCCGAATAATTGACAAATAAATTAAGAACCCTTGTCTCATCTGCGACCAAGTATCAGGATTCTTTGTCGATAATAACTATTTAGCCAGCTTCGGACACTTACGGAATGATATTTCTAAGAATGCATTTTATTAATTCGTTAGAAGTCGAGTCGGAAATGAGAGAAGCAGTCTTAAGGTTTAATCAAAGGAAACTGTGATCGATTAACATAAAACGTTTTAATTAGTCTGCTCTAATTGATCAATTAAATAACACCTGTCGGAATGAACCGTCTGAAAGAAGTTTTTATAACTGCAGCTGTAAATCAAAGCTTTCCCGCCGCCTAATAATAATAATTGGACCCAATTCACCTTTCGGTCTTTTTAATTATGCTGCAGAACTCCCCTTTGAGTTGAATATCGCGCAGCCACGTTGCTTGAAAAGTACCTCGATGATTTCAGTCCAAAGGAAGATTGATATCTTCAGATTTCTGTTCCACTTATTCATTATTACTTATTTGTACGATTCTGAAAGTATAATACTTGCTGAGCTGTGGCGATTGCATAAAAATCTCACTTGTATGGAATTTTAAAAAAAAATTATACGTGTTGAGTTATAACTTCTTTCCCAATTAAACGTATATTACATTACGCCGTGTAAAATATCTTTCGTCTGTTTTCTTGTATTCTTCAATGGAAATTTTACGATTGTGTAATACGCCCGTGATGGTTTCGAATTTGGAGCAGAGATGAAAGCTCCATGCAACATTTTTACACAACGGTAACCTCGTTTCATTTTCGAGTATTTACGGGGCGAATTTGTCGCGGCGCTGTCGAATGTCATTAACTACCCATTTTGAATAAAACGAGTTAAATAGTTTCCAGCCGAGATTCCCTAAAAGCACCTTTCATGCCGCGCGCATTTCATTTACTGCAATTTACTACGAAATCCATATGAAAATAATTTTCAAACGTCGCTAAACGTAGTTTACGATAACATCCACGCCCCGACAAAAGTTATCAAACAGCATTAATGTCTTCTATACAGATCTGATATTGCCACACGATTTACGAGGGGACATTTTCGTATTCCCAAAGAGAGGTGAAAACACCAACGAATGATAGATATTCGGTGTCACAAGTTTTCCCATGCGTTTCAAGATTACTCGCGAATATGGAAATACGAAAAAATCGTTTACTATCAGAACACATATATATATATTAAATGAAAGCATTAATACTAAAAAAAATTCGAAACATTGACATTAATAAAATATTAACAGCAATAATAGGTATCTAATAGGTAGGGTAGGGTGGGGCTAAAAGTACCGTTTTTCATATAAACCTATGTAAAATATAGTACTAACAATCTAGAGATATCTGGTGTTGTTTTGTATAAACTACAACTATTATGGTTTACGTTAGCGAAGTTCGTTTGTTGATACTGTTATTTTCTGTTGAGTTATACCACAAAATGTTTGTCAATGCAAAATGGACTTCTTGCCCCACGCACGGGGCAAAAAGTCCATTGCATAGGATAGAAAGTCCCTAATGTCTTTTCGTTTAATATTAAACTAAATAAGTAAAAAACACTCTTTTCAAATCAACAAATATTTCTTCTTTAACAAAAAAATAAAAATATAAGTCAGAGGCTCACATTGAACTAAAAACCCAAAAAAATCGCTGAACTAAGATAAAAACAGTATTTAAAGACTTTGGCACCATTTCTTTATACTTTGGCCATCTTATTATGAAAACAAATAATAAAATATATTTTTAATATATTATATTATATATTTTCATTCTGAGGGACTTTTTGCCCCAATGGTACCTCTATAGTTTCTGCGATATATACGTTAGAAAATATTATCATTCAGCAATAAACAATATCATGCACACATTACTAAAGGAACATACAATCTTAACGTACTTGGCTGATACGCTTTTAAACTGTGGTTTACTTCGTATAAAACAATAAAGACGACGTATTTCTTTTAGTTTTCGATGCATAAAATAACGAAGGCGTCGTGTAATTCGCACAACCGTCCAGAAGCGACTGGCGATTCTGTGGTCACCTCCGTTTCTTCTCACCTTTTACATAGTGTACTGCGAAACTCAATACATTGTTTAGGAATAGAGATATTCAATTCGGGACTTTTTACCCGCCGGACTTTTAGCCCCACTCTACCCTAATAACTCTCACTTTTATTTTTTCGTCAAACCAGAAATTACGAATTGAATCATTCCCTTCATCCCATTTCGCAGTTCCCCGACCGTGCAACACTACCAGCTCCCATATTTCTTTTTTGGAAGGCCACTCTGAGAAGATGGAATATTCTTCCGAATGAACTTATTTCACCTCTATCGAGTAGTAACGCCGTGACACATCCCAGACAATTCGATTCGGTGGATTTTATTAGAAGAAAGGTGGACCTCGGGCGTTCCATATTTGCCACTGTATTCGGGACGAAGTTAGAGATCCTGCGCAGGATGGGAACGCTCACCCGTCGATCATCAGTTTCGGTTGTTATCCGGCGCGATACACGGCCGCCTGTATCGCCAGCACGTGACTTTGCTCGTAAGCAAGGTTTCCTAGGTCCGCGCCAAGTGCAATATAAAGGACGATGCTTCCGCACGATAGAAACAAAGAGCTGGGGGCAAGCAGAGCAGAGCGGGCCATGCGTTTCTCGAAATAACGTTAACCCCGACACCGTCTGACCAGTCACGTGCGCCGTGCAAGCCTTTTAAAATTCGACGTTTCTCCGCCACCCACGACACGCCGGGATCGTGCAAACACCCCCTCCGATCCCTGCTTCGAAATCACTTCCCCATTTCCTTTCCATCGTCGCGAGCTTATCTACCTTCCATGCTACGAGCTACTTTAGTTATTTTATGTTCCGACGCGGCTCGATTGTGATGTCTGGGCTGCGAGGCTTCTTGGACTCTTCAAGTTTCACTCTGTTTAATCAAACCATTGGGTTATGTCGTTCATAATAAAGAAATGTAACTGTGTTAGTAAAACTCTTGCTGTTTACTCTGAATTATACTGACAGCTTTTCTCTCCATTTTTTCAGGTAAGATGTCAACCAGTGAGACACTTTGCAGCCCGTGTAGAGTAAGTTAGAATTGGCTATAGTACTAATAATCTCGCAAAGAGGAAGAGTTTAATCGAAGGAAGCTTTAATTGGAGGATTTTTTTTTTAAATTTTGTAATCATTGAAAGAAAATATTTGCCCAGAAATCAGTGTCAGAAGATCTGAGAGCAGTAGTGGAAGCGGATCCATGTCCGCCAACTATACTAGAATTGGCGAACAAATCGACTACTAGTTACTTGCTGCGGCAAATCAACTTCCCTTGCCTCCATGCTTGAGCATCATTCCATCTAGCATTATAAAGGCAGAACATGCGCCTAAGCTGCCATTCTCTCGTGTTTCCTCGCAGCTTTTCTTTCTCCGACTCTTTCGCCGACAATTCAATCGTCGTTGAAACGTCTGACAAATATCAGGAGAAACAGGGACCCGGGGATCAATGAAATTATCTATCGCGTAGAACGTGCACGTGGAACATCGTCCTGGGTTAAATTCGTGTACACGGAAAATCCTCGTCGTTCATACGGACGCGCCTCTGCCAGCAAACCATTTATTCCTGCTCGAATTTGATCACTTTGCGGGGTAGACGAGGAGGAACACTCCGAACGACGGGAATTTCTGTCAAATATTCAGTAACAAGGAAAGCTTGTATTAAATCTTTATATTTTAAGAGAAATACGGCGTAAAGGAATGGAGGATTTTTTTTTCTATTGAGTATATTTTATTTCTTGCTATTGTTTTGCAAGGTTTTCTAATGGGTTATTTAAAAGTGAGTAGTATAATTAATATTATTTTAAATTTTCTGTAACTTTTGTTTTTAGAGCCTAAAATGGAACTGTGGCTTGGTAGTTTTATTAATTGTATAATGTAAGAACTGTTCTATGGGTTGGTAATTTTTTGCAAAATTAAGATCAAAAAATTATTGCGATCCATACGGCGAAATGTTTCCATCGCAGCTGTTCCTACTTTTCGATTCTTTTGCATATCCTCAGAAATCTCTTATAATAATGTGCAGGGTGTTCTGTAATAAATGGCCATCTCGAACTCGACGGTTAATCAAAATCAATGCAACTTTGGGAATAGGTAGAATAATAGGGTACCTTGATAAAATCAACTCTCCAAGATTTAGCTGTTCCTCGTTTTCGCTCTACGATACAAAGCTCCACGAGTATCATTAGAAAGGTACGTTGCACGTGTAGAAAGTATCATCCCCGGGACGAGGCGTGCTCCGTGCTTTTATTAAAGAACAGTTCAAGATGAAGTTGCCATTGGAACGGGACCACATAAGAGGAAACAGCCGCGCTTCTGCACGCCCCCCTCGTACGTACGTTTTCCCTAGCCGGAAACGCGCGCGCGAAACGACAGCGTTACATTCTTTTTTCCAGGCGACCCCACGAGTCAGCTAATGACTCGCTCTCAGTAGTCATTGTTCATTGTTCGACGATGTACGTTGCGATAATCTGCGCAACTTCCCTTTCAGGTTTCGTTCTCCTCTTTCTTCACCTTGTCGGCTCTTTTCAGTCGCGGGCGA
This sequence comes from Andrena fulva, assembly GCA_946251845.1. NCBI lineage: Eukaryota > Metazoa > Arthropoda > Insecta > Hymenoptera > Andrenidae > Andrena > Andrena fulva. The sequence continues at coordinate 56,587,061 of OX276329.1, read as the reverse complement.
CGAAAGCTGTTCTCTTCTCGTTCATTAAACAGCGAACTTGCTAATGCGTCAGGTGTAATTATTGTGTCACCGGGGCTTCAGGGTTCCGTTTCATTACTATGCTTGCGCAAACGTGAGTCGCGAAGATCGCAATGTTACGATTCCCTTGATACTCCAACGACGATGCGAAGGTAAAGTGTAGGGAAACTGATTCTCTACTTAAAAGGTATGCTTCTATTTGATAACTGACGAGGAAAAAGGAATACAATTGTTTGAAAGTGGAAGCACGCTACGAACGATCATCATACCGACGTGCGTTACGAAAAGTAGCACATTGCATTTGTCTTACGAAGACAAGCACTCTGCTCATTCTGATCACGAAAAACAGAATGTTTCGATTCTGTTCTCGAAAAGTAGTATGTTCGTGGTATATTCGAAACATGCTTGTTATCGGCAGAAACATTGAAACATGCTTCTTCTCGTGATAGATTGAAATGTGCTGCTCTTTCTAAGACAAATGAAATGTGCTACTTTTCGTAACGCACGTCGATACGCTGTCACTCCCATTCATGAACTGTTCCTCGCTGCTGGAGGCGTTCACGTAACCGTTCCACCAATCCCGTGTCGCGTGTTTTTTAGGTAAAGGATAAATTGAGAGGTAATAGCCTGAAAGAAATTCAGTTAGCCGAGGCAGCCACGGGCGAAGATTGAAATACAATCGTCGTGGATTCATTTAGCCCAGGAGACCTGGTAATTCGCAATCTGCCTTTCGCCTGTTAGACCGCTGGCCCGAGATAAACTTTCAACGAGAGAAAACGCCTAGCCGCAACCTCCTTCTACAGGGTGTCCCCGAAACTCGATTACCGAGAAGATACCATCGATCTCTGTGCCCCTCGGTTCATTCCTCGTCTTCGCCGAGCCTTGCCCCTGCTCCACGTAACGCCCTGTCGAATAATTGAGCAGGCTGGCAAAACTGACGCCCAAGTAACGCGCCATAAATCGTTTTAATCCTCGACGTTCGCGTGGCCTTTCCGGAACAAGATAGCGGAGGAGACAGGAATAGTCTGGATTGATAGAAAAAGCACGTCATCGTGATCAAAGGGTCACGTTTTAAATTATCTCGCTCCTGGCAAAGGGCTGACTCGTTGTCGCGAACGTGCCTCTCGAGGCACGAGGATTTCTAAAGCTCCGTCGACGAGAAAGCTACGATCCTGCGATAAATATTTGCCGATCGACGCTCCAGGACTATTCCGTAACGCGATGATATTCTAAGGGACATAGTAACTCGAAGTTTCGCGAAACCAGGCTCGCGATTCCGTCATTTTTGATACTCTATCGATCTCCGCTGCGTTTCCACTGTTTCTGTGACGATTAGGGATGGGATCAAGTTCAATATGTACTGATGAATCCGAGTCAATTCCAATACAAAAGTTTCACTTCATGGGATTCGAATACTACTCATAAGAGCTGGCGTTTCATTCTATATACCTCCAAAGTACTTGGGTTATAGAAGCCGGTTTCGAACCTCAGAAAAAGTAGCGGCAGAGTTCAGAATGTACTTCTAAGTACTTCGACGTTTGAAAGAATCGAATCTCGTAAAAGTAGTATTTGAACCCTGAAAGATAAAAATCTACATAGCTGAGATTTACCAATATCGTACCACTTAAGATATTTTTCGTTGTATTTCGTATTTGGTACTAGATTGAACGCAAATTAATATTGGATATTGAAGCTTGATGTTTTAGGAATAGTTTTTAGTTAAAAAATTGTACATAACCTGTACATATAACATATAACTTAAGTTTTCAAATCGTTCTGGTACGATTGCAGTTGTATTCAGTACCTCATTTTAACGAAACTAGCTCGTGATTACCTGTGGACCATGGGAATCTCCGTCCCATCAGAAAGAATATTTTTGAAGGCAGGAAATGTCGTTATAGTAAAAAACGTAATAGGTTGAAGCTATAATAAATTGTCAATCAAATATTATTCCTCAATCCTTACAAATGTTAAGAATATTTTGTGTATTTGCCAAATAAATTAATTGTTAATGATAATAAAGTTAACTAAATGTAATGTGGAATACTTGTACATAGGTAATTTTCACTGAAAACAAATCACACACTCGCACCGAATAGAAAACTCCTGGTTAAAGTAGGTAATCATAATGGATCCGAATCTATAAATGATCAGGGTTCGATTATACTTGCAAGTACCGCTGACGTTTCTCAAAGTACTTATAGAGAGTTCATACCTTTCCCGTCAAGGTTCGAGTCTACTTGAAAGTAGTGTTTTTTTTCCCGAAGTACTCGTGAACTGTTCGAAACTATACAGTCCGATTTGAACCTACTTCCAATATACTTGATCCCATCACTAGTGACGATTCCTCGATTTAATGGCCGTCGAAGCCGCTTCCTTCGGACGAACGTAATTTAAAGTCGATCTCTCGCGGGGCAAAGCACGGGTCGTTTGCCGTCTTAGCAACTTCGTTACGTCGGGGGTGAATATCTAGGTTCACTCGGGTACGCGAGCTTCTAACCCCCCACCCCCCCAAACACGAAAACTTCGCCGCGAGTTTTGACGTATAACACACACAGTGCGCGTAATGTGATTTCGGACGTAATTATTGTTTGCACGGGGACGTCCGCTGGTGTCTGGTTTAACGACGCCGATGAACCGTCGAGGGAACGTCAGTTCACGAATTCAGACGTGACGGGGGACGAAGATGCCCGCGAACGCGCCCCGGAGCAAGCCGATACGTCGACGAGCCGCGCAACGAGCGGGGCAGACAAGAGGCTGTTTCTGTCCGTAGCAAGAATCTGAAGAATTCATTAGGGGAAACTCGCTTTAAACGAAGCAGGAATGCGCGGATGAAGGCTCGATTTTAATCGCGTCCTGGACGCCCAGGCCCTGAAGAATGCCGTTAAAGCTTCGACGGTGCAGCTTCAGATGTTTAATCAAGGACGGCCCTGCTGCTGACACAACTTAATAGCAGGATTAATGAGGTCTAGCTCGAGGCCTAGGGATTAACAAGCTAGGCTTCCGGGTAGCGTCTAGCGGTGCAATGAAACTTGCACGTATTTTATGAGTGTTCAATTATAATACATCTATTCCCCTTTTCGTCTGTACAGGAATAATTCCCAGAAACGAAGGGCGACTTAAACCGTTTTAATTAAATTCACTTCGATCAGATTTACAGAATGACGGAATTTAACTGCGCGAAATCGGGGCGCCGCCGCGAAACGCGTTCGGTATCGTAAACAAGACGCGAAGCTGATTTTCGAGGGGCGGGCGAGGAACTAAGTGTTCTCGAATGCAAATCTCCGATACGCTCTGCGGAAAGCTGACCGAGCAAGGCCACCTGGGAAACCGTTTCCTCGACCGAGTCAAGGTTACACGGTCGTACTTGCGGACCGACGTTGCGCCCAACAAGGACTTCCAGTTTCTGAAAGTGGATCTGGCCACGGGGCTGGGAACTCTCGCCATAACTTCCTGGACCCCGGTTTTCGAGCTGGCCGTTCGTCCCGCAGCGTTGAGGAGACTCCGAACGACTGGAAACAAAAGTGTAATCTGCTGGAGGGGTTAGAAATGGTGTCAAGGATGAGACCTCCATCGGTGCTCTTCGTTTCACGGCGAATTCTAGCTCGCTGGAGGGAGGAAGGAAGGATCGAAGGGACGGTTCACCTAGGAAGGGCTGCGGGGAAATGTCGCGCTAGCGTCTTTCTGCAGTCTCAGGGTATAGACGCGCGAGGTTGCAAGCTTTTGCGAACAGCTGCCAGTGGAATTTCAGCAACTGCAGCCGGCTACCTCGCGAGCCATATTAAGAAACGCATACCGAAACTATCGCAACGAGTGATCTCTGCGGGAAGATCAGCTGCTTCGTGGTATCGGTGCGAGAGGGAGAGGCTCGATCGACTAACAAAGTCGAACGTTAACATTCCTCGCCGTGCGGCTAGCCTAGATAGCAGAAACAAGCACAGCCTCCTGTGCGTCCACTTTTCAGGTCTCTCGCCTACTCGCCACGGATGAACGCTTCTAAATGTCGTCAGAAATCACGGCACCAGTCGAAACGGTTGCTTACACGCGCGTCTGGGAAAGGAGTAATTATTTCTGATGAACTATTTCTAACGTTATTGATATTAAAAAAAAAAATGCGAGAACCAACGCTTCTTTAGCAGAAGATAGAAGGAGATGTAATAGAAATCGAGACGTGTAATTCCCCGGTGTTTCTTGTAGAGGGATTATCAGAGGAATATGAAACGAAGGGAGAGAAAATTGTGGAAGAGGGACACGCGTGTTCTCTGCGCGACAATTGCATAAGCGACGAGTCAAGCGCTCTTCGCGCGAGCATTAACGTTGCAAAGTATTTTTTTGCGAAATTTTAATCGGAAACCAGCTCTCTGAATATGCGATACGATTAATTGGATTCGACGGGGATCCTACGGTGCACGTTATAACGCGCGATTTATTAAAATAATTTATGCGCCGCTATTGGTGGGGGTGGCGGAACAGTGGAAGAGGGGCGGAGGGGGGAGAATTAATGCCCCCCGCGTTCGAATTTGCCTTTTATCGCGGCCGATTAATGCCGTTTCGAAGGTAATTCCGGCCATTCGGCTGATCCAGCTTCTGTTCTCGTCGAGACACTTCCCATCCACGCTGGAAATCCGTCGGATCCACTCTACCGGAGGGAAAATACACGCAACCGGAAAGCTACTCCCGCATTTTCACTGTTTTCGTCTTCAGCTTTCCTGTTTCACTCGGCTTTACTCTTATCAACTCTCGTGGAACGGGGGAATTATATTTTACAGATTTGTAGGCAGAGGGGGCTATGATCGTTATTTCATTATTATAGATTAAAAATACTTCTTGACTAATGAAGTTCGAATGCAATGGAAAATGGTGGAACTACTTATTCACATAACTTTCAACGATCTGAAGGTACGAGTGTAAATTTAATTAAAATATTAATATTAATTGCGAGTAATATTCTTAACAATTAGTTGCATCCGGACGAGTAAATATGAAATTATATTTCAGGCAAATAGCATCGTTGAAACGTTAGCGAATAATATTAGGATTACACTCGATTTGCCTGATCGATCCTCTGTCACGCAACGACAGAGGCTGGCGAACGCATCTGTAAATTAAAAAATGTTAATTATGAATTCCCAATGAATTATTGGCGGTAATAATTAAAAGGAGCGTTGCCTGTTATAATTAAAGATTAATTATTGGTGATAATTGTCATGAATATTCTCTGCCCTCGATCGATTTCGTATCCGTTTCGATGTGTGCCAGTCGCCTGAAATATGTTTATTGCAAGAACGGCTACGAAACGAATTGTCGTTGATCTCCAGTTCGAATATTATTCCGCCCTCTGTTAACATCCAAGCACCCTGGACACGTGCCTCGAAAGTTATTTGAAAAATCCTCCAAAACCTACGAAATTTCTCAAATATTAACGCTCGTCCGGTTTCGATTTTCTATAATATTGACACGCTGAATACATAATTTTCCTCTGAAACTACTGCGTGCAGTCCGTTACGTTTGGTTAATTAATATCCCTTGTTTCTGGTCATTTCGAATCGCATTATTTTCACGAAAAATGAATTGTTAATGCGCAACACATTAACGGGCTAATAAATTTACAGTTGCTGCGTCACAGGCTCAGATACAATTCGAAAAGCCTGCACGGCTTCAGATAAAACAAATATATCCATGCATTTAACTGTTCAACTGCTGTATCATTTTTCTTGCCCAGCGATTTAAACGTTCCATCTTTAACCCCTTCCGGAGCGAAACTCATCTACCGCCAGGATTTCCAAAATTTCCAAGCTATTCTAATAACATATTCTTCAACTACAACTTACTAGTAACAACTAACAAGTACGAAATAAAAAATAATGCCTAAGTAGTACAAAGTGTCAATAGGCTTCCTATTTCTATTCTCCATAAGACCTATCTATTAAATAAATATCTATTAATCTTCGGGCCTGTGGCTTGCCCTCGCGCGGGGATTAGCGATCCCGAGGTGCCCGTGTTAATTCATCAGTCCTGCAACTATACAGGAGTAATCTCACGCGAAAGAACCCTTAGGATCCTATCACCGCGCGTGTTTCTCAAAACCTTAGTAACTTCATCGCTTAAATCTCAAATATTCCTATAAATATTCCCGCAACGCTCATATAAAGTTTATATTGCACAAATAATTCCCTTCGCCGCTCCCTGCGGTCGTCATCGAAGAAGACGCGCGCGCCCGATGGCCGCGATGAAAGGAACACCCTGTGCATAGGGTGGAACGTTTGCCCGCGCGGCCGTGCACGTAGCACTGGCCCGTTCACACGAGGTACAAAAGTATCGGCGGATCGGTGCATTCACGCGGCTCGCGCGAGTCGCGGATTATGCACCTATGCATTATTGTCAGCGTTGGTTTGCCCGCGCGACGTCGAAATGGAATTTATCGTGGCAGGCCTCGAACGACGACGAGTCACGCGTCGCTCTCGTCCGGCAGATTTATTTGCGCGGACTGCGCGGGGCCAGGTAACTAAATAAATTCCGCGGTATAAAAATAAATCGACGCCCCGGCCCGCCATACTACGCGGTCCAATCGGATTTCATTTCGGTCCGCAGAGCTTTGCAAGATATACGCCACCGCTCGTAAGTATTTGCCCACCCAAGTGTCTCGTCCACGCCCAAGGGTGTGACGAGTTTTTCGAAAATACCCCTCCGTAGCTGAGCGAAGATTAGCTGATAAATATACGATGAAAGGGAATATATAAGGGGATTTCTTTAGGGAATATCAGATAGGGAGAGAGAAATGTTAGAACGGAGGGAATTGTAAATTGTTGGTTTGATAGGTGCTTTTTGTTTGGAAATACTGGAGGTTTTATTTATGCTCAGTTGATGGTTTATGCATTGTTCTTGTATAGTGAATATCGATGAGGAGTAGAAAGCAAGCTAGGGAAAGTTAAGTTTGACAGGATTGCACTTCTCTGTTAGAAACACAGAGGAAACTCTAGTCTTGAAATTCTTCGCCATATAATGTTGATTAACTAGCACACTTTGCTGTGATTTCTCCCAATGACACACTATGCTTGCACAAGTAGAAAATATATACTTGTGAGCAGTAATGCAATATGTAATGCACCGCGTGCCTGGCCACGGACGATCCGCTTCTACTTGCTACACATTTCTCTCCTCTCAGGCTTCAGTGATTCACGCCACAAAATATGCACAAATTTCCCATAAATTCTCTTCAAACCACCCCTCATTCTTCCATTTTCTCTAACACAAAACACCTCTGCGTATCCCAGTGCTCGGTATCGCTACTAAACTCGCGACACGTTCTTCGCCTCAGAGCTAACAAAACAACTTCCACCTCCAATCGTACCCCACTCAACTCGATGTTGTTATAATCGCTGTTAATTAATCTGCATACGTGATATCAACGCACAGGAATTCCCTTGAATCTCTCACGTCCTTGCACGCATTCGCTCCCGGAGAATGTTGCAATGGCGAGGATATGAAACGTCGAAGCAGACATCCGCGCCGAGGTAAGCCTGTTTCCGGTCCGTCAGATTTTTTTCCATTTCCATCGACACGGTCAGCGTTTGGCCCCGCGCGGCTGTTCCCAACAAAAACACGAAACCTCGTCGGTTTCTCAGCGAAAGAAATCGCAGTTCACGCATGACAAAAGTATTAGCCGTGACGCGATCTATCCCGCGTAGAAGAAGTTCGAAGCTTCGGTTGGTCGCTTTTGTTTGCCTGCTAGCGACGGAAATATCCGCGGAACGCGCTTTCTTTCGACTTTCCTTCCTTTTGGTTCTTCCCTCATTCGACGGCATCTTGGTAAAAAGATATCGACGACTAGAAACAATAGCTGAACGAACCGGAAAGTTGTAACGCGAGGATTCGAATCAACATCGGAATTAGAATACATTTAAATTTGTCGATGAAGCCGCGAAAGACGTAACGAAAGTTTCTACGTTTTTAAGGAGTTACTTGAGTGTTCGAACTTTAAACAGTTGCCATTCAAATCCAAGCTCGCTTTGAACTCGCTCCTGTACACAGAGTTGTTCTAGAACTAAATAGCAAGTTTGCACCTGCAGTTGTTTTATAATAACATCCTGTATAATACTTTCCTCTCGCTCCTCCACTCGCCATATAATCTAAACAGTTCTGCGAACTGAGCCTGTTAGAGCTGAATCACGCAAATAGTATTAGCGCTCGCCTAATTGTTACTGTTGGTTGTTATCACGGTGGAGAGACGCCGTTTAGGAAAATCGATGAAATCGTGCTCGGCTTGTAGCGTCCCGATAATGCGCCTTATCGAAGGCTCCCTAACGATAAGTAATATACAGGGTGGTTCAGTAACCATTAGCAATTCACTATCTCCGAAACTGTGGACACCGATGAAAGCAGAAGCCCGATCATTGAATCCGATACGATAGAAATTGCTTTGAATACCAACAACACCATTCTACAAATGCGCTAATAACCATTGCAAGGATCTACAAATGTAAAATTGAAGGAGAATCAGTGGCACAAAAAGAATTATGGACACTGGATATTCTTGTGACCCTCGGGTCGGTCAGATTTATTCATTTGCGTTTGAACCGCAACATATCGTCAACCACATCTTCTTTTTGCAAAGAGAAACTAATTTATCTGCTTTTAATCGAGCTTGCAGCGTAGGGATGTTTCCAGCGCAGTAGGCTATACTTTTTAATTAAATAAAATTGAGCAGCTTGCAGCAAGAGGGGTGCAGGTTTTTAAATTATGACGTGGACTATATGTACAAAAAAATCTACATCACGTTTGACGCAAACCCGATAACAAATGAGCGATTTATTGCAAATAAATAAAAATAGAATTATTAATAATTATTGTTCTTATTGTAGAATAATTTCGCGCCAAAAATAGAAATACGTAAAAAATTATCAACTCAATAACTACTACTTATTGTGCGAAAATATATATTTTTCAATCAGTGTTCTCTTTTTAATGTTAAGTCAAAGCAATAATTTTATACACAGTTTTTTCTAATTTACTCGAAGTTGGTAAACATGGAGCTGAACCCCTCTCGCTGCAAGGTCCTCAGTTGAAGTGTGTCCCCGTGTGAACGTTATTTTTGTGGGCGAGTTCTTTTTTAAATATCAGGCAGACCGCGTGAAAACGCTGTTTACGATTCGGGATTTAGCTCCGCCGACGTTTCTGCGACATCATTAGCAGGTAGACTTGTCTTCTTCCAGTGTTACATATCCACGCCTTTACATACACGTATAATAACTTTTAATTATATCTCGAACCTCGCGCACGTACTCGACGACATTTAGACGATTCATAATGAGGCGTATTAAATGAGCATGATTTTACCAGGCCGAGTACTAAATTCGCTTAAACTTCAGCCGCGCGAGTGTCTCAGCTTTGCGACATCATTAAATTTAATGAAGAAATCGTTACACGCCCGCGTCGCTAGCTGTCTTTGAAGGCTTGTAAGCAATCGATTACAAAATATAAAAAGGGGACGTGGGCATTTGAAAAATTAAAATTGATTAAAAAGTTCGCGATAGCGTGTATCTCGAGCGATATCGTGAAACACAGAAAGGTATAATTGACTCGTACCACTGAAGCGCGAAATAAACGTAGAGCGCGAGAGAGCAAGGGAAAATGGTCCTTCTGTGGTCAGACACATTTTGGAAACCAATATCATAGGACCTATCTCTCTGTAACTTTCTACACGCGCATTATTTTAAAATCCCTTTCAAACAAAAGTCACCTACATTCATAAGAACTTTAGAAACGTGTAGACACTTTACAAAAACTCCCTCTAAGGGGAGTAGGCAGTCAGAAACTCGATTTTTTTTTGTTGCATTTTTCGAAAGTACCATCCTTCCCGATTAAAATGCCGTTTGGTTTATGTTAAAATTCGCAAAATTGAGGATTTTACAGCCGAAAAGGTCGAGCGTGCCATAAACCGTTTCTGCGCGCACGCAGGTAGACTAGATTCCTCTTTCGAAACTTTAAGCGCGTGTTTCTCGGAATCATATTTCCTCTTCGTTTTGCAGTGATTGGGAAATAACGGAGGTATCAGTCGATTTGAAAAAAATTCAGCATATATGAAACATGTCTAGTTACGACCTGGACCTACGCATAAGTCTGTAAAAACTCCGGGTTTGTCAAAAAAAAAAAATAGAATGGCTCTTTTCCCTGGCAAAAAATGACGTTTCTTTAAAATTTGCCGTTTTGCAGCCACCATTTCTATAATTTTGATTTTTTTCCTTTTTCAATAGGTTCAGGGCAAAATAGGGGCCAGGGCAAAGTATAAATTTCAGAGGATATTTCACAATTAAATTTCTTACGGCCAGAATCACTGCAAAATTACAGCGGCTCCAAAAAAAACGCCTACATATCAGACGACAGTAGCGCTGTCATACATATGTATATAATATTCAAATCATTACTTTTTTACTGTTTATAGTATTAATAAACATTACCCGAACGTACTAGTCACAATTTGTGTTCATCTCCTTGTAAATAATTCGCAAAAAATACTTGATTTTCGAGCGATCTGACTGCCTAGTCCCCTTAAGGAAGGGTGCCACCTTGGACGCATGAAAATCATAGGTTTACTTAGCGATTTTTTTCTTTAAACGATGACCTCGATAGAAAATCTGATTAATAGCATTTAGTATACATCTTTTGAAGATTAAAAAAAAATCGGGTTTATTTTTTTTCCTTTACGTTGCGGACTCTAGCACCACCATTTTGTTGAAAAATAATTTTTTTAATCCTCAAAAGCTGTATAACAAATGCCATTAATCAGATTTTCTATTGAGTTCATTATTTAAAAGAAAAAAATTGCCAAAAAAACCTATAAATCCTCTCCTTACCTCCGCTTAAAGATTATTATATTACCCCTCTTCTTCTTGTCTACCTAGCGTGACGTTTACCAAGAATACGATGCTCTACATATTGCAATACTATAATCTAAATATTTTATGCAGCACAAAGAAGCCGCGAGGTCCGCGATATTAAAAGGAAAAGGCGACGATCGGTAATCGTTCATGTATAAATAACCTCGCACGTACACTTCTCAGTGTAATAGTAATGGTACGAACCGTTACAAGCAGAAGGGAGATTGGAACGGTATTTGACGCGAATATTTCTGATTACAATTTTGATCGAAATCGACGGACGCGGAGCGTTTCAAGGGGCCCACTCCTCCGATCGGAGTGAAAAGGAGACGTGAATGGAAATCGTGGCGAGCGAATTACGCGGCATAAAATGATCCGGAGGAGCGGCTCTCTAAGCGAGCAAACTGTGGATACTACTAAGTATTTATCTACCGATCGGGCGGCATTCGAAATGCAAATTGGTCAGCGTTGCTTGAGCGAGGGAGGGCCCCCGCGAAAGTGGCGCGTCTTAGGCTCTATCGAGTTTTCAGAGTCACGCGTTGCTCCCTCCCCGCGCGCGCACAGGGGCCGAGAACAAACGAGATATTTTCTCTCCCACCTACCCCGTCTCTGCCGCTCGATCGGCGATTCGAAAGGCGCTCCACTTCGAGCCGTTTGCTCGGTCTAGATCGAAGAAATAATTTTCATTCAAGGATCGCTCTCTCAGCCTCGCTCTCTTTACGCGCAACGATCGGGCCAATTGAACCTCTGCAAAACCATCGCGCACCGGATGTCATCATCGTTTCACCTCGGATGCTCTTATAAATCGTCGGCTCGAGCGTACGGACACTTCGAGCTATCACTTGCAAAAACGAATCCACGATTAGTGAACGAAGAGGTCTTGGCATTTTGTTGCTGCGGTAGTAAGCTTTTATTCGTCAGATTTGTGTTCGTTGAGAAGTACGTGCATCGAGTAAATATTAGGTACATCGGTGCAATGCTTCTTGAGGTACAGAGTAGGGCTGGGACTATTTGTCGAATTTTTCGGTATTCGAATATTCGAATACTTCAGTTGCTCAATTATTTGGCGAATATAATTCGAATATCCAAGTATTCGAATACTATTCGAATATTTAAGTATTCGAATACTGATGTATTCGAATAGTATTCGAATAATAACATTCGAATACTCAAATATTCGAAGTTTATTCGTAGCATTCGAATACTTGTAAAATATTCGAATATTAAATTATTCGAATAGTCCCAGCCCTAGTACAGAGGAACGTTGTCCCGGGTGATTCTCGATTCAGTAGAAGATACTTTTAAAGTCAGACATCCTGCTCCGAGTTACTTAATTTGCTTCGAAGCATCGAGGGGTCAATATGGCGCCCCGTTAGTTTGGGTATTTGTAGAGTTCGGGAGAGAGTAACATCGGAGAGTCGACTTTGGGGGAATCGGTAAAGGTCCACGCACACATATCCGTTCCGTCTCAGTTCCGTGTCAGTGTTCCATTGGTAAGAAGAAGAGACCCTCTACGCCCCTCTTCTTCTTACCACTGGCACGCCGGAACTGCGCCGGAACGGAACTGACACGGAACGGATATGTGTGCGCGGACCTTAAGTCGGCTGGCCAGTACGCGGAGGACCCGCGCGGATCTTGGATTCGAATCCCGTCGCCCGAGAATTCGCTTTTTCGCCTACAATACTCAACGCCCCGTCTGTTACAGCTACAACCGAAAAGAAGCGTCGCAACAATGGTGAAGCGCCATCGTTCGAAGGCAGTCGAAAAACGATCTGTCACCCCGTCGTAGCGTGTGACAAGCGATCCAGCCGTCCGATCGCTATTCAGCGCACGTAATACGAATGGACTCGCGATACCCCGCGCGCACATTTCGCGAAATGGATGACACGCGTTTCCACGATCGAGTCCGCGTTTACATACGCGGAATTAACGCGACAGGAAGTGCGTGTCGGCCGGCCTGATCCAGTGTAAACGGTACTAACTGCCGAGTCGCGCCCGGGGTGTCGATTACGATGGGGGTTTGATCGCGGCGCGCGATAAGTGCGAGGAATAAATTCAACGTCCGCGAGTTAATCCGACTTTGCCCGTGGATCTCGGTCGATCCCGCTAATTAAATCTCGACGAACCGCCGCGCCCTGACGATGGGAGAGGATAATCCGCGAGTATCGATCCCCGATCCCCCGGTAAGACTTGTTTCAACGACTCCCGCGCTGCTCCACACCACCCTCCATCAGCCGAGGGATGAACTTAATTTCGCTGCCGTAGCAGGGTCTCGCCGCGACTTCCACTCGTTTCGCCCTCCTTCGGGGCCTCCCTTTGACTGTTTACGCAGTATAATTAACGCTGCGCACCGCGAAGACGTTAAAGTGAATTCTCTGCGGCTGATTTAACAGGGTAAACAAGATTGCAGCGGCCCTCTGCGAGAGACGTTCCAACCGGACGAAGACGCTGTAACGACGATGACGGTGCACCGAGATGATTCCTCCTATCCCTTGCGAACGACCATGTCCACGGCGCCTCCACTTTTCTGAATTGCGTGGTCCAAGCTTTAGTGTGTTCAAGTTCGATGGAACGCGTCAGAGTTTGCAGAAAATTGGTAGAGATTGTACAGGTTGGATAGTTAGTAGGTCGGTTGATTGGGGTTCTTACATGGCGAACAGTTGATTTTCATGACATTTCGGGTTTTTCAGCTTTTTGATAAGCTTCTGCAATGTACACTGCCCTCCATAAGTATTAGGACACCTGCCGTATTTGCGAAGAATGTGATATTTGGTACAGATTGAATACTTCTCACTTAACCACAACTTAAAATACCAAATAAAGTAAAAATTTGGAGAGTTCAATCCAATAAATTTCTAACATTTTTCACAATTATTCCACACAGAGTAGGCGTCCTAGTACTTACGAACGCCAGTATATATATTTATAGAGCGGGGTGGATTCGTCTACGGAATCCGTGGCCATTGCTTCTTTCTCACCCTGTACAGATCGATGACTGGTTTCGCAGCTGAGAGGGGGGCGGTCATAATTGATTTCTCGCGGTTCACGTGTCTGGGAAACGGTAACACGATCGTAATAATTGTTAGCGTGGAATTAATCGGGGCTTCGCCAGCCGAGCACTGGTCTTCGACGGAGAAAGTATGGCATTAGGTGTCCATATTAGGTCCCCGCGGCGCGGCACAACTATTTACGCCCGTGAGAATTTTGTTATATGTATCGCTCGGTCCTGGAAATAGGCCTATGTACTCTTGACTCGCGAAGGAGAAGGTAATCAGAATGCCGGGGCGAGAGACAATGGCTTGCATCACTAATATTTCGCGGTACTTTCCTTTCTTGAAGCGCAACTCCGGGACGCGCGCGATTTCAGCCCATCCAACCAGCCAGCGAATAAAACTTCTGCCAACGGTTACAGGCGTCACGTGCCTGTCCCTTCCTCTGTACTTTGCATTATTATACGCCTTGCAATGGGCTACTTCGTCACTCGTTATCTCTCGACGTTGTACGATCCGAACGAGCATCATTATTATCTAAATATTCTAAACAATGGCTTCTTAAATTTCTTCACTCGGTCGGGATAGAAATTATCCAGAACATTATTGCACATTGTGTTTCAAATTTAAAAAGTATAGGCCCCCTCTTTCTTCGACGTCCTCGTTCTCAACACCAACCCCGTAGATCCAATTTTCAAGCTAGCCCGAATTCAAGCGTGTCGTGATAAGATCCTATGATACCTACCACCACCTTCACTCACAACCGTTGCCTTTCATCGTAAAAGTGAAAGACGTCGATTACGGAGCGTGACACGCCAGCGACACAGACACTACTGCCGCTGTAGCATCGTTACATCGATGAGATCTCGACAAGGAACATCCCCTATCAATTCAGAAAGAATCGGAGCCGAATCAACCGATTTTCTCCATACCGAAGTGCCACATACGGCAACGATTCTACCATCGCTCTCCCCGAGCGTGGCCCGTGTTGCTCCGAAACGACGAGCCGACTCGTCTGTCCCAGTTAACGGGATAAGAACGATGACAGGACTCACCGACGAGCGACAGAACGAACGCAACAGAGGCCAGCACGCAGAGGTGTTGGTGCAGCCGCATGGTTCTCCTCTTCCTGTCCCTTTATCCCACGCGTCCCTCCGCGCTAAGCGAAGCTAGGTCCTCGGCGTACGGCGAACGAGCCTCATCCTCGGCACTAACGAAGTCGCGTTCCGAAGTGACAACGGCGTTACGGATGAGCACAGGCGAGAGGGGAGCGTGGCAACGAGCGGACGGGGAACGCGCGCCGGCGATGGTAAGCGGTCCTCAGGACGTGAAAGACTGAGGAAAGGCGCGTTTGTTCGGTCGTTGGTCCGCTCGGCGATGTTAAGCTTCTGCCCACCTCTGTTACTTCGCTCTCCCTGCCAGCCATTCCAATCTCTGCCGCCTCTCCCTTCGCGGCAGAGAGCTATGGGTCTCTCCCTTCACGGAGGATCCTCGTCGCCGATGGAAAGCCGCACGGCCGACCTTCTAGTTCACGGTGAAACGATGACACGTCGATGTGTATCGATGTATATCGACGTGCATAGCTGGTCGTTCATATTCTGGGCCCGATCGCCAACGTGTTCCCCTTCGACTTCGAAGGATACACGCCCTGGCCACTCGTAATCCAATGATCCTTGAATCGATGAGTAAACTGCTGCTCGAGGAACAACTTCTCGCTGATGGTATTCTCTCTTGGTATTATTCTTCTAGGCCTACATTGGCATTCATAAGTATTAGCATTTGGGACACCTACTCTGGGTGGAATAATTGTGAAAAAAGTTGCAAATTTATTGAAAAGCTGTACCAAATCAGTGGCGTACTCACGTGTTAATCTTGGTAGGAGCCGAGTTGAACGAATAAAAATATTTTTAATGCATATTCAATAAAATTCATTAAGTGATTAGAAAATTTGATGTGTTTAAGAGTAAAGTCCAGTTTTCTTTTCTTCTCACAAAACCCCTTCTCTGGGGGTGCCAGAGCCCCTTGGCCCCCATCCCCTCTGTGTGCGTCACTGTACAGAAATATCACATTTTCTGCAAACACAGCAGGTGTAGTAATACTTATGAACGACGGTGTACGTGGGAGTGCTTTTTAATATGATAGGTGTTCAAACGCAGACGTGGAGCATTTGTTCAGGGTCCACGTTACACATCAGTGTAATGAAAAGAGTTGGTGAACGCGCATGTATGTTGGACAGGTTCTGTTCATTATTCATATGCAGTTTTTCAGAGCGTATTATGTGTAATGCTCTTTATCGTCTGTAGCGTGCAAACAGAAAGTGGAGGTTGGGATAATTGTGGTAATATTATGATGAGCATGAATTGTGCGATCTAGAGTTTTATTTAAAGTGTTCGTTTGACGAGTCCGTGGCGGTTTTTTGTTGCCAAGTTAACAGAAGCTGTATGAAGCGTAGCTAAACAGAAGGGAATTTGTATAAAATTGTATTAACAGCGATCGTATAACGTCTGATTACATAACGACTACCGCAATAAGGAGAACGAGCACGAATTCCTTGTTATCCTTCGTAAAGTTATTCTCGAAATTATTAAACTGGATACCCCCGATTCGGGATTAAATCAACAACTCGATTCCTTCGCGAGTCCCGCGGTTAGATCGTCGGGAGTCGCGAGGAAATGTCAATAAGTATCATAGACGTTTTCCAAGGAACTTTAAGCAAAAAACTAGGAAACGAAATTCAAATAGCTTTTTACGTTTGATATTAAATACCATTTGGAACAATTATTATGAATCACTGTTTTCGAGATTCTTCTCACGCTAATTCATAGATCCACAAAAAAAAGGTACACGAACTTTTAAATGTAAACGCAAAGGTATACTCAACGAACTGCTTCCCAGAAGTCGTTTCACTCCGTGACACGATTAAAGATGCTTTGATTTCTTAACAGGCAGCTTGGGCCACTAGTCGAATGCCAATCAGAATATTGCATAACGCGTGTGTAGCTACTCTGTGCTGCGCGATGACACGTTGACGCCACAATAGACCCCAGAGATTTGACGTTTTTAAATACCAAAGTATTGGTGTATCCAATTTGATAATATCTATAAAATTTATAGGTTCTTCAAATTATTAATTAATTTAGTTCAGTATATTCCATAAAGTTATCGATAATAATTTAAATACAATTAATATACATATATATATAAATGATTTATATATAATGAAAAACACATCAACGCCTCTGCATTTCAGAAACTGAAAAAAAGTGCGCTCTACCCGACGCAAACTCAAAACGCTGACACAGTGGAAGCTGCCATCACACAACATTTCGCTTACTTGCACGGTGTTCTGCAAACTGTCGAGAGAAAGATCATCGAGACGTTGCACCGGCAGCGCAATTCACGTAACAAGAATATTGATGAGATCTCCGAGCAGCTCAAAGAACTGGAGGAACGATTGCACTCTGCGCTTCTCGTAAGGATTTCCTTGTAATTCGTTGCGACTAATCATTGCTTATAAACCTTATCCCTAGTCATTAATATGCCTCCTATTTGTGATTCGTTACTCGCCCCACGTCACAGAGAAATTTAAAAATTTAAAAATTCCAAGGATTCATGGTAAAAGAGCTAAGTGTAACTGGAGCGATAAAAAAAGTAAGCTATAAGTAGTATCTAATCATAGAAAGTAGCAATTGTGCAAAGGTTTTTATGGTTTCAGCTTGTTTTCGCCGTTTCATTTTAACATCCGTAATTTCTCGCCGTGCACATGGTTATTATTTTGGACGTGGACACGCGCAAATTTTTCCCGCAAGGACGCTGCGACGTGCCGCTGCCAAAAGTAATTCGAGATGAAATCGCAGATGATACTGCGAATTTTCCGCGTGTCACGGGACGTTTGGAAATTTAAAAATCTTCCCCTGCTAGCTACAGCGTGTGCACGTGACAGGGGAGACGCGAATTTTCATAATGAAATTATTAGGAACGGGCAACGATCATTGAAATGAGCTGACACGTCGAGAAAACGTGATCCACGCTTGACGATTAATTTCCGGGCCATTCTTTTTTGTGCTTTAATGATAAGGGAGGAGGAATTCTTTATCAGTAGCGGTAGTGGTGATCGGTGCTTTGAATCTCACAAATTCGTATTTTACGAACGCATTCCGTTTTGCAGGTGACCACCTCGGTCGAAGAAAATCTGGACAAAGTGGATCTACAGCAGGTGATACGGAAATTGGAGGAATTGGCAGATATTCCCTGTCATCTGGTTGTGAATTCCGTACGGAACGATCAGGAAATCAGGTAAACTATACTTCCTTTCAACAGAGAAACTACTATCACATTTTTATTCGTACATAGATAGAGTAGGTACAATATTTATGGCAAATCTGAGAAACAAATTTGTAGAACAAAGTGTCGATACTTTGCTGTTAGGCAGCACTATGTAATAATTTGTAGCCATTCTCCAAGGTAATATTTATAACAATGCTTAGAGAGTGTCATCTGCAATGGCCCCAACTGTATTGTAATTTCAATGTTCTAAGTTCTTCTTGAAATGTTAACGATCATTTCTATGTACTTCATAGCGAGAGTTGCTTAAGGAAGAGGGAAATTGTGTTTTAGATTTTAAACTAAAAATAATGTCTCTCGAAATTGTTACTACAGCAAGACAGTGGAAGTGCGTTTTATAAGCAGAACTGATGTTATTAATGAGAGTAGGAAAATGCAGAAACGGTGTGCAACGTGCAAGATGCAGAAAATTGAAATTAATTTCATTCTCTGGTTTTACCAACTCTAAATTGTATATTTCTAATTTTTTTTCTCTACAATTTCAGCCTTAAAACAGGTTGCTATTATAGCTGACTTTAATAACTAGTCCCCAAATATTCTTTCGGAAATTTGTTTTGAAAATGCCTCCAACCAGTAATTCGAGACATCACAAAAATTAAAGAGTCCCTGTAGAAAACACTGTAAGTGCCAAAAATCAAATTCTATACAATACTATTACGATTGTAGAACATTTACCGATAAAATGTTTATTTTAAATTTATCACTTGCAGTGTTTTCTACAAGGACTCTTCAATTACGTTTTCCATAATTTTGACTTTATTTTTCCTCCCGTCATTGTCACACTTCGCTCTCGAAAAAGGAAGAATTAACCGAATCCCTTTAACATACTTCAGTTTCGCGTTTCTTCCTATTAACTTCGCGTTTCTTTATTCGTCGGGTGAAAAAAACAAAGTGGAATTCCCTGAACGGTCTTGGAACACATGGAGCACAAGTCCCGCGGCACAGTGAAAATCCAAAGCTTTTGTTAAATCAAAATCTCCAGTACGTATTGAACAATTTATTTTCCTCGGCACCGACGATGGTGCAGAGTCGGACAAATCCCCTGTCGTTTATATCCGTAAGCAGCTTACAGATGTCCAAACGAAAAGTGAATGAGCGCGAGGGAGAGCGGCATAAGAGTAATTAATTAAAGCGAAGTGTGCCTACGGTTGCGTTATAAAGCGGCTTGGAAATATATTTTTTTTTATCATTCCTCTTTTAACCGCGAGCAACAAAGCTCCGTTTCGCTTGTGTTTCGCTAAACCAGAGCAGACATAATAAAACTCTTGTTGGTCGATAGTACGCCTAATCCTGTAAGGGACGCCGAGGGCTGGAAAGTGAAGTGAAAACGTCCCTTTTACAATGTGACAAATGTATTCAAACACAATTTGACGTATCAACATAAAGACTTTGAGTTCCAAGTTCCCACTCGATAAGATAGTCGTTAGGGTTCCCTTCTGAAAATAGAAACGATTTTTCTTGCAGATTCAATGTCGACAACAGCATCGTGGAAGCCGTGCAGAAGCACTGCAGCGTTCAGATACCCGCTGTGTCGAGTTTCAGTTTGCAACGAACGGAATTGTTGCCGGACGATTACGAAATGGAGCCACTTACGGAAGAGATCAACATTCCAAGTAAAATTAATGTCTTCTTTCTAGAACCAGTTGCCGCGGAAGGTACCTAGTCAATTACTCCGTGGCCCTCACGATTGGCGAATTTAATTTTCCACAGGATTCTGCTCCAATGCGTCTATGAGAATGAAATCCGAGTCGACTGACTCCCTGCACTCCCGAAAGAATGACAATATGCCTACTGTTGGTAAGCGATCGCTTCATTGTTCCTCTGGATTCCTGTACCCTAAACTTCACTCATGTTCCCTTCAAATATTTAGAATTAAAACTACCACTAACTATTCTATTGAATTTCAAGGATCCTCCGAGATGGTCCGCGTCACCCACGTCGTTGATCCATCCTGGTTCTACGTCCAATTGGTGCAGAATCAGAATAAGATCACAGAACTCGGCAAAGGGCTGGGGTCGATGGCCTCCACTTGGGGGATCACGCCCACAGACGTCACGTTGAGTATGAAATCAGAGATAATCGCGAGATAAAGACAACCATCCCTTATATCCGTTCTACCCTGTACCACGAAGCTACTGATTGCCCTCCGTAGATGGATTGTACGTCGTGCAATCTTCAAACGACGAGCATTGGTATCGCGGGCGCATTACAGAGAAAAGAGTAGACGCCAAAGGTGACGTAATGTGCTGTGTCCTGCTCGTCGATTATGGGACGGATGAAGCAAACGTCCCTATGTCCAGGATGAAGAACATTATTCCCCAATTCGCCATGATGCCCACACTGGCCATCAGATGTACGTTGTTCGATGTTGTCCCGAACGATGGAAAATGGCATCCAGATGCTACTCTGGCCTTCAAGAAACTAGTCTGCACGTAAGCAACGCCGATGATTCATCGCTCGTAGTCCATCCAGCACTTTTAGACGAATAACAAAAATTGTGCTCGCTGTTTCAGAAATGCCATGGTTTCGATGTCCATCATGATGATAACTGGGGACACTTATTGCGTTGAGCTGTGCGTGATTTCCGCCCAAGACTCAGGCCTGATATCCGTGAAAGACTCGTTAACGTACATGAAATACGCTACCTGCGTGTCGCCGAATAAATTAATGGTAATTGCCACGCTGTCTCTGATAGTTTCTGCGTTGATGGCTGGTCAGAAAATTCATGGCCGATTATCTGTTTCGCAGAGGACGAACCCAGACTCCACGAGGCAGTACTACAAGGAAACGCTGGAGATAGAATGTTACACGGAAGTGCAAATTCTGTCCGTGGAATCGCCGAATGTTATATACATTCAGAAAGTAATATAGTTTTCTTTTCATTCTTGTGGCCCATTTATTCAGTATGTCGCGTTGCGTACAGAGGATCGCTTATTCTGATAACTTCGGATATCTTCTCTCCTTCTTTGTCCAAGATTTTCGTAATCATTC
Organism: Andrena fulva; assembly: GCA_946251845.1. Taxonomy (NCBI): domain Eukaryota; kingdom Metazoa; phylum Arthropoda; class Insecta; order Hymenoptera; family Andrenidae; genus Andrena; species Andrena fulva. Next base: position 56,565,841 of record OX276329.1, on the reverse strand, counting down.
AGCTTTCAAACTTCGTTCATTATTTCTATATATTCTTCTATTTCTGTTACGTAGAAACACGCAAACAGGTCTTTCTTTTGCACAATGGTACGCGAAATGACTGATCACTATGAGCAAAACACATCTGCTATAGAGTTAATCCCTGTACCATATAAAGGTAACGTTTCAGACATAAGTATATTCCTTGTTTTCTAATGCTTGTTTGTGAGCAATTTGGAAATCAACTTTTCTGTTATTATGCGTCTTAATTATCCGCACAGATTTACCATGTGCAGCGCCAGGGGCTGATGGGCTTTGGCACAGATGTCTTGTGTCCGAAGTTACAGAAAACACTGTAAAGGTTTTTTATGTAGACTTGGGATACAGTTTAACGTTGAGTTGTGATAGTATAAGATCACTTTCTAGAAAGTATATGGGCTGCAGAACTCAGGTGAGTTTCTATGAAAATATGTATATTTCCTTACGCTGGATTGCCATAGGTTATTGTCAATTAATACGTGAACTTGAAGGAGATTTGAAGCGTAGTATCCTACAGAGATAAGTCGAATTCTAAGTTCCGTAGCGCAGAACGTTCGAAGGCTTAATTTCAAGCAATTGTATTAAACCCTCTCATTAGGCAATTAAAGTCTCGTTGAAAAATATAAAGCCAAGCAACCCTAAGAAACAATGGGGCGACGAGACGAACGAGTTCCTGAAGAAATTCCTTATGAGCACGAAGAATTTTAAGGTCGTTGCTTTCGAAAAATTATCCGATACATACAGCGTTGCTATGTACACCTACGATAGAACTAGCGTCGTTCACTTGTTACTGAAAAACAACCTAGCAGTGAATGCGGGATCGAGGTATGTAAATACTCTAAACAAGCCTTACGATTCTTCTCATCTTCGTCTGTTTACGATGTGCCCAAAGATCACAAAGTCCACGTACGTAATTGCGGCATTTTTTCCTACTCGGTAATAGCTTCTACAATAAAGACGGTAATCCTAAACGGCAGAAGAAAAACAAACCGAAGAAAAACGCCGCCGCTGCAATGGCACCTGAGGAGCCGTACAACGCGCCAGATATTAGTAGCATAATTGAGAAGAGCGTGAAGAAGAAGAGCATGGCAGACGACGCCGAAGATCCTTTTAAAGTGTGCGTCGTGATACACCACGCAGAATCTCCAGATTGCATCTATGTCTCTGATGCCACGTGCGAGCAGCGCGACATCGACCAAATGACCGCGCAGATTCAAGAGTTCTACAGCAAGTACCGTTCCGCGGAACGAAAAGTTTGGACCAAGAATACGGTCTGCGCTATTTTCTCCTCGAAGACCTACATGTACTATCGCGGCCGGATTATCGATATAAAGTCTCCAGAGAAGGTGCGCGTGTTTCTGTACGACGTGGGGCTCGAAGAGATCGTCACGCTAAACGACATACAATCGCTGTATCCGCCGTTCTTCAAAGTGCCCACATACGTTTTTAAAATAAAGCTGACTGGTATATTACCGTGCGGGGGATCGATGAGCTGGCCGTCGCTATCTTGCGAGGAATTGCGCGGAATTATCACCGGCAACCACTACTGCAAGTTCTATATATCGAAACTTGTAAGTGTTTTATACCGTATATTATAATTAGGGGTGGGTTCGGAGCTAATTCTTAAATTCCCGAAACTCGAATCCGAAAGTTTGTCAGGCTTCGAAAGTTTCGAAGCTCGAAAGTCTTGAAACTTGAAGTGCCGATTCTGTTTTTTAAGTGGAATAGCTTGCTTTATGAACTGAAGTGAAGAAAATTTTTGCATACATCTGTACTTAACGTAGTTAAAGAAATTCTGCGAACGATTCGAATTCTCGAAGCTCGAAACTTTCTTGGATTTACGGGCTTCGAAGCGTCGAGAAACCCATCCCTAATTATTATTGTTATTATTATTGACATCAACGGGTGAAACCCTTTAGTACACAGAATACATTGTGGTTAAAATTAAATTAAATAGTACTATATACGAAGATGTCTAATAATTCGCTATAATTGTTTGCTCCTCGTTGTTGCACAGGAAGACGAAGATGTGGAAGACTCTGCGATACCAGTAGAACTGTGGATTAAACAGTCGAAAATGGACGGTCCTTTAACGCCCACAAGGATTGAAATTAATTCTGTCAGTAGAATGCTGGTTGAAAAGGGAGTAGCCTTGCCTATAAAAGAGTACGTAACACTTTATAAAATGTTTCAAACTAATAATTCGTTTCTATGCTTGCCCCCCTGTTCCGATTACATTTTCATATCCTTTTCGCATTCCCAGATACGCAAAGAAACGGGACAAAATATTGGCGATCGAATTGAAGCGGCAAATGATAAAGAAATTAGAGAGATTGTCGAAATGTGATACAAACGTGAAGTGGCAAAAAATTGATAACGAGCTCGACGAATCTATCGAGAGCATTAACAAGGAGGCGTCGAAAACATTCCTGCGTTATTCGGGCTCTGAATCAGACAGCGGGGATTATAGTTCAGAAGAGATATTGGACAATATCCCGTCGCTTCCGAAGTTATCCGCTTGGCTGCCGGCAGACACGATAGCGAAAGATTCATTCATTGCTATACCTACTTACTTGGATCACAACGGCTACCTGTATCTTCACTCCAAAGAGCAAAGTGTGCATACTTCTCGCTACTCCATTACTAAGTGTTCGCGTAGCTCTTTAATTCTCTAACATCGCACGTTTCCAGATTTAGCGGAACTGCGAAAGATAGAGTCGAAACTGGAGAAGCTGTATAAGAATTGTACGATAGAATCTTGCGACACGGTGTGGGCAGCTGGAGACCTGTGCATCGCCCAATACCACGCGAATAAGAAATGGTATCGGGGCAAAGTGATTAAAGTTCAGGAGAATGAATTATTCAATGTAAAGATTCTATCATCTGTTGTACTACGTAGACTTACCTTCGCGTAACACTTACTAATAACCGAGAATTTATGTGCCATAGGTCGAGTTTGTAGATTACGGAAATGTGGAAGAATGTACTATTGGAAATCTGAAGAAGGAGGTCGTTTTGGAGAACATTCCAATCCAGTGTACCAAATGTATAATCTATAACTTAATCCCGGTAAATAGCTTTAAACGATCGAATATCGTCGGTGCTAAAATATTTCTGCTTGATTAATAACGTATTTTAATTCATTTCTCCGACAGGGAGACAACAATGGGCAGTGGAGGATAGATGATTTGGATAAAATACACAGTCTTCTCATTGAACAAGAATGCGTGGCAACAGTCTTAGACAGGAGCAAAGAGTACCTTGTTGTGAGTAATCTTCTGAAATACAGAATCCATCGTTGACAATGTAAAAAACAGCCCCAGTATACAGGAATATCCTTTCAGATTTCTATAACCCTGTTGGAAACAAACAAGCACAGCCACAAGAAGACAGACTTGATAACATTCCTCGTCAACGAATGGGGAATGAATATTAATTGCAATTTGAATGATAGTATCGTTTCTGAAACCTCGTCTTTAACAGAGAATGCAGATATAGTTGTAGAAAACTCAGAATTATTTTGTTCAGACGACGAGAGAGTAAAGGATGCGGTTATCAGTAGATCTCCCGTAGTGTTCCAGGACTCGAATTCGGGGGAAAATAAGAATGAGAGCTGCACCACGACCGACGTGGAGAACTTATCGTGGAGTAAAGCAAAGGGCGGAATAAGCGCTTCAACGCCATACGTGATTTCTGTAGAGAATCTTTTGATGAACTACAAAATGGTCGATATCCCGGACGAAATAGACTTCATCGAAATAGAACTGTGCTGTAGTATCAGTGCCTTCGAATTTTACGCCCAGCTAAAGGAAAACGTGCACTCCACGGTATAGAAATGAAATTTAACGGGATGTCTTTCGTCTTATGGTACTTTCAAATATATGCCAGTATATTCGATATTCTCCTTATTTTAGGTATTGCATTCCTATTATAAGCAGTACCAGCTTCTAATGAATGAGTTGCAAACAGAAGCTTGCAAACAGCCGCTGATCAAAAGCCTCACCCCCCGTAAGTATTACTTCGGGACGCGTGCCGGGAATTATTTCTAATATGAATAACAATCTCCGGGAACATTATGGTAAACCTAACTCCTGTTCACAGACACACCGTGTTGCGCTCAATTCACTGACGGCCTTTGGTACAGATGCCTTATAATAGAGACCGAGTCGATTGATGGCACAGATAACATTGAAATCAAATTGCTATTCGTCGACTACGGCAATGACGAATACAGAACAGTGGATCCAGAACTGTAAGTCAACATTCATATACATACTCCTCTAAAAACTGATACTGGAAATCTCGCTACGAGAAAAGCATTGTTTCCTAATCCACTGCGATAGTTAATTAAGTATATAAGAAAGTAGGGATACGAGAATGCAGTGGTATCGTAATACGGAAGCATCATTTTATCACATACTTGTCTTTTTTATGTACATAAAGGCAGGAGTTGCATAGCTTAAAGAAAGAATGGATGGAATTACCAGCTATGGCAATCAAGTGCAAATTGTGGAACGTGGAAGTCGTTTCTTTAGCAGATCGCAATGCTCTATTATCCAAATTAGAGAGTATGTATAATAAACGTGTCATAGCCACAGTGAAAGTAAGTGAATGCGCATTATACTATCTTTCTAGTCTCGTACGCCCGCCGATTATTAATATTGATTATTGCAGGAGGTCGATGAAAATTTCATGTACGTTGAATTGTACGTGGACGAAACTCGCAAGGAGCTTATGTACAGCGCGCTCATCGAGGAAGGTTTATTCCAATTCAAATCCGACAAGAATTAATAGACTGCGGGCCCTTATTTTTACGCTATTTATAATAGTAAAGTAGTTTGAAGTGATTAGGTCTAACTCAGACGTAACACTTTAGAAGCCCACTACACCACAGAACGGCTGGGCGTTGCGTCAACCACCGACAGCGACAATTTCGTGGTGCAGTTTTTTTTGTCGTCGATACGGACTTCAAACGTGGTTGATTCCAGCAACAGCCCAACCACGGTTTTGTGGTTGTGATGGGCTTCTAAAAGTGGTCCGTCCGAGTTCGAAGATACAATCGTATGGATCTTTCTGTTCATTTTTGTGATATTACTAAGTTTTTGATTCGTTCGTTATTATTGATACTAAGATTACTAAGAAACAACTTTTCTTTATTTTAAATTTATTGACCGTCCCATGTTGAGGTTACATATTATAATTTTACAACTTTCAAACGGATTCAATGATTCGTAAAGAAAAAGCGGTAAAGGATTGTAATCCTTATAGGTAGATTAAAAATCTATAGATTAACGTTGCGTACTTTTGGCGATCTGTTCTTTAAGTACTAAAATACTTTGTCTTTGTTCAGGCGGTAGCATTGCAATTTGTTCGTCAGATAATTGTAATACTTGCATTATCAACGCGGCCTGTAACAAGATCAGTGATTAGTTTCATGTTCTTTTCCATATCACATTCATCGTATCGTTACGTAATATTTTATATATTTTTATATAAATGTGATTAATACATACATATATATATACATATTGATTTAATGTCTACCTTTTCCTGATCCGATGCTCCACTGGGTATATTCCCGGACGTGGACATGCCTGCCATAAGCCTCGAGGTTGCAGACGTAGTAGATGCCGCGATCGAAGTAGCAGGAGCTACAACACTGGCTGCGGCGACACTTGAAGGCGGAACTGTGGGCGCGGCCACGGGTCTCGGTACTACTGGTGGTGCAACTGGCGCTGGTGCTAAACAAAACCATCAGATTGCGAAAACTAGACTCAAGACGGGGAAATGTTTTATGAAACGAGTTCGAAGTTCGGGAAACGTACGATTAACTTTCGTAATTCTGGGATCAATAGGCATCCTTGGATCTCTAGGGTCTCTTGGATCTCTACCGAATCTATCTGTTCTCGGATCACGACAAAAGCTGCAAAAGATATAATGCTTTTAGGAAATCTCGAATATAACTGTTCTAAATTATCTAAAGTAATTATGAAACCTCTCCACTCCTTCGACAGGAAGAGCGCTGTAAAAAAGAGTAAACCTTTCAATGATAATATTAAGTTACGAATATTCTCTCATCCGAAAGTAATACTAACTTCTCTGCGATACTAAATGTACTCAATCCCCTGGGATCGGATGTGGTGGACACAGGCGCGGGTGCGCTGACAGGCGTCGGTTGTACTTGCTGAGGCCCCCTCAAATCTTGATCCATTCTAGCTAAGCGTGGATCCATTTGTCTGTCTAACGTGCGTAGATCAACGTCTTGCCCTGTTATGATATTACGCTATGTAGATACGTACGGCGACGGTGCATTTCATTTTGCAAATCATTACATTTCGGTATTAGGAATAATGTTCAAGTATTATCCAACATTATTCCTAGAATTCGTTTCGTCTTACCAGCAAAGATTGCTGCTGGAGGATTCGTAACTGGCGCTGGACGTGCAGGAACCCATGGTTCTTCGATCCGTGGTACAATTGGATGTACGACCGGTTTCTCGGAGGATGCTAATACGTTCGGTATTGGGTTCGCTTTATGTAACATGTTAACTGCCGTGTGAGGATCCACTATTCTCATCACTACCTGCGCCTGCAGCAGGGCGTACGCCAGTTGAGGATTCTGGAGCAACATTTGGCGCGCCTCGTTCGGGTTGTTTTGCACGCAGAGCTTCATTTGCTTCATCAGCTCGAACATTTGCTCGGGTGGCAAGGACGCGACGGCTTTGCTTATCGCTTCGGGAGCTTTGTCGGCTTGCACTGCCTCGCCGTACGGATTTTCGGTATTCTGACCCTGCAAAAGACTTTGCATTTCCATCCGACTTTTCTCTGTGCAAGCATTGTCGACTCGCAATGTCCTTCCCCCGATTTCATAACCATTCAGATTTCTCATAGCACTGAGGGCAGTTTCTTGGTCTTTGTATTCGCAGAAGCCATACCCTTTAGGCTTGCCCGTTTCTCGATCGAATACTAATCTATGTAAAACCAATCGATAAATTCGAAATGTATATACAGTAAAATGAATAAATTCGAAATGTATTAACTTGAATTCTATCGCCAAATTTAATGTATTCAAAGAACAGCACCCATCATTATCAAAATTCCAATGCAACGATACACAACTACTATAAACTTATATAAAATCAACCTAGAAACTAAAAGTCCTGGATTGAACGTTGGAGTGTACAAGCACACTGTACAATTTTGACATGAATTGTGGATACCAGTTACTGTCAAGAGACAAACAAACACTAAGGTGTCAAGCACAAGATTGAGCATTGACATCTCGTTCTTTAAATATACATATTTAACTGGAGTACAAGATGATGCACTCCTCTATTATGTATAAAGGTAAATTAGTATATGAAATTTATAGAAGTGTTTTTACATGTACCACTGGAAATGTAGTTTGCAGCTACGAGAGGGTAAAATAATTTCGGCGAATAAGAAATCTGAAATGAGCTTACTTAAACGAGAGCACAGGTCCGACTTCGCTGAAAATATCCTTCAAATTTTCTTCCGTGGCTTCGTACGGGATATTCCCGACTGTAAACAAGAATTGCATGTATGACAAGGTTATGCGGCATTACTGAATGAAATATAATTCAATATTAAGTAATGTATCTAACCGAAAACACTGCGCATAGACTTGTCCATGAGCGACTGATCGGAAATAGTTGAATTGCTCATGTTTGCAATTTATTCGCTTTTGTTTACTATTCGAAATTTGAAAGCACTGTTTCACGTCGGCACAGTGAAACAAAACACAGTTTACTCGACGTGTATAAGGAAGGCTGCCATCACATTTTTGTTATGGTCCGAATCGATCGAAGCGTCCCTTGTAAACAGACGGACTCTAATGAAACTACTGTGGTCGATAAAAAGAACTTGTACATAGGTGGCATCTCCAGGTACTCTGTGTAGACGAACTTTTGACTCATAAATAGACATATCACTCAATGCATTTTTCTGCCACCGGTTTGTGGGGTCCTAGGACCCCAATATAATTTTAGCGTCGCATGCAACGTTACCGGTGAAGTCTGGAAACAGATTGTAACGCGTGGTAGCATCGACGAAGTATAGAATAGACCTATCACCTTATGGGACTTCGTGTCACCGCCCAAACTGTATTATCGACCCATAATTTCAGGACTGAATTCAGCGGCCTCTGTTCATGAACTATACGTGTGACTTGTTTAGAGTGATATTCGACTCGCGGAAGCAGATATTCGACTCGCGAAATCAGATATTCGACTCGCGAAATCAGATAGGGTGAAAGCACTAGTAGTCGGCCACCCTCTAGTAGTTGACCACTTTTATTATTTAGCTTAAAGAAATAAGTACTGAAATAAAGAATTTATTAAATGACAATTTTATATTATATTTTGAATTTCTAACTTTACAATGCGACAAAAAGCGCCCTTCATAGGTAAAAAAAAATAAATGCTTTTAAAGTGATTTGTAAACTAATTTTGATTCTACATGCGCCATTGCTGTTTTCTATCCCGGGAAACATAAGTGTGCTTTGAATAGAAACGACAAATGTAATTCAGTTCTTTACATTTTTTACTGGAAAATTATGCCATTCCACTGAAAAAGCATCAACAATTTTATATGCGCTTCAAAAATTTAAAAAAAATGGGATAATTTATTTATTTATGGGAGGTCGGTAACTGGATCATCATTCCCTTTCAATTTTCAATAGTCGACCACAGCGGTCGACTTCTGAAGCTAACTGCATTCACAATGAATGCTAATAGTCGACCACGTATTAACTATAATATAAGAGGCTCTTAATAAAGCTTTTGGCAAACATATATTCTATCCTGCTCCTATCCAAAGCAATAAAAAAAGATCTCCAAAAGAAAAACTGCCAAGTGCAGTTTCATCTGCTGAATGGCGCGATTTTTTTTCAAAAAAACACGAAGTGAAAGAAAATATTGAAATAGCAAAGCGTCAGAAAAAGGAGGAAAGATTGAAAAATCAAGAAGAAAAATCCAAGAAAATAGCAATAAAAAAGGATAAAGTAAAAGAATGTAAAAAGAAGAAGCAAGAAAAATTTAAAAAATTGTAACAGAGTTATAAAACAAGAAAGGATTTCATTATATTTAAGATAATTAAAATTGTATATTCGTTTCTTATGGATTAATGTTCTACAAAGTTTATATAATTTATTTATAGAATACCTACTTTAAAAACTTAAAATTTGTTACTGCTTCCTATCTTAAAAACGAAAAATTTAATTTACATTGGAAAAAAAAATAATTTCTATTTTTTATTAAAATTTTGATAAAGTTTTTAAAAGAACTTATTTTAGTTGCGCATTATTCTTGTCATTATTAATTATTTACTGATGTTGCACATTATATTCAAAAATAAATTTTAGTTTGTAATGCGCACATAACCTATTTTGAATTTCATATTAAAAAAGGTGGTCGACTTTTAGAGTTAAGCGGTCGATTATTAAAGCATTCGGACACTTTATTTTTAACGCTAATTATTTATTTTCCCTGAACTTTCCTACTAACACAAAATATTTAGTGATACATTAAATACATTTGAATTACTTCAATACATTTTATATATTTTATAACATTGATTGTTTATTTTTTTTCAGTACTTTTCATTCGAGTTTAGCTTTAAGTGGTCGACTACTAGTGCTTTCACCCTATTCGACTCACGAAATCAGATATTCGACTCGCGAAATCAGATATTCGACTCGCGGAATCAGATATTCGACTCCCGGAATCAGATATTCGACTCGCGGAATCAGATATTCGACTCGCGGAATCAGATATTCGACTCGCGGAATCAGATATTCGACTCGTATAGTGTTAATAGAGAAGGATAAGTGCATGTTGGAATATTTCAGCAAGATACTGGAACTGATGGGTTTTTCACAAATTTATAAGTACTCTCTGCTTCAGCACCTTATTGAAATATACCAAGTTACAATTCCTTGCTGAGGTATTCCTACTTAGTTATAACGTACTGTATTTTTTAAACAAATTCGTAACTAAGTTCGGACGTTTGCATTTTTCGTAGCAGTTTTCATCATATTTATAGTTTCAATTCTAACCGCTTGTAGCATTGCGTTCGAATTCCACTCTGAATCGATAATGTTGGGTGTGACACGAAAATGGTAAGGGGGCTCGCGAGCCCCCCGAGCGTGTGACACAAAATTACATTGCGTGATAGGTCTATCCTATACCACAGACCAGGTATAGAATAGACCTATCACCCAATGTAATTTTGTGTCACAGGCTCGGGGGGCTCGCGAGCCCCCTTACCATTTTAGTGTCGCATGCAACGTTACCGGTGAAGTCTCGAAACAGATTGTAACGCTACGCGTGGTAGGAATTAGAATTCAACACGTGTAAAACTAGGTCATTCGAAACCCGCGATTTACAAATGATTCTGTTAGAGTAACAATTTAAAGATCGCTTTATAAACGTTTTCTGTGCAACCACAGAGAAAGAAGGATCACAACAAAACAATACCACATACGCCATTTAACCTTGCTGCCCTAATCGGGTTTATTTAACGCAAAACAAATTTATTTAACATGAAAATTGATATACACAACAACATTATTTGTGGAAGACATGCTTCCATTATGTAGCGTGGAATACCTCGCCAAGGAATTGTAACTTGGTATATTTCAATAAGGTGCTGAAGCAGAGAGGATTTTAAAAATGGTCAAAAACACATCAGTTCCAGTATCTCGCTGAAATATTCCAACTTGCACTTATCTTTCTATCTCAACACTATGCTCATGTTCTGGGATCCGGTAGGAACAATCGAACAACATTTCAAGTTACATATTTTATTCTTACATTCTACCATAGTATTGCAAGTTAAAGAAATTCTAATTAGAATATTTGACAATCGCAGCCATCGGCTCGGTTCTCACCGATTACCAGGTCTCACCACGAGGAGGTTGCTGCACTTCGAGACCCGTAGAGAGATAGATGGAATCAAAGTTCCATCGATCTCCCTGTACATGAAAGCCTTAGCCTATTAAACCAAAAAGATGGACGGAAACAAAGTTCCATCGATCTCTTCGGTTTAGATACAGAATCTAGGGAACTGCCAAGCAATCACCCGATTAGAAGAAATTCAGCAAAGAAGGAAACACGAAAGGTAAGAATGAAACGAGTATTGGACGGCGCAGTTCCTACCACCCTGCTGTCCGAGTCGAAAGGGATAAGCGCTCGGCGCCTCCCAGACGATTCCTGTTGCTCCGAGCGACCCGTCAGGAGCAACACTAGGTGTGACCTGACTCAAGCCGACTAACGCGGAGATTGGGTAGTCGGACAGGGAGACATACGCAGGCAGCGTACCAAAAGGTACCCCCCCTACGCCCGAAACTTTTCCCCTTCGACAAAAACACCAGGGGATGAAACTGATCCAACCATACCGATTCCATGCTCAGTCACTTACTTCCGCAAACGGAAGCAGCGGTGACCTCCTCATCACGGATGATGAGCCAATAAACGAGTAACAAAAGCTAATGATTTAGTGACTACTTGGCAATTTTACATGGGGCCTTAAATACTTCATGTTATAATAAATTAGCCTAGGCTTCGTTAGATGTCTTCTTTCACTATCACTTTGCACTGTCACTTTTCACTATTTTCATTTAAATATATTATTTTATTTGTTTCCCTTCCCCGCGGAAGGGTGAACCTGAAAAGCTGAAACAATCAACTGCGTTTGGTTAGTAATGGTGTGATCGGCCTGAAAGGAAATTAAGGAAAAACTTATTGACTTAGTTAAGATCGAAGTAATTTCAAACGATAGAAGAGCACGCACGAGCATGCAAAACCATAAATACATGGAGCAAATAGGAGAGAATATGGACCCATCGATGAGATGCATGACAGAGTGACAGAAGTCACGCAAAACCATCGAGATTATCGACGAGATGAAATAAATCATGGAAAACCATCGACGAAATGAAATAAATCGTGCAAAACCACCGGAGAAATCGACGAAATCAAATAAATCGTGCAAAACCATCGTAGAGATAGATGAAAGAGAGCAGGGAATGGAAACACATCAGTGAGATGCATGACAGGGATGATGTCATGCAAAACCATCGTAGAAATACCTACCTGAAACAGAATAAAATTCTGATTAGCTGCCGAGAGCGAACCAAACTTACGGAATGTAAGTTTGGCTCGATCTAGGGCCCTTAACCTAGGTCGTAGGCTTCAGCATGATTCCGTTTCACAAGTCGCAATGCTTGGGGAAACGTTACCAAGTATCCGAGCACACCAAACATGGAGGTACCTACGAAAGTGACCCATTTCTACGAAATATTTCTGGTCCATGTTCGACCAATGCTTTGTGCATTTTGAAAAATTTGGAAAAAGTCTTACAACTAAAGCAATTCTTATATCTAATTAGGATATTTAACAATCACAGCCATCGGCTCGATGGTTCTCACCGATTACCAGGTCTCACCACGAGGAGGTTGCTGCGCTTCGAGACCCGTAGAGAGATAGATGGAATCAAAGTTCCACCGATCTCCCTGTACATGAAAAGCTTAGCCTACCAAACCAAAGAGATGGATGGAAACAATGTTCCATCGATCTCTTCGGTTTAGATACAGAATCTAGGGAACTGCCAAGCAATCACCCGATTAGAAGAAATTCAGCAAAGAAGGAAACACGAAAGGTAAGAATGAAACGAGTATTGGACGGCGCAGTTCCTACCACCCTGCTGTCCGAGTCGAAAGGGATAAGCGCTCGGCGCCTCCCAGACGATTCCTGTTGCTCCGAGCGACCCGTCAGGAGCAACACTAGGTGTGACCTGACTCAAGCCGACTAACGCGGAGATTGGGTAGTCGGACAGGGAGACATACGCAGGCAGCGTACCAAAAGGTACCCCCCCTACGCCCGAAACTTTTCCCCTTCGACAAAAACACCAGGGGATGAAACTGATCCAACCATACCGATTCCATGCTCAGTCACTTACTTCCGCAAACGGAAGCAGCGGTGACCTCCTCATCACGGATGATGAGCCAATAAACGAGTAACAAAAGCTAATGATTTAGTGACTACTTGGCAATTTTACATGGGGCCTTAAATACTTCATGTTATAATAAATTAGCCTAGGCTTCGTTAGATGTCTTCTTTCACTATCACTTTGCACTGTCACTTTTCACTATTTTCATTTAAATATATTATTTTATTTGTTTCCCTTCCCCGCGGAAGGGTGAACCTGAAAAGCTGAAACAATCAACTGCGTTTGGTTAGTAATGGTGTGATCGGCCTGAAAGGAAATTAAGGAAAAACTTATTGACTTAGTTAAGATCGAAGTAATTTCAAACGATAGAAGAGCACGCACGAGCATGCAAAACCATAAATACATGGAGCAAATAGGAGAGAATATGGACCCATCGATGAGATGCATGACAGAGTGACAGAAGTCACGCAAAACCATCGAGATTATCGACGAGATGAAATAAATCATGGAAAACCATCGACGAAATGAAATAAATCGTGCAAAACCACCGGAGAAATCGACGAAATCAAATAAATCGTGCAAAACCATCGTAGAGATAGATGAAAGAGAGCAGGGAATGGAAACACATCAGTGAGATGCATGACAGGGATGATGTCATGCAAAACCATCGTAGAAATACCTACCTGAAACAGAATAAAATTCTGATTAGCTGCCGAGAGCGAACCAAACTTACGGAATGTAAGTTTGGCTCGATCTAGGGCCCTTAACCTAGGTCGTAGGCTTCAGCATGATTCCGTTTCACAAGTCGCAATGCTTGGGGAAACGTTACCAAGTATCCGAGCACACCAAACATGGAGGTACCTACGAAAGTGACCCATTTCTACGAAATATTTCTGGTCCATGTTCGACCAATGCTTTGTGCATTTTGAAAAATTTGGAAAAAGTCTTACAACTAAAGCAATTCTTATATCTAATTAGGATATTTAACAATCACAGCCATCGGCTCGATGGTTCTCACCGATTACCAGGTCTCACCACGAGGAGGTTGCTGCGCTTCGAGACCCGTAGAGAGATAGATGGAATCAAAGTTCCACCGATCTCCCTGTACATGAAAAGCTTAGCCTACCAAACCAAAGAGATGGATGGAAACAATGTTCCATCGATCTCTTCGGTTTAGATACAGAATCTAGGGAACTGCCAAGCAATCACCCGATTAGAAGAAATTCAGCAAAGAAGGAAACACGAAAGGTAAGAATGAAACGAGTATTGGACGGCGCAGTTCCTACCACCCTGCTGTCCGAGTCGAAAGGGATAAGCGCTCGGCGCCTCCCAGACGATTCCTGTTGCTCCGAGCGACCCGTCAGGAGCAACACTAGGTGTGACCTGACTCAAGCCGACTAACGCGGAGATTGGGTAGTCGGACAGGGAGACATACGCAGGCAGCGTACCAAAAGGTACCCCCCCTACGCCCGAAACTTTTCCCCTTCGACAAAAACACCAGGGGATGAAACTGATCCAACCATACCGATTCCATGCTCAGTCACTTACTTCCGCAAACGGAAGCAGCGGTGACCTCCTCATCACGGATGATGAGCCAATAAACGAGTAACAAAAGCTAATGATTTAGTGACTACTTGGCAATTTTACATGGGGCCTTAAATACTTCATGTTATAATAAATTAGCCTAGGCTTCGTTAGATGTCTTCTTTCACTATCACTTTGCACTGTCACTTTTCACTATTTTCATTTAAATATATTATTTTATTTGTTTCCCTTCCCCGCGGAAGGGTGAACCTGAAAAGCTGAAACAATCAACTGCGTTTGGTTAGTAATGGTGTGATCGGCCTGAAAGGAAATTAAGGAAAAACTTATTGACTTAGTTAAGATCGAAGTAATTTCAAACGATAGAAGAGCACGCACGAGCATGCAAAACCATAAATACATGGAGCAAATAGGAGAGAATATGGACCCATCGATGAGATGCATGACAGAGTGACAGAAGTCACGCAAAACCATCGAGATTATCGACGAGATGAAATAAATCATGGAAAACCATCGACGAAATGAAATAAATCGTGCAAAACCACCGGAGAAATCGACGAAATCAAATAAATCGTGCAAAACCATCGTAGAGATAGATGAAAGAGAGCAGGGAATGGAAACACATCAGTGAGATGCATGACAGGGATGATGTCATGCAAAACCATCGTAGAAATACCTACCTGAAACAGAATAAAATTCTGATTAGCTGCCGAGAGCGAACCAAACTTACGGAATGTAAGTTTGGCTCGATCTAGGGCCCTTAACCTAGGTCGTAGGCTTCAGCATGATTCCGTTTCACAAGTCGCAATGCTTGGGGAAACGTTACCAAGTATCCGAGCACACCAAACATGGAGGTACCTACGAAAGTGACCCATTTCTACGAAATATTTCTGGTCCATGTTCGACCAATGCTTTGTGCATTTTGAAAAATTTGGAAAAAGTCTTACAACTAAAGCAATTCTTATATCTAATTAGGATATTTAACAATCACAGCCATCGGCTCGATGGTTCTCACCGATTACCAGGTCTCACCACGAGGAGGTTGCTGCGCTTCGAGACCCGTAGAGAGATAGATGGAATCAAAGTTCCACCGATCTCCCTGTACATGAAAAGCTTAGCCTACCAAACCAAAGAGATGGATGGAAACAATGTTCCATCGATCTCTTCGGTTTAGATACAGAATCTAGGGAACTGCCAAGCAATCACCCGATTAGAAGAAATTCAGCAAAGAAGGAAACACGAAAGGTAAGAATGAAACGAGTATTGGACGGCGCAGTTCCTACCACCCTGCTGTCCGAGTCGAAAGGGATAAGCGCTCGGCGCCTCCCAGACGATTCCTGTTGCTCCGAGCGACCCGTCAGGAGCAACACTAGGTGTGACCTGACTCAAGCCGACTAACGCGGAGATTGGGTAGTCGGACAGGGAGACATACGCAGGCAGCGTACCAAAAGGTACCCCCCCTACGCCCGAAACTTTTCCCCTTCGACAAAAACACCAGGGGATGAAACTGATCCAACCATACCGATTCCATGCTCAGTCACTTACTTCCGCAAACGGAAGCAGCGGTGACCTCCTCATCACGGATGATGAGCCAATAAACGAGTAACAAAAGCTAATGATTTAGTGACTACTTGGCAATTTTACATGGGGCCTTAAATACTTCATGTTATAATAAATTAGCCTAGGCTTCGTTAGATGTCTTCTTTCACTATCACTTTGCACTGTCACTTTTCACTATTTTCATTTAAATATATTATTTTATTTGTTTCCCTTCCCCGCGGAAGGGTGAACCTGAAAAGCTGAAACAATCAACTGCGTTTGGTTAGTAATGGTGTGATCGGCCTGAAAGGAAATTAAGGAAAAACTTATTGACTTAGTTAAGATCGAAGTAATTTCAAACGATAGAAGAGCACGCACGAGCATGCAAAACCATAAATACATGGAGCAAATAGGAGAGAATATGGACCCATCGATGAGATGCATGACAGAGTGACAGAAGTCACGCAAAACCATCGAGATTATCGACGAGATGAAATAAATCATGGAAAACCATCGACGAAATGAAATAAATCGTGCAAAACCACCGGAGAAATCGACGAAATCAAATAAATCGTGCAAAACCATCGTAGAGATAGATGAAAGAGAGCAGGGAATGGAAACACATCAGTGAGATGCATGACAGGGATGATGTCATGCAAAACCATCGTAGAAATACCTACCTGAAACAGAATAAAATTCTGATTAGCTGCCGAGAGCGAACCAAACTTACGGAATGTAAGTTTGGCTCGATCTAGGGCCCTTAACCTAGGTCGTAGGCTTCAGCATGATTCCGTTTCACAAGTCGCAATGCTTGGGGAAACGTTACCAAGTATCCGAGCACACCAAACATGGAGGTACCTACGAAAGTGACCCATTTCTACGAAATATTTCTGGTCCATGTTCGACCAATGCTTTGTGCATTTTGAAAAATTTGGAAAAAGTCTTACAACTAAAGCAATTCTTATATCTAATTAGGATATTTAACAATCACAGCCATCGGCTCGATGGTTCTCACCGATTACCAGGTCTCACCACGAGGAGGTTGCTGCGCTTCGAGACCCGTAGAGAGATAGATGGAATCAAAGTTCCACCGATCTCCCTGTACATGAAAAGCTTAGCCTACCAAACCAAAGAGATGGATGGAAACAATGTTCCATCGATCTCTTCGGTTTAGATACAGAATCTAGGGAACTGCCAAGCAATCACCCGATTAGAAGAAATTCAGCAAAGAAGGAAACACGAAAGGTAAGAATGAAACGAGTATTGGACGGCGCAGTTCCTACCACCCTGCTGTCCGAGTCGAAAGGGATAAGCGCTCGGCGCCTCCCAGACGATTCCTGTTGCTCCGAGCGACCCGTCAGGAGCAACACTAGGTGTGACCTGACTCAAGCCGACTAACGCGGAGATTGGGTAGTCGGACAGGGAGACATACGCAGGCAGCGTACCAAAAGGTACCCCCCCTACGCCCGAAACTTTTCCCCTTCGACAAAAACACCAGGGGATGAAACTGATCCAACCATACCGATTCCATGCTCAGTCACTTACTTCCGCAAACGGAAGCAGCGGTGACCTCCTCATCACGGATGATGAGCCAATAAACGAGTAACAAAAGCTAATGATTTAGTGACTACTTGGCAATTTTACATGGGGCCTTAAATACTTCATGTTATAATAAATTAGCCTAGGCTTCGTTAGATGTCTTCTTTCACTATCACTTTGCACTGTCACTTTTCACTATTTTCATTTAAATATATTATTTTATTTGTTTCCCTTCCCCGCGGAAGGGTGAACCTGAAAAGCTGAAACAATCAACTGCGTTTGGTTAGTAATGGTGTGATCGGCCTGAAAGGAAATTAAGGAAAAACTTATTGACTTAGTTAAGATCGAAGTAATTTCAAACGATAGAAGAGCACGCACGAGCATGCAAAACCATAAATACATGGAGCAAATAGGAGAGAATATGGACCCATCGATGAGATGCATGACAGAGTGACAGAAGTCACGCAAAACCATCGAGATTATCGACGAGATGAAATAAATCATGGAAAACCATCGACGAAATGAAATAAATCGTGCAAAACCACCGGAGAAATCGACGAAATCAAATAAATCGTGCAAAACCATCGTAGAGATAGATGAAAGAGAGCAGGGAATGGAAACACATCAGTGAGATGCATGACAGGGATGATGTCATGCAAAACCATCGTAGAAATACCTACCTGAAACAGAATAAAATTCTGATTAGCTGCCGAGAGCGAACCAAACTTACGGAATGTAAGTTTGGCTCGATCTAGGGCCCTTAACCTAGGTCGTAGGCTTCAGCATGATTCCGTTTCACAAGTCGCAATGCTTGGGGAAACGTTACCAAGTATCCGAGCACACCAAACATGGAGGTACCTACGAAAGTGACCCATTTCTACGAAATATTTCTGGTCCATGTTCGACCAATGCTTTGTGCATTTTGAAAAATTTGGAAAAAGTCTTACAACTAAAGCAATTCTTATATCTAATTAGGATATTTAACAATCACAGCCATCGGCTCGATGGTTCTCACCGATTACCAGGTCTCACCACGAGGAGGTTGCTGCGCTTCGAGACCCGTAGAGAGATAGATGGAATCAAAGTTCCACCGATCTCCCTGTACATGAAAAGCTTAGCCTACCAAACCAAAGAGATGGATGGAAACAATGTTCCATCGATCTCTTCGGTTTAGATACAGAATCTAGGGAACTGCCAAGCAATCACCCGATTAGAAGAAATTCAGCAAAGAAGGAAACACGAAAGGTAAGAATGAAACGAGTATTGGACGGCGCAGTTCCTACCACCCTGCTGTCCGAGTCGAAAGGGATAAGCGCTCGGCGCCTCCCAGACGATTCCTGTTGCTCCGAGCGACCCGTCAGGAGCAACACTAGGTGTGACCTGACTCAAGCCGACTAACGCGGAGATTGGGTAGTCGGACAGGGAGACATACGCAGGCAGCGTACCAAAAGGTACCCCCCCTACGCCCGAAACTTTTCCCCTTCGACAAAAACACCAGGGGATGAAACTGATCCAACCATACCGATTCCATGCTCAGTCACTTACTTCCGCAAACGGAAGCAGCGGTGACCTCCTCATCACGGATGATGAGCCAATAAACGAGTAACAAAAGCTAATGATTTAGTGACTACTTGGCAATTTTACATGGGGCCTTAAATACTTCATGTTATAATAAATTAGCCTAGGCTTCGTTAGATGTCTTCTTTCACTATCACTTTGCACTGTCACTTTTCACTATTTTCATTTAAATATATTATTTTATTTGTTTCCCTTCCCCGCGGAAGGGTGAACCTGAAAAGCTGAAACAATCAACTGCGTTTGGTTAGTAATGGTGTGATCGGCCTGAAAGGAAATTAAGGAAAAACTTATTGACTTAGTTAAGATCGAAGTAATTTCAAACGATAGAAGAGCACGCACGAGCATGCAAAACCATAAATACATGGAGCAAATAGGAGAGAATATGGACCCATCGATGAGATGCATGACAGAGTGACAGAAGTCACGCAAAACCATCGAGATTATCGACGAGATGAAATAAATCATGGAAAACCATCGACGAAATGAAATAAATCGTGCAAAACCACCGGAGAAATCGACGAAATCAAATAAATCGTGCAAAACCATCGTAGAGATAGATGAAAGAGAGCAGGGAATGGAAACACATCAGTGAGATGCATGACAGGGATGATGTCATGCAAAACCATCGTAGAAATACCTACCTGAAACAGAATAAAATTCTGATTAGCTGCCGAGAGCGAACCAAACTTACGGAATGTAAGTTTGGCTCGATCTAGGGCCCTTAACCTAGGTCGTAGGCTTCAGCATGATTCCGTTTCACAAGTCGCAATGCTTGGGGAAACGTTACCAAGTATCCGAGCACACCAAACATGGAGGTACCTACGAAAGTGACCCATTTCTACGAAATATTTCTGGTCCATGTTCGACCAATGCTTTGTGCATTTTGAAAAATTTGGAAAAAGTCTTACAACTAAAGCAATTCTTATATCTAATTAGGATATTTAACAATCACAGCCATCGGCTCGATGGTTCTCACCGATTACCAGGTCTCACCACGAGGAGGTTGCTGCGCTTCGAGACCCGTAGAGAGATAGATGGAATCAAAGTTCCACCGATCTCCCTGTACATGAAAAGCTTAGCCTACCAAACCAAAGAGATGGATGGAAACAATGTTCCATCGATCTCTTCGGTTTAGATACAGAATCTAGGGAACTGCCAAGCAATCACCCGATTAGAAGAAATTCAGCAAAGAAGGAAACACGAAAGGTAAGAATGAAACGAGTATTGGACGGCGCAGTTCCTACCACCCTGCTGTCCGAGTCGAAAGGGATAAGCGCTCGGCGCCTCCCAGACGATTCCTGTTGCTCCGAGCGACCCGTCAGGAGCAACACTAGGTGTGACCTGACTCAAGCCGACTAACGCGGAGATTGGGTAGTCGGACAGGGAGACATACGCAGGCAGCGTACCAAAAGGTACCCCCCCTACGCCCGAAACTTTTCCCCTTCGACAAAAACACCAGGGGATGAAACTGATCCAACCATACCGATTCCATGCTCAGTCACTTACTTCCGCAAACGGAAGCAGCGGTGACCTCCTCATCACGGATGATGAGCCAATAAACGAGTAACAAAAGCTAATGATTTAGTGACTACTTGGCAATTTTACATGGGGCCTTAAATACTTCATGTTATAATAAATTAGCCTAGGCTTCGTTAGATGTCTTCTTTCACTATCACTTTGCACTGTCACTTTTCACTATTTTCATTTAAATATATTATTTTATTTGTTTCCCTTCCCCGCGGAAGGGTGAACCTGAAAAGCTGAAACAATCAACTGCGTTTGGTTAGTAATGGTGTGATCGGCCTGAAAGGAAATTAAGGAAAAACTTATTGACTTAGTTAAGATCGAAGTAATTTCAAACGATAGAAGAGCACGCACGAGCATGCAAAACCATAAATACATGGAGCAAATAGGAGAGAATATGGACCCATCGATGAGATGCATGACAGAGTGACAGAAGTCACGCAAAACCATCGAGATTATCGACGAGATGAAATAAATCATGGAAAACCATCGACGAAATGAAATAAATCGTGCAAAACCACCGGAGAAATCGACGAAATCAAATAAATCGTGCAAAACCATCGTAGAGATAGATGAAAGAGAGCAGGGAATGGAAACACATCAGTGAGATGCATGACAGGGATGATGTCATGCAAAACCATCGTAGAAATACCTACCTGAAACAGAATAAAATTCTGATTAGCTGCCGAGAGCGAACCAAACTTACGGAATGTAAGTTTGGCTCGATCTAGGGCCCTTAACCTAGGTCGTAGGCTTCAGCATGATTCCGTTTCACAAGTCGCAATGCTTGGGGAAACGTTACCAAGTATCCGAGCACACCAAACATGGAGGTACCTACGAAAGTGACCCATTTCTACGAAATATTTCTGGTCCATGTTCGACCAATGCTTTGTGCATTTTGAAAAATTTGGAAAAAGTCTTACAACTAAAGCAATTCTTATATCTAATTAGGATATTTAACAATCACAGCCATCGGCTCGATGGTTCTCACCGATTACCAGGTCTCACCACGAGGAGGTTGCTGCGCTTCGAGACCCGTAGAGAGATAGATGGAATCAAAGTTCCACCGATCTCCCTGTACATGAAAAGCTTAGCCTACCAAACCAAAGAGATGGATGGAAACAATGTTCCATCGATCTCTTCGGTTTAGATACAGAATCTAGGGAACTGCCAAGCAATCACCCGATTAGAAGAAATTCAGCAAAGAAGGAAACACGAAAGG
The DNA here is from genome assembly GCA_946251845.1 of Andrena fulva. NCBI lineage: Eukaryota > Metazoa > Arthropoda > Insecta > Hymenoptera > Andrenidae > Andrena > Andrena fulva. The sequence continues at coordinate 56,543,911 of OX276329.1, read as the reverse complement.
TAAGAATGAAACGAGTATTGGACGGCGCAGTTCCTACCACCCTGCTGTCCGAGTCGAAAGGGATAAGCGCTCGGCGCCTCCCAGACGATTCCTGTTGCTCCGAGCGACCCGTCAGGAGCAACACTAGGTGTGACCTGACTCAAGCCGACTAACGCGGAGATTGGGTAGTCGGACAGGGAGACATACGCAGGCAGCGTACCAAAAGGTACCCCCCCTACGCCCGAAACTTTTCCCCTTCGACAAAAACACCAGGGGATGAAACTGATCCAACCATACCGATTCCATGCTCAGTCACTTACTTCCGCAAACGGAAGCAGCGGTGACCTCCTCATCACGGATGATGAGCCAATAAACGAGTAACAAAAGCTAATGATTTAGTGACTACTTGGCAATTTTACATGGGGCCTTAAATACTTCATGTTATAATAAATTAGCCTAGGCTTCGTTAGATGTCTTCTTTCACTATCACTTTGCACTGTCACTTTTCACTATTTTCATTTAAATATATTATTTTATTTGTTTCCCTTCCCCGCGGAAGGGTGAACCTGAAAAGCTGAAACAATCAACTGCGTTTGGTTAGTAATGGTGTGATCGGCCTGAAAGGAAATTAAGGAAAAACTTATTGACTTAGTTAAGATCGAAGTAATTTCAAACGATAGAAGAGCACGCACGAGCATGCAAAACCATAAATACATGGAGCAAATAGGAGAGAATATGGACCCATCGATGAGATGCATGACAGAGTGACAGAAGTCACGCAAAACCATCGAGATTATCGACGAGATGAAATAAATCATGGAAAACCATCGACGAAATGAAATAAATCGTGCAAAACCACCGGAGAAATCGACGAAATCAAATAAATCGTGCAAAACCATCGTAGAGATAGATGAAAGAGAGCAGGGAATGGAAACACATCAGTGAGATGCATGACAGGGATGATGTCATGCAAAACCATCGTAGAAATACCTACCTGAAACAGAATAAAATTCTGATTAGCTGCCGAGAGCGAACCAAACTTACGGAATGTAAGTTTGGCTCGATCTAGGGCCCTTAACCTAGGTCGTAGGCTTCAGCATGATTCCGTTTCACAAGTCGCAATGCTTGGGGAAACGTTACCAAGTATCCGAGCACACCAAACATGGAGGTACCTACGAAAGTGACCCATTTCTACGAAATATTTCTGGTCCATGTTCGACCAATGCTTTGTGCATTTTGAAAAATTTGGAAAAAGTCTTACAACTAAAGCAATTCTTATATCTAATTAGGATATTTAACAATCACAGCCATCGGCTCGATGGTTCTCACCGATTACCAGGTCTCACCACGAGGAGGTTGCTGCGCTTCGAGACCCGTAGAGAGATAGATGGAATCAAAGTTCCACCGATCTCCCTGTACATGAAAAGCTTAGCCTACCAAACCAAAGAGATGGATGGAAACAATGTTCCATCGATCTCTTCGGTTTAGATACAGAATCTAGGGAACTGCCAAGCAATCACCCGATTAGAAGAAATTCAGCAAAGAAGGAAACACGAAAGGTAAGAATGAAACGAGTATTGGACGGCGCAGTTCCTACCACCCTGCTGTCCGAGTCGAAAGGGATAAGCGCTCGGCGCCTCCCAGACGATTCCTGTTGCTCCGAGCGACCCGTCAGGAGCAACACTAGGTGTGACCTGACTCAAGCCGACTAACGCGGAGATTGGGTAGTCGGACAGGGAGACATACGCAGGCAGCGTACCAAAAGGTACCCCCCCTACGCCCGAAACTTTTCCCCTTCGACAAAAACACCAGGGGATGAAACTGATCCAACCATACCGATTCCATGCTCAGTCACTTACTTCCGCAAACGGAAGCAGCGGTGACCTCCTCATCACGGATGATGAGCCAATAAACGAGTAACAAAAGCTAATGATTTAGTGACTACTTGGCAATTTTACATGGGGCCTTAAATACTTCATGTTATAATAAATTAGCCTAGGCTTCGTTAGATGTCTTCTTTCACTATCACTTTGCACTGTCACTTTTCACTATTTTCATTTAAATATATTATTTTATTTGTTTCCCTTCCCCGCGGAAGGGTGAACCTGAAAAGCTGAAACAATCAACTGCGTTTGGTTAGTAATGGTGTGATCGGCCTGAAAGGAAATTAAGGAAAAACTTATTGACTTAGTTAAGATCGAAGTAATTTCAAACGATAGAAGAGCACGCACGAGCATGCAAAACCATAAATACATGGAGCAAATAGGAGAGAATATGGACCCATCGATGAGATGCATGACAGAGTGACAGAAGTCACGCAAAACCATCGAGATTATCGACGAGATGAAATAAATCATGGAAAACCATCGACGAAATGAAATAAATCGTGCAAAACCACCGGAGAAATCGACGAAATCAAATAAATCGTGCAAAACCATCGTAGAGATAGATGAAAGAGAGCAGGGAATGGAAACACATCAGTGAGATGCATGACAGGGATGATGTCATGCAAAACCATCGTAGAAATACCTACCTGAAACAGAATAAAATTCTGATTAGCTGCCGAGAGCGAACCAAACTTACGGAATGTAAGTTTGGCTCGATCTAGGGCCCTTAACCTAGGTCGTAGGCTTCAGCATGATTCCGTTTCACAAGTCGCAATGCTTGGGGAAACGTTACCAAGTATCCGAGCACACCAAACATGGAGGTACCTACGAAAGTGACCCATTTCTACGAAATATTTCTGGTCCATGTTCGACCAATGCTTTGTGCATTTTGAAAAATTTGGAAAAAGTCTTACAACTAAAGCAATTCTTATATCTAATTAGGATATTTAACAATCACAGCCATCGGCTCGATGGTTCTCACCGATTACCAGGTCTCACCACGAGGAGGTTGCTGCGCTTCGAGACCCGTAGAGAGATAGATGGAATCAAAGTTCCACCGATCTCCCTGTACATGAAAAGCTTAGCCTACCAAACCAAAGAGATGGATGGAAACAATGTTCCATCGATCTCTTCGGTTTAGATACAGAATCTAGGGAACTGCCAAGCAATCACCCGATTAGAAGAAATTCAGCAAAGAAGGAAACACGAAAGGTAAGAATGAAACGAGTATTGGACGGCGCAGTTCCTACCACCCTGCTGTCCGAGTCGAAAGGGATAAGCGCTCGGCGCCTCCCAGACGATTCCTGTTGCTCCGAGCGACCCGTCAGGAGCAACACTAGGTGTGACCTGACTCAAGCCGACTAACGCGGAGATTGGGTAGTCGGACAGGGAGACATACGCAGGCAGCGTACCAAAAGGTACCCCCCCTACGCCCGAAACTTTTCCCCTTCGACAAAAACACCAGGGGATGAAACTGATCCAACCATACCGATTCCATGCTCAGTCACTTACTTCCGCAAACGGAAGCAGCGGTGACCTCCTCATCACGGATGATGAGCCAATAAACGAGTAACAAAAGCTAATGATTTAGTGACTACTTGGCAATTTTACATGGGGCCTTAAATACTTCATGTTATAATAAATTAGCCTAGGCTTCGTTAGATGTCTTCTTTCACTATCACTTTGCACTGTCACTTTTCACTATTTTCATTTAAATATATTATTTTATTTGTTTCCCTTCCCCGCGGAAGGGTGAACCTGAAAAGCTGAAACAATCAACTGCGTTTGGTTAGTAATGGTGTGATCGGCCTGAAAGGAAATTAAGGAAAAACTTATTGACTTAGTTAAGATCGAAGTAATTTCAAACGATAGAAGAGCACGCACGAGCATGCAAAACCATAAATACATGGAGCAAATAGGAGAGAATATGGACCCATCGATGAGATGCATGACAGAGTGACAGAAGTCACGCAAAACCATCGAGATTATCGACGAGATGAAATAAATCATGGAAAACCATCGACGAAATGAAATAAATCGTGCAAAACCACCGGAGAAATCGACGAAATCAAATAAATCGTGCAAAACCATCGTAGAGATAGATGAAAGAGAGCAGGGAATGGAAACACATCAGTGAGATGCATGACAGGGATGATGTCATGCAAAACCATCGTAGAAATACCTACCTGAAACAGAATAAAATTCTGATTAGCTGCCGAGAGCGAACCAAACTTACGGAATGTAAGTTTGGCTCGATCTAGGGCCCTTAACCTAGGTCGTAGGCTTCAGCATGATTCCGTTTCACAAGTCGCAATGCTTGGGGAAACGTTACCAAGTATCCGAGCACACCAAACATGGAGGTACCTACGAAAGTGACCCATTTCTACGAAATATTTCTGGTCCATGTTCGACCAATGCTTTGTGCATTTTGAAAAATTTGGAAAAAGTCTTACAACTAAAGCAATTCTTATATCTAATTAGGATATTTAACAATCACAGCCATCGGCTCGATGGTTCTCACCGATTACCAGGTCTCACCACGAGGAGGTTGCTGCGCTTCGAGACCCGTAGAGAGATAGATGGAATCAAAGTTCCACCGATCTCCCTGTACATGAAAAGCTTAGCCTACCAAACCAAAGAGATGGATGGAAACAATGTTCCATCGATCTCTTCGGTTTAGATACAGAATCTAGGGAACTGCCAAGCAATCACCCGATTAGAAGAAATTCAGCAAAGAAGGAAACACGAAAGGTAAGAATGAAACGAGTATTGGACGGCGCAGTTCCTACCACCCTGCTGTCCGAGTCGAAAGGGATAAGCGCTCGGCGCCTCCCAGACGATTCCTGTTGCTCCGAGCGACCCGTCAGGAGCAACACTAGGTGTGACCTGACTCAAGCCGACTAACGCGGAGATTGGGTAGTCGGACAGGGAGACATACGCAGGCAGCGTACCAAAAGGTACCCCCCCTACGCCCGAAACTTTTCCCCTTCGACAAAAACACCAGGGGATGAAACTGATCCAACCATACCGATTCCATGCTCAGTCACTTACTTCCGCAAACGGAAGCAGCGGTGACCTCCTCATCACGGATGATGAGCCAATAAACGAGTAACAAAAGCTAATGATTTAGTGACTACTTGGCAATTTTACATGGGGCCTTAAATACTTCATGTTATAATAAATTAGCCTAGGCTTCGTTAGATGTCTTCTTTCACTATCACTTTGCACTGTCACTTTTCACTATTTTCATTTAAATATATTATTTTATTTGTTTCCCTTCCCCGCGGAAGGGTGAACCTGAAAAGCTGAAACAATCAACTGCGTTTGGTTAGTAATGGTGTGATCGGCCTGAAAGGAAATTAAGGAAAAACTTATTGACTTAGTTAAGATCGAAGTAATTTCAAACGATAGAAGAGCACGCACGAGCATGCAAAACCATAAATACATGGAGCAAATAGGAGAGAATATGGACCCATCGATGAGATGCATGACAGAGTGACAGAAGTCACGCAAAACCATCGAGATTATCGACGAGATGAAATAAATCATGGAAAACCATCGACGAAATGAAATAAATCGTGCAAAACCACCGGAGAAATCGACGAAATCAAATAAATCGTGCAAAACCATCGTAGAGATAGATGAAAGAGAGCAGGGAATGGAAACACATCAGTGAGATGCATGACAGGGATGATGTCATGCAAAACCATCGTAGAAATACCTACCTGAAACAGAATAAAATTCTGATTAGCTGCCGAGAGCGAACCAAACTTACGGAATGTAAGTTTGGCTCGATCTAGGGCCCTTAACCTAGGTCGTAGGCTTCAGCATGATTCCGTTTCACAAGTCGCAATGCTTGGGGAAACGTTACCAAGTATCCGAGCACACCAAACATGGAGGTACCTACGAAAGTGACCCATTTCTACGAAATATTTCTGGTCCATGTTCGACCAATGCTTTGTGCATTTTGAAAAATTTGGAAAAAGTCTTACAACTAAAGCAATTCTTATATCTAATTAGGATATTTAACAATCACAGCCATCGGCTCGATGGTTCTCACCGATTACCAGGTCTCACCACGAGGAGGTTGCTGCGCTTCGAGACCCGTAGAGAGATAGATGGAATCAAAGTTCCACCGATCTCCCTGTACATGAAAAGCTTAGCCTACCAAACCAAAGAGATGGATGGAAACAATGTTCCATCGATCTCTTCGGTTTAGATACAGAATCTAGGGAACTGCCAAGCAATCACCCGATTAGAAGAAATTCAGCAAAGAAGGAAACACGAAAGGTAAGAATGAAACGAGTATTGGACGGCGCAGTTCCTACCACCCTGCTGTCCGAGTCGAAAGGGATAAGCGCTCGGCGCCTCCCAGACGATTCCTGTTGCTCCGAGCGACCCGTCAGGAGCAACACTAGGTGTGACCTGACTCAAGCCGACTAACGCGGAGATTGGGTAGTCGGACAGGGAGACATACGCAGGCAGCGTACCAAAAGGTACCCCCCCTACGCCCGAAACTTTTCCCCTTCGACAAAAACACCAGGGGATGAAACTGATCCAACCATACCGATTCCATGCTCAGTCACTTACTTCCGCAAACGGAAGCAGCGGTGACCTCCTCATCACGGATGATGAGCCAATAAACGAGCAACAAAAGCTAATGATTTAGTGACTACTTGGCAATTTTACATGGGGCCTTAAATACTTCATGTTATAATAAATTAACCTAGGTTTCGTTAGATGTCTTCTTTCACTATCACTTTGCACTGTCACTTTTCACTATCACTTTTCACTATTTTATTTTAAATGTATTATTTCACTGTCTCCCTTCCCCGCGGAAAGGTGAACCTGAAAAGCTGAAACAATCAACTGCGTTATGTTAGTAATGGTCGGCCTGGAAGGAAATTATGGAAAAACTTAATGAGTTGGTGCCGATCGAGATAATTTCGACCTATAGAAGAGTACGCACGAGCATGCAAAACCATCATACAAAAAGTAAATGAAGAAGAGAGCAGAGAATGTAGACCCATCGATGAGATGCCTGACAGAGTGACTGAAGTCACGCAAAACCATCGAAGAAATCGACGAGATGAAATAAATCATGGAAAACCATCGAAGAAATCCACGAAATGAAATAAATCATGCAAACTCATCGAAGCAATGCATGAAATAGAATAAATCATTCAAACCCATCGTAGAGATACATACATGAAAGAGAGCAGGGAATGGAAACACATCAGTGAGATGCATGACAGGGAAGAAGTCTTGCAAAACCATCGAAGAAATGCATGAAGTAGAATAAACTATGCAAAACCATCGTTGAGATACATGAAGGAGAGCAGGGAATGTAGACCTCCCAATGAGACGCATGACAGAGTAACAGAAGTCATACAAAACCATCGAAGAAATTCATGAAATGAAATAAATCATTTAAACCCATCGAATAAATGCATCAAATAAAAGAAAACATGTAAACCCATCGAAGAAATGCATCAAATAAAATCAATCATGTAAATCCATCGATGAAATGCATCAAATAGGACAGATGACGTAAAGCAATCGAAGAAATTAGTTAGATAGGGGGAGAAATCAGTTATGACCTTGGTAGAACAATAAAATTTTAAATGGCTTAACGAACCCAAAAATTTCATCGGCACCAACCGAATAAGCTAACCTGGGCCAGGAGAGCGAGGGGTCGGAGGAAGGACCATGGTTGAAACCCTGACCAGGTCACCACCAAGTCCAGTAGGTCCGAATGGTCCAGTTGGCTCGGGAGCTCCGGGGAGTGCAGGAAGGACCAAGGCTGAAACCCTGACCAGGTCCCCAGGAAGTCCAGTAGGTCCGAATTGTCCAGGTGGCTCGGGAGCTCCAGGGGGTGGAGGAAGGTCCCCAGCAAGTCCAGGAGGTCCAGTAGGTCTGAATGGTCCACGTGGCTTGGGAGCTCCAGGGTCCCCGGGGGTCCTCCAGGCACGGAGGACTCGCGACGACTGAGTACATGGAGCTCGGTGAGTTCCCTATATAGGCTGCGGGAAACCATGCCCCCACCCACCAAAACAAGGTCGACGGTTAATTACAATTGCCAAATCCAACAAATTCTTCGGCAAAACTGGATTTTACGCTAAAATATCCATTTCAGTGGCTATTGCTATTGCAAATAATGTTAACAACATTTACACTAACCGCCCAGTATAAATTATTATTAACTAGGATCGATACAACTCGAGATATCAAGCAATTAGTAACATTTGGCCTTGGATTTGCAAATGATTTTCTACGTCGAATGAAGTCTCAATTATTCTCAATGTTTAATGATTCGATAAATTAATGTTAATGCTTATACATATCACATAGTATTATTTATAATGTATAAATACATTTTAGTTGAACTTGTTGTAAATGAATAGTTACAGGAATAATGCAGAATTATTTCGAGAAATAATTCTAAGTGGCATACTTGTTTCTCCACCTTAGTTACTAACATCGGCGAAGTATAGGATAGACCTATCACCTTATGGGAGTTCGCGTTCACATCACTAACACGCAGAACCACATACAGAGGTACTCTATGAAACAGTTTTTCGCAGGCGCAGGCACAGGGACTGACTCTACAATCGCATTGCACACGATTACAAAAGCACTCTTTGTTTTTAAACGTCCTTCAGTTTCTGAAAAAGTCTTCTAGGTAACGGTACATCTCAGTAGAATCCTGTTGAAAGGCCTCCCACATAGGCCAGTAATCGATGAAATTGTTGCACGAATTGAGAAATCACGAAATAATATGCACTATGACACGCACACGCTTCACGGAACCGATGAATTTCTCGGCTAGACAAGTGCTAGACAAAATTTTATTTCGCAATGCGGACTTCAAAAGTAACTCGATTCTGCAAATCGATCCATCCATGCACCCCACCCTAGTAGCATTTTTTTGGCCAACGGTAGCCAACAGTTGGGAATCAGTTGGGAGGTGGTTAGTAGTTTCGCCTACAAACCTTCTTTACAGGGCCCAACCGTTGAATGTTACATTTGCATCCCGACAATTTGCCTACGGTTGGGAATCAATTGGGAGGTGGTTAGTAGTTTCGCCTACAAACCCCGTCTATTGGGCCAACTGTTTAATATTGCACTCATCTTCCGGTGATTTGTCTACGAATAACCAATTCTGGGCCAACTAATAATGCCCTACGGAAATACATTTAGTTAAAGATAATAAAAACAAATATATAGGTTCGGATGAAAATAAAATCATATCCCAAAGTAATTGAAAGAATTTTGAACCCACATTGGCTACACTTTTTATGAAGTCTGTCTGGGGGAAGAGAGGGTTGAGTGGAACGGTTGACGTCGACAGTCACAGGACGCAAGCCGCCTCGCGAGCGAAATGGTCCCGTCCGTCATTTTGTACATTGTTTAAGGCTACGGTTATACTGGATCTTAGAGCATATACGAAGAGAACTAGTTTAAAATTAGTCCACCTAACTTTTTAATTTTGCCAGTTGAAATTCTAACATTTTCCCGTTACCTATAAATAATAAGTATAATTCAAAATCCAACCGTTTGCCTACCGTTGGATTACTATTACATATGTAATGTGTTAATCTTCTTTACGGGCGAATAAACAAAAACTGGGTTTCACTATAAATAGAGAAAACGACATTTAATGCTTATTCTTCCCTATCTAAAAATAATTTTGTTTTTCTATTTCGGTTTTCACACTCCCTCTCGTCCATGTGTCTCCACTCTTTATTCCGGCCCAGTTCCCCCCTCTTTCTATTCTATCTAGTCTACTTTGCCGCCATGTTACGCGGCAAATTTAAGGTGGGTTTGTAGAGTAGTATCTGTACTACTTTACACATATAGTACGGTAGGCCCTATAAATGGTTGGGCAACAGTAGGAAAGCCTACCTTGGCCATCTGTTGTTGGCCCAACCTGAAAAAAAGTGCCAAATCTAACTGTTGGCCAACTAATATTATGTGCGTGGCCCAACTGTATGCCAACCAAAAATGCTACTAGGGCACGCACCTCGTGCAGCATGCAACTTTCTGCGAAGCTTTTAAGAATTAGATTTTACTGTAAATTTCAGTGTTGGCGGTAAACTAATACTCGGGGCAAATAGAATCCAATTATTATTACTTCACTAGAATGATTAAACAGTGCATTAGAAACTTGTGGGAATGTCAGTAACAGCGTGAATTTTTAATACTTTTCAGCTACGATACGTGAAAGGATTCTATTACACGCAAAGTATTAATAAACAATGTCATCTTGCAATTTATAGCTTGCACGGGCTTTGAAGAAATATCATTTTTGTGCGCCATAGTGTCTTGATCCCCGAAATGGATTTTCGGAGAGAAATCCGCGTGAGTCGTTGACAAACCCAGCCAAAGCATAGCGTAGCAAAAGCCTGCCCAGTGCCCTCTATGTCAAACGCTCACTCTAAACAAGTCACACGTATACAAGCACGAACACACCATTCAGCATTTCAACACATTTCAGAGTAGTTCCGGAGTTGGACGCTGTTCATGATCAGAGGCCGCTGAATTCAGTCCTGAAATTATGGGTCGGTAACACAGTTTGGGTGGTGACACCAAGTCCCATAAGGTGATAGGTCTATTCTATACTTCGTCGATGCCTATACCTGGTCTGTGCCTCGTCTGTGCCAACACTACCATCGCTGGAAATGGTAGAAATCTCTCGCCCCTGTAACGGCATTGGTACCACAGCAGCTGCAGATCGTCAGCACGCTGGCCGACCAGATGGGGTAGCTCTCCGAAAGTCTTACGGGGCGTGCTTGCAGAGCCGGATGTTTTCAGGCGGGTGTAGCGAGGGTGGCCGGTGTGATACCGTGTTTCTCGCTATCACGGGGGCGGCGGGCGAGGTGGTGTCAGTGGAAGGGTAGAATTTCATTGATCCGTCTGTGGTACGGAAGCACGGGGCGTGCGAATTTACGAATCCTGCCCACGCTATCGACCTGTCACCATTTACGATTAAACCGAATTACACCGGTCCGAATTCCTCTCCCTTACATCGCCGCCGGTACCAACGATCATTACAGCAGCAGGATATTCGGGGGGCACAAAGGGAATGCCAAGGGGGCGAGTTTGAGCGAATGTCGAGCGTGAAAGGAGCGCATGCCGCAGCCGTGATTGGCCGCGTACGGATTCGTAGTTGCGACAGTCTCTCGCGCAGGGGTAGCCGAGCACACGCCGGTGGGCCGGCGGGCGGCGGGGCAGGGGGTGGCTCTCGTATAGGGTAGCGAACGGTGCGGTCGCGGTGGGGCGCCTCGAAACTAGTTCCAGTTGAGTCCGTTGCGCGAGATTGGCGCGTGGCGGTGCAATAACGTCCGCGTCGGGGGTTGTCTAATCGCGACAGTCCACGGGAGAAGCTTTTTCTGCCGCTGGGGGACAAAGAACGGAGAACGAAAGAGGGAAGAAACGTGCGCCGCTAGACGCAGAGTGATCCCTGGGACAGTGAGAACGGGGAGGACTGGTGAACGAAAGTGTGAATCTCCGCGGCCCGTGGCAGGCTTCGGGGGTGGATTTAGAAGGATCGGCCAGGGGGAGAAGTGCGGACAGAGAAAACGTCGAGAGGCCGAAAGGGTGAGTGCTAGTGGCGTTCGAGAAGTGAGTGGGCCAGCGGGAGGGGGGCGGGGGGCATCCGAGAAAGAGTGAGAAAGTGCTAGATGGTGGTGGGAGACAGTGAGAGAAACAGAGCGAGCGGGAGGGAGTGGGTGGCGTGAGGGGGGGAGAGGGAGGAATAGAGAGAGAGAGAGAGAGAGAGAGAGAGAGAGAGAGAGAGAGAGAGAGAGAGAGAGGGAGAGATCGGCGTAGAGTCGGAACGGAGACGGAGGACGTGTGTGTGCGCGCGCGCGCGCGTGTATGTGCCAGGAGGGTGCCGACAGGGGGAAGGAAGTGGAAAAGGACCCGGTCGGGTCGGGAACGTAAAGGGGCACGAAGAACGGAAGGAAGGCAAGGAAAGACGGGAAGGATCGCGAGTCCAGTGGAGCAAAATCAGCAATACGGGGGCTGACGGCGGCACGAGAGGGCACAGAACGCGTCGGGTCTGTCCCCCAGAAAGGGACCGTCGCGCGCAACGCGATCAATTTTCGTTGCGACGCGGGCGGCGAGACTGGAAGGAAAGGAAGAAATGACGACTGCAGCGAGATACCGATAACCGGCCGGATAATGTTGTCGCAGAGCAAGTTTTACGCTCTCTTTATCCATTACACGTTTGTGTAGCGCGACGCGGGGCGGGTCCTTGCCGCTGCGGTGAAGAAAGAGAGAAAGAAAGAGCGAGAGAGAGAAAGAGAGAGAGAGAGAGAGAGCGAGCGCGAGAGAGCGAGAAAGAGAGTGAGAGAGAGAGAGAGAGTGAGGAAGGCAGAGGAATTTGGGAAGAGAAGGTGGCGGAGGAGCGAGGATAGGACAAAGGACGAAGAACACGAAGGGAGGGAACAAGGGAGAAGAATTTGTCGGTGAAGATTCTTTGGAACGGACACCGAAACACATCCGGAGGCCAGCTCTCCTCTGTCGTCGGTTTGTTGGTACATGGAAGAGGGAAGAGGGAAGAGGATAGAGAAAGAGACACAGAAGGACAGAGAGTTTTGCCCGTGGTACGGTGTTAAAGTTTACAAGTGTCGTTGCTTGGTAGTGTGCTAACCCTTGCCGAGGCTGAACAAGCAAGGCCCGCGGAGGTATCTCAGAACCCGCCCCTCCTCGACGTCGCAGTGCCTCTTCACCATATCGCTACGTCTTGCTTCTTTTCGTTCGAACCGCGACTATTCGACGCTACCAGGAGAAACTCCTCGACCGTAAGTGCAACTTCTATACCATATCTTTGTCTATATTCCAGCGCGTCGCGTACCCTGTGTGCCTCTGTGCGCGCGTGAATGTGTGTGTGTGTGTGCGTGTGTGTGTGTGTGTGTGTGTGTGTGAGTGTGTTTGGCCGTGTATGCGTGACAGGCATCGATCAGCTCGACGGTTACACGCGAGTGGAAAAAGAGGTCTGATCCGTGAACACACGGTGTCGGGCCGACCGTTGATTTTACTACTTCGACCGCGTGCGCTACCCCCAGAAGGCGCTAATGGCGCTCCTTGCTCACAGATCCCCCGTTTCATAATCGTGTTGTTGCCGAGATTTCGATCGGTCCGATCGGAAATGAGAGAAGGGACGAAGAAATTTTGCATCCCCTATACCGATCGTGGTGATCTAAAGCGTTCCACGACAAATCAATCACCGTGACCATTATGCAGGCCCGATTGAGTCGGAAGGATAGCGAGAATCGAATCTGTAAGGTGACACACACATGCACGCACACGTACACAGGCCGACATATACCTGGTTATAGCGTGACGCGCGACTGCTGGTTCCATTCTCGATATATCGATCGATAGCCGCCTCCGGTCAGGGATCAGTCGGTGGTTCATTCGCGATAACGATAAGCGCTCTTCTTCTTCCTCTTCCTCTTCTTCGTCATCCTCGTCGACCTCCTCTCGTCTCGCGCCCACTTCTCGAGATTGGCCCGCACGTGAAATAAGGTTTTTCCCTTCGTGTCCGTCGCGAAGGTCGTACTCGTAGCGCTCGTGACAGAGCGACGGTGGTTGTATCGTGCTCCTCCGTATGCTCGTATGCCTGCCTGTATTCCTGTGTGTCTCGTGATGACCTTCCTCCGCGCGAAAATTGCCGGTCAATACGACGTGCACGATCCGCTTAAGAGTCGTGCGATGGTATCGATCACCGACTAAACTCGTGCACCACGACGTTTCGCAGGGACTTTCTTTTCGCCCACCCTACCCCCAAGGGAATACGCGTGGGCACGTTATGCACCCGATTCCAGGTGTATCCGTTTCGATTGCCTCGCGATCGACTGATTTCGGTGGTCGTTGGTGGCCCCATCGACCAACCCACCTCCCTTTGACTCATCGAACAGATGTCTTAAGTCGTCCTGAGTTTAATGCTTCAGTTTCAAAAAATGGTAACACCCCCAAGGGTTGCAACGATTATCGGTAATAACGTGGTGAATGTACATTCGACCACATTGAGTGTTTCAAGTATTTGAATTGGAATATGTTGGAATCGAAATTTTTTAGGCTGCTTCTGTTTTAATGGTTTCCAGTGGTTAATGGGTTAATTTGACGTGATTAAGTGGTGGCATTAGTTCGTGGATCGATGTCTTTGCTGCGATTAAAATTTAACGAACTATTTTCCTCGATAAATAAAAGATCGATACCACAGCCGTGTAATGTCAAAGGTCGTATCAAAGCTACATTGTCTGTGGTAAAAGGAAGCGCATTTTCCCCGACCATTCTGTCCGAGAAAAGCGTGACGTCAAAGTCGATTCCTTCGACATCGCTTAAACGCCTCTGCCATTAATACCCCGTGCATACGATATTTAATTCCGCGAGGGGTATCTTGTAAGCGTTACTTGTTGGCATTTCACATGCAACAGTTTCGTGCATCGTGTCGTTTGATCGGTTTCATAAATGTGGCATTTAATGGGAATCCATTTGCTTCTTAAAATTAATTGCAACTCCTCGGCGAAAATTGTGATTTTAAATCGAGCAATCTTCGAAAATTGCAATAACAGAGCATGAACAGCATTTCTGCAGATTTTTAATTCCAGTGTATTTAGCCTCAAAGAATGATGATTTATTAAAAACTTGCAGTTTTTGATAATCACAATTTTCAAAGGTTTCAATCAGAGAATTTAGCATTTTCAGCAACTGTAGTGTCAGACCGCGCAATCCTCGAGAATTGCACTATTAAAGTTTTGCACAATTCTCAAGAATTGTAATTTTAGAGCTTGTAGTCCGGGAAATTTTTCGAAATTACAGTGTTCAATAATGGCAATTGTAGGCTTCACGACCCCTATCAGCTGCTTTGTTTCAGACGAACCTCGAGGGTTACAATTCTTAGAACCTATTTCAGTTTTCGACAGTCGTGGTATATCAGAGTCTGCAAGCTTTAAAATAGAACCGTTCAAAGTGGGCAGTCAGAGATAACGTGGTATCATCTTTCGTAGGAAGTCCACATCTTTTTGATTTCGAATACGCCATGGTAATAAACGTTACGGCAACAACGCGCGCGCATATCAAGCATGGGGAGGGCGGAAGAAGGGTCGGAGGGGGTGGAGGAGATTTTGCAGGGCAAACGATGGGCGAGCGAATGCAACAGGTGCGATATGCTTCGCGCGACGTTCCGAACGCCAGTGCTCAGAAAGGAGTACGAGTGCATTGAGTTTCCGTCGATTTTCTTATACGTCGCCCTTCTTAGCATATTTTATGACACTCTATTATCTTTCCCCCAACTACTTGAACAGTAGAATACCATTACTTATGCGGGAAGTTGAAATCGAGAGAGGAAGAAGCTGACTTGATTCGATGTAACCGAAAGTAGTATGAGTCGACCAGAGTCGGACACAAAATTAGATCCACTTCGGTGAAAAGCAATTCTGTGTAATTGTTTTTATTTGCTTCACTCTTAAGCTAAATCATATTGGCAAACTAGAAAATATTTGGTTAAAACGCAAGGGTGAATGAATAACAATATAATATTCCTTAAAGGCTGTACAAACGTTTTAGTATCAAACACGGAAATTGAATGATTAGATTTAAGTTAAAAATACTTGGCTATCCTTATAAAATACTATCGATACTACCCCTCTGTTTAATACACCTGATTATATACGATCCCCAAAGATTTCCAAAGTACTCTAATCGTTTATTTCAATCAATTGATAATGAGTCTCAGAAACTTACCTAGCCTCTTAAACTATTTCCAACAACATTTCTAAATTCCGTCTGCATTACGATTTTATGCACATCGCATCTCACCTTCAATTTCTAGAATAATGCTTGAATTATTAATTCAACCCCAGACCTTGGTATCGTCCTAATATTAGATCTTCGATAGGGATGAACTCCACAGAGAGAGACTACGAGACTTTCGATGGGGAAGGGTGATGAAATACGTGTACGGAAAATAAAGAGTTCAAGGTCCCATCCATTGATGGAGAACACTTGATCGTGGTCACATCTGGCGCAGAGTGGTCTTCCGAAGCAGAACGACAATGTAGACCGTCAGAGAAGTCAGGCGTTAGGCGAGCAGGCAAGCAGGCAGGCAGGCAAACGGACAATCGATCGATTGTCCTCGCAAGAACGCATGGCCCTGTTCTGCACTATACTTTAGCCTCAGATATACTTTGTCTTTTGTGGGTCGTGTCATTGCAGCTGATTCCGTGAGAGCAACAATTTCTATTGTGTACTCAATGCTGTTATTTTGATATCGCACGGCACGCTACAACCGACTTCTTCATACCCCCGTTGTTCTAGATTCTCGACTCTTCGTCACACTATTACACCACGAAAATAGCGTGCGATTAAAACGTGCATTGACTAATTTTCCGAATCAATTGTATAAGTGTTCATAAATGTCGGATCAGTCAGTGAGTTTCCTAAGATTGAATCGTAACAGACAACGTCTTTACTCCGAGCAAAGACAGCTGGTACCTGTAGCTCGGCGAATTAATGATAATAAGCCTTTAATACGATTATCTGAAACATCGGGCACACCCAACACCGGCCGCCACTACTGCTATCCTCCACAGGCGGAGCGCAGTAAGTTTCTGCTACTGCGGCCGATCAGACACCGTCCTCTACTACTTCCTCCGCCTCCCCGTGTACAGTAATTCGTCGTTATTGTCCCGTTTTTACCATGCGTAATAGTCCCGCTTACTATCCCACCATTTCTTGGAATCCTTCAGTCGAGAGTGAGAGAATCCGAGAACGTGCGAGAGAACGAAAGAGTCGACACGAAGTTGTCGTCGGCTACGAATGGTGTCCGCATCGCGTTGCTGTCCCGCCGCCAGCCCCGTTCGTCGGGACTATTACGACGAATTACTGTATTCCCAAGCAATACCACTCGACCAGTTTACATATCCCAGTATAAACGTACTCTTCCATTAAGCGGATAACACGACTCTATACCACAGACATGAAGATTATTGGTCGGTTTGAAGAATTCATATCTGCAACTACTTCCAGCGAGACTAGTAAAGTCACTATTACCGCGTTACTGCCACCACTATCGTCCCATTATCTTCGCGATTGACTGAAACTCGTTACCCTAAAAGCACAAAATATACCTACTGCACATCCAGGTGCGTTTTAAACACTTCCCATGGGATTCTCGCTCGCCGATCGAAGTCGGATGACCTACATCCGATTCGATCACCGATCCCCTCAATCGCTTCGCCGCGTATCGTCGCGACGGATCAAGAGGAGTCGCATAACACGTCGCGATGCAAAAACAGACGGTTCCCCCCCCCCCCCCCCCCCTTCCCCCGTTTTTTCGCCGTTTTCAAGCCTTGGCATTGGTGGACGTCAGTCGAGGGGGGCGATCACGGATGGTGGTGGTAACGACGGTGCGGCGACGGTGTAGCGTCAGCGGTCGTCGTCATGACAACGTTTTTCCGCAACGTACCCGGCCTGGTTCGTGACGTCACGCGACGTCGGCAGCGGTGTCGGCGTCGGGTCGCTGCTGTGCCACGCCACGGACGCGGAGAAAAGGGGTTTTCCGTCGACGACGGTGGCCACCGACGGCGCCACCGTGCGCCCGACGCTTCGCCAAGATGGCAGCCTTGCAATTACAGGGAATGCAGTGGGCCACCACGAATACGCGATATCCCTCCTCCCCCGCGGCCCTGATACCATCGCATTCACAAAACTCCAATCCGGGGGATGATTTTTTACGAAGCAGCGTGCGTCGGGTTCGAATTAATGGAAGGTGAACGCATCGAACCTGGGAAGCCTGGTCCTATTACGAATCGAGCTGTGTTTATTTAGAATTTCGAAATGATAATGTTGCTAGAATAGGATAAAAAGGTAGCTCGCTGTTCATTTTACAGCAGAATGGAGGCTCGAAGGTTTCGCATTGTTCCGCGGCAAATCGCGCATTCGTTTCGTACCACTGGCAGCTGTATGCATTTGGGTCTGTATTGATCCGTAAATCGGACTTTCAAAAAGGCCATTGGAACGTCTTCCCTCGATACCCCTGTGCCGCTCGACCGCCGACTGAGCGGTGCCTCGCGCTGGCCGTAATAAGTAGTACAAGTTCGATAATATAGCAGCGCTTGCTCTGGATACAGCTGGCACACGTTCGTGCATATCCGTTTTCACGCAGCCATCGAATCGTCCGTTACCATTAATCGCGGCCCACCGGATTACCGCGCGAGGCGTTCCTTAACGGTATTCGGTATAGTGATTTCAGGGCGTCCTCGTAAATCCGGGCCGCTCGCAAGAAACGAGCAGTATTACTCTCTTCAGCGGAGAGGGCTCTTGTAACGTCGAATGCTTTTGTTGATATCCCGATGAAGGCTAATTTACCATAGACGTACCTGACCCCGTTTCACTCCAGCCTGCGTGTTGGCAGAGTGCCGTTTTTATTGTAGTCATTTATCCGCAGGACGAGAGCTGCAATAGGCAATTAAATCGAGCCCATTCTACGCCGCTGAATTATGCGCCTCCATAACATTCGCCGCGCGGTGCCATCGGGTGTATCCAATTTACAGCGCTCCAATGATTCCGGATTACAGAGAACCCTCCGCCACGCGCGATACTCGAGCGAACCTTGGCGACAAGTGGAGCCGATCGAACCGTCGCCTTCCCTTCGAACAGGTTACCCAGCGTTCTATCCTCCGTTCTGGAATGGAAACATGCGAGGCGGGCGCTCGTGCTCCCACCGGTGTCGCAATTAGCGCCGAGTTGTAATCGAATTAAAAGGATAGAATGGCCCCTGGCGCATCGGCCGCCTCGCCGACCGCTCCGCAAATTAGCCCGGCCGCCTTCGCTCCTCCTCGGCGGACGGGTTCGCACCGGCTCGGCCGCGGGGCCGATCCTGCGTATACCTACCCGCTCCCGCTGGCGATCAACCCTTCACTCTTACTTTTCCTGCTTTTGCGTATGGGCGCGCGCGTCCCGCCGTTGGCGCCGCGACGACGACACCGATGCATAAGCGCGTGACCGAGTTCCGGCGGAATATGATCGACCGCGCGAAACTCGGTCAAAGACCACCGACACCCTTTTCCTCGAGCCTGCCGCCTATATCGCATGCTCCGTGTAAATTTTTGTTGTCGTGAATATGCGTGAGCACGCCCGCCACTCTTCCACGGGCGACAAAACTCAAGAGATCGTTTCTCGCTCCACCCCGAAAGATATTCGAAGCCGAAATGCGCCGGGGCTCTAACGCGGCTGTAATCCCGCCATTGTTCTTCGAAAACGGGAAAAGAAAAGCTTGTTTCAGTTGTTTCCATTGTCGAACGTCGGCGGAGTATAATCGACGCAGAAACGGTCCTTTCCCGGGGCTAGGATTATAAATGATAATTGCGTTTTTGTACTTCACGTGGAGATTTCGATTCAATTTCGAATATAGTTTCTTTTAGATCACGTTTGAGATTGTGTGTATGTAGATGATTGGTGATTGTTGGGGTAATGCTTGCTTTTTTTTTACATGAAGATTCTTCGCTCTTGTTGTAGATAAGTATCGATCGACTGGAGAATCGGACTATGTTATTTCGGATAACGGATTGATCGCACCCGTCGCTTCATTCACACGTGAGTATATGGACGTTGGAGTATTTTAATAAGTGCGTTATACTTGGCCGGTAAAATGTGCCCCCAATGGGATTATTGAGGGGTACCGATAACGATAACTGAGCGCATGGAAAGGTGAAGTATACAAATAGCGAAGAATATGTATGAAAAGATAGTAAGCTGGGATATAATGCTCAGCTTGCTCCCATCGAGGTTACACCACTGCTCAGTGATAAAGAATCAGTGGGCGACCTGGATAGCACAGTTTGTAGAACAATCGCTGGCAAATGAAGGATGCGGATTAAAATACCGATTTAGCAAATCAGATCAGCTGATTCTTTGTCCCCCGGCATTCTAATATTCGTACATTCATGGAAGATGTGCTCCTCTTTCTAGTCAATAGTGAACAATAGAATACCCACCAAATGTTCGTTTCACTCGATGTGTGAGTATAGAGGCCGTTAAAATAGCATGTAGCATTTCAGTAGCGAGATATTTCGGTGTTGAGACTCTTTAACGTTGCACGAACTATACATATAACGAACTTCTGGTGTTGAAAGTGCGCCACTTATCTCGACGTTCAAAGGAGTAATCGAGGAGTCATCGGTTGGGACTGGTGAACTCGCGGCTTCAAATTCAACTCCGAGGCTTGGGAATTAAACGGCCACTCGAAATCGAAGCTAAAGAAGAAAATACCCCCGCGTGACATCTGCCCCGTTCACTTGTCACTTTTAACACCAGAAGCTTCAAAACACTATCCTCCCGAACAACCGATAACCCCCGTCGCTAACAAGTCACCACTCTGCCATTCAACTGAACCCATTCTCAACCACGGCAGGTCGGACATGAAAAATCTTGGTTCGCGTTGGACGGTCCCCGACATAGCACGCACTGCCGCAGCGCGTTCGTCATTTCTCGTCGCCATTTCGTCGGAACGAGATTCAGGTAGCAGCAGCAGCAGCAGCAGCAGTATCAGCGACAGACGCAGCACTAGCATTAAAAGCAGAGGAAGCAACGTTAGAAGTAGCGGTAGTGGCAGCGGTACAGGGTGTGCCACCGTCAGAGCCACCTGTTCTGCGAGCGAGCGCGTCACGGCGATCGACAAGAAGAGGGAAAAGAGGGGCATCGGCAGATCGGCAGTCGACGTGCTGCACGAGGCGCATTTATCCGTCCGATCGTACGTAACGGCGTCGTCAAATCGCATCGACGGCACGACGCGTCCCGAATCGACGCCCAGGTACCGGCCTCTAGCCGGCGATTCGCGCGGTTCCCAGCACCGGTCTCGTCCTCGCCAGCCGCAGCCGCAGCCACCGCAGCAGCCACTCTATTACCCCGCCGCATCGTGGGACACGCGCACATTACACTTCAGGAACTGTTAGCACCGATCAAAAGTGAGTAGATCGCATCTCCATCCGCCCCCATCCACTTCTACAGAGGCTGGCTGGTAAATTGAAGTTGTGCATCGGGCATGTTCTTAGGTCCCCGAGTCACTGCCACTAGTTATGCGATGAGATAGTGTACAAAGCGAGGAGGATCTATCCAACAGTGGAGGAGCTTTCATTTGTTCAATTGGGTCTCGATAGGCGCAACGAAAGTTTATTCTCGGCGTCTTCCTTTGCAGAGAGGTCGAGGCGCGTTTTTGGGGGATTGCGATGGGACTTGGAAGTGCAGAATGGTTATTCAATAGCCTCGAGGGTTCAGAGGACTTTTTCCTGGGTATAGTGGAATTTCTTAGTATAGATACCCAGGAGAAAAATAGATATTGGGATACTTGTTGGTTAAAAGAAGGATATACACTGGCGTTCGTTAGTATTAGCAAATAAATATTTGCGAAAATCGTTGCAAATTTATTGAAGAGCTCTAAGAAATTTTACTTAATATTTTTTACTTTATTTGGTATATTAAATTGAAAGCAGTGGAAAGTATTGAATTTGTGGCAAATCTCCTGATACTTATGAACGGCAGTGCATTTATTGATTATTTTTCAGTCGAATAAAAATTTAATTTTGTGAGAGGCGAGGGTTGGATTAAAACTACTTGTGATGACGGTTCACTGTTTACAGCAAAGTCTCCCCGATAAGCGCCCACCTTAGTTCAAGCAGCAGGCTCCCAAAGCCATTCATAGATCCGGTTCGTTCCCACCGGAGCTTTCCATTCCTACCACTTCTCTTCGACTTGACCAGCTGACCATTCCCGAGATCTGTTGTGTTTCCTCGTTGAAAATATTTCATTGCAACCAAGATCCCTTTCCCTGGCGCCTCTAATGTCGCTGTACCGTGGTTTTAAAGTGTGCCGTTTCTCGTGTCCAGGAAGGTGGCTCAGCTGTGTGCAGCTTAGACAATGTCCGAAGATTCTGACTCTGTATCAGAGGAAGAAAGAAGTTTGTTCCGTCCGTTCACGCGGGAGTCCCGGGCAGCGATCGAGGCTCGCATTGCCGAAGAACATGCCAAGCAGAAGGAGCTCGAGAAGAAGAGAGCGGAAGGCGAGGTAGGGACGCGATTCTATTCGCTTTTCCAATCAGCGTAGAACAGCGAGCATCGATTCCGAGGAATCGTTGCTGGCGCCCCGCTAGGAACAGACTTTTATTTATAATCTGAATTTGGAAACCGATTATTTTCGTTGTTCTGTTTCTTTTCTGTGGTCTAATCGCCTGGAGTGCAGGTCCGCGTGCATTTCGAGGGTAAAGGAAACTTCCAGCGCTTAATCTTCGTTAATCTTTCAATTTTTAATGCTAGGGCATCTGGTATATTGAAGTGGTGCCTGAGAAGTAAAGTTGCTGGTGAGAAATTGTGAAATTAACGAAGCGATCCTTTTCGATGCACGTGGATCGTCCTCGTCGATTATTAGCACACTCTTCTTTAGCCTCCACTCAACATCCCAATGTAACCAAATGTCCTTTCAACGAATACCCACGTACGTGCACCCCAGAACGACAAACGTGACCATCGGCGCTGTAACGCGAGCGAGAGAGTTTCTCCTCGACACATTGCCAGAGAGTAAATTTAATTGTCCCGTCCCTCCCCATCGATCTCCGATCTCCGTGAATTTCGTGCGCGTCCCCGCGATCGGTGAAGTGTAGTTCCAAGAAGGCACCCAAGATCGTTGTACGTAACGTGCTCATTTAGCATCGATGTACAGGTTGTTCTACTTTGCAGATCTATATAGCGAGCCCTCGAACGTACAAGCATCGCTCTTAAAGTGCGTTACAAACTTTTTTCCCCCCCCCCCTCACGGATCAACACTTGTGCTCGAGAACCGATCGATGGTTCTCCATGAAACGTCTTTTCATTCAATCTCTCTCTCCTCGTTTGAACCGAGAGATTTGTTAAGCCCACCGGGTTGGTTGGATTTAAGCGATCCGGATATCCGTATTCGTGGGACAGATCGATCGGTCTCAAGTACAATTTACCCACGGTTGTTGTCCGTGACGCTCGATGGACGTTCACTATTACTACATCTCTATCTCGTAAATATAATTCTATTTTTTCTCTATCTCTCTGTCCTATCTATATTGTTTTGTTTTTGCGTAGCTGCAGTGCCGTTTTTTGCGAGATCTGTTTCTTCATGTTCACTAACCATATACATATCTATTATATACAATATTTGTACGTACAAGCTGTGGTGTTTCTATCCCTATCCCTTCTTGTAAACAACCGATTGTCGCCTATACCCGTCGCGTTGATTGTTTGCTTGAACTACTGCTAACCGTAGTTGGAAATACATGCCTATCCTATTGACGACTTTTGTCTCTACGTGTACACCTCTCTCTCTCTCCCCCTATGTGCGTGTATAGAACACGACTGTCGTCGAATAATGTATTGTATTTGTGTTTTACCAAAGATGTGTTCGCGCGTACGAGCTCGATGTCTGCAGTGTCACTATTTGTGCCTGTTTCTATACGTACATACCGTTAAGGAACTAGTTTTTGATCAGTTTAGAGGGCTTCCCGCTTTAATATTTATTTTTAACCTAATACAACTTTAAACCATAGACTTTTTTATACTAAAAGATGAATTAATGTTTAAAATATAAGGAAAAAATTTAAAAAGTTGAAAATGAGTATAATTTAATTATTTATAAGGTATGGAATAATAAGGTGACTAGGACCTAGTTTTTGATCATGTAAAATACATGGGAACTAATTTTTGATCAGGTCAGGAACAAGTTTTTGATCATCTAAAATACATGGAAACTAATTTTTTGGTCAGGTGAGAAACTAGTTTTTGATCATCTAAAATACATGGGAACTAATTTCTTATTAGGTAAGGAACTATTCAATGTAAATAATCGGATATTAATTAAAAAGAAAGTACCAAATAAACTTATTTTTAGTATTATACCATCTAAATTTAATTTTTTTTATAATTTTAAAATGTCCTAACCTATTTTTTATTCAGGCGATCAAAAATTAGTTCCACAAGAAAAAATTGGAACTAAATAATGATCAGTGACTTTTAAAGCAAAATGATACATATAATACTAAAATTCTTGCTCTACATTGTAAAGTAAAGTATTGTAAGCAAAATGTATGAAAATAAACTTTAATACCGCAACAACCAGCAAAGAAATCGGCTGTGGCGTCGATGGTGATCTATTACTTCGAACAGTAAGAGATGGCGTTCAACAGGGCCTTCTGTCAATTGGGCCACCTTACACATTTATTTTCTCGAAAACTAACAATACTAACTGCTTTCACGGACAACACATATATTTTTGAATTATCAATATTTATGTTCGTAATTATTTCAAACAATTATTTATTGACATAAACTTAAAAGAACGATTTATTTCATGAACTGATAAAAAATTAGTGCCTGATCAAGAACTAGTTCCTTAACGGTACATTATCGCTGTGTCGTAGTCCCCCTCTCTCTTTCTCTCATCCCCTCTGTGTTCTTTGCTGTATAGTAGACACCCACCCTCTGACTGTATTACTTCAGTACTCACACTGGTCACTTTAGAATAATTGTCCTATATGGATGGCGTTCATTTAATTCCGTTACAAAGAGTGCGTTCGTAAATGTATTCATGTATCGAGACAGATTATTTTTTCAGGGTTTCAATTGTTGGTCGTCTGGTAGATAGAATCTGAGATTCCTTGGACTCCAGGGTTTCTAAGTTTCTAAGTTTCTAAGTTTCTAAGTTTCTAAGTTTCTAAGTTTCTAAGTTTCTAAGTATCTAAGTTTCGAAGTTTCTAAGATTCTGAGATTCAATCAAATTGTAAGATTGATACATACTAGATAATTTATTATCCAGAAATTTTTTAAAAATATCTGAATTAAATATATATGAAGTTCCAAGGTAATGGCACATCTGGATGTTTGTCAGAAATGAGAAAGAAAAGCACGATACAATATCAGGCGATATTTTGAGTACGAGCTGCGTCTGACCATGTACTGATCGCTTTCCCTTTCACTCTCTCTTCCTCGCTTTCCCTTATGCTTGCTCCAACCATACTTTGTTATACCCCTCCTAACTTCTCATGTGTACATTACCTTGGAAATCGTTCCGTGTGCAAGTTTCTTAAACTAATATCTTCAGACTTGATTATCAACATTTCCACGTGGCAAAAATAACGAACATTCACGTTAAGTATTTGTGACGGAATTATTGAAGTGAATGATCCAGCATGTAACTTTTATTCTTCTCCGTTGCTATGCCATCAAATCATATACATAGATATATCCCCTCGTCTGTAATATTAGAAAGGGACAAGAATTTGATATTCATACTTTTACATTTCCAAATCTATCGACCCTTCAATACAGCACTGAGAATGTAAATTATTTATCGCACAACTTCATTCAGCATCCACGAACGAAAATCTGTGAATTGGTATCAGAGATTTCACGTTCGGGCAGAATACGCGTCCTACATTTCAATCCAATCACGGATTCGATATTAATTAATAGAGTCTCTTTTCACTATACCCTTCATACAGCCATCCAGAACAAGATCAGAGGAGGGAAAGAGAGAGAGTCGAGATGGTATCAATTGACACGCTTCGATATCTTCCTCCTTCTTTCCCCCTTAGCTTGCCTGATCCCGCGGTCCTCTCGCTTTAACGTTCTCCGTATCGTTCTACGCTCAGATATTTAACATATATAACGTTATATGTACGTACATACCTAGATAGAACGTATACACATATATCTCAACATATATGTACATATACTTATGTATTTCTGTTTCGTGCCCCTACTATATAACTTCCTTCCTCTCCTCCGCCCCCACTCTGCCTCTCTATCTTCTCTAGCGCCTCTATCTCTCTGAAGCTTCTCCAATCGATCCCCGATCCCTCCTCCGTATTACGTATATCACCCTGTCTGACTGTTTTTCTCTTTGACTGCCTGTATTAGCGAACCCCCTGTCTGAATCACTCGCCCAAACTCTTCCATCCCTTCTTCTCACAACCGTCCGATCAACCACCCGCGAACCCCTTATTCTGTGTGTTGTTTCTGTGTGTAACGAATGTTTCTCCGTTTCTCCAATTTCAGGGAGGTTTTGGACGGAAGAAAAAGAAAAAAGAAGTAAGACGTTGCGTCACGCTAAGTAATACCACTCTCTGTCTCTCTATCATCCAACTTTCTTACCTTTACCATGATGATATGTACACATACACACACAAACGCATACATACACACACACACAAACCATGCATACAAGCGCGCGCACATAGCCACGCGTAGAGGCTCGTCACTTATATCATTTGCAAACTACGATCGATCCGAGCAGATCGTACGTTCGTCACCCGATACCCGATAAAAGTGTAACACGTTTCAACGCGAGACACCTAATTTCTACGGACGCCACGGTGCACTATCGATCCCTGTCGCTCTCTGTGTCGATACACCCCACCCAGAACATTATTAATCGTGCGTAACGGACGATTAAGTTCCTCGACCACTGCGGAGAGACCCCTGTAGTAGCATATCTCAAGAATATACCCATAGATTTCGAGCTAAAAATATTAAAATTGTTTTACATTCAAAATTTTTTTTAAACATGATTTTCAACAATGAACATGCATTCTGCAATGTTCAAACTTCATTTCAGAATTTTCGCCACTTAATTTGACATATAGCTCTTAAACAGCAGCTGATTGAAAATTGGCTTAGGTTGGGAATCGACCCAGTGTGACAACCACCTTCGAAAAACAGGGTTAATTTCACTATTCTTCAATTTCAGTATTTCCTATTAACCGGTTAACTGGCAATGTATCATATATGATCAAACAAAAATCTGGCCAATTCTGGCAATGTATCACATATGATCAAATGGAATAACTTTTTTGTTTTTCAATCGATTTGAATGAAACTTGGTATGTAATGGTTTTTGGGGTCGCTGAATCTGAATTTCGCATCGGAATTGTAAAATTCAATATGGCAGACTCAAAATGGCCGAACCAAATTGGCTGACAAATATTAAAATACTATCGGGATATAGAAAAATTGTATATGGGGTTTTTGGGATCGCGGATCAAAAAAATGCACTTGCGGTTGAATTTATGGATGAAGAATTCAGGTATAAAATTATTCGAAACTTTTTCATAGAAAATAAAAAAACTAAAAAATTAAACCCCTAAACCCTTATTTTTCAGGGGTTGGGGGTGACATTGAAAAAAGTAACTGCTGCAATCGAATTATTGACAAGAAAACTTCACAAATAAAAAAAGGTTTAGTAAAGAATTGACAAACTCACCCCTAAATTCTATTTTTTTAGGGGTTGGGGGTGTCAGATGAAAAAAATTACCCCCGGAATCGGTTCAGCGACTCAAAAAGCCCCTGTATACCAAATTTTGTGTGATTCACTTAATTATTCGATGGTACCAGTTTGGGCCCGAATAGTGAAAAGGACCGTGCCAGTTAACCGGTTAAGCACATCTGAATTACTCAATTGGAAACCTAATTTCTTAAAATACTTTTCACCCCTTCTCTTGCACCACCCCCTGAAAACGACCAATATCGTGACATCACCAGTGACTTCTCAGACCCACCGAATCAATCTCATCCACCGTGGGCGTCCACGCGTCAAACATCCCCCGTTTGGTCTGAATCGTATCGACCCGTTCACGCGTCTGTAATCGCTCCCCAAAGCAATCGCGTCTTATCAGATATACCGCGTGCAGAATCGTTGCATCCCGGCGTTATTCGCAAGACGAGATTCCGTCGAATCGATGAGAATCTCTAACGAGGATACATCGTGGCCACTGACACATACACACCGCAGACACATACACACCTTATGTCTGTCACGCTGACGTTACACACCATCCACCCACGTACAGTAGAATGTACATGTAACTGCGCGCTTGGCTGTGCTCCGCTCCACACGTACACGCTCTGTCTAAAGCGTCTTGACGTCTTAGCGAACAATGCAAACGAGCACCCTGCCTGCGCCTCCTCGACTATATCCGAGCCTTCGCGTGTATCTCGAATTCACAGAACGCGCGAGCGTGCTCCTACGTCCCGCTGGATTAAATGCTTTTGTTTTACTGGCACGGAGAGGTAAATATCTCAATCTCGACGACACTTGAATTACTCTCACCTGATCGGGTGGGATCGAATCGATTGGCGCCCGGTTTGGAACCAGGCGGATTCGCTCTCATCCGCGCCCAGGGCACGGCAACAACGTACACACGCATTCGGACTTGGCTGCTTCGATTTTGGCAAACGCTGCGCTTACCGGCGCGCAGTACTTGACAAGACGCGTCGCGATCGTGGCAACTCGAGTTACTTCTTCTGGCGGAGTTTGTGAGGGAAGTTCGCGAGAACTCTTGCAAGTTCAGACGGTGGAGTCGTTGAAGTTCGATGAACACAATCCGTCCGTATAATACCGCAAATTGAAGAGCATTGGCAGTACGGAATAATATTGACAGCTAATTAGCATGTTTTAAAGAACGAAAAGGATAAAAGTTTTAGGCATTTTGACACTTGTAGTACAATCACAAAAGATGCTATAACAGGATACTTAAAGCAAATGTAAAACTGTTAATTTTTATATTATATAACAAAATGTTCCAAAAACATGCCAATGTTCCCTCACTGTGCGGTAGCAATAACTCTCAATTGCTGAAGATTTTATATTCCCCCCCATGAATCTGGCTTATCTTCCAATATCCATACTCCCCCAACAGCATCCCCTTTCTTTGTCCAGAAACACTGAGCACTCGCCATCTCCAATGCCTCTTCTAAAGACTTTTCCTACCCCCGCTCCCCTCGTTGCTCCGCAATGTCGCAAGAAGCAAGTCTCCTACAGTTGCGCAAGACAATGGGAGGAAGTGTTCGGAATACTCGCCATATCCGCGAAATCTCGGAGCATGTTCGCAGAAGCAAAGTAATTGTTGCCCGATCCAAACGGTCGGCGGTTCGAGCCGCGAGGCGAAAGGGTATCTCTTGTCACTGTTGATAATCCAGCCTCAGAGCTGCGCATTCGATGAAAGGGCCCAGGCGTGCCGCTAACGACGAGCAAATTCAACAAACTCCGCCGTCCGGGCGGAACAATGGAAGTAACGTAGAGAATACTGCACGGTCCGGCTTGCATTTTGTCAAGTACTGTGGACGTCTCGTGGAGAGAGCCTCGCAGCCGCCTGGAAACGCTTGTATAGATCGTATGCCCGTATCTGCAGCAATGCTTGCCGCTGGAATCCATTGTGTACAATATACGTACACGTCGCGCCATATATATACGCACAACACATGCCTTCTACTTCTCTCATTATTTTTTCTTTTTCTATTCATTAATTATGCGCGCCCGGTAGCGGCACAAGCAGCGGGAATTTGCAACGCGATTCGCAATGGCGCGGCCTCGCTCTCCTGGGATCGGTATTGATTTATCGCGGCGCGGTACGCGTCGCAATACAGTCTTGGGCGAAAAACGATAGTCCCGCGGGCATCGAGGGGTATCGATCGCGAGAAATTTTATTCGCGAGGCTCCTTTGCCGCTCCTCGTTGCATAATGCAACGCTGGTTCGTTGCGCCGCGTTCCGAAGTCGTTGCGAGTCGCATTCGTTTAAATAGTCGGCTCCGGGTGTCACGGGGATAGGGCGAAGGAGATTCGGCAATGCCGCCGGTACGATCCCGCACTGCAAAAAAATGTTGCACGCGAGCGAAGCATCTGTCGACCGCGAGACGCGAAGGAGAGAGAAGGGTTCGGATCGAGGATGACGAACGCGTCTTGCTGCACCGTGCATCCTCCGCTCTGGCCGTGAAAGCTCGCCTGAATATTCATCGACAGACACTACTCGCTTGTGTAAATTAGATCTAGCTAGACTTTGCGTATACGAGAACCCTTAGTACATATGTAGATGGTTATTAGAGGCGTAGGAGGTTCGTGTATGTGCATCCAGCCGAGAAGACGATCTTATCTTTTAGAGCCTTTAAAACGCTTCTAGATCGTACAGGTAGCCTGGACGACTGTTACTTCGGATCGATGCTCTCGGGAATCGAGAGCAATCTTTTCATTTCCGACCACTCTCGAGCGTACAGTTCCTAGAGCTTTCGACGAAATTAATGAACAACGTGGTTGAATTTGTTTTGTGCACAGCATACTGGACGTGGTAGGAGTTTCGGTGGAAACACATGATCCAGCATAATTGAGGACCTTGCAGTAAGAGGGACGAAGCTCCATTTTTTACCGTTTTTGAGTTAGAAATATTAATAAGAATATTATTTATATTAATATTAATATTAGAAATATTAGCAATATTAGAAATATTAATAGAAATAATATTTCTATAATTATTATTTATATTAATATTAATATTAGAAATATTAATAGAAATAATATTTCTATAATAATTATTTCTATTAATATTAATATTAGAAATATTAATAGAAATAATATTTCTATAATAATTATTTCTATTAATATTAATATTTCTAATATTTCTAATATTTCTAATATTTCTAATATATCTATTTTTATTATAGAATATTTTTTCGCCCAAAATAGAAATAAAAACTTATCAACTCAATAACTACTACGTATTGTTTGAAAAAATCTATTTTTAAATTAGTATTTTCTTTTTAATGTAAAGTCAAAGCAATAATTTTACAAATAGTGTTTTCTAATTTACTCGTAGTTGGTAAAAATGAAGCTGCACCCCTTTTGCTACAAGGTCCTCAATTACATGCTGTATAATCGGATAATTAAAAGGGTTATTACTTTCGTATTTTTTCTCTCTATTCTACTCTTTCCTTTATATTCCGACATTATCGATTCGATCGTTAGTGCCGAAGAGGGTAGTGGATGGACACGGGAAGCAAGTGGGGGGTGGTATCGGGCTTCGAGTTTCTAATACATAATGACACTCGGGAGAATGATTCGTGTGAGAGGGAGCGGAAAACGAGCGGATCACGTTGGACCTTGCTCAGGTTCGTATGTTCACGACCCGCTTTTAGCACCAATCTCGTACTGTACACACGTATATAGACCGCCTTCTATACGAGTAGCCGCCATAGCTGCTTTTCAGACTAGACACCGAATAGATGCTCCCGATGCTTCCGAGGTAGGGAAAGGAAAAAAGAAAATGGGAAGAAAATGTGGGGCAACGTCGGTGTGTGCCCATCGGTAATGTACACGCGCGAAATGGAAACGTTGCTGCGGTATCACTCGCGAGTGCTCATGCTCTGTATACGTTCTGTTTCGCCGTCGCGAAAATTGCACAGCTATGCAATCAACCCCTTGTTGACCATCGGACCGAAACTGCAGAGGAGATCAATAAAATGTGCTCGCGAGTGATTTTACCGCAACGGCAATGGCAAACCTCCGATATATACGACTCGATCCCTTCGACGCTGAGATCCGACCACGAACCGCATACCCCGTGCGTAACACCCTCGATCGTATACGGCAACCGTGCTGGCGGAACGCCCCGCGGGCGTGCGACGCACGCGTGCCCGCCGATCGACGGAACACGTGTCGGAGTTCCCAGAGCTCGAAGGGTTCAGCGTACTACGCTCGCGATCAGCAGAGCTATGGTCCTCCTGAAGCTCGGGACGTTTTTTTGCGATGCACAGGAAGCGATAAAACGGAAACGACGCGTAGAAGCTCGTCCAGAAGCGGGTTATGAATAAATCGGTGCACACATAGAGGACATGAATTACGAGAGACACTTTTCTTTTATTTAACGACTTAGTGCATCCCCGATCGACGATCGTGTATATACCAGTTTCTTGGGAATGTTTATTTAACACTGTTTCGTTTCTACCACTCGACGGATCGTTACATCTCCTCGCTCTTTTAGTTCCTCGTTTATCTCTGGCGAGATAGGCGCGTACGAGACATGTGATAACGAGCCGTTATTATCTTGTACATAATTCTCAGCACGTTTGAAAACGGTAACGATGATTCGATGCGTAATTGGTACATGAAGGGCTATGCATCTCGCTTTACTCTGTAAGGGTCGAGGGTGACTTAGAAGCTTTTCCATTCACAGGTACGGTATGACGACGAGGACGAGGACGAGGGTCCTCAGCCGGATCCGATGTTCGAGCAAGGAGCACCGATCCCGGTCCGACTGCACAACGAATTTCCACCCGAGTTGGCCTCCACACCTCTCGAGGATATCGACACTTTCTATAATAA
This sequence comes from Andrena fulva, assembly GCA_946251845.1. Taxonomy (NCBI): domain Eukaryota; kingdom Metazoa; phylum Arthropoda; class Insecta; order Hymenoptera; family Andrenidae; genus Andrena; species Andrena fulva. The sequence continues at coordinate 56,511,872 of OX276329.1, read as the reverse complement.
CCAAAGGGTATTTCTGTTTATGTTTCTTCCCGACGAAAAAGAATATTACGTATGTAAGCTGCTCCTTTGTGGGTGCCAGACGACGACTCTTAAAAATTTTGAAACAGTTAAACTTGTGCTCAGGACGTGCCACCTACAGTCTCCAGAATATTCATAATTTCTGTCAGAACAATTGATTAAAATTCAAGTGCACAATCGTTACCCCGTTACTGCATGGATACCATTACAAGTATAAAACTATTGACATCGCAGTTTTAATATATTATTTCTAATTTACAACGTGATAGTCCATGTGGTCAGGGGTTAAAGCTTCACTACGAACGACCTCGTGTACAGGGTGTGTCATTTAACGTGCCGTATACGATCAGAGACGGGCAAAATTTTTATTTAAATAAATTTCGAATAACGAATAAGAGTTAAAAAAATTATTCGTCATGTGTCGCATAAATTTGACCCCTGTTAACTTCATTCTACGAATAAAGTCTCGTTGAACAAAAAGATTAACTCTCGTCTACAAATACTCTAAAGTTAAAGTAACTTTTATTTGATCCGTTATTTAAACAATTTTTTATTTACTTAATCCCAAACTCTATGTCTATTAACACTATCTATGTATTCTGTTGTTCCTCCGCAGACCTTCGTCGTCATTAGCAAGGGAAAGGACATATTCAGGTTCTCATCGACAGACGCGATGTGGATCCTCGACCCGTTCAACCCGATACGACGCGTGGCCATTTACATATTGGTTCACCCACTCTTCTCCCTCTTCATTATCACTACAATATTGGTTAACTGCATACTCATGATCATGCCCACTACGCCCACCATCGAGTCTACGGAGTGAGTATCGTTCGTCTTTCTCACCGCGAGCATTCTATATAAAACGAGCACCGAAGTGGCGAGGATATATCAATAAAACCCGGTGCTCGCCGTTTCCCGCCTATCCCTCTGTTATGTCTACAATATCTCTCCTCTCCCCTCGGTGTCCTTTAATTCTACATACACGTGGCGCGCGTGCGAGCATCGCTCCGAGGAGGACGCCTCGCGCCGCGGCTCGATCCCCGACGAGCATAGCTTCATCGAGCCTCGCGAGAGCAGATATTAATCTGGGGCGAAAAAGATCGATACTCGCACTCGCCGGTCCAAAAGTTCAGGGATAAAAGGTCGATCCGCGCGGTCCTCGAGCGGATGGAGGCGAATCAATAAAAGAACGTGTACGAACGGGCGCCCTGTGCCTTTAATCGAGAATTCTTCCGTCAAGCAACTGAATTGTTTAAACGACGACGATACCCCGAACGATTTACGAGGTGCCGTTTTGCCAGCAGCGCGATCGAAATATCAGTAGAGCTCGGGTCATCCAGTCGGACGAGGGCGGAGGGTACATTCTACGACAAATTTTGTTCTTATCTATGAGTCGATATATACGATGTCTATATTCTCGCTTGCTCTGCAGTGACTGTGAATCAACGTAGCTTAGCGTGCTTACGAGCCTAAGCCGGAGATGTGTTGCCACAGAATTGGTAATCGACGTTTCCCGTATCTCGTTCAGAGCGTTTCGATTCGCGTCTGATAGGGGCGGGAGGGTGGGGGCGGAGGGCGAGAAACCATCGAAAGCTTACGGCGAGTACACGTTGTAAAGAATAGATATTTCAAGCAATGTTCTACGTGTTATAGCTCTGATATATGAGTAGAGACTGTGATAAATTGTATTCCGTTGGTAAGTTTTGTCCTAGTCTCTCTAGAGGTAGCGTAGACATGAGCGATCTGTGCGAATAATAACGCGCTGCCATTTCCTCCGTATATCTTTCTTCCTCGTTTTCTGAACTCGGTCGTTTGCCGGCGAGAGAGGAATCAATTGTTCGCAAGGGTCGTGCTCGATATAGCTGACTTGTCTACGGCAATAAATTATCTGCAAATAAATTAGACACCGATAGCGATCGGACATTGCCGTTCTAGCTTGGCTCCAGCGACATCGCTCGATTGGAAGGATAAGCGTCTTAATGTATTTTTGAGTGGCAACGGATAGTTGAAGAGCAAGGATATGTTAAAATTCCCCTTTTAATCAACTATTATACATACTTCCTTTTAATATCTGATATCCATAATGGCTGTCACTTGCAGCTCGGTCAGCCTTACAAAAATGGCCCCCCTTGTCCTACCACAATATTCATAATTCCACGTGATTATGAATTCTGAAACAGATCCGGCTTTAACGAGCGGGGCACTAACGCGTTCGTCTCGTTTATCCTTCTTTTTAAGCGAGCGCGTCGCCGAAGAGGCGAAAAGTACGCGATAGTATGTAGAGAAACGTTCGTAAGCGCGCGCGCGCTCAAGTAAAACGCATTTAAAAGCTGAGGTGGTGTGTTTGTTGTTTTCAGAGTGATATTTACGGGCATCTACACATTTGAGTCCGCCGTTAAGGTGATGGCGAGGGGTTTCATTCTGCAGCCTTTTACCTATCTTAGAGATGCATGGAATTGGCTCGACTTCGTAGTTATAGCTTTAGCGTGAGTAGTTAAAAACTTATTCTTTAATAAAAAGAGAGAGAACGAAACCGTGCGGTACGGGCGAAAGAGAACGAAAACGAAACGACCGGTACGACTGTGTTCGATTACGGTAGAGTACAGCGTGTGACGAGGGAGGATAGTGACATGTAATCGGGAAGTGTGCACAAATGTGTGCGATCTTAAAAAACAACGATATGAAATCGCATAAATTAGTTGAATTCTTTAGTTGAATGGAGGAGGGCTATTTTAAAAAAGGAGTGTCGATGTAGGAGCACCCTCCTTAGGTTGATAAGTCCATAATTACGCAGTGATATGGATACACGATTGACCATAGATCGTCCCGGGTAATAATTGACCTGTTGCTCGTGTAGTTGAGTCAAGAATAATTATCATTAAGATCTGTTGAGTCCCATCAAAGCGTGAGTTCATTGTTTCCATGAGTTACCGTTCCAAAATGACCATTACGGTTAGAGACTTAATTGAAATTTCAATGGAACTAAAAGCTGTCGGAATAACGAGACACAATTCACGATTCACGCTCGGTTCAGGGGAATCATCGACGAATCTACCTAAGTTTGTAATTAATTTATCTGACTGCGCTTGACTCGATGGCTAGATAAAAACGATGAAGGGTAAATAGTGTATTTTCTTTAGTCTCGAGGGTAGATTCGTAATTAAGATGACGATCTTAGCCGCATCGCGATCGACAGGAGCGATTTATTAAATGATCTCGTTCACCTCCGTTAACAACCGGTCCGCCGCGAAGAAGCGTTTAATCCACGTGAACGCTAATTTAGCATCAAGTTAGATTATTTTCAGATTATGACAGTAGACTTCGCTAGATACATTGAGTAACGCTATATACTATATATATATATATAAATATATATATAATATTCCATAAAGATTTATGTAGCACCGATATTATTACTTCAATTCTTTCTATTCTCATTTCACGAACACGATTGACAGTGTTACACGTATACCTACACGCACAATCACACGGACACGCGCATACACGTATAGTTACACGAACATTGTAATAGGTACACATATAAATATATATGAAATTAGTTCATTTAGATAGGGATAGAGATACTTATGTATTATGTCTAGTGAACCTCGAATCGAAGAGTATTTTTCTTGTCATCGTAATGTTGATTAGCCTAGCATACATACATATATTACGTCGACCCGACGAATTCACTATTATTATTAATTGTTGTAGCTTAGAACATATATATCTTATATATATATATCTTCTATACATAACATATATTACGTAATTGTTGATAGATGGTCAATAATATGGTGTGTTTATTCGGCGTAACGAGTACTCGACTTAAGGCTCGGCATCACGAGAATTATTCCAGTTGATTTGCTTAATGTCGATTCATGTGGGGAAAGGATTCAAGTAAGGGCTCTTTTGGACGAATAATATAAATACTGGGTGGCTGACCATTGCGTCTCATAGTCGTGATAAAGTCACTTCGTTTTCTTATTTAGAAAAGACACTTTGGAATAAAGAGGGAGACTAACATAAAAGTATTCTGTGACATCAGACCGACAGTACCAACTGATACAATTTTTAATGAATTTTGAATGTTCCTTTTCTCATAAAAGAACCCTAGAACATAAAACCTGTTTCTTCAGTTTTCACTTCCTCTGGGTAGAGGAATAACCTTTTGCATTCTTTTGTAAATAGAAATGTAATAACACGACATAACCAGCCAAAAACGAAAGAAAAAGTATTCGTTGTGAGCAGAGTTGGGCTTTATTCGTTATTCCCGAATAACTTCATTTTATCCGAAATTTTTATTCCAAAAATTTTTTATTCGAATAATGGCCAACTCTGATCCACCAATCTCCCAGTCTAAAAGAGCCTTTCGCGGCACATTGTTAAGTAGTTTCAAAATCCTGAGAATTCTTAACGTTCGTTGGGAGGAGCAGTGTCGATACGCCGATTCCCGTGATACCGTGACATGAAAACATCATCGTGCATGCAGTAATAGCTATATATCTTAAAATACACGCAGTTCGAGCAGTCTTTTGGTAGGCAATTAGGAACCGTAGTAGCGAGTAATTAACCGTTTGAGTACAATTGATTACCCCCTTTCAACTATCTTTTCTCTAACGTTTTGTTTTTTTGTTTGTATCACTGTAATGTGTGTGATGTTCGGGTGTATTGCAGTTATGTGACGATGGGCATAGATCTAGGCAACCTTGCCGCTCTCAGGACATTTCGAGTCCTCCGAGCCTTGAAGACTGTCGCTATTGTACCAGGTATGCTTAGTGAAATAGAATTGGTCGTAGAACGCAGTGAATAGAGGTCTCATAGACACCACTTGTCGCGGTCGCTGTACACATTCTATCGCATCCATCACGATAATCAGCCTGTTCTGTCTTCGATCTCGACCACCTGTTTCTTTCTTCCGTTACAGCCATTTCATTTATCATCCGCCCGTCTGCATCATATCTCCGATCATCCATCAAACGAATCATTCATCGAACTTACCATTAACGTCGATCAACGTTCACGCACTCGATCACCCCTCCGTCTCCGATCCCACCCATTTGCTACCGATCGGTCCCTCGCAACATCCCACCCACGCCCATTCGTTTCTTCGTTCCGTTCATCGTGCCTCTACTGTGGTCGCCCTTTCATCCCCCCTCTCAACGGTCACAGCCCGTCACGGCCCGTCAGAAAGTCGACTCTGGAATTGCCCGTACTGAGCTCCACTGTCCTGTTCTCTCGTTGTCTAGGTCTGAAAACCATTGTCGGCGCTGTGATAGAATCCGTGAAGAACCTGCGCGATGTGATAATCCTGACGATGTTCTCTCTTTCCGTCTTTGCGCTGATGGGCCTCCAGATTTACATGGGGGTGCTCACGCAAAAGTGTATAAAAAACTTTCCCGAGGACGGCTCCTGGGGTAACTTCACCGCTGATAACTGGGAGCGATTCGTTAGTAACGAAAGTACGTACGTCTGGCTGCTTACCCCTCGCAGGAGGTTTCGGCCATGAACGGTCCAGAGCTCGAGGGGTGCTTGGGGATGCTCAGCAATCATTCAGTTTTAACTTATCGGTTATCATACGCCCCCTGGGTTCTGGGCCTCTTATCTTGGAGCATCCTGTACTTAACCCTCCCTCTAATTTATGTGCATCTCGTTAAGGAGTTTAAGTAATACTCATTTACTGTTTCACCCAGCTAATTGGTACGTGGACGAGGCGAAAAACATGCCCCTGTGTGGAAATTCATCTGGAGCTGGGTAATTGGAATACGTTCGATAATTCTGTATTTGAACCGACGGTGTTGGCTCTCTGTTTCTAACGAGCGTGAATCTTTGTCGAACGCAGGCAGTGCCTTCCTGGGTACACGTGTCTACAAGGGTACGGCGATAATCCGAATTACGGTTACACGAGCTTCGACACCTTCGGCTGGGCCTTGCTCTCCGCTTTCCGCCTCATGACGCAGGATTACTGGGAGAATCTGTATCAGCTGGTGCTGAGGTCGGCCGGCCCATGGCACATGTTGTTCTTCATCGTCATCATTTTTCTCGGCTCGTTTTATCTCGTCAACTTGATCCTCGCCATTGTCGCCATGTCGTACGACGAGCTGCAGAAGAAGGCGGAGGAGGAGGAAGCTGCCGAAGAGGAAGCCATAAGGGTAGAGTATTCTTTCAAAATTCTATCAAAGTCACTTCACTCCTCCTACATAGACCTTCGCCTGTGAGGCTCGAGATTCCCTGTTTGCCTGTTTCGACGTGAAATATCGTGACAATGCAATAGCTACTACAAACACGAATTCTCCCTGCTCGAATCTGGACAGGAAGCCGAGGAAGCCGCCCTGGCGAAGGAGAACAAGCTCGCCGCCCAGGCAGCCGCGAAGGAGGCCGCAGCGCAAGCGGCCGCGGGGCACATCGTCAAGTCTCCGTCGGACTTCTCCTGCCACAGCTACGAGCTGTTCGTCGGCCAGGAGAAAGGGAACGACGACAACAACAAGGAGAGGATGAGCGTGCGGTCGATCGAGTCTATCAGCGAGCATCGCGTGAAGCAGATCAACAATCACACCGCCACCACTAAAGTACGGAAAGTCAGCGCCGTGAGTATCCGCCTGGCGATCTAGCGTTCTCGACTTCTCTCCACCTTTAACGTAACCACCGTAACTAATGTTCCTCTTCATCGAGCCTGCCGCCCCCCGTAACCCCCAGACCTCGCTTCCACGAGAGCAGTTCACGCGAGGCTGTTCGATCTCGACTCGACTCGTCGGCGAATCAAGCGTGTTGATGCGGACGGAACGGTAGAACGTTAGCGTGCGGGTAAGCGACGTAGAGAACGGCTGGTCGACTGACAGAGCTCCGTAAGGATACGCAGGGCTCTGACGGGCGTCCTGAGAACGATCAGGATGGTGGACGATTGCTCGAGGACTGGCTTAAGCCTGGAATGGTAGTCGAGGGTGTGCAGTAAGCAGGAGGGGATGGTCGTTGAGGATGGACACGAGTGGTCCCTCGAATACGCGACTTTCGCGCGTGATTCCCATAAGGAAACGCTCCGCGCAGGTGTGACTAGTACGAAAGTAGCTGCTCGGTATACTTCGACGAGTCGAGCCCCTCCGTAAAGTCTGTTGCTCTGTAGCATGCTTGCCGTGTGTACTTTATCGATTGCTCCTGCGATACCTTTTTCATACCACGTTAGGACGCTTTTAAACTTCTTGGTTTTTTATTTTGGTTTAGTCCCTTGGCAATCCCAGTCTCGACTTCTGCGCGCGTAAAGTGTCCCAACGTATCCTCGACGCCGCCATCGGCGTGAAACTCACGCGCTCATTGTACTGTCTTGCATGCAGACGCATGTGTTGTGTAGTAGAGAAAGGAGATACGAATTGTCGGATCGCGAACTGTCAGGATGTAATTACGATTCTGATTCGCGGATCGTAGACTCGAGAATGAGAGAAATATTCCACTCGAGTACGAAGTTTAATAAAGCCTGTCGCTGCGGATGAGATTGCCGTGAAGTCGAAGGGACAGTTGAGACTTCCACTGCACCTTATGGTGTTCATTCAGCGTAGCGTGTCATCTTTGTGCAGTTAAAACTGGTGGCAGTCTTTTGAATGCAGGCTTTGTTCCCTTGGAAAGTGGCATTGAAAGTTTCGCGATGCAGTTCGCGCGGTCTGATGTGTGGGGATGCGATATGATTGATCTGTACTACTGGGATCGTGTATTGTGGACGCTGTCACTGTGTGATATTGATATTGAACAGTACTGGCATTGTGGATTGCTTGAGCTGTCACTGATGACTATATTACTGAAATCTGCTGCTATGGAATATTAACATTGAACCATTGAGGTATTAGAGCCAAATACTGGAAGTAGAGAGAACCAGAAGAAATGCTAATTGTACACTGGATATCATGGAATATTGACATTGTGAAATATACTACTTAGTAGGTTTAAATGAAAATATTATTTGCTCTTTAACTACTTTATTTATTTTATTCTTTTAACTTTCTATGAGACTTCTCGAGTTGTAAGCAAGCCTTAGCAATTGTTATCGTATCTCCACCATTAACAGTGAAACTTTTACGCTATCCGCGATCGTCAAATTCATATGCACCAATCCAATATATTATTAAGTCAATTTTAAAGTTTAAAATATGAAGGGTAACAGAAATATGGAAAGAATTAATATTTTAAAATTTGTACTCAAGAATTCTTCTGACCACCATCGTACCTACACTCTATTTGTCAGTGCATTCCCAGACTATAAAAGAACCGAAATAAAACTGCAAACCGTTTGAAATCCACAAATGGCCAAGTTTTAACTGCAAAAGCTGATTTTGAAAGGCAGCTTCGAAGCCTCAGGCGTCCCACCGATCTTCGTGTCTCCCGTTCTGCCGTTCCCACACTACCAAATCTGAATCTTTCTCCCATTTGACCCCGCGTCTCGCCGAGCCGTACCATCTCTGCGCGTAAACATGTTCTGCTCTATCACTTCTCTGTGTATTGTAACGCTTTGCTAGTGTATTACTCGTATCTGAACGTATCCGTATCGAGTGCCTCGTTGGTGTACACATTAGACAACGTTACGAGCCGTTTTGGTAGGAGATGTCTTTTTCTTGTTTTTCCCTTAAGGTCTCTCGCGCCGCTAATGGCCAGTTTACTTATGCCTACCAGGAAAGCCTGCGGAAGGTATGTGTGTCACGACGCGTCTCGTCACCGCCGACCGTACGTACCAAATTAGCTGTACAGGATCACGACCCGTGATCCCCAGAATCATGTCGTCAGACGTTATCATGCGTTTACATCGGATCCAGTATCAAGTAGCGTAACAGTTCAAAACCGATATCAAGCATCTCCGCCGAATTCTGTGTACGAGAGCTCACCAATCGTTGCCATTGCTCTCGACAGCCGCGTAGCCATGTAGACTCATCGGTCACATCAATTCACAACCCATCCATTGGGCATCACAATCTTCTAACACCATCTGGGAGCGATAGACCATAGGGACCGTGCACCCCTCGTGTTCACCGTTCCAACGGGCTTCACGAGGCGAGCAGACGTTCCCTCCCCCAGTTCACGCCGTCTCCGATATCGCCCCATGGCCCCGCCGTTAGAGATAGGGACAGATCGAGTCACTTCACCACGCCTGTGCGCTCTCGCGCGACCGTTCAGTAGAGACACCCTTCACGGGATGCCCGTTTCTCGAGGTACAGAGAGACTCCGCTCCCCCCCCCCCCCCCCGTGTCGCGTCCCATATATATATATATATCTCTCTCCTGGCACCCCTCTTTTCACGTCTACAAGAGAACAGTGAGGGAGAAAAGCGGTGGTCCGCTCTCTTCTAATTACAGGCGAGCCTTAGTCTACCCGGCTCACCGTTCAATCTACGTCGAAGCAGCCGCGGCAGCCACCAGTTCACCATAAGGAACGGCCGCAGCCGTTTCGTTGCGCCCCCGGGAGGGGACCGGAAGCCGCTGGTGCTCTCGACGTACTTGGACGCCCAGGAACACCTGCCCTACGCCGACGACTCGAACGCTGTCACGCCGATGTCCGAGGAGAACGGCACCATAGTCGTGTCCGGTTACTATGCGAATCTCGGCTCCAGACACTCGTCGTACACGTCACACGCGTCGAGGTTCTCGTACACGTCACACGGCGACCTGATCGGCGGCATCGCGAACGCGGGGAAACCGATGACGAAGGAGAGCCAGCTGAGAATTCGATCGGTCAGGCCCCCCTCCGTCAATGGGCATTTCACGGATTCCAATCAGAAGTACCATTTTGTGAGTACAGTGGTACACGCTCGGGAGGATGTGGAGGATGGTCTGGTGATTATTGTTGGATTGATGGGAACTGGAATTGGCTTTGATACAGATTAGTTGCACGCGAGGGGCCATTTTTGTGGGTAGAAGTCTCTTTTCAGATGAGTACAGGTTGGTCATTCGTAGTTGGTGGATTTGCTAGTCCGCTGGTGGAGGACCACTGTACTGGTTTGAACAGTTAGCGCAGATGTCTGAGGTGGCGATAATCACTGGACCACTCTGTGTGTTTGTAAAAATGGTACGCGGGAGAGTAAAGAATTACACGCTACGATTTCACGGCAGGAGGGCGACCTGGAGGATCCCATGGGCAAGGCGAAGCAACAAGACAATCCGTTTATAGAGCCTTCTCAATCACACACCGCGGTCGATATGAAAGGTAACGCCGCAACGAATGATTCTTTTATAGTCAGATAACAACTAATAGCTAAGTAACACATGACCCATTTTTCAGACGTGATGGTGCTGAACGACATCATAGAGCAAGCCGCGGGACGTCGCAACAGAACGCCGGAGCAAGGAGGTAATGTCACGGGGCCATTCCCGTTTTACTCACCGTTATTACAATTTCTATCACCCTTATCACAGATGTGTATCTCTTGTGTGATGAGCATCCTACCATTTGATGTACACCGTTCTTCAAATTACTCGTATTTCTATTTTATTCCTTTCTCTCTATCTTCCTCTATCGATTACTAAATACTGACGAGTCTCGTCTGACCGCCTTCTGTACATAGTAGTCTGACTCCTATCTCTTCTCTTCCTCAATTCAATCTCGATCGCGTCGACGCCTACAGCGACGTTCGCGCGGAAACGTCCACTCAGTGTCTCATGAATTACCGATAACTCGGCGAGTCATAGAACCTAGCCCCTTCATCTCGAAACGTTTCGCGTACTTCAATTATTCCTCACTAATCGCAGCGAACGAGAAGGCGACGGGTGAAATCGAATTGTCGAGCGCGAATTTATTCCCTTTGCCCCGCGACACACGATCCACTCATTATGTTCGTGTGCCGAGTAAATGACACGAATAACTGCAGCTGCGCAATGCCCTCGAACTGGTTGGATGGATAACGAACAGTTTATAGTAGTTACTTTTGGGGAAACAGAGTTTGTTCCCTACGTGCCACTGACACAGATTAATGTCACCCCGCTGGCGGCTGCACGATGGTATCCCGGACGCTTCGTGCCTGGATTACGTTTACACGTCTGTTCCTCGTAAACCGCAGCGAGCATTCGGTTCTGATTTTCGTTTTCTACATCAGTCCTTTTGCCGACGGCACCTCGCTTCGCGCTGCACAGTCGGCGAGTAGGCTTCGTCACGAGCTTACATCGTTAGGGACATCGTTCTACGTCGCGGCCATCCTCGACGCTCTAGACACCGCAATTAGGGCTTTGTAAATGACAATTAGACGTCAAGTAAGCACGCAAACATCGTCGCACATCGACCGCTTCGAACATGAAAATTTTCGTTGCTCCAGCACCTAGCGTAGCGACGTATCGAAGGAAACGTCCCTTATTCCGCGAGCTCCTTATACATATCCCTCTCCTTCGAGCCGAGTATACGGAATTTCCCACAGTCTACTTTGATCACCGCCACTTTTACACAAAGTTACCCCATGTTTCATTGCAACACACCCGTAGTGTCACCTGTTTGTTGAGTTTAGCTTGGTTAGTACCCTGGCGTAGCTTCCGGGCTTGTTGCTTGCATCTCGTAAATGTGATGACTCACAGATTGGCTTGTGGGGTGTTTTTTTTTTGGATAATCGTTAAGGGGTTGGAGAACTTCTCTTTTTTGGAAGTATGGAACTGATAATGGGGACCATTTTTAGGGGACAGCAATTTTAAATCACTTTTTTATCCTCCCTTCTTTAAGGAGATCATACGATTTTTTGTATTTCTAAATATTAATTCGTCACGTTTGAAGAGTCTTGAAAGATCTGTGAATCACTGCATGTAATCGCATTCGTATGGCTCGTTGCACTGTAGAATGCTGGAAGGTTCTTTTTCTTTATAGTTTGCTATCACTGCCTGTTTTCGTGTGTGCATATATCTAATCTGTGGTCTATGAAGTAAAGTAAACGCAATAAAAAAGAGACATGATTGAAATTAAAGAAACAAGCTTGATGAACGAGAAAAATCTCTTTCCCCAAAAAGAGTGGTGCCAAACATAATGACTAACACGCGTTACAGTTTCCACCCATTACTTTCCGACAGATGATGATGAAGAAGGTCCCAGGTTCAAGGATAAACTATTGGCCGCGGTGTTGCGTGGCATCGATATCTTCTGCGTGTGGGACTGCTGCTGGTTGTGGCTTGAAATTCAAAAATACGTGTCATTATTGGTGTTCGATCCGTTCGTAGAGCTTTTCATTACCCTTTGTATCGTTGTCAACACCCTCTTCATGGCGCTGGACCATCACGACATGGACAAGGACATGGAACGCGTGCTCAAAACGGGAAACTACGTGAGTGAAACGATTTCTCCCAATCTCCCTTGTCTCTACCCCTAATACTTCTAGTTTCCCTTTCGAATTAACATTGTATTAATACACGCATGCTTGAACTACAGTTCTTCACGGCGACATTCGGTATCGAGGCGACATTCAAGCTGGTCGCGATGAGTCCAAAGTATTACTTTCAAGAGGGCTGGAACATCTTCGACTTCATCATCGTCGCTCTGTCTCTTCTGGAGTTAGGCTTGGAGGGCGTGCAAGGTCTCTCCGTGTTACGTTCTTTCAGATTGGTGAGTTCTTCCCTCACTTCTGGTCCCCTCTTATCGCTTAACAAACAATTATTACCTTAACGCCTTCATCCCCTTAATTTCTTGTTTTACCTCGACGACAGAAGCTTATGCTTAGGCAAAGAGTTGGGACATTCCGTATTTTGTTCCGCTGCAGAGTGGACGTTTCCTATCGGAATCTTATCAATGATTCTTCTATTCGCAGCTGAGAGTGTTCAAATTGGCGAAATCGTGGCCCACGTTGAATCTGCTGATCTCCATCATGGGCAGGACCGTGGGCGCCTTGGGTAACCTGACGTTCGTCTTGTGCATCATCATCTTCATCTTCGCCGTGATGGGCATGCAGCTGTTCGGCAAGAACTACACGGACAACGTCGATCGGTTCCCCGACGGCGATCTACCCAGATGGAACTTCACCGACTTCATGCACTCGTTCATGATCGTTTTCCGTGTGCTGTGCGGAGAATGGATCGAGTCTATGTGGGACTGTATGCTCGTGGGCGATGTCTCTTGCATACCGTTCTTCCTGGCCACGGTCGTCATTGGTAACCTGGTCGTAAGTATGCGAGATGGGGCTCGAGGCACTAAAACATGGTGTGTTTATCTGTTTCCTCAACGAGATAGCGGCGAATCCGCCAACCTCGATTCTCAACTGGTGGGGGTGAACTTGGGGAGTGTTCGCCAGCTCAGTAGTGATCATGGTAGCTTTTCAATTTTAATTCTATCGCGAAGGGTGGAGAACAGGGGAATTGAAGTTTTCTTAAACGCATTACACTTCACTGGGGATTGAAAAAGTTTCACTCAGGAATTCATCCCCTTGGCCCCCTCCATTCATCACATTCCCTATTAACTTTTTTTTTTATCTTTTTCGCCAAACCTAGATACTTCCCAAAATTCATTGCCTGAAATTCAACTTCCTGGAGCCTCCTCAATTTCTTGGATTTTAATTATTCCACCCCGTCTCCATGAATTTCACATCATTTCACTCGACCAGTTGAGGATGAAGGGTAGTAAGGGAGCCGCAGAAAATCCGGCTCCATCGTGTCTCTGAATAAAACAGGTGCTGAATCTCTTCTTGGCGTTGTTGCTGAGCAACTTCGGCTCGTCTAATCTGTCGGCGCCAAGCGCTGACAACGACACGAACAAGATCACGGAGGCGATCGATCGGATAGCACGTTTCGTTAAGTGGATCAAGCGAAACGTCCTTTATCTTGCTAAAATGATGCGAGCCAAATTCACCAATCAGATATCCGATCAGGCGCCAGGTGAGGGACCGTCCAACAGTTGGAAAGAAGGTTTATATCCAATCAGATCGCTTGCTGTGTGCGCTGTGTAGTTCGTGGCACTGTTTTTCAGTTCTGCTTTAATCACGATTTTTTAAACAGACGATCTTTTTCCGTTCTCGTTTGATTTCGGTGCCAGTCGACGATCGAAATCTAGATGATCTTTGAAAATGGCGGGGGGGTCTGCGAAGATAAGAAAAACAGCATACAAAGTGCGAATAGCGACTTAGCAAGCTAGATCTTGTTTGTATCCGTAGGAATTACTATTAGTTTAATGTTCGATACGTGTATATGCACTGTTCTTCTGTTCTATTTTCTTCTTGACACGCGTTGACTGGCATGCTCGAGTTTTTACGCAAACTTTTTGATCGGTTTGCTATTTTTCCGTCGAGTACATTTTTGTCTGTGGCCAAACGCCTGAGGGAGGGTCGGGGGTGAGATTTATGGACAGGGCGAGGGGGTGGACACGCAGATTAATTTTTTGCTTCGCTGATTAGCCTGGCAGTTATACGTTGCTTTATTATTTTGACGTTGGTGAAAGATGATCGTTTCGTCTATCGATGAACAGGACAGTTGCGTCGATATTGTTGAGTAATATTGGGAGTAGACCGTCGTGCTTCGCGTGGCATACGTGGATTCGCGTTGAATGATTTTATAAATTACGTGGGGGATCGATTGTAAAAATGGAAAGTAAAATTTTTAGTTTTTATTGCGCAGATTGCAAACTGCTTGTATTGAGAGTTTATCCTTGGACTTCTCGATTACACTCAAAGTTTTAGAACTTAAGTCACAGTAAATATGGGATAAATAAATTATATTATGAAATTTGTTTCCAACTTTCTAAGATTATTTTGTGAAAATTTATACAGTAAGTATCTGAAATACAACGCGATACCATTGTGTACCACGTATGAAATTAATTGCACAGGACGATTCTTATTGCACATCAATATTTCAGGGGATAAATCTGGACCACGAATTGAGAAAAAAATTATGAACGTTTATTCTTCTAGTAAATACCATGTGTCATACACACACCCAGCACTTTAACAGGAATATAATGAAATCGATAAAATAATCAACTTGAGTGATGGAGGAAAAGTAGAAAAGTACCTCAATACATAATTATTTACTTCGTGCCATTACTATTTAAAATAATACGTAATAAAATTAAATGCAACAAGTTACGAGTATCAAAATGAGAAATAACAGATAATAAATAACATCCTACTTGAATAATTATCAAACGCTGTGCTGGGGGTAGCTTCTTCCAACCTTGGACGTCCAATTGATTTTTACTGACTATAATAATAAGATTGGATTAAACCACATAACTTTCTTTAACTGTTAACATCTCAAATATCCAACATTCGTAAAACACACCTCTCCTCTGGTGCTCTAGATTATCCCCTGAACCGTTGGCAATCGATTAAGAATCGCCCAAGTACTTACTAACATCGTTGAATAATACTGCAGTCGAGATGCTTACGAAATTTTGCATGAAGAATAGATAAGAGTTCCATAGGTGACGAGGATTATCAGCAACGGTCAATTTCCTTGATTCTTTCTTCTTGTTTGAGCAACGGGATGGAGGGCTGTTGCGGGAAGCTCGCACACTCGGTCGGTACCGATGAAACGTATCGTTTACGTACGATGTATCGTACTCGAGTCTAACTCTTGACGGCGGTTATTTTGATAAGGGCCGGTTAGAGATTTTGTGTGACTGTGCAGATGGAATTGACCGCGACGGGGACCTAGATCTTGGAGATGCCGAGCTCGACGCGTATAGAGATAAAAAGTGTGCCAAGGAGTTTAACCAGCTCGAGGTTGCTATCGGGGATGGAATGGAATTCACTATTCATGGTAAGCGTGGCGTGGTGATCATGGATGCAATTCCTCCCTTGATGTTAAAAGAACGAAACATGAGATAGATTTGCATTTTCGCGAAGGAGATCTAAAGAATAAATTGAAGAAGGGCAAACTGTGCATGAACAACAGCAAGGTCATCGGGAATTCGATAAACCATCGTGACTATAGGCTGGACCACGATTACATTAATCAAAACGAGGACGATACCATCAGGTTAGTCGTGTTTCTCGTGTGTGTGTCGGTAGATACTGGAAATTCACATTCACCTTTGGTTGTTCCTTTGGCAGCAACAAATCGTACGGCAGCCATAAGAACAGGGCGTTCAAGGATGAAAGTCACAAGGGTAGTATAGATTCGTTGGATGGGGAGGAGAAGAAGGATGCCAGCAAGGAGGACCTTGAACAAGAAGAAGGTACGAGATGTTGCTCACAAATAATTAGTTTCTCTGTCAATACTCTCAATGCCCCTCTTAACACCCCTTCAAGCGTACTACTATAAACTAGTGTATCTTTTAAAAAATTCACGTATGTCATACTTGGAAATAATTGAGTAGAATTTACTGCCCGAACTAAGAGAAATTTATATCAATATTTTGTAGCGAAGAATGCCTACAATCCCAAAATCACAGAGTTCTCTAGAATGTGTCCTAAAATATCTTCCCTGATTGCTGCATTCACACCCCTTGAACTAATGAAAATTAAGATTAAAATTAAAATGTAAATTAAACAGAAGCGAATACTGTGAAAGTGAACTATTAACAACACAATTGTACATTTCCTCAAGATCTTGGAGAAGAGGGCGAGGAGGGGGAGGGCGCTTTAGACGACGTCATTATCCAAGCAGACGAGGACCCCGTCGAGTCCGATTATCCCGCCGATTGTTGCCCAGAAAATTGTTACAAAAAATTCCCGTTTCTGGCTGGCGACGACGATGCTCCGTTTTGGCAGGGTTGGGCGAACTTGAGACTGAAGACCTTCCAACTAATCGAGAACAAG
The DNA here is from genome assembly GCA_946251845.1 of Andrena fulva. Classification (NCBI taxonomy): domain Eukaryota; kingdom Metazoa; phylum Arthropoda; class Insecta; order Hymenoptera; family Andrenidae; genus Andrena; species Andrena fulva. The sequence goes on along the minus strand of OX276329.1, from coordinate 56,495,161 downwards.
TATTTTGAGACTGCCGTCATTTTGATGATTCTTTTGAGTAGTATGGCTCTCGTGAGTATAATCCAAACGCCTCGACGCGACGCTCTCCGCGAAGCTAATCCGCATAAGTACAAGAGGCATAATGCTTGTCCAGGCCTTGGAAGACGTGCATCTTCAAGCACGACCCATTCTGCAAGACATCTTGTATTACATGGACCGAATCTTCACTGTGATTTTCTTCCTGGAAATGTTGATCAAATGGTTGGCCCTCGGCTTCAAAAAGTACTTCACGAACGCTTGGTGCTGGCTTGATTTCATCATCGTCATGGTAAGTCGCACAGATCCGACGAAATCCAACGAAACACATTCCACTTCCACAATCCGCGTGCGTGCAATCTCTTGCTTGAACCAGAGCCACTGACACGAATCTGGTTTACAAGACGTATCTGAGGATTCTAAAAGAAATGTCACTCAATGTAGCATTATGCATTTCGATGACCAATACGTAGAATAAAGGATAAACGAACGATTGCGCACACGGGGAATCTTGTAATATCTGTGGCGACATTTATGAACGTATCTCCTAATGTTTCTAACGTTACTTAATTACCTGGATACTTATACTACAGCCGATCTTCGTCTCCTTTCCTAAAACTTACAGTACATTCAAAGAAATCCTTCTGTGACTTTGCACGAGACACGGAACCGGCTAAAGTAGAACGTGTGGGCATAGAATTCAGTGAAAAGTACATCTACAGGCGGGGCAAAATCAGGTGGTCGTTCGGAAACACTCGAAAGAACCTACCCCCACTAATCTAACGTAATATAAAATAATATAAAAGTAAAAATCATCTGTGGGTTGATTTTTAGCGACGGACACATCGTCCACTTGATATTCCCCCGCCTGTAAATCGACCTCGTGTAACTGGTCGCAAAGTTGAATCGAAAAAGTTGCCCCGATACTTGTCTTGTTCTTCCTCCACCACCACCCCCCCCCCCCCCCCCTTCCTCCTCCCGATTGCTCGAAGTCTGTTCGCAAAGTGGGGGCTCAGCGCGGGGAACTCGCAGCGGATTACTCTAATGCAATCGTCCACGTCTAACTATTTAATATCGACGAGAAATAGTGTCGCGCCCGATCTGACCAATGTTTGATGATGATGATAGCTGTCACTGATCAACTTGGGCGCAATCTGGGCCGGCGCTGCCGACATCCCGGCCTTCCGTTCCATGAGAACACTGAGGGCCTTGAGGCCTTTGCGAGCGGTGTCACGATGGGAGGGCATGAGAGTAAGTCATCGGTCGACGAGAAATAAACAAACAAAAAAAGTCAAGTCTGGTCCGGCGATGCGGCGACCTATTAGGATAGGCCTAGGATCTAAGGATCGCGCGGATCTGACGGACCAACGGGGCCACATTCTCACTTGTCGGTTGAAACGGGCAATGATCCCTGAAAATGATTAGCAACGAGCTCGCGTCGATCCGTCAGATTTGCCGCGAATCTTCGGCTCCCGGAAGCCGTCGCGCGAACAAGAGGGACCTGAACGCGAAAGGGAGCTATAGAGAACCGAGGGGAAAATAGAAAGAACGGTGAAACAGAGACAGTCACGCTGCAATGATGATTTCTAGCCCTTACTACCGTGTGCTGAAGGTACACTGGCGTTTCTACTTGGTGTCTGCACTGATATATTAATCGGAGTTTTTTGTCGTACTGGCTATTGTCTATGTACGCCTTTCCTGACAGTCTTTTGGCACAGTGATCGTTGTGCAAAGTACCGTGTATCCATATATATGTATATACTATACATATATAATATTACATGCTTTGTGTGTAATGTATGAATTTCCTTGTGTGTACTACGTACGTTTACGCGTATATATATATATATTGTAACATGTTTAACAGGATCCTGATTGTTAACATTGCGACGCACGATCTTTGTCTTTTATCTGAATACCCTGCTCGAGATCATTAACGAGTCACTTGCTGAAGTCTTTTTATTGCTCACTGAGGCGATTTTATCTTCCACAGAGTTTAGTCGAAAAATTTATACGCAAGGTTCGTGAGTTGATCTGAGTGGCGTGTGGAATAATCAGTTCAACTGTCGAAAAAAAATTAATTGATTTAGAATAAATGGAATTCACAATTCACATGTTCTATAGTTGCATCGTGCGTCGCGATCGCAAGTATGACGAACATTTTCATCTGTTTCAGGATGGAGCCGATTTGATCATGCTCGTAATCGATAATAATTCTTGTCGAGCCGTACATTGCTCTCTGCCTTGTCGACTGTCAGGTGCTCGTATGCGTATAATTAACCCCCCGTGTGTTTACACTTACACGATGATCCTGAAACTTTGCACAAAAATCGGCTACCTTCAGGAGAAAATCGCTGTCTATCATATTTGTCCTTCGGAACAATTCTACTCAACTTGAAAACTAAAAAGTTTTTATAGGTGTACAGGTGTGCCGAGTAATAGTGACGTTTTATCCAAGCACCCAGTAACAATCCCACCTAATTATTTATTGTAGACGATCTGTCCAACTGCAGATCTAAGCATTGCTGTGCACAAAAATTCGAGTATGTGAAGCTCTGTTTCTTCGAGGAGGGATTGGAGGCTTCACTACTGCTCGCTATACCTACAATATGCTGTGAGATATAAAGGCTATTCCCCTACAATACTATACTCCACTCGTTATGACGGTGATTATACGCAGACAGGCATCGAGTTCTGTACATTTTTGTTCACTGTTAACCGCTACGTGTGCCATTGTACCTGGTTTTCTATCTATGTCCTTCGAACCCAACCCGCCCCCCCCCCCCTGCTCTGGATATTTGTTGTGACGTATTGAGAAATCGTGTATTATACACTGTACAAACGGGAATCTGAGCTCTCCACAGATACGGGACAGTCGGCTGTGTGTGCGTGTGTGATCCGCTTGGGTACGAGATCCTCGATCCACTCGATCAGGACTTCGCGAACACGAAGTGACACATCGACGGTCAATCTCTATCCCCCTCGCTCCCCTTTTCTACTCTTTCTCTCTATCTGTATCTGCCTGTCTCTCTATCCCTACTCGCTACCCTCCAGTTGGAACAGAACGACGACGATCGTTCCCTTTTACTTTCTTTCGTCTCCTACTTTCTCTTTTCTTTCGTACGTAGCCTGGTCTACCTGTTGCTGTGATTCGCTCTCGTTTCTCGCTCGCAGGTGTCACTCATTAACTTCGTAGCGTCGCTCTGTGGCGCTGGCGGGATCCAAGCCTTCAAAACAATGAGGACCCTAAGGGCCCTAAGGCCACTCAGGGCGATGTCTAGAATGCAGGGGATGCGGGTATGTAGCCCACAGTCTCAGCAGACCTTGCCGATTACTCTGTTTAGCCCCGTCGGATCGGATTTATTCTATTTAGAGTACAATCTTTAGTGGTCCGTCTCCCTCTTCTTTTCCTTTCTTTCTTTACTTTCGTTTGAGCGAATCGACGGCCATAGTTGGGCATACGTTGCTTCGGACGGTGCGGCGATATATCGTGGACAGCGGGTCAAGGGATGGTTCCTTGTCCGAGAAATAAATGAATCGAGAGTTGCGAGGTGACGTTTTGGAAATGGCCATTTATGGAAATGTAGTCTTTGGCTTGAACTGACTTTTCGGGACGAGGAATCTCGGTCTTTTTCAGTTGCTTCGCGGATGACGTCGCACTCGATGTGTAATCATAATAAGCAGTCAAGTAAAAGAGTCGATGATAAGCGAAGAATCGAACGATTAGTGGGAAATGGCAGGGCTCGCAATCAGCTTCCTGTTGATTAAGTAAAATGTCCGCTACGCAATGCCCAACTTTGTCGACGATCTTCGGTTCGTTCGCCATCTTGAATTTCAATTTTCTCGGTGCCGTCGGGAAGAAAATTATCTTGCCAAAGGGACATTAAAGTCCGTTGAGTATCTTATTACACCTTTTATTTTCCATACGACGAGGTGGAATTACGATTGAAGAACGTCAAGGGAATTTGTTGAATTTGAGAAACTCCTGGAGCATTTTACCAAATTTCCAAATAAGAGAAACTTAAGCGGCGGCACCGTTTTCCTTTTTCCGTCGCGAGACTCGACAAAGAGGCCGATAGAAATTTCGTAAAACCAGAGACGAACGTTCTCTGTTATACTCTAATAAATCTGATATAATCGATGGAGAGAATCATCCTTTGTATGATATATTTTTCAAAAGTGACTTTGTGTACGAAGCGGGAAAGCATAATTCGAAGAAGTGGAATGTGTTCTCGGCCTCGCGGTGTCGGAGGCTCGACAGAAATGTCCTTTTTGCACGTGAACATGCGTAGGGCGATCGCGAGAATGCACTTGAGCTTAAAATTGCGAATGTTTAAACGGCACGTAGACTTTTGTTCCTCGTGAACGAACATTATGGTGAAATACATGCACTTTCTAGTGGATAAGGTAAATGGCCCCATTGCAGTGAATCTAATCCTTGGGAAGCACGGATTTGTTAACGATACGTAGGAATAATTGAAGTGAAACATGGAGTACGATGAACGTCGGCCTTCTTAGTATTGCAACTACCTACTTGAACTAATTAGCAACAGTTTTATGTCCCCGTTCATTCATTTGGCAATTGAACATTTCTTGTTGCTCTTGTTAAGTTAGTTTACAGGTCGAAAGACTTTCGATATCAACGATCTTGGATAATGTATATTTACCTCTTATTGGATTCTGTCTGCCTTTGCGTCAATGAACAATGTTGCGATCTTGTAGTTCATTGAGACTTTCGTTTTGTCCCCTTTTACTGAATACGTGGCAGTGTAAATTGAGGAGTGACGTGGGGCAATGTTACTGAAATTAAGGGAGATATGGAGGTTGTATGGTTTGGGGCAGAGATGGGCAAAAATTGTATTTAAATAAAAATTTCGAATAACAAATAAAACTTAATAAAATTATTCGTCGAATAAGAAAATTAACTTTATTCGTCAAATAATCTAAAGTTAAAGTAACTTTTATTTGATCCGTTATTTAAGTAATTTTTTATTTAGTTAATGCCCAACTCTGCTTTAGGGATTGGCTTCGTAGAGTTCATTTTTCTCGGGGTGGAAATATGTAATTGACTTAAAGATTATCTTGATGTTTTCCAGCAGCAGTACATGCTTGTAAACACCTACGTTTGCGACCCCTCTTTCCACGAACAAAATGACCATACACAGTCAAGATTGTACCAAGATTAAGAAGAATAATGAATGAGAAATGGGTAATGTTGAATTCTTGTTGAGAAAAGGAAACAGAGAACATTTCAGATAACGAATTTTCAATGTTACAGTTAAGTGTATCGAATTTAATATTGATATTAAAGTGCAATTGCGGTGCAAATGCAATTGAATTTAAAATGTACCATTAGAGGCATCCATGTCATGCAGCATTGGTTTACGTCTGACCGTATATTGAGCACTTCTACTTGCCAATTTTTAAAGAAAATGACCAAAGCAAGTATCTTCTCCCAAATCTTTACAATTCTAATTGTGCAGGGTCCCCAAGAAACGCAAACGTGGGTATTTAATTAAATTACATCCACCCGGAGAAACTCCCCTGCGAAATCAAGCACCCCGTAACAAAAACAATCTCCATATCCCCTTTAGTATCACTTACAATTAATACCACCCAGTACCACTCTGAATTTTACACCCCACATCCATTGTTATACTTCCAATGGAAAGATAAGAACAATTGGCCAACAATTTTTCTTATCATCCTCATATCTGTACAGTAATGTATCTCTACTCTAATTTCTCACCCCCCCCCCCCCCCCTTATATTAATTTCCTCACATCTACTGTACCATTCGTGAACCACATAATATACACTATTTACTAGACAAATTTTACCAGATCGAAGTTAGGCCTAGCAGTGCCTCGCCTTTACACTACTCTTCACAAGATAATCCATACATGGTGTAACGTAGGCGATATTAGAACAAAGGGGACACAGTCGCTAATGGGAACATTTACCTGATTAGTGTATCTATATAATTTCTCCAAAATTACGTGCCATTTACTCTTAGAATACTGCCAAGATACATACAAACGCTAGCCCACCGACACACATCGTGACCCACATACATGCCAGTGAATATTATATCAGAGTGAAATTCGGGCAAGTTCGATATTCTCATATTACAGACTCGAGTGATACCACATAGAAAGAACCGCGATACAAGGTCGCTGAGATACTGGGCGTAGAGTCACTGTCATGCCCACGCCCTGACACTGATCTTACCCAATCTTATATTAGTCTCGACGCTGCTACCTCTCTTCAGCATCCGTAGACGTGCTTCGACTCTGTGTTTTCGTTTCGAGTTCCGCTGCATGGAGAATCGTCGCCTGTTTCCGTTGTAGCCGGCACCGCTGTAATTGTTACCCATCACAGAGACTTCCGTTTCGATGTGCGCTTAGGCTGGCATGCCGCTTGCCTCTTTCGTTTCTCTCCTTTATTTTCTTTGCATGCGATTCGACTGCACGACTAGTGATCACGTACCACGTCACATCGATCAACGATCAGGCAAACTTAACAATACTTTCTTCCCTTTGATATTGATTTCCAATCTCGTTACATTATGTACGATCGAAATTTGTGAAGAACGCAAAGGCAGTGTCTTATTATTTTCTTTACTTTTTCTTTCTTTCGTTTCTCTCAAAGAGATTTCTTGCCTCAGTGTGATGGCACATCTGTTCAGAAATCGAGCAAGGAGTAAGTATGAGAAATCCGCCTCGGTTTATCGTTTGATCGAAAAGGAAGAGTCGTGTATTTTTTACATCGTAAGTCGAGCGAGTAATTCGCCAAGCGGTCTAGTTTCGTATTTTTCGATTTGGCCACATGGCCGTGACACGTCGCGAGGAAGAAAGTGGGAACACAGGCGGCGTCACGATTAGTTAGTTTAGTTAGCGAACAACTAGATGTGCCACGTTTTCAAAAGGGATTCTTATATTTATCAATCTTTCTGTAATCATGAAACTCTTCGTTGAGATATAATATTACGGTAGAACTTGCTACTGGAAAGTAATAATTCCCATTGAAGGCGCACAACTGGTTCTCAATTTCAGAAAATGCACAAAAGCTACACCCGCATAAGTTGGAAGTAATACTTTGTTTAACATATAGTGCTAAGAGGAGGCAGGGGGGCTTCATTCACAGACAGCACCGGTCATCACTCGAAACTTCCACGATTCTTAATGAAAAAGCAACGTTTATTCCCCTGTCCTCGTGCTTTCGTAGTCGACTTGAGCTTTGCTCTAGATTTTTTACAAATTAAACCTCGGTAGATACACGAGCGCACATTTTTATTGCAACGGTAATTCAACGTTCCCAATTTCTTCACGCGGCGTTTCGTTCCTTTATTTCCACGCGAACGATCGAAATTAATTAAATTGCACATACGATAATGCGTACACACTGCGTAGTCGCATAGAGACGCATACTATAGGCGCATATAAACGCATAACTAGACGCATAGAGGAACAGAATCTTTTCACCAGCGTGGAAGATATTCGTTACGATTGTCAAGGATTCCCTTTTGCCCTGTAGGTAGTCGTCAACGCTTTGGTTCAAGCCATTCCATCCATTTTCAACGTGTTACTGGTGTGTCTTATTTTCTGGCTGATATTCGCCATCATGGGTGTGCAACTTTTCGCCGGCAAATACTACAAGGTATTCTGTAATTAACTATAATGTATAAAACAATCGGGCGATCTAATTCCTGAACAGTTCAGAAGAGATGGAATTAAATTTCCGAATAATTATTTATCAATGGAATATTTATCTTACGAAGAACAGTTTGGATTAAAGTTATTACCCCAGTTATAGAAGCTCCTTGATATCTTAAATGGAAAGCGTTATGCAATTTGAGTCTTACATCTATAAATAATTTTTTTTAGTTTGAGCAAAGTTTACTGGAAACAGTGTTTAAAATAATGTGTGTATTAAGTACAGTGTCTAGTAAGATGCTAGTCCATGACGATGTAAGATCTATGGGGTAAAATTAGAGAGCAATGAGAAGTAAGTGGAATAGGTTCGTCTTTAGTCAGACACCGCAAACTGACTTGAAATATATCTTCCTGCAACTTTTGAACATGTGTTATTTTAAAGATTGTCTCAACTGAAAGTTATCTGTACCGATAAGGATTTTAGAAACATAAAAAGGTCACTCCAACTTCATTTTACGAATTTGGAATGCAATATAGGAAATTCAGCTATCTCTTTTTCTTTCAGAAGAGCATAAAACTTTTCAATTCCTCCTTGTCAAATCACGTCGATTTCTCTATTCATTCATCATTGAAACCCGCCCTTAACCACCATCGTAAATCCACTCCCTTAAATCAAATTCTTTATTAACCCAACGATCTCTAAATGCTGTGACAGTGCGTCGACACGAACAAAACCACCCTGAGCTTCGAGATAATTCCCGATCGGAACGCCTGTATAGCCGAGAACTACACGTGGGAGAATTCCCCGATGAATTTCGACCACGTAGGGAAAGCCTACCTATGCTTGTTCCAAGTGGCCACGTTCAAAGGATGGATTCAGATCATGAACGACGCCATCGATTCCAGGGAAGTGAGTATACCACAATGCGCCCAGCAGTCCCACGTTTTACGGGGTATGTATCACACTGCCGCCTCCTCTGTCTATTTTCCACAGCTCAACAAGCAGCCAATCCGCGAAACGAACATCTACATGTACTTCTATTTTGTATTCTTCATTATATTCGGATCGTTTTTTACCCTTAATCTGTTCATTGGTGTGATCATCGACAACTTCAACGAGCAGAAGAAAAAGGCCGGCGGTTCCCTCGAGATGTTCATGACGGAGGATCAGAAGAAATATTACAACGCCATGAAGAAGATGGGCAGCAAAAAGCCCCTCAAGGCTATACCACGGCCGAGAGTAAGTACGGGCCATTCGCTGGTGCCGTTCCATTGGATCGAACGCTCTAACCACCCGTCTTTCTGTCCACAGTGGAGGCCCCAGGGGATAGTGTTCGAAATAGTGACGGACAAAAAGTTCGATATGATAATCATGTTGTTCATCGGGCTGAACATGCTGACGATGACGTTGGACCATTATCAACAGACCCAGACATTCAGCGACGTTCTAGACTATCTGAACATGATATTCATTGTGATATTCACCAGCGAGTGTCTCATGAAGATCTTCGCCCTGCGCTACCACTATTTCAAGGAGCCGTGGAACCTCTTTGATTTTGTTGTTGTTATATTGTCAATATTAGGTAATGTAATGTAATGGCTCGGTCAGTCGTATGGCACAAGTGAAACTGGCGAGACGTTGATCGTAAATGGAGCCTGTTGGCTTTTCTGCCATCATCGACACCATTGCTCTACATTTCGATTAGAAACTTAGTAGTCGGCCCGGAACCATAGGCATGCCTGTTATTCAGCTCTCTCTCTCACACGCATTCTATACTGCACGCAGAACTGCATTTACTCTGTTTGAAAGAAAAAGCAGACAGGCTCGATGTTTCACGTGTGCCGCAACGACTGGTCAGCGTCATTACGTTACGTAGCCTTACATTGATGTTGTGCCTTGATCCCTTCTACCCCCCCTTCTGCCATCGATCCGTCCTCCTACAGGAATGTGAACGTGTTCCCATCGTGGAATCGTCAAATACAACATTAGCTTAACCATCCTCAGCTTTCCTCGTCTGTCGCGCCCGATTGCATAAACAGTATTAGAATGAAATGGTATAATGTTGTATCTGACTGGATTCACGTATCCGAAATCGATGTGCAAACGGTAATTAGAGAAAGAATCGGGGTAAGAGCGGGTCTGTATCACGAAGATTTTGACTACACAGAAGTTCGTAGTGTTTTTAGAGTGAACTCATCTTTTTTTTCTATTTTTATACCTTCGAATGCCTAACAAGCAAGAATTCATGGCATACATCTCTCCTTGTACACCACCGCTGCGTAATAGAACGAGTGATTGAGCTTTCATTGAACTTCTCAACCCTCATCCACGAGCAATCGCAGTGCATGCTTCTCCTTCTTTACAGAATTCATAGAGAGAAACTAGAGGACGCATGTCTCCCTTTTTTTTTTTATGGATTGTGTCTCAAACCATGCATCAGAAATGTGACATTTTTCTTTCTATTAGAGAAATCGATGAGAATAAGAAACGAGGGTGTACTAGTAATTATATAACAGTTAGAATAATCCTCGTTGTTATTCGTTACTGCAAACTTTTGGGATAATCGTAGGATAGGTACCTCGCTTACAAATGAATCTAGAATGCACTACTCATTTTACATTCCACTTCTAATGAACGTATCAAGCTCTAGAGTACCCACAATAATTATAGATAGTCAACACTCCTGCAAGTATCACCGTCCTGTGACAGAATCAGTCTGCATGACGATTAGACGAAACGTCCACTAACGTAGAGAGCACCGTGAAACGAAATGGCACAAATCCTTTCCTCTCTGATCATGATCATAGAATAGAATTGAAACTGAGTACTACTCCGTCGGTGTTAACGCTGTGCTTCTGTTCCATTTAGGTCTGGTTCTCAGTGACATTATCGAAAAGTATTTCGTCTCGCCGACGTTGCTTCGTGTAGTAAGAGTGGCGAAAGTCGGTCGTGTGCTCCGTCTCGTGAAAGGTGCCAAGGGCATTCGAACTCTCCTCTTCGCCTTGGCGATGTCGTTGCCAGCCCTCTTCAATATCTGCCTGTTACTGTTTCTGGTCATGTTCATCTTCGCGATCTTCGGCATGTCTTTCTTCATGCATGTCAAGGACAAGAGTGGGCTGGACGACGTGTACAATTTCAAGACGTTTGGACAGTCGATGATACTGCTATTCCAGGTAAAAAGATATATGTATACAGTGGCACTCTGTGAAACGTGATTATAAGGGCTGGCTGCGGAGGGTCTTGCAGAGTTTTTACTAGAAAACTTTGGTACTTTAATTTCTGAACTGCATTTAGAGTTAAAGCCTCCGATCCAGATTCGCAAAAGGGGGCAATTACACAACTGATTAATCAGTGGCTTTTTTTTACAAAGCTCTTGAATTACTTTAATCGTGGTTACATTAATCTCCTCTTTCCTTCTTCTTTGGGGGGTGCTAAGACCCCTTGGCCCCTCTCTGGGTGCGCCACTGTCATTAATGCAAATTGTAGACCAAAGCTGTACAGGACTCTCTGCAGCCACTTACAAGGGTCATCGCCCAACTATTACACGCCGATTTTGACGAGGTTTACGTAAATTATAGTTGTGGAAAATAATATTTTACGTGGTCGAGTTAGTTATAAAAAGATACATCTTTTTCGTCTAAAAGTTTTTTCTCTACACTGCATAATTTCCGAGATATTGAGGCAAACGTGTCTTTCACCCCCAACTTTGAGGTGAAATATCTTTTCGAGAACTATAATCTACCTAAACTTAACAGTTCCGCGATGTTTGTCAGTACATATTGTCTTGTAAACGCCAAGCACATTACACTAAGCTGCTTAATTTACCAAGATGTCAACGTCTGCCGGTTGGGACGGTGTATTGGACGGCATAATAAACGAGGAGGACTGTCAGGAGCCGAACAACGAGATAGGATACCCGGGTAACTGCGGTTCCTCCACCATCGGCATCGCCTACCTCCTCTCCTACCTAGTGATCAGCTTTCTGATCGTCATCAACATGTACATCGCGGTGATCCTGGAGAATTACTCGCAGGCGACCGAGGACGTGCAGGAGGGCCTGACGGACGACGATTACGACATGTACTACGAGATCTGGCAGCAGTTCGACCCGGACGGGACGCAGTACATCAGATACGACCAGCTGTCCGACTTCCTGGACGTGCTGGAGCCGCCGCTGCAGATACACAAGCCGAACAAGTACAAGATCGTGTCGATGGACATCCCCATATGCAAAGGGGACCTGATGTTCTGCGTGGACATACTGGACGCACTGACGAAGGACTTCTTCGCCCGCAAGGGCAACCCGATCGAGGAGACGGCCGAGATCGAGGTGCAGACGCGCCCGGGCGAGACCGGCTACGAGCCGGTCTCCTCCACCCTGTGGCGGCAGCGCGAGGAGTATTGCGCGAGGCTGATCCAGAACGCCTGGAGGAAGCACAAGCAGCAGCGGCAGGGCGGGCACAGCGAGGAGAGCGACGACGCGGACACGGACCCGCGCGTCAGGCAGACCGCGGTCCTGGTAGAGAGCGACGGCTTCGTGACCAAGAACGGTCACAGGGTGGTGATCCACAGTCGATCGCCGAGCGCCACCTCGAGGACCGCGGACGTCTGATCGGCGTACGTCGACGTCACCAGCAAAACCGCCGCCACCCCGTCGTTTAGCCTAGCGTCGCCGTAGCCAACGACGCGACCGCCCCGTCCGTGCGACGATCGCTCCACCGCAGCATCGCCGACTAGGACGACGACGACGACGACCTAGACACGTCGATCTCGCTACCGACAGCCGCGCTTGGCACTCCTCCCCGCTTACCAGATGGGGGAGGGGGAGGATGGAGCAACGGCCCCCGCACGGACCTCGTGCTCGCGCGAGCAAGCAGGCGAGCGAGCGCGCGCGCGCTCTCTCCATCGACAGCCTTATAGTTGTATAAAATACATTCCTCCAACGAGTTGCCTTTACAATCGACTCTAAACGCCACGATCGTTGGGAGACACGTCGTTAGTTTGAACGAGCGAGGACGACGCGATAGAACGCGAGGGAGGGAGGAGACGGCGGAGCTTGCCGAGAGGGTGTTGGAAATGGATCTGCAGACTGCGCCACGTGCAACGCGTCGACCTTGTATCATCCGCTCGTCGGCTGAGTTCGGCCGCGGTAGCAGGCCGCACCCTAGATGGAATCAATGTGAAACGGGACGGATCGGACATTGGGAACGATAAGGATGAACACGCGAAGAGGAATCGAGGGGCGCACGCTGAACTAGTTTCGGGGCGCGGAGGAAGATCGGTGTGCTAGGTCCTGGCGTACGGTGTACGTACGCGCCAGCGCAACGCAACCTTCGAGCCAACTTCCCCGAACCCCAATCAGGGCTCGAAGGCTGCCGTTAGCCACGATCGGAGATCCCTGCCCTCGATGGACTTCGTCCGCGATCCTTAACGCTTCGAATCGTAACGATCGAGGATCCGCGCTGGCTGCGCTGGCTGCACGATATTCGGGAACGCGACGAAACGGAATCATATTTACGGGACGACGACGAGGACGACGACGACCAGGACGGTGACGACGACGAGGACGACAATGAAACGAAGACCCGCGTTGAACGGTGAGACAGTAAAATACGCCGCATCCCACGAAATCAGCGATCGTTTCATCCCTAATACAGTATAGGCCGGTTACGTAAATTCTATCCGCGATATTGGATTTTTTACATGGTTTTATCAGCGGTCCGCCAACTCGCTGAAAAGAAGAAAAAAAAATAAATAAAAATATATATAAAAATAAATGATGTTAATTCGCTGCGACGGTCGATGTTCGCGGGTGAACATTTGTTATATTCGATCGACCCTGGTCAACACGCTGTGGTGTATATCGGAGTTCTGAACTAAACTTGGATGCGAGAAGGAATGAGAAGAGAAACGACGGAACAACGGAGAAAGACATTGATGAAAAAAAAAAAGAAGAAAAAAATAAACACGCTGATCATAACTGATGATAATAGTGAGGATGATCATAGGATGATTAAGGTAATGATTACAATTGATGACGATGGGTGGTGAAGAAGAATGTTACAAGTGAAAGACTCACTCGTGAAATGTACGCGTAGTTACTACATTCGCTCGGCTTGAAAAAAAATTTTGCGCGATACGGTGCGCGGCTTTGTTTTATCTGGCTCCCTCCCTCTCTGCCCCTCGCCCCCGCTTCGAGCCTCGACCGCGCGGTCATCGAGGCGCTGATCATTTGATATTCCACGTTTTACAATGAATCTGGCATTTTTTACGATCGTATCGCCTGTGCACGAATATTATACTCAGAGAAGAGGAATCCGACGGCGATACGTGGGTGGCCCGAATTGGCAGTGTCGTTTGTCCAACGAATTACCATTTACACCCCCTGATCGACGAGATCCGATTCTTTTTCTCTCTATAGTCCTTTAGAAGGGCGACTTCGTCCACGTGTCTTTACGTTTATTTCTCCCGTTAATTTGAATCTCAATTTCGCGCGTAGTCGAGGAATAGTCACGTCTGCCAGGCTGGCTATAAGGAGCAGCCACTTCGAAGTGAACTGTTCCTCCTCTATCGCGCCAGTTCGTTCGGTTTCCCGTGTACTCGGTTTCTGTAGCTGTTTACGAAATTCGTTGAAAGTATACGAGAATGAACCGCCGCTGATGTAAAGCCGTGAAAATGTAATACGATTATTGCCAAACGGGACGGAGAGGGTGGTAGCGAATACGAATCTCGCAGTCATCATCAGCTAGGTAATTACACATTTGCAAAACTTAACACAGACACACAGTCTTACACGACGTAGTAAACGCGCTTTGGAATAAATGAATATACACGATAGTGTAATGTTATTCGAGTAATTGTAACCGACAACCGTGCGCCCGTAAACCCGTCTCGCGGATAAGCGAATTAACGAATGACACGGTCGCGAGCAAGGGGATCGACGCAACTACCCCTGTCGTGTTTTGCTGGCACGGCCGTACGCGGGAGACACTTCGACCAAATTACCTTGCTAATTCAGCATTTAAGACGAGTTGTTGAATAATCCTTTGAATTGGAACGCGACGTTGTTTTCCTTCGAGAGGTTTCCAAAATTCAAAAGTCACCGTGTGTCATCCCCGGACGAGGCGGTTGCGTCGTCCGACTTCCCCAGCTGAATCGCGGATGCCAAAACGGAACGTTAAGTTTTCGACGAGAAATGTTCGTTAAGATTTTTAAAGCGTTACCAACTTGATGTTCGTTTGGCTTGAAATATTTATTATATAGTTTCTGTTGAATCGCCAGGTGGTTTCACGTCTCTCGGAGATTTTCTACGAGCAAAAACCAAAGAAGAGCCGCTTCGCGACAGAAGGGAACCGATTTCCCAGGCCGATTTCGAACGGGTTTACGTGCTAAACGTCGCGAGGAATCGCGCGCCTGATTGCGTCGAAAGAAGCATATCGAACGATACTCCTTCTATGGCCATCCCCTCAGCGCGCGGTTCTGCTGCGAGTCGATATAAATCGCATCGCGCGACATATGTAGGCACAAGTGGCGGTCACATACTTGCGTGCATCTGCTCGCTAAATGGGGTAGAACGAAAATTCGACATTCTCTTATTTATGATTTTAAATTCCAAGAAACAGGGATATATATATATCTGAATCGTAGAAAATAGATCGATGGCAATGCAGTCGCGCAACGTGACGATACAAACGAAAAAGAGAAGGATAAATAATAAATTGGACAGTAGTTGTTTTCCACGCGAGTGAAGAATTCGCGCAAGTTTAAATTTGACCGCGCACGTAAGTACTTGACCGTCGCTCTAGGTGGCGCGATGTCAGTGTCGAGACGCGCATCGAAACGTTGATGCACGGGGATGCGAGTGTCGCGCGGTTTTATTTCCCCATTAACGTGATTCCCCACGTGTATCTCTCTACATATATATATATATATATATATATATATATATATATATATATATATATATAGCATACGCGTAGGCGATCACGCGAGTGAACGTTATCCCGACGAACTCGCGCGACGAATGTGTCGACAGCGAAGTGCATAGGGACGAAACCAAAGGAGAATGTGTGAATGGTCAGTTGTGTGTGTATGCGTGTGCGTGTGCGTGTGCGTTAACGCGGACTGCGCGATCGTTATTTTTCTACGTTTACATCCGCGATCCTGAAGGAGAGAGAGAGAGAGAGAGAGAGAGAGAGAGAGAGAGAGAGAAAGAAAGAAAGAAAGAAAGAAAGAAAGAAAGAAAGAAAGGAAGAAAGAAAGAGAGAGAGAGAGGGAGAGATTGAAAATGAGGATCGAGAAGGTAAAGGGATAGGGATCGGCAGTGTAATTGGCACAATGGCCGGGAGCAGATGTGTGGCGGTAGTGTCGACGTAAACGCGGTAACAAACGAACGTAGCAGGGATCGTTCTCGCTGGTCGAAAACGGGCGTAAAGTGGAAGGAAGCTCGCAGCTCGCTCGAAGGATTGTTTGTGAGAAACGTGGCAGGGAGACGAGGACAATGACGTGGACGACGGTTACGGACGAGTACGTGAACCAGCGACGGTTTTGTTAGGCGGTGGCCGGAAAGCGGTGGAGGGATAACCGCGTGGTAGACGGGCGACGGAAACAGCGAGAAGCAGGCCGGCTAAGAAACAAAGAAATATAAAAGATGTTCATTATTTTAAGCTACGAAGGCTCAAAGGAGATGAGGATCATTGTAAATTACTCGTACAAAATAATTCACACACTATCGGTGTCGAGTCCGCTTTGTCAAGTATTTTAGAGAAGCCTGTCCGAATATTAATGTCCTCGTACCTTTTCTACGTATATTATAAATTGCATTTCACGATTCTCGTCGCGGGCCATTCGACGATCCATTCGCGGGCACGCTCGCAGCGTACCGCGCGTGCGCGCGGGCTGCGTCCTCGCGACTCGTTCGTTCGCAAGGGGTCGCCGTTCTTCGCCCCTACCGAGGATCCGGCTCTCTCTTTAACGCCTTCGACTAAATCGGAGCGCGACTCCCGCCCCTTCGGGAGCGCGGTATCCGCGCGATCGGTTTCGTCGCGTCGCACCCTATCGTCGATCCTCCGCAGCGACAGCGGAGCGAGAGATCATCACGCCTAAACGAGCCGAGTCAAGGAGCTTACCGGTTGCTGTTCGCGCGGGCGCGCGATACCCGCGGGACCGTTTCTTTTCTTTATTTCTGGGGCGCGTGTTTCTAACGTCGCTTCGCAGAGGTCGGGACGATCGCGGGCGGTAAATCGCGACGGAGCATTGGGACGCGCAGAAACCCCCGTACATACGCAACGGAAACGCGACGGACGGCGACGACGACGAAACGAAACGAATCGAGGCACGAGATCGATCGGCGACGATTCATCCAACGATCGTCGGTCCTTCTTCTATCGAACTACGACGTATCTGATGGTCCGTCCGGCTCACTCTCTAATTACTCCGATACCCCCTCTCGCCCCTTTCTTGAGTTTCGACCCTCTACACCGTGCTCTGTAATATGTGCAAATAATTCGATAATAATCAAATGTGGTTTGTACGCATATAATATACACATATATATTTTCGATACTACTTTGTCGAATGGGCAACCGCGAACTTCTAGAAAGCAATAAAAGAAAAAACACGAGAGAACGAGAGAGCGAGAGAGAGAGAGAGAGAGAGAGAGAGAGAGAGAGAACGAGAGAAAGTGACACAGGATGAGCGCGTGACCGTTAATGGCGCAAACAGGGCGTGACGAATTGAACGAGATTCGAATTGTGTGCGCGTGCGCAGAAAGTGTCCCGTAACACACTGGCCTCTTTAACGATAGTAGATACAGATCTTTCGGATCGCGTAGGAATCGCTCTTCCCCTGAGAGGCGCGCCAAATGAACATCGTTTCTCCTTCTTCTACGTCTTCTTCTTCCTCTTCTTCTTCTTCTACTTCTTCTACCATCTTTTACCGCTGCTATTCTCTTTCATTTTTTCCGCCCCCATTTTCATATTGAACACGGCAACTGCTCGATTCGCCGTGGCTGAGTGTTGGATTGAATCGCAACTTCCCCGGTCTTCAATCGTTGCCTATCGATCGTCGATAGGCATAGACATTTGGTTCCGCCGAATCGGCAGTCGGTACGAAAGAAAAAGCGCGAAGAGAGGTCGGAGTGGATACGCGTCTCGAAGGGTTGAAACGCGGGAACGATTAAATGGAAACCGTTCGCTCCGATCGGTCAAAATTACTACGATCACGAGAGGGAACGAGGGGGAGGGGGGTGGACGAGTATGCGTGGTGTGCTTCATTGACTTTTTTCGTTCGTTTTACCGAAACGTACATTTAAATACCAGCTTTTGCGCGACGACGGCTGTAAGATATTAAAGAAACAAAAAAATATATATATATATATACATACATACATTATAGGGCTTTCCTTCGTTAAGCGAGGTAAGGCGAGGTTTAAACGTACTTTCTCCGTGGACGATACTGCCGTTACGCATTGTATAAATGAGAAAATGAAACTAAGTTAACTAATCGTAAATGCACGAAAATTTTCTTAAACGGATAGCGAACAAAACAAAAGGGCTTTGTAGTGTCTCGAAACTCTCGAAACTCCATTAACCTAACGTCGTCAGAATAATAAATAACGATGAAGTACATAAAAGCAAAAAAAAAAAAATAATAATAATAATAATGATAACGAAACAAAAGATCCTAGAGCTGGGCTAAAAACAGAAAACTAAAAAAAATAATCGAGTAAAGTGTCAAGCTGCGGAGCCTGTCGGCCAGTATAATGAACAAGCAACTGCCATGGGTCAACAAGCTAGATAGGCGAAATGTGCTAAGAAAACAAAAAAAATCCAATTTTAACGAGCTAGCTGTCGAAAACATTACGCGCGAAGGATCGTCCATTCAAATGCGTGCTCCGTGCGTGCTCGCGCGCGTGCGTGCATGCGTGCGCGAACGTCCGCCGGCGTAGCGCGCACGCGCAGGCGCGTATCACGGATGCGCGCGGGCAAGCGAAGAGAGAGCCATCGAGACAGCGTGACTGCGAGAGAATGAAAGGATGAGAGAGAGAGCGAGAGCGAGCGAGAGAGAGAGAGAGAGAGAGAGAGAAATAGAATGTGCGCGCGAGTGAGAGGGAGAGAGAGAAAGGAAGAAGCGAGAAAGAGAGAGAAAGTGAGGGAGAGAAAGGGAGAACGTAGAAGAGCTCCTCCGTTGAATGACATTCATTACTATTAAACAGAATAAAGAAAATAAAAAAAATATGGATTATTTGCACAATATTATAAATAATTACTATGTTTACTACGATTATTAAATTAAAGAGCAAATAATAAAAGGGATGAAAAACTGTTGTTAAATAATTAATACGAAAGAGGGGATGAGCGAGAAACAATACAAAACGATTTAACCGAAGACCGAAGAGAGAGATAATCGGGCTTCAACTGAAACGGAACAGAAATGATAATAGATGGAAAAATGAAGTGAGGAAGTGACACGAGGGATATGATGATGATTATGATGACGATGATCAAGACGAATGAAGGATGGAGGAGGAAACGATTCGTTTGTTATCGATTAGTTAACGATCATCCTTACATTACATTATTGTAATTATATAAAGTAAACGATTATTACCGTAATAGTTACAATTAACAAGTTGTTACCGCTTTGTTATACATAATATAATTAATATACTAAGATTAAAAAAAATGAAAAAAAGAAAGAAAAGTAAGCGAATGCATCGTTGATTCGTCCTTTACTTATGTAGATACTAAATACGATCGACTCTATATTGTTTTCAATGTCTTCACCGTATTCCTTCGTTTGCTACCCGATTTCGTTTCGTTGTCGAATGATTCGGTTTTGTCGGCTTACCTCGCCCGGCCACAATATACACACGTTTTACAGAGATATTTTCAATAAACGAAAAAGCTTAACACTCATACGGTTGTTGTCCTTGCTATCATTCGATCCTACATCACGGAATTGCCATTATTAGTACAAACTACAACTTCCAATGAGAATGGTTCTCCCGGACAGTAATATTCGAAACTTCCCCATGTAAGTCGTGTTCCTCTTCAGAAAAGCCATTTCGTTAATTATCTTGCTAATTTCGTTGATTTGCGCCAACTATACAATATTAATACCAATACCACACAACAGTGATACTTATAATTTTTATTCGCGGTTACATTCGTTCTCACGCCGAAAATATACAAAGAGCAGACGCAAGAGTCGAACCATTGATCGGCATTCATCGATTATGCCTATAGACTTTTTTCCCCCGTATACAGCAAAGGTACGTTCTGGAATTAATGTTGAAAGCGGCTTTCTCCTTGCTGCTCCACGAGATACGTGTGTATACATCATGCTGTGTCTTTGGTTCATCCGTATATGGTACTCGAACCGGAATGATGCAGCACGAATACCTAATTTCGAAATAATAACACGATCTTCCCGCTGAACCTTTTAGCACTTTTCGCAACACCCAACATGGTAATATCGGGGGGTTCGTGAGCCGTACATAAATATTCCCAGAGAGAGTGTAACTGTACAATTCACAAAACTCTCCATTCTCGATATTATATTAAACGCTGCTAAAGAGTTCCCCCTTTTCCATCGTATCACCCGAAACAATAATAATAAAAAGAAGCTGAAAGAGCCGCTTTCATAAGTTCCGCGCGTACTTCCGATGTCAGCCGAAGAATGGCGACGTCCCACCTCTCAGATCTAAGATATCGTCAGAGGCTAACTCTACAAACGATGGCATCACCGTTCGCGTTCTCAAACAGACGGAACTTCTCCTAAATGAACGTGCCCGTACCATTTATATATACATACACGCATTTGTAGCGCGTAAAGAGACGCGTGCACGATTTACTGTGCGTGATTTTGCGCGACAGATTGGGGGGATCTGGTAATGGGTGGGGTCTGGACGATGAATCCCTTCTCTCCCCGTATCTGATTCGAGTCAGTTTCGTGTTAGTCCAGCGCGATATCGTTGTGTGCTCGACGCGTATGCTGGTACGCCGACATTCGCGTAATGGCAGCGCTAAATAAGCGCTAAAGTAGATATCAGTTGCGCGGACGTCTCGAGGCCCCTCGACATCCTACGCTGCTTTCCAAATATAATTCGATTCTCTGCTCGTAACGACGCGCAGTCCCTCCGGTTCTGCGCGATTCTCATGCCAGTGAACGCCAGTGAAGTTCACGATACGGGCATTTACAGTATCATCTGTCAAGATAACCAGTGCAACAGACGGCTTGCGAAATCCCTTATTAAAGAGGCGTGGAGATCTTATCAGCGTTATCGGTACATATTGCGCCCAACGCACTGACCTCAGTCCATAGCTCCGCAGCTTTTCATTCGGGCGAACGATCCGTGTGAATGATTGGGGCTCACACCCGTGAGTCACGTAAAACTTTTGGCAAATGTGCAGAGAATTCGCCCTTCGCCTATTACATGTCTCCGAATCGTTGAGCCCAACGTCTGCGCGGAGGTTAGCAGACAATACACTGCATATTTATACGCACGCATGCGATGGTACATAATTGTTCGTAATGGAAAGTCCCGTTTCAAGGTGTTCGCAGTGTAAACATATCGGTTGAACGGAATCGAGGCTACCAATCGTCGTTCGACTAAAATGTAATCTGTCTAGTGGTGATTGTTGCAAAGCTATTTGCATCGATATATTCCTATATATCTTCTGCATTTATATATATATATATGCGTATTCGTAAGTAAAAGTAGTATAATATTGTGTAATAATGGAGATAATCACGTTAATGATATTACAGTAAAATGTAGTGTAATTTATAATACTAGCAAATCCTTTCAGGTATTCTAATATTTAAATAGAACAATTATTCCTAATGGAGAAGCGGAGTATCAGTGGCAAAGACATCCTGAGAATGGACGGTCTGTTACCGCCGACCCGACGGCTGCCAGTCTGTGACGCCGTCACTTCATCGGGCAAGAAGAAAGATAAGAAGTGGTCGATCGGTGGAATTCTGAAGCGTATATCCTCGATACGGGATTACGAGAGTTCCTCGAACGACGAAGAAATGGTGTACTGTACCAGGCAACCGAGACCTCGTTCTGTGCTCAATAGAAAGTCGCAGAATGTGGTCTTACGTCCAGTGGAGAAGAGTTCGCATAAACATTTGAACAAAAGTAATTCGACTAACGAGGCTACCGCGAACTCCGTGGACGCGTCGAATCTACAGAAGGACTCTCGCAGCAGCGACGGATCGCTGGATGGGCCAAGTAAAAAGGCACGGAAGAGTAAATTGAAAGCTCGAATAGAAGCGAAGAGAGACCAAATCTGTGCGGATAGTAGTTCGGACGAGGGTTCGCGTAAATCTTGTAATTCGTTGACAAGATATCAGACTGAGAATGCTATGCAGAATATGCAGAAAAATAGTTCCTGTAATAGAAAGAGTCGTGCCGCGCGCACAGAACGTTATATAAAGCGTTTATCAAGGGACGAGGGTCACAGATTTCCAGAGAATCTGAACAATATAGCTAATAAACGCAGCAGTCTGGACTTTACGGAGGGAAACCAGCCTTTTGATACAGGTGTTAACGAAGCATTTCAACCTCCGATGCAACCGCAGCGTTTCATTACTCCGTCGAACAGTTACACCTTCCCGGTGCAAAGGTCCATTGAGAATTTACGACAGGCATCTGTGCCAACGTCCAGCTGTCAGACACAGTCGTCTACTGACCTCGCGAAATATCCGGCCAAACGATATATTACAGATTTGAACCAAAATAACACGTATGCGAAAGCAAATATTTTGCGGAAAGACAACCGGTATGTAAATCACGAAGAAAATAATTATTTTTCAAATTCGCCCGTAGCAGGCACTAACTATGCGAGACCTTACGATCATGTAAGGAATAATCAGTCCGTGCATCAAAGTTCCTCGCCGCCGGAACCACCGCCAAGAGATCCACGTTGTAGAGTTTTCTCCTACGGCTGTAATTCCTTTCCGTTCAATGGGAAGTATCGAGTAACAAAATACGATGATGCTCCGCGCACGAAAATGGACGATATTCGCGAAGCCCCGAGAGATGGTTCGAAGGGCTTGCGTTCGTACGAGTCAAATAACGAGATCAGTTGGTGTGGCTCCACTAAACAGTGCCCGCGGCGTCCGTTGTCCTTAACAGTAACTCCAACGCAATTATGCAACTTATCGAAGTGTACGAATAATAAACACAAGTCAACTGGCAGGCACGTGGACGAGCCTGCACTTCACGAAACGGAAGCAATGCGATGTCGCAGAAGGAACGATCGCAACGATCAGCTCAACTCGAGTTTCAACGATTTCGGTGTTAAAGCGCGCGGAAATCAACCGTCGCTGACTGATACACAAAAGATACATAATAATCTTTCGCCTACATACAACGGGTCTTTAGACTCTTCCCATGCAAAGTTGCCTTGCAAACAGGTCGCTAGGGAGCATCCACACAATTCACCAAACAACACGCTTTCGATAAGCGGAAAACCCGAGAGAAAGGAAGAGAAAGAGACAAAAACAAGCGAGCAAGAGGCATTAGAAAGGAGAAGGAGTTCTAAGAACCTGGAAGAAGCGCTTTCTGAGTTAGAAGCGATATACAATAGCCTGAGTCTTGGGGACGAAGATCTGCTTGATCGGGCGGAACGACGCAGCATGGAAGAGTTCAGTCTACGGCGAGGTAGAAGCAACGACACCGTTGGGGTCACCGCGGTGGATTCGCCTGATAGAACGAAAGATGACATGGCTTACAGGAGGATGCACCCGAAGGAGAGGCCTGCATCCTTGTCGGAAGTGGTAGGGCAATCAGCGCTGTCAAATATCAGTTACTTGATGGCCTCGCCCATCTTGTCGCGGAAAGACGCGGCTAACAATTATCCGTACGCCCCGAATTGCCCGGTGCGTCGTGACGAGCCGGACGTGACACGCGACGATGTCGTTTATCGGAGCATTCATCACGCTAACAACACGTTAAAAGTGGCCGATCCACAACCACCGTTCGGGATACCATTGGGGCCAGTGGCGTCCGCCACGGAAAGCGATTATCTGCACACAACGCCGATCAAGCCAGAGCATCCTCGTTCGTCGTACATACCGCAGTGCGAGCCTGACATTGTTACAGACGACTTGGCTTATCGGACCCTACGGAAGGATGCCAACACGGCGAGGAATGCCGTTGAAAGCAGAAGCGCCGTTGCGCAAGATCGGGAGGCTACGTTCGCCACGAAGAAGAAACGAGCGGTTAGATCTCTGTCCGCTAACCTGTATGGTTTGATAAATCAGGATCGTATTCATCTTCGAAGGGAGCCCAGCCTGCAGGAGATGAAGGACGAGATGAGCGAGTCATTGGTCGATATTAAATCGTTGCCTGTGCGATCCGATTATTTCAGGCGCGTCGTGAGCGACGGCGAGCTGTCTGATTACGATACTCGATGGCGTACCGAGAGCTCGTTGAAGAACAGCAGAACTGATATAAATGGTAATCATCCAGTCTCGAATGTCCATCGGAAGAAGCTCCGCGTTTACGTCTCACCGTCGACGAAAGTGCAGAGCTTGGAGCAGAAGAACGAGGACGGCACGGTAGCACGAAGCTCTACGCCGCCGAATGACATACTGTCCAAAGCTCTGAGCAATGAATTTTGGCAGGATTGCTTGCAGCCGAGATCCAACGAATCGTCCAAGAAGGACACAGAATCGGATTTCACTACGTACAGCCGTTTGTGCCAAGATTTAGTTAATTTGATAGATGGTCAAAACGATGCGGAAGCGGGATCGATCGAAGAAACGGCGAACGTTCATTTAGATCAGTCTATAAATATAGATAGCCCGAATGATAGTAAAAAACCCGACAGTTCCTCGGTTTTACGTATCCAGACGTTAGGTAGTCATTATTCTATGTGTAATGGGGTGGATCGCGAGCGGGCCACGGGTAAGGAGGACGTGGAAAGACTGACGGAATCATTCGTTAATCCCGAGGAGGATCCTGAGAAGACTGACGATAGCGCCTTCGACTTTTATCTGCGTGTCGCGGACGAAAATGTTAAACTAATTGCGGAGGCGTTCAGCAGCGTGGCGGATCGCTTACGCGATAGTCGTTTAAGCCAGAAGAATTCGCTGACGTCGTGCCGTTCTGAAATAGAAACCGATAGCACTCCGCCCGGCACCAGTACTCGTAGCTCCCTCGCTTACAGTCACGACGATGTAAACGACAACCTGTCTAGCTCATCAAAGACCACCGACATATTGGATACAGTTCCTATAGAAGCTACACCGCTGAGCGTAGATTGGGGCCAGAACGGGATCGAACAGCAAGAAGCAAAGGATCAATCGAATATCGATCCAGAACTCGATCTGTCCAGAGCCGTACATGATTTACAGTTAGCAGCGGCTAGTTTATGCGGACACGAGAAGGAAATCGAACAGCTAGAGGCATTATTAAAGAGAGATGCAAGCGATAATATTCCTTGCGCTACTAACGTTTCCATTACAGAGGAGAGGCCCTTGTTAGCCGCGGAAAATAGTTCCATGTTGAGCAACGAAGAAAAGGAATTAGAATGTGGCCGAGAAGAAGTTACCATAGAATTCACTGATATTAAGTTGCTGAGCGATGAGCATGACCCAGATAGCGAAGGTGAGAGTATAGAATACGAGGATGTTTGCGAACTGTACGACATCGGCATCGCTCGTTCGACTGGAATGCGTTTTTCGTATGTCACTAACCTCATAACCGTAATGATAACTACATACTCGATGGTTTTGCTGGCTTGTTTTCTTGCACTGCTTTTAGCCACCGTAGCAGCATCATGACCGGCCCATTAACGGCAGCGTTTTCATGCATTTTGTGATTGGAAGGTTTGACAGGAGGCAGCGTTAATATTCTGAGGCTATTATTATTTGAATCATGTTACTAATGTCGTAGGTTCCCCGGCACTTGATCATTCGTGACGTGAACCATTCTATGCGAGTGCGTAACTAACCGATACACGACGTCGTTGAGCGACATGTGAGGCAGGGCAGTCGAATTTGAGTAAGATCAAGTTTCTATGGACTGTTTCGGGAGGAATGATTTGTTCTTGTTGTTATCCTTGTTAATGTTGTTGGTTTTAATAAAGTTTAAATATTAACTAGGTACACACATTGTTTTCTTGTGCCATGTGGTCATCGATGCGACGCAGTGAGCCTGGTAAAATTTCGGCAATCTATTATTTGTCGGACCATCAAGGCCGCGATAATAGCTTTTCATAGTTCGGAGTTGTTTATATGTATGTCTTCTAAACAAAATCATAAATCTTTAATGTTATTCGCGATTCGCATTCTTGGGAATATTATGAATAAATTGATTCCTTTGACGGTCATTCTTATCAATGCATTTATGCACGGTTCAATCCACTTAAGTCTACAATAATTAGGTAATTAAGTGTTTCAGCGATGAATTGTATTTTAATGGGAATGTGGTATATCTGTATTCGTTGTCTCATTAGTAATTCATGCCAACGCACTGATTACGTCTACATTATTCATCCGATTATAGTTCTCGGTATTTCTCGAAATATCTGCGTATAGATTCAGTGTTTACAGACGAGCAAGACGAGTTTGTGTTATACTTGTGACTTTGTAAAAAGTCATTGGTATTAACGCGCTCTCTATATTTGAGAACGGTAACTAAGAAGTAATTCAGCTCGATCACCGGAGTCGGATAAGTTAGTAATGAATAAACGATTCCAACCGCTAGGAGAATTGCGATCGAATTCCCTTCGAAAGGGTGCGTTCCGTTATTCACTGCAAGTACTGGCAGTGCTGACAATACCGTTCCGATATGGATAGCAGTTCACTGCGAAAGCACTGCTACAGATGTATGACGTCACGAACTTCGACGTCACTTCCTGTTGTAACTGCTGCAGCCGGCCAGGTACAGCAGTCGCAGTGATCACGTGACCACACAACGATTTCAAAATAGTGACGTCATATAAGAAGTACTTGCAGTGAATAACGGAACGCACCCTTAACCCTCTAGGGACGGGGATGTTTTAAACTTAACGTAAAATTTTTTTGAGCGTTAAAATAGTCTATTTTATACTTCGGATTTGGAAGCTACTCGTTAATTTTTTTTTTAATTTTTGTTTTTTTTTAAATTTGTTTATAACAAAAAAAAGTTTAATTTCGGGTTCTGATGGTACAACAGTTTCTTCTCTGCCTACTAAAGGTCACTATACCTATCAAATCTCGATCTTATTGATGGAACGTAAATAAAAATGTGATAATCTGAATGGGACTCTGGAGTCCCACTCATCCCTAGAGGGTTAATAACCATCGGCTTCGTCGATGGTTTTGCCCGTGCGGAATTAGAATTCCTACCACGCGCAGCGTTACAATCTGTTTCTGGAGGCTTCACCGGTAACGTTGCATGTGACCCAAAAGTGGTAACGGGGTCCCTTACACCGTGGCCCTCCAATCCACGTAATAAAAATTTGATTTAAAAATATTGCATTGGATGTAAGATCTATTCTATACCTCATCCGTGATATATTCTATTCTACTTTCAGTCGTTTAGTTCCATCTACTTTATTTCATTTATTAATTACTTTCATCTAGATCTAGGTCATCCTCTTCAATAATGTATAGCAACCTTCGACGTCACTTCTCCTACAGTTCAACTTTTCATTTTCTTCATGACCCATATCTGCATTCCTTAACTTTCCGTCTCCTAACATATCTATACAATGGAGAATTCTTCGACCTATAGATATCCATATATACATACATCAACCTTCCCTATCGTCAAATCAAACCACCACATTGCCCTATTTTTAACAAAACTTTCACTTTTATAAACTATCCGCTCATAAACGCCAACAAATCCCTATCTGCAACGCTCTTGACAGTGTAAGCAAACTTGTGCATGAACTTTTATCCTAGCAATTATACTTCGTTGTATCCGCACCTGAATATTCATATACGTCAATAGGAGAAGAAATCGAGTTATCATCGTTAAAAGGTGTCAGCAGACAGAACACACAGGGAGTATCAACAAGATAGGAAACTATATCGCGAATATACTGATTTTTCTTCCGATTCATTACAACACAGCAACTCACAGTGGCATAAGTGGGGACTCACTCTCACTGTTCACCGTCTCAGCTGCCTTCGCCTCTCTCGTTTCGGTTTTGAAACGCTCGAGACCGCGAGTTCGTTTCTCCCGCTGGCGAACCTTGCTGCCAGAACTCGAGCGACGGAAGAAGGGACAAAGTGACCTTTGAAAATCGCATTGCAAGTGTCCCCAGCGCATCCAGGATGTCGATCGAATTCGAGAACATGGAGAATTCCTTCAGGAACCTCACCTGCAACCACTACTACGTGCCCTCCGCGATAGAGCACATAGAAAGTAAGTTCCCCTTTCTATTATCAAAACCCTATTTGCTTGCAATCGCTGTGACAACAGATCCGCCCCTTCATTGCGGTTCGATTGATCTCTGAACGACGCGCCGTTCAAGCGGCACCAAAGTACTTGATTAGTGTGATCAGCCTCGGTACTCCGCAGTCATTACAGATTTTCTAAGAGAAATTCTGTTTCATTGAATCAATGAATCCAGACCGCTTGTTTGTAAAAGAAAGCAACGGCTATATATACTCGAAGAACGTGTTTACTGTTACAACGGTTACGTATCAACGTTACTGTCACCGTTAGTAGAAAGTAAGCTACATTCTGGTGGTACCATGGCGCACTTACGGCTTCACCGATAGAGGTTTTCTGTCAAATATTCTGTAAAAGAACAACTTGCCGCTTCGCTACTAAATGTAAGCTTCCAGAAATAGATATGTGTCATTTTTACAGTCCTGGACTATGCGTTTAACACTGAACCTACCGGCACTTTATACATACCTATTCCCACCGTAACCGGTCGAACGACTAGCTACAAAGTAAATTGTCACAAGATGGACGAAAGAAACCAAAATTAATGCAGAATTTTGAATCGAATTTTAAAACCGGTCACTTCACCGACCGTGGTGTGTTTAATTAGTATTGAACACTTGACAATCTCTTTTCCTTTACTACTTCCCGAGCGAATAATAACTCCGTGGGTCTGGGATGCATCCTGCGATGCAATTAAAGGCTGTTTCCTTCCGCTGTGGCCGGTTAGCCAGGCATTGTCATCAAGTAAGTTTGATCAATGCGTGTGATACTGTCCTCCGCGCGCAGCGATCTGCGAAGCATGCGCGGAGGAGAGCACGCGCGGTGAAAGTCTCGCTCGACGCCCGTAACCCGTACGATTCGGTATACATGTGTTTAACTAGCACCGCGTCGAGCTTCCAAGAAAAGGATTGTTGCGTAACTCGAAAGTAATAATCTCCCGCTTCCACACTTTTCCCTGGAAAGGAAGGATACAATTACTCGAGCCAGGGTCCACAAAGCTCGATGATTACAGCGTGCCGCCAGAATTCGAGAATCTGACCGAAGAGGAATCTCGAAGAAGAAAAAAAGAAGAAATTTGAAGTTTCACGTTGAATCGAAATTCTCGCTAGCCTCGTATGATGGCCACTCGAAACTGGTTTCGTATTTGCATTAAGGATAGGCTTGAACGCGGTAGCGAGGGCTTTCACCCGTGGAAAAAAAATGAAAAGTACAGCTAACATAGAATAAATGAATATAATCGGGCGGCAACGAGTGAAATTGTCGAATTAAACGCTCTTTTTCTTCGCGCGGCGTGTTTAGCTGAAATTTTGCAAGGGGCTACATGCGAGGGACACCTCCCGTGCGCATAAATTAGTCCACCCTGCTGGGGAATCAATTTTTTACGAGGGTGAATTTTATCCTTGGGAAACGTGCCACAAGGCGATCGTATTTTGCAACGCGATGTAGGCGAGGGCAATTGCATTGGAAACACAAGTGCGTAGCAAGATACTGGCTTCGCATTATACTTGTAACACAAGCGCCTAGATTTATCTAATCGGCAATGTAAATTGGGAGGCACTGGTCGAACAATCACAGTTGAAGGAACGATGAACTGAATTTATTGTATGGTTTTGTGGCTGCGCGTTTCTCTAACGCTAACTTTCCCAATCCACGTGACGCAAGCAGCCCGCCATTAAAATGATTTCGTAACGGAAATAAGCGATCCAGCGTGCCGTGTAAATCGAGCCTGACCTACGACACGGGTGTCAGCTTTTCTTTATTTTTGTCTTTCGAAAACACATTAATCAACCTGTGTTTGTAGCGAGAATTGTACTATCGAGTTTTATGAATTGAATTGAGGTTTGCGATCAGACAAATTTAATTCATTTTGAAGAGTCAATTCTTCTCCTGTATTAGATTTCCGTATTTGGTCGCAAGAATAGCGATGAAATCTTCTATTTTTTACTGCACAAATTTTGTATGATTTTTCGTGAGAAATCAAAAACTTAACTTCTCCTCGAGAAGAAACACTAATTGTGGTAAAATACTTATTACAGGTTTGGGCGCATTTGGCATAGGTTTACTGTCCTCCGGCGCGATCCTCTCCACTCTGACATTATACTTCGCCGTGGACGCTTGCTACAATATCTTCCACCAGAAAGAATCAAGGATGTACAAGACCAACAGCATCATGATCCTCTCGGTGTACCCCATCGCCAGCGTGTGTAGCCTCACGGCGATTGGGATACCAAGGTAAACCACGAAGGCGAAATAATAGAGGCAGGAAGTCCGCGAGTCGTAAAATTCTCCTGTTCCTTTGCAAAAACCACGGT
The DNA here is from genome assembly GCA_946251845.1 of Andrena fulva. Lineage (NCBI taxonomy): Eukaryota > Metazoa > Arthropoda > Insecta > Hymenoptera > Andrenidae > Andrena > Andrena fulva. The sequence goes on along the minus strand of OX276329.1, from coordinate 56,464,772 downwards.
GCATTAATCACTCGTGATGCAGATCGCCCATAGACCTTCGTTTTTCATACGATCACGGCGAACGAGGGCTCAAGGTTCCGCGGCAAGGCGAATTACCCCGCTCGTGTTACAAGTCGCAGGTAAATGTTGAACGGTTGAAAAAAGCGACACAGCATCGGCTGTCGACGCCGGGCAAAGATCGGCGACGTAGCAAACCAGAAGATCCACTTAAGGGGCAGAAGAAAATCGGAAACGCGATCGAATGTCACGGCGAGGGCCGAAACAAAGGGGACAGTCGGTTTGAGACAGTTTCTAACGACGATGAAAACAGACGGAGAGACCCGCGCGACTAATGATCTTGATTTCCCCGAGATAATCCCAGCCCCTGGACCATGTCACACCTGCGCGGTTGATCTCGAAAATTTGATCGGGTCCAGCGATAAGAAAGGGGACGATGGGACGGTGACACGAGAATTCCATCGCTGCGAAAGTCTATTGATATTTCCAACGTGTGCCCGAGACGCTGCTTTCCTTTGGTCAGTTAAAAAAAAAAGAAACAGAATTTGAATGTTCGATTTAAATATTCTCGACACGAGCCGACCCAGGTCTATGTTCTTCTATCGTTGGCCAGTAGTACTTATGCATACGGACGATGGTAAAAATTCTACATGCACCCTGATGGCCCCGAAGCTCTGAGAATTCTAATTTTTACAAATTTATTGATTCATAGGATCCATTACCATACTGACGTTTTCCCTCGTCATTTCCAGGACCCAGTTGCTGTCGGAGGCTCTGACTCAAATCTTCCTCACGATATCCCTGTACCGGCTCTATCTGTTGCTCGTCTACATCGGCCGCAAAAGGGTCACGAAGTCGCCGCCATTAATGCTGAAAGTCGGCCCCTGTTGCTGCTGGCCCTGTCTGCCCTTCCCAACTCTCGAAATGACCGACGCCAATTTGTCCTGGCTCCGGCTGGTGGTCCTGCAGCTTCCCATTATCCAGGTTACCTCTTATTTTCTGCCTGGGCTTTTAAGTCTCGGCCATTCTCTTCCCGTAGAAAGCGTTTCTTTAGGAAACCATGTGCACCGATAGGAGGGAGTCTTTTTTAAGTTCTTCCTGGGACACTGCGCAGCAACATTGACAGGGATGTTTTTCATTGACTTCAGGGAGTGACTTATTGTATATTCCTCTTCATGGCGATCGAGGAACCGATCCTCGCTAAGCAATATGGTGTCTGCCTCCAACCGACCTCGGTGGCTAGCATACTTCTCGGAATATACGGGCTGACCATTACCGTGAAGAGTCTGGAAGAATTCGCTCCAGGTAAAAATCATGTATGCTTAATTAGGAAGGATCCCCCCGCATAATCTGTTCCTGTTATCTCTGACACACGAAATTATCCAAACACACGGCTACAAAGCAATTTCACTAATATGATCGAAATTCGTCGCGCGATTACTAAAGATTTCCAATTTCCTACTGTGGGAAACGGGCCACCGACCCTTGATCTTTAAAATTCGAGAAACGCGGCAATTTGAACGGAAGAAGAGAGCAGGAACAGAGACCGTCTTACCAGTGAAACGTTAGCAATTATCCAGGACCACACAAGTGACGCGCGACAGGAAGCAATTTCCAGGGTCCTGGAAAGCCCCCATTGTGCCGTGCCCCATAGCGTTAATGGATATACTATACACGGTTTTCTGACCTGCGGTCATTTCCATAGACGCCAAACTCCACCGCAGGGCCACGGTGTCCCAGATGGTTCTGCTGTTCTCGAAGCTGCAGGCGTTCATTGTGAAGAGTCTGCCGCAGACGGGCCTCTTCCCGTGTAATCCGCCAATTACGCCGCAGATCTATGCGAATGGTAATCCTCCTCGTACTTCTCAGCTTCAAAAGAAGTGTAGAAAAATGGGTGGAGGTCGAGCCACGAAACTTGAGGCACGTGGGCGCGCTGCCTCGATCCTATTTTAATAACAAACTATTGTTGACATACTGTATAGCAAACAGTAGCACGATTTCCTGATAACCTTACCGTTGTCATTCAACAGCTATTTCTAGTTTTCACGACTGAATTCAAAGTGCTTTCTGTCGACGTGCTTCAAGGTTCGTGGACGTAGTGGCTTACGTCACCGTGCGTTATTGAACGAAGTAGATCACCTGACGTAGAACTCAATTTGAGACCTACTTCTGTCACATATTCTCGTGTGATTCAAATTTCTGTATTTTAAGATTGAAGTTTCAAGAACCCGTGTTCCTTAACGCGAGGCAGTCGGGTTGAAATGTTCCCAGCGACAAGTAGCGAGAGTAACACGTCAGGTTCCGCTCCCATAACACTTCCATGCGCGCGGAGATAGAGGAACAAGCGCTGACACTTTCTTCCGCCCGAATTTCAGTTACCTACAATGCCCTGATGCTAATCGAGATGCTGCTGCTCTGCTACGCCGCCAGGTACGTTTATTACGTCGAGCTGGAAAGGGAGGAGCCCGCGACGACCGAGACGACAGATCGGTTGAAAGACAAGACCACGGAGCAGGCGAACCCGGCGAATAACAACGAGGCCGATAGGCAACCCTCCGCTGCGACTGCGTGAGATGATTTCGTCTCTAGCTTCTGCCACCTAACTTTTCTCCTCGAGCACTAGCTGCTCGAGCATACCTGCTGAATCGCCGCGAACCACATTGCACGTTCTCGAAAGAATCCCCTGACTTCGACCACAGAGTCGCGCGAATCTGCGTTTCCTGCGAGAATGGTTGCTTCGCGGACGAGACGTAGTCGTTGCGAGTCCGGAAAGAAGTCTCTGAATCTGAGGAATGAGTGTAGCTACACGTCTGATCGTCCTAGAGCTCTTGCCTACGTGTAAATTAAAAATCCTTCGGCAAAGAACTGATTACGGAATAGTAAAAGACTTTGGTAACTAAACCGTGAGTGACCAAGCGTGCCCCGTTGAATACTGGGCACGTTGTTAGATAGAGAGTAGATAATGTGTGCGCTCCCATAACACGGGAAGTTGTTACGATAATTAATAAAACTAAACGGTGTTCACTTGCGTGTTGGAATTATTTGTTATCTGTGTCGTATAATAACCCGATTCTTGAAAGGGATATTGAATCTGGACGAATCCTGCGGCTCTCAAAGAAAATAAAGTTGAGAGGAACTCCGGGCCATCCATCTTACGCAACGACCATTCGCGAATTACGATGTGGCTGTTTCAAATGGGTATTCGTTCAAATTGGGTCTCTTTAAGGATCGAGATGAAGACAGTGGAGCTTGAGGAAAGGATTGCCAGCTGTCGCCAGAAGTTAAGTGCAATCTCAACTTCATCTTCAACTTCTTCACGGCTGAGCGTGACGAGGGCTCTAGGCCCACCGCCGTCGCGGTTCCACGCATCGAAGTCTCTCGCGCCGAAGGAGCAGGAACTGTCGCTGGAACTATGAGAATAACCATGCGCGTCGCCTCCGTGGATTTAGCAGCCGTCACGAGGCATTACTGCGGCGGAAGCTCGGCCAAGTGACTTGCAGCTTGAGCACTTTTACGAAACGGAAAGGAGGCTGGATAGGCGCTCGAGCACTTGGAGATGAGCGAAGAGGCACTTCTGCTAACGCGATGCTCGCTCTCGAAGCGGATCGTTAAGAAAAAAGTGTGCCCTGGCTTGCCAACGAAACACTACACGGACGTCCTGTGACGAGCAATTATCTTCATGGCTTAATCGTCTTAAAATAATGGGCTGGAGAATAAAGCACTACTCCTCTGTCCAGCTACGTCCTTCAGGCCTTCTGCCTGCCCTCTTCCAGGCCATGAATCGACAATATTATTCCCCAATATTCGCGCAAAGAATGGGGACAACAAATTTACCAAGTGGTACATAGCCTGAAACGTTTAGAGTTTTCGAGTCCCACTGTACTGCTTCAATACGATCCTCGTTCCCCTGTTCACGAACACTTTATTGTCCGCATCGCGATGCAATTGATGGAAGATGTTGACACACGTGCAGCTGGATGGAATTCCTCGCCAGGATGCAAAGGAGACCGGTAGCCAGCCTGCACGGTCGCGTTAAGTCAGAAAATCAACATTAAAACGGAGGGTCGTGCATGGCGGGTGTCCTTAAAAAGCCGTTTACGAGGCCAATGAATTCTTTGACGCAGATGTCCGGGTCGACGGAGCCGATGGCCAGGCTCGAATAGCTCCGCGAGGTGCATGACTTCACCTTTTCAATGCTGGCGGAAAAAACCGTGGCACGGTTCCGTGGATTTCTCGAGCCAAATCGCTCGGGGCGTCCGAGAAAAGCGAGTCTCAACTCCGTGGCGGTTGAACTTTCAACTACTTCGATGGCTAAAGAAGAAACGGACCCGTGGAATCCCTTCTTTCAAGACTTGCACGTAGATGGGACTGGCAGTGTAGAAATTTAAATTCGGATAGCAGGAGCTTGAGGCTCTTGGTTATTCACCGGTTATTCATTCATAAGAAGATATTCACGTAAAGCCAGGGCTGAAGCTAGAAGAAGTCGGTTGATTAATCGAGCAGACTTCGGGTTTGACTAATGCCCAACATTGAAGCGGACTAAAACAGCTCGAGTTCTAGGCTGAAAATAAAACGGGACGACTGCGACAGTGGAGGAGAAACAAACCCTGAAATTCGAAGATGCCTACCCTCGAAGACGTCTCCGCGGAGCGACGACGTCGGGAAGAATTATCACCGACGGCATCAGGAAGTGTTCCCTTACATCCAAGGCGGCGCGACGATTTTTCACGTTCCATGTTTCCACCTCCGACGATCGATTGTCACCAGGGTGTTCCCCGACGAAGGCTGCCGCGGCCGGAGGGAACGATATTAATATTCCGATAACGTGTCCGGACATATGAAGTGTCTTTGTTTCGCTGGTCTCCGGGGTGGAAGATGAACGTCCTCGAGATAAGACTTTCCACGAAGACGCTTCCCTTCTGCTTTATTATTCCTCTTGGTCCCCGTAGTTTCTGCCGCTACGCCTGACCTTGCATCTATTACTATAGAACGTGCCGAGTTTCACGATGCAGCGCGCGTAAAGTGAAAAGAGCCGCGTTTTCGGTCGGTGAATCGTAACGGGGCGCGATCCACTTAGCATTCATGAGTTCGACAGAACCGTTTCTGCCCCGATAAGACGATAAAAGCAGGAAACTCTTGGAAAGATTTCCCTGGCAGCTGGTACGAAAGGTCCTTACCACCCTGCTTAAGCCCGAAATCCTCTTACGCGCCCTTCGCGGAGCTTCGAACACGCGTCTGATTTAATTAAGACGGTAGACGTCGCTGGTGACTCGACCCTCCAGACGTGTCCGCGACTTTTCATCTCCGGCTGGATCAACAGGGGTCGAAGATTCGTCTGTGTTCGCCCGTCTGATCGTCGTTTCAGGGGGGAACCCCATCGACGAGCGAAAAAAAGAAGTATAAATTTTATATTAATATTTACAATGATATTTATAATATATTAATAATTATAAATTAATTGATTCTATGCTCAGTTTCCGGAAAAAAACACTCACGCATTTTCATATGAATTTGCGCTCATCGATTGCGGTTCCCCCATTAATTCAGATTAGCTTGATGTTGCCTCAGAAGGGATGCACTGCTTGCTAAAAGTCCCCACTGATTTCAGACGCCCTTCTGGCACAACGAGGATCCATCCAGAAGGCTGTCGGCGAAAGGAACGAAGCAGCGGCGAAACGAAATGATCGAGACGGGTCAGACGAGACGTAATCGCGATTTCCATCCACGAATCCTCTTCTTGTCGAGAGGCCCGCTCGACCATAGAGCAAGAGGACACCGTAAGCGGTTATCTGAGCGCAAAGGGAATGTTACACGGCGGTCCAAAACGTATACCGCGTGCCCTCTCATTTTTTGAGCGATTTCAGGGTCCACCCGTCTACCTGCAACCTGGCCCACCGACCCTACGAAACTCCCTCCATCCCTCTCTGTCCTCCCCTTCCCCTCCGGCCCACCTTCATTCTCCTTTCTTCCTTTTCCTTTCATCGCCGACCCTTTTCCTCGGGACCGTGATCACGATCGAGCTTCGAACGTGTAATAGATTTAACAGTTTCTCCTGGCCCCGCTGCCTCCAGGATCGGTTTAAGGGGTGAAAAAAATCTATTCGGAACTCGCGCGCAGCCACGATTGTGTGAACCGTGGCCTACACTTTGGGGCGGAGGGGCACCCTTCACGGTCGTTACCTCGACTTTCTTCTTGCGCACGGATCGGTATGCTTTTTCGTGGCCCGTCGAGCGTTCATTATTTTATTATGCCGCTACGCCGTCTTGGTGGAGACCGGTCTACCTGGTCTACCAAAGGTGTGCCTCATTAGTGGAAATGACAGATTTCTTTGAACCGAATAAGTACTACATATGTATACTGCGCAGGCTGCTCCCTTAAACTTAAACCGCGCGGTACGAGACAGTGGAAGCTTCGATACACCTATCAACATGTTTAATGAGCATGAAGGATGAAGTCTAAATGATAAGGTAGACGTTACCTTTTTGCTTTCACATCAAGAGGCTGTTCTAGTTGGCGGGAGATGAAGGAATTACCCTTAAGTACCGGACATTAAGGGGGTAATTTGGGAATCGCGGTGCCTCGTAATTCCCAAATTGTTGATTGGTAATCATCGGCGGAGCTAATTAAGGCAGCGGCCTCGGATCCAACGGTCCAAATTGTTTTCTATCCCCCCCGTCCCACCCTGGCCGGACTCGATAGCCTTCAGGCTTTTTTACACATCCGGGGGATGGGTAAAAAAGCGACTCGGCTAGATGCATGGCGACCTAATGAGCCAGCTCGGCGTGCTCTTAACATAATTATCTTTATGATTTACAGTAAACGTTGACTAGTTAGCGGCAACTTTTTCGTCGCTGCAGTCGCGCGCAATTTATGATCTCCTAAAGAGTTTTACGAGTCGATCGAGGCTACGCGAAATAACAAGGTATTACTGAAATACTGACTAATTAGGTAGTATGCCAACTTTTTTGCATACAGCAGACGAGAATAATCGCTTGGTTTTAGAACTGATGGGAACCACGAGTTTCAAAGGAAAAGACCGAACTCATTGCCAGGGAAAGTCTATTATTCGAGATTCTAATTTGTTAAATCCACGGAGTCTTTTCAATTCTTCTCCAAAAGCTCCGCCAAATCCGACGGGTCCAATTTAACGAGCCGAGCACGAACAATACAGCATTCTTTCCCAAGATTGTACGGCCCATTCAGAAAGGAACCCAAAAATCATCACGAAGAAAACCGTTTGTTTTCTTTCCACCGTGTTGCCGACTTTAGCGCCCCGCAGGCCCTAAAACTCCCATAAACACTTGCAATAAAAGTGCCTCCACTGCGATGAAAAAAGAGCCTCCACTTCGAAGGACTACCTAGAAAATCTTCGAAAAATCTGACTCTCTCGAGATTGCCGCGACGTGATCACTTTAATGGCCCGTGGTGGCTGCCGGGAGACGAAAAAGTTGTCGCATGCAGCCACTTGGGCGAAGAACTCGGGCTCTCTTTGGGCCCCCGACAGACACTCGACTCAAGGGGCCGCGATAAATTTTCCAATCGCTTCCTTCTCGAAGATCAGCTGCTGGAAACTCGACGGAAACCGTGGCGAAATTATCCAGGTCCCCGAGAGCAGCGCGTGGCCATCTGCTTCGAGCATCCGCGGCCGAGAAATTGGAAAACGCTTTTCGGGACCGCCGACATATGGCACGCGGGCCGGAATTTATTTCGAGGAGAAAACAAGAGAAGAAAGCGTGGTCGGATCTCCTGAAAATGCTGAATATTCGGAAACCCAGAATTCCTGTTTCCACTTGTCAGGAAAAAGAATTCGTTGCAAGAGGAATATGGTCTATAGAAGCACTGGGAGGCCGGAGTGCTATCCATCATTCGTTGCAATAGTTTCGAAGCCTGGAGCCTGCCAGCAAGTAATCGATCATGGGAGGCAAGAGCTCTAAGGGGAGTGCAAAGCTTCAGAATCTCTGAAGTCCCTCGCATCAGATTGTTACCGTGCATGTGCAATAAATGAAAAGCAAACATGATACCTACGCGATGAATTTGCTGAGGAAGAGGGTCCCATTACGGGCTACGGATAAATTAATGATTAACGCACATGGGAGCTCGGGGAATGCTCCTTCTGGTGCCTCGAGTTTCTTCGTCGACCGAGGAATTGATGAAAAGCAGAAAGCCAGACGCCCCGCGCGTTCTAGCGCGTTTCTGGCACCGGGAGGAGATTGAAAGGACCAGATCACCGGCGATCTATCATCCGAAAGGGAGCAGAAGCGTCGGTGCGAGTCAAAGTGACCGTGAGTTTTCGCCATTCGGCCTGTTGGCCCGCTCCTGGCCGGGCCCATTCTACCACGCGACCATATGGTCGCCGACGGCGAGAGCCCATTATTTTCTAAAGGCGAGTTCGGCAGAAAAATGGAAGGCGGCCGAGAGGCGGGGGTAAGTTGGCCCACCACAAAATTGCCCGAAAATTGGCCGTCGCTCCGGCCCGCTTCATCTTTTACCCGGATAATTTCATAATTTTAATTTGAATTTCAATGCAATGCTCGCGCCCTGCCAGTCACGAGGTGGACCGCTCCTCTGTGCCTCGCGAATTAACCCTTCAAGCACGAGTTGCGTGCCTCTCTTCAAGTCTCCGCCAGTCCACTCCGGGGCAACCGTTCATGCAAACGTGATGGCGTGTGATCGAGATCCAGATCGAGATAATTATTATTTTGGTACTGTTACCAGACGCTGGGTATTACATACTCGCCTTTTGCAACAAGCTTGCAGAGCAGATGCCGTCGAGTCTCGTTGAGCACCGTTTCAGGGCTCATTTATAATTCTTTCCATTATCTTTTCGAGGGAGAAATAAAACGATAGGACCATCGGACTATTAGATAAGTAAGAATGCAAAAAGGAAAGGTACTCGATCGAATCTCGATCCCCGCAGCCGTCACCCTCCCCCTGGTCTATTTAAGTCCCTCTCCATCCTCCTCCCTCCATCCACTTCCCTTCCTCGTCTCTATAAAATATGCTAAACGCCCGCGGAGGGCCGGCGCCCCCACAGAGCCCTCTGCCAACGCTGTTATTTACGAATTATGAATGTTGTAAGACAGAGCATAATGATCGCGACGAGGCCCGGCCAATTTTCGCCGCTTTAACCACCGTATCCTTAATGCGGCTCCGACCGCCTCGCCGCGGCCCGAGCTTCGACGTGCCCTATGAATTCTTAGGATCGATCGTCAGTCGCCTCTGAAAACGAGTTCCTCGCGTTTCTGATGAAGGATCGCGGCTGAAATTAATTCCTCGCCAGAAACAATCTTCGGATCGGGCTCCAAGAAAACGCCTCGCATCCTTGCCGCTCCGAAAGCCTGCGTCTCTTCCTGGCAGCGGTGTGCAAGGGGCATTGATGGGTAATGAAATTGTACGCGAATAATGATATGGGAGAGGAGAAATACGCGTGAAATTATAGAGATCGCCGAGGCACCGACCAATGAAACGAATCGTATCGCTGGCACTTGCCTCGTCATTTTCGCTGCCATTCAAAGTGGTCGCCGGCTCGGCCGCTTTTCATATAGATTTTCTGGCCGTGTACCGGGCCCGTGTGGCCGCTGATTACGGGAAAAAAGCGGCGAGCGTCGCTTAATACGCCGACCCGTCCCGGTGCAATCAGGACCGTGATCCCAGCCACGTGGTTTTTGCAGCTTTCGAGTGCTTTTTACGGGCCGCCTCTCGGCGAGGGGGCTCTCTCTCCTTTCGTCGGCAATTACCAAGCCACGGCGAACACGCGGATTGCGGTTGGTTCCGGTGCGACGCGAACGAAAACGACCGCCGAGGTCCATTGAAACGGGGCGAGCGGGCCGAACACGCGTGAAACCGCGTGCATGCGAGATTATCGGACGATATTCTCTCCGTGGGCCATTGTGTCCGGCAAAAAAGTGACCGCTGGAGCACCGAGGTGCATCGGCAAAAAGGAATTAATGGCGGCGGAAGAGGAACGCCGTGCAGCCTGATGGGAGTTGCAGTTTTGGCACCGTTTCGTGCCGTGAAATCTCCACGGGCGAGGCATGGCGCACGGGGATGGGCGCGGAGGAAGATTGAGGGTCTAAAGGAATTGCGAAATATTCCACGTTGCAATGAAAGAAGCTCTGTTTCTTGTACAGAAACAGAGGTTGCAGTTTTGCCTCTGGTTCACCGCTGGGAATCTTCATCATTTGCAGCTGAATGTCCCAGAATCTTCAGCAGACCCACGGGAAACGGACACTGCAGGAGCCTCGGGAAATTTGAAGGCTGCAGGACGTCTGGAAGGGCCGAGAGGGTGTCAGTTCGCAACAAAGACCTTCCCAGGGTGAGACTGCAAAAATCGGTGGTCGGAGGGCAGTTTTCACCCCGACCGAAAGTCAGCCGCAGTAAATTAGGTAATTGCTACCGTTCGGTTGACGAGGGAAACCGTGGAGCCTCACTTTCACCCAGCCTTCGCGCAAACCGAGGCAAAACCGTGAGGAAGTATTGAAACGAGAATTGTTTGATTTACAAGCAGGCAAGAGGGTCGTGGAATCGACGCCGGCCATCGGTGGCGCCATTCTCGCGCCCCGTTGCCCCTAAATCAGCCCCGAAAATTCCGATTCGAGGTTACTGCCGTCGTAAAACCGAGCGACAACGTCGGCTTTCACGTGATTTACGAAGGGCGCGAGTGGAAAAAAATTTTCGCCCGTGCCAGCCGAGGGCGTTTCGGGCCCCTTAATTGCTCGGATAGCGCGCTCGCCCGCGCGTGCTTTTCAGTGGCTGCCTCTCGAAAACGATGGGAAGGGTGACGTCGTTAATTTGACGGGAGGGAGAACGAGGAATTGATACGTGCGTGGGGTGTCGATGGGACATCCATTTCTAAAATAATCTGTCGCTTTCGAGTCTGCTCAATCCCTTTCTCAATCCTACATAGCACTCTTAGGGAATAGATGCCGCCATGCCATAACGATAAATCTGGAAACTCTGTGGAATCGCAAAGTAAAGACCCCTGATAAGGAAGCGTGACGAACGTAAGTACTTAAGTCGAAGGCTGCAGAAACACAATATTTGGTTACTCGATTAAAACGCAGGAATAAGGGACAGCCATTAGAAAAAGAGGACCCCGTCACCGAAATCTCGAAGACCGAGGAGTCATAAAGCTAACCCAATGTCACAAGCGGTCAGATAGGACGGTCCAGCGGTCGGGGGTTATAAATTCCGGTTTCGAGAATTTGTCAGGGTAACATATTGGCGGATACCTAGCCCCCGGAGAGGCAAGGTAGATGGCTAAGTGCTCAATAGCGATTCGGGGATCCTCTGGTTACCACCTGTCCTCCCGGGGGACGCGTCCCAAGGAATCTCTCCTTCCTCCTCTGCTGGCTCTGCGACAGGGCAGTCTTCGACTAATGCCTATCCCCGACAATGAGAATTTGTCGACGGCGCATTTGACGCGAAAACTGGCTTTGAAAGCCGCCAGGCTGCCTAGCCGGCGACGCCAGTGGCTGCAGAACAACGGGGCGACCTAAATTTTCCGCTTTGTCGCGTGCGTTAGACCGACGGAACGATTTTCAGGGGATCGTATAGAACGGAAAGGTGCAACGCGAGGTGTTCCTTCGGGGTAATTCAAGGCAATTTCGCGGTACGATGGAAATTGGGCGAAGCTTGGCGCTGTCAGACTCGAGAGAAGGCCTGGAGACTTGGCCCAGTTCTTCTGTACGTGATCAATGCATACCTAGCGCAGGTTTTTCGTGGAGGAAGATGTGGAATAGAAAAGAAGTGGAACGCCATTTGATGTTAGGAGGAATGAGGCTGGTTTCGTCCAATGTGAACTGGTTTTAGTAATCGTTTTAAATACTAGCTGCAGATTTTGGCGAGGGGATGATGAGGGACGGGGACACGTTGGAATAATATTTGAGAAAAATGGCCCCAGTGGACGTATGCGGGGATTAGGGCCAAGCTAGCCGAGCGAAACGAAGCGCAATATTTTTCCAGGACCGATAAGTTGAAGGGTCAGCTTCGCGCCCCGACGTTTCACAATCCGATCGGCAAACTTCTTTTGTTATGCACCACGCTCTCTTTAGCCTCGCCCATCGCGTTCGCACCTCGAAATACCATTGTAAACTTTGAGCGAGTCGTCTATTTAAAAATGTTGCTGAATACTCATCATCTAGTTCCATCCAGTGGTGATGCAACAAAATCGAAATAAGTATCGCAGGTTCGATCAAAATCTCATCGAATCTCTTTCTCTGTGAAAGAGTAGCTAAAAGGACTCGGGAGATCGATTCACGCAACCCACAGACCTAAAACTATTGTTACACATCCCGTTCAGATTTTTTCTTCCTTAAGAAAAGCGCCTTTTCACGAAACTCGACGACAGAAACGCGGAGGAGATCTGAACGTCGATCATCGATGGTCGACGAATGCGCGACCACGTCCCCGATTCGAATTCCCCGCGAGGATTAAGCGACGCCAGTTCGTGTTCGGCCGGGATGAACGCAATCTGACGGAAAATCGAGACTCACGTAATCCTTGGTCGTTGAGGATTATGGTCGATAAACAATGCTCACGAGGCAACGCGGCCGCGGGAACACGAGAACGGATCGTGCGAGAGATCTTAATGGATGATAGTTTGGCTGGTTGGAAAAGAGGACCAGCGGAGGGCCGAGAGGCGAAGGGAAGGGATGCAGGAAGAAACGGTCAGGGATTACGGGTCCTAGGAAAACATCTAACACCTATGGGCGTCGGGAGAACGTCCCCGCTGTGGATTTCTTTCGGGGCCGGACAGTTTGTGCGTCAAACAAGAGGGTCCACCTTCAAACAGACGCGGACAATGCCACGTTTGCGCGAGAATCCTGGAAATATGTTTCCGTTTCCGTGTTATTCTGGGCGCAACGCGACGGGAAAATATTTACTCGGGCCTGCGGGTGATGGGAACGGGGGTTGAAGTTCATTTGCGCGGCTGCCCTGCCCGGGAAACTTTTGTATCTTCGGGGGGAGGATCCGGCAAAAGATAATACGGTGAAGCATAATGTGGGAAAGCGGTGTAATTGCCTGAAATGTTTTCCCTCGACGGGTAATCATTTTCGTCCGAGCCATAAACTTCTGACGTTTCCATTACGCGCTACAATGAGACACCCGAGCCAACGGCAAGATCGATTCCATCGTCTGGAGCGTGCAGAGAATGCTCCGGACGGGCGGGAATACAAAAACAGCGATGCTCATGCGGGAGGCAGATTCCCTCGGGATTCATCCCCGATCTGTCGCGGTGTGAAAGCTTCAAATGAATTCCTGGGATCACGTGCGACGCGTGCCGGATGTGTTTACCATGGACGACGGGTCGTTGTGCATGCGACGGTAGTTGGGATAAATATTTGACTCGAGGGGAGGGTGGATGTAGTTGCACGTCTGTGCCAGACAGTTGGATTAAATTTTTTGCCCAACATTCAATGAAACGCCATGGAAAAAGGGCAATTTCTAAGGATCGCCTTTCCTTCGAATCATGGCGGATGATCATTAAGCTCGTTGACGAATTCGAGAATTTCTGCTCCTTTTTACGCAATAATTTACCATCTTAATATATAAAGCAGGAAGCTTCTGTTGTGTGTTTGTCTGTCGCCTAAAAACTTTTGAATAATAAACTCTGGGATCACGAAATGTGCCTCAGCTCATTATGCCTGACTAATCCAGATGAATGTGACCATATTCACAAAAAAAAACTAAAAACAATTTTTTTTTATAAAATCAGAATCTAAATTTCGGGCGAAGCCGAGTAGTAAAGCTAGTTTCACATATTCCTCCATGATCTTCCGTCTACGTGCTTCGTTCAAAACGATTTACAAGCGAGCAAGGCTCCATCGAGGGAGGGAGCGCGATGGTGTCGGCGGCGTTTCATTAAAAGCAATTTCACGATCGGCCGACTGGCCCTGGTAGCCGTTCGGTGGAATAGTAGAATAGCAAAATCCTGGGCGTCGCGCGAAGCCGTGATCGGCTGTGTCCAGGTGCGAGAAAAGCCCGCAGCACAATAAAATGTCACTCTCCATTGAGGGAACGGGGATCCGAGCGCCACCCCTAAACGCTGCCTAGATGAATGCTTCCTCTCCACCTCTATTCGTGGGCCTTTTTCTATTGCCAGCGGGCACAAACGAGAGGAGCGCGCGGATCAGCGCGTTTCACAGGGCGAGGGATGCAACTCGGCCCGTTTAACGTCACCGTATATTTCACCCTACAATCGGCCTGCCAGACAAATACCCTTATTTGTACACATCCTGTGCATTGTGAGCCGCGTGTATCGCGCGCTCGCGCGGGGCACCCAGGGAGCACGGACGACTTCCGGTGAATACGTTCCACCTCCTCCTCCTCCTCTCCTCCTTTCTTCATCCACCTTCTGCCTTCCTACATCCCTCTCTCTTCCTCCGCTTCTTTATCGGTCGACCCCGCGCCGCCACCCCACCTCCCACGCCCCTTCCTTCTCGCGTTCCACTTCTGCTTCTTTTATTTTCGCCGCGGCGGAGGTGGGTGGGTGGGTCGAGATCGTGTACCTGCCGGATGAAAACCATATTGGATCGTGCTACGAGACCTTTGATAATGCGTATCCCTCGGATCGCGATCATCCGACACCGATTCTCCTGCCTCTCCTCCACCGCCAGGCTTCGACCTTCCTCTCTCCTCCTCGACCATCCTCCTCGAAGATGGACAGGTCCAGGAGAGGCGATGCCGCCCTGCGAATGCTGTCCTGGGCGGATGCTAACTAATTGCGGCCAAATTTTCCCTGGTCACCCCTCGGGGCATTTCGAGAAAGGTCTTTCACTCGCTGTTACGTCGGCTGATTATCTGCTTTCTACTTCCTCCCGGCCAGGGGGAGGTTCTTCGTTCGCTGAGATTCTCCTTGGGGGATTATCGATGCCCGGAAGCGTATTCTAATAGCGATCTCTTTGGAAGCACCGGAGCTTCCTTGGTGAATGTTTGCTTGTGTAGAATTTCATGGGTGTCTCAGCGGAAGTCTCTTCGCTTTACAGTGGACTTTTTCGAAATAGATGGACCACCGACTGCAATTCTGAACAATGATTATTGAAAATGTATGTAACACGGTAGAGCTTCAAGCTGTTCGGCGTGTATCATAAAAACAACAAGCAATTCCGTAGGGTCCCCTAAAAATTCACCGAGCGAACCCTCTTTTAGCCACAAAGGGAGCATAATTGAAATTTTCCTGCGGCGAAATTACGTTTTAACGATTTCGTTCGGTGGCCAGTTCAAAGGAGACCACCGATGAACAGTCGATTCTTGTATTTTCCCCGGGAATTACGGACAACGCGAAGAAGAGCATGCATCGTTCCGTCACAAAGCGACGCGATTTCACGATCGACCGACGTCGAAATTTAATTTGTCCCGCGAGCAGTCAATTTCGGGCCAATCATCCCCTCCTTCTTCTTCTTCTTCTTCTTGCAGCGAGTCGTAAAGGTGGCTCCTCCTAAGATGGCGTTCTAGACCATATGCCGAGGACCATACGGCACGTGGATAATTATAGTGAAACAGTACGCGGTTGTAATGCGAGGGTGGCTCTACTCCGAGATAATATTCGCGACGACAGATTGTGCGCACAGCATACCGAGAAAATTGAGGCCGACGTTAATCGCACGGTGCATTTTGGAGGGAACAGTCTCAATAATTCTATAGCACCATTATCAAAATTTTCAAATTTCGTATTAAACATAACTTTCGAATATTTTACAACGAGAATCACAGGTGATTCCGAAGAATTATCATTTCTTTAAACGCTGTGAAAGGCTGTTACACCCTTTCAGACTCTGCAGCCATTCGGTCCGTCTAATTTTTACCCGTAACCGCATCGTATTATACCGCATGAAAAGCAAACCCCCCCAGAGAAAGGGCGAGCGGGCAGGATTGGCCAATCGTTTCGGCGAAACGAGCAAAATCCCAACTCTTTCCGGAGTTTGGCCTATTTCTCCGCGAGGGAAATAATTCGGGCAGAAGGACGGTGATGCAGCGTGGTCGACCATATGCCGAGGGACGGCTCCAGCCCACGGATAATTACGAGGGATGCTGCGCTGCCTTTAGGGGGTAGGGGCGAGCTGAAATTCAATGGTGGGGCGCGTGGCTACATAAGGAACGTACCGACCTACGAAGGGTCGCAGTCGGCTCGAAATTTCGGTGGTACAGGAACGCGCGTCCCTGCTCGTCGCCCCTCGAGACACGCGTCTCGCTTCCACACAGGACTGTTCATGCAAATGAGAACTCGGCCGCTCCAAGTACTCGCACCATTCGAGTGTATTATCAAAGAAGCGACAGTGAACGGTGTGGAAGAAGTGATCGAGTGAGTGTTTACACGTCGTCGAGAAAGTAAAGGTGCGATTATTATCGGACATGGAGATATCGTGGTTGCTGTTTTTCGCCTGGTGCATCGCGCTCGTCGAGAGCTTCGATCTTGGACCGATCATCAGGGTCGCCCAGTGTAGATCGCAGTGCCTCAGGAAGCATACAATCGATGGGACTTGGGATTCGTACTTGGGACATCAGCAAACTACTTGCAGCATGGTGAGCAGCCTTGCTTTTCTAGCTTCGAAAGTCTTGGAAATGTTGCACTACAAAGTGTGATAGCGATACCTCGCAGAGTTTCCTGAATTCTTGAAACTCCAATACCATGGTGGTTGATTATTAGACTATATTCTTAGTACCGAATAGTCGACATTTCCAAGAATACTATTATGACCAGTAACATATTCCCCCACAATGCATTATTTCCGTCGACAAATACTCCTCTGGATCCCCGGTGCTCGACTCACTTAGAAACCCACACAATTTACTCTTCCTGCGCATCTTGAGCGCAGTGTTCCCATTTTCCCTCCACGGTGTCCTCCCCCATAGAACGAGAACCGGCTGGGACTCGTCAGGGAACTTGGTTCGCCCAGCGTGCACCCAACACGACACTTCTAACTTTAACATGACCCTCTTCCCCGGTCACCCACGGAAACGTGCAACGGCACGTCCCAGGTCCAGGAATTCGCTGCCAGAAAGATAAACACTCTCCATTCTGGATCTCCGCGGCGTCAGAGCAAACAATCGACGATCCCTCGCGGCACGGGGAATATCCTCGGAATAGGAATGCTGGCCGCGTGTCGCGTAGGTGACGACTCGATCGTCTGGAAATTTGATATAGGATCGCCGCGGCGACTACGGCGACGATAAATCTCCTCTGTCGGTTTTATGGGGCGCCGTGGACAATCACGGTGGTCCCCCCCGACACCCTGGCCAACCCTCTAGGACAGACACGTCGCAGATGGACAGATGGGAATCACGATTAACTCACGCACAACGCGCTCGGCGTGCGCGTGTGCACGCGGGGCGTTGCTCATTTGCTGTGTACAGAGGGGGGTGTCCATTAATTTCGGGGAAATCGATGCCATCTTGCATGCACACCCACGGAAAGCCAGGGGGTGGCGTGCGTGTGAATGCGCCGGGCGTGCACGCGCTCCGCGTGGATTATCATCGGGGCTGAATCGAGGAGTTCACGAGGGGCGACACGATGATCCATTCAAATTTATGCTCGGAAAAGGAGAGACTCCTCCAAGAGTCGTTTCCATGGGACACATTAGAATAACGATTCTCCGAGGAGGCGGACGCTCGGAGGTGGCTTAACGAAGGTCAGAAGGAACCCCCTCGGAGAGAACGTCGGAGTTACGCCCGGATAACGACGATTATTCCTGCGTGGGGAATCTGTTGCACTCGCTCCCAGCCGCCCTCTTCATCGGCAGTAATCGTCTCATTAAGCCAATGCACCGTGAAACGTCGCTTCCTTCGATTCAACCTCAACGACCTGTCATCTTTACGAAGCTTCGGGTATTTGCTTCAATTACCCGGCGCGTCATCCTGTTTTAGCAATCGCCGGGTCGCAGTCCCGCGTAATTGGGCTCGCGAGAAAGTAGCTGGGTCGTTGGTCGCGTGTTTAGTCGCGATCGTTTCTGTGATCTGGATTACGCGATCGCGAGGCGTAAACGTCCGTGGCGTCGATCGCTCCATCAAATTTCATCGAGTGCGACGATGATCGCGCCCGTTATCGAGTTACGATCGACGGAGGGTCGTAAAGATTGCCTCCCCTCGTCTGGGAAATCAATGACCAGGCGGTCGTAAAGTGAAATAAACGGGATGAAAGGGACTTCTCGTGGGGCGGCTGCCGGTTCGTCGGGGCGGCGGTGTGCATAGATCATCATCGTCGTGGTCTTTTATTTCTAGAATATGGGGTAGCCAAAGAAAATTCGACATCAGCACTGAAATTCCTGCACTGTGGGTATAAGATCCGTTATTTACTCGAACGATGGAGATCGAGCGGTGCCTCTTTTCATCCCGTTTACGGGACCAGGCGAAAAAGCGACGGAACCGGGGGAGCAGACCCAGGGGGAATTATCGCGAAGCTGTTAGACGATGATGTTGCTTTTTTGGAGGCGTCATTAGCACGAAAGAGGGGACCCACGGCGTTTCTACGAAGCAGCTTAGACGGAACACGCCGCGCTGAAGGATAATCGGGCGGGCAGGGGCGGAGAGGGGGTCTCTAAGGGAAGGGAAGAAAAAAAGAATCTGGAAACAGGGCTCCACGAGAGACGGTACCCCAATAAATATGAAGACAACAACAACGACGGTGCCTGTTATGCCTGAAACAGGTTGGAGCTAATTCGGCCCCCATCTTCTCCCTTCTCTCTCTCTCTCTCTCTCCTGTGGCCGTTCCTCTTTTTTCTTCTCTTCCCGTGCCTCACCCTTTTCCTCCGCCTCCCGGTCCTCTCCATAGCCGCTTAAATCGCTCGATTCAACGGTCCAGAGCCGATGGTGGTTCTTATTCTCCCTTTCCTTCTTCGCGTTCCTTGGCCCGCGCGCTTCCCTCTTCATCCCCCTCGGTCCCGGTGCCGTCGTCCTTTTTACTCGTGTGTCCCGTGCGTGCAAGAGCTTTTTGTTCAACGCTCGAAACCTCCCCCTGCCATGCTCGCTCCGTTCTTTCATGTGCGTCTTTTTTTTTCCTTGCCGTGTTACAGTGCTGGCAGTACTGCGAGGCCCTCGAGAACCGGTGGGAGAAGACGAGGACCATTTGCGAGGGCGACCAGTATCTACATGTAAGTAAATTTACCGGTGAAACGGGCTTTTGCTTTTGGGCTGGCTGTTGGCAAGGCATTCCCAAGCTTTTCGAAATTCGTGATATCAGAGAAAAAAAGGCCCAGAATAGGGGTGATTTAAGGTATTGCTAATTCGCTATATGAGAAAGAAGTGAATTGTTTTTATAGTTGTCTCAAGCCTCTGTGTTCAAACTCTCCTCAATTTCTTTCGCTGAAAATTTGTCGCTCCCCAAAATTTGCCTCCCCCAAATTTGCCGCCCTAGGCTGCAGCTAGGACCTTAGATAGAATTAGCCACATTTTTTAGATAATTCACCTGCAAGCGCGTTTTCAGACTCAAATAAGCTGAATCCTCTCGGATTTCTGGTCCTTGCCGGTTCAGGTAGGCCGACTTAACCTCGTGTTCGATCCACCGTATCGAACAGGCGGAAAATTCGAATCGATCAAGCGAAATCCCTTAACTTCGAGAACTTCAAAGCGCATGGAAGAAAGCGAGAGGGGGTAATCGTTGAAGGCCGAAACCGGGAAGAAAGGCCCCACGATAAAGGGAGGTCTCCGACACAGAGACCCGAGACCAGGGGAAAATCCTTAGAAACCACTACCTGTCGATTCTTACGGAAGGTCGAGCCGCTTTGCCGTGGAACGTTAAAGTTTAAACTCACTGTGTATCGACCCTCCGGAGATAGGAATCTTTCTCAAATATTTGGGGAGCGACTGACTACCAGATTACGGCGAATGTTTAGATTGAAGCTCTAACAACGTCCCTTCGGGGTCTCTAGGACTACGATTCCTGCAGGATAACAGAACGTCTCTTTTAGGAGGATCGTTAATTATTGTGCGTCTCTAGTGTGCCATTCGAAGGGCAGATGCTAAAGACAGATAATTCGCTGGCCGAATTTTGAGTAGGTACTCTCTATTCAAATACGAAAGCAAGAGAAATTGCATTAAGGTGGGATTCCACTGGGAAATTCAAAAAATTCTGAAACTTTGCGAATATGTAGGGAATTTCCTCCTGATTACAACGCAATTTTTGTTTGCTGCCCAAATTCACTCTAAGGGGGTGTAATCAACCCCTGTATCATTTCACCCAAAACGATGCTGATCTCCGTATTGCGTTCCAGTGTCCAGCGTGTCAAACCGCCTGCACGTACCGGAAGACAAGGGTGGAGGAAGAGTACCTTCCGTCCATATTGCCAGCACCCAAGAAAGCGCCGATCAGGCTGGACAAGTTCGACGTGGCAGTGGAAATGCGGAAAGTGTACAAGCAATGGCGAGTGGCTGGATACTATCCTGGCCAGCGGACACCGAATCTCAAGCCAGACACGTGGATCATCGTCGTAATGGAAGATGGCGTGAAGCACTACAGCTGGGAGGAATGGGTGCCAACGTTGGAGTCGTTGAAAGCGGGGCTCCTGTACGAAGCGACGGTGTCTTGGAAGGACGTGCAGACGCAGTTGCAGAAGCAAAGGGCCCTGGAGCAGGTCAGGTTCAACAACCGAGTGAGACAGTTCTTCCTGGAGAAGTACGGCGAGAAAGTGCTGGCAGAGTGGAGAAATCAAGAGGAGTCTCCAATCTCCGACGAGATATTCCGAAGGTTCTTCTTCAGGAGAAAGGACGATCGCTCCGACGACTTACTGGCAGCGAACAACGCTCCCTCCACCAGTAACGCTTACAGCGAAGGCATGGACAAGGACCAAGCGGGGAACACGGAGTCGTACGTGGTGTCCTGGGAGCCGGAAGCTGGAGGGCTGATGGGTAATCAAGAGGCGGACTCGAACTCTGCGCAGATCTCCTTGCTCCCTGGCACCAAGTACCTCGTCAGGATCACCTCGAACGACGGACCTGGTAGCTTCCCTATCGAAGTGGACACCAGGCCGAATAATGTCCAGGTGAAGAGGATGGAGAAGATCCTGGGGCATCTGTACCCGTGGGACATCCTCGCTGGCAGCGCTGCCGCTGCTGTTTTAGTAGCCATCGTTGCTCTCACGAGTATCTGCAGGAAGAAGAAGGGGATCGAGATCGAAGAGGTCTGAAGTGTGACGAGCCGTTTCGATGCATCGTCGATGACAATGACAAAACTCAGGGATACGTTTGGTCCAAAGCGGTGAACACTTGTGGTGGATTCGGGTAACGAGAAGGGAGGATTGATTTCGCTGGATTGTTGCCACCATTGGTGTACGAACAATTGAATCTATCGCTTGGAAGTACTGTTTCTCTGGATTGCATTTCTTTCAAGAGCATCCAGAGTCCTCGCGCCTTCGAAGCGGTGCGTTCAATGCGTTTGAAAATGTAAATCTCATTGTCTGAATAGCTGTAAGGTAAAGTTAATTTAATTGGCATTGTCAAAATTAAGCGAGCTGCGACAGCAGATAAGTTAGGTACGGTGTAAAGTAGTTTTTAGAGGCTGTAAGATGAGAAATAGAAGGAAAACGGTGGCAACTTTGAGAACGGAGGATGTTGGAATGGGAGCGGAGCCGAACGGAAGACATGTACCTACAAAGAGACGTCGCGCGAGATTATAAGTAATAGACGCGTCACTCTTCGAAGCAGGAACTGTACAGATCCTTGGGCGATATTTTTGTACGCAGTAGGAGTATGAACTAACTTCTTGCTCAACGCGCAACGAACAGACTGTAAATGAGTTCCTATCACCGTGAAAGAAGAACCACGCCGAGCACGGCGCGAAACCACTGTATTTATTTGTAAATAGTAGCACCGAAGCTTGTACATAGTCTTTAAACTATAAATAAATCACCTCTAGTAGCACCCATTGTTGTTAAATATAAAAAAAAAAGTATTCACCTTACAGGAATCTACTGCCAAAGCATCGCCCTCTGTAAACCACGCAAGCTGTACACCCAGAATCTTCTATTTACATTCAATTTTCCTCTCCACTGCAACGGATTCTCCTATTTTCTGTTATTTGCCAATCCTGCATCTTGGCCACCTTACTTTTAATCCTGCTGGTTACCAGAACTGTAAATCCCTTCTTTGTCGGCGATCCTTGCCCGCGAGAAAAAAAATCTGAATGACGAGGGTCCCCTGGACTTTTCATTGAACTTCGAAAGGGTCTGACGACTGTCTTCCCATATCGAATGGACTTACGACAGATTCTAGGGGCTTGAATGTTTCCAACGAATCTTTCGGACACACAGAAGAGGAGGGTTTCCTCGAAGGCATGCCGGGAAGGTTCGCGTTATAAAGGAGTCGCAGGATGCAAACAAATCTTTCACGGAATCCAACTGGTCGACGTTAGCTATTCAAATCACTCGGCGACTGGGGATTCTACGAAGGAAGTACCCAAAGAACCATACCGATTTTTGCCGTTAGACAAGAAAGTGCTCCAATAAGATTCCCCCTGAAAAAGTGACACGATATGTCGGTAAGAACTGTTACTCGATGAAAAAAGAAAGCTGCAGAGCTCTGTGACCAAAACGGCCCAGGGACACCATTCGAATTCTAGGGCAGAGGAGGCTTACGTATCCTCCCGAGAAAGTTCCAGGAGCGTCCATTTCCTTTCCATGGTCGCGGCGAACGCTCTGCCGCCGCTCCGAGGGGAATGCCACCTCTTCGGGTACTCCGCCAGGTGCATTGAACTTTCCCGGGGGAATAATAAACTCGTCGTGAGTCGACAAAAAGTCAGCGGGCCATGTAGCAGAGCGCATACACGCGTTCGCACGCCGGCACACACGCGTGCACGCCTCACCCACCAACACCGTCGCGATGAAAAAGTGTGCCGTGACCTCGAACAAGGTCCCGTTATCCAAGACTTCGCCTTGGACGCGGTCGTCCTCAGTCTTGACTCGGTAGTCAAGCAAAGATGATACTGCTGCTCGCTTGTCTCAGCCTCCTGATCGGTCCTGGTGAACTGGGCACCCTGAGCGATGGCCCTTCCGTCGGCGTCACCGCTGCCCTCGGCCTTAGCGTGCTGCCTTTTGGATTCGCAGCTGGACCCAGGTACCGTCGTCAATCGATTACTAAATTACTTCGTGTAAAATTTTATTCGAATCGGTCCAGTAATCTCTGAATTATTTTTGGTACCGCAAATGCTGTAACTGTGAAGAGGCTTTGGGAGAAGGGGCTGCTATGGCACCATTTCTTAACACATCAGATTTCTTTTCGAAGAGAATACAGCTTAATTTATACACAACAAGGTGTATATCTTGATTTTTAAATATGACGTTCCTTTATATGAAAAAAAAAATCATAAAATGTACCTCCCTTAAGTAGTTTCTAGCATTTAGTATTGCGTATTTTGAAGATTGAGACATGTCCCTCGAAATCCTGATCCATGGACCACTTCTGTCTAGGATCAAATCTCAATTCCATTCGTGATTCGCATAGCAATCTCGTTACTTTAGATAATTGCACTGGTACCTACGTGTCCTGGACTTTAATGAAGGTTTGGTAAATCGATAGCCGTGGAGTGAATTGAGAAACGTAATTAAAGGAAAGTGTGCAGAATATGTCAGGGTTCAGATTACTCGGGGCCCCTTTGTGGAGTCGCTTGAGCCACGTTTCCCTTGCTGCCCAATTATGCTTCTCTCTATTACTCTACATACTTCCCAATCAACCGAAACCCGATCCAATTACTTTGATTAAATTTCTTGCGAACACGTAACAGTCTTTTAGTTCATCCCGCTGCAATAACGGCGACACCAGAACCGTGGAAATGGCCATTCCTCGTTCATATATAATTAAAGTGTACACGGTGAATTCTTTATTTAGGTACGTGCCCAAATGGAAGAAACAGGCGTGCGAGATACCAGCCTCCCAGCATCCGAACTCCCACTACGTCTGCGACGAGGCTGGCGAAGTGAAGTGCTTGCCAGGTAAAGAGCAAAAGGACCAAAGTGATCCTCGACGTGGCAGGAGAAAAGCACAATAAGATGACTAACGACACGGACGTTCCCCTGTGTATACCTCATGTTTCTTTCTTTCGGCCAGGATGGACGGGCGATTTGTGCGACGTGCCAATCTGTCGGAAGGGGTGCGACCCTCTTCAGGGTTACTGCCGTCGACCCGGTGAATGTCGCTGCAAATTGGGCTTCTATGGCGAGCTGTGCGACAAGTGCGTCGCTTTGCCAGGATGTCAGCACGGCAGGTAACCTCTCATCCTTCTCTCTCTCTCTCTCTGGTTTTTTAACACACGCGAACGGGCTGACAGAACGAACAAAAGGTATCGCGCACCAAGTCGTCCTTACTGATTGATCAACGAGCCAATCAACCCTGGCGCTTATCCGCGGCCCCATCGAAGCCTTCGGAATAAATCGCCACCCGTGGAAACCGCCGCCCGCTTCCGACTGGGTTACAGTGTCTCCAGAAATAAAATCCTCCGGAGGTGATAATGTTTCAATCACAGGTGATACTGTTACCAATAAGCTGGTCACCGCTGTCAAGACTCGCGCTAACAAGCCACTTGTGGCTTGTTTATTGCCGAGAAAAACTTTATCCAAGACAGACCGTGAATCGAACACCGATTTCACCTTGGCCAGTGGCGAGCCTAATTTCCCGTGTAACGCGAAACGTTCCTTCCCGCTTGCTCTCCCCGTGAACGCCGTTCAACCAACAGTAATTCCATCCCGCGGTGGCCATTGACGTGGACGGATTTTCACTTTCAGCTGTAACGTGAGCTTCGAGTGCTCCTGCGATCCTGGGTGGAAAGGCATGTTCTGCTCGGAGCCGATCTGCGCCTCCGACTGCCTGTCCAGCCAGGGGTACTGCGAGAAGCCCGGCGAATGCAGGTGAAACGCGTAATTGAAGAGTAATAGACGGTTGGCAGTGGCGATAGCAGCGAAATGGAGCAATGAGCCTACCTGTTTATTAGACTCTTGTTCCATTAACGCTCGTAGCTGGCAATTTGGGGCGTGCAAAGGAACTTGTTAGGCGCTGATGGAGCAGTATACGAGGATTGCCAGGCTTATGAGTTCTGTTCCGCAGGTGTCGACTGGGTTGGCAGGGTCAGAGGTGCAAGCAGTGCGCTGTTCTGCCAGGATGCATGCATGGAACTTGTCAGGGCCCACTGGAGTGCCGCTGCGAGCCCGGCTGGACTGGACTTCTCTGTCAGACGCGTAAGTCTCTTCCTCTGCATTCCCGAGTTTCGATATACTTTTGAAATGACGTTCTTAAAATTGGTACAACCGATTTTAAAAAAGTTATTCCGTTTTTTAAATGGCGTGCCAATAATTCTTGTGACTCACTATATATAAAAGGTGTATGATTCGAATTTGCCTTGTCGCTGTTTAGCGATTTGCTCGCAGGGATGCAGCAGGGAACACGGCGGGTGTCGTCGGCCAGGGACGTGTAGGTGTCGCGTGGGCTGGACAGGTCCAAATTGCACAGAGTGTGTTCCATATCCTGGATGCGTTCACGGGTCCTGCAAGCGACCATGGGAATGTCGGTGCGAGCCTGGATGGGCCGGCGATCTTTGCAACGAGAAGCTGACTTACTGCGACGAGCATCCGAGTATCTGTCGCAACAACGCGACTTGCATTAGCATGACGCAGGAAGATGGCAATTACAGGTGAAGCACGTTAGGTTAAAAACCCCGGCTTTGGTTCTGGCGCAATAAAAGAATGATTGAATTAATAAATTGCTCTTGGGGTCGTGTGCTCATCCGATGATCCTCGATTGCAGGTGCATCTGTCCGCTCGGCTACATGGGCCGTCAATGTCAGATTAAAACGATGGTCCCTTCGACGGAGTTGATACCACCGGTGCCTGAAGCAGCTGACTCAGAAACGACGCCACATATGATTTCCATAAAACTGAACGCGACGGAGGGCTCTCAGAATCTGGGTGATAAAGAGGAGGACAATGTCAGAGAGGAGGAGCCGACGGTTGAACCGCTTGGACCGATCGTTATCACTGACCCACCGTCCACTATCGACCCCGCTGCAACTGTAGGGAAATGGCCCACCGAGCCACCTACGGAGCCACCGGTCGTGGAAAAGGACGATGAAAATGAAACATGAAAGAAGGGATCTGATGGAGCTGGCGGAGATCTATTCATTGACTGCCGGTTATTCTATTTATTTATTTATTTTAACTATAACAATTGTATTCCCTAACGATTACACGTAACGGGTGGATACGCGCGGCGAGGATCTTTATCCTCGTAGTTAAGGGGTTAGACCACCTTGGTCTATCGATATTTTAATTTTTACCTGACTTATGCGTAAATAAAGTCCATTTTCTTACACACGAAAATGAGCTTTCGGCTTCCAAGCGTAGCTATTTTGTTATTTTTCAACCAATCGAAAAAATTGACGGTCGGACGATAGAGAATACATTTAAGAACATCTGTGCAAAATTGTATAAAAATCTATAGAGTTTTACTCAAATTACAGCGTACACCGTCTCGGAAAACGTGGTTTCGAGAAAAACGCATTGAAAGTTTACGGAATGTTTTGATATTTGAAGAAAAAAAATTGTATACATATTATTCAGAGATGTCTAGCCCCTTAACCCTTGAGTGGCGTCGTGAAGCAGTGTTACATAAATAGAGTTGTGGGTCCAATGGACCCAGGTTTTACAAAAGGAGGAAAACAAAAAATTTGACAATATTTACAAAAATCAGCTCTTTATTCGTAATCTATAATCCTTTATCTACGAAGTAAACATACAATATAAAGCTTACAATTAAATAAAAAAGACCTTTTTATCAATTTATTAAGGTATGAAGACGTTA
Source organism: Andrena fulva (assembly GCA_946251845.1). Lineage (NCBI taxonomy): Eukaryota > Metazoa > Arthropoda > Insecta > Hymenoptera > Andrenidae > Andrena > Andrena fulva. The sequence goes on along the minus strand of OX276329.1, from coordinate 56,438,000 downwards.
AAGAAAGTAACTGAGGTGTTAGGTTGGTCCATTGGACCCCACGACGCCACTTAAGGTTTAAGCGAGATGTGGGACGAGTGATGGTGGAGGAGTGGTCTCGCAAGACACCTACGAAATCGTTCGATATCTTCAATAAATACACAGATGCTCGATTGATTTACGAACCACGGTGGATTGCGTACTTTTACCTCGTCGAATATCAGATCGCCACGAATCGAATTGAAGTTCGAAAGGATCAACGTGAAAGCGAATGCTTCACCGACTTTTAAGGAATCGAATTGGGAGGCAGGCCTTTCAGTTGCCAGCAAGCATTTGTTTCGTACAAACGGGCGAGATCGATCGCGTTTCGAGCCGCGCGCCTGGGATTTTCGAGAAAGCGGCGGTCCTGCTACCTCGATGCCAATTATTCCTCCCGGTAGCTAGGTACGACGTAAATGGTACGTACTTAAGGTACCTCTGGAACACCGTACTCCCAGAGATATATAAAACGTGTGCAAACATTCTCGCGGAACGTTACGCTCGAACGAGCACGTATTCGATGTTACACGATGCATACTGCACTGCTCCCGCGTGTCGTTTCCATCGATTCACGCACACACAGGCACAGCCATCGACTGCCCACGTAATCGACCGTCCACGTCTCGTGCTTATTACGTAACGTGCATTTTTACCCCCGCAGCGTGCGTCACTCCGATATCGGCGCTTGAGTAACCCTTAAAGAACCAACATTTTTACAAGCAGCTTCGGGCGTTACATAAACCAAGCTCTGAAGTTCTCAGGAGCAAGATTAAGGTGGCCGTGCGCCCTGGAACTATTAATTGACTTCGGTTAAATCACTCAGGGCTCAGTTAGTTCTACACAAGTACGCAAAAGCGGATGATAGTGCATTAAGGGGTTAGCTCGCCTCAGGAGGTAGAAAATGTATCGATTCTTTGGGAATTTATTTCAGAAAGTACATGCATATTTTTATGCAATGGTTTTTATATTCAAATGAGAGACACTTTAACAGATTATTATATTATGTTTTGGTATAAAAATATTTATTTATTGCACAATTACAACTGGTTTCCCGGAAGCTGTTTTTAGAAACACGTTTTGCGGTGACCAACATTATTCGGAACTGGGCTATCTGAAATCAAAAAACGAAGAAGATTTAGTTAGTACAATAGTTTATCTAGTCTTTAATCGTTCCGTTTTATAAAATATTAATCTGGGACAAAATGGCAGATGTTTTAAGTGAAATGATCGATTTTCGTAGAAAAAAACACTGATTTTTCATCAAAAACATCTGCCATTTTGTTCCAGATTAATATTTTATAAAACGGAACGATTAAAGACTAGATAAACTATTGTACTAACTAAATCTTCTTCGTTTTTTGATTTCAGATAGCCCAGTTCCGAATAATGTTGGTCACCGCAAAACGTGTTTCTAAAAACAGCTTCCAGTTGTAATTGTGCAATAAATAAATATTTTTATACCAAAACATAATATAATAATCTGTTAAAGTGTCTCTCATTTGAATATAAAAACCATTGCATAAAAATATGCATGTACTTTCTGAAATAAATTCCCAAAGAATCGATACATTTTCTACCTCCTGAGGCGAGCTAACCCCTTAACCAAGCATCACTCGGTGTTTCTTCTCGATATCCATGCAGTGCGTCAATTTATGTATCTGAATCAGTCGCACGAGTAACAACGTATGAAGGTTGCCTTACGTGAATTACCGATTAACATTCGTTTACGTTTTGCTCGACTGCATCGAGGCCTGTCGCCGCTGAACGACTTAATCTCAATTAAGGTTGTGCTTTAATTACAGTCGCATCGTCTTCCATCGCTTGGAAGCTCAGCAAAACTTGACTCTTTGCAAAGCTGAATGATAAACTCAAGAAGACCACTTAATCGTGTCATCAGAATCACCCTGATGCACACGCCTCAACACCATCCAATCAGAAGTGCAGATGCCCGTGTTCCACGTAACACGGATAGGGGATGAAAAGGGGCGAGGGTGGTTCCCAGCCTTGTAATTCGGATTACGACCTCGTTACAGAGCTTCGAGTCATTTACATGCCTAGCACGCTTGCCCATTTACACATAGAGTATCATGCTACATTCTCTCGACCGGTTTTCGCGAGTGTAGGCGCACTATCGATCGATGGGTAACGCGTTCGATCGGCTCACTTCCTCCTTTGACAACGATTGGTCTCTGGATTTCGCCGGCTTTGTTTCCGGTTCCGTGTTCTTTCCCTCGAGAAACGCCACCACGTGATCGTAACACGCGACAGATATTTATTCCGCGATTATTTCCTTGTACATTGATCAGCCTTATCTGACAGAAAGAAAATGCCGAAGGAAAATGTCAGGGGGCTGCTTTCATCGTAACAAAGTTGGATCCTTGAATTTAGTCGCAATTTCGTTTAAAGCTCGAACGCGAGAGTTAAAGATGATTAATTTTTACATAGATGATTAATTTTTTTTGCGTCACACACTAAATGTTATTTCTCCCCCGATTTCTTTCACAGACCAACAACCACGCTCACAAGCATTATCATACTCAAACGTTATTATTGTTTCAAACCCGTCTGACCCAGATTTCACGTCGAACACCGTGTAGCCTGTGATCTAACTTTTTACTGGAATATGCATACGGACGCAACGCAGTCGTGTCGTGGAACATGAATTTAGTGCTCTGTGATTTACATACAAGCGCCCGAATACGTCCAGCGCAAGTTTAAACGTGGATAAACGATAATTTAAGGATTCAGGTAAAGTGGCGCGCTGAAGGAGAGCCTCCTGCGATGTAATTGCTCATTGTGACACTTCTTTGCTCGGCGTTCGTCACTGGACAGTTTCTAGAGCATTATCGTTACGCAAATACCCGATTTAATTCCAGTTCACGTACACGTCATATGGAAAATTGCGAGCGCGTTCTTGTGACACGTAAAGGCGCCATTATTCTCCGTTCGGGGATATTTAAGATTGGAAATAATTAACCTTCATCGAAGACAGTTGTACAATTCCTTCGGATGGTGTGGATAAATTGAGAGAATACTAAATTAGAGATCCTTTAAGAACAGGATATTGTATGTACTGCACAAACTCCAGATAAGTAGTTATCGGTTCGAGGAGCAAGTAGTCTTAACAAATATTATGCGAGCCCTAGGATGACTTTTTCCCATCACCCCTGCGAAACATCAGAATTTTACCAAATCTGTCTTCCTACCCACTCTCGTCCCCTCTTTGAAAATTCCTTCAGAAACCTTGCACAATTTTCTAGTTCAGATCAGTATCAGTATCAGATTAAAGTCAAGGTCGATATAAGTCCAGCTCAGTTTCGGTTCAAGAATTACTCTAAATTATTCATACACATATGTAACCTTCGAAGACTTGTTCAATATTCCACGACTTACCCCTTTTGAATTTTCAAAACTGATCACGGACGCTGGTTAAAAAAATGAGGCTCCCTTTGCTCCCATTTAATGGAATGATAGGAGCAGTTTTGGAAAAGGCGTAGATCGTCGAGCGATGACGACGCAGAGGGACGTTCTTAGAAGGACGATTATCAGAGCATGCTAAAAGACAGGCCGAACTCTGGACGTGCTTCATTAGTCGCGATCAAAGAGGGATCGTACCTGCAATCCGATTGATGCTGAGTCAGTCGTAAAATTAGTGGACGTTAACGAACGACGGTCGCCCGTAAAACTATCCGAAAACCTAAGTGGACTGATGCTGCAATCAACCTTTCAACCCTCTTCCACATGGACGAGCTTGAGTGGACGATTGCATCGTCCGGAGCTTGAATATACGCGCCTGAAAAACGGCCCTCCGCTGATTTCTATTCATTGCGTTATTTTTTATTCTTTTTTTAATTAAGGTTACACCGAGCGTCCAGGGATTGCGAAAGGGAAACTCTAGTCATCAAGGTATCCGTGTTCACCATTAAAATATACAAGTCGAAAATTCCAATTACCTCGATCGCCAGCGGAAAATGATTAACATATGATGAAACGAGCCGCGGAGAAAGGGAAATTAAATGTATTCCGCGAACGTGTGAAATTCCATGAAACATGGAATTGCTACATAGTCGCGAGTTATATGACTGTTCTATGCTATCGGAAGTAATCGAACGATTTTAAATTTGAAACTTTTAATACAATTACCAACGCAACCAGATCTCGGACCGTGTAATTAGATTCGAAGGAATTATGCAGGGATTTGTTCGACTCCATTTCCTACTTTCATAGAAGCAACACGTTTTCACGTTTAACCATACAGCGAACAGTTCTCATGATACTGAAAAAGAGATATTTGTTCAGTATTTCATTTTGTTATTAAATATTTTTTTTAATAAAGATTGATTGCAATAGACTACGTGAACAATGTTTTCTCAAAATATCCATGCATTTCTAGATTTGGAGATATGGGCCTGCGTGGCCCAACGTGTGCAATGCTGTAATTAAAAAATTTACGTGTGCACTGTAGGGTTAAAGAAATTGTAATTGAAACAGTGCAAAACAAGCGTTATCAGCAAAACATCCAGGTACCGACGTAGAGGATCGAGTAAATCAACACCGCGGATCAGTGGGCTGCTTTTAGAGCGAGACGATCCAGATCCTGTATACACGAGTCTTTGCGCGTTACACCAGAAAACGAGAAACACGCGCAACACGATATGAAAAGTCATCAAGCCTTCCTCGTAGCATTATCTACCGTCAAATCTAAACTTTACCACAAACCCACACCTAGGTGGAACGCTGGTTCAGCCTTACAGGTCAACGGAACAAAGCGCTTGGTCGAGCAAGAGTTCGACCCAAGGTACCGCGCGTGCTTCGACTTCCCGCAGTCCACCAAACTTAACAAATCCAACTTTGCATGCATCGCCACCTACGCTCAGGTGAAATGTTCGACGTTGACTACCCAAGCCCGTATCCGAGCCTCGCTGAACCACCAAGGAAGAATTCAACGAATAAAAGCTCCGTGAAGAATGCACAGATAGTGGGAGCTTGAAACTTCCAACGTAGTGAAACGAGTTTTTCAAGTGAACCCGTGGAATTTTCAATCGAGAAGAGAACCACTCTTCGCCCTGGTCAAATAAGAATCGATTCGCAGCGCGGGGCTTGCAGTTGGAGCGGAGAACAGGAAAAGCCGCAAGATCGTTGGGACGGAAGGGAGGGGCCGTGACGATTTCCCTTTCAATCGGTCGGCTCGCCCTTCGCCGTTCGCGCGATCAGAGAATTCCAGATCCGCAATTGCGCGCACGTTAGGCCAGTGGCGGCTGGCATCGAGGCGGCCGACTCGCAATGAAAATCGACCGGTTCCCGGTCGTGTCGAAGAAACGTTGCAGCCGGAAGGGAAAGGGCGAACTTCCCCTTTCTGGAGCCGCTGCTCGGGGGGGTCCAGGTTCAAACGTCCCGGTAAATAGAGGGCATCCGTTGAACGATCAAAGCGCAGCGTGTAATTACGTCCCGAGCGGCCCCGCGTAGGTGTGCGTGTACACCGGGGAACGTTCGGTTTCGCTGCTGACGTGCGGCTGAATTTTAAGTTTCACCTCGACCCGTTGTTTTGCGCGCGCCGGCGACTGCTGTTGCGATATTGCTCTGGAATGGCGAATATTATAATGATCGCTGACCAGAGAAACCAGATCGCACTAAGATGCTGTTTACGAACATAAGGAGACAAAGTTATGTGGAATGATTAATCTTTGGGAGTTCTAGTTAGACGCTGTTGGATCAGGATGCCCGAGGAGGAAGTACCTACTCTGTTCTCCCCCGGTAAAGACAAAGCGAGATCCAGTATCGGTCGGCCCTTCTAATCGCGCATTTGACCCCAAACGACGGACAATCTGCGGATCTTGGTTTCCCATTGTCGGCGCGGGTCGTAGAACTAGTACCGTAATGGGTCTTACGTAATCCCGGAGCGGCTATCGGGTCCAAGAATCTGCGTTATGCAGTTGCCTCCAGACCCGCAATCCATAATGCACATCGCGTATACGTGCACCGACACGCTCGGATGTAATGCACTTTGGTAAGCGGCACGATTGCGTTTACCACCAAGGTCGGCCGAGGAAAACGCATCCGCGTATCGTGCGTGAGAATCGATCGTGTGCGATTATCTACCACTCTTCCTTTCCTTTTTTAAAAGAAGCGAGGATGTGTATCCACCTTGTCCGAGGGAATACTTGGCTGGGGTACCGAGTGGTAGAGAACTGCGCGAGCCTTGGGATTTTTTTAAAGATTGCATCGTTTCCGATGGGGACCGAACCGGTTGAGTTAATCATGCGATAGGATTAACGGAGGATTCTCGGGTGATTGGAATAGAAAGAAAAATTTCCTAAAGTTAGATTGTTTACGCTAAGATTGGGCCTAATTTACAGAAGAAGAAAGAAAAATTGAGAAATTTATAGCGTTTGAAAGAAAAAGTCACTTTTTTCTTTAGATGAATTTACTTTATATCGATGAAAAAAGTGCTATAAATAAAAACTAAAATTAAAATTTCAGGTTCCGTTCCAGCGTAAACTATCTAACTTTAAGAAATTTCTCTTCTCTTCGCAATCAGATGACTGCGGCAGGTGCTACATGTCACGGTAACAGGAGTTACATCGTCGAAAAGGTTAACAAGATTCCACGATAATTAATAAATAATAAGAAGAATCGAAATAAATAGAAGATCTGCAAGTTTAAAGATGCCTCCTGATATCCCAAAAGAGTTTAACCCAATATCAACAATAGTTTTTTATGAAATAATTCATAAATGTCAGCTATTTTTGGAGCTGTTGCACGAGAATCCACCTTTAAGTCAGAACTGTAGCATTCGTCACGAATTCGCGGCAAGACGTCAAATTTCACGAGCACAGTCGCAAGAACACGACGAGGCTGCGCAATCGTACGTAATGAACGACCTACTGATTTCCCTTTTGATTTATCACTCAACGGTCTCCACGTGGGTACGCGGGATTCTAGTAATTACGTAAGAAATCCTCAACAACCCTGCGTAAAATAATTCCAAGTATTCCGAAGCGAGCTCCCGCGGTATCGAACGATTTTCATCGCGAAACGTTACGCCAGGAATGAAAATATCGAAGGATCGCGTATTAGAAATTCCAACGCGTGGATATCCCTGAAACTTGAATCGGTATCGGCTGAATATTTTCCCGTATCCTCGTGCCAATGTTGCGTCACCGCGTGGCCAATCGACGCAACCGAGCCTCGATTTCGATTTTCCCTCGTCTCGTCGAACCCTGCGTACATATTTTCCAATCGTGGAGAACCGGGATCTTGATTCAAGCCCGTTCGACTCCGATTCCCTCTTCGATGAAGCAAGTCGCTGTTTCGAAAGGGGAGGAAGCAGTTTCGCCTTCTGAATTCTTTGTTTAGGTCCTCAAGGATCTTTATCGAAAGGCTCGATTGCAAAAACGAATGAAGAGGTGTGAAATGTCAGACAGAGGTGGACGATGTTTTTCAGTAGAAACACGTCAATGGCACTTCTTAGAACACGTTTTTTTCCAATACTGGATCTGCGACCGGAGAGCCGCATAACTGCGTCAAGTGGACGTATATGAAATAACTTTCGCCCCTCGTTCCACCTCTAAATTCCTTCCTCCTTTCCACAGATATCTGCCATACATTGTCACGGCTGACAATAAAGCCGCCGACAAATCCGTTTCGTAACAGCAATCAGATCCCGCGAAATTGCATGCCGCCCACCCTCGCGCTGTATGATCACCGCGTTATTGATTTTAACGGGCGATCGCCGTGCAATTTACTGCTAAATCTCTGCGATTCATCAAGCTTGGTAACGACTACGCACCTCCGCGGCCCGTTATCCGAGAGACAGCGCCCCTGCCGGGTGGCCTGCATTGCGCAAGCCGCCCGATTACTTTGCACCCCCAAGCAGCGAACAAACGGATCACGTTTGCATCGGCCGCTTCAGCCGGCGCGCTCTCGCCATAAATCTTCGTCAGGGGAACGCGATGGCGTTCGAACGATGCATTCCCCAGCTCGCCACGTCGAAGTAACAGGCTTCCTGAGACAGTTTGCCGCGCTCCAGACAACGTTTATCCGGTGATTGCGGATGCCTGGTCGCACGGACCGCGTGCGTGCACTCCCTGCAGGTCCGTGTGCGGCTGCACACGAGCGTGCCGCAACGATTAATGTGCACGGTCGCTTCTGTTGCTCGGCCTGCCGCTGCATACCCTTCACCGGATTCCGATCGGATGCAGTTCGTGCGGGATATCGTTCCGTGGGATCACGATCGTTTTGTCGAGATATATCGCGGCCAATAATGATCTGAAAAGGAAAAAGAACGTAATTGGCTTCCGTCGAACGGAGCGTCCCTGCACCACGGTCGTCGGGGCTAGTGTCGAATAAGTCGCCAGGCAGAAGCACGATTTTGGGTATCGAGGATGTTGAAGAATCGACAAGTTCCGCGAGGGACATGAAGTCGAGGGAGGAAGATCTATGAAATATTCATCGTTTACTCCGTGGTACTTGTACGAAGACGACTTCGTTTAATACAACCGGGGCGCACGCGCTGAACTGGCGGCACTGCATCGAGTATTCAGGTTACTGTCCGCCAGGATAATGCTCGACCCACATTCGGCTTATCGGAGGTCAGGAACATGAATATGAATGCTACGCTCTGATATATGCGTTGCGCGCGCGTTCCTTGGGCATACCACCGTGGACGATCGAAATTATAAGCTCACTGTCGCCACTCTTATCAGTCGCGGCCATTCGTTAAGCTCGCTGTCACACCTGCTCCGAGTTAATCGGGTAAAAAGCAACTCGTGCTTGAAACTTCAAGTCCGCGGGGATTGAATGGAGTACAGCTTGAATTACGAACACGTTTTTGAGTCGGAGTAGTTGGAGGAAGAATCGTGGGTGTTGAGATGTGCTTGGTTCACAGTTGACCGAGTGTGCGGTGAGTCTTATCACCGCTATCGAAACGATCTAAACTGGTACGAGTTAGAAATCTAGACGCCCACTTGTTACTAGTATGCGTGGCAGAAATGCGGTACAAGTAGCCGCAGTCCTCTCCGAAGATTGTTTCCGTTCGTATTCGTCTGAGTGCAACGACCCGAAATTTCCAACATTTACGACGACGTTCCTTCTACCGACGGTAATTTTCGCGGCCATTTGCAAGCGATTCGCGTTATTAATTATACAGTCATGTATTCCGCGAGCCAGTTTCGTTCCTATCGGCCACCCACCATCGGCGATTTCACAGGCGTATCCATGTTTGCGCGAGGGAATCGAATGGAAACATCGTTAGAAGTGGCTCGCCGCGGTTGCACAAGCGACACCTTATTTGAATATCGAGCGAGATAGATGCTCGTTAAGTTCTGCCTCCTCGGGTGATCACGCGAAACGACAGGCAAGCAGCGGGGCCCGTGAAATTCAAACTAGACCCCGACTTCCGTGTTACACACACGAAAGCCTGAAGCGAGATAGGTACGCGTATTGAAAGAAACGCGTAGCAATATCAATCTTGACCTGCGCAGGCGGGCACCATCGTGCAAGAATCGAGGGAATATTTCCACACTGATGCAATTACTGCGTCGATCACTGATAACTATCTCCATCACAGCCGAACAATAAATAGATTCGAAAGTTATTTCCAGATATAGTCTTCACCTATCAAGCATAATCGATCCTCAACGCCTTCGCTGCTCATTAAACGCTGAACAGAGCTGTTGGACTCGCAGAATGCTCCCAGTCGAGGCTGTTGCACAATCTCGGCACTGGTAAGCAGGCCCCGGGACCCCGGGATCGCCGGTTCCCGTCTTGGGGGCGTGCTCCTGGGGTGAAAAACAGCCACGGTGGCAGAGCCCTGGGGGGAAGTGGGACGAGGTAGATCATTAGGCCGGTTAATGATTTTAATCTCGACGTGGAGGAATAACCGCGCAGGTGTGACCAATCTACTTGCATATCCCGTGTCGCCTTGCATGCCAGTGGTAATTAGCCTGCGTTGGATTCGGATCGCTGGGAAGCTGATGAAAACTAGCAGCGGATAACCGTGGACGATGAAAGCGCGAGGCATGCAAGCTCTGTTGCGTTCTGCGTTGCACTCGGAATTTGTAACGGCCACAGCTATGTTTAAGGAAGGTGTCGATGTGCATCGCGGTAGCATTGATCTTGGCCATCCACCCATCCAGTCCAGCCATTTATCGTCTTTCCCCATCGACCGCCACGTGTCCCCAGGCAATTCAAGCTCGTGTAACCCAGCAAGACGGGAATTACCAGCGGCTCGAAACGCCCGGCGGCGCCTCTTCGCGGCTCGCGCAACTAATCTTCATGGTCTGTGACCTACCGCAAGAAGTTCTCTGCCATGGCCGTGTGGAATTAACGCATGCCGCGGTCGCAAGTTAGCCTTGCTATTGTTCCGTCTAGCCGGTGACTCCGTCGACAGGTTTCAACTTATAAGCAGACTATGGACACTGATAAAAGTCGCGCGCCAGGTGATCGATCGTCCACCGTGGATATCCGCGCTGTTTCACTTCTAACAGTGCAATGATCTATGCGTAACGTAAGCAGGACAAGGGACTTTGGTGATGATGTGAAGTATAATACATGAGAAAGATCCTTAATGGTTAAGTCTGAATCATTAAAGACCGTCGCGCGTTTTGGTGAAGCGCGGAGAAGCGAAGCGCCGTGATACGAAGAGAAAAAAAATTATAAACAATGGATTCTCATGCAGCAACGACCAATTAATTAATTATCATTAATTTCTTCGTTTTGCTGCGCTTAGCCAAAATGCGCGACGACCTTAAGGGTTGCATCACTCCGCGTAGACTGTGCAATTGAGGCATTTGATGGAAAAAGGGCACATACGCCAAAATGCCATTTCAAGAAAATCGATTTCAAAGTTTTCATTACAGTATAACTTAATAAAAATAATGCAATTAAATCCAATTTTTTTAAGGATGTAGTTAACCGTGTCCTGCAAACGTTCTGAAAACAGAAGTCATGATTTGAAAATGATATGTGTCTTTATTTATAAGTTTCAAGCAAGGCATTTATGTGCCCTTATTCCGTAAATATGGTAAATTCGTAAAAAAATTGCTCCTTTGTTTAGTTATTTAAATATAATTTTGTTTACTTACTTCGTTACGCATTTTTTTTTACATTCCTTAAATAGAAAATACAAAATGAAGCAAAAAAATAAACAAAAAATGTAATGTTTTAAGTAAGTATTAGTTTCTTCGATTTTTTGCAGCAAGCTGTCTTACAAATCAATTTTTTCTTTCCTAAATTAACTTCTTTCCTTGTGGATTCGATACTCGCCTCACTTTCCATATTTCCTCGCTTACACAATCCTCTATGAAACAAAAGTACGATTTTTGCATGACAGCACGGTTGCGCGACCGCTCAACGACTATGAAGCTGCGAGTCGATCACGCTACGTGATAAAACAGCATCTAGCTAATCTGAACGCGAGAGAAGTAATGTCCTTAATATATTATATACATAACACATACCTGAGTCGATTTAAACGATTTAAGGAAAAAGGGCACATAGGCTTATGTGCCCTTTTTCCATCAAATGCCTCAATTGCATAATTGCGGCTCCATGAGTTATCCACGTGAATCTTGATCAATGGTGCGCCCCGTTAACGCGTTGATAAGGACCAGGTACGAGTCATTACCTCGCGAGTAATGGGCGATAATATCTACGTGGCGGATTTTTTCTAATTCCTTGCAGTCTCGCTCAATCCCTGGGGACCTATGAGTAATATTCTGGATCCGCTTCGCGGGCACACCGCGCCCTATCTATAAATACCTTGTCCGAATGTTCCGACGATCTATTGAAATGGGTGTGTACGCTTCCAGTGAAATTTCTCACGTATCCTGTACCAGGTACCCTGCTGCATCGACACCTGGTCACGCCAACGTCGCCGCTCGCGAATTCCCATTGTGCAGGGAATTACTTATTTCCACTGTTTGCTGAAAATTCACCGGTAACAATCCCAAGGCGAACGTGCTCGTAAGTGTCAACTGTTTAAAAAGACACGGTGGCGGGACACGCGTGGGTGGTTCCCCTGAAAAAGGCACCGAATTCACGGGACAATTGCTACTTAGGTATTACTCACCGACTAGTTTTCGTTCGCCAATTTTTGCGACTTTCACTGGTTAGAACCAGTTCCATGGAATTCTTAAAACCTGTCCGATTTGACAAAGTGGTACCCTACCGCGGTGACGTGTGTGTCACGTGGGTGTTACCTTTGGTCCCATTGGTTCCACTCGCATAATCCTCCGACAAAGGAGCTCGCTGCTTAGATGTTTCATTTCTGAAGATTCTTTTGGGAATGATAGGTGTGGGAAGCATCAGGTGAGATATCGAAGAAGTGAAGATGACAGGGAAAGGGCACGGAGGACCAGGAGCAGGGGCTATTTTGGTACCCCGGATACGCGTACGCATAATAAACGACCGAGAAGGCCCAGACCAGTCTTGCACTCGCATGTTACTTCGTCTTACGTAAGGCGGATCTTGATAGCCACGCGGCACAGTTACAGTTTTCACCGAGCGCACCGCTGGCAGAAAGTGAGAGCTGCAAAAGGATCAACAGGAATTCGTCCTTTTATTCTCCCGGTCGCCTGTCGCCTTCCTGTACCATATTCTGTGCCTCCTTGCTCTGGAATGCTTCCCAAGCCCCTCCGCATTCATCAAAACACGGTTTTAAACATCTTAAAGCTGGCGGGATCTTCGCCTCGTCGATGAGATAGATTCCTTACGTCGTGCAACTAATCGCACTAATCAGCGAATAATCAGAGGTAGGTACAAAGGACTACAAACATCTCGAATGATACACCTCGCGTATCGAAAGGGGTGACGTTCGCCGATGGTCGACCTGTGACACCGGTATAATCATTATGATCGTTAATACCAATTACAAAACAGGCTACGCGGAATTGAAAGCACGACGCGCGCGAAATGACACCGCGCGAAGGAAACCGGAGGCTGATCTGCTCCGTGCAATTAAACAAACCCGTGCGTTTCATAGAATGCGAGCTGCCGGGGATTATAGGCGACAGTAAAAGTATACATTTTCCGTGTCAGGTTGGATATCAGGTATCCTGAAATGCAAATATCCCCGATAAACTCTGAAACTAATGCAACCACGTGAAACGACACTTTGGCAGAGCTGCAAAAGTAACCGCCTCATTAACCGAGGATGAATATTAATAACCCATTTAAGGGATAGACCTCGACGTCCCTGCTTAGTCGATCTATCGATTCCCGATTGAAAATTAGGGACTTTCACCTGGGAAGTACGGACTTGCAGCAGAAAACCGAGGACTTGCGATTCTTTATTATTCTACCGCGGGATCTATGCAGATATCTTTGAAGATACTGTCAGTAAACATGAGTTCTCTAGATCTAAATCCAAGTAGTCCATATCCCTCTGAAACTAATTCGCGAGACCCCTTTTTATTTGTTACAATTTGCACCCCGCTATTAGTATACACGCGTATATCGCGCCTGACGGATGGGAAACCCCGTTCCACTTGGTTGGCCGAACGATACGATCTTTTCTACTTGAAACCACATGTAGGAGAGGTTGGAGGCACGACTCGAGGGAGGCCAATAAGACTGACGTCAACGTAACTCGTTCGATATTGAAACCTCAAACCTGTTTTATAGATCGATGGGTGTATATACCACGTTCGCGCTTGAACTCTCAAAATGGAGGCATAGGGAAACGTGCTTTCGCGACTGCGTGTAAAACTGACGTTGAGAACGGTGACTTCGGAACGGTCCGTGTTGCCTGACAGTGGGCACTGGGCACGCGTAATAGTAGGCACTAATTACTCAGAGGAATTGGACGCCAACAATCGCGAGTAACGTGCGGTACCAGCGTATGCGAGACAATTTCGTAACGAGGAACATGTCTCTACCGCGCACACACAGGATCAGTTCCTACAGATTTAATAAATTAGTTGAATGCTTAATGCGCCGGACGACGCACAACTCCCGCGAGATAACTTAGCCTATCGTAATGGAATGCATGTGGTAATTAAATGACGTTAAGAGCAGCAATGAAGCGAGACTATTACGCAAGCTCGAGCCACGGAGTCGTTAAACGTTTCTGAATATGCGTATACCGAATATTTCCCTAGCCATAGTAGTCTTCTGATGTAATGAAGATTCTTTAAGAACCGATGAACTCGTGACTGGCAGAGTCTGCGATTGAAAACATCGAGGGACCGTCGTATGCGCTCCAAGTCCCATGATCTGTTGCCAGTTATTGTTTGAAGCATGCATTATAGATTGATGCAAGGGAACAGCGAGACGCGAGTAAAGTGTAATGATGGAAAGGTGCACGACGGGGATAAAAAGTGTGTCCTCGGAAAATGAGCAAAAACCGGGGGAGCAAATGGAGGCGATTATTATATATGTACGACGTGCCAGAGAACGTTTTAGATTGACAGAACGAGTAGTAATCGGTTCCGATTTGCGTTTCATTCACGTCAAAGGGATCGCTTGTGAAAGAACGATCTGCGGCGCTGATCGGCGAGATCGCGACCGATAGCACCTCGCGCCACCCGTTTCGTTCTTAATCAACCAGGCAGGTGTTCGAAACTCTATATTACGTCACGCTTTCTAAGCTTCGAGTCGCTAATGACGGAGTCTTATTTTTTCCCCTCTCCCATCCGTTTCCAAACACTCCATCGTGACGTGCAAAGCAATTACCAGGCTGTGACGATAGGACTGTTGGTTCACGGCTCCAATAAGCACTCAAACGAACGTTTCGGTAATAAAATTGTCGTGTCTCGACGCCAATTACGATCACCGAATAAGACTGAACGCGGCACTGCGGTCATAAACTACAGAGCATGCCTGAAATGGTAACAAGTTATTCAGTGTCTGCGTGTGAGGCAGGTCAGGGATCAAGCTGAGTCACGCGTGCATTAAACACGTTTTACAATTGAAGAGCTTGATGACTTATGTGGAAGCTGCTGAAAGTCGTTGAGTTTCTGCCGAAAGGAACTCGGTTGTGTTGTTTTCTATGATCCAGCAATGACTAATGTGTATCTGATACTGCCATTTTGAGTCATTCAAAATTGATAGATCATTTCACACGTCTGATTATCAGATTACTTACAACCGCGATTGATCTAGTCAGTTCGCGACATTTTAACGATCGATTAGTCAGTATCTTTTTAAGCTGGCAGGATTTATGTGCCCCGGGGTATAAGCCATAATGGGCGTATGATTAATAATCATGTTCGATCACTGGCAATGTTTCATTTAGGATTTAAAGGGTGTGTGACACTTTGCCCGCAGGGAAACGGGAGATTATAAATCCCACGTTGCTGTAACCATGAAATACTGTAGCGGCGAGTATATCACATAGATCGTGAGTCAGTTTCATAACTTTTCACCAAAGAATCCCATTAATCGGCTGACCGTTAATCAATTGTGTATAAGACAGACCATTGAATCACGCGTAACTGTTCTTACACAGGTATCTCAGCTTGCGATCAGGAAGTACTTTGATTTATACACTTTTACACGGCTCGAAAAGAGAATAGCCACGGGTGAACGTTCGCCGTGTAATCCGCCGAACGTGCACTCACGATTACTACTGATCGTGGCTAGAAATGTGTGAAAGAAGTGTCCCTAAGCGATCCTGGCACAAATATTGGCACAAATCAAACACAGTTAAATGGGAATTGTAATTATCTGCAAAATATTTCTATTAGACTGTGATCATTATTGCGTCACTGAATCGACCAATTGCAGACTTGCAGCGACGAATCACCGAGGTGCAGCTTCTTCCAAGTAGTAACAGCGTATCATTTAGCAAACGGAACGCGACGCCGTTCACTTATCTCCTCTAACGTGTCTGGACGCATCGTTTATTAAGTAATTAACATTACAAATCCATCTCTGTTTCCCCATTTCACTCACTATGAACACCAGCGAAGTCTTACCAAGGTTGTAAACGAAAATTGAGATTAGCCCAATACCACGCAAAGCGGCTACAGGACTGGAAAATCGTCTGGTGATTGGAAAAACGAAATCAGGAAATGTCTCTGCTCGCACGTAAAAATGTCCGCAGCGCAAAATTCTCCCGCTTTCCCGTCCCGTCGACTTTTACACGTTATTTCATTCACTCGTGTTGCATAATTATTTCGCGATAATTTCCTGCACGTGCCTCCGACTGTGCTCGATAAATTACAACACCGATTACGGCTGGTCAATTAGCTCTCCTCTCGCGGTTTATCAACACAGGATTTCTTTCAACCAAACGCATCCAATGACTTACAATTCATATACGATACGAGAGCAAATGAGGGCCAATTTCACAGCAATTACGAGTGTCATTTTTCCAGTCACTGTTAACGATCCAAACCAAAATCCCCGTTTGAAGATTCTTCTGTCAAAGTTTACTTTTATCGATTAAAGCAAAAGAAGAAACATCCGTCGTTCACCGTGCGTATAAATAATAATCGTCGCAAGACACAAATAGGACGTGACAGCGCGATCTGCACCGCAGAAGGGCTCGCGTGGTATGGAAGTCTCACGATCCCGCGTTTCCTCTCGAAATGCCGGTGAGGAGGAGTTGTCGTGTCTCCTCGTTAGTCCCGCAGCTCGGTCGAAAATGCATGCGCGCATATATGTGTATCTGCATAAAGTGCCAGCGCTCTATTTACTAGCCCCGGCAGCGCGCACGTTTAGCGTGTTATACAACCTCTCCTGCACATTATGTATTATAATGTGTAACGGTATGTGGCTGTATCGTGGGTAAATAGTGTACGGTAGGTGTGGCGATAGAGCACCGCACGGCCATTGGCTTTCGATTGGCGGGGTGCACGCGCGAAATGAAAGTGAATTCCCTATATAAAGGGTGGTTTTCCTCCAATGCGACAGAACCAATTTAATTTACCAGACAAGACACACTAGCCAAAGTATTAGCCAGTCGCTCGACATGAGGGCCCTGGTACGTCTAACTCGAGTCCCGCGTCGGTCGCAGTAAACAGCTTCTCTCTCTTGTGATTCCGAGAACGATCAGTGATTTATCGATCTACGAAAATCGTCGGGATTCATTCCAATCGTATCGACAGTTTTTTCTTTTTTTTTTTTTTTTGTGAACGTTCGGTGGAGATGCGCAATTAGCTTCGCCTGCCCCGCGGTTGTCCCTTCCAGTTACCTCCAAGTTCGAATTTAATTTGAACTACGTCGAAACAACTCGAATCCCCGGGAACAGTTCTCGACCAAGTACCAAAACTATCTTCAGGGGTCCGTAATTTCTCGTTTAAGGTATGTTTGATGCTGATCTCCGCGGCGTTCGCCGGCGACGAAAAGGCGGTCCAGAAACGTGGCCTGCTGGGCTTGGGTTTGGGAGGCTGGAATGGTGGCTGGAATGGTGGCTGGGATGATGGCAGCCTCGGCGGCCACCTCGGCGGTGGCTTGGGACACACCAAAATTGCAGTTGCAGTCGCTGACAGGCCTGTCGCCGTTCCAGTCGGGATTCCACAACCATACCCCGTCCCCGTGGACCGACCAGTTGCCGTAAAGGTGAGAAATCGTATACACGAAGCTCCTTGATAGTCTCCCGAAGTCTCCTGACTCTAAACTTTTCCCTTAATCTTCTGGAGCTAGTCAAAGGTTAGAGCACAGCTTCGATGCCATTTGATTTTCGTCGATTACCATGAAATTTGATTCTCTTCCAGGTACCAGTCGCGGTTCCCCACCCAGTACCAGTCCCGATTGCGGTCCCAGTCCCCAAGCCGTACCCAGTAATCCAAACTCAAACCATCACGGTCCCCGTCGAGAAGCATATTCCCGTCTCGGTTCCAGTCAAGGTGCCCG
The DNA here is from genome assembly GCA_946251845.1 of Andrena fulva. Lineage (NCBI taxonomy): Eukaryota > Metazoa > Arthropoda > Insecta > Hymenoptera > Andrenidae > Andrena > Andrena fulva. The sequence continues at coordinate 56,420,183 of OX276329.1, read as the reverse complement.
TGCCTGTGCCTGCCCCATACCCCGTCCAGGTGAGTCAAAACGATCGATACTTTCGATTGCCTACGTAATTCCGTTAATTAACCGTGCGCCACTGTTTGATTCCAACCACGATACCCCCTGTCTCGCCGTTTCTGTTCTTGCGTTTGCCCTTATCGTTAGTCGCGACGACGTGCGGTGGCTGAATTACCGTTTCCCAGTAGAACTTGAATTTTCTCAATTGAAATAAAACTCGCTTGAAAATTCGGCTTCAAAGTGGCCAGCGGGATGAAATAGAAATTCGCCGAATATTTGACCGTTCTGTTTGTGCTTGCAGGTACCCGTCCCTCATGCAGTTCCAGTCGAGGTCCCCAGGCCCGTTCCAGTCGCAGTTCCACAGCCCATCCTCGTTAAACAGTCGGTTCCAGTTCTCGTTAAGGAACACGGTCTCAGTCTTGGGCACGGTGCTGGTCTTAGTGTTGGTCTTGGACACGGCGGTGGTCTTGGACACGGTCTTGGTCTCGGTCTGGGACACGGTCTCTACTAGATAAATTTTTTTTCTCCCCCCAAAACCTGCCACCACCCTCGTCATCGCCCGGCCGCCCCACCCCAACATCGCAGAAGACATCGTGACGAGCGCTGTACCAAAACACGTTCTCCTTCTACCGTAGCAACTACGAATCATGCAATAAATCGATTTTATAAATCTTTTTTATACATCTGTCTCACATTTTATTCGCCGCTCGCCTTATCGCCGCTTGCGCGGCCGAAGCTGTCGACATCGAATCGTAGCAGCGCTAATTGCCTGCTTATCAATCGCTCGACCTCTCCCAATCGAGAACGATCATTATCGCCATTGAATATGCACGATGCAGTCATATATTATAACATATTTTACGATCGTGTCGTAACTTCGTGCTCGCCATGGATTATCGGAGCGCTCGAATTACACCGACCAGTTACCTTTCCGATCCTTTTCCCATCGCATTAGTGCTGACGACTGCAAAAGAAACGTCGAATCGAGCGTGATTCCTTGAAAGCGGCACTGCTCTAGCGTTATAAATTCATGCGTGACGAGGTTGACGCAACGGAGCCGTGATATTCGAGGTCCTTCTAGGATAGCGTCGAAGGCGCGAATGCCTTCGGTCGATCGTAGAAACATTAAACGTACCGTCGTGCAAAACGGCGGCGGCGTCCCGACGGCAGGGAATATCCGCGGTATTAATTACGTGCGAACGAAGCGTTTCGACACTTCCTCGCGCGACAAGCCATTACTATACTTTTGCCCAGCGCTATCTGATCCCTCATTGTGTAGAAACTACCCACGAGAGCTCCGACGTTCCCGCCTCGGAGCCTTGGCTGCGATTTCGCGCGATCTGGGAACCTCCCCGATCATCATTTTTTCTTCTTCTCTTTTGAGGCATCTCACGGCGCAGGTAGAATGCAGGTCGCCGCGCGCACTTTCCTCCGGGTTTTCACTTATCTTCGTTTATACGCGGAGGGCTTCGCTGCGAACAAAACGTTGCGGAGAGGATTTTCCAGGAAAGGGACCCGCTAACGAAGCGCATGTCAGCCTTTTCACTAGATCGTTCGCGGCGATTTCAAGTTTCAGGGAAGATAACGCAACGTACACTTCTTTGTGTTTCGTATCTCTATGGAAATATTAGCGTGGTTATGAAATTATAGAAAACATATCGGTGGCCAGGTGGTTATCTGCAGAGTGGCATCTTAAGAATCGGGAGTCGAGAGTTCTCTACCGCAAGTCCTCGCTTCGAAGCGGCAAGTCCTTATGCGCGATGCCCGAAAAAAGCCATCGTTAGGCGAGCACGAGTTCTGCGGGGCTCGATTTAATAAACTCTCGACCACATCTTCGAGTTTGTACCACGCATCTTGCGCTGTACCATTCATCTCCATTCGCTTCTCAAGAATGTATACAACCGACTATTAATTTTTAGAAAGTACCATGCACTGCCTATCATTATCTGCAACGTGCCACATTCCGATCATATTACAGGATCTGCTAATTAACGTCATCCTTAATTGCCGACCTTGCCACTGTATCTGCGTAGAAACTCGCTAAACCTACAGAAATAACACCCGACACGCAATATTTCGTACACCTCTAATCCTCGCGATCCAGCCCGCCGTCGAATGAGTAAATAAAGATGTCAGCCGCGGGAATTAATCGATCCATTTGCAAATTATTTGAAAGTTAGAAACTGAGGAACATCGTGGCTGGACCAATCGAGCCATCGGTTGACGAAACCTGCGTAGCGGTTACACGACGACGATCGATGAAAGCATAGGCCGGCGAGCACTCAGCTCTCCTCTACAAGCTAGATTATTTAACGAGCCAAGTGAAAAACGAGCGACTTACTGTCACCGAAACGCCGAAAGATTATACGACACTCCTCTTTTTTTTCAACGTCAGACGCGTGAATAACCGCGCAATTATGTAAGGGCCATCCGAGGCGTCCGTTTCTGAAAGTAATGTAACGATAAAAACGAGTTTCTTTCACGTAACTCATATCGTGATTCGTGAATTTCAGGTCAAATTCCATTCGTCGGGTTAATTTCGTTCACCTTTACTTGCTCGCGACAGAGGATCGCGTTCGGCTGCGCAGGAAGGATCTCGTGTTTCCACGGAAATAATGAAATAAGAAACTGATCGGCCTCTACGGATTCGTTAAGCGTGATCTATTCGATTTTTATGCTAATACAGTTGCAACTGAAACAGGTCGCCGGAATAATTGATTTCGACAAATTTCTGCCATTTATCTTCCGCTCCCCGGTGCAGCTTAACTCGAGAAACAATTCAATAAATAAATCAGCTCCAATTCATTCATCCTCGCAATTTTTTCGAATGCAAGTTCTCTGCAACAGTGCTATAATTCGCGACTACTTCGCCGAAGCGTTAATACATTCATTCAAAAAATAATAGTGAAATGCTTCGACTCTATCGACGCTTGTCACGTTGTGAAACACTAGGGGACATCATTTCCTAGCCAGATGCTGCTGCCTAATTCGACATTCACGGAAGAATTACGATCATCGAGCGTGCGGTTTCTCTTGCCAGCCGAGAAGTAACAAAATGTGAAAACAGTCAGACGTTGACGAAATCGAGAGTAATATCCATACGTGGGATTACCACACAGAAATCGCCAAGGTAGCTTCCACGTGGACCTCGAAACAAGTATCTCGATCGAAAGGAAAATTATTCGCTCGAATTCCAGTTCGGTTTAAAAAAAAAAAAAACCACGGCTACCGTCTCGGTGGAAAACATCAGCAGTCGTTTAAACGGCCAAAAGTGATTTCGAGGGAAACCGGGACTCGACCCGAAAATAAAATTAGCTCATCGACGTTCGCGTGTTCCGGAATATTCGCGTCGGTTGCTCAATCGAACGATCCTCTTCGAGTAGTCTCCAGTGTCGCGATCGAACGATATCGACATCGACGACGGAACAAAGGTCCGACTTTCTTTCTGCTGTTCACGCCGGCGAAGTGAAACCCGACGGCGTCGTTTCGGCATGCAATAACCGGCCGATCATGCTGATTTTCATGACAATAAACGGCCAGGACAATGTCGCAGATCGGGACGATACGGGGGAGGGCGGCGCAATTCGTACGTGAAATCCTGCCGCGTTTCTACACGCGACGAGACAATCGCGGGTTACACGCGACAAGGCAAACGCGTGCGACAGTTCCGACCATTTCCAGCGGAGCAAATTGCTTCCCTTTTCACGCGCATAACGGCTAATAAACATGTAAACACGGCTGATCGACGCCGCACCTGCAACAGAATAATATCGTTTGTCCATTACGCAGTCGACTTTGGGTGTCGCAAGTCCGTGCACTAAAGCTGCAAGTCCTTATTTTCCATCGTGGAATCCGTAGTTCGAGGTTCAAAGTCCCTAGTTTTCTATCGCATACATGCACTTTCAAATATCTTCTGTCATTTTGGGACCGCCTCCTTCTTACGGCCACCACGGGCATTCCTCGGTTCGCAGAGGCAACAGCGACCGCTGCTACCCCACCCTGTGGAGGTAATCGCAACTCCGACGCGGAATTTTCGTCGATTCCGCTGCATCGCGGCGCGGCTGTGCAGTCGCGAAGAACGGGCCCATCGTGAGCGCGCGACAAACGGACCGTGGAGGCTCGTGCGTCGGAAAGAAGGGAAGAGGACGAAGCCAGTTTCCGGTGTCGAAACCAGCCGGGAGACGATTTATGCAACGTACTACGTGCGTACTCCCTGGCAGCGGTTTCTGCACGGCCACGCTACTCCAGGAATCGTGCTTCTTTCCGATCCAGACCCGTCGATTAGGCGAAAGCAGTCGGGGATACGAGCGAGGCCTCACTGGTCGGAGCGGCAAATGGGCGGCGACGTCCACGAAGGACAGGTGATTTCGAAAGCACCGCGCTCAGCGAAAAAAAAATGTGTACCACTTTATTGAGGGCCCCAAGGTTGCCCCAAGTTCAGGACGACGCCCATGGCTGAACTTGAGCAGCCAGTTTACCTTCTCTCCCTTTTGCAGCTCTGCATGCGCGAAGATTGCTCTCATATGCGCGCAAGCGGCATTTTTTCCCTCCCCCCCGGTGAAGGTACCCTCGGATCACGGCTGCCGGCAAGAAACAAGTCACGCGCAACTGGACGGTTAATGTTGCTCCGGGCGCTGGCGACCTTGTAACACTAAACATTATTTACGCGAAGCTTCCAAGGGGTTACGAGAATTAGTTTATCCCGATCAAGGTAATGAATCATCGATGTGAACCGTGCAAAACAACAATCGACTTAATAAGAACAAGGTGAACCGGAGGGACTTGATGTTCAGAATCTAATCGACTCATCCCGGCTGGAATGCCGAGCGACCTGCCCCCCTTAAACAAAGCAGGCGGGGGTCCTCCTGCATAAATTCGGAACAAAGAAACCCCCTTTTCTCCCCCGCCCCCGGTGCTGTTCCACGTTCGTTAGGCTGCTTCGCCTATTCCTTTCTCGCAAACCAGTATCCCTAACAGGAGAATCCTCCGGCGTTATTCAAAACGTCTGACGCAAAATGTGAAACTCATGCTGTTAGCAGGGAGCTATTAATTATAACGACTCACGGTGCTGTTGCAGCAGGTTGAGGGGTTCAAGGTCAATGAAAAGAGTCCTCTTCCACGTTGCATCGAAATTGCATTGAATTTCTAATTGAATACCCGATATTCGATAAGGTGCGAATTCACGGTGAGATTTTACTTGAGACTTTTCTGTCAGGTGAGAAAAATCTCAGCGACAATTAAATGTAATGAATGGAAATAGTCGCGAGAGCTGAGATTTTGGAAAATATATCCTGAAACTTGTCTCGTGAGGGTCTAGTTTGGTGGAAAAATTGAAATTTGTCCATTAGTGGAAACACATTGTGAAATAATTGTCTCGTGAGATTAAGGCCTCGTGTGAGACACGATATCTTTGTCTGACTTGCACCTTTAGACCCCGCAACTCTGCGAGACACTCGTTCGTTTGATTTTGGAATTACTTGTACAGTAATCCAGATGACTTTTGCTTTATGACCTATTCCAGAATGAATATTTAACGCGCTGGTATAAAAAATGCGCTATAAAAGCTATATTATAAACCGACTCCGGTTAAACACTTTTTTTCATCGGCTATAAGCAAACTTTTTCGGGTTTCCTCATTTAAATGACGCGACATGGCTGGGTCTATTAAAAGCAGTCCACACTCTTATAATGAGTCGGATACCAGAAGACCGATTTAAAAAAAAAGAACTCGTTAAACTGCTTCAAATGAGATACAAACACTTGGGCGCGCTAAAACCGCTTTTTTCGAAATAAAAGGAAACAGTCAAGATACATGGGCGATATTTTCGACCGTTGGCGTTGAAGCGCCTATCTCGGAATTTTAAGTATTCTTTTTCTAAAGCGCGGGGCTACTTGTTTCCTTTTGGCCGAAAGATCACGGCCCACGACATTCTGCTGCCATGACCATTCAAGGGTTTTGAAAGAAGGAGCACTGATTGCGAGAAAGCCTCGAAACTGTTAGAATTCTCATCCCCGTGGGCAATTTAAATTGAACAAAAAGCCTGACAACTATTTCAATTTTATTGATTCGAAGAAACTCGTCTTTCATCGGTCGAGCAGCTTATGCAGACTATCGCGTATTAGCAAGCGCGACCGTTAATGAAGCATTAAAATAAGGACTGCTTGACATGCCACGGTTTTTCACTCGGGACAGGTGTTCAATTAATGGGCGGAGTTACGTGGAATCGCAAGAAATTCGTCCACTTTATATAACACCATGCAGGGTCCCGTCCGAAAAGGGAAAGAGGAATGCCTTTCAAGCGACGCATACACGTGAAACGTAACAAAAGAAAAATTTCCCCGCTTCCCGAAAGCATAATCTACATTATCCTTATCCACGTGTTTTCCCACGAAGCCCAAAGCAGTCTCAGGAAAGAGAAGCACCCGATTTCTCAAGGATTTACCTGTTTGCAGACAGTAAGCAAGGAGCAGTAGGAAGAAAGGATGAACCTACAGGAGTACTTCAGCAGTGTTCTCTGATCGTTGATGTCACCAGACTGTTTGACACCACCCGAATGATCCATTAGCGAGTGCACCGTGGTGAGACAGCACCCTGACGCAGCCGAGTGGATGACTAGCAGCAGACTGGTAAGCAAAGACGCCAAGTATTAATCAGAGGAGAGGGGGATATAATTTATCTTTCGCAAGAAAAAAGAGCGAGAAGAGCTTTGCCTTGGTTCGCTTTTCGGGGAGTCCGGCTCGCTCCCCACGCCCAATTTCTTTTCACCGTTTCTGTGGGCCCGCCAACTGCCCACCACCACCGTCCTGTTCAAGGGTTCGTCTCACTGTATAAAAGCAGAGGATCTTCTTGGTATCTCATCAGTCGCACAACCACCGACGAACCAAGTCCGATAGCACAGCACCATGAACGCCAAGGTGAGCACTAGAACTTCTGCAAACAGACGGTCCCCAGGATCGGTCTCTGCTGTGGACCACCACCGACATTCATTGCCAGAGGGTTGAAACACCCTCTAGAACCGCGTACACATTCAGTGCCTGCTATCTGCAACGAAATAGTACCATTTCACGCGGCTTAGTCATCCAATTTCTATAAAAGTGTCGTAATTAGACGTGTTTCAAATATCGGAGGAGAAGAGTACCTACTAACTACCCGTTGTCACCGCGAAGTGCAGTCTTGCTCGAGTGAAATCGATTCGTGAAGTAGTCTACGAGCCTTCAAGTGCTACTTCCTTCTTTTCAGCTCTTCATTGTCCTCGCCTTCGTGGCGCTAGCCCTCGCAGAGGAGCGCAAGCCCGAGGCACCGACGGCAGAGACGAAAAAGGACAAAAGAGGACTCCTTGGGCTAGGATACGGGCTGGATTCTGGCGTGGGCCTGTCAGGCTACTCGGGCCTGTCTGGCTACTCGGGCCTGTCTGGCTACTCTGGCCTGTCTGGCTACTCGGGCCTGCCAGCAGTTGGACTCCACCATGGTCTGTCGACTGTCGTGACCAAGGAAGTGGCTGTTCCCGTACCACACCCCGTTGCTATCCCCGTCGAGAAACATGTTCCAGTCGCCGTTAAGGTAAAAATCCGCTTTTGTTCGGGCCCAGTCGTGCGCAAGGAAGACGAATGAAAGTCGAATATACCCGTGTAAAAGTGAAGGAAGCGGCCGTAGGCTCAAATCGCGGACAAAATTGTGTCACTGAGCCGCGAAATCGGGAATGACATAATCATCGGGACAGCGCTTTGAATGAAGGTGATTGGAACGATTCCCATACAGTATGAAGTTCGATATACTACAAGTATGGTAATGAAGGCGATCAGCTCGTGGAAGCGAAGTCCTCCAGCTTCCAATCACGCTCTGTTTATCGCTAATTAACGTCTCAATGCGAACGAGTACATAGATTTCGTAACCTGGGAATATCGCGAATCCCACACTTGCGCGTTAGATTTCGTAGAGAGCACGTACAAAGTTATGAATCTTAACAAAGTTATCAAATCTACTTCTGACGATCAAGTAAGAAGGTTCGGGATTACAAAGCGTGAAGAGTGAAAGGATTCCAAAGACGTACTTGTAAATATCAGTAGAATACTCGAGGATTTATCTAACCATTACCGTGTGGTGTTCTCCAGGTGCCAGTAGCTGTCCCAGTCGACCGTCCCTACCCCGTGCACGTCCCCAAGCCCTACCCAGTCGAGGTGACCAGACACGTCCCGGTCGCAGTCGACAGGCCAGTCCCCTATCCCGTCAGCGTTCCAGTCAAGGTCCCAGTGCCAGCTCCGTACGCCGTCAAGGTACCCCAGCCCATCGCCGTCCCATACGTCAAGCACATCCCGTACCCAGTCGCGCAGCCGGTCGTCGTTGAGAAGCAATACAACGGCTGGGCCGGTGGCTACTCTTCATGGTAAACAACGCATCCTCAAGTGAACTCCGGGGAGCCAGCTTCGACCGCCACCAGCGAAGCGGCTGCTGCATCCTGCAGACCGACGCGGCAAGTTCCTCGCGGCGATACATCCCGGGATCGAGTGGAGGAGCTACACTCGAGCAGGAATTTCGAGCGTTCCTGAACTTCAACTACTAACACGTCGACTGCAGCCGCCAGTTTCCGCAGCTCGTGCCTCGCCGCGAATCTCAGTTCACGTCCAGTGACTCGAAGATTGGCTCCCCTAGCTGAAGAGGGGGCGATTAACGCCCCCGCTCGTCGGTGATCCTCGAAAACATCCCTATCCACGAAAGTCCAGCAAATTCCATGGCGCGTCTCGCTTCCGTGACATTAGGCACAATTTTGTACCATGGAACTTGTTTGTCAATCCCCCGTTCTTTTTTTTTTTACGTAACTTGACGCGCGTCTCGTATCATTAAAATAAAGGTCACTCTTTTCGTACGAAAGCTGGTTGTCCTTTACTCGCCTCGAAACGATTTATAAAGCTGCGCGCCTGGTGCCCAGTACTGGAGCAGTGTTGCGAAAACGGTCACCTTGACATCCTTGTGTTCGCCGATCTATCAGATTCTCTGGCGCGCGAGACTCGCGGGGGTCCGAATTCGGAGCACGGTGGGATTGTAGAATACTCCAGCGAAAGGCTAGACGATTTTATCTGCTCAAGAGTGGGCGGATTCAGGAGAATACTACGATGTTCGCAACGCGTGGTCTTGGTGGGAGGAGATTGGGCAGCCACTCACGAATTCTCGTAATAATCGAGAGCGAAATTCGAGTGTGGGACGGGGGAAGAAGTGCACGGGCGATTGGAATGCTCATTAAGCGGGTAAAGGGTGCAGTTTGCCGCGCGCGATTAACGAAATTTCCATGGGCCGCGCGGCCTACCAAATTGGGCACCGCTCGCCCGGAATAAAGCGGACGAATTACGCGAGCATTTTATTCTGATCACGATATATCAGGTGCCTCGTTACCGGGGCAAAGGGGCGAGCAGCGCTCCGCGATCGAACAATGCGCATCCGCCATTACCAAGCCCAAGGAGGAAGAAAACAATCGACTTCTACGGCCGAGTCGGTCGCCTTCGGCTGACTTGCTATCACCTTATATCACTGTGATGTACTCTACGAAATTTTCGGTTCTGCTATGAACTTTATGCGCGTGTCGCAATTTCAATTCCAATTTCTACTCGCCATTGATCCAACATCTGTCATTCCACTACCAAGACAGCTCGTCGACAGCTTTCAATCGACTTCCATAAAGCAAGGAACAGGCACCGATTCTCTCGGTAATCCTGTCTGCTCGACCAGTGGCCGTTATAAATTGTTTGCCGCTCCAGGAGAAGGTGGGGACGTTCTCTGCGAGTTTCCTGTGCGGAAGGGAACTCGGAAGCGGCTCCTACTATCGGAAACAGATCACACGGAGACATTGAATCACGCGCGTGACTCGTCAAGCCGTGACAAGGCAGACTTTCCAATTCATCGGAGCATGACCGATCGCTTTGATCAGACCACATCTGTCCGCTCCTATTATCCAACCTACTCGAATCTAGGGAACTCGGGGCGGGTACTGTGGCGAGGCTTCCCAGTGTTTACAACAAGTACGTATCAGGTTTTATTAGAAAAACATATCGAAAGGTAACAGTAAGCAACAAGAACAAGTGGCAAACACAAACTTAACGAGGCAGACTCGACGAGTGCACCGTGCGCACGATGTGGCCACGGTCTGCTCAATGATGCGCGGTGTAGTCCGGCTGAGAAGGCTGGAAGTGGCCGTGCCCGATAGCTTGCTGGTCGTATCCACCGCCGTGGCCCTGCTCGTTCACCGTGTAGGAGCTGTAGCTCTCGGAGTCGTGGCCAATGTGGTCACCAGCCGACTCGTAGCCGCCGCCGCCACCGCCGCCGCCGCCTCCACCCTCCGACTCGCTGTGCGCCTGATAAGGTATCGGGTGTGGTACCGGGTAGAACACTGGCCTGGTCAGAGCCACAGGCTGGGGAACAGGAATCGGCTGAGGCACCGGCACTGCCTTCGGCACCACCAATGGCACTTGCTGCTGAATCTCGATCGGGAACGGCTTCGACACCTCGATAGGCACTGTTTCGTGGACTTTCACTAGCTTCGTGTACGGGATCGCGATCGGATGGTTCACAGGCACCGGGACGGGTATGTGGTGCGGTATCTATTCGAGGAGAAAGGTATTTCTAGATCAGCTTGCGGCGGGACAGATCGTGGCTCTCGGTTTACGCGGTCTACGGAGAAATGGAACCAGTCGCTTTGCGGTCTGGAGAAAGGGGTGGATGCGCTTCACTGCCAGTCGGCTACTCGAACGAGCGCCGCAACGAGTCTCGAGGAGTTCCAGCAGATCTGGGTTTCTCGTTTCAATAGTTTCCGCGCGGGGTCTGGTTAATTTTTCGAGTAGACTGTGGCTTCTATGACTTCTGCCCGAGGTAGTGGAGGAGATTAGTTCTGGGATACAGTACGTACCTTGACTGGATACGGGACTGGAACCTTGACGACGGCGGTCTTCGTGACCTTTATGATTTTGGTCGGTATCTCCTTCAGATGGACCGATTGCGAGATGAGCTTCGGCTCACTGGCGAAACCATGGCCTTCCAGGGAGAAATGGGAGGCTCTCGCGGCGGCCACGGCCAGTACGAACAAAAACTGCAAAGTTGCAATCACGATTGAAGGTTACTGAACTCCGTTGAACCCATCTGGTTAAACATCGTCCCATTCGGACCGGGCGAAGCACGAGAAGAGAGGGAAACTTTCGACGCGTCTACTTTAAATTATGACTCGAAATTATTTTTAACATCCTCGAAATTCTGGTAGAAAGTTGCTATCTACCTTCCTTTAGAGTCATTAAATAGGAAGGACAGAGTGATATCAGCTTTCAGTCCAAAATCTTTTCAGCTATCGGTGGCAGTAATGGCTTCGTCGAAATACTTTCCCCAAAGTGAGCATAGATCGTTTTCCTCGCACGGCGCTCTTTAATAGTCACTTTGAGAATTCACGCCCCAGCTCGATAGCGAAACCCGAGGAAAGGGTGACAATGACAAACTACACTTCGCTCGGACCCTTCGATTCACTGACGGCACACCATCGCGAAGTCCCTGCGACGGGAAAGCAAATGAAAGGAATAGGAAATGGAATCCGTCCATCACAGCCCCGACTCTTCTGGGTCCGCCCTCTCGAAATAAGCGTCCGTGAACTCTCTGAACGTGGACGTGGATGGTGAACTTACTACTCGAAACATCCTCATCCGGTTCCCAGGTATTAGCAGATATATTAGACGCTTCCGATGGGACGAGTCACACTGACAATTGCAGTACCGGCAGTTGCTTATATACGAGGACCTTCACCGTCACCGATTCACGAAGAAAGCACTCTCTTTCCGACTGGCTTGCGTTCTCCAATCTTGTCTCCGCTTCTCCCCTTTTTTCCCCCTTGCTCTTCTCGCGCCAGTGGAAGTTCGACGACCGCCGACGCGTCCTATCTCTATCCAGAGGTTTCACGTTCGGTTTCAAGTACAATCGACGCCGATACCTCTCCACCAGGCCCATCTTCCTCCAGGTGAACTCGAGCGGAGATAACGTTCCTGTTTCGTAACAAACCTCGTCGCGCAGCATCCCTCTGTCCGATCGCCGAACGCGTTTCTTTCGATCCCAGCAGAGGGGCGAGTTTTCTGAATGAACTGGATGCATGTGGTTTGTTTCCTCTTGTTCTGTGTCACAGCTCCACGTACTGGGAGTAAGTAGTAGCGTCAGCTTTGCATAATCACAGGAGTTTCGATCTGTTGAATCATTGGATTTGCAAATGTCCTGCGCGAATTCGATCGCTTCGCGCTCTTAGCAATTCGTTAGGAAGACGATGTGTCTTCTTGCAGAGACAGAGGATGAAATGTATACAGCAGGAATTCAATTGCGAACGGTTAAGTGAACAGGAGCTGGCATCATTTACGGATGATACTCTGTCATCTTGCACCCGTGAGATCACATTGGACACGCTTTCACCGATAATCGTATCGCCTGTGTCTCAATCTTTACCGGCTGGATTTAAAATATCGAGGGGCAAGAAGTTGCTCGTTGGAAAGGTTTAAGTTGCGAATCCACGATGAGATTTTCAATAAGACTTTTCTATCATGAGACAAAAATCTCAGAAATAACGCAAATAGTCACTGGAGCCTAGTTTCGTGAACACTAATGACAAACTAATTAAAAAATAATAAAATAATTAAAAAATTGTCTGAGGTTAAAGTCTCGCGTGAGTCGCGATATTTTTGTCCCATTGTGGATTTGCACCTTTATTGGTTTTTGCTGCAATTTTATACATGTAGGACCATTTACGTTTGATTTAATTGTACGATTGAATGTTAATGCCAACGTAGTTCACAAGCAAACCAGCAATATCCCACGAGTACATTGCAAGAATGATTATTAAAATCCCTCCTCCTAGCAAAGACACATCCAAGCAACGTTCCTTAAATTTTCAATGATGAAGGAAGCCACGTTGCAGGAAGTAACGCTTCCTACGCCTTCTCGCGGTACGGTTTCCTATTATAAAAATGGAGAGAGTAATCGGCACGCATTTCAGCCAGACGATTCACGGCCGAGGTAGAGAACGGTGAAAGGATTACCGCTCAGTGACTGAAAGAACGTCCAAAGTAAGGGGACTAATCTGGATCATCTGGTTCTTTCTCTGCTCGCTAGCACGTTCGTTCGCATGCACTCGCGCGAGCAAACCGCTCGCTGTCGCTGCCTCCGCGGGCGACTATTGTCGCATTATAGAAGCAATGGGATCGTGCTCTATCGCCTTATATTTCGGTCAAGCGGAACCAGTTAGATCATCCTCAAAACGTGCCAGGTTTTATATAATCCATTTCTATGAAGCTCCTTAGCGTTCGCTCAGATCTGTCACTCGCTCCTTTCTCACGTTCCAAGGAGATCGATCCCGGAAAGGTGGGCTCGATTATCCGTGGCCGTGGGTGTGCCGTTTAAGTAAGCTTGATGGGGAACGTTTATCCTCCGATTCGAGTGCGAAGGTACCGAGTTTAATCGGTGACGGTGAAACGGTCCTATCGTAAGGGCGACAGAAACCGGTTCGGCAGAAAAGCAAATGTAAGACACTAAAATCATGATTCGACTAGCCCTCTTTCTCCTCTCACTTTCGATGAAAGCTGCCAATCCCGCGCCAAAAACCTGCACGGATTGATCTCTCCCACGGAACACTAGCAAAAGTGACTCGAATATTGTTTCCTCCGGAGCGATTCAATCGACCACGTCCTCTCTATTTAAACGTTCGACGGAAAAAATATGGCAATTGCTCGGAGTCGCGTGGAGGATGATAATTTTTCAAGGGGATTCGATCGCGGTACGTTGCTAATGGTTGCCAGGAATAAGAATTCTGTTTTCCTCGCTGCAACACTGCTCTTTTAGTACTATTTCCTTGCTTTTGCGCCGGACAAAGGACCGATAAACATCTGCGGTAAAAGCAGCACGTGTCTGTTTTGTTCGTTTTGCAGGAGAAAGGCAGAAAACGGCAAAAGGTACAAATCGAGGAGGAACGGGGCGAAAGATAGTGCTGTGAGAGGAAAGGCCCTCAAGTTTAACTTGATACCCATAATTGTGTGCGAACACGTTCACTTCTCGCTGAGAAATATAATACAGTTTTCCGTTCTTTAGCCACTCGAATGATTAAGTTACCCAACTGCAGCCCGTGATGTCAGACATCTTTATCGCCAGCGATACATATTTCATCAAGAAGGAGTGTCTTCTTGGCGTGGATATGAAGGAGGTAGAGTAGGCGTTGCTACATATTTAAGAGCAGAAACATCGGAATTTTTGATGAAGAACAAGTCGTCAATTAGGTCACGGATTCGATATCGAAGGCGAGACAAAGTTGTACAGTGTTTCAGCCTCCCACGGAGAGGATCTTTGTGAAATATTGATCTCTAGAAGAATCAGATGACAAACGTTCAGAAAATGGTCATGCAGGAAGCAGTCTGGTAACGTGGAGTTTGCTGAATAAAATCCTCTGAATCGTTCCAGTGAAATGTGCACCGATTTGCGTGAGAGATAATAAAGATAATTAGAGCACGAGCTAGGACCCTTTCCTTCCGCAACTCGCTGGTCAAGCGGTTCTTACAACTCCTGTCCATAAGCACACAAAATGCAATATAATATCGGGGCCTCCGACGATTAATAGAACGCTCGATCTTTCCATCGTTGCGTTTGCATTTAATTTGATTCGTGGAGATGAGTAGCAGCCATGTGCATTCGAAACAGTAAACTATGTTCCTCCATGGCCCCTACGTGCTGGCAAACTTTTACTTGGCTGTCCGAGGTGAAATCTACACGCAGGCTACACTCCAGATCCTGAACACACGTTCACCTTCCAGTTTTTATTAACAGATAGAGCCACTATACTCGATAGAGTTCGAAGCTTGAATTTAAACCGAATTGCGCAGAAGCATGTACCCTTCGTGGATCATGGAGGTTTTCTGGTCCTTCTATAGATATGTTGAGCGCAGACATGAATTTATTTTTATAATATTTTACATCTATGAAGTATTTATTTCTTTCCTAATTTTACTCCAACAGTGTGTTTTGTGTAAATTTGTGAAAACAGCTCGCGCCTTGCAAAATTGCGTAGATATACGCTTTTGCATGTGACTTCTTTCTACTTAAGTAAATAATTATTTGAACGAAATGGAAGATGCAGCTATTTTAAATAGCAATTGCATCAGGTCCCACGATTTCTCAAGCCGCACATTCCCACCGAGATCTTCGTTATGTAATTAATGCAAGATCAGTGTTTTCGAGCAGAACAGCAGCCAGCATCATTCATCATAAGCGTAGAAACCAGCATACCAGATACGATAAAAACGTTACGAGTTTCGATCGTGTGGAATCTTCGGTGGTCAAGGCTGCAAATCCAACCTGATATGTGCGAGGAAAGGATTTATGGATATTGATCATCTTAAGCGAATGAGGATGATAAATGTCATTAAAGTCTCCTATCTCCTGAAGAGAAAAAAATGTTAAAGAATAAACGAAGCTAATCAAATCTCACGTCACAATAAAACCATTTAATTTTTACATGAAAACCATCGCATTTTTTTAACTCAGCGAAGAAGTTTATTCCATAACCTTCGCGTAATAGCATTTTATTATTATAGCGTGTTTTCGAAAACCAATGATGTACCTAAATTTATTAGGGTTGCCATCCTTTTCCTTCCCCTACAACCGTACGATCGTATCGAGAGAAGGCTTATTGAAAAAGTCGACCAACGTGGGCGTGCAGATCGGATGATTTACACAAATAAATACTTCCAGCCGGTGTATCCACGAATTTGAAAACTGGAAGGTAGTTTTTGCGCCTCAAATTTCAGAAGAAACTGTACCGAATCATGCAAAATGGCACCGAGTTCTCGGAAACAATTTTATTTTTATCAGAAGTAACAGCAACTTGCTGGAATTCAGGATTTCGAAAACCTAGTTCTTTAAATTGGTTCGTCAGATCCACAGATTGTAATATAATTACCCAACGAGCCGCTATTTGTTATAGGCCAAGGATATAGGACCCATAATCTATATTCATTTACAATTTAAATCTGCCGAGGAATCGTTTCTGGCGCGGCAGGTGGAACTGCATAAATATCACACATTTGTAATGTCACCTTGCGGAACAACACCAAAAGCTGAACCGGTCAATCTTTTGTGGAATTTTCTCCGTATCGTTCTAGGAATGCGAACGAAATTATAAAATGAGGTGTTACTTCATCCCGAGAATAAAGAATCTTTAATAAAACACTCTGCAATGTTTATAATACGAATTCCAACGATTTAAGCTTCGAGCGAGGATAAAACGCAAAGTCCACTTACATTTTCTCTACTCAAAAAGCTTTACATAGTCGTGACGCAACGTGGTTCTCAGGAAGTGAAGCAACACTCGTGGCTGTCATTGAACTCGGTTCGATTTAACTGTCTGACCGAGGGAATCGCATTTGAACCGCAGAAAGTACTCGAACCCCTTTAGATAGGCTCCATTAAACCGAACAGAATTCCGACGTTCATTATCCGAATGTTTTTAATGCTTCTTCTGCTCGCGGCGAGGCCCGTTAATGGGCGTGCACGCACCCAAGGGACCAAAATAAGGGACAGAGGAGAGAGCGCGGGGAAGTGGAGAGAACGGTTTTGCATAAATCATCCTTGTTCCCATGGATGCTGCTTAAACATCGAGAGTAAAAGGTGGGGAAGAACAAGAGGAAGAGGGATCGAGGTGCCACCAATACCGAAACGAAGGATGGAATTCTGTTTTCTTCGGCGCGTGTCACAGACGCGCGAGCCACCAATACCAGCCGAGGGTTTATTCAGAAAATATTTCGTTCACCGTGATTCTCCGCGGCGCAGGCCTTCAAGAGGAGTCAATTAAAAAATCTAGTTCTACCAATGCCAACGGATTGCGAAATCAGCTGGAGGGAGCATCGGCCAAGTATAAAAGGTCGAAATATCTTTGGGATGATACTCAACTCCTCATCCATACACCATACGGCTAACATGAGGCTCCTGCTCATCACTCTGGTAAGGATCCTCCTGTATCATCCCTTCGACCATTACGACGTCGCGGTAACATCATCTAAAATCTAAATCGTATATTCTCCGCTGGTTTCTATTGGTATAGATTTCTTAATACACTCTTGATCAAACTTCGAATCTTGCTGCTGTGGCGTGAAAGCCTGACGGCTCGGAGGTGCAAACGCTTCCATTTACCTTCGTGTCTAACCACTTTTTGGAATCCCTTCGGATCAAGCTCGCATGTCTTCTTTGTCCACAATTGCAAGACACTGCAGACGGCTATAAATTTGCCGAGCAAACTCACCGCGTACTTCTCCTTTTGTCCAACACCTTCAGAATTCACCTTCGAGGTGTTAATGTCTTTATCGAATTGAATTCATAAACACCAAACTGGATCTTCCCCGAACGTATTACATCGATTGTATTTTATCCACAATACCACCTTGGAAAACAAGTTCGCGTGCTTGTTCAGAGTTAACCATCGCGTAATTCGAAAAATATTTCAGACCTGCTTGTCAGCTTGCCTGGCTCTGCCCCATCAAAAGCAGAAGAGGGGGATTCTGCCAGGAGATCCGCGCTATGGAACCGACCTCCATCAACACCACCATCATCATCCGGAGTCGGTGGTAGAGACCGCGAAATCCATCGGTTATTCTTACAACATCCCAGACACTCCGATTACGTTGCCACAGTTCAACTATGGGCCGCCTGGCTATCAACCAGGTCTCCCTTTGAACAATGACTACTTGTCACCGGTCGTTGATGTCGCCAGATACTCCCTCCCTGTGTCCACTTACGGAGTAGCAGATTACGCCCACGTAATTATAATTAAGCATTGCTTTACTCGAGTGTTACATATCGGAGGACTGAGGCTCCTGCCTTAAGCGACTAATAATGGAGAAACTGTTATGTTTTCACATAGATTCCCCAACTGACCAAGACAGTCATAGGCCCAAGCGCCCTGAATGTGAAGACGATCTCGAACACCGTGGCTCCACTTCCGCTGGAACAGATTAAGGTTTGCCTGCTATGTAACATGATTTATCGCTTGATCAAATCGTCAGGTATAATTGTCTAACGAACTATGGTTATTTTATGATGCAGAAGGTCACTGTTTCACCACCAGCCACCTCTTATGGAACTCCCGTAGTCGACTTCCTTAGAGTAAGCTAAGTTGTAACCAACGTGCCCTAACAACCGCTAAAACAGAGAGTCACAATTTGGTTTGTAATTTTTCAGACCCCCTTGACAACAGGCAGCCACCACGCGCTCCAGACAATCCAGACCGCGCCTGCGGGCCGAGGTAGGAACCATTTTATGTTTTTATTGAACCTCGCGAGACGTGTCTGCGTAATGTTTGGATTACGAAAGAATGTGAATACATCTCGGCATAGTGTGACAAATAGGAATGTATCTCGAACGTTGAATAATTTATGCACCGACATTTCTCGGCGCAGCTCCTGTGAAAATAAATCATGCTATTTTAAGAGGCTTCTCTCGTTCCGTATAGTGGCTTGATAAAGGTCAAGCTCGTCGCCACTGAAAGTTAACGTGGCGGGGGTTTCAATAAAATTCTTTATCTCCACTTTGTCTTACAGTTACAGTGGAGGACGTGCCTTCGTTTGCAGCCACCGCAACGCAGAGTGTAATTGGCAGTACCCTGGTCAGTGAGAACTTACCAGCTCTCCACTCCACCATCGGAGGGATCAATCTTCCCGGTTACGACATCGCCTCTTATGCGCCCTCTACCTACGCGAGCTACCAGCCAGCCATTCAAACGGCTGTTCCTACAGGATTCAACGGAATTGGATTGAAATCCGTGCACGTAGATGCACCTTTAACCTCGTTCGAAATCACCAAGAGCATTCCGACCACCTATCCGCTGCCGCAAGCCTTTGAAATACCAAGGACCACCCTTCATGCCCCCCACTCGCTCACGCATATCGTCGAACGCACGCAGCCTTTGCCAACTGTGCAGTCCGTGCAGCATCTGCCAACTGTGCACTCTGTGCCAACTGTGCACTCTGTGCAACCTCTGCCAACTGTGCACTCCGTGCCAACTGTGCACTCTGCTCCAGTTGTGCACGCTGTGCACTCTGCTCCAATTGTGCACTCTGTGCAATCTCTGCCAACTGTGCACTCTGTGCAATCTCTGCCAACTGTGCACTCCGTGCACCCTGTGCCAACTGTGCATTCCCTGCCAACTGTACACACTCTGCCAGCTATAAAGTCTGTGAAGGCGGTGACGCCCCTGCCACCGTTGCCCTCTGTGCACGCCGTGAAGACAGTATCACCACTGCCATCGTTACCATCCGTACACTCCATTGAGGCAGTAGCACCACTACCATCGTTGCCGTCTGTACACTCCATCGAGGCAGTAACACCTCTGCCACAATTGCACTCCGCGCATTCCTTTGAGGCAGTAACACCTCTGCCGCAATTGCACTCTGCGCATTCCTTTGAGGCAGTAACACCTCTGCCGCAATTGCACTCTGCGCATTCCTTTGAGGCAGTAACACCTCTGCCGCAATTGCACTCCGCGCATTCCTTTGAGGCAGTAACACCTCTGCCGCAATTGCACTCCGCGCATTCCTTTGAGGCAGTAACACCTCTGCCGCAATTGCACTCTGCGCATTCCTTTGAGGCAGTAACACCCCTGCCAGAATTGCCCGTTGTACACTCCGCGAGTACAGTATCACCACTGACACATCTGCACGCCGTGAACACCGTATCGCCTCTGCCGCACGTGGCCTCTGTACACTCCGTGGACACAGTGTCGCATCTGCCTTTGGAACCAGCCCACCACATAGACAGCCTGCACCCTTCGCATTCCGTGGAGATTCTGCCACCAGTGGAGTCCTTGGAACCTATACACTCTGTGCACGAAATAGTCCATGGCAAAACAACCCCCTTGATCCAGAGGGGCCCGATAACTGACTTCATTCAGACCGTCAGCCAGAACTTGCCCTCGTTCCCTTCGTTACCCTCGTTACCTTCCTTCCCTTCTCTCTCAGGGTTCCCAGTACAGTCGTCGACCGTGCCCCCAGCGGAGCTTGCTAGTCCTCTGAACCTCCACGTGTCCGACAGCTTCAGCAAAGACTCCATCACCGTCAACAACCCGTTGCTGCGCCCCGACAGCCTGCTGGACACTTCCATCGAGCAACACGTCGCGCCTTCCAACGGGTACATTCAACCGACAGACATCAACGGAGGATACATTTACTAAGAAAGCTTTGCAAGGACTACTCGCGAGGGTTCGACGAGGTAGTCAGGGTAGGCGTCTGGTTCTGAAAGGAACAGACGTTGCTGCGAGGATGAGATTTGAAGAAAGTGAAATGGTTCTCGGCTTGGACACTTGGGTCGATATTCACATCGTTACCTTTTGATAAATGAAGTAGTCTGTAACTATAGATTTCTATAACTTATAGTTTTCTAACTGCACGTTGTACACGAATCTGTTAAGGTTATTCGATAGCAGAGAATACCTAGCGCTGGTATGGATGTAGAACAAAAGCAGGCACACTTTGTAAGTAAATAAAATTCTTTTATTACAAACATTCGACCACTCCGTCACAATCCTGTCAGTATTCAACAATATCCGTTCCACTTCAACGTATCGGCCGTAGGTGTGGTTGCGCGACTGATACGATGAAATTATAATACAAACAAACCCGCTGTATGCTTAAGGGAGCAAATGCAATCTCGATAAACAGTATGCACTTTGAAAGGAGCTATCGAGCTTCGTTAACCGAAATACCCTATCGTTACCATAGATGACACTTGTTTGGAGGATTCATGTTCGACCCCGCGGGACATTTCCAAGCCTCGCTGAATTCCTTGGAGTTTTTCAAAACCCCCAGAAGCCTCACATGCCCGGGGCAATGGGAGTCTTCCAGTATCCATTTCAAAGCCTTCGGTGTGTACGATTCGCACCACAGCTGAAATCAATTGAAGCGTTCGTCTATTACACAGCGCCACCGACGAGCAGCAAACGTGAGAAGTGCTTTAACTTTCATGGGCAAGCAGAGAACGAAACATCGATCAAGGATAAATCAATAATTGATTGCGCGCGCAATTCACGAAGACATTGAGCAACGCCATAAATCCGACGCCTCGCAAGTCGCTCACAAAGTCGCATTGTGACATTACCATTTTCAATATTCATAACTGGTTGCTTAATGTATTCCGGCATTTATTTAACAAGATCCTATGTCCCTGACTAAACTTAAAAATTGCATCACTCCTACTTCGAATCGTATAAATTCGCTCCTACAAACATCTGCCTAAGTGTACCGAATGCACAAAGAAATCGTCGACAGGAATGAGAATTTCGAAAGGGAATACAATATCATCGATGAAATCGGAAACACCGAATCTCCATCAACGGGAGCTCGGGATTGAGTAATCGCTGGTGGGAGATGCACGAGATGAGTGCCTTACGTGCGCGAAACCGAGGAAAACCAGCTGCTCGTGAGTGAGATGAGTGAATCCAGGAAGCAAGGGCTCTTGACCGTGCCTGGCCTTCCATCTTTCGTAAGCGACGACAGCCTCCCTGAGGCCCCCATTATCGGCTATGTTTTCGCCCAGCGTTCGTTCCCCATCGATGTAATCGTCTACCTGTTCAGACATACTCGCGATTAACCTGTCGGCATCCGTGTAAACCGAGATAAGTGATGGTTCGGGCGGAGGGAGCCTGGCAAGGTCGAGTTTTGGTGGGACTGGACGCGGCAAGAGATGAAGATACGGCGACAGCAACGATAAGGAGCGCGATTCTCTGTAAAACTTTCTTGCTATCAAAATTAGATTATCTTGCGAATTGTGTATAATCTAATTTAGATATACACGTGATAAGGAACAACGCAATTGAACATTTAGTGTAATGTGTAAATGTATTCACTTGCCTCGACTTCGTAGTAGGTGTTGTAATGTTCTATGAAACACTCGGTCTTCTCCGTGTACTCGAAGATGGTCTCGTTGGTCCACCATTGCCTGACGTTCCCGTTGCTGTCGTAGTGCCTGCCACTGTTATCGAATCCATGTGTCAACTCGTGGCCGAGGACAGTGCCGATGGCCCCGTAATTCAGAGCCCTGTAATCGAGAAACGGCTGTAGGTTCACGGAAACCGGACCATTAGGTAAACTGATCTTACTCGAGACCCAGCTCGTAAAACGGGAATTGAAGGATTCCAGCTGGTATAGCTGCATGCGTGTTAGAAAATCAGTGAGTAAACCGTTTAAATTGAGGAAATGTTTGTTTCGTGTAACTGTTTATCGAAATTCCTACGTACTTATGTGATTGAACTGGTACGTATGAAACGCATTCACATCCGTCGGGTCGGTCGCCCAGCTAAAGAAAGAAACGATAATCACGCAGAGAATATTCCTGTATGCATACTGTACCATTTATTACAAAGCCTGCAACTTACTATGACAAGTTGTTGTAATTAATATCGTGGATGCACTCTAGCTCAGTGACAGACATCAAACGAACGATTTGAATCATGTTGTTCAAGTACTCCGACTCCGAGAGGTCTATCTGAAAGCATGCAAGTTCCTTCCGTTCGTCAATGGTACATTTAAAAGCGCGATGATTAAGGGGTAAAACCACTCTAGAGGCAGAAAAAAAGACCTAAATTTGACAATTTATTTTCGGAGTATGACAAACGAAATAGAATTTCTTTTCGGAGGGTTTATTTAACACATATTGAAGTACGGAAAACAATTTTTTTATTGTCATTTTCATACAAAATGGCGGCGACAGAGCCCGTCGTCGAAACCACTTCTTTCAAACTGGGAGGACGGATTTCTCGGAGACTATTGCATGGATCGATTTGAAATTTTTACAGTAGCTTCACAACAATATTCTCTTTGGAAGTACGTAGCCGTTTTTTGATTGAATGTAAACTTTTTTTTACAAACAATTTAATGCTCATGTTTAGGGCATAACATCGATTCATTTCTTAAAAAGTGCACCACTTCCACAAAAATTGATTAAAAAAAAAACCCCCTACGTACTTCCAAAGCCAATTGTATATAGATTATAATTTTTTTTTATTTTTTGTTCCCGGACTCATACATGCCGAGAAATCCGTCCTCCCGTGGCGGGGTTTTCAAAAAAGCTGTTTTCGACGACGGGCTCTGTCGCCGCCATTTTACATGAAAATGACAATAAAAAAATTGTTTTTCGTACTTCAATATGTGTTAAATAAACCCTCTGAAAAGAAATTTTATTCCGTTTGTCATACTCCAAAAATAAATTATCAAATTTAGGTCTTTTTTTCTGCCTCTAAAGTGGTTTTACCCCTTAAGGGGGTATTCTGGTCTGACGAGGCGTTTTCGTCGCGTTATTTCGGATTTTTTTTACAAAGAACCCATCAATTTTATTATTATTTAGTTTATTGCTACATGTTTATTGATGTTTGAACTATCTTTACAAATTTTGTCAATGGAAAAGAATTAAAATCAAACGCAGTTGACTGTTTTAAAGTAATGGTGAAAAAAAAAACATGGTGTCACGGTGTCCATGATTGGGCTCGTTCTAGTGATCTATAACAAAAAATGAAAAGAGATTCTATATCTGTATGCCTGTGGCTATCGTCCCTACCAGAATTATGATAAAATATTTTGTTTTTAAACTTTCACAGACCTTTAAAGTTGAAAAATTGTGCGAAAATCGAAACTTAATTTTCAAACCGCCGCCATTTGCTTAATTTTCAATATTTTTTTATCATTCTGGTAGGGACGAAAGCCACAGGCATACAGATATAGAATCTCTTTTCATTTTTTGTTATAGATCACTAGAACGAGCCCAATCATGGACACCGTGACACCATGTTTTTTTTTTCACCATTACTTTAAAACAGTCAACTGCGTTTGATTTTAATTCTTTTCCATTGACAAAATTTGTAAAGATAGTTCAAACATCAATAAACATGTAGCAATAAACTAAATAATAATAAAATTGATGGGTTCTTTGTAAAAAAAAATCCGAAATAACGCGACGAAAACGCCTCGTCAGACCAGAATACCCCCTTAAGGGAACGATGGATGAAGTGTCCCTTACGCCCTCGTAATACTCGTTAAGTATATCCTCGTGGAAGAGCCAGTCGGGGAAGCCAATCTGTGACTCCATCTTCCTATTCTTCTCCAAGGTCGCCGTTTTTGTCTGCCTGTCCATCCAGTCGGTGCGCGAGACCAGCGAGGCGAAAGCTTCTTTTATGTCGTCCAGCATCTCGAACACCTTCTTGCCCTTGTCTTCTTGGAAGGAAGGCTCGACGAACAACCAGGAGACGGCCATTCCTAAATTACGAGAGAGCATCGAGTTTCGCAACGAAATCCCCCAACGACACCGTGTTTCTGGACTCCGTGCAACCTTGATCTTTAAACGATCGTGGGATCGAAAGGAAGTATCACTAACCCATCAGCTCGTTCGCGGCAGAAGCGCAGAGCAGGGACTTGGATTCACCGACTTCCACGCTGGTCACTTCTGTGATGTAGTTGGACCAAATCTTCCTCAAACTCTCGGTTGAATGGGGCACAACGATGTCGACTATCACCCACCACATATAGGTCTCTGAAACACGAAGCTGGTGGATTACCAAGAAGAAAGGGAACTACTGGCTTCACTTTTCACCCAAGTTCACCTAATTCTTCTTCTTCACTGAGAGCCAAGTAAAGGGCAACGTCCTTCAAATACTCCAAGTCAGCGATCAGTACTTTGTCCTTGCCGTTCAGATCCAAAGTGTCGATACCCTTGAAGAGCGACTCGATGAACGGTCGCCAGAGCGGTTTAGGCGTGAGAGACGCATTGACTTCTGTCACGTATTGGTCGGTGAGCTTCTGAAGATTGTCCACCGACATGTAGTCCGAGTCTGTTGGCGCCTCGTTCCATATGCTCTGATTGCTTTCCAGACGGGACAACTTCGGGAATGTAGGATTTATAATCGGCCAATTACTGCCACCAATTTCTTCAACGAGCCCCATTAGCTGGATGCATCACTTACGTAATAAAAAGTGCTGGTCATGTCGTAAAGCGTCTCGACGACTTCCTCTAGCTCTTCCTCTTCGGGGAACGGGGCCTCGGTGCTTAAGGAGCAAGAGTCGAGGGTTCCATTATTGAGGACCTGCTTAATGACGTCGCTCATGAACGTCACTTCTGCTGTCTTCAACCTGCTCAAAAGCGTGTCCTCCGATTCGTCCTCCAGCTTCCTGAACATCGACCTTATCGCGTGCAACCGTCTCTCCAGCTCCTTATCACTGATAAATTAAAGGGACGTTCATTGAATGTAAAAAAATACGAAGCAGGATTCAAGATTGTACTTGGGCAACGGGCTGCTGGTGATTGGTGTGTCAATGAGCATGATGTTGTTGCTGGTGTTCCGTGGATCAGGAATAACATCGAAGCCGAAGAAAACGTCCCTTCCCAGAACTTTCTTCACCCGTGCCATCTGCTCGATGTAACCACTGGTCTTCTTGGTAAATGCCGCAGGAATCATAGGCAGATTGAGATCTTCCAATAATTCGAACAGGGGTGTCAGTCCCAAATCGTCCAACGCGTCTGAAAGAACGATACCAAAGGTCAGCTCTGATTGCTTTGAGCGTCAGCGACGAGGCAACGTCCTAACGATCCGACACTGAGTGGGTGACAAGTTTCAAGTACACAGAGGAAATTGGTTAAGAAAACACCAACGTACGCACGTCCATGCAGCTGTCGTAAAATATTTTAGCCTGCTTCACCGCCCACGGCGCGTTGCTGTTCGTGACATTTTCCTTCAGCAGCTCCCTGATCTTCCTGAACACTCGCTCCCTGCGTTCCTCGAACCAGGAGTTCGTCAAACTGGTGTCTGGTATCGGGTGCTCGCCTGACCATTTTCCACAGACGTATCTAGAGAGGTACAGGTTCGTCGATGGAAAAGTGAGTCGTAGGATAGGTTCCGCGGATACCGTGCAATTTGCATGCGCGACAAGACAGAGCACGTATGCTCCTCACAGCGATAAGAAAATAATCGTGCTGCCACTGTGATTACAACGAAAGCCGTGGTGTTCATTGATGAAAACATACTTGGCGACTTTACAACGTGCTATAGACACGGCGTGCCTGATCAATCCGTGGGAAAGGTGTACTCACTGATAAAAATCGTCGCAGGGATCTACAGACGTGTTCATAGACCCCTTCAAACTAGCAGCTAGACGAACAGAAGTTTCGTAGAAGGTCTCTTAATTGGTTCGCTTAACAGTACGCGGGTAAGCTTAACTAGACCTAGCAAAACGTTAACCGTTTACTCACCTATGCGAACGCAACTCTCAGTTTCACAGAGCTTCATCTGTTTAGTGGTCAGGTCTGCGGAAAGAAAGAGATTTCATTCTTCACGTGGCTTCAATGAAGCGACTGAAGCTTTACGCTTTCTTTGCTGCAAGCGGCAGTAATAATGGTAATTGGCGATGAGTGTGCAGAGGTACTTACACAATATAGAAAGTACCAGAGTCACTATAAAGAAGGAAACCGTGAGGACAAGCAGGATGATCACGAACATATTCGGTCTCCGTCTTTTGAAGCTAAAAACCGGATAGTTTCAATTAGAAAATGGCTAATTGGAGACACGTGTAGTACGAGAATTCCATGATCTTACTAGGCGTGTCTGGATCTTACAGGCACCAGGTTCGCGTGGCTGCCGATCGTGTAAATCGACTGTGCCTCATCTTCTGTGAAAAATAAAGGAAACAGCATCGTGCGCGGTACAATGGCAGAATCAAAGGAGGGTAGGGAGTATCATCCCTAATAACGAAACAGTCATCCTTCATTGCTATCTAATTTATTCTTAAACTTCCTGCATCTCCTTGGCTGACTCTAAACGAGCCTACTCTACTAGCAAGCTTGGTCTGAAGCATTAAGCCGGGGATCCACCTAGAAGCTAAGCTATTCTATGCTATGCTAAGTTTTAAAAATTTAGCTTCAATAAATCCTCATGGAACCGTTTCCACCAAAAGCTAAGCTAAGCCGTGCTATGCTTATACCACATCCAGGCTTAGCATAGCATAGCAAAGCTTCTAGATTGATCCCGGGCTGTAACTTCCAAGTGAAACCCCGGCCTTTAGAAGAAATAAGTGGAATACAAATGTATATACCAAGGTTTTCACCCTATATGAGCCTATGTGGCAAACTTCCCCGAAGCTTCAACTGCTGTAACTTCAAAGTCTAAAGCGTGACGCGACCACGAGCACGTCAAGTGACAGCGGAGGAGTTCCATAAGGTCGTAGAGGGTCGAAGGTGGAGTAGCTACGCAATATCAGGAAGCAGTGAGTGAAATGTGTATAAATATACTCACTGCGCTCGTTCATGCTGAATGGCCCACTGACCGGATCGAACTGACGACACTGAACAACCTCGGGGGACAACGCTGGCTATCCATACGTTCGCATTTTCCTGGTCCCTGCCAGTGGTTCTCGTTACTTCGAGCCGCTCGTCAATTTTCACCTGTTCCCCGTCGTTACGTTCACCCCAGCCGCGTGTGTCGCCCCCCATTAGAAGAATAACTCCTCTATGCGAGCTTCTACGCTCGGCTATACCTTCGTGAAGTTTTAATGAACTTCTACCAGCAACTTGCTATAGGCCCCGCGAGCATCTTGCATTTAGATTCTATGCAACACACACCGTCTTCCTAATTAACGGTGGTATAACGTGGTTACGTACGGTTCCATGAACGTGAACTTGAAGTAAAGACGACGCGATTTCTAGGTGAACGATAGTAGAGGCTTCATTCGAATACCGGGAATGGAAATGAGTTAGGAAGATGGGCAAGAAGTATCGACAGAACGGATCAGCAGACGAGAAAGAAGTTGCT
Organism: Andrena fulva; assembly: GCA_946251845.1. Classification (NCBI taxonomy): domain Eukaryota; kingdom Metazoa; phylum Arthropoda; class Insecta; order Hymenoptera; family Andrenidae; genus Andrena; species Andrena fulva. The sequence goes on along the minus strand of OX276329.1, from coordinate 56,392,344 downwards.
TTAATTGCCCTCTGCGTTCAGAGGGTTAGGGTGAAAGTATGAACTTTCATTTAAAAGGTTAAAAGAAACTGTAAATATTGTTCAAGATAGCCGGGCAAATCGACCTTCGTCGTAATTGACGTACGAAGACTTTATCATTAAAACATGCACTTCCTTGAAAGCCGTGATCGATATCGTTGTCGTTCATGCTTTCAAGAGTTTCCAAGTTCCGCTTCTCGTTGCGGAAACAATTCTCGAAATTAGTATGCAGATTGCGACGGAGAACCTATTTGGTGGTGTTACATATGGAACTGAATCACAAACGGAGTTGCGTTTACGTAAATCGAACTTCGCAGAAGGCAGTTACCTGCAACGAGGTTCGCGCAATTGCAATTTGTTCTTTAAAGAAAACACCGGAATGTGGTTACATTTAAATATCTCCGATAAAATTTCATAATGCTGCTTGTTGTATCACTCTAATAACTTCTTTACGTCTGCCTCGCATATGTTGCATTAATAAGAGAAAGTGGAAAGCAATTAATTATTCCATAAAATGGACAGCTATCTTTTCTAATATTATACCGTGCACTTTTATGTGTGTGCTGGAAAAAGAAATTAGGTTGTCCATGATCGATTAAAACGCGCAAAGCGCTGCTTCGGTGATCGATATTCTTATCATGCGAATAGCTGGCAGAGTAAATAACATAATCGATGTCTCGTGCGGAAGTGACATTGTGCCATTACATGTCAGACTCGAGGACGTCACTTCGTGCCGTTGAACCCTGCGTGAAACGTCCTAAATTAAACAAAGCATCCTATGAAAATTGATTGATATCTTACAATCACTTATTTAAGAAACTTGTTTCTTCTGCTCACATTTTCGAATCACAGATTGCTGCACCCACTTTAAAATTACCCGCAGGCAGCGAATTCATCAGTACACTTTCGGTCTTTCAAGCAGCATTTGAAATTGGGGGGCATCCGGGTGGTTAGCGAAGAAATCGCTGGCAAGATTTGCACTGGATCATACTGACGCAGAACGCCAGAGGGAATCGCTGGAGGCGATCTGTTCGAGCACTGGAACTCTCTGCAACGTTTCCCCTCTCGATTTCGTACCCTGGATTGAACGGCACCTGACACACCCGTTAATTATAATCAGCTTTTCAGCGAAGTCGCCGCGTGACCAAGGGAGACATTCCCCAGGCCCCCGATCTTTCAAATGCGAATCAACAGTGCACGATAATCCATCATTGAATGCACGAGCAGCAGCAGCTGGAAATGAAAATCGGACAATAGGATTTCTCCAACGGACTGCCCGCGTTAATTGGTTCTGCGTGCTCAATTGCGTAAGGATCATTGAAATTCACGCTTAATGTAATTAGACGCGCGGTCTGCCCTTCCGTAATGTTCGGAGCGTTTTGTCCGCGCTCTCTCCGCCGGGCAAAACGACCAGCAAGAACTTCCCGCATAATTTATTATGCGAGAATACGAGTGTCAAGTTGATTATGCAACCAAGTGAAATGCAAGGTAGAACAGTAATTGATGTATCGCATAGAAGAAACGTGCCATCAGCCGATCGCCAAGCGATTATATCATTTTCCTGATTTTTATACAATAAAATTCTTGTCTGCATTCGAACGAAGACTGATAGGAATCGATTGGAAGGCAATTGAATTAAATTCATCATATATTACGCGATGCAGACCAATCCAAATGCTTAAGTGATTTCGTTGTACCCCGAACTGACTCATTCCGCGGTTCTGTGACCGTTTTCCTTGTCTTTTTTCCTATGATATCCGTGTCAGACGATTTACGAATCATACCGCTTTCTCGTTGCACAATTCTTACGACGTAATCTTCTCAGCGTTCCTTTTTTCAAACAACTGCAGCCGTAAAGATGGTTGCAAAATGAAAACTTCGTTAATGCTACGTAGTAATACCGATGGCATAATCCCGGCTGCTTCCGCGAGGCTTGCGTGTTTAATGAAGAGATGTTAAGGAAGGTAATTCAGGGAAACTCACGTTCCATCAAGTGTTCCAAGTTCAAAATGAGAGGAGGTTTTCTAAATCAACAGATTTCTCGAATGTCCGCGAAATATTTCTCCATTTCAGGCTCTGCACCTTTTGACACTTGGAATGGTGGCTGCGCGATAGTCTCTCGAGTATATAAATTTCCAAATTCTGTGCGATCTAAAGTTTTTGTGGAAAGAAGCGAATCGATGTGTTTTTCTCCCAACGCGAAGCTCTGTGAAAACGATGGCAGGGGTTGAACGTTTCTGTTTGCGCCATCGGTTACCCTGGCGACATTGGATTGATTCGTATCGTAGGACTTCCGTTTCGCACGCGCCGGGAGTGTATGCGAGTGCTTGTCAATTTGCACAGAGGTTTATGAGAATACAGATAAAGAATTTTGATCACCTAGCAATCGCTAAGTCCAAGCAACACTTTAAGTAGAAATTTGAACAAACTTCTACCATAGTCTACAATCAACGGAAACCGAGCAGAGGAGCGAGGGATGAGAGACGAAAATAATCACACGTTCTTTGTTTATCACAAGACATAAAAATTAACTTTTATTAGAAAATAAATAAAAGTGTTGTTGCAGAAGTAATGGTAGCGGGAGGGGGTAGTAGGCGGAAAGAAGGAAAGAGAATATACAATGAAGGCTCCGATGTCGTGGTGTCCTCTTCGATATCACATGCCGCACAAGAATTTCAACGTGTAACCAAACGGGGTAGCTGGGGTTCTACGAGTGGGATAGAGGGGTTGCGAGATTGTAAAGAAGTCGCTGCGCCCTCGCGAGGGTGTGTCGCGTGTAGCTGCTCCATTAAGAACGAAAGAACATAAGTAGACATTATTTTTTTTTTTTTTTAAAAAAAGATTGGCTGCCTGGTCTGAGGTCTTTGGGTGGTCCAGAACGCTCGCCGATCCCGAGGGTGTCGATGTTGACGATCTTCAGACTCCTCAAGACTTCGCGCCCTTCGTCCGACGCTCCTTTTAGCTGGATAATACTGATTTGCCCTTCCGACTCTCCTTTCCCCGGACGAATTCCGTTTGATTCGAGGCTGGAGAGGTCCACGCTCCCTTGGGGGACGAAGGACACGAGGCCTGGCCGAGCTGGCACCTGACGACGCGGACGCTTCAGAAGTGTATATCGTCTGGGGCTTCTTTCCCGCCAAGAGAATTTCGATGATTGGCCGTGGTTATCGTTGTGTATCGTAAGGCGTCGCTACGTGAAGCACCTCAGGACGGCTCGCCCAGGATGGATCACCCTGGACCAGCGAGTTCAGATGGTGCCGTACGGAACTTTAATCCCAGGGCTGGTGGACGGGAGCCTTGACGATCTTGAGCACCGGCTCGACGTACTCCTCGACGGCGATCAGATGGGGCTTGACGATCGCAGAGCTGTGGTACGGTATTCTATTGACGTGGCCCTGGGGAACCTTGATGTTCAAGGGCTGGGGGTGTAGGGGCGGGATCGGCTGCTGCTGGGGGACCTGGATCGCGTGCACCACTTGCGGAGCGTGTACCTAGAGGAATCATTTGAAACGTCAGTATCCAATCGTTCCGCGAGCTTCGGATGCGATGTAAAAAAAAGGGGACTGCGTGAATGTGTCTCTATGGATGGGTGATAATTCACTTGTTGTCCGTGACTTTTATGTACTGTTTACGTGAAACCTCCACTGGCTACTTTCACACGATTATGGACGTTTGGTTCAGTGTGTTCTGTTGAGAGGCTATGGTATCGGTTTCTTTACCTGATCATGTTTCCTATAGAAAGTTCCTCCTTTGGTAGGGAAATGGTATCGGCGCTGGAAGCGGGAGGCTACGAATGCTCAAGGGACACCGTAACCGATTTCTAAATTGATTAAGCGATACTGTGGGAAACGTGGAAATCGTTGTATAAGAAGCGAGAACTGGAGCGACTCGTTACGGGGCGTAATTGCGCGAGGGATCCGAATCGCTGGCAGGCTGGTCAGCCGCAGTTTCGTCAGTAGGTTCGTAGGTCCTCGAGCTGATCAGGGATTTAATTAGCCGATGATTAGGGTTCGATTCCGTCCCCTGATCGGCTGGAAAGTTACGTTGCGCGGCTGGTAACCAGCGGTCTGCATTACACGAACCATTAATCATGGAAAGTGAGGAGGTACCTACCGGCGGTGGACAATAACGATGACGGAAGACAGTAGGCTGAAGAAATTTTGAGGAACGCGGAACAGAGTGCCGTCAGTGAGGCTGATCGGAAGCTCCTAACTTTCTACCATTTTAGTACAACTGGAGGTATCTCGCTCTGAAAGTCTGAGGGCTCTCAGGAGCAGAAAATTGGAATTGCTGGGCAGCGTGCTGCTCGACTACGGTGTTAGAGATTCAGTGTACCAAGAGAGATGAAGGAAGATCGATGTCGTTTCTGTCGTATCTGTCGTTACCTGATGGAATCGCCCTCGAATCGTCTTTGTCATTACCTGAGGCACTGCCACCTTCACGTACGAAGGTTGTGCAGCGACCTTCACGTACGAAGGTGCTTGCCAAGGTGCAGGTGCTTGCCAAGGTGCAGGTGCTTGCCAAGGTGCAGCTGCCTGCCAAGGTTCAGGCGCTGCCCACGGTTGCGAAACCTAAGCGTTTCAAAATCACCATTTCGTTTGAGTGCGATCGGTTTCTCGGGAATCCCGAGCTAGATAACTATGGTTACGTTTTGGTTACTGGCCGCCGAGTCTGTCCAGTTACTCGGTTGTCGAGGAGCGCAGAGAACAGCGAGAGGACAAGATTTTCTGGAGGATCGAAACGATGAGCCAGAAGAAGAGTAGAACGTTAGACGATTATGGAGAGACTATCGAAGGGTCTCCCTTCTCGTTGAATTCCCTGCAGCCCAAGCTCCGTCGAGTGAGACTTGGGCGTCGAGGAGTCACGACTGAATTAATGAGTAATTAATTGAAGAACAGAGAGAACGTCGCCGCAAGCAGTTGTTAATAGATGAGTGAGTCCGAGCAAGTCGCAGCTACTGCAGCAGGTTACCTGCAGTACTGCTTCGACAATGTTACTTTGACGCTAGACTCCCAAAGGCAGAGCACTTGGAAGTTCTCGAGGTGTTGCGAGAAAAGATGAAAACACCTGTCAGAAGAACGTGACAGAAGACGTGAAGAAACAATTTACGCTGTAATGTTTCGAGGCAGCGGTAGAGGCAGACTTCCGTTACGCTGAATGTAGGAAATTATTAGAAGGTTGTTACGCAACATGCAATGGTTAACTGAAATTTCTAATGGCAATAGAAACGGCATGGAAGACTACGCGTAGACTCGCGATTTACCGGAGATCGCAATCGAGCCACGGAATTTTCAGAAACCCGTGCTTTTCACTTACCGGCGCAGCCCATGGGATCACTCCGGGGTAGGCACTGGCGGCGGCCACCACGGCGAACAGAACAATCTGCAATTGCACAAAGACCAATTTACCATTTCACCCATAACTCATCGAAAATATTAAAGACACTACTAAGCACCCCGAACAATCTCAAACTAATCAACGACTATAATGCTCCTTAGTATTCCCTTAGTAGCGAGAGAGAAAAAAATAAGAAAAGTATAGCAACGTTTCTGTCTCGGGACTGAAAAATATTTTCATTAAAAGATTTCCTCCCGGAGAGCAAGTCTGAGACCTACGGTCTCGTGACTGAGCGCGAAGCTCAAGAGCGAACAACTCGTTCGTAACAGGTTGGAGACTTACGACGAACTTCATTGTAGGCGATTTTTCTTGTGCTGTACACGGGAAAACACTACGTATCTGAGGGGCGACGCGGTATGCTTTTATAGCGGTGCCCTGCCCAGGCCCAGGGAGCCAAGATGAGGCGGGGGCACAACGATTGCATTGCATACGGACCCCTTTCACCAATAGCGTTCGACCCTTTCGGACCCCTTATTCGGCGCTCGGCTGACCGCAGAGAACAGTTCCACTTCCGGCAACCGCGACGGCACCCTCGAAAAACCAAAATCCTGGCCCGGGAGACCTCTTCACCGTGGAAAAACGATCGTCACAGATTGACCTGGTTCTATGGCCGCTACATAGAAGTTGCGTTCGTCGATCTAGAAAAACGCCGAGAGATTACAGCTGGCGAAAAATTCATCGACGTTTCCGCGTGTGTACCTTTCGCTTGAATAATCACTTCGTTATTATCTCGTGCTCTGTTTTTTTTTTCTCTATTCTATCGGTTAATTAGAGAATATTATTCTATACGTTTGACTCGAAATGACCGTTGCATAAGCTGGGTAAAAAAATTGATCGGTCTTCCTGCGTAGTTGCTACGCGTGCACGGTGAAGGGGATATTCATAAAGGGGAAGATATATTTGTCCGCGATTAGTTCGCATCATGCCCAGTCTGCTTTTCGCCTCGGCGTCATTGTTTCTCCCGCGTCCGTTCAATTACAATCTGGCCCTCGATCATCCCGGCGGCGCAGCAATAAGAAACGAATTGCACAACGGAAAATGAAGCGCGACTTCCGGCTGTATTGACGTAACGCGTATCGCAGCGATGTTTCGCCGAGTATTTTGTGAAATTTCCCGGCGAGATCTTGCCTTTTCCACTGCATGGTAATTTTCCCCCGTGCTCCTCGTCCCGACGTGCTCCGTTACCTTCCTCGACCATGCCCGCTTCTCTTCGATATCTATCATTGCTGTTCGCGATCGTGATCTACCATAATTCACCCTGCTCTTCCGATCGAATCTCTCTTCCATCGCCGTCGCTCGGTTGCGCAACCTTCGCTAAAATCCAATTGCTCTCGGCAAGAAATTCTGGCCAACGCGCCAGCAGCTAAAACGTATCACCGCGAGCGGCAAAAAGCCACCGAGGTGCCCTACCGTTTTATTGTTCCCCATTCGCAGCCGAGTTTTGTGCCAACGTGAAATTAGAACGTACCGCGTTTTTCTCGGACGCCACCACGCTGGATTTAATTCGGCCAGGAAAAAGGGCGTCGAATCGTTCCGTTTCCCAATGTGGGCAGATAGGAATCACTCGGTCACCATAATTCCGTCCCATACGCATCTTAATGGGAGGACATGGCGCAAAGCGCGATGCCGCAACGTTTTGCAGCGCATGAAATAATCGGTGGAAAAGGGAAATTGATCTCTCGGGCTGATTACGTTAGTTTGAAAGGAAGTTGTAGCACGAATTCTATCCAGAGAGCTCTCGAAATCATGTTTTCGAAGAACGGCCCTACCGAATAAAGGCTAAATCGTTGGGAGCAGTGGGGCGCTCTGCATTTAATCTTGGAGGGAGCCGTGTTGAAGGGTTAAAAATATTCTTAATACAAATTCAATAAAATTCAGTAGGTGATTAGAAGAATTTATTTAAAGAATAAAATCCAGGTTTCTTTTCTTTTTACAAAGCCCCTTGTTCGGGTGGTGCCAGGGCCCCTTGGCCCTCCTCTGGGTGCACCATTGGCTGGGAGACTATCCTTCCAACGCCGAGTCTCGTTAAAAGAAATATTATGCAACTGCCAGGGGAAAAGAGTTTCTATGCGACCAACGCGGGTGTATTTCAGTTACAATTTTCATCTCTCCCACCCTATTTAGATCAATTATCCAGCGGGTCTCGCTAATAGGCAGGGTTTTACGACTCGCCAATTTCGTAAGCGCTGTAAACGCTAGATCGCTGTAACCTAACGAGCCGACGCGCTGCGAGCAGTAAATGCAGCTAATTCTGGGTCGTGGGTTTGCATTGTTCAGATTCGCATAAAATGGGCTGGATCTTTAATTAGTACTTCGTGCTACGTTAAAATGAAGCGCTCGGCAATCGATTGATCGTTCGATAATCGTGCACCTGAAAACCACTATGAAAAAGCGTTAAAGCAGCGGCAAATGGGATAAAAGGATTTCACGGAATCAATTCGCGCCACTTCTTACGCAACTGATTTTTGTCACGTCGGCGATTACGACGGTGCTATCGACACCTACTCTCGAGACAGAAAGTAGAAGCGAATATAGGCAGATTTCTCAGTTTCTGGGTGAAGAGGATGAAATAACGTCTCTGGTTCGTCGAAAAACTCGCCCCTAAGGACAGGCAGGCTCTCCTACGTGATCTTCAGAGACGAAGGTTGCTACGATTCGCGAAGTTTCCACCTTGGCACGGTTTCCCTAAGGCGACTTTTCCCGCTACCTTTGGCCTGCTAGATCGCCTTTTCGAGAGAACTGGCCGCCCTTTACATGGGCGTGCAGGTTGGCCAATCTTTGCAACGGCAGGGGAACGCTTTGACCCGCTGGTCCGCCAACAGTTCAAACAAAACGGCGTGCGTGCCGAGCGATTATATTTCAGAACTGATTATCTAACGTTAAAGCGAACATTCGCTTTTTAGAAGGAAGAAAGTTTTTTCAGGAAAAAGCCAGACGGAATGGTTCGATCTGTACGGCAATTATTAGCGTTTCCCGCGGAGTAATAATAGCATTCCTCTGTGTTTCGCAGGGAACAAGTCATGTCTTCATTAGGAGTGATTCAGGTTTCTCGGGCCTTAATTAACAGTGACTCAGATCGGTGTGAAATTTAAATCTGACTGTTCGATCCACTGTTAATCGTGGAATCACAATGCCCAACGTGAAAATGGTCAGCAGCTGATTTTCTTAGGTGGGCAAAGATGAATTGGGGTAGAATTGCTGCAAATTGCTGAAATTCGACAAGAGTTGGGTATTATTCGAATAAATTTTTATTTTATTCTCGAATAACTTTTGTTCGATATTCTTATTCGAGATTATTCGAATAAAAATGTATTCGAACGATGCCCCAACTCTGAATTGGACGTACCGACGGTTAACTAGCGTAAGTACACCTTGTTAGTCAGGCGATTTGCTACGTAATCCGTGTTTCAGCAACACCTGTTACAGATGCTGCGTTTTTACCATTCCATGTTGGGCCTGTGTTCCCAGGGAACCACCTTTGTTTCCGCGAATGGCAGGGAAATCGAGGGGATTTTTCGTGCGAATCTGCCCGGATCTCCTCCGTCGGCCTTCTCCGGGTGCACTCCTTTTTTTTTCAAACTGATTAGCAAATTATGCGGGAATGGCCGACTGCCTTACCAGTCGCCACACGGTGCTTTGCGCAATCCCGGCCTGTTGCGCTCGTTGTTTCTGGACGTGAACCGCGCAGAGACGGAAAGACAACCCCGCGCGGATCTCGGCGGGCTCGCGGGAGTGCTTGCAAAATCTCGAAAGTCCAGCAATCCGCGTTGTCCGTTGTAACAGCGCTCTGCCACGGCCTGGATTAAAAATGTAACTTTCGTCCGCGGGTTTACGCTTCCGTGGCGATCATTTTGCAAGCGTGGCAGTCCTTCTATTGGCACCTCCTCCCTCTCTCCCGATTTTAGGCAATTAACTCGGTAATATCGTGGAATTCTTTCCTGATTGCGCATCGTAGGTTCCGAATGCAATTTACAGTTGAGTAATAAAGAGACGCCGGCCTCTGTTCCGTTTGAAAAGCGATTGTAATCTTCGCTGGAGCATGAAATCGTAATTTAATTTCACGTACGATCGTGCCCAACATCAATCACGATATTCTGCGCCAAGAATTATGCCGATTCCGGTAATAAACTGCTCGTTCAATGGTCCGAGACATCGCTACCTTCCATGCCCTGCAGTGGCGCACTCAGGATTTAATTTTCTTTTCTTTTCACAAAGCTCTTGAATCACTTCAGTCGTGGTTACATTAATCCCCTTTTCCCTTTTTCTTCGAGCAGTTCCAGGGCCTCTTGGCCCCCTCTGGGTGCGCCACTGATGTTCTGATCCTCCCCGAGGCGCGAGTTAACTATCACACTGATGCATAGCTATGAAATCTCTATTGCATCGAGGAAGCATGTTTAAAATTAGCTACCTTGTGCCATTCGTGAGCGGGCAGAGTAACGTTAAAAATCGATCTGCTGCCGACGCAATTCGATTTGAATTCAGTTCAATCGCTTGCTAATGAGCTGGGATAGCGTAACATGATTGCCAGCGCGATTACCATTCATTAGTGGTTCTCCTTATACAGCCTCAGAGTCTTCCAGAATCTTGAAATCTTTCAGAAACCGGCTCGATGCTCGCTCTTGCCCTCTCAAACGACTTGTCAGGGAGCCACGGGTCATTCAAAATGCCCGATCATCGAAAAGACATCCACCGTTGCGTCAAAGTACACGTTCGAAAGAAGTTCACGCTCCGCCGAGCAAGCAGAAACTCGAAACGCGCCGCGAGTTTCCCATGGGCGAAGAGAAAAATGATCCAACTTCGTGATTACCGTCTAATTTAACTCTGTGCCGTCGAGGAAGCTCCGCGTTCAACGGATTGGGTAATCCGCTTGCTCAGATAAAATCGCTCGACTGGCGCGTTTCAGGCTAAGAGCCACGAGGAGAATTAAAGCGAGAACAGAAGGCTCGGGCGGTCATCCAGATCAGATCTGCCAAATAGGGAACGAATTCGTGAGTGCTTATCAATCTTCGCTGTTTAACCTGGGATTTGTAAAGCAGATAGCACCGTCGCGCCCTAGTTCCTCCTGCCAATCATAGAATTCGCGAGCTATTCTCTTCCGCGAGTTTAATCGCTCACACTTCGTGCGTTCAATTATGTAGAAATGGCTCGGTATAGTGGCGATCGTCAAGGTTCCTTGCTGAAGTATCCAAGGAAACGTGTTCCTCCCTTTCTAAGATGGTACTTGAAGGGAAAATTGAAGTTGCAGGTGAACGCACATCAAGCAAGTAGGTACTCTTACACCTGTAACCTCAGCTCCATTGCCACTTATACCGCGTACTATAGTTATTAATGCTAATAAGCCAATTCAGGGGACGTTTAATTAACGGCGGCGACCGTACGGTCGCTTAAATCGACCGCCTGCTTTTCCTCCAGTGGGGCATGGATATTGTAGAAACGCCGTGAGCAACTGGGTGTACCGGTCACGGCGCAAAAATTGCAATCGAGTATCCCCGAAGCGATGCGAATTGAAGCTGTCAACACCCCCTGCGCGGGCGACTGTCAGCTCTATCGCGAGGCGGTTGGCGAAACCTCTGATTACTGCAAAATCCGACACGCTCCGATCATCTATGAATAACGCAATTACACGGAGCGGCAATGCTCGACTTTTTATTCTGCAGATCTGACGTTCTCACAGATCGCTGGGAGAGATGAATCATACCGTGGTGCCCAGCAGTCATTCGCACCCCTGGAGGCGTGAAATATCAATTATCTCGGAACTTCTTGCCCGAAGTGAAGGCTCCTGAATTCCCCAGCAATAATTGGGGAGGCCTGGCGAAACTGTGCACCGATTTATCGCCTTTCAATACTTTCAATCAGCATTCTAGCAAATTTGCATATTACGTTAAAGCGTGCAGCGCGTAAATCACTTAAATCCTATCCTTATTTATCGCATAGAAATCGATCTGCATGGATGGAAACGAGCACCTTTAACGAGCAATTAAATGCCTCAAATCAGCGAGGGAACGTGATCTAAATAACGTTTTATGCATTTTAAACATGTTGCATTTAATTGCGCCTTAAGTGTAGAAGCCGCGGTGTCCATGAAATCTGCTATGTGCAACGCTCCTTTCATTCATCTAGACTTTTTTAGACCGTTTCGTCGAGAGGCGGCCCTCGACGCTGTCAATTTGCTTCGCAGGATGATCATTATGTCGTAAATCGTCCTGGCACGGTCCATACGTGACACTAGGAGCACTTCGAAGGATCGTAAGGCTAAACGTCGAAGCCAGGCCGTTTCCAATACATTCCTCGCGCAGTTTTCTGCCCGGCGGGTTGCTGAATTTGTCCTCGCGAACCTAGATCGTGCCCGATCGACGAATGGCAGAATGTGATTTCTTGTTCCTCCGGCGGTCGCGTTTCTTGACGTTCGCCAACTGGACATTGCCGGAGGGATAACGTAACGGGTGACCTGGCAATCAGAACCACCTGCTGGGGCTTTCGCTGCCTCCGGACGACAAGGCTCCATCGTTTCATTCTGGGGAAGTACAGAAGACGTGTACAGAAATGTAAAAAATATTACGTAAGGAACGCGAGGGGTGGAACATAAAATCTTGCGAATTCTTATACTTGGGGAGGGAGGTGACAAGAAATCGCCAAAATTACCCTTACGTAATTTAAGGACGGCCCCCAAGCCTCTGTGTTTAAACATTTTCCATTTTCATCCGCCCAGAAATTGTTGCCCCAGTCCAACCTACATTATGTACAAATCCCCCCTGTACAGGACATTCAGTGGTTTCGAATTAAAAAACACAAAGAAAAGGAATTCTTGCTCGTGCGCGATGATAACTGAAATAAAGTTGCATTCTAACTACAGGCAGTGTGAATTAAACCTGCCCGAAGTTTTTTCCAGAACGCTACTCGCCCATGAATCAAATTTGCGAAACCTGGCGTGTAGTATCAGCGACACAAAAAAATAGCATCGTTACCCAGCGACTTGCAACATTACAGAGCGCGGTTCGAGGAATAGCAAAATGCGATTCCTAATTCTTCTGCATTCCTGGCCGCTGGCACTGAACGGTGCCTCAGGGACCACGTACCGGGTGATTCGATAGTTCGTTGCAGGTGTCCTGCTGAAGATCGAGTGCGAAAAGGACCATTGAACTCATAGAAGCTTCTCCATCGAGCTACGCGACGACAAGTGATCCAGATCATCCCCTACACGATGCAAAGCTGGGAACCCAAGAGGGAAGCAAAGCGAATTGACCGTAGACGACACATCGCCACCGCGAAATTAAGCTCGGCGGGTAGAGTCTGGTCGTTCTCCGTGTCCACCGCGAGCCAACTGCTCCAGATTCGCGGTCCCAAGGATGGCGATTGCAACAAACCCGCGGTGGATGCCCCAGGGCAGCACGGATTCCCATATCTGCGAGCACCATGCGCGCCAACGAGCTTAGAAAGTAAAGTTCCAGGCGACGGGGCTACGCCTTCGGCTGCTGGCCGCTTAATTATTTAATTATATACCAGCCACGGTGGCGGGAACCGGGTTGCGGAACAGGGGAGCCCGAGCAACCCCTCCTGTATAGCCAGATCGAACCTCCACTCTCTTCTCTGCAGACGATCATCGCTTACCACTGAGAAGGGTGCTTCTGAATGGAGAATGATCCGCGTGAGTAATTTCCTGACTTCATCCCACAAGACCTAAGTGGTAGCATCGGTGGCATCGGTGCATCATGGCGGGGAACGGCGTGAATCCCCAGAATGATGTTATTAGCAGAAAGATAGAGGTCAAGTTGATCTCGCCGCTTCCCGCTCATCCCCGCGGCACTTTATTAATTGAAGGAGCCTGCCGTCAGCTGCTAGGAGGAACGAGGGACATTGGAGGAACTGGTACAGCATTATCTCATCTGGTCGCAGCAGAGCCCCGGGCAATGACTTTGAGAACGACAAATATGGAATGGACGCGTCTTGCGAGCTTCGGCGCGCGACATAGTTGGTCGAATGCCGTTCCCGTACAGTGCCGTTCACTCCGCGCTATCAGCGCTCATTGTTACCGCCACTTGAACTGGAAAATAAATAGCCAGGCCTGCCGCGCATAAACGTTTCCCTTGATTTACAGTCGACACCGTTCGCCAAAGTCTTTCCTCCGATAACGCTACGCCCGCTGCCTCCAGGCGGCCCCCGAAGCGACGCCTCGGTCGTTTCAAGGCGGCGCGCCTATTCGGAGCTGACGGTCGCGTCGGACACCTTTGTGCGTGATGATAAACCAGCCAGAACCGGATGACTCAATGCGCTCGAGCACCGAAGCCTTCGGTACTCCCGATCATAATTTCCCAGCGACCGCGTTACGAAATAATGATAAAGCGGTTGTAAGGTGAAGATCTGCACGCGATCCTAATCAAGATTCGCGCCCGCGCGGCCAACGTAATACGCGGGCTCGCGTGGAATACCCCCTATTTTCCGCGGAAGCTCGTCCATCAAGCGACCACGAAATCTATCGAGCGTGTTCCGGCAGGGTCCCGCCGCGCGCACACGCTGAATTACGAATGGTGATGACGCTGCGCGCAACCACTTTCATCGCGAAAGCGTGGCGATCGGTATAGAAAAGTGTATTACATCCCGGAAGAAAATCTACGCGCCGGTTACCGCAACAGGGAATCGGTTGCCTCGTAAAATCTTGCATTAAACAGTTCATAACTAAATTGCATCGCTCCGGCTCGCGGCCGAAAGCGTGCACGGTTTCTCTCCCCTTTGTGAAACGGGAAATCTCTCCTCTGCCACGCAATTCGGACAGCGATATCGAAATATGTGTGCACCGTTTCCTTAGCAACTTTCTGCCGATTCCCCTGCACAAGTCCAAGTTTCTTCTATTCAGTGGTACGCGCAGGGTTTAATCTTCGGGGGAGTGGAGGGGCGCGTTGAAGGGATAAAAATATTTTTGATTCAAATTCAATAAAATTCATTAGGGGAGTGTAAAAATTTATTTCAAGAATAAAATTCAGTTTTCTTTTCTTTTTACAAAGCCCTTCATTGGGGGTGCCAGGACCCCCCTTGGCACCCCTCTGGCTGCGTCATTGCTTCTATTCGATAGACTTTAGTAGACATTCATTGTGGAAGTTGTACACAGTGGAAGAATTGAAAGGACCTTAAGCTCTTTGAGAATTCCCACGATTACTTTCAAGTTCAATTTGATTACTATAAGAATGTAGCATCGTGATTGAACCTGGATGTCTGCTAGGCGAGTTATGCAATGCAGAGTCCAACAGCGGAACGGATGCCGGTCTCTATGACAATGCGTTTTTTTAGAACACCAATTATTTTTAGAAAGGAGCCATAATACGCTTAATAACATCTGTGGCTGAGAAGTTTTATGCCACGGAATCCGGCAGCGCTTACAAGACTTCGAGAAAACGCCCTCGATCGGCCCATGCTGGACTTACGCATGATTTATCGTCATTCCTGGAGATCGCTATCGATCCACGAAGAAATGCCACCAAACCGAGCAAAAGAATTTTTGCCACACTGTTCAGAGCTACGCCGCTCGCTAATTAAACTGCCCAGCCACCCATTTTTACCTTCGAAGGCCTACGGTTTAAATAAAATCGTGGCTATTATCGCCGTTCGAATCGAATTTGTCGACTTCTTTATTTCACAATACTTTGAAGAGCCCTTGTAGAAAACACTGTAACTATACTATAATAGTATTACCCTATTACCATCGATTTTCTGATCTTTTTTTTTAATTTTTTCTTCAATTATTTCGCATTAATTGAACACGTATAAAATTACAATTAGACCAGCAACAGCAATAAAGGATTATCTTCGAAGTACTTAATTGCTGTAATGTCGAGAAAAACGTTTACACGCTGTTTGTTTAGGTGTGCGCGTGTCGAATCGGCATCGGCCCGCTGATTTATTCCGTTGAATTAAACAATAATCGCTTAAAATTACACCACGGTGATCACAGCGCAAGCCATGCAACAATTTAACGCTTGTCTGTGCCAAATATCCTACGGAAAATCTAAAAAGAAACATCTGCCTTCTGTTGTAACTTCTTCCTCGTGTGCTAAAACAATTATTATGTCTTCGCGCGGAACGCCCGTTGCCCTCTAATGGACACATTGATTTTCCAACGATCCTTTCAGGTTACATCCTCTCAGAAAATTTGGAAACCAGCTATTAGATAATAATATATTTCGCAGATTCTGCAGCAGAGCGCGCTGGAATAGCTTATTTGACCGCAAATGGCCGCCGCATTAAAAAAACAATATCAACTGCGGGCAAAAGTATCGTATTTCCTATATTCTCGTGTAAGGTCGACGCTTCTGCACGCCCGAGCGTGAAAAATTTAGTGGCATGCTGTTTCTAGACAGTAATGAAGCTCGCCAGGATGAGGTACGCCGAACGTATTATTGACCTTAAGCTCTCGTAAACAGTGCGCTCCCCTAATTTCTAGGTTATCCTGTTTGTCATTATGACATATCTCTTACATTTTCAACAACATCCTTGTATGTTCTGGCCCTCGCGTAAAAGCTTCCTCTAAAGGGACTTAAGAGTACGCACGGCGTACGGTGTCTCGTATCCTCCTTTCGCACTTTTTCCTCAGAACGCAAACCTTTTCGCAGGAAAGCGCCAGTGAAAATGGATCTGATGATTATCCGAGGATACCTATCTCTATGCACGAGCCAAAGGAGTGGACTTACACAATGCGGAGACATATGCAGGTACATTACGCATATAGTTAACAATACAGGTTAGCTCTGGACTCGGAGGAGTCGCAAGGAATCAACTACGGTTCTGTATAACAAATGGAAATAAAACACTTCCGTGGATATTAACCCTTTCAGTACGGCGTACATTTCCGCGAAAGTGCTTTTGACTAATTTTTTTTTTTTTTTTTTTTTTTTTTTTTTTTTTTTAAACTATCGGAGATGCCGACTAAAGTCGGCACTAGGAACGACGGCTCGTTCCGTGACGCCGGATATATCTGGCACTGGTACACACAGGTCATCAGATGGATGCCGGATATATCCAGCGCTGGTACCGAAAGGGTTAAAGTAACAAGTCGCTTGAGCCCACTTCAAAGGGTTCACTGTATTTATTACACACGCCGTACCAATTACGTGCGTGTACGCCTGTTAAATCGATAATTATCTTCTATCAGGAGGTGGTACCCGGATTATACCTGGGCCCGTACAGCGCAGCTATTCGGTCGAAACTACAATGCCTACTGGAGCACGGCATAACTCATATAGTGTGCGTTAGACATCACACGGAAGCAAATTTTATAAAGCCCAACTTTCCTGACAAATTCCAGTACATAATATTACAACTCCTACTAATGGAGCCTGGATAAAATGATAGTCGATAGTCGTTGCGTGTTCGCTTAACGTTCGCGAGACACCTCCGACGATCGTTTCATCTAGCTCGCCCGGTGCACCTCTCTCGCAATGCCTCGTGATAAATCGTATTGCAGGTACCTCGTCTTGGACATCGCCGACACTGCGACGGAAAACATTATCCACCACTTTCAGCAAGTCAAAGCATTTATCGACGAGGGTTTAAATTCCGGCGGCCAAGTTCTCGTTCACAGTAACGCCGGGATATCGAGATCCGCGGCGTTGGTCTTGGCGTATGTTATGGAAACATATGGGCTCTCGCAAACGTAAATTGCTGTTTCACGAAAAGCAGCGCGCTGTTTAGAGGAGCTGTACTCGAACGTAATATCTTCTTTCAGGCGCGCGTACGCAATGGTGCAGCAGAAGAGGTTCTGCATAAATCCGAACGAAGGCTTCATGGCGCAGTTGAGGGAGTATGAGCCCATCTACCAAGCGCAGAAGATATTGAGGAACGGGCAGCAAAGTTCGGTGAGACAGCGAAGTAAAAGGACCATCCATCAAATGGACACCGAACGAGTGGAGGATAGGTGCGACGAAATGGACAGTTGATGTTAATTGTGAGGATGTTGAAATCACCAAAAGACTTATCCTAGATTAGACGAAGCGACGTAGACTTGACAAAGAAGTAGCATGCTATGTATTGTCATGTCCCGAGGAATACCTAAGCATACAGGCATATTGTGAAATCAAACATTAATTGTTAATACGATACGTGAGGATCGAAGATTTCGTTGCAACGCGACCTCGCGCGTATTAGCTAAACCAATTGTTTACCTAGAGGAGCAGGGCATAACTTTCGAGGTTCCATCTAAATCTTAGACTACAGTAATCGATAAATTGTAAACGACTTTTAAAACATACGCCAGCATAGATACTAATTATACTTTTTATTTATTGAGCATTTAAGTTGTTTATAACTTGTTATACACTTGCAAACGAAATATAAATAATATTTTTAAACCCTTCATTATTTACTGTCACAGAATAATATCCTGCATCTATTTCTGCCAGTATGCTAACTTCCGGGCAAGGCGCGGACTAAATCAAACGCGCTACGTAAAACTCCTCTTTATTGATAAGTTTTGTATTTATTTCATACGCTTATGCATTTGTTATGCGATACATAGCTTCTAAAACGTAACATAATAAATTCGATTAATCGGATACTTATACAATTCTTGCTGGGAGCAGCACGCAAACTATGTTCTCGTTCTTTTCATCCACGAGCTGCCATTTCACAGTAACGGAAAGCTGCAATTTAATCGAAAGTTATGAACGTAACTTTTAAAATTGATATATAACTCAAAATACCTTAGGGTAAGATTTCAGCACTGGTAACGTGGTGTGATAATGATACGGTCCGCCCTGAGTTAGAGGACACGTGAGCCCTGAGTCAGTGTTTGTACAGGCATTTGCACCTGGTAATGGGAAAGGTATAGGAATATCCATTATAACGCCGTGCACAATTGCAACGACTGATGAGACATCTTTATCTGTAACAACAAACATCCTTTACCTTTCACCTGCTTCATACATAAAATTATGCGTATACATATAGTACAGTGGCGGATTTAAGGATAAATGCCCAGGTGGCAAACGTTCTGAGGGGCCCATTTTTTCGGGAAAATGGAGAGGTAGATAGTTTAATAAAAACGGGTTAAGTGTAGTAGTACAGAAAAAAAATATAGTGTTTGGATAAAGTTATAATTTTTTTTTTTGAGATGGGGCCTTCTTGGCAGGGGCCCAGGCGGCAACTGCTCATCGGCCGCCTGTTAAATCCGCCACTTCTGCATGCTTTGTACAAGCATACTCACCAACTGTAAAATCTATCTCGATCGATGCGTTTGTATTTCGTACCAAGTCGCAAACAGATTTGCTCATATCACATCCTTTCAAAGTTACCGATGTAAATTTTCCGACCTTCGAGCCTGTATAAGAAGAAGAAAAATGTGCTGTACGGATTACTCGGTTTAATAACATTCGTAAGAAATTCTGCGAGTACAAACGCGCCGAGTCATCGTCTTAATCGGGTATTTGTAAATAATAGCGGACTGTGAAGGTATGTAATTTGCTGAACGTTTGTTTACTGTAGATAAACATACTGTTCTCTTTTCGAATATCGTTGTACAATTTGAATTTCGAAGATATTAACACGCTCGCGATTCGAATGTGAAGTGAAGAAACCGTACCAAGAACGATCCTTATTTATCCCTTATTACGTAAAAGAATTTTCACATCTGTATGAGAAGGAATAATCAGTGTCATGACTTTGAATTTTATTCCGCGGAAATTTGCCTCCATCATTGTTCCAACCACATACCATTACATAGATTATACACTGTTTGATCGATAATTAAGTACCATTTCATTCGTACCGGTCGCATGAATGGAGAAATGATGAAGTCAACGTATGCTTGAGCTCGAGGAATTAACCTTAATGCAATGAATAATAAAAAAACGGACGAACATCATTGTCCGAATAAGATTATGCTACGCCCATGGATTGGTACATACAAATGCGAACAAGTGACGTGGTTGTTAAAATTTTATTAATTCTCAGGATCGGGGCAAACAGAGACAAGTAGAGAAGCGATTCAGAGGAATACATATATTTCGAGAATCACTTGCTACGAATTCTCGAATGCGCGAACTGCGTACGCTTTTAACAATATTAAAATTTGCAATTGTTTGCCAGTGCTCTGAACTCTCACTAAAATGAAATTGGCTATAAAATAATATTCGAATACATCGCGGACATAGTGCTGACGAACATCGAAAATGAATTTTGATATTAATAAAAACATTCATTGTCAAGATTCCTCCTATTTTAAACAACTTTTTATCTCCTGAAAGCTATGCAAATGGACTCCACATTCTTGCGGCATATAAGACGCAGAGCGAAGTTGGTCGTTCAGTTATCAATCGCGGTGATGGATACATGCGCTACTTATCACTAACGTTCACTGTCCATTATTCGAATATTGCGTATCTAAAGTAACCATTCTCCCCTTAAGGAAAATGACTTCCAATGTTTCTTGTACAGTATACCATAATATAATGAATATACAAACACGAAGAGAACAAGTAAGTAAGAGTACAGAGTTTAGAAATCATTTAATTCGTTCGAGTATTTATTGCAATAGGGATCTCATTCCAAGTAAAGAAAATGGCACGTACATATATTTGAAGGGGACAGACGTATTACGACTTAATTTCACAATTTAAAATGATCCCATAGCGTAAAAGGTCTCCCGTTGCGAACATCGAAATCCAAACTTACCGCAATCGGTGATCTCGACCGCTCGGCATGTCGGTGAGCCACATAAACTCAGAAAACAGAACACGAGAATCGCAGCGATTGTCGAACGCATCTTGTACGGTCGGTGTCCACGCAGCTATTAAACCTGCACGTAGCTCTGTATCGAAATAAACATCGGTCGGCCAGTTTCGGTATTACACCGTGTCGCTATAACGCCGTTTCTAAATTACAACGTATACTTATACCACGACACGTACCGAATTATAGTAGTATGGACAACTTCCTTCAAGTGTGACGCTGCTGTTGGAATGAGACACAGCGTTCGCGCACGACCACGCCATAATTTGTGTATCAGCCTCGGAGCATGGTAACTCGAATAACATATTTACATAAAGGTTGTTAACCACAAAGAAAAATATAGCTCCTCTACTCTGTACTCGATGGACAATACTGTTTTATCAAGCGAAGGAAAAATAGAAATAAACGAAAGAAAGAGACTCGAATGAAACGTAGTTCGTGAAGCGAACAGTGTGATCGGCAACGAGTCAAATTGGGAACAACCTGTTAATTACCGTCGCTGCTCATTTACAGAGAAATGAGATAGCGTAGATAATGCTATTTGCTTCGCTGTTATCGAGGCTGTACTATAACCATTGGCATTTCAAATTAAAAATTAAATTACATTGACATGGGACAGATGGCTCATTTAAAAACGATGGATCTGCATATTTACGCAGCACGTCGCTAACGCAGCAAATTTTCATCACGACCTACATACGCTTGAGCACATGGTCTGACGAAACGAAGTTGAAATTTTCGACTGCGCTGTCAGGTTTGGAAATAGAGGCGAAAGCTTACGGCGAAGTTCTAAAGAACTGTGCTGCGGAAAATACTTAGATATAAGATATTTGAAAAATTGGTGGTGATTAAACTGAAGCACCGACGAAGTATACCTCGTTTATGATGTTGGTATTACCACGATTGGTACATTCAAAATGCATCAGGACATCGACGAATGGTCTGTGGTGTCACATGACCTCGTCTGTGATGTTGGTATTACCACGATCGGTACATTCAAAGTGCATCAGGGCATCGACGAATGGTTGGAGAAACGCACAAACACTTTCTGCTTTATATATTAAGATTTTGTTTCTAATTAATTAGCTATTAATTATTCTCAAACGTGTAAACGCGAAATGTAGTATCATCGTCAGTAAATTACTTACCTGTTACATTAATTTAGGGGGTAGTCATAACAAAAATAACAGATCATTTATAAGTTTGTACGAAAATATATATATAAATATATATTTACTCATTCGACGGTGTACATATCTTTAAACAACACCACTGATTGGGATCTATGTAGTCTATTCTCTGCGATTCAGCTAAAGAGCATTGAAGTGGTATATGCCAACAATTATTCTGTTTCTGAACACCATGTAATATACCATATAAATGATTCAAGTTCATTGGTTTCTTCATGTTAGGTTTGTATATATACTGACGCGATATTTGCCACCTCTTGAAAAGAACGCGCAGCTCGACATCGTGGAGAGCAAACTTATGTTGACGCATGAAATCTTCAGACACAATTTTAGTATTGTATCCACTTGTCAGGGCAGCGTACAAGATAAATAAATCATCTTTCGACCTAAAATATACGGATGATACAATCAACGTCCGTACGTAACACATAATAAACGGATCGTGGACCAATTTCAGACTCACAAATCATTTACATAGAAAAACCTTGCTTTCGTCGCTAGATTTTGTTTCTCCACCACTTTCGCCACATGCCTCCGTGCAATAACAAGCACCTTTTTCTTCATTCCTTTGTAATACTCAAGAAGCTTGTTCATCTGCAAAGTATCAAAGTAATTCGGAAGAGTATTTACTAGAGATGTACCGACTAGGGTTTTGGCCGACTAGCCGACTAGCGTATTAATCGGCCCCCAAGACGCCGGCTAGTCGCCGACTAAGGTCGGGGCCAGATATATTGGCCGGTGAATTTGTTTTCGCGAGCAACGATTGAGGAGAAATGAACCACCACCATCTGACGATCGTGGATTTGTCAGTTGGAGTTGCGTGGTCCGCGCAGGGTATGGTGGGGTAACGGGAACGCTGCTCGGCTCCGCCTGAATCTAGCCGTTTGGCTGTTATTTATTCTTAGCGTAATAGTTGTGTGCGTGACGAAGCTATTCGTAGACCAATACGAGATGAAGCTATCGAGAAGGAATCAATGTTCTGACCAATAAAGCTCCTGCATTTTTTCGGAGCTAACGCACACCTATTCTGATGTGTGTATTTCTACGCTGACAGCTCGGTTTGACCTACACGCCAGAAGCTTGGCACTATCCCCACCACTTCTGGCTCACTCTTGTTCTGCGAAGGCAAGAGCGAGATGGAACGAGAGCGAGTAAGAAAACGTTGAAAAAAGCAGCACCGAGGCAGGCAAACGGTGTGGTGGGAGAATACCCCTCACGAAACTCACCGGCCAATATATCTGGCCCCGACCTTAGTCGCCGATTACAAAAGTGGCCGGATAGTCGGCTGAACCGACTAGTCGGCCACTATTCAGTACATCTCTAATAGCAAAGTTATAAAACTTGTTAGAAAAGGAGAACGAAAAATGGGCAAATATTCACAAAAAGGGGGCCGATCAATCGGCCTTTTTTGCCGACTAGTCGCCGACTACAAAAGTGGCCGGATAGTCGGCTTAACCGACTAGTCGGCCACTAGTCGGTACATCTCTAGTATTTACATAATTAGCCAAAACGTAGGAAAGTAAAAGAGCCAGTAAATACTAGAATCACTTACAGAATCATGATTAAGAAAAGACTTCGATTTGAGTAGAATATTTAATCCATCAACAATTACGTTGTACGGTCCTGTTCTGTCGATAAAGTCGATAAACGACATTAGCTCCCGCGGATGAGTTACCTCGTAACCCTTTCCGACAAACAATTTCTTCTTTATGGTCTCGGCTAAATATTTGAACTCCTCTTGAGTTAAATCTTTCTCCAGCAGTTTCTGATTGCACGTCAGACACGTCGAGCTGAGGAGAAGAACGTATTAGTAGACACGATACCCTCGGGGGGGGTCTGCGTTAAGCTCCTCGCGAATCTTACTTACAACGTCACGGTTGTCGATCTCGCGTCCCAACCAAGTTTGTTACAAGCCTTCATATACTCGTCCATGGTGACGGGATGCGGTCTAATACCGTACTGCGCCCACGAGTTAAACAACCTCTCCATCTTCTCGTTAAACGTCCGCGGCTCTTTCAGGCAACGGTTCAAGTAGCTTACATACACGTAGCTTAGAGGGCCGGCGGCCCGTTTGCAGCAAGTAATTAAATATTCGTACGCAAGCTCCGCGTCTCCGTGCTCCAGTAAATAATGAATCAGCGCGCTGTATCCATGAAGAAGAAGCGCCTGCTCGCTGGCTTCGAAGCGCTTTATAATCTCGATGCTCTCCTCCCATTCGCCTATCAAGCATAAACCCGTGACGCACGAATTGGCGGTATAATAATCGAACGCCGGGAATTTCTCTTTGACAACGTTGTACAAGTTCAAGATGTGCGCTTTATCTTCCTCCGTAATCGGAGTTCGCTTTACTTCGTACAGCTTCAAGTACTTCCCGATGGTTACTATGCTGGGATTATAGTTGCTCCTCTCCAAAAATTTGTAATACGATATTCCTGCATCTACGTACTCGTTACTATGGCATATGTCGATGACCATTGAGTCCGTGATCGACGGCGTAAGGTTCCCTAGGCTTATTAGACTTTTCCTAATGTCGTCCCATTTATCGTCCGCTGAATCGGGCGTGGCGAATACGTCCGCGTACTTGGTTTTACAAGTGTCTAGAATAGCGTTGAACGCCAACTCGTGTTTCTCGTTCCGGTATGGTCGTGGCTGCACCCTCGAAGCGTGCGTACAGAGCGATCGTACTTGACGTAAGGGTAAAGATGTAAGCTTCCTAAGCAATGCCATTGAAATGAATTTAAATGTTCTACGGAAGGAAAGGACATACGCTATCAAGTGGGATAATTAGCTGCACGCATGGAACACTTGTTTATCTCGAAGAAGCATAGGAACGGCGCCTCTATTTCTGTCCAATCACGTGCATCTTTTAACGTGCTGATAAATTGTTTTACTCTTGTTTGGGTATCGTCGCTTTCCAACCTTACTCAAGCTTCGGTAAATGTACATAAGAAAATATCCGCGTCTCGACGATCAGCTACCAACTCGCAGCAACTTTACGCGATTTAACATGTTCGAGTGACGTTATTCTGTAGAATATAACGTTATTATATTAAAAATTGTTCTCGGCGCTAATTCTCTCGCACGGAACATGCCCGAGCGGCGATCTCAAACTTATATAGCAGACTATTGCCCACGTGCGATCGAAGCATAGGCATAGACTAATAATACGGAAACATTCGGTCTTATGTAGAGTTCATATTTTCAACAGACGTAGTGGCGATAATTAAAAGAAATTCGATAATAATCTATCGACAAACTTCTGTGCTTTTGTTTCGTTTCTTAAACCGACAATGGATAAGGAACAGAAGCATTTAACATTCCGTTTTGAATAGTCGACGCCAATGCGATTGGGACTAAGATAGTACTATTTACAGTCAATGACTTATTGTTGGCATAGAATACTTTATTTCTGTCGTGATACATCAGGTTCAAGATGTGCTAGGAACTATTCTTTATTCCAGCGTTTCATCGTATTATCGACGAGTCTTGTGTCATTCATCATGAATAATCAACTTAATAGAAAACAGATGTTTCGGAGCACAGCCTCCTTGCTCTCTCAGTTTAAATCGAATATCATAAGAGAACCATCGACCAGTCAGTATACATATGTACTAAAATGATGGTGATACATTTGTCCCGCTAATTTCGCTTCATCCCGAATCGGAGAAAATGCAGTCGATCAAGATTCTCGGAGCTGGAAATTCGAAATTTTCCAACAATTGCCGCCCGCTCGTTGTAACGGCACTGCACTTTGACTCGCGATGACAAGCGGTTCTGAGCCGACTTATAAAGGGGACTGATAAAACCAGATATCGTTCAGTCTCGATCCTCGTCCAATCGTGCGTCCCAGTTTTTTCCGCGAACCGCCCGCTCGGTTGAGCGTGTCGCGAGGATCTCAATCGGGCCAGAAAGCCAGAAACTGGTCAACCTGGACGAGATACAGTGCAGAGAAGTTTAGAGGGGGAGAGCTTTTCAACAAGTGGCCGAACGAAACGGAATTACCGTCGAGGTAAGCCAATGAACCGCTCTGAGTCGGTCGAACGCGATCGGAATGCTTCAACGACAATGAATATTGAAGGGAAACTTAAAGCGAAAGGTGTACCTCCTCGATGGCCTCATTGCCAGCGACCATCGACCGGAAGTCACGTGAGAGGCGCCAGTTTAAAATCCGCGACGGACGCGACTTTTCCTCCGAGCATTAATTCGTGCCTGACAAAATGATGGCCTGAGCTGTGGATGATTTGTGCAGATGAATGTATCGATGGAATGATTATACGTGGCGCGATCCAGCAGAGAGTTTCAAACAAGTTCGATGCGGCGCTATCTCTAACGTTTAAATATAATAAAGTAATTAAGTTTGCTAGAATTTGATCTGTTTGTTTCAGGGGTCGAATGAAACTGTTCACTTTTATAAATAAAAGTTATTTATCGAGCTTTTAAATTTTTCAGAAAATAAAAGTTTCTTATTTATAGAAAAATGTATGGAATAAAAGCTTTAGTTAAGACACTGCATTTTATAACAGTTCTTTCGGAACAGAAAGGATAATAGTCATAAACGTACAATTGATTCATAAGTCATTGAAAATTTGAACAGTTTCACTCGGCCGACTTTGTTTTGCCATTCGTATCGTTGTGGCGTAAACCTCGATCATTTGAAGACCATAACCATGAAGTGACTTAAACCGTGCGCTATTGGACGCGATAGTGGAATAGAAAATACATTGCCAGAGTTGCGTGTGCTTCGTGAAATTATAAATTGAGACTGGAAGTTCAAGGGCGGATCGAAATATCTCTCGATATAACTACCTTCGAACTTGTGTCACTTTGGTCTATAATAAGTGGCGATTGACACTCGAGATGTTGCTATCAATGTCCTCAATGATATCGACCTAATGAAGTTATTTGCTTGGGGTTTCATTGTCGCTTATCTCTTTGCCTACGAACAAATGCATTTGTCTTTCTTGCACGTATATAAAAGCGGCGCTTCAACAGTGACGGCATAACTACACAGATATATAGATACCTACACCGTGCCGTACAAGATGTATACTAATAGTTGCAAATCGCCTTCCGAGAATATTGACAAATGCGCGCTTAATATTACTAATAGTACTACACTTGTTGAAAAACATTGGTGCAGATCAGCTCTCGTGGAAAGAATTTTTATCACCCTAGGTTACCCTGTAGATTATAATGTATCACAGTGTGCTGTCTCTATACGTATATTGCCAAGTACGCGGACAACTAAGCGATAGTTGTTATCGAATGAACGCTCTACGGGATTCAAGTATGTCGCTCAAAACGCGAAATGTATAATAAAAAAATAGGACAACGGTTAGGTGTGCAAGACAAAGGGATGGCACGAATTAGGGTTTGTCAGTTTTTAAAAACCCGTTTTTTTATAAATTTGTGAAAATTCGAAAACAGGTTTTTGTATGAGCCCTAGCACGAATATACAGGGTGAAAGAAGGGCCTACTAAGAACGATTAACAATTACTTTTAGATACCTTACCTTATCCTGCCCAGCCAACAGATTATACCTACAGCAGGCTGAAAACTTTGTGCCCTTTTTCAGAATCTGAGTTGTTCGGGTGATCAACCGACTCTACGTACAGGCTCTGCCCCACGGCCGACGTGTCAATGGAGAATTACACGTCGGACTCGAGTGACTCGGATTCCAGCACGAAGACACTGGACCTGTCCTATCTGATGCTCGACAGTCAACTGCTGAGTGACCATTTCATCGGCGCGAAGTATCCAAAACGCGTGGACACGTTGCTGCTTCACCAGAACCGCCTGAGCAGCATTCCGCCCAGCATCGTCAAGTTCACGAACTTGAATTCGTTGGATATATCGAACTGCGGCTTGCATCGGCTGCCAGACTTCCTCGGCGACTGTCCCCTGACCTGTCTAGTTGCCAAGCACAACAACCTATCGAATGACTCTCTGCCAAAGAGCTTCGAGAACCTGCCGGGCCTCCGCGAGCTGAATCTCAGCGGTAACAGGCTGACGGACTTTCCCGAGCAGGTCCTTGAGCTCGCGGAGCTCAAGTACCTCTACCTGGGCGGCAATCGCATCGACGAGATCAGCAAGGATGTCTGGAAGCTGCAAAGGTATTCCTGCTTGTAAATTCGCTGGTCCCCAGCAACCTGAAATGCCACTTCTCCTCGAACACCTGAGTAAACATTCTGCGAGGAAGCTCTCGCCTCCGTGTACCTTCGTGGAGTCGACGAAGCTTGGATAACGAGGTCTGTTTCTTGAACGATAAATGGGTGAGTTTGGTGGCTCGTTTCAGGCTGCACGTGCTATGGATGGGAGGGAACAGACTCACGGAAGTGCCGTCTACGTTGGGCCAATTGAAGACGCTTCAGGCCCTGGCTCTCTGCGACAATATGTTGGAAAGCTTGCCTAGCTCCATCGCGAATCTGACCAACTTGAAATCGTTGCTGCTCCACAAGAACAGACTGAGGACGCTGCCAACCGAGATCATCACGTTGAAGTGCCTGACCGAGGTATCCGAACACCTCCGCAGGACGCTCCGTCTGAATCCTCAGCCGCGGCGATGACATTTCTTGCTCTTCTTTCAGCTGTCTCTGAGAGACAATCCGCTGGTGGTCAGGTTCGTGTCGGACATGACGCACAATCCCCCGTCCCTGCTGGAGCTGGCTGCCAGAGTGATCAAGACCAACGACATTCGGTACGGCGAGGAGAGTATACCGAGGAACCTGGTGGAGTATCTGAACAGCGGCCACCATTGCGTCAATCCAAAGTGTAAAGGTCAGCGTCTAGTTCCGTTCAAAGTTCAAGCTCCATTCGGTGACATTGACAAACGAGCGTGCGCAGATTACGCGCACTCCCGATAACGCTGTACCAGCTGTCGTCACTTTCTCGCCCGCAGGTGTGTTCTTCAACAACAGAGTGGAGCACGTGAAGTTCGTGGACTTCTGCGGCAAGTACCGTCTGCCGTTGCTGCAGTACCTTTGTAGCAGGAAATGCATAGAGTCTAGGGACGGCGACGAAGTGGTGAGCGGCGCGATGATCAGAAAGGTCCTTCTTGGTTGACGATGGCGCGGTAACGAAGATATCGCGAATCCTGACTGACGGAGCTGATCCTTGAGGATTTCTGTGCTCCTGGCCAGAGGGGTATCGATTCCACGCGGAAGGCGCCGGTCCCGGTCGCGATCTCCCCTGTAAATCTAATAGAAAAAATGGAAGGCTCTTCCAAAAAGGACATGACTCGCATTCAGACGCCTGGATCGTTGAATCCTCAAAGATCTAACGCGGAAAGTACCTCCTTTACTGCCATCGAGATGCATCACCGGTTCCACTGCACGGGAACAGACAATGGCGCGAGATTACGCGCGCATATATTTAGCCTGTGCGTTTAATACAAAAGAGAAGAGGCAGAGAATAAAGTTTGTAAAAAATATGTTTTCTGTGAGTTCGAACGCACGCGCACACTTGTCCCTCGTCCGATGGCTGGCGAACGGGTGGACGCAAATGAAATCGCACTCCGTTAACATTATCGTTTTATTGTTAAATAAACCACAAAAATGTACAATAATAGTATTATCATATAGAGCCCCGCGGAACCGGGAGGCGTTCGGATCCTCGCTTAAACACATATCCATTGATATTCTACATTTACCATTATCGACTATGCGTGACCGTGTGAAACTAAACACATCCGAGAAAGTGAAACGTAGCGAAACGAACGATACAAGGATATCATCATCGTGTCTCATCGTAGTCGTTTAGATATTTATAGAACATCGTTAATTATTTGAATAATCGGTGACAATCGATAAACATAGCAATTGTAATAAGAGTTCGCTACCATACTTTTTTTTCCTTTTTTTTTATAATCGCATATAGTGTCGCCGTGGTGTGTAATTACCTATACATACATATACATATTCATATATATGCGCTCTGTATTTATACATTACATACATATATATGTGTGTGTACATGCTTCGCATTGCTTCTTCTCGGTCCCTCCCTTTCATCCTCCCATTCCCTCCAACTGTGGAACGCAAACGCGTCCGAGGGCGTGTTTCCTTGTTCCCACACATCAGACATTCCTCTTCAACTCAACGCAGCCACTCGCGCACACGTGCACACAGAAGGAAAACCCTTGGTTTTCCCTCCTCTCCACGGCCTCGTCGGATCGTCGTTATCGTATCTCGTAGGCGTGCGTTCACGGCAGTACACTAACGCTACCTCCATTCTCCGCGCATTCGCCTCCTGTCACCCTCTTTAAAAATCTCTTCCTTTTAACTGCGCCGTAAATATCTTCTTTATGTATTACTATGTATATTAACACAATTTTTCCCTAGTATCATACAGCCGCGCGTAACGGCGGCCCCCTCGGTACGGCGTGCGTGGTTAGCGAGCGACGATGCCGATGATTAATCGTGGTATCGCGAACGTTCCGTGTGACGCGCGTCAGTTAGAAATGAAGTTGCTTGCTGGGGCGAGTGTCTGCGATTCGGCAGCCACCGCTGACGGGCCATGGACAGGCCCGTTGGCACCGCCAGTCTCTTAAGTAACCGTACGACCAGTGCCTTAAGTTACGGTGTGGAGCGATGCTCGATTTATAGTCGACCCGCAGGGCCGCAGTCAGCTGTTGGCCACGCGGATCAGCGACCGTGATCAGCACGCTTGGATCGGAGGATTATAGTCGATATACAAATCTAGGAAGGCGACTTCTACGGTCGGCGAGTAAGATATAGTTGGCCGATAAACTTAAGTGAACCGTTATAGTCGATTACAGCGAGGGACTATAATCAGCGGATTATCTCGGACGACCATAGCCGGGAGAAGTTACAAGAACGAACTAATAGGCAACTACAGACGGACTCCAGAGTATGGTCGATGCTCGAGGTTGAAACAACCGCTCGAGGTCTGTCGACCATACCCGATTCGCGGGCTTACAGTAAACGACTATAGTCCAAGGCCGTACCGAGAGGGGCAACCACCTGCTCCACAAGACGATGGCGTGGTTCGATCGGTGTCGTTACACTACTATGATCTCCCTTCGCGTTACGAGTGGCAAGGGCGCCACTTCCTATCCGTCCACCAGCTTCTCGTCCTTCTCTTCATCGTCCCTCAGCTTCGCATCGGCCTCGTCCTCTTGCCTCGACTCCTGCTTCGCGCCTGTGCCTAGCGCACTGCCCCCTCTTTCGCATTCTTTTACCGTGTTTTGTCGCGGGTCTGAACCAAGAAAAGGAAACCTCTGATTGAGATCGATTGAGATGCCCGGGGGAGGAGTAGGATCGTGTAGATTGATCGGGCGGCTGGTTCATCCGATTTCAACGCGACTCCGACTGTGATGAACGCCGCGCGACGATTGCGAACGCATCGATCGGCCCGCAACGATATCACACTTGGGGGTAAAATCGGAGAACGGATGCGCCAACGTCCCAACGTACCGACGGGGATGGTCTCTCTACGATGAAACCGATTTTCACGACGAGAGTGTGCCGGCGATCACTGCCTCCGATGCTGAGGACAAGGGGTGCTATGAGAGGGTACACGTGGCTCTGTTCGTTCTCGCCCAATCGAATCTGGCGCACTGTCGAACGCTCCGAGGGACACCGCGGTAAGCTTCGACTTCAGCCCAACGGACTGCCGGAGGAGAACTTCTGAAGAGGATGCCCTAGTAATTGACCTAAGCAATCAATTCGTATAAAGCGCGGTGGAGTTGCCGGGATAAGGAAAGAACGAAATATGATGGTTAGGGGGGGGGGGGGGGGGGGGGAAGAAGATCGCAGCAGGGGCAGCAGGTGCGCCCTGACTGTATCGGTATCTCTGTTTTGTGCGGCGACCGGAAGTCTAGAAATCACGGTTACACCGTTCGCACACCCGCCGCTGTTTTCGCACGCGAAATTAAACCCTGGCCCAGCACTTTCGGCTCGCCGAATCCGTCCCTAACGTAACTCCCTATGCCTTAGGAAAATAGTAGAGGTGCCTTAAGATATTGGTCGTCCGCGACGTTGCTCTCCGACGTTCCGTCGATTTAACGTTAACGTCTTACCGTACGCGCTAATGAGACGCGCGTAAACACGACAAAGTAGTACGGACAGAATCGCTAGTGGTGCAAAAGTAAAAAGCTTATAAAAGTTCGATCGTTTTGTCGTAGCGTCTGTTTCGAGATACCTCGAAGAACTTGTCCGTTCGCCTTTCGTCTATCCCCGGCGCCGTTTGCGCGTTCGCAACCGCTTTCGTTCGGCCATATCGAGAAAGTGTTACGCTAAACGGTCTATTCTGTTCCATCGCTCTCTATGTACATGTACAGTTCTCATTATAAGAGTCGAGAAAGGATGCGTGCTGATCAAGTCTTAAGCCTGCGACCCGACTTCGTAAGATGGATCAAAGTGAGCGCGCAACGTCTAAGACCAGCTATCGTGGGTTCTAGAATCAAGTATCAGAAGCTCTGCAATCGAAGCGTTTCGCCCACCTTCTCCCCTCGCACGTGTCTCTCGTCGTAAAAAAACAATCGAATGCCTCGCTGTGTTACTCTGAAGTCTAAAGTAACACAAGTGCCTCCATGGAGAAACGCGCAAGACGGGAAAAGTCGCGTGTATCAAAATCGGAGAGTCTCGCTAGTCGATCTTTCGATCAACCCATTAACGATCACCATCGTTTCACTGACCAGCCGATGTGCTATGATAAAAAGAGGAAGCTTTCGATAGTTTCCTGGTGCTTTTAGTTCGATGAATAAAAGGAGGGGACTGTTGATATATTCCTCTATATTTCCTGTCAAGTGTTTTGTTATAGACGGGCCATTTCTGATAACCTCTGCTCGAGTTTGTGCGTTAATGGGTTAATCGTTTGTAGGAATGAGGAAAAGCGCGTATCAAAACTGACGCTTTTAAATTGACTCGTATCGGTAAACGAACGTCGACCAAACGTGGAACGTCCTCCGCTTTTTCGATTGGATATCGTGCTTCTCGGTAAAGGTGAAAGGTCTGGGTTACTCGAGATCGCTCAATTAAATCTCCAAGAGTATTAGTGTCGTGGCACGGTCTTCACCTTCCGTTTTACTGGTCCGCGTCTTCCCAATCTTCATTCGGCTCCTTTCAGGTGATCTCGAGCAGCCAAAACTTTTCGCCTCTAATGTTTCCTCTTTTAATTCGTAATTAGATAAAAATGGTGAGATGTCGATATACTCGAAGTGTTCGAACGTGACGGATACGCGACGGTATCGTGCGAACACCGATATCGGCGAAGATCGTCAATCAAGATTTACATCGTTCACCTATTTCTTTAATCTGCACTTAAAGCGTGAGAATCCATTGCCTACATGAAACGATAGACTCGATTACAAGAAACGTAGGGCACGTGACAAAAGAAAAAGCGAGATTATTTAACGAGTATACAAAGAGAGTATCGATACATTACACACGTGTAAAATGTGAATCTTATTTTAATACGAAATTTTATTGCGTGCAAACGACCCTTAGTCATTTCTATTTTACACATGTTAGAAGAGAGTACAGCTCTTTCAATCAATCGAGAAGCACAGGCTTTTCACTTGAATTCTCGTTTATCGACGAATTTCGTATTAAATTAATCACTCTTATGGTTTAAAAATCATACGCGGTCGCATTAGAAATATCGTGATATATAATCCGCAACGAAACGATATTACAAATGTGTATATAATTCTTGTATATCAAACATCCGACGCTATAGTTCTGCGATGCCGAGAACTGAAAGCAATGGGAAATTAAAATTACGATAACAATGGGCTACAACTTACGACAATTCGAGCGCTTGCTTCTTCATGTACACAGATTTCGGACATACACGGAGCTGGGCATTGCTCTCGCCGCGATCACGTTCGAAATCTACCGCGAACGAACCGACAGAACGTATATATCCTAGGGTTTCTCTCGTAGTAGCGAACGGTTTATGGTCCATCGTCTCAGAATTGCCGTAAAACCGGCAGAAAAAGTGGCCTTTATTTTTCAGCGAAAGATTAACAGCTGTTAAGAAAAATCTGTAGTAACTCTGACGAAATGTCTATTCCGTGTGGAAGCAGCGGTTTTAAACAGGCTTCTAGATTCTTTGTTTGATCTTGATCGATCGTCCGATATACAAACGTGACACTTGTAGATACATGTCACGGCCTTCGGACCTTCAGACCCCAAGTGGCCATCGTCATAAACTATTAGCCGGCAAACGCAAAACTGACTCGTGGCTTAATTAATAAAGAAAGCCCCTCTGCGCGATCTCGCACGATCGGCACGGCGCGTGATTAAATACCCTTTTTGCGATTCGAACGTATATACATATGCACACACACGCATACATATATGCATATATATACATATTAAATTAGTTTATTAATCTTTCTTTACACAATTATTACATTTTATTTACTAGATGCATCGAGAGGGTGCGGCACGACGTAATCAAGGTAAAAAGAAAAGAATTGGTGGTTCCTCGCGATGGTAACACGGTGATGAAATAGTGTGTCAGGCAAACGACGAGTATAGTGTTCAAAGAATTCAACTTTTTTTTCCTTCCCTTCTCTAATCAATTTTCCTTTTCTTTTCTTTACAACAGCAGCAATGTTATTCATTAATCGCTATTATTAAAATTAATCTGCATATATTTATATATATATGTAATTTAATTTTATATATATATTTATATGTATGTATTTATATATATATATATATTTATTTATATATATATAGACTTTCAATATTTTACACGGGCTCTTCCCCACTTGGTATTCACTATATTATTCTGTAGGTGTGAGTTTGTGGTCGAGTTAGCGTTCAAGCTTCGGAAGAGTGGAAAGAAAATTTCAAAAAAGAAAAAACAAAAGAAATAACGGAATTAATCCACTGTAACTAGCGTGCGATCTAGACGATGAGCCAGTGACCGTGCATTGAATTCCTCGCACGATGATTCCTCATCGTTATCTTCTCTCTTTTCACTGTAAATTACCATTCCGTTTTTATTCGTTATATATCTTAATTTGCGACTATACACACAGATTTGGCCTATAACTCGTGTCTCGAACCGCTCAAATGATTTTCCAAGCACGCTCAATGTACAAAAGTTGCTGAGTGAATCATACAATCACTACTATTAGTGTCTCCGCCGTTTCGGGCATCGAAGACGATGAAATCACGTGAAGACAAGATGAGAAAGATTAAACCAAACTAAATCGATGAATTTATTTTATTGATAATAATAATTACGATAAATAACCAACAATCTATGCTTCGATTCAAGCCGTTCGATTCAAACTCCGTTATGTACTTTATAGTCATTTTCTGTTTTTCCCTCTTTCGTCTAGTTTCACAGCTAGATTCGTGACCTCTTCTGTTTTGTATCTGAACCTAGCGAAATTCCTATCGGCCTGGAAATTCGAAAGAACCGCTATGTAATATAGTTTGGACATTCACATTTCTTAACCAACCGCTCCCTAATGTACAGGTATTTATTCGTTTACGACGCGGATGATGACACATCAAGCCAGCTGTACGAGTTGCACGAGTACATAAATAATTTAAATCTACAGAATTACCTTTTGATCACAAGTCAAACTATACACTTACGTTCGTATCAGAGTACCTCTAAGCGTTATCAACAGCTCGCCTGATGGCTCCACTAAAGTGATCCGTCTCATTTCACTGCGGGCGATAGAAAAAGAATGAAAAAGAAAGAAGGCTTGAAAATAAATAACACGTTTATGCGGCAAAGGCGTTGGTAGTGCCGAAAAATGCTTCGCGACCGATAACATAAGCATACTCGGTTTCATTTTGTAGAACGCAAACGAAACGACAATGTGTGTAGGTTGCCAGAGCGTGAGGATTGAATTTCCCAAACCGTATCAAAAATTACCCGAACACGCCCCTTTCGGACCGCAGGAAAAGAAATCAGAAATTTACGTAATTTTCTTCCTTCGTATTTTTTTTCCACTTTTTCATTCCTTAGTAATGAGGTACATTACTAAAAACGGTTAACTGTTTAAAACTTAATTTATATCATCAACATTCATAAAACTCTAAAACGAATGCTAAGATCTCTCACTCTCTTGCCTTGACCCTTTCTCTCCTGTTCCACTCACACTCTCCCTTTCTCTCCCTCCCTTCCTCTCCGCCTATCGCTCTCTTTCCCATCAGTTTCTGTTTTCCGTTTCCTTTAAACGCTCGTCCTTGCTCCAAATAAAAAAGGAACTGAATCGGTTCGACATGCTTTTTTTTCTCATCGGCAGCCTTCATTCTGTGTTCTCTTGCGACGCAATGATATGTTAGATGTGTGGCTAATCGCACATGTCCCGAAGGCCCAGCTGCACGGGGTTTTGTCAACTTACGATGATGTACAAACGCGTCTGTACATTTGTCAGTGTACACTGTTCGACCACGAGATCCACGCTTCCCAGGGAAAAACCCCGTGGGTTTGCACGCAAGCCCGACTAACTGTAACGGAGAAGGTAACAGGCTGTTTCAGAGCTACAAGTAAATAGAAACCTAACGGATCGGTGGACCCGAGACAATAGGCCCTTAAAACACCCGCCCCCCGTAATAGTTCCTTGCCAATAATCCAACAGCCTTCTCATGTAGCCGTACCACTTGGATCTCCCTTACTTTCTGTACTCTGATTAAATACTATTTCGCCGAGAAACAGAGAAATAGATAAAAGAAGGAATTTCCCCTGCCTTCCCAGAGCTCTACCGATCCGTCGAACTGGTGCCCTGCAGCTCTGAAACATCCCGCGCAATCGAGTATCCGACGACACCCCCGTGTATGTGCTGGCGCTTCGGACATACAGCATGCATATATTATGTTATGGTGATGCGCACAAAAAGGGGCCATTTGCGGAGTGACGCGTGTACAAATCTTTGTATCGTTAAACGTAGACGATAGTATTTTAAAAACGTTCCGTCTAACGCCGCCGAACAGTTCGCGTGGTAAACATTGGCTTAAAAATAAAAAAATCGCTCCGCTAAGTTGCGTAGAGGTTCGTCGCGAGGGGTGAAAAATGTTTTTTGTGTTTATTTTTTTTGGAAACCCGAGGCTAGAAAAGGTTTACGGGAGACACGCGTGACGATCCCGTAAATGGTTTTTCGGTAAGAATAGCCGATAGCAGCGTGATAGAAATTGCGGCGACTCGGATCGCCGAGGCATGACCGAATAGGCACGGACGAATATGGCTGTCTCTTCGCTGGTCGTCATGCCCCGGCAATAGAAACTTTCCGTCGCCAACTTTTTTTTCCTCCCTTCTTTTCGATCTAAAGAGGCTCTTCTCTAGTCGTGCTGGTGTGTAATACCCGCAGCATGTCCGTATCGCGAAAATTCATCTTACGATAAATGGAGATTGTGCACGCAAATACTCATGTGTGTACGTGTCGTCCCTTTCCGTGTAGGCGTAGAGCGTGTACGTGTACGTGTGTGTGTGTGTGTGTGTGTGTGTGTGTGTGTGTGTGTGTGTGTGTGTGTTGTTGAAAACCTGTACGTGTACGTGTTCGCGCGTTCAAACCGAGACCTTTCTGCGTGTAGATGCGACATACACACACCGGTGACGATGCTCGTTAGAATCCTCGGACACAATAAAAAAAAAGGAAAAAAAAAGAAGAATCTCTCTACACTGGATGTTTCACCTACAGGTTATTTCGCTCGGGACGAAACACGGACCAGTATGATAATAATAATAATTAATAATTAATAATAATAATCGTCATCTTATCGTTCGCGTGTACGCACGGTGGAAACGCAAGTTTTTTCAGTCTTGGCGAGTGAAACGTCTTGCGAGCCGAGAGTGTAGCGATCATTTTCTCCCTCGATTCCCTCTTTTTTTCCCAATCGACACCCATCAAAGCTGGTTTCGCAGTGTTTTTCCTTCCATTTTCTTTTTGCGTATTTTTTTTTTGTAATAAAATGACGACGCAAGCGACGTTAACGCGCTACTAGACATTATAGATTACACATTTTCAACTAGAAAACTTCGCTTGTTTTTTTTTTCTTTATAGCAATTATCGTTTAAAGAGGTTACGGGCCAGTTTCCTATAATATATATACATTGAATTCAAGTTGGCAATATGGTGGCAATCAAGCGCTCGCACGCCACTGAGTCGTGCCCTTTTTTTTTTTAGCTAAACCCGTTATTAATGGGGGAGGGGAGGAATCATTCTTGTTTTCCCGTGTTCAAGCGAACAGAGCTGAAAGACCACCCCGTATCGCCATTGCGTTGAGCTCAATTTACAACGGGGGAGAGTGGGTGGTGGGGGTGTTGTTGGGTGGTATGGTGAGGGGGTTCTCTGGATGGGACATCCTCCTCAGAAGGTCGGTTTTTCTCTCTCTCTCACTCTCTCTCTCTCTCTCATCATTATTCGCCACCGTTAAAAGGCTAGCTCTAACGTGTGAATTCTCAGTTTATATGTTTGTAACTCGATTAAAAAATAAAGCAGCTTAAGCCATATTCGATTGGCTGGGGTCTGTATTCTGTGTAGTGGAGGGTGTGTTGGTGTTGACGTTATTATCACTAGAGTTACCGCTAGCCCCTGCGGCGGCACTCGTGGCTTCCGATTGGCCTCCAGGATTCTCCGAGGTCTGCATGTATTTCGGTATTAGGATCGAGTTCAGAGTCGGCTGAATTCGCAGCTCTTGCTCTGTAAAATCGAACAACGGCGGCAGCTCGCGGCCGGTCGGTAGTCGCGCCCCTTCTTCTCGCAGCTCGCTGAAGAACGAATGGGCGCACGCCTGCAGGGGTGTCATCCGTAACGACGGCGTGTATTCCAGCAGCCGGGCAACGAGATCCATCGCTTCCAGGGGGGTACGTGCCCTGAACACCTGCAACAATCGGGGAGACGCGCACTGGTGAGTCTCGCGTTGGCCGGGACGCTCGTCCACGTTGGCTAAAGAGAAACTAGCAACTCGCACGGCAGTCCTGCGAGAAAGCGAGAAAACAACAGCCGACACCTTCTGTTCAGGCGAGCTAAAGTTCGTACGATCAATTGTGTCACGCGTCATACGGGGCATTGGACAAAACTCTCCAGGTGGTGGGCATCTTTTGGGGACATGCAGCACTCGTTAAAAACAAACGTGTTCCATTGGCTTTGTCAATAATTCTAGCGTAGGGACCAACAACGGAATAATGTTCTACGGTACATGGTTGTTTCAAGTACCATCTAATAATACAAGGTAAAAATTCGTTCGTCTTGGTGAGCAGTATGTTCCTAACGTCTGAACCCAATCGTTTTCAACACCCTGTACTTGGTGGGTTGAACTAAGTTCTTGGGAATTAATAAAGCGCGCTGGCCTGTTCAAATCAGTACTGTTGTTAAAAGTTGTCTCTGTCCGGGAATGATGTACTTGAGCAAATGGTAATTTGCGAGTGATAAGCCTAATGATCATGGCGCGTGAAAAGAAATTCTTGACGTGCGAATCGATGGGGACGAGAAATAGAAGAAACGTTTCTGTAATAGGGAAAGACGGAATGTTATTCGTCGAAAAGGGCGAGGACTTATTCAACTATGCTGTATTAGTGGTATGAGATGTTGAATTCTGAAACTACTCCGCTGTTTAGCGACAAAGTCTGACAAGAAGTCACTCATCTGTATGTACTATCTTCTTAATAAAGGATCTTTATATAAATAGAAGCAGACATCTGTGGGGAATAATCAACAGCCGTGGCAGGAACTGTACCATCAAGATCCAATTGATGCACGAAAGAGAACGAGAAGAAAAAGAAAGATAAATAATGGAATAATAAACTCGGGTATCGGGTAAACACAACTCAGGCAACCTTCTATCATTCTTACTCGTTACGATAGCGAATCGACACGTTTGCATACATCCGTTTAGACTTCAATTAGCACCAGAAAATTAGAGTAAGCGATACGTCGACAATTTAAGTAATCGCAGAATACACCGTTTGCGACAAATTCGTGGCTATAAAAGTTAGAGAATACGAAGAATGACGATGCGAGGCAAAGAAAAACAACAGATAAAATGGATACTACGTGAGATCGAGAAAGGAGCATATCGAATGA
Source organism: Andrena fulva (assembly GCA_946251845.1). NCBI lineage: Eukaryota > Metazoa > Arthropoda > Insecta > Hymenoptera > Andrenidae > Andrena > Andrena fulva. Next base: position 56,353,008 of record OX276329.1, on the reverse strand, counting down.
TTCATGTATGATGAACGATCGAATTCTTTTATTGCGGTTGGCGATCCTCTGTTCGACGGGGTCGATTGGCGATAAATTCACGTATCCTATATAGATAACCGTTGAGATGTTGAGAAGATTGGTTAACGTTGGTTAGTAGACTGGGCCAGAGAGAAAGAAGGGATATTTGCCAGCCGTTTGTGTGGGTATGTGTATACGTAATTAAACAGTGTCGTTGAGCAGGGGACCACTTACTCTAATCTTTTGGTGCTCCGCGGAACACTTTAGTCCACTCATTCGCTGAAGCATAAACTGTAACCACGAGTACATACATGTGTTGATGAGTGTGACATAACGACAGGTGTAGCGAGACCGTTCAATTAGAAGGAACGAGACTCTGCAGAACCTTACCCCTTAACCCATTCGTTTGCCTCTCTCGTTTCTTTCTCTCGCTCTCACTCTCACTCCCATGCAAAGGTGTTACGACGTAACCCTACCACTCGGCTTTCAAAGGCACGGTTTGTTCTCGGTCACGAGAACGACGACGGAGCGTGTGATAACGAGAGACCGACATCGCCGGTTATGCAAAATTGGAAAGATACACGGAGTATCGCTCGTGGTGCCTAACCCGTGTGGTGTCCACACAGCGTGCGTAATTAATGTCACACGATCTCGATAACGGTTAAAGAGAAGAGGAGAACGATCGAATAATAATGGATTACCTTTTGCCAAGGATGCGACTTAATCTGTGGGAATTTGAATTCGGTATAGTTGGGGTTCATCTCGCGAATCTGATCGCGCGTCGGTGTACCGAGGACCTTGATGATCTCGACCAGCTGATCTACACCGCTGTCGCCAGGGAATATCGGTTGGCCGAGCAGCAACTCTGCCAGTACGCAGCCTGCACTCCACACGTCTGCGGGGGCAACGGAATTTCTTCATTATATAATGTAAGTTTCACCTGTGCCATACGCTTGGAAACGTACCAATTTTTGTGGTGTAGTCAATAGCACCAAAAATCAGCTCGGGCGCGCGATAGTAACGGCTGCATATGTAAGACACGTTCGGTTCCCCTTTGACCAGATGCTTGGCAGAGCCGAAGTCGCATAGCTTCAGGACGCCGGTCTCTGGGTCCAGCAGCAAGTTCTGCGGCTTAATGTCCCTGTGACAAATCCCCAGGGAATGTATGTACGCCAGCGAACGAAACAGTTGATACATGTACAGCTGGAACAACAGGAACACGCGATTAACGCTCACCTATCCCAAGATCTTGCCCCCTCCGTTTCACCGTGGGGGCCCGCGGTTCGAGCAAAATCAACAGCCCGCGCTAAATATCAGAGATTACGGTTGAAGGGAGGATATAGCGTCCGTAGCAGCGTCCAGCGGGCAATTGATTTTGCCCCCGACTCGCGGTCGGAAAGTTTGCGGAGCGCTGCGCACAGTGAAACATGGAACCGGCGCGGCGCTCGCCGGATTTCGTAGGAACGTACCTTGATGAAACAGATCGGTATCGTCTGCTTGCTTTTGCTATAATGCCGAGCGACTTTGTACACAGTTTCGGGTATGTATTCCAGGACTAGATTCAGATAAACCTCGTCCTTCTAAAATAAATTTCCAAAAGAACGATTATTAATGGAGCTGCGCGAATGCGCGCGCGACGGGTGTGTCGTCTCAAAGGCACAGTCACGTTGGGGTGCAGAATAACGACTATAGCTCGGCCTGGACCGCTACGAAACACGATTAGTATGAATTTTTTACATGGCGATTCACGCGTGGCGGGTACCTTTGAATCACAAACACACTGTTCGAGAAGATCGTCTTCTACAACTAGCGAAGCTGCGTTAGCTACTAGACTGATATGTTAATGTTCTACATGATATCGTTCCATCGCTGTGATCATGAAAACCGATGTTATTTTTTTTTTTGTTATTGTTCCTCTATATGTGTGTAAGAAGCAGAACTGCCTAGATTCTCTTAAAAGGACTGTCTCAAACTACTGGGTACGCTTTTAACTTACGTCCACATGAAAAACTGGATTAGTTGCGTTTAAGATGTTCTACAAAATAACACAATGCCGCATGCATTAAACTAATACGAATACTCGGAAGTAACTTATAAACGTAATTCATTTGTAAATAGATTTTCGTGTCTGTCCCCTCGCAAGGGTGGAAATTTTCCTACGAATAGAAGAGGAAAAAAAAAAGGAAAAATAAAGGTAGTAGTGTTGCAAAACGCTTTTCGAGCGAAGACTCTTGTGTAAGCTTACTGAATGTCTTGCATTTTTGTGATGGATTCGAAAGGGGGTCGATTCTGCGTTAGCAAATCTGTTTCTTTATGTAGAATCACCCCCTCGATAGTTGCAGCGGTAGTTATTCAACACTCTGTATAATTGTATATCGAACGATGATATTGTAAACTAGAGTGCACGAACTGTTGACAGAATTTCGATCGATCGGTGTGTCGACAAGATAAAATTGTATAGTTACCTTATCACCACTAGAGTAGAAGAAATATTTTAGCTTGACGATGTTGCAGTGCTCTAGGCGGCGCATGATTTGTAATTCTCTGTTCTATAAATAACAGAGACATGCGATTAATAAACGTGGCTGCTCCCTGTCAATATTTATTCGTGTTTCATTATCTCCCAACGGAATCGCTGCACATATATCTCCCATTATTATATTGCCCCGTCGGGATTCGACGCGACGATGAGAATTGTAAGATTATCGTTCCTCAAATATACTGATCAAACAAGGTGGATCTAACTCGACCCGATAACCCCGCGCGATCTGCTGAACGTGCAATACACTCCCCTCGAGTGTAAACTAGAGACGTTACTATCAATTAAAAATAAAGTGGTGCCCGGTGATTAAAATACAGGGAACGAGAATTGATCGGGGCAATTTCCTCCGGCTTTCAGGAATTAAGATTGAAAATACGATCTTGAGTGCGGCAGTCAGAAATATGGGCGCGAATTCCTTCGTTTACAACCACTCCGCTTCCCAGGAGTTTGATCACGCAATCTTATCACGCGTATTTGTTAACCTTTCCGCTGCTGTGACTACCTATAAATAACACGGGCGCTCTCGAGAAATTCTTCAATGTCGTGCCTTGCATCCTATACGATCTCAAATGTTGCTCGACTCCATCGACAGGCATGTATTAAAAATTATCTATTATTCCGAAAGAACTAATTCGCGAGCCTCGCCTGACAATTTACACGCGTTAGAATTTCAAGTCCCAGCAGCGAAAGGGGGTGAGACAACGAGATTGTGATCTCGCGCCTTTCCATATATTTCCTTACCTTAAATCGCTTGTCTTGGAGGACCTTCTTGATGGCAACCATCTCCCCCGTATCACAGAGTTTGGCTTGATATACGACGCCGAAGCTGCCATTACCGATCACCTTTGTGTCTGTGTAGGCGACTTCTTGGGGGCGGTCTGGACCAGCACCAGGGGTAGCCACCACGGTCGTCACTTTGCTGCCATCCTTGCCTGCATTGTACATCGCACCACCCATAGAAACAATCGAAAACCACAACGCTACAGTACAGCTAAAGTAACGGGAGGAGGGGCGCTAAACATTTCTAGGCTGGGTCCAAAAGGAGCTACTATTCTCAAGCCTAAAGAAGCCTCGTTAAGGGGGTTGAAAGGAGCACAGACAAAGCCCTAATGCGGTGTTAGCTGTTACAAAAGCATTCTACTTTCCCGCAACGACGTATTCGTTCGGCAGTTACATCGCGCGAATGATTCAAGTTGCCAGCAATTTGGCACCCATTCCCCCGGACTCCCCAAACTTGCACCCCAGGTTCTCGTTCGTTTATCAACGGAAACATGTTCGACAGAGGATCGAGCAGCGGCTTGCGAAGTCGCCTGCAATTCTATTGCTAGCAGCTCGAGCGTGGCTACGAGAGGGATAACCTTGATAAGATGCAACGACGGATAATACGAGGCCCGCGTTTACAGACCGGTTTTCTCATTGAACCGTGGCTGAAAATAACCTCGCGCCATATATTTCACGCCTCTAATAATCCGCGGGGCTGGCCGTAGCCGTGATCGAAATCGAAAATTTCGCGGGACGGCTGACAGAGAGCAGGAAACGCGTGGCTGGGCCCAGGGGCTCCTCGATTTTTACCATCGTCGAATGGACGATCGGCACGAGCAGAGCCGGCGATAACGTTCCACTTGGACCATGCTTTACTCTCTGACATTTCGTTAACATTTTTCTTCGAATAACCTTCTCCCCTTTATCGTTATTTATCTTCTTACTTGAAGAGGATCTTCAAGAAGCCGCGTGAACGTGGCGAGGGGGAGCCGCCAAGGTTTTGTTTCTAATCGATTTTAATCAGGAATCGATGGTACAATTTCCAGCGAAATGATAAGGATTCGAGGGGGCTTCAAGTTGGATGTAAGTTCCGGGACTGTAGAAACACGCGCGGTATAAAACCTGCAAATACAGCGTTTCCTAGAACGCACGTTCTCTAATCTTTCGACAAAGCTTTTCTATTGTTTCAACAACTCTCAAGTGTCTTCTCGTGAGCAACATTGCGTAACAATGCTCCACGTGTTCGGGAAACAGTTACACGTTAAACAACCTCCAAATGGACTATTATATCCGTGATAAATGGCGGAACGAGTCGTCGAACTGAAGATCGAAGCACCGACCCCTTTCCCTCCAATTTTTTTTGTGATACTTAAATGACGTTAAAGGGAATATTCTTGCTTTGTGGCTTAGTGTTCTTTTACGTTAGAGAGCATCGCAAAGCCCATGTCGATTGTGCAGCAACAGAACACTGTCTAGCACGCTCTACGACTGCTTATAAATATTTTAATAGTCGTAGGGAAGTTGGTCAGCGGGATCTTCGCAGAAAGACGACTTCGAGGCACTGGCTGCGAGTCAACTTTGTAAAACCCCGTCTATTCTCGAGAATAATAATTCCAGATCGAGTCCCTCATACTGGAGGAACCACGGTGGAATTCGTTTGGGATCTATGACAATCTGTGTAATTAAGAGCGCACAGCGACTTTGACGTGGTAAAGAATGACTGCTACGTATGCTGGAGATGAAGATCGAAGATCTCTTAAACGAATTTAAATTTCATTCCATTCTCCTTTTTTCTCCATCGCACGTCAGACTGACGTACTGCTGACGTACGAAAAAATAAATTTACCCGGATCGTTGCGCATAACAAAAATAAATATAAATAACCAGGAATAAATGTCAGCGGTCGCGTGTTACTTCTCGATGAATGGTTCTTTACTCGCCCAGGCGACATGTGTTTCTAACCTTTTCTGGCTAAATGGCGCAGGTTTTATATAATACATAAAAAAAAAGTGAGTGATCATATGCACGCTTATGCCTGTCCTTACGCAAGTCACAGAGACATTACGAGCCCGCAATATTCTGCCGATGCCCCTAAAACGATTGAAAGGAAAACGAGCCACAGTGACTTTTAGTTCTCAGAGGGACGGTACGTTCTTGAGTTCAAACACTTTCTTGGGAGGGGGAGTAGAAAAACTAGGATGCAAGGTGTCGTGATTTGCGATTCTCAGGTAGGCTGGAAATAACCCAGATCTGCCAACACCAACAATCGACCAATGAAACTCCTGATTTGTAAACTAATCGGACGACATTCATACTAGAGCTCTTACTACCCGCCCGCCCGGGTACTCGAGTACCCGGTGAGACCCCGGGTAGAAAAAAATTACTCGGGTACCCGGGTACCCGTAGGATACCCGACTACCCGGGTAGACAAAAATTACCCGTGTGTCCATGAGATACCCGAGTAACTGAAGTGTGATGAGATAGTTGAGAATTTCGATTTGACAGCCGATCGTTTCTCGACTTTCGATCATTTTCGGCTAACCTCAGTAATGAACGGAATATGCTGTCAAATCGAAATTCTCAACTATCTCATCACACTTCAGTTACTCGGGTATCTCATGGACACACGGGTAATTTTTGTCTACCCGGGTAGCCGGGTAATTTTTGTCTACCCGGGTATCCGGGTATTGCACGGGTACCCGGGTAGTCGGGTATCCTACGGGTACCCGAGTAATTTTTTTCTACCCGGGGTCTCACCGGGTACCCGGATACCCGGGCAAAAACAATAGCTCTAATTCATACAGATCGAGATTGCCGTAATTATTAAGTAATCGTTTCTGAATGATCCTGTAATGAGACTAGAATATACTTCAACGAGAGATATTTTTATCCCATATCTGAATCCTACAATCGACCAGAGTACCAAACTGTGTGCCGCTTGTTAACGAGCTCGGTTCCCTTCGAACTTCGCATCTCGGTTTCTCAGCGACCGTTCCCTAACGGGCTGCAGTTGGGCGCCTGAGAAACAGGCCCCCCATATCCACGTCCAGATGCACGACTTACGTTTCTTGTTCCCCAGCCGTCGCAAGAACTTGCAGAACTTTTTGTACGCAGTGTTAGCGTCTTTGCTCCTCAGCTCCATCGCGCTCTTCGCCCTTTCATTCTTCTGCTGTCCAGGCGGGCAGAATTTCGGATAACGCCACTGTTGGCAGGGCTCTGACCAGTCTAGGGCAGTGGCTGGTGCCATGGCGATGCACTGTCACAACTCGCGAACCCGAAGAATGTACCGAATGTCACCACGAATCGTCCTCTCATCAGTCGGGTTCAGTGTTTCGTCACTACAGCGAGGAAAGTCTGTGTCCCATCGCGAGTTTACAAATATTCCAAGCAATGCCTGGTATTCGGAAAGTCATCAATGATTAATATGGATACCGTGTCGAGGAGCACGGCTTGAAAGTGTCTCGAAGTTTGTTTCTCGTCACAGTTCCGTTGAATGTGGGAACGAGTACTTCGCTCATTTTTCGCCTGGTAGACTATCTAGGATCAGCAGACGGTTATAGGCTATTCACTAGCAGCACTGAGACTGCTATCGAGCGCACACTAGTTCCCACGTGCCACGAATTACTAACTCGCGGCGACTTGATTCGATCGCCTCGAGATCCGGCAGTTTAAGCGTGCTTTTGGAGAATTCAGACGGTGGTTTGTGGGCATTGTTTATTTCTTGGCAGCAGCAGAGGTTTAAGGTTCGAGATCAATCACAGTTGCGCTGAGTAATATGTAAACTTTGAGCTCACAGTTCTGGAGCAAGGATCGACGGGTTTGAGCTCCGCTTGATACCATTTAATACTGTATTAATACTAGTTGTACTGTCGTTCGAGAACTTCGGTTCTTCGAGACGTTCAAGTTTCCTTCGCGAGCACTTCACAACAACTGGAAGTCTCTCGTCCAGCAATTGACCAGTTCAGGTTTCCTACAGGTCCAGTATACTTCACGAATACCTGATACCACCGGGCAGCGGTGTGAAGCTCAGTATCAGAATCCTAGGATCACTGCATGCTTTCCTCCTCGATTAACAAGTCCACAACTCAAGTCCCACAATCACAATCGAATCAACGACTGCAGATCCTCCTACCAGCACCTCTTCTCTTCGCCACAACACTCCCAATCCTCTGAAACTTCACATCGACTCCGACGACACCTGCTACCACACTGAAGTACTTCACGATCCTAAACCTACCACAATTCTTCTCTTCAGATCCTTATCAATGTTCCTCTCACGCCGCGCGAGCATCTGCTCCCGCTGAACGCTACCTGAACCCTAGCTTGAGGATCCTCCACCAAGAAACGTGGACACTTGGCGCACCTCCTCCCATCGATCGGGGAGCTAGAATTTCCCGAAGCAGCCCGCTCCCTTCGCCGGGAACGAGGTAGAAGCTAGCCAGAGTCGTACGAAGCAACGGCGATCGCGTGACCAGCCTCTGCGTTTCCAGGTTGGGCGAAACAACCACAGGTTTACACTCGGGAATCACGCGATAGCCTCAGCAGCCGCCGTCCCGATTGATCGTGCCTCTTTGGGCTGCGTGTGTCGTCGGGACCATCGCGTTCTTCACGCAGCTACCTCGACAGAGACGTTCTGGTACCGCGGCGTCTCGGCACGCGACTAAACCGAACGCGCCGCCAATCGCCATTACCCGCGGAAGAATCAGCTTCCAAGAGGGGGAACGAGAGGAGGGATGATGCCTGAAAAGAGGAGGAGGGGAGTATCGCGAATGTTAGTCGCGAAAACGAGCAAGCAGCGAAGATCCCGCTTTTCATCCCACTTCTCAGAGCTACCTTGGCAAGAGTTTCGACGGAGGACATTGAGCTTTTCAACGCTCTTTTCTCTGCTTCTAGTCTCCCTTTCCCGCCATTTTTTTTCCTTCACTTCTGAGTGCCGGTACGTCGCCAGGCTTCGTCGAAGTTACTCCTCTGGTCTTTTGAACGTCAGAGAATTTTGAATATGCAGAAGTATGCAAATATGTACAAATTGCGAGGCATTCCTGGATGCTGAAGCGTGACGACGGCGCTGGTTAATGTTGTTAAGTAGAAGGAAAAGCTGAAATATCTTCGGACACAGTGGAGTCGATTATCGAAGAGGATCGGCGAGAGCCTGGATTGAGTAGAGAGGAATATCTCATTTGCTCGCAGCAATAAAGTCTTTGCGAGACCGCGCGACACGAGCGGATTATTCATGATAAAATCTATTTATAGTTGATTGTGTGCCGTCAATAAAGGACATTGCGTCGGATCAAGTAGAACGTGCCTGTTTTAACAAGCAGAATTTCACGGCAAGCCAGCAGGTTTTGTGAAACGCGCGCGCGATTCGCTTAACCGTTCCCGAGCACGCTGAGAAAGGATATCGCCGCGGAAACGTCGGGGTTCCGCGCTCTGATCGCGATACCGGCCCATTTAAATGGAACGGCGGGCTTCTATTAATAGAACGATCGAGGAATTAAAAATCTTGCCCGAGGTGAAATCGCGGATAAAGCCGAGCGAGCGCGGTCTCCGAAATAATTATGGCTTCTGGGCCTTCGACTGATTGGGCACGGCTCGTGCGCAGTTCGATAACACGTCCCCCTCCAGGTTCGAATTTTCGTGAATCCAAAGTCGAAAGAATCGCTCGCTCTTGAAACGATCCCACTTCTTCCCTCTTCCCCCGAAATAACGGGGGACCAACGAACAATCGATTTTTCAAAGAGTTTTCCATGCTCGAACAGCCTGAGTGCGATTTTCCAGCGACACCGAAAGACTCGCTGAAATCGTGTTTGAACGGCCAGTTAGAGCAACTGCTATATTTAGCTGTAATAACGAGATAACAGAGTCCCGTCGCGCCACACGAACCACACACGTGAGACTACACGGTGCAAATACCGTGACGTCTTTTTAAAAAAAAAATAAAAAACGGGGATAGACGCAGGCAGCACGGCAAACTGCGTTTTCCCGATGGAATATGTCGTGCCGCTTTCAGCCACGGGGGAACGTGAGAAACCGAAAACCGTGGCGATGGAACGTGTTAGTGGAAGTCTGCAAATGGGACAGATTTTCGATATTTTCAGTTGTTGTTCGATTGTGCATCTTAATTGAGTATGGACGAGCTGCCTGGAGCGGCGTTTGGAACCGTTTTCGGTGCTCGTTTTCATGTCGTTCATGGTGAATCAGGCTTTGTGGTCCGGGCTACAGTCAGATTTCTAATGGACGTAACTCGGAGCTCCGCGAGAAAACAGAGCTGGCCGTTTGGAGCGGCTGTTAATTAACGGGGAAGCCGCGTGAATCCCTAACGGGATACCAAGTATTCCTCGAAAACCAATTTGGAATCCTGTGAACCACGCTAATGGATGATCTACATATCAGAGGCACCTGGAGGACCATAAATACGACCACGAGCGGCTCGTAAATTTCACGTTCCAGCGATCAGAGCTAGCGATCCCTACTGCTGTTTCCCGCCGTCGATACAGTGCGAGGGCGTGAACCTTTCCGAGAGAAAATTCATCTTGCGAAACCCTATTATGTAACTCGAAGGGGACATAGTTTAAACCTTCGCACTTTAACTGTGCGTTCCGTGAACACCAAAGTTTAAATCAAAGTTGTATGTTTGTATTATGAAACTTTGTAAACGTGGATGCATTCGTGGCATTGAATGAATTATTAATGCTGAAATTACTATAGCATATTCTTTCCGGTTTCAAAGTTCTATGTTTAGTGAAGTATCAGGCAAAAGGTCTCTGTTCGATTGGTGGCTGAATAAGTTGTGGTGCAAAGGGTTAAATTCGAGGCAATGAAAGCAGAAACTGTATAGTTTTCTCAGGAAGTCACGTGGAACGTGTGGACGAAGACTTTGTATTGATCGATTAGCCACAGTATCGAGTACCTACTATCTATCGTTACGTGTTTCGAGCACGTTGCCGATAAATTTCAATAGGCAACTGATAATCCCACGTTCATCAGCAGATTCGGTTATCAATTACTCTGTTATAGATATGAAATGTTCGAGTGACACAAGTGTCGTCAATAATTGCACCGTTCTGCGGAACGCTGTATCGTGAAACGGGCGTTATCAACGGCCAATACTATCTAAACCGAATAAATGAATAATGGATCGTTGTCTAGCGGATTTAAATGCTGCGCTACGTAACCATCGAGAACTTCCCGTTGCACGTGAAAATGCAGAAAATAGAGTCGAGGAAAGAACTCTTTGGAGCATGACGACTGGGCGCCGTTCCGGTTAAAAAGAATTTCTAGTAACGGTGGTAATTTAACGTTTAAAGTATCACTTCGCACTTCGAATCTTGAAAGCGACGTTTGTTTAACGGTATTTTCGAAGAAGGCACGATTGCCAGATATTTATGCGTTGCATTAAAAGCTTCTTCGATATCATTGGAGGGATCAAGGAGCGCGAGCTTTATTTTTCTCTTAGTCGGTGGAATTGAGTTATTTTCGAAATTCTTTGAAATCGCGGCAAGCTATTAGGTAATACCAGGCTCGAGATAACACCTCTTGTTATTAACGACCATTTTCTGGGCTTTCCTGGGAGATTGCGAAATAGAGCTTCGTGGAACTTAAAACTCCACCCTCTCCGCTCCAATTGGAACCTCTCATTCATCCAAGAATGATGATTCAGAAGAAGATGATATCTAGAATTTCTATGCGAAGAAAATCTTTTTTATTGTCCTCCAATGTGAGTCAGTAAAATTCTGAAGGCGTAAACATGCAGTCTTATTTGGCAGCTTCGATCGCCGAATCTTGTGACAGGTTTGATAGGATCTTCATCATCTTCGACGCCGATAAATTATCGAAGTACACGGTATACCGTCTCGCATGCTCATCACGAATCTTTCGGGTTATTTACTTCGATAACGGAATCTCCTTTTATACAAACAATTTGAAGTACTGTAGAAAAAACAGTAGCTAATAAGCTACTGTAACCCAGCGTATCCGATACAAAGGATTCTCATGGAGGCCGTGAACTTTTCATCTTCTTTACTCTGCTCGCCACCTGTTTCTGAAGGTTCACCCTTGCACTCGCACGTGTTTTCCCTCCACGGGTCCCTCGAAGAATGCCAAACACGCGTACCATCCTGTGCACGCGCGCAGCACGAAGAAGCTCACAATTGAGTTATGACCAGGCCGCGCAGCTGATCGGCCATATAAATAGATCGACCGTACATTGAACGGTTATTCTCGTTGTACTGATACACTTCGACCGGCCGAGGACGCATAATACGATCTGACGCAAGTCCCCTTAACGATCGCCGGTTTATCTGCCCCCTTTTTTCCAATTTCTCAAACGAGTGCGAACCGCCGCGAACGCTTTCACAGGGCATTGCGGTCCGATCGATCCGACTGCCCTCGCGCGGACTTGACACTGCGGGGCTGACCACCGCTTCGGGACCACCTGCTAAATGTTCAGTTTCAAACACAGCTGTGATCGATATTTACAGCCGTTCAGAAATGAACAGTTTCCCGATAGAATTCCTGCGTAGCCTCGGATCCCTCGTGGAATATCCAAGGACACGATCGCCACTTCGTAGCAAAAGCTTCTATCAGCCTTATCTCGAGGATCGAGGACACGATCCCCGTTCGATCTAGACAGAGTGAAATGTGCGCCAGTGTATACTCTACACGGGCCAATCCTCTCGGAAAGCCCTCCACCAAGGCTCTGAACTCGCGTTTGAACGCACCCAAGGACAACCCGCGATCTCCTCAAAAGTCCCAGCAGCCGGAGCCCCGCGCGAGTTTCCACGGCCTAGGCCGATGGAGCCAGAGCTCCTCGGCTCTCACGCCGTGGGCAGGTTCCGAGTAACGGAAAAAGAGGCTAGACGGAGGCGAGGAGGGGCCAAGTTTTAGGGCAGAGGCGAGTTCGTTCACACTAATCTAGATTCGGGATAATGTCGTCATCGGGCGCAGGTTGGTACGCCTCTGGCTGGCTTCCAGGTCTCTTCTGTGGAACAAGAAAGAGGCGTATAGAGAGGCCAGACAGCCGGCTCAAAGGGTACTCCTGGTAATTAATCGACGTTGGAATCAAGGTACAAATTGACCGGTGGCTGCAAGAAGTTGCGACGTTTTTGCAAGGGGATGTCTCCCCCCCCCGCGCGCAACGCGACACTCTATCTTTTCCCGGCCGACGCGCCGGGGCAAGTGGACAAAAGGACGCCGACGTGGAAGCGCGGCCGTCTCCGGCACAAAGAGTCCTCGTGCTCCACTTGCTAATCGCTAATGAACGGCTAGCCAAAGCGTTGCGCAAGCGAGCAGGCCTTAATGAATCGGCGATAGCCGCCTTTGCGGGCGTATAAAGTCGCCCGTTCTTCACCTATACCTTGTTCCTGACACCCTTCGCGCGTGAACAGTCGATATCCGCTGGATAGGTCAAACGTGGTGGTGCAGGTTGCCAACGCTTCTGAACGAAGATTTCCCAAAGCGGGATCTATGATATGAAAAGACTTGGAGGCCAGTAGAGATGTTAAGGTAGGTTTTCCTATACGCGACTGAACGCAACGTCGAGAATTTCGAAGTCGATTTTCTCGATAATGAAGCGCAATATCAAAAAATTGTATTCCTTCTTCTAGACTTATTTACTTGTTATAAGTCGAAAAGCAACAGTGACTTTTTTTGATATCGCGCTTCATTTTCGAGAAAATCGGCTTTGACTTTCTTGACGCGGCGTCCAGACGCGTATAGGAAACAATACCAGGAAGAGCCGAGGATCAGCTGCTACGTGTGTCGCGCCGAGCCGCGAAGATGACTCGGTAGCCTTACGGTATTTCTGGTTTAGGAGGATCGAGCAGGGACATCGACGATAGTCGCGAAATGTCGTGAGAAAGCGTGCTCCGCTGAAGGTGGCCGAAGCTACCCGGCTTTTAAGGGGAACCGGCGAGTCACGGGGCAAATTAAGATCCTCGGATCGTTTGGCGCGTGCAGCGGTAACGAGCATACAAAAAGTTCCGTTTCAATCTTGTCCCTCGATTCTGTTACGCCGCCGCTGGCCGGGAGATGCCTCGAGGATACGTGTTTAATAATAGGCTATTACGGGCAAGAGTAAAGCGAAATTACGGTGTTTCCATGTAATCAATAACTCGCGCACTCTCCCAGGGTCAGGCGACGAGCGTGGCTTGCCGCAGCCACTTCGTATATCCTGTGCACGAACGATCTTCCTCTATGGAAGCTTCTGGGTATTAACATAGATTGCTGCCCTGACGTCGAACGTGACTTGGCGATTCCGTCTGCTCGTGGGACAGGCATTTGTATCGATATCGCCTGCTCGCGACTGTAATGGCCGACGCGTTTCTCCAGGAGCGTAGGGAAAATTGCAGGGAAGAGGATCACCGAATCATTTCATAAATCTGCGACATCCAGAGAAGTCACTGCGGGCATAGGCCGGAGAAAGTGTGTATCGAGGGACTGGGTAACACGGTGAACACGAATGACCGATACCCAGGGCCGACAAGATAACTTGTATTAGAGCACTGGGTTATCTGTAGTAGCTACGCTACTGTGATATAACAGTTTCTGCGAACAGTGGCTAGACGAAAGATACCTACATCACAGGCAGAAAGTACTTCTGTTTCACTTCTAGGCTCTGCGATCTGCAGTGTCTCTAGAGTAACACCATGAAACAGAGGCCACAGCTGATCATAAAAGTTCTGTGCCACAAATCGGAAGCACCGTGGACGTACATGCGCCCAGAGTCTCCAGCAACAAAGAGGAGCTTCTGAAAAGAAGCGAGCGCCTGCTTGAGCACTGAACTCGCTCGTGGCCGACAATACGACCAGCAAGGAGCACAAGCTACCGTGGGCACCGACCAAACAAAATATTTGTCAGAATTTGAAGCCCATGGTTGCCGGAGGGGATAACTCTCCGGCGAGCAAATATTTGGTAGACCAAACGGCGTCGCGTACACATGGTCAGAAGACCGTTCCCTCGGATCGGGAACACGCTCCATTGTGACGTCAAGGGGCTTAGCTCATCGGGCAGAAACGAGGTGCATATGAAATCGAGGCTCGATCCAATCCGCGGCCGTGTACCGTGCATTCCGTCGCTGAAGAGGCAACCGATGGGCTGCATTAAGATACCGTGGATGTTTTCGGGCACGGTGAACGGAAGCTCGCGTCAACGGAAGATACCTTGACGCAAGATGCACCGATCGGGCGGTCGATCTACGTGACTCCGGTGACTTTCGTAACGCTCTTCGGTCGCCTCGATATGCGCGGCAACGCGTGGAAAGTGATCGTCGGTGAACTTGCAGCGGCTCGTTACGTAACCGCGACGAATTCCTTCGTCCTTAATCACTGGCGCGTTGACAAAGAACCGGGAGATTCCCCATAGCTCGAGGCACCGAGAGCGCGAACGTGCTGGGTGATTAGAACGCTCGAAATCTGGCATGACGAGGCAGACGAGCGATCCCCGGGGGGGGGGGCTGAGTGACTCCGCGAGACGCAGGATCGTTGGAAGATCCCCAAAGTCGGAGCACTTGTCTCGTTTCCACGCTATGCCGACTTTGATACGAATTTCTTTGGACCACTCTTCGGACGAACCTTGGCGACTGGCTCTATGAATAGACGTATAAATCTCCGAGTTATGACGAAAATATTCGCCTATTTTTACGCTTCCGAAGAATCACTGCTGTTGATACGTGGACGTCGCCTGTGGAGCAAGCAGGCAGATAAGATAGACAATGTTGAGTATTATCGTTGGAAAGATAAGGTTTCTTAAATTTTCGACCGAGGCACCCAGAGGTAAATGGCGATTCTAAACCACGATTTGGCACCTCTCCCGTTCTAGAATACGAGGTGAGACCCGTTCTTTTTGGAAACAAAGGGGCTCGCAACCTAGCCCTTTGATCTCTACCCAGAAGAATACAACGTTCTTGTAAAATGTTAGCCGTTCCAGAGGAGGAATAATTCCAACGAAGATGAGTAAGGAGATGAGTAATCAAGTTTCTCTGTTCTAAAATTAAGAAACGATACACGACACGCTATCCTTGTCCCGTAAACATCAGCTTATCTCAAAGAGAAGGTTCTTCAACCCTGAAACCACAAAGCGAAGGAGTATGGCCTACCGGTCAATCGCTTCGCTCGGATCGGAGCAGTCGAAACACACCGATCGGTCTGCTTCAAACACATACAATTTCACATTCGCACGAGACATCAATGATTCATAAAACAGTCGATCCCAGCCGCCGGCCACTCGGCTGGAAGAGCTCCTCGCGCGCATCAAAGGCAGAGAAACGGAGGAACGTCGTCGTTCCTTGGATGTTTCAGCCACCAGCCATATGGTTCTCGCTGTAAAGCCACCCGTTCGCGACGAGACGTCGATTCGTTAGAGAATTGGGCAGAGAACGAGGATCCTCCGGGCGCAGTGACGTCACACATACGAAGAATTATCCCTCGCCTTCGGCTGAGAGCGTCAGAGAGGTGACGTCGCCGAATTTAGACGCTTTTGATCAGCGTCCAAGCGAGAGGCTCGTCACGGACGACGGGCATTTTTCTCGGATAGCGGAGATTTATAAATGTACCGGACACGTTGCCAAGGAACATGCCCCCTTGGCTTTGCACCGACCAATGACTCGCACGGGCACTGCAACCACCGGTCAAGCGGAATTTCCGATGAAATTTCAGTAAATTTACGTGTCAGCGGCGAACAGCTTCAATCGTGCAGAAATGAAGATTGAAATCAGTTTAACTTGGGGAGGTGACGCGTGGTCGGCAGTGTGTCCTCTTGAAAAAGAGGGGAAATTATTGGAAGTACTGCAGTAGGGGGAAGTTGCACCGAGATCTGGTTGGTGGAAGTTTGTGAAGCGGATTAGACTTTAGTGGAGCAGAGAAATCGCTAGTTTATGATTTATTCTTTCTCTGGGCTGCGTGGTCGGCCAACGGCAGAAGAGATCGGCAAAAATGACGATAACGCCATAACTATTAATAGAACGAACCAGTTGTTTTCCCCGCGGCTATGTCCGCGAAAATAGCTCGTGTACCATTCGAAATCCCGCGCAACGTCCAACACGGCCGGGAATAATTGTCATTGGAAGTTACATCGCGACCTACCCAATTCGTTCGCTCGCCTTCAAAAGCGGTTCAAACAGCTTTCGAACCCCAACCCTTTTAAGGGGGAACACCACTGTGACGGCCGGAAAAGTAAGCCATTTTTAAGAATTTTTTTCGGGAATAATTTACAGTTTTCATAGAAAAATTTTATTACCAACTTTAGTACGCTGTCTTAAGAGACTATACAAAAATAAATAAATGGAAGAACATCCATAAATTTGAATATATTAATTAATCTTCTAGACCCACCCACGCGAGCTGGTCGAAGTAACTATGCTGTGTAACTATGGAACAGCAGATCCGAAAGCAAATTTAATTTTTTTTTTATAAACTATATGAGTGTAGTTTCCGTTGTGCGTACCGATTTCTTAAACAAATTATTTTTGTAAAAATGGCGCGCTTTAGAAGAAAATTTTCGAAAATCCGCGAATAAGATGGACAGTTTTTCGAGCGTATTTAAAAAAATTTGTTTGCAATCAAAGAATCCGTACGTACAACGGAAACTACACTCATATAGTTTATAAAAAAAAAATGAAATTTAATTTCGGACCTGCTGTTCCATAGTTACACATTCGACCAGCTCGCGTGGGGAGGTCTAGAAGATTAATTAATATATTAAATTTTATGGGTGTTTTTCTATTTATTTTTTTTTGTATAGTCTCTTAAGACAGCGTACTAAAGATAGATAATAAAAATTCTCTATGAAAACTGTAAATTATTCCTGAAAAAAAATCTTACAAATGGCTTACTTTTCCGGCCGTCACAGTGGTGTTCCCCCTTAAACGATCGCTGCATTCTGGACGCGATGATTGTCTTGCAGCTCCGTCAAGAGGGAATACAGGCGAATAAAATGTTCATCTGATTCAGCTGATTTCTTGATCAGCCAAGAATCTGGCTCGGGGAAGTTTATTTGCTAACGCGATTCGTGGGTTTTGCAAAAAGCCCGCGGAGCAAGTGCCAAAATAAATTTTTCAAAGCTGGGTCAGGGCTGCGAGTGTATTTTCTCGTTACGTACGTGTTTGATAGATCGAACCTCGAGGAACGCGAGTAATGGGATGAAGGAGCGTGGTCTTGATACGCGTATCTACGCTTCATCGCACTTTTTCTTGAGCAAATAGAGCGTGGCGCGATTTAACCCTCGAGTATTTCGCTCTGTTAAAGAATACACACCAGTGTTTGTCATATAAATATCACCGTTTCGCGCTTGTTTTTCATTCCCTCCAAAAGAGACCTCCACGGGGGAACAAGTGCTTCAAATTTTTGGGGGAAAGATCGCCTTTTGTGACCAGCTGAATCTAAACCAAAACCTTCAACCCTCCGCCCTTAATCCCCTTTATCATCCAGCTTAACGTGCGTAGGAGATGGAACGCGGCAGAAATAAAATGAAAGTAGCCGCGTCTACTTTACCGACGAAGTGATCCATTGATCACGAGCCAGGAGACAGAAGGAAGCCTCAGTTCGTGCGATCAACAACAGAGATCGCTATCTTACGGCGCGCTAATTGTCAGACGTACAATAGAGTATGTTAATTGCGATAACACGAGAACAGTCACGTGCTGGCTGGCGTACGACGAAACGGGGGCCATTCACCGAGAATTAGCGGGCGAACGCGGCTCTTTCGTTTTCGTACGCGTGAAATAGTATCATTAATATGCAACAGGCTAATAGCGCAGGTTCGCCGATCGCCCAGACGCGATAAGGCAACTTAACGCCGCTTTTCGGCGGGGCAGATTTTAATTATTCCTCGTTATCGCGGTACCAGCTGCGTCAGATCAAACAGCCCGGCGCAGACTCGCTCGTCCACTGCTTTTTATCAGATACTTTAAACGAAAAGATTACCGTGCCTGATAGGGGATTCATATAATTCCAGCGTTATCGCGCGCTATCGCCGTGCTTACTTGGATTCCCATATTACGTGGACATGTTTCGATCCTACGTGACGAGTCGAGTGGTTGGACGGTGTCATTAGTGTCCGACGTTCGTCAGCTCCTCGATGCCTTTTACGTGGCACAGTGAATTCGTGAGCTTCGTGGCCAATCCCGGCTGACCGGCGCGAGAATTATCCCTTTCAGAGAGTTCGCCGGCCTCGTCTGAATCGACCTGCCGGTACAAAGCGTCTAGACGTCTCCAGGCGAGCACGTTCGCTGGAGTACTCGCACGATATTGCCGATACACATCGTTCAACAAAAGAAGAGCCATCCGTGTTTTCTCTTTATTCGCGTGGCGATCAGCTGACTCGATATCTCGCCAGAAACAATCGGGATCGATCCCCTCGGCTATCTCATCAAACATATTACAGATTTTTCCGTCTCGCCGCTATCAGGCGCGTTCGAGGGAATTCAATGGAGATATACCGAGAGCCGGAGTTGCGTGAAACTGGACTGGTAGCGCGCAAGCCATTCCTGTATCCATGAATACTTGAAGAGTGTCTGGAAAGTATGTAAAGCGGAGAAGTTGTAGCCCAAGAGTCGTCTCGAGGAAACCTTCGTCCAAGGGTCAACGTGTGCTCTCTTCCACATCGCCGCAAGTATCAATCAATACTCGACTACTCTTTTCTTTCACGTAGAACCGTTATGTTTCTTATTGTACCATCCACTATAAAACACTCTGTGCATCGTAAGTCGCAAGCTGCGTAATGCCGCGTTTACACCAAGGCGAACACGAACAAAAACATTGTTCGCGAACATTTTCGCCTGTTTCTGTCGTGTCCACACCGCCGCAAACATGAACAAACCTCAGCGTACGAATCGTATGTGAACATTTTGTTTTGTTTGCGGCAGTGTGGACACGACAGGAACAGGCGAAAACGTTCGCGAACAATGTTTTTGTTCGTGTTCGCCTTGGTGTAAACGCGGCATTATGGCGCGTTTACACCAAGGCGAACACGAACAAAAACATTGTTCGCGAACGTTTTCGCCTGTTCCTGTCGTGTCCACACCGCCGCAAACATGAACAAACCTCAGCGTACGAATCGTATGAGAGCGGTTTGTTCTGTTTGCGGCGGTGTGGACACGACAGGAACAAGCGAAAACGTTCGCGAACAATGTTTTTGTTCGTGTTTCGCCTTGGTGTAAACGCGGCATTAGGCTAACATCGCGAACGATGAAACGAAAGGAGACTTCAGGAAAGGTAGGATTTAAGCGTCAACGAGTAGAAGCTAGATGAACAAGCAATAATTGCGGTTGAGCCGCAATTCATCCCCCAGGTGTATTTAATTTCACGTTACTTATAGGGTGGCTCGATAAGTTCGCGAGTTACGAGGGCTAGCGTGCGCCGAGGACGCGTGTATGCACGTGAGACCAGGCAGGGCTGCGTGTCGATCGTGTGTCAACACTCGATCGACGGTTTTTCGTCCACTACGGGACGGACCTTCGAGCTGGGTAACACCCGAGCTTCCAGTAATCCCTGGAATCCTTATATGTGGTGTCCTCGCATAACGAGGGTCGAGGCTCACCTTCCTGGCCGACACGAGCCGCGAAGAAGGTGTGCAGAAAACGGACATAAGGAAACGAATACTCTCAAGCACGTCGGTAGGTATAAGTGTTCTCCCAATCGATGCTACGTTCTCATTGGTCGGTGCAATTGGATTTCCATTGACTTTTACATTTCGAGCGATTCGATGGAACACGTGGAGCATCGTCGCGCGAGGTGGAGTCGAAGAGATTTCTGAGACGAGAGACGCGGGACCCATGTTCGGTGAAATTTCGAGGATCGTGGCAGAAGAAAGTGCGACGATCGTGCGATAAACCTAGTAGGAGTCAGGTAAATCGGTGAACACTTGCGAGAGCCGTTTCGTATTCGACTAACGGGTGGTCCCTCGGGTGGAGGCTGTGCAATAAGCGGATTGCCATCGAGCTGGTTATTGGCTGGGGTTTGGATAGGAACGGGGTCGTGAGCGGGACCAATTCGGAATCATTGGACGGTTAACAGCGCGGATGGTGGTATTGCAGCCGCGTTCGCTCATAATAGTGGACGTTTCATGAATGGAGAAAGGTGAACGCGTGGTTCACCAAGGACAGCCCCCGTTGCAGCGGAATGAGAGTGACGTGTCGGGAGGCAAAACGCGGAACAGCTGATCCCTCGTCGACAATGACAGGTCAATGAAACGCGGGCCAGATGTTCCGTAACTGTTCCCGCGGAGAGTACACGGGGCCGTGTTCTCGCGGAGAGGAAAGTAGCACGCGACTTCGCCACGCGCTCCGGCCGAGCAGAACGGACACGTATATGGAGATGACGGCGACGATATCGCCGCGAAGACGCTGGATACTTTCGTGCACGCGTACGTCTATTTTCCGCCGCTGTTTAGAGCCTTTGACGACACGTGCTCGACATCTGGATGCACCGCAATCGCGGTAACCTTCTTAAAATAGAGGAGATTCCTGAGGATCCCCGTCCGCGACGAGGGAGGAGACCTCGTCCCATGTTGGGCAAGAGAAATTAGAATCGCGGCGACCGCTGGGCTCTTCAATCTCCTCGCCGTTCTATCGAGCTGGTAAAAGTTTAGCCAGAGATCCGTGAAATTCGAGCGCGGTAATCGTTCCTTTCGAAAAACAAGCTGCTCCTACACCGTCACTCGTGTACGGCAGGACTGGCCCCGTTCGTTTCAATTGAAACGAAATCGATGGATTCCAATTCCGAAAGCCTTTATCCGTCTGGACTCGCATTACAGGCCCGTGCCAGCCGGCGACAGACGAAAAACCACCCCGTTATCGATTGCCCTCGAAAAGAAAGGGGCGCGACATGAAATTCCTCGGCGCGGTTCCGCCTGCTCTGCTTTACTAACCGAGAATCGGAGTTATTTCGACGTAGAGGGCGCCACCTAACGCAGGAGAGTGGCGCCGCTTTCAAAGGCCCATCGTTTTAAACGAAGCATCGATACGTGGGCGCAAAGTTGTGCCACGGGGGAATCGATCAGCCGTTCCCTTCTTAGGCTTCGGTTGCCATTCCCTTTCAATCGCCAACAATGGAACAATCGATTTTACCTGGCAAACGGAGATCTTAATAGAGATCTCTATCCGGCCAGAGAGTTAGAAGTTAGGTCGACGTGGCTTTCGCTTCCAAGATGCGGTTCTCCAGCGATTATTCCGATAGTACGCTCAACTCTGACCTTGGCAGAGTTACCGCCAAGGCCAGCATCCCGGCACCTCCTGTCAGAAATAGAAGACCAAGTGCACGGAACAATAGTTTCCGCACGGCAACCGCCGCTGGAAACTTCCGTTGCCACGGCCAAATCAAATTCTGCGGCCTGCCGGGTGCCCTGGCGCTCGGCCCCGTGCCCGGGGAATTGATTGCAGAACTTTAATGGCGGCCATTTAGAGCGTAATGCGATCGAGATCGTGGCCCGCGATTTCTGCAATCAGTTACATCGAGCACGCCTCGTGTTTCCATGAACTTGGGCAACATTAAAGATTTTCGGATTTATGGATTTTCGTGGCAACCCTTGGATTTATTAAGAATACTGCGGCTAATTATGTTATCGAGCTTAATGTAGCAGCATTGCCAAATTCTACTCCGCTGGAGGCGCGTTGGGAAGAGACTTGTCGCTTCGTTTAGATCACTCGTGCCATGGCTATCCATGTATTTTCTACAGGAGAGTGCTTGAAGGGAGGGTGAATGATTCATTAGGGGAACCAATGGTTAGAAGCAGCTTGAGGGGGTAGAAATTGATGGAAAGTCCTCTGCTGGCGAGTCGAGGAGGCACCGCCACACCTAATTTACATCATGGCTAGAATTTGCGTAGGAGTACTCCTCCTTTCAAGTCCCAGCTAGCCTGATCCCTATTTGGGCATAATGATCCCATGACTAGTCGATTCCTGACCCGATTGCCTTTTAATTTCTTCAAGCAACGTCTTCAGAGAACGACATTAAACGTGAAAGTGGCTCTAATTGCTGGTGCTTCTATGCTAATGGAAGATGCGAGCATTAATGCACCACCCGTAGACCTAATTTGCTTGGTTGGCATCCTGTCATATTGGAAGAAATCAATTTTTGATAAACCACCCTTCGATGCCTTCTACCATGGAGTTTCCAGCAATCACTAAGCTGGCATACACATGATAAAGGAGCGTGAACGTGAGAGATCGAACGTATTCGCACGGGAGCATCTTGGCAGTTAATATCGCCGAGCGATACTAACGAAAAGCAAACAGCGCTGTGTGCTCGGCAAACAGCGGAACTTCATTCGAAAGGGAAAGCGCATCGAAGCCGCCGGTGATTGCCGAGAAGTTCCACTTGAAACATCAATGAAACACGAATAAAACAGTTGCCAAATGGGAACGAACGTGCCGAAACCGTGGACTCGATTGAGCGAGCCGGGGAACGGAACAACGGTGGGTCCCTTTTGTACCTAATTCATGGCATCGATCCGCAATAATGGACGAACACCTTTCTTCCACCGTCGACAGCCAGAACAGCGGCGTGAAAGAATAACCCCGACGAGCAGACACGTACAGGGTGTGAAAAAGGCGCCGACTACAATGCTTCAAGATCCAATTTCCTTCGCCAAATGCGACATGAAATTTCTACTCTAAATTTCTCCACTCGACGAGAGTCTAAATAGCCCAAATAAACACTTTCCTCCCTTCGCGTTTCACTTTCAAAACAACTCTGCACGGACTAACCCCAGAAACTCCAAGGACGCTTTACGAAAAGGCGACTCGGCCAGCTTTCGCGACTTATGGCACCTCAAACTTTCCATCCTCCTCCCAGCAGACGGCGCAAGGAATAAAAAGAACCCTTCGACCTCGAAATTCCAAAATCCAGGGGAATTTCACCGCAAATCCTTTCAACGAATCGCCGAGCCAGAAGCCCCGTGACCACTGTTCCGTCTCTCAGCCTGCGGAGGGCAAAGAGCGGAGCAGTGTCACGCTGACGAACCGTCCCTTTATCTCGGCGGGCCATTATCAGTCTCGGCCATCCTTTGTCCGCCGTCTATCTTACCGCTTTGCTCGCTGGCGTTTCCGGGGTCAGGGGGGCGGTTCCTAGCTTCCCTCGAAGCGCGGCTTTTCCGCGGGAGTTCCTCGAGTGCAGCCACGTCCGCGGAAAAAAAAGTGAACGGCAAGGTGTGCCAGGCGGAAGGGTGGCGAGGAGGAGAGGAACGGCAAGAGTCAACGAGCCGGTCTCTCGTCGGCGATCTTAACGCAACCATCTGACCTTGCGGCCAGAAAAACAAGCCGCGATCTGTACGCGAAGGTTGGCCTGCTACCAGAGCCCGCGTTATTAATTTCCGAAAATACGCGGATGAGTCGCGTTCATTATCTGCGAGGGGGCGGGGCGAGAGTACCCGCTCCACTTGCGCCACGAAGGACTTGGATGCCCGCTTGCCGATGGAGTTCCGAGGGCCCTTTTCGCGACCCAGGGCGATACCGTGGCTGGGTGTGTCGAATTTGAGGAGCGCGGAAACAGTCGACCGCTCTTTAGACTCGATACGCTCGATTCGCACCTGGACGGATGAACTTGCCGGCTCGAGGCATAGGTGGCAGAAAAGACATCGCTTCCATCGATCGTAAACGCTTCCCCCCTCGGGACTATCGCCTGACGGGCTTCTCTCGCGCCTGTGACGAAGTGTTTATCTACTGGTTAATTAGTTTATCAAGTGCAGTGACGATCGCGCGTAAAAGTTGGTTATATAACGCGCACGGCATTCGCAGCGGGGCAGATAAAAACGATTTCTTGTGCGCGCACGCCAGTTACACGCTGGATGATTGTCCCCGCTCGTGGTAGGGGGAATCCGATCGCGATTACGTGACATTTGCATAGGCGAACGCAGGCGTTTTGCAACATTCGCGTAGACCGTGTAATTCCGGGGCGCGTTTTAATTAACGCCAAAGGAGGCCGCTCGAATCCAACGCGACGAATGTTGGAACCCGCGTTAACGGCGGCTGACCTACTCACTTCGGATTGCGTTCATGGAACTTCTCGGCGTTAAGGGGGGAGACCACTGTACAAAAATCTGAAAAATCGATTTTTTCTTTTTTACATTTTCTGAAAGACGTACATTTCAAGAATGCTGTCCCCAAATTTTATGAATAAATTCGCAAAATTGACGGGGATATGGTGTTTTCCGTGAAGCGGTGTCAAACGCGCGACTGAGCCGCGCGGAACATTGAACGCGTTTTCCTCACAATGATATTTTTTAACCACGTTGACAGTCTACAGAGAAAACTATACGTCCAAATGATACGAGCAGGGGCATTTATTGTACGAAAAACTCGTCTCTATTACTTGACGATCAGTTTTTTTAATTAACGACCTCCTTATATTTTTTTATCAACATTTCCCTAACTTTGTACCCCGAAAACATGATTTTTTTCAGTGGTCCGCCATTTTGTAATTCCTTGCGATTTTGGCTTTTTTTGATCGTCACGTAATAGAGGTAGGCTTCTAGTTTCTAAATATTATTGTCTTTTTTAATTCGGATTAACCATATGGCCTGGGCGCTGTCAACGCGACAAGCATGTTTTTGCCGCAGCGCATATTTTGATGAAGACTAGTATACAGATTCATGAATTTGATTTAAACAATTGTTTTTTTTTTACCCTTCAATATGTACATATTAACTATACTAAGCAATAAATTGATTTGCTTGCATTGTTTGGTTGAAATAAATTCCCCAAAACACCCTTACTTTTCGGACCATTAAAATTCGGAATAATCGATTTTTTCTTTTTTACATTTTCTGAAAGGCGTAGGTTTCAACAATGCTCTCTCCAAATTTTATAAAGAAATTCGCAAAATTGACGAAGATATGATATTTTTTGTGAAGTGGTGTCAAACGCGCGACTGAGCCGCGCAGAACATTGAACGCGTTTTTCTCAGAATGACATTTTTCAACCGCGTTGACAGTCTACAGAGAAAACTATACGTCCAATTAACATGATCAAGGACATTTATTGTACGGAAAACCCGTCGCTATTACGTGACGATCAGTTTTTTTTCAATTTTCGACCTGTTTCTATTTTTTTTTATTAACATTTCCCCAATTTTGTACCCCGAAAACATGATTTTTTTTTCAATGGTCCGTCATTTTGTAATTTTTTACAATTTTGACTTTTTTTGATCGTAACGTAATAGAGGCAGGCTTCTAGTTTCTAAATATTATTGTGTTTTTGAATTCGGATTAACCATATGGCCTGGGCACTGTCAACGCGACTAGGATGTTTTTGCCGCAGTGCAAATTTTGACGAAGAGTATACAGGAAACGGATTTATGAATTTGATTGAAAAA
Organism: Andrena fulva; assembly: GCA_946251845.1. Taxonomy (NCBI): domain Eukaryota; kingdom Metazoa; phylum Arthropoda; class Insecta; order Hymenoptera; family Andrenidae; genus Andrena; species Andrena fulva. The sequence continues at coordinate 56,327,403 of OX276329.1, read as the reverse complement.
ATTTTTTCTTACCCTTCGATATGTACACTATTAACTATACTGAGCAATACATTGATTTACTTGCGTTGTTTGGACCGTTACAGTGGTCTCCCCCCTTAGGGGGTTACGCTCGGTCAGCAGGCCGAAAAAGGTGTGATTTTTCGGAATTTTTTAGGGAGTATCACAGTTTCGGAGGAAAAAAATTCCCAAAAATCACACCTTTCTCGGCCTCCGGAGAGAACACCAATCCAGAACACCTGACCAACCGCCAAAGAGGCTACACAAAATCAAGGAACACCTAGAGTGTCCACGGCAGATGGTCCGCTAGCTGCAGCTAAGCAACGACGATGGAAGGTTAGCTCGAAGAAAGCGCGGGCACAGAGAGTGCATAAATACTGGCTGGAAGCTGCAGTTAACGAAGTAAAATGACCACAGTTTGACACTGTGAACTGCTGCTGTCGAGTGGACGCACGTACACGCGCCCGCCCGCGTAAAATACCTGCGTAAATAATCGGCTGGCTCGCGGTCAGAACTGACCAAAGACACGGAAACGTTGGAGACGTTCGTGAAACCGTATCCGAAATAAATCGGAACTCTCGGGAGTCGGAGAGTAATGCCAAGTCGGTTGAGTCGCGGTAGACGCCATGTGCGGTTCGGATAAGCCGCGGTGATAAGGGAAACGTGAGCGATACCAGATTCGCCGCGATGCATACTTATGCGCCGCGGGTACGTGGGCCAGCGGATAAATGCCGTCTAATGGGGCAAAAGTTCGATAGAGGTATGCGATCGTGTGTGGTGTAACGCGGTGGGTTTAAAAATACGGTCCCCGTACGAGTTATAACTTGGGGGGCTATTTAAAGAAGCCTGTGCACCGGTGCCTGTTTTTAATCTCTAAGTGGGCATGGCTCTTGGGAAGTACGCGCGTTCAGCCGAGGAAACTGGGGAAAATCGTTCGGGGGGGCCCTTTAGAGTTTCGTTGGGAAACGTTGGCGGGCGGAGTGGAGGACATCTCGAGTCTGTTTGTAAAGCAGAATGCTCTGTACGCGAAGAATATGGTATCAGAGTGCTCCATCTAGTAGACTCTACGGGGCCATTCAGTTCCCCATCTCAGCGACAAAGAAATTCCTTTTTTCGCGCGGATAAGGATGATCCCCGCTCCGGGGGGAACAGAAGATCCCCCGGTTGGCAGAGAGCAATCGACGCGACGCCGTCTCGATTTCTTGTATCAAACATCTCGATCACGGCCACGTTGCCGGGCGACGAACGATATCCGCGATACTGCGCAAATGGCAGAGCAAATATCGTTGCCAGCTGATCGCCGGCGAGGAATGTCGCTTATCGATCACTTCGAGAAATACGACGATCTTGTTTCCCCGATGGTTTTGGCGCAAACACAGAGCCGCGACGGCTCTTTTCGGCCACTCTCGGCGGTGCCTCGTTAACCATTTAGTCCCTCCATTTCCATGGACGATCGAAGTTTGAAGCGATGCACGCGCGATCCGCGCGAATGGGCGAGACGGAAGAGTGGGCGTTCAAAGGGAGTCGGAGTAAAACAACGCGGTTCAATCAACATCGAGATAATCGAGTTATCTGCCCCGTTCCTAGGCCGAGCGTACGCTTCGCCGAAACGCTAGAAGATTCCGGCTTTGGATAAAAATCGCGCTAACGATATCGCGACGATCCCCCTCCTCGGCCGTCGGCTTCGGATCGTTCGCGTTACTTTATCACCGGCAAAATGCGATGACCTTGGTGCGCAAGAAACCGATATAAACGCGCTTGCAACCATTCAGGCGCTATTGCGTCTCGGCGTTTGCAAAACTTGGGGAAATGCCGCGCAACGCTGCGCTCGTTCGTTGGTTAAACTTTGAACCGAATCGGCTCTACTTAATACATACACCAGCGGGAGCGTGATTTAATACGCGGCCTCAGCGCGTCTCGATACGTACGGAGCTCAAACGGTAATGTCACCGAAAATTGATACCCCCTTTGGAAGATTAATTAACTCTCCGTATAACTGTCCCCGACGCGTAATGCACGCTATACTTATGTAATTAGAATAGGTTACCAGACTCCTATATTACTGTACAAATTATCAGGTTTATTGTTTCTTTTGTTTACTAAAGGGAATTCCCGTTGATGATAATAATAATAATAATAATAATAATAATAATAATAATCATTAATTATCGAGTGGGAGGTGCCTCGAAGCTAAGACTGAGGATCTTTGTCTCGACGTTTCAGGAAATGGTACCTACTTACCTACTCTTTTCGGGTTATCGGTAAGGTTCGGCGTAGTCGTTTCAGAGGACAAGGGTGCTATAGAAATTTTTTCGGCGATTCCGGCTAACGAATATTCGCGAGCTCGTGGCGCATTACGTGAATCTGTGAATCCGCGTGTTCGTTCTGCGGAACGAGTTGGCAGAGGAGCTACAGAATTTTGGCGATGCAGGAGATTCCGCGGCCCTCCCTCTGAATCAAGGAAGTCACCCTGGAACAGACGCGAAAGTTTCGAGGCCGCGGCCTGGCGACAAATCTGAGGCCGCGCCTTCGAGCATCTTCCGCGCAGCTCGAGCTCGCCGCTGGTTCATACGCGAGCGCAGTGTTCGCGAAAGAAAGCGAAGCTGGAAGTGGTCTGAACCCGCGGGCAATTAGTTTGCAATTTAAAAGCCATTACCCCGACTAATTGGGCTTTAATAGCCCAGAGTTTTCACTCGGTCAGCGCGAACGAAACGTTCGATCCTGTCGCGACTGCGGAATGATGAATAGTCTCGAAGTCGATGCTGGTTATTGGCAGGGGGATGGACAAAACGTTATTCGGATAATGGCAAAGTAATGGCGCGAGGAGCACGAGTGAACGAGGAAAGAAGAACGGGAAAACAGGAGGAGCCTGCAGAAACGTGGCAGTGCAATGGTCGGAGGTGCAGCGCAAATTGCTGCTTCAAAACCTAGCCCTGCGGCTGCGTTTCCGCGTGTGCGACGCAAGAACGTCATTAAAACGCTCCTTCGATGCGAGGTCCCTTTGAAAAGGGCAGGCCGGGCTTTCAAGGGCAGTTTTACGATTTCAGCCCGTGCCTGATCTATACTACGCACCTGCAACCGAACTACAGCCTCATACTATCATACTCATTTACCGGCTATCGAGTAACCAGCTGAACGAGAGAACGTATTGGAGAATACGGTAAATGTCCCAATACCTGGACATTTAAGGTACGGCGTACACACATTTGAGAATTTTTCAGTTATACAAATCGATTTATATAAAAACGATTTTGCAATTACATGGGGCATCGTGTGTACTTTATCATTAAAAAAAAAAAAAACACATATTGTAGGAGTGAATAATTTTGTGAAATATTGAAAATTCATAGACCTTACAATGGCCCAATACTTGGACAGCTTAACTAGTATGTCCCGGCGTCCCGATTTTACTGTCCCATTACATGGACACATAATGAAACATCAGCAATTTGGATGTTTTCTAGAGAAATTAAATAAAAAAAAACAACACAATAGTTTTTTCTTTTTGCATATTTCTTCTGCATAAGTAATTTATTCAAATCAGTAAACAAACTTGAGTAAAAAGAATCTATTATTGAATGACTAATTTTAAGGTTATGTGTAGTCGTGTGTAACATCGACTGCTTAGCAAATCAGATAAATCCAATACTAAAATGGTGTAAACCGGACAGTTCAAGAGAATAAATTGTTTTTTTTCGAAAGTGTTACAAATATACCAAATATATATATATGAATATATTTTACTAAATATTTGAATAATTGAATAAAATAGTTCTTTTTTGGATAAAGCGAATATTAAATGTACTAATCAGTATTATTTGCACCAGTGTCCAGCTACTGGGACGTGTCCACGTATTGGGTCTTTTACCTTAACGGCCATCTCGCCGTGCAGAATGAACTTAATTCGGGGTCATCGCAACCCCGCGCCGTAAGGATAATCGATCCTCCGCCCGGCGAAGAGGAACGGTACCGGCATTGTCTCCGTTCTGCCTGGCAACCGCGAGATATCGATACGCGAGATTACTTCATCGGCCATCACGCGCGATTATTTATAAATCCGATCGGTTATTCTCGTCGAGCAACGGTCCCCGCGAACTTAACGACGCGGTTATCGATTCCGCCACCGACTGATTCTCGCCTGGAACCCCCAATTCGCCACCGACAGCTCCGTTCCCATTGCTCCGAATCGCGAACGTTAATGCGAAAAGAAATCGCGCAACACCACGAACTGGGACTGCGAGGAAAAGTCCAGTCCCGGGATTCGCGTGTCGCGAACGAACGGTTTTAATATCATGGGGGCATATTGACCCAGATCGCGACACGTGAGCAGGTAACGTGATCGACGTTTTTGCTACGCAAACAGCCGGCGAAGCTCCGGCCCGAGCGCCTCGCCGTCGGAAGCGACGGATGATAAGCGACGACGCTGTGACCGAGTCACCAGGCTTTTCAAAAAGTTGTTGAATAATATACGGGGTGTGCCTTGGAACTGGGTCGGTCTGGTGCCAACGAAACCCCTTCGGACGGGGGAGGAGGATGAGCGTTGCGCGGCAACGCTCGATCAATCGCAAGCCCCCTCAGATGCATCATACTCAACGTCCCGCTGCCTTCGATGATCGTGGATGCTCTAGGATCGATCATCGGAGATCGAGGCGGTGCCCCTTTTCAAGGTCTCCGAGGCGGATGGAGATCGACCGGGTCGCGTTTCGTGTTACGACACGGGGGAAAGGGAGTCGTGGGCAGCGGTGGGTACCGTTGATTTAAAAAATTCATACCCTTCGGCGGGGCTGCGGGCGCATCAGCTCGAAATGATCGCATGGCACATTCATGGCTAGCGCGAAGCTCGGTGCGCCCGCTCGAGGGAAACTGGGTCAATATCCTGGGCGTCGCATTGACACGCGTCGCTCGCACGGGTTCGCGGAACAAAAGCGGAATAAAACGAGAAATAATTCGATGCCGCCCTTCCCGTGACCGGCCGCCAGTGGACAGTCAACTCTCTGGCCGCCGTTCGCGCCGTTCCCTCCGCGGGCCTTTAATGAAAATTTTAAATTAGCCACGACCCGGCACCGTTGCTCTTCCGCGATGTCATCGCGTGCACGGCGAAAATAGTGTCATCGACAGCGTGTTAATCGAACACTATCTTTAGAAAAACTACGCCTGCGCTCTGCACCCTCGGATCGCGCGCCCATGCAGGAAGGCATATCGAAGAGTCACGCTCCGAAATCCTTCCTCGAACTTGGGGATGAACGCGGGGCTTGGAAATTCGAATATTTAAGAAACGCTGGCACGGCGAAAACGGGATCTCCATTAATTTAAAGCCACCCGAGGAATTTCTCCTCCTCTATGCCGATATTCCGTGGCTTGCGCGAGGACTGTTTTATTCACGAGAAATTCGCCACGCGAGACAACGGCGGAGAATAATTGACGCAGTCCGCGTCGCAGGACCATCCCACAGGATCCATTCGCGTGCCGTGGTAAAATTTCAATGGGATCCCCGACACGAAAAACGGTTTTACTGTCGAAGTTGAGGAGACAAATAATTCATACCTGGGGCTTGGGAAACTCAATATTCCGTGATTAAATTTTAGGTCGCCTAATAACAAACAGCTTCAATACGATAATCACAGAGTTTTCTACCTTATTCTCATTGCCCCGGCAGTTCCTCATCCCCTAACGACATAATATGACGCAAGTAGAATCGCAGAAATTTAATCGGGCAAAGGGGCCATTACCTCGGTTCCCCTAATCAGGCTCCAATTGAGGGAAATTGAGCGACGTCGCTGAATCACCCTCGCATTTCCACCAAACTCCAAGAAAGCCGCTCCAAGGTAATCCCGGCCAGCGGCGTGACATAAGAGGCATTATCAACGGGCAACATTATCAATTCCCCGATCCGTGTATCCGTAAAAAAAAAAAACTACACGCGCCGCGATAACAATCATCCGCCTTGGGCAATTCATTTGTGCAATTATGCAAATTGATTAGATAACGGTGTACCCGTGCTCGCGGCTGGGGAAAGATCGAAGCTTAATCCTATTCGCGAGTTTAATCCCGTAATACCGGGCAGGCCGCGGGGAGGCGATGAATCTGAACGCTGGCAGGGGAATTTACGGGGCAAGGGAACAACGAGACGGCGATCGCGTTGCCGTCGATTTCGTCGTAGACGTTGCACGCGCGGATCGAACGCCCGCCAAAAAATGCGGCCGGGCATCAGACAGGTGATATCGATATAAAAAACGACGGCCGATCGACACGGACACGAAGGCTCTTTATTTCGAGCGACCCGATACATGCGCGAGGCAGGAATTACACTTTCGACCGTCGCTTTTTCGAGTGCGCGACATTGAACAATAGCCGGGGCCAGCGCATCAATCGCCGAAACCGGCGATAAGGACGTTAATAACGTTCGCGTGTGTACATTGTATCCGCCTGTCCTTCGCGAACGCTCGATATTGGCTTGTGCATCGATAACGCCGGGCAGCAAATATTTTTCCCAAGGAATGCGCTTTCCCATGTCGTCTAACCGTGTCCTCGTCTCGGGACGTTGAGGTGGACGGCACCGTTTTATAATCGCTTCGAAGCAAGCATTTTTTTTTTTTACAGGCACGAGTATTACGGAGTACGAATTTATCGAGAACAGTGGCCTCGCCGGTAATCGGTATAAACTTATGAATTTATTCTGCTGGATGTTAAACGCAGTGACTCGAGCAACGCACGGAACTTATTATTTCCATGGCTTTTAAATTTCAATCTTCGTACGGACGAGCCCGAATTCTTTCTCGCGGAGGAATTGGAAATTTTACTAGCTCTGTGCTAGTTGGCAACGCGGCAAGGATCCCCGAATTTTTTCCCTCCTGGCATCGTCGATTCTTTTACCGCGCCCCGAGAATAGAGGAGGTATATACCTGAAATTTGAAAGGGACTCGAAGGGCGTATCCCAATTTTCAGGCAGATGATACCCTCGATTGTGCACCGCCATGATACACCGCCGAGGGAACACGTTCCTCGGGAATAGAAAACCGCCTCGCTGGATGCACTCTAGCGTGGACGTAGAGACGAACGTTAACCGTTAATCGCTTTAGAGTCCACAGTGACTTTTCGCTTCGAGTGCAGATAAAAACACGAGGATAACGCGCCGGGAGCCTCGATCTTTGCGCCAAAAAGACAAAGAAACGCGAACCGCGCGCACAGTTACCTATCTGCAATATTGTCTCGTTATCAGAGATCTTGTAAACAGTAGCTTCCAATGACGGAGAAGTTTGCTTTTCTTATAAGGGAGCACGACAGAATTGAATTTCTGATAATAGAATCGCGTATCATACTTGGGAAGTGAGTTTAAAAGTCTGGGAGAGTAATGCGCCCTAAGCAGAGACTCCTAACAAAATCTAACACGATAATAAATATTAAATTGAACCAGAACTGTATCTAGTATTCTATCAAAATCAATTTCCACGGGGTAACCTTGCGCTAAGTTTTGTTCTATAATCTCAGGATCCATAGGAATCTGGGGACGCGTGATAATTTCTATGTCTAATCAGAAATTTAGCCTACGCGCTTATCTCACGCTTTGCGTTAATAACAGTACTATTCCCCAAGGTATTGGTGTCCCCAGAAATAACTTCTTCTCTGCCTCCGTTCAGAAACTATTCTCTGACAAAGCAGCATTGCTTCCTGAAGTATGTTTAATCGCTCGTGTCGTCGCAGAAAGAGATAATTCAGCTTTCGGGCTGAATTTTCTCAAACTACGCGGCTACGTGTGCTCTATAAAGTTATAATCGACGTTACCGTATTGTGCGTTCAGCGATACTTTAGAGCAGTCGACGATGCTTCATCCGCAAGTGCCGTATCGTATAAATTTCAGCAATGCAGGACTAAATGGTTGGCGAACCAAGTAACCTAGTACTTCGGATGAAACGCGGAGAGACGCTTCGCTGCTCAGGCGACTCGCTCAGCTCGATTTGAAATACTAACCAATCACCGAACGATAGATTTGCACGGCGCTGCGTCAGAGATTACCATGAAAACGAACGAGTCGCAGGCTGCGAGAGACCAATGCGAGGCGCAGAATTACCACGGAAAGTCGAATGGATAATCAGTGAGAGAATCCTAGAAATCCTACGCTGACTTCACGATCGTGCAACGAACACAGATAACGTGGCATGCCAAAACTGGATTAAGGTTAGGGCTGTCGAGCAAACGTCACTCTTTAGTTTCTCGCTCTCTACTACAAGTTACTCATGCAATATTGGGACATATACTACGAAACCGGAACGTCTAACTTGTTAAGGTTATCTGCCGTTATAGCGGTATCGGCCGAATATAATGTTTAAGAAAGTATTCACTGTCATTCTGGTGCACAATGATCATTCGATCCCTCCGGTCGGGCTCGGAAGCTCGGCACTACCGATCACTGCGAGAACGTTCAGCCCTTTCGGTGCCGAGGTCCGCACGCACTGCACTGGTTAGGTGTGCCACACAGAGTGTAAGAGCACTGAAAGGGCTGGAGAGGTGTGGTGTAACGGCGATTACTGGCAGAAAGAAACGAGCGACACCGCGTTCCCGTGGTGGACGGCGTCCACGGGCACCGTGGTCGGTTTCTCCCGGCGTCGTGGGGGACGAGAAAGGAGAGGCGCGGGCACCCGCGGCACGCGTATCGCGTAAACATCGAATTCAGCAGACACCCGCTAAAACGGCGAGATTCCCGATGGTTGGTAGGTAGGTAGGTAGGTAGGTGGATGGTGAATCCAGCAAGCAGCAGGCAGCAGGCAGCATCGGGTAAAAAAGAATCCCCCCTACCCTGTTCGTCGGGCACCCGCTCCATCGCCTTCCCAAGAGTAACCCAGGCACTCGGCACGCAGACGCACAGCTCTGCATTCGGAGACGGACAGGCGAGCGGAGCGAGGTGCGAGAGAAAGAGCGCGGGCAGGAGGGACGCGGAGAGAGATCCTGGGAGGAAGGGAGGGCCGAAGGCGCGAGGAGAGAAGCGAGGCGCGGGCAGAGGAGGGGAACAGAGGGGGGGGGGGGGTGGAGAGAGGGGAGAAGCCCCGAGAGCCGAGTAAAAGCTACGCTGGCTAGAGGTTAAGGCACGTCCTACGGTACTCACTGCTGATCTTCATGCCTCCCAGGGGCGGATTCGCGGGCAGCTTGTTGCCCTCGGCGAAGGAGGTGGTCCTCGGTCGGCCGCTCATCCTGAAATCTTCTTCACCGGCTCCTCGACCTCCACCTCCACCACCACCACCACCCGACACCGAGGTCTGGAGTGTGCCGCTTCTGCTTCTGCTTCTGCTTCCGCTGGCCGCCGCCTCGGCTGGCCGTGCCACTTCCTCCTCCTCCTCCTCTTCGCGACCGCTTCACGCGAAGATGGCCAGCAGCGCGTCCTCGTCGTTTTCGTTGCGGCTGTCGTCGTCGTCGTCGTCGTCACCACCTCGGACATAAATGACAGCACGAACGATAATCACATCGCACGGCACGCATACACGTCCGCACGCGTCGGTTCTTTCTATATTACGCCACGGCCGTGCTCGATCGACGGGACACGAGATGGGAGAGAAAGAGAGCGGAGGACAGACTACGGCGGTTGGGAGAAAGGGAGACAGACGGATGGACGGACGGAACGGGGAGAGAGAGAGAGAGAGAGCGAGAGAGAGAGAAAGAAATGGAGGAAGGGCGGGAGGGAGTAGGATGGTTAGAGGGGAGGGAAGAGGAACGAGCGAGCAAAGCGCGCGCAAGATCGAGAAAGAGGAAATTACAACACGGAGAATCGTGGAGGATGATGAAGAATGATATGGAGGATGACGGTTTGATCGGCGAGTTAAGGGGCACGGGGATCAGGAAGGAACACGGCGGACGTGAAAATGTTTCCGCACTTTCGCGACACTTGTTCCGAGTACACTCGCTCCGGCTGACGATGGTGGTCGGCGGCGATGGTAGCGACTCTCGCGATCAACGTTCGTTTCGTGATGGAAGAGCCGCGCACCCGGGTTATGTTCACTCCGTTCGCGCACAAGCACTTTCGCGCGATGGGGCAGCCTCGCCTGACCCAACGATATATAATGTATAATATATACCAACTCGCGCGAGATGCTCTTTTTTACTTGCGACTCAACGATGCCCACCGGCGGCCACGGTTACCGCGCCGGTGGCGTCCAACTACGTGAAAATTGACACAATTTAGACAACGATTGTTCGTATTGGTCGCTACTGTCAGGGAGTATCGCGGATTGAGAAGCGCGGTTCTACTACCTAATAGCCTGACGAGGGCGCGGAGTGTTGCGAACAGCTACGCCGCGAGGGGAGGGCGGGGGTCGACGTTTTCGGAACGGTTCGTAGCGCTCGCCAGTGGAGGCACACCGCCGCAGCCACAGCCGCACTTGGTAGCTTTCCTATATAGCGCTATTCCACGACAATCCGGCTGACGGGTCGGATTTCTTGGTCGCTGTCGACTTATGTGCCTCACCGTGGCTTCTAGCGGGATCGAAAGCAGAAAGAATCTTTCCTTCCCCGACAACGCCTCCGACGGTTGCCGTTGTTGCACCGTTGTTACTCCTGGCGCACCAACCACTCGCGCTTTCCAGTTCTCTTCCTCCACTCGTCTTCTCTTTTTCGGTCTAACGGCGTAGTCGCTCGCTATCTTTGTCCGTCTCGCTCTATCTCGCTCCCTCTCTGCCCCTCTGTCTCGCTCTCTCGCGTTCTGGCCCTCTCGCCTTTTCTTCCTTTCTTTCTCTCCCACCGTCGTCACCTCTCACTCCTGCAGCCGTACTTTCGGTGGGTGCAGGGGAAGCGCTACCGCCTCACCTCCACCACTGCCGCTCTCTCCCACTCGTTCTGTCTCTGTTCGTATAGCACGAATCTCGTCACTGCTCCTCACTCTTCCTCGCGCTTCTCGACTTCTCAGGCCCGACGTTGTCGACTTGCCAGGCTTGTGCACAACATTTGAAAGCGACGGGCGTTCGGCCACGCAGATGAACGGTCGAGGACCGTGGCTGACGCGGACGTGGACGTCCCCGTCGTCGTTCTCGTCGTCGTCGTCCGTGTCGTCGTTGCTCGAGGGGAGGTCGTCGTCGCCGTCGTTGTTCACCTCTTGCTTTCGACGACCATGAAACCACTATGCAATTTCAACGGCGCCTCGCACCTGGAGCAGGAGTAGGGGATAAAGGCGCGAGCTCGGTTCACGCGACAAAATCAATCCTCCACGATCAACGACGACTTCTCTTCCTCGTCGAGCACGGGAACACCACACCAGCTACGAATTTTTCGAAGCCTCCTCAGACATTGACCCGTTCGGGCGAGATCGGGCCACTCGAGTGTCGGCGGACATTGCCGAAAGTGACGTCAGCAACACCCCGCCCTGCCCCTTGCCCTGTGAACGATCGTATGGCAAGTGCGATGGCGCCTCGATCGCCTGTCGCACCTCCATCTTGTGGCAGCTTTCTATACGTAACGACTCGAGCGCGAAATTTAACAGTGCTTTGTCTGGTCTTCGCATAAAATTACAATCAATGTATTAAGAAATATGAAATAATTCTGGTGTATGTATTGTAATATTCGCTATGGGAATTGATGTTGTGATTTATTTAAAGCGATTTAAAATATACGGTATATGCAAAGTTCAGTAAATGAAACCTTTTTGCTGTGTTACGCTTTATAACGTCCCTTGGAATAAACTTGAATAAATATCTTTCATCACACGCATTACTATTTAACTGACCCGTGTCTTACCATCTTTGTAATGGTTTTTATCCATTTCAGACAACCATTTAAATTCTCAATGAAATAGTTTATTTTAGTCTTAGTATACAATAAACATTGTCAATACAGTCACCTAATTTAACCGATTACGAATCTTTCAAGTTATACATTGAATAATTGAATATAGAAGTATTAATTTCACCGGAGACATGGAAAAAATACATTGCAATCGATGTGAACGCTTCGAAATTCAATTTGAAATTGGCGCGCATCAGTTACAACATCACCAACTCTAACGCCGCCTAGAATTACTCTTTCGGCCGCCCATCCGACATTTGAAAATCGCGGGCAAACAATTCCACGATAATTTTGTATTTAATCAGTGTTTAAACCCAGTTAATTACACTTTGCACGCTACTAAAAGCAAGGACAGCTTCGGATTTATCAGTGATCGCGTAGGCAGCTTGTATTATACACGAAATATCGTTTTAAAGTAAAAAATCTAGTGCACTCGAATGTGCGCCTATCAAACGTACGTGTTCTCATTGTCATTCTCATTTCTCCAATTGAAACTTGACAATGAAACTCAATTTCACGTGCACAGCACATGACAGCAAGATTATCGAAACTCTACAAGCTTCTCGATGATGATATTGATATATGAAGTCATTGCATTTAATCATCTCTTCCCCATTCCTCAAACTTTTATTCTCACTAACGGTTAAAATTCCGAAAACTCCCATGCTCTAAATTGGGCGAAACTTCCGAAAACCGGTCAAACCCGATTGGGCTGAAGTTTTGCAAATAGCTTCATTTTGCATAAAAATAACGTTTGCGAGAAGGATGTTTGGCGACTCGAAATTTTTTTTTTACCATTTCAATGTCGTTTCCTACCTTACCGACAACATTGTTTCTATCTCTGGAATAGGCGCACGAGTCACGCCAGCATGCTTTACGCGCCCGCTCGCGGGCGCGCGCCCCCCGTCCCAATCTAACCCAAACCAATACTAATACCCGGTATCAAGCTGATATCTCTTTCTAAGTTGATCTCTGTTTTATAGATTTTAGGAGTATAATAAGGAGACTGCATTGAATAACTGTTGTATCCGATTCTCCGCTCTGTCGGTAAGGTAAGGAATTACATTGAAATGGTAAAAAAAAATTTTTTCGAGTCGCCAAAAATCCTTCTCGCAAACGTTATTTTTATGCAACATGAACCTATTTGCAAAATTTCAGCCCAATCGGGTTTGACCGGTTTTCGGAAGTATAGCCACGAGAGGTAATGAAAGCTCCACGGAAAGTAGATATAAGCACAGACGAGGTATAGAATAGACCTATCACCTTATGGATGTTCGTGTCACCACCCAAACTGTGTTACCGACCCATAATTTCAGGACTGAATTCAGCGGCCTCTGTTCATGAACAGCGTCCAACTCAGCAACTACACTGAAATGTGTTGAAATTTTAAAAGGTGTGTGCGTGCTTGTATACGTGTGACTCGTTTAGAGTGAGAATTTGACATAGAGGGCGGGCTTTCGCTACGCTACGCTTTAGCTTAGAGACACTATAATAAGAGTCTGGACACGAGTGACAGTCCGCCATGTTTGATCGAAATCCCACGAGAGAGAAAGAGATATACACCATTTCACTCTTCACCACTCTTAACAACTCTTACGTTTATGGCAACATTTTACTTCTGTTTACTCCGCATTTAAATCAGTATAATAAAATAACATATATCAAATAGAACACAAGATTTGGTTTTATGCTTTGTATCTTCATTATCTTGATATAATTGACAGATTTAAAAATCAGCGGGAATAGATGAAAAATGACGGGCCAATCAAAAACCCAAATGCACATTTTCAGATTAATGTATAGTAAAATACCGCCATAAACGTAAGAGTTGTTAAGGCTGCCGTCTCATCGGGCGTTGAATGTGTGCGTACGCTCAAGCAAGCTAGGAAAAACGTGTACGTATACGCGATGTAGTAAACAAACCGTTTCAACCAACTTACGTCGCGGAATCGGCAAGAAGGAAGCTTTTGCGGGTATAGTTGCCTCCAGTAGACATCCGTGCAGACGGGTTTGGTGCGTTTGAACGCTAATAAGCACCGTACGTTGAAATAATAATGAATTTATGACTCGAAAACTGACAGAATGAAGCTTCAAGGCTTCTCCGTCACCGGCGCTAGTGGTATATTCAAGCCACATAGCATCAGCGTTATACGTATACGCGATGTAGTAAACAAACCGTTTCAACCAGCTTACGTCGTGGAATCGGCAAGAAGGTAGCTTTTGCGGGTATAGTTGCCTCCAGTAGACATCCGTGAAGGCGGGTCTGGTGCGTTTGAACGCTAATAAGCACCGTACGTTGAAATAATAATGAATTTATGACTCGTGTACTGAGACAGACTCGAGAAATGACAGAATTATGCTTCAAGGATTCTCCGTCACCAGCGTTGATGGTATATTCGCGCCATGTACCATCAGAACTGGTGGAAGTCCAAGCTAGCCGATAAATGTAGGAAAGACATAGTTGCCGATACGTATTGAGAGTCGGATCGCGTTGTTGCCGCATTTCCCCTATTACTATTTTGTCGTCAAGAAGGCTTGAATGAATCACGGCGAAGCGGCTGGAGAACAGAGATGGGCAAAGATAATATCTGGATAAACTCAAATAAAAGATACTTTATGTTTATCCGTTATGAACCAAAGTGAATTCATTCGACGACGAAAGATAATTTTTTTATTCGAAGAAGAATAATTTGTTTATTCGATCTTTAACCGTAGTTTATTCGACTTTTATTTGAAGGCTTCAAACAACTTTCGGCAGCGTGTTTACCCGGACCGCCGCGATCTCACTTTGAGCCTGAAGACTTGGGCTGTTCGGCGGCAGCTTCTGATTTCGGTTCGAGAGGCATACAGTGTTGCTTGCGGTGGATTATGTATTAATAAATTGTAAAACGTGACGTTTTCACTATTTATTAACATACTGCTGAGATTGTCCAGATTAAAATGAGTTCAAGCACGGTATAAATCGGATTATTTCTAGAACTGTACTTGGTAATTAAATATACGGTAACTGTACTCTTTGTTGACAGTGTACCAATAGTTGACACTTTTATTTTCAGTCACAAATAATAAGCTTTTTATTAAAAAAATGTTTTTGACCAATACGCTGTTTGTACAGCGTGATTCTCTCGCTAGAATCCTAAAGACAATGCCGTGAATATGCCGCGCCTCGCTGAGTTTCGTGGAAGTAACGAATTTCACGTTCTACATTTCGCATCAGATTTTTGCGAAAATGGCTTCAATCGATTCCGTCGTCCCGATGAAAGTGGCCCCAAGCTAACATCGTTAAAAATAGTCCGATTTACATGACATTTGACACGATTTTAATCGGGAGAACGCCAGGAATTTACATTGTATCCCTTACGCATCTTACTGGACCTCGCCTTCCAAGAAGGCAAGCGATGCCCAGTGTCCTTACAGAAATGCGAAGTTCAGAAGGGATATTGATACGCAAATTAGTATTGTTTCATAAATTATTGAAATAAACTATCAAATTAAAGAGACATTATCTTTATTTGTCGTGGAGTAAAAATAACGCAGAGTTAGTTTTATTTGAAACGCCACGGATGAATCAGTTTATTCGACGGGAATTCATCCGTCGGCCACAAATAATTTTTTTAATCGAAGGCCTTCATTCTTGAGGTCCCCCGAAGCTCGAGCCGAGCGACATTGTATCGCTCACCCGTCTAACCTGTCGCCTGGAGATGCTCGGCGATGTATCATCGATTATGCAGAAACAGAATTTCTTTATTTTTCATCGTATCAATATGAAAGTGATTCTGCCGATTAAATTGACAGAAAATAATTTAAATCGGACTACTTTGAACGAAAGGGGCTTTCAATTCTGCAAATAAATTTTATGTGTAATCTGATAGTTCAAATTGTGTCAAGTTTGGTATATTTCCATCTTTCCTTCTTACACTCCCGGACCTCTCTATCTTTCATTATTGCTACGTTCAGCGAGGTTCTGACGCTCTCGTGCCGTATTGCTTCAAGACTTCTCGATAGAAAGAGAGAACTCTGTGGCAACAGCGCGGCAGAGACAAAGAGAACAGACGCTGTGGCAACTATGCGTCAAAAGTTCGTCTACCCAGAGTACCTGGAGATGTCATCACTGTACAAGTTCTTTTTATCGACCGCAGTAGTTTCATTAGGGTCCGTTTGTTTACTGGGGACGCTTCGATCGATTCGGACCATAACAAAAATGAGACGGCAGCCTTAAAGAAAAAACATTAAAGCACTCTTTTTACAAGTTACGTTTTGCGTTAAATAAACCCGAATAGGACAGCAAGGTTAAAAGGCGAATGTGATATCGCTTTATTTTGATCCTCCTTTCTCTTCCGTATAACGGAATATGTTCATAAGACGATCTTTAACTTGTTACTCTAACCGAATCATTTGTAAATCGCGGGCTTCGACTCTCAAAAAATGACCTAGTTTTACCCGTGCTGAATTCTAATTCCTACCACGCGTATCGTTACAATCGGTTTCGGGACTTCACCGGTAACGTTGCATGCGACACTAAAATGGTAAGGGGGTCCTAGGAGCCCCCCAAACCGGTGACAGACATTGGGTGATAGGTCTATTCTATACCTGGTCTGTGATATAAGTAAGAGAAGCAGTCGCGAGATCTAATTTTCGTCAAATATTGATATTGGTTGATAGATCTATCGTATACCTCGTCTGTGATTGTAACCTTATTTGAGACTGAGTCGATAACGATGGGTGTGACACGAAAATGGTAAGGGGCCTCGCGAGCCCCCCGAGCGTGTGACACAAAATTACATTGGATGATAAGTCTATCCTATACCTGGTCTGTGTCAGTGCGAACGTTCAGACAGCGGTAATATCGTTCTCTGTCTTACCTTGCGTCGGTTTAGCGTTGAAATGGTAGATAGCTACCTTGACCACAGTTCTCGACAAAGTTCGTCAAATCCGTACCACCATCTAGTGTCAGCTTCGCGTAAGCGCGGGCGCGCAGTGTAGTGTCTCCCCACCCTAGGTCCTTTGGCAGTCACCAAAGCGCGGGCTAAGGTTCAAGTTGCATTTTAGATGCGAGCGAACGCACATCGTTTTCGGTTAGTGGTCATGAACGGAGTTCCGTGAATCCCGAGGACTTCCGCGGAGATAGGATCGAGATTGTGCCCCGGCTGTGATCCATTGCTGCTGGACCCTGCGAGCCAGAATTTCGGGTAAGTCAGAAAATCGTCGCTCTACTTCACGGGACCCTTAACCGCGCGAAACCACGGAAAGTGCACCGACTGTCAGCTCCGGGTGAACGGTCACCGCGGCGGCTCTACGCAGTGTCACGTGACAGCCTGTCATCCAGGACGCTTCCTGTCGCGCTCATAGAACAAAATTGCCGCACTTTCGTTCGATACGTCATCGCGTTAAAGTCGCACGTGGAGCTGAAACACGGAGGCGAAGCGCATCCGGCATTGACGTGATTGCTCCGAAGGAGGGCGGATCGCCGCGATTCGAATTAACGTTGACTTTCCTCTGCGGCAACGGAAATTGGAGCAATGACACCCGGAGGAAGCGTTCTGCCAATGTAAGTGCCCGCGCGACAGTCGATGTACTCGCCAATGCGTAGCATCAGATATACAGAGATATTTCGGCGGAATTTATCTGCCCGATGAGCCTTAGAATTTCTGCTCATCTTAACCCAGCCTGTCGGCCAGGTCCTCCCCTTAACGGCGGCAGGTTTAATTATCCGCGAGACCGTCGCGCATTCCGCGAGGATTCTTGTCGTATAAAGTGATAAATTCACGCGCGCTAGTTGTTGCCTGTTAGCTGGACCGCGAAAGTCACGTATCCGCCGTTAGCTGGCCTGCTACGCGCGCACTCAGGCCCCTCGTTAAAAAGGATTAATACGAACGATTACGTTATCAAGCGATCGGGGTGTGAAAGGTATTACGGCCGCGAGCAGTGTCGCCGGGAACTTGGGCCCGGTGCTTTATCCGTCCGCGTTATCTCGCCCCGGCCAAATTGTTTTAGCGACGAAAAGTTTGTCGGAAGTTTCGGACGGCGCGTGTTAACTGTACGGAGGCGGGTGGGCGGTGGGGGTGCGGGCTTGGGGGATGGAAGTCTGCACAAGACTCGGCCACATTAATACTGCAGAACGGGAAAGTTCGGCGCGGCCGGGGCGAATCGAAAAAATTAGCGGAACTACGGAGGTCGCACGCGTATCTCGCTTAGCGCGGACGGCTGGGTATATACACGCGTAACTCTGTGCACTCGCGAGGAATCCGAAATGCTATTCGGCCAGTATAATCCGCCCGAGCATCGGCACTAAATTACCATTCGAATTGATTCGCGTTTCCACGCTGCAACGGGAGTATTACCGTTCGGCCCACCGATGCCGCGATTTATTTGGGAATCGCAACAATACCGTTTTCATTAAACAGCAGCCGGTTTCGGGCGCATAGGGCTAGCCGCGCATTGTCGCCGGAGCTCGAGCTGTGCTCTGTGCTTCTAATGTTGATCAATGGCCCCTATTTTCCTTTGTCGCGCAGGTCGATATCATTGTGTCGATACTCCTGCATCGGGCCTCTAATATGTGCATTGATTATTCTTCATGCATGCGCTATATGTGTGCGGAAGATTTTGCTTGAAAGTCGGCGAATCGTCGAAGCGAGTTATATTGCAGCGGCGTTTAATCGCGGAGGAATAAAATCGTTGCATGCAAACCAGTGTGGACATTCCGTTGGCTTGTTTCTCACGGGGCTTCGACGTGACAGCGGCAGACAGCCCGGTTTAAAGGCTCGTTTGCCACGCGACGATTTATGCACGCGCGATTATGAACGGCGCAGTAGCATTCGTCGCGGCCTCATGCAAATCGCGCGGATTCCTGACGATTCAATTACACGTGTATGCACGCCCGGCCCCGTGGGCCCACGCGCCACCTTTTTTCCTTCCATTTTCCCCTTTAACGCGCATGCATTAAAAACGCCCGTGCACTCGCCTAGCGCGGCGCTAATCTCGTAACGTTCTGAGGCGCGTGTGTTTGCACGAGACCTGGACGAAAGGCTCGCCCTGCATGCATACTATAAAACCGGGAGGGTGATACACTCTACCGTGATTTCGATTGCTTTTTCTTCCCTCTGCCCACCAGCCGCCCGATTACGTGTGATTTTTCAACGCTCCGCGCGTTTCTCTGCACGAATGCTTCCCTAAATAATTAATCGTTCCAGGTGCGAACCTTCCTTCCACATGGGTGTTCGAGGAAATAGTTGCTCGATAGATTTAAACGACAGGAAAAAAAATATTTCTCCCCCGAGGGTCATTGAACTTTGAGGTAGATATTTTCCTTTTCTCGTTACCTTCATGGTGACTGTATAGAAATAATGAACTACCTTTACTACTCGGCTTTGCTCGAAAGTTAGATTTTGATTTTATAAAAAAAAATTTATTCATTTATTTTTTGTGAAAATAGTCACATTCATCTGGATTTGCTACTTAGGCATAATGAGCTGGGGCACAATTCGTGACCCCAGAGGTTACCGTTCGAAAGTTTTCAGGCGACAGACAAACACGCAAACACTTACTGCTTTATATATTAAGCTGGATTTACCGTTAGATATATATGTTTTTGGTTGTCTATATTATTTCGAAAGAATCCACAGGTTTAGAATATTTGCTTCTTCGTTGTGCTGTCAGCTTTATGTACTATCGTCTTTGTATCCCATCCACTGTTGGCCGCATATTTCACCCCATCCCCGATAGCTTTTTTCGCGGCTATTCCCGCAGCTCTGTCTCGTCATAAAAGAGTTTCTCGCGTATTGCCGCGTCAAATTGCATCAGGATCTCGTCCCCCCGTACGCGGCTGCACAATGGGAAGACGAGTGCAGGCGGAGACGGTGCGAGCGCGAGAAAGAGGAATTAGTACGGTTGGAAGGAGGAGGAAAAACGTGGAACGAGTGGCTTTTCGGGTGACGCGCTTTCCAGCCTCGCATTTTCGCACCCTAACGAGATTTCAACGGCCACTTTAGGGTGCCGCGAAAATCCTTTCAATGGGGCTGAAGCGTATTGTTAGGCAGCGTCTCGTCGTATCTGCGCGCCTCTGCCGCGCGACCGTGGATTCGATTTGTTCCCCTTTATTTCATTCCTCTTCTCCTTTAAATTTCACAGGATCGAGACTCGTGGATACGAGATCACGCTCCTCGGCGAGCGGTCCTGGAAAAACTTTGCAGGCGAATGGAGAATCGATGTTAAACCGTTACCTCGTTCATGAACGAAAGGAACGAAAGATTCATTGCCGGCGTAGATTCGATTTGCTCCTCTCGTCTTCAGCCCCACAGGGTAAAGGCTCGTCGATTTAAGATCAATTTTAGCTCCCCGAGAACCGTGGCGGTTCAATGGGAATCGAATTTAAATCGTTGTCCACGTAATGAACGAACAGGGCAAGTATTGTATTCGATTCCCTCGTCATATCATTCTTTCCCCTCGTCGATCTGAAAGCCCGCCGTATCTTACTTTTAATTTTTATTCTTCTTTACATTACACTAATCTATTTATCTATTATCCCCATTTCCACCGTCGATCATCTACTCCCCAAATAGCAAAAAGACATCTTATGTACGTCCGAAGAACGTCCGTTCCGGACGTACTGTACGTTCGGAGAATGTCCCGAGAAGGTCCATATATCCCCTGTACGTCCTCGTAGGAAGAGATGCCATACTTCTCCCTTGCACTAGTGGGGTCGCTGCGACCGGCAGCGACCAGTCGCAGGTAGGAGATCCCGCCTTTAAGGGGTTAGGCCACCTTGGACGGAGCAAAATTGCAGTCATTTTCGGCATTTTTTTTAGGAAGATAATAAAATAAACAGAAAATTTAATATGAAGCCTGTTATTATAGAACTCTCGCCGGAAAAAAATCGTATTTTTTTTCTTACAAAATGGTGGCGGTAGAGCCGTGATACGCAAGATCTTGTGGAGCGACGTTTTCCACGGTGTTCAATCTCACGGCTATACCGTTTGACTTAGAACAAAAAACCAAAAAGCTTTATTTTCTGCATGCCTAAAACTATGGAAGTACGTAGGGAAATCCAAAAACATTAATTTGTCTCGAAATGGTGACCATGGAGAGAAAAAGTGCATTTTTTTTTATAAAAGTGTCAATTGCACAGAACATATTCAAGATATCGCAAAACCGCTACGTACTTCCATAGCTTTAGGCATGCTGAAAATAAAGCTTTTTGGTTTTTTGTTCTAAGTCAAACGGTATAGCCGTGAGATTGAACACCGTGGAAAACGTCGCTCCACAAGATCTTGCGTATCACGGCTCTACCGTCACCATTTTGTAAGAAAAAAAATACGGTTTTTTTCCGGCGAGAGTTGTATAATAACAGGCTTCATATTAAATTTTCTGTTTATTTTATTATCTTCCTAAAAAAATGCCGAAAATGACTGCAATTTTGCTCCGTCCAAGGTGGCCTAACCCCTTAAGAAACGGACGTTCCTGGAACATCCGAAATTTAAGTCCTAAGAACGTCCGTAGGACTTAAGAATCGGACGTTCCTAGAACATCCGAAATTTAAATCCTAAGAACGTCCGTAGGACTTAAGAAACGGACGTTCCTAGAACATCCGAAATTTAAATCCTAAGAACATCCTATGTATGTTCAAAATGGACGTAGGACGTTCGGATATAAACTGGACATGAAAAGGACGTCCTTGGGATGTGCGGTGCTATCTGGGTCATAGATCCCCCAGGATTGTTTCGTACTGCGCAAAGTACCCCGATGGAACACTCCCCTTAATCCCGCGCACAATAGAAACTGGTGGTTAAAGTCGTCCCGTTAATAACCTAAAAGCAGCAAGATTTATTGCCCCCGAATATTTGAATATTCGAATGCGCATCGACGTTAAATTGCGATCCGCACCCCCGGACGATAGCCCGAAAGTCTTAGCGTCCCCTACACTTCGTATCAACCCCATCCTCGAGAATGATTCGATGGCCGGCCTTTGAAATCGCTCGGGCATGAGTGTGCACATTTATTTGCTGGCTGAGGGGCCCTTATTCCCTAACGAGGGCGATATCTTCCGCGGCGTACAGCTTCGATCTCTCGGAACTCCGGCTAGGCGAGCAACGGAACACGGTAAATTGGAAAAAAGGAAGCTCGCCGCGACCTCTTTCCATCCACTCTTTCCCTCCGTCCGCATTTTTAATTGCCCCGTCGTGGATACGCCTAGTGGACACTGTTAATGGAATCCCGTAATAGAACAGAGCGTAGAAAGATACACCTACGGAACTTTTTTCGCCCCATAATCATGACCGACCACGGGGTGTGATCGAATGAACCGTTCCATTCACGTCGATGCCCAGCTCCGGTGCTTCGTTAAAAACTGCCACTGGTCGAGCACTTTCACCAAGGATATTCGCCGGCCAGCCCTTGTTACATGCTTGTGCTTTTTATTTCTAAAGTCGATGCGCGATATCGTGGAAGCTAGAAACTCGCCGCGCAGGCGAAAATACCTGCGCTTTTTCGTAGCAATCGTCGTTCCACGGGTGAGTGTGGCTGCAAGTTGCGGTGGTATTTTTGTGGCAGCCTGCTGCCTCGTTGAATTCAACGATTTCGCCGTAGCGATTCCGTTGGTACATGCTACGTGTTACATACGTGTTACGCTGTTTACTCTGCCCGGATGCACGGTCCTTTCAAAAGTATCAAAATGGAAGCATGGAAAGAGTCGCTAAGCTCTAGATGAGCCAAATAATACATCAAATTTCTGTTGCTCCGCGACAGCGGTGCCCAGGCGTTTCATATCGTTTTTCATCCGTTCCATCCCATCGGAAACTCCATTTACACGCGCGGAATATTCGAAGGAATCGTTACAAACCTGTCCATCCTCGTGGCCGGCGAGTAAATCGCGTCTTCTTTGTTTCCTTTGTCGACGGGGAGGAAAGTTGCCCGATGAGAAATTGAACGGGCACGAATAGAGACGGTTGACTGGTAAACCATTCAGGCCGGTATATATTTACGTTTTTCGTTCGACTGGCGAGTGGTGCTTCTTTCTTTGGCGGCCGGGATGAAGTGTTCCGAAAGGGCGAGCGCGACAGAACGGACGGCCGAATCGGTTGCAATCATTTTCGGCGAGCACGCACCGCTATAGATAAATTCATTGAACCGACTGCACTCGGGTGCGACGGGCGCGGGGTCGTTGTTTCCATGACTGACGGATGCAACGGCGAATTAATCCCCATGGCAAAGTGCTGCGCACCATAAAACGGAATAATCGCCAGCGACCGATATCCCGAAACGGTCTAACGCTTGTCGATCGACCGGCTCGCGGGCGAAACGTTAACACGCGTGAATTATAGATTCCATCCTGGGAGCGATATTTCACGTTCCTCCTGAAACGTGATCGGCTGCCTGACCTAGGCCAGCGCGAACTTAACGCAGTCGAGATCTGATTCAAAGCTGACCCAGATCTCCGCCGCACCTGGAGAGTAACCCGATCTTAATGTGGCCAAACAACTTTGACCTAGACATAATTTCAAGCCTCCCGATTCGAGTTCACCTAGAATAGAACACCTCCTCAAATATCGAACGGTGTTCGGGCATCCTCCTCCGCGACACACCTGGTGGCAGGTATCCGTTTCTCTCGATGCGCCTGATATTTTTATTTTTACCGGTTCTATTTTTATAATCCCAGGGAAATCTGTCGACTGATTGAAACAAAACAAGCAGCGTGTAGAAGTATTTGGGGGCCATCGACGTTTGGGTTCATTAATTTTTTATTCGCCCCCGATACGCGGGACTACCAGGCTTTATCGCGTTTCGCGAATTCGAGAAGC
Source organism: Andrena fulva (assembly GCA_946251845.1). Classification (NCBI taxonomy): domain Eukaryota; kingdom Metazoa; phylum Arthropoda; class Insecta; order Hymenoptera; family Andrenidae; genus Andrena; species Andrena fulva. Next base: position 56,303,851 of record OX276329.1, on the reverse strand, counting down.
GGCAGAAATAATAGCCCGCCGTGATCTGATTATCACTGCCCGCGAAATTAGCATTTCGCGTACCGATAATTCGGCCGCCCGTGGCGGCGCGGAAACATTGGGCTAGATTGTTTAATAAGGGTTTTCTATCGATTCCCAATGGTCGCTCGTTAATCTGACTCCGCGAAATTGAACAGCGACTGTTCGGTGTAAATCTGCGCCCCGCATTTGTGATCCTCTGCTACGAGTGATTGCGAAAGATCGCGTAGAAATATGCTCTCCTTGACCGGCACCTACGATCGACATAATTGCTCCTCCCATTCACGTTGATTCTCGCATTACCCCGAATACCTCGACGTTGAGTGCGAAGTAGGGTAGACCGGGGGCGGTAGTAACAGGGGGGCGAATGTAACACGCTAAATATCTCAAAACATATAATAGATATTAACACCAATTTCGGATATATGATGAACAATGACATTTGGAATATACACATCCATGCCCTAGGAATACAGATACGCAATAGACATGGATAGTGAAGAAAATAACTTTTCGATACCCTAAAGTAACTTTTCCTTACTGACTTAAAATTGTAATATAAACACTCCCTTCGCAAGTATGTGCTTGTTCGATTTCTTAATCTGTAATTCGACCTTTTTTAAACTAGTATTGATCGTTACTTGGCACTTTTAAGCGTATCGTTAGTCAAAATTTATAATTTAAGTTCAAAAGCATGGTCGGGGGCGATTGTAACATCGGCAGTCGAGGTCGGTTTTACCGCAACAGAACCGAATAGGGACAAAGAAGGCGAATAATGTTGTCTTATTTGCATGAAATCCTATAGCATAGCACAAGCAAACCAAATGAAAAATTGGTGCAATATACTGAATGTAAGGATTGAGCAGATGCAGAATGCACCAACCAAAACGTATTTTATTTCTGCCAGACTTGCGATACCACATAATTTGTTATAGATTTTACTTTTTTCCTTTATTATTATCATCTAAATCAATAAATATTTTAATTTTGTAAAGTTATATTTGTGCTACTATCGACTCCATGCAGTGTTACAACCGACCCGGGGTCAGGGACGGTTGTAACACTTTCTCCGCTTCTCATTTTTTATTAATAACCGGAATATTACTTGACATACAGCGAAACTGTTGTGGCTCAAATAATGTCAGATAAGTAAGTAACATTTTCGTAAAAAAACTGTTGTTGTAACTGTAATAGTTTTTGCGTAATCGTATTCCAAAGTCAAAGTGTTACTATCGCCCCCGGTCTACCCTACAAAGAGGACTGTGCTTTCTCTTTTAAGAGGGTACATGGGTATTTCGAGGTAAAAGAAGCGACTCTGTTCGATTATTTATGATAGCCACAAGTCTTAGAAGTATTTTAAAATACTTGATTTTAGCTGTCTAATACCCATGTGCCTCCTTAAACTCAGAAATACTTGAAAACAGTAAATACCCCTCGCCAATGTATATCCTGGCGGCCACAGTAGTTTCGCGTATCGACAAAGTACCAGTTGAGCATACTACACAGAACTTTTCAATATCTTCCTGCCTCCGTACTCTCTGCATCGACGTTCCCTCTAAATTTCACCATCCTTTTATTCCGATACTTTCCATTCACCCCGCAAACCGTACGGAAAACAGTGCGCGAAACGGGCGAAAAAGGAACGCCGATAAAGTATCGGCCGGAGCGTTTCCAAAGGGGCACCCGTTCGCGAGGAGCACGTATTATTTCGCTTCTCCCGTTGCCAGAGGCCTGCAACAAGTACAAAACGTCGGTGGGAAACAAGTGACCGACCATTTTCGATTAAACACCCGACGGAGTCGTACCGCTGCTACGAAGGGAAACGGGGCAAGCTCCGGGGCCCAAGATACCCTTTCTTTCGGCCGCGTAACTTTGACGTTTCCTAATCCCGTTAAGGCACTGTCCCGGCGCGACGGCTTACAATGAGCCGTTTAATGAACGTTTAAATATACAGGGTGACTCGAGTCCCCGGTGATTAGCATCGAGAACGAATTCGTCGTCTTAATTAGGTTCGCCTTGTCGCCGTTGTCGTACCGGTGACATTTTCATTGTTGGCATCTCTGCCCCTCGCGTGCCCCCGCGCGAAAGAAGGAGCCGTACAAACCAGCTGGACACATCGTCCCTCGTCCTCCTTCCTCTCTCCGTTTCTTTTCCACCCTCACCTTTGTGTCCCCCCCGTTCCACGGCGACGCTTCGTTTTCTGGAGCCGTCGGCGTCGCTCTCGCCACGGTTAGATCGCGTTTGTATCAATCAAACGGCGACGTGAAAAATGATTTCGACGTCGGGGCACGCGACGCTTTAAACGTTGATTCATAGGGCGAGCGGGCCTGGCGGAGGGGTGGGCAGCTGGGAAAGGGGTAGCGGGGGGTTGTGATAGAGGTCGATATCGCCAGCCAGGACACCAGCCTGACCGAGGGTATCGCGATCTCGCAATTCGGGCCCGTTTCTAGTCGATAGAATAATAATGGCACGGTGAAGACTCGATAATTCGACGGGTGCGCCGAGTATTTGTTAAACACCACGTGCCCGTTTGAGGGCAATTCAAGTCATCGGACGGGTTTATGCGAGAGGCGGCTTCATCTTAGTTTTTAGCGGACCTCGGATGTATTTACGTCGGGCTCTCGATGAAAAATGGATTCGACGATGGGATCCAGTCGCATCCTCTCCGTGGTCTTCTGACCCCGAATCCTCTGGAATCTTGTTTCCACGCTGCACTCGCAACAAATGGTCTAGCAAAGTTGTGGCTACACGCGGGGGTAGTTGTCAGACAGGACGAATGAAAGTAAGGACTTTTAGAAATTCTGCTCCGTGTCAGCTTGCTCGCGCGGAGCCGTGCCGAAGAGACAGTTACGGAAGACGATTCCCCGCGTCATTTTTATTATTCCTATCCAGTTATCCAGTTATTGATCATGCGGGTTTGGTTCGCGCGAGGAAACGCCACACTTCTCCTCTGGAATTTCGTAAATTCCACTGTTATTCTCCGGCAGAATTCTGAATCCTCGCCAGTCGAACGAGATCCTCGACCAACAATACTTCTCCCTCGCTCCGGGCCCCGTCTACCTGCGAACTTACCTGAAATTCTGCCGCCTGACTGATTACCCCATTGTCGATGATGCAGCGCGTACCGAACTTTTTCATCCGACGCAATCTCGAAATTCCTCGGGAAATTTTGACCCGTCGGAGTCTAGCGAACAGCTAACAAAGAAGGAGCCGGGAACTTTTCCACTTCGCCAGCAAGTTCCTTTCGATTTTTATTACCGATCATCGCCGCGCTGTTCTCGCCGTCAACTTGCGCCTTCCACAAACGATCCAACGTAGAAAACACGATCGCCCATCCCCGCGAAAATCATCTGCCCCGCGATTACTTTGAAATTCGCCTCTGCTCTTCAATCGCGGATGATTATTTCGTCGCGCACGGCGAGTAGAGTACACGTTAGAGGAAATCACGTTACAGAGGGCCATCGGGCAAACGAAACTCGTCGTTTTCTTCAAGAATGTTTACCATTATAAGCGCATGCCACGGCTGAAGCGGGCGGCTTGTGGTTTGATCGCGTGCCTCCTCGCATTCCACAACTTTTCAGACTTTTAAATCGAGAGTACGAAATGGCAGAGGGGTTTCGATTCAGACCGCCTGCCTCCGCATGAAATCCGCTCCAGTTAGTCCCGCGAACCGGTACACGGATCAGAGATATGCGGTGCGCTCGTATCAACCAATTATATCGCACTTCAGGGCGCGAATTTTATAATGGGAAACGACAACTGCTAATAAACACGTTTCGCGGGAAGAATAATGTACGGGTACAGCTAGAAAACGGTACTTAGAATTCAGGCGCTTCAAAATCTCATAGCCCAGAATAATTCTGTACCGAACGTGCCCAATATCGGCCACCGCAGATTTTCCAATCTTTCATCTCCTAAGAAGATTAGGCGGGGCAAAGTACAGAGGGCGAAATTCTATACCTGGCCAAGAGTTTGCACCTGGCTTTGCTCGAAATTTCCGAAAATGGCCCCTTTTTGCGCGGCGCGGACAGGTAGATGCTCAGGCACGGTTCAGTTTACACGCCCGACCTCGTAAATCTTGTCTGCCTTTCAAAGAATTTACACTCCATTGCTGTCTTGGCAGTCGTAAAATTCCTCTGGAACAGGTGTATACGTCTCTTCACGGTATTGGGAGTGCCTCTGTGAAAGTCTATCGCGAGAATCTTTTCATTTTCGCCGGTAAAAGAAGGGAAGCTTGTTCGCTTCCTGTTCCCTCTGAAGATGCATCCACCTTGCACAAATTCCTGTTTCGTTGTAATGAAAATGTAATTACAGATTCATTCCTCGTTGCTGGCGAAGAGGAAACTGCAGCCTTCTTCTAAATCTGTGCGCAAGAATTTTTCGATTTCTTTGCCACGGTATTTCATTGCGAGATTCATTAAAAGAACGCGTACATCCGCACGCGTTTGCCCTCGAAGAGCTTACATTGTAGAAATTGGCACGCATCGCGAGCATAATGCAGAATCAAATTGGTCAATCATGATCCTTGCGTAGTCTGCATAATTTACTCTGCGCTCGCTCGATTGGCCGATTCGATTATGCGTATCACATTGTGCTGGGACGCACATGGTGCATCCGTCAATTGGAAACTAATGTACCACGTTAATGTAACAGGATTCACTCTTGTTCCGTTAATGTATTTGTGTATAAACGAACGCGTTTAACGTTAAGGCTGGCGTGGAATTATAGCGAAGCCATCGTGCTGGCAATGTTTCACGAGCGAATAGAGAGAAAGGGTCGAGCTATCCAGGCGTTAATTCTGCGAAATATCAGACATATTAAAATTTCGCATTCCCCTGCATGTCCCACAATTTGATTCCACGAAATCTCCGCGGCAAACTCTTGCCAAAAGCGGAACCAGTATAACATTTCGAACAGAAATAGAACTGTCCGTTACTCGGGAACAAAATCGGACAGGAGGAACGTTCGTACGGAGGACGCCGTTTGTTATCTTTGCTGCTAAATTCACCTCTGCAAAATTATGCTGCGATTTCACGACGCGCCCCCTAAAACGCATCGATACGTTCGGCGTACCGCGAGCCACGATGGTTTTCCAAGCTTTCGCCGAGCGTCCCAGCATATTGACGCAATTTGCATCCCCCACACGTTTTAAGCAAATATGATCGTTAAAACTCAAACATCAAAGATCTCCACTGAAAATATACGAAACGAAAGAATGACCCAGCACGTGGAGCATTCGACGGTGTTCTCGTTCGACGTTTAAAAATCGACCCGTTTAACTAGACGCGTTTCACGTTCAACGTTTCCTTCCCCGACAGTCAGTTAGTCGAGATGATGTATGATAATGAGCCAAGAGTTGGCCGATACGCGGCAAGTTTTACGGCGAAAAGTGCTGGCCCCCGTAAGTAGGCGAATATCGCTGGGAAATTTCAGTTGTCCAACGGGGAAGGGGCCTGGAACTTTTACAGTGGTCGTTGAAAATAGCGTGCTACATGTTTCGTTCGCGCAGCACGTGTCGGGAACTTTAGAATCGATTGCGAAACTGGCGCTCGTTTGCCACTATTTTCGGTCGTAAAGCAGATTCGCAAAAGGGGGGTGGATAGTGCCCCCGATGAACTGAAAATATCGTCACAAAACACATCATTTATCGAGGGTTAGATCCTGTATGTAATAGAAGTAAAATTACTGGTATTAATCATCGTGCGAATATTATTGTATAAGTTTGGAAATAAATCCGATTGATGGGCAAGTGACTGATAATTAGCCGAGAATAGCATCGATTCCAAATGTTTCACGAGAGTAGCTAAGTGTTTTTGCTTTGGTGTCCGTTTTCAGCGACGTCAAAGTGTTTATCCTTTTCGAAGTTGAAAATACGACGTAATGCACGTTCGTTTCCACGAGAAGCATCCCGGGGATATTAAAATTTATTATTCAGCGAATGGGGAGCAAAGTTTTCAGGTAATCCAGTGTCGATTAATATTTCAAACGTTGGGAACATTTTTAAACCCGTTACATCGCGATGCGATTTGCTGCTTGCGCTTTAATAAAACCGTAATTCGTGTGCATTGATTAAACATTCATACTGGATTGTAGAGTAAATTACCGTGGAGAGGGACGTTGCTTGTACCGAACTGGACAGGTGTAGCCGTGGACAAATGTGGGCAGTGTCTTTTTATTAAAACCTTGATTACATACATTCCGCGCATTCATTAAAAAGTGGCATGTATTTTAACACCTTTATAAAATATTCCAAGTCGTATCTAGCCTTGCATCTCAAATTCCACCTATCCCAATATCTTACTGATAAGCTACATAAAGCTTTAAAAAATACTCGACCTTCGTAGCACAATCGAAGCTTCCGCTTTCCATTAATAAACGAACAATTGACTTCAACCTCTACTCGAAAAGATTCACCAACGAAAGGATGGAAGTCTCTTCGAGTTGGACGGCTTTGAAAGAGGCTCGTGTCCCTGCGTCACGAGTTCAGGCCCCATAAAATGCCCGCCTGCTGTATTTAATAGTCGCGGATGATACTTCGAGAGTCAATCCAGTGGCAAGATCGACCATATGGGCCTGGACTCTTCGGGACATCTGTGTTGGGGCAACAATGGTTTCGTCCAGTGTGCCACGAGTGTTCTCGCGTGCTTGACTTTTGTAACACAGTTACCAGCCACCCTCCGTCCTCCCTCCAGCTCTCTCCTAGCTTTTCCGCGTCTCCCTTTCTCTTCCTGCCGGTTCATTGAGCCAGATCGACGTCCTCCGGCTCCATAAGTCCCATTTCGGCCCGAATGAATGTTTAATTCGAGCGTCATTGAGGTCTCCCGTGCGCCGTGCGAGCGCGATCGACGCATTAATTCAATTTCGCGCTAATTAATGGAGCCACTCCTTCGTTGATTCAATTTGAATACGCTCCTACAGAGCCTCGCCTGTCCTCCTTCCTTTTTTCCTTTCTACCCTCGCACGCCCCTCCGCCCATCCCGCGAAAGATCCGTTTATTCTGTTTCCTTCTTTTTTTTTACACTTTGCTTCCTTTCTCTCCGGTTTTCCCTCGGCTCCGCCAGTGGCCGTCCGATCGATCTCGACCAGTACCACTGGCTCTCTCGAAAGTCGTTTCAGGGATTTTCGAGGACCATCGGCCGAGCGAAAGGCTGTGCAAACGTCTAAGCGACCTCGTGACCGCTGCCTCGTCTCGAAATTCACCGTGTATATTCCTCCTCCTCCGAACTCCTCCGCCTTTTCATCGCGAGTGTTTTAAAGCTACAGTGTGTTCATCGAGGAATCTCGAGGGCATCGACGCACAACTATCGTTTAATTCGTTTCGCGCTTAAAGTCAATTCCAGCCACGATATCAAGCGCACCCTTCCCCTGGCTTTCATATATTCTCGAGATCTTACTAATCCCTCATCTTCGTACATTATCCGCTATCTTCCCCCCTTGAGGTTCATTTCACCTCCATGCATCACGGAATCACTGTGTTGGAACCGAGTGATTTGCTAGATTAGGGGAACGCTGGGGACTTAGGGTAGCACTTGACAGGTACAGCGCGACCCCTACGATCCGTGTTTCGTATATCTTGCTTTGCGAGGGCGACCGTATATGGGGGACACCGGGGCGTAGTAATTTTTCCCTGATTGTAGTTTGCATTCTCGTTTGTCACTGTCATCGCCTATTACCTGTGTCGCGGCTTGGTCAATCAGCTTTCATCGCAAGACAACAAGTAACACCAAATTCCTGATTAAAACGCATTTATCCGCGCACCAAACAGTGCAGTACTACCAACGGAACCATCCGACTCTTTCCTCGGCCGATTCTCCCCATCTCCGCGCGAAGAAGAATTGCATCCCCCTCGGACCTTCAAGAATCGCCTCGCGCACAGAACAATGGGTCCGAGACGACTTAATTCAGCCGGCGATAATTATTACCCCGTCCCCCGAGCGAAGCAACGTTCCTCCCCAGTGCTATTCGCCTGCGATATCGATGTACACTGCATGCAGTGCGTTAAATCCGCCTTAAGGAGCGTGCAATAAGGGCGCCGCGCCGTCTCGATAGAATTTATCGCGGGCCGAAGGAGGTTGGGGGATGAAAATTCCGTTTCGCCCAAGAACGCGGCGCAATTCCATCGCCATACCTGATTACAAATTCTGCGAAGTTGCCGGTTATGAGCGTCGCGCAGCTTGCAATTTCGGCGTGCGCGAACTTAGGAAAACGCGGAGCGGTCCCCTCTGGCAGGGGATTAGGCATCGGTTTTGAGCGCGCCTGGCCGATCGTCGTAAGAGACCCATCTAAATCCAACGCGATACCTCTCCGTTCTCCCCCAGCCGCCTACCCTCCGCCCCGTCTGCGCGATCCCCGGGGGTAGCGGGAATTAAGATAAGCCGAATCTGATTTCGCCGTCCCGATGGCGGCCTGCATAATCTTTTCTCCTCCGTTGCGCGAAAGAGTTGTCGGGACTCGGCTGAGATAGGAGCCGTCTGGCGGCTGTCGTCTTCTCGCATTTCCAATTCCATCTCTCGCCTTTCGCTCGCGACATCCGGGGCTGTCGCGATGCATCGATATACAAATACCCGGGGAGCACGGTTCACGTGTCCCCTTTTCAACGGGAGTCTTATTCCCTTGCCATCCGTAGACAACAGCCGACCCCTTCTCGGGGCCAGAGAATCGAATTATACAGGTGGCGCGGGGACGCGGCGCACAGTGGTCCGACGCATAGAGGAGAAAGTGGAAAAAACTCATAACTTCAGCATTTCTCAATATTTTTTAATTATTTTTGTTTCGTATTACTTCTTAAACATCAAACTTAATATAATATTAAATAAATAATTTAATATGACTTTTTACAAATGAAATGTGTAATTTTATCAAATTTTATTCAATATATAATATAATTAGGCGTTATAAACTAATATTTGAACATACGTAAATTATTTATACATTAATCTATATACAACAGTCATGTTTATTTACAAATATTTTTAAGTAGTAATAAATCTGAAGTAAACCGTGACCCGCTATCAAGCCGTTTACACAAGCTGTAAATTATAAGATATATTAATTTCAATATAAGATAAAACAAATCTTTAAAACAATAAACAAAAACACTCTTTTATAGTTTATACTTGCTGTTTTCATGTCACGAGAGCATTCACAGGTATTACTAACGATTCTTTGTATTGCGTGGTTTCAAATTTCCTTTTATGAATTTCATATGATTTGCAATACACACATTTGGCATGGTGATGAATCGTTTTGTTGGAATCTATTCCTATGAGAGTAACAATTTTGTATAGGCACGGAAATCATTCGAAACGCACTGCGAAGAACCGGGAACCTATTCGGGAGTCCTGCTGTACCTCCAAAATTTCATGCGTTTTCACACTTTAAACATTAATATCAGCTAAAGTTGCAAGAAGTAGCAGCTGATTTTTGCAGGACATTTGTGTGATGGTATCTACTTTCAAAATATATCATCAAGAGAACGTAGGAACGCGTAGCTTTTTTTGTAGGCCTACAGAAAGCAGTTACAACCTGAAATTATACGTACCTTACTTTAAGGCTCGAAAACATGATTTTGGTTCTGTATTTTTGAAAAGTATTTTCGTCATACATAGTTGAGACTATACCCGTTTATAATACATAATACATTTGATTGTAAATGTCCCCAAAAGTGAAAGGAAAATGTCGAAACATTGGTTAGAAATCTGTCAGAATCCCGCTAGAATGCGAAAGGTCTACTTCAGATGCATTTTACTTCCGTATTAAAGAGAAAATCATATATCCCTTTTCATAGTAAGATACATTGGTTCATTGGCTACCAGAAAATAATAATCGATACCTAAAAATCCGGCTTTCATAATTTAGGGTTTTTTCCAGCTCGGGACCACTGTGCGGCGACCCCGCTTGCCAGCATAACCCGATATTCGAGATTCCTCAGATTTTCAGGGCCCGCCTTACCGTGCCACCATTGCGCTAGGCTGAGTGGTGCAACCTCCGTTCTTCTGGTATCAAATGCTTCGAGGGTAGGAACATTATTCTGAAGCATACTTCCTGATTATCGTAATTGCGCGAGTCAGTGGACGAAGAAGGTTGGGAGGAGTGAGGTGTACTTCATTATCAGCGTAGCTTCGTGTGTCTCATTTTCAGCGAAGAAGATACCCATTGAGGGATTCTAATCAACTTCGATTTACCTCCCCAATTATCGTATTCCGTCCCTACTCGAGACTCGTTGCACATATTCAGGTTGCACGAGAATTATCGCGACTTCATTCGGTAGGAAAATTATTTCGAAACACAGCCATGTAACGGGCCGCGTTTGCATTGGCAATCGCGTGTGCAGCACGGAATCATTCCGCAATATCGAAACGCGGACTAATATGCACGGCGGAAATAATGCATCCCCGTTGACCGATCGATCGCACCGGGGCTCGATCGATCAGCCAACCAGAGGACAAGCGGAATAATTAATAATAATCGTTAATCGGCCGGCGAATTCGTTTTTGTTTCGTTCCCGAGTGATCAGCCCATCGTTTGCCTGATGGTCAATGGATTGTCCAATGTGCAAGTTAATTGTGGAACTCGATGACCAAGCGCGTCTAGTTTCCATTGTGCTTGATATCGTCGCGCAATTGTTCGTGTTTTATTTATCTTCCACTTTGTCGGTTACGATGATACGATTATTATCCCAGGAAATGCGAAGGAACTGCCTTCGATTTTATTGCGATCACGTTCGGAATAATTCGACGGAGGTCTCGGAATGCATCGATCTCGTGACGTATGCTTTAAATGTATACGAGGTGTCGCGGGATGTTAGGTATCCGGCGAAAATTTCTCAAGGAACATGCGCCCGTCATAAAAGTGCAGATACGCGCGGGCGTAGGGATAGGCAATCGTACGTGAGAAAAGTAAAAAAGCGCCGTTGGGCGGAGTGTCTTGGCGGGACATATATTTTCAGACGCCAAACGGCCCGGCGCGTGATTCTGCTCTGTGCGTCAGGCGCGACAGTTTTATTCGGCAAGTCTGAATGAAACGTCCCCCGAACGAAAATCTCCGTCGTCGATCACGCTTTTTGCTGCCCCGTTGAACGGCCAGGATGTCGCTAGCTGGGCGACACCTGACCTGCCGGGCAATGAAAAATATTCGTTACCGTTCCTCGTTGATTTACGCGCAGCGAGAGGCAAGCTTCGCGAAGCTATTTACCAACGAGTGGCATTTCTTACATATTCCACGCGTCGGTGAATTATTCACAAATTCTGTCGCGCCTGGCATTATCTTTAATTGATCGACGACCTAGACGCTGGAAATGATAATGTCTTCTCGTATTTTTCGTTTAGCCTTGCTGAACAGTGGAGAATGAAATAATCGAAGGCGGTGATCACAGAAGTCGCGATTCCTCCATCCTTCCCCGCGGTACAAGCCTCATCGCGGCGGAGTGGCCCTCTTTATCCATTTATTCATCTATTCATCCGTCTACTTGTCGCGTTTCATCACGTCAGTCGAACGAGGATGGAGGGCATGAAAAATACATCGCCGTGGCATGCTCAAGTGCTCGATAATTCTGCGGCGGGCGAAGTAGCCGGGGCAACTAACGTGAGCCCCATGAATGTACAGTAATAATCTTTTCGAGAGGCGGCCCCGGCTATGCAGAAGCGCGGAGGACAGGCACGATGCGATCCGAAATGCACGTGTATGCACACGGTAATCCCGTAAGAGGCGGGCACAGCAATCCCTTCGAGTAGCTTAAAAGCACTACGCGGGCTTACCCACGGACATTCGGAATTTCTCCTGTCGATCGCGCATGAAAGTACACGGCCGGTTTTCATGCTCGCTCGCCCTTTCATATTCACCCGTGCCCGCGATCCCATCGTCATCGGTTTATCGCGTATTTCGACTCGATAATCGTCGGTGAAATCAGATTTACCTAGGCCCCCCGGGGAATGGACGTTGCGAATGAAGGAAGCAGGGACACTCTGGGCAGATCCACGCGAATTTTCAGCTTCCCTCGAGCTTTCGTAACTTCAATTCACGCGGCTGGGGCAATGCATTCTGCTTTTGGGTATCCAAAATTGATTAGTCAAATTGGGAATATTTCAACCTCATCCGCTATGGGATTTGAAGGATCAGAATCATTCTGAAGCCTTCTGCGGTGCCCACGCTTCTGGTTTAATGAGATTCCAGGCGAACGGATGTGATTTAGTTATATTTCAGGATCTAGGTGTTCCAAGCTCGACGATCGGATTAAATCCGGAGTTATTGATATTCTGTTATAAAACAGAGCTGGATGCCGGATCGTGCCAGTTTAGAGGCGCCTATTGCTCGGGGCCCGCGGCCCACGGAGCTGCCGGAAATCGTTCGGATCCTATGAATTCGGCCGCATAAGTTAAGGAACTCGGCGCATAATCTGATGTAGCGGCTCCGGTAATTCTGTAGAGTGGCTGGATGCCGAGAAGATGTTGCGTTCGATCGATCGTGACGGAAGAGCAGCGAGCTTCGCGCGCCCCGAGCTCTAACGCCAACTTGAATCCCTGTTTCCTATGGGTCCAATAGAATTTCAGGTTTACCTCGGTCTCGAAACTTCCCCTCTCCCGGTGAAACTTTAATTCGCCGAGTCAGGCTCGAATTTCCTTTGTACGAGGGCCTGGCAGAGACGATCCGAGGCGACGCCATCGCCTTTGTCGTTCCGTGAAAAAAGCAGGAGGACGAAACGACAGCAGCCGGGTGTCGTCCCCGAAATCTCGCGTGCCGCGCGATCCGCGCAACTTTTCCGTATGCTCATGAGAACGAATCCAAGTCCCGCCACCCTCGCTGGTGTACGGATCAACTTGCAGTCCCGCTGACCGTGGAGTTTTCCCGTTATTTGCACGCGACATGCACGGTCGGCTGGAAATTCATCTACTGGCTGCACCTATGAAGCTTCCTTTTAACGTCCAATACTTCATGGAACTTGAGTTCTCGGAGAATCGGACCACTTGAGAACCTTGCAGCAAGGGTCCATTTTTGACAGTTTTAGAGTTATGACGTGTAATATAAGAAATGTAATACGCAAATCCGATAACAAACGAGCGATTTATTGCAAAGAAATAAAAATAGAAATATTAATATTTTTATTATAGAATATTCTTTTCGCCGGAAATAGAAATAAAATCTTATCAACTGAATAACTACTACTTATTGTGTAAAAATATACATATATTTTTCAATTAGTGCTTTCTTTTTAATGTTAAGTCGAAGCGGTAATTTTGTAAACAATTTTTGCTAATTTACTCGGAGGTGGTAAAGATGGAGCTGCACTTTTGCTGCAAGGTCCCCAATTTCTGCTGGATTCCACTTGGTAATCGAAGAAGGCTGTGTCACGGGTAATAGAAGGATCATAGGGGGTGGTAGAGGCCCTAGGGGTTGAAAATTATAGCGCGGTAGGGTATGGAGAGCCTAGAGTGTGTAGTTTTCGGGTATCAGTGTATAATGGGCTTGGGCAGATAGAATTTCTGTGCGGAACAGGGTAAAGTCGAAAGACTTGGGCGGTTTAAAGGTAGACTTTCCAAGCCGCGATCGGCAGCGGCGGCTGGCGGCGGTCCCACTAGTGCAATGGAGAGGTATGCATCTGTGTCTCCGTTGCGCTAGTGGGACCGCCGCTGGCCGCCGCCGCCGATCGCGGCTTGGAAAGTCTACCTTTAAGGTAGTCGAAGCAACGGCGGCGGCCAATTTCCCCGTTAAAAGTTCTCACGTCTCGCGGAGCGTTCGGATGCACGTCGTTAGAGCCGCCTTAAGCGTGTAAAATACGGCCCCGAGCGGAATAAATCGGCGCAAAAGCGTGGCAAATCAATTCCGTCCGCGTTTGCAGGCTCCTCCGCTGTCAGAGGTACAAACTGCTGGGGTATTTAAGCGCATGCTACCCAGCACGGCCACCCCTGTTCGGCGCGGGTTACATTATTCAAAAGTATCGGCGCAATGCAGACTACGTAAGGGGCTTGAATTATGCACGATTTATTAGCCTTAGGAGAGACTGCTCCCTCGTAGTGATTCGTGCTTGTGTACACAGTGTGTCTCAATTATACTAGCTTCCCTGGAAAATTGATAAGCCCCTTCTTGCTGGAGTATGTTCGATCCACCTCGTTAATGTCACATCTCTTCTTCCTTCGTACGATATTTCGCGGATCTGATTTTTCTCCGTGCAGTGTGCTGGGCATTGTTGGAACGGATGGCTCCTTAAAATGATTAGCGGTGAAGACAGGTCATGACGGTGATAGACGTTTCGCTCATCTAATTCCAGGTGGTTGATGAACTGATATGAAGTAATAAGAGGATAAGTGGAGGACGTAGAAGGGTAACTGGTGTTTTAATCCTGACGATCGCTAAGTAAATAAGCGCATTCGTTCAAACTCCGATCCCCGTTCTGGCTTAGCAGGGTATTTCAGCGAATAACAAGGGAATAAAAAGTACAAAAACGTAGGATTGCATGATGGGACAGCGAACGCATGGTCATCGAACCCTGAAGTGACCTCCTTTGCGTGCTATTCGTGCAATTGCGGAGAGGTATAATCATACAGAATGCAGAATGTTCGCTTTGTCCTCCTATATAGCTATTCGCAGACGGATGACTAGTCAAAGATTAAAAAAAAAAAGGGAACAAAGTAACTAATCTGCTCCGAGGAGTCTAACCAACTGCAGGAGACAGTGGGTAGGTACGTACGAGGGATCTTTCCGGTAGAGAAAGCGGGCACCTTTCATTGGTCACGTAAAATCCTTCGAACGGAGGAAAGTGTACATTTTTCATGATTCCTCTGTCTTTGATCTTCGCCGCGTACCAATCAGATCGAAGAGAATTCCCTGTAAAACTCACTCCAGCTTCAAAGTCCAATTCACGTTCACTATTTGTAATTCAACGCTTTGTTAGAATTCATACATACACTCTCCACTTTGAAGCCTCTTGGACCGTTCACTCTACTGAAACAAAATTCTATGCATAACGGGGGAGAACGCTGTACCATACATCCTTGTTCCCCGAAGCTCATATTTGTTCCCGCGTCTATTATCACGAATAACATTCGCGGAGAGATACCCAAGGTATAGAGGCATCGATACGCAAATAATGGACGCTGCTTCCAGCCGGAAGCCGCAGTAAATTCGAATATCGACATCGCCCCCGCGAGTCTCGGATCTACGAATTTTTATCGCCGTCGAAATTGGTCTGGAGCGACCCGGCCGGTGCCTTATCACCTGCCGCTCCCGGGATCTTAACTATACGATTTTTCTCCCCTTCGCGTACCCACGTGTAACTCGCCCCCGCCGCTGTAGCCACCTCCAATTACACTCAGACATCCTCCACTCACAATTCAGCAGAATCTCTATAACGATCTCCACGCAATACGCCCGCCGCACGTACCTATTTCTCGCGAAGACTCGACGGAACGTGGATCCGAGGCGACCGGTCCTGAAATCGATCGCCATCCAGAGAGATACCTGCGGCGCGTAAGCGCAGGAAAGAGGAAGCCAGTCGATCTCTGGTAGGAAATAGCTGAAACCGCAGGTAGTCGAGCTCCTAAACAACCGTCGAGAGAAATCCCAGCAAGCGGAGGCCGCCGCGAGCACGTTGCACGCATCATAGCCAGCCTCTCAGCCTGCTCGTCCCTCCTCTCGGGGTGAAAAAACGTGTAGGCACCGAAATCCAGGGGAAACGCGACTCCCTCAGGGCCCTCTCCCTCCTCTGGCGTGCTTGTAACGGATGGCGCGGGCGCGTAATAAAATCGAAATTTGCCTGCGCGCCGCTGATGCTGCCACGGTTAGACGCGGCGTAGGGGGTGGACGAAAAAATAGCGGGAAACAGAGGGACGAGAAGAGGAGGCGCATAGGGTGCCGCCGAACCAGCCACGGCTTTGTCCGAGAGCAAGTCGCATGTCGACCGTGCCGTCTGCGACTATACTTCATAGCCTCGCGTCGCATGCAAGTTTAATCTTGTGGAAGTAACGCAAATGCAGTACCCACACATCGCCACGCGGCCCAGGCCCGGCTGAATAATGCATTTATGTATGTGTCCGCGGATAGGCGATGGCTAGCGCGAATCCCTCGCGAGGGCACGCTCGCCAGCTCACCCGTGCTCGAGTGGGCCAAGTGCGGGCGAGCGCGAGCGAGTGCGGGCAGCTTCGAGGCCTCGATCACGTCACCCTTACCGCCCATTCGATGTAACTCGACAGATTAGATGATCGTTCCTCTTTTTTGTCTTCCACTCGCGTGCTTACGGCGGTGGCTAATTGCGCGGGGATGATCGGTTGGTCGTCGATGGCTGCGTGACTTGGATGGGCTTTTGCAGAGGGTCGTGCGCGATGTTTCTTGTTGGGCGAGCCCTCCTTTTTGCTGAATGGAAAGGAGAGACGCCTGGAGGAAGTTTTTACCTGGGTGAAAGTCTGGCTTCAGGAGATAATTATGTAGCCTGGCTAGAGATTGAAATCTTTCGGAGAGATTCAGCTGTTCAGGTAGTCGTAGGGAAGCTGCAAGGTGCCGGACTCCTTTCAGCGCCACCAAGTGAAGAGATATCTGCCAGGATTTTTGCAAAACGACCTGCTAGAGTTGATAAAAGATGCGCTTCTGAATATCAGGATCCACGGGTCGTACATGGTGGCTCGCCGCAGCACTTTCTTCTTGCAGTTTGCACATTCTTAAGTGACGTCTTTCGAGGATGATGGATGGCCCTTGGTTCCATATCTTAACTTCTCCGGTATTTTGACTCGAATCTCGTGGATTTTTTACTCCATCGCGGGGAAACTGCGGAATGAATTGCAGGTTACTCACGGTGCATTTGATGCGAGCTCCGAGTACTTACTCGTGTGCGCTCCAGCGAGCATTCAAGTGAATGATTCGATCATATATTTTAATCGGACAGCTTTTGAAAGCCTTTAGGGACATTTCACTTGTAGTGTGTTGTAGTTTCATCTCCATAAATGCCAGAATGTGATTCTAATAATTTCTGCATGGTCCTTTGTGGAACTTTCACTTTGAAAAAATGAACAGTTTCGAAGAGGTCGTTAGACTCTAACTCTGATAATGTAGGGTGTGAACAAGGAGCTTCAGAAAGCCTTTCCAATTAAGGTACAAGCACAGTGTATTCTTCAATCCTCGTGGCTTTAATCTCTCAAACATATCCGCAGCTTTTTCTACAAAACGATTGCACTGTAACGTCTGGTTACACCTTTATAAACATTAGGGTGGAGTGAAAAAAACATTTTTTCAATGATCAAATTCTAATAGTGCGTAAAAGTTGTCTACTTGGCCCAATAAAACGTGTAAAAAATTTCAGCTCGATCGGATAATTTCTTCTGTGTGCACCAAAGGCCTTAACTATCAAAATTTTAGTACAAAACTTAAGAAACTGCAACTTTCTTCAGCTGGTGGATTCTGCCTTTTTTTATACCCAAGACTATATTTGTTGCGTAAATGAAGCAAAGAAACACCCGTGGCTGGTTTCGGAACGATAGGAATGGCACTGTAAACTATAAAAAAATGCAGCTCTTCGCTCACTTTCCTAACGGAACAAGTGGCCCAGAACCAACCACGCGGAGGTAGCTGTACGTCGGGCTCCTTGTTTTTTGTATTTTATATTTTTTTCGTTTTTTTTTAATAATTTAATTGTTTTTTTATGTATTTTGTATTTTATATATTTTTTTTTTAATTTTAAGTTTTGTACTAAAATTTTGAAAGTTAAGGCCTTTGGTGCACACAGAAGAAATTATCCGATGGGGCTGAAATTTTTTACACGTTTTATTGGGCCAAGTAGACAACTTTTCCGCACTATTAGAAATTGATCATCGAAAAAAAGTTTTTTTCACTCCACCCTAATAAACATCCTAAATAACCCGTACAAACGCAGAGAGTATCTTGCTGGGCATTCGCGAGAGTCAAAGCTACACTTTGTTATGCAAAGCAGTTACCTCTCCATTTTCCATCCCCTTCGTCCACATCTTGCGAACCACGCGAACAAACGTCGATTCGAGGAAAGTGGGAACGAAAAATAGAGGCAACTATGTTACACTGAATTTCGGTTGAACTTTTACTTCTGTAATCTTTTTCCCTCTAGACATGGAAACGAAATGTTTCCGCCTGTTGCAATTACTTTCACCGGGAAATATTTTGAAACATGAGAAGCTTGCAACATCTTATCCAGCACAATGCGGTTCATTTCTATTTGAAAGGACGAAAGATTTCACATAAGATTTGAACTGGTTTAGGAGACTTTCACCACCCGGCTGTCCAGGTTTTTGAAGTAAGTTCCGCGTGAAAGCTATTGAAAGGGTGTTTCTCAAGATGCTAAGTCTGAAAGACCACTCTACGGTGACGAGGAACGATGGAGCTTCGGCTCCTGTGATTTATCGTCCTGGGCTCGAGGATATTATAGCCGGACGCGTGGGTTCATATATAAATTGTTCTTCGAAAATAGCTCGGATAACGCGAGGAACTTTTTTAATCTCTGTGGGCCTCGTCTTACAAAGGGGCAGCTGGACCAACTCGAAAGTTGGGTTTTACTAATGAAATAACCCTCGAAACTCTATCCCTGGCGAGGCGCCCGACTTTTGCAATTAATATTATTGCGCGCTACTTAGCTGCGCGGCAAGACTTTGCTAATTTGTTGAATATCTTTTATCAAGGCTCCGCGGGAACTTTCTTTTTGTATAACCGTGGAAAAGGGGAAACCCTCGAACCCTTTATGGTTACTCTCTGAAGCCGTACAAAATTATATGATAAATTCGTGGCCGTTTCAAATGCCAATATTCAGCGTTAAATGTCACGTTTTGCATGCACTTACTGTTCCAACATATCCTCCACTTGCAAGACGTCGAGTGACGTTCGCTAGTCTGCCCCGAAACTTTAAAAAACACTCTCCCACCGTAATCCACGGAAAGTGAACAACGCGCCTACGATTCAATAACGCAACTTCGGCGAACCTCCCCGTCCAGCGAAACTTGGTCTCCGCCCTCGCATTTTCACCCCCTCGTATTCTGCCCTGTCGGCCTCCACTCCTCACTGGTACCTACATTTTAAACCTAAGGGTGAATCATCCGCGCAATGCTCACCTCCCCCCGCAGGAAAGTTCCTCCGCCCCGAGGACCCGAGCCCGTTGTGTGCCTTATATTCGTCGAGGTAACTCGATAACTCGATAACCCCGGTCTTATCCGCGAGGTGGCGAGTAAATTTAAGAGCTCGCTTAAAATTCTACGCCTCCCGCGGGTGTTAAGGCACCGCGGAGATCTCTCTTCAATGGATCCCCGCCAAGCGCGGCCCTTTAGTTATCCCGAGGTGGCGAATAAACGATTCGTATAAACAGCGGAAGCGATTCCACGCTCCTTCGAGCTTCGACGAGCCCTCTCCGGCGGCGTCTAGCGTGGAATACGGAAAATAATGGCCCGACTGTTGCCGGCGGATCGTAAAGAAACGGGATTGACTCGGGAGAACGCACCTATTTACAGGACAATCTGATACAAGGTTTTTACGAGCCCGGGACGAGGGATTTCGCTAAAATTGATATCCGCGCGCGGATAGAATCGAACTATTGCGCACGGAAAGTTTCGACTGACGGAAATAGTTCGGCGTGGTTTCAGTGGCGGGACAGGGACTGATTGAAATTCGTGGGAGAGGATACTCGGCTCCAGGCGGTTAATTAAGTTTGAATCGTCGGCAGGCGGACTGCGTATCTCGGCGATATAGTGTCGTCAAATTTCTTGCTCCGCTGATTTGAGCTTGAAAAATGAATTTACACGCGGCTCGCTTTAAGGGGGATCGTTAGGTCTGTTTTATGGAAACAAAAGAGTGGGTCAAAGAAAGGGGATGGATCAGAAATTTTCATCAAACTCCGAGGATAATTTCAATCACGCAGGAACGTCGAAGTGCACCGTTTCCATCAGGGGTGGAGAAGGCCATCTCGTAGCGCCATCTGAAACGCTAAAATTATTCGAGACAGCGTTTAAATAGCCCGATAACGAAATTAACTCCGCGAAACGAGGATCGTCGAGCCTCGAAATGATTTCATTAAACGCCAGTCGCGCATACTGGACTTCTTACTCAGCGCAGGCGCCAGAGGATGAGGGGTTGGAAAGAAGGGGCAATAATGATAATTAAGAATACTATCGCTCATCTATGCATAGCGAATGCCACATACCTGCATCGAGAACGAAGATATGGGGTGCAAGATACTATAAAACTTTCATCCTCCATTGTCACGAAGAATTCCCATATTTCTGCTTGACCCATCACTTAGAGTCCCGCACGTCTAATTACGCGCCACCCAGAAGATTCCATGGTTCCGTCGTTGCCACTGGATGACTGTACAGTATCGACCCATTTAATCCACGAGTATCTCGGCCCCGATCCTGGCCGTCGACGAATAATCGAAGAACCAAGCGGCACGCACGTGCCTACGTGCGCAAAAAGCACAAGTGCATCCTCGAGCGTTCCGTTGGGCTGCTTATAATTGCGCCTCCGTTACGAGAGCAGCGGAAAGAAGCCGTGGACGGTGTGGGATTATTATTGAACGCTGGGGGCACGTCGCGGGGGCGCGCGGCAAGTGCCAAAATCAATAGATCGCTGGGGCATGGGGGGGAGAAGAAGCGAAGGAGCTGAAAGGATTTTTGGCACGTGCCGTGTGACGCTGGCAGTTCGCGAAATGGCAATTAACGGGAATTTTTGGCAACATTACGCGGCGCTCCGAATCACTGGTACGATCTCTGGCATGGGTGATTTAATTAAAAGCTTCCGCGTCCGATTCGATTACACGGAAGCTCCTCGATCGGGGTCCCTTCTGTTCCTCCTGCGTGGCAAGGATCCACGTGTCGCTTTCGAACAATATTTGCCACCCCCTCCCTCTTTGGGATAGGGGTGCCGGCCTGTCTGTTCGATTTAACTTCAGCCTTTGTCTTCCTCAGGTTCCCAGGGCCAGGGAATTGTTCTGCTAATGGTAGCTCTATTTCTGATGCTGATCGATAACATTCATCCGTTTGCAGTAGGGTATTCGGTAACTTCCGGATCTTGAAAGAGAAAGCGAAACTCTTTCCCCGCCTCGTGTTGCCTATCCCTTCCCAGTGTAGAGAACTGCAAGCTCACGATCAATGCCCTACTGCGACCCGAGCAATTTACAAGCCTCCTCCGATTCTAGTGCCGCCGACCGACCCCAAAAATCGTCGGCGATTTTCCGCACAACCGGCCCGGCCCCGCTCTTTCATTTCCCGCGCCGCGGCCTCCAGTCATTTATCAACAGGACCATCCCTTGTTTCGCGTGACTCCGAAGACGCGCGCGACGCACAATCGTCGCGCTGTCGTTTTAACGATCGTTAAAATTAATGACGCGCGGGAAGGAAGCGAGGGGACCACGTAACGTCCACGCGTCGCCAGGAAAAAGGAACTGAACGAGACGCCCGCAGTCGCTCGAGGAGAGCGCGTCTCCAGCTCGCAGGCTGCTGGCCGCTCTTGGTCCAGCTCGGCGCCGGGGCGAATCTAAGCGGTGGAGGAACGTTCGAAAGGTCGCCATAAGTCACCGTCGACGATTCATCGATCGACTAGGCTGACCTGCGTCGATCCACCTCCCCTCAGCCGCGCTCATGTATCTTTTCCGGCGATTCCCACTCGTCGATCGTCGCACACGTCGCCGCCGCTGGGCCACTTTCCCCGCCGCCTCGCGCCGGTTAGCAAGTCGTGCGTGACGGCCACCGAAATTTCGTCTGCACACCGTGCACGCGCGCTGGCACAATGGACTCCGGCGTGGCAAAGGGTATCGTCCTCGTATTATTAGAAGCTAACAAGATGTGAATTGTCGATTGGAGATTGATGACCCGGGGTCGATACATCACCGCCCTTCCGGCTGACGACTCCTGGAAATCCCTTTCCTGCACGGTTTGTCCGACAATGAGAGGGGAAGTGGACCGTGACGACTCGATTTTTCGGGCAGGCTGGGGATATGGGGTAGCTTGGTACTGCGTCACTCACGGATCAGTGGAGATACGTTTGAAGCATCCACGAGACTGCCTTCCTAGTTTCAATTTACTGGTACGTTTTGCTGAAAGAGATGTAGCGGCTTCGACGCTAGCTTGTTTGTTTGAGGAACGGGCGATTGTACCGTTAGGCGTTGAAGGCTCGGGTTTTCCCCCGTGTTCCTGGGGGAGTCAGGCTATGGCCACGCTACGCATCTGGCAGCCAGGCTTGCCCAGGTAAGGGATTTTCGGCGTGCCGACGCGCTTTTCGCGCCAAAATTGGCCGCGCGTTTTCGGCGTCGCTTGAGGGACGCGTCCCTCTGAGAGGGCTGTATAAATAGCCCTCCTGAGGTGCCGCTCGTCCTCACTCACCTGAAATCGCCTGAAGAGGCTACGTCACGCGCCGTTTTGCACACGAATTTCATAAGTTTACTCTATTCAGTAATTTCATTGTGTATCGCCTATTCGCGTAATTTATTTATTTATTTATTTATTTATTTATTGTTTGTAAACGGGAAAGAGATCCCTTTAGTGTACAGGAGTGAGAGGGTGCATGTTATAAAATAATTTGCGTGAGGAACACCAGTAATCGAAATCAACCGCAAACAGTAAAGTGTAAGAGCTAAAAATAGAGAAAAGACGAAGGATGTCACAGTACATTATTTAGAATATTATTCAGATGACGTTTGAGTGCAGAATGAGATATAGTGAAAAGATCAAAAGAGCCAGTATACTTATTAGCTACTTCACAAATACGATTAATTGGATCAGAGTAGCCAAAATTCGACTTATAAGAAGTCGTGTAAAACAGTCTGGCATCCCTGAACTGCCTAGGCGGAATATGAAAATTGAGGGAACACAATATCTGTGGACAGTTAACTAGACCATTGACGATCTTGTGAATAAAAAGTAAATCAGATCCAATTCTGCGTATCTGTAAAGTAGGAATATTAAAAGATTGCATGAGTGGTACATAGTTATGATCGCGCCTCGCCATACGTTGACCAGTTTTATATGCAGCATATCTCAGGAATCTATGTTGTATCTTCTCCAGGAGATAAATATATTTGGAATGCTGGGGTGACCAGATAGTAGAGGCATATTCAAGTCGCGATCTAACAAGTGAGAAATACAAGAGTTTGAGGGAACTCAGATTCCTGAAATCGGCTGTGTTACGCATATTACGTAATAAATAGAGTGTGGTGTAAGAGACGATTAATATTCATTTCCTCGTCACCCCTCAGAGATATTAACTAGACTACTAACAAGTGGCTGGCATAACGTACATACTGGGGAGGCAATCCTCCCGGGAATCCCGAAGTGACTGAAGGAGCAATGTTGGTAGTTTCTCGAAGAGCATAAACACTTCGGAAATAGAACGAAATAGAATCGAATCAGTCTGCGCGTGATATGTAATATTCGCGAGCTGGTGAACGGGTCGCAGATATCTCCCGACACGTCGATATCGCGGATAAAGAAATCGTCGCCGAGACAATGGTCAAACGGCTGGCAGCTATGGAAAATTGATTCACCAATGATAATAATGAAATTTTATGGAAGCGAGCCTATAGTGAAAACCTCCCTTCGCGCGATCGTTATCTCGGGGACAGAAGTGGCCTGGGCAAATGGCGGGCAAGGGGCACAACGAATTTTATTGCGGGTGGGTGACAAATGCCTGACGTCACCGCTGGCAAGCAGGAAATAGAAATTAGGTGGCACCCACCCTATGACGAACCGTACGCTACCGACCATGCACGCGTAAACTCGGTCGTTTCGAATGCTCGCAGGAACGACGTCGCTGGCCGCGCAAAACTTATTTATCGGAACGGAGTTAGAATGGTCTTTAGTGCCGCCACTGGACGAGCATCCGCGTGCTCCTCGCGTCTTATGTGTGAATAAGTCGTACGTGCGCACACTTGCGAGGACACCTTTGAGATAGTATTCGTTTCACGGCGAATAAAGTGGATTCTCGATTTATTAGATTGCCTCCCAGCGTTTTCCAGGATGTTATTACCGGGCGATGACGACTGGCCGGTGGATGCTCGGGGGTTCTTAAAGCTACTTGGTTGCATGGTTTTGGGTACACGCGTCTACGGGTAAAGTTTGAAATGTCTCTATTTTACTAGGGTGTAAGTAACATAGCAGTGAAAGGGGTTGTATGGACTCGATGGCGAAACGAGTTATCATTATTCTTCATTGACATTTTGTTCGAGATTCAAACTTTGTTTTACCGACACCGTGTCCTCGATTTATATTTAAGGGGGTATAGGACTATTGAAATCTCGAAAAATCGATTTTTTTATTATTATTAATTCTGAAAGTGCCATGCTTTGTGAACATTTACAACAATGTATCGTGAGGAAATTCGAATAATTACGGAAATTATAGCGCTGAACGCAATTGAGTGCACCGTCGAGTAACGGCCTCGCAGAGCGGTATTGGCGTATGGGACTTAACTTTGAAGCCGTTTATCTAGAAACTACATTTTCAAACACGGTGTACATCATAACTCTTGAACGAATGAATATTTTCACTTAAAATTTTAACTGGAGCTGTAGAATTCCTTTCTCTATCGTGTGGAATTTCCGCATCAACATTGGATGTTTGTAAACACATTTTATAACTGATTAAACACATTTTTTTCCCAAAAAAAAATGTGGGGAAAAAATTGATCCGTGTGTAACTTTTACAATTTTTGTTTAAATTCGCCTAGCAAAGTTTTACGCGATAACTATTAGTGCAGAAATTACTCAGCCCAAGGCATTTTGCTTTTAGATGATTGGTTCACCTGGGACTATGTACACCGATTACAGCTGCGCGCTGCGGGGGACCATCTTTAGCATCAAATAACTTGAATAATTTTCAACATACTGACTATTTTTTTATTTTACATTACTTGTAAAAGCGTATATAAAAAACTGTGAAAAATGCCGGTATGGTGATTATTTGGTATCTAAGCAATCCAACCAACAAGAAACAGTCGATTTTAGTCGTCCAATAGTCCTATACCCCCTTAAGGGGTTACCCGAAGTCAGGAGGCAGAAAAAGAACGATTCTTTGGGAATTTATTTCAGAAAGTTTACATGCATATTTTTATGCAAAGGTTTTTGTATTCAGATGAGGGAGAGTTTAACAGGTTATTATATTATGTTTTGGTGTTAAAGTATTTATTTATTGCACAATAACAACTGATTTCCCGAAATGGATTTTTCGATTGCGGTGACCACGATTTCTCAAAAACCGCTTCACCAATCTTTCTGCAACTTCGTTGCTTTCTTGTATCAGCATCAGCTTCCCTAGCATTTGTTTTCCCAAAGCATAATTTTTATTTTCTGGATGAAAAAATCGTTTCTCTCTTCGTGTTGCTGCCTCCAACCCCTCGCGCGAACGGTGTCGCGCCTCTTTTGTCCCGCCATACGTTGGTTGGCGGGGAAACGTTGGATGATACAACAGTTTGCGGAATAATTTCGAAGTTGATAATACGTTCACCCCCCGCCAGGCGTTCGTTGCAACGTTCGTTCATGGCGAGTCGGAATACAATCACGTTGCTCTGGTCGGATTTCATTGCTCGCGCGTGCATTCGCGGGCGGCGTGAAAAGCCGCGATTCTAAACGACACGATTTACCATCTAATTAATATTCATAGACATAATTTGATACGGCGCGCTAACCGAAATTCTCACGCCGCGGGATTCTAACTGGATGGTTTCCAAAACGCTGCCGCGGACTAGCGAACTGAATTATTGTTGTCCGTCTTGGGGCGATTAATTGTTTCGCACCCTTAAATGAAACGGCGTTACACACGTGATTTATGGTGAAGAACATTGCTCGCCCTGATACCGTAAAATGGGGGAACATTGGCAGAAGGGGATAACATTGATATACGCATGAACATATAATCGCATTCGAGATTGAGATTTTAGGTATTCAATTGTTTCAACGTTTGCGGTTAGATATCCAATAATCGCCTGTCAAATAGATAACATTGTTACGTTATACATTATATTATTAATAACATTAGATCGCAATAATGCCTAGAACTTATACAGCGACTACCTGGAAGAGGAAGTATAAAGCATTTATAGATTCCGATCTTGATAAAGCTTTAGCTGATGTTAGAACTGGAATGTCTCAACAGCAAGCTAGTAAAAAATATAATATAAGTAGAGGTACTATTCAAAATCATTTGAAACGTTCTTGTACCAGGCGTGTGGGGCATCCAACTACTTTAAGCACTGATGAAGAAAAAGTTATAGTAAATACAATGTTGGCGGTGGATACAGGGGGTTATCCTTTAACCCCATTTGACATGAAAGTAATTTTACTTTGTTTTACTAAGCTACTCGACTAAATATTAATATCCACACACGAAAAATGATTAAATTATTTGCTAATCGACTAAACTACTGGACGTGTCTGAACCAGTCTTTACTGACTTCAGAGTAGTAAAACTTAACCTGTTACTGCTATTTATATGATGTGCCAATGTTACCCCGTACCGGCTGGTATTTAACATGTATTAAAGAAGAAAATGACAAAAATTTTATGCATTTTAACACCTGTAGTACAATCACGAAACATGCAATGTTATGATAGGATACTTAAAGCAACTGTAAACATTTTAATTTTTACATTATATAACAAAATGTATCAAAAACCTGCCAATGTTCCCCCATTTTACGGTAACTAATGGAACTATTCGATCTTTAAATGAGGCATTCGGAGCAAAGGCGGTCTAACCCACATTGAAAACAAATGGATACTTCCTATTTTATATGATTAGCACAGCCTATTGGAACACGATACATTACTACTAACGCAATTTCGCCAAAAATTCGCAGATCGAAAAGGTTAACGACAATCTAGTCGAACGGTATTGCAATGAATTATATTAATATCCCTTTTAATCGATCTACTTAAAGTTTCCCAAGACGGGGGGCTGGCTCGCGATAACAATCTTCGGGGTTCGCCTATTTTTCCAGCTGCTCCCTGATTAGTCGATAATTAGCCGGCGTAAAGTTCAATCTAGATGCGAAAGAAGCAAAAGGAACCGGGAGCCTCCCGGTTCCGTTTGTTCCCCGAACTTCGTCCATAAATTAGCGAAACAAAACGAACGTTTTTTTTTCTCGTTTGATTTCCAGGTGACTGAGCGAGCCCACTCGAAGATATTGCCAGGTACGAGGGTTGAGTCAGGCGAAGGAAACGAAGGCGTCCAGGGACTTTGAGACGCGGCAGGAATTTCGGTGAGTGGTTATATAAAATTCATTGTGTCATCGTATAACTGATGGGACGTGCTCGCTGGCGCTGTGATCAGAAATTAATTAGCAGAATGCTTTGGAGCGTTTCATAATGTTAATTAGCGAACGCCCTGCGCGTGTTTGCATAGTTTTCTCTTGATGGGGGTTTATAACGCTTGAAGGTTAGGGAAGGTATTGTAGTAGGAGCGTAGTAAATTTTCGACACATCTAGAACAGAATCTATCTATATTAATCTTCAAAGGACTTTCGCCACAGTGGTTCATAAAATTCAATCGGCATTCCTCGGAATCTCTTTGCCACGATAATGTTCGAATTCATCGCCGAGCGCCGCGTACGCCCCAATATTCCCGCCACTTTCAAAAGCAAATTCGCCTGGGTAGCACGTTCCACGGTCCGTTTCATTCGTTCGATTGCTCTTCGACTACATCCTAAAGCCATAACCGTGGCGGAGCATTTTCCAACGGCTATGACGATTTCATGACAGACGGGCGACGCGTGTCGCGAAATTGCTCGGCTGCTCTCGCCGATTCGCTCCCGTTATTGTCTCCTAACCGTCTACGCAGAGGAAAAGCGGAGCCAATCAGGAAAAAGGAATGCAGTCGTCCCTCGAAACCATCTGGCGTCCAAGGAAATCTAATTTCTAACCTTTCGCCCAGCTACCCGCGCTAATTTCTCTTTTGTGCCGCAATAAAAATCCACCGATGTAAAAATCGGGGCCGTCCCTTTCGCTACCACGCCCCCATGATTTTCCTCTGTGGTCCCGTGGAGTGCACGGGGGTTATTCGATGAATGGGAATGACGATGCTATGCTAAAATCTTCCCTTCCAGCCTTGTAGTTTCGCTCCGTGAAACAACATCGTCAAGCTTAAAATATAACGTTCCTATCACCTCGTCAAGTTCCTCAGAGGCACCGCGTTCTTTTCACCCCCGTGCAAGGTCTACTCTCTTCGACTTGCCTGCCTTCAAAGTCGCAGAATCCGAGACATCGCGGCCCATTCAGTCGCCTGAAAACGCGCGCCACCCTCGATTGGTCTCATTACAAACCCTGGAGCCGGCGTAAATCCCAGAACACTCTCCGCGCTCGTTCAACATTCTCGTTGGGCGAGTCAAACGCTCGGGGACACGGGCTCGCAACAAAACCACTCGAGAAAAACTATGCGGCTTCTCGAGGCTGGTTCGTTGATTGGAAATGTTTGTCTCCTCGCTAGCCGGCCGGCCCTCCGAATGCCTCTCCAGTCCGTCGCGAAAAACTTTCCTCCGCGGGGCGGTTCGATCGCGTCGCCGGAGCTTGGCCAACTCTCGCTTCGGGCTTATTGGAAATTTCTGCTGAAAGGCCACGGACGTGGAACGCCGTCGCGGAGGCGAAGCCGTGGAAAGGGCGAAAAGATTACGGATGTTTGAACCTATTTGCGCGAGTTCGAACAGCCTGCGGCCTTCCTGGCGCACCGCGCTCCGAACTGACCGCTCGCGTCGTCCTCGAGGCACCCTGCGCCACCCTCTGCAACTCCACTTCCCATTTTAACGACGGAGAAAGACAGTTGTGATCGAACCACGTACTGCAATCTCTATATTATATCCTCGAGCAATGCCGTGCTGGTCGGAGGGAAGTTTAAAAGACCCAGACCTAACCGCGTGATCTTCAAGTGTTAACAATCAACCCCTACTTTGCCATTTTCACTCGCCGCAACCGAGCTCAGAGTTACGTATGTACTCCGAGCTGGAAGGAGGAACGTGATTCGTTTCCAGCGCGCTCTGCCAAGTTCACAGAACTTTCGATTGCTCTCGGTGGGAAGTGACTTTTTTCAGCTCGTTTTAGAAGTAGCCTTTTTATACAGTAGTAAAGCGTAAGCAGCATTGTCGAGGCCGTTCCGACGGTGGGGTCCGTTGCCGCGCCCGAACGGCAGCCGACCTTTATTCCTCTGGGATGAACCGCGCGCGCTCCAGTGTCGAGGTTCGTCAGACGGACGCAATCGGTTTCGAAACGCCGGCGGGAAACATTTTCACGGTGCTGGGTGAAACTTCGCCAACGAGTTTCGCGATGCGCTGGCTTCGCGCTCTGGCTAACGAATCAGACCCCTTCGAAGAAGTTGCAAAACTGCATTTCCATATTCATAGCCGTGCCGAATTTTGGGCGCGTTCGTTACTGTGGCGCGGGAACTGGCGCGCCGCGTTGCACCTGCACGATTTTCATCGGTTGTAAATCAAAGAAACAGAGAAACCGCGGCCGCGATAGCATGAGCTGCTGCTCGCGTAATGAATTATTAGGTACCGTCGGATAGTTGTGTTGTTTTTCGCGCTGCCAGTCACCGGGCATGATAAAACGAGCCTGCGTTAATGCTCGCCGCCGACGCGATATCCATTACTTCCCTTGACAATTTCACCGTGTACGTCGATGTCCTTGATGCGGCAGTTTTTTTTTCTGCATTCAACGCCGCAAGCTTGGGCGATATTACAGTCTTTAGAAGTGAAATATAGGAGGCCTTCCCGCTATCAGAAGCTGTATATAATGGAAATTAGCATAAGATCGGCGTTATAGCCGGCGACACTTTCCCCTAATTCTCCACAACATTGTCCCGCGCGCTAATAACGCGTTATAGGGGGTGGCTGTCGCGGCGTCATTAGGGGAAAAATATAGTAATGGGCGATAATAATAATTTAATACCGTAATGGGTGACGAAAACACCTCCACGTGTCGTGGTAGTGTTATGACGGGGCTAAAAGCCACTGGGGGTGGCGTTTACGGGGGGGGGGGGGTGCACACTTAGCAAGGTCGCTTAAGGATCCTCAAAGTGCGTTGCAATTCAAATGAGGCTCGTGTTATGAACGGGCGAAAGTATTCATAGTGTTACGTGCTTCGTCGTCGGAGCGAGGGCACCGGTCTATGTAAAGGAGTTATGAAGTCTCAAGATTTTTCTCGTCCGCGGTGTATATTTCCTTTGCGCAGAGATTATCGTTGACGACCGAGCCTTCTACACTCCTCAGACGCTTTGTAGGTATCTTCTGAAACGGTGGAGTAACTCAGCTTCTCCCTCCGGAGAACAGGGAACACGAACCCCAACTGTTCGTGAGAAACGGTCGCAGATAATAGTATTTTCGAACGAGACTTGAACAGGGATCAGAAGTCTCCTCGGGGAGGAACGCCCGGGTCTTTTTACGCGTGACAGTAAATTATACATTCTGTGGCGATAAAATTATAAAAACTTTACTGCCCTCCCTAAATTATTAAAAGTCTCTGCAACAAGTTACGCGGGGCGAAATAAAAGTTTCGTTCGAGGGGGCGATGTAGAGTGCTGTCAGACGTAAAACGAGATAAAATAATTCGACCCCCTCCCTCCGACCGACGGCTGGGACAGTAATGGCTACTAAATTTTACCTTGTACCTCGCGTTTTATTCCTTAACCAGCCGCAAAGCCCTTTTATTCCTAAGTATAAACAAGCTCTGACTGGCGTCGTTTCGCTTGTTCCGAAGCGGCCGTGTTAAACGCAAAGTCACTTCCTTCGCAGAGGAATTTCATCCCTTATCATTGCGTGCCGAGTCAGGAATGTACGCGGGGGGATTTTACGTCGCAAAGTTTCCCCGCGAAAAACCCTGTTCCGCGGCGTATCGCTTCTCCATCTCCAAAGCAACTGGAATACGATTCTCCGTATTAAAGCTCCACCACTTGTTTCCGGACCATCCTACCCAATCTGCGAAAATAATCCAAAGCGAAACAGTTTCATCCCGCGTCGCGCGGAATGAAAAATTCCATTAACAGCGCAATTCCGAAATTGTTTGCATCTCCCATAAAAAACAAAGCGTGTAGGTTTGTCGTCCGCTCATCCTCCCTCCGCGTCCACCGTTTCATCCCCCTGGCCCGCTGACATCGGGGCGCCGTAACGTACCTGCGGGCCAGAATCCCTCGTGTCCTTACCCCCTTACGCACGCACGACCGTGGCTGACACTCGCACGCGAAGAGGACAAGCATGTTCTGCCTCGGGGAGAGGAGAACCAGGGAATCCCAGGATTCTGACCTCGAGCCAGAGGAATCGGTCCGTATCGCTGGAATGTTGAGGGATGAATGAAAGGGGTGGATGGGAGGCATGCCTGCCGCGGATACGCGCCGGGAAATGTAAACTTCCACCGATACAGGGGAGGAAATTTTGTAAGCAGAATACCGTCTATTTTCATTCCAGGATAGATAATCTACTATTACGTTCATTTATATACACAGAAAAACTGTGCTTTCCATTCAGAAATTTATATTTCTCTGGTGAGCCATAATTTGGAGAAAGTTGCTCAGGGTTAACGTTACAAATTCCCCAGATTCTCATCACTTCGCTTAACGATACTCCCCGCGACACTGCGCTTCGCACACGCGCACAGCTTCTAAAGAGGATCGCGGACGTGCGTCACGTGCCGACTGCCAGCAATCTTATTATTTGTATATTCGATAGACACCGGCCGTCATTGAGGGTGCACCGGCGGGAGGGTGGCGCAGGGCGGTGTTTGCGTGAGTCGGGGGTCGACGGTGGAAAAAAAAGCAATTTGTAGTAACGTGACATGCTCCGAGATCACTTAGCAGAAATTTCGCGAGACGGTTAAATCCCCTCCAGCTTTGCCCTGGTCCACCCCCTTTTTCCTTAATGGACCGCGGACAGAGGGTGGCGCTGGTTTCAATCCGGGCCAGGGGGACGACTCGGAGTCGACTAATGTCTTTGTCATGTTGACTGTCGACAAATCGCTCTTTGAAGAGATCACTCGTAGCCCTCCAGGTTCATATCCAGGGGTGCGTCACCACCCCCGCGTACCTTTACTACTCCGTGCCTGCACCACTCTCGTGATATCGCCCCGAGCCAGCTCTACTGGGGGACAAATTTATAGGACCCCCAAAGTGCAATGGTTCCTCGTGCAGAAATCAATCGAAAGTAAAAAAGGGACGTTTCCCCAGACTTGATCGTTTTTGAACGCGGTGGCCCCATTGTCGAGGTGCTTTTTTGCCCAAAGGATCACCTTTATTCCTGGTTAGACTACGAATTTATACCCGTTTCATGGCGCAGAGGCATAGATCAGAGGAAAAGGGACAGGAAGCGAGTCGGGGCGGCAAAGAGGGAAGATAGGAAGAGGGTATCGAGCACATCCGCCGCGATTCTCGCTGGGAAACGCTGCTCCGCCGAGAAAATCAGCGAAATGCCAGCGGGAGGAATCAGATTTCCTCGAGTTTTTTCTTTGTCCCGGGGTGTTTAAAACCCGTGAAATGGGCCATCCTCGTGGCGCTCGCTGGAAATTCCGAAGCCAGGCGAGGCGATTCCTACCGATCCCGGGACCGAGCTATTTTGTTTCCGAGATTATTTCGGATAGCGTGGCGTCCAACGTGCGAGAAATAGGGTAATGATTTGTGGCGGAGCGAGGAGGGGAGGATAAATCAGATTCTCGTGATCGTGTACCAGAGAGAATTTCTATTCGACTCTTCGCGAATTTAACCCCATTCCGAGTTTAATGAAACAACGATTCCATTGTCCGCGTAATAAAATTCTTTCTTTTCGTGTCACCGCGGCACTTTGTTCCTCGTAACCGTCATAAAGCCGATGAACAGTTCAGAGTTGAAGATTATTATCAAGCCCAGTCCTAAATTTGATTCCTCGTCTGTTCTCCAGTCGATAAGATTCATGCAATCTTGGCCGTTGTTGCATATTCTTCGGCCGATGCGATCCAAATTGTGAACCGTGGAGGATCGATAACGGCCTCGAAAACAGCCAGTGGCTCGGCGCTAGAAATCGCCCGGCTCCGATGAGTATCTCGAGTGATTAACAGTTCTAAGTTGTCAGGAAGAGTGATCGCGGCTGCTCGTATCGCCAGTGCCAACGGAGCTGCGGGGATTACGCGCGTTTCAAACGCGAATAAAGACCACGGACTTGGCGATGATGCGGTGACTCTTATCTCGCCCCGTTCTCGTTTCGAGGAATTGCGTTAAATTGAGCTGTTCGACGATAGAGATCTCTATTTTGGCCGAGCAACTTTAGCTCTGCTCTGCGTTCCTTGGAAAAATGTTGATTACGCAGGGTGGCCCAGAAGCACGCCTGCCAAGCTAAATTTCGGGAGCTCGTGCCACTTTGCTCCGGGATGAGGTATGGTTATACGATCGTACTCTTCGAGCACATGTTCTGCACAGAATCGTTCTCGATCTCTGGTAAAACTTTGGAAGGGTTTCACCGTTACCATATTCTGTGTAAATAAAGATCTATACCGAAGCATCACTTATAGGATCCATCGTTTCGATAGTATTGTTGCGACCACCGAGTGTATTGAATTGCACTGCATAATAAAGTATACATAGGTAATGGAAGACAGCGTTAAGCTTTCAAATTGTGCGGCTACTGGACAGCAGTCTCCAAATAGTGTGTATCAGAAATAGGTTCCAACTTCGTGATTGATTTCGCGAGAAGTTAAAAGGATGCACGGAATTAAACCGATTCGGTTGGGAACCATTCTGTCATTTTTCGTAATACAATTGTCACTGTCACTGGTAAGCGTTCCAGACACTTTAACCAGGAGATGGTTTATTGGTATCCAGGGGTCAGTGCCTGCCGATTTTCGATATATTTTCGAGCATCTGACCGTGGGAGAAGGTTCGAAAGAAAAGGTTCCCTCGGGAAGCAATCAAGTGGCCACACTGGTCCATTGAAATCAGTAGGAAAAAATGTCCACAAAGGTGATTTATCGTGGATTGTTTCGGGAATACGTTATTTGCATATGTCCTCGAGCGATTCGCCGCGAAAAACGCACAAGTGACGAAATTTTACGTCGTTGGAGTCTGCGCTTGCGGCACTAGGACTTCGATGGGCGAACTATTCTTCTTAAGTTCGCGTTTACCCGCGTTCGTTCGTCCCGGAGGTTCCTTAATAGATGCAGGATGATCCATTGGTCGATCAATTTGTTTGCTCTTCATGGTACTATAGGCCACATTGCAGCAACCAGATATTACTCCTATCTAAATTAAAATCTGAATCACTTGCACGCCCCGCCTAAGTAGGCTCGGGATTTTGCAAGGATATTAGAGGAAAGCCGCCTGGAGCAATTTGACCTGTTTTATAGGAAACATTGGCGGTAAAGTGGCACATCTTTAAGAACGGAGTAACGTGATCGCTGAATAGCTACAGGAGGATGCGAGTTTATCGCCTCTGTCTCGCATGGAATATTAAGTATTCGTATGCAGAAGGAAAATGAAATGATCCTCCGCTGGTAGTTACCATTCTCTGTTGCACGTTCTTCGCCCCACCAAATTTACGCATTTTATACATTGTGTCCACTTTGTCCCATGTGCGGCAGAGGGCCATAAACCATCTCGGTGGATTCACGAACGAGTGCACCACTTGCCACCACTGCGCTCCGCGCAGACAATATTAGACACCTGGTCGAACGTTACACCGACCTTCTCAACTATTTTAAAGCACCTCGCAAAAACGGTCGTAATCCGAGCAAAAAATTCAGTATTCGTAGTTGGACATTGAGTGCTACGAAATATAATTCTTTACAACCCCAAAGCTGCCCGCAAGTTTCCCTCTATTTAACGAAACATTTTACGAAGCAAAATTGCCAGCTCACGGAATAATCTTTGCGGGGACAGTGAAACTGAAATGTATGATCGTCCGATTGATTAAGACCGATACTAATTGCATTATTGCAATCCCCAGGCGGCAGTGGAGGGTTGAATGCCCGTTCGTCGCCACTGGCACGACTTTGAACCATGCAGAGTTTCTATCCCATTCAGGTTTTCCACGTTCCTGCAAGATGACGGCGTGGCAAATATAGCCGCGTCGATACGCGTCGGTCTCTAACATCGTTCACCCCTAGCTATTTTTACCGCTTGCGGTTATTTGAAATAAAAACGGTTGCAACAGCCCCGCGGCGTGTAAAGTTGCGCATCGCGTGACGGGGGGATTTAGATCGGTTTAAATATGGAATCATCATACACGCCGCGGTACCCCCACGTATTTATACGTATTTGCACGCTTGCACGTAATTGCACGTTACGTAAGAGCGCGCGAGCGCGGAATTCTCTGTGTACAGAGTATTAAGCAGAGGCAAACTGTGCTCGCAAAGGAGGCTACCCTCCTGCAACTCACACACGAGCCTCCTGCTGCATATTTGAGTATTTTGCGCTTTATTCATGTACAGCCTTGTCATTAAAACGTTTGTTTGAAATCCACCCTTCCTTATTAAAATATACAATGACTGTTGCAGCAGTGCTTGATACTGTATCGCTCACTTCCGCGTGTCCCCTACTTCCATCTATTGCCGAGCGCAACGGTGCAAATTCAACCGCACTTTTGATCATTCCAATTTAAATTCACCCCCTGGAATTCAAAGAACCGTTGCTGGTACAATTTAGTTCAAGGGTGACGAATGGAATCTGAAGAATTTCAGAAAAGAAATGTGATCGTTTCAAACTACCTGCCTACTTTCAAGTAGTAGATATAAATGATTTCTGACTCCACCGAAGGATCCCCGTTAACTCGTGGTCCACCTCCGTGCGCTCGTCTGCTTCTCGAAGTATACTGGTTTCCAGTTCATTTCAAAGTCCAGGCGAACATCAATGGATCCCATTCCGTGTGTAAACCCCGTACTTTTCACGGCCATCTTCTCGCTCGGCGTGCACCGCATGCGAATCCCCGGCCTTTGTGCCGGAGGCTGAAAATTGGGAAAAGGGCCCTTAAAGGTCGCGCGGCGGCGCTTGAAAGGGCCATAGGCTTACAGCGCCAACAGCCACGCATTCGAAAAGGGCACTTAAATGTCGTCGATATTCCATCGATCGGCCGTTAAAACGACGTGAAAAA
This sequence comes from Andrena fulva, assembly GCA_946251845.1. NCBI lineage: Eukaryota > Metazoa > Arthropoda > Insecta > Hymenoptera > Andrenidae > Andrena > Andrena fulva. Next base: position 56,267,821 of record OX276329.1, on the reverse strand, counting down.
TTCACGAGCTGCTCGCGCGTTCCGTTTCACGGGCGACCTCCTCCCTCGGCGCGCAACTAGACTGTGTTATGAAAAATGAATGGGTCCCTGATTTAAATATATAAATACGTTCAGCGGGTCCTATCTCAGCCGATATATTATGGCGAACCGGTGCAGGTAAATCTGCACCCTTCGATCCGGATGACCGAGCAGAGTTTCTTCAAGATTCAACCGCCCGTTTACATAATACGAGGGGTTTTCTTTCAACTCTGCCCTTACTTCTTCGTTTAAGCCGCCCCATAGATTTTCACTTCCTTCCCGCTCACTCTGCCCCGTAATAACTCTGCCCTTTCCCAGATAGCACCGTACATCCCAAGGACGTCCTTTTCATGTCCAGTTTATATCCGAACGCCCTACGTCCATTTTGAACATACATAGGATGTTCTTAGGATTTAAATTTCGGATGTTCTAGGAACGTCCGTTTCTTAAGTCCTACGGACGTTCTTATGTCTTAAATTTCGGATGTTCTAGGAACGTCCGTTTCTTAAGTCCTACGGACGTTCTTATGTCTTAAATTTCGGATGTTCTAGGAACGTCCGTTTCTTACGTCCTACGGACGTTCTTAGGACTTAAATTTCGGATGATCCAGGAACGTCCGTTTCTTAAGTCCTACGGACGTTCTTAGGACTTAAATTTCGGATATTCCAGGAACGTCCGTTTCTTCAGTCCTACGGACGTTCTTAGGACTTAAATTTCGGATGTTCTAGGAACGTCCGTTTCTTAAGTCCTACGCACGTTCTTGGGACTTAAATTTCGGATGTTCTAGAAACATCAAACAATCTTGTAAGTCACGTGATTATTTTGCACGACTACATTTCCAATGTTCCGAGAACATTCGTCTCGTAAGTCTTGTGAATCCTTAGAAGATCTAAATTTCAGATGTTCGAAGAACAACCGTCTTGTAGGTTTTGCAGATGATTCAGGTTCGGTTGCAAAACAGTCTTACGACTGAACCTCGCCTTTGCGCTATTTTTTTGTGCAATGAAGACGCTGAAATGCTGAAATGTTCCCAGATAGCTTACAACGTCTTCAAGACGTCTGTCTTAAGTCGTCGTTAAAACATCTGTCTTGAGACGAATGTGAAATTTTAAGCAATGAGTCTAGAGGTCGAATGATGATATTCTGTAGAATATTTCGCGTCAATGCACATTTTTTATAAACTATTAATAATTGTTATATACCTAGAAATTGGAATTATTTGGAAGGAAGTGTCTTGAGTAGTTGCGAAAAGCAGTTGCTTCGTAATCTTGGAGTCCTGGGTGTTCGATTCCCGTTACCGCCAAATTTTTTTTCTTAATGTCCTAACCCAGACTTGATGAAGACGTCTTTAAGGCGCTTTTAAACCATCTGCAAAACGTTTTTAAGACGCCTTTTGGACGTATTTAACTTTACTTTCGGACGTTCGGAAAACGTTCTGAGAATGTTGACACAGCACGTCCTCAGGACGTTCCACTTTGTAAATAGGACCTTCCTACGACATTTAAAGAACTTAACGAGGACGTACAGAGGATATATGGACCTTCTCGGGACATTCTCCGAACGTACAGTACGTCCGGACGTACATAAGATGTCTTTGTGCTATTAGGGGTTCCTACGCATTCCTCCGCAGTGCATTCGAATTCACTTCGCATTATGCAAAGAAGTATCCTGCTTACAAAGAGCCACTGCGATTCATTCGAGCCGGCCCCGTAGAAGACACTATCACCCAGCAGTTTCCAAACTGTTCCTCAAAGATCCCTTCGCGTCTCCGAAGAAAGGAAACCCGCCCTCTTCCAATGAAGCCCCCAGTCAAAGTACAAAACACGCTTCGCCCTTAATTACCTAAAGTCGCATTCACTAACTTCCCCTAACAGCTTTAAAGGAAACTTCCGACTCGTCCCGGAGTCACCTCGAGGAATTCTTTTCAACGGCGGGGGCAACGAGTGGCGCGGCCAACGCGACGGTAGAAGTAAAGGCGGGGAAAAAGAACGATCGAGCAACGTCAAACGTGATCGCCTAGAACCCATCCGCGATCCCCTGCAGAAACTTGAAATTCACGTTGCCGTCGTGCCGACAGCGGAAGCCGATGCAACGATCGACCGCGAAATTCGAGGTTCCCTGGCCGTCGGGCTAAGTAGAAATTTAATTACCGTGCCGTTCGCCGTCGAATATTATACCTTTCCAGGGCGTTTTCGCCCGGGCCCCGCCTAATCCCGCGCGGAGCCGTCTCGTGTCCCGCCGATGCATAATTAACCGTACGGAACCGCCGTAAGTCGAAGTTCGTCGCCGACAAATACGCGCGGAATAAGCCAGACCACCCCGCGCGCGTCTGGCGGGGGTCGGTGGCGCAGTCACTGGAGGGTAAAAATCGCGACCCGCTTCCATCGACATCGGCGAATTATATTTCTGGCCGGCGCTAATTAATACGCCCGCGATGATCACGGTGCCTCGAGGCTGCGTGACGCGTGTGCCCGCCGTGATCGCGTGTCGCGTACGTGACAAACAGAAGGATTATCGTGGCCGATAGGGGGGCCCCAACGGCGAAAGGACAATGAAACCATAACTCCCTTTCCGTCCATTAGCCATTAAAGTACGGGATACGCCCAGTAAAGCGCAGGTTGCTGCCACCCTGGGCTCCGTTTCATTATTCACGATGGAATTCTGCGTTGGGTGCTCCACCTCGATAGCTTCGCTTTCCCTATTCAGTAAATTCTTGTCGCGGAACGATCGATTAATGGGGGGAGCGTCGATGATGATGGAAAATGTTGTTTCGCTTGAGCATCGTTTTGGCTTTGCTGTTTTTATGCGAATGTGTGCTTTAAGTGGTTGGTTAAGGGTGAGTTATGGAACGTAAGAGATTATTGTTCTGTAGGAGCGTAGTACTTTGTCGAAACTCCGACATTAATACGCGTGTTTTATGGATGGATATTTTTTTATTGCCCCCGTGTGTAGGGGTATCAGAAATCTTGCGCGGTGTAATTAATCGAATGCTCTTTGCATATTCCCTTATCGTCCCCGTAATGCAGATTTCTCGCATAAAGTATATCGCGGATTAACGGGGGCGGGTAAATTTATCGCGCGAAAGATACGAGCTTCCGCGGAAGAAAGTGGCATTAAAAACGTTAATTGCCCGCTGATAAACGAAGTGATCGCGGTGTCGTTGCAACACGATGCCATTGATGAATGATAGCAGTGATTCAGGTTTATTGGGTAATCACCCATTACGGATCGCTCGAATAATAATCTCGGCACGCGAATCCCTTCTACTAATTACGAATGTGACGTGGAACGTGATAACTGATATCTAGCACGATGTAATTAGTGCCATAGATTGTCGTTAGCCGACCATCGAACTCGAGCAAGAGGTCGAGGCTCTCGAAGTAGAATCGAAGGTGAAATCCAATCGTGTCATCGGACAGCTGGCAATTCTGTAATTTTGGACGATCATCGATAGGGTACAAGTTAAGACTTACAAATGTACCTTTACATCCATAATCTCTGGAATGGTTATTCACCAATAACAACATCTCCCAAAATCGTACTACGAAATAGGAACCGCGTATTCTCATAGTAAGTACATATATGTACTACATATTAGTGTATCTGACACTTGCACGTGCATTCACGTGGTATAGATTCGATTGGAAGTTGATCAATTCGATGAATTGACCATGATAAATAAAAGAGGATCCGTTCTGCGGCTCTGCCACGATCATCGAGCAGTTGAGAGGATTAAAAGTTAATTTTCAAACTCGTCGCTCCTGGATTCGATCGAGATTCGTTAGTTTGGCCAATAAGCCATGTCGGTTAATCAATTGTGTCACGTTCGAGTATCGCGTCGATCGCATAAAAATAACACCCTGTCCGAGGCGGCATAACTTCCACGTGTGTATCTCATTGTTATTTCAGCAAAAATGCCTTGTGTCTATATTCATCGTTCCCTCGGTGTAACCTCGTGCTTCGCTCCGCTCGGCGCGAACTATAAATACCTGTCCACTACAGAAACGTCGAAGATCAGCGGCTTGAAAAATGATGGCGCAGCGGATTAAGGTTCTCGATGACGCGACTTCCTGTTCGCGGTGCACGGCACAAGCCCCGAGGGCTAATTGATGGGCGGGGTAAATCGTCGTTATCCCGTTTTATTAGCTGTCGCGGAGCGCTGAAAAACAGGGAAGAAAGCGCGGTGAATATCGAGCGACCCGATTCACCGACTCGCGACCTGGTGATTTAACGCGGGCGAGTACGAAGGGCTTAATTTCCGGACGTTCGCTTAACCGAACCCTTTCACCCTCCGCCGTCTACCGTCAGCCAGCTTGCTCTCTCTCTCTCTCTCTCTCTCTCTCTCTCCATCCATGGCGTGCCCTCCTCGCATCGTTCGTCGATCGGTATAAATAGGGCCAATGAATTAATTGATCCTCGCTTGACCCTTCCATTGTTGTTACCGTGACACGCTAATCGACGATTTAAACATCGATTTAAAGAGGAAGCTGCAGAGGAGTCTTGGAGAGTCGGCGTTTACTTTAATGGGGAAACGACCCTTGAAGATAGGTGCACTTGGAAATTGATGCTACGTTAAACGTGGATCACTTAGTCGTAAAGGAAGGGGGTTTCAGAAATTTCTAGAATTATATCGAAGACGAGCAAAACACCACTGTGCTTCGCTTCGGGCCTAAGAGATATTAAGCACTTCATGGAAACACATTTCACACCTTTTCACCACCCCCTTAGGGGTTGATTAGGGCAAAATACTGAAATTGGTGTTTAGGCATTTAGGTGAGTAAGAACCAAGTTGATATTTAATCGGGCCTGAGAGATATTAGGGAGTCCGAGAAAATAGGTTTTATCCCTTTCACCCCCTTGGGGATGGAATTTCCAAAAATCCTTCCTTACTGGGTGGTTCCTGCGTCATGAAAGCAACGTATCTTCCAAATTTCACACTCCTAGGTTAAACAGTTTGAACTGGACGTTGAAGAGTCAGTCAGCACTTCTTTTTTTTATATATAGATATCTTTAGCTCGCATACTTTACATATTGATCGTACCGATCATCTTGTCATTACTAAGTAAGTACGTCCCACGAAATTCGTGAAAGTCGTCGCCTAAGAAGCGTGCGTAGCCGAGAGCATTGGCGCCACGTTGGAAACCACGAAACGGGAAATAGCGTATTAATGCTTGCCCCGCAGCCCGGCGAAGTTGTTTATTCGTTACAACGAGCATGGCAGGTTAATTACTTCGGCCTGAGTTATTCAAGGGATCGCGGATGAAGTGGATTAGCTTGTGCTTCCTGAAAATTATTGTCGTGCACGCGCAGAACAGCGGTAGCCGCGCGCCGCCGTCAACGGGTTGCATCTGAAACTGGTAATTAACCGGCGCGCGGCCTTATCAAACGCTCCTTTTGCGTTTCCTTCATTGTTCCCGGCGGATCGCGGCCGCTATTCAAACGCGGTAGCGAATTCAAAAACTTGGGGCCGCCCGATACGAACTGGCAAATCCGCGAATTTCTGGCTCCGGCTGGCTATTATCTCGTGGAATTCTCTACCCCGCGCTTCTAAGCGTAATTACGGAGTAACTTGAACTAGCAGGTCATTTAAGCGCCAGTTAAAATATGTTTATTAACCCCGGCTAAGCGAGGCCACCGTGGAGTCGAGACTCCCGCTATTAAGGCTCCACGTTTTGCCCCCTCGGTGCATCGGGGATACGTGGGCTCCAGGTGCCGTTACACGCTGCAATATCTACTGATAATCGATGATCGCATAGATGGGGCTTAATTAACTAACACTAATATCCGATGAACGCTTGAAGTACGCGAAACGAGTCCAGTCCCCCGAATCAAATTCGACTCGAGCGCACAGGAACGCTGACGTTCTTCGACTCCATTATTCCGGAATTTATTTCGCTCGCTTCCGATGCATTCCATTTCCGAAATGAGAGAAGCCATCAACGCTTGACGCGCTGTATCGACTCTCGCAATTTATTCCCGGAGAAAAAACAAGCAGATGTATCGTTCAGACTCCATGCAATTCCTCTTCTTTTCGCAGTGCCCCTTCGTTATTCAATCGAATTGGGAAACGAACATGTATAACCAAAATGTATAGAACTGCCGCAAGAGTAAACGGTCTCATGAAATCAGATTTGCCTCAGATAAAACCAAATCTAATCCTCCACGCGGCATTTCGTTCGGAACGGGCGAAAAACCTTTCCCGCCCCTGTCTGTCGCGCGGGGCACCCCGGTGGACCGCAGAATGGAGAGGAAAAAATGTCGTCCTCGGGCAACAGCTTGTAACACTTGTCGCAGGACCATCCCCCACGTCGCTCGGAGGTCGTCGACAACCCTTGAAGCGTCGATGGGGTAGCATGATCGCGGAGAAAGGACACATAATGCGTAACACGTGTGCTATTGTTCAGATTAACGCCGGAGGGTGGTGGACGTAACGATTTCGGCGGAGAGCCGTCCGAGAAAAGATATCTCTGCGAGGGACCGAAGAAAAAGGCGGAAGGCGAGGATGGCGGTGACTGACGCGTATCAAGTTTAACGAAGACGAAGGAGCGTCGAGCCAGGAAGCCAATTTTCGTTAACGTCGGCTAGATCGCCGGGAAACGGATCGTAATTACGTTTAATTAACCCAAACACAACGTGTCGACTGATCGCCCAGTCATCGATATCTCGGCCCATCGACACGATTTTCGGCGCAACTGCGCGGCTTTTCGCGTCCCATAGGGTTCTTCTCCGGTTAAACGGCGGGATCATCGCCCGCCCCGGTGGCTCGCGTTCAGTTAAAACGCGGTTAATAACGCCGTCAGGCCCCGCGGCAAGAATATTTATACCGATAGTATAAATCAGAAAAGTAATTAAGGAGCTTCGGTGTTTTATGGGCCGTCCGTACGTCGGCGGCGGCAGTAAACGAACTTTTCAACAAATTTCGTTTTAATTTATTCTTGAAAAGCGCATCGGGAAGTTCTCGGTTGAAGTTCGTTTCCTTCAGGGCCGCGTGACGAGGAGGAAAAAGACGGCGGGAAACGGGAAAAATTCTCGTTACTAAGAAGGGAAAATTGGAAATCGGTCGGAGGAAGCGAGGTAATCGATGTAAAATCGGTGATCAGGTGTTATGAAGCCGGTAAACCGCCGCGACGACGAAAGTCTGTTAAGCGCGGAGGAACAAGTGAAAATGCTGGGGGCAAGATTTGCATAGGTCAAAGTTTCACAGGGAATGGAATCTGATTTTATGATCGATGGAGTTTAAGGTAGCGCTCCATTGAGTTCCAGGTATCAAATACATGCCGGCTATGCTATTTGAAAATTCACTTCTATTTCTGTTTGTCGCGAAATACTCCCGTCTTCGCGGCCAATCGTCCCTGCAGGTTTCCAAGTCGAATTAAACTTTCATAATTCGGCATCGACCCCTGCGGTTGCACCCAAGTGTTCAAAGATTCATGGGGCTTTCTACCCCCGGCTTGTCGACGACATGCCTGTCATCGCCCTCAGCGCCAGAAAACGTTCCAGGCGATCACGCAATCGCGATCGACAACGATCGCCCCCGTTTTTTTCCACGGAAACCCACCGTGTTATTTCGCGTTCGAGCGGCCCCCGCACGCTTCCAGACACCAGCCACGTAATACCTTGCTCTATTCCATCCTCCGTGGACGGGGAGCTGGCTCGTCGTCGTTTATGTCTTCGATTAATAACGAGCAGAGGCTAGCTGGAAGCGTGCCATTGTTATTAAGGCGCGTTCGCGAGCACGCGTAAAGGTGTCACTGCTCCCGCTTCCGCTTGTGCGTTCGCTGTTCGAGAAAGAATGCTCTGTGTCAAGTGCAAGATGCACTTGATCTTCCTCAGTCGCAGCTTTTTTCTGATCTCTTTTTTTCCCAGCGCCACGGAAGCTCCTTGAATGGCGGCCCGTCCATTTGCGAACGCTCCAGGGAACGTTTCCGCGCGGCGGGTAATAACTGGTGTTTATTAAATATTTAAATATCACGGGGAGCGTCGCAAAGGCACGCCACGATCAGGCATCTCGAACTTCGGTCCCATGATTGTTTACAGTGGACGTTTCCTTTCTTCGCAATTAATTCCCCGGTGTAACTGCGAGGCGGAATCTTCGACAATTTTGCTGTTCTTTGGTATTGATTAGTAGACTGCTTGAGAATTATTCCTCGCAGCGTTGGCTGCTCGAGCACGGTGATTTTTCATGCTCGATGCCCTCGCGACAATCAGATGACGCATCGGCGAATTACGGAATTACGTGTCCCTTCAACTTTCGCGTTTTTTACTCGACCAGCAACCGCTCTTTATTTCCCCCTGTCTCCCCTCTATGAGAGTTGAAAAGTTCTCGAACCGGCGCCATCCCGACCGAGCAAAGTTTCCCTCCGCACGCCCCTTCTGTCCTCCCGCCTGTAGATTATCATTCGTTCTCCGCGGCGCGATAGTTTTCGATCGTAGTTCAACGATTTTCCCCGCGGTATCTTTCGGTGGGAAGGAATCGTTGCCCCAAACGATATCTTCACGCTTCCCGACGCGACGTCTGAACTCCGGCCCCGTCCATCCGTCGTGCTTTGAACTCGTCCCGAACTCCAGTGACGGAAAGAAATTCAATTTCCCATCAAACTCTCGAGTTCTCGAGTTCAGAAGAGCGAAGGGGCCTGTAAATCTGTCGCGAGCCCAAGCGTCCAGTGTTCGGTCAATTGCCTTCTGTCTAAGAAAACTGGCCATGAAAGGGAGGTCATTTTCCTTGTGAAAAGGGAGATAAGACAGTCCCTAATCTTCGCACCGCCTCGGTGGTCCTAAAAATCAAAGACGCCGAAGGAGACGATCGCGTTTAGCGAGGAAAAGCTGGCCTTTAATGTTTCAGGAGCTACGGTTCGCGAGATACGCCGGGTTCTGTTGTGTTCGGGGAAAGGCGGGGACACGCTAGCGTGCATTGCCGCTGAATTATGCAAAAACGTTGATTTCAGGGTACGCAGGAAACTCCTCTCCAGCTGGCGAGGAGCGAGGTTCGCTGGCTGTTGTTTGCTTCGCGCAAACCGCGTTGCTATATTAGTGGACTGTATTGTAATTACACTGTTTCTACCTCAAGTAAATGAGATAGGGCTTGCTTGAAATACGAGCATTAAAATTAGATTTCATACGTTCCCTGGCCTTTACTACGCAGAAACTGACGAATATTTCTCAGCTTCTTTCGAATTTCCCACTCGACCGTTTGATATTACTTCGTGGAATAGACAGATTAATAAATAATAAGAAGGATCGACATAAAAAAAATATTTTCTGCAAGTTTAAAGATTCCTCCTTATATCCCAAAAGAGTTTAAACCAATTAGACCAACAGTTTTTTCAAAAAAAATTCTTAAGTATCAACTACTTTTGGGGCTGTTAGACGAGAATCTCCTCCTAACCCCGGGTCCACACCAAGGCGAACACGAACAAAAACATTGTTCGCGAACTTTTTCGTCTGTTCTTGCCAAGTCCACATCGCTGCGAACATGAAAAAAACTCAGCGTACGAACCGTATGTGAACGTACGCTGAGTTTTTTTCATGTTCGCAGGGATGTGGACTTGGCAAGAACAGACGAAAAAGTTCGCGAACAATGTTTTTGTTCGTGTTCGCCTTGGTGTGGACCCGGGGTAAGGGGGAACACCACTGTGACGGCCGGAAAAGTAAGCCATTTTTAAGAATTTTTTTTCGGGAATAATTTACAGTTTTCATAGAAAAATTTTATTACCTACCTTTAGTACGCTGTCTTAAGAGACTATACAAAAATAAATAAATAGAAGAACATCCATAAATTTGAATATATTAATTAATCTTCTAGACCCACCCACGCGAGCTGGTCGAATGTGTAACTATGGAACAGCAGATCCGAAAGCAAATTTAATTTTTTTTTTATAAACTATATGAGTGTAGTTTCCGTTGTGCGTACCGATTTCTTAAACAAATTATTTTTGTAAAAATGGCACGCTTTAGAAGAAAATTTTCGAAAATCCGTGAATAAGATGGACAGTTTTTCGAGCGTATTTAAAAAAATTTGTTTGCAATCAAAGAATCCGTACGTATAACGGAAACTACACTCATATAGTTTATAAAAAAAAAATGAAATTTAATTTCGGACCTGCTGTTCCATAGTTACACATTCGACCAGCTCGCGTGGGGAGGTCTAGAAGATTAATTAATATATTAAAATTTATGGATGTTTTTCTATTTATTTTTTGTATAGTCTCTTAAAACAGCGTACTAAAGATAGATACTCAAAATTCTCTATGAAAACTGTAAATTATTCCTGAAAAAAAATTCTTAAAAATGGCTTACTTTTCCGGCCGTCACAGTGGTGTTGCCCCTTAAATCGGACAGGAAGGATAGCGAGTAGTACAGGATCGTGCATAGTCAGGCGCGCCTCGTATACCAACACGAGTGGACCTGCTCCTATCCGCAGCTCTTCACACGTGTATTACCTTGCAATCTTATCGAAGTAGAAGTCGTTCGGATTAATAAGAGCATTCACACACTCCGAAAAATTTAATTAAAATTCAATTCAAAGTCCTTTAATAACGCCTCCGTTCATTCATTTATTAAAAGCACAAAGGCTTCTTCCATAACGTAATGAAATATCCTTTACACCCTCTGATGACGGAGGACGGCTGTACGCATTCGTTCGCACCGGGTCGACGACGTCGAGCACGTAATAACACGGCGTCGGACGTCCTGGCGCCGTGTTATCAACACAGGATTAATCCTGATGAATCGTCGAGATTGCGTATCCACTGGGTGCATGGCTCTCTCCTCAAATCGAAGCCGAGCCCGGCGCATAAGAGGAGCATCGGCCACGTTGCACTGCGTTTGGCCGCGCTAATTAATTAAATGGATGCTCAACTGCTATGCGCGGGATCCGTTGTGAGCCTGCTTTTCCCGACTCCGAGGACTTCGGACACGATCTGATCCGGACCTCCGAGTGATTATTGCTCACGGAGATGATGTCCTCGTTGTCCGAAAACGCGGCCCCGGTATTCTTTGATCTCTACGTCCTGAATTGTCTTTTGATTTCCTGCCTGGTGTAGCCGACAGCCCATTATTGCTAATTGCTGACGTTCGTTGCCGCTTGGGGTCACCGTTAATTGGTACGGGCAAATAGTTTTCACGGCGGCCTTTGATTTGGTCCGGTCTTCCTATTTGTTTTAACGGTAGGGACACTGTTCTACTTGTTAAAGTGAAAGCAGAGGTATTTACTAGTGTTTAACTGGTTCCATTGCGATTAATTTCCACACGGCGCGGTGGACGTAAATCTTGAGATTCGTAGGTGTGTATACATGTGACAACTGCAACTTCATTTCAGAGATTCTTTCTGCTCGACTCGCCGATTACAGTAAACTTTCTAACGAGTGGGACTCGTCCTTGTTTATCTTGGCATGCAGAGGCCACGATAAGCTAGGTTCGTCCCGCAAACACGGATCCGCCCTCATTAACAGTGTCTGACTTATCTCCCTCCGCGTGGCCTTTGCATCACCGTCGAATGCCAGCTAATAGCCCGGCGGACTTGTGTGTTTGCACGGAAAATAGTCGCGACCCGGTGTGTATCCGGAGAGAAAATATTTTTCGATCGCTCAACGGAGCTGCGTCAGCCCCCGGGGAATAACGGAATCGATAGGCTGTTTCAACGACGCCCTGGCCAAAGGTTAAACGCTCCTTCAACAGAACAAATTAGGATGCTCGAGGTGAACGATCATAGAAACAGAACCACTCCCATAATCGCCCCTCGCAAGCGTTGCCAGTCGAGCAAAGCGGTTTGGCCGTGGAACAGCAGCATTTCGATCGCCTCTCGGCTGGCAATGCAGGCACGGTGCAAGCCGCGTGATCGAATTTTGCCCGCCCCTTCGTAATTAGATAATTGCCCGGAGACACAGGTCGTTCCACAGGCGACACCGTGTCTTCGCGTTTCCCAACCAGAACCTCGCTCGCCGGCCATCACGGCGGCAAGGCAGTCGCCATTGGAAATGCAGTGCCCAATATTTCCCCCGGCAGAAGTGAATGCATACGACAACATAGTGTCTGTATCCGAGAGGAAAACAACCGTAAATCCGCGGAGGAGACGGCGCGAAGCAATCGTAAACGCGGTGCCATGAATTCCGCGGGCCCCCATAAAAGCGCGGAAAATATCTTCGAGTTATTCGGAATCATTCTTTATTGCGCCCTGAGCCGCTCGTCGCGTGTCCGACATTCTTGCTTATCCCCGAATCAGGGGCAGCATGATTCCAGATGCTGGAGCGCATTATGGCCATACCTCCGGAGGGCTGCGAGAAGCTGGAGAATATTGACAGTGGGAAAAGAGAAACGGTTTAATAACGGCCCCTTGATTGCAGCGCGACGACTCCTTTCTCTGGCGCGATGATACACGATGGGTAGTTTCCTTGGTGGAAATTCTTCTTAAGTCGAAACGCTGCATGTAGCTCGCGAATAAATTTTAAGGAAGGCGGGTAGGGAGTACGAACAATGTACGTACAACGAAAGAAAGGGGACGGGAGCTGGCGATAAGCTGGCGCAGGGATATAGACCGAGTGGATACGCGAGCAGATAACATTTTGAATGAAAGAGTGGACAAAGGGTGATTAAACGTACGGAGTGCGGATGGAGCGAGGTGGAGGAGAAGAAACTACCGGGGGAAGCTATCGATGCTATTAGGAGTAAAAGGAGACGCGTAGTTTAGCGGGAGAGTGGAAGTTTAATCAAACCGAGGGAGCCTGAGCAGATTGGAATCAATAAATAAGAACTATCCTCTGGCGACTGTTTTGAAAGGAAAACCATGCTTCGTTGCAACATTGCCTGCCATGGAGGCGTCCCATCACTCCAGTTCCGCATTTCCTTACCTTTATTTCCGATTCGATCACTGGGGAACCGAGGCATCCGATTGAAATAATATGAGAATCAATCCCTGCAGCGTCTACATAGCCTCTGCCTTTCTCTCGCGCTCTCTACCCCCCTCTCTCTCTCTCTCTCTCTCTCTCTCTATTTCTCTACGAATTGAAAATCAATTTAGATGCTGTTGATTTTATTTCTCCTCGCTGGTAACGTTCCACCGCCTCTGCGCTCCCTGTTCCCGTCTCGCCCCTCCAACTAATTGTTAGTGGCCGATGTTCCGGCAAATACTTTCAATGGAACGCGTTGCATAATACATAGCGCGCCCCGCCGACAAAGTGCAGCCATTTCGGCGGATGAAACTGCGTAAACATCGATCGATCTGGGAATGAATTCGAAAGTCAGTGGAAGCTCGACGGCTCCGTCTGCGCGGAGATCGGGGGCTCGGGTTAGAGCCGAGCACAGGGCACGGGCGGACGCTTAATTATCAGCCTTATCGCGTTCTGTCTCTCTGCCCGTGAAACTTACTTGAGATCAACGGCTTCCCAGAGAATCTCGCCCCGAGTTAATCGCGGCCCGATCTAATTAGTGACGTGACGACGAGGCTGCGTAACCAGGCTGCAGCTCCTCGTCGACACCGTCAAACGTTGGTATTTCACTTGCGACCGCGAGCATGCACGCCCCCGGATGCTGGTGCTCGCTACTCGCAAGCCGTGAGCAGCCATATTCCCAGGCCCCTTGTTCGCGACAGATGAGTGGAGGATGCCAGGCGATGGCTGGCTGCGGAGGATACGGCGACAAACGGACGGGCAAATTGCAAAGTAAAATTCTCCGCTGTCGCGTTGCTTTTGAGCAAGATCACTTTGTGTTGGGGATATCGTTGGTTACATTAGGGGTTTGTATTATGGAGAAGTTGCAGATTGCATGGTGCTTTGCTCTACTTTTCAGTGCGCTATTCTTCGCAGGCATTCATTTAAATAATGACGATGCTAACAAGTGCAGGACGCTTAAGATCGATGCGAAGGATGTTGTTATGAGCGATCAGTATGAAGAAAACAGGGTCTAGGAGGAACCAAGGTCGGGGCCAGATATATTGGCCGGTGAATTCGTTTTCGCGAGCAACGATCGAGGAGAAATCAACCACCACCATATGACGATCGTGGATTTGTCAGTTGGAGTTTCGTGGCCCCCGAAGGGTATGGTGGGGTAACGGGAACGCTGCTCGGCTCCGCCCTTAGGTTTCGAATAAGTCGAGGCGAACAAGGGGCAAACAATCTGCAGTGGTTACGAGCCGATTTCCCTGGTCCTAGATGCTCCGGAGAGGAAGTTATGACGGAACTCCGTGTCTCCGGCATTCACCGCTAGGATTTCTTCTCTATTCACGAGGAAAGAGCATGCAACAAGATATTATTACGCAGTCCGCGCGGAACGCTTCCAGCGGGACGAACAGTTCTGCTCGTCGAACCGTAAATCGGTCGAGATCTACGTAAACTCGAGAACACGGCCGATGGATGCGGAAGCGGGGTTGGGATTTTTGCTGAAAAAGGACGCCGCACAATGGGAGCGATGGGAACCGTGTTATTTGCGATGCTGAACTATTTTGCAACGCTCTGCTGGTCGAACCCCTTAAAAGTTTCCAAAGAAACGGAATAGTTTTGCCTGTCGTTCCTGATTTAGCAGAATCCCTTGTTGATCCCCTATTTCCGCCAGTCGTCCAGTTCCTCTATAAAAGAACGCCAGTAGGGGAGACCGGGGCTAGTTGTTACACTTTTCAGTTTTTTATTTTTTATTTTTTTGCATTCCATATTCAATACTATCAATGACTCTTACTTAAAGTACGTTCTTTCCTCTACCGATGACCGCTATGGAATGTAATTAAACGAAAACCATGACTTTGAAACAAGCCATTTTGAAAGTCGAGACATGTTGTATCAACGTGCCCCGAGTAGGGGCTAGTTGTTACACAATACGGGGCAAGTTGTTACAGAATTAAATTTTACGAAACAAGGCTTATTATGAGTAATATAATTATATTTTCTTGGACAAGAAAAATTTATTAATGGTAAGAATCTATTACAATAAATATAGAATAAAAAATCTATTTTAAAAATAATAAAAAAACTACTGAAATCAGTTGCACTAATTATCGTCGTCCGTTTCATACAGGGACTCGCAATTAATGCACACATAAAAGTGATTTTTAGGTTTTGCACACTTCTCATGTGCCCACTTTTTGCACTCTATGCACTGAATCCACTTTGTGGAGCCTTTCTTTGAATGTAAAAGCCTTTTCGTATGTAACAACATGCCCCTTGTCTTGTGTAACAACTTGTCCCGGTTGACACCATTGTGTATAAACAGCTATAACTTCATACCAGTTAGGTGTATTCTTATGTTCAAAGGAACACTGATTCAAACCTGGTAATAGTCATTTACATACATTTACCTGTCTGTTCGGTAGAAAAGATTCAAGTAGAACGAGAAAAGTTACTATTAGTACCGAAAACACAAAAAACTGTAATAAAGTGACAACGCGTGAACCGATTACAAACACACAACATACACAAGTGTGTATGGTTGAAACACATCCGCCACTTCATCGTCTAAGTGATAGTCCAAGCGAAAAAATTTTAAACTGCTTTGTAACAACTTGCCCCTGTAACAACTAGCCCCGGTCTCCCCTACACATATCGAGGCGCTGTCGGAGCGAACTGATTTCCAAGATCCTTGGTACCTAGGGTAGATGTCCCAATTACTGCCACTTTATTTATTTTATGTAATAAAAACGTAACATATGAAACAAAATGTACAAAAAAATGTTATTATGAAACGGAGATTCTGATTTACATAAAAATAAAACAAATAGATGTACTCATATGTACCTAGTGCTTAAAAAATAATATTGAAAAATGAAAGTGCCATTTGAGCGTCAAAAACGCGACGACATTAGTAGGAAGTGATGGCGAAATCGTACTAAAGAAAGGGTCGCAATTTTACTATTCAACCTCTATCTATTGCATAAAATGAATTATTCCGGTCTAGAAGAATTACTTTAATGATGTAACGAATAAAATACATAATATTTATTGTTAAGTTATAATAATTAACGGTGACATCATTAGGGACAAAATTTTTGGGCTTGTCCCTATTACTGTTGGCAGTATTCGGGACAAAAAAACGTGAAGTACGCATAACTGTCATCTGTCAAAGTTCAAATTCTTAACCGCAAAATCACGTGTAGCGTATTACAATGTCATGTTTTAAAAGTTTCACATATATTTTATGAACAATTACAGTATATGACAAATAAATTAATAATTCCAAAACTATGCGTTCGATAATTCTGGCTATTAATCAGTAAAAAGGACTGGCAGTACCTAATCGAGTCTTAGTAAAAGGGACCGACTGTAATCGGGTCTCATTGTCAATAATAGGGACCGTCAGTTATGTGGTCACAGTTATTAGGACCGACAGTTATTGGGTGGCAGTCATACGGACAAGACGATTTTTGAGGTGACAGTTATAGGTACACTAGGATCGCTCGCGAATTTTAATTAATTATTAATAAATTCTTCATATTTAATTCATAAAACTATTTTTTTTAATTAAAGAGATGTTAAATAATATTATGTTTCAATCGGAGACGATTTTTAGGTTAAACAACACGTGAAATGATTAAATGAAGTTCAGTTATAATCTTAAGGTGGCAGTAATTGGGACATCTACCCTATATCCATCGAAATTCACAGTACAGTTGAAAACAATTTATTTCACGATTAATTATACATAATTACCCACGAAGATAATACATTCATTTAAAGGGGCAATGATAGGTACAAATCGCACGAAACTATCTGCGCGGATAGCTGGCGCAATTTTTTCCCCCGTTAATTGGCGGAAAGTTCACGCCACGCCGAACGACAGAATTTTTTAGGGAAATGGTCGCCGGCCAGGCTTTACATCGCTTGCCATGGGTTCGACGTAATGCAAGAGTAATCGGCGGTGGCGGGCCAATCTGCGAAACGAGCGCAATTTTATTTTATCGCGCATCATTTGTTATCGCATTGTTGCTTATCCCATGACAGGCAGGAACCGCTGCCGCTGGCATCGCGAGGGCCACGTTATGCAGATGCATTCCGTGGGTAACCCGGCCGTTTCCGTTCGACAAATCATAAATCGAAGCCCGACTACGAGCCCGTTGGTTCGCATGAACTGGAAAAAGGCGGACACGAGGAAATAACTTTCGTTCCACGGGGAACGGGAACGGGGACGGGGAGCGGCAGCGAAAAAAGGCCGCGTACGAGGCGAAATGGCCAGCCAGGCGAGGGGGGTAACCGCCCTCTCCGCAAAAAAAGAAGGAATCCCAAAAGTCGTTCGCGAATTTGGGTCTCGTAAACGGCACGCGGAACCATGCCCACGTCGTTCCGCCGATATTTTCGGTCCTCGCAGTCTGCCCGGCGCATTGTTCCGTGAGAAATTTACGCGTGTCGATCGTAATTCTCTATCACCTGTGGCGAAAAGCGTCTTTCGCCCCCTCCTATTCGCGAACGTAACGCGAGCTTTCCTTTATTTCTGGGGATTAATGAGGGATTCAAACGATGGGAATGGTATTCAAAGAATCGCTTCAGAATAAATTATCTGCTTTAATTATGGAATTTTCTTTTGAGTTTGATTTCCATTTGCAACAGAGGAACTCATTCACTTTTATTCAAGTTTGTTAACCAGTCGCATTGATATTAATTTTTGAAACGGGACGAATTATTTGGATAAAAAAGATTCTATGACATTCGTTCGTCTGTGGCAATATGGGAATGTAGATCGAAGCAGGCTTCGCCTCGTATTATTCGAAAATGCGTTGATTGCGTTGCAGGGAGGAGCCGATTCGACGGTCCACAAAACAGAAGCATTTTGTATTTCAGAAAAATTTATTCCGCACAGGAGCGCGACGATAATTAAACTCGTATATACGCGCGCACGGCGCACAATGGCACTCTCGTTTTTCGACCAAAGTGGATCAACTTGGATATTATATTTCCGCGGAGAACGAAAACTCCGATGCATATTCATTTTAACATTACTGTGATAGCGGGAGAATTTACAAAGCGCTTCATACAGCGGGAAATTCAGTTCGAACGTTTCCAGGATGATTCTAAACTAGCCACGTCCCATTATACTTTCCGCTCTCCACGTTTCTCTGGCGAGCGTCCCGAGACTCCGCAGAAATTCTCGATAAGAAAGTAACCACCTCCTGTAGCGCGTCCCAAGGCAGTTTCAAAAACGAGTCTTTCTTTGGCGCGCGTGAAACGCGGAATAGATCGATGGATTTTATCATATCAACGTCTTCGTCCTTCCCTTCGCTACTTCCTTCGAATTGCATTTCAGGGAGAGCTTCTGGTTAGCTGCGAACGTCGAGCCACTGATGTTTCCTAGAAGTTTGAGAGAATTTTCGCTGTAGCTTAAAAGCGCGCGGCTGTTCGACAGAGAGAATTATGTTCTGGCGGGATCTTAATTCTTGTCCATGAATTCCAGCCCCGAGAAGGAGGATCGAATAGTTGAAAGTAGTGCAACAGAGTTCCGTTCGAATTACGATGCAGAAATTTTATTTAACTTTCTTCATTTTTACGCGCCACGGCTGGCCCGCCCGGACTCTTCTCGACTACTTAGAGTTGGGCTGTGCACCGGCCGATTTATGGTTGGGTAACTCCACTTTCGAGGGAAAGCTCTCTGGCGGGCTCGGACGTCTCGTTGCACTTGATCGAGAAAAACGAAGACCCACGGTGAAATGAAAATATGCTGCCCCTGTTCCGACCCTCGGGTCGTCCTTTTTTCCTCTGGTACAGATTTTTCCTCTATTTTTTTTCATCCCTTCTTGTTTGAAACGGACAGGGAGCTTTAGAAGTTGCAGAAGTGGCCACTGAAAATAGGAGATGAGAGGATCAGTGGAATGATTTAATCGTATCCAACCTTCTGACTCTGTAGCAACTCTTCCATATAATTATTTACTGATATCTTTCTCTAAATTCAATTTTATGGACGAGTGTCGATAAATATTGAACTATTGAAGCGCGTAGGTGATCGCGGTTCCGATGGTGTCGAGTTCAGCTTCCTGGCTCCCCAAGCTTTCCGCAGACTTTGTTCAAACACAAGAACGTACAAGTTCTCGAAGTAGAAGATTCATGGAATCTATCAGCGTAAGTGCGCTGGAATTTACGTAACGGCAGGGATTTTTCATTGGATTTATCCACGTACGAGGGTAGACAAATTCGCGATGGTCCGACCGCTGGATTTTCGGATAAAGTTTCCTTCTTAAAGTTGCCTCTTTCGCAGCGGCAGGCCCAGGTGGCCAGATCGATACTGTCCATGGTCGACAACGCGAGAGGAGGTAAACAGGATTAACTAGAAAACTCGAGAATTCGAAGGTGCTTGTGTCACGTGCATGCACGGTCGTCGGTAATTAACGCGAGGCGCTAATAAAACTTAGTCAGCACCTGGCAGGCGGTGCTTTGAAGTTTCCCAGGGGAGATCGACTTCGCGAATGGCTATTAACCTGCGCCGTATCATCCCCTCGCGGTCTAGTTAAGAATCCGAAAAGATTCAGGCCGCTTACCCGACTTCCCCAGCTGCATAAACATTTTAACCACGACTCGTCGCCCGACCACTTTTCACGCTCGGAAGACACTGGAAAGAAATTAATGAATCTGACCCGCGGTTTCACGGCCCCATCGATTTCTATTAATCCCCGCGTTATCGGAAACGCGTTTATACCAGACCCAATCGTAAACAAGATCGAAAACCGATGCATCGATCGAAAACGCGATCCCCCCCCCCAGTGATTTATCGCCTGTCTGTTCCTCGAGGGGCATCCACCCCCGAACCCAACTGGCGTGGATTGCTTCGCTGCAGCCTCCCCCGCTTGAGAAAAATAGATCTTGCGAATTTTAGCATCGAATGAAACTCGGACCTCCATTTACCCCGTGAAATTTCAAGTAGCGCGCCCTGCGTGACACATTCGTATACTTAGCATTCTGTAATACCGAAAATTCGAGGGAGGTTAGTGATCCAGATCTTGGAAACCACCCCCGCGTTGGAGTGGTTGATAGCCGAGGCGAGGCGACGAGCTCGAAAAATATCCGACGTGGAGCGTAGATGTCTCGTCAGCGAGGAGCTGGAAAATCGAGGACGCTTCTGGGTGAGTGACCCCTTCTCATTTGACATTCAATGGATGGCGCGCGCCATAAAGGGTTGGAATGTCGTGTACTCGAGCGGCGTAAATTACGGCCGGCCGGGAAATTCGTTGTAATTTCCCAGCGTGACGATTAGACGCGTGCTCGACGAAACACGGGCGAATTCTCGCAGAAGGGATCGTGGTGAATCTCTATTACCCGCCGGGGGTGGGGGCGCGCGAGATAACGCGAGCGTACGCTCGCGACGCTGGCAAAAAGAAGCAGTTGCTGAAAGGATGGCGGCAGGATTTTTTTCCCCACTCCCCACGGTTGCAATCAGCACGGATGCACGAAATAATCAGGGGGGTAATATGAAGGACGGAGGGATGATTAATTACCGGCCGCGATCCTTGCTACTTAATCCACCTGGCTCGGGTAAGTCGCGAAATTAATTACCCGCGTGGGCGGCCATTCCATGCGTTTCGATTTCACGTTCTTATTGCGCGTCAGTCGCTCAGGAGCGAGGTAATTAAAATCGTAGGGAAGGTATGTTGATTATGCAGCGGCGGTAATCAGCCTCGTGGACTTTGTTGATACGTGTCTTTATGGATCTGCTTCGACGTGCTTGCAATTTTAATTTCAAATCGTTGATTGATTTTATGTGTCCCTGATTAGAGGAGTTCCAGACTCGAATTTTAGACGCAAACATGCCGCCGCGCTATCCGCGCACGTTGGGAATTCCTGTTTCAAGCTCGCTCATAATTCCACACAGACGTTAGGTTGCAAGTAGGCGATTATCGCGAGCAGCCGCGACGATACATAAATTACACCCGCTCGTTAGCGAATATTGTTACTATTTGCTAAATAACCAGCTTCGCGGAGCCCGATGGGGGCTTAACGGAATTTCTAATCGCTCCGTCGCGGTGTAGCTTCGCCTTGTTACGACGCTCTCGCAAGTGGAAGAGTGCCGTTCCCGGCGAAGCCTCGGCGAGATTCACGCGTAAAGGGTGCGTTTACAAGCAACTTTACGCCCGGATCCCCGGATGATTCTCCATTTTCTTCGGCGCTCCTATCGCTTAAGAAACTCTTAAGGAACTTTAACGATGCTTCGACGAGCACGAAAGAATTCTGAACGGTGTACTTGGCGCCCCACCTCCGAGGACCGATCGCAGATGCGGTATTATCTTGCAGGGGCTGGGAACTCCCAATGCCCCTGCAATTAGACACTTATTCCTCTGTCTGGGGGGTAATTAGCGCGTCCAGCTCGCCGACACGGGCGTCTTTAATAGCATCCTTATCAGCGTCTAATTGAATTCGTCGCCATTACTCGATGCAAAGACTCTTGGACCGAGTGTCGCACGATGACAAATCATCACACTGGTTCATTAATTTTTTCCTCACCCCTACGAACTGTCTCGCAACCGGCCTGACGTTAACAGCGAATATTCAATTCACCATCTTGTCGACGTCATTACGCGAACACGTGAAAACGCGAATTGACCTTGCAACGGGGCCCCTGATGAATACTCCCTCCCCTTTCCGCTGTAGCGAAAAACCCTCTCTCTTTTTTCTAAGCCGATTACGAGCGTGTTCCCGATCGATCTTCGTCCTAAGTACCCGGCAATGGAGGAGTCATTTCCGTTTTTGCAGTAATTATTCGCGCAGAGGCCGCATTGCTTTTAATTTCAGCCGCGTGTCATTACCGTTCCCTTTGTGCCGAGTGCTTGTTCGCTGCTCGATTGAATTTTTCATAAGACTGTAATAAGAAGCATTACAGGCCACTCGGCACATAATGCACGCCGTTCTATTAGTTATTCAAAGAAAATATGCAAAATCGCGGCGGGTAATGGCTGCGATTTTTTTACAATGAGTAATATTTACGATGCAACTAATGCCCCATTATACGCGTTCGAGAGCATCGCTTTACTATGGACTCGAGAACAAAGCTCCCGGCTAATACTTTCCTTAGCGAGATTTTTCGAATTTTTCACCGCTAAAGCTGGGCGCATCTGTTACGAATCGAAAACCTTTCGAGTTTATCGTGGTGGGCCGTTTTTTATAACGTCCCCCGTGATTTATGTGCGCATAGACACACGGGGATATCGACCCGCCGTTCGGCCACTGCCGGCCTAAAAAAACGTCGCTACGGTAGAGGCTCGGACGGAGCGGTTTTAAATCTGTCGTTGCGTTCTCCAAATTTTGCGTCTTGCAAATTGAATTACGTTGCAATCGTACAAGACAACAATGCTTATGCTGGAACATCCCATGCACTTGCCTGTTTCTGATTTCCAGTGGCAGTCGATACGATTCGAGCCCGCCTAGATCGATGCCTCGAGTCCATCCCCGTCATCGTTGCCTCGTATTTCCGCGAGCGGAGGAAAGTGCGCGCGAAGTAGTTATTCGAGCCGGCGTTGCAGCGTATTTGCGCCAGGGTCGCCATTTGAATCTCATCGCGGATGCAAATTGCCACCACCCCCCCCGACAGCGATTGATATGTACATTCCCGGCTGTTATTCGATAAACTATTTTCCAGCCCGCGATAACAGCTCGCCGGCCGAATTTCGGCCGCGGCACATTCGCCCTTAATACCCGCGGCGCACGCAACGCCGGCCAAAAATCCTCGTGCTCGTAAAAAGCAAATATCAAGGCCCATTTAGGGGCACGAACGCTAGTTTTGCACGGGCCATTCATTTGTCACGCGTTCCGTGTATTTGTCTCCCGAACCGGTTATTAATTACCCCCGCCGAGTGGGCCGCGTACAAATATTGGCTTGCACGAAATACGCTCGAAAGTCATTGTACAACTGGTCCGCGACATGGCTGCCCACGCTTATCAATGGAACAGTTCTGCGTTCGCACTGTATCCGCATCTCGCGCCACGTCACTGTATTCTCCCGCTCGCCGAGCTTGAAAAACTCGCCGCGGGACCTTTGACTCCTAATAATTCACCCGCCACTGCTTCCGAGGCATCGCTACTTCGAATTCGAGATTACTATAAGCCAATACCCCGAGGCCTAACAATAGGACCCTGTGAATCGTGTCCTTTGACTCGTGAACCGAAGATCGGCATCTTGCAAGCGTAAATCCGAGGGAGGCGGGACCCTCTCACGGTTCGATGTGCTTTTCGAATGAACATCCCGTGGCTATCGGCTGACGAAGTTAGCGAGAGGATCCGCGTGGGTTTCGTAGGGGACGCGACCCACCTGGCAGCTAGACAACGAGAGATCGTTGTCGGAGGGCTCGAACGAGTGGGGGCCCTCCTCGGCTTATTTCCCTTGACTCGTTCTCCCGCGAATTTATGCTCGCCGGCAGTTGCCAAAACATCTTCTGTCCAAGGCGCTCCGCGAGCTGGACGCGAGCAGTTGGCCCAGCTTACGAGTGACTCGGCGTTCAAGAACCGCTGCAAGACGCTCGTGGAGGGTGCCACGTGCACGGAAATAACTTTCGAGAACAATGGAGGGCACGCGAGCGATTCCCCGCGGATGGGTGGCGCGATCAAGCTCTCGCGGGCGGCGACTTCGAGGCATTTTTGGCGGCATAGTTGCATCTCGAGGGGGGCTGCGATAGCTCGCGCCGACCAAGTATACGCTCGTTCTCGCGAAGACGACGTCGAACGAATTCTTCGATGCATTCCATCAGGAGCGAGGGAACTTGGGACGTCCCTTGGGCCTCTTCTTCTTCTACCTTCCTATTCCTGTATGATCGCGAAGCTCTATGTTCGCAGAGGGTAGCTTAATCTTAAGGGGACTAGGCAGTCGAAAAGTCGATTTTTTTATCGCCTTTTCCGAAAGTTCTCTTGTTTTTAACCGCCTTAAAAAAGGAGGAGGTTATAGATTCGACCCGTTTGTATGTTTTTTTTTATTTTTTTTTTATGTGTGTTCGGCTAGTTGTGAATGAATCTTCCATTATTTGTATTCTGTCCTAGAAGTGTATAGTGGTTTCAGATGTAAACTCGGAATTGCGGCAGGAATTACGAGACGTCGCAAGAGATCAGATTTATAGTGCACATATTCCATTAATTCCGGAATAATACCGACTCCGCGAGCGTGATGGTCGTCCGCGACACCTGTTTCTGCAAGTAATTCAGGGGACAGGTGGTGGACATTCGTGTCCCTTTTATAAACGAGGAGGGCCAGAGGGGCGAGGGCGGCGATGTTGAATAGAGCCGCAGCTCCACCCACCTGTTCCACCGGTCAACAAACTCGTTTCCGCGGTCCCCAAGTCCTTCAGCCGCGGATTTCAGCGCGAGCTAAATGCGCCATGAAGCCACAATCGAAGGATTAAAGGGTATTCCTTTGCGTCCGCGGAGTCCCGCCGCAGAGACAACGAGTACCGTTACTTTGTGCAATCGCAGATCAACAAGTGGGTCCATGGGCTGTTTGTAATTCAACGCTTTCCCTTCGTTGCCACTTTCGAAATTGGTTTCAGCCCGTTGACACGGCCCCTCGCCTGGCCAGGTGTCAATGGAAACGTAGCATCCGACGGCCAAGCGACTAAGATGTCTGCGACGGGTCTTTTAAAACTTGCCAGTTCGTCTCGAACTTGTTCCACGAACGAGGAAACGATGCTCGAGAGTTTCACTTGAGTAGCTTTCTGTTAGGAATGTTACAAACTCCAGGGTCCCCTTTCCTTTTTCTTGCCAGTGCTAAATTGCACGTAGTAGCCGCTTCGTCATAATCTATCTTGCAACTGCAGCTTCGATATTGTACGATCGACAGCGCCCGGTTCCTGCCTGTCTGCTAGTTTGCGCGAGGCATCTTACAGGCCTGCTGTACGGCGACGGTGAAGGGGAAATTTAAAGGGTGATTGATAAGAAGAGCGCCTCGATTTAATAGGAAACCTATTGAATCCAGGGATCCTCCAGAATAGGCCACCGGCATCGACGCAATAAAGTTCCTTTTATCCTAGTCCGAAGAATATTTCACCCAAGAAATGTGCAACGATTCTAAAATCAATTTCTCAAAATTGGAAGCTCCCATCTGTTCAAACCCTCTCACTAGGTGTCGAGCAGCGCGGGTATCAAAGTTTGTGGAGCAGAAATTAACAGGAATATAGTTGCTGAGCGGCCCTATGCTTTCGATTTATACATCGAGGGTGTTCCCGCCGTTTCCACGCTATGGTTGCAATTTCGAACTTGAAGTCTTGCACGTCCGACGTGGCGGTCGCGGCCGACATAAAGGCGGTCTGCAACGAGTCTGCAAATAGCCATTCACCTGCGGCCCGAGTCTCCCCGACCGCTATTTCCCGCGCCTCTACCCATTTTCCACGCACTTTGCGCGCAGACCGCGTCTTATTAATGGATTCCACGGCGCGTACGAGTGTTTGCTCGTCCAGCACGATTGCCCGGGATACGATTCATCCCGCGGATGCTTGGCGTCGGGGGGGTTGTTATTCCCCGTCGCTTCGTAAACGTCGAACCTTCATCGCGGAGAAATATCGCCTGGGGGTTAGCCCCCGATGACTAACTTCTCTTTATTTAGAACTCGGGAACATGCACGGGGATCTCTGACAAGAGAGGTCGAAGACTTTGGGAATATATTGCGCGGAGTGCTCGGCAACGGTATTAAATATAATAATGTGATTTTGCTAGTGCTGCATGCTGCTTTTATATTTCACTGTCATAAGTATGAGAGAGTGACGTAAATTGTAAGATCCTTTGATCTCTGCTACTTTGATCTCTGCTCTTATGATTGTCAAACCGCATTTACGATGCACGCCAGAATTAAAATCTTCTGTAGGTAAGAATATTGCCTGTTTCTCATTTCTGGCGCGAACTTCAGGGTATAAAATATGCCAGATATCTCGTTCCCTGCCTCCCCAGGGATACCTGCCCTTCGTGAATCTTCTTCTTTTAACTGTCAAGGGTGGACTTAGCTGGCGATTAAAGCTTCTTCCGCAGTCGTTCCAGCGGACGGAAAGAATTGCCCAGTGAAATGTAGCTTTAACGAGCCAATGAGACGCGTTGATTCCCCTCGCTGCGGTTCTTTGAATAATTAAAAACGGACGCGTTTACGCGAAGGGTGGGCAAGTGTGTTCGTATTTCTAAGCTGCCCTTGGCTTGTAGAAAAGAGAAAACATGCGGGTCTATTTCGCTCCTCTCCTGGGGAAGATCTCTTCTCGTTAAATGGGCACAGTTTCATAATAAGAAGAATTAATTACCGCGTGTATCGTCCAACGAACTGCTGAACTTCTCCAGACTATTTTTCCAAACGAGCCTCTGTTCGTAGTTTCTGGTTCCGTGTAGGCCAGTTACAATAGAATTACAGTGAAATTTTAATACCGGAATTTACAGGTCCTCGCGCGGTTCCTATCGCCAGGGGCTGCGAACGACTTCCACGGGCTTTCCGTTGCTTTTGTTCTTAACTTGTTTAAAGCACAATAAACGAGGGAGTTTACCCTTATTAGGAGGTTCTTTAGCTCCACTGCAGGCTTTCCTGTTCTCTTGACCCTTTATTACGTCTCTGCGACTGCATTATTAATAAATCCTTTATAACAGAACACACCAGGAATTCGTTTGATTAAGAGGAGAATCTCGTTTGACGCCAGCGATAGCGTGAAATTGTTTCACATTTAACGATTCTATCAAATAATCAACGTTTGCGTACCCAGAACTATTAGCAGCTGTAGGCAGTCTGGTCTTCAATGAGAATCGTGTTCACAAACTTCAATCTATCAAGCGTCGTTTACTTACTACACCGTATCACTATCTAACGGATCGAAGGGATGCTAGAAAACGATGTTAGGTACAATATTTGGCTACGTGCGTTCGCTTGAGATTGCCCACGTACCGGATAGAACGCCGCCCTGCAAAGTGGCGCAACGTAACGTCCCTGAAAATGCGAAAGAACCGTTCGATGCTCGAATCCCATGGAAATCCCCTGCAAGGTGAAACTGGTCCAGGGAAATAGAGAGCCGTGTAGCACGCCGATAACGCTCTTCCTATTTCTTTTCTGCATAAGTAGACGCAGCCGTCGGGTTCTACTTGTTGTTCCAGGCTGCCGTCTGGATACCATCCAATCCCGGATCTCTCGAATATCAATTGTCTCTTTCGCCTGGCTTCTCCGCTGAACCGTACCATCTGGATCCACTTTAATAGCGCTTCAAGCACCCTCGATTGTTTGTTCCACGGCCATACATCTCCGGCGATATGCTCCCATATACGCAAGACTTATTATATTTAGCTTTCTCCAACGATCCCACCGTCTTCTTGCTCGATTTGGGCTGAAAATTCCATCCAGATGGCAATTAAAATATTTGAGTAGCTGCTGATTGCAGACTCTCGGTATAACGAGTGTGATGAACTTAAATGGTGGCAAAGGTTGCTGAAAACAGTTTCGCGCGAGGAATTTTATTTATTACTTTTATTAGCTATTTTATCCCCGCATCGCAGTATGCACGGAGGAATATTAGGGCATGTACGTGGCACGTGCTGGTCTGATGGACAGGCTTAATTATGAAATGGCAGTGAATCGATGTTAAAGTAATCCTGCGTCTATGTGTATATATAAATGGAAAGGGTATTGGCTCGTCTTCATGTCACTTAATAATGATCTTCCTAAAGTGTTGGCTAATTTCATTTTTGTTGATGTGTTTACGCGAACAACCTGAAAGGCAAGAGGACAGTTATTAGGACACCTCGGGGAACAGATTAATTGATAAATCTTGAAAAGCCTGGCTAAATAATGCCGTTGCATGAACAATCCTTTGTAAGAGTTTAGGGCAAATTAGGGAACGGCCTATGATGTGCAAGTTATGACCATAGGTGGCGCCCCGACGAGAGATATGCAGTGATGGGTAAAGACACGAATTTTCGATTTTATACACGACACGTGTCTTAAATGTCGTAAATGTCGTAAATGTGTCGTAAATGTCGTATATCTGAAATGAAAATAACTAACCTATAAAACATTTTTCGTATAGGTTATGAAGAAGTGTCAATTTATTAATAATTATAATTCTGATTAAAAAAATTAAATTAAATTAATAGCGAATTCGGTACCTCGCACTGATTCCGCACTGGTGCCAGAAAATGACTTGGATTGGTTGTTTCTGATAGAAACGAAGATAGCTCTATAAGAATCAACCAATCCAAGTCATTTTCCGGCACCAGTGCAGAGTCAGTGCGAGGTACCGAATTCGCTATAAGTTACACTGACGAAAAATGGATATTGAAAGGTTAGTAAAAGAAACGCATTGGGAAACCAAGAATTTCGATACGCCAACTAGTGACAGAAAATGGAACTACTGAGAGTAGGTCGAAATCCGTCGAAGTCCATATGATTATCAGTGTTTAAATAGACATGTTCTGAAAAACGAGTGTTTTTAAATTTGTTTGAACACTAAATTTTTACTTCTTCAATCAATAAATACTTATTCGGAATGCTTGGTGGGATCCGGCCCTATTTTCAATAGTTTGCCAACTTACCACCAGAGGGCTGAAATTTAGGCCACGTCTCCACTAAGTTTCCCAATATAGAATAATAAATATAATTTGTTTACTTTCACCACACTGGAAGGGATGTTGCACCCAAAAAATAAATTTGATAATAACTTATCAATTTCATTTTTTCTGAAACGGATATTTTTATTTGCATAATTTTCAATTCAAATAATTTTTATTTATTATCGTACATTTATTTCTAATTACTTTACCTTTCACGATTCATTTTTATTAGTTATTATCTAAACAATTACAAAACAATAATTAATACCACGCTTTTGAATACTTTTTTGGGGTTATGAACGCGGTGATTATACGTAGTTTTCGATATTATCGACGTATTCTACAGTATTCTATAGTATTCGCATGCAACCAACAAGCGAGTCAGAAAGAACTATATTTTTCCAACACTTTAATTGTTGAAACCTTAAAATAATGAATATTTCTATTTACCACATTTGCGACAAATGACACGTATAAAATGGGCTTAAAAACGACATATTATACATACATTTGCGACACGTCATAAATGCATTTACGACGCGGCGTAAAATACGCGACCCATCACTGGAGATATGTAGCGACGGAGTCGGCGTAGCCGGTGTGGTTAACGCTGCTGATCAGCACGCAGGCGGCTCGGGTTCGATTCCCAGCGCCGGTGGCTCTCTTTTTCCGTCTCTTACACCTTGGAATCCAGCTCTCAACCCGACTTGATCGACGCCAGTTTCCTAAGTATTGTTCCGTTTGACGAGTAGTACTTCCGCGGTAGTAACTGAGATGGGCCCAGGACCATCGATTTTCAGACGAAGTGAACCATGGCGCGATGGCTAGCTCGTAGAACAGGATGTTTGAGAGCGCTACGCGATGTTGTGGACAGATAACACTGATCTGAAACATGAAACTGTTGCCTAGTGCAGCTTGGAGTGCTACATTTTCCGATGGCATGAAGCTTCTACTCTAGTGTATTATCTAAACAGTACTATCAGGTGATCTGGGATACTTCCACCCCTATTGTTCAGACAAATATTTTCCTCTGACGCAAGGCTCGCTAAAACCTCTATGATGACCAGTGTAATAAGCAGCTTGTTTCAAGAAGAATCAGTAAGTTTAGTCGCTGAAGATTGATGAAAATTGCAAGGTAGAATCAACGGCCTCCAATTAAAGAAACGCAAGATGGCGAGCAACCCTCCACTTCCAAGCGAGTCGTTAATGACGGGCTGGGTCTAGCCACGCAATTTTCGCAAAAATTAGACTCCGAGGGTGCGCCATCTTTGATCCACAACTGGGGGCCATTTTGACGGAGGGTTAGACCGCGAACGGTTTCACGCTCCGATGGGCCTAACGAAATTTCGTCACCACCCTCTGTGGCTAGCAGCTAGCAGCTTAATTGTATAAACATTGAATTATACCCTCCACCTCATTCTTGCCCCGCACGTGCATAATTTGCAAATCGACCTTAAACCCTGCCCCACGATGGCCGCTCGATGCCCAGGCGGTGAGCCTATTGGCAGCTTACTAGCTCGGTTAAGCCACTCACGTATCGCACCAGCAATCCGTGATTTCGCAGGGTGCCCATCGATAACCACGCTCCTCTTATCCACCTTAATCTCAGGCCCCATGAAACATTCAAGCCGCCCCCGAAAACTGCCAGTGACAGCCCCAAGTGTTCCGCGAGCGTCGCAGCCACTCGAAAGAGTAATTCCTCAGGGAGGAGGAAGCCAGCCCCCGTCAGTCAAGATTGTTTCTCTTTAACGTCGATCCGCGTAACTTCGTTCCCCTTATTCCATCATCTGCGATCAGCCCGGGTGCCAGTTTCGCCCGTCGCTGAGGGGGGTGCATATCCACGAGGGGGGAGGGAACAGCCGAGGCAGCATCCGGCGGCCTCCACCCCTGCGGCCCTCCACGCGTCTTTTTCCCCGTCGCTTCGCGAAGAATCGAATCTCGTTCGAAACTAATTTCGTGCCTTTGTGGATCCACGTCATTACCGCTGGCAGACGTCAGCTAGCTAGGCAGGGGGCTCGTAGAGGGATACCTAGATTTCCGATACCATTGAAATCCGTCGAAGCGAAAAGCAAATTATATGAACTCGCCCCTCCGCGCGTCCCTCTGGCCGCCCCGCGAACCGCCGCCTCCTTTGATGTTCTCGCCGATGGAAAAGAGAGGCGCGTTTTCCAGCGGCGCGTTCTCAGGCGGAACGCGATCCTCCGCCTCTGCCGATGATCCTCGCGCGTCCTATACACCACGGCGAAACCGGCCCCGTCCCTCCTGGTCCCGGCTCTCTCGCGATATACGGATCAAAAGGTCCACCGTAGAATGCACGGTCAATTTGACCGCGGCCACGGGCATGGCGAAGTATCGGGATAGATCGACCTTCCTCCGTGCACTCGTTCTTCCCTGCTCAGACGCAATTTCCTTCGTTTCTGCGGCTACCCTTTGTGTATTATTGCTTTGCGCGGTTCCTGCGTCTTCCCCATAGACGGCCTTATATTATCACTTTAAGTAGCATCGGCCGTGCTCCCGCGCCGAGACTCTTGCATCCAGCGCACGGCTCCCGCGTGCTTTCGATAGTTTCTGGAAAGCATCGAAATTGTTACCCGAGGGTATCCGAATGTTTACTTTGAAACTGAAGTAATTGTAAGTGGAGAGCTCGGGCAGCAACCGGCACTGGAATACTCGAGAAATCGTCTGGTGCAAGGCGATCGTTACCTAACCGGGATGATCGTTTAAAAAAAAAATCGAAACTCGATACCCAGGACTCATCCCCCGGCAATGTAGATCTAGATAGCCGCAGCAGCTGATATTACGGTCTCAGAAAAATCCATCTCGCCAGTGCCCGCTCGCGAAACCGATACTTTTAACAGGAGTCGTTCGCGCGCGATGAACAGGATGAAATGCCCGGCGATTTCTATCTCCGCACGATCGATCGGCGATGGTGAAGGTAAGGTCGGCGTCGTATTACAGCGTGAATATACTTTAGCTTCGTCGAGTCGACACGCTCGCTCTGCCACTCGCGGCTACAGCTGCCACGGACCGATGCTCGATCGATAGTCAATGATACATTTGTCATTCGCGTGAACGACCTCTCTAAAGAGTGTACGCGAGCTGCCAGCTCCACTCGCCTGTCGGAAATTCATTTCGCGGCTAGACGTCGTTTAAGAAGGTGCTTAAGCAGATTTCGATCAGGTCTGCTCATTTGATGCTTCATCAGCCACCATTCGCGATAAAACTCTGCAAGTTTTGATCATCCACGTTTCACGATGCTTCGGTTAAGATTCATTCCAAAAGCTTCGCGCTTCCACCTTGAAACACTTTAAGGCGATTTGCGTTGACCATCTGTAGTAGCGTAGAGGCGAATTGGATCAAAGGGGAAATAAGAATTCAGTCCATATTTCTTTTTGTTTTGTAAAAGATTTTTAAGTTTGATTTTATTTTTTATTATCAATGTTCAAGCCAAAGGGGTACTATTTAGTTACAAATATATAATACAAAATTAGGTTTTTAATGTTT
The DNA here is from genome assembly GCA_946251845.1 of Andrena fulva. NCBI lineage: Eukaryota > Metazoa > Arthropoda > Insecta > Hymenoptera > Andrenidae > Andrena > Andrena fulva. The sequence continues at coordinate 56,235,860 of OX276329.1, read as the reverse complement.
AACTGTTATTTTTTTAACATCAAACACAAAGCGATCCTACTCGCCACGGTCGACCCTACAAGTATGCTTCTTGGAGTACATAGCGCTAATAATTCAGTGAAATGAGTACGGGGCGATTGAAGGCTCTTCTAATTTATTGAAATCGATTTTGATGAGGACTGAGGAGTGGGCAGGATAAGGAGAGAAGTAATTGGTGTTATTCTGTAGCATGTCGGACGAGGCTGTTAAAGAGACAGTTTGACAAGGATTACGGAGCTCGAAGGATTTCAAGCCGAGTTAATTGGAGGGCTAAGATGGCAAGGATTTAAGTATGCGTCTTAGATCCATTTATCGTCCTTTTATATCATGTTAATTAAAAGGATAACGCGGGGAGCTGGAAAGACCGGCGCCGATGATTCAGTCCAAGTTCCTCAAAGCATCGAACATTCAGTCTTACGTTCTTAAAAGTCCGCCTTCCCGATCGCTGAAGCTAAAGGCAACTTCGATCATTGAGACTAAGTGGGAGGCAAATGGGCGTCTAAAAAGCGCGCAATCTAGCCGGTAAACATTTGGAGAAGAAGCCATAGAGTAGCTACGCAAGGAAATGCAAATGGAAGTTCTCCGCTGTAACGCAATCAGCTCCGTTTAATTAACATCCGCGCTGCTGATATCTCCGCCGAACGTGAACTCAGAGTTCCGGACCCCACGGGGGTTATCGTGCTCGATCAAATCGCTCTCCTCTCGGATCTCGACAGAAATGATTTTCCGAACTCGCGTCTAATCGATTGATCGACGAGTCCGTTTGTGAACCTGGACGATATTGCATTAGCAGGCTGCTAGACGTCGCACGGCACATAATGTATGTATTCTTGTGGAGTATAAATTCTCGGGTTTTTGATAACGCGGGACATAACGAGGGATAACATTGTTAACGGTCCCTTATTTTTAAAATCTCGATCGTGAAGCAGGATATGTCACCGCAAATTCCTTTCGACGCTTGATTCTGATTTAAATTGATTCATATTGTGTTATGACATGTCTTGCTCCAAGATTTTATTTAAAGTGAAAAACGGCATCGAAATTGTAGTACAAGAAAATAATTATTTTTACCTTTTGTGCATTATAAATAAAATCGTTTAACTTAAAAATTGGTTTTTATTATATACATCTTTTTTATTATATAACCCATACTCAACTGAGGGAGCATTGGATTGAGTTGAATTTCAAGTGCGAAAGTTGTAGTAAACGTGCGCGAGGAGTGTTCTTTTAAAAAGTTATTACCATAAAGCTTTGAAAGCCACGTACTTGGAATCTCGTGCTAGTTTCATCTCTATTTACCTTAGCTTCGCGGTAAACCGCGTGTTGTGTTATAAAGTGGTATACTAAGAAGAAATTATGAATATTTATTGCAAAGTTTGCATACAGTTCTCTTCATTCCTGGTACTCGTGCAATTTTCTTTTCACCCACTTTTCGACGTGGCGTTTAGAGGCGTGCGTTACAGAATTTCTAGTAGCAATCTTCTTTGTAATTGATCATTCAGGCCTGACCGGATCACAATCCTCTCGTTTGCACAGTCGAAGCTTTCAGTCGAGGGACTGTGTCTGTATGAAACATTATTCCAACGTTCGTCAGCGATGCAGCTGGCTTCATCAGCCTCTGAACACGCGTTGCTCAGCTGGGCCAGTTGAAAGACTGATTGGCGGTCAATAATTCGGGCCACGAGCAACGGCACATAGAGGATAACAAGCATGGAAGCTGTGGTCCGGCAACAGTATGTCTTCAGATTCTGTCGAATCGCGCTGTAGGAATGGCAAACCTCGGAATCGCGTTACACTCGAGCATCCCCTGCATCCAAAAGCTCCGATGCCCTGTGAATTCTGTGCCACAGATGCATCCGTAAATTCACCCATTCCAAAATAATTATTTCTATTACAACTGACTGAACCTTCCAACTAAAACGAATTAGCGCTCCAGAAACAACGCGCCATGCCCTGATACCAGGCTCAATTCCAGCGGCGAAGTGTCTCCATTACTATTTAAGAAATAAAATCGCAGTTCCAGCAGGCAGTGCCATCCACACGGCTCGCCTGGGGAGAGGCGAGCGCGGCAACTGGGATGGAGTAAATAGAATTTGCCCGAGGACCCGCCAGCCGCTTGAATATTTCTGCGGCGAACGAGAGAAAAGGGTCGATGAAATATCGTCGATGTGAAAGGTGAATCTCCAGCCCCGTGGAGAAACAGATAGGCGCGGAACGCACGGGCGAACGAGCCCGGTATTAAAAGTGTAACGGCGATAAAGTGGATGTTAAAAGGGGACGCGCCGTCGAAGTTCTTTTTCGTGTGACCGGATGCGAGGCCGCGGGAAAAAGTTGCGCCGATTTACGGCGAGACCAGCGCCCAGATTCGCTGATACCGCGACCGTACGGGCTCGTTTGGGCGAATGAAAAAAGCGGCTTGATAAACCACGGGCATGGCCACTGTCAGGCAGCGGAAAAACCCGTCCACTGTTTTGCCCGCGTTTCTGACGATCCGTGGACGCCGATAAGGAATTTATCGGAGGGTTGTTCATGAACCGAGCTGCACGCTCGATTCTCCTCCGGTTGCATCAATCTTGTAATCGGCGATTCGCAGTTTAAAATCACTCCTCGCCGGATCCTTCCCAAATCTTTTATCTCGCCGAGGTGATTCCATTCCGAACAGCCACCGCCTTCTATTATATCTCTCGCCACGAATTATTATCCAAATCAGCTGAGATCGCGACTTAAAACTCAAAGCCCCGAAGTCACTCAGCTATCTTAAGCCTCCGCCGCTAGAAACGGAGGAATCACAGTTCCATTCGTCCCCGGTTTCAATTAATATTCCCGGCGCCGTGTCGCATCCGTTGCCCGCGAGTCGTGGCTTTTTCCTAAATTGCGCGAAACCGGGGGGACGCCTTTAATGCCGTCGGCCGGGAAGAATAATTGAACTGCACGCGTGATTTAGGGGTGTGTACACGCGCGGGAACGGGCGGCGCTGTACGTGTTGCTGGTTTAACGGCACACTCGGAAAACCGGGGCGGAGCGTAATCTACTTAAGCGAAATTATCCTAGACCGTGCATCTCAGGAACTGTTATTGCGTTAGGACGTGGCGGGCGAGGCACCGTTCGCTTACAATTTTCCGCTGGCAAACTGCAAACGGTCGAAAGCGACGCGCGCCGCGTATCTTTGTCGCGGTACGAGCCGTGAATCGCAAAACGCGACAAACCCGTGAAGGATATCGTCCTTCGGCGGAACCGAACCGGGCTAAAAAGCGACGCCAACTAGAGGGCTCCGATCCTCTACTGGCTCCGCCCGCAATATTCCCATCCGATCGTTAATGAGGCGAGGTAAATTAATACCCTTATTCCTCTGGGGTCGCAAAGGCTTTTACTGGTTCCTAACCAGTAAAAATCGCGAGCAGGCTATTTCCTCTTAGAAACACAAGGACAAAGTATTACGGAATAATTACGTGGAATCCTTTCTAACCCTCTAAAATGATTTAAAAATTCCAGCCATTGCATAATGGTAGCATTAATGAACACGAGACAGCTCATTAATAAAATCGATCCTTCCGTCTGCAAAAGCGGCTTAAATATTCTGTATCCTTCGCCGGGGTTCGTGTATGCGCTTTTGTAAGAGTGACGACTGCTGGGGGCTCGCATACCGAGACCCTTACACGCGAATAACCGCATTACAAACACCCATGGCGAGCGGGCGGCCACTCGCGGCCAGACCGTGAACATTTCTCCGCGTCGTCCTTTGTAAGGGCAAAGAAAAGCCGGAGATAAAGATATATTCCACCGCTGGATAACGAGCCAGCCAGACAGAGCATTGTAGTCGACCGAAAAAGAGCGGCGCACGAGGCGTAGACGTTCCGCGACAGAAATACAGGGGCGCGGAAAAGTTGAGGTCGCGGTAACGAAGCAGGGGTGAAGCGGTTTCGTCACTGTCGCGTACAAAGCGCGGCAATTATTTTTTCATGCCCGCCATAACATCTTCCGGTTAACTAGGAACGCGATGGGAGGATCATTTGTGACAGAGCAACCGTGTATAATAGGATATCGTTCGCTGAGGTTCTTCGAACATCTTTAAATGGCGTTGATTAACGAACAGCGTGCAGTTGAAATTAAATGGAAATTGGTGGTGTATGAAATCACTTCGGTTGAATTTTGTAAATTCATATCCCGCGTGTGATGTACCTGCGTACATTAATATAGTCGAGAGCAGTGGTCATCACGGTTGGAGAAAATGATTTTACCACCCTGTACACCCAACTGCGCAACTGGCGTCGATTTACTTAACCGCGCGACCCAATCCGACGAATTATATTATTAACATAAATTCTGCGGATCTCTAGCCACGTATGCAAATTTCGTATGACCGCCAACTATCCGAAATTTCCGCTTACTGAAACCGAATCCTATTATATGTCGACTGGGCGCGATTCTGTTGTACACAAAGCCCCCGAGCCAACACCTCTATATCATAATGGGACGAATTCCCGCGCAGCTTCGTATCGGGACACGTTTTGCGGCGCGAAACTTTTAATGGCGTTGCCGTCTGCTCGATATTATCACTTACCATGCACGAGGGATATCAAACGGCCGAAAAACTCCGCGCCTCACCCACTATCTACCTCCATCCCCCGCTCACTTCGAAACGTCAATTCCCAGCTGATCATGCTAAAAACTCGGCCCAACCTCTTCCACATCTACATTCCGCCGCCGAACAATACGCCGTTCTCATCTCCGACTATCTATCCAAGCATGCGCCTTAATTTCCAAGCTTTCGCCGCATCGCGTGCACCGAACTCCCTCTGAACGGCACATCGATGCCAGAACATCCACCGTCCCAACCACCCCCATTCAGCGCGGCGAGCTTTCAACGGTGGCACACCGTACGGGCATTCGTCGCAATCGATGCTGGATCCCCAGGCAGCGGGCGTAGGCGTTGCGCCAGCGAGCATTTGCATTCGTGCAAGATGCACCCTCCAGCGAGGGGAGGATGGGAGGAAACGCGATACGCGGGTGGCCATGCATCCACGTCGAGGGTCACGCGTGTCCGTGGGCTGGCCGGCGTAGGAGCGATAACTTTGGCGGCACTTTCGATGCTATCACGGCCGGGGCATAGAGTGGCAACAAACGGGATCGCCGCATTCGTACGGTTTCCTACGGTCTGATTAAACTTATCGGCGACAACGGAGCGCGCTGGCTTCGCGGGCTCAACAACTAATTACAGTGTCGCGGCCCCCGGGGGTATTACGTATTCGCTAGTTGCCGGCAGGCCCCCGGTGTCCGTCGGGGATTCGAATTTCATAAAGGAACGCTGTTCCATATTCAAACGCCCCGTATCGTATTGTCGCGCGTCCTAATGGAAGCTGCGAGAAGGGCGCCTCCCGAGCAAGAACGCCGCGCGTTTTAACGGGATTCTCGTTTGGGAAGCGGAATCCCGCGGCTGAGGTAATAAGCCGACGCTAATTGCTTCAGCTTGGCGGTGGCACGCCGCTCCTGATCTCGCAAACGAGCTGTTTGTTCCCTCGAACGGGCGGGAATATGCTTTAATTACTACTCGATTAGTCGCGAACGATTGTTGCCACCGCGCGGCTACAAATGGTCACCGCGATCGCCTCCACCTGTGAAACACTGGCGTCGCGATACGAGCCGAGAATCCTGGCACCAGGGACCATTCGTCGATTCGCTCTGTCCTACGTCGCGTCACTTTCTGCCGTTCATTCCGCATTCCACGTTCACTCGCGAGTCTTCCTCCGTGCACTCCCGTCAGGCGTTCCTTCACGGGCCTCTCGGCGGAATCGGACCATCGAACCTACCCGGCGATGATCGTACCAACTGGCCGACCGACGTGGATCGCTCGACGTTCGACAATATGCCACGCGAGCTGTGCTTTAAGCCGCAAAGATCGCTCTCATGAATATTCACCTGACCGCGGAGTTAGTCGGCCAGACGTCGGCCCGAGACGTGCCGTTTCGGCGCCACCCTCGGTCGGTCCGGGCGGCGATTAACAGAGGATTCCCGACCTGCCACAACCGCGTGATAATCTTACACGAAATGGAGTACGCGGGTCGATTCGTTTCGGGGGTTCATTCTTCCCCACTTTGCTTCGTAGGATTCCACTTATCGATGCTTGGGTCTATCGAGGGGAACTTGGATCGGGTTCGTGGGGTGGACGTGACTGCTCAAGCATTTTCGAGATCCCGATTCTTCTTTGCGGAAGAATTCAATCTTCGCTTGATGGTATCGTGCTTCTTTGGCTATACCTCTGGACACAAGCTCTGTCTCTCGGAAGGAGATAGTTAGCAGTCATACCCTAAGTGTCTAACCCTTGAAAGTAGCCTCGGGTGTTTGTAGAATCTGAATCGGATCATCCTCTGACTATCCCCCGAATAAGACACGAATTGGAAACGGTGCCCGAAGAGGAGGGCACCTATTCCCAGGCTTGAATGATTGACGGCGAGCGCGCGCGTGTCGGGCATCGCGTATTACTACGTGGTTAAGCGTATGCAAGCTGGTCGATCCACGCTTTCGACAAGAGCCGCGACATCGTGTCGGCCGGCTGACACGTTTAGATTCATGGCGAAAGGGGAGCCGCCGTAAAATGATATCCGCGGGGGCCGCTCGAATGTTAATTACCTGCATAATTAATGCCATTAGCAGCGTGGAGAACGGCCGCGGACGTGGACGCGGGCGCGTCGGCCGAACATAAAACCACCGCGGGCTTTACTTAACCGAATGGTCTCCAGACACGTCTCTTGATAACAGTCCCCCGGCCTCTGTCCCTCCACTCTCGCGGACTTCTTTCTCCCTGTTTCGCCGTCGGGGGAGCCGCGACCATCGATTAGACGCGTGTTATAACTTCCATCACGCATTTCACCCGGCCATTCCACTCGCCGACTGTCCCTCCGCCCTTCTTCGAAGCCACTTCGTGTTTCCACCCTGTTCGCTTGCCCCTGCTCGCCCACCCACGGCTACGCTGGGGGAACAAATCCCCCCCTCAGTTGTTCACCGCACTTCGATAAACTTCGTGCTTTATAATTTCCATTCGGCTTGCACCTCCCTGCGTTCCCGTTCGCGCTGCACCGGTTATTAGAGCGCAATAACTTCGATCGTGGTTCCGTTCTGTCTGCAACGCGAATAGGAGCGTGCACTGGTCGTGGTTTTAAGGGATGGTTCCTTGCGAACCGGCATCCAGTGCTTCGAAACGTAACCTGGGTGTAGCGTGATGGAGTAACAAGTACCACGGTGATGCTACTGTTACGAACGATGGGGTACATAATATTATCATACAAATGCAAGAAACTGCTCGAGGAGGAGATCGTCGGGGTCGATGGGGCGAGTGTACGATTGGTAGATCATCCCCTTCGTATGTATCAATCCTCCAAACCTGCGAAGGAAATTCTTCTGCATCGACTCAGATATCCCTCGTGTTATCTGAATACCATAGCCTAGCTTATCACCATCCTTCCCATCACGGTATAATAGACAGGTGTTCCGACTCTGTACCTTTTACCCCAGCGATTTTGTGTGCCGAATTCTGTTTAATTCCCCTGGCCGTCGCGAGAGGCGTCGTGACTTAGAATGCATATACATATGTATTAATGAGACTGTAGTAGTAGAGATTTTAGTGGTATTACTGGGCTTGCCAGACACAACAGGCCGTATGTAAATTAGGGCTGGGACTATTTGTCGAATTTTCGGTATTCGAATATTCGAATACTTCAGTTGCTCAATTATTTGGCGAATATAATTCGAATATCCAAGTATTCGAATACTATTCGAATACTGACGTTTTCGAATAGTATGGTGTGAATTATAAATCAAGTTCTTTAGGTTCATTTTTTTAGAAGCATTTATTTAGTTTCAGTTGTGAGTTCGTTAGTTTGTCAGGGTGAAATATTGTAAGCTAATTTTGACCCACTTCAACATATCCGATCGGCTTGAAACTTTGCACACATGTGTAATTCCGATGACAATACAATATTTTCACTAAAAAGCATGAAATACTTTATGGTGAAATTTTTTTTTTAAAAACATTCTTTTATTAAAATGTACTAAAAAGGGACAATAATTTTGATACCGGCCGATCTGACTGCCTGAGAAGAATTCCCTGTGAATGTACCAGTAAATGAACACGTACCAGTGAATGGACATTTTATATTAAAATGAGTAAAATAAGTTATTAAAATAAGCAACTAATTAATTTATAGACTTCTTTTAATTTCTTGCTTCATATCCAAACAATTTTTGCAGCACGTGGAATCAATGGCGCTGCAAACATAATTTTATAAAAGTTTTCATTCATTAGCCTTAAGTGTTCATTTATTGGTACTTTTTTTTATTCTTATTATTTTATAATTAGTTATAGGGTAAACGCACCAATAAATGAACACTTAAGACTAATGAATGAACACTTTCATAAAATTATGTTTGCAGCGCGATTGATTCCACGTGCTGCAAAAATTGTTTGGATATGAAGCAAGAAATTAAAAGAAGTCTCTAATTAATTAGTTGCTTATTTTAATAACTTATTTTACTCATTTTAATATAAAATGTCCATTCACTGGTACGTGTTCATTTACTGGTACATCAACCCTATGAGGGAATTCTTCTCAGGCCGTCATTTCGGCCGGTATCAAAATTATTGGTTCCTTTTTAGTACATTTTAATAAAAGCTTGATTTTTAAAAAAAATTTCACCATAAAGTATTTCATGCTTTTTAGTGAAAATATTGTATTGTCATCGGAATTACATATGTGTGCAAAGTTTCAAGCCGATCGGATATGTTGAAGTGGGTCAAAATTAGCTTACAAGATTTCACCCTGACAAACTAACGAACTCACAACTGAAACTAAATAAATGCTTCTAAAAAAATGAACCTAAAGAACTTGATTTATAATTCACACCATAATATTCAAATACATCAGTATTCGAATAGTATTCGAATAATAACATTCGAATACTCAAATATTCGAAGTTTATTCGTAGCATTCGAATACTTGTAAAATATTCGAATAGTAAATTATTCGAATAGTCCCAGCCCTAATGTAAATGCCTTTACGACATCGACGAAATCTGCCGGCCGCCAGAAGAACTAGGACGAAAAAGTCACACATTCTGGACAGGAGTCGGAACACCTGTCTATTACACCGTGCTTCCCATTCTAAGACTCTCCAAGAACCTTGCGCACCATCCTACGCAATCCAGTTGAAAATCTTAGTTCCCCTCGCCTCGGTTCCAGTCAGAACCGAGCCCTTAATCACTTCCTCGCGAGAAACACCGGAAGCCCTCTTATTCCCCTGTTACAAATACGTGTTACGCATCGTTACTGGGGGGGGGGGGGGGGGGTCTCGGTTTCCTCAGCCAAAACAGGGGGAAACAGAGCAGAACAGCAATTCAATTTCACGAACGTACCATCATCCCGACGATTTCCCGTGTATTTACCAGCGCCCGGGACCGCCTCGCAGGAATTCAGCTAAAAAAAAGGAGGCAGGAAAAAAATAGCTGAAAGTGTTTACCCTGGAGGGTTCCGATTCCCCGCGATTTTCGAAATGCGCAACGCCCGGCCGAGGGAGAGCCGGACAACGGTCGCCGCGGCAGGCTCACACGGGAATAACGACCACGATTGTATACCGTGTGGGATAAATAAACGGCGACCCTGTTTCGCTTTGATCATTCATTCCGGAGGCGTGTGGTCGCGTTCGATTGCCACGCGCGGGCGTGCACGCCGAACAAATCGCCATAAAGTACTAAATTGCGCTAAATGGCGGCAGGGAATGCGTTAACGCCTGATCTAACTCGCGGCTGGACGGTAGCGCGGATGGAGGCTAACGATTATCGATTGGGTGTCGATGGCGTGTCGATAATCATGTCGCGCGCAGGCAATTCTTGTTACTCACAGTGGAGCGTGCTTTGGATGAGCCTGCGAGCTGTAGGAATATGTAAGACTCTCTTAACCCTTCGTGGTCAGGGTGTGTCGCACCACAAGAGAAATTTTCGAGTTCAAATGTCGCGCCTTCGCGACTTCCAAAGGAGATTTATAAAAAAAAAATATTAATAACATCGTTTTTTTCCACGACCGCTCTTCTTGAATTACAAATTTCATCATATCAAAATTTACATTTCTAGAAAAAGATTGTTTGGATAAGTAAATCTCTAATTAATAAACTTATATGAACAACCGACGAATAAGCTACCAAAACCTTTATATCAATTCGACGTAAACATGCCCAACTAATATAAATATCTCCAGCTATACCTACTAAAATCTAATAATGAAGCTGCTGTGGAGCTGATTAATTGATCAACTGATTTGTTTAAAGATACTATCCAGCACGTATCTTTTATCGACCTCATTCATTTAATAGGCGGACTCGTTACCAAACGAATCAGACTAAACGCACCAGACTCCGAAGCTCGTGAATTGCAGTCGTTGAACGCATTCCGTCCTCGTTTCGCGGATCAGCCAGGCAGCCGCGAAATTTATGGGGCACGGTTTCGCGGTCAGCCGTCTCCCGCGTAAATCGCGGAAAACAGTTGCTTACGATACTCACCGGGACTTGGTAAATTCGAATATGTAGCCGTGCACGCGCTTCTCCGCCTCGTTGCGCCTGAATAAACGACCGTCAGCTGAATGCAGCGCAGTGGCGTGCCAGCCAGCCACTCGCCACGCGTACGCGCCGGTCCGCAAATTAAATATCCTTTTTGCGTCCAAAGGGAAACGTCGTTTCATCGAATCCCCACCCTGCGGTTAGTTCCTCGCCGGCCGTTTCGCCGTGAACTTTTTTTCAGCAGCCCAGCCTGGTGCACGCTCGCCTTACGCCATCTTATTGCATTCTTTGGTCGCCACCTTCGTGCCTATTCGTCCCCGCGCGCATAAAATTACCCCCTTCGAGGTTCCGGCGAGTTTTCATAACGCACATGCAAATCCGCCGAGGATTAAGATTGTTCTATACCTACAACAATAGCGTTCCCATAATCTACCCGCGGCGACGCCTCGAGTTTGCCGCCTCGTTCGTCTCGCAATGCCCACCAGCTGAAGCGTTGATCTTTCGCTAGGTTTCACCGGGGTATCGCTACTGAATCACTGTTCGAGGGAAAGTTCTGTATGAATTCCGCGAACGCTCGGCTCGGGGTGGCGCGGTGGCGAGGGGGATGAAATCGCGGGATGGTGTCAGGCTTGATTTTATCATCCCGAGGCTCCGGGGAATGCGAGTTTCGTGGATTCCGATGCAGCCCCCTGCGATCTTCTTCGTCGCATCAAGCACAGCCGTTGCTGGTATGTGTCCCGCGTCGCTGGGGCGCACACCCATCGGCGAGCTTCAACAACAAATCATCCCCCATCGCGAAGATCGCATTCGCGGGACTCGCGAACGCGTTCGAGCCTCGCTCCTTTGTTCGCCAGTTCGACTTCCCTCGCCATTTAAACAATTCAATCTCGTCGGCTGGCACCAAAGTGCTCTAACAGTCGCCTAGGCGGCGGGGTTGTAAATCACGCGCTACGCGAGTGCCATTTCGGATTCCCGACGTGGCCCTTTGTCGCCCGTATAATTCACACTCGGTCACGTATTACACCGGCCGTTACAGCGTGCATTACACTAATGTCAAACAACGTCCTGGACAACGCTGGTGCCGCGTTAATTTCGCGGATGGGCTCGTTCGAACGTGGGACGAAAAGTTGATCTTATCGCGCGGTTCCCTCGGGGGGTTTAACACCTTCTTAGAGCGATGACGAAGGCGTTGCAACGGTATACAAGGCGTCTCCGAGTTCTTCTTTATGTTTCGATGCTAGCTGGTTAGTTGCTGGCGTGCAGGGTTACGCGAAGGGAAGAAAATCCGATTCCTCTTTTCAAGCTTGCATTCGGAACGTATTGGAAATCGCAGTTTACTATTTATTTGTGGATGGTAATAAGCTAAATTGTCAGTTTGAGTGACGCTGGATTGCGAAACGATGCGACTGGAGGGAATATTCGATCACGTCCGTCGGACCGACGTGACCGGGAAAGATTTCTAGCCAAGTCTGACGGGCACATGTAATTGGGTCGTTTTATCGTTTTTTTTTTCTTCCCTTGCGAAATTGCATGTTACTTGTCGCGACAACCACTGACAGCAGCAAATCCTTGCTGTATTCGAGTAGGAATACTGGAGGATGAAGATCCGCGCGGAGTGCATGCAACGTTAGATATTCTGATTGATCTAACCAGCATACTGTCTGATAGAAACGACTCGGAGCTGTGTCGTCATTCGGTGTCCACGCTGGAGAGCGAAAATCACCGAACACTGTCCCCGTTTCCCCCGCGATTGCTCGGGCGCAGTGCTCAGACAATAAGTATGTACGACAGGTGTCTTTTAGGTGTGAAACGTGATCCAGGCCAGAGAGATATACGTGTTCCTCGGGAATCGATATCTCGCCAGTAACGCGTCCTTAGCTCATCGAACGACAGCTTGTACCGGAAGATTGAACAAGCACTCCCAGCTTTTATTGTTCGCGGAACAGGGAAGTTGGAGCGGCTCGAGGATCCCGTTGAAGAGTTAGGAGGACCCGCTCTGTATTCCGATAATGTAATAGAATTCGAGGAAAGAAAAAAGAGCGAAGAAACGGGAGTAACGGTGATCGAGATCAAGCTAGACCCGCTCGAGCCTCATCCACCTTCAGATATTAATCCTTCGCAGTGTAGAGATTGCAATCTTCCATTCGAACTTCCCCTTAAAAACCAATGATTCTTTCATTTACTTTCGATTTTCTTCGATCGTCCATCTCATGCTTCCTTCTCGAATTGTAGGATGATCTGTCGATATAGTAACTCACGCAGCAAGGTGTACGATATAGTAGATATAAGTGATATAGGAAACTAATTTAAAAATCTAAGGGGAACCACACCGTATATGGTCAGACAAATCAGTGGTTTCACTAAACAATACAGCCACGAGCTATAGCTGCACTCTACACAATTTCAATTTAATATTTCATGCCAACTCTTCTTGTTTCAGGTGAGTGTGAAGCATTCAGCCCACCTGCAAGCTCGTTTCTCGTGGATCAATGTAAGTGACAACACAGATCGACCGCGACTCCCATTCAGGCACCGAAAAGCGAACCCGTAGGCAGAGGGTATCGAAGTTAAATTTAATGCCTTTTGTTTCGAGTGAAATCGAGGAGGAGTACGGAGAATACAGACGTTCATTGTCTCGGAATTACCCTGGGCAGGGAGTAAGAATTGCGGGTCGACGGACGCGTTTCAGCTGCGCATCTGCCGTGAAACGCCACTGTCCCTTTGTACTAAACGCGGATAGTTAGGATCTCGAGTGTCCTTTTGCTCGAGGCGTCGTGAAATTGGATGAGATAAATTCGAAATTGTAAAATAAACTCGTCGGACGTTGGTAAACGAACCGGCGGGACGCGGTGCACGGAAAAATGCCGGACAACAGAGTAATTATCTGCGAGTACTTTCACAATGCTTACTGAAAGCTTCCTCGTCATGACGCTCCTCTACCGGGCACATCTTACTTTCTCCTTATGTACTATATTTTCTGTTTAACGAGTAATAAAGTCGCGGTAATAAAAAAAAAATAGTCTGACTTCTTGCTAAAAGAATACCTACAACATTCTCTCAAACATTCCTACTGCCTGGCCGATAACGAATATACCTATTAGTTAATGGGAATTTCAAATAAAATATTTGTTAAACGTCGCTCGACGGGTACCGTTACGAATGGATGGAAATTGAGAAAGGGACGGGAATAGCCCCGACAGAGATTGGCAGGGCGTTCCCAGCCATGCTGTAAGTGCTAATCAATTGCACTGGCGATCGCTATACAGGCCGGCTTAATTAATTGACTAATTGTCATGCTAATCAGCGCTACTAAGTTGGAGCGTGTCCGTCCAATGGGAGTCGTGGCCATCGGGAATCACTTCGGTAATCGACTACCCGGGAAATTTCCATCCTGTACCTGGAATGTCAGGAGCGCATGAATATTCCGCCAATTTACAGCAAACATCCAACTTTAATCACAGACTCATTAACCCGCGGCCAGAGTCTCTTTCCCCTACAAGCCGGGCGAAACTTTGTCGAACATTTGACGAGTCCCCATCCGTCGATTCGGCGAGTTCGCTCGCATCTCCCTTGTTTTCTCCGCGACCCACTTCGCTCTAACAAATATCCGGGCCAGCGCCGACAATTTCGTGAAGATTCGCAGCGCGGCCTCGGAATTGCGCGCCGCCCATGACTCACGCGTACGTCAAAGAGGAGCAGCTTCGTTTCATTTAACAATGTCGCGGGGCGAGGATGGAGGACGGTTTCTTGGTAACCCTTTTCAAGCGCATCACTTTCCCTTGGAAGCATCCACCTCCGTGTCTTTGTCGATGGGACAGGGGCAACCGAGTGTATTAACTTCTATGAAGGAGCCGGTAGGAGGTCAACAGGAGCAGACTGACGGCAAACACGCGGCTTGTCTGCGCGAAGCAAGTGGCGGTCGAATGAAAAGGGATGCTGGCAGTTTCGCGATAAATAAAGGAAAGGCCGTGGCCCCTTATAGCTGGCATGGGTAAAGGGGGTGGAGCGAGGGAAGCGTGGGGGAGACAGAGAAAAAGAGATCTAAACGTGTAACAATGCTGGCAAGGGTGTACATTTGCAATTCCGCGCGGCAATTAAGAAAGTCTGCACGCAATGTCGCCTCTGTTTGTGCGCGGAACGGTGTGTGACAGTCTCCCTTTCTTCGGCCACACGCTCTCAGATAGCATCTCGATTCGCTGTTGACACGCCAGACCTTTTAACCCTCCACCATCGAATCGCTAACGAGCCGGGGACTTGCGTAACTGGGATACAAATTTGTTCGAGACCAACTTGTGCCTTTAAGCGAGAGATCCTCGTTTGTATTGCTCGAACTTTCAAGCTTCCGGTTGAATCTTAACCCAATTAAAATCCCTCCGAATTTATTTAATCGATAGTCGATAAAGTCTATCCAGGGATTGACTTCTTAATTGCTTCGGGCAGCATTGTAACAAGAGTGACACTGCCAATGGAGATCGTAAATCCACGTACGAGGGATGTACGAAAATCTGAGGAAACGCCGGAAGGAACTCGGGGTAACACAGGAAATAGCACTTTTATCCGTGGCAGAAGAGGATCCAGTCGAGATCTCGAAACAGGTCTCCAGGTTGCACGCTTTCTCAGCGGATATAGCAATATCACTGGAATTTCCTATAGGAGTCGTTGAGACCGGCGTAAAAGATATTCGGAAATTTCCGAAAATACCTGAAAGAATCTCGATAGCGCTCCGCGACAGGGGATGAGAATCCTAATACAACTTCGTAACTCCCTCTTCCTCCACGGATACAATAATGCCAGGAACTTTTCATATCTAAGTCACAAGTTTATTAAACTTGGATGGATCTCGACAGCCCGGTAAAAGAATCTGATGAAACTTTCGCTCGACTTAGACCGCGGGCCAAAGGCGCGCCCCCGGTTAGCTCCTTTCCCCCTAACACATATATTACACACCTTAGCTGTTCGTCCTTTCCGAATTTATACTCCAAAGGGAACTCGACCTTGATTATCGATCAGTACGCTTCCATTCCCCCGGTAAACTGTCCTCGATCGACACGGAATTGGTTTCGACGGATTTCCTACGCATTTCAATCGTCCACCGTGCACCAGGGAATTGTCGAACGCGCCGCTGGAAGACCGGCAGCTTTGCGTATGACACGCCTGCTTGAGCCCCGAATTTCCTCACGCAATAACTGACGCAGACGCCAAAGCATATCAACGTCGGCTATCTACCTCAGGAAATTAACTCGCCTGCTAACCTACATTCGCTCCCTGCTGTCTGCGCTATCAGCAGTATGTTGACGGTAACAACGGCAGGAATGATACCTACTCGACATCAATAATATCGCAAGCCAATACACGCCCTTCGATTCCTACAGAAACATCCTGTGCGAGGTAGAGATCCTTCTACGATCCATCTACAAGTGAAATTCTTCTAAGTGTGCAGCGGTTGCCGCGCACTCAGGAATACCCATTACCAGTAACTGCTCAGAGAAGATGCTCGCAGTGGCGAATGGCACGTAGAAAAACGCCTAACGCAATTTGACTCCCCCTGGACGAGCAGGGTTTACCCAGCTCCCCGCAATCAGAACACTTATCGAGACTGGACGCGACCTTTCCGTCCGATTGGAAAGTTTCCCATCGGTCGGGATTCCATTTGAGAGTGGCTTCCGTCGAGTTCCTCTTCAAATCTCCTCGGCGGGAAGCTTCTTCGCATAATTTCCAGCGGTCGTCGACACGGGACGCGGGACGCAGGGCGCGGGAGCGGAGGGCCAGCCGGGGGCTGGGAAAAGCCTCGCGTAATTCGAGTCACGGCTCGTCCGGCGCGGCGGCGGCCTCGCGTAGGAAAAGTTCGGCAGGATCGCGCAAAAACCGTCTAACCGGCGCTAATATGAATTTATACGGGCGCGTTTTGTTCCGCCGGCCCGTTATCTCCGCGGGCTTACAACGGGGGCGGGGCGGATATCCCGCGCCACGTCGAAAGTCACGCGCTACTGCGGCCGAAAGATAAGCTTCGTGCGCCGGAAGAACGGAAATTGCGCATTTCATACTCGAGAGGGACCAGCCTGGCGGAGTTTCCTCTATCGTCTTTAGTAATTCGGCGGCCAGTGATTTCATTCCGCAGTTGAACTTCTGGCCCGCCGAGTGGGGGGGTGGGAACTGTAGTCCAACTGTAGCTCTTTTCACCCCCGAGATAGGGAAAATTGGTGGAGGGAGATACGTCGTACCGTTTAGCCAGTACTTAATTCCTGTCAGCACGCTCCGCTTTTCAAAGGACGCACCAGTTGCACCTGCTCTTATTCAGCCTCCAATTTCCTCGCTCTCTTTAGTTCGAGGGGGTGGTTTTCAGAAGTTTCTTGGATTCCGTTATAATAATTCGATATACCCTCGTGGCGTTTGTACTTTCCGCGGCTGGTTTGATGTTACACGATTTGCGGGGCACAAAAAACGCGGATCGTGCGAATGGAAGGAGCGAGCGGAAAAGGGCGAGCTCGTATCCTTTGAATCGCAACGTCGCTCGCTTCAAAGTCGCATTATAGAATTTCGCACGTTTACTCGCAATATTCTACCTTTCCATCTCGAGCCCTTCCTTTAAGAACACCTCTGCCCGAGTTCGCCGTTCCCGAGATCCGGGAAATCTCGTTCTTCTCCCGAACGAAAAAGAGAGCGCATCTACGCATCTCTCGCGCCCGCCTCCGTTCGCCCGTCAGTTTGAGGAAATTGCTCGGAGAATTTTCATTTTCTTTAAGCTCCGCGTTCTTCCAGCTACTTCCTCGAAATGGCTGAGCCAGTTAGAACGGGGACTTCGGATCAGCATCGCCTCGTATTTTTCCGCGTCGAATTCGCGCCAGTTCCGTCACAGCACGCTGTCGCTAGAAAGTCAGCCAGGGGATCGCTTTTAATTAAAAACGGCTACCTTTCTTCCGCGTAATTTCCTTGGTCTCTTCCAGAAGGAAAAACGTTACTTCTCGTCTTTACCACCATACTGCGGTTGAATGTACAGTAGTCGTATAAATATTATACATTTTAAGAAGTTAGATCCCATGTTCCAATAATCAGACTAATATAAATCATGGAACTTAAATCCATCCATTATGAACTAAATCTGTATCAGAATTCGGTGGACGTTAATCCTCCTCATCGAGGAAACATCCATCCCAATCTGGAGCTTCGAATAATTTGATGTAATCCCGATAACGTCTCCTTGGTAGCATGATAAATAGCTACTTGCTACATTGCTCGCTTGTAGAAGGGAGCCGACCGCGATGTCTGATCCATCGACGAAATTCACTTCGTCATCCCCTTCCAGGCCGCCTCGTGGTCGCGTTCCGTGGCGCAGAAACGATAGGAAAAGCGATTCGGGAATGATAACCATCGGCGAGTAAACAATTCGATTATTCCGGCCGGGAAAAGTTGAACCCCCCGTGGTTGCTGGGGGCTTTAAACGTAAGCGGTTTCCAGGCTGGAAATCCTCAACAAGGACTCTCCGTCTGCAGAGAAGGTAATTCTTGCTTAAACGTGGCACGAGGATGAACGAGATCGGGCAAAGGGTTGAATTACTTCGGCGCCCAAATTAGGAGCGACCCTTAGACCCTTGTTTAATTTGGCAACCCCTTATGTCAGCCACGCTCCGCCAAGATACACACGTTTCACGCAGCTGCCGTATCTCTATTAGCCTTTCTTTCGCGTCTACTCCCTTGGCTGCTTTTTCCTTCCCCTTTTCTTCTGATTTTTATATCTCTGCATTTCTCGAAATTCCCCCTAATTCGTCTACCTTTGCTATTCTTTATCCTCACATTTCCTTGCAAGTTCTTTCTTCCCTTTATACGGTTTCTTCTCTGCTTTGATTTCTGCTACCTCACCTAAATCTTCCTCCGTGCTCCTGCAATCTTTGTCTTTCTACTTTCCACATACCTGTACCTAGTGCTTCTCCAAATTTGCCTTACTTTACCCTAAGTCCACCCGAGCTCTGTCTCTTATCTGCTGCAATGTTTTCTCCCTGCAATTTTACTTCCTCCCCTTTCTCTGAATTCCTCGCCGCCGTTGTTTACACATATTCAAGCTCCCTGCGATCTTCGTGCCCCGACATTACGTTCTGGCATGCTCAAGAGCCAAGCACAAGCAATAGCAGGGAAGATTCTCCTCTCTGTGCCAGTACGTACACGGAGATCCCGAGTTCCTTAATCACGCTGCATGGGAATGCTCAGGTTTATGCAATTATTGTAATTGGACCGCTTATGAATAATTCTCCTCTGACGAGTGAAACGGTCTGCTGTTTGTATGGCGTTCTGCAATTGGTTTGGTTCAAACGGTTTCCACCACCTCTTTCCACGAATCTTTCCATAATGAACACGATCACGAGGAAAACAGGTGCACCAAACTCTTGGCTAACAAATTATTCACAGTTTCACGTGGGTAATTCCGCCGTGCCGCTATCGAGCTTCTGGATCGATTCACTTCTAATATTTCCAAAAAGGTACCGTGTGAAACGAGAGGCGAACTTTAGAAAGGGAAAGCTAGCCATTTCTGGAAACAAACTCCACAGGTTTCCCGTATAAAATCGCTCCTTTATGGTATCGCTTGAACGTACACGCTTGGAGGAAACAGGAAACCGCGTTCGCGAATAAAATCGGGCTCACTGAACTTCGAATAAAAGTATTACATCCATCTCTCCACGCATTTAAAACGATTTTTACCCAGCTCCTCAGTCACAGTTTCTCGTCGTTAGTTCCTTAATCGCTTTTCATGAGAAGGCACCCGACCTGAAATTATAATTAGCGCCGTCTAATTCGCGAGCAGCACTGTGATTAACCCTTCTCCAGCTTGCGCGTAATTTCTAACCTCTCCCTCGCCTTTGTCCGCGCGTTCATCGCGAAAATATCGGGCATTTTTTGTACTCCCGAAATCTGGAGGAGAATAATCCACCCAGGCACGTTCTCCAATTACCATTTGACCGATAATCGCCTCAATAGAACAAGGAACAGGGGGCGAGTTGAATAAATACACCGTAGAGATTACGTTTCCCAGGCGCTTTTCATTTGGCAACTTTATCGAACTTTTATGCAAACCAAGATCCCTTCGTTTCTTTTTCTCTCCGTAGGTGATTCTTTTATGGCTGAGGATTGCATTTAAAAATCTGTTAAGAGCTTCCCGTTTCTCCTTTAAAATTAAGGACCTTGCAGCAAGAGGGGTGCAGCTCCAGATTTGAAAAATTCGCAAAAATGGAAATAAAAACTTATCACTTCAATTACTACTTATTGCGAGAAAAAATATATTTTTCAATTAGTGTTCTCTTTTCTATGTAAAGTCGAAGCAATCATTTTTTAACAGTTTTTTTTTCTAATTTACTGGAAGTTGGTAAAGGTGGAGTTGCACCCCTCTTACCGAAAAGTCCTCAATTTCTAAGGCGATAAACTATTAGAAGTAAATGGCCCTTGTGCCTAATACGAAAGTCACGTGACAGTATTGCAACCCTGCTGCTCCTTAACTTAAAATTGCACACAATCACCCCATTTATCTAGCGTTGGCATAAGAGTTTTTACCGTTTTAACAAATTTCGTGCAGTTCGGCCAGCTAACTCTGGCCAGCCGTGCAAAGAGAGGCCGTAAATCACGATGTGTACTCTCTAATATCCGACAGCCTGGACTATTTTCAGCAGCGCGTATTAACTGACAGGTTATTTCACGCAGTGTTTTACGATCGTTCTGATCGCGCCTGTCATCCTTCGCTGATATTTCGCTCCATTCACTCTTCGAGGTGCAGATGCTCGAAGAACCATTCGACAATTCGCAACTAGAATAGAGCATTTCATACGCGACACTTTTACACTTTTATATATGTACATTACACTTGACACTGTTCGGGGAGTACATGTGTCTGATATCTGGTCGAACTTTTCATCACGTTCTACATCCCTACTCCGTATTTAGGTGGAGCTCTTAATCAGAATAGCAGTGTACCTAGTAAAAACATTTCTTGTCCAAACATACATACATGTCCGGCTACGCTAATATCTCCCTAAAAATACGAACAGGAAGTATCAATCCGCGATCGTTGAGATATTCTCGACGCGACATGTTCTCCGCTGGCGCAACATCACGCCAATCCATTTAAAAACAATCCCGCCGCTGCCCCGCCATCGAGCGATCTCTGTCGAAAACGCTCGTGAAAACAATCGCCGCGCCGATGATCCCCGTGTATACCACGCAAGACGCGCGACCAAGGCAGGAAATTCGACCGTTTACCCACGAATTTCAAAGCAAACACGGCTGCCGCTCGCGAACGTAAACATTTATTGGCCCTGTCCGGAGACACGTGTATTTTCACCCACGTGACAAAGGGGAAGGCCGATCCGAGTGAGATCGATCTCGGTCCATTTTTCGACGGTTCCGTGAAGATCATAAATGCTGCGAAGTGGCAATCAAGCTGCAGGATGGACCGTGAAGCCGGTGGTCCCCGCGGGACGAGGAATCTTGCGAGATCGTTAAGAGCTGCCATGCTTCCTCGTTGGCTGCGAGGCTCTGCTGGAATTGTGTGGAGTGGCAAACTGTTGATGGGACGATGTCGTGGTTCGTTGTGCCGTCTCGGGTGAATACGCACGCACGCGAACCCGGTACCATTTTCCATGGTGCTCCGTGGCCAAAGCGCGCGTAGGAAATTGAACAAAGAAGGGATCAGACCGAGGGAAACCTTCCAATTACAGGGGAATTCTATAACTAGGTAATGTCAATGGTATTGGGACTCTGATACTCTCTGCGGGAATTCAATTCAGTGGGATAACTTCTTCTGGGCTATTACACCTTCAACGTCCAGCTGAGGCCTTTTTAACGAAAATTTCTCTCGGCAGAAGGTCCTCGCGATACCGCTTATTGGTTCCATCAATTGTAATTACGTCTTGTCGCGTCTCTGATCTAACTCTGGGTATTAATCATTCACCCGTTCGGTTATTGGGCGTGTCTACGATTCCACAGAGATACGTGCGGTTTTATTTAGCCTGGCTTGTAAAGATCAGCCGCGGATCCAAGGGGGAAGTCGATGAATTATTTGCGCGTGGCTTTCATGCCGCTGCTCCGCGAGCCGGTTACAATAACTTCGTTCAACTTGTAAGCTGATTGTAGTCGAACCTCCGTAGATTCTCGGGGCAAAGCTGCCGCGGAAAAGTTAATGGAAGGAGGTTTAGGCGACCAGGCTTTGCTCTCCTTTATCGGAAATGAAAACAGCTCGCAGCATTGGTGCTCTTTAATTAACCAATGGGCTCCGTCAAGCACCGCGCCAAGCACGAGCAGCTATTTTACGAACTCTTTCTTGCGACTTAATTAAACCGAGCGGATTACAAGCTGTGGCGTTTCAGTCGGTCGCGAAAATAATAGGATTTGCCGTGGAAGACTTGACCGGGAGGATCGCCTCTCTACGCGTGATCGTACAACCCTGAGCATGAAGCATTGGATTCTACTAACAAGGGGACACTAAGGTCGACGGGAAACGGATTTTCCTGAACCTTGCAGTATTTGAAGATGTCGCCTCCGAAGTTAATTTGGCAAAGCAGTAGGGCGCGCTTCTCAAGATTTTCCGAGAAAATTGCATTTGAAAATCGAATTATTTTCGCAATTAGCTTTCTTCGAGTTTCAGTTTATTTTTTTTTTACTTTCCCTTTTTTACTTACATGCTAGTATGACACGAGCCAGGGTGATATTCATCATAAAAGCATGGAAAACAATAATTTTTGCGGCACCTAGCACACACTATAAACGATTTTCAAATGCAATTTTCTCGGAAAATCTTGAGAAGCGCGCCCTACTGCTTTGCCAAATTAACTTCGGAGGCGACATCTTCAAATACTGCAAGGTTCAGGAAAATCCGTTTCCCGTCGACCTTAGTGTCCCCTTGTAAGTAGAATTTACTATTCTAATTCTCAATTACTTTTTAATGGCATGCCACCTTTCTTCACTTTTTAATCGAATCCGAGAGAAGCACGCTTGACATCGTTTTAGAATGCGATTCGAGGTCCGTTTTACCGAGCTCTTTGATTAAGCCAGCAGGGAAGGCGCGCGTAACGCGGCAGAATTCGCAGTCGAATTAAAGAAAAGGCTGTTTTAACTTTAATTAAAGTGGAGGGGAGAGATGCATGTCACACGCACGTGTGTCTCGCAGGACGTGCACCGTTCGCGTTATCAAGAAATCTAATTGAAGTGCTTGAAAGGGCCAGACGGGCGGCAGGAAATGGGAGAGGGCGGTGGAAGCAGAAGTTGGAGATGAATCGAGACGAAGCGTAGGAAAAAGTTGTCGCTGTCGGTCAGATTTTCCGCAAACCGAGCAGCTTAATTAAAAACAACTTCTGCTGGGAACGAGGGCCGTCTGGGTCCGAATACCGGACGCGAAATTGAGCGCTTCTCGGACCTGGGAACAAGCTGGCCAATTATATCGTCTATCAATTTACCTGAAATCTTGTCGATTAATAGATTTCACTTGCTTCAAACCCTGTTCCTCTGCAAAAGTGCATCCCGAACGCAAGCTTTTGCAATAAATATTAACAGTGGCGTCACTGATTTCGCGTGACATTATTCCCAGTGCATCGCAACAGACTTTATTTCGCGTATATTTTAATTAAGAATTCCAGCTGTTTTCCCTGCACTCGAACACCCGCATTAATCATCCTAATGCACTCGTGGCTGGATTTTTTTTCGAGGACCGTTACCCTAGACGATGATGGATCCGTAAGAGACACCGGTGGCAGTATTATCCATGGTATATATCTTTCGAGCCTGTTAGCGAGTCAATGGCGAGACTGACCTGCTCTGCTTTCGCCAGCAACGAGGGTGAGCCCCATCACGGGCATGGTTAACCATACACTTAACCCCCCTTCGACGATCACTCGTAACACAGACGTACGAGGGGTTCCTGGCTGTCTTTTGACACCGTGGTTGGGGCAAATGTTTTTTCAGGCCAGTGACACGCCCGCATACATTAATGCGTTAAACGCGCGTGAAGAGGGGAGAATAGGGATGATTCTCGGAGGGAAAAATGGACGATTGGAGGTTTGTGTCACGGTGTTTTTTTTTTTTTAATTTCCCTGGTCGTTGAAGGGAAATCGAAGCGGACTTACTTACCTACTTGAGTTATCGAAGCAACAAAGTATTTCCTTTGTATTAACGAGACTGGAACGCGAGGCCAAAGATTCATTAAGTCAGCTGTACGCCCGCATACACGAATGTTTCGAGCAGGAAGATCGAGTAGATATTCAAACAAATTTTTCATCCATTCTCATTAATGCAGCATCCGTCGCGTCGTCTGAGTGACGCACCCAGTGTTCCTAGCTTTAATTAACATTTCCAGTGGATTTTTGATACTGCCCCTTTTAATTGAATTCGGTTTAATTAACCCTTTTGTCACGCTGCTAAGTGGCATCATGGAAGGAACCGTGACCGTGGGATCGGAGGATTCTGGGAATAATTGGAGTAGCGGGTTAGTCCTCTGAAAACCCTTCAAGCGCTTAAAAACCCTGAGGAACTTGGCACCCTCAAGTTCTGCTTTATATTTCGCGGATTCGCGCTTTGAATCTCTGGTGTTCTTGTTATTTAAGATTCATCTGTCTAATAAGTGCAATAATCTGCTCGTATCCCACAACAACTTCGTCGTTTCCGTTTTATTTTTTAAGCTCGCAGTTTGTCATCGGTGGAAAATGGCTAACGACTTTGTGTAACGCGAAAGTCAGCGCGGCGTGTAAGGTTCGGGGCGAAATATCGGCGGCGGGGTACTTTGCTCGCGGGTGTTCGTGAATAAATAATTAGTGAAATTATCATCGTGCTGGCCTGGTTGAAAGGATAGAGGGGGTGGAAAAAAGCCGTCGGGAGAGTGGAGAAAAGCAGGAGCACAGCAGCGGCAGCGGCAGCAGACGGCCATTGTCTCGAGGCAGAGACCGTCCTGGTTTCAACGCTCTTATTTTTTTCTTTCCTCGTCATGGCGAGCCCATTCAGCCGCAATTAGGATTATTTATTTTTCCCCCCGGTCGACGCCGGGGGAAGGACATACCGCCGCAAGCCCTTGGTGGGCACCCCCTTTTTTTCACGATGAATCGGATCTCCGCTTCGCGCGTTTCCTCTCCATTTCCACCGGGCAACGCTGTCCTTTCGTCACCGCGAGTAGTTTATACGAACACGTGGTGTGTTTGACCGCGTGTCTGAGTCGCGATTGTTTAATAATTAAGCAGCGGTTAGTATGATGAAGGCGTGCAATATTGAAAAGTTGCGGAAAGACGGTGTTTACGTTCTATTAATGGAAACTGAGGCTCCCCGGCGCGATGGAATCGTTGCTAAACTTATTTAACGAGAGACCAAACGCGTCCGTTTCCCACTGCTACTCAAATTTGCATAGTTAACAGTGCAATATTTAACTACGTAACTACGTTGGTGCTTGCTTGCTCTATCAACGTAATTACGTAGTAACACCGGATTCTCCTCCCTGAAAATTCAATGCACATGTCGCACAGTGGAGCAAACGTGGACAAAAAGCGGACAAAATTCAATATTTTTTAAACTAATGATCCTATCGACATGCAATTGGTTTCTTTCGATTCAGAATGAATTTTTACCAATATTTACTTTTTACCATTTAGTCGTCTATAGGACTTTGGGACAGCAAAAGTTAAAAATAAGTAAACCTTTTTTTTTTACTTTATTTATACAAAAAATAATTATCTTCAAATATTAATAATCCTCTACAACAATACCTTAACTAATTAAATTAATAATTCCAGAGCTGCGTCACGCGCTACGCCTTGACCAGCGCTCATCGGCATCCCATATAAATTCCAATAACTACCGAATGTGCAAGAAAGTGCAAATAAATTTTTAGGTATATATTCTCTGATACTTCCCGGTATTAAATCCATTAACGGCAACTTAAAGCGAGATAACGCGTTAGTTATTCAGATTTTTACGGTTTTGGTCATTTAATGACCTTTATGCGGCGCCTACTGTTACAAAACGATACTTTTATAGTATAAAAGTGCGGGTTGTAAAATATTGACCCACTAGATAGGCTGTAACAAGCTTTAAATAATAATTAAGGACAAAATAAATTATAGCTACAAAGGAAAATTTTGATAATTTTAGCTTTATAACATTTTGCTTTTGGAAAAAGGGAAGAGGTTTTTATTCTTTGACTATTTACGGATAAAATACAATAATAATTTTTTCCAGATACGAACTTTAAATTTTGGATTTTTGTCCGCGTTTGCCCCACTGTGTGTCGTTCCTTTAATGACGTAAAACCAGAAGGCAAACGCGATTAATAATTGTAATTCAAGAAAAAGACAAATGTCCCTTTTACAATCTACCTCACAGACTTCTCCACGCTTCGGAACGGTAGCCCAATTACAAAATCCTACCACTGTTGACTCGGGTAACTCCTAAATCAGTGAAAATCACGAAAGATAGTCAGTTTCCTGGAGGCGATCGTTTGCTAGATCATCTCAAATTCTAAGCATCTCGGTATGAAAATGGGCCACGATATTCCAAAGGGCAATATCGCGCGTCTCTAATTCCAGGCTCAGCGGCGAAATTCATCGAAGCGTGGCTCGAACGAGAGTTTGCCCGTGTGATTGTTGCATACGCAAGATATACGACGGAGTCGTAACCAGCTATTTAGCAGCGGGGACATAGAGTGTAGAGGAACGCGGTATGTACTCCGTAGAACTCGTTTGTCACTGAATTACCGTGCAAGTCCGAGCTCCGGCACAACGATCCACGTGTATTCCTCGGTGTGCACGATAAAGCGTTCGTAAATCGTCCTCGCGACACGCGCGATTTTCTTCTTCCTTCCTCCGCCGCCAGATCCATGAGCAGATCTTGAATCATTGTTAAAGGCTAAAAGAACCCACCGAGCTTTTGACACATTTACACTGTCGCACTAAATTTCTTTCGTTGGAGATTGAAATGAATGGCCTATAAGAATGTTCGGAGGCGTAATAAGGCTTTATTCTTTCTTCAAGTGCAGCCATGTTTCAAACAACTGGGACTACATCTTTTTTAGCAGCATCGTGCATTTCGTCCTTTATGAAAACCGAGTCCTTCGTGTGTAATCTACATTCCGCACTGTATGCTTCAACTTCTACTCAAAGTTCTCGTCCTCATTTATAACAGACTTAAATAATTCATTCACAGCGCTCCGCTTTGTCACTCCCGCGCACCGTTTCAATTATTTTTCCCCGCGTTTCGGTTAATCGCGAGTCCACCGTTGCAAAGGCAGCCGTGAAGTGCGCGTTCTCCAAGGCGAGAACTACTTTTCACCATCCAGATTCTGGGGTATTTAACTTGCAGCGCGTTCCGTTTCGCAAGATCGCGGTTAAATAGCGGTTGAACTTCGCACGCAACACGTGCGGGTTAAATATGTTAATTCCACCCCTCTGGGACCGTACTTTTATTTAAAGGAACGATCCCGAAAGCTCTTTCGTGCAAAGTCGCGCCACTTTCCTACCCCAGCTTAAACTAATTTCCACATTTTGAGCCACCGTTTAAATCGCTAAACGCTGTTCAACGTTTAATTACACATTTAGATTCGCCACGGTGAAATTGGAGTCACCTCGAGTTCGGCAAGAATTAGATGTCTATCCGCGCAGCCCCGGTGCCCCGACGTTTCGCGAGACTCTAAATATCACAATTTTCCACGAGCTTCCTCGCCCCTTTCCATCCTGGAATCACCGCGAAAGCATTAATCCGTGGATCAGGGAGGGGTGGCGCTTGAAATCGTGGCTTT
This sequence comes from Andrena fulva, assembly GCA_946251845.1. NCBI lineage: Eukaryota > Metazoa > Arthropoda > Insecta > Hymenoptera > Andrenidae > Andrena > Andrena fulva. Next base: position 56,208,555 of record OX276329.1, on the reverse strand, counting down.
ACATTCGCGCAAAGATTAAAGGTGAAAGTTATCTGAGGATTATGGCTAGTTTAACTCGAAACCAAATTGTTGGAGGTTAATCTCTAATTAGCATCGCGAAGGTGTATCTACCGATGGTCGACCCGCTGCTAGTTTTCACTTGGAAGATGTTCCACTCGCTCTATGGGAAACTTTTGATTGCCAGGCACTCTGTCATCTTTATTACTTAACTATCTCTTCGTTCCTCCATCCCTTCGCGCCCTCCCCGGTTGTCGCTGCCGCGACCTCTCTCGATCTTTCACCCTCCCTTTCGCTCCCTCCAATCTCCTCGTGCTCCCTTTCCACTCTTCCACATGCACGCCGCCTTTTCCCTCCATTCACCCCCTTCTCGCACGCTCCGTTTATCCTCTCTCTTCCGCCTTCTTTCACGCTCCTCTTCTCGCGCTGCTCTCTTCCCCCACCGTTCGAGCACATTTTCGCGCACTCTCCCCGCTTCCTACACCTCGCTGTTTCTCTCTTATTTTTTCACGCCTTATTTTTTGCAGTTCCCGTGCACCCTTTCACGCCTTCACTCCTCCGCTTCTTTATGATTCTCCGTGCTTTTTGCTCGCGAATCTGAAAGCAGACGACTTCTCTTGAAACATCGAATTCTCTAGTACGTAGTTAGAGCGCTCTTACGTTCTTTCATTCACCGAACATCCGCGCCGCTCGCAGCGTGCTTTACCGCACACTTACGACTTAACCGTAACGAACACCTCGCTGCGATATCGAGAGTGCGCCCCTCCTACCCCCCGCCGTTCGACTGGTAATCGGTGGAACAGTAATCAAGCAGGATCGTTATTATCTCGTGCCGCGCATCCATCCGCAAGCCTTGGCGGTCAGGGGGGTGTCGATAGACCTCAGGCTCGATATCTTCACGCCTGCACGGGCTCGACTAGGCCTCGGTGTTCCCCCGCCGCGAATTATCTTGGTACGTTCGCGTGGCTCGACGCCTCCCGCGCTCTATTTATACACGCGGCACGAGACGCCGAGGCACTTGAACGCTCGTCGCCTCTAATCGACGCACAGCCGAGTACATTCGCGGGAACGTTAACAGCCCCCTCGACTTAAACAGCGGCGTGTTGTACATACGCGATCCCGTGGGAAACGGTGACAACGTCGCTGGAAGTTCATACGGTTCCAGTAATCCGGCGATTACAAGAGCCGTCGTTAAAGAGAGCTTCCCGCACGCAGGGGGATGGTAATGGAGCTTGCGGCAGGTCCTTCGCACCGGGACCGGGCGAGTGGAGATCGAAGGGGAATAAGTCCTTCGTCGCATGGCAAGGGACCTGCTCCGAACTCCGCGTGCCACGCTGCCTACGCGCTATTCACGCTGCAACATCTCTGGGCAAGGGGTGGTTACAATTTGCTGGAGGGAAGAATGGAATAGCTTGGCTCGCACGAAATTCGACTGGTTCCTCATTCTTCGCTGTGTTAACTGGGTTCCTTACACGTGTCGTTTGTTGTCTCATCTTCCTTCAGATGTATATTGCAATATTTATCCCTTCGTCGGGGGTGGTTCGAGAAGTTTACAGATTCGGGAAGGTCTTAAGGTCGTTTTTCATCCGAATTCTGTATGTCTTCCTAGATATGTTTAGGTACTAATTCAGTGAATAACTGATAAATCTTAGTGCTTGCTTTGCGAGATATAACGAGTGGCGATATTAGGAATATGGGGATATTAGGTACGGTTACCCTATGCTAAAATCGAAACACAACCTCTCCCACCTTCTTCTCTATTCAGCCACGCGAAAAGTACCCTCCTCTAGAGTAACATCTCTCGCAACGAACAAGACACGCACTGGTTCGGCAACAGCATCCCCCAAACATACCGGTAGCCTCCATTTATAAGCCAATTCCACGGAATCAACCCTTACGGGCAATCCCTAATTGTTTCGAGAACGGAACAGCTCGAACGGTTGCGCGGATTTAACGTGCGCTGTTTCGCCTTCTAGAAACGGCCCCCGGCGTGCATTGCTTTCACCCCCGCGGCGCACAGGTGAGCTACACACCCCCTCGGTGCGGTGGCTTTTGTTTCCAGAGGGGGGAGGGGGCAGAATTACGAGGGTGGGCCGGTCGGCTTGTTTTCCTACGTCGCCGTCGCTGGCCCCACCTCCGCGAGGATGCATTTAATTTCGCGCATTTCATTCCACCCCCCCCCCCCCCCCCGCCCCTGGATACGTCGCAGGATACGTCGCCGAGGATACGAGGGACCAGGAAGGAAGGGGGCCAGGTTAATGTACGGGCTAGCGAGGCTGGCCTTTTCAGCCCTGGGGATCTAAACGGCCCTTTCTCTGAATAAGACGCTACCGAAGACGGAAGCGAGCTGGAATCCCCGGTTGGACGTGTAGCTCGTAAATAATTTTCGCCCGAGGGGAGGATTTTTTATGGGGCTTTGGACCACGTTCTAATGGAGCTCCTTGTTTCGCTCTACTCTGCTCGCGCACAATTCTCCAGTACCTATTCATTTAAAGATCCTGCAACTGCTCTTACTAATTCTCTTACTGCTCTTCACCTTCTTCGCGAACGAACAAACCGTTGGCCTCCCCAGATGTCTGTCACAGTGGATTAGTGGCAGGTTCCATAGCCCCCGGGAGAAATGCAGAATCGTTAGAGCGCGATCGATTCGTTCGTTCTGGCGGGAGTTTCGCGACGGTACGTAGAACGAATCCGAAGGGAGGGCATACTTCTAACGCGTCCTTATCTGTAAGCTTATGCAAATGTGGAGCAGTTTGCCACGAGGATTTGCATACACTAGCCTCCGACGATCTATATGGGATCATGTCTAGGCATAATCTCAAGAAGCCCCGCAGTTATACACCGGTTTCCCGAGTAGTCACGTTAGCGGCCGACTCTTTTTGTTTCCCTTTTGTCGGCCCTTCTACCCGTGGAGGAGAGTGCACCAAGATTCGCCGGTATGCGAAGGGTAGCTCGTGACGACTACGGGGAGAGATGAGGGTGGCGTACGAGGGGTCTCCAGTCACATCGCCGTCGTTCGTTATCAGGGCTGGGGAAGATTGTACTTTCGGGCAGTGTCTGGCGACGTTCCGTGGAGATAATTCGGGGTTAGTGGGACTGGAGCCGGCGTTGCTGGCGACGGTGCTGGCTTTAGTGTGTACTTATGAATCGTCAATCTATTCACTGTTTCTCTATTGATTCCCGGGGACTGGCAAGTATCAGTAGAGGTGCACCAGCGGTCCGAACTGTGCACACCCTGTGTATTGTCATCTTTCAGCATGGACGAGTAACATCAACCCCTTTGTCGACCTGCAAGATTCTAATATAGTACAGATACTAGAACATCGCTGTAGGAGAATAGAGTATCGAATGGTACTGAATAGAGTATTCCCCGCTTGACTATCAATATTATTCTGAAAGCACCCAAGTCCCCATAAATAATTGAAGTCGATACTTTCCCCACCTCGATGCCAGTACACCCCGTGCTTCCCTCTCGAGCACCTTCGCCCCGATGCTCACCGATGATGAACGACAGATCAGTCGATTAGCTCGTCGGGGATAGAGACGTGTTCGTCAAGTTTCGTGGCAATTTCGACAGGGCGAAGGATGGATGAGCCGGCTGGCAACGGGGGGTTGCGCTTTTCGCGCGCCGATTTTCTAACTCGGTTACGGGGGTACTTTAATCTGATGGGAAGTTACTTTCCCGCTCTAACTCCGTGGCCTGCCCGCGATAGTGTTGATTAATTTGTCCCGAAATGGCTTATCTGGCTGCCGTGGCAAACTGTAAATGCAATCGGGAGCGCGGATACGAGCTCCGGTGGCCGTGTCTCAGAACTCTCGCTCGACTCCAGGACAGAGGGAGGTGGAGAGGGAGCGAGGGAGAGTAAGTTTTGCATAGTTCCAGCGGCTGTTCAGTTGTGACTGTGTAGTATTTATCTTTCCGATTGTTTGCGGGCCCGCTGAAGAACTTAGCCGAACGAAAACACCGAGCAGGGGGGCGGGCGGAGGGTGTGAACGACCGCTCGGCGGGACTTTGTGACAAGTTTTAATGAATTTGTCGTTATTAATTAGCGGCGATTAACTTGTAATGGAGTTGCACGGCGGGGACGGGTGGGGACAGTAACACGGTTGTTCTGGAAAGTAACGATGACAGTGGGGGCGGTGATTCAGTCGCGCTCGTTTCCAAGCAAGGGCGGTGTATTTACTCTTTGAGGAACCTTAGAACTTGAATCACCCTCAGTCCCGTGCATTCTCAGTCGTGGTTGGAGACATCTATTGCACGGAGAGCGTAAAGACGTTTAATTACCTTGGAGGATCGAGGTTGCATGGCGAATGGTTCAAAGCTTCACCTCAAAGGGCCATTTTTGGGCACGTTGCTTTTATTCTTTCGTTCAACGAAAAATTGCAGAACACACGCAGCGTGTAAAATTTTGTGATGATCGTTCCACTGAAGCAACTGTACTTTCCATAGACACAGTTCCCCGGATATCTAAGGGGAGAACGTAAATTTCACTAAAAAGCGACAGGTTGAGCCCGACCGCAAACTTTCGTCATCATTCCCGAACTGGTCACCTTAATCCCATCAGGGTGAACTACACTGACCCCCATAAAAAGGGTTTAAACTTCTACGCGCGATTGGATCGGCTCCGTGACAGAAGTGCCGGGCCCCACTTTCCACTCAACGAAATTATTTATTCGACTATGAAATCGAAGGAACGCAATGGCGAAGCGATTCAGCTCACGTGTCGAGACTTCCGATTAAATTGTGCAACGTTTCTCACGTCGGCTGGGTCCCCTGTCTGCGAAATCGTGCCGCGGAAATTCGTCCGTGTAGCGTTGTCCAACTATCCTGTCCCCTATGCACTCGTTGCACTCGAGAGGATCGAGCTGCGCTTTGTCCTTTACCAGAGAGCGGCGACTATGCTGCGACGGAGGATCGTGTTGCTCGCGAATTTAGGGCGACTTAGCCTTCTGTCTCGCCTATATTTCCATTTCATCGGCTACAGAGAATAAGGCATTAAAACTTACTCTTCTGTTACATTTCTGAGTACATCGATGCTGCTGAAAAATGCGAAGAAGTAAAAGAAGTTGTTATTAATATTATTATAATTTTATTATTATTATTATTATTGCACCCTTCAGTACCCTTTAGTTTACAATAATCAGAACTAAAGAAAAGGTATTACATATAAACGAAAAGTAAAATTAAAATTAGAATTAACTAGGAGTAACGTAAGGATAACAAAGTGGAAGGAATAAATACTTCTTAGAGCCCTTAAAGTTAGAGCCTTTCTACGCGAAATGCTTCTCTGGGTCATCATTACCATCTAGAATGCATCTAGGGCCCACAGTCTTATCTGGATTTTAAATCACGGTACTTTAAAAGACGTTTGTTCGACTTCGTTCCCGTAATTTCAATGTCGGCCGGATTATCGACGCCCGAAACAGCGACCGGCTCTGGAGGGTGGGCACGGCGGAGGGATAATTACGAAGGACGTAACTCGCTGGAGAATTAATGAGGCCGCGGCAGTTCTGGGGGCGACATCGTAACTCATAGGAGTGATCTTGGTCCATAACGGAATGGAGTTTTACGGGCGCGCGGGGGTCGCGTCGCGAATCCGAAGAGGACGGAAGAGAATCGATCTGGCTGTGCTGGGAGCTCGATTGAAACGGCCTAGCGCAACCCATTATTGGGCCAACTCAATTATGAGTTATCTCCTCGTAAAGTTCAAGAGTTGGAAGGTATGTATGCGTGTGGCGCATCATCCCAGTCCCTGGAACGTTCCTCGTGCGCATTTAATAGGGGGTAACGCACGAGTGGTTCCTCAATAACATACGTTATTGAACCGTCCTCACCCCCCTTGCCCACCACCCTTACGCTGCAACGGAGCTGAATGCAGCCGGCGGTAAGAAAAGAGAATTGCGATAACGATATCGATTCCGCTGGTCGATCGACGCCACCCCCATCCGCTTGGCGAAATTCGGGGAATCGCTGGAAACCGTGTTCGTTCCAAATTTTTCCTGCCGAAGGGGACCTCGCGGGGAATTCCAAGGACTTAGTTTAATCACCACGAGGACTCCTCCCTGCATCTAAGCAATCACGTATCAACGAGAAGGACGCTGTACACACGTACGGCGCCCTAGAAAACGAATGGCCAATCTTGGGGGCTCACTTCTGGGACACTGCAATTAAGGGCTGCGAAAGGTTTGCAGGAGTGCAGCCTCGAGTCTAACTGGATATTCCTTGAATTCTGCATTGAGTATTATGCTTGTCCGAGGGAGATAACGTTTTATTGTGGGCACAGAAGCTCGCACAATTTCTCTCTGTCATCCATAGAAGCGCGTAAATGGAGTTCGAAGCCCATTCACCGGCAACCTAAAGAAAGCGTCGTCGATAAAAGCAATATACATCATCGAGGAGGATCTGCAGGCATTGTGATACAGTTTCCGTCGTTAGTTTATCGGTAGATCGTTGTCCCTCCTGTAAATGGGGGATCGTCACACAGGCATCCTGTCACACCAGGATAATTGATCATTTCTCGCGTCGAATGGAGGCACCGCTGGCTAATGTACACACGCGCCTAACCCGACGATTTGTAATTATATTGGCAATGGATGTCGCTTTATCGAACGACACACCGTTAACGGGGAATTTATCGACGGCTAGGGGTAATTCGTGTTATTGGCGATAGTGTAAATTGGCCGATAAAACAAGCCGTGACATTCGCTCTTTAGTTCCCTGCCCGATGATGGATGGCACGCCGACGTTCATCGCGAAGGAACATTCCTTGCAGCGATATTTTCGATATCTCATACGTTTCTCTGGTCCTCTTTTCCAAGTATACCTACATGTGGCATTCTGGAGCACACTTCTATGTGAATGGAAGGTCAGAGATCTCCGGTAGTTTCTTAAGGAAGATAAGGAATGTAGGCGATGCTGGGTCAAGTATTACGACTACTCGGTATTGCCACCCTTAGCGATAGGAGACAGTCCGCGGACCTAATTTTCCTTTATAAGGTCATACACGGTCATGTGAATTGTACGGAGCTTGTTGCGGCACTGCGATTTCGTGCTCCTGAACGAGTTTTGCGACCTAGGCCACTTTTTGTGAGCAGTGAACCAGCTTACCGTAATTATACGTCTGATCCCTTAAGTAGAGCCATGAGTTGCGCTAACCAATGTTTCCCAAACATTGATTTGTTTTGTGTTTCCCTCAGTGGCCTCCGATTACTTTTGTATGAGCGTTCGGTATATAGTATAGGTCACTTAACGTGATGCGTTAATATTAAGTACTCACAGCGATTAGTTATTTACTTTATGTTACTCAACTTTAATTTTAATTAATTTTTGTAATGCTTACATGTATATTTTGCTTCTTGCTATGAATCTTTTGCTTCCAAAGGGTTTTACCCGTTAACAATAATAATAATAATAATAATAATAATAATAATAAATTGTATTCTCCCCGAGAATTAATAGCAGCAATTACAAACGTATCCTTTTATTCCACTCGACACGCACAAATCTTTCGACAGTATTTTTAAAATTCCTCCAAGTCATCCCCCACCGTCAGAAATCCCGCGAATGGTCCATTCGCTTCTCGAACCGTTTAACGAATGCTTGAACGAGTGGCTCGAAGATCAAACTCAACGACAAACGTTCGCATGCCCGATGAAAGGAGCAAAAAGTGCAAGGAAAGGTTAATTGCCTTTTTCACAAAGAGTCCGGGCTCATCCCAATACACGCCACCCTCCCACACGGATCTTCCACCAGAGGTCGTAAACGTCATTGACCTAAGTGGATATCATACGATCGCGCGGGACCTTTTCCCCACCATGCAACCCCCTGTTAACTTAGCCCCAGGGGGCGAAAGAGTGGGGCGAGCATTTTCGTTCTACCTGAGCGGGGGACGACTTAGACTTTGTTTGCGACGAGTCAGTCGTGCTTCGCCTTTCGGTTCGGCCGTACCGTTCAACCGTCGATCCGTCTATCCTGCCCACGTCCGAAGGCATTGTGTGCTTTCGTGGTGCGCGATACACCCGCCGACCTTTCCCTCGGTTCGCGTCCACTTGTACATTTTCACCGGGCTACAGCGGCGATTTCGACGCGTCCACCCTCGTGTGCTCCGATTGTGATCGTGGTGCTTGAACCCTGAGGCGCGCTACACCGCGGGAAATAGCCTGATTTATCATCCTCTGTGTTGCCACTGCCGGGTACCCGGATGTTTTAGGAAACCCTTGGGTCTCGTCGAGCGCAGGGAACCGCTGACGCGAAATTCACCCGCGAAAGGGTAAGTCGATTTATCTATTTGTGCCCGATATCCATGTTGATTTCTCCCAGGGATTCACTTATTAAGATATCCCCGATTGATGGATCGTTCTCGAGGCGATGGCACAGAACCGCTGTGGCGAAGTTGCAGAGGATGCATTCTTCACTCGAGAAATATGTATTTTCGCTCTGTCGAAGGTTGTTTTATTTATAACATTCGAATGTGCGTTATCGAGTTGATGCTATTTTTTCCTGGTATGAAGCTGTGACGGTCTCGAGTGGGAGAGTTTCTTTATTTTGTTCCAATTTTATCGTCGTAAGTATTGCGACTTTATTCTCTTTTATATAAATAGAATTAAATCAATACTGGGAATTAATTAGAATTAATTAGAAAGTGTGGTGCATCTTTTCCAGAGCTCAAAATCCAGTATTTTTTATGAAATATTACAAACATTGAACCTTTGCTCCACACCATTTTACCTGATTTGAAAAGAAGTATACAAATAATTTCGTGAAACATGAATTTTTATAGGTATAATATAAAGCATACATGCTCAATTTTTCCGACTGTAAATTTGCAATGATTCGTGGAAATCTGCGTTGGACACTTGGCGAATGTTCCCTTGGCTGTTTGAAGCGTTCCCTCTCTGTTCTTTATTTCCCGCACTCTGTACAATGAGGCATCAGCGACTCTTAACCGCCCTCTTAATACAGAAGTCGGTTTCGTTCGAGTTACACGGGGTCGTGGCGCAGGAAATCGCCCGTTAAATTTGCGATTCGGCCAGTAAATATTGGGTATCGGTGCAACGAAACTACCCCGTTCGTCTGTCCGTGCTGGCCATCCACTCGCTTCTATATCAAATATATATTCCACGAGCGACGTATCGTAAACACACGCGAACTAACCGCGATCTGCTCTCTGCTCGATGTGTGGTGCACGGTATCTGTAGGGCGAGATCGCTAACGGGGAAACGCTTGAACATCCCCTTCGTTCGGTGGTGCACGGGATGTCCATCATACACAGTGGTCGACAGAAATTGTTTCAAGCCGAATTCAGTTAGTTACGCGGAAGGCTCGAGTGTTTCCAGGCAATGTAGCAGGAATTTTTGCTAACTTTCGCGTTAACTGGTTGTGGATCGAGGTAACTAATCGTCTCAATGGATCTTGACGTTGGAAAACATTTCCCTGTATCTAATCCTCTATTACCATAAAAGAGGAACGTAAACAATAATCTACCTAAGGGGATGACGGTACTGTTTACTCGTGACGCAAAGTAGTTTCAAAGTACGAGGAAATTTGGTATAAAATTTATGGCCCCTAGATACGAATTTATGGCTCTTTCTCTTGATGATAAGCCTGGTAGATAATTGCTATCTGAATAGTCACTATTTCTGTGGCTCAAAGTTTACTCTGGTTACTCATGCTTTTTCCTTCGAATACACGCTACTAAAACTGCGAAAAAAATTTGTAGAAAATACATTTCCAAGTATCGCTATTGAATATCGATTCGAGTGGAGGTAATAAACATGAGCAAATAAAAAAGACAACAGTCATTTGCCTCGCAGAATGAAGTGCCCCATTCCCATGCGAATCTTCGTTTTGTGAAACAATTATTTTATTCCCCCCCGTGGTATAATTTTCGACCAACCCTGTGTGCAAGAAAGCCCCGTGCGATGGAATATCGATAAACAAATAACAAACGCGAGGGTCACTCAGTTTTCTTTTTCCAGGCTATCAATTAATTGTTTCGTTCCCCCGTCGATTCTTATTCAAAGCAAAACGAACTGTTTGATCATTTTCGAATTATCGTGTAGCTGTGCACACGTTGCCACAGACGGATATCATGGACGTGTGCTTTCGAGCAGAGGCCCCGAGGTTTAACTCGCAACGCCCGAAGCATTACTGGGAATCAAGTTTACGTTTCCTGATATGCGTATTTCCAGGCCATGACATATGATTTAGACGTCATGCAGGGTTCCCCGTGGCCTCCGGATCACTGCCACGCGCAACCCCTGCTCCCTCAACCCTCTCGCGCGTTCGAACTTCTCGATTTTACGGGGCTAAAGCTACTCTGACGCACGCCTTTACCCGATGCTTCTTCCTCCCCCAATCTCCACCCTCCTTTCATCGCTGATAATCGAAGATTCTCGCTCCACCCTCGCCCATTCAAAGATTTTCCACCGTCGAACACAGTATTCTTTACGTTTCCAAACAATCTTCTGTGATTCCTCTGCGCCTCGGACTTAAGACATCTTGGGCCATCTTAATTGAATTTTCACCTTAGAATTTCAATTTCCAAGTGAATTATAGCTGGAAGATTTTTTGAAGGCATTGATCATGCGTTCCATTTTTACTTCACGAAATTCTGACTTCTCGCGTGCCTTGATATCGCTCATGGTTCAAGATCGGCGCTGTTGATAATAGGGTTTGAATGGTAGATCACGCTTAATATGGAAATTCGTTTTTTAGAGTACCTTGGGCACAACGCAGGCCCTGTTCCACGGTCAAATGCGCGCGGGATACAAAAATTGCCGCACGGGAGGAACCGCGAGGTTCCCCATAAAATTGTGCCGGCTCGCTTATTTGCTGGCATCAGTTTTATTCCGTAATAAATAACGGGTAGGGTTTAGGAAGAATTGGTTCGGGTCCAACTCGCTTCTTGGTAGACAATATAAAATAGTGGTGTAATTCACTTGGCCCTCCATTCCCAGGGCAGAGTTTCCGGTGACGCATTAAAAAGCCATTCTACTTTCGGCTATACGTGTATCTATCACTTTTGGAGCGGTCGTTGGCTCGTTCTGCGCGATGCTCGCGCGCGAAATGACTGATTTCTTTTATTCAAGTGCTCGAGTGTCTGTCCGCGATTGAAGGGAATGCCAATATTTGCACTTCTGTTTCTAACAATAGACGAATATGAGACGACTTGGTAATCGATTCAAAACGTAGCATTCGAGAGGTTTGAGTCGTACCTAATTCGAAATGCTGCCTGATCCACTGGTTCAGATATATTTATACGAGCTTGAAATACCATTGATGGACGGGCACAAGAATTTTGCAAGCTTCGGCAGGAATGATGTATAAGGCTGCTCCATGAACAGAGCTCTAAATGCTTACGATCTGATTTCTATATTTGATCCATCAGCGCAGATTCCAATACACATAATCCGTGCACTATCACTAGCAAGTAACATTCTACAGATTCCCCATACAATCATCGACCATCCCAATCCAGACCCCGTTTCATCGAAAGAACACCTCCCCTTCTTCCTTCGCGTAGAAGATAACAATATACACTCCAATTTCCACCACAAACTAATCAAGCTCCAAGCATTCACTGACCCCGCACTTGATCATCAATGATTTTGAAATTCAGTTGGCGGGCAAGAACCAGCCGTCTGTTACGCCAGTCGGACACCTCGCAATTGGGGGAACCGGCCGGCCGAGATCGTACAAAGCGATCGCTCGATCGATCCAGCGCGGCGCTAATGATAGAGGAACAGGTGACTCGTTTCGTGGCCATTTGAACGGTGTAGAGTTTTCGGACATGGGGCAAGCGTGGCGCGCGATTTAATAGAGGATTCTACTTGCGCCAGGGGCGTCTATTATTCGACCTGAATTGACGTTGCGCGTACGAGGGGGCAGCGGCCTGCAGGCGGGCCGCGGTTTCACCCTTGATCCACGTCGATTATACACGAGGTGTAATTAAAGCACGATGATCGGCCGAGGTACGCGTCGCTGACGGATTGATCGGTAGGCTGTCCGCGGAATCGGTTTACGTTAATCCAAATGAAGTGATCCATGGGTCTGTTGGACCCAGACGCGAGAATTCGTCAGACATATCCGAGGGTGTGTTAATGAAAGGACTGACGAGGACTGTAATTGTCAGCGCGATACCGTGGGAATTTTCGTAGGTACGCGAGGGTGAGCCCTCAAGGGTGGCCGGTGTGTGTGGAATTTTCGGAATCCTCGGAGTTTTCGGAGGATTCCTTTAGATTTATGAGGATAAATAGTTTCTACACTTGGGGATTATTAAAGAACCTTCCACATTAATTCCGCGTCAAGAGGAAAGTAAATCGGCAAGTTAGATACAATCGAAACGGGTCGAGAAGCTCTCGGAATAGTTTCCGCGAGGAGCGCGGCAGCGTTTCGGGGGTAATTAAATCGGCACCGTCCGCGAAGAGGAGTTTTAAAAGTCACTCGCAGGGGTAGCAGCCCTCCTTCCGCGGAGTTCGACTCTGCTCCTTGGCCGAAATGAATTTCAAATGAATTTTCTACAAATGTGTCCGGCGAACTTTCTGCGCGGGGCAGCGCGGCAAAGATTTACGGCGCGGAGGCTGGTAATAAAATGTCGCTTCGCCGAGATAAATAGTTGTAATACCGATTCCGCGGGGATAGGAGTGGAAAAAAAAGCGCAACCCTTTCTGTGGCTGCGTTGCGTTCCCAGCGAAGATAATTTATGGCGAATTTGCCGCGGAAAGGTGCAGCGATGCGAACAGGTTCGCGTGGAATATAGAGTGTCTAGTAAATCGGGGCGCTGATTTCTCTTGAAAGAGACACTCGCCTTCTAAAACAATTCTAAAAAGCGTTTCGTACAGGAGTGACTCCTAGCTTCCACCTGTATGCAAATGATCTTATCCGCAGAAGCATACCACGTCTAAGCAGTTAAATCAATCAAACAGAGAATATACCTTTGTCGTTTGAGTGCCCCAATTAATTATCTGAATTTAGTTTGCCAGACTCGGCAAGCAGCTTCCAAATCTCCATCCACCGAATACATATTCCCCTGTCGCCCTCCTGCGACGTTCTTCGACATACTCGCGAGCGATGCCACTCCCAACCCCATTCCTCAGTTTTCAATCAAGTTCTTCCCAATCTGCTCCACCGACCAGAGGGCACAGCTCCCGAATCCTCGATCCAGCGTAGCCTACGCCCGATCCCTGCTCTCCCTGGACAGGGGAAGCTGTTGAGCCGCGCATATTTGTACAAGTGGCGCCGATCCGGAGTCTGTTCCTCGGAGTTTTCAATTAAGCCGTAGACTGGCGGTTGGTATTTTCGCGGCCGCGTGCAGGGTGGCGGAGAGAAGAAATGGGGCCAGCGTCGGTTATGAAGTCTCGCTGCCCTGAACGGCAGTGGAACAGACGGGGCGCAGGGGGGTCGTGCAGGAGGGAGGCGGAAGGGAAAAAGAGGAGATCGTTCCGGCACGTTTGTGCGCGGGGAAACTGCTTCTGTCCCCCTCTGCTTTCTCGTATTGGCTCGGAACTCGTTTGCGGGACACGAACTTTCCGCGCCGGTTGCCGCAGGAAGGAGGTTAAAATATAAAAAGCGCGCACCGAACGGGGGTGGAACGTGCTCGAGAAATTAATGGCGGGCCAATGAGGAGACGCGAGTCGCCGCCACCTGGACACACCGGAAGGAAGTTGGGTCGGGGGATGATGTGGGGGGATTGGGGAATCTATGCTGGACTGAATTAACACGTTTGTACCCCCTGTTCTACACAGAAAATTTGAAATTGATAGTTTGGTGGCATCTGGAACCCGAGGTACGTAGGGGAGGGTTGCCTATATCGTACCACTTAAGACATTCTAAGTTATATTTCATATTTGGTACTAATTTGAACGGAAATGACTATTGGATATTGGAGCTTGGTCTTTTAGGCACCTACTATTATACGCTTAACCTTTTGTTCAGAACAAATTAATTTGTTATTAATCTTTTCGTCACATACTGTAAAAGGTACGATTTAGGCAACCGGTCTCCTAAATCGTACCTGCACTAAAAATAGTGTCAATAACAAATAGAGAAGAAACTAACATATGTATATGAATCACACACAGGCCGCAATAAACTATGTATATGATATATGTACATAACCTATATAACACACGAGTTGTCAAATCCTACTGGTACGATTGTAGTGGTACGATTTAGGAAACATGATCAATTTATTTATAAATATAAATTTAAACTTTATAATGAATGTAATATGTACTTAAAATGAATGTAAAATATTCTACATTAAACCCGCTTTTAGAGAAATACATAAATACAGGAGAAAATTGCATTGTTTGATTATTATCAGCTAAAATAAACTGGTAAAAAGTTACATCAATCATACCTGATTTTTTTAAATGCTTGTAGCACGCACAAAATAGGGTGTAAGCTCGAAAGGTTTTGTTTCTATTTCTTATTTCGCATTTACTTGATATTTTTACCATCAGACGTCGTTTGTATTCATTAATTTTTGAGAAATTGATGCGGTACGATTTAGGTGACCGGTACGATATTGGCAACTCTCCCCTAAGTAGATGGTACCATCGAACAGAAGGCGATTTCTGTGGTTGGTAGGGTAAACTGCACTAACGCTGGCGTTGCACTAATCATTGGCACTCCTGATTAAAAAGCCAAATATTAAGAAGTACAAGCTTAGAGAGTAAGGTGAATGTCCCAATTTCTGCTCATTTAAGAGGTTACACGTCATAAAGAAGGTGTACAAACTTTGTTTGTGATCAATAGTTTTACAGTAATTGATTAATTCTTTAATCATAAATCAACCAATTCGAAAACTATTTAAGAAAGATATTTCAAGATGTTTAACTATTAGTAATTTGTAATTAAATACAATGCAATAAATGTCCGTATTTCTGCTCACGAAAAATAGCGATGTACGTATTTCTACTCACCATTTGTACCAATTTCTGCTCACATAATATGTTGCCTTTTCAGGTTAAGGTAAGTTACATCTTCTATGGAGAGGTTTTATAACACAACAGTAAAGCATAAAATAATGATAGACAAAAAGTAAAATGCCTTCGAATAGAAATAGAGGTTACAGCATACATTGAATTGTGAGGTTATGTTACTAAAATTTTGGTGAGTAGAAATGCGGACATGACGGTGATTCACTTGACCCTAAACCTACTCACCTGTTTTCTATTTAAAAAAATTAAAAATAGTAAAAAATCTAAATCCAGAGCACAATACGGTATTTGTTTTTGTTATTAAATAAGAACTTTTACTGCAAAAACTATTTTCTGCCCAATTATCGAATACCAATAGTGACCCTGTTCCTTAGCACAACCAACTAGAACACGATCGAAAAATCATGAGTCTCTCGTTTTAAAAGTTTTTCGTTGCTTATGCTGCACTTTGATTAGCCCCAACCTCGTGCAACACTCGTGTAAATGTTCAAATAATTTGGAATTATTTTGTTGCAACTATAGTACAAGCATAACGCTTATAATAATAAGAAAAATACGAAATGAGCAGAAATGGGGACATGAGCAGAAATAGGGACATTTACCTTACTTTTTTTTACAATTTCTTATTTTTCTTTCACTACAACACTGCAAAGCCCAGTAGTTGAACTACACATTTTACACCTGGCAAGACATTCCAATTGGGATTTCCGCTTAGGGTGCCAATCATTGTAGGTAAATAGAATGTGTTTTCATTTTGGGGTAACACCACTTTAGATCCTATTGTTCTCGAAATCCACAATTGCTTGTTTAGATTTTCGTGGCTGATGACAGGTACACTGTATTGCACTCGTTTCGTGAGAATGTATCGAAGGGGAAAACTGACAGTGGTATGTTGAACGTACACAGCCGTGCGTGAAATATATCACGAGAGATCAATCTTCTTGAACTTATGTAGGTCGCCTGTGTCGAACACCCCTTTGCTCCGCGCGGATATTTCTCGCCACCCTTTCATCGGTTTCAAAGTCGCTTCTCATTGAGAAAGGGAGATAGGAGGAACTTTGAGGAATCTCGGGCCGCATTTTCCACGCGAAAATACGCGTTTTCTTAGCGGTGCGCTTATTTTCCCGCTGAAATCTTCTTCCCCGACTGGCGAGCTCTGTCATCCTGGTCGGCAAGCTCTTTAGTTATTTTCGAGGAAATGGTGCAATAATGACGAAACAGTTTTCTTTCTTGAAACCCACACCTTTCCTTTCAATAATCATATTCCACGCGCAATGCAGTCGATCTGTGATTTCTCCTGTCATCCATGTACAGTTGCCACTCAATTCATAACTCGATTCCCAAGAAATTCAGCAAATCCACGAAGCAAGAGTTCCATATTCGTAACGATGAAAGTTGTGTTACAGACACGTCTTTCCTTTTATCCCCTTCATTTGGTCCCATCCTATCAGTTACGTAACAAGCATACTTCGCGCTACCGGTTGAAGGTTAAAGCGAGGAAAAGGGAGGAAGGAGCAATAAACTTCCCGGTTTATTGATGCACTTTCCCCGAACTCGTTCTCGCGAGGAGGAAGTTTGGTAGCAGCAAAGGAGCAAGAATAACTGCCCCCGAATTCCTCGATTCACAGGCTGCTGGTATATTTGTTTATCGTCGTTCGTTTGTCCAGCGAACGACGTCGTTCGTCGTTTCCCTGGCCTCGTCCTCTACTTCGGAAACGATATGCCCTCCTGCACCGCTCAGCCGCGTTCTGCCTCGTCTGCACGAGATTTATCCAGCGACGAACTCGCCGCAACTGTTTCTTTCGCTTTTGTTGCCCGCGAAACTTCCTCGAGAGTCCTCGTTTGACTCCGCGCGTGCAAGTTCGGCCTTCCGCACGCCGCTACTTCCCTTCGACCTCTAAAATATTAAAACCTACACCCACGACCCTGTGGAATCCATACGACATAGAAGAAACCTTGCGATGGATCGACGTAATCATTCAACCGCGTATCACCTTTGTGCAAACTCTCTTCCTATCACTTTCGCCATAGAATTCAAAGTTCTCGAGGGCGCAGGAGAAAGGGAGGAACCTCCGTTAGTTATCTGGAAATAGAGAGTTGTGGTTTCAGATGTTTTACAGAGCTATCGAGCTCTATGGTGGAGCAATCCTCTAATTACGGCGAAGAATATCTCGATAATGGTCGCGGGTGGTAATAGAGCGAAGGAAATTCCTTTGAAAATTTTGTATCGACGCTCTCCTTAGCCCTGCCTTCAGCCCCCCTTTTCACGAGCTGTCGTTCCAGCCACGTACGTACTTAGAACGTGGCATCGCGGTGGCACGGGAAACGGAAGCAGGAAGAAGCACGAGGACGACAATAATTCACCACAAAGGCGAAACGTGGGGGCAGCGGGCACGGGCCTGGAGAACGGAAAGAAATAAATAACGAAGAGTAGGCGAACGCCGCAGGAATCACAACTGCGCTAAAAGGACGTTCGCACGTTTCCACTATGGGGGTGAAGTTTTTTTCCTCCGCAGAAGGAACGGCCGAGAGAGACGGGGGTTGAACGTTTCAAGTGTACAGACTGGGCTGGAATTTCCGTGGCGAATTAATGCTCCATTCCCATTGATTCTCAGCCACTGACGGACTTAGCTGGGAGGGTGAAAATTAGGATGTATATATAAAGCATTAAATCGTTAAAAATGAGGAGGTTTTTGCAGAATTTGGAAAACATGTAAATTTATTATTAGATCAGGAATGAGGGCTATTATTCGTGGGAAGGTGAACCGTCGTCCGAGATACGTAATGACATTTGCATTTTCGAAAAGTGCTCGTCTCGTCCCCTTACGCTACGAGATCACAGCGTCATATTTTAACTATGCACATTGTAGTCGCGCTGCTTTAAAACACCGTGGCGAGTGATTTGTTGCCTCGCCGTCTTATGCATACAAAGCATATTTCGGGCTATTATTTTCCCACATCGCGAAACGAAATTTATGAATTTAATGGGCCAGCACATTTTTAAGCGGATACGTGTGTCGTGCTTCCCTCGGGCATACAATTCCTTCTAATTTTCTATTTCCTCCGGCGGAGTGGCTCATCTAACATAGAAGCGAATTAGAACAGAAATATTAGAGAAGAGGCTTCTGCTGTGCGAGGGAAGTGAACGAGAACTGTTGGAGTCGTCGCGATGTCAATAAACGGATAAATCTCGGCGAAAGATTCACGTTGCCCGCGGAAAATGGGGGATAGCTTTAATCGCTAAAACGTCGATAAGTGAGTAAACCGTTTCGGAAATGGGCAAACAACTCTGACGGATGGAAGCCGGCTGCAGCGGTTTTCCAAACGCCAGTGGATAGATAGGAAGCTCTTTTCCCCGTTGATCGTTCGAAATAGAGGAATCGCGGAGGAGTGGCCGAGCAAATAAAGAGATAACGATATTTGCGTAAAGCGGGGAGAATAACGCGAACAAGGGTATATTAACTGAGAATATTAAAAGTTTCGCTCCGTCCTTTAAAACCGAGACGGAATACGAAGCTTTTTGATCGAGCCCCGCGAGCTCCTCTTGCGCGGAAATGGGAATTTAATGAACAGAGACGGGGAACACGAGAAAAATAGAGCAAAGAAGACCAAGCAGAGGGGTGGATCGAAGGAACTTGCACGCTCCCGCCCGACCCTTTATGCCACCCCGAGTAGATGTTTGTTTGCTCTTCTGGTGCGTGTACAAAGAAGCGTGGCAAGGAACGAGCGCACAGGGGTAGCTCCGAAGGGATGTATCGTTTGGAATAGTAGATTCATTGAAGGAGATTAAACTACGCGGGTACAAAACGATGTGGTTGTTCCGGGTCTTTGATAAACACTCCATTCCGCGTTTCATCGTGCAAGGTTGCAGTTAATATCCCACGAAGACAGATGTGTAGGAGAATTAGGAATAATAGGAGACTCAGTAGCTTTAGAGAAATGCCAGTGGAAGTGGTTGAAAAATAAGTATCTCGGGAAACAGTGCGGCTGACGTTATTCAGAGCAAAGGAAAGAGCCTTGACCGGCCAATTAATTTCGTTTCGACCATATCCAAGGAGTCAGAGCTCAATTCGTAGCTCACAATCGCCTTAATTACTCCGAAACTCCCCCCGAGTGCATTCTGGCGTGCTCGGCGAAGTAGTTGAACGAGCGTTGAAAACAGAAAAATCGCGGCCTGGGAAGAGGTAGTCGTTCAGTTTCGAAGTAGCAGGGGAGAGAAGGGTTGGGATTAAGTGGAGGAAAACAGGGTAAGCGAGCGTTTAGACAGGACGTCCCACGAATTACAACTGGTTCACGGAAGTCGTCTCACGCGATGCACGTACTCGGCGTCGCGACGCCGAAAGCGTGGAACGTTCTACGGATCCGCCAGTGATCACTGCAACTCCAGCTCCACGGACTCGTATTTTATTGGACCCGTTGGAAAGTTCCCTCGGTTTTGTCTGACACGCTTTCGTCACGTTGACGCGTTGGTAGACTTTTCCGGGATGAGTTTCGATCAGTCTGCTTCCGAATTCTCCATGTAAACTTGGAGACAGCTCTGTTAGAATAACCTGTAGGGGAGACCGGGGCAGGTTGTAACACGGGGTAAATTGTAACATAAGTAAAATCTTTTGAACGACAAATTTGGTAACCCACAGCATGCGAGAGCTGCTTGACGATATTAGCACCGTCGGTTTTAGCGACACAAACGAGCGTTATGTATTCATTTTGTGGTAATAGCCCAGAATTTTAGTATTTAGAGCACGTAAGTAAATCTTGTCTTAGCACTTTTGTTTCAATTAACTGCCATTAGGAACCGTTTGAATTTTTGTTTCTTTGTCGCAAACGAATCAGTACACATTGATTTATTATTATGTGTACGCATTTTAGTGATTTGATGTTTAGTTTCTCGTTTGCTGAGATAAAACGCAAAAATTCGACCTCGGGGTAAATTGTAACATGTTACTATACTTAC
This sequence comes from Andrena fulva, assembly GCA_946251845.1. Classification (NCBI taxonomy): domain Eukaryota; kingdom Metazoa; phylum Arthropoda; class Insecta; order Hymenoptera; family Andrenidae; genus Andrena; species Andrena fulva. The sequence goes on along the minus strand of OX276329.1, from coordinate 56,188,658 downwards.
TCCGCTCCGAATGGTGATAAAACAAGCTATTTGCTGACACACCGGAAAAAGATGCTCTAGACGAACAACAGAACAATCGAGAATCCAAAAAATAGAAAAAAAGTATGAACGCAAAAGTAAAAAAAGTACAGGAGAAGATTTTGATAGAATCAGATGAATAAGCAATGATTGCTTAACTCATGTATATCAAATGTTTAATAATGATCTGTGTTTTCATTTATATTTTTCAGAAATGTTTATTTGTGTTCATATTTGTATTTAAATAAGTAAAACAGATGTGTTACAATTTACCCCGGACTGGGGCAGATTGTAACAAAGGTTCAGATTTGTTTAAGATGAAGCTAGATGTCTAAGTGTCCAAGATTTTGTCACGTACTTTCACGCAATTAGTTCACCACATATTTAAGTAGTAAATCACGCAAATTATTTTCTGATTGAGGAAAACACTTTCGAGAAAAAACTGTGAAAACTTTTTTTGTTACAATCTGCCCCGGTCTCCCCTATGCAACGAAGCAGCTGCTGTAGAACAGTAGGTATCATATGATTCAACATAAATAATGGGGTGGCAAATTTGCCAGAATTCCTATCACCTTCATCTCGCTCGAAATTCCACCAAAGGAACAAGCGAACAGATCTGATAGGGAGTCACATTGAGATCCATCAAGCGATACGTCAGCCCGAGCCCCATTTGTCGGCTTCTTCCCTTTTATCTGGCTGATCTGACCGGCGGCATCTCGGGCACCCGGAGATCTGTAATTGTTCGAAACTTTGATTAGTTTGAAGCGTGGGGGGAAACTGATCGGGCGAATCTCGTGGGAGTCGGCGGATCCGGGTGCGTAACGGACGATATCATTTCCTTGAGAATTTAACGGCGACTTTCTAACTTAATAAGCGAGGCGCTCCGCTGGGGCCATCCACTGATCCAGGGATGACTCATTTCGCGCTGGAAGACGTTGCCCGTGCTTAATAGACATTCTTCTCGGCTGGCGTAACACGTGTCGCGTTAATCGAGAGCGTAGCGCTTAATCCATTATATCCTCCCACGAAAGCAGAGCGGCTGAAATCGCCCAAGACATTTTATATTAAATACTCCATGTTTTATCTAGCCTTTGATTAAGAATGTCCCCTCTCCCTGTAGGTACCACAATCACGCGCCCTTCGAACTGAGAAAACGGACGCTCGATAAATAACTGGCAAGCCGAAAAAAGACTGGGAATTGATGGTTCGATGTAGGCCACGGTGCTGTAAGCGATCATGTAACCTGCGTGTAACGCGAGCTAGGATGACTGCGCTGCAGGGGTCGGGAGTCTAGCCGCTCGACCTTAATTGCGGTTGTTTCGACGAGATACAGTTTCACATCGCGTCCCTTTTACTTGACAGCAATTATCTTCGGGGCTGACGAACGTCCACGGGAAATGACTGTTAGCCGAATCGACCGGAATCCGCGGCTATCTCCGCCGAGTCACGTCTACTTTCAAGCGTGGCCGTCTCGATTCTCCTTGGCATCGGCTTGTTCCGTCATTCGTCTACGTCCGAATTCGACGCCCTGTATGTCAGTGACAGTGTCTGATTCAGGGGCTGTCGATTATTCAGCCTCTTACGTGGGTCGACTAGAATATGTAGCATCAGGCGGAACGTTTTTGGGGTACGACGAACCGATGGAGATGCTCCTTCCGCATTGGTGACTCCTGAATCCCCCTGGGATTCATTGAATTTCTCATGGTATTAGCGTTAATGTTCTAGTTTCTCCAAGGAGAGTATAAGTAGCTTATCAAGTTGGCATCACCATGGCGAATATTCATTCCGAAGTGTTCGCGTGTTTGTGTGGAAGGAATCACTGTACGCTGTCCCAGGTTGCATCTCAATTTTCGCCACCTTTGTCTTGGAAGAAGCCTGCAATCGATTCTTGTAGTTGTTAAATAATGAAATTGCTCAACGACCCTCGCTGCAGAGGTATTAGTAATCTCAGGTATTATCAATTTTTTCTAATTCCGGGAAGTAAGCGATACAAATAGCTGGCGGTGAAATATAGTTCTCGTTAATTATCAAAATCCCTGAGTAACTACGCCACTGTTCACCGCGGAAAATATACGGGCGCGCGAGCAATAAGCCGCGCGAGAAAAGCTTCTTATTACTCGTTTCGTTTACTTCCGGCCGGGAGAAAGAAATAATCGTCGCGCGGCCGACAGTCGCGAAACCACCACGTGGCTTTCGAAAAAGGAAAACCGTGGTGTTGGTCGAACTTGCAGCGGCGCGGAAGCCAAATACTGATGATTATTAGATTTCACGTGGGCATCGGCAGAGCCTCGGAACGAAATAGGGACGTGAAAGAAGCGCGCAACAATCTTTTTTATTAATCTCTATTGAATGTCGTTACAGTATTAAAAAGATATCACAATTTATTCAAAGATGGAGCATTGACAAATTGTCCTATCCCGTTTCAATTAATTCTATCTGCTCTTTGAAATGCTAAATCTATTTCAGCTGCACAAAAAGAAAACATCTTTTTTAGCATTGTTTGAGACATCCAGCTGTTAGCTTCCTTGCCAGTTGTTCACGCCACCGAAGATAACAGAGGATTAATACTTTCCTCCAGTTTCATTAATTTCCTTCGTCCAGCCGTCCTTCTCCACGCTTCTTTCTGTTCGAAGTTCAAAGGGAGCTTTGCACCATTCTACCGTGGAATCTAAATTACCAGCGAGGAAAGGAATTTTCTGCGGTCATTGCTAATTCCGTTAAGTGGAAGTAATCTCGTCATTGGCAATGAAGCCTGCATACTGATGACACACCTCTGCACTTTGTAGAAAATTCTACATTCGCGATTTTTCTGCTCTCTCTCTCCGTTCTTCGACGTTAATATCGAGACTTCATAAAGCCATTCGTTTCGATTCCTTCCTTCCATCGCTCATCTTTAACTAACATAAATATTTAAATACTAGAGGATTAACCTGTTAGTAATTCAAAGGGAGAGGCTGAACTTTATTCCACGGTTTCCTTCGAGAACACCGAGTTACCAGTTCAAGGCGGAAAAACCTCACTCCCCAACATTCGCGTGTAAACATGGTGTTGCAGGGGGCGGTGGTGTGTGTGCGTCTCGCTAATTGCGAGCAAGTAATTACCAGTCAGCCTCCGCACTTGCCAGAATAATGCCAGGTAACGTGTTGTCCGTTTAATGCTGGCAAATGCGATCAGCCGCTTCAATTATCGAAGCGACACGAGTCGAAAAAGCTCTGTGAGCGGCTTTCTGCTCATTAACGGGGTGGAGAATTAATTATCCGACAGAACGTAAACCGATTAAACGGTAGCTGGCTCCAGCAAAAAAAGTAAGTCCCCGTCCCGTTCGGTTTCATCCTTCGGTACGAACGATTCTGGCGTGGGACCAATTTTTCTTTCTGAAAATATATACGGAGACCGATCAGTGCATCTTCGCTTCGGCACGTTTTAAATTAGAATTGTTTAATATTTCTGGAGAACAGTAGCAGTAGAAGCTGAACAACGTTCCCTGGTAATTGAATGTAGCTCCCACAATGCTGTCGTTGAAATTTTCATCCCCCGTTAGAAACTTGGCACTTCCTAATCGCTCGGATGTAATCCGCAGCTTTACCAACGACCGAGCACTTATAATTTCAAAGTCCTTGTGTTTATCGTTAATGTGTCAGCGCGTTTGCTGGTTAAAACAAACTCTCCGGCCACTTTGTCGCGTGCCCGCGGCTTAATCGAACCGTACGATCCGAAAGTGTGTTACGGGGGGCTGATTTATGCGTCAGATATGAGCACGAAAATTGCCCTGGTATTAATTGCCCGCCGAGACATCGATCTTAATAGAAATTATATTGCGATCAAACTGTCTGGCTAAGCGTTCCCCTGTTTTATGCGCTTCCCCTCGCGCGATCAAATTATACTCACCTTTCGTTGATAATATTCAACCTGGATATTAATCATCGTCGTTATACCCTGGTTTCTACGTTAAACTCCTTCGATTTCCATCGATTCGGGGTGACTCGAGAAATGGAGCGATAATGTGACACTACTTTCTTCCTTCGAACTTCAGATTAATTAATTAAGAATCGGCTTGCAGGAAAATATCAATGTTAATATCCATTTTTGGCAAGGATATGTTCCTCCCCCCTTTTGCAGGCGAGTTCCCATGTGCCGATTCACCTTTTGATCTCACCAGCTGTCCGTGTTCCTAGCCAACACTGAGAACCTCGTTAACAACTCGTCGTTACTAATTAGTACGAGGGTTGGATCGATCAGAACCACTTAAGAGCGGCACAGCATCGGCGTGCCTTCCCTCTCGACTAAAATCTGCGCTTTGTAGCCCCGATTAAGGCACGCTCGTCGTTTGTTGCCGCTGAAACTCGTGCCGGTTTCGCGTATAAACACCCCTAATTGTCGTGTTTTCTGCATTTTAATACGCCGAAATCTGTAAACGACTGGTGAACCGAGTCACTCACTGCACCTTTTGGAAGTTGGCTTCATTCTAGCCGAGCAATCGATGGCACACTGGGTTTTCTAAATTATTTCAGCATCTTTCTGCTCCGAACCGCAGACTAATTCAATCTGAAGAACAAAAATAGAGAATGAAAATTTCTTCTGTAGAAGAGGATGGCAAAGTCGTATGAATTTATTTTGAAACTGTATTGATACAAGGTACCGGGGACATTTTTCTAACAGAACATGTATTTTTTCCGTTGCAGATTTGAAGCACAATTTCCCCTTGTGTAATTGGACTCTTCTCTCTTCTTGCGGAGATCCTCGAATCATCCCTGGCGCTCCAAAATAAGGTAGAAATATATTATACCTTATTGAAAGATATTCGCAGTAAAATTGGACAGAAAGGCAAAACCGACTGCAAATAAAAATTGCGCAAGCTGTCACAGAATTTTTCAAATTTTTGGTCCCACTACTGAAATTTTCATGAAATTTGTCACCGTACAAAAGCTGCCATGTGCACGCCTCCATTCTGAATCCATTGATTTAATCGAACAAGCTAGGACACCTGCGCAATTTTACACCCCGGGCGGGAACAAAATTTTCCACTTTGCTCCCGAAGCCGCCATCAATTTTCCGAACCGATTAGTTCCTTTAAATCGTTGCCGCGGTACAAGAACCTACGAGAAGTTTATGGGCGATATTTCATGAACTTTCCCTCGGAATAGCGTGGTTTACGGACACTTGGCGCGAAAATGCTGGATCACCGGCCGATATGTGTTCACATAAGTCACGGAAAACACTATAAGAACCAGAGGCACGGCGCGATAAGCCCCGAGTACTTAAATTCGCCACGGCGGTATCCAACTTCGCCGATGAATAACTCGTGGGCATCGTAGCTGTGCGTCTGCCTGAAATTGTAGATCGATCGATCTCGAGGTTTTCTCATCTCTGATACCACGCTTCCTCGTAAACCGATCCTCCACTCTTCTCGCACGATCTTACCTGAAAGACGCTCTTAACATTCCCGCCGCCCTTCGGGAAATTCTCGACCGGTCGGAATTATTTAAAATCTCGTGACGAGCCACACACGCGTAGAACTGCCGTGAGACGCGCGTCGATGCGAGATCCATCTATTCCCCCGGGATTAAATCCTGCCGCCCCGATTCGCGCGGATACTTTAATTCGCGTCACTTTGGCGAGATGCAAATTCCCCAGGCAGGAGCACACGCCGATCTTCGGTGCGGAGTACGAGTTAAACGTATAATCCCGCGCACACTCGAGCAACATGCAAATCTACGAAGCCACTTCATAAACAGGTACATCACTTAAGCATTGTACAGACGCGCGGGGCCGGCTATTGAGGATAATCTTACCGTGCCATTTCTCGAAACAATATGATCGTATTTGCATACGTTCCGTACCCGCTCCGCCAAGGTGTGCGTCTCGGTGCCTCGGCTCTGAACCTGGCTATCGATTTCTCGCGGCTTGTGCCACAGAGTTTCTTGGTTGAACCTAAATCCTGGATACACTGTGATTATTTTAATCACTCACTTTCGCAAAGATTTCCCCACGCCTCTATCGAGCCTCACTTTTCAACCTCCCCTAGACTTGCTACCCTTGATGAAAGGTTCGACGATACCTTCGCGGATCGATTGGAGTCGTTGGAATTGGAAATCGACTTCATCGCCTCCACGCTGTCCCGCATACTTTGAGCTGCACCGGCGTCCGTGAAAAGCCTGAAAATACAGGGAGAAAGAGTCGCGTGGTTTTATAAGACGCGCTAATTATGCAAATCCCGATCATAATTATCCTACTTCGCGGGGGCGCGCGACGCACGAGGCGGGCGATAAGGCTCGGCGCATAATTAGACGTGTGCCGGGGTATCCTGCCGGAAAATTCATCACTCGTAGTAATGTATATTCATAAACGAACAGCTCGAAAGCTGGGAATCGAGGCGTATTACGCCGGTTCGCCGCCACGGGGCCGGAGAGCGTGTAATTGCGAAGCTGCCGGAATCAATATGGCCAGGGAAATAACCGCCTACGCGATATTGTCTTTAGACGTCGCGCATCCAGCGAGCCGTATTATTCGCTGGGCGACGCACGAGTGTATTTTGATGCCGGCGTTACTTGAGCGCGGCCCCGCGTTTACCCTGGTTAATTAGTGACAGGGAAATCCGCTCCGGGGCGAAAATTCGAGCAGCCCGGCTATTCTTCGGCTGCCTCGTGCCAGGAATACCGTTGTTCGGGGGCAGGGTGGTCCTCCGAGCGCCGAATTTCTCGAGCAAATCTGACGGCCACCAAGTATCGTGGCAAAGAATCGAGCGCGGCGTAAACTTTCAACCGGGGGGAGAAAAGTTCCGTTCTCGTGGAAGCTGTGGCATTTTTTCATAATTGATAGATTGCGGGGAGGAAGTTCCTCGTTTGTTTCTTGCTGATACTACCTTCAACTGAAACGTCACGATTAAGGGGTCACTTGTTGTTTCGAGCGGGATGTGTAAATTGTGGCCGGTTTTGTGCGGAGTAGTGCGGATGAGAGGGCGTGTTTTGCTGCGACAAGAAAACTGTTGAAACAACGATATTACGTGGCACTGTAATTTAGGTGGAAATGTAATTGGATGGCGCAATTTGATCGCTGGTAGGTGTCTTGTATTCTTCGGAGCGATGTTTGATCTGGGGTTCTTTGGGGTTGTGATTACTGCGACGATGGTGCAGTTTAAGGGTTCTCCCTACTTCGACGGCCTGAAAAGGAGCGCGATATTTGCGATTCTTTTTTAGAGAAATCCTCTAATGATATTAATTGAAAACTTTAGGCCTATATTTGTACATACTTAGGCAACATTTAAAAAAAAATTCAATTAAATAATAACAGTACCTAAAACTTCAAACGCGTCTTTCGTAAAATGATGTTTTTCGAATTAGTAAGCACGATATCTCAAGAACCAATCACCCGATTTACTTCAAACTTAATATATATATCTTCAGTAGATGTCCCATTCTCGTTGTTACTAAAACTAAGTCGATTTTTGCAAAATTGGACTTTTGCGACTTAAAAAACCAGCGAATTTTTTGCAGAAACCGATGTCTGGTTTAAACGCTGCCATTTTTTTTTTACTTTTTAGTATTAGTTAAATAGAAAATATATTGGTGACTGGTTCTATTACACCACCTCGAACAATTTTCACATAATATCCAGGTCCGATTCGAATTGCCTCGAAGTAGGCGAGGCACCCCGAGCTTCGTATCCCTCCTGTCGCCACACTTGCAGCCTCGCGGTTTCATCGGAATTCCCACCGCGAAATTCGTTAAATTTTTCCACCGGCCGGCCTCGAAGCTTCGTTCCGCGAACAACGTGGAGATAAAGCGGCGGTAATCGCGCTAATTAAACCGCGCTTCCGATCACTGGCGACAGCGCCGCGGAATCTCGGCGAACTGCGCGGTGAAAAAGCGGCTAATAAGCCCAGAAAACGCGGTAATTACTGAAGTACCAGTGCCGGCGATAATTAAGTGGCTCTGGAGCAGAGCTGCCGGTGCTTTGACGGAACGACACTTTCGCCGCGGGTCGAAATGCTTTAATCGACAGACCGTTCAGTGGCCCGCGATTGCAGCCGGAGATTTCCACGTGTCTTCTGCACCGTTTGTTAGTTTTTGTTGCCAACGATGCTCGAGATACATGTAAATGGGGCATGCAGACGGTACAATTCGGGCGGTGAGACGCGATGTTTTATCCGCGTAAGAACTTGTGCTTTTCTTCGTGCTTGTGCACGTGAGCTTGTGCCCTAGAAACCCTACGGTTCCAATGGTAGACCTTTTGGACCCAATTTTGGACCTGGCTGGCAACGAAAGTTTTTTACGGGATATGTTTCTACAGGTCTTAAGGAATCCGAAATGCATAATTATTTACCTTGGAGGCGATGTTCAAGTTATAAATAATAAACGAATACCTATAAAAAAATAAATATTTTTTCGGAAATTCTTTCCGACAGATATAGGGGTAAACAGTGTAGTTGTTGGCCACCTAAGTCAGAGGTTCACATAAGCGTTGAATTATAAGTCTTATTTTGCTAGCTTTAGAAACACAATTAGTGTTAATAGCTGTAAACGACTCTAATAGTCTAGAAATAGAATTTGTTTAAAGAAAGAGTAGAAGGATCCACAAAAATTTTACAGAAAATACGTTTCCTATCAAAACACATAGTTATTGGCCAGACGAAGACAATGATTGGCCGATCGTTTGGCAGTTATTGGCCACTATTTCATAACCTATATGTAACATATACCCTAACTAATTCTTAATGCTCTAAGACCTAATTATGAAATAATGTTAATGTAAAATAATGAATTAATTCGGTTAGAAACAGGATTTAAATTATTAAATAAAACTGGATATATTCATAAAATGGAACTAAATGTAATGTAATATTATTAAAAATATATAACCTATAATACCTTTTACTAGCTAATATAGAAACATTTAAATAGAAAAGGTATTATAGGTTATATACCCATTGGCCTCGTGGCCAATGACTGTCCTGAAACATTATTTACATTACAGTTCTTGGCCACCTATAATTTCTGCAATAATGTATAATTTTAATGAATAAATAATCCTTTTTTATAAAGTTTAAACCTTTATTTGTCTATGTAACGAATATGAGAGTTATATATATATATCATAAATGCATTAAATTATCTAAGAATTGTCTGATGTAACCGTATGACTATTCAATTCAATCACTGTAGTTTTCAAGCATCGATTTCAAGTGGTCTATTTTTTACACGTAGTATAACAATTATTAGCGAAATAGTGATTGCATTCGACGCATGAAAGTAGACGGTATCTGAATATGTTCATTATAAAAGGCATAATGTACATTATTTCTTAATATTCATGTTTTTAAAAAAAAGGCCAATCACTGCCAGGTGGCCAACAACTACACTGTTTACCCCTATAGACCTTCAAACTTTCGTTGCTAGGTCCAAAAATGGCCAATTTTTAGCATTCTCCTTTCCATCAACTACGTCGCTACGTTTCGTCGCGCGACACGCTCCCTTAAAATTTTCATAGGTACATTCTCCGGCGATTAAGTTATCACCGTTGATCCATGCAAGCCAACGTCACCATACTGGGGCTCTGAACAGGCAACGGCCTCAAATTACCATCAAATTAGTACCTCAAGACAGCCGGTGCACGCGTTTCTGTCTCCTTCGACCGCCTAGTTGCAACCCTTTCTTGGCTGGTCGCGGCCTACCCAGCCGGCGCCAGTCTCCTTTCTGCGTCAGTTTCTCTAAGACGATAATGTAACAGCGTATTACGACGTGTAAACACAGAACGACAGTGCCTGCACGCTGGGAACGGGCGAAATAATCCCCGCGCGGCTCACGGTTCTAAGATTTCGCGAAGCCACCGTCGTCGTAAATTTCCCGCGGCCTGGCAGCGTAAATTAACGCGGCTGGCGTTTCGCGACACATTCTTTATCCCGCCGCACGCGTGCGCTCGCTTTTTTCTATCCGAATTCATTACGCGACAGACGCGCTTCGAAATCTCGCGCGATAAAGCCCCCGTTATAAATATAAAATGACCCCGCTTCGACCCAACCCTGCGACGAGTTGCACCACCGCTTTTTATCGTTATCTTGCAACGATACGCGTATCTCCAGCGCGCGATTAGCGAAATTTACGCGCTGCCGATAAATAGAAACGTTTGCGATGATTTTCTGAAGAGAATGAGAGTTCGGTTGATCGTCATTCAGTTATTGCATCTAAAAGGTGTTCTCTGTTTAAAGTGAAATTAATGTGTTAGAGTACCTATGAAATATGAATGCCGATGCGACGCTCGATTCGTGCTTCTGTAACTGATGTAAATTAAATACCAACAGAACCAAGGGAACCTCCTATAATTAAGCGCAATATTTCATCGAGTTTGATAGCAATGAAGCAGAGTGGAGGTGCCTCGTTATCAGCCTTCAAAGTGAAACTTTTCCGGCCGAGGTAAATAAACCAATCCGATCGTCCTCCATCGGCAACGCGTGCCCGTAGTTCAATCGGCTTTGATGGGGCTGCTCTGATTTTACAGGGAGGATAAGGGAATTCGTATGTATAAACGATAGAAGGATTGTGTGGCTTTCGAGCTCGATGGATTAGCGAGTCGCCGAAAATGCCGGGTAAATCGCGAACCAGCGTGGCGCGCGAATATGGAATGGCCGAAAATGTTACATAAGGGTTGTAACGCCATTAGGGCGGGCCGGGTTTTCCCTGCACGGGGTGGAACTGCTGGAAACGTTGGGTCACTGTTGGCGCAACCGAGGAATTGTTGGTCGTGAAACGGGCTTAATAAGTAACCCCGTGGCCCATGAATTCACCGTCCAGAGTAAAGCAGCCCGTTCCTTTCTCCTTTTTACAGGCGGGCAGAACGGCGGAACGGAAATTCGGTAGGGTCTGTTACGGCAACATTTGTTTCCTCCCGCTGGGTGGGCTTTGATTTCGGTTTTAGTGCACGCCCGAAAATCGTGGCTGATCGCTGGAAAAGCTGTCGAGTTGGAAACACTGCGCTGGGTTTTTATTCCACTCTTTTCACGGGGGGCGGAAGAGGGGCGTGAATTATCGCGGGGGTGTTGATGGCTTGAATTCGATCAGCGGGACCTCGAAACATTTAACTTTTCCTCTGCGCGTGGCTTTCGGCATTAAAGCCTCTGTTTTACTCGGTGTCGAGCGAGGCCAGTGAAATGTGTTTGAATGTGATGAATTTAATGGCTCAAGGTAAACGAAATATTAAGCTGAATGCTTCTGAACGCGACGAGTATTTAGAATGTCCTGAAACGAATTTTCACGCGGCTTAAAATATAAATTCTTGCGTGTCCACTGGAGCGACACTTAGCCCCCTGCTGATTAATCAGAGAGCATTCAGAGAACGCGCTGGAATTAACGTGTCCTGCAAATTGCGCCGAGTAATTATCAAGCAATTACGAATGTTTTCTGCAGTCCACGGGCGGCGGGGTTAATTCTTACGCGCCGCGGTTCGGCGGTCTGCTGACCATTATCGCGTTCTTCCGCGAGCCCTGATAAGACAAAATGAAATTCCTCACACCCCGCGAGGTCTTTGCGTTCCATTCCTTCTGTTCTCCACTCCCCTTTCAGCCGTTCACCCTTGGTGCGCCAAAGGGAGCTAAAAAATGGGAACTTTTCGGGACGTCAGCGTGGGCCACTTTGAGAAATGAACTGAAACAAGGGCGGGTCGGACGGACAAGCATCAAAGAAAACAATCGTGCTTGGAGCTTCGTTACTTCCAGATAATGAACGGTTAGAAACGAGGTTTCGTCGGGGAACTTCGGACCAGAAGATACATGAAAGATTTCAGAACGGATGACTGTCAGAGTACTTAGGTTATCTTCGCTTTGTATGTCAAGACGAAGCATGTGCGCGCGCCAGAAGCGTGGTCAAAGTCGAAAGTTGTAATTAGACGTCCAAGATCCGCAAGAAAAGCTCGCCCTGTAACTTTAACGCCGCGAAAGGCACCTCTCTCTCTACCCCTTTCTTCTCGAACTCCAAACTAATTTCATAAACTAAATTTACCACTGATTACACTCCGCGTTTTGTACCATAACTTGCTCGACTCGCTTCTCATCCTTCGGAATCTTAATCGAGGACAGAATCGCTATGAAGGCGGGAAACTAAGTGGGGTGCGCTCTAAAATTTGCCCGAAACTCGTAATTGATCCAATCGGCACAACACAAGCTTCTGGAAAACGCGACGTAAACCCTCCATCAGGCGTAAAGCCTCGAGTTCCGATATTACCAGGCCCCGGTCACGCGAAGTTGCCCTTTGACAGCACGTCGTTGGGAGTTGAACAGTGGTCAGATTGTCGAAGTGTCGAATTTTAGGGGGTCTCGCGTCGAATTAACGGGGCGAAACGCGAATTTCAGGGCGTAGCCAGAAGCTGGCGCGTGAAGTAGACCCGGCTGCGGAGAGGGATTTTACACGGATACGTTTTATTTCCTCCCCCGGCGCGATGTTTTGGCGAATCGTTCGAGCTAATGTCGCCGTTCCACGCGATATGCGCGAATGTCGTGGGTCTGACGGTCGTCAAAGTCTCACGGTTCTCCATATTCTGCGTGAACTCTAGCAATATGTCATGCACCTGCGGCTGCCTGGGGGTTGTTCGCATCTACAACACGTATGAGCTTTCATGAACAACATTAGTGGGTAGATCACTGTGATTAGAATGTAAGACGTGAGCAGAATAGTCGAAGAATGCATTCTGTTCGACGCAACGCGCTTTTCATCATCCGAACCTCGAATTTTTCGTTTCCACGAGCTGCTTCAGAAACACTCCTTTCTCACAGTATATTCGTGAATTTTCAAGGCGGAAAATACGGTTGAATATAATATTATTAAAGCCTCCGATGTCGCAGAGTTTGTTTGAAAGAAGTTCCTTTGAAAAATTTTCAACAGTTTCACTTGAAGAAATATTGTTTAAGCGAATCCCAAAGCGTTCCCAGAGATTCGCATCGCAATAAAACGCACGAAAAATCGTATTACACCGTTACACGGAACGGCAGGAATTTATCCCCGGACTCGTAAACGCGGATTTCCCTTCAGAGTAACGGATAAAATAAGACAGCTCGCGTTACGACGTTACTTTACGGTGCGTACACCTTAACGATGTTCCTGGCTTTGGGTGATGCAAATTCTTCTGCGCTCCGCCCTTAATTCCATTGTTCCTCTGGCTCGTTTATTCAGCGCTCCGTCCATCCCCGACACCGAGAACTTTACTATTCCCCTTGCATCTCGATTTATCTTCGCTCCCACGTACAAAATATTCCACGCGACACGGAAACAGAAATCTCTCCCGCCTACCCTCGATCCGATCGCCACTGAGCATCCCTCAGTGAAACGCAGCGGCGTTGAATTCTCATCCACGTCGGGGCGAACTAGTCCAACTATTTCCTATCATCCTCGCAGGTTTTGCCGCCCTGCCGTGCTGAGTCCACTATTTTCCATTGTAGGCATTCCGCGGCCGGGCGCGCGAACCGCCCCTGCCCCGTGGTAACTATAATTAAGCGCGAGATTACTCCGCTCGTGACCCCGAATTCGCTTCCCTCGTTCCCCGTTTCCCCCGTGGCCACCAGCTAGATCACGGGACGCGATCGATAAGCCAGTCGTGATTCGGCGAAAGAGTTCGCCCGGTGGCTTACGATTGCGACGCTGTCGGTGGTGCCTTGCCAATTTCGGGGACGCGGTACAGATACCGTCGGGGATATTGGAACACCGCTAATAAAGTGAGGAGACCCGTGCACACGGCTCCGCTGCAGAACGTGCCTTTGCTTTTCGCTGGAAATTGCTGCGGGGGGATTGGGACACGTATCGTAAGAATCGTTAGGTCTGGCTGTTTATTTGCGTGGGCTTGGTGGCCGGTTTACGATCGACGTGTGCGGTTCACGCATCGCGCGGGGCGGTTTCTTAGGAGCGGTTCCTTTATTCAATTTATGGGTGAAACGGTATTCCTCCGGAGTACGCGAGGAAGCCGCCCTCTTTGGAAATGGAAACCCGACTATCGAGAAATTGTTAAGGGGCTTCCTTAATTATCGGTTAACCACCGGGCGAAGTCGTGATTAATAAGGAACTATTGAAGATTCCCATCGGTTCGGTCGCTTCTATTTCGCGGGAGACTGATAAGCAGCCAGCCCTCTAATGAATCGCGCATCTTTCGCGTTTAATTCAGGGCTTCGAGTGATTCGCCCGACGGTTTGTCAAGACATTTCCCCGGTTTTTCTGGCTATTAATTACGGTGGCCAGCTTTTGTTCGCCAAGTTCCGTCGGCGGAGAACGTTTTAATCGCCCGTACGGAGCCCGGACTGGGAATAATTAACGCTCCGGTTGCGGCAAGGTAAACTGCCTTCTCCCTTCCTTCCTCCCTCCCCCCCCCCCCCCGGCTCTTCTTTTCTATTTTTCCCTCCTCTCGAACCGCGGTAATAGCTCACTTTTCTGGGACCCCAGTAATCCAATTTGCCGCGGGAAACTTCAAACTGAAGATCCGTGTAAACGCCCGCCCGGGGCGACCGGCAAATTTACGAACGTAACTCGACTTAAGCGGCCCGTAAACGAGTACATAAGAAATTTACGCGACCCGAGGCGGACGGTCGGCGATGTTTGTGTGAACTTGGCCCGTAATGGACTAGGTGATTAAAGGAACTCAGCCGGGACGCGTCCACCTTTCACGTGGACACGATGGAGATCGTTATAGCGACACATTCGCGGTTTACGTACCTATTGAAAATCCCGCGGCAGGCTTCATTTCCGCGCGGAAGCGCGCCTCTTTTATTTAAAGGGCAGAACGAGCCGCGCAGGAAGAACGTATCTCGATGGAATAACAAATTCAAAACGACTTTATCTTGTCGGGGGAATAATGCGGCCGTCGTAGGGCTCTGTAAACGCGAAGAAAGCGGCACAGTGATGCCGGACGCCTGCAACACACAGCAGGAATGGCGGCTTTTTTCTCTCTCCAACGGAACAAGGGGAAATAATCCGATTCGCGTCAGATCTCTCTGGTTTCGCGAATTTTCATGCACGTTCCCGGGGAAACATTGTTTCCCGTCGTTAGCCGCGCTGCCGAGCTCCTTTCACGTATTGCCGGCTGTTTTTCAGGGAAACATGAACGCGCGATACCCGGCTATATACATTCACCGTTCGCTTTAGCGCGCGTATCGTTAACCGGGAACCGTACGACTTTATGCCTCGCTGTATTCTCGCTTTGGACTCGTCGAGCCGCCGAAAACCACGGAGCAGGAATGCTCTGCTTTTAAAAATAGCTGTGGACAACGTTTCGGTAGACAAGATCGATCTGTTGCTAGGGTAAATCCGGGAGACGCGGTCGGGCCGGAGAGTTGGTCGTGTCGCTATATTTCAGAGTCTATACGTAAAAATGCATTAAAGTGCAGACCAATTACTTCTCTAGAAGCCAAATAGTTGAATGAATAGCGTTATTTCGCTTCCTTCTGTGTGTTTTCTGGATTTATAGGCTATAAAAGGTAAATTGATGTTACATTTAACCTCTTTTGTCAAACAGCGGTTGTACAGAATCGTATTTAAAACATACTTCTAAGTTTGTTTTCCTTTAATGTTTGGAATAATAAGATAGTAGAGATGTTGAGGGACAATGCAGCTAAAGTATTTGGCCATATTAACTCTTCCTCTCAAAGCTAACGAGAAGACCATGTCTCGCTGCAGAAAGGTGAGATGGTCGAGTTATGATTTTTTTATTATTTTTGTTTATTTTTTTATTTTTTATTATTATTTTATTATTATTTTTGTTTATTTAGTTTATTTATTCATTTTTGTATTCATTTGCCTTGCTAATCCCCAGTAGGTAATTCACTTTTTCTTTGATGTGTTCTTTACTTGTTTAGCGTAAACAAATTAAATATCAATGAATCCGTAGATGTATTCGCTCATAAATAATTTTGCTTTATCCTTTGTTAATTTTCCATGAATAATTATGTGAGTGGTCTCTGCCAACGACGAAAACCATTTCTCCCGGCACCTCGGGAGAGGTGGTCAGATGTCATGACTTCAGTTTTCAACCCGATTTACAGTAAATATTGTCTTAAAGCAAATATCGACCAGTTTTTCTGAATCGGCATAAAATTCAGAACATATTAGGTTTGTTCTGATAAAATAAGTAATATCTATATTAGTTTTAATAGCCATTTTATATTAGGTCGACCGCGTCTCTCGGATTTACCCTATATACAATTTTGGATTCTGTTCCTCATGAGCGAGTCACCGAAGGATTCTGAGTATTCAGAGTCTGCGTTTGGTAGGGCACGTTGGTAGTCGAGTCTTGAAGCTTTAAATTACAAAATGATCACAGAATATGTGGAACTAAGAAATTAATTCGGATTAAGGCGGATTGAAGAAAATAGGCCCAGGTGGCAAACGCTCATCGGCCGGCCTGTTAAATCCGCCACTGTCCAATACGAAGCTCCTCGATCAACCTCTTAAAAAATCTGGAATAGACACTGTCGGGCTGCATCAGGGTACGTCGCACGTGTCTCGAAGCCTGTACACGTGGCTGGCCAAGTACCCAGTCGCTGGAATCTATAATTGACAGAGGATCGCACGGTCTCCAGGTTCCTCGAGTGCATCTTCGACGGATGCACCGGATGCACTCGAGAGTCCAGCGGAGGAGGAAGCGAGCGTGTGCTCGAGCGGTCGAGGGGGGAGCGATCTTGTGCATGGCTTTCGTTGCAGCGAAAACTTTCCCAGTAACTTAGAAGATAAAGGCAAACGGTATCGCGGGTATCTGGCGCGGTGCGCGTGCCACCGACCCATCTGGGAAACTTTTCTGATTTTCCGGCTGCCGCGCGTCACGTTGGACCCTGGGCCAAGCAAACTTTCCACCCCGGATCGCCGTGGGGATCTCGGTGTTGCTGTTATTATCGGTCAAGTCGATCGTATCTCGGCCGAAACGCACGATACGATCTGTCGTTGCGACCAGCGAAATTGCGGCAGGGATGTGCTGGAGAGTAACAGCGAGGAAGAGGCTTCTGTTCGGGGATCTTCGGGTGGTGGGTTTATTCCTCTCGGAAACTACATCGTCCATAGCGCGGCTAAGAGGCTGAAGGAAGTATAACAGTTCGAAAGTTCTGCTGGTTTAACGCGCGTCGCTATCTGGGGTGTTTTTAGGAGCAGCGAATCGTGCGAGGAATTTGTGGGAATGCTGCTTCCTTTCATATTTAATTTATGTGTATAAAGCAGAATAGCTTATTAGGTTCCTCTATACGAGTTTTATTAAGCAGTTTAGCTTGTGAAACCCCGCCACGCGAGAAGCGCGTGCGAAATCCGATTTCTTTGTTAACGAGTATTATCGAATACCCGAAACGAAGCACAACAGAGGATCCGAAAGGGTAACGGGCAAAGGTTTGACTAACAATGCGTCGCTCTGCAAATTTATCGCTTTCACTTTTCACCGGTGGTCTTTTTTTCCAAAATACGCCCTGCGGACGGGGAAATATTTTTCCAACGGAGGAGCATTTTTTTCTGGCCGCAACTGCACAGGGGATCGGTGAATAAAAGCGCCGAAAATATCGTCCGCGATATGTGGAAATTCTCCCCGGTGTCCCAGAGAACGATCGACTCGATTTCCCTGGAAAATTTCGCGCGGCTGATGGTTAAAGGGTTAGCGTATTTCACGCTGCCTTCTCTGTTCTACCACGCTTCACCCCCCCCGACGACTGGCACGTCTTTTCGCCACCCCTCGACGACGAGAAAAGTCTGGCTTGATTATCGGTTTGCTATAAAAATACACGCGGCGCATTCGTGCGGCGAACGACGCCGCAATTAAAGTAATAATGGGAAAGTATACGTTCGCGGGCCGCTAGATTCCGTGGAATTTTGTGGAACAACGTTGCGCCGAGCCAGCCACGGTGGATTAACGCGGGATGCAGAAATTTCGCGCGTGTCTGGCATGCAAATTTCCCCGCGGAGACACGATTACGTTGTATTGACGGCTTCAAACGCGTTTATGGCTGCTGAAGATAGAACGCGCGAGCTTTGATGATGGTACGGAATTCTGCACGAAGATGGAATGCACGAGTTACGTATGTATGTTTGTGGAATAGGCGGGGAATGTGCTTTAGCTGCTTGCCTAGGACTCGCTGAGTTGTTGCAAAATTTGGGTTACTTCTAAATTAATCCTGTTCTGGGAAAGCAATCCTTTCTCCGATTATCTTCGGTGCGCCATTCGATTCTGTATCATCCAGTATCATCAGGCACGATCGAAAGGTGTGCCAATGATAGCTCTACTCGCAAACGGTAAATCCTCTCGTACGACACCTCCTGGAAACTCTGCTATCGTTGGTTACCGGGTCCACGGCGATATCTATCCAGGACAATCGAATCTAAGCCGTTGTTCAGTTCTGATCGCGTGAAATCTCGATGGTATTAAGACGCCGGGGCAAACGTACTTAGCCGTGGCAGCTGTGAAAAAGAGTAGAAATTTTCTGTCTGCTCGTGGTTGATCGTTACAAGAAATAGATAGTACTTAATTCTGAAATATTGATTAACCAACCAGAAATAAAGGGTAAGGGGAAAAACCAAGAATTTTCATTTCTCGTGGCATTGCGATTTATAGCACATTTTGTTGGTGGCGACTGGGACAACAGAACTATCGAATCACAAAGGCTATAAAGTTCAAATACTCCCGTAAAATTACGTTAAAGATTTGGTATACTGGTTAAAGACAGGAAATGCCGACTCTGCACTGGAACAAAATACGGAATGTCCTTACTCTTTCCCTGAGCACAAGCCTCTGTCGTCAAGGTAAAATAAGATTTCATTTAAGACGCGAATTATATAAGAAACTTAAATTCATTAAACCTTGTTTCTTTACTGATGGACTAAAGTATTAAGACTTCCTTTTCTCGGTAACGCTGTTTTGTGACATTCCCTGTTCATCCCCTTACCCTTCAAATACGCGATCCGGATGCAAACGCGAAGACACAGCCACCCTTCCCCACAATCCTACCCCGCAACAACGAAGCCTCCATATTTGAAAGCTTGAAAACCACCTTCCATTCAGCACTCTGCAAATTCCTACCACCAACACCCCAAACCCGCCCCGCACCTGCACACCATAAACCAGGCCCTCTGCGCCCCTCTCGATCAATCTTCCCCGAGCAACAGAGGAGCCCGACGTTCCCTTCAGCCCTCAGTCAAGTATCCACCTCATTCGTGCCGCGCTAGGTGCCGTAATGGGCGTAATAATAAAAAATACGCGCCAGTGGGGCGGACTGAATGTTGCCCGATACCAGCGACGCTCACGTTTTAATAGCCGTCGCGCGCGGCTAACGATCATCGGGAAAGAAAAAAGTGGGGAAAAAAAGGGAAACACGCCGTTTCCCGCGTGGACGTGGCCGACTAAAGGGGGGGTCGGAGGGGATGGCCGGGGCTGGAGGCAATTCGTTTTATCGCGACGGTTTAAAGCTGCCAGCGGTAATAACTTAAGCAGTTGGATTACGGCTCGCACGCGGCCCATCGCGAGGAGGAGAGGCCACTTCCGGGACACCCGGTAGCTCGCGCGTCTGGCTCACGTTCCGATAAGACTCTAATTAAGGAGACTTATTGGGGGTCGTCTGCGACCATCGCCAGGTCGAATGCCTATGATTCTCTCCGTCTGCCTCGGAGCTGATTTGGCGATTCCCTATTCCACCCAGGGGCCTTGCATACATCTGCCCGCTGGAGGGGCTGCTGCTTCTCCCGAGCAGCGAATGCCTGCCCGTCCGAGGTGCATCGATCTCTTAAAGGGACGTTGACGGCGTGACTTACGCGGAACGAGTGTGATTGCACTTCCACGGGAGATTCATTTGATCCCGTGCAATCGATTCGAGGGCCGGGCTCGCAGTCGAAGAACGCTTTAGGGATCGCTGCCCTGAATACCCTCTCGGTTTCTTCAAGCTCCTTGCGACTTTGTGTACTTTATAGAGGATAGCTTCTGTCCATGCGCGGAGAAAAGCTTTTCTCCTACATTGCCAACTTTCGCCCGATAAAATGTTTCCTTGAGCAATCAGGGTACCATTCTTCTTCTTATGGCAACGGTTACGTGGGGGCATCTCTTGCTTCAATGTGCACGCGCGTTATCGAGAGCACTGAATCGTCCACGAAATACCGGAAGATCGTGCTAAATACTGGACAAGATAGGTAACGAAGTCACTCGACTATTGACCCGTTCCTAAAGTTATGCGATCGGCCTGACGCGTCGGAGGGGGTGGAGCAGGAGCGCCGCGAGGGTACTAGCGTAAGCCAGGAGCCGTCTGAGCGGAAACGGGCGTAGATAAAGGGGTATCAAGGCGACGGCGACGAACAGGAAGCCCCCCCCCGGGCGAAAAATATTAAAGAACACAGAGGAAGGTTTGCCAGTACGCCCTGTACCTAGAGCCGGGACTACCCACGCTTTAACATTCCGCAGACGTCACTTCGTCGTTCCAAGGTACCGAGCCGTAGTAAACGGCTCAGTCGGCGAACCCTCCCCCGTTGCATTCACGGGAATCCCTGTGTTGGGCTTGCACGCGTCGTGGAAATCGGCACGCAGCGCGACACCCGGGCGCATAGCCGTGAAGGGATGAACGCATTCGGATTATTCTCGAGGAATTTCACTTAAAACTTTGGCCGGCACGGTGCTGGAGGAGGCCTCCTTTCAAGCAGCTCTCGGGAGGCCCGGTTCGACGGATTGAGAGATTTAGGAAGACTGGAAGGGTAGGAAGACCTGTCCTGACAACAGGGGATCGCTTTATGTCTTGAACGAACCCTGGGAACGCGGGGCGAGGATGCCTCATTGATGAATTAATCGAGTGCAGGGTGGGACTTCATGGCCGATTCCAGCCTCTTAGTTTGTTAGATTACTGCTTCGGGTGATTAGGATGGCTTATTCAGTGGGATGGATTAAGGCTTGTCTGCTAGGGGTCTCCGAGATGCTCTGACTTTGTAATTCTACGGTACAATTTTTGGTTTCCCTTTTCTCCTCTTCTGTCCTTGTATTAGTGACGCTTCCACGGCGGGTGAGCTTCTGCTTCTCAACCCCTTCAACCACCCTTCACCCTTCCCGCCCTGTGTGCATATTCATAACACCGGGGCCGTTTTGTCCCGTGAATAATATCGATTTATCGATGGAATATCTTGAAGCATTTAGTCCGTAACGAACATTATTGGCCGTGCCCCGTACCCTTTGAAATTCTGCTGGTGTACGCTGGCGCGTTTTAATTTCAATTTCGAATCGGAATTTCGTCAGTCGATACGCCACCTTTTTGCACCGTGAATCAAATATCGCTGGACAGAGAAGTATGCGGATAGCGTTAAATGTATATTAAACGGATCGGTGTGCCCTGATGATTGCCAGTTCATAAACTAATTTCGCGTCAACATTCCATGCGTTGTGAACGAAATTTTGGGGGAAACGTTCGGCGTTCCTTGCGCAGAGTTTCATCCGATCGAACGGTTTAGATATGTGAAAGGATCGAAGCTCCCGTCGGTGTCCACGAAAATCCATTCGCCGTCACAACACTAGACGATAAAACACCCGCGCGGATCTGCAGTGCAAATTGAAACACAAAAGAGGATTCGCTGCTCCGCCGACCCCGGGTCTCGCACGAGGAATCGTCGAATCCCCTCGGTATCGAACATTTAAGAAACACTTTGCCTCCTGTTTGCCCGTTTCCTTCGTCTAGCCACCGAATTTCCTGCGATTCCGCGATACTCTTCCAGGGATGCGTGTCGCTGACGCGAAAGCTACTTTACGCGACACTGATTCGAATGAATTTCTAAAGCTCCCGTGAAATCTGTAGTAACTGATGATAATATTTGTCAGCGCTGTATTCAGATTTCTAGATGCGCAACAACATTTTCAAATTTCAACAGCTTGGATTACGTTCAGATGAATTTCACAGAGATCCCCCTTTTCTTAAAAGATTGAACCGCGAATTGGCGACGTGCTTTTCCCAACTATCGGTCAGCTCTCGGTCCAGCACTGTACATCTCCGCTGGGTGGCGGAAATTTACGTAGCACGAGAGCGTTGAAAGTACGGTTGGTTTGCCAGCCGATCGTTCCTATCCGGGCTAAACCGATTTCAGACGCTTCGGGCCACCGGGAGTCGGTCTTTGAGAGTGGAATTTTTGGCTGCCGCAGAACAGCCGTGGAATTTTATGCCCGAATATTCCGATAATAGTTGCAGGGCGAATATTACGAGCGGGCAGGATTCTAGTGGTTTCCGTGGAATCGTGGCACTTTGCAAAAGGGAGATTGAACCGTCGAATAGCTGAGAGAGGGCGGAGGAAATTAATATATTGCATTAGTTCGATGTGACGTGTATTATCGAGGAATTCGGCCGAGTCGGGCTAGAAAATGAAGTCCTTTTTGCGGCAGAATGTTGCGCGCAGAATGTTTGTTTGGCTTTGTTAGCCCTGCCGAACGTTTCAACACGCCAGCAGCCAGGCGATATTGAATTTGCGTCTGGTGCTTGTCAAGCTTCTCTCGAAATTCAATTATACATATTCGAGCACCTGCATTAAGAACGGGGTAGAATTAGATGGATAGACGGATTGACTATAGAATAGCCCGGTATAACAAATTCATCTACCCGTTTCACGATGCATCCCTCTTCGAAGGGTGACTCTCGAAAGCCCGGCTCCGTGCATCCTCGGGGCCCCGACATTAAAGAAGCACTGGCTCTCAGATCGACGCGATCTGTGCACCGAAAATATCCCCGAAGCACTTGGTTCTCCTTAGGGGCGGTGATTTCCATCGGTATCTGGCTAAACGGTAGCAATCGGAAGAGGAATTTCCTCGTTGCAAGCTCGCTAACAGTTTCCAGGAGCCTGGTGGCTGCCACGCCTACGTCTGAGCTCGACTTGGAGCTTGTCTCCTTCTATCTCTTCCCTCGGTTCCCGCAAATGTTGGCGATAAATCGTTGGTTTCGCTTCTTGCCAATGCGCTGGCGAGGCAACCTGTTCCAGCCTTAACGGAGTCTTTGCAGGACGAGAGTTCGTTTTCAGTTATTTGGGTGTTAATACCGGATGAGCTATCCAGGTATAAGTTCGGCAATGATGACAGAAACATGGGTCTGCTTTGTTCCATCCTCCTTCCATCTTTTAGTCGACCAGGTAATTGAGCACGAGCTGAGGTTGACGGTCAAGGGTCCGGATATCGGCATGAATATGGATATTCGAAATGGGCGACAAATGTAGCAGTGGGTCTAGGCTTCTACTGAACGCGCTATGGTTCGGACCGAAAGTCAGAGTACTCTTACAAAGGAACAAGGCTTACACCTGGAACTTCCGTACCCTCACCCTGGGTTTTGAAAGCTTCGGAGATCCTTTTCAGGCATCTATTATTCGTAACTGTGCATCGCGGACAACGTTGCCACAATTGGGAGATACTTGGACACTTCTGGACACGACAATCATAGTTCTTCAGAAAGGATTGGGAATAGTACTGTCCTCTTTGAAGAGTTTGTTCCCGCGGTCTTTCAAACTTCTAAAGGCTTACAGGTTCAGCTCTATCTCCGTAGAATTTCAAAATCCGACGCTTAAGCTCGGTACCTTTCACTTTCTGATCCGCTCGCTTCCAAATTGAACAGTATCAGGTAGTCTCCAGGTGTTGCGTGTCTACCATCGGTTTACCCGTATTTTTTCGTCGCTTTTGTCACAGTGTCACTTTGCTCCATCAACCTCGACTTGCGTCACGTGTCGACAGGGAATCGACGAACCTCCCAGCCGCAGCCAGATGCGTATCGCGCGCTAATTGAAAGGGTGGAAGCGGTGGCTTCGGTGGGATCAGTTTGTACGCTGCGTGGTCGATAATCGCAATAGATTGCTGGATAAAAAATTAAAGTCGCCAGTCCATTTCACGAGCCAACGATTTCCAGTGAATCCCTCTATCTCCTTTATTTGGATCCGAAGTTGCCAACTTGTACATTAGACGTTAGACAGGGTGTTTGGTGATTTTTTAATGATCTTGTTCTCATGCCTCTAAGTAGATACACTGTCGAATAAAATCGTGTTAAGAATTTGAAGGTGTCCAGTAGGTTTAGCT
The DNA here is from genome assembly GCA_946251845.1 of Andrena fulva. Lineage (NCBI taxonomy): Eukaryota > Metazoa > Arthropoda > Insecta > Hymenoptera > Andrenidae > Andrena > Andrena fulva. The sequence continues at coordinate 56,164,640 of OX276329.1, read as the reverse complement.
ATGTCCCGAGGAAATGGTAATCGCGATGGGCGCGCGAAGAACGCGATCGAAGCTTCACGCGTTACTGTTTCACGCTCCCCTTCTCGCCGCAGTGTCAGCGCATGGAAATTCGTAGGGAAATATCGCGCCCGGGGAAAAAAACAGCTTGGCTCGCTGACGATTCTGTTTAATGGGCCGTCTTCTGTAACGTATGACGACGAGTGGGCATTTTTATTTTCCACGCTCGCGGTCTGTTTCGTGGAGCTGGCGAGCCACGGCTATTCGACGCAAATTTTCAATTATAAAAAATACAGCAGAAAAAGAGGGAAACACGCACGTTCCCTTCCGCGTCGGGTGGAAGCAAAAACGTGTATCGATAAGCTTACCGTGCTGCCGACCAAATGCTCCCAATATACCGAGATTCTAGTAACACGTTGATTGCACAAGGTGCTCAGGATACTTGGGATTCCGGGTGCTCGTTATTTAAATTCGATGCTCGGTAATACAATCACTCAAGCTACTCTATTTATTTTCAAGCCCCATCCTTCCATTCCCCCTCAAGCTCTGGCATCTTCAGAAGAGGAACGCGTCCACAGAGACCGCGTTTCCCTTCTCATAAATTCTGGGCATCCCCGCTCAGAGTCCCCGGGTGCTCCCCCACAGCGGTTTCGCGATCGCGGAAAAGAAAGGAGCGGCTGCAAAAGCTCGCGTGCGCATCTCGACGATCGTAAAGGCAGGATGACCGTGAGGGAGGACACGCAGCCACGCGGGACAGACGGTCGCGCGACGAGGCGACGCCAGGCGTCGGTGGTGGGCGCCAGTTGAAAAATAAAGGCAAACGAGAGACCGCGCGCGGCATTATGCGAGCTTCCACTTGAGGGGATAATTTTTCAAAGGGACTTCGCGAGGTGTCCCTTTTCGGCTCGTCTTCGTTCCGCGAGGCTGCAGGAGGGGTTGGGTGGTGGAAAAACGACGAGGCAGGTGAAAGGCCGACTGCGTCTCTCCAACACCTGGCCACGTGTCCGTGAGCGTCGTCTCTACCTTCGTCCCCCGCGCCTTTCGTTTACCTTTTTCACGGCCTTTACGTCCCGCTACCTCGACTCTTCTTTTTTTTTTTCTCCCCCTGTCTTTCCTTTTTCCCGCTCGCGGCAAGATTTTTCTGGGCCGATGAAGCATAGCCTGATCCACTCAGTTCCTCTGGAGGCGACGGGGGGATTCGAGGGAGATCGCAAAGTAGCACGTCCCCGCGCCCGCTACGCCCGATAACCCTTGCCCGGATGCTCCGGCCCGGACACTTATGGCCAGGCAGTATTCTTCTTGAGGCCTGCAACCTGCAATAGAAAATACTGGATCGTGAAAACTGTGCTGAATTGGTCCGTGGCTTCGCGGAGTTACGACATCGCTTTGTCCTCTGGAATCTTTCCCACGCGATCTTTAACGAAAGCGTTCACCCTCTTGTTGCAGACCCAGCGCGGAGCCAGCATGAGGCAATCACCGTGGATCTCCGTCCTCCTTCAATGCCTACTCTTCGGCACGCTGCTCTCCGCGAGCCTGTCAGCTTCGACGCGTTCTCGCGGGAAGAAGAAGGTCGCGAAAGAGACGAAGGAAATGAACATTTGCGACATCGAGGGCCAGCAGGCGCCTATCTATTGCTACTGCGACAACAACGTTATCAGGAACGCGACAGACGCCAATTGCCTGGTCCTAAGCCCGTTCAATCTGAACGATCCCACGTGGAACTACTTCAGCTCGCAGCTCTACCTAGAGAAGCTGACGTTCAAAGTGAAGGCCGTGGATAGCTTGCAGTACATACCCACGCAGGTGCTCAGGCAGCTGAAGCATCTGCAGAAGGTGACGTTGCAGTACGCGAAAATCGGCGAGCTGGCCGAGTACGCGTTCGCTAACCTATCGACCATCGCCGAGATCAATCTGAGCAGAAACTCCATCAGCGTGCTGAGGATGCACGCGTTCGAGAACATGAAGAACCTATCCGTCATCAACCTGGACGAGAATCGGATCACCGAAATTAACAGGTAGGCCGGAGTGATTTTATGTCTGGGGAAGGGTAACTGGGTAAATGTTTACACCACGTTTCATACGTTGGTCCCGTAACACATATTACTGATCAAACGATCGCGTGTAATTGCGCGTGGACCGTTAGGCGGAAGTCAAACACGGCCTCAAAGCACCCAAGGGTTGTGACGAGTGTTTCGGGATATATTTGGTTTCAGTTAATTACTATGAATGGGCAAACCCTGCCGACTAATTAAAAATTGGCAACCGACGGCTTCACTTTTACTGCTGTTGATTACTTATATAGTGATGTACCCTTGATTTTAGGGCACTTTATGCTCCTAATTATTAGCGCGAGCAGGAAATTCGATACTGCTTCGATGATTCTGCCACTGAAGTTTTTCTATGCACGTTAAGGGGGGAACCTGGTGTAACTAGCTGGAAATCGAGGCATTTTTCGGGAATTTTTTTTAAAGAAAGTATTTAATCGATCTTTCTGAAACTTTCAGGATATTGTATTATCAGGTTATGGAAGATAAAAAAAAAATTTTATTAAAAATGAGCGGTAAATAACAAAGTTATAAGGGCTTATGCCCAGTCCGTTGGCGACGCAATTGTTGCACTGCGGGCAACGTAGCGTCTTTTGGTTTCATCTAAAACTAAAAATCGAACAATTTTCGTTTAGTTTATGAGTGTACGCACAGATCGTATAAATTCATAACTTAAAAGATGCAAAATTGAACAAATGGTGGCCTCTTGAAAAAAAAATTCACTTTTTCCAACGAAATTTTGCCTTAACTGTGTAAAAAAAAGTTATTTATTTAAACAATATCATTATACTAAGAACGTAGCCCTATGAAGAAAATGTTCACAAATATCCGTGTACAAGGCCAAGTCGATTGGTTGAATATTTTTGCAGTTACATTGCCCGCAGATTGTAAAACTGTCGTTTCGAGAAAAACGCATTTAAAGTTTTGTGGTAACCTGGCGCTCCGTAGCAAAACCGGCCATATCCGCTTTAATTTTTCGAATTTCGTTTTGCGGCTTTGGGAACATATTATTGTGATGTTCAACTATTGATTTATGCAAAAAAAAAAAATCGATTTCTTCGATCCGCTACACCAGGTTCCCCCCTTAAACGGGAGTGAGTAAAATTGTGGAAAGAAATTGCTCCGCTTTCCTCTCAGTTTCAAAGAACCTTTCACCAAAAATTGAGGAGAATCAATCAGAAAATCCCTAATTTCGCCCATTCGTTACTGTTATCCTTTATTTACGAATCGATTTTTTTACTCGATCAGAGTGAAGTTGAAATTGTTGCTCAATCAGAAGTAATCGATACTGAAACGACTCCGAGTCCTCTGATTTCTCGTATGCCCATGAGTTTCGCGTCTGATAGTGTCCCGGGGATAGGGACGCGCGCCTCCAGTCGCCACCCTTCATAATTCCGAATGATCCGTTCAATTATGTCTCATTGCGACGGCAGCCACGGCACGAGCAAATTGAAAACGTCTTCGGGGCGCATAGCGGGCGCTTTACGAGGAATACTGGTGAGATAAATTACCGAGGAATTTCTCGAGTTCGCGATGGCTCGGGGAATTCGCGGCGCGAAGCCGTTTCGGCGAATCAGCAGGCTTCCTTCGCGATCGAATAGACGTCTCGACGGCTAAACGTCGGAACTAGAGGCACTGGAATCCGGATAAACGGGCGCTCGGCTGCTGTATTAATAATTGATCGACCATTTAGTGGCTGAAGGTTGGAGCACAGTGGGCTACGGATGTCTATATCCAAACTCGGGAAATATAATCGAGAAGTCTGATCGTGAGAACGTAACAAGTGCTTGTGTATCAGCTGACGCCACACAGATCATTCACCTTCCGAGTAAAAGAATCATATAATCTTCAACGAAAGAATATCCCTCCTTCAATGAACCCTGGCTGATTAGCGAGGCTTCCAAGATTATATCTTTCAGCAGGGACAGAAATATATCGCGCGGAGTTAGCCGTTTCATCTTGGAAATTGGGGGGTTGAAGCATACCGGGGTGCATAATAGTCCAACTAGGTATCATTGCTTTGGCAAAAGCGGCTCGCGGGGCCACTTGCACGCCAAAATCCGAACACAGAAGCGACAACGGCGCCGATTCAATTTGCCGTACAAGTACGTCGAACTTCCCCGGCGCCATTAACACGGTCATAAAGCTCGCCCTCCACCCCCTGGCCCTCGAATGTCTTCGATGAAGCCTCTATGCCCCCAGTGTCTCTCATCTGCCGCTATCGTAACCTCCTTCGCTCAATTTGCCTGCATTCGATTCGCAGGGACACTTTCGTCAACCTGCCTTCGATGAAGATCCTGCTGCTGAACCGTAACAACATCAGCACCCTGCACGACAAGGCGTTCAAGCACCTGACATCCTTGGAGGAGCTTGAGGTGTTCGATAATCAGATCAAGGTGATCACCGGCGACAGTTTCCACGGTCTGAGGAACCTGGTCAGGCTGGACCTCCGCAATAACTTGATCGCCATGATCGGGGACAAGACGTTCATCGAGATGCCGTCGCTCAGGGAGCTGGAGCTCGACCAGAACGAGATCAGGTACATCTCGGAGAAGGCGCTGAACGGCATGAGGAACCTGAGGAAGCTGCGGCTCAGCGAGAACAAGCTGATCAACCTGGAGCCAGACTTCCTGGCCGGTGCGCCGGGCGTGTACTTCTTGGACCTCAGGGACAACCAGCTGAAGACCATGACCTTTGATAACATCAAGCCCATCGTCACCAACTTGTACAACAGCACCAGCCACTTCTTCCTGAACGGTGAGTCCAGCTGATGCATGATTCTTTATTCAGAAGTAGAAGAGTACCTACTATAGGTTTCTTCTAGTTGACTGTTAATCAAATTATTGGTAATCAATTCAAATAGCATATGTATATTGCGGTGCAACTGGCGAGTCTATGAAGTAAGGCTATTCGAGTCGTATCACTACAAAGCTTGTAGTATTAGGGTGACTGTACCTAATATCGTCAGTGTTCCTAATATCGCCACCCCCTATATCTCGCAAAGTAAGCACTAAAATTTATCGGTTATGCACTCAATTAGAACCTAACCATGTGCAGGAAGACATACTGTAATTGCAGCATCGTGTGATCAACAATTACAGAAAGGGAAGGATTTTAGAGAATCTTAATAGTGTCAAAATTTATTGGACTATCATAATTTTACATCACATTCGGAGAAGGTAAGTCTAATAATTCTGTGAACGCAAGAATATCTACTAGAAATACCTAATTAATGATGTGCTTAAGAAATGAAATCGATTCAAATATTTTTCGTAATGAAAATAGCGTTTTTCTTTTAGCAGTATGCGTGCTCTCAATATGTACCGCCTACCGGAGAACAACGGTTTCGATGTAATATTTGTTACAGGTGAGGTCACGAAATGTGCGGAGCAACCGAAATAAACTATATTTGTCCAATATGTACATCGGAACGTAAAAAATAAAATATTTTAAAAATCTATATTTTTAAATTTCCATATTATTCTAATAAAAATAAAATCAAAGATGGATAAAAAAACATTTATGCAGCAAGAAATAATAAAAGCACATGTGAAAATGACTTTAAAAACTCATATATACATGAATTAATCAATATTTATTGAGTAGGCGATATTAGGTACACTTTTTTCAGGACCCGATTTTTGCATGTCTTACGTTTTTTGAGTCCTAATTAAAAATTGGTAGATTTCAACGATTCTAACTTATGCTACTTGAAAGATGAATAATTTCTCTTTACTTTGAAAATAACTGCATGCAAAATTATCAATTATTATTCAATTGATAGCGATTTAACTTTTGCCTGGCGATATTAGGTACAGTCACCCTACCTCTCAATTTTACGAGACTGAAATTCAATCAAATCCATCGATAACTTTCGACGAGACACTCGTAAGGATTTTACACGAACCGCGATTGCACGCTTTGTGTGGCTAATGTACCTATAAAGTCACCTGCCCCAGATTAAGATTCATCGCGGTTATAATGAACTTTCTTTTTAACTGTCGCTTAATAGATAATTTTCTAACAGCCCCGTAATGGCCGTCATTACAGTGTATCCCCGTGAATATCTTAAATCTCGACGGTGAACTCACCGCGGCCGGTAATTGCTCTCAAGTGAGGGATCAGACGTTGTTATCGTGCCGCGGAATCTTTAATTTCGCTCGTTAAGCTGCGATGCGTGCCAATTTCGCGGTCGTTTAAGGGCGGCGGAACAGCCCGGCGATACTCGTGCAAGGGTTGCTTCCTCGCCCTCGCTCCGATTATCTTCGCCCCTTGCTCTTAAACCTATTTACAGAGGAATGCTTCTGAAATATCCGGCCGAGCCCTGACAGGGAATCCTGCTAGTTACATCGACGCGAATATTTACAAATATAGATCAACAAGTGCATTCCTGGGGAGTCATAGCTGCGCGAAATTCAGCCTCCCTGATAATGTTGCAAGCGGGTTTCTTGAAGCTAAGTTTTGGGACGTCATTAAACTCGTCGGGAAGTTCGTCGCGTTCTGAACGTTGCGAGTTATCGCCGGCAACCCTCTTCGACTGCAGAAACGGTCTGTTTGCAAGTGGTTTCCGATAAAGTGATCCATTCGCGGCATCCTCGAGTGCTCGAGTAAAGTGACCACGAAAATACTCGCGGCATGATTACCTCGGAGCTGCGATCGAGAAGCTATGAAGTATCTTCCGCCGCGCATACTCGAAGCCTTAAAAAACGACCTTGCTCTGTGGGAGTCGAGCGTAACCCGGTTCCTTAGTTTGAAATGTAAATAATCCCGGGCACGATATTTCCATCCAGCCCGGTGTTTCCGATACAGGGACGCTGCCTTGTCTCTCCCAGCCTTCCATCCATCCTGGAATTACCATAGACCGACAAAAAAAGCCTCGCTTCCCGACTCCTCTGCCCGTTATAGGTTATATTGAGAACGTACTGCTGCGGGATTGCGCGAACTCGAGTGCGTCTGTATTAACGGTCACTGATGAACATGGGCAACTTTAGTGGTAGACCTTAGTTAGGTTGGAGAAAGTCTTTACACTGAAGCTCGCCTCTGCGATTGCCTTGTTCTTCTTTCTTTTCTATTATATTTCTTTGTGCAATAAAGACGCTTAATAATAATAATCGTTGGGAGCGCTTTGTCGTTGATATTTAGCGTTAAGAGTACGATATTATAGAGCAGAGTGTTTTAACACCTTAGCAAAGAATACCCCACTACAGAGGATCCCAGTAGAAAATGTCCCCAGAATAATCCTTGTAACCTCTGAATATTTCTAAGCTACTAGACCACCCGATTCGTTCGGCGACACTAGTCCCAAGAACACGATCATTCTCAGTAGTCCAACTGGCAACTATTACTCTTACACGGCCGTCTTTTGGGAAGCGCTGGGCCAACTGTGGCCCGCCTGGAATTAGCCCTTGCTGTGCTGGTCGTTCGTCAAACTTTTAGTTGGCGAAACTTGCGCTCCTGACCCCGACAATCAGGAGTAGCAAGCGCCAGGCGTCGGGGCGCCCCTCGAACGATTGTGTATAGCTTTCCCTTAGCGACACCAACGGGCTAATGGAATCTGACGGGCTGAGCTCGTCAAAAAGTTGATCAACTTTTCGCGCCGGACCGTGTCCAGACACCCGACGGTTTTCCAGCTAGACATCTCCGAACGCGGGAGTTTAATAAGGAAACTGACGAACAGGACGTTACGTCCCGTTGAGTTCTCCCCATCGGGCTCTTTCTGGGTCGTTTGCTCCTTTTTCGTTCCACCCCGGTCGACGACCCGAGGCCTGGTGCCTGGAACGCTGGCGCTGGGAGATTTCGCGAGATAAGGCGAGACGATTTTCTTGGGGGACCTTTCGTAAGGAGGATTGTAGCTTTTCGGTTATTTGCGGCGGGTGCTTGATAGGGTGTGGTGATACTTTGAGAGGAGGTACTCGATGTCTCTCGTCGAGTGTTTCTTCGGTTAAATTGATTCCGATTCTGCTGTCAATGGAAGTTACCTCTGCGTCCGTTCGAAGTCAAAGGGCTTGTCCGTCGAATATCCATGCGAGCTCCGCCGGGTGTTTTTGTATTAATCGCCAGCATTATTGCCGCGAATAGCAATGATAATTGGGATGTATTATTGATAATATGCCTCGACGGTATTGGTAATGTTTTTAATTAATGTTTAATCAGCGGCCATGGTGAACAATCATTTCAATAAAACGCTATCGAGAGGAATTGGTTTAAATAACATTCGTACGTAGCCGCCCCGATTTCAACAATATAGATATTATCAATTAATGTAATTTGTTGAAATTATATCTGGTATTGTCGCGTATGGAATCATTCGAGGAATCGTTTCGAATATCCAATCAGAATGTGAGGAGGAGATTTCAAGATTCAGTGTACTGATTGCAGTCTGGTGAAATTAAAATTTGATAGGGTACTCAAAACGAGAGGCATTAAATATGGAAATGCGCGAGAAAATACATATTTTAAGCTTGAACTCGTTCACGAAATAGTCCACCAGCCACTGATCAGATTCCATATCTTTACTAGCACATTTCAGGAAACGGAAGCTCTTAGAAATTCAGAGAAAAATAGAAAACCCAGCGAACTTTTTTACTCATCGAATTGTCCAGACCTACATCTACTTTTTCTTTCCCTTCACACTCTTCTCTCGCCCATTCTCGGACGCTTATCCCCCATCAATTTGTCAGTCCCTTCGCTTACACTGCCAAACACTCGATCGCATTAGGTGGCGAATATATCCGTCGTAAGATACTCGAGCGGAATATCCAGCGAACGGTCAGATATCGAGGAAAAGTTCGATAACAAGCCACTATCGGTACATCGATTTCTCGTGACGCTGCTCCCTCCGTTCCGATGGCATACATTTATTTCGTCCACGGTTTCCATCGTTGAAAAGCTTTCCCAGCAACTCTGAGAAGAGAAGCCCCCGTTGTCTGTGCCACTGTTTCTTCTCGAAAAAAAAAGCAATTCCTATTTACCTGCAGGCTGCATTCTGTTTCCATCATTCGCTCGCGTCCTCAGTCGAGCTCGAGGATCCGTTTTTCGCCTCAATTAAGCCCTCAAATTTGCAATTTCGCCGTGGTCTCACTCCCCGGGGACGAACAGAAAAAAACCACCGAAAAATAGGGAGTACCGGGTTTTATCCATTCACGTAGGAATTTCGTTTTCTACGATTCCAGGCTGGAAGAGACATTCTAGGGAACGGCGAACAGAAAGAGGGATCTGGGGGGCGTTCTATTGTTCGAGAGGTCGCGAAACACGAGACCGAGCGGGAAATAGCGGAATGAAATTAAGAGAAGCTGCGAAAGCGGGCGAATGGCGGGCCGCGATTTCCATGTGAAAAACCGTTTAATCGCTCTGGTTTCATGGCCGAACCGGGCCGAGAGGGGAATCCGCTCAGTTCTCCTGTTTCAACCAACGAATTGTGCTGTTTTCTCGCAGCTTCTTCGCTGTTTGACTAACGAAGTTGGGGTTTACCTTGGGGCGAACCTCTGTTACTCCTAACGAAGAGGTTCAAGGGGGAGCAACTGGCGAGTGGGAGTGAATTTAGAGCAGCCATTTAGATGAGTTTAATTCGAGATTTCCAATGGACGACGCTCGTGAGGATTCTCGGGTTCTCACCCTCGATCCTTGCCCCGCGGTGATTTCTTCGAAGTGTACGTTGGAGGTAAGAATCTCGAATACTTTGGATATCGTTATCGCTTCTACGTTCCTTCAACAATATTTTCCCTGGCGGCTAGATTCCCACAGACCGCTCCGCGAGCCGCGAATTTCCACGCGTATATTGGAGAGGCGTGGGCGCGAGGCCGCGCGAGACTTATCGCAGACGGTGTTTTCTCAGGGCGGAGGGAAAACTTGGATATCGGATACGCGAAGTAGCCGATTATAGGAAATACGTACTGGAATATGTGTGCCACAGGTGGCACGCAGATGCTCCGATATTTAACCCCGATATTGTTCCTTAAAGTCGCGAGAGATTACGTTCACCCGGCTGGAATTTATGCGCGTAATCAGAAGGCTGAACAGCTTGCATTGTGCAGGGAATAATGGCGTAATTATCGCAACGTGCGACGGTTATCGCGACCAGCAATAACCGTATCCGTAGACTTTACACGTGCATACACGTCTCTTTACGCTTCGGCTGTGAAAGGGTCCATGCATTTTTGAAAAGAGCAGCTAGAAATACTTCGGACACACCGGCCGTCCAAAAGATATCTGCTCGTCACAGTGCCTTCGCCTCGGAAATTTCAGAAACTCGATGAAACTTTTAATTGCCGAGGCGTGAATCTACATGATCGATGCCCCGCCGAGTTCGCCGCTAATGGAAAAAGGAGGACCGAGCAGCACTTCCGTCAACCAACGTCTATTCATAATCCATCGAGTGCCGCGTCACCACCCACCACTGTGTCAGCTCTCGCGCCTCGATTTTTCTCTCTTTTCAAATTCGCGCCAGCGCACGGGGGACAGGGCGAAAAATTCATTGTAACCGGGCAAATAAGAAACGTTAACACGAAATATCAATCTCGAGCCGGGGCTGCTCTTTTCATTCCCGTCTTCGTTTTTTTTTTTTTTTTTTTTGCCACCACCACCCGACACCCGCGATTTTTGCTGCTCGCGCCACGCGCACCACTTCGCCGCGCGAGCTAAAAATCGAACGGAACCGAGTGAAAGTTTGACATTGCTGGCCGGTGATTTATCGGCAATCGCAGTAACGCCGGTGTAAGTGACTATTAACGTGGACATTAACGAGGCGGGCACGCATAACGAAGCGATTAATGGCGCAAAGAATCGCGCGCGTGATATTGTAATGATGATAATGATGCGCAACAACGAGTGCTTTCGACGTTTTCGAGAGGCAACTGACGCAAATTTGTCGGCTCCATTAATGGGGGAATTGAAATGGATATTCTGGTAAACGTTGATGCTAGGGGTAAACAGTGTAGTTGTTGGCCACCTAAGTCAGAGGTTCACATAAGCGTTGAATTATAAGTCTTATTTTGCTATCTTTAAGAACACAAATAGTGTTAATAGCTTTAAACGACTCTAATATAGTCTAGAAATAGAATTTGTTTAAAGAAAGAGTAGAAGGTTCCACAAAAATTTTACACAAAATACGTTTTCTATGAAAAAACATAGTTATTGGCCAGACGAATGCAATGATTGGCCGATCGTATGGCAGTTATTGGCCACTATTTCATAACCTATATGTAACATATACCCTACCTAATTCTTAATGCTCTAAGACCTAATTATGAAATAATGTAAATGTAAAAAAATGAATTGATTCTTTTCGCCATGGTTTAAAATAAAAAATTCCTAAATTATATTCATAAAATGAAACTAAATGTAATATGATAGTATTACTTAATTTTAAAAATAAATGTTATCGGCGCGTAGGCTCGGTCAATTACATAAAAGTTATTTTGCAATTTTAAGTTCAAATTTCCAACGTTTCGGTCATAATTGAGACCATTATCAAGGAAATAATAGAGTCACCCGCCAACCGACTCATGTTTCGCACGTCGAATACGTTGCGGAGTTTATAAAAGTGAACGCAGTTTTCGTTTTAAATTATTATTTCCTTGATAATGGTCTCAATTATGACCGAAACGTTGGAAATTTGAACTTAAAATTGCAAAATAACTTTTATGTAATTGACCGAGCCTACGCGCCGATAACATTTATTTTTAAAATTAAACATTACTTCGGTCGAAATTCGGAATCATTTTATTTATGATAGTATTACATTATTAAAATATGTAAACTATAATACCTTTTCTATTTAAATGTTTCTATATTAGTTAGTATTGTAGTATTGCACCTCCTTTTACATCGTATTAATAGCATTTTCTTTTAAAACATAACCTTTTGCAATCACAACCCTGAAACGGCCAAAGCATGGCGAATGATGGCCAACAACTGTTTCACTGTTTCTATGACTGTTAGCTACCCATTGGCCTCGTGGCCAATGACTGTCCTAAACCATTATTTACATTACAGTTCTTGGCCACCTATAATTTTTGCAATAATGTATAATTTTAATGAATAAAAAATCTTTTTTATAAAGTTTAAACCTTTATTTGTCTATATAACGAATATGAAAGTTCTATATATTATTATTATTATTATTATTATTATTAGACGTCTTTATTACTCAAAGAGAATGAGAAAATAAAACTGAATATTACAAATGACATAGCAATTAGAGTAAAGGCGAGGCTGCAGTGGTGACACTGTTGTGAAGCCTAACCACGTATATATATCATAAGTGCATTAAATTATCTAAGAATTGCCTGATGTAACCGTATGGCTATTCAATTCAATCACTGTAGTTTTCAAGCATCGATTTCAAGTTGTCTATTTTTTACACGTAGTATAACAATGATTAACGAAATAGTGATTGCATTCGACGCATGAAAGTAGAAGGTATCTGAATATGTTCATTATAAAAGGCATAATGTACACTGTTTCTTAATATTCATGCTTTTTTAAAAAAAGGCCAATCACTGCCAGGTGGCCAACAACTACACTGTTTACCCCTAGTGTCTCTGACCATTAAAGTTGTGTTGAAGTAAAATTCGGAGTGTTACTGGAGTAAATTTTCACTTACAATATATGACAGAGGATGGACCAAAGTCTATTTCAGGATATTTGTTATTAAGTAATTGAGTCAAACAAAAGTGAGAACAAAATTGAGAACTGAAAGACGTATCAACTCCACGAAAAACTGAACATTGCCCGATGGAGCTCGAGAAATCTATTTCCCTCGGACGGGGAACAGTGGAAGGAATTATCTAGGGTCTTGGGTACCAAGATTCTGGTCCATGCAAGTTGACGCATCGACACACGATTCGTTCGCTCTCGACGCTCCAAATGAATCGCGCCTTCCCATCGTGTCTGTTTTTCCCACTCCTCCGTGGACCCTCATCTTCCGCCTGCCTCTTCTTCTTCGTTCCCTGAACTCTCGGCTGCAGCGAGTTCAAGAACCTCCATGCATCCCCTCTCCCGGCGTCTCTATCAGCGTCGCCGCGACTCATCTTATTGATCCACGCAATAGATCTCTCGAGTCTGTCGCTCGTAAATCGCGGACGACGATCGCGGGGCCCCTTTAAGCCCGGCCGTGTAATAGAAAACTGAATAGTGAGCAGCCATTAAATACGTACACTGCATTCCACATTAGAGCATACAGATTTCGCGCAGGCACGACCCTCACGAGGCGTTGCAACGCCCGACTCCCCACTTAACCGCTTATGGTTTTCTCCGTCGCACGGCCCTCTACTCTCTCTGTTAAATTTTCGTGCGGGACTGTTTACGTTGACAACGGTCAGATCCGGCGTTTGGGATGTACCAGTTATTCCTTGGAAATTACCACGACCAATCGCATGCGGTTGAAACCGTGGGTAGTAGCGGGAGCTGCGCAGATCGGTCGCAAATCGGTAGGGGCGTCTGTATGCTCTAATGTGGAATGCAGTGGCTCGGCTCGGCTGGCGGCGCCTGAAAGCGCCTGAAAGCGTCTGGATGCGCGAACACACCTGAGGGATGCATCGCGGCGGAGTAAACGCTGGCACTGCAAGAGTAATTGGACGAAATTTATTACCTCATCGCTGGCGCATGGCGATATATCGATATAGAGTCCCGAGGCCAGGTGGCACACCTAGCTCGGGCGATTAATAAAATGTACAGCGGCGTTTTACTCGGTTTCGTGTAATCACGTGCACGCGTCGCGTTCAATTCACCTGATGAGTAATCGTCGCGCTAGAGAGCCACGGTTTTCATGCGGGACGACAGTGGAATGCTTCCCACTCCCCCGATACACCGCTGATGAGTAATTACCCTCTATTTAGGAGGTCGGATTGATCGGTGCTGTTGCACCGATGGTCCAAAGAATCTTTCCTTCGGAACAGTCGTTTTAGACCGGTTCGCAAAGAGGAAGCTGCATATTGTCCGCGACGAGGGAAGGGCGTGCGAAGGGTGGTTGACGGAATACAGATTCTTGGGACATTGACTTCCCCAAGTCAGATTCATACGTTCGATAAACTTTTTCGATAAGAATCGTCTTCGTTTCAGTCGCATCGCGAAATGCGAAGTAATGAGTTGTTATCAACGGTGTTCCGGTAGGCCTGGTTATCACAGGGTGGAGAGGGGTGGAATTGCAGAAGGCGGGGCCAGAAGGGTAACAAAGGCTTCGAAGAAATCATAAATCAAGCACGTCCATTCTTTCCTCGTTTCTGCAGTGAATGGCCTATAAAACGTATTTAAGACTCGCGGACTTTTCACGAAACGGGAAGTTCGTGTTTGAAGCGGTGAAATATCGCGGAACAAGATGATTGCGCGGTAGGCGAAATCGATGAATAAATAGCGGAAGCCTCTGATACGATCAAGCCTTCGTTGAATCCCCGCCTTTTATTGTACACTTTGCATTTCCTGCGGAATTAGCTCAACGTCCAATTCCACGTTCAATTGTATTCGCGAGAATTTCTTTTACAGCTGCGAGAATGCGAATACCTCGTGGCTCCTCCGCTGTACCAATTCGGTCCATTTCTGCTCCTTAACCATTTATAAAATACTACACGTTTCCCCATTTCCGCTGAAATTCTGCGAGAAATACCAGATTATTGCTAGTAAATCTGCTTAAAATGTAGAAATTCTCAAACGATTTGCACGCTTTCCATCTGTCGTTGGGATTCTCGGCGGGACATTCAGCGAATTCGTGCAGCCCGACGTTAAATAATATTAAATGGCGGACGTTTCATATTGAAATGACGAGACAGGTGGCGCAACGATTATACCAAATTGATTGTTAAGTAAGCTGATCGACTACCGTACGCTTTTTAATTGCCCTCCATAATGGAGCAACAAACGCTCGCTTGAAGGCATTATTCGATGGCCGTACCGATATCGCTTTTTGTTATTCTAATCGTAGAAGCGGCAGCTGTACGTCACGGCTAATTACCAAAGTATCGGAAATAAATTAGCAGATCAATTCGGACGGAATCTTTGAAATTAATCTCCCAGTGAATAAATGACGAGTAGAATCGAATAACACGCAGTTTATAATTAATAATCGCGATTCCGCGTCTGTCTGAAAGAGATACTCACGATTTGCACAGTAATCCCGCATTAGCTTCAAATATCAAGGATATCACTGTTCGAGCGAAACCGCGCACGTGTATAATTTATGTTTGTCGCCTGTATATTCCACGACTTTATAATTCTCACTTTATCAAACAGAAATGAATTTTCCGTTACGAAAATCATTATTCTCGTACCGAAATTGAAATCACAAACAGAAGCGATGAGGTACGGTTTCTTTATCGTTAGTCGACTGCATCGGTTACTTGACCCGAAGGCCAGTAAAAGCACGCAAAATCTGGAGGGATGTAACTTGATTTTCTCGAAGATAAACGTCTGTACAGAGGAAAATATTTATTCTAACTTGTAGCTTCAGTTTCCGAGAATTTCTGCTTCATTTTCGTTTGTAGTACGAATCACCATTCAGCTCGTGCTTTAACGATATTTTTAGAAATATCAGAGGAATGCTGTCTTCTTTTTAAACGGCGAATAGAAGGACCAGGGTACTTACGCGTTATAATAATAATAATAATAATAATAATACAACAAGTGCGCAGTTCGTTTGAAATGGCCCTCGTAGTTTATGGAACAATAATAAGTTTCGCAAACGCGATTACCGCGATGCTCCCATTAACCGTGTTAAAAGCAGAGGCGATTTAAAGTGACCGTAAAGCATCCGTGGAGTGGCGAAAGGTCTGACCTCAAAATGACGCCAGGGAATAAAGAATTGGACGGTAGATCAAAGTCATCGCGTTCATATACCGCGTATATTTCATCTCATTCACTCCACTCGCTCCCGTGGACTCGTGTGTCCAGGGGTTTTGTCCAATCTTTGCTTTATTACTGGCTCCTCCAAAATGGAACAGCTCGAACATGCTCGAAGCTAGGTGTAATTGTGATACTACAATGGATGGTCCCCCATTCAAGTCATTTGGGAACGCTATTTAGAATTATAGTATATCCCTAGTTTGTGGCCGAAATTTCATTCGTTGAATGAATGCGAGTGGGTAGAAAAAGAAATAGTAAAGGTTGACTCAATAATGAAGTGAAGTGACTACGGGTGTACTCTGTGCACTTTGCGCAAGTACTTTAGAATTGCGTGATTTTTCAACACTGTAGGAATCTATGTAATTGTAGAACATTGAATTTAACGTGACCAATAAATTTCCCTTGCTGCATAGTCGCCAGCTATGCACACCCTCGATTCGTGTTTTACTAATACCGCGATATCAGGTTTGCTATGCAGTGTACGTACTCGAAGAGATGTTTACGAGCTCGTTGGAGGTCCATATCGAAACGCGAGATGTAAATTATCAGTGTATTCTGTTTCTAGTACCTCGTGAAGAGGTCTTGTCTGGCGCGCTCGGATTGAATTGCACGTCATACCGAACATCGAGAACGATGTTTGTTTTCCCCCATTTCGAAAGTGTAGCACTTGCTGTACAGGTCCTTTCGGACAATGTGGGCAGAAATTCAAAAGTAAATTCAGTGGGAAAAATAAACGTGGAAAGCCTACATATTCCACTCCTAGATCACTGTAATCAGCATTCATTCGTTTAGTGAAAGCATTCGTGAACTCGTCAGCAATGTCCTCAGTGCGAAATCAATAAAGAGAAGTTATTTCCGTCATCAAAAGTCGCGAAAATAAAACCATTTCAGAGTTACCTTCAATTCCAATTTCCTCTGCAATTAAACAATGCAGCTTAGTCTCGAGAAGCTATTACATCCATCAAAATCATCTCGATAATGTTGGAATTTCACCATCGTTCGATCCATTACTAACGGCCACCATATGCAAGTTGGCGTCTCCCCGACAGGCGAGCCAGTACCTCGATACACACCCTCGATTGCCGAGGGTGGTTCGCTTAACAAGACGTCTGGAAACCGACACGTGCACCCTTCCTCCCCCGAGAGCGGACCGCGTGCGACTCCCGTAGGTGTTTGGAGAGCGAGCGGTGTAGAATTTCGAGGCGTGCTTTGATGCGCCAGCTGCACTCTCGAAAATGCACCGACTCGAAAATCCACGCGTGCGACTTTTGTGCCGCGATTCTTGCAGGCTGATGCGTTTTTTCGCTCGGCAGTCAGCGTGTTCGGGGCGTTAATTGCAATCGATAACTCGGCTCCTCGTGGTCCTCTCGCTTATCCTCCTGGCGGGAGTCCCTTTGATGTAGGCAAAGACAGAGAGTGAGTCACGTCACTCGGCCAACTTGGACTGAACTGCTACCGGAGCGCGTCGAAGATAAATTCCTTGCAGCGCCGGTAATCAGTTTAATTCGAAGTCCAACAAAGACCAATCACCGCAGGGCCTGAGGTTTGTTTCGTGGGTAATTATTCCCTACACACCTCAGCTAGCTCGCCACTGCTGAGACCTTGTAGGAGACTCCACTGCGGAGGCCTCTTTGGCCCGGGAACGAAAGAACTTGGAAGCAAATCGTGTTCCAAGGACCAACCTTCCAGACAATATTTCACCCTCCATTTGTCCTGGCCCCTTTATCTCCGCTCTTCCCAGAATCTTCTTCGGGAGCCGCCGTCGCGGTGTCGGAATTACGTAAGCAACTTTGCTAGCCAGGCATTGCCGCGGCGTCCCTTCTGCGACAGAATGGGAAACGACTCTGCCCAGCTTGAGATTGAAAAATTGCGAGATACAATTAACCCTCGCCGGCGACGGGTACGTCTTTTCCCAGGACCTGCGTGTAATTTCATATTTTCTCCCTTTGCCGGTGTAATCCCCGTGTATACAGGCCGCGGCGGGGCGACGGAGCCGTCTGGTAAATGAGAGGGACAAAAAAGCTGGCGGGAGGGGGCGGAAGGGTGGTCTTTATAGTGGATTTCACGAGCGAAGGGGGATGCAAGAGCGCGCGACGCCCGTAATGGCATCGCCACAGGGGCGCCCCGTGTCGAACGGGATGAATCGAGCCTCGAACGGTTTTGATTCCGACATCCTCGCAGGCATAAAGTCAGATTTTATTGCCACCACATGGCCGAAGTGTGATTGAACGCAGTAAAGAGTTACGCCCAACGGAGTCCAGCATTTTTCGCGCCTCGATTCCATCATTTAGATACTCGCACGTCGCTGGACAGTCTGGTAATTGCACGACCCACATCGGGACTGTAAATGGCTAATGGCGCGAGACGGTGTACAAAATGGCACAGACGCTGGTACGAATTCAATGGGGATCCTTAGTCTTTCGCGGAGTCTCTGTACCTCGAGCTTCCTGGGCTTGTGTTCCTCGCAAGTGTTATTTACCGATCCGTGACATAAGCGTGTATAACGCTTGTATTACGAATGGCATTCATTGGCAGCTACGGTTCTCAAGCGCAGGGACTTAATTAAGATCCAAAGTCTGAGACTGTGCTGGAGATTCTATCATCCCCCATATATCCTCCTTCGTTGTACCTCACTGCCAAGCGAATTTACTAGGACCCGCAGTCACTGGGAAAGTAGTTCTCGGCTCTCTATCTCAGTCTCTATCAGCCGACGGCAAGTCACCGAGAAGAAATAGAGACAAAGACGCGAGCAGAATTCGGCCGGAAGCGTTCATCTCGTCCGCGGGGAGCGGGAGGGTGCGGTGTTCATCCGCCAGCATCCCGTGAAACGCAATGATTTAACGTCCGAGATAAAACTACTACTCGAAGACATTACTTTCCAGCGAGCAGCTCTCGTCCCAGCACGGGGTGTTAACTTTACGACTTGGATTCAGCCCGATTCAGTCGCGCCGGATCCTTCCGCGTCGCTTAACTTCCTTGACGGCCCCCTTTGAATATTCGAACGCCCAGCTAATTGCGAGTTATGACGATCCGTGTATTGATCATCCAGTGCCCCGTGCGCTAAATTGGACCGTCGCAGGAGAAACGTGCCGCTGGTTACGAAACGATCACCGACTAATCCTCGCGTTTCGCCTCTAACGAGTTGCCACTCCAAAACTACCTTCTTTCCTGAGAATCAAGGATTTTAAAAAATAGCTCGTGGCTATTTCTTCGTTTCCGAAGGAGACTTTAGGTGGCTGATCGTTTATGAGAATTCTACCGGTAGAATTTGGAGGTTGAAGGTCCGAGGAGCCAAGGGAAAGAAGGAGACCGCGCTTGCGGGCAGCAGGATTGCGGATTGGGCGGCCAGCCACGTGTTCAGAGGCGCAGGGACCATTTTCCACGTTCGAGCGGCGCGCTGCGATGTTTCATTGCTGTCATCGGTTAAAAGCACCGATATTTCAGGGTTGCTCGCGCCCGGCGCGTATCGTTCACCCGCTACGTTTAAGCATACGCTTAAGAGCGGTGTGAAAAGTCCCCGGGGGCAAAAGAGCACTTTCCCGTCGCGCGCCGCGAATTAAGTGCTACCGATCCTCTAAAGTAACTGCTTAACTGAAGCACCGCTCTTCCAGGAGAAGGGGCCACTCTCGCGACGTGTTTTCAAGTAGCTGCACGCTCGGTCCCGCCTTTTCCGCGCTTTGTCGCCACGCGCGAATTCTCGCCAGTTACTCGATCCCGGGGTGGTCTTCTGCACGCGATTGCTCCTCGTCTGCCGCTGGCCTAGGCTTCCCCCCTGTCTGTATCGAATCGAGTCTCCTCGATGGCTTTCAAGCAATATAGACGCGCTCGAAAAGGATCGCTGTTTCACACGGGAGAAGCTCGGCACGTGGGAATAAGCTTTGCTCACCTGGACTCGTTAATTTGAAATTTTTTATAATTCTCATTCATAGCCAAGATCGTTGAGCAGCTTTCTTCCCGCCACAATATCTACTCGGACCCTTCCATCACTTTAGTCTTCATATCTTCCTGCAAACTTACAGAAACGCAATACTTCTGTGTCGACGGTTGGCAGAAAATAAAACACCTGGGATATTTCTAGGTGTCTTTATGACCGCACTGAAGCCAATATACTTTACGAGCGATACTTTATGGGGCATAATCGAGGACGAATTGGAGGTCGGTTTAATTGAGTAAATCGATCGTTTCGGTTTAATTGGTCTGGTGAAATGAGCTGAGGGGTGGAGCGGTTATTAGCTCGACTCGCTTCTCGTCGATTGATCCCCGTTTAAGCCGCAAGGTTCCTGGAATTTTTCAACCCTTTGGAAATGTTCTACCCCCGCGATAAGTCGTCGCGGAGCTCCTATTCTCCTTCTTCTTCCCTTCTCGCAGAAATTAGTTTTTAGAGAAGTATAATGCCCCCGTACCAGCTCTCTTCCGACAGAACAACTTTTGATAACGATATAGTTTTTTTTTTTTAATAGTTCGCTTGCTTTTCCACTTGACCGTGGACAAGGAATAAAGAATATTAACCCTCCGGGGGTCGCGATGCTCTTGCCACAAGAGATATCCCTCTGTTCTTTTTATTTTAATTTCCTCCGCTTATTTACCCTTCGTTACGAGGCAACGAAGATAGAACAGAGGAAAAAATATTAACCCTTTGGGACAGTAATTCCTTCGAAGCCAAGGTATATCGGGCAGCTGAATGGAATTATGTCACCGGGGGCTCGCGGGACAACGTTGATCCATGAATTTCGTTTTAATGAACTGTCAGTGCGTTTTTATTTCTTTGGGACAAGCCATGAGCTAAAATTTAGAGCCTCTGGAAAATCGTTGCTGGGAATATCCAGGCCTCCACTGGTGATTAACATCCGACGAAAGATTATTTCATACAGTTTCCTCGTCCGCTTAGAGTTTCACCCCTGAAGCTTATTCAAACCTCGAGCTGCCAAACCAATTCAAGCGCATTATCAAATTCTTCTGGAAACTGCAATTTCTCGTAAATCTACCGTTCCTCAATGAACCCGATTTTCTGCAACAACCGCTGGAAGTGACTGGTTGGTGCGGTATTGGTTAATGATTAAAAATCAGCGGAAACGACTGAACCGAATAATGAACTAGAATGATTTAGCGGCCGGCAATTGATTTTGACGGTAGAACGATTCGCAACCAACTGTGGCTTAATTCGGCCAGCTTTTAATTATACCCGCCGAAACTGCGCGATCCAGAGCATTTACGTGGTGAATTAAAAGCGAAATAATTCCTGGGCCGGTTTTTGCGTAGGGTGCACAGGATCAAAGATATAAGACACAAATTAATCGAGAGGTTTCGCACTGTCTGGGTAAAGAACCTAACAGGGACCTCCAAACGACTCTTCGTCACGAAAATATCGCTTCCGGCCCTCAGACCCTCGGTGCTCCGCGGTCCTCGAGCGGCGCCTTAATCGCGACGGCGGATTTAGAGGCTTGATCGCCGTAAAATCGGGTGGAATTATGGGGAATCGATAGTCCTCGATAAATCGAGGGTGATAGCGCCTGGAAGGACGCTGGGGCCGCGTTGCTCGCATAACATTCTTGCGGGACGATTCATTTAAATAAAGAATGTGTTTCCGCGGCGAACCAATCAGCCGAGGGACGAATGAACGATGGAACCACTCGCGGCCCACCGTCGTATCCATCGGTGAATGCGCGCATCAACCCCTTGTCCCTCGCCGCGGGCGATGCATTATCGAGGGAACGCCGTGGCGCTGGCCGAATGACGAGAGGCGAAACGCACACGGCCAAAGGTAAAAGCCTCCGTGCTCCTGGCAAGTTTCCCCCCGTTTCGTTCACCTCTGCGTGGTAAATCGGCCGATACCACTCCGCTCATTGTATCTGACCGTAAATCATTGGCCGGGGCGTCGAGAGGCCGAGCAACGCCGGTAAAATAAACGACAAAACGGCTGGACGTCGCTGGATGACGCGTTTCGCGCATCCTATCCGCTTGTCAAAAACGACGGCTGATCGGACGGTCGCGTTTTTTCGGGATTAATTGGTTCGCCTGTTGCGGAACCGCGACGCGGGGTGGTTGATCCTGTGTCAGGATGAACGGCTACCTTCAATGGAAGTGGAAATATGTATTTGGAGGTCGATGGGGATTGTGTTGCTCGGTGATCGTCCATCTCTTGAACAGCTATAGGTGACTTTCTTGGAGGTTTGCATGATGCGTCGTTATTCCACAATGAGACTGACGTGTCGCGAGTAGGATAACGTAGATGGGGCTTACGCGAAGGGAACGCATCACCCTCGAGTTATAAGAGTCGCACACTAGAGAGGAAGCTTGCGGAAACCGTATGAAAGGCTTCTCTGACCCACTGTGGATTCATCATTCGGTCATCACGCACGGATCTCCCTCGCCCAGGGAGGATATCCAGCAAATAAAGGGCCAGGATGCTCTAGTTGCACGGTTTTTTTCCCTCCCCGGGGGCTCGGTGACGACAAAATTTCCCTCTCGTCGACACTTTCGAATGCCGAGCTACACGTAGACGGGCATAAATCATTCATCGACGCGGTCCCGCCGAGGAAGCGGGATTAGAAAGGGTGTGTTTGCCCTCGGAACGGCCGATAAGCCGTGCTATTTACAGCGCTGCTGCGCCCGCCCCGACGACACCGTTTCATTTATTTAAGCCTGCCTGCTGGCTGGCCGGGCGAATTCGAATGAATTCGAACCGCCAGCCACCGTGGAAAAGTTGGTGCGCGAGACCAGTCCGCTCGGCCGAAGAACCGCATCGTCCAACAGCTCCGAGACTGACCCGCTGAGATTTTTATGCACCGGTCCCTTTCACGTGGAAAAGGTGGTGTTGCAGGTGAACGGGTGCTGCAGGTGAACGGAAGCTGCGCAAATTCCAGCGCTGGGGATGTCAAGTTGGGGGTTGATTCGTTGCAATTGAATCAAAGGGATTCGTGGTATAATATCGGGCGTGATGGAATCTTGAGCGTAGTTAAGGCGAAGGGGTGCTTTCTCAGAAAATACAAAGGAACGGTGGATATCAATGAAGTCTCGGCGGAGAGAATCGTCGACAGTGACGCGGGCTAATATTTTAATACCTTCTGACACTGCTGTCTCTCATTTTGCAGTGGATGGATTATGGAACTCGAGCCTCTAGAGTTTAGTATAGGTCACTAGGGGTAGGTGACGCGAGTAGGGTTAGTTTAAAGGGATGATTCTGATTTCGAAAGATATCGCGAGTGAGACCATTTCCACCCCGAAGGCTCAAGAACCGTCAACTCTGTACTAGCTCTATTCTGGTGTCACTTGTGACTCCGTTGATCGCGTCTTAACGATCGACAGAGTCGTCGACTTCGCGTTAAGAGGATTCCATACGTGGATAAATATGGAAACCCCCAGACCCGCAATAAACTCGGTCCACACTGCCCCCTTTCATTCCCACCCTCGCATTCTCTCGAAGCTGCACCGACGAGTGTTCCTCCGAGGCGAACGACTCACTAGTCACCATGTTTGCCGTGCTTTCAGAGCTTAATTAACGCTCGACTGGACAGGATGTGAAAATAAATTCAACGAGTCCGCGGCCACCAGACTCGCTCCGCCGTATTTACCGTCCGTCTTAGTATGAAATTTGCATAAGAAGCGGTCCCTTACCGATCCACGCTTCCTGCTACTCTTTCCAGATCATTCAAATTTAATTTCGATTCGAGCAATTAAAAATTCTTCCCTTCTCCTTCGTTCCACTTATATGCACCCCCTTTGCATTTGGAAGATGGTTTAACGGAGTCGGCAACGAGGTATTTTAGTTATATAAAATTGTCTTAATTTTTTATGTTTGAATCACATATACAGGAAACAAATTGTTCTTTAATGTCATTTGCATTACATGTCAGCGTGTCAGGAGCTCGAGTAAATTACCAATAGGAACCAGTCTCGCCTCTATCGCGTTTAAATCTGCAACACCAGCAGAATCCAATATTAAATTTGAAAAGTATAGGGGATTTGTCCCGGCAGAACTTTTATCATTGAAAAATTACGAAATCCAGGCGATTTTCTCTCGAAGTTTCTCTCTCTACCATCCTCTGCCTCCCTTCCAAACAGATTTGGAAGTTTCCTCCTGGAGAAATCCTTTTTAGACGACCGTATGCTCCTTTGTATCCCAAAAGTCCTCGAAATGGTTTCTTTTCGAGCGTACAAAGCATTGTTTCATCGCCATAAATGTTTCAAACTCGATGCAGGCTGCTGGTAATAATCTCGTTGGATTTGTCGCGATGTTTCGCACGGAAACCATGTCCCGCCAAATTTTTCCTGCTTCTAGCGAAGACACATACTATTTCTTTAAATTCCGAGGGTGTGTCTTCAATTCCTTGGAAATACTTTCCTCCTGTTTTTCGGTTAATCTCCATCCGGATTTTAAACACACCCCCGACAAGGTCCGTCAATTTCTTCTGGGCGAGATTTTTCATACTCCGGGAGCTTCATATCCCTGGAGTTAATTTCAAAAACAGTGGCTTAAAATTTAAAATTCCCCTCGTCCATTTTAAAGCCGCCGCGGTTCGTCCTTTAAGCTTTTAGTACAGCCCTCGAGATTGTTTCCTTCTTTTTTCTCCTCTTGCACCATTCCTCGAGCGAGCATTCTAATTCTTCTGAATTATATTTCTCCATTAAGCGCACGAAAATCCCCGAGTTAAACGGCTGCACCTGTTCATTGATTAATCACCCCAAAGTCCAACGAATTTTCTCGCGAGGGTGAGGGAAAAAAAGTAACTCACAAAGGGTTACAAATATCACAGGGCTCTTCGCACTCTGGGGCCCATATTTCACGTACATAGGTACAACCGAAACGCACTCTGTCAAATACATCACCCGATTACCAGAAACCTTTGCACCACCTACCCAAAAGCAACGATGGCAATGTGTTTTCCCATTCTTGTTGCTTCACGTATTTGCACGCATTCCACCACCCTCTCACCCTCGAACTAACATCCGCAGTCCATTCAGCATCTCTTCCGTTCCGCATAATTCCCGCCACTTATCAATATCCCCGGCGATGTGATCGATAAGCAAGCGATATCTCACGGTGGATCGCAGCATCGCCGTCAATTGGGGGCGATATCAGGTCTCGCAAGCCCCCGAGAGCCACGTCGCCGATAAGAGGGCGAGACCTGTCCACCGATAATTGGCTCGTAAACCAGCCGCCGTTGCTTATCACGCTACACCAACAAAGATACATTTTCCCATAAAGCAGCTCGATTGAATATACGTGGCCGAAATTGCCCCGATAAGCATGGCCGATTTCACATCGCGAGCGACCACGGAAATTCACGTTTTTACGATCGAACGCTTTACGACGGGCCGCCCCGACGGCCACGGTAACAGAGATGCCACTCTTCCTCCCACGCCTTCGCTGCCGCGACCCCGCGGGCTCCGTTAAATAATTACGCGTCTGGTGGCCGTACCTTGTGGCCAGGCGGCTTTAATATTTACGAAAACGGGCGCCCCGAAACGAAGGGCCCGGCAACCACGGGCTTGATGGTATTCCGGGTCAACTCCCGGCGAACATACGTAATTCCGCGTAATTTTTATGCCGCGAAGAATGCGCGGTCGCCTCCGCGCTCCCGCTTCATCCCCTTCCTCCTTACCCCCGCGACCCCCTCGCTCCTTTACGAGCTCGCGTAAAACCGCGTTTCAGCGGAGGAGATTCTTTCTCATGCAAATTGAATTCCTTTTGATTCTTACGGAGACAGAGAAACCGCGGCGGCGTAATATGAAAATCTCGGGCCTGGGTCGTGGCGCGCGCCACGCGACCGCGGGGGTTGGAGGGGTCGCGGACGGGCTGAAAAATTCGAAAACTCCCGCATTGAAGGGCGGCGGAGCGGTGCCGGTTGCTTCGGCGGGAACGTCCACGGCTCGGTCATCTTTGGATTGGATCCGGGGGTTATGGAAGCATTCGAGAGTAGAATGGGGTAGTCGTGTTGGTTTCTGTTTCAAATTGCACAGAGGAGACTCTTTATGTGGGGCGATCAGGGTATGAGGTTGGAAGAGAGTGTCGAAATCAGGGAAAAGCGGGAAATTTTAACGACACCCGGGGTGCATCTGGGGAACAGCCGATTGTCCCGGGGAAATCGAACACGCGGAATAACTTTTACATCCGGTTTGCCGAGGATTTATGCCACCGAGGTGTCCCGTAAAAATTTTCACCCGAAACGCCACTTTGTTATTGCCCGGCCTCTGTCGACTTTCGTCGTTATTTAAGTTAACGACCGCCAATAACGATTTACCGCGGAAATTACGCCTGCATGGAACGTAACGAAGCGGGCAAAAAAAAAAGAGCAGACTGACAATGAAATTGGCGGTGTCTGCTTTTAAATGAATTCGGTGAACCGGTACGAATATGTATTTATTTACAGGCGAGTGGTCGCGCGCAGCTAGGGGAGGGGAACAAAAACTGTAATTACCATCGTGGCGGGAATTACATTCTTTTTTAATCCACCCATTGAGGCGAGGCAGAGACATCGTTTCACATATTAATTTTTCGCTCTAGCGCGAAAGAGGCGAGAAATGTCGCAGTAGGCGGAAGTAAGGGGCACGAGGGTAGATTTGCAGGAATTAAGGGATCGGAATTTATTCACGAATTTTTTAGTAGCACGGGGTAGTGCAAATTGGGGGGTTGAAAGTTAAGCGGGGAAGTGTGTGGCGAATTCTAAGACAGAGCGGCGTTCATTAATCGAAAGAAGGAAACGTTTAAAAAGCCACGAGTGCAAAATGGGGAGACGAATATTCGAGTGAAAAGGAGGAAATGTGGAATAAAAGGGAGCCGGGAAGAAAGGGGGCTGAAGAGAAGCAATGCATGGAGTCTGGTTTATGGAAGGGAAAATATATTCATTGCATCCCCCTTTCTTCGTCATACCGCGCAAAGAAATCCTCGGGAGCGTGTTCTTCAAAATTACAAGAGTTTTTGCGTCCCGTTGTACTCTTTCAATTTGTCATTCGTGTTTCTATTAAGTTGCCGCATGAAAATTCAAGCTTTTCACCCTCTCGATGAGGAGGAGCATGCGGGCCGGGCGGCGCGTAAGTAATTCGACAACTTGTAACCTGATTTTTCAAGGAAATTCCCGTCGCCGATCCCGCGTTATTAAAAGCGAACGACAACGGCTGCCTTTAAAATGGCCCGGGCAATCTAATTCCCCTCTAACAGAGATTTACGCGTGCGGCTTGTTAACTTTTTAAAGCTGTTTAACAGCTTCGAAAAAGCTTCGACTCGTGCACCGCCGCTTTTTGTTTGTGGCAATATGCAGGCGAAAGGGTCGCATGAATGTTTTAAAAACGGAACGTTTTACTGGCCAGCTAACTTGATTAATTCGCGACACGCTCCACCTCGAATAGCACTTTTGCGCTGTTAAAAGTTGCAGCTTTCGACCCTTTCAACCTCGCAGTACACACAAGTTTTGCGAAGCTTCTTTTAAATGAATATCTGGTGAAACTTTCCGGCAACTATGTTGTAGTATTTAGCAGTGGTATTTAATGAGTTCCAAATGGCCTGTGTTTACCGGCGATCAGGCGACGTTTTCCCAGCCACCCCGTATGTGGAATCTGGATGCGCGACCAGTCGTGCGCGCGCGCGAAGTACAATAAACGTCCCCAACTTTGACAATGAAAAGAAAGAAATCCTAACCATATGTCGCACGTGGAAGTGCCATAAATCGACGGATCTTGAGCTCAGCTACAACCTCGATCCCAGTCTACGCGAGCCTTCGGAAATGCCATTTGGAAATATCGCAAAGTGGCGAGGAGCTTTACAATGCATCATGCCCGGGTCCAACAAATTATCGGCGGTCGTATTGCGATGCAATTTCTCATGTCGCGATCGGTTTTGTGAGACGAGTTTCTCGCGACTTTCGAGATTGTCACAGGCCACGGTTCCCCTGTCTTTCCTCATTTTTACGAGTCAGCCTATCGTTGTATCTAATTACTCCCGTTTTACGCGACGTGCCCACAAATGTCCTAAAAATATGTCAACAGCTTGTGCGCAGTAGAGCAGCCCCTTTTTCAAAGGGTTCGTTTTCACGGCGTCCCCAGAGTTCCCTTGCGCATCAGCCAACAACGGGGAAAAAGGAATCGAATTAGGGGAGGGAAGCGACACGTACCCCGTGTAAAATAATCCGCAAACACAGCGGTCGCGGCGGCACGCGTCCCTTTACCTACCCCCTAGAAGCGGACGCTTGCCACGGGGGTTAATTTCATCCCATTCAATTATTAATGTTTTCGGTCCGCCCGAAGATATATGGGCCCGTAAAAATACGGAACTATCCATTTTCGGGGATCCCTGCAGCAGCCGTCACAGGGCTCAGGCATTAAGGCCTTTGAATGCGTCGAATGCAAACGAGGCAGCGTGAAATATTCAACGACTAACGAGGGGTTTCGCTTCTTTCCTTTGTTCCACGCTACAGCTAAGGCGTAAAGTATTGTTTTGTTGTTTGAACAAGCTCCGGGCTTCGGTCCAGCCATCGTCCGCGTCACGAAAGGGACTTTCGTCGCGGTGGATCCCGAATTATTTTCGGGGCTTCGCCAATAACGTAGATTCACACCTTCTGACTCCAGTTTCCTCGGCTCATCTCGTTTTGTTCGCAAATAATCGTGCTCGCGAACCATGGGACAACAAACACCCTCTAAAGTCCAAACCCATTCCTCGGCGCCCTCGATTTCTCGCGCCAGCGTCGCTTCTCCCGTTTCAATTATTAACGTCTACGAGCGCCAGAGGATTTACAAGCGCGTCACGCCGCCTGCAACCCTCCCCCGACAACCCCCAGTGTCCACGACGGACGCTCGCGACCCAGCCCACCTCTGCACATTGTTTTTCGTCGAAAAACTCGGAATTCTCGAGCCGATCCCGCTTAGCGGCCCGGCTCGATTCGACGCTCAACCCCCTCGGCGTCTACCGGCAACCCCTACGCGGCCGTTAACGCGCCGAAGTGCGAGAGGAACGGGAGAAAGAGGGACATTTCCCACGAGGCCGTGGCGCATGCATCGAGAGCGTAGACGTACAAAACGATGGAGCCGCGTGTAAGCCGATCGACGACGCCATGTGGCTCGCACCGAGACGCATTGTACGCCGCGTCGCGACTCCCCCTAAAACAATGCCGGGATCGCCTTTTAATAAATGGAACGGATTACGTCATACAGAGAGACACGGCCCCATTCTGTCCATGGGGCACGGCGAGGAACGTGGCACAGGGTGCATCGACTGAATCGACTCTATTTTTTCACCCCCCTCGCTTGCACACTCACTCTTTCCCTCGATGCGCTCCGGAGTGGGTTCGTTGCATTGCTTAAGCTGATTATTCGGGAGGTCGAGCGACGAGGGCGAGAATATTTCGTTTCCCCATTTCCCGTCCCTTTCCTGCGGGATTCACTCCGCTGTCGAACAGCGGGAATTTTGCGGGAAAATGATTTAAATTTTTTCCGGATGGATCGTAAAGACGCTCGAATTTTTGTTTCCCTTCTTTTCTGTTTGAGGAAATAGGAAGAATTCATAGTTCCGCGGGCATGTAGCAAGCTGTGCAATATTTTCCCCCGCGAGCGGTTGCAAATATTTTCTACTTGGTCTGCTGATATTTGGAAAATCGGTTCGCTGATAATCGCTAAATCGCCAACTTGCCTACCGCTGGCACGACAGAAATGTTCGTTGCGTGCATGTCCAGAAGCCGACAAAATATTTGTGTTTACTTTATAAGCGCGGAAACATCGGAACGGGGAAAAGTGCGCGGGGATCGTTTCGCTTTTTATTCCGGCCGGGCGAGCGGACGGGCAAATATTTTGCTCGGCTGGATCGTGCGATTACGCATTACGATTCGTGGGGTTGCACGCTCGGGAAACGTTTTCCTCGCTCCTAATGAAATATCGTAACTCGCCCGGCAAGATAACGCCGGTGCAATAACGAATTTTCGCCCCGGCGGAGAATCGCCAAGGTAGTTTTTATTTAAGCGCGATTTCAATGGAACCACGGGCCGCCGATAACGGGCCGCGGGAACATTATCCAATGATCGCGATCTGAATTTCAAATTCGTAGATTGCGGATAGCGAAGAGCCCGGCCAAAGGGAGCCAACGGGGGATTCCTTTTCTCCGCGGCGAGATGTAATGATAATCGCGAAATGAAATTATTCGTCGGTACGTGAGGCGAACGATCGAACAACACGAACGAAACGAGCTTATTCGACTGCCGTTTTTACCCCGTTAGGATTCCATCGATTTCCACTAGCTGATTTTCAACTGCTTCCTACTTTTATATATATTACCCAATTTCCTTTGATTCCCCACCCATACAAGAATAATTCTCCTTCCTTCGAATAATACAGAAATAAATCACCCTGCAAAAGGGACCACCAACCATTCGAGTACTAGACAGTATCTCAACATTAATCCGCGTCTCAATTAACCATTACTCGACCCGCGAATTAAAACGTGCACAGAATCCTGGTGGTTAATGAAAAAATTGCTCCGTTCCATCTTCTTTCCCTTGCAGCTTCGTTCACCCTTTTAGGGGCTGAAGCGAGGCAGGAATGCGCATCGATATTCCGGCGCGCGTGCATCGTTGAAAGCGATCGTCGCGAAAAAATCGTATCTACGCCCCGTTTTTTAAGTGCTCGATCGTCGGGGGGTATTTTTTTGTCCCCGTCTCTGTCTCCCCCGTCGGAATCCCATCCGATTCAGATGTTCTGTTTACACCGCGACCTTTTCGTAGCCGCGAAAAAATTGCTTCGCCCGCGCGTGTAAATGAGAGTGGCGGCTCGCAGAAGGGGGTGGTACGCTCGACACCACCGCTTTTTAGGTCTCGATGTGATCACCCGTAAACAACAATAGCGCTCCCCTAGCCCCCGTGCTTTTTATTCCTCAGTTTTTGTTTTCTTCGCCCCGGCGAAATCCGCGCGGACAATAATCGACGCGTTTTCCAGCCGTTTCCCGCGGTTCAGTCTTTCGACGGATTACATTTACATATCCCGCGAACAACCTACTCGGCTCTCACATTTCGAACACTGTGCGACGCACTCGCGTGCGTCGCGCAATTCAGCGTGGCTGTTTGTTAGTTTAATTGCATATTAAAAAGATTCGCTGAATGGAATTCAGGGGTATTCAATTGCGATAATTGCGGACTTTATTCGCGGAATCTTTGGTACACGAATCGCTACAACTTCGTAATTAATTACTAGCCCATTCGGTGTGTGATTACGTGTCTGTAGTGGTCGGATGTAATTAATTCGTAATTCCGTGATGCGAAGGGGATTTATAGCGGTGGGGACCGTGATCGTTTATGAGCAGAAATGCGAATTGGTTTAAGAATCTTGTAATTAATGATCGTAACTCGCGGCAGTTTCTGCAGACTTCTTAAATGGAGAAACCGATTTCTGTTGGGGAAGATGTTCACGTGACTGGAATAGTAAAAATCGATAACGGGCTCTAGTAGCAGGTTGGGAACTGAATTCCTGTTTATTCTTTACTTCGCACAACCCATCCCGCGAGTAATCCAGTGCACGTCAACAGGAGATACCAGAAAACAGGTCATTCATCGCGGATAATCTTTGTTCAACAAACTGCAGCACATTTATCATGCTTCGCTGGGACAATATTTGTTTTCAAACGGGCAAAAAGCGCGGTGTACATTCATGGACGTGTTTTCGAGAGGGCGAATAAAGGCCATCTGGCCGCGTTTGAAATCGTCCCGATGCGACAAGAGCCTGTTCATTACAAACGCGTTAATCGATCGTAGGTTTTTCATTCGCGAAGAGAGCCAGCAACGGCGGCGGAAAAAAAAAGTGACATAGAACATAGGAGGAGCGCGGGTGGGAAAATAAAAACGGCGAGAACGAAATAATACGCGCGCGATGCGTCTCGAAACGTTTAATTGAAATCCGAAACAAGCGGTTAAGCTCCCTTTTAAAATCCGCCATCGGAGACTGAAGAGCCCCGACGGTGTACACGCCGGTCGCGTTGTAAAGGGCCGCGATTTATCGCGACGATTCGATTTACAGCGGCGAAACAATGGCTGTCCCTGCTCGTCTTGTTCCCCTTTTATTTACTAACAACTGGAGCGAATCGAGTCGCGCCACGGCGAACACATTTCTCACTCGACCGCTTGCATTTAGCAGCGGCGGAAATTCGAAAACCACGGAAAAGACTTTCACTCCACTCAAAAAAAATTTCTCGATCCCTCGATTCAGCGTTCCACTTCATCGAACGTAGCCCCACTTTCTCCGCACTCCGCCACAAAGAAACCTTCCCCGTTTAGATCCACAGGGGTGGTTTAGGTGGAAGGTAAAAATTTTCAAAAGCGAATATTTACATTCAGTGACAAGGGAGCGCACTGCAGGCCTCCTGAAAAGATCCACATCCAAGCTATGAATTAAGGCTGCACCGAAATCATCCCCCCTCAGCCTCTGTTTCCTCCATCCCTCTCCACGTTCCGCGTTTGTATTCCGCTGGAGCCACTTTTATCCACTTTGCCAGCGGGGCCACGTATCCAGGTCGTCCCTGTGCGCGCAGGTAACCTCATTAGGATCTCCAGCGAAGGGCCCGGCCGAGGGGGTAACAATGAACGCGGAAGACGCGATGCTGCGCGCCAGGGTAGCGGGGCAGGAGGCGCATCTGGCGGGATTAGAATCTGACCTTCGTAATCGCTTTAAAACCGACGGCTAATTTATTCGCGACACGGAGGCGACCTCCGGTTTGACGCTCCAGTCGATGCTCAGCCCTGTAGAAAAATCGCGCGGGGACCCCCGCCTGGCTGGGGGAGCTGGCAGCCTCGAGCAGCGCGAATGGTGGCCACGCCGAGGGAATATCGATCCGCCATCGCGATACTCGAATGCGAGGCTGCTTGAATTTCGATGAGTACACGCTCCTTTTTCTCCGTTTCCCGTGGTCCCTGTCGCCTCCTTTTCCACCCCGTGCCTCCCTCGGTCGCCTCCGTCGTCCTTTTCGCTGCACTCGGGCCCCGGGGAATTTCCACGGAGACGCGGGAGAAATTATCGTGTCGGCCGATATTACGGTCGAGTGCGTTCCTGCGAGACTGTCGGCGCGTGCCAGCGGAGACCGTCGAGATATGGGCCGAGGGATGGATAGATCGAGCGTACCCGGAGTTTTCTAATGACTGAGAGGTGTCCGAGGAAGATTGGAGAGCCGGTGGTTAATGGGCTCCGAGTGGACGGAGGATAGGTGCTATCAGCGGTTGTTGATACATTGACTGTCGACGCGCTACGTCCCCCAGAACTCGGGCCTTGCCCTGGCCTACCCCTTCAGGGGTGGCTAGTCCCTAGGAGCGTGTCCTCGAGACGGCGACTGACGATCCCGGGGCACCTGAGCTAGGTTAGTAGTGCTGGGAATGTGGAAGGAGCGCTGTTTATGCATTGGTCTGGCTTTATGTGATGTTAGAACCGGGGTTAGACTAGGGAAACTCGCTTTGCAAAGTCTTTCTACCGTTTACAAAGCCGCGGCAAGCCTCTGATGGAGCTTCGCATATACGCTATCCAATTAATGATCAATTTCCCTGAGGTAGAGAGGAAGATTTTCCACCCTATTTACGGATAGCACACCATCGTATGGGAAACAATTGACACGCGAGCATCCAATTTCCCATGGTCGATTAGAGCTGTCACGATCAGTGACCGAGAGCATCGATTTTTAGACGCGCATCAGATGCAAATGATGTATGTACATACGAGGTGATTCGTTGGAAAATCATCCATCAACGGGGAAGTAGCGCGCCGCGGATACCGAAGAGAAGTGCTGGTCTGTCATTCGCAATTCCGCCTGGAGGCCTGTCTTTTACGGGGAAGCCGAGCTTTGACGTTGAAATCGCTTGAATTTAAAACGAATAAAGTCGTCTTTTATAGCGAGATCTCGCCTCTTTTTTGCACCGCGCCATTCCCAAGCAGCAAATTCGAATGGGAAAAATTAACTCGTCAAGCGAAGTATTTTTGCATCGAGTTCGAATAAATAATTCTCTGCTATGTTGGGAATAGAAGTAGCGTCAATAATTGATTCCCTTGGGTCTGATATAACATACCCTGCCTAGTACGAGTTATTTTGGTAAAATGCATTGGGAGTGATTTACACGCGTAGGCGAAGTATTTCTAGAATGGAATGTGTTATAATCTCTTTCAATCTTGTATACAGAGTGCTTTTCTCAATTAGAGCTTCATGCAGAGCTTCCGCGTCAATATCAATAATTACTCTCCGCGGGCGTGAAGGCGATAGGTGACGAATATGTTGCGGTTATCGCTTAAAAACTGTGTCCCGCGAATGAAAGGTTTAATATTCGCTAATGACACTTTCGATAAATGATAAGGGGCACCGGTCACAGTGTCACGCCGAGCTTCCATCACGCCATAATGGTTTAATATACATCCTGGAAATGAGATATTCCACGCTGGTAATGCATTAACATATTAAAATTCCACGCGCTGGTAAGGCGCGGCGAGCAAAATTCTTGCCGGGGTAAAAGGTATGTTAAACAAATGACGTGGCGCGTATCGCGTAACACATAGAAATTGAAAGAAAACATTCGAGGGCCCTCTTCTCCCGCGTATGTTTATTTTCTTGAGACGCAAAAAAGTGGGACGGCACGTTGAAGATTCTGTTCGCGCAGCTACCACGTGTGTACCTCTATACACCCGCGCAGGGGTGCAGAGGGATGCCGTGCACGTAGACCGCGTAATGAAACACGAACGTTGGCATATTCCGTAATAATAACAGATCAATCTGCGAAGCTAAGTCACTCGCCACTGTAAGACCGCTGCTATTGCACAGGGTAATCCTACACACTGTCAGCCATATCCATTTCCCAGACGATGGTGTGGGATCAGGAACCCCCATATCATAAGAGAGGGCACGGAAGCATCGAGGATGGGGAAGTCGGCGGCAGAGTTGGGCATTATTCGACTAAATTTTTATTCGACTTTTTTATTCGATGAACTCGAATAAATTTTTAGTCGACTAAATTTGTATTCGACTAAGAATTTAGTCGACTAAACTCTTAAATTCTTAGTCGACTAAATTTTTAGTCGTTATTCGTTCCTCGATATTCGTTTAGTCGAAGGCCCGCTGTGGCGACTAAACGACACGAACAAGTGGAACGACTCGGGCCGGGCTGAGGGGGGTATCATGAGGCAAGGGAAACGCTTTTCGAGTGTATCTACCGCCCCTACCAGGGGCCGCTCGGTATTCCGTACTATACATATATTGTCAATTTTAACAATTTTCACAAGATTGTAAATTCCGTTCTGTATATTGCACAACAATAGAGGTCGAAGATCTTGTAATAACGTATAATATTACGATAACCACCGTTTAGCCGTCTAAAATCGAGAGACTTTCGGATATGTATCCATAACTTCCGAAAAACAATAGTTTTTTAACTGAAACTTTTTTGAGTAGTTGATAATACTATGTAAAGATAGTCAAAAACGGGAAATCTGCATCAAGCCGTTCACTTGTAAAAATCCACAAAATGTACACATTTTCCGAGGGTTCAAACAGGTCATCTGCGCCAGTCGAGCGTTTATTTTCGTTTGCAACGATTACAAATTCTCCTAAGGCGAACAGACTATCGGACAAGCTGTTTGAACAACGAGTTGTACTGAAAGCAAATTTGTTAAGTACAAATAAATAATTACTAAATAAATTATTTTCCGTTCCCCTCGGCCCGACCGGTGGTCGAGGGCCACGGGACTCTAGTCGAAACGGTCTATTCGTGACGCTAAAGGTCTGTGCCCACATATCCGTTCCGTCTCCGTTCCGCGTCAGTCTGCCATTGGTAAGAAGAAGAGGGGCGTAGAGGGTCTCTTCTTCTTACCAATGGCAGACTGACGCGGAACGGAGACGGAACGGATATGTGGGCACAGACCTTTAGTCGCCACGGAGATCCTCCGACTAACGAATAAGGAGGAACGAATAACGACTAAAAATTTAGTCAGTTCATCGAATACAAACTTAGTCGACTAAAAATTTATTCGTTAGTCGCGAATAACTTCATTTATTCGAAATTCGTATTCGAAGGTTCGTCGAGAACAATTTAGTCGAATAATGCCCAACTCTGGTCGGCGGTAGCCGAGGTGGTTAAGGCGGCTGGCCAGCGCGCAAACCTAGAGATCGCGGGTTCGAGTCCCGTTGAGGCGACTTCCCTTTTTTCCGTGACCCTACAATGGTAACCGTCCGCCGAACTCCGCCGTCCTGCAACGATATTTTCCTCGGAACAGGAAGGCAGACTTCGTTAAACAGCGCAACGTTCCCTGCGCGCCAATTTCCTCTGTCCCCGGTCGCAACAAAAGGGTGAAACAGCCGTGCGCACGGCTCGCAGCAGGGTTGAAACAGCCGCCGCCGCGCGCCTCCTCGAATCATCCCTCGATCAGCCCCCGAGATAGCCGCGCGTTCCAATTAGCGCGCTCGGATCGCGCTACTCAGGCCGCGGCGAGTAGCACACTCCACTCGTGCTCAGCCCTGGGGCCCGGCGTGCGGAGTCGGGTACCCCGAAGAACGTTCCCCGTGCATCCCTCGAACGGCCAACAATGGCCCGTTGATTTTGCATTCGTCAACCGGGGGGGAATAGGCAGATATGCCTGCCTCGAACCCTGTCCACCCTTTCCTCGTCCACCAGCGGCCGCCCCACTCTTTTCTCCTCTATTTTTTTTTTGCGCTCATTGTTAGCCCGAACGGGTGGACGTATCGGGGGGGCCGGCTGATTCCGCGCCGATGTTTTGACGTAATCCCATAAAGCGCGTTATTCTTGTGTAAATAGCCGTTCCGCCGCGAGGGTCGGAAAGTGATACGTTGAACGGGCTGGCCAGGGGTGGATGGGTCCAGTTAATTGCCAAAACGTTGCTGTCTACGACCGGTGGGAAAGTTGGGGTTTCCTACCCCGCGCTAAACAGCGATTCGCTCCCCGACTGGACCAATGGATGATGCTTACGCTCTGCTGCTTTGGGAGAAACTGCGCTGGGGCGATCTGCTCGCAAGCCCTTGAGTCATGGAATGTTTATAGGGATGTTGAATTTTTTAGGAAATGAAGGGAGATGACTGTAGGGGATTGCGGTGTATATTCTTCTTCTTGCAAGTTGCCGGAGAATTTAATCACGCGCACTTGCGTCGTGAGTAATCAGAATGTTGAGTATCTGAAAATTAGTTGGGTGCAGTCTTGAAGATTTCGCGAAGACTTCTGAAGTTTGATGAGTTTCGGAGGCAAGGGAAGTTTGAGAGCCTCGAGGGCTCCGAATAGCAATCAGCGTTTGTGCCGCTGAAATTTTTAGGCATCTGGATTATATCCATTACTATTCTGTACCGCTTTCAGGGTTAGTTGGCTTTAGAGACGTTTAAAAGTCTCGAAAATCTCGAAAGACTCGGCGATGCTGGTTCTGAAAAGCCTGAAAGCTTTCAGAGCCTCGAAACTCTTGAAACACCGTAATTTCTTAAGGACCTTGAATACTTCATTAACAGTCTTAATGAATTTAAAAGCCTTCAAAGTTTCAAGAATCTTGAATGCCTCGAAAGCCTTGGAAGCCCCGAAAATACTGAAATGTATTGCGAACCTTCACGAAGTTATTTAACGTGATACAGTAATATCGAGTTATGAACTATGATGACACTTCCCTAAGTCACGATCATGAGTAATCCCTCAGCCGGCCACTAATAGGTATAACCAACCAGGATAATTTATGGTGAGAACGGATCAACGAACTCAGCGAACGGCTCATAGAAGATCCTCGGCCCCCGAGTGTTTTATATGTTTGTTTGATTCGATATATAGGGAGGGAGGGCGGATTTTAGGGCGCGGATGGGTTACCTAATACCCAGTTTGGATAAAACGTTTGCTGTCGGGGTGGGGAAATGAGGGGGTCGATTGTAAATAAATTATCAAGATTGAATGGGGCGGGGTAGGAGACTCCTTTCGTTCTGGGGGATGAACGTTGAATCCGAGGGTCGCGGTACTTTGCCCGGCAGTTCATTTTTATTCAAGTTCGACGTAGCAACATTCTTCGTGAATATTCATCCCGAATTTCGTCGACCAGTGACCTAAACATTTTTCCCGATCTCTGGGCTCGCAGCTTCGCACGGAAGATTCCACCTTTTCAACAGCCAAAGATATCTGTCTTTCGAAAATTCCCGGGGCAAACATTCCATCTGGGAAATGTGGTAAGCGGAAGATCAAACAGAGGGCTAAGACTGGAACATATTTCCTCTTTCACATCCGTTACTTATACCTATACGAAAGCGGTGGGAACGCTATCACAGAGGCGACGAAAGAAATTAACGGCCGAACGTGACAAAGGGGCGAGTGAATCAGCGTGGGTAATCGGCAAAAGAAATTCCTACGGTCCGTTTGGCGACGATTTTTAGCGGTGATAGCGAAAGCCCGGCTACCGATATTTTTCAAACTGGAGCGCCGTTACGCTCCCCCGTTCCTCATCGTTCCCCCGTCGGTCTTAGTCCCCTTTATCCCCGGCTGAAATGGAACTCGAAATAAAATTCTCTCTGCGCATCGATTGAAACAAAGCAGCGCCTATAATCCCCGCGTTTCGAACAAGAAAAAAGGGGGGAAACAATTGCCGTCGGTACGTTCATTTGCAGTTCCGTGGATGTTGAACGCTGCTCCCCAGAAGAATGCACTGCGCAGTGATAAATTCCGAGAATATAGGTGCACCAAAATCTCTTCCACCTCTGGACCAGGTAATTCAATTTTCATCATCGCTTTGATATTGACTTTCCCCCAGGTATTTTTGAAGATTAAAATCAGTTACTTCGGGGGCAAGGAATGGTTGCACATGTATCGTTCACCGAACATGTTCAGAGACCCGATGAACTGCACGTTTCTGGGGCGTCAATTAACGCGTATTGTTTCTCGCTTTAAATTAAAACGTGCCGCGAGCGAAACAATGAATGACAGTTTAAATGGAAGAATGGTTTGAATGGGCGAAACTTGAATGAGAATTCAGGTCGGGCGGAGAAAGGTGTAGCTCGTCGTTTATGGAATGGATGGCTCGTAGCCTTCGAGTACATTAGGCTCGACGAATAATTGCGCGGTCGTATCGCGGAGTCCACGAAAATCCTCCATTGCTAGACAAGAATATCACTTTCCACTGAAACGTCGGGGAAGTTAAACGAAACCTTATTCTTTAACCAAATCGATGGTTCACAGTTCATCAACTGAACTCCCTCACTAACGATTATTAATGACCGATTGCCAGCAGACGTGAATCGCGCAAAACACAAACTATCTCCGAACACGGATAAAATTTTCCCCGACGAACACAAGAAATCCTCGGAAGAAAGCTCATGACACCGTTGCATAGCCAGCTCTCGATACTCTTGATGCACATGTACGAACGTCGCGGAGATCGTCCAGCCAATTTGTCAGCAGGAACATTTTCCGCCAGTTGTTTCCTTAAACGTTGGAGGGAAGCGGGGGCCATTCTATTCCATTTGCCCCGGCAGCCTCGGGGAAGCCACGGGGTACACGATTTAACGGTGGATAAAGATAAATCGCTGACCACGTTTTATCGACTCGACAAGGCGTCGGGAACGGAAGTCTCCGTCGCGGGAACCCGTTCTCGGAAGCCGCCCGAGATTTTATTCAGTTTCGTCTGGCGTGGTACGGCGCGACGCTACTTCCTGCGGCAGCACCGAGCGTCCCCTGATTTATTGCCGATTTATTTGGACCCTGTGGCGAAAAAGGAGCGCGGTGTCCTGTTAGCGAGACTCCTTGCTCCGTGGCACTTCCGTACGATATTATTATTATTAATCGCCTTTATTACTGCAATAGAAGAAACCTGAATATGTACAAAAGGCATAGACGAGAAGCGTAAAGGCGAGGCTGCAGTGGTGAACCATAGACTAAACTAAAATATGGACAACAAAGGAAACATTAAAAAAAAAAAGTAAGAATAAACACTGTGTTTCATCTATTTATGGCGATTACAGTCATGAAACGGATACCGGTATCAATGCATCATTAAACATCGCTAATTAAGTTGGCAACCCTAATGAAACGCGATACTATTCGAGACAGCTGGCATTGCGAAGTGAGGATTTTGACAGGTGGATATGTTCGCCCTCTTTAAATGCGAATACTTCGATGGACGATAGGGGTGGCACGTTGAAGTATATGTTCCGCTGTTAAACGTATTCTGCATCCACTTTATTCAAGCCATGAATGGAAGGACTCGCAGGCGGTGGCCAGAGACTCTCGGCTCATCAGGAAAGCAGCGTATAAAATTTAATCCAGCCACCGAGGAAATATAGCCCCCGCTTAATGAAGTTATCCGGCTTCCGCGGGCTAAAAATTACAGGTGTATACTTTTTACGGCCGATCGCCCGAGGGCCTCGCGTGTGTTCCCCCGTTAATTATTCCCCCGACGTGTAAGATGTCTATCTTCCGCCCTGACGATAAGTGGCCGCCGTATAAATATCCTCGAAGCTGTTCTCTAACGGCCGCGGTCGAACCAGACGAATCCTTCTCCCCGCGAGTAGGTACGTAATAAAAAAAAAGACGGAGGGACCGGCTGGCTTATCGTTTACCTACATTTTTACGCGCCGGCGTAAATCCCGCGGACGACAAGCATGAAAGGAGTGAAGAACAGGGGGAAACACGACGAAAGCTGTAACTCAGAGTTGCACGTCGTGATGGAGCAAAAATAGCGGAGAGTATTCACGACACTTGAGGATTTTTCGCGGCGCGCAGCACGGAGACTGGAATGTTCCTTGTCAAATTCTTAGAATATAAAAGATCTTCAGGGAGGGAAAGAAGTATTTCACACACTTGACCAGGAAACCACCAAGCAAATTGGAGAACTGCAGGCAGAAAGGGGATGAAAGTATCAAAAATCGAAATCCACGGAAAGGTGCGAAGAGACCGGGATGGAAACGTCGAAGGCGCGAGCAGCGAGATGTGCGGGATCGAATAAATTTCGGGCGATCGGGTCCGCCGATTCGGATTTAGCAACAAGAATTTCCTGTTGCATAGATCGCGACCCGGGGCAGGATACGTGCAGGTGAATCTCGAAACGCTGCGGAGTGGAAGGATGAGGAGGGCCATCCCTGCCACGGGACGGGTGTCTGGCTGGAATTCAATTTGATCGTTCCATTCGTCTTTGGGCGCTGGCATCGCCACCGACTGCGACAACGCGTTTGACCCCAGTGCCTGGGACACATCAGCTCCCCTGCTCCTCGATTTATCCGCCCCTTTGTGCCGAAGGGGCCGCGGTAGCTGCGCGTAAACGTTTATTAATGCGCGTAAATCAAATCGGTGCTTGATACGATGACCCTACGCGAGGCTGGGAAAGATATCGGCGCTCGAGTGTCGCGAGACCGCAAGCTCCTCGTGTTTAAAATTCGTGATTGCTGCTAGAATTGATCTTCTAGCGTCATCGTTGCAATGCGCCCTTGTTCATCTCATTTCGAAACCTGAGACCATTTCTTCGGAGACCTCTGAAATCTTCCACATTTGGAGGCCCCACGCTATTTCTGAAGTCGGATTTTTAATTCACTGTGCATTCACTATTCTGGGCAGTAGGGTGGCTCTTATTTTCGATTTTTGAATTTTCATCGGGGCACCCTCCAGAATAGTTCTAAATAATTCAAAAAAAATCTGTGTAAAGTTTCAGCTCCATCGGGTAACGGGAAAGGGTGCCCCTGGGCCGTTAAACATTTAAATCATTATTTAACAGCTCGCGAAGTCGATTTTATATAAGGTCTTCTAAGTTATTGATTAAATAAAAAAATATGTCAAACAAAAGTTGTAGATCCGGACAAGGATCATCTTTTTTGGTGTATTACTATTTTTCGTGCGACAAACGGTTTTCGAACAAAATCCGAAAAACTAAAAAAATAAACTTTTTTTTTTCAAATTTTGAAAGTTTAAATGCTTCTACAACCTTTTTATTTATGAAGGTGAACAAAAAAATGGAATTTTTATTTTCGAGGACTATTTTTTAAACATTTAAGGGGAGGGGGCATATACCGAAATTTGCAAAAATATCGGAGATATTATAGACATCAGATATTTGATATATTGATCATTTTACCCGAAATCATGACGTCTATATCTCCGATATTTTTGCGAATTTCGACCCCAACTTTTCAAGAAACATTCATCACATATCAAACACTGAAAATAAGAAGAAAAATTTTTTTTATCTTGTTTGCATATTTCGGTATATGCCCCCTCCTTAAATGTTTAAAAAATAGTCCTCGAAAATAAAAATTCCATTTTTTTGTTCACCTTCATAAATAAAATGCGTTCTAGAAGCATTTAAACTTTAAAAATTTGAAAAAAAAAAGTTTTTTTTTTAGTTTTTCGGATTTTGTTCGAAAATCGTTTGTCGCGCGAAAAATAGTAATACACAAAAAAAGATGCTCCTTGTCCGGATCTACAACTTTTGTTTGACATATTTTTTTATTTAATCAATAACTTGGAAGACCTTATATAAAATCGACATCGCGCGCTGTTAAATAATGATTTAAATGTTTAACGGCCCAGGGGCACCCTTTCCCGTTATCCGATCGAGCTGAAACTTTACACAGATTTTTTTTTAATTATTTGGAACTATTCTGGAGGGTGACCCGAAGAAAATCTTGAAAAAATTTTTTACCAAAAGTAAATAAGAGCCACCCTACTGGGCAGTGATTGCTTCAGAATTCAATTGTAAGATGAGGAGCAATTAGATCTTCGATCTGCAGTAAGCTAGTTACTCGAGTACTCGTTTAATTAATCCAGGAGCGTCATTGTTGTTGAACAGTACGCTTTCATCAAGCCCCTAATTCGACGAATCTGCACCCCCCCCCCCCCCCCCCCAGCTGAATATAGATGGGGAATATGCAATGACTGGCGCGACACGCGAATTTTCACTTTCTCCCCCAAGGTTTCGCAAGGGAAACTTCGGTCGTCCAGGTCATTCCTCATCGCGTCGCGAGCGTTTCAACACCTGGACAAACGAGCTCGCGAATAAGTGCCTCGTACGTCAGGGAACATTCTATTAGCCCGCTCCGCGCCCTGCAACTGGATAATTAATTTCGCGCTAGAAAAACAGCCCTCGTTATCGCGCACCTGCCCGCTATACCGCGCAGCGAATCGTTTGCAATCAACTTCGTGGCTGTGTCGCCGGGTGGTCACTCCTTTTCTTTGTAGCCCTCGTGAACTCGCCTCGTTCTAATAACAACGTGTGGCTGGACGTTAGAATTTTTAGGTCATCGCTGGAGTCGCGTGCCTCTGATGATATTATGCAAAGATCAAGAATGGTGGGGCAGGGTGAGGGGTTGCAGGAGGAGATGTTGATACGGGTAGAAAATAATCCCGTGCGTGCGTGCGTGCGTTAGATGCTTTTATTGTACAGAGGCCGTTTCTGCGGGATAAAAGAGCGTGCTTTTCCCCCGTGAGCTTAAAAGGGCCATTTTTCGATACGATGCTTTGCAAATCGATATGGAGTGCGATGCAAGCAACTGACAATGAGTCACTTCTGTTTTATTGGGAATTGAATAATTCTTGTTTACCTATCTTTTACTCTTTTATTAGTTTTATTGGGTTAATGGTTTTCTGTTGCGCGAAGTGTGTTCCGTGAGGATTTTACGGTAATCAATTTGATTTTTAATGGAAAGCTCACGGGAGCACACTGAGTCCTGATAGGATTTCTCCTGATAACAGGGGACTCAAAAGCGTGCCGGATCTTCGTGTCCCGTTCTTCTGCTCTTTGTTCTCGGAGGAACATTATCGGATAGCTGGAGATACTGCTTTTAGAGAGTCGAGGTTCGTAATGAAATCGTCGGACGATTTGGGGAAGCAAAAGCTCCTCGGAGTTTACGCTCTGTTTTAGGTCTTTCACCCTTGGAACGTGAACTCACTCTCTCTCTCTCCCTATCTGGGGGTTGATTATCGTTACGATGTTTCAGCGGAGTGTGTTTGGCATAGATTTTCGCCCGATCGCTGAATCATACAATTAAATTTACACACTAACGGCGTGAAAGTGTGAAACTGCTGACCCCGATCATCATTCCTCTTTCGCGTATAACAAAAAATCGCACTTTCCTATCGACGCATGGCTCTACGAAAGGTTGAATATACCGTCTGAAAAATTTGCTAGACACAAGCGGCGTAAAACCTCCCCTAACGAAGCTGAGCGGCACGCACGGCGAGAGTCGACGACGCGTCGCGGGGAAAGTCGCGTCGTTTTTCTCGTTCCTGGCTGGAAAAACCGATACACCGTTGTGCGGGGCCAAACAAAACATCGTTGCCCGTGTTTGTCGGCTTAATGGCGGCCGACCCCCCTGCGCATCGTGTCTGTCCCTGAGAAAACGGCGGCGCGTACGTTCCTGCCGTGGAACACGGGAAATAAATACTCGGAAACGAGGAACACGGCATGCAGGAGCACAAAGCCGCCGCGGACAAAAGACGAGAGAGAGAGAGAGAGAGAGGGGAGGACACGAAGGACAAGGGAGGGGTGGGAAGTTTGGACACTGTCACGGCCCCCCGATCTCCGCGGGGGGTCATTACGTCGAGTGGTAATGTGATTCATGCGCGTTAATGAACGGCCTCCGCGTGTCAGGCCAGCTGAATGACTTCGATTCGCTGTGGAAGATGCCTGATTAACAATTGCGTCGCGGGGGGTCGCTCGGGTTTGATTACTTCGATGCTTGTCCCCTCGCACTGATTGTTTTCGGGCAGAAAACGATGCTGGTGGATCGGTTTTCTTGCTGGGAATTTATGGGACCTTTTCCTCGCATCATTTACTCGGGACAATTGAGTGAATAAAGCTAAACCATCTTTCTGAATTTAGCGGTTAGCGAAACACGAGGGTGATAATACCAAAGGCGTCGCTATCTCGACATGATACGCGACAAGCTAGAAATTACACGTTCCTAGG
The DNA here is from genome assembly GCA_946251845.1 of Andrena fulva. Taxonomy (NCBI): domain Eukaryota; kingdom Metazoa; phylum Arthropoda; class Insecta; order Hymenoptera; family Andrenidae; genus Andrena; species Andrena fulva. The sequence continues at coordinate 56,119,908 of OX276329.1, read as the reverse complement.
AGAGAGATTCTACAGCGGCTCCCGATAAAACCCGAAACGCGTCGAGCAAACATTTCCCTCGGGGTGCAAACAACCGACCCTCCGCCCTGCCGGTGTCCGTCACGTCCCGAAAAGGGCACGGAATGGTCGGCGAGCGCAGGGCCTCGGGCCCCCCCGGCAGGGGCGGCAGGCTGGCGCGAGGGGTGGAAAATGGACGGAAAAGAGAAAAAGAGAAGTCGCAACAGTGCTTTCTGGTTATTAGCGGAGCCCGGTCTGTGTACCTTCGTGATGGGGAGTCGAAATATAATTAAAGGTTCGCCGGTGGCTGGCCTAAGGGATGTTTTGGTTCCATTATAGCATGCTCGAGCGGCCCCTGTGCCCGAGGGGTGGCCCCTCGAAAACCGTGGCCGGTCTACAATTACGCCGCTACCCTCACCACGGCTATAAATTTCGATGCATGCATATTCAAAGCGTACACCGTGTCCCTCTTACCCTCTACCCTTATCCCGGCCGCCGACTTCACCTTTCTTACCTCTCTCTTTCTCTCCGCTCGCCCGCCTCGCCCCCGTGGGCTTTCTCTGTTTCTCCGCCTCCCTGTATCCGCGTGCCCTCGCCCCACCTCGCCACCCACCGCCCACTTATGAAATAATCATAGAATTATTACCCTCCCGGCCAGGCATGCGTGTTCCTCCCGTCGAAATCTCGCGGATGCACGGAGGGTGGCTCGATTTATAATGCCCAGCAGCGAGACTTGAAAGGACTCGCCCCCTCCCTGCGCCCCCTATCTCTCTGCCACCAACCCCCGATGTTTCAGCGGAATTACTTTAGCAGCACGGTGTATCGCCGTGTCAAAAATAATTCAAGGTCGTGCGCCGGGGGTGGCTTCTTCTCCGCGTTAATTACTCAGGATTAATTTCGTTCCGGCGTTGTTACGCTGATTCCCGTCTGTCCCTTTGGTCGCGTTCCTCGCGGGGGGGGTGGGACTCAAGTTCGAACTTCCGCGCGACGTGGTCCTATGAATGATTAATGGTTGTCTGGTCCCGTGGCAACGATCGCTGTTGCTTCGGTTAGCCAACCGCTGGCTTCGCACGATCAATATGGAGATCTGTAAAAGAGGATCGCTCCAGGTTATCCGACGATATCGACGATACCGATGCGCTGTTAACGACGTGAGGAAGGAAGATGAACGATGACTGGCCACAGGGTAATCGAGAGGTTGCGCGTTGTTTTCCTCGCAGCGAAAGTTTGCCCAGATGATTCACAGCGATTACGCTGGGCGCCGTCTGGGCCCTCGTTGTAATCCATTAAAGGCACTTTAATAAATTGACAAATATATGAAATATCACACTGGCCAGCCCTTTGTCCGCGCCCTTTTTGCATGCGTGTCGCTAACAGATACGATTACCAAGCTGGGATCTCGAATTTCTTGCAAGTACATCTGCCCCCGGATGCTTCTTTGTTGACGAATCGAGAGCATCGAGAGCAGACGAAGGGAATGCATCACCCTTTTGACAACAGGGGAGGCTTTGTTTGGATAACCAAGTGGGATTGATTAAAGAGCCGTGGCGACGTTCTCGGAATCCGAGCTACTGTTTCACGGCATTTCCCTTAAAAAAGGAATCACTTTCCCCCGCCGCTTCGTTAGCGAAACTTTCGACAAAGCTTCGGGATTGTTCGGAGATCGGCGCCAGATAATCCCGACCAGAATTCAAGATCCCAGCATCAAGCTCAAAGTTGTTCAAAGTTGGAAGGTCCCAACTGTTCACCAGAAATCAGTCGCGCTAAGATCCCAGAGGTCCAGCGGCTCTGATACTTCAGGCATCTCTCATTTCTAAAAGTTACGCTCAACCGAAGTTCTAATTTCTCCCCCTAAGCTGTTTCTGAAGGGTTCCGAACGTAGGTAGAGAGCCAAGAACACCGATAAACATCTTTAGGGGCAACTACTGTTAGCCGGCATCCCTTAGCAACGATTTCCTCGGTGAAACAAATGGTCATGAGTGCTCTGCTCCAACTTCGGACTAGTTGGAACATTCCCCTTCTCTAATTCTATTTTAACCACCGCCACGATCACATCCAGGACATTCCGCGTCATCGCCCTGCGCTGCAGCCCTCGGAGGACCAGTCTCGCGCGAATCCGAGAAATAAAACATTGCCAATGGTCGAAAGTCGTTGATGCATCTTCCTGAAGCACGAGGCGATGGAGCAGCGTCCTCGGTGGCGTACAATGTAGAAGTAATGTCGAACTAGCCGGGGCAAGCTGTTTAACAAGTCCAACCCCCGGAGAACCACCCTCTCCAGCCGGTACTCGGGGCCAGGCATCGAGCAGAGCCAGAGGCGCCTTTATCATTGCCAATGACGCGTGCGATACAAGAAAACGAATAGCGCGGTCGACTACACGGGACAAACACATAAATTACCCGGCTCTCCGAGGGACCGGCGTGGCCTTTGTACTTTTGTCGTCGATCATTTTCGCGTAGCGCACGGCCACCGCGCAGGCAGCTCCGAACTTCCCCGGTGAAGACGTTTTGTCAGCGTCGATGGCTCGGGTGGAACCCGAGAAAATATCGGTGAAATAGGATAGAGAAGGTGGGGGTGGGATTTGCGGTAGCTCTGAGTGGAGTTACAGGGGAGCGAAGCGAGGGGGTTGGAATTTTGAGCAGGCCTGGGAGCTGGCATTGGTTCCTCCCATCGAAATTCAGAGCGCTGTGACTTCCTTAAATCACGAGGTATTCTATGAAAGTGGTTTCCACGGGATCATTTATATATCTACGGTACCGTAGGAATATTTTAAAATTACTATTTCTACCTATTCTGGGGGCGCACGTCCACGCGAGTAATACTGTTACGTTCCGCCTCGATTTGGAGCAATTCAGACCGTGGAAAAATTACTATTGCGACTCTCATTGAATGGCATTGTTTCCAGCGCGTTTTACACATTCATCCTCTGTTTTCGCGTAAGGGTGCGGGGGGGAAAAAGTGGTCCCGAACGCGGGATTAATTAATTAACGAGCGTTGATTCTAACTAACTGAGGGATATCGGCCTGACGAGTCCAATGCAATTAGATAGATTGTTGGCAGGACTCCGGGGCTCCATTAAAATTTAAAATCACGCGGCCGGCCAGCTGAAATTTTATCGGCGCTGCCGCTGCGTTGCTGAAACGCCGCGAATTACGATCACATTATGGCTTTGAATAATGAACAGTGTGCAGATCGTTGTCGGCTATTACCTACTCGAACAATGCTCTCGCCCCCGTTTAGAATTTCTGAAGAATTCATTCGGAAAGTATTGTTCTTTTTAATCGGCCTTGAACCTCTATTATTTTATATCATTTTGAAATATTCGACAGATTTTCTCGCCATCGAATGGGTTAAAAGATGAAGTAATATGTTATTTATATATTAAGCAATGTATCATTCAAAGAAGTGATGATACATTGGCGATATTCATACTTCCCCCGGTGGAAATTAATTCTTAAACGCACCTTTGTGCTCTGATTACACGAAAGCTATATTTTAAAGCGATTCACCGCTAATTATCGTGTAATTAACGGCTCAGCTATAGAAGTGAGGAAATAATGGATTAAAATGAATACACGCGAGACTGTACAGAAATTTGTAAACTGGAGCAGTAATTAAAAAATGTATACCTCCACCCTTGATTGAAATTCTTTCTCTCCGGTAAATAATGAGGATAGTTTTCACGAAATAAGAGACTTTTAATTGAGATACAGCTGCTACCCTCAGGCAGAAAGTAGACCTGGTTAACCAGGTCATGATTAATTTTCACTCGAGGAGAAGGATGCGCGATAGATCAATTTCCAACATGAAATAAAGTTTCTGTATAAAACGTGTCCGCAGCAATTACCAAATATGTGCTTTGAAATCCAATGTTTCAATAAATATTCGCTGGGATTTACTGACTCGCGATAGCGGAGTGAAAACTCGCGACATATAAATTTTATAAATTTGTTTAATTTTATCAGCTGAACGTAAAGAGAGATTTGTACACGCAAGACATAAAGTGTTGTTATTAAACGATTCAGTCGGAAAAATCGATAGATACTTTCCAGGGGGGTAAGGGGCAAAATCCAAAAACACGGAGACAAATATTTTCATTCGCTCCTCGCGATTGAAAATATTTTCCTGTTAATACAAAAACACCCGCGTAAATTCTACCAGAGTTCCAGCGTTGTGAAATTTATGTTTACCGCAATGAAGCAGCGTTCAATGAATTCGCAGTGGGATACACAATCGAGCGATACGCGTTTTGCGTTAATATAATAGCCAGTTTTGGCTTCGCCGCATGTAAAATTCGTATTTTTGAAAGGTGGCGGTCGGTCCTGGTCGTTTATGAAACGCCATATGAAATGGGGCAATCTCTTCGCATTCCATTCACGCCGTAAAGAGACAAACAATAGTAATTTCAGTTTAAATCCTGTTCAAATTTAATGCCAGTGGATAAAATTATTCTAAGGAGACGGGGAAGGAGATCAGTGAATCAGCAGATCGAGCATGTGCCAGAAGAATATGCAAATTACTTTAACGAGCAAAAGAAAGGAAAGAAGAGTGACGAAATTGTGACCCACGATGCAATCTCGAGTCCCGACCGCAGTTGGCGTTGGAGAACGCGCGATGGCGACGAGCAACGAAACGCTTTCCCGAGTGATTCATCATTCCGTGTTTAAGCTCGTTCCAATTAACCAAAAGAGAGAGAGAGCAAACTGCGTCAACTTCTGGCGCATTCGCCCGGGAACCAGCATGCACCACCCACGATTCCTCCGAGCGATGGTCATTCGGTTAATGCACCGAGCTTCGCCGCCATTAACATAAAACGGCCTGGCAAGACGTCTGACCAGCAGCCAAGAGCCATTTCCAGCGATGACAATGTAGCCTCGACGTCATTGTCCCTGCGATAACAGAGTATCACATCCACGGGGCTGAGCCGTGCTCGGACGATATTAAAGGCCTCTTTTTCATCGCGAAGGGTCGCGTTGTTCAGGCTCCCTTTCACCGATCGAATGGAAATCAAGACTTATCGGTAAATAAAACGTGTCCGGCTTAACCTGTGCGGCCAGCTTTTTTCAAATGGAAATGTATAACTCTGGGGATCTCTGCCTTTCTCTACGGGGTTGAACACTAAGCGCGGTAATCCGCAGGATTGCAAGAAGTAATCCTTAAAAACAGATGGGCGTAGATCTGGGCCAAAATTCTTCAATGGGTTCTTTACATACTTGCAAGTGAATCAGCCCGTCACGTTTTACACCCACAGCCGCAGAGGGCAGGTTCGAAGCAAAGAGCACTCGCCAGTATCGAATCATCGCTGCACCGTTGATCACCGCATAACATTACCGCGCGAGCATCGCCGTTACATTGACAAACGACTGGCTCGTTGAGATAAGCAGCGCGAGTTTTCATGAGGCGCGACTCGGCGTAAATAGGCTGGCGAAAAACATCCATCCAAGTTGTCAGCGAGCAGCAGCTTCCATAACTGGAAATGAGAGGGGGTGTTGTAAGGACGAGCTCATCCGCGAATCACTTCGGCCCCGTCCGTTGTCTTACCTCCCTGATTCCGCGAACGAAGTTTCCCCCCCCCCGAAGCTGGGAACCGCCCGCGACGCGGAACAATATTTCATCCTGCTCGTTTCGCGGCTGTCAATGGGTCCCCGACTTTTATGTATAGCGTCGCGGCGGCGGCCGCGGATTATGCAAAGCGCGCCGGGGGAAAAAAGCGGCGGAGAGAAGGTCGGCGAGAACTCGGGGCGGAAATTGCAAGCTGCCCCCGCGTCGCGACTGTAAGGAAACGCGGCGGACTCTTTCTTCGGGAGGGTGAAGAAGGGGCGGGACAAGAAGGACACGCTCCGCTTCCGCCTGACATTTTCAGACTGGAGGAATCGATCACCAGTCCATTCTCTCTGATAGCAGCAACTGCTGGAGGATCCAGGATCCATTCCCCCGACACTTGTCACCAGCAGGACACTCTTTCTTCCATCGAATTACCCGCGAACGCGTGTTTCGAAGCACCCTTGGGAACGGCGAAGCAGGACGTCTGAAGATGCAGCCTTACCTATGGATATAGGTTTCTGCGACGAATGCAGATAATTCGGGGGTATTCGTGGATAAATCGTGGTTGGAATGTCCTAAGTTTTCAACTGCCAGAGAGATTAATCGATCGGGGGTAAGAGGTCGGGGGGTGGTTTCGGAATAATGGTATCGACAGTAACGACTTTATTACGTCGTATGGAAGTTGGAGGATATATATAGGAGGCCGGTGTAAACAGGCGCTCGTCTTGGCTGCCTCCAGCCAACCTGAAATACGATTCAAATTCCCTTGTTATGGGGATTAAAATTCTTTTATGGGGCCGTATAATCTTACGCCGTGCTTTACGCGTCAAGTTTTCACTTGGCGGTTTTAAAACGCGCGGCGTAAAAAAATGTTACAGCGCATTAACCTTTAGGAAAAACGAGCGTTTCGTTGGTTTCTCGTGACGGCTTTTAAAAATGCAAGGAATAATCAGCCAGCGTCTCGTGGATCTTAGGGAACCACGTCAGATATCCTTCGTTTAGCTTGGATTCTTCTGCCTCCTGGCAAATCGGGCGTCTTAGCCTCGGTTTAGCATTTATTTAAATTCTCTGGACGAGAGTGACGCTCGGAGTAACTAGCCTGTTTATAAATCAGCAATAATTCCCTTCTTGTTTTAAGGAACGCGCGTACAGATGCTCGGCGTTACGCAGCCACGGAGTGTTCGAGTCTGTTACGGCCACATGCATCCCGCAATAATTCCCCGGAATCCCCGCGGGAAGAGGAGTTCTCACTCTGTTACAGCTCGCGAAAATTTCATTCCAGAATTTTCCGGAATCGTTGAGAGGGAAAATAACTCCCGACCTGGCTGCGGTCGCCAGATGCGCAAGGAAATCGCAACTCATCCGTGTTTTATTACGAAAATCTAAATGAGCCTGGGCAACCGAAACTGAATGAACCCTCCGTGCATACAAATCCTAAGAAGTTCAGCTTTCTCTTAAAAAAAAACCCTTTAGGCGCTGACAAAGAAAATTGTCGGAGAAAAATTCATTTGTTCTCTTCTTCCTAGTGTTTAATGGTGTCCAGATCAAAGTGGAGAGATTCGAGTGTGCCTCGGTGATCGGGGTATCATTTTCAAGCTCATTTCTCGAGTAGCTTGTGTCAAAAATTGTACAAAATTCACTAAATTTTCGAAAAACCAACTTTTGGTGCTGGAGAAGCTTTTTCATGGCTCTAGCAACTTTTCTAACCAGTCGACGTCACTTTGACCGAAACTCGGAGACGCGAGATGTAAAATGTTTGCGGCAGTATCGTAAACTCACTCGTGTTCAAAGTCTCAGCGAAGGATTATCCGCGAAGGGGTCACTCGGCTTATATTAAATCGCGAATGAAGAAATCCTTGGTGGAGTCGCGCGTAAAAAGTCCCCTAAAACATTCTGATGAACGGACCCCACTATCCTCCCAAGGACCAGCCCCATTTCTACGGTTATATTTCGCCGTGACGGCGAATCCAGCTGGTCGCAACCTGCACTTCGCCGTCATTAGCATAAAAGACGCAGTCATGCCTCGGGAGTGTGCAAGGAGCATCGATCTGGGCCGACTACGGTGTGTCCTAAGGAAAAGGAAACGGAAGGATGGCGAAGTTCAGTCGATGAAGCGAAGAGGATTCTCGGAAATCCAAAAGTGACGTGTAGATCTAATTAGCCGACCTACCGAGGAATTATTATTGAAAGGATAAAAGTGAGGGTTAATGTGACGCAGAAATTTTGGTGACACGAAGAATGGTTTGAAAATATTATTTTACCTTAAAAAATAAGATCTGTCGATGTTTCAGATTTTTTTTAAAGAAGGACGTTGAAATACAGATCTAATTTTAAGTTTGTTTAGTGTACGTCACAAGAAGGAAGATAATCCAAGGGTTTGTAACGGTGATGCATTCGTACGCGGCAAAAGTTCAGAGACTTAAATCATTCTCGAAAATGCACGTAACGCGGCGTAGAGATTCAAGAAGGAAATATTTTACATTTAGCCAGCAGATAAAGATACATTACAGCTAGCTGCGCCCACACCAGCACGTAAACTTCGCGAAGCATATGAATCATTGCAAAATCTGCCAAAAAAATTGGACGAATCCTTATAATATAGCACCATTAATTATACCGCTGTTTCTGTTCCTACAACCATTCATAACATAATTACTCGTCGCACATGCCTGTGGTTCCGGAAACAAGAATCCCGCTGCAAAACAGAAGAAGAACAAACAGTTCGTAGCCGTTCATTCCAGCTTTATAATTTAAAATCCAAGCGGATTTGTTGGGATTTAAATTATTTCACAATTTTTAAATTGCGGAAATAAAGGGGCATAACGAACGCAGAATTTGTTCCCAAACTCTGCGCATTGCTTTATTTCGCTGCATACGCATCTCGCTTGGAAATAATAAATCCACCTGTATTAATAATCTTTAACAGAAGCACAACACCGTAACTAGCACGGTAACAAGAGCAGGGCATTGTTTTATGCAGAATCACCGTTAACCCTAATCGCAGGAAAGTAGCTTCACCTAAAGCCAAAGCTTCCACCCCCCTGAAAGCGAAATCCTTCTCATAATGAAGGGCTCGGAGCGATAATCGGAGGAGGAAAGCGTCACCCGCGCGAGCGATAAGTTGGCTGGCCTGAAAAATTCAGAAATCTCCGCTGGCCGACCTTTAATCCTTCCCAACTCATCAAAACTTCCAATAAACTCCCCTAACATCCATCCCGGGCCGTCGAGAAAAGATGGGCACAGATTTCCGTCTCATCCCACGATATCAGGAACACGGATTAAACTGCTCAGAGGGGCCGCGGGGAGAGCGAGGCTTCCTTCCGTAACGAGCCTCATTACGATAACGGGGCGAGCGTGCTGAATTACAAGTGGCACGAAAAATACCGTCGAGTGCCAACGGCGACGAAAAACACGACGACGATCGCTCCCGCTTCCGGTTAAAGCGTTCCGCCACGGAACCCTTCAGCCTGGAACCATGTAACTCGGTGTGTCTAGGGGCGCTTCCTCCTGCTTAGCGCGCTTCCCTCCCGCGGTTTAAGAACTCCCAGCCCCCGATTTGTTGACACCCGAAGTATGAGCCGCGTAACGAGGGAAAACGAGGGCCCCATGCGCGGCGTCGTTAACGATATTTCCAGATATGCTCCTGCTGGGTGGCTGGATTTAATCCTTCGGCGGGAATACGCGTTGCTTCGGAGAGCTTGCATGCTTGAATACGGATCAGGGTAGTTGGAGGCTCGATCGACATAATATTTCTTGCCAGCCCGCGGAAATTCTGATGCTTTGGAGCAGCTGTTCGTGTATTTCCTCGAAAATCAGCGCAGGGATTTAAAGCGAAAGTGGAGTAATATGGAAAGTTAGGATAGGTAAGAGCAGTCTGTTTTAGCGCATATTAATTGCACGGCTGCAATTTATAATTGTTTCTCAGTTCTCACGTTTTCCTGCGCTGTTTTTCCCAAGTCGATATATGTACGTCACATCATTAACTGGAATCGTCTAGGCTAGGCTTCTAAAAGTAGTCTACTTTAGGGCTGGGACTATTTGTCGAATTTTCGGTATTAGAATATTCGAATACTTCAGTTGCTCAATTATTTGGCGAATATAATTCGAATATCCAAGTATTCGAATACTATTCGAATACTATTCGAATACTGATGTATTCGAATACTGACGTATTCGAATAGTATGGTGTGAATTATAAATCAAGTTCTTTAGGTTCATTTTTTTACAAGCTTTTATTTAGTTTCAGTTGTGGGTTCATTAGTTTGTCAGGGTGAAATCTTGTAAGCTAATTTTGACCCAATTCAACATATCCGATCGGCTTGAAACTTTGCACATATATGTAGTTCCGATGACAATACAATATTTTTACTAAAAAGCATGAAATACTTTATAGTGAATTTTTTTTTAAAAACAAGCTTTTATTAAAATGTACTAAAAGGGAACCAATAATTTTGATATCGGCCGAAATGACTGCCTGAGAAGAATTCCCTCATAGGGTGGATGTACCAGTAAATGAACACGTACCAGTGAATTGACATTTTATATTAAAATGAGTAAAATAAGTTATTAAAATAAGCAACTAATTAATTAGAGACTTTATTTTAATTTCTTGCTTCATATCCAAACAATTTTTGAAGCACGTGGAATCAATCGCGCTGCAAACATAATTTTATAAAAGTGTTCATTCATTAGCCTTAAGTGTTCATTTATTGGTGCGTTTACCCTATGACTAAAATAAACGAGTAGGGCGTAAATATTTAAGTGTCCTATTTATATAAATATACAAAATGTACGTATTTTGATACATTAGTGTGTCCGAGTCAGGAATGTGTTGCGGAGTGAATGCTAATTCCTGAAGGGCATGATTTTCTGTTGATTTTTAATCCGGTTAGATCTCGGGACAGACTTAGAATTGCGGAATTACACTGCTCACAATCAAGTGAAAAAAAACTCGTGCAACAAGGACACTGTAGCAGAATGCGAAAACTTATGCATCAAAAGACGTACATTTTGTATATTTATTTAAATAGGACATTTCAATATTTACGCCCCACTCGTTTATTTTTTGTCATAGGGTAAACGCACCAATAAATGAACACTTAAGGCTAATGAATGAACACTTTTATAAAATTATGTTTGCAGCGCGATTGATTCCACGTGCTGCAAAAATTGTTTGGATATGAAGCAAGAAATTAAAAGAAGCCTCTAATTAATTAGTTGCTTATTTTAATAACTTATATTACTCATTTTAATATAAAATGTCCATTCACCAGTACGTGTTCATTTACTGGTACATCCACCCTATGAGGGAATTCTTCTCAGGCAGTCATTTCGGCCGGTATCAAAATTATTGGTTCCTTTTTAGTACATTTTAATATAAGCTTGTTTTTAAAAAAAAAATTCACTATAAAGTATTTCATGCTTTTTAGTGAAAATATTGTATTGTCATCGGAACTACATATATGTGCAAAGTTTCAAGCCGATCGGATATGTTGAATTGGGTCAAAATTAGCTTACAAGATTTCACCCTGACAAACTAACGAACTCACAACTGAAACTAAATAAAAGCTTGTAAAAAAATGAACCTAAAGAACTTGATTTATAATTCATACCATACTATTCGAATACATCGGTATTCGAATACATCGGTATTCGAATAGTATTCGAATAATAACATTCGAATACTCAAATATTCGAAGTTTATTCGTAGCATTCGAATACTCAAATATTCGAAGTTTATTCGTAGCATTCGAATACTTGTAAAATATTCGAATAGTAAATTATTCGAATAGTCCCAGCCCTAGTCTACTTAGATTCTTAATTGACAATCTTCCATCAATTGGCAATTGTTTGCGCGATTATTTAAATACTCCTCTAGATCGTGCCTAAACGGCTGAAGGAGTTAAGTAAACGGGTGTTCAGTAAAATTTGAAGCCAGCTAATCCGTTGCGACAGCCCAAGCGCTTCCTAAAAGACATCCTTTGCTTACCCACACGCTCGGAGTTCATTAATCCACTGGATCCAAACTCCCCAGGCATTTTGTTTTCTAAGCAAGCAGGTCTTAGCCGTGACGCGTAAGAAGTTGAAGAACATCGATCAAGGGAACAACGATGCCTCCGGCATCGTGGATAGAATGCCAGATTCCTGCCACTCGCGTAGCAACCGAGCTTCCTTCTTTGCTCCCCTTTGTAACGCAAATTGCGTGGTTAACGACGTTGCACTTCTGGTTCCCCCCCGTTACGTCCCTGCGCACCTTCAACTGTTCCCAAGATATACATCATCTTCTTTCCAAAATGGTAGGTGGACACCCACAAGCCCGACATTAAAAAGAACCACCCTCTAATCCATTATAAGCCGCGATTTTTCAGCGCACCAAGATCGATTACCCTCTCGTACGATCTCTCCAGCATCATCCCCATCGACAAGTTTGCAGAATCGCAACGGGGGCGATGACAATACCTTCTCGCCGTTCTTGCAAGCGATCCAAGAGAAAGGCACCAACGTCAGCCTACATTCTCCATCCGCGCTGGCTAACCGATCCTCCGTCTTTCGCAGTTTTCACCCAGTCACGCCTCGCCATAACTTACTGTTAGGGGGCAGCACACCATCCCCCATTGTATCAGGCCGAGATTCTCCTTCGTGCAATGAATTTCCCGGGGATGCATCAGTCTTTCCCACGGCGTTCGCCTCTCCATCTGACCCTGGCGTTCGAGCGGGCAATTATGCAAAGTACCTTCATTACGCCCGGCTGAATTATTTCTGGGCCCAGTTTTAGCGATCGCCCGTTGTCCGACGTGTCGGCTGAAATAAACATCCCGGTGGAAACGTCTGAGAGGCGCCAGCGCGGTGAACCCTTTTCCTGGATGCTTAAGTTATTCCAAGAGGGTTGAACGCCCTCTTGCTCGCATCGCGTATTGTAAAACTGCCGGGGTCCCCTTCCCGCAGCACCTCCTTCGGATCGTAGGTCTCCTCCATTTCCCTGCACTTCCCTTGCGACTAATGAATGGATTCTGCCATCGGGCTTCTTTTCTGCTGGACCCTCCGCGCCCCAAGTACCTAAGCATTTCTGGCGTTTATCAATTTATCGTAGAAAGCAGTTGACGCTGCGTAGTAATCGTCTTTTAAACGTTGAAATTCCGACGATCACCACCCGTGACAGCTAGTAGTCGATTCCGAAGTGAGACGCAATGTTTGGGATCGCGAGGTGGCTGGCTTCTGGCGAGTACCGGGGCCGCGGCAATTTCGCGGATTAAAGCATCAGTTTCGTCGCGGATGGAACGTAAATAAATAAATAGGAAGGAGCAAGGTGCATCCCGAGCGATATATCGAAATGGTGGCCCCGTATGGAAACGGGGACGGAAACTTGCAAGTTATTGGATTGCGTGCCACCGTTCTGATCGAGTAAATTGCCGCGCGCATAAATAAGCCGGCGGTGGGATACGGGCGGAGTGCACGTAAAAACGTTCGAGTGCATGACTGTTTACGTGTATACAGGGTGATTCCGGTAAACCGACGAATTCGCAGAGATGCAATTAGCCACGGAACTCTGCAACACATCAGCAGGCTCTTGGAAAGTTCTACGGTTGCGTGTCTAGAAGGCTGCAGGGGCTCTGTTTGAAAATTTGCAAGTGCATACCGCGGGGTGCACTTTTAGTAACGAAGCTGGAACAGCTTCGTGTGACGAGTGCATTTTATTGGCAAATTTTTTTACCAAATTCTCAGCTCGCCAGCTACTGCTATTCGATTAGTAATAATTAATATATTAATTAGGTATTGATTAATTACCAAACAGTAGCGGTTTTTGCGTTCCCTGGGATTGGACTGGCCAAATTAGAAACACGTGTCTGCGCATGACGGGCACGCGTCGCCATTCTATGTTAGTCATTCCATCGCTGCGCTTCTGTAATATTACATTGTTCGCTGGGAGCGCTGCGTACAATTCCTGGCGATATTAATTACGTGAGCTTGTATCAATTAATTGGCTATTTAGTCTATTCAATCATAACAATTCGAAGACTCATGAGCAACTGATTAGTTGCGCCCTCATTATTATAAGGGCTCGCGAATTAAACCACGAACCATCCCCCTAAAATGTTCATTCACGAGTGCACAGAAAGACCCGCCCCGCCGTAAAACATCCCTCGGTACCAGCCCGGTACCAAGGTGACCCAGAAAATGCTACCAATTCGTTTCACGGTTATTTTATCGAGCGCGGGCGTGCCCTTGCTTTCGATCGGTCGGCGTGCATGTCGAAATAGTAAAGATAACCCACTCGGCGTTGCCCGTGCACGAGGGCCAGGGAGCGAACTGTATCGCGGCAGCCTCGATACAGGAAGTTTCGCGTTAGCTGACGGAGGAACGTCGTCTTCCGTTCCACCGCGGCCGGGGCGACTCCTCTTCGCGGCAAGTACGTCTGGAGGAGATAACCACTACCCCGCTGCTGCACGAAAATGCAAATCAGAGTAGCGGGGAGAGTATCCGAGGAAGCGCATCGCCGCGGGCCACAAGATGGCGTATCGTGCACCACCCTCCGCAACCCCCGTGGAACACAGTGAGCCGTGGCTGGTCCTCGTCAGCCGATTCCAGGGAATCCCTTTGTGCGGCGAAATTGGCCGAGTTCAGTGGCTTGTCTTCTATAAACAAGGCTGGATTCTGGGCCCTGGAAGCGGCAGCATCCGTTCCGTCCTGTCGACGAAGCGAAACCCCAGGACCGGCTCGATCGGCGGAACGCGTCAACACGTTAGCGCCGCCAGGTTTTGCGATTACGCCGAACGTGAATAGTTTGGGACACTGCCGTCTTAATGGGCCTCGAGCGGCTGGATGGCTGAGGAGGTTTTGCGACCAGGTGGCTAGGGGCAGATTGTTAGCGGAACTTAGCTGTAGATCATCTTGCAATTGGAGAGGTGGAGTGAAAGTACAGTGGATATTGTACTGGTGATTCTAGGAGTAGGATGGTTAAGAGAACCGATTTTAAAAGACTCCTCTCACGCGAACCTTGCGCTTCGTTAATAACAATACGCGAAGACACGCGCTTACGTTGATGTTGCATGAAAAAGTGAATCCATTAGGAGAACTCCGTCGAATATCAGTCGGACGAAACAAAGGGGAGGAATGCTGCCGCGATCTGTCGTAAACATCCATCCGCCGTCAACGCGGCGAACATCCCAGCGGAATCTCTGCGGGGGTGGGGAACGAGGGGGATCCATAAAAGTCCATTTTTCTTGCGCGGCAGCGCTCTTAATACTTCCGCGATGCGAATTCCGCGAATACGGCGGAGCCCTATAAATTTCTCTTTTATTTTCCTCGAAGTCCCCGGCTCCTCGGGAGGCACGTCGCCGGTGTACACAGGCGAACAGCGGATAGATCGAAGCTGGAGGGAAAAGGGGGAGAGCAGAGAGCAGTGGCTGGTGAACGGGAGGAAGAACGAAAGAGGAAGCCACGGGGAAACAGCGCGTTGAAATAAAGCACACGGGGATTTCGGCCTCTGGTAACTGGGTTTGGCTTTCAGGCAGCTGACTTTTAGGCTACCAGGGGTGAATAACGTATTAGACGGGTGACACGGGGGGGTTGGAGCGCCGCCCCTCTCATACTTGGTTAAACTTTGCTGGGAACGGTGACTCTTCGTGCTTGTGGAAAGCTTCGGGATGCTCCTTGGCAAATGGCGACACGACTCGTCCGTACCGCAGAATTCGTTGCATCCAGGAGGCTGCGGTTTGATATGAGATGGATCGGTTCAGGGGATTCAACAGGTTCAGATTTCTGTGGAAATGAGCTGGCGAGCCTGCATTAGAGTCTTTAACAAATGTAGGAGAAAAAAGGGAACTTCAGGCGATGGGACTCGAACCCACGATCTTCGGATCCACTGCGTGCTGGGCAGCCGCCTTAAGGGGACTAGGCAGTCGTTTTTCGTGAGAAATAGACTCTGTCCTTTATTTATTTGTAAACAAATGAAAGCACATCCAGATATATGCTTTTACCCAATGTTTATTACAACTAGTGATGGGACTGATACCAATACTATTGATGATATTCAATCAATTCGATACCAAAGTACTCAATAGGAAATATCGATACGCATCGAAATGTTATGTACTTGGTATCAATCATCGATACCAATTCTTCTTCAACCGATACCATATCAATACTATACCGAATCAAAAGCGGTTTGATACTTTACGATATTATCGATACTTATTTGATACTTACGAAATTATCGATACTTGTCTGATACTGTACGAAATTATGCAAACCTGTTATGATATCTATTTGATACGAAAGTATCGGTTTCGATTTGCAATTTACTAATTCACGAAAATAGTATTTATTACCAATCATGATTTGATAATATAACTAATGAAGTAGGAGTTGGAATCAGTATCATGAACTACGTATATAATTGAATTTTAATTAATAAATGATGTACATATACATTATTCTAGAATTAAATATTTTGTTGCATTTTGCTTCCAATAAATAAGACGATTTTGTATGGGTAAACAACTTTCTTTAAAAAAGTTATCTAACTGTAATTGTACATCATTACATACTTTAACTTAAAAAATTTTTTTTGCATATTTTTTATTATTTACTTTTTAGTGTCTAATTTTTTATTTGTGGTTATATTGCATATTGATTGAATTGATTTGATTTGTGGTTACAGGCTGATTTCAAGTCGTTTGGATTTGTGGTTATGGGTTATATTTATTGATGACAGGGTAATTCTATCTCCCCTTCCGTTTTTTTTTCATAATTTTGTATTATCATCATAACTACGCGCGTCTGCAAAGTTTCAAGACAATTGGATTGGTGGAACTGGGTTAAATAGGTTTTCCGTTTTACCCCACGAAAAGTGTTCCGTTTTGCCCCACATGCAGTCATTTGGTAAAGTAAACATTTAATATTTACACTTCAGCGTGAGGTAAAGATATTGCAGGTATCAATATTTTCGTATAGGTATCAAGTAGGTATCGATATTTTTGTGTAGGTATCAAACAGGTATCGATACATTCTGATATGTAAGTATCAAAGAAGCATCGATTCCTTTTGATGCCTTTGACTTTGATATGTATCAATACTAGATTGAAATTTGTAGAAGGGTATCGATATGTATCGATACCGTATCAGTCCCATCACTAATTACAACCATACAGATTGAAGAAAAAGTAATAAGAAATATATATGTGCTTTAAAAATGGCGCTGCCGACGGGTAAACATTTTAACGTTTTTCTGTCGTTTTGCTTTAATAACGGTGTTAAAATGTGACGTATTCCGATTTCAAAGGCGAGATTCTTGTTTGTTGGATTCATAGTTTCCGCCCAAACCTATAAAAACAACAATTAAATAAAAATCATGCGATTGGTGGCTGAAAAACGGCGATTTTTCCCAGAAAAATTCGTTCTTATTTGTGCGCTGCAAAAATCCGGTGACTCCTCAATTTTTTTATAAAAATCTCGAATTTTTACGGATCATATCAGAGGTTTGGGGCGAAATGGCACATGTTTTACACATCCTGTAATTTTTTTCAAGTCGATCTGAACCTCCATTCGTTCGCAATCAGGAAAAAACCAAGAGAAAAAAAGATTCGAGAAAATCGCATTTAAAATTTCTGGGTAAAGGCGACGCAATAAGTTACCGCTTGATCTTTTTAGCTGCCAAATCAACAATTTTGCGAATTTTAATATAACCCAAACGGCATTTTATTCAGAAAAGATAGTACTTTCGGAAAATGCAATAAAAAATCGATTTTTCGACTGCCTAGTCCCCTTAAGGGGCTGTTCCGGTCTAGAGCCCATAAAAATAGGTGATCTTTAGGAATTAATTAAAGGAAAACTACTGCATATAATTTAAAGTGACTTTTTGCATTGAATTAAGAATATCTTAAACTATAGAAATAATTTTTTTGTTTTATAATTAATCATTGCAGACGGCACTGGGGAGTCGTTAAATTCGAGGCGTCAAAAAATTTTAAGCGCGTATTCCTAAAAGGTTGAACATTCGAAAAATGAAATAAAAAAATCGATTTTTAGACCGGAACCTTCCCTTAACCGATGCCCCCAACGCCGATTCCCTGAGATTCTCTATGTTTCGGACTCTACTTAAGGGGCGCCACCTGCTTTGCCACACTCGCACCATAGGCCATTCCTAAACGCCGAAGTCCCACGCAAATATTATCTTTATCATAAATAGCATGGTCTCTTAACGATCCCACTGGTGACAGTGTGCCAACCACCCTTGAAAACCATACGTCTGCAACAGCCGACAGGATGGAGAGGAGAGTTAGACGCAGCAGTCGACGACTCCCTTTTTTTCCCGGCAAATTACCCCACTTCGTCCATAATCCAGCACCCCATCGCCGTGAAAACGCAATTTGCGGGCTGGTAATGTCGCAGTGGGCTCGTCAGGCGTTTATCAGCCGAGTCTCCGATTGGCCTGACTAGGAATAAATTCCATCCACGGGTAGACGGCCTCCCCGCCCGTGGTAAATTCACCCTCCTGATCGCTAATAATTCCTTCCACACCCCTTCCGTTCGCCCTTCCGACGCTCGTGAACGCTCGCAGCCTCTGCGTCGCAGGCGACCGGTTAATGGATGACGGATCGATGCGCGGAGACTGCTCGCCGGTTTATTGCTGTTGGTTAATCTATTATCAGGGCGCGTTACATCGCGATAATTGTCTCGGCGACGGGCTCATTAACGTCCCCGGCTGCGGGGAAAAACGACCGCTAGCTGGCTCCTCGCGGACGCAATTTGAGGGATGCTGTGGCATCTCGACGGTGAAATCGAGGCTAGGGACGCGGTGATTTCGTGTCGTACTGTAATGCCGGGGCTGTTACGCGTCAAGTGGTGGTTTTTATCGGGTCGTTTACGAGGTCTTCAGGTCGCAACGACATTTATGAGCAGCGTCGTTTCCTTTTTTACCCCAGACCGAACCCTGGCCAGAGGATCGTAGATTTCAGCGGCGCACGGTACTTAGAGAAATAGGTAGAAATGTTTAGAGGCTGGCACGCCAACCCTGTTGGTATAATGCTGGGCGATTCGAGTAATTGCACGTTAATACTTCGCCGGGCAAATGTGGGTCAACGGGGGGATGTTACATGAGCGCAGGTTGCTCGAGCTTTATTTCGCGAGTTATGAAGAGGTCGAGGTGGCAGTCGATACACATTCATTATTTCGAGGGGAGTTAATAAAACGATTAATAGAGAGTTATTGGCATTCAGTTGCAGCGACACATCGCGGCTTGTATTTTTAATTGTAGAACGGAGAATGTCGTACTGCTAATGTTTTTCAATTAATGCAGACGTTTTTGTAATTCTTACAAACCCGAAGTCTGGAGCTTGAAAATGAAAATTCTGTGTTCGTATAATATTTCTGTCCCTTTCTGTGTGCTCTAAAATTGGTAAACCTGCCGTTCTGCTAGGTGTGCCATTTTTTAATGCAACGGCGCAGGTGCCTTGCCGAGTGATTATTCAGGTGTGAAAGTGGAGTCAATTAAAATCCATCCATCTTGATTTGAGCCATTGAATTTATGGAAATAGTCGCAAGAAGTTTATGTTCTGTCATTTTTCAATAGGGGTGATTAATCGACGTGCGCTCGATTAATCACGGACTTGATGGTCGCTTTGGGTTCCGACAAATAACCGATGGCGATATTGTAAATTGTAATTTACGGCATCCCGCGGAGCTTCCAAAGAATATCCGATTTTCCAAGTGAATCCGATACAAATTATCGCGGCGCGATAAAAATCCGTCGCAACTCCAGAGTCCCAGACTACTTTGTTTCCCGTTTCAATGCAGAACGATATTTTAATGCCTACCGCGGTGTCATTAAGCAATGAAGTGCATGCTTTTAATTGCGAGTTCCGTGGACCACGTAATTGCACTTGTTGCGTTCTTCAAACGAGTAACAAGGTCACTTTTCACTATTCGCACGTTTAAACGAATCTTTAGTCACTTGAAACGAATATCCCAATTCTCTGCGTTGGACAGCGTCGATGTATGTCCAAGTATGTTTAATAAATCTCGCACGTTTAAGTCGCCCATTTAAAAAAGGGGCAGAAAAATCAAACGAAAGGAGAAATATTGACAAAACTATTACAGCCTTTAAGTTGTAATGATTCTTCCGAAAGCAAGTGTCATCCTTAAATTGCAATTGTTAGTGAATTGCAGCCATTTCGTGCCCAATTCTCCATGAGCGCGTCGACGATTAAATACACCTGCATGTAAATTAGATAATAATTCCCAGATTACTGTCACGAATTTCAATCGGGAAACCGTGGCTGAAACGATCCGACCAGTTCGAACGCATCCCCTTTATTCGCTCTGGCCAAGATCCCCGTCGAAGATACCGTAATAGCATTGTCACCAATAATAACTATATCGGGAAGCTCATTAGCGTGTCAAGGGGAGTCGCGCTATTATTATTCTCGTTGAAAATCGCCGCTCAATTCGGATAACGATCAGCCAGTAGGGATCTTAAAATACGATGCACCCACCCTTGCATTGCGCGGCATTTATTAGCGGCACTGTTTAAATGCCACGGCACGGATAGAAAAAGCCGACGATTTTCGGAGGACGAATGGAATTCAGCGGAAATAGGTAGAAGAAAGTGTCCCACGGCGATACGATTTCGCTGCGATACCGGCGAATTTCGAGCTGCACGGTAGTCGTTTGCAATTAATATCAATGATGCCTGCCCCCGTTTCTGTTTAATTTTAATAATTCGGAAATCGAGAAGAACCCAGACTAGTTGCACGTAGAAATTAATTAAAATACAAGCGCGGTATCATTATCCCGCCGTACAGAACGGACTTCATCCTCTTAAAATGCTTCACATCGGGATTGTTTATCGGTGCGGGGCCCCGGGTTTTCGAAACGTCACAGTTAATACGCGAGCACTTCGTTGCCGGACAAACATGCCGATTTCATTATTTTAATGGAAATCATTGTAATCATTGGTACACCGCCGCGCGCGGTTTCGGATGATAATCGATGCACTCTCATTAAGAAATGATAAACGAAATATATATTTGTGTGCCATCAAACATCCCGAATTCATCGTTTGCAATGTTTGCGCGCGCGGCGTGCAACAGCTAGCTGCTAGGTGGAATCAGGCTAATAGCGGCAATTTCTGCAAGTTACGAATGATGACCTCTTGTGAACACCATCACTCTCGAACAATTCGGCAATGGTAGGGGAGGGTTGCCTATATCGTACCACTTAAGACATTCTAAGTTATATTTCATATTTGGTACTAATTTGAACGGAAATGACTATTGGATATTGGAGCTTGGTCTTTTAGGCACCTACTATTATACGCTTAACCTTTTGTTCAGAACAAAGTAATTTGTTATTAATCTTTTTGTCACATACTGTAAAAGGTACGATTTAGGCAACCGGTCTCCTAAATCGTACCTGCACTAAAAATAGTGCCAATAGCAAATAGAGAAGAAACTATTCAATATGCAGTAATGATTATTATATAGTTACATATACATATGTATATGAATCACACACAGGCCGCAATAAACTATGTATATGACATATGTACATAACCTATATAACACACGAGTTGTCAAATCCTACTGGTACGATTGTAGTGGTACGATTTAGGAAACATGATCAATTTATTTATAAATATAAATTTAAACTTTATAATGAATGTAATATGTATTTAAAATGAATGTAAAATATTCTACATTAAACCCGCTTTTAGAGAAATACATAAATACAGGAGAAAATTGCATTGTTTGATTATTATCAGCTAAAATAAACTGGTAAAAAGTTACATCAATCATACCTGATTTTTTTAAATGCTTGTAACACGCACAAAATAGGGTGTAAGCTCGAAAGGTTTTGTTTCTATTTCTTATTTCGCATTTACTTGATATTTTTATCATCAGACGTCGTTTGTATTCATTAATTTTTGAGAAATTGATGCGGTACGATTTAGGTGACCGGTACGATATTGGCAACTCTCCCCTACCATAATTCCACACATTCTCGGTTTTTAAAACACGATGCCCGTACTTCAGTTTATAATGTTTAAATTATTCCATAGGATTCGGAAAAGTCGAACGATGTAGACCCACGGAAGAGTATCGACGCGGATAAAATGGCGAGTATGGGTGCCTGCGAGGATATTCGCGGGGCAAGCTGACGCGATTTGCGGCGGAGGGCTGAAATGCTCGCGGCTCCACTTGTGCCATTTCGTTCACGCAAATAGGTTCGAAAGCGGAACCGAAGGACTGGCTCGCGCGGCCGTTTTCCCGACTAATTTTAATCGCTACTGATTTCGCGGTTCGCCCGCGTTTGCCGATCGAATTGTTCCGCGGA
Source organism: Andrena fulva (assembly GCA_946251845.1). Lineage (NCBI taxonomy): Eukaryota > Metazoa > Arthropoda > Insecta > Hymenoptera > Andrenidae > Andrena > Andrena fulva. The sequence goes on along the minus strand of OX276329.1, from coordinate 56,098,035 downwards.
AATCGGCCGCCTCGGAATGCCACGCATTCAAATCACCGGCTCTCGCCGCGCGTTTTCGTTAACCGTACGCTGATTGGCGAAAACCGAATTGTTTCGGCCCCCCTTTTTCCACCCCTTGCGCGCTCGCTCCTCTTGCCTGGCGTTCGTGCGTAAACTTTTAACGCGGTTCGTTGCCCCAGCGACTCGTTCTTCGTTTTTCCTGCGCCCTAATGGCGAACGGGGCCCGACACAAAAGCCTGCTAGTTTCGAAACTTCTTTTTACGCTGCTGGGAAATAGTTGCCGAGCTGAACGAGGGCGCAAGGAAACGCGTGATACAACGATCGATCGGTGATGCCTGGAATTCTGTAAAACTGAATTATAAAGCTGTCTTTGAAAGGAACGTCGAATGAAGGTGCAACGCACACCGGTCCCGGGCTGTGCAGGGGCCCCAGAAAAGTGAAAAAAGAAGAACGGAGAAAATGAAGAAATATAAAACTGATGTTTATATTTGATTATATTTTGAGGGTAGATTTAATGATATTCATTTGTTTTTTATTATTGTTATTATTATCATTTTTTACTGAAAAGATGTTTGGGGCCCAAAATATTCCTTGCATCCGGGCCCCTTTATACAGAAGGCCGGCCCTGGTCGAATGTAATTCACTTTTCATAGTTAAATTATTAAAGAAACACTTGCAACTGTTCCTTAAAAGCCCAAGCACTTAGGACTGAACAGGGAATTGAATTCATGGGGCTACTCGAACCCCGAGAAACTAAGGAAAGCCACATTCCCATTTCTTCTTCCCCAGAACCTCTTTCTCGAACCGCCAGCAACATTCCAGGACACCCTTGCTATGACAATAAGACTTATGCGCGCGTAAGTTGCGCGAACAACGTGGCAGGGTGCCGGAAGTTTCGCTACGCCGCGAAATTACACTGGCCCCCAGTTACATCCGCTGTCGGAAGGGCGCGAAAGTTGCACGAGCCCGAAACTCGGCGAAAAAGAAACACTGGAAAGTCGAGAAGAAAGTGGGACAGGGGGGGATGCTGTTGGAAATAAAACGCGGAATGGACGATATTACCAACTTGCCCGGCTAGTTGAAAAGTTAAACTGGCCCCGTACCAGTTTGAATTTCATCCCCTGCGCCCGTTCCCCTCCCGAAGCCTCGTAGAAACGTGCGGCTGCGGGATAAGGGACGGGAATTGTCGATGGTGTGACTTAAGCCCTTGCATAATATCAAAAGCCCGGAAATATGGAACATTGCGGTATTCTTATTACGCCTTTCACTTGTTTTTGAGTTGAATAGAATTACAACGGTGGTGTGAGTCTATATTACATATGAGTGGCAGATAATAATTGATCTTCGTGGTAGCTTAACCGGTTAACTGGCAATGTATCATATATGATCAAACAAAAATCTGGCCAATTCTGGCAATGTATCATATATGATCAAATGGAATAACTTTTTTGTTTTTCAATCGATTTGAATGAAACTTGGTATGTAATGGTTTTTGGGGGTCGCTGAATCTGAATTTCGCATCGGAATTGTAAAATTCAATAGGGCAGACTCAAAATGGCCGAACCAAAATGGCCGCCAAATATTGAAACACTATCGGGATATAGAAAAATTGTATATAGGGGTTTTTGGGATCGCGGATCAAAAAAAAGCATTTGCGGTGGAATTTATGGATGAAGAATTCAGGTATAAAATTATTCGAAACTTTTTGGTAGAAAATAAAAAAACTAAAAAATTAAACCCCTAAACCCTTATTTTTCAGGGGTTGGGGGTGGCATTGAAAAAAGTAACTGCTGCAATCGAATTATAGACAAGAAGACTTCACAAATAAAAAAAGGTTTAGTAAAGAATTGACAAACTCACCCCTAAATTCTATTTTTTTAGGGGTTGGGGGTGTCTGATGAAAAAAATTACCCCCGGAATCGGTTCAGCGACTCAAAAAACCCCTGTATACCAAATTTTGTGTGATTCACTTAATTATTCGATGGTACCAGTTTGGGCCCGAATAGTGAAAACGACCGTGCCAGTTAACCGGTTAAATAGTCGACAAGTTAAGTCGACAGGTTAATATTATTCTCGCCGTCTGTATTAAGATTATTGTTCGCATCCCCTATTCTGTCTTTTTCTACCACCTTAACACGCGATAGTAAATTCTGGCGTAATCCTTCAGATCCCCACAAAATGAAAACGTCCAAGCGTCGTTCCATTTCTCACTCCGCTCGCTGTAATTCATATTTTCCCGCCTCGTTCGATAATTCCCGTCTGCGACGAGCGATATTTCCCACCATCCGGGCATATCCGTGATCGACACTTGCGAATCAACGCGGAATGGATGGAAAACGCGTGGAACGTGAGCCCCCGGCTCGCCCTCGTTAAGTTCCGTCCGGCGGGAGCGATTTTTTTGTTCGGAACATCCGTCGAATAGTTTCCCAAGTTCGTTTTCGAACGGTCCGTGGACGTGGATAATCGATTCCGCTGCCGATCGTCGAATCGACGCGAACGAAAGGATCAAGGGCTTCAAGTGGGCCCCAAAGAGCGCGCCAGGCGCTCGCTTTTGCCGAGTGGAAGCACCGCGAAAGCACACCCGGACTTTTCGTTTTGTTCGGGCTCGTGGCGTAAGTTTACGTTCCAACTGAGCAAAAGCTACAAAGGTTTTTCGGCGGTGAAATTCGACCCCGTTGGCTTCGAATAACGATCTCGCTGCTCGGCAATCGACTTCGATTGCAAGTCGAGAATCAGAAATAGTTTATGGTTGGCGGGATAAAAAAAGAAGTTTCTGGCTAGAAAGAAAGAAATTTCGCCTCAACTTCTAGTTTTTCCTCTGTTGAATAATCCTTGAATAGTATTTGTTTCGCGTATAAAATTAAATGCTTCTGTAACTCGTCCCGTATTCTTCTTGTAAATATTTGTTGGAGGATTTTCTTTAAAGATATCAAAACTTTCGAAAGGTTTTACTGACGTCAGTAACGACACTTTGAGATTAATCGCTGAATAGCATAGAGTTTGGAAGGTAGAGCGGATAGGGAGCGCGTCTGACTATAGCGCGATTCGTTCCACTAGCTTTTTCTACTGCGGCCGTCTCGCAACCTCAGGCTTGCGGTGGAACTCGTTTCGTTGTATTTCCCATTCAGTTTTAATGCATTCATTATTTCCAAAACTCTTCCAAACAAAAATCTTCCACTTTCATTCATGTAAATATTAAAATTCGCTTCGCACAGCGGAATTTTAAAACACCGACACCATGATGAACGTGTAATATTACAATTCTGCTCGTATCATGTTTGAAGCGAGTAAATGCAGCAGGTTTTGGTAAAAGAATTCCAGTATTTCCGACCACACGTCGTTAATTATTCTTAGCAATTAAATCAATCTGAGTTGACATTTAATTGGCCCGGCTGCACCGAAGCGCGAGCAAAAGATTACACGGAATAGAACAGAATGTAACGAATGGAAGGGACAGTAACCGAGACCAGACAAATTTTCCTTATCCACAAATATTTGAATGATTTAATAAACGACGCAAACGATCGATGGTCGCGTGGTCGCCGACCGACCGAGCTAACGAAATTTTAAACCTACGCTTTTGTTTGACGTGGACAAATCGACTGAGGCGGAAAGTAAATAGTCGGGTATTTTTCATTTATATCGATTCGCGATACGAGACGTTGTCTGGCTCGCAGCATCGATAAGCCACACCGATACCATGTTCGATTATGTTTATTAAATCCCATATTAAAGGTGCCTCGATCTCGTTTCGATTAAGTGGCAACTTTTTCGATTAAGAGCAGAATTTTTTCAGAATTTTTTCAAAGAGCCAGTGAACCGAATCTGTTCCTTTTCTTTTGGGATATGTTTCTGCACAAGTTGACAAATAAACCAAATTCGTTTTGTTACAAAATGATCACTGCTTCAAAATTTTCACTCGTGCCGCGAAATAGCTGCGCGCAAAAAACGGGCTGTACGGGACTTCAGAGTTTGAATTTCGGCCGGACGCTTTATGAGCGCTACTATCGAATAAGCCTACAAAAATCTTTTTTTTTTACGGCTTACACAAGGTTACCCCTTTAAATAATTCCACAGAATTAACCCCATGTGCGTGCAAACGCCGTAGAAGACATTTGATAAGTATAAAAGTTTTTTCGTTCACCCTTACAAACTTTTCACCATCTTCATTGCAGTTTCCTTTCACCGATCCCGCCGATAACCCGACATCCATCAATGATTTCGGATCTCCTTTCACTCGTGGATGTTTAGTAATATCTCCGACAGCCTCCTGTCCGCATCGCGCAAACCTCATCCACTTCCAATTAATTCATACTCGCCGGCCGCTATTGAACCAGATCGGATTTGCGGGAACAATCGACGGATACTGCGTTGGAGCGGTCGTCTGATCGGTAAAAGCGTTGTTGTCCCAGGCATCAGTCAGCGACGATTTAGCTCCGGCACACGAGGATTGCGTAAGAACGAAGTCGATCGATGGTGATCCGTTCAGGCGCTAAAATTCATTATCCGCCACTCGAATATCGGGCAACGACAGAGAAGCCAGCACTGTTTTAACATAAATGTCTGCACAGAAGTCGCGTCAGCGATCGATCCTCGATTAAACAGCCCCTGGAAAATGCGAAGTAAAAGTCCGTCGGCCGAGTCTCGCGACACGCGCGTTTCGGTCGGCGAAACTGCGGTTCAACTGCCGCGTATCCGGTTTTGAACTCGTTTTTCTTCGAAACGGACGCTCGTACGAAAAAAATGTAGTGTTACGTTTCCGATGGATTTTTCCAAGGATATTTGAAATTCGCCCATGGCGGTGGGATTTAAACGATACTGCATGAAACGATGGGCGGAATTGAACGAGGTTGGGAAAAACGGCTGATGTAAAATAGAGACCGAAGCGAGGAGTGATCAGAAGGATGTATCTGGGAGTTACTCATCATCAAAGTGGAGTACGCATGTTGGCGAATCGTGACGCGTCGTTCTGCATGGTTTTCCTGTTGTTCGTATAAATAATGGGCTCATCATAGATCAACTCGGAATACACAGCGCAAAGTTTAGATGCGTTGATTTATGGGTTCCTATGTGTCACAGCTCTGACATTGAATCATCACTGCCGGCACGGCTTTTTCTTGCGTATTTCAAACTAATACGAGCATATATTAGTGGCTCATCAGTTGCGCTTGTAAATCAAAGAATCGATACAGCCTGTTGATAAGCGGAGCTGCGATATCGCGAGTCAGCGAAGAACGTCGAATCGCGAGGCCCCGCGTCAAATTATTTGTCCGTTCTGCAGCGACGCCAAAACGCAGAATTTCCGCAGGTAAAAACGTCGGCTGCGAGCCGGGCCTTCAGATAGAAATCATCGCTGCATGACGAGATAATCGGCAGGCCTCGTCGCGTATCTCTTCAAAGCGAAATAGTCGCCCAGTCGAGGTGAATCCCAATGAAACTCTAAACGGGCGGCAGACAGTTTCGCGAGTACCCAAAACGAGATTTCACGAGTGACGTTGAATGCGTTCAATCTTTTTCTGTGTTTCGCTGAAACGCCCGAGCTCCTTCTGTGCTTTATCGCGCAGATTGGGCACACCGAATCACCACAATCTCTGCGATTAAATTAACTGCTATGCAGAAAGTTTTTGGGCAACAGCTCTTGCAGGGAGACTCGTCTCTACCCCTACAGCAAATTACGTTGCTGAAAAGTTGCAGAAACGTTGCTGAAATGTTGCAGAAACGTTGCTGAAATGTTGCAGAAACGTTGCAGGTAATATTTCTGAGATGTTGCAGAAATGTTCCTATGTCCGCCCGTGTGCAACGTTTCTGCAACGTTTCTGCAACTTTTCAGCAACTTTTCTGCAACGTTTCTGCAACTTTTCAGCAACGTTTCTGCAACGTTTCTGCAACGTTTCTGCAACTTTTCAGTAACTTTTCAGCAACGTTTCTGCAACGTTTCTGCAACTTTTCAGCAACTTTTCTGCAACGTTTCTGCAACGTTTCTGAGATTTTACAGGAAGGATAAAAAATGTAAGGGAAATTGATTAAATCACAATAAATATTGACAATTAAATATTCATATATTTTTTCTATACAAGCCGACAACAACAAGAACAATAATAAAAACAATAAAAATAATAATAGTATTGGCTCTGGTGGATCTTCTCAAACCCGCGTAGGGTAGACCGGGGGCGGTAGTAACACTTTGACTTTGGAATACGATTACGCAAAAACTATTACAGTTACAACAACAGTTTTTTTACGAAAATGTTACTTACTTATCTGACATTATTTGAGCCACAACAGTTTCGCTGTATGTCAAGTAACATTCCGGTTATTAATAAAAAATGAGAAGCGGAGAAAGTGTTACAACCGTCCCTGACCCCGGGTCGGTTGTAACACTGCATGGAGTCGATAGTAGCACAAATATAACTTTACAAAATTAAAAATTATTTATTGATTTAGATTATAATAATAAATAAAAAAGTAAAATCTATAACAAATTATGTGGTATCGCAATTCTGGCAGAAATAAAATACGTTTTGGCTGGTGCATTCTTCATCTGCTCAATCCTTACATTCAGTATATTGCACCCATTTTTCATTTGGTTTGCTTGTGCTATGCTATAGGATTTCATGCAAATAAGACAATATTATTCGTCTTCTTTGTCCCTATTCGGTTCTGTTGCGGTAAAACCGACCCCGACTGCCGATGTTACAATCGCCCCCGACCATGCTTTTGAACTTAAATTACAAATTTTGTCGTCTATTGCGTATCTGTACTCCTAGGGCATGGATGTGTATATTCCAAATGTCATTCTTCATCATATATCCAAAATTGGTGTTAATATCTATTATATGTTTTGAGATATTTAGCGTGTTACATTCGCCCCCCTGTTACTACCGCCCCCGGTCTACCCTATGTGGAGTCCCAGGCTCCTCCGCTCTCTTCACTTCAAATGTACTGCATGCAGCGTGTAATGAACCTGGAATAATACATGCATTTATTTTACAATTTTACAACTTTAAGTGCGGAAATGAGATAAATAATAAATTTACTTACTCATTTTACTATATGTTTGAATATATGAATGATTCTTTTTGTATATTTCTCTGCCACAGAATCCTCTATTAATTTATTTAATATTAGCAGCTTCCACAACTTCTCTTCAGTAAATGAATCTATAAAAGGTCATCAATAAATTATTTCAGTCATGAAAAATGGCTTCATTAAAAACAACATTCATGTAACGCCAATCGCAGGCTGCATTGAAGCGACGCAATGGAAAAATAACAATCACTGTTACTTTAAATAATTGAACGGAAAGTGAAATGAAATTTGTACAGTACATGCATGTTTACAAGGAAACTGTGTGAAAAGTAAAAGCTTGTAGCACAGAAAGCAAATAAATATATGTATTTTAAATAATTAGAAAATTGCAGTTGGTTAATAGGCATAAAATATTTTATATTAGTTACTTTAACTTAAAAATAAGCTCCTTAATTTGAATAATTCATATATATTACTTACGAAACAATCTGTTTTTATCCTGTTCTTACATATCGTGACATAAAACACAAGAACATTTATATTGTCCAAATACAGTAGGAATGCTTGCAGGGAGAAGATTTCTTTGAATGTACGAAATTCAGGCCCATACCCACACAGCACCATAACATTGCAGCAACGTCTCTGCAATGATGCGGTGCAAGATGGCAATGTTGCAACATAACATTGCAGAGACGTTGCAGGTTCAGTCCTATGTCCGCCTTCGCAATATTGCAGGTGTGTATTTTTGCAAAGTTGCGGCAACATTACGAATATGTAGTCCTGCAACGTTCCGGCAATGATTCTGCAACGAAACGGCAAAATTGTGGCAATGATCCTGCAACTCTTCGGCAATATTGCGGTGCGTATCCAGTTAAATGAAACACGCCGTAGAATCCACTCGACGTCATGTACATATTTCGAAAAATTTTGACAAAGTCATAGTTGCTTCAGAATATTGTTGTAATGTTTCCACAAGTTTTCACTACAGTATTGCACGAAGATGTGCGCGCAATATTGCAGAAATATTGTAGGACCGTTGCCACTGGAACATTGCACGTCCATGTGCGCGCAATATTGCAGAAATATTGTAGGATCGTTGCCAATGGAACATTGCACGGCAACGTTCTTGCAATATTGTAGGATCGTTGCCACTGGAACATTGCACGACGATGTGCGCCCAATATTGCAGAAATATTGTAGGACTGTTGCCACTGGAACATTGCACGACGATGTGGGCGCAATATTGCAGCAATATTGCAGGATCGTTGCCAATGGAACATTGCACGGCAACGATCGTACAATATTGCAGCAATATTGTACCATCGTTGCCAACGGAACATTGCACGGCAACGAAATTGCAATATTGCTGCAATATTGTAGGATCATTGCCACTCCAATAATGCACGACAATATTGCAGGAACGTTCCTACCATATTGCAATGCAACCTGCAACAACGTAATATTGCAGCAACGTCCCTGCAATACTGCTGCAACGAGGTGTGCTGTATGGGTACCCATGTTCTGTAACCAACGATGCAGATAGTTTTCATTCTTCAACGGAAATCTATATGAAACAAACATAAATATTTATTTTTAAGAAGTTCGACATAACCTACAAGTAGCATATACATGGGTTCTACTTACCCGTGATATGTCAAACCTTCACCCAATTCACTCAGGTCTCCTGCGCCACAAAACACACACGTTCTAACCATTTTTACTACTTAAAGCAATTAATAACTAATCACGCTCTAACTATTTACGCGTGTGCTTTCTTACGTGCTTTGGCTTTGCAACCTGTCGTGTCGCACGTGAGGTACGTCACACAACGCCTGGATCTTCACCACGCCGCCGGCTTGGGAAGATCCACCAGAGCCAATACTATTATTATTATTATTATTATTATTATTATTATTATTATTATTAACGGGAATAGTCCCATAGGTTACATATAGCATACAACAATTGAGTCTACATCGTCTGCTACTTATTGCACTAAATTATCATAAATTATATTATGTTACACAAAGCGTAACCTAATATACACTGTATAGTGGGTATACTACGATATTATACTAAATCTATATACTAAATCGATTTTATAACAGTTTTTGAGCCCTGCTTATTGCGGGACCTTTGTTGTAAAATCTCAGAAAAGTTGCAGAAAAGTTGCTGTAAAATCTCAGAAAAGTCGCAGAAAAGTTGCTGTAAAATCTCAGAAAAGTCGCAGAAAAGTTGCTGTAAAATCTCAGAAACGTTGCAGAAAAGTTGCTGAAAAGTTGCAGAAACGTTGCAGAAAAGTTGCTGAAAAGTTGCAGAAACGTTGCAGAAAAGTTGCTGAAAAGTTGCAGAAACGTTGCAGAAAAGTTGCTGAAAAATTGCAGAAACGTTGCAGAAAAGTTGCTGAAAAGTTGCAGAAACGTTGCAGAAACGTTGCAGGGTAATATTGCACCGCAACATTGCTGAAATGTTGCGGAAATCTTCCTATGTCCGCCCCTGTGCAACATTGCACCGCAACGTTTCTGCAACGTTTCAGCAACCAAGTGTGCTGTATGGGTACACTTTCAGGTATCCTAGAGTGATACGTGATAATAATTAAACGACAATGCTATTATCAGTAGCATATGATTCTTTTAATAGAACCATCATAGTTTTTTATAACAACCCAGCCTGGCTAATTGCCCACTTAATATGTCGGCGAACAAACACCAATTTGTAGGCAGCGAACTAACGAAAATCGAACACGGGAGCGCCGAACGCGGGATATCGTGGGAAAACGCAAACGCCCATTTACCGGTTAAAAATCAGAATGGGAAAAGGGCACGTTGCGTTGCACCGTCGAGGGAAACAATTTCATGAATTTAAATTACGTGTTCCAATCCAGGCCGAATGGTCGCGAATTTGCTGGATCCTTTTTTTTCGGCGGCTGCGTGAAAGAGAGTCTCGCAGGCCGGGGACAAGCTGCCAATTTGGCGTTAAATTATTTCGCCCCTGTAACCGGTTACAGGGAGCATTATTCTCGATAATGGGAATAACCTGGTTCATCGGGGGGAATGGCCCACTTAATAATTTATCGCCCGATTCGTTTTTCGCGTCGCCATGGAACGTGGCGCGAAGACGTTGGCCAGGCGAACAGCTGAGGCTTTTCACAGTGTCTGAGCATCGATTTTTTTGGGCCCTGCATCCACTTTATTCGCAGATTGTCACAAGCGAGTGCGCTGGAAGTTTTCATCCTTATATCTGTAAATAAAAAGTAATTAATTTCTGTAATTCGTTATATCTTTTTCAACATTCTTTGAAGTTCGCGGTAGAGATCGGTAGAACGGGTCCATGGGGTGGCAAAGCCGCTCTCCAGTCAGGAATCTCGAGGGCGATGCATCGAAGAAAGTTCCGTTTGGTTCGCCGTGTCGCGGCACGAACAATTTCATGAATTCAAATTGCACTTCTAAATTCAAAGCAGCCCCTCCGCCCGTAGTCGCGATTTTACCAACTTAAATGCAATGGGGGGGCATGGCTTTTATTGTTATCGCGGGAGGAATATTCTCGAACCGACAAAGAGTCGGAATCACGAGCGAATAATCGACCATGCCCGCTCTCCATAGCTAGGTACTCGCGAGTTTTCCCAGGCACCTTCTTAATTGGGAAGAATATTTTAGCGGGGCTGTTATATGCGCCTTCTACGTGTTTAAAGTTTTGGTAAAAAGAAAAGGGTGGGAAGTGCGGAACAAGGGGAACGTCGAAGTTTTAGAATTCAGTTTCAGACGGTGTAGAGCGTAGAGGTTGCTCGAGCTGTTCGCGGGAATTCGTGAAGCTTGTTATTCGCAACAAAAAAAGGACCCTTCGAAGTGCGCATTCATTCTGAGACTCTGGGAGATTCATTTTCTCGAGCAGCATTTCGTATAATTTATCCCTGACGTGTAATTAAACGTCATAATCAGATACACATATATTTGTCACAATTGTACTGTTGGATGCAAGAAGGGCCTCAGTGCCAAAAAACAGTTTCGAGAAAAATATCTCTAAACATTACGAAGTTCGATTTTTTTTTATATACTTATATCTACTGAAGTTGTAGAATTGTCTGTAATACTTAAAAATTCGATATATTTACTTAAGTAGTTGTTGAGAAAAAAATGGTAAAGCTTAGGGTTGATATCCCCATATCACCCTAACGAGAGAGGGTAGAAGTCTGAAATTTCTCTCAGTGGTTTTTTAGACAAACAGCATTATTTGGTATACATGAATACTAAAATTGGTGCTGGGGCCGTTTTCCCTATTGTTTACCCGGCTAGACCCTTTGCCATAGCTCTGTCAATTTTAAAGTTACGGCAATGAAATTTAAAAGGCATATCTAGAAAAGACTGAGGAATCTAATTATGCGTTTTATGCCAAAAGGGCCTGAGTGTCCCGAGGCCGTTCTTGCGTCCAACAAAATAATTTACTTTCGTTTTCGTGACATACCTACGTAGGGGAGGGTTGCCTATATCGTACCACTTAAGACATTCTAAGTTATATTTCATATTTGGTACTAATTTGAACGGAAATGACTATTGGATATTGGAGCTTGGTCTTTTTAGGCACTTACTATTATACGCTTAACCTTTTGTTCAGAACAAATTAATTTGTTATTAATCTTTTTGTCACATACTGTAAAAGGTACGATTTAGGCAACCGGTCTCCTAAATCGTACCTGCACTAAAAATAGTGTCAATAACAAATAGAGAAGAAACTATTCAATATGCAGTAATGATTATTATATAGTTACATATAAATATGTATATGAATCACACACAGGCCGCAATAAACTATGTATATGACATATGTACATAACCTATATAACACACGAGTTGTCAAATCCTACTGGTACGATTGTAGTGGTACGATTTAAGAAACATGATCAATTTATTTATAAACATAAATTTAAACTTTATAATGAATGTAATATGTACTTAAAATGAATGTAAAATATTCTACATTAAACCCGCTTTTAGAGAAATACATAAATACAGGAGAAAATTGCATTGTTTGATTATTATCAGCTAAAATAAACTGGTAAAAAGTTACATCAATCATACCTGATTTTTTTAAATGCTTGTAGCACGCACAAAATAGGGTGTAAGCTCGAAAGGTTTTGTTTCTATTTCTTATTTCGCATTTACTTGATATTTTTATCATCAGACGTCGTTTGTATTCATTAATTTTTGAGAAATTGATGCGGTACGATTTAGGTGACCGGTACGATATTGGCAACTCTCCCCTACATATTTCGCGCATCGAATGATAATCGCAAGGAACGTTTCTCTGCGGCCTCAGAATGTACCGCGATACGAGGGACATTCCTCGAAAATCAGTGATCGCTCGACAATCTCGCGGTCTTCGGCACCCTAGAGCCTGCAACGCGACGCTATCCTTCAAAACGTCTTGCGATTCCCCGGGAAAGACGAGGCGCTATCGATTTCTCTCGCGGAAACGCTTCGGAGCGTTTTCCCTCTTCCCCTCTGTGGCGGAAGGGACCGGCGAACAAAGGGCAAACAGAAGAAAACGCGGAAACCACTTTCCCGCGGCCTCTTGCCGAAGATCGGTCCCGTTCCTTCGAGGATACCGAAGGATGCATCGCGTTGAATAATTGAGAACCCAATTTACCCGCTGGAAAACCGTCGTATCGGCTTGAGACACGCTTTCGCCGCTTCCGCTTCTTCGCCGCCCGACGGCCCCCGCGGAACGCCATTATTTCACGGCGCCGAAGTCCTCCCCGGGGCTCGCCTTTTTTCCTTAATCCGAGGATCGCGTGCACGCACACATCTCCCCGCTCTCATTAGCTTAATGATACCGATTAATTACGGCGGTAACGGGCCGATGGCGACGGTAGCCCCCCGAAAATAGTTCAACTGGACACCGGTCGCCCATGTTTTCCCATTCGAGACCACTCTTCCAGGATTATCGCGTCTCCCTTCGTTTCCCTCGTTTTGTCCGTCGCTCGCGACCCTCCGATTCGATTTCTCGTTGCAACGACCGTTCAAACGCCCGATTTCCTGCTGCAGGTCAGGCATCTATGTAGAATCCAGTAGAGGGGATGGATTTTCGATCGTTAGACGAAGAACGGCAGGCTTTAAACCGTGAATTCCATAGTTCGGTTTTTGGGTAACGAGTTGAGCGTGGTTCGTTAGTTTCGCGCACCCGTCGCTGATTTAAAGGGGATGAAGGATTCCGCGGGAGAACCGGGTAATAATTGTAATTGGAATGTTTTTGCGTGGGTGGGGATCGCGGAACTTTCGCAGTTTCCGGCGGGAATGTTTTTCGAAATTGGCGAACGGATAATGAGGGTTAATTTGGTGAAGTAAAAGCGATCGAACGGAGACTGGGACGAGGAATGCTCGGTGAAAAGTTTCGGGTTCGAGGATTTTAAATCTGGACCCAATTTTCTGTTTAAATAGTCCTGAGCTCGCGTTCAATTTGGGTAGTGAACACCCCAGACGGGCGAACTTTCTAGTTGCATTTGGGGAAACTGGTGTGAAACGGTACATATGGAATTTTTTATTGATCCTTTCACTGTTCAATAAAACTGCATGCACCCAAAGCACTCAGTTCCCAAAGGCTTCAAGACCCGTCGAGACTTTCAGCAACCACAAACTCTTCCCAAAATGGTTCAACCCCGAATTAATATTCCGAGAGGCTTCGAATCCTCCTGCCACAAGTTCCAATGTGACTCGAAGCATCTCGACCTCCATCCCCTCGCGCAGAGGACGCTCCGCGCGAACAGGTGCTCGCGGATATGGACATGCTCGCGACATCGATGAATCTCCAGGCAGAAAGAGGGTGTTCCCGGCAGAGGCGCAGACTACCACGCCTACGTCCCGAAAATTTCATCCCCTGAATGATTAAAACCTAATATAGGGACACGCCTACCGGAGGATGCCCGTCGAACCCCTCGTTCACGCCGTCAACCCCCTCTATTTCCATTTCCACCCCCGACCCATGCTCGTCGTCCCCTAATTCCGTGCTCACTTTCACCCTCACTTTCTCCTCTCGATACAGGTTTCTCGCTCACTTTCCCCGATTCCCTTTCTTCCACCAGCAAGCCTCCGACGAGTCACCCTCGCGTTTTTCCCCCTTTCGCACCCCCCCCCCCCGGATCGTCGTACATTTCGACGCGATGTTTTTTCGCGTTCTGCCCCCGACGACCGTCCCGAGAGGGTTGGAACACCCTCGCCGAGAAATCCGCGCCAGAATTTTCACGGTCACTGGCTCCAATTTCGCTCGGCGGTTTGCGGGGTGTGGTGGAGGGCGGTGTGCAGGCGGCGGTTGCGGGGGCTGCACGGGCGAGCAGAGGGTCGTTCTCTCCAGCCAGGGGGAAAGGGATGTCTTTATTATAGGACGGGGGGAGGAGGAGCGAGCGGCGAGAGCAACAGCCTCGACGGTGATACGTACAATTATACCGATGGTAAAATTAGAAGGTAGCATGGCGTTCCTTCCGTGATTCCGTGCGCGGTAATTGCAAGCGCGCCGCTCATTCTCGCGAAATCGATACACCTTAATGAGACACCCGGCCCCGACAGCATCGTCGGGAGGATCCTCGGAAGACGAACAGTCGACAGGCGAGGAATTTAACGAAATACGTAGCCTAGGGGTCGATCGATCACGTAGGCGGATGTATCTCGTGGCTACCGCTGTGTATCAAACGTATGGTCTCCTTGGTGGTTTACTCTCCAAATTGACAGATAGTCTGCTTGGAATGCGGCTGTTTGGAAGAACGGCGCTTAAACTTTGCAATTAACCCTTTGACTACTATGCATCGCCATAGTGGCTTCCATCTGACCGATTCAAAGTCGCTGGATATCTAGCTATTACTTTATACAATATGACTTTGAAATCTAGATCCATTTTCGTTGAACATCAGATGTTAGATGCTGCAAAACGGCAAGGCTACCTTATTTTTCTTGTGTAGACCTTTTTAATGGATCGCCTCGACGACTGAAGACACAAGTTATTAAGCTAGAGCGTAATATACCATAGCGTTACTTTTATTTTTATTTTTGCTATTATTTTTCCGCTCTCCTTTCTACTTTCTTTTAGTACGAACACATGCCACATCTGTATATCGTTTTAGGTATATATTTTATTCTCTTCCGTTACATAGGTTAATTATTATAGACTGCCTCCATGCTTCGTTGAAACTAAAGGGTTCTCCCCGCTAAATAAACAAATAAATAAATAAAAATCGCAGGGAAGTCGATCCTGCTCTTCGGTCCAAGTTGGAGCCAGTCGGTTTCAAGGAACACACCCCGTATACCCAGAAGTCGAGCGTTCAGAGCTCATAGCTCGTCGCGAGGGGGGCGAAGATGTTCCTGGAAAAAGTCTGCAACCTAGCCCCCGTTGCAGGTGTAATCTGCAGTAAATTTCTCTTTCCGCTGCGAGCGCGCGATGGCTGCGCGCGACTACGTAAGCCGCCCCGTGGATTTACGTTATCTCGCGATCTCCCCGCGCGATTTATAATCTTTCCTCTCGGTTTCATCCCCCCTTGGTGAACGGAATCCACGCGAGCCGGAATACCTTCGGGCCATCGACGAGCTTCGACGCGACAACCGGACCGTGTTGCGCCCTCGATCCTTGCCTCGATGGAATTTCTTACAACCCCCTTGCTTCCTGCAGCTCCAGCTAAACCGTGGATGGTATCGTGCCCCGGGGAATTCCTGCTTTCAGAGTGCAAGGAATACGTTACTCGCTGCAAAATTTGAGTGACACCAAAATTCAGTTTGCGGAAGATTGCTGGCGTGTCGCAAAAGAGTGGCAAGGGTGTTGTAAGTTAAATATAGTAGATATTTTTAGGATAGCGGAAGTTCCCGTTAATAATAATAATAAGAAGAAGAAGAAGAAGAAGAAGAAGAAGAAGAAGAAGAAGAAGAAGGAGAAGAAGAAGAAGAAGAAGAAGAAGAAGAAGAAGAAGGAGAAGAAGAAGAAGAAGAAGAATATAATAATAATATTATATTTAAAACTCTACCCAGCCGTTGTTCCGCGTGAAGCGAGATAAAACATTAATTATATAAAAAACATTAATTAGGTTTTAACACATTCCAGTCGCATGTGCACAGCTAAGGAGATTGATTTGATATCATTTCTTCCTTCTTACTTGAGAAAAACCTTGAGCGTCAGGCACAAGGGGAACCCCCTTATTTAAAGAAGAGAAGTGTCTTCCGAGTAAACAACAGATTAAAACTTTAGAAAATACATACATCTCCACTCGAATGCTATTGATTCGTCCCTCGAAAGATCGAACTCGCAGTTTATCCCCGTGGAAACGCAATATCCGCCTACCCAACATTGATCACTTCTCGAAATATATTTGTTATCGTCCTGTTAGCGATAGCTCGTTACAAGGAACTCGGGCGACAGCCTCGCCGACTGTGAGAATACATCGAGCCGCGTTGAAGATGCACAAGGGGGTCAAAGTGAGGGTTTATTGGCCGCGACGGCAGGCGTCGCGAGACATTCGCGAGCGCTTTCGACGCCGACTTTGCCAGACGGACCATAAGTTAGCGCGACAGGCTTCTTGCTGCACGAACTCGCGTTGTTGCAGCTGTTGCAGGTATTATTTTGGCCCCTGACGTAAATCGAACCCCACCGGCCGAAGGGTGTCAAGCGAGACAGCGCCGAGTCGGAAACGCCAGCAGGATAACGCTGATGCGCTTGCGTCCCTCGGGTCCGGCCCTGGATAAAGATCGAGGACATCCGTTCGGCATCGAACTTCGAAAGAAAAGGACAAGGCAGATAGTGTCCGCTTAATATTCACGATACCGTGCCCTTTTTCAAATCCACCGCGTTTAAAATACCAGCAGAAATGTTCCCGCGTTTCTGCACTCCAACTTTCCATCCGCATCGCTATGAAACGCAAAAATATTGCCATTATATCGACCCACCTAATAGCCACTATTGAATCCCGTGAACCTTGTTAATTGTTCCAATAGCCGAAACAGGAATCCATCCATCGGGCCAGTGTGCCGTGTGTATGTATGTACATAGAAACAGCTACAACAAACGCCCTTTCTGCGTAAAGTGTTTCATTGAAGTACTAAAATTTTCGAACAAAATACCGTGGAATTGGCGTAACATTTGCTCCCTGGTTTATACAGAAATGTTTGATGCACGTCCAGCCAGGAATTCTGAAAACAGACTCCAGTATATTTTGAAACGAAAGAGGAATTGAATGGCAAGCGAGCTCGATGTCCAACGTTTAATTTGAAATCTTCTTAACGCGAAACATGCCGGCGTGGAATTCGGGGCACGGGATCCTGCAACAAAACGCTCTGCGAGATACGAAATGTCTGGTAACCCCCTTCAGAATTCACGCGAGTTTCCCGGCTAAATTGAAATTCAGGATTTAAGGCCGGTGCTCGGCGTAAAGTTACATTTCCTGAGGGGGCGGGCGCTCATCGTCAAACGTCCTGTCTTGTCGCCAAAGGAACTTCTCCGCATTCATAAGCTCCCGAGCGGAAGCGAATTCGGCGTTTCCCACCAGTGATGCACTTTTTCTCGGATAGCAAGGAAATTAAGGAGTCCCCCCCGGCTCCGTTCGGGCTTTTACGCTTCCCGTCTCGCTTTTAAGAATTTCAACGCCCCCGTTTAGCTTTCTCCGCGATGATCTTAGCTCTGCGCGTCAGGCGCGAAGCGTGCTCGACGTCACACGCAGTATTAGGTATTCTACTGCACTTTTACTACTCGCAACACTTCCACTCGACTTCTATCTGTCTCGACGCGGAGCGTTTGCTGTTCAGAAGCCTCGCCCAATTTTGATAACGAAACGAGGGGGACAAAATTCAAAATACAGAGAATTTGGGTGTATTGATCATATAGGGGAGAGGCTTGCAGGTTGCCACCCCTAAGCTTTTTTGATCATAACTCGTCATAAAATTAACGTATCGTTGATTTATGGTATAAGTTGGAAAGAGGAAGTGTTGAGCTACAATCCTGAGCTACAAATCATGCAAACTCTCGAAAAAGAAAAATTATACTGCAAATTATCGAAAGTATCTAAAATTGTCTCCTTGAAATTTTGGCTTGCAGGTTGCCACCCCTAAGCTTTTTTGATCATAACTCGTCATAAAATTAACGTTTCGTTGATTTATGGTATAAGTTGGAAAGAGGAAGTGTTGAGCTACAATCCTGAGCTACAAATCATGCAAACTCTCGAAAAAGAAAAATTATACTGCAAATTATCGAAAGTATCTAAAATTGTCTCCTTGAAATTTTGGCTTGCAGGTTGCCACCCCCAAAAAATTGCTAAAAGTGTAAAAAACTCAAGTAAAAACCTGATTCAGAAAACTTTTCAAAATTTATTAAGTTTTATTAATAAATTATATTATTCAGATTTTCTTGATCTGCGTGCTGCCATACTAAAAATTTATAAAAATGTAAAAAATAAACCAAAATATGACTAAAATGCAATAAAAACACTTCAAACTCAATGACATTTGAGTGTAAACAAGCGGGAAAGAGAGAGGTGGCAACCTGCAAGCCAAAAAAGGAGGCAACTTGCATTCCGACGCATTTTTAGGAAAATATGAGAAAAAATTGTCAATTCATGATATGTTTGGAAATCTGTTTGGCATATGTAAATTAGATAAAAAAGACAACACAGTACGTATAGTTATCTTGAATTGTCGATGAAAATGTTCAATTTACGAGCACAAGGAAAGCACACAATTTCAATAATTCAGTTTCTTGACAAACACTATATTACCCTTCGCTCAGCAAACACAGCGTTATTGCGTCTGTCCGCTCCAGAGGTTATAAAATAGTGACACCTACTCTTTTAACGTCGATGTGAGTCAGAGTTGAGGTTCTGACACTGCTAGAAAGTCGAAATACAGCAGGGGTGGCAACCTGCAAGCAGTGACAACCTGCAAGCCTCTCCCCTATGTATTTCATGTTAATAACCTGAGCGAGTTTGTTGGAAACATCCTGCACATACCGCGTGTATATTTCTCTATATCTTTATTAACGGGTAGGGTAGAACCCCCAATTACTGACACCTACCTAATTACTGTCACCTTAAGCTATTTTACTGAAAATAACGAATAAATAAACGTTGTAAAGTCATACACAAAAAGAATTATGTAATTCAACCTATAATCTATACGTTAGAAAATGCACGATTTAATTTTTTTTTTTTTCATTAATTTCTATAAGACGATACAAAATTTTAATTTGATGACAACAGTGGAAATGGCGACTTCCTTACTAGTGAAAGAGAAAACAGGGCACTAAAGAAAGGGCTATAATTACTATATTGAAATTATTTACATAATAAACAATAATTTTTTAGTACAATAGAAGTATCATAGAAAGTCACACCGATCGTAATATAACGATTAATTAAGCCTTTTTAATTAATATATGGGTGATAGTGATTGGTACAAGCGTTTCAAGCATTTTGGTACCTATTACTGTCATAGCAGTAGTTGCTCATGTACATGAGACGACATAACCGTAAAATGAGTAATAAACAGTATTAGGTTAGCTGGCAGTAATTGGGGTGTCAGTAATTCAGTCACACACGTTTTAGAGGTGTCAGTAATAGATCTAGAAATATGATTTTTAGATTAATGAATTTATATATAAAAATAGAAATTCTAAGACCCACAAAATGTTTTTCATGAAGTAAACATATTAAACCATAATAAAAAAAATAAAAAACTTATACTTTTAGTCAATAAATACAGATACTATGCAATAATATTAGAGTCAGTCCTTAATGTGTCAGTAATTGGGGCTTCTACCCTATTAGTAATATAATAGCAACAAGTGAAACGCGAGCAACGACGTCGCAGTCCACTTTCTTTAACTTTCTTTCTCCACAGAGAAGTTCAGTGCCCCAATTTCCCTGCAACCCCGTTGCTCTGCACTCGTAAATCTATCCATTCGCCGGTGGTCCACGAGTCTCTCGATTCCCGTCGTCCTTTTTCAATTAATTAAACAACCATAAAAGCGACCGAGCCCCCTGACCCGCGACCAGGTCTGTACGTGACTGCTCCGCAAGCAACCGCCCCGTAGTGGAAGAGCCGCTTGAACTTCCGCAAGTTCTGGCCGCCGTTAAATCCTCGTTACCCCTGAAGATTAATCCGTGTCGGTGGTGCCGCGAGGCCTGCAACTCCCGCGCGTGTAATGTGTGCGATTCATCAAAAGGTAATTATTAATTCCGCGGGAACTCGCGTTAGCACGCGGCCCCAATATCTCAGGGCCAGAACGAGAAGCGGCAAAACATTGTTCCATGCGTTGGATCCAGATAATTAAAACCCCTGGACGATATCCCGGGACCATTTTGCTTGAACCTCTTCACCTTCGCCCGTGTCCCGAAAGAAGCTTTTATTTCCGAAACACAGAGACGGGTTCACTATCTTCCTTCACTTTCTTCCTCTTGTCTATCCGGGTCGTCTATTCTTCGGATACCCCCGGGCGCGTTTCAATACCAAAATCGTATAGAGCATAGAATCGAGGAAAAGTGTGCACGATGCAAACGCTGGGTTTGCTGGATTTGGAATTGGAGTGTAAAATAAATTGAGAGAAGGGATGGGTGGAAGAAGGGCGCATAGTATTTTGAAGGGGAAGGAGCGGAGAAGGGGTGGTAGTTTTTATTTAAAATAAGGTTTCTAAAGGTTTTTAAATATTCCCTGTCACAGAGTTCCATAAGGGAATCAAATTAATTTCATTCCGTTCATGAAACATGCATACCCGTCGCAAGCTGGATTTTAATGGTACATCGGACGGGGCTGGTTTTTAACTCGTATGCTTAATGAAAGCGCGGAAAAACTGGGGAGTTTAATGCATGTGTTTCGGAATAATACAGTACCGCGGAAATTTTATTTTATTATATTCACGAAGTCAATTTTCCCGAGTAGAAACCGGCTTCGGTCTGTTTCACCCGCGATAACATGCTTTCCCAGCGTTCCGCGAACTGCGCGGTGTTGGACCTTGGCTTTGCATGCAAAAGTCGCGGGCTGTGGCATTAAGCAAGCTTAAAATCTTATCTTCGCCCCGTGATAAATAATTACATTTCGAGCGAACGCGCGTGTAATTTTTCAGCGACTTACCTGCCGCGAGGATGAACATTAACATAAATAGAATTTCTTTACCATGCTTCTAATTCCTGTCTTAGGATGTAGATTGTAGAAGCTGGTATAATTTATGCAGCTCTGCGAAAGAGCCGCGTCGATTGCATTGAACATTTTGAAGTAAATTCCGTCTGAAACACTTTCGCAATATTTTATATTAAGTCGTTCCCTAATTTCATATCGGGGGTTGAAGTTACAAGGGTCGCTGGAGTCCCAGCCAGTTCCACCCATTTATGGGACTCGAGCGTTGCAGGAAACATAAGTATTCCCTTTCCCCGCAGCACGATTTCGCGTGAAATATCTGTCTGCAACGCATGCTGCCGCGATATTTCGCGATATCACGCGACAACGGGGGGCCTGCACCCTGCACTTATCGATTTCATTGTCTCCCTTTTCGTCGGCAGCTACGCGCCGGGGAAAAATGCGCAAATGTTTTAACCCCGCTGCGTTGGCCGGGGAGAGAAAAGGAGAAACACTTGGATAAAGGGAAACCGTTAAAGTGGGGCGAAAGTTGGCGACGAATGGAAAAAGAATATGGCGAGGGAGGCGAGGAAATAAAGATAAAGGAAGAGGAATTGGGCGGAGGGAAGAAGAATAAAGCGTCAAGTTTTTCATAAGCTCTTAAGTTTGGCTTAGACGAATCGCCAAAAGAGAGCATTTCCTTTTATCCCACCTCTGAATTAATTTTTCCACTTATTTACTCCGGAAGCTTGTGACGAAAGGAGGGCGAAAGGCGAAAGTGTGGAAGGAAGAGAATCGTAAGGAGGAAATAAGCGGCAGACTTGAGGAAACGAGTGAAACAGGGAACAGATAACGGGGAGAAGCTAATTTGCATAGAAAAAGGAGTAGCTACGTCGCGGCGAAGCTAAACCAGAGAAAAGGGACAGCAGACAAAAACTAACGAGCAGCCCGGGGAAGAAAAAAGGCGGGTGGAATGGAAATAAGGAAGAGGAACTCAAGAAAAGCAAAGGGTAAAAAAGGAAGGAGGGCAAAAAGAGGAGGAAGGTAGACAAAGAGTAACGAGCGAAAGGGTGGAAGGCAACTCAAACAGAAAGGAAGAGAGTGTCGGAGGTACGATAATAGTCACGTAGAACGGAAAGAAAGACAAAGGGAAGAGGAAAAGGGTAGATCAAATTAACGACGAAGTGGCAGGAAGAGTAGTTCCAGCAGAAGGGAGGAAAAAACTGTTACAAAGGAAATGGAGGCAAGGGTGCAAGAAGATAGATCAAAGTAACGAGCGGATGGGTGGAGGAAAGAGATTCAAGGGGAAGGATGATATGTATTATGTACCACGAAACAAATAGAAACGTGTGCGAAAGGTGTGCGAACAAGACCAACGAATGGAAGATAGAAACCAGAATAACAAAGGTCAACGGGGTCATCAAGAGTCGAGTAGGTGCCCACGAAACGGAACTCTGAGGAAGAAGACAGGGCAGGAATGAAATAAATCACCACCGAAGGAGAAGCAGCAGAAATCTGGAAACCTACGACATCCTCGACGACCGAACGAGGCCGTCGCAACGAATATCCGAGCTGGATTAAAATTCGATACGGATGTCGCGTTTTCGTCCTGCCAATACTATCTGCCAGCCGTTTCGACGGGGAATAACGGTCGTTAAATAATTCTTGGCAGGCGGAAACAGGCAGAGACGCGATTCACCAAGGGAGCACGCTAGAGAAAAGCTGGTTTACAATGGAAAATCGAGACTGCGCTACGGTCAAGGGTATCGTTGGCGACGGGCGATACGATCTGGTCATCGATACCACGATCAAAGAGGGAGCGCCGGCCACGGGTCTACCAGCAACAGGCACGTATTCAATTTTTCCAACTGGCGTCCACGATAAGCGCCGCGACGCATCGACAGCGTATTGTCTTCCTGTCAGCCGGATCTTACGGACCCTTTTCCGACAAGATTTAAATAGCGAACGATCTGCCAATAGCGTTTTGCGTACACAGGGGAAACGGTGATCGAGCATCCTATGGGTTTCACGCGTTCAGCTGGCTCGCCAGGGGTGTTTGCCTTGTTTATGGGGAGGGTTACTTGTGAGCCGGCTCTTGGCCGGGAACGCGCGTGGAAGGTGTTTCACCCCGGTGCACGTGATAGTGTTCTAAAGATGATGTTCGGTGGATGAAGAGGATGGGCGTGTTTCCCTGCAAATACCTTGAATTGTTTCTCGTTTAATTTATGCTTGCTTGGGGAGATAAGGATCGTCCTTGATGTACTTTCGGTAATGGCACGAGGTTCCAGGCGAGTCTCGCGGGGGAAATAACTGGAGCGAGATTCGAAGGAGGGAATGTAATGGATAAATGAAAATTCTTCCTTATGTGACAATTACCGTAGTTAAAAGCAAAGTCACTGGGGTGGAGCAGAGCAGGAAGGAGCCTGTTATTAGAGCAGGCTTCGCGAGGGAATATTCTTGTGAAAAAGTAGCCGCCCTCGTAGGATCCCGCGTTCGTTGCATCCGTATTCCGTGCACGCAGGAGTGCTTCCCCTTGGGGAAGAAAAAGGCATGGCTTCTATATGTATAAACACGAGGGCCACATTTACTTTGTTATACTTGCTTCTCCACCCAATAATAAAATAGACCGCGAGCGTAGCTGCAAGATACAATGGAAGGGACTCGTATCAAAATTCATGGTGTACGCAGAAGTGGTAAAATTGTTTGCAACGCCGTGGATAGTGTGTCCGCGATTTTCGCCATTAGGCAGATTTCGATGTCCTTTTTACTTATCGATTGTTGTTAAATTGACAGGCGCGTTTGTTATGCATCTGTCTGACGGGATTCGGCTTTCCCCAAAAACGAGTAAAAACATTCGTACTGGGGGATGAGTGGAACATGTAACACATAGGTGTGCAAGGAAATCTGGAGAATTCAAGGAGTATTTACAGGAGAACTCTGCACCTTAAGTAGGGTAATTGTGGGAGAGATGCCGCACTGGGAGAGACGCCGCACCTTCGGTATTTCAGGGTTATCGGTAATAAAATACAGCACTGTCGATTTTATTTGCTTTAGGCTGCTAGTTTAGGTTAGATTAATAAGCGAGAACGTGTTTCCATTATTACTTTTAAAGATTTTCCTATTTTTCGAGGCAAGCCTACCGCACTTTGCCTCAATAGTTATACGTCGACTTTATTTTTGCTATCGTAATAGTTACAAATTCATAGCTTTTCGTGATATAACTTGTGCAATAGGTTAAAGTAACTCTGTGAAATATTTCTCGGCCAGAATAGGTCACATTCGACATAGCACTTCGAAATACGAAATTGCGGCGTCTCTCCCGGGCATTTGGGATAGATGCCGCACTTTTATGCGCACTGTATCGGAATGTACCTAAGTTGACTAAATGATGTTTTTAATGTTAAAAATACAAAGAAAGTGTTTTAAAACAGATACCGTGATATCTCAAGGCAAATTATTTATTTTTTCATGACAAATCTGATAATCCCAACATATTTGTGGGCTTTTTACTCTTTTTTTCACATTTTATTTTTCTTTTATGTGTAATGAATGTGGAAGGAAGAAGAAAAGACAATTATATTTAGAAAAGCAGAAATAATATCTCTACCTATTTATTTCTCCAATTTTATTGTATTTTATAAGCGTATAAATTAAAAAGATGTTTCATTTTACTTTGCTTTTACTATTATTTTAAATAAAATGTTAAAATTAACAAGTTTAAAAGTAAAATTAAACGTTTTTCGAATTGCGGCACCACTCCCGCATGTGCGGCGTCTCTCCTAAAAAAGGATGTTTTTAGTTTCAATTTTTTACGGGTGACAAACATTAAAATTTTGATTTTCTTTAATGCTAGTAGTAGCACAAGATGTTCAACTAATAATATGTATCCTTGGAGAACATTTTCATTGCAAAATTTAGACACGGTGGCAATTTTGCGTAAGGTGCGGCAACTCTCCCACAATTACCCTACACCTTAATTCTCATAACACAAAGACAACTTCCACCATTCCACTCATCCCCTAATTTGAACACATCCTTCACTCATAGCAACTCTTTAAACACTATTTAAATGATTGAACTAATTATACGAGGGATTGTATACGCGGTGCAGAGAATATAAATGGAAAATAAAAAGGAAAGAGAAATTAACAAAAAGTCATCCAAAATCTATTTTTCACTTTGCGGAATGTATTTGCTTAGACCATCGCGCGTTGCACCTATTCTTTTCATTGGCACCGAAGTCCACTGTGTGCCAGCCCGACTCCGCGGCAACCCTGTGTTTCGCCGAGCTAGCCTGGCTTTAATCCATTAGTCGAGGAACGGTGGACGCGCGTACCACCTACCAAGATTCATTTTATTAATCTATTTGTCTCCCCGCTGAACCAATATCGACGGGGCCACCGCTAATTCCCGAATTAATCCGCGTCCCTGCAAGCTGCGTAGTTTACGCGCCGCCCGCAACTTTCCATTCGTTATCGCGTGCCCGCGCTTTGTTTCCACGCGGAGGGATGGCGGGGGGTGTCGGGCGCTCGCGCGTGCATTTATCGCGCGAACACGAAACCGATAATGGAGAAACGGCGGGGTGGCGCGGATGATAAAAAAAAAAAAGAACCGAGGAAAAAGGGGGTGGTGGGCTACGAAAAGGGAAAAACAGGGGAGAATGCTGAAATTCGACGTAGTATTCAATCGAGGATCCTCGAGCTTCTCGCAACTTCCTGCACCTCCTTTTCTTTCTTTTTCAACACCCGCCTCCATTCTCCCTGCCCCTGTTGATTCCCATTGCGGTCGAGCTGCCGTTCCAGACCTTCGCAGCTCGACGATTTCACCGCCCGTTGCTGGAATTCGGCTCTGTTTTTAAATGGGGAGTCGCGATGATACCGAGAAGGTAAATGCGAGATAAAATGGACCCGCTTTGGGGGGGATATTTTCGGGAACTTTTTTGAAGTTGCTCTGCGAGGTGGATAGAGAAAGTAGGTCGGGAGAAGTCTGTGTGATGAGAAATTAGTGGCTGCTTTGATACCCGATTAAGGGGATTTTATAGCAGATTGCTGTGGAATTGGGCGCGAATTACAAAAAAGGATATTAGAGATGAATAATATTGATTGCATGACGATCAATTTTATTCCCCGTGTCCTGTGTCCCTGGATCCGTTTTATTGCCGACGGTAAAGTAGGAAGCACTCGCTGCAGAACGATAAAACGTGCGGTTCTGATAAACACGTGTCCAGCAAATTTTTCATTTCCGATTTTGCGAATAAATTTGCCATCGCGTGCACGGGCAATTCCCGTGCATTCGCGAGAAGTCCTGCGGTGCGCGCATAGCGACCTGACGTACTCCGCGATTTTAATAAACAAGCTTAATCCTCTTGGAAGAGCGAGGCTGCGGTAACTTTTAAAAGCAGACGGTTCCACCCGCGTACACTCGGGCGTTGAATCATGATAAATACTGCCCCGCATCCAATTTATACTTTGGGAACTTTGCGCGGCCGAAGTGTGAAATAAAAATGAAACGAAATTACAGTAAACATTAACAGCGGGACGGAGTAATCCGCGTCTGGTGTAACGCGGACACGATGATCAATACGGTGACGGGAAACATGGCGGGCGTGGAATTATACGTGTTCAGACGCTGATCACTGTTGCCTGTGCGATATTGTAAACTTTCGCGAACGATACGATGCACTTCTGCGGACGGGAGGGGAAAAAAGCACGATTTTATAGCGGAATCATATTCTACCTCGTTCCGTAACAATCTGCAGAATTTCACGTTAATTTAATACCCGAACTGTATGCATAAATAATAGCGTAATGAATATTGTATGGTACAGTGGCTTCCCCACTGCATTTCCGTTTTTATTCGCCTCGTAGCGCTCTTTACTTTATCGGAGCGCGAGTTCCGGAGTGAAAAATGTATAGAGGCAAACAGTGACGAGTCGCTGTCGAACGAGCCGAGGAGGTCCTTGTAGTTTCGAAAATTTGCAGACCATGAATCGTGAATGTTCACTGTGCTCCTTCAAAGTACACTCCCCTGATACAGAGTGCCGGGCTCTTTTTAGTGCTGTTTAACTACACCGTTCGTCCTGCGGCACGGGTCGGTATCAATTAAGCAATTAACCAGCTTCGCCGGCTGGCTGGGATGTCTTCGGTGGGATTGTTGGCGATTCCAGAGAGTTACAGGCTTCAATTCCGTTGCAGTTTCTAAGCGGCCGGGTCAACGAGGGGAGCTGAGTACGAGATGCATCTTGATTTCGAAAAACACCGCAGCGTTAATTAACAGCGTTAATACTGTTACGCGCTGGCTTCGTGACGGCAGAATCTGTGCTCAGCTTCTGGAATCGCTACAAGTTCATTTACAAGCTAGGAATAATTATTTTTAAAGGTTGAAGTGGGTTACCAAACTTTCAAATATAGGGGAGACCGGGGCTGGTTGGCCCCAGGGGTAGGTTGACTAATTGTTAATAACTTTTCACTAACGTGTGCTCTACTGCTGAGCGATTTTCTGTAGAAACAAGTCACTTCTACTATGTCATTCATTTGTTTCCGACACCACCATTATGTACACGTTGTTTGGCAGTTACCAGCGTTTATCGAAAAATTGGCTATGTAAGTAAATATGTTTTCTTAAAGATTTTATGTTTCCACGCTTTATATAGTTACAGTAGAATTAATGCGAAGGGACTATTTTAAAGTTTGTTTATTAAACGACCTACTGAGACTGCGTTTTTGATTTTACATAAATAATTAAAGGTTATATAGAGTATTGAAGTCAAAATGATCGTTCGGGGCTGGTTGACTAATAACGTTCGGGGTTACATGACTAAGCTGGTCAACCAACCCCAGTGATGGTTTAAATTGTTATTTATTATTAAAAAGTAATACATATTTTATAATGAAACAACTCTCGTGACATTGTGCTATTTTATTCCCATTCAGATAAGTGGCTAACAACATTTTCTTCACTGATTGCACCTATAGTCAACCTACCCCATACTGTTAGTCTACCAACCCCGACCACGGGGCTGGTTGACCAGCATGTAAGGTGTTAGAAAAACATTAAAATGCCTTAATTGTTGTCACATTTAGTCAACTTTAATAATTTAATCAGATAGCCAAATGTATGCCCTATCAAATATACTAACCGGTTTAATGATATTTCGTCCACATAATTTATTAAAAATCAAAAACTGAAAAACTGGCCTACCAGCCCCGGTCTCCCCTATGTCTACCATTTTCGGAAGCTCGCGAGGAAATCTGTAAAGGGGGCTGTTTTCACCCCTTCGATATGAATGTCAGTCGATAAGAAAATATGCGTGTCAAATATTCTTCTAAGAACCACTTTCTGCCAAAGTCACTTCGATATGTTCCGTTGCCAGTACCGCGGATAATGAAACGTAATGTCTAGTTCACAGCGGAAAATTAAATTTGCAATCTTCAGAAATTGCACTTGAATTTGTCACGCCCCCCGTTCCCATGCTCCCCGAAGTAGTCCAACAAAAGGAGGTATAAATCATTGAAATGAAGCGTGGAAAGAATGCTTCCCTTAAATGATTTACGATGTGCAGCGTGGCGCAAGTGCGAGGCGCTGAAGGCGTCATTACTATTAGCGAGCAAGTCTCGCTTTTGTCGCCGGCGCCTTCGATCGGGAGCAACAGATAAAAGGAACGAGAAACCGGCGAGGGGGTGGAAGTAAAGCGCGAGAAATGAAGTGGGCTGATAATCATGGGAGGAGGATAAAAAGGCGAATCGAGGACAATGCGGAAATAATAACGGAGGGAATGATTACGGGGATGGGAGGGAATTGTCCGGGACTTGTAACAGCTTTCTGGGGCATTGGACTTGCATATTACCCTCTCAGCACGCGTTGCATTAGCTTAATATATTTCATTAATTTGCTTAAATTAACGCTCCGCGTAACTGATACAGAAGCCACGGAATCTCCTTCCCTCCTGAATTCTCCTCGCCACCGTGAGCACTGTGGGTAACAAAAATTCGAATAATTCCGCGACGCGAGTTCCTTTTAGTAGAAAATAATTCCTGCCGTCGCGAACGATCACTCCGTTTCGACATCTTTTCGCGCAGCGGCAAAACAATCGACGCTTCTGGGTGCTTTGTTTCCTTTATCAGAGACTCGTAGAAAAATGGCCCCTATCGATGGAAAGTCGATTCGTCAATGAATCGACGTGGCTCGCCACGTTTCGTTGTATCGATCGGAGGACTGCTGGCTTGTTCTCCGGGAGAGGAATTAAAGCTACTAAAGATGATGCACCGAGGTTGGGCCAGGGCGAGGTATGAATATTCAGCCGCGCGTTACGCGGTTCCCGCGCATTTCCACGCACCCAGCCCCGCCGCTTATATTCATAGCCGAAAATAAATCACGGCAGGCGGAATAAACTGTCAATTCCGTTGCTCCTTCGTCGGCCGTGATTAATTGACCAGGCGCCGGTCAAAAAGTGACGATTGATAATGAGCACCGGTATCGATCGTATCCGTCGCGAGCGATAATCACGGAAGCGTTAAACGGACGATTGATCGTTCCGCCGGCGGAGAAACGAATATCTCGACTGCCTGGATCCGTGTAATAGCATTCACCGTCGCTTGTAACGACTGATTTTATGGGTATTTGATGAGACCGATGGCAGGACGGCGCGCGAGGGCGATTCGTGAGCTACAATACAAATGTTCTGCAAGCGGCTAGGGTAGAACCCCCAATTACTGACACCTACCCAATTACTGTTACTTTAAGCTATTTTACTGAAAATAACGAATAAATAAACGTTGTAAAGTCATACAAAAAAAGAATTATGTAATTCAACCTATAATCTATACGTTAGAAAATGCACGATTTAATTTTTTTTTTTTTCATTAATTTCTATAAGACGATACAAAATTTTAATTTGATGACAACAGTGGAAATGGCTACTTCCTTACTAGTGAAATAGAAAACAGGGCACTAAAGAAAGGGCTATAATTACTATATTGAAATTATTTACATAATAAACAATAATTTTTTAGTACAATATAAGTATCATAGAAAGTCACAACGATCGTAATATAACGATTAATTAAGCCTTTTTAATTAATATATGGGTGATAGTGATTGGTACAAGCGTTTCAAGCATTTTGGTATTACTGTCATAGCAGTAGTTGCTCATGTACATGCGACGACATAACCGTAAAATGAGTAATAAACAGTATTAGGTTAGCTGGCAGTAATTGGGGTGTCAGTAATTCAGTCACACGCGTTTTAAAGGTGTCAGTAATAGATCTAGAAATATGTTTTTTAGATTAATGAATTTATATATAAAAATCGAAATTCTAAGACCCACAAAATGTTTTTCATGAAGTAAACATATTAAACCATAATAAAAAAAATAAAAAACTTATACTTTTAGTCAATAAATACAGATACTATGTAATAATATTAGAGTCAGTCCTTAATGTGTCAGTATAATTGGGGCTTCTACCCTATGGGACTCTGCGACGCTGGGTATCCTGTTTTGCGGAGGTAAAGTTGCGGAGTAAAAATTGATGCAACATTGTGAAAATTTTTGGGGCTCCAAAGTTCCCACAACCCCTCTTCAATAAAATGTAAATAACGATTACCCAGCCTCCATAAATTTCTTCGAAACTTGTGGCCTTCCTCGGGAACAGCAATTTCAAACTTGCATCGTCTTCGAAACGCGCCATCCACTTGCACGCGGGGATAAAGAGAAAGGAAGAACTGGGGCCGTCGAGCTGCGCGCGAATTGCGATTTGTCCCCGAACAGAATCTTTCCCTTGTAAAAGATGGAAAGCCACGAGCAATCCCGTTCATTTTCGACGCGTATTATTCATCGAACCGCGACTCGAGCCGGGGCAGGAACAATGGTCGGTTGAAAGCAGGAAATATCGTATCTCTTTTGATGGCCAATAACCGTGGACCGCCGTTTCGAAGGGGATATCCGTTGCAAAATAACAGGGAAAAAGGCGGAAAAACGAGTTGGGGCAAAAAAGAAAGCAGAAGCCGTGTATCGCCGACCCTTGATAAATATTCAGGGCGTACGCGCGGGTAGCGCGCGTGGGCAGACTTTAATTCCAGAATTAATGAACGTTCCGTCGAAGTTGACACGATTAACCCTCGTTAGCCTCTGCCCAGGCCGCGATCGTTTCCGCAAAAATGGCAACTGGCGAAGTTTAATAAACACCGTTAACGGAGTTATCGCCGCGTGCGATTTATGGGTTATCAAGCTTGGCGGGCCCGTAATCACGGCCGTTCCACTTACGCGAGTCTCGACAGCTTGAAATACGGCAATGATTGTAATTAGCCGAACGGAAAATCATTTCTGTCGACGGTACGGCGATTGCAACTCTTTGCGACTGCAGGGATACCGGGGATTGGGACAAATTTATTTAATGCAATTTCATTTAATGCAAATTCAATAAAATTCATTTAAAAAATAAAATCCAAGTTTCTTTTGTTTTTACAAAGACCCTTCGTTGGGGGGTGCCAGGTCACTGGGTAGTCTCTGAATTATTTCACCGATGACGATTGCGATTTATTTCAACGCGTCGGATAACGTGATTCTATAGCTATTAGCTTCACCTTGCGTCGAGGCACGGCTTCCATTTTTCTCCCACAAGTGGAACAGAATGTCCAACATCGCGCGGTTTTGAAAAATGTTAGACTGCCTTCGCAAGGGTCAAGGAGCAGAGAAAGGGTACCCGGATCCTTGCTCCTGATAGTCCATTGATTCCGAGTCGTCGAAACGAACGATGGTGGGGTATAAAGCCTCCGATAAAAGGGAAACGGTGGAGGTAGGAATTGAGGATCGTTGAATAAAGAGGGAGCCGGTTAAAGATTCGACGGACGTACATAGATGAAAATTCCAAAGTCAAGGGGGCCGGCGTAGGGATAAAGGGGACTCGCCAAAAACGGGGCCAGGGCGGAGGGAATTTGCGCAGCAGGTACCTTTCCTTATTTCCACCCCCGAGCAGCGCGAGAATCCTTTTGCCGGCTTTCATTCCGGCCGCACGGTCGATCGATCTCTCGATACCTTCCGCCTAGATGAAGGATCAAAAGGACTATGAAAATGTCGGGCGAGCAAAAAGACGGGGAAACGGTGGGAAACGGGGTAGAGGCGGTCGTCGCGACGAATGGTTTCCTGGGGGGTGGCCCGGGGGGTGCGTAACAATAATCAAATGCCGCGAGCCTCCTCCTGGGAAATAAGGGAGCTCGATAGGGTCGGGTGTATCGTGGAAAATGGCGACTCCATTGGGCGAAGGTGAGGAATTGTGGTGTGATGCGCGTTGAGCATCGATTTCCGCTTTTATCAGACACGGTGGATGCGCCGTCAATGGATTTCCTCCTCTTCCTTCAACGCTCTCACAGAACCACCGTGACTATTTCATAACACATGAACGGGATATGTTATGCTTATTAATTGTCACGTGAATTTAACGGTGAACTAGTGTGGCGCCGAAAAATTTCGTAGTACTATTTATTGTAGGAGAATCGTGGAATTAGGTTCGAATTGTCAGTTCCTTTTTTAGAGATCATTCCTCTCGACACTGACAACCTTTACGCGACAACCCTGCGATCGCTCTGTCGACCGTTTGCCGCGTTTCATAGCACCGCTCCGAGGCTTCCGCGTTTCCACTAAATCACCCGCGAGAACTGTCTTTTTCACCGATCCTGTCTGTTCGCCACTCTCTCGTCACCACCGAGGAGTCAAACGTAGGAAACCTCCGCGTCGTCTAGGTTGTCCATACGTCAAAACGTCATTTCGGATCACAGCTGCTAAAGTGTATACCAATTGACGCAGTCTGACGGATCTTGTCTCTGTAGCGCGAACAGTAGGGTAGAACTTAACAGTTAAAAATAACAATTAAGTATTTTTTATAAGTCTTACCACCAAGCTTTGTTCCATTAGATATACAAACACTATACAAAAACTTTGGACAATACATTCATATGTTTAGGGGTAGCTCAAGTGAGTGAAGGATTATAGAAATTATGAAAATTCTACATATAATGGCCATTGTTTAATTTATACATTTACATTCACATTATATTACATTTGTATTTGATAGTTTGTTAAATTTAATGTTCACAGAGGCTCAGACATCAGACTGTGTCTGTTTCCTGCTATCGGGGTAGAATCTACTAATATTTTTACTCAAATGGGGCACATGGTACCTTTTCTCAGTTTCTACTTTCCTTAATGAACAAATGAATGCATTTGAAAAAGTTTCTAGTGTTCCATGCCCTTCCACATAATTGTCTTATATCACTGGTCCATCATATAGAGGACCCACTATGTGTCAAAGAAAAGGTGCTCCAAAGTTTCCACCAATTTTTGCCCGGCGAATCTCCTCCCCTTCGATCTCACTGCGAATTACGCCTCGCCGTCTACGTAAAAATGGCAAAAAATTGCAAAGAAAAGCCGCGAACATCCTCCACGCTTGGCAACAATTGGGAATTCGCGCGAATGAGAATAAAAATGGGCGAGACCAGGACACAGCTGTTCTGTGCTCGGCATTTTTCAGATCTATCAGCGGAACATTTCCTCCAGCCTATAATTTTTCACGGGCCCCGTTTCCTCGGGGGGCGGTAAGAGGGGGGCGATTCATTCTCTTTCATCTCGATACAATCGATGATCGGTTCCCGATATGCCCCCTATCCCGCGGGCGGATGGGAGCGCGGGTGGGAAACATTCGCCGCACGCTCGAAAAAGGGAAACGCCGGAGCCGTTTGCCTTGTCTCCCCTTCCTCTTTGATCCTGCGTCCTTCGCGCCTGGAAAATCTTCCGACCGCCCCCGTCCCATGAACGATATCGCTGATTGAAAGCGGTTTGCGGCAGTGGATTCACCGAGAGACCGTCTCGAATGGCGAATGAAAGGACTACGGACTAAAGATTCGGCTGGCTGGTTTGGCCGGTAGTTTCCAGAGGGAATGAAGGCACGTAGAAAATTAGCGATAGTGTCGAAAATGTTTTTTAAATACAATCCCTTCTGTGATCTCTGCTGGATCTCTATTCGACGAAAGAAAAGTGGACGGGAATTTAAAAGGTATTTGCTGGAAATTGCTGGAGGCAGAACGTTGTAGATATACCTAATAGTTCATTTTTCTTTGCGATAACTTTAAAATTCCACTTACCCCTGGCGTCAATCGAATCGCAAGATTTATCGATCGCGGACACCTTTTTTAAAAAGCTTCTTTAATGATCCATCTGTAGCGTCATCTATAATGCATATCTTTGGCGAACCAAACGTGTTCTTTTAAAGCTTATGATGTTAATAAACATTGTGTCAAAGAACAATTCTCAGCTTCAATTTATTTCTTTGTAATTAATCGAATGATAAATTCTTCATATCCGGCAGAAACGACTGTCTAAGTAGCACCCTTAAGGGGGTATAGGACTATTGAACGACTGAAATCGACGGTTTCTTGTCGGTTGGATGGCTTAGATACCAAATAATCACCATACTGGCACTTTTCACAGTTTTTTATGTACGCATTAACGAGTAATGTAAAATAAAAAAATTGTCAGAATTTTGGAAATTATTCAAGTTATTTGACGCTAAAGATGGTCCCGCGTAGCGCGCAGCTGTAATTGGTGTACATAGTCCCAGGTGAACCAATCATCTAAAAGCAAAATGCTTTGGGATGATTAGTTTCTACACTAATAATACATATCGTGTGGAACTTTGGTGGCGAATTTTAACAAAAATTGTAAAAGTTACACACGAATTAAGTTTTTTCCACATTTTTATGGGAAAAAAATCGTCTTTAATCAGTTGTAAAATGTGTTTACAAACATCCAATGTTGATGCGGAAATTCCACACGATAGAGAAATGAATTCTACAGCTCCAGTTAAAATTTTAAGTGAAAACATTCATTCGTTCAAGAGTTATGATGTACACCGTGTTTGAAAATGTAGTTTCTAGATAAACGGCTTCAAAAGTTAAGTCCCATACGGCAATACCGCTCTGCGAGGCCGTTACTCGACGGTGCACTCAATTACGTTCAGCGCTATAATTTCCGTAATTATTCGAATTTCCTCACGATACATTGTTGTAAATGTTCACAAAGCATGGCACTTTCAGAATTAATAATAATATAAAAATCGATTTTTCGAGATTTCAGTAGTCCTATACCCCCTTAAAGCGCCCGTTGTGCAGAGACTATCAAGAGGATTAAAACTGATTACCCACGACTGTTGGCATAGTTGGAGGAATAATTCCTCGAGGAAAGCCATCGATTTCGTCTCTGCGGGACTCCCATCCCAGATGAAAATAGTTTCAGCACAGAGAAAACATTCGCGACAGTTCAAAGGAGGAAACGCTAGCTGGCGAGTTCGTCTTCCCTTTTGATCCTTCATCCCTCTGCATCAGGATTTCGCTTCGATATCGCTGGCTCGATTGAAAATTGCTCTTGCTCCTCCGAGTACGTACTAGGAATTCTAAGACGTCGAGCGCGGTTTATCGAGGCCCTCTTACGAAATAATAATACAACAAATCGCGGAGCTTATTCCATCCGTGTCTGCACTTTTCTCTCGAAAACCTCCGCCCTCGGACGAATGGAAACGACATTGCAGGAAACAAAGGGAACCATTCGAAAGTTGAACGTCAAAGCTCGTTACACTCGGCGGATTGATTTAGCAGACTTCAATTTGTATCCGATTGAAATGCAGATTTCGTTCGAACGGGCACGCTTAATCAAGGAATATTATCGAAAAATTATTTCTAGGCATTGTTAACGCGCGTAACGTGCACGGCTCACGCTCCGATGCCCTCGCCGTTTCGCGTTCGACTCGTTTGCTGGTATTGAATAAAATCCGATTGCCAGATGCTGCCTGTAAACGGCTCAGCCGATTGGCGGCTGCAATTATGACATTTCACGCGAGAAGATCGATAAACATTGAATAAGTCCTGATGAAAACGGTCCCGGATAGTTTCCCACCGTGCCCTTTCCCTTAAGGGGACCTTCCGGTCTAAAAGTCGATTTTTTTTTATTTCATTTTTCGAATGTTCAACCTTTTAGGAAGACGTGTTTAAAAGGATTTGTTGAAATTCGTAAAATTCCAGAAGTTATAGGCATTTGAGTAGCGGCAAATGCATGGGCAACAACCGGGCACTCGGCGCTCACGTAAACCTTTAAACGCGTTTTTCTCGAAACAGTGTTCTCAAAACGGTGGGACCTGTATCTCCAAAAGTTATTATCCGATTCGACTGAACCTTTTTTTATTTTGAAGAATATACTTCTGGCTAGGGGGGGGGCTAGAAAAATTACAAAAAATTGAAAATTTATAATTTTCAAAGGCGTTGAAAGGACGAAAAGTACAGGGAAAAGTGATTTCAAACTTCAAGTGTCGTTATTTTCTAAAAAAAATGTCATTTCTAGTTCCCCCCTAGCCAGAAGTATAATCTTCAAAATAAAATAAGTTTCAGTCGAATCGGATAATAACTTTTGGAGATACAGGTCCCACCGATTTGGATCCATTTTTTGACGCCTTGAGTTTAACGACTCCCCAGGGCCGTCTGCAATAATTAATTATAAAACAAAAAATATATTTCTATAACTTAAGACATCCTTAATACAATGCAAAAAGTCCCATTAAATTATATATAGTAGTTTTCCTTTAATTAATTCCTAAAAATCATCTATTTTTTGGGGCTCTAGACCGGAAGGTCTCCTTAAAGGCGCGCAGAATTCTCGCTGCGGGGAAACCTAATTCGTAATATCGACAACAGAGAGAGAGGAATATTAATGTTCGTAACAGCCACATTACCATCGTTGATTGCTTCCGCGACTTCCGGCCCGCGGAACGGTGAGACGCGACCAGCAACCAACCACCCTTTTCCCTCTTCTCTCCCCTCCGTCTTTCATATCCTCAGCCTGCGACCGTTTCGTCCCAGGAGTCCTCCGGGATCTCGTCTTGAAAATTCAAAGGCCGCCTCGCTGAAACAAGCGCGGAAGTGGGGGGCTCGTTCGTGAAAGAATAACGAAATAATATGGAGAGGACGCTTGGCTCGTTTGCGAGATGCTCCTCCAACCTGATTCATCGCGAGATTGAGGAAATACTTAGACGGGGCATGCTCATTGAAGCGGTGGCAAGCCAACTATAAGGAGATGCAACTGGGTGAACTCTCGGAATATCTCTTATATAGGTACACTCTGGCTTTGTTACCGGATCCTCGAGGAGCATCGAAAAATGGCCCCTTTCCCTAGTTCCACCTCTGATAATTAATTACCCGTAGAAGCGAGTTGATCAACAATATAGCGACGAATCTCGATATACCTTTTCGCCCGCGAGGAACCACTGTCCCGCAGCAATTTCGATCATTCTGCACCTCCCTGTTGCGAAGCAGGTAATACGAGAGTTAAATGGGCATAGCGGAGCCCAGATGAGGTCATGATGAATGGAGATTGAAAGGATCAGGGACAGCCCGCCTTGGTTGGGCTGCAGTCGCCGTTTCTGCTGTTAATACGAGCCATTACGATCTTCAAAGCCGGAATATGGGGCAAGTTACTGTACACGGGCTGGTCTCATTGTTCCGAGGGCCGCTTTAAAATAATTGTCAGGCAGCATTGTCCGCGCGACAATCACCCACGGTCGTATCCATTACGCTTGGAGGAGCGCGGCGTTGTCTTCCGTTAATTCTTCTTCGTCGCATCGAAAACGAAACAATCAGCCTCGCCCCGCTCGTCAAAGCGCGGGAGGGGCACTACCTTCGTCACTCTGACGTCAGGCTTCTACCGACAAACGACGCACCCCCCTCCGTTGAAAGACGCCCCATCCCCGCGCGTTAACCCCGTTACACGATGCTGGCAGTTTAATTGAACCACCGGGGCGGGGCTGGATTTTCCAGAAAATTAGACAGGATTCACGCGAAAATACCTCGCGTGTAACCCGTATCACCTACGGGGGTCCCCGAACGATCGGCGGCGCGCGGTCCGCGCGATGAAATCGTTGAAGTAACGATTGCTCGGGCGGCGATGTTGCTGAGCGAACGATTCATTCACTTTGCCGAGGAATCGCTTAACAGCTTTAAGGAGACATGACGGAAGACCAGGCGAAACGTTGGCGAAGCTCGGTGGGCTGTTCGGTTAGAGAATTTGTCCACGGATTTCCTATTGCAAAGTCAAGAAGAATCTAATCCCAGCAAGGGAAATGGCACCCCCTAAAGAAGAAGGAAAAGAAGATTAATGTAACCACGACTAAAAGTAATTCAAGAACTTTGTAAGAAAAATAATACTGGATTTCATTTTATAAATAAATTTGTGTAATCACCTAAGAAATTTGGTGGAATTTGCATTAAAACTATTTTTATCCCTTCAACTCCGCGCCACTGGTAATAATGTTGCAAATATTCAAACAAAAGACTACAGCAGACAGCGATAGGCAACCCTTTCGCGTATAAACACCAGAGCTGCTTCCGTAGTGCGCAGGAATTAGGGAGAAACAAGTAGGTAGCGTCAACAGAATTGACCGTCGGCAGGCACAGTTGAAACTGAGAGGTGGCACAGAATCGTTCATGAGACACGAAGCAGAGGTCTGGAGGGCGAGATTCGTTAAAAGGGCGGAAAGAAACGTCGTGATTAAGCCCGACCCAGCGTGCGCTTTGGTCCCGAAATTCCACGGGAACGACCAGCAAAAAGAAGGGCAACGAAGAAGAAAAGTGCGGACGGGCACGAGGGAACGGGGGAAGCTGGTCAGACAGAGGGCTTTGGTCACTCGTGTCCAGCGGCAGGTGTATGCGCAGCGCCCGACGACACACCGCAATCGCATGAATTTCTGAGGGACACCGGGGAGCGAAATTCCAGGGGAAGATGTCACGCGGCCCTCAGCATTCCGAATATATTATTAAACAATTAATTAAAGTCGTCGCGACACGCCTGGAGGACCCCGCGCGTCCGCCGCGCTGCCACAAGCCTGTTATTAAATTATTCAGACGTGGGCATTTCGAACTCTTTGGGAAACAGATTGCCGAACGAAACAGGGAATTGATAATGCCTGGCTTCCACGCGAGGTCTGAGTCTCTGGAGTTCCGCGAATTCCGAGGATTCTGCGATATGGATGCTGTATTCTACGCGCCTACGGTTTCACGATGACAGGCATTTCAATTATTTCAGAGCTGTTGCGCGTTTGTAACCCTCGAAGTATCGTGCACCTCCATTCGTTTTCTATAACAATTTAGCCTTAATCTTCTGGATTTTGCGGGTTCGAAGTGGCAAGAGGGGTGGAGACGGTAGAGATGTCGCAGAGATTCGAGAACAGAGGAAGAAACTGGGGGACCGTTTTTTGTCGAATGGCCGCTTAAAAAGGGTACCCTGCCGCGGGGGTTCACTAGCCACCCTGGAAAACGTGGGAAGGATTTATTATTAAGCAGGGAGGAAAAAGTGCCCGCGGTAAAGGGTCATCTTGTGGACGTGGCTCTCATTGATACGAAATTTTTTTAAATTATTCGATTCCGAGTCTTTTGATGTCGCACGTTAAATATTCAGCTTCGGCTGGTTTTATATTCCATTCCATTGCGTGACCATTTCAACGATGAAGCCATGCAATTTTATTATTTGCCGTGGGAGCATGAATTTCCACATTCTGCCAGTGACAGAGGGTAACATTAACATAACACTTAATTCTCCACGCGTATCATTTAATTTATGATACGTTGCTTTTATAAAAACGGAAATATTCGTACTCCCAATTGAAGTATATTGTTAGGGGTTCCTTTTCACTCGCTCCGCGATGAAAAATGTGCACGAGCGAGAAAGTATTACGCGAAGTCGTCGATTACAAGGCGCGACCGAGTGGTCAATCAAAGGTTAATTCTGCCCCACGACCCGAACGGCTTACGCCTTGTTCTTTTAATGGTCGGTGAATTTTGCAGACGTTCACGGAAAAAGTGTGGGAATCGGCATTTTTCTTGCCAGCCACCGTAACACTGAGATCTCTCATGGCTGTTAGCGCGACCCCCTTACCCCCTCGTGCTCGAGAAATGTTCGCCCTAAAGATCCCCTTGCATCAGCGGCATACCCTGTACTTAGAAGCACTACCGCCGCAAGAGTGCCGAACAACG
This sequence comes from Andrena fulva, assembly GCA_946251845.1. NCBI lineage: Eukaryota > Metazoa > Arthropoda > Insecta > Hymenoptera > Andrenidae > Andrena > Andrena fulva. The sequence goes on along the minus strand of OX276329.1, from coordinate 56,057,878 downwards.
GGACGCCGTCTGATCAAACATCGACCCGTCTAATTTCAGGCAATAATCTGATCTGCGACTGCAAACTCACGTGGATCTGGGGCCTGAGGAACGAGACGAAGAACAGGAAGCTGCGGGACGCCCTGGAGGAGCTCACTTGCTTCCTGGAGGAGAAGATCAACAACGAGGACCTGGACGACGAGGCACTCGAGATCACGCGGAATCCAGGTGGGTTGCTCTGCTTACGCGCAACGCCGTTTGCCTTGTCACTTTCCTGGCCATTGTTATGCGATTCCGATGCTGAGATCCGCGTCTCTTCTGGCGCGAATTCCGCGAGAAACTTAGATTCAAAAGAACCGTGGCAGCGTCGGATTTCCATTGGCAAGGGGGAAAATGATGTTCAGGACGGTGCCCGCTGAGATGATCGTTTCACCTCGTGCATCGCGCCGGAAGGTGAAAGAATGAGGCATTCTCTTAAGGCTTTCTATTGTCTTATTGGCTAATTGAATGAGACTTAGCAATGTTTAATTAAAAATTTAAGTGCAGAGTAAATAAAGTAATATTGCATTGATTTAAAGAAGTATTGGCGAGATTCCTATATAAAGTTTGACGTGAAAATAATTTCAGTTTATAAGTACGCTATTCGTGGCGTAACGTTCGGCTGCATTTGTTGAAAATCGAAGTTGCCTATGGCCATGAATTCATTGTTAATGGCAATATTTCCAATGAGCGCGTTTCCCCCTTTGAATTTTCATAATTGTATTGTGAATTATAGGATTAATTTATTTAGAAGACCCTATCTGTCGTTTGCACCTATTTCGATATCGACATATTCTAATTACATTGTGAAATACAAATGGAAACTGTACGAAATTCTATCTATTAACATGATATACATTACAAATCTATTTGGAGTCTGAGAAATTCAATTAAAATATCGATTTCACCAATTACACTCGGCAATGTTGATCATTAGGATGGTGGTGATTTTAATTATCCCGCTGCGCTTAGTCAATTACTAATGGCTGGATTAAATTTACATTGTTACGCCGACAAAAATGATCTCGTAACCGCTTTATTGTTGGATATAAAACTGAGATTTCGGGTAAAATTCTGCTCCCTTTCAAATTCTTTTCTCCATTATATTCATATTTGTTTCGCTTAACCGCTCTTTCTTGTCAATGCGTGTATTGCTGTCATCACAGAGAAATAACATACAAGGGGGAACACAGGATAGAATAAAAATACCACACGTTGCTTTTGTTTGCCAGGCATTCTCTCTTCATTATTCCTGCTAAACAATTCGATTTGGCGATACCATTCCCATCGTCCTTTGTAACAGTACATCGCTGCAACTTCTTTCCATCGGGACAAATTCCCTGAAAACGCTAGCCTTTTACAACAGAGCGCGACGTAAATCACCGACCCATTAAAATCGGTTTTCATTTAATTCACCGCTCGCCGACATGCCATTTACTATTATTACCGTTCGCAGATACAAAAATCCAATATAAATCAAAAGGAAATTTTATTTCATTGTTAGCTACATCGGCCTATTATCCCTGCCGAATCTCGTCCCGCTGCGCTGTACTGATATTATAGTACGATTCTCCGACATACGCTACCATTATTCCGTGAAAATAAAAGTTCCATTAAAATCGAATCGCTCTCGTGGCCAACGTAACAAAAGTAGACTGTATGCGAGCAGAAAAACAACACCCTTCGGGATATTGAAAAAAATATACATTGGTGTCTGAAAGGGGAAAGAAGCAATTTTCTGTTTACTGTTATTTTCAATAATATTAATACAATTACAATACACATCTACTTTCTTCAGCGATTCTGTATTTCACCGATACAGTGAATCACAACAATAGTCGGACACGATTTAAAACAGAATAACATTTTTTTGAAAATCGGTTCAAACGACTTGAGTTTTTTTTAGAAGCTAGAAGGATTAGTTTACTAGGTGGCGTGTTTCGTCGTTTTGAAAAAAAAATAGCAATTGGCCGAAATAGCGAAGAAAATAGTGAAGGTCCCTTTTTCAACTTTTGGTTGCAAGATGTAGGTATCTACACTTTGGAGTTTCTTCGAGAGCTGAAGAAATTAATATTTCATTTAATAGTAGAAAAAAATTAATTTTATAAGTGGATTCTTTGCTGCTAACTTTGGTTTTTAATTTCCCGAAAAGTAGGTTGAATTTATTGATAAATACAGTTTCTAATTGTTCCCCTTGTAATCAATTTTAATCACTTTTCAACGTTCAAATTCCTCGTATTTCGAGAGTCGATCTTTTCGCCGAACAGGAGCTTGAATTTTATTCGAATAATGAAATTCTTCCTTCGCCATGATGTAACGGAAGAGGAACACCTCAGAATGCATATTCGGTGCCTCCACGATATGCATTTCACTCGAATTTTCGGCTCCGTGTTGTTGCAGAGGAATACCTAGCCGGGAACTTCAGGGGAGGCAACATCGACGACGACGACGCTTACTTGGCCGACGAGTACAAGGACGAAGACGGATACGAGGATTTCTCCTCGAATTCCGATTCCCAGCCGAAGGTATGATATACGTTTACCTTCTATATTTTTCTTTCCCTCGATCCAAAGTACCAGGATCAATTTTCACTTCGATTCTGTCCCCTCTTTAGAATTCTGTCTAGAAACTCGAGCACAGAAAAATCACTTGCATTATTTCTCTACAATATTCTTCACCCCCTTTGTAGCAGTTTATCCATTTCCTCGGTTCCTGGCGACTTTCCTTACAATTTCTACGCACAGTATGTAAATTTTTTTTCAACATCCTTTGCGTAAATCGAACCTCAAATGGAATTAAGACAGTGGTCGTGAACTTATAAACGACGAAACAGAGACCTGCCATTTTAAATAATTCTTCCATCAGGCCTTGCAGTTCGAGTGGCGCGCCCGACAATTCAAACTTAAGACGTTTAAAAGTCACTTCAGCCGACACTTGGAGTTTAAAACGTTGAGGGTCCAATTTATTCGAGGTTCAAGGCTCCCTGAAACACTGTAAACCTGCCAGTAAAGCCAGACGTTAATCAAAGCCAAGAATATTTCATTTAATTAGAAGCGGCATCGAACGCTGTAACTCGAGTTGCGAACGGCGATAAAGTTTTACATGTCGCCTGGGCTCCATCGTTTATAGCCCTATCTGTTCAGTCGAGCATTCCAAGGGGACGTGAAAATACAATGAATCCGGGATAAAAACGTTCAAATTTCTTATCACGAAGCCCCACTATCCTTCGGTTCCCTCGCTTTTCGACGTGCGAGGAATTTCGCGCGAGGTATTTTTTATTTAAATGTCCTGGGGGATGATAATACAGATAAGCTTGGCAGTCGTGACAATATTTCCAAAAATCGGGGGGAAAAAATCGGGGAATAAACGAACGCGCCCCGTCAGTGGAGGAACTGCAATTTAAGGAAAACGAACGTTCGCTCGTATTGAAAAATGTAAAACGTTTTTTTGTTTGTTGTAACGGAGATTTATGACGCCACGAAGCTCGGGCGGCGTGTTTTAACAGCCTTTCGGGCGAGTTTGTTTAACATCGCGCGCAGATAGATTTCGATTTTTATTATAAATACAATTAACACGACGCCCGTTGCTATCGGTTCGCTTTTTTCAATTATGCTGGAAATAAACTCGTCTGGCCCATAACTCAAAGTGTCCACAAAGCCATTTTTGTCGTATCGACAAGCGCAGAATCGATTTTGGCTGACCGTTCATGATATTCTATTTTTTTTTTCCTATTCACATTCGAGAAATGGCAAGTGATTTATGGCCGAGGAGCGGAGAGTTTGAGAGCACCGTGTGCGAAGGATTATTTTGATTATTTACGTCGTCTGTCATTTGCTCGCTGTAATTTCGTAATAGTTAAGTTGCTCCTGAAACAGATGGAAGTTTGAAAGTATCCCCCGCGAAATTCAATCTCCTGATATCCCACCGTGTAATCGAAACGTTATCTCGTGGGATTTCTCTTCGATTGGTTATAAAATATATCACTCCTCCGACAGACAACGAGATTCCATAACACGCAATATTACCCGATCTATTCGTTTCGATCTATTAACCACCAAACCTCAAGCCACCACATTATTTCAAATGCGTCCCGATTAAAAACGCTGCTACAGTATCCAATCTACATAGGGTAAAAGCCCCAATTACTGACACATTAAGGACTGACTCTAATAGTATTGAATAGTATCTGTATTTATTGACTAAAAGTATTAGTAGTTTTTTATTTTTTTTATTGTGGTTTAATGTGTTTACTTCATGAAAAACATTTTGTGGGTCTCAGAATTTCTATTTTTATATATAAATTCATTAATCTAAAAAACATATTTCGAGATCTATTACTGACACCTCTAAAACGTGTGTGACTGAATTACTGACACCCCAATTACTGCCAGCTAACCTAATACTGTTTATTACTCATTTTACGGTTATGTCGTCTCATGTACATGAGCAACTACTGCTATGACAGTAATACCAAAATGCTTGAAACGCTTGTACCAATCACTATCACCCATATATTAATTAAAAAGGCTTAATTAATCGTTATATTACGATCGGTGTGACTTTCTATGATACTTATATTGTCCTAAAAAATTATTGTTTATTATGTAAATAATTTAAATATAGTAATTATAGCCCTTTCTTTAGTGCCCTGTTTTCTCTTTCACTAGTAAGGAAGTCGCCATTTCCACTGTTGTCATCAAATTAAAATTTTGTATCGTCTTATAGAAATTAATGAAAAAAAAATATTAACTGGTGCATTTTCTAGCGTATAGATTATAGGTTGAATTATATAATTCTTCTTGCGTATGACTTTACAAGGTTTATTTATTCGTTATTTTCAGTAAAATAGCTTAAGGTGATAGTAATTGGGTAGGTGTCAGTAATTGGGGGTTCTACCCTATCTATTAACTAAATAACACACAGGCGCCCGCTCTATCGATTTCTTCGAACAGTCAAATTCATATGTAGGCGTAAGAAACATCAAGCTAACCATAACGTCCTTCAGCAAGACAGGCGCGCTTCAAGACTTCCCTTCATCGGCCTATTTTCTTCGTCCACCACTAACAGGCTTGTGACACTGCGATCGTTGCAGGTGCAGATGATAGAAGGGAAGCCGATGCACGTGAAGAACCTATTCGAACTGAAAATGGAAGAACTGCCGTGCCCGGAGCCCTCCAGGGAGGACCTAATGGCCTCGGAGCAGCCATCGAGCCGCCACGAGAACGCTCCCGTGGGCTCCTCGGGTTCCACCTGGTTCTCGGCCTCGCCCAAGCCCATCCACCCCGACCTGTCCGTCCTCGTGTACTCCCTGGCCCTCCTTCTCTCTGCCCTCTTCACGTAGAAACGGCTACACACGCCGGACGACCCGCTAAACAGATCGGAAGGATGGCCCACGGACGAGGACGACGACGGTTCTCGGTATCGCGAGACTCGTGCATAAATCCAGCACACCGGTGTGCGTATGTGTGTCGTTGCGTATTCCCTCAGCTGGAAACCCGCTGATCGACCCCTCCGACGATCTGACGGCACCTCGGGCGACCTCCAGTCTCGAAAACGAGACGCCAGGGCTCCTCGTCGTCTCCCGTTACATCGACGAGGCTGCACCCGCCGTAATCTTCTAAATCTCTTTGCCGACGCTCCGGCACGATCGAGCTCGCGCTCCGCCGAGGCACCCTCGCCGGGTCACCTGCGCTCCGATTTGCCATGGAAATCGGTGAGAGTCTCGCGCGCAAAAGGGGCAGAGCGCCAGCCTTGTTGCGGAGTCGATTGGAAAGCTTCGCGGGGACGACGACGAGCCGGTGGCTGGATTTCGGATGTCGAGGACGCTCCGGGTGCGTCAGTCCGTCCCTGCGCCGCCGACGGATCGTCCTCGATGATCCTCCCTGAGAGCTGAAAGTGTCTCAAGGTCGGCGGCGGTCTCCGCGGCGCGCGTGCTCGCCGAGGGCATCTTGGATCGCAAGCTGGTGCACTTCCATCGGGCTTAAAGGTGATTCCAGCGGATATCGCAGCGCGATTTACGGAAGGGACAGAAGCTCGCCGAGCACCGCTGGTGGAAACGTTCGATTCCATTTCCGCGTCGAGCCGTTATCAGCTGTACGTTTATGGGGATGCTTGCCGTATCTACTGATAGAAGCACTTTTTATTCACGACTTTGTATTGCCGACTTTTTGACGTACTTTTTTCCCCAAAGGGGATTCTCTTTTCTTACACGACCGTTGGTATCGTACCGAGGATACACATCGCGCGACTTTTCGGAAAGGAACGTTTTCTCTTCAGCCTTCTAATTACCAGATAGCGAATCGTCTCTGCCATATACGTTAGAACAATCACGATCTCGTCGTTTCGTGTCACACTGGAACATTTAAAAATTTCTATAGATCGTTGACTCTATACATATATATGTATATATATATACGTACACGCGCATACACTCTCACACACACACACACACACACACACACACAAAAACCCACTTACACACAATACAAAAGTATATAGATGGTTTTTCACGTGTCGGTGGAAATTTCACGCCGCGTATATCGGTCCTCGCGAGACTTTCGTTCCTCTCGGAGCAAGCCGGCCGAGCGGGAGCGAAAGGAAAGTTGGTCGGGAGGCGATCCCGCGCGAAGCTTAGTCAATTCCCCGTGCAATCACGCCCAGTTTTATCGGCGCGCGGAAGATCGTCGTGGACCGGGCCCCGAGGATCTCTCGTTGATCGTCCGGGCGCGAAGTTTCTCGCTCGAAGCGCACAAAAATCTTCGTATGCCAGCAGCAACTGTCGGTGACGCGCGACGTTAGGCGACACTTGTACAAATTAATTAATTAATTACTATGACAGGGCTAGCCGGATATCGTCGGTTGCCCAGCAACGCCGACGCGATGTTATTACAATGCATTATTATAATACAGATCGATATTATAATAACTTGTTGTTGTAATACTGTTATAATCTAGGCCGCATACGTGTATAGCTACATACGTGTTTCTGTGTTCGAACGATGCCCGACATTGGTAGGCGGCTCGATCCAGCTGGATCTTCTTCTCGATTGGCAATTCTCGACGCTCGCGGTGCCGGTGGAACGTGGCAGATTTTACGTAAATTACAAACCGCGAAGGTGAAGAGGAAAGGTAAGGATCACAGCGAAGGCCAGAGGTGTTCCTACATGCTGAGGGTCCCGGGGGAAGTATCAAAACTCAGCAAGGTTTCAATCTAAAACCAACCTCAGCTAAGATTGAAGTGTACTTCCCGTCTAACGGGAGAAACACCCCCCAAACACCCCTAAAAATTACATCACCCTTGCCATCGCCTCGACACATACGGCCGCCTCGATCCACTCTTTCACTCCCAAACTCATTCCGTTTTTTAAAACTGTTCGAGAGCTCGCCATTGAAAGGCAGAACAAAGCTGCCACGAGCTGCAACCCTTCGAGCCTCGACGAAAGCTCGATCGAGCCGCTTATCCGCGCGGAACCTGCCCACCCCCTCTCATCCCGATCCCATCGCATGCACCCGCCTCGATCGACGTTCTACGACGATTCGAATTCCCGGTGAATCGTCTTCCGACGATCCTGCTCCACGAGCCGACACCTCGCTTCTGCAGAGTATCGCGCACGCGAACGACACATGCCTCATCCAATGAATAAATTAGCACGGTCTCGAATTCAAAGAGGCCAGGAGGATCATCCACCCTCCGCCTGTATCCCGTCTTCGTACCCCATCCATGAATGTATGCGCGCGTGCGTGTCTGTGTGTGTGCGTGTGTGTTTGTGTATGCGTGCACGTCTGGCTATCTGCCTATCGTCCCGTCGTCTCTGTCGAGCCTCCTTCAGCGAGCGCGTCTTAATTACGCCGTTAATTGAACGTCAGACAATCGAGAGTGAAAGTCGCGAGCGAGTCGCGGCGACAGGCCGTTTTCTACGAGCGTTAAGGCGAACGAGCGGAGAAAAAAGAGAGAGGCGATAAAAGGATCTCGCTGGCCTCGGTGACCAGATATCGAACGAGATTTCGGTGAGCCCTGCCGCGCCGACCGGCGTCATTATCGTCATGTAAATAGCGTGCAGCGTTTCTTCTATCGAGTATGTACTTCTGTTGTGCTTGACCCTCAGTGCCATCCATTCGGCGTTAACTTATTATTTTTTAGCGATTAGGTTCCCGTTTGCGGAACGGATGGTTTACCGATTACGGAGTCTTATGCGACTTCGTGGAAGAGGTGACGTTTCGGTCTCTAGACGCGGTCTGAAGGTTGTGTAATCCTCGAAGGGGACTAATTAGTGATTTTGAGTGAGTGTTTATAGGTTTTCACTTGGGGATAGTTTCATCTTCAATTGGTGAATCATTGATATTCGTCGACAGAACGGATGTCATTGTGATTTTGAGAAACTGGGGACCCTTTTTAACTAATCGGATATGTAGAGCTTTGATGAAAGGAGTTTGAAATTTATTTTAAAAGTTTCCAGCATTAACGAGTCGATGTCTATTTTCAGGTCGCAACTTCGTGTTCGCCGCTTTATCCTTTGTCGGCCGATTAATCGGCTTTACGATACAAGGGCTCGCCAAGTTGCGCTGTTTAATCAGCTTTTACTGGCAATGCTCAGCGGCCCGACTTCAATTAATCGGCTTTTCCACAGGGTAACGAGGTATTCCGAAAAAAAGGGAAAAAATAGTGGTAAATGCGGGAATCCCCTGTTGAATCATGCATCAATGGGAATTGAGGTGTATCAGATAAAATCTCCCGCGGATTATTAAAAATTTAATAACACCGGGTTGGACCCAGCTAATCCGCAATCCCTTTAAAGCCTCCAAACTCTCGTCCTTTATCATTCCCTCGCAAGAATATATACACATTCGCGAAGCGTTCAAACATGCATGTCCCATTCAAGCATCCTCCTCGAAAATCTTCCCGAACCGTCCACCCGGGAGTCGCAGAGCACCGCTGGCCACCGACTCGCCAAACCACACGCCTCTTATTGCTGAAAATCACGTGACGGGGGGTTGCACAAATTACTACCCTCGCGGCATACCCTCCAGACCGTCGCCCATTTCGGCCGGAGCGCGGGACCGACTTCCACGAAGCGCGCAGTGCGTGACCAAATATGCCTAAGTTAATCTAACGCGATGGAACCGTCAGCCGTGTTCGACAGATTTAATAGGATCGCGCGAAAGACGGAGACTAACGAGCAAGAGGACGAAAGTGACTGAAAAAAGCAGCTTGTCCGCCTCGGTTCTCCCCCTTTCCCATTTCGTTCACCCCTGAGCGCAGCTTTTATCGTTCACCGACGAGAGAGACGAAAGAGAAAATGAAGGGCGAGCAAGAGGTGTCGTTCGTGTGAATGGCGAAGACGCAGCGGCCGTCCAGCCTGATAAGACGGAGCACGGCCGATTGATAACGTGGAGTATCGCTTGGCCCCCGCGCGACAGAACGCGACAGAGAATAGAGCAAAGGAAATTATCGATAATGTTGAGATTGTTTGTCATAGTATATGCGTTATCGTAATCTATAGTATCGCGATATATAAATATATATATATAGTATATAAATAGTCGGACTGCAAAATGACTTGGCCGGAGACGGTATGGGGTAAGTTGATGGAGAAAGTTCGATCCGGGAGCAACGGCGAAACGTGCGGATCTCGGGATCGTTGCCAGCGCACGTGGCAGCTCTGACGCACAAGGTGCATCACGAACTTCAACGTGCGCGAGACGACAAGCATTTGTTTTTCTACTATTCTAACTCTCTATTCGCAGCATGGTGCGTAGCGTGCGCGCGAGGGCGCGTCGAGGATCGATCTACTCCACTTGGAATTTGGAAACGATGAAGCTCCTTGGAATTGCAGGGTGGTGGTTCCTTTGGGAGAACTTTTAGGCACTCTGGGGAATACGGGGTCTAAGCAAACTGGAGGATACGAAACGATTCGGAGGTTTCAGAAAATTGTGGTAGCCGTAATGTTGTGGGATTATAGGAATAGATTCGCGAGAATGCTGTTTAAGACCAATTAAAGATGAAAACAGAGATAAAGTCACGATCTGTGGGCCACCTTCAGATCTACTTCCGTGAAACTCAAGCCTCCCTGAGAAACCATCGATCCTCCGATTTCACGATCCTCGCCGCGCCGCCTCGCCGAACTTAGCCTGAAACACTTTCTCATCGTCATTGTTCTTCGTCGACTTCGTCGTACATCGCCATCCAAGCGTCCTGCACGATGGCATTTTGTGGCACGACGTCTGTTGTCAATCGAGACGCACGCGCGCGTACAAAAACTGGGAGACAAAATGGATAAAGATGGACCGGGAAGAAGCTAGATATATGGAGAGAGAGAAGAAGAATTACTAATGAGTAAAAATTAGCGAACGGGGTCGCCGCGTGCACCACGTTATTCCCCCTTGTAACCGTAAGTGAAATTCGAGTGCCAGGCGACGACATGTTGGTTCACGCGATGTTTCTCGTGCGTAGCGCGTTCTCTCCGATCGAGACACGGTATTTAGGCGACGCATTCGAAGTTTTTTCAATGATTCTCGAGCATAGGATTATCGTAAGCTAGGCTTAAGTACAACTAACGAATCTCTCTCTCTCTCTCTCTCTCTTTCACACACACACACCCTCTCACTCACTCATTCACTCGGATCCACTGGCAAATATTAAGCATCTTAGGTACCAAAGATAAGGAAAGTTCGGTGTTAGTCGTTAGAAAGCTCATTAACATGATTCATGGTCCGCCTGATCACACTTTTACGGATTTATCGTTTAAGCGCGAGTGATTAAAGGGCGAACCGCCAGCACGAACACGAGTCTCCGTAAATAAAGGGGAAAGTCTGAAAGGAAAAATCGTAACTCTTCGTTCTCATCGGTTCTTTTTCCTTGTCTTAGGCCGCGATTCGTTCCTCCTCGCGTGTTCGTTGCGCGAAACAACCACGGAAACAGCGTCCCTCTAGTTTTTTTTTTTCTATTTTTTTTTTTTTTGCGAACGATTCTGTGCGCAGTTGTTTCTGTATTCCAGGTCACGCGCTCACGTGTTGCGCGCGTACACTCATCCTTTTTCGAGAACACGAGGTTTCTCTTTGCGGTCATTATTTAAGCCTACGATTGTAAGAGCGCTACGATAAGTTAAGGTTTTCATAAACTACTTATGGATTTACTGTCAAGCTGTAATATGTATTATATGTTCTTTTGTAAGATCTAACAGTAATAAATAAATCGTCGGGAAAAAGGAGGAAGAGGCGTTTTCGTTGGGAAGAGGAGTGGCTCTCGAGCTTTGGAAATTAAAACTGTTCAAGGTTTCCAGGCTACAATTTCATCGACGAACTTCTTCTTGGAAAATGCCAGGCAAATAGCAGGAAGATTGAGATGAAGGTCTGTTCTCATTGAAATTTGATCTCGTCGTAACCTTTCCAATTTATTTCAAGTACAATCTATATTTAATTAGCCGTTCATTTCTCAATTTTCACTCCTTAACGAGGAGCTGGTCTAATTTCGAAACGATGGCAGAGAATCCTCGAGTAACCACTTTAAACGGGTCAATTTGTATCTACCGTTCCCTGTCGCCACTGAACGCTTTAAAAATACATCTTGTTAGATTTCCATTTATCGAGTGACGAGTGTGCTAGATATCATTCAAGGAAAACCACCTTGCAAATTTACAAGCAGAGTCTCGACGGAGACAGCTTGTTTGTCCAACGATTCTCAAAGAGGAGCAGAAAAATACGTCTCCTTAAAGTAAGGAAAATTATAATGACAAAGTCGAGTTGAATATCACCCTAATTCGCCAAATGTAAGTAAATTCCAGAACTGTACGAATTAATGTCACACGTGTTTATTTCAATATCAATTATTATATTTATTTTACTATAACATTATTTCCATTACCAAAAGAAAACTCAAGCCAATGCCGTTTGCAGGAAAAATGGTAAATCCTGAAGGTCTTCATTCTGCGTCACGCGTAATAACATTCGTACACACCGCCCCTCGATTCCCGTCGATCCCCATTCAACTGTAAATCGATCGCGCGTGATCCGTCGTACATCGACGGTCTGTTTGCGTCGTCAGTTCCGCTTTGCCCGTCTACGACGGCACAGCGTCGTTATTAATGTCCCCAGCGTCGTAAATTTTTTTCAATTCTTCGTAATTCGAGTGAAAGAAAGAGAGAAGTGCGTCCGTTCACCAGTTTCCATACGCCCCTGTGGCGGTGCCAGATCGATCCAAATCGGATTGTCGTCGAGGGAGGAATTCGGTGCCATTCTCGAAAATTTGTCGACCAGCGTGCAGGATCGGCTTAGCGCGATTTTTCGAGGGGTAGAAGTTGCCGATATGACGGCATAAATTACAGCGGCCGACGGTCGAGTTCCATCGAGGCTTTTCTGGAGAGACACGGTAAGCCCCCCCCGTGAAATGTGCTCCGGTAAGTAGCTCATAAATATAATAAATATCTCCATCTACGATCGCCGTTACGTTACGTTGGCGGGCTTATCGATCGACATCGATCACGATCGCCTGTTTCCCGGCTAATCGGGCACGCCAGAACGCGAACGAACTTTACGGTCGCTTTAACGGCCACCTACTCGTGGGGACACTTTTAATGGTGGAGCTTTTAAGCGAAGAATGTTGTACCTTTGATTTCACCTATTCGGCGAAACGAGCTTGACTGTGGCTGGAGTGTGCTAAACGGAGTAGGGTAGTGCAGGGGAGGAAAAGGGGCGAGAGAGAGATGGAGAATTTTATGGGAAAGTGATTGGGGGTATAAAGAATGTGTAAATTGACAATTAGGATGTAGGATGAACGAGGAATGTTAGTGGGATTTTAGTGAGTGAATAGTTAAAGCGGTATGTTCTAATGGATGGAAATTGTTAGAGAAAATTACTTATACCATTTTATTGAAATTAAATTTCATAAAGGTGGAACGTTCATGAATATTAATTATGAATATCGGTGCAATTATGCAGATAGCTTGAAAATTTCGATATTAAAAGATCGCAGTGCTTCTCTTTTCTTTCTGTGACAGGAAACGCATTGCGACTTCACTGTAATTAGATTCGCTAAATATCCCACGCGTCGTTAATTAAGCAGAGAGAGTCAATACGGAGTCCGGATAAATTAAATCGAATCTGTAAATAGAGTCTAATTAGCAGGAATTTAGCCCTCTGTAATTCACTGTAATTTATAGCTAACGTTTCACGTGTTCATACTTTTCGAAGCCTAATTTCACTTAATTCCGGATGGTTTGTACGCGCGCTGGGTGGTTTAGAAGCAAATGGGGCGGTCGAAGATTCCCCCAAATTGAATAGCAGCGATTTGAATAAATAATAGAGTCATACCTAGAAAAAGAGAAGCGGTCCAGAGATAACCTCAGCACACGTCAGAAAACGCCACGATATATCTCGCTAAACCAGCGTCAATCTTCGTTGCATCTCAGAAAACATGAAATTTATTCAAAGACACAAAAGAAGAGGCTCCCACTAATCAAGACACCCCAAGATTCTGGGAAGCTCCGCGAAGACTCTGAAGCACCCCTAATTCAATCCTCACACGAGCTCCCCGAATTACGAGCTCGATTCCAAATCCTTCTCGGGCGTTTTCGATGGTTCAGCTGAATCCCCGGAATAAGGGACAGTCTTCTCCCAGCAGTGAATTAAAAATTTCATCCTCCAAGGTGCTCATCCTCCCTTTCTTGGTCTCGAGCCAGCCCCAGCGTCTCCTGCCTCTGCTCCCAACCGTTTCCAGACACTCGTTGACCCTCTCCCCGTTGCCGCCCTCAGTGGTCTCCGGTCATTAGCGTTTAGCAGCGCACTGGACACAATAAATCCTCATTCTCTGCAGGCCTACTTTCAATTAGCCCCGGTAATTGCCGTCGGCCGAGGCGGTTTCGTGTTTCAGCATGAAGAATTTCGCGTCGCCGTGGGATCCTCGAACCCGGGGAGCCGCCTATTTCTGGAGAACACGAGGACGCGAGCCACTCTCGGAATTATGTAAAATGGCCAATTGTTGGCAATCCCGCGGAGTTTATATAAACCTTGTCTAGGATCCCGTGGAAACTAGCAGTGCAGCCAGATCTTGAGGAGAGTGCGGTGAAACGTGTTTTCGCAACTGGAAAAGTGGCTCGAAGAGATCCATATTTTCGGTGGTGGAGATCCCGAGGTTCGCCATCGCCGGGAGTAATCGTTAAGAATCGTCGGACGGTGTTCCCCCGGAACGAGGGAAATTAGGAAAGTGGCAGAAAGGGGCGAAACACGTATATCAATTTTTTTTTGTCACACAGTCTACAAACACCATCAAAACTATAGGTATATTCTTGAAATTCAATTCGAATTCAGTCAAATACAATGTTCCGCATTCGCAAATTCCTCCTCGCCACTAAGCTGGGCAGCAAAGGGTTCGAGGGTGGAAGGGAAGCAACAAATCGAATAATTTAAACGAGCCTGTGACTCGTCGTGCGAGGCGTCGTTAAAGAGGAGGTGAATTCGATTTCCCCACGATGGTCAAGAAAATATTGGGCCGAGCCAATATTGAACAGAGCAAATTGATTTTCGTTCTCCTACCCACGGAAGACGGGGCAAGTGCACGCCTCCCGGAAAAGGAAGCGCGCGAGAGGGACTCCGTTGGTTATTCTAGCTACTGAGCTCATCGTTATTCTAAAAAAATAAAAGAAGAAACCCCCGCGCGCTCTCCCTCTAAGATAAAGCGCATAATTTATGAAAGCAGTTTCCGTATAATCCCCTGCAGTGTCTGCAGCCGTGATTTGCCTCCGTTCCCATCGGAAAGCTATTCCACCCGCAACAGCGAAGTTCCCCGCGTGGAAATAATTGTGCCGCGTGCAATCAGCGTGTCCTCTACGTCTGAGCAACGGGAGCACAAACCGGCCAAGCATGTCTCTTAATTCATAATTAGTGAAAATACCGGTGAACCTTCGTTTCTAGATTCTTGTAATCGTTATTTCCCTCTGGAAATGAAATTACTCGGTTCCTTTCCATTCGCAGCCTTTGTTAAAACACTTTTGCATATAAGGTGCATCACGCCGCATAACTCGAGGATATTAAATTTCTTTTAATTAGGTAGGGGAGACCGGGGCAGGTTGTAACACGGGGTAAATTGTAACATAAGTAAAATCTTTTGAACGACAAATCTGGTAACCCACAGCATGCGAGAGCTGCTTGACGATATTAGCACCGTCGGTTTTAGTGACACAAACGAGCGTTATGTATTCATTTTGTGGTAATAGCCCAAAATTTTAGTATTTAGAGCACGTAAGTAAATGTTGTCTTGGCACTTTTATTTCAATTAACCGTCATTAGGAACCGTTTGAATTTTTGTTTCTTGGTCGCAAACGAATCAGTACACATTGGTTTATTATTATGTGTACGCATTTTAGTGATTTGATGTTTAGTTTCTCGTTTGCTGAGATAAAACGCAAAAATTCGACCTCGGGGTAAATTGTAACATGTTACTATACTTACTCCGCTCCAAGTGGTGATAAAGCAAGCTATTTGCTGACACACCGGAGAAAGATGCTCTAGACGACCAACAGAACATTCGAGAATCCAAAAAATAGAAAAAAAGTATGAAGGCAAAAGTAAAGACAGCACAGAAGAAGATTTTGATAGAATCGGATGAATAAGCAATGATTGCTTAAGGGAACCTTCCGGTCTAGAGCCCAAAAAAATAGGTGATTTTTAGGAATTAATTAAAGGAAAACTACTTTATATAATTTAATGGGACTTTTTGCATTGTATTAAGGATGTCTTAAGTTATAGAAATATATTTTTTGTTTTATAATTAATTATTGCAGACGGCCCTGGGGAGTCGTTAAAGTCAAGGCGTCAAAAAATTGATCCAAATCGGTGGGACCTGTATCTCCAAAAGTTATTATCCGATTCGACTGAAACTTATTTTATTTTGAAGATTATACTTCTGGCTAGGGGGGAACTAGAAAAAATTAAAAAAAATACATTTTTTTTAGAAAATAACGACACTTGAAGTTTGAAATCACTTTTCCCTGTACTTTTCGTCCTTTCAACGCCTTTGAAAATTATAAATTTTCAATTTTTTGTAATTTTTCTAGTTCCCCCCCTAGCCAGAAGTATATTCTTCCAAATAAAAAAAGGTTCAATCGAATCGGATAATAACTTTTGGAGATACAGGTCCCACCGTTTTGAGAACACTGTTTCGAGAAAAACGCGTTAAAGGTTTACGTGAGCGCCGAGTGCCCGGTTGTTGCCCAATGCCCATGCATTTGCCGCTACTCAAATGCCTATAACTTCTGGAATTTTACGAATTTCAACAAATCCTTTTAAACACGTATTCCTAAAAGGTTGAACATTCGAAAAATGAAATAAAAAAAAAATCGACTTTTAGATCGGAAGGTCCCCTTAACTCATGTATATCAAATGTTTAATAATGATCTGTGTTTTCATTTATATTTTTTAGAAATGTTTATTTGTCTTCATATTTGTATTTAAATAAGTAAAACAGATGTGTTACAATTCACCCCGGACTGGGGCAGATTGTAACAAAGGTTCAGATTTGTTTAAGATGAAGCTAGATGTCTAAGTGTCCAAGATTTTGTCACGTACTTTCACGCAATTAGTTCACCACATATGTAAGTAGTAAATCACGCAAATAATTTCCTGATTGAGGAAAACACTTTCGAGAAAAAACTGTATAAACTTTTTTTGTTACAATCTGCCCCGGTCTCCCCTACATTACGCGACGCGATTCAGGTGGCACTAATTTCTGTCACATTCGATAGTCCCTTTACGATTAATTCATTGCACAGCCATCGATCCACGGCTGAATGTCATCGGCATAAAAAATGTCACCTCTCATTTGATTATTCTGAGTGAAGTTGCACAAACAAGGTCGTCGGAAGTCACCGTATCCTCTTATTTCTAATGCATTCGAGCGAATCTGCAGACAATCGCGTGACACGAGTCCCCTTTGAATCGTGGCCGAGGAATTGTCTTGATCGATACGACCGCGATTGTTGCAGATTGGTCGCCGAACGATTTGCAAAGTCATTCACAGTCTCCTCATTATTTATAACAGTTGTAATGGTCCTTGGAGCTTGCATCGCGAAGCTAGTATTAAATAGGAGAACGTTTGATAATAAATCTGCATGGGCCTGGGCAGCAATAAAAAGGGAAAGTGCCAATTTATTTATCGCGAAACAATTCCAACTACCCCCACGCGATATCCAGCATCAATTAATTGCCCAAGTATCAGCTTAACGTGACCAATTAAATCACTGACGCATGCTCGATCAGATACATATTTTACAATGCTTTTATTACGGACGTGTCTGCAGCGCCCATCGATTAGCCAGCAGAAGCACTTTATACCATCGGATATCTTTTATCGAGCTTGGCATAAAAATAGGCGTGTATAGAAGACGACTCGCAACACAGTCGAGCAGAGATGCAACCGTCAAATGCATCGGCATTAAGGGGGATAACGTATATATCCGTGGGGGAGATTTAGACGACGAGGTCAATCGAGACCAATCGCGATGTAATTGAATCGTGCGCGGAATAAACGGATAAACAATATCGGCAACTGCTCCATTTTCTGGGTGAAATCGAGAATTTCGCGGGCCAGAAGCTTTCATCCGATATACACCGGGTGACTCGCGAGAAAACCACACAGACATTTCCCACTGGACCGACCCCCCCAAAGAGTAAAGCAAAGTGCCATTCGCCCTCAATAAAATCAGGAACCTCATTCTGCTTCAGAGTAACCGAAGAACCCCTTCCTGCCACTGTTACGCGAACCTGTAAAGAATGTCAAAATTCAGAAGCGTTATTCGAAAAGAAATTTCTTTCCCTCGTTCCGTTAACGATCATCGCTGCAGCAATTGCCCGATAGATCGTTGTCCCCTCCGACGACGCCACCAGGCTTCGAATTAAAGTCCCCACCTCCGAAAGCCAGGCCGCGCTTGGTCGCTGGAGCTCTCCACAAAATCGAGGAACGATAAAAACGCGACGTGTCGCGGCGAGTGCACGCACGTGTATTGTGCGCGAGCATGTGAAACACGATCGACGGCCTGCGAAGACGAACGAGCATCTCTGATCGACGAAATAAGGGCATCCAGATCGAAATGGGAAAGGTATTGGCCGCGCGATCGCCAAACGCGATGACAATCGCGTCGCGAAAAGTTCCACGTTGGCGCGTGGCATCAACAGGCGTAATTTCCCTCTGTCCGGCGAATTTTGGCGGCGGATAAACGCTGCGAACGCGGGCACAACGATTCCGCGTGAAAAAAAAAAAACGAATGGAAATTGTGAAACGAGGTTTCCCCGCGCGGCCCTTCGTTGCCGCGGGAATCGGGATTCAAAAACTGTGGAAATGCGTGGCCACTTGAGCCTCGATTTTTAATGGAGATGTTTTTCAAATTCGATTCAATAACTTCGCTCCATCGACAGGTGGGACGATAAAGTACCGTGAAAGTGACGGGAACGAGAGCGACGCTAGTGGATTTTCAGCTTTAATGTTATGCGATCTCATTAAACCTGAATAACCCCCCTATCGTTGCCGCTCTGCCCGCGCGATTCCCCTTGCAAATATTATCTCTACGAACGATTAACAGATTACCGTGATTTCGTTCAGGAATCTTCAATTAGGCTTTAAAACAATCGCGCCGGGCACGTTAGAATCGTTGCATCGATGAAGATTTAATTGTTATTGAAACATCGAGTAAATTGGTAAAAACTGTTTAAAAAAATTATCGCTTTGACTTAACATTAAAATGAGAACACTAATTGAAAAATATATATTTTCACAGTATTAGTAGTAGTTATTGAGTTGATAAGCTTTTATTTCTATTTTTGGCGCAGAAATATTGATTTCCAATAAATTGCTAATTTAAAATCATACGTAAAATTTTTTTACAAAAAATTATTTTAATTATACAAAAATTGTTAAAATTGGAGTTGCACCCCTCTCGTTGCGGGGTGCTCAATTCATGCACCGGTAATATTCTACTTCTTGATTAACAACGTCAGTACAATATTTGTGTGAATCTCATCGATGATATACCTTAACGAATCTAAGGCAGCTGGTGAGAAATTTAATCTAAAATCAGCTCGGTAATATCGGATTCAGAGATAATGATAATTGTCACGGTATTTTGCCGCGATTGATTGACTCTACCAACATCTGATTTCCATCGATTCGAAGCACTCTGGATTTATTTATTATCTGCGATAAAAGTGATAGCACGTTAAGGTGATCTATAAAGATTACATCGTGTGGACTGAGTGCTTTGAATATTACAATCGAGGCAGAATCAACTGGTCGTCGAAGGCCACAGCTTTTAGTATTTATTATTACAATTGTCTTTTACTGTGTCCCCCTTAAACAGGGAATGTTCTCCGCGGGGAGCCAGAAGCAGCAAGTATGTCTGCTCTTCCTCGTGCAAATCGTCGTCATCGTGCTGCTGTCAGTGCTGACGACATACGGTCCAGAAGCGAACTCTAATTTGCTGAAAAATCGCGCAGGTCAGTGTGCATTTATTTATGCGAACCCGCCGCCATAATTATGCAACGCTGTAACTTATTCAGAAAGCACGCGTGTTCCCCCATCAATAAACATTCCACGCTGTGAGACCCATGTTTCGAGATCATCTACACACGTTTTGCATTAATCTTTCAACATTCATATTCCCGCGCCTGTTAAAAAAATAACAAAATTCTAGGGCACACGAGCACGCGCGCAAGCGAGTTTTAAGGGTGCTCGAACCTCGCCCTGCTCCTCCTATCAATAATTCAATTCAAACACTCTTGCACGCCCTCTCACACCCGTTTCATCCGCAGAAATGGAAACACGTTTAATGAAAAAGATCGCGGGATGTAAATTAACGAAGTAAAGAAACAATAATTCTCTGTTTTCCCCCGGCCATTCCTACTTTTATTTATCCCCGCGCGAGTTACGGCAAAATTGCCGCGCCTTACGTGCCAATAAAAAAGCGAAGGATCCGCTTACGTTCCGCTTTGGTTCGCCGAGTTGTACTCCGAAGGGTCCCCTTCGAGCTTTTACTGTTTGTACTTGAACAAAGGCTTACGAGCGGCCGGCGAGCATCGGGAGACGGCTGCGCTTTCATTTCCGAGTCAAAGGAGAACGTAACGAGTGAAAAAACGAGAAAGGGAAGAGATAGGGGCGGGAGACGTCCCGAGACGGACCTCGCGGAATTCATAAAATTTCCCACGCCTGTCATTGGCGGAATTACAGAGTAATTAAACTTTCAGGTGACCACGACGGGAAGCCGAATGAAGACTCGTTGCGGATTTACCCGAGTGAGTAAATCGAATTACTTGATTCCGTATTTATATTCGTCCAGCGAGGAATTAATTAGAATTCTCCGCTCCGCGGGATGAGCAGAAATCGGGGACAGAACGAGTCTGAAACAGGAAATCATTTCGAACACTCGTCGATCTGCCTCGGTACTTGAGCGTTCTCTGTACGCTCGCGCTATGGAATTCGCGATGAAAGGGAAGAAGTAGCGTTTTCTTCCTTAGAACACGAGTCGAAAGCGTGGAGTACAGATTTTTCGTACGCGCCTTTGTTTTCGAGGAACGCGGCTTCGAAGACTGGCGAAGGGGTTTGAGTCGTGCACTAGTCAGACCACTGTGCTAGTAGTACACATCAGTCATTTCCGAAGACATCTTTCTGAAAAAGGAAGATTCGCGGGAGAAAAATGTATTCCACAGTTTCGATTCATTTTCGGGTATAGAATCACTTTGTGTTCTGAATTAGTTAAAAATCTTTACGATGCAACGTGGAGGAGTATCAGTGGCGGATTAAACCCGATTTCTGGCCATCCTGTGCTTTCATTTCAATTTATTATGCTGCATTAATTTTATAGCAGTTTTATGTAGTCTGGCTTTGAACGAATTAACGTTTCAACCTGTTACCTCCAGTTCCGCTTTGAAAGATGACTAACATCGCCGTTAATGTCAACGCTGCACGGCATTGGCAACATAAAAGGACCCCTCGCTTTATAATAAATCCACTTCGTCGTAGCTTTCCTTGGGATCCATTAATTTAATTTACTCTTTGGCCTTTTGGAACGTTTATTCAACGCCGGTCGAATAATCCGTGCGTACACTCGAACTATTTACTTTGTCGCTCAGCAGATCCTGAATAACATCGCGTTAACGCTACGGCTAATAACCATTAATAATTCCCATGAAATATGGCGACCAGCGGAATTTACGACGGGATTAAGCGCATCGTCAAAGTCGATTTTATTAAAGTCACATATAACATAATGTTGAAGTCGAAATTGAAGGACGAATCCTCTCAATCAACTCATTTTCCTTCATTTTGGAAATCACAGAATCTAAACTAACGCAGGGAACACGAGCGCTACTGGTCATATCAATAATAGAGCTCTTACTACCCGACCCGCCGGGTACCCGGGTACCCGCCGGGTACCCGTGAGATACCCGAGTACCCGGGTAAACAAAAATTACCCGGCTACCCGGGTAGACAAAAATTACCCGGGTACCCGTGAGATACCCGACCTGCCGGGTACCCGAGTACTCGAGTATTCCGAAAGACACCCAAGCAAATGAAAATATAAATCTGATAGATTTGGAGCCATATTTATATTGTATGCATTATCGTGGACGTTCACTTTACTGCTGATATTCCAATTTTCATTAACCAGGTTAAACATGATGGCTAAATTCTTCCCCGAATGACGATCTTCCATGTGCAAAGTGTATAACTTTATAGGATCCACTTTTTATTTATAATGTGTAGAGTTGTAGAAACGAATGGATCTTGTGATCTCGAGTACCATCCATTATTAAGAATGGCCATATCAAACACCATAGAAAGTTACTTTTCTATTCTACTTCATTACGCATTACAGTCAACTCTCCTATAACGTGATTAATTCGTACCGCGTTATATGGAGACCGCGTTATAAGAAACTCAGAATTACATAGTACAAATCATATTAATTCGTACCGCGTTATAGGTAGGAGGACTGTCGCAATTTTTGCTCGGCGTTATATGGAAACCGCGTTATAGGAGGGTATATAAATAAGGTGCGATCGTTTTACCCCGGGTCCACACCAAGGCGAACACGAACAAAAACATTGTTCGCGAACTTTTTCGTCTGTTCTTGCAAAGTCCACATCGCTGCGAACATGAAAAAAAACTCAGCGTACGAACCGTATGTGAACGTACGCTGAGTTTTTTTTCATGTTCGCAGCAATGTGGACTTGGCAAGAACAGACGAAAAAGTTCGCGAACAATGTTTTTGTTCGTGTTCGCCTTCCTGTGGACCCGGGGTTAGGATACTTTTAAGATAAGGACACCAACACCCCGGTTCGGCAATTACTGCTTGAAAGATAACATACTATCATGTATAGTTCATGTTACTTTTCCATCCTCCGATGGATTAAAGAAGTAGTCGCAATCCAGCCGACCGACATTGTTGCATCGGGTCTTGATGTAGCAACAATGTCGATCGGAATGATCGCGGTTACTTCTTTTCTTTTGAGACCTCTATCGACGCTATGTTTCTTCGTCCAGTCTGTGTTATAAACTCAAGCAATTCAGTACTAAATGGCTCCACGTAAAAGTTTGGTGTGGCAATATTGCACTCCATCCGAAGATGGAAAATCTATTACCTGTGGAATATGTAATAGTACATTATCATTTAATGGATCAACGTCAGTGATTATGAAACATTTGCGGGGCAAGCATAGAGAAGCATTGTCTAGTATTTCCAGTGGATTAGACATTGACGTTGATGAACCATCAACATCAGGACCAGGACCATCACATGGAATTAACGAAGGCAGTTCTTGTAGGAAGCAACAGAAATTAGTCACCCCTTGTACATCAATGCGACAAGAACAAATATCACAGGCACTTGCTCGTATGATTTCCGCAAATATAATGCCCATTTCCTTCTGTAATAGTAAAGGATTTAAAGAATTTATGGCTATATTGGAACCGGGATATCAATGTCCTTGTCCTAAAAGTACATTAAAACGTTTACAACTAATATATAATGAGAAACGAAGTAAAATAGAAAAAGAACTATCTATGGCCTCGGATATAGCCATTACCAATGATGGATGGTCCTCAAGATCACAGGATTCTTATATTTCGACAACTGCACATTTTATAAATGAAAAGTGGATCATAAAAAATTACACACTTTGTACCCAATTCATGGAAGATCGACATTCGGGCGAGAATTTAGCCATAATGTTTAATTTAATTAATGAAGACTGGAATATCAACAATAAAGTGAATGCTATGGTCCATGACAATGCATCAAATATAAGTATGGCTGCAAATCTGGCAGATAATGTGCGATACAGCATTTCTTGTGCCGCACACAATGTACAATTGTGTGTGAAAGATGCTTTGGATACAGTCGACGAGTTCAAAGAAGTGATAAAAAAGGGCAGTAAGATTGTGCAATATTTTAATCATTCAAATTTAGCAGCGAGTACTTTGACCGAAAAGCAGGAGCAGTTAGATTTAAGTAAACAGAAATTAATTCAAAGTTGTCCCACAAGGTGAAATTCCTATTATTATATGTGTGAGCGACTTGTGAATCATAGAACTGCAATTATTTCTGTTTTAACAGATAGAGTTATTACAAAAGTAAATATCGCTTTAAAACTTGAAATGTCGGAATATTATTGGTTAATAATGAGTGATATTATTGCGGTGTTAAAACCTTTGCAAGTAGCGACTACTGCACTATGCTCCGAAAATACAGTAACTATTTCTATGGTACTGCCTATTATCCATGGCATTGTTAATAATCATTTGACAGTTAATAACACGGGCAGAGCTGAGACTGAGCAATTTAAAAATGTTTTGGTAACGTCCTTTGTCAATAGATTTAATTTACAATCACGTGTTGAAACTGTACATCATTTTGCTTCGTTTCTTGATCCAAGAAGCAAGGAAATGTCGTTCGAAAATAATGAAATGAAAAATCTTACCAGAAGTTCCATTGGTAATATGATAGAAAACATTTCTATAACTGAAACTGTAGAAAATGTTAATCCTATGCCAAGTGCACTAGATTTTATATTCCAAACTTCACAATCTA
Organism: Andrena fulva; assembly: GCA_946251845.1. Taxonomy (NCBI): domain Eukaryota; kingdom Metazoa; phylum Arthropoda; class Insecta; order Hymenoptera; family Andrenidae; genus Andrena; species Andrena fulva. Next base: position 56,033,792 of record OX276329.1, on the reverse strand, counting down.
ACAACGATAGTAATTCCGAACTGCAAATGTATTTGCAAGAGACACAAATGGACCATAATTTATGCCCATTAGAATGGTGGAGAACACGTGAAAGCAAATACCCTAGACTTGCAAAAATGGCCAAGATGTATTTATGTATACCTGCGACGTCTGCCAGCTCTGAACGAGTATTCTCAACCGCTGGAAATATTGTTACCGCAAAGCGTAGCAGCCTACTACCTGAGAATGTTGATTTGTTGGTATTTCTATACAAAAATAAAGATATCTAATTCAAAATAATTAATTGCTTCACAGTTTTATTGTTTCACACAAAAATATAAATTACTCGAAACATACCCGACGAGTTAGGTGGTAATAGCTCTAGTGTCTCATGGGTACCCAGATAGCCGAGTAATTTTTGCCTACCCGGGTATCTCACGGGTACCCGGGTAACCGAGTAATTTTGGTCTACCCGGGTATCTCACGGGTACCCGGGTAACCGAGTAATTTTGGTCTACCCGGGTGTCTCGCCGGGTACCCGGGTACCCGGGTACCCGGATACCCGGGCCAAAAGAATAGCTCTAATCAATAATACTATTGAAACCTACTAGTGATGCTAGCCATATTAATTATACAAAAGACACAGGAGGTAGTGGCGCACCCAGAGGGGGTGCGGGTCAAGGGGCTCCGACACCCCCAAAGAAAAAGGAAAAAGGTGATTAATGTAACCACGGCTGGAGTGATTCAGGAGCTTCGTGAAAAGCAAAGAAAACTGAATATTATTCTTAAAATAATTTTTATGATCACCTAATGAATTTTATTCAATTTGCATTGCAAATATTTTTATCCATTGTACCTACTCGGCTCCCCCAAAATTGAATACTGAGCGCGCCACTGACAGAAGATGACATTATGTACTCACAGGCCAGCGACACTAGCAGGTATAAAGCCTCGCGGCACCAATGCAGCGCATGTAAAGAGGTCTCCAGCGTAACAATAGGAAGCTGAAAGAAACGTTGAATTTGAAGATAGTAGGCGTTCCAGTGCGCGGTGTAAAATAATAGAATTCGTGGGTAGGCGATCGCAGACGTCGTTTAGTTCGAACCTACGCCCCAAAACGCGAGCTGGGGCCCGGAGTTAACAACCTGCGCGTTTCCTTCCTGGCATTATCCGCCGAAGAACAGCGCGGTGGCCAAACTTTCTGGATAGGAGAGTTCCATCGCGCGCGACCCCCCGCACCAGGATCCATAAAACGTGAATTTAGGTGTTCACCGGAGGGGGTTAACAACCGTATCGCTCGACACGCGTGACGTTAAAGCCTCGGCCCCCGAAAAGCTGTTCGGTGCTTCCGAAATTTCGCCCCAACGGAAACACATCTTTCCACTCCCTCAAAAATTCGCCTCTCCCATCCGCTGGCTGGAAAACCAAGCCTCGGGGTCGCGATACTACGATGCCGCATTCACTGGGATCTACACAGCGTGTCCTATTACGTCGACGTTAATCCGATAATCTCGGGTCCACGTGTACTTCGACATCTATCTCAGATCTTGAAACTTGCCCGCGGCATTATAATGGAGGAAGAAAGGAACGGCGTGACGAAGTGCAGGCGCGTGGTTCGCGGAGTGCTCTTCGACATCCATCTGAATATGGATCGTAATTCTTACCAGTGAAATATTCCAGGTGGCCATTAAACTCTTACGTGACATTGGCGCGCATACTCTCCCACGTTAATTAATCCGGCTAATTCTTCGTGGAAACGAATACCGATGGTGCCATTATTACACCAGCTACACCGAAGCACGCTATACTTCGCGTCAAACGCCAGTTCGCCAGAATAGAATGAAATAAACTCGCCTCCAGTGGGGGAACTGCTGTTTGGAATCGAATTCATTAGAAGGCTTCCGCATCGACGAACATAGTCTCCCGTGATACTCGATAACAGAGGAACACGCGCCGAAAGAACCAGCTGCCCTGACCTCCTGCTCTTTAACATCCTCCCGATCTTTATCTGATATTCAAAAGAGCTCCCCCACGCGCAGACTAGGTGCCTCGGGATGCGAAAGCTCGCCGAGCCTCGACACTCCGGGTCGAGTATCGTGTGAGTTACGAGATCGGATTCCAATAAACGGCCAGCGATCGTTCGAGCCACAAGCAACCGTCGGTGCGCGACTGCCAAACGAATTCGAGGTGCGTTAAACGAACCCGAAGGTCGGCCCTTTGACTCCTCTACAAGTGCGTGGAAAGTGGACGAGGGACGTTTAGAAAATCGTGCACCTTGACTGCTCGCACGCGTACACTGCGGGGTGCCCGTCGACGCGCGTCCCAGATGTATCGCGGTGTTAAGGGGTTGAAAACCTGACGTGGGGTGAGAGACACACCTTGCCACGCGTGCCTTCTCTTTGGCTGCTGTTGCGAGGCGGTGATCGAGGCTGCGGGGAATCAGGGAGCGAAGAAGAAACGATTCTCGCGTCTTCTTCAGAGCTCCGCTGGTAGGTTTGGCGCAGATAGATACAGCGAGGCGAGAGGGAAAAAGTCACCCTCGGGTGCCAGCTGGGGGTAATTCCGCGGGGCTGTTATTCCTCGCGTTCGACGAGGGAAGAGATCGAGGGAGAGAGGAGATGACGACCGACAGCCTATCGCACGCGATCGTGCTCCTCTTTATCGAGGGCTTCCTCCTCTGTGGTTTTTTGGCCACGTTCGATTACGCCCCCGAGGCGGACGCCGGTAACAGGCAGAACAGCTTCTCGGCTCATCTAAATGGAAAACCGAGTTCTTTGCCGGTCACGTACACACGTAAGTTCTTGGACTCGCTCTTTTTCACCGCTCCGCCCTACCCCCCTTTTTCCCCTTATTCGTCTTCCTCGGCCCCCGCTCCCGCCACCCCTTCCGCGTCGCCCGTCTCGTTTGTCTTTCACGCGTGCAGGCTGCATCTGGTTACGAGGAACCAGCTCCGGGAAGGGTATAAAGGCCCTCGAACTTGAGAATAATAGATCCCACAGATTCGTGGCAATCTTTTGCTCGAGGCGAGGGAAACTTTGTATACTATTATCACTGACGATTGAATAGAGGTTGTCTACCATTGATCGCATAATCGGTCGTCGAAATATTAATAGTACCGCGTTTGCTGTAATTCGCCGTATCTTCGAAATGGCAACAAATGTCCTCCAGGCTTCCTTCCGTTAATCGGAAAGCCTCGCACGCAGAAGCAAGCGGAGGGGTGTCTAGCCCCTCGACAAAGGCTCGCGAGGAGACTGAAACAACGGCGAGACGGGGGATGAAAGAAAGACACGCTCCACGGAAAGATAACAACAGACGCGTGCGTAATATTCCGAGAAACTCGTGTACCTATATAACGATGCAAAGAGGCGTCGTCGTCGGTCGGGGTGGCTTAACTTCCTCCGTGGAGTCTCTCGGATAAAGTACGTATATTAACGTCGCGCCACTACACCAGAAACCTCTTTGTGAGATACGGGCTGGCACTGTGTTACGCGAAATCGTATTGCTGAGCGTCCCCCCAGCTCCGCGCGCCCCTCGGCCGCGATTACCTTCGCCATTCCCAAATTGGTTGTACCCGCGTTTGGTAATTTGCGAACCCGAGCCCCCGTTGGCCTCCCGGCACCAGGAATCTTTGAAAATCCTAGAAATCCCCAAGAGGAAGCGAGATCTTTTTCGTGCCGCATCGGAGATGAATCGTGCCCGCAACCCCTCGTTGGATCTTCAACACTGAGATTCGAAACCGGAGGTTTTTCGCGAATTTTAATGGGACTGCGTTAAACGATACCCTGTGATCTTGCAGGATTGAAGAAGATACGAGCAGTGGGGTTTAGATTTAAGGGGGTTTTTGCCTTTCCTTAGGGACGACGCACAAAAAACCAAACAGTTTTTACCGATGCACAGTGGGGAAATTTTGCGATTTTATGGCCAAAACCCCAAAAATGAAATTTTTGAATTCGACAAAATAAATGCAAATGCCAATTGAAGAACTATATACATTTTCGTGGTCAAAACCTCGAAACTTATTTTTAATATATAAAATTTGGCACTTTTACGTTCTGATATATGAGAAACTAAATTATCCGAAAAACAACACTTACAAACATTATGAACGATAAAGATTTTTTTATTATTTACATTTATACACTTAAACCTATGGTACATCAGGGCATCGAAGAAGGGTTATCGCTTCTGACGACAAACCTTTTAATTTTTTATCGGGAAGTTTTCTTAAATTACTAATTACTGGATCTGACGATAATAAAAGCCAAAACTTCAGCACTATGTTCGGTTATTATTATTTGTGAACGTAGTGGATAACAACGAATTTTGGCTTCCCGAACTGTCTCATAATCTGGATACAGATCACAGTTGGTTTCCTTCATTGAGGCTCTGATCGTATTGTACTGATGCGTAGATAATTTTGCTTCTAGTATTACTGAAAGAGCTTTATCAGCAGGTAATCTGGCTGTAGATTTCGTGAATTTATAAAATAATTTTGATAAGTTCGGAAATGCGTCGGAGTGAATGGAAACTTCGCGATTATTATTTGCCTTTAATTTTTTTTCTAACTGTCGCACTTGCTCGCGAATATTCTGTTTCAAATAAATGTGTGCTGTTGTAAATAATTCTTTTTTCGTCAGTATTATTTCATTTTGACAAGATGCTAAAATGAAACAAACAAACATACATAATACAAACAATCAGACAGAAGATCGAAGCTGAATAAAATCGTTTAAAAAATAATAAAAAGGTTTGTAATGTATAACATGTGAAACAGTCACTCGGTCACAGTTATGTCGTATGTTATACAAGACACACAGGATCGTGTTTAAAAAAATGCATATAATTACAAGATTAGCAACTATTAGCAATTAATAATTGCATTTATAGAATCAAAAAAGTTCAACGTAAAATAGGAATGATAAATCATTGCGGGATATTATGGGTTTTATAATTATTTTATGTATTGAAAATTGATTCTTATATGAAAAGGTTATTTCTAAAACACTACTTTAAAAATTGTATAAATTACGTATTAAGAACCGAAACATAATTATTTTGGAGACAAAAAGATATCTTACGCACCACCCAGGAATGGAATCCATGCCTTCAAATTATTTTCTGAACTTTAGATAACACAATATAAGTGTTTGAAGCAACCTGAAAATCTGGAATAATTCTTCGCGATCGGACTAACCTCACATGAACATAAACATTTGCGACTCTATACGAGCTTTGTATTAAAACATTTAGCAGTAAAATTGGAGGCATTTGATGCCCAAATTATTTCTTCAATTGACATTTGCATTTATTTTGTCGAATTCAAAAATTTATTTTTGGGGTTTTGGCCATAAAATCGCAAAATTTCCCCACTGTGCAATGAGTAAATATTTATTAACCTTTCAGTAAGTTGTGAAAAAATATTCAGCCATATATAATAATAATTATTGGAGATATAGGTTAAGAGGATAGAGGATCTCGTCCCTCTAGACGAAAATACCCCCTTGAATATTCTTATGGAATACTTTGTTACGCGCGAATGTATCTCTATCTCGGATTAATGAACTTCTAGTCAGGGATATAGTTGCTTAGTTTTTTCTATTCGAAATGGCACGCTGGTTTGGAAAGTCTTAATCGTACACGCGATGATACCGTGATTATTCATGTTATTAAAACGCATAAACGACGATCCAGCGCCGTTGTATCTTGCGAGTTTCGGTGCCCGCGAACTGCGCCAGAGATGAACATGTGGTCAACACTTTAGCCAGGCGAATCTGAATTTCAAAGTGATACTTTGTGTAGATTACAAAACCCGGCTCGGGGCTGGGAAACGTAATTGGTAAGGTAATCTCGTTGCTCTTCAAAGATTATAAATTTTAGCGTGCTGGTTACGTGTGCGCCGGCGAGACCGACGTGTGTATACGTGTTTTCTTATGGAAATCGCTTTTCGTGCGACGCAGACGAAATTTCCTTCTCATGGAGATACAACGGTTAGCATGAAAATACCGTAAAAATAAAAGGGGATCTACAGAACACGCGGACGTTTCAGCGTCTTTTCCCCTTTAAATAACGAGCCGAATGACGAGCCCTTTCTTCACGTTCGTTTAACACATCGCGCCAGTGGCGGAAACGTATTATGCTTGTTAATTGAGGAGTTGAAATGGTAAACGATGTAAGCTGCAGTAGTTGAAATTTTCGGTGGAAACACAAAACTCATGTCTGTTCATTTTGTCACTTACATCGTTTATCACTCGTTTCTCGCCATGGACTTTCGGCGTATAGCACCTGCACAGATTTAGAGGGAAATAAGAAGATTAGGGCCCCGAAGATTGCTGGCACTTTCATCGTTTCTCACCACAGCGAAGTTGGCACTCAAGATTTCATCTCTATCTTGCGATAGCCCTAACGATTAAAATAAATTATTCTAGCGGTTATAACTATTGCCACAGTATTCCGCATAAAGATCACACCCTTCTCCACTAAAAAAAATATTTTTTATCTTTTTGACACCTACATCGTTTGCCATTTCAACTCCTCATTTATCCATAATTGAAATATCAAATATCTCTCATTAAAATTACACATACCAGTGTCTAATTTAAACTGGCGATGAACAATTAAATGCACCGCACCGATGCAGCTGCATTAACGAGTCTTCCAGCCAGAAATAGTTTACTGACGAATTTATACTTCGAAGGCAAAGGAAACGAAATAAAAGAGAGTGTGGGAGAGTGTAAATTCGGCGGCTCGAAGATACTATTACCCGGCGAAAAGAAGACTCCTAGCAGGCGGGCTCGGGCTGTGCAGTCCGTCGCTGTGACGATTGGTCGAGTCACCTATTTGGGCACACTTTTAAAGACGGGGCACATGTATTTTGGTTATTGGCTGAAGTTGCCACATACATTGTCGCACCGCGCGACGAAGAGTGCGAACGAAACACATCGAGACCGAGTGGGATAGAGCGATCTGATCGACGATCGTCAAAACAATAGCGCAGTGTCCACGGGAAATTCCCTGCGTAGTATAATACTCGCGCCGCAGGGAGGGAGAACGCATGCGCGCGATGACGCGGTGACAGTTAAACCAATCAACGCCAAGACGGGACACGCCGTTTCGTTTCCCATCGTTTCCCATCTTGGCGTTGATTGGTTTAACTGTCACCGCGTCATCGCGCGCATGCGTTCTCCCTCCCTGCGGCGCGAGTATTATACTACGCAGGGAATTTCCCGTGGACACTGCAATAGCGTAGGCTACGTTTGGTCAGATCGCTCTATCCCACTCGGTCTCGATGTGTTTCGTTCGCTCTCTTCGTCGCACGGTGCGACAATGTATGTGCTGGCAACTTCAGCCAATAACTAAAATACGTGTGCCCCGTCTTTAAAAGTGTGCCGAAATAGGGGACTCGACCAATCGTCACAGCGACGGACTGCACAGCCCGAGACCGCCTGCTAGGAGTCTTCTTTTCGCCGGGTAATAGTACTTTTACACGGCGGGCGCAAAATGCAAGCCCGGACTAAGTTTTATACAATATACGCCCATCTCTGCTTCCACTTTCGCCAAGTTGCGCTGTGGATTATACTTTGGTAGAAATTTCGGCGTGCCGTTAAGCAGCTTGAAAAAATCAAGGAATTCCCTGAGAGTTTAACAAAGTCTAATGAAACGTTCTGGCCCCAGGAATTTAAAGGAGTGTTAGGTTACCCTCGGCTATCAAGGAACTCTTTCTTTGACAATTCTTTTACTGGATCGTTCAGATAAGGAGCCGTCCTTAAATTACGTGAGGGTAATTTGGGCGATTTCTTACACCCTCTTTCCCCAAGTATAAGAATTCGTAAGATTTTATGTTAAATCCAAAATAAATTCTCGTTCGATGATCTCAAACTGAGTGTAAAAAAGTGTTCTCTCTTGATTCCCTGGTCGTTGCTGCTTCTCCCGTATAAAAGTCACGGCAGGGACAGCAATGGCTCAAGTGATAAATAGATTACCTGGACGCGCCTCGAATAATTTCGCATGGAACACCGGTTTTCCACCATAAATGCACTGTAAAAGATAGATCTCCGTTCTCTTTCGCCTCTGTTTCACGGTGAAATTCTTTTTTCAATCGGTGGGAATAGGTGTTCATCATATTTTCCGTAATTTATAGGTTTCGAGTAGAGCTATTGTTTTTGCCCGGGTATCCGGGTACCCGGGTACTCGAGTACCCGGTGAGACCCCGGGTAGAAAAAAATTACTCGGGTACCCGGATACCCGTAGGATACCCGACTACCCGGGTACCCGGGTAGACAAAAATTACCCGTGTGTCCATGAGATACCCGAGTAACTGAAGTGTGATGAGATAGTTGAGAATTTCGATTTGACAGCATATTCCGTTCATTACTGAGGTTAGCCGAAAATGATCGAAAGTCGAAAAACGATCGGCTGTCAAATCGAAATTCTCAACTATCTCATCACACTTCAGTTACTCGGGTATCTCATGGACACACGGGTAATTTTTGTCTACCCGGGTAGTCGGGTATCCTACGGGTACCCGGGTACCCGAGTAATTTTTTTCTACCCGGGGTCTCACCGGGTACTCGAGTACCCGGGCGGGCGGGTAGTAAGAGCTCTAGTTTCGAGTAGCGTCGCAGCAACAAAGACGCATTTGTCTCGCGCCCGTCACTTTCTCGATGCATTTCTCGGCAACTGCTAGGATAGCGAAAGGTATTTTCTTGAATTAAACGTGGTGAGTGGTCGTGACTCATTTCCTGTATTCGACTGGTGCCAAGAAATAGAACGGCGACGCGCACTCGCCAACTTCTTAATCTCCGCTTCCTCGTCCTACGGTTCCCGTATCGACATCGACGCTTCGGCATTGATACGGTGCACGCGCGGCCGAGCGGGTCGAAGAAAAGCTTTCCCCCGTTATGAAATGTGGTTCCAACCTACTTGAATTTCGACTTCACTCCTCGATCATCCGTTATCCGCATATAAATTGCGCCAGCGACAGTGACAACGCGATAGGGTAGACCGGGGGCGGTAGTAACACTTTGACTTTGGAATACGATTACGCAAAAACTATTACAGTTACAACAACAGTTTTTTTACGAAAATGTTACTTACTTATCTGACATTATTTAAGCCACAACAGTTTCGCTGTATGTCAAGTAACATTCCGGTTATTAATAAAAAATGAGAAGCGGAGAAAGTGTTACAACCGTCCCTGACCCCGGGTCGGTTGTAACACTGCATGGAGTCGATAGTAGCACAAATATAACTTTACAAAATTAAAAATTATTTATTGATTTAGATTATAATAATAAATAAAAAACTAAAATCTATAACAAATTATGTGGTATCGCAATTCTGGCAGAAATAAAATACGTTTTGGCTGGTGCATTCTTCATCTGCTCAATCCTTACATTCAGTATATTGCACCCATTTTTCATTTGGTTTGCTTGTGCTATGCTATAGGATTTCATGCAAATAAGACAATATTATTCGTCTTCTTTGTCCCTATTCGGTTCTGTTGCGGTAAAACCGACCCCGACTGCCGATGTTACAATCGCCCCCGACCATGCTTTTGAACTTAAATTATAAATTTTGACTAACGAGACGCTTAAAAGTGCCAAGTAACGATCAATACTAGTTTAAAAAAGGTCGAATTACAGATTAAAAAATCAAACAAGCACATACTTGCGAAGGGAGTGTTTATATTACAATTTTAAGTCAGTAAGGAAAAGTTACTTTAGGGTATCGAAAAGTTATTTTCTTCACTACCCATGTCTATTGCGTATCTGTACTCCTAGGGCATGGATGTGTATATTCCAAATGTCATTCTTCATCATATATCCAAAATTGGTGTTAATATCTATTATATGTTTTGAGATATTTAGCGTGTTACATTCGCCCCCCTGTGACTACCGCCCCCGGTCTACCCTACCTATGATAAATAAATAGATCACTCAGCGAGACGGGTCTCGTCCGCTTTGATCCCCGACCAGTTTCCGGGGAAATCGCGGAATAAGTTGCCGGCCGGAACGGGGAAATGTTTTTTAATCAAACGCGCGCCACGGCGCCCTTAATCGCCACTGATGTGTGAACATTTGTATTCATTTTAATCTCAGATGGCAGACATACGATCCAATTCAACAAATCAGTGTCTAATTCCTCGCAGTATCAAGATATTAATATTCTTAGCAATAGTTGCATAATTCATGAATTCCATAACTGTGCCGTAAATAATTAATTGCATCTGACCACGATGCCACTGGTGACGACTGCCAGACTCGTAGCAATTATCGCTTAAATTTTATTCGATACTTCGAACCTATAGTAGTACCTCCATTTACTAAACTGGGATTCGTTGCATAAACGCCGCCCCAGATGGGCAAGATTTTCACGGTTATTACGCATTCACGTGCGAATCGCTGAGTGCAAGCAGCCACCCCCGTGATGGATGAGCCCCGGGCGAAACGCGAATCATCTGTTTCAAGTTTCAAGATAGCTCTCGGGCGACCTAAGACGTCCAGCCGCTTTTTCAATGATTTACGAACATATTTTATACAGCCAGGAGTGTCTGCTCTTAATCCAGCTCCTTCCCTCGCTTGATTTATTCGCGCCTCGTTTCGTGAAAGGGGGGGATGAATATTCAGCGGCAAATCGATTACATTTCACGTCGAAGGATTATAACTGGCCTACGAGCGGATCGTGGGGTAATTTTATCGCGAAACGCTGGTAATAACCGTGGAGCACTTATTCGGCGTGAAACGCTGTCAATGCTGCGAGTGATCTTGCCAATACGATCGATGCTATAAATCAGAGGGTACTTGCATGGAATCGGGAACCCCGAGGATCGGCTTTGGCGACATTTGTCAGGCGGCTGGCCAGTAGCGCCAGAGGACCCCGAACATAAGGTGAATGTCCCAATTTCTGCTCATTTAAGAGGTTACTCGTCATAAAGAAGGTGTAAAAGATTTGTTTGTGATCAATAGTTGCAGTGTAATTGATTAATTCTTTAATCATAAATCAACCAATTCGAAAACTATTTAAGAAATATATTTCAAGATGTTTAACTATTAGTAATTTGTAATTAAATACAATGCAATAAATGTCCATATTTCTGCTCACGAAAAATAGCGATGTACGTATTTCTACTCACCATTTGTACCAATTTCTGCTCACATAATATGTTGCCTTTTCAGGTTAAAGTAAGTTACATCTTCTATGGAGAGGTTTTATAACACAACAGTAAAGCATAAAATAATGATAGACAAAAAGTAAAATGCCTTCGAATAGAAATAGAGGTTACAGCATACATTGAATTGTGAGGTTATGTTACTAAAATTTTGGTGAGTAGAAATGCGGACATGACGGTGAGTCGCTTGACCCTAAACCTACTCACCTGTTTTCTATTTAAAAAAATTAAAAATAGTAAAAAAATCTAAATCCAGAGCACAATACGGTATTTGTTTTTGTTATTAAATAAGAACTTTTACTGCAAAAACTATTTTCTGCCCAATTATCGAATACCAATAGTCACCCCCCAAATAGCACAAAGACATCTTATGTACGTCCGAAGGACGTCCGTTCCGGACGTACTGTACGTTCGGAGAATGTCCCGAGAAGGTCCATATATCCTCTGTACGTCCTCGTTAAGTTCTTTAAATGTCGTAGGAAGGTCCTATTTACAAAGTAGAACGTCCTGAGGACGTGCTGTGTCAACATTCTCAGAACGTTTTCCGAACGTCCGAAAGTAAAGTTAAATACGTCCAAAAGGCGTCTTAAAAACGTTTTGCAGATGGTTTAAAAGCGCCTTAAAGACGTCTTCATCAAGTCTGGGTTAGGACATTAAGAAAAAAAATTTGGCGGTGACGGGAATCGAACCCAGGACTCCAAGATTACGAAGCAACTGCTTTTCGCAACTACTCAAGACACTTCCTTGCAAATAATTCCAATTTCTAGGTATATAACAAATATTAATAGTTTATAAAAAATGTGCATTGACGCGAAATATTCTACAGGATATCATCATTCGACCTCTAGACTCATTGCTTAAAATTTCACATTCGTCTCAAGACAGATGTTTTAACGACGACTTAAGACAGACGTCTTGAAGACGTTGTAAGCTATCTGGGAACATTTCAGCATTTCAGCGTCTTCATTGCACAAAAAAATAGCGCAAAGGCGAGGTTCAGTCGTAAGACTGTTTTGCAACCGAACCTGAATCATCTGCAAAACCTACAAGACGGTTGTTCTTCGAACATCTGAAATTTAGATCTTCTAAGGATTCACAACACATACGAGACGAATGTTCTCGGAACATTCGAAATGTAGTCGTGCAAAATAATCACGTGACTTACAAGATTGTTAGATGTTTCTAGAACATCCGAAATTTAAGTCCCAAGAACGTGCGTAGGACTTAAGAAACGGACGTTCCTAGAACATCCGAAATTTAAGTCCTAAGAACGTCCGTAGGACTTAAGAAACGGACGTTCCTAGAACATCCGAAATTTAAGTCCTAAGAACGTCCGTAGGACTTAAGGAACGGACGTTCCTAGAACATCCGAAATTTAAATCCTAAGAACATCCTATGTATGTTCAAAATGGACGTAGGACGTTCGGATATAAACTGGACATGAAAAGGACGTCCTTGGGATGTACGGTGCTATCTGGGCCTGTTCCTTAGCACAACCAACTAGAACACGATCAAAAAATCATGATTATCACGTTTTAAAAGTTTTTCGTTGCTTATGCTGCACTTTGATTAGCCCCAACCTCGTGCAACACTCGTGTAAATGTTCAAATAATTTGGAATTATTTTGTTGCAACTATAGTACAAGCGTAACACTTATAATAATAAGAAAAATACGAAATGAACAGAAATGGGGACATGAGCAGAAATAGGGACATTTACCTTATCGTGGGTTCGAGTCCCAGCACCCGAGGTCCGTTTTTTCCGCGGCTCTCGAACATATATGAATTACGAAGGCTCCTCCTGAAAATTCCTCCTACGCATAAATAAATATAAAAACGTCAAGACTTAAATAATTTCCCATCCACAAGTGCCACCATCTCCCACATTTAGTAGCCCCTTCAGCCTTCCCTCCCTCGCGTGACCATAAACTACCTAGCGTTCTCAAAAGTCGCTGACACAGTGATTGAGCGTGAACGATGCTGCAGAAGAAATACAAGCGAACTTCCCCTCCGATTCACCACCAAACCGCCATCCACAGTGGCCTTATTAAAATGTTCCGTGTACAGGAGCGCGAGGAAGAAGAGGTTGAACGCACGGATGGCGCAAGGGCGTGAATTACTCCGGTGGCAGGGCATGCAGAACAGGGAGTGTCTCGCGTATAAGTTTGCGGTTATCTGCGAATCGGTCAGCAGAAACGGCTACCGCCTGCTCCCTGGGCAGTCTCTCCGGTAGCGCGCCGGGCCCGCGTAATTGCGGCGATCAATTAACGCGCGATTAACAGCGCCCGACGAGCAGGCGTGCTAGCGGGCGAGCAAACAAGCAAAACGGCCGCGCTCATTAACCGCACGCGAGACAAAGCATGCGCCTACAAAAAAAGGTCTTTTCTGTTTCCTCTCTTCTAACCCGCCACGCGCGCGCTCTTTCGACTGCCGCTAAAACGTCTCAGTGTACCAAGATGTCCACGTGATGATCTGGATCGGATTCGGCTTCCTGATGACCTACCTCAGGAGGTACGGGCAGAGCTCGGTTGGCCTGACGTTCCTCGTCGGCGTGATCCTGGTACAGGTGGCCATGATCTGCGACGGGGTGATGAACATCAGGAAGGGCAGCAAGGCGTACCTGTCTCTGAAAAGGTTAGTAGCGGTTTAACAGTATAGGGGTGGTGGTTCGTAGAATGTCAGTACCAGTGAAATGTCAGAGATTCGTGGCAGGGAATACTTGAAGTCCATGGGACGCAAGAGTTTTTCTGTACACCCCAATCAGAAAAGGGAACATTTCGAGCGGAAAGTGATGAAAAGGAGAGTAATTACTATAGCTCTCTCTCTCTCTTTCCCCCGCTTTCCTAATTATACCACTGCAATGAGAATTTTCTGAGTGGCTGAAAACTCTAGCGTTTGACCAGATTTCAAGTCGAGATTAACGTGAAATTAGCACAGTAAACATGGTAATTAAAACATATAACATTCATTGCTCCATCAAAACTGAACTTTCCCTAAAAGGTAAATTAATTCTTCGCTTCTGTAGAGCTTGTTTTTATTCAAAGCCCCAGGAAATTCTTTTATTTTAAAGGGAAATTTGGAAAGTATACATTACTCCGTTGTTCGAGAACGAACAAAAATCTTTTTCAGCGTCGACGGGGGAAGTTTTAAAATTCAGGGGAAAATTTTCGAGATACTCTGTGTGGCGCAGCGTGGGCGTCAACAGCCGCGAAAACAACAACGTTACAGGGACGTGTGTATCGGAAACGAATAAACTCGCGCGGCCTCGGTAATATACACATCAGGTCTCGATTGGCTGAAAAGTCGAAGGATATTTCGCAAGATCCCCTGCAAAATGCATTCGAGGCGAACACCCCCGTTGAATACCAAAGCCAGTTTGTAGGATTGTATTTGGCCTCGTGCATGAATAGTTAATAAGCCGGAAAGTGCACAGGCACTTTGTTTCCCGTGGATCCCGTTTCTCCTAGGGAAATCCTAATTTCCTCTAAACTGAGAAGAAGCGACAGTTCCGTCGAACAGGATTCATTCACAGTTTAAGGAACAACATGGCGATATAAACAAGAAACTTATAAATTCATTCAAGGCGTGTAGGTCTATTTCAATCGCAAGAGCAGCGTTTCGGTTAACAGAATCTTGTTACATAGTGTGCTTCATTATTGGAAATAAGGTCTTTACAAGTGTCAACGTCTGTACTAATGCTTCTATTCCCTATCGCCCATTTCCATCAAGTTCGTCTAAATGAGTCTCATCATCGAACGACTATCGATATCCAAACGCCCACTTGCCATGCCGCACAGTGGGCCGGATTCACTTATTTGACGCCATTTTGGTGTTTTTTTCAAGATATCGGAATGAAATTGACACCAAAAAATAGGATAAAATTTTTCCTATCTAATGATGTATAATTTAATATTTTTGACATTTATTTATTTATTTATTTTTCATTTTTTTTAACTTAATTGTGAAATTTTTTTTTTAAAACTATTCATTTGGTACTTTATTTAATGCCCTTTTCAGTGGTTTAAATCGAATGTTCGCAAAACTTTTCGTTTCCAAGTTATAAGGAAAAGTCGAAAAATAAAGGAATGCAGCCAAATATCGTTTTGTTTAAATTGAAGGTCAATTTTTTGCGCTAAACATCATCTTTTATTAGTAATTAATGTAAACAATTTATTAAAAAATAATTCTGAAAACAGTCAGTAAAATTGCGACATTTCTTAAAATTGACAAGGAATATCTTTCAAGTCCGAACGAGTCCCGTATTTTTACAAGGGGGAATCTTTTCAGTGCACCTTCCTCTATACCAGCGCTGCACAAGGAGCTGTTTTCGGCGCCTAGCGGCGAGCAACCCACCTATCTCGTTGCTAAGGTTAGAATCGGTGAGGAGAACTGCAGTAGTGTACGTGCATTTGGTATGACTTGAACCCAGCCATATTTACTGATGCTACGAGCCTACGTTCACGCACATACACTACTGCAGTTCTCCTCACCGATTCTAACCTTAGCAACGAGATAGGTGGGTTGCTCGCCGCTAGGCGCCGAAAACAGCTCCTTGTGCAGCGCTGCTCTATACAATCACGCAAGAATCACTTCCACCTTCGTCCGGTTTCGAGAAATATTTCGGTTTGAACTCATCAGCGTCGCGTCCTTTTCTTCACGTTCATGCGTTGCATCCTTCTTCGAAGGAATTGTTTAGATTATCGGCACTTGAAGTGTTTATGCTATGATGTAGATAAGCCTTCGACTTGGTCCTGTATTTTCCATTTCCAATCAGTTGAAACTGAACCAGCAGAGACTGCACAGTGACGTTTTCAAACCATATCCAACAGATTTGAAAGTTGCATTCTAATTATTATAAGTTTTTATCACTTTAAATTTTATTTTGTTCAGTTTGTGTTTAATATATTATATATGTGTATATATCTTAGTGTGTTTAGTGTATATTAATGCGTTAGTGTATAGTACATATATGTATAGTACATATTTTGTTCAGTTTGTGTTTAATATATTATATATGTGTATATATCTTAGTGTGTTTAGTGTATATTAATGCGTTAGTGTATAGTACGCATTAATATACACTAAACACACTAAGATATATACACATATATAATATATTAAACACAAACTGAACAAGATAAAATTTAAAGTGATAAAAACTTATAAAAATTAGAATGCAACTTTCAAATCTGTTGGAAATGGTTTGAAAACGTCACTGTGCAGTCTCTGCTGGTTCAGTTTCAACTGATTGGAAATGGAAAATACAGGACCAAATCGAAGGCTTATCTACATCATCGCATAAACACTTCAAGTGCCGATAATCTAAACAATTCCTTCGAAGAAGGATGCAACGCATGAACGTGAAGAAAAGGACGCGACGCTGATGAGTTCAAACCAAAATATTTCTCGAAACCGGACGAAGGTGGAAGTGATTCTTGCGTGATTGTATAGAGGAAGGTGCACTGAAAAGATTCCCCCTTGTAAAAATACGGGACTCGTTGGGACTTGAAAGATATTCCTTGTCAATTTTAAGAAATGTCGCAATTTTACTGACTGTTTTCAGAATTATTTTTTAATAAATTGTTTACATTAATTACTAATAAAAGATGATGTTTAGCGCTAAAAATTGACCTTCAATTAAAACAAAACGATATTTGGCTGCATTCCTTTATTTTTCGACTTTTCCTTATAACTTGGAAACGAAAAGTTTTGCGAACATTCGATTTAAACCACTGAAAAGGGCATTAAATAAAGTACCAAATGAATAGTTTTAAAAAAAAAATTTCACAATTAAGTTAAAAAAAATGAAAAATAAATAAATAAATAAATGTCAAAAATATTAAATTATACATCATTAGATAGGAAAAATTTTATCCTATTTTTTGGTGTCAATTTCATTCCGATATCTTGAAAAAAACACCAAAATGGCGTCAAATAAGTGAATCCGGCCCACTGTGTGCCGCGATCCTCTTTGCGTACCTGTGAACGCCAGCTCATCTCTAATCACTTTCCCTTCAAACTTCATGCCGCGTCATAGCTCCGCGCTGTCTAACAACAACTCATAATTCCACGTCAACGCCATGTTCCGAAATGAATAAATGGCCAGAAATCCTGAAGCCCAGCTCAGTTCTTGTGCAACCCCTTGAAGTTTCTGGGTTAGCACCTAAACGATATTATATTCGTACGACGGTGGCAGATTGTAATTTCTAAAAGGACCTGTTCCGCGTAACCAGTCGATATATTCGCGGGGGTGTTACGAGCGCTGATCTCCAGTCTGGAGCGGCTACCTGCAGGTTAATAACGCGCGTATCGATCATCAACCCCCTGGAAACCACTTTCAGCCTCCTGAGCGCGGACGTTGCGGTTGCCACCCCGTTGATATCCATGGGCGCGTTGCTCGGTAAGACGACCTACATACAGCTCGTGTTCATGGGGATCCTCGAGCTGATCATGTTCACCGTGAACAAGTACGTGGGCGAGCATATACTCATGGTAAGTTCACCCCCTCGGCCACCGACCGACCGCCTTGTCGTCGATTTTCGCCAAGGAGGGCACGCGCGGGCGATCCACCCAAGGCGAGTGTTTATGGCATCCACTTTTACTACCCCACGCGTTACTACTGGAAACTCGAAGCCTCTGAAACACACCGGGGATGAAAAACGAGCGGATGCCAGCGTTGGTAATTGTAAGCACAGTATAATCGTAGATTATAAATTCATGAGCTTTTCTATTATACGATGGAGTAGGGAAAGGGATCGACTGAAACGATGGGGCACGTTTTGAATGTAGGAGACCCTTGTAGATAACAATTATACAGTCGACTGTCCGCGGTTTGCGACGAAAAGAGGCGAGAACCGTGGGGACAGATTTTGCTTCACGCTTTGGGGAGTGGTCCACGGCCCGCCATTGTCTCCTCCTCTGGCGGGAATCGATTTACAAGGTGGCACGCGGTTTTCTCGACAGTCGAAATGAAAACTCTGTTCCCTTTCCGATAGACCGTCGACGCCGGGGACAGCATGTTCGTTCACACTTTTGGCGCCTACTTCGGCCTGGCCGCCAGCTTCGTGTTCGGGATGAAGGAGAAGCCGAAGGAGCACCACCTCGAGGGACCGTCCTACAACTCGGACATCTTCGCGATGATTGGTCTGTTTAACAAACATCTTCAGCACAATAAAATTAAGAATGATTTAGTGAAGTAACTCTAAGAAATCTTCCTTGCTGGACTATAGATTTATTTACTCTAAAACTCTAAACAATGCGCATACTTGTGACGCAACTTTCAAGAGACACCGTCCAAGCATCCCCAATTAATCTTCACCCCCTTTCTTCTAGAAATAGTCCACCCTTCCCTGAAGATAAGACCCATCCGCCGCAGCTCGGGCCTCGCCATCTTTGCCCGACCTTCTCGCAAACGCGTGCTATTCCCCTCGCTCTTCGTCCACGCGTCTATAGCTTCGCCCGTCTTCCTCAACCACGTCCATCTTTCTCCAGCAGCTAGTTGTTCGTACCTTTTTCCTCGCGGTCAATCGAGCACCGACGATAAAGGGGTGCACCGCGACCGCCTCGGGCTCCCCTTCATCCCCCACGCGCGCGCAACTTCCTCGGCATTTTTTGCCCACATCCAAGACACCGTCCCCGGTTTTTCTAGGACTAGCTGTTCACACCTTTTTCCCCGCTGTCCATGGGGCGCCGATAAAAGAGGAGGACGTCGCGGCTCGAGCTTCGCTTCACCCTTTCTTCTTCCACGACGTAGACAGGGTGTTCAGCGACGGACGGTTGAATCGGGCCGAGCTATTCTACGCGGCAAACTGAGACGAATATCAACAGTGACGAAATTACTCTGGAGGCTTTGTGTCTTCGTTATTAACGGTCGAAAATTCCGCCTAGGGGGCGCCTGCAGGATGGCAACTCGCCGACCAGCGACGCGCCCTTGCGTAGGTCACTAGGAGCGCGTGCAGTCGCCGAGTTGCCGTTCTCCAGGCGTCCCTGAGCCGAGTTTTCAAACTTTAATAACTAACAAACGAAGCGTCTATCTGAATTTTGTTACTCCTCACTTTGGACTTAGTTTGCCACGCAGAATCATCCCATTTCATTTTCTATCACCTGCGGAACACTCTGTACAAGACTAGCGTTGTCTTCCCTGCACCTGCCACGGCTTGGTCCCCGACGGTGCAAAAAGGAAACCAATGGTTTGCTCGCGACAGGCACGGTGTTCCTCTGGCTGTTCTGGCCCTCCTTCAACAGCGCCTCCCTGGAAGGCGACGACCAGCAGAGGGCGATTATAAACACCCTGCTGTCGATCAGCTCCAGCTGCGTGATCGCGTTCGCCACCTCGGCCCTGGTCTCCAAAGACAGCAAGTTCAACATGGTGCACGTGCAGAACTCGACCCTGGCCGGTGGCGTGGCCATCGGCACCGCCGCAGGTACCGCGCGATAAATTAATTAGCAGTCCTTCCGCGGGGCACACGTTAACAGGGCAACAATTTTCTGAACAAACAACAGGAATGATGTGCGAGCCTGTGGGCGCTCTGGTGGTGGGCGCGCTGGCAGGAGTGATTAGCGTGCTTGGATACAAGTACCTCACGGTAATTGATTCCTCTTCCACTCTAGCAGTCGCGCGCGCTTTTAACTTGTAGTAATTGCAACGTGGAGCGCGAGGTAATCAGGGGTGAACCGGGGTAATTGACACTTGGCGCAATATTTGGTAAATCGTATCCGGCGACGAGAAATCATTTGGCACCCGATGGTGGGACGTTTGCACAGCGGTGAACAGCTCTGTCGGTGGCCGCGGATAATTTTGCGACTCACTGTACATCCTCGGACCATCCGGCGACCGATATTGACTTAGCGGGATCGCGGGCGACGGACGATCACCGCGGAGACGTTTTTCGCCGGGAGTTCTTTTAATCATCCGCGATTCATTCGCGCCGACCCCGTCCCCCCGGCACGGTAATCCCATATTCTTTATGTACTTTGTTCTTTCCCCGTTCGACTAGCTTCCTCGACTCTAGCCACCCCCCAGAGCCTCCCCTCTCCCCTCGCCGGCTGGAGGACGTACGAATCAAATGCAGATTAAGCGCGTTAATCAGAGGCTCGCCATTAAGACGGAAGCCTGTCCCGGCAATTTGCGCGATACAGCCGCGGCGGTGAAGGCTCCTCCGCGAGCGCCAGATCCCCAAGAGGCACTCGTGGTATCGTTTAAAAAAGAATCCGCGGCTGCAGCGAATAGATTCCCGAGCAAAAGCGCCCGGTCCGTTCGAGTGGCGGACGGGGGCAGGTAAGAGGGGCGGGTGCAACGAACGGCGGAGACGAAGAGAGGGTTCGTAAAGTTTAACGAAGCCGTTGCCGTTTATCGAAAGACACGTTCTGCGGGATAAACCGTCCAACAGTGATTTGCAAGCATTTTTTGCCTCGTCTCGCTCCTCTACTCTGCTCCCCGCTGGCTTCTGTGTGTCGGGCCCGTTCAGCGATGCTCGGTGACGCGGAAAAACGATTCGATTGCTAATGCAGCCCTCTGTGAGTGGAATTTCGCGGGAGGAAGCCGAGCCTCGATGAATTCGATCCTGGGAAAGTATCCACTCGAAGGACGGGCATGTTCGTCAGACAAGGGTTGTCATTTTGAATTAATTTTAAAATTGGCTCAACTCTTTCGAATTCAATTATTTGATGATGTTTCGCGGAAAGGGCGGCAGGCACTTGTTAACTCAGGGGCGCCAAATCTCTGAACCCGCCCCTGTAAACGGGGATAGGATTAGAATTGATAATAATGTTTCAGTTGTGTACAGTTCTAAATTAACTGGGACACAGTGGAACTTGGATAACGTCGGGCGGAACGTCGATCTCGTGTATTTAACATTTTCCAAAGGGGTTAACGTTTTTCTGCAAGGATAACAAAGAGCAAACATGTTTACTGAGCGCAGGGGAGACTGATATTTTTGCGGGAAAAGTGATAGCGTACGCGAAACAGTATTTCACCCGGCTGGGAACCAACCCGGGCGTGAACAAATATACAGAAAAAAATTGTTTCAACGCACTGCGCGTATCATCCACTTAGATTTCCCTGTTTTGTTATCTTTCACTTGTTTAACGCTCACGTAGATCTACGGTTGTCCACAACACAGTCACTGGAAAGCATAACAGTAAATACAGCCGTATCTGAAAAACGTGTGGCGAGAATTTCCGCGAAATTTAGAGGGGGCAGTAATCGTGAAACCTGGGTATATCGTTATCGGTATTTATCAGTGATTATTTAAATTTAGTAGAACATACAATATTCCAAAAAAGTACGCGATGAGAGACCGCGTCCCCTTTCGGTGAAATTTTCGATGAAAAGGGTAGAAAACTTTATTATATCCTTTCTCTACTGAAACAGAGATCCTTCCACGAAACAGTGCCGTATTAACCAGTAAACTAAATGAGCACGTGCTCGGGGCATCAGGAGAAAGAGGGGCAATTTTCTGAATTTTAAAATCTAACTTTTGTTAGAAACACTTTTTATAAAGGGGCCTCAAAATCTTTTAAGTGCTTAGGGCCTCTAAAGGTCTTAATGCGGCCCTGCCACGATACATTTCTAAAAGAAGGCTCGAGTCTACATAGACACCAATTTCTAAACGGACTGATTTTACCAAAAGTGCGCCACCTGTCATGGAATCCAGTTCAACTTACAAGGAGAGGTTTTTAGGTGTACGCCTCCTTTATATTGCTTTGGTTTTCGGATATATTTGAGAGCACCGAGAAATAACAAATATGTGTTTTTTTTTATTTTGGCCCGTGTGCATATTTAGGGGATGAAACCACCCCCAAAGTTCATGAATACGTACAGAAGTGACTGACGACAAGAACATCATCAGTACAGCAAGTTATGGCGCCAATGAAATTTATATCAAGTTTTATTCAATACAATGTTATAATATTCTTCGAACTAACAATACGACAATAGTTTCACCCCCTAAAACGTATTTATTTATAAAAACTCAAATCTGAGGCGGACACATAAAAACCTCCCCTTGTTAGAGAACCCTGATAACTCGTTACGTAATTTATTATTATTAGGAAGGAGAAGCAGAGCTACAAACTCCTTCAAGCTCTAAAATCTCTAACGCAAAACGCTTCTAACGATACAAACCTCCACACACCACTTCTTTTTTCCAAATACCAGCATCCAGTGGCGGGCTGGGTCTAAAAATATGGGTTGCCAGGACACAAAGGGAGCCCACCCACAACTGTAAGGCCATCATTTAATTTTGATAAAAAATCAGGATTATTCTTTCAGAGTTATTTATTATATTCTTATAAATATAGTATCCTCGAAAAATGATTTTATTAAATTTTTTTATTAAAACAATAACACAACGCAAATTTTAGCTGCCTACAGTAATAATACTGTAACTTCTGTTATATTTTCAATCTACTAAAAGATCTTTAACATTTTTAACTAATGCAGTGATTCACTGGCCCTTCACACTGGGCCAGTCCGCCACTAGCAGCATCCACCACCCAAAATCTCCTTTATCCACCCACTTTCACCAATCTCCCTTCTTGCGTTTGTATAAATGCAACCAATTGCATATCCCATCCAAAGCTGGTCCACCAAGGACAAGTGGACAAGTCCATCACTTTTTCTACTAATCTGTTTCAGCCAGTGATACAAAAGCGCCTCCGCATCCACGACACGTGCGGGGTGCACAATCTCCACGGGATGCCGGGTTTACTCGGCGGCGTTTTCGGCGCGCTCATGGCTGGCCTGGCCACAGGAGCCTCTTACGATTATTCCCTTTACGAGGTAACGTAACTTCCCGCCCAGGCCCCGCGTCCTCTCTGTTGCAGAAATTAATCGCGGGGCTGTTCGGGTAATTAACTTCGCGGAGGATGCTCCTCTAAGTATCCGACCGGCGCCCCCGCTCCGCGAGTTTCTAACTACGCTGAATGGCACCGCGACGAACTTGCCCCCCCCCCCCTCTGCCGCTGCAAAAACCAGCAATTGCGTAATCTGTTAACCATGAAGCGAACGGTCGCGAAGCACCCCCAACTACTGTCCGTGTTCCGGCTTTGAGGAGGATGTCCTTTTGCGCCGGAGGGGTCGCGGCAACGTACTCCGTGGGCCCCGCGGTTTCAAAGTCTGAGGCTTAGGTCTCTTCCTTTGGTGTACAGTGTTTGGAGCGCGATTCATCACTCCGTGCTCGATTGGCGATAGTGCAGATTGATACGCTCGAAGTTACGGAGGATTACTTCAATTGTGAGGGATGTAGACTGGGGTTGATTGAAAGGAGGGATTGAGGGTAGCTATCTCTAGTCAAATGGTGTTTGATTCGTGTTCCTAGGATTATTTGTGGTGAATGATCGACGAGAATTTGTAGTAGACCTGTGATTATTCGAATAATTTCAAATATGAATAATTCAAATAATTCAAATAATTCAAATAATTCAAATAATTCAAATAATTTCTTTGAATATTCGAATCCCAAATTCGAATTCTCCGGTATTCGAATATTCGAATACCTAGATTCGAATGCAAGGAGGAAAGTATGATGCAGATGAGGATATTTCTCTTTTCTTTTTTTCATTTTTTTTTGTATGAAGTTGGGAGTGTAATGTGAGAATCGATCAATATTCTGCAAACTTTAGCTGGTAGAATGTTAGGATGAGAGGTATAGAGTACCTACATCGAACTGGATCTCTTTAATATTTCTGGTGGTGTGTCGTGTTAGATCTTCCCTGCGAGGGCACCGAGCTCTGAAGCAAGACTGGCCGAGATGAGGGACAATTATGGAATAGTGCCAGGGCTGAATAGGACAGCAGGACAGCAGGCCGGCTATCAATTATTAGCGCTTGCCATTACTCTGGGAATTGCTATCGTTTCTGGATTGGTAACAGGTAGTTATCCCTTTTATATGGATTGTTTCGGTGACGCGCACGCCAGGGTACTAACGACCACCTAGCTTTTCGAAGAGGCAAAACGCGCATTTAATTGACTTCGAGTTGAGGAAGAAGGTGAATGCTTGAATTTCACTAAAAGACAGCTTGTAATTATTGATATTTTTCTGTATGTATCTGAGCAATTTTAATTGTAGACTTTATGTGACATGAACAAATATGTATTCCCTTATGAAAATGTTGAAGTGTTTCCATGCAAAGAGTTCTTTTTGGGGGAGTCAAGCTTTCTCATTTCTCCTTCCTGAATGTTTGCCAAAAAAGCTACGGATCCATACGTATAGGTAGTTTATATTGCAGCTGCATTTAGCTAAATAAATCAATTCTTTTTCAGGTTTTATAATACGCTTGCCAATCTGTGGCTCGATTCCCGAAGAGAAAAGATTCGATGACGAGGCCAACTGGGAACTGGAGGAAGAATGCTCTTGTGACTCCAAAAGCAAGGAAGAACATGACTATGGTGGTGACCAATTGCCGATGGCTCACATCTGAAGTGACAAATTAATTAGAAATGCAAAAATCGTAAATTTAAAAATAAAGTTGACGCGTAAAACAGATTGCACCTTGCAGAGGAATTTGACAGCGCGCGCCATCTATCGGAACGGACCAAAGGTGGCGCCCCCTTCTGGAAAAATTTCGTACGAATACTTTCTTGCATATAAATTGAAATATCTCGTAAACTATTTAGTTTTCAATAACATTACCTTATACATTTTATACGCAGAATAATACGGGGAATCAATTTGTACCAAAAACGCATATGTCCTATTTAAAAAAGAAGTACAACGGCGCTTTTCAAACGTACCAATGAACTTGAAACAAAACTCTTGCAATAGAGTGCTAAAGCTTCGTAAACGGGGCAAAATTTTCCTCCACGATTTTTCTTTAACTTCACTTGCAACAGAGTTATAGCCTTGCAAAGTTGCTAGAATCGCGTTGTATGTATATGGAAAGACTTAGTAGGAATTTTTCTCCAAAGGGGGCGCCACTTTGCCCGCGTTCCGATAGATGGCGCGCAGTGTCAAATCTTGTGGAGTTAGAATTCTGTTTTACCCCGCGAGGTTATCCACCTCGCCTGTAAAGATGCGTAAAGTGACTTTTCTTTTAGTTATCTACTGCAGCATACGTGACACGATTCTGGTTCAATTATTTGTTAGCGTCGATATTGTAAAATATAATATATAACATTTGTTAAATACATTGAAAGCGTATTTATTAACGCAGCGATTCCTTTGCACGCGAAAGAAATTTCCTACAGGTAAGGAAAGAAAAGCAACGCATGGAACGAACGCCCAATATGCAACGTTTTCAATTACGTTTATATTTTTTCCTTTTTTTAGAAAACTTTCTATAAATTTATACAATAAATAATTTGTAACATAAACAGATTCGATACAATGATTGGGTGTTTCTGGAAATTGGGCAGCTACAGTTTACCGGTTCGTTTCGCGCGAGAATGCAATTAAGACCGCGTCTCTTTAATCGCCGAGACGGCAAGGACAGTGGATCTTGAGCCGTAGCAATATGCGTATATTATTCTTTCTAAATTTTTTTGTATATAATAGTATTAAGAATTCGTCCCCTGAATATGTCAATAATAATCCATGAGATATCTTAATCTTTCGTACAATAAGTTCGATATCGTTCTCATTAGCAGAATCAACAAATTATTTCATCAGAGCGTGCACTACGGCTTTCGCGTTCAATGACTTCAAGTCGGTGTACGTTTGCCCCGTGCCAACGAAAACGATGGGCTGCCCGGTAATGTAAGTCATCGAAATTGCTGCGCCCACCTGTAAACGATCGTTAAATGAATAACAATTGACGGTTCGATCAGCGGATATTAATCAACCATAATCGAGCGCGCTGGGCGTACCTTGTCATCGATTGTATCAAATTTAGTCAACACGATGCCGTCAATGATATGAGGATTGCTGGACTGGCTATGATCGGCTAGAGCTTGATTAAACTTCACTAATTGATCGACAGCTTCGTTTCCAACAAGTGCCTCGCCGACGAACAGCACCAGATCCGGCTCGTTCACTTTGATCAGCTTGGCCAAGGCTCTCATCAGCGGTTCGTTGTCCTGCATTCTGCCGGCGGTGTCCACCAAAACCACATCGATCTTCGAGTCCTTAGCGAACCGAATCGCTTCCATCGCTATACCAGCTGCATCCTTTCCGTACCCTTTCTCGTACAGCTGAACCATGCACTGATTCCCGTGCTTCTCCGGCGGATGAAGAGCGTTCAAGTGACGCATGTGTGTCCTCAGCTGCTCGACTGCACCAGCCCTTAATTGAAACGCAAAGTGCATTTAATTATACGCGCGATCCATCGTTCCGTTAGTTTGTCCGCGACGGAGTAACAAGCTACCTGAACGTATCGCACGCGGCGATCAGCACGCGGAAGTTATTCTCGATCAGCCAGAAGCAAATCTTCGCCAGGTTCGTCGACTTTCCAACCCCGTTCACGCCGCAAAACGTCATTACGTAAGGTATATCGTCCTTCTTTGCTTCCATCGCGTCTCGCAGAATATCGACCCGCCTCTTTGGCGACAGTATCTGCACCAGTGCATCCGTCAGGGTGGCCTTCACGGTATTCGTCACGCTGTCGAAAGTGCCGAGCATCTTTCCCTCGAGCTTCACGCCGACGGAGTCGCACAGCTTCTGAGCGATGTCGGCGGCAACGTTCTTGGAAATCAAATGGTCCTTCAGCTTCTCCAGAACAGGCTCCATGTCGTCGTGCTTCAAGCACTTATTCCCGACCAGGCTCTTGAACATTGAAAACATGCTGCTGGTCTTCTTTTGTACTTGCGGCTTCGAATCCTCCATCTCCTGGTCGGACTCCTCCTCCGAATCACTTTCAACTTCTAAATCTCGAATACTACCCTTCATCTGGCCCACTAGCTGAAGAGGGTCGTTCAAGTGGAACATTAATTAAGCGAATACGTAGGCTGGCGAATAGAAATGGTAGATTTACCGTTGTATCAGCCGGCACGTAATCACCACTCTCCTCCGGTTTATCTTTGGTGCGTTCTAAGTTCGCGAGATCCTTGGTGGTCCCGCCTAACTCCCACACGCGGGGCTTTTTGCCAGCCTTCTCGGGTTTCGGACTTTTCCTGCGAACCATAGATTACACGCGCCTGAAATTTCAATGCACGCATGTTCCCTGGTTTACGACTCTTCGTGAAACTCACTGTTTATCCACTTTCTTCTTTTGACCGCCTAACTTCTGAGCCAGTTTTATACGGTTCGCGATTAAAATCTCTTCGTTTATTTCCCCGTTATGATTAGTCTGGTTATTCGGTAGATCCTGCTTTGGAACCTCTTGAACTTTCACTGGGGAATCGAGTAGGGATCAATAATTACACACGTGGAAGCTAATTTCAACAAGCACGAGATATACTAAAAGATGAATTAAAATATAAGCGAAGACGTAGCATTGAATATTTGATGTTACAAAGTAAAGTAGGCAAAGAATTTAATTTTCCCGTAGATCCAGTCACTGTTGATATCATTAGCTTGCGGTAGAGCTGTTCGAGTACTCGAAACAAGCGAGCCGGGACATACTCGGTTCGAATAACCGATCCGAGCCGAGCGCTCGAAAGAACCGAGCGACTCGATTAAAGCGAGCGGCTCGATTAAAAAGCGAGTAGATTGCATAGTGAAGGTAGCGAACGAAACATGTGGATCGTTCGAGCCATGCGATTGTTTCCAGCTGCTCGCTTCATTCGAGTACTCGGCTCGGCTCGGAAACCGAGTCCCGGCTCGACTCGAATTTCGAGCTACTCGAATATTCGAGTACTCGAACAGCTCTAGCTTGCGGTAGTAACTCCTAAGTTCATGCACATTGCGTATCGAATGTAAAATCCAGAATCACTTACTTTGATCATCTTTATTAGTATTAATTCCCTTCTTCCTTTTACCTAGAAGCGAAGAATAAGATCCCCATTTCCTGTTAGTGATACCCACATTGGAAAGGATATATTACTACCTAAATGAAAATTGCTTGTGATTCTATATTAAGTCCTATACAAATTTCCACAACAGCTTATAATACTCGACGCTCGGAAATAAACGAAAGGATCAACAAAGTCTTATAATAGCTTTAGAAACCACCACCGCCAACCTCCCGACTTGCGAATAACTGTATCGTCCTTATACAGGGTGCGCTATAACTGCTGGTAGAATCAGGAAGAAGGTAATTCGATACAAATACCAGTCACAAGACACCCTGTATAAGAACTATACGTAAATCATTTTAAGTTACCCAATGTAAACGAATGGAAATAACATAAGTAAACAAGAGCGGCTAGATTACAGAAATCAGGTAATTAATAGCGTCGTAAAGCTAATCAAACGTATAGCGCTCGAAAGGAAGAAAATGCGGCTCGACTAAACTTTGGAATAACGCACGTCACGTACCCTGCTTTTTATTATCCTTGTCATCCTTTCGTTCGATCATACTGGCGACAGTCTTTTTAGATTTGAGACTTTCGTCGAAGGTACGCATTTGTTTGGGTATCTTAGCCTGAGTCCGTGCCCATTGTTCAGCCAGAGCGAGTACGTGCTCGTAGTTGTTTCTGAAATCGAAGTTCGAGAACCACTGGGACCTCTCCAATTCATTTTTGAATCTATCTCTGAACTCCAAATGGATGTCGTTTAAAAACTTGTCTACGTAAGACAACTGTAGTATCTTCTGGTAGGCGACTACAAACACCAGCTCGAACTCATTGTCGAGCTTGTACTGTAAACGTAACGAATCGTGTTCGTACGTATGATTCCCCGTACGCTCCTGCGAATGAAATTGTTCGATGCATCACTGCGACGAATGTTAATCGTAACTGCTCGTACGCGGAGAATCTTCGTCGCTTCTTACGCGAATTACATTTGTAAAGGGTACACGACATGGCTAGTGCTGTCCCATATGGATATGGTTAAGTTAAAAAAAAAGTGAAGTGCCATGACGGAAACCACTTACCTGCAATATAACACTTCGTATTAGCGCGTTAACGCTGGGCGCGAATATCTGCGAGGTGCTCTGGAAACACCAGAGCACAATTCCGCCTTTACTAAATATAGTAAATAAGTCGAGCATGATTGCGCGATCTCTTATTAATTAGAAAATGTATTTTAATTCAATATTATGGTCTAACCTACTGATGATCGTGCAATTTGATTTTCGTACACGTCAGATACTGCTAAAACCTTCGAATAAATATTGGAAGACAGTACTGGCGGTACTGGCCGTAAACATTATTGTGCCGACGAATTGGATGTAGAAATTCAGTTAGTTTATGAACACGCAAATTTTAGCGGCGAAAAGCATGAACTTGGGTAGGCGTTTGTTGCGGGTTCCGCTGGTTGAATTGCGTGAAGTTAGCTATAAGACATAGAAATATCGAGGTTAGATGTAGAGCGAAATTCAAAACCCTTTTAATTGAAAGACAGATATATTGTAATAAGATTTGAAGCGATCGGCACATCTGGAAGGTCTTAAGCAAATTTGAAATAGGGGACAAGGAGGATAGTAAATAGCTTAACTTCTCCTTAAACATCTGCGTGCCAAATTTAGTCGAGCGGGCAGCTGCTCGTCTTGTAAAACCATTTAAACCTCTGTTTTCCCTTTCAATAATTGCCGATGTCCTGTTAGGGTAAAAACTCAGCTCGGGGGAAGCTGAAAGTCATAAAGTCATAAACTTTGCGCCGGTGACGCCGTCTTGACCCCGAGGGTTGCGCTTACCTACCTGTTAGAAATGTATGTACTGTACGCAGCCTATGTAAAGTATATGTAATCGGAAAGCGTGCCTCGACCACCAGCCGAGAGTGGAGGGAAGCGCGAAGGAAGGGCCAAGGACGGAGAGATGGCAGAAGGACAACCCACTGACGAACTTAAGGGATGTCATTGCCTTGATTGGACGAAGGAATCCGAAGAGGGAGTCGGAGGAACACGGCAAAATTAGAGGAGTAGGGCGCTCGGAGGTGACGAGCGAGGAGTAATTTGTAAGAAAGGTAGATCGAACTTGTCAGTAAAACAGCTAACATCGAGCTACATATTAAATCCAAACATTGAAATATTCAGAAGTCTTATATTTATTAATTTCCTTCATTTAAATTCCCGCGCAAACTCGTGAGCTGAGTGCTTCAGCACTCCACGGGCACGGACCCACCAGTCTTATAGAAATCCCCACGAATTCGCGCAACACGTTAAAACACGCTAGTTGCCAGTGTTGTGTATTCATCAGCTCACCATGAACCAAAGAAGCGCGAAGTTCAAACCGAACGCTGTATTCCCGTTGCCTCGCCATGATGTGAACATAGCTTAACCTTTTCATTCGACGGGAAAGTTAAATTAAAGAAGGGGGGAAGCTCATGAAGCTGTTGGTTTTTCTTATGCGATTAAATAAAGTTATGGCCAGGTAATTAAACGCTCGTTAACATTGTAACTTTTATTTATCATCACCGAAATCATGTAAACGCTCATTAGAAAACAAATGTAATTAATTATTTATGTTAACAACAAGAAACTGAAGATCATTCATTCCGCTTTGAGAGTCGACTCTGTAAAGACGTATTTTGTCAAACCCTACAAAATATATATTATACGTTCAACATTGAATATAAAGTTTGCTTGTAATCCTTCTAATTCCCGAATTCAGAACCTGAACGCATCCTCCGAGCAGAGTGCTTTTGCATTCCACGGGCATCGACCCCAATTCCCTGGAATTCGACGCAAGTTCCCGAAGATCCACGCAACACCAGTCTCGAGGATGTAGCTATTTTACCATAAACTGGCGTTGACGTGTTTTAACGTCCACGTTCTTCAATCTTCAAATCACTTTTCCAGCAACAAATGAATAGTTTTCTTAACTAAGGATGCAAAACGTTCGACAATGACAGTAAAAAGACGTCTACTTCGGATTATGACGCTCGCTTAATTTGCCTATGTGTCAACAGATGGCTACGGATTGTAACCGTTGGTAATCGCAATTCATTTATACATACGTTAGTAGTTAGTGATAGAGTTAGAATTATTTATATCTCTTCTGTTGTCTTCTGTTATGAAGTCGGACACGTTTTCTCGTCAGACATTAATAGTATTTCTCTTCTGTTTGCCGGTAAGAAATTGTTACATCCCACGAATACGTTACATATCTTGTATGATTTCGCTATATTGTAATTACAATTATTTGAATAAAATGCAGCATTGCGATAACAAAGTATTATTATTCAACTAACCCTTATCACGATACTCCTTCCTATGCACCCACCGTCTTCTGCATACAAGACCTTTAAAACTGGCAAAAGCATTGCCTTAATTGGAACACTATATCTGTGAAGTTTCCGATAAAGCGTCTGCGCTTTGGAGTTAAATAGTTTATCATTAAAGAGCCGCTTTCCAGAATCGTGGCCTTAAAATTATACTTTTAATCTGCCCCTTTCAAACCTTATTTGAGGCCTCTGTACCTCTGCGTTTAATAGCAGGCAGGTTGACAATTTGGATAGGAACATGTAGAAGGAATTTTGAAATTATAACGCTGCGTTTTAAAGAATTGTCATTGTTTACAGTATTACAATTGATGTGACAAGTATATTGAAATGGGTATTTAATTAATAACTATAAAATGTACAGCTTCACTTTGTAGTCTGTATAAAATCAATATTTCTTTGCGTTCATTATTTACGCTTCCGTCGTTTTATCCACTTGAAGTTGTCTACGAAGATTAACGCACGAATTCCACCTATAACGAAAAGAAGAACGAATTTTAGCAAGTTGTATTACTTAGAAAATAATAGTATAAGATTTTTACAAGCAAGACAGTAGCAATATTTTGACCAAAGTTCTATATGACGAAGTAAAATGAATTCGCATCTGAATCTAGAAGGTTCTAAGCAGAAGCTACATATACAAGAAAATAGTCAACAAACGTACAATACTTATGATGAAAGGAAAAAGCATGGGTCACATAAGATACTTGCCTTTACTTATTTAAAATGGAAATGAACTTCTACTACGTTTGCCTTATCATTTCCTATTGGATTGCAATGCATTGAAAGCGCGATTAAGCCTTAGGTTAATGACGATGACACGATTAGTAACGATTTCCTCGGCGACACCCTTCAGCGGCGTTATAAAATTAACAAGATAAGTCAATATGTTGATAATATCGTCTCCTATGCCAGCCTAAGCTGACCTATTCTTATAAAACATCAAACTAACGCGATTAAACTCATCGCGATTAATCACATTATAGGAAACTATTCTCTGAACAAATTTCCGTAATGACATTTTCTCATAGAACGTCGCAAAATAATGTTTGAAATAAGCGTTCGAAATTTTTTAGCGACGTAAGCATGCAATCACCAAACACGAGTAGGTAACATCCGGAAATTTGAAAAGCCTGTAAAATTGCACAACAAAATTATTGTAGGAAGTCCTACAAAAGAATGTTATTAAGGATGTTTGTTTTTCTCGTCCTCAAATATGTAGCTTTTTATAGCAACATCTTCCATTTATTAGATCTTCAGTTGTATAGTAGGAAGTAGAGATGTACCGACTAGTGGCCGACTAGTCGGTTAAGCCGACTATCCGGCCACTTTTGTAGTCGGCGAATAGTCGGCAAAAAGGCCGATTGATCGGCTCCCTTTTTGTGAATATTTGCCCATTTTTCGTTCTCCTTTTCTAACAAGTTTTATAACTTTGTTATTAGAGAGGTACTGAATAGTGGCCGACTAGTCGGTTAAGCCGACTATCCGGCAATTTTTACAATCGGCGACTAGTCGGCTTCTTGGGGGCCGATTAATTGGGTTGGATTGAATTCATCGACACATATTTCACCGACACTGTTTTCACCGACAACAATTCCTCGACACCAGATTTAATCGACAACAGTTTTCATCGACAACAGCTTTACCCGACGACAGTATTGACCGATAAACATTGACCGACGTTCGCATTCGGCAAATGTTTTGTTGTCGGTCAATGTTTATCGGTCAATACTGTCGTCGGGTAAAGCTGTTGTCGATGAAAACTGTTGTCGATTAAATCTGGTGTCGAGGAATTGTTGTCGGTGAAAACAGTGTCGGTGAAATATGTGTCGATGAATTCAATCCAACCCGATTAATTAGCTAGTCGGCTAGTCGGCCAAAACCCTAGTCGGTACATCTCTAGTAGGAAGGGTTCAATACAAGGAATATTTTTCAACAAATTTTAATACAAATTTACATTTAATGTATAGCATAGTCTGTCAGAGGTGATTCGATCGCGACGGCGGTTGTTCTACACGGGAAAGCTAATCCAAAGTGTAAGATTCTTGTAAATTCAATTTGAACAGAGTCCTTACATTTCGTAGTGTATACTGTCATAGAAAACAGCCCTTCTCTTGACTAAATCTGATCCATGAACCTCGTCTATCTCTTACAACACCTCATTGTTTTCGTCGAAAACCCAAAGGCAATGTTTCTTTATTGCTTTCTGTCCTATTTCAGTTGTTCTGAATTGTCGTTGCGTCTTCTATTTCTTTCTGGCGGCACTGCATTCTTTATGCCTTCTTCCACTTTGTCCCGGAGGTTTCGTTACTCTCTATTTACGTAATCGACCAAATTGTAACGATAAATAGCGCTGCCGACGTGGCTATTACATTTTCGCTATGATAGAAATTCAAAGGAAATGTTAGAGTGCAGAAACTTTCGGAACAACCCGATTCATACAACTTTTGCAAACAGCAGAATTCTTAATAGGCAGTGTATAATTATTTGCATACGCTTAAGCTTAAGCTACAGAGCTATCGTATGTATATAGTAGACGAAGTAGAATATAAAAATGTTTTATGGAAACGAGATTTCATTAAATATATATTATATACAGTAATTACAGCATGCTTTACGTAAGCTAGAAAGTTTTAATGTTGATTCTACTAAATGAATGCTCTAATAACAGTGTATTAAAATCGTATATTGCCATTTGAAGAGTTTGCAAGTTGTAGACACCTTGCTATTTTCACTTCTTTCTGCTATTGCAGTTGAATGGAAACGTAACTATCGTTTACGATAGCGAGAAAAACCTGCAATAATAATGATTCATATAAGTCATATAAGTTAAAAAAAAAAACATTTCGTAATAACGAAGACATACTTAAGTTTCAAAAGCATTTGTCTTATTGGACAGATTACTTGTATTTGAAAAATAAAAAATATACGAAAAGTACGACAATGTCATTATCAGTTCAACTAACGAAGAAAATTAAAATCGTTCGTGTACACATGTATATAAAACAAACATATTTTGTGCAAATAATAATGTTCGCATCTCCGCCGTAACTATTTCCACTTAAATTGTAGCCTTGGATATCTTTATCCAACGAATGGTCCGTGACGAATGTACATACAAAAATGTGTAAATGTATAATTACAATAAGAGAAACATAGCACACATTTTTGTATTAATTACATAGCTGAGTAAACTGCTCGAAGCACACTGCCAATCATCTCGCCCCGAGGGAGATAGAAATATTTCCGTCGCAATGATACTTGTAACATCGACAGATACATAAAAAAAATTCTGTAAAACTGCGACGGTCAATTGCAATTTTCATTACTAAGGGAAACAGTCTTCGCACGTCACGAGTAATACTGTACGAGAAGCACTTTTCTTACTAATAATCATGCAGCTGTTTACAACGAGCTTCTTTTTTTAGTCATAAGCTTGATAACGTCTTTTACATACATCGTATAATTACATCTTGTCACTTAGAAATCGTTCTTTTCCCTCTGATTGTGTGAAAATATAAAAAAAAAGAATGCCTTGCTTAAGTAATTGTACACAAATTGGTGGACTAGAACTTACAAGCAAACGATAGTAATTTCAGTTTTAATATATTCTAGATAATCTAGAGGAAAAGTGAAATCATATATACTTTGTGCGTGTCAAGGCGCTTCCTCCTTTCGTAGGATCCATCATACGATCCCAGTTGGTGTGACCAACTACGAATCCTACGGCGCGCATTTTCTCTTGCTCTTTACGTTCTTCCAAATCTGCCCACCTCACCTGTTCAATTCACGTTTATAGTCATCTTTGTTAACGTTGCGTTAGTAATCATACATTCCATTGAAAACACTCATGCTGCGGATAAATCACAGACGTACTTACGCGTTTTTTACCAGAGGTATCCTCCATATTATAATAGTCAGGGACTTGGAGGAAATCCTGCATGGTTTGTACCTTTCCTTCGTTTTTCTTCTTCGCAAGCCCATCCAAACGATCTGCGGTTAAACGATCGCGTAATTAATTGCAATCAAGTATAGGATGTGATTAAACATAGGATAACTAACCCAATTTATCCTCTGCTTCCATACGTTCCCACTTGCTCACACCCTGTAGATCATAATAGACAAGTATGAAATTTTTGCTTAACAGACGTTTTAATAAAAATGAAAATGTAATTACAATACTATCGAGGATATCCTCTTGACTGTCCTGGCTATCTTCGTTCTGCTGAGGGGACTTCTCCTGCGTTTCTTCGCTATCTTCCATATGCACCTACGGAGGAAAGGTATAAATGACACTGCTACATAATTATCGTCGATAACTGATAATTTGCGATGCGTACTTCTTCAATTGCCTGTTCCTGCAACATCGAGTTGACGTCTAATTTCTGGTGGTAGCTTGGTGTCGGCTCAAAATAATCTATAATTCGATTTATCTCATCTTCCGTGCGATTATGAATGTTTCGTTTCAAACAGATTTGTAAATCCATTTCCATCTCGCACACGTATACCTACGATAATTACGAAGAGGAACCATTTGAATAAGGATATTCCCTTTCATTTGCTTACAATATTACAAAGAAGAAAGACTCACTTTAAAACCTTTAGTCTTAGCAAAACTCCACATTTCTTCGTAATCAGATATCTTTTCGTTGATGCAGTCGAGTATTATAAAGTTGAAGAAACCATCAGTAATGTTCTTTTTAAAGGCTTTTACAAGTGACGTTACGTAGCTCTGCTCCATTGCCTCTTCGTATTCGTACGCCATTTCCTAAGAAGTTCATCGAAGTGAAGTAAATTATATCCAGGTACGTTCAATTTAAACGTCTGAATAATAATTAAAAATCTATGGGCGTATTAGAAGATGGTAATTTTCGTTGTACCTTAATTGTAACTTTCTTCCCATTATCGTCAGTGGAATCTATCTCTTTCTCTACCAAGAAATAATCATCCAGACTCAAAATCCTTGGTGCCGAACCTCCCTGCTCAACTTCTTTATCCTGCAAAGAAAGATGTACGTACTAAGGACGGCACTGGCATTACAGGAGCCAGGTATATTTCCGCGAAATGTCAATTTACTTTAATAAGCTTTGCAACAAATGATTTGCCGCTTCCAGGTGGGCCCCTTAAAATGATAGCTATTTTTGGTGGTCTGTTCTGGCGACCCGGAGGGCACAATAAGTCGTCCACCATTGTGCAGTTTGGCGTCTTCGCCAATTCCAAAGTTTTTGGCGCGGATTCCACCACATTGTGCTGAGTATCTGTAACACTATAAAACATAATACCAAGTTACTATGACATCTTCAACATTCATGTGTAAGTGGTCAAATATAGCAGTTACGAAAATATAAAAATCCTTTCTTATGCGGTATAAAATAAGGAAAATCAACAACGAAATATAAACAATGATAAATACATAAATGGTTGATATATCAAAATTTTAACGTGTTTCTGGTATTAAGAACGTTCCTGCTGATTCGGTGGTAATCAAAGTTTTTGCACAAGATATTAAAACGTTAGACATATGTACGTATGTACGTAAAAGATTTGTCAGGATATGAAAAATGCATTAAATCCGAGAGAAAATGGACGTGCTTTTTAAAGCAATTGGAAAAGACAGCAATAAGAGTATAAAACTCTGAAAATTGTGTATATCCATCCAGGTCGCTTATGCTAAATTAAACAAAAATTTAAACTACAGAAAACATCATTGTGCATAATACAAACACATAAAAATGAAGTATGTTTGTATTATGCTGCACTACGTTTCGTGTGTTTAACTCACTTTAAATTAATCTCCGAGCATCATTGATACATTTAACGTGGGGAACAGCATATGGAGAATGCTGTTCCGCAAGTGTAAATTATCAGATCATTTAGGAATGACGGAAATGTCATCAATTTCAAAAAAACATTTGTCGCCTGTACTTATCGTACATACTCGGCATATTAAATTATGTACGTCGTTAGTGTACATATGAAAATAACAAGTTATCCAAGGTTTTTGAGTGTACAATTTAATACTAATCAATACAGTGGCCTTAATACTGTAATCACACGTATACACGCATACGTTCAGTATGGTATATAAATGAAGAAAACCCATTGGGGTTTTCGGGAATATTTGACAAACTGCCGACAAACAGCGAGACGATATACTTTAACTGCATCTCAGCAGTCAAAAGACAGTATAAGCATTGCACGAAACAAGTCTCCATAGTTTACGCAAAATGTTTGCCTCAAATGTTAAATCTATAAGTGGATACCCAATGTGATGATGTAAAGTTTGTTTTAACACAAAAGTGGCGAGGGCATTTATTTTACAGTTTATCAAAGACTAAAACACTTAAGACGCATCTAATAACTAATTTAACATACCTGGTATCCAATGGCTTTGTCTCTACGATGCTCTTGCTTGAGTTCTCCTGCCAGATTATATTTCCTTTCGATCTAAAGAAAGTTATACGTTTTCAAACGAATCTGATTTACATATTAATATAATCCATGAGAGTTTATTATTATATACATTCATAAGTACAGGAAATTTATAAATGGAATAAACACTGTTACTATACCTGTCCTCGTCCTTGTTACTGTCTTTATTCGCTTCCTTTTGAGAGCTTTCGAACCTTTCCCGTGTTCGTTCTACATTTAAAAGAAATGATAATGAAGGTAAAACTATCCGTAGTATTTAATAATATATATATGTAAGTACGTATGTATACGTTGTAAGTGTATTCTTATATCCTTATTATATTTGAGCAACATTCATTTATAATAAATCGCTTATAATGCTTACAATAATGATAATAATACTTGAAGTAGAAAAGGAGACCATCAAATTACCTTTGTGGGCATTCTTATCGTATCGATTGTCTTGATCTTTTTCAGACACGCGATCAAATATTTTATCTTCCCGTTCTTTGCCTTTATAGGCCTTCTCCCTGCGATCCCGTTCGGGTTTCTTGTCGTCGATCAGTTCTTCGCTGTTTCTTCTCTGATTGTAAGCTCCCGATCGCCTAGAATCTACTCTCTCGGAGTAATGCTCGTACGTCCTTATTTTGTCCGTATATTCCTTCAAGTTCTGCTCACTTTCCTCCCAATTTCTAAAGTCTGTCTTCCGCGGCGGTTCGTGCTCCGGTACCAGTGGCTTCAAATTGCCGTGCCCATAGTCGAAGCACTGCACAGGAGTCAGATGATCTGGAATGGAGGTACGAGAAGTATGGGCATAGTCGATTACTTTAGCAGGTATATGCTCGACAAATTTCTTCTCGGCGGTAGCCCCGCCATGATTATAATTGAACTGTTTTTCTATGCAGAACTCTTTGACGGTCGAGCACCTGACTTGAGACTGCCGATTATCTATCGGTCGCTTCATGTACATATTAGGGCTATTAAACTTAGAATAATCAGATCCTGCTGACGATTCTCCGTATCTGGCTTTATAATCGCCCACTGTCAAATCAGGCATACCTTTCTCTGATCTTTTGTCAGGTATAATATACTTAGCCGAGTTCGGAGGAGATCGACGTCCTAGATTATTCGCTGCTCCTTGATTAAATGCATCGCTCTGAGCTGGCAAAGGTTTCTCCGCATAACGGAACTCTTGGCCAGGTCGCTGTTCGACATCGATAAAATTACTTTTGGGGAACGGTGGCCTCCACCCTGGTTTCTGCTTCTCATTAGAGTCGAACTGTCCTTGCTGCGCGTTCTGTTCTATCTGGTTACGATCATTCGCTTCAAACGCTCCACCATCGACACGAACGTCCGAGCCACCTGGTTCTGAAGTCTCTCTAGGTTTAGGGCATGAAACGTTATCGACTTGCCCTCTTGGCCTAAAGTCTCCGAGTCCTCTAGCATCGAATGGCCTATCAGGATGACCTCGAGGTGCAAAAGGAGCATCGTTCGGTCCACCAACCGGAGGACGGGATCCAAAGAATGCGTCAGCTGAACCACCTTTTTGAGGTGCAAAACTTCCATCGGCAGGAGCGTCAAATGGTCTTTCGTTGTACCTATTAGGGAATTGTCCATCTGGGTTTGCGGTTGTAGAGCCACTAAGACTTCGCTGGAAAGGACCCTCGTTACGTCGTGGTTCGAAAGGTCTGTCAGTAGGTACTGGGAATTTAAGTTGCCCTTCATTAGGTCCTCTAGATCCAAGCTGTGTCTCACTAAGGCCTCGGTTATCAAAAGGTGGATCGTTTGGCCTGCCAGGCCCAAATTGTCTATTGTTAGGCGCTTGAGGCCCGAACTGTCCATCACTTGGTACTCTGGGACCAAATTGTCCCTCGTTAAGTCTCCTTGGAGCGAATGGCTCATCATATCTGGGGCCAAATTGTCCAATGCTCGAGCCTCTGATACCGAATTGTCCATTATTGGGACCTCTCGGCCCAAACTGGTTATCAATTGGACCTCTTGGCCCAAACTGGTTATCCATAGAACCTCTTGGCGCAAAGGGTCTGTCAATAGGAGCTCTTGAGCCAAACGGGCCATCGTTAGGACCTCGTGACCCAAACGGCCCCTCGTTGGGACCTCGTGGCGCAAACGGTCCTTCGGTAGAACCTCGTGACCCAAACGGCCCATCGTTAGGACCTCTTGGCCCAAATGGCACATCAGTAGGACCTCTTGGACCAAATACTCTCTCACTGCCACCTCTTGGGCCGAACTGTCCATCGTTGGGACCCCGTGCACCGAACTGTCCATCGTTGGGACCTCGTGAAACGAATTGTCCATCAGTAGGACCTCTCGGGGCAAATTGTCCATCAGTAGGACCCCTCGGGCCAAATTGTATACTATTGGGTCCTCTGGGTCCAAAATGTCCATCATTGGGAATGCGAGGTGGTATCAACGGATGCGGACCCGGACCAGGAGAATTAAATGTACTAGGACCTCTAGGTTCTGGCACGGGTAATCTGTCATTTGGACCTCGAGGGCCAGGGAAAGGTGCATTTGGTCTAAATTGCATTCCTCTCGGGCCAAGTGTAGTATCGAAAGTCTCCCTGGGATCGAAACATTCTGGATTCGGAAATGGTTTAGAGGAAGGATCTTTTGCATCGTAAGGCTCGTTCATTCTTCGCGAAGGGTCATTGGACTCGATATTATCTGTCGAAACGGGCCCCAAATTTGGTAATTCAGGCGGTGGCTCCATATTTAAATCTTCAGGTTTCGGATCATTCTCGCCCATAAACGGTAGCACCTCTGCCTCCTTATTACTACCACTGGTATCGTTGTTAGATAGATCTCGATTCTCTGCCGTTTCACCGATCACATTCTGAGTACCCAGCTCCGGGGGATTATAATTTGCAGGCAAACTTTCCTCCACTTTACTGCTGTTGGCATCGTTACGTAATGAATTATCTTGTGGGAACTGACCATCGCCCCAGTTCAATGGTTTCTCCAATAATAGAATCGAGTCATTTTGCACGGGATAGATTTCAGGGCAATCTTTCTGTGCGCTGTTAATTTGTTCGTTGGATATCAGATTTATTACTTCCACATGCTCCGCCACTCCAATGGGTTTAGCGATATTCCCTTTATTCATATCCACATCGTGCCCAATATTTCCTATCTCTGATCTCGGTTCGGCACTCATGAAATCTTGCATTAGCTGCGGACTAGAATTAGGTCCTCTGAACGGGGCTATCCCTCCATCACGCGAGTCGAACGAATTGTTCCGTACAATTCCCATAGGACAGCGTGGCCCGAATTCAGGATTCCCTGGAGGTTTGAAGTCTCCAGCCATTCTGTAATTACCGCATCCAGCTGGCCCGAAATTGGAGGGCCCGCGAGGACCGAAGTTGTTGTTCCCAGGGGAACTTTTCATAAATGGAGACTCGCCGGTGATCTTCTTGAAGCTTTCGCTCAGCGAACCAACGTTACAACTTTTGTCAGAGTCCAGATAACTTGGTTTAAATACGTCTAACGCAGCTCTTCGTTTCTCCATCAGTTTCTTCAATTCCGGCGCGAATTTATCTGGCGGTTTAAACTGATCATTTCTAGCGAAACTTCGAGGCGCATTTGGAAAGCTGTCGCGTCTATCTCCCGCATCTTTTGATTCGAAACGATCTAAATTGCTTCTGTTAAACCTGTCGCCACCTCCAGGGGCAAACGGTTCGTTATTAGAACCAAATCTGTCGTTATTAGGTCCGAACCGATCATTAGCAGGTTCGTTCCCTTGTCCTATTCTATCAGCACCCGGCGCGAATCGATCATTTCCAAATTTATTGTTACCTGGTCCGAATCGATCGTTCCCAAGCACAGATCGATCGTTCCCAAGCACAGGTCGGTCGTTCCCCATACCAAACCTATCACTCGACGGGGCAAACCGATTGTTCCCTGGTCCGAACGGTCCGAGAGCAAATCTGTCGTTGCTGAAGTTCAATTTCTGCTGACTGAACTGATTACTTCCATGCTCTTGGTAACTTCTATCTTCCCTTCTGAATTGCTCAGATTCCGGTGCTCGTTCCTCGTTCAACTTGTAGCTTTCGTTTCGCTGGCCAAATGCGTCGGTAGGTCGGAATTGATTGCCCGGTTGGTCATTCATGCTGTCCCGACCAATACGATCCGACGGTACCCCGTCTTTCTGCCGATTAGATTCGAAACTGTTCATAGGACCAGCTTGACTTGGACGCTCGTTGTGGGGGAGACTTTCGTCAGGACCATTTCCATTGTTTG
Organism: Andrena fulva; assembly: GCA_946251845.1. Lineage (NCBI taxonomy): Eukaryota > Metazoa > Arthropoda > Insecta > Hymenoptera > Andrenidae > Andrena > Andrena fulva. The sequence continues at coordinate 55,991,781 of OX276329.1, read as the reverse complement.
GAGCGAGACCAGGAGGTCTCCCTTGCATGCTTGATCCAGCTTGCGGCCGAAGGTTGCAATTCTGTCGCGAATCGTTACCAGTGAAGCCCGGTGGCGGCTGCGAGAAGTTTGGTACGTTGGAAAAGCTTGGCGGTGGCTGTGCAAAATTTGGCGCAGACATTTGCGTTTGCGGTGCACCGAACGATGGCGGTGGGACGCCAGTCATAGGTTGATAATTGGAATAATTCGATACGTTCACTCCTGCGTTGTACTGCGGTGTCCACTGCTGGGAGTTCCACGTTGACGGCGACATCATGCTCATCCCTGGCATCTGAGAGGTTGACGATTGGGAAGTCGCTTGAGAGGAGGATGTTATGGTGGCCGTTTGGACGCTGGGCGATGCAGCCTGCGTAGCTGGCGGCGGCGGTGGCGGCGGCGGTACATTACTGTTCTGTTTCCCAGTCAAACCGAGAGACTTTCCAATGCCTAACAAATTGTTGATCAATCCTTGATTCTCCGTGCTCGATAGAATATTCATTATCTTGTCATCGCCGGGCAGGCTCTTGCTCTTCTCAACTTCTGCCTTAGCGGCGGCCTGCTTCTGCTGTTCGCGTTTCCTACGCATCTGTTCACGTCGCTCGATAAGCTTCTCTCGCCAGGATGTCCATTTCGCTTCGTATTGTTTGTATTGTGTCTGCAATGAAACGAGACCTCTTTTTGGAAAAATTAGGAGGGCAAGCACTGCATCGCTTATGCGATCTTAATTAACACGTCAATATTACTTCAGCTGGTGTACTGTAATAATCGTAATATCACTTACCTTATCCGGATGGTTAGCGTTCTGCTCCTTCCACTTGTTAAATTGCTCCTCCCACTGTTTAAACTGAGCGTCAAATGTTTTCTCAGCCTCGGTTAATTCTTCGTCTTCGACTTTCAACTTTTTAGCACTGGTAGATTCACTGGCGGTACTACTGCCGCGTTTACCGTTCAAATTGTTCTCTTTACTAATGCTACTGCTACTGTCGGGCGGTAAGGGCGGCTGGGTCGGGGGTAAAGGAGGATTCTGCGCGCTACTGTGCCCCGTGCTGTTCGCGTTTTGCTTAGCGGGAAATAATGGAAGATTGTTTTGATGGGGCGGAGGCATGCTTGTGAATTGATATGCGTTTAGGGTAGACGGAGGTAACGGTGGTTTCGAGTCCTCTTTCGGAAGAGGCGGCGGAGGTTGTACAACCGGTACTTGTGGCACCTGATTGGCAAGATTCATATTCTGCGCCGACATGTGCTTCATTGTCTCCTGATACTGAAACAAAATTCAATGGATGAATCAGTGAAGCAACGATAATTAACGATACTCCGAATATTGTGAAAACGAGCAAATTAGTCTCCATGTTTCGAGCTTTCATCAGAAATACGTAAGAACTTTAGCCCGTTGATAATAAAGAATTATTAGTGGAGTTAATCTTCTACATACCTTTTCTCCATATTGAGCTTGCCACTGCTGATATTGTTGTTGCCATTGCTGCCATTGAGCCCAGTTCTGTTGCTGAGCCGCAGTCCATTGTTCCGCCGTGTATCCGCTAGGTGCCTGATAAAAAGATACCACAGCTTTTCTATATATGTTATTTGCGCTATATCTGATCTCTTCTTAATGCAAAATCGATTAATGTATTCATTTATGCAAAAATTTATGAACGTGTCCAACTTTGATCGTGTAAGATTAAATTACTCAGAGCTACGTTAATATATTTAAAAAAACAAAGGAAAAACATATTCCAATATTACACTTACTGGTTGACTAAAGTACTGCATATATGATTGCATCATAGCCATCGGATCTGCTCCTGCTGCAGCATAACCGACTGGCGGTTGCGGCATTGGGGTAGCAACAGCACCAGCTGACAACTGCCATTGGTTCCAATTTTGCATTTTTAAACCCTCTCTCGCTCTAGCAAATGGTTTGCTAGCGCATTCCAAACTGTTTTAAGGGCCGCAGTCCGTTTGGACGCTATTTTATATTCAAAGAAAACTGTTATAGAGTTACCGCCACACATCTGCATAATTTATTGTAAATATCCCTAATCGTTTATCCATTCTACGCTCGTGGCACAGCCCACCAATCATACATACATTCGAGAAGACTCTGGTCGCGAGAATTGTATGCGTTAACGTGAAACTATCTGTAAGCTTCGTGAATTCAGAGGCCTTTGGAAAAGAAGAAGCAAGGAAGAATATAGAAACAACGCGTACTTTTCTCGTACACTTCCTTAAACTATAGCCCTTGCGGTCTCTGCTCCTATCGTACGGTAGGTAGGGCACGTAAGATTAAAGAGGCAGAATCTTAAGATGGAATACACGCGATTAAGTAACTTATCGGTTTAAATAACGCATCGATATAAAACTTCGTTGAATTCTGTTTTTTATCAATGAATATTTTTCATCCGATAGGTCACCACGATTGAGAGCATTGTACTCCATGATCCAATTAAATCGTTAAGTTTCTATAAATCGATAGATTATTGCTATAATTAATTAGCAATCAGAAAGGGCTAATATGTAACAAACACATTTTATACAAAGAGTCATAAATCAGTAAGATGTGAAACTATAGAATAAACTTCTATAGATAAAGACGCATGAAATTGGTCACAATATATTTGTGCTAATATTTTTCCTTTGTATCTTACAAAAGAATTAAACAGTGTCGATATATTCGCATACGATACACATAAGTATTGAAAGTACTAAGAATTACTTGATGATACACAAGTATTTAAATGTATATGTATGCAGTGTACTTTGCAAAAGTAACTCTTAACGTAACGAATCTTGATTTATTGGATATGATGTACGCTCGGGTAATAGGCACGCTTCGTTTCAAACGATTATCTTGAAAAAGCAGCGGTGAATTCGACTGTGTCTAATTGCTTCCACACAAAGGAAAGGAAAATCAATGGAAAGCCGACGTATACCCTTAGAAAAAAGATTTACATATATGCTAAAAATAAATAAGCATAAATCTTTCTCCCGCGACTATAAGCTCGCCGTCCAATGGATTCTAAAGGTTTCCGCGCACGATATCAGTCCCGCGTCAGTTCCGTGCCAGCGTGCCGATAGTAACAAGAAGAGATCCTCAGGCCCCTCTTTTTCTTACCACCGGCGAACTGGCACGGAACCGACTCGGAGCCGATACGCGCGCGGACGCCTTTATTCTTCCTTCCCTTCCTTGCTCGAAACAACGATCGAACTTCTAGAAACCGAATCTACGTAAAACCAATAATTCCAACACTTATTTACTGTGTGCAAATATAAGAATTTTATTACCCATTAAACTTATTCAGCTTGTTTAATCAATTAAACTGAAATTACACTACTGCTTCTGATAAATCTGTAGTGTAACAGGAATGTTTGAATAGGTTCAACTGCGAAATAAGTTCGCTGGGAAATAAAATAATTTATTTGTAAGAAAATAAATGCCGACGATCGTTGAAGGCCTGAATGAAGATGTTCGGGCGATTATAGAAACGAAGCCGTCTCCGACTTATTACAAAGTATACGCGATAGCGTACGGTTCGCATATGTATAATTGGTATATGCTTACGATTGTTAAACCAAATAACAATGTACAAACGTAAACGTGCCACCATGTGGCAGAATTTGTGAGAAGTTAACTTGGAATTACTTCGGAGAAATTTATTATACCCTAATACGTGTACCGTAAATTTTACACGATAGCATTCGTCGTACGCTACGGAACATTCAAGAAATGCGTTCGGCATTCGGCGTAAAATGCGTTCTTCTTAATGGTAAAAACCAGACGTGCTCTTCGAAAGGCAGATTGCAATAAACTTAACGTATAATTAGACGAACCGCGTTTCCTACGAAGGTACATAACGCGCTACTGAGAAAAGTTTAAACGCTATCTTTTGTGTACGTTGGTCGCCGGGCAATGCAGAAGCGGCGCACAAAACTGTTGCGCTACAGAGTACTTCTGTCGTGTTTGAAAGAAGGGAACGTTTAATTTATCAAGCCTGTTCAGAGCCAAACTGGGTCAAGTAAAATACATTGATCAGCTCGATATAACGCGTTAAAAGGGGGAGAAGGCGAGAATCACGTTGACTCCCCTTAGACATCATAGCTGAACTAGAAAAAGAACATCGAAACTTGTCGATTAGATACGAAAGTCCGCAAATTCAATTTCGAGAGCATGCTGTGACAAGCGCATCTACGCATCGCCATGATCATTGGGCGAGGAACAGGATTTTAATTCCGTGTAGCTGGAAGCTTCGATACTACATCGACGATGGTACAAACGCAATCAAACCCCTCGCGATCTCTTAAATCGTTACGAGAGTATTGTGTCGCTCGGGCGCGTAATGATTCGCATTGCCGCAAACAATTTGTTTGTATCCCCCGCATCCTTACAAAAGTCTGCAACGATGATAAAGAATGTCATCGTAAACAAGTGAAATTGAGAAATGGTACTCACGACTGGATATCTAGGAAACAGCGGCACTTTTGTTGGAGAATTCGCGGAAACGGCAATTCGTAACACGGCAACTAACGAGAATTGGCACGTTAATATCGAGACTGGCCGAAACTTATGGCGGCTGAAGACGACGGGTCAACTAATCCGGATACCAAACGGATAAAAAAAGTCCCTAGACGGGGAAATTAATTTTAAGCGGCTGATACGAAAGATTGGATTGTTCGCGAAAAAGAACGAGCATTTTTTCATTTTCTAACGCGTTTGCTATATAAAAAGTGATGAAGGAGTGGATTTTAAACTCCTGTGGATTTCCTGTTCGATAAAGACATGGAATTAACGAAGGATTGAATTGATTAACATTATTTAATCGAACGATATACAACGTTCATGGTCAAACTGTTATATCGTTGGGTCGATTCCATTATCGATCTAAATTTGATTTAAATTATGCACTGTAAATTGATACTAGGATGAGCTGCAGTTTATTTTATAACAAATTCAGCGCATTGATCGTGTCACTCTCGAAATATTATATGTAAACATTATCTGGTTATTCTGATGACTAATTCGTAGTCTTGCAAAATATCGGGAAATCCGTAGGTATCTCGTGCGCAAATTGACTTTGTCAAGTTACATCACACGAGCGCTCTTTAATTTGAATTAAAATAAACGAGCAGACATGTCGCGATAACTACTGCAGTCGCGCTGCGTATTATCCACGACCGTAGGATTTTAGTTAGACAAACAATTATTAAATTAATGAGCAAGTATTTACAGTGCAAATACATTAAAAACTTCAGTCGACGTACTGGCACCTCCCTTATTCCCCTAACTCAGCGATCACCTACTAATTAACAATAAAACAATGAAAACTCCTGAAACATTCTTATCGAACCCAGAAGCAGAACATTTTCAAAGATTAAAAAGCTTGTTCTGCAGGATAATTTATCTGACCCCAATTTGTTATTCCTGTTATTGTTACGCGATATCGTCCATGGAACCGATAAATCGTTACTCAATTTGCTATAAATATGGTATATCCATTTCGTATGCAGACATTCCTCCCCGATACCAGGCAACAGGGCCGTCTTAACAAATTTGAGCGCCCTGGGCTAAACAATTTTGGCGCCCTAGTTCCCAAGGGTGCAATTTCTTCGAAATCGGTGCAAGGAAGTACATTACAACCCCGAGTCTCCACCAAGGCAAATGCGCCCCCCGCCTGCCCCCGCCTGCCCCCGCCACGTCCACACGGCCGCAAACATGAACAAAACTTAGCGAACGAATCGTATGTGAACGCTTCACGCACAGTCGCGGCTAGAGCTGTTGTTTTCGCCCGGGTACCCGGCGGGTCGGGTAGTAACAGCTCTAGTCGCGGCCACTGCAGCCGCAGCGTAAAAGTAGATGCCACAGCGCGGCGATAAGCCGTGGGTTTAGTTTTGCACTGCCGCGGCATGATGTATTGAGGGAAAGACAGAGCATGATGCGTTTTCTCCAGATAAAAATTTTTGTCTCCAAAATTAAAGAGAAAAAAGCATTTCAACATGTTTGATTCTTAAGGGGGTATTCTGGTCTGACGAGGCGTTTTCGTCGCGTTATTTTGGAATTTTTTTACAAAGAACCCATAAATTTGATTATTATTTAGTTTATTGCTACATGCTTATTGATATTTCCACTATCTTTACAAATTTTGTCGATAGAAAAAAATTAAAGTCAAACGCAGTTGACTGCTTTAAAGTAATGGTGAAAAAAAACACTGCGACCGTGATTAGGCTCGTTCTAGTGATCTAAAACAAAAAATGTCAAGAGATTCTTTATTTGTATGCCTTTGGCTATCGTCCCTACCAGAATTATGATAAAATATTTTGTTTCCAAACTTTCACGGACCTTTAAAGTTGAAAAAATGTGCGAGAATCGAAACTTAATTTTCAAACCGCCGCCATTCGCTCAATTTTCAATACTTTTTTATCATTCTGGTAGGGACGATAGCCAAAGGCATACAAATAAAGAATCTCTTTACATTTTTTGTTTCTGATCACGAGAACGAGCCTAATCATTGTCACAGTGACCCCATTGTTTTTTTTTTCACTGTTACTTTAAACCAGTCAACTGCGTTTGATTTTATCATTTTTCTATTGACAAAATTTGTAAAGATAGTTCAAATACCAATAAGCATGTAGCAGTAAACTAAATAATAATCAAACTTATGGGTTCTTTGTAAAAAAATTCCAAAATAACGCGATGAAAACGCCTCGTCAGACCAGAATACCCCCTTAAGCGCCCTTGGATCACGGGCGCCCCTGGGCTATAGCCCGTATAGCCCATGGGTAAAGGTGGCCCTGCCAGGCAACCCTGCCAGCTTCGCAGAATCCAAGCAACCATCAGCATCTCGCCGCTTATTCGTATTCCTGCACATTAAATCCCGCTATCAGATAAATTAATCAAACCGTTGACACCCACCTAACTCGTAAACAATAGTTGCGTCGTTCCGCGTTATTTCTGCGTTAAAAAAAGGAAGCATCCAACTGTCGTGGAAGTAGAAGCGCGGGGGACAGCGGCCAGTGCCACCGAGATGGATGTATTTATACGCAAACCTGTTTGCAATAATCGGTAGTAGCTTCTCCAACTCTCGACGTCAGTATCGCTTAGACCCGCCTCGCAGTCGAACGCAATCATTATGATCGCTCTCTCGGCCGAGTGTCTTTTCCTTATTTCGTTGCTTAACGTGCTCCAGGAGAACGTCGGCCAATTCATTCCACCGACGCCCGTCATCGAGCCTCTATATCCAAAAGGATTGCGAATGTCCATTCCGCGTGAGTAGAGCCTCTTTGTCTCATTATCGCTCCTTTTGTGACGGTGCCCTTTCCCCCGCTCTACCGTCGCCGTTCCTTGACATTGAACCAGCGATCGGTCGCTGAGAATTTTTTTAATCCGCGATGAAAGGGGACGAACGATACCGAAAGCGGACCCGGGTCACTACTCCCTTCGCTTAACATTTTAAGCGAAGGGAAGAACCACGACGAGAGGGGGAAAGTCTGTCGTAGCATCGACTGGAACCCCTTTGTCTTGGGGGAATGGTCTTTGTTTGGATTCAGAGAGAACGACTGTGCTTCGCAGATTTTGAGGGAAGGTGTAAATGGAAGCGCGATATCACTGAAGAGAGATTATTTAGGAACATACGTGAAACAATACATATGGATAATTTTCTATGTATTACTATGGATGTACGCTCTGTTTTTGTTGAGAGGAAAGTTGCGATTATATTTAAAAAAAGAGTGAGAAATCGTTATCAATGCTATCATGACTCCGCTGATAATTAGACGCGAAATAGTGGCCGAAAAATTTGAGAGTTTTTAATATGCGCGGCACATGAACAGACGTAACAAAATATACTACAATCAGGGCCCGATCTAGGGGGAGCAAGCAGGGCAACTGCCCAGAGCGGCGAAGTTGGGGGCAGGAAAATCGGTAGAAAGAGAAAATTAAAATCCATACGACTCAATAAAAAAGTAAAACTTTCTGAAAAAGCGGTAAAAATACGTTTAAAACCGTGTAAAACTTTTATAATGCATTTTGTGTTTAGGTTGTTTTTATTGATTTTTTTTAAATATTTTATAAGAATTTTCTTTAGATTTCAAAAATAGGTACCTCTCTCCTACCAGTGTATTTTATTTTATTACTGTTTTTATATGAATATTAAATTTTTTGTATTACAAAAGGCTTTTGTTATTCAACAAACACCTACAAAAAATTTCATTCACGGTTAAAACTTATATTTTAAATCGGGGATTAAAGCTCTCGTAGATGAATCCTTTTTGATCATAATTATCTCAGCAAAATCGGCCCCGTAATTAACATAGAGAATACATTCTGCGTTCAGATGAGGATGGAATCTCTTTGGTGGCCTACCACGTGAAATTCAACAACGATTTCGAAGGACTCGAAGCAGGAACCATTGCCAGGGACATCGTGAAAGTACGGAACGGGCGTTGGACGTACGAGGATCGGACTACGAGGCTGAAAAAGGGAGATATAATTTATTATTGGGTTCACGTAATCTACGATAATCTTGGTTACAATTTGCTCGATAAGCAGTACGCGGTGAACGGTAAGTTTTGGTTGAAAAATTTCAGATCTCCGGCCGTTACCCACCCGCTTCGTATTTCGCCGTATATATATTCGCTGTACAATTTTTAATTTAGATTTTTACAATTACGATGGAAGCCCCGTAGCCGGCACCACCCCCGCTTTGGATGTGTGCAGCACACCCTCGGAGACGAAAGTATTCGAAATGGACCAAAAGACCAAGCATTTGATACGACACAACGTTTGCCCCGGCCAATTAATCTTCGAGGAAAATTTCGACTCGTTTAACAGGAGTCGGTGGGAAATCGTCGAACGTTATCCTGGCGCCCCGGTAGGCTGTGCATCCGTAAAGTGTTCGCAACCGGTTCTTGAAACTTCCATGTGCCTTTTAATCCTTTTTACATTGTTAATATAAAGCAGGGACGAAGCGCAGGGGGGTGCATCTGCCCCGAGCGCTGATCTGCGAGGGGCGCCAAACCAGAAATCCTCGTAGAGAAAAGCTACATCAATGGCTTTATTCAAATTTATATATTGCGTTATTTCATTAGGAATAAAGGAGACACACGTTTTATGGAAAAGTAATTAAAATTTAGCTATCTAAATTTTGTTTATCCGTTAACAAGCAGCAAACAAATTAAGGTACCTGCAATATGTTTGAAACCAGTTAACAAACACGTTTATTACAAGGCTTTTTCACGTAAAGTGTGAATCAAATCTCCTAACGTGGGCCATACAAGGGGGTAAACTGTTTGAGGGGAGGGTGCGCCAAACAGGGCGCTATAAAACCTAGTTTCGTCCCTGATATAAAGTGCCGTAATTTAGCATTGTCACCTTGAATAGCCCTTAAACATAGGGTGCTTCAAGCTTTAACGGTTGAAGCATAAAAAGACCCGCAAATTATTTTGCATTTCAGAGCTATGAATTTGTCGTGTATATGAACACCGAAGAGAACGTCGATGTTAAAGACGGCGCTTTGCATATTAAACCGGTCCTCGCCGAAGCTAAGTTTGGCCAGGGATTCGTGAAGACTGGAGGACTTGTTTTAAATAGGTAAGGCTTCGTAATTGTTGAAATTTTATTATCGTCCGGTATATTCGACGTGTGTACACAATTTGCAGTTGCACGGGCGCAGTTGGCACCGCGGAGTGCAAACACCATGCATTCGGCTCCTACATCCAGCCACCGGTCATATCAGGACGCGTAAACACGAAACCGTCCTTCACTTTCTTATACGGGCACGTTATAATCCGCGCTAAGATGCCGCGCGGCGATTGGATCTACCCTGGTAAGTTTCATTCCACGATCGACATTAAGAAATAATAAAAAAAGTTGGATATCCACCTCCACGATATAAGAATATAAAAATGCTCACAGGTAACTGCAAAATTAAGCATTACCGGACACATGCGTGCACCAACTTTTCTTACTACAGTAAATACTTGTTAGGAGCCCGTCGAACGGGGCTGGCGGCGGGCTCCTAACGCGACTGGACACTATTCCGCGCGGCCACTGGCGCGAGTGAGAAAACCCAATGAGCGAGCGAGAGGAAACGAAAGCCGACGGCAACTTCGTGTCGACTGGTTCGTTTCCTCTCGCTCGCTCATTGGGTTTTCTCACTCTCGTCCGAAGGATCCCAAGAAATGGTGGGGATAGTCGCCGGGCTCCTAACGCGTGGTAGAAACGGGCTCCTAACGAGGATTCACTGTATTTTCATGAGTAGAACCGATCCTGAAGAAACGTCTCACATTTTTATAAACACCCTGTACGCGCTTGATTTTAGAATCTTTCAACACCTCACTCCCATTCTCATTATTCTGTTTTAGTGATCACACTGGAGAGTAGAGAGAAAAATTACGACAACTCGACGTCTCACTGCGATATCCTCGTCGCCTATTCGGCCGGCAACCCTTCGCTCGCGTCGGAGAACGGACAGGATATAAGCGGGCGCGTCCTCGTAGGGGGCGCGCATGTGACGGATCGGTCTGAGAACCTTCAACAGGGCAATCGAGACCGTCTCCCTTCGAAATACTCCAATTCACTATGGTCCAACGAATATCACGTGTACGAGTTAAGGTGGAGAAATGGTCGAATCTGGGTGAAAGTCGATGGTGAACTGTACGGAGAGCAAAGGGTGCCGGCGTTATACGATACACCAGTGAGTAGATAACGTCGGCGTCGCCTGGCTGCATGCACTCTGATTCTACTGATCTCAGCGAAAGTAACTAGGGGTGGATACGAAGCTAATCTTTAAATTCTTGAAACTCGAAACTCTATAAACTTGAGGCGCTGATTCTGTTTTGTAAGTGGAGTGCCTTGCTTTAAGAACCGCAGTCAACAGAATTTTTGCACAAATCTCTAATAACAAAATAACAAATTAAACGAAATAAAAACAAAAAAATAATACTATATAAATTCTTGAGGCACTTTATACATTTTCCTATCTGGGTTTCGCGGGTTTCGAGTCACGAGAAAACCACAAAGTTTCGAATTCTGGAGACTTGAAAATCTCTTGGGTTTCGAGGAGTTTCGGGGCTTCTAGAAACCCATCCCCAAAAACAACCATTCCAACAACTCTTCTAAAAACGATGCACTGTCACGCAGGTCTATCTGAACGTTGGTCTAGCCGTCGGAGGCCACACATTCTTCCCGGACACGTCCGTAAGCGGTAGCTACGTGAAACCCTGGAGAAACGTAGCGTCAAAGGTATCACGGAATCGGTCACTTTTAGCCAAATTACCCGCTCTTAAAAAGTATACACACCTGTAAAACAGAATATCGTTCGTAACAGGCGCTTTACAACTTCTACCTCGCGGAGAATTTATGGCTGGACACGTGGAAGGGAAGCGACACTGGCCTCCACATAGACTACATCAGAGTCAGAGCGATCTAAGGACCACGTTCCGACGCCTCGACCTTAGGTGTATGCCTCCGAAGAACAGGCAATACACATCATCGTCGGGCATTCATTAAGCACGTCAGTTCTTTATCATTCATTGCTCACACCTCGTACAGTGGCAGACGAAACGCAGCGTAGTTAGAAAGTGGGCGGCGGCGGGACTAATATAGAAGCTGGCAGAGGCCTCTGATAAGGCACCCCATCAGGATGGAAACCAGAACCCAGTAACTCGATGAGCCACTCGCCCCGATATCCGTATCGCCTCTGATAAGCCTGGGAGGCGCGAGGCCCGTCGTCGGGTCGGAACTCGAAGACCATCTTCTTCCTTGTATCCGGGGAAACCAGCAACTTCAACACATTCTCCGCGCTGTTCCGCGGCCACTCCCAGAACCGTCCACCCGACCAGAGGTTGCGAAACATCCCTGACCACCTCCACGGCGACAGATCGAACGGCAGGGTCCTGGCGACGCGCGTCAGCGTTGTGCCGCCGGCCTCCACGATTATACACACCTATACACGCAATAAAATGAAACATGAAACGGTTTTACCATACACTTCCATCCCACCGGATCCACTTACCGCGCAAATCAACGCCAACGCACCCCTCGCGCGCATCTCTTTTTTCCCGACTTCTCGCGGCCGAAGCTTCTCGTAGGAGCACGCGGAAGCAAGTACCCCATCGCTCGTGGCGTCCACCTACATTTATGTCCTCTGCCCGAGGAGGGTGTCGTGCCTAGAATACGTCGGCCAGCGATCGATCCCGACCCGATAAATTGTCATTCACCGGGCGGATACGCGGCCATAGCTTTTCAAACGAATCGCGCGTCATCGCTCGCAGGAGTCGGTCTTCTTATACTTTCACTGGCGAACGATTGCGCCAGAACAAGGGGGGGCCTCCAGCTGACTTATTTCTTGCATGTGCACGATGACTTTAGAAGCGAGGCGGCGCCGAGGTAGTTACTATTCCGCACTCGTACAGGCGTCGTCGCTCGTCCAGGTATCCGCCGTGCCTCTACGTGACCGTCCCGGGGAGAAGCAACATGAATTTTCCTCGTAATTCGGTAGCTAGCTCTGCATGCATGTAGCTCGCTTATGATCGCTCAGTTTTCCACACCATATCGTGTTTCGTTAAAGAGAAAAGATTCGTTAATGGAAGTTTAAGGGGTGCAAGTACAGAGCTCGTGTTTCCTGGGTATTTAATTATTGATTATTCTAAACACCATTTGTGGTACCCCTTTCACTTCTTTACATTGCGAACGATTTCCTCTCGAGTTCGGTGACACTTCGTCGTTTTCTGTATTAAGCAGGAAGGCTGAGAAATTTTTTATTACAATCAGAGAGATTCTATCGAAAACGAAACCTATCAATCGCGAGGACGAAAGTAAAAGAAGCGATTACGCATAATTATGAAACAAGAGTATCTACATAAATACATATACATTTATTGCGTCACTCTGTCCCAGAAATACATTATACGCACGAGCTGCTCCTTGAAATTTTAGGCGATTCTGATTTTCACCGCGCTGCTCTTTCACGCCGATAAGTACGCGGCGGCTGAACCTGTTGGGCTGTTCTCGTTTATTCACGATCTAATTCAGTACAACATAGCGGGGGTGCCGCTCATCCACGAGGCAAGTACGATGTTCTGTGAAATGAAAGATTAGGATTAATGAGACCAGGGGAAAAGAGCACGGAGAATGGCACGCGTTAATCTGTGATCGTTGAATAGCAAACGCAATGGGACTTCGATCCAGAAGTCGGGAAACAGAGAAGAGCTCGATACGAGCAGGAAAGTGGGCACCGTGGCGAGATCGCAATTGGGAAGATCGGCATGGGTATTGGATACAAAGGCCCGTGGGGAGCATCTGTGTAAAAAGAAGCCTGATCAATGAATGTATAATAAATAATTTGTACCAAGATGCAGTGAAAATCGATCAGTCGTTTCTAGAACGCTGCATCGCTACTTAAACCTGTACTATGCTAGTCTCTACAAAGATGTAAATGGATTTCAATGAAATAAATACACTACTCAACGAATTATGAAATGAGTAAGATTTTTCAGCCTCGAATTCCTCTTGGATCCTCTAAATTTAGATCCTCTAAATGCGTTGCGCAGCGTACGTTTCATCTACATTATTATATATGTATCATTTCGTTTCCTGGAGTCTACAGGACAAAAGGAATTCTCTGTTCCACCTGAGACGCGGAGAAACGAAGTGTTCTAACGCGAAATACCGTTCATTCTTTCCCCGACCTTCAGGCATTTGTGCAATCGACTTTCGAGGAACCAGAGGGATGTGGCGGCATTCTCAAGGTTCCTCTGTTCATCGTGACAGAGGTCGGTATTTCCAGGTGTCTACGTGAGGCATCGTGCGAAGTACAACGTGCCCCGGTCGACTTTCACTTGATAGTATCGAGGAAAGAATGAAGTGGGGAGGCGCGTACAGAAGAACGATAACGGACTCGAGCATAAGGCTAGTAAACGGTGGAATCAGAAAAACGGAAACAGAGCGATCGTACGGGCCGTGACATCGCTTCCCGTCGTGCTTCCGACAGAACGCAAGTCCCGATCGATCGGCGGACAAATCCGATCGATTAAGAAAACGGCGGCAGCGCTTCAGCGAGGAGAAGGAACGTTCGCGTGACGAACTTTCGAAACTTTCTTCCATTGGCGAGCTGAAAGTGTTTCGGCGCATCTTGCAGTCGCAGTGAAATGGCAAGGCACGCTCCCGTAAGTAAATTATCATGGAGTATAAACTATTGTAACGAATCAAGTTCTCATAACGGTTGCGCGAATTAACAAAGAGTTGAAAGAGCCGAAGATTTCTTTAATGTAGGTTCCAAAATGATGCCTGACCCACTTATAGCGCACACGCCACATAAAATGGTCTCTCGATCTTTCTTCTTTTTATACTAGCACTTATCATAATACATCTAACGCGATAAGTATACGTAAAGCGTACGCGCGCGATGTGGGGCACGTTTTTGCGTTTCCGTTTCGACACGCTAACATTAATTGACCTACTTTTAGTGGACGTCCGTGATCTTTGCGACACTAATCGTCGCCTTTCTTCTCGGATTAATCGCCGAGAGCGTGGCGACGATAGCTCAACCGAAGGCGCCCAATTTCCAGTACTTCGAACGGTAAGAAATCAAAGACACGATTCGGGGGAGCTCACGTGTAAGTTTTGTTAATCGACGGTTCAAAGATCGTTCAAGGGAATCGGGAATAAACTGAGCCGACTGATCGCAAGCAAATGCAGATTACAGAATCAGACTGATCTCGCTGCTTACACGTTTACAGGCCTAAATACCGTTACCCGTACTACGATGAGAATGGCAGAGGAAAGTTGCTGTATGGCTATGGAGGGCCAGATCTGTACCAGTACAAAACTTACAGTGCCCTCGAAGGGATTCATTAACGCAGACAAAGCACCGATAACGCTACGGACTATTCGATCACCTCTAAATGAACCACGGCTATTATTCTACGAGGGGTGATTTATGAAGTGATACATAGTATATACACGATTCTGTTTCCGGTTACAAGGGACCGTAAACCATTCGCGTGTAAGACACTCGTTATTGCCCGATGTACCACGATGCAGCCGCAGAGATCTATTATTGTTACGCGCTCTTGTCCTCGGAAACAGATCAGGTTTTATCGTAGAGTTAAGGAACATTACAAGATCGTTTATTCTTCCAATGTATAATTAATTGTATTGTTGTTTTAAATGCGATCGATTTGTATCGTTGATTATGGTCATAAACATATGTTTCTTCGTTTCCTGGATTATCGTTTCACTATCCGATAATAGGCTCCGTGAACGGTGAAAGTGAATCGATCGTTTGAATAATCGGGCGAGATAGAAAAGTGCGCTAGACAGAATGAATCGCGAGTGTTTCGACGCGAATGTTGTTATTATAACAATGCTATTGCATGGCTGCAAATTCATCCTCTACCTTAAGATCCGTGGAATGTGTGCATAGCGTCGCTATGATCTACGACGTGTCCGTTAATCACCGTGAAGACGAGAGATTATTATTATTATCAGCTAACTCTAACGCCCTAAAATCGACTATATCCGATACGATCGAAGAGTCAGAAGGATTTGTAAATGCTTTAAAAAACGCGGTCGTCGTGAGTGTTAAAGGTGGTTCGCGCCGGCGGCGCGAATAGCGTTCGTTTTCTCGTGACAGGTGCACATACAGAGTTACAAATGTGCAAGCATAGTCGAGTGTATAGCGAAGGTAATGTTTGATAAACGAACGAATGACTACTACCCGCGCGACGTGCCCGGGCGTTTATTCCAAATGATCCTTGTCCGCCTTGTCTTCGGCAGACTGTAACTGTCATACGAAGTCCATCTCGGGCTTATTGTAATGTTGTGTACCTGCTCGTCGCCTGGAAAGCTGCCTCTCTATGAATTTCTTTATCTCGCTAATCACGAAGACGCTGGACGTCAGCGCGACGAGGAACAGGATATCTGCGAAGGAATATAGAAACGTATACCCTCGGTTTGCTTCGGATCAAGGAAGCTCGTTTCGTTCGAGAGGCGCATACCCTTTGCCGTGAGAGCTTCAGTTTGGAACACTCGTTGCAACGGTGGAAAGTAGATCACTAGCATCTGTCCTATTACCGACAGCGTTATAGCTACCAGGAGCATCTTGTTACTGCATAGACCAATGGTAAATATCGATTTCGTCTAAAAGGACACGTGTTACGCTTGGGTTAGTGAGAAATGCAATCGAGCACGGTACAAAAAAAGCTTTCTGTTGCATCCCACCTGTGACCTACAACTTAGAGCGTTAAACATATCGAAGAAAACGAAGCACGTGAATGTCATGGTTGTGTCCCTCGCGGTCGTGCCATCGGTCGTCATCTAATTACAAAGCAGGAATTAGGATATACACGATGGAGACAGATGCGTCGGTCTTACCTCTCTGTTATAAACCCACAATGTGCCGAGAATGATAATAAGAGCTGACAACAGCACGTTCAGAATAAGATGTCGCGTGATCATTGGCTCCTTCGTGTTACGTGGTTTCTGCTTCAAGACGTCCCTGTCGACTGGTTCCACTCCAAGGCTACATCAAATAATTACATATAATAATACTACACAGGGCCACTGATTTTAAAATATTCTTCCACTGTTCGGTTACCTTTGAGCAGGTGGGCCATCCATAATGATGTTGATCCAAAGAATTTGCATCGCGTTTAAAGGATTCGGTATACTCATCAAGGTAGCAAGAGCGATTAGGGAGAGAGCAGCTATGCTAGTACTTAATTGAAACCTTACAAAATTTCGTATATTATGAAATATCCCTTTACCCTCCTCAATTGCAGCACTGCAAGAAATATGTATGTATAATCGAAAGAGAAATTTGTGAATATAATACAAAAGGGGATATTTCGAAAGGAGAGACTAATATGTACATGATAGTTGAGAAATCATCGTCCACTAGAATCATGTCCGCAGCTTCCTTGCACACGTCGGTACCATTTTTACCCATAGCTATGCCTATATCTGCCTTTTTCAAAGCGACTCCATCGTTTACACCGTCACCAGTCATGCCTACTATGTTTCCTTCCCTCTGCAAGGCTTTCACGATGCACAATTTATGCTTAGGCGTAACCCGATAGAACACGCTAACGTTATTGATACACTGCTCTAATTGCTGATCGCTCATTAAGTCGATCTCGTCTCCAGACATTAGTCGCGAGTGGAGTATATCTATCCCGATCATACTTGCTAGAAGAGAAAATCAAATGCGTTACAGTTTTTTAACAGGCTACAGGATAAAGCATATCTACTGTACCTATTGCTGACGCGGTCTCTTTGGCATCGCCTGTAACCATCTTCACCTTCACGCCGCTGTTAATGAGAGTCGCTATAGACTCGCGGACATTCGGCCGAGGAGGATCGCATATTCCCACCAGGCCAACGTACACGAGATCTTGTAATGATGTGCCGCGCGCTAATCCAATTACTGTAAACGTTCGTTTAAGTATATACAAGCAGCCGGAAGCAACGAAATTAACGTGTCGCGAGTGGCGTTAACAAAGTACCTCTTAATCCTTGTTGGCCAATCTCGTAAGCTTCCGTTAAGAACTCCTCGTCTTTCTTTTGATTGAGAGAGTATACTTGGCCGTTGACAGAGTACTTGGTACATTGACGCAACATCTTTTCAAGAGCACCTTTTACGAAATATGTTTCCTGCCTATTCTGTAATGTACGCGAGAAGATTTAATGGTAACTTTTAAACGTGCTTATTCGTTAAGATACAGGTGTCGAGACGTTAATTTACCTCTTCGTATTTCGGCGTACATTTCACAACCATCATTTTTTGCTCCGAAGAGAATGGATACTCTTGCAATCGTAAATACTTATCAGCGACGCCGTACATTCCAAATTTCATGGACAATGCTAACAACGCACCTTCCGTTGGTTGCCCAAGCAGAGTGTCATTTTGTATCATAGCGTTGTTGCAGATACATCCCACTTCTAACATATTACTGATAGCGGCACGTGCGAGCTCGTAATTGTCGCATTTCCGAATTCGCACCTCTCCCTTGTCGTTGTAACCGGCGCCGGTGACATCGGCTATGTATCCCTCCGAAGTAACCAGGATCGTTGCAGTCATTTCGTTCTTGGTAATGGTACCAGTTTTATCAGAGCATATCACGTTCACACAACCTACGGATCGAGAGACATAATATTTATTCATCTGTGCCCAAGCCCGATAAATATTGTGCAAGTGCACCGTAGTACTCCCGCGTACCAAGCGTCTCGACTGTCGGCAGCTTCTTCACGATTACTTTTCGTTTAGCCATCCTCATAACACCCAGCGCCAATGTTACAGTCACGACGATAGGTAAACCCTCCGGTATAGCTGCCACTGCCAAACTCACGCTAATGGTAAACATTTCGAGAATAGCTTTGCCCTGGATCCAGCCAAGCAGCATAATGATACCAATAATACAGAACGAGTAGAAGGACAATTGAGTGCCCAAAATGTCCATGCTCCTTTGAAGCGGTGTCTTCGGAGCCTCCTCTGCTTGCATCATTGTAAAAACTTCTCCAAACTCGCTCTTCTCTCCTGTATTCACTACTACCCCCTAGAACAATTTCCCACGCATTAGCGTATTAACGATCGATCGCGCAGTTATGAAGATCGATTCGCCGCAATACCACATACCTTCCCATTTCCACAGCGAACCAAGGTGCCCATGAATGCGATGTTTTTCTTCGTCGTCAATCCATTGGCTTTGAGTAATGGAGCTGTCGACTTCTGCGCTGGCTCCGTCTCGCCCGTGAAACTGCTCTCGTCGATTGCTAAATCTATCGCGTCGAATATCCTGATATCCGCAGGCACTCTATCTCCGATATTTAAATAAACTACATCACCAGGAACTAAATTGCGAGCGAGAAAGGTTTCTAAACGACCCTCTCGCAAGCTGAAAGAAACGTGAGAGCAATTACTACAGGTGCCGATGTTAGTAACGTCGGAGTATTCTCTGTGTATCTTAGCAAACGAATGGGTCATTCTCATCCTGAGCCTAACTTGGTATTTTCAATAATGCGGACGTTTCGAGCGGATGTTACAGTAAAGTAAATTTCACCTTATCAATTTATTCTTTGGAATCGGATACTATATCTTCTTCCCTAACAAGGTAAAGGAATGCTCCGTACAAAGGGTTAGTATATCCTCCAAAGACCATACTTCTAAAGGAAATGTTAATTTAAATAAATGCCGCTAGAACATCTCTGTACACGGTACTCGATGCTATGTAGAAAATTCGTATTTACAAAGCATCTAATCGACGAAGGACGCGTAAGCTTATTTACCAGTGACAAGTCGGCGGCACCAATTTGTTTAATTCTTCTAACGACTTCTCGGAGCGGTATTCTTGTACAAACGCAACTGTCACTACTATTATGATAGCCTGGAACGAAGAGCTTTCGTAAGTTTGCGTATGTATAAATTACTAACAAGGAGAGTATTTTAGGTGTCCGCCTCCGATCATTTTGATTTTTGGATATGTTATAGAGGACCGAAAAATAAGAAATACGTGTTTTTTTATTTTTCCCCGTTTTCATATTTGGGGGGTGAAAACTGCGTTCAAAGTTAGGGGTGAAAAATCATTTTTGTGGACTTTTTGAAAATCTGGTGAGTCAGTCATATTTCGCATTCAAAGACACAAAATTCGTCCATTGACACTATTCCCCTATCTCTAATAGTTCTAGAGATATTCCACAAAAATGAGTTTTTAACCCTAACTTTGAACGCAGTTTTCACCCCCCAAATATGAAAACGGGGAAAAATAAAAAAATACGTATTTCTTATTTTTCGGTCCTCTATAACATATCCAAAAATCAAAATGATCGGAGGCGGACACCTAAAATACTCTCCTTGTAAGAAAGAATTACGGCACACTCAACATGTAAATGCCACTTACCACTGTAATACTGACAGCATCGTCAAACTGCTTCATACATATACTAACAAAAGCTGAACCAAGTAGTAACAGAATTAAAGGGTTCTTGAACTGCAAACAGAAGGAAATTCTTTACACTCGTTAAAATTGAATCGTAATCGAGCGAACGTGGGAAATATATTAAGTACCTGTTCAATGTATTTCTTCCACGTTGGTTCTTCTTCTTTAACACTAAATTCATTGAATCCAACTAATTGTCTCCGGTGGTCGGCTTCCTGCCACCAGAGTCCGGTTCGTATATCAACGTGCAATCTCGCAGCCACTTCTTCCGCGCCGAGGCTGGTCGCCTCGGCTGTTGTTAGCCACATTAATGAGTCCTGGTCTTTACCCTTAAACGATAGAGAAGCTATTAATTCTCCTCTTAATGCGCATTGTATTATCCCTAATATTCTTCCTATACTATTTTTAATAATCTACCCTTATCTTAAGTTCCGATCCATTTTCAAGAAATCCTGGGTAAGTTTCACCATGTTCAAAGCATTTCTCACGAAAAATTTCGATACTTTTTATTCTTAAAATTTAACACTCGGAAATCTACGGTAACAATACTGAAGTCACATTATTCTAAGTTAATTAAAAGTTCGTCACGTTTTCGTGACACGTATGTCATGTGACTAAACTTTTTAATTTGATAACAGCTGTATCTGTTCATTTATAAGAGTCAGAGTAAATGTAAAAACTTATTCGTAGTACTAAAGTGGAATTCGAGTCTTTATATTCGACAAAAGGACAGTGGAGCAACAATTAACTACTTAGCAATTAGGATTATCTTTAATGACGTGTTCTTGTGCCATTCGCGCTGACACGTGTGGGCAAGCGTATACTGCGTATACTGCGTATATAGCAAATAGGAGTAGACATTTAATGTTCACAAGAATCCAACCATATTTATGCTGTAAGTACAAACAAAGACGGGACATTTCTATTAATAACACCGTCTCAAACATACTTTTATTTCACGACGCTGGAACCGCGAATCATCGTGAATTCTAACCTTCAAGAAACTCAGGAAACGTAAATAAAATTAAGATCTACGTACAGTCCGTAAACTTAATGAAGCATTTTATTTTCAAACATACATTATAAGTGTTAGTAATTCATCGGATCAATGCAATGAATATTTACATACCTACATATATGTATTATATATATGTAGCTATAGCTTTCGCACGATTGTTTATCGGATGCACGCGTGCAGATGTAACGTGATTACTTGATAACTTACTCTTGAACCGATTACACGTATTCTATTCTATATTATCACATTTGGAATCATTGTGCTACGCACTTGAATTTTGGAACGACGCGACGTTCCAGTACTTTCGACTGTGGGGCTTTATTTCTTCCGCACGAAACAAGAACTAATATTCATCGATTATTAAAGGCTCTTATCCTTTTTAAAAACTACATTTACGGAACAGTTTCAGATATTAAACATTTAAAAGGAAAGCTTGATACATTATTTCAGAAATGATAGTTTGTAGGTATGTATATATATGTTAAGTTGTGAATCACGTTACTTATCGGTTTGTAAAGAAAACATGAAATTCTTTATCAATACGTAAATGTATTCATGCATATAGTAAGGGGTGATAAAATAAAGTGCATTAATTGTGTAACTTCAATAAATAAACGATTAATCGATCTTTTATTTGTCCTTTCTGTATTATTCTATATAAGGAAGTAAAAGTAATTCCCTTATAAGCTTAGAATCGTTTTAGGGAATCGAGTATTATATTGTCAAAACGCTTGATTTAATCCTAGGCTTCGAATATTTCACGAATCCCAACTATTCGATTTTCCATTCGGACGATTATCGATCCGTTTTTTCTTAGAACCCGCAAGGCCGAATTCCTGTACTTATTACCGTAGGTCAAACTTATTCGTAACGTCGCATTTCATTGCTATGAAAAATCACCGCTCGCCACAGGAGAATAATATACCTCCATAAGCGTTTAGAATTTACCAACGCGAGGTCGTTGACCTTCGTTTACCATAGATTATGGGGAAAAAAATCTTTCAACGCATTTTCCGACAGCGAAGAAAAATATCGAACAACTTGCTAGAATGAATAGGAATGTGCAGGTAACAATAGTGACCCTGGCAGGTGCCGTTGGCAGGGCAAGCCTTCGATCGATACCGAAACATTCGAAGACACTACAGTTACAGTGAACTTTAACAATTTTGTTAGCCTGTTAAGATTAAATCATCCGAAATTTGTATATCTTCCTCGCGATATAAATAATCATCGAGAATTATGTAAGATATCTTATCACGACGTTGAAAGTCGTTTCGGGTCAAAATTCACGGAAGTCCTGATATTGCGAACAAAATTCAGGAACTGAGCGGTTCCGGATTAAATTTCTTCGATAGCAGAAATCACTCCACTAGAATAATGCAACTGTTGTATAGATACATTGCAGCTTGTATTTGTACAACTTGTGCAGCTTGCTGTGGAACGAACAATTAAAAATGACCTCGTTTGACGTAGCGCTTTGCCTGTTTAAAATTCTTTACTTTTTCTTCTATATACAGTCCTCTTTGCTAATTGCCCACACTGTTGGATTTCGCGGAATAGGATGTGACATAACCACCGGCCACGATACTACATCCTCAACGTGGCGCGTTGTTACTTGTAATTTTTATCGACTATTTATTGCTTGTCGGTGCTTAATCGTGCTAAAATTATTCGTACCTCCAGCGGCGCGTTTTCATTACGTTCCTTGTCCGTGGTCACATCTAGCGCATTGTCGTCGAAGAGTTTCTCGTATTTCTTACCCGCCGGGTCTTTCATCTCTTATAGCGACGTTCCCCTTGCCGCTTCCGTCTCTGCAAGTCCTGTTAATCGGCAACTAATGCCACGGGACACGGAATATATTTACCCGTAAGGAGAATCCACGTTCCTCTCAACCGAGACGTACTATTCGTTTGTCAATCCGGTTTCACCGTTTCAAAATACCGAAAGACACAGCTCATCGTCCGAATGAATGCCTGTCGAAAACACAAATGAAGGCATTGAACGTCTGCTATGTCGGCCCGTGTACACATTTGCGTGTGTGTTGCCGATTTCCAGTCACGCGAAGGTCAGACGAGAAAAATCGCAACGCCCCTTGAAAATCGAGTATTTTCGAGCACGCTACAGAGCAAAGAGCGATTACACTGTTAGCCGGGACGAGTAAATGAAACGGCTTGCAAATTCGAAAAATGTCAACATTTTGCATCAGGAATGACCGATGTTTAACGCGTCTACGTTAATCGAACATTGCAGAAAACGACGATCATATATTTCGAATAAATGCCAATTCAGCGATTCTTTCTATTCAGATTCAAGTGAGCTCAAAAAATCTCGTTAACCTACTTTCGAGGCTGCTAAAAGGTGGTTTTATCGATTCCATAAAGAAACGATTGCGACCGCAATTATCTTAATGCTTGCCCTACATTTAATTTTCTAATGGAACGTGAATTGAAACGCTGAAACGACGGTCGTTGAATCGTAAACGTTGGACCTGTAATTTCCACAGAGCGATACTTCTACTTTTCCAATGGAAACTACACACACACCGCCACGAATGGGTAAAAGTGGTGACCGTTGATTTGAAACTCTCCGATCATTTGATCAACGGCAATAGAAATTAGGTAGAGAAGATTCTTTCCTAAGAACCTCATCTGTTTACCGATAGGGACGTCTGAAAAAATCAGCTGCATTGACATCGACTTGCCAAGCAACGTGCTCGCGCGGCTCGCGATCAAAGGGGTACGCAAATACGCGGTTTTCGTTATAGCGAATCGATAGCGAGGTACCCTCGGTGAATGGACGCGGGCGCACGGGAATTATTCGCATTTCCGTGAACGCGAAGGAAGCAGGGAGCTCCGCGTACGTGGGATAGTTGACGAGAATATCCTACCCTTAAGAATCGTATGTCACCCTGCTAGTATCCGAGGCACGTCGGGAGGACCGATCCCTGACACGCTGCCAGGTGAAACGCGCACGTTAAACTGCTCGCGGTTCGTCAATTCCGCGCGGCTATATTCGTCGCGCGGCTACGTTGCAAGGCGATTAGAAACGGCTTTGTCTTCGCGATGAAATTATACGCGCACTCGCGTACGACGGAAAAGGAAAATAAAGCAGCGAGCGGTGATGATCGGCTGACGTGTAAGCGCCGAGTGGCAGGCAGCGGCGATTTAGCGAGCAGCGCCGCTCGCACCGCCGGTATATACTGATCTGGGAAAGCAGCTACGAGCGTGCACGTGTGGTCACGCGTGTACACTCCTCCCTCCGTGTGTGTTGGAAGTGGAGCAGACTGTGTCGATCCAGCGTACGACGACCTTAAGCCGCTGCACTTCCAAATTCGCGCACGGGTGCCCTCCCCCGTCGAGCATTCCCATGGCCGAGGTCCTTTGTGCCACCGTAATGTACGAACAGTCGCGATGCGACGTATAAAGATGGTGTACTTTTGTCGGGGTTTAAGGTGGACGCGTTTAGCCAGGCACATTGGCACGGTTAGTTATTTATAAGATTGTATAATGCAGAAGGAAACTGAAAAATCGATAGGCCTGCGCTTATGGCGAGAGTAACGTCGGGTATCGAGAAATTAAAAAGTGAAGACGATGTGGCTGCCAGAGTTGGGCATTATTCGGTTAAATTTTTATTCGAATACGGATACGTATAAATCCCAAGATTTATTCGCGAATAACGAATGACGGTTTTATTCGACGAAAAATTATTCGTTATTCGCGAATAAATCTGTACCGTTATTCTAACCAGATTCATTCGGATAAGAATTTATTCGTTATTCGACCTGAATGAACGACGAATATGTGATACCCGGCATCTATCGATGGAAGTCTGTCTGTACTGTGTCCAACATACGTTTGGACGTGTGTGTCTGGAAGTGTGCGTATACGTCTGAACGAGCCGAGGAAATATGCATATGTGAATATTCGCATGACTATTTGTATGTATTTAAAAACGTTCAATGAACGCTTATAATTCGAAGAGATTGATTTTTTCATTAGTTTAAATGGATTGCCGTGAGCAAATTTTATTTAAAATAAATCAAAACGCCACTCTATATAGTACCGCGGTCTTACATCTTCCTGCAAAGTGCGACCTATGACAAGAGTTACTTAACCTAAAACATTAGGTTTCATGGGTGTCAGTCAGTGGTGTCATGATACATCCTTAGAGCATATACTATGGAGGTCTCATTGAAAGCTTGAAACTGTCGGCAACATGGTGCGAGAGAGAAAGACATGTGCGAGCGAGAGAAGTATATGTCCTATTCGACCGTAAAGCGCAAGCGCCGATATCGTGCGAGAGAGAAACACATCGTGCGAACTGGTGCGAGAGAGTGAAGTATAGATTCTCTCGCTCGCAAGATGTGTTTCTCTCTCGCACAATATCGGCGCTTGCGCTTTACGGTCGAATAGGACATATACTTCTCTCGCTCGCACCAGTGGCACATGTCTTTCTCTCTCGCGTGATGTTGCCGACAGTTTCGAGGCAGTCACTCTAAGGCAATGATACCTCCATGTATATATGCTCTAAGGATACATCGCCGAAATCACGTGATCATTTTATTCGTCCGTTGACTCGAATAAATTATTATTCGAATAAGAAATTATTCGAATAAATTTTCAGTCGAATAAAAAATTATTCGTTATTGTCGAATAATGTCATTTTATTCGAATAAAAATTTATTCGCAGAAATTTATTCGAATCCGTATTCGAATAAAAATTTAGCCGAATAATGCCCAACTCTGGTGGCTGGCGAGAAGAATTTTCATCGTCGCTTATTCAATTTTCCCGCTTGCTTTGTACACACGGATCAGACGGTTCTGGCCGATCCAGATTCGATTGTGGGATAGCTTGCCATGGTTGGCCTCTTTTCGTCGCTAACATTCTACAGTATTTTTCATGAACATGGTTCGGGGCACTGCCAAGCCACAGCTTCCCGTCTAGAACACGCTATTTCGCGAGGAAACATCGCTGTGACGGCATCTACCGTGTCCTCACGTGTCCTGTGATTGTCATAATTATATAAATCTTCGCGGTCTGCTCTGCTCGAGATTCTGTAGCGTAGATGATGCCGAGAATAAATATCAAATAACCTTTATTGCAACGTACTTCAAGAAAAATCATAATCACGCGGTGTGCACATCATGTATGTACATATATGTACTTACGTACGATGATTGTCTCTAATTGAACGACATTACAGTTCATTGACATTGCTGTATAGGTTCGTGGAGGCACGTTCTTTTCAATCTGATTGCGAGAAATAGAGTTCTAATGGAAGGAAATGTTGAATGTTTTTAGAAAATTATGTGGTTGTTGTATGTATCGTAATGATATTGGTCTTGTTATTGAATAAATTAGAATCGAGTATGTATGAAATTATAATGTTAAAATAATGC
Source organism: Andrena fulva (assembly GCA_946251845.1). Taxonomy (NCBI): domain Eukaryota; kingdom Metazoa; phylum Arthropoda; class Insecta; order Hymenoptera; family Andrenidae; genus Andrena; species Andrena fulva. Next base: position 55,965,420 of record OX276329.1, on the reverse strand, counting down.
TATGCACGATTTCGAAATTGTGCTACACGAAAAGCCTCGTTCGTTATTATTTGTATTTAATTATTTATTATGCGAGATTTAGAATGCAGCGAAAAGCTGTTGTAAATTTTTGTTGCATGATTTAAGGGGCTCGCGAGAACCATTACCACTTTCGTGTAACATCCAACGTTATCGGCTCGAAATGGAACGAGGTTACAACGCTACTAGTGGTCAGAATTAGAGCACGGGCGAATATACCGTAGATAAAAATCAATTTTCATCGTATTTAGTTTCAATTGTAATCGCTAGTAGGATTGCGATCGAATTCCACTCTGAATCGATAACGTTGGATGCGACACGGAAATGGTAAGGGGTTCTAGAGGCCCCGATTTATCTGACAAAAATTTGCATTGGATGTAAAGTGTATTCAATACTTCGTCCGTGCTGAAACGTTAGCAATTTAGTACCTCGAGTCATTTTATCATCGGCCGAACCCCGGGGGTTGATAACAGAGGAAATATTATAATTTGTTTTTGAGGTTACAGGGATTAGTTGAAGAAGAATTTCAAACTATTGGTGTATGTTCAGAATTTGAAATTCAATACAAAAGTATGAATATTTCTAATCATAATCAAACTTACGTCCTTCGATCCGGATCCTGATCTCGATCTTCTCTTCACTGGCGCACTGACTCTAGTTTCACCTGCACTAATTAAGAAAAAATATATATAAAAAAGTAACGGTCTACCAGACCACTATCGGAAATCATCAACCGGCGTACAATACAGACTCTATCCTCGCGATTCATTCGTCAGAACTCCGATCCTCTGGATATAATCTATAATTATAATACGCCAAAAACACTGACGCTAATATCCCGTGTTTAAATACACTAAAAACGAAGATTCTATCTCGCCAAGCATCTGCGCTCGAAAGAACGGAAACTTTTACGCAGCAAACACTGTCTCTAAACCGACCACATTGCGCGCGGTCACAGAATGATTAAAAGGGCAGGGGGGCGCCTCTGTTCCTTTCAACTGTATTACTTATATATACATCTGTGGCAGAACAGGATACGAATTTAAAGCAATTTCGTTAAAATAAGTAGAACCGTATTGTGATTAAGTAATAGTTCACTCGAATTACGTCGCGAAGCGGTCTAATGAAATTATAGAAACCGCATAAATGCACTAATCAACGGTGAACGGCGGAACAGAAAAGGCGCGAAGAACGATTGAATATTTTTTTCGCGATGTCGAGTCGATTTTTAATTAAAATCGAATAGAAAGCAAATAAAAACCATAATGGAGAATAAACCAGATTAAAACTTGAATCGTAGCGTTTAAATGTCGGTAAATAAGATCGCGTACCATGCGCGAAGTGCACGAAAAACGTCCCACCTCTATACGGCGTCCATGATGCGACTGATGGCGAGCAGCAGACTAGCCAAATGCAAAGTCAGGGCCACTCTGGAACACTATGTGGTGTTTGTACTTCAAACATTTTCAATAAATACGACCGCAGTTAGTAAAGTAGTGACGAGAGACATAAACACACGTAAAAGAATCATCGCGATACGAGATTCAGTATTTTAAATTTGCAGAAAGAATCACCAAGTGAGGGCGCTACCGCAAGCGTTACCAAATGGGACGAGGAACAAACAATTCCCACATATCATCAGTATCTTTGTCGTCACTTTTATCGTAAAAGGAAGAGTTTCGAGTATTTCTGCTAATTAATATCACCTCAATTATATCTCCTTACCGACGAGATTCTGATAATTGAATCGGAGTTTCGAAAACAAACCGATCATATGTAGTGGCGTTGTAAAGGCATATACTGGGTGTTCCAATAGGATAGATACACATTTCAATTTCTAATAGAGTTACTTAAAGCAACATTTTAATGACTGTAAGATGTTTACGATGTTACGTTTATTGAATCTTTTTAATGCCTCTTTTTATGAGTTGTATTAGATATGTAAGTTTGCGACTATAACTCTGAAGAACCTTCTGTTCACCTCGAATCGATTGGACCACTCATTTGAACGATGTTAGATTTGTGTATATGCACAAGTGCCGCGCTAAAATAACCTCTAATGGAAGGGATAAAACCGGCAGAGGACATTTCGAGATGTGCGAAAAGCGTGTGTCCGTCGCCCGAGGAGCTCGGCGTGATAACAAACAACGTCAAATGCGACAAGTGCGGGCTCGTGTTTCAAAACGAGCCGCGGTATCGTTTGCACGATCTTAAAGTGCATCAGCACAAAAACTTAGACAAAACGATAAGGGAAAATGTACAATACCACTGCCCCGTAGAATCGTGCATTTACGCACCGAAGGCCGAAAGACATTTCAGTAGCATGAAGTATCTTAAGCAGGTTAGTGTCCGCGTCGTCGAGACGTGTCCGTACTTTCATTCGCAACGTAATACTTAATATTCGTCTGTACATGCTTTAGCATTATCTTAAAGTACACGCGAAAAAGACGTACGCGTGTACTCGTTGCGAAAAAAGTTTCTCCACCGAAGCGGCTAAAGAGGGCCACACGAGGGTGTGCGGAATTGAATTTGCATGCTCCTGTTCCAAGACTTACACGTCCTACGAAGCACTGCTTACGCACGCGAAACGGTCTTTACACGCCATTAATGACAAATACAAAAGCTCTCTGAGGTAAGCCAGATATAACGAACAAGCGTTTAGCTTAATGGGATAATTTTCTATCACGATGTTGCAGGCGCGCCAATTCCAAGACTACGCGATTAATTTTACCATCTAGCCAGGCGAGGGTCAATAAATTAATTACGATTCTACCGACTCATCAGAACCAGAATAAAATGGTTAAATGTAACATCGACTCTACGCAGAAACGTACTTCAGACATCGGCGTACAGACGGACGAATGCAAGAGGAGTAAAAGAATATCGAGTCCGACGAAGCATGTTAACAACGGTCATCATAACAATGGCAAACGTGGAGTATCTAAGCAAACGCAGACAAACATTTCCCAGAGAGTCAGACACAGCGTGACGTCTATGGAAACTCAGACCACAGAAGGTTCGAAGGCACTTAAAGGTTCTCTGAGAGTTCAGAAACATAGGAAAGACTCGGTATCGCAAAACTCCGATTATACACTGCTGAAGGAAGACCTTAGTCTCGGCAACTTCACGTCCTCGAACTTATTTCCCAGCAGTCCGTTGCCACTTCGCCACGACGTTGGACTGCAAGATTTCTGGGAAGAGAAGAGTACGTCGGGTACTCAAACGATACCCGAGAAAGATATGTTCGAAGTTTTGAATGATAACGTTACGCAAACAGAATTCGGAACATTTTATGACCACAACGCAAGCCCGTTAATACAATGCGTCCCGAAGAGTACAGTCGCTTTGATGACTTTGCCGTACGTCGAGGAATCATCGACGGCTGTCGAAGGATACTCTTTCGTGCCTTCCAATAGTATATCAAGATCGGATCCAATGCTGACGGACAAAACCTTTGACGATAAATTCAGTAGTATAGAGACTCAGACGGAGCAAGCCTATTCGCAATCATTCTTTGACTCCGACACCTTGACCAGATCGTTTGCTTTGAGTTCTAACATCGAAACACAAACTACGAATAATCTCGATAATATGGAGCTACTTTATAGCAATACGTGCACGCAGACTTGCAACGAAATACTACCGTCTGACTTAGGATTATCTAATATACAAACACAAACGGCTTGGACCCAACTTGAAGACACCACCGTATCAGCTGAAACGCAAACGAAATCATTGATCTGCGAGACTGGATGCAACATTTCAATGGGCGCATGTCGTTCCTGGTTAAACACCCAAACTAGTCACACTGAAACTCAAACTGACTTACTTAGTATTTTCGAAGGACTTCAATAATAAAGTATTCTTGTCTGCTGAATAGCAGTATAACGATTTAAGATAGATACTTTACGTATAAAAGTCGGAATAATATGCATTTGATATTTCGAATTAAGGCCAATTACTTTTCTATATTGTTATTTAGTACTTTGGTATTTTGTATATTTTGTTACAAATTAATTACTTGAGTTCCTGTGTATGTGCAATTCGTCGACGGAATATTATGTTCATGGATTGAAAACAACATTTTCTTAAGGAAAATATTCAGCTTTAAATTTACTGTGTTACACGGTGTTTCACTGCCACGATTTAAACATATAGTTTATACAAATGTTACCAGAATAAAAAAATACATACCGCAGGCAATGTAATTCTGTTTCGCATAAATTATTAATAAATCTATTAATTAAACAACTGTACAATGAGAATTGTTCTTAAATTCCGATTTAAATTTTAAGGGGGCAAATAAGCCTTGAAGCTTGCGTTTCGTGTTCTGTAGTAAAATATTCTAATTTAAATTGTTTCGAACGTTTTAATTAAATTAGAGTCATGACCACAAATTACTATAATTAAAAATTAACTGTGGCTCTAAACTACATTAATGCTACGATATACATTTTAAAACAAACACCACGCAAATATTCATTCACAAGGTTTCGAATGCTTTTGCGACACGTGTTTCGACGATACAAAATATTTTATTACGATATTAGAATATACCCTTGTGGCTGTCAGTTTTCATTAACTTTTCTCCGCGTGTAAATGTAAAATTTCGATTCAAGTATGTTGAATTGATTTAACGTGCAACGTACAAAGGCAACATTTGAAAAACTTGATTCTTTGTATACATATATTGTTACTATACATCATTTAGAAAACCATATTTGTCTATCGATCTGTGTAATTACAACCTTGCTTAAAAGGAGATTCGTATTTTCTCGAGACTCAAGAATCATGTACCCCCTTAAATAGAAAAATACATGGAGGTATCTCGTCTGCTTCGAATCTAATCGTTTAGCTGACAGCTTCGACATGTACAAAGAAACGAAACATGTAATCTGAGACTGTACACGTAACATTGACCACAATAATCACCGAAGTATTATTTCTTTGACAATCATGTTGGAAACTTGCACTCCGAATCCCAACCAGTGCTTTGCATTACGGATTTTCGTCAAAACGCGTATAAAAGTTAAAATCTTTAGCTTTTTGTTCGGAGCCGTGTCGTGATAGATCAATTCGAGCCACTTTACACTTGTTTACCGCTCTCGAATTAAAATGACATTTACAAAGGCATCGCTCGGTCAAGCAAACGTCATAATTTATAGTTATATATTTCTAACTGTTGTGTAACGGCCACAAATACAGCAAACATCGTACGAATATGCGTGTTCAACAAATTGGATCGTGATCACTAAGCGACTCCAAAAGAGTACTCGACGCGGGCGCGCGAGCTTCAGGAACTTACGAGAGCACAGGCTGGGATATTATAGAAGATATTATGGGATTATAGAAGAAGTGAAACGAGACGTAGTGTACAGAATGAGGGGTACATAAAAAATGTATTAAAGCGCGGGACCAGCAGCGTTATCCTCGTCGAAGTCTGGCAGAAAATCTTTGGTCCGGTCTTCTATCCTATCTACATTCTCGAGCGCAGAAGCTAGTACTCTTAAATTGTCCACACCAGACATTAGCTGTCTGTAATGATATTAACACGCTGTAATTCAAGTTCTTTCATGCAACAGAAAAGCCAATATGTAATTGAAAAGTGCGTTTTCACCTCAACGACATCTCTGCCGATGAAGCAGCAGTTCTTAAATCCCCGGCTAGCCTTCTTATCTGATCTATATTCGACGAACCACTCTCATTTCTACCTCCCGTCGCAATTCCAGCTGTGAGCTCCTTATTCTGCATTCGTAACAGCAACACCTCTGTCTAGATTCAGATTACAGTTATTCCCGTATCAATTTTCGCATCTCGTAAGTCGCTTGAAAATTCATACCAACCGTTAAAGCTTTAATTTCTTTCTTTAACGATGTAACGGTACTTTCAGCATTTACTGCTCTTCTCTGCGAGGAGAACAAAAACACGGACGTAAACGTTAGTTGAAGGGAAATAATACGAATACAGCCCTCTACTTACAGTACTGCGTTTCAGATTATCTTCAACCTGTTCCATGGCCTTTTCAAGTTGCGTCGTTTCTTCGAGTTCCGATGCCCTCCTAAATACTATCTCCGATTCTAGCGATAGAATTCTGTAATAAAAACCATACAAGTGAACAGTACGATCTAACGTTAGAAATATCAGCATTCCTTTAACTACCTTTTTGATTTCTCGCTAATTTGCTTTCGAGTCAGTTCCAATTCTTGACGTAATCTGTTGTTGTCCAACAACAACTATAAAACAAAAACGATCAAATTACGCACGTTATATCGACATGTTTCGTCTTTCGCTGCGAAAACTAGCACGTTTGAGCGGTTTGCCACGAAAACTATCACGTTTCGGTTTTCGCTACGAAAACTAGCACGTTTGAGCGGTTTGCCACGAAAAATAACATGTTTCGTCTTTCGTTGCGAAAACTAGCACGTTAGAGCGGTTTGCCACGAAAAGTAGCATGTTCGCGTTTACCCCGCGTTCGCAATTCCCGCACCCTCCCTTACTCAAATTATGTAGATTAAAATTTTCATATGTGTTGTCTTTTGGAGATTAGATGGAATAATTATTTATTAAACAATATTTTCAACAGTTGAATTCTTTTAAACTGCCCACGCGCTGAAACGTGATAGTTTCTGCAGTCTGCAGTATAATCCAAAACGAGCTATTCTTCGTGGCCAAACCGGATAATATGTTAGTTTTCGCCATAAATTCCCAAACGTGCTATTATTCGTGGCGAAACAGTATAACGTGCTAGTTTTCGTCGCAACAGTACGAAATATGCTATTCTTCGTGGCGAGGCAGTCAAATGTGTTAGTCTTCGCGGCAGAAGACCAAACGTGCTAATATTCGTCAGAAACGATGGAACGTGCTTCTTTTCGTGGCAAACCAAAACGTGCTACTTTTCGTAACGCACGTCGATATTATCGTTACGAGCATCAGCTGAGATATGGAGAAATTCCATGTCGCACAATCGAAAGGGGAATTACAGCAGCGTCGTTTACTACTTTAATAATCATACCCTTATTTCCACAGATTCTACGCTGTTCGGGATAGGTCCAAGGTCCGTAGCTACCGTTGTCCTATTATGAATCGGGCCGTCGTTTAAGAAATCCGGCAAAGATTTCGGAACATTTGTTTCGTTTGTTTCGGAGCAGTCTCTCGCTCCAATATTCGAGCCAGGATCAGGTTCGCTCGCCGCGATTGGTAAATCTAACGGGAACCCTAGTAGCGATAAGAAGCGGTACAGATAAAGTCTATTCGCCCCTCGACGATCGGCGTAACGTACTATCTAGCAAATACCTGACGACTCTGGACGCTCTGTAAATCCTACGCCAGGTCTGCCAAAAATAGACAAATTCAAATGCCCCGAACTCGTGTTCGGCGCGGACTGATGCCTCTGAGGCAGTCCCGTGTCCAAACTACCAGTCGGTTCGACCGAGAAATCGTTCGAGGCGGAGTTGCTCTTCTTCGATTCGTTTCTGAGGCGCGCCTGCCTCTGCTCCACGCTATTCAACGCGAAATCGGGAAGATTATCTATATCCGGGGTGGGCTGCTGTTTAGGTTCGTGGTTGAGGTAACATTGCTCTATAACCAGATGATCCTGCACAAAGTCCGGCAGTTCGGTCGGGTTACAGGTATAAATCGCGGAGTCCTTTTCCAAGCTACTCGGGCTCGGCGTCGGGGAGGAGTAAAGCTTCGGACGTGCCCCGGCGTTGTAGTAAGTAGTCTGCGAGCCATTCTTCAGGAAATGCTTAAAGCTAAACGGATTCTCCTCCCGTCGCGCGGCGTCTTGCCCTGTACGAAACCAGAAGCAAGAGACAAGGGGACAGTTAAGCTAATCATTAGCCACATCCCGCGAACGGATACAACGAGATCTAACCTGCTGGTGCGTCTGCCTCGGTGCAGCTACTGGCGCAGGGCTCCTTTGACGCGCTCCTACAGCTCGGGCCCCCCGTTGCTACCTCTTCCTCGGAGGACGAGGACCACGAATACATCTCCTCCCTGACATTGCGCCTCGTGTTTTTCGCCACTAATCGGGACGAATCGTAACTTTTTTTACGACCCGCCATCATCTATGCAGAGGATCAACCTTACCGACAACCGTACCATTTGCGGTGCACAGTCAAAACTGCACTTGACATTTGTCACCCGCTGACTGCGGTCGGGTCAGGTTGGTCCTCCGATCTTCCCTTCTTCTTTCTTCAGGCTTTTCCTTTAGTCACTCCTGCGTTAGGGAGGAGGGGGGATGGGGAAGAGGCGCGTGGATGTGTGGGGGGGGGGCTCCCTCTCGGAGCTGTCTCTATTTCGTAACGCAAAGTTATTATTACGTGCGGTGTCTTATCTGAAATGAGTTACAAGTTGGTTACTTATACAGGTGCACGTTACACGTCGATGTGTCGGTTGACAGAAAGTTGGTTAGTGTCTCGTAAACAAATTTACGGTGAATTGCAATGTTTCGGTCCGTCCAGTGAACGTCCGCCGGCACGTGGAGGAGGAGACGCAAACGCCACCCATTTTTTTGCGCAATGATTTTCTTTTCGACAGGAGCATGAATGATAAGACCGCGGGACAGGTTATCAGCCACGTGAGGGTACCATCGGTGTAACGATCTTTGAAACACCTTGGCGGATGCGTAGCGCGAGGATAACGCAATGTCCCACGAGAAACCCTGCCGCGCGTGCACAGACTTTAAAACATGGGCGAAGAGCCAGAAGAAAGCGTTCGACTCCGAGAAGGTATGGAGCTCTGCTTGTTCCCTTCAGATTTCATTAATAATGCTTTGTTTTGTTTCGGTACTTTTGTATATTTCGAGCGCTATAAATTATTCTTATCCCGACGCTGGTTATAACAAAAATAGGGTATCTTATCTCTGTACGCGGTATAGTAAAAAATGTTGAGTTATCGTTTGAACTATTTAACAAGTTTCATGAGTGAACGTTGGTTAATTAGCGGCTGCGCAACTTTCGACGGACGATTCGAATCGCGTATACTGTATCGCCGTCTTGATCCATTTCCCTCTTTACAGCAGCAATCCGAGAAGAAAGGTCCACCTACGAATCACACAACTAAACGTAAGGATTGCCCTCTGGACAAGGACGAGTTAGGCACGAACACGTGGTCGTTGTTACACACCATGGCGGCGTATTATCCCGACAAGCCGAGCGAAGAACAGAAGTCGGATATGAGGAAGTTCTTCTACATATTTTCTAAATTCTATCCCTGTAATGTGTGCGCGCAGGATCTACAAGAACAGATGAAAAGCTTCCCGCCGCAGACCGACTCTCAGAAGCTGCTGAGCCAATGGCTCTGCAACATACATAATGTGGTAAACCAGAAGCTCGGAAAGCCGGCGTTCGATTGCAAGCTCGTCGAGCAAAGGTGGAGAGACGGCTGGCTCGATGGTTCGTGCGACTGATAATGATCGTAACTTGACAATTTTTATAGAGACCTACATGCGATGTAAAATATTATGTAAGTCGACGGTTGTAAATACTTTTCTACCTAGAAGAATGATTATAGGTAACGAGGTCGCATTTAAATCGGTGTCTCTCCTTATAGACTAATTACCCCCCGAATAGGATTTATCATTTAAAGAAGCATACTTGATGTGTTCCTTAGAAAGAGATATTAATAAAAACGGCACACGTTATGGAATTACGTTACATTGATTGTCACCTGTTTTAGAGCGCGCTTACTGTTAAGATTGCGGTGTAGGCGCGGCTACAGGCGAGATAGTAAACGCAGAACTGGCCGTTCGCAATTGAGGCTCGTAACTGTGATTCTGCCCGTCGCCGCCGATCGGTAGAACTTGGCACGTTCTGATGTGAAATGGGAAACGTTTGTTAGCCATCGATGGTCGGGTGATGTACAAAAATACCACGTGCCCCATAAAGACGATCCATAACGAGCATCCCTTAGCGACGCTTTCTCTCACCCATTCGTCTACTAGCAAAGTGATGCACAGTACCTACGAAAATTATAAGTATGCTTTATACTTATTTGCCATATCGTGGAAGAGCCGGTTATATGCAACTGTTTTCTTTATGGGAACAGTTTTGTATTATCATAGGCATTTAGATGCATGTCTATACCGTTAAAGGATGGCACAGGAACCATGCAGATCCAAGTGAAAACAACGAGCCGTAGAAATGAAGTTTCGTCGACATTTTTTTAATTGTCTTAATACAACGAAGAGAAAACACGATCCATGCGATCAGCTTTAATACTATCAGCCCGTAGCCTGGCGGTGATTCGTAAATATACAGTATCAATCCAGGATCGAACACGTCGGATTGATAGATATATAAGGAGAATTGGAGAAAGAAATTCACGATAACGTAATAGACGAGCCATCGAGTTTGCCTCGGCGTTAGCACGCTTTTAGTCACCGTGAAACCAGTCGCGAGTAGCAGTATGAGCACGGTATACATGATATCCGAGCACATTTCTAACAGGCGACCTATCAAGGAAGCGTGCTCTATCGCTACTCCTCTTAAACCGAGATTAATGTAGCTATATATCTCCAATAGTATCCCTCCTAATTGGCAAATCAGAGAGGACATGAATATTTTGTACGTCACGTGCAGGAGCCTTCTTGCTCGCAATTGCATCGCCACGTAGAAGCTTAATATCACGAGTATAACATAGATGCAAGCGATTGTTATCAGCTCTGGCAGTATATCTGAAACGGAAATAGATTCGATTAAGCAGCGCTAAGATGCTTTAGACCGTAGCAAAGTTACTTGCAGAATTCGTCCGCCGAGAAGTGCTCCTTCCAAAAGTGGCCGGGCGCCGCGTTTGTTAGCGATATCCAATACGAAACGTTCAATCCATTCTTCGAGGAGCAATCCGCTAAAGCGATGAACCACCATCGCGGGCGAGACGTTCGAAATCTTCGGTAACTGGTGCACCGTGTCACCGCACCATCTTCCACGCATCCCGATTGCGTTGATACTAATGTCGATAACGGCACTATTTGGCCGATTCCGTCCCAAAGTATAGACTCCCTTTCGATGCACGTTTTATTCGACGGGTAAACGCTGGGCCATTGGTCCGGTGCGTCGTAATATAACAATATCTTCAAGTCCGATTCTTCGCCCCCCAATTCGAATTCGTACCGGAACGTGCCCTGCTCCGTTAAGAAACAGAATCTCGCCAGAAATGCCCAATTCTAGGAAAAATAGAAGAATGTGTATCGAAGTCGTCACTGTGATTACGAATGACAAGTGTACGAAACATATAAAACACGCAATAATAACAAATAGCTGTACATAATGTTAGAATATTTTGCAATACGTCGATCGAAATATAGCGCAGTAATACGCGTATGTAGTTGAAGTAAGTAGTATTAAAATTTATGAATATTAATGGGCTTTATGGTCCAATTAATTAATTTGTTAAATAGAAGGGGAGTTCGTTGGGTGAAAAGATAGTTTATAGTACTTCACGTGTGACCAGGCGTCCTTGAAGAATTTTGGTCTCCGAGCACGTCAAGAGTAACGAGTATATTACGGAGACCGACAATAAAACGTTAAACATTGTTGACACCCGTCTTCACAATTTGTCTAGGCTGGAATGATATCTACATATCAGTTTATACCTGCTACCTGCTGCTTTGCTCGTGATCAATATTCCCCTGCCTCGTGGAACTGTGCATTACAATGAAATATATCGATCTTAATGGTAACGCGAGCCACGTATATACTATATAAATTTAATGGTCAGCGTTTCTTCAGAGGGAAACAAGAAATCATCAGTCTTATCGGACGTGCAATTCTATATTTTTGAATTGAAATTCCGAAGCGCCAGAATCATTTTGTAGTGTTAGTGCGCGCCTTTGTGTGACCCTGACATTTGCTTAATATGTGTCGTATCGATGTGTGACGGAAGATTGTGTACGTAAACGCGCGTGCACACTGCTCTAAACACGGCATTGAATTAGAGATGTTACACTTAAGTAATCGATTAGCATTTAACTATAGCTATATAGCACGATTGTAGGAAGATAGTACAGCAATGTAGTAGTTTCGATATGTAAAGCTGTCGTTATTCGATAGTGTTGGTGCTATTTGCACACTTGCGAGAATCCACTCGTCCCAAGATCCCTCTAGCGGTATATTTTGGAAGCGTAATGATAAATACACGTGGAGAAGCAAGTGGCGAACGGAAACAAGTAAACTCACGTGTGCCGGCTATATCAAATCTTTAAATCTTTTAAGTTACCTGTAATTAGTCTTATAAAACACCTAAAAAATTTATAGATTTAATGTACTCATTACTACGCGCTTTAGCCTTTAATTTGTATACAGGTTATGAAAAGCAGTATGATCATGAAGAGTGACAAACAGAACCACAGAAGTTTTAAAAGTAAATACGCATTGTTTTCTCATTTCTCGTTTAATCGATGTATCTACTTGCTCGAGCAGGATTTCATTTACACATTTAATTTCTAGCGTTGTGGATGTGTTTTGATAATGAAAACACGGATAAGCATCAACTGTTCTTCAAGGAGCACTCCGTCAGAAATCAGGAGCCCGAGTATCCGAGAGGAAGAACATTGTTTGTGTTAAATGTGCCTCCTTACGCTACAGCACAGCTTTTGAAGGAATGCTTTGGTAAACATTGCGGAGCCGTGTCTAACGTTTCCTTCGCCAATCGGAAAGGATTTAAAACATCGTACGTGGTGTTTGAAGATGACTCTAGTTTAGAGAAAGCGCTAGAACTTCCCGAGAAGTATGCGATAACGTTAAATAGTAAGGATAGGGTATGCTTGACAGGACTGACGAGTGAGTCGTTTAAACATTTCTCATAGTTACTTTTATATTCACGAAAGCGCTATTAAATCGTTTCTCTATTCGTCGAACAGAATGGTGCAGGGAATACAATGGTTCGATACGCAGCGAGAAAGAAATGAAAGAAGAAATCGAGTCTTATATGCAGAATTACGATAAACGAATTGTCGACGAGATAGCGAACGAGAAAGCTATGGAAGATGCAGAAGAGAACGATGGTTGGGTAACGGTAAGCGGACGGAAGAAGAGAGGAGAGTTCGCTCTCTCCAGAAAGGAATCGACTGTTAATAAAGTGCACGCTAAGGAGGAGCAGAAGGATAAGAAAAAGGAATTGCGCAATTTTTATACTTTCCAAATTCGCGAGAGTAAAAAACAGAGTAAGCCCTGGTTTCGTCTATTTCCAGTATTTATGAGTAACGTTAATATCCAGGCCCGGATTAAGATTTCTGGGGCCCGGGGCTATCCAACCTTCGAGGGCCCCCGTGGTTGAAAAGGGGGGGAGGGGTAACAAAAATTTAAACAATAACGAGTTTAAATTGCTTAGAACTGAAGGCTTAGAACGGGGCCCCCCCTGGAAAGTGGGGCCCGGAGCTACAGCCCCCCCCTAGCCCCCCCTTTAATCCGGGCCTGTTAATATCCGATGTGTTTTATTAAATATTCTTTTCAACAGATTTGGCGGAGTTGAGAAAGAAATTTGAATTGGACAAAAAGAGGCTACAGGACTTGAAATCAAAGAGGACGTTTAAGCCTTTCTAATTTCATACTCGCGATAGAGCGCAGCGTTCTAGCGTTCAGCCAGAATTAACTCCACAACTTCAACACGAGATAGCTATTTATTGTATCGTACAAAAATTTTGTTTACAGTTATAACTACGATCCAGTCATGTACGTGTTGTACTTAGACTTATGTACAGATTAAAAAATGACAAATCGCATCGAATCAGGTAGCTTTGGATGCATAAGTTTGCAGTGTCCATTCGATTAAAAAGTGTTGATACGATAAAGGTTGTAGCAGAGCTAATAACTCCTCTGTAAGAAACAGTTGAAAATTAATTTGCGTTACAAATCGGTAATAATGAAACTAGCCATTCGCGAAGATACACACGTTTGTTTCCGTAAATACAATTTGCGGACATAGCCGCGCTAACGGCCTGTGCCAGTCGTTCCATAGCCAAGTCGCGCGCAGTGGAACTAACATTCGTGTGGGATTGCAAGCTAGTTGCCAAAGCGCGAGTAGTAGCCGCGAAATGTTGCGCGGATATTGCGTGCTTATTATTCCCGCTGTTTTTCAATCGCAATACCGAGTCCATAAGTAGCTGTTGAATTTTGGAATACACTTTTCTCTGCTCCTCGCAGTGCTCCACGTTTTCCGCAGTACTCGGGCGCAATGGGCACAAAATGCACCACCTGGCAGAGAATTACAATTACGTATCATTCCGTCCTTATTCCCAGAGACCGTTCGACTACCCACCTGAATAAACCAGCTATAGGAGTTATCGGCGTCATAGGAATGCCGCCAGTCGGTAACGCTGGGTTATCCATTAACGGAGTTAACAGGAGACTCGGGTTCTCGTCTATCCATTCCCCTACTAATCTAAGTAATTCCGTAGGTGGATCTTTGTCTTCGTAAACCTCACCTATCGCCGTTAGTAAGTTGGCAGTGAAATGTGACGCAAGAACAGGAAGCTGCTTCAACTTGTCGATAGATTTCGGAGTAAGGACAAAATAGTCGTTAAGTACGTGCCTTGCTAATCCTACACTCTGCGACGAAGTCGAGCCTAACTGTTGCATCCAAATCCCGGTGGCATTCAGGATCGCCTTGTTCTGGGTGGCGACGGCCAACGATACCAAGTTGCCTAACACTTTGTATCTGGGGCTATCTGCGGGGAAAAGGGACAAAAAGACCGCGTTTCGGACGGCGGGACTTCCTCCTGGGCTTTGAAAGAAGTCGCTTAGAACTTCTATAAGTTGCAACTCTTGTATGGCCATTGTCATGTTGCGCTTCTTCCGCCTCTCTATCTCGCCGAACACAAACTCCGAAATTAAGTCCAATTGCAAATCCATTTGCTTCCCGGGTCGGCCGCATAGTATCTCTTTAAGGGTTGCAAGCAAAACTGGTAGAGTCGACGAGCATTTAGACTGGGTAACCTATGTAAGAATGTCTTACCGATTCTGCATAAAGCCTCTCTGGCGCAGTAGGGAAAATCTAGCTTTCGTAAATTTTGCTTTATATCACTCCCTGCCATTAATGCATGTATACGTATGTGACATATAAATACATTTAAAAGAGATAGCTTTGTGTCAACGACGCTCGTCAAACGGTCTAAGAAAACATCGAATACATTTTTCTAACGCCAGTAATTCCAAGTTTCCATGAACGCGACACGTTTCCGGGAGATAATACAAGATGCGTCTCCATTGGTGCACTGTCGATCATTCGAATTTCTACCGTCGCGTATAAAATGGAATGATACGTCTAATCGAGGAAAGATAGTGGAAGAGTACGAACTGAGGAAGATCTTTCGAGGTGTTTATGAAAGTTTAGAAAATTGATCTTGGTTCTAACTTTCTAAGTCGACGGACGGAGTTCGTTAAAATTATTACACTATAAATTATTATTCTTGCTGGGTTTGACCATTGAAGTGCCTAAAGAGATGTTTGATATCAGTGACGAAAGGAAAATGTATGATTTTGTGAAGAGATTTTACGGTTCGAGAAGTTGCGAGAATCAGTTCAGAGGTCTCAGTCCTCTGGCGGTGACTTTCGGGAGCACCGACCACAGACCGAACGCGTAGCCCCACCCTGTGAGTAGGTTGCGAACTATATTGTTAGTCAAAACAATCGCCGAATTCAGTATCTATTTTTAGGTGGCACGCACCGAGTCACGGTACTTTACTATTTTTCGCGTGCGGCGAAAAAAACGACATATAGTTTCAGTGCTCCGCGACGGTGTCCGCCGATTTCGGAAAGGTTCAACGACCCCACGGTAATTGTGACAAGAGAGCCGACCGGCCATGTTTATATCGTGGTGAATTTTGAGCTAGCGGGCCGATATCCACGAAGTAAATTTCCACGTGTACTTGTCCGTTGCTTGTCTCGTGTGCGGTGCGTCCAGCGCGGTGTCAGAGGCCTTCGCGCGATGGAGTCCAGCGAGAGGGGTGAGTAAATCCGCGTGCAAATAAAATCGCGGCAATATTGAGTCTCTGACACAAATCGCGACCTGGGGGCAATGGCAGTGTCAGGGTCGAAACGGAACTAGTTCAGTGACCGCATTCGCGGTACTTCGCCGGGATATTGCCAGCGAATTACTTTTTCAAACTTCTCCCCCGCCCGTCCGCAATACCCTACGCATACGGCATTCCTCTTTCGGGTGGGCTTCCTGTGAAAATTCCTCTCTCGGCCAAATCTATGTCACGCATCTCACTTTTCATCTTGACTGTACTCTCCTCTCTTGGCTCGGTCCCTACGCGTGCTCGTATATATATATATGTATATTATATACACGCGTTTGGCAGAGACAGTGGACGAGAAAAGGCATCGTCGGGATCGTCGAAAAGTTCCATGTATTCCTCTTAACATATTGGCGTGGGTAATGGTCGGGTTCGTTGGGAGTGGGTGTAAGTTGTGTCTCATTTCTCTTTGACATTTGTCGCGGGACAGTCGAGAAAGTCTCTCGGTCGGATGACTACGTTCCACTATTATGCAATAGTATAACGGCGTGTCTTTAACCTAGATAATCTCTCGTGTACAGTGAATCGAACGCCACGGTACCGCTTGACAGAGACACGTGAGAATTATTATCGCTTGACCGAGTCAAGCATGTGTTGCAACGTGGCGACACCTGTCGACCGTCTGTGCACGTCCTACCTCAAGCCAGCGCGAATTAACCCCTCTCCCCTGTCTGTCTCGCCGTTCAACCCCTTCGTTCTGCGCAGAGGCTCGCATCGAAACACAGCGTGCCGGTATTTCGTCGTTATTTCTCGCCGCGTCTTCGATAAGTTTCATTTAGCGTTGCGTGGTACACGTTCGACATCGAAGTAGCGATTTTCAGAGAATTTCGATTTTAAGCCTGGCTCTGCGAGACAGACCAACGTACCAAAGCAAGTAGGAAGATACTTTCTCGCAGAGATCATTTGCATGGGAATGAATACTGAAGTTGTATGGGTATCGCTCGATGAAAATGTTCTACAGAACGTGCAGAATTTATGTATTCAAATAGATGATTAATTATAGGTTAAGCTTCAAGTAACACAGGAAGCAAGTGTGTCTAAAAATAATACATCGGTTATAGACTTTTTTAACGGGTCTCTTATCGATGGTTTATTGATGACTCGAAACACGTGTATTATGCAGAGTAAATGCTGTTTTATATACCGGGTAGCTGATCCGCATGCACTTGGAGATATGCAGGCTTATTTGGGAGAAAGGATTAACTTAGAAATCTACTTGAAGCTTGCGCGTAAGAAGTAGTTATTTTATATTACGAATAAGTAGTATATTGCGAGGTTACGAAGTTTACGATAGCAGAATACCTGTCTGCAATAAATATAGTACGATATCGCGCAAGTTAGAATCTTTCGACGTCGGTGTCACCGCCAAGGCGGCAGTTCTGTGGCGGTGTTTCCATTCTTTATTTTCAATCCCCCTTTTTTTTATCTTTCGTTTCTTTCTGGGATCCTTCTTTCCTTGTTAGACTCTTCCTTGTTATATAAGTCCAAGGACGAACTGCACGATTGCACTCTCTCTCCCCTCTTCTTTATACTTCGCCTCTCCTGCCCACTGGTTATGCTACCTTCTCCACTTCTCGTTTCAACATGTGCTCGGTTCATTCCCGTTCTCCCTTCTTCTCTTTTTACAATTCCATCTCGTGCTTCTTTCCCCCACCTCTCTGCCCGAATGCACATTCTTCTCCATTCTTCGCGCCGCTATTACTGTACCGAGTAAAACTGCACAAGCTCTGCAATCTTATTCCAGGCTTCCATTACTCTTCCCGTTACCCCTCTGTCCACTCCTTGCTGCGAACGCACATGGGCGTTCGGCGTGCACGGCCAGCTGTCGCGATCGCAGGATCTACGCACGCGGCGCACCGCTCACGCTCCAATTTCACTCTTTCCGTCTGCCACCTATGAATACATACAATTGAATCATTCTAAATGGAACAATCATCAGTTACGCTCCACAGAAAACGGAGAAACATCGAGAGACCACCCCTTGCAAATATCGCATTTTGCCGATACTCTGCAGATTTGCAGAGTGTAGTGAAAAATACTTGACAAGTAGCTTTTGTTATCGGCAATCGGAAATCATATTTTGTGGAATTTCTCGAGAACTATTAGGCGCAGGACAATTTTTTTTAAAGCGTAAGTGTTTTAAAGACGACTCCAGTCCCCTGCTCAGTTTTTAAAAAAATTCAGAAAGTATTTTATCGACCCCAAACTTGGGGACTTTTTTCACCCCTTCAACATGGACGATTGCCGATATCTTCCCTTGTAAGTAAAAAATCCCGAAAATTAAAAAATGCCACTTTCATAATCTGCGGCGCGTGTGTACCTGTGAGTTCTTTATCGCGTTGAATGCAACGCGAGTCGCGAATGGAAGACAACGTAAACGTCGTTACGCAACGGTGGGAATATTGAAACAAGACGAAGTCATAAATACCCGTAATCCTTGAGAGGTTGAATGGAAATTCGTGCGCCTGCATGGGGCCGGAGGATCGCTCCTGCTCGCGAGCGATCGCGATTAGCGGGATCGTTGCTCGTGCATTCGGCCGCGATTAGGGGGTATTGATTAATCGGCAGCGGCCGGTGTTCCGCGAGCGCCAGCAGGATGGATAATTAATCGATGGCATTGCGCGCGAGATTGGACCTGCCCGCGGTATCGTGCGATTTCGCGGAACTGCCCGACCACGGGGCGAATTAAGCGCGGCGTTTGGGAGAGCGGAGGACGAAAATAGCGGGGTGTAATTATTTAATGCGCCCGTACAAGCTACACCGGAGTATCGATCCGCTTCGAATCGATGCTACCGCCCTTGGTCGCTTGCAATGGAATTCGTATCGGAGCATTCCTGTATTACACTGTTTCATTTATCGAAACATTTGTTTTACAGTTTGCTTCTTAGAACCACAGTTTCCATTATTCTAGGGTGAAAGCACTAGTAGTCGACCACTTAAAGCTAAACTCGAATGAAAAGTACTGAAAAAAAATAAACAATCAATGTTATAAAATATATAAAATGTATTGAAGTAATTCAAATGTATTTAATGTATCACTAAATATTTTGTGTTAGTAGGAAAGTTCGGGGAAAATAAATAATTAGCGTTAAAAATAAAGTGTCCGAATGCTTTAATAATCGACCGCTTAACTCTAAAAGTCGACCGCTCCGATAGCTAGTAGTCGACCACCTTTTTTAATATGAAATTCAAAATAGGTTATGTGCGCATTACAAATTAAAATTTATTTTGAAATATAATGTGCAACATCAGTAAATAATTAATAATGACAGGAATAATGCGTAACTAAAATAAGTTCTTTTAAAAACTTTATCAAAATTTTAATAAGAAATAGAAATTATTTTTTTTTCCAATGTAAATTAAATTTTTCGTTTTTAAGATAGGAAGCAGTAACAAAGTTTAAGTTTTTAAAGTAGGTATTTGTATTCTATAAATAAATTATATAAACGTGGTCCACTATTAGCATTCATTGTGAATGCAGTTAGCTTCAGAAGTCGACCGCTGTGGTCGACTATTGAAAATTGAAAGGGGATGATGATCCAGTTACCGACCTCCCATAAATAAATAAATTATCCCATTTTTTTGTTAAATTTTTGAAGCGTATATAAAATTGTTGATGCTTTTTCAGTGGAATAGCATAATTTTCCAGTAGAAAATGTATAGAACTGAATTACATTTGTCTTTTCTATTCAAAGCACACTTATGTTTCTCGGGTTAGAAAACAGCAATGGCGCATGTAGAATCAAAATTAGTTTACAAATCACTTTAAAAGCATTTATTTTTTTTACCTATGAAGGGCGCTTTTTGTCGTATTGTAAAGTTAGAAATTCAAAATATAATATAAAATTGTCATTTAATAAATTCTTTATTTCAGTACTTATTTCTTTAAGCTAAATAATAAAAGTGGTCGACTACTAGAGGGTGGCCGACTACTAGTGCTTTCACCCTATTTTTATCAGAAGCATGGGAGTGCGCGTTAAAAACAATCGGGACATTGAAATCTTTGTGAACGAGTGGAAGGTAAGATTTTTATATGCCCAATAGTTTGAGATATAATTGCAAGCATACGCTGGCTTTAATTAATCTCGCGAAGCCTGCGGGAAGGATATTGTTTCAGAGGAATAATGAGATTTAATTAAGAGGCTGTCTTAGTTGCGTCTCGTCGCGCGCGGTGTCAACAGACGTGGACGTAAAATTCTGATCTTTCCAGTGGCAATTAACGCGAGCATGTAACACCGAGATTCATTCGAGCAGATTGCTAGTCTTCGATGGAACGCCGAGGACCGTCCCATCCGCGTTATCCTCCACTTTACCGCTGCCATGCAGGCGAGCCGAGTTTAAAGGCTCGGCTCGGAAAATCGCTCCGTTTATTCGTCGCTGGCCTTGTTTCGCCGTGCTATTTTTTCGCCATCGTCTCTGGCTAACTCCTCTATGTATTTGAACTTCGTCGAATGAGTCAATTAGCAAGCTGGCCTAACCATCTGCTGGCATCGTTTCCCTTTGCTCCGAGCCCGTATGCACGTCCACGTACTGGGTGTCCGCGAAACAGCGACACACCTGGATACAAACGAATTCTACGCGCAGCACCCGTTTGTCACTGTATTCGCGAGCCTCGTTCGCCGTTAATTAAAAGTTAAACGCGTCCTTGGCATTTAATCTGCGAGCGAGCGAACGGACCCCTCCGCCGCAGCCATCCTTCTCCCCTGAACACGGAGATTCGCCGCGGCACCTGAGGCTCGTGCAGCTCGCTTCGGAACCGATGCCCCTAACGATCTGTTATTCCTCGTGCCCGTGCCAATTAACTATACGGAATTGCTACGCGCGGGAGTAGGACAGGCGCGCCTCGCTATTCAGTATAGTAGCTGGAAGAGGTACAGCGAGGTCGTAAACTCGGTGGAGCGTTAAAGTAAACACGTTTCGTCGGCGCAGACGAATCGACAGAAATATGGAAAGATAACGATTCGATGCGTCGATTGCCACTCCCAACTGTCGATGACTCACAATTTGCATCCTCGCTGTCGGCGGCGCACTCGGGATTTAATGTTGGGGTGAGCCGAGTCGAAGGGTTAAAAATATTTTTAACGCAAATTCAATAAAATTCAGTAGGCCATTATAAAAATTTATTTAAAGAATAAAATCTAGTTTTCTTATCTTCTTACAACGCCTCTTTGGGGGCAGCCGAGTTGAAGGGTTAAAAATATTTTTAACGCAAATTCAATAAAATTCAGTAGGCCATTATAAAAATTTATTTAAAGAATAAAATCTAGTTTTCTTATCTTCTTACAACGCCTCTTTGGGGGCAGCCGAGTTGAAGGGTTAAAAATATTTTTAACGCAAATTCAATAAAATTCAGTAGGCCATTATAAAAATTTATTTAAAGAATAAAATCTAGTTTTCTTATCTTCTTACAACGCCTCTTTGGGGGCAACCGAGTTGAAGGGTTAAAAATATTTTTAACGCAAATTTAATAAAATTCATTGGGTGATTATAAAAATTTATTTAAAGAATAAAATCCAGTTTACTTTGCTTTTTACAAAGCCTCTTCTTTGGAGGGTGCCAAGGCCCTTTGCCTCCCTCTGTGTGCACCAGTGCTCGCGGTATCTTTTCCAGCCACTAAATTATACAGCGCGTCCTCCTGCGGAACCACGAACCATCCGCGTCTCGTGCCCCACGTATATACAACATTTTTCGAACCCCCTCCCGTCTGTTTGCTCTCCGATAGAACAGATAAGATTGCTCGCGAGAAGTAAAAATGGGGAGCATTGTTTCTCTCGTTTAAGAGATTCGAGGTCAACAGGCGAGCTAGACCGACGATAACGGCGACCTCGCGACTCGACGGGCGCTCCGTGTCGCGGATAATCCGCGCTTCCGATAAATATGCAGCGTGCATTGTACGCGCTTGCCGGGAAATATAAATAGAGGCGGCTGGCCGACGCGCGAAGAGTTTATTGATCGCGATGCATCCAAGGTTTTGCAAACGTGGTATTAGCGTAATTATGCAATCGGCGTGCAATTATTCCGCTCCGTCGTCGGACGCCTCTCCGAGAGGGCAACCGCCTGTTTCGACTCGGCGACATTCACTGTCGCGGATCTGAGTGGCGAATTTCCTATGCAGTTTCCCGCCGCGTAATAGTCGCCAGCGCGATGGACGGTGATTTCCGTGCGATCAGGACTTGTTCACTTTTATAGAGAAAGGTAATTCAAAGGGAAGGAAAGTTGTAATGGAACTAGTCAGGCCGGCTGTTTATCCCACTTAGTAGCTCTGAAGTTACAGTTTTCCTTTTAAGCACTGTTTTTTTTTAAATACTAAAAGTTACAGCTTTTTGTTTAAGCATTCTTTTTAAGCACTTCTAAATCCCCTCTGTAAACAGGAAAAGAATAAGATTTTAACATTTTTACATTTTTACATTTTTACATTTTTACATTTTTACATTTTTACATTTTTGAGAAATTGTTGACGATTCGTTTCTATTTCCTGCGAGATGCAGTAAACGGATAAAGATTGGCAGAATATGGCAAGTATACGGGGTGAATCATAATGCTTGTTTACGCTGATTATTTCCATTATTAGTGGAGTGATATTTAAGTTTTTATATGGAGTATAATTTTTCTTTCGTCTTTTTCACTCCAGCGAACCTTGATGAAGCGTCTTTTTCCTCGCCCGATGCGAAGGTATACAGAGGGAATTAATGATTAAGCGATTATCGTCGATTAGTAAAGAAACTAGCGCGACTCAACGTAACGGTCCTTTTTCCTGAATTGATATCTAAATTGTTGTCCGCGGTTACGCGTGTGTTACGTTTATTTATGGATCGATTTGCATTTGATGCTGCCTGGTGAAGTATCGTTCGTTCGTGGAATTAATAGGCCGTTTAGAAATTCATGAAAGTGATGTTCAAACACATTGTGGCGTATGTAACTAGGGAACTATTCATTCTACTTAATTATATGAAGTTTCTAACGAAAAGTAGAGCGTTATTATAACACGGAACATTAATAGAACAACGTTTCACATTAGCAATGATGAATAACATTTCGTGTGTGTACATTCCAAGACTATTAAAATGCACGTCATATTAATTCTTCTGAAAGTAGCTCGAATGTCGTTATTCTCGAGGCTGTCAACGTTAGAACTCAAAATCATTCACCGACGGAATAAATGAGGTATTGAGAGCAAAAACGGACTAACCCACATTGAAAAAGAAATAATTTTTCCTATTTTATATGATTAGTAAGTACAGCCTATTGGAATACATTATTGCTACTAACTCGATTTCCCAGAAACTGTGGGTTAGTCCGTTTTTGCTCTCAACACCCCGAATGAAATTGCAGAATTTCGCAATAATATCTCGCAATAATATTCTCTTTTTTACCGCGTATGTAAACGGTTGGAACCTTAAAAAAATCTGGCCCCAGTTTCCGTCAGAGATAATTGTTCGACGAGCTGTACTTCCCGCGCTGCTGGATCCCGTATTACAATTCATATTTATATTTTTCCATGGCGTGTAAAAATGTTATCTCGTTGCACGGTTACTATGCCCCGTAGTTTTCCGCGATTCCAATCAATTAGGGTAGACACGCGCGCCAACCAATTACTCCTAATTATCTCCTCGTAATTAGGCTGAGAATCAGATAGCCAAAGTGAAACGAAACATGCCGCTTCCCTTTCGATCGATCCGCCAAATAAACACCGCCACAATTTCCATCAATTCGAGTCCGAGTTCGAGTTCGAGTTTTCATGTCCCAAATACACGAGGCGCCGGTCCTCGAGCGTATTAGAAGGTCGAGGAGCTTTAAAAGTGCTACTACACAGATAGCTTAATGACACTCGAGATACCAAAGATATTCAATCGAAATCGAACACACTTTCCCACCTTCAGATTTCCACTCATCGATTTATCTCTGAACGATGCCTCGAGTACCCTTCTATTGACATTCGGCATACAAATATCCACTGGGCGAAGGTTCGCCTACTTTCCGTCGCAAAGCTGCCGCGCGCTTTCCCGCATCTTCGTGCACTCTCTCGAAACGGTCGTGCATGACCAGCGCAACACCGCGGTGCGCGCGCGACGAGAAACAAAAATTTTCTCCGAGCACACTCGGGCGCGATAAAAGTGTCGCGTTACGCGCCGCTCCGACGATAAGACGCCGCTATCGATACCTCGCGTTCGGCCTCACAGCGACGCAATTGTTTGCAGCGGAAATTTTTTATCTCGCCGGCTTTTCCACTCTTCCTTTTTTCTCTCCGCCCGATAGAAATTGCAATGTCGTCCGTTGCTTTTATCGCCAGCGAAATAATCGAATGGTCGTGTACGCGTAACAGGCAGAAGGAGGGGCAGATGGAGGTGGAATATTAATGCGATAGTGGCGAACCAGTCCCGTTGTCCTGCATTCTTTCGCACATCGCTGATGCACGCGACTTTCTGGGCTTAATAAGCGAGATATACATCGGGATCCTCGGGAGCGTTAAATTTCCAGGGACTTTTAAATTCATTTTTTAGCCGGGGCTTGGGGGGATCCCTCGTTTGCATTTATAACTCTATTTCGTCATTTCCTGTTACTGGTGAAATATCTCTACCGTTTAATCAACTAAATACCTTTTCTATAGAACTCCTGGCTTTTAACTAAAAGTTCAATTACTTATTAAGGGTGCCCAAAGCAGAAGGAAATTACGGTGAATAATTTCCATAATCTATTTATTATTTCATCACGCTTCTCTTCTCACTTCTCTTCTGCCAGACAGAGATGGGCAAAATTTTTGTTTAAAAATTATTCGTCGTTCGTTCGTTGGCCCGAGTTAACTTTATTCGACACACGAGGAATAATTTTTTTAACTTTTGTTCGTTATACTAAATTTTATTTATGTTGGAGTTCAACGATTCTCACCGTAAGGGTTTTTAGTCTTAAGGGGCTGCGTTTCTCCATTCTAGGAAAAAGGGAGGGGCGAAGGGTCTTGGCTTGAACGTAAAGTGACCACCGTAGTCAGTCTAAGAAATGTGACCAAACCGTGCATATCGTGTTCTGACTCGTCAAGTTAATTTCTTCTTTCTTGTATACCTTTATACTTTACCGAATAACACTAGTACGTGGATACGCTGTGTATTGTCCATATAATAAACCATAGTTGTGTTTATAGTGTGGCATTAATTTCCTACTCTGTGGAGTAATTTCCAACAATTTAAGTAAAAATTTCTGCCATCTCTGCTGCCCGACCACTCAAATAATATCCAAGCATCCTTTACCCAGCTTCCTTAATCCCTCCACTGCTCAAAGGACCTGTGATCCCTGTCGCAATCCTATCACAAGGATAACACCTCAACGCTTCCAAAGAGTTACCATTTCCCTTTCATCGTTCCGCGTATACCAGTTCCTCGGAGCGTCCATATTAAGGAACTCAGCCGCCCCTCCCGATAAAAGCTGTTTTTCTGGTTTCCTGGCTCGCGTTGGAAAATGCGCGTTGTCCACTCAGTTGGACTGGACGTTGTTGCCGCGTGTTTGAGCCGACGGAATAAGGCGGAGTCCGGTGTCGTCGCGGTTGGACGATAAATAGGAGAGAACGCTTCCCACAGCGCGGAGCCAGGCGATGGTTTACGCAACGCGGATCGAGCTGGACGGGACCAGGGTCGCGGCGAAGTTGGTGTCGCGCAAAAGCTCCAGGCCGCCCGCGAGTCAGCGGCGTCGGCACGCGGGCGTGAGAAAGCCACGTGGAGTCTGACTGACTCGCGCGAGTTTCCCTGCACCTCTCGATCCTGCCCCCGGACGAACCTCTATTTATATTTCCGCAAGGTTGCGACGCACGGTGCCGCACGCAGGCATGCGTACGCCGATCGCGTTATTGCCGGGCGATTTATTATCATTGCCCCCGCCAAGGCCGACTGAAACAGGCTGGCTTTCCGCGAGCGAACAGGTGGCATTGCCTTGCTGCGGGCCTCGTTGCGAAAGCGCCGCTTTTCGGCAGGCAAATGGTACCTTTCCGTGATGCAATGATCGAGATGGATGAGGAAGGACGTTGAGTAATGCGACGATTCAGTGGAGCAGGGATGTTCGAGGGTACGTGGGATTATTTGGGCCTAGGGTAGAACCCCCAATTACTGACACCTACCCAATTACTGTCACCTTAAGCTATTTTACTGAAAATAACGAATAAATAAACGTTGTAAAGTCATACACAAAAAGAATTATGTAATTCAACCTATAATCTATACGCTAGAAAATGCACCACTTAATATTTCTTTTTCATTAATTTCTATAAGACGATACAAAATTTTAATTTCATGACAACAGTGGAAATGGCGACTTCCTTACTAGTGAAAGTGTTGTATTCCGTATTTATAATATTGCTTTTATTATATTAAATAACTTTGTACAAATAACGGAAACTAAGACGATTACAGATAAATGATATATTCTAAATTCAGAACTAGATTCTCGTGTCCAGACTGTTCGGACTGAAGTGGTGAAGTGCAGTGAAGTCACCTTTTAAGAATTGCGTGTTATATATATATGTACGGTTTTCGGTAAGCTGGAAAGTGGGGGTTGTCCTGAGTTTAACGGTCGGTAAGGGATGAGGCATAGAGATGAAGGTTCAAGGATGAGTAATAAGGAACGGATGAGGTCATAGAAGAAAGGATTTAGGATGCTTACTATTACTATCTGGATGACTAATACTTTGTTTAGGATGCTTACTATTGCTATCTGGAGAACTAAATTTAAATGATGTTGGCATACAACAAAAGAGAAAACAGGGCACTAAAGAAAGGGCTATAATTACTATATTTAAATTATTTACATAATAAACAATAATTTTTTAGTACAATATAAGTATCATAGAAAGTCACAACGATCGTAATATAACGATTAATTAAGCCTTTTTAATTAATATATGGGTGATAGTGATTGGTACAAGCGTTTCAAGCATTTTGGTATTACTGTCATAGCAGTAGTTGCTCATGTACTTACATGAGACGACATAACCGTAAAATGAGTAATAAACAGTATTAGGTTAGCTGGCAGTAATTGGGGTGTCAGTAATTCAGTCACACATGTTTTAGAGGTGTCAGTAATAGATCTAGAAATATGTTTTTTAGATTAATGAATTTATATATAAAAATAGAAATTCTAAGACCCACAAAATGTTTTTCATGAAGTAAACATATTAAACCATAATAAAAAAAATAAAAAACTTATACTTTTAGTCAATAAATACAGATACTATGCAATAATATTAGAGTCAGTCCTTAATGTGTCAGTGATTGGGGCTTCTACCCTAGTTATGCAGAGAGCTACCAACCCTCAATGATCTGAAACTTAGTACATTTAGTTTGAAGATTTTATCTGTCAAAGAAAAGTAGCTTTGTATCTATTGGGCATATTCTACTTCTTGTTACTCTATTACAGTGTTTTTTAATGGGTTATTTAATAGCGAGTAGTATAATTAATATTATTTTAAAGTTCCTGTAGCTTTTGTTTCTTAAACCTAAAACGAAACTATGGCTTGGTAGTATAATGTATAAGAGTTGTTCTATGGACTGGCAATTTTTTGCAAAATAAAGATCACGATATGATGGGGTTTGTACTGCTTTTAACTAATTTTTCCCCATTTCGAGGGTTGGTAGCTTCCTGCATAACTAGGCCCATTTCAAGTTCCTATCTACGATAGTGTCTTCTGTACCTAACACTTACAAACTTTTAAAAGTCCCCGCAACTCCTACGGCCACCAACCCATTCTTCTTCCACGGAGGAGCTTCGAAACCGTGCCAGTAGCTTGAGCGTAGGATCCACTGGCTGGATTATCCAGCAAGGATCACGATTTGGTATCCTTGGTCGGTGTCGGGGCATCGATCGTGTCTGGCACAGGGTGGCGGGACGATCCGGCGCCAGGGTGGCGTCGAGATGGTGGGGAAAGGCGCACTCCAAGTGCAAGCAGACCCTATATGCAATTGGCTGGAAAGTGCATCACTGGAGGGGATGCTCGGGTAAAGAGAGCCAGAGAGAGAGAGAGAGAGAGAGAGAGAGAGAGAGAGAGAGAGAGAGAGAGAGAGAGAGAGTGTGTGTGTGTGTGTGTGTGTGTGTGAGTGAGTGTGTGTGTGTGTGTGTGTGTGTGCGTGCGAGCAGAGGGGTCACGGTAGGGGAAGGCAAGTGCACACCACAAAGTAGACATATAGGTCAATGTCGGGACACTCCCGTGCACTGTTTAGCACGACTCACCTACTGACCCACTTGCACTCCTCCTTTCGCGTACTCTGACCAGCTCTCCTAGCCGTGCCCGATCCCAGACACACCGGGACAGGTGTATCATATCTCCGCGCGCCTTCCTGAATAGGGACACCCACCGCCCCCGCTGGATGCATAATCAGTCCAGCCGGTAATCCTGGCGCGACCCATTTCCCCGTTTCTGTGCCAGCCAACAGGTTTCATACGACGTCGCCGATCATCCCTTGCCACCGTGCCTCTCCTCTCCTCTGCGCTCTTATAATCTGTTCGATATTTGTCTTACAAATGAACGTATGCGGCGCCTGGTTCCATTTAAATTTTCTTTCCTCTCAGCGAACAGAATATGTTGATGTAAAAAGGTTAACATTAATTTTCAATGTTATGAACAATCTTACGACAAGTTTTCTTTTTACGAACCTCCATCCATCCAGAGGCGTAGATTCACCCCCGAAAGCAGTGATTATTATTTTTTTAATTCCGTATTGGACTCTGTAAATTGAGGAGCTTGCAGCAAGAGTGGTGCGACTCCATCTTTACACCAACTTCGAGTAAATTTGATATAACTGTTTATGAAATTATTGCTTCCACTTGACATTAAAAAGAGAACGCTGATTGACATAAATATATTTTCGCAATATAAGTAGCTGTTATTTCTACTTTTGGCGAAAAAATATTTTATAAGAAACATATTAATATTTCTATTTTTATCTATTTGCGATAAATCGCTGATTTGCTATCGGATTTTCATCCAACGTGCGCCAAACGGTATAGATAACTCAGGAACATGTCATAACTCAAAAACAAAGGGCTCTCAATTGAGCATTCACGGTTAGCTCTGGTAGACATACATCGAACAAGTGGCTAGCTGCGAACGCGAGCCAGGAAACGCTCGGAGGCGCGCAAGTGAGAGTAATTTTATGCCTCACCTTCGCCGATTTCTTTGACTAACGAGTTCCAAGTATCCACGTGCGTTTTTTCCTCAAAGATCCTTCGCTCTCGATTTGAATATCAGGCGTTGTTCCATCGGAACGTTTTTATAGGCTCGTGAGAAACGCCGTTTCGTATTCTAATGGCTCGCCACAGGAAGATCGTTCCGGCGATCACCGGTTTCCATTTCTGCCGTTACAATTGCGGCCGCGGGATTTATGGCTGAAGCTCCACGGTCGGATTCAGATTGCTGGCCCGAAAGTGGGGGCGGGCGAGGATGTTTCTGTTGCACGTGCCGCGCATCCTTCATAATCCTGGCTCATTCGGCTGACCTATATTCGCGGCCAGCGTCGAGGTCCGCCTTTATTGCCGTCCTGCTCCCACCGACACGCGCGGTACATTGTTGGTCCATTTTAATGCGTTATCCTGGATGACGCGCAGCACGATAACGTCCCCTGTTATTTATCCCTCGCTGCGACTTTCATTGCGAATAATCCGTACTATCGACAATTCTTGCTAATAGTATTGCGTCGTTGCGGATCATTCGTATAGCCGGCGGTCTAATTAGTTCGGACATTAACGCGTACACTCCAAATATCTTTCTTTTAACGCGCGCCTCGCGCAAACTATTCGCACCGTACCTTTTAGTAGCGGTGGGTTCGGAGCTAATTCTTAAATTCTTGAAATGTTTCTTCCGAAAGTTTCTAAGGCCTTAAAACTCTCGAAACTTGAACTGCTGATTTCGTTTTGTGAATGGAACATCTTGCTTTAAGAACCGAAGTCAACAGAATTTCTGTATAAATCTCTATTGGCCATAGTTAAACAAAATAAAAACAAAAGATCCTCGAAGAGAAACCTACCCCTACTTTTTAGCCAGCACGTATCCCCGCAATCTATTATTCGCCTCGAAAAACGGTGTTGCCATTGGCGCTGCAGCCCCCCGGACACTTGTTTCGCATAGCTTTTAGTATGATTATGTTCGTGCTGGAGGGGTTGTTATATTTGATAGCCAACGAACTTTATAGCGCTCCCTGAGAAAGCTGCGTGGCGATTTCCTGTTACAGGGCCCTCGAAAGTACACTTCACGTGACAAAGCTCCATTTACCGATCTCGCGGGAATGTCAAGGTTGCCGGCTGCAATTTCAGAGTCGAACGCGATTCGTGCGGCGAAGCTTTCCCAGCCGGGGGTGGAAACTCCGCGGACCCATTGGCTGGCTAGACGCGAGTCGAAATTGGGTCAAGTACGGATTTTCCAAGGGAATACCGTACACTGTTATCGAAATTCGCGAAAGAGACAGGCTGGGAAATGAGTATTGCGATTCTTTCCAAGCCTTGCATCGAATATAAAGGCGATATTATTGTTTGGGCATCGAATTAAAAGATTTCTGATGCATTCAAATCAGGAAGCAATCGTCGCTTAGTAAATAATAACAAGTCACAGTGTTGTCGTGATGAATAAGGGAATTACTTGAAAAACTATCTATATCCTCTTTACAGATTAAGTAAGGTTTAAAGGACATAAGTTCTGTTGGGTCCGGACGGTTTGGGATTACGGAGATAAATTTGGATTAACTAGAATGACGCGCCAAAGTGTCGGTACATACTAACTGTGATTTATTCTCTGTTCCAGGTGAGTTGCTTGCTTATTTGAAGTTTATTCACCACAATTGCACTACAACCATCGCGCTGCTGCGTCACGTAAGTCATTCTAGATATCCTATTGATCGATCCAACAAATCGAGCGGTGGTACATGTCAGCAGCACTTTGCAGCACGTTTAATTAATTACACAGTGGTTGGTGCCTTCTATTAGACAAAGTGTCTCGCGTTTTCTTTATCTCTGCTCCATCACTGATTCCAAGACAAATGGCGTGGAAATCCTTAAATCTCTCGCGTCAGACAACTTTTCCCCACAGCTCGGTGCGGAGGCAGGAATTTCTTAGACACTCGCAATAGAAAAGCATTGTGCAATCGGCGATCGGACGCGGATATTCGGACGCAAATAGACGCGACGATTGTCAGAGCGCGGCGGTCGTCGTTTGCATATGGAAGGACACGTACCACTTGGTCAACGGGCTCGAAAGTGTTAAGCAACGCCGCCATATATTTTTACACCCTTCCCGTCACACTCGCCTCGCGAGAATAAACAATAATTCGCTTTCCGTTAAGCGCTGTCCCCGGTTGATTGGCTCGCGGGAGGGCGTGGAAGCTTAACGCGGTTACCCTTAACTTGGTCAAGGTTTTCCACGTCCAAAGGGACCCAGGGATATAAAAACAAAGAGGATTCTCGGGCCATTTTATGGCACCGGTTTTGAATTGAACTGTGGGGAAGCCAGAATGACGTAGAGATTAATTGCAAGTACCTAGAGCAGAACTTTCGAAGTTCCTATAGGATGCACGAGAGCCGCATCCCGTTCTACTCAATGCCCCGAGAGTTTCCTGTACATATCGTCACATTCGAGGCCAGCTGATCGCTGCTCAGCGACTAAGCGCTAATTCTGGACCAGACAGAAAGCGTATCGGGTGAACGAACTTATTTATACAATCCACCTATGAATGCCACTTGATTCCTCGGCGGCGGGGAAGCTCAGGACCGTGGCAGAATCTTCCGTCGCAATGCGGTGGTCACGTACGTTGTCCTTGACTGTTCTCTCCGCTCGCTTCCCTCCTCGGCCATGTCCCTACCACCTACACCTGATTGATCATCCTGTCCCCCGTCCCCAGCATTATTTATAGCGGGATAAGTGCATGTACGGTCGGACCATCGTGACCGATCATGCACCCAGCGACATCCATGCATCACGTTTGATGCTCGCTGCTCCTGTTGCCATCTCGACGAAACGAGCCGCCGGTTGCCAGGTTCAGAGGCTTGGGGACCGCGCCTCGCGTTGAACCAACGACCTAGAGGCTCCGAAAGCAAGGCGACTGGGAACACGATGCGATTTTAACAACTAAATGTAAATAATGGAAATAGTCGCGAGAGATGAGGATTTTGAAAACATATCCGGAAACTTGCCACGTGGGAGTCTAGTTTCATGAGAATAATGACAAAATAATTTTGAAAATAATTGTCTCGTGAGATTAAAAAGTCTCATTGGGGACATGATGTTTTTGTCTCGTCGTGGATTCGCAGCTTTAAACTGGTTGCGTTGTAAGCTGAAGGAACGGATGCTTGCAGTAGGAAGCTTCCTTGAACTTCTGACACTTCTGTGTTGCGAGCCGGGATTTCTTGAAACGGAGATCTTGTTTAAGGAATGCTCCGAGTGAATTCCCAGCGTGCACTTTTGATGAAGAAAAGTGGAGGGGCAATTTATTTCTGGCGTCGTTAACTAGCTTGACTCTCGATTGTTCTAAACGTTGGGGCGGCTTGATGCGAAAGGGTCCGGCCGGTGTTTCTTTTGGGGCCGCGCGTCTGTGTCCAGTCTCGCAGAGTTTTTCAGAACGGCGTCCAGCGGCGCGCGCGCGTTCGCTCGCCGCTTATTAGGTTTCAAGGAACGATTAACCCCGAAAAATTGCGAGCTTTCATGGGTGAACAATGCCGGGGCTGATTGGTACCCGCTTTAGAATTAGAACCCGAATTCTGCATTGTGCAACCTTGGGGACCAGCCGAAACAGCTGCACCGTCGCTTTCTTCTTCTGCCCGCTCGGGAAGAATTTTTTTTCCCCCGTCCTCTCGCCTCGACTTCCTTTGCATTCAGGCGCAACGTTTCCGTCGTGCCTTAATCAAACGAGACGCCATTCCCGTCTACTTCTGCGTAACGTTTATATACGTTGAAACACTTGCATTCGTTTCTCGCTGCTCTTCGGGATTTAGCGTCATTCCGCGTTGGGCAGTTTGAACGTGGATGGTTTGGGACGAAAGTTGGTGATAGTGGCACTGCTTCGTTTGTTTATTTTATCATCCAGGGACTGACGAGGGAAGTTAGGCAACCCGAAAATTTAAAAAATTTGCAATTTTGTGTGCAAGTGGAGTAGTATGCAGAATTTTCTTCTTCGTGGAATATTTCAATAACCGTGAGAGATATCGAAAAGAAGTTTAAACAAAAGTTGCATCTTTTTATTATATCTAGAAAACCGAGTAAAAGTTTACGAAGTTTTTTGGATGTAAAAAAAGGTGCAACTTTTGTTTAAACTTCTTTTCGATATTTCTCACGGTTCTTTAGATACTCCACGTAAAAGTAAATTCTGGATTTGTCTCAAGGGTTAATTTCACCCCCTAAAACCGCGCTATGGCACCAACAAAAAATATGTAGGTTTGTGTTAGGGATGAACTACTCCCACACAAAGTTGCATAATTCTCTGAATTTTCGGGTTACCCAACTTTCCTTGTGAAGTGGGCAGTGGAAAGTTTTCTGGAAGGAGAGGAATGGTGGAATCGTAAATGGTCGATTTTTCTCGCACGTTTGGCAATCTTCCTAGGGTCCAAAGGACCATACAGCATCCCTGACGACCGAACGAGGGAGAAACCAGTTTCGACGAAGAATGTAAACGGAATATCGCCGAGTCCTGTTAACCTTTCCTCGTCCTACTCACCTGTTCGCAAAAACGAGCAAGGATACTAAGCTCGCTGTCTTCTATCTAAGTCGACATCGCGTGTTAACCTTCGTGCTTATCGGCGTCACCTGTTGAACCTATCCTTCCTTACCTATTCCTTGAAAATTCGGCCCAAGGAAATGATAACCAAAATATCGCAAAACGTAGAATCCGCCAATATTCCTTATCCCCTCTAAAAACGCCCAGATCAAGATCTAAGGTGAAACGCGACGCGAAAGGTGTCGCGGAACGCGCGACGGAGTGACGGAAAACGCCACGCCTGAGAAGCCCGAGACCGGCGTAGCCCAGAGGGATTCGTTTCCTCGGTTCTCAGCGAGTGCATAATAAACTTTAAAGCTGGCAAGACGGCTCGAATGCATCGGGAGAGTGTGCACGGGCTCGCGATAGCGAGTAGGTGGCTAACCTTGACGACCACTTATGCACACTCTCTCGCGCACGCGTGCACAGACACAGTCGCGCGTACACAGGGACGCGGAGCAGGGTCAGACGCGACTGCAACGATCCACACGCGAAACCCTCCCCCTCTGTGTGCGTCCTGCATCGCTCGGCTGTTGTGTCGGTTGGCCAGCATATGGGCCAAACATCGAGCGGGTCAAGCATGGCGCAAAAAAAAAACCGCTCGACTTCCTTAAAACCGACCCAGCCCGCCGCGAGGACAACGGGCGTGTCTAGGATGTTGCTGTGGCGAGAGCGAATCCGAGGAACAGGTGCGGCTCTCGCAGACACTCGCTCTATCCCTACGTGTCCTCTGCTTCCACGTAAGCTTGCTGCAAGGATATGTTCTTCGTCGCTCCGGCGACAAAGGGAGCGAGGAGAAGGTGCATGAATAAATTCGGAGTTACAGTAACCGGTAAAGCTGTAGAGAGAGATTGTAAATTAAACCATCCAGCGACACCTACTGACTCAGTGATCTGCAATCTCTGATTAAAGCTGTGGATCGTGATCTGCTACTTCCGCCACTTTCTTTGCACCGAGCCCCGAAACATGTTCACTTTAACGCCCCACCGAGCTTCCTACCTCACTACACAGACGCCTCTGAACGAGTATGCGATTGGGGAGGAAACGGGTGGCGCCGATTTTTCGCGTGGAACCAGTACAGGCAGTATTGTTTGCACCCGCTGGTCGCGTATTTGTCCAACCGCCGTCGGTATTGGTAACGAGAGGTTGGTCGAAGGCGAGCGCTATCGACACGCGAATGGGAAAACGATCGCTCGCGACCCTCGTTATCTGCGCGAGCAGATCTAGGCGCGTCGTTAATTTATACGTGCGGCGGTCGGACGTCGTTTAATCGTTAATTATAATCGTCGAGCGCGATTCACCGCGTCCCGTTCCCACCTATGAATAACTTTGCGCGCGATTTACGGCCAGGCTCGTTTCGAAACGTTCCGAACGTATCTCGGCGAAAATTTCGCGTATCTGATTCGGCGGGCTCGTCGCGGCGGAGCGTAAATCTTTGTTGGTGGTGCACGGCAGTCGGCTTATTCCCTCTTATCAGATTCAATGGCTAGGTGACTTACATGCCCGGTGCCGAAGGTGTGTATTTCGGTCACCTGGTAGAATCCCCATGCAAGGCTCGCCGAAGAGGCGCGCGCACGCTCGCATTGCACGGCCCTCCCCTCCCCCCTACCCCCCCCCCACCGCTTTCGGCGATTTCCCCCACTTCTTGGCCATTGGACGAGCCAGCGGGTCGGTGGAGGGGGCCGAGGAGGGGAGGTCGATTCGGCCGTGCACTAGAACTTGACTCCTAAGCTCGACAGTGACGGCGCAAGCTCCTATCCCCGTCTATCTGTCCCTCTTCCTCGTCTTTCCTGCTCCTCCTCGCTCCCTCCTCTCTCTCTCTCGCTCCCTCTCGCTCTAGCCTCCCCCTGTCGCCGCCACGATCCCGCATCACGCCAAACTCGCTCCAAAGACCTCGAGCAGCGAGATTACGTTTCTGTCGTCCGAGTATTACACGCTTCTATCGATTACGCCCCGGCTTGCACCTTGAGCCGCGTCACGTGCTCGCGATACCCTCGCCCAATCGAACTGAAAACTTCGAACGGTCACCTCTTGCCATTTGACAAGCACATCGTTGACCTACATTTAAAATCGTCCATCGAGCAGCATCGACGATGCTTTTTCGAAAAAGCTCCACCCCGATTTCGATGCTTCGACGCGCTCCTTTGGAAGCTACCTTCCTTTGCAGGGTTGCTATCAGTTCCAAGGTCGCCAGTCCATGGTTGACGAATTCCCCGCGCCACGTGCTAAGAATGAAATTCTGAGCAATTGTGGGGAGTTGAATTTACGCGCAGCACTTGACGTGCCATTCAAGATGTCGAGATATCGATCACGATCGGATTTTCCCTGCCCGAAGGAAAGTGTTATGTATCGGAGTAGAGGCGGAACGTTCGTTGTCAGACGGGACTCGCTTGCACACTTCTTCCTTTCCGAGTGCTCCCCTCTTCCTCCGCCCGGCGATCCACCACCAGCATTTCGTCCTCCATCGCCTCCTCCTCGTCCTTCACCTCCTCTTGATCCACCGTCATTCCTCTCCGTCCTCCCCTCCAGCGGCTGCCACCCCCCCCCCCCTACTCGCCCGCCCTGTCCCCCCCCCCCACCTCGACCGGCTACACGCTCACATGCAACGAGCCGAACCGGCCGGCTGGCACTCAGTTGCCTTTAGCGCCGTGCGTCTCCGAGTCAGTCAGTCAGTCAGTCAGTCATTGAGTCAGTGAGTCGGATCGACGGTACGTGCGCGCGCGGTATCGCCTCTACTACTTCACCCTCGCGCCCCTGTCTCCTCCTTTCTCGCCGTTTCTTCTTCGTTGCGTATCCACACCTCTTCGGCGATTTACTCGGGCCGCCTTGGATCGTGCAGTGGTACCGCGCCGAGTGTGCTGTCCCGTGCGCTTCTCTATTCCAATGGCACGTGCACGCGAGTCCCCTCCGGTGAGAAAAAAAAAGAAAGACCCGGTGCCGTCGCGTGTGCTGATCGTTCCCCGCTCGCCGAGTCCGGACCTCCGCCAGGTTCCTAGGAAGCTCCTCGGGACGTCTACCGCGACACGTGCGCGAGTACCGATATCTGGCCAGACTGAAAGAAAACGTAGGAAATTTCCACGCCGGTGCGCACCGAAGGTGCAGGCCGGTGCCGCGCGTCTTTCTCGAGGAGGAGTAGCGTGGCTCGCGAAACTCGCCCGCGCTCTCGTCCCTTCTCGAGCAGCGAGCGATCGAAGATCGAATGGTATTCCGTTCACGCGCGCCACGGCGAAAGGGTTGCTTTTGGAATCCCGAATGTCGCGAGGAGGACGGTCCACCGTGCACCTCCACCCTCCTCTCCCCCCCCCCCCCCCCCCCCAGCGGGAAATTCGGCGGCGTGCACGGTGTGCAACAGCGAAGTTCAATGCCAGAACGGAAGCGCTCGCTTGTTTCTTCCGTTCGTGCTGAATTTCAAGGTGCACAGTTCGCGGGTACGATCGACCGTCCACACAGGTTCCGCGTACTCGCCTTTTCTGACCCTTTCCTCGCGCGGGACGTTCGAAGAAATGTACACTATGATCGTTTGATTTCCGTCCCGCTGCAACGTCACTTACGTCGGCAATGGAAGAATGTCGTAAACGTCTCGTTGTGCTGCCTCGTTCTGCGTAACGACGGTTTTAGAATGCTCGAGTGAAATTCCTTTAAGGACCGTGGCCTCGATTACGCGTGCTACAGAAATTCGATTCGTGGTTGCGCTGTAAGTACCTGCGTGCGTAGAAACACCTGGGGAGGATGGTAATGCGTTTCGGTGGTAATTTCGGCACTTCTCGCGTGGTACAATGTGGAAACGCATATCCCGAGTTAGCACGGAGAAGCAGAATGTACACGTGATGGAGGTGACGTGTCGCCGGATGACGTCACGAATGTTTCGCATTTCTTTTCGGTGCCAAAGACCGTGCGACGCCAAAAGTGTCGGCGTATGCCCCGCGTACATTGTCGATCGCGCGAAAGTATATTGTCCGTGTCGTAATGGAACCGCGACTTCACCCAGCCCAGCGCGTTACGTTTGTTAAGCCGCGTATTCACCTGTGCATTCGCCCCGAATGTGCATTCGGCGCGCATTCGGCGCGCGTTCGGTGCTCGGCGTGCATTCGGCGCGCGTTCGACGCGCATTCGACGCGCATTCGACGCGCATTCGACGCGCATTCGACGCGCATTCTTCGCGCATTCGGCGCGCGTTCGGCGCGCGTTCGGTGCTCGGCGTGCATTCGGCGCGCGTTCGACGCGCATTCGGTGCGCACCGATTTTTTGCTCGTTCGGCGCGCGGTCGGTGCTCGGCGTG
Source organism: Andrena fulva (assembly GCA_946251845.1). NCBI lineage: Eukaryota > Metazoa > Arthropoda > Insecta > Hymenoptera > Andrenidae > Andrena > Andrena fulva. The sequence goes on along the minus strand of OX276329.1, from coordinate 55,927,397 downwards.
CATTCGGCGCGCATTCGGCGCGCATTCGGGAATCGTGCAGTGTTCATTCACAACAGTCCCTATAAGCACCGATCCAAAGAACGAGGAGAAAAGTCTGTATTGTATACAGTGCTAAAAAAAAGGATAAAAAGAAGAAACGTTGGTGGACGAGGAAAATATATACCGTCAGGTGCAACGAAACATTTCTACGTGATTTAAATGCTGAAGTGGGAAGCAACCAATTTCAAAACTTCACGAGGATGTTATCGGAAGATTTTTTTATTATATTAAAATATATTCGCGATAAAATTGCAAGACAAGATACTGCCTACAGAAAAGCGATTATGCCGGAAGAAAGATTGGCAATTACTTTAATATCATACCACAGTTGTGGTGCTTTTCTTAATTTTCCCCTTTTCCCGTCTGTACGAGCTTTTTAGACTCTCCACTTTCCTCTTGCAATCTTCCGCCTCCGGTCCGATCTCTTCGGCAATTGTACACCACGCGTCGTCCATTTTTAAAGTATCGAAATAACGCGGGTGTCTGGAATTCCATAAGGATTCGTGTTTCTCGAATACCTCAAGGAGCTTGAGACAAATTTGCGGCGTCCACTCCATCATGGTGTCGTTCGGACGCGAATGCACGCTTTGATGGACCGCCAGCAAGCGGATCGGCCCGAATGGCCCGGCGAACGCTCGGTTCGCAATCGCCTCGATCTCGGTCCATACATTGTATCTGCACTCGTCGTTTGCCGCTCCCCGAATGCAAGTCGAGCTCCGAACGCGCACCGAATGCGCGCCGAATGCACGTCGAGCACCGAACGCGCGCCGAATGCGCGGCGAATGCGCGCCGAATGCACGCCGAATGCACGTTGACCACTGAACGCGCGCCGAACGCGCGCCGAATGCGCGGAGAATGCGCGGCGAATGCACGCCGAACGCGCGCCGAATGCACGTCGAGCACCGAACGCGCGCCGAATGCACGTCGAGCACCGAACGCGCGCCAAATGCGCGCCACACGAGCAAAAAATCGGTGCGCGCCGAATGCACATTCGGGGCGAATGCACAGGTGAATACGCGGCTTTACGCGCCCCGAGGCGCACGTGCCAACGGGACGCTTTGGGAACGATTTCGCGAACGTCCCGAAGCTGCGTTGTCGAAGCTGATGTTGCTATACATTATTGTGGGCGTGCGCTACAAAGCCTGAGTTATTCGTCGAGCGTGTCCCATACCCCCAGACGCGTCTGCTCTCCCGAAAAAATGCCACCGTTGCGTATTCGAAGACGCGTACCGGGGGGGACGTGTTGTGAAACGTGAGACGGTTTCTTTTTTCGCTCGCGTCGTGAGAAAGTAATCCCGCCGGAGCTTCGGTATTCTATTTTGACGGGAAGTGGGCATTATTTGTCGCGCAGTGATCGATCATCGTCCCCGCGCCGCGCGCTCTGCCGTGCCTCGTTAATCGGCAACAGTGACGACAGGCTTGATGCACGGGCATATTGATTTACACGCTTGTTTCGAAAGGTGGGGCCCGATCGTTTTCGCGTAGAAGAATCGCGCTCGGAGGGGTGGCCCCGTGGACGTCACCCGCGGGCGATATTTCACTAGGCGGACTGTTATCGAAATATTCGCCGCGGTGAATGCTTGCATATTTATAACGCGGGTACATTGGCTCGCGTGGTCGTGAATCATCGTCCCCTAACCGCGAAAGTGCGCAGCTCCGGGCCACCCTTCTCTCTTTCTCCTGGATCTTCTACGCAGTATTTAAGGTCACGTCTGACCTCTACAGTGGCCGCACCATTGCAGCGGTCAGCTTTCTGCTGGCTCGATGCAACACTGGGTGTCGTGCTTCATTTTCGGGGTATAAACAATTGCTACTCCCCGCGAGGATAGTTTCGCGTAGGTGTAGATACGTCACTCTTGCTCAGTTAATGCTCGATAATATGAAAGTAACATGCAGATTACAGAGAAAGAACACATATAGCTATTCCACAATGGTGTATCCTTGGTGGTACGGACACAGTGCAAGCTTCGGGACAAGTCGAATTCGATAGATCGGCGCAGTGCATTGCTGTGTATTCATCGATGCGATTGACAGGAATTGAATGGGAGGAACAAGCTCGCTGTACGAGCCTAATCGTAAGCGAGGCTCGCGTGTTTATTTTCTCACGGCTTTTCTTTTCGAGCGCGGTGTCTCAGCGCCCGGGGCGTGTTTACTTTAACGCCTGGCTGATCTCGTCGACTCTATTTCACTGACGATGCACGCTGCGCGAGTGGAAGAGAAATAGGGAATTGGGTCAGGCCCATTCAGCCGTTAAAGTAAACACGCTTCGAGTGTCGGGGCTTGAGGAAAAAGGTGCAAGGATAAGGTGTCGAGCCGCACTTGTTCGGTCACTTTCTACTAATCCCATTGAAGAGCGCAACACAAAACACTGAAATGAGGCACCATATACGGCTCTGTCTTCTTGCTCCAATTTGAGCTGTCACATCACCGTCGAATTCGCGAGTTTGTTATATTTCCATCATGGTGTGTAGCGGTAAACAGTGTAGTTGTTGGCCACCTGGCAGTGGTTGGCCTTTTTTTTAAAAACATTAATATTAAGAAATAATGTACATTATGCCTTTTATAATGAACATATTCAGATACCTTCTACTTTCATGCGTCGAATGCAATCACTATTTCGCTAATAATTGTTATACTACGTGTAAAAAATAGACCACTTGAAATCGATGCTTGAAAACTACAGTGATTGAATTGAATAGCCATACGGTTACATCAGGCAATTCTTACATAATTTAATGCATTTATGATATATATATAACTCTCATATTCGTTATATAGACAAATAAAGGTTTAAACTTTATAAAAAATGATTATTTATTCATTAAAATTATACATTATTGCAGAAATTATAGGTGGCCAAGAACTGTAATGTAAATAATGTTTCAGGACAGTCATTGGCCACGAGGCCAATGGGTACCTAACTGTCATAGCAGCAGTGAAATAGCTGTGTTGTGATTTTAAAAGGTTATGTTTTAAAAGAAAATACTATTAATACAATGTAAAAGAAGGTGCAATACTAGCTAATATAGAAACATTTAAATAGAAAAGGTATTATAGGTTATATATTTTTAATAATATTACATTACATTTAGTTTCATTTTATGAATATATCCATTTTTATTTAATAATTTAAATCCTGTTTCTAACCGAATTAATTCATTATTTTACATTAACATTATTTCATAATTAGGTCTTAGAGCATTAAGAAATAGGTAGGGTATATGTTACATATAGGTTATGAAATAGTGGCCAATAACTGCCAAACGATCGGCCAATCATTGCCTTCGTCTGGCCAATAACTATATGTTTTGATAGGAAACGTATTTTCTGTAAAATTTTTGTGGATCCTTCTACTCTTTCTTTAAACAAATTCTATTTCTAGACTATTAGAGTCGTTTACAGCTATTAACACGTGTTCCTAAAGATAGCAAAATAAGACTTATAATTCAACGCTTATGTGAACCTCTGACTTAGGTGGCCAACAACTACACTGTTTACCCCTAGTTGTTTTTAAATGTTACTGCGCCAGGACTTTGTTGTAGCCGCGTGTAAAGTAAGGCAGAAGTGTAATATGTGGCGGGGAAGTTTAATTAATCACGGCCGTGGCAGGTGACAGAGATTTGATAAGCAAATGACGGCTGCAGGTCCTCTAATGGCTTGCCAAATTCAGTGTACATTGTGTCTGCGCGGTGATTCGAGGACACGGGAGAACAGCTTATACGTACATCTGACACGTGAGGTGAATAACGGGTGAAGCGGTCGTTTATCGATTAACTTCCATACCGCAGATGACAATAATATATCGGGTTCCGTCGCTCTGGGATAAATAAACCATGAGCGCCAAACTTTCCTTTGTCTCCCTGCGCCGTCATCTCCCAAGACGAGTCCTTAGCATTCTTTTTTCACATGCTAACGTTGGCATTATCAACCTGAAACTACTCGCAATCTATCAAAGCCATAAGAACAGGCACATGCCAAGTATGCATAAATTTTCGTTTCTTTGCACCATTAATTCCTGCTGATACAATATTAAATTTTCTTCACGCTGAGAAAAAACAAATGCGCACTGAAAAAGCGACCCATGCCATTCGGCTCCTTGGGGACGCGCGACCTACTAAAATTCATTCCCCAGCTAAAACTTCACAATAGTTGTCACTTACCATCTAATTCAAGTACCGTTTAAAATAATTACAATTTCGCACCACGTTTCCTACGAAAACAATTTCCCCTTCAACTTGCTGTCCTCTAAACTCACAAAACGGTGGCATGTGCCTGTTTCCCGCTGTGCCCCTGAATTCGCAATCCCTTAACCAGGAACAAAAGCCACAAGTCGCCTCTAGCCACCTGAAACTCGCCGACCTAAGCGCCTTCGGTCCAACGACCTTGCCCGCACTTAGAGACCACCCGGTGCATATCGATTCGCCTTTCACGGTAGACAGTGTCTGACGGTAGGCTCTTCGGGATTAACCTTGAACTTTAACCTCGACGCCGGGCGATCGCCATTAAAAACGGCGTTCCCCTGCGTCCTCGTACGTCCACCTGGATGATCGACGGCAGCGGGATCGATCAGGCGGAAGGTGGGGACGCGAAAACGTCTCGCGGTGCGCGCATTCTCCTCCCTTACAGTAGAAAGGCTTTACGTAACGACGGTCGGGTTTCGCGGCACGGTCGGGCGGGTATTCCGTCGCCTCTTCCATTACGGTCGCCAGGCGGATACACGCGAGACGCCAGAAGAATAGGAGATGCACCACGGGCTGGTACATGCACGTGGACATACTTGCATTTTGCATAATTGCCAGCGCGTTACGTAAGCATTGTTTCTCTGCGGCGCGCGCGCGCGAGCCCACGGCAATTGTCCTCGCTGCAGGCTAGGCAATCGCATTTTCTGCCTACACTCTGTGGTCAAGGTCGACGCTCGTAACACCGACCGAAGGAATCCCAGTTACTTGGAGCCTCTTCTCCGAGGAAATTGTCGGGCAACTTTCTGAGCGATATTGTCACTGTGGTGGCCCTCGCAGGGTTGGACGTTTTGGGAGGAATTTATAGGATGGGGAAGGAATCGTCGTTTGGGAGATAGGGAAGGGGTGGTTCTTTATGTAAAGAGTGGAAAGGGTGGAGTAAGTTTTTGGGGTGATATTCGTGGTTGAGGTGTCTTTGAGTTGGTCGTTAGGGTGACTGTACCTAATATCGCCAGGCAAAAGTTAAATCGCTGTCGATTTAATAATAATTGATATTTTTCCATGCAGTTCGTTTCGGAGTAAAGAGAAATTATTCATCTTTCATGTAGCATATGTTAGAATCGTTGAAACCTACAAATTGTTAATTAGGACTCAAAAAACGTAAGATATGCAAAAATCGGGTCCTGAAAAAGGTGTACCTAATATCGCCTACTCAAGAAATATTGATTAATTCATGTATATATGAGTTTTTAAAGTCATTTTCACATGTGCTTTTATTATTCCTTGCTCTATAAATGTCTTTTTATCCATCTTTGATTTCATTTTTATTAGAATAATATAGAAATTTGAAAATATAGATTTTTAAAATATTTTATTTTTTACGTCCCGATGTACATATTGGACAAATAAATTTTATTTCGGTTGCTCCGCGCATTTCGTGACCTCACCTGTAACAAGCATTACATCGAAACCATTGTTCTCCGGTAGGCGGTATTGAGAACACGCATTCTGCTAAAAGAAAAACGCTATTTTCATTACGAAAAATATTTGAATCGATTTCATTTCTTAAGTACATCATTAATTAGGTATTTCTAGTAGATATTCTTGCATTCACAGATTTATTAGACTTACCTTCTCTGAATGTGACGTAAAATTGTGATAGTCCAATAAATTTTTACACTATTAAGATTCTCTAAAATCCTTCCCTTTCTGTAATTGTTGATCACATGATGCTGCAATTATAGTATGTCTTCCTACATATGTTTAGGTACTAATTCAGTGCATAACCGATAAATTTTAGAGCTTACTTTAAGAGATATAGCGAGTGGCGATATTAGGAACACTGGCGATATTAGGTACAGTCACCCTATAGGTGGACTGGTCGGCGAGGAGTTTGGGAAAGTTAGATCAATTCAATTTAAAATTTTAAGTCCCTGTCCACCCCTGTAAGGTGTGCAGACATTAGGTGAACGTGGTAATCTTTTGAAATTAATTATCTCGCAAATAAGGAAATTGATTCAGCGATCTTTATTTATTTCTGATTAAGGTGTCGCCCCTTTCCCACTTTGTACTACTGTCATCGTACTCCGTGTTCTAGGTGACTAGACTTTTCTACCGTGTTAACAAATATCCTCGGGACGATACGTCCTACCCTCTTTTTGTCCGTTAGGATCCGTTTTAGGAAACGTTCCGCGGGTCTGTCCACCACCCAGCCCAGCACATTCGTCTTCTGCTCTCGATAACTCCGCGACTCTCGGGGGACCACGTTTCCTCCTACGAATTTTTAGCAGCCAGACTGACGGCCCCGCGGAGATAACCTGCGCCTTTATTCTGCCCCGAGCGCATAAAAACTGCAAAATATTACAGTCTACGCAGGTTCGTGGCGAAATTTCTTTTGATCTCGCCCGGTGTCGCGTGTGCACGTATTCACTGATGTCGCTTCTACCTCGGAATACTCGAAACTTTCAGTCCCATTCGGGTGTCTTCGGCTTTATCCTTGACGCGGGTGAATTCCGCTGAATTTATTCCCATTTTCTCGGCGCGCGCGCATGTTCCTTGCGACTCCAATTGCCTGGGCAATTTTATGGACAAATTATGGACATTTATAACTATAAAATTTCTTCAGGGCAGCTAGAAAGCTCTCGTTTCGCCAGCAAATATATGCCCCGGGAATGTAACGCGAGCATTAAGCCGATCCAACGGAAATCCTATCTGGATTAACGCGCCGCTCTATTTATCTCTGGGCGGCGTGTTCCCCCATTTTTCTCGCGAACAATAAACTCGATCGGAAAAGTGCACGGCAGCGAGAGAAGCGGGGAAAGGATGAGCGCGCAGCCCCAGCCGCGCGAACATTTCGCAATTCGGTCGGCGATAAAAATTGTAGCTCCGTTTCCATGCGTGACCAACTAAGTAGCTACGCACACGATCAGCACACTCGTATCCATGAATTCCCCTTTTACAGCGTCGTATGGAATGATTCTTAAGCTTCTCTGATTAATACATAGAAGGAGAAACGTGTTGTAGCAAGTGAAAGTAGTAGGGGCGTGAAATATTGGCCGTTTAAGGTCACTGGGTGGCTGTGCCTCCACCATATCACTTTTTATCTCCACCACTGTTTGTTGCCTCTGTTAATTGCATTAGCAACATAATGTACATTTGCAGCTAGATTTCATCTAACCATTGCTAGTTACATTTCCATTATTTTTATTATTGAAATAGCGAGGCAAACTGACATGGTGGAGTAGAAAGGGAGGAGACCTTGAGTGGCTAATATTCTTCGTCACTTCCTGGCCAGTTAGCAGTAGAGGACTTTGCTTTTAAATTTCCTCTTGTTCCTCCTCCTCGTAGAGCAATCGAGAGTTGACCCATCGCGGTTGAGCGCGAAACGACCAAAGAGCAGTGCAGTGAACGAAACCAAATCGATACCAAAAGAAGGAACTTAGCGAGTTAGCCCGGTTTAGGGGAAGGAAGGACGAGAGAACGAAGGAACGTGCCGGGCCAGTCGTTTTTCCCACGTTTCCCGAGATGACGCAACGAGAGTGCCGCGCCAGTTTCGATTGAATGTAATCGCGAGTTTCGGCGAGGACCAGGAGAGAAGGGAGCAAAAGTGACGAGTGTAAACGGCAAGTTGAAGAGGGCCAAGATGATGAAGAAGGAGAAACCGATGATGTCGGTCACCGCCATCATCCAGGGGGCTCAGGCACATTGGTCCCGTGGAAACACCTGTATGTATCTCGATTATGTACTTCTACGATCGCTAATTATTTATTTAAGCTGTCTTTATATCCAGGGTAATCGATCTGTGATGTCATTCTGCGCGATTAAAAAATTGTATTCGCTCTTGGTAATATGACGCTGGACGAAACTCTCTATTGACAGAGCTTGGCGTAGCTACTATTTACTCAAGTTCGATAGCACGAATGAAAACCTTGAGAAAAAGTGATAAGACTGTATGGAAAGAGTTTTACAGGTACAATCCCTAGTAGCATTTTTGTTGGCCAACGGTAGCCAACAGTTGGGTATCAGTTGGGAGGTGGTTAGTAGTTTCGCCTACAAACCTTCTTTACAGGGCCCAACCGTTGAATGTTGCATTTGCATCCCGACAATTTGCCTAAGGTTGGGAATCAATTGGGAGGTGGTTAGTAGTTTCGCCTACAAACCCCGTCTATTGGGCCAACTGTTTAATATTGCACTCATCTTCCGGTGATTTGTCTACGAATAACCAATTCTGGGCCAACTAATAATGCCCTACGGAAATACATTTCGTTAAAGATAATAAAAACAAATATATAGGTTCGGATGAAAATAAAATCATATCCCAAAGTAATTGAAAGAATTTTGAACCCACATTGGCTACACTTTTTATGAAGACTGCCTGGGGGAAGAGAGGGTTGAGTGGAACGGTTGACGTCGACAGTCACAGGACGCAAGCCGCCTCGCGAGCGAAATGGTCCCGTCCGTCATTTTGTACATTGTTTAAGGCTACGGTTATACTGGATCTTAGAGCATATACGAAGAGAACTAGTTTAAAATGAGTCCACCTAACTTTTTAATTTTGCCAGTTGAAATTCTAACATTTTCCCGTTACCTATAAATAATAAGTATAATTCAAAATCCAACCGTTTGCCTACCGTTGGATTACTATTACATATAGTACGGTAGGCCCTATAAATGGTTGGGCAACAGTAGGAAAGCCTACCTTGGCCATCTGTTGTTGGCCGAACCTGAAAAAAAAGTGCCAAATCTAACTGTTGGCCAACTAATATTATGTGCGTGGCCCAACTGTATGCCAACCAAAAATGCTACTAGGGATGTAATTCGAAATGAGGAAAATGAACGATATCTTTTTTGGTTTCCCTCGTGGAGCTCTCGGGTTGGTTTAGAAGGGACTTAGAAACTGCCGTGAAAATGCGTAGCTCATCGTAATGGCATATTCGCTGCCACGAAGTCAAATAAATTACACAAGATAATCGTGTCACCTGGCGAACACGGTCGTAATTATAGCGTTCATGGGCGTCCTTGCTGATTAAAATCGATGTCATTCGGAATATCTCTCACGCTGTGAATTTCAACCGCTGGAGGGCAACTAAACGAGACCGACTCGGCTGTTGAAACTTGCGAACGACAATTAACACATCTGCGCTAGACAGTCAATTAGCACCGTTCTCAAGGCTGGCTTCTTATCTATCCGAACTTACTGATTCCCGAACACACGTTCGCCGAAACCTTGTTGCACTGCTTTCAAGTAGTACATCGAAGTATCGAGTTTCCAATCAATTCCCCACTTTTATGCATAAAAGAAAATAAAGAATGCGTTCATCAGCAGTTCATCCAACACCTCGGGTGAAAAACTCTTAAAGAATTTCAATGTCTCAAATCAGAGATATCTGAAAATTGCCATTTTCTTGAACCACCGGCTATCGTCGGTGGAAAGTTTAAATAAAAGAACATGCCACTGGAAGCTCGTTCCCCAGCGATTACTGCAGGGGATACCGATATCTCGAGCCGAAAATGACTCACTAATCCCGATACTCTCTAGCTGGGTGTCGCGAGTGCAACATTTTAATACGCACTCTGGGACGCCGCGCGTCTGCGTGTTGGTGGGTGGTGTTTAAGTTCATAGGGTGAAGGTCGGCTATTGAAACCTGAATGGTGCAATTCGCGGGCGAGAGCGCATGCGCGCGTACCCACGAGCCCCGGGCTCGTTATCAGTCGCGGCTTCAAAAGCTACCCGCCAACGCCACGGCCGTCACGGCAATGCGCCTCTCGTTATCTATGGCCCTGCCGCAATTTACGAGTCTTTTCGAATCTTATCGCGTGCCCCTATTGCCGAGCAACACGCGCCGCAGGTTTTTACAGCTTTCCAGATCTTTCCCGCGTAGTTTTTCCTCTCCCCCGTTTGCAGCTACGTTGCGAGATTCAAGGTGGAAGATAATCAATGATTGTTCGCGGGCGAAAGTTCTTGCATTCTTCCTGATGAGCATGTATCTTCTTCGGATACCTCAGCACTGATTCCTATTGGGGCTGTTACGAATTTTCGAATATTCTAAGTATTCGAATATCAGTAGAATTCGAATGCTCGAATAATTAGGAGTATTGGAATAATTAGGAGTATTCGAATATTCGGAGTGATCAAATTTCGGATTATACCGAATTGGAATCTGAACATGAAATATTTCTCACGCTTTGTCGTTAAATTCTTTTCGTATTGGTCTTTACAATTATTTGTTTATCAAACGTTTGGATTCTTATTCGGCACAATCCGAATTTCGAACAGTTTCAATTATTCGAATTCGAAATTAATCGAATAGTTCGACTATGTTATCAGTTCGGTGTTAAAAGTTCGTTCGCTCACTGTCAGGTGATGTTAGGTCTACGGATATCTCTACTTCTACTTTTACCAACAAACTGGGAAAACGTCGCAGATATCCCAGAAAACTAGTTTGATTAAAAAAGCATGCAATACATTTTTACTTGCGACAAAGACTTCGGTTCAATAAGGCGAACGAACTTTCGCACCGATTTAATAGTTTCTCTGTAAGGGATCTATGCCCATTAATATCGCAGAGTTTATAATCTGTTGATCATGCGAATCACGGTGGAGGGATCTCAAGAAATATCCCAATGGCCCAAGCCCATCTCCTCTGTCATTCTCATCTGGTTTAGCCTAGACCCCCGATTGAACCGTGGCCACTGTAACATTGCAATTTCTACACGCGCGTCCCCGTTCACGTGCACCGATACGCGGTGATAAGAGCAGCGTGCAAGCATCACGCGAGCCTCTGGAGCACATTCGATCCCGGGTGGTTCAGTTAATCCACACCGCCAGCACGAGCGCAACCTTGGCACCGATGCGAGCCAGCCGTGAAGCGCAGCCTCTGCGGCCTGCACACACGTGGACGAATCTCGCTCTGGCATCGCGTTGCGTCAGGTTTGCGCACCTTTCAGGCGCGTGGGTGCCATTAGACCACTCTCCCGCCCGTCCGCGGCTGGTGCGTTACTTCCGACCCACGGCTAATTAACGACTCGAGCGCAAGCTCGCGGCTCGATTAGTCGCGCCGCTCGAGCGATCCTTCGATCGCAAACTGTTTCGGTCGCAGTTACGCGTGGCCATTATGCAGTTACGTGCTCCAGCAGTGACGCCGATCAACAAGTCACACGGGGATCTCGGCTCGTTAGAATCCCTGCGCTAATCGCGACCAACGATTCACCGATCCACGCGGTATTATGGAAATTCAGCGTAACGATTGGCTTGATCGCGGCAAATCTAGCCCGTCCGCGAGATCTATTATCCAGCCGGCCGATCTAAAAGCGCAACATCGCGCTGATTTCCTCAGCCGTTCATTCAATTTAAATTCAATGTTACTGGCTACGGGCGCGCGACGTAAGTACAGACAATCGAACCGGCAAAGGCACACACGCGAGCTAACCGTGTCTAATGAGTCTGTTCTCGGTGATTCATTTAGCTCATGCATGTACGCGATCGCACGCCCCGATGTCTGCGCCATGAATTTTTAAGAACCCGCCCAACAGTTTTGCTTCGGTCTACCACACAATCTCGAGCTTTTCAGTCTGGCTAATGGCAAGGACTGCTCGCAGAGCTGCTCCAGCAACGTGGATAGATTCTTTTACTCCAGGAGGATCTGTCACTGTCTTTTTTATATATTTATACCCGAGGAGTGACACGGGGTGATCGAAATTCGACGCGCCCAAGCGTTCCATTAGACATCGTCGATTCGCGTCGGGGGGATGATGGAATCGGACGACTCAGCTCAGTCATCGATGCCCGGCAGACACGAGGCACAGGCTTAGCAGCTGTAGCGCGTCTATGCAGGAAGCGATCGTTCATTGTAGTCACGTTGCCGTGGCTCCGCGACGTGGCTAGTGATCGATTAGATGTATCCATTACGTGGACGCATCGGTATACGCAATCGTAGCGGGCAGATCGCGGCGCTAGCGAGCGTTTCGAGCACGTACCTACTCGCATCATACGGAACGTGCGCGGGTCTCGTGTCGCCAGCGAGTGTCACCGCGGTGATTCCTGTCCGTCGCGTTGTCTTCTTGGTGCGTCGCATGGGTGTCAGAGATCCTGGACGAGTAAACACCTTGCGATCACCAGGTCGCGGATTATTCATTGGCAAATCTTCTTCCCTTTCGCTAATGGCACCGGTGGATTTAACGGCTGGCCGATGAGCAGCTGCTCTCTCGTTTTGTCAATGAATTTCAAATTCGAGAATTTAGAGTAAATTGCTTGAAATGGAGAACGTAGCCTCGCGATTGCCTGTGCTCCGTGCCTATGGATATTCGAGCGGAGTTCTATTACAGGCGCGAGTAAACGGAATCCGACAATAGCGCCGGGTTCTAGTTAACGAGCGAGATAAATGCGCGGCGATGAAGGCGGCGGAGGATATAAATCTGGGATCGCAGCACGTGTTCGCAGGCAGCCATGTACGTGCTGGTGCACTGCTCGTTCATGACGCCTGGTCGCAGGGCGTGCCGTGGGCGAGATCACGTTTTGCACCGTGACACGTGCAGAAAATTCCCGTACGCGATGCCACGAGTCGGGCATGCTGGATGCAGCGCGCGATCTCGCCATTGCAATTCCCATGGTGCGCCGTGAGGACGGTGCGCGCGAGCCAAGGAATCCCGGGGATCGGAGATGAGAGATTTCATTCCAGCTCCTTGGGATTTCTCATTTACCTAACAGCAGTATTCGTTAAGTACAGTCAGTCGCAATATTACTGGCACGTAGTCCTCGATTAGCCAGATTCTAGTTCTGGTGACTATTTAAATCCCCTTGGTCCATTCCTTCTCGAACCTTCGCGGGGAAGTGCAGAACGCTAGTAGCCTTTATGCACTCTCGCAGTAAGACTATTCCAAGTTATTAGAATTATAATTATCACTGTCTTTTATTATTTTATTGGCATTGCAACGGGTGGCTACAGTTGCCCTGCAGTAGCGAAAGAGTTAGAGATGCCCTGCAATTTATTTGCCGATAGATAGTCATCACAATTTTCTTATAGCAAATTGGTATCAAGTGTACTCGAATTTCTTAGCTGTACCCGAAGAGAATTGTAAGTGCTTAAATTATATAAGGCTCTTGGAGGGAGTCGCGAATTTCTTACAGAAGAGGAGAGGGAGTCAGGTAGCGTCTTACGTAATATTTTTTAAACCTAATTTTTAATATGAGTAACCTGAAAAACTATGTTTCATCGCACACGCGAAACCTAGTTAAATGGATTATATAAACCTTTAAAAGAATTTTAATAACTAGAAAAATGCGATGTAAAAAGTATTACGTAAGGGAGAAGGAAGGGGGTTGGAATATAAAATCTTGCCAATTCTTATACTGGGATAGGGAGGGTGTATAAAAACGCCAAAATTACCTTTACGTAATTTAAGGGGGAACACCACTGTGACGGCCGGAAAAGTAAGCCATTTTTAAGAATTTTTTTCAGAAATAATTTACAGTTTTCATCGAAAATTTTTATTACCCACCTTTAGTACGCTGTCTTAAGAGACTATACAAAAAAAATAATTAGAAAAACATCCATAAATTTTGATATATTAATTAATCTTCTAGACCTCCCCACGCGAGCTGGTCGAATCGGTAACTATGGAATAGCAGGTCCGAAATTAAATTTAATTTTTTTTTTATAAACTATATGAGTGTAGTTTCCGTTGTACGTACGGATTCTTTGATTGAAAACAAATTTTTTTAAATACGCTCGAAAAACTGTCCATCTTATTCGCGAAAATTTTCTTCTAAAGCGCACCATTTTTATAAAAATAATTTGTTTAAGAAATCGGTACGCACAACGGAAACTACACTCATATAGTTTATAAAAAAAAAATAGATTTTGATTTCGGACCTGCTATTCCATAGTTACCGATTCGACCAGCTCGCGTGGGGAGGTCTAGAAGATTAATTAATATATCAAAATTTATGGATGTTTTTCTATTTATTTTTTTTGTATAGTCTCTTAAGACAGCATACTAAAGGTAGGTAATAAAAATTTTCGATGAAAACTGTAAATTATTTTTGAAAAAAAATTCTTAATAATGGCTTACTTTTCCGGCCGTCACAGTGGTGTTCCCCCTTAAGGGGTTACGCCACCCTGAAAGTTTTGAAAAATCGATTTCTTTTTTTTGCATTTTCTTATTACGTGAAGTTTTAAGAATAATTTGAGTCATGGTAGACGCAAAAATTCCTCAAAATAGCCGAGTTATAGACTTTAAACGAGGCGCGGATGTCGATATTCCGCAGCAGGTAGCGACCATTCTCCTTTTCTTCTTTTGCATTTTTCTCGAAACTACATTTTCAAAGGTGACCTATGAAATATCTCCAAAACTATTGGTCCGATTGATTTCAAACTTGGTACGCATATTCTTAATGGTATTATCTACGATGTAGCATATCAGTTTATCCATCCGATAACCCATTCGTATATAATTAATGGTTTGAATTCGTTTTTTCACGTGAAAAATGTATCATTTTCTTCACTTTGCTCTCATTTGTGCAATAAATTTTTTTTTCTCAAATCCGTTTGCTACATTGTAGGTCTTTTATTAAGGAACACGAAAATCATAATGTTTTTGATTTCAGACGAACCTGGGCGTTATAATTTGTTAGGTCAGTCACGCGTGTAACGGCGGACGAGCTTCGCGGGAGAACAAATAACTCGGTCATTTTTTAATATTTTTGTACAGTATTTATACAATATATGCACTAATACATGCTCTACACATAAGAAGAAAATAAATAATTTTCAACCTCATAGTATCAGTAAAAAAAATTCGTCTAGTTTAGTGCTGTTTCGAGCGCCTCAGGGTGGCGTAACCCCTTAAGGACGGCCCCGAAGGGGATGAATTTACTGCAAGCTCGGTGTTCAGCAGAATTTCTGCAACTTTCCTCATAACCGATCATCTCCAACCGACACAACAGCTATTTTTACCTACCTCGTCCGTGGAAAGTCGCCGTCGCCCGTCACTGCATTTGTCTTCACTTATCCCCTGCACGGTTTATCTACGTATCTGCCAGACATCCGGTCGTCCCGCGCCTCTTATCGGCCGCCGCGCGACCTTTCCAGAGTATCGAGAGCCGACAGGCAACGACGATTGCAGTGGGAACTGCAAATTTTCCCGAGGTAAAAGCGGTGTCCGGTCGTAACCGTGTCTCGAGCTACGATGAATCGATCGGGACTGCACTTGAACGAGCTCGTGGTCGCAGTTCATTCAAGTGATCTGCTAGCGAGTTCTCTTGAGGTAGAACAATGAAGGGCAAAGGAAAAGGCAGGGAATGAAATTAAGTTTTAATACGTTAGTCGAAGAGCGGGGGGGGGGGGGGGGGGGGGTTGAAAGAGATCAATTAAAATTTACATTAGCATCTTTTCAAACCACCAGTTTATTCAGCCTTGCCCTATGTACATGCATGTGCTTTGCTATAAACACAAGAAGACACGTTTCTATACAGTAGTTTCTCAAGTAAGGTTCGAAGGATTTCTTTGTGTTCTTGAGAATCCAAGAGCGTTCCTTTCCATTCCCAAAGGGAGTCACGCCGTCTCGAAAGTACAATGATCTCCACTTCAGGAACAATTGAAATCCGTGTCCTTAACCGTTCCACCGGCGAAAGGTCAGCGCGGATCGTCCGCCTCGTGATTAACGACCTTCTTACCTTCGAGCGAGCAACGTCCATTGCGGTTGTTACGTAAGCTCGTTGACGTTCGTTGACTAACTTCGTTAGCGCTGGCTGGTGAATAGGAGAGGCAGAGAGGCGAGAACACGAGGAACTTGCGCCGCCACGGGCCTTGAGACCGACGCTCGTTCCGGTTCGATCTTCGCGGTTCGATTTCATCGCGAATCAACGCCTGGATCGAAGCAACTCGATCCCGCCGACCGAACTCTGCTATTTTCAAAACTCTCCCGCCACCGCTCAAGCTCGAAAATCTGCACTTCGTCTCCGGAAAAATGTGTTTGTTGAATACACTTTGCCGAGGTCTCGGATAGAAGGACTCAGAATTTCTGCGCTCTGAGAAACTGTTTTCATTAAGAAGATCGAGAGTCGTCCAGGTAGTTAGCTCTCGCTTTAATGAAGAGGTGCTGCTTCGCACTATTTTGGGCGCAGTTTGATATTTACTTTGCCACCGCGGCGATGTTTACGCGGCGCATTTTCCACGCGTTGCCTAAAGGTGAAGCCCGCGGTGTAAGGTATACACCTCGTCGTCGGAAACACGGAGTAAATGGAAGCGTGTGCAGGAGCGACACGCCTCGTTGCACCTGTGACAACGAGGCGTGTACACGCGGCGGTTACACGAGCACAGGAGTGAGTGTGCCGCCTCACCTGCTTGAAAACGCGAACCCCTGACCTTCGCCATGGTATTCACGTACAAGGCCAATTTAAGCTCGGCGTGCTCTTATTCGCTGATATATGGCGCAGCTTGATTTCCCTGGTAGATATACGAGCGACTGGAACCGGCGAGCTGCTTGTGAAAAAGGAGAACTATTCCTTTCCTTCTCCGCTCTTTCAAGCGAAATACCTCTTGCTTACTAAATAACACCAGCTTCTGAAAATCCCTAGCCTCGCTTTTTAATACCACGCCATATTAATCCCAATTTTGCTTAAAAAACTTGCGCTCTAGAATTATTTGAAAGGTACCTTAAAATATGTGCTACTGAAATAGAGGTGCATATGTAATTGCTCTCGCGGAAAGTAGGTAATCGAAACTATAATTCGTTAAATTTTCAAAAATATCTTTTCATGGTCCATAGTGCATTCCAAGTTTCTCCGCAATTCTGTTACCTTTCCACGGATCTTCAATCACAATATCAATTACAATTTTACGTAATACGGGATGTTAAATCATCCCTGTTGCATCCTCGCAACGGGTGCAGCCCGGGTGCACGCGCAGCGCGAGTCAGAGGCGGTACGCCCACGAGTCTCGTGAAATCCCCGCACCCAGGCTGAAATCTCGACCCCGTGACCTTCTCCCGGTGACCCAGGTACCAAGTTGCCCTGCACGTGGCGTGCTGTGCTATATAAAGTATAGCTGCATATAGATCGGTCTGCTGTGCACTTGCAGGGGCGTACGGCGCGACAGGGGGCACCCCTGGCCACCTCTTGCGTTTCATCGATCGCGACAACCTCGACGGTGCTTTTACCTCTCGCCGTATATCCTCCCTTTACTCCTCATTTTAGGCATTAAAATACATTTCTCGGTGAGGTTGGCGATTCTAAAGATTAGGGTAGAAAAATATCGCACTATTTAATAGGCTCTGTATTCTTCTGAACACATTCCTTCGTTTTAAGGTGTGTGTTTTATTTTAAGGGGTAACACCACTGTACATTTTTCGGAAAATCGATTTTTTTTTATTTGCTTAAAAGATGGTTTGAACCTTTTAGAATATAGGGCAAAAACTGTATTACTTGAAACAAATTTGTTCCCTTGAAATTTGGAGCTCTTCCCCAAGCGCATCGGACTGCTTCGAAACGACTACCGGCGTTAAACGCGTTTTTCTCGAAACACGATTTTTCAACACGGCACGCAGCATAACTCCAAAAATTTTCATTCTTTTCATTCGAACTTTTAACAATATCTTTAAAATAACATTTTCAAGAGAAATACGTACGGGATTTTCGATAAGTTAATTTAAACATTACTTATTAACAAATGATTGCCCTCTTTTTATAGAAAATTGAACGTTTTTCATTCAAATGCTCACCAATCACACAAAAATCAATATTTTTAAAATCCCCTACGTATTTCTCTAGCTATAAACATGTAGATTTAAGTCATATTTTTTTTTTTTTTTTAAATTCAAATTTGCACCAGCTACACTGCGTGCCGCAGAGCGCTAAAACTTCAACATGCCTCACGAAAATGGCTTCAGTGCCGCCATTTTGTAATATTTCTCAATAACTTTTTTTTTTTTAATAACAAAATATGTGCTTAATAACTTCCTCCAGTATAGTTATTCTATTACCTTTCCTTCCATCCAAGAAAAATTGCCAAAAAAACGCTATTTTTCAAGCTGATACAGTGGTGTTACCCCTTAAATACTTTGTAGAACAAGCTTCTTTTGCAAATTTCATCGCTCCACCCAACTTTCGTTTCTGCGCGATCGTATTTCGCTGCGAATAATTAAAATTGTCTGAAGATCCTCGATATGTGGCGGACGATACTCGGGATTTAATAAGTAGCGAGGAGATAAATTATTCGATGCTGTGACCGACATTCGTCGTCCTCCTCCCGGGCAGAATCGGCGCTGCACAAGATGGTTTTAACATAAAGAAACGTTTATGCATGAGCGAGCTGCAGTCAATGTTGCGTACGGTCTCGCACGTGCAATTCGTATTCAGCCGCTCCAGATGCATCGCACTTTGACTTTCATTGGCGGTCGAACACTATGCAGACGCCAGATCGCACAGTGTATCGATCCTCGATCGAAAACGTCGCGCGGGACGACTGTATTACCATAAAGGAAATCGGGAACGCGCGGCGCTCTTGGAATCCGCTGGACGACCGCACATTGTTGGACCCTGCGTTTGTATAATGCGGAGATCAAGCAGATTCAGATATCTGGTTCACGCAGTCCCAATTAGGTAGCTAGTGGTAATTAGGAATAGTGGAAATGGTTCTAGGGAAGATAGGCATCTGTGTTTCCTGCCTTTCTTATGGAAACGAATCACCATGCCTCTGCTTTTCATCGCGCAGACAGCATTCTAAGCGCCAGCCGAGATGAAACACCGGGATCCAATTACCAAAAGCTCTTGCAATCATTCAAAACAATTCAAGCTTATAGGAACTTTATTATAAAACCGCGCAAAGTAGAGCTCTGATTCTGATCTACCGAAGATCATCCATCGCGAAATTGCGATCCATTTACAAATTTCACACACCGTCAAAAATTATATTTTAAAATAATTATTTCCAATTAAATATGAAGGGCGGCAAGAATGATCGAAAGATGGTCTGCTTATAAACCACACCTCCTCAGAATCTCCCAGGGAAACGCCCCACTGAGGACTTCTACCCCCGAGCACCTAAAGGTGGGCTCTCACAGCGCCTCGCCTCGTCTTTCTCACTGAAAATATTCTCCAGGGGAAGTTCGCCGATCGGAGTCGCACTGCGCGAGTGAAATGGTGAAACTGCGTAAGGAAAGCATAGGAAGAATAAAATGAGCCGAGGCGAGGCGTAGTGAGAGCCCACCTTAAGACCCAAGCGACACAATTACCGTTTGGACCAAGATGTCCGACCAACAGCCGCTTAGCTGAAAACCACCCAGCCGCCTGCCCCGGTATTTCGACATTTAATCGCGGCTAATGAACAGCTAGGGAGCCGCCGGTCGATAAATAACTCTAAAATTCGCGGCTCGTCGCCCGCGACTCGCGTCGGATCTCTCCTCGGCGCGATAAATCAGCCCCGGCCGAGTCATTAATCCAGCGAGTTTTTTCGCGGGTTCAAGGACTAACGCGCCACGAGCGCCGGCGGAGCACTATTTTCGTACATTCGTGCACATGTACGCTCGCGTGGGCTGCATGTGCAACGTCATAACGCTATCCCGGTGTGGGAGCGGCATCCGGTCCCAGCTGCGTGCAGGAAACTGTTAAAAACTCTCTTTCTACTTGCCACGTACGAAACATCTCTCTCCTCTCTTCCTCCTCCGCCTCTAATCCTCGCGCTCTCGCGTGCCGACAGGCTTTTCCCGTCCCCGCCATCCCGCTCGCGTGATACGCAATCGTTAATCGCGAGATATCCGATGGCCTGCGCGATTTGTCGGGGCGAAAATCTTTCCTTTTCAAACACCGGGGTCAACAATAATTGCAGAGTCTTCATTAGAGATACACAGAGCCGTAGTGTCCTGCATCACGATCCACATAGATCGATAAATGTTCTTCGGATCTTTTCGACTCGAAATGAGGCATTGGGAGCAAAAGCGGGCTAATCCACATTTTTTGTGCAATTGAGTTAGTAGCAATAATGTACTTCAATAGGCTGTACTCAGCCTCCGTAGTCGCGCACCTTCTTATAATCACAAATTGGCCTAGGTTAGGGCCCTTTTTAACCGACTTCAAAAAGAAAGAGGTTCTCCGTTCGATGTGTATGTATTACGTTTGTCCGCGAATTTCTCCGTAAGTACTGGACCAATTTTCGTGAAACTTATTGCATTTAGTTTAGCTTCAGTCAACTTAGGTCATGGAGAAAGAACTATGAAAATCGGATCAGTAGTTTTGAAGTTACACCAAAGATAAGAAATCTGTTTCATTATTATTCTTGGAATCTTCCGTTTCTAGCAAACGGTTCTTTTTTTTAAGAGCAGCTCCCTTTGTAGGCCTGCTCATATTTTTTAAAATAAATGTACTTATACAACTTAAATAACTAAGATGAAAAAAGTAAAAGATTTAAAAAAATATTAAAACTGACTTAAAAAAAAACGAAAGGTTAATCATATAAAGTATGAAAAATTCATTTTTGTTTCAACGTGGGTTGGTTCGGGTTTGCTCTCAAAGCCTCAAATTTAATATCGAAACGAACGTGCAAGGTCCGTGTGTAGATGTAGTGACCCACAGCTTTGCACCGCAGCTCACCTAAATTAACAGTAGATACCTAACGAGTTATGAAAGCCGCTACAGATTTACCTATCTCGGTGCACAGATTGATACCACTGGATCTATAATTCTATCAGGACAACGCGTTAGAAGTGTTTCGGGAACAAAGGCGGCTGCATCCCTCAAACCCATGGTCGTAAATCGCGAAAGTGCGTCAGCAGCGCGAACGATCATAGGAATCAGGGCCCGCGGGCCCGCCCCGCGCGCAATCATTTTTCAGTCATTATTTTGCACAACGGGGTCGGGCATTTACGACGGTGACGTCACCGTCTGACAATTTCAACGCTCTTCCGAAACTGAAAACCAGTTTCCCGCGGAGCTCCTCTGCAGCCGCCTCGGGCGCATCGCTGTTGGATGCTGTGCATCTCGCTGGCCACGGGTTGCAGCGGCCCATCGAGATCGTAAATTCGCTTGTGGGTTCCGTTCCACGGGCCGGCTGATCGCAAATCCGCGAATACTAAAGGGTTTATGCTGTAATATTTCCGATGGAAGTGAGGTAGAAGATGGCGGAGACAGATGCATGCCCGATGAGCGGTGTCTGTGTTCAAATTGTGGATGAGTTTTCTCTGCAGTGGCCGAATTTCGAAAAGGATTCATGTCCCATTTTACCCTCTCCCTCGTTTATCGAAATTTATCTATTCCTATTCGGCGTCTGTGTTATCTTTAGCACTAGATTACACGCAGACACGTTTGTGCGATATTACGAGCCGAAAATAGCGGCGAAATGCAGCGCCAGGCGAAATGGGAGACTCGTGCATCCGATAATTTAGCTGGCCATCGCGAAATCCAGATTCGCTGTCTTTGTGTCCAGGGAAATGCTTTGAAGATTGTTATTTAGAGTAGCCTTCTTGGTACAGCGGTGTGGAATGAATCGAGGACCTCGCAGCAAGAGGGGTGCAGCTCCATTTCTGACTGTTTTTTAGTTATGGCGTGAAATATAAGGTAAATGTCCCAATGGCGAAACAGTTAAGGAAGCAGTTGAGATGATTGCAATTTTTTTTATATTTAAATAGTATAAAATTATAACTAAATATAATTATTCGAAAGCGTAAAATTTCTACTTTCACATAACGTAACAAGAATCTACATTTGTTAAAGCATAAGTTTTAAATTAATTAAAACATGAAACTGTTCATATGGCCCAGTAATTAAATAAAATTCATAGCGTGTCCCAGTCATTAATTAACAGTGTCCCAATTATTGAATATGTATTTAATTGAACTATTTCTATCACTTAATGAAAAGAAATCAACTGACTGTAGTTCTTCTTCTTTATCTTTTTTACCTTCGGCATGACTTTATGTCTGAAAAAGTTAAAAAATGATTAAAAGTATATAATAAAAGTTTAGGTTATGTTAATATTATAACGAGTATAAGATTAATTATCCTAATAATTCTTAAACAGTATTATATTTCTGTCTAGTTATTATTAACGTAAATATGTAGGATACAAAAAATACTTACTTTGGTACAATAAATATTTATAATTTTATAACGACTGAACACTGACGTCTGTAACACCGCGGTTAAACAACCATTGAACACACGTTTAATGATTGGTACGTGTCATGTTACCGTGTACTAGTGGATAAACGCAACAATTTTAATATTAAAAACAAAAAATATAATTTCAAAAATTATAAAATAATAATTAATTACAACCTTAACAAAAATATTCTCTCGCTTGCTTGAGCCCACTAGGTAAGAAGCGAGATTGAAACTGTTGAAGCTTACTGTACAATAATATTTTTGTATGATATAACTATTCAGTTATGTAAGCTTATAATTGTATCTATATAAAGCTAATACATTTTGCAATTATATTTCCAACAGTTTAAACGTTGCAAATTAGTAAAACTATTATTATTAATAAAATTTCTTCTCAATTTTTAATTATTGGGCCATGTTTAAGGACTGGGACATTTACCTTACGTAAAAAAAATTCTACATCGTTTGGTGCAAATCCGATAACAAATGAGCGATTTATTGCAAATAAATAAAAACAGAAATATCAATATCAATATTTTTATTATAGAGTACATTTTCGCCAAAAGTAGAAATAAAAACTTATTAACTGAATAACTACTACTTATTCTGTGAAGATATATATTTTTCAATTTTGGAGCACAGTTGGGTTTCTTAGGAGTTCTCAGCTCACCGAGTATTCTAGGCTTAGCAGTGTTCTTTCGTGTAAAGTTGGATCGATGGAGGATCAAGCGAATCATTGCGAATAATTACAAGGATTACAAGGGCACGTAATTTCAGTGACTCGTCCATTTTTAGGCAACTCTTTCACTGCTCCGTCCTTCGGGTAAAATTGCTGGCATCGTAATGACGGCGAGCAACGACCTTGGAAAGCGTTTTATCGAAGCTAGTCGGCTTTTACGCCTGTAATAATGCTCTGGATGAATTAATGAAAAGCCAGGAGGGAGGTGGTGCGAGCTTAAAAGCTCTCCGGCTCTGGCGAGGATCGGAAAAGAGAAGAAATTCGAGCTTTTAGCATCTGACGCTAATGGACAGCAATTCCTCGTTAATTCATCAGCCTCGCCGGAAATAAATACAAGTGGAAGTTAATTGGACGAAATTCAGACATCGCCTTTTTGCACGGAGAATGACAAAATATAACAATCAAAGAAAATTCCTCGGTGCTCGAGGAAAAGATTTAAGACGCGAAAGTCGCTCCTTTTGCTTCCTTTTTTACAAGCTGCATTCGTGGACGACTATACGGCGTTTATAGTTCACCGCGGCTGACTTTTCTTCCAGTTTCCATCCCGCGAACGTGGAATGCAACGAAACGGTTTCACCGCCGTTTTCAAGGCCCTCTGGACGCTTCTCGGAACATAAATATTCAACCTCCTCTTCCATGGCTCGAGCGCAGCCTCGCAATATCGCATGACGTTGAAACGTTAATAATTATTGTTCCGCGGGCGCGTAACAGGATTCAGCTTCGCGGAATCGTAGTGTGCGGAAGATTAATTGTTTTATCGCTCCTGGCTCGCGATGCAGCGCTCCAAGTAATTAGAGAATCTTGGGTCTAAGGATTGACATAAACATTGTACGTTTAACACCCGTAGAAGTTCCACTTCGTGTTCAATTTGTGCGTCAAGCTTTATTGAATACTGCGTTCAAGCAGATGATCTAACTTCCTCCACAGCAGAGACGAGCAAAATTCGATCGGTTATTTAAATATTTTTTTATTTAGTTAATGCCCAACTCTGCTCCACAAGACAATAAAAATATAAACTAAGTAGGGCGGCCAGTGCCTTTCACTCTGACTATAATTGAGAATTTTTGGGAGTGGGGATTAATGGAAAGCCTTCTAATGACAAATTTTACTGATACAGCACTTCCAAACATCAAACCATCGAATATTTCCTCGAAGCAGTAAATTAAATTATATATCCACCACTGTTCTTCATCTCGAAGAAGACTGTGAATCAGGAAAGGCTCTGCCACTTATTTGAAATTCTGCAAAGCTTAACGAAGCTGTACGCCGTTGTCGAAGGGAGAGCAAAGTAATGGTGGAGGTTTTTGCGTAGCGTCGTTCAATGTCAATGCTGTAACAGATATCGTCGCCGGCGTTCCTCTATACTTAGAACGTTCGATATCAGCCACGGTGATGGACAACGCGTATCGTGATAGGCTCTTGCTTTATGGCCGGCGTATCTTAGCTCCGAATGCAAGGGTTCAATGGTGTTCGTTATAATGGCTGAGCAGCGTTACATAATACGATAATACCGTCTGTTGTGCGCTTCTTTTGAAGAACGAGAGGCAGCCCCACCCTTTTGTCGGCTCCGCCAACCCCTCCGCCCTCCACGTCCACGTTTTCTACCCGCAACATTATCTTCCCCGCTCTATCCTTCCCTGTCTCGGGTTTCGTTCGCGAAAAATCCGCCGAAAACAGATCCTCTTACACCGCGCAGATGTTTCTCCAATACTTAATACAATCCGAGTCACGTTCGATGTATGCGAGCTTCCTCGAGCTAAGCAAAATCCTATGTAACTGAGAACCTGACACGTGAGTAAGGTAAATGTCCCAATACCTGGACACGTCCCAATACTTGGACACAAGTGCAAATAATACTGATTATTCCATTTAATATTCGCTTTATCCATAAAAGAACTATTTTATTCAATTACTCAAATATTTAATAAAATACATTCATATACATATTTGGCTTAGTAAACTTGTAACAGTCGCAATAAAAATAAATTTTCTTGAACTCTCCAGTTTACACCATTTTAGTATTGCTCTTCTCTGATTTGCTAAATTGTCTTCACTTTTTCTTAAGCGAATATTATTAATAATGTTTAGTATATTGGTACAACTAACACATTTTTAGAAAAATGGTACCTTGTAGTATTATTTTTTGATTGGAAGATTAAAACTAAAGTTCGTATTAGTTTTTTATTCGCGTGTCTATCTACTGGTACAGTGAAATCCCGGAACGGCCCTAAACCTGGCCATGTGTGCAAACTGTGAAATAAGTACGCGTCGTTGTTGACACAATAATAAAATAATTATTTAACACCTTAGCAAGTATTACTTTGTATTCTTGTTATCTTGTTTTAATGATAATATTTAATTCATGTGTAAAATTCGTGTGTTACACACGAATACACATAACCTTAAAATTAGTCATTCAATAAATAGATTCTTTTTACTCAAGTTTGTTTACTGATTTGAATAAATTACTTATACAGAAGAAATATGCAAAATGAAAAAACTATTGTGTTGTTTTTTTTATTTAATTTCTCTAGAAAACATCCAAATTGCTGATGTTTCATTAGGTGTCCAGGTAATGGGACAGTAAAATCGGGACACCGGGACATACTAGTTAAGCTGTCCAGGTATTGGGCCATTGTAAGGACTATGAATTCTCAATATTTTACATAATTATTCAATCCAATGATATGTTGTTTTTTTTTTTAATGATAAAGTACACACGGTGCCCCATGTAATTTCAAAATCGTTTTTATATAAATCGACATGTATAACTGAAAAATTCTCAAACGTGTTTCCGGCGTACCTTAAATGTCCAGGTATTGGGACATTTACCTTAATTATACAAAACGAGGCATCGAGAAGCTGTATACGGGTGGTTCTACGAAAATTGGGTAACTTGGTGTCCCCAAGCCATAACTAATATAAAAACGTGCATGGTATATGTTTTTAAAACAAAAGAAAATTGTCCCTTCTTTTTGTCATCTAACTTGAAGAATATTCCTTTGTGGAATAATATCCCTTCAATTTCCACTTTCCACTTAAAACAACAGTCCCCTGTCGTATCACCACTCGAAAACTCAACAAACTAACGTTTATATTTCCGAAATGGAATTTACTAAGGGATGTGTGCAATGCCCTCCGAAAAGTTACCCAATTCTCACAGAACTACCCATATAGAAAATTAAATAATAATCTGCCAGCCGAGGATCGAGGTTTAGGAAAACTTCACGTCAGAAGTTCCGACTCCTCGCGAACCCTTCGCGTTTCAATTAATCTGCGCATTGATCGCTAATAGCTCTGCCATCGGCGATGCACTTTTCAAACGCAAGGAGCAGAAGACGATGCGGAGCAGAGTGGCCGCCAGATCGCGGACTCCGTTTAATCGCGCGCATTATGAACTCCATCTGCGCAAAGTCCAATGAGAGCCGTGCGTTGAAACTTCGCTGTGCTTGAGACGCATAACTTGGAGCGTACGCGCGCGTACTTGCGAGTGCAAGGGGTTAAAGTCATCAAGTCCAGATCGTTTCCTTTCGCGCGTGGAACGCACGATGCACTTTCGCGAATAATACGAGTCTCGTGTCCACGGTCGAGAAAATCATTATGCAGCCAGACCGGCGGGGGGCGAGGGACGTGGAAAAGGCGGGACTGCGACGGAGGCAGGAGGAGAAAAGGAAGAAAAGATGACGACCTACGCCAACACAATGAGTCAAGTGCGCGCGGCAGCTTTTGAATATTTAAAAAGTGTTCACCTTCGAAAGCGACTCGGGACGCGCGCGTTTAAGGCGAACCACCCGAAACCTGCTTTCCAAGGGCAGGAAACCGAGGATGGAATTGGGCATGGTCATGTATCGCGGCGAGTATCGATCCTGCCGGCGAAATGCGTCGAGGGTTCCGGCTCTCTTACTCCACTCGGCGATCCTGGGGATACGCGCTACTGCGTCTCATCTCGTGAATGGGTGGTACAGTGGCGAGGAAAATGGCTGACGGAGCCCTGAAACGACGGTGGACACGTTTTACAACTTTACGGCGCGACGGGAGTTCCTCTATCGACGATTTCAGCTGCTTTTGATGGTAACAGAGTTTATTGGGAAGGTCCAGCTCGTCCACTGGGCTACCAAATAGATTGATAGTGGGTGTTATATGATGATCATTATCACTTTAAGTCGAGCGAGCTATCGAGAAATTGGCCCTTCAAGTCAGCCAGGCTTTTCCATCGCTTCCGATGCTTTTCAGAAAATGTGGAAAGTCAGAGGCTCCTGAGTTGAGGAGGATAGTAGCGGGTTGTTTTAAAGGGGAAAGACAGGATTAATGAAAGAACAGTGTTGCATTCTGCGCGATGGAAAATTTGCTCGGACTTTCTGCCAGTGGTGCAGGAGAGCAACTGTCTTTCCTCGCGACTGTCGAGGAGGATGTTTATCCGCGACGCAGCGCGGTTCGATGCTCGTCGGTGCAGATGCAGAACTCTTTTGCCTGGTCTGTCGACGACCTTCGGTCCGCTCGGCGCGCTCGTTGCGTAATTAAAGCGGCAGCGCAACGCTTAATAAACGGCGGCGATGAGCGGCATGCAATCGGCGACCCTAGCACTCGAAATAGAAGTCGTTGGTCGGTAGAGTCACGCGACCTCGATGTGATTATAATATCCGTGGAAAAACGTGGCTGATGTTGGTCCAATCCCTCTTACTTCCACCTCTGACGGTGGTGCTTCTATTCGCTCTAGCTTTACTCCTATTACTTCTATCTCAGTGGGACTTGGACCTGCTTTTATTCATTCTACCATGCGTTGATCCTAACTCTATGGGGTGCCGTGGAACACAAAACTAGATTTTAAAACAAATTCCACTAGCATCTATCGTAGAACAGGTGTTGTTCTCAGACTAAGTGCCTTGGACAGCTTTAACCGCCTACTTCAAAATGCATTTTGTCTGAGAATAATATCTTTCATACAATAGATGGTAGAGGAATTTGTTTTAAAATCTAGTTTCGTGGCCAAAGTCACCCCATTTGACGGTACCCCTCTAATGCCTAACTCTGGTCACAGTTCCTTCACTCCCACTGCCACTGATTCCACCTCTTTGAGCCCTACACCCGATTTTACCCATCTTCAGCCACCAAACCCAGAACACACCACCCCCCATTCGGTCTTAACCCCCCACACCCTTAACAAGACTCATTGAGACTGTTGGACCCAGAAATAAAGGACCCTAATAAAAGTTCGACCCAATAGTACAACTGCTGCTTATTTCTCGACTAATATTTCTCTTCGGGATCACACCGATGGAGACGTGGGAGGAAATCGTTAAAAGGACAAGGGGGAGAGGAGCGTACCGTGTCAGACGTGCAATTACAGACACATTGAGCGACGTCCTTAGCGGATCCCGCGGATCATTGGACTCTCCCTGGCTCTCCTTCGTCATCCTCGACGACACCACCCCGCCTCCCCCTTGTACGGCAATAGAGGGGTGACGGTGGCCGCCAGAATCCTATTAAAATGTCGTTTATCTTGCTCGCGGCTGGGCCCCCTGCCCTCCGCGTGCCGCGACAGAAAACCCACGAGGTGCGTGCGAACGTCTGCTCGCGACTCGTGCACGAAATGGAGCGTGGAAAGAGAGGTAGCGTGACACGGGGGAACGTTGCGGAACGAGACACGAACACCCATCGGGTTCGATTAAAATTCTCGTCGACTCGGGGCGATCGCGAGCAATTCGCGTCCCGGCTCCAGCGATGCCCGCTTTGACGGACTGTTCCGCTCGAGGAGCGCGAAGCTGACGCGTCCGATGCCCGCGTTCGGCTGCTCCCAAGCCTTACGCGATCATCCAACGGGGACCGTAATTACAGCGGGCGAGGAAAAGAAAATGATGGATTAGTCGGCCGTTAGAGGATGAAGCTTCTGATACACAGCAGTAGTAGCGAAGAGATTTAACCACTTCGCGGTGTAATAAAATGGCAATGAACCACCTAGATGGTACTGAATTGGCAGCAATTGTTGGAATGCTCATTTGTTGAATATTTTGGAGAAGAAGGTCCGGTTCCAATCGCATGTGTCCGCTGCGACTGCGAATGGAGATCGTTTCCTTGGACTCCTCGCGCCGGTAATTAGCGTCGTTGCACTTTGCGGTAGATGAGACGCCGTCGTCCTCGATACGGACAACGACGAGAATCGCGGTCGGCTGAGATTGAAAGTAAAAGGACGTGGTGTTGTACATATTGAAGGGTAAAAGTGTAATTCCAAGGCGTTAGAAAGTAAGTGTACAATTCGGAACGAGTAGACACACGATGGATTTGAGATTTCTATTCATCTACTTGCGCGAGTTTTAGAATTTTTAGAATTCTACGATGCCTCTACTGTCGCGCGCAGCAGTCTTTGAGTTTCAGGGAATTGTGAGTGGATTTTATGAGAAAAATCACCTGATCAACTGTGTTGGCTTTCTAGCGAGCCCGTATCAGCAAACTGCGAGCACTGGATTAGCTTTAACTAAGGGATGAATTCCTCTGTTTCAGGGCTGAGTCTGGACAACAGCAATATGTCCATGTCTTCGGTGGGCCCTCAGAGTCCACTGGACATGAAGCCCGATACAGCGAGCCTCATCAATCCAGGCAACTTCAGCCCTTCAGGTCCTAATAGCCCAGGGTAAGTATCGCCGAAACGAGAGAGAGTAGCCCTAGAGAAACTGTACGGGCAGCAGCGTGTTAATTATTGAAGCTGGCATGTACTGGCACACGGATTGAGTCAGTTCGATAGATATGAAGAAAATGGTATTCTACCCCACAGACGCCGCGAATTCGAGGGTATACTATGAGCGTAGCGGTGCCCCTCGGTGGAATCGGGCAAAATACATGGCTCTTCTATTCTATCGCACAGTTCTTTGCTTATTCGGCTGTAACACGCGAAACGTTCGCTTCGTATATTCACTAATCCAAGGGATGGTCGAACCTAGACACTTATGAGGGCTAACACTTAAGGTCCGCGCACACATATCCGTTCCGTCTCAGTTCCGTGTCAGTGTGCCAGTGGTAAGAAGAAGAGACCCTCTACGCCCCTCTTCTTCTTACCAATGGCACACTGACACGGAACTGAGACGGAACGGATATGTGTGCGCGGACCTTTATACGACGAATGCAGGGACATTTTGATTAATGGAAATACATTCGTCTTCCGAGGGTTGATCCCTAGTTCTGCACCCCTAAAAATTCTGCAAAAAGCATTATGTGAAACATCCTATTCGATGATTGTATTTTCTCGGTGAAAATCGTTGATCATAATAAATCACGCGCATAATAAATGTTATCTATTCAATTCGTCACTTGCGAAACAGATCACCTTCTGGCGGAAGTCTAGAGTTTCGGACGTCGAGCTTCTTTTAAAGGAAATTTGAAGATCCTGAAGAAGGATGAGCCTATCCTTAAATAGACAATAATCTTCGAGGTAGCAGTTTTATAAACCAGTGGACGCTTCGTCTGTTACAGCCGAGTAGTCGTAGACTTGTTAGGAGGATTAAATCCAACGGACTCGCATGGAGTATCTTGCTCGATCCGGGGCAGTAGTGTCGTAGGTCGAGTCTTTGTTATTCTCTTCTTTACATGTAAGATCCTTCAACGCTGGTTGTCACAGCAACCTTCTGAGCACGTCGCCGAGTGGCCAGAACAAAGCTGTCGCGCCCTACCCGCCGAACCACCCTCTTTCCGGAAGCAAACACCTCTGCTCGATCTGCGGTGACCGTGCCAGCGGCAAGCACTATGGCGTCTATAGGTAAGTCCATCATCTCACACTTTTTTAACGACGCACTGTGTACTTTTCACCGAAAATCTTTCTCCCTATGGTGCCGAGAGGGACTGTGTTTGGTATTCGGTAATATAGCTAGCTTTATGTTTGAGGATTTTGGTAAATGGTCGTGAGGTTTGTAAGAGAAGGTAAATAGAAGCAGTGTTAGAGCAGTGGTTCCCAACCTGTGGGTCGCAACCCTCAAGGGGGCATTTTTAGTTGACGATTTTTAACACTTTTTTATTTTAATATAATACACGTTTGGAACAGTAATGTTTCTAAAAAGTTTCTCTTTCGCCTCGACAATTACAAGCGATTAATTTATATACTACTGAAGTGGAGCATCTTCTTTGGTTCGTTCAGCAAGCTTGTTGAGATATCTGACTATGAATACGGATTGATTCGCTCGTAGGGAGCCAAACCGCTTTCCTATCGCTGCAACGACCAGCTCAAGGTTCTCGTATTCGCTCGATAATCGTTGCTTTCAATAGCGGCGATTTCCAAACGAATTCATAAACATCGTTTCACCTATACCGTGCGCGATAAAGCGTCCTCGGTGCAACGATAAAAGCGTATTTTTCGAATTATCGTGACCCTCGACCGTCCGCTTCTCTCACTTCATATCAGAAGCGGATAGGGATTTGCTTAATCTTGGGCCGAATGGGAAAAGTAAACAGCACTCGACGCGCTCTTTGATGAAAATAATACAAAAAATTGGACTAATTATTTTCTTTTTAATCAGCCGATCGATTCGCAACGTCTGTCTCGAGCGCGATGGAGTTTTTCGAGAGCAGCTCACGTGCAACGCGCGACAGTTAATCGGTCGATGACGTCCGCTACGCGGAAAACATCGATGACGAGTTCTTAATCGATTAAAGCGACGATAACGAACGCAGCACACGAGTATAGTCTTGCAGAAACCATTGATCTACTTCGATGCCCACACGCGCGCGCACTAGTTACACACGCACACTCATTAATATGGCTGGATGACAGCATCACGCGGGTCCTCCATAAAAACAACGTTTCATCGGGCTTCTATCATGAAAATCACGCGGTTATGAAAGTTTCCACTGCTTTTTCTGCATTGTTTTCCAAGCTAAGAGGAAAATCCTTTTGATAAGCTGTCAGAGACGCTTCAACGTTGACGTTTAATTTCTCGCAACGCTGGAAAACGCGGTCTTCAGCTTCTGCTTGATGGATTGCATGCTTCGAGATTTATTCGTCGTAGAGTTTATGTAACATAATGAAACGAAATGGCGATTAGTGTATAGTCGAAAAATACTCGATGGGATGGTTTTCATAAAGTTGTATCTTCCCATCGGTTTTGCTATCTTTGAGACGGATTAGGGGATGTTTACCACAGCCTCGTTAGCGGAGTTCAGTCGTGTTTCCGAAGGAAGGAACTTATCCAATTAAAACTTCCAGCGACTTGCCGATTCCGCGTGAATTCTCCGCAGCGTAATGATGAAAGGGTGGGTAGAGAGGTCTGCTCATTTTGCTGGCAGATTTATACGCGTTTCACAAGTTATTCAGTCGATATCTCGTATTTCAGCGATGTTGTCTGACGTATGCTTGATGTGTACTACTTTAATTTAGCGGTGAACGTCTTGCACAGTGCGCCCTGTCGAGGGTAGGGAAGAGGCTTGCAGGTTGCCACCCCTAAGCTTTTTTGAGCATAACTCGTCATAAAATTAACGTATCGTTGATTTATGGTATAAGTTGGAAAGAGGAAGTGTTGAGCTACATTCCTGAGCTACAAATCATGCAAACTCTCGAAAAAGAAAAATTATACTGCAAATTATCGAAAGTATCTAAAATTGTCTCCTTGAAATTTTGGCTTGCAGGTTGCCACCCCTAAGCTTTTTTGATCATAACTCGTCATAAAATTAACGTATCGTTGATTTATGGTATAAGTTGGAAAGAGGAAGTGTTGAGCTACAATCCTGAGCTACAAATCATGCAAACTCTCGAAAAAGAAAAATTATACTGCAAATTATCGAAAGTATCTAAAATTGTCTCCTTGAAATTTTGGCTTGCAGGTTGCTACCCCTAAGCTTTTTTTATCATAACTCGTCATAAAATTAACGTATCGTTGATTTATGGTATAAGTTGGAAAGAGGAAGTGTTGAGCTACAATCCTGAGCTACAAATCATACAAACTCTCGAAAAAGAAAAATTATACTGCAAATTATCGAAAGTATCTAAAATTGTCTCCTTGAAATTTTGGCTCGCAGGTTGCCACCCCCTAGAAAAATTGCTAAAAGTGTAAAAAAAACTCAAGTAAAAACCTGATTCAGAAAACTTTTCAAAATTTATTAAGTTTTATTAATAAATTATATTATTCAGATTTTCTTGATCTACGTGCTGCCATACTAAAAATTTATAAAAATGTAAAAAATAAACCAAAATATGACTAAAATGCAATAAAAACACTTCACTTCAAACTCAATGACATTTGAGTGTAAACAAGCGGGAAAGAGAGAGGTGGCAACCTGCAAGCCAAAAAAGTAGGCAACTTGCATTCCGACGCATTTTTAGGAAAATATGAGAAAAAATTGTCAATTCATGATATGTTTGGAAATCTGTATGGCATATGTAAATTAGATAAAAAAGACAACACAGTACGTATAGTTACCTTGAATTGTCGATGAAAATGTTCAATTTACGAGCACAAGGAAAGCACACAATTTCAATAATTCAGTTTCTTGACAAACACTATATTACCCTTCGCTCAGCAAACACAGCGTTATTGCGTCTGTCCGCTCCAGAGGTTATAAAATAGTGACACCTACTCTTTTAACGTCGATATGAGTCAGAGTTGAGGTTCTGACACTGCTAGAAAGTCGAAATACAGCAGGGGTGGCAACCTGCAAGCAGTGGCAACCTGCAAGCCTCTCCCCTATTCGAATTTCTGTTGGCTTCACTGTCGAATCTAGCTTCCTTAGTCCTAGTTCTATTAGTTTTACCTCTGTCGGTTCCAACTCCGTTGATTCCAGCTCTGTTGATTCCAACTCTATTAGTCACAGATTTTTTGGACCCCACTTGTTGGATCCAGCTCTGCCGGACCCAATTCTATTGCCCTCCTCCCCCCACATCTGTTAAACCTATTTCTACCGATTCTACCTCTCTCCCAGCACTCCCTGCCACTTTCATCTTCTCTGATTCCCTTCCTGCACGCCTCGCGTCCATAATTCAAAGTGCTGTTTGAAACATCACCCAACCCTTCAATCTATCACCAGTTTCGCGCGCATACAGCTTGACCTCACTATGCAATTCCCGCCGACTGCACACAGACACCCCACTATCTGTCCCCCGACACCGCTGCTCGCTCCCCACTTCAGTTTTCAGGACCCAGCGTGCCTCGTGCGCGTGTTGCATCAGAGCCCCAGCCAACCTTGGACTTGCCGCGAGTTGCGGCTCATGAGGTTAGGACGACTAGCCAGCCGTAGTTCCTACCACAGGGGAGGGACAGAGAGAGAGAGAGAGAGAGAGAGAGAGAGAGAAGAGAGGGAGAGACTGTCTGCGTCTTGGTCGTGCAGGCACTTTGCTCCAGTGGCAGCTAATTAAGCAATCACGGCCATTATCAGGGTCTGGGCTTGCACGCCGTGTCAGATGCAACGCGAGAACGCGGGGAGAGGCTCTCTTCTCTCGTTCACAGAGGCTGGACTTGTTTGGGTTTTTTTTTTTTGCCACTTTCGATTGGGAGGACTAATTGGATTAGTTAGCAATTTCACAGTCTTCCTCGACTTCTTCCTCGTTTTATTTGGATAGATGAAGGGTAAGAGGAAAACAGGGAATAACCATTTTCCGCGAATTTAGCGATTTATAGAATATTTTGTTGGTGACAACTGGGACTATAGAACTGTCGAATCGCAAAGGGTTATAAAGTTCAAATACCACCGTAAGATAACGTTAAAGATTTGGTATTCTGGTTAAAATCAGGGAATGTCCACTCTTCAATGGAACAAAATGCGGAATTGTATAAGAAAATTAAATTCATCGAACCTTGTTTCTTTACTGATGGACGACCGAAGTATTAACCGGTTAACTGGCAATGTATCATATATGATCAAACAAAAATCTGGCCAATTCTGACAATGTATCATATATGATCAAATGGAATAACTTTTTTGTTTTTCAATCGATTTGAATGAAACTTGGTATGTAATGGTTTTTGGGGTCGCTGAATCTGAATTTCGCATCGGAATTGTAAAATTCAATATGGCAGACTCAAAATGGCCGAACCAAATTGGCTGACAAATATTAAAATACTATCGGGATATAGAAAAATTGTATATAGGGGTTTTTGGGGTCGCTGAATCTGAATTTAGCATTGGAATTTTAAATTTCAATATAGCAGACTCAAAATGGCGAACCAAAATGGCCGCCAAATATTAAAATACTACCGGGATATAGAAAAATTGTATATAGGGGTTTTTGGGGTCGCTGAATCTGAATTTGGCATTGGAATTGTAAAATTCAATATGGCAGACTCAAAATGGCGAACCAAAATGGCCGCCAAATATTGAAATACTATCGGGATATAGAAAAATTGTATATAGGGGTTTTTGGGATCGCGGATAAAAAAAAAGCACTTGCGGTGGAATTTATGGATGAAGAATTCAGGTATAAAATTATTCGAAACTTTTCCGTAGAGAATAAAAAAACTAAAAAATTAAACCCCTAAACCCTTATTTTTCAGGGGTTGGGGGTGGCATTGAAAAAAGTAACTGCTGCAATCGAATTATAGACAAGAAAACTTCACAAATAAAAAAAGGTTTAGTAAAGAATTGACAAACTCACCCCTAAATTCTATTTTTTAGGGGTTGGGGGTGTCAGATGAAAAAAATTACCCCCGGAATCGGTTCAGCGACTCAAAAAACCCCTGTATACCAAATTCTGTGTGATTCACTTAATTATTCGATGGTACCAGTTTGGGCCCGAATAGTGAATAGGACCGTGCCAGTTAACCGGTTAAAACTTAATTCTCTCGATAAAGCTGTTTTGTGACGTTCCTTACCTACCCTTCAGATACTCATTTCATTTTACTTTCGAGAACTCTACAACTCCTTGAGAGACTCGCCGGAGCTACTGGCTCGCTTTAAAAATCCCAGTGCATGTCCCTATGGTGCGTAACAAGTTATCGTTCCACGTTTCGTTACCGAAACGCGACTTGCACAGGCACGTGCATATTTGCCTTTCGTGTAAACTTGTCGGGATCAAACGACTTCCACGGTGGTCCGGTGGTTTCGTCACGTGCCGCAGCTTTGCGCCTCGCGCGTTCAGCCAAGGTGTACCTAGACTCTAGAAGTTTGAACCACCGATGATTCCGATGTTAATTTAAATTAAAGAGGTGACTCCTCAAGCGTATTTCTTCCGTGTCTAAAAAGTAAGCTTAGGCCAGCGTAGACTACGAAATTACTAACAGACGATTTGCTCCCAAAGAACAGACACAATTAATCACAGTAATGATCAATAAATCGCGCCCTTGAATCTCCGGAAAAT
Organism: Andrena fulva; assembly: GCA_946251845.1. Taxonomy (NCBI): domain Eukaryota; kingdom Metazoa; phylum Arthropoda; class Insecta; order Hymenoptera; family Andrenidae; genus Andrena; species Andrena fulva. The sequence continues at coordinate 55,891,080 of OX276329.1, read as the reverse complement.
AATGGCGCACAATTTCGAGGAAAATTTCGTGTCACGGCAGCTCGCCAATCGCTTTGTTCGCGCGCCGCCGCAGCGGCGGAAACGGAAGACAGATGCGTTCGTCTATTGTTCCGACGCTTTTAGCGGATTTCGCTGCTAAAAACACGCATAAATTCGCACGGTGTACGTTTTCTCCATCGGCGAAGGCCGGGTATTCCGATGTCCAACGGAATGGGATTATTGTATCGTAACGTTTCTCTTCGTTCCGCGGGGGTGGGCGAATTTACAGACAAAACAAAGGGGAACTATTCGTGGCAAGGGACACGACTTGATTTATCCTTAACTGCTTTATGAACGCGCTAAAACGTTTTACGAGCACCGCGTTCATTACGTGCCCGCGATTCCATTCGTCGTGCGCTGCTTTTACGTCCTTTTGCTTTCTACATTTCATTTCTGATTCCCCCTTTCTTCCCCGGCTTTCATTCTTCTTCCGTTGCCACTCCTCGCGCTCCCTCTTTATGCTTCTCTAAATTTGACTTTTCATCCGTTTCGCCTCTACATTTCACGCCCCTTCTTCCGTTCCTCTCGAGTTTCCCTATCTTCGCTAAAAGGAACGGCACTCCGCTTGTGATTGTCGCGCGAAGTGAAAACGGGAGAAAGGGATGTGAAATTTCTGGCCACGCTTGAGCCGCCTCGAAAATACACCGAGTGGCTGCAACGAAAATAAATTCCTCGCGGAATGTCGCCGCTTTTCTGGCCGCGGCGGGACTTCTGGAGGGGTTCCAATTTTAAAAACGAAGACCCTGCACCCAGACCCCGCCTCGTAAACGTAACCCATGCGGGATTCAATGGCGGTAGAAAGTAGAAACGGTCGTTGAAGGGATCGTTTGCCAGACTTCTTGGGTACTTTGATCGCTTCGTTCGTCATTTGTACTTCGCGCTGCGCCATCATCCCCTGTTTACATCAAGCGTGATCACTTTTCTGGGGTAGCACCTTGATCTTGTATTAGATACATCTAGGTGCAAACCCTCTGGGTACCCTCAACTACTTATCTTTCTTAATCCACTTATCTTATTTCCTAATTTTGGGAATATGGAAAATATGGAAGGGCATATACATTAGGGTGGAGTGAAAATTTTTTTTTTTTCGATGATCAAATTCTAATGGTGCGGAAAAGATGTCTACTTGGCCCAATAAAAAGTGTAAAAAAATTCAGCTCGATCGGATAATTTCTTCTGTGTGCACCAAAGGCCTTAACTTTCAAAATTTTAGTACGAAACTTAAGAAAGTGCAACTTTCTTCAGCTGGTGGATTCTACCTTCTTTTTTACCCAGGACTATATTTGTTGCGTAAATGAAGCAAAGAAACACCCGTGGCTGGTTTCGGAACGATAGGAATGGCCTGTTCGGCACTGTAAACTATCAAAAAATGCAGCTCTTCGGTGACTTTCCTAACGGAACAAGTGGCCCAGAACCCACCAGGCGGAGGTAGCTGTACGCCGGGCTCCTTGTTTTTTGTATTTTACATTTTTTCTGTTTTTTTCAATAATTTTATTGTTTTTTTTATGTATTTTGTATTTTATATTTTTTTACTATCTTAAGTTTTGTACTAAAATTTTGAAAGTTAAGGCCTTTGGTGCACACAGAAGAAATTGTCCGATCGAGTTGAAATTTTTTACACGTTTTATTGGGCCAAGTAGACAAACAAAGTTTTTTTCACTCCACCCTAATATACATGTACAATTAATAATAGGCGTGAGTTCAAAGCTAATTTTTAAATTCTCGAAACTCGAATCCGAAAGTTTGTGAGGCTTTGAAACGCTCTCAACTCTCAACTCCTAAAATTCTCAACGCTTAAAACTCTCAACTCTTGAAACTCCCAACTCTTGAAACTCCCAACTCTTGAAACCCTCAACTCTCAACCCTCAACTCGAAATTCTCTTGGGTTTCAAGGTTTCAATGCTCCAATACCTTTGATATATTCATAAAACTAGAAATTTGCAAGTTTCAGATAGAAATCTAATCGGGCAGAAATTTTCTATCGAAATCCTTGCTATTTATCAGCCCCTACGCCGCGTTTCTCTAATTTCGTGGCCCATTGATCAACTTGTTAATACAATGGACTAAAATAATTCCCTCGTAATTGTCTCCTTGCAACGTTCCCAGGCGTAAACAGTCCTCCCCCATTCGTTTCCTCGGGCTGAATTACTCGCCCGGCGTCTTTCGATTGTCCCGGCGACAATGTTTTCGACGCGGTGTACGAGTTACGCGGGAGGAATCGTAAAACGAGGGACACTTTATTGGACGAATCCACGGTTCGGTCGTGCCGAGAGTCAACGAAACGGAGAGATAAAACCTGCCAACGAGTCAGATTCAACGATTTTACGAAACACGAGTCGACGACTGATCTTCGTGGTGACTCACTTCCCTCCGTTCGGCGCAACGCTAAATCTCGGCAGAAGGAATTCGTGTTTGTCACGTCGAAACATCTTACGAAACTATTAGGGACTCTACACTTTTCTTCATTGAGAAATATATATTCCTCACCTCTGAGTCATGATATTTTGATTATCTAAATCTAAGAAATCAGGGCGAATGCAAAGTAATATATCAGCCACGGTTTATCCAAAGTCTGTTTGAAATAAAATATAAATAGGTATGTAGATAGGTTGAACACCTCGGAATCTGACTTCACATGAACCGCCATCTCTACATTGCTTTGCCCCGATCAAGATCAATTTACAAACTTAACTTAATACTCTCATCTATTTTTCTGAATACCATGTGCCCTTAAATTCTTCAACCACTTCCTTCACCCAACTTCGCTCCTCGCAGTGGCGCACCCAGAGGGGGAGGAGTCGAGGGGCCAATAAAACTGAATTTTAATCTTTAACCCTCTAGGGACGGGGATGTTTTAAACTTAACGTAGAATTTTTTTGAGCGTTAAAATAGTCTATTTTATACTTCGGATTTGGAAACTACTCGTTAGATTTTTTTTTTAATTTTTGTTGTTTTTTTAATTTGTTTATAACAATATATCAAAAAAAAGTTTAATTTCGGGTTCTGATGGTACAACAGTTTCTTCTCTGCCTACTAAAGGTCACTATACCTATCAAATCTCGATCTTATTGATGGAACGTAAATAAAAATGTGTTAATCTGAATGGGACTCTGGAGTCCCAGTCGTCCCTAGAGGGTTAAACAAATGTTCATAATCACCTAATGAATTTCATTGAATTTGCATTTAAAATATTTTTATCCATTCAACTCGGCTCCCCTCAATATTAAATCCTCGGTGCGCCACTGGCTCCTCGTCTCGCATCACCTCTAAAATCCTTGTCCCGACGTTTCGGAGGCACCGGAATTAAAAGGATCGAGGCTTCTAAATGGGTGTTCTCGTTTTTGCCCAGTTGCGAGGGCTGCAAGGGATTCTTCAAGAGGACCGTCCGCAAGGACCTCTCGTACGCGTGCCGCGAGGAGAAGTCCTGCATCATCGACAAGAGGCAGAGAAATCGGTGTCAGTATTGCAGATACCAGAAGTGTCTGGCCATGGGGATGAAGAGGGAGGCGGTCCAGGAGGAACGCCAGCGCACCAGAGAAAGGGATCAGAGCGAGGTGGAGAGCACGAGCAGTTTGCACTCGGACATGCCGATCGAGCGTATCCTGGAGGCCGAGAAACGAGTCGAGTGCAAGATGGAGCAACAAGGAAACTACGAGGTAAATGGTTTAAACAAAAGGGGCGAGCGGACAAGTGCGTTTCGACCAGTTTCCGAATGTCCAACAACCTTCGAGCACCCTGTGTGCACGACTCGCATCGACATTCTTAATGCAACGAACATATAATTGTCTCCCCTCGTCTTTTGGCCCTCGATGACATCTCGTTGAATGTTCTGTCGATTATCGAAGGCCGCTTGAATAAATTAAGTAACTTTCTTTTGGAGCTAAACAGATTTTGATTTAGTTAGCCGCTGTTCAAACATGTCCCCGAGATAAAGCTCGTATTTTCGTTTCATTTATCGGTTTGATACGGTGTAGATGTCATCGGGGAACGTGCACGAATGAGAGCAGGGCTTTTAACGGCACAGCTGCCTCGGGATGAAATCAATTTATTCTCGACATTGGATCCACAGACTCGGTGATTGAATTAAACTCGTTCGAGACGTTCTTTAGTGGTTATTTAATATGATCGTTGTATGATTAAGAAAAGGAAAGATTGACCGAGTCGTACGCTTCGATAAATACACCGGCCAGATTTGTTCGGAGTAGCAACTACTCGAGTAGGTTTATCTAGAAGGGCTACTAAATTCTATCTAAATTCAGCCAAGAGAGCCGCTCGAGTCTCCAAGAGAAAATCACTCGAATTGCCTCGGGCAATACACTATTACAAACTCAAATCAGAAGCCACAGTGTTTCGTTCCAATACCTTCCGTCGCAGCCCTAGTACCATTTCCAGTATCATGAGTCACAAACATGTCCAACGTCATCCAGCAGGTTCCCCTTTCGATGCCCGAAACAAGACACTCTCGGTGACGTAGATTTCGCCAGGGCGAAACGATCGTAGCAATTAGAGATGTCGTCTGGCACACCATTCTGCGAATCGATGCACAGCAGCTACGATGTTCCGTTTGGTCCGCGTACGTGTAGCCTGCGGTGAAACGTTTTCGCGGAATGGTGTCCGCGGCTGTTCCGCGGGACGCTCCCTCAATTAATTCGGCGTCTCTTGTAATGCACAGAATGCAGTGTCGCACATTTGCAACGCCACGAACAAACAGCTGTTCCAGCTGGTAGCATGGGCTAAGCACATCCCGCATTTTACGTCGTTGCCACTGGAGGATCAGGTACTTCTGCTCAGGGCCGGCTGGAACGAGCTGCTGATAGCCTCGTTTTCCCACCGCTCCATCGACGTGAAGGACGGTATCGTGCTGGCGACGGGCATCACCGTCCACCAGAACTCGGCGCAGCAGGCTGGCGTCGGCACGATATTCGACAGGGTGCTCTCAGAGCTGGTGTCGAAAATGCGTGAAATGAAAATGGACAGGACCGAGCTTGGATGCCTGAGGTCAGTACCTGTCCGCCGAAGGTTGCTGGTAAATTTTACTGCAACACTTCCGCCATCCACGATTACACTCGCTCTCTCTCTTAACGGGGGCAACCACTTTAGGAGACCGAAAATTAGATGATTTTTGGGGATTTTTTTTTATTGCGAAAAAAAAACGGAAATTTCCGCAACTCTAACAATAATTTTTTCATGTTTTCATATATCTCTGGTAATTTTTTCAAGTTGTTTCATCCATTGTATTAAGGTGTAATCCGCTGTGTCCCTTGGCGTGTCCTCATCGTCGTTGTCGACTTGCGGGAATCGTGCAGCTCGCAATTAGCATCTGAAATAGTCCAAAAAAATTTGATACATTCTTGAGATGTTTTTTAAGAACATGAACTTAAATTTTGAAAAGAAATCGAGACTTTAATGTTGGAACGTGTTTGAAAAGAAAATGATCGATTTTTAGCATTTTGTTTCCCAGCATTTTGCAATAATAAATATGTTTTAAACAATCTAAGCTTTCCAACTTTAGGTTCATGTTTTAATAAATTATATTATGTAAACGTGTTCCAAATTTGAAGATGATGCATCAATTAGTTTTTGAGTTATGATTCCCGCAAATTGAAAAAATTTCGTTTCGAGAAAAACACGTTTAAAGTTTCATAAACGAAAAACTCAAACTCAAATGTGTTTAATCAAATGATAAAGTGTCTTACCGATTAATCAGCGATTCCACCCCAAAGCAAAGGTACTATGCTCTACGTCACCAGGTGAGTCATAAAAAGGGACTACCCGACTCAGCGCTCGTGGATACCTGGCCGCGCTTGGGAGTCGAGCGGAGTGTCTTTATCATTTATATACATACCGTTAGAAGGAATCCGAATATCGTTTTGAAATTTTCAGGGTATAATCTTAAGATATTTTGCTAATGATTTATGAAATAAAAAAAACATTGATTTTTTTAAGCATCTAAAGTGGTTGCCCCCCTTAACCACAGCTTTTGTGAACGCTTTGTTTCTGAGACACGACCACTTCGATGATGAGGATATCTTTAAATTGAAGAATTGAGAGAAAAAACGGGGCAACCCATTTTTAAAAAAAATTTTTGTTTCCTATTTTATATGATTAGTACAGCCTATTGGAATAAATTGTTGCTACGAACTCAATTTCGGAGAAATGTGGGTTAGTCCGTTTTTGCTCTCAATGCCTCAATTATCCTGTAAGAGTATCCAGGTAATTAGAACCTTGAAAACTGCCATTAAGTTTACTGACCACCTTTGATGTAATCCGAATCTAGACACTTACAAGGGAAGTTATGCAACCCCAGTTACCCCCACCACCAATCCTTAATTCGATAATTATTTTTACGCAGCTTTGTAGCTATACAACAAAGATGCAACTTCTGTAAACTTATTTTTTATATCTCTCACTATTCTCGAGATATTCCATGAAAAAGAAAATTCTGCCTTTTTTCAGGGGGTGATTTCAACCCCTAAATCCGCTCCATGCCTCTAACAAGAAATTGGTTTGTCTTGCGGATGCACTACTCTACTCGCACACAAAGTTGCATAATTGTCTGAATTTTCGGGTTGCCTAACTTCCCTGGTTACATCATAAACACACTAATCGAGTGTCCTCTTCGACCAACTTCCATTATACCGATCTTCGTCGTTCCTTGCACTCGAAACATTCCACCGTCACCCCTGATATTCATGTTTAACGAATCACGGACCACGCCAGGTCTATCATCCTCTTCAACCCCGAGGTCCGAGGGCTGAAGTCGATCCAAGAGGTGACCCTGCTGCGCGAGAAGATCTACGCGGCCCTGGAGGGTTACTGTCGCGTTGCCTGGCCGGACGACGCGGGCAGATTCGCGAAGCTGTTGCTGCGCCTGCCAGCGATCCGGTCTATCGGGCTCAAGTGCCTGGAGCACCTGTTCTTCTTCAAGATGATCGGCGACGTGCCGATCGACGATTTCCTCGTGGAGATGCTGGAGTCGCGGTCGGACCCTTAGGAGCAAAAGGTGTGCCGCGTCCTGGGGCACACCGATCTCTGAGGGAACAAGGAGCCGCGAGCGAGAACACGTATATCCGAGCGAGACGGCGACACCGAACACGAAACGGAAAAAAAAAAAACACACGGCATTCAAGATATGTACACAAATCTTCTTCGGTACTGGCGCCTCCGCGGGAAAGGTATTCTCAAGCCGAGCGAGGTGGAAGTTTTACTTACTACTTTCTCCCCCCTCTCGCCCTTTTATTTATGTCTCGTTGTTAACGCATCGTGTGGCCGACGTAATAACAGGCGGTCTTGTTCGATTCGTGTCGAGAGCATGTCGGAAGTCGCAACACGATGCACTCGCAAGAGGAAGTCTTGACACGGGGGAGCATTCTTTGGATGGGGTGTCGGGCTTGAAACGCGGCAGACTCGAAACGAATAATCCTTCATTTCTTTCATTCAGACGGTCCTGAAATATTACAACTTCCAAGTCATCTTTAAATACCAGAGTTCATTGAAGTATACTTTCTTCGCGCGGTCGTTCAAGCTCGTTACTCCATTTCCATCCAACGAGCGCTAACCCGGCGAGGCTTCCTCTTGTCAGACGGATGAAACGGTGGCACTGCGGCAGCTTCTTCCAGTTGGTACGTCTTAACGGAAGCTGCTGTCGTCTTATCGGAACGATCTCCACCTATCGAGCTCGGCGATGGTATTTGTGCCGTTGCTCGAACGAAGGCTTCGTTCTGCATCACCGATCTTCGGATCTTCACGGGCTTCGATTGCGCCCACGTTGAATCCTCTGCATTGCCTGCAGCCCATGGAAGTTCCTAAGACGCGCACTGTCGTTTCGTTTCTTGTTGCCTCTACACTCTGGCCCCTTCACTCTCCCTCACGGTCTCTTTACTTCAACGAGTCTTTCAAGATAGTTTTACTCGATTTACAACGGTGCTCGACGTGGACGCAATCCGCGCGCAAACTACTCGGGTATATTTTTACATTCCAACTCTGCCTCGACTCGGATCGTCACACTGGAAGAGCCACGATTGCATATATAGGCGCCGCACGCCTTGTATAAAACCAGAAGCGTTTTACACGTGTGCGCACTACGATAATTTATTGTTTTGTATTTTTAGAGTATAGAAAGAGATCAACTTACTAATTCATTATTAATTATATATATATATATATATATGTATGTATGTATATATATATATTGTAATAGCTCTTCTTTTTTACACACACGCAGACACACAGACATACACGAGCGCAGACAGCTTATGCCTGTAACGAAATGTCGAGATGGTATGCTGTTAGAGGAACAGACGAATGAAAGATTATGTATCCTCAGGGTATCGTGAGTACTTGACGCGCTGCTGATGTATAAGCGCTGAAAAGGCTTTCTCGTCGAGAGTGACTTCTACTTTTTGGTACGGCGAACTGCACGAATATTTTTATCGGACACCGTCGTAGGTTCTCGAACGAATTTCTGTCATTTGTGTCCACGTAATTTTATGCCGCTACGCGTAACGGCGATATCTGGCGTAAATGTTTCTCCGTGATAGTTCACCTGTCCTATTGGAAAGATTTTATTTCCCCTTGGAGATGTTTCCACGCTGTTGGAAGCTAGCCGAGACACTTGCACGACGGATGCACGGTGTTATCCTCCGAAATCCTTAGAAGTATAGGGATCAACTGATCAAGGACAGGACTAAGAAACCTTACTATCGTTGTTAGCAAAGTTACAGAACCCTTTCATGATTCGAGCTGAAGGATGTGAGAAAATAACGATCTTATACGCGGAATGCAAAAAAATGTTTGAATTTGTGATTATTATATTTTTAAGTGGATAGTCATTGATCCTGAACTCGTTGCAATAAATTCCAAATTTTATATTTTAATCGTCGCGCGTCAGCGATTATTTTAGGAGCGTGAAATTAAACGCAACGATCTATTTTATAATCTTTGTGCATTATTTTGGCAATTTATAAAAATTTAGTGGTATATATGTATATATATATACACATTTATATATATTTTTTAAAATGATGTCGAAGGATTTGTTATTTTTATTTGTGCGCTTATTGCGCGAGCTTATCTTCTTGATGTCCTTCAGTTTTAGTCATCAGCGTAAATTTTACTATAGTACCCTAGAAATCGTAAGGAACATACTTACTTCGATAATATAAATTATGATAATATTAAAATATTATTAAACATATTTCTATTTTTGCGTGAATGCTTACGATTGTTAGTTGTTGGTTATTGTTATCTATTTGATGAGAGTTTTTAATGTTATGCATACCATGAGAAAAACACAATATTAAATTTCCAATTTTTCCTTTCTCTTTTTCGCTCTTTTGTAACATTACTGGAGTTTTCCGTTCGTTTCAGATGCCTGGTAATGATTTAGTATTTCAATGTGACCACACTTGAACCGCAGGATAAGCGTTAAGAGTCGCCCGATTGAATTCATCGCGGCACCGAGCGGCTCGCATCGAATTCGCGACCGAGCAGCACGATTTTATATGTTCCGTAGAATAATAGGCGAACCGTATCGCGACTTTAGTATCCATTTTCTTCGAATCGATGTTCCCGTTTCTTTATATTCAGCCTGGAAATACATCTCGACCAAAATTACCTCTGAACGAAGCGCATTTTGCGATCACCTCACATCTAACTCCTCAATACGTATAAATAATGACGAAAGAAAAGGAACAAACAAACGAACAAAGCATTTGAAGACCATCAGGATTGGAGGGTGTGAATGCTTACTACCTGTGAATGAAGTTTCATATAAATATATAAATGTTACGATGATGATATCTATACATACACATAATATATGGATATATAAACAGAACTCTTTCGCAAATAATAATGAGAAACCTCAGTAGTAGTCAGTAGAGTAACGAAAACGAAAAAAAAAAAAATGATAATAGCAGAATTAAGAAAATGTCCTACGATCAGGCATTTGTTTAAGGTAAGAGGATTGAAGGGATTGGATTCCGGAATGTATTAAAAAAAAGCTATTAAAATAACAGCATGCTTGAGCGCCCGGCGATAATTCAGGAGCAATGAATTGCGCACGATTGTAATCAATGTAAAACTCGATGCTTTTGCCATACTTCTTTGAACTGTCATAAAAAAAAAAAAAAAATGGTACGATGCTCAAATTGTATGTAGTGATGTTCTACTTATTGTTAGTAACAGTGTCCTAGAATCGAAGAATGGGATGCGTCGTAAACTTTCTGTAGAATCGCAGCACGGTGAAGCGAGCGAGATGAATAGCTTACATTTGGCACGTTATTAATTCGTTTATTAATTCGATTAATCAACAGATTTTTGTATCTTGTCGAAATGCTAGCGAAATATTATTTTGTGACCGCACCGGATCGATCACGGTTTTCCAGTAGTATCGAGAATGTTTCCGCGCACCCGTTCTGCATAGATCAGTACAAATAAGTTTAATATTAATAGTAATAACGATTAAAATAACTGACCTTACCGAGCCGCGTAAGGTGCATCCCACTTAAACAAGTAGCTGGTGTCCTACTAAATAATTGTACCCTCGATGGAACTAAGCTAAAACGCAAGAATACTAAAATTCTTCTGTGTGTATAAATGTCATAAACTTTGTGTATCGATAAAATGCTACATTAATTAACAAATTAACTCGTACGACTGCCATTACTTTTAACTATTCTTTGGAATATTAACACGGCCCGCATAATTACCATAGTTTCATCTTTCGTCCGCATTACAAAGAGGAATACTCGCGAAATTCTTGCGCCACTCTAATTCAGCAGGCTTTCTTTATAATTTCGATTGTAAATCAGTGGAATTACCGTTGCAAGGAGACTCGTAATTCCAAGGATGTTAACGGCAAGGGAATCGAGCGCTGATATTTAGAGACAGAGTAATTACAAATGTGTGGATAGCTCTCTAACGTGATATTCCAGAAATAATTACCGCATTAACAGCTTAAAGGTGTTTCTTCTTTGCTCTCTCTTTCTTTCGCGCGAACATTATCTCTTTCTATATACCGCAAAATGTTACCGACGCATATCATTTCCAGATATATTGCTTCATCCGACTGCCTTAGTAATCGATAAAGCAATGCCACTTCGTGCCCGTTTCTATTTCCTTTAGCCACTTTAAGCTGTAACTGTCGTCCCGCGAGTTACTAAAAGTATAATCCGCGTGTTGTTTAGCAGTTCTGTTTGCTGGACATGTGTATGCACATGTGCGCGTGAATTATTACTGCGTTATTAAGATGCGCTTTTTGCAGATGCGCAAACGCAGCACTTTTTCAGGTAATGGCATGAGAACACACTGGAATATAAAGAATTCTGCATCGAGTCGATAATTGTTTTATAAAGAGTAATATATTCGCAAACGGATGCGTAATGAGGATGAATAATATAAATTATATAAACATAGAGGAGGAATGTAAGAGAGAGAGAGAGAGAGAGAGAGAGAGTGAAAGGGTTGTTGGTGGAAGGGGATGCGACAAGTCATATTACGAATGTCATGTAAAACAGTATGGTTAATAACAACCGTTGATTAAAGAAATACCATGTACGGTCTTGCGCCAAGAGATGAATCGTCTATTCTGACTTATCTAAATATAATATTTTTATGAATCGAAGGGATGGTTATTTCAGTTCTGTCCATTGCATGGTGAACCTTCATCTTTCGCGGTGGAACAGTCACGCGACCCGCCCGTGTAAAATCATTTAGTAGCTTGCGAACAGTAGGTACCTCGAAATAAGTTCCCGAGCGGAGGAAGCAGTACTTATGAAAACCTTTTTATTTGTGATGGACAATATACAGAAGAGTATACTTTTGATATATTTATTACTGACGTTTCTTGATGTTAACAATAATTACAGACATTATACTCAGATACTTTCACTGCTGCAAAGTTCTTTCCCCATCTTCCATTCGTTTAATCGTGAATAAAACGCTCCAATATTGTCGAATAAAAAAAAGAGGTAGAAAATAATATTACAAACGTCACAAAGGATTCAAATTCAGATTCAGATTCAGATTCAAACACAGCGCGGGGATACCGCGCTTTTATGTATTATCGCCCCGTCGGACACCACCGTATGTACAATTATTACTTTCCTTGAGCCTGTCCGTCAATGTACTGTTTTTAAAGGAATAAGTTAACTGCATTGTAAAGTGAGGTTGGAAGTTGAATTGTTCTTTTTTTTTTTTTTTAACTAAATCCCACAGCTTTTCAGCCTGTGTACAGTCTTGATTTCAGTTTATCTGAAAGAAGAAAGCGTACAGGTCATTATTTCGCATTCGTCCTGCATTATCGCGCTTTAGAGTTAAATTATCATTAAAATGTTTGGCTGAAATAGACGCTACGTTTACAATCTACACCACAGCGGGAATCTGATCGCCATTTTTTATCTAACATGTTTGTGCAATGCCAAATACCACTGATCAAAGTACGAGGCATGAATTAACATGTGTATGTTTGATTTTGCTCAAACTTGGGAACCATTATTGCAGTGTTTCCCAACCTTTTTCGAGTGGCGATCCCCCTTTATAATACTTAAATAATCTGCGGACTCCTCCGCCCATATAACGTAATGTAAATTTAACAAGGTAAATAAAACACATAAAAAATAGGTATTTCAGAACATAATTCTAACTTAACCCTTTCAGTACGGCGTACATTTCCGCGAAAGTGCTTTTGACTAATTTTTTTTTTTTTTTTTTTTAAACTATCTGAGATGCCGACTAAAGTCGGCGCCAGGAACGACGGCTCGTTCCGTGACGCCGGATATATCCGGCACTGGTACACACAGGTCATCAGATGGATGCCGGATATATCCGGCGCTGGTACCGAAAGGGTTAATATTTAAAAAAAAGACGATCCCTCGGAAAAGATTTCGCGACTCGCGGGTTGGGAATCATTGCATTAGTGGCATGGCGCGTTAAGGCAGGATACCACCTTTGCTCTTAAAAAAAATTGAAATTTTTTTTATCTTAAAGTACTCTTTCAAGTGTATAGAATCGAAATTCATTCATTAGAAAGGTGGCCGAAACCTTTTTCTTGTGTAAAAACCGGTTTGGAGCAGATATATAAATCTATATAAAACTTTAAACGCGTTTTTCTCGAAACGATGTTTTTCAAATCGGCGTGTCAGATTACTCTTAAAATTTTCATCGGATTGACTTGAAACTTTGCACAATTCTTCCCCGTGGTATAACCTAATGATGTACGTAGGACTTTTGCTGTAGCGTTATTTTTTTTTTGGTGCACAATTTTATAAATTTTTTTACCCTAAAAAATTGACCTTTTTGTTAAAACGACCGCCATTTTCTTAAAAATCGAAATTTCGTAAAATCCCTACGTACAGCATTAAAAAATATTGTTGTTAATAGGGACATTCTTTGGCTTTTTTTCTAAGAGCCACGTACAAAGCGGAATTTGACACGCCGTCTAACGATGTTCCTCCAAAGGAGTGTATTTTGGCGCCACCTACAAGAGATTATTTTCACTTTTTCAGTTTCAAAAAATGTGTAATTACAGATTAAAGTTACATTAATGAATGACTGAAACCGATTTTGTTTCTGCGCATTCTTTGTATGCAAAAAAAATTCATGAAAAACGCCTCCAAAATCGCAGTCAAAGGTGGTATCCTGCCTTAAGCGGTACATCGCCGACGAAACGCAAGGAACGATAAACGTAGAACTCACAATATCTTTCCGCAATTTGTTGAATATCTAAAATTGATTTAGAACTTCTCTTCATCGAGACCATGCTTGAAGAACATGAGTACAGGCACGGAATCACCGTCGATGTCGCGATACTCCAGTAGCGCGACGATACCGTCGATGTCCATGGATTCGCCCGTGAAGAACTGTAAGTCCTTGAAACGACTGAGTATGTCTTTCATAACTTTGTTCGTGTTCGTTTTGAAGACCTCCACTTGATCGGGCGCCTTCTCTTGCAATTTGCCTACTAATCTAATGGAAAGCAGAGCGATCAGACGAATTGCGGGACGGTAACTTAAATCGTTCGCGCGGCTCGGATATTTACTTCTTCATGTAATCTTTCAGGTAGAGGGTGTAAGATTTCTTGTCGTTAAACGCATAAGTTTCTTGAAGCCTGTGGTTCAGCACCACGTCGACGCCACTTTCCACCGCTACGTCCGTGCCCTCGTCAGCTTCTTCCGCGGATGGGTTAAATCCAGCAATTTCTATGTCCCCTGATTTGCGAGTGACCACCTAATCACGAAGAATAATGAATCTAATCGGGTAATGAAAAGTTAAACTTGAGATACTTTATAATATCCTCAAATATATCTGGGAACATACCTTGCCGTATACTTCGTATAAAACATCGTCGATCAGCTTCATTTTGTAGGTGTCTGAGAACATCTCATCACCTACAAGTTCAAAGATTGTATTAAAGTAAATTACGAACGCGCGGGAACGAATTTCGCGAAATATTAATTACGCGTGAAATTTCATATCACACAGTAGTTTCAACGGTTTCGTGGAATTTTAGAAGCTTCCGTTCGATTTGCAAAAATTTGCAAGAACCTGCAAGACATATTCTCATGATTCACGTCGTACGAACGGGAAGTCAAGGTTATTTCATCTTAATTGCGATCAGCCTACAATCGGAGTGAGTCACTTGGAACATATGGAGAGGTTATGTACAAGAATGCTGAATATTCGAGTACTAAGGCTTTCGGGAATGTTTGAGTTACTGTTTAAATGTCTTTTACGCTACACCGGTTTGCCTTATATAGTTAATTTATCCTGAATGAATATTTATAGTTTTCATTATCGGACTAATCCGTCCTCGTGATAGAAACGTCACTATGAGCACAAGTTGGGTGGAATTCAACACTTTATTCCCTTATGTAATGAAACATTTTTCCAAAAATATTACTTCAGTAAAGTGGTTGAAGATATTTTAAATCCGCTTACCGGTGAAAATATCCTTGTAGATTCTCATAGTGGAAGATGGAGAAAGATTTAATTACAGCTAAACTAAACAAGACACAGTCACCCCGAGAGAGCGAACCGGAAGGGAACTTATGCATTCGAAGATGCAACCGCTTCACAGCGATCACTGCCAACGGTGCCAACACAAGATTGAAAATATCACTAGCCTCAGATCCGGTGGTAAAAATGTTAAATACCCAGATAGCACACATCGTCTTACGCCCGATTTCTTCATCTCTGGACAAAGTCCCGGTTAGCTAGCGGCCAGCTAGATGCTATCTGCCAGATGGCAGTAGCGCGTGTTTCTTCACGCTTTTGGATCCTATGGTTAACTGACTGAAAGGTTGACGCGGCAACGCCGCAAAAAAGGTAAAGCGACAACTTCATTGCGAAGCTGTTCAAAAGTGATCGCATGGTGATCGCCAGTAATCGATTCGATCGATTGACGCTATTGAACGTTGTTCAACAGTATTCCTTCTTTAATCGAAAACGGCATCGAAAATCTATATCATCCCAGCAATCCACATGATCTTTCCTCACTCTTAATATATACGGTCGTCGGATTCTACAAAATATTTCTTCATCCTCTTCTTCTTCCAAATGTTCAAAAACGTTAATATTCATGATCACATCCATTTCTAAATTTTTTCGTCGAAGCGTCTTTTTCAACAAAACTAAAATCGCTTGACGTCGCGAAGTATACACTGGCGTCAAAGAGGAGGTATAATAAGAGGCGTCACTCGACAAGGATAGAAATAACCTAGGGAAATCACTAGACAACCAATTTAAATGCCCATTCGCCAATGATCGCTAAGCTTCGGCAATAATCGGTCAACTTCGGCAATAATCAGCCAATTGCGGTAAGGTACATTTAGTCGATTTGAATATCCCGCTCGAAATAGACAACCAATTTAAATGCCAAGGTCAAGCAAGGACTTCAAAGGTTCCGCCCGGAGTGACGCCTCTTATTATACCTACTCTTTGCTGGCGTCCAGAACAGTTTCACAAGCATAACTCTGTTTCACATTCCCTACCTCCCCCACTACTGCAAAAACGCACTAACTGGCAGTTCCAGCAGTTATCCGGTGCCCGAACCTCTAGTCAAATTGACCGGAGGACAACTGGCAGATAACTCGAGACTGGAGGTGAAGAAATAGGCATGTGCCAGATATCTGCCAGATAACTCTGACTGGCAGATATCTGGAGGTGAAGAAATCGGCCGTTAGAGACGTCTAGTTTAGGTCAATTTTAGGTCTGAACGTCTTGATTTGTAACAAGACGTCTTTAGACGTCTTTAAGACGCCTTTTGGACGTCTTTAAGACTTTACCAGACGTTGTGCTATCTGGGTAAGAGACAATTGCTTGTGAACAAGTAATAGAAATGAGCGAACAAAGATGCACAAGCGACGAACGATCGATTCCATATGAAATTATTGGTGAATAATGAAAAAATATATAAATAAGGGGCTGGGTGATGAAAAAATTTAAATCAAATTTGTTTCATTTATTATAAGTTGTCAATTGATGAACAAATAATATAAACTAATGAACAACGATGTGCAAACGATGCACAATCGACTGCATAAAAAAGAAACTGATATATTCCCAACGTATCCCAATTCCCAACGCCTTATCCTAGGGACTTTCTCCTAACGCCTAGGGACGTCGGTTTCACGCGCCACGCCATTGACGGTGATTGGCGGTCGAATCCATTTTAGGTCCATGAGTACAGTGTAGGAGTGCGTAGAATTAAAAATACATCAGTGCAGCTCCGCAAAAGGTAAATACAACCATCTGCCATAAACATAAAATTAAACAAACACTCATTCTGCAAACTAGGCGAACGCAACATGAATTATATTTCAGTCGAAAAATATTTCAGTATGCCTGGCACTAATCGTTAATAGCGCCCCTCATCCGCCCAGGCGAATTACCTACCGGTGCTCGTTATGTGGATGTACTTCCGGTTTCACAGAAAGCGGGGGCACGTGTGCGTTATGCTGTTTTGAGTTTCATCCGTTTCATCATCGTATCGTGGCTGTTTGGAGTCACGTTCGTCGAAAAGTAAAGCGCAATAATAGATCTGTGAAAGTACGTTTCAACTAAAGGGTCGAAAGAATGGAGAACGGTCAGGTTGAGGTGAAAACCGAAGTGAAAACTGATGTGAAAACTGAAGTGAAAACTGAAGTGAAAGCTGAAGTGAAAACTGAGAATGGAAACGACGTACCTACCACTGAGGTTAAAAGCGAGAAGCCGGGTATTAAGGTTGAAGAAGAAAGTCCCGTAAAGGACGCGCCAGCGCCGGTAGAACCACCCAGCGAGCTGCTCGAGAAGATAAAGAATCAAGTGGAGGTATTATAATTTAAACTTCTACGCGAGCAACGATGGCGACAAAGTGGATTATGCTTGTAGGGATTAATGTACAGGGTGTTCGTATTATTTACTGTCCAGGAACTTGAACGGATAGAAAAGAATTTTAAATATTTCGATGAGAAGAACGGGGCAGCTTAGCTTCAGTCTCAAAATCTGCGGTACTTCCATTTTCGGGCTTCTCTCTTTCTTATTTCATTTCGATTTGTGAGACTAACAGTAAGGGCCAGGCATAAGTATCTCATTGGGTGCGTTCAGCGCAACCAACTGTCGGCCAACCGCTCGCTTGCGCTCACCGATCTTTCGCTGAACGCTACCGCTCAGTTGCGCTCTTTCCAACACGTTCAGCGAGCGGTCGCCATTTTTTCCAGCGGAGATAAACTCCGCTCACGGTTGAGCGGACCATTCCCAACGGTTGGGTCCAACAGTTGGTTGCGCCGAACCCACCCATTGATATCGCAGTTGTGTTCATAAGAATGTTTGCTCGCAGTTCTACTTCGGAGACGTTAACATGCAGCGAGACAAGTTCCTCATCGAACAGTCTAAGTTGGACGACGGGTGGATACCGATGACCGTCATGTTAAATTTCAAAATGCTGGCGTCCATGAGCAAAGACGTCGACGTCATACTGAAAGCTTTGGGATCCAGCGAACTTATAGAGATGTCCGAGGACAAGAAAAAGATTCGCCGTTCGCCCAAGCATCCTCTGCCGGTGTACAACGAGGAGTACAGGAAAGCGCAGGAAGCCAGAACTGCTTACGTAAAAGGATTCCCTCTGCACGACATGAACATCGAGAAGCTCAAGAATTTCTTCGCCGCGTTCGATCCGTTCGAGAATATTATCGTAAGTATCGGACCCGGAGGAGGCTCGCGAATAAACATTCAGATCCTCGGACTGTTTGTTCGTTTCCGTAGATGAGGAAGTATCACGACAAAGAGAAGAAACTGCAGTTCAAAGGGTCCGTTTTCGTGCAGTTTAAGACTATGGACGATGCGAAAGCGTTCATGGCTAGAGAGTCCGTGAAATACGGACACGCCGAGTTGATTAGGAAATGGTCGTAAGTTGGCAAAGATGTATACAGTAATTCGTCGTTATTGTCCCGTTTTTACCATGCGTAATAGTCCCGCTCACTATCCCCACCATTTCGTGGAATCCTTCAGTCGAGAGTGAGAGAATCCGAGAACTTGCGAGAGAACAAAAGAGTCGACACTGTAGGAGCCGGAAAAAGAGAGCCACCGACGCCGGGAATCGAACCCGGGCCGCCCGCGTGCTGATCAGCAGCGTTAGCCACACCGCTACGCCGACTCTCCGCGGTCTCTCTAGTTCCGAACTCCTATCTAACCGACGCCACCTATGGGCCACTCCGCACCATAGGCCGTCTTCTCCGAGCGCCCAGCGCCTACAGCTCGGCCATCCTGACCATTGCGGCCGTCCTCGGCCGCGTTGCTCAAAATCCCAACCACCGTGGAACCGGACACGCCAAGCACGAGAGGCACCCCACAATATCTCACAGGAGCGTCACTTGGTGCTGCCCAACGCCAAGATCGAGGATTCAACCATCTCGCATCTTGGACACCAAGTGTGACCTCGCCGCAGAGCGCTGTCGATCCCACTTCTGAACTGTAGGAGCCGGAAAAAGAGAGCCACCGGCGCCGGGAATCGAACCCGGGCCGCCCGCGTGCTTGATAAGCAGCGTTAGCCACACCGCTACGCCGACTCTCCGCGGTCTCTCTAGTTCCGAACTCCTATCTAACCGACGCCACCTATGGGCCACTCCGCACCATAGGCCGTCTTCTCCGAGCGCCCAGCGCCTACAACACGAAGTTGTCGTCGGCTACGAATGGTGTCCGCATCGCGTTGTTGTCCCTCCGCCAGCCCCGTTTGTCGGGACTATTATGACGAATTACTGTATTGAGTTATAAAAATCACCATCCGTCGGTGATATGCGTGTAACATCGTTCTGATTCTAGCGCCGATTATACCGTGGAAAAAGCGAAAGAGAAGGAGGACAGACGGGAGAAGAGATCAGAAATGAAATCGAAGAAGAACGATAACGTTAGTACGACAAGAGCTGTTGGAGTGCGTTGGCGGTGATATTTCGGCGGCGTGTGAAAATTTTGAATTCTTACAGGCAAAAGAAAAGGACGGCGAAGAGAGTGGAGACGAGGACGAGAGTGAGAAAGACTCTGCGTTACCCAAAGGTTGTGTGATTCACTTTTCGGACGCACCTGATAAATGTACAAGAGAGGATATCAAACAGAGGTTGGGTGATTTAGACGCCAGTGTCGCGTTCGTTGACTTCAAGATGGGCGATAAGGAAGGCTGGATTCGTCTTCAACGGGAGAATTCTGCGAAGTCTGTGGTCGATAAGATGGAAGAAGGCAAAGTGAGTCCTTCGGCATGGTTACCGTCTCTCTCCGATCTTCGTCGTTTTGCATCGTACGTACGTTTTCTGTTAAAAGGTATTGATACTTGACCAGGAAGTCCCCTGTCGTGTTCTCGAAGGCGAGGAGGAGGAGAAGTACCTAGCGAAAGCGAAAGAAGAGATGGCAAATATTAGGCAGAAGTACAACAAAGGGAAGCGAGCAGGGAAGAAAGGTAAGATAGCACGATGGGGTAATTGTAAATAATTCGTCTATGCCTTTACTATGGTCATAATGATGCTTTGCCATGCTAATACCGAGGGATTATCTGGATCTCGCTGAGTTGAGCTTTCTCACACACTGAATGATCGACACGTTCGAAGCTTTGCACGTCTTTAAAGTGCAATCGATATTTAACTTGTGAAACGTATGTTGCAGGACGTAACGCGCAACGGGGCCAGAGGAAGAGGCGTAACAGTGATGTTCCCGACAATGTTCCCGCTAAAAAGGCAGCCCTCGGCTAGTTGAATAGAGGTGCCCAATCCCGATAAGCCAAAACAATTCCATACTTACTCCGCTATGTATATTAATCATATTTTTATTATGTGGACACATGTATAGAGTACGAAAGCTAGACGTGACACTGCTACACGTTCGAAGTAGACACTTTAACTGCATAGACTTTCTTTTTTGTTATTCTCGAAGCAGTGTGTATCATGTAAAAGATAAAAGTACAACACTGTTTATATTTCTAAGCTGTACGTTATTTCAATGAGACCACCATAGAGGCCCTGAGCAGAGTCTCGCGGCGGTCGACTGGCGAAATAAAACGAGAGACGAGAGAACGTAGCTGTAAGGAACACCGTAGACCCCCTGAAATTGAAATATATTTAGAAATCAGCGCTTTATTGTTTTACAGTGAAATTTACAAAGGTGGGTTCGTCTAATCTACTGTTTAAATTTCACTGCTGAGTGCTTGATATCCCGTTCACACGATTGACAGACAGTCACAACGCTTTTGGCGGCTCGAACAACTCGCGAACGACGCTCGACAAGATTTCCCTTTTAATTTCCACGGTAACGACGGTGTATTGAAAATTACCGAAAGGTCGACGGTACGGTTACGCGACATCGTGCATACTATGCTATCTAAGTACAATGTTATGTCCTTAGCCCTTCCAGTGTTATGCGCGCGTATCAGCGTCCAATCGGGCAGCTTAGCGCGGTCGCGTCTGTAAATCTACTTACGCCTGTAAATGTAATTACAAACGCGGCTGGGACACTTCCGCGCGCGTGGTACGTAGTACTGAGAGGGTTAATGGCACCGATACGCTTTCATTACATCATGTGCCTCGGGAAATGTGTACGATCGATTAAATAAATATTTCACTATATCGAACAGGCGTTAATTTCTTTTTACATGGCAATCGAAACGACATGTATCCGACGAAGCTCGTGACGTTTGTTTCTCTTCCATCGGAACGTTCTGTGGGCCACGTAGCGGAACCTTCTTAACAATATGAAAACAGTCATAAGTTTCCACGATCAGTCTGAATCACAAGTTCCATTGTGTATCTCAACAGTGTTCCGGTAAGAATCATTAATCTCAATCATTCAATTTGGTTCAGTTCTGTTTGTATAATTGAGGGTTTAAGGCTTGAGAATGAAAGGTACATTTGTCAATGGGAAACGAGCAACTATATTCCATGTTTTTTTTTTCAGCTCCTGTTACTTAATATTCTCTGGAAAATTTCTCATCACTTCCGAGGGCGTGACGACAACGGATTCAGCTTGGAAAATTCTACAAAGTCGAATGATAATCGTGCGAGCATGGGGCGTACGTTCGCCTTAGATTTACTTGGTCGAAGAGGAAACGATTTGAGCACGTGTTGCGACCAGGGGCTCCCGACACTTTATGCAAGTGCTGCGCGAACGTTTTAAATAGGTTGATAAGTTGGCTGGGGAAGTTGGAACGTTAAATACTGAATTTACAGGGGCTATTTCTATTAATCTTGAATTTTGAGCTAGCACAGAGCACCTGCGTAAGTTCGCGCGAGGACGCGAGCTGGTCGCTTGGGTTCTTACCGATACCGGGTGCGCGAATGCACCTTTTCTTTCGATTTTATTGGTGAACGATGACACCGAGGTGATAAGGTAACGCGAGATCCTGCGGAGGATGGATCGGGAGTTTCACGAGACTTGGGTGGGTGATTATATTCGTTGAGTAATATTAACGGGTGAGATGCATCGTTTTAGCGAGTGACTCGATGGACGAATAAACAAAAAAAGGGAGAAAAGATCCGAAGGTATTCTCAGAATGGAAGTTAGAACACACGATATACCTGAAAATGCCGCTCGCATGCTGAGATCAAGTCGATTATCACGTTCACAGGACACTACAAAGTGGGCCGCAAGGGGCCCTTACCATATAATTTTACAAGTCCCTTTCGCAGCGATCCTTGGGTACAATTCTCGGCTCACTTCTATGAATCGTGTAACATAGACGTCATCTAATTGATTATCTGTGCGAATCCGTGCACGACTTTCAATAGTTGGAATAGAAAAGACAGAAAACGAGGTTTCGCACGTAAACGAAAGTAGGAATCTTTCGTGTTATCTATCGTCAGCTACACTCGGACCTTAGCCTAATTGTGTAATCGTTTAATGCCTACCCGATCCTGGATGCCAGCTACGAGAAGAACACTTGAAAGGACACTGATTGTGTTGTGGCAAGAGGAGGTCCGGCAAGAGGATTAGTTACAGTGCTCGCCGGCGAATGCTTACAGTCTTTAGTTACAGTCAATTTTCTTAATTAAAACTTACGTCCACCACGATACAGTGACATTAAATCTCTCCTTCGCAAAGAAGCCATACGAGAACGTGGAGAACGTATGAGAACTACAACGTGGCATCGAACCACGAAGGAACACGTCCAAGTGTCTCTTTAAACGGCAACGATCGTCCTGTTACACCATACAGTTTTTAATCTGGGTTCGAATAAGAGGTTCGGATCGATTATCGTCTCATTTACTTCACCAATTCACTGGACGCACGACTGTCGCTCTGGAGTCTTTCGAAAAACGATCACACGGTTCAGTTAAACAGTTTACCAACGGTTCTCTGTGATTCGAAAGTACACAGCTTCAGTTCGTTCGAGAGAACGCCAAACTCCTCATTTCCCGTTGATCTGCCAGCGAAGCGTTACGACCCACCAAACGTCCCAGTTCCTCAGAACTTGGACTCAGCGGTCCCTTCGAATTCCACAAAAGTCACTTTTTTAGCCCTCGTGTTGCCCTCTGGGGGCAACCCCTAATGCTATACGGATATCTCTTGTATCTGCACTCGTTTCTTGATCGTGTTCGTGCCACCAGTGGTGCTGAGGGAGCTGGTGGTCCTCGTGGGCGGCTTCGGGGGCATCGGATCCTTGTGGATGGCGTTGCTGGTCCCATGGCCAGGTTTCTGTTCGCCCTTGGACTGGTCGTCCGCTTCCAGCGATTGACTGTGAGGGATCTGCTGGTGTTCCTGGATAGAGGGGCTCCTCGCGAGGGTCGTGTAACACGGCGGCGGCTCTTGGGTGGACCTGGGGCTCTCCGGTGATTTTATGGACGACCTGGTCGTCATTGGCAGAGATTCTTGCCCGTTGGGCGCGCAGTTCATCGCTGCCCTCTTCTTGTCGCGGTCCCTCTGGTAGTAGATGCCCGCGAATATCAGCATGTTCAGCACCAGCAGGATGCAGCCAACACCCACTGTGATGGCCAGGGCAGTGGTCGTGCTGTAGTAATGCCGGGAAGCCAGTCTTTGCAGCAGCTCAGCGTCGTCCTCGGAATCGTCTAGAATGGGGACGATGTCCTCGGTGATGGCGTTCTCCCCTGTCGACGTGCTGCACGCCGTCGTCGAGGACGCGCTGGTCTTCGTCGTGCCTACCAGTGGCAGTGGGGTGTACCATTCGTCACGAACTGGTCCTAGAAAAAGGTAATAATACCAAGGGAACGATCATTAATCCGCGACTATTTAATAGCTGATTCATAACTGTCCTAACAGCAAGGATTAAGGAAACTGTTGTTCACCTGCGTAGAAGTGGTCGCCCCTCTCCCGGAAATGATGATGTCGCATGGAGACGTCGTCGTCCCCTGGCCTATGAAGCTGCGGTATCAGGTTCAGCCAGACTGCCATTTTATGGCCCCGGTAGTGGCTCTTCATCTTCGGCTTCATCGCTGAGGGGAGACGTGAATGTGCGTTTAGAATTTTAGAAGCGTTTAGAGGTCGATCGGTACGCGCGTGAAAGTTGAAGTAGGAGAACGGAGGACCCACCGATGGTCAGGTACTGTTGTGTACCAGTCTCGTATGGCTCCCACGTTAGGCCACGGTACCGTGTCTTCTCTTTCGGCGTACCGTAGTCCACCGACTCGATCTTGTGCGGCTCGTTTGGGTTGCCAGTCTTCGCGAAGTTGGTGAAGAAGGTGAGGACCGCCTCGGCGACGCCTTGATCCTGGCGAGAGTAATTCCGCGGGAAGAATGCTCCGCCAGCCACCAACGGCAGCCCGAAGATGTACGGTATGTCGTCGCCGCGGAGGCTGCCCAATCTCTGTAACAGAATCTTTTGTCATTGTGCTAATCGATGAGTCCTCTTATAAGAGCCAAAGAGAATCCCTTACGAATGTTGCAATTTAAGCGAAGTAACAAAGAGTCTCCAAGATCTCGATGAAAATCAGAGAAACTTCTCCTAACGATTTGCTCCGGGAAGGGGAGCTTAACTGCGAGGACAGGAGTCTTAGCGATAACCATGGACCAGCTGCAGGCCCGTCCGAATCCAACAATTGTAATTGCAAAGCGGCGTGTATCGCGGAGACGTGGCCAATTTTGTTTGTGTGCCCCCGGAACGCCGGGGTCACGGGATGCAAATCCTGTTAATTCGCAGCGCAAGCAACCCGAACGTAGCTTCCATCTCGCCTTACCCTTGTCGCGTATAAACGGGACGCGTAGATGGGCTACGGATTGGTGTAAGTACGTAGTATATGCGCGCGTGCATAGACCTTCCGCGCGACGCTGACTCTCCCGAGAAGAAGCGAAGCGGGATTAGCATTCGTCCTCGAGAATTCGCTGCTCCGTCTTAATGCCTATTGGCTTGGATTGTCTAATGGTAAGTTACTTAGTTAAACGCGCTCCGTCGCGTCCAACCGAGCAGCTCTTGGCTGCTTTCAAGCAAGAAGGCGACTTGGGAGCAACATGTTTACCAATGTGTTAAGCACAGTTTTATGCTGCAGAGTTAAGGGAAGGTGCAGTAGAGGAGAGAATTTCTGTTTGTGGTTTAATTGATATTGGAAGTTTAAGACTACTAAGTCCACTTCGAGGTAAGTGGAATTTTACAAGCACTCGTTAATTTTCCAGGTGTTTAGACGTGAAGAATTGGGAGCAGTATTATATTTATGGTGGGTAACTGGGAGACTATTGAAAGTAATTTCCAGATGAACGTGACTATTTTTACAAAAAATAAATAAATAAAAAATCTTTTTTATAAAATCAGAATCTAAATTTCGGGCGAAGCCGAGTAGTACAGCTACTTAGTATGCTATAAATCGCAAAATCACGAAAAGTGGACATTCCCGGTTTTTCCTCTTACTGTTCATTTTCATAAGAACATGGAAATTTTTGAGATCCCTTGCTGGTAGTACTCTAAGTAGGTACTCTAAGCACGCACTTCGTAGTTCTTCCAAAGAAGCACACGAGTCTCACGCAAAGTTAGACACGTGTCCCGAGGACCATGAATCACAGTGCAACTGGAGGTTAATAATTCTCACCTGGGGCCACGGTTAATAGCGATTTACTGCGTTCACTTGGCTCGGTGGCCAGCCGTGCACGCACAAAGCGGAATTTAATTAAACCGAGAGTGAGTGGCGAAAGGTGGCCCCACCCGTTTAATAAGTTCTGGTGTCGCAGCGAACTCTTTGCAACTTCGGGCATTACTATAATTAACGCGTCGTCGTTGAATTTAGAACCCTTGGGAGGTAGAAGTATCTGCCTCGAGTTAGGAATCAAGCTGAGAACTGGAGAAAAGGGGTGGGATGAAAAGTGTGAGGGAATAAAAAAGAAAGGGGGCAACTTCGAATGAAAGAAAATGACGCGGGGGTTAACGTGATGTAGCTGGAGGAAAGAAGGGAAATTGAGGGAACCGAAGTCACTCAGGCCTCGATCTAGCTCTTCCGCCGTTCTGGGCAAAAATGATATTCGCCGCCCTGTATATTTAATTATAGGGGAGAGTTGCCCGTATCGTACTGATCACCTAAATCGTACCTCATCAATTTCTCAGTCTGATGATAAAAATATCAAGTAAATGCGAAATGAGAAATAGAAACAAAATCTTTCCAGCTTACACCCTATTTTGTGCCTGCTATAAATATTTAAAAAAATCAGGTATGACTAATGTAACTTTGCACAAGTTTATTTTAGCTGCTAATAATCAAACAATGCAGTTTTATTCTGTTTTTTTTTGGTATTTTTCTAAAAGCGGGTTTAATTTAGAATATGTTACATTCATTTTATGTCCATATTACACACTATCACTATTAGTCACATGCGTTCAAATTACATATTACCAAATATGAAATATAACGTAAAATATCTTAAGTGGTACGATACCGGCAACCCTCCCTTGAATAATTATTTTAAAATATACTTTTTGGCAGTGAGTGAAATTTTTACAGGCATTTGTTAAATAATAAAAGCCTCCTGTTTCATAAAAAATTTCATATTTCTAAATTACCAATTAACCAACTTTGCCGCCGCCAAATTCGCCGCACTGGGCAGTTCGCCTGCTTTCGCCCCCTAGATCGAGCTCTGGAGTTACTAACCGAGAAGAGAAAGAGTGGAACCAGAAGGGAGGAGGAGATGGATTCGCTAGTGTAAAAATTCGGAGAAAATTTTTGGCTGACCGTCAAAGTGGTTTATACATCCTGGTCTATTTTCGACCTCGAATGGACTTTTCCCAAAAATTCTGCGGGACGAAAATGGCTTCACCGTGGGCGAACATCGATTTCCGGCCACTCGCTGTTGCCCGAAAGTCAATGTAACGCACCAACAAAATACACATTCGATACACCGTGGCTTTTATCGCCTTCCACCAAACCTTCTTCCGCGTCCTTCGAGAGTGCAATCGCGAAAAGGCGCCCGATCGGATTACAAATAGCTCGCGATGGGCTTGTCGTACGCGCGCTAAGTAGATGTAAATTTATTGGCTCCGGTAATAAACGGGGTTAAATTAATTACGCCGGTAATTACGCGGAGCTGTCGATTAAAATTCATAGGCAACGTTCTCCGTGGGAAACAAAATTGTACGCGTTAATTGGGGTTAATCGATGGTGTCGCTGAATGCAAATTCGACACTTGCAATTATTCAAGCCGCCGCTTAATATTTTACGCCGACAAATTGCGCTCCGCGGAGTCAACTCTACTTACGTGGATCATCCCTCGCGGCGCCCTTGAAATTCAGACACGCCGCAGGAAGCTTTAAACAGGAGCAGCTCCCTCGTGTTGCAATAAACTGATTTACGAAAATTACCATTGTCGTCCGTTCCTTTTGACTTTATTTTAAAGGCCCCCAGCAGAATCCGCGGGTGCACCCTCGAATTACGGCCCCGCTCGTTTGCGACGGTACCTCGAGCGGTCATTATCGCGCGAAATCGGCCACTCCCGACCGGAAGTTGCCAGTAAATCACCGGGAAGCTGATTTTCCCATTGAAAAACCGCTCGGCTAGCGCGGCTCCCGGGCAACAGCGAGCGGGAAAGGGCGGCTTAATAACGCGAACTTTCCAGATCCCGGCGTCGGCCAAGTTCCAGGGGGGATAACGTCCCCCCTTAATTTACACCCACGGCCTTAGTCGTCCCTTAGAACCCGCGTGATAATGCCACCCCGTGATCCGGCGGGCTCTCGAGGCGTTTGATTAAATCAGTAGCTTCATCGCGGAATCATGGGCAGCGGTTAGCACGGGGATACCGCTGCGGAACGAGAGGTCGAAATGAAGGGGTGAATCGATGGCGGGGAAACGGAAGATTGGAGTGGCATCGAGCGATCTTCGCAGGCGAAGAAACGAGAGCGCCGGCTCGATTGCATTTCTGCAATTGAATTAAGCGGAGCCGAGAAGTGGGCTCTGCTTCTTCTCGTCCCTAAGATTGCGCTCACTGTGCCAAAGGAGCGGGGTTTCCTTCTTTTTTTTTCTTTTTCAAAGATGTAAAAGTATTTTAGATACAGCGGCGTCTTCGGGGTAATTTTATTACTGAAATTGCGAGCGACTTCAGTGGGGTGACGTTATTTTGT
Organism: Andrena fulva; assembly: GCA_946251845.1. Classification (NCBI taxonomy): domain Eukaryota; kingdom Metazoa; phylum Arthropoda; class Insecta; order Hymenoptera; family Andrenidae; genus Andrena; species Andrena fulva. Next base: position 55,863,038 of record OX276329.1, on the reverse strand, counting down.
ATCCTTACAGTTTCCACGCGAGGTCACGCCGTGAATTAAGTTAGATTCCAGCAGGGTCTTTCCTTTGCGCTCTACTTTCGCGAAGCCGAGCTGCACGCGCGGAACTAAGGACCCGCGTCTATCGTAAAGCCTCGTGTGCTGAAAAATTTCACGAAGAATCAAAGGGAGTAAACACCGGGCAGCGAAATAAACAGGCGAGAAATAAGTATACAGCGGGGAAAGGAAGTGGATCAAAGGGGCACGTTTACCGCCAGCATTTCATGCGGGCATTTACTGCTAAGGGGCATGGCTTCTTTTGAATTAGTTCCGACGTGAAATGCTCCATTCGTGCCGGGCTATTTCACATGCCAGAGGGACTCGGAGTTGTTGATCGAGATTTAATGAATCTTCTACGTAATTGCTTCACCTTATATTAAAGTACTGAAAATAGAATATACAGTAGTGCCGTTATAGTTTAGTTTTCTAAAGTCACCTTCTGACATATTACACAGAGGTTAGGCATAATAACAGCTATAACTGGGCCTCGCCTTTCCACCAACCTATGTGATTAAAAATTAAAACCGACTTCAAAAAAATAAAGTTGCACTAAAAAGTAAAAAATAATTTTTTCCCTTATTTAATCTACGACTCTCATATTTTTTAAGTCGGTGCCTCATCATTTGCACTGTGTAAATCTGGCGCCGGCTTAAAAAATATGAGAGTCGTAGATTAAATAAGGGAAAAAATTATTTTTTACTTTTTAGTGCAACTTTATTTTTTTGAAGTCGGTTTTAATTTTTTTTTTAAATTTTGTTTATTTTTAACTTTTTAGTTTTATATATATTGACACAACATGCTGAGGAGATATGCGCGTACGTACATAAAATAATAATAATTAGGTGACAATAGTCTTTATTATTAACCATAACGGGCAAAATATTGGGCCAATGTTGATGCAGTGTAGGATGGGACCACCGGGGCAACGCCCCCTTTCGAATAAAAAAAAGATCATCAAAATCGGTTCATATGCTGAGGAGTTATGCGAGGACAAACATATAAATTATTATTATTAATCATAACTGGCAAAATATTGAGCCAATATTGATTTAGTCTCGGATGGGACCACCGGGGCAACGCCCTCTTTCGAATAAAAAAAAGATCCTCAAAATCGATCCATATGCTGAGGAGTTATGAGGGGACAAACATATAAATTATTATTAACTATAACTGGTAAAATATTGGGCCAATATTGATTCCGTGTAGAATGGGACCAATGGGGCACCATCCTCTTTCGAATAAAAGAAAGATCATCAAAATCGGTCCATATGCTGAGGAGTTATGAGGGGACAAACATAAAAAAAAAACATACATACGGGTCGAATACATAACCTCCTCCTTTTTGAAGTCGGTTAAAAATCGGTGTAATAAAGACCGAAAATAAAGAGAAAATAAATATAAAAATACGAGTTTTAAACTTTCTTTCACCCACCAACCGCATTCCCATATTACTTTTAATTTATCCTCGACATCACCTTACCTAAGTTCTCAAGTATTCCCTTCACTTTCTCACACTCCTCAATATACACCCTGTGCATCAAGCTTGAAACAGATTACTCGCCATCAGAAACTTAATTCCATTACTGACCTGCAAATAGGCGCTGACCTTCGTTTGATGGCTGAAATGATAGAAGTAGGTCTTGGCTCCTCTCCTGGCGTGGTAAAAAGCGATCCTCATGAGCGGAGCCACCGTGTGGCCGTCGCTAAGGGCCTCTATCGTCCAGTCCCTTATAATGATAGGGTGAAGCACCGACTTGTCCCAGTCCGTGTACTCGTTCCTCACCGCGGAGAAAATCTCGTTCAGGTGGTACACGTACGCGTTCCTGATGAACGTCCTCAGGATCCGGCTCCTGTGGTCCTCCTCGAACCCGTACTGTATATCGTTCGCGTTGAAGTCCAGATTCGACTCGGTGGTGGACACCCCCAGGATCAGGGGCACCTTGATGAACGTGTCGCTCGCCCTTTCCATGTCCAGCCCCGGGTCGGGGTTATTTTGGTCCACTGGAAGGCCTGGTCCCATTCGAGGCACGAATCTGTGCCGCAAAACCATCAATTCGCGGCTGGTCTGGTTGTAATAACGAATCGATGCGACGCAATTGGCCGTAGATCAATCACGGCCTATCGCGAATTGTCATTCGCTTCGACCCCGGAATAAACGCGTTACTGTGTGGCCTAAGTGCACGTATACGTCTGATTCTGTGTTATTAGCAGCGGGTGTTTTGTCTTGAAATGGTAACGGTAGAGGGTAGTAAAGAGGTGATGGCTCACCGAATCTCCGGAAGCTCGATGGACATCAGATCACGAAGAGGCACGGCGCGTAGACAGTCGGCGATGTCTTCGTCTCTTTCCGCGGAACAGCCTATCTGTTGCGCCACTTTCAGACGCAGGTCGTTTGGATCGTGAACGGAGGCCCACGGGCTTAAAGATGAACCGCTGGATAATACCACGCGATGAAATAGACCTGCAAGGGATGGTCAATTAGGGAAGCGGAAATGGGGGTTTGCTTTCTAACATCTCCATTTCTACTCTCTTGTATCGAACCTTAAGTACAGTAAATCCTCGTTTGGAGCCCGTTTTTACCACGCGTTAGGAGCCCGGCGACTATCCCCACCATTTCTTGGAATCCTTCGGACGAGAGTGAGAAAACCCAATGAGCGAGCGAGAGGAAAGGAACGAGTCGACACGAAGTTGCCGTCGGCTTTCGTTTCCTCTCGCTCGCTCATTGGGTTTTCCCACTCGCGCCAGTGGCCGCGCGGAATAGTGTCCAGTCGCGTTAGCAGCCCGCGCGCCGCCAGCCCCGTTCGACGGTCTCCTAACGAGTATTTACTGTATTTACTGTAGTTCAAGCTGGGGCTGACTAAACTCAGCCGTAACTACTGAAAGACTGCGTAAATCGAGTTCATTTCAACTGTCCGAGTTATTTCACTTATTTCTACTGTCTTAAAGTACACGATCCTTGCATCTGTCTTTAATATATTCCATAGACAGTTAATATACGTAAAGAGTAGAACGCTGGATGCTGAATTCTGTGATTAACAGTACAAGAGAGCAGGAGGTGCCTGACCGTCTGACCAATTTCGCGCATTTCTACTGTCCCTCAGTACCACTTCCTTCCCCGCTCGAAATATCTGTTTAAATGAAATATTACGTGCTTCGCATCACTGTTAACACTACTTTGAAGGCGACAGCGACGAAATGCGTTCAAGTTTATCGTCCCAGCCGCCGTACTTGCAAACACAGTCTCGAAGAAAGGGCGCATTAAAGTCTGAGGGATACATCGAAGTTATTACAGCGCGGGAAAGTCGTTATCCACGATTTACGCGATAATAAAGGATATTCGAGGAGAGTGAAGCGAGAGTGGTGGCGAATTATGGCGTACTGGGACACAGGTAAAGACATAATCTACGAGCACAGTGAATAGAATACCAACTTCTCGCGTCTTTACGAGAAAACTATTCTTCTCACTTTTAGACCGCCCTTTCCCTCCGCGCATTTTTGTACAACAGAATGAAAGGCAGCTCGTCATTTGAATATCCGAAATATACGCTCCCGTGACACGCAATTAAACGAACCCCCCTCGGGAAACGATACTCCCACGAGCGTTCCGTAACAGCTGCTGCACCCGAATCAGAGGTCGAAGACTGAAACACCGGTTTCCGCATGAATTTTCACGCTGCCACTATCCCGCCGCGTTCCGAAGCGGGAGGATTGCAAAGCAGGGTGTAGTCGAGACGAATGCCGACAGTGGACCTTTTAACCATCGACGACTCGACGTGGAAATGTTGCAACGTATTCGGATTAATCCTGCGAGACGCCAAAGGGAAATGCTTGTCGGAACACAAATATTTGCCATCTACGACTTCCATACGGCATCGTCTATCGGTGTAATGTTCGGAAAGCGATATTTGCCTCAAACGACTACAAATCCCTCTCGTTGATCATATTTTCGGATCGGCAGTCGCCGTTACGCTCGGGGATCCGCGTTCGCGAGTGTTCCAATATTCGCACGAACCGCGGCTTCGCTATATTCTGTGTACATTCCCTCGACACACGTGGCACAGAGGATCGCGATCACTCGATCTTCAAAACGAAAGAGTTCCTTGTAACGCGTGTTTTGGAATAATCTAAAAAATACATAATAAAAATATTGGAGAAGAGTTGGAAATCTTATTTATTTTCACAACACCATCGAGGACCCTTTCGTTAGCTACTCTCGGATCAACATAATCCACTAAAAGCGAGATAAATATTCCGTGTGCCAAAGAGCAGTTCGCGAACTACAACAGAGTCAACATTTTCTCCAGAAGTACTCGAGCCAATTCATTCGGCAATCGATCCACGGTGGCGCTTCAATTAATTAGCACCCCTCGATAACCTGTCGGCGGGAATCGCGGTTTCCGTTTTCCCTCCTCGTCATAAAACGGTCGTTGACTTCGTTCCCCCGCTGCGAGCCATCGGGAACGAGTAGTCGAGAAGATAGGGGGGAAGACAAATCGTATCGTGGGCCGGGGGATCCGTTTAAACGAGACAAAACACGGGCAACTGTGTAGATCTACAGAGTCAGAGGGAAGCCGGGATCGCGAGAGGGTAGGGGGTGTATCGAGGACGCTGCGGAATTGTATACTTTTCGTTAGCGGGGTTGGCGAAGATTAAAGACAAACAGGGAACTGTGGGCGCGCGACGATAATAAGCAGGGTTTCCGGCGAGGTGTTCGCGGATCTTCGAGAAGGGAAGGCTTCGCGGATCGGTACCGATTGTGTCGCGAGGAATCGCGGAAGCCGAGCGTAATGCTTTATGACTTTGCTGGTTCGAGAGGAATGAAACAAGAGGGATGAAAGAGCTGCGCCCTCGTCGTTGGATAATTCATTTGAAGTTCAAGATATCGTAAGTTAAGGGGGGCAACCACTTTAGGAGACCGAAAATTAGATGATTTTTGGGATTTTTTTTTATTGCGAAAAAGAAAACGGAAATTTCCGCAACTCTAACAATAATTTTTTCATGTTTCCATATATCTCTGGTAATTTTTTCAAGTTGTTTCATCCATTGTATTAAGGTGTAATCCGCTGTGTCCCTTGGCGTGTCCTCATCGTCGTTGTCGACTTGCGGGAATCGTGCAGCTCGCAATTAGCATCTGAACTAGTCCAAAAAATGTTGATACAATCTTGAGATGTTTTTTAAGAACATGAACTTAAATTTTGAAAAGAAATCGAGAATATAATGTTCGAACGTGTTTGAAAAGAAAATGATCGATTTTTAGCATTTTGTTTCCCGGCATTTTGCAATAATAAATATGTTTTAAACAATCTAAGCTTTCCAACTTTAGGTTCATGTTTTAATAAATTATATTATGTAAACGTGTTCCAAATTTGAAGATGATCCGTCAATTAGTTTTTGAGTTATGATTCCCGCAAATTGAAAAAATGTCGTTTCGAGAAAAACACGTTTAAAGTTTCACAAACGAAAAACTCAAACTCAAATGTGTTTAATCAAATGATAAAGTGTCTTACCGATTAATCAGCGATTCCACCCCAAAGCAAAGGTACTATGCTCTACAGTCTACGTCACCAGGTGAGTCATAAAAAGGTACTACCTGACTCAGCGCTCGTGGATACCTGGGCGCGCTTGGGAGTCGAGCGGAGAGTCTTTATCATTTATATACATACCGTTAGAAGGAATCCGAATATCGTTTTGAAATTTTCAGGGTATATTCTTAAGATATTTTGCTAATGATTTATGAAATAAAAAAAAAAATTGATTTTTTGAAGCATCTAAAGTGGTTGCCCCCCTTAATGTTACTTTCATATCGCTTCAAACTCCTTTCAACTCCTCGGAGTTACTTCGAAGATCATTTGAATTTTATTTGAACGTCCTGAAGATTGTTCCAATAAAAAATTAGTTCGTTCTATCGAACGAAATATCCATTATAAAAACAGGTTATGGTAACTACACCGCTGATCCCCCACGAAAACTTCACAATATCATCGGTTCCTAGTGGTCTCCCTCGCGGGGAATCGGAAGCACATCGAAGTTCCAGAGCGACGCTGGTCTCTATAACGGCGGCGAACCTAATTTATCGCCCTTAGTCCGAATATTACACGTTACTGTTCCGAGTAACTCGGTTATGCCTTGGCAGTATCTCTCCGTGGCTCCCAGGAGGAGGGCTTCTTATCGTTTCGTCAGCCCGATTAAACGGCGCATCCTGCATGCAAATTGCTTCGTTCGTCTCGTGAAAATTTTACGGACGGGCCATTGGGAACGTCGTGCTGGTAACGTTAGACCGTCGTTACGTCTTAGAAATGTAGATTCAGAAAGTTTCGGTCGCCGGAAACTGCGTCTCGCATGAAATACGAATTATGCACGTGTGACCCCTCCGAGGTGCTGCTGTGAATCTTGATACCCACCCCTGCCGGGAAGAAATCGCTGCTCCCTACGAGTATCGTATTGCGCGGTGGCAGCTGTCTCGTTCAATCGCCGCGTCTCTTCTATTATCACGGAAATTTTGGCAATTAAAGCAAATTGCCCATATAATACTAGGGGAACGATATTGAATTGCTAATAGCCGTGTACCGTGTCAGGGAGCAAGCCACTTCCCCTAACACGTGCGCATTAATTTCTGAACGAATGAATTCAGCATTTAGAGGATTTACTGTAATGGAAAAGTAATTCGCAGTGATTTCGTGCTACAGTAAAATGTGGCTGAAGCTTTTAACGTTTGGTATTGCAGGACAGGGTGGAACGTAGGATTGAAAATATTTACTTGTGCGGTAGGTACACAATTTGAACATTTCGCTGTGCTTTTTTGATCCGACAACGATGTTTCTGAATTTCATGAGAGTGCGCGCAGATTTTTTATGGTGAAAAAAAAGTGTAGTTTTGCTTTCAGCACGCGAAAAGGTTGGTTCTGTTAGAGTTCCGGGCAGCTTTGTTGCGTTGGTTAATGCTGTTTGACGTTGCAACGAGTGGCGGTTTAATGAAACGGGCGCTGGATAGGAAAACGAAAGCAGCGGGATTGCCGGGTTTCGGGGGAAGACGGCGAGAGTCTGGTTTATCTCTCTCGATCGTGGAGCGATCTTCTTCCGGCTGATTGCCATTTGCAAAGAATCGCACGGCGAATTATACCGAGGCCTCGAGGGGGTGGAAAAAAAAGCCGGCCGAATTAAAATTCCGGGTACACCACAGATTATCATGCTAATACAATGAGTACACATTTCCATGGAAAATTCAGCAACCAACTGACGGAAGCTTTTGCCCTCGGGCCACAGCGGTGTTTCTGATTTTTCAGACCAACGCGGATTGACAATCCTATCCATCGTTGCTATCTGTTATTTTCCATATTAAAAATGGACCACGGAGAAATAATTCTGGGCAATGAAATCTATCGGCGAGAGAGAAATGTTTGAATATATTTCTTGAAATGTTTCATCGTGTTCCACGTTTCAAGCACAACGTTCTTGTTGAAATTCAATCAATGGGCTAACGCGTTCAATTAACCTGGAAAATAACTTGCACAACCTCTTCCCCGGCTCGAAATATAGGTACCGCGGGTGATCCTATTGGATAATATATTTCCAGATTTATCAAGCTACCCCTATTTCGGTATCCCCCCGTCGGGATCGATAAATTCATCTCGAGAAGTCCTTCGATTCCGCTGCCGGATTTCACCCCCCCCCCCCCCCTGGTAAGATCGAGCGTGTGCCGAAGACAGGGCCCGACAAAACATCCATCTCGAATTAAATTCGAGGGGCCAAAACAAACCTGGCTGCCTCCGAGCTCTGCGAAGAAATAGGATTACGCGTCTCGGAAGTCATCCCGGTGTCGTCCCTTTTCACACCCTGCTCGCTCTCCACCCGTCATCCAGCACCCCCAGCTGTTTCACGGCTCTCATAGACGCCCTATACGACCGATTGGCTTTGCGAGTAATCACGAACGCAGTCGGGCGTGATTCCTCGCGAATGGACTGATTCAACGTGCCTCACTCACATCCGTTTCCTCGGGCGATTCTAGGCAACACTCCTCTTCGCGGAATTCGAAGATCCCCTTCGAAAGAAATTGAGATACTAGGGGCCATTTAATTCTCGAAGCACCACTACTTGAATTTTCATTCACTAAACCGTCGATTGCAATATCTAACGCTTCTGTTCCAAGTGATTCGAGTCAACGATATATCCTCCACCATCAAATATTCCCTTCTCCGCGTAATTGCTCAAGATGATTTCTACCAGTCCACTTTATCCATATTCAGACGAACGTCGAAGGAAGAGAAACAGAACGTACTCGTGGAGCGAAGAAACGTCGGGGCTAAGATAAAGGGGTCACGGAACGGTGGGACTAGCTCCAGATGCTCGCGGCCGTCCTAACAGGATCCGTTCCCCCAGACCTGGCCATTTCCCGGGACTTCCGTTTGCACCGGAAACGCTTGCAAACAGTTTACATCTTCGAGGAGCCTGCCTCGTCCCGCGGCTAACGTGCCGTCTCCGTTTTCTGGAGCGGCCGCAGGAAGCGTCCCTCCAGCTTCTCCAGCGCGGTCCTTTCCACGGCTCCCTCCTTTTCATCCCGATACCACGAGCGGCGAACGACTAACTTCCGTCGAATAAGAGGGGGACGAGGGCTTTCCGATCCGTCGTGGCCAAGCGGCGCTAGAATGCACTCGAGCGGGGAACGGAGAGCCGCTGGCGGAAGTTGATGCCACGAACGGACAACTTTTGCCCGCGTTCTCTCCCTTCTTTCACCCCCTCCCTCTTCTTCGGCGGACAGGCATATGTCCGTTCACTTACGAATCCCGGGGGAAGGTGAATCCGTTGAAACTTCAAGGAAATTAACCCCCCGGCTTCGCATCGGTCGAGCTCTCTCGTGCGATACTTTCTTTTCTTCCGTTTCCTTGTTCCACAACGATGGATAGAGTTTAAGGTTTCTGGGCACCCTGCATGTGTTTCTTTACTTGTGTCGGCAAGGTCTACCGTTGTAACGGGGCAGTGATATGTGAGAGTGGAGGAAGGGTAGTAGGGTAAACGTAATTAAAAATTGTTGCTAGTTGCATTCTATGAAATAGAATTTTTTTAAGAGACCCATTTTTTAGTTAACCCTCTAACGCCCACACCCTTGAACCTTTATTTCAAAATTGTGAAGCTATGTTGTATTTTGTTAGTTTGAAATGGAAAGTATCAACTTCTTTTTTTTATAATAATCCACAATAAATTTTTCAGGAAAATGTTAAGATTTTATAAACCGAAAAAATTGAAATCTACTGTACCATCGCGTCCCCCATGCATAATCGAGCTATTGAAATTCGGGCGCTCTATTGATAGACAGAGTGGTCGTTAAAGATACTTCGAGTGGCACTCAAATAACAGTCGCAAGTGACAAATTTGTACTAATTATTCGTTGATGGCCTGCTAATTTAGCTTCATTTCACGGGCCAGCGAGTCTTCGAGGCACAACTATATTCCCACGTTCCGTGAAATTCCGTGTAATAATATTACACGGCGACAGGATATTTGCGCTGCTCTCGGCAGCGCCCTACGTATAAACATATTGTTGCAATGCCGCCTAATTTCGCCATGGTACTGTCGTTGTACGAATTCGCTCGCCCCGTGGCCGTTCCAGCATGAAATAGAAAGTCCGATTCGGATCCAGCCCGTGCGCACGACGGCAATAAAAAATACATTTTCGGTTGCCGAGGAATAAAAGGAGGGCCACGCAATTTGTCACCATCGCGCGAGATCGATACCAGCAATTTTTTTTCCTCTCCCTTTTCGTTCCTTCTTTATTTTTCTATTTTTGTTCACGGAGATGTTCCACTATCTCGATTGTCGGCTCCGCTGGTTTTGCCAGGCTAATCTCTCGCCGATTAATCTATCGAGTGTCGCGCGCGCCGGATTCCTCTAATCGTGCCCGACAGCGATATTTCTGCTCTATTCCGAATCGATTTTCATTCGAGACCCGCTTGGTATTGTACGGTTCTTCGTCATCCACTGAATCCAACTCATCCGCGAGTCGACTTTAATCGTTGCTTTTCAGCGCGCGATACGTCGAAGTCGCCTAATCTTCAATACACTTTCTGTTCATCGTTGAACAAACGTATAGAAACGATCTAAACGCGACAGGCATCGACGGGCCGCGATTCGCCACGATGAACGAAGCTGAAAACGTTCAATGAATCTTTTACCTACCACTTCTCGTTAACCCTCCGAGTACTGGACTTCGAGTCCTGAGGCTGGGTCTTTGCAGACCCACACCGATAGTTCACTAATACATATTCACGGTTGCTCGAGACCCTCACCGATACAGTACTCAGGTGGGGATGGTCGCTCAAGCTCGAGATCCTCCCCGAAATACTACGGAACGTGGTGCAAGAGGGTTTCGGATTACGTTTGGATACTTGTTCTACATATACGAAACAATAATAGGGTTGCGATTTGTGAATTATAAAAAAATTATGTTTATTCAACATTTATATTAGTACGTGTATTGCATAAAAGTGTGCGGTTTTCTATACAGTGGTTTTTACACACATATTTTTTACAAGAATCACATACAGTGTGATATTTATTATTGTTCCCCACACAGAAACAACATCTACTACGCTTGTGACCTGCTAGTTTTTTCTACTTTACAATTTTTCTTCCCGTCGCTTCTCTCGCGATTGCAACATTTGCATGAAGCCCTCTTTCTTCATTTTCAAATTCACTAGCCCGTCTATCAATATTTTTTTGCTAATTCTTCTAAAAATAACTTTCGCCTCATTTTTGACGAATGTTTAAGTTCCCATGTAGGATTCTTAGTATGCCATATAACAAAAGCATTATATGCGGCGATGTCGATATAGTGCATAAATAATGATAATGGCCAACGGCGGGTGCAACGCCTACAAGAGTAGTCCCTTACTAATTTATCTAAAACATCTACCCCACTTTTTGTGGAGTTATAATAGTTTAACAAAACTAACCAAATTACGACACAGGAAAATATACGAGAATGCAGCGAAGTGTCGTTGTCGGCGATACATTCGCGAATGCCCCAAGGCAACGCAGTCGCTTCGAGCTTCTGACTCTTTAGGCCCCAACAAAGTCTCCGGAAAAACCCGGTTTATGACACCCCCAAGCGCGAGGCGCTCCTTGAAGACAGCTAAATGACCGCTTGGCTACGAATAATATTAACCGCTCTGTCACTGTGTGCGTGAGTGTTCTGAAACCGTGGGTCAAAAATGAGACAGGCTCAGGATACGGAGGGTTAACCAGTAAATCGATTTCGAATGTGCGTGTCGCACGCGTGGCTAGTTAAGGGGACATTCTACTCTCTCGGCCTCAAAAAATTCGATTTTTTTTAATGCTGAATTCGGAAGAATGCACCTTCTACAATATCCTCCTAAATTTTTGGAGCGAAATTCGATGTATTTTCAATGTTATAGGTATTTGTAGCGTCAGCGGCCTGGTTCTCAAAACTTTAAGTGGTGGGAGAAAAATTCCTCTTGAGACAACTTCAATAACAATTCACTTCCTTTTCATATAGCGAATTAACAATAACTCATATTATGTGAGTTGCTATATTTAATTAATTTTGAAATTGTCTCGACTTTTTTAAATTAAAATATTTGATGATATTTCGCGGAAAAGGCGGTAGACACGTCTTAGCCTGCGGGCGCGAAATTTCCAAATCCGCCCCTGCGTTTAGGAGGAATCAAAAGGTCGTCCTAGCATAAAAATCGCACCTCGTTTCTTACCTTTGCCGTAAGGAGCGAGCAGCAGAAAGTTCACCAAAGCGGCGCCCGTGTCATGGCCGATCAGGGTGATCTTCGTCGGGTCACCGCCGAAGGCAGCGATATTTTCACGCACCCAGCGCAGCCCCATGGCGATGTCCTTCAAGGCCAGATTCCCTCCCGATCCTGGGGTCCTGTCCGGGTAAGGGCGAGTCCTCAAGAACCCTGGAACACCGCCAAGCATTTGCACAGCCGACGTTTCCCCCCGGATAAACAAGACGCGCCAAATATTTTGGGCGTTCCTATTACACTATCGGGTCCTTCCTCGATCCTATCTTCCCCCCCGTTGTCCCCCAATCGTGGCCACGCTCTCGTTTACCGTTTTCTGACGGGAATCGATGCGGCACAAGGGGAGCTCGTGCGATTCGGTAAATACATAAATATATCGCAAATGAAATCTAGCTTTTTATCGAGCCCAGTCGCGCAATAAAGTTGTACGCCGTGGTCGCGGGCTATTTCGCGTGTTGTTTCCATTACAGGGGATCGGAAATTGCGGGGTCGGTCGCGGCGGGTATCGGTTATTTTCGCGTTACAGATACTGCGTAATTGAATACGGTAAGGGGGCCATGAAATATTAATCTTCGTCGGGATTTATGAGCATGACGGAGTGCTCGCAATTATTCTATGAAGGCAGTTTGGGAGGGGCGGGGTATCTGGGTACGATTCAACGGGGAGAATAAATAAAATTTCCTTCGTAAAAAAACGAATAAAAAAATTAAATGTTTTTGAGATAATAAGGACATATAAAGGATAATCGACGGTGGTTGTTGTGGGTGCATACCTAAAATTCCTAGACGATAGTTGAGCGTGATCACTATAACGTGGCCAGCACTGGCTAAGACGGAACCGTCGTAGACGTTCCCTGTTCCCCATTCGAAACTTTCACCGTGGACGTACACCATCACCGCGTACGGCGCCTCCAGCCCTCGGGATCCTGCGAAAATACAAATTCGAAACCATCTGGGTAAATATAGTAGGACTGCGATGATGTCGATGTCCATTCACGAAACAGCGGTCCTAACAAACGTGGGACTAACGTAATACATACTTTCATTTGATCGTCCTTAAGCAACTAAAGCATCTATGTTCTGAAATTAAATAAGAAACTAAGGAGTAACTGATTTACTAAGCATAAGTAACTTAGTGACTTATCAAAGACATAGTAAAATAAATATTAATTGAATCTGATCCAATAAACGCGAAAAGCTGCATGTTTTTTGCAATTTCTAAGATGTTAATAATTACACAATTTGAGTCGAACGAACGTGTCTTGTTATCGTTGAGAGAATAGACGAATTAGTACTAATAATCCTGTTAGATATCCCTTTATTCTGTTACGTTCTTGCGTGTTCGTTTCACGCCAGTCAGTAGAAGTGGTCAGCGCTAGAGCAGACGAGCCAGGGGTCCACGTTTAATTAGCTCGGCCCGCGCGAGGCTAACGTGGGATAACACTCGCGATTACACCTGACAGTTCTGAATAAGGGTGCCGAAAGCTCGTCAAGGGAAGCGTCACCGGGAAGAAAACCACCGAGGGGTTCAATTGGCTAGATTAAAACACATTCGAGGACTGGGAAGTTTCTGTGAGGAATCAGCAGGGTCAGGGAATTAATTTTCCTCGTAAATCTGTGAGTGGCACTTGCAGATCGCACGCTATTGACGCCGAGGGAATTACTTGATGCCATTCCCTCGTTCTTCCATATATGAACCCCTTCCCTGGAAGACTGATAAATGTCAAAGCACTGTAATCTTTGGAAACAATGATGCAGCTTTAATTATTATAATTCAACATGCAATATTCTGCCACAAGGATTTTGTTTCAACGTTAATCCACCTGTACAAGATTAAATTTGAAACAATAACCTTGCGCAAACACGTTTCATAAATATATTCTTTACACTCCCTTGCAGCCCCGACAATCGTGCAAACGCGATGAGTTACGAGGAAATTTATTAAATAAGATTTAATGGGCGAATAAATTCGAGCCGTTACAACGTTATCGCGACCGACCGACATTACGACCGGCATTATTTATTCCGTTACAATTACTTCATATTTTGGTCGCGGGTTTTTGACATGTCGCGAGATACATTGTCCGTTGCCAGCGTTAAAAGTATCTTACCGGCGGGGACCGACGCGTAATTAAACGTTACAGAGATAAGGGTTCGTTCCGCTGTTTCATAAAGGAGTCTGTCAGCCGAGGGATAATCGTGACTCGGTTGAGTTGGTTGGATTTCAATTCATTAGATAGGGAATTGTTTTACGCTCTGGTTTCGCCATGTCAGTTCGCTGCGGGCCCTTTTTCGCGTGCAGTGGGAAACTGCGTTGTAATCTCTTCCGTGCAAGAGGATCGTCCGTTTTTTATTAATTCTCTAGTTCCGTGCCGCGATTGCACGTTGCTCGATTCTTTATCACGATGCTATCAGTGCGCCGGATACTGTAACACTACATTTCAGTTTGAGATGAGAGAGTGTCGTGGACAAGGAAGGAAACGATGGTGCAAGTTATGAGTGTTAAGTGGAATTGTTAATAAATTGCTAGACCTGTACGAAGCTTTGGAATAATTCTTAAACCAGAAAAATATGGGGAGGTGCAATTGATTCGAACGTCGGAAGCGCGGAAGAGAAGAGAAATGAAGGAGCGCAAGGGGAGGAGGTCAGTCCATGGTCAGACGAGCCAGTACATCAGCACGAGTGGAGATATATATCTCTCTGTAACTTTTCACGTGTGCTTTATTCTAAAAATTGCTTCAAGCGAAAGCTATCCAGACTGAAAGGAACTTCCCGAATTTGTAGACACCTTTCAGTAATTTCATTCATGATCCTTAATTTACACCATCGTTCGCTTCCTTATCAAAACCCAATGAGCTTAAAAAGAAAATTATACCGAAATCTTTAACACTCAACGCAGTCGCTGTAATATTATTATTAACGCTATCACGCACTTTACAAACACAGGAACAAATTTCGTTGCCCGTGCAGAATCGAAGTTGGAATCATTCTACTCCGCATAAAATTTGTGTATTTCGGGTTAGATTAAAATATTATCCAGTGGCGTAAGCGTTACAAACGCGCCGTAACATAATGGAGTCTGGCGCGGAGCCGCGTAATTATCGAAAACGATTTTCAGCCCAATTAGTCGGCCGCGTTTATGCAGTTTAGCTGTCACCTCGTAATCCCTCTCCGAAGTATCGTTAATCGCGTTTCTATCGCGGCTAAATATCGCTCTTTAACCGGGCACGGCCGGTGCGGAAACGAGCGCGGAACGATGAGCACGCGACGTCGCTTTTATTGGTTTCGTGGAAAATTGAATTTCTCTATCGTGTTACAATCCGGTCGACCGATTTAATTGGCGGCCCCTCGTTTGTGCCCACCTCACCACTCCCCCCGTCGTCGAAACCGACAAATAACAACGCGACTATCGCGCGCCATTTTTCGACTACACTATCGATTAGAATTCTCTCGCCTAGCCCGACCAAATCAAGCAGAATCGATCGAGCTCGATAAAAATCGAATGGTCTGAACCGAAGTCGGTCGAAGTTAACAGAAATCCACAAGTAGACCCGGCTCTAAACAGTTTTATTAATTTTGGAACTTTAGGAATATGGAATGGACCAAGGGTTGTCGATTATATTGAAAAAGGGATAGGGACTTGAGTTTCTCCGAGGTGCAGGAAGTTATGGTTTTGTAATTATCGTTTAATATGAAGCAAGTTTCGCGAGCTAGTATAGCAGGCTTTTCGAACGGCAATTCGATGAAGTTCGCGTCGCAAATTCGACTTCCAACGTTCGTCGAATGATATACGAGGTCCGTGGCTCTTACCTCGCCCATAATACCAGGCATAAAGGTACTAATTACTTTGGGACTAATTACTTCGGGAAGTAACTTGTTTCGTAATACCATACGCGGCACCGTATACAGATGATAGATACCAGCTCAAAATTTCGTGCCCGCGTGTTATTAACGCGAGTTAATTAATTACGAGTATTACACACAGACTTTATAATACTATCTTCGAGACACAAGGGTGAAATTCCCGAGTTATTAATGCGCTACACGTAGTTCCCTTTAGTTCGGGTTCGTTAGTTCAATTTCGCGTAGAATAATATTATGCTGGCGTAATTTTATAACAACTAGCTCCTGAATTTAAGAAACAATTACGCAAGCTCCTTACACATTTTTTCGCCATTTCGACAGTCCTCGGAAAACCCGGAGACCTAGAAACTTATAACCAATACAGCCCGCGTTACTCTATAATTTACATGCATTAATCTTATCGCCGCAACGGTCCCCTTAATGCACATGTTAAATTTAAATTTTATGTATCAGTACTGCCTGGAACCCCTGCCTGCCTGCCAAGGCTTTGAAAAATTCTCAACGACCTACATCGAGATTTTCAACCCCGTTTCCAACGGCGATAGAATTGCTACTCATTTCGATTACCATAGACGTGGGTGGATTAAAAGCTGGGGGAAAGTTTATTATCCTCACCGCTGCCGGGTATGTACAGGTTCAAAAAGAGGCAGTCCTCGCTCTGATTGGTCAGGAACATGTGCAAACGCTTCAGCTGCTGGTACCTGCCCAGGGACATTTGCAACAGAGCAGCTGTGTCATTGCTGATGTCTGGAAAGTGCTGGGGGCAGACCGCGCCAAAGGAATCCGCCAGCTTGATGCCGTCCCAGGGGATCGGTGAGATCGGTGGTCGAAAACGCAAGTCCCCCACAGGGGGTGCCGCGTACGGTATGCCTCGGAACACCTCCACAGGGTCCAAGTGTCTGCTGTTTAATTCCTGCAACACGGAATCGAGGAATTCGCCGAGTTAGAAATGCGGCGAATCAGTTCGCAATTAGTCGGGGAAGTTCACATTTCCGTCGGTGTACTTTGCGGTGCAAGTCAATCTTATGAATCGAAAGCCTTGGGCGAGGAACTGCAGTTAAGCGAAAAATCAAATACTCGCTTAAAACTGATTTCCCCGCAGTATGTTGGAAGGCACAAGGGGTGGAATAAAGGGGTGACTTAATTTAAATGATTCCAAGATTCCCGGATAATTTGGAACATTATAATTTTGATATTGACACTCCACGGCACGAGATCGTGTTATTTTTATTTCAACGTAAGTATGACTCGCAATCAGAATCTTTGATTTCTTCTTCAAAGTGTTTACTAGAAAGGTCATACTAAATTACGCTGATGAATTTCGAAATTATAGCAACGACAAAGGTGGCTTGTTACTCTCATCGTCGCCCAGAGGGCTGATAGGGAGCCAGAGTTGGGCATTATCTAGATAAAAAATTATTTAAATAACGATCGAAGAAATGATACTTTATCTTTATTCGTTATTTGAGATTTTTATTTAGATAAACTTTTGCCCAACTCTGTAGGGAGCCCTCTGAGAATCATACCTCTGCTAGTAACATCATTAGACTCGAGTCCTGCATTTGATGCGCAGAAAACGTGCTACCGGTGCCCGCGTTACTGCAAACTAATTACCTAATTACCATCTGCGTTTCGATTATCTCTGGTTTACGGGGGTTCACTGGATTGCTACGATCCACAGATGCTGTCCTGTTTCGGCGCTGTTCCGCGCGAATAAATAATTTCTCCGCCAACGTTTCGATTCCTCGTTCTCTTCCAAGAAATGTAATTAACTCTTAGCGAGGGAATATTGTAACAAAAGCACGCAAAATTCATTTTACTCGAACAATATCACAGAAGAATTTTCAATCACTCACCCCTACCCATCGTACTTGCTTGTCAAACGTTTTAAAACACTCTAATGTGGTTTCACCGGACGGTTATCATTCCTATGCAAACACTGGCACCGCCACCTGCATTATTACAAGTGACACATATACTTCTATCAGTGGCGCCTTTATCCTCGCCACGTTTTATCGCAAAACTCGCGTGACACGTTTAGCAAGTTCAGCATCGACGCTAACGAAACTCGATAATTGCTTTCGTTAGACGTAATTGCAGTGGGGGAGGGGAAAAAGATTGCCATTCGCCGGCTTTCTTGGAAGCAATTATACCAGAAGAGCTAATAAATCTCGTTTGGTACGCGTCGACGTTAATTGCAGCCCCGGGTTGCCGCGAGGAAAAGAGATCGTCCCTTCCACGTCCGCCCCTCGCCATTGAACAGGACGATGGAGCCACATCGAGTTCAAAATCACGAATTCCCATTAACGGGAGGGCCCCCGCGATGTTACCGGGCGAATAATAAAGAGGGCAAGGTAGGGCTGGTGGGACGTGAAAAAATGTTTGCGACCCCGGCCTTATTCCTGCTCTAGGGCACTCTATAATTATGGCGACCGTCCCTTTCATCCAGAAATTCCATTCTCGATGAGAAATTCTTACATCCTTATACCGCCCCCTGGAATATTATCGACGACCCCTTAATAACATCAGCAAACAACCAGCTCGAAAGTTCACCTTTCTAATTTCACTCGAGTCGCCTATCGAGTGACCAGCGCGAGGTAGAAATATTTAAATGTCTGCAGAGGGCGAGTGGTTCCAGCAGATTTACGATTTTACATTAATCTGGAAATCACTGGATTCAAATCACCAGTGCCCATTGAAGCCTGGCAGCGGCGTTTCTATTAAAACAAAAAAGCGAAACGATAATTGTGACAGAAATGGCTGGGCAGGGAGGATGGCGAGGGGGAAAATATTTAAAAATTGCTCTCCCCGGCGAGCCGACCTCGTTCGCGCGCGCGTTAAAAATTAACGACTTTCACCTGGTCGTCAGCGTTCGTCCGCGAAAATGCCTATGAAGCAACAAGCGTTGACGCGTTATTTATCCTCGTGAGACCGCCGATTTCCCCCGTCACCGCGATTGATTTCTGCCTGCGTCGCGACCGCCTGCACGCTCGCGCAATTATCGCTTCTTTTCTCTGTCCCGTCGAACGTGTCTCGCCCAGGTCTGTGAAGTTGGCACCC
Organism: Andrena fulva; assembly: GCA_946251845.1. Taxonomy (NCBI): domain Eukaryota; kingdom Metazoa; phylum Arthropoda; class Insecta; order Hymenoptera; family Andrenidae; genus Andrena; species Andrena fulva. The sequence continues at coordinate 55,844,315 of OX276329.1, read as the reverse complement.
CCAAATTCGAATTTTTGGAAAAACTCAACGGCATTCGTTTGTCCATCGTTTGCCCACGTATGCCCATAAAAAATTTTCGTTTGCCCACCCTTCAAAAAAAAGTTATGGCAAAAAAAAAATTTTCATCAGCACCCCCATGAAAACATTTTAATGATTTGACAGTGGGAAATGATTGCCCATCGTTTGCCCACGATTGCCCACCCAACAATTTTTTTTCCCACCCTTCAAAAAAAAGATATGAAAAAATTAAAAATTTTGTCATCAGCACCCTCCATGAACAGTTTTGAATTTTTTAAAAGTAGGAAACGATGGTCCACGATCTGGCTTCGTTTGCCCACCCAATAATTTCGTATGCCCACCCTCCAGAATCGAATTAAAAAATAAAAACCGCGAAAATGAAGAGTTCCGGAGACGCGACCACGTTAAAGTTCGATTTTTTTCGAAAATATTATCAAAATCGATCTTTCAACGATGCAGTCCGTTAGTGTAGATGTGGAAGACGTTTGCCCACCCAATAATTTCGTATGCCCACCCTTCCGAATCGAATTAATAAATAAAAACCGCGAAAATGAAGAGTTCCGGAGACGCGACCACGTTAAAGTTCGATTTTTTTCGAAAATATTATCAAAATCGGTCTTTCAACGATGCAGTCCGTTAGTGTAGATGTGGAAGACGTTTGCCCACCCAATAATTTCGTATGCCCACCCTCCAGAATCGAATTAAAATATAAAAATCGCGAAAAGAAAGAGTTCCGAAGACGCGACCACGTATAAGTTCGATTATTTATTAACTAAACGTTCGAATCGTTTTTCCAACGACGCATTTCGTTAGTTTAGATGTGGAAGACGTTTGCCCACCCAATAATTTCATATGCCCATCCTTCAGAATCGAATTAAAAAATAAAAACCGCGAAAATGAAGAGTTCCGGAGACGCGACCACGTATAAGTTCGATTATTTATTAACTAAACGTTCGAATCGTTTGTCCAACGACGCATTTCGTTAGTGTAGATGTGGAAGACGTTTGCCCATCCAATAATTTCGTATGCCCATCCTTCAGAATCGAATTAAAAAATAAAAACCGCGAAAATGAAGAGTTCCGGAGACGCGACCACGTATAAGTTCGATTACACTGTCCAACACGATTTTTGGTCTGCAATATCCGCTGGGTGATTCTTATAGAGTTTTTCGCCCTGAACACGAATCCGCAAGCAGAAATGCTCTATCACCCTCAGTTTTTGAGAAAATCGATTTTGAAAAAAACTGAAAATTTTCAACTTTGAACATTTTTTGTGTCGAAACGGTAATAGTTATTCGGTTGCTCGGTGCGTCAAATTATTCTATGAACCCTCCCGAATACAAAGATATAAGTTATTATTGCATTATGATCATTTAAATTTGTTTAAACAACGATCAAAGGGAAAATGACACCCAAAATGCACCCATTTTTGAAGATATCTTTCAATTTATTTCCAAAACTAGGGGTCCAGGAAAAAATCTGACCATTCCACGCGATGCAGCAGACATTTTTCCTTCGGAACTCATCAACAAAACTGGTAAGTCACGTTTTGTTTTCAATACAGAAGCAAAAGAGTTTGGCAAAACGCGCGGTGTCGACAGTGGTAGTCAATGGCGGCGCGCGGTACACTGCCGCTCAGCGTAGCACAATCGCTTAACGCGCCTGAGTACCACTGTTCGCACCGCGCGTTTTGCCAAACTATTTCGCTTCTGTATTGAAAACAAAACGTGACTTACCACTTCTGTTGATGCTTTCCAGAGGAAAAATGTCTGCTGCATCGCGTGGAGTAGTCAGATTTTTTCTAAGACCCTTAGTTTTGGAAATAAATTGAAAGATAACTTCAAAAATGGGTGCATTTCGCGTGTCATTTTCCCTTTGATCGTTGTTTAAACAAAATTAAATGATCATAATGCAATAATAACTTATATCGTTGTATTCGGGAGGGTTCGTAGAATAAGTTGACGCAACGAACAACCGAATAACTATTACCGTTTCGACACAAAGAATGTTCAAAGTTGAAATTTTGCCGTTTTTTTCAAAATCGAATTTCTCAAAAACTGAGGGTGATGGCGACAAACGGTTTGCGGATTCGTGTTCAGGGCGCAAAACTCTACAAGAATCACCCAGTGGATATTGCGGAACAGAAAAAGTTTCATTTTGTTGGACTGTGTAATAGCAAACGTGTAAATAACATTTAAGAAAATTGTTTGTAATAGATTTTAATAATAAGCCAAGATTTTAAACAAAATTTTCTTAATTTTGTTGCGCAATTCTTCAGTATACACATATGTATAAAATTATGCAAAAATAAGAAAAATCTTATTTTTAACTTCTTTAAAAATAATACCATTTACATGACATTTGGTTATACATTTAATGGGGAAAACGCCAGGAATCCATTGGTGTCACCTCCATATAGGGCTGGAAGGGATTAGATAAGATATTCTCTAAGTTTTTTTAAAGGTGATCAAAGATTTTGATAAAAATTCCACTTAAAGGTGATCATTGTCTCGGATTAATATTTATCCATTGCTCCTCAGATAATGTAATATCAAAATATAATTGCGACAGTATATTATTTATTTTATTTGGATTATTGTAATGCTAGAATTCTCAAATTCTAGTATTACTTTCGTTAGAAACATTAATGCTATCCACTATTTCTCTTTCTTCCTCATCCACTGGAATTTTGAAATGTATTTCAAATTTGTTAGCAAATTCCACCGATTGTTTTTAACGTAAGAGTTTCGTGCATTTGGTGACAAGTTATCAGAAATGTTTATAAATGCATAGTTAAATGCTTTCGCTGACGGCACGCAACGCTGACGCCCTAAGCCCTAAAGGGTCGCGGCGTCAAGTGTCACTGCTGAAACGTAAACAGATGTCTCCGACATTGTCCAATTTTTCCAACGACGCACGAAAGTCAGTCAGTCTTCAGAGTTCGGCCACAGCTCTTGCAAGATCGCGCGTTCATTTACGGCTTGTGAAGTAACTGTGAGAATATTATATTATTTTCCGTTTTGCGATTTCAATGTTGTGCTTAGTGAAAAATGCCTAGAAAACCAATGATAAACTCTGGCGTTATTCTGCACATGCTGCAGATGTGTGAAAAGTGTAAAGTATTCGATGAGAGCTACAAATTGAAGTGTCGTTTGAATAAAGTGACGGAAAGAAGTGTGTGCAATTTTTTGGATAATATACCACAAAACACCTTAAACCTTTACGGTAAGAACAAACGAATTTCATACATTTTCGAAAAGAATCGAACTTTAACATGATCGCTTCACCTGTATCTTTCTTTTCGCGGTTTTTATTTTTTAATTCGATTCTGGAGGGTGGGCATACGAAATTATGGGGTGGGCAAACGTCTTCCACATTTACACTATCGAAATGCGTCGTTGGACAAACGATTCGAACGTTTAGTTAATAAATAATCGAACTTATACGTGGTCGCGTCTCCGGAACTCTTCATTTTCGCGGTTTTTATTTTTTTATTCGATTCTGGAGGGTGGGCATACGAAATTATTGGGTGGGCAAATCTCTTCTACATCTAGACTAACGGACTGCATCGTTGAAAGATCGATTTTGATAATATTTTCGAAAAAAATCGAACTTTAACGTGGTCGCGTCTCCGGAACTCTTCATTTTCGCGGTTTTTATTTATTAATTCGATTCGGAAGGGTGGGCATACGAAATTATTGGGTGGGCAAACGTCTTCCACATCTACACTAACGGACTGCATCGTTGAAAGATCGATTTTGATAATATTTTCGAAAAAAATCGAACTTTAACGTGGTCGCGTCTCCGGAACTCTTCATTTTCGCGGTTTTTATTTTTTAATTCGATTCTGGAGGGTGGGCATACGAAATTATTGGGTGGGCAAACGTCTTCTACATCTAAACTAACGAAATGCGTCGTTGGAAAAACGATTCGAACGTTTAGTTAATAAATAATCGAACTTATACGTGGTCGCGTCTTCGGAACTCGTTCTTTTCGCGGTTTTTATTTTTTAATTCGATTCTGGAGGGTGGGCATACGAAATTATGGGGTGGGCAAACGTCTTCCACATCTACACTATCGAAATGCGGCGTTGGACAAACGATTCGAACGTTTAGTTAATAAATAATCGAACTTTAACGTGGTCGCGTCTCCGGTACCCTTCATTTTCGCGGTTTTTATTTTTTAATTCGATTCTGAAGGGTGGGCATACGAAAATATTGGGTGGGCAAACGTCTTCCACATCTAAACTAACGAAATGCGTCGTTGGACAAACGATTCGAACGTTTAGTTAATAAATAATCGATCTTATACGTGGTCGCGTCTCCGGAACTCTTCATTTTCGCGGTTTTTATTTTTTAATTCGATTCTGGAGGGTGGGCATACGAAATTATTGGGTGGGCAAACGAAGCCAGATCGTGGACAATCGTTTCCTACTTTTAAAAAATTCACAACTGTTCATGGAGGGTGCTGATGACAAAATTTTTAATTTTTTCATAACTTTTTTTTGAAGGGTGGGAAAAAAAAATTGTTGGGTGGGCAATCGTGGGCAAACGATGGGCAATCATTTCCCACTGTCAAATCATTAAAATGTTTTCATGGGGGTGCTGATGAAAATTTTTTTTTTTGCCATAACTTTTTTTTGAAGGGTGGGCAAACGAAAATTTTTTATGGGCAAACGTGGGCAAACGATGGACAAGCGAATGCCGTTGAGTTTTTTTTTAAATTCGAATTTGGGGGTGCCAACTTCACAGACCTGTCTCGCCCGCGTTCTTTCCGGCGACATTTTCGATCGGGGGACACGAAAACACTGGCGCCCGAACGATCGACAGTTGATTTTAAACAAATTTTTCAACAAAACGAACGACACTACTCGCTTGGGAACATTATTTGGTTTCTCAACTAAATATACATTTTTCAAATAATTTAAGCATTGGACATGGTAAGAAGGAGTCGGAAGATGTGACTAATTCTTGTAATTGCATTCTGGGAGAGAGATACAGTGGCGCAGAGGGTAAAGAGGCAGAATCAGTAGTAGAGGTGTGTGATTAGTCAGACACGCAGCGTTCTAAGTAGAACTGTTCGTACAACTCTGTGTAACTTTCGAGGGGAGTGCTATTCCGAGAAGTGTTTGAGGTAAAAGTTATTGAAAACAGCGGAACCTATACTCCACGTTATTTTTTACCAGCAAAGCACCGAGGAAAGCATTCTGGTGCAATTAAGTTCGAAAGAGAGACACTCTCCACGTAGGAAGTAATAATTCTAGGGTACCTTCAGAAGTATTGCAATCCAAACTTCCCAGGTCGGTGTAATAAAAAATGGACTCGCCGAGCCGCAGAAACTATAAAATAATTTTCGCGGGAATATATTCCACGGTACAGAATCTGGCGAGTTTGCAACTCAGCGGTCTGAGCATCGTAAATATTTCTGTGGACTCGCGACAGAATATTTCGCTGTCCGAAAAAAACGCTGAAAGCTCGTATTACCGCGGCAGGACGCAAGGAAAAGAGGAAAAACGATGGAAAACATGGGAAAAAGAAAGCGTAGCGCTGCCACTGCAAATTGGGCCGCATAATGCATTTAACAACGCACGAACGCTCGACTGCTCGTGCTTAAGAATTAAAGAGCAGATCTGGGCCACGGCAATAAATAGATCGACTAGAAAAATCCCAGACGCCTAGTAGCTTCGTTTATGGAGAGAGCGAGCCGCATTCTCCCGCTCCGGTTCACGCGAGCAATTTTCCGCTAATGCTTCCGTGAAAGAAAGATTCTACACACATACACTGCACCGTGAAATTGCACTGCACTTGGGTATACCTATGCTGAAGCTACAGTAAAGCGGCAGCAAATTCGACTCTCCATATAAGAAAGGAAACATGAAAATTGAAAAGTAACTGTTAGTAATCAACTGCCGAGGTTCGCAGCTTGCCGTCTTCGATTCCGCACTATCAAAAACAGAGCTTCCCACATTCAATTCCAGGACCGGAATTTTTTACTTCACTTCTTTCGATCCCCAGTTTCCGAACTAGAAGCTCCCTGATCTTGAGCACCTAGAAATAAGGGGGTCGCAGACCTTGAGCCCTCAAGATTGCACGCTTGCGTCCCAGGGAATTTACGTTCAGGGATTATCGATCTCGGGCAGGCTCGCCACTTTATCTCACAGCAGGCAGCACTTAGCACTCTTACGAGCGTTTCTTTTACATCCAGCCATTATTTATGCAATAATGCTGATTTGTTTGCCGAGGCTTGCAAAAATCAAGGTGGCAGAGCTGGCTTACCGCGCAACGATCGCATCTCCCGCGTCCACGGCCGGAAAATTCACGGACATTTTCATTTGCGCGCACGCTTACCAGTGATAAAGCCAGTAAAACACGCGGCAGCTGCCGCGATTCACCGTGTCGCGTACAATTGGCATGTAAACTGCTAAGCATTTTATTATGCGCCATTGTCGGGCCCGCGCGCTCCGAGAACGTACGACCTGGCCAGGAAAGCGTATACAATGTCCATCGCTGCAGCGCGACGTAATGTCATCGTTCCGTAATTATGGCGGCATTACCGACCGGCTATTATTATTGCCAGATTACTATGGAGGACGCATATATGTACAGGCAGCGGCTGTTTGAGCGTCGGGTCAGCGTAACCATAATTACCAGCCGTGATTAAGGTAACGCGACCGGCTAGATGAAATGCATTGTTGCGGCAGAGTTGGCGAAAAAATCGCCCGGTGGCAATTGCCTCCTCCATTCAAATTGTCCTCGATAGAGGATTTCGTACGATCGCGCGTCGATCGTTATTTTCTGGGGGGTTGCTGTGGGACCTGTTAAAGGAAGGGGTACGGCGATCTCGAAGGGTAGTTGTGGGGTGAAATTTTTAATTTTTGGGAGAATGCAGAGATGTTTATGTACACACGCGGGTGCTAGATTTTTAATTATTTAGATTCCAAGATATTTAGATGTGGATGCAATTTTGTATCGCTATATGTATGAACTTTTTTCCTGCTGTTTGGTTGTTCTCTATGATCTCAGAATTTGATCGCGAGAAACGGAAGTGCTGTGTGTATTTCTGTATATCTGCGAGGGAGCATGTAAGAATGAAGTTATAAAAGTTTCTGGACAAAGATTTCTTGGATGAAGAGGCTCGAGCTTGATATAGTACTGTTGTAATTCCTTCTTCGAACGTTCCCGTGTCGAGTCAGATCCCTGACAAGTCGCTCATTAAGCTTTTTATCCCTCCGGCTAGCATAAAAGGGGGAAATAAGCCGCGCGATACGTGAGGGGACTACGCTAACCCAGGAATCATTATAATCCCGTTTCCAGGCATCAATTTTCCCCCGAAATCAGTGGCGTACAGACGTGATCGTAATTCTCATTATCGCCAGGACACGGAGAACTTCCAGCTCCGCGAGGGTATAGAGGGGCTAAATAATCTGACTCGCAAACGTTCGGGGAAAAAAGATAGCTCGACCCCTACAAATAAATTGGAGGGAAGAGAAAGAGCCATTCAAACGAGGGCCGCGGAGGGTGAAGGGAGAAATACTTAACGAGTTTGTTCCGGAACTTCCGCTGTCGATGGGAGCTCCAGAGTCGATGGAAACAAATGTGCGCAGTTGCTAAATGAGAGGAATCGCTGAATGACAGAAATCTGGTCTTTACTGCGGACGAAGATTTAGAGACGGAAAATGTTTTTGATGAAACCATCTCCACGCAAGTGCACCATTACAATCTCTCTTCCAGTTTCGAATATTGTTCAGCTTTCCCCTAGAGTCCCCAGGAAGAAGCCAAATGCTCGCGAAGGCTTCCAGTGTCCGATTTTGATTTCTAAAATTCTCGAGTCTCCGGGGTGATTCGAATTATCTTAATCAGCGACCGATGCAGCGAAACGATTGACACAACAATGTTTTCCCGCCGGCCAGGCGCGTGTACAGAACTCGATCGTGCGAAATGAACCGAACAGAGAAACGACCGGCGCGAGCTGCGGCCGCGTTACGACGTAATGTAAAGGCCAGCCGGGCATGTCCCGGGCGAAAAACTTTTCTCGTTATCCATCCATCCAGCGGGGAACTGGCCAGGCTAAAAACGCCTGGTAAATTACGGATCTGTAGTTCGCGGAAAACCACCCGGCACGTCCATCCCTCCGTGCGCGCGTTACACTTTGTCCCACAGTCCCTAGCCCCCTTCGCTTTTAATTTCTGCGAATTTGCGCGTTTATCAACAGCGTGATAAACGTAAGAAAAAATCGGTATTAAGTCCTCGTCGCTTTGGGTCGATTTACCTTAAATCGCAAGATTAGAAGTCAGATTTAAAATCAAGGGTGGAGACGGTGATGTATTGCTGGGGAGGTTTAAAGTTCCCGGACGGATCCGATAAGAGATCGAATAAAAGGCGGCCCCGATAACTCGCGGATACTTTCAACGCGGACGAAATTGCCTGTCCCCCTTCCGTCACGACACCGTATATTGCCTATAAAATCATTCGACGTTCATCGATCCTTCCCTTCTTGTCGATATGAATATCTATCGACTGGCAATCGACGTCTAGCTACCAGCGTGGCGATTGCCGATAGTAAACGTCTGTCTCGTCACGGAATCGTCATTGACGATTTGTCAATTGTTTGTAGAATTTCTGAAACGTGTATACTAGGGTGGCTCTTATTTACTCTTGGTAAAATTTTTTTTCAAGATTTTCTTCGGGGCACCCTTCAGAATAGTTCCAAATAATTAAAACAAAATCTGTGTAAAGTTTCAGCTCGATCGGATAACGGGAAAGGGTGCCCCTGGGCCGTTAAACATTTAAATCATTATTTAACAGCTCGCGAAGTCGATTTTATATAACGTCTTCCAAGTTATTGATTAAATAAAAAAATATGTCAAACAAAAGTTGTAGATCCGGACAAGGAGCATCTTTTTTGTTCTATTACTATTTTTCGTGCGACAAACGGTTTTCGAAAAAAAAACCGAAAAACTAAAAAAAAAAACTTTTTTTTTTCAAATTTTGAAAGTTTAAATGCTTCTAGAATGCTTTTTATTTATGAAGGTGAACAAAAAAAATGGAATTTTTATTTTCGAGGACTATTTTTTAAACATTTAAGGGGAGGAGGCATATACCGAAATATGCAAAAAAAAAAAAAAATTTCTTATTTTCAGTGTTTAATATGTGATGAATGTTTCCTGAAAAGTTGGGGTCGAAATTCGCAAAAATATCGGAGATATAGACGTCATGATTTCGGGTAAAATGATCAATATATCAAATATCTGATGTCTATATCTCCGATATTTTTGCGAATTTCGGTATATGCCCCCTCCCCTTAAATGTTTAAAAAATAGTCCTCGAAAATAAAAATTCCATTTTTTTGTTCACCTTCATAAATAAAAAGCGTTCTAGAAGCATTTAAACTTTCAAAATTTGAAAACAAAAAGTTTTTTTTTGTTTTTCGGTTTTTTTTTCGAAAACCGTTTGTCGCACGAAAAATAGTAATAGAACAAAAAAGATGCTCCTTGTCCGGATCTCCATCTTTTGTGTCAGGTTTGACATATTTTTTGATTTAATCAATAACTTGGAAGACGTTATATAAAATCGACTTCGCGAGCTGTTAAATAATGATTTAAATGTTTAACGGCCCAGGGGCACCCTTTCCCGTTATCCGATCGAGCTGAAACTTTACACAGATTTTTTTTTAATTATTTGGAACTATTCTGGAGGGTGCCCCGAAGAAAATTCAAAAATCGAAAATAAGAGCCACCCTAGTGTATACTCTTCTCCTCGAACGTACTATCAATTTTCTTTCGAGTCTAGCCTGAGTTCTAACTTGTACAATTTTACTGGAGACCTCGTGGCAAAGCTTCTACGGTGAGAACAAAATAAAACTGGCCACTCAAGAGCAGTGGAATGGTGGATGTAGCCCATCACTGACCTCGAGGGACCGTTCGATTCTGTTTCTGGTTATGGGATCCATGATAAGGTACTTTGACGGTGGATTTCAAGCTCGTTTCGAGGGTCACATATTTCTCATGCTACCCCATGTGTGCTGAATAAAAATTGCCGTGGAAATGTCAGTGGAACGATACTCGATCCGGCCATCGTTAGACGTTCGCGCAAGAGTGGAGGAAATTTTTCGGATATCCATTCTGGCGATTTCGATACATCTATATCCGATGCCACGGATATTCAGCCTCTACCTGGCAACCATTTCGCTCGATGGTTCCTTCTCCCCCCCCCCCAGCCTCGTTGGTAAAATGCGAGGAATCGATACACTCAAATATTCTATGAATACCTTGGCAAAGATTTCCGAACGCTACGTAACGACACTTATATCCTATCCAGGAATTATTTATCCCGTTGGACACGTGTTCCGTGCTCAAAGCACGGTCAGCTTCCCCTTTCTCTCTCCCTCCCCCCCGGTATCGCGTACGTGTTACACGCATTATCATATCGCCCGCTGGCAGCCAGCTTTTTAACGCTCCGAGCGCGGGCGAATTTTATTCGCTGTTTGATCCTGTTTCCGTGACGCAATCTGCTTCTCGCACACGGAACCCTTTGAGATTCCGTACGTGCACGCATTATGCATTCAGTATGCAAACCGTGTTGAGTGCATGATCGATGCTCTCCCCCTTTATTTCGTTCCTGTGCTCAGCGTTCAGAAACCTCCGCCTCGCGCTTGATATTGCTAAGTAAAAGCTTCGCCGGTGCTCGGGCCGTTTCAAAACGATTCCAGCGTACGGTGAAGGAGGTGGTGATTCCTCGCGATAAAACGGATCGAATACGTGCGATGAAACTCTACCCCGCGACGCTGCGTTTCCGCGGGAAATAACAGCTCGCACATTTATGCGATCTTTTGCGATGAGATTCTCTAAAAAATCGGGCAACTCTAAACAATTTTACGGAAGACAAGATTCCTTTAAAAAGTGAATCGCTGCTATTTCTGAAGTGCCCCTCGGACCATCCTAAACAATACCTCCCACAATATGCTGCTCGTGAGAAACGTATTCTGCCCAGTGCCGCACGAGTGGACACGATACTTCGCGATTGAAGCTTGAAGCATGGTTCTTGCTATGCGCGTCACGCGACTAAGGGAAGAGGAATCGATGCATACCTGAAGAATCCCACGTATCTGCCCGCTCTTGGTCTCGACGATGCGCGAGGCGTAGCGGATTTGCGCGGCAGCGCGCGCCACCCCGCAGCCGGTCAGGACGAGGACAGCGATCAGGACGAGGCAGCAGCCTGTCGGCGATGGGGTGCACGTTGAGCTGCTCAAGGACCTCGTGGCCAGCGGCCTCTTCCTGGCCGCCGGCTGGCATGGCAAGAGCATGACAGCATTTGCTGGCGGCCACCCGAAGCGACGCCAGCAGCATAACCGTGGGAAGCGACTTTAGCCACGGCCGAAGGTATGCCTCGGTATCGCCAGGATGATCGCCGCGAGTAGCCCTGAATTTCAGTTAATCGAATGGGTACTTGGACTTTGTTGGCATTGAATGGATATATATATGTTACTTATTAGAGCTCTGATCAGGGTGATTCAGAGGAGAGGTCTGACTTATCGTTGAGTTGTACTACTGTCTTTCTGTATTCACACTGCCACGGAGTTTATTTTAGCATCGAATAGGCGAATGGTAAGAAGGGAATATAGATCTAGATTTAGTCTTAGAATGCTTGAAATAGTTAGGTGGCAATGCGAATTTAGGAATAGGGTAAAGGGCCCAAACTTCGTCCCCCATTTGTATTTGACCCCGTGGTGGGTGTATGAAGTATTCGAATGAGCTGGCAATTGGCATGAATTTTCTTTGAACCTTAGTCTATGTATCCACGAATCGCAAAATCTAATTAAGGTGAATGTCCCAATTTCTGCTCATTTAAGAGGTTACTCGTCATAAAGAAGGTGTAAAAAATTTGTTTGTGATCAAAAGTTGCAGAGTAATTGATTAATTCTTTAATAATAAATCAACCAATTCGAAAACTATTTAAGAATTATATTTCAAGATGTTTAACTATTAGTAATTTGTAATTAAATACAATGCAATAAATGTCCGTATTTCTGCTCACGAAAAATAGCGATGTACGTATTTCTACTCACCATTTGTACCAATTTCTGCTCAAATAATATGTTGCCTTTCCGGGTTAAAATAAGTTACATCTTCTATGGAGAGGTTTTATAACACAACAGTAAAGCATAAAATAATGATAAACAAAAAATAAAATGCCTTCGAATAGAAACAGACGTTACAGCATACATTGAATTGTGAGGTTATGTTACTAAAATTTTGGTGAGTAGAAATGCGGACATGACGGTGATTCACTTGACCCTACTTAAAAAAATTAAAAATAGTAAAAAAAATCTAAATCCAGAGCACAATATGGTATTTGTTTTTGTTATTAAATAAGAACTTTTACTGCAAAAACTATTTTCCGCCCAATTATCGAATACCAATAGTGACGCTGTTCCTTAGCACAACCAGCTAGAACACGATCGAAAAATCATGAGTCTCTCGTTTTAAAAGTTTTTCGTTGCTTATGCTGCACTTTGATTAGCCCCAACCTCGTGCAACACTCGTGTAAATGTTCAAATAATTTAGAATTATTTTCTTGCAACTATAGTACAAACGTAACGCTTATAATAATAAGAAAAATACGAAATGAGCAGAAATGGGGACATGAGCAGAAATAGGGACATTTACCTTATGCCATGTAAATACGAGATAATAAACAAAATGTGAAAAAGTGCTAAATGTAAAATCTTAAAGAAGTGTTCATAATTTCGGCCTCCAAGAAACTCGAGAAATGCAGGGGGACGAAATTAGGCGTCTTCGGGCCCTTTTCTTACTTTATATGTATAGATACTAGATTCTCTGCTCCATGTAATCGAGTGTTCAAGTCTCGCTGCACACAATATATAACTAAATAGTTCCTGCATGATATCTCATCCCCTTGTTATCGTTCGACTGCATTCCATTCTATTAAAGAGAGCATAAGGACACTTTCCACCCTGACTTTAGATACCATTATCAAGCACCGATTCACTAAAGGCTGTTGTTTCTAGCCCTCGCAATCTAAATCGAAGTTGCTACTTCAGAAAGCAAACTCGTAAGAGAAGCTCGCAGCCATGATATTGAACACATTCGCGCCTCAAGGGCTCCGTACGCCCCGCGACGTCAGAAGATTGCAGTCGGACGTACCTGAGGCGTGCCCCGTCACCGGAAGGGATGGAAAAGTATTTCGAATCGGCAGCTACAGCTTCCCAGCTATTTCGCAGGCCATCCGAGTCGTCGCAGGCGAATCACTTTGTAACTTCGTTATGCAAAACGGCGCGCCCCTGTGCGCCTTCCGCCCTCCTTACTCGGGGGCCACGGCGGGTTCTCTTTCTGAGTGCAAGTTAAATTGCACTCAAAACATCTCGTGAATGACAAAACACGAGCGGTTCCGTATCCAACGGAGTTCCATGGATCTTGGCGGAGCAGACGCGGCTGTTCCCGGCTGGATCTGAAACAAACAGGAGCCGAGTGTGTCAGACCGGGCCTGTGTTGGTGGGCGAGGGGTGTGTGCAACAGTGGCACGGAGGATACAGGGTGGAGATAACGGTAGCCACGAGCGAACACCGGAGGCGGACGGGGGGGGGGGGGGGGTGGCAGAGGGGGTGAAAAAGGAGAAGAAGCTTGATCAGAGGGATGCCCCGCGGGGAAGGCAAGTTTCCTCGGAGCAATCAGTGCCTCGCCACGTTCCTGCTTCGACCACCTACTACCCCTAACGTCTAAACCAACGACGATACATCCTCGACGGTATTCCCTGCCTTCCTCTCTCCCACCTGTCTTTTTTACTCCCCCTAACAATTTGGGGATACAGGGCAATGCGCTCCGCGTTCTGATTCCCGAGAATCTCTCCCTCCAGGGGCATAGACATATACTCCTGTCGGGATAATGACCGCTTAACTTGATAGCGTTTTTGGGGGTCTGCGCGTGTAGACACGCTGGGCCTTTCGGCGTCGCGAAGGCAGGATCGCGCGGGAGGAATAGATCTTTAAGCTTGGCAATCTTGCGGGGACAGTGGACGATTAAACGAAGCTTGGTCTTCGGATGAAGTCCGATGATCTTCGGATGGCGCATCGAGTGTGTTAGCAACACTCTGGGTTGTGGTAGAAGTTGGTATTTGCAATGGGAGGTATGGGAGGTTCACGGAGGTTTCATTGAAATTATTTGATATTTTATAAGTCACAGAGTAAGTCGAGGTAGCTCACGATTCTGCGAAACTTTTATAAAGTATGCATATTTGCTTTATCTTAATGGTGGTTGGTCCCATTAATAAGAAGTTAGTTGTAACAAGTATGAAAGCTTCAAATTTCGATAAAATTCCGTGGAAACATGCTGCCCCGATCTCACGGTCCTCGCGTGCTCATTGAAAGTTCCAGATAAGAGCACCCAAGCCGACGGTGGATTACAGTTTAAAGAGGGAAACCGGGGAACCCGCTCGAACACGATCCAAAATCGTTATTCATGCTGCTAACGAAACGATTTGTCAAGTTTATCGTTAATGGAGGCTTCGTGAAAGTTCCGCGGCGTTTCGACCACTGCCGGGCGATAAAAATGTCGCGTGACTCCCCGGACTTACTTAATGCGACTTATGCTTCCTCGCACGTGATACGGTGACGTAAACGCTACGTCTGCAATTAGTCAGTATTTAATATTCTGCCTAGCTACGACGGGGAGCTCCGCCCCGGCGCTATTATAAAAATATTTCTCCAATTAACACTTGGAGATTGAAATTCACTTGGAAGCTGAGTTGCAGACCACTTCACCTTCCCTCTTTTAGGGATTCACCACCACCCCCCGCTGCGTCCACCAGCTCCAAAGACCTAAGTGAGGCAGCACTTCATTAAGAACCTAACCCCCACCTTTCAGCCGTATAAATTCAACCACCCCTTCGCTAGTGTTTCGCAGAGAAGTGAAAGTAGCTCGGTCGGCGATCAAACGGGTCAAAACAGCGGGGCAGGTGAACCCGTTTATAACCAACTCACCAGGGGGACGTTCCCACTGCCAAGTCGAGGAATCGAAGTTCCGCTAATTTAATTCCGAGTCTCAATTATCGGTCGCGTCGGATTCCCCAGGCGGCTCTAACTTTCAACCCTCCGCGCGCAACACACCGATGGGGAGCAAGGGGGCGGCGTCGCTCGGCCGCCGAACGTGTAATACAGCCGCGAACCAGCCCCCTTGTATGCCGCCACTTTATCTTCGGATTGACGTTTCATCCGCGGGAACCGACAGACCAAGGAACCAGGAAGGATTGCTCTGTGCCCGCGCGCTGCTACCAGACACTCGGGAATAGAGCGAGGGAGCGAAAGAAGGGGCGACAAACCCGTGGGCTGGAGGGCGCAACTGTTGAACGAGACTGCAACGTTGCAGAAAACTCGAAATGGCTTTAATAGAAATACCGCGGATGCCCCTGTACAAAGTATTACATACTAGAACACCCACTATTTTCCCATAGAATGTGGACCGCGAGCGGGCGACTGGAATACTTATACGGTACGTTCCATTTCGAATATCTGTTTTAGACGGCGCAGTGAAATACTGGGAGGAAGCGAGAGGACCGGCGCGAGTTTGGAAAGAAGGGGAATAAGGGAGGTGCGATGGAAAGAAAATGCGTTTCACCCCGGTGGCGGAGGAACTTCTATCTCCCCCCCATTGATGATTTGACTTTATAATCGAGCCAGCCTCGTTCAATTACGATGGAATCTCTGGTGGAATTTCGCGCAAACAGCGTCGCGATCCGGGACGAGTCTATCGCGGCGCAGGGTAAATATTCTCTTGCCAAGCAATCGGATGCAGTCGAGGGTAGACGAGATAAACGATCTCGAAGTTAATCATTGGCCGATGAGAGGCGATGTTTGCCCCCGTCCGCTGCAGATAAACAGCTACTCGCGAAACTATTGGCTCGCGTAGGCACTCGACAGTGAAGCCTCGCATATCCATTAAAATACATAGGGGTCTTTAGATTTCAAGAAAATACACGAACTCAAACTTCGTACAGTGATTCTTGCTCTACTTAGGCTTATCGATCCTCCCTACACGACGTTACATTCTACGACAGTAAGTGTATTTGATACCCAAGGATCGCATGAATATGTAAAGGGGAGCAAACGAAGCGTTCGACCCCAAAAAATCGGTCTGTCCCAATAATTCTGCGACTCACTGTACGCCTGCTCGCTTGCAATCGGGGTCTGGCCTGCTGCCAAAGCTTTCCGACCGTGTTGGTAAACTCAATCTAATAGTCGGGAAATTTTTTAATCCGGTGTCTCCCAACCCCCTCGGTTATTTAGCATGCTCCTTCCCCGCAGAGGAGCGATTGATGGAAATGTAGAAAACACGCGTGAACGAGCAGGGGAAAACGATCGACGCAATTTCCAGCCTGGAGCCTCGCGATTCCTTCCCTCGAATCCTGATTTTACACCTCAGCTCGTTCGGACATTGAGCGGCACCGTAAATTACGCTTTAATTAAAATCGAAACGCTTCGATGGCTGTATATACACGTTTAGCTTCGGGCGGCAGGAACGTGACAGCTGACAGTGACTAGCTGCCGCGCCACCTTCTCCGTTCTCTCCTCCTTTCAAAGCTCGCAGTTTTAAACGAGGTTCAATCACCTCCGTTCTTTTATGCGCTTTTATAGGCAGCGCCGAGCGCCCGTGGACGCCCTTTTGTGCGGAACAATCGCCTACTTCGGTGCACTACACTTTCATTACGTAACACCGATGGCCATTGTGCCGCTACGTAACGTTGGAATGCACCCTACTTCCGGTTGTGCGACAGCACGGGATACCGCTCTTTTCTTCGATACGGCGTTACGTTAATTCTGAGTCGCTCCTCCTTTTATGCACGAGCAATAGCGCGCGGAGCGTTACGGAAAGCGTAGATAGGGTAGTAAAGAGAGCGCTTCCGGTTTTGGGGATCGGACTTTGGGGGCTGCAGGGGCTTCAGGAATGAGGAAAAAGTTTTTGAGAATGTGGGTTCATTTTTTAGATATAATGCTGTTATATGTAATAATAGAAAAATAAATTTTATATTGGTAGGGTAAGTTAGGGAGAGTTCGACCACCGGGAGAGTCCGGCCAGTGTTGATATTTTAAGACTGACGCAAGATAGGGCACTGTGTGTCATTGACACAAAAGAAATGAATGCGCCTGTTGTTAATCTTGCATTGACCATTGTCACAAATCCATATTTAAATTATAGGAAATACTTACGACTTTATGCGTGTCTGAAAGTTTTTAGACCAAGTAACAGTGCTGGTGATATTTGAAAGACAGGTAAGTTTATTTACACTACACCGATATTGGGGGATATAATATGCATAAAACTACAGTGTCATTCCAACAATACGTATGTACAGTAATTCGTCGATATAAACCCGACGATCGGGGCTGGCGGCGGACGTACGTCGCGATGTGGACACGATTCCGTGCGGCCGAAAAATTCGAAGAGCGAGCGAGAGGGAACGAAACAGTTGCCGTCGACTCTTTCGTTCTCTCACTCTCGATCGAAGGATTCCAAGAAATGGTGGGGATAGTCACCGGGCGTACTACGTATGGTAAAAACGGGACAATAACGACGAATTACTGTATTCGTTTTTAATTTATTTTGACAAGGTGGTCGATCACTCCCTTGATTATGGGATAGTCCAACCACATGTTTTTTTCTTACTGTAAACCCATCTTCAGATTCAGGGAGCGAAAATTCCATTCTACAAGATAGTGATATGTCGTTAAAAGCCTGGGACCAAAAACGATATCTCGAAAACTGACGATTGGATTAAATGTGTGCACTGAAGCCGTTGGTTTCATGATACTAGATGCTTAAAGTACCAGAATGTTTGTGATTTACATGAAAAACTGAAGAAGAAATAACATATCAATTAACTTCTTCGTGTATTAGGGGTAAACAGTGTAGTTGTTGGCCACCTAAGTCAGAGGTTCACATAAGCGTTGAATTATAAGTCTTATTTTGCTAGCTTTAGGAACACAATTAGTGTTAATAGCTGTAAACGACTCTAATAGTCTAGAAATAGAATTTGTTTAAAGAAAGAGTAGAAGGGTCCACAAAAATTTTACAGAAAATACCTTTCCTATCAAAACACATAGTTATTGGCCAGACGAAGGCAATGATTGGCCGATCGTTTGGCAGTTAGTGGCCACTATTTCATAACCTATATGTAACATATACCCTACCTAATTCTTAATGCTCTACGACCTAATTATGAAATAATGTTAATGTAAAATAATGAATTAATTCGGTTAGAAACAGGATTTAAATTATTAAATAACAATGGATATATTCATAAAATGGAACTAAATGTAATGTAATATTATTAAAAATATATAACCTATAATACCTTTTCTATTTATATGTTTCTATATTAGCTAGTATTGCACCTTCTTTTACATTGTATTAATAGTATTTGCTTTTAAAACATAACCTTTTAAAATCACAACACAGCTATTTCACTGTTGCTATGACTGTTAGCTACCCATTGGCCTCGTGGCCAATGACTGTCCTGAAACATTATTTACATTACAGTTCTTGGCCACCTATAATTTCTGCAATAATGTATAATTTTAATGAATAAATAATTATTTTTTATAAAGTTTAAACCTTTATTTGTCTATATAACGAATATGAGAGTTATATGTATATCATAAATGCATTAAATTATCTAAGAATTGCCTGATATAACCGTATGGCTATTCAATTCAATCACTGTAGTTTACAAGCATCGATTTCAAGTCGTCTATTTTTTACACGTAGTATAACAATTATTAGCGAAATAGTCATTGCATTCGACACATGAAAGTAGAAGGTATCGGAATAAATTCATTATAAAAGGCATAATGTACATTATTTCTTAATATTCATGTTTTTAAAAGAAAGGCCAATCACTGCCAGGTGGCCAACAACTACACTGTTTACCCCTATACTTTTTGTAAGCTACTTTTTGTTATTTTTCAAGGTCGGTCTCACTCATAGTGGGTGCACGATCTAACCCCGACATGCGGGTGAGACCGACCAGTTGCAGTGCCAATGTTTTTGGTTGAAAATGAAAATAAACATTTGAAATTATCGCACACTATAATTTATATATATCCTAAATTGCTTGGGCTTTGTTTTAATGTGCCTAAAACGACAACAATGTGAAAAACAACGATGCTACAATTTCTTTTCCAAAAAGTGGTCGGACTCTCCCGGACTTTCCCTATATTTTAAAAAATATACGATCAAGGGTTTAATCATCCTTTCTTCTAATTTTGGAAGCTTCTGTGATTCCAAAGTTCGATCATGAAAAGTATCTCTTAATTATACCTGCCTACGCGGAATATACGAATTCGCAAAAAATTCGGTACAATTAAATTATCTACTTTTAATATTCCTCTGATGATTAATTTCATTCCAATCTACGGTATTCTTTTCCCTACGCTTCTCACGCACACTGCAATCGTAACAAAGGAAGGGAAATTCGTGAAATACCATTTCTCGTTACGGAACATGTGTAAATTTATTTTACCGTTGCGCGATTTTTTGCAAATTGTCGAATCTTCGCGGAGCTTTTATTGCAATTTCTGTCGTAATATTCGAACGTGTGGAATTTGAAATATCGGGGTTCACCTGGCACGGGGGTTGCAATGAAATTCAAGCGGCGCCGTTTCGCGTTGTCCCCTTCCGGGATCTGACTATTAAGTTATCTTCTTTATCGCGGCAATAATGCGCGGATAATATCTCGCCGGGAAATTGTAGAAAAAAACACCCGCACCCACTAAACATCGTCGACGATAAAAATGTTCGAACGACGCGGAAGAGACTCGCGGTCGATATTCAGCGCGAAGTTGGCAACGCATGCGCTTCGATTGCGCTCATATCGAGGCAACTTCAGCGCGGTCCACAGTGGCAGTCTGGCAGCTGGGTGGGGAGGGCTCTTTGCTGAATAAAACCTTGTGTTCCTTGTTCTTAAAAAGAAAGTCCCTTCGATGTAAATAACCGACGAACCATCACTCCCCGAGGAACTAGAAGGACATGTAAGTACCCACAAATTTTACGCACGTTCCATCGAAATTGCCGTTCAAACATCGTGACGTATCCTCGAATGTCACTCGCACCTTCCACCGATCCATATCTCATATCCACGCAACAATGCGACATTGACTTTCCACGAAGCGCACTTTTATCTCCACATCTCGCTCCATTGCTCTTTCAACTGCCAACATTGCTCTTTTGTTCGCTTAACAACATAACCTCTATCGAGCTTCATCGGTGCACAGAATCCTCTGCGACCGATATGGCAGCTTCCATTCCCACGCACTCCATCGCATCGAATCGCCGTTCGCCGAACTCAGGCTCGCCGCCTCCGAGCAATCGTACAAAATGGGCTTTTCTTCGTTGCAGTTTAACAGATCCTCGAGATGTCGACGTCTGCGATATACATATTAGACGTGAAGGGGAAGGTTCTGATCTCACGCAACTATCGCGGGGACATCGAGACGGGCGTGATAGAAAAGTTCATGCCCCTCTTGATGGAGCGCGAGGAGGAGGGCAATCTGACTCCGATAATACAAACCATCGAGTGTACGTACGCGTACATAAAGTACAATAACCTGTACATAGTCTCGACTACTAAAAAGAATGCGAATATTTCGTTGGTATTCGTGTTCCTGCACAAGCTGGTTCAAGTTATGCAGGAGTACTTCAAAGAATTGGAGGAAGAGAGCATAAGGGACAATTTCGTTGTCATTTACGAGCTGCTGGACGAGTTAATAGATTTCGGTTACCCTCAGACTACGGACAGCAAGATCTTGCAGGAGTATATTACCCAGGAGGGGCACAAGCTGGAGATTCAACCTCGTATTCCTATGGCTGTGACCAACGCCGTGTCTTGGCGATCGGAGGGTATAAAGTATCGTAAGAACGAGGTGTTCCTCGACGTGATAGAGTCCGTGAACCTTCTGGCCAATGCCAACGGAAACGTGCTGAGCTCCGAGATAGTGGGTGCCATAAAAATGAGGGTGTACCTGTCGGGAATGCCGGAGTTAAGACTCGGTCTCAACGACAAGGTTCTGTTCGAGTCTACAGGGCGTGGGAAGTCCAAGTCGGTGGAACTGGAGGACGTTAAGTTCCATCAGTGCGTGAGACTGTCCCGATTTGAAAACGATAGAACGATCTCCTTCATACCTCCCGATGGAGAGTTCGAGCTGATGTCGTACAGGCTGAACACTCATGTGAAGCCACTGATATGGATCGAGTCCGTGATCGAGCGGCACGCCCACAGCAGAGTGGAATACATGATAAAAGCCAGATCGCAGTTTAAGAGGCGCTCCACGGCCAACAACGTAGAAATAGTAATTCCGGTGCCGAACGACGCGGACTCCCCGAAATTCAAGACTACTATCGGCAGCGTCAAGTACTCCCCGGAACAGAGTGCCATAACTTGGTTCATTAAATCATTCCCGGGAGGAAAGGAGTACTTGATGAGGGCGCACTTCGGCCTGCCCTCGGTCGTGGGAGAAGACGTAGAAGGGAAGCCACCGATACAAGTGAAGTTCGAAATCCCCTATTTCACCACATCTGGCATCCAAGTGCGCTATTTAAAGATTATCGAGAAGAGCGGCTATCAAGCGCTGCCCTGGGTACGGTACATTACGCAGAACGGGGACTACCAATTGAGGACGAATTAAATAAAGATGAATCGGCGGCGCACGGACAGGTCTAAGATGGTACGAGTTCTGATCGATAACCCAGAAGCGAGAACTAGTCGGTTTGCTACGCTTAGTGCGCTCCCAAACGTTGAAAGCTAACATTCTAGCCATTCTCACGATCCGATTGTGATCGATACCGAAATCGAGGTGTACGGAATACAGGAATATTAATTAGCGTGCAGTATTCAGCAATAAGTCCTCAAGATTAACCGTTCGTTTGACAGAATGACTTTAGTTCAAATATCCATCCGATATCCAATTTTATACATACATCGGAATCCTATAATACTTTTTAGAGACATTTACGTAATCTTCTTTCATATTCTCGTGAATCGCGCGGAAATGCAATGTACTTAATTCATTGGATGTGCGTATCGTTGGACGGTACGGCCTTGTAATAATATGACTGGTGTTTTCTGTATACAGGGTTCATTATATTTTCCATTAAACGTTAGTTGAACGTGAGAAGTTGTAAATATGTTGAAGACCATTGTATACCCAGACATTCTCATGGAGTTGTTAACAAGTTAATAGACGTTCTTTGTACTAATTTAAGCTCTGATAGTATTACGTCAGAATTACTATTGTATATCAGTATGGCAATAGATATAACATTGTTATTATTGTATATCAATGTATTAGTAACTTAAGATCTTAAAGAGATGTATTAAATTTTTAATGGAAACCATCTATGCGTTTTTTATTATCCCAAACAGCCAAGTTCCCTGTTAATTCTCCATTCCCACGTCCATAATTCAATTTTCTTCGGGTTCACAAAACCCTCCCCCCCGAGGCCCCACGAAACGAAGATATTCCGAATTCCGCCACAGAGTTCGCGCAGACTGATATCACCGGGCCAGCAGTCGATCTTGCGAAAACGTCCGCCCTGAAGAAGTGGTAAGTATTCCATGAGGTGACATTAAATCGCGGCAAGATGGAGACAGGGAACGCCGATTAAATCCAACCGCTGCCACAGGCCTTTTTACTCGCGCAGCTAGGAGACACCGGTCACGGTGTGCAAATTTCCGTCGGGGGACGAGCGTAATAATTTTATGGAAATTGCTGGTCCTGCAAGGAATTTCGAGCGAAACGCATCGGCCGAAGAATGCGCAAGCGTATCGGGAGGGGATGAAAAACAGTATGCATGGGATGCACCGCGATCAAAGTGGCCAATTTCCGTGCAAGGGGGTAGCAGGCAGATACATATTTCTTACACTAATTCAGTGTCCCCTTCGCGGTGTCTTCTTCTTAAATTGCTTATTCCGTTCAGCGTCTCCGTGATGTGAAAATAGTTCCCAAGGAAATTTCCAGGGAAAATTCCACGCGATCTTTCTGCAATCTAAATTATTCTACTACCCCTTAATTCCAATTAGTAACCACGTACCAGTGATTAAGATCGCTAAACATCGATATCCATTTCGTTCGTCCAGAGCCTGCCCCTTTTACATCCTCGTGGATATAAATTCGAGTTGGATGATTTACAAAAGCCACTTCGCGCCCGAAAATTCGACCAACAACCCTCAACGCCAGGCTGTTCGCAGCCCGACATAATTCTTCGCGGAGGCAATAAATATTCCACGGCGTCTATTTCCTTTTTCTCCTTTTGCCACCCCCTCACGCCGCTTTGCATCCGGAATTTATGCGTATCAATTCGCGGCAACGGCCACGACGCCGGCCGGTATTTACGATAATGCATTTATCCGAAATTTCCGTCGATGGGATGCGTTCATATGGTGTGTATATATGATATATATACAGACAGACGTATGTATATGTGTATATACATATCGCCAGTCTTCGGGGCCGAGATCTGATCAATAAAGGTCAATGTATCCCACCCCCTCTGCAAGTTCTCCGCGCGGGGGTAAGAGCAATTTTCAGCTTATCGGATCGCTCGCGCGGGGGATGCTTCAAAATCTATACGTATATAGAAATTCTTTATTACCCGGAAGCGTAATTTATAGTAGGGAGCTTTTATCGTGGCGTGGAGCTATATTGATGTATACGCGCTATAAATTTCGTTGGTGCCTTCTTTCCAGCCGGCCGTTCACGAGTTTCCCAAGACCGATAACCCGATATTCCAGGCTCCAGCGAAGTAATTAACGAAATCCGAAACTAATCTGTGGCTGTAGGCGTGCGTGCTCGCGTCACGCGTGTCAATTAACGCTGCCCAACGCGAGTGCTTCCCTGGCGTATTGTCTACGCTTCGCGGCGCGTTTCGGCGAGATGGCAAGGTAAAAATTCATGCACACTTTTTCATTTTAAGTTTTGAATAATTTAGATAATTTGGATAGTAATCGAGAGACTACTGTTGTTGGGGCTTGGGAGTCTTTGGGATACACTGCGTGGAGCAAATAACAGTATAAGCTGGGCTAAAATAAATTTATATCAATGTAGTCTATGAACCTTCCCCTGTAAGAATTATATTTGCATAGGTGGTTCCACTTTGGGAACGTTTTAACAGATGTTACTTTCAAGCTACGTTCTACGAAATACCTGTGTCCATTTTTTAAAAGCATTACTTCTAAGACTAGACACTTCAAGAAGGTACCCATCTCGTGGAAGAAGGTCCAAAGATTGCGCTAATATTTTTTACCAAAGACTAACCCGCAGTTAATGTCGCCAAACGATAAACAAAGTCGAAAGCCAGTCTGCCAAAGCCCTTCAGGAATGAACAATCTGCCCTTAACGGGCAAGACGATCCGTCAAAAAGGGAGTTCCAAGGGAAGGGATCGTGACGCAATTTCGCAGATTCGTCTTTCCCTCGCGGTGTTCCGCTAATAGAAAAAGCAAATTTACCGGCTGCACCGCCGGCGTCGAGGAAATTCGAGTCGAAATCAGGAGTTGGGCCGCGGGACGACAGGGGATGCAGGCGAGCTCCTTGGGCGATTCTCTTGCGCTCTTGGTTCCTTAGGGCGTCTCGTTCGATCGGTCCCCGTAGCGCGAAGGGATTCGAGAGATTCCGGAGAGGCCGATTTAAAGTTGCGCCTGAGATCCTGTCGCGAAAATCCACGGGAGACATCTCGTCGTCTCCGCCGCAGGATATTAAAACTTTCGCAGGGAATATATATAGCCGCTGTCAACTCGACTGGATACGTCGCCGGGCAGGGGGGTGGTCGTATAAAAATTCGACTCCAAGTGTACGGGAAGAAAAAAGGGTATCCAAAGTTTCTAGCCCCCCGGGTTCGGGTGGGCGCGAAAACTATCGTCTGGCAGGGACTCGGGCTCCGTGGTCGTGGGAATTTCACTTAGGAGTATCAGTTGATTCAATACACGGGATTGGCTTCTATTTTGCTGTGGTAAGTTTGGGCGGATGGTCTTCCGACGCATTGTGTCTTCGAGGAAGGAGACCATGTATGATGTACGCCTAGATGGACATATCTACAAATTTGGGACCGAAATTTGCAAAAATATCGAAGATACAATAATTATGTAAAATCGACTTTGTGAACTGCTAAATAATTATTTAAACGTTCAAGGGCCCAGGGGCACCGTTTCCCGTTATCCGATCGGGCTGAAACTTTTCACAGATTTTTTTCTTATTATTTGGAATTATTCTGGGGGGTGCCGCGAAGAAAATCTTGCAAAAAATTCACCAAGAGTAAACTCACTCACAAAGTTTACGAAAGTAATGTTACTCTAGGTACGAAGAAGGAAAAGCAAGGTACCAGCTTTCGTAATAACCTATGAGCCACTTGTTCTGTCGTAGAACTTGCAATTTCGTTAGGGCTCATTAATGGTGGTGGTTTCCAGGAGTGTGTGTGCGGAGGCTGATCTAATTAAATGTAACTGAACAATGCGAATAAATGGGACACTATGTGCGGCAGAGTTTTTGGTGGAACTTGTATTAATTACGCAGTCGCATTTGAGAGGCAGCAAATTGGCACATATCGCGGCGTTATAATGTGAGCGTGCTGCGCGCCAATTTGAGGGTTAATTTGACTGGCGCGAGGGGTAAATCGCGCGCGAGGCGTCGTCAAACGACGTCCCTAATTCCGGGCTCCATTGAATTACAGAAATACGAATCGTAAAACCCGCGGATAACTTCCGCGCTGTCTGGTGTACACCCCCCCGGAAATACGTTCCGGAGGAGTTTGCTGTTCGTAATTCAACTGGAGTTTATGCTCCTTGTGTACAAAGCGTTAGCGAGAAGTTACACCGTAGAAATACTCCGTTATGAATCGCGAAAGTTATCCGTGTCCGGCGGAAGCGGTACGCGCGCATACGTTTCGCGGATCGTGCATGACACGCGACAGCGTTTTGTGAATATAAAGCCCGTACAAACTTGCTGAAAAATCGCTTCAGGACCTGTTCTAAATTCTTCAGAAAAGCAGGGACGGTATGTCATGTACGAATACATCGAAAATGTGGGAGACACTTTTCTTCTAAATGTTAAATGGGATTGCTGTTAATTCTGTGCATTTATTGGAAGTCTTCACTGTTCTTAACAATTTTCATTGCAAACAATTTTTAAGATAATGCACGTGCGAAGAGTTACACAGGAATTAATTTCAAACGTGTCGTTCTGCGACCGCGTCTGGCTACGTACGGTATTGTTCCACTTTCCCGCGTACCACCGGATGCGCGACTCACTGTCAATCACAACTCTTTACATCTGTATCATTTTAAATATACATCGTACTGAAAAGTGTGACGGGTAAAAGTTGCTCAAAGTACCACACGCTTCTCAAAGGAATACTTTACAAATCCCATTAAAGACTTCAGTTACACGGTCCAAAGAAGTCTAAACCTTTCTTCTTCAGACAAAACCAAATCTCCCTTCGTATAATAAATTAAAAAAAGAAAACATCCCGCAACAGCTGCATCGAAATACTCCATATAAACGAGAGAAGAGACAGAAACAGCACAGAGGAAGTAAGGAGACTTGGTTACTAAATTGAGAACCCGTCCAAAGTGAAATACTCTGTCAGAAACATTTGAAAATCGACTCGACTCGGCTCACAATCAGAGGCTCCGCATAAACTTTAATTATAATTTTCTGGCGGCGTAAACAAATTTCAAAGCTTCCCGTATCGAAAGTTCCAGAGACCTGGCGCGCATGTTGCGAGCGGTTTTTGAAGTTTCTTTCAATCTGTGCCAGTTTCTCGCGGGGCTTTAACGAACTGGGACACCGAGCGAATATCAAAGCGTGCGGCGGCGCGTAAATTAAGCGACGTTCAGTTTACGGGGTCGTTCTTGAGGGACCCGTCTCGTTTCCTAAATGCGCGCCCGCGATAAATAAAAGTATACGTTTAGGTTTCGAATGGCGCGGCACTGGCTGAAAGCGGGGCCGCTCGCCGGGCGGGATGAAAAGAGTTTATGCACGCGTGCTTGGGCGTGTAAAATCGCAGGGAGAGGCTAGCTTCCGCAGCAAGATCCTGAATTAACGGGGACCTCCTCCGAAAAAAGGCTGGCCTTTGCTGGCGCCCCAGGAAGAAACCAAACCGCCTTGAAAGTGCTCGAAAAATGCGCTTTCAGCCGACTCTCCCAAAAACACCCGACGAAAGAAACGAACTTCCTAATTCTCTGCCACTCGATTGCAACCTCGTTTCCGTAGAATCTCTGCTCTCGGAGCTCGCTCGTCGGGACTCTCCGCATTGAAACTATCCTCGCGAGCGCTTGATTATTTCGCGGCTCTATGTTTCGCCTGATTTCGAATTCATCATCGATCTACAACTTCGCAGTCGAGTTTCTCAATTGGGAAGAAGATACTTATGGTTCGGGTGGGGCGGATAAATGTGTTTGTGGTTGGACGTTACTCCGAGGAATATGAAATTATCCTAGTCGACCGAGGAGACGCGATACCGAGGAGAAGCGAGCCGTGGTTTTCCTCGAAACGAGATTCCGAATTACAGGATGTCCTGGGAAAAAGCAGCATTTACCGGAGTCGTTTAGGGGAAAGCGTGGCCCGTCCCCTGCGCGAGTACAGCCGCAAATCGCGCGCGCCCCATTGATTTATCTTTGGGCGAGAAAGAAGAGTCGAAAGGGATGGGTGTTAAAGGTTCGACTGTGGAGGGTGGTGTCTGGCCTCGAGGGTGGCTAGAGTGACAAAACGCCACCCCTTTGGGGAAGACCGCGGGATCCGTCATTGGCTTCGAGCCAATCGGGCTTCCTTGTTTTCGCCCCCTGACTTCGACATCTGATTGCAAATTACCATCGGCGCGAGACGACACAGGGGGACCTAGGGGTCGCTCCGCTATATCGTCATCAAAGATCGATGCCTGTCGGAGTGGTTTGCTTAGAGACTTAGCTAGATCTCGGTTGGCCACTGGTCCATTTAGAAAATACTAAGTCTCAGAAAGATAATTACCATATATATTTTCACGAGATCCTGATTAATTCTAATTCCACTTCAAAGCCCTGCGGTTGCCATAAAACTTAAACTGAGACACCCAGTAGCAGGTGAATTTCACCCCCGAGGGGGAAAGACGCGAGCTCGCCCAGGAATTGGGATATTAAGAAGACGACGAACCGCCGGCGTCCGCCGGAAGTAACGCGGGCCCTCGCGTTTTCTCGACGCGACAGGGCCGCGCAGCCACCGCGGGCATCGGGGAATGCAAATAGAGGGTAGTTTGGAGACGATGCTCGTCCCTTCGGCGCTAAGCTCGGGGGGTTAATGCATTCGAGTATCGCGGCGCTGGCGTACGCGCGCGTATGCAAATACGCGGCGAAGAGGCCGTCGCGCAACACGCGGAACGCAGTTGTAATGTCAATCCCCTCGATTGTTGGCGTTCCAACCCCCGTTATGCAGATAAATACGAGGCAACGACGCCCACCGGGGGGGGGGTCGCACGACAATATTGCGAATTATATGGGCCGACGATAATTTCCGGCTGCTGCGGTAACGAACGGACGCTTGAGAACGAAGAGGGACAGCGGCCAGGGGAGGGCGCAATTTCCAGAAGCTTTTCGATGTTTCGAGCGCGACGCAGTCGAAACGAAATCAAGTGGCTGCTCGAGCTCCACTTTCGAGGCTACCCCTGTCATCCTGTTTCTCGTCTATTGGGGCAAATCTGGGGGCAAACACTTCTATCGTTCAAACAGACAGGCAAGTCGACGCGATGTAAAGTTGGGGGTCGCGTTCGGTGTGATTCGTAGCGACATAAGCGATCTTCAGTGGGCAATTGACTTTCCACCGACTAGGAGTCGATGAGTATAAACGCGCTGCAGGATATTAACGGTTCCTGGGTAAATTTTCTTCGGAAAAGTGGCTTTCAACAATGTCGCTTGTGCTATGATAGAATTCAAGTAGTAGTCGTCGATGATTAATCGACCGTAAGTAGAGTTGGATTTTTCTATGAGATTTTATTTTATTCTCCTGCGCAGGGCTGAGGTGGCACGCGATATATAGCGACGGTTATATCGTAAAGGTGAATTTAGTTGGGTAGATCGGATCTTGGGGTCGTATACACGACGTTCTGATAAAGAATGAAACATTCATGCAGCATTTTTAGATACCCTCGCTGATACACCGAATCCAATAAAGGCAGTCAGGCTGGAAGGATTCATTTATTTCCATTACCGTCACGGTCGATTAGTGGAAATTCCATCCAGGGGAGGACGGTTAGTTATTACAGTAACGCTGTCAGATAATCGAACTCGAGATAAATGCAACCCCAGCCCCGGCTGCTTGTGCGCGTGCCGTGTGTGCTTGCTTGTGTGCAAACGTCGACAAATTACCCACGGCCGAATAATGTGTCGGTCGGCGTTAAACATGGGAATTGCGGCGGGGATCTAGCTGGCACCAAATTTGCTAATAACAATCAGTAGTTTCTATTGACGCTTCCATTTACCAGCACGGCCGTTTCTTCTCTGACTGCGAAAAACAGAAAAAGATTCCTCTTCCTTCGACACAGAACCGTCTAGCGGTCATTTATCTCGATTTAAATCGCGGAAAATTGATAATCGAGGCTACGAACGAAGCTCAGGCTACACGAACAGTTGTTCCAACCGCTGCGACAACCATAATAAGGAAAAGAAACCTTAGTTTTTCCATTTTAGATGACTATAACAGTCTCCGCATCATCGCCCGACAGAAAATAACTTTTTTGAAGAAGGTTGCGCCATCGACTAGGTACATCTGTGTATCTATATAGGGTAAATCCGGGAGACGCGGTCGACCTAATATAAAATGGCTATTAAAACTAATATAGATATTACTTATTTTATCAGAACAAACCTAATATGTTCAGAATTTTATGCCGATTCAGAAAAACTGGTCGATATTTGCTTTAAGACAATATTTACTGTAAATCGGGTTGAAAACTGAAGTCATGCCGTCTGACCACCTCGACCGAGGTGCCGGGAGAAATGGTTTTCGTCGTTGGCAGAGACCACTCACATAATTATTCATGGAAAATTAACAAAGGATAAAGCAAAATTATTTATGAGTGAATACAACTACGGATTCATTGATATTTAATTTGTTTACGCTAAACAAGTAAAGAACACATCAAAGAAAAAGTGAATTACCTACTGGCGATTAGCAAGGCAAATGAATACAAAAGTGAATAAATAAACTAAATAAACAAAAGTAATAATAAAATAATAATAAAAAATAAAAAAATAAACAAAAATAATAAAAAAACTCGACCATCTCACCTTTCTGCAGCGAGATATGGTATTCTCGTTAGCTTTGAGAGGAAGAGTTAATATGGCCAAATACTTTGGCTGCATTGTCCCTCATAATATCTCTACTATCTTATTATTCCAAACATTAAAGGAAAATAAACTTAGAAGTATATTTTAAATACGATTCTGTACAACCGCTGTTTGACAAAAGAGGTTAAATGTAACATCAATTTACCTTTTATAGCCTATAAATCCAGAAAAACACAGAAGGAAGCGAAATAACGCTATTCATTCAACTATTTGGCTTCTAGAGAAGTAATTGGTCTGCACTTTAATGCATTTTTACATATAGACTCTGAAATATAGCGACACGACCAACTCTCCGGCTCGACCGCGTCTCCCGGATTTACCCTATGCGGTAAAAAAGCTCAAAAAAATTCTGGGTGTTACCTCAAACATACCTTAATATGCAGACAAAAAGCCAGACAGTATAAACTTACAGATTTTGTCAAATAAATTCCTGAATATGACGTTGAAAATCGGGCAGTTACACCCTTAATATCCGAAATCTTCTGTTACTTGCTAATGTCTTTCGACGAAGACAGTTAGCGTTAATGATCTAATAATAAGAATCGAGAGCTTCTTCTCAAACCCGCGGATCCTTCGTTCTTCACTCCCCCTTGGAAGGGGAAGGGGGAATGAAAATAGACGTGCCGCGCGATTGACGTATCGTAACAGGTTTCCCCGATCCCGAGCAAAGTTCCACGAGAAAATGTGCCCCTTGAACGCATTATCAGAGGCACTAGCAAGGCGACGGTAATTAAATAGAGTGACGCAGCCGAGACTTTGCGCCAAGCTCGCAACCCCCGAGGGCGAACCGCGCGCGTTGCTTTCGCTGCACTTGAATGCATTAGCGGAGCTTAAAGTTGAGACTACGGTGACGACAGTGTCTCCTTGCATTTGCATTCGGTGTAGTGGCCACACGCATTTGCATTTAGTTGCGAATCATCGCCGCGCGTTACTCCCGGCGAGCCGTCGACACCTTGTCGCCCCCGGCGGAGGCGTGGACGCGGAAAAAATACGCCCCACGTCGCGGTCCTGTTCGGCGGAACGTCGCTCGGTGACACTTCGCGCCCCCGCGTAGCGAATTCATTGGTTTTGGAAAGCGAACGTGGCTTCTCGTCAACAGGCGAAAGCAAGCTGGCTGTGCCACCCCGGGCTGGCTTCGAGCTTGGCTTTCGGGCAATTTCGAGACAGTGTAGAGATTGAATTTCCTTAGGTTTCAATTGGAAGGCTGAGTTTATTAGTAGAGGGGAAGAAAGGAATAGAAAGGAAAGTATAAAATATGTGGTGTCAGTGGAGACCCGAGAAGTTTTTTTATAGGAGTTAGAGGAAGGCCACTTTTATGGCCAGAAGCTCGTTTCTCGCCTTCGTTTTACGCCGCTTATTTCCAGCGAGGGGAGATTGTATTATTAAGACGTCGACACGAATCATCCCCTCCCGTCCTCGCTGCAATTTCGCGACGTCGAGGGTAGGTGCTTAAAATATCAAGCAATAAACATCTCGGCGAGGATTTACGTCTACCAGCGCTTCGGCACTTCCAGCCTCCGTTCCTAATTAGAAAAAAAATGGAGGCAGAAGTCGTTCCTCGCATAATTCCTGTTAGGTACGGCGGGCCGTGGGAGGGCGCGTGCGTTGTCAGGGTTTTCATTAAAAATCGCGCAAACTCCTTTTTCAGACGCTCGACGAAGGGCCCCAGATTATTGACGTTTATTACGGGGAAAATAATTTTCCGCCCGCAACTAATCGTGCTGGTGTTTCGATCGAGCCGTAAGGATTATCCTCGACAAAGCAATAACCTGTCCCCGTAACTTGAGCATCGCAAATATTAAACGGGCGAGGAGGAAGCCCCGTCGATCTACCGACGACAGGACGCAACGAAGTTTATTTTTAATCGGGACTCGCAGTTCCGATCCGTTCAACGGGAATCCCACTCGCTGTGCCCCTCCCTCGTTTCAATAATTTCGAGGAAACGACGCTTTTTAATATCGGACGATCCAGTTGTGCTCCACGGCGAAGAGATAGTTTCTATTTCCAGCGCCGTGTCGAGGCTGCTTTTCAAGACAACCTGGCACGCGACGCGACATTAATAACGTCTCCCTGTGGCCGAAGAAACGGATTCGAGATGTCACGTCGTCGATATCCGTCCCTCGGTTCATAAATATCTGACGCGAACGCGAAAAGGGAGAGTTCCGTGCTGCCTGCTCGAGGCACTTAATAATTTGATTTCGAGAGCCCTTAATATTCGTCGCGATCGTGACGACGCGTTTCAAAGAAGCGTCGAGGCGATGGAAAGAAATATATTCACGCGAACGTGTAGGGAGAATATTATTTAAATTATTTAAATAAGGGGAAACTTATATAAATAAATAGTGAACCTTCCGGTTAAGCTTTGGATGATTTCGTAATATAGATACTGATTGGTAAATTGATAAATGATGATTCTTCTGCAAACAGGACATTGAAAATGTAGAGTGATATTTACTTGTTCAGGCAGTTGACTAATTGTGAGTTTCAGTGAAGCAGGATATTATGTTTTACGCGTAAGTACATTGATATATTTAAAGTCTGCGGTTTGTAGTAACCGATAAATTAATATTCGCTTCCGCTTTTAACTATATTAATTCTCGATCCTTTCCCTCCCGTCTCGTCGCAAACACGACAGAATTTTCCGTATGGGAAAACGATGCCCTTTGAGCTGAAAGTAGGATTCAGTTTCGCATGCTTCGACGCTAATCCGCTTTAATATCAGAGGAATCTCGGCGCTAACGAAGCAGCATCCGTTGCTGTTCCATTTTTAATGATAATTAAATTTGTTACTCGCTTTGTCCCTCCTCGGTTTCAACGTGAAACGCTCCAGCGCCACACTTCCTTATAATCTAAATGTGCATGCATTTCTGCTGTTTTTCCACCGGACTAAAATACGGTTTTCTATTCTACTTAGCCTGCTTAGCAACGATACGAATGTACGATTCAATTTCGTGAGATTTTCTTAAATGGACTCTGGTGGAAATTGAAGATGTTGTACTTTTTCCCGCGTGTACCTTAACCTGGCTAAAGCTTGACTTAAAATTAATAGTGTAGAAATTTGTGTGACGTCCGGGAAGGCAGCTTTGAAGAAGCTACCAATTCCCGTGTTTTTCTCGGCTACCAAAAGCAAGAGGCAAAGGTTAAAGATCTTAGCTTCGACGCCGGTAAAACGAAGTAAATCTCATTAAAATCTCTGTGCGAGTTTCACTCCTTTCTGGCTCGGAAGGAAAAGAAAGGACTGGCAAGCTCGAAGGGTGTCGTTAATTAACTCTGTCCGTCACGGCAGGAGAAAAAGTTGGTTCTTTCGCAATCTCAGGCGTGGTATGGGGATTTGTTTACAATATTTCGTGGGTGGACATTACTGCCAACCAGACGATTACAGTTTTCAATGGCGAATTCGATGTTTCAAGCACGAGAAATTGTTGTGGGAAAATGGAAGATGTTCAGTAGAATTTCTTGCACAATTTATAAGAAATATGTTTATGATATCGATATACTATTTCTAGTTGGGAACCAACTAGTGTAGCAGTAAGAGTGTTTTTTGCTTCGTAAATACTAAATCTTACAATGCAGTACCATCTATTATCTATTGCCATCTATTATAGCATTATGGCCTATGCCCTGTGATTGCTGCTTGGTTACTAACCAATTATCAGTTGGCTGCTAGCTGGCCCTTAATCAATTATCAGTTGGCTACTAATTGGCTACCAGTGCAGCTAATGGTAACAGGAATTACTAACAGAAGATATTAGTTTAGTAAGAAATAATAAGGAATGACGCGGCAGACAGGGAGGAATTCTAAAATTCGATTAGACGTAGGGTTGAATGTACAACAGAACGAAAAACGAGTGATCAATTAGTTAATTTAACGCGACAGTTCGTGTGTCTTGCTGCCTTTCGACGAGGTGCCTTCTCCCCTTGCCTTCTCTTCGTAATTCAAGTCAAGGACGACACTTCGTTTTACTGGTGTCTTCGCTGTCGATGAATGTACAATATAGCGCAATAAATGTCGCGAGAAGAGAGAGGTCGAGAGAGTAAAGAATAGCCGGCGGAATTCATTTAATTGCCTTCAGTGTTAATTAGTTTGTCCGTCGCTTCTTACGACAAGGGGAACTTCTATATAATAACGAGGGAATTTATCCTGACGTGGATATAATGGATTCGGATTCTTGATATAATTGCTAAACGGGACGATTCATTTTAATACTCGGAAACGGAGAACGCCTGGATAAGAGGAAAAAGTTGAATGTAATTGCTAAGTAGGGAGGGTGGGAAGTACTGTCTAACAGTTTTCCATTTCTAAAACTTTCTTCGTGTTCCAAACGAGAAACATAATTCGATAAAAACTCGTCGAACGTAAAGGAACAATTGTTGCTAATTTCCCTTCGCGGTGATAGTTAGTATTAGCAATGCTGGAGGATTATAAGCTTAGGGCCTTTTCACAAGAGACACTTCTCTGGCTGACGACTAAGTAGTATTATCATTACCAATCGTCTTTATTACTCTAATGGAAGAGAGCTGAATATTTACAAAAGGCATAGACAAGAAGACTAAATTCGAGGCTACAGTGGTGATACTGTTGGCAAGCCTAACCGTGAACTATAAACTAAACTAAAAAAGGGACAACAAAAAAAACATTGCAAAAATAAGAACAAACAAGTAAAGTAATCTTAACTTAACTTAAAGTAATATTTGCTTGGGACTTTAAGCTAAACACGAGAAAACACAGAAGTAAACTAAAGTAAACGTAAAATAAGAAAAAGTATTTCATACATATTCAGACATGGATCTACCTTAGACTTAACCTAACACCCTTTCTGCCCACTGAGTACCAAAAACCCAGCTACGAACCAAATAAGCGTCTCACATAAAACAACCCCTTACGCCATCCACCCCATTAGACTCCCCCATCTATAATTAACGAACTAATAACACGAACACGTCAATAGACGTCAGATACAGGCCAATCTATACGGAATCAATGCTCCCGCGAGTTCCCTCAACCCCGCAGCCACCCCTTTCGACGAGAACTCATTTACATCCGCGAGAGGGGGGGGGGGGGGGGGGGGCGAAAGTGTTCCAAGTAAGACCAGGATCGGGAGGAATCTCATTTAGTTTCGAATTTCACTCCCACCAGGGAGATACTCGGTGGAGAAATGCATCAGGGAAAGAGAGGAGGAGAGGCAGACAGAGCATCGATTATACGGGGCGTCGTGTCGATCGTACTTAAAGCGACACCGTGTTCTCAGTGTAAACGTAGCTCGACGTCTCGAAACTACTTACAACCCCCCCAACCCCCCGCCCTATCCTTTGGCCCCTGCTTTGTCGATTCGAGTAAACATTGGCTTGTTTGACCGAAGGAAAAGTTGTCGGGGAGAGGGAGACCGACACAAGACTCGTCAACGACCGCGACACGGGGCCAAAGAATACGGATGTAAGGGTTGA
This sequence comes from Andrena fulva, assembly GCA_946251845.1. NCBI lineage: Eukaryota > Metazoa > Arthropoda > Insecta > Hymenoptera > Andrenidae > Andrena > Andrena fulva. Next base: position 55,808,481 of record OX276329.1, on the reverse strand, counting down.
CGATGGTGGTGGCGGCGCAGGCGGCGAGTCCTTCGACTTTCTTTTATTTCACAGGCCTCCTCCTTCTGGCAGGCTTTATTCCTCCTTCTTCCTTCTTTTTTTTTTCTGTCCATTTCAACGAGGAGGCATTCATTGTCCACTCGCGAACTTTTCGAGCTTTCGGGCCGGAGGAGGCACACAAAAAGGAAAATAGAGAGAGAGAGAGAGAGAGAGAGGGGGGGGGGGTTGGAGGAGGAGATTGATTGTGAGACCGCCAGGCACAGACCAGTCTCGCTTTCTCTGGCCCACCCTTCAACTCTTTCCTACGCCTTCCTCCGTTGCTTCGCGAGGCTTGATGAATTTATGATAACGCTTAGCGTCCGGCTCCAAGCGAGTATTTCGCTTTTCTTATTGTTTCGTTGGATGTAGATGGTTTGTCGGAGGCAAAGGGCGAGAACGAGGACGTGATTAAGGGAGGGGTTTAATGATTGGTGATTGGCTGTGCGATGAGGTGGCGAATTATGGTGGAATTATTACTGGAATACAGTATGCCTAGTCAACAATCGCGCAAAAGCACTTTCCGAATATTTGTACTAAATGTGGTGGAAAGTGAATGCACGCTAAATTCAATATTCGAGGGGTGCAATAAATATTTCCCGCACTGCTATATAGCTAGGCTAGTAAATTTGTAGTATATATTATTCAGGAATTAGAATAGAATATTAAATATTTTAGATAGTTTGTAGTAGAATATGGAAACATAAGAAATTTTTAAATTAAATCAACTGAATCTCTGAAATAGATAAAACTATGAATAATAATTTAGATGAGAGTAAAGACTCACTTTGCCTCAAGTAGTTGAAGTAGAATGAGTCGGAAGTGCTAATGGGGTAATAATACTTTATACACTAATCAGTGCACTGGATATATTAATCAGTGTACCAATAAGTAGGGGAGACCGGGGCTAGTTGACTAATTTTTTACATTTCTAATTTTTATAAATAGACCATTATTATTTGGTTGACTTACTGCATACCAAAAGTTTCCAAATTTCATTAGGTATACAGGCATAATTTTGAAAATCGTTTTAATTGAGTCTAGGTTGTAGTTTTTATTGTATTTAGAGTAGTGAGACGAATAAGTCAACAGACCCCGGCTACGGGGTTAGTTGACAAATATGATGGGGTCAGTTGACTTGACATTTACTTTTCAGTTTTAACCCTTTGCATGCGAAAGGTGTATATGTATATACGCTGTCACAGTACATCAATATAATGTGAAAAACGTATATACATATACGCTGCCAATTCCATCAATATAGTATACGAAACGCGTACATATGTATACTACGACCAATAAATTTTTTTATTTTTTTTTCACTCCTCCACAGTGTTATTTTTTTTTATTAATTATCATGGTCTAAGATACTGTAATCATTTTGTACTGGTGTGTTATGGTCTATTTGGAAGGCCTGAGAGTTTGGAGGGAGGATAGGGTGTAAAACTGGTAGGGGTGAGTTTGGAAGGATTTGTGGTGGGGGAAGTGGACTTGAGCAGCTAAACTCTTTGCCTCGACTGCATCTTGAGGATAAAAAATGCAATTATTAGTAGTATTCCTATGCTTAGTCAAGTAACCCCGTCCGACATTGTTAACATGTTAAGGGTCGTACGTACAAAACCTCCACGCACCGGATAAAATAAAATACCGTAAATTATAGTCAAGGTATCACGTTTCCACAAAATATTCATGAAATAACATCAAGCAGTACTTAGTGGACAAAAATTCATAAATAGTCGAAACGAAAATATTTACTTCCAGCCGACCTTTTTAGATTTTTCATTCTCACTGACAGAACACGCAAGTTTTTGTCACGGCGACACATTAAGTGGCAAGCTGGTCATTCATATGCTCCAATATTGCGAATCGCAGCATAATTTATTCCATAATACAAGAATTAAAGGGAATTAGTCAACTAACCTCATTAGTCAACTAGCCCCGGTCTCCCCTACCTTAAGGGGACTAGGCAGTCAGATCGCTCGAAAATCAAGTATTTTTTGCGAATTAATTACAAGGAGATGTACACAAATTGTGACTAGTACGTTTGGGTACTGTTTATTAATACTATAACCAGTAAAAAAGAAATGATTTGAATATTATATACATATGTATGGCAGCGCTACAGTCGTCTGATATGTAGGCGTTTTTTTTGGAGCCGCTGTACTATTGCAGTGATTCTGGTCGTAAGAAATTTAATTGTGAATAATCCTCTGAAATTTATACTTTGCCCTGGTCCCTATTCTGCCCTGAACCTATTGAAAAAGAAAAAAAATCAAAATTATAAAAATGGTGGCTGCAAAACGAAAAATTTTAAAGAAACGTCACTTTTCGCCAGGGAAAAGAGCCATACTATATTTTTTTTTGACAAACCAGGAGTTTTTACAGACTTATGCGTAGGTACAGGTCGTAACTAGACATGTTTCATATATGCTGAATTTTTTTCAAATCGACTGATACCTCCGTTTTTTCCCAGTCACTGCGAAACGAAGAGGAAATATGATTCCGAGAAAAACGCGCTTAAAGTTTCGAAAGAGGAATCTAGTCTACCTGCGTGCGCGCAGAAACGGTTTATGCGAATTTTAAGATAAACCAAACGGCATTTTAATCGGGAAGGGTGGTACTTTCGAAAAATGCAACAAAAAATCGAGTTTCTGACTGCCTAGTCCCCTTAATCACCCCTCAATTCACTCGATAAACTAATACAGTAATAAGGGACTGGTCAACTGACACAACACTCAACACTTAACGAGGGCACTGATAAGACTGAAAGCTCCCACCAAAAGAATATAAGATCCGCGCGACGAAAATCAGCTGGGCTGGGGGTGGGTCCAGGTTCCACGAAACTCAGGTAAACGCGACCCCTAGCTACGCTATGTAAACAAAGGTTTCTGGCCTCCAATTTTAGAAGCATACATACTTCATGAAATGTTAACACTGTTTACTAGTAAGCCACGTGTAACTTCCAAACAGGAAGTTTCTTGGAAGCCAACTCAACACACGTGATTAAAAATGAATAATGACGAGTAGAGATGAGAATGTAAGGGGGTAGCCTAGGTCGAGGATATTCATAGAATAAAATTGGAGTAATTTGTCACAATTAACGAATATGGAGACACATGATCGTTGTTAATGTCGCTTTGCAGCACAATACGAAGATCCTTCCTCGAGCTACTTTCTCTCTTGAAATAAAAGGTTCTTCATAAAGATAAATGTCTACAATAATCGGTGAATCCCCACTCTCTTCGAAGACAGTGTGCTCGAGCAGATCCGCGAACGTATATATTTCGATCTCTTATCTTCCACCGCGAATGTAAAAGGCTCATATTTTCAGCCTCGCTATCACGTCTCCCCTATTTGTATATCTCTTTTCTCTTTCCGCGTGTTTGCACGCTCAATATGCACGCGTCTTGAAACCCCCGCATCCAGCCAGACTTTTCTTCTTCTCCATTATTAAATATTAATATACCTTACGGTTTTCACGAGGAAACTCGCGGATCCTCGCCGAGGAAATACGAACGCAAGGAAATCCTCTAACGTGGCCGTGTATTTTTCCTCACCCTTCGCCCTGCTCTCCGGGACACATCTGGGTATACAGAAATCCCTGCTGATTTTTCTTTAAACATGGATTTTGAAGAGTCTTCTCCTCGGGCTTAAAGTATTCCGTCGATTTCAAGCGCTGGATTATTAAGATAACTAAGCTGGGGTAAATACAGCTTAGAAGCTTCCCTTAGATTGCTAGGGAAGTCGGAGTTTGAAATAGTCTACTTTTTTCTATGTCAACTTGAAAGTTCGAGCGGCGAATAACGGTCCATTCAGTCTATAAATTGTTCGTGGATGAATTAGCTTTCCTGGTATTCGCGAGCAGGAGATGAGAAGATACGAAAAGTGGGCGATCCTCTCGCCATTTCATCATGGACGATGAATTTGTGGCGACACTCTGAGATATTTTAAGGGCTTCCCTCGACAATCCTGAACGCCGACGCTGCGATCTCTATTTCCCGGCGAGGATACGACGGAGGAGGCGATGGATCCTTATCTCGGCTCGTCGGTTTGATTCGAGATTGGGGGAACGTATTCCCAATTTTCCTGCATGGATCGATGCCGTTGCTTTTCGTCCCAATTCCCGACAATTTACAGTCTCCTTGTCGCGCCCAGCAAATTAGATTACTCAGGGAGCCTTCCAGAAGTTTTCTGGTTGCTTTGCCCTTTCCTTTATTTACCTCGATTTACGGGGATTCCCGGAGACGGGGTTTCCACTCCGAATCTGGTGGAAAATTAGCGGCGTCCTGCATTTCCACGGAAGCTGAGGGAATCCTGCGGCAGGATGGTACGGGGCGATGGGAAATTCCGAACCAATGCGGCTAGGACATAATTTCAAATTCGCTGGAAAAATTCCATAACCATCTAGCGGTTTTTCTACGCATATTGGTATTGAAACTCGAGACCAAGAGTGAGAAGGAACTGAAGAAGTTGTTTAAAATTTTAACAAAGTATAAAGTTATTTTCCCAGATTGCACCAAAAATTTCTATAAATAAAAGCCACGCTAATAGAATGGTATTTGTCTTGTAATATTAATTAAATTCACGAAGATGGAGTGTTTCGTAATTTTCATTATTATCGTATCACCGAATTACGAATAATTTATGTAATTAAATGGAGTTTGCCCATCGAATCAATAACAATCGTTAGTTTGCATGGTGTTACGTAAAGAGACGTTGACGTCCGGTTAATTATTGCCGTCCTACGTATCACAGTGGATAATTTATATTAATTACATGCAAATGGGAACAAACTGTACCAACGGACTCGATCATCTAAAATAACACCAAAACTCAAATCCCCGCGTAGTTCGTGGACAAATGTCTCTATGAACTGGAAGGTCAAAGTGCAGGTTGGAAAACGATTGAGAGGCGTCGTTGCATCAGTGAAGACCGAAATTGATGAAGGCGATTCGTCCGCGAAAGACTTCTCGCATTTCCACGACGAATGGTATTCTAGGCCGAATGAAGTTACCGTTCAGGGTGGAATAAGGGCCAATAGCCTGTAACAGGTAATATTACAGACGTAATTTCCTATCCGCGTTTCCCTCGGCAAACTCTCGGCGATTCGGCCCTTCTGCCCACCCCTGCCACCAGCAGCCCGTTGGAAACGGAAAAGGGATTTTCAAGAAGACGAGGAGATAACGTAAATTTACTGTCCAGTTGTTTTCGATTCTCTCCCTCAGCTATCCTTACGGGATTTAACTTCGTTTTAATAAACGCAACGAGTTTCATTGCCGTCCCCGCGGTTTATCAAGGAGGAAGAATAATCCTTCGTTTACGGGAGACTTGAGCCACCCCCCGTCTGCCAACCCTTATTCGGCCCCCTGCCTTTTATGCCTTTGACTGGAAAGCGGAGAAACAGTAAGGGCTTTATGAAGTAACGCAAAGCTCTCGTTTCAAACTTCCCTTATCGCATCCCCCTCGCGGAATTGCGAATCTGATATTCGTTATCGGTAATCCCGGGATTGTTTCTAGAGGGAAAGTCGAAACAGAAATGAAATAGCTTGGAACGGGGAATATGTAAAGCCGCCGAGGACTTTGAGTAAGAATTCGCATGGGACAAAAGGGAGAGTCTGTGCGATTGGGATTTCTGAATCTCCCGGCGAAATTAAAACGTAATCTACTGTTATTTCATACATAATGTCCCTTTTGATGCCAGCCAACGGCGCACACCGTTGCTTCCGTGATTACACGGATTTCGAGTCCCGGAGCAATGTGACTGGCCCGTGGTTTCGAGTTTTCCCAAAAGATAGGACAGCAATCAGTTGCTTTTTCCGCGCAGCCATTTTTTGGTGGCAGTTAACGGATATGTGCCGTCGGTTTTGCAATCAGGTGGATTCCGAATTACACGGTGACACAGTTGGGCCGGGGGATTGCAGACTCTCCTCCAAAATCGCACGGTTCCATTGTCATTAAATTATGAATTTAATGGGACGATTTAATTGTAACCTGATTCGTGGCGTGGCGATCGTCTGCGTGCAAATGCCGGCGCAGCGAAACATGATAGTTCCTGTTACACCCTTCGGTAAGCGATAGCAGATAATCGTAGAGAGCATCAGTAGAAATATACGGGATAAGTCAGCCGCGGGCGTGAACTGCAACTGTTAACTGCATCGACCGCCAACTTCGCTCGTAGCAAAAGGCATAAATAAAGGGAACTCCGTGCTACAGATAATGCAACGGAGTAAATGTGTCTCCGTGTTGCCGGTGACAATAGATAACTGTAGAACAGTCTAAGTGGAAATGTATAGCATAAGTCAGACTGAGCAGGTTCTACTGCCCGCCAACAACCGCCATTAACTTTCCTCGTTACCAGTAACCTTGATATCGCTTGGAAGCATACATAATAACAAGTTACACGCGTCCGCGATGGTTGGAACTTCATTTCTAAAACAGATATACCTACTCGATTGTCAGTATTAAACTGTGACTGTTAAATTAAACGAACTTAGAATTCTTGGCTTACAGATGATCTGGTTTTGACAAATCTTCTCAGCTGAGTTTTCCTATTACCATATCGACGGCTTAGTGCACGAATATTGTATGTCCACTTTTTGTGCAATTTGAGTTTTTATATGCAACAAATAATAGTTCTTGACTGTTTTTTTATGCTGGGTAGAAATCGCATTTATATCTAATTCATAAATTTGTCAGAAATAATATTTTTCTTCATTCCATGCCCCCGAATCTTATGTACCATTGCATGTTTAAACTCGTTTTTTCTTAAAAACGCTAAAAGTGGATATACAATATTTGCACACTAAGCTGTCGATACGCCCTTTGTGGGTAGTACACATTTTGGGGGTTGCTGTCAAACTGCAAAGGCGAAGCAACAGGGTTGTAATATCGACAGAATCTTCGTAAGATCAACCACCCTTCTCAAACTTAGGTAGTCAAATATTTTTGGCCCTTTGCAAAGTGTCCATAGCAGATAGTTCAAAATGATTCCTTGAGAATAAGGTAATTGCCCCAGTTGTCGATCAAGTCCCAGTTCTCGATCATTTTCACAAATATTATGATTTTATAGCATTTTTAACAATATTTTTATAATAAAAATGAGGTTTTTTTAAATGTAAAATTGTATATGAATTTGGGACAAATGAAACAAAATTTTATTGCAGAAGAAAAACCCATAAAAGGTGTTCAAAATAATATTAAACAACCTTTAAAAAAGAATAAACAAAAAGATGGAAGTTAGGCATAGCTTATTATTAGTATTTATTAGTAAATTTAAATAAAAGTTTATGTGTTGAACGTGTTTTGTATGTTTATACAAGTATTTTATAAAAAATTATATTTTTGTTGTACTTCAGTAATTAATAAATACTGATTCATTAAAATGTATAAGATAATTTAATGAGATAAATTATTTATAAATGTTTCGGAAGAATTTTTTACCCGTTTTCGTACTTCAAGTTTTCTTTATAACCTCTTTTTTCTTGATCGACTACTAGAGCAATTACTGATCGACAACTGGTGCCGACCGTAATTTAGTGATCGACATCTGGGGCATCAACACCCTAGTAGCATTTATTTGTTGGTAGTTTGTTGGGCCAATGACGTGTTATCCGTTGGCCAACTGTTGAAGTGTCGCGCTATTTTTAAATGGGCCAACGATTGTAACCAACGTAGGCCCAACGTCACTTAACACGAAGGCCCAACCGAAGGTTTCTTTCCATAGGCCCAACTGAAGGCTTCTTTCCAAAAGACGTCTTAAAAACGTCCAGAAGGCGTCTTAAAGAACTTCAAACGACGTCGTAAATACGTCTTCTTCAGGTCTGGTTTAGGGGGGAAAAAAAAATTCGCGGTGAGGAGAATCGAATCCAAACTTTCCGCTTACAAAGCAACCGCTGTTCGCAACTGACTAACACACTTCCTTGTAAACACTTATAATTTCTAGTTACATAACTAGTATTAATTGTTTATGAAAACTGCGCAGTGACGCGAAATATTCTACAAAATATCATCATCCGACCTTTAGACTCATTCCTTAAAATTTCACATTTGTCTTAAGACAGACGTCCTCATTACGTATTTATAAATAAGAAAAGAAAAATCACAACAGGTTTTTTAATGTAGCAAATTTTCTGACGTTTGTAAGACGATATTTAATCATCGTTGTAAATTTTTTGTTAATTAACCAACCATAGTAATTGTAGGCCCAACATTGGATATTCGTTGGCAAACTGCCGTAACTTTTTGTTAATTAACCAACCATAACAATTGTAGGCCCAACATTGAATATTCGTTGGCAAACTGTCGTAACTTTTTTGCCGCAGGCCCTGTGTTGGGAATTTGTAGGCACAAACACTAACTATATCCCACCTAATTCCCAACTGTTGGCAACCGTTGGCCAACCAAAAATGCTACTAGGGCAGTTTTATTCTCAATCATAATTTCCACATTTAAATATATATAGATTCTAATTTTTTACTTTGCTATAATCTATATTAATGTTAAAATTAACTCGTAAAAGAAAAAAAAGTTAATTTTTGTCCATTTACATAAATTTTTTCATTAAAAACATTTCGACGCCCCACTAACTGATCGACAACTGGGGCAATTACCTTATGGAAATGAAACTAAAGACATTCCCTGAGGTCGTGGAGATTCTTCGAACAGATCGACCACCGCCTAAACTATCTATCCTGCCATTGTTTCAAGGATCTATGCGGGGGAGAAGTAATTTTCTATGGTGGTCCCCGAACAATCGCAGCGGCAACGGGGAAGGAAGGATCGCGCGAAGGCAAGGAAACGGCGGAATTTACTGCGCCCGACTCATTTCGGGCCCCCCTTGGAATAAATGGACACTCGTCTGGTAGCGATGTAAGCTTGCGGGGAAAAGACGCGGCTCTCCCGTGGTTTATCGCCGAGACAAACGGAGCGATTAAAGCAGAAATAAACGGTTCACTTACCGGCGTCGCCCGCGCGATTCATAAAGCCTTCTAAATGTCCATTCCCGCGCCCGCCAGACCTGCCAGACATGAGAAATAATCCGTGGATTTCCCTTCCCTGTCCTCGATGTCTACGCGCGTCCCACGGGAATTAAGCGCCTCTTCAGAATCCACGGGGCTTGCGGCCTCGGTGTGAAGTGTGCCCGCCCCTGCGACAGAATAAAACTGGCCTGTCACTCGAAGATACCGTGGCAACAACAACGATTTCTTTACACGCCCCAAAGAAAGTAAAGTTCAACCGGGCAAGCATGGAAACTGGGAAGTATTCACCCCCCTGGATTGTTCATGGAATTAATTACTGGATACTGAAGTATAGGGGCAACTTTGAAGTCTGAGCTGGGGATCTGAAGTATTCTCGTAATAAACCGTGCTTGTAATTACTGCAGCTAATTGATATTACAGATTAGAAGTTAGTTCGTCAGTGTCGTTTGATCAAACGGGACAGGAAGCTTCTTCCGAGCCCGAGAAATAATGACCCTCGCGATTCCTCGCGTCACTGCCATCAATTTCCGGCAAGGACTCGGCTAGATTTAATCCCAGCACGGTGCGCCGGACCCATCCGTAAGGCGTTGCTACTCGAAAAGTTACACTTTTCCTACAGGCCCTTGTGTACTTAATCAATATTGATGTTGGATCAAGCTGCAATTCATTCGACGCGTTCTCCTCGCCTTGTATCGGATATCGGCGCAAGTGACAGGTTAAGCTTGGTTTACGGCGGGGAATAAAGGGCGGGAAATGACACTGATCCCGTCGGGGAAATAAGAAGAATTATGATCGATAATTTTTCAGGGCGACAGTGGAAATAGTAAGGAAATAAATCGAGGCCTGATACGTGGTGGGGTTTTAAACATCAGTTGGTAATTACCGTATAATAAACAGCGAGACCGGGGCTTGATAACGATTTCCTAGACGGAACCTTCAGTTTCGGCGGAAAGCAGTACCCCGGTTTAATTTATTCCCGTATCTTCCCCGAGAATACGTGCCCTCGTCTCTTGTTACACCCAGCGTGAAGTTACTTCAAAATATCATTCGTTAACAGGCATAACTGCGATGATAATATAAAATTCCCCGCTGGGAGTCGTTCAAACAAAGCTTCCAGTTTACACGAGAGCCACATTTTAATGGAACACGCAGAGTACGCGTTTCCCTGTTGGCGTATTTAATTTAAAAATACTTCAGCATTGCTTTGTTTTAGTGCGGGGTTAATTGAGAAACATTGCTGGTGCGCGAAACCTTTGGGTTTTCTTGAAAAATATCGCACGATTAATGAAACATGATATATCGCAGCGTACCGGGGACTAGTAATTAAGAGAATGTGCGCGCGGATGAAACACGCTAGTGGAAGGTTCTATCAACGGTACATCTCCTCGTGAAACGTTTCATTTCTCGGTTTCCCGTTTTTATGGGTAAAACAGAAGGTCGTTATCGATACCACGATATTTTTGCGCGTCTTCGATCTCTATTACGGTCGCAATTTTACGACTGAGGACGTCGAAGATCGTTGGGAAGCTGGGTGGGTCGCATTAAAAGGAATACCTACGGCGGTGGAAATAAAATGTGGGAGAAATGTAATTAGAGATAACGACGAAGTTAAGGGGAAACCGGAATCGAGCGAACCTCCGTGTCTTTTTCCCGCTAAAGGGACCAGAGGCGCAGATATTCTAGTTATCTAGTTACGTACTTACGCCACGCATCCCACTGATCTAAATTACTCGAACACATAACAATTACCGCGCGTATAAACTCCCACATACATCTATTATAACTTTACTAATACAGAATTCTCCAGAGATATCGATATTAAATAAATATCGTCCACCATTACACAAGCATCAAACAGATATCGCGATAAGGACACTAGAACATTAATAAGTGAACTGTGCGTTCTTCAACAGAATAACCATTTAATGAATGATACTGAAGAACAGTCAAACGGCATAAAAGTACCGGCGTGCAGGAAATCTCCTCGAAACAATATCAGAGCCCTCTCCTACCGTGAAATCGACTCGCTGGAGGTCTGCCATTTTCTGGTAAATAAAAGGTGCCATTATTGGCGCACTCTTATTACGGAACGGGCTACTGTTGCCATCAACTCGCCACTTAGGTAAACGTGTACCAGTGATTATGGCGGGCGACCGAAATTTCTACGTACACCTCGACGTGCACGCTGGCAATTCTATTACAAAGGCGCCAGCCAATTATTATCGCATCGACACGGCATCGGATCGCGTTCGAATGCTTGTTCTCCGGCTGCATCCTGGGAATCGGCGACAATCGATATAATTATACGCTACTTCTCGTCTCCCCCACTCACACGACCAGCTAATTACTAATCGATGCTTCAGCTGCTTTCCGGGGCAGGTCGGTTCCAGCGGAGTTGTCTTCGACTGTCTGCTCTCGAGTTCCGCGATGAAATCTGGGAAGCTTCCCTGAGATCTTCATTGAATCCGGGTTACGTTGACACCCACGGATTCTTTACAAAGGGTGTCAATATTTCAACCGGCCCCACTCCGAACGTTCAATTCAAGTCAATTTACTTTATCAAGACGCCCCTATTCCATTTCCGTGTATCTACTTTCGAAGTCTCGCGCCGTCCTAGCGCGAGGTAAGAATTCCCCTTGCTCTCTGCCTGCGCATTTCAAGGCCCCTCTCCCCAATCAGTACTCTCGAGCACAAAGACACGCCAGAACTTCCTTACCATTTTAATAACGAAATTACCCGATAAATTCTCCTGGAGCGAACGCAACAATAACGAGGGCGAAGTGTGCACAGAGGCAGTTCGATCGCGAGGATCGATCTCGCGCGCCGACATTCATCCCCCTCCAGCCCGATAAAAACTTCCTCAACGACTCTTTTCCCGCCCTGCATTCTGCGCCGCGTCTTCCCTCCCCCCTTTGTTCTTCTACAATATCTTTTATACCGGCGACCTCGTTTCCCTCGAAGGGCTCGTCGGAGGGTGAAGCATGGCGAGGGGGTGGCAGGTGGGGGGGGGGGGGGGGGGGGGGAGGGAGAGTGCTCCTAGTGAACAGCTGAAACATTAAATTCTAAATGGAAAGGCAGCGGCGAGAGCGGGACATCGGTAGTTCTGGTCGCGGGGAGAAGAAGTGGATGGAAGAAGGGAAAAAATACCGAAGAAAGACGCTAGAAAGGGGTGAGTGGTGGGAGCTGTAAAACGTGGACAGAATCTCACCCGGTTGATTCACCAGCTCCCTTGGCCACGTCCGACCAGAAACACAGGGGGGTAGATATTCGAAAATACTTCGGCGCGAGGTTTATTTCGGGGGTGCAGCGCGAACGAAGCTCCGAAGTGTCGCATATCTCGGGCGGAGGGTTGTTAAAATATCTCGGTTGCCTCGGGAACGTGACGAGGGAAAGCAAGTCACTATGGCCCGTCGAAAGGGCGAGCAAATGGAACTTGATGTTTCACTTTTGCTCCCTTCTCTGGGGGAACGCCACGATTCTATCCTGATTGCTATGCGTAACTCGCCAGAAATTGCTGAATATAATTTCAGCAGTTCGAGTCTGGGATGTCTCGATTACCGCGGCGAACACTTGCACCCCTGGGCGCGCTGGCTGCGCCTTTATTCGTGGGTTAACGGTGACGAAGGGTGGGTTGGGACGTGGCACCGGGTTTCTGCTGGGTTGTTCTGTGAATTCAGCTGATTCAATTTGACGAATGAATGCCATTTTTGAAATCGTAGGTCTCAAGCCACCGGGGTTGCCAGAGGTTGGCAACTGGGTTGTTTCAAAGAATTGAGGCATTTGATGGAAAAAGGGCACATACGCCAAAATGCCATTTCGAGTAAATCGGTTTCAAAGCTTTCATTATAGTATAACTTAATGAAAAGTAATGCAATTAAATCCAATTTTTTTTAAGGATGTAGTATCATATCCGTCAAACGTTTCGTAAACAGAAGTCATGATTTGAAAATGATATGTGTCTTTATTTAATAGTTTTATGCAAGTGGTTTATGTGCCCTTTTTCCGTAAATAGGGTAAATTCGTAACAAAATTGCTTCTTTGTTTAGTTATTGACATATAATTTTGTTTACATACGTCGTTGGCCATTTTTTATACATCGCTTAAATAAAAATACAAAATGAAGCGCAAAACTAAACAAAAAATGTTATGTTTTAAGTAAGTATTAATTTCACCGATTTTTTGCAGCAAACTGTCTTACAAATCACTTTCATCTTTCCTAAATTCGCTTCTTTCCTTGCGGATTCGATACACGCCTCACTTTCCATAGTTCCTCGCTTACACAAAATCAAACGTATTGCACGACTAGACAGTAGCCAGCACGGCAGCGCGACCGGTCAGCGACTATGTAGCTGCATGTCGCTCACGCTACGTAACAAAACAGCGTTTAGCTAATTTAAACGTGGGAGAAGAAATGTCTTTGATATATTATATATATATAACATATACCTGAGTCGATTTAACCGATTTACGGAAAAAGGGCACATAAGCCTATGTGCCCTTTTTCCATCAAATGCCTCAATTACATACTCGAAGCTTTGAAACATGCTTCGCATACTATAGTTGCAAGAATATCCAGTTACAGTCGCGAGTAGGTTGCAGCGACAGCGAGGTGTTTAGTTCGAAGCTGAGAGCTTGGTGGAGAGACAAACGCTTGACTCAGGTTGCCTTGGGATAAGCTAGAGTTCACACAGAAGTAGGAATTGCTGGAACAGTTACCTACTAAATTTGCGGTTCATCGTGCTATTAGCCACGATGATAATATCCTTTGAACTTAATCTTAACGTTAGCTTTGGATTAGATCTGACCAAACCTGTCCAACGAAAATATAGGAACTCCGGGCGCAGAAGTGTTGGAAATTACAGTCCCTTTGAATTACTGTATCCGGCAGCCTCTCTTTTCGACTATTCATCATCCACTTGGAGATTATCGTCCCGCGGGACGGAGTTTCTCACCGCGAATTCCAAACTTCTACCTAACGCCTATATATCCAGTCTATGGCTGTGCCCCACACTCACGAGTTCCATGCAATGCATACAGAAAATGTTATTTTTCTCGACAGGCAACTTCTATTGATAACAACTGGAACTAACAACCGACCTGTATAAGTTTCCGCGCTCTTGTATTGCTTTCCTCTATTGCGTGCCCCGGATGTGCCCCGAGTGTGAACGAGTTTCCACGAGATACATCGCTGTGAAACGGGAGGAGCGGCTTCTTTTCTGTATTCTCGCCGAACGTCGCAAACTTTCGTAATTTCACAATCGTTTTCTTAAATACGCGCGACTGGGATTAACCCACCTTTTGGGAAACCTTCGCGTGAAAGACATCTGCGTGACGTTTTTCTATAAATTTCTGGTCTGCAATAATTGCGATATTGATTAGAATAAATAAGAGGACTCGAGGACTCGAGGAAGACGCTGAAGCAGATTCTTGATAGACGAAAGCTACCTGTATTATGCGAATTAATCGAGGGTACTGTCTACTTTTACGAAAGCAGCGTAGTGCTCCAAGTGGAGGGCAGGGAAAAATTCGAAGCAGCTGGAAATCAGTCATCTCCTCTGGCCACGTCGGCCGTGAGGAAGACGAAGGGATTGTGGTGATGCGATCGAGGGAAACCGATGATAGAAGTGGACCGAGAGTTCGTTCGGGCACGTAAGACGATAAATCATGTGGTTACGACGTGCCCATGTGAATGCACGCGTGCATGAATTACACGCCTGCGGTTACACGTGCGAATGTGTGCGTCGCGACGCGACTTTGCACGTGAAGGTATGCTGGGAACGTCTGCCACGAACCATGTATACCGGGTGTACCGAAAATAAATGAATTTCGATCACCCAACTGACTTCTTCCCTTTCGGGATCCACGAAACAGCTGACTTCTTTCTCCTTGAAACTAAAAGAAGCTCTTCGAAGAAAGCGAAACTGATTGGAGCCCCGAACGATGAAAATCAAAACTGGCCTGCACACCCCCCATCCTCGATCAAAGAGCGGAATATAACTCGTGGCGGTCCCTCTACGCCGTAAAAGTATACAGAGCAGCGAGCGTTCCGCAGAATGGTCGTGATAGCAGATTTCCCTCGGATATTTCCCAGGGCCCTTTAACTCGGAGCCAGCGGCGCGAATAAAGCGAAAAATGATAAAATATCGGGTCGAGCGTAAAGCCGCGCCTCCTTTCCCCAGTCGCCTGTGTCTCTCGTTCGCAGGCCGCGATAAAAGCGAATATGGAGCGGGAACGAATTGTCTGCAGCTCGTGGCATCGCTTCAGGACGCCACGCTTACGTGTCTGTACATAAAGTTGGTCACGTACGCGCGCGCGAAGCGATTTGCCCCGCGCCGGGTCCATCCCAAGGTGGCTGGATCCTCTCGACTCGAAAACTCCCCCTATCGTTAACCAAATTGATATCGGTCGTCGTCGGGAAGTTTCGTGCTGCATAAGCTTCCTTTACGGCGGCTCGCTGGCTGGCGCGACGGGAATCGTGGAAACGTACAGACGTGCGTGAGTTAACTTCGCGCAACGCGCGGATTATTGGTGCCCCGTGTCGCGGAAAAGTTCCGTGTCACCCGCAAAGTTCGTCACGTGCCCTTCGGGAGATGGGATTCCAGGTTATTGAATATCGAAAATGATGTTTCGAAGTCGTCTCCACGAACCTGCGGGGGAAACTTTGGGGGCGCTGAACGGGTAGAGAGAAAGGTGGCAAAATTACTGGACTTTGCTCGGTAATTCACATTCCGAAGATACGTGGTCGACGATGTGACAATTAGGGTAGAGTGGGGCTAAAAGTCCGGCGGGTAAAAAGTCCCGAATTGAATATCTCTATTCCTAAACAATGTATTGAGTTTCGCAGTACACTATGTAAAAGGCGAGAAGAAACGGAGGTGACCACAGAATCGCCAGTCGCCCCTGGACGGTCGTGCGAATTACACGACGCCTTCGTTATTTTATGCATCGAAAACTAAAAGAAATACGTCGTCTTTATTGTTTTATACGAAGTAAACCACAGTTTAAAAGCGTATCAGCCAAGTACGTTAAGATTGTATGTTCCTTTAGTAATGTGTGCATGATATTGTTTATTGCTGAATGATAATATTTTCTAACGTATATATCGCAGAAACTATAGAGGTAGGGTAGACCGGGGGCGGTAGTAACAGGGGGGCGAATGTAACACGCTAAATATCTCAAAACATATAATAGATATTAACACCAATTTTCGATATATGATGAAGAATGACATTTGGAATATACACATCCATGCCCTAAAAGTACAGATACGCAATAGACATGGATAGTGAAGAAAATAACTTTTCGATACCCCAAAGTAACTTTTCCTTACTGATTTAAAATTATAATATAAACACACCCTTTGCAAGTATGTGCTTGTTCGATTTTTTAATCTGTAATTCGACCTTTTTTAAACTAATATTGATCGTTACTTGGCACTTTTAAGCGTCTCGTTAGTCAAAATTTATAATTTAAGTTCAAAAGCATGGTCGGGGGCGATTGTAACATCGGCAGTCGGGGTCGGTTTTATCGCAACAGAACCGAATAGGGACAAAGAAGGCGAATAATATTGTCTTATTTGCATGAAATCATATAGCATAGCACAAGCAAACCAAATGAAAAATGGGTGCAATATACTGAATGTAAGGATTGAGCAGATGAAAAAATGCACCAGCCAAAACGCCTTTTATTTCTGCCACAATTGCGATACCACATAATTTATTATAGATTTTACTTTTTTCATTTATTATTATAATTTAAATCAATAAATATTTTAATTTTGTAAAGTTATATTTGTGCTACTATCGACTACATGCAGTGTTACAACCGACCCGGGGTCAGGGACGGTTGTAACACTTTCTCCGCTTCTCATTTTTTATTAATAACCGGAATATTACTTGACATACAGCGAAACTGTTGTGGCTCAAATAATGTCAGATAAATAAGTAACATTTTCGTAAAAAAACTTTTGTTGTAACTGTTATAGTTTTTGCGTAATCGTATTCCAAAGTCAAAGTGTTACTACCGCCCCGGGTCTACCCTACCATTGGGGCAAAAAGTCCCTCAGACTGAAAATATGTAATATAATATATTAAAAATATATTTTATTATTTGTTTTCATAATAAGATGGCCAAAGTATAAAGAAATGATGCCAAAGTCTCTAAATACTGTTTTTATCTTAGTTCAGCGATTTTTTTAGTTTTTAGTTCAATGTGAGCCTCTGACTTATATTTTTATGTTTTGTTAAAGAAGAAATATTTGTTGATTTGAAAAGAGTTTTTTTTACTTATTTAGTTTAATATTAAACGAAAAGACATTAGGGACTTTCTATCCTATGCAATGGACTTTTTGCCCCGTGCGTGGGGCAAGAAGTCCATTTTGCATTGACAAACAATTTCTGGTATAACTCAACAGAAAATAACAGTATCAACAAACGAACTTCGCTAACGTAAACCATAATAGTTATAGTTTATACAAAACAACACCAGATATCTCTAGATTGTTAGTACTAAATTTTACATAGGTTTATACGAAAAACGGGACTTTTAGCCCCACCCTACCCTACTGGCCAGGCATCGATCTGCATTAGATTTCTAAACACCTCTGCGGTTCTTCCAACTTCGAAGCAAGACCCTTCTCCATCCTTGCAGTTCAGAGATTAATTAAACCTGTACCTAGAGCTCGCAGCGACAAATTTTTCCCAGAAAGGCTCAGACTTCACTCCACCCTCTAATCAGTCCTACTGTCCTCTTCTATCCCCGCCAACTGCTCTCGGGATCCACTAAATTTCCACCGACACCCTCGCATCGTTGCCCGTAATTGTCCACTTCCGCGCAGGCAACCCTCGCCACGCTCCGGCCGACCACCAAACTTCCAGCCAACTTTTTCGAGCACCCGTTGCATGAATGCAGCCGCGGTTCGATAGCGGCAGGCATTGTTTCCGAATTCCTATTATAAGCGCGTTCCGATTCTAGCGAGTGGCCGTCTCCTTTGTGGGCGACACTGCGCGAGAACTTTCGGGCCCCAGCTTTTCGTCGCGTGGCCGCGATGATATGTAGCGCGAGTTGCCGAGGGAACGAGATAGTTTGCTGCGACGCTCAACATCCCTCGAGCTCGTTAAACTCGCAGTGCGTATAAAAAAAAGAGACAGGTACTGTTACAATTTATCCCTGTGGAAATAGCGTCCGCTGAATCTGCCCTGTCAGAAGCCACACAAGGCTCGCGCGTCGGCCGGTATCATAAATATGATGGATCACGTGGATGTCTTAACGTCGATGGAGACCTCGGGGCCCCAGGATGGCTACAATGCATGGGATTGTCGGCGCGGAGGGACGTCGGTGTGGAGCGATGCAGTCGCGTGCAGCCGAATGTCAAACGGTCTGACCGTGCCAAGCCAGGAAGGAACTATCGATCGATTCGTGCCCACTTACTTCCGGTGTGCCCCGAGCCCAGCGGATGTACAGTGTGAAATGCGGCCTCCGTCGTAGCCGGACGCTTGGATTTCACGGAACCGGAACTACGCTGTCGCTTAGGCAAATAGCCGCGACTAGAAGCGATATCTTCTGTACGCTGACTTTGTCGCGGCTGGCTACTGGATTCCTCACTGAACCGTTTATTGCGGGCGGAGTGGTGGATTTGAGAAGGGGTGTACGCACATATTTTAGGAATTTCCGCTGTTGCGTTAGATTGTATTTTGTATTTTGCGAGGGTTCTCGCGAAGTGGGAAGAGATGAATTGTTTTTGCAAGGGGATAGTGTATTTCATTGTCCATGTTCTTTGCGCGTTCATGGGTAACAGTTGCACTCTCCCTTCGCCCAGGGAAATTAGACTGAAGAAAGTAGTCGGGGTAAAAAGGGGAAGACGTATTGCGCTTTCAACGCGGTGTCCATGATATTCCCGCGGAATGTATCATAATTTCGGAAATATATCAAGCCGGGGCGGTGCTTTTAACGAGCACTTCCGCCGGGGGACAGTTGCAATTTCTTGTCCCGACTGGACGAAGAATCGAGGGTGTCAAGCAGAAAGAATGGGATGTCACGTTTTCTTATGGATGGCCGATTATTACACAGCGAGCTCTATCTTCCTGGGAATTGGCTGGATAGTATAGAAATATTCGACGTACCATCGATAATCTTCTTGCTCTACATCGAATAAAAACGGGAGAAATTTAATTTCATCTAACAACCACCTTCTCGCGTCGTATTTTCCTATATTTTTATCCGCACTAGGGTGGAGCTTATTTTTCAACCATGAAAATATGATCTACTTACCATCTCAAGTTGTTTCTTTTTTTTTTTAAAAATACTGATTTCTTTTTAACTTTTAAGCTAATCCATACCATCGTCGATCTTTCCTTTTTTACAAACCTCGCTACGTTCCTTCAACCAGATAATCTGCACACGACGAGATACTTTTCGCTAGTTAAATTTTAAAATGCAATCCAAGAAGGCTGTTTATAATTTAGAACGCCAGAAATCGAGTAGAATCGTTTCGTTTCGAAACGCTTTAACCAGCTCGACTGAAACAAGGAAGGGTGGTTTACATCGTAAAGGAAGGCGAAGCGGTGCACCGTGTCAGCATCGTTTCGCAAGGTTAACCGGAAGTGGGAACAATACCGCCATGGATATCCCAGCTGGCGAAAGTTATTCCCACTTCCGACAGTTCGTGCCACTTCCCCATCGGATATCCTTCCCGGCAAGTCGGAGGTGAATGCAAATATGGAAAAACTTGGAGTCGATTCGCCCTCCGCGACACACCCCCGAACTACGTACACACTCTGCAGCCATCGTTTCGCGATACCAATCTCTCGTAACTGCTGGTAGTTGTTTGGCTGCACAATCCTATTTGCCAAGCAATCTGCCACCGCCGGCAGTTCGTGTAATCCCGAGGGGGCCGCGCTCGGTTGCAGTAATACGACCGGAAGTGGCCCCGAAAAGCCCGCCGATTTTCAGGGTCGTGGCTCACCCCGTTGCCGGGCTTCCTTCCTTTAGCGTTTTTATCATTTCGAACATCTCTTCGCAAATCCCTTACAACAATTTCAGCCAAACTCGAAACTACTTTATTCGATTCGGGACGTAAGTAGGGGAAAGGTGGGATAGTTGATCACAGTTTTGCTTTTTTATTGAAATAATAATAATGGTTTGCTTTGTTTCTATTTAATTATGTACGTTGTGATTCTTAGAGTATTCTCAATATACTTTGACAAATTTGAGAGCTGAAAACTAATTTTAATGACAGAATTTCAACATGTTCTGGCAGTGACGTTATGCACAAGTATCCCCCACTGAAGGGGAGACTTGATCAAACGTTTAGGGAGACTTGATCAGTGAACTTTCAGAGTAAATAACACATTAACTTTCTAAACAATATTTATTATCTTCGTCAATAGCATGAAATAAAGGGAATATCATAAAAAGAAAGTAAACTATAACAAACTTGAAGGAATTACTGAAAAAATGAAACCGAAGAATTAAACTCTATGACATAAAACAACATAAATGCATTCTTAAAAGACATTTCACTTAGATATCATCTGATGAAGATGATGATAAAGAAAAGATTTTCCTTCTCACTTTCTATGCCGTATTTTTCTGTTTCATTAGCCGTTCTATGGTTCTTTATTGGAGCATTTTCAGCTGTTCAAGTATCCCACCTCACATACTGATCATGTATCCCTCAATGCACTTGATTTGAAAAAGATGAAAAATTAAACTTACCTTAAATATTTAGATAAATCAATAAATACCATTAATTGACTCGAAATTGCCGTTTTTACTTAGTATATTTTAAATCGTTGAAAATGCAACATTTACTCGAAAAGGAGGAAGAACAAGCAGACCGAAATATTTACTTTTTGCCTGCAAATAAGATCGAAGCTTATAACAACATTATTCTATGCTCCCAAAAGAAAACTGCAACGTGAAGTGTTGCGATAATGTAAACATTACCACGCTAGCGTGACAGCAGGCACAAATTGCCAATATATTAAGTAAAAAACTGATTTGATCATGTATCCCCGCTGATCAACTATCCCACCTTTCCCCTATTCGATACATGAAGTAAGTTCAAGAGTTTTGAGATTTTAAATCACGAAGTTAGAAAGCTTCGGGGCTCACCAGAATGTAAAGGGTACTTTTCAATTTTCTATGATTTAATATACGGATTGTATTTTAGTTTGAAGTTTATAGAAGTGCAATATATTTGAAATTTTTATAAAAATTTTTATTGCGCTTACTTACTGGGGAATCGGGGAAGAGAAACGATTAGTTGAAGGCAGACGAATCGATGCCGATGTATCTTCTACAAATAAAGTGTTTATAGAACGAGCTAGCGATTTTTTTGGTCGTGCAACGGTTTACAGGATAAACGAATCGGTCTCTGAGGAGGAATCGGTCGTTCAATTTCCAATACCCCGGGGGCGCACGCTTGAATCAGTTGCGCTTAATCTGCATTTCCCTTCTAGCCGGACGGCCAAGGAGTCCGATATTTTATTTAGTCGTGGAAGAATTTAATCAACGAGCACGAGGCGAAACCACCATCCCCGAAACTGGTGCATCGACATCGCTGCCACTCGAGAAAGCATTGTTACAAAGTCTAACGAGTTTTTCCATCTAGTGTCCTTTTTCGGTCGGTGCAACCTGCACCTTTCGAAATATGCGCATCAATTAACAAGCAGCGCGGAGAAACCACTGATGAGAGGTGGAAACGATAGCTATGAGCGAAACTCGATTTCGGAGGTGATGTGTTAGTTTTCTGTGGTTTTAAATTTTAGTTGGCGAGGATTAGAATATGAAATGGTCTTGGGCAGAAATTGGGTAGAAATTTGAGAGTTCTAGGCTCCTCGGATCCCAGGTTCCTCTGATCCTAGGTCCCTTGGATTCTAGGTTCCTCGGGTCCTAGATTCCTCGAGCCTAATTTCCTCGGATCCAAAATTCCTTAAACCTAATTTCCTCGGATCCTAAATTCCTTAAACCTAATTTGCTCGGATCCTAAATTCCTTGAACCTAATTTCCTCGGATCATAAATTCCTCGAACCTAATTTCCTCGGATCCTAAATTCCTTGAACCTAATTTCCTCGGATCCTAAATTCCTCGGATCCTAAATTCCTCGGATCCGAAATTCCTTGAACCTAATTTCCTCGGATCCAAGGTTCCCCGAGTCTTAGGTTATCTGGGCCCTAGATTATGCGAGCGCCAGATTCCCCAATTATCGAAAAGACGAACAAAAATCCAAGACCGAAATTTACATGTCCCAATCATCGGTGGCAGATGCATCTGCACTTTTTGTACAATTTTGGAACCGTTCCACGGAATGTACTACTTCGTACGCCCCCGTCACTGATTAGTGGTCTACCATGGCCGTCGTTTTTGCCATGATTGCAATAAACTGCTCGGATAAACGGCCGTTAGTGTGACGAGGGTGAAATCGCTTATCGATCGACTCTCCTAGAGAGCCAATGGCCGAGTATAATTTAAATAACACGGTATTTTTGCGATTGAACGGGGCTCAAAGCGACCCGGCCTGTGTGTACGTACTAGTGGTAATTGTCGTAATTAGATACGCGCCGATTGCGCCGGGGATGCAATTAAAATCTTGTCCGCGTAATCTGCGTGCCGCGTACGCCACGGTGCGTTTTAACGGGCCTCTGATGTGTTTCTGAGGGGGGGGGGGGGGGGGGGCAAATGGGACGGGCAGCTCGTTGCCAGGCGTTTAGACCAGAACTGCAATAGCTTATTAATATCCCTCCACTAATTAGCGACAGACACTTCTATGATTAGAACAGGTTAGGATGAAATAGGGTGGAAACTTCGGCGCCTCTGGCATTTCGTGTTTCCGAAAGCTTGCGGGACTTGGAAAATTTTCAGAATTCCGGCAGCTTTAGAGCTTTGGAAACTAGAGTTTCAGAACTCTCTGCGCACTTCAGAATTTCGAAACCTTCTGTATTTCGGGCATATCAGAATTTCCAAAGCTTCTATATATCGAGCAGTTCAGAATTTCGAGAGCCTCGAAATTTCGAGCGCTTCAGAATTTCGAAAGCACCGAAACTTCGGAACTCCATTACCTCGGTACACGACCTTACCGATCACCTCGATAATTATAGAAACCCAGCTCACCCAAGTGGTGGATGCTTAAGCGGACATTGTTATCTTTAGGGGGTTGTCGAACTTTCTTCGTACAGTTAGAGTATAAAGGCATTTAAAGGCGGGCGTGTGTGGAGATCTCTGAAGGCGGAACGTAAGTGGCGCTTGATGAAGGTAACGAGGGCAATTTAATGGAATGAGGGAGCAAGAAATTTCTTCGAGCAGAGTGTCGCTCGGTCTACGCACGCTCGAGGGATGCCAAGCGTCACGAAATGCACAGAACGGTTTAATTGCAATTAGATTTCGCCGATCGATCGCGACTCGGCTGGAAAGAAGCCTCGGGAACTTTCTGCCCTGATTAACAATTACCGTGGAAATCCGACAGCTGTGATTAGGCGGAGGAATTTCGAGTAGGAGCGAGACTGTAGCACTTCGCTGCAATTGAGGCGAATGGTTTCAAGATTTTAGTACGGAAGCCTACGTGACATTTATTCAGTGGAAATTGACAGCGAATTGGTGGGTACGGAGCACTAACGATGTAATTGCTTTCTTGCTGCTTAATCCGATCAATGCAGATATCTGGCTGCGAATAATCCCCTGGCAGGCATGCAGGTTTGAATAGAAATCGTTAATTGTGCTTTAATTAAACCACAGTCTACGCTCGTTTAGGATTTTCCCCAGCTGCGAAGCGATTTACGGGCGATTATTCGTCAAAAGAGTATCCCCGGATAAATTATTCGCCTGCGCGCGAGGGGCAGGTCCTGCGACTAGTTAGAAACTTGGCGCAAATGAAATTGCAGCTTAATCACCGTCTCTGGCAAAATTGATTCACGAATGGGTGAATTTTCGAATCGCGTGGCAGGTTCGTCATTCCGGAGCGGATGGACGCGAGTTCCTTATTATTTCGTCCCCTTTGGTAGTCTCGGACTAAACCCCTGGTAAATTGAACGAAACGCGACGCAGTTCTGTATTAAACGAGGAATAAAATGACAATTAAACGTTGCCTGTATTCGTCCAATCTGCTATGAACAACGCTCGACAATTCGATGCCCAACGTTGATTTATCGGATGAATTTATTTCAACACCGTAATTAAATAATCCGTCCATTATGAGCGAGCAGATATTCGACTGCGCCATGGTGAATCGAGGCTTGCCTTTAAGGGGTTAGCTCGCCTCAGGAGGTAGAAAATGTATCGATTCTTTGGGAATTTATTTCAGAAAGTACATGCATATTTTTATGCAATGGTTTTTATATTCAAATGAGAGACACTTTAACAGATTATTATATTATGTTTTGGTATAAAAATATTTATTTATTGCACAATTACAACTGGTTTCCCGGAAGCTGTTTTTAGAAACACGTTTTGCGGTGACCAACATTATTCGGAACTGGGCTATCTGAAATCAAAAAACGAAGAAGATTTAGTTAGTACAATAGTTTATCTAGTCTTTAATCGTTCCGTTTTATAAAATATTAATCTGGGACAAAATGGCAGATGTTTTAACTGAAATGATCGATTTTCGTAGAAAAAAACACTGATTTTTCATCAAAAACATCTGCCATTTTGTTCCAGATTAATATTTTATAAAACGGAACGATTAAAGACTAGATAAACTATTGTACTAACTAAATCTTCTTCGTTTTTTGATTTCAGATAGCCCAGTTCCGAATAATGTTGGTCACCGCAAAACGTGTTTCTAAAAACAGCTTCCGGGAAACCAGTTGTAATAAATAAATATTTTTATACCAAAACATAATATAATAATCTGTTAAAGTGTCTCTCATTTGAATATAAAAACCATTGCATAAAAATATGCATGTACTTTCTGAAATAAATTCCCAAAGAATCGATACATTTTCTACCTCCTGAGGCGAGCTAACCCCTTAATTAACCATGAACGCGGAGTTATTTTTTTTTTTCACTCCTTACTTATAGCCCCGTACTCCCAGAAGGAAATACACGGAATGCAGCTTTACTTTCGCAAGGAATAATGGACGACAATCAGCACGTCCAGAGGCAGAGTGGTAAATGGCAAATAAAAGACCGAGTGGCCCGGCATGGCAGGGCACATTTTCGCAAATGTATTTTCTTTTTTAAATAGTATTTATTTATGCCTTTAGTACACCCCGAAGTGAACTCCTGTAATGTTAAGTAACACCTCGATCTAGTCGCAGCGTACAAGGAAATGAAGTTTCGTGTACCCTGTTTGAGCTAACATCAACCACGAAACAATATGCCTCGAAAGTTGCGCGATAACCGTGCCAGTCGGTTCACGTGAACCACCCTGTACACGTCCCTGCTGGCGACGACGGAACTTCCACGCGTGCTATTATTTTGACGCAGTGGAGGATGAATAATGCCAAGGAGGATGTCTCGTCGATCTAACAGCATCCCCCTCGACGCTGTCTCATATATTTTTTTCCACCCCTGCGACGCCTGTCGACGACGTCGCCCCTTCCAGCCCCTCTGTTCCCCACTTTTCGTAACTTTGATTGTTAGGCAGTTGAATGGTGTCTTACTTAATTTGTTCTTAAAGTTGTTACTTAAAGGCGACTCTAAACGTCGCCAATGGTCCAGGGAGTTATTAATGGTTCCTTAGTTTATAGACAGCTTAAAGACCTTCTTAAGCAACTATTTATTGGATGAGTGAGAAATAAGTGGCTAACAATTTGTAACAATATTTTTCACGAATTTTCTGTTTGAAGCTTTTGATTGTTTTTTGTGCTTATCTGATGGTTAATTTTCCGATTCTTGTGGTTATTTTAATATCTGAATTCAGGGCCGGTGTGAGTTGATCGGAATGTGGGGAATATTCACACTTGAGATTTTGCTGTGTGTGGAATTCCACATTCGGGAATTTGGAAAGCATTTTACTATTTTCTATTTTTTGTTTCGCGCACTGCTGTATTTTTAGGCGATTGAAATTTGATTTTTTAGTTTGTACTCCGCCGCCCCTCCACAATCGGGAGATATTTGCTCCGCCGATACGGATTGAATTAGTAGAGTACTTTAAAGGCAGCGCAAGGCAGTTTCGCGTGGAAAAATATGCGCGTTAAATTCAATCGCTTGGAACGCGATCTCGCCGATCGGTCATGGAATCTTTGTCCGACCTGTTACAGAGAACATGCGGTATTTCGAATTTGTCTCTCGGCTGGCGGCCATCATCGAGCTGAAACGATCGCGCGTAATTAGTCGAGAGCTCATTCGGGAACGGCCAGACCGAAATACAGACAAATACGTTAAAACACGGACATATCGATTGACCGAGCTAATTAAAGGCATCGTGAAAAATGGCACGTATTGATAAATCACGAAGGGAGTCATGACTAATAGGTAGGGGGCGGCGGGGGGATTAAAATATCCGATTCGGAGTAAATTGCCGTGGACGCGTCGCCTCGCGAACCCTCTACTCTCGATTAACGTCAGTTTCGAGATTAAAGCACCGAGTTAATATCCCGTGTTTGCATCGGGTGTAATATTGAGGAACGCAAATGAAATTGCAGAATCTTCGCAGATAAAAGTGGGGGAAAGCTTTTAATAGCCTTGAACAGCTTTTACGTCCGACTATTTTTCAATCCTATTCCCTTAGCAAATACTCTCCTCTAGTATAATAATATCCACTCAACTAAAAGCTACCACATCTCCAGTAAAACAGTAACACACGTGCCCAAAAGTAACCAGCAGATGAAAAAGCGAATCGAACAGAAAAATTCCATTTAAAATAGCCACCATCCACTTCGTTGAGGCAACCCATCCAGATAAACGATAGTGACTTCCAAGCATCGATGCTTATCCCGTGTCCCCGCAAACAGGGTACAGTTTACCAGCAACGATACCCGGCGATCAATTAGCGATTCATTAATTAGCTGCTCGCGATTGCCGTCGATCCGGCATCCCGATCTTCTGAAATATTCAATCAGCTAAAATGAAATCGTGCCGACAGCGCGTTCGAATTCACGATCACCGCGCATAATGGATGGGATGTCGTCAGAGAATCGACGCCCAAATGTGACTTTTGCACTCGGTATAAATAAACGTGCCCCGTTCGGCCCGTGCATTATAGATGCCTGTTAAAATGATTATGTGGGTCGATATGGAGGGAAGCAGGTCCCGAGGCCAATGGACGGGTTGCAGGAAAAACGCGCGTTTCGACGGTCGTTCCGCGCTGGCGGGACGATTAATTTATCAGCCTCGAAAGCTGGGATAAACAATCGAAACTGGTTGGTTCTTTCGGGATATTAACGGGCGAGCTGGTCTCCGATGTCATCCCGTCGAGCTCGTATTCAATTCTCCACCCACCCACGTCCCCTTCTGGCTAATTCTGCTGGGAATTTAATTATAAGCGCAACGGATGGGATCTGAATGTGCAATTTACCTGACTCCACGGCAAATGAGATATTGACGCAGGAGGATTTCTGCGGCAGAGCCGAATGTATAATACTTTTTCCCGTCGCAATTGTCGGGTTAGTTGAACAAAATGGCAGGCAGATTGAAAGACGAGGTGTCTCCATATCCGCGCGATAAAGTTTCAGATTCTGGATTCACTGGGGCCTCCACTGTGGTCACACAGCGACGCGCGTAAAGCGTCACAAGCTACCCCCTCGGAAACAGTAGTAACGCTGAAATCCTCCAAGAGTTTCAAATAATAATAGCCCCCCTTAGTGTCCGCGTCATTATCCCACACGGGGCGCGACCGTGCCGCCACTTTTCCAGCAGCGACCGAGCGTCCCCTTAAAACCTCCCACGGAGAACACCGAACAGCGATTCCAGCCCCTCTTGACATTAAATCCGACACGGTTACCGGGGATTACCCGCCGAATCCCCTAAACTTCCCGCGCGACCGGAAGTTCGTCGTTTTACACCAGCCAGCTCGAAAATTGACCCGTAACTTCCACTCCAACGAGCCGGCGGATCCAGTGGCTCGCGTCGGGCGGGGCGGAATAAAAATGAAAAAAAAAAGAGAGGAGGAAAAAAAAAGGGGGAAAAAAATAGGAGACAGGTCAGCCACCGAGCCTCTGCCCGAAACGAGCGCGTACTCGACAATGAAACTTATGACGACTTCTTCGACCGCCATCGACAAAAATCCAGGCCCCGAGCCGCCGCTCCGATCGGTCACAATGGCGAGCCCCGATTAAGAGGGAGCCGTGGCCATTCAGAAACTTCGCCGCTGCGTCCTCCAGTCGTTAACGGAGTTTCACCTTAACGACTGGGCCCCGTTGCCGATAAATTTCGATCCAGGTACGGGCGCGGAGCGAACCCTGGACGGTCTACGTAAATATGGCGGCGAGTTGACCCCGGGACGAGGAAGAACTGGCTGCGGAAAGCGGTCGCGCACAAGCCCGCCGTGGAACGCGAGCTTCCGCGCGAGTTTGTCTTTGGTATTAACGGGTTTTGGTACAGAGAGAGAGAGAGAGGTACGCTGCCGGGGTTGCTTTAGCGCCATAAATTCTGCCCTACCCCCCACTGTGCCCCAGCCACCCGTTAATATCCCCCGCCGGGAAAGCGGTTTACGAAGCCCTCGAAACCACCCCGCTGGGCCTTTTGTTCTGTTTGCCCCTCCCTCCCTGCTCGCCACCCCCTTTTTTTTTCGCTGGCCGAAGTCTATACCACCGGCGAATCGTGGATAAATCCAGCGACGGCCACGCAGCACCGTTCCCGATGTATCGATTGGCCTTATCTTAGAGACGCCCTGTGGTCGTTTCTGCGCTCCTTGTTCCGTGGGGTTTGGGTGGTGTTAGGGGAGGCTGAGCGAGGGTACCGTTCGATAGTGTGATTCTGTGACCCGTTGTCTAGCGAGGGGCGGCCGATTTGATTCCGCAGCTGTCTCTGATTGCGGAATGTGGGGAATTTGTATTTAATTTGCGCGTAGGGAGGACGAGAGGGAATTTGAGTTACGAGCCGTAGCTGTTTTCCGCGCGAAGATTGGGAAGATTGCTGCAGGGAGGTGTGGCTCCGCGCAGAGAGCTGTAGAATGTATCTATGAACACGTGGAGGAATGTATAATGCAATGGGAGGTGAGTCGTGCACCGACATAATTAACAACGTTTCCGTGGCGGGTCTCGTTTAAACCGACAGGGAAATGTAGGAAAGACCGGCAGTACTTCGGCGAACTTCCCGGTTCAACTGAACACTCGCCATTTCCACGGACGAACTACGACTAGAAGATGGATCTGTAAACGGGGCGCTGGTTTACGAAGTCCCGTAAACTTTCCATCCCCTTTGTTACTATCCACCTTCGGTTTGTCGTGTTGTATTAACACCCGGTTAGCGTGCGCGAGCTGTGCATTCATTACTGAAACTCATTCGGGCGCGGAAGTAACTAATATCTCTTAGCTACCAGAAAATATCCTGCTACGAATATTATCCTACAAAAGAAATCTGAAGGGACCCCCGAAATCAGAATATCGTTCATTGTGTCTGTTTTAGAATCGTAACACTTTGGCGAAGAGACGAATAATGAAATTATATGAATTTCAGTTGCGCCCTCGATCACGCTGTTCTGGTTTAATTTTAAAGACGAGTTCCATAGCTCACGTTCCATTCAACCGAATTTTCCTAAATACTACAAAGGTAGCAGAATCGTCCCTCGGAGGACTTGAAGACGGGAGCGTAGAATTTCGACCCACATCGTCTGCACGTCATCTGGACGTTCTGGACATCGACCACGTACGTATCAACGTGAGCGAACGTATTCCGTGTCAGCTCGTTAGGAAATATCAAGCACGCCAACTATGACGGCGCTGGCGTCCATTAAATTAAGTCCTCGGTAGTTAACAGATTGCCTGGGAACATCGGGGATCCTTGACACTGCGATAATTTATATGCTAATTACGCCCGCCGAGTTTCGCCTATTGTTTCGGCTAATTATGATTCATATCTTTGCTTTGATACGCCATTGTGGCGCCCAGGAAATTTAAAGTTGCGGCTACGCTGGCAGATACGCGTGCAGGATGCCTCACTGATTTGTTACAGCGTGCTTGCCAGGAATATTCAGAAAATTGACAGAAATTGCTTGTTAAGTTTCGCGGAAGGTAAAAGTCTTTGGATTTACAACGGAATTGAAGACTCTGTTCTCGTTTCAAGTGGGAATGTTTCGAAGTTAATAGAAATCCGAGAAACTTTTATTGGAAAATATTTTTAGAAGATGAATGCATGGAAAGATACAGGGAGATATAGTTCCAGTCACCTGGCACATAAACGCGTCTGACCTCATACGAACCTGCTCCACTTCTACTAGCAGATTTTGCCTCTGGCATCCGTGCCTCGCTATCCTTACTTCCTTACTTCCTTACTAATATATAAAAGTGAAACGTTGTCTGTCTGTTTGTCCTTCTTTCACGCCTAAACGGCTGAACGGATTTCAATGAAATTTTGAATATACATTAAATACGTCCTAGATTAGATTATAGGCTATTTATAAATATGCTATCTAAAATAATAAATAATAATAATAATAATTCCCGGGTGAAACCGGGTAACGGGTTAGTTAGTATTCAATAATTTCTTTGACGAATGCTTCATTCGAAAGAGCAAAAATGACACTAACTAAAAAAATGCCAAATCTAAAGTAGATAATCCAACGAAAGTTAAAATATAAGTCAGATACCTAATTAGAAAAGCCTTCGTCAATGAAATACTCTAATTAAAACATAAATATCATTCTAAAACAGTTACTCCGGTACACGCAGGCGGTTGATGGGAATATATTTTTTATCTACGCGTGGAGAAGTCATCACAAATAAATTTGCCCGACGCGCAACATTCATTTAGCGTTCCTTCGTTTAAAAATGGCCCTGGAGGACGCCGGCCGAAAGTGGAAGACCATTGCGTCACGTGCCACGTTTCGTTCCCCTGAATTTAGTGCCCTCAAATGAAGTCCTCGCTGTTCATCACTGTTTGCCCCCCCCGACGCGAAATTAGTTTTTCGAAAGGCAAATCGCACTTGGCGCGAGCCGAGTAACATATGGACGCATCAATATCCCGCGCCGGTTAATAATTCTGTCTTCCAGCGGGAGACTTCCCGGAAAAGCTGGGTTTTCGTTACGCGAGTAGTCTGTTTATAGCGTTACCCCCGTGTTTCAAGCATTTATTAAACCTATCCTCAGCGAGGGAAATGTCGATACTACAAACTCCAAGTAGAAAATTTTGAAACATCCACGACCACCTCTTTTCCAACGTATAGATAGAAGCACTTAGAACTCCTTACGATTGCAGCGTCGAAAACGAAGGTAATGAAAGCCTTAACTCATCTAAAAAAATCCTATTTACAAGTTGAAACTTTGTGGACTAATTTTGTCCTTCAAATTTCAGTTACCATAGTTAAAAAAGATTCATGTACCTTATTTTTAGTACGCCCACATTTTTTCAAAGTTACCTTAAAAGTTCATTTGCAATACTTTTTAATATATTCTCTATGTATGGGTCCTCGAATTCCAAATCGATGGGTTGGCGTGATAAAATATTTTCCTATTAACCTGGCACAAAGAATGCGCGAAAGGAATAAACGCCACGCGATTCCATCGACAGGGACGATTTTATTAAGCATTCCCCTCCGTCCGTTTGAATCCACCTCTCCCCGTCCCTGTACACGTGATCTCGAGGCGCGCACCTTTTCACGGGTCCAATTTCCAATCGCGTCTCCACTTCTAACTGCGATCCGCCGACATTATAGGTTCTCGCCAGGAAATCGAAAGGAAAATCGTCGTTTTCCCCGGAAACTGGAGTGCACTCGCCACGGTATCGAAAATCTTCAGGGCGAGCGCGAGCTGGCCGGAGAGAAACGATCGCCTCCGAGGGCGCTGGAACTTTCGTATTAAATTCTTCAAAGATCCCTCGAAACGGGCGCCGAGTTTCCGCGCTGCCCGATAACAGACAACAAGGGCTCCTTTTTCCAGACCGCCGAGGGGCTTTCAATTAAAGTTCGCGGGTGGAAATTCCGTGTATCTGGATTTTCAGTGAACGGGGACCTACTGTCAAGTATTATTCAGAATTTTATGGACGTCTATCGTGGAATCGAATGGGGCATCTTTGGGTGGATTCTGTG
This sequence comes from Andrena fulva, assembly GCA_946251845.1. Classification (NCBI taxonomy): domain Eukaryota; kingdom Metazoa; phylum Arthropoda; class Insecta; order Hymenoptera; family Andrenidae; genus Andrena; species Andrena fulva. The sequence continues at coordinate 55,776,342 of OX276329.1, read as the reverse complement.
AAATTTATTCTTCTTTTACGCTTTCGCGACTGACACTTCTGTTATTGTTAAGGGGCAACATACACCTGCGACTGGAAAAGTCAGAGTGATCATTGGCAATGTTGTGTTTATTGAAAATATTCTCACTGATGGCGATGCTGGTGGATTCTGGCATCGCAAAGGGTAGCCAAGGAAGAATGAATGGTAACTGCGTCACGTGTACCCGAGAACAAAGTTTGCACGCGTAAACGTTGATGTTGTTCCACGTATAATTCCGTCTGCACAGAACGTCGAGCATCGCGAAATATTGTAAACGTTTGCCCGGGCGTCGCGACGCAGTCGCGACTTTGTTATTGCAGCGGGATGCAACGGGGGTGTTAAACACGCTGGCATAAATTGAGAGGGGCCAAGTTTCCGCTTAATATCGCCGACGAGGAAGCAGTTTAGCAAAGCGGAATCACCTGCCCCCCATCCGCGAGACTCCGTTTTCACGTCGGTTCGACAGTCTACCGCGAAACGCTCCGTATGCTGCACTTTCTGACGACGCGAGGACGATCACGGTGTTATCGATTTTATTGCGCAACGACCAACAAAGTGGGGAAGCGGAGTTAGCGGAGTCGACAAGCAGAAGACTGTGCAAATGCTTATCCTCGTAAACTCTGGCTCCAGCAGATAAGGCTGTTTAAAAATAGACGGGGAATATGAAAATGCGAAAATGCGAAATTCAAGGTTATTTCTGCAGAGTCATGGAAATATGAGGGGAGTAATTAGAATAATTAGATGGGCGAGTGAATCGGGGATCTACGCCTCTGTAATTTCCATAGAACACACTGACAACAGTAATTAACAGTTTTAATTCTAGAAACCCCGAACACGATTCCCTCGATATTCCACTCTCTGTTCGAGGCGTTCTTCGCCACTATTCAGACAAGTTCGGAAATCCATTCTTTAATTCGAGACTGTTTCACGAAACAGCACATTCTCTAGAACAAACTTCTCCGCGCGTCGTAAAACGCGACGATCGTTCAGCGAGCCCGTTTGCTCGGAGCACAAAAAGCGAGAAGGAGCTTGAAAACGTCGACGACGCTCGCGTATTAAAGCGTTTCCGCGACGAAAGCGACGCGACGTTGCGTGAAAAAGAAAAATCACGCTCGTCGCGACTTGAATTCCAGCCGCGTCGGGGGCGAATTTACGCGAGGCCACCACTTGATACCGCCTACGCGCAAGAGGTTAAAGCCGCGTATCCATGTCGCGCGGGGGGCCGTGCAAATGAAAAGCGCCAGCCGAGCATCCGAGATTCCACCTTTGCCCGGTGTAATCGGTCGGGCAAAGTGAAATTTCATCGCACTTTCCCTTTTAACGCGTCGCCAGGATCGCGGAACGCCCGATGAACGTCGAAGCCCTTTCTCCGTTTCACCTTTTCACTCGGATCCCTCGTAATTTGCCACGGGGAACAAACTGGCCGCGTTCAAAGCGGAAGTTTTAATCTCCGTGACCAGCTCCCGCCGTCACTGTGACATTATTCAATTTTATATTCCATTCGTTTCCCGCCTTGATTAAAGTTCCTCCGACTTTCGATCTGATTTCCAGCGATCTAATATTTACATTCTAATACTGCTGAGTAATACTTACTGCATTTAAGCATCTTTCGATATTAGTTTTCATGGATTCCTGAATCCTTATTTTCCACGTAATTGTAAACTTCGTTTTCCTATTCATTTATATTATACAATTTCTAAATAGACATGTGTCTGCGTATTTAGTCCTGATTTGTTGATATTACTGGAGATGAGATCGCACAGACAGTTATTTACGAGAACAGAACACGCTGGAGCGTGGTGGTTGGCGAGACAGTCTCAATATCGTCGATGGAAGCGCTGACTGACGAGGAAAGCCACTTCTGACGCGGAATTTCCTCGGACGCGTTTCAATCCATCCGACTTTTCCGGATGTCTATTATTCCGGATAGAAGGAACCGTTCGCCGGTAAATTGACGGTATAAGTCACCGTCGAACGGGAATTCCATGGAGAGAACTGGCCTGAGAAACTGGCTCTTCGTGTACGATATCGAGAGCAAGTTTTCAATCATCTCCGCTTCCCTTTCACAGCTCATATTTACATATTACTGCATTTGCATACTACCTTAAAAAACCTTCGCACTTAAGGGGGGAGCCTGGTGTAACTAGCTGGAAATCGAGGCATTTTTCGGGAATTTTTTTTAAAGAAAGTATTTAATCGATCTTTCTGAAACTTTCAGCATATTGTATTATCAGGTTAAGGAAGACAAAAAAAAATTTTATTAAAAATGAGCGCAAATAACAAAATTATAAGTGCTTATGCCCAGTCCGTTGGCGACGCAATTGTTACACTGCGGGCAACGTAGCGTCTTTTGGTTTCATCTAAAACCAAAAATCGAACAATTTTCATTTAGTTTATGAGTGTACGCACAGATCGTATAAATTCATAACTTAAAAGATGCAAAATTGAACAAATGGCGGCCTCTTGAAAAAAAATTCACTTTTTCCAACGAAATTTTGCCTTAAATGTGTAAAAAAAAGTTATTTATTTAAACAATATCATTATACTAAGAACGTAGCCCTATGAAGAAAATGTTCACAAATATCCGTGTACAAGGTCAAGTCGATTGGTTGAATATTTTTGGAGTTACATTGCCCGCAGATTGTAAAAGTGTCGTTTCGAGAAAAACGCATTTAAAGTTTTGTGGTAACCTGGCGCTCCGTAGCAAAACCGACCATATCCGCTTTAATTTTTCGAATTTCGTTTTGCGGCTTTGGGAACATATTATTGTGATGTTCAACTATTGGTTTATGCAAAAAAAAAAAATCGATTTCTTCGACCCGCTACACCAGGCTCCCCCCTTAAAACCACCGCATTATCAAAATCCGATCGATCATCCAAAATTATCATATCCTCACCCCCAATTCTATCTTTCGAAATACCCACAAGAAGAAAAGAACACCCGCAGGGTACAAATAGAATAATTACAAAAACCAAGAACTCAGTGTGCAATTTTTCCAAGAACGCCGGGGAATCGTTAACAAGAATTTTTCCCACGAAGATACGACGAGCAAGGGGGAGGGGGGGGCATAAATTTACAGGAAGCCAGCTTAATATCGCCTCGAGCAGGGAGTTGCTCGCGGGTACGCGTCCGCTTTCCAACTTGCTCTTTATCGCCCAATATCGTCGTCATTGTTGCGGTGATAAACGCGCGAAGAAGTTTCCCCTTGAAAAGATAAACGCGAGGAGGGATCATCGAGGCAGGGAGGGGGGCTGGAAAGACAATGAGACCGAGCAAATTAAACCGAGCACCGTGGGGGCTGGGTTGAGAAAAGAGCGTCGAGGAGCGTAGTTTGATTAACAGAAGCGTTAAGTGGACTCTGTAAAACTCGGAAGCTTCGCGACGGGACACGTTCGAATTTATAAGTTGCCCCGCCGACGACCATTTCGCTCTCCCATCGTCGAAGAAATTGGAAAGCAGGGTGGCGGAGCGTCGACCGATCGAATCATCGATCCAGCTGATAGCATGCCCATGGTGCGCGGCGTAATTTCGTTAGCACGATGCGTGTCAATTTATCGGGACCGGCCGCTTAATGATGGTAACGCCGGCACGATTTACTGAAACGCGCGTGCTCGTCCATAAAGATCCCTTTCGGCGTTCAATTTCGCCTGCGAGCGGCTCGCTGCCCTGGCGCTTTGGCAACAATCAGACAGCATCCACGAGGGGGCGTTTTTTTTTTTTTGGAAAGGTACGATTAAAAAATGGGAATGCACCCTTGTTTATTAATATTTAGAACGAAGGGCGTTTCATTCTTTACCATACCTTCCAAACTTCCAAACGGTCTATCATTAGGTCACATTAGGTCACCCTTTTTTATTTGATCTGTTAGGACAGAGGACGGAGCAGAGATTTTTTAGCAGGCGACGTGAAGGGGCCCCAGATAATCTCCACTAGGTGATCAAGCAAAGAGTGGTTGTTAACCCTTGCAGGAGGGTTCAAGTTTCTCGGGCTGAAAGGCTCGTACCAACGTCTTCTTCGCTCGAACGCACGATCAGAAGCTTTTGAACGGCGGCGTGCGCCTATTTATAGAGTAAAATGGGACATCCCGAGCGCGGTATCGAGCCGGTGCACGAGGCAGCTGCATCAGCCCGTTTATCGCGACGACGAAATCTGCCATGGGAGAAGAGCTCGAGGATCGGCGCTAGGTCGACGGTGTTATCTCTTTTGATCGCGTCTTCGTTGCTCATCCACGGTGTAATGACGTTAGTAGGCGTGCAGGCATGAAGTTATCGGAAGCATGTTGTTAATACCGCTCGCGGCTGCTGCACTTTATTGGAGGCACGTCGCCCTTTTTGACGTTCAATCTCCGCGTGCCTGCGTGGCGCGCGTTGCTCCTAGAGGAATCCCTGGGATACGAGATTGAAAATATACTCGTAGAAGGTGGGAGCGAGAGGATCGCGCGGCGATAAAGTGGCAAGCGAATTACAAATTGGAACGGTCTCCTTTAAAGTTTTCGGGGGAAGCTTTTTAAGTTTGGGGATGGACCTTTTTAAATCGGGTCTCAAGACGGGTCGGGGTCCTTCCTAAGTTTTGGAACGTGTGTTTTTTGAACGACAGTAGGGCTTGTCAACGTTTTTCTACGAATTTTCACACAGGTTAATATCACTGTCTATCCTACAAGACCTGGTCTCTCCTTTCAACATTCTTACACTCACCAGATTCCCGTGTTACTGGATTGTTTCGCGTGATATCTCAGGCAGAGAGCACGCTACGTGGATTCCATCAGATTTCTAAAGGATAAAGGGTGGGCTGAATATTCAATGTTCACTGTCAGCCCCGGTGTCTCAGGCAAAATGCAATTTGTCAAGACTCCCCTTACGATTTTGTCTAACATTACACCGCGGTGTAACGTCACCAGCGAGCGTGCAACGATAAATTCGTCACGGGAAGTTTCCGCCTTAATATCTTCTACGCAACGACAGGCGACAGAGAGAGACTTCCTTTCACCCCCGAGCTCGACATTCTTCACTTGTGTACCACCTCGAAAGACGATCGAAAGAGGAAGATAGAAACCTTGCGTGAAACCTCCACTAATTTCCACTGTAGGTTCCTAACTTTCAAGCCAGCAATGAATCAAAATTGTTATTCTGTTCATTACTTAACCCTTAACTGGTGACGTCCCACTTTGCGACATAAATGGTGACGCGGAGTCTCACAGACCCCTTCTTTAATAATTTGACATTGTCAAGCCTAAATTTATTTTTAACATATACGGGAGTTATTAGTGACTTTGTTACATGTTTGAAAATATACTTTTGCACGTTTTGTTCAAAACCACTGAAAGTTGCCTTCGCGAAAAGACATATTCTAAAACAAGGTCGAATGAAACGAAGGAAAATAAAGGAAAAATAATTCTCCAGGAGTCTTCCACGTCGCCAGTTAAGGGTTAAGGTACGTAGGTAATACTCCCCGCGTGGAAACTTTAATCCTCGACATCTCAGAAACCCAATATCCCCACTTCCTCCCATTAACCCTCTAGGGACGAGTGGGACTCCAGAGTCCCATTCAGATTAACACATTTTTATTTACGTTCCATCAATAAGATCGAGATTTGATAGGTATAGTGACCTTTAGTAGGCAGAGAAGAAACTGTTGTACCATCAGAACCCGAAATTAAACTTTTTTTTGTTATAAACAAATTAAAAAAAACAAAAATTAAAAAAAAAAAATTAACGAGTAGCTTCCAAATCCGAAGTATAAAATAGACAATTTTAACGCTCAAAAAAATTCTACGTTAAGTTTAAAACATCCCCGTCCCTAGAGGGTTAAAAACCTCCACGCACCCTCCAATTTCCACATAAACGTGGCTCAAGAAAAAACTAAAAAAGTGCTCCTCGCAAATACCTATAAACCTGTCCGAAACCCCTCCCTCGTCATCCCCCGGTTTATCGAGGGCGTAAAAGAAGGAAGAGGCTGTCAGAACGTCGCACAACGAGGCGCCAGGAGAACGACAATAATTAACCGCCCCTGATTCTGGTTAACCAGACCGAGATATGGGCGCATAGCAGGGGGCCGGGATGGAAGTTCAGGGTTCCGGCGGAACGAGACGGGATCCAATTAGTCGAAGCACCACCAACGATCTTGTCTTCGGTGTTGCGTCGTAACGTAACAACGCCATTGAGCACGTGGGCATAAATTCACCTTAGAGGCTTCACCCCCGCTTAACATCGCCAACGGGGAAGCGGTTTACGAGGACGCCAGCCAGTTCTGCCTCCGCCCCAGCGCCAGCCCCGCGAGCCCCCGGCGAGGCTCGGGCCTGGAGCAGCCTGGGAGCCGGCGCTGCAAACCGAACGCGGAGTCCGACAGACGTTGGAAAGCGTTCCCTCCAGGCTGAAACTCCGGATTCTGTCTTTAGTCACGTAGTCGAGGGGTGAGCCAGGGTCGGCTTTGTTAAGCAACGCGCCCCCCGACGCCTCCGACTCCCGTTCCCACGGGGAGGACACCATTTGGCGGGTTCGCCTTGATCGTCTGATAATGTCCATCGATCCCTTATTAGTGCTAACCACGTGCAATTCGTGTACGTGGCGGTGGCTGCGATAATGGCTGATGTTTCTTGGGGCAGAACAAGATTTAGGGAGTTCAGGCGACAGAGTATGGGAGTGCCTGGGGGTGGTAATCGGGGGTGGGCGAGGGTTGGTTGCGCGCAGTGTAGCTTTGCTTTGTAGCCGATATGAATTATTGTCTCTGTGATAATGATGCCTGGTCCTTGCAGTGGAATACACATGGGGCTTCCCGGAGTTACTTAGCCTTCGGGGGGGTAGAAGTCTTGAGTAGAAGGAACATCGCACGGTCCCCTCTTTTCACTCGGGTCACTGGCTCTATGGTCCACCTTTGCCTCAGACACTCACTTCCAGGTCCACTTGCGACGACCTCCACAAACAACCTCTCGTTCGAGCGAAAGCTAGCCCGGCTAATGTTCCCAGTGGCAGATAGACAAGTAGCCGTGTCTCACGCGAGATGCACCCAAGGAACTCGCGCTAAGGGGTCCGTCGAGGTTGGTTTCGTTATTCGAGGGGTTGCTGCGCGCTCCAAGGCCGCGGCCCGTGCTCTGGCACGGCGAACTGGGGCGAGCAGCTTTCAGAGGGCATTGCGTCTGGGATCAGGCGGTGGATCGTGGTCTCTCAGGATGTAAAGGAGCATCCACAGCCCGTGGGGACGGCCGTTATGCGCGCAGCCGTCTTTATTGCTCGCCCTCCCCCCCCCCCCCCCGACCCCCCGCCGCCGGTGAAGGATGTGGACTTAGCTTAACGGAGTGTTCCCTTCCGTTCCTGGAATCCACCGTTTCCTAGCTCCCCCCGTCGCCCCACCGACGCCGCGCTTTTCTGCGTTCTTCTTTCGCGGCCCGCTCCATTCTCTCTCCCATCCCCGCGCCTTTCCTCTCCCTTTTTCACTCGTATCTCCCGCCGGTGCCAACAAAAGACGGCAGTAATCTGCAAACGACCTGGCTTATATCTAACGAGGCAACACATTAGTCACGGCCGGCGATCTGTATGAGTAGATATTACGCGTGATGCAATTTTATTTACGAGCCGCGATTACGGCCAACCGCCCTGGCAATTTACTTCCTCCGGACCGCGCTCCCGTAATCGCGTTTTTATTCCGCGCGCGCCCCCCCCCCCCCAACCCCCGTGCGTGCGCCCATTGTTCCTTGGCTACTCCGAGGGCGTTGGGCAATGTCCTCCCGCCACTCGCGGATCCAATGCAGGACCTTGACAGCTGAGCTGTGATGCCGAAGGGAATAGGCGCGCCGATTAAACGGGGATGATTGTAAGAGGATTTTTCTTGTCGCGGGGATTGGGTATGAACAATTCCGGGCTTTTCTACTGAAGAATCGCGAAGGTGGACTCCATTTTTGGTTGATGCCATTTTTCTTGCCTTCCCTTTTTTGTCACACTGGTTCAAGTGCTTAACAACAGTTGGACGGGACTCCACAATGCCCAGTCAACATTTCCACCATGGCTGATCAACGAATTAAAGGGAGTCGCGTACGCAGATTGGCTCGCGTGCAATTCCATAGCTCCAATCGTATGGAAAACGAAAGGATTTTCATCGCGAGCAAATATTCTCTGTGTCGCGTTCTATCCACCTTCGTTCAATCGGCCCCGAAATTCGTTTTTTTTTCCCCCCGAATGTCGCGTCGCTGGGTCAGAGGCGAAACGTTCACGCGGCTCGGATTTTCGTACCCTCCAACGCGATAACGGCGGGCTTTTTGTTCGGCAGTTCGATCGGGAATCGTTCGATGCGAGCCGGGGTAATTAATTAACAGCGGAGCCCTTCGTCTTTATTTTGTCGTCGAGCCGATAATCGGGGGATTACTGGCTGCGGGAATGATAATGCCCGCAGACATTTACCTGCAACCTCGCTGGCTAAATCGCGTGTACATCAGGATCCAGCTAGGTGAGCAGCTAATAGTTCGCAGATGGTCAAAGTACCTGGCTGGGATTTCCAATCGTCCGACCGGGCCACTGGTTCAGCAAAGCTTGATGTAATTGCCCGCGGTTACACGGTTCCTCTTCGATGAGTTGCTGCTGAACACCCTGAATGAGAGAGTTCCTTGCGTTCGCGAGTGATTGTAATAATTTCACGCGGAGAATAATTTCATCTCATTTGATGGAGAAATACAGGGGCTTCTTTGGATTCATCCTAAGTCTTCGCTTCAGTTGTAGAATGAGGTTAAATTCTATTTATGGGTCCCAATATTTTATTCTAATATATGGATCTTGATATTTAAAATAATTCGCGTACTTGCAAGAGACAGTCATGTGTATCGACCGTAAGAAATGGATGGTAAAAGTGACGTTTTAAAGGGCAAGGCGATCGCCAGGAGAAGAAACTTAAGTCACCGCGGCAGCCAGTAGTATAGACCCGCACGAGTCAGCCGTATAGACTCCATAACTCGACCTTGTTGATCTTTCACCGCTGCCAGAGCACTTTGGCACGGCCTATCGGCGGCTGTGGATCTAGTAGATGCCAAGTACAATAGTGTCGAGACGAACGAACCCATAAAATCGCGACTACCCTCGAAATAACTGCGTTTCCACATTCATGTCAATATAGCAAAGAAACCTGACAATCACCAATACCGGTATTTATTCAGTTACCTCCATACTTCAATTCCCTCGAAACTGTGGATTATTTCATTCCGTAGGAACATAAACGTTGACAAAAGTTATTTCTTGCGAATTTCCCGGCGCCACGGTACCTAATCGTTCGCGACTATGTATACATTTGTTCCAATTCGAACGTCCATGAGAGGGAAAAAAGCGCCAGAAAGCCGGTCGAACTTTCAATTATCCCAAGCCCGGCTTGTAACGAACGAAAGTGCCCTCTCGGCGGAAGCGTAAGGCGAAGTCGTAACGCGAACTCTCCCGTTAATTTGTTCGAAAATACCGGGCCGGGCGATTTCTCACGAACCACGGGGGAATTTTACGACACCGGGGGCTACGCCGGATCGCCCGCGGTGCGTGTTCGCGTTGAAAATTTCAAGCAGCACGCCAGAGCGTAATACAATGCGCGCGTTAAAACGAACGCTCACGTTTCGCATAAATCCGCCCATTTTTTCCCCCAATAGGGCTGGCGGACGGTGGGGGGCGATCGTGCGAGGGAAATCACGAACGCAATAAACATTGGATCGAGCTCGTTCTTTAACCCCCCGCCGCTGTGAAACGCGGAGAAACGGATTCGTGTGTGGAGCGTCGAGCGGAGGGATTCTATTTGCGACTTTTCCTTTAAGGGCGTCGCTTCCGGGCGTGCACGCGTATTTATGCCGGGAAGCAGAGGCTGTTCCTTAGATAAATATTGCCTCAGGAATATTCGAAGAATGTATAGAAACGCCGAGGAACAGTATTACTAAATATTACGAGGTATTTTCAGAAGGCGATCGATAATTCTTCAGGCTTCTGGTGTTCATTGAACTAAACGAAAATTACTGAAGTCGAGTAACCTTCGTTGAACAATGCAATTGCTGTACCGCCGAGGCACTCGATTTTCATAAATTTCCAGCGGCCTCGGTACGTTCCGCAGAGTTAATTCGGCGAAGCGAGATTTCCCGGATGCTCCAGACGAGGCTTGTAATTGAACAGAGTCCAATGCATGTCTGGTAGCGAAAATTTTCGGATATCTATGGAGGGCTGGTTCGACGGGAATCGATGTCTCGAGTCGAATACGATGCCAGCAGCATCCGGATGCAATCCGACGGTGGAAACAGGTCCCGGTGCATTTCAGACACTCCTACATGCTCGCGTCGCTAACAGATTGGCTGTGTTCTCGAAATCGCTGCGTTTAGTTTAGGATTATTTAGATTCGGGGATTGAACGCTGATTTGGCACGGCGATACCAGCGTGTAGTCTCCCCATCCTCTAGCCGAGGATAAAGTGCACCGTCTACGGAGGATCGATCTGATATTCAACGAGACCCTCGCTTGTTTCTTGGCCCCTCGTAGTGGAATAAGCTCTTGACTGAATTGGAAACGAATATCTTGTCGGTTGAATTAATTTAAAGTGATTAAGGTCGCCGTACCTGGCCTCGTGAAAGGTCTGTCGTGTTCGTCGAATAAAGATCGAGGCGGAATTATCTGAATACGAATCTTTGCCCATGGAGCTTTCGCAGTTCACCCCTCTAAACGCAGTGTTTTAAGTCCCCTCAGAAATTTCTCTATTCACAAGTTTCCGCGAAATTCTCGATTCCTATACGAATCCTTATAATTCCTGTACAAATTACAAATGTCAGTATGCAATATCCATCATTCTCCCTCTAAAGGAATGGAACTACCCTTCGAGAAAATATGCTCAGAAAAATATAATAAATAAAATAGTTAAAAGGCAAAAGATATTTACATTCAAACTTCTTTACGCGAAACGACAATTTTATACGCGTCGACTTAATAATTCCTCCCACGGAAATGTCACCCAGCTACACAGTTCATCTGCATATACTAATAATAATAATAATATACCGCAGTTAACGAGATTATGAAGTGGAATTTGTTCATGAATTACGCAAGAACTCGGCTAGATATCGCGAGAAAATAGCCTCGAAGGGGTTGCAGGCGGAAGTGGCTGGCGGTATCAGGGATTTCTCGAGAGGAACAGTTCCGTGAGCCGCCGGGGCCGCGCGGAGCTGGCGTTGAATTCGAAAGGAGGCTGAAAATCGACGCGAAACCGTGGAGCTGGCTGCGACCGGAAACGGATTACCGCCATTAAGGTCGACGTCTTCTTAATGGCGCTTCGACAGCGGCGAACGTGCATTTCGCCCGGTCGATCGTCCACTTTTATCGCGTGGTAATCGAGTCAACGGCACCAGGAGGGACGAAGGAACGTTGTTTCGAGGGTCTGAGTGAAAAGAATTGTTGCAAGATTGGCGGGAGACTGCTGCTGGAATCCAGTGGGGCGGCCGCAGCTGCGAACGAAAGTGCACGTCGGTTGGTTGGTAGAATCGAAACGCGATACTCGCGCCATGCATCATGCAGCGTCGTTCCTTTTCCCGCGGAAAATTTGTTTCGAGGGCGGCGTAATGGAAAGGTGCGGCGCTGATCTTGGGGCGCATGGAGAAACAAGGGGGCGACGATGTGCGATCGTGGACTGATTTTTAACAGGTTGCTCGAAAGCTCTGGAATTTCTGAAACGATAGGGGGTGTAAGAACACGCATACTGCTAAACGGAAAACGCTATTTTCATTACGAAAAGCATTTGAATCGATTACTAGGGAGACTGTACCTAATATCGCCAGTGTTCCTAATATCGCCACTCGCTATATCTCTTAAAGTAAGCTCTAAAATTTATCGGTTATGCACTGAATTAGTACCTAAACATATGTAGGAAGACATACTATAATTGCAGCATCACGTGATCAACAATTACAGAAAGGGAAGGATTTTAGAGAATCTTAATAGTGTAAAAATTTATTGGACTATCACAATTTTACGTCACATTCGGAGAAGGTAAGTCTAATAAATCTGTGAATGCAAGAATATCTACTAGAAATACCTAATTAATGATGTACTTAAGAAATGAAAACGATTCAAATATTTTTCGTAATGAAAATAGCGTTTTTCTTTTAGCAGTATGCGTGTTCTCAATACCGCCTACCGGAGAACAATGGTTTCGATGTAATGCTTGTTACAGGTGAGGTCACGAAATGTGCGGAGCAACCGAAATAAAATTTATTTGTCCAATATGTACATCGGAACGTAAAAAATAAAATATTTTAAAAATCTATATTTTCAAATTTCTATATTATTCTAATAAAAATGAAATCAAAGATGGATAAAAAGACATTTATAGAGCAAGAAATAATAAAAGCACATGTGAAAATGACTTTAAAAACTCATATATACATGAATTAATCAATATTTCTTGAGTAGGCGATATTAGGTACACTTTTTTCAGGACCCGATTTTTGCATGTCTTACGTTTTTTTAGTCCTAATTAACAATTTGTAGGTTTCAACGATTCTAACATATGCTACATGAAAGATGAATAATTTCTCTTTACTTTGAAACGAGCTGTATGGAAAAATATCAATTATTATTCAATCGACAGCGATTTAACTTTTGCCTGGCGATATTAGGTACAGTCACCCTACAGTCCTTAAATAATATGTCAGTGATATGTAACGTCAGAACTCACCAAATTCAGATGGACGATAGATATATTCTGTGTTTTCCTCAGGTGTTCCTTAGCTACTCCTGCAACACAAAAATATAAATATCGTTAGTGGTTGAATAGTTCACGTTCCCACGTCCTAATATCGTAAAGTATTTTCGTCTTCTTTACAACAAAGAAGAATTCCCGCAATTCACCTTTCCTCCTCCGCAAAGAGGAAAGACAAGATTAAGTTTTAATCATCGCACACCTCCAACTCAAAGTCCTCCCGACCAATTCGTCCTTCCCCCGAACACAGCACAGCAGAAGAGTTACCGAGTTACTCCTCCCAAATTAAGTTCACCGGCATTCACCCCGTGCCGGCTGTATTCGGAAAAATTAATTAAATCCCGTCCAGAGGACGTAAACAGCACGGTACGTAATCCGAAAGCGCTTGTTTCTTTTGCGACTTCTCCGGTTCTTTCGTGCCCCGGTCGCAGTCGCGTAATTACCTCGGAGCGAACGACTGCCCCCTCGACTCCCCACTGCCGCCTTTCCCCGGGAGGAATGAAAAATTTCAGCGGGGACGCCCGCTGACAAATTATGAAACACCTTTTGCCACGTCGGACGCGAGAATTCGCGACGACCGCGCGCGCGAGGCTCCTTCGCTCCGTCGCCAGGATCAAGCCTCCCCCGAAGGAATTTATAATTCCCGCGTTGCACCCCCACGACCAGTTGAAACAGAGTGACCCACGTTGCGTTATTCAGGCGAGCGTGCCGCGTTATTCACGCCGAGCGAGGCCCGTGCGAAACAGTTTGCGCTAAATGACGCTATTTAGAAATGCTCCCTCAGTGCGCGTAACGAGTCGAGGCGCGCCAGTAAACCGATAAAACTGGGATCGAAATGTATCGGCGCGTATCCGCGGCACCGTCCGATCAGTTGCATTCGAAGGGGGATCAAAGTTATCCGACATTTTACAGCGACGCGATATGATTAATCGTTCGTTGCTGGGGCTCGACCTGTCGCCGCGCGCATTATGGAAATGCGACTCGCGCCAGACACGCTATTTTCCCGCCGCCGGAAACACCCCAATCTCGGGGACAGGCTGTAATATTGTAACGGTCGTCGAGTACTGTGGTTAGCTTCCCGTTGGCGATCACAAAGCTTGCAAATCCTTCGCGCGGTTTACTCTAACGACACTGTTGTTCGGTGTACTGGCTTCAAACTTCGACGGATTAAAAATCGAGGAACACATCGGTATTTCCTGCGAGCGTGGCTTTGATCGAATAGCGGCAGCTTCGTAGATGAGAAGGTACAAAGAATGAATAGTTTATACGGGCGCAACGGTGTGCTCCTTGAAGCGTACCACTATGGACGGTTTCGTACAGTGGCGCGCAAGTAGTAATGGCGAGCATTAGTCAGACGCGCCAGACGCGCCTCTTCGGTGATTGTTCAAGATGGAATTTCTGGAAAACGATGCCTCCTAGGGAACAGTTTCATAGCACACTTTCCATTCATTTTCACTCGATGAATAATCTTCTCTCAGATTGTACCGGCTTTTATATCCGGTATAAATGTATTGTTCTTTAACGTTCCTCGAAGCCGCAGCGCGGATTTTTTAGCCAGATGTTCCCCGTTCAGATAAAAGCCGACCCAGTTAAGTGCAACGCTTTCGATGCAATCTGGCTGGAATATCCTGGCCGCCCGTGCAGTCGAAATCGTTAAAGTCGTGCATAATGGGCCAATAAGGAAGGCCAGCAGATAGGCCGAAGCGATCGTTAGCCTGGTTTTCTAACGTTATTTCCTCGGGAAACGTGGGGACAGGGTGCGGGCGGGGGTGGTCGACGTTCCTGCCCGGAACTCGATAACATTTTCCAGCGGCGTTCGCGATCGTATTTCCTTCGCGAGCTTGTGAAAGGGAGCGCCGCGACGATTTCCACGACGATTCACTGAGGAGACAAGTGCGCGAGAGATCGGATCACCAATTTGCCTAAAATTTTCTGTACAATTAGTGCTCACCCTGCCGCAGGGAGCACTGCTCTAAATTCTGTAATAAAATCCCGTTTAAAAAATCGTTTCTTCTACAACCCCGATACACTCAACTTTCTATTCTCTTGGAGCATAATTGTGTGATACGTGCTACGTAAAAAGTGCGCACAAAATTTGATTACATCACAGGTCTGAATCTCTAGCGCCTCGCTGTAAGTAGAAAATGAAGGAACTCGAAGAAGGGGAGCGCAGAGGCGGGAAAGCGTTGCTTGTCTACTCAACATCGTCGCGAGCAAAATTCACAGGTTTACGTGTACCGTAAGCGGATTGGTATCTGCCAAAGCTTCCCTGCTTTGAATGTTTCAGTAACAAGTTACCGCCCGCGAATTGACTTTGATGTAGCTTTGATTAAATTCAAGGGAAGAACTATCAGAGACAACAGGTGATAGTCTTTGGCACATTCTACTCCATTGAGGAATTAAAATAGGTAATTCAAATAACCGTAATCTTCAATACCTATTTAAAGTCCAATAATTAATAACCTTCTAGCCTATAATTCAGAAATCCTGTCTAGCATCAGACAAGCTACTCGAAATTGTATAATGTAGATAAGCCCCCATTCAAGCGCTAACTCGAATCCTCCGCTCGCGCAGCTGATAAGTACCTTAAACTCTTGCTAACGGAGCGTTTGCAATTAGTCGAAATAGCCGCGAAACACGGCAAGTCACAGTGCACGGGTACAACCATTAGTTGAATGAGCCCCCTCGAAAGAAGCTAAGGATCCCGGCGCTGTGTTAAAAGGACTCTCCTTCGCGTTCTGAAATCTTACGTCAGCGAGGCTGGTCCAAGAATGTCCAAGCGGTCTATATTCCATTGG
Source organism: Andrena fulva (assembly GCA_946251845.1). NCBI lineage: Eukaryota > Metazoa > Arthropoda > Insecta > Hymenoptera > Andrenidae > Andrena > Andrena fulva. Next base: position 55,760,836 of record OX276329.1, on the reverse strand, counting down.
ACGTAAAAGGAACTACATTCATCGGGGTTCTTTTCTACCTTGGCCGGGGTGGAACGGGCGAACAAAAGCCTGGAAATATTAATTTAATGCTAGGACGAAATTATGCGCGGGTAGTAAATCAGAGGCCCCCCGTTCTTTTGTTCGGGAGACCGGTTGCTGGGCGCGTCCTCGGCGTCCCCTATCAGTAAACCACCGGCATCGTCAACGAAATTGCTCGTCTTCCTTCGTATAACTAATCGACGAACTAAGGAATCGAATGCTAATTCTACCCATTGTCCCGAGACAGTATTTCAGTTGCGAAGCCTTTGGCGCAAAAATCTGTGGGAGATGGTGCTTTTTCTTGCACGGGGCAGTTAATGGGGAACATTGCTGCCTTTTGGCCTTTTTGTAAATGCGTTTATGTCTACGTGTAATAAATCGTGTAGTGGCGTTTAATTTAATTTTGCGCGTAAAATAGCAGTCCCGGAATGCGTTGTTTATTTGCGTGATAATATTTATGGTGGCCTTTCTAAAAATGTTTATTTATATGTAAAAGCACAGTCAGAGACAATAAAATGAGTATTTTCAGTGACCAATTTCTGTTAATATATTCGTTTATTCGAGTGTAAAAAATAATGTTTTGTCAGGTGGCCCTTTTCTTTTTGCATTTCACCGGGTTATTTACAAAGTAATTTCACCTTTGCCTCTTTTGTTGACCTCTTTTTTTTATTTCTTCCTGTTTTTTGTACGCCCCCCAGCATTTATGTTTTTTCGTAAAAAAATTGGAAATAGAGTTACTAATGATTCTCGCGATAAATGCACGTGTTGTTGATACTTTTCGATTAAAGGAACATTTAGCACGCGTGAAAACTGAGATTGCTTTAAAAAGTGCATCTGGTTGCCAGCAGCTAACGTTCCCTCCGCATTTCCCAGGACTGTTCTTCCCAACCGTTTCATAATTAGCGCGCAACTTTAGTGTTTCATAATTCAGCACAGATTCTACGAAATAAATGCCATGCATATGCATGAAATATGCAATACGTTGCCGCATACGTCATTCGAGTGAAATATGCAAAACATATGCATTATGGAGATTCCGCGAAATAAGAAATGCATTTTTAAAACTCCCCGACCGCGAAACAAATTTCCGTCCAAGTTCCATTTCTTTACTCGTTTTCCGTAAGAGCATCCATTTTCATGAACGTCCCTGTTATAACAGCAAGTGCTTTCCCATCCACTCGCTTCTCAACCTCGACTTTCTCCAAATTACTTTCCGCATTTTATTCATAGAGCGTAACGCAAAACTAATATCATTTGCTCGTGTAAACCGCGTGCTTTCAAACTTACAGTTCACGTGCCCCTAAACCTTCGCGCACTTCGCAAACTTACACCTAACGTGCCATGACGTAAACCGATAGCTATTTCATTGAGCAATAAATCAATTCCCATAACCATGGTAGCTTACATTCATCTTCCGAGCAACGTCTCGAAATTCCAAGTGAATACGAAGCAACTGTGCTGGCGCGGGGATACCTACGCCCCAGTTTTCGCTACGTGTAATTATATAGAACTCGAGGCTTACATGCAAATCGGTTCCCCATCGCCAGGATTTAATTGATCCGGTGTGATATGGTAATCTGATACGATTATGCGTATTTCCAATAATGAATTGCGACCGTCACGGATCTAGGGGAAATCTAATTTACCACCGTGTGCTGCCACCCACGTTGTGGGTGTTATCAGACAAACTAATCCTTCGAAGGTGAACTATCCTCAAACTGTATCTTCGATGGGCAAGAATTTTCAAAATACTTTCCATTCATGAAATGGCCCATCTGCTAGGTTACCGACAGTTCATTCTCTCGTCAGCGGTGTCTCCCGTTTATTCGAAGGTAGAAGATCCTCGTTCGGTGGTGGGCTAGTGAGATTTTCGACCACCATCTTTGGGACGACCCGTATCACGAATTCTACTGCCGAGTCTTTCGCGAGCATATCGATTTTCCATCGAAACTATAGTCTGCTCCGTATACCTTCCAGATTTCCAGATCCGACGACCTCGTTATCGCCGGTTAGGCCGAGCAAATCTGGACTCAGCCAAATTCAAATCGAATTTCCTTTTCGCTCCAACGGATTCCCCCGTTTTCGAGTGATTTCCGGGACAAATACAATCGTTTACGTGCTTCGCGCAGCGACGATTTCAACTTGTCGCTTCCCTCCCAAACGTTTACACTTTCCCTCCCCCAATTTGGTGCCTTCGCGTTTCGCACAGCGTAAAGAAAACAGTAGCCACGGTTTCTAAGAACGAATGACGAAGGATGATGGCCAAGTCACTTCATACAAGAAGATGGTTCATATTAAATTTCTCCCGCTCCTGTGCACTGATTACAAATTCGAGAAAGTCTCCGCCAACGAGTATACAAGAGCGTTGCAAAAAATTATTGATAGGTCCAATGAGCCACTAAAAAGTCTTGCAATGAACCAATATACATTTCGAGCAATGTACAGTGAACAGGACCGGCAATTTCAACCCTCGTTCCACGATATTCTTCAATTATTTTATGCAAATTCACGCGCTACGGACGGGGGACGAGATCCGTCGACAGACAACCGCCATTTAACGGCACCGTTGTCGCCATTATTGGCTACACATCGGTCGTTAAGCCTTTCCAGTCATAAAGCAGATTGAAGTGGAGCCGGTATTTTGACGCTTCGTAATCCGCCCCGTCCGCTGCTCCCTAGCGTTTTCGAATAATTTAAGCGTTTAAGAGTACGTTTGCCCGTCGTATCGCGCCGTTCCACGCCATTTCAGCCAACATTTTGCACGGGGGGTTGCATCGCGAACACACACGCCCGCGGCACACGTTTTTCTTCTGATACGCGGTTTCGCCCACGAAACATGCTTCGAACGATTGAAATTTTCAATCAGAGTTATGACCTGAGAAATAAAACTTCTCTGTGAGAATCGAGTCTCTGTCAACCGCCACGAAATTCTCTTACCCCGACTTTCACGCGAATTCGCAATGTCTTTTAATTTAGCGGGGAGGGAACACGGGGTCACTGTCCATGGAAATTTTCACGGGGACTTTTACCCTCGTTAATCTCGCGGTTAACCCCGATTTTCTGCCGGATTTGCCGCACATCCGGTGCCCCTCGTACGATCTTAGAACAGCCGATCATCCTTCCTGAATCTCTTATTGTAGCCCACGAAATCCTTGCAGTGATATATTAAGTCCGGTATTATTCCGCAAAGCCGCATAAATCCCAGCGGAATACATTACGTCGAATGGTATGCGATGGAACGGAAGTAACGCGATTTGCATGGGATCATTCTCGACGATGGCCGCTGCTCTCGTTTTATTTTTATTAGGCAGATCCCGCGGTCCTCGTGGCGGGCTAATTTAAAAGGGGGCTCGGGAAACTGAAGCTTTGGGCGCGATTATCTTCTCGGATGTGTGAATAACGATCTTCGAGGGCTTTAATGTTCTTTAAGCAACACTTTGTAAATTTTATTGGCAGCTGGTTATGGGACTTGCGACGAATTTCAGTGCGATTGTCGATGAGTATCGATGTTTAAATAAATGGATGACCACTAATGTCAATTTTTACTGAATTCTACTAACGTACGATTTAAATAATTCCTTTCGTCGCAGTCCACCCTCCCATTTCCCCTTTTTAAAGTTAATATTCAACGTCGTTATCTGGAGTATGCAGACGACATGGTCGCTGTGGAGGAAGAAAGGGAGAGGAATGAAAGAAATGCTGAAGAAGCTTTTGATATCTCTATTTGTACGAGGAAAGGGATTATTAATAACTGCAGGTAAATTGAAGATTGTTTCTTTTAGAAAATGCGGATGATAGGATGGAATTGCTGGTATTATTTCTGACAGTCTTGATAAAAGCAATCCTTTTTTTACAATGAAATACTAGAACACACCAATACTGTCGTTACACTGCTGTCCACTTTCCTTAAATTGCATTGTCTGTTTGTCTTCTGTCCCACATTTGTCTGTTGATCCTCTAACTCTATTAGATGATAAGAATGTTATAGGGGTAGATAGCAAAAATGTAAATTTTGTGATGCAATAAAGACGAAGTATTATTATTATTATTAAACGTATCTACAATAATTTGCCAGAAAATTCATAGAAAAAAAGCAGTATTACGTGTTTAAATTAACACCCTGTACGACACGACGGTCACAACTCATCCGAATTCATGAACTGCAAACGTTCTTAGCGGTGTGCATTTTCTGGCTTACTTTTTGCGAAACGGAGGCTCGATTTTCCACGCAATTATAATGTAATTATCGCGTCGACTACACAGCTGCACGCAACAGTACGATAAATTTTCGGCAATCCGTATTACTTGCGGTGCATTAATCAGAGCTAATTGCCCGGCTGCTGCGTATAATTAATTTTTTTCCTCCGTCTCAAATCAGCATCGAAATAATTGCCAGCGTTTATGATGCAGCAACACCGTCTCGGTGGGGGGCAATCAATTTCATCGACAATACGTCGCGTATAATTAATTGCTGCATCGAAGTTTCACCAACTTTGGGTTGTCCGACTGAACCTTCAATTACGGTATTACAAAATACTTTCAGTTTCTAACGAGCCGTAGTAATAATCCCCTCCGTACGACGAACTCAGTCAGTAAACTAACTTTCGTTTAACTCGATAGCCTCACCGAATTTTCAGCAAAATCCATTTCCAAAACCACTATCAAATTGCAAACCAAAGGTAAACCTTTCTAAACACGTATCAGAAATAGAGCCACGAAAGACACTATGTTCCACTAAAAACTCGAAGCAGATGGTATAAAACAATATTGCATTTGGAAAATTAAAATTTTCTTTCGCAAAGTATCAAACTTCCGTAAAATAAAACAATCTATTTCCCCCTCGCCGCGTCGAGGAGCCGGCGTCTGAGGCCAAGAATCTTCCCCGTATGCAAAATTAATTGCTTCCAGACGATTTTCACGCAATCAATTACTCGCCCCGTCGTCTGTTCTGTCTATCAGCAGGAAACCCGTGTTTCGCCGAGACCGTCCCCGTTTCTGAGTCGCAAAACGTTTTCCTCGCCCCAGTTGTCCCCGTGAGATTTGTTAATCACCGCCCCAGGCCCCTCTCGATCTCGAGAAAGGCCGGCGCAATCGATAGCCCCGGCAGCGGGGGTTCCGTCACGGATCCGTCAAAAGTTTCGTGCACGAAATTGAGAAATTAACTCGACGGGATCGCGGAGGATCGCCCGTAGAGGGTGGTTTATGCGCGCGCCGGGGGTGGATCTTCCGGCAAGGAGCGTGGAAGGCTGGCACGTTGGTAATTTATCTCGTATCGCGTCGATTTGAATCGCAAATTGGCGCAGATTATGGCACTTGCCTCTCCACACTGGCTGAAATGGACACGTAAACGGAGACGTTTTCGGGGCCGTAATCACCGTGTTAAAACGCTGTAATTCTCTGTCCAACTTCGACCCTTTGATCCCTCTTATTGTTAGCGGAGTGGAGCGAAGGGACTTGAGAAGACTCGCGGCAACTATTCCATTGCATTAGTTGTAATTAATATCGGAAACGTAGTTTCACTATTGTGCACTGTGTAGTTGCTTTTCATGACTCTCTGGTTTTTAATTTCTGATTTTTATGCAAGGGAGATCTACTTCAATATTTTTGGAATTCTAGAAGTATTATAATTGAAGAAGAACACAGAAAATATTACTCTGGAATTTCTTTAATCTTTTTGGTACTTGGAAATTTCTGTTTCTATAATGAGTTGTAAAATTATGAAATTTTAGTGAAAGGAAGGTATAATGTTCAGGGATATTATTGGATAATTCTAATAATCCTATGTGGAAGAAGCGAGTGGAGCAAAATTAAACGAAACATACCCGATCTTGTGGGGGACCAGAACGGGACAATAAATATCAATTATGTTCTCATCGATGTTTCACGTTTTATAGATACGTCATACCGAATCAAGGTTAATTAGTTCCCGTCAAATTACGCGCACTGAATATAGGAAAGATATTTTGGAATAAATTCGACATGTTTAGTGGGGGAAACGTAGATATTATACGAGCCATAGGGGCGGAATAATGAACGAATGAATATTTAATTGTCCACTTCGGGCAGGTTACGGGGAATGTTTCCAATATCTTAATTAGTATCCCGTCGAACTGGCGAAAATACGTCGCTCCAAGTTTCTATTAAATTTATATTAAACACTTCGGTTCGTTGTAATTCCCAATGGCACAGCTCAGCACGTTAAACGTTATTTAATTGTCTAGGGCGGCGCGATATTCGTTTCGAACTGTTTCCTACATGTAATTACACGTCCATTAAACCGTATGTGATTACGAACTTCAGACAGGCCACTCTTTCCTCCCTTTGTGCGTGGTGAGAAAGGGAAAACCACTGGCACCGTGCTTCCACGCGCGCCATTATTTGGGAAATTATTGCTGCGTCCACTAATTCGTCAAAAACCAAAATGCAGTCAAAGTGCAATACTTTATGAATACTGCACGATCATCTCCTCCCAACAATATTACTTGGGAATTAAAAAAAAAAGGGAAGAGTGAAAACTCAATTTTTACATGAAAAATTATTAAATTTCCATGACATTTCTCTGGTTTATTTTACCATCGGGCGTATCTGATGCATCGCAGCTCGCCTCGCATTTGTCATTATTAATGTTTATTAAACCAACGCGGGATTGATTAATTTCGTATGAAATGCATCCTTTTGTGTCAAATTCCATACAGAATTCCTGTATTACATATTCGGTATAATAATACTACACTGCACTGCCCTGTGCCCATAAAATTCGGCGGCGAACACGAATCGTCTCTCAATAATACAGGAACCTTTCACCGAACCTATCGACACCGTAACAAAGCCCAGAAACGAGAAATTCCACTGTTCGATGAAATCTAAAATAACAAGTAGAATCATCCATTCTACACAGCCCTACTCAGACACTGTGTCAGAAGCACAAGGCAGGAGAAGCCAATGAAAGGCAGGAATTCCAGCGATGCATTTGATCATTACAACCGAGCCCATTTCAGAATTTCCCTCCCCGCGTGGACAAGTGAAAAGGGACCTCGGCACACGCGATCAAAAGGCAGCTAAAGGGTTGAAGTCTGGCGCCTTTTGGCAGAGCGCCTGCACGCGCGCAGCTTTTCGCGAGCCATGAACCAACTCCCCCCATTGAAACGTAAAAGCGTCATCTGCGAACGGCAGGGGGGGGGGGGGGGCGCGGGGGCTGTCGGTGGAATTAAGCTCGAAGCATTAAAATGTGGCAAGTGCGGCAATAAGAGATTTACATAGCAAAGTCGACTATATTATCGTGTCACGAGTAGGCTGCCTGCTCGTTTCCTCTCTGCACGCAGACCCCGGGTATTTACGCTGCCATTAACATTCCCCGAATACCGCTGATATAATGCCGCGAATCCCCAGCTATCGGGACAATATTTTCCATACCAGCCTCCTCTGATAGAGCCGTACTCTCGTTTATCCGCGCCTCTGAGCCTGTTTTGCTTAGATAATTGCAAAATGCGTGGCTGGCTATCGGCTGAACGGCAGAATTATTGATCGCCCGGGCGTGTTTGCGTTCCGCCAGTTATTTACAATCCTGCGCGCGGATATTTCATTATTAACACCGATTACTGTGTAATATCGCCGGCTGTACGCTGGTACGTGATACCGGGGTTCGTTAAAGTGTGGCGGGAAACGGCGCGGCACCTGCTTCGATTTAATTCGACTCCGATCCCCGATGATCTTCAGCCCCTGATTCATATTTTGTTCACAGACTACACCCTCGCGAGACGGCCCAGCTGTGCTCGGTGTGCGAGCGGGAGGCGGAATTCGTTCTGCGGGGAGATTTATTTCCCGTTTCGATTAGAGAATGCGTCGGCGATTATTCGATGGGAAACACGGAGCGATATTAAATTTACGTCGGATGTTTGACGTCGTTGTCATAACGGCTGGGATTTACGTCGAGCCTCCGCAGCGGACATTTGCGTCGGAATAAAATGTAGCTGTCGGAAAACGTAACTCGCGCAACGAGGAGGATTCATCCCTACGCCGTCCAGCGCCGCCTGTCACGTGAAATTTTTAATAGTCAATCGGACGGGCGATAATAATTTATCTGGACACGGGGAGCACACGCGATACGGTGTCGCGCGACGCGATAACTAATTATGAGTTATCAGTTTGTAAGTAATATCGTTAGCCGGACCGCGGGGGTGGAAAACTTCGCGGTCATTATTCGCCGGGCGTAATTGACACAGAAAATGCATTACTGCGCGGCGGGATATTTAATTCTTCTCCGCGTTCGGTCACGTTTCGCCGCGTTTACACAGCCCGCAGTTGCCGGTACAGTTCCTTTCACAGTTCCTTTTAATTATGCTCCTCGAGGAGAATGGGGGAGCGGCGCTGGACTGTGGAATATGATTCTGATCGCGAGGTAGAACGTGGAGGAGTTTTCTTTATGGATGAGTTCTGGGGAATTAAAAGGAATAAGAAATTAGTGGCAGCTAGATTAGGATTTCTTTCAATCGCCGTGTATAGAATAGTAACAGTAACACCTTTTTCGCTTCACGCTTGTGATTATACCTTCTTAACCTTCAGTCTGTGCATAGGGGTCAAATGGACCCCAGTCGTTGTAATATGTGATGTAATAGGTTTTTGCACCTAACAAATATGCCAGGCAACTAGGATTGCCTCAACTAAGGTTTTACACACACATTATTAAAAAAAAATCGAAAAAATATTATCTATGACGTATCTACGATAGTTTTAAGCCAACCAAGCATATTTTGGTGCATTGGGGTCAAACTGACCCCAAATTTTTATCATGCATTTTGTATCCAAATTTATATTATATATTTTCTTTTGTGGGAATATCTGCGTCGGGCACCCAGTTAGAGACGTCTCGAGCCCTCCACGATATGCGTTGCCGTTTGGATGACGACATTTGTTTAGGTAAGGAGCATTTATTTCCTTAGCGCGTGACTCGCCGTCGAGCGATCGAAAGTCAGTCCGGCCACGAAGCTTAGCCGCGCAAGGTCGCTGAACTATACAGAACTAAAAGATACTACTTTTGTACAAATTATTGTCTACAATTTCGAAAAGACTCCTATTTTGTATACAATTTCTTTTTCTTTTGTATATTTCTATAAATATTAAGTAACTATTTTTTTTTTTAAAAACTTTTCAAAATATATGAAAATATATATGGGGTCAGCATGACCCCCGTGCACAGACCATGGAAAATTTACTATGCACAGACTGAAGGTTAAAGAAACACAGCGGGCTTCTTTTAAAGACGTTCGGGTAACCGTGAAAGCAAGCAGCATACGAAATTCTGAAGAAGTTACACGTGCTGCTAATTTATAGCCATTTCCTCCGCATTTGCATCCCGTATCAAAGTGCTCTGGGCACTTTTTAATCGGCGAAACGGCTCCCCCGCCCCTGTTTAATCCGTACGAATAATTCAAGCGTGTAACACCATCGCGTTATTATGTTTAATATCCCCTCGCATTAATCATCGTCCACGAGTATCTTAGCGCGAATGTTGCGTGCTCGCGTGACGAGAATTGCGAAGGCTTGCCAGTTATCCGGCTGCGAAGCTCCGCCGCGTCCGCGAACGTTTCGTTGGAAATTTTTTAATGAGCCGGCGAACACCGAATCCCCCAATTCGCAAATTGGACGGACAATTTATTACCTCCGTCACGATCCAATGAATTGTAAAAATGTTAACGCGGCTGGAAATGCTATGCAAATACGTTTCGCCGGAACAAACAAATTTTCCGAGTGGAAATGCGATGAATAAATTGAGTCCTGCTCCGGTTTGCATGAAAACTGGATTTTCGACGGTGGTGGCAGGAAAAGGGCGGCGATAATTACAACGTGATTTCCAAATTTAACGCTCAGATTCCCTTTTCGACTCGCTACTGTCTGGCAGTCGGCCAGGTACATCAAAACTGCTGCGTTGTTTTTTTCAAATGTTGTTCGAAAAACTGCCTCCAAGCAGGCATGGCAGCGGCCACGCTGCAAACGTAAAATAAAATATTTTTTTATTTTAAAAATCTATCTAGGGTATCTACTTCATTTGTGAAATATCAAAGAATGTTTTGTGTGCTGTACAAGGATCAGGGACTCGGGCACACCGGGTTAAAATACACCACTTCGGATGTGAACTTGGTTTTAATAGTGATAATAAAGATACAGTGAACTGCGCCAGTGGCGCACTCAGGATTTAATCTAGGGGGAGCCAAGTTGAACGGATAAAAATATTTTTGATACAAATTCAATTAAAAATTCATTGGGTGATTGGGCAAATTTATTTAAAGGATAAAACCCAGTGTTTTTTACAAAGCTCTTGAATTACTTCAGTCGTGGTTACATTAATCTTCTTTTCCTATTTCTTTGGGTGTTGCCATGTCGATTAAAAAACAAAAGAATTCAGCAGAGCGTCATGCGCGATAATGAACAACCAAAGTCTAGATAGTCTCGACATAAAGTACGACAAGCTGCGCGGAAAAATGGCAGAAAAATTGTGGGGTGGATGGAACACTCGCTCAAGATTCGGGAAATTTCAGGAACGACCGCGGATCCACGTGAAAACTTCGAAATGATCCAGGACCAGCGAAGAGTCCCAGGCATCCCTTTGATGCACTTTCAGACAAGCCTCCGCTGCGCATGCAGCCGCGACGTGTGTATGTGGCGCGCCGTGCAAGAATGGGGCCATAAAGGACGATCGTAAATTCTGGAAAATTCTCTGCCCTTCCGGGAGAAGCTTCACGGGGGCATTAAAGTTGCACGGGCGACGTTGTGATTAATTAACGAGGGCGATCATGGAATTCAATAAAGTTACAAATTGCCCAACTGCGGAACAGGCGTTCCTTCCTCCTCTACGTGGCTGCATGTGGGAAAAGAAGCACTTGAAAAGGAATTGCAAGTGAAAATAATATGCTCCCTTTTGCAAACTCTTCGCACAGAATGTTCAGCGATTTCTCAAAAGAAATTTCAAAGAATCCAACGTGTAGAGAATCTAGAACACCTTTACGAAGGATCGTGGTCCTTAGTTTCGCATTATTAAGCGCAGATTTTCCATTAAATGTCCCAAGTCGACTAGCTAAAAGAATTTCCAAAGAGAAATGCAATAGCAACAACTAACAATTTTAAACTTCCGTTGGACCAGCACACAGGAGAGGAGCGCGTCACCATCTGCAATTTTCCATGCGGATTCGCATGGCGCCCGGGGTGGACGCAGGCAATTTAGTACATCGCGATCATGCTGGCTCGCGTTACCGCAAAAATGCACTATCGTCCATGACAAATTCGGGGTTTCTTGCCGAGTAATCGCGTTACGCTGCATATTCACGCGAGATTACATATGCATCCTTCGACCCCCGTATGCATATCCGGAGACATGCATAACAAGGCGCGTGTACCTACACCGTGCTTATGTTCGTGCACGAAAACCTTCAGAGATTACAATATGGCCCCGCTTACGTCTGCATCAGCGGCACCTCCAGCACCACCTTTCACCCTGCTGCACCGGGGAATTATTCTGCGACCAGGTGTTCCAGACACCTTTTCATTTTGCCCAATCATCCCATGTCAAATCTACGAATGCCATCGACTTCTGTTAAATACATTCGTTTTATATTCCGCCCGGTGTAGATGTAAGAGCATAATCTCTGTAGAACGAGATATATAGCTCGGTTTTCATCGATCCTGGGTGTAGTAATTTTCAGATCCCTTCTCACGATCGTGTTCTCCGTGGGAAGGCGCACCTGCGAGGTGCAATTGCATTGTTTAACCCGGCTTAAAGTATGAAATATACGTTGCGAGAGAAGTTTCGAGAGTTTCGGCCCGAACGTGTCGTGGCCTGATGGATCAGATAAGTTGCGGGGCCCGCGATTCATTTTCCCGCGTATCGCGGGCAGAAAGAACGCGGAATTAGGTATTCGAGGACGGTGACTCGAAGGAACCTCGACGATCGCGCCCCGCGCCTGCTAGGTACGTCACCGAGGGGCAAGATTTATTATACAACAGAAGAAAACTTTCGCGGAGCTTTTGTGCCGCGTTGTTTCGGCGGCGGCGGGCGAAGTGCTTATCGCGGTGGACCGTGGGAAAGAAATCTCGATGGACTCCGTTTCTCTACGTTGGAAAAGGGCACTCGTAATTAATCGGCGAGGGGAAACGAGAAGTTGCAGAAATGAACGTTCTAATCGAACAACGCGGTGATTAAATGAAACGTGAACTGGTTTGCTTCCGGAATCGCGCGTGGTACCTGTACCTAGTAGCACAAAATATTGGTTAAATATTTTTTTCAAACAGTAAAAAAATATTTTTTTTAGCCACACTTTTTAATATGAAAAAAATGTTGAAGCCAAATATTATATACATGTACAGAAAATGTGGAATAAATATTTAGAAACTGTGAAGCAAAATTCGGGAATATTTTTTTCCCAATATAAAATATATTTCCTGTATATTCGGAGAAAAAATTTGCTTCAAAATCTAAAATAAATATTGTATGTATATTTAAATATCAAAAAGAGATTGAATCTCTTTTTAATGTTGGATGTATGTTTATTCAATAACTTGTGCTACTACGGTTGGTATCCATCTGTCTAAGGAACAAAATACTGTCCCACTTTTTAAAACAGTACCGTAGAATATCTACGTCTGTCAACCTTTCTTATGTTACCAGATGGACATTAGACGTGCCCTTTTCTCAGAATTCCAAATCGCCCCGTGGGCTTTATCCATGATTGTTCCAAGTTCCCGCGACTACATCGTCTTCATTAATGTTCTAGCAGAGGCGACTTGCACGGGTACAAGGAAGCACCCGGCCCGATGCTCCCTTTTAACGTTCCTTCTTTTCTGAACATCCGCGGAGAAGTTGGAGAATACCGTCGGATACACGGTAAAGTTCATAACTCTTATCCCAAGGAGCGTCATAATACTTCCAACTGTTTAAGAATCCTCTCGCGCGGGCAGAAAGGAGCCCCGCGGAAACTTCGGGACAAGATTTCAGTTCTTGGAAGTCAATTACTCGGGGGCCCGGCTAAAAACCAGCAAGATGTCTTTCACCAGCGGCGCGGTGGCTGGGGCGGAGGGTAGGCTTGGACTCGAGTTAAGCAACTTCTACTCGAGGCGATGCCCCAGCCAGGGGCACGCACAGTTGCGTGGATTTACTTTTTCCCCGGTCCCGACAACACCGCGGAACTTAAACTTCTCCAGTCTTTATCGGCTGAGGAGGAAGAACCTTCTCCTATTGAGAAGAATCTCTCGTCCGTTGGACCTTGAAAGTGTGCTGGCACGCTTGCTCCTTTTCCCTCCACGATTTAAATGCCGGGAGACATTTCGTTTCATTTAATTTTAGGAGGCACGGCTTCGTTTCTTCCGCTGAACGAGATAATTAGAGGTTCTGATCAATTGGATCCTCAGCGTTTTAAAGTTCATTAACCCTTTACCTTATCCCCTAGAGAGTCACTATAATATTCAAATAACAGTGATGAACTCAATTACATCGTTTCTGCGACAAATACCTCGCATACTCTCCCGAATTCGCCCCTAAGATTCCACCCACAGTCAACGAGACACCCTGTACGATTCAATTTCAAAATATCATATCTCCAGCGTTGACATAATACACGCAGGTACATTCCTGCTGGTCAACTTCGCCCATTGATTCCATAGAAGCTCCAAGCAGAGTCCCTCTCATTTAATAGACAAACGACATCGAGTCCTGGACCAGGCGGACCACTACCCTGGAATATACCATCGTAAATGGAATCCAGATGCTCCAAGAGACAGTGGGGAGTCGCGTTAACGCGCGATATTTCGAACCTGGCAGAACATTTTAATCCGCGGTACGCTTCCTTCCGCTCGTCTAATGAAACTCTGTACACCGGGCACGCGGTGATCACGGGCGAGTGATTTTAAAGGGCCCCAGACCTCGCCCCGAATCTCCATATTCCATTTTAATGGCGCTCTCGTGGGCTCGACAGCTGCACACGCTCCTACACACGCCCGCCAGGGGCCCCACCTTGGATTTAATTCCGACTCGATCTCGAAAATAGTTCCCGGCTCGGTTCCCAGGGGGATCAAGCCGCCCCACGGAACCCTGTGTTCAGGGTAGAATGGGGCCAGGACGCGCCTTTCGGGATTCTTAAAAATGATTGGACGACGTGCAACTACCACGCGAGCCTCGCTTCGACGGGCACAGGTTTCGATCGAAATGGATTTCGTCTCGTAGGTATTATACAGCGGCGCCATTCAGCTCGCCACGAGGCGTTCATTTCGTGGGGATTTCGCTTTATTCAAACGTGGCGCCACCGGAAAATCGTGGGAAAGTAAAATTTCAAGCTCCTCTCGATGGAAATAATGGGCAAGTAGTGCGATCCATGTAATTTTCCCGGAATATCTGAGTTATGAAATTTCCCGAGCCTTCTGCTGAGACGTAATTATGAAAGTGCGGCGTGTTTGCATTGAATCGTTAGTAGAAGAAGTTTACTTTCCGGGATCACGTGACCTGCGAGGGGAGCACGATTTAAGAGGGTGAACTCGCGTGTTCATTAATTCGTCGCCGGGTGCATAACGTTCCGCGCCGGTAAAACCTGCGTTAGAGTTGCGTGGGCGATAATCGATATCAGAAATCAAGCTATTAGCTCTATGGAATGGATAAAGTTTCTGGGCGCTATCGAAAGGCACAGGGGGTAATTGCAGCGCCAGAAACTTCCGGCTACGAGTTAATTCGAGTCCCTCCACTTCCAGACATTAGCACGTGACTAAGAAATAACGACGCCATTATAGGACCGTTCGAATATCGGTCTCAAAAAACTTCCCTGAATCTCCAATTCCGCCTTCGTTCCAACGATCATCATAGGTACTGGGGAACGAACTATTGACAGAGCTGCGCTCGCAGATTGGTTCACTCGGTTCTATTGTCTCATCTGCAAAACACAGGCCATTAAAATAACAAAAAGCACGAGATCTCTATACATGCTCCAGCGGTGCAAATTGTTAAATACACACTACTGCTCGAAAGTATTTGATTACTCGTTACAGGCACATGCGTACGTTTGATAAAAGAGAAAATGGAACGTTTTCCCAAATGTACGTGGTCCAACTCGGATATGCCTCATGCTTTTACCTTAAAGCTGGTTTTCGAACTACACATCGATTATTATGAAACAAATACTTACGATACAATTATTTATCAGACATACATGTAACGAGGGATCAGAGACTTCTAAACCCAGGTAAGTTGCTTCATGAATGTCAGTAAACGAGGAATGGAAGGGATGCAAATGGAGGAAGCTTCGTGCAACCTGCCCACCCTTGTGTCTACTCGGGACGCTGGAAAGAAAAGTCCTGGCGGATGGGTGGATCGGTGGCTCTCGTTCAAGGTTCAATGCATCGCCTTCAATTAGCGGGGGACATCGGGTTGAGAGTCGCAGGGGTTAGGTGGGCAGTCAAGGATCGGTGTGCTCGGCCCTGCGATGGCACAGCGGTCAGCCATCTCTTCGGAAGATAAGCCGAACTCTAGGAGGATAAGCAGAACTCGAGGAGGATCGCAACTCCGCACCTGGACCGCGCGATCCTCCGTATACTTTGACCCTCGTTATACGCATTAGTGGGGCACGTAGTGGAGAGAGAGTTTGGTTCGCAGGGACACGTTCGTATGCGGCTCACGTGCCCGGATGGATTTTGCATGTTTGACCTACGGTTATGCAGGGGACAGCGGCCCTTTGCGTCGAAGCTGCAAAGCGCACATACCCCCCCCTCTCCCCCCTCGGAGTTTGACTTTCGCATTCCTGGGGGATCGGGCGACGCCTCAGCGTCGGGTATTAACGATGGATCCTCGTCTGGTGACGTCGCTGATGCATTTCGGCGGAGCATAGGGCGAGGGGTGGATTTTTTTAGAAATGGGTGAGGAGCGAATGATGGCTGCGTTAGGTATGAGGCAGGGAGATCGTTTGGAGTTTGATATAAAGATAGGATTGCATCATGCTGGTGACAGATGGTTCTTCTGATACTGCTTGAAGACGCAACGCCTGGGGGTTGTTAACGCGGAAGATTAGAATGAGGGAATTGTGAGAAGTTTGGGTGGTCCTGAGGGTGGAAAGGGTTTGTAAGATTTGAGAGCGTTTGCTTTTAAATTTAATCAAGGTTCCGGATGTTTAAAATAAGACTCCACTTCTTTGTAGTTGCTGATACTAATTGGAATCTTAATTTCTTCTAACCTCCCAGTCTTAATTAGGCCTCCACTTTCTTCTAACCCACAAATCTTAATGAGACCCTTAGTTACTTCTAACCTCGAAATTTTAATTAGGTAGGCCTAATTACCCCCAAAACTACAAAAGCCTAACGAGATACAAAAGCATCGCGAGCCTGACTCGCGTGGTCTCCTAAATCAAACCTCCTAACCAAGGCATCGTTCTTAAGTTTCCTTAAGCGCCTCCCCTGTATACGAATATATCGTCGAAATTTTATGCCCGATATAAAGAAAGCAGGGGGTATTGGTTATAAAAATTCCGAAATACGCTCGGTCCCGCGCAATTTCGCTTTTATTTCTGACACTTCACGAGCAACCCTCTTCGTGCCGCGGAGGACCACTAAACCAGCCAACCGAACTCATCCAGGATCCCAATTTTTCAGCCTTCGTCCCTGCTCCCACCCTCCCCGCGCTCGTCCATTTCCTTCGCCCCCTCCGATGCTTCCGTTTAATTTCACTCGGCTTGTCTGAATCTTACCGAAATTATTTTATCGCGCTCGAAGAGGGGAAATTTGCGAAGCATTCAAATACACGTGTTCCCAAAAGAAACGAGTTCGACGGAAAAGGGAACTGAATTTACGAGGGGCGGACGGCTACTCCACGCGTAGGGGTTATAATTTCATAATTGCGACGCTTTTGCAGAGTCGGCGAAACATGCATAAAGCAACACTCCCGGGGGTTAACGTTACACAGGCAACACTCGTGTTGCTTGTCCGCGCGAAAATATCGCTTTTTCGCGACTCGGTTACACTGGCTCTTTCAAAGGTGTATTTTTACGACGCGTTAAAGCGACTGAATTAATTTATTCTGACGCTCCTTTCTCGCCTCACGATGTCACATTAATTTCCAACATTTACGCGCGAAATGACAGCCTCGAACGGCGAGCTTCTAAATAATGTATAAAAACCAAAGCGAATAGATACCCGTTGATACCCATAAAAACCGTTGGAAAGTGACGAAGAGGTCTGCGATATATAAGGGATGAAAACCTGCGGACTCATCAAAAGAAACCTCGATGATCTTATAAAATATTCCTCTGCACGATCTCCTGAAACTATTTAATATCCCCTAAACCTAACTCAAACGATTCCAAAAATTCTCGCAGAGTAAGAGTAAAATTAAAAATTCCCCAAAATCCACGAAGTAAATATACACTGTACCTCGCTTAACGGTAGAAAATAAGACACCAGGGAAACGAGAGGGTTGAAATAATATTTCAAGCCACCCTCCACCAGTCGCTCGTCGCCCAGCGAGGCGCCGCTCTCCCCTGAGGAGGGAGATTAAAATTTTTCAAATTTCCGAGCCGCGTTTCACGGGAATAACGGCGGTCCTCTCCTTGGCGACGCCGGCCGAGGCGGTGGGACGCTTGCTTGAATCACGAACAGATGGCTTTCCAGTATTAAATTTGGCTCGCGGTAAATTACGGGACGCTCGCCTGCGGTCGCTCTCAGATTTGCCCGCGGGGCAACAAAATGCATAAGCCCGGGCGCGACCCATCTACCCTGTCGACTTACAATTAAAAAGTTAAATTGAAATTACGACGGCCACCCCTCCGCCATCGTCGCCGACGTGGTACGCATTAAAGTGGAATTTCCGTTGATGCAAGTCGGTTTCACGAGCCTGTCGCAATGTTGCCGCGGCAGGCGCCGGGCGGACGAGATCTGTCACTGCTGTAAACGAACTTGTTCGATTTGTCTGGTAAATTAAAGGGCCCGAGGAAATTGCACGGTCCCGGCCGCGTGGCTACATTGTGCTCCGCCGAGGGGCAAGTGGAGGAACCAGTAATAGGTCAGACGGACGAAAAGGGAGGATATACGAACTGTGTGGAGACCGATGGACGAGCCTTTGTTTGGACATTGTTAGCGATGTAGTGTAAATGGAGCTTTGTCTAGGTACTTTCTATGGCACGAAGGTCGGATGCAGTTAACCCTTTCATGATGGATGGTGGACGCGGAATTGACACTTGACTGTACGGTGAATGCAGAATGTGTGCGAAAACGAAGTGATACTATCGAGGAGGAAGATAAGTGATATATGTACACGATAAATCAGACAGTGCTCTGTATCTGTCAAATAAGAGTGAACGCTGAATTGTCCGGCAACTGGGAACCGCCCTTGCTTTATTAAGAGCACAGATATTCAGCTCACGCTTAAAAATCAACTGAATTCAGAGACTAAAACGACCAGCGTTCCGGCGATTCATATTTCACGTTAATTTTCCTTTATGTGCTCGTAAAAAGTGGTTGTAGAACGATTATATTCCCAGGGCCATTTACCTGAAGGTGGTTCCCGAACTCGCTCGCGTATTTACTCGCGCGTACATCGTATTTCAGCGTTGCGCGACCGCGGCGCGGTTATTCCAATACTTCTTGCACGGGAATCGATAAACCAGCGGCGGAACTTCCCGAATAATCCGCGTTTCTCGCACGAGAACCGACTTCGCATAGTTCATGAAGTTCGACGATCGCGCGCGACGCATGCGGAAACCGCGGAATCGAATTTCTTGCCGGATCGATCCCCGTCTACGTGCAACGGAGCTGGCCGCGCCGCTCGCAACGATCCAGCCGGCTCATTTCGATCCTAGTGGGATAATAAAAATGTCGGGGGGGGGGGGGGGAACAGCTCGTTCGATTCGAAACTCGTCAACGAGGAAACGGACACGTCCGACGTCCTGGAGGATTTCAATATCGGAGCCGTCGCCGTCTACGCCCCATCGAAATGTATTCAGCAATTTCAATCGTTCGTAATTGATACATCTCCTCCGTCGTGACGTCGCTTTCCTTTTTGGCACGCGTGCTTCTGTGTTGAAGGGAAGTCCGTGGGCCTTTGCACGACGGACGTCGCGAGCTGCCAGATGATTCGCGCTCTGAGGTCTTTGCGAGACTTCCAATTCTATTATTAGCTGCTTATTGGGTTAATCTCCTAATATGTATGAAAATGATGAATTCTTGAGACAAATTAAAGTCTTTGATTCATGACAGAAAAGTTTCGAAAAGATCAGTTCGATTGAAGCGAAATAAAAGGGAAGGGTCTATAGAATGAGATTTTGATACAAAGAGAAGAGGAGCGGATCACAGACCTCGTAGAAGTTCCCATTTATCAGATGTCTGTTTTGACCGCTTGGCGGTAAATGAATTTGCGATTTGGATACAGGGGCTGCTAGCAAAGAGCTTTCGTTTAAGGGGACTAGGCAGTCGAAAAATCAATTTTTTTTTATTGCATTTTCCGAAAGTACTATCTTTTCTGAATAAAATGCCGTTTGGGTTATATTAAAATTCGCAAAATTGTTGATTTGGCAGCTAAAAAGATCAAGCGATAACTTATTGCGTCGCCTTTGCCCAGAAACTTTAAACGCGATTTTCTCGAATCTTTTTTTCTCTTGGTTTTTTCCTGATTGCGAACGAATGGAGGTTCAGATCGACTTGAAAAAAATTACAGGATGTGTAAAACATGTGCCATTTCGCCCCAAACCTCTGATATGATCCGTAAAAATTCGAGATTTTTATAAAAAAATTGAGGAGTCACCGGATTTTTGCAGCGCACAAATAAGAACGAATTTTTCTCGGAAAAATCGCCGTTTTTCAGCCACCAATCGCATGATTTTGATTTTATTGTTGTTTTTATAGGTTTGGGCGGAAACTATGAATCCAACAAACAAGAATCTCGCCTTTGAAATCGGATTACGTCACATTTTAACACCGATATTAAAGCAAAACGACAGAAAAACGTTAAAATGTTTACCCGTCGGCAGCGCCATTTTTAAAGCACATATATATTTTTTATTACTTTTTTTTCAATCTGTATGGTAGTAATAAACATTGGGTAAAAGCATATATCTGGATGTGCTTTCATTTGTTTAGAAATAAATAAAGGACAGAGTCTATTTCTCACGAAAAACGACTGCCTAGTCCCCTTAACTGATCCGAGGAGTAACACAATAATACAAGGAATTACATAGATACCCTATTTCTCCCACTACAGGTTTCGAGTTTCTGTTGGACACACGGTATCCTCCGATCTAAGGAAGGAAAAGTTCCGCCGGGGGCTCCATTAAAATCCAAGCCGAGATTTTGTTTTCAGGCAAAACCCTCGGCCACAGGAGAAGGAGCTACGACCGGTGGAGGGAAAGCGGTTCAGGTAGTATCGCTTTGGTTCGCTTTACAATTCAAAGAAGGTTCGCGACTCCTGTTAAGTATTCAGGATGCGGAATCGTCGCGGGAGAGGACGACAGTAAGCGATGGCGAGCTTTTTTCCCCTCTCGAGTGCATCGGGGGAGGCCTGCGGCTCGTGACCACGAAGATTATGTCACGGGGAAGGGCGGCGTAATTGAAATCCACGCTTGAAATGCAGACACGGCCTCGACCCTCCTTGACAGATCGCGACTACTCGCGGTTACCTGAAAAATAGAATCCGCCTCGACTTTCCTGGATTTCCCTTCGAATCGGGGCTTTCCGCGGACGTTCCTGAGACCTTCCCTGAATTGTTAAGCGCACCAGACCGCGCTTTGGTAAATGCAGGCCGCAGCTTTGGGAAATGTATGACGTACGATATAAGAAATGTACGATATAAGAGTAATGTCTGATGTGGTAGATCGTTGGTGGAACAGGCTTGTGCCTGAGTATGATCTAAGATGGTTCTAGTTAGCCAACTATGATCAGAGTTAGGGTTCATTAACTTGTAATCGAGGCATTTGATAAGCCTATGTGCCCTTTTTCCTTAAATCGTTTAAATCGACTCAGGTATGTGTTATGTATATAATATATCAAGGACATTACTTCTCTCGCGTTCAGATTAGCTAGATGCTGTTTTATCACGTAGCGTGATCGACTCGCAGCTTCATAGTCGCTGAGCGGTCGCGCAACCGTGCTGTCATGCAATAATCGTACTTTTGTTTCATAGAGGATTGTGTAAGCGAGGAAATATGGAAAGTGAGGCGAGTATCGAATCCGCAAGGAAAGAAGTTAATTTAAGAAAGAAAAAATTGATTTGTAAGACAGCTTGCTGCAAAAAATCGAAGAAACTAATATTTACTTAAAACATTAGGTACATTTTTTGTTTATTTTTTTGCTTCATTTTGTATTTTCTATTTAAGGAATGTAAAAAAAATGCGTAACGAAGTAAGTAAACAAAATTATATTTAAATAACTAAACAAAGAAGCAATTTTTTTACGAATTTACCATATTTACGGAATAAGGGCACATAAATCACTTGCTTGAAACTTATAAATAAAGACACATATCATTTCCAAATCATGACTTCTGTTTTCAGAACGTTTGAAGGACACGGTAACTACATCCTTGAAAAAATTGGATTTAATTGCATTACTTTTTATTAAGTTATACTGTAATGAAAACTTTGAAATCGATTTTCTTGAAATGGCATTTTGGCGTATGTGCCCTTTTTCCATCAAATGCCTCAATTATAGTGTGACATAGGTTAAACTAACAACACTAAGTGAAGCCTTAATTGTATGAGTATAGTATTGAGGAGTCATTAAAGTCTGAGTTGTATGAGTATATAGTATTGAGGAGTCATTAAAGTCTCTCAATAGTGTTTTCCAACGTTTTAGAGTCGCATCCCCTTTTATAATATTCAAATAACCTGCGACACCCTGCCGCCCCAAAAATTCTACGCGACCCACAAGTTGGCAAACATTGGTCTATAGTCTGAATGAAATCTAAACTGAATTAAATCCATATCGTAGCACTAGATCCCTGATACGTTTTAGTCGAGTCTGATTAAAGGCTGAACCTATCATAAATAACCGATGCATTCGAATAATCAGTAACTACCCCAGTTCCGTAATATACGCTTAATCAACCCGGCCCATCAAGAAACTTTACGAACCTTCGTTTACAGGCCCTGCCACTCGGCTCGTTAAAGCGCTTCATAATTTTTAAAGCAGCAATACGAGCTTTACGGCAGGATCGCGGGGACCGTAAGAATTCATGGCGCCATTATAAATTAAGTGCGAGCGTACCAACTTCACTCGGCGAAGTCGTTTTTATCGGGAACAATAAAAACATCCGAACATTTAGCGAGTCGTTACCGAGGGCCGTAAACGGTATAGAGTGTGCTGTCGCGACTTAATTGCGTCTGCACTATTCAACCCCCCGCTCCTTCGACTTGACGCAATAAATTCTCGCCCCAAACTATTCGAGCACTCGACGAAACACAGAGATTCTCGGACCCGCGCGCACCATCGAAAGATTTTATAATATTCGAAGAAACCTTAACATCTAACAAACCGATGACACTCAAACACTCCACCCGAATATCCTCCAGGCACGCAGAAATCTTCATGAGAAAACAAAAACCTCTTCCCCCGAGCCTCATTACTATTTTCCAAACGCGGGGTCGCTAAAGTTGTACAGAAGTTTGTGTCATTAAAACTCACCACACAGACAAACAGGGCCACAGCCAGCCGACCGCAGAACGAATCAGCCCGAGGATTCGGCGCCCGATTCTGTCTCGTTCCTTCCACGATTCAACAAGTTCACGACTGGCGTCCTGAATCCGTGAGAGGCCCCCTGCAACAAGAAAAGAAAAAGGAATTAGTAAAAAAACAAAGAAACATCGAAAGAGAGAGAGAGAGAGAGAGAGAGAGAGAGAGAGAGAGAGAGAGAGGGAGAGAGAAACCTCGAGACCTTTACGAGGCTGTTGCAGATGGGGCGGAAGGGAAAGAGGGAGGGAAGGGGGTGAGCAAAGGGGTGTTGTCACGACTTAATTGCATTTGCATTTTCGAGCCGGGGCTCCGCGGCTTACTTACGAGTTCTCCGGTCGTCTTATTTTATCGGTCGCCGAAGGAAAGTCGTTCGGAACGAAAAAAGCTCGGGCTTCGTGCAGCGTTCGCGCGCCCCGGCGCGCGTGTACCGCCGAGGAAATATTCAGCCTCTGAGACTAACTACTTTATGAAATTACGTGCACAGCCCGAGCAAGTCGGTGGCAGGCCCCGTTTTCGCGGGGACGAGACGCCGGTCGTGCTTGGAATTCCCTCTTTCATTTCCATCTACCCCCATTGAGCCCTCGCCGCCACCCCCGCCTTCAGCGGAGGTCGGTTTTTAGAACGGGCCTGAGGGAGAGAAAGAAATTCGTCGACGGTCAGGAGAGAATAAATAGTCGCGTTAAACGCGTTGCTCCCGTTGAAAAGGATTCGGCGCCGCGACCCCTACCGACACCCACTAATATTCCACCCTTGCGTTCGTTATTTTGTCGCGCGAGCCCTGCCGAGATCTCGCGCTCGTTTAAGGGGGTTGATTTATCGTCGCGAGGAATTCTGCTCGTCCCAGCAACGCTTGAAATATAACTTGGACACCCCTGTTTCGAGGGGTGTGTGCACAATAATGCGACACTTGTAAACTGCTGTACCTTGGTCACAAGAAGCGGTAGGATCGAGTTTCTTGAAAGAGCTACGGGAGGTGGAATTGTGGTATCTACTTTTTTTTTTAGTATGGTATTGATTTGATGAAACGGGGGAGGATGAATCCGTGGCAGATACAAAGAGGTGAAACTGTTGAGGCAGAGTTACATTGTACGTGTCTAGCGGACTGTGCTGTGTCTTTGACAGGCTACGTTCAGTTTCAGTCATCTGCCTGGCTGATCCTGCTAACTTTGGATCGCAGGTAATATTGTAACACTTGGGAACACTTGAACGCCCGGGTTTAGGGGCTGTGTAACCCCTGGAAGCTCTCCGGCAGGAGTGTTAGTCCCTCTCGGCAACTTGGTAGCCCAAAAACTGGTTTAGAGAGTTGCATGATCAAATTGAAGTGCCGAACTTCGTAACTATCAGCTCGGTGCACAGTATTTATCCCAGATATCAGATCAGGCTCTGATCTCCTTCTAGCAGCACGATGGTTTAACTAGTCTGATTTGTATTAATGAAAAGAAGAGCCCTTTGCAATTCAATTATCTACCTACAATTTGGAACACCTAGAAGTGAATCCTGTTACCGCTCTAATTGCCGACCTGTCCACAGTCACCTACGAATTATGGACGTCCTTCGACAAGAGGCTCTCGAAGAAAAGACGCTACCAAGGCTCAAAGAACGTTAGGGGTCAAACGAGAGTGATCCAGCCGTTCCGGCGAGCCCGAAAGTCGACGCCGGGGCGAATTAAAAAGGAAGCGCTGATTTAGCGGGCGGCCTGGCCGCTAGTCCATTAGCAAAAATTAGCATACGCTTCTGCGAGGCGACGCGTTATCGCGAGCAATGGTACGGAAGCGGGAATTATTTTCTCTAATCCAATTAGGGGGGAACGATAAAAGCTCACGCCCCAGTTCCTGTCCGGGGCAATCGGTCTTCATTAGCCGAGGCGAACTTTTCCTCGAGCTTAGCTGAAATTAAGCTCGCGTGCCGCTGCTAATCGCGCGATAACGAATCACTTTAGAGGAACGAGACGGCGCGTCTCGTATCGAACGCAGCTT
Organism: Andrena fulva; assembly: GCA_946251845.1. NCBI lineage: Eukaryota > Metazoa > Arthropoda > Insecta > Hymenoptera > Andrenidae > Andrena > Andrena fulva. The sequence goes on along the minus strand of OX276329.1, from coordinate 55,736,144 downwards.
CCGTTCGCCGCCAGAGAAGCCACTTCCGTTGCACGTCCCTCGCGTTAATCCGCCATCGACGTGGCGAGAGATCACCGGCATCCTCTCGATCTATTCTCGAGCAGCGCGCGCGGATGGGCGTTCGTCTACAGTGGCTTTGCGTAATAATTTATGGGGAAAAGTGGAAGCAAAGAATTGGGAAGCAATTATACTGTGCGAATCCTGTTTTCATTTCAGTGAATCTCACAATTATTAGCTTCGCATGCTGATGAGTTTAACATTCGTCGTCTTCGGTGGGTACAAACGGAAAGGAAGACCGATGTGAAATATGGAAGCAGAGGGATTGAATTAAATGTTTATATCTGAGAGGAGCCTGGATAAATGAGGAAGTTGGTGTGCCATTTCGTTTTGTGAATGTAGGAAACATTTCAAGGGATTCCGCCGGTCTCGAAAATAGGGAAACGGGAATTCTGCCGCTACCTCTAGTAATTTTCGAGGAAACAGCTTACAAATTCATACAGTCCACCCTGCACGTACTACCGTGCGATCGCAATACGGTATAGAAGCAAATAACGTATCAGAAAAACAGCAGCTCAGTGGATTCGAGCAACGAATTGATTTTGTGCCTACTTGTAACGATATTAAAACTTCTGTTTCCATTTATGTGAAGCATAAGCTGATTATTTCCACGCTGCTTCATTAAAATCGCAATCCCTTTCCCTGCGATTCTCACAATTCGCAGCGGAAAACTACTTCAGCCACGACTAAATGAATGTAAAAAGAGAAAAATCTGAAACGAACATTGCGCTCCATGAATGTACCGAGCGTACGAAAATGATTCAAAGCATGAAATTCCACGGTATCACACTAGTAATCCACCATTTGAACAATACCCTCCTTTGCGTGCCGCAGTCGGGTAATAAAACCTGGGAGTAGGTGCACACAATGCAGACATTAACTTCGAATGCAGTGTACCTCTTCGAATCTCCTTTTCGAACATTAAAGTTTTGATTAAAGAGTCTAGCAGGGTAAGCATGGTCAAACGGCCCCCACGCCGATTCCTGGAGTTGTTATTTTTTAAACAATGCTCCTTGCCTGAAAAACCATTGTGTGAAGTTTTAGATCGCTACGCCCCCCCCCCCCCCCCCCCCGTTTAAGGGTAATACGGGGGTAAACGCCCTTAACGTAATTATTTTTTATCTCGGTTACTACTTAAGATATTTGAATGAAACAAAAGCGACAAAATAGCTACTTACTAGCTGTACATCATATATTGTTTTCAAAATTTCAAATCTATTATTAAGGATAGAAAAAAAAAATTAATTTTTTGGGGGTGGTTTTTCGAAACAACCCTTTGAGTGACAACCTCCAAAAAAATCAAGAATAATGCTCTATTATCGAGCTATTATATAAAAAATCCCGAAAATTGTCGAGATGGTGGAACATAGTTAAATAATTTAAAGAAGATCATTATATTTTAAATATGAGGGGTTTTGTGACGATAAAGAGTACTTGTCGCGAGCTTGAGTACGTGTCATTTAAATGCGAATGGAAGAAACGATTGCGGTTCGTTTGGGAGATCGAAGTGTGAAGGTGAAGGTAGCTGCGGAACAACGCGCACGCGCTAAATACGAATACTTCCCAGATATTAATAGGGTGTAGCAGGATAAGCATGGGCAAAGGGCCCCAACGCCGATTCTTGGAGTTGTTATTTTTCAAACAATGCTCCTAGCCTGAAACACCATTATGTAAAGTTTTAGTTCGCTACAAATAAATGTTTATTATCTATACGTGTATTGAAAGTTTTATTGTTTATAATTATTTAACCCCTCAATGGCGACCTCGATACGTCGTCGTATGGAGAGTAGAGGGACGCGGTCGCCGTCGTTGAGGGGTTATTAAGTATGTTCCACCAACGCGATCATCCTACAATTTTATACATGATAGTTAGATAATAGAGTATTATTCTTGAGTTTTTGGTGGTTGTCACACATAGGGTTGTTTGCAAAAACCACCCCCAGAAAATAAATTATTCTCTTCTACCCGTAATAATTGATTTACAATTCGGAAAAATATATGTATTACAGATAATATGTAGCTATTTTGTCGCTTTTGTTTCATTTAAATATCTTAAGTAGTAACCGAGAAAAAAAAATAACGATAAGGGCGTTTATCCCCGTATTAACCTTAACCGAGTAACTTTACATAATGGTGTTTCAGGCTAGGAGCATTGTTTGAAAAATAGCAACTCCAAGAATCGGCGTTGGGGCCCTTTGCCCATGCTTACCCTGCTACACCCTATTAATATCTGGGAAGTATTCGTATTTAGCGCGTGCACGTTGTTCCGCAGCTACCTTCACCTTCACACTTCGATCTCCCAAACGAACCGCAATCGTTTCTTCCATTCGCATTTAAATGACACGTACTCAGGCTCGCGACAAGTACTCTTTATCGTCACAAAACCCCTCATATTTAAAATATAATGATCTTCTTTAAATTATTTAACTATGTTCCACCATCTCGACAATTTTCGGGATTTTTTATATAATAGCTCGATAATAGAGCACTATTCTTGATTTTTTTGGAGGTTGTCACTCAAAGGGTTGTTTCGAAAAACCACCCCCAAAAAATTAATTATTTTTTTCTATACTTAATAATAGATTTGAAATTTTGAAAAAAATATATGATGTACAGCTAGTAAGTAGCTATTTTGTCGCTTTTGTTTCATTCAAATATCTTAAGTAGTAACCGAGATAAAAAATAATAACGTTAAGGGCGTTTACCCCCGTATTACCCTTAAACGGGGGGGTAGCGATCTAAAACTTTACACAATGGTTTTTCAGGCAAGGAGCATTGTTTAAAAAATAACAACTCCAGGAATCGGCGTGGGGGCCGTTTGACCATGCTTACCCTGCTAGACTCTTTAACTGACATGGGGCAAGGAAATATATGTACAGACGTTGACGCGTGCCTGACTACACGAGTGCGGCGTGTATCGTCATTTGTGAAAGGCCCTCGGGACGAGTAATCGAAATCCACGTCGAAACTTTTCGAATCGAGGCACGAGGATCGACTAAACGTTGAATTTTAGTTTATCTACGTCTGCTCAGACGCGAGACTTCACGGTCGTTCCACGAACTGAATCGGCATTCCTATCGACATTTAATTTCCCGTGGCCCGGGTAAACGTAAATTTACCCCCCAGAGGATACGTCGGAGGGAGGAGAACGTTCCGCGTGCCCACCTGACAGAGAGAAGATAATCGTGACGTACAATCTTCGACTACGTGCAGACGCTGCACCGAATGCTTCTGCGTCCCTTATTCTGGCGAGCCGTAAAAGTCACGAGATTTATCCCAGTGTAACTCACTGTAAATTTAGGTACACGTTATATTACGTTACATCCCTCCCAATGTATTATTCCGAGATCCACAATTCAAGAATAACGAGAAGGGAAGAATTTCAAAGGAAGAACGAATGTTATGTCACTGTGGAAATTCGAGGCTGCAGAGTGTAGACATGTAACGAAGTTTGATATCCCCTTTTCGAGGCTGATAATTTACCTTTCACTCTACATTTCTGTTCTAATATTAAGACAATGAAGAGAGGCACTATAAATTAGAAAATTCAGGCAAAAGTATTGGGAATTCTAATGCACGGCTCCTTGCTTAGCCAATCGATTAGCAAACTATATTCACTTTTATTCGATCTCTACTCGGCTGACAAATTATACTTCACTTCTACTTGCGATTCCGGTCGAGCTCTGTTTCGAATTGAGGACCTTGCAGCAAGAGGAGTGTAGCTTTATATTTACCAACTTCAAGTGAATTAGAAATAACTGTTTATAAAATTATTGCTTTGACTTAACATTAAAAAGAGAACACTAATTAAAAAATATATATTTTCACACAGTAAGTAGTACTTATTGAGTTAATAAGTTTTTATTTCCATGTGCAGATCGAAAATTTGCAACAAATCGCTCGTTCACTCAAAAACAGTAAAAAATGAAGCTGCACCTCTCTTGCTGCGAGGTGCTCAATTCCGTTCAATGGTCCTCCACGTTTTTGTGCTTAATTGTGGCCACCATCTCCCCAGGCGTATTGTCAAGGTACACACTGCACAGTTATTTATAAAATACAGAATCCCTTTATTTCTTCCGCAAAACAAGCGGCGCACGGTTTGGAAAAACAACATTGCCGGCCGTTCCAACGAATTGATACGGTCAGGGGTTGCCGTTTCACGGGGCTCCTTGCACAAGCGCGATTTCCTTCGACCAGGGTCCGAGGAGGAACAGGAAACGATTACAATTTAAATGACAAAGGGGCCGTCCATTTTTGCAGGGCGGCCTACTTTTTCGTCTGCTAACGTGTACGCAAACGGAAAGTACACCAGGAACTTCTAGCATCGCTATTGTCTCGCGATGCAAATTTTTCCTCCCCCGACCCCGCCGCCAACGGAGATTACAAGAAGAGTCGCAATACTCGTTTTGAGTTCTCCTACCCCGCTGTCTGTGTGGGTGGATGCATTATGCGCGGCAACCGGGGCCAGGTTACCACTTTTTAAAGCAGAAGCGGCCAAAATATTTTCGCGCTCCCACCGCGGCCTCGCAAGAAGGATATTCGACTAAACGAGACAGATTTTATTGGAAATTGTATGGGGAAACAGGCGGTGCCGCTGACACGCGGAGAAAAATAACCGGAGCTCGGGGGATGTAAAAATCCGAGTATTTATCGAGAAGGTGCGATGGCGGCGGGAGAGTGAAAATTATTGTGTTATTTCGGTTTTATTCGACGGTACTCGACACGGTTCCGTTTCTGCAACCCGTTGCAGGGGGAAACGAGAAGTTGGAGAAAAACTTCCATTGTCCAAGGGAACTTCCATTGTGCGAGAGTCCCACTTTTGAAAAATGAAACGACCCCGAAAGTGGCAGCAGCCTCTTTTACGAGGGTTCGACTCTGGCTCGCTTAGCCAGAGCTTCGATTCGTATTTATTTAACTGTGGTCGTAGACATATGTATATGTGTATAGTCAGGGACAAAAAGACAGGGCACCCCATTAATTTGTCAATTGTTATTTAATATGTAACATAAATATGGTCCAATTGGTTAAACTAACATGTTGATATTCAATATAAATTTATCTGGAAAAAATGTAAATGTAATTCGAGAAAGTTAGTGGGACCAAAGAATTACAAGTTTTGCTTAATGTTCTGTACTTGTAGCAGTACTCTTTATCCCTAAATGTATTAACGAAAAACGTTTACAGATTCTTCGTTACAGGTCCCTTTAAAAACTGTCGCCTCGATTACCAGAATTTCGAAGATTCCAATTACAGCTGTTCCACTATCATCACATTTCAACGCTGCTATAAACAGCAATAATAGGAACAATACTGCCAATAAAAACCTACGAACATCCCCCTTTCACGTCGCCCTCTGCATTGTCCGAGATCTCGATCGCCAATCCACCCCCAACCCAGTTCCTCCCAGTACAAACGCGCGCACGGAGAAAGGGCACGAGTTGTTCGACCGTGTCACGGCGAGAATATTTCTTTCGACATGTGGGATTACAGGAACAATCGGGGCCACTCGTTTTCAGTCGCAGCTAGAAATACACGCGGGGGGTATTATGCGCCAGTAACTAGGCCCGTTACCACCACTCGGAGGGGTGGAAGGGTTGAAAAGACGGCGGAGGTTGGACGGGAGCTCGTAGCTAGAAAGTGGCTCGAGGTAGCTTCACGTGGCAAAATATTTGAGCATACGCTATAAACGTTTACCACCCCCCACCATGCTTACAACGCGTAATAAAGCGACAGAGCTCTTTCTCGATAATACCCTCCACTCTGTCGAGCCCCTCAGCCATTACTCTTTAACCCTTCCCCATTCAGCTTTGATGGCGGAAGAGCGATTACAGCCATTAGCAGAGGCTCTCGAATCACCATTATCGCAAGCTGCTTATTGGGAATTTGCTGGCATTCCTTTATATAGCTACGTTATGCTCGCGCTTGTACAGTAAACTTTGCCCGCCAGCGTACGTAATGATTCTTTATCGAAAAACGAAGGAAATACGCGAGATGAAATTTTCCCGTACGACCCCTCGTTTTCGAGGAAAATTGCCCGGAACATTGTTGCGCGCACGAGGCTAGGCTAGTCTCGAAGAGCTCCGCGCGCTCAACAATGTTCAAAGCCGTTTTTCTCGGGAACGGTGCTCCGCAGGTAGAAAATGTATTGCACAATTTCGATTCGTGTCCGGCTAGAGAATCATACCTGCTTATCAAAATTCGTCAACACCCGCCGCATCGATCGGCAGCCGCACTGTTCCGAGCGCCCGGCGCCGGCGAAATTATCTATGCATCTGTGGACCGGCGCGAATCGTATCGCGGTAACGCGGGCAGGATGTGTGCCGCATTAAAACTTAATTAAAGCCTGCCCACGGCTGGACGACGCGATTTTTAATCATCGTAATCAGCGGAATGCGCCGGCTCTGTGGTCCCATTGGCCGAAGTGGCCGCGACGCGAAAAGTAGGGGCGCCGCCGCCGGGGTTGCCCTTTGTAAATTGTTAAGGTCGCGCTGCACGCCGGGACAAATTCATCCTAGTCCACGTTCCTCCACCAAGAAATATCTCGATGCAATTTAAAAGCGCGCCAGGCAGACGCGGAAGTCGAGAGACAAATTGTGGCGGCCGCTATTTTTCCGAGGCGAGAGGAATAAAGTGGCCCCCACGGTGGGAGCCGCGTTCCGAGGAACATTGATTAATTCCAGCTGGTCGCGGGGGGCGCCCGGCGCGGCGTGTATTATTGGACGACAGGCTGCTAGAAGGCCCGATGATTTCGGTTTTCCAATAACACCATCTCTTTCAGTCACTGAGGCGTTTCATTGACGAAGCGATGCACCAACGTGGGAGTATCCTCTTTAATCCTGAATCCACGCTTGCAGGGCCGCATTAAAACCTTTAGAGGCCCCACGCACTTAAAAGATATTGATCACTTCAACGCAATGTACGATTTCCTAGGCATTTTCCGATAATTTCACTAAAAAGTGTTTCTAGTAACAGTTAGATTTTAAAATTCAGAAAATTTCTACGGTGCCCCTTTCTTCTGATACCTTAAGGGGGTATAGGACTATTGAACGACTGAAATCGACGGTTTCTTGTCGGTTGAATTGCTTAGATACCAAATAATCGCCGTACTGGCACTTTTCACAGTTTCTTATGTACGCATTAACGAGTAATGTAAAATAAAAAAATTGTCAGAATGTTGAAAATTATTCAAGTTATTTGACGCTAAAGATGGTCCCGCGTAGCGCGCAGCTGTAATTGGTGTACATAGTCCCAGGTGAACCAATCATCTAAAAGCAAAATGCTTTGGGATGATTAGTTTCTGCACTAATACATATCGTGTGGAACTTTGGTGGCGAATTTAAACAAACATTGTAAAAGTTACACACGAATTAAGTTTTTTCCACATTTTTATGGGAAAAAAATCGTCTTTAATGAGTTATAAAATGTGTTTACAAACATCCAATGTTAATGCGGAAATCCCACACGATAGGGAAAGGAATTCTACAGCTCCAGTTAAAATTTTAAGTGAAAATATTAATTCGTTCAAGAGTTATGATGTACACCGTGTTTGAAAATGTAGTTTCTAGATAAACGGCTTCAAAGTTAAGTCCCATACGCCAATACCGCTTTGCGAGGCCGTTACTCGACGGTGCACTCAATTACGTTCAGCGCTATAATTTCCGTAATTATTCGAATTTCCTCACGATACATTGTTGTAAATGTCCACAAAGCATGGCACTTTCAGAATTAATGTAGGATCACGGAAAAAAGGAAGTCGCCTCAGCGGGACTCGAACCCGCGATCTTTAGGTTTGCGCGCTGGCCAGCCGCCTTAACCACCTCGGCTACCGCCGACTTCCCGATCTTAATGCTTCCGTGCCCTCTCTTATGGTATGGGGGTTCCTGATCCCACACTCGGCCCTCCTGCGACGACATTCGCCCTCGAATGTCATTTGTCGCACTTGGTGGTGTCGCTTATTTTTCGCGTCGCTGACACCTCTTACGACCTTGCGTCTATTATTTCACGTCGCAGACAACGACCTTAGTGGACGGCTCCGTGTGGCGATCGGTGCTTCCCCCATCCCGGACGAGCCCCCAAATGTAGGATCACGGAAAAAAGGAAGTCGCCTCAGCGGGACTCGAACCCGCGATCTTTAGGTTTGCGCGCTGGCCAGCCGCCTTAACCACCTCGGCTACCGCCGACTTCCCGATCTTAATGCTTCCGTGCCCTCTCTTATGGTATGGGGGTTCCTGATCCCACATTAATAATGATAAAAAAATCGATTTTTCGAGATTTCAATAGTCCTATACCCCCTTAAGCACGTGCTTATTTTGCTTATTGGTTAATGCAGCACTGCACGCTTGGTCTGACTTACGCCCGAGTTAGATTTAAGGAACAGTTGAACCAAGTTTTTGAGATAGATGTAAGGTAAATCTGAGTTGGGCCAGAGCACGAATTGAATTCGATATGAGTTAAATTCTATCTCTACAGCCGCAAGGAATTTATAGTGAGAATTGCCAATGAATCGTGGCGATACTGAGAACTTTGCTATAAGCTTCCCTGGAAATTTACTCGCAGTCTGATCCCAACTGAAACTGTCTCCAATTTTACACATCGAAAGGGTTTAAAGAATCGTCCCCTCCATTGGAAATAAAACGGATATCCGTGATCCCTGCTCTGAGTAGCATTGATGAATCTCGTGCCCGCGAAAGCTTTCGCGCGATTGATAGATACCTCGACTAGGTGTTGGTTTCGCGCGATAGATATATTGGTTCGTCAGTGAAAGACGATTAATCAGCCGGACTACCAGCGTTCCCCCCGTTCCCGTGGATACATCCCCGCGTTCCTTAGAAAAATAGCCGCTGTAAATCCTCATATTTCATTGTTCCGTTGCGGGAACCGTTGTCGCTTTTCCAATTACTGGTACCGCGGTGTTTCAAGGAAACTCCGCCGCCCTTTCGTTACTTCTCCGCACACGAGGACGCTGATCAGCGTGGAAGCATCGTACGGAGGGTGGTAAAAGACGAAGTGTATCGATTTTGATAGCGGGTCGTTCGCGGTGCGTCAAGTTTTCATGGGACACCATCATTGTCCCGTTTCAAGGAGGCGGCGCACGTTCGAGTTTACGGCCGTGTAGCTCGTGATCGGCCATTTATGGCATACGAGATGGCAGACTTTATTTTTCAATGTTTCTTCCCTTTGGTATGCGGATTCTGTTGCCACTGTAACTGCCACCTCTCGCGGCGCCGAGGAGCTCGCGGAGGAAATATTAATTGAAGGAAATATTCTCTTGAACAGCGTGTACGCTGAGAATGCCGACATTTATTGGAGGTATATGTCGCGCGAGATACATAAAATGATACGAGGCGGCGGAATACGAAACACGGTCGGGATACTTGAAGGAGACATGCCCGCTACGTCCACTTTACATCTGCATTCTAGCTGACGACATTTCCGTCAGGATGACCCAACGTTTCCAGGAGTCATGGCTCTAAATTCTTCAGGATGCCCCGCATACCGTTCCCGGAGCCTTTACTTTCCAGATGTCCCGTCGTTCGCGTTTATTTGCCGCATCCCTCCCGCGATATTTACAAGCAAGGCGAAAGCCGTCCTCTGTTCATTCCGCGTACAATTATCAATATTAATTCCCCGCCCTCAGTCATGCGTATATTCCACGCGTTTTATCGCTGTCGCTTTTTGAATAATAGAATTCACAGCTGAGAAGCAGAAATGAAGTGCACAGCATTCCACAAGTCCAAAAAGCTTTTGTACTATATGTCGTTCAGTTTATTTCTTTTTAATTCATGAAAATCAGGTATTTTTCATGCGTTTTGACCGGAGGGTACCCTTAAGGGGGAACACCACTGTGACGGCCGGAAAAGTAAGCCATTTTTAAGAATTTTTTTTCAGGAATAATTTACTGTTTTCATAGAAATTTTTTATTATCTATCTTTAGTACGCTGTCTTAAGAGACTATACAAAAAATAAATAGAAAAACATCCATAAATTTTAATATATTAATTGATCTTCTAGACCTCCCCACGCGAGCTGGTCGAATGTGTAACTATGGAACAGCAGGTCCGAAATTAAATTCCTTTTTTTTTTTATAAACTATATGAGTGTAGTTTCCGTTGTACGTACGGAGTCTTTGATCGAAAACAAATTTTTTTAAATACGCTCGAAAAACTGTCCATCTTAGTCGCGGATTTTCGAAATTTTTTTTCTAAAGCGCACAATTTTTACAAAAATAATTTGTTTAAGAAATCGGTACGCACAACGGAAACTACACGCATATAGTTAATAAAAAACAAATGAAATTTGATTTCGGATCTGCTGTTTCATAGTTACACATTCGACCAGCTCGCGTGGGTGGGTCTAGAAGATTAATTAATATATTAAAATTTATGGATGTTCTTCTATTTATTTTTTTGTATAGTCTCTTAAGACAGCGTACTAAAAAATTTTTCTATGAAAACTGTAAATTATTCCCGAAAAAAATTCTTCAAAATGGCTTACTTTTCCGGCCGTCACAGTGGTGTTCCCCCTTAATGGGGCAATGAGTTCCCACGTTTCGTTTCTTTAGCGGTGGGTAGTTTCGTTGACATCCCCGCGAATGAACCGATGATCGTCGATAAGACGTGGCGAATCGAGGTTTAACTGCACACTCAAGCCTGACCACAACGCGGCCATGGGGGAAGGTGCTTCATTACGTCGCCGCGAATTCCAATAAAAATTAATCCCCCCTCGTAATGAAAAGTAAACAGAGGAGCCGCTGCCTGGAAAGAGCGTCGGCGAGACGCGAATAAACAACAATTACGTCCTGCCAGCGTTTCCCTGCCGTCGATTCGGAGGCTGGGCATTCGATAAATAAACGAGTTAGCCGCTGGGCCGGGGTTCGGTCAATAAACGAGGCCAATTACGAGGGCCGCGTCTGAGTCGTGCAGCGTCGCGAAGATCGCAGACGTCCACTTCCGGGACGGGGCGGGCACGAAATGGCCCATGAAAGATTTAAGGGTCGTCTTTCCGCCCTGTCGACGCTGCCGCACAGAAAGGGTCAATCTCGGCTGGCCGATTCTGGCGAGACACCATCAGCAGATTGAAAATCGAAGGGGAGAAGGGAACGAGCCAGATGGGTTCGAGAGTGGCGCGAGAGAAGGGTAGGTACTGGAGGAGACTGCAGGGCTAAGACTAGACGAACCGCGAATAAAATCGTAACAATATATACCAACGAGGGGGCATCTCGCTGGAAAATCGCTTGCATATTCGGAGAAGAAGGAGAAGAAAGGGCGAGGATACAAACGGGGGAGCAAAGGAGTCAGAGAAGCAGAAGGCAAGAGGTGAAAGAGCCGGGAGTATGTATGAAAGGGGGAATCTGAAGAGGACGGAGGGGCAGAAGAAACAGGGGAGCGGAGAAGCAGAGACAGGGCGAAGGGAGAGTGGAAAAAGGAGGAGCAAAAGGAGCAGCGAGCTAGAGTGCAAACGCGAGCGGTGGGATAAAAAGACCACGGGGAAACAGGAAAAGACGGACAAGGTGTACGCTGGGTAGCGACAAGGTGGTATGAAAGAAAAACGAGGAGGAATGAGAAAAGCAGGGGAGCGTGGGGGGGTGTGGGTGGTTGGAAAAGGGAGACAGACATGTTCCCAGCGTTCCCCCCCGCCGCTTGACACTTTCGGCGGGGGCGTTGAAAGAGCTGGTACAGAGGGGCCGGAGGAAAGGAACGGTGAAGCTTCGCCGATGGCAACGTAGCGAGAAATTACGTTTCCGCAGCTGGCACCGCAGACATTCCTCCGAGTCGTATCTCGCGCCTCGTCTTTTACCGCTGCAGGCGCGTTGGCCACAGGAATCCAACCCTTCCGCCCCACCAAAACGCCCGCAGCGCTGTCCCATTTTCGAATCCTTCGCGTCGCATTCCCGATCCAACGATGCGATTCGGTGCCGCGTGCCGACCGATGCACACCGTTTCACGGATTCGTTTCGCGTTTCTTGGTTAATCTCCTGGCTAAAGCGTAGAGCTGCCACGCAACAGATACGGTGATGCGGGGTAGAAGCAGGGTGGCGGGACGAGGGGAGGCATTCGTGGAACGATTATAATTGGGGGGTGCTGTATGTTTCAGCTGCGGTTGCAAGTAGGGTGCTTAAGCTGGCTCGAGGTGACGTGATTTGGAGCAGAAGCTCGGTCGAAAATAAATTAGGTACGCGCTGTTTGTATGGTGGAGCGTGGAGTGATTCAAGTGGATCTGTGACGGTGGAAAATTCTTAAGGTGGAATCAGACGGCGCGTGAATCGGCGAGCTTGCTCGGCTCGGCAAGTCGGTTTGGCGAGCCCGACTCGCGATTCATGACCGATCAGACGGCGCGTCGCTTGGCGAGCTGGCTCGGCTCGTCTAGCTCGGCAAGTCAGCTTGGCGAGCCCGATTCGGCGATCCATGACCGATCAGACGGCGCGTGGATCGGCGAGCTGGCCCGGCTCGTCTAGCTCGGCAAGCCCGACTCGGCGATTCATGACCGATCAGACGGCGCGTGGATCGGCGAGCTGGCTCGGCTCGTCTAGCTCGTCAAGTCGGCTTGGCGAGCCTGGGCGAGCCGAGCCATGACCGATCAGACGGCGCGTGGATCGGCGATTCACGCGCAAAGATCGCCGATTCACGCGCCGTCTGATTCCACCTTTACAAACATTGATATTGTTCGATGTAACTATAAGTATCGGAGCTTTGTAGATATTTGTAATGTAGGATCACGGAAAAAAGGAAGTCGCCTCACCGGGACTCGAACCCGCGATCTCTAAGATTTGCGCGCTGGCCAGCCGCCTTAACCACCTCGGCTACCGCCGACTTTCCGGTCTTGATGCTTCCGTGCCCTCTCTTATGGTATGGGGGTTCCTGATCCCACACTCGGCCCTCCTGCGACGACATTCGCCCTCGAATGTCTTCGTCGCACATATCTTTACATGGTGGTGTCGCTTATTTTTCGCGTCGCTGACACCTCTTATGTAGGGCTGTTCGGGTGCTCGAATATTCGGGCGGCTTGAAGTTCGGACCGAGCCGGGACTCGGTTTTCGAGCCGAGCCGGATACCCGTCAAATTCGGGCGGCCCGAAAAATCCGAGTAGCTCGAATTTGTTTCGGGCGGCTTGAAAAATCCGGGTAGTCCGAATCGTTTCGGGCCGCCGGCGTACGTCTTGAATGTGGTTCGAATAGTGCGTACAAGGCGTACGGATTTTCTGAGCCCGGATTTTTCAAGCCGCCCGAAACAAATTCGAGCTACTCGGATTTTTCGGGCCGCCCGAATTTGACGGGTATCCGGCTCGGCTCGGTCAGTCGAGCCGAGCCAGGCTCGGCTCGTTTTATTCGAGTACCCGAACAGCTCTACTCTTATGACTGTGGCGTCTATTATTTCACGTCGCAGACAACGACCGTGGTGGACAGCTCCGTGTGGCGATCGGTGCTCCCCCCATCCCGGACGAGCCCCCAAAATTGTAAGATAAAATAAAAGATATTTATTCACTTCTTATATTATATTCACTTCTTATATTATATTATTTTAATAAATATTTTTTATTTTAGCTTACAGTAATTAGTAATGAAATATTTGTTTAGTACGTTGCAACTACTCCTGCTTTATCCACCCCTATTACCCTCATTCGTCCACCAATCACGCGTAGGTATACTTGACACCCGGAATCGTGGAATAAAGCAAAACACACGAGCCTGATAAAAAGAAGATTCAATTGTCTCGCGTGACAGGCTCGAGCGGCTGATCGATAAGTAATTAATGCAGCTCGTTTGGTTTAAGCTGCCTGGGCAAACATTCGTTTGGAAGATCACAGGGATGCAGGATAACGGAGACGAGGCAAAGAGATACACATCCCCACCCATGGGAGTGTTTCCGTTCCGATTGAGTTTAACCGTGGTTTATCCGGTCCCTCGTCCAATTCCTGTACCTATTTGCATCGCAGAACCTTTATAATTGTAACCACTAATTTACTCTAAGTGGCCTGGCTAATTAATTCTCTCAATAATGTCGTTTCGTTGCCACGTAATCATTGTACCTTGGAAAAACGTACGTCTGGATAATGGTGTTTGTTATATCGCCAGTCGTCGTGCTTCTACCCCTAATTTAGGAATAAAGGGAAATTATGACAATGTGGCTTTGTAATTTTCTACTATCTGAGGTGGAATGTGATTTAATATCCATTACCCGTCACTTGAGGTAAAATATGAATTCTTTTACCTTAATAATTGATGTTATTGTCGGAGGTTTATTAATCTTCCCTTGAATGGCTCGAAAGGTCAATATTTCATTGGAAAATCCTTCTGTTTGATTGGCACACGAGCGCGGTTACCACCTCCCTTGAAGTTTTAGAGTGGCGCATACTGGTGCATGGAATACAAATGCATTTTCTCCCCTCGAAGTATTATTCTTTCTGAGTTCCTTGGGGATATGGCCCGTTCGATTGAATTTAAGTGGGATTCCCTGCACAACGATTTCTCGCGTTATATATCACGCGTCCCGATATCCAACTCCGTTATCGAACACGGCAGACAGACGGTTAGATTATCGTGACAAATATTTGCAACCAGTGTCGTCGATCGCGCGCATTAAAATTAATACTTTTCATTACCTACCGTTCATATTGCTGCGGATTTATTAATGCTCCAGGTGTGTGTCGTGAAAATTCAGTAAATTACGAAGCATACCGCAAAACAAGTCTCTGCTCGTTTGAATCTTACTTCGCTGGACGAGGGAATATAGCAGGACTGAGAAACGCCAATAAGCTTTAATATTTCCATCGGAAATAAATTGAAATAAATTGAAAATGTGTATTTTATACCTTCGAACCGTTTATGCACGCTTCTTGGGATTGCTCGTTTACGTACGAATCGGGCAAAGAAAACGAGACGCTCGCAATTCCCTTGATTAATGGAGGCAAATAAAAAGTTGTCCGGAACACGATTTATCAATCTACGTAATTAACTTCCATTGACCTCTGCTCTTAATGAAGTAATAAATTGATGCAATTTATTATTCTGCAATCGGTGGACACTCATTCGCATTTCATACTTGTTAGCTTATACTATCGATCACCCATAAAGATTCTGAGATCCCTAGAAAATTAAGTTTATCTGTTAGTCAAGGCTGCAAAGTTTGGATTAAAAATTCCTTCGTCCCGACTGCTCCAAGTTTCGAGGATCACACCTATCGACCCCATACTGGGCTCTGTCTCAGCAGTGAAACTAAAAGGCCATTCACTGCGTCGAGAACAATGATTATCTTCAGGTTACAGCCCTGTAAGGGGAAGCTGAACGATCATCAGTGGCAGTAATTGGGGATCCAAAGGAATTCACCCTCTACGGGGTGAAGGGGACCAACTTTCATCGATCCAAACTTTCCTCGATGCTGATACCCCCTCTTCCACACACACGGGCAACTTCCACACTGTTTTCCATGCATTTTTCCAAGACAAATTCGAGACCAGAGCAAATTCAGGCCACTTCCTTCGAGCCACCCTCTCCTGACATGCAAAGAGCACTGCTACTTCGGTGTTCAGAAAATCCAAACGAACTTGAGAACATTTCTGACAGCTTAATAATCGCACGACCAATTCCCCCCGATATTCGTTCAGCTGGAAAAGCAAGATGCACTCCGCCATCAAATAGATTTAGCTTCTCAGTCACGAGTCCCGAGGAATTGAGCCGCGTTTTTGAAATGAAAAGTTACCCTCCAGCACGCGGGCCGTGGGCATAGATGGGGCGCGCTGATCATTAAGGAAACTGCTCAGAACGGATTTTCGTGCCGCGAATGCCGTGCACGGGCACTAAAAGTCTTTCTCAGCGAGTGGCTCGAGCGATACACCCATCTTCTCGAGGCCGTTACTTGCAGCCTGTACGTGGATCTTGTCGCGGATAAGTAGAAGTAGCGCGGGCAAGTGGTGTGTGCCACGATCAGGCTTCTTGTTTTATGCAGAGTGTGTCGTAAGGCGCGGATAAACAAAAACGCAAGGGAGATGGCCCATACGACTTGAACCCACCCTCTGGATGACGGTGGATCTCGCGTCGCGCGAGACGCACGCTTGTTCCTTTGGGAAAATTAACTTTACCGAGATTCTCTGCAACGTTGAACGTTTAGAGAACGATCAAGGGGATTCGTTGGATTAAAAGGGGATAATAGAAGAGTTCTTAAGAATTTTCTGAAATATTTTCACGGGTATGATAGATCAAATATGAATTTGTAAAATACATCCCCGTTGGTAGCGAAATCTCTCGTGATGGTATAATTCCAGATTACAAGCTTAAATCCCATTCGACAATTCTCTGCATTCTACCGTTGAGTCCGCCAAAACATATCTATTTTTTTCTCTCTTTTAATATATTACCGAGACTCGTATTTCTGCAACGCAGCGGCACCGCGAGAGGTCGAAACGCGGTTATTTATCGTTTACGAGTCGAGTTTAGAAAAATGCGCCTCTCATTTCTCCTTGGATAAGTTATAGGGGCATTTATTTTGCATCGCTTTAACGTCGACCATGAAAAATTGGATTTACTTCGGTATTATTGCCGACGATTCAACGGCGCATTTCCTATGGCTGATGAATGCGTAGTGATTTGGTTTTTCCGCCGATTATTTAAGTTGCCAGGAGCTTTCGTTGGTTCCCCGCGAAGGGCGAGTTTCGAGGAAGAGTTTTAAAATACAGCGATGCTTTTGAAAAGGCGTCGCGCGAGCTCGCATTCGAAGCTGTCAGTACGAAAGGCGAATGATTGAATTATTCCTTGTTTCTCCGCGATACTTCCTCCGCACGTTTGGCCATGGAATTAAATTCAATCAAATATAAAATAGCTCGTAAATCAACAGCCCGTCGGTTGACAGGGAAATTGATTTAAAAAGAAACTCTTTATGCATGCGCGCGCTGATTGATATTCCGTGTCCGTGCCATAATTCATAAATTGAACTACGAGCCACGGGATATTTACATGATAACAATTTCAATCGCGAAAAGCTGCCATTCCACAAATGCACCGCTGTTTGCCTTTTGAATTAGTACAGCGCCGTCTGCTTTCATTGTGTTTTTTTTTTCCGTTCTCCAATGCTTTCAGTATGCGAGGCAGTTTATGGAGTACGAAGTGGTTTATAATGGAGCTGCCGGTGGAATTATTTAAGGTAAAGATATTCTATTGATCGTAGCATATGGTAAAGTTGAAATTGCCGGAATTTCGATATCAGTTCGTATATTATGTTCCGCTGAAAGCAAGTGGCGTGTTAATTGCTATTGAAAATCGAATATGGATGCATGCTTCGATTATCAGTGAGAGAAACCATTACGAAGGGAATGTTCCTAATCAATTAATGTTTTATGGAGCGATATTGCAAGAGTGACGATGTTACAAGAACAAAAATGTGAATGTTTATTCAAGAGAATTATTATTTCAGTGAGAATATGTATCTCCCGCACGGTAAATGGTACGAAATATCACCTGTCCTGTATCAAACACCCAAATTTGCGGAAAATTATAACCAACCGTGCTTACCGATGCGCTCGCGACCCATTTTCCTTTGCTCGCGTTTATTCGGCATATTTCTGCTATCGATTATCGCGGGGACACGTTCAGCTTCGATAATTCTCCACGTTGTTGGAGTGCAACTTCTGTGCGGTACGAAATACAGTAGGTAGAAGCTTAAAAATATACACTTGAGCCTGTATGATACAACGTCTCAATCAAACCTCTGTAACAAAGTTAACAATGAACCACTTACTACAATTCGAAGTCACTTGAAAATACCAATTAAATCAGACGACATAATAAATTCAAACCAACCATGAACAAAACAGTAGTTCTTTAAAGTCTTGCACATAGTTGCTGTGAAATTGTTCACACGTTCGAACAAGGGTGTAGTAGATAATCGAGCCCTTATAAACCTTATGTACCCTTTCAACTAGCAAGAGCAATGAATTAAAATTCCATACACCATCGTCTATAGAAAGCGAGTTATTCTTCTAAATATTTCTCCAAATATTCCTGCAAGTATTCATTTACACGAAGTCCAACTAAAAATTATTTAAACATTATAATTAACACTTTGCAATACGTAAATACGTGTAAGCATTATATAATATAAAATTCATTCGGCGTGGAAAATCATTTCAAAGTCTAAGTCCAAATGTTACTAATTGCTTTATATCTCGAGTTTTATCCATTATTGTTAATAATAATTTATACCGGGCGGTTAGTGTAAATGTTGCTAACATAATTTTTCATAGTAATAGCTACAGGAATGAATATTTTAGCGGAAATACCAACTTTTCTCGAATAATTAACTGACTTTCGCAATTGACAATAACCGTTCACCTTGTGGAAGCAAGTGACTGAGCATGGAATCGGTATGGGTGAATCGGTATGGGTGAATCGGTTTCATCCCCTGTTGTTCTTGTCGAAGGGGAAAAGTATCGGGCGTAGGGGGTGTACCTTTTGGTATACTGCCTGCGTAAGTATCCCTGTCCGACTGCCCAATCTCCGCGTTAGTCGGCTTGAGTCAGGTCACACCTAGTGTTGCTCCTGGCGAGTCGCTCGGAGCAACAGGAATCGCCTGGGAGGCGCCGAGCGCTTTTCCATTTCGACTCGGACAGCAGGGTGGTAGGAACTGCGCCGTCCAATACTCGTTTCATGCTTACCTTCCGTCTTTCCTTCTTTGCTGAATTTCTTTTAATCAGGTGATTACTTGGCAGTTCCCTAGATTCTGTATCTAAACCGAAGAGATCGATGGAATATTGTTTCCATCCATCTCCTTGGTTTAGTAGGCTAAGGGTTCCATGTACAGGGAGATCGATGGAACTTTGATTCCATCTATCTCTCTACGGGTCTCGAAACCCAGCAACCTCCTCGTGGTGAGACCTGGTAATCGGTGAAAACCGAGCCGATGGCTGCGATTGTCAAATATTCTAGTTAGATATATGAATTTCGTTAACTCGCATTACTTTGGTGGAATGTAAGAATAAATGTAACTTTTATATAAAGTAAAGATATGTGAAATTATCAAGTGTTGTTCGATTACTCCTGCCGCAGAATACGAGTATGGTGTTAAGATAGAAGGATAAGTGGAACTTGGAATATTTCAGCGAAATGCTGGAGCTGATAGGATTTTGAAATTTTTAAAAGTGCTCTCTGCCCACAAGCCCGAGGCAGAAAAATTCATTGGATATTCGCTCTATTCCATACCTGGCCTATGATATTATATATCACCCTCATTGTTGCTCCCAACCAGGAATACCGAACTGCAATATTGAGGTAGGGGAGACCGGGTATGGTTGTCACACGGGTAGGTTGTCACAAGCGCTATAATAAATAAACTATAAACAATAGGAATGTACTAATAATCCATAGCGATGCGTAAACATATCGTCGCCTCCTCCCCCATCACACAAGTCGTTGTGGAGTCGCATGGAGACACGATGTATCATTCTTTCTTTTCGTGCGCTCGAAGTAAATTATGCCGCATTTTCTATCAAGTAAGTATAGGTTGTTCCTTAGTATTGACTATAACATTGTTGCATTATTCTCGTAGTTAAGAGTTTTTTCTATCTCATTGTAATAATTCTTCTGCATTTTTTAAACTTTTTAATACATGAATAGAGAGGTGAAATTGTTTAACGGTTTGGGGCAAGTTGTCACAGAACATTTGGGGTAAGTTGTCACAGAACATTTGGGGTTACGTATTTGCCGCATGTACAGCTAATCCCACTGCTGGGTACTTGCTGTACCTATCATGTGATATTATTTTCTTGTTTGTTTGGCAACAGTTCTCAATAATAATGTCGCAAACTTATAAGAAGAAGACGTCCAGAGGTGAGGTGTCCCAGGAATTGATATTAGTTTCTTAATTGAATCGACTTTTTATTCATAAACTTAGCTAACCAAATGTGTGACAATCAACCCCAGATACTGTGACAACCAACCCGGCCTCGGGGTATGTTGTCACAAAATAGTTCCTGCAAATAATGTGAATTATCTCCTAATCTGGTTGACAAAATCCACAGGACCAATTTTTTTTATAAAGTCGGACGTACGTAGTTTATAGTAATCTAAGTTTGAATCAACTTCCCTGCAGCTATGACCCGTAAAAAATTCAAAATAGGAAAATGAGACAACCATACCCGGTCTCCCCTACACGCTAATAACTTAACTAGTAATCCGTCTCCACGTATCACAAACACTCCAATCACAATTATCAACTCAATTTTCCCGCCTACTTCCATTATTCCCTCCACTATCCAATCTTTCAAAGAGAAACGTCAAGCTAAGTCTAAACACACCGTCAACGCCAGCCACCACTAATATTATTTATGCGACTACCATTCCCTGCTGACTACCGCAATCTAATTATATACAGGATATGTTAATCGACTACGTACACCGTTGGTAACCGTCGCCAGGTGAATTTGTCGCGCAAAGGAGCAAGAAAAACGAGCGCTGGTAACGAGGTGCAGGGCAAATAGAAAACTGCTGGAGCCAGAGCGCTTTGATCACGGCAAGATTCCTCAAACAAACCGCGCACAAATGCCCCACGTCACACGCACAGAGACGTGGCGAGCACATCGACGGTATTGTCTGTTTTTCAGCGAGTACTTCGACTGCTTGGTGGAGGCCCGACGCGAGCCCACTGCGTGGTCTCAATTAGATCTTCATGGGCATGTAATTGTGCCTTAAGTGGCTCAAAGAGTGGCCACTGAAAACGAAACTTCTACTCGACGGAAAATACCGCGAGGGATTTTCATAGCCGCGTTTTACTTTAACGAACGTACCCAAACGCGTCTGCTTTCCACCCTTGGGTCGCGTTGTTTGCAACAACGCCGCTATTTC
The DNA here is from genome assembly GCA_946251845.1 of Andrena fulva. NCBI lineage: Eukaryota > Metazoa > Arthropoda > Insecta > Hymenoptera > Andrenidae > Andrena > Andrena fulva. The sequence continues at coordinate 55,715,260 of OX276329.1, read as the reverse complement.
ATGGCCTCTTTTATGCTCCCGCGGAAAGCACAAATTTGTCTTATTCTCGGGGAAGCTTTGAGGCGCTATACGGTCGTCGTTTAACATTCGCCTGGTGGGTAGAAATGGGTCCATGTTAAATGTTAAACTACGCGTGTTCTTTGCCATTAGTATTACTTCTTGGAAAAATTGAGACTTTTGAATGATGAGAACCTAATTTACTGATCGAAGCTTACTGCTTTTATTTTATAATATTGATCCCTGAAGCTCTGCAGAGATTTATTAAATGGGACTCGATTGTAAGGGAAAAATCGAGGAAGTTCGAAAGTGTTCTAAGATGTAACGAGAAAAACCGCCAGTACGGTCAACCAGCATTAGATTTGTGTTGTTTAGCAGCGTTGACAGCAAGCTCTGCGTGCATGGCAGCAGGAAACGTTGGCTTGGTCCGCGAAAGAACGTTAATTACAACTCGTTACGCTCTTCACGCCGTCGCGGTTCGCATGAATTATAGTTCACGCGGCCGCGTTCATTTCGCGCGGTGGCCTCGCGAAATGAAAGCGCAACCTCACGAAGTTTCGGTCGTTTTTGGGGGCAGTCGACGTGGACACGTCCCCAAAATGGAAAGCAACTGAATCCCGATGAATTTGACGCTCGCGCGATTTCGATCCGCGAATGTAAAACGGGGATGTAAAACCAGCGACAGTTTCGCGTTTTCGCGCGATGAATATCACGAATCTGTTTCGGTGGTGGTTCGTCGCAGAGTGACGCTTCAAAGAGCGACAATTTTCTAACACTTCTCTACATTCTACCGAACATTACATCTCTATTTAATACTCGCGAGTGTATAAAGCCTCCATTGTCTTTGAACTTCCATAGAAGTACCGAGAATGAAAACTCAGCTTGCAGAGAGAAATCTGGCAACTAGGAAGATCACTATCTTCGAGATCATGCACCCCAAGTCTGCGAACACACGTGGACCAACTTTTAGATGGGATCAAATACTTTCCAACTGAATACTCTACCAATGTCTTTTATATCACACCCTTTCTTCCCTAAAATTCCCAATCTTCCCCGAAGTAACCAATTCCAACAGATTCGAACCGATTTTTCAGCGATCAGAACGCTGCTGGTCCGAGCGTAAACAATAGAAGCGCTCTCTCAGCAGTTTTTATTGTTATGCAATATTTGTCTTCGCCCGCTCAATCGGTCTAGCGAGTGGCCCGTTTCATTACGATCTATCGAACAATCGAACCGTTGTTTACCGTGCACGCGGAAACGTCGTGCTGGAATTTCTTTGAATAACGCGCCAGAACCACCCTCCGGTGCTTTCCCTCTCGCTTTCTCCGCTACGCGGCCCATTGTCGCCGCGGGCGTGCACCGGCGTACATGTGGCCATTGTTTCCGCTTATGGAAATGTCATTCGACGATCCAGTTCCCCGCCGACGGTCATAAAGTCTCGTCGGAACGACGACGATTTTTATCGATGCTCTTCTTTCCTCGGAAAAGAACAGTTGTCGGCGAACGTGCCGCAATCGTCACTCGGACCACTCCGAATCCAATTACCCGAAATATAAAAGACTTAAATCACGTCGCTTGTGACTATTCCGGAGAAAAATCAAGCGATCGAAAGATTCGATTCACCCATACATTTTTGTAAAAATATCCTTCATACTAAAAGGGGTTGAAGTTTGTTGTGACCACCATAATGGCAACGATTGTGCTGAGGTAATTCTCTATTTCCTTTCTAATGTACGAACTCGGAGGAATTAGTAACCGTTTCCTACACAGACCACCAAAACTGCTATTAATTTAAAAAAACAATTCCTCAATCCTTTCCATCGACCCTCCACTCTTCTGGCTACCCCCCGTCCTGCACTTTTCCTCTCAATTCCGCGTCTCGCCTGTCTCGCCGAGGATCAGTGAAACTGTGCCAAAGGCAAACCCTCTGCCCCGCTCGTTCCACCCTCGACATCCCAGCCTCTTTCTGCTCCGAATTCCTATTCTATCTCGCGGCCATCAGTCGCCAACAACCCCACCGCCGAGAGGCACGAAAACAACAAGAGGTTCCTCCAACTCGAGCTCGCGTTATTCCGCTCGACGGCCTTTGAGACCTGTCCATGGCAGCTTTTTTCCACAGCCTGCATACCATCGATCGGAATTCGCACGTTTCTTTCGCCGCAAATATCCAGCGCAATATCGCGGCGTGCCCGCCTCCCCTACGCCGCTGAAACGCGTGCACGGGAACATTATACTCGACAGAATCGTTGACACTGCGCCCCTTTATATTGTCATCGAGTTCGCTTCGTGGCTTCGCTTCGTGCCCTACATCGGGGACTTTAACGTTTACTTTCGCCGCCCCCGAGTAGTCGGAAGATCATATTTGCGACGAATTTCGAAGAATTAATCTTGTTACGAAGAGCTTCTAGGTGGTGGAATTAAGTGTGATTGAATTTTCTGGCAGCTCGCGAGCTGCGCTCCGAGTGGCGGGCATAGAGGCAAGACAAACGTCAGGGGTAAAGTCGCGGCAGGTACGTTTCGTACAAATTCGTTTTCGAGCAAACGCCGGCAGATTGCGAACTGACGTTTATTGGGAAACTTTAGATTGATATTTCGCTGCCGAACGTTATAGGGTCACCGTGTGTTTCGTGCATAATCAACGCGCCCCTGGTCGCTGCAACTTCTGCGCCTGACTACGTACAGCCCGTTACCACTGCGGCTCCTTTACAAGGTATTAATATTTTCTCGTATCAACGTCGAGCACCCGCAGACGTTCCTAAGCACCGTGTAAATTACGTGCTTGCGTGATCGATGAGTGGATTTATGGGAAAGCTGGACGCAATCGTGGCGTTGGCTGTGCGGCAGTGGTATGAGATTGCGAAAGTCAGACAGAATTGGGGATAGAGTTTTCAATGTTCGTACCGGTGGAATGAAACGTAAAGGCCGTCGCGCATTTTGGCAAAGCGCAATGATACGAACAGAAACGTTTATAAAGTATTTATGACCAAAGCGCGGCGAGAATTAATTAATTATTATTAATTTCTTCGATTCGCTTCGCCGCGTTTCGCCAAAATGCGCGACGGCCTTAATATGGAAGAATTGTTTGTATTATGGAGAGATGATAGCGGAGAAGTGACAGTAGTATAGGAGCACATAAGTCGGACCGAATAGAGAGTAGCTTAAGGGGACCTTCCGGTCTAAAAGTCGATTTTTTTTTTATTTCATTTTTCGAATGTTCAACCTTTTAGGAATACGTGTTTAAAAGGATTTGTTGAAATTCGTAAAATTCCAGAAGTTATAGGCATTTGAGTAGCGGCAAATGCATGGGCAACAACCAGCCACTCGGCGCTTACGTAAAACTTTAAACGCGTTTTTCTCGAAACAGTGTTCTCAAAACGGTGGGACCTGTATCTCCAAAAGTTATTATCCGATTCGACTGAACCTTTTTTTATTTTGAAGAATATACTTCTGGCTAGGGGGGGACTAGAAAAATTACAAAAAATTGAAAATTTATAATTTTCAAAGCCGTTGAAAGGACGAAAAGTACAGGGAAAAGTGATTTCAAACTTCAAGTGTCGTTATTTTCTAAAAAAAATGTCATTTTTTAATTTTTTTCTAGTCCACCCCCCCCCCCTAGCCAGAAGTATAATCTTCAAAATAAAATAAGTTTCAGTCGAATCGGATAATAACTTTTGGAGATACAGGTCCCACCGATTTGGATCAATTTTTTGACGCCTTGACTTTAACGACTCCCCAGGGCCGTCTGCAATGATTAATTATAAAACAAAAAATATATTTCTATAACTTGAGACATCCTTAATACAATGCAAAAAGTCCCATTAAATTATATATAGTAGTTTTCCTTTAATTAATTCCTAAAAATCACCTATTTTTTTGGGCTCTAGACCGGAAGGTCCCCTTAAGGGAGTATTCTAGTGTAACTACCCGTTTTTCAACGCCATCTTTGAGAATTTATTTAATAAGAACTCTAAGGTTATACTCTCTAGCGTTTTGCCCACAGAGGCCCCCTAACAATGAAACCCTGTCTTATAATAAATAAAATCGTGCTGCTCAATCCGCCTCTTAAAAATCACCGACAGCTGCCCTCGAGCGCGCATCTTCCAAGCAACTGAGCCAGGTGCACAAGAAAATCCACTGTTTCAACCCGAAAGCAGCATCCACCGTTTACCAACGCACGCAAACTCCCACTGAGCCAGCAGACAGCGTGCAGAACGACGGTCGAAGCTCCGCGGCGAATGCAAAAAGAGGAAGTAGGCGGGAAAAATAGAATTCCGCGGAAAAAGCGGAGAGGCTGAGGCTTGAGGCTGATGTTTGAGAATTTATCGTTCAACATTGTGCCGTGTGGATAGGGGGACAGTTCCGGTCCCGTGGCCACGGCGAAGCAGGGTTGAACGGAGATGGCGAAACGGCGAGAAAGTGGTGGAGGGCGACGGGGGCGGTGGCAGGGCGCGGGGGAGAAATTAAACGGACGTCGTCGGGAATTGCCGGGTAATTGAAAGCTCGACTGCGAGAGAAGAACGCCAGCCCCGCGAGCCTTTGTCATCCCGACACGCGGGAGACCGGAAACTGGCTATGAAACGGAAGGAGCCGCGCGAGGGGAACGCTCCAGCATTAATTCAGATATTTCGCGTGACGACAGGGGCGAATGTTCGATCAATCATTCGCGAGGCTACCCGCAACCCCCTTTCTCCGTCAGCTTCCACCGCATGCACCTCTGTTTTCTATTTACCCTCGGCCACGTTTTTCCGCCATCCCCTTTTCACGCCATTCTCTGTCTTTGACTCTGTGCCTCTCTCTCCTCTGCTCTTTCTGCATCGTTTATCTTTGAAACTCTTGTTTCACGCCTATCGTACTGCGACGTACTCTTTATACAGTTCAGAGGGATTTAGTGCGTTTGGTTGGACCGTTTCTAACTGCAGTGGAATGCTGTGACGTTTTCTCTGTTCGAGATGAGGGTGATTAAGTGGAAGTTCGAAATTGAATGGTAAGGGAAATGTGGAAAAACAAGAAATAATGTTAATGTCGAAGCCTGTTTTGACGAGGCAACTCGACATCTACCCTCGTTTCCATCTGCGACTCAGTACAAGCTGAATTGCCAGCAAACGAAGGCGACATCGTGCTTGATGCACAGATCACGAGTCCACTCAGTCCCGATGCAAACTTACAGCTCGATTCGGTATTCAGAGTCCAAGAGGTACAGAGTCTAAAGCCTGCGACATGCTTCAACGGATGAATTCATGATTGATAGCAGTCGCCGAGTCGACGGACCCGTTCAGGATCCTCCCTGTTCTTACGACCCTAATGCTCGCCGACAATTAATCATCGGGATGTTCACAATGTAGTTTGAAATTCCCTAGCAATAAATCATCGAACGATCTCGAGCCGACGATGAATCATCCCACGGCTGCTCCCGCCGAGGACTTGCTTTGGCGCAAGATGGTAATAAGAATGTCGCAATTGTCGCCGGGACCTGATCAATTAGCGCGCAAGCCTTAACGAACGGGTTGCGGAACGTCAACGGGAGTCACTTCAACCCGAAAATCCTCGACGTGATTAACGATCTTCCATCGAAATCTATTCCTTGACACTTCTGCTCGCTTAAGGAACGTCCCGTCGAAATCTTCGCGAATAAAAAGTTCACAGAAAATTCAACTGGAACGTGAAAACAACTCTTTTGCCTCTGCAACAGTTGATGAAGAAATAGAAACAAAAGACTCACAAAACAATCAATTTTAAGTTTATGACCTCAGGCTCTCCACTAGCAATCATTAATGAAACACGGTATACCAACTCAGTAAAAGTAAAAACTCTCACGTATGCAAATGCCAATGTTTTCACGAAAAGTGCCTCAGCACGCAAGTAAAGACTGGAAAAAACATTTGTCACGCTATTCCCCAATCCGAATGGGATCTCGCGAAAATTGTCCAACGGACGGTGATTTAAATAATACCCTGTTACGCTGCAAAAGGCAGCCAGCCATAGGCAGCTGCCTCGAATTCATCGCGTTTAACGATATCCCCGTTAATCTGCATTCTAATTGCCAGACGCGATTCACTTCGTGTTCACCCTGGATAAAGTATAACGCTGCATACTTGAAGCGCGCGCCCTCTTCGTGACTCGCCCTACGCGCTCGCACACCACGGAGATAAACGATTATTCGGTTATTACTCCACTTAACCGTTCGTTAACGTCGAGACACGGGCAAGAGCCACGTCGGTTTCACTACAAACGAATTATTCTCTTTTCCGTCCGCGGTGACTCTCCGCCAACGCTTATTGTTTTAGCGAAGTTTGCCTTTGTTATCATTCAGTCCGCGGTTCTCGCGACATCGCCCCGCGAGTGTATCGAGGTTGCGCCTCGGGATAAGTTTCATTGGTCAAATATGAGGGACCAAAGAAAAGCAAAGATCTAGTTAAAGAAAGTATAATTTTAATAAAAATTGATTTTATAAAATTGGTGCTGTTTACCCAGCCAGACCCTTTCCCCCGTTTCAAATTTCGTATTTAGGCAATATTTAAAGATTGAGAACAGAAGAGTTGCAGTGCACCCTCTCACAAAGCCCGCCGCACTGTTTCAGCAGCTCGGGTGTCGCGGGACCGCCAGTTGCCGTCTCGAGGACATGCTTCCAGTGAATAATCACCCACGGAGCAAACCCCGAGGCCTGGGGAGTATGCGCGGACAAAGGTGTTTTTCAAAGCTACTAATCAGTGGCAACGAAGATTGACAACGCCCCGACAGGCGTTGCCAGTCCCAGCCGAGAGCAGCGAGTAGCTCGTCTCCCAAGCAGACGGAGGCAATGGGAGGCAGGGTGATCCCAAAGATAAGCTCCCGTGTCGACTGCGCGACCAAGATACTTATCCCGCGAACTGGGTCAATTAGAGGTGTAGGCCGCGAAAAGCAGCCGAGGGCGACGCCCGCTTTTAGGCCGGCCGCGGCCGGTTCAAAAGGGGAGAGAAATGACTTTCGCCTAGGGAGCAGAGCGGCGCGGAAAAACGGGCGGGCCGGGCGTGGAAACGAGAGGGGAAACGTGGAAAGAGGACAGGATATACCGTCTTTCGGTGGCTCTGGCTGTCTACCGTCTCATTGGCTGGCTTAAAGGAACGAGCCCCGGCCGTCGAACGAGGCAACAAACGATCCTCGGAATAACGTGGAGAAGGTTCGAGGGGAAGCCCGAGGTGAGGAGAATGATAAGGAACAGGGAAACAGGGGCAACTTCTCGCGATCAAAGGTGGCGTTTTGTGGCTTCTCTGGCGAGGCGGCGCGACGCACCGACTTCCAATTCAACGGGACACCTGTACCGAGAACGAAACGAGAACAGGGGGATGATGGACCATATCTGCTCTACTTTCTTCCATTTTTCTCCATCCCTCTCTCCCCCGCAGTTGGTCGATGCGGCTTTCGCGACTGTTGTTCACTGTAAGCTTCTTATTGGCTCCGGGAGCGTAAGTAGCTCGAAATTAGAACGAAAGCACTTGGAACCGGGCAATTATTAGGATCCGATGCTCGCGTTCTACAACGTGACTCCTATCTACTGGCGGACCTTTTGCAAACTTAATATCGCCGGCTCCGATTTAATGAAAACTTCATCCAAATTGCTGGTAAAGCGTCTTCGGATGTGAAGTGCAGCTGTTATAAGAAATACCTTGATTTATTTTCTGCTAACACCTATAGGTATTATTCCAAGATTATATGTAGGGTAAGTTAGGGAGAGTTCGACCACCGGGAGAGTCCGGCCAGTGTTGATATTTTAAGACTGACGCAAGATAGGGCACTGTGTGTCATTGACACAAAGGAAATGAATGCGCCTGTTGTTAATCTTGCATTGACCATTGTCACAAATCCATATTTAAATTATAGGAAACTGTAAAAATGTGAGGTTAGATTGAGCACGAGGTTGCTGGATAGGTTAGGATCGGCGATTGGCACTAAAACACTGAGTTGCACACAGGAATGTGACGTCTTTATTTGTAAAGAGTGTGCCAACGGGTGAGCCGTTGTGCGCACTTGAAATTAGAGGGTTGAGCCCCCGTACACTCTCTTGTACAATTCACACGTGTAAAAACGTGCACACGCGGACACGCACAATCGCGAATGCACACTCTCTAGATAAATGCACCCGAACTGTGTCGTGAACACCGTGTTTGAGCTTACAGATTAACTTGAAATGAGATGAACACAATAATTGCTTGTTGAGCAACGCGGTAAAAGAACAATGAACAAAACGTGTTGTACGTTGCGCACGGTTGTGAACAGAATCTCAAGATGGATGCGCAATTCCGCCGCGGCGTCTTCTCGAACATTCTCGAGCGTCGATCGACACGACGGACGCTGATTGGTTGTTCGATCGCGGATCGACCGCGACTTCCGCTGCCCAGGAGGTGCTGCGGTGATCGAGAGTGCGGCGGCGCAAAGAACTACTCATTCCCAAACAGAAACACTTACGACTTTATGCGTGTCTGAAAGTTTTTAGACCAAGTAACAGTGCTGGTGATATTTGAAAGACAGGTAAGTTTATTTACACTACACCGATATTGGGGGATATAATATGCATAAAACTACAGTGTCGTCCCAACAATACGTATGTATTCGTTTTTAATTTATTTTGACAAGGTGGTCGACCACATGTTTTTTTCTTACTGTAAACCCATCTTTAGATTCAGGGAGCGAAAATTCGATTCTACAAGATAGTGATATGTCGTTAAAAGCCTGTGACCGAAAACGATATCTCGAAAACTGACGATTGGATTAAATGTGTGCACTGAAGCCGTTGGTTTCATGATACTAGATGCTTAAAGTACCAGAATGTTTGTGATTTACATGAAAAACTGAAGAAGAAATAACATATCAATTAACTTCTTCGTGTATTATACTTTTTGTTATTTTTCAAGGTCGGTCTCACTCATAGTGGGTAGACGATCTAACCCCGACATGCGGGTGAGACCGACCTGTTGCAGTGCCAATGTTTTTGGTTGAAAATGAAAATAAACATTTGAAATTATCGCACACTAGGGTAGATGTCCCAATTACTGCCAGTGTCCCAATTACTGCCACTTTATTTATTTTATGTAATAAAAACGTAACATATGAAACAAAATGTACAAAAAAATGTTATTATGAAACGGAGATTCTGATTTACATAAAAATAAAACAAATATATGTACTCATATGTACCTAGTGCTTAAAAAATAATATTGAAAAATGAAAGTGCCATTTGAGCGTCCAAAACGCGACGACGTTAGTAGGAAGTGATGGCGAAATCGTACTAAAGAAAGGGTCGCAATTTTACTATTCAACCTCTATCTATTGCATAAAATGAATTATTCCGGTCTACAAGAATTACTTTAATGATGTAACGAATAAAATACATAATATTTATTGTTAAGTTATAATAATTAACGGTGACATCATTAGGGACAAAATTTTTGGGCTTGTCCCTATTACTGTTGGCAGTATTCGGGACAAAAAAACGTGAAGTACCCATAACCATAGACATATATAGACGGAGCGTGTCTGAGGGGGGTTGTAAGATTCGCGGTAAGGGGACTGTCATACAGGCAAATCGGGTAACTCCGTTCCTCCTCGGGGCTATTCGGAAATTCAATGACGTTATATATATCTATGAGGGATACTTAGTCGAAAAGGTTAGGTATACTTATACATAATTCAAAATTTCGTATATCATGTAGGTTATATATATAACAAAATTAGTAAATAGAATGAAGCTTTTTTTAAATAAAATCGTACTTATAGATATATGCAATAATAGTTATATTTTTAAAGATTTTGTAAGCTTAAAAGTTCATAAACATAATTAATATGCATAAATAATTATATAGTATAATAGATATATATCGCTCATTTGCTGCGACATAACTGATGAAAAAAAAAAAATATTTTTATTATAAACATATTATCTATTCGATAATCAAGCAACACATTTGAATTTCTAAGATTATATATATATGTATAATATATAAATTGTTGGTTATGTATGTATATTTATTTATTTACATGTGAAATCGAATACTATCATTATTTATATTTTCTTTCTCCAACTGTTCGCAGTTTTTATTTTTCCTGCGATTTGCACAACCGATTACTACGCAATAAGTAATTATTACACTCAATTAATATATGATTATATACAACGATCACTACGACGCTTTAGAACAGTAATAGTTGAGCAACAGTGGTTATGTTTTGAACATAGCCATTAATGCCGAACCGACAAGAACCGAATACATCCGAACCTAACTACCGAATTGCCTGTATGGTTTCTGCCTTTTCCCCTCCGATCTTACAGTCCCCTCGCCAACAGTCCTCTCTTCCGCTCCGTCTATATAAGTCTATGCCCATAACTGTCATCTCTCAAAGTTCAAATTCTTAACCTCAAAATCACGTGTAGCGTGTGATGCTGTGATATTAAATTATAGATATATATTAAATGTACACATATATTAAATTATAATAAGATATAAGACATATCAGTAAAAAGGACTGGCAGTACCTAATCGAGTCTTAGTAAAAAGGACCGACTGTAATCGGGTCTCATTGTCAATAATAGGGACCGTGAGTTATGTGGTCACAGTTATTAGGGCCGACAGTTATTGGGTGGCAGTCATACGGACAAGACGATTTTTGAGGTGACAGTTATAGGTACACTAGGATCGCTCGCGAATTTTAATTAATTATTAATAAATTCTTCATATTTAATTCATGAAACTATTTTTTTTAATTAAAGAGATGTTAAATAATATTATGTTTCAATCGGAGACGATTTTTAGGTTAAACAACACGTGAAATGATTAAATGAAGTTCAGTTATAATCTTAAGGTGGCAGTAATTGTGACATCTACCCTATAATTTATATATATCCTAAATCACTTGGGCTTTGTTTTAATGTGCCTAAAACGACAAAAATGTGAAAAACAACGATGCTACAATTTATTTTCCAAAAAGTGGTCGGACTCTCCCGGACTTGCCCTATGCATTAGAAATCCCTCTACAAAGGAACACCTCGCTGTCTGTGTACATCAATTTAATCATATTTAGGTAAGGAACAATCGCAACCACTTCATGCGCCCAATAAAAGTATCTCCGTTCTTCCCCGGCAACAAAACACTTCCACGTCTTTGTGCAAGAAACACGTCGCCGACACTGTGCACGTTTATGGTCACAATTTCCTTCGTTCCTCATCTTAACGAGCTTCCCTCTTTCGCTTCAGCGGGGCCGTAGCTGGAGGGTTACGACGCACTCATTTTTTCCAGCATGGCCACGGGAATTCCATTACCCCGTCGTTTTTAAGAGACAAAATGCACGGGGTAGTTTCCGCGCCGCGAGAGACAACGGCGTCCTGTATTAATCGTCGAGGGTCGATTCCATTTTTCTCCCTTCGTCGCCGACCAGACGAGACAGCGTTTCGCGCGAGCAACGGCCGCCGCCCCAACCCCCGCGCCGTTGTTTTGTAATAAAATAATTTCCATTGCAAATACGGTCACGGTCGGTATGAAATTTAAATGGAACAATTAGCCGGCGTCGCGTCCCGCGTAATTCTTTCCCGGAACGAGAACGCCGCCTCTTCGCGCCCCGGAAACGCATCCTCGAGGCCCGGCCGTTTGCGCGCGCATTAATTATTCATATCGGTTGCACCGGCGAGAGTAACGCTTTTTCTTTCCCTGTTTCGCCCTTCTCTCCCACCCTCTCCCATCGTCCAACCACTTTTTCTCCACCAGTCGGGAATACGCGACGGCATCCTGAATACGGGCGGACCCCCCTGGTCGGCGTTCTGTTTGCTGCTATGTAAACGGGGGACATAATTGGAGTTCTGAGGCGATGGGGATGGTACATAGTATCGAGCACGCGACAAGTGACCGGGGAGTCGCGTTCATTGTTCTGAGGATGGTTCGTGGAAGTAGATGGATGAGAAATTTAAGGGTGTTGGGGGGGTGCTGATGGATGTAGGCGAATGTGGAGGTCATAGAAATCAGAGAAGCCTTAAACTTTCGTGTGTCGTGAATATCGTTATCCAAGAATTACCTAACCCAAAGTTGCACGACTGTGGCAGCTAACCACTGGTTGAATATTCAAACAAATCGTTCTGTATAGAAGAAAAGTCGATGAAACAGGACCCCAGTAGAGTCCACAGTGGCTGAAACTCCTCTAGTTTGCAATAATACCTCGGAATCTAAGTTCCAACTCCGCCAGGCCCACCCTGTCAACTGCACCCCATCGATCCCCGAACTTCTCCCCAGAATAACAGCGTTCCCCCGGGTCCGCGTCGCATCCCAGCGTCGACGAGGCCGTAAGTCGCGGCTCCAAGTCGCGAAAGTCCACGACCCGTGGAAAACACCTCTCCAAAGCGGCTGCACTCTTCTGAGCAGGGTGTCGCGACTGTCAGGCGGTATCCGCGGCGCGACCCAGTTCCGCAGGTCTAAACGTGCCGCCCTCGGTCCGTCAAAGCCGACGACGAGAATGCAGTTGAGCTAATTCCGGCCCGCTCTGCCCGAAAACGCTTGAATCCTCCAGCGAGCGTTCCGCCAGCGGCTAACGAACGGCCGTAAAAAGGCGGGACGCGTGTCTCTGGCACAGTTTCCTGGCGGGCAGGGGCGTATCTCCGCGAGACGCCGCTTCCACCCCTCGGACGACTTGTCGCTAATTGACGTTCCACCCTCCCCACCCCCAAAACACGGATTAACCCTTTCGCCCCCCCCCCCCCCCCCCGCCAGCCACGTCCTCGTTTTGTTACCCTAATCACGGCGGAGCGACGTCGTTGACCATGCTCGCGCACCGTGCACGCTGCCTTTTATTCGCTGGCTAATTTATTATGCTAATTACTTTTCCGAGTGGTCTCTTTCGCTAGGGGCGGGGGGAGAGATGCACGCAGTCCGCTGGTCGTGCTTGCCTCGCTTTCGTGCACAGTCGGAGGCGCGGAGGAGGATCTATCGATGTTGGATCATGTTTTTATTGAGACGGTTGGGTACTGGGGTTTCGGGTACTGTAGTATGTTTATGGGGGTTTCAATTGGGGAAGAGTTGAGGCTCGGGTATTAGGGTGGAGTGAAAAATACTTTTTTTTCGATTATCAAATTCTAATAGTGCGGAAAAGTTGTCTACTTGGCCCAATGAAACGTGTAAAAAATTTCAGCTCGATCGGATAATTTCTTCTGTGAGCACCAAAGGCCTTAACTTTCAAACTTTTAGTACAAAACTTAAAATTAAAAAAAAAAAATATATAAAATACAAAATACATAAAAAAAAACAATAAAATTATTTAAAAAAATATAAAATACCAAAAACAAGGAGCCCGACGTACAGCTACCTCCGCGTGGTGGGTTCTGGGCCACTTGTTCCGTTAGGAAAGTCAGCGAAGAGCTGCATTTTTTTATAGTTTACAGTGCCGACAGGCCGGTCCTATCGTTCCGAAACCAGCCACGGGTGTTTCTTTCCTTCATTTACGCAACAAATATAGTCCTGGGTAAAAAAAAAGGTAGAATCCACCAGCTGAAGAAAGTTGCACTTTCTTAAGTTTTGTAGTAAAATTTTGAAAGTTAAGGCCTTTGGTGCACACAGAAGAAATATGCGTTCGAGCTGAAATTTTTTACACGTTTTATTGGGCCAAGTAGAACACTTTTCCGCACTATTAGAATTTGATCATCGAAAAAAAGTTTTTTTCACTCCACCCTATTGGGTATTTAAGAATCTTATTTCACGAAATGTTATTTAGTATTATAAAAACTTACATTCGGATTACATGCATGTGAAGGAGCACTTTATCTTGTCTCCAGTCAATAGTTGTCCCAATGAATTCAACACCTCGCCATTCTTATCTTTCTTTTCACGTCACAGACTCCGCGAGACGAGAGCTTGTTGCCAGAACCCCATGGAAACGGAGAAAACGGATTGAATCACACGCTATGCTACATTCCGTTCCTCTTCAGATTGCTGGATCACGTCAACGAAGGGCAGGTTCGAATGTTCTGGTAGACAAGGTCTCGTCCTTTTGAATTTAGAAGAACGAAGGGTTCGCGAGGCTGGAGTAGCTACGAATCCCCCGTCGATTTTAGGGCGCGCTTGCCCTCCATTGTTCTTTCGCTGCCTCTTACATAACCCGTCACGTCCTTCTCGTTTAATCAAGCTGGCGTATCGACCCTGGGAGGCGATATTCCCCGAGATATCGAAATAAGGAGAGGAGACGAAGGATGTTGCACGTTGCTGGTGTGGATTGGACGCATCTCCAAGGTACCAGAGCTGCCTGTCGCGAAATACACACTCGAGTTACACTTTTTACTTGCACTGGCAAATGGCCGGAAGTCTTCGACCTGGTTAAAAGAATACCTGCTGGGGGAAGTGGAACAATCGATTCCCTGCCTGCCGATATCGCAAATCGAGTTCATTTACCGCCACTTTCGGATCGCTCTCAGCGAAGAAAACCACTTGAATTACAATGCACCCCCAATCTATAGTTTTCAGAATAACCTTTGCGAACGAAGCAAGTTGCCTCCCCACGATTTTTGTAACGTTCGTAAAATTTTCGTGGATGACTTTCGAAACTTTCTGCGAAGGAAATTTAAATCTCCGCTCGAAGCCCCATTTTCTGTCTCCGCGAGAATTCTTATGCGTGCGAATTATACCAGACACAAATCACACAACTCGAGGAGTTATATCAGAAGGTCTTTGCTCTTGTAATGGAAAATTACGAGGCATGTCGAACGATCCAACCATCGATACCAAGGCTAGGGTTCATTTAAGAGAAGATACGGCTCAGATTTCACAGAGGATTAGACACTCGAATTACCAGACGTTATACTGTGTGTCATCGACACACAAAAGGGATCAGCGTTTCTCGCGCGATACTCGATCTCGCGTGCTTTTCAGCTGTAACGTGTACCAATCATTCTACATTCTGCTGGATAAATTAAACCGCGAATTAATCCCGCTTATCAGAAATTCTCCCAGCTGCTTAACCCTTTCGGGCCCATCGAGAAACCCGTGGAAAACGTTTCCACGCCTGCTGCGCAAACCCGCGGAAGCGAGCACCTCGGTTTCCCGTCACTACGCCCTCGTAACAGATATTATTTCCACCGGCGAAACAATTATTGTGGACACAATATTACACGAAAAATACATTTTATTCTCGCCCGTTCAACCGTTCACGCCCGCGGAAAATTCCAGCCGCGGTTTCAAAGTAACACATCGTGTCGGTTTTTAATTTCTTTCTCATAGCTGATACGTTTAATTGCGCGCGGCTCGTAAACGTGAATCGTTAAATTTATTTTCGCGAATATAATTTAATTGCATTCGGGGGTTGCAACGCTATCGTCATCCCGCAGCTATGCGCGTTCATTTGATATTCCCGTAAGCATTTCGCGTGTATTTTTGCTAATTGCTCGCTGTTTGTGAAAGGAACGCCGTGCTCTCATTCGTCGTCTTCATTATCTTGGCGGGCGATTATTTTTTTTCTTTTTTATTCTCGTTTCGTGTGTTCTAACATTTATGTTCGGGATAATGAGAATCCTCTGTAGTCTGCCCGAACCTTTGCGTATACTCGATTTGATCCAGTTGCAGCGGATGAAAAACGAAATTAACTTGTGAATTTCTCAAGTCGATAAAATTCTTCCAACGTTTCGTGGCTCGAAGGGCCTCCTTCTGAAATAATCTGTAGAATAATTTATGTGCCATATATTTAAAAAGGCATAGCAAGTGGCAGAGTAACGTAGAATACAAGTGAAAGAGGTCTACGCATAGTCAGCCATACTTATTTTCAAGAAAACCGAGAATATACCATCGCGAAAGTTAAAAATTCATCTTTTACATAGTAAACGTCTAACTTCGAAGTTCTCCCAACATTTATCTCCAAGGAAATACCAAATTTTCTCTCGAATATCTGCAGTTCCCCGAGTCTGAAGATTTCGCAAAATGTGTTCGAGTCACCAGCCCCCGTTCGCGGCAGGATCGATTGGGAAAGTCGCGCGATTCCAAGCGAAATCGACTCTACGTGCGGCTCGGAGAACGAGGGGAAACAAGTGGAATAAGACGAACTCGCGAAGACTTCTCGACTCTCGAATCACAATGTCCCCTCGGCGTCATCTCAAGCGGCGGGTCTGACGAATCTCGCGAACGCTTCTCGAATCGACTTCGCCACCGGGGAAACAAAGGCCTCACTCACGTGGAGTGCATAAACATGCCCAAACTGTAAATCTACGTAAAACTTCGCGGCGTGGTAATCCAACCAGGAAAGTCATCGATTTCAGCAGAGAGGACATTGTTGGAAATTATCAGGAATTCAGAAAAGACGATCCGATCGCTCAAGTACGAGAAAGTTTAGGTTTTAATGAGCTAGGACACCTGGAGGAGGCAACGCCGGTGGCTGCGCGTATTCGCAGACGGAATAATCACAGGTTAAGCTACCTTATCACGGCAAGGGGCTGGCGGAGCGCTAAAAACTGGGCTTCCCTCGTGGAGGATTAATCCCTGGCGCGCCGGGGGTAGCCCAGTCCATTCGCGTTACCACCGGTGCCGTCAACAAATACGAAGTTAACCAGTGCATACTACCCTGTACACCACGAAATCAGAAGCCCCCAGGGGCGTTTTTCATCCTCCGCCGTCTGCGCCGTGCAATCCGCCGAGGAAGAGGAAGGAAGCGTGCCGGCAATGGCACAAAGACAACTTTGACTCCCAAGGAGACTCTTTCGCCATCTTCTCTCCACCCCTGACATCGTATACTGGTCGGCCATCCGAGCCTCATTAATAAATCATTATCGTCGTCGAGGTTGCACTCGCCCCTCCTTCAGTTACGTCGTTTTCGCCCCCCTTCAAAGCGACAACGACAGTGTCATCGGTTCACTCCTCGCTTTGCCACCTCCACGCGAAACCCTTTACGCGCCCTTCAATTATACCCCCTTGCCCTCCCCGATGCTATCTTTGTAACGGTCTAACAACGATTCCGCGAGCGCCTGTTCGAGTTCTCGGAACGGGGAGGGAGAGAAGTGTCTGGGTGAGATGGGGTAAATACTTTTCAGGACTTTCCGAGAATTCTGTGAATCCGCACCGCAAGTTTTAGGTTTTTTTCTTATCATTGACGTCTGCTTCTCTTTGGTTTTTTATTTTTTAGATTTATTTCGTGTTTGCTGTGAATGGGGCGTGTTTCACTTTGTGGAGAGGGGGTGAGTTCTCTCGAGTTGTGGCGAGTTATAAAAGTGTCGTGGAAGTTTTGACCGCCCCGGGCTCTCGATGACCATGACGAGTTACACGGAGGTTAAATATATTTTCCGGCGCAAGGATTCTCGGCGGTGAGAATTAGCCCGTGAAGTGATTAGCGGCGAGGGAAATTTTTCGAGGCCCCCTGCTCGAGCTGGGGGCTGCAAGTTTAATTGACTGCAAGTTCGCTTCCCGTGGGTGGTTCGCGATTGGTAATTAAGAATCTGCCTTGTTGCGGCAACTTTTTAACGTTGCGCATGCATTTCACGTTTGAGAGGCAAGGAAAATTGCTAAAACATAGGATAAACGAATGGTTTTGGAGATGCGTCGGAGTGGAAGCAATTGAATAAGGTAAAGGTCACTTTGCACCTACTTCTATATCGTAAACTTTAAATTCACTAAAGGAAACAATTACTTATAATAGAATGCCAATCCCCAAGCTAATTTTCAATCAGCTGCCACTTAAAAGCTATCTGTTAAATAAAGTCGCAAAAATTTACAGTTTGGACATTTAAAATTAACATTTAAAGTGCGATCGTGTTTAAGCAGTAGTACCATTTTCAATGAGGCCTGAAAGATATTCTACCTCAAAGTCAAATTGTGGGCCATTTCGACCCAATGTGACAACCGAGGGTTAATAAAAACCTGCTTCTTCGAAGGGAGAAATATCTTTTAATGCCCATAGTTTACGTTGCCTCCCCCATCGAGCCCGCAATGGGTCCTCGAGGAAAGTAACGCGAAAATTTCAGGGCACGAGGGGAACGAGTCTTAATTTATGGTCATAATATCTGTGAAATATCGCTCTATTCGAAGCTCGATAATGAAACACCATCTTGAGGGGGCGTGGTGTAAAATCTTCTGCCGGCGCGATCGCCATCGCGAAGTAATACGATATCGCGTGGTGCTCTTACAGAAATTGCGCCCTGAATATTGCAGCACGCAACCTTACGTTGTCATTATAAAATACTCGAGTCGCGCCGAACACTGCGGCTCGTTCATTCTTACATAATACGAGGAGAACGCTGCACTGGAGAGAAAACGAAGAAGACCGATGATTGCTTACAATATCATTTCCACCCCCTTTTAATAATACCACCGAATGACTTCTGCATTACTTCCGACACATTCCGCTTCATCTAAAAGATACCCAGATATTACGACAGTTATTTTCAACACGGGTATCCGATTAATCAAAAACTCATACGCAGCTGTGATAAAAGAAGGAGGACTGCAATAATAGTTGGCAAGCCGCATAAAAGAAGCAGTAGAGAGAGGAATGGGTTTTGTCGCCATACTTTCCCCAGTCGTGAAAATGCCAGCTTGCATCGCTTTATATGAGCCAGTTTACGAGAGAAACAACCTATTATTCATGGGGTAATGTAACATTTACGAAAGAACGGGCATTAAAGACCAGCCTACATAGTCGCAATGCCAAGCCACTGGCAACCCACTGACATTTCCAACCCCTCTGTGGTTCAACGTGTCCTTCCCCATCGAGCCTTTCCCAGTTTCACCCTCCCGCCCTCCCCCCCCCCCCCCCCCCGCCCTCCTCCCCCGACTCCGTGCTAATCTCGAACGGTCGAAGAAACGCGAGACGAGGGGGAGTCGAGGGAGAGAAAGATTAAGCACGGCCATCGCGTGGAACTGCAACCTTAATTGGAAGCACGGAAAGGGCGCAAAAAAATTCGTTTAATGAGCGACTAAGGGTTGTGCTCTTGTCGAGACGCCGATTTCGTCCGCCCTTACCCTCGCTGAGGGGGGTTACTTATCGGAGCAGAATTTTCCCATGGCATTTTACGTTGTCCCCAATACGCTCTAAAATCTGTTCCCTTCGACTATAACGTCGTCGACTAATCGTGCCCTCGCGAACCCCTTCATCTACCGTCTGGCCCTCGACACGCGAATACTCTACCGCGGTGGTGGAAATTGATTATTATAACAAAACGGGGGTATTAGGGTCTGCTTTTCTTTATTCCAGAAATTCTGTCGTTTAGAATTCAGATATTGGCTTAGAATTTATATTGCGTGGAGATTCTTTCAATTTAATATAATATGGATAGGGTAATTGTGGGAGAGATGCCGCACTGGGAGAGACGCCGCACCTTCGGTATTTCAGGGTTATCGGTAATAAAATACAACACTGTCGATTTTATTTGCTTTAGGTTGCTAGTTTAGGTTAGATTAATAAGCGAGAACGTGTTTCCATTATTACTTTTAAAGATTTTCCTATTTTTCGAGGCAAGCCTACCGCACTTTGCCTCAATAGTTATACGTCGAGTTTATTTTTGCTATCGTAATAGTTAAAAATTCATAGCTTTTCGTGATACAACTTGGGCAATACGTTAAAGTAACTCTGTGAAATATTTCTCGGCCAGAATAGGTCACATTCGACATAGCACTTCGAAATACGAAATTGCGGCGTCTCTCCCGGGCATTTGGGATAGATGCCGCACTTTTATGCGCACTGTATCGGAATGTACCTAAGTTGACTAAATGATGTTTTTAATGTTAAAAATACAAAGAAAGTGTTTTAAAACAGATACCGTGATATCTCAAGGCAAATTATTCATTTTTTCATGACAAATCTGATAATCCCAACATATTTGTGGGCTTTTTACTCTTTTTTCACATTTTATTTTTCTTTTATGTGTAATGAATGTGGAAGGAAGAAGAAAAGACAATTAAATTTAGAAAAGCAGAAATAATATCTCTACCTATTTATTTCTCCAATTTTATTATATTTTATAAGCGTATAAATTAAAAAGATGTTTCATTTTACTTTGCTTTTACTATTATTTTAAATAAAATGTTAAAATTAACAAGTTTAAAAGCAAAATTAAACGTTTTTCGAATTGCGGCACCACTCCCGCATGTGCGGCGTCTCTCCTAAAAAATGATGTTTTTAGTTTCTATTTTTTACGGGTGACAAACATTAAAATTTTGATTTTCTTTAATGCTAGTAGTAGCACAAGATGTTCAACTAATAATATGTATCCTTGGAAAACATTTTCATTGCAAAATTTAGACACGGTGGCAATTTTGCGTAAGGTGCGGCAACTCTCCCACAATTACCCTAGTCTTAAGGAGTCGTTTGAATAATTTTGACTGGTTATATGATGTTACTTATTGTTAGTTCGTGCTGTGACCAGTAACAGTTTTAGTGAACGAGACGCGTGCTTTATTTCCTACTTCAGCAAGCAGCTCCACCTCAACACGCTTTTTTAATTTACCCTCCACTCGCGCTGCCCTCCATTTTTCGTAACGCAAAACGGGCGACATTCGGAGTTACATAACGAGCGGGACCCAATATTCGTTGAAACCCGTAAAGCAGCCAGTCCCTTTGCGTAAGTGCAGGGAAGGGAAGTGAATTCCTTCTCGCCGCGTGTGCACCCTTTTTTCCGATGACTTTCAGGGCTGCTCGACGACATACATTGGCCTTTGAGCAGTCTCGAAAACTGCACGGCAGCGAAATAAATAAATGCGCGAGGCGCTTTTCAAACTAATCATTTCACGGCGCGCAGCTTCGAATATGAGTTCGACGCGAATTGAAAATGAAATTAGAACGGGACAACAAATGGAGAGGATTGTTTGGAAATTTTCCATCGAAAAAAGGTAATAGAAAAACGGCACCAGAACTGAAATCCGCTAACGATTAAGCTGGCAATGTGGAAGACCATAAATATTTCACTATAATAGCCTTCGCGTAATAGATTTAGCGGCGCTAAAATATTCCCCTGGTGCAATTTCCTCCGTGCTCACCCCCGCTGCCCCCTCCGCCCCTCCCCGCAAGGCAACAATACCTATTCTCCATTTCGCGAAACCGACAACACCAGGATTCTGTGGAAACGCAGCCATTCGCTCAACGATAAAAAATCAATTTCCCTTCCATCTCCCAAAAAATGGGGCCATCGCCAGAGATCGTGGCAATTTGTAATCCCCATTTTTCTCCCCCTTTGTCGAACAGCGAACCATGATGCATTTTGTCGCGTGAAAATACTGTCGGGCCTTCGATATTCATGCTTTCGGGCGTTTTTTTTTTTTTTATTCAATCCTTGAATTTCACATCGCTTAATCCAAAGTACGATCAAGAATAGAAACGTGGACGAGGAATTAAAGCGGATCAGGCTCGCGCAGTTTGAGGATGCAGGTGTTGGAAAATTTCGAGGCCAGATTTTCAAGAAATTATTAAAAAAAATCCGCTAGATTTACTGAGAATTTATATAATCCAACAGAGCCCCAAAGTATTACACATTCGCTAGCGAGCGTGCAACACACGCCGGCGAACACATCGCTCACTAAGGGGACGAAATAATCCCGCCAAGTCCCAGCCATCACGGAATGTAAACTTCTCGCAGTGTGACAAGTGGAGGGCCGTAAAAATTCGCCCAGCCGGAGGCGGCAAAGAAGCAAGATCCATGTCCCGAACTCAATCCCCATCCTCGTCCTCGACAAGAAAGCCAAAGCGCCGAGGAGTGTCTACTACCAAGGACTCGACGAATTCAGAGAACAGCGGAGGATGAAAAATTAAACCGCTCCCGTCGCTAACAATCCGTGCTCCCCCAGCTCCGGGGGAGCGGAGCACGGCGCGACGGTTGGAAGAAACCTGGACGGGGGAGCCGCCGGATCGACCAAGACACCAACGGGGTCGTCGCTTGTCCAAGCGACCAGAGGCTTTTTCCGCGTATTACAGAGCTTCTTTGCCCACCACTGGATGACACTGACGAATGCCTGTGCCCACTGGAAATTATCTCGCATAAACTCCAGCGAGGAATCCCATCGCGCAACGGCCACCTGATGGTCCACCACGATACGAACGGGCGAAGTGTGGTCTCCGTGCGAGGACGTTTTTCCACCGCCCGTCTCGATCCATTTTGATAGTGCCACGGTAGAACAGGGTGATACAGGGGGCCCGTTTTTTGCTTCATGACACCTGGCGAATTTCTCTCATCGGGGATGTTACACGAAGGGGTGGCTGAGGAGAATGAACTCTGATTCTTGGCGGGAGGTGCACCTTGTTTTTTAAGTGTGTTCAAGTGGAGGTTAGAGTGATGAACGAGGGTAAAGGGAAAAAACGGGAATGCCCATTTTTCGCGATTTATGGCATATTTTGTTGGTGGCAACTGTCGAATCACGGAGGGTTATAAAATTCAAATACACCTGTAAGATAACGGTCAATGTCCCCGCTCTTTGCCTAAGTATAAGCTTCTGCCATCAAGCAATTATTAACGATCAAAATTAAGTTCATCGAACCTTGTTTCTTTACCGATGGACTAAAATATTAAAACTTAATTTTCTCGATAACACTGTTTTGTGACATTCCCTGTTTTTCCCCTACCTTTCAACCGAGATACTAAATTGTGGTTCATTACTACTTCTATCATTGTGGCTGTTTTGATCCGCTTAGCTGGAATCTGTAATGAAATTTGGGAGCCGCTGTACCTACGTTTGATTATTAAACCCTGTAGAAATATCACGCGTTCGATCTATTACGATAAACGGTAACATGCGTGAACGTTTCGCGAGTATGGGCGCGATTAAACGAAACTGATGCGGTTAACGTACAACAATAGCACTCCAATTATCTATTTAATTAATCTGCTGGTTTGTACCGTAGCCGAGCGTACTGATTTAAATACAATAAATCCCGGTGTACATAATTAAAACTGATAATGATAGCAGTTAAATCATTGTTTCCACGGTTTCGATGTAATGCCCGGTACAAGCGCGCGCGAATCAAGTGCATCGTTACATAAACCAATCACAACTGTATCGTATGCCAGAAACAATTCATCTGTAACATTCAACGCTTGCTTTTCCAAAATTAATGCAATCCCCGCTCGCTAATTCGACGTAACATCCTCCCTACGAATCAAGCGTCCTATTCAAATATCGCGCCCTCTTGGCGATCGATTAAGGGGTTATGCCTACCTGCAAGGTCTGAAAACGCAAGTATTTTCGGGATTTTTTGGGGGAAAAACTTGAAGAGTTTTTTAAGCAAACCTTTATGTATTAGAAAGTGTACATCTTATATTACTTGTAGTAATTATTCCAATGGAAGATATAAATAAATAAAAGAAATATCAGTGATCTCCCGGCAGCGATTTTTTTTCCAGTAGTTTGCGGTGATCACTCTAACTTTGACCAGATTCATCTGAAATGAAAAATTCGACGGAATTTAGTTAGTATATTAAATTATCTTGTCCTTAATCGTGGCTTTTTCATTTCCGTTGCGTAGTTTTTGTTTTACAGATGAAAAATGAGCGATTATTGCGGCGAAAATCGATATCTTAATTTGAACAGCCGCCATTTTGTAGCAAATTAATTTTTCGGGATAATGAACGATTAAGGACAAGATAATTTAATATACTAACTAAATTCCGTCGAATTTTTCATTTCAGATGAATCTGGTCAAAGTTAGAGTGATCACCGCAAACTACTGGAAAAAAAATCGCTGCCGGGAGATCACTGATATTTCTTTTATTTATTTATATTTTCCATTGGAATAATTACTACAAGTAATATAAGATGTACACTTTCTAATACATAAAGGTTTGCTTAAAAAACTCTTCAAGTTTTTCCCCCCAAAATCCCGAAAATACTTGCGTTTTCAGACCTTGCAGGTAGGCATAACCCCTTAAGGGGGTAGTGGATTATTTCAGCTTCAAAAAATCGATATTTTTTTTTTACTGCTTCTGAAAGTCTTATCCTTTACCAACATTTTAAACAAATGTTCATGAAAAAAATTAAAATAATTGTCGAAGTTATAGCCGCGAACGTAACACAGTGTACCGCCGAGTAACCGCGCGATAAAGGTAACACCCCGAACTTTCAAGCCGGTTTTCTCGAAACACCATTTTCAGAAACGGTGTACATCATAACTCTTGAACGAATGAATATTTTCACTTAAAATTTTAACTGGAGCTGTAGAATTCCTTTCTCTATCGTGTGGAAATTCCGCATCAATATTGGATGTTTGTAAAACATTTTATAACTGATTAAAGACGATTTTTTCCCGTGAAAATGTGGAAAAAAATTGATTCGTGTGTAACTTCCACAATTTTTGTTCAAATTTATCGGCAAGTTTCCACACTGTAGATATTTGTGTATAGAATAATCACCTCAAAGCATTTTGCTTTCAGATGATTGGTTCACCTGAATCGATGTACACCACCTGCAGCGGCGCGCCGTACAGGACTATCTTCAACGATTAATAACTTTGACAGTTTTATACATTTCGACGATTTATTTTTTGTAAATACTCGCAAACATGCTCACAATAGATTGTCAAAAGCACGACTATAACGATTGTTTGATATCAAAGTAATTTAGCGTCAAAGAAACTAACGATTTTACGTATCCAATAGTCCACTATCCCCTTAAGGGGGCTAGGCAGTCGTTTTTCGTGAGAAACAGACTCTGTCCTTTATTTATTTGTAAAAAAATGAAAGCAAATCCAGATGTATACTTTTAACCAATGTTTATTACTACCATACAGATTGAAAAATAATTGGCATGAAATATATATGTGCTTTAAAAATGGCGCTGCAGGCTGCCAATCATTTTAACGTTTTTCTGTGGTTTTGCCTTAACATGTGACCTTTTAGCTGCCAAATCAATAATTTTGCGCATTTTAATATAAACCAAACGGCATTTTATTCAGAAAAGATAGTACTTTCGGAAAATTCAATAAAAAATCGATTTTTCGACTGCCTAGAATTACAGGCTGAAATATTGGATAAAAAACACAAACGATAACGATCTACGGATTCAGAGATCCAGGAAGCAGAGAACCGAAACCAACCCGAGCTGCAGGTGTCGCCGATCGACCAACAAATCTCCGACAGAGGTAACCACGTCGATTTAACCCGTTAATTTCTAGAGTGAATCTCCGCCTCGCTCCAGTGTCTCGCGAGCGAGTCGCGATTTTGGGGCGGGAGGAATTCAAACAGCCGCGATAACCGTCGGCACGAGCCAGCTTTTCATTATCGCGCGCACAGACGTCTACTACTTAATTAAGGAATCGAGTGTTCCCCTAATTAAGCCAGCCTGATACCGCGGGTCTCCTGGATTCGGCGTGGAACGAATGAAAGGCGCCTCTTCCTCCGCCACCCTCTTACTCCTGCACCCCTGACCCACCCCCCACAACCCCTCGCTCGGTTTTCCGCGTGGCGTGTGCCCAACGCGCGACTTGTGTGCTGAGCAAACATCAGCAGCCGCGTATGAAAGAAGCCTTTTGGATATACCCGAAGAATTAATCGTCGTCGGGCAAATACCGCGCGCGAACACGCTGTGTGTCGCGAGTTAAGCTCGCTACGCCTACGAGCAGTTTTCAAACGAACCCCACACACGCGAAGCCCGGCCCCCGTTACCTTTTTCCACGGCCGCCGTTCAATTACTTCCGCGTGAATTACCCGACGTTCAATTTAGAGTCAAAGTCACCCGCACAAACGGCTCGCGCCCGTACACAGGGGTCGCGGGCCGCCGTGCTCGCAGCTGTCTCCGGTTCGTGCAACGAGAGACCGCAGCTCGCTGAGGGCACTTTCTTCGCGTGGTATGCGTGCCCCGAGTTGTTTTTGCGCCGCGTGTCGCCTGCCAAAGAGCGCTCGCTCTGGTTTTAAACGCCTTGACTGGTGGAGCGGAAGCGTACTCCATTCGGCGGATGCCCCGATTCTAGTGAGATCGTATGCTGGAAGCGACTGTTATTATTGTTCAATGGGGGTGGGTTACGGAATTCTTGATCTTTTATTCTTCGGGCGAATTTAACACCTGTTCGCCCCGCGAATCATCTTCAAAGGGTAGAAACCACGTCAAGAGCCCGAGCGGAACAATCGCTCGTGGCGGATATAACGCGGACGACTGCAGCGAATAGCGAGCGCCATTTTTCGTCCGCGTATTCCGAAATCGATCGTGAAAAATGCCCGAAGAAAGCCGTCCAGCGGAAAATCTCGCGAGCAACGTTCTCGATTTCACGTTCGCAATTTTCCACGTTCGAACGGCTGGGGGAATACTCCTCACCCTCCCCAGCCCCCTGTGTTATGCGTATAACCGCCGCCGGTATTCAGGGAACGTAGAAACGTAATCAGAGTGCCAACGGTGAAGGATCGTCCGGCTGAAAAATCACGAAGGAGGAAAAGAGAAGAGGAGGATGATCGGATGTGCACATGTGCGCGCCCGTCGCTGTATGTAAAAAG
This sequence comes from Andrena fulva, assembly GCA_946251845.1. Lineage (NCBI taxonomy): Eukaryota > Metazoa > Arthropoda > Insecta > Hymenoptera > Andrenidae > Andrena > Andrena fulva. Next base: position 55,688,877 of record OX276329.1, on the reverse strand, counting down.
GGGGGTTGGTGGCGAGGAAGGGGGGGTTGGAGGGAAGATAAATGAAGCCAGTTCCCCGTCAGTCGTGATATACAAAGGATAACTTGATATATACAATGTCTAGATATGCAAAGCGTGGCGCAACAGAGTGCATTTCCAGGTTGTCTGAAACGCTTCAACCCTCCCCATCCATCCCCCATTCGGCCATATTTTCAGCGGAACGCTGGGGAATCTTGGAATTAACGGCGATACAGCGATTCATTGGCGAACGGAGATAAAGCGTTCGCAATTGTTTTATAAATCCTGCGTTCAATCGAGGCGCCCTCTGATTTGAAGGGAAGATTGATGGAAGGCTGCAGTTACCGCCACCTTCGCTTTGGTGTCTAAATTGATTACGTTTTTTAAACTTTACTGTTGATTTTCTAAGACTATTAGGAGTTGTTCGGTCTTTTTCTCGATTTATCTTCTGGCTTCGTTGAAAGGCACGTTTTCTAGTCAGTCTCGATATGGATTTAAATTTGCCCGAGTCGCCAGCTTTTCCTAAAAAGGTGGGAAGGATAATGGAAGACAATGGCGTTCTTTATCGTCGCGACGGTAAAGGGCGCTCTTCTTCGATCAATCGCGAGGCCGAGGGACCTCGAGAAGGGTAATGGAAATGGAGGGGAAAATTGGAGACAGTCGAAAAGTATTTCCGATATTGGAAGAGGCATAGGCACACAGCAGAACGCACCCGAGCTGGTAAACAAGATTGCCCCTTCCATTTTCATTCGAGGGAAACAACGACGGTGACCTTAGCTCGGGGGAAACGTCTCGAGGAAAGCAAATTTACGTACATAATGCATATGCACTGGCAAGAGTTGAATACTTACGACCGTACAATCCACTGCTGCGTTATCGAGTCTATATAAAAATCACGAGAATTAACCGTCGAAATATAATCAAACAATATCGACCATTGCTTCGTATTTACATTTTAACGTTTGTGTAAGACACACTCGTTACGGTAACGATACGTTTGTAATTATCAGTGCTAATTAAAGTGACGCAAAGCTGCATACGTTTGCAAATCTGTGGAGGGCGGTTGTTAATTAAAATAATTACTGTCCAATGTGGACGATATCGGTGTAGCTGACAATCCGTGGAAATGTAGCAATTGGTAAGAAGAAATTTTATTCGGTATTTGCTGGGAACGGAGTCGATATTGACTGGAACACGTATTTCTTTATTAATGGGGAATTAGTGATAATGATTTATGGAATAGAATTTTGAATGACTAATGGGAAAATGGTTGTGACATTCTTGTTCGAGCAAGAAAGGATAATCATACATGATAATTTTCGTAGTAATATAATAATCATGAATTATTGATGTTTCATTGCAATAGTCTTGTCACTCCGTGAGAAATGTGTCAAGGTCACCTGTTACGATCTGCCCCTCATTCACCCGCATTTAAGTGAAACACATTGCAGACTTGAATACTGTAACACTATTAAACAAGATTGCTTCCTCATTCCTTTTACCAAGAACCACTCGATTCCATTAAGGGGACTTCCCACCCTTGACCACCTCAAAATTACCAAAAATGAGCCTCTTTGTTGAAAAATTGCAGGAAAAAACTATGAGACATATTGAAGAAAGTGGATATATTTCTGAAAGGGCTAGCCTTACACAACATAAAAAAAAATAATTCAGTCTTAATAGGCGCCTAATTTCACCTCTGAATAAAACCACAGTAGTTCAAACCGCAAACTATCACTTTTGAGATGATCACTGCTGGCCGACATGATATCTCAAAAACCGTTCGACATAAAGTCTTGAAATTTTCAGCACAGCTTTGGCACACCCATAGCTACGATGTGACCTACAATCATCACTGGGAAAATTCTACAACCAGTTTTATAAAGCATTTATAAACTTTTAGTTTTTCTTTAAAATTATAAAATAGTTTCCAAACGTCAGAAAAATCGTTCAAACTTTGTCTATTGGATTGAAAGTAGGTCACATGCGGAGGGATGCCCTGACGTAAATTCTTTCTTTCTTTTTGATTTCAGTCACCTCATTCTCCTGGGAGCATGTCGGCCAGCAGTGATCATCTCAAAAGTGAAAGTTTGCGGTTTGAACTACTGTGGTTTTATTCAGAGGTGAAATTAGGCGCCTATTAAGACTGAATTATTTTTTTTTATGTTGTGTAAGGCTAGCCCTTTCAGAAATATATCCACTTTCTTCAATATGTCTCATAGTTTTTTCCTGCAATTTTTCAACAAGGGGCTCATTTTTGGTAATTTTGAGGTGGTCAAGGGTGGGAGGTCCCCTTAAGCACAGTACCTAAAGTGACGGGGATGCGCAATCCATGAATATGTACTAATCGCAACCAATAAAAAAAATCTACAAAAGACACTCTAAAACATCTACCTCACACAAATATTTTCTTCCTCAGTATCCAACTTAACTCAGCAATAAAAACCTGATTACTCCGGAAATTTCTTCGGAAGAATTGCTAAAAAACCAGAAATACGAGCGGTAGGAATGTCGGTATTTCGAGAGCATCCCCGTGCCACGTGTCGCAAAAGCACTCACCGAGGGCAGACTCACCGATGGACGTTCCGGAACAACCCCTTTGGCTCGCTGAGTGCCAGCTTCACGGTATCCGATCCTCGTGCTGGAAATAAATCCTCCACCTCATAGTTCGCCCTGATTCACTTCCGGCAGCGTGAGGAGCACCGGCTGTTTCCCATCAGACACTGATCCAACCGAACAAAATCGCAACAATGCGCACAGATCACACCGAACGTCAGGGCACGCTGTCAGCTGTCCTCGGGAGAACCGTACGCGACCACGTCCGCCGATCGACTACAACGAACCCGTGTGGCAGTCGACCCCTACCTCGCGGTTACCTGCGTGTTTACGCGTGCCGCGGTATCCGGCCTTTCAAACGGATCCACTCAATGGTGGGGGTCAATCAACCTCGGCGATTTTCGAAATTGTTTGCGCTGACCGCGGCCCTCGAGGCTCGCGAGGTCGGAGGTATGGGAATTAGGTATCCGAGTGTACCCGTGTGAACACGTGTGCAAACTTGGAGAGTCAATAATTAGCACTGGATAGAAGGTACTGGATTTAAGTGGATGTTGTTTTTTAAGAGCATTCAGAGTTCATTGGGTCGAGGTGGAGTGTGCGAGCCTCCGTTAGCGATCAGCTGAGCAGAGAGGTTGCTGGATGTCCAAGCACCAAATAAATTCAACGGGCTTTCTATTGTCACTTCCACAAGCTTCTTCCGAGAATGGAGATATACAGGGTGCATGAGCCTCCGCGAGGCAGAGTAGTCAGATCACTCTGGCGTCTCTGAGGTGCCGAGACACAGGGAGGAGGCACTGTCACAGCAGAAGCAGACCTACCCTCGTCACCCTTTCTCAACTAGACCCCGAGCAGAATTCACCTCGTGCAGCTGTCCATCCAGTCGAAAGGAGTCTTCTAGGATACTGGAAAATCCTTCCCCCGAAACGACGGCAACTCACGCGTCGAACGTGAAGCGTCCCGCACACTTATGCCCGCTCGCCGGCACCCCTGTCACCGCACGAAACACCACGAGAATCCAAGGAGGCCGTCGAAGGGTATGGCATCTTGCTGCGCAGCCGGCCGTGATCGAAGCCGCGGAAGTGGTGGATCGACAGAGGCTAGCCTCTATTCGCGATCCCCAGACGGATCGGCGTGAGATCGAGTCGGAGGTCAGACGGTGACGTGTCGCGTGACGCGCGCCCCCGGCACGTGACACGACGCCCGTGTGTGACGTCGCGACGTCGGTGGAGGAGAGACCACGTTACACCTGGCGCCAGGGCCAGCCGGTGTGACGTTCTGGCCTGGTCTGTGTACCAGGGTGCTACTGGGGATCGCCGTATGCTTGTTTTTGCAGGGCTGCCAGGAGAGAGCGAGAGGAGGCGCGCACGACAGAGAGAGGGGTGGGGGCGGTTGGGTGGTGGCCGAGGAGGGGGACCAGGAGACGGAGAGAGAGAGAGAGAGAGGGTTGCGGTGGTATCAGAGGGAGATCGACGCACGGGGGTGCAACGGGGACGGATGCGGTCGGGTGGATGAGGTGGAGAGCGATAGTAGAGAGGAGGCGGCAGAGAGGGAGGGGAACAAAGAGCCGAGGGGAATTTGGAGGGGTGTCGAGCGTGGGGTGTGCTGACGGAGAGAGGCGCGAGGAGGAACGATGATGAAAAGAGAGGCGAAAGGGTTGGGAGCGAGAGGGGGCAGAAAACACGGGGAAGAATGAAGTGACGGTGGAGTACGACATGGTGGCGAGCAAGGACGGCGGACCAGGGCTGAACGGGGGTGGCTGGGTGGAAGGGAGACGGAGAACTCATCCCCACCCGGGCACCCAAGAAGCCTCCGCTGGTCCCAACGTCGGTCCTGCGTTGCGACGGCGCATCGGGCGCAAGGATCTCCGTCCTTCTTCAGAGATACGACCCTCCCCTCCGTCCTCGCGGACGTCCACCCACCCTCTGTGAACGCGCCAGCAACCCCTTCCGCGGCCACGGATCGATCCGACGTCCGTCCGTCTGTAAACTCGCCGCCACGGGTTATGCTCGCGTGTACACACGGGATCCCGTGCGACAGAGCTTCACGCGCTAGACACTGAAGGCGGAGGAATGTACACTGGCCTGGAAGGGGCGCTGCACCCCTCGCCTCAGTGGGGGGCCGCAAACACGCGTAGCTGGTGCACGAAGGGCAACGGTGCAGTGGACAGTGTTAGGACGCAGGCGAGTCGGCAACTTTGGGGGCAGACGGGGCTCTGAGCGACTCTGTTTGCGTGGGCACCCTGTGTGGCGGTGAAAGACTGTTGGTATAACGTTCGATGATGAGACTGCGGGTGGCGGAGTTCCTGGGGGGTGCACGCAATTTTGGTAATTCACGGCTAGGAGTCGCTCGCAGCTACTTCGCGAAAGATAGTTATGGTTGTCATGCGCCCCGTACGTATGTGTTTTCCACTGTCACACGTGGAGTATGTATCTTTCGTTCAGAGATACCTTGAATATAATAGATAGGAGATGAGGACTTTGGACTAACACACTTGGGACTGCGCCCTCGCAAAGTGTGTTTCGCTGCAGTTATTCGATCGCCATCAACCCATGCATTTAATAATTCAAACCAACGACGAGTCATCGAGAAATTCTACCAGCGGATCGGGCCTATGTTTGATTACAGTCACGTGTGTGTACTTTGGCCGGAAGTTACGGGCCCTGACGGCCGCTTTTCTCGCGGCGAGTATGGGGTCAGGGTGGAAGGGAAAACGTTGACGCAGTTACCAGCTGAAGATTTATCGCAACGGTCAACTATATAGGAACTCCATTAAAAAACTTTTAGTCGAGTTCGCCACGGTGTCTGGTCTTTGTTCAACGACCCTCGTAGCGATAACATCCCCTATCCGAGCTTCAGTGGTGGTGGACTTCCGAAGAACTCGGTGTGAATGGAAACACGCCACTATCCGCCACTTTCGCCGGATCTATTTGATTGTTTTAATCGAAATGATTGGAAGAACGTCAAGGTAATTATTTGAACGAATTAACTGGAGGTAAGCTTTCGAGGAGCTACGTAGGGGTAAACAGTGTAGTTGTTGGCCACCTAAGTCAGAGGTTCACATAAGCGTTGAATTATAAGTCTTATTTTGCTAGCTTTAGAAACACAATTAGTGTTAATAGCTGTAAACGACTCTAATCGTCTAGAAATAGAATTTGTTTAAAGAAAGAGTAGAAGGATCCACAAAAATTTTACAGAAAATACGTTTCCTATCAAAACACATAGTTATTGGCCAGACGAAGGCAATGATTGGCCGATCGTTTGGCAGTTATTGGCCACTATTTCATAACCTATATGTAACATATACCCTAACTAATTCTTAATGCTCTAAGACCTAATTATGAAATAATGTTAATGTAAAATAATGAATTAATTCGGTTAGATTCAGGATTTAAATTATTAAATAAAAATGGATATATTCATAAAATGGAACTAAATGTAATGTAATATTATTAAAAATATATAACCTACAATACCTTTTCTATTTAAATGTTTCTATATTAGCTAGTATTGCACCTTCTTTTACATTGTATTAATAGTATTTTCTTTTAAAACATAACCGTTTAAAATCACAACACAGCTATTTCACTATTGCTATGACTGTTAGCCTCGTGGCCAATGACTGTCCTAAAACATTATTTACATTAGAGTTCTTGGCCACCTATAATTTCTGCAATAATGTATAATTTTAATGAATAAATAATCCTTTTTTATAAAGTTTAAACCTTTATTTGTCTATATAACGAATATGAGAGTTATATATATATCATAAATGCATTAAATTATCTAAGAATTGCCTGATGTAACCGTATGGGTATTCAATTCAAGCACTGTAGTTTTCAAGCATCGATTTCAAGTCGTCTAATTTTTACACGTAGTATAACAATTATTATCGAAATAGTGATTGCATTCGACGCATGAAAGTAGAAGGTATCTGAGTATGTTCATTATAAAAGGCATAATGTACATTATTTCTTAATATTCATGTTTTTAAAAAAAAGGCCAACCACTGCCAGGTGGCCAACAACTACACTGTTTACCCTATATAATCTGTATCGCGTTACAGAAACTGCATTAGGTATTTTCGAATGTTTATCAAATTTATTCTGGATGGCATGTTCGTGAGATTTTCAGAAGTATTCCCTCCGAATCACGCTGCTATATATAGGTGCACTGATCTCGCGGTTTCTCCAGCTTCCTTTTGCCACCCCCTCGATTCGAATCCAACTGCGAGCTTGCAATCTTAGGCTCGTACGAGCGGTGCATACGCTGTTCGTTCGAGCCAGCCACCGTCTCCGGTCCTATGAACGTGCTTCCACGCTGTTTGTTGCGATGCAATGGAGTCCTTCGCGAGGCGCACACAGATTCCACACAGGGTGCGTGGTAAATCGCGACGTAACCAATCAGGGGATGATTCTTAGCGGAGGAAAATAAAAAATAGTGGGTGTTATAGAATTATACGTTCAAAGTCAGATGACGAAGTGTACTTCACGAAAAGGAAGAAAAAATTGCCACGAAGTTAAGTTTCTTAGGAAGTCTACCATCCAGTCAATTCTGTAGTATTTCTAAAACATCCTGCATAGAATACAGGAGCAATAGGTAATATTTCTAACATTTCAAGTCCCTTTTGTGGAGTAGTCTCCGCAGAAATGTTTTGTCCTGTCACATCAGATGTAGGTCTGGATAAAGAAATTCAGAAATCGAACGGGAGCAGGTCACCCTCAATTTCTAAGCACGTCTAAGCAACAAGATTTCACAGCTTATACACTCCGCGGAGTACCTATCAGGGATAGCTTCCCAGCCAACAATGTGTTATTCAAACTCGCGGCGCAGCCATCATTAAACTATCGTTTCCAAACTTAGTTTCCCCGCCGCGAGGGCCCAATCTCGCGAGCCAAGCTGGATCAGATCTGCCGCTCGAACGTGGCCTGTTCACGTGCAATTCCGGCTACAAACGTGCGATAAGTTGCTGGCGAACGGCGTTAATGCGCGCGGCCTACGCGGTGTTCAACGCGTGTAAACCCGCGGTGCAGCTGGTCCGAGGATCGTTCCCGTATAAACGCAGCGGATCACGGATTCCTTCGCTGAAACTCCGCCTGAGATAACTCTTGTCTTTCCTCGCCCGTATGCTCGAGATCTCTAATCGAAGACCCAAGGATATTTACCAAGCCCGCCATACAAGCAAATAAAATCGACAAACACGAACATGACGAGGTAGGAGAGTAACGAAAGCAAGGATAGATGAACGTCCCTGATATAAGATATCAATTTCTGCCCGGTATCGATGAGATTCCCCGCGTGAAAGCACCGAATAGCGTCGCGTAGAAAGGCAACCGTTAAAGCTGTCAGCGAAATATCGCGAGCCCGATCAATCCTCCGAAGCGTCGAACTAATTACACCGCCTGGCGCTAATTGCGGATCGATGAACGTACGCGTTTTGAAGCGCTCTGTACACACCAGCTTAGACCACGAGTGTTGGTCGCGTTATAGTTGGCGGCGGTGCGGATGGCTGCGTACGTGCACGCGGCTATGTCGGATCGACACGGTTACGATTACACCTGTGTTCGTTCGGAGGCGGTAATTGTACACGCACGCGGACGTAAAATCATACGCGAGGCATTCGCCCCCACGGTAGACGCAGCAATCTGATAAATGGAAACGGATCAGGCGTCATCGAACGCATCGACCGCGAACGCAGACCGTTCGTCTGCTTGGTGGCGTGCTACTTCCCTGGAAATCGTGGAAGCGAACGTAGGTACATACCTATCTCGGTACAGGCGGCTACTGATCGAGGAATAAATAGTGTCTGATCAACACCAGCTTGGAAGGGGTCTTCCCAGTGCGACGGCTGAAAAAACTTAATTTTTCGGGAATTAGGGGAGACCGGGGCTGGTAGGCCAGTTTTTCAGTTTTTGATTTTTAATAAATTATGTGGACGAAATATCATTAAACCGGTTAGTATATTTGATAGGGCATACATTTGGCTATCTGATTAAATTATTAAAGTTGACTAAATGTGACAACAATTAAGGCATTTTAATGTTTTTCTAACACCTTACATGCTGGTCAACCAGCCCCGTGGTCGGGGTTGGTAGACTAACAGTATGGGGTAGGTTGACTATAGGTGCAATCAGTGAAGAAAATGTTGTTAGCAACTTATCTGAATGGTAATAAAATAGCACATGTCACGAGAGTTGTTTCATTATAAAATATTTATTACTTTTTCATAATAAATAACAATTTAAACCATCACTGGGGTTGGTTGACCAGGTTAGTCATGTAACCCCGAACGTTATTAGTCAACCAGCCCCGAACGATCATTTTGACTTCAATACTCTATATAACCTTTAATTATTTATGTAAAATCAAAAACGCAGTCTCAGTAGGTCGTTTAATAAACAAACTTTAAAATAGTCCCTTCGCATTAATTCTACTGTAACTATATAGAGCGTGGAAACTTACATAGCCAATTTTTCGATAAACGCTGGTAACTGCCAAACAACGTGTAATGGTGGTGTCGGAAACAAATGAATGACATAGTAGAAGTGACTTGTTTCTACAGAAAATCGCTCCGCAGTAAAGCACACGTTAGTAAAAAGTTATTAACAATTAGTCAACCTACCCCTGGGGCCAATCAGCCCCGGTCTCCCCTACCCAACCTTCTTTTTGTAATTCCCGGAAACCTAATTTTTTTCAGCGGTCACGCCAGGAAGGTCCCTTAACCGAGTAACCAAAGGATAGTTACATGAAACAAGCTGAATCCAGGCTATCCATATTTAGAGCTCATTGGAACTCCAGTGTTAGTTCCTGAGCCAGCTGAGGACTGCCTCGCAGATTGACAAGTAAAAACTTCCATAAACTTTGTCCTGTCCTATCACCCTGACGATTACTCGGAAGCTCCTGGAAGCCTTCCGCAACGACATAATCCAGCTACGTTCCGCCCTGGTGGCAGATCACTTGCAATTCTGACGGGTTCAGCGCCAAGTCGCTCTCAATCCAGTACCAATTGCAATTGCATTAATTTCACTGCTCCCTTGGGCCTCAGCCTCCGCCAGCTTGCTCCCCGGGGATAAGAGGACTACGCGCCTCTCTCGAGCATTCAGCGCGACCTAGCCGCGTACAGAGGACACATATCCCGGCGTTTTAATCCGCGAGTTCGCCGCGAATACGCGAAATTTACCGCGGCCCCGCGGAGAAGAGCGTAACTTGTATTTGCAATATCGGTGCGCGCAATACCGAGCGCTGTCGAGCATGAATATGCAGCTTCTGTCTGCGCGGGAAGTAATTTTATGTACGGCCGTGCTAGGTCGCGCCGCAGCGACACAGGGGCGCGGAAAATATGCACAACCCGTGCGGTCGTGCCCGTACACGCGCCATTTTGTTGATACCCGCTCGCTCGCCATTTTCTCTGCGGCCGGCCGCACGCGAGAGCGCGTATATATTATAATACAAGCGGCCGGCTGATTCTCAGCTCGAGATATACGACCCGGCATTTGCATCTATGGGATAGCTTTGCACCTGAATACGCGCGTTCTTTCCTTTATCGCTCGCCCGGAAACGCACCCGCCAAATCTGCGTGTTTACGCGCGCGTGCACGCCACCAGCGGGAACTCGAGGCGCGGCCGTTACGCGGATTTACGGCCGCCACGCCGGGGACTTCAATTCATCCAGGCGGAAATTAAAATCTGTGCGGTGGTCCGAGGACTTTGACGGACCGAGTTCCGGTGAGAATTTCTTGCTATTATTCGCGCTGCACGTGTCAATGTTCTGTAGATATTTAGATGGTAATTAGGGTAGGTGCGTAATGCACAGTGTCTACGTGGGAGGTTGTTGCGAGGGTGCGCTTAATCTTTACAATGCAAATGCGCAAATGCGTAACACTAATTACGATGCTCCGAAACACCTTACGAAGCCACTTTGCCAAAATACTCACCCGGAAGAAGGCAAGCCTGCCATGTATTTTGATGAGATTCCTTTTGAAGCGACGTGGGTATCTTTAACTCCAGCCGCTTTAGGGGCTCGTCAAAGCGGAGTGTAATAATTTGCGTGCACGAAACAGCTGCATGTGCACACGTGACCTCTGCATGTACGACGATACACACGATACATATATGTACGGATGGCGTACATATTACTGATACGACGCAGGCTACCGATGCACATTAACCTTTAAGTGTGTGATTAACCCCTTTCACCGTAGCACCAGCCGAGCTCCGGAGCAAAGGAAACGTTTCTTCGCAGGGAAGCTTGAATTTACATCGCTTGTTCACGCGAACCTTTGCTCTCGCTGCCTCTGTTCACACTCGGCGACACGTTGAACGTTGAACGGTTTACCTGGGATCAATTTTACCCTGAATAACGTGTCATACGCGACCCTCTACGATAGCGGTGCATTCGATACATCAAAAGGAAGCAAATCGGGGAAAGATAAACAGTACCTACAGTGAGCTTGATGATGAAAAGTGAGTACTTTATTCCCTTCGTTCTAGAGTCTAAAAGATAAAGGGCATCGAGACATCTGCTGAAGATAAAGGAATCTACAGCAGATCTTTTACGTGTCTCCAAAATTCAGAATGCCAGATGAAAACGATTAAATTCCGCGTAGACAGTGTAGCTTCGTGTGGGAGGTTCGTTATCACTGAGACGTTTACACAAAGTTGAAGGGAACACAAGTGCCCGATTGCTCCTTGGTCCAGGACCGTAGGTAGTGCAAGGTTAACGAAGTTTCGGCTCATTAGACTGCGCAATCATGAGTTGCGCTGCTCGCGATCGATTAAACCCGTCGCCAGCGAAATCGATTATGAAGATCTAATTACACCAAAGTATTTCCATTAACCCGGAGGCTTGGTGTTGCTTGCCCAAATTTCCTCGGCTGTTGCCACGGAACAGCGAGCGAGGATTAAATTCCTGCAGGGATTGGGGGAAAACTACGGGAATCCTTCTTTCGGCTGACACCGCCCAGAGACCACTCCCTCAGCGATCTCCACACTCGTTTTACTTCACATTTTCTAGTTACTTAAGTTACTACTTAGAAACATACTTTCCACATATAAGCAATGCCTGTTCTACTCCAAGTATTATAAAGTGGAGCCCCGATAATCCGAGGTAAGCAGCGCCTAAACCACCTCGGATTATGGGGAACTGGGATTAAGCGAAATGCGCGTGCACTCTAATCTAACAAGAACTCTTGTAACAAGAAGCATCACAGAAAACAGAATCCTACCCATGAAAAGAACATCCACAAAGCTCGTTCCCTGAGAACACACCTCCACGCAGCCTCCGCTATATTTACCCCCAGGCAAGGCTCTGTTCAAAGCAATTCAAATCACGATCAAGCGGAAGAATTCATAACGCGTGAATAGTAGAACTGAAAAATGGCAACGTCACAAAGCAAACTGTATTTCGAAAGCAAAGCCATATAAACACAAGTTTATACGAACTTCTTTTTTCAGCGCTGCTTCCCCTCCAGCTGCCAGACAACTCTTTCATGAAACTCTTCCAAACGTTTCTCAGTCACCCAGAATATCGTGCAACTCTGTTACCGTTCTCCAACCGAAGCTCCTCGAAAGCAGCGCAGCGTTTCGTCAGTGGGGGCGGCGCGCGGCGAATTCGCAGAAGGGTACAAGCCGCGGATAGCATTTCTCCGGCTACACCCTGGGTCACGTTTAACGAGGCGGTATCATTATTACGGGGCGAAAGAGGCACGAGCCACGGGCCACGAGCCCCGTGAATCCCGACCTTCGCGCTTTAAGGTTAACGAAGTTTCGCCTCGTTACGTTCTAGTGTTACGGCGCCGCTGGCTGCCAGCCCTCCGCCATGCTAGACGCTTGATTAATTCCCTAGATAACGATCGACCTTCGCGCAACGATTTCGCCATGAAAAAAGGCACTTGTTGCTCCGGAACGGTGGAGGGAACGCCGGTCAGCCTGATCGAACTTCGTTAGCCGCGCTCCGCCGTGCCCTGTTTCGCTGCGAAATCGACGCCACTTCCGGCTGCAGCGTGCAAACTTCCGGCAGCTCGTAGGGACGCATAAAAGGGAGGAAAAAGGTCCTGCGGACCTTGGCCCGGAAACGCTTCGTTTACGAGATACTGGGGGTTGTTTCTGTGGCGCGTGCTAGCACGTTAGTCGACCTGTGATTCCTTCCATTTCAATCAGTGCTTTCATTTTTATTGTGCTGGTTATTGGGTATTCACTCTGCTTTGTCAACGAGGACAGAAAGCGCACAGAGGACTCTTAAACCAAATAATTGACCCGTGCATATACAAACATTTCCTCCGTCTGACATTAATCTACAAGCTCCTGAAACTTTGCACCCTGTAACCCGAAAGTGGGTCAGCTTTAATATTAAATTCGCAGCAGAGCCAACCTGCTAACCGTGTGCCGCATGCACCGCACGCCTTCCACGTGACATTTTAATTTTCAAACAAACGATACTGAAGTTACTAACGAAAGTAATAAACGCAAACGGAAACCACTTCGGCGAACATACAAAGGCGAAGAACACTCGTGATTGCGCACGTGACCCTCCGTCTGTTCCGCGCACAGGGGAATCGAATTTTTCCAAGGGGGTGGCGGCACCGTGGTATTTCGCGAGCGTATTACGAGGCCTGTTTCCGGGCAATTTAACGGACTTTCAGTAAGTATAAGTGATTTAGGTGTTCGCCCAGGAATTAAGCGGATATTTTCTGGTTCGTGCGCCCCGAATCAGATTAGCAATTTTCGTCGGCCGGGGGTTACTTCGTTTCACCGTAATCGGGTTGAATTAAGGGGGGAGGGTGTATAGAGTTATGCCCGGGTTAATAATACTCCGTGTTTAACAGCCACGTTACGTGCCCAACCCCCGATGATTTATGGCGCGATCCCGACGCGGTTACAGCCGCAGCAGTGATCTGATACGCGGGAAAATTTCTTGTGAAAGCGGAAGGGGATGTGTGCTCGGGGCAAGGGATGCTAATGAGTGTATTTTCATTCTGTAAGCGGCCCCACGGACGGTTTATTATCTAACTAAACACTCGATGTCTTTGCGTTTCGAATGGAGGATCGGCGAGAGCGCTCGCAAGATGGACGACCCTTCTTACGCCACAACGTACGATAAAGTACATTCTTTTCAGAGATTACGCAGATTATTCGGAGATTTAGGAAGAAGGATTTAGAATAGGGGGAATGGTTTGAAGGTTCTGCTTGGATTCCGTTTAGCAGGCAGATTTCATGGTCTACATATTCGCGCGATATTAACGTATTTTTATTTCTATATTGAGGGAAAGAGTTGGAGGTATCGATACAAGGTTTTTTTTCACCGTTGAAAACAGAATTCGCGCCACGTTCGACGGGGTTTCATTATTTAACGCAAGTTACCGAGAGCCGAACAGTAATCTGACAGAGTTTCATTAGTAATTGGGAAATTCAGCTGTTAATAACTCGCGTGCGATGAGGACGCGAATATAGGGGAAAAATATAATGTTTCGGTTCCGTCATTAGCTGTGCATCATATTTGATGATTACGATTGATTATCACATTTTAGAGGGGAAATGAAAAACCGAGCATATAGAAATACGTCACAAATAATTAATTTACCCCTTTTCACATGGGATGTAAAGCATTTTGTAAAGCACGACTTTTGTAATTTTGTAAAGCACGTCTGATATTTCCAGTATATTCACTTGTTGGTATTCGCTCTGGAAGCATGTTGACCAGATTACTATTATAAAATATGTAAGCATAGGAAAGAAATGGTTAATAAAATTAACAATTTCTACCCTCCTCCCTTGAGTACCTACTAATAATTTAAATTCCAATAATCTTCTCCCCTATATTTTAAATATAAATATAAAATCCACAAAATCCATAAAAGTGTCTCGCGTAAAAAGACCCCGAATCGATTGCGACGAATTCGGCGAAACGTGTTGCAACCGCGAGAGGAGCAGTCCCGTCAGCGACGAATACGAAGCACGTCGTTAATTTATTCATACGCGACAACGAGTGGCGTCGACAATGGGATGTTGTTCGTCATAGACGATTCTGTAATTCGAGTAATTAGCAGGGTGAAATGGTCACGAGGGAGGGACGGGGGCGAGCACAAGTCTGCTGGTTAGAAACGGGACCCGGGGGGATCGGCGCAGGATACGAGGGGGTCGGATATCCGCTCGCAAGGGGAAGCCACGGAAGAAAACGACGAAGAAATTCCAAAGGGGGCGAGTTTACGAGCAACAGAGGCTGGACTAAGTCGAAGTGTCATTAACCAGGCGGTGGTTGCATCGGTTAATGAGGTACACCTGCACGCGAACGTGCAACCCTCCATCCCCATTGTTTCCCCGACTCTTGCTGAAAATTGAATTTCCCTTTTGTACCAGCTTTCGACGTGACAAACGTCTGCCACGTGGGCACGGGTTATGGCGTCTGACGATGTGATGAATTTATAACGTTGAATTTCGATGATCCAGAATTCTTCTTTTACAGAGAAAGCCATAGCGTAGAATCTCTCCACAGTCACGATAAAATCAACAAGCCACTCGAGGTACCCCATGTTTCTCGCGCAACCTCGATGAGACCCACCTTAACTGAAGCGGGTCAACGGGGGTTGTAAGGCCCCGCTACGGATCTCCGCCGACACCGGGAATTACGCGGTACCCTCTACGGCGGTTTAGCATGGTAAAGGGTGAATAATTGAAAGACTGCATGTAACGGAATACCAGTGGATTGTATATTAAATACCCAGATCAATTAACAGATAACAACAAGAATAGTGAGTGTATGTATGTCTAACTGACAGCCGAATCTGTACAGTTCCCGTAACCGAACGTATCCGAAGTATTTGGGTGTCTTACAGTGTCTGACTCCCCAACGAAGTCATTCCTGCTAGCAACCAGAAATCCTCCCTCCCAGACTGATACCTTGGTGGGCCCCACGATTAATGCACTTCCTATTGATCGTCACATCGCCAAAGGAACGGCCCACCCAGCCCCATAGAGAGACTCTGGAAACCGTAGTTCCGTCTACAGTATTTCCCCGTTATGAGCCCGACGAACGGGGCTGGCGGCGGGCCCATAGTGGCTTGAGGACATGATTCCGCGCGGCCAGTGGCTTTCGTGTCCTCTCGCTGGTTGTCCGGTTCTCTCACTCTCGTCCGTGGGCTTCCAGGAAATGGTGGGGATGGTCGCCGAGCTCATAACGGGGGAAAAAAACGGGCTCATAACGGGGAATTACTGTATTGCATGATATACGGGTAAACAGCCCGTCTCCGAAACGTCGTCCAAGGCGCCCTAAAGGTGAAACAGGACGTCTGGCCAATATCACCGAACCTCGGGACCGCCAGAGTCGAGTACACAGAGGGTCATTGATGCCCCACGTCACTCGCCACCCTCCAACGGTCCGAAGTGTCAGGCAGGACGCGCGACAGACCCAACGTTGCCAGGCAGCCTCATAAATTAGAGGACTGCTTTCCCTCGGAACCTTTCCCGAGCTATTTACAAAGAACCAAGATACGGCCTTCGGCCGATTACGGTGCTGATGGAAGCTCTCCTATATCTACACGATTGTAGCGCGTAACACCCCATCAACGAGAGGTGTCCAAGTACATGATTCACAGCTGAAGAGTCCGTCAAGCCCCGCGGTACTACAACCCCCATCAATTATCACCATCGCTGAAGAATATAAAAACAGCCGGACTGAATTGTCGCGATTAAGTCGGCAACGCTCGATCCCCGATGCCCCCGCGGCGGATTCCTCGTTAGCGGACGCTCGTTACCGGTTATCGCGGTGCCCTAAAGATCCCAGGGCCGAATCCGACAAAGTGCCATTACAGCATGCGAGGCAGTAACTTTTTACGCGTCTCCCCACCCCGCTTGTCCGTTTAATTCCCCATAGTCGGCCGGCGCAATCGCGACCACGGCTTACCCGTAAACCATGGAATGGGCAATTTCGTTCGATGGTGGGTGAGGCAGAGATCGCGGTTTGTGGGACACGAGGACGACTTCGCTGCTGAAACAACGCGCGAGGAATGCATTTGCGCAGCGGTCGTAAAGCGTTGCCACGCACTTGGCCCTTCCGTACGTGTCTGGTCGGCGACAGAGAGGGGTGGAGGGGCCGAAACGCGCCACCCCCCCCCCCGGCCACCCCCACGGTGCCCCTTTTGATCTGTCAGGTATGCGATGGGGCCGAGCATGGCCGACTCGGTTTCGTCGGCTAGGTGGCCGAGGACACCGGTGCTCGGCGTGCTTGAAAGATTGCGTTATGGGTCGTCAACCTTTACGCAAGGAGACAGGGCGATTGGCTCGGTCGAAATAGCCCCTCCCAGAGGAGCGTTTCTTCACGGGCCAGGGGAGAAGGTTCCCTTCGGACGACGGCACGTCAGCCTCGTTTCACGCTGTAACGAGAATGGATTCGAGAGATCGTTACCCGTTTCGTCCTCCCCGCCCCGCTTTGCCCATTTCCCTATCGCGGCCCATTGAGTTCGTCCAGCTGGCCGTGAGATGGGAGGCTTCCGTGTCCACGCTGCCCACCCGCCACCCCCGGGCTGCTCGATCCCTCTACTGTTCGGTGGAGTTCGTTTGACCAGGCATCGGTATTTCCAGCAGAAAGTGACACAGTTTCGCATCGCAGTGGGCAACTCTTTGGCTGCCCATTCCGAGCTAATGGGATTGAGGAGGCTGTTTTGGGGAGGGTAGTATGTGGGCGAGTAGTGTTTGGGGGAACGGTATGGAATTCTGAAATAGTATCCTCCTCAAGAGGGTGGAAGAGAGATCACCCCTGAAGATCAGAGACCTCAATTTGTCGCAGGACAAGAGAATCGAGGAGGAGACTTTCGCGTGCATTGCAACACACTTTTCAAGACCATCGGGGTTCCTCGAAGCACTGGATTAATCAGTACCGCGGATACTCGTTGTAACTACGGGGCAAGCTAGAAAATGAAACAATCGCTAACCGCCACGCGAGCACGTGAATAATCTCTGCTTGGGACGAGCATTTCCAAAGAAATTCCAGATCGATTTACAGGCGAGGGAGACAAAAAGGGGAACAATCCCATCGGGTGGGCACGATCGTTCCCAAACGGGAGCTAGATCTTGCCGCAGCCCCCGTTTTTCATCTTCCATTTTCACCGACATTATCCGCCGGTAACCACCGGATACGCAATCACGACGGTATGAAATTATCGGGCAAACGCTTTTAACATACAACCGAGGACGGAGATAAGAGCGCGGCGTGATTAATGAAAAGCACCCTTGAGGAAAGCGCGGCTAAAATCCACGTAAGGGCGTCGATGTAATTACGAGGCACTGTCACCCGTGGAGAAATGCATTTCGGGATTATCGTTGACCAAAAATACCGTAATTTATGCCCCCTGATTGCGTGCTTCTCTGCCGCGCGAGGCGGACTTTCTCTGGAGAAAAATCGAAGCGGAATATTTCGCGTGTAATGGACTGAACGGGAGATCAAGATTGTTTCGTGGTAATATTTCTTCGTGACATGTTCTTGGAGCTGGTACTGGGGAATATATTATTGCGCTGTGCTTGCGGTGTATTGATTATACGATTATTAAGCAGTAAAAATTATTAGACGCGCGTTAATGTTAATTAGCAAAGCTAGTTGGAGGAAAGATTCATTGCACTCCGTCCTCCATGAATTTTTTTTATTACAATCCTTGGTCTCATTCGTCGCTGAAATAGTTTATCTCCTAATGATAAATTAAGGCAACTGAATGGTCGCTGGATTTCAATTTATTTTTCACAAAGCTGCAGCCCCGTTTCCATCTCAAACGCGGGCCCGTTTATTCGCAAAAATTCTCCTTCGGCCAGCGATGAATTAAAACAGCGGGGTTAATGAAAAAAGCGCCCGTTTCCCGGCGAGAAACGGCACGAAACTTTTCAATTTTTCAATTCAGGAACCGAAGAACTTTTTCACGCTGCCTGGACGCGTATAACTTCCGGCGACTACAAACGCGGAAACTTCGTGCTCGCTGTGGTGGCTGGGAAAGGAGCAATGTTCGCTTATCAAAATCATTCGGAATTACGCGACTTGGATCGCAAACAGAACGAAGGAAGAAACAAGAGGAGTGCAGCAGTCCCTGGTATTATCGACGCGGGGAACTCATTATCCTAAGTATTCCCAGACTGAAACTCCGTCAAAGATGATAGAATTCGACTTTCGAAACCTATGCTAACGAGGATAATCGCAAGATCCTCTGCCCAATAAAAACTCCCCCCAAAAAGCCACGCATCCCTCGCGCAATAATTAAAAACAAAAAGCTCATTTTGCCCAGCGCAGTTCCATCGGATTGAACGCGCTCCGTGAACAGTCTCGGATGTTTCCAGCGGAGCAAACGAGTGGAATTGAAACAAATTCCGACAAAGCCCGATGTAAATTTCCTCGGAGGTCCCTAGATCCCCTCGGTGGGGGGGGGGGGGGGGGCCACTAGTTCCACGACAGGAAAGTGGAGAAAATTCGAGAGCCGGGCTAAGGAGGCTGGATTCTTAGAGCAGGAATATCCAGGATGATCGAGAAGCCGTAATTTCTTTTGCAGTTGCGTTCGAGATGGTAAGGCAGAGGGGTGATGGATCGATGGGTTGCGCGGCGAAAGGGACACGGAAAAAGCCGTGGGAGAGGGACCATGGAAATGAGAGGGAATTCTCGCCAACCACCCACGCCTGGAAGGGCGCAGGGATATCCAGAGCTCGTTTCCGCGGAACTGCGACGAGGAACGGCGCTGGCTTTTGCGCCCAGGCGCGGGGAAACACTTTCGGCCACGTCGTCAAGTTCCTCGATGCCAAATTTAAAGGGTCAAAGGGAATGCAAAACACGTTACCTCGACAACGCCGCTGGAACTCCTTCCCTCTGGTATCCGGGCCCTCCAATATCGTCGCGCGTTTGCTCGTTTTCCAGGTTATGCATATTGATGGGCCCTGACGTTTTGCATGCTCCGCGTCCGCCAGCGGCACCGAACCGACGTTCTGCGTGTGCAAATGCGCGGATTTTAGGGTCTGTCCGAGTGGCGAGCCTGCCGCGCGAATCCCCGCGATACTGTGATCGTGTGACAAGTGATCGAACGAATTTGAAAGTTCTATTGGTGGAGGGTGCCCTTGTTCGGGCGATTCTTAGGTAGACGATGGATACTTTGGACGACTTTTATTAGTGGAAACCGTTGCTTGTGGATTCATCTAGGGGAGGAGTTTGAAACAGAAATGAGTAGGTAATGTTAGAATCTTGTTGGTTGTATAAGAGAATTGTGTTAAGATGGGGGCTCAAGAAGGAGCTTCGAATTTACTGGATCTTTTCCTTTAGCTTGCTAGGATTATATAACTTGCTTCTGTAGGGAGACTTTGGTTGGGTGTGGTTCCAGAGTAGATTACATTTGGATTCTGTCTGGCTTAGGCGCGTCCGCCTGTTTTCTACGTGTCGAATTTATGTCCCCGTTTGTTTGAAAGGAGCAGACAAATAACACAAAGTTTTGCTTGTGACGTGTCAGCAGATTGATGGTGGCAGATGCCCCGGAAGAACGGAATCCCGTTCGCGCGGTTTCTCGGAATAAATAAGGAGGAAACAGGGTATTATACTTGAATACACACGTAGGAACACACGATTGCAAGATAATCTAAGAATGGGGCCGAGTGTACGGAGTATATAGAGGGAATTGAGAAGATAAGCATCGAGAACGGGCAGAAAGTAGCAGAGAAGAAAGTGCCTCCGAACAAAAATACCGAGATCGTGAAGGAAATAGAGAGAACCGTAGAAGCAGGGGAGTGTTAAGGGTAGAAAGACCAGTAACTTTGGAAAAAAGGGGAGCTTTGGAAACCGCTACGAAAAAGTAACTCGTATGAGGGAATAAGGGTCGCTACGAAGCATACCGATGAAAAGAGGAGGGTACGATTGCGAGGGTGGAAAAAATCGAGCAAGAAGTACATTGCGTAAAATACGAAATACATTAAAATATACCATAACAGAAGCTTCTATTGATTATACATATATAGTGAGCGAAAAAGAAGAGCCAACTTGCAATTATATTTCAAAATGTTATCAAAGTGTTACGAATTTAGGTTTCGACACTTCCTCGAAGATATTCAATTCCCGGCGAATCCACCGATCGATACGTTGATTTTCGAGAATACAATATGGTTCCGAAGGGATGGGACGCAAGCATCGAATCGATTCCGACTCGGCGGTACATATTGAACCATCATCTGATCAGAAGGGAACATGTCAAACATTTCGTTAAAAAGCCTCTCGACTCCGTAAAGTCGATATTCTACGTTTCGTGTCTTTATAAACGAGCATCTACCTCGGCCAGAAAGAGAGGCGGACAAGAACGAAAGACAAACGAGGGCGGAGTGGAAGTGAGGGGGGGGGGGGGGCGAGAAAAGTAAACGGAGAGAAAAGAGGGCAGATACATCGAGAGGGAAAATATGTATTTCCCCGCTCGCACTTTCCTCGTGTTTTACATCGGCCCTGTTTTGTCATCCCCGGTTCCCTTTGTCATCTCCTCTCCCGTATCACCGCATTTTATGTACAGGCTCAGCCACACGATTGTGACCAGCACCTTCTCTCGAATAGGGACGAGTTAAAGATAACAAACAAACGGAAGAGCGCTTTAGAAACCTACGGCTACCCGATCGCATAACTTCCACACCCTTTCACCAAACACCAAACAAGGTACAGACACGCTCAAACTATTTTCGAAACAACAACCCCTTCCAGTTTACCTAATTCAGAAGGATTTATTCCCTAATCAGGCTTAAGAATCGCCGCGTTGAATATTCTAATCTCCACCCTTCAATCACCTCCAGCGTCTGAAACGGCGAAGCCAAAGCGCATCAGTCATTTGACTCGCCCTGTACACCCACACAGCAGACAGTGTTGGGTAGGAAAGCACGGACGAACATTTCGGGCAGGCGTGCACACGCTCGCTCGGGGGGAGATTGAAAAGAGAGAACCATGGCTTTCGGCTCGCTCGCCATCCCCATTCAGTCGCCACTTCGCGAACCCCATTGTCTCTGGTGCATCGCGAATATATACAATACATACGTGGGTACATGGGCCCGAAACAGAGGTACGCGGACGCATATGCCGGCGATTCTGATAACGATACCCGCTGGCGGGTCGTATAACGGGTCGTCGGCGAGGGAAGTTGGCCAGAAGGGGGGTGTCCCGCTGTCAAGGTGACGGGACAAAGGGAACTGGACACGCGCGTCCCAATTACGCCCCGCGGTCCCGTTAATTACGATACGTCCGAATCTGATTAATCTTCCGTCCATTTTCCAGCCGGTCAGGCCTTTTTACGCGGCCCCGGAGAAAGTTTGTTGACTCTTTCGCGAGTTCGTAAAGTGGAGATTAAATTATCGACGGCGGGACGCCGGAATTAAGGCACGAGGTGCCTTTCAAACTTTCAATAAACATTCTCCTCTCTCCCACCGATAAGACACTTTTTTCCTCTTGGCTCGTTTCAAATATAAAGCAATTTTCACTGACAAAAAAAAGTAGCCTCTATTAATAACCCCTGGCTGATCTCTTTAAGAGAAAAGCTTCTTCTTGTACACAGGGTGTTTTGTGAACTCTGACAGATTATAAAGTATTTCTCTTGTAATTAAATAAGGCTGGTTACTCATGCTTGTGTAAAAAATTACAGAAAAGGATAAAGACTGCGTTAGGTACTAACTCCTGTTCCCATTAATATCTACTTAAGCGATCAAGGGTTCCCATTGCGACGAAATTGATAATCCTCTTCTCGAGGAGTTTAAAATTCTCCAAGATTATCGGAAGAAAATTGCTGAACGCTAAATAAATCCCATTCTACTCCCATTGATCTCCTGATTAATTTCACGTCGAATAAATCCATTCTGCGGTAATCCCTCTTCCGGAAATTCGCCGAGCTGATCGAAGCGTCGCCCACCCGATTAATTATTTTCGACGACCTCGCAACACGATGGCCCTGGCTTCGATTCTAACTACTTAATGGATCTGCGAAATACAGGCACCGTGTCGTCGAGTCGTACCACCCTTACGCCCTTCGTCCTGCGTCGCAGGAAGAGAGATCGAATGGCATGAGGGAAATTAGTGACGCGCTTCGATTGAAAATTAACGATCACCGTGTAGCAAGAATCGCAGCAGAATGAAATTACAATTCTGAAAATAGGATTTTTAAACAGAAATAGAAGAAAATTATGATCGCGTCGTGTGAGTTAATAAGGGGATTCGTGTGATAATAAAAATCAAATTAAAATTGAAAGAACAGGTATTTTTCAGTGAATTAGCAACTGAATGGAAGACGGCGTAGCGAACGATCGAGGTATTCAAAGGACAGGCTCGAAAGTATCCGCGCTCGGATTATGCAAATCGTACGAGCGGTCGAGTTACAATCGTGAGCCCCGTTACAAGAAGAATCAAATTGCTCTCACGTTCCCCGGCAGTTTTCCTCTCCTTTCTTTCCCTCCCCACGCTCGCGCGGCCATTAAACATTCATATTCTCGCGGGCGTGAACTTTAAAATTCTCCTTCCATGAATGTCGAACTTTCGTTCCATCGTACCTTGCCCTCGAAACTTTCTTCCACGACTTAAGTATCGTGAAACGTGGCCACCGACGTGATAACACGTGCCTAGCGAGAAAGAGCGGTCCCCTCGCGAAGAATTTTGGTAATTTATCGATCCTTTCATGAGTCTGATATACGTTGCAGCTTCCATGGCTCGAGTTTTTTTCGCAAAGTGGTGCGAAGTTTTGGTAATATACTGGGAGATGCTCCGCATCGAGGAGAAAATGCACAAAGAATGGTTTGGTATATTCTGAAGAATTTGTTGAATAATTTTTAAACCCTGTTGAATGTAATTATGGAAATTGAAGTCGGGTGGTTTACTGAGATTATGCTGGTTTCCCCATTTTTCAAAGAAAGATCGGATTTTACCGCCATCAAAATCGCAAGTTCCCTTCCTGAAAGACTGGATGTGCAACGAAAGTGCATTTTTTTATTTACGATAATCGTCTTTCAGTCGTTCAAGAGTGTATAACCTACTCGAATTCTTATTAAATTCAGTAACTCAGGGCGGCTGACTTTTAGTGTCTTATACTACTGGCGCGACAAGGCTTCACTGACACGATCGAGGATGTACGCAGGAAAACAATACGGTGTAAATAAATTTCATCATGTAAGGAAACGAAAATCTTTTATTTTTCAACTATTCTACCTACGAAATTTTGCACATTGCAATTTTTCCGAGCGCAAATTTTCTTTTCTAATGGAACACGTGCATTAATCGTTATTCCCACCAGTGATTTCACCGAAAGTTTCCGCAGTTTTGGTATCTTATTATTAGTTACGAAGGTAATTAGTTCTTGGAAGCAGGAAATGATTACAGTCGTTATTTGCAAAGAACCAAGTCTCGCCTTATAGAAGACAGAAGAGGCCAACTTCGCGCCTGGAAATATGTATAATAATACCTCGTTATTCACATCTCCTCGCCATCCTTCATTTTCCATTACGCAAATTACTTTTAAATTGGAACCGAACTAACCATCTGAATTCCGAAAATAATTTTGCCGCCGGGGCACGCTACAATTCTCCCGTTCTGGAACGATTTAATGGAAATACGCCGAGGCAACCGAGGGGAAAAATAATGCAAGGAAAAAAGGAATCCGTCCTCAACTGAGCGCAGCTTCATTTAAAACGACCGGTATTTGAAATGCTGCAACGTTCGCGTCATAAATTACAGGGAAATGACAACACATTTTCTAGTATACATATCTAAACACAAAATGTTAAAATCTAGGACGAGACTCCTTCAATCTCGCCCTCACCACTCTCCACCCCCACGTTCCACCAGCCGCCGTCATTATTTCCATTCTCCTCCACCCTCTTTTCACAATTATCGCCCGCTCCCTACTTCCACGTTCCGTTGCCCCTTGATATCAACAAACGAAACCAAAAACGCCAGGCCCGTTCAAGCGTGCGTCCCATTGATCTCCCCCAATATTTAATACCATAAATCTTTTCATACCGTCATCCCAGATCCAATCCTCCCCCGCCTCAGCCGCACACCGAGCAAAAGGAACATCCCTAGGATCTCTCTAAGCAGCAAAGGAGACACAAAGCAACGTTGGTACCTTTCATCAGGCTTGCCGAGCAAAGGAAGCCTCCAGCCCGCGGAAATACGGCCGCAGGATGCTTTTGTTCCCGCCCAGCCTATCATTAACCCCGGCGTTCTTCAACGTGAAAGGACGATAGGTCCATCATCCGAGTCATTCAGAGAAAGGGGGTAGCCGCGAACGGAAGCAGAGCTCCCCGACAGAGCTGCAACAAAAACGGTCACACTTATCCGACGACTTCCTGGCTTCGACACATCCTCCCAGCGATCCTTTATTTCCGTTCGACTCCGAGCGCTCCGGGAATCTTCCCCTCGATTGAGCCTCAATACCCGCGAAATTAGGTTCGCGCGACTCCCTTTCGTGAAGCATAACCCCCCGCCGAGAGACCCCGCCGTGGACCATGGCTATCAGACAGCGATTCTCATCGTGGATACGACTGCAGTGATCCTTCCTGGTCGTATCGGATCCTACACCATCGTCCTTGATCCCGACTATACGCTGTCGCGGATTAGAAGCAGAATCGACCTTCCCACCTTATCGCGCAACTGCTATTTCGTTCTGGTATCAGGCTTGGATCAAGTTTCGGGTAACTTTCTGCTGAGTTCGCGTCTGATTTGAGTCAGTTGCAACTTGCAGTTACTTCCCTCCCTGTAGAATAGTGCAACTATTTTAGATCTGTAAGAGTTTAGGGCAAATTAGGGAGAACGGCCTATGATGTGCAAGTTATGACCATAGGTGGCGTCCCAACGAAAGTAATGTAGCGACGGAGTATAAGGGACCACGTAGAGTCGGCGTAGCCGGTGTGGTTAACGCTGCAGATCAGCACGCGGGCGGCTCCGGTTCGATTCCCGGCGCCGGTGGCTCTCTTTTTCCGTCGCTTACAGATCTAACTGAAATCTATTATAGCCCGGGGCAAACTCAGATCTAAGTACACTCTAAGTCAGACTTACAGCTGACACCTTGAACAGTAAACTGATTCATGGAGAATGATAGGGGGAGAAGTTCTCCCGAGCAAGAAACCTCGTGCAGCGAGGGGGTTAATTCTTTCAACTCGACGGGCACTGCAAGATGTATTTCTCTGTACATTAAAATGGAACAGTCTGTACCTTATTCTTGAAACGTTCCCAGCGTCCCAGCGTTTCAACGGAAGAAGAAAGATACCGCCAAAGCTTCTCCCACATTCGAATAATAGCGCGTATCCTGGATAGAGATTACATAGGTCTAATATTACCGGCGACCCATTTTAATTTGAATTCCCTGCACGAAGCCCAAGAATTTCGATTCTTACATCGAACGGTGGAGGCTTTCGAAGATACCGTTTATGTTCGCGCGAGTGTTAAGAGATAACGCCTGGTTATGGCTGGTCCTCGAATGTTTCTTTGGGGAGAATTCTGTGCGAGATAGGGCCGCGATCTTTCTCGAAACTTTCAGTCCGCTGGGTGCTTTTCAACTCGCAATCAGATTAGAAAGGTTATCGTGAAATCGATGGTGGCTACAATATTTTGGAAAGAAGATCATGGAACTTCATTTCGGTTCTTAATTTTAAATAACATTGCTCGGTATTCCTCGATCATGTAAAAGAAGGTATTATTGGACTGATTGAATACTAGGGTGGAGTGAAAAAAACTTTTTTTCGATGATCAATTTCTAATAGTGCGGAAAAGTTGTCTACTTGGCCCAATAAAACGTGTAAAAAATTTCAGCCCGATCGCATAGTTTCTTCTGTGTGCACCAAAGGCCTTAACTTTCAATATTTTAGTACAAAACTTAAAATTAAAAAAAAAATATATATAAAATACAAAACACATAAAAAAACAATTAAATTATTAAAAAAAAAACGAAAAAAATATAAAATACAAAAAACAAGGAGCCCGACGTACAGCTACCTCCGCGTGGTTGGTTCTGGGCCACTTGTTCCGTTAGGAAAGTGAGCGAAGAGCTGCATTTTTTTATAGTTTACAGTGCCATTCCTATCGTTCCGAAACCAGCCACGGGTGTTTCTTTGCTTCATTTACGCAACAAATATAGTCTTGGGTATAAAAAAAGTAGAATCCACCAGCTGAAGAAAGTTGCAGTTTCTTAAGTTTTGTACTAAAATTTTGAAAGTTAAGGCCTTTGGTGCACACAGAAGAAATTATCCGATCGAGCTGAAATTTTTTACACGTTTTATTGGGCCAAGTAGACAACTTTTACGCACTATTAGAATTTGATCATTGAAAAAATGTTTTTTTCACTCCACCCTATTGAATACAGAATAAGAAGTGCGCATCGCTGCTCGGTTTCGAAAGTAATAAAGCATCGTGCTCTGCATTGAGGGGAAAAGGAATTCGAGAAAATCGTTTGAAGGGAAAACATTCAATCGCGGAATCCACGATAAACGCCCGTGGCATGCATCTTAATAATGGGAATTATTACAGCATTCCGATCGAAAGAGGAGCACCGTAAAAATGTGTCGCTTTATCGGGACTTATTTTCATAAACCCGATGAAGACCAGCTCACCAGTGGTATGCAACCAAGGATAAGCATTTCT
Source organism: Andrena fulva (assembly GCA_946251845.1). Classification (NCBI taxonomy): domain Eukaryota; kingdom Metazoa; phylum Arthropoda; class Insecta; order Hymenoptera; family Andrenidae; genus Andrena; species Andrena fulva. The sequence goes on along the minus strand of OX276329.1, from coordinate 55,661,733 downwards.
ACCGAAAATAATGAATGATAATTTGAGACAGAAGTCTAATAATTAATTCTCAACTTTTACCAAAAAAATCCTTTAAAAATATCTCGAATTGCTTCGAGTGCCGTTAAACCAGCAGCTTGAAATATATTTTACAGCATCTGGAACATTATCTGGACTCCCAAATCGTGGCTAAGCAAAGAAACTCGACGCTTTATCGTCTTCCGTTTTCACGATGGCACCGATACCTCCCATCCTCCAACCACGGGGATGGTAGCTGGGAAAAAGCGTCGCAGGCTTGATTCACGAAGAAAAAAAAAACCGGCAATAAGCGGGACGCGGTATCCCGTACGTAATAAAATCGACGTCCAGTAAAAAGCAGCCCTATATCCTTTCCTTCCCCGCTATTTGCACCTGAGCTCCTCCCTTATCTCCCGCTGTTCCACCCTCCGCTCTTTTTCCCTTGCGTTTGGTCCCTGGTACACACCGTTAAATCATTGTTAACTTTTTTCCTCCGCGCGAAGATTAACGCCGTCGAGCGGCGGAAAACAACGGAAAAGAGTGCCGTTTGCGCGAGTGCGATACACTGAATGCTCCTTCCTGTTATCCGGCCGCATCTTTGCGATAAAACACGCAAGGGTAAAACACTAATTCGTCTATGTTGGATGAAAGGAATATACGGTAAATGTACCAATGACTGGCCAGCTAAGGCCACCAGAAGAATATATTGCCAATATCACGTAAAAAACTAATGCTATCTTAAGCTTTTTTGTATTTAATAGGTAGATTGGATCTTCCTTTATTTAAAAAAAAATTGTCATGCATTCATTTTTATATTCCTGGCATATAAATAAACAAAAAATTCAATGAATACGTTTGTACCAATACATGACTAGTAAAAAGGCGATTGGCCCAGTGTCTAAAATTCACTGTCCCAGTATATAGCCATAACATTTATAACTCGTCAGAATTGATTGTAATAACAAAAGAATTGTTATTTATTCTAAGGGTCGTTAAGAAAATAAGAAATACTAACAGATTAACTTGACATATAAAGTACTTCTTGGTACTTTGTATTGTATAGCTGCCTCACGTGTACTCATACCATTTCTCACTTGTTCAAGTGCATTATTAACGTCGTTTTGATTATAATTTTTTTTGCCACTTTCCTTTTCATTTTGCTTTGTTCTTCTTTCATTTTTCTATTTTACAACGTAATTAACAATATTATTATATATTACTTAAAGCGTAATTCAAATTTTGAGGTTACGTACTATAGACAATAGAAAACGCGGAAAATATTGAATGAATGTATATATACTTACTTTTTTAAATATTACATCAATAATTTTATTTACACTTTATCTATTAGTTTCAACTTATACCTAATGAAAACACTTTATACTATCAAAAAATACTCCTGGTTATACACTAGTACAAGTCTTTGAGTATACTAAATCGCGACTTGCCCTATGCATGGACGCTTGGTTAGTTATTGGGTCAGACACGAATATTATGTACCGATGTATAGCCACGTATTTTTTACATAGAATAGAATCTAAATGCGTAATACCGCGTTAATTACTTGCTTTAAATACTCTTAGGATTCCATAAGTTATTCGTTCATATAAAGAGACCCAATATTACAATAATTATATGCTTAACAAACATCGCTTTCTCCTTAGCAAATTCTGAAGAATCTAGCAAAATTCGTCATGCGTCTTTACTGTGAGATTTCAAACAATTTTTTAAGTGTTTTAAACATAATATTTATCAAAATCATTTTTAGGGTATGAAGTTTAAGGATTATATAACACAAATTAATCAATATATTGTGGCTAGTCATTGGTACATTTACCTTAGTGAAGCCCATGTGTATTGAGAATTAGTGGAATAGAATCGGAGTTTAGAGTGATCTAGTATCGGGGTATTGCTATTAGATGAGTGCCACGTTGACACCATCCATGAATTCGTTTGTTTCTAGCTGCAAACTTAATTACTCTTAAAAGCTTAATACTTGTAAGTGCCTTGGAGAAGTAGCGAGACATCTTGTATTTAGATGAAGGTGTTCTATATGTCCAATCTAGGGAAAGCACCCATCGGGAAACTTGCTTCCCCTATTTGCACCCTGTGTATTCTGCTCGTGCAGCGTCGGCAAAGTTTTCTGTCAACGTTCGTTCGTGCATTATCTAAGCCTCGGTTGCCCAACGGATCTAGATTTAATCGGTTTAGTCTAGCTTAATCCCCCTCCAGGAAGCGGTGCTCCCATCGACTTCCGGTCCACGAACGCCAAGTTCGAAGCTGTAACTTTCATTCAGCTCACGGCCATTTCGTTCGCCAGACTTTCCAAGTTTTTACTGTCTATTCGTCAAATTGAATCGTCGTTGGACTCAGGAGGAAAGAAGTGTCTTAAGAACTGCAATTTATGTACGTCATATTTCAAGATATATCTCTGGTTGTTAGAGGGGAATCTTTTATTCGCCTCTTTGAAGCGGGATTCGAGGAGAGTATTGTAGAAGAGTTGGTGGATTATTTAGTTTGAAATTTGAGAACGAGCTAATGCAGTTTGCGTGAGGGTCGGTGATTTTAATTTTTGAGAAGCAATTTGCGCCTCCTGGCAATGTTATTTCATTAACAGTAGCGTCAGCCGAAAGGGCGGAAAATGGAAACAGATAGGGCAAACTTGAACCTCGGTAGTCGCGTAAGGACTCCGGCAATATCAGATTCGTTGTTTAATCAGCCCAAACAGCTCCTCTGTTCGCTAAACATCCCCGAGTGTTTGGCAAGGTTCGACAAATATTGATTAAATCCATTTCCATGTACATCCATTATTCGCTCGTTACTAGGATTAAGGTAAGGAGTCTCGACGCTCCGTATCTTCGAATCATTTTGCTCGAGAAGCCTATAGAAACCATTAGGTATCTGACCCCGTGAATAAAACATTTCCCCCATATTCCACATAATGAATGCGCCCTGCTGAATTGGGCCAAATTACGCTGCGATAAATTAAGTATATCTTTAAATTCACGACGTCTGTAAATGGAGGATGGTTGAACTACGGCTGAGAGGGGGCGACAGGCGTTAACAGCAGCATTAAGAGCCCACATTTTGCGAGGCGGTGAGGTTTCTTCGAAAGCGTTGAACTCTCGCGCAAAGTCGGCCAAGAATGAATTAAACGTTCGCGGACGACTTGCGGAACGCGGGGCGGCGTGTAATCGCGTCGTTAAAATACCGTACGGATCAGAAGAACATCGGGCATGAATTATAATTGCGCGGGACAGTAACGAGGGAAGGAATTTCCTCCCCAACTCTTCCGTCCCGAAACTCCCGGCTGAGTTATTGTCGAAGCAATTTACGAAACCGCGTCCTGGGGGCAGCTTTTCCCGCCCAAAGAGGAGGAACGAAGAGTGCAATTCGTTCCCTTATCCATTGTCGCCTTCCTTTTCGCCCAACTGTCCAACGCAGGTTCGCAGGTTCGCGACGGGGCGCAGGCGAACGGACGGAAGTATGTGGAGGGGAAAGATTGTAAAGAAACAAAAGATGCGGGAATGTAACAGCGTGGAAGAGGGAAACCGAGAGAAATGAAAAGTGGAAAGCAGTCGGGTAACCGAGGGACCATTATTCTGGTAGAAAGTCAGCATGCTGATAAATAGTTACGTTTTGGTATTTGTTTGTAGGTGGTTGTGTAAACGGGGGTGTTATTTCGCGATGAAAAAGTGTAGGGGAGGTGTGATATTTTTTGGCGGTAGGTGGTTGATTATTGGAAGGGTAGGTGTGACATTAAAAAGTCCATCGATGGATAGTTTAACAACGAAAAGGTTTAGGGAAAGAAATCTTCCGTCTTCCCATGTTTCCTTTTGTTTTAAGTTCGTAATAAGAAGAGTATTCTTTTGAAACTCTCTGGTCACGCGGTCCCTTTCTTAAATCGCGCTTGCACGACGGAGAATGAAAGTGGAGGGAATACGGGGGTAAGTAAATCGAAAGTGGTAGCAAGAAGTTGCTCTTAAATGGAACAAGATTACCCGTTGTCTGACGCGCTTTCATCGCGCACGAGTTAAGTCGTCGCGCCGGCGTAATGAAAATTCATACGTGCCGCGTTAACTTCTCTAATGACCCGACGGGTGCCTAACGACGACGACGTTTTTACCCGTCGACGGTTCGACGACTTTTTCAACCGTTTCGCCTACCCTCCGCCCGCCACTTCCTGTAAATCTTAATTCGCGCCCCGCCCACGGAGAAACGATCTTGCCCCTAATTGCGTCGCCCGCACTTTCTTACGGGCTTTTTAATCCCTGATCATTTCAACGCGATTCCATGGCTCTAAGAACACAAGGAATGTATGCTCAGCCATAATTCAGATCGTTCCGAGGAAATATTACACTGATGCCCAATTAAACTTATCGTTTAATATTATGTATTACCTTGAAAATGGTTCTGAAAGTAGATCAGATTACGGAAAGCTTCGATAAAATGTACAAGTTTGTAATGATTTTAAAAAGACTTAAGGTAAAGGTACCAGTAGTTGACCATGTATCAGTAGTTGACCACTTTTCAGAAAAACATGAAAAATAAGGTTTTTAGAAGTGACGATCTTTTGAAAAAGGTGCAGTTGACGTGCTCTGACATCTATCAACTAAAATCTAAAACACTCAAGTTTGAAGTACACTATGAATAGTGTTGGCGAACGTTTATTTACACCAAGGTGAGTAGTGTGTTCCTATATCGTTATTTCCTTAATGATTTTGTTAAGAACAGGTGTATGGTTCAGGTAAAAAAATTCGTAGGTTATTAACTCTTTATGACTGAACTCTTTACTTGTTAAACTCGCATAGTGTTCTATATTTGATAAAGTCACCGTTTTTGTTATACTAACCTCGAAAACACATAGTTTGTGGGGTGGTCAAATACTGAATATTGTTTTTTAACAGTTTTCAGAAGTTGACAGGCGTGGTCAATTACTGACGTGAATCATTTAAATTTGTTTACGATTTGTAATGTATCCATTTTACATCTAAGATTGTTAGGAGTACAAAATATAATTCTAAATTCTGTAGCATGCTGCATTTTAGAGGATGACCACATGGTCAACTATTGATTGCATTCATGGTCAAGTATTGACCAGTGTCCGCTTTTTTAAAACAGCCATGTCAAATAATGTCACTCCTCAAGCTATACTGCTTCAAAACGACCTAACTACTCAAGCTGCTATGCTATCTCAAAGTATGACCAATTTATGCGTTTCGCCTATTGCTGGTCCTTTATATAAAGTTGCCAGCCCATTCAAAAGACATCTTTATTATCCAGATGTAGAAAAACAAAAAACAAACATAAAGAAAATGCCAAGAGAAAGGATGCCTTTTATTGCCTCAGGGAAACTTTGTCAAGAATATTTCCTGAACAAAATAAAGAAAAAAGAAGAGATGGAACGATTAAAAAGAGAGCGCGCAGCAAAAAGGCAAATGAAGAAGGAGGAAAAGCAGAGAGCTAAACAAGACAAGACACGGCAACCGAAATTGAAAAGAGCAAAGAAAATCTTACAATTTTCTTCTGAGAGTTCAAACTCCAGTTGTGAAATGTTCGATTTTGTTGTAGAAAGTGAAGGAAATGAAGAGATCAACGAAGAAAACGAACTGTTGAGGAACAATAAAGGACCTGCCTGGCTGCCTGTTCAAAAAGTTGTGAACGAACACGTAATATTTTTATATGAAGGAAAACATTTCCCTGGAAAAATTCTTCGTGTAACTAAAACCAAAGCGACTATTTCATCCATGGAAATGTACGGGCGATTATGGAAGTGGCCAGAGAAGCCTGATGTGCTGGACTACGAGTGGAAGGCTGTACTTTCTCATATCAATGAGCCCACGAAAGCGAGCAGAACTCGCAACGTCTACTCTGTTCCTGAATTGAACTTTTTATGGAATTGATTTGTTTTATTTCTTATTTTATTCTTTAATTGTAATTTGTGCTGGTAATTATTGAAACTAAATGATACTAAAATGATTCCCAACATTATTGCTTTAACCCTCTTTCTAGTATAAGTGGTCAACTACTAACGAACAGAAGGTCAATTACTAGATTTTTCATTTTTAAGAGTGGTCAACTACTGAAGCAATTACTGAATTTTTCAATATGTTTTTTAAATTTGTATAAGTAAACTTTTTGTTAAAAAGTGGCCTTTTTACATAATCTACAAGACTTAAAGAGTGTCTTCAGGCATCGACTCTCGCTATTTGATGACAGAGTAAGTAGTTGCTATTGTTTACGTGAAGGATTTCTCTTAACTGGTCAACTACTGGTGCCTGTACCTTAATACTCCCAAGTGAGCACCCAGACTTTCGCTGTACTTTCCTCAAGTTTCTCCTGTTTCGCGTGAAATACGCAAACGTGAAAGCGCACTTCGATCACAAGTCTCGCCCACCCACGCATACATCTTTAAAAGATACTCTCGGGTCTCGGATGAAATAGTAAAAACGATCCAATCAGGGAATCTGCGTTTTCATCGCGCGGATCTGCGGTTTATCAAATTTTTATTCCCGATCCGAACGCAACGGGCGAAGGAGGGGCTCGAAAAGCGGATTTAATGCCACCATCCCCGTGTATCGTTGGGGCTATTATTTCGCCCGGGTAGCGCAGATTCTCTGTTAAGTTCGTCGGCGCGGAATTTTTCGCCGGCATAAAACACCGAGCCTCGTTCCTCTTTTCCCTTGAGTTCGCGATACAATCAGTGTACATTGTCACGCGGGCTGCTCGCCCCGCGGAAACACATCGCAGCTCTTAAAGTATCACTCCTTTAAATCCTTGACAGCGGTGAGAACGCTTGATACTGAGTTCAACTACGTATAATCGAGTAGTCAAGAGCAGAGGTGTTCGACGAGTCAACAGCGCGCGCAATATCCTCGTAAACCCTCCGACGTTTGACAGCACGTGCTTAAAACTCATAAATATTCGGCATTCAACAACCAACGGCGATTAGTACGCGAATACCGCGGACAAGCCGAAGGAGCTCGAAATTTTCCCAGCAATGACCACACCCCGCGACACGTCCGCAGCGTGAATATCCCCTCGATTCATCATTCGTATGTTCTCCCGAGCTTTACCGAGCTTTCAATTCAACGGGTTCGCGAACGTATCGCTTCTGATTATCAAATATTCGTGCATACGATTATTCAAGGTGTCCGCCCGATGCCAGCGCAGGATCAAGAGAGCACGTTCAGAGCTGATACGGGTTAAATACGCTCGCTGATTACGCGCCGTACCCTTGTTGATTATCAAACGAATTTGTCTGCGTGAGGTAACTGGGAACGGTTATATCGGCATTATCGGGATTTATTCGAACAATATGCACGCCGCCGCGCCGCGGAGTGTATTACGTGGACCTATCGTCGAACAGTCTGCTAGATCGAAGAGCCTTTAGTAAGGGCGAGGTTTACAACGATAATAATCGGTATTGCTCCGATTTTATGAAGAACACGGCTCATTCGAGCTCATTAACGCCACTGAAACTTCTGCTGAATTTTATTTTTACAGAAGACACGAGACTTCTAAAAGGATAGTATTTCATCTCGAACAATTTCTGAAGCATCCTTGTTACATATACAGTAGCGGACAAAAAAGTTACCACTTTTTCGAACCACCCTACTTCTATTACTTTTCAATATCAACTCAAAACTGCAGTATGTGCCTAATATACATATTCTGAAAGAGAATTAAAAGCTGTATAAAACCCAGTGACCGTTGAATTTATTTAACTAACAAACAAAAACCCTACATGACATCAACCAAGGCAACACACTTTTAAACCCGACCGAAATTTACCACTTTTGAACATTATTAAAAAAAATATAATATTTTGTAGGGGGCACCTTTTGCTTTTAGGACAACCTAAAAAGTTACTATACGTGGTAATTTCTTTGTCGGCCCCAAAAATGTGTTACCCCGTTCAATGTCATATAACACTTTTGTTTGTCTGTTAAATAAATTCAACTTTAACTGGGTTTTTGTACAGCTTTAAGTTCTCCATTAGAATATGCATATTAAACATACCACAGTCCCAAATATATGGCAAAAAATAGCAAAAATAGAACAAATGGAAAAAGTGGTAACTTTTTTGTCCGCTAGTGTACCTACCTTGATTCGATGCAAATAATTCTAGTAAATGTTGTGAAATACAAGTTTGCTTTTCTACAAATCCGTATTTGCGAGCATTAACCGTGTAATTCAGTTATTCATAATTTAACGCCACTATAATGGCCCAATTAGTGAGGATATACGCGTAAAGATGCCCTTGTAAATCCCCACTTCACTCACTAACAACGGGGATCAACTTCCACTCGCATTTGCATGGATTTCATTCGAATTCCCTGTATGCGGAACAACGTGCACGAGTAATACTCATAATGCAGAGCGCGAAACCTGTTGGACCATCCAAGATACTACATCCACTTGAACACCCTATTTGAACGTGTCTTGCTTTGCTTTTAGAGGTTAAAGGTTCTAGAAGATTCTCCAATTTTCTCCATCGAGACTCAAAGATCTATCGCATCAACCTTCGTCCGATCTTGAATAAGATTTCGAGGATTCTAAGCTCCCAATGCGGTGCCCCTTTCAGCCCCAAAATTACATGGCACGACTATCGCCTCATTCGAAATAATGCCCGCAGGATTCAAAGCTCCCAACGTTTTCTCCTTTGAACTCCAACGCTCAAAGGCTCGACTCTCGTTCTCCTCTAAATACGAGCCCGAAAATTGCCCGCGAAAAATTCTGGAATTTCCCCGCCGCTCTGAAGATTCCCGCGGGAACCGGAAGCATCCCCCGGATCCAGCGTGGAATCGCTATTTCCGTTTCCGCCGCGCAACTTCGCCGATCCCCTGGATGGCGCGCGAAAGCAGCGCGCGTGTGCGCGCGGAAAGCATAAATTTCGGGCAGCCGGGCCGCTCGACTAACATTATTATGCGATGGCTGGCAGGGACGCAGCGCAAGAGCATCCGCTTCGCTCGACCCGCCAACTTTCGCCATTAATCGTGCGCCCATCGTTCCCCACCTCTGGAATGTTCGTCGGCCACTAGCCACGACTAATTAATAATTACTGAATCATATCGCCGCCATTCTTCACGCCGGCCAGAACCGACAAATCGTCCCTCAGTTTTCTGAGCTCTCCCCTGAAGAATGGCCTGTCGACTATCCCTTGTGAACGTCAACCCTCTGATCCCGAATTCCTTATGCAGAATGTTGGAAAAGATCGGGACATCAGATACTTTCCCACCATTTCGGAGAATAACGTACGATCGAGGAACAGCTAAGTGTCTGAATTTCATCGCGTGGATTAATTACTTTCCATCGTTAACGCTTCACCGAGCACAGTCGTATCGGTCCAAGTTTTTCAACGATGAGTTGCATTTATGTCAGGTCTCATTACCCGTTAATTGTAACAGCGAAGGAGCTGGAGTTTAATTACCCTAACATACGTTCGTTACACACCTGGACCGCCGCCTTCATTTCATCCCCGTCTAATTACTCCACTTCTGGGTAACAAAGTGCAAACGAAGTGTGGATCGTCCGAGTAAATTTCCGGGGATCGTTCTCCAAATTTACATTGAATTCAGATATTACAATTTCACGGTGGAGTTACCGAAACGTTGATCGTGCTGAATACAGCGGGGATATACAGAGTGTTCCACGAAACACGGCCTTACAGAGAAGAAGAAAAGGGCAGTTGAACTGCGCGATAATAGCCCAACTTCCCACCAAATTGTCCATCCTGCTGAGCAGAGTTGGGCATTATTCGGCTAAATTTTTATTCGAATACGGATTCGAATAAATTTGTGCGAATAAATTTTTATTCGAATAATCTTCGAATAAAAAATTCGAATAAAATGACATTATTCGACAATAACGAATAATTTTTTATTCGACTGAAAATTTATTCGAATAATTTCTTATTCGAATAATAATTTATTCGAGTCAACGGACGAATAAAATGATCACGTGATTTCGGCGATGTATCATGACACCACTGACTGACACCCATGAAACCTAATGTTTTAGGTTAAGTAACTCTTGTCATAGGTCGCACTTTGCAGGAAGATGTAAGACCGCGGTACTATATAGAGTGGCGTTTTGATTTATTTTAAATAAAATTTGCTCACGGCAATCCATTTAAACTAATGAAAAAATCAATCTCTTCGAATTATAAGCGTTCATTGAACGTTTTTAAATACATACAAATAGTCATGCGAATATTCACATATGCATATTTCCTCGGCTCGTTCAGACGTACCTATACGCACACTTCCAGACACACACGTCCAAACGTATGTTGGACACAGTACAGACAGACTTCCATCGATAGATGCCGGGTATCACATATTCGTCGTTCATTCAGGTCGAATAACGAATAAATTCTTATCCGAATGAATCCGGCTAGAATAACGGTACAGATTTATTCGCGAATAACGAATAATTTTTCGTCGAATAAAACCGTCATTCGTTATTCGCGAATAAATCTTGGGATTTATACGTATCCGTATTCGAATAAAAATTTAACCGAATAATGCCCAACTCTGCTGCTGAGAGACAAACCAAATTAGTGCCATGATTAATGGGCTCGGGAACAAGTCGAATTATTTCCCTTCGTTTCAAGTTTTACCAAACCAGCCACACCGTCCGAGTTTAAATTCTTTCCTAAGGGCTGACATTATTTATGACAGCACTACGCGAACGGCAATAAAGCTTGCGGTGAAACTTCAGAATTACCTTACGAGCCACGTCCTCCGCGGAAATTACTTTCCAGACGGTTTTCCACAGGACGAGCTCGCGCCACCGATAATCCTTCTCTGTTCAGCTCGTTTGTTGGCGACTTAAAAAACCATTCAAAATCCAATAACAAAATATAAGACAATACTTAATCCCTTCAATCGGAGAAACAAGTAACCACTACTGCGATTCATTCAAACCACCCTACATAAAACTCTTCAGCTTTCCACCAGCTTCCGACCACGCCATCTGCGCGAAAACGTGCGGACGCCAACTAATTAGCACAGATTCGCGGATCGGCGTCGAACGTGCGTACATAAACTCGAGCGGGGAGCACACATTTCGACCGGTTAATTAAATCCACGTGTGTTTGAACGTGGCAACGTTGAATGGTCACTGGAGCCGCTGATTCCCCTCTCTAATTCCCCTTCTGGAGCAAATTTCGTAATAATGACGTCGAAAAGAAAGGAGATTCCCGTAAGTCCCGCGCGAGCGATAAAAATGCAAGAGAAAAGAAGTGCTCGAAACGCGGCACGACGTCGTGGTAAAGGAAATGAGAGGAGAAAATAGGAAGCCGTGGAAGCCATGGTGGAACGGGATTTATGCGGATAAGCAGGCTATAATCGGAAGGACTTGGTTGAAAATGTTGGAATCGCTTCTTGTTTGCCACCCCGTCGTCGCGAAAGTTTCGCGATTCCTCTCCGGCGAATAATTAAATTTTCCTCGACCACCGGTATGGTATCGAATTCAATTGGACGGAGCCTTTTCTTTTTTTACCCCGCCCGAGGATCGAGGTCAGAGGCGTCGATCTTCGTCGAAAAAGTTCCCCCCCGATAATTCTCGCCGCGGGAAAACGTTCGGTCCTTCGATCCTGCTTGGAACAATAGAGCCTCGCGGAGAAAATACGAGCTGGGTAAGCGAACGGAAGGCGAGGGACGATTTACTTGGCGAAAAAAGGGGGCGAGGGAACGGGGCGGGCGAGGATACAGGTAGATAAATAAACGTCTTTATTCGACGTAGATGAGATAGTAATGCGTTTCAGTCGTACGTTCTCGAAATGAGGAAAATATTTCTCGGGGATATCGCGGCTGCATGGTGGTTCCGAGTCGACGCGTTCCGCGACCCTGCTCCGTGAAAATGGCCACGAATATGGGGAAATTTATGTCAAGAGAGTTCAGGGAAGTGTGGAGCGTAGAGGCGTTATCTTGAGCCGCCTTATTTCTTGTTGAGCGAAGTTAAGTCTGGCTCTCTTCGTTTCTGTTTGTACTGTGACGCTTTGAGGGAAGAATTACTCCGTCGGGTGTAGACCACGTAGCAGTGAGCAATGACGAGCATAATTCCTTTACCGTGCACGCGTTTTTGTCGCGGAATATTCATTTAACAACCCCCAAAAGTCGTAACAAGGGTTGTTGCTGGGGCGAATCTCATTATACGCTCGTTCCCCCCCTTGTTGCCGCTTAAACGAACTGTCCGAAATATTTCATCGCTGGAGCAACTTGCCAGTAACTTAGTTATTTTCGTCGCCCGTTAATTACACTTGCCTGGTGCCAAGTCTGAAAGGGCAGAGCTCAAGCTAGAGACAAACAGCACTCTCATTAAGTTCATCGGTCTATCCTCTGAATCTACACGCTGGAATTCCTGCGAAACTTTCCCGAAACCCTGTCGAAATTTGTCCATCAACGTATTCTGCCGGCGAGAATTATTCCAGCATGCATCACTGTTTTCGGATCATTTCTCAAGCGCCCCTCCGAGTTTCGTTGCTTTGTCGAATCAGAGATCCGTTTCGTGATTCTACCGACTAATTTCGACAGCGTTAGTTTTGGATTAAAAAATTTTCGTAGGTACCTAAGTAGATGAAGTGCCATAGATTTCTGAAACGAAACCGATGGATGTATTTAATCGGCGTATTGATCTTTGCTTTATCCGTGCAAAGGTAGCGCAGCAGGCACGGAAATGTTTGAAAGCAGCCGACTATTAGATACGTAAAATCGATAGTTTCTTTAACGCTAAATTACGTTCATACCAAATAATCGTTATAGTCCTGCTTTTCACAATCTATTGTGGGCACGTTTGCGAGTAATTACCAAAAAATAAATCGTTGGAATGTATAAAATTGTCGAAGTTATTAATCGTTGAAGATAGCCTTGTACGGCGCACCGCTGCAGGTGGTGTACATCGATTCAGGTGAGCCAATCATTTGAAAGCAAAATGCTTTGGGCTGAGTACTTTATACACCAAAATGTACAGAGTGGAACTTTGGCGATGAATTTGAACAAAAATTGTGGAAGTTACGCACGAATCAATTTTTCCTCGACATTTTTACGGAAAAAATCGTCTTTAATCAGTTATAAAATGTTTTATAAACATCCAATGTTGATGCGGGAATTCCACTCTGTAGAAGAAGGAATTCTACACGTCCAGTAAAAATTTCAAGTGAAAATATTCATTGGTTCAAGAGTTATGATGTACACCGTGTCTGAAAATGGTGTTTCGAGAAAAACGGCTTCAAAGTTAAGTCCCCTATGCCAATACCGCTCTGCGAGGCCGCGCACTCAGTTACGTTCGCTGCTATAACTTCTACAATTATTTGAATTTCTTCATGACATTTTGTTTAAAATGTTCATAAAGGATAAGAGTTTCAGAATCAGTAAAAAAAAAATCGATTTTTTGAAGCTGAAATAGTTCACTACCCCCTTAAGGGGGGAGCCTGGTGTAGCGGGTCGAAGAAATCGATTTTTTTTTTTTTGCATAAATCAATAGTTGAACATCACAATAATGTGTTCCCAAAGCCGCAAAACGAAATTCGAAAAATTAAAGCGGATATGGCCGGTTTTGCTACGGAGCGCCAGGTTACCACAAAACTTTAAGGGGGAAGTCTGGTGTAGCGGGTCGAAGAAATCGATTTCTTTTTTTTTGCATAAATCAATAGTTGAACATCACAATAATATGTTCCCAAAGCCGCAAAACGAAATTCGAAAAATTAAAGCGGATATGGCCGGTTTTGCTACGGAGCGCCAGGTTACCACAAAACTTTAAATGCGTTTTTCTCGAAACGACAGTTTTACAATCTGCGGGCAATGTAACTCCAAAAATATTCAACCAATCGACTTGGCCTTGTACACGGATATTTGTGAACATTTTCTTCATAGGGCTACGTTCTTAGTATAATGATATTGTTTAAATAAATAACTTTTTTTTACACATTTAAGGCAAAATTTCGTTGGAAAAAGTGAATTTTTTTTTCAAGAGGCCGCCATTTGTTCAATTTTGCATCCTTTAAGTTATGAATTTATACGATCTGTGCGTACACTCATAAACTAAACGAAAATTGTTCGATTTTTGGTTTTAGATGAAACCAAAACACGCTACGTTGCCCGCAGTGTAACAATTGCGTCGCCAACGGACTGGGCATAAGCCCTTATAATTTTGTTATTTGCCGCTCATTTTTAATAAAATTTTTTTTTTGTCTTCCTTAACCTGATAATACAATATCCTGAAAGTTTCAGAAAGATCGGTTAAATACTTTCTTTAAAAAAAATTCCCGAAAAATGCCTCGATTTCCAGCTAGTTACACCAGGCTCCCCCCTTAAGGGGACTAGGCAGTCAGAAACTCGATTTTTTTTTGTTAGATTTTTCGAACGTACCACCCTTCCCGATTAAAATGCCGTTTGGTTGATGTTAAAATTCGAAAAATTGACGATTTTACAGCCGAAAAGGTCGAGCGCGCCATAAACCATTTCTGTGCGCACACAGGTAGACTAGATTCCTCTTTCGAAACTTTAAGCGCGTTTTTCTCGGAATCATATTTCCACTTCGTTTTGCAGTGATTGGAAAAAAACGGAGGTATCAGTCGATTTGAAAAAAATTCAGCATATATGAAACATGTCTAGTTATGACCTGGACCTACGCATAAGTCTGTAAAAACTCCTGGTTTGTCAAAAAAAAAATAGAATGGCTCTTTTCCCTGGCGAAAAGTGACGTTTCTTTAAAATTTGCCGTTTTACAGCCACCATTTTTATAATTTTGATTTCTTTGATTTTTCAATAGGTTCGGGGCAGAATAGGGGCCAGGGCAAAGTATAAATTTCAGAGGATATTTCACGATTAAATTTCTTACGGTCAGAATCACTGCAAAATTACAGTGGCTCCAAAAAAAACGCCTACATGTCAGACGACTGTAGCGCTTTCATACATATGTATATAATATTCAAATCATTTCTTTTTTACTGTTTATAGTATTAATAAACATTACCCAAACGTACTAGTCACAATTTGTGTTCATCTCCTTGTAATTAATTCGCAAAAAATACTTGATTTTCGAGCGATCTGACTGCCTAGTCCCCTTAAGCAGAACGATGAAGCAGCAAAATCGTAAAATATTTTCAATCCCAACTTTCCATGATTCATACGAGCCCCGCGCGCTGCTAATGGCTCGCGTATTAACGGAACACACGGCGGATTACAGGGAAATGCAGCATGGACGTTTCGGTCACCACCGGTGCTCCCTTTTACTCCCTTTCAATTAAGTCTCCGCCGAGTGACGAGTGCTTTTCACTTTGCTGCTGATATAGAATCACGCTGCGCTTCCTTCTATCAAATTGTAGAAACATATTTTATACGGACCGTATGAAACGTTCGTTTCCAGCAAAGGAACAATGCCCCCGGCGAGATTCAATCGCGCTGAGTAGCAAAGCAAGATATAATTCACCCTCCATTTTGACCGATTGTTTCGCCGTCGTATGATGAACTTGATCAATGGAAAGCATTTTCTACGCGACGCGCTTTAATATCTCCCCGCGATTCGACGTAATTCTCCCTTCATTATTCTACGTCGCGGCGCGATACTCTTTTTTCCACGCCCGCCGCTGGTTGAAGGGGAAACTTCGCTCCCTCTGCAAAATCTGCGCCGCCGTCGAAACACCGAGGGCATCCTTTGTTGCGCCCCAAGTCTTCGAAGTAGTTTAATAATCTCGCTAATAGCGATGGGATAATAACCATTCCTTCTCTGACAACGTGTTCTAACGAACCAAAGTTTCCCCCTTTCATCGCGTGTATCGGCGCCGTCGCGAACAACAGCGGCCTGGCTGAAACGATTTTGCATAACGTAATGAATAGCCTGAATAAAATCCGCCGTGGAGGGGAGGGGCGACAGGGGGCTACAATTTATTGGGAAACTTCTCGAATTCATGGAAGAGCGATCAGCCGTGAATGTTTCGCTCGTGTACAAATAACGTACGGTATCCAATAATACGTCGCCCCGCGAGCTTGGCACTGTGCACTATCGTTCATAAAAATTGCAAGGAATTGCGGCGACAGTGACTGGCAATTTTTATTCTAAGCCATACAAATTTCTATTACCTCCTGCGTTATTTTATTCGGAGCTTATTAGGAGACTCGGCGTCCGGATGAAGATGTCCCAAAATGGATGGAACAAGAATGAATGGAAGCAGTGGAGTAAAAGTTTCTTTGATAATAAAGGTGGTAGCTGTTTTCTGCCCTCCTTTTATAGAAACTGTTATTTACCGGTGTATCACTATTTCTGGCCCACTGTGCGCAATATTTTGCCCCGCTTAAACCCCGCATCGCAAAAACAACTGCTCCCACCGACACCTGAATATCATTCATGCAACGACACCAATGCAAATTGTCCATGAACGCTTACACCGGTTTCCCCGCGAATATTTCCCGATCCCGGGGCTGCACGTTTTCAGTCGTAAATCGGGAGCGCAGATTTTTTCCGTTATTGTTTCAACACGCCGCGTCGATTCGGAGGGACATGCAATTTTTATCGACTCGCGTGCCCCGCGCGCCCCGCTTACATTAAACCGTTGCAGCGGCTGAATTGTCATTATAAATGTAACGAGACGACTATTCTCTAGGTACAATGCTCTAAAAATTCCATCGAGTTTGACGGAAATATTAGGTTACGATTCGAATTGAAAGCTAGCGCGATCCGGCGTGTCGCGGCAACTGGAAATTTACTTCGGGGAAGGAATCGAGCTTGATTCCTATTCAACTCACGAACACAAATGTGTATCGAACCGGCCGAGTGTGTGTTTGAATCGACGCGCGTTTATACGCGCTATCGAATCAATTAAAACAACGAGCGCTGGTTAACAGATCAACAATTAATTACTGCAATCGGCTGTCGCGCGCCGTCCAGAAAGCGGTTTCACGATTTGATGTGGGTTACCAGCCGACGGAAAATAAATTAAAGCGATTAAATATTTCGCTGCGGTGGCATGTTCGAACTGTGTCCGATCTACACCCCTTCGGCTAACTTTCGTCGAACTTGCTCCCTCGTGCGTTTTAATTTTCAACCTTTTTTGGAAATTCGCTTGCAAATCCAACTGAACTACCAAAATTCTGCTGAATAACTTCCTTGACTGATCACCAATCAAATTCAGAACCACAATTTTCAGATTCGAGATCAAGAATAAATTCTTGACTCTGAATGATTTTTAAAGTCGTCGAGGAATTGCGTTGGAATCTTTTCGAACGTCTTCCCAGCGCACCTCGAGGACTAAAAGGCTTGATCGAAGCGTGAGCCACTTCCTGCGATTTTTCATTACCCCCTTTATCTCGCAGGTCGCAGTTACTCGGCCCTTTTAAATGCTGACTCAGCCACGTTAATTAATGTTCGCAAAAAGGGGCGTGTAAACGAGCGTCGCGAACCATCGCGGCAGCGCGACGTCTCTAAATGGAAATTTCATAAGGAAATTTCGAAAAGTCGTTGCATTCAACCCTTGCTGCGATCCCCACCGCGGTGTATCGTCGAAGTTTCGCGATGAAACGAAACGGAGGGACACGAGTAACGTTCCAAATACAAATTACGCGGGACCAGCTTCCGCGGCCGCTCTTTTCAAACCGGAATTAAAACGTCACCCTTGAACCATTCAACTGGGTGCATTAATTAAAGCAAAGTGGAACTGTCCAATGAACGAGAAACGGCGGTAAGAATACGCTGGTCCAGCTTTTCCCTCCGTGTTTCCTCGATTTTCTTAGCGGGGGTTCAGAAGAAGAGGGGTTGATGGCGTGACATTTTTCAAGCTACACTGCGATTAAGTTCACTGCGGAGATACTATTTTTCAATCTGTTCAATAATATTCTGCGTTCGAATTGTAATGTACGCCGCGTTTGAATTTCGGTAAGTTCAATTTAAAAAAATAGGGGAGTACTTCCAGAGGGTGAAAAAAGGTCACATGATGCAGTAGTTTTACTGCCCCCCCGGGCGTTCTCAATCTAAGCTCTAAGCCATCCTGATTGAAAGCCACGGCGCAGAGGATAAATGGGGGGGGGGGGGGGGGGGAAACAAAATGTGCACTCAGAAATTATTGATCTGGAGCAGTCGCGTCGCTTTCACAAACTCATTCGTCACGTCCACCCACGACACGTTCGTTCCGTGCATTTCTACAGCGTGCACACAGAAGTTCGAGGAAAGGAAGGGTTCGCTTGTTTTAATCTCATTGCCGGCAGACGCGTCTATTTTTATTTAAGCAAGCTTTCGACCCACATTCCCTTCAAACGCTCTTCAAGCCGTCCGCGCGTTGCTCTTTATTATTTCGCCCCGGCACTTTTGTGCCTGTGACTCGTTCGCGCCGAGTTATTCCGCGAAGAAACTTTTTGATAATACGCTCCCGAGGGGAGGGAAAAGCACGATTGCCCGGAATTCTGGGGGACAGTTATTCTCGGATGGAAACTTTCGGCAGTTTCTTTCCTCGTGGAAAAGTAAATACGAGCGATAACGTAAAACGACGGCCGCCGTACACCGCCGGAATAAACGAAGGGGAAATGGAGGGGCTGGTACAACGTTGATGTAACGGCAGATAGAATTGCGCAACAAATGAACGAAGCGTTTGCTTCAACGAAACACTTCAAATATTACTCAAATTTCCGAAAACTATAAAGTTTCGCCGGGTATTCCGAGCGTGCACGAGTAGAAGTTCATATTTCTCATCAGATAGGTACACTAAGGTTTCCATAGTCCATCAAGACTGTACGAAACTAATTCAAGTAATACAATAACTGACCCGAGCCAGAAGAAAAACTCACAAGGGGAAGGCACACCTGCTGCAATCGGTTCTGGAATGAGACTAGGTGGACATTGTAGTACACACCTAGTGTTACAAAACCATTAAGGGTTTTATCAAAATGGGCCTTCGTTTTCGAGAAATTTGAGTTCAAAGTTTTGCGCAATACTAGTAGTTCAGTTGCGCAAACGTTGTTTTCAAGTAACTGTCGTATCTGCGGTAGTAGAGGTCTTCGGTTCGATTCCCGTGTTCACCTCTTTTTTTTTCTTTTTCTTTTTCTTACCGTAGTAATGCAATGGCTGCACCTAAAATTATTTTGCATTGTATGTTCCAATAATGATGTTAATAGTATATATTATTACAATAATACTCCATACAGTATTATGATTACAAATTACAAGTATAATACAAGTATAGATATAATATAAATATAATAAAACCGCAAATTACAAATAATATCATTGCAACAATATTAATATTATTATTATTATCGATGATGCATTAAATTTACTACATCTACAAGTGCGAGTGATTTTATATATTTGAAAAATATGCCGAAGTCGTCGAGGCTGCAGACTGTCGAATAGCTGACGGTCATACCTGACCGTAGGGATTATTGTAATATAATATATACTATTAACACCATTATTGGAACAAAATAAATATTGTTTGACGCAGCCATTACAACGCAAAATAATTTTAGGTGCAGCCATTGCATTACTACGGTAAGAAAAAGAAAAAGAAAAAAAAAGAGGTGAACAAGGGGAATCCCGAAGACCTCCGGCACCGTAGCCGAACACCTTACTACCGCAGCTACGACCCTTACTTGAAAACAACGTTTGCGCAACTGAACTACTAGTATTGCGCAAAACTTTGAACTCAAATTTCTCGAAAACGAAGGCCCATTTTGATAAAACCCTTAATGGTTTTGTAACACTAGGTGTGTACTACAATGTCCACCTAGTCTCATTCCAGAACCGATTGCAGCAGG
The DNA here is from genome assembly GCA_946251845.1 of Andrena fulva. Lineage (NCBI taxonomy): Eukaryota > Metazoa > Arthropoda > Insecta > Hymenoptera > Andrenidae > Andrena > Andrena fulva. The sequence goes on along the minus strand of OX276329.1, from coordinate 55,641,985 downwards.
TGTGCCTTCCCCTTGTCAGCTCCGGTATCCCGGGGTCACTACTCCCGCCCTGAGAACACGCCTCAGGCCCTGTGGGGGCTATTACAAGGGCCACTGACACGACTAATAGGAACCGCAGATACAGTAATCGCAGGAGCCTGAAAAAGGAAAGAAAAATTGTTTACCTTCGCCGAGGAACGCCGCGGAATCACTGATGGGGAGAAAGAGCGTTCCCGTGGTGCGCCGATAAACAGGGTTCGCAGTTCAAATAAATCGTTTCGCCGTCCCCCGATCGTTTAGCCCGCGAAAGTGCACACGAGCTGCACGGGGGTGCAAGGTGAATTCCCGGCGGGGTGGAAATCGTGTCGGTGAGCACGAGCTGAGATCTGCAACCGGAAGCATTTCCACTGTTCCACCCGAGCGAAGAATCAAGGTGGTTCTGAGGCACAGAGGGGTTTGGAGGTGCGTGATTGGCTCAATCGTGTCTCGACCCCCCGTTCGAACGTGACCTGTCCCGACCGAACAAAGTTACCAGAAGTTTGCTTAACCTAATAACTCGGCACGGGGTCCACATTGCCCCGCGCACGGATCTTAACGAAATTTAAAGCGACTGCCGCTAGACCGGCTAACCCTTCGATCGCTAACCATTGTTCAAATTGAACGGTATTTTATCGTTCCACATTCGTGGAAAATTGTTCTCTAGCTGGGTCCAGCCTGACCCTTGTGGTTGCGAAGCTTCCGAAAGCTAAGTGATTCCATAAATTGTATTGTATTTCGTGCAGAAGCTCGCTGATTAATTATTTGCATACGAGTCGCTCCAGGCTCTTTCCATTCGTCTTTACGACTCGTTAACTCGGCTCGCCTTAAGTGTAGAACCGCGACAGAAGTTTCCTCCGCTCGATCCCGTCGACGTCGATGCACGGCGATTTTCACGGACCAATTGAAACGCCCGCGATGTGTGAAAGTACGTGTGAAGCAGCTTCGGACGGCGAACGAGCCGTTCGACTGCGCTCGCTCTTTCCGCGCGAGGGAGACTTTGTTAAACAGTCCATTAAAGTGCAATGCCCGGGGCAGATTTACGGGCGACTTGGCTGTTGCGTTTCTGGCACGTAAGCAGCCGAAATTTATATCTCCACGGATCGTGGATTATCCGGTTTCATCGCGGCGTTGGTAGCCAGAGGCCGGGATTAATCCGTGATGATTTGTCGGGATGTTTTGTACGTGAACTGGCATAATTGCGCGAGCAGACGGGGAGCAGGCGAATGGATACAGTTCTCACGCGGAGAGCTGAGCAAATTTCGGGGATATGGTAATTAGATACGTAAGAGTCCGGTACACGAGTAAACATTAATGATGACCGAGTTAAGAGGAGGAGAGGAATTTCAATTATTTGATACTAGCTTAAAGTACCCGGCGTTGCCCGGGTAAAACTTCGATTATCAAGATGAAATAAGGGGGAGGGTATGGGATGTCCTGATTTCATGGTAGCCTATATTTTCCGCAGGGTTGCAGAGATTAATTATGAAAAATTTTGTCCAGATCAGTTAAAAACATCGGGATAAAAGTATTCTATATGTTATTCCTGGTCCTAGACTACGTATGTACAAAATTTCAGAAAGATCCGTTGCGTAGTTGCGACGTGATTGAGTAACAAACATCCAAACATCCAAACACAGTTTCACATTTATTATATTATATATATATTATATTATTATTATTAGTAGGATTAGTAGGATAGTAGGATTAGTAGGATATTATTATTATTAGTAGGATTAGTAGGATATTATTATTATTAGTAGGATTAGTAGGATAGTAGGATTAGTAGGATATTCCTTCTCCTACAGGAATTATGCAATCAATCGAGATAAAAAGTATCCTATGTGTTATTCCCGGTCCTAAACTACATGTATACGAAATTTCAGAAAGATCCGTTGCGTAGTTGTGACGCGATTGAGTAACAAACATCCAAACACACTTTCACATTTATTATATTAGTAGGATAGGATAGGATAGGATAGGATTATTTGGACGAAAGTACCAACCGAGATTATCAAACGATTTTGTAAATGATCTCGAGGAGTAACGAGAAAGATACAGGTGACTGGGGCAAAGTCAATTACCGTCAAGGACCCAGTTCCTGATCAGAATCCAATTCCTGATCAGTTTAGTATATAAATACCAAATAATAAGTTTATCACGATACAAATTTATTCCAAAAAATAACTAAATAATTATGAAGTATTTTTAAATTTATACGCAAACATTTGATAGCTCATAGTAAAATGTTTTAGGTTGATCAGAAACTGCTCCCTTTGCATCTTAAGTGATCAGGAACTGGGTCCTTGACGGTAGTGCTCTAGATCAGTAGGATGCAATTTTATTGTACATATATAAATTCTATAAGAAATTTTTAATTATAAGTCCTCAGAAATTTTAGGATCCCTTTACACTCACCTCAATTCCTAGCTAGCGTAGACCGTTCGCACAACGAGCGCGAATCGAGTACAGTAAAGTAAATTCCAGTCGTCCCAGCAAATAAAGAGAAGCAGTGAGAAATGGAAATGCGTCGACGACGTTTTTCGTTTGTTTCTTGCTGCTCCACTTGCCGTTTCCCAAGGCAAACGCGCGCGGCTTGCTCGCGGTGAGGGCGAGGGGAGGATTCAGAAGCGGACGCGCGTCGACTGTTTGCTCGGGAATTTTCACGCGTGAAAGGCTTGCGTGACAGTAGGCGAGGGGATGGGCGGTCTGTATATTCTTCGACAAACAATAAACTCGCAATCGTCGCGGAGAAGCGGATTCGGGAGCGGATTCGGGGCCCGGAGCCCGCCCTAATTGCCGCGACATTGTTGTGCAAATAACGAGGGGGCGCGCGCGCGCACGCGCCCGCCAGAAAACGCCTCGGCTGGCAAATCGCATTAGCGGCACGTCGATCGAGTCAATCGTCAAACGGTGGGATCAATATTCAAATTCGACCCTGTTGACAAACGGATTTACATACAAACCTCGTCTACGCGGCTAGAATCGATTAGCGAGGCGTTCGCTTGTCGTTGATTGAGCCGAGCCGTGGCTCCTTCTATTCCGTGTATGCCTTTCGCGCTGATTCCCTTAAGAATCCTGCTTCGACACGTAACGAGTTTCGTCGGTGATTGTCGTTTACTCTCCACTGCCACCGAATCACCGGCGTGCCGAAGTGTTCACGAGTGAACGCTGAACAGTGGTCCCTTTGAAAGGTGGAATGGTAAGGCTGAGAATGAGGAAATAAAAGGGCTACGTTTCGTAGGAGTACCCTGGATGTTCCATTGGAACTGATGGTCCTCAGAGTTCGTGGAATAAGTTATTAGCAAAAGGCAGCAGACGAGGTGCAAGTGGATTCTTTTCTGAATCGATGAGACCCACATATATACTACTGCCTCTTCCAGGAAGAACATTCTAGAAGACCCCTAATGCAGTTTCCCAACGCCGAGTAGACAAATCACCACTGACGATCTCCGACGACCAGGCAGATGAGGTGCCACTAGTACATTCCCCCCCAGGGAAACTAGGCCACTCGTAAATAGCTGTCTTCCCTGTAGCAAAGTGGACAAGTCGCTACTAATGTCCTTCCCAGAGAGAAAATGGACCACTGATGGCCCTCCGCCGAGGGCAAACTGTCTTCAAAGCCATTGATACCTCTCCCTGTACAATAAAACAGGCAACTTTCCACCGGTGCTTTCCCCAACGAGATAAAGTTCCCCGTTTGTAACCGCGTGCCCCAGCAACGTTCGTGGGTGATCCATGAGTCTCGATATCTCCATTCGATATGGCCGAGCCAGTTACCATGCTGGATTTAAGTGGTCACGCGCGTCAAGGTATCGTGTAACGTTCCTCGTGATCATCCAATCCCACAGACTGCTCGCATTTAGATTCGCAGCTTTGACACGCGCCAGAGGATCTAGGATCACGCGCGAGGCGACGCCGTCGGCGATTTATCAAGCCGCCGTGTACAAAGGGCATTGTGGACCTTGAAAATATTGTCGGGCGGCTGCGAGGCTGAACAATCGCGACGGCGACGAATCGCCGTGAATCAGACGTTAATTATTATAGGCCGCTAATTAAAACGTCATTCGCGGTCCGAGTGGCTTCAACAGATAAGCTATTTTATGGCCGGCGGAGGTGCGGCCGTCGTAATAAATTCCTTCATCGATAATTATTCTTTCCTTTTCATTAGGCGGCCGGTGATTTATTGTTCGGCCGCGAAACAATGAAGCGGTTCAAGTAATGCTCGACGCCCGGCGGAAATTATTTGCAGTTGACGTTATTGCGGTGAAACGGTAGCGCCGGGCGCTTGAATTTTAATGGGCCACGCTTTACGAACATATTGTCTCCGTTAATACAACAGGGAAATTCGTGTAAACAGACGGTTACAAAGGGCTTTATTAAAGAGCCATGATGAAAACACCGACGGGGAGGGAAGAAACATTTGGATGTCGTGGAACCGTGTTTCATTCTCGCGGAATGATCGTTGACATTCTTAAAAACAAAAAATAATAACTAGATTACCCTATCAGAGCCAACGTGAACAATGTTTCTTTCTACAGCTGGCACAGCGCACCGCTTCTATTTCCATGCATTTCACATTTTTTTATATATCCACAAACAAAGGTTTTCGAATGGTTGAGCAGCGCAAGTTCTCCGGCAATGTTTGCTGTAAAAACGGGTCATATTTTCGCCGATTGCCAAACAATTCTCCTTCCATCACAGCGAAAACATCGTTGACGCACCGATTGTTTGGATTCCAAAGTGATTTTGCTTCGTAAAGGGGAGTGCTTTAAAAAATATTACGGTGCGCGACGTGTTGCCTCTGGAAGAGGAGTTTCTTCAAACTATCACCCAAGCAGCTTTCTATCTCCTACAGTTCTACAGTATTCAGACACTGTACCTATTCCTATTTGCCACGTGTTATCAGATATAAGATCCCAAGCCTCCGGAGCAAAAAGCTGCGCATTCACTAGGCAACCTGCAGCACCAATTCAGATTCACTCCAGCACCAGTTCACTCTCAATTCTACACCATTTCCAACTCGCGCTAGTCCGCTTGCATACCTACTCCTCCAGCTGCAATTCTTGCTACATCAATTCTATACGAGTGCGATACCAGTTACCCCTAATGCGACCCTACCCCTAACTACACCCCCATTCCTTGCCCTTCAATTCCCAGTGGAATTCAATAAATAAAACCGAAACTCTTGGCTCACTGTGCCGACGAAAGAAGATTCTTCCACGAGATCTGTCGATCGCCGCAGGTCTGCTGCATCCGCGCGGATTAGAGGACGCAGCGTCGATTGATCACATCCGCCAGACAAGTCGATGAACGCCGCCATTAGATGGCAGAGGCCCGCGGAATGCCCGACACTTGGCCGATTCGGAGGCGAATATGTAATCAGCCGGCGGGCGGGCGTTTAGAATTACCGGTGCATTGAGATGCAGCCCGCGTTCCCCGTGGCGGATGCAAGCGCAGCCCGTGTAAGAACGCTGCTAAAAGGGGCTGAAGTGTGAGCTTGCCCTCGGAACTGGGATCCCCTTGCCTCGAGCAGTTCCCATTCGTGCCTCCTTTATTCCCGAACGAGGCCGCCCACTAACGGGGATCGAAAATTTCCGAGGGTACCCGTCGGCACGAAACGCCTCGATGGTCTCGTAACTTCATCCCCCTCTGCCCACCTGGGCGAAATCTGCGTCAAAATTCCGTCGAAACTCCGTCAATGGAGATTTCGAATTTTACGCCGGGGAAACGTTAAGGGGATACACTTTTCCCTGCGTGTAGCTTCGCTGGGCTACTGGTTGGACAAAATTATGTGGTCAGGGGAGATTTAATTTTTTAGTTGAACGAGGTTGCTTCTGTGTTTGGGACTTGGGAATCGTGATGCTGCAGGTTCGTGAGATCTGTTGGGAAGTAAAAGAGGTGGAATACTAGGGGTTGCCAGATTGTAGGGATTTCGTATTATTGTTATACATATACTTACAAGGGAACACCGCGAACCCGGACTCACCGATTGGAACGCAACTTTGTGGGTTTTTAGAGTGACTCAAAACAAGAACAACGGTGTGTTTCATTTGTGCCTTATCGCCCTTTAAGGGGGTGAAAACTAACCTCAAAGTCAAATTGCCACTTCCACTTTTCCACGTATAACTTTCAAAGTACAACAGACAGAAAAAAATGTTCCAAACAAAAGTTTAATGGCGCAATAAGCGCTACAAAATAACGGTAACAAAATTTTTTAAAAAAAAATTTTTCTTAAAAAAAAAATTTTACCTCGCGTTATTTTTAACAATTCTTCCATTTGTATAATAACTAAAAATATAGGGTGTTTTTTTGTGAATTCAACCGTGTATATGAATTGTATAATGCACTATCGGCTTATGGAGTTACGCGATGGCAAGTACACGGTTCGCACGGTTGCGCGCTCACAACACATAGTAAGTTGCATAATAAGACTCGTTCTATTTGCTGCAGGCCTTGACGGTGCCAAATATGATAACATAAAAATATCAAAATATAAAGTATTATATCAAAATTATTCGATTATGTTTTGTCTATAATATCTATGATGTTTTATGTTTGTGCATACTATGCTGCAATCACATACGTTGCACTGTACTGTATCAGACATGTATATAAATATTCATTTAATGACTATTCTTAGCAAGTTATTTCTTAATCCTACGGTTAAAAATACGTGTATACATATATGCATTTCATTCCACATAGGTAGTTTTCACAGGCATGATGTTGATCAAAAAAATGTTCTATGCATAGATATTTTTTACACCAAGAATAATAGCGAAAATAGCTTATAATAGCAGGCTTATTACACAGATGACAGCGTGGCAAGGTATAGGGGTAAACAGTGTAGTTGTTGGCCACCTGGCAGTGATTGGCCTTTTTTTTAAAAACATGAATATTAAGAAATAATGTACATTATGCCTTTTATAATGAACATATTCAGATTCCTTCTACTTTCATGCGTCGAATGCAATCACTATTTCGCTAATAATTGTTATACTACGTGTAAAAAATAGACGACTTGAAATCGATGCTTGAAAACTACAGTGATTGAATTGAATAGCCATACGGTTACATCAGGCAATTCTTAGATAATTTAATGCATTTATGATATATATATATATATATATATATATAACTCTCATATTCGTTATATAGACAAATAAAGGTTTAAACTTTATAAAAAATGATTATTTATTCATTAAAATTATACATTATTGCAGAAATTATAGGTGGCCAAGAACTGTAATGTAAATAATGTTTCAGGACAGTCATTGGCCACGAGGCCAATGGGTACCTAACTGTCATAGCAGCAGTGAAATAGCTGTGTTGTGATTTTAAAAGGTTATGTTTTAAAAGAAAATACTATTAATACAATGTAAAAGAAGGCGCAATACTAGCTAATATAGAAACATGTAAATAGAAAAGGTATTATAGGTTATATATTTTTAATAATATCAGGGATCGAAAAAGTTCTGAAACTTTTCAATAGGTTCCATTTAAAACAAATGCCGCGGAACTTTTTTAAAAATGTTCTCACATTATAAGTTCTCAGAAGAACCGATAAAATAAAAGTTCTTGAAAATAAAAGTTCTAGTTGGAATGGAACTTATAAAATATAAGAATAAAAATTTCTGTATAACAGGAACAGATATTTTGTTCACCGATATTAAAAAAGTTCTCAATCGTTGTAACAAACACTAAATACTATTCAATGGATAGTACTACAAGAATATTAAATAATTCATACAGTTAAATTGATATTTTGAATTTGTTATTTATATGTAATACTTACCTACGTAGATGTTTTAGAATCGTTATAATAAAAGTTCCATGAAAACAAGTTATATTAGAACGTTTATTAAAAAAGTTTTCATAAGATAAAGAAAAGTACTAAACTATTAGGTACGAGTTTTATTTAACAATATAATATCATATTCTTCAAATGTTTATTTAATGAAAGGTATAAAAATCATAATATAATTAATGGTTTCATAACAAGTATTGAACAGAAGAGATCTTGTCAAGAATATTTAATTTAATTTTACATTTAATTTAATTTTACATTTAATTTAATTTTACGAGCAAAATATTGTCTAGGTTTGTAGAACTTAAATTACATCTATGGTCGTTTAATATAAACTTCAATAGTTGAGTACTTTTCTTTATCTTTTGAAAACTTTTTTAATAAATGTTCTAATGTAACTTGTTTCCATGGAACTTTTATTATATAGGTTCTAAAATATCTGTTCCATGAGAACACTTTTTAAAGAAGTTCCTGAAGGTAGCATTTGTTTCATTAAAAATTTCACAGAAACAGATATTTTCCGAATCGAAACAAATAAGTTCTAAAAGAATTTTTAAAAAACGAGGATCCGAGAACATTTTCGATCCCTGAATAATATTACATTACATTTAGTTTCATTTTATGAATATATCCATTTTTATTTAATAATTTAAATCCTGTTTCTAACCGAATTAATTCATTATTTTACATTAACATTATTTCATAATTAGGTCTTAGAGCATTAAGAATTAGGTAGGGTATATGTTACATATAGGTTATGAAATAGTGGCCAATAACTGCCAAACGATCGGCCAATCATTGCCTTCGTCTGGCCAATAACTATGTGTTTTGATAGGAAACGTATTTTCTGTAAAATTTTTGTGGATCCTTCTACTCTTTCTTTAAACAAATTCTATTTCTAGACTATTAGAGTCGTTTACAGCTATTAACACTAATTGTGTTCCTAAAGATAGCAAAATAAGACTTATAATTCAACGCTTATGTGAACCTCTGACTTAGGTGGTCAACAACTACACTGTTTACCCCTATGCTTCAAGACAATTGAAAGAAAAGTCTACTGGATTTTCAAACCGCGATGGTGTTTGTTCAAGGTATCCACTTTTATACCAAGCGTATTTAAATAATTCCTGAAATCTCGGAGAAGACAATTGAATATGTGTGAGCGATTGAAATTTGATGATATTATTTCGCAAATGTAAATTTACGTCAAGATTGTATAGTAAGACGCGGCCTGAAAAAGTTCTTACAAAATTTTTCCATATCCGAAAACCAAAAACGTCCAGCGGTTGTATCAGACCTGTTGTTCCTTTCGGTATGGTTAACGCAATAACTTGTTTGTTGGCCGGAATATTTTGTTGAAAAGTAGAAGGACCATTTGGTTTCGTCAACTACCTAAATGAACGATTACAAAAAATAATGTGTAATCAACTACACAATTACAGTTTAATCGTAATTTGTAAGATGTAATTAAATTACATTTTGCCCAACTCTGAATAAATTATACATAATAGACTTTAGCATCTTTGAATATTATCACATTTGTCACCACCATGTATTAAGGTCTGCAGCAAATAGAACGAGTCTTATTATGCAACTTACTATGTGTTGTGAGCGCGCAACCGTGCGAACCGTGTACTTGCCATCGCGTAACTCCATAAGCCGATAGTGCATTATACAATTCATATACACGGTTGAATTCAGAAAAAAACACCCTATATTTTTAGTTATTATATAAATGCAAGAATTGTTAAAAATAACGCGAGGTAAAATTTTTTTTTTAAGAAAATTTTTTTTTCAAAAATTTTGTTACCGTTATTTTGTAGCGCTTATTGTGCCATTAAACTTTTGTTTGAAACATTTTTTTCTGTCTGTTGTACTTTGAAAGTTATACGTGAAAAAGTGGAAGTAGCAATTTGACTTTGAGGTTAGTTTTCACCCCCTTAAGGGGAGGTTCTGGTCTAAAAGTCAATTTTTTTTTATTTCATTTTTCGAATGTTCAACCTTTTAGGAATACGTGTTTAAAAGGATTTGTTGAAATTCGTAAAATTCCCGAAGTTATAGGCATTTGAGTAGCGACAAATGCATGGGCAACAACCAGCCACTCGGCGCTCACGTAAAACTTTAAACGCGTTTTTCTCGAAAGTGTTCTCAAAACGGTGGGACCTGTATCTCCAAAAGTTATTATCGGATTCGACTGAAACTTTTTTTATTTTGAAGAATATACTTCTGGCTAGGGGGGGAACTAGAAAAATTACAAAAAATTGAAAATTTATAATTTTCAAAGCCGTTGAAAGGACGAAAAGTACAGGGAAAAGTGATTTCAAATTTCAAGTGTCGTTGTTTTCTAAAAAAAATGTCACTTTTTTAATTTTTTCTAGTTCCCCCTAGCCAGAAGTATAATCTTCAAAATAAAATAAGTTTCAGTCGAATCGGATAATAACTTTTGGAGATACAGGTCCCACCGATTTGGATCAATTTTTTGACGCCTTGACTTTAACGACTCCCCAGGGCCGTCTGCAATGATTAATTATAAAACAAAAAATATATTTCTATAACTTAACACATCCTTAATACAATGCAAAAAGTCCCATTAAATTATATATAGTAGTTTTCCTTTAATTAATTCCTAAAAATCACCTATTTTTTGGGGCTCTAGACCGGAAGGTCCCCTTAAAGGGCGATAGGGCACAAATGAAACACCGTTGTTCTTGTTTTGAGTCACTCTAAAAACCCACAAAGTTGCGTTCCAATCGGTGAGTCCGGGTTCGCGGTGTTCCCTTGTTAGTGCTTTGTAATTTAACTGTATTTAACTTTACTCTGTAATTTTGTGGTTCAAGCGGTTGAAGGATTCTTCTTGATACTCGAGCTCAGATCAGAGAAAGGCGCACCTTCGATTCGTTTCGTTAACACCCGCGCGAGCGTCGCGTTATTAAGGAATTTTCCCGCGCAATGGCTTGGGCAATTTCGTGGTTTCGTTCCCACTGCAATCATCCTCGCGTTATTCGAGATTGCATCCGGACGACGTTAAATCCACCGACGAAATTCGCGCGCTCGTTGGGGCATAACACTTCTAGGAAATCGACGTCTACTTTCGCGAGTCGATGGCTTATTGTCGATTCGATCTTGGCCCCTGGCCGTCTACCACTTTAACACAGACGTTAAATCAATAATTACGCTCGATCAGCTCCCACAAAACTTGTGACTTCAGAACGCAAATGTTCCTGACTCTTCGAAACACACGCGAAATGTATCGCCTAATGCGACTTCGAGGCACGGAAATAAACCGTGGCGTTGAACGTGCAAACGTGTCACCAGTAATTCTGCCACAATTACAAAATATCTGGACCAGCCGCGGCCACTGTAATGTGTAATTAATGACCGATAAACGTTTGCTTGATCTAGGACCGCCGGTAAACTCGGACTGTTACCCCGGCGTTAATTAACAGTAAATTCAAATTAGCGCGCATTATTGCGCGATTAATATCGGGGCTTGATTGATGCGCGCGCATGACGAACGTGGCGCGTCCGAATTAAATCTCTAATATCGCTTACAATAGCCTCGATCGCGATCCGAGTGTGCAACGACCGTCGAATTTCCATTAACTATCGAAATGTACGGGCTAATAACAATCATGCCGCACATTTTATCTCGGGTGAAATTGAAGTTCGATAAAGGTAGTCATCTCGAAACACATCTGTTCACCAGGAAAATAGCAAATAACTTAAAACAGAATCATGGAAATACGAGTTAGAGTAAAAGTAAGTGGCCCTTCTACACCACTTTTCCGAATGTGAATTTGTTTCTCAGCTCTGTGTGAAGAATGGGGTGTTGAAGGGGTAGGATGATGAGTATTGAATGACTTTGGGTGCTCAATTCATCTTGATTCTACTGCAAGTCAAAAGAAATCCTTTATCAGAGCATTTGAACGGGTTTGTTAATTCAGCATTTCCCTTAGTATCTTTATATCGAGAAGCCGCGTTAAGGGGCGTATACAAAACGCCATGATAAAGCTCATTTCACTTTTTCCGCGTTCCTTTTCTTTCCTTAATTTTCATTCTACCCCGCCAAGTGTGCGTTCTCGCGGTAATGCGGTTGCTGTTGTATAGTGTATTTATTTAAAATTCTCATGAATATTCCGCGGGAGGAATGATGTTAAATACTTGGCGGGAAAACTGTTATTCGACTTAATCCTTTTGTTGCATAATTTATAATTTCACGGGTGGCGGACAGGAAGCTTCTCCCTCTGGGGCCAACGTTTATATTAAAACTCTTTAATTCGCGACGTTCGAGAGGTATAACAACTTTTTCCACGTAGTTACGAACTCTTTATGCGACCGTGGCGACAGCATCTTCGCGAGAGGCTCCTGGCGTTGTCCTGCAATTCGTGAAACGCACATTTTTTTCGAAACTCCACTCGCCACTTCCAAACGAAATTTTCAGGGCAAACTTTAAGTGGAATCGTCTTGTTATCGCCCATGGAGATAAGTTTCTGGTTCCAGTCGCCGATTCGCGGGATTATCACCTGTCTCCCCTGATTCGTCTTCAGAACTCCTTGATTGTGAGTCAACTTTTGATGACAAAGACACGGGGATGACTTCGGTTCGTTCTGACGTTGATTTCAACGTAGAGTACATTAGCCTCTACCTGGGACAGAATTTTCACTAGCAACTCCGAAACTAAAGCTTGCAATTCGCGCGTTTCGGGGTTGCAATCTCGTATAAGGAGTGCCAAAGGGAACAAGTTTGTGTGTTTAAATCTGTGGATACCCTCATCGCTCTGATCAAGCAAATTACGTGGAAACGAAAAAAATTCATCCTCAAAATTTTGAAGTCAACGCCATTTTCGTAGACCCCAAGGGGTATTAATCTAACAACCCTTTGTAAGACTCCGAAACAAATGTACAATCGAGTATGAAATATGAATGTTCTAACCAACGCCACTCTCAACACTCGATCCAAGAAGATCTTTAGAAAGTACCTCAGAAGACCCCCAACGTTGTACTTGCATCCCTTAATTCGAATCTGGCGAATTCTACACGGATGATCGTGCTCGTGCTTGGCAAATTGTGCGGCACAGAGAATTGGAATGTAGAACAGAAAACAACGATAATATGAAGGGGGGGGGGGGGGGGCACTGTGCTGGCCGTTGTATTGTCCAGCATCGTTCTTCCCGGGGCAAAGGATTCGCGAAACGCAGTTAACTGCTTGGAAACCTTCTCGTTAAGAGGCTTTCCGCGACAAAGCGGCTTTCTATTACGCGTCAACAGGGGATGCAGCCGGGAAATGCATTGTTTTTCCCTGAGGGATGAGATTTCCTCTTGCTTTGGAAATCCATCTAATGGGTTCCTGAACGAGCCAACCGCACGAAAGAAATCCGAACCGCTTGGCCCCGCAATCGTGTCCTCGCGATCGTAAAATCCCTTCGGGTCAAGCAGCCGTTCCTTGACGTACATTCGCGTGCCTGCTTGCCCGCGAGGAAAGTGAAATGCCTCGTTAAAGGGACGGGAAGAGTTCTTAGACAATCCAGATAGGTTCTGCTGTTTGGCACTGAAGGGTAGCGCTTGATACCTTTCACTTTATACAGAGGAAAAGGAAACATAAAGGAATCTGAAAGCTGAGAAAATGGTAACCAAATTGTTTGAAGACACGATCTACGATCAACAGAATTCAATAGGCTAATTTTCCAAACAACTGCAACTCATTCTCTAATTCCTTTCTTTGTCTAGGGGAGACCGGGGCAGATTGTAACAAAAAAGTTTTCACAGTTTTTTCTCGAAAGTGTTTTCCTCAATCAGGAAATAATTTGCGTGATTTACTATTTACATATGTGGTGAACTAATTGCGTGAAAGTACGTGACAAAATCTTGGACACTTAGACATCTAGCTTCATCTTAAACAAATCTGAACCTTTGTTACAATCTGCCCCAGTCCGAGGTAAATTGTAACACATCTGTTTTACTTATTTAAATACAAATATGAACATAAATAACCATTTCTAAACAATATAAATGAAAACACAGATCATTATTAAACATTTGATATACATGAGTTAAGCAATCATTGCTTATTCATCTGATTCTATAAAAATCTTCTTCTGTGCTTTCTTTACTTTTGCCTTCATACTTTTTTTATATTTTTTGGATTCTCGATTGTTCTGTTGTTCGTCTAGAGCATCCTTTTCCGGTGTGTCAGCAAATAGCTTGCTTCATCACCATTTGGAGCGGAGTAAGTATACTAACATGTTACAATTTACCCCGAGGTCGAATTTTTGCGTTTTATCTCAGCAAACGAGACACTAAACATCAAATCACTAAACTGCGTACACATAATAATAAACCAATGTGTACTGATTCGTTTGCGACAAAGAAACAAAAATTCAATCGGTTCCTAATGACGGTTAATTGAAATAAAAGTGCTAAGACAACATTTACTTTCATGCTCTAAATACTAAAATTCTGGGCTATTACCACAAAATGAATACATAACGCTCGTTTGTGTCACTAAAACCGACGGTGCTAATATCGTCAAGCAGCTCTCGCATGCTGTGGATTACCAGATTTGTCGTTCAAAAGATTTTACTTATGTTACAATTTACCCCGTGTTACAACCTGCCCCGGTCTCCCCTACTTGCCCTCGATGTCTGACCTTTCGTCTTCCACTTTCCCTTTCTGCTTGCCTCGCTCTGTCAGCTTGATCCTCCCCCCGTTCTCCAACCCCCTAGTTCCCTAGTAGTATGATTGCTCGCGTGCAGCGTCCAAATAAACCGGGTATCGATCGCGAAACCACCGACAGCACTAGGGGGGACATTTATCGGGTTGGAACACTTGTTTAGCATATACCACGCTGGCCCGTCATTATCATAATGCGCCCGTGGCCAACGATGATCCATTCCGTTTCCGTCTAGCAACGCTCCCGTATAAATAGTAATCGCCTGGACACGGCCGAATGCGCGGCCATGTTGATCGTTAATGTAACGAACAGCGTGCCGACAATCTCGTAATTTTCGTTATTCGTCACCGTTGACGTGGGATATTTACCTACCGCGCGCGTTCACAATCAACCGCCGAGCAAACACGTCACGCGATACGTGATTATCGCCACCCTAATCACGCTCCCATCGACACGCGGCCACGCGTCCCCTTTGATCAGCCGGGATTTTGTTCGTCGGCTGGACTTCAGTCCCATTCGCGTGCTCGGTGAAGCTGGACCCGATGGAAGATCAGCTTTCGTTTGCTGTTCAACTCGGAGTTCAATCAGAACTGGAGAAATTGAGTGGCGGAGGGACAGGTGCTCGATGTCTTCCAGCAGCCAATATTTCCTTGAGTATAGCATGCTTTCTGCTTGTAAATGCTGAGCTAGGATTGGTCTTCTTTCCCTTTCCTCTCGCTGATCATTTGTAGTCGCAAAGTTTATTGCATCCGCGTAGACTCGTGCTTTAACAATGTCACAAGCTCCCAGAAGGTGGGCCAGCTATCAGCAAATGGAACGGAGAACCGCCGAGCTGCGACTATCTCGAAGCCGGGCACGATTTTTAATGAATGCTGCAGTGTCATGTCAGGAATGTTTCGTGTATGAAATTCCGTTCGAAACTACTCCTGTTTCAGCATGAGAACAGAGCAATACCTTCTACGTCAGTGGCTGTTTGCTTCGTGCATCCGTGCACACTCCTCTGGCCATGTTGGCGACCGTTCTACAGTTTTAATAATGTTTCCCGTTCCGGTGATATTAAATTGCGAATATCAACCCTTAACTCGTTATAACGTTGCATCTCCGCGATATTTCCCCTTTTTCGCGCGGTCGTTTTGGAATTCGTTCCGCGTTTCTTTGAAGTCGCGACAATTCCGTTCTATCTCGCGTAAATTGACATTTAAATCCCGTGGGAAAAGCATGGAAGTACGGGTTCGCGAGCTTTATCGAAGCTACGCAGCAGACAGCGTAGATTGGTTTTAGATACAATTTCACTAGCGCTTGTAAATGAAAGTAATCGCCCTTCAAAGCGTCCACCAAAATGGCAGCTGAAACATATTCCGCCCCGTAGAATATTCCCCACCGAAATAATCGAAATGGCAGTTCAAACTTCTATATTGCCTCGCGATTGCGCCGATAACCTGCGAAGCTGTAGAAACCTACATTTAGCCCAGGGGTATCTACTTTTCCGGAAGGCAGGATTCTTTGAGCTTCCAACAGCGAAGGCTAACTCGCGAAGCAAGTATGCGAAGAACGCCGTGGACAGTTTTGAAATTTGCAGATTTCCTGCTACTCGAAAGGGGAATTTCGAAATACGGAATCAAAGAGAATTCCAGCGATTGTTCCCGACGGTATTGGACCCTTTGCCGTGTCCGCGGTTTTGTTGCGCCGTTTTGCTTTCGAAACTTCGCCAGGGAAATGTTTTGAACTTTTACTCATCGACGGCGGCACGACAACCCTGTTTCCATCGATCAATTAAGTGGAGAACGGCATGGGGCTGACAGTCCCCGGTGAAAAATGATTTAGATGCTGCAGGCAGCGAGGAAGGAATAAAACCTATTACATAAACCAGAGGGCTGTAATGCCCTTACCCCGATAAAGTATAAATAATCAATTACGAGCTTTAATATTCCCTGTCCATGAAAGATTGAAAGATAATTTAGGTAATTAAGAAGATCATCCCGCAAAAGTTCCTCCAAAGTCTAATGAGAGATAAAAAGTCGAATCAAACGTTCTCCTTCGATCGCCCCGTTCTCTTCAATACCGCATTTAAATAATCTTCCCGTTAAATGCATTATTACAAATACCCTGCGTTTAACAATGTACCATCCCAATCCAGTAATCACAGATTACTACATCAAACTTAATACTCGCTTCCACATGGGCTTTCACAGTGATTGGTAATTACAAAATTAAATTCTACTACGTATATTCCACTCTGATATTGCAAACCCCCGATTATTCGCGTCAGCGTGTAAAGAGTACGATTTCGAAATTGTATGAAAACGTTTCGTAAGTTTCGCCCACCCTCGCCATATGGAAGTGGAATTTTTCCCCAACGCTTGCCACGGGCAGAGTTTCAAGAGCAAGGCGAAAGTTACGGCTTCGAAGGGTATATGTATACGCTCGATGATCGTTCACGTTCTTATCTCGGAACCAACGCACGAATGCCCTGTCTGTCGCGGGAGATTCGGTTGACGTGTCGTAGAGGGATTTAGCAGAATTACGGTGACCCCGTGCAACATAATGGATCGGTCAGGTGTACCGATAGCTAATTTCCTCGACATTATCTCTTCGTAGCACGCTTACCACGAACGACAGTCGCTGCCACGAACCTGACAGCTCGAGAAATTCGTCCAACAATACGCTGCCGTCTGCTCGAGCGTCTTCGCTCAACGGACCTGTTGGCCCACCGATTCGAACAAACTGTCTCAGACGTGGAAATTTCTTCGCCACCCAGTCAGGCCGCGGAACTACGCGCGCCTGTATCACGAGAATGTGCGCAAGATGATAAACAATGGTACAAAACAAATTCGTCTCGGTATACTTCCCAATCTCCGCTTAAGCCGCCGAATTTCAATTGCAAAGTTTCTATCCATAAAGACTGAGGGCTTTACGTGAAATTCTCTATTTGGGCCTCTCAAAGCAGATTTCAAATAATAATCGAATCTTCAAACTGAAATCCAACTTGCAAGCACGCTCCACTTACTTTACCTCAAAACTTCCCTACTTCGACCGCCTTTATTTCGTTTCGGTTCGCCCAGCTTCCCAGCAGTCGTCGCAGTTAAGCCCCGCCCTTGTATCGAGCATACATCAATCGCGTATCTTCGAAGCACGACTAATGCCAGCCGAAATAAAACGGGACAAAAGCCATTCTTCCTACTGTATTCGTGTACAAATCCCTAAAAGCGCCAATACAACGTTTGCCCCGGTGTTCGGCTCGCAATCACCGGGAGCCGCCGCTCCCGTTTAATTGTTCCAGCCGCGCGCTATTTATCCTCCGCCGATAATCTCCTTTCAGCGGGCACAAAGAAGCCAGGGGCGCTTGGCCACAATGGGCGAACATTATCAGTGGCACAGTTTTACGGTGGCTGGCGTACTCGCGAAGAGCCAGCGGCCTCCCGGTCGAAGTATCGCGAAGATGATTCGATCGTTCGACTGCGCCTGGCGTCTGTCTTACGTGTGAATGCACCCCCGGCGATAAGGGCGCTATTATACGCGCGTACCTTGAATGCGATCGCACGGCAGACGCGTTTCCACGCGTCTGATCGCCTCTGAATAGATGCCGGCTGCCTCTGTACACTGTACAGAGCGGGCCGCGTGCACGTTCGTCACATCGGCAGCTCCTAATGAAATTCTGTTACAAATTCGCTGGCAAACACGCGCGCGTCACCGTCAGGCATTTCTCAGCCCTTTCGGCCCGTCTGCGCCTGGGAAAATTCAATATCTTCGGGCACGTTCGATCTATCAAACGGCAAACCGCGGGCACGCCTGTCCCGGAACACCCCCCTCGTTCGCCGTGAAATATTTCCGGCTACGTCGTCCGTGTACAGCGCGAGGGTTATCCGCGAGGAAACCATCGCCGGTGATATTGCTTTTGTTCTGTTGGGCAGCTGGCACTGTTTCCACCCTCCACGCGGGGCTGTTCGTGCGATGAAAGGATAGGTGCGACTTGGATACGCATGGTGTTTCGGAGGGAGGGTGGATCGTTAATGATCGTCGGATGAGGTGGATGGTTCTGGGCGGAGATTGGAAGATTTTCGCGATGGGGGTGAAGGCTTTTGGAAGGTGGGAACTTGGGGTGTGGGTGATTATTTGTTTAATTACTCAGTGGATCTAGGTGAGAGGATTGGGCGGGTTTGTGGAGTTTTAGATGAGAGGGCACTGAATATGGGATGAAGGTGGCACGTATTGGGTTGAATATTCGATGGGGAAGGAATTTAATGATTTATGAGGATTTGTAAACAAGAAGATTCTGTTCTGATGTAATAGAAGGACGGTCCCTCGATATGGAAGGGCTGTAGGGATTGCGGAGGAACTAATAAGACGATAGGGTAAATCCGGGAGACGCGGTCGGGCCGGAGAGTTGGTCGTGTCGCTATATTTCAGAGTCTATACGTAAAAATGCATTAAAGTGCAGACCAATTACTTCTCAAGAAGCCAAATAGTTGATTGAATAGCGTTATTTCGCTTCCTTCTGTGTTTTTCTGGATTTATAGGCTATAAAAGGTAAATTGATGTTACATTTAACCTCTTTTGTCAAACCGCGGTTGTACAGAATCGTATTTAAAATATACTTCTAAGTTGATTTTCCTTTAATGTTTGGAATAATAAGATAGTAGAGATATTGAAGGACAATGCAGCCAAAGTATTTGGCCATATTAATGTAGGATCACGGAAAAAAGGAAGTCGCCTCAGCGGGACTCGAACCCGCGATCTTTAGGTTTGCGCGCTGGCCAGCCGCCTTAACCACCTCGGCTACCGCCGACTTCCCGTCTTCGTTCTTCCGTATCCGCCTCTTATGGTATGGGGGTTCCTGATCCCACACTCGGCCCTCCTGCGACGACATTCGCCCTCGAATGTCATTCGTCGCACTTATCTTTACATGGTGGATTGGTGTCGCTTATTTCACGTCGCTGACACCTCTTACGACCGTGGTTGGTGTCGCTTATTTTACGTCGCTGACCCCTCTTACGACCGTGGTTGGTGTCGCTTATTTTACGTCGCTGACCCCTCTTACGACCGTGGCGTCTATTATTTTACGTCGCAGACAACGACCGTGGTGGACGAGCTCCGTGTGGCGATCGGTGCTCCCCCCATCCCGGACGAGCCCCCAAATGTAGGATCACGGAAAAAAGGAAGTCGCCTCAGCGGGACTCGAACCCGCGATCTTTAGGTTTGCGCGCTGGCCAGCCGCCTTAACCACCTCGGCTACCGCCGACTTCCCGTCTTCGTTCTTCCGTATCCGCCTCTTATGGTATGGGGGTTCCTGATCCCACACTCGGCCCTCCTGCGACGACATTCGCCCTCGAATGTCATTCGTCGCACTTATCTTTACATGGTGGATTGGTGTCGCTTATTTCACGTCGCTGACACCTCTTACGACCGTGGTTGGTGTCGCTTATTTTACGTCGCTGACCCCTCTTACGACCGTGGTTGGTGTCGCTTATTTTACGTCGCTGACCCCTCTTACGACCGTGGCGTCTATTATTTTACGTCGCAGACAACGACCGTGGTGGACGAGCTCCGTGTGGCGATCGGTGCTCCCCCCATCCCGGACGAGCCCCCAAATGTAGGATCACGGAAAAAAGGAAGTCGCCTCAGCGGGACTCGAACCCGCGATCTTTAGGTTTGCGCGCTGGCCAGCCGCCTTAACCACCTCGGCTACCGCCGACTTCCCGTCTTCGTTCTTCCGTATCCGCCTCTTATGGTATGGGGGTTCCTGATCCCACACTAACTCTTCCTCTCAAAGCTAACGAGAAGACCATGTCTCGCTGCAGAAAGGTGAGATGGTCGAGTTATGATTTTTTTATTATTTTTGTTTATTTTATTACTTTTTATTATTATTTTAGTATTATTTTTGTTTATTTAGTTTATTTATTCACCTTTGTATTCATTTGCCTTGCTAATCGCCAGTAGGTAATTCACTTTTTCTTTGATGTGTTCTTTACTTGTTTAGCGTAAACAAATTAAATATCAATGAATCCGTAGTTGTATTCATTCATAAATAATTTTGCTTTATCCTTTGTTAATTTTCCCTGAATAATTATGTGAGTGGTCTCTGCCAACGACGAAAACCATTTCTCCCGGCACCTCGGGGGAGGTGGTCAGATGTCATGACTTCAGTTTTCAACCCGATTTACAGTAAATATTGTCTTAAAGCAAATATCGACCAGTTTTTCTGAATCGGCATACAATTCTGAACACATTAGGTTTGTTCTGATAAAATAAGTAATATCTATATTAGTTTTAATAGCCATTTTATATTAGGTCGACCGCGTCTCCCGGATTTACCCTATCCATGAACAAAAATGGAAAGAAAAACGACGGACGTTTCGTCGTTAATCAAAGATGGATGAAACTACGTATGAAGCAGAGCGAAACCGGAGGAAAATTGATTTCGAAGTTTACAGGGCTGTGCAACGAGCAGACGATATATGAGAAATGGATTCGCAGTTGCTCATCCGTGAAATTTTAAAACAAACCAGTGAACAGAATTAAATTGATAATATTCCACAAAACATTCAAATTCCCCTTCCTCCAAAAAGACAACCTTCCAAAATCTACAAAGCCAAAGACGAATCCAACCATATCGAAGTTTCATATTAAGCAATAACACCGACATCCGCAATTCTTTATTAATATTAGAGACCAGAGAAGGAACACTTCACAGTCCTTCGCAAGCTCACGTCCCCAAGCACCCCAACAACGTCCCTTCCCAATAAAAATGTCGTGCTCGCGAGTGGGTGGCGAGTGGAAAACGCGCGGAATCTCCGCGGCAGCCCGATAAATCACTGGAAAAAGGGATCGGTTCGCCAGGAAGACGCTGATACGCGAGTCGGTCGTCGCGGGGGAACGAAAATGGTAGACCAGATGTGCCGTTTTGGCAAATCGAGCAGGATCAGAATGCCATCCCTCTCGCGGGCGGGGCGCACGCGGAAGGGTAGGGCCGGGGAAAGAGAGAGGGAGAGAGAGAGACGAGAGAGCGGAGAAGCCAGTTCGAATTCTCAATATGCCAGCATGACTTCGCGTCTGGCATGAGCCACCGTTCACGCGGAATCTTATTGAAAGGAGAGATAGGAGTAAGGTGAGCCTCCTCATCCTCCACCTGTTCCCTCGTCCTCTTTCTTCCAGCCCAGCCAGGGCACCCTCTCCCTTCGCCCTTTCGCCCACACCGGCCCTGTTTCTTCCCTCCCCGTCCCTGTTTCTTGCTTTTACACCGCAGGATCCGTGCACGCCACGACGGCCCTGCCTTTGTCGAGGCGGGCTTAAAAGATTTATCAACGGACGTCGTCGTCGTGTGTACAGCGGCTTATCTGACGATGTGCTCAGTGGTTCGATCCGTTCTCCAACGAGTTTCCAATCAAACGTTGCTTACAGCGCAGTATTGAGAGTTCTGGCGAGACTTGGAAGTTGTAATGCTTCAAGTGTCTCGACGAATTAGGAATTCAAAGTCTGCGGTGTGAGTGGAAGGATGCCGGGTGCCAGGGGTAGTAATTTATCAGTGGTTTCTCACCTTCCCGGCGTCGCGTTACGAATCGGAGTGGAAGAACACAACGGTCCCAGGCTGGAACGCGAAATCAATTGCAGGAAAGTCGCCCCTCGCCGTCCTCGGTCTATCACCTATCCGCTGGCTAGCTCGCGCGCGCCACTTTATTTCAGCGAGGATTCGCGCGGCCCCAGGGGGCGTGGGCTGTAAGAAATTTTCGAGGGGAGAGTGCGTTTAGCGAGAGGAGTACATCACCGGGTGACTGTCGTTCACTCAGGGGAGATCTGTTCCATCTCCAGCTTCGTATCCCCTTCTTCTGCTCCGCGAGGACTTACGGGCCACGGTGACGTCCATATTGCGCTAGGCTAGGAGAACGGATGACGGCCATCTCTCAACGGCCGACGCCCGAGAATTGCTTCGTCGGCGATGCTTGTTTGCCATCGGTGGGGAATTTCAGAGGGGCGAATACGTATCCCGGGGATCAATCGATCACGAATTGATAGCGTTGTTTAGGCTCTCCGTTACCATCGTGGTACGTCAACGGTGGGTTTGTTACGCAAAGAAAGAATAGAAAGAATGTAGCGTGTGGGAGACAGATTCGAATGTTAATAAATTCATTCTAAAATATACAAATCATTCTTCCCAAATCCCTCGTCTTCGCTACCACCCCACGTGCATCGATCCACCGCAAGGTAGCTTCCGTCGATTTCCATGGAACAAGTAAATATTGAAACGGATAAACAATTTCAACAACCAAATACGCCCACGTAAATATCTGCTCGAGCTTGAGTTTTCCATCATTTGCCGCTCGATAACGCTACACGGTTTGCACAGGAGTAGGTATCGAAGATTTCCTATGCTCCGCCGACGGTGCCTTGGCGAGTAAATAAATTCCAAGCATTAAATCATAATCCGGCCGGAAGGATTGCACGTATACACCAATTCGCTACGCGCCGCTGTTTACCAGAAAGGAGTTTACATTTTCGCAGGCGGGGAAAAATTTACGCCAACGTTTTATCGGCGCAAAAAAGTCCCGTGGATTTATTCCGAGCCATCGGCGTCGTAAAAATCGAGCACCTTTCCGTCGGCGCTACCTGCGCGCGTTTAGACGCGAGCCAGTGAAGCTGCAACGAGGGGTAGCGACAAACAGAATGCGAGCAATAAACGCTCGGATTGGAAATTTATCGGGGACCATTAGGAAGAACAAACAACAACGAAAAATTTTGCCACGCGCGCTCGCACCAGGAATCGTCGACGTCGCGTCGGGCGCAATTTTTTCATCAATTCGACCGGTTCATAACGTCCATTTAAAGTTCGACGCGACCGGGAGTAACGAGGGTATTATTTGCGTGAAATTTGAACAGCGCTAGAAAATTGTTAAATAACCAGACCGCGGGGGGGGGGGGCGGAGGAATTTCGAGACAATTCGGGGCGAATTAAAAATCGTGAAATATCGCGAACGAATGAGGCAGGCCAATCAGCGAGCGACTATTTGGGGAATTCGCTGTACGATATGTTATCGAGGGCATGCTCTGATACTGAAGCCGGCTGCAAAACGTATTATATCTCGGCGATGTATGGATAATTTTAATGGAACAATTATTCAATAACAATTTGCAGGAAGCGGTAGTCACGTGTAAAAAATTATTCCATGCGTGTGCGCGTGGAAGGGCGAAATACCTATTATCGAAACGAAAAATAATCGCGAAACGCTCGCTGGAAATTGCTGGGATGTGCGAATGGGGGTTGGAAATAATTCGATAGTAATGAAATGTGGATACAATTTCCCATCGTGTAACTCAATTATACCAAGCAACCTTGGTATTAAAATTTTCCGACTGAAGTGTTTGGGGAATGAATTAAGACAGAAAATAGAGCGAATCTTGTGCCTTTATTTTTCGCCTTTTCAAGATAATCTACTACATTTTCTCAGCGCACGCGTTCTCCTCGACACCAGTTCACGAGATACAAGCACGCGCGTCAATAGCTTTCAAATACCCAACTACTTAGGTACAGGGGAAAAAAGACGAGTCGTATTAAAAATTCTCCTGCTTCAGTGTTCGAAGTGAAACGGATATTCAGGCGCAACATTTACTCGTTTTCGATGTTCGCGCCATCGAATCGGGAACACGGTTACCGACCACGTCAAGTTATCCCGGGCAACAATGGGAAAAACGAGGGAAGATGGAGGTGTCGATGGGAGAAGCGAAGCAGCAGCTGCATCCTGCCGCGTAACGGCCGATGTTATTACACGTACGGACGTGTCTTCGACGAGGTAATAGTCGTTCTAGGTCGCGGTGGCCTCCATTCCGGATTCGAATCTAGAAAGCATTCCGCGGCGAGCATCCCCGCCGAGACGTCTGTCGGGATTCTCGTGCGGTGGTATCGCGACGGAATCGTAAATGTCACGAATCAACGTCAAGCATGAAGTCCTCTCTGGCAAGAGAAACGGAAAAGAGGCGAGAAGCTGGAAGAACAAATGGGGGGCGTGGGAAGGAAGAGTATATACGAAGAGAGGGTGGTTCTGCTCAAAGGAAGGCCGAGGAGCAGAAATCTCGGTTTCTACGGTCACAGGATAACCCGAACCGATGTCACCAGGCGGCAATTCCGACGTCGAGCGACCCCACCGAACCAATCTCCAGTTCTGAGTTGATGGGACGTCGGTGTGAGTCCAGCCCAAGTTCAACTTCATCCCTACATCCCTACGAGGCCTATTGGATTTATCCGCTTCTCTTTGGCGTTGTGTAAGGGGAGGAACAGGGTGAGTCAGCTGATGTTAGAATCTGCGATGCTCGGTCGGCGAGGATATGTCTTAACCTTTAAGGGGACTAGGCAGTCAGAAACTCGATTTTTTTGTTGCATTTTTCGAAAGTACCACCCTTCCCGATTAAAATGCCCTTTGGTTTTTGTTAAAATTCGCAAAATTGAAGATTTTACAGCCGAAACGGTCGAGCGCGCCATAAACCGTTTCTGCGCGCACGCAGGTAGACTAGATTCCTCTTTCGAAACTTTAAGCGCGTTTTTCTCGGAATCGTATTTCCTCTTCGTTTTGCAGTGATTGGGAAAAAACGGAGGTATCAGTCGATTTGAAAAAAATTCAGCATATATGAAACATGTCTAGTTATGACCTGGACCTACGCATAAGTCTGTAAAAACTCCTGGTTTGTCAAAAAAAAAATAGAATGGCTCTTTTCCCTGGCGAAAAGTGACGTTTCTTTAAAATTTGCCGTTTTGCAGCCACCATTTTTATAATTTTGATTTTTTTTATTTTTCAATAGGTTCAGGGCAGAATAGGGGCCAGGGCAAAGTATAAATTTCAGAGGATATTTCACAATTAAATTTCTTACAGCCAGATTCACTGCAAAATTACAGCGGCTCCAAAAAAAACGCCTACATATCAGACGACTGTAGCGCTGTCATACATATGTATATAGTATTCAAATCATTTCTTTTTTACTGTTTATAGTATTAATAAACATTACCCAAACGTACTAGTCACAATTTGTGTTCATCTTCTTGTAATTAATTCGCAAAAAATACTTGATTTTCAAGCGATCTGACTGCCTAGTCCCCTTAAAGGACGAGTCGCCAGACACAAGATGCCGGACACAAGTCGCCGGATAAAAGTGGCCGGATACAAATCGCTGGAGACAAGTCGGTTATCCCACCGACTCGCCAGCGACTCCAGCGACAAAGTTGCCGGCGATTGTTGCCCGGTCTATACGAGCCTTTAGGAGCGCTTTTTTCGTCGAGGTTCAAGTGGCTCGTAGGCTGAACGCTGGAATTCGGTCCAGCACAATGTAAAATTCAACGGTCTACCCCTCCAGCGAATATACTCGGCGCGTGATCCACTCTAATTCTCACTTATCATTAAATTTCCCCGGCATTAGTATGCCGAAGTGGCGGGTCGACAATTTCTGCGCTAAGAAGGATGATCCCAAATAAGAAAGCAATTCCGCGTCTAATGAGTCCTCGAAGGTAATCCGGAGTTCTGAGCGAACAGAGATTTACGAGCAAGTTGCCTAACTGAACTTCAGCCGTGCGCAAACTACCAACTCGTTTACGTGATCGTCTTTACGCATACATGAATACTAAAGGGCGTGCATGGCGCCGAATGGGGGCGAGAATCACGATTACTTACAAAACGCGAGAGCTGTACTTAGCTAACGGGCGCGATCAGAAGCCGTGAACTTTATCAATTACATGTCCACTTGGGGCACATCCCCGATCCCAGCAACAACAAGTTGCAAAGCAGACGACAGCGCCCATCGCCCACTGGCCTCACTTTCCAATCTCCCTTGCCGAATCCTCGATCCTCGTTCGTCGAGTGGAAGCGAATCCGACCTAGTTCCGCGACCGTTTCCTAATTGGCGCGTCTGATAATCGCGCAAGGAGCAAATGAAATTTCGATGCTCGCCGCGTGGAGAGCAGCGGGATCGATGCTGACGAGCCCTCGACGTGGGATTCGCCAGCTCCGAGTGGCTTGGAGATTTGCCCGAGAGCGGAAGTTAAACTTCGTTCGACGCGAGCCTATCGGTCAAATATATATGCCCGTGGAGGCGTCACGCATCGGGCATATGCCCCGTGGAGCGGTGTAGCGTAATGCAGAGAGGATTATGCTCTGTTCCAGAAATGGCCGCGGCGTTGGGGGGGGGGGGGGGGTCGAGCGGGGGTGGCCGTTGACCCTCTTCGCTGGCCGAGTGTTTTGCCCCCTCCCCGAGGGCTCGACATGTTTCATGCAAATGCTGACGGGATATACAGTAATGCCTCTGACGACCGACGAAATAGTTTTCCGATATGATCGTGTTTCGGCAACGATGCCCCACGGTTTTTTTCGCGGCCTCGCCCGATCGGCTGCCTTTGAAACGCGCACCGCAGAAGTGAGCACCGGAATTGTCGAATTCCAGATAAGTGGGGGCTAGCGACCAGCTGCTGGCTGGCAATAACTGGTGATATCGATACGTGATACGAGACACTTGATCCGGAGATCAATAAACTGGCCCTTTAAGAGAATTCTAAAATCAATGTGTCGAAGATATGGTATATGTGATCTTGTGAAAATTAGGTACAGATCAATTTAATAAAGTATCTTTGGTCCGCCCTCCCTAGATTATGAAAATGGGTACAGAATTTCGGTACCTGCTGGTTATTCGGTTCGAAAGTCGATATCACTGAATGCATAAAACATGATGCGGGATACTATATTCCGTACGTGGATCATATTTCCCGTAAACGTGATGCAAGGAGTATTGTCAACAAGGAGCAGCCTGCAAATGTATAGGCCTGGGGATCTCTGGTATATTCGATCTAATCAAAGTTTAATCTGCCCAACCTACCAGATCGACTACGTGTTTACATCCAAAGGTACATCCTCTATATTGGGGTTATATGTTGGGCCAAGCCACAGAGCGGGCTTCGGGTGATGGAAATTGGGACGAGCTTTTAAGGGTGTCTGGTGATCCTTTTAAATCGGCCCGGGCCGAGTGACATTTAATGAAAGAAACATATCCTTTCTCCGAATAAACTGTACCTAGTCTCTGAAAATTCTTTAATAATGCAACGAGATTCCGTGGGAGTTAGCCGTGGATGTGGAACGAAACGATTAAGGTAATCCATGTCGACGAACGCGCGATGGTTTTAAACATCAAACACTCTCAGCGAGAATATTGGCTGTAACCGTTTAGTGTTACCTGGTCAACCGTATAATTGATTAACCGATTACACTATTAATGGCGATGTCATCGATCGTCCCCTCCACCGCGGTCGTTGCCATTTATCCTAACAGAACGCTTCATCAACCCTTCGCCCTGATATGGCCGTTACACTCGGTCCAACTGAATCTACAGGGTGGGTTAGTAAAAACGTCCAGGGGTATGAAAAAGCGCAAGAAACTCATGTTTTAGCAAACGCGATCTGACTTGCAGATCGTTCCCTATCCTTTGACGGAGACCCGTCACGCTCTCGGCGATAACATTTGCCCTGTTTAATTGAGAATCCCTTCGGCATCTTTTATTCAAGGCCTTATACAAAAGCGAATTATGCTCCCAGGTCCAGAACGAAAATTCCCAATTAAGAAAACATGTTCTCCTCAAGTTTCGGAACAGTTGCCTCGCGGAGCTCGTCCGACCCGAGTCTCTGAATTCGTTAACGACTTCGCGCAACTGCGATAAATCCGTGTTGAACCGTTTCAGTTGCCTACCCAGGGCAATAATTACATTCTCGAGATTACAATCGTTGATGCACGATAACGCCGTCAGGGCCGCTCGGGTGTCACATAAATCATCGATTCCGATGATCGGCTTACGGGAACTTCCGGCACTCCCAAGTTTATAATTATATTCCGGGCCGGGCAACTTTGCGGCAACTTTGAGTTTATAGGAAAGCTCTGGCGCCTAAGAAAATTTTACGCTCGATGGAATACACCGAGGCAGAATAATCGATCGGGGTCTGGATGAGCCTGGGTTGCGAGGTAGAACAGATGTGCTGAGCGATTACCAGGTATAACTGCGTTACGCTGTCCTGCGGCACGTAGATCGTTGATCCAGAGGATGCCGGTGACTATCATCCCATTAACGAGCCTCGTTAGCTGAATTTTATTATCGTTACGCGATCCAATGTCGATCAATTGATCAATGGCTGGCTAGGAAAGAACACGGCAGGCGCGATAACCGGCGACGATAACGAGTTAAACCGAGCAGGCCGAGGAGAATCACGTCACATATACGGAGAATCATCTCACGTGCCGTATTAATCCCCGTGGACATATTCGCATACACGTATAGATCTCCGCGGGCACGTGACCCAGGGGCGAAAGCACGTGGCCGAAATCGTCCCACCCTTATTGGAGCCAGTTGTAATCTTGCCCGTGGATCTTGGAGCTGCGGCTTTCCGGTTTGGCGCGGTTCCCGCGACTTCCTCCTGGAAGCTTGTTAGTCGAATTATCCACCCTACCCATCGTCCAACTTTTACCGTCGGATCTACAGTGGCGCGGGAAAATGGGAGCCACCCTTACACGTTCGCCAGCCAGTCGTGTTTACCTCGGCTCTGAAAGACTGCTTCGCTGGGCTACTGGCGATGCTTCCTCCTCTTCTTCAACGGACTCACTTAACGCATTTAGGGGAATTACTATGGGGTGGAGTTGCGGAAATTGAAGAGTGAAAGGGGCTATTGATGACTCGGTTCGCACTTGCAGCGTGGGTGAAAGAAATGGAGGGAAGGAAAGCGAGAGGTGAAGATTTACTCAGGATTCTATGTAGCTTCTGGATACTGGTAGATCAGGGGCATGATGTTGATGGTAGATGGGAATTTTGAGCTCTGAGCTTAAGCACACAAATAATAATAATAATTATTTATCGCACAGTACACTTTACAAAAGAAAACATAAGAAAACGAGAAAGAGAAAGTAGAAAAAGAAAAAGAATAGAGGAGGAATATAAATGAAGAGTCCTTGTAGAAATCACTGTAAGTACCTACCATAAATCAAACTGTATACTATAGTAGCCATTGTTACCATTGGCGCATAGGACATTTTCAAACATGTTTGAGTTTCGAAGCTGAGCATATCAAAGCAGATGATTCACTTTCGCACCTCTGCAGCCGTATTGTAATTGAGGCATTTGATGGAAAAAGGGCACATACGCCAAAATGCCATTTCAAGAAAATCGATTTCAAAGTTTTCATTACAGTATAACTTAATAAAAAGTAATGCAATTAAATCCAATTTTTTTAAGGATGTAGTTACCGTGTCCTTCAAAAGTTCTGAAAACAGAAGTCATGATTTGAAAATGATATGTGTCTTTATTTATGAGTTTCAAGCAAGTGATTTATGTGCCCTTATTCCGTAAATATGGTAAATTCGTAAAAAATTGCTTCTTTGTTTAGTTATTTAAATATAATTTTGTTTACTTACTTCGTTACGCATTTTTTTTACATTCCTTAAATAGAAAATACAAAATGAAGCAAAAAAATAAACAAAAAAATGTGATGTTTTAAGTAAGTATTAGTTTCTTCGATGTTTTGCAGCAAGCTGTCTTACAAATCAATTTTTTCTTTCCTAGCGGATTCGATACTCGCCTCACTTTTCATATTTCCTCGCTTACACAATCCTCTATGAAACAAAAGTACGATTATTGCATGACAGCACGGTTGCGCGACCGCTCAGCGACTATGAAGCTGCGACTCGATCACGCTACGTGATAAAACAGCATCTAGCTAATCTGAACGCGAGAGAAGTAATGTCCTTGATATATTATATACATAACACATACCTGAGTCGATTTAAACGATTTAAGGAAAAAGGGCACATAGGCTTATGTGCCCTTTTTCCATCAAATGCCTCAATTCCTGAACCCTATCAGGGACCACTTTGAACCCAAGCTAATTCAGGTACTCGATCGTTAAACCTGAACACATGAAGGTAGATGGAAGTTTTGGGCCTCTGCAGCCTTATGACAAGCGATGAAACTCGCGAGGGAACATGACTCGAGCGTGGGTCAAGTATCTCGCTACGTTCTATCCACCTACGGCACCATGGTGGAACGTCCCCCACGGGCGACGCGCCAAAGTCGACCATCGGCGAAGTTTAACGGCAAGTTCCAAAAGTTTACGAGACGTCCGCGTATTTGTCGGGGGGATTCGGGGGTCGCCGAGGCGAGACAGGTTAAACCAAGGCCTGACCCTTTGCCCAGGATCCGACCTGGACCTCCGTGTCGGCCCTGGCCGGAAGTTACTCGACACCCAAGGGAACCACGGGTAACTGCTGCGGAATTGCGTCGCCTCGATGATCACCGACAGCAACTAGGAGCATCGTGTACATGTGTCTTGGCCGTGGCAAACTATCCTCGATACTGGCCAGCCTTAATGCGTTTGTTGCTGCGAATGCGTCCGCCCACGTGACAAATTATCGTCGCGCGTGCTGAATGTAGGTCACCTTCCGAGGCTGGGATCAGCCATTGACATTGCAGGCGTTCATCTTCATTCGCGATCCCACGGTAGAATGGTAAGATACTGGGTTCGTTCGTTGAAACGTGAAATGGAAAAAGAAGATCTAGAAATGATGGTTTTGGTGATACTGTTTTTTACATTTTTTTGCCAACTTTAATATGATTTTACTAGCCATTATGATAATACTTTCTACTGCTTGCTTGTTTTCTCCAGATTTCCTTGAAACGTATCTAGTTTTCGTTGGCTTTTTTGTTCCCCTTAAATCGGCAGGAAATCCCGTTCTCCCCAATGGAAAAGAAACTTGGATCCGCCAATTTTCTTATACCGCCTGTTATTGCGAATGGAAATCGCCGCTACGCCGGCCCATCCCCGCCAATTAATCATTGTCAACCGCGATTCGTTTCCTGTCCCCGCCCAGCTCACTAAATTCGGACCAGACACTGTCAATGAAAACCGAATTGACGACCACGGGTATAACTTTGACTCCCAGCGCCCTGCTGGCGATTAATGGATCGCTGGCTTCGTTCTCGGCTTCGTCGAATAAACACTCCATTAATTCCTTACTTCCCGCGCAACCTTCGACTAGACTGTTACAATAACCACACACTTTCCTAATTTCGAAACCGCCAATACCATTACCCGGCGACCGCGTGCGCAGTCCGAAACCTCTTTGGAAATTCCTCAAGAACCGTTCTGATTCCCGAAAAGCTACGCGCCGCAAACGCGTTACAATAATTCAGAATTTAACAAACATAGGGGTGAACGAACGCGGACCGACGTAGCCGCAGGAAGACCGAACGAAGCCCGGACCTCGTCAGCGGTTAACAAAATGCGGATGCAAATGAAATCGATCCGGAAGTTCGTGCAGGGCGCTGCGCGAATCCGCAAAAATTTCAGCCAACTTTCTACTGGCCGTTGCCGCCAATCCCATTTCGCGACGGACCGCTATCTACGCGGCGAAATTTCCCCCAGCTGCTTGAGAACTGGCCAGGCCTGAGTTACCTGGTCAATTAAAATGATAACAATTTTTGTCGGGCAAACTTTTTCCACGTCGCACCGGTCTCCGCGGGCACGCTTTTGACTGCTCCTCTTGATATTCAGCGCGTGGAGCGCGCGAGAAATATCCCTTAGGCATTCGACGGTCGCCGACGGGGCACTATAACACGATAGTAGGAATATCTGCCGTGCTGCGATAAACTCCCACGGAATCACGGAAGAATTTGAACAGTACAAATATACGCGAGGTATCGAGCCTGTAATAAAAACGTATTTCCTCGCCGCGCCGGCCTGGGGGGGGGGGGGGGGCTATTGTTCTTTACTTTCCAAACGAATACGACCAATAACGGTCAATATCCATTTGTCCGTTTCGCCGACGGTCGCGCGTGTGTGTGCCCGGGTGTGGCCAAAAAATGTGGGGCTCGCCTGAAACCGTTTTAAAACGCTTCCGAACGATGCGATTAGGGCGAACACCGCGTTGCTCTTGCTGTTGTGCCCGTGAGTGGGGGAGGGTGCGCGATTGATCGATCGCGGCTCGGATTTATGCGAGTGCGAGGAAAGCAATTAAGCGCGACTGCAACGTGAATGAGGAGGTGAAACGTTACCGATGATCGCGGGTCAACCTCGCGTTCTCCAAGATTCCCAGCAACGGCGACCTTCAGACAGCGTAGATTGGCGCGTCGTAGCCGATCGCGTGTGAAATAGTTCATTAAGAAGCACGAGCGTTGTAAGGAAGGCACGAAACGCGTACACGTTCTCCTTAGCCACGTGTTTCCTCAGTTTTTCTTAAAACCAGCTGCGATCCTTCGACGCGAAAAGCCACCCCCACAATTCCGCATCCACTCCGGCAAACTTACGGGCTCAGACTCTCTATTTGCCGAAAAAAAACAGAGAGAGGAGGCGGATTCGATTGTTTAAATCTGTCGGTGTGACGCGGACAGGGGTGAGTCCCAGGGACGGGGCAGCGAAGTACAGCGAGAAACAAAAGGAACACCAGTGGAGGCAGAAATATAGGGGGGGGGGGGGGGGAGAGGCCGATAGAGAGGTACACGCGCAGAAATTGCGCGTCATTGTAGCGGAATTCCGCTTAATCCGTTAATCTGTCGGACGTGGCCAGACTCCCACCGACGGTTTACACGTCCGCGTTAATCCGCTAGGAAGTTTCTAGCGGCGGCCGTGTAAAAGCGCCTCGTAATTTGTAAGTGACACAAGGACCAGGCCCTCGAGGACACCCAGCGTGCACCAGTCGATATATGTGTCACGCTGTTTCGCCGTGGCACGGATTAAACCGTGGCGCTGTGTAAATTATCGTGATCCCGTCGACTCGATAAGAGTGATTGGCCGGTGTCTGGGGTCCATTGAATCCAGTCGACAGTCGATTATCGCGCGGCAGCCGATAGACTCGGAAGACGGGTCACCTTTGCTCGCCGATAAATCGTTTTAATCGTTCGATCCGCGCCAGGTGATCCACGAAGAAAGGCGTCGGGGATGATCGACAATCGCGAAGATTAACGCCAGTTATTTATATAAAACAACGTCTAAGATATTGGCTTTGGTTTCACACAGAGTGTCCACAGAGAAGACCCCAAAATGCTAAGAACGAATGGTGTTTCTTAAGGGAAATAACAGGTGTTTAATCGATTAATGCAATTATCGTTTGGAAGAGGAACAGCATATTCTATTGGCTGGCATGGAGGAGGGCACGTATTTCGAGCTGAAGACGCAACGTTACGGTGGAACTTTACGAGGGGACTCGCGTTTATGGTCCAAGAGGCTGACCGCGGACGAATTCGAGCTGTCCGGGCCGCGTATCGATCAACGTGACACGCGGACGGAGCCATGTAGGATCGGGCGAGGCCACGGCCTCGCATAAAACAATATAATCCAGGTAATAGGATAACAAGCGGCGCGTCTGCCGGTCAACAAGGACAAGTATGGGCGGACGTGCCCCATTTCGCGTGCGAGCGACGAAGCGACCTTCTAATGCGACCACGGCTTCCAAGTGGTTGGACGGTGATTGCGCAATCCCGAGAACCGAGACACGCCGGAAATACGCCGTTCGAGGACTCGTCGAATCCCTCCTATCGAGATGGCGGCGATTTCCACGATTTCGTGAACGAGCAAGGAAAAAAGCTGGACGGAGAGGTCTGGGAATAAGAACCGAGAGAGATCGACGAAGCTATTAGAGTTCCTCCAGCTGACGACGAGGGCCCACGCTGCGGAAGCAATCTAATTGCTGGTGCTGTCGTTCCACAATGTCTAACACCTACTTAACGGGCGATGGTGATCAGGAAATTTGAATAATTGCGATCGCAACAGATGATGGTATCAATGGCTTCAGAAATTCGGGTCAACCACCACTTTGCATGCATGTCTGGCCCGCGATGACCGACACTACTTAAAATTTACACCGTTCCTGGTAATCGCCCATTTTCCATATTTCCTATACCAACGCCTATAATGCTAGTGTCTATCAGTCACCACCAACAAAAGTGACGCCTCTTAAGAAGCTTCAAGGGCCCGGTGGAAGACGCTACCAGCGAAATCGCTCGGTGTCGAGGCGTCAGCCTCGGTTCGAGAGGGTATCGTAGAGATAATTTTACAGTGCCGTGAAACAAGTGGACAGCTAGCATGCCCTCGGGCGGGCCCGTGTCTGGCTGTGACGAAAGGATGACAAGCGGCGCTGGTAATGGAATTCCGTAGTTTCTGCGTGGAACGGTCGCGGGGAGTGAATCAAAGCGGCCGTGAGGCCACTCGTTGACATGACAATTGCACCAATCATCAATGCATGAATCACGGAGGGGGACAATCCACTTTGCCTTCGTCGTGCTACGTCGAGCCTCGTTACGCGTTGCCGTCACGTTGCGGAAAGTTCGATATCGATCGCGGCCAGAGGGGGAGGTGTGCGTGGTCGTGCGACCTTACGACCAACGATACCCCGCGACTTCCGTTGGAAACGGGCCAACCGATGTAACCCCCGTAACTTGGGCTGAAACTAAACCGTCGGGACCCCGTCGCTCCGGCGTGTCTCCCTCGACGACCCCCCTGCCACGGCGTTTCCGTATCTTTTGCGCGCAGGAGCTTTCGCGGATGGGCCACCACGTCGAACGCCGGGGCACCCTGGATTAGAGAAGTTGGCTGGATCTTCGAGAGGGACTGCTCCCGATGAAGCGGGATTTCGTGCTTTGCGGCGACGCATCGTAAGGGATCACCGAGGCAGTTGGCGAGGGATAAGAAATGCAAGTGTCTGATATGAATTTAAGATTTTGAGAATGACGCATCGTTGCACGAGCAAGCGTGTTGGATGGATCGAGATTGATCTTTGGTGAGAGATACTGTGGGGGAAATGGGATTCGTTGGTGTATTAAAGTGGACTTTAATTGAAGAGATGTATGGTTCTCTTTCTAAATTAAAAGCGATGCGAAAGTGGAAATATTTCACTTTCTTTCTCGACAGTGTGCAAGAATCGTCAGCCTGTTCCGAGGCTATGGACAGCCGAGAATCATGTGCAGTTATCGCAGAATCGTGTACCTTTTGCTGCGTAATATTTCCAGTACGGTGATGACACATTTTCAACCGCACAATTTGGCGATTGTTTCCTGCGCCAGGGGGAGGGTGCTGTCACTTCGTTATGACACGGCCTTTGTTAATTTAAACACGCGCGACGCGCCTGCCCTTTAATTCCTCTGAATGCGCGAAAATTGTAGACAGAGGGGCGAAATTCGACAGCGGCCAGGCTCGCGTCGAATTCAATGCGGTCTAATCAAAAGGATCGCGACGGCGATTTTATCGAATTGCTCGTTAAAGCGATCACTCGATACACGCGTAATAACAGGGACTAATTATCGGTAAC
Organism: Andrena fulva; assembly: GCA_946251845.1. Classification (NCBI taxonomy): domain Eukaryota; kingdom Metazoa; phylum Arthropoda; class Insecta; order Hymenoptera; family Andrenidae; genus Andrena; species Andrena fulva. Next base: position 55,606,192 of record OX276329.1, on the reverse strand, counting down.
TGCGCTCTGGCGCGATGAGCTCAGTGCCTATCGTTCAATTATCTTCCAAGCGAAACTTCTGTAATTTAGCACCTTCTCTGGATGCAATCGACTTTAATTCTGTAGAATAAGTAAGGTACGCATCGAGTTCAACCTAAGTAGTTCTGTATTCAACAAAATTCAGTCTCACCAGGTTCAATATTAAACCCAACCCTGCACCCAAATTAAATCAGTTAACTCTGAACAACAGTGCACCCCTGGCGTGACTTCAGAAGCTAACGAATTTCCCCGCACCGAGCCTCCGATTCCACCCCTCAGCGAATCTTGGGAGGGAAGGAAGAAAAGGAATCATCGACAACAAGCTCATCCATCTGCCGCGATAAAGAGCTGGGAATCGGTGTTAATAACGGACTCGGGACGATCGCTCAAGACCCCTGCAGTCTGGCTGGAGCGGATTAAATTGAAAAATCACGACCAAGGAGGGGGTCGCTTTGTCGAGTCAGATTACGCGTCGCGGAGATTATTCCCGCGACCGGTGGGGCGAGGAAGACGCGACGGCCACGGGAAATGGGGCACAGGGGTGGCAGGGGGGGGGGTGGTCGATTAAGGAGATCAGAACGGAATTGCACTCTTCCGATGCAACGTCCTGGAGGTAGGGTGAGTCGGGCTGACGTCGTGAAGTGGCTTCCTAGAGAGGGGTAGGAAGGTCAGATTTTATCCTCCCTCGAAATTCCGCTGCCTTACACCTCTACCTCCACTCTTTCATTCGGACGTTTCCTCTTCCTCTCCGGGGAGGACGGAGGTTTTTCCCGCTCGAAATTCGGCCGCACACTCGCAATCTCGAATTTGCATCTCGTTGCCAGCGATCCCCGTGCCCGATCGTCGGGGGAATACGAACCTATCCTCCCTCTTGCCCCAACGAACTGAGGCACGGGGGGGGGGGTCGAAAGTTGACGGAAGCACGAGGAGGGGATATTAGGATTCGCAGCCACGGCGCGGCGGATCGAACCGTTCGACGGCTGCATATAGAGAAGAGGTTTTATTCGACGGCCCCCTGTTATACAGATGCAGCCTGCAGCCTCTGTGGCCCACTGTTTTTGCTTGATTGGTTTAAGTTTCGGGTTGTTGGTTACGAAACACTTCTCTGCACCCCCTAGTGGAACCTACTTGCTAGCGACCACGTGGTTTGAAGATCCCTTGAACGCAGAGTTTACGGCTGTGAGTCATTCACCCTCGTGGGTGGAACTGAAGAATGAGGACTTTGCTCTTGGGAAAGGCGAAGGTGTCTGTGATAAACTATCACGCTGATTTAAGTACGATGATTGGAGGCATTGAGAGCAAAAACGGACTAACACACATTTTTTGCGAAATTGAATTAGTAGCGATATTGTATTCCAATAGGCTGTACTAATCATATAAAATAGGAAAGATTAAATTTTTTCAATGTCGGTTGGTCCGTTTTTGCTCTCAATGCCTCATTTCTGTGACCACTTGCAACAGTGGCATGAGGATTCCCAGTGTATGATACAGGTCGGCGAAATTGATGCGCGGTGGAAAGAGTTACACATCATTTCGATACTGCAATCGTTGGTCCCGAGCTTCTGGAGGATTCCGAAGGAGTATCTCCGTATCTCGTATTCTCCAGGGAACATACCGAGGAGGCAGGTAAACACAGTGTAACCAGCCGTAAGTGTACGCAGACGAGTCGCTGCGAACTTCTTTGCCGAGGACGAGTCGCATCGTTCTCAATTTCCCCTGGCCGGAGCGGCTCCTCTGTATCCGTTCTGTGTTTATCTTCGGTATAATGCATAGAAAGCACCCGTTCCGCGATTGCATTCGTTACGACGGCCGGGAACGGGGAGTTAAGTCGACGACTGCGATAACAGTCTTTCTTTGGGCCGGGAGCACAGAAATCCTGGCCCCCATTCTGCCCCCTTCTCGCCCACTTCCCTCGTTCTTTCGTTACGCTAATGCCCCTATTCCGAACTTGGCCGAAAATCGAAGGGAATTCGCGCGAAGTTTCCGGGCGCGCCACGATTCAATCGCTTTTCGAACGACCATCGAGAAGATGGGAGATAGTCGTCGAGGTATAAAAAGAATGTTAGTTGTTCTGTAGGATGGTAATGAACCGTGCTTCGCGTATTTCGAGGGTGAAAGTGATCTACTTGCGAAAATAAATGGCAGAATCTACTATGGCGGATTTAAGGAAAAGGCCCAGGTGGCAAACGTTCTGGGACACCCTGTATACATAACAGAATTACAAATAAATTTACGCGCGTGTGCTATGAAAATTATAGGAAACCAAAAAAAATACAGTGTTTGGATAAAATAAATCTTTCTGGAATATTGGGCGCTGTGGGTCCGTTCTGCGCAGAAGCCCAGGCGGCAACTGCTCTTCGGTCGCCCGTTAAATCCGCCACTGCTACTGTCCTTTGCTGAATTCAGACTTCTTGAGGTACAGTAGCTTTGATTAGATGGATGGGGACTTGAATGTCTAGGTGCCTTATCAATCTTACCTGACCTTCTTCCCAGATTATCAGTATCTGCTTATCAGATCACAGAACACGTCAGGTAGTAACTCTGTACTCTTAGGCTTCTGATATAAGTTTCATTCCTCGTGAATTCGTGGAACGTACGTAGATTCCTGTAAGTACTAAATCTTCAGTAAATGGAGGATTTAATTAACTCCAATGACCCCCACTTATAATTCCAATTTCTCTTCAGAATCTGGCTGATCACGCGCCAACATGTGGATGCTGCTCCACGAAAGCTATTACCAAGTCTCTCTCTACCAAAAAGACTTCTTCGTTACGAGAAGTGTCGATCACTTTCCATGTATCGCGCCCCGGAATTTCTACCTGCTAGTTTACTGTTCGCGCAAACAGCCCCAAACTGTTGTCCACGAGGTCACGCTCCATCGCCACCATGGAAGCCTGTCAATCGGCCATTGCCAGTCGGAAAATTACGACTCGCCGGTCCAAGTTCGAGCCAACTCGCCCGTTTCTCTCAAGTAGCCCTCGAAACGAGCCGGTTGACCAGCCCCGAGTTTCCCGTCTCTGAAGAGAGCTCCGGCCGATTCTCAAAGGATGAACTTCCCAGTTACCGCCTATTGATACCGTCGAATCACAGCAAATCCCCTTTGCCTGAAAAGGACGAGGCGATCGTCTTCGGCGTAGCCCCAGACCCGAATGGAACCGTCGGATCGTGCACTTAGCGAAGATTTACAAATTAACTCGTCCACGGTAAAAGGGGAGCGTCTCGGCGGAGAAACTGAATGGGATAAGGATACTCTCAAGGAAAACGGTCCCGATGAAGGAGCGTTAAATAAGGGAAGCTAATTTTCCAGAGTTCTTATTTGGCGCGGCTCGTTCTGCGAGGGGCGTGCAATTCGTTTCGCCCGAGAGGGGATGCAGGAAGTTCGATAAATAAAGTTCGATATGAATAGAATACCGACGCGTTGGAGTGCACGAAGAATTTTTGAATATAAGTGAAGGCGATATGCAGCCATTTTCGATTAACATTCCCCCCTCAAGAATCATTCACCGTTGCTAATTTTCAGAAGCAATACGGAGGCTACTATTACGATAGAAATATTGTCAAATCGTGGAATACGCCCTTTCAGTTTCAAAGAACGTCGATGACTTGGAAAGCACTCAATTTTTCCATCATGAAACTCAACGTTTTCCACCTCGCCGTGCCACCCTTAGAGCTCTCGATGAGGAACGGGGAACAGTGGGGAATCGCGAAGAAACATCGCTAAACGTGCTTCACTTCTGGATGCTCGAGTGCCTTTTGCAGGGATGCCGAACGTGCGCGTTCGCTCTGGCTGCTCTAGAACAGCGGCGTTTAAAAGCGAACGTCAGAAGAGCATTGTGTTCCGACCCGCGGCGATAATGGAGGCACGTGTTTCTAAACAGCATCGAATAAAACGCCGAGCTACCTCTCACTGGTAACTATGAACCGGCTGATGTAACGAGCTGGTCGAGCGAGAATTAAACTGATTTCGAGTTTAACACCTAAACGAACGCTTGCGCCAATTTCGGTAGCTTCGTTTCGATTAGGGGTGGAAAATGAAGCCTGTAACGTTGTAACGAAGAAAACATGCTGGATGAGTAAAAAATCATATATATCGCAGTTAAAAAATTTACAATAACTCACTTACAATCTAAAATACATTACGAACGCACACACAAGAAAAAAAGAAAAAGATTAATGCAATTTATACATATTTATTCTGTTTAGCAACACTAATTCGAGGCGCAGCGCTAAGTATTTTGAATAAAATATTTATTGGTATTGAAATATTTATTTCTATAAAAATATATCTGCTTAATATTATTAAGCGCAGTTGGAAAGCACCGAATCTTACATTGCATTGCACAGTGTCGCCTTTGCACTAGAACTATTGTTTTTGCCCGGGTATCCGGGTACCCGGGTACTCGAGTACCCGGTGAGACCCCGGGTAGAAAAAAATTACTCGGGTACCCGGGTACCCGTAGGATACCCGACTACCCGGGTACCCGTGCGATACCCGGATACCCGGGTAGACAAAAATTACCCGTGTGTCCATGAGATACCCGAGTAACCCGAAGTGGGATGAGATAGTTGAGAATTTCGATTTGACAGCCGATCGTCTTTCAACTTTCGATCATTTTCGGCTAACATCATTAATGAACGGAATGAACTTCAAGCAATTCAATGTAGTATTGTGTGCGCGTTACGGTTATGAATATTAAAACTTTTTAAATTAAATTTCGACCGTAATTCCTAACTTAAAATTTAATTGACCGAACCAGTGCGCCGATACCATCTCGGTTATGAATATTATGGTAAAATGTCTTTTGCTGCGAGGGATCGGTGAGTCGTCGGTGTCGGTGGCATTAGGTTACTTCCGCACCTCACCGTAGTATAGTGCGCAACGGTAAGTAGAATAATAAATTCTATACAAGAAATAGTGTGTGACGTCGAATCACGATTCTGTTCGCAACTTACACACATTTCTGTTTTGATGTAAAAATACTAATAAATCTACATTTCCAGGTAGTAACCAAGCTGAACCAATGTAATCGGAATACTTAAATACATTTTTGCCAATTCTGCCAGGTTTTTATATTCGTCCATATACATATCAATTTCTGAAGAACTTGAAATGGTATTATCATTATGTGTATTATTTTCATTAATTGATATATTTCCAATATATTTCCACTCTGTATTTTTTAATCTCTAATAAATTGGTTGTTGCATTCATGTTAGTCGCATTGTCATGTTCTAGAGCAATTAATTTATTTGTAATATTGTTATGTTTCAATCTTCCTACATTCCCATTTCCTATTATAACGGCTGTGACATTTTCGGCGGTATGTCGTCCCTCTATATCATGCGAGGAAAATGTGAAGTTTTTTATCTCCCAATTATCTGTTATAAAATGCGTCGTTGGGGATAAATAGGATCGAGATGACCATTCATCGATGGCCACAGACATCGAGGACAGTTTAGCAAGCTCCTGTTCAATTTCCTCTCGATTCCCCCGTATAGCTTGGAATTTCCAAGCGTTTCAGAAGAGTTTTGCGGCACGGACATCGATAATCGGCATCCATCACGATCATGTTGATCACACAAATGTATTTAATGTATTTAACAATCGAATATACAAAATTGTATGTAAAACAATGAGATTAAATATTTGTAAATTGAACCATAAGAATAAGATTTGTTGATCAAACAAATGTATTTAATGTATTTAACAATCGAATATACAAAATTGGAATCCTCTGTTTAAACTAATAAACGTGCTGTTTTATTTATTTTTGAAATTTATTTAAATATAAAGACACACTAATAGGGGCAAGCACTGCAATAGGGCGAACTACCCTATTGTAACTGCAAAGGACGTTGACAGTTCGCAATTTTCACAATCTGATACAGAATGTGTTCTGCGGACAGTACCACATTTAATTGCTTGAAGTATATTCCGTTCATTACTGAGGTTAGCCGAAAATGATCGAAAGTCGAAAAACCATCGGCTGTCAAATCGAAATTCTCAACTATCTCATCACACTTCAGTTACTCGGGTATCTCATGGACACACGGGTAATTTTTGTCTACCCGGGTACCCGGGTAGTCGGGTATCCTACGGGTACCCGGGTACCCGAGTAATTTTTTTCTACCCGGGGTCTCACCGGGTACTCGAGTACCCGGGCGGGCGGGTAGTAAGAGCTCTACTTTGCACGCTGCGGGAAAGCACCTTTATGTATACTTGCAGCTCATTTTGATTTCACATCTTTTTTTTATTTTGTAATTATCTTCTATTTTTTGTGATTTATTTGATTTCGTGTACTTGGCGTAATTTTTTTACTTTTTTGAAGTTTTTTATGGGGTTTCAGCTACTCAAAAGTCAGCTGTCTCAAAGAACCCTCAAAGAACGAGACTCACGAATCTTAACAAATAGTAGATACCACCTATCCAATAAATTCAGAGGACACCGCAAGCAGGAATGAGCCGAGGGGTCCAGTCAGCCTTCAAACAATCGTCCGGCGTATCCGTCAAAAGGGAAACTTTCGCGACTAATTGCTCTCACCGCTCCCCCTTTCTCTCCACCGGTTAGCCCCGAAATCGTTCTCTCCTAAGATGCACTCCCCAGGGATCATGTTCGACGAAGCAGCCTCGCCTCGAGGGGAGACGTTGCCATTAACCGTCGAGTATTTAGTTTGCTAGCTGGCGTCGGAACGGGAAGGGAGGCTGGGCCACGGACGAAAGGGTGCAGGCGTAATAAGATAGGTGGATATAGGGGAAGCGTGAATGCACACGGGGAAAGAAACGGAACGGACGTGGCTGAAGTAGCGAGCAAGGAAAGAACAGAGGAGAGGAGGAGAAGAGGAGAGGAGAGAAGAGAGCCGCGGAGATGGAGTGCTCTCAGCAAATTGGAGAGTCCCGGCCTTTTCTATTGCGTGCCCGTTTCCATTCGCACGGAAACATCGGTGCGCCTCTTTTCCTTCCCTTTTCAACCACCCCGGCCCACCCACCCCCTCCCCACCTTGCTGGGCCAGCGTCTCTCTTCCCGCCCAGGCCGTCGCTTTCTTCTTTTCTTCTGCCCCTCGTCTTTCTGTTTCTCCTGCTGTTTCACCCCCTCTCGACGTGGCCTCGTTCGTTCCGTCGCGCACTCCGAGAAAATAAGTGGCGAGGTCTCGCAACGAGGGTCACTTATCGTCACCGGCCATCTGCGGGCATCGCGACCGCCCCTGCCCGTCCTCGTGGATGATGCATGCGCCTACACCGCGTCGATAAGACGGCGATATTCATCTCGGTCTGCGACGAGCAACCTGTGACACGGCTTAGGGCGATGTCCTCGGGGTACGTCGAGCTGATGGAGTCGTTTCTTGTTTCTTGCGTAGCGTAGGAACTTTATTGGGGGGTGGGTTTGGTCGCGAGGGTGGATGGAGAGGACGACAGATGGATGGATGAGTAATTCAGAAAAAATGGGAAATGAGAATCCTTGATTGGGATCACAATTATGAGAATTATGGCAATTTGCAGCAATTTTAGCATTTTCTTATGTTCTTTTTTTAAACACGTATAAGCCCTCAAGAAGAAGAAATTGCGTTAACGTACTAATAGAGAAAAGTATGATCCTCGTCTGAAAAAAATCGTAAATCGACTGTCGTGAAATTTTCACAATTTTCGCAGCATCCGGTGCGCGTTTCACGCGCCCAACGCCAAAGGAGAGCGCGCCAAAAGCGGGGTCAGAAATTTTCAATTGCCGGTACACTTTCACCCGCGGGGGAATTTCCAGCCGCCCGTTTTCCTCGCGTTTTCCCCGCCATTTTCCTCTTCCAGTGGACCTTCTCTGTGCCCCAGAGGAAAAAGGAAGGGCAAGCTGAAAGCACGGTCTTGCCACAACCGCTCCTTATCGCCGCGGTTATCAACACGCGCATTCATAAGCGGAATCCTAATTTCCCCGTTCTCGGCTGCGCTGTTGAATTCCATTTTTATCGCGCCAGTGATGCGCTGCAAATTTTTATCACCCCTTCCCCACCGCCGGAAACGATTACTCGGTTCAGGAAATTTTTCATATCCCATACTAATCGACACAGTATGTATTCCCAAGGAATAGTGACATTATTAAAGAAACCACATTTCAGAAATAAAATCTTTCAAGAATTATGGACATAAAATGGCGAGGAGCATTGCCGTTGACGTTCGATTGTGATTAGGTGAATAAAATTCTGTGTTTAATGTAATAGGGGCGAGCATGGTTAAATGGAAGAGGACGGGAGTGCCGCCGATTAAAATTCAATGAAACTAATTGTCCCAGGGACGAGCTCGTTCCCGACTTTTCCATGTTTCCCGCGGCCGTCGACTTCCTCGGCAACGGGCGCTCATTCCTAACCGATCACGATGTGGATTAACAAGACGAACGTGACGAATGGAGAGCTTTATTCGTTACGGGGGTGCGGCGGGACCTTTTTTTCCCTGCCTCCCCCACGATCGATTTGTCGAGCGGCGCGGCCATCGTCACCGCGGAACCAGATTTATTGCAGCTTTCCGCCACCGCCTCTTTTTTTCTCCCGTCACTTTTAACGCCGTCTCTTTTTGCCGAATTTTCCGCTCGCAAAACGAAAAAAAGGAGCAACCGTCCCGGTCGGCATGATATTTTCTCCGACGCGCGGAAATTTCCACGTGTAAATCTCAGCCCGATCGCTTGTCGAGTGCGAAGCCTTCCCCTTTCGCCAATCGACGTTTACGAAACACCTCTGAACATGATTTCGGAGGATTTCGAAGACTGCGTACAGGGGGACGGTTCAAAGTACAGTTCGTCGCTTTGGATATTGGAGAGTGATTGGGGCTACCGTTACAATGGCAATTTCTAAGATAATTGCCGATAATTGATCCACTTTAATTAGACCCCGTTGAATTAATTTATGCACACACGCAATCACTTTGTTGCTATAATAACGCAAACAGTCTCTGCGTACATCAAGCGACATCGTTGCGCTCGGGGAGACAGTAATTTACTCGAGTCATAATACGTGCGCAAACTCCACATGCAAAACAGCCAGCCCGCGTTATGAATAATAACAGAAAGTAGTTTTATTAGCTAACGACTCACGTATACCATCACCTTGCTTGTTCAAACATAATTCGCTGTACTCCCGGCCACGGTTATACACCAATGATGTAGATTTCAGAAAGGGAACACTCGAAATCCGTTCGGAGCGTCGCTCAGCATTCTGATCCTCCTTTGTTTATTATACGCGTGTCCGATCTCATGACGCGAAAGGACGGCTGCGTTATTTCAAATCCAGTCAATTTTGGCCAGACGGATGGAGTTGGAGCAACTTCCGGCGTCAGGGCATATCATCAAGAGCAGTAAATAGAGGATGAGGGTGCATATTGTACAAGAAGGATTGTCTTTGAATATTGTGGGTCGAAAAGATCTCCAAGCTTGAGAATGGAAGGGATACAATGAGGTTCTATAGTAAAATTAAGAAGAACGACTTTCTATTTTGGAAATTGTTGAGGAAGTACTGATCTGGAATATTCGGCTTTATAAAGCTTGGAATTAAGAAGGTTTGGCTTTGAATGGCTAAGGAAAATGTTTAATATAGAGGACACTAATTTTGAAGGCTTAACCTGGAAACTTTTGATCTTGGAAGCCTTTGAACCTCAAGACCAAAGAACTCTGAATATTTTAATATCGAAGACGAAGAAGCTGCGATTTCAAAGAATGCACTACCATTGAAATTTGAAGATTAAACCCCGAAGAAACACCGAAACATTGAAGATAGACAAACAGCTGAGAAGTACCTAAGAAAGAAACATCTTAAATGGTTCTGCGACGGCTCCACAACAAGAAAGTAATTGAAGGAATTGTGATGTATTATAGTCGCCTTATAAACAGAGCAGAATAATGTGCAATACTACGCGCGTAAAGTGTCCAGAGGGACCGTCTTAAGTGACACACCATTCTTCCCGATTCTGTGGCCACTACCGCCACCCCAAATGGGAAAAGAAGACACGAACAGAGGATAAAATACGAACGCATTTGATGACAGAAATGCAGACAAATAAAAGCTTGAAACAAAAACGGAAATCTACAAAGCAGCATATTTTACATGCTGCGATCCGATTCCCTTTGTTTCCGCGCTCTGGAATTTTTACATTGCTTTGGAGACCTGCATCAGTTAATTAATTGGCATTGCTCCCTCTCACATACACAAAGAAACGTAAAATTCATGGACACAGGCTTTATTATCGTAATTATGTGCATGATAATTTAATTTAAAAATGCAACGAAAATACTGTCCGCTCTATGAGTTTGTTTCATCTTTCACTGCTGATAGCACGATGCGACATATATATAAGGTGCATTGCTTGCATTACTGAACTTACAATTTATGGAATAAAATGCAATGAAATTTAAATATTCATCTTTCCCTCATCACCGGAAAATAGTTTCGTATAATTCGATACCGCCCTCCGAAGTATGTATCGTTCCCCTAAAGAGTTAATAATTTTACGCTTCTGAAATACCGATAGGTCCTCGAATATTCGTTGCTTCAGATAGGACAAGAGGAACCCTCTTTCTATCAATAAAGGCAGAGAGTTAACATACCCCAGGATCACTTCAGCGGCGTTTCATCCGTTCCTTTATAATTTGATGCCCCAGGCAGCTGGCGATCCCCTTAATTCGACCTGTGCTCAACGCTGGCTTGCTTCGAGATTGAACTAGTTGCTCTAAACCTCTATGTGCGAGAACAAACGATATTCTCATGAATAAGAAACGTTTTCAAATTATAAGTTTACGTGCCACTAGTGGATATTAACAAATACCTTCGAATTAAAATTGGAAAATGTTTTCTCCTTTTTGGGAGGTGAACCACTTGTTTTTATTAGCTCTAGTCTTTAATTCTTACTTTTTATGAACCAGGTTTTTAGAATTCTTGACAAAAAGAAAGGACAGTGTATTGTATTAAATAAAGAAAACGTTTCTAAGTTTTATCCTTGGCTATAATTACTCGAGAAAGCTTCCTTAGTTAATAAATCATACATATTCGTAAGATACCTTAATAAGCTTGATCAGCCTGTCGAAACTTCGTTGCGGGAATAAGCATCTGAAAGCTGGCACTCCTTCTTGAGGTCGAAGTATATATGCGAGATTTTTCGATCGTTGCTCAACAACCGTAAAAAATGACAGCTGTCTGAGAGCTTCCATCGCGGTGCAGGCAGTTCTTCCATGCTTGGATCAGTTTCCCGAATGCTTTTCGTGAAGGGGACACGATTCATGTGGTTGTACGTCATGTTATCGAAACTTTGCCTCGTCTTTTCCGCGATGGTCCGTTCAAAACCGTGGGTGTAGCCGGGGCAGCCATCTTATCACGATGGAATCGCTGTAAAACAAATAGCGTGGTTAGAAAAGAAAGGATCACAAACCACCATAATACAACTATCACTGGGTTGAAATAAAGTGCATCAGAAAATTACCCACTTTAAATCTTTCGAACCTAGCGTCGACACACTTACCAAAACCACCCCCTGAATGCTCCAATTTACACAACACGGGAAACCAATATCAGAATGAAATATCCAGAAGGCCACGTTTATCTTCGCCCCCGCGACGACAGGTTCAATAGAAGGACATTATCTTGGCGGAGGAAACCGATGTACAGAGAAGCGCAGATTCGGCGATCCGCGTCGCTGGGAAACTGCATCGCGTTATGCGAGGAGCGGCAGTCAGAACAATGCGCGAAAGCTCGGCGATCAGCCGAACAAAGAAAAGTTTATCCTCCAACAAAATCCCGGTCGTAACTCGTTTCCCCGATTTTTCTTTTTAATAGCGATCCGCGATTAATTTCATGCCCGGGTAACTCCCGTGGCCAGAACTCCCCCGCCAATGGAGTGACTGCGGATGAATAGAGGCAAACACACAAGTTGCACGGGGAGGTGTACACCGAAATTCCCATAATTTCCAGAGTACAGAGGCAAATAAGCGGTTGCAGCTGCAGTTCCGCGCTTCTGTCCAACGGTAAAAACGTTTAACCGCGCGCACGAGCTCGGAATACAAGCCCGGGGGACCGGGATCGCCTGTTATTTGCCAGGCGTGCCTCGATGCCGCGCGATATAATCGTGTCTCGGTATCGGTACCCTTGACACGGGCCAGCGTCTCGATAAATCAGAAATAATGTTACAATGTCAGCGTCGGGAAGATAGCGGCGGGAAGAAGGAGCCCCGGTAACGGAAGCTGCATGCTAATTTTCTCGCGGCCCGCACTCCTTGCTGATATACTGCCGCGAGTAATTAGGGGATGGTGTATCTGAACGATTTAGGGGAACGAATCGAGTGTCAGAGATAGATGATGCTGGGAATTCATTGTGGTACCAATTTCAATGTGCTCGCCGTTTGATAGAGTGAGCTGGGGTGTGTGAACCAGTGGGTATCTTTTAATTAGGGGTGGTCCTTTGGGGATGTTCCGCGAGAGACAATTTCGTGACTCAGGATTAGCATTTCATAGTGGAAAAGATTAGAAAACGCCACAGAAGTGTCGCCAGTGAAAGAGTCCCACTTATTTTAAGTAGTATGCGTCGTAATATGTCAGACAAGACGAAGAAACTTTTTCTTCGCAGTGGAATTACCAGCCCTTAAATGTTAGAATCCACTACGATCATATTTGATTGCATTTTACAACTTTTTCCTTCTGTATCGTTCGTATTATTAATTGTTTCGCCGTCGTCATTTGAATCTCAGCCAAGAAGGCGCGCAGTGGGTTGAAATCCCAGAAACATGGTAAAAATATGAAGGTAATCTTTGATATTTACAAAAATGAGTATACTAAAGTTTTCGCGATCGCTGATTACGAATCTGAACTCAAAATGGCAAAAAACAAAATGGCGGACGCGTATACCCAAAAAATATCAGATTTGGTCTAAACTTGGTATTCTAGAGTTTCCGAGGTCGCTGAGTACGAATCTCAAGTCAAAATGGCAAAAAAAAAATATCAGGGAATATCAAGATGGGTCGATTTATGTATTAAAACATATATGGTTCCATTTAAAAAAAAACACCACTGCCGTCGTGGAAACATGTGTTAATTAAATATCTCGTTACAACAATAGTATTAGGATTCACATCTGAAAATAACAACAGATATAAATATTTCAATTAACAGTGTTTGCAAGAAGAAATTATTTTCATGGACTGGGAACCGTTTTGAATAAACTGAAATTTTAGGGATTCGAGCAAAAACGAGCAAAATCTGAAAGTTAATCTCAGTTCTTTAATAATCAGAGATGATAACTGTGCAAACAAAAATGCTTGATCGGACTTGAAAGTTAAGGTAAATGTACCAATACCCGGCCGCTGAAGGGGCTTAAGGAATAGTGGCAAAGTTTGTCTCCTAATTTAATTTGTAAAACCATCATGAAATAAAAAAATGTTGTTGAAATGTTGAAGATAACACAATATTATACTATTGGAAACTGAAAAAAAAAGTTTATGTATTATAATAGACGTATTTATTAACACGTTGACTGCCCACCACACCGATCGGCGTGTTTTTTGTTCTTTGACCAACGCCGACTACACCGATCGGAGCAATCGGGCGGGTACGGGCTGACCGTAGGCCGATGCTGAGCACGCCAATCGGAGTGTCGCTTGTTTTGATACTTCACCGATTGGATGGTTTTGAAATGTTAAATCAATTTCCAACGTAGCTAATTATAAAAACAAAACACACGTATTTTTGTTATTGGCTGAACTGTCACATCACAGGCGGAGCGAGCGGAGTACCTCTTGCCCCTGTAAAACCGCTATAGCCCCCATCCCTTCTTTAAACAGTACACTCCCATCGGGGCGTTTTCGGCGTCGAGCATAGTACCTCCAGATTTCGTGGGCAGTCAACGTGTTAATGAAAATACGAAAACATGCAGATGTCCCAGTAAGCGGACAACCTAAAACTGCATGTCTCAATACCTGAATTATATCGTCCCAGTAAGCGGACAACCTAAAAATGTATGTCCTGATGTCCCGATATCTGAATTATATCGTCCCGGTAGTCGAACATTTAGACTTGTTTAAAAAAATATTAATTTTCTTGCAAGTTTAACCATCTTAAACTAAATTTAAATCTATTTACTATTATAATGTATTATTATAATATATGTATAAATATGAAATGCAGTCAATATTTTCTTAGTAAATGAGTGGCGTTTCTTAACGGAAGCCATATAAATTTCTCGAAATCTGCTATGCGTACGAAGTGTGTTACAAAATAATTATTTCTATCTAACGATTTTCAATTTTCTATAATAATGATTTTAATTAACATTGCTAAATACTTATGCATTATGGTACTATTTTTTGTTTCTAATTACATTAAAAATTAAGTTTAAAAATAAATAAAATTCGCATTGTTGTTCAGGTATTGGGACATGGCCGGGCACTGGTACATTTACCTTAACTAAATGTTTAATTGTTTTTGTAGATCAGCTATGGTAATTAAGGTTATACGAGGCAATTTTGAATTAAACATTATGAAGATATTATTGCTTGCTGCAAACGTATAACAACAAAAAGTAATTAAATAAACACCTGAAATTTACGTCTTTATCGCGAAACAGAAGTTTAAAACACAGAAAACACAAAAAATAGCTACACAAAATTGTTTGATAAATGGCTTGGAATAAACGTGTAACGGAGTTCCTACAGCTAACTGTTTTTGACCGACTCGGGTAAGGAAGGAAGAGTTGTAGAAGGCTGTGGATATACGTTTTATTATGCGCACATATTTCAACTATACCAGGGATAAAAAATCAGATATTTAAACATTCTTTTGTATTTCGATTTTTCGCCAACTTTTGAGGTCTCCTACCCCACTGTGAGGCGCCTCAAATTCCGAATATTTTAGAAACAGAGCTGCTGGATCGATCGACCAGCCGAGCTCCTTTGAAATTATTCTTCCTGGACTCGCCTTCTTGGAACGGAAGCGAGAATTTAACGCGCTCACGGATATTCGACGATGGGACGATTGGGGGAGACTCGCTCTTCCGTGGAGCCGGCTGGAGGGTGGAAAGGAGAGCGCGAAAAATGCAGACATCGCGGAGAAACGAGCCTGAATAATTCAACTGTTTCGAGGGGAACGAGAGTGCGGCACCCAATGAAGGGAAACCACGCGTATATACATTTTTACATTCGCCCAGAGCGAAGAGTTATCGCTCGAGCCCCTGCCCGTTCGTTCCTCTAACCCCCCATCGTCCATTAAATCGTAGAGACTAATTAGAAAATTAAAAATACCGCATCGCTTTCGTGGCGATACACCGAACGAGTAGAGGTACATCCGGGGGGGCTGCCTTAATTGCCTCGACCGTGAAATGATTTCATTACAGGAACCTCGGAAACCTTTGGGGTGTAATTACTTGATAGCATTCAACCCTCCGGGTGAATTTACCCGTTTTGGGGATGCAGGCTAATTTCATTAAACGAATCCAGAAAATTCACCCTAAATTGGTCTTGGAGAAGTTTATCGCATTTTC
Organism: Andrena fulva; assembly: GCA_946251845.1. Taxonomy (NCBI): domain Eukaryota; kingdom Metazoa; phylum Arthropoda; class Insecta; order Hymenoptera; family Andrenidae; genus Andrena; species Andrena fulva. The sequence goes on along the minus strand of OX276329.1, from coordinate 55,590,686 downwards.
GTGCGAAACGTGAAACTAAGTATTGTAATCACCTCCATCTTCCCATCTTCAATGTGTTCAGAGTTAGTTCCAAGCAAACGCTTTTTAATCGTCCAAGACTTTCGAGAGACTTTCAAATCCTCCTATCGAGTAAAGTGGAAAATAGCTAAAGCATCGCGAAAAAAAACATCCAAGCGCTCGCTATGCTGCCAGGAATTCCACCCATCGCCACTCGAACGGATGGGTGACGATCGAATTAAATCATCGTTCGTCGCGCGCCTCGAGCGCGTAACCAATCGAAGAAACTTTCCGCGCGAAAAGAGACTTCCTCTGTGAAACTTCGATCGTGCCCCGAACGCCGTGGAAAGGAGGGCCGAGGGGGTGGGAAACGCACGTGGAAAAGGGTGAATTTTCTGTGGAAAGTTTGAGCGTAAGGATCTCTTACCGACGCTAAGGGGTGAAATATTGAATCTCTCGGGGGCAGAAAGAAATGTAACTCGCATTTTCTTTTTCGTACTTTCCTGGGCCGGGGGGCGGCTTCTTCCGGTCTGTTCTCGCACACGTACAGGGAACTCCGGCCCCATACGAATCGTGATGGTCCTCGTCATACGTGCTCGACATACTCCTCGAAAGTTTATGACAGCTGGCCCGTGTACCCGCGGATAGTTTATCGATCTTGGCCACGATCGAGGCTAGATCGGGCCTCGGGTCTCGGGGAACGGATAAGGGATGCAACAGGGACAGATATCTGGACGAAGGATTCTACTTTTTCGAGTTTATTTGCCGTCCCTTGCGTGGGTACTCTGGTGTCTGACTTATCATCTAGTTTTCTCCTTACTTCTAAGAGTGTTCGTATAGAGAGCCTCGTGGCAATGAGTGTAAGGTTATCTGGGTAATGGAGGTCCAGAGAAGAGGCGAAAGGAACTCAGTGAGGATTGGTTTGCAAACTAATTGAATTTTTTATGTAGAAATTATTATATGATAGTCAATGGATTCCATTGCAGCTGTGTTTGAATGTTGTCTGTATTTTTCGTCGGAAGGAATTTCTTTTGTGTTCGTAGAAAACGTTCGACAAAGACCAGTTTTAGCATGCAAATGAAAGTGTAGAATGGGTAACACTGTGCTAGAAGTTGTTTAAGGAAACGACCTGTTCAAGGAGATCTTAGTTGCGACGCTAAAGCAGAAATGCCTGCCTGCAATATGAGAATTCTTTAAGTAACACGGCTGCTTCATAATAAAGTCATATCGAAGCCATTATCTCGTGGAGGAGCTTAGCTGCATAGCTTTTACGAACTTCTCCCGGGAGCTTTCGAGACAAGCGGAAGTGCCCATAAAGATGGACAGATAAAATTGTGACCGTACAAAGCCACGTCTACTTTCACGCTGTATATAACGAGAACGTTGTAATTTACGATAAATTCGAGAAATGGACGGAAAAATTTCGTCCCCTTTTCTACGCATTTCCCCAGTAGCAAAAACACTGAAGATTTTATAGCAACAGTAGACTGGAGTAACCATAAGGATGTATACCTACCACTGACTACTGATAAATAATCTGGAAGGAAGTAATCTCATCCCCCCCTTCAAACTAAGCACCCTTCGTGCCTCTCACTTTCTCGTAACTTGAGAAGCAACGGAACTACTCAGGCCTACGGAAATCTACACGCACAGATACCTCAGCCCCCACCAGAGTTGGGCATTATCCGAATAAATTTTTATAACAAAAATTTATTTTAATAAAAATTTATTCGAATAAAAAATTATAACTTCGTTTTAATCGCAATTCTTGTTCGAAGTTATTCGAATAAAAATTTATTGAAATAATGCCCAACTCTGGCCCCCACAGACTAAACGTCCAAGTAGAAACGTAACCCCCAAGGAAAGTACACAACGACAACCTTGTGTAACATCCTCCCCATCGATACACTTGGTAGAATACCCTACCAAAGCGTGACCAATGCACCCAGAGGCACCCTGCGCGCCCACCCTTCTCGGTCAAAGGAACGGAGCGTCCCCCGAGAAGGGCGGTCAAGATGGCGTTCGCGTGACACCGTGCCACCTCGAGATGGTGGAAAAGCGGCCGAGGTAGGACACGCAGATAAGTAGGTACATCTGGACCAGTTGGCCGGCCGCGTACATGTGAATGCCGTGAATGCTCGAGGCCCGACATCACGACGGTGTATTAGTACCGGTAATTCCGCCACGATGCACCGGACGTGGATCACGGCGGAAGATAGATGACATTGTTTCCTGCGTCCCAGGAGAGGCAGTCAGAGGGGGGCCGGGACAAACAGACAGAGAGAGAGAGAGAGAGAGAGAGAGAGAGAGAGAGATAGAGGGGCGAAGGGGGCTGAGAGAGGAGAAGGCACAAAAGCACTTCAACGGAGAGAGAACAATCATCGAGGAACAGAGAGCAGCTCAATAGATGGAAAAGGGCGAAGCAGTGTTTGCGGAGGAACAGGGACGAACGAAGTGGCGGTGACAACGGGCCCGAACGGAACGCGGAAAGAGGATGCGGCCAAGTGTGCGCGGGAAGAGGAGGGCGCGGCGATGGAACAAGGGGAGCCAGGGCGAAGAACTGAGAAAAACGCGCGATAGGGATGAAGTTCCACGGGGGAGTCGGTGAAAGGAGAAAGATTGTAGCCACCGAAGGGTTGGGGGTGGCGGCGATCGTTCCGCCCTCCCCTCCTAGTCAAATTGTCATTTGCAGCGCGCCTAGGAGGCCGTCGGGGCGACGTGCTCGCGGGAGGGGTTTGGCGATGATAACAATGATAATGACGATGACGAGGTGGGCTCGAATGACGGAGCTGCGGCGTCGGGGGTGCTACGCCTCGGGAAACAATGCTCGCTGAATTTCCGCTCCGATTATTCGGCGCCGCTGTAATGCGCAGAACGAGCGCCGAATCTGATACGCGAGTCTCGATGAAGCCTCGAATTTTGCGAACGTCTCCGGCGACCTGGGGTAGCGGTTATGTAAGTCGATGCTATTTAGGGTAACGTTAATCGGTGGGCTGCTTCGAGTGCTTCTCACGTTGGGTAGTGATCGAGTGTGGGGGGAAATATTTGCAGTGAAAGTTGCCGCGAAGTTTGTCGAGCCTTTTGGGAATCCTTACTTTAAAGCTACATCTAATAGGTGCAACAGTGTTTAATAGAAATAAGATGTTCGTGGAATGAGTACCTGATACTGGCAATAATATTTAGTACGGTGGAATATCCAGTGACGACTCACAAGTGGCCTTCAGAGTCACGACTACCCCACTTGCCCAGATAACCCTACATCACGAGAGCGTCCCCATATCTTCCCACCGTTTATATCGTAACAAAATTCGGTGGTCCCCATAGAGAAGCATAACCGGAACGTGACAGAAGGAGATGAAGAATGGAAAGTACACCGCTCGCAAGGAAGCCCGCTCTTTACGAGCACGCCGCGTATTGTTCCCCCTCAGCAAGTCCAAACTTTTTACGGCGAGCCAACGGGTAGTTATAACTCCCGATATAAAACGCCCGTTTATTTCTTCCAATAAATTTCGCGGGGTCCGAGGGGCAACTCCTCAGGGGATTCTCTCGATCCGTTTAATCGAATTTACAAGTGGTCCCGTTGGATTCCCCCTCGAGAAAGGGGGGGGGGGAGGAGGAAGTGGGAGACCCACGTTCCGGTGTGTCTCCCCGCCCAACCATCCCCGCAGCTTCCCTTTCTTGACACCCTTTCCCGCGCCCACGACGCTCTAACACCCTGGATATAATATTTTAGGATAAAACCCGTCTAGGGAAGAAATAAAATTGTGGAACGCCACCGGCCCGACCGGATTTATATCGCTCGAGGCTGGGTCAAGAACGAGATTTACGATCGGCACACCTCCCGCGGCGGCGATCTCGAGGATGACATTCAGAACGGCGCCGTGAATTATTGGACACCGTACAAGCGAGTTTCTGTAAATTTCTTCGACGGCCGCGCATCCGTGGCCGTGGTTAAACTGGCCGATAACTCGCCGGACTTCCTTGAGACCGTGTTAAATTGCAATTGGGGGTTGGATGCGATAATGGGGAAACTTTTTGGGGTTTATTCTGGGGTCGTGAGGGTTAGGGAACCACTCCCTGAAGAATAACGCGGGTTCTCGGGGGTTGGGAATACATCAAGTACTTCGTTCAAGTTCTGACGTATGAATTTTTAAGCGAGCTTTTTTTAAAAACGAGTTTATTCGGGTCCTTGAGGTGTATTCTGGGTTACCAAGTTTCGTGTGGGAAAATGAGATGCTGGAAGTGTGGCTTTAACTTGTATTGTACATGTGGGAACGCCAGGGAAGGGGTGTAAGTAGTAGATGAGCGTGTGTGGTCAGACGCTGCGCAATTGCAATGATAGTTTTTTGGGGAGGAAATTATTTAATGTTAAGACTGTTCAGATTTATGGGAACTGTGAGAGGATCAACAAAAGCAGTCTTTCTACTTAAGGCTCTTAATTTATACTTCACTTTACTTTTAAAGAAGTCATTTAGCTTTCCTTCCTCAAGCATTATAAAAGACTTTCGTAAAAGGAAGTTGAAGGAAAAGTATGCTATTGTATACCACTGATTCTTCTTCGAGATAAAAAGAATACATATAACACAGCAAGGTGTACAAATTGTCAGGTAATTATCCTTTCAGCACTAGCTTCGAGTGAGAAGTATCCTCAAATAAAATGAAAAGAACATTTTATTACCCTTTTACTACTGAGAAGTTATGGAATCTTTGCCCTTTAAAAAGGGACTGAATAAATATCTTCCTACCGCCACTGTACAATGCAGTAGAAAATAATTTATTTAACAACAGCGAAAAACACTAATATAAAATCGATAAATCGTTACGTGTATGATGCTTTTCCCACCCACTTGAAACGTTTCGCTCCATGTACCTACATGTATGTAGAGTAAACTGGCCAGCTCGTACGTGCTAATTTCACTAGACAAAGCAGGCCGTGTTTGGGGCGTAGGTACGCGATACGCTTGACTTTAATCACGTAGAAAAATGCGAGCGTACGAGAATGCTGCGCGGTAATATCTCATTTTCGCTTTGACAAAACGGAGCACGAGTTCGACGAAAAACACGGAAATTGCGAGGAACTTTCAACGCCCCGTGAGGGCATGAAAACGGAAACGACGAGCGAGACAATGCATCCTCTGTCGCCACGAAAAGGATCGTACACGTTTTCGCAGTTTTCCCGGGCGTGAGGCATTCGCTACTAGATATCGGATAATTTGTGCTTCAATCTGTCTTGTAAAGAGTGACTTGAAACGTGATAAAGAAAGCGGAGGGAAAAGTTTCGAGACGCTAACAATAAGACATCGATTGTTCCCTACGAAAGACTCTGCATTTGTAATTTTGCAGTGAATTCAATCAAACTCCAATGGAATAAAACTTGTCTATTTCGTTAATTGTAGAACCTTGTATGTACAGAATTTATTATTTGCCAAGATAGACTTAAATATTGAGAGGCTAATTATGATAGTGGAAATAAGAATTAAATTTTAATCCTCATCCAATTTCATTCCATTCTAATATGATTTTATGAAACATAATTAAGAACCTGGTTGAAAAATCAGAATCTAATATATCCTTAAAATTACACCATCATCATTGTCCACATTTCATAAATTTCATATTAGGATATGGGAAATTTAGAAACAAGAAGAAATTTATACACAAGAAAATATAGTAAAGAATTTATGAGTGCAGAAAAATGTTATCGCGTATAGAAAACTCTTTCGAATAAAAAAAAGATCATCAAAATCGGTCCATATGCTGAGGAGTTATACTCGAGCTCATTTTAGAAGGAACTTATTTCGCGCATGTTGAATGAGCTATTCGACTGTCGCGAGGTCTCTGTTCCCCCACTTTACCACCCAGGCTTCCCACTCTCCTTGCACCATTCCGATTCTCTTTCACATACCGGGTAATATAATACTTCCTTATCATATTTCAGTTGCTAATAATATTTCAGTTACTTATAATATTTCAGTTGCTTACCTTTCCTTTTTTATTTTTTTGTCCAGAATTCATCTTCATTAATTGTGTATAACATTTTTTATATTTGTGTATTTTGACATATTCAACAAAAAGTCGAAACACGCGGTATATACGAAAGTGGCGCCACGCCAATGCTTTCGGCGCAGAACGGATGCGCAGCCGAAAGACCATTGGTGGTGGCATAGCCAATGAGCGCCAACATGCGCAGAACCGATTTAAACTCGTCGGTCGGCAAGTTCCTTCTAAAATGAGCTCGAGTATATGAGGGGACAAACATAAAAAACATACAAACGGGTCGAATCTATAACCTCCTCCTTTTTGAAGTCGGTTAAAAATATGAATTTTACCTTTCTCTGCTGCTGCTGCTACTTCTTCCTCCACCAACACACTCATCACTTCGTTCCCCACAGTTATTTCTAGTTGCACTAGCACCATCTTTCAAATGAAGTGTTATCTAGAGACGCGGTAGCGTCTCGACGCCAAGTACAGAAAAGACACCCTGTATATGTCGACTGTCGCTACCGCTATCATTTACTCGAGAAACGGCTAATCCAACCTAACCTCAAACTTATTTCATTAATAAGCCTTACGCGGTATGTTGGTACATGCCCTGTTAGGCTATGTTGTCACAACATGTGTTTTGCAAGTTTGAATTGCAGAAACGAATACGCAAGCGCGGACGCAGTGACTGCTTCACCTCTGAAATTCTGCGTTTGCTGCACGCTCGCTGCACCGGAAGTAGCATCGTATTGGTGGAAAGTGAGAGAAATTCTAGGGAATCGTACGATGCCACCAATTTCATGCACTCACTGCGAAAATCAGAACACACCCGTGACCATCGAAAAGCCCGCTTAATCCTCGGACTTCGAACTGTGACGTCAGAGCTCTCAGTGCCATCTGTAGCACCGCCTACAAAACATCCCCCCACGAAATAATCCTCGACCAATAACATCGCACGCGATATTATCATGCAAGGTGTTTTACGCCTCTACCGTAAGGGGGATACAGTTTCCTGTTTCTTTTAGTTCGTGATATACATCCGGTACGTCTTATGGTGTAGCGGTCCCGTATTTATTGCTTAAAATATGTTAAATTAATTAAACCAACGAAATAATAATAGTCTTGGATTGTTCATAAGCGTTCGGTGATATCTCGTAACTAATATTATTATCGTATTTCGCGTATTTTTCATTGATCCGAACGGATTACGTGGAGCTGTGTTACACACGACATTTGCAGTCGTATAACAACAAAAACGTGTGACCAGTAATGAAATTCTAATACGCTAACGATACGCTTTCCCCGCAAATTAATGAGAAATACCGTGCTAAAAATATCTCGTCTTATTGCCACGGCGGAATTCTGTTTAATTGCTATTGTAATTCGAACGCCGCTTTGGCATAACCTGAAGCAGTTCGTTACGTTCAGAGCTGGTTTAATAACTTTATCATATCGGCCTGTGTTTTTCCCTCGGGACTGTGCCTTTTGAGTATCCGAATCTACTCTAACGTACTTCTAAGTGTGAAAATACGTGCCGTCTAAAATGTGACTTATATGTTTAGAAATGGCAGACGCACCTGCTGAACCAAAAGCCAAAACGAAACCGACCAAGAAGCCGAAGGAAAAGCCCGTGGCAGATGTTCCTTTAAAGAAGAGACCCTTCAAAAGGCACGGGCGCCTGTATGCTAAGGCCATTTTCTCCGGTTACAAACGCGGTTTGCGTAACCAACATGAACACACAGCTTTGCTGAAAGTTGACGGAGCGAAGAGCATACGTGACTCCGATTTCTACGTAGGAAAACGATGCGTTTATGTATATAAGGTAGTGTCCTCCGTTAATGCATAAATTAAATATTGGTACAGCCACGATATGTTCGCTAATTACTGTTTTTTTATAGGCAAAGAATAAGACACCTGTTCCTGGCAAGAAAGGCAGGAAAACAAAAGTCAGAGCTATTTGGGGTAAGGTAACTCGACCTCATGGAACCAGCGGGTCGGTGCGCGCTAAATTTAAGAGGAATCTACCAGCTAAGGCAATGGGCCACCGTATTAGGATTGTAAGTTGTTCGATAAAACATTGTACGATCTCCTCCTGCACGATATGCAGGCATATATTTAAGTGTTTTTATTTTTGTTACAGATGCTGTATCCTAGTCGGATATAAATCTTTCTTGTATAAAATAAGCGAATAAATACCACTTTGGTACTAAATTCAACATTTTTTATTTTCTTTCCTGACTGTACAACAATCCATGTTTACATACGCTATACAGTTTCATATGAATTTGAAGGGTTTAATAAACTTAATGAAAGTTTACTTATTGTTTACTATTCATGCCTCGTATTTCATTCGTATAAAGTATAATAGCATCTAATTTAAGTCCTCGATCTTTCGCTTCGGTTAGACATAACCTCACTTTACAGAGATCGAACATTGCTACGTATTTTAATACGATGTTGCGAAAGTTAAATAAAGTTATGCGATATGTCGGGCTGAAGTAAAAATTACATCTATCTGTTATAAGTTTCTTTATTCGTTTAATAATCATCTACATAAGAACCTAACCTTAGGACCGGACGTCCGAAACGTAACCTTAAAATTGATACAGCCGAAATATATTAGACATTACAGTTTCTTCAGCGTAAATGCTTCAAATCCGAGAGAAATATGCGCACGAGAAATTCCGGGGTAGATGCATCAGATTAATGAATACTGTACAAGTTTTTAATATCGATTAAATGGGAATTCGAAAGGAAGCCATTTTCTGACAAGGAAGGATGAATAGCAACACACACACACAGACGCTAAACTCCACACACGTCTAAATGCACGCAGCATCATAACTATCGTATACATAGAAGTGGCATAGTGATTACGTTTTTCGTGCAATAGAAGTATATCTATTCGTGTGCCGTTGCATGTTTATTTTGCGGGAGAAAAAGAGATTTTTCTCCTGTAAGCGGCAGGATGCCGCGTTTGCCCGTTTAAATAGAGCGTAAAGAGTATCGAACGAGGACGATGATGTTTTGCTGTTTGAGAAATTGTTTTGACGGCTTCGGCTTTGCCACAGCTCATACGCCGAAGAGAGAACCGAATCCTATAGCCTTAGATACATCTTACATGGGTAATTTTAACATTTACGATCCGGGCTAACGTGTAACGATATTTAAAAAAAAAAGACGCCATCCGTATATCACTGTCATCGAGTTTGCATAAGATTTCATTACACGCCTCTAAGAGGCAGGGATGTGCGTCGAGTGTCGCTGATAACGTATTCCAATCAGGATAGAACTTCCGCTTTTACGGCTTTTAAGAATAGCTCTAAAGAACGCGACGTTCTCGAGGCATAACAATGTTTATGGATATTGTCAAATTGATGCAGGGCACGAAGTTGTGATAGTAAAGAATGGTCTAAGAGTGTGTGGTCGCGGTGGTGCCTTAACGAATGCCCCCCTTGCCCAGAGTAAAAGTTATTTCGAAGTTAAAATACAACAAGGAGGCGTATGGGCGATCGGATTAGCGACAAGATCCACGGATCTGAATATCGCTACCGGGGGAAACGACGCCGAGAGTTGGGCTCTTAATTCCGATGGTATCATAAGGCATAATCAACAAGAAGTGCATAAAGTTCAGGGCGCAGTCCAGGAAGGAGATATTATAGTGAGTAGGATCTGCGCGAAAAGTATATATCGGCGGAGTAACCAGCTTTTGTTTCTCAGGGTGTGTCTTACGACCACGTAGAACTTAATTTCTATTTAAATGGGAAATCAGTGGACGCCCCAGTGATGGGCATAAAAGGAACTATATATCCGGTACTTTATGGTAATTCTCTGACGAGTCTGAAAGTTCTACGATTCGGTAATGTCTTGGTTTGTGAAACGATTGATTTCTCTTTGTAGTGGACGATGGGGCCATTTTAGACTTAATTCTGGACAATTTTGCCCACTCTTCGCCGGCAGGTTTCGAAAAGATAATGTTAGAGCAGTCTTTGCTCTAGCGACACGAACTAGCATGACGCAGTCGATCTCTCCAGAGTTTCACAGCGTCGGAGTACTTTACGCCGATCCTCTATTTGTCTAACATGAAAATACAGAGTCACAAGCTATTCTAATGTAAACAGAAAGTCTTAAGATATAATTCTATAAATAAGAAATTCTTTTAATAATAATGTATAAATATATTTAATTAGCAATTGCGAAATAAACATTTTAATTTATACCTTCTCTTTCTTTTCACTCGATCGCACCTCTAGAACAACGTTCAGAATAATTGGCCTTAAGGGGGGAGCCTGGTGTAGCGGGTCGAAGAAATCGATTTTTTTTTTTTGCGTAAATCAATAGTTGAACATCACAAGAATATGTTCCCAAAGCCGCAAAACGAAATTCGAAAAATTAAAGCGGATATGGCCGGTTTTGCTACGGAGCGCCAGGTTACCACAAAACTTTAAATGCGTTTTTCTCGAAACGACAGTTTTGCAATCTGCGGGCAATGTAACTCCAAAAATATTCAACCAATCGACTTGGCCTTGTACACGGATATTTGTGAACATTTTCTTCATAGGGCTACGTTCTTAGTATAATGATATTTTTTAAATAAATAACTTTTTGTTACACATTTAAGGCAAAATTTCGTTGGAAAAAGTGAATTTTTTTTTCAAGAGGCCGCCATTTGTTCAATTTTGCATCTTTTAAGTTATGAATTTATACGATCTGTGCGTACACTCATAAACTAAACGAAAATTGTTCGATTTTTGGTTTTAGATGAAACCAAAAGACGCTACGTTGCCCGCAGTGTAACAATTGCGTCGCCAACGGACTGGGCATAAGCCCTTATAATTTTGTTATTTGCCGCTCATTTTTAATAAAATTTTTTTTTTGTCTTCCTTAACCTGATAATACAATATCCTGAAAGTTTCAGAAAGATCGATTAAATACTTTCTTTAAAAAAAATTCCCGAAAAATGCCTCGATTTCCAGCTAGTTACACCAGGCTCCCCCCTTAAGGGGGAACACCACTGTGACGGCCGGAAAAGTAGACCATTTTTAAGAATTTTTTTCAGGAATAATTTACAGTTTTCATAGAAAATTTTTATTACCTACCTTTAGTACGCTGTCTTAAGAGACTATACAAAAAAAAAAATAGAAGAACATCCATAAATTTTAATATATTAATTAATCTTCTAGACCCCCCACGCGAGCTGGTCGAATGTGTAATTATTGGACAGCATGTCCGAAATCAAATTTCATTTTTTTTTTATAAACTATATGAGTGTACTTTCCGTTGTGCGTACCGATTTCTTAATCAAATTATTTTTGTAAAAATGGTGCGCTTTAGAAGAAAATTTTCGAAAATCCGCGAATAAGATGGATAGTTTTTCGAGCGTATTTAAAAAAATTGGTTTTCAATCAAAGAATCCGTACGCACAACGGAAACTACACTCATATAGTTTATAAAAAAAAAATGAAATTTAATTTCGGACCTGCTGTTCCATAGTTACACATTCGATCAGCTCGCGTGGGAAGATCTAGAAGATTAATTAATATATTAAAATTTATGCATGTTTTTTTATTTATTTTTTGGTATAGTCTCTTAAGACAGCGTACTAAAGATAGATAATAAAAATTTTCTATGAAAACAGTAAATTATTCCTGAAAAAAAATTCTTAAAAATGGCTTACATTTCCGGCCGTCACAGTGGTGTTCCCCCTTAAATACATTAGCGTCGAAGGACACGGAATGTTTTGGAGTAATTTCAGACTGTTCTCGTCCGATATTGGTATGTCTTAAAATAATTACATACTTTCCTTTGTATAATTATTTAATAATCAAATAACATAATTTTAAATATGTGTACAACTTACATATAATATTTTTATATATAATATATATATTTTTGTGTATTTATATATACGTCTGTATAAGATTGTATATAATGTATACACAACAATTTATTGTTCCTTAATTAATGGTATGGTATGTACACTGGCTTACGTAAGGTACCGATGGCTTTTAGGCCTATATTTTGCTTTATTAGGCTACTGTCATGGCTTCTCGTTTTAATTTCTTTCATAACTTAGTTCCGTGATAAGAATGTTATGTTACACATTAAAGCTAATCTCTCATTCATGCTGGTTCGATGAATATATGCAATGTTTCTTTTTTTACAGCGCAGATAATGCAAATACTCCAGTGTATCCAATGACCCATAATTGCTCACGAACACTCCTTTACACACTACGCACGCTACACACACACACACACACACACGCATACGTGTGATGAAAAGAAATTGGCAGAGAAACGTAGCGATTACCGAAACCTAAGAACTTGATAAAGTAGTAGGTACTACCACTATAATCGTGTCGCAATTATAAATTTTAAAATACTGCACAACCTGTGGGATCCGAGTTCCACCATTCTCCAAGTATCTCGAGGGTGTCAACAAACGGCAAAGGTAAAATACGCGGCAACAGCGGTATATCGCTAAAAATCTATTTCGGTGTATCAATTTCTTGAAAGGTCGTTCCCCCTTTTTTTTCATTCAAGTGGATGCTCCCAATTATTGTAATTATTGTACCTATAGTCCCAGTGAGAAGATCTCGCGACACATCTTTCCACGTATATGTAGCAATTTTAACAATTGCTTTCTTTATGAACATATAAAAAGTGTTTTCTTTACAATTGCTCGCAGCAAGCTCTCTGCACCCTTGTAAAAACTTATTAAATCTTTGGTCCTTAACGTTACGTTTAAATAATAGTTATTATCCACAATATTGAATGCTTAGTATTACGTATGCTGACAAACACATCATTTGCAAGTTACCGATTTCGTGCATGACAGTAGCTACGAGTTAATCTTTGCTTACATCTCGTATATATCAAGAAACAAATCTTTCTTCCACGAAGTCGAGTTGACGCCGACACCTTACGATCCGATACGAATTCTCATTAATTGACGAAATGTGAGCAAATATTACCAGTTACTATCTTAAGATACTCGACAGAATCTTTTATGTAGGCCAGAAAAATTTGAAACTCAAGAACAGTCGATCGACAAAAGTGATGTACGTTCATACGAGCGTAAATCATTTATAATGGCAAGCCTATGAAACAGATTCGTTTGTTTTGTATGGCTCATGGCACTCATTTCATGATATGACTTAAGCCCGTAATCCACCGAGAAGCTAGGCTAAGCTGTGCTATGCTATGCTATGTTTTAGCTTAGCTTTTGGTGGAAACGGTTCCATAAGAATGTATCGAAGCTAAGTTTTTAAAACGTAGCATGGCATAGCATAGCATCGCATAGCTTAGCTTAGCTTCCCGGTGGATTCCCGGCTTTATAACGTAAGCATAGTAATCACATAGAAGATCAATAGCATGTTAAAGAGAGCATTTGCATTTTGTTTCTTTTTAACATTACAATGTTAATAGGTAGATATAGTATACATACAATATATATAAGATATATTACATTTATCTCATGACTGAATGATATGAAATATTTATAATGGTAACCCATCGAGTCTTATTGCACATGCAATTCTAACACATTAAACAACTACGCAATCCGTTTAACTTAACACGACCCGCGTCCTCCTTAACGTAGCACTGGTTGATTTACGAATTTAAAATAACAAATCACACGACCTATAAATCCGATATCTTAGCGAGCCGTTTAAATGAATTTAGTAACTTCAACGATACCTAAATGCACATTGAAGCGAGATGATCATTGTGAACTGTTACATTGTTAAATAATCAGTATCTAATATTAGACACCTTTATCCAATGTAAGACCGCACTCATTCGCACATTCGCATGAACATTTTATTCGCTTAGACTATACAGATCGCTTTTATTAAACCTAATACCACTTTGTTTAAGTAACACTGCAAATAATTCTATTGAAAAATATATGTTTTCAGATATATTTACAAAATTAATTTGCAACATTCATCCTTCCATTGAAGACCGCTATAAATAGAGATTTTTTTTATACATGCCGCGTACTTATGTTACGTTCTTACGTTATCCCCTTCATGTGCTTTCTAGGAATATAGATCGCAAACAAAAAGAAAAGTAAATTTTTTAACGTAGCGTTTCATTTAATGCACGTTAGAAACTTCAGTTGTAAACCTATCGATGTAATTTATATCGCGTTTGAGAGAGCGCTAAAGCAAACGCATTTAAAGTAATGAGTATCACGTGATATACTAATCGTTTATATTTTAGAAGAGAATGTTGATATTAGTATTCTTTTAACTCTATTAAATTTCACCGATAGAAAAATGCATTCAAGAGATAGATTCCTTGGCTCGTAAACATCCCGAATATTTAATATTTCTTAATATTGACTTTTTGACGAACATAAAAAAGATCTACTTGCAAGTTACCGTAGTGTAGAAAATAAACACGTTATCAAACTTCAAGCTTAAACTTAGCGTTACAAGCAAAGTTGCATCGAATGGAAGAACTTTTATAGATAATTTACGAATATTATAAAAATCATAGAAAATTTGTGTAATTAGTTCATATACATTTTTATATATAGCTATCGAAAGAGGATTACACCGAAATCCTCCGAGCTCTCTTTGGTCTTATCCGAGTTAATTTCTATAACACTTTTGGTAAGAATCATGCAGACGTCTGCATAAAATAATTCTATGTAAAACATTTCTCTTTTTTCTTTCAAGGATGATTCCCTGAGATGCTCAGATTCAGAGCAACTTTATTTGCTTAGCTATGAATGCAAAGCATCAATTAACATCTATTTATAACGTACTTACATATCATTCAACATCCGTAGTATCTTCGATGACAGAATCCCAATTGAATTCTGTCGCGCTCTGCCTCGATGGTAGCTCCCCAAGGTGTTGAAATCGTTGTACAAAATATGGATCGCGATCTCTAAGCCGTTTGAATCTTTGAAACGCAAGATTCTTCGCAAACTCATAGAGCTCTAGATCCAGTCTATTAAGCCTACGTACAGCGTCTAGCTGTTCCGCGCTGAGAGTTGCCATTGTAGCGGCACTCAGCGTTGCGTTGTGTTGCTCGAACGCAACAGCAAACCTCATTCCGAACGTTTCCTCAAAGGAATACTGCCCCACCTATTTGATTTTACATTAATCTTGTCAGATTTATGCATAACATAGAGGCCAGGGGAAAAACAAAATAATAGAGCTCGTAATATCGTAGAGCTTTAACCCTCTAGGGACGGGGATGTTTTAAACTTAACGTAGAATTTTTTTGAGTGTTAAAATAGTATATTTTATACTTCGGATTTGGAAGCTACTCGTTAATTTTTATTTTATTTATTTTTATTTTTTTTTAATTCGTTTATAACAAAAAAAAGTTTAATTTCGGGTTCTGATGGTACAACAGTTTCTTCTCTGCCTACTAAAGGTCACTATACCTATCAAATCTCGATCTTATTGATGGAACGTAAATAAAAATGTGATAATCTGAATGGGACTCTGGAGTCCCACTCGTCCCTAGAGGGTTAAAATATAAAATATGTGCTTGTCTAATAACAGCAGTGTATAATCTAGAACCCTTCCTCTATTAGACAATACAAGTAAAGAGCACAATAATAAACAATTGCTTGGATCGCATAAATCACATCTATTCATAAGCCATTAGTTTTCCATACATGCAGCGATGCATCAAGGACAATCGTGTCTAACGATAAGTCTAAGAGTTGCGTAATGCAAAAAAAGGGTCGAAGCTTGGACAAGAACATGATCTATTAAACATAAGAACGCTGCGAGAGACGTTAATTTATGTAAGATTGACCTGCGGGCTTTCAACACTTTGGACTCTGCCCTTAGATGCCTCATTAATCTGATCGCAAATAATGCCTTATTTTCTATTAACAAACTTTGATGTTGAATTTTAGTGAAAGAAATGTTAATCCTCTTATACCCCGCGAAGCGGAGGAGAAATCTGAATTGCCCAGTAAAATTAGAAGCGCGGTATGTTCACGGAATATTTATCGTTCGCGGAATATTTATCCTTCGCGTATGGTGGGTAAGACAAATATTTACATCAAGAGCTAGCTACTCTCTAACAGATGATTCCAGGCTGAAATGTAAAATACCGTGTTACTACAACTAACTTAAGCAAGCTAGAATTCAAACTAATCTCTTTAGAAACTGAAGCAACACGGAAATTGAAAAGATTTGTTAATATGTAAAAATATGCAAAGATATACTTGAACGTACAATATGCGGGAATGCGATTAACGGGGGTTAATTCTCTTTTCATAAGCGAATGGACGGTATTAGAATGAACAATAATGCGACCATGCAAACATGCAAGTTCAATACAAAAAAAATTAGTTCTTACTTTTTGGTATTCGGTCAACATGAAGAAAGGCATGAATTGCAAATTGTGTTTAGCGCTAGCCAACATGAGACGATCTCTCTCCAAGCTGCTGAGCGTAGAATTGTAACAACCAACAATGGATAGATCAGCCAACATTCTGGTTTGGCGATTACTTGCCAAATTATATGGGCACGCCATAAACTACATAAATTACAATATCGTTTATCAAACAGATTCGAATTCATACTTGTACATAGAATTTTCATCTAACTCTAATCGCATGGCTTTGCTGTTTCCAAGTGTATAAAATTTTCGTACGTAAATCTAAGTAAGGAGACTTCTTTGTAATTTGAAATTTTCGTAGCAACAAAGCACCCTGCTGTTTTAGTGAGAAGAATTGCATCGACACGAGGTAGGAAACAAGGAAGTCTTCAGATAAGGGGAAATGCTTATCTTAATGTGGTTCTAAATGTGAAAGCCTTTCAGATAACATACTCAATGGTGTACTCATAAAAGAAGTCAGTTTTATGAATTTACGAGAGTACCAAGATACAGATATCGTTCTGAAATAGTGGTGCTAAGATTTACGATACAACGGTACCTGTTCTAAAGAGACTCCTTGCCAACTGGATCCCGTATAGCATTGCGGTATATTCGCCTGGGTCCCTCCGCACCAGTGGCGGGCCCCTCTCCATGTCGCGCCCCTTTGTACGTGTCTGAACTCGGACAGGTATCGTGCGACGGGATCTCTTATTATAGTTATATAAAAGTATCTACGCTTTATCCCGTCCCCTTCGATTTTATTTAACTCGGTATGAACACAGCTAGTCAATTCTGTCCAGTCGGCGTGCAGGCCGCACTTCCAACCAGTCGAGTATCGCGAGAAGAGCCAGTTTTCATTGCGATTTGGACGGAAACAAAAGCAACGCTTGCGCCTTCTCTGACAAGAACACGGTCTCTGCAGATCCAGATCTCTAACTAAATGCTT
This sequence comes from Andrena fulva, assembly GCA_946251845.1. Taxonomy (NCBI): domain Eukaryota; kingdom Metazoa; phylum Arthropoda; class Insecta; order Hymenoptera; family Andrenidae; genus Andrena; species Andrena fulva. The sequence goes on along the minus strand of OX276329.1, from coordinate 55,573,397 downwards.
CCCGAATAACGTTCCTCCTGCAACACAAAAATAAAGAGAATGCCTCTTGCGTGGAAGACAGCTCTCGCCTCCGATGTCCCCTACAATGTTTCCCCCGAGGATATCATTATACGCTGCGGTTTTTACAAGCGTCTCCTGCGCGCGTATTAATGGTTCGCACGATCTTAAAAAGAATCTAGGGTCCGAGGTCGGATACAATCGGTGACTAGTGATACATTAGGCGTGCTTTTATGACTCGTATCCCCCATTAACATGCATCACGATGAAGGAAACATTATGGGAAGCGTGTACATAAAAAATAAGAAGGAAACAGGGATATGCATGCGTAGCATATGAAATGAGACGACATCCCTGAATTGCTCTTTCTCTTTCTAAGATAGGGCTCGGAGGTTGCGCCGTGCCTGATGAATAATGCAAAGATTCGGTTGTACAATGGTCAGAAGGGGTGTCGCATTGTTTTTATTCAGCTGCAGGATCGCTTGGCATTCGTCCAAAGAAATCTAAGTACAAAGTCAACCACAAATGTGTTATGCAGACATTTTATGATCCGCAAACAGTCTGGCTCATTTGCACACAACGTCGGAACTTATACAGCCCGTTTCAAGACCATAGCCGCCGGCTGGAGCGATCCGTTGAACTCGTGGCACGGGAATAAAAGAGTCCTACTACTCCGCTCTGAAGCACCCTATACAACGCGTTCTTATAATCTTGCGTAACTTATAAGCGTTACTTATATAAGCGTTTTATCAGCGTCCTCTAATAAACTCGTGCTCGAACGAAGACCGCAGTTCGCGAGGAAGATAGTCGGCGATATCATAGCGAACCGTTCGACTCTGTCGGAAAGGAAGTAGTAATCGTTGGACCAAGCCCGTATAGGGGAAGTGTTGATTCAATGAAATCATTGATTATACATTGCGAAGCGTCGTGAATTAAATGAGAATATTTTTAACGGCGAGAGCCAGGGGGGGGGGACCCAGACACCTGCACGGAGCAGGTCGACTCACCAGTCTTCTGAATGTGTAGGAAAACGATGACATCGTGCGCGTTGATATCAAACTGGAAGGTATCGTTGGTGAACACGTCGTCGTAGCCAAGGCTCCCCTGTATGCTCTGCAGTCTAAATGCAGGATGCACCGAGAGCAGGCCATTTTTGTCGAGCTCGACGGAGACGGAAGACAGGCCGGAGCCGGGGCCCGCGGACAGGCCCTCGGACAGCCTCACGGACTCCTTGATCTCGCGGCTCGTCAGGGCGCACACATGATCCGGGCAGAAGTAGCCGAGATAGATGATGCTGGTGAGCGCGAGAAACAAGCAGATCCCTACGACGCCACGCAACCGAGTCCTCCGCGCTCGCGACTCCATCGTCGCGGTCCTCTCGCATAAATCGTCCTGTACAAGGACCGAGAGTTCGCTAACGCCTTCTTCGCCTGAGCGTTTGCCCATTATCGTGCCCCATGTTTTTTTCCACCACTGGACACACACGGTGCACCGTTCGCCGAGACGGCCTGACCAAAACTGCGCTCCCAGCAAACGTCGGCCATAACGGATACCCCTCATCCCCACCGCTGCCCGCCCTGCGCGCCGCGGTCGCGCGCACTCTCGCGGCCATTGTGCCTGGTGTTCGTCGGTGACAGGGTTGCCAGACAACATTATGCAGCGCCACTTATTCAGCGGGAGGGGAATACACATTACCACCACTCCTGTAGGTGTTCCCCTTACGCTGGATAAGTGGCGCTGCATAATGTTGTCTGGCAACCCTGGTCAGCAGGCCCGGGTTAAGATTTTTGGGACCCGGGGCTATCCAACTTTCGAGGGCCGCTGTGGTTGAATAAGCGGAGGGGGGGGGGGAGGAGTAACAAAAAGTTAAACAATAACGAGTTATAAATTGCTTAGAACTGTAGGCTTAGAACGGGGCCCCCCTGGATAGTGGGGCCCGGGGCTGCAGCCCCCCCTTTAATCCGGGCCTGCTGGTCAGTAACAGTTTGTCTCGTGACGTTTGAAAGTGGGGTGCGTGATAGTCAGCTAAATAAACATCCTGTTTACCAATAGTCATATCAGCTAGTCATACATTTTCCGACAACTTTCACCGACACTAGTCATCCGCGCATTTCTCCACAACATCCTTCTACCTTTGCACCCTTACGCATCAACCCCTCCACCTCTAGCTAGTACCTTAGGCCTAAGACCATAAGACATACATGTATAAGTCTGTAAAACCGACGAACCACTCTACTTATATTAAATACTAGCTTAAAGTACCCGGCGTTGCCCGGGTAAAACTTCGATTATCACGGAGTGTCAAGGGGGTGAAATAAGGGGGAAAGGGTGGTATGTCCAGATTTCATGGTAGCCTATATTTTCCGCAGGGTTCTAGAGAGTAATTATGCAAAATTTGGTTCAGATAGGGTAAAAAAATCGGGATAAAAAGTATCCTGTATGTTATTCCTGTTCCTAGATTACGTATATTCAAAATTTCAGAAAGATCCGTTTCGTAATTCCGACGTGATTGAGTAACAAACATCCAAACATCCAAACACACTTTCACATTTATTATATTATATTATATATTATATTATATTATATTATATATTATATATTATATTATATATTATATTATATATTATATTATATATTATATATTATATATTATATATTATATTATATTATATTATATTATATTATATTATATTATATTATATTATATTATATTATATTATATTATATTATATTATATTATATTATATTATATTATATTATATTATATTATATTATATTATATTATATTATATTATATATTATATTATATTATATTATATATGAAATCGGAACAAGTCCATACGCGCATAAGTAGAATCTATATAGTGTTCTGCGCTCTGCGCGAAAGAGATGCGCGTGACGGTTGCCCGTACAGTGGTGGGGATGCGAGTCCCATCGTTAGCTGTTTTGTGAGCACTGCGATTCACGAAAACCTTGCTTCACTAAAATCGTCATTGCTCGGCTTCTATTTGTCACAGCTTAATGTCGCATACACATAAACCTTCCTCGAGAAATGCTTTACACAACGGTGCAACCCGCATCACAATCCGTCCAGTGGTTTCGGAGGTTTAAGATTTTGAACAAACGAATAGTTACATTCTTATTTATATAGATATACATATATTCTAAAGTGTCGTCGTTCGGCATTACAATCCCTTCACCTAAACGGTATGCTTGTACGACGGTGTCTAAAACGTATCGTGAGAAACTAAGAGTGCTGGATCTACGGATTCCAACTCTTCTGCGTCCTCGCGCCCAGACCGTCACAGGTGCGCGACGGAGTATATTTAAAAATGCCGAGTTACATGGCGCACATAATGTAAGAACCTAAATACGCGCATATGCGCACGCGCGACCACGCCGCGTTTATTTTAAGTAACGTCGGTTTTGTCCTTTTTCCGGAACAGGAATTTGGAGAATGTTTCTTTTACGGGGAGAGACCGCGGCCGGGTGCGCCGGCTTTTGCGCGAGACCGAGTTTAACTTGCCGATGCTGATATGTCGCGAAAATTATAATGTTTTAAAGGTATTTGATTGCTTTATGAGGAAATGCATCCTTTTGTTGCTGTGGGACGCATTTGGGATCTATTTGAATATTGCTGTAAAGGTTTCTCAGTCCTAAGAATGCGCGGGATTCAAAGTTTGAATTCGAGTACACTTGCCAATTTTGTCCGTTTCTATCTCGTTTATTTTGAATTGCTTTTTGGTGCTCTCGTTTTTAAGATATAATGAGAGATTAGATTAAATAGTAGTTTGATTCTTATTCTTTAGTTTTCCATGTTTTCGATGCTACATTTTCTAAAACGTCTCAGATATGTTTGAAAGTAACGCCATCCGTTACAATCTTTTAGAAATTGAAATTTATTAATATACTCGTTTTGCCGCCTTTTTCGATCACTGCGAAGTAAGCGCTACTCCAGACTAGGTAGTTTATCGACGTTTGCATTACTTCAGATCGAAGCAGTGCAACGTACACACATAACCTCTTTAGACTTGTCAAAATTTGTGTCCCGAATTTCAACGTTCTGTTTATATCATACGGTTACTTTGTTATATATATTAAAGTCACATAGCTTAAATTTTTTACTCTCTTCGAGTAAGTATTATTACATGCAGGTACAGCATTCATTGTCAATTGCTTCGGGTTTATAGAATATCCATGACAAGTGTTTGAGATTCTACTGGTTACATATTTCGCTTGTTTAATTATTCATTATTTTTACCATTTTACTTATCTTCGTCGTATTTATCAACGTATATAGTTATTGTCGTATTATCGCTTTTATCCTCTTTGTTTTATAATTATACACGTATTACGTAACAAAACCAGATAAATTTGTTTCCTCGCATTGTATACAGTTCAAGGTGTTAAATTTCCATTTGTAACAGTAATTTGCAATTCATTTGTGGAAACGTATGCGCAAGAATATTACCACATGCTATCTTTCAACATTTAGAATGACAACTATTGAGTTATTAGAGGATAGAATCGCCGACTTGGAGAAGCGAATATACGGGCTTACAAATGCGAAAGACGCCGACATCGCCCCGTTGGAGAATCCTGTGGTCGATAGTCTTTTGCACGTGAACACGTTGATTTCATCTGCTATGTCAGGGCGTGAGAAAGCTAACGCGGCGATAAAGCGGCTGCCGGAATTAAATAGTTACTTAGATCCGGTGTGCGAAAGCTCAGAAATACCTACGGAGGCTAAAGTTCAGCTACTGCTTGTGATGACGCCGGAGATCAAGCAGAATTACGAAATGCTGCGTCAGATACAAGAATTGGCGCCTGCGTTAGAGACCGATCGCTTGCAAGATGTGCCGGAGTTAACGAATAAGCTGAATAACTTAAATTTGTCGTATTTAAAGATATACGAAGAGAGTCAAGACTTAAATGGGCGCATGAACGAAATATTTTCCAAGTATAACGAAGTGATAACCGGCATCTCCAAGTCATTAATTACCATAGACGCGGCGGTAACTGCCGCCGAAGTCGCGGCTCTGCCCAAGAAGCAAGTAGATTGAAAGTGTACTGTACAATTAGCACATGGTTTTAGCGATGATATTATTTAATGTTTTTTACCTTGAAGTGAAAAAGTGTTGCATACGTTTAAAGTACATTTATTTTTTATCTTAGTATATATAAAAATATTTACGCATTCATCAATGACTATGCATACATGAACATATTTTATTGTTGTATCTCTCCGTAACAATGTATTTTATTAAAATACTTATATATTATATACATTCGTCCTACCTATTTCTTATCCTAGTCCACCGTTCGTTTCGGAAATCCCGCCCTAGGATCTCCGAGACGAACCGTTTAATGAATAATTGGGCGTATTTATGTGGCGGTCTCTTATTTCGAATAAATACTCTCATTTTGCTGTTGACTTCTGCATAGTAACTGAATCCGAACGCTTCGCAGGGTCCAGTTACTATCCGAAATTAACAGCCCAATAGAAGCAGATTTTTGAAACTGTTAGGTATTTAACAGGGTCAAACATTCAATATCTTTCTCACTGTGACACTTAAGAAACAGCATAAGAGACCTAATTTTCTAAACCTGTAAAAAATCTCTTATAATGTTAATCATATTAAACAGTCACTTTATACAGTATTTACAAACTTATTAATTGTAAATAAGTATCGTGTCGCCGGTCGTATGTACCCTCCGTAGTTCTCTTTGTTCCCGTACGTGTCGCGAGTGTAGGGCTCGCTACGAAATATTGCAGTATCTACCCATTAATCAGTATTCGGTAATGTAACAAAGAAACGATCATCTAACATTTCCTTTCAAATACAGAACATCGAATTATGGCCATTTAATGTTATCCGTCGAATGCACTCTTTGCATTTAAATAGGAACATACTGTTTGAAGTATAGACGGATATAACGAGAAAGCAACGAATTAAGTACACCTCTTCCTGTTCGCTATCACTTCGCGAATTCCGAAACGGAGTGGAAGGTCTCCCCTATTCGTCCCCTCCTACGAATTTTCTGCTCTTTCTAATACTAATCCCAGTATGTATGTCGCGGTCAATTTAGATTAGATTCGTCTAATACTCCTGTGCTTTCATTGGATAAAAAAAGAAGAAGAAACAATCAAGTAGAGCTTTAGCTTTCCATTTGCAAAGCAGGCACAGACTGTCGCAGCCAAGAAAGCGCAGGTTCCACGCTGGAATAGATTGCTGGGTGGCCCCTTGAGCACCTGCTATGATGACTGAGTAATCCCTGAATTTCCCATCTGGCTGATTCTCCCCCAGATTCACTGCCGCACATTAGAGGTGCTCCTTCGTCGTTCTGAAATAGACAGTTCGAATATTGTTTGCTGTCCATGCACACCTACTCCTCTGGAGCAATGCAATCTAGATTTTAAATCTTACATAGCAAGGTCCTTTGTCCGTATCGGTGAATCCAGCGCATATGTTGTCCTTAGTGATAAATCCTGCGTAGTGACTCGTCCCGTTGCATTTTTCTGAATCGTACGTTGGTAATGGCAGGAACTTCAGGTATTTCTGCAAGTCCACCTCCCCGTTCACGGGGAATCCCCATCCAACAGTAACGCATATTTGTCTTGGCTGAAATTTAAAGAAAGAAAGGGACAGATGATGTGTGTTCTCAAGTGAAAGATATTACCAGACCTTGAGATCACGATACACACCTGTATGGGGTGCTGAGGAAGGCAAACAGCGCTCACGTTCCTCGAGAAAGTCAAAGGTTTCTCTAGCTGCACCAACGCGATATCGTTGTTGTACAGGAATTGATTGTATTTCACTTGTGGATAGGGGATGATGTTCCTAACGGGGTGTGCCGTTAGCAGATTTTCACCGGTGAACAGTTGCCATCCATTGCTCTGCTTGTATCTGAAATTGGAGGATGATCTGGTTCAGATTAACCCAATCTAATACACTTAACTTTCGCGTTTCGATTTCGTTCGTCGATTCTTCCATTACCCACCTGTGAATGCAGGAATAACTGGAGAGCACGTGCATCGGCCCCACCACGCTCGCCGTGCAAGCAGCACCATATTTCGGTTCCTTTAACAAAACCACGCTGGACCATTGCCCTTCGCTGGCTGGAGTTCCGCCGATTAGTCTCGCTGTTGGACCCTCCCCATAATGGGAACCGCAGGAGAATTCTTGGCAGGAGATCTGCACGACCTTCTCCGAAACGCAGAACTCCACTGGTTCCAAGTTCGTGACTAGTGGCATACGGTGATTTGGATTGGACTTCAGTCTTAGAATTTTCTGCTGCCTATCCCACTTCGTCAACTCCGTCGCCTCGGCGCCAGCGAACCCTAGTGCTTGGCAATAAGACTCGCTGAACTCTCCGCTCCATGCATCGGAGCAAACTAAGCGGTGGCTGCCGTCGAATTGCCTGTAACGCGATAAAAATGTGTACTCTAGGTCAATTGTAGTGATACACGATCGTGGGAGTGGTCCCAAATTCTTGTAGGGCAATCTGATAGCAAAGTTCGTTATGCATTTTCTTCGGAAAAAAGGGAGAGGACCTGTTCGAAATTAATTTTGATCAACGTAGACAAGTAACTCATCCCGAATCAATGCTTTATCAGTTTGTTCCTCAATCGAGCTCAAATCATCTACTCGTTTAATAAAGATTTTCAATGTAGATGTATACCTTATTTTCAACAGAGACGCGGTCTCAATCACCCCGTGTGCTCCGTTATTTCCAGCTTCGCTTTCTTTATGCGGATCCGTGAAATTTCTCTCCGTCGTCATGTTTGTTATTAAACAGCCCCATTCGTCAGAATGATCCGGGCAGTGTTCTATTCCATCGCAAACCTGATTTTCTGGGACGCATCCGCCTGTCTGGCACTTGAATTGATCGAGGGCGCAGTCGCAGAGCTTCTCGTCCTCTCCGTTTGCACACTCGCTGATTCCATTGCAGTGCCATGTCAGTGGTATGCACCAGTTCTCCGTTGGACAAAGATACTCGTCGTTGCCGCAGATTTTGGCACAGTTATATTCGTCCCGATGGTCTTCGCAATCTGGTCGTCCATCGCACTCCCAGATGCCTGGGATACATCTTCCTGGAATGAAAAGTCCACTCAACATAAGCAACTGAATGTTTCTGTTCGTTCTGTTGCGATTGAAACCGATGCAATCGCGATTCAGCGATAATAAAAGTGATATTAAATAATAAAGGACAGAGTCTCTTTCTCACGAAAAACGACTGCCTAGTCCCCTTAGTTCTTTCCGAAATACGATAACTAAACTCCTACAAAAACAACACCTGCGGTATCACTCCGCAGATAGCATTCTCTATAAGAAAACCGGGTTAATTCGTCCTCAATTGTTCTCAGACCAACAGCGAACATTCCTATCCCAGAAATGACCCAGTTGACTACTAATCTGTGACTTCTTTTAACCGTACCAAGCGACATTGACAACTCGTGTCCCATTACCTGAAAGAAACACGCGACTGTCCCGCCAGCCGTATTAGTATCGAACGCGACCGTTTTCCCTTTCACTTCTTGCGTTCCACGATCGTTACTCCGATCTACATCCAACCATCCATCGTATAATAGCTTCAACCTTAACAACTCACCGTTGGGGCATTTGAACTCGTCGAACTGGCACTTCCATTCGTCGCACTTCCTCTCGTCACTGCCGTCGTCGCAGTCCACGATCCTGTTGCACACCAGGTCCCTTTTCAAGCATTGCCCACTGGCGCACTGGAAGTTCCCAGGGCAGCCCTCCTCCTCGCAGTTCAATTCGTCCGAGCCGTCCGAGCAGTCGTTCTCAGAGTCGCATTGCGCTGATCGCTTGACGCAGTACGCGCCGTCCCTGGACGTCCCGTTCGTGCATTGGAACTGGCCGGCGGTGCACTTGGAGTAAACGATGTTTGGAGGCAGGTGCGGGAAGGGCACGTCGATGTGGCTCGTCGTCTCGACGACCGTATCCGGTGATTTGGTCGTCGGAACGGTCGTGGCCACGTTTTGCTCTCTCGCGGGCTGATTCACGCCCGTTTCCTGCTCGAGTGAGGTAACAGATGATTGAGGAAACGCTGGAGGCTGCGAACCTGTCCGATTCGCTTTTGTCCCATCCAGCGCGGCAATTTTCCCTGGGTCGATCATCGCGTGTCCTTCGTTGGTCGGTTCGCTGACAATCGACGGATTATCTGTGGCGAAGTCGTCGTCCGTGTTCTGCCGGCGAAGATGATAGTTTCGAACGACTACGAAGGGCTCGGTGACGTGCTCCGGTTCGATGATTTCCTCTGAAACGGGGATGAAGCTCGGGTATGTCTTTGCGCTGTCCGCTTTGGTACTGGTGTTTCCTTCAATTGAAGAGAAGTCGACAAGCCTTGGCTCCGTTTGATTGGACTCACCGGTGGTCTCAATAATCTTCACCTTTGGCACCTGCGCAGAGTTCTCTGTTGCGTCAGGCGAGGCTGATTCTGGGACCTCTGTTACGTTGTGAGCTTCTTTTGGAGTACTTTCTGTGGTAACCTGTATCTCTGTTGACACTAAGGTAGTGGGATTTGGAACCTCCGTCGCTACGTTCTCTTCATTCCCTTCTAGATTGAGTTCCTTCTCTTTTTTATATTTGTACTTATCAGTCACCTTCTTGTCTGTCGATTTCTTCTTCACCTCCAACGTCTTCTCTAATGGAATCACCCTCAAATCTTCCTCTGACAATTCCCCCACGTCCAAATCGGGCAACACAGCTCTAGGCGTCGTGGTGATCAAGTGGCTCTTAAAGTCGAACCCCGTAGGCTGTGTGTCGTCTTCGAGTATCTCAGTAACTGGCCTGACATCCTCGGTTGTGCTGGAACTGCTTGGCTCTTGGATGACACTCTTTTCTGTAGTGACGTCCACAGTGGACACTGGGAGGGTAGGTTCAGAAACTGGAGCCTCTGTCACTGTTTCGTTCATCACTTCCATCTTCTTCTGCGTATTCTCTTCGTCATTCATCGCCGATGGTGTAGTTACGTTTTCCTGACTCGTGTTTGCTTTGCTCACGAGTGGAATCACCGCCTGCGGCCACGAAATATTTATATTTCTACCACCAACGTGTTCCAATGCACTGGTCAACAGATCGTCCGTTTTATTATCGTGCAGATGAACCTGCCCTATCGGACTGGTTACCGAATCCTCGGTTTTATTAACGAACATCGAAGGTTCTTTCTCCCCAGACATCTCCACGGCGCCTGCATTCTGGGTGTCGTTGCTCGTTGTCTCAGTGTCTGGTTTCACGGACGACGTGGTCAGCAGCGAGTCACTCTCCGTAGTTTGCAGTTCTTCAGGAAGTATGGGCACCTGGGCGGTGGTTTTGGTATCCGTCGACGCCGCGTGGGTGGTTGGAGTCTGTACCGTCGTCGCATCCTCCCTTTCTACGTGGTTAGTATCATTGTCCTTTCGAGGACTCTCCTCGGTGACCGTGGTGCTTTCGAATTTCTCTGTCGTGGACATCTCTTGCTGTATCTCCATTGGCAACACTGGTATCTGCGTGGTCAGTTTTGCGTCTTCTACATGTTTATCTGGAAGACTTCCCATTGTGGTCGTAGCAACTTCGGTGTCGTTCAACATCCCTGTCGGTTTCAACGATTCCTCGTCTTTATTCTGAGTGGGATCTAAGTCACTCAGCTTGCTGGGTTTCTTAATCGCCTTATGAATCTCCGTGTCGTCGTGTTGATACCCCTTCGACAAGGTGTCGTCATTTATATCATTGTACAGATCCTCCACAGCGTTCTCCTCTGGCTTCTCAGAGGTAGTTGCATTGTTCGCGGCTGGTCTTTCCAAGTGTTTCTCTGCTACATCCATCGTGGGCATGCTAGTTGCACTAGCCTCGGTGGATACCTCAGACTTGTCCTTATCTACATCATACTTGATCGTAGTCTCTGTTTCCTTAAACTGCGCTTCCAGTGGTACCACTTTCAGTGCTTCCTCATCTTCCTCGGGAACGTTTCGACCCTCACTTTCCTTCATCTTCTCCTCACTGCTGTCTGGCTTATTAACAACGTCATACGTATGCAGTCCATTTTGATCCCCAGCTTCTGTGTCATTACTTTCAACAGCATCCAATGCTTCCTTGCCAATACCACCAGCGATTTCGTTCTTGCTATCCGTGTGGTTTACCTTCTTGCTATCACCCTCTTGCTCGACCAATGGTTTACTGTCATGCATCTCTGGGTGCACATCGTTTATCGACTCCTTAGGGGCAGTTTCGTTCACAGAATGCTCCGTGGATGGTGTAACATTCTCTGTCACTGGTTTGTACGTGACGACATCTTCAACTGGCCCCTCGAAAGGATTGGGTACATCCTGCTCGTCCTTGTCGAGTCTAGGCGCCTTCTTCACTTCCTTCTCCCTCTGAACGTCTGGTAGGAAGGGTGACATGTCGTCAACGTGCTTGTCGTAGGTCATGTCGGGCTTCTCTGTCACTGCATTCTCTGGATACACGGCAGGGTGCAGCGGATGGTTGGTAGACTGGTCCAAATTGTCGTCGTAACGACCTGAGTAACCCGAATCACCTACCGAAACGATGTTCTCTTCTGGGTGGGTGGTGGAATGGTGTAAGGTGGTCCCGATTCTCTCAGTAGAGGATCCAGCCTTGCTTCCTGTCGTGGTACCTTCAGATATTGTTGCGTTTACAGGGTGGATGCTCTGCTCAGGGATAAGTTGAGGGATAATCCCATGGAGCTTTTCTAACTCGCTGATGTGATCAGTTTTCGGTATGACCATTATATGCTCCTCCTCTGTTTTGTTCTTAAGGGACTCTAGCACCACGGGCTCAATATTGTGGCCAAAGTTCTTTGGTAGTTTGGGGAACAGGGTCGTTGACGTGTGCTCAATAATATTCGTTTCGTTCGAGTCGTGTGCACTCGACTCGGAATGCGCTACCGAAGATTCGGTGGTGTCTTCGGGTAAAGCTGATGCGTTTTCTGACTTGGGCTCCTCGGAAGTCGTAGCGCTACCCTCTGCTGTGGAACTTATGTCAGTGGCGTTCTCCGGTAAGGTGTCTACAAGAAGAGTGGTTGTTTCAGTATCTACATTCGAGTTTGTAGTAGATTCCACTTCAAGAACTGTAGATTTAGTACTGGACAATGTCATTGATCCAGATTCTGTGGAGGGATCTGTGTTTCCAGTCTCATCGTGCTCTGTTACCCCATCTCGCATTACACCAGCTTCAGTAGCTTGCTCTACTTTTGGTGTTTCCTGTTTGTCAAGCCCCATAGGATTTTCTGTCACTTTCTCCTCCTCATCGTTGATCTCTTTCATCGTCGTATCGATCACTGGCGTTGTACTCATTTCAGTCTGATCTGCGGACGAATGATTCTTACTCTTTTCGTCGTTGACCATCAAAGGAATCACTGGCAAGGGTGCATCGTCGCCTAACGGTCCCTCGGTTGGCATTTCGTTACTCATCAACGTAGTCTCTTCAAAGGTGTTCGGAAGTGTTGTCGTTTCTGGCTCCATGCTCGTAGAAACGTTAGACTGCAATGTGTTCGCGCCTTCATCCTCGAGCATGGATGTTGCGATCGAAGTTTGGGGTGATTCAGTGGATGGTGATTCTGTAATTGATCCGACGAAGACATTATTCGTAGTCATGGATTCAGTGGAGGAATCTGATTTACTAGAAGGCTGTTCAGTGGAAGACATTGTTCCCATACTGTGCTGCATCTCAGTAGAGTGCTCCATTTCGTGAGACACTTCAAGAATGTTTTGTTCGGGCTTTGTCTCGATAGAATCCGATTTCGTGGGCGGTAAAGTGAGTAATTTGTATTCAGTAGAGGATTCTGGTTCACTTGAAGGTTTCAATTCGGTGACTGGTTCACCTTCGACGGAGGATGCTGACTCTGTTGGTGGTTTGAACTCGATAGTAGCTTCGGTAGATGCTACTGGTTCTGCTGAAGGCTCTGTAGTAAGAGATTGCGGGTGGACGGGTGGTTTTGCGAGAGACGGGAGGTCAGTGATGGGCTCTGGAGAGGGCTCTGGCTCTGGAGAGGGCTCTGGCTCTGGAGACGGCTCTGGCTCTGGCTCTGCAGAGGGCTCTGGCTCTGCAGAGGGCTCTGGCTCTGCAGAGGGCTCTGGCTCTGGAGAGGGCTCTGGTTCTGCAGAGGGTTCTGGGGTGGCTGAGGTTCCTGGTTCTGGTTCTGCAGAAGGTTCTGGAGTAGCTGAGATACCTGGCTCTGATTCTGCAGAAAGCACTGCTTCTGCTGGGGATTTTGTTGTGGAAGAAGGTTCTGGTTCCACTGAAGCACCTGGTTCAGCAGAAGGCTCTGCTGAGGGCTCTGGGCTTACTGAAGGTTCTGGCTCAGCTGAAGGTTCAACAGTGGGTTCTGGTTCAGCTGAAGGTTCAGGCTCCGAAGTAGGTTCCGGATTAGTAGGCTCACTTGTTGGTTCAGCTTTCGGCTCAGCATCAACATGATCCGAGTGGTCGTGCATCCAATGAACAGACTCGGGATCATCACTAAGCGCATGATTCCGCTCCGTCGTGGTCACAGGCGTAGCCTTCGCCTCGTAATCCGATTGCGGATGCATATGGACCGTCTGCCTATCATCCTGCGACGAATCATGCTGCACATGCGCTACCTGCGTGGTGAAATCCAAATGGTCCCAATTATCGGGTCGTCTAGGCTCGAACTCGCTTCCTGGTCCTCTACTCCTGCCTTGAACGTGATCATGCACCGCTTCGGTATTCGATTCCGGCGGCTCGTCGTCCATGTCAACGTTGCTCAGATCGTTCTTATCTACGCATCTCTTCCCGTCCTTATCCAACGTCTTTCCAGAAGTACAAGAGCACACGAACACAGCCTCCGCGTAATCGTACTTACAGACCTCAGCACACCCATGATTTTCGATCTGACATTCGTCCAAGAGTATGCTGACCCGTAGCTTTCTCAAATGATACTGCCCAATCATGTTGCCGCCTTTCCGCAGCGTCTCTTCGATCATCTGCTGCACCTCTTCAGGCGCGGGGCGCGGTGGATAGCTTATCCTGAACTTCACGTCTCCTTCTTTGCCTATCTCGTACACCTTAACGATCGTCTCGTTTTCCGTATGGCGCAGCATGCTCGTCAGATGCTCCTCTATGTCTGAAGCAACCTGCCTGTACACCCTGGACTTGTGATCGTGCAAATCGTTGCTCCAATGCAAATCATCCAGCTGCAATAGCCCATTCAGAGCGCTCGAGACAGAGTTATACATAGATTCGTCTGTAGTCGGCCACGGTGGGAAGCTCGAAGTCGCGGGTGGAGGACTCGACGGTGGATCTTTGATGTACTCTTGACTTCCCGCGGTTCGAACGTCACCGAATTGCCGGGAGTTAGTTTGCTGGACGTTCTCCAAGGGTTCTGAGGCTTCTTGCGTCAGGATCACACCGGCTGTAACAGAATTGCACGTTCCACAGTCGTTTCTGTGATGGTAAATGGAAGAGATTGATGCAATGCGGGGGTTCTTACTTGCAGCCAGAATGGCGATGATGATGGCAACCAGGAGGACCAGTAGCCCGCATCCCCAGCAGGCCATCCTTCTCCAATACGAGCTTCTCGACCGTTTGTCCTTCGTTACGTACAATTTCTCGCCCCTGTAACACAACGTGGCGACAGGTTAAGAACAGTCGTCTACGCTGGCCGCCCTATCACCCCCATCCTGGACCCAAGTTAAGCGTATTTTGTACAGCACTGTGCTTGCCAATGTCCGAGACCTTCTTCAGCGACCAGCCATTGGGATTAGAAGCTCCCCTAGACGAACAGACACCACTCTAAGAACACGTATCCGCGAACGAATCGAGTCGTCCCAACCAACGTTCTGCATAGCCCTTCTGCACCTCGGGCTTTCTCGGAACGTTCGTCGAAGTCTGTTGCGTGAGATGGCGATACGTGACTTGGGGAATCGTAGGACCCAGAGTGTGATCTGTGTTGATGTGTAGGAGGGGTAGTTTCAATCATTTCTCATGCCTGAGGGTGTGACCACCTGTCAGTATATCGAAACGATCGTTTCAGCGAATGGAAATGCCGTGTGGTATGTATAGGACGAGGACGTGGCGCCTCTTCTTTCAGTGGGGCTCACGTAGTCAGCAATCGATTGAAAAAAAAACGGACAAAACTTATTCCCCTTTATTTCGATCCACGTGTCCACGAGTATAGTATACATAAACGTGTGGTCACGGTGCAATTGTGGGTATGGAGGGTTTCTGTGAAACTGTTTGCATTCCATCGTCAGACACATCAAGGCTCAGCCGCGCATTCGAAAGAAAAAAAAAATGTATGAATAAGAGAGCAGCGTAGGTAAGCGGGTTAGTTCGCGTTCGTGCGCATCCACCGTTCATCGGATTCAACCAGCCTCCCTGTTCCTCATCCTCGAAAGCATCGGTGAAGTACCTGAGGGCTGTCAGCCAGTGGGAATAGTCGACCAGTCCGGCGGCTGGGTCTCTCAGGCTGAGTCCCTCGCGGCCGACGCCGGGGCCCAAATCAAAACGCACTCCAGCCACGGTTGTTTCAACCTCGGCCTCGGGACCCCTGCTAGGTGCCGCGACAACAGAAAACACCGTCTAACTCTCTACTAAGGCTGGGGCAAAGTGTGATGTATCGGTCAGCAGCGGTGAAACTGTACACGGTGGCTCTAACGTGTGCACGTGGCTGATGATCGAGCCCTCGAGCGCGGAGCAGATACTTGTTCGATGATGGTGCAGGTGTATATACTGAGCAACAGTGAGGTTTGAAGGGGTTAAAGATAGAGGTGGAAGTAGAGGAGTCCCTCTGGGAGATATATGGTTGCTTTGGTCTTGATACAAGATGGTCTGCCAAATTTTGAATGCAATTCTTATCTGTTCTCATGTAATGGAGTTTTTGTATAGAATAATCTTTGACAATTATTAGTTTAGGTCGCAGCAGATCCTGCCTTCAGAATATTAAGGTAACTTCTTGTTGCATTCTTTGCTAATTAATCATAATACACGTACATGCTCCGCGCGAAGGTTTCTCATAAACTAATACCCGGTGCACTGCGCTATTACGAACATACTACTTCTTACTCTCTAGCAAGTTGATCAATTTACACTCACGCGATCACACAGCGTTTCGCAATGGAGATCCTTTCAAAATTTCAGCGCGCCCTATCGAAACCGCGAACAGCATCGAGCAATCGTTGCGCTCATCAACTTGCTATTTACTTTCCTAACATTTTCGGAATACCATTGGGCCACTTGGAAGGCAAGCGATGCGTTAAGAGAGAAAAAAACCGGTAGGACACTGCTAGACTCTTGCAGACCGATCGTCAGGTTCTCTAACATTTCCTTTCCCTCACGGTTTTTTTTTATAACTGTGAGTCGCGAAATTATTTTGAAATCGAGGAAACCTGCGACTCGTCGAATTGCAGAATGCTTATGTCGGCTCTGTTTCTGCGTCGAACGAACAGAACGACGAAAGACGGTCATTTTTGCAATGGTGGCGGTCACTCTTGCATTTTGCTATGAAATGTTGTGACACATTCGTTTCGCAAACTCCTCCACCGGTGAACGTATACCGCAATGGCTGAGGACCTTCGCTCGTTCCGTTTCTGTCTGCGGCCTTTTTTTTTATTGAACCGATACATTTGCATTTCCCCCGTTGGGTACGATGCAATAGGATCGTACTCAGATACAAACTATCCGATTCTGATATAATCAATGCAATCCATGCAAGTCTTCCTAAAATGTTTTTAACTATTGCTCCATCGTTCCTCTATATCTTTAAAAATAAAGAGGATTCCCTACAGAATTTTGAAGTACATCTAAGACATCGCAGGAGGTCGAAATACTTCTCTGATGGTAGACTCTGATTCTTTAGACATGAAATATTTCAAAATATCGTAAATGAGAAGGTCCCAGGAATATATTAACATTCGTAAACTCGATGTTAAATTAATATGACTCCGGGTAGGTATGGGGAAGAGTGGGTAGCCCCGGACGGTGGGTAGCCCCGGACATTGTTGTATCTTCACTACCATGCCACATAGAAAAATAAATGGCAGATTATAACATGGCTGCCTAAGCCCAGAAACAGTTTCAAGTGTGTAGTAGCGTGCACGCCAAGCGCATTCGACATTATAATCAGTTTTCTTCCCACTGAAAGTGACGTTACTGAGGCCATTAAATTTCATTGGTGCTTGTTGTGTATTAAATGTAAGTATTGTTACATGTCTTATTGATTTTACTATTCAAAATTTAACATTTTTTAAGATTCTTAAACATTTAGCTAAATTCTTTTCATATTGTACAAGTGAATGGTAAAAATATTGGATCAAGTCAATCGGGTACCCCCGGTCACTAATATGGCGGGTACCCTCGGACACTTTTACGAACCTTACTTTTTAAAAACATACATTTTATTATTGTGATTCCTTATCAGTTTACACTACTTTAAGATGCTAAATACTATAAATATATTTGTTTTAGAATACGGTTATAAAAATGCCAAAATTTAAGGGGCCAACTAGCAACAGAGGCAAGTGGGATGGAAATAAGATGAAAGAAGCAATTGTATGTGTTATGGAGGGCAAGTTAACAGTAAGATTAGCTGCTGAAAGATATGATGTACCACGTAGCACGCTACAAGATCGCGTAAAAGCATTAAAGAGCGGCCAAGAAGTGGTTTTTAAACCAAAATTAGGTCGATTTGATTCTACTTTTAATGAACATTTTTCATTGCAATTTTGGACGAACGACTAATTTTTTTTACTGTGCCGGGGGGGAGGGCAAACTCTCTCCCCTGCCCCACTTTGGCTACGCGGTGAAACCTTCGAAGAAGACTGAATCCAATGCAATAAATGCAAAGATTCAGCATATAACGACTGTGCAAATATTGATCCATCAAATTTTTATTATTTCTGTGATGTATGTAAGAAATAAGGATACGCGATACGTCTAGATGAACGTTGAAAATTATGTCCGGGGCTACCCGCCTATTTTTTGATTGTGTAAAAACAGAGGCTACAGGTTTCTGATTTTTTTTCTTAAATTATTTAAGAAATGTGTTCTTTTTTTTTAGTTATAACGCAGCAGGAGGTGCTTATTTTGATTTCCTGAATTAGTAATTTGATTATAATTTATTGGTTGTATATTGTTTTTGTGTTTCATTTAAGTGTCCGGGGCTACCCACGCTTCCCCTATACAAAAAATGAATATCGTGTTTAGAAATCATTTATCCATAAAAGCCAAGTGTTCGATCACAATTAGTGCTACCTAGGAACGTATAAAACATACATCGCTTTCAACCGATTTTCAAAAACGAGCCATACAGTTTCCCCGCTTATAACTCCGAAATTCCACTGACTAATCATTTCCCACGAAGCTCACAACGCAATCCTCGCTAATCGCTGTATTTTCCCGCCAAAACTACACTCTGAACAAAGTCAGTCCCCCAGAGGCTATCAACAGTCTCTCCCCTCCACCATTCCACTGAATTACCTCCACCTTTCCACCTGTGGTCAGGCCTGGCGGAGGGGGAGGGGCTTGGACAGCCAACTGATGTCACTCCAGACTATAAACCCGCCGGGCTGGTGAACAATAAACGCACAGCGACCAAGTTAATGTTAAACAAGTAGCCAAGAAGAGGATACACATTGTAGGCAGAGTGATGCAAGTGCGTTGAAAATCTAGCATCGTTACCTGATGTACTTCCGATGCTCGTTCACAGGCACGAAATACTCTTCGTAGGGATCGGCTGGGACTTCGCAGGCCTCCTGGCCCTTCGTCTGGTGATTGTTGCCCGCGTAAGGCCTCATCGAGACCAGTTCCAAGTTTACGGCCTCGATCTGCTCCTTCTTTCCGGTGTCTGGGGAAAACGGGAAATCCGTTAATTACGTTGTCAATGTCGGCTGCGGCGGGTGGCGGAACCGGTTCCCGTTTTTCGGTCGCGAATTCAGAGAAACCTCGTTCCTTGCATGAATTAATCGTCGCCCACCCCTTTCCCCCGTGTCATTGGTAATAACGGAGGGACCGCTAACCCCTGTCGGTTGAGTTTTTCTTGGGGGAACTGGTAGAGTGAGGTCCATTCGACTTTGATCGGCAATTTCTGGCTTTCAACTGCGGTAGTTCCCTTGGCGCAGTTAGCGTAGCTCGGTCAGGGATGATAGATGTACATAATCGCCCAATTTTCAAGTGATAAAGGATAGTTTTGTACGCTCGAACGTCCCCGTGCTCGTGTTTCTTTGGAGGTACTGTGCGAGGCGACGTGCAACGTTTCTAAAGGAGCATATTTCCTCGTGGATGTTGGTTTTTCGACCTTCTTATGCAACGGGAAATATTGTTCTTCAGGGGCATTAGAATTCAATTACCGTGCATCACGAACTGCGATGGAGAATGCGCTCGTTCATGATTCATGACCGAGAGTGGTTCCATCAGCGGTAATGCGGCTCGTTATTTTTCAGTTAGTAAAACTCATAGGGAGAATGTATCTTGCGTCTGTGTTAAAATAGTTTTGAATTTTGAAAGCTCAATGACTGTTATCTTGATTTCGTTATTAAATCACATGGTTCGCGAGAATTTATACACTTAAGATTTACATTATCCCCGATAACATTAATCTTCGTCAGAAATTTGCAAATTTAAAGATTTACTATAATCATTATAATGAAAAATTCTAAGGTCGAAGCATCAATCACCTATGACCCACGTGTCAATGGACAGAAAGATATATTTCTTCCACGTGAATATGATAATTCATTGCTACACACTGCCAACATCACTATTTCAATGCTTTCTCCCTAATTTTAGTGGCATCTCACACATCAATTTAAAACCTCACCATCTGCCTCTCGAAGAATGCTAAATTTTCCTTAGCAAGCACTTCGTACTTTACGCTTTTATTCCTTTTAAACATTTCGTGAAAGTTGATTCTCGTTGAATCAAAACACTTAGGTACTGAACCAAAACCGTAGATAACAATCCAGTCCGTTGTAATAAACGATTAGTTGCTGACTGTCTCGAGGGTAAAAGTATAACATTTTAATGTCCATTATTGTTAGGGAGGACTGTCTCTGTACACTTTCTGCGTTTCACCGACCTCGAACGACTTTTTCTTGGGGAACTGGCGGTGGTAGTAATTAACGATCGAAAGTTCGAGTCGTCCCGATCATATCTTGTAAAATCGTACGTCCGACGCAGATTTCAGCAACGGCTGTTACTTCTACCCGTTCTACTTTTCTTTCGAATCGTACGGACGAAAGTGTTTTCTCATTCAGTTAAAATATCTCAAAGCTACGATATCTATAAATCCCATAGGAAAATTCTATCTTAGTCTAACTCCATTCAATGGATTCCATTCTACATCAATGCCATTCAAGAAATCAGGCTTCGATCAAAGTTCTACAAAATGGCATTTCCTGTCGCTACTATATTCCACTGTTCTTTCATCCTCCTCTCATTATCGATCTTCATTCAAGGAGTGTAATATTTTATCGTTTTAAGTGTCTGCGAGTTAAACGAATATACCCGCTACATATATTCGGTTCGTGACTGCATTGCAGACATTCTCAATAAACGATGGAACGATCTAAATCTGCGACCACGATCCTCGCGAATCGACCACTACGCGATATTATAATTTTAACCATGACGCCCGTGGAGGTTTTCCCCGCCGCGCGGTGTGCATTATTCATTAGACGTAGACGAAGAAAATTTGCGCAATTCATTCCGACCATTTGTCCCAGTCTGCTGGAAATCTCGAGCCACAGTAGCCTGCTCGTCGATTGCAATTACGGTTTACGTCACACGAGATTGCACTTTCGTGCAGCGCCGACAACGAGCCCAGGGTGACATGCTGCGTGGACTTTTTGTAGCACAAGA
Organism: Andrena fulva; assembly: GCA_946251845.1. Lineage (NCBI taxonomy): Eukaryota > Metazoa > Arthropoda > Insecta > Hymenoptera > Andrenidae > Andrena > Andrena fulva. The sequence goes on along the minus strand of OX276329.1, from coordinate 55,552,566 downwards.
ATTTTCCCGATACAGGTCCTTACATAAACCATGACTTTTTCGTTTCACCTTATTCACTTGTACCTCTCCCCCACTAATTCAAAGCTAATTGCCAATCACAAGCAGAAAAAAGCTTCAGCTCCTGCGACCATTGAAGCAGATTCTTCCGAACCTCACTCTACCCACTAGGGACCAGGCAATTCTATGTATAATACTACCCATTCATTAGCTCCCTGCCCTATTCACTAATATATTTAGCCCTGCTTCACGGTGAGAAAAGAGAAGGGAAATAAAAACTACGCCAAGGGAATCCTCACCATTCATCTGCACGCTGGTTGCACTACTATTGAGGAAGCTGGCGTCATTGTTGTTCCCGTTTCCGTGAACCCCGTTCCCGTTGAGCTTTGGCTCGACGACGGTCCTCTCGTTGCTCTCTGGCAGCTCGATCCTCGTCTCCGTTTTGTAACGAGGATCGGGGCTGGTTCTTCCGGGTTCCACGTACTGCTGCGACACGAACGATCGTTGGTGGCCATTTTCCATCGGGCCACCTTCCGACGCTGGCTTGTGATCCTGGTCCAAGGTCACTTGCTGCTGGCCATCGTCCACCTTCGCCGAGGCGGCGCAGTCCTCCTCGATGGTAAACGCTGGATTGTCCATGCCATCGGCCGCCGACATCTCACGATTCCGTCGACGAAAGCTGCTGGGCCCTCACCTGATAACGTCCGCCCGCTATCGACTCTCATGCGTCTCGATTCTGTAAACAAAATTCAGATTTCCATCACGCTTGGTAATGTATATCGTACGTACGGACGTGATTTCGTCGTCATCTTTAAAATTCGGAGTTCGTGCGCTCTTTTGCCTTGACATGTCGCGATTTAGTCCTTCGAGAGGGAAGGGCCGGGAATTTTAATTGGGACCTCGAGGATTTCCAGCTTCTTTCTCATTCTTTAAAGGTACCCATCTTGGGTGTCTTCATAACTCTGTGCAGGTTTGGGAAAGAATGGAGGTGAATTAGTTATGAGTCAGTATTTTGAGTTGTGAGCTGTTTAGAAGTTTGTATCGTAGTGGGATCTTGAATTTTTTAAGTGGGAACGTTAGAAGTCACGAATGGGGGATTTTGTGAGCTGTGAAAATTGATCTTTTGTTGGACGTGGGTTCTGGTATTACTGATAAAAGTAGTCGTACGTTTTCGTGAAGGTTTTCGAGGGGAAAGGTTACTAAGATCATCTGTACTAGGCAACGTAACAGAGGTGGTTTCGGCGCACTGGTTCGGTCAGTTAAACTTTGGTTAGAAAGGTCCTTGAGATTTCTCATGGTTTCTGGTCCAAACTTTCTTGACGTTGATTTAAAGAAACTTTCCTCTGTTGTGGATTGTGATTTTTTAACTATTTCGCCTTCCATTTGAAATAAAGTAATTGAGCTATCGACCGTATTTTTCGAATAAACAATAAGTGGTTTCGGCGCATTGGTTCGGTCAGCGCCGAAACCACTTATTGTTTATTCGAAAAATACGGTCGATAGCTCAATTACTTTATAACGTAACAGAGGAATACCTACGTTCTCATACTGGAGGAATGTTTGTCAGTTTCGTTCTGTCCCAGGGGAAATTAGACGACGATAATTCGATACAAGAAAGACGTTTTCTATTATTCGATCACCGTGCTCAACGATATTGGAAACACGTACCGAAGTTTCCGTTTCGTTGACGATTGGCCAAGTTCCCAGTGACCGATTTCGCGCGGTGTGTAATTTATCGTTGGTGAAACTGGACGTAAGGCGAGCTGATTTTTCTATAAGCAAGCTCTCTGCGCTGTGATCCGGAAATCCAGCGCATAATCAATGAACGGGAAGGGAACACATACGAGTTTTCATTTTATTACACGAATCATCTCGTGCTTCGTATTGCAGACGAAATGAAAGATTATTATTTAAAAAGCGGAATGCAATCTCCCTCAAAAAGCCTTAGTTTTCGAGAAAATCGTATTTCAACATATCATTGCGAGACCCAAAGTCTGTTTAGAAAGATCACTTTCGAAGACAAAGCTCTGTGTTACAAAGTGTTAAAGTATGATCGAATTTCAACCATATTAGACATTCTTCCAGTTAAAAAATACTTTAGATCCCTTTTCATGATTAATGATCAGAAATTCTCCGCTTTTGTAACTTTCTTATCACCAGTCATCGTGGTGATCGCAGGACCGCGCTTATTATTATCGCACGCGTGTGACTGCAGTTCCTAGTAGTAGAACACGATGCTAATTGCGGCGTCATGGTTCGGTCGCACTTGCGTTGCGCTTTAATTAGTAATTCGCCTGGATCATCGATGTGCCACGCATACTAACCCGGAAATCGCGCGTTATGATTCCTTAAATGCAAACTCAATCGTACATTTATCGGTCAGTGTGATGATATCTACAAATCGCTAAAAAATTGAACGCAATTTTAAGCTCGACAACGATCGGGGCCATTAGAAACCCAGTTATAGACGAATGCGATTTCTGCATTGTCTTTAGAAATTTTTCTGTTTATTGGAGTTGAAAGTAGAAGCTATGAAGGACTTAAATTAGAGGTTGCAAAATCGTCGTGGGACTTTCAGTGTATTTTCGCCTCGGGCCTTCGCCTAAGCGCTCCGTATCCCCTCTTCAGGGCCATTTCGTTTCAGGCGAACCTCCCACCGTCCTTTTGCCAGAGTCACGGTCTTCCTCGCTCTTTTTTCCCCTCGATTTTGCCGAAACGTCGCGGCAGCAAAAAGAGAGAAGAAACGGAGCGGGATAAGCCGCGGCTCCCTAAAAAGCCCGCCTCGAGCCGAGCAATCTTTGTCTCTGCTGGATGTCCATTCGTTACGATCATCTGAGAACCGGATGGGAACGAAGTCTCGTGGCTGTAATGGGAATTAATCTGGGAAACGAATCCCTGGGAACTCGCAGTGGTCATCAGAGTTACATCTTCAGAAATAAATGAATAAACACCGCGATGATCTATGATCTCATACTATCCAAGGCGAACAGCTTCTATTATCCACCAGGCAACAGGACTAAGTATTCAGATAATCCTCTTATCACTCGCAAAACAGAAAACCAAATCGTACAACGAAAATCCTGAAAGATCACACACAAATATCGATCACAACGAAATCAACTGATCCCTGAATCTCAGCTGGTGGCTTCTCTAACTTCAAATTCCCTCGAAAAGATTTTAGACTCCTCATTCACCCCCTCAGAAGGACCTCCCCTTCACAACCGTATACCGAATCTCCTCAAGAATTAAATCTACATTCCCGTCGCGTGCAAACATCGATTAAATCCCCTCCAATAACTTCTCTGACTCCGAATTATATAAAGGCCCCCGAAAGGATCTCAGCCTCCACATTCACCCCCTCAGGACATCCTCCGCCTCCCACGCGCTGAAACTCCATTTTGGATGCTCGAAAGCTGGCGTCTCTCCCGCATCGAGTGCAGAGGGAACTCGAACGAATGATGCGGTATGAGTCACGACCTGCATCTAGCGGTAATCGTTCCTCGCTCACGACTTCCGAGACACCCTGTAGGCCTGCGGTCAGACGAACGAACGTGGCCGCGCGTGTATACGTGTAAACGTTGCAAGGCATATACTGCACCGAAAGCGGTTGACCCTGAGAGAGCCAGGCACAAAGGACTGATTCACCCCGAGGGCCAGAGTGAGGTCCTCAGGAGAGGAAAAGGAGCCTCGGCGTTCAACCCGGGTCGAGCCTCGCCAGCCTCCGTTTTCTGCGCGAGTGACATAATCCTGGGACCACGGCGGACCCTGCTGCTCGATGGCAGCTATGGATTCGAGTATCAGTTTCACTCGACTTCCCTCGATTCGTCTAAACTTTAATGCAGTTAGTAGCCTCGTATTATACAGGCTGGTCCACGTGTCCCGTTCACCCTCATCATTTCTCTTAGGAGCTCTGCTGCAATTGGGATGGCTCACACGTTCCGTGCCACGGTAGAAGTTCAGGTTTTTGGTAGGACAATGTAAAGTAGATTGCGATATTTAATTATAGAGAAATAGTAGTTGTGTTATATTCTTCGGCATTGGATATATTTCGACACTGAATCGAGGAATTAACTTACGATAAATGGCATGGGTTACCTACGCGGTGTTAGGGAGGGTTAAGGGTGGATCTAGCTGGATTCTTAGAGAAACTAAGCTCAGAAGATTCATAATGAGACACTTGGAGTGCTAGTTAAAAATAGAGGCATGTTCGACACGTTTATCCTCGGGCGACACATATTTCTGTTATCTCGAATGCTCATAGTAGACCAATGTCACATGCACTGATAACTGCAATTTGCGTAGATAGAAGGAACGTGACCATCTTTTTTAAATGCTCAAAGGAGATAGGATATACATAGCACTGTGTATTTACATTTAAGAGTAGATGGGACTCCAGAAACATTTGCTCCGTCCACTGATACAGTTCGCCATTTACAAGAAAATAGGGAAGCATTTAAACTAAATAGTCTAATAGATTCCAAGGGAATTGCGATTAACCAACGTTCATTGCGGCAGTAATTACTTAAACACCTTATCCCCTGGTTTTTCTGCTTTTACCCAAACAGCCTCATCCAATTCACGTATCCCGCGCGGTTCAGTGAAAGTGTCTTGATCCTATAAAAAGGAACGTGTCCATATAGTACTCGCTTTTTGCGCCGCCATTCCTCGAAACGAGCATTCGTATCGTTCCCCAAGACCTCTTCCCCTCCGAGACGCTTTCGAAATCCCCGAACGATTCCATATGGATGCAGAGCCATAGGAATTCTCGCGCAGGGCGAGGAAAGAATACGAAAGGGAGCAGAAGAAACACAGTGGAACATTTCCATTTAATCGTTAAACGACCGGTGAAATAAAAATCTCAACAATGGCGGGCTAGCAATTGCTCCTGTTGCCAAACGACCGGCAAAAAGGCTGCTCGAAAGCAACAGTTCCCAGCAAGAAGAGTAATCGTAGAATATGGAATGAACGTTATGCCAGAAATAATGCATTCTGGTTAAAAAAGGTCTGTGGAGCTAGGGGGATGATGAAATAATGAAAGCAGACGATAATCGATTGGGCCGATGAGCGGCGAGGATAATCGCTGCAAAAATCGTCTGCAAAATTGATTGCCTCCTCGAAGAGAGACTGCTTACAGCGGCTCTGCAATGAAACACCTTTCGGTCTTATTAGAAATTGAATTCTGAGGAAGATTACGCGAAATGTGGGAAGATATTCTTATTCGCTAACTCGAAACTAATCAGTCCCATATACGTATCAATAAATCTGTGAATTTTAATCAGACTTTAATCACAGTAAGTGCTGCAGCCTGTGTGGGTTGGCGAGGCAGCCGAAATGCAGAAGGATTTCGATGAAAGGAACCGTCATCCTCGGTGTCCAGGAATGGCTGGAAAGAGCCTCGTTAAAGGACATTCCTCAACGACATTGCCTGCAATTTACGAGGTTCACCTCCTGATAACGTTTCGCTCTGTCGAGCCTCGAAGACTTTCACCTTGATCGTAATCGGCCAGGAAACCTTGCGCAACTTTTCAGCATTATCTATGCATACCAAGCGTTTGGTAGAAACCGAAATTCAACACGCTCTATTAGCACACCTTCGATCGTTCGTTATTTTTTGCACGTCGATCGTTCGGCAAAAGTTCCGCGCATGGAATGAATTCGGGAATTATTAGCGCGGATTATTTACCAATTAGGTACGTAAGGAATGCGTGGCCACTTTTTCTTTGGTACTGCTGTGTGTTTTTCTCGAGCGTTACCCTAGGGCGCACTCCCCTGTCCATTAAATCATTCTCCAAAAAGTTCGAGTACCTCTAATATCGCGAGGCCTTCGCGCATCAATCACGCGAAGCGTAACACGAATTCCTTCGACGCAACATCTGCCCGAGCTAATTAACGCATCTCGGGACCCCGATTTCGCGGCGTGTGGCAACGTTCCGTCTCATTGCCATTCATAACGCGATCGGTCATTAAAATAATTCGCCCGAAGGATACGCCGATAGAGACAATTAACCAAAGGCATTCCGCGAAACGGGAACCGCCGAGAGCGCGCGAGTGCAACGAAAAGCGAAACGCTCTGTGAAAGAATTTTTCATTCCACCAAACTAGAAAATACCCCCTCGCTGCGATGCATCCAGACACTTCTCTCTCTTTCTGTTCCCTGAGGAACATTTGCTTTGTATTCGCGAGACAACGTCACCCAGCATTTCTGCACGCCTGCATGTGCAACGCTTCGACGACGCCTTCGCGCTTTCTTCCGTCGCCATCATCGTTACGTCACCCTAAACGAACACCGGGAACCTGGAATTCTTGTCATACTAACGGAGATTCCAATTCTCCATGGACAGTCCCAGAATTTTTATTTCACATCTCGAAAACGATAGGTAAACTTTATAGCCCATAGAACAGCGATGCCCCGATGGGCGGCCCGAGGGTACGAGCATCCATCGCATTTTCCAAAGCTCGCGTGGAAGGGGATCTCGAAACCAATGAAGTTGCAGGCATGTAACGGATGAGGAAAACTCTAGTAGTGTGCGTGTAGGCTGGTACCCGTAGGCTTATATGATTGGGACTCTTGGAGCCCCAGTGTTCTACATTTTAGGAATTGGGAAAATAAACAGGAATTGACTAATGATTAAACAATACTATGTAATTGGACGAAATAGTCTTGAACATTCCCACTTACACCTCTGATTAACAAAAAGTTTCTTATTAAACGATTTTTATTCAGCTTCAATCCTCTGTTTGTGTGTTTGTTTGTATGTATGTTTGTTCAGTTCAAATCTAGAAACTCAATTTTAACCCACTTCCAACTATCCAATAGACTTGAAACTTTGCAGGCATACGTAGTTTGGATAACAATACAAACTTATGAAGAAAAAGAAACCCCCCAGGGTTTAAAAAATTATCCTGTCATCAAAAAATAGAACCCATAACCACAAATCCAAACGACTTGAAATCAGCCTATAACCAGAAGTCAAATCAATTTAATCGCAATGAAATCAGCATGTAACGGTTACATGCTGATTTCAGGGTACGAGCCTACACGCACACTAGTAGAGTTTTCCTCATCCGTTACATGCCTGCAACTTCATTGGTTTCGAGACCCCCTTCCACGCGAGCTTTGGAAAATGCGATGGATGCTCGTACCCTCGGGCCGCCCATCGGGGCATCGCTGCCATAGAAGCTTCACTCAATTCTCCCTCCGAGTTCTCCGATCCTCAAGTTCTCGGTCCCTAGCACCCAGCCTGGGCAACCTTGTGATTCAGAGATAAGACGCTTTTGTTTGGCAAAGTTGAATGAAAAAGGGTAAAAAAGAGCAACGAATGTGATACGGGGACCAGTCGCGCGTGTTTTCGTGCGGAGCATCGGGAAAGGTTCAACGTTATGCGTGTCCCCAAAGAGGCGCTCTTGGACGGCTGACTGCGCTAGCATGCAGGGCCTGTGTGAAAGACAGATCGTGTAATTGCGTGCGAAACGGTCGTGGAACGGTTGGAAATCAGGAACTTTGTTGTGGGCGGCCGCAGGAAACGGCGGATACCTTCCTGCCGTGTCCCGAACCCTTCCAACGTCTCTAATGGTCATTCTCCGTGGCGCTGGCTTCGTCTAATAATACCAACGTGGCTATGGATTCGCGTAAGATAATATCCTCTTCTCGAGTGACGAAGTTTCCGCGCGGGCAACGCGCCGCCATCGCGGAACGCAGTAACAGGTCGTTGGGTTTTCTTTACTGGCTTGCAAGTTGGCTTCCTTCGAGTTTGACCTCCTCTCCTTCGCATATTAATATCCCCCTTTCAAGCTGCTAATATTTTAAGATACTTTGAATCATAAACGAGATGATAAGCTTCGAAAGGGGAAGTGGGATAAGTCGATTTCATTTGGCAAAGTGCAGGGTATGCTAGGTGATAGAGATAAATTGTGAATCCTGAGGAATAGCGGATAACGCAGCTACGTGCATTTGAATGAGGATGAAATATAGGGTAGAGATGGGCGGCGATGTAGTTTCAGCAAGAATCTGGAAGAGCACCTCGTGTTTCTTTTGAGGAAGCGGGAATCGAAGCGTTGTAGAATAACCCCCTGACATTTAACAGATTCTAGAGAGCATCGTTGCACAATTCATGCATCAGCAGGCGCATAGAAAACGCTGTTATGTCTCCTGTGGCACGTGTAATTTATGCGTGTGCACCCTAGTTTTTAACGCATTCCACTTTTTCAAGTTTCACCGTTGCCTAAACTCGCCGAATAATGGTGTTCAGGTTGAACGAAACGTTGAACTCGTTACAGCCCTTAAACTTTCACCCCTTCAACTACTTTCACCCGAAACCTTTTAAGGGGTTAGGCCACCTTGGACGGAGCAAAATTGCAGTCATTTTCGGCATTTTTTTTTAGGAAGATATTAAAATAAACAGAAAATTTAATATGAAGCCTGTTATTATACAACTCTCGCCGGAAAAAATCGTATTTTTTTCTTACAAAATGGCGACGGTAGAGCCGTGATACGCAAGATCTTGTGGATCGACGTTTTCCACGGTGTTCAATCTCACGGCTATACCGTTTGACTTAGAACAAAAAACCAAAAAGATTTATTTTCTGCATGCCTAAAACTAGGGAAGTACGTAGCGGTTTTGCGATATCTTGAATATGTTCTTTGCAATTGACACTTTTATAAAAAAAAAATGCACTTTTTCTCCCCATGGTCACCATTTGGAGACAAATTAATGTTTCTGGATTTCCCTACGTACTTCCTTAGTTTTAGGCATGCAGAAAATAAATCTCTTTGGTTTTGTGTTCTATGTCAAACGGTATAACCGTGAGATTGAACACCGTGGAAAACGTCGCTCCTCAAGATCTTGCGTATTACGGCTCTATCGCCGCCATTTTGTAAGAAAAAAAAATACTATTTTTTCCGGCGAGAGTTGTATAATAACAGGCTTCATATTAAATTTTCTGTTCATTTCATTATCTTGCTAAAAAAAATGCCGAAAATGACTGCAAATTCGCTCCGTCCAAGGTGGCCTAACCCCTTAAACGACTGTCTTGCAAATCAAGCATTCATAAACCTCCGAATCAAGTTTCTCGTTTAATAGATTTTACAGCTTATTCGATTAGTAAGCCGACGTCATTTTTCCAAATTTATTCAGCAAAATGTGACACGAATAATACCAGCAGCCAGTTTAAAACCGGTGTAGCTGCTTTTTGAGGACACGGCTATCAAAGCTTTCCTCTTAAACTGTCGACACTGCTTCTACCTTGGATCGTTCACTCGGCCATCGCCAGATAAATATAATAGGCAAAGTATTGGGTAAGGGAACGTTAATGGTTCAGCGCGGAGGTGTTCGTGCCACCTGATAGGTGGCAAATCGTCGGTTAGAAGTTAAACAGTCGGCTATGTTATTCAGCAACCAGCGATTACCAGACACGACGCGTGTAATTAAAAACTCTGGCTGGCACACTTCTAACGCACTTCGAAAATATCCTGCATATTGTTAGACGATCGAGCTATCTTCGCCCGTTCGAGGGCTACGCACAATGGGGTGGCTGACACTTGTAATTAAGCATACAATAGTTTGTAACCGATCGCTCGCGATGGAGGTACTCGAGTTTCGCGCATGGACAATGGACTTAATTACGGATTCCGATTTTCTTCCTGCGTTTATGCCTCGGGCTGATTAGGGATCTTGGAGGAAAATGACGGAATCGTTGGTGAAAGGTCGAAAAGTCTCGATTATAGATCAGCTTCTCTGTGGAACCTATCTTCTGGGATCAGTGACTTTCAATAATAGAAACGTTAAATCTCCTACTGCTATTCGATTGAAAAGAGTGGTCTCTTTGGTTCACCTTGAAAAAATTGAGATTTCTGTAGGTAAAGTTGATCGATCAGATCCTCTATGAAATCCTGATGCACAGATCCGAATGCCAGAAATTTCTGGTGCATATTCTGTAGCCTACTTGATCGAGAAGAGTCATCCCTTGCCTCCTCAAAGTCACCCCCCGAAAATTCGGAATTTGTGGAAGCAAACGTGGCCTCTAATGGATATTCGAGTTGGCTGCAGAGTGCATTCGCTGCGAGCTGTTCCGAATGACCTTTCTACCACACGAAGCCAACCGACACCGGGATGATGATGATGATGATAGTGTTGGAGTTTGCAAGGCGCATCCTCGCCAGTCGACAACCTATACTCTTGCCTCCATGGGGAGGGAAGTGGTCTCTGTTACCCAAGATACTTTACTTTCTACATTCCTCGCGAGACAATACACGTACACCCACGCAACGTGCTCGTGTACCTGTCTCTGTGCAATCAGACAGAATTATTCGGGTTAACTTGGCACAGGCCAATTTTCGAGGACCACAATGTTTGCCTGATAGGTATTTCATTTGCCGAGAGTATCGCTTACTACCTCCACAACACTTAATCAGCAGCATAATCTAAAGTAAATTTGGCCTGGCTGTTGAGCACTTTAAAATTTCCAAGCTTTTCATTCACTCTCGAAGACGTCTGCAGCCACGTCTGGTGAATGGGCTGGAGATTTCTCATGGTCAGTTACAAGTTTCTATGAGGGATAAATGTGAAGAATGAATCACTAGGGCTACGCATGGCCATTGCTCGAAGTCGTGAACTTGTACGTGAATTCATTTCTATCGAACGACGCAGTTGTAATGGTACTCCGATAATCTTCATCGCGCACGTTGCATTAAGACGGATCAGTGTAAAGTTACACTCGACGCTAATGACATAATCGGATGACGTTCTTTAATGAAATTCTGGAGAACTTAACGCAATCTCGATCCTTCTGCAATGAATTGTTTCAATCAAAAGCTTCGACTATCCTTGCGCATTCGAATCAGAAAATTTCCATGTAGGTACAATAAATTGAGCATATCGAGCACCAAAGAACTTTAGAAAATGCACAGTCCTGGCGCAGACTCTGCTTCGAGGATGAAAATAAACCAGTAAAAAGGAAAGACGCAGTGAGGGACGAGCAGAGAAACGTGTATCCCCGAGTCGAGTATCAAACGACGCAAAATCTCGAATATCGTTGCACGGTCAAGTCTGTTAACGGAATCACGAGCTGGCGAGCCTGGAAGTTCCGGTTTTGTCAGTCGAATTAGCATAGGACAACATCGAACCAGAAAAGCATCCAATGGATGTCGTTCGATAAAATGCGTTTCTGGCGAGATTCTACGCAGCCATTTCCCTGGATAATTATGTGTGAGGCAGCAAGGTTGGGGATGTTCGATTAATTCGCCTGGGGTTACCTTTTTCCCCAGTGGGGTTCTTGCGCGAGCACAGTCCCGTTGGCTCGTTAATCTGTTACGTCGTAACGCGCTGGTATCTTCGCTATTACAGCGAAACGATAGTAATTGCGCACGCGATCGCCGATAGATCATTATTCGCGGCACTTTTCAAGCGCAACGCCAGTTCGTCTACGTTCCAGCACACGTTCACTTTCCGAGCAGCTCGTGGCTGGTTCGCGATGAAGTATGCGCCTGTGTTTGTGCATAGCGATTGGACATGGAAATATGATATATTGACCCTTCGAGGACAGGGAGTTTGTAAGCTTTAGTACGAATATACTCGGTGATAGTGAGGCCTACAATAGGAATGGTAAAACAGAATGTGGTAACTCAAGTATCCTCTGATCTTTACCTGTAACCAACTATCTACTACTTCTGCAAAGTAGAAATATAATTTTATGAACTTCTATGAGCAGCTGAGGATTTTAGAAGTTTTAATTGAGGCGAAGAATGAAAGAAAGGTGTTTCTGAGTAGTGTGGCCTACATTGTCGACTATTTAGTATAATAAATTAAGGCAATACTATTTATCATTGCCTTAATTTATTATCCCCACTTGTGCTCCGGAAGCCCTTAAAACCCTACGAGACTTCAGAGAGTCCAGTGTCAATATTTGGTCGATTCTAGTTGCAAGCTTAGTTTGGTTGTAGATTATGTGGATATCGCTGTGGTCATTGCTCCTGTGTTGAGTAATGACAAGGTATTGTCACGAGGTGCAACAAACCCGTCGTTGAAATCACCGGCTGTTGCTCGCCTGCCACGCGTTAAAGTCTCCGAGGAGCGTGGACGCTCAGATGTCATCGACAGAAGAAAATGCAATGTTGCGTTCTACTGTCACAACAAGGGAAATCACGGGAGCTACTTTACGATCTTATACTTTGGAAATATAGTGTAATTTACATACACAACTAGGAAACTGGTGATATCACGTGTAAACGAAGTGGCGCCTATTTATATTCTGTATATATAAACTGAATCATCAGAGCAGATTACAATTTCCTTCGAAGTACTCCCATGCTTTACCAATAATGCCAGTATTTCACTGCGTAAACATTACAATTAAGCGAACAAGGCATTTCAAAGACTCTGCGTGGGTTTTCCACAGTTTATACTACAAAGAAACATTAAAATGGCGGAATGCACGTGTCGCAAAATTAATGCACGCCGCGTGGGCAGGTAATAAAGTTCGAGTCAACTAACGTCTCTTCAAGCACAATCGCAAATAATGTTTATTAAAAAAACGCCCACGTTCCATCAGTTAGCCCAACAAACTAAATCCTCGGAGACAAGCAATCTTCTTGTATCATTTTCTCGGTAACGTAGAAAGGGAAACTCGAGGAGAAGGTGCGCTCGATTAACAAGGTATAATTATCGACGTTTACGCTCGCCGACGTAGAAACGGAAGCAGCGATACGCCATAAATGTGGGTTATTGAATTCTCGTTGGAAACGAGGTGAGAATAATTAGAGGCGTTTCCATCGTCCAGTGTTTCTCTATCTATCCACCACGGCTCGGCCACTGTGCTTGCGTAACGCGATCCTAACGAAGAGAATCATGAATAGGCAACGAAAACGCGTTATTCATTCGACAGAGAAAATCCACGCTGGCCGACGAAAATATCACGTACTCGATTCACCGTTTCTTTTCCTCTTTACCTGCGTCAAGCTCCTAAACGTCAGTTTTTCTGAAGATAGACTACGATAATTGCGCCGGCTTGGAGCTGTAATTACGACGTTATTATTGCACGGTGAATCATCCTTCCTCCGCTATAATTTCCAGGGTACGTTAACGCGAGGCACATCTTAACTTCTCCTCGTTTCGTCGCTCATTTTTCTTCTTCCACGATCGTATTGTCCCGGGAATTTGATGAAAATTCTTCGTAGACGCGATTCTTAAGGGTGATTCGCGAAAGGAAGCGATAAATTAGCGAAATACCCACCACGTGAGAGGAGACAATGGATCGTCGAGATAAGGCTTGTTGGTAGGTTAACGGGTTCTAAACCTCTTTTAATTAATGGTTCCTTCGATGGAGCATAGGCAGAGATGAAGGAAACGCGGAGCTAATGATTTATTTCGACGAATGGACATGTTCCTGAATTTTTCGTGTTCCGGGAACGTGATTTCCCTTTTCTACGTTCAGTCACTAGGGTGGACTTTGATTTGACTTAATGAAACCATAAACTGGATGACACTTTTGTGTTTTGCAAGCGTATGAGGAAATTAGAGTATGGTGAATTTTCAAAGAAAAACGGAATTTCCCACGTCTGCACTGTTTCAGTTCCACGATGGAAGGAATCACATTGAATCATCCGATAGACGTCATCCGATAGGCGCTCAACCTCCTGCAATTTTTTAAACTTTCAGCCCGTTCTACCTACATGCTTCGCGCATGAACAATGTGCCGCAGTTATACAAGTATGGACGTGCGTACCCTTTCGAGCGTATAAATAAAACATCGACGCGTTATTGCTCGTTTTGCTAGGTGAAAAAAAAATGCGCATACCAGTCGGTTATCCATATATACATGCGTTTGCAAAACGCCATCGCCATAGAAAACTCACCAGCAGACTGTGTTTGGATTAGTAGTCACTTGCAATATTCGCCGGTTCCCTGAATAGAGGATGCTTTCTCTAAAATTTAAATACATGGCCCACGTTTAAATAGCAATTAAATCGAAATTGCAGTGTTATGATTTCTCGTTGAATTATTTATCGCGAAAGTCGACGCTGTGTAGCGAATCTAAGGACCTTCGACTGATCGCATATGTATAGTCTTCTGTGTATCGTTTGCGTATTGATATCGATCTAATTATTATTCCTGCACGGCAAGCGCGCATAAAACACGTTGCTTTGATTTTACTAGTGAAAGTCGATCCACTATTGTTGTAGAATTCTTTCGATAAAAGGAAATCTAATTATCTTGAAATTAGCGAAATTGCCGAATGGGAGACACCTCTTTATTCTTGAGACATCCAAAATTACTCATATTATTAGCAGACGTATTTTACTAAATTCTAGACCTACCATCTGCAATAACGCAATTCCATAATCTAATAAGGATAATACCATAATTATTACACGTAAAGCTTGCTCATTTAGTAGACAACACAGTGCCATATTGCACTGTATGCGTTTCAGCTCGCGGTCGCGGCAGTCGTGGACGCAAGGAGACATTGGTGCACACTTCCACGTACCCACGCGCGTTCTCCAAGAGTGCAGGGGGATCTTTCGCGAGTGTGGGTTGGCAAGGCCCCCGGAGGCTGAAGTATATACGAGCTACCGGCTCTGCAAGTCGTCTACACTGTCCCACTTTCTAATCAAACCGATCCAGCTTAATCCACTCCTCTGTTTCTGCTTCTGTGTCAGATCTTCGAGTGTTGATCCACTCCATCTGGAGTACCCTCCGAACCTTCTCCACCCCCTTGCTCGGGGAGACAATTTTCACGAGTCGCTCTTCAATTAAGTTGGGACCAAACCACTAATAATAATCTTTCGAACCGAAAACACCTAATAAACGACGAATTTATATGGACAACTGAATTTTTCTTACGGGATGAATCTTAACTGTAACGATTCTACCACAAAGGCTACAGTTTGTCAGGCTGTTAAATCCATAAATAGTGCAAATCATCCAGGGAAACCGTGTACCGGAACAGCATCAAGGCGACACGTCTGCAAAACACCTACGAAGTTGGGATTTCCACTAAGAACGGGTAAACCGCGATTAACGCGAGACATCGATCGACGCCAGAACAAATTGATTGTGTTTATCGGATTAAAATCGTTCTAAGGGCAAAAAACACCGCTGCAGTGTACACAGAGGATTTTTTTCTGGCGCACCGTGCTGCAGGATGTGTCTAATTGACGCGGCTAATTGCGCTGCTCGGTGGTATATGGATTCTAGTATCTAGACTGCATCGATCCCCGCGCGATTGCCTTGGCGAAGAGAAGCAGAAAAAGCTGATGAATTCGTTAAGACGATAATTTTGCATGGAACGGTCGAGTTGCGAAAATGAAAGGAAGCTATCTTTGCAATGTCACTAGGTGGTTGACAGATCTCCGATAGCGGACTCGTTAATTATTAAATTCGAACGGGAGTTTATATGCTTCATCCGCGTCGACATGCTTCGCGGAAATTATCGCCAGTCGAAGTTTTTCGCCAGCCAGGCGCGGGGTAATCGAACTTTATCGGTGTAGACACGTGTCGATTCTGTCGTCTCGTTTCGAGGAGAAAGGAATTCGTGGACTGCGAAAGCCACTCGCCTCTCGCGCAGCTGTTCGCGATTTAATTCAAATTACGCCCGACGGTTTATCGACTGTTCGAAACAGTTAGCAGATTTTATGCACCGTTATACGCGGCTCGTTTCTTCGGTATGTTTGAGTAATAGGAAAATGGGAAATAGCTCGAGGGAGCGACAAGGTGAACGCGAGTGAACGACATTCCGCGACGAACTGGAGCGTGATTTTACCATAAGATGTTCATGCATCATCCATTACCATCAATCCTCATACATTCAGCATGTTTCTTTGGGAAAAAACATGGACCACGTCGTTCTGCTGCATCGTCAGGAGGAACGCGGCAATCAGTTCAATTTCAGCCGCGATTGCTATCCCCGTTCGATCTTCCACGGGTCGTTTCATGTGTTAGGATCCTTTTCGAGATTCCTACACCACCTCTACTTCCATAGAAACACATATTAAGCACTAAAGAACCTAGCCATTTCTCAAATACTAAAGACGGCGAACATAAATCATTGAATAATCAATACAGACTTAATAAGTTTGATGTCAGACGTGTAATTAGGTTCTGCAGCTCCCGTCCAGCAGCTCCACCGACCAATTCCCTTCTCCCCTACACGCCGATCTCAAACGATCGCGAGAGGAGAAAGAAACTTCACCTCTAGCCCCCCAATATTCGTGAAATTACTCACGTAACAGCGTGAAACCGTTCGTGAAAGTCCAAATGCTCGGCCGTTTTAATTTCAGTTCCTCCTCTTCGAACGTGCCGGACTGCCGAAACCCCTCGGCCACCATATGGTTCTCTGTAGAAACCCCTATTCGACGCGATAGATTCCCGTCGATACGCTCTTCGGAGCCACCAACGGCATCGGCTGTATCCGAGCAGAAAGTGTCTCTGCAGTGCGACGTACAATGAAACGCGATCCAATGGGGCAAATTACGGGTCAATAATTCCTGGACGTCGAGGTTTCTCTTTCGAGCCGTTTAGTCGCGGCTCCGATAAAACTTGAATAATGGCTGGAGCTCCACGCGCGCGTCCTGCATTCAGGCGAGCGCGGCTGACGGACGTGGAATTTAATTTAATGGCCATAAACGGCCGCGAACGACACCAAGGAGCTCGACCAGGCAAAATGAAAGTACGCCTCGGTGTGGTAGAAGTGACGGAGAGAGGAGAGATAGAACGACCTTGCTGTAGAGGAGCATGAAGGAGACTAGGCGCGACCGTAGATGATCGTTTTCGATTTCATTCAGGCGAAGTGCCCATCTGGAAGGTAACTCGCGCTCCTTGGATGGCAACTAGCCACTCCTTAGGGATTATTATCCATGTTCCGGGGGTGTTTCTTGTTTGTGGGAGAGGTGGCTGGATGCCCTGCGCCTTTCTGGTGGGATTATAGGAATAGTATCTGACGAAACATTCACGACTGCGAATATTGTAGGACAGCTGTGCTTTCAAATATTATTGCAAAAAGAAAAGCTAAGGAGTTAGATAAGATTGAAAGAGGAATCAGTAGTACGTTCTCCTAATTGATTTCTCCTTTTTGCAGTCATTGCATAAACTCCTCGGGCTTAAGCAACTCCTAAAAGACCCAGCAATTATTTAGCATAATTAAACATAGTCTTCGCGTTCAATTACACTTCGTTAACCGTCGTACTGGCTTATTAAGCCTGTTAAAAGTATTATACCTCTGTCTCCAACGTCGCTCGCTCTCTACTCTATACATCTCTCGAAACTTTCCTCGTTCATACTTTCAAGATAACTTTGTCCTCTTCGCGAACTCATCTCTCCGCAGCTCGTGAGGAAAGAAATGTTTCTTTCCTCGTTCATCCTTCCCTGGAAAAAATGCACCCCTCTACTTTCTTCATCCCTGAACCCTCTGCCCTTTAATCGCAGATGCACGTTCCTCGAGGTGTACCGCAACTCCAAACGACGCCCATTCTGTTTTGCATGCGGGGCACGCAATCCACTTTTTGCATCGTACCTATCATCCGAGCTTGCCTGCCGGCCGAATACCGCTGGCAGCCTTGAAATCGTCATTTCACGGTCGAGGTAACGCCAGACGAATCGACGATTCCTAATCGAGAAATTGTCGTTCTTGCGCCCGTTTCCGTCGGCGATGGCGCGCGATGCACCGTTCGTCACCGCTACGTTTATCGTGCTTTCTGCGCTTCCGTGTTCGTTTTAATGCCACCGACGCGACGCGGCATTCCTCGCGCGCCGAACGCTCTGCGCAAGAGGAGAAGACGGAAATATACATATCGTGGAAATGCCAGTGGACGGTTCGATGGAGCAGGTAGTAACGGCGCGACGAAGTTTGGTCGGTTTGGGTTTCGGTCTTGGGTAGGGTGCCCTTTATGATGCAGGTATTTAGTGTTGCCCTCGCTGCGTCTGGGGTAGTCAGGTAAAGCAATAAGCTAGGAAGCATCTGGATGATTCACTCGTTCTAGGAAGAATGTCAGCGACAGGGGTTTTTCAAAGTCTGACTCAAGGAATTTTCCCTCGTTTTTTGTTCTCTCTTCTGAGTGACGTTGCGCTGCGAATTAAGTGTGTTCGTTTGGAGACTTGGGGCGGATGTAGATGTTTTGTGAGCGTACTTTATTATGGCATTTCATAGATTCTATCAGTGCGTTGATTATGACCTTTGGAATATCTCATTGGTTATTCACGATATTTATATACTTGTTATTGCAAGTATCCGGAATCGTGTAGACCGATGGAATCTTGGCGAATACTCTTGTTTCTCATTCGAGGAGAATAATTTAACTGATAATTTAACTGAGTGCATGCGTAGCACGAGCACAGGTGACAGTTCTTCCGAGGCTAGCCGGGAGTGGCGAGCACATGGCGATGACGAAACGGAAGATACCTGCTGGGCCATTCCGAAAATAACTGTGGATTTGGGTATCGCGGTGTCAGGTAGAGCGTTTACAGTCCTTGGGACTGACCTTTCCCTCTGTTGGGCTTCGAGGCGGAATCTGGGTGTTTTAAAAGCGAATGGTACTATTTCAGGCCCTGGCCCAGACTTACAATTAGACGCGAGAATGAAATGTCACTAGAGCACGTCGTCTAGGAATTTTGTAGCCTCTCTTTGGGATTATGACGGACTAGCTTTACTACTCGGCTTCGCTCGAAATTTAGATTCTGATTTTATAAAAAACAAAGATTTTTTTTTTGCGAAAATAGTCACATTTATCCCAATTAGCTAGGCATAACGAGCTCGAACACATTTCGTGACCCCAGAGTTTATCGTTCGAAAGTTTTTAGGCCACAGACAAACACACAAACACTTTCTAGAATGAAATCCCTGTAGCACATTTTTTATGGAACTGGGGTAAAAGAATGGAATGTTCCGAAAATATCCGAGAAATCCAAGTAACCATTGAAGGCACAGGAACATCCAGGGGAAATGGATCTAAGTATAGTCCACTCGACAAACACCCTCTACGCGATTTCTCAGAACGATTTACAAAATATCCGCGCCGTGCACGCCCACGTGAAATTCATGCTGAATTACACGCTCGCGGACGGCCTTCAAAATTGCGAAACGGCTTCAAGCGGAAACTGAAAGCGACCCGCGCGCAACCTCGAGTCTCCTTAGAACGGTTTCTAAACTCTGTGTCATTCGCAAGGCTGTCACAACCATTGAGCCATTTCTCATTCGAAACTGTTACATGGGAGTGAAAAGTGGATATAACTTTGTGGGTAACTTGAGATCCTGTTGAGCTAGTGGACGCACATGTCTGTAATGTTATCGTCAATCGAAATCTGCTGGCTACATTATCTTCTTGAAATAGAATCTCCTTTCAATTTTCTAACTGTCGCACTTTAAACTTTCAAAGTCCCTCAAACGCTCATACTCCGTATTTCTCACACTACAATTCCCCATTTCCTCTCAAGCCAAGCACGCGAAGCCCACGGTACTAAACTCTATCACAGAAGGTTCAAAGCTCCAAGCCCCTTCGTAAATCAACTCCAAAAGGCACCCCCATCTCTTTCGCTCCACCTCGGCCCATGACACAGCACGGAACAACAAGAATCCGCTGCTTTCTCCCAGAACCATTAGATCTTTCCTCGATCCCAACAACCTTCCCCCCACAGCGTAATCGAAGGCTGCAGGGAAATCGGCGTCGAAGGTGGTCCTTCCTGTCGGAGCCATCTTTACCCTTTCGAATCAGGCCTGGGGCCTCGTAACGTCTCTTTTCTTTCCATCAGCCACACACAAGGGCCCCATTGTCCGATCGCTAGAGAGATTGTCGGCCTGGAGACTGGATTCCCCTGGCCAGTGGAACGAAACTGTAACGCTAGCTGCGGACCGCATGCCGATCGGACATTGGCAGCGGCAAGTGAAAGTGTCGCTGGTCCAGCTATACGCTCGAAACGCGTATCGATCGCGTGTATGGGCCCGTGGTCGCTTAGAAATCCGCCATCGCGCCGATCCTGGCCATACTCGGCTACCTCAGCCGCTATGACAGCCGTGGCGTTCCTATTCCTGGTTCCCGTTCTCGCCCGTTCCACCCGTTGCTACCTGGTATCGCGTGGCCGCGCGCTACGCTTAGGAAACTGGATCCTGCAAAGAAAATCCAGCTCCCCTCGCGACTCTTGGGGGGTGGTTAGACGTGAAAATTGACAAAAGAAGGAGAATTGTGGGCTCCAACGTCGAGGAAACTATTTTGGTTGCGATATGTCACGTAGTGGGTTTGTTATTTGGAGAACTCTTTTTGTAAAGTGGATTTAACGGGTTCGCTTGAATTAAGCAGGGTTTACACAGACGAGGAATAATTTATGGGAAAGCTGATCTGTGGAGTACCTGTGAGGTGTGAGGAAGATGATGGGTTTGTTAGAAAAACTTTTGTGAGCTTCATCTTCTTTTCCCTCCAGAAGAGTTTATTACTGAAGGGAATGCTAATTTCGGGATGATCGACCGTGGAGAGTTCAGTCCTGAGTATTAAAGGTGTTTAAAATTCTGGGACGAATGGAAAGTGCCAGATGAGTGTGGAAATTCGCAGATTTTGATTTGTTTAATTAGCTTTAGAGAACCCGTATAAGCTACTTGTTCTGTCCTTAAAGTGTAGCCGATTCCCTAGTGGCTAGACTTATTCGGAAGCTTCTTAGCATTCTGAGAAGTACGTAAAGATCCCCTCTTAATTGGGCCTCTCCCTCGGCGATTGGCAGATAATTATCGCACGTACGAGGAAATCGTGGAATTCGAACTGCACTTTCGCGAGCCGACGTGGCGGCAGTCGTGCCCTCCTCGCGATCGTCAGGAATTCAGAATGACTTGTGCGCGGAGAAAGCTTCGGTCAACCTTTAAAGGAATCTTAGCCTCATCGTCAAGGACGACTCTGTCTATGTAACCGCGAAACTAATCCCCCCCTCCTTCTGGAAAGGTTAATTTAATTAATGCGTTCGAGCGGCTGGTTTTACTCGATCGAACGTCACGGTACAGGTTTTTGCGAATTTCCAACTGAAACTAGCAATATGGCTTCTGAACGAGTTTCAATTCCACGTGTATATACAGTCAAGTCGCCCAGGAAATTTTCAGAAGAGAATTTGGCGGAATTCACTTCGATGGAACTGTCATTCGAACAGGGAAAGTGAGGCCACTGCAGGAAGAGTATTGGCAAGAAACAAACGACGAATCGAGCAACAGCTGGATGCATCGGGAAGAAAGTTGGAAATCGGTCCAATGACGTTTCCGTGACATCATCAAGGCCGTTTTCTTCATCCATCCAGCGGAACGGTTCGTTTAAGCCAGTTAATTTTCTCGCAGCGTTGATTGCTCCAGCGATCAACAGCATTCTCGGCCGATAGCCACACTTCACCAGCTACAGTGAAATAATAGAGACAAGGAGGCAACCTCAAGCCATCCAGCTATTAATATAATTGATCCAAGAGTTACATCGCCGGTTATCGTCGTCAGAATTTGATTAATCAAAGGTGATAAATACATATTTCAGCGTTAAGTGTTTAGCTTATTTCAATAACGGACACTGGTTGCTCACTGCCACTCAAGATTGCAATCGAAAACTCCAAGATCCTCCCAACTATCATTTTCGCTCAATGTTCTATGGACCCCGTGAGATTTACGAGAATTACTTCGGGCGAATCAGTGATCAATGCTTTTTCTCGAAAGGAATTCGGGAGCAGCTCTCGTGTCCCCATTTTTCCGACTCGATCATTGAATATGCCCGCGAAACGGGATGCAAACGCGGTCCACAATTTCTCCTCAGAACCGGAAGCGCTTAATGCCATTGGCGGTTAAGTTTCGCGGCTACGTTTCCTTTCATCGCCCGGCGAGGTGCGAAACCGACTTAATCAAGCATTTTATCCTAACGGTAACGCCAAGGACGCTTCCCTCTATTCTTCCCTGCACCGGTACATTAAATCGCGATTATCACACGAACCGGTAGTCTGAACGGGCACCAGCATATTGCGTTCAATGGAAACTGGAACGCGAAAACTGCTGGTGAACCAACAGAGCGAATTCTAGCTGTTCTAAGGCAATTGGGGAACAGTGAGCATTCACAGGAAGCTACCACAACTGTTCAAGGAGATAATTCCAGGATTCCATGGCTACAGTAGTTCTAATTACTAATTCCATTACCTAGATCGCCGATCAATTATTTTCCCTTACTTAGAAATCCCACTTGGCTTGCAAGGTTTAAAAGGATCTTGTTCATCGTTTACAAACTTTCACACGCAGGGATATCGTTGACGCACGCGATAATCTAGCAATAAACGGAGTCGCGTAAAAATGCTTATTAAAGAGGCTTAACGTAATTAAACAAGCGTTTCCCTACCTATGGAATTGATCACGAGCCATCCTCGTGACTCAGAGAATTTCTAAGCGAGAGAAAAACCTGTTGCGCCCCGCGGATGGACAGAAGAAATCCTCCTCTTGCTTGATCACTCACTTAACAGCTTTCATTTGAGTTTCTATCAACGCAACCGGTGACTTTCGACCGTGCTTCCCTACTTCTCAACGGATATCTCGTGTGCCGTTTAAGGTAATTGCCACCTCTGTTTCCAATTGTTATCGCTGTAGCTGCTTCCACGATTTCGAATCCGCTTGCTTCTTGATACAGCGACGCCGAAAAGAATGACGAGAGTGACTCGACGCTCGGTTCCCAAGCCTGAACTTGGCGCATCCTCGGATACCAAGAACACTGAATTGCTATAGTGATCAATTAAATCGAACAGCCACGTGGAATGTTGCGAAACTCGTGTTTCAAATTGGAACCGCCACCATTTCCTGTATGAACAGTTCAACTCTGGTTAGAATATCAGATTCAGGAAGCGGTCAACACGTTGCCTGCTCGTTTCCCTCGAAACAACCGTGGCCCACAAAACTGCCAAAGTTTCTCGCGCTCGTTATGAAGCTCCTCGTTTAAGAACACGGTGTCTTTCCGAGGAGGACCCTGATGGTGACCCAAATGCATCGTTCTGGCGCGAGACCAACGCTCGCCGAAGAATCCGCGAGGCGAAGTCCTGTTACCTTGGTACCGATATGTTAATTCAAAAGTAATAAGGTATTTAGCGGAGGCCTCCTTCTCCGATCCGGTCTTGGAGAGCTGGTCGAACGATGACTCGGTTATGCGAGCCAGACGAATTTTAAATGGTGAAAGTCCGTGCACCCGATCCTCGGGCCCAAAAACGTTCTCCCCCAACGAAAGAAAAGGTCCGATGGGAGGAGCAGCGGTGTGGTGTACACGTTGGACGACACCTCTTCGTTTCAGTTCACCGTGCTAACGAGGGAACTTTAACGCGGACCGAGAGGAGTTGCCTTTAGGCGTCGCAATTATATGCTCGTCGATAGCTGAGAATGTTTATGCGAGCGCGACCTGTCCCAGTGCGAAAAGCACGAGCGCGTGATGTTCAAGGAGCGTGCAAGATTAGATGCACGCATCGTTACGCTGCTGAGCGAAGGTTACCTGAAAATGCAGATGCAGGCTGATTCGTTTGCGCACGTGGGAACGTTTAAGTGGGTTACAGGATTTTAGTGAAGACTCGCCGATACGAATGGCAAGTATAACCTTGCTGGCAGGATGAAATGGTTGAAGACTAGAATCACGGAGCGCCGTTTTTATAAGAGTAACAATGCCTCCCGACTCGATATGTGTAATTCAGAAAACTGCACTTAAGGAGATGCAGCGAGGCTCGATAATTAAGTAATAGCGAAAATATTATTAGCTCCATCATTGAATAAAACATTTGCACGCGACGTTTCGTAACAGCAATAACGTTTATCGCGAGCGGGCACGCAACGCGTTTCGACGCTCGCGCTTTCGACTTACGTACCCGTTCACGTTTAATAAGGGCGGCCTTTTATAATTGATTGTTGTGCGTGCATGCTTACGTAAACATGCATCGAATTCGACGCAGGCTTTCCCGATGATTTTACACAAGCCCGTCGCGGTGATTTCTGGAGATTAAATCGTCGCGTCGTTAAGGCACGTTCCTCTGCCATCCTCAACGAAGTTTCCTCCGCGCCACAAACTACAAGCCAGCAAACACAAGGCCCTCTTTCCCCACTGCGATCTCAATGGAATAAAAAAAAAAAAAACCACCCTTCGAGACTCACTTCATCTCGAATAACACGCGAATGCGACACAAGCTTGGCCATACAGCTCGCAAGTCCCAGAATCGTTTGACAAGCAATTCCATTCGAGGGCCCCCTTCGGTCCCCTCCACCTCACACCTCGGCCTGCGGTATTGGTCCCCTCGATAAACACAGAGGTGAATAAACGTGTGCTGCAAAAGCTCGAGCCGCCGCGCCGGTGCGCCCGTCGCGCAGCCAGTTATTTTCGCCGCGGTAAAGAGTGTTTCGAGACGGACGTGTGTGCACGCGCACAGTGCGGGGTGGCAGTGGGTCGCAGCACATGCGACGCGGTTTGCTGCAGGTGCAGCAGCCCCGCGTGACGTCAGGGCCCATTGTTCGCCGCGTCAGAGGGCCCAGGCCCCGTGGATGTTGCCCCGCGACGCAGCCACCGCACGCCGCTTTTACGAGCCTTTCTTCGTCCGGGGATTTTTCTTTTTCGGTGCCACGGGGCCGTGTTTCTTCTCGGTGCCCCCGTGTTGTAACGCCGACCGCGACGGCGATACGTAAAAACGGCCCAGTGGCGAATAATGAGAGGGCCCCGCCACCGTTGCGCACGCGAAATCCAAGGCGAATACAAAGAATTCTACTTTGTAGATTGAGGAAGCTCTTTGCAGGTCGCCTTGTGGTCGAAGAAGTCTAGGTTAGGTAATTGTAGAGACATCTCCCCTTTTTTCTGAGCTTTTTATGATTAATTTTCTGGCCCAGAATGTGATCCAAGAGTTTAGAGATATCCTTCAGTGTAGAATAGTGGAATTGAGCGCGGTTCGCTTGAGAAGAGAAAGAGGCAAACACGGAGAGCAAAGTCTGTTCCCTCGCGATTTCGACGAAACCCCTTTTCCTCGCTGTGGCACGCGAGCGCAAACACGTCGACGGAATTCCAGACGTTCGTCTGGCGGCTATCAAGGCGAACCGCGGAACTTCTCTTCGCGTTCCACGCTCGTTTACGGTCGTGGCAGTAGAGTTCTCGGAGAAAAATCCGCAAGTGGCGTGTCCCGTGGCTCCTGGACCCGCGAAAGCACCCGGGAACGAGAGTCGGGGCCACGGTGCATGCATCTACAGCCGGTTCGACTGCATTTCATGGCTACCCATACGCAAACACCCGATACACGCTCTGGTTCTTCTCGGTGGGTGTGCGTTTCACCTATACACTTTCCATCTCATATGCAAAACACATGGAGACGATTTGAGCAGGCCGCGGAGGCTGGGGCTCCGCGCAGCTAGGGATCGGCGAAACTTTTATTCGAGCATTAGATAACGATGGAGGCCGGCAATATTTATATGCGACCGAGAGCGAACTTTTTGCTCGACGAGGGATTAGCTCGAGTGGCTGTTTTAACGAAGAAGTGGGGTAAATTCGTGGATAATGCCGTAGGTAAATATTAGATGAGCTCGGGTAGGTGGCTTTTAACCGCAACTGCTTAGCAGATAAGCTTTGGGGTCATCGGTTATTGATCCGAGAAGTAAATCAGAGAGGATCGCGTAATGTTTTAGAGATAAGAATTGGGTTACCACTGGTTAGCACATCGCAGTTCACGGTATCTGAAATTCAGTTTACAGATAAAGCATATCAAAGTTATCAAACTCTTTCCACTTTAAGCCCGGCTTCCTGTCTTCCCAAGTTCAATTAAAATTTCGCAGAAATCTTAAAAGTAACTTCTTTGTTCAAACTTCCCAATGAATTAACTGAATTTCCCTTATCTTCCCCCATCAGCATTTCATTCTAAGCAACATCCTGCTCCAAAACCACGACACACCCACTTTATTTGCAATCTGTTTGAACACTCTAATATTCCCCGTAAATTCCAAACATCAGGAAGAAACCGAAGCACGGAACATACACGGGGAATTATTCCCTCGAAACTATAATTACTTCAACCGAGATTGGATAATTTGCAGCAGCCTTCGCTCCCTTTTCCGTAAAACCAGTCGACGTGTACACTTCTCGGGGCAATCCCTCTTTGCCCACGAGAGGGCCCAGGATACTTAAGGATACTTAAGATTCCTCCTCGGATACATCTACCCACATACACGCCACTCGTCGGTTGCACGGGGCTAGCACGATTCGATCTGTACAGAGGTGCACGTACGTCCTGTCCTAACCTTCCCTTCTCGGACACGCCTGGAATCACAATTTCAAATGCCCTAACCGATCGCCCGATTCCACCTAGCGCCGACACCGCGCAGGGAAGCCACAGCGGTTTTCTGAACGACGATAACGTTCATTCATGCCCCGAGCTTCAGCATCGATTCGTTCGCCACGAGATCAGCTTCTAATTAGGGGCCAACGTTCGTCGATGGGCGTGTTTCCTGCCCTGCTAGCCCACCGTGATGAATTAGACGATATTTCTTAAGCTTGGATGGAAGCCTTGTATCGAGACAGCAGCATTGATAAGGGAAACTGAAATTTACGACGCGTCCGAGGAGGTACCTCCGAAGGGAGGGCTTTTTGTAAGGAGCTAGAGATAATGGTCGATGAGATTAGGCATACACCTCGGGCGTGCTCACTTGGCAACGGCAGAAGTTAAAAAGAAGGCGAGGAGAGATGAGAAATGGGCCCGTGATGTCTGACACGGGCAGCAAAAGTGTCTGAGAAGGTGAGTTAGTCGAGCGCTTGAATTATGCACTGCTTGTAGGGGAAGACCTAGGTCTAATGCGCTTTGCATTTTTATGCGCGACGCGGACCGTCTGAGAACGAAGAACGTGGGTTTATCACTGCATCGTGCATTCGAATCACCGGCCACCGTGTCTGTTAGGCAGGAGGATCCTTTGTTGGTGTGCGTCTCGATCGCACCTGGGGGAAGTTTAACCAAGTCAGTTCCTAAATCCCGGCTCACTTTCGTAAGGGACACACCATTGGGATCGTAACAAGGCATACTCTAACCCGAACGAGACCGGTTAGTCATTTGGCCAAATTCACTTGCCTGCGTAACATTTGAACCTGGACGTGCCAACTCGCATAGAGTTGACTGAACTCAAAGATCCCCCCCTTGAAAGTCTCACGGTTCCCACTGCGCTGACGGCCAATGGAGGATGAATAATATCCAGTTGATGGTAAACTCACCCTAACCGGCGTTCCTAGATCCCCATGACACTTTAGCACACTGGCAAACACAAGAAAACGTACGTTCCTTCTTCTTCGAGGATACTGAACGGTCCCCGGACGTCTCTGGTATCCACGGCAGGAGGGCGGGGGCACGTGTTCACTCGCGGTTAAGTCGTTTCGAGCAGGCGAGCTTCGGTGGGGAAGTAAATGTCGCGACGTGGTGGAAAGAGACGCGGGAAAACGCGGACTGACTGGGACGCTTGGCGACGAGCGCGATCCGAGGCCTTCCCTCGCGATGGAAACGGACTTTGGGCCCCGAGCTGGCCGCCAGCCTCGGCTAAAGGACCCAGGCGGCTCGGCGCATGCGCGGCGCGGCCCCCACCGCCGCCACTTGCCGGGCCAGCTAGGCGGGAGGGGAGTAACCGGCAACCCTCTTACGTGGACCTGCTCCTTTTCCATGGCTGATGATTCCTGTACCCACTGTTCACCTGTGGATTTTCCTGCTCAGGTGGCAGCACCTCACCTGACGTTCGATTCGGCCGGTGTTTATCGCAGTGGCGTAACCGCGAATCTTTTTTTGGAAAAGACTGCATCGGTCTTTCAACCTTTTGCTCTGCAACTAGTTTTCCTCCTCGCCGATCGATTCTGAACATGGTAGTGGAACAATTTCGAAACCAGTAATCCACGTGAATTTAGGAATCACGAATTCTTTTATTTTTAGGGAGTTTGAGGAAATAGGTGCATTATGTTGATTTAAAGTTATTGTTAGGCGAGGCTGGGAAGAATGCTTGGAGCGTAAAGCGTCAACACTTTGCAGCTATAATGTATTCTCACGTATGAGGCATATACAGGGTGTTTATAAGGTCTGCAAAAGTCCCATACGGAATGGGGAATTACTTTTTTCTTTGAAAAAAGGAGTATTGAAGATAAAAACGTATCCTCAATTATCCCCCAATTCCCAGGTTACAACGTATCGTCTGATGAGCGTCAAAGTATCATACTTTTTATGCTGTACTTCATTGTATGACTTCCAACTAGCATTTTTGTTATACACATTTCGTAAGAAGTGATCTGAGCATCTGGTTCTTAAATCTGCTTGCAACTAATCCAGAATCTTCAGTGATTTCCTCAACGAGCTCGACTATTGGGACGAAGGCATAGGGGATAACTGCTATCCCCTTCTTCGTGAACCTGTTCCTTTTCATTCTGAACACTATTCACCTGTGGATATTCTTGCTTCGATGGCAGCGTCGCCTAATCCTGCCTTCAATCCTGGCGCCGCAGTGGCGTAAGGATCGTTTCCTAGATAGGTTGCTAATGAATTGAGAATTTTCCAAAATAACTGAAGAGAAAGTGTCCACAAATCTCTGCAATCTATAAGACATTACGCGCAGCATTCTTGTGTCCCATAATTATTATAAAATTCACTCTATTTTCAATAATAGCAACAGTGCTCCATCCAGCATCAAAGATCCTGAGCAAAAAGGAGAGCCGTTTTGTTAATCAATGCCAGAGGTTTCTGTTAAGAGAGAGATGCAGATTCATATTTAATTGCACTGCAAGGAAAGCTACTGGAGCTAAGCGAAGCATGTATCACGAGCCGAATGGCACTAAAAAGAGCGTTAGTGGCATCAACGTGTAGAAACGGCAATTTGCAAGTTGTTAGAATAGTAATTGGCAGCGCCGTTACAGAAAATTGGCCACGTTACACGAAACTTTCGAGCATTTCACTTGCAAATGTCGCCCCGTTGAAATTTATCCACGCCTGCTTCGGCTATTACTCCGTGCTCGCTGCTTCCTCATCTCTGCGGCGGCTGTTCCCCGAATGCTAAATATGCGAGCAGGAAGCCAGGCAAATATCGAAATATTTTGTAACCCGTGTTCTCGAGTTTTACTCGTATTACGCAATTCTGTCATGCTCCATTGCCCCTCGTCCGTAAGTAGGTACCTCGTAATTTCGCGCTAAAGTATGGGCAATATATTCTGCGCGAAGAATTAGCAATACATTTTTAGATTTAGAGCCGACCTAACGATCTACCATGATCGAACAATGTGCTCCTTCGTCTCTTGTAAACTTTCCCTGAAAGGTGTCGTTGCTATAAATTTCCAATACGTTCTACGAGCACTTACGCAACCACTTGAACGTTAATGTTAACTGCTACTTTTGGGTAACGAGGTAACTGAACGATACGAATAATATGAAAGCCGAAGCAGAAATCGATACAAGTGACATTGATGATGAAGTACTGGCTCCACTTTAGTATTAACTGCTCAAGCAATTATATTTACAATCACCTTTCTACAGATGTGGATCTTTAGATACAGATCTAAAGGTACTAAAGACATCAATAACCAACTAAACCCTTTTCGATCTTGGATCCCACTAAAACGACTACCTACTGTGTATGACTGTCCATTCGCTCGCAAAACACAAGTGCAGTCTCGTTATGAACGTTATGAACAGCAGACGCTTAGAGCAATAGAGATTTATAATGGTGCACGTACGGGAGTTACGTATTTAATGATGTAATAAATACATCCGAGGAAACTGTTGCCGTGAAGCAGCAAACAAAGGAAAGGGAAAAAGTCATCGATCTTGATGATTATCTTCGCTGTGCCCTCGACCGTGCCGTTCCTTCCTCGGCTCGAGACGATGATGGTGAACCCGCGTGGAATCCGCGTGGTACCAGTGTAATACCCGAGGAAAGGAGACGAAACGGAGAGGAAAAGGGGTATAACCTGCATCAACGGACACTTGGATGCACATCGTTGACCTCAGCCTGCGTTAATAATTCGCTCCTCTTCCTTTCGTTCCTTCACTTCGCTTTCATGCTCGTCTGTGTTTGAAAAAATAATTACGATGCCCTGAACTGTCCTGTATTCTTATATCACCCTTTATAGGGGTCATCGCCCTTTTCCATTACACCTCGTCCTATTCGCCTCTGCTTAGAACCTGTACCAAGATAGTTTTTAATTAATTTATCATATTTTGCTGATTTAATTATTCGATCAACGCTTGAAGGAACGAGTAGAGAGACTTATTGGATCTTATAATCCTGAGGGGGGTCTATTTTTGCCCCAACGTTCATATCTGCTCTATTGTATTTGTTACGATGTTTGACTAAGTAGGTTCATTCATAAAATCGTGCAATGGGAAAACCCCACATCAGATTGCTCTGCTTATCTCATGATATTCGTTAAGCCGATACCCACATAAAACCTCGTATCAAAAAAATTGAGAGTCGTAGATTAAATAAGAAACAAAATTATTTTTTACTTTATAGCGCATTTTTATTATTTTTTAAAGTCGGTTTTACATTTTTTAATTTTTTTTACTCTTTAGTTATTTAAGTTATACAACTACATTTATTTGTTTAAGTTATGTAACTACATTTATTTAAATAATGAAGTCGGTTAATGAAACAGATTTCTTATGTTTGGTGTAACTTCAAAACTACTTAACCGATTTTGATAATTCTTTCTCCATGATCTAAGTTGATCGAACCTAAACTAAATACAATAAGTATCACGTTTTGAAGTCGGTTAAAAATATCTACATGTTTGCAAAGGTTATTAGGAACTTGCAGCTCGTGAAGCTCCACTATTACATTCCTACGAAATTAAACAGAACAATCTCTACTATCAGTAAATACGAAATTGTATAATTCCCTTTAAGCATCGATTAAATAAGCTTACATCCTCCTGCAACGAACGCAAACGTGCCTCCAGTTCTCCACTAACGACTGTCTGTTTCGTCGTTCAATCTCCCCTTTCGACCCCCTTCGAAAGTGCGTGCCTCCAGGCGACAGGACTTGATTAAAGACACTTTACCATACACTGCCCATCTCCCGTCACCCAGAGAATAAGCTCGATAAGTCGATGATAAATTTAAATCTGTTCCTCGCCCCGCGAATTCGCAGCTCCGCGTACTCCTTATCCAGACGCCCTCGCTATTTCCTACGGATCCTCTGCTCCCTCGTGCGCATTTCCTGCCCGGAAATTATTCTATCCCCGTGTACTATAGCAGCTTCTACACTCAACACTTTTCCACCAGCATTTTCGCGAACGTTTCCCAGGAATATTCGAGGGAACCTTCATTCTGTAACCCCGTTCCAGAATCGATAGTAACTTCTCCATATTAGTACTTTGACTGGCGGCAGCGTATTCTCGCGTGGATATTTTCTGAGCGGCATAGGAACTTTCTACACTTTTCACAAAGCTTTCCAGTCAGAGGTGACTGCTCGGAAAGGTCTGATCGGCATTCTTCAAATCCTTGCTAGTGCTTCAACCACGCTAAAGGGCAGGGAAGAGACGAGCAAAGGGGTGGCATAAAGGAGCTACAAATGAAGGGTAAGGATGGAAAATAGGGGATGTCACAAAATAGCTTTATCAAGAAAATTAAGTTTTAATACTTTAGTCCAGCAGTAAAGAAATTCTTCGTGACACGAAGTTTATACCGGAATTAGGCATAAGAAAAAATAAACAATGAAATAATATTTGTTTTACATTATTTTAATTTTTTTTTCAGGTTCGAATTAGAGCTGTAATTAGTCGACTATTCGAATATTCGAATAATTCGAATAATTCGAATAATTTCGAATACGAATAATTTCTTCGAATATTCGAATATTCGAACATTCGAACATTCGAACATCGAACCTTCGAACCTTCGAATATTCTGCTCAATCGAATTTCTGATTGTACCGAATAGGAATCTGAACATGAAATATTTGTTCACAGTTTATCGTGAAATTCTTTTCATATTGGCCTTTACAATTATTTGTTTTTCAAACGATAAATTTAGAAAAATAACGTTATAGTAACGAAGGAAAAATAAAAATATTATAGTTCCTCAAAATCGTTTATGGGGTTTTAGCTTCCTACAAAAAAGTCTGCTTATACTGTTTGTCATCCGCTTATGACGGGACACGGGTGGGCCTAGAGGAGAGGGCCCTTGGCCGATTCCGTCGGGGTTGTCCACTCATTATTATAAAAATAATACTAATAACTGATGGTTGTTTTCGTTTCAAAATGTATAAATTTACCAAAGATTAATACAGTTAAAAATTTATCGATTGTGTTCCGAACCCCAGCTTAAAATTGCAAGAAACATAACAACCGAAACACCGGGGTCGAGCTAATATTTCACATAGAATTAGGACCATAGCTTTAAATATTTATATTAGCAATATTCATAAAACCCTCTAGAAATAAGTTTATGCGCGTCTTCCTTCATCGTCCATCCCTAACGGGACCCTGCCATTCGACATTAATTGCAGTCATATACGCGTCCACTTTAGCTTAAGAAATATACCTACACTGTGAGTCACAATTTTACAATAGACAATGGTCCCTACAGCTGGTCGACCGTCGATCGCGTCCGCGCGGCATTGCCGAGTCCCCAAACAGCCGGGTCATAAACCCGCACCGTCGGTAGACACCCACAAGATCGGCATGACCAAACCAACCCTTGACCTCGCATCTTTCCTAAACGTCACGTACACACCATCCTGTCAACAAACCTTTCCTCCACCACGGATCCACTGAAAACGGAAGGGGAAATCCCTTCCCTCGCAAATCCAAGCCCTTTTAAAGGACTGAAGGTTCCCAAAACAGGACAGAACATTTTAGAATCCGAGACACATACCACGACGTGAATCCACAATTCATTGAACATTACCTAATAGAACACTTGTAGACGATTATACCTATTTGCCAATAATACAGTTTATCATTATTGTTACATCATCACCAGTTTTCATTCTTTATTATCCTTTACCACGGTAATTCGTTGTAAGGGTGCATGCTGCAACATAGTGTTGATATAAATCAAAACGAAGATTTACGACCTTCGTTGACTTGCTTTTCTGAAGGCGGTCTCATTGTGAAGCACGTGCTCGCTAGCTTCGGTCAATTCGGTGCGCGCGAACAGATTGAGAAACAAATAATTGTAAAGGCCAGTATGAAAAGAATTTCACGATAAACTGTGAATAAATATCTCATGTTCAGATTGGTATTCGGTGCAATCATAACTTCGAAAGATCCGAATATTCGAATATTCGAAGTTCGAAGTTCGAATATTCGAAGCTTCGAATATTCGAAGAAATTATTCGAATTCTGTGGTATTCGAATATTCGAATATTCGAATACTTAGATTATTCGAATATTCGTTAGAGCCCTAGTTCGAATAGAGTATCATACCGAAACGAAATAAGAAATTTCCACTTCTACTATTATCAAAACGAAGGAAAATCCACTTGTTTTATTAATTGTGATTCGACAGTTCTGTAGTCTCAATTGTCAGCAACAAAATATGCTATAAATCGCAAAATCACGAAAAATGGGCGTTCCCTATTTTTTCCCTAGCCCTTCAAATGCAGAAGAACATTGAACGTAGTATAAGTATTCAGTCTGTGTAAACGAAGAAAGGAGGAGGAGGGAACCGAACGAAGTGCAGACAGCGGACGTCGAAAAGCGCTTTTCATTAAGCGGAAAAACGTGTGGTATGGTTGGTTCCGGCTGGAGCTGTCGTTGGAGGTGAATCATCGATACGTGTATCGTGCGAAAGTAGCTGAAAAAGCTATGCATCGGTCTCGTCTGCATCTGTCGCTGGAAATGCACGTGCAGGCGAAAGAGCCGCCTAAGTGGCGAGCCGACGTGGCTATTGTTCCGAAGAATTCGCGCGCACGTGCGTGGGTGTGTCACGTATGCGCGAACGCCTTGGAATTTAAAGCGAACGCAGAAAACGCGACCCGTCGCCGCCCGAAGGGGGGGTCGAGGAATCGCCCGACAGCCGATCGAGAGTGAAAATCGAGCTGACAACGGAAACTGCGTGGGAAATTGCGAGGGGAAATCGAAACTGTTGCTTCTTCTTCTTCTTCTTCTTCTTCTTCTTCTTCTTCTTCTTCTTCTTCTGCAGCTTCTTCTGATTCTGGGGGCATTTCTTGTAACTTCGTCCCCGCATTTTTCAGTGAAATATAATGGAACATTCAGGAAGCGAAACATCGTGCGAACCAATGTTCCACAGTGTATACCGTTTTAATTAATTTAATTGAAGTAATCAGATCTGTTTTGTTACTAATTGTACGATTTATTTAATTTCTTTTGGAATTGCAAGAAGACATCGATGTAACGATGACATAGGTAGGAATCAGGATCTGGTTTTAAATAAAAATGCTTCTCTTATTACGAACAAGTTGAGCAATAATTATTCTACGATATTCAATGCAATCGAGAGGTCGTCACCGACGGAGTGCGCAAACTATTACAGCTAAAAGCACACGTGTGTATGTACAATTTGTTGGGCAAGCTTTCGTACGTTTCCTTGGTTCCTTTATTATTTGAAAATCGGTAGTTCCGAGGTCTCGTCCATTCAAACGTACTTGCTCGAAAAGATCTCGTTTCCACGTGAGATTCCTCTCTGAGAAGCCTGGCATTAATTACCGAGCAAAGCTACGAATTCCCTTGCAAAAGTGAACACTCCAACGTCCTGGCAATAATTCCACTCCACATTCTCGTCCACCTTACCCTTACCAAAAGTGTCAATCGAAGCAGCGAAGCGTCTGCATCCTGAGAATACTGTTTGAAACGCTTGAAACACCAGTCTCCATTTCGCTTGCCATTAAAAACGCAATAGGTACATGTGTAGTGGATCCTCGACAGAAAGCAGAACAGTTGCGAAATTCCTCGAGCTATCGAAGCTTCCTCCAGCAAGTAAACGAAGGAAAGGTAAAAAGAGGGGTGGAATGTACATACGTGGTGATTTAACGCGAATCTAAATGCATTCGTCTCGAAGCACTCCGTGGGTGACATCCGTCGCCGCGGAAGGGAGGAATGGATAAGAATAAGGGACGATCGATTCGCGAGGAAAGTGGATCGCCGTAGGGGACGAAGTGGCGAGCACACGACACTGGCCGAGATTTCTTCTCCGTGGATTTCGTCGGTGACGACCTGCAGTCATCACGTGGTCATCTCCAGGTACCTCTTAGTCTCGATGGAGCCGTAACTGTGGGAATATCGACCACTGTAGGAGGCTCGGGACCAGGCACCAGCTCTGTTCGAGTAACTGTTGCACGCGATCAGGGAATTCATGCCGCTGGGCCTGTCGATCGGTACACCCTGGCCACGTCCTGCGTGCCGCAGACTGCCGCTCCTCGAGTGACCGCTGTCTGTCAGCGGTACCCTCAGATCCTCCGTGGCGCCGATCTCCGTGTAGGGCTTTCGTTTTCCCGTGCAACTGCTGAGGAACATCGCTGCCACCACGCCCTGCGAGCAAACGGACGCTATAATTTCTGTGGTCTGTTGCTTGGAGCTTCTAGGATCTACTACCATCACAGTATTATTATTCTAAAGTTTTTCAGTCTTCTATCAATACTCCGTGTAAGTAATCTACATTGGAGAGTGGACTTAAATGTGAATTGGTGTGATGGTTTCGTTAAATTTGGAAGGGGCTTGATGTGTTCATGTTGATTTGGGAATCATCGTATCGTGTGATTTGTCATTAGAAATAGTGCCTTACCACTAGCAGATGCAGCATTACGATAAACATAGTAGAGTTTCTAAAGCCAATGTTGTCGAGAAGGATTCCTGCAACGCTGGGCCCGATGAAGGCCCCCAGGGCGAAGGTACTCGTCCATAGCCCACTGATGAGACCGTAGGTTTCGAGATTGTTCGGGAACCCGTATTGTCTAAGCGTAATTTTTAATTTCGTTAGTACCAGATCTCGCAACCCCCAGCTAAGAATAATTTATGTTATACAACTTATGGGGAGGTATGTATGTACATATATCAAACAGATAGATTCCGGTTGCAATATTCAAA
The DNA here is from genome assembly GCA_946251845.1 of Andrena fulva. NCBI lineage: Eukaryota > Metazoa > Arthropoda > Insecta > Hymenoptera > Andrenidae > Andrena > Andrena fulva. Next base: position 55,516,583 of record OX276329.1, on the reverse strand, counting down.
TACCCGTGAATAGATTGGTTGGAATAAATGAACTGTAATAACACGTTAACTAACATCGATGTCCTCAAAGCATCCGTGAAGCTAGCAACCAGCTGCGCAGCCATGCCCAAGCCATGAACCACGAGACCGCAAATAGTCAGCCAGATGATGGTTGGGCACGGTATAAAAGGTGCTGGACCGACTAAACAGAATCCCACGACGACAAGGAGACATCCTGCCACAGTTGCCACCTAAAAGCCATCGTAATTCAAACAAATTAATCCTCCGGATACTTGCAGTCGCGTTATTCATGTCTGCAATGGCCAGAATGTTATCTCTGAATATTTATATCGTGTGCTGTTTCTTATCGAAACGCTAGTGGCAATCCTGAGGGTACTTAATGAGTAATTCTAGTAAAATTTCGTCAATTACTTTCGGTTGGGAATGCTTGTCGCAGAGCCAGCCCCAAGCAGGGGCCGTAATGGCGTAAGTGCCGCCGTTAATGACGAACATTAGGCCCAAAATGACGGGACTCAACTGAAATTGCCTTAAATGGGGTTCCAGCGTCGCTTGTAAAAATCCAATGCTCATACTGGTCGCGATTATGGAGGCCATGGCGATTAGCACACCTGGGATCTTTAATGCCTTGGTCACCCCTGAAATCATAGTTTACGTTATGAGAATGTGACATTTATTTTAGCACAGCAGAATTCCCCAGTTTCAGTTTAAATAAGTAAGTTTCAATAAATAATTTCACTTCGATTATAATTGAGATTCCGAAAATGGGTGCAACTGGATGGTGTTTAAAACTTCGTTCTGCTACGATCTTTCGACTTACGACTTATATTAAACTCTTACCTCCTGTAGTTTGTGTTTCCTGACTGTTGTTAGGATGAACTGGTAGAATGAAGATGGTCATGACTGCCGTCGCGAATAGGGCTGAACCCAGGACGACGAATGGGGTTGTGTATCCACCGACCTAGCATTAAAATTATTAGTCCAGAGATGTCTTCAAGCAAAAATGGCAATCCAACGACTTCCCGCTTATCCTCTACATCGAATCAAGTGGAATTCATGAGACCATTTGCTCTAAACATATATTAATCATCTGGTGTCTCAAAAATTCACTGATCCATTCGAAAATCCTTTCTCATTCTCTTCACCTCCTCAATCCTCTACTTACCAAGAACCCAAAGGACCCACAATCAACATCCCCGAAAGAAAAGCCGCCCAACAAAGCAAAATCGACGAAAAATAAATGCAATCACACAGCCGATCGAATTCAGAAACACCCAGCCCTTTGAGTCACCAGTCTAAGAAGCTTACTTCGCCATTGTTGGCTGGCTATAATCCACAGAACCCGGTGGATTATTGAATACGACACATCACTGTTTCAACAATGCGTCCAGTAATAATCCCTGCAAAGATCCTACAGTATAATGCAAAGGCCCCTCAAACGGTCCCCTAGCTGAGGTCAGTAAGTCGACGTAAAGCGTAAAGGGTCGAGGGGAAATCAGAGGAAGGCACAAAAACCCCGTTACTGTTAATAGAGTTATCAAAGGGGGACTCATCGTGGCAAATATTTCCGAGGCGACGGGCTTACCTGGTAAAGGGCGCCGCCCAAGGTGGGCCCGACGATGAGGCCCAGGCCGAAAAAGGTCTCCAGGCTGGCGAAGGTCGTGGCCACGTTATCTGGAAACTCTTTAGCGATAATGGCGAAGCTAGCTGTAAGGAAAGCTGCGTTGCCCATTGCCTCGACGATCCTTATCACGAACGAGAGCACTATGAAGGGGTAATGGCCGCTGACCTTGTCCAGCAGACCGAAGAGGATGGCGCAAGTTCCTGACGTCAGGATGCCGCCATTGAACAGGAGCTTGGGCCCTATACGATGCAGCTGTACGAAGAAGAGGAACGGGTACGATTAATTGGAACTATTAATTAGATCAAGTGGTATTAGCGATGGAATATGTGGAGGGTTGTTCGTAAGAGGATGTCGACTGATTTGGGGATTCTATATTTATTCGTTTGATGGAAAGAATAGGTGTTCAATTGGGGGAATTGTTTGATTAATATTGTGTTTTGATTGTAATAATTCTGAAAGACGTATTAAAGCAAGGAGTTGTCGTTTCTCGTATTCGTCGAGTGGAAATAAATTGTTTGGCCTTTCGTGTTTTATTTGGAGCGTTACTCATCTTTGGAGACGTTTTGGGTTACGTCTAATTACTGAAAAAATTTCTGAAGGCGATTGAGTGGAGTGAATTCGACAGCGTCTAATGAGAAATTGTTTGGCGCCAGATTATTTATCTGAGACCCTTCGAGCGTATTATTTTTTTGCTACTTAAGCGATAAAGAAGCAAGGGTTATGGTACAGATTAGGGGAAAGATCGTTTCACGATTTTCAGACGAGTCGGTTCTCTGATAAGCGTTTTAAGTGTTTAGTGTTCGGTGGTCTAGTTAGACGAGACGAAATGACCGTTATTTGGTATTTCGTCAGGCAGGAACGAAAAACATTGCTGATAAAAGAAATCGCCTGAAAAGAGGCAAATCTTGGACACTGATGCAAAGCGGGTCAGCCGTTGCTCAGGCTTTCTCTTTACTCTGCTCAGCAGAGTTAGGCATTACGATGCTGTTTCAATAACACTTTTTTGTTTATTTAGTCTAGATTAGATTATTATTAGTGGGTATAAAATTTTCTTCGTATAGAAAGGAATCTTTTGTGAAAACTTGACAAGTTGGATGTTCTACCTTCTCTGATAATATAATTTCCACAGCAAAAACAAATAATCTTATTCTTTGAGCTTTTCTCTACAAAACGTGTGTTTTCGAAACGTGGAGCTATTTCAGAACACTGGGAAAAAATTAATTGATAGCCGAATGCTGTTAAAAGAAATTGCTTTTCAGAAGATAATTGATTACTAGTTGTCTACAAGGGTTTTAGTGAATATTTCATTATGTCACTCACGTATTGCCCATACACGGGACTGATAACGAACACTGCCAGCTCGAAGATCCCAAAAACCAAGCCGTACTCCGTGGGGGATGCGCCCTTCTTCTCCGCCTGTGAATAAAAGAAAACGTAATATTATGAATTACTTGCGGTTACACCGTAATAACTTGACAGACTGCAATTAACGCTGGTCGAGATAAAATCCTGATAAACTTTGGACGTTTCACGAAGCCAGGCGTACGCAGCGAATAATCACGCGTCCATGGAAAGTGGTGGCAGAGATTTTTTGAAATAATGAAAATGTTCAAGCTCCTCCAAAATCACTTCTCAATAGTTAATTCTATCTCTATAAATTGATTGCATCCTTCGACCTTATTTTTATCGAGGGTACTCGGTTACACGAGCTGCAGTGCCTTCCGCAGTGACACGACGCAAGGAAAACACAAAATTGAAATGTAAATCATGAACCTGAGATATTATGAACGAATAGGAAATAGTTGTTGAAGTGAGGACTAGTTCCAGGTTGTTCCAGAGCAAGTACCAATCACGGTTACTCGATATTATCTAACTAATTAGCAGCGACAAGCAAGACACATCTGCACAGAATTTGTCGCCGCGCAAATTTCTTCGAGATTGAGAAATCGGTCGAAAACGTGAACCGAACGAAAGGTTGCTTCTTAATCGACATGTTTTTGTTCCGTTTCATCAGATTATAGTTTATTATATGTAATTATACAAGCGGCTACTTGTCGTGGCTAGACAAATTATGATACATTGCGACAAGGATGGATCTAATCGTGTTGTCTTGCTGCTACGATAAAAATGATCAAAGTCTATCCGCAAACGCGTGTACGCTGTTTGATTTTTCCCTGGTCAAGACATTGTTTCCCTGAAAAGAGATTATTTATGCACATTGTTTAGATTCTACCGACGTCCGTACTTTGTCCTATGAGTATCTATTGTAGAGTAGCAGTCGCCTTTAGCGAAGTAAACGGATGAATGCTGCACGTATTCATGACCGTTTTGGGATTGGTAAATAATAATAATGTGTAACGTGGTTATTTACGTTTGATAGGCCTTGGCTCAATGGAAATATTATTATATCTTAAAAGTGTGCTTGAATTCTGTAGAAGCCTGTTGCATTTTGATTATTTGGGCACAATTGAAAGTATATTGTAATGAACTGAATTTTAGAGAATGGTTGAAGGGTTCGAAGGGTTGGAAGTTGATGTCAAAGGATTTGGAACGTGAGCTGAAAATATTCTAGGGTCTCCAATTTCTGAAAGGTTGATTTCGTTGTTTAATATCTCAGGGGGTTGGAATTATTTAAACTTGTGTGCACTTAGGGTGCAAAGTAACAATTAAGAAGTTGAACTAATCATATTTCATGGGCTGTTAAATTTCCTATGTGTAAAACAAATTCTGAGCTTGAGTGAGACTCTTCATACTGAATAATGATAAAGATATCATAATTCTATTTTCATACACTGCCTAAGAATATATCACTTTAATGATCTTGAGCCGCACTTGAAATTTCTTTTAATATGCTGGAAAGAAAGATGCAGGTTTAAGTGACTAATAATGATATACTCATTGTTCCACGTGTCCACGCCGAAACATCTACCCAAAGCTCTCTGAATACAATATTTTGTTGCTACGATTTCTCCGCGAGGCAGCACATGTAATACTTCTTAAGGGGGTATTCTGGTCTGACGAGGCGTTTTCGTCGCGTTAATTCGGATTTTTTTTTACAAAGAACCCATCAATTTTATTATTATTTAGTTTATTGCTACATGTTTATTGATGTTTGAACTATCTTTACAAATTTTGTCAATGGAAAAGAATTAAAATCAAACGCAGTTGACTGTTTTAAAGTAATGGTGAAAAAAAAAAACATGGTGTCACGGTGTCCATGATTGGGCTCGTTCTAGTGATCTATAACAAAAAATGAAAAGAGATTCTATATCTGTATGCCTGTGGCTTTCGTCCCTACCAGAATGATAAAAAAATATTGAAAATTAAGCAAATGGCGGCGGTTTGAAAATTAAGTTTCGATTTTCGCACAATTTTTCAACTTTAAAGGTCTGTGAAAGTTTAAAAACAAAATATTTTATCATAATTCTGGTAGGGACGATAGCCACAGGCATACAGATATAGAATCTCTTTTCATTTTTTTTATATAGATCACTAGAACGAGCCCAATCATGGGCATCGTGACACCATGTTTTTTTTTTTCACCATTACTTTAAAACAGTCAACTGCGTTTGATTTTAATTCTTTTCCATTGACAAAATTTGTAAAGATAGTTCAAACATCAATAAACATGTAGCAATAAACTAAATAATAATAAAATTGATGGGTTCTTTGTAAAAAAAATCCGAAATAACGCGACGAAAACGCCTCGTCAGACCAGAATACCCCCTTAAGGGGTTAGGCCACCTTGGACGGAGCAAAATTGCAGTCATTTTCGGCATTTTTTTTAGGAAGATAATGAAATAAACAGAAAATTTAATATGAAGCCTGTTATTATACAACTCTCGCCGGAAAAAAATCGTATTTTTTTTCTTACAAAATGGCGGCGGTAGAGCCGTGATACGCAAGATCTTGTGGAGCGACGTTTTCCACGGTGTTCAATCTCACGGCTATACCGTTTGACTTAGAACAAAAAACCAAAAAGCTTTATTTTCTGCATGCCTAAAACTATGGAAGTACGTAGGGAAATCCAGAAACATTAATTTGTCTCGAAATGGTGACCATGGAGAGAAAAAGTGCATTTTTTTTTTATAAAAGTGTCGATTGCACCGAACATATTCAAGATATCGCAAAACCGCTACGTACTTCCATAGTTTTAGGCATGCAGAAAATAAAGCTTTTTGGTTTTTTGTTCTAAGTCAAACGGTATAGCCGTGAGATTGAACACCGTGGAAAACGTCGCTCCACAAGATCTTGCGTATCACGGCTCTACCGCCGCCATTTTGTAAGAAAAAAAGTACGATTTTTTTCCGGCGGGAGTTGTATAATAACAGGCTTCATATTAAATTTTCTGTTTATTTTATTATCTTCCTAAAAAAAAATGCCGAAAATGACTGCAATTTTGCTCCGTCCAAGGTGGCCTAACCCCTTAATGGACTACGTATAAATTGATAACATATACTTCGGCATCCATATTTAACCCGTTTTACGGACGTCGGTCGATAAGCAATCGTTACGTAGAAAATACTTCTGCAAGCTGTGGAAAGTATTCAATGAACCGTGGCAGCTTTGGTGTTATTGGAAAAGCGTTTATCTGTGTTGAAAACGTTGAGGGAACAAATTCTTCACGGTTTATCGAAGACGCAAGCGGAGGACAGTTTGTTTGATGATACGATTCTCTTCGCAACGTTGATGAACGTGTCGTAGATAACTTGGATCTTCATTTAACATCCTCCACTTCACAAATACATTCTAATGCAATCGTTGAGTTATCAATTATTAATTAACCCGGGCTCGTAAGGCACAATCATATCGAGAAAAAGCTGCAAGCTGGCGTAACCGTGCGAAATGTCACTTCTCTATTGTAAAATTAAGAGTTTCAATGTTTTCTTTCGACACTATGGTCCTGAATCAAGTTTTTAATCAGTTACACGAGGCTCCTGTTAATCTACATTCGCAGAAATCACTGAAGACATTGATTAGCTCCGACGAAATATGTCTGAAGGAGTTAAATAATGAACTATTTGCTTCTAGTAGGTCTAACCTAGCCCTTGAATCGATTAATGGAAAACTATTGAACTGAATTTATGCTGTACTAGGTCTATGATAAATCTAATGAATATAACTGAAGGGATGGTGGTTTGTCTTGGGTCTGAGGAACATAAACGTACATTCATTAACCAAACTTAAGTCCCAATTTGGTCTGGAAGAATAAATGAACAAATTTCAATCAAATTTCAAGTCCCAATTCCATCTGCGAATTTACTCCGCTTTTAAAGCTATCCTACAAGAAATTTGTAGCAAAACTAATAATTAAAAAACAGGCTAACAAACCCCGCACGTTTCAAAGTCCACACTTGACACCAATTTGCCTAAATGAGCTCACACTTGATCCAGACGCTTCCACACACCAAGCAAGTCCTCGTAAGGATGAAGGGATGAGCATTGGCACGTGCACTCACCTCTTGGGGGTAGAACGGCGCCTGCAGGGAGACGCAAATGGCGTTGGCGAAGTCCGCCAGGCTGATGACTATCAGCGTCAGCCATTGCCTCTTGGTGAACTGAGCCATCATCGCACCCCTATCCGAGCTAGCGGCCACTAGCTTCCTTTCACTACCTTCGTGCCCTCTGTCCTCGAGTTGTCACGTTTAAGAACACCAGCAGCTCCTGCCGCGTTACACCAGGAACACCGACTGTCCTGAACCGTCGACTGGCTTCTTTGGTTATCACTGTTATCGTCCACGACGTACGCACCGCAGCGACGCCTGATCCTGGTGTGCCTTCGAGACGCTTGTGCCGACGTGCGGCTCGGCAGTGTGAGCTTGGGTCCGTCTTCAGGCTGGGCCAAGAGGGTGACGGAAGGAGGAACGATTGCCAAGAGGGAGACAGAGAGGAACCATGGGGTCATAGGTCGAACGATACGTCCAGCCACGGTTCTAATTCATTATCAGGCGACGTTGCGAGACTTCGACGTTTCGCTTCTCGTTTCTCTCAGCTCGAGGCTGGGCCACACGCTCCAAGAAGCCGCGGCAGGCTTTTCGGTGACACGGTGGTTTCTAGAACGTGATCACGGAGGCCTGGGAACGCGACGTGGCCGCGCTGTGCACCGAAATCGGGGGTGGAGGAAGGTTAACACGCTTCGTGCCATGATAGAAATTCAGAGTTTTGATAGGACTGTGTAAAGTGGCGAGAAATGTAGGTCGCGATATTTAATTATAGAGAAATAGTAGATGTACTATGTTCCTCAGAATTTCAGCTTCTCTTTGTTTCTGTTTGACTTCCACGGTGATTTATTGAGAAGCTTTTCTGTGGAATGGAAGTATTCCAAATGGGATACTGTGGGCCATCGGTAGCCCACGTAACGTGTTACGTATTAAGGCGTGTATTATGCTCCCGTTGAGGTTTGGGAAATAGGTCCTCGCTCTTAGTACAAAAGGGTTGTCAGAATTTAGTAATTCTGTGATGTGATAGGGGTCTGTAGAAAACAGGAGGATTTTGCAATTCCAGAGCTAAGGTCTTCTAGTACATTTTCTTTCGCAATTGAAGCAGGCCGCTGGATGTACTTGATATGACTAAATCGGAGAATTTATCAGGATTATTCTTCACTTTACTGCACGATAATCTACCTCAACTTTAACTCGTTTGGGTGTTCACTGGTGGCGTCGAGGCACATGTGCTTGATAGTTGCGAAGAAAATACAGTGTACAGCTTCTAGATGCTTCCACCTCCTATCAACGCCGAGCTCGCGAATGCATATACGCGTATACACCCACTTAAACAAGAAACTCAGTACCCCACCCGACAGAAGCTTTCGAGAGTTATCTACGAGCTTGCAAGCGACGAATTATTTACACCACGAGACTGATAGATTAATTGCTTTATTTTTCCTTCCTTGCTATTTACACTGACGTGTCAGGCATTTTAAGAGAGCGACTGTGGTTGCACTATTACTCCGAAATCCGAAATGGTGCTTTACATTATCCTATTTACAGAGTGCTTTATGTTTTAACCATCTACGCGCACTGGGCAGTTATTCTTAAACTTTCCAACACGATATATATTATTAATCGCAACAGCTTGTTCTTTAACAGAATTCTCGGAGACAAAGGTATGTACACGAAGCGATATTTCAGAATTTTCAAGAAACTTACGATAGCAAGCGCTGATCTCTGCTTAACGCTATCGAGTACCCCGACTTATCTACTAATCGCACAGATTCGAACTTGGCAAAGTCAGTCCATCAGGGGATGCTGTTGCGATGGTCCCTGGATTTCACCACCAGCACAAGGCCTCTGTGATTCGAACGCGCCTCGTGCAGAGAATGACTGCGATATTTCTCGGGGGTAATGTCTTTAGACAGACTCTTTGGAGAACTACGTGTCACGAAGCCAAACCTTCAATGGCACTTTGGTCAGGGCCTTGCCGAGGAAGTCTTTGAAGTGTTTGGCGATACTCTCACTGGCGGCCGGTCTCATCTCCTCGATGATTTCCTTGGCGTGTTGGTTCAAAAATTGGTTCATCGCTTGGCCGATCACGTTGCCGCCGTTTATATGATCGACCACGCGGAGCCGGGCACGACCCAGGCTGAAGTCCACCAGCATTCGACTGACCTTCAAGTAACGGACGCCATTTCTGATCTCTTCGACACCCTGGACCCGCGCGATGGCCAAAACGTCACCTGCAAACGGGGATTGTTAGGTCCCACGATGGTCCAATTATTATTAATTGACCTACTCACCGAACAGCGCCCAAAAATCGCCCTCACTCTGGATCGGGAAAAGAAGCACGTTTCCTGCCACCTCGTAGCGTCCTTGAAGCTCGATCTTCGGGAACGCCAGATGAAGGTCCAGCCTGTAGGACGTTAGATCCAGCCGCGTCTTCGTGATCGAATAATTGCCCGCCCCTATCACGGTGATATTGGAGAACAGTGCCCTGATGCGCACTGCTCCTTGTCCATTTTCCATGCCAAGCTCGGGAATGACCAGTGGCTCGATCGGTGGCAAATCCAGATCAGATATACCTGGCAGATTGTTTTGTACGGGGAAAAGAGTGAAAGCTTTTTAATCCCTTTTTCACTAGATTTCATATTCATGAATCTATACTTCGCTCGTAGGTTAATTTACATGTTATTCAGTGGGCGAACTTATATTTAGCCAGTGTGTTAATTAATTCTGTACTCACCCTTCAGCAAGTATGGCTGCAGGTGGTTCAACGTCTTCTGAAAGCATGTTTCTATCTTAGGGTCCGACCTATTGCACGGCAATATGTACTCGGCTGTGGAAAACAGAATATTCGAAAGGAGTGAAGCTTGCGAATTTTCATCGCACTTAATGTTACGCGATCGTCAGACCCGTGAAGTTTTTAAGTTCGCGCGGGACGTCACGCAATGGTGATTTCGTTTTCCAAGGAATTACGAGCATCTTCCTACTTCCGGCACCCTTTATGCAACCACTCTCACTTCCGATTCCATCGGAAAATTAATCTAATCTGCTGACACATTTCACTTTTTCGCGTTACCTATATCCAGCCACGGGAAGATTCCCAAGTATTTGGCTGGAATTCGCGAGACATTGGTCGGTTTTTATATTCACGAGGCCACGAACGCTGACCTCCTCTTTGGGAAAAGTGCAAACACTCTTTGAATTACAATCGATTGGTCTTGACATACAATTCGGCTCCAAACGAAACTCTTGACGCGTCGAGTGCCCTTCGATATTCCTAGTATTCATATTCATTAAAAATGTTCCCCACGTTCGTGAGATTTCTTCACAAACGATTGCAATAAACCCTGCACACTCGTTCCATGGATATAAACACCACCTTCGAGCAGCGTTATGTACATCATCGCCTCCACCATAGGAATCTCCAACCACCCTTACATCGTACCGTAATTAATCAACACAAGCAATTTCTTTCATACCAACAATCAACCCCCCCAGAAAGCAGCCTGAAACCCTTCCCAAAAGCGGGCATTCTCCACAAACGATCGCTACGATCGAGCTGCGTCTAATCGATGGACGTGAACTCCACATCCAAGCAACCTACATACACCATCGCGTGGATCCTAGGAATCTGGACCGTCTGATGCATCCAGGCGATTACGCTGGCGCTTTCACTCGAAACACTCGGATCGCCGGCGATCCTCCTTGTCCGATCGCCGCTGGTGCGACGAGGATAACCGCAAGACCGGCTCCAGAGCCTCGACCGTTGGTATATACTTTCTCCAGCCGATTGCCGCCGATTCCTCGGCCGTTATGCAATCTCTGACATAACCTTCGCCACGCCATCGAGAGTGGTTACGCCATGCCGCGGTACCATTATGTTAAAACGTGGCGACCAACGCGGCCAGCCTCGAATATAATGCCCACTGTTGCCCTAGCGCTTTAGCCAGCTAGCCCGAATAACGTCCACTATCGAGCGGGCCTTAACAACTGTAGCAATCACTCTACGATCATGGAATCCTAACCGCGGCTGCTATCGAAACGGATCAATGTTGTTGCGTCTGCATCGCGCCGCCCATTGCGTGATTCGGGGCCCTGAATTTTTTGTATCGCAACAAGTGACCGTGCCAATCATACGAGCGACGAAGATGTGGAGCTTTCTGTGGGACTGCCGATTCGCAATTTCAAATCCCGCGTGCGGATACTGTTTAGTATTCATGATTGCGTCGATGATTCAATGATTTATTATTCAGGTTTATGGAAATTCTTGTTATTGTCTGTGCCAGCTTGATTGTATCCAAAACTAAGTGGTAGAGCAATAGTAGGAGTTTGAACAGTGATTTTCAAACGAGAGAGAAAGTAGATTCGCGCCAGTATAAAGTATTTGTATAAAAATGCCGATAAATGTTAATCGATCGGTGAAAAAGTTGTGTAAGGTTACAAGGGTGGGCGACTACGGTCTCGTTTGTTAAAATGGAAACTGTTACGCACATCTCCGTATCTCATTTCAAAAGGCCACGCATTGCCCGTCGAAAACACATCGCTCGGTGATTTTCCTCTTCCAAGAATCCGGCAACGCAAGATTTTTCAATTAAATCGGACTTATAAATAGAAGTACCGATCATCGCGTTAACCAGTTTGAAAATGCTCGATTACTCAATCAGGAAAAGAAGATTTAGTCCGCTGGCGCATTTGCATTGTCCCGCCAGCGGTCCATTCGCAGAAGAGAAAGCGCCACGTTCACTGATCCACAAAATAACTTCCCTCTCGGAAATCTAACTGACCGTCCCGAAAGAATATCAATATTCGAAAATCACCGATCACTTTATACTATGTTTACATAACACCGCGACTCGAATTCCACGATATTCTCCGCCGAATTTAACCGCCGATATCGTCCGCGACGAAGCGGACGCGGCGGGAAAAGTGAAACTGGACGTTTCCGTCAGCCGCGTTTCGTCGCGAGCGTAAACGTCAAGGGAGGAAAACGCGCGGTAACACAATACGCTTCCGCGACGATAATCATTTCCCACAATTACCAGCGGCGCGTGCAGAAAGAGAAAGGCAGATACGCTCAATGGTCGTAAAAGTGAAACACGAGGAGTAATTACTCGCGGGTATCGCCTTCATTGTGCACCTGTTACGTAGCCCGCGACGCGTTAAACGGAAAACACTGGTGTTACGAGTACAGTCTACGACCTCTGCTAGCTGATCGATCCGACCGTTTTATCGGTCACACGATCGTGCCCTCGAAGAGACAAAAAAAATACCCTCTCATTCCCTGTGCTTTCTCCTATGGAGCATGTGTTTCGAAACCGTGGAGTTATTGGAGAACACTTGGAAGAAGAATAATAATTGGGGGCCGGGTGTTGCTTAAAGAAATTATTTCCAGTAATCCACCACTTCATGAATGATTCCCGTCGATCGCACGGCAGTGCTCCACAAACTCAAGATCCATAATTTCCTTCGAGCTGGAAACGAGAATGGTTGCATAAAGCCACTGGTATCTGAAACATGACTGTCCATCAATTTTCGCAACTAGCAGGACGAATCGTATCACTTCTCGAGGCTCTTCGAGGAAAATCGACCGTTTCCTGTCACACTGTGTCCACGACGTGCTGGAAACCACGTGCACTCTAGGATCAGAGAAGAAAGACGCGGGAAAAGCTTACGGGTCTCGAAGTCTGGCTCGTTCAATTGAGGATTCTTCTGCTGATTTTCGGAGGATACCAGCTGACTGGATAGTAGCCCCACCAGCAACGTGCAGGCTAGTCCTGGGAACATCCTGGAGGACTTGGTCCCCGAGGAAGAGTCACAAAATTGGTTAAAACTGGTCTGGCCACGTCTTGGACGAGCTTAGTCCTGCGAACTTTGATTCGAGGATTGCAGTGTCCTTGATCCTTGAATACAGGGGGTTTACTCGATGCACAGTGTTTTTTTAGAGTTTTATACGCGTTCACCGTGGTCTTCTCTTATAAATTCACTGTTTGGTTCGTTGCTTTTTTTGGTCCGAGTTTCTGTTACACCCCCGGGGGATGATACGCGGATGGGAAGAAAGGAGGATATTAGGTGGTGGATTGTGGGCGAGGGATAAAAGTGATGGCTGGGTGGGTTGACTTTGGTAAACTAAACACGGGCCCCCGTTCATATTCTGTCTTATATGCGACTGCTCCCCCCCTACTCTCAGGACTTCTGGCTGGCTTTAAACGCCAGCGACTTTGCCTCTTTCTATTTGCTCCCGTGAAATTCTCGCGCTTTGGTTACCACAGTTTTACAGTTTCCGCCTGAAAAATGGATTTTTGTAGGAACAGTCGGCGGGATTCGGAAGAAATAACTAACGTGACACGGTTGGGTGTGCGAATTCGCTGGACCCTGGTTTTTCTGTCGAGGCCCAAATTTGAGCAACATTGAAGTCTTTGCAAAGATTAGGAAAATTGGGCAACTTGAAAATTCAGAAGAATCTGATGCTTTGCAGAAATGTATTTCAGGTGGTCCGTATGAAATATTTATTACTTGTTCCAGCAGTGAGATAGGTTAAAGGGGCGCAAACACCCCCTCAAAGAAATTGTAAGTCTTGATATTATCGTGCATATCTTGGGAATCGTAAAAGGTATCGAAAAAAAGCATAACTCTAAATGACCTACAACATGGTAGTAAAGCATATGCAGAAGAATGTATTTTTGAGAATTACAACCCCATCATCCCTCAACTTTGGGAAATTTTACCTTTTTTTTTAGAATCAAGTAGATAGCCACTGACGAACTTTTACAAAGATGTTGATTTTAATTAGGCTGAAGTTGATTGAATGGTAACCAGGGAACATGAAAGATAATAGGATCTCGGAAAATGCGTGGGTACACTGCCACATAAATAACGAAGTTTACGCAACGTCATACTGGATTATTGCAAGAATCATCACTGGTAACTTTAATGATATTAGTCCTACAGTGTTTTGTGCGGGGGTCGTGTTATTGTGAAATTGCCGTTTTAGTTCACGAAATTTTAATTTCCCTCTTGTCGCAATTCTTACAATTGCTGTGGAATATGTTATGAAATGTGTCAATTATAATCTTAAGTAATTATTACGCAATACTCTATCGTAACAATTAGAACGAAATTTCTAGAATTACAGAAGCTATTAGACAGGAATCATTCCTCAAAAATGACAAATCCATCGACTTCCCTTGGCTTGATATTCATGTTACGTACAAACCATGTTTCAGAACGTTGGCACTTTAGTTTGAAGTTCGAGCCGATGAATACTACTATTAAAAGATATTGATATACGAGAATAGTCAGCCACGTTTTTCTGTTGGTTGCATAGCCGGCCATGAATATGTAATGCGCCATTGTCTTTTCGAATTGGTCCTTGATAGGAATCGTGCAGAGCATACGCGACAAATTACTCCGAAATGAGTAGAGAAGAGGGGTGAATTTGACGTCTTCTTCGAGCAGAATAAAAAGACAGTATCTTAACACCGTTATATTTCATCAGATTATTATATAAAAATTAATTGACGGACGATACTTCTTTTAGATTGAACGCCACTTAGGCATTACACATAAGTTTGTGCAGGCAAATACCCCTCAGAATTAGAATCACGTAAGTAAATTTCACTTCACATTTATAAATTAATCCTCACAGTATAAACCTTAATTACGAAGCTCAGGAATGCCCAGCTAAATTCTTCGGCTTTCGATTTTTATTTCAAATTGTAGATACATAGATAAATCATTAATTAATGGAGACTATTTCAGTTTCCTTTTACCATTCCCTCGACTGGTAACTCTCAAGTATTCTAGTCTTGTTGAAGTTCAAAGAATTCAACGTGACACGTTCGTAAAATATCGTCTCACTAGTAAACTGTCCTCGTGTGGGCAAGAAAAGGCGTGGGTGGCCCCTGAACAAACGTCTGGCGGTGTTTCAGTTTCGATTCCCGTCGATTGTTTGAACACCTTGAAACTCTCGGCCGTTTTACGCTGTTCGGAGAAATTCTGGCAAACCGTGTCGCTGTTGCTCAATTTCTTCTGTCGACATCCTGATGACTCTTTGACTCGTGTACATTTATTTTCTTAATCGCATAACTTTCTAACTCGTGCATGTTAGAAGAAACGGGACTACGAAAGAGCGGAGCCCCCGAAAAATACATTTAATGTAGGCCTTTTGCCGGACTTCTTGCAGCAACTTTTGGAAGATTAATTGCTTAAAAAATGATCACCATGAATTTTCTGCACAGTGATTGGAATTCTATATATTATACAGTAACAGTTTCTGAATATTTGGTAAAATACAGTACGTAACAGAGTACACGACGCTCAAGACACATGCAGGTGCATCGTAACTCCGATTACGAATGCATCGCGTTGCATCGGCCGCCGGTGCATTCGCGTGAACGTGACCATAGTTTCCTTTCAAAGGAAGCCTTTTAAAGAATCACACGTTACGGTGTTTGTAGCGGAACGGATGCATACGAAATTGCAGATTCACTTGGAATACATGTAATCTTAATAGAATGTCGGGCACTTATACGAATTATAATTAACGTTAAGTTTGGGACGCGATGGCGCGAGGGTTCCGCGAGTTCATGAATACGAATTTATACAGCCATCTTCCTCTAAACGGTGTCGAAAGAAGGAAGACTAATTGGGATATATTGTAAACCGGTAATCACTGTAAAATAAGCAAGCTTTTCCTTGTATATCATTGCACGTAATACCACGAAGTTGCTGCAACAGTCCCTTCAATTTCTCATCCCAGCGTCTTCAATTTCTTCGTGGCGTCTTTCACAAGAGCGTCATTATTTCAGGGAGCTGTTGAGCAGGAAAGATTGTACGACGTTACGGCTGTTCATCTCGAAAAATAATTGCGAAATGATTACTCCGTTTCAGGCTATAATTTATAATTGATACCCTTCGAGCAGGCAAGACTGTCGTTCAAGCGACATGGTTCGAGGAAATTCCTTTTCCTCCTTAAAAGTCTTTGCATTTGTGCAGAAAATTAGGATCGATCATACAAATCGTTTAAAATAGAAATAATTAGGGTGGACCAGTTAAAAAGCTGCATAAATTCAATTTCTCCCTGGCTTGGAATTTAAGCTATTAGGAAAGAGGATGGGAAACATGATAACGCTAATAAAATGTATACGTGTTATTTTCTTAGGCGAACGATTTACCACTCATTATTGCGTTAGCTGAAGCTAGTGATTCAAACGTTAATCTGCGCCTACAGAATGGCTTCCCAACTTGCACGCTCACTGTATGGCTATCTTACTTCAGGGCTACGAGCTGTCGAAAACAGTCGGCTGTAGTGCTGTTCAAGTACCCGGATAAAGCAAGCCGAGTCTGACTCGGCTCGAAAAACCGAGCCGAGCCAGGTACCCGAAACAACCGAGCGGCTCGGATGGAACCAAGTACTTGAATTTTTTTCAAGCAGCCCGAAAGAACCGGGCGGATTGGATAGAACCGAGCGGCTCGGATAGAACCGAGTACTTGAATTTTTCCAAGCGGCCCGAAAGAAACCGGGCGGATTGGATAGAACCAAGCGGGTTGAATTTTTTCCAAGCGGCCCGAAACAAAACCGGGCGGATTGGATAGGAACCAAGCGGCCCGAAAGAAACCGGGCGGCTTGGAAAGAAACGAGCGGTCCGAAAGAAGTTCGAGCAGATCGAAAACTATTTGTCCGATTTATTTCAAAGTTGGTACACATCTGATGTTAGATAAACCTGGTTTCTTTCGGGCCGCTTGGTTCCTATCCAATCCGCCCGGTTTTGTTTCGGGCCGCTTGGAAAAAATTCAATCCGCTTGGTTCTATCCAATCCGCCCGGTTTCTTTCGGGCCGCTTGGAAAAATTCAAGTACTCGGTTCTATCCGAGCCGCTCGGTTCTATCCAATCCGCCCGGTTCTTTCGGGCTGCTTGAAAAAAATTCAAGTACTTGGTTCCATCCGAGCGGCTCGGTTGTTTCGGGTACCTGGCTCGGCTCGGAAACCGAGTCCCGGATTGGTTCGGATTTCAAGCTATCCGAATATTCAAGTACTCGTACAGCTCTAGTCGGCTGAACACTTTTATAAATAACGTTGCACGCGCAGTTGGCTGAATATATTGTTAATAAAAGAATTAATTAGAAATAAGAAAATCCCTCTCACTTTATTTCTAAAAGCGGGACACACAATCATATCTTAATCAACATAATACTACTTCTATGAACAGACTATCATAAAAACGCAAAGACCATTAAGAATACATACTCAGCTAACAGAAACTCCATAAATAATTATACTTCAGACACAAAATCATACACTCATCCAGCTATATATACTTAGAACCAACCACTTCGCATTTTCATCCGACACACTACACGTTTCTTCAAGGTGGAAGTAAAACGTCCTCAGGGAACGCCGAGAAAATCGAGTTCGTGAAATTCTTGATCAGATCGCCGATGGTCTCCTCGAGCTTCGGCTTGATCTCCGCGACCACGGTCCTCCAGTACTCGTTCAGGAAGAGATTCATGGCGCCAGAGAGCGTCTCGTCGCCATCGAACAGATTATCTAGGTGCAGGGTAGCGTGGCCTATCTCGAAATCCAAGTAAATATCGTCCACCCTCTGGTGAATCCGCCCTGTTTCCTGGCTGGTATAACGCTCCATCTGAAGAGTGATGATAGCGTTGGTGTCGGTAAAGTTTCCATGTCCCACGCCGTGTCCAGTGATGGGCAACAACAATATTCTGCCATCGAGCTTATAATTCGTCACCATCTCCAAACGTGGGATATAGAGCTTCAGTCTCATACGATTTTTGTCCAGGTCGAGTCTGAAGGCAGACAATAAAATATTAGAGAAATGGTAGAGAAGATATGTGAAAACAATTCTAAAATGGAAGAGAGTAAGGTTTCCTCCCAAGTTCAATAATTGGACTGTGAGTCCTTTGTTTTTTATTTAAATAAAGGAATAAGAAGTAAATCGATATTTCAAAGGCGTACCTGATACTTTTGGGTACGATATTGGTACCCCCAAAGATGGAGACATTGCTGTACTTTGCGTGGACGTAAATTGGACCAGAGGCTTGATTGATTTCGATCTCAGACAGGTGGAATGGTTCGCAGGGTGGAATCCGAAGAGCCTGTATACCATTTCCCAGGTATGGTTTCAACGAATTGATGCTCTGCTTAATACAGTCGCTTAGATGTGGGTCACTTCGGCGACATATCTTCAAAAATGGCGCTGAAAAAGAAATTACAATTACCGTTAAATTAAACCTGACCCTATCAAGGGGAAATCAAGTTTCGATTTTTCGTTTGTCTCTCGTTCTGTTAACGATTAAATCCAGCCACGCCTGAACAACAAACCTAAATACTCTGAACGTGTATCGCGTGATTTTCCGTGCGATTCATCGCGAATTAAATGCGCACGCTCCAGATGCGAGGTACAAACATCTACACACTGGGTGTCGCGAAAGTTTCGAAGTCGGTTAAATTCCATTATAATATTGTATTTAATAAAATGTTTCAATATCGCGAAAATGGTGGTACTCACGTATTTCTGGCACAGGTAAGCCAGCAGCCAAGTGGCTCGCCGCGAGAAATGCAATGAAAAACCCGCAGACACGCATTGCTTCCACGACGGAGTTCGAGCGCGAAATAATTCCGAAGCAGCTTGCCCATCGAATATCGCGGACGTGCCATCGATCGGCAATGCGCTGACACTGTCATTTCTAGACACATCCATTTCCTTTTGCGAGCCACGCAATAAAACGTCTCGATATTTGCTTCGCGCCAATTTTATCGCGTGCCATCACATTTTTATGGTAATCGGTCATGTAGCGCATTAAAATACATGAATTTTTTACAATCAAGAGTTTAAGTGCAATTACTTGGTCTGAATTCATTTAAATACAAATCATCCGCGGGAACCGATTTCGAACGAAATTTAGATTTACCATTTCTCGATGCAACTGAAATCCCAGCACCTGCATACTTTCTCAGCTTCACCATTTCTCCCCACGCAATTTTCTTATTCAGCTTTCGACTACTCGAAGTGTCAGAGTACCTTTCCATCGATGGAACGTCGCACGCAGCGTCATGTACATTTTAGAACACTCTATTGCGTAAGTTGGAACAAGCGTGGTGTACTATTTGCGGCTTTTGAACCACCATGAACGCAGCCAGTTCTCCACTTAAGGTCGGGGAAGGACCTTGCCCTCCATTGCTCGTGCAGGCTTAAGGGAGAACGACAAAGAAGAGGGAGCGAAGAGGAGGAACGATGCGATATCCGACTAGAAAGATCGCCTAGTCGACATACGTCGAGGATGACTGGTCCATGGCCCAGATCTGGTGCCCTTCCACCATGTCGTATAAAAACCTCGGGCAGACGCATCATCCACTCTCAAACGGCGATTCTGCACCGACGACTGGACTGGTTTCCACGATTTCCCTCGCAGAACGATCACCAGGCACTTGGTCCGCCCTCATTATGATCGTCAAGGGTCTGAACCGTCTGATTGAATCGATCCACGAGTGATCGGTGACATTCTGGAAGAGGAGCGACAAGCTGTTCGCCTGCAACCACGTGTGTTAATGTGCGTGGCTGTATTTCTCTTCCTGCTGATCGCCAGCGTGACCGTCATCGTGCTGCTGCTGTTCTTCAAGCCCGTCTACATCTGGAAAATCAAGACGGTGGAATAAATTATATATACCAAGTTTGATTGGTTCGAGAGTAAGTTGACAGGGTCGTTTCTCAATCGAGTGGCTGTCCATCGATAGACGAAGGCATTGTCAGCCTTGAAGAGCTGCGAGAAGCTTGTAGTTGGTAAAACAGTATAGGCTAAGCGAAGCAAGATGTCGAAGGGTGTCAGTATAATTCTCCTATGCCTCTGCTTCGTCAGCTTGGCTAACAGTCAGGGAACGCTGCTGGAGATGTCCCAGCAGCTTTGGTCGAAGCTTCTGACCGGTGGATTCGCGAAAACGGGCAAGCTGGACCCGCTGAGGGTGCCGGTGATCAAAGTGGACCAGTCCGAAGGCGACACCAGCTACAGGATTATTCTGAGGAACGTAGAGATCAGTGGGTTGAACGATTCCTCCCTGGAGAGCATCCACATCGCCAGGGGTAGATTAAAATCGAATCTGAGCGAGCTGGAGGCGGGGTACGTGAGCTACAGCGATCTCAGGGACCTGGACTCTATCAGGTACAGATTCCACACGCTGATCAAGGAGCCTAAGACTCAGAACGAGAGCTTCGAGGCCATAGTCTCTGCGACCAACGAGGAAAGCAAGTTCAGAGCTAGCTCCAGGGGGCAGGAGGGTAGTTTCGAGAGGCTGAGGCAGTACGATCCGTTTCTACTCAAGATTCAAGCTGATCAGATGAAGGAAAGTTCTGAGGATCGCGGCCAGGCCGAGGGAAAGACAGAAAAGAGCTACGGAACCTTCAGCATGAAGGGCGCCAGGGTCGTCTCGAAGCCCGATGAAGGTCGAGTGACTGTGAATTCGAGGTACCCTTCTGACGTTCAGCTGGTTTACGCGATGGGCGCGATGAATTCTGGATTGAATTCGAGGAACAACGAACGCAAGGAGGCCGACAGAAGCAGATCGGGTCCTTATTTCAGTGGGAGTCAGGCAAGTGGCCGAGAAGCCGAAAGAAGGGAGGGTTTCGCTGATGGAAGGTCTGAGGGTCGCTATGAAGATGTTCAAGGGCAGGGGAAGGACAATTTCGGTGGTAGAAGGACAGAAGGGCGATACGAGGATGTTGAAGGGCAGAGGAGGGACAGTTTCGATGGTAGAAGGACAGAAGGGCGATACGAGGACGTTCAAGGGAAGAGGAAGGACAATTTCGGTGGTAGACCGACAGAAGGGCGATACGAGGACGTTCAAGGGCAGAGGAAGGACAATTTCGGTGGTAGACCGACAGAAGGGCGATACGAGGATGGTCAAGGGCAGAGGAAGGACAATTTCGGTGGTAGAAAGGCAGAAGAGCGATACGAGGATGTTCAAGGGCAGAGGAGGGAATATTTCAGTGATGGAAGAGTTGATAGACCATACAAAGATTTCCAGGGTCAGAGAAGGGATGATTTCGGTGGCAGAAGGGCAGAAGGGTTTTCTGAAGATGCTCAGACTTCAGCGTCCGAGAATGTGGAGAGCAAGGTGAGCAGCCAGGAGCCAAGGATCGTTCCTGCCTTCGCTGCCAGGGATCGAGCGTACCAGGATGAGTCGAGGCATTTGCAGAACCGACCTGGTTATATCGATATCCTTTATGCCGATGGGAGTAATAACGGGAGCTTGAAACGATTTGGGAATGGGAAGATCGATTCTAAGGAGAACGCTAGGGTTTATGGCGTCAAGGATATTCAGAAGGTACTGTTTCGGTATTATCCGTTAATTAAATCCGTGAAAGTAGCAGGATGCATTGCAACCTGTAGAAGTAGAAGCTAGAATATCTAGATCATTGTCTTCTTACTTTCTGTCCTTTTTTTAGAGCGTAGGAAAGCTTCTTGAGTGAATCATTTCGTTTTTAATATCTTAGTGATTTTTTAAATTCCTAGTAGAATTATAGGTAATTATGCAGAACAGGTGTTTCCTCGCCGATTTCAATAATTTTTGGATATGTTGTCGGGGACATTATTCTGAGCATCTTTTTCCTATACATGTAATCGCCGCTCGGCTTTAGATTCCAAGATATTTGCGAAAAACTGTCGGTATTATTGTTTTGCATTCTCCCTATACATACATTGTATACACACCCAACAGGTAACTTGTAGGTTACAAATATTCTAGAATGCTTCAGTATATGTCACGAGATATCGGTATAGGTTTGGGCCTAGATTAGCGCGGGATGCGCGCGCCCACTCGCGGAAGCACTCGCTTCCTAGGAAAAAATTGTTTTAGAACCAGTTAAGTTTGAACTAAGCTTTGAACTAAAACATAATTTTTTGCTAGGAAAAGAGAGCACCTGTTGGGTGTGTGGGGACTCCCGTCAACACCCCGACTCACATCGGTTCGCTACTATGCGTCCCCCGCAATAATCTAGCTCCAAACCTATACTGATATCTCGTGACATACATATACTGAAGCATTCTAAAGATCGAAATAAGTTGTAACTATTGTATTTATTTACTGTCTAACTTATCTTCAACCTCTTTATCCCAAACTTATTTCAAGGTCGTCAAAATCGGTGAGGAAACACCTGTTCTGCATAATTACCGAATTATAGATATCACTAAATTCCCTCCCATATTTTCTATTTCTTTTTCGTTAATCCGCATTCCATTTACTGTCAGTTGCGACGCAATAAATCCGACACTATTAAAATACGAAAATAGGACATCCTCGAAAACAGACGGGCGATTAGTGGCAATTGTACGGACGGAGAATCCTTGACGAAGAGGAACGACGCAATTAAGGCCGCCATAGCGGCTAACAGCCTGAAGAATCTGACTAGATACGCGAAGGACTATCAAGAGCGGCAAGGATACTTCGAGGAGGGAATGCAGCTCGTCTACCATTACGGCGGAATGGGACCCAAAAATTCTGGGGACAACAAAAGTGCCCCAGGAGCCAGACACAAGCGTGCCCACAAAGAAAACGAAACTGACGTGAGCAACGTTCCTCCCCGTCTTCCTTCCTTTTCGCCAGAAAAGTTACGAACGAATTATCTCCTTATTTCTTGAAATTATTTTAAAGGACGACGTGATGCACGTCATTTTGAAAATTCGCGTGCCTCTGCTTCGCATCAAGTCCGACTACCAGCTGATGGGAAAAGTTGGAAAGGAGTTGGTGAGGGGGAGTGGCCGACTCGATGGCACTTTCAGTAAGCAAATTCTGTTAATCTGTAGAGTGAAAAGCATAGATGCCATTTTAAAATATGACACAGGTGTTCGATAGGCATTTCGGAGGCTTGCGCCAGAAATTGTACCGCAAGCGCATAATTCTGGATAAGGGAATCCTTTGCTGTTTACTTTCAGCCGAGCTACTGGGCGACTTCACGATCGAGCTGAAGCAAATGAAGGATCAGGACGTGCTAATCGTGCGCGCAGCTAGAAGCAAATTGCTCGCCAAAAGCCAGAACGTCGATCTTCAGGGCATGGACGAGAAGGGGCCAGTGAAATCGATCCTCAATCACGGTAAGTGTATTTCATTTACAGTAGGAAGGTAGTAGATAGATCCCAGTAACAAACAGAAACCTTATCGAAAGATTAAAGAAAGATTCCCCAGGCAAGAATTACACTCCAACATCCTTCGCTCTCAATTCCTCCAAGTTCCTTGTCCCGAACCGTAGCGCGACCACAAATATGCCCACAAAAAGGCGATCGTGAGTCACCAGGCAGCAAACGGTGACAATAAAGCTGGCTCGCGGGGTTACATAAAACTCTTTCGTCTGGGCTCGTTGCGCCACGGAACTGGTATTCTTCCGTAATTAACGTGCGGCGAGGAAAATAGGGAATTCCGTGGAGAGCGTTGTCAATCGAATCGAAAGTTGGGCTTGTGTTGGCGACCGACAAGCATATTTCCATCGAATTCGTACGTGTGCGCGAGTGTTTATGCCGCGGAACGTCGTACGTGCAATTACGTAAAAGACGGGAGAACTTCGACGGCTTGAAAATTACTTTCTTTCTTTGTTGGTGCGCGATCGAAGCACGATTGTTCCGCTAATTTCGCCTATCCCGCGTCACCGCGCATCGAAGTCTCCAACGTGCACGTGATGCTTTGCAGGGAAACGGGGAAACGGTAGATTGAAGCGAGAGTTGGAAGTTGCTAGACGTTGTCCTTATTAAGCTGGTTAAATTATGATGTATTGGATAGATGATAATAATAATAATAGTTTAATTGATGGAAGAAAAATCCACTTATACAGAGAAAAACAGCAATAAAGTATTAAATTCTTTAAGTATAAAGCGTTGACATCGCAGATATCCCAAAGCTAATCGGGGCCACTCGTTAACAGGTTGAACAAAATTTTAGATTTAAATATTTCCTTTAGATATTCCCTTGACTTAAAGTTGAGTACTAGAGGCATGCTGTAGTGGAGCTTTGGTCTCCATAATGGCGATAGAAGAGAGGGATTTGTATTTTATTTGGTAGCGTGAAGGAGGTGGAAATAATTGCAGGGGGAAGAAATGTGATAATTGATGAAGATAAAGAAACTACAGTGATTAGCTCGACTAGTTTCTAGATTCTAATCGAGTTACAATTAAAGCAGAAGCTGCGATAGGAAAGTGGGAAAGAAAAGCCATGGTGGTAACCTTACGTAAGGCAGAACGCAAGAGAAGAACGACGTGATGTCAGTGCTTAATTGCTCATTGTGTGCATTATATCATCGAAAGTGAAAAAACGCATAGATGCGTTCACGTAAGGCGGACAATGGACTATGCGTTGATCCTTGATCGTTTCCTTTTACGAAAAGGTCCTTGAAGATTTAGGAAACTCCATCCTCTATCATTGAATCGTACAAACATGAATTGCTTCATCGTAAATACTCGTTTAAAATCTTCATATTGCATTAATTTATGCGATTGGCATGAATATCGAGTCCTGAATCCTTGGTAGTCACTTAACACCAACACTTCATAAGATAAATACCATCTCCTCCACATTCGTAGCATAAGCAATCTCCAAACACCTCCACAATCCAGCATAATTGAAGGGTAAAAGGAAAATACTGGGAATGTCCATTTTTCGTGGTTTTGCGACTTATAGCATATTTTGTTGTTGGGGCTACAGAACTGTCGAGTCGCAACAGGGTAATAAAGTTCGAATACCCCAGGAAATGGCCACTTTGAACTGGAACAAAATACGAAATGTCCCCACGCTTTGCCTAAGCACAAGCTTCAAGCTTCTGTCGTCAAAGTAAAACAAGAAATTATTTAAGAAGAAAATTATATAAGAAATTTAAATTCATTGAACCTTGTTCCTTTACTGATGGACTAAAGTATTAAAACTTAATTTCTCGATAAAACTGTTTCGTGACATTCCCTGTTTCTTCCCCTTAACCTTTAATTCATGATCACCACCAAAGCTATAACAACTCCCCAAAATACTACTTCAAAAAATTGAAACAGTCTTTCTTCGCTCAACTCCTCATTTACAAGAAAATCGAGCCGAAATATGTCTGCAGCAAATGTGCAGAAACCTTCGCAGGACTAGCATAAAATAGCATAAAATCCCTCCACTCGATTGACGAATACATTCATGAGGAGAGTGTCTTCGTCTCGAGGATCGAGCGTTTCGCTGCGATCCTAAGAAACGGACACCTGATGCGTTACAACCTGCCATTTGCCAGCGAGTAGGAAACAAAGGAGGAAAGTAAAAGTGGGTGCATTAGCATCGATCGACGCTCGAAGTAAAAGTGTCCACTTTCTGTGACGTCCTAATGGAAGCCCGCGCAAACTGAGGCATTAACTAGCTTAATAGCAGGCTCACGTCGACTTTCGTCCTCAGGTTTGATGGCTGCGGAGGCGGTCGCCGCCATGTTGGCAGACGATCTGGCGACCAAGGCTCTCAACGACAGGACAGCAGACGCGATGATTTATAAAATGTACAAAAACCTTCCCGTCAATTAATGTCCAAGCAACGTGGACAGCCTGACTGATATACATTTTGAAATGGACTTTCTTCACATGGAGCATCCGCTGTCTCTTGGGGCTGACATACTTTGCTCAGAATGATTGGGGAGTTTGTGGACTATTCAGAGGGATGGACTTGATATCAGGGACGAAAGAGATGCTGTTATATTTTTATCGCACGCCTAATTTACTACCTGCTCTTTCTACTCTTATGCAGAGATATTTATCACGAGTGTTAGTAATAATTGACGATTTGCATGTTCGCTTTTGCTGTAGACAGCTTGGAATTCTTTTCAAATTCGAATTACTCGAAGCGTGTTAAGGGATCTTTGGACATTTTAAAGCATTCGATAAAGCAAGCTTTCCATGTGTTTCAGCAGCTGATACGCTAATTATTTTGAGCAATGTAGATCCGTTGACTTATTAACCAATAATTGCATGCTTTTACTTATTTAACTATTTATTTATTTATTTATTTCTACGCGTCGGGAGTGTCAGTTAAGGGAATACTTCGCAGCGTTGAGAAGTCATTAATCGATTAATTTGTTATTAATATGGTACTTATATAACGCAGGTAATATTATAGTGATGGTTGAGTTTTATATATATTTATATATCTACCGTATCGAATAGTTATTATATACACACGTGTTACGCATTACATACGCAGGTACCACAAGTATTTTGTTACATTATAAACTCGTACTTTAAGTACATGTCGCTCGTTTCCGATACGAGGAACATAAGTTACATAACGTTTGTTTAAGTCACAGGGTTTGGCCATCGTTAATTCTTTCAATTAATAAGTTCTACTCGTTTCATCGACCTATTTCACATTCTACCACGTTCGCCGGATCTTTGCTGACAGTGGTGAAACTCAGAAATGGTGACACAAAGTTCTCAACAGAATTTCCTTTAATAATTCGACATAGAAAATTATTACGACAAAAATAGATTTCGTACTAATGAACAAAACTAATAACCAAATTCGATTCTCAGAAATCAATTACTTAATTGACACAAACTTTGTACTGCACCTTCGCGAAATAAATTGTTAATAAGCAGTCAGGGGCTCCAGGCTATATCCTGCACGTTCAAAGGAACTCTGTCGCCAAAACCTCTCGCCTGAAATATTTCGAGTTGCGTCACTTCCATTGCAGAGACTACATGTTGAATTTGCAAAACGAGTTTCCGAACGTTACGTGCAGTTTACGCCGTTCGCGACGCCATATCGAAACCAGTTGGAATCCGTCAGATTTTACATAATCGCATTTGGGAAATTCGACGAGTTGCACCAGCGATTTTAGTCGATAGGGAAAGTAGCTGCCAGCAAATCGATATCCGAACGGGAATTAAATTCAGCGGAATTAGGGGACTGGAATAATTGCCGATTAATCGGAGACTTTCATTCTGGCAGTGCATGCAATGCAATTCTATTAAACGTTCTGCCTTAACCGATATTTCTATCTTTTCTTTCATACATTTATATATTCCTCTTTCAATAATGGTTTAGTGGTAATTTTAATTAAAGTAATTGTAGTGTTTAGCTGTATCGATTAATGTAACAATCCAGAGTAGTGATCTATCATATAATATTCTGTTAGCATGTTCAAGTAAACTATTATTAACGTTATGTTATTATTTGCAATCCTCACGGTGTATTGTGAGTGTAAAGCACGAAATAAAAGGGTTCATCTGTAATTAAAGCGGAATATACTTGTAACAAACTGTATCCACCATGTATAATAATGTTAAATAAAATATAGACCGTTTACGACATATGAATATTTCAAAATAAACATTTCCCTCGTCCAGTTACGATTAATTTAATTTCCTGTGTGTTTCAACCGTCTTGAATATACGTTGCACGCGTGGAAACGTGACTGAACGCTTTCCACGGAACAATACGCGTGACTCACGGTGTCGATGACCCAAATGTGGCAATCAAATGGAATCGCGAAATTATAGCAAACGTGGCAAACGAATTTTCACTCGTAAAACACTCGTTTAAAAATGAGACTCTTCTGAGGAGACGTTTCTCGAAGCCTATACGAGTATCATTTTTCCATTACCTACGCGAACCTCGATATTACGACAGGAAACGCTAGACAGAATTTGCAAGAAGGACGTGGAAGCCATTAGATTAATGGCGAATCTTTGCTGGGATTATCGACATAAGATGTGAATAAAATTACTATCCAAAGACGCCATTAGGGAAACTACAATTGACTACGGTTAAATTGCTCGACACAAAAGCTTAATGATCAAGGTGAATAACGAAATCGAACTTTTTGCAGAAACTGGAAATTAATACTTGCGTGACTCATACTCGTTAGGAATTATTTTAATTCTTTTAAAATTGCGACCACCGCGTGTCCATAATCCCTTGCAATTCACTTAAACGGTTTTCCTACTATTATTCAACGTAAAAGTAAGTCTCTTTTGGTAAATCGATTGCTTTCGTTCTTAGATAATTCCCTCTAAATAGCACCTTATAGTATTTTCTTCTTTAGCAGGGCATTTCCTGCCTGGTTCACACAGAAGTCTATCACTTACATCATCTCAAAGAACCTGTTCAGTAGCCTCCATAAATGCAGTGATGATCGCAGAGGATTTTGATAGATATTCATTCACGAATCCTCGAAGCAAGCTGTGTATCTTCTTGATATGGGACATTAATGCCAGCAATTATTTCATAAACGACAGGCTACCAAAGTACCAAGGAGGATTAAGAAGCACGTGCATTTCACAAGATCCCAACATCCAAGCAGCTCTAAACAGTCCCATATTAGCTAAACTGCCAAAGAACAGTACTCCTACCACAAAATTCGCTGCAGATTTCCAACAGAAGCATAAAAAGAGCAAAAGCAAAAGTCCCCCGGTTCCATGCTTCGCTTAATCGATCAAATATAATCCCCCAAAGCGTTGCCAACCATCTCCACGATATTCAAGATACTTACACTTTTACTTCCCCACCAGCCTCTCTGACATAACGCTCCATTGAATATTGAAAAGCACGCGTGCATAACAGGAAGGAACGATCGGCTGAATTTATCACCTGGCAAAGTAGCTTCCACCATTTCCGCGGCGACTGACGTCCTCGTCATCTGGCGAACGTCTCCCAAGACATCCGAAGTGAATCCTCTTCCAGGCCGCAGGGATTAGAATCCTGACCTACGGCCCGATAGTTGCACGCGACGAGGAAAAGTTCTTATTGTCGCGTGCGTGTGTGCGCGCACGTGTATGGTGGCCAGCGTGGCTACGGCCCTGACTGAGTTAAGAGGAGGCATTCTACCGTGATAAATTCACCATCCCGGAGAGTGGGGCTGGATATACACGCTGGAGAAAGTGCTGTTAGTTTATATATACCCAGCAGCGAGGGCCATCGTACGCATTTTCAATATTGCTCTTCGCTAATTGCGAGATTACGTTCGACGACCGACCAGCGACGGAGGATCACGATGATGCTGATTGGATTGTTCCTGATCGCCACATGGACCGGGGCTGCCGTCGGTGAACTCCGTAAGTCACCATCCACTTCCGGTTTCAGGCTCTGTGTACCTTGCGTGCAAGGAGTCTAGCGAGGCACTTGGGGTGTTGATCGATTGGTGAGTGATGTATTGTTCGAGGGAGTCTCGCACACTCGGTGAATGTGTCTTGTTAATCGTAGGGTGCTATCGAAATATCGGTATGGTGTTATTAGGCTTCACTATGATGTGCTCGAAGGGTCATTGATTCTTCACGCCATTTGTAATTAGGTGCGCATGCATCTACAGTTCTTGATATGTAATTACTTGTTTATTAAAAGATATTACTTGCTTATTAAATATTTTGGGAGAAATATTCTTCGGCGTTGTATCACGAATTTGATGACACTCTGTGTAAGATCAGGTAATTTAAGACCTCCAAGTCACTGGTTTTTGAAGAGCTTGCTTTTTTAATCTTCTCTGTTCACCTTCAATAAGAATATTTGAATATGCGATGATAAGTTTTGCCGTGGCTGTCGATTCGACTTTAACATCCATACGTCAACTGCAATCTTATTCTAATCTGATGTACCAGTTTTAGAACACGGTACCGGGAATGCATAATTCCGCTTTATCCAAGAAAAAGCGTTACAAGGACGGTATCACCGCGATGCAATTAATCATATATGCTTTAAATAGTGAAAATGTATTTTGAATAAACTCCAAGCGCAATAATCTATGAACATGTTTTTTTGTCTTACTGGTCGGAAGTGATTCACAACCACTTGATCTCTGACAAATCGTCTCTTGATTACCAATGCACAAAGATGGCGTAATTTAAATATTCAAACACGTTCTTACGCGCGCAGAGTGGACTCGGTTGCGTGCAAAACAAAATAATCATATAGGTAGTATAATGCGATAAAATTGAATTACGTGCTATTCTGCCATCCTACCAATTATAAAAGGCGAAGGATTCTATTATTGTGCCGCAATGCTCACTTTTATGTCAGAAAATTTAAAATATAATAAAACATCCGCCTCTGGGTGGCAATCCTGACATCTGTGGACACAAATTACTGGTATTATGTTGTAGGGTATAGTAGGACTCTTACGTAAGACACATAAGTCAGGGAAAACAATTTTCAACACGAATAGAATTGGTGATAAGAAAAACGTTCGAATAACACTATCATTCTCCTCACATTCTCTATTCCATCATCACTTCTACATTCCCACATCTCTGTAAATCAAAAGATCTCCAAAGAACTTCACTATTTTTAACCCCTACAACAAATGTGTGTCCCAAAGCTGTCCTACCAAATATTACGCTTCTGAAACTCGAAGGGAAGAGCTGAAGACAGAACATCCTTCAATTTCAACTTCCATAAAGCACAAATACCACACCCAGCCTCCACAAAACAAAGAAATTCCACCCACACCATTATCCGCAGTGCTCCACCAGAAGCCCAAGTGATCAATGCCCAAAATAAGTCAGCCATCCTCCAAGAAACCTCGAAGGGACTCCAAACCCTACAATTCTCAGTCACATTCAACTCCTTTAACAGATCTCGGGACACATCCAAAAGCTCGTCCCTATCCAATAGCCAGTTTCCACGGCTAACAATTTATTATCCATCTCCGTTCCTCCAGTTTCACCACTGGCCTTTCGAGCCTCCGTTCCTTTATCGGATCGCTTTAGAAATTCGGGTCGAGCGACTGACAGCGAAGATTTCCTTTCGCACACGATCGTACAGGAGCGCAGTGGCAGCCTGATTTTCTAGCTGACGGCGATCTATCGATCAGGGGCCGGGGGGGAGGTCGATCCTTTCTCGACGGACGAGCATCGTCTTGCGGGCCAGGCGGGAATTCGCCTTTACGGTCGATGAAAGAAGCCCGTACGTACGTGCACCGTTCGCCACGGCCACGCTTCGTAATTTCACTTTCTACGAGCGTGTTACTTTCGATTTTAGGCCTGGCAAAAAACCGTGACTCCTTAGCCAGCGATAGGAATAACGTCCAAGCGTTCAGTAACCCTGTGCCTGGACGAGGCGCGTTGACTTCTCTTCGCAGTACTCCACGGAAGAATGCAGAATTCGCGCAGATTCTCCTCTTTACGAGCCGCTTTTACGACGGACAATTGCGGACTGTCTTTTTTCTTTTGTCGTTTCTTGGTGGAAAATTAACGATCGAGGGGGAAAGTTTGCTGTGGAGGAGAAGGTGGAATGTCCATTTTGAGATTCTTCGGTGGAACTGTGGGAATTACGCTGCATTTATGACGAATTGTTTTGTAGTAGACACAAATGTTAGTGACGAATATCGAATTTAGTTAGTGTCTTAATAACTCCGTTTTTTTTTTAATATGTGACATTTAATGACGTCAATTCTCGCAAAACGTAGGACGTTACATTGCAGTGCACGGCGGTGGATACATCGAAAGGTCAACTCGTTTTACTCCCGATATCTAAACACGATCGAACAACCTGCACAGAAGAAATCAGGCCATCTGAATTGCTCAAGTCTCGTACTAGCGAAATAATTAGAGGCTTTACAATTGCGCGCGTCGCTGGTTTCGCTGACCGAAATCTGGCTGCCTCTTTCGCAAGAGGCAGTTTTATAAAAACTCTGAAAATGTTTCCTTTTCTAGAACACCAAATATCGTGCACCCTAGAGCCATCGAAATTCAAAGAATCTCGCGAAAATAAAGAAAGTAAAGAAAAGTTTCTAAGATTTTGGAAATTAGGAATAATACAAGACACAATCAGGTTTAAGAAAAATAAAAAGAAATAGGATCATATAGGATGATCCTCGTTTCAAGATCAATGACAAATTTTTCCGACATTGAATTTGTGCCCTCAGCACCAGGTGTTCAGCCCTGTCCACCAACAAACGACCTCCAACAATACAACAGATGCGTGCTGAAGCAACTGAATGCGATCACCCCGTACCTCGCCAAGGGGATACCGTCCTTGAAATTGCCAGCCCTGGACCCACTGTTCCTTCCGTCGCTGACGGTCGATAGGAACCTCGAGGCGCTGAAGATCAAGGCGAACATGAGCCAGATACGAGTGCACGGGGCGACCAATTTTCTCATCGACGACCTCAAGGCGAACCCCAACGACCTCTCGGTCGCGATCAAGGTTCAGCTGCCGCACGTCCACGTCAAAGGCGACTACGACGTCCAGGGGAGGCTGTTGCTGCTCCCTTTGAACGGGGCTGGTAGCTTCAAGGGGAACTTCAGTGAGTATCGTCACCTGCTGCGATTGAGAGTCTCAGGTGAACGGTGGGAAGATGTTAGTGGGGTTTAAGAATGCTCTGCTGAGGTGTTTCAGTGATTTTTTAACATTGAATTTGGAGATTTTGTGGAGGTTGATTAAGTTGAGGGGTGAACTGATGAGTAGAATTACATTTTCTGCATGGATGCCTTATGCTAGTGGAAGTTGAATTCCAATTCTTCTATTAATGAAAGTGAGGTGTAATAGCAGGAAAAATTTCAGTTAAGAAACAGAATCTTGTTCCCGAAATTTCTGTATTTATCTTCCTTTATTAAAAGCTGCCTTATCTTTATTATTAATTCTCTTGGTTATAGTAGTCCATTGAAACAACAGAGACGAACGCAATTCTTTTCTAAACCCCATTGATAAATATTTATTGGAAATTTCGGCATGCATCTACCGGCATTCATGTTACAGCTAACACAGAGGCGCAAGTGAACGCTCAAGGCAAAGAAGTGACCGATAAAAATGGGGTACAGAGGATCCAGATCGACAAGCTCGTAACGAAAATTCGCGTTGGTGATGGAAACATCAAGCTGAAATCGCCTCCTTCGCATACATTGGCTGGTAAGTGATTTTCCCTCTATCATACAATACTCAACTTCGTATTAAAATCAGAAACACCACATTGCCTCCAATAAATACGCTTTCTATCCTTCCTCCAAGTCCAAGCTGTACTTGTCCCAAGACTAGCATTAACAAGCTACCACAAAGCAACGACAGTCTTCCTCCTCGTCCACACTTGTTCTTCCTTCTTCCAAAGTTTCATTCCGCATTGTCGTTACAGCGGACGCAGCGGCCACGTTCTTCAACTCGAACCCCCGCCTGGTGCTGGACATCGCCAGTCCAATTATCGAGGACACAGCGGCAACAGTGAGCAGAGCCCTGGCAGCCAGAGCGTTGGGCGTGCTCACCAAACAAGAGCTGCTCCCCTAGCCCATGATCCACGAGCTTCATTCCAATTATTCCTCTAGATAGCTGTCAGAAGCGTGTGATCCACCATCGTGATCAATGGCAGACCTCGAAACCCCTTCGTGGCGATGCTGAAGAATCCTTCGTTGCTGCTCGAAACCTGCTCACTAGGCCCTCCGTGCCAGAGACGTACATTCGAAAATTGTTACCAAATCGAGACAGGCAGGATTAAGTCCCTCCGCTATATCTCCTCTTGCACGAGTCCAATCATCAAATCTTCACGAGTCAACTGGCGTTTTCTGTATTAATAAGTAAAAATCTTAGGACATCGCCGAGAATCAATCAGAAGCGATCGATCGCCTGGTAACAACGGCGCGCGATCCTATTCCTCGTTCTTGTTTCTTAAACCGGGGGCAAAAAATTGTTTGCCTCGCGCTCGGGGATAATTCGATTCGCGTAACACAGCGCGCTTGGATACCTGTTCCACTTTGATTACGTATGTATAGATTCGTAGGCGATTTACCGGCTCGAGCATTATTTATTCGTTGTTTCGATTATATCTGTTGTTAGCTCATACCTTGCCCTCCGTTTTGTTACTTGCGCGAGTCCTTGCTTAAGCACTCGTTGTTTGCGGATCAGCAGGACGCGCGAAATAAATGTGCCCTTAGTTGTATATAAATCTTTGTTCCCCGTGCTACTTATCCCCTCTCGAGTGAGAATTTTTCCAGAGGCTTTATTTTCATATCCCGACTAACGATAAGTAACTGTACAGTAGCGAGGGAGGCAATGCCACCTTTGTTAGAATTAATAAAAACTCGCGAGTCACTGTTTCCGAGCAGTGCGTTCAGTCCTCTGGAAACAGTTCTTTGTACGTGAAGGTCTTGGTGATCTTGTTGGCGACGTCGGTGAACAGCTCCGCCAATGATATCTCCAGCACTGGTCTGATCTCGTCCAGGAACAGCGCGTTGTTGTTGTTCAACAATTCGTGCGTGGCTGCAGCTGATTTCACATAGAAACAATCAGTATTTCTTTCGGGGCAAGAGACCGTGCGAATGTGAGTGTAAAAGTTGCAGAGATTCTTTAACGAAACTGCTTGACTTACCTAGAACCGTGTCGCCACCGAACAGATTGCTGAAATGCAAGTTGGTCTTGCCTATTTTGATCTTTATCTTCATCTTCTCGAAGTCGAGATAGGTGTCGTTGTCTCTGAACACTTTGCGCGCTCTTAGGACGACGTCGGAGTCGTAATCATCTTAAAAGTTGTACAGTAAATAATAATAATAATAATAATAATATTTATTTACGGGTACTACCCTTTGGTACAAATATGAGTAATATAATTTGGAATTAATTATTAATAACTTATATACTACGTAGGTAAAAGGTCGTCTACTAAGTTAGCTATTGCGCTCTTGAACGTATATAGGGATCCGGAATTAATGAATTACACTTGGACTGTGTGCGAGGTGTTCAGGAAGTCTAAGCTATGTTGGATTTTGGGAATAGATTTCTGGGATGAAGAAAACGATGTTACAGGTATTTTTGAAAAGAATCTTACGGAAGGTGCCCGTCAAGTCTCCCTGGCCCGTGAGCCTCAGCAGAAGGATCCTGGCGTCGATCTGATATTTCCCTTGGAAGCTCAGCAAGTCGAAGAAGACCTTGAACGTGAAGATCACGTTCTCCACGTCAGCCTTAAGATCGTGAATTTCGAACTTGGACGGGCCGAACACCTGCAGCCACATTGAGAAAAAACGAAACGAAACAATTACAACTTCCCGACCGCCGTTGTTCAAGGTGAAAGGGAAAAAAAGTTTGCTAATGGACGAGACGTTCTCCGAAATCTCGAGGCTCGATTAATATGCAAAGACAATCGAGCAACTTCAGCGCGGACAAACATTTTTTCAACGTTCATTCCGCGAAGAATGCTCTCGAGGCTCCTCCTGTTCCTCGAGTGCACTTTAGCGCCGTTGCCGCGGTATTTTTCCGCTCGAGCGGTCACTGTTATTGCAAAAAAGCCGAGGGGCGGTGGATGAATGACGAGTGTTTCCACCGGTCCCGGCGAATTTACCCGCAAATCCGTGACGTTGACGTCGAGCCTCGCCCCAGCTGGACCTCGGGACAGGCGAATCTCCTTGAGGCTCAGGGGCTCGATGGCGGGCGCCCCCAATTCGGGGATTCCCACGGACAACTTCTCCCGAAGCTGCTCGATCGACCTGGTGATACATTTGTTGATGTCGGGATCGCTCTTCTTGCACGGCTTTATATAAGGCGCTGCGAAACAGGCGAGGGATTTGAATAATTACTCGGAGGACATTGTGTAACATTGACTGGGTTAGCTGTCGGGGGTAAGTGAGTTGTAGAAAAAGGGAAAGTGAATCGAGGTGAACTGTATTTGTGGATTCAATTACCACCTGGATTTACAGTGGTGGTCAGAGGAAAATTCGACGCTAATGATTGATGGAACACTTCGGTGCCAGATTTCGGGCATTTGTATAACTATGGTACCCTCGAATTGATCGGATTGTAAGTGATCAAAAACTTCTTCCGTAGACGCAACGGTAGTTAGTTGCTCGTTGGCGCGTACTGGCTTTACCCCCGAAAATTGAACCGGATTCACGATCTTGATCCCACTACGAACGAGTTCAAGTCCGCGAGTGCAGTCACGCTTTAAGAACGAAACGGGTACGACACGATTTTGCAACTGGCTTGTTGTCATGCAAGCGGCGCATTCCTATTTCCCTTGCACGCTTCAAACGGTGAACTACAATTTCGTAACAACCGTCACTGTCAACGGTCTTTTTTCACGACACACGAGGAGACCTTGGGTGTGCTCGTAATAGCGTTTCGAGAGGTTGAAAGAAGAATAGGAGAAGCAGGAACAGATTACGGTTAATGGCGATCAATGAAGACATAGCGGCGAAGAAAAAGGAAAGATGAGAGGTAGAAGTTCCTTTAAGGGTACTCACGTAACACACAGGACACAGCGCAAAACAGAGTCGCCGCCAGGCTGGAAAAAGGACACAAAGGACATTAGTGACTTTTATTTACCATTGGACAATAAAGTCAGGGAGATTTCCCTGAAAGTTTGACTTCTCATTGCCCTCGATGAACCTTTATATTTCCGTTCGTCTATCATGCTTCTCTAAAGATAAGGTTATCTATATTATCAAGCAGTCTCCTAAATTGGGTTTACAGAAAACGAACGAGCAAACGAAGAGTAAAATACACCTGAATCGTTCGGCTATGATTATGGACCAGGTGTTCACTGCGTTCGCGACCCTTTAATTAATTTCAATTAAATTTTCATGTTAATTGTAATTGAATATTAATCAGTATCGACAGTGATTGCAGTGATTTTACAAAGAGAGATTCATCGGTTAGACGACGACGTGTACATAGTTTTCTCAGCTAACAGGATATTTGCAAAGCTGTCTGCATGAATAATGCCAAGGCTGCAGCGTTGTGATAAATACGTTCCCTGTGTTTACATAATATAACTGCATTCGTAATTGCGTTTTTTAGCGGCAAAACCCATTTCTATCTAGACCAAAAGTTGAATATGTACGACAGCGGATTAAAAACGATACTTTTTTTTATTAAGATCGTTGCTTATCGCTATAGTTGGAAGAATAATTGCAGTATTATAATCTGTTAAATAGAATTCGTGCAAATGATCGATCTCCTTCTTTTCTTCGAACACAGCTGTAGAACAAACAGTGGCACCATTATCCCAAAAAGGACACGTCACTTTCTCTTACGTTCTCCTTTAAATTTTACTTCCAAGCATTTCGCATGAGAAACTACCCTCAACTACACCTGACAGTATCTTCAGTCACAAAAAGAGAGACTTTCCTGCATCGACACTTGGATTATCCCATACATGCACGTCGTGCTATAAACCACCCCCAAAATCTCCAGAAACATGACGACATCCTAACTTTGTCAGATATTTTGCACTGAC
The DNA here is from genome assembly GCA_946251845.1 of Andrena fulva. Classification (NCBI taxonomy): domain Eukaryota; kingdom Metazoa; phylum Arthropoda; class Insecta; order Hymenoptera; family Andrenidae; genus Andrena; species Andrena fulva. The sequence goes on along the minus strand of OX276329.1, from coordinate 55,479,367 downwards.
AACTACCCTCAAAATATCATAAAACACTCTCAAAGACAAAGGCAGCAAACTTTCCTCCGCTCACAATTTCCCCAGCACCTCAGTCGTCCCGTACACCCACTTCACCCCAAAATCTACCCTCGGATCTCCCCGAAAAACACGAGCCAAAATAATCGGAGCGAACTTCCCTTCACTCGCGCATACGCCCACACGCTTCACCCTAAAATTCCATAGTGTCACTATACAATACCAATATTCATCAGCAGCCACACTATCGTCACCACCACCTACCAAAAGAAACCCTTTCCCCACCAACCCCATCAATCCACACCAATTAGCATGGCCAAACTGTCAAGAATCTAAGCCAGCGCGTCCCTAAAACCCGAGGAACAGAGGAGAACAGAGAAATAACGACTCGGTTCCGTACCAAACGCGGGCTAGAAGAGCGCACATCGCGGCTGTGCAGGAGGTTGTTGGGCGACTAGCCGATCGAAACACGGGGATGATATGTTAACCCGCGATCCCCGAACGCGCCAGCAGGGATTGCCTTATCGCATTCGGCGATGTTGATTGCCTCGTGCCACTTGGCGGCCATTGGTCCAGGCCAGGATCGAGCTGGCGTCGTTGACGGCTAGAGAACGGTGCAGCCGATCGTGGATCGGCGTCGCGCGTCTATTTCTCTACTCTCGCCGCGTTTCACCGGGCTTTCCTCGCGATTTTCGCCGCGCTCCTCGCCGGGCTAAATGTTCCTCTGGCATTTCCCGAGCCGAGCGGCCGCGCGGTCGCCGCGGACGTACCACGGGCGGAGAAACGAGTGGTTGCGTGAACGAGCACGAGCGAGCATTCCATTTGACTCGATGCGTTATTTGCAGCGATCGGTAGAGAGGTTTAAGAGCCGAGCAATAGGGGGAACACTGGAAATCGTGGTGGATGAAGCGCGTGTTGATTGGGTTGCTTCGGTGACTCTCCGATGATGGCAAGTCGGGGAGTCTGATGTTGGAGGTGTTTCTATTTTATATATCGATGGCTTGGTGCACAAATATATTCTATGTCCACTTTTTGTGAAACTTGAGTTTTTAAATGCAACGTATAGTGCTCGTCTGTTTCTTTATGCTGTATAAAAGTCAGATTTATATCTACTTCGTAAATATGTCAGAAATAATATTTTTCTTCGCTGTATGTCGCTGAATCTTATGGACCATTGCATGTCTAAAAGTGGACATAAATTATTTGTGCACTAAGCCATCGATATGCACGCGCGAGTGAAGAAGTTATTTTTCAATTTTGGTTCCCAAGTTTCGGATTTCTAAGTTTCTCGTGCCACTCTTACATCTTGAAGGAGCAACTTCCGCGACACGCGTATCATCCAGTTCACGCAACGACCCGTCTCCCGTGTGGGGCCGATCGATTTTTCGAATTTGCAATGCAAAGCTGTCGAGTCGCGGGGGACTTCATAACGCCAGGAGCAAAGAGGAGCACGAGGGAAAAATCTGTCGTCCTTTGTCGCGGTTGCGTCTGCACGTGGCTGAATTCGCGTAGTTAATGTCATTGGTGTTACTGCAAATTGGCGTAATTCAAACGGACGTTAATCTCATCGAGCCGTCGCGCTACCCGCGACAGATTTATGCAGAGGCTAACTGAGTTACGAGTTAAGTTTCGAGGGACACGTGAACTTCCTCCAACGCGGTCGTCATTGTGTCTTTCGCCTTCGCAAGGGGATGTTCCATGGTCGACATTACCCCAACGAATGCTTTCTGGGCGAGCTTACAATATGCTGTACAAAAACTCAAAAATTTCATATTTGATATACATCCCCAAAGTTTCATAATTCTTTCGAATTTCCGGGTCGGAGATCTTCCCCTACAATTTCACGGTAGATCAATACTCTACTGATCTACTCTGTTCCTTAGTACCTACTCGAATTTAACTTTCCTTTCTTGCCTTTGAAAAAACATTAAACATTAAAAGCTTTGAAATTTGAAGAGAAACAGATTGACTCTCCTAATCTAAACAGACACGACCTCTTCGATCTTCCAATGTTAATCAACGTCGCCGTTGATTTATCGTCTTGCACGCCAATCGCGGAATACGTTCCGTATTCCGTGCTGCCGACGATCGATTAATGTCGCGAAAATTGATGCACGTTGCGACACAACGGTCGCCTAATTCACTCTATCCACGAGCCCAGCATTCTTTCGTCCGCCAGAACATGGATTCGGCGCTGGCAAAAACTTGCCCGCGCCGATTCCCGCGATTTTTATGGTGGCCATTAAGCGTAGAGAAAGTGGCAAACGGCGTGATCAGCGTCTCACTGAAACGAAAACCTACGATCCGTAACAAAATATGCGACTAGGTCTGTCCAATTATCTACCATCTAACTTCGTGGAAGGATGTTGCAACGCTGAAGGCGAGCTTTTCCTTTTTTAGTGGCCGCCCAATCGCTTTGTATGCTGCGCATAATACTGTTAATATCTGACATAGAATTAGGGGGAAGGATATACTCGAGAATGGTGTAATCATTTTTCGAAGAATCCGCCTAAGTAGTGATTAGGGGAAATGCATGGTGCTGGGGCAGAGTTGGGAATTATCCGAATAAATTTTTATTCGGAATTTTTATTTGAAGATCATTCGAATAAATTTCTATTTAAATAATGCCCAACTCTGTGCTCAGGCCGCCGATTTCGCTCAAAGAATCTGTACAAGCAGTGGACACCATGTGTGATAATTGTAATAAACACGTAAGGTGTATTATGCAAAATTGTTGCGAGATGATGGAGTTGGAAGTCACATCTTTCCTAGAGTCCTAGCGTGCACCCCTTATGCAACAGCGAACGTATAATTAAGTTACTAATTGCAAGTAGTTACTGTGTCACCGTGTTAAATAATGATCCTTCCAGGCATATAGTAATCCCATGTGGGAGATGAAAAGGTAAATAAGTTGGACTCGATTTTCTCGCGAAATTTCAAGCACCTGGACCTCCCCGTTTAGCCCGTTATCGTACAAGGTGTGCACTAACTATGCTCAAAATTCGAGTGCAGTCGGTGACCCTAGTCTCTAAGATTCGCGACATCTCGCGAAATGTCGCGACGCCACGCGATACAAACAAGGCCCGATTTTCCAAACACACCCGTCCACTTTCCTCTTCCGATCGACGGTGAAGCTTCCAAGCAAAAGCTGACCTTGCCCGCTATTCGCGAGTCTTGAAGCGCAAAAACCGCCGGAGGGTCCGGCATCCGAGACGCGTCTGGAATAAGGACGTGCGGAAGTCGAATAACGCGTATATTTCTCGAAAAACAATTCCAGGCCGGCGGGAATAATCGTGCTCCGTGTGCGCTCGCGGATGACGTCAAGCAAATCGAATAAAAAAGTAAACAGGCTGCATCGAGCAGCTCGAGGCACATGCCTCAAGAATCACATGGGGTCGTAATTTTAATCGATTGCCCCGCGATCGGTGCCTCCGTATTATTCCACCGGAGGAGCAGGCCCGGTTGCAGAACGAGGGGCAGCATCGACAAATCTGACGCGAGAGTCATTCTCGAAGAGAGTCCGGAAAAGAGGCCTGGCGGGGAAATGTCCGCCGCGGGCGAAGGATCTACACGCGTGTCCTACGATCATGGTCACGGACTCGGATGATTCAGACTCCTTCTCGATGCAACGCACTGTTATCCTCGAAGCTTCATATATATGAGCTTGCCTAGATGGTAGAGGATCAGTCTCTGTCAGTGGACACCCGCGTGGATCGTGTTAGTTACCTCTTGCGCCTGTTTCGAGGATAATAATACCATTCTGTGGGGGCAGAGTGTTGATCCAGCATGTTCTCCAACACGATTCTCTTCTTCGGGGCTGTCGTGGCCCTGGCGAACGCTGAAGTCCGTGAGTACAGCTTCGTTCGGGCACCTTCTGGGCCAGTTGCTGGTTAAATTGGGGTACTGTAGAGTGGAGGGTGATGTTTTGGGAATAGTTGATGCTATGGTGCAGTAGCGTGTTGAATATTGTGAGACAGTTTATCAGAGTGTCCTGTAAAGATAAGTTGCTTTGTAATGGGAAAGGACATTGCGAGAGTATCAATTTGTTGGGTATTTTTGTTAATAAATTATCGCCTCGCCTGGTGGATGCAGGATTTACTTGGCCCCATCGTTAGTATCAAACTATACGTGTTACTTGTTATTAGTATTAGTTCTTGAAAAGATGGCAGGATTAGAGGATAATAACATTGAGAACTTAATTTATAAATTGTGGTAAAATAAAAGATGGGCAATCTGTCTAGGGTTAAGGGGGTGGAGTAAAGTATATATGTGCTGCTCATCGTGCAAGTAGGTCGAAGTGATTGGAGGATCTCGAGCAAAGTCGAAGTTTATATCACTGTCCAACACGATTTTTGGTCTGCAATATCCGCTGGGCGATTCATGTAGAATTTTTCGCCCTGAACACGAATCCGCAAGCAGAAATGCTCTATCACGCTCAGTTTTTGAGAAAATCGATTTTGAAAAAAACTGCAAATTTTCAACTTTGAACATTTTTTGTGTGGAAACGGTAATAGTTATTCGGTTGCTCGTTGCGTCAAATTATTCTACGAACCCTCCCGAATACAACGATATAAGTTATTATTGCATTATGATCATTTAAATTTGTTTAAACAACGATCAAAGGGAAAATGACACCCGAAATGCACCCATTTTTGAAGACATCTTTCAATTTATTTCCAAAACTAGGGGTCCAGGAAAAAATCTGACCATTCCACGCGATGCAGCAGACATTTTTCCTTCGGAACTCATCAACAAAACTGGTAAGTCACGTTTTGTTTTCAATACAGAAGCGAAAGAGTTTGGCAAAACGCGCGGTGTCGACAGTGGTAGTCAACGGCGGCGCGCGGTCCACTGCCGCTCAGCGTAACACAATCGCTTAACGCGCCTGAGTACCACTGTTGGCACCGCGCGTTTTGCCAAACTATTTCGCTTCTGTATTGAAAACAAAACGTGACTTACCACTTCTGTTGATGCTTTCCAGAGGAAAAATGTCTGCTGCATCGCGTGGAGTAGTCAATTTTTTTCTAAGACCCTTAGTTTTGGAAATAAATTGAAAGATAACGTCAAAAATGGGTGCATTTCGGGTGTCATTTTCCCTCTGATCGTTGTTTAAACAAATTTAAATGATCATAATGCAATAATAACTGATATCGTTGTATTCGGGAGGGTTCGTAGAATAATTTGACGCAACGAGCAACCGAATAACTATTACCGTTTCGACACAAAAGATGTTCAAAGTTGAAAATTTGCAGTTTTTTTCAAAATCGAATTCTTCAAAAACTGAGGGTGATGGCGATAAACGGTTTGCGGATTCGTGTTCAGGGCGAAAAACTCTACAAGAATCACCCAGTGGATATTGCGGAACAGAAAAAAAGTTTCATTTTGTTGGACTGTGTATTTAATGATTAGAATTTAAATATAAGGATGTTTCAATTTCTGTGTTTAATGCAACTATAACGTCACTTTCATTGTCTTTATTCTATTATCAAGTTGTCTAAGCTTTAAACTTGCTGTCTATACTTTCATCATTCCTACGTTCAGCCATGAGAACTGAATTTATCATTGTTTCAATGCTCCCAAGAGAACGCGCCATACAAATTACAATATTTCTTGTCAGCTTCACGCGCGAGATCTTCAATAACATAATTATGCGAAAGTTGGTAAATAATGGTGATGATATCTTCCATTAATGGTCGAGCGTGCATCATGCAATTTAATTGATTTATAATACGGTTTAATGAAACAGAAAAACAGCGCTGAGGCATTCCCTCGATCAGAGTTCCGAGTATTGTTATGTCAGTGAATATATGCGAACATTTAACGACTTAAATCCATTATCACTCGATGTTTGAATCGATTTAACTAAGAACCAGTTCTGTTTGGAGCAGGGCGTACAGTGATTGAGATAAGAATTGAGACGACTGTGCTACTGAATATTCATATTCGATAACCGAGGATCACCGATACGGTGCTTCATGTGCTGAAAACCAGGAAGTGCATTCTAATAGTGAATTCTAATTGTACAAGAAATCAGATGTAGAGTTGCCTTCTAATCAAAGAGCAATATTGAAGACGTGGAAACGTGGCTTAAGTCTTCAAACTACGAACCCCCTTATAAAGCGGATCGCGATTCACTTAAGAATAATGTAGCCTGTAACGTGGGAACGTAATTATTTTTAATTAAATTAATTTAATTAACAATCTCCTTTATAGTCTACTAATGCCTCCTTCTCTGTGTAAATAAGGAACAGTTGCTTTGAATAACACGACATAGTAGCATCAAGTTAAACATGTAACATCATTATCGCACGTAACGTAATTATCGCCTAATAGCTCACACGAATCTCGCATCACCTGTAACAAACACAGATTCTACACAAGCTAACAAAAAACCTGATAAATTGGGCCCTTTACACGGACGTTCCTGCGTGGCACTTTTGCGCGCCACACGCCAGCGCGGCACGCATTTGGCGTGGCGTGCCGGAACGTCGGAAGGAGCGCGCTCCTTCTCGCAGGCCAGGAGATCGTACCCGTCACTACTTAGAGACAGCGAGTTCGGGCTCCCATTTCTACGTCGACTCCACATGCTTTTTCCAGGAACCAGCGCAGTCTTGTATTGTGTACTACCTGTTCCATGTATATTATCGATCTGCGAAACGATCGGCAAGACACGATCGCGATATACGTAGGTTTGCGAAAAGTATACGAATTCCTCTATATACCTGGCTTATAGAGGATATCATAAATGCTGTTACTGTAGGGCACACTGAAACATCTGTTTTTACGAAGCTACATTTGGTTTACCTGAAGGTGCTATAAATTATGGAAATGGTTTGTTACTCGGTTATAACGACTGTATTGCAATCTGCATTCTCCTTGCGGACGAAAAGTTTCCACCACAAGTTAGAAGTGTAAGGTATTGTAAGGTATTAAAGTAGTTGTTTGTCAGGATGTTAGGTTGGATTCTTCCAGGTTTATTCGACAATAGCGTTTTCGCGAAATACGCAGTTTGTAATAAGTCACAAGTATTGGATAACACGTACGCCTTCACGTTACGAAAGATTTAAGCACGGTGGAGCACTTGCTCTCGAGTACATAAATTGACACGCACTTCGTGATTTATGATGCCTCGATTGGCTAAAATAACGATGGGATAATACGGCAGATTAACGGAATCTCGATATCCACTATTTTTAGCCGCAATTGCAATGCTCACTCTAAAATCTCTCACAGTATATTAAAGTTCGCACGTGGTTGCTAGCTCAACGTTCGTAAGAAGAATCCCTTTGTGCCGCCTCGTGACTCTAGACGCTCTCTCTGCCCATCGAATCCTATAGATGAGCGCACCTCACATCTAATTACCTCCTTTCGCGCGCCATCTATTGCGCGAATCTTACAGTTTCGGCCAACCTGACACTGTTGTTCGACCCCGAACAACCATACAATTTCAAAATAAAACGCTTTACAATCCTTTAAATAGCTTTGAAATCTAACAAAATATACATATTTTTTTCTATAAAATTATTTCAAAAATCAAACTAAAAATTATTTTTTTCACAATTTCTGTTCTTAACTTAACTATATACAATGTAAATTAAAATTTATTCGCTTAAATTTTGTGGGTGGGATTGCGACTCATCATCGGTTTCCTTATTTACATTATCATCTGTCCCTCCCGCGTTTGCGTCATTTTCTGATGCAGTATCTTTAATTCGAATCCAAGGCTTTATTTTATCTGCAGACAGAATTGTATTATACGGTTTCGACGATACGTTATATCCCGGTATGTCCGTAATTACAAAGCGATTTTTCTTTAAGATTGCTTTTACCTGGTACGGTCCTTTGTATTTTGGCTCTAATTTTGTATTTGTGCCTACTTTGTGTTGTAACTTTTTTACTAAAACAAAATCTCCTACCTTGTATTTCGTAATCTTTTTATGTCTTTTATCAAATTGTACTTTATTATATTCTTGTAATCTACGGTTGACGTCTTGTGCTGACAGTTGAGTGTTTATTCTTTGCTGAGAGTAATCTCTATCTAATTTTCGTAACTCGTCTATCCTTTCTAACCAGGTTTTTATGTCGTCTTCCTCCGAACCTGCGAAGGTCGGTATTAATTTGGCGGTGAATTTTATTTGACTCCAATTTTGAAGAGCATTTGATTGTGAACTCGTGCTTGGAGTGGGGGAAGGACCCGCAATTTGTCTTGTCGTTTCTCGTCGCAGTAGCGTCGAATTGTTGGCTTCCAACGCCTGTAGAACTGCCTGCACTATGTCTTGAATATTGGCCGAGGCCATGTGACCGGACGTTGGGTCCTGACTTGCTGGGAGTGACCCTATGCTCCTTGGGTTCTGAGCATCTTCCTCTTCCATCGTTCGGTCATCCAAAGTTGTCGGCCCTGTGATCGTTATTGATTCCGGCCATCCATTTCTTTCAAAATGGTCGGTCAAACGGTCAAACAATACCACTCGCGCACCTTTAATATCTAGGTTGTGTTGTCTACCTAGCTCACGTAAGCCTTCAATGTTCAATTGTTCTAGTTGCACGCGGTTCATGACGACCTTTTCTTCTCGAACGTTCGATTATGAATTTGGCCGCTTCCGGCAACAGTTTTTCTGTCAACGAATGTAAATATGGCGTCTTCCGGCAACAGTTTTTCAGACACCGAATTTAAAGATGGCGTCTTCCGGCAACAGTTTTTCAGACACCGAATTTAAAGATGGCGTCTTCCGGCACCAGTTTTTCAGACACCGAATTTAAAGATGGCGTCTTCCGGCACCAGTTTTTCAATTATACTGATTGACACCCGTGACTTGAAAAAAATTTTTTTTTTTTTTTTTCACGCACAGCTTTTAATTAACGTTCACTGATAGCGCGATCCGATCACTCCAGGGTATGGAGAAAACTTTAGACCGATTAGTTCCCGGCACTTGGGACTGTATCCCACTTCTGAGAAATACTGTAAGGTATTGTAAGGTATTAAAGTAGTTGTTTGTCAGGATGTTAGGTTGGATTCTTCCAGGTTTATTCGACAATAGCGTTTTCGCGAAATACGCAGTTTGTAATAAGTCACAAGTATTGGATAACACGTACGCCTTCACGTTACGAAAGATTTAAGCACGGTGGAGCACTTGCTCTCGAGTACATAAATTGACACGCACTTCGTGATTTATGATGCCTCGATTGGCTAAAATAACGATGGGATAATACGGCAGATTAACGGAATCTCGATATCCACTATTTTTAGCCGCAATTGCAATGCTCACTCTAAAATCTCTCACAGTATATTAAAGTTCGCACGTGGTTGCTAGCTCAACGTTCGTAAGAAGAATCCCTTTGTGCCGCCTCGTGACTCTAGACGCTCTCTCTGCCCATCGAATCCTATAGATGAGCGCACCTCACATCTAATTACCTCCTTTCGCGCGCCATCTATTGCGCGAATCTTACAGAAGTGTGGCGCGCCGAAATTCCACGTTCTTGCGTGCGAGTAGAACCGTTGTCAGGCGTGTCGCGTCCAAAAGTGTGGCGCGCAAACCTCGATTTCAGAAAAGTTTACATAAGAGACAGAAAAGGTAGTTAGAAAAGGAAAGCGGCACTTGAAGACAAGGGTTTGGCGTGGCGTGTGGCTTTCCGACAGTGGGGAAAATTCTGAGGCACGCGGCGCGCCTGGCAGTCAAGACTCTGCGAGCCGCTACAAGCGGTAGGAAGTAAACGAGAATTTTTTCAAACCAAAAAATTAAACATATTTACTTGCAGCTTTGTGGCTTCATTTGTCAATCTTTAGGGAATATGAAAAAAAATTGTATGCAAAAATAGTGGTTATATCCGGCGTTATAGTGTTTCAAATAGAACGCCTTACAAAACTCATATGCGCACTGTTAGCATAAAATCAGTTGTTGTAGTTGTCTGAAATAGATTAATATACGATTAATAGATTAAACTTTATTAACCAAAATCATGATGTTATTTATTTTCATCTGTAACCTAGTAAATTGTGTCTGTACCTACCTATCGCAAATTATTTGCGTAAAATCTAAACATTCGGATAGTTAGTTAAAAAATGAAATATGGATATCTTAATACACGTGAAACCGTATATTTCGATACACGTGTACACGTGTATCTTCAATATACACATTCTAAGAAGTGAACGCGATTTAACCGGTTAACTGGCACGGCTTTTTTTATTATTCGTGCCCAAACTGGCAACATCGAAAAATTAAGTGAATCACAAAGTTATTCCATTTGATCATATATGATACAGAATTGGCAGATTTGGCAGAATTGGCCAGATTTTTTTTGGATCATATATGATACATAAGCAGAATTGGCCAGATTTTTTTTATCATATATGATCCATTGCCAGTTAACCGGTTAAGAAAGGATCAAAACTGATTTGACTGGCAACTATGCGGATGGTGAATTTCCGCAGATTTAAAAACAGAACTTGACCATCGTATATTTTAAAATAATAATGTAAGAATAAAATCGTCTGGCCTAATAAATTTGCCCCATTGAATATGTTAGGAAATATCCAACTGTTTACTGTTCCCGCGGACACCCTGTATGTACCTTTTTATTACTTTCTGCCGTTTCTTCTTCCATCTACACACATACCTAGTTTCAGGGGTTCGTACAGGCCTGGTCATCGTCAGAAACATTTGGCGGCCAGGCGTTTACGAACCGAAGGACACTTTCCTTATCCCACGCTTTCTCTTTACCCTGTCTATGATTTTCTCTGTTTTGCCCCTTTCATCCCCGTTTTTGGCCTGTTCCTATCTTTCTTGTTCACTATCTCTAACTCTGTCTAGTCGTTCCTTTTTAACCGACGAAAATTTCCGAAGCGGTCACTTGTTCTGCTTTGTATTGCTTGTGTAAAAGTAGTCCTATTTCCATGATATTTGTGATAATTTTAATTGGGAGAACGCCAGGAATCCATTAGTGTTATTTTCATATCGATACGATGACGAATAATGAATCTCTTAATACGCTGTAATGAATATTTCACCCTCGACTGTGGGTCGCCGACCTCGATTCGCAGCGGTCGGCCGAGAATACATACCTGTTTCAGAAAAACTGTATTCTTTATTCTTTATTGTATCGATATGGAAGTGATACCGATGCATTTCTTATGTTTTTCAAATGAAAATTATACCAAATTTCATGTAAATCGAACTATTTTTAACGAAGTTTTGGAAATCAATTTATTATGAAGATTCCTTAATTACGATCCGATTTGTGTCGTTTTTTGACCATTTTCATCGGGAACTCATAAGGAAACGATTCACACCACTTTGGCCAAGATCCGATGAAAAATGTAGAATTTTTAATTCGTCACTTCTTAAGGGGCAACATTGTAAGGCCCCCCTGGCCTCGAGGGTCGAAGTCCTTGAAACCCATCGAGGCACGGCTTATCGGTAGGGTTGCCTCTTGAGTCGAGGTTTGCTTGCGGCGAAAATTCTTGCGCGCCACACTTTTGGACGCGACACGCCTGACAACGGTTCTACTCGCACGCAAGAACGTGGAATTTCGGCGCGCCACACTTCTAACCACGCACAAGATGCTAGCAAGAACGTCCGATGAGGTGGAAACTTTTCGTCCGCAAGGAGAATGCAGATCGCAATACAGTCGTTATAACCGAGTAATAAACCATTTCCATAATCTATAGCACCTTCAGGTAAACCAAATGTAGCTTCGTAAAAACAGATGTTTCAGTGTGCCCTACAGTAACAGCATTTATGATATCCTCTATAAGCCAGGTACATATATCGAGGAATTCGTATACTTTTCGCAAACCTACGTATATCGCGATCGTGTCTTGCCGATCGTTTCGCAGATCGATAATATACATGGAACAGGTAGTACACAATACAAGACTGCGCTGGTTCCTGGAAAAAGCATGTGGAGTCGACGTAGAAATGGGAGCCCGAACTCCCTGTCTCTAAGTAGTGACGGGTACGATCTTCTGGCCTGCGAGAAGGAGCGCGCTCCTTCCGACGTTCCGGCACGCCACGCAAAATGCGTGCCGCGCTGGCGTGTGGCGCGCAAAAGTGCCACGCAAGAACGTCCGTGTAAAGGCCGCTAATGTCCACGGTATAAGATCATTAAGGGGACTAAGTAGACAGTCATATTAATTATATGGAGATGAATACAAATCATGACTAGTACTTTTGAATAATGTTTATTAATACTATGAACTGTGAAACATTTTTTTTTTGTAATATATACATGTATACATATATGACGACGCTACAGTCGTCTGATCTGTAGGCGTTTTCTCTGCGGTTTTGCCATGATTGCGAAAAAAAGAGGTACAGATCGGCTTGAAATTTTTACAGCATGTTCAAAATATATTCCTTCGTAGAGTGTACCTAGGCATAAAATGTAAAAGCTCTAGTTTTCGAGATAAAAAAAAGACAACCATCTGTATACCCCGAAAATTGTCATTTATCGTACAAATCGCCTTCTCCTAGTCGCTATTTTAACCCCCCCCATAAACATGACTCATGTATGAAAGAAGCTAATTCCCTTTAATTCACGAAAAAAGTTCACATGCAAAGATTGTGAAATCAACTTTGCTAATTCCAATTTTATTCTCGTTCTCCGCTCGAACACTGATTCCTCTGTCACTTTTTATACTTGTCATTCCTTTATTGGCCACAAATCAATTCAGTGCTCAGATTTTCAGCTTCGGTTTGAAGAAATTAGCGGGCCGTTGTGTTTAAGTTCGCATTCAGTGCGCACTAGTGCAGGTTGCCGAATGTGCTATTAATCTATTACCAACTTTGATTCGTTTAAATTAGTCTCTACCACGTTTTTATTATCTTCCATCGTAAAATGATCTTCATACGACGTTTTTAACAGAAGATGTCGTCTCTCTTGTAAAATTTTTTGTGTCAACTACAGGCCTCTCGCCCGCTAATTCCTTAAAACCGAAGCTGAAAATCTGAGCACTGAATTGATTTGTGGCCAATAAAGGAATGTCAAGTATAAAAAGTGACAGAGGAATCAGTGTTCGAGCGGAGAACGAGAATAAAATTGGAATTAGCAAAGTTGATTTCACAATCTTTGCATGTGAACTTTTTTCGTGAATTAAAGGGAATTAGCTTCTTTCATACATGAGTCATGTTTATGGGGGGGGGGGGGGGAGGGGAGGATTTCATAACATTTTTCATATAAATTACTAAGTGCTCATACATACAGCTAAATCTAACGTAGAAGTACAAATAATACTGTTTTTTGTCCTCGACTTTTTCATGTATTTGAGGGGGGTAGGGCAGAGGAGTGACATTATAAGATTTCTGGAAAAGGTTGACGGAAAGGACCCCGTAGAGGTGAAAATTGTACCCAGTCAGCAATAATCAATAAAAATATTACCCATAATCACAAATCGAAACGACTTGGAATCAGTCACTCGCGGTTTTACGAGAAAGACAAAAAGCCGCTACGTTCGGGTCGCTAGTCGTATATGCTCTAAGCACGATTTCCGTAAATACACAATTTATATCAAGAAATGATTCGTTACGAACGAATAGAAAAAAAAAATAAAATATTGAAGGTGTTCTCAAACAAGAAAGGATGACTTATGGCAGCATTAAAGATTGCAAAGAAAAATGTATAATATCAAGGAGAAAAAAAAATTGGAACATAGTATTATATTATTATAAATTAAACGATTTTAAATTAGGTATATATTAATTATAATTTTAATGGAACTATTTATATACAATTGTTTATTTACAAAATACGGCCGCCGCGGCCGCGGCCACGGCTCTGGGTCTTCACTAAATCTCGCAGGGTACTCGCCTGCGAGCGGAGGCTGACGGCTTGTGCCCGTACCGCCTGGAAGGTGGCCCAATGCTCTTGACGGGCCCGCACCCTCCAGCCGCTCCTCTTATGGCGCTTCGACGTGTATCCTCCTGTAATTAGTTAGTAATAAACGTCAGCAATTATATTATAATAATTTATACATTTTTGGCACGCGCAGATAAAAATGTTCGCCTCCCCTGATATAGGCTAAACCGAACAATTTTTATATTGTAAAAACATAAAAAGGTATTTAATTAAAGTATTAAGAAATAATACCATGTGCCGTGGCCGGGCCCTGTGGTGGTGGTAGTGGTGGTGGCGGTGGTGGCGGTGGTGGTGGTGGTGGTGGTGGTGGTGGTGGCGGCGGCGGCGGCGGCGCCGTAGTTGCGGCTGCCAGCGACAGCGAACCGGCCTGGACTCCCCTGATATAAGCTAAAGTCAACAATTTTTATTATATTGTTAAAAGATAAAAAGTATTAATTAATATTATTAAGAATTAATACCGTTTGTCGCCGGCTGCTGTGGTGGTGGTGGCGACGCCGCCGTTCTCGGCACCTTGTTCGCTGCCATTAGTATTTCGGCATCATTCGAGTCTGGAAAAATGAATTTGAATAAATGTATATATAAATTTTTTTATTATTTAATTATTCTGTAAGCTTATCGTTAATAAAACTCACCATCAAGTAGGGCGGCCTCCCACATTTTCTACAAAAAATAATAAACAATTAATTAACCAAAAAAAATCATCCAGAGTTCATAAAAGTGGCGTAAGATAGAAGAAAGTCATACGTTAAGTATCAGTGGACATAGACCGTAACTGTATAACAAATAATACAACAAAAACATATTTGTCTTTTGAGAAATGTTGTCGCTTTACCTCATTTGACAAATTTCCAGAATCTTGCGCGTATGAAGATGCTTCTCTGTCGAACCCTCTCCGGACAACTTCCAAGTCTGTGCGTCTCCTTCGTTTCTATCAATTTTAGCGACTTACCTTGTTAATTGAGACAATAATTCAATGTCCTATATGGTGGAAAAACTCGTGACATTTCAAAAATTTTGATAACTGACACAGGCAGGTTATGATTGAGTGACAACTAGGTGACATTTACTAGCGAGCCGAAAGCAGCGGCTTTTTGCCTTTTTCGTCAACTGCGCAACCGCATTTTCAGCAAAACCATTCCGGATAACTTCAGAAAGCTATCTAGGCGACATCTACCTGCGTCAATTGTAAAAGTAAAACGTGACGTCACGAAACGTCTTAATCAAAAAAGTATCATTTTGATAACTATTAATTCAGAATAAATCTTATATCTTTTAGACAAATAGCTTGATACATTAAGTAAAACGACATATGGGTTCGAAAAAATAAATGATTCGCTTAATCATGTAAAAACACCGGGACTATGTCATAAAATAAGATAGTAAGGCTAAAATAGCTCCGACGACCTGTCAATTTCGCTATCTTTCGTGTATAGATACGTGGTCGCTCAGTGTGCCTATGGGTAGAGGGGGAAGGGGAATTAGCTTCCAGACGCTACCGCGTCTGTTGATAATTTTGGTTCAATTCTTTTTTCCGAGGTTCAGGCCGAAATTACAGATTCTAGGAGCATCATATTCCAAGGAAACCGATGTATCTTTATTTTGAAGCTCGATATCTGGGCAAAATGAAAGACACTTTTCCTAAAACACTGTATACCTAATCAACCTCGTGCGGCGACATTTGTAAAATATATACGTAGAGTAAAAAATATTTTTTTACTCTACGTAATTGTAATAAACATTTTGTTCATTTCCTTGTAATTAATTCGCGAAAAATACTTGATTTTCGAGCGATTTGACTGGTAAGGCTTCGTTATACCTTCTTCAACCTCCGTTAACTTGCATGATCTCGCATGTTGATGTTGCAGAACTTTTCAATCTTCCTTTTGTCTCTTTAACTCGCAGCGTCTTACATCAAAGTATGCGGCGCGAGAAATCCGAATCTCAACGAGTGTATCCTGAACAGCGTGGCTGCTTTGGGCGACAAGCTTCGGAAAGGGATTCCAGAGCTGGACGTTCCGTCCAGCGATCCTTTAACGATCGACAAAGTGGTGCTCCTAGATACACCCAGCTTCAAAGCGACCGGGACGAACATCAAGCTGTACTGGCCTGCAACGTACCAAGTGAAAATGCTCCACGTGAACCTCGAGAAGCATGACTTCGACATGGAGCTGTTCTTCGACGAAGTGAAACTGGAAGCCATGTACGCGGTCGACGCGAGGATCTTGGTACCGATCAAGGGGAGCGGACCGATCAAGATCAATGCGAGTGAGTTGGATCGATAGAGGAATGTCTCTGTTTCTGGAATGCGATTTGTATTGGGTAATAGAGCGGTGGAGTGCTTGTGACGTTATGAGATCGTGGGTATGACAGATAGTGTGATTGTGGGATCGTGGGCATGAAGAATCGGTGGATTTATGAGCGTTGTGGTACTCGAATGATTAGTGGAGCTGGGATTGTGAATTGGGGTGGTGAAATCAAGAATGACTGAGCTTGGATGATAAGAGTAAAACGGCATATCAAAGAGGAGCAATTGTTCCATTACAGAGGACGTTACCGTTAAAATGAAGGCGACCCACAGTATGGTCGAACGCGGAGGCAAGAAATACATTTACTTCTCGTCGGTGAAGACGCACCTGAGCCTAAAGAAGTACACGGTCGACTTCAAGATGGATAACTTCGATAAAACTCTGCAAGAAGCGGTGACCCAGGCTCTGGGCCACAGTCACGAGGAAATAATGGAAGCTGTCAGGCCCAACCTGGAGAAAGCTATATCCGAGAGGTGTCTGACATTCGCCAACAACATCTTCAAGCATTTCACCTACGACGAACTCTTCCCCGACCGAGAATAATCAAGATACCTCTAGGCGATCTTCCACGGAAAGCAAGGAAAATTCAATTTGCAGATTAGACGCCACTGGCAGAAACGTATTTGCCCCTTGCTACGTTTAAAAATCACGTATCATTCGACTCTTCTTTTATATGTATTAGTAAAAGGAATTAATATTATATACGTCTGTACCACTTCTTCAATCTTCTTTTTTTTTTTCAAATTTCGTGGTGAAGATGATTTAAGGATTTGTATTAATCGTTGTACGATGTTCGTTAATTAAAATTTTTTAGGCGAAAGTGAAAACTTTATACGTTGTTTAAACCGAATGACTTCATTTCTTCTTCCTCTTCGTCTCCAACCAACGTGCATTTTTAAACTGTAGGTTTCATTTCTTTTTTCTTAATCTTTTAGTAAAAATGTTGTATTACGTGTCACTTGTATGCGATTACAATACGAGTGACACAAGTCAACAGTTGAGAGGCCCAGTGGAATACAGGCATATGCATCAATTTTCATTTCTTTGTACCATTAATTCGTTCCTGCAATGTAGTGAAATTACGATTTCGTATCGCATTTCCTATGAATACAATTTTTCCTTCAGTTTGCTTTCCTCTAAAATAATAAAACGGTGGTGTGCACCTAATTTCCATCGGGCCCTCAGTGTTCAAATGGGTGTAAACATACTTTGAAAACTGGAAGAATTTGTTACAGCAATTTATGTCCTTTAATAACTTCGTACACTTAATTCTATTTAATTTTTAGAAGGTTACGCGATCATTGTTCACCCTTCAGTAAACCAATGAATGTATTTATTATCCTTCGACGCACTTTTATTACAGACGAGCGACATAACGTTAAATACCCTTCGTTAAAGCCTGATCTATTTCTTCCTAATATCAAAAAGTTATTACTAATTCAAATTCACACCGTTGCGAGTTCTACTTATTGGAAACGGGTCATAAAAGACGAGCTCTCGTACGCCGCAAGCTATGAAATGTCTCTGAACGGTGCAAAGTATCGCGAACGGATTCGCCACTGGTGCTTAAACTTTAAACGATCATCACTGATCACCATGGACCGTCTACGAGAGCGGGAAAAGCGAGTCGTAAGGGAACTGATCGAGAATACTGTTGGCAATCTTGAGGAACGTGTCCGATATGGCGCTCTCGATGGAGGGTTGCAGTTCCTTCAAGAAGGAGTCGAAGTTGCTGTTGATGGCCATGTTGATGGCTTCGCCCAGGACAGGATCGCCGCCGAACAAGTTCTCCAGCTTCAACTGGCCCTGCGCCACCGCGATCTTCGTCTTGAATTCCACCATTCTCAAGTAATTCTCGCCGTCCTGCCCTCGCGCCTTCTCCGCCTGCAATTTCACCAAGCCTCTGCAGTTGGTGAAGTTGCCAGTCATGGGGCCGGATCCTTTGAGGCTCAGAAGTATCACTTTCCCATTCACGTCGTAGTCACCATTGATGAAGAGGTTGGGGAAGTTCAGCTCGACCACGAAGCGCAGCCTGTTTATGTTGGCCCTGCGGAAGGAAACGTGATTTGTAGTTGCTTCAACAGCGAAATGGACTTGTAAGACAGCCTGCTAATTATATCAATGATAAGAGGTCTTGAGGTGCTCGTTTTCTTGAGCAACAACGTGGGCGCTGAGTATGGGGCCATTTTTGGGGAAAGTAGTGACGGGTTCGAGCCCCAGTCGAGTAATTTTGTTTGAATCAGTGTTTGGTCGAGTTTGAGCGAATGCATCTTGAATATATGGAATTTAGAGACGAGTAATGGAATTGCTAGATGAATTTCTGGTAGATAGAATGGAGTGTAATTGACACCAAAGTGATTGGTCCCCAAAGGAGTCATAAATAAATGAAACTATGGTGGCAGACGAAGAGATTAAGGGCTTTGTATTCCGCGTACGTTTTAAGCAACGACCGTGACACCATCTGCAGATATACGAGTGGAAGTAATCGGTATGGCACACACGATTCGTGAAAATCAGATGGGGATCCTCCACGGTAGGTTGTCCAGTGGAAACAAGGATTTTTAATTTGGCAATTTACTTCGTTTGATGCTTCCGTGGGTAGATGGAGTAATTATATTAACCAAAGGGTGGTTCTGATTATGACTTTAAAATCGACGAAATCGAGGGTGAACGCGACCGCCATTCTACTGGATGAAGATTCAGGACAGGCAAGGCATAGATATCGATCGCACGTCCAAATTTATTCGTCGATTCGAGGTTAATTCGATCGTCCTTGTCTTAATTCACTTTCATGAGGATCCTTGACACCTAGGCAACGTTTTTGGCGCCGAATATTAATTGGTGCCTGATCGATCGAGGTTCTTGCAAGAGTCATCATCCTCTTAATTTTACCTGTTAATGAACTTCGTTTTAATTTGCGGCATGATGATGGATGCAAGCAATTCGAAGATGATTCTTAAATTCTACTGGAAATTCTACGCGGAAAAAGAGGCAGTTGGTGTAGTAAAAATTAGCATTCATAATTATCGAGGACTGCATCAATTTTCAACTTATAGAACTATCAGTAGCGTCTCCTAAAGAATTGCCACAGCTTTTCTTCCTCGGTGGTTTTGAAAGTGTTGTAGAAACTTCAGAGATTGAACCTTAAGTGGTGAATGAAATCTCTGGACATTAGCTTGGAGATTCACGTAAATGACGGGCGAATCAACGACGGGTTATGACATCGTGTCGACAGGATGAAATTCCTGCGATTTTCTTCGGCAGAATAAAATTATGGTTGCATCGGCCGCGCAAGTATGCACAACAGTCATCCACGGGCGTGACATTTTCATTGGGCATGCAATTTTTCATTACGGATACTCGATTATCTTCTGTTATCGCCGGACACAGCCGTGCCACTTGCATAATACGAAGTAAAGGAACTTCGTAATACGAAATTAGCGTCACTTTTTATTACATTTGTTCTTATTCCTCCATCCGGAAAAGGACTAAGTTAATCAATCGAAATTTCCACTGCCGACGAACATTTTCTTTCAAAATTTAAAAATCGAAGCAATTAGAACCGAATTGGAATAGGTATCCCTTTACTTCCTGGTCGATTTAAAATTGAAATAATTGATACTTCCTAAGATCTTGTTAAAAAATTAATTGTGCAATGCATATCGTTATAATTCAAATTTCATTTATAGTACACGGTGTCTTCTGTGATTTAAAGCAGCTGAAATCTGCGCACTTGTGGGATTCTAGAAATAAAACGGGAATAAATTTAAGTATCAACCGCGATCACAGAAGTGCTGCATCTGCGAACAATGCCTAATTTCGAACTTCCTGGAACGATGAATCGAATACCAATCTACTTAAAAGATCGCACGCGTTGTGTAAAACGGAAACAACGTAGAGATTTCGTTGTGGGGCGTGTTCCCACGTTCGTTTAAAAGGCAGACCGACTATTTATTTCGCTCTATCAATTCGGAGCTGTTGAAGTTTCAACGTAACCATTAATGTCTTCTTTATACTCCGAACACTGATTTAACACTCCGATTGATATTTCATTTTATTTCCAAAGATATTAGACCCCCTAGACCTGTCATTAATAGCGATAAATTGGACCCAACAAAATTAACATTATTATTAAAATTACTTGAAATGGAAAAGCCAGCCCCAACACTAAATTTCTTCCTCTAAATTCAATGCCCGCGTTGGATTCATTTAAAAGAAGCTTCCTTTCTTCAACATTCTATATTTCTTTTTCAAGGTTTATGACTTACTTGAGTCTCGACACGGTGAAGTTGCTGGCGCCATACACGTGGACGTTCCTCAGTCTCAATGTAATGGTTCCCGGTGCTGCGACCAATTCCTTCAGCATCAGTGGCTCCAACGATGGCATATGATACTCCGGCAGGCCAGCCACCAGGTAGGGCCTAATGTTCTCCACGCTGCTCTTCATGCATTCGCCCAAGTTTGGATTGTCCCGCTTGCAGACGTGTAGGAACTCCGCTGTGTTGTTTTCATTTTATTATTTTTTTTTAGATAAGTGGACCACGTCATTATAGATTAATAAAAGATTCGAGAAAGAGGTTCGTGTTTGTTGTCGTGAAAGTTGAATTGTGCGAAGCATGGTTATTCTTTTATCAAAACGATGAAAAAGGCACGATTATTGCACTGCTTACAAGTTAGAGACCTTATTCTTTGGCACGACGTTCAGGAATGCAGCTAGAATTAGCATTTTGTGAAGATAAACGCTTTAAAATTATGAATTTAAATTTCTGAAAAAAGAACATAGCGCAATTGTGCGTAATAAATTAATCTTTCAACGTCTGGACCGCCGTCCGTTACTGTGGAAGCTGGATCGGTGACTTTGACGAGTGCGAGGCAGTGTCCCCGAGGAAATAAATAAATAAAACAAATAAACAAATAAATAAAAAGTGAAAGTGTCGAGCCTCGTAAATAATTATTTCCGCGCG
This sequence comes from Andrena fulva, assembly GCA_946251845.1. Lineage (NCBI taxonomy): Eukaryota > Metazoa > Arthropoda > Insecta > Hymenoptera > Andrenidae > Andrena > Andrena fulva. Next base: position 55,458,237 of record OX276329.1, on the reverse strand, counting down.
TAATTCAGTTTTTAAGCAAATTTTCACGTCCTAGGAGTTCTGCAGTTCTGTAAGTTTGTCACATATGTTAAATTGCGAATTCTTTCAGCAGAAGCGTGTGACACAAATGTTTATAAAGCATCACGCCTGAGTAATGAATTTTCTCATATATGCGGATTAATTAAACGATTAGTAGTACCGTTAAGGAACTAGTTTTTGATCAGTTTAGAGGCTTTAATATTTATTTTTAACCTAATACAACTTTAAACCACAGACTTTTTTATACTAAAAGATGAATTAATGTTTAAAATATAAGGAAAAAATTTAAAAAGTTGAAAATGAGTATAATTTAATTATTTATAAGGTATGGAATAATAAGGTGACTAGGACCTAGTTTTTGATCATGTAAAATACATGGGAACTAATTTTTGATCAGGTCAGGAACTAGTTTTTGATCATCTAAAATACATGGGAACTAATTTTTTGGTCAGGTGAGAAACTAGTTTTTGATCATCTAAAATACATGGGAACTATTTTCTTATTAGGTAAGGAACTATTCAATGTAAATAATCGGATACTAATTAAAAAGAAAGTACCAAATAAACTTATTTTTAGTATTATACCATCTAAATTTAATTTTTTTATAATTTTAAAATGTCCTAACCTATTTTTTATTCAGGTGATCAAAAATTAGTTCCACAAGAAAAAATTGGAACTAAATAATGATCAGTGACTTTTAAAGCAAAATGATACATATAATACTAAAATTCTTGCTCTACATTGTAAAGTAAAGTATTGTAAGCAAAATGTATGAAAATAAACTTTAATACCGCAACAACCAGCAAAGAAATCGGCTGTGGCGTCGATGGTGATCTATTACTTCGAACAGTAAGAGATGGCGTTCAACAGGGCCTTCTGTCAAGTGGGCCACCTTACACATTTATTTTCTCGAAAACTAACAATACTAACTGCTTTCACGGACAACACATATATTTTTGAATTATCAATTTTTATGTTAGTAATTATTTCAAACAATTATTTATTGACATAAACTTAAAAGAACGATTTATTTCATGAACTGATAAAAAATTAGTGCCTGATCAAGAACTATATAGTTCCTTAACGGTATCTGATTCCAAGCGAAGAAAAATGAAATCAAGCAGTTACTACTGTTAACTACGGCAACTATTAAGTAATAAGGACACGTTGAAATCTTCGCCACAATATTCAAATATATTAATAACATACGTGTCTTCGTGAATTCTTCAAATTTCCTCAAACCATGTTCAAAGCGATGCAATCACCCGTCATCCTCGTCATTCGAGTTCAAACATATTCAATCACCCCACAACGAACAAAATCGTACACAAGGGAAAAGAGAAAAGTGCTACGAGCTTCAACTTACGCAATTCGCGCGCGAAAACGCCGCTGAAGATCGTCGCGACGACCACTGCCACTGCGATCTTCTTCATCTCTTCTCCTTTGAGAGTGACACTCCAACTGGTCCAACGGTGACGAAGGAGGAGACTGCTGCGTTCCTCGCGAAGGATGGCAAAGGAAGAGAGCTGTTTATTGCTCGCGATGGATGGCGAAGAATGAGCCACGAATGGAGTGGATCGGAGGAAGGAACTTCAGGGTTGTTTCGTCACCCACGAATGATGAGATGGTCAGCGTGGAAATGGATAGAGCAGACGGCCAGTCCTTATAGTTGTACCATTCTCCCCTCTCTGGTCGGCCGGTCATTGTTGTTCATCGCCGATACACCTGACTCTGAGGCCTGTCCGGAACCATCGCGATGGAATAAATCTCGAATTCTGAGCATGTGTTCGTGTCACGACATGTGCCACTCCAGCCGTTTCCCTTCTCCTCCAACGTGCCCAGATCTGTGTACACGAGCGCCTGCCCGACTGCGTGGAGAATTCGAGATACATACACGTAATTATAGTGTAACTTGGGTTTGGATGCGAAGACGACATTAGGAAGGGGTTTTGAATCTTCAGCATGTGACTCTGTCACGTTGATGACGCCATCGCGGAGTAGGTACACGTGCTTGAAAACGCCGTTAAATGGATAGATGTGTGTTTCATTGCCCTTAAAGGTATGAGGATGTGAAAGGCATCGATCAAGGTCGTGAAGGGTTTCAGCTGTTATTGGTGGAAATCTCAGTTGTACTGTGAGGAGTGATTGTATACCGAAGTTCCTCCTTTCTTTTTCACATTTTCCAATCACCCTTTCATATTTTTCGAAAAATAATCCCTGGAGAACGAGGAAAGCCTCGATCACGTGTTTAAAATTCAAATCCTAGCGTGAAATGTTCTCGTGTTTCGTGGAAGCAAAAGTCAAAGGAAGGTCCTCTTGCCAGATATCCATTGTTGTATCTCCAAAAAGGTGAACACGTTTGGCAAACAGGAAGAATCAGTTCCCCCATGTAATATTCAAGCTGCGTGTCGCCTTTCCACCGAGCGTGTACGTCGAAGTTTTTTCTCCGACTCGTTCCTTTTTCTTTTCCAACGAAAAGCCAGATTTCATCTCGGTTCGTGTTGTTCGAAGGACGTGGTAATGCCACGGCGAACCTTTATCCTCGTTGCGTTTCATTAATCCACGTGATTGCAAATCTTTCCTCCTTCTGCAAAATCCTGATTAATGGCTTCAATCGACGGGCACTATTTTTAATCATTCGAAGGCTGGCCATCTCCTTTTTCCACGTAGGATCGGGCGAATGTTTTGATTGCAACTTTTTGTTAACCACTGGCGATTATAGAATTTGCATCAAGTGCGAAGTTATTTTGCAACAATCAGTCATCTATATTGATTCACTGATCCAATCGTGAATCGTGTGTGCTGCTAATTATCGATATCGCTCGATCTTTATCAAATTGATCGGCGCTGTTGCCGCGAGTGCAGAGATTTGGGAGAAGGGACGTTTATTCAAGGGACGAACTTTCCTACATTAAATTTCGGGGACGCAGATTCCTCCTCGAGGCAAATCTTTCAGAAACCACTCACGTACTTAAGTGCCGTCTTTGAGTTGGTAGACTAAACCGGACGGTTAAAGGGCAAAGACCAGATCTGCACGACTGTGTGCTACAAAAAATCATTTGTGAGTGAAGATACGAATTGTCGAAAAAAGTATTTAGAAAAACTATTAGAATGATGAATGAATCAAGTTCTTACCATATTTTGTGTCTGTAAGTAAATGGGAGTTATTAGGAGTGGCGATTAAAGGCTCAAGGCAGTAATATTTAAAGGAGATTCAGTTTACATAATCTCCAGACATCGGCTGAGTCAGAAGAGTAATAAACCCGAAATATTTAATATCCCGCCGCATGCGTGTCCTTTTATTCTGAAGATCTTCATAAATCATGCGTCGTAATGCATTTTAATGTAATTTTAAGATCAATGCGTTATATCTTAAAGCGTGGATAGCACTGAAGGTAGTACTCTAGACACTCGTGCCATAAAACATTCTAGCCGCCTGTGGAAAAGTTTGTTCGAAGATAAATATTTGATTACAACACGCTGTGCATCAGATTAGTTGAAACTCGCTGGTTGACCATTCATAGTGCTGAGTACACGGAAGAAAAAACTCCAAAGTGATATGATTTATTCATAAAACGAATTACACCGCGGAGAGAATGAACCGAAACGTTTGGAATAAAATGTTCATCCCATCGAAATTCCAGTGGCAAATGAGTGACAAATTAATCAGTCAAATGGCACTGCTTCGACATAATACTGCGTCCTATATGATAAGATCCTTCGGTGATTCATTTGAATGAAAATACTCGAAAATTCGTTGAATAAAAACCTGCACTGTCATTCCGCGGAACAAGTGATCGCGGCGGTTGACAGATACTTGTAGGAAAATACGTGAAATACGTGGGACGTGAAAGATAATCAAGTATCGCGAAGTTGAAGCTTCCGGTGTCTTGTGAATGATCGATTACAACGGTCTGTCGGGCAATGTTGATGCGGGCAAACATTCCACGCGATAAAAAACATAATTTGTCAGGCGATGTTCGAGAAAGGAGTCACGAAAATACTGTAATTGCAGAATTTGTTAAAGCGACGTGACTGATTACGTGGAAGATATTTTAAGAGAGATGATGTCGTTCTAGTAGATGAAATTTTGTATTAAGAACAGATAATTGAAAAAAAAAATTGAAGGAAAAGAGTTTAGCACTTGCTACCTTCTTTAAACTACTACGCATGTTTTACAGTTGTTTAAATTTAACGCCATGGTCTGACTTAATTGTACCGAAGGTGAGAAATAAATATTCAAATGTTGCATTAGATATCCCAGGGAAAAGAAGAAAATAAAATACATACGTTTAAGTATAATTTATACCAAAATTTACATAAAAATTGAGAAGATGATATCTACATGATTAAGAGATGAAGTACAACATTCTTCTATAAGTTACATTAAAATGAAAACTCCTTACACTTGTACATATTGATTGTATAAATTAAATTTCGTGCACGACACGATAAAGTTGCACTTAATTATAGTCGAAACAAAGTCAACCGGTCTCGCAGAGTTTCTGAAAAGCTATTCCTACCATTCCTTGATTAGTTTTGCAGAATGGTGAACATGGCCACCAGTCGACTTTGTTTCGACTACAGAATCGTCCAGGTCATTTTCTTGTAAAACATGGTCCATATAAATTGAAGAACGAAAACCGGGAAGATCGTAACTGTGAAATACACTGCTTTTGGGGGAATGCGGTAACGAAATAACAATATTTCAGAGTTCACAACTCGCCGCGTTCTCATTCTTCAATTAGTCATAATGCCCCAGCGCAGACGCACTTGGAGCGCTAATTTAACGATAAATGTAACAACAATAGATGCGCAATTAAAAGCTGCTCCTACACGACCCTTATCACACATACATTTAGAAGATCATAGGCATACTGGTGACATAAATAAATGCAGGAAAGTACGAAAGAAATTAAAACTACCGCGTTACTGTGTGCCATAGTGCCACACACTTTACATTTACCTAAGTAATTATAAGCTTGGTCGTCCTAGTTACTTAAATAATGCGAAGAGCTATAAATCTAAGAGGCAGCAAAACGTGTTAACATGCTCAAACGAAGGAAGCTACTCCACAAACGTAGTATTAACAATGTCCATTTTTGTGCCATTCAAGGCGGCATTATGTATTCGTCGAATTAATTATACTGCAGTGTTCAGACGTCGACACGTTGAAAGAAGGAAAAGGAAAGAAAAAATTGGGGTGAAAACGTTTTCCACGCCCAGTTAACCCTTATTTTTTTTTTTTACCCTCGATATCCCTATGTAATTGATAGCTCGTCAAGAACACTTCTATGTTTTAGAACTTCTATGCTTTCAATGGATTCCCTCGCTTCGAGGATGTGCTATGAAAACGATGAATATGTAAAGCGTGGACGAAGCCAGTGGCAAAAAATGTGCCGTCCTGTTCAACTTAATCTGTGATCCAAGCATCGTATGGCACTTGAGCGAAGATCTTCTCGACGAAGGTCGTCATGACTTGGACTAATTTCCTCCTGAGATCCGGTTTCATCTCCTTCAGCAATTCCTGGCTGTTAGTATTAATGAACAGGTTCAGCGCGGCAACTAAAAACGAAGAGAATAAGCCGCTGTTAAGCCTGGTCGATCGACGTAATCTTGTGCAACCTTCAACTTTCCGAGACGGCAATTGTCATACATTTTTCAACAAGTTTTTTGAGTGATCGTCAAATTAGACGAAGTGAAACGGTAATTCTGAACGCCATCGAGTGGCAGATGATTTCCTGGCGTGCAGACCAATAAAAGTTGATGAATAAATCGGGAGATGTATTCGTATAGATTTAAAACAGAATTATTCAGTATTTGGTTGCAGTAGGATTGATTGGCCCTGTGCTACGAGGTAAAATACACTTACGTATTATGGCGTTGCTGTCGCGAACGTTCTCGACGCCCATCTGGATACTCTGTACGCTGAAGTCCATCTTAAGCTGCTGCAACCTCAGGTAACGACGACCTTGAACCAAGAATGGCTTCGCCCTGATGAATACTTTGGCCTTGACTCCCTCTGTAACCAGAAAACGAAGCAAATGAAATGACAATTCGTCTCAGTTGTAATTGCTTCTTTCTGATTTCTGTTAATCATTAACTTCCATTGCCAACCATAAGCTTATTCAGGAAGGAAAACATTAAAATTGCTGGTTTCCTTTTTGAATAAAATAGAAATGAGACTTTAATATTTTTAAGTGAATCATTTTATGAAATAAAGAAACTAAAGAAAATAAAGAAAAATTAAACTTGTTTCTTCTGCCCTATTAATACGATGGAATACACTTTAACAAAACGTGGGGCAATTTTTCGTAAGTTGTAGAAGGAACATCTCATGAAAAATTCGGAAGCATTTCGTGGATATTAAATATTCTATGTCCAAGCACAGTCTGTATTTAAAATACTGGTCTCCGGACACGTAAACCCAGCTGCATTCTGCAAGGCGAAGCTGTTAAAGGTCAATGGTACCATTTACCTGAAGACAGGTACCAGTGCCTCTCAAGACCACGTTAATTCCGTTACAGGACTTTGGACTCTCGCGTTCGTTTACATTATTAAATAGCTCCAGCTTCCTATCTCTTATCGTCCATCGTCGTTAAACTACCAAAATCAATATTCAACGGGTACGCATGAATATTCTTTTCACGGTTGCTTCTGTCAGCTGATGATACACGAAAAGAAAGTTCCTCCTTTCAGCCGTGCTAATGAGTTTTAACAGTCTAAGACTCGATTTCGGCGTAGCCTCGCGAAACGAAACGCAACATCGAACGGAGACAAATTTGCATCGCGTTGGCGGTGAAAGTTTGCGATCTTGACTTTTACCTGCGCATTTTCACTGAGCCCACATCGTTCTGTCGCGTAAATTCTAATTGCCCGCTGCCGCTTACGGTGATCAAGGTCGAAATGCCTTTCAAATCGGACTAATTGACACTGAATCTTACGGGTAACCTGATTGAACGCTAAGTTTCACTAGGAACTTCGGTTTCTAGTAAGAAACTTGATACCCTGTTATAGTAATGAGTATTGCTGACCTTGCTGCTCTGTGATCGAATAGAATGGGCTGCCTAAGAAAACATTGATTAACTCAGCACCCTTGACTTTCACAGCTCGGTTCAATGCCCTATAGCTATTAGAAACGTGGAAGATTAGACGATCCTGTTATGTTAATAACTTACGACAATATCGTAGCTCTTTTGCCGAGCTTCATTCTACGACTATCTTGACCTCAATTAACCTCGCATCCTAAATTTCCATGTTTCTGGTAGGTCTAACACCCTGCAGCTACTCTGAGCTAAAAGTTCAATGATAATCCCCTGCGATTACAGTATTTGTAAATTTTAACATAATCTAACAAATTGAGCTACAGTTCAACTTGGCACTTTATCTAATCTAATCTCAATCGACACTCTAATACCTTTAAACTTCCACCATCAACACCTCTAAATTACCATATCTTTATGTTCCATGCTAACCCAATTCTCATAAGCCACTTGGGCCACTTCGATTCTAATCGAATCACTGCTTAGTTGCTTCTATTCAAGATTGCCAGATTGTAGCTGCAACTTTGCAGCATCAGCCTCTGGAGTGTTATAGTGATAAGCTCGAACAATATTCTGGTTAGAATAACTCGAATTCCTTACCATACTCGCCCCAGTAATCGCCAGCGCCGCTGGCTTTCACCAGGATCAGAGTACCACTGGACCTGTACTTGGCAGCAGCTCTGATCTTCGGAATGCTAAGTGCCAGTTGCAATTGCACCTCGTCCTCGGACAGCCTGGACCTCAGACCTGTCACTCGCAGCGCCGACACCCCCCTCGCGGCCACGTCCTTGAATTGGGCCCTATAACCATCGGGCCCGCCGCCCAGCGCGATGTGAAGCTCGTCCAAAACGATGGGCTCGACTTCTGGGTAGCCCAGCTGCGGCAAACCTGCGGCAGATTATCAGAAATTAATGAATATTATTGTAAAGGATTCTTCGCTGCCATTTTTCAGAATTCTAAATCCACTGAAAATGGAATCCTTCTTGTCACCTGGTGAGGCGACACAATCCTCGATTAAAACGAACAATCGAGCGTTGCAGGTAGCCGAGAACTCGTTCAAGTCTCCGGTCAGACAGAAGTTAGGATTCACGGGTCATATGCGTCTCATGTTTGTATTCAGTATGCGCGAGGGTACCGAACCTATTCAATCAGCCCGTCGTGACGAGTGCGCGAAGAATGTAGGACACTGGGTGACCATTCGAATACACCGTTATAACCTGCTTCCTTGCCGCCAAGCACTTTGAATTTTTTCTCCTCTTTTCAGCGACACCACGTGGATCCCTCGGCCAGGTAATCCCCGACTTTCGACTTCTGTATTTTTCCCTCCCACGGACACGCGGCGCGAGTTCACGCTCGAATTCTACTTTTAGAAAATGGGACCGCAGCTTTCGAACAGCCGCGCGATTTCATCGGTGCCGCGCGCGGCGGGCAAGCGATTATTTAAAGAAGTGACGTTGAAGGAATGATTACTTGGGTACCTGAACTTACATTTGTTATTGCATCTGTGCAATAAGTTTGGCAAGGTGCTCGTACCGAAAGGACAATACAAATTAAATATACTTGGATTATTTATAAGCAAGTCTCAAGTATCTGTAGGTAATTTATAACTGTTGAACATGGGGGCATTTTTAATTAAAATACTTAAACATTTATCTCCGTAAAGCACAGTATGCAGCACTTTAGAATAATAGCCACCTCGTTCAAACAGTAACAGGGATCAATTAACTCAATTGCATACTATCCAAAACGGCGCACAAACATATATTACTATACTTCTTCGAATCTATCAAAAATATACACATCTCTACATCTTCAATAGTCTACAACTCTGCAGCATGAGAAACTACACACAGACCAAAAGAACCATCTCCCTTAGCGAATGAAATAGGAAACATTTAATTAGTAGCTCAGCCAGAAATTCAACGAGGAAGGAGAGAATTGAAGAATATAGCAGAGAGTCTGAAACAGCGATAGAAATTCCCACCGTGGCGGAAGTGTTCGGTGAGGACGTTGGCCGATCTGGCGAGGCAGCTTTCGAAGTTCCGATCCCTCCTCGAGCACGGTTCCAAAAACTCCAGGCCCTTGTACCTGCCGATCGCCTCGGCGCCGATCAGCAACGAGCACGCCGCCAGCAATAGATCGATCCTCGACATCGTCCTCCTCTTCGTCACTTGAATCGCGCGGATCGTTGGCTCTGTTGCGGCGATCCTCCTCGATCGAATTTCTTCGCGTGGAATGACCGACAGCCAGGGATGCGCCAGGCCTTATAGCACCTTGACATTGCCCCCGCTATGCCTTCGGGGCTCGGGCACGAAGAACAGGACGGGACGGAGCGACTACACACGCGAGTATATCCGGCTGTTGGATCGTAGGCGACCAGAAACATGCTGGCCGCTAAAGCCTTTTCTTCTCCATTCCTGGCGCTCCACTTGAGGGCTATACGAGGATCAAGGTAATCAAGGATCTGTTTAAATGAACCGACTAAATGGGTGTACACTGAATATTCAGGGGCAAATGGAAGCGGTGATACATTTTTGGTGTTGCAGCAAGAGTGGTGCACCTCCGTTTTTATATAAGTAAACAAAATTCTAATGAGCGATTTATTGCAAAATTTTGCTGCAACTCAGGGGCAGCTGTGATTTGAAAAATTCACCAAAAATCGAAATAGAAGCTTAACAATTGAATAACTACTTATTCTGTGAAAATATATATTTCTCAATTAGTATTCTCTTTCCAATGTTAAGTCAAAGCAATAATTTTATAAACAGTTTTTTCTAATTTACTAGTATTTCAATCTTGGTCCACTCCGAAGTGCACTTCCACTCGATTCCTCCCCTATTTCGCATTGGAAGGTGTCCGTTAGGGCAGAATGGTTACATATGAGTAACACAAGAAAACTTTCCAACTGTTCCCACTTAGGGATCGTAATTTTCAGGAGACAGTATAGAGGTCAGACCGCGTTGCTTGTAATTTCGTTAGAAAGCGCGAAGAACAAAGTATGTCCATCGATTTTTATTTCCCTTTCTGCACGCTTCTGAGTGTATTACATCAAGACGACCGATACAGTACGCGATGGACGTTAATTATTTTAACGGCTGACTTTCTCGGAGTCCGTCGCGATTCGTTTGCGACTTTCATCGACAGAAGAAGAACGTTTGAAGCGGCGTGGAAAAAACCTATCGTTGTGTCGTCACGAAAATAAAATGCTGTATTTTAATTCGTAGAAGATTGTTAATCGACGTACGCTCTGTTTGCTCCGATAAATTCGCGGGTGAAAGAATTTTTAAAAAATATTATCTTGGAGCTCGATGGAATATTTGAGTAGCGTTCGATATTAAACTTCGAAAGTCGTCGAATACACTTCGTCAGAGTTTGATTCGGAAGTGGTACGATAGCGGTACAGTCAGCCATTACGCTCTCCACCTATAATCTTCATTGCAATTCGATGGATCGATTTATCGATCTGATAAATTCTTTGAGAGCACTTTTCATTGAATTCTTTGCGAAAATTCTTCATTTTATAATTCTTCATGAATATTATGCTAATTTGAAAAGGTCAAAGTACCAACGAAGCATTGCATAGAGAAATGGCCAATAATCCCAGCGGCAAACCTAATTGCGTCTGGCCAGGCACACGCGTCGTCTATTATAGTGTCCAAGAATTCGCATCGGGACACTTTCGTGCCTCGTAATATTCGACAATCGGCGATAAAAATTTGAGACAGGCACATCGAAAGTAACCACGGACGTCAGAGGTTTTGGACGTCACAGAAGGCTTAGCGAGGAATGTTAAGCACCGTTAATAAACCTCGTAACTCGTTACGACCACGATCGGTACCGATCGTGATACAGCATTGACACGGGAATCGAACGGTAATGCATTCGTTGACACCGTGTCGAGCGTAAAATCGACGAATATAGAATCCTCAAGTCCTCGATTCATGAAATTATTTCGTAACACTTTGTTCCCCGTTTATTCGTTACATATCAGGTTCGTTTTTATTATAAGGGAAGAAGGGATTAGTATTCTTACGGGTATTTAAAATTTCCTCTCTGTATTTTAGAACTAATAAGTGCCATTTAACATATTACAGAAAGGGTACTTTTAAGAGTATTCTTCAGTTTGAGTTTATGACATGCACGAAATTTGCAGCTCCTATCTTGCAGCGCGAAGATCGGCACGCGGGATCTACCGATTCCACATGACGAGAATCGCGAATGTTGATACACTCTGCACCATGAGAATGCGAGGTCACAGACCGTGCGCTTCTCAAGGCGAACGGCTATCTTTTAATGGAGGAAGAAAGCCTCTTCTTCTCTTCTGGCTTCGTTGTGCTCCTCGTTAATCGTGAGAAGCCGAGGGACGCAAATAGCGATCATTGATAAGGCCTTGAATATTCCAGATGTAAATCGCGGGTGATATTGTTTCAGGCCTCTAATAATAATCGCGATGGTTATCTTACGATATTCATGGTGCAACATTCCCTCAATTTGTTAAGTTACAGTCTGCCAAAGAATTCGTGGTGCTAGGTTTGCTTATCGTAGAAAAGAACAAAGGAATATTATACGCTTTGAAATTTCTCGTGAAAAGTGCGAAATAAATTCTATCTCACTTCCATTACGTTTTGCGGCGTCGAAGCGCAGAAAATTATTAGAATACTGCTGCAGACTATGTCCAGCTTCGATGGTTTAGTTTATATTGGTACAAATACTTGTTTAGGTAAGCCAGCCGCTTCTAGCTTGTACCAGGCTTCGGTTTGATAACCTTTTCGAATGGAAAGCTGCGAAAAGCTGTGCCAAATATCTCCGCGAAGGCAACAGAGACCAGGTCGTTGATCAAACGCCTGGTCATCACGAATCCTGGCTGCCAAGCGCCATTTATTATCCTGTCGAGGATGTCTTCGAGAATTCGTCTGCCAGACAACAGATTCGTAATGTGAAGCTTCAAATCCTTGATCGTTTGCACGTCCACGTTTACTTGGATCTTCTGTCCAGGTCGTTTGGTGATGGTGGTAGTTTGAACGAGGTCATCTGAACCGAGGGAAAATAAATTTCTAACAGTTTTCATTTGATAAACTTCAAGGAACAGAAAATATTTGTTTCCTCCACCATTTCAGTTATTGTCCCCATTTTTACAGCATGAAAGGGTAGGCAGATGCAGAGATAGATCTAATAGAAACTTTGATAGACAGTAAGGATATTAAAATAAAAATATAATAAGTACATCCTCTGACAAATATTCCGAATTTCAAAGAGCAGATATCCTCTGAATACAATTGCAATAGTAGTTTGTGCATAGACTATATATGAAGTTACTTACACAGAGCCAATGTGAATTTCCCCTTGTTGCTGATGGTGGAACTGAGCATCGCTCCCTTGAACTCGTAAGAACCTGCCAGAAACTTTTCTGGGAAGCTTTGAGTATAGACAATCTGTTCATCGAAATGTAGAGACATTTTTAATAGCCTTGGACGACTACTTGACTTCGTTCCAGCGATAATAATAGAAGCAACGAATAAAATCACTTTTTACCTTGTAGTGTGGCAGGTCGCTGACGAATTTTGTCACTTTACTGGCAGTCCATCCAGTTTCAGTGACGTTCCTCAGTGTCAAGGTGAACCCGAAATTCGGCATTCCGCGGGAGACAGACACTTCCTTCGCGTAGAACGGGTCAAACGGAGCGACATTGTACTTGTCAAGTCCAGTTTTGAAGTACGGTCGGATTGCGTTCAGTGCTTCCCGCACACAGCCGTCGAAGCCTGGCACGTTCGGATGGCAATCTTTGAAATGATCCTCTGAAAATGCAAATAAATCTAGATAAATCTTGATCCCATTCTAGTTATGGAAATTTTGGGGAATTTTGGTAAAAGGTCAAGCTGGCGCGATCAAACCTCGTGGAATTATAGATGACAATATGTCCAACAAGTTCTCCTAATAACATTTTCTCCTACGACGTCTTATAACGAAGTTACAGACTTCTGAAATTTCCTGATGGTAGCCGAGGTGTTAGTAGATTGCATACCCACAGGCGCAGGTCGCTAATAATTTTCAAACGTTTATTTCTCCGTTACTCGAGGTCCTTCGGGAAAATGTTACTAGAGAAAGTTGTTCAGAAAGCTGTCCTCTATAACGTTACGTAGTTTGATCGTGCTAGCTCAGAGTTTTGCAACAATTATCCATTTATGGATATAATATGCAACTGTTCCATCGCTCAGAGACTTCTACGCAGAAGTGCTGACTAGATCTCCCACATATAATCATTTCCAACAGATTGTGTTGCTCTACTTGGGAAAAAGATCATTAGTTCCTTGTACAACGCCGCAGAGAAACGGGCGTAGGGAAAAGCAACAAGTACGACGGAGGATTAAATTTACATTGAATCAAGCGCGCTCTGGCTTTGTGCGCCCCGACTTTTCGTCTCCGTTTCTTTCGGTTTCGTTACAATGTTCTATGAGAATCTACCAGTTGCGTCATTCACACTCCATTGCCTTTTACATGTAGCGCTTGTGCGATGTTCGCATTGCGCCACGAAGCTTTTCTATCGATCGAGCTCTAACAGACTTCACCTTTGCTCTGACACTTGTCGAATTTCGATTGCTGAGGAGGAATGGCCAGCACGTGGCGAGAAAGCCACGGTTATCCAATATCTTAGCAATATTTTGACGGGGCTCTGTCGAAACTTTCATTCGCGTAACAGGCTGAACAGTTACGTGAACGAGTGTCGAAATAATTATGGCTATTAAAAAAATAGGTAACGATCACGTAAGACGCGTGGGGCACTTATACGATCCCATCGTTATCTATTTGTGAAATGTAGAATCTCAGTGCTCTGATCACAGAGCAACCTAATAATGCAACATTAGAGGGCAAGTCTTAATTTAAGATAAATTCAGTAAGCTGCAGTAGATATTTCGGTTCTCTCAAGTTAATTATAAGGCTGGACAACTCCATTCTTATGTTATCCATTCCACAGAGCTGCTGATTCACTTCGCCACTCTCCTGCAATTACACACCCAGTAACCTACATTGTGTTTTTCAATTAGCCTATGTTGGAAGCCAGTCCTTGAGTCCACCCGTTTCACGCAAATTCCATCGAACACAGCTGCACTTGGATACACGTCTCAGTATAATCATTATGTGCAAAACTACAGGCGGTTCCATGGAAGATTCACAACTTCTCCAAAATCACACGGTTCTCTGAATATGAGGAACCCCTGAACGAAAGCCACTTTTAATCGAACGCATCAAGAACCACGCAACACACACGGCTCACCACTAAGCACGCGGTACCAATTAAAGCCCAATATACGTAATCACTGCACAGAAATGCAACATACACGTCAGCTAGAATCCTCGAACGTGCTACACACAGAATATCTGCGATTCCTTTCGCCAATCCCTTTCCTGGATCCACCAGCACGCTGCAACGAAAGTAAACCACACATGGAGCGACAGCACGAGGCTGTCTTACCGAATTCCCCGGTCAAAAATGCAGGCAGAAATCAAACGACCACTGTGCCACCGTATAAACATTAATTTAGACATCGAACGTGTCTAATTTAGAAAGGATCTCTGCGATCCTTCTTTCTAATCCCTGTACTCAACTCAGCAGCACTCCGCAACAAAATGGAACGCACTTGAAACGACGGCACACGGTTCCTTACCGAATTCCGCGATGCTGGAAGCAACCAGGGCGAAAAGGGCCAGCGACGCACCAAAGGGCCGCCACATCTCGGTTCTGTAGATCGGTAACGCGTCACGTGGCACGTGGAGAACGCGCGGTACGCGAGGCGTGAATCCAGCAACAGAGGCGAGCACGCGGGCGATGCTTACGCTTTCACTCTCGACCGTGCATCTGAGAGAAGGGTTCACCGTGGCCAGGATTTTCGGTCGACCTTACATAATTCCCTGGTGAACACACGGGGAGATCTCGCCGCCGGAAGAAACGCCGGTCGAACGGGAACATGGCGGTTTCGAACGGCGGAATCGGTTTTTTAGGCGGGCTGGCGTTCCTGCCCCTCGGACCGCGCTGCGTTTCCTGGTCCCCCGCGAACTGGGCATCGAGCCGGTTCTTTGGAGGACGAGAATGTCAATGGAGGACGTCGTTTATCCTTGGACGAGCGTGGTTAGACGCAGGTGTAAAGGAGCAGGTGATAAGTGAGCACCCTGTATAAAGGGGCCTCAAAATCTTTTAAGTGCTTAGGGCCTCTAAAGGTCTTAATCCGGTTCTGCCCCCACTAATGGGTTCCAAGAAGATAAAGACCATTATTCTGCTATCACCAAAGCCTCCCTTGGAACTTACTTTATTTCATTGCGAGACAGGATGCTGTAAAAGCTATGGCAGCATGTGATTGGAAATATATAAGGTAAATGTACCAATAACGAGCCATGCATCAGTACCTAGCCATCTGTTGAAATATTAATAATTGTTAAACTACCCACACAGCACCATAACATTGCAGCAACGTCTCTGCAATGATGCGGTGCAAGATGGCAATGTTGCAACATAACATTGCAGAGACGTTGCAGGTTCAGTCCTATGTCCGCCTTCGCAATATTGCAGGTGTGTATTTTTGCAAAGTTGCGGCA
The DNA here is from genome assembly GCA_946251845.1 of Andrena fulva. NCBI lineage: Eukaryota > Metazoa > Arthropoda > Insecta > Hymenoptera > Andrenidae > Andrena > Andrena fulva. The sequence goes on along the minus strand of OX276329.1, from coordinate 55,442,587 downwards.
ACATTACGAATATGTAGTCCTGCAACGTTCCGGCAATGATTCTGCAACGAAACGGCAAAATTGTGGCAATGATCCTGCAACTCTTCGACAATATTGCAGTGCGTATCCAGTTAAATGAAACACGCCGTAGAATCCACTCGACATCATGTACATATTTCGAAAACTTTTGACAAAGTCATAGTTGCTTCAGAATATTGTTGTAATGTTTCCACAAGTTTTCACTACAGTATTGCACGACGATGTGCGCGCAATATTGCAGAAATATTGTAGGACCGTTGCCACTGGAACATTGCACGTCGATGTGCGCGCAATATTGCAGAAATATTGTAGGATCGTTGCCAATGGAACATTGCACGGCAACGTTCTTGCAATATTGTAGGATCGTTGCCACTGGAACATTGCACGACGATGTGCGCCCAATATTGCAGAAATATTGTAGGACTGTTGCCACTGGAACATTGCACGACGATGTGGGCGCAATATTGCAGCAATATTGCAGGATCGTTGCCAATGGAACATTGCACGGCAACGATCGTACAATATTGCAGCAATATTGTACCATCGTTGCCAACGGAACATTGCACGGCAACGAAATTGCAATATTGCTGCAATATTGTAGGATCATTGCCACTCCAATAATGCACGACAATATTGCAGGGACGTTCCTACAATGTTGCAATGCAACCTGCAACAACGTAATATTGCAGCAACGTCCCTGCAATACTGCTGCAACGAGGTGTGCTGTATGGGTATGCACGTAAGATAAAATACATATTTGGTGTAATTTGCATTATTTAATTGTTCGGTTTAATATCTGAAGTTATATCATCTTGTTTTTTTGTCTAGATATTTAGAAATACCATTTATAGTCTCGAGGCCAGATATATGACGTGTTTTCAGACATTCGTTATGATATGGCTAAGAAGAGCGTGCTTCTTGTTAAGAGCATAATTATTATAGGATAATAGTTTTTTAGATAGAAAAAAGGGTTTTAGAATCTTGAAAATATTTGTAACACATAGAAATAAAAAATTTGAATATGAAAACTATTTTTTATTTGAATATTTACATGGCTATTTATCGGTGCAAACAAATCTTGTTAGCCCAGTAACTAACCACGTGTTCAATAAATCGGGTGAAGTGAGTTGCAAATGTTAATCGGCATCGCCAGAGCAAAATTACGAAAAAAGTGTGAATTTCTGACTCGATATTTGGAATAAAGCCGGTAAGTATTTTGATCATAAATCATAATATAAACATTATTTTTCTAGATAATAATGATAACATTTAATTTAAGTTTATTAAAGTTTATGTATATGTACAGTTTAATGAATTTGTTGGTTGTTTTGAGTCTTATATAAAATAATCACAAACTTCTATTGATAGTGTAACTAAACTTATTGTTTTTTGCATTTATTTTCTAATCTGTTTATTATGGTTATTTATACAATAATTTTATATTTCTGTACTTCTTAATTTTCCTTAACAGATTTTTCAATTTAAGACAAAGAATCAGTTTTTAAAATAATTTTTACACGATTATAAAACCTATGGCTAGGTACTGGGACATGAAAATCGGGCCGCTAGGTCAATCGCGTGAGGTTGGCTATACATATATTGGTACATTTACACGTACAAATATTCTTGTTCATTTTACGTTAAATATATAAAAAACAACATTTTGTTATGTGAGTACTGATGAGAAACAACAAAATCTTTATGAATGAAAAAAAGTTTCACTTAAATTGTTAATTTTATACACAATATTCATTATACTTTGTCACCGTTTCCTTAAACGGCTCGTTATTGGTACATTTACCTTACTTGGAAAAGACGCGATGTCAATGCAACGTACAGAGTTAGGGATGCAAACAATCCCCCACACTGTGGCATCGCACGTTAAAGTGTATTAGAAAGGAATGCATTCCTGGGAAGTAAGATGATGGAGTCTGTAATTGCTACTGATTATTTTGTCCTCTACTAAGATAGAATTCTGTAAAGGAAGACCTTCTGTTTCGCTTAGGAAGGTGAGCGAAGGCGAAAGGTATCCACGAAGTCTCCTCAGAAACTGCTTTTAAGCAGCTATCGATTTCTCTTCCTCCCGCATATAATTCTGTTGATAGTCGACCGTGGAATTTCCCAATCGACTAGCTTGTCTAAATAACTTCCTGTTGCCTGTGTTCTTCGTTCTTGCTATTCGTACTACATTCTGCATTCGTGCTTTTATTCCTTTGCAAACGTGAGGCTATCGCGACTCCCCTCCGCGTGGCTTAGTTATGTTAATGTTTAGGAATACAAATTATCCGGACCTGTTTCGCGCTTTATATTATTTCGTAGATGCTTCATTCTTGCAGCTTTGCTGGCGGAATCGACAAACGTCATGGTTAAAGGCCAAGAGAAATCTGGTAATTGCGTAAAAAAGGATTAACATTCTTAATTCTTTACAGATTTTAATGTCTGAATGACGGTTACATTCGGTCGACGATCCTTTCGTTCTTATTTCTCCAACCCGTGGCCGCAAAAATGTGTCGACCGATTTTCGAAATAACCTGATTATTTCTCGCAACTCAATTCGCACTGCGCCCAGTCGAGGGCGCCGTGATATTCCATCGACGAAAATTGGTTACATAATGGTGCATAAATTAATAGATATCGTAATTTGAGTATCTTCTTATGCTGGAACTCCATGCATAAAAATTACCACTCTGATTACTCAAAGTTCTTCAAAACAGGCTGTTTTATTTAATACCTCAACAACGGAGTCATTTCGACAGACTACGTACTCTTTCAACATTTCAAACATATTGTGATCATTATTTCCAATTATTGTCGTGGAAGGGAGGAATCAGTAAATCATCTTCAAGTACTTGACATCCTTGAACCCAACTGCACCTAGCAGCAGACAACCGGATGTACACTAATGCAAGATTGCAGCGCTGCCTCTGCAATACAGGCGAATGTTCACGGAAGAGCGCGCAAGGCGAAAAAAACGCTGGAACTTTTAAATTATTCAAAATGAATACTCTTTCTTGCACTTCTATTTAGTACACCACTAATTGCGGTTTCACGAGTACAATAGAATTTCATTTTCGTGGTGGAGGACTTGCGACATTGTTAGAGAAAAGTGGTCGGATATAATTGCTAATTTGAAGTGTTAATTAAAGGATTCTTCTCCTTGATTACACCTCGAGCATTTCCATGGTATTACTTTTTATTTCACTGATGCAATAGATCGTTAAATAACACGGTATCCCGTTAAGTAACTCGTTTAAAACACGTAACGACGCAAATCGACGTTGCCCTATTCCAAGAAGTTAGAACCTTGGCATGACGTTATAAACTCCAAGTGGCGTGAAATTAAGCGTGCAGTTAGATTTCGAAAAATACTCGGTGCACAAGAATCGTCAGAAGGATCTCCATGTAACATGGACGCTTCCACGCACTCATACCTCGAGGTCAGTCTACCGAAAATCACGTTGCACAATTACCCAAGGCTGATGTAAAGTACTGGTCAGAAGCGGCACTCTCCAGTAATTGCTCCTTGTTTCAACGTGTCACCTCCCATCTCTACTGTTTACATTGCGCGTCGAGCTTGAAATTGCAACATTACTTCTCCTCCCTCGTGAAAGCCCAGTCACCCCAAACAGAGACCCATTCCCTGTTACTTATAATGAATCCTCAATCACTTCTCTTTATTACCTGGCTGACATTTCCCACGAAAAAACACTGTTACCCAAATCTCCCAGTCCTCCACTGATGAGTCCCAAAAAGCAAACAACTTCCAAGGACCACAGTGGTCACCGCAGGAATGATCTCATCGGGGACGTCCCACGATGCAACCACAAATAAGCTAATAAACTGAAACCGATGCAAAGGGGCCGGGCAAAGATACCTGCCTGCGGCGTGATTAAGCTAAGGAGAGGTGTTCCAGCGGCGGCTTTCCAGTTAGCTGGTGGATCGCGGCGGTTAAAGAAAAAGATCGAGGAGTATCTGGGGTACTTTCGACGGTCTAACACGGCCTAAGCGAGACTCGTCCGTCGCCGCGGACGAAGAAGGCGCAGGTGCACGTTGCAGCAGTGAAAGTATCCCGAGTGCAGTTACGATCTGGCATCTGTCAATGCCCTCTTGCATAGTCAGTCTTGGTCTAGCGGTGCCGTTTAGCCGGGACCAGCGATTTCAAGCTCGCCTGTCGAAAGTGCCCGACGGTTTGTCAGTGAGTCGTGGATCGCGTTAGAGACCAGGTGAATCCCGACTGTACGAGGGGAACCGTAGATCCCCTGGAGAGGCACAGTATCTAAAAGAGCAGCGCGCACCTTCGACGCACCGTACCCCGAGCTGACCTAAGGGTGCCCGATAACGATGTTCCGATCGATTCTATGCGTCCACCTCCTCCTGGCCGCCGGCGGCGCGACTGCTCTCTCCAGCGACTCTAATCGTGAGTAACTTGCATTTTTCTCCACCGCCCGGGCTACTTCTGGATCGCTTCCTGGTGGACGCGAGGTGTCTTTCACAGTCAAGTTTATTGGCGAACGGTTCGGTGAAAGTCTGATAAATCGATGGCGCGCGGCGGGTGGTGGTTTTGTATTTTTTTTTTAAGCCTCGGCGAGATTTGGCTCGGGGTGGGTTGCTGGGTGAGTAGCTGGGACAAGGGGATCTCTCTAGATGGAGAACGTTGGAGTGTTACATAAACCCGGCGTGCTGGGTAAAGAGGGTCAGTCGTGCAGGCGCCCCTAAGAAATTTCATTAGAATTTCTCAATGTGTGGTTAAAGTGACAAGCTGCTTGGCAACTGGCTTTTCGTGCGGCCACCACGGTTTCCGCTTGCTTCACGTCGCTATCCAACTTATGGCTTTACGTCACTTTAACTACCTTCTGCCTGAGGGATTCCCGTGGCTGGTGGTATTGTTCGTTTAATCGGGAACGATAGGTTCCTGTTTTTCTTTGTATAAGGGCGAGTTGCATCGCAGGGTGTTAGTAATTTATCGGTGACGGTGCTGTTGCAGCTGAGTACGTGAAACAATGCTCGAAAAGCGATCCGAAGCTGAAAGCTTGTCTGATGGATGCCCTCCACCACTTGAGACCATACTTGGCCGTTGGGATACCGGAAATTGAGCTGCCTTCGGTCGAACCCTTTCGCGTGAGCTCACTTTACTCTCTATAGATTAGAAGTTAAATACTTCCTGCCTCGTTGGCAGACCTGTGCTCCGTAAGTATCTGAAATTCGTTAAATTTTTCTGTGATTTTATCACCTGCTATTTACATCGGGACTTGAGAGAAAGCTCCACAGGGGAAAGGATTTTTTAAATTTTTAGATGGATCTGTTTGACATTCTTCGCGTAAGATATTTAAATCTAGGATAACTATATCTAAAAAGGCAAAAGAATATGATTTAGATAAATTTGATAAATTTTAGGATCAACACATTTTCGATACTCACTATTCAACGTGTTCAAATTTGGGGTAATTAAGAATGTGAAGCAAAGGAATTGGAAAAGTTTAAATATCCATTTATCTAATAATCATTAGTCCAAGTGTTTAAGGGGAGAACTTGGTGTAATCGGCAGAAATCAAGGTTCTTTTGGGGGGGGGGGGGGGAATTTCCTACGTGCAATCTTTTTAAAACTTTCAAGCTATATTATTATCTATTTCAAGAAGTTAACAACAATTTTTTTATATAAAAAAATTCCCCCAAAAGAACCTTGATTTTTGCCGATTACACCAGGTTCCCTCCTGTAACCTTAGAATAGTTGAAAGTACAAGGCGCAAGGATTCTGCAAAGAATATCGAATTGTTTGGTGCTCGTTGCCCCACGTGTTTTCCACTCTGCTCCTTCTAACAGATGGACGAGCTGACTCTGTCACTGACAGGTGGTACAAACGGTTACAAGGTTCAACTGCGTGAACTGTACGTAAAGGGAGCGAGTAACTTCACCGTCGAGGACATTAAACTCGGCTCACCCTTCGAAGCTATTATACGAATGCCAGCCCTTATCTTGGACGCGCATTATTCCAGGTTTGCTTTCGCCATCAAAAGACTCCTGCTCCGCCATACCCTCGTACCGCTTAATACCCACTAAATCCTTCCTAACGAACGATAAACGCTATTATCACTAAACGAAATCTCTTAAAAATTATGAAACAGTTGCTCCACTTATGCAAGAAGCGACTTTCCTTCGCTGCCTTTTAATCCAAGTTTCACTTGCGACACCGGCAAAGTGATTCATCGTGAATCTTTTTAACAGCATTTCTGTTACTCACGTGAGTTTTACGTGTCAGTTCAGGGGTGCTGATTATCCTACCAGCCAGTGGCAATGGAACGTTCCACGCTCGATTTGACGATGTCAAAGCGCTAGTGAAGGGTACCGTTTCGACGTCGCTGAGGGATGGGAAGACGTACCTTAACCTCGAGAATCTCGACGTCGAGCTGGTCGTGAAAAATGTGCAGATGAGGGTGCGCAAGATCTTCAACAATAATCGGATACTTAGTAAGTAGCTTCTTAGGGTAAAACGTCCCCACGTGTGGGGCTAATTTTAAGAGATTCTGTGATTAATTAATTCTAGTGCTCTCCCAACTTTCACTGACAACTTCTGTCCAAATTGCACACGTAGAAGTTCGTTATTAGGTGAAGCTATCAGTTTGTCCAGATCTCTGCTGATTTTATCATCAGGTTTAATCTATCCATTTCTACTTACTCAGATTACTACTTACCTAGCTCCCTACCCCACTAGTATCTACTTATCTAGGCTTCTATACACCTAAAGTTCCATTCAGCCGATCACCACTATATCCAGATCTTCAATTATCTAAATCCCTGTGTACCTACATCTTCGTTTATCAGGTCTTCTATTTACCCTAGATCTCTCTTTACCCAAGTCTCCATTTACCCAGACCAATCGAACGAAAGCTGGTTATCGGCGTCAGTTCTAGAGGCTCCATAGCCTGACATTAAGCATAAATTTGTCACGATCGTAATTATCTTTATAGCGGAGGCGATTAACTTGTTCCTCCGAGAGAACGGGCAGGAGGTGCTAAAGGTGATGGAGCCGCAGCTGAAGAGGAAGCTGTCCGCACTCTTCGCTGGCATTGTCAATCAGCTGCTGCGTCACGTGCCAGTCGAAGTGTACTTGCTACCTTGAACATATATCTTCCCCTCGCCTCTATTGTTACTGGCTACGTTCAACAAAAACAAACAGGTCGAATTAGTAGAATCCGAAGTTGTAAGTACCATTACGGCACACGTAATGAATCACAACTCTGCGTTATGTCAGGGAGACAAATCAAATAGCGAGGCAGTATCGTTAGTTTCAGACTCTAGTTTTACCGATAGCAGTGTAACGATTAGACACATCGATGGAAGAAAATATATATGTATATATTTACAATCTATCCGCTCCCACCTTCTTTCTTTCACCTGTACTACGATACGTCGCAGTGGATCGCGCGAGAGCCGCTTGTGCAACGCGATAACAACCTCGATCTGCAGAGGCAAAAGTCTGATCACTTTTACGACGCGGATATTTAGGTAAAGTGCTTGAACTGCTCACCTGCCTCGGCGCCATTTTTGTGCAACCTTGTGCAGGCTGAATTCACCCCTCACAGTAAAAATAAAAATGTTACAGAAATAGTACAGCTTAGAGTCATTCCACGAAAAAGAAAATTCTAAATTTTCTTCAAGGTCTGATTTCACTTATGTATGCCTTACTTCCCCTCTTAAAAGGATCCTTAAGAGTTCTTCAACAAGATACTTAATTATATTCGTAATTACCGTATAAATTAAAGAAGGACACTAATGGCACAAAATCATAGCAGCAGAATAATGTTTGTGATTTATTAACTTCACTAGAACCTCATCCAATAACAGCACCAGTTAACAATTCGCGTGGATACCGTCTCATAGCAAGCGTTGGTCGTTAGGAAATGTTCGAAGAGCACACGGTTTTATGTATTTAAAAGCAAGCTTGAATAAGTGTCTCTAGGGTCGTTTGCGTTAGACGACATTAGCATTATCGCTTCGTGTCATTCACTTCATTCTTCGATCCCATTCGCTTCGACCGCTCCAAGGTCTGTCGACCATCTTTCCGCCTCTTCCTCGAGTCGCTTCTAATTATGTTCTATAGACTTAACGCGTCTCAGGGGAACACCTTCGAGAACGGTATCTTCGAGAACAAACGGTTGGTGATTTCGGTGAGAGCAGGGTCCCACATTTCCATCATCTTTGGCAGCATTCCGCGGTACACTATCGGCCAATATTCGTTGACGAAGAGCATGGCTGCTTGGTCTGAAAATAAAAGATATCGAAAGTAGGTAATTTTCGTTGCAACTCGAAGCAGTTGCGAATTTAATCGAAGACGACACGAAAGATACACATTTATTCGCGGTAAATGTGTCCTGTCGCAGGTTCAGGACGTGTACTTTTCGGTGACGTTTCATTCGGCATTTTCAGCGAGAAGGAAATACAAACAATGCCTGCTGGGTGTAAATTTATGCAAGATAGAATCATCTTATTTAATAACGACTTGATAATGAAAACACGAGGGTTAAAAATAGCTGGCAACGTAAGACTGAATGCAACAGTGATGTCTTAAGCAAGAAATCACGTAATAAGCCGACGGTATTACATTAGGAGAAATGAATGTTGTTACGGAGGCTAAAGTACAAGTGTAAGCGGCAAATAACAGGTGAACGTACCAATTGCACTTTAATTAAGTGCTGCAGAGTCTCTTTAGATGGCCCGAGCCTTTATGCATTTACTTGATATTGTGATATTATTGGATAATATTGTGTAACGACCGGATATCGAAGTGACGTCGTTTGGGTAATGAAAGTTTACGGCAATACAAGCTGTCCTAGGTAAACAACAAGCCCCTCGTCACAGTTGCATTATGTCATCTTACCTTTTACATTCAGGCGTTAGATACACCTAGAATAGTTGAAACAATCGATTTTTCCAATAAAGAATTCGCAGAAGCTACAAAGGGAGGTCAATACTATGGCCCCAGAATCGACGACCCTGCTTTGTTCAACAGCAGCTGCACGGCGAAGAGGACGAATTAACGTCACTTTTTTTGGAAAATATTCTTTATAAGCTTCCAAGTGCACCTTGCGATTTTTGATTAACAAAATTACTTATAGGTAAAAAAAATTCATACAAAGTCCCCTCTTTTCACGATCCTAGGTGTATGTAACCCCTTAACATATCAGTATTAGGGAAACAGCGAGTGTCCAGCGATTGAAACTTTAAGCTCGATGGGGTTAATGAGTTCGTGACACTGGTCTACTTACTCAATTGATCGTTTCCATTGAACAGATCACTGAACCAGATCTTCATGTGTCCAACTTCGGGTGTCACTCTAAAGTGCTCGACCACCCATCTGTCATTGGCCACGTGCCCTGAAATGTCCCACGTGCACCTCACATCATCCAGGCTGACGTTGAAGGATCCTGCTCGGGCAAAAAGTGTTACCAAGTTGATTCAAGGAATGGAAACTTGTCTCGATTCGATTGAACGTTAATTGCTGAGCGTCCTGACTCATGCTGCAAATTGCAGGCTGAGTGTGCTTCTATACGCGAGAATTCTAAGCAGTGGCGGATTTCAGGAAAAAGACGGAAAATGTTCCGAGGGGCCCGAATTTTTCGCCCTGTGCTGGCCTTCTGAGGAGGGACGGCAACTGCCGCCCGTTAAATTCGTCACTGACTCTAAATATCTTTTTGCGCGATGACTAAATAGAGCCTCGCGCATCGAGGACGACGGCAAGAAAAGTTGGTCAATTTGACGTTCGGATGAAGTTTTAACAAGCTCCTCTGCGCCTTCTGCTTCCCGCAACGACTAGAATCGGTGTTTGAGTGCAAAAAAAAAAATGGTATACCAGTTCCACCAAGTTTGAAGTTGCCCACGGAGCCATCAGCGTTGTAGTCGCCTTCGATCAGGATCTTCGGCAATTCTACATCGATGTCGAGTCGGAAGAAATCGTCGGACAGTTCCGGCTTCACGGACAAGAAACGAGCTTTGGCGATACCGTACGTCCTGACGTCGGTGGCACTCATTTTCCCACGCATCGTGCCACTGTCGTATTCGGCAGAATGATGGTCGACGTAGTAAGGATCTAGAGGTGGCATGTCGAACTCTGGAAGTCCTGTTGGGAGAATGTAAAAGAGTTCATCATTCGTGCACAGTGAATTCAGAGACTGCATTGATCGGATCATTGAAAATGGGGAGCTTCAAATGTGCGTGTGTCGAACACTGCAATAATTTACCTTGCACAAACGTAGGCCATGCTTCTTGAATAGCGAGCCTCAAGCAGGACGAAAATTCGTCAGAGTCCTTCTGGCAGGTCTTCACGGTTGGAGCTGCAAGAAACCGGCAACGTAGATATATGCAACGGTGCGAGAACTTGCATTATCCCATTATGGGCAAGGAAAAGGAAAACACCCAGTGAACGGTCGTTTGCAGATTTCGCTAAAATTCAAGTTACCTCCACGTTGGAACGTCCCACGCTAACTTTCTAGCTCGCTAGTCCCCCAGAACCAACAAACACAGACTTTTACTTCGTCCAGCAGGAGGGAAACCACTATCCCTCTATCAATCATTGCGAAACGACAATTTCGTACACAATTTGACCGGTAATATTCACGCCCTAATTAGGATAAGAAAGCTTCGATCAACGAACCTTTTCGTCCATAACTCTGCCAAATGGCAATCGGGTCCGCAACTTCAACCTTCTTGCTCCATACCGCGAACAAACCTCCACAATTCCACCTCCCCAAAAATCACAACTCAGATTTCTCCGCCCGGCACAGAAATTCAAATGCGCGCAACCCCGAATCCCCCATCGTTTCAACCCTCCGATTGTAATCTGCCCAGTACCACCCCGATCGAAGAACCAGCGAAATTCAAAAGGCACGCTGGTGGGTCAAAGGACAGGGATGCTGCCGCTGAACTTACGAAGCTGATAGTCCCCGGCGACGAGGGCGACGCTTAGTGCAGCATAGATCACGGTGACGGCGCGGAACGACATCTTGCTCGGTTAAAAATCTTCCCAGCTAGCCTCTCCAATTATAGGAGGTCGGTTTATATAGTTTCCAGCTCCAAGGACTCTGGCAAAGCTACGTTGCAAAATTGCATGTCATTAAAGCGCGCCGACACGTGAGAGGCGAGAATCGGCTGCACGCCGCGCCGCCGTCGCTGCTGCACCAGGTGCTGCCCGCCTCGCGGGGCTAGAACTCGGCCAGCAGCGAATTCCGGGGAATGCGTTGCGCGAGCTCTTCTTTTGTTAGCCCCTGCCCGCCATTCGATCTCGGCTCGCAGCTTCTCTGTCACTGCATCGGCATCCCAGGCACGGCCGCCGCGCTCCGCCGTCGTTTTCGCTCCCTCGTCCGCTCCTCCGGGTGTTCGCAGAACCGCTATCGGAATAATTTCCACGCTTGTTTACCTTCTACCACTTCTGCGGCATTATTTTTCCGCGGACCATTTATATCGCTCGACCCGAGCCCGCTAATTTAGCGGAGGGCGACGCGCACGCACAATGAGTGCGTTTTGGATGCGCGGATGTGCGTTTGTAATGACGTCGCGGGTATTGGGGCAGACGGGGCGCTAAATTTCTGTGATTACTGTTCTGTTGCGCAGCGTGTTTAATAATGTACAATACACTGGAGTTTAATCGCGTGGCTGGCGTCTAAGTATATGTACAGTCATGTGCGATACGCGAAATTACACCGCGATATTTGAGTGTAACAAGGGACATTCGGAGGCAATTAGCGTGGAGTGACTCATGCATTTGATATTATGTTTCAAGGTGGCAATTAGCAAACACTTTGTTCTCGTTGGATCTAGAAAAAAGAGCAAATTGACGGGTTTTGTGTGTTACACACGGACACTGCGATCGTCACACAGTGTAACGAGTATATGTATAGGAAAAAAAGTCAAAAATCAATTTTCCATTAAGACACTGTTATTTACGTGTAATTGATATGCTAATCATATTTATTCACAAAAAAAATAATTTTTAACGTAAAATAATTAATTAATATATATTTTTGTCCATAATAAAAGTAAAACAAATAAAATATATATTTTTTAAATACATTTAAACATAAATTAATAACAAACATATGAAACAATTGTAGAAAAAATAAAATTAATTTTTTAAATAAAGTAATAATAAATAAATTTTTTAATTAGATAATATATTTTAAATTATTCATTCTTATTACACCTCTTCATCGCTATCAGTTGAATCTGAAGGAATTGGAAGCTCAGTCTTTTAAAACTATATATTCTAGCCCAGATTTGTCTAGTTTTTTGTTTTATTATGTGTATTTTTTCTTATGTGGGAGCAGTCGGGAGCAGACAAAATTTACACCAAATTAAAGGACATGAAAGGAACTAATTGTAGTAAAAAAATGAAAGAGCCAATATGTTTCCTTTTTTTTTAATTCTCTCCACAATTTAGAAGATGAGACAAAAAAAAGTAATAATTTAAGCCACTGGTACTAGAGCTGTTCGGGTACTCGAATAAAACGAGCCGAGTCTGGCTCGGCTCGACTGACCGAGCCGAGCCGGATACCCGTCAAATTCGGGCGGCCCGAAAAATCCGAGTAGCTCGAATTTGTTTCGGGCGGCTTGAAAAATCCGGGCTCGGAAAATCCGTACGCCTTGTACGCACTGTTCGAACCACATTCAAGACGTACGCCGGCGGCCCGAAACGATTCGGACTACCCGGATTTTTCAAGCCGCCCGAAACAAATTCGAGCTACTCGGATTTTTCGGGCCGCCCGAATTTGACGGGTATCCGGCTCGGCTCGAAAACCGAGTCCCGGCTCGGTCCGAACTTCAAGCCGCCCGAATATTCGAGCACCCGAACAGCCCTAACTGGTACGTATCCATATCTTTAAATGCGAGAATTTTTAATTAATAAAACGAAAAAGGGATATATTTTGCTTATTTTCAAAAAGAAAAGAAAGAGAAGAACTTATAAATACAACAAAAATGGAGTGGGTAAATATTTCCTATGTGTAGTCTGTGGCAGGTTGCGTTTGGTTATTCGACTTTGAATGTAATTACTAACCTTATATCCGTTATTTATGTTACTAAGTTATGTTGTTCCTATGTCGGAGGACTGTTTACTATCAAATCCACAAAATGAAATACAAAATTTCAAAACACAATTTTTTGCTTTTTGAACACGGGCCGTGACACTGTGCGTCAGCGGAAAAACTCTGCTGAAGTTTAGGAAAACTTAAAATTCGAACTACTCGATTTCCTTTCAACTTCGACCATTCAAGCAACCGTGGCACCAAAGTGGCCATCTCAGTTCCATATAAGGAAATCCCTGAGTCGCGGCGCAGGTAAACGATTAATTACCGATTGAGAGTAAAAACCGTCGCAAGACAGGGCCCGCCAGCTGCCGAGCCTTGGCATCCGTGACCTTGTGACCTTGCTACGCATCTTGCGACGACACGTTACCGTTGAAAACGATACTGTAAACAGATGACGAGCTGCCCCTACGAATCTCGTACGGTACCGTATACGCGGCTTTATGTAACTGGGATTACGAGCCGTCCAAGTGGACGCCCTTGGTTCACATCGCGTCGATATGAGAAACTAGTTTTCATCAAGACGCGCACGGCTGACAAAGAAAAACGTACAACGAAACTGTACTACATACATGCCTGATCAGGCGGACTCTCGCTCCGTTTTGCCCGATCGACACAGTTAATCGCACAAAGGGACTTCGGCTGCGGACGGTTACCGCTGCGAGCGTTGATGGAACCAGCAAACGCCCCGCCGGGCTACATACCTTAACACCTTTTCCTATTCTTCTTTCCTCTTTCCCTTCTTATGGATTCAACTGGATGGTGCTTGGAAGTTCGGTGCAGCAAGATACACCTGTGACTGGCTGTTACCGAACGACGAAGATAAATTAGGGAAAAGGGGCTTGCCGCGTGGGGTGTACGGAATGTTGTGTATTAAGAGAAAATAATTGTGGAGGCTGTATTGGAACAGTTCAAAGTCGTAATGTTTTATTTAACATTACAAAAAATGGTTGTTAATTATAATTAATTGTCGTGCTGTTCGTATAACGACGGAGGAAAAAAATGATTGCAGCCATACTGTGCATAATCAATATCCCAGCGCAGCCCCGTTCTCTGTTCGACTTTCCGCTTTTTGAAGAACACGTAGCTTGCATCTCGTGCTCGTTCAGAAGACAAGTATGTAGGTCTGCTCGCCCAGTATTTGCAGGCTGCTTACGCGGTCCACCGCTCACTGGGCACGGTGATTGTTGCTATCATGGAAACTAATGCGCGCAAATGACACAGCTTCGAAATCCCAGCGTTCGGTTGCATGCACACGCTTGCATAGCGATTTGTAAACACTTCGGTGCCTTGCATTTAGGTGGGTGGGGGGGGGGGGGGGGGGGGAGGGGGCGAAGTGCAACGACTGCAGCAAGTGGTTTCAGTCGGAGCACCTTATAATAATAATAATAATTCTTTATTGCACTTTACAAAAGAAAACATAAGAATGAGTAGCACATGAGGACAGTAGTGCCATAAAGTAAGCTTCTTATTTCGAAGTATGGCAGATCTTTTTATTCCAGCTACTAAACAACGCTAAACAAATAACAAATTCTTAACGCGCCAAATGGAATTTGCAGAGTTTGCAAAAGTTGTTATCGATTGGACAGTAAATGCTCGATAATTCCAAAGGACTTTCAGTTAATTGTTGTTGCAGCACAAGTTTAATTAGTTATTACGTAGACAACAGTATCGGTATGAATTTATTTCGAAAGTTTTCAATCTTTTTAAAAAATTTATACATTTATCGACACCCCTCCGTCGGTACGAAAGTCTCGTTTGTATCCTTTTGCGTAACGCCATCTACGTAGTACGTTTCAGCACACGTAAACCGGGACCGCCATTGATTAAACCTGTCAGAGAATCAGCTGATCGGTTATTCACGTACGTGGAATCAGCTGTGAGCAATCATGGACGCGCTGACCGAGGAAGATTTCGTGATACCTCCAGTTAAATACGAATGTAAGTAACCGCGTCGCATCGTACAGATTTAGGCGCGTTAAATTCGAGAAGGGAAGGCTTGAATCTCGCGAGAACGTTGTACCCGGCAGCCGGCGTGCTATTGCACCGGCATCCATTTTGCCACACGTGCGAACAACGCTACCGCAATTTTAACCACTATTTTCGCTCGCGATCCTGCAAAATACACGACATTAACAGAGTATAAATGTTTCTTTCCTCAGATCTGGACCACACCGCGGATATACAGTGAGTATGAAGTTCGTAAATCGTTCGCAACGAGGACCGGTACGTTTTGGAGGTTACCCTCTCGGATAACCTATAAACCGAGGGTCGACGAATCGTCGATGTTAATAGGGACGGAGGAAATACGCATCGACGAATCGTCGTGAGGCTACTTGTGCTTGAAATCTGTGTTTTTAATGATAATCGTGCGTCGCAGGTTGCACGCATGGGGCGATACCATGGAGGAAGCTTTCGAGCAATGCGGGGTGGCCATGTTTGGGTACACGACCGATTTAGAGCGGGTTCAAATGACACAGGTACACTACGTGGAGGCAGAGGGTCACGACATGGAAAGCCTTCTTTTCCATTTCCTCGACGAGTTGTTGTTCATGTTTTGCGCTGAGCCGTTCCTCGTCGCAAAGGTATCTTCCATTTCACGAACGTCGAGCGACGACGCGTCGCATCGACGCACTTAACGTTTCCCTGCACAACACGCTTCTCGCCCGCGATACATTCTATGCATTTATAAGTTTCGAAATAAAGTACGCTCTTTCCCCTGCAATCCGCCGTCTATGGTGGCGATCGTCCGTCGTAAAAAAAAAAGGTGACGCTTTGTGTTGCCAGAAAGTGAAGATTACTAATTTCGACCTCGAGAACTTCAGGATCACCGCGATGGCATTAGGGGAGGAATTCACGATAGGCAAGCACACGCAGAACGCCGAGGTGAAAGCTATCACGTACTCGGCGATGCAGATACTCGATCAGCCGCAAGTCGAGCGTCCCGAGATTTTCGTGATCGTAGACATATAGAGCATGTAGGGCCCCGGTTTCGGCGTTCCGTTTGATTTCTTGGCGCGCCTTTAGACGTTGGCTCAAGGCTATTGCTTTTAAGCAGAAAAGTGGGGATGACCACATGGGATAGAGGAGCAAGGAAGGGAGGGCACGCTCCCTTACGTCCTACATAGGGTACGATCCTTTTGTAGTTGCGTAGGGTTCAAATAAATACGTTACGAAGAAAACACCGGGCTCCCTTCTTGGCGACGTATCTCAGGTACGTGGCCATGGATCGTGGAACCCTGCGCTTCACGGGGAACAGCTCCCACCCGCCAACGTACAATTATGCTACAATACGCGTGACTCATGTAAATACTTTGATTCTTTATTCCATTTGTTATATATATAGATATATTGTGGAATTTTTAAATATCGTCGAGGATCGACAGTGCCGTACTTCAGCTTTTAAATATTAAAAGTATACGGAACATATATATATATATATATTCTACATTCGCACATTTGTATATTTTTGTAAATGTATAATAAACATGTGTGTTTTCTATGCGTTCCCGTTGATGAAAATATTTCTAGCCCGCTTACAGGGTAGCCGTGTTCGATGTGTCATTAGGATGTAGTTTTTATTTGGAAGATTAGACGAGAATTTTTTTCCGGCAGAAACGGTGGAGTGGGTTGGAATGGTTGATACGAGGCGCGAGGCGGGAACGAAAGCGTAGACCTACTTTCGCACGTGCGAAGTGTACGGCCCTGCGCACAACACCCCTCCATCGTGAAGGAAGCGACGACCGCCCGCTTAGTTTCGGGCAAGAAACGGCAGGCATCGGGATCCTCCCAATCATCGGAAGTGCGCGTGTTCGATGGACTGTAATCAAAAAGTCTCAAGACTACATAATTCGCGAGTGGGTTGCTGTTGTCTGTTTCCCTTTCGCCCCCTTTCCTACGCGATAAGGCCCACGGTTAAAGGGACTCACTGCCAACATCAAGCGTGGACGTCGGTCCTGAAACCGCACACCCCTCTGACCATGGCGGACTGACACGGTAATAATCTCTAAGGGGAATCTATAAAATCATATCGGGATGTCAGGGGCGAATAACTGACCCACCGAAACATAAACGTGTTCCGTGAAAGTCGCGGCATAGGGATTTTTCACCTACACGCTCCGGGGAGCTTGCGTGGCAGTTTCGTGGAGAACGAAAGGGACAGTTTTGGCGCGTGTGCCCGTTACAGCCGTGCAATCGTTAAACTACTCATGGATCTGTCGTCTCTGCAGTCCGTTTATCCGTTAAACGACTGGGACACGCGATCCCGTGCGGATACGAGGTCGAGTGGTAACCGAGTAACGTCTAACCCTAACACGTACAGGCGATCGTGGCCGTGATATCGCGAGAGGCATCGTTGGCTTTG
Organism: Andrena fulva; assembly: GCA_946251845.1. Taxonomy (NCBI): domain Eukaryota; kingdom Metazoa; phylum Arthropoda; class Insecta; order Hymenoptera; family Andrenidae; genus Andrena; species Andrena fulva. Next base: position 55,425,133 of record OX276329.1, on the reverse strand, counting down.
TAGGTCAGGGAAATGATCGGGATCGTGGCTGAATAGCGGACCGGCCGGAGAAAGATCGTGAGGTGACACGGGTCTAGGAACATTTCGGATATCGGCGATATAGCTGGCGGCGCGGTGGTTACGGTGAAAAGCGAAGTGACGGTTTTGGCGCGCGTAATCGACTCCTGTGTGCGACCGGCAGATGGCCGGTGCGCCGGTACGTTATAGGCGCGCGTCCACGAACGCACCGACACATGACAGCCGCCTAAGCGCGTACCACCACAGTGTAAGGGGTTTACGTTGAGGAACAGGCCGGCGCAGCGGTGGTAGAGAAGGAAGGCCACTACCACACGGTGACACGCACGCTGGTCGCTGCGGCGAGCGCAGTAGAGCGCACGGACACGCGGCTCGGTGTGTTACTACTACCGGTACAAGGCGGGTCTATCTGCCTCGTAGCCCGAGCCAGTTGCCAGCGCGCCAGCCGGAGCCCCGTCCATCCATCGAATCGCCCAGCTCACGAGCCGGCCTCGTGTGCGCGCGCGACACCCCGACCGAAAAGGTTTCGTTTTCCTCGCCGGTGACACGGCCGATCATGCCGAGGCGGGGCTTATCGTGAACTTTAGAACCTCTACATTCCTCGGCACCTGAAAACGCGGCGATCACCTCCAACGGCTTCCCGGCCGTTGCACGCGCGATTATTTCGGGGCCCCCAGTCTGCTGCCTTGGCTGTCGTTCCTATTTGCCGAGATCGGCCCCGCAGAAAAATGGACACCGCACCAGTGCGGTCGAAACACTGAGAGGCGAAACAGATACACAGCAAAAGAGGCTCGAGAGGGAAAGGGACGGATAGAGAGAGAGAAAGAGAGAAAGAGAGGAATAAAGGCCACGCAACGCTTTGCTACTGCTACTGCTACGGCGGCGACGACCTACGGAGACGAGGACGACGGCAACGGGGCTCACGGGCGAGCCTGGGAAGGAAGGACAGAGAGAAGGAAAAATAAAAACGCGCGCGAGCGCCAGGGCATAATCGTATGTAACGAAGTGCGTGCACGATACATAGCCAGAAGGGGGAGGGGGGGTGGGGGGGGGGAGGGGAGAGAAGCGATAGAAGAAACATTTCGTGGCACCGTTCGCCTCGGGAGGCCGGGTTAACTCTCGTCGTCCCGGGCACGTTTGCCTTGTCCTGTCATCCACAGGCCTCGGTGCGATTCGCGTCTAGAGGCGTCGAAATCGCGGCAACGGCCACCACGACCACGACGGCGACGTATTTGCCATCGAGGAGGCAAGGATATGCCTCGCTCGTCGGTGCTGTGACACGCGCCGCGCCGTGTGCTGCTGGCTGAACCTCCCGGAAGAGAGCGTGGGCCTCCGTCTCAAAATACTGCGGTGCGGTGTTCCCACCGCACGCTCGAGAGCCAAGTAAGTGGAATAAACACGCGGCAAACGTTTCTTTTTTTTTTTCTCTCGCATCGTTCCTTCCCGAATAATAGAATCTTGCCGCCTCGACAAATAACCCCCTCGCCCCAGTGTCGTTTCGAAACACGCACACGTACAGGACTACATGTGGCTACATGATTTTTCGTAACTAGTTTCGTCACTGGGCTTGCGACGTGTGTGCGTGCGAGCGCCCGCGCGCGCGCGCGCGCGTGTGTGCCACCCGAACGGCTCGGTGTTCCTTCCTCGCAGTCGGTTGGAAAAGATATGCTTACTGGAGCGCATTAGACAGAAAAAGAAACGATGAGAGACCGTTATTTCGAGCGCAACCGATTCGATGCGTGGAAAGTCGTTGGCCCATCCTCTCTCGATCAATCGCGAAAGCGCGCAACGATTCTAGGTTTCCTCATGAGCGTGCCGGCAGCACGCCTAACTAGGGATACTCTAGTCCCGGCTTGGCTCTTTAAACGGCCTCTGCGTATCGCGTGCGAATCCTACGCTTCGTCTCTGTGTGCGTGGCTGCGGAACTGGTAGGTACGCTTGTGTCGGTGCGCGCTAGCATAATCGCGCTCCCTCGTTTGTCCGCCCGCTCGCTCTCGTATGCATGGCCGCTCCGGCTGCGTACCGTGCGGATTTCACCAGTACGCATCGCCCATTACCTTCCCGGTCGCTGTTCCCTCGCGGGCGAACGTTAATGGGCGATACATCCAGCAACAGACACGCACCGAAAAGAGGCAGCCCAAGATGAGCATGCGATCGACGCTAACAGCTGATCGCTGCACCGTACGCATGGTGCCGCAGGCAGGGCGCTGAATCTAACGCCGCGTTTCTCTCACTTCACCATGATAAGAGGGAAAAGGGGACGATCCGAATCTCTGTTGTCGATAGACCTCGCGACCTGTGCAGTTTCCACGGAGCGGAAGAGCTGAAAAAAAAAGGGGGACAGCCAGGCTCGTCGCTAACATCTGGGGCCTGAAGCCTCGTGCACATGAGGCGTTCTCCGTTTACTCGTATGAAAACCCATGGAAACTGCTGCGCCGTGTTTCCTGTCCTCTGTGGGCCACATCTTTCGGATCTCGCGCGGCTCTCGATGAATCCGCAGAGATGCCTTGCATGGAAAAAAAAGTCGAGATTTCGTTTTTCTCGTGATGCCTAGTTTAAAGGACGCACGGCGTTATGTCAGCGAACGGTTCGACTATAATTTGCTCGCTTTTAAAGAGCCGGCCGCGGCTCTACCAATCGATGCCGCCACGCTAGTTTTACGTCCAATGCCGGCGACGGGAGTTACACTAGACCGGGTTTTATCTTCGAGATAACATCCTACCAATCAATGCCTCCGCAGCGTGCATTGCTCCCAACCTTCGAATGCGCTTTACCAGTGCTATTGGCCTCTCGCGACGCCGGCTGGTGTGTACCCGGCCAAACACGCGAAAACGAGAGAACCGCGCAGTCCGACCGGGAGAGAAGTTCGCTTCTAAAACTGCTTACGACGCAAGGCTGCCGTAACACGACGATCCTGCTGGTGTGCCTCTTTAAACCACACCCGGAACGCTGCCTCGTGTTCACGAGACGCTTGCTCTTTTTTTCGAAAATTCTCGTACCGCCGCACCGTGGGTCCGTTCTCAGGCGCGTAGCGAGACTTTTGAAAACGGGGCCCTTAGGATCGTGCATATACATTTTCTGCTCCCTTTTCTTTTTCTCGCGGCCACTTTGCTTCCGTTCTCGGGCTTTCGAAACGAGAACCTGGCATCGTATTATGAAACTCGGAATGGGAAACGGAAATAGAAACAGCTTCTGGTTAATTACGGCGAGAGTAGCGAGACCATGATTGATCATTGAATATATGTGACTGAAATAATTACTGGAACTGTGGAATTTTATAAGCTTTCGGTTCGGGTAAATTCTCAGTTTTCTGTGTAACATAACTTGATCACGCGTGTTCGCCGTCTATTAATTATTCGGATAATCTGTAGTAACTTTGTTAAACAATAGCGCAAAAATATATCTACTTTTTTCCAAAGATTATACGTGAAAAGAGCGCTGTTAAAATATATACTTTTCATTACTTTCCGGTCCGTTTCATTCGTTTTTTATGTTAACAGCTGTGATACAGTTGCGTCGAGGTGCGTTGTAAAAATTGACCGGCAATTTTAACCAGATGTTCGTTTCTTGCGGAATTGTCACCTTGCCGTTTGCCCGACCACTTCCGCTCCATTATTCCATCGAGCGATTAATTTTGTATACGGTAATATTACCAGTGTTCCATTTCTTTTTCTTTCTACTCCCGCACGGTCATGCGATATTATTCCCCCTTCAAAATATTACCCGCCATTTACTTGTGTAAAGCACGGCAAATTTGAATTTCATCATAAAGGAAAATGGCGGAAAACTGTTATACAATATAGAAATTAACCCATCATTCAAAAATTTAAATCGTACAAGTTTCAACGACAACGCAATAGTAGTATCAAGTCACGAATGCATCATTTCCACTGGTTCCCCTCCTTTTTTTTTTATCTTATTAATACCAGAATATTGTCATTTCCTCTGTGACGAACGTGTGGTTCTTTGGAATACGAGTTCTATTATTAGTATCCGCCGATGTTTGATTCGAGAAGAAAAAGGTCCTTCCCTACGCTCCCCGTTCCTTTTGATATGCATCGAAAAAGTCGCTCCACCGTAAGTGATATCGCGACCGAATGAAATTTACTGGCGAGCGCGTAGCGTCGTGAAAAAGCCGAGAAAGGAGGGAACGAAAATCGATAGAAATTTCATTCGAATGTGCTCGCCGCCTTGCCGATATTTTTCGTGCACAAATGGCACTTTTCGTCAAGCATATTGTCGACAAGGTTAACAAGGTACCAATATCTCGTTAAACGTTGCATTTTAACCTCGCCGAGCGATTCCTCTGCTCTCCTTCGAAATTTCGTTGAGTAAATAATACGTGGCGACATGCCGGAGATAACAAACAATTGTTTCCAACGAATGGAATCAAATGAAAACTATGTACGTGTCCGCCGGAACACGCCGCACACTCGCATTAACCTTCATGGGCGATACTGGAGTGTATGGCACGTTTTCTCTACGAACTTCGATCTTTTTAAGAAACATAGGAAGAGATTTTTATTGCAATTTCCACCGACTTTACAATTATTTAATCGCGCGAATATACAGCAGAAATAGGAGGAAATAAACATTCGATATATTCGATCATTTATTTGCATAAGGAATGGGTCGTGTATACATATTTTTTAAGAAATATATCGTTTATTTTGCCCTGAATAAAACATTTATTCCTGTGTTGTACATGTTTCGTGAACATATTTCTGAAACAGATATTTCGTACACCAGTCATCACACTGTTTCATAAATGTACATTATCTTTGTTTTTACAATATTACTCTTTATATCGATTGCACATAATTTAATATCCATAAATGCTTGCAATGTATGCAGATAGTTACATACAACACCAATGGCTCTTAACCATTTTCTCGTTTGATTAACTGCTTTTGTAATTGAAGTACAAGTGGGAATAAACAAGCGTGTACTTGGTAATAGAATAGAATTGTCTTTGCAGTTTCATAAAACGAACGTAAACATTTTGTAAAAGGAACTTGCGCGTGCAAAAGATATAAGGAAGACTTTAACTCGTGTTCAATTTATTTGTATCGCTTAAAATGCTTCACACGATATTTAATAATGGAGATGTTAGAAAACGCAGATTCACACTTTTCAGATGTTGATCTTATCGATGTTGATTGTATCGAATCTTACACCATAAGCTTGCACCATCATAATTCAGCTAGCTTATATATTTGTACATAACTGTTCTAGATTCTAAGAAATTACAAAAATGCCTCGAGTAAGGAGACAAGTGGTCTTGGAAGATCCTGCCAGGCCTGTTACACCAGACATGGCAGAGACCAAATTACGTACGTATCGAGCGCGAACAGCCTCCGCAATATACCTTTGAATCTGCGTGTACGCTCAGGCACATAAATGTTACTTTCAGTGAAGACAGAATTTCTGGACGATGGCTCTTTGGACGAAGCGCAGGCGCAGAAGGTAGCTGAAGAAACGCCGAGTCCTCATCTCCAAGACCATCAATACGGACAAACGCCTTGTTATCAAGTGACGAGGAAACCCACACAACCACCGCCACGAACTGAAGTAAGCGTGTAGTTTGGTCGAGAGCTTGACTCGTGCCAATGATCGATTAAATTATTTACCCCGGCGTGTTGTTGCAGCAAATATCGGTTCAGGCGGTGAAAAGAAGACTGAATTTGGAAATGGGAACAACCGGTCCCAGCCAATCTACCTTTAAGGCTCCTAGAGGTAAACGCAGGAGATCTGGATCGAGTTCGATAAGTGGCCACACGCCTACCAAAAGTACGTCTGATCAATTTCGTTGGTTCCCTGCGGGATCGTTCTATTTCTTACCTCGTTGGGAGAACAATTTTGTATCCTCGTTTCAGGTAAAACGGTAGAAAGAACGCGGTACGACACATCACTGAGCTTACTGACGAAAAAGTTCATACATTTAGTCGAGAGCAGTCAAGACGGCGTTGTAGATTTAAATGTAGCGTCCGAGAAGTTGGAAGTACAGAAGCGTCGTATATACGACATTACAAATGTGTTGGAGGGCATAGGTATTTTGGAGAAGAAAAGTAAAAACAATATACAATGGAAGTAAGTTGTTCCCACCCGCTGCCTCGTGTCGGGGCATCGAGAGCGATCCCCGCGGTTCGACGATTCAATCACAATTACCGTCTGTCGCAGGGGCGGTCAGTTACCAAACGACAGGAACGACATCGCTGATCTCAGAAGAGAAGTGGCGGACTTAGAAGCTAAGGAGAACACGTTGGATCGGTTGATTCATGGCGCGGATAAGAACCTTAGGGAGCTCTGCGCTGATAGACAATACGCTTATGTAACGTACCATGATTTACGTTCTGTCCCAATGTACAAAGACCAGGCTATAATGGCAGTGAAAGCACCGCCAGAAGCCACACTTCATGTTCCGCAACCTATCAATAATCTTGGCCAACAAAAGGTAACTATCGATTCACGTGCAAAGACTAGTTTCGCGTCGAAAGCAGGGCTTGTATTGTTGGCGATCCCCCGTTCACGATAATGTGCGTGTGTGTGCGATTGCAGCTTCAAATGCACATGAGGTCGTCTCATGGGGAAATAGAGGTGTTCCTCTGTCCCGATGATCCTGCAGTCAAAACGTCTCCCAATCCGGGGTACACGACGACGCAACCTGTGCCTTCGTCAAAAGAATCCGACATGCCCTGCCTGCCTCCCGAACTGCTGGCCAATGGAGGGAGCGGGGTTCGGGTCGAACCAGTACCTTCTGTCGAGAGTTCGTTGAATACTCGTCTGAGCACTCCAGTTATATCCGCGGTTACCAGTTTAGCAGGCATGAGGGACGCGCTTTTGTGCGAGTCCGACGATTACGGACCAATGGGTGGTGGGAAATTCCAGCTCCAAACGGAAGATCAAATTAGTACTCCAGGTAGGATCGCGTACATCTTTTAAATTAGGATTTATCAAAATTCACGCCTTTCGTTATGCTTCCTCTGTTTTTAATTAAAACAGCGAGTGCTTCTAGACGAAGTACACAGCTTGATAGTTGAAGGAAAAGTTACTGCAGTAACGTTTTTATTTATTTATTTTCTTTTATTTTATACAATTTCGTATGCGCTGCTATGTATGCTGTTTTTCTTTGCATGTACGGCTTGTTATATATATATATATATATATATCTATATATATTGTTATATTGTATTGCTAATCCTGGGCATAAGATGCTATCAGTTGCAATAAGGTGAATACATCTTCCTTGAACGCTAATTAATATAGAAATGGAAGTAAAAAAGGGAATATTTAATATTTGATTTTATACAATTGTATGCTTCGAATACAATTGATTATTATAATTGTTTGTTGTTTTCACCTTTTTGTATTTTAATTTGCTTTTCTATTGCTTTGTAATGAATTCGTGCTTTAACAATGCTTAAAATATCTCTCTTCCTTTTACAACACTTCCTGCGATGTGATGAATTTCACCCATGCTTCTTTATACGCACTTTTTTTTTCGCCTGCAATTGTTACAACTCCCTCTGTTCACGCTGCTGTATCCTTATACTTTTTTTTCTTTTCGTTGTTTTTTAATAAATGCTTTTTACACTGCACTCAGTCTCTGTACTTTCGAGGTATTTTCAACCAGAAAGGTGCGCTCCTTTCTCGCATAAACGAGCCGAAGCTGCGATGGCGTTTTGGATTCGCAAGCCGCGCAACGCGATCCTTCGTGAGCTTGAAAGGGGCGTATTGTGCGCATGCCAAGAATGAATTCCGTCACTTCTCATTGGGAAATGATCTCTCCGAGAGAAGACTAGCAAGAGTTAATGGCACTTGTCTTTCGAACTTCATTAACTCAAGCTACCTTCCTTTCATTGCCCTTTGCCATTTCGACAATGCCGGATAGCCGTACCCTGATGGAGCTCTGGCTGTGACTTGTGTGTTAAAGAAATTTAAATCACATCACAGGCAGAGTTCCTGTTAGGTAACGGTTTCAAACAACAAAGCTTGTATCGCGCGAAGGTACGTTCCATGGACAAAATAATTATTGGCTTGTTTGTATTTTGTTGCATATACGATATATATATATATTCCTTCATACTCATGTGGCTCGCTGTGTAAAAGCTTGCTCCAGTTTTGCTTCTTACAGTTAACAACTTCGACATTCCGCGTCACACACACATCAGTCTCGCGGGGAACTAATTATCATATTATCGGGAATCTGAGTTCGGTATTACACACTTGCTTCTAACACCTCTAAGTTCTCACCGCAAATTACATATCTCTGATAATATATACAACTTTTGCGGATGAACTACCGTAACAACATTGATCGTTTGAAAGACCGAAGCGTTTAATATCGCACCGCTCTTACTTTTGTAATAATAGCCGTTCATCTAAGGAACTTCGAGTCACGTATATTTCGGGTGTTCAACATTTCCCTGTAACACAAAATAGTACATACATACGGACATACATACACTAAAAGGAAGTAAATGGAATCGAAGCGAAGGTGTTCTACGACACTGGACAAGCCCACCATTTTCTCTCTCTTCTGTTACAGATCTAAGTATCCTCGATTTTGGGGAACACCTGCTGTCCTTGGAGCCACCTCTTTCCGAAAACGACTATTCGTTCTCGTTAGGCACGGAGGAAGGGCTTTCGGATCTCTTTGATTTCAAATTCTAGAAATACGAACGCGTGTGTTATCGTGATCGCCACGGTCACAGCACCTTTGTCTTTTTGGACTATCACTCTGAGTTCGCCTCCCTAGTGTTCGAACGGATAGAGAGAATGAATTTGTTAACTCGATTAACGAACGCGCTTTCGTGCCGTAACTGGCAGTTCTTTCGTTTCACGCGCGTCAACCCGTCTGAAACGATGTACATGCATTCTGTATAATAGTTGCCTTTTTGGTCTGTTGTTCGTTTAGAATAGCAGCGTTCGCACTGGCGTCGCGCGAGCGGGATATAATTTAATTGAATTTACATATTTCTTTCCCCCAATTTTTTTTTTTTTTTGTAATGTACAATCAAGTCTGCAACGGGGAAATCGGTATGACGCGGGCTTGGCGATGATTTTGCTTGTTAGATCTATTCGAGAACGCGCGAATGTAAATACGGGGGTTTATAGATAGGATCTTTACGATTCGCGTACGTCGACGTTGAAACGATACCGAATAGTATTTTGCCGAGGAATATGTTTTGAAGTCGCTGTTCGTTCGAAGGATGTTTCAAAAATTTCAGCACACAGTATCATGTCGATCGCTTTCGAAATCGAACCTCCGCGGGACAAAGAGACGGGGATGGGGTAAAAAGAGAAGAATAAATACGTGTACCGCGATGCAGAACGGGGCCCGGGGGGGGGGGGGGGGAGGGGGGAAACATATCACACGAAACTGTTAACGCGGTACTCGGAAGTATTCCCGGCTTGATACGGTCGTAACCGATTAAGTTTCTGGAATGTGTTTAAAGCGAAGCTGCCTGGCGAGGCGTGAGAGCCATTTTATTTCTGTGCAATCTGTAATAAAATATTGTAAATGAAGTAAGAGTAAAAGGGAGAGAGAGAGAGAGTGAGGGGCGGGGGGAGACATAGGGAGAGAGGGAAAGAGGAAGAGAAAGAGAGACTGGAACACGCGTCGAACAATAAACTACGGATATTTTCTGCGGTTATTGAATTGTAAAATTAATGGAACCGGTAGCGCGCGTTAAAGAATCATTCATAAAAAGAAGTCCCTCCTAGTGTAATGTTTCTATATCGACGTGATAATTAAAGAAGGAGAAGAAAAAACGAGAAGAAAAAGAAAAAAAGAGAGACGCCCTCGTTCCGGGCGGTCGCCTTCTCTTATCGCTGGGACTGAATCGTTTGTTTCATATATTATTATTCTCCTTTTTTTTCTTTTCTAAATCGTGTTCGAACCGGAGAGACCGCCGTCCGGAAGGATGGATCATGAGAATTTATAGGGACGGTCGATGCATAGTAGCTTGTCGATGAATCGTTTGTAAAGAGGAAATAATAATAATAATGATAACGGCAGGAAGGCATAGTTTTTATTCTATATACTTTTGTAATTGGTCGAGTTTCCCGATAGCGAGTATATATCGTGCGCGGCTCGATGCGCGGACCTGTAATTAAAGAAAGGTAATCTCTCTTGATGCGGAATGGGGGAATAATTTATTTCAGCGAGAATCGCTGTCACCCTTTGTAACACTGACTCCATATGTGTAATATCGGTCTGGCTAAAAGCGTCGCATCGGTGAAAGCTTCTTCGGCGATGTTTGCTAAACGCACGGAGACGAACTCGAGCGTAAACGAGAAGGAGAAGAAGAGGGACAGGAAATCTTAGGCTGTATCGTCGCATTGTACACGCATATTTAATTCGAATCGTAACGATAAACGTCTAAGATTCATTCTTCAGGATACAGTGCTATTCTGGACCTGATCTAAGGGCTTTTACAAAGAGAACGTTGCGCCAGTGCAGCTTGATTTCTGCCGCGCGAGAACTGATAATGTGGGACGGGGAGAAAGTGATTTGCGTCTTGGGTACGGGCAAGACGGAGAATATTAAATATCGTTCGATGTTCCTTGAAGAATACAAGGCTGCACTGGGGGGAATCGTCTCAGCTGGAAGTCTCTTAAAGGATGTACCCTAACGTACAACTTTAGTGTACGTCCAAAGCCATAGTGCCTACACAATAATTGATCACAACCCTTCTGCAACTGTAAATAATACAAATATATATATACATATATATATATGTATACAAATAAGGACGTGACGACCCCGATGGAAAAAAAAATGAAGAGAAACAATAGAAGAACGGAGATGCTGCGGACACCTCATTACACCGGTTATCACAGGAGAAACAAAAGAGAAGAGATATCAATTAGTTAGTTTTTAATGATTATTAATATTATTATTGAAGCATTACACGAGAGAATGTTAGTTTATAAATTCACTTATTATATATGTAATAAGTACCGTACGTTTTATAGTCAAACGAATGTTGTGCGGAATAACGTGTGTACAGAGATGTGGAATTACTTAAGTTGCACGTGTACAAAGAGAACTAGGAGGAATTTTCTTTTTTAAACGAATAATATACAGCGACGTAGACGAGATCGACCAATATAGAAAATTCTTTTCCGTCGATCGTACGTTTGTATCCACGATATGTATATTTATTTAAGCAAATACTATTTACTCTAAAAGGGAGAAAAAAATACAGTTCGTCGACGCTTGTTCTTTTCGAGACGCGCCAGCGTTTCCTCGGTTTCCTCGTAACGGATCTCAGCGTGGCTCGTATCCTTTCTGTATCGCGATGCAACATTTTGCGAGCGATTATTCTGCACAATATTCGATGCAATACCGATCTGCGACGGAGAGGATTGTAACTAGTTTCGTTTTTCGTTTTCGATTACTGGTGGTATCGCGCTTTTTTTTCATACGCATCGTGCAACGAGAGGGGGAAGCAAAGAGGGAGAGAAAAAGAATAGGAGTGCGTGGATGTTAGCGTGTGATTATAGAAATGAATGATATTAATGATACGAATGTGTTTAACGGTCGGCGATTACGGTCCTGGCCGCACCAGTGAGAAGTTACAATATTTTCTACCTGAATATTTGTGGAGATCTTCCGAAGTCTGAACATTGGCTGGATCCATTAATTGATAATCGTTCATGTTATATATTGCCGCCGCTCTGTTGGAGGGGCGTGCCCACAGACACGTCGAGTTAAGCAAACAAAACGAAGCTTCTGGCGCCGTCCGCCACGCTCAGACTTCCCGAGATCTTTTTATAATAACTTATCATGATGATGGCAGTCCATCGTTTCATTTTTAACCCGATATTCGTGAACCTCGACCCGCTTCTGGCAGTCTGTCGAATAGACGCTTTTCGTATTTTACACGAGAAGTCGTAGCGCGTACCGTTTCGTTCCTTTTTCTCCGTTTCATTCAACGAGACTTTTATAACGCGACCGAGTAAGCATCCAGGAGAAATAAATTATTTCCAAACCAGCAAACGACAATTAGCGATTATTCGGATGGACATAGGAAAATTTATGAGTTTTAGAGATGCATCGATATTCCTTGAAACTCATTTGTTAGCTCCAGCCAACGGTTACATTCGTTTCTGTACCACGCACGCATACACTTTTCTACAAGTACCATATTTGAGAGACTGTCCCAGAATAAATGGCAAAAAGGAAAATTGATTCTGATCGAATTGTCTTTGAAGAAAGGGGGAAAAAATTGAGCGATGTATGTACCAATACGACGAACGAGACTTTTGTCACATTTTATCGGCACGATCTGCCGAGGGAGCATCGTAAAAAAAAGAAAAGAAAGAAGAGAAAGTTACAAAATATAACCTTGTGTAACGTCATAGGGAGATGTTGATGTTGTTTGATTATTCGAAACCTTTTACGCGCTCGCAAACATCTGCAAACGTTTACTTATGTTCGTTTCTTTTGTAAATCTCATAAATGTAACGGGATACGTTCGCTCGAAAGGATATTTAAAGAAGATAACGTATTCTGCTCCTGGCTTTATTCAGATTTCGGTGTTTCATTTCGAAAACGATATTAAAGGCGTAAACTGTAACAGCTTCAATGGCGCGCTGAATTCGTATTCAACTCAGCGATGTGCGCATGCGCGAGCGCCGCTTATATGCGCGCTGCCGTTGACCGCTCACCATTCGCGCGCTAACTGTCAACGGGAGAGGATCGTTCGCGGCCCGTGCATTTTGAGGTTTTGTTTACATAACGGTATTGTGATCGCGCGTAGAGGTTAAGTGTAAAATACTCAAAACGTATCCTTTCTTTTCGTATATTTTGGTTAGTATAATGTGCATTAAGTTCGGACATACAATAATTACCGCAAACTGCAAATTTTACTTCGAACGCAAAGGTACCGTTATTCACATTCTCCTTGGCATTATAGCAATTATTTATATACAATGCGAAGCATTTTGCAACATTTCGATGAAATTGTGCTAGCGCGACTCAGGTTTGCACAAATTCAACTTTTAAACGCAAATTTAAATCAAATGTATGTTCCTCTTTACGCAAGCCAGATAATCGGGCAGGCGAAAAGTCTCTAGCAGGAGAATTATATTACTAGCATAGTAACAAGCATTGCGTATCAGCCTTTACGTAGAAAACATGCAGGACAAAGCCCCATAGACGCCGCTTTTAAAGTTACGCTTTAAGTTCATCAGTGGGAATCAATTGTTTTCCATTGGCGCGAATTATCGAGTAATTTCCTAAATTTAGGCGATATTCAAAACTGACGACCCAGAAACCAGCAGTCAAAATAAGCAATTCAAAGGATCCAAGCATGCCACCGAAGTGTAAATTTCAAGAAGGCACGTATTTACTTTTTGATACAGTTCCACCGAAAGCTCCGATATCTACTGATAACTGGCTGTTAATCTCTTCTTGCCGTTTAATTCGTAATCTTACTCGTAAATTGTAGGGGAGAAGGTCTTGTGCTTTCACGGCCCACTAATTTACGAAGCGAAATGTCTAAAGTCCTCCATTACTAAGGAGAAACAGATCAAATACTTCATTCACTACGCTGGTTGGAATAAAAAGTAGGTATCCGTTTTGTATCGATTAATTGGAAACGCGGATGAAGCTCTAAGGATTTGTCGTAATGTAAACAGCTGGGACGAGTGGGTGCCGGAAAGCAGAGTTCTCAAATACAACGAAGCGAATGTACAGAGACAAAAGGAGGTCCAGAGAGCCCACTCGAACCAGCAATCGGCGCAGAAAACCAAAAAGGGCGGTACGTCCACTAAGACCCAAGGGCGCAGGAGCGAAGGCGTAAGGGAAAAGGACGCCGACAGTAGAGCCAGCACGCCGGTCGCTACGGTCGAAAAGCCAGTCAGTCGGCTTAGCAAGGGCACCACCAGTGCCATCGCGCCGTCCTCGTCTCACGATACTACTCCGGACGCTCCGCGTAAGAAACGCAGGTGGGTTTTCTCTTCGGAGACCGTCGCAAGAAAGATTCGCCGAGGGGGACAGGGAGCGTGAAGTAATTGAAATTTATTGCAGTCGTTTGGAGCCAACCGGCGACACCGAAGAATATCTTACCAAGGTGGAAGTGAAAATTAAGATTCCAGAGGAATTGAAATTCGTACTCATCGACGAATCGGAAGTTATATTGAAACACCATAAATTGCCTGCTTTACCGGTGAAAAATACGGTGGACAAAATTTTGGACGACTATGTGGAGTCGAAATCTTTGGGCAAAAGCGATTCAGTCAGGTAATTGTACAACGACGATAACGACGTGCGTTACGAAAAGTAGCACGTTTCAATTTTCTTACGAAAAGTAGCACGTTTCAATTTTCTTACGAAAAGTAGCACGTTTCAATTTTCTTACGAAAAGTAGCACGTTTCAATTTTCTTACGAAAAGTAGCACGTTTCAATTTTCTTACGAAAAGTAGCACGTTTCAATTTTCTTACGAAAAGTAGCACGTTTCGGCAGGCCCGGATTAAGATTTTTGGGGCCCGGGGCTATCCAACCTTCGAGGGTCCACCGTGGTTGAAAAGGGGGGAGGGGGTAACAAAAATTTAAACAATATCGAGTTTAAATTGCTTAGAACTGAAGGCTTAGAACGGGCCCCCCCTGGAAAGTGGGGCCCGGGGCTACAGCCCCCCCCCCCCTAGCCCCCCCTTTAATTCGGGCCTGCGTTTCGGTTTGCCACGAAGAGAAGCACGTTCCATCGTTTCTGACGAATATTAGCACGTTTGGTCTTCTGCCGCGAAGACTAACACGTTTGACTGTTTCGCCACGAAGAATAGCACATTTCGTACTGTTTCGACGAAAACTAGCACGTTATACTATTTCGCCACGAAAAATAGCACATTTGAGTATTTATGACGAAAACTAACATATTATCCGGTTTGACCACAAAGAATAGCTCGTTTTAGAATTATACTACAGACTGCAGACACTATCACGTTTCAGCGCGTGGGCAGTTTAAAATAATTCAACTGTTGAAAATATTGTTTAATAAATAATAATTCCATCTAATCTCCAAAAGACAACACATATGAAAATTTTTATCTACATAATTTAAGTAAGGGAACGTGGGGGAATTGCGAACGCGGGGTAAACCCGAACATGCTACTTTTCGTGGCAAACCGCTCTAACATGCTAGTTTTCGCAGCGAAAGACGAAACATGCTATTTTTCGTGGCAAACCGCTCAAACGTGCTAGTTTTCGCAGCGAAAGACGAAACATGCTATTTTTCGTGGCAAACCGCTCAAACGTGCTAGTTTTCGCAGCGAAAACCGAAACGTGATAGTTTTCGCGATAACGAAGGCAAACGTGCTACTTTTCGTAACGCACGTCGATAAGTTCTCTTCATTCGACGGAAATCCTTTTTTATCCTAACGTTGAATTTATTTTCAGAGAAAGCACATTGGAAATAACTAAAGGCATTCGTGAATATTTCAATATATCCTTGGGCCTGCAGTTATTATACAAATGGGAACGTCCCCAATTTATTCAAGTTACGAATGAGAATCCTGAGACACTGCCGAGCCAATTATATGGAGCATTCCACTTATTGAGGCTATTTGGTATTACTGTTATTTAAATCTTGGGATTCGAATGTTTGCGTGAATTAATAAGGGAAGCTCATGTGATTAATTACTTTTGCAGTGAGACTCGGTGGGATGTTATCGTACACCACGTTAGACGAAAGGAGCATACAGCTATTACTATCGCATTTTCACGATTTTTTACAATACTTACAGAAAAATAACACTGAACTCTTTAATCTTCAACAAGATTACGCAGATTCGCCACCTGATTATCACAGGAAATATGCTTAAGTTAGTATGAACAAATGGATATTTTAAATTAATTCAAGGAATGTTACTACCTTCTTGTCTAGACTATCTCACGTGGCAGCTGCGATGTTTGTTTAACGAACAACGTACATTGACACTATTATGCTATAGTTAATTCGTTATACAGAGTGCTTAGGTTAGTATATAATCTGAAGGCTTATACGAAATATTGTGTTAAATATTGTCGAAAAAGAATTGTGAGTTTAATCTTTTCTTATCATTGAGTGTACAGAAAGAAAGAAAAAATACGCAGAACTTAATGATATATACTTTAGTTTAGATCAAAACATTGACGATGCTTTTTATTTATTGTAAATATAATGTATCGCAGTTTTATTACCTAATTACAATTTTATACTTATTCGGGGGTGCTCTACCGAAATAACGTTGTTTCTTTTCATCATTACGACTAAATACATTTCTACTTCATTATCGCCTCGATTGTTTTCGGAGTATCCGCAACTATCGCACTGATAAAACTGGAGCATTGTAACAAACATTTACAGTTCCGTTTAATATTTGCATTTGAATGATCAACTATGATAAACGTTAACAATGTTGATAATATCATTGAACTAGAATCAGTTCCCACGATGCGCACTATACCAGAATAAAGTACCTTATTTACATTCAAACGAAACTTCCTTCATTAAATTTTCACGTTATATTCGACCCACTCTTTCAATTGCATTCGTCTCGGTGTATTGTTCGAGATAGTATTTTGCAAATACTTGAAGTTCGATCCGCCTCTGATTTGTCATGTTCTTCTCTGTATTTACGTAGGACCGGCAGTCGATAACAGCACGTACGACGCATGAATCGACGGGGCACGTATATATATATATCTCTCTGTATATATACAGTTAAATGCGTACACAAACGTATCAGCCAGTCCGCAAACATCGGGTCAGTCAGTCAGTGGCAAGAAAAAATGGCGGATGTCGAGTTGAACGTCGACAACCTGATACAAAGATTGTTGGAAGGTACGTGATAAAAAATGGGAGCCTCGGTGAAACGAAAGTGTCAAGTTGCTCTCGTGATAGCCGTCTTCGATCTGGTGTACAGTTTGCCGAAAGTTTTTCCAAAGTATATCGAGAAAACTCGCTCGACGCGAAGTCGCCGCGCGTACATCGCCAGTATATACGTTCCTTTTGCAGCCGATGGGAGATTAAATCGTGCGCGGTCTACTTTACGCTGCCCGATATCCGTGCTCTGCCAGTCTGCGGGCTGTATCTCTTTGCTCCCCCGCGTTACGATCGATGCCCGGTCTGCTCGCGGTTTATAGATTCGAAAAAAAAGAAACGGGAAGTAAGAAGGAACAAAAAAAGAAAAATATTATCGATCTTCGAGTGTTGCAGTCGTCGTGAACGACGTAAACTCTTCGCGTGCCAGACGCCCTCCGATCTTATCCCCCTACTTCTCTTTATTTTCCTCACAAGGCAAAACTGTTACTTTCTGTTTGTTCTCTTTCTCATGCTACGTGTCGGAAACTGTGTGCGGTAAAGTATACCACACGCAGAAAGACCAGGTTCAGAAGAAAGCCAAGCTAAAAGATATTTTCTCGTCGGACTTTGTCGGTAGGCAACAAGGAAAACCAACCCCAACGTAGTACTTTTGCGTTCGTTAGCTGCGTCTCTTACCTGCCTCAAAGTCGTACGTGAAAGCTCGCCGTCGTTTGCTTTATGGTTTACAATGTACGACCAACAACGTAGAAGCTAGATTACATAGCATTGTCGCACCCCGCAACGTCGAACATCTCCTAAGACATTCTCTTGGCTCGGAGTCGATCTTGCCGTTGTACCACCAGCGTCCCGCCCCCCCCCCCCCCTTAGCTTTTCCGATATCGTTGCACCGAGCCTGAAATCTGGACCTTTAACGGAGTTCCTTGGGCATCCTGTTTGTACGTCGCATAATATTCGACCTAAAGTCATTTCCACGAAAGGGTATAACTTTCTGACGATCCAGTTTGCACGTGAAATATCGCTTGAATGCATATTAGTTTAACCGCATGCTATACGATACTTGTCAGTGTTGATTTACAAGTTTACTTTCGTTTATGGGAAACTCTATGTGTATGCTTCTTTATCATGTTTTATGAGAAACTCCGTCACGATCCCTTTGGAGATATCATGGCACAAGCTGAATGCTCCTTGGCAATTATTGGTTTCGATGTGCATATCCTGGCGTATGTTCTTCTTAATGTTTCCAGCGATAATTATAAGTTACAGTGCTGACTTTATTGAACGTGTATTTGTTACGAATGTCTGGTTCGACTGATAGCTACTGTAAACGGACGCCAGCCGTTATTCCTGTCTCGAAATGTTAATGCCTAGCGGAGGACAAATGTTCCTCGTAAATCGATCGTTCTCTCGAATCAGCCGTGTAAATATTTTCAACGAGAGGCGTATGAAATTGATAAGATTGTCAAGACGAAATCGCGACGTGTCACGCGCGCGAAGATTGGCCCGAGCCATCATCCGCGCGTCTGATCAAATATAATGATGACGACCACCAAGATTCTTTTTATCATTCGCCCCGTTTCCGTAAATAACTGTAATATTAATAGTCGCGACGCTCGCCGGCGTCTTATCGTTTACGAATTTCAGATCGGTCCTCCTCTCGCGGAGGATCGTCCATCCTCCCGCTACCCCTCCGCCATTTAATCATGACGCTTAGATAGTCGTTGATGTGACCTTGGTGATATGCAGTTTTCCAATAATCACCATCGGCCCAGTTCAACCGCACCGTGAATTCCTTTATGGCTATAAATAATCCAGCGACTACTGGTAGAAGAGATTCCAAAGAGTTCTCCGCGCACGAAATATTTTCGCACGCGGCCGGTAAACAACTGTGTTTGTATATCGCGATTAGGGGTGACACGTAACCGAGCTTTACCTTGCCCTGAGCTTCTTGTTTTCGAGTGTTTCGCAAGTCTACCCCCGCGCGAGGCGTATAATTCCAACTCACAAAGCCACTTAATCCCTTCGAAGCATTATAACTACAGTGTGCGACAAGCTTTCGTATTCCCCGATTATTGCATCAAAAGAAAACCTATATATCCGCGCAGCTTGATGCCTCTGTAATCGAGCCTGCTCGTTCCATTCGAATCAGCCATTGCGTCATTCGCTTGAAAACCGCGTCGTTAAAGAAAAAAAAAAAAGACGTTTACACGTTTATTTCCGTGTTCGAGAATCGCCCTTGGAGCGTCCCGGTCGAGCAGACGCGACGCACTAAACTTGCAACTCTTGAAATCTCTTCTCCCATTGAAGTCGAAGGATACGTTTGTTTGAGAGTCGATGCATTTGATCGGGACAGTCTCCGCGAGTTAATTGAGATTCATTATTTAGGAGCAGCTCGTTTAAAAATAGCGCTGTGCAAACGCTTAAGAGGATGAGAGAACCAATCAAGGAAGATTCGTCGAGAAAGAAACGACTCTTACTCGGATTCATTAAGCCCCCCCCCTATTACCGCCCTCGATGCATGAGATCCGGCTTACACGTCACGCCAAAATACCGAGAACCCCGAACAAAAGCCTAGCATTTCGTATGTACCAGCTTGATGTAAACAATGAAGAACTCAAGGTCGCTTCCACGCCAAGCCGCACGCGACCTCCACTCGTCTCTGCTCTCGCACACGTAATTCTCTTAAAGCGTGCAGGACAGTAGGGGTGGCGCAAGGACGCGGAAGACTCCATCCCTTGAACTCACCCCTATCGTCCGCGTCGATTCTACCTTCGACCCCCGCTATCAGCGACCTTGAGGCGACGGAATACCCTTTCACCCTTACTTTCGTTATAGCGTTGCGCGCAATGAGAACACGGGCCGTACAGGATGGACACGGCGATCCGTAGAGTCTCCGAGTAATCGTATTACCCTTGTCCCCCCCCTTGAATCGGTTCTGCCCAGTCGGCCACTTGCAAATGCTCCAGCGTAGAGAAATTATGCTCGAAGTACCTGTGAGAACGAAATCCGTTTGAAGCTTCGCGTTGATCCCGTCGCCGGTCAGGATGGAAATCTAAAACGTGCGAATTTTTGGGCGCAGTCAGAGGATGCCGGCCAGGAAAGACCGTCTTAATGTCGGAGGGTGAAGTGCGCGGCCTTTGCCTGAAGTCACGGGAGATTTTCCTTCAGCAGCCGATCCTGCTCGAGCTGGAGGCACCGCTCAAGATCTGCGGCGACATACACGGCCAATACACCGACTTGTTACGGCTGTTCGAGTACGGCGGCTTCCCGCCGGAGGCCAACTACTTGTTCCTCGGGGACTACGTCGACCGGGGCAAACAGTCGTTGGAGACGATATGCCTACTGCTCGCGTACAAGATCAAGTACCCGGAGAACTTCTTCTTGCTCCGCGGCAATCACGAGTGCGCCAGCATAAACAGGATATACGGGTTCTACGATGAGTGCAAGAGACGGTACAACATCAAGCTGTGGAAGACGTTCACCGACTGCTTCAACTGTCTACCGATCGCGGCCATCATCGACGAGAAGATATTCTGCTGCCACGGCGGCCTCAGTCCGGATCTTCAGGTGATTCGTCACTTAATGAGGATCGTTTCGAAAGTTTTCGGTACAGGATTCCGATGCACTTCTTACGCTTCTGTTAGTGGGTCTGCATGGGTTGCTCTGTTATGCTTGATGGTTTACCTTTCGAGGTAACTTGGTATGGGGAATGCTGAGTTCTTGAGGCTGGATCATATTTCTGTTACCACTTCACTATGAGTTCTGCTAGGAGGCCGCGGAGTCTATTGTAATCTTATGTAACTTCCGCATTTCTGGCAAACGTGTAATCGAGGGTACGGCCTTTTAAATAGTAGAGCAGTTTCCGCGATGTTGCGCGCGGAAGTGTCGTATTAAAGATCGATACGGGCTTAAAGAGCACCGAGCCGAAGCTATCGCTTTCATGAATTCTTTAAATGCGAGCCAGCGCGGATTTCATTTCTGAAAACTCTTCGAAACGATCCGCGATTGTTTATATTTCTATCGTGTTTTCGGAATCTATTGAAGCGTTCGTTTACTCTGAAATGTATCGGTACTGTTGTACGGGTAGTGAAGATTTTAGATAGTGTATCGGCTTGCTTTTTAAAACTTTCAAGTTCAAGAGATACTCGAATTAATCAGGAGAAATTGGTACTTATAACAGAACTTTTACATTTGATTTACATTTAAAAGAGAGATTTTTTAAATATATTGCCCGTCGGAATAATCGTTAGGGAGATCGGGCCGTTTAAAGACACCTGGTTTACGTTAAGCTAGAGTCCTTATCGCGGACGTATCCGGGATTAAAACGCTCGATCGTAAGTGGCCTTACGAAGGAAAACTAAAAACAGACTTGTACCTCGAAATATTGATTTTCTATTTATATTCGGAGCAAGCAGGAAGAGATTAAAAGTTCGATCTGCGTTCTATGTTGAAATGTCAAAAGATTGATATCTTTATGGAGTGAAGTATTGATTTCTTCTTATCTCGCTTGTTCGTGCATGAAGGAGGGTTTTTTTTTTTTTTTAAAATTATTGTACAAGGGTAATCCACGAAGTCTTCCTGTACGTACATGCCAGTACATCGGCAAAATTCATAGCTCATTGATTCCCAATTCAGAAGTGTCCTCGGCATTTCAATTTCGCAACGTTAAATATCGATGGCGCCTAGCATATGCGATTCCTCGGGGAAGAGAGAAGTTATTGTCCCTCTATGAAATAAGACACGTACCGATCGTTGGTCTGCTTTTTAACGTATCTTTGATAATCAGTTTGCACACATTTCATAACTCTATTAGCGGGGTCTCGAGACGTAACGTGTTTATAACTTGAACGACTTTATGCAACAGAATATGGAACAGATCAGACGAATCATGCGCCCGACTGATGTGCCCGACACTGGCCTTCTCTGTGACTTGTTGTGGTCTGACCCGGACAAGGAGGTGCAGGTATTGAATTCGTTTATATAAGTCCCGTGGCTCCATTGGAGAGCGCTCTAATCAACCCTGCACCCATGGACTTTGCCGTTGTTGTTGCAGGGATGGGGCGAGAACGACAGAGGCGTCTCCTTTACATTCGGCCCGGACGTGGTGTCCAAGTTTTTAAATCGCCACGACATGGACCTGATATGCAGAGCGCATCAAGTAGTGGAAGATGGCTACGAATTCTTCGCGAAACGGCAACTGGTCACTCTGTTCTCTGCCCCGAATTATTGCGGGGAGTTCGACAACGCCGGCGGGATGATGAGCGTCGACGAGACCCTGATGTGCAGCTTTCAGGTATGATCCGTGACCGCGCGGTACCCGACGCCGTACGCCTCGGTTTTTAATTCGCGCGTGTACCTTAGATCTTGAAGCCCTCCGAGAAGAAAGCTAAATACCAGTACGTGAAGATGAATACGGGTCAAGGCGCAAGACCATCTACGCCACAAAGGAATCCAGTGAAAAAGAAATGACAGCCTCGCGCTAAATATTTGACACCGACACCGTTAGTGGATGCTCTTGTGTTAGGTAAACTGATTTGGCATTTAAGGAAATTTATCATTAATTTAATTAAACTACACGTAATATTAAACTTAACATTAAGGGAACTTAAGCTAATAGACAGCAAAATTTCTATCGAATAATAATATTAAGAGCATAAGAATTGTAAGATACGCTCTACCACTACCAGCAGTCACGGCGGGAAAATGAATAACATAACGAGCGGGTGAGATATATGTAGTGGTGTTTCGATCGTCAGGAATTATTCGTCACCGCTGAACACCTTTAAACCACAGTTTTAACTTTCTCCCTTTGCGCATTATTTAAATTGTAGATATCTTTAAGTATATAATTATGTTGACTGATTAGTGATTAAAAAGTAACCATATATATACATATATATATATATATATATATATATATATATATATATATATATATATATATATTCGTAGAACCTGTCCGAGTGTGCTTGCTATGGAACGTTTTAAAAACAATTCTCGACCTTCGCCAATACTTTTCATGAGTATTACTTTTCATGTTTCAGCGTGAAGACGTCAAGAGAAGTGTGTAAGATTACCTCTTCCTTGATTACATCTTAATAAGATAAGTAATATAATAATTAAATGCGACACTCTTCTCATTAATTCGAACAATGGATCACTCCTGTATTTTCTGGGGATTATTTACGCGCACCTTCCAGATGCAGGCGGCCATTCACGCCATTAGCGTTTAAAAGAATTTCAACATTCTCCCATTTGACTATTTATTGCTTCCATGTTGAATGTTCAGTGTAATTAGACTCGCTGATTACTCCTAATAATCCTCTTATTAATATCGACACATCGCTTTGCAGCTAACTTGATTATTATCGTTTAACGAAACGCGCTGCCGCGTCATGTACATAGATACTCTTTCATTTCTCGCTCCACCATTTTCGTTCCTTCTTTCTTAAGCCGTGCCTAGAGCAGGTAAAACTACTTTAGTTTCCAGTATTCCAAAATATCGACAGCACGTTCCAAGGTACATTGTAGAAACGTTAGATTGTTTATTCTCCAGAAGAAAAAAAAAGCAACCAAAAAGAAAAAGGAAAAAGATCGGAGAGAAACAGAGAACCAGTATTTTTAAGACGATGTCTCTACTATGCAGATTATTATTATTATGCCTTTATTCGACGGAAGCGTATGCTCTCGAAGAAGGGGGATTAAAGGAAATAAAAATTATCTAAGATACGAAATATACTTATTAAGGGGTTGTCCTTAAGAGGAATCTCAGTTGCTGAGAGATTTTAATCTTGCGATAAGTGGATATATATATATATATTAAACTGAGGCAGGATATAAAGATGTTAAGAAGAACTACTCTTTTTTTATTGGACAAACAGGAGAGATTCGGTTTATTGTCATTTCAGAGAACTTACTATTTCACTTTCAGATGTTTTGTCGTTTTGCCTCTCTGATTGCAGTCGAATTTCTCGATCCGCTACGCAGTCACGATTGTTTTGTAATTAATTTCAACGAAGCGACAGTACAGCATTTAGTTATTCGTAGTGCGTGCTCGAAATAGTATAGCGACAAGGTATATCCCCCCATGTTTTTGTTCGTACTCAAGGCATTTATTTCTGTAAAATCATTCTAAGGGAATGTGAACATTCCCGAAAGCCCACAGTACCGCTTGCACTTTCCGCTAAGTTGTGCGATATAAAATGTAGTTTCCGTGATTGACAAATGACGTGCATAGAAAGTATCAGAGGTGATTCGACCACCGACATGTATAGAAACTAAGTGATTAAGAAGATTTATCGAGAGCGTCTAAGGAATAATACAATATTAAAAGGAAAAACAGATAAATAAATAAAAAAAGAGATATATATATATATATATAATAGATCGCATTATAATGCCAGAATATACTTAGTTCCAGAAGCGAGAGAAAGCATCAACATTCACGTATTATCTGAAAGTGAAATAATCGACTTCGATGCATCGTTAGGCGATGAAGTGAGTTTTGTTTATAAATATATATTTATAATTTATGTTTGTTAAAAGTGTTATTTAAGCGGCGAGGACGAATCATTGCGGAATGTTTTTTCTATTCGCGAGACTTTTATCGATTTATTGTATAACGATTATTAGGAACTGTTAATAGAGACCGAATTACGGAGCGTACTTGACGAAATTGTACATCGGGTTATGTTCGTTTGAAGTATATTTAATCCTTAGCGTTTAGAGTACTTGCGGTAGAGAATGGAAAAGGTCAGGCATAAACGTGTCGTATCGAACGGCCGTCTTCCCGCCACTTTTCAGCCCACCCCCCCTCGAACCTCCCCTCCCCACAACTTCCCTCCTCCCCTCACCCAGTGTAAGTTTAATTGTAAAAGAAAGCGGTTGTGATCCCTCGATATGCGTTTTGTCCGAGATTCATAAATTATATATACAGATATTATATTTGTAAAGAGGCCGATCGGTCGTGATTCGACGATGCTCTATCAAATTATATGGTAAATATATAAAATATACTGAGACTTCGACGAAGTCAAGATCGACGTGTCTGTTGTTAAATCGATCGAATCCCGGCAGTGCACGCCATGTAATTGCGGCATCCTAAAGATGTAAAACTTTCAGATAATAAACATGCATATTGTTGTACAAACCTGCGATTCATTCGACGATCAACCGGTTCGATCCCCGACAAACGGGGGCCGACAGAATCGTGGGAAGAGGATCGGGAGGGCGGAGGGAACAGAGAGCGATAAGATAAATTGCCCCGTCGCATCGTTACCGACAGAGAGAACATCTTGTAGTAAAATTTGGGCAGTGTTTATTTTATTCGAAGACAGCACGTATGAAGAGTACAGTAAACCATAATTGGCCAGAAATGTTAAAATAAATAAAACTCCGTGGAGAACGGCACGCGCTGTGAGAGAATTAAGACGGTATAGTCGGGCAAGAGGTGTCGAACATTTTGTTTAGGGTGCGATGCGAATACTCTTTCATAATATATTTCTTTTCCCATTCATTTTTCGTGACTTTATTTTCCATTTTTCATCGATCTTAGTCGTGTCACCCGTCCCTTCGGCGGCGACACGCGGTCATCAGTAGGCGTGAGCTGGAAAAAATGATCGATCGATCAGGCACATACAAGAATTAGTCAATAATGGCGGGGAAACATTTCGAAGGGTCAGCGTCGAGCGGTCCGTAGGAGACCCACCCATCGAAACACAGCCGGCAGACGAGCCGCCCGAGGTTCGCAACAGTATGTCGTCGCGCGCCAAATCGAGGTTCGCGTTCGTTTAGCCGAAGGCCAGAAATCGCGGGAGGACGTGCAATCGCGCACGGCCTCGTCGGAGCCCTCGACGCTTGACATTCGGGACGAGTGGTTGCGGTGAGAATTAATAGAATACTTTCCAAGACGCTGGGAGCAGAGGGGAGTCTTGAAAAGGTAAACAAAGTGATAGACGTGTCTCGAGTGACATCTATAAAGCTTGCGTGTTAACATTCCACCGTCTTCTGCGAACGCAAACTACACACTGCGTACGAAGGGAGGCCCCAAGAAGAAGTTTACTAAGGTTTATCAATGCTGACGGAAGTTCTCGTTCGCAGGTGGCGGTTCGATTCTTTTTATCAATACATGTACACGCGTATATACATATATTAGTCGAGTGAATATGTACATATAAAGGAATACGTTCCAAGTGAATAAGACCTATTAGATGGCGTTCGGGTGGGTGGTTGGGAGGGCACGTTTAAATCAGGCGCGTAAGTCACGTAGGGGAATACAGACAGCGGTGTGGCGCTGTTTCAACACATTTCTTTCGTTTGTTTAATTAGTTGATTGGTTCGTGTCAGGGTTGCCAGGCGTACTGAAAAAATGGCGGTTTGCTGGCCTATATGACGTCATACGGTGTAGGGAGAAGGGGAATACTTATATTTGATTGGTGACGCCGTGACGTCATGTCAACGCCGAGCCAATCCAAGCTAAGTGACGTCATATATGCCAGTACGTGTACTGGATCGTCTGGTAACCCTGGTTCGTGTCGTGAACGTATAAGTGGTTTTATGATCTTACGATGACGCGGTTAAGAGGTCGACGTTCCTCTTTTCTTCTCGTTCGAGTGTGACAGCCCGCGTAACAGGGACTGTTTTCGAAGTAACATCTGACTTTTGCTCGTCTCCTTGGTATTAATGCTTGTTACGTTTAGCTGCGTGTTAATCGTGAATACGTTTCGTCTGTGCCAGTATGTACAGCGGTGACGTGATCGTTCCGCGTATTTTAATTATTATTTCAACAGTTTATTAACGAGTAGGGGTGAGGGGGACAAAGAAACACTTGGCCACATTTTCTTTTTAATCTTATCGCTCACTTTTTTTCTTAATATGTGGTACGTTTATTGTACCACGGGCGGGTAAAATGATATCGTGGAACTGGCTGCGAATAATAGTAGTATAACGATCCTGAAATGTAACAGACACATTCGTGTTCCATATTATTTATGTTCGTTCAGATCTGTTTCTTTCTGTCTCTTTCTTTCGTCGAATTTCTCGTGATTTGCCAACGGTAGCTGCTCTGCATGGCACTGCAGTACCATGCGATACCGATAATACCGATGGTAAATGCTTATCGATCGAAATGTCGCGTGATCGCATGATCAATTAATTGCTCGGAAAGTAATTTAGCTAGTTGTTGGCTTTGTACGGAGGCGAAGCCGGTTCAGGGCAACGTAATGTCGCAAGGAAAAAGTTGTACGATACATTATCGACGATATTGCTTACCGATAGAGCGAAGCTCGATTATCTACACTCGCTAATTATTAATCAGCCATTTATTAACCGTGGGATAAGATCGAATGAACTTGAATTTGAAAAATGCAATTATTTGATGTAGATTTATTTTCTTGCAAATATATTTAAAATTTCCGGTTTAGACACTGTTCAATAACGCTAAGTTCAGATCGTGAAATCTATGTTCAGAGCAACTTTGAATAAGTATTCCCACGTAAAGGGCTAAAGAGATATTAAATTTCTAGTCGATTCGTATCGTGCAACCTTTGATCACCTGTTTTAATAATAGTAAACTGTTTAAATATACGAATCAGTTGCATTATCTTGAGATAGCCCTTCGACTTCTCTGCCCTCAAAGTTTCCGAAGAAACCTCTAATAATAAATCTTACGCAAATTCGAAACTACAATGTGCCACAGCAGAGGCAGAGATAAATTAATTAGTCAAAAGTGCCAACAATAAGAAATACTTGGCTCGATACGAAGAGATACTTGGTTTGGCACGCGTCAGCTTGAATTTTGCAAATTCTTCGAGGGTACAACAATATCTGTGCTCGAGCCAAATAGTAAACAAATACTCAGATAATGCCAAACATTATTCTTTCGGCTCGCGACGTTGTGAAACAGGAAAGAATGGAGGACGCATAGATTTCAGTGCTGAAGGGGATCTCAAAATAATCGCAAAATTCGCAATAGTTGAAGTTACATGTTTCGTCTGTAGTGAAATAAATAGCAATGGCGCGCAGAAGCCTCTAAAGACGTAATCTTTCAGAAACCTTTGAACGCCATTTTATATTAGATTTTCTATTGATTTCGCGATAGGTAACGACTTCGCAAAACCATATGCCTGCATAATTAAGCGAACTCTCGTTCCTTTCGAAATCGTACGATTTGCATTCAGATCTGAATGGTTTAACCATCGACCTTTTGGTTAATCGTTTTTCATCCCTTCCTGTTGCTGGTCAACAGCTTTGGTCTTCATTTGGCAAAATAAGGTAGCTTAAAAAGCTAATATGTTTCTGTGAATCTGTAATCCTCAACCGATAGGGCGAGATACATGTTGCAGAATATATAATAATAAACTCTATTTGAGCATTAGTTTATCACGGGACTAAGTAAAAAATAGGGGTAAAAATCTCGAAAGTCAAAAAAGTTTCGAGAGTTTCGAAACCTCCAAAATTTCGAATTCGAGTTTCGAGAATTCAAAAATTAGCTTCGAACCCACCCCTAGTGAAAATAATATCCCAGAAGCTTCAAGTAAACAAGTACTGTCTCAGCGCCGTTTCACGATGAAATTTTGAAAGCACCCACTTTTCCAAACGAAGACCATGAATGATTAGCATAACTCTCTATAATAATAAGGCAAGTGTTACGTACCAAAGGGCCTAATCGGGTGTCTACTCCACAGGTAACTACGCTTCACGGGACTGAGGTAACTGTCCCTCAGAAAGAACGGGGTGCTCCTTTGAGCATAGCCCGGGATATAGGGAGCATAGCTTGGATACCACCATGGGTCCCTGGTGAAAGCACTGATCGGCATCGTTGGCGATGGTTCGAGAAGGTCGAACAAGGGCTTTCGGCGCAGCAGCGACGCGAGGGACGGTAAGTAGTCGCTATCAGATAACAAGTTACCTGAAATGAGACGGAACCATCAGGATTCGTCCACTTGCTCGAATCTCGTGTCTTTCGAGTGTCTGAACTTTAATGGGTATAATTGTGGGTTCAGCGAAGCTTCTTCAGTGGGATAGAATAATATAAGCGAGGGGGGTGTTCTGAATAAATTTTCGAAGCTTTGGGTAGAGTTAAGGGGACTAGGCAGTCGAAAAATCGATTTTTTATTGCATTTTCCGAAAGTACTATCTTTTCTGAATAAAATGCCGTTTGGGTTATATTAAAATTCGCAAAATTGTTGATTTGGCAGCTAAAAAGATCAAGCGGTAACTTATTGCGTCGCCTTTGCCCAGAAACTTTAAACGCGATTTTCTCGAATCTTTTTTTCTCTTGGTTTTTTCCTGATTGCGAACGAATGGAGGTTCAGATCGACTTGAAAAAAATTACAGGATGTGTAAAACATGTGCCATTTCGCCCCAAACCTCTGATATGATCCGTAAGAATTCGAGATTTTTATAAAAAAATTGAGGAGTCACCGGATTTTTGCAGCGCACAAATAAGAACGAATTTTTCTCGGAAAAATCGCCGTTTTTCAGCCACCAATCGCATGATTTTGATTTAATTGTTGTTTTTATAGGTTTTCGCGGAAACTATGAATCCAACAAACAAGAATCTCGCCTTTGAAATCGGATTACGTCACATTTTAACACCGATATTAAAGCAAAACGACAGAAAAACGTTAAAATGTTTACCCGTCGGCAGCGCCATTTTTAAAGCACATATATATTTCTTATTACTTTTTTTTCAATCTGTATGGTAGTAATAAACATTGGGTAAAAGCATATATCTGGATGTGCTTTCATTTGTTTACAAATAAATAAAGGACAGAGTCTCTTTCTCACGAAAAACGACTGCCTAGTCCCCTTAAGTGAAAGCAGAGAGCGTTGAAAATTATATAACACGAGGGAGAGTAATCGTCTGACCAATGCTCGAGAATACTACTACTTGGAAGCATTTACAAAGTAATATTTCGTCTCATATATCAGAAACAATCATATTATCTTGTGGGTACCAAGCTGTAGGCTCTAAAAGCTTGCTAACTAAAGTCCCATTAAACTTCAGGCACCCTAAGTATTTCCTATGTCTTCGTATCTGCACATTCGCGGCGAGGTTTCCGCGCACAACTGTTCAAAAATCCTTCACAAAGACACCAAACTCCCGTCGAATACTCAGCTTGCCTTTGATCTTCACTATGATTATCACTGTACTTTTAGAATATTCAAATCGATTAAAAGATCGCCACTATTATTGCTACCTTCAACGTAGACTGACGCGTAAAAGTTGTTTAGAGTCTTCTTAGCTATCGCGATTTAATTCAAAGCAGGCTTCGAATGTAAAGGAGAGTTGTCAGCTGGCTCTGTTCGCCAACTTAGGCGCGAGTGACAGTGAGTACTCACCGTGGATGTCGAACAATCGTTTCGTACTGAGAGGAGGGCTTAAATGCCGAGCCAGCAGAGGCGATCTGGTCGGATACATCTTGTCGATGTCTGCCAAGCGGTTCAGATGGTCGGCCCAAGCTTGCTCAGGGTCGAATGGTTTCGCTGTATCGTGATATTTATGGCAATGAAACAAAAATTCATGGCAATGAAACAAGCATTCAAGCGTGGCTCATTGAGTGTACGTTGCTCGAAATAATTGAATAACTTGTCAACCTAGAGGTCCACAGTACCCAAGGAGTGACTCCGCTGCTTGGTCACGATTGTCACCGAGATATTTAATATTTTAGCGGCGTGCTATGAATAGCGATTTTATAATAGAAATTTGGATGCATAGCTCTTTTCTAAATAAGAGTAAGGAAGATTGGCGAGGTCCTCTAAATGAAATTTTTTAGTTCCTTCATTATTATTAAATTTTTCTTTTATTATCTTTTTCAATATTGTAATGCAAATCGTCTCAATGAGTTCACCAGAGCTTGGTCCACACTGGAATGCAATTCATACACTTATGCAACGTCGACAATCTTAGAAATCGTGATTATGTGATTTTATCTTTTCATCTTTGAGCATTGTTCACGTAATCAATAACGAGGATCTTTCGACGTTACATTTTAAAAAACGACACTCAGGTGTCATAAGCGTTTTCTTGAACCTTCTTTGGTAAATCGAGCAGGACTAAATGTCCTTTAGATTTTTTTTTCTTCGAGAAAATGCTCCTGAAACCTGAGTGTAAACAAGAAATAGAGTCAGATATTCACTGTAGTTGACTCGATTTTCCGTTTCTGCCTCATAGATGCCCCCGAAAGGAAAAGGGATGCACAAGATTTTAGTAAATTGAATTATATATTATTTTCTACATAGAATTAGAAGTTTGACACTTTATACTCAAATTCTTTGATCGTAGTTTTCCTACTGTTAAAACTGAACTATCACGAAAATTCAGCTCAATTATTGATCGCATCCTTTTTCCAAATCGAAGGTAATCCATATCTATCGAAATAGCCTGACGATGCGCTACCAAAAAAACTTGACAAATCCACATAACAATATCACTAAACTATGGTGAAGTTCGAGCTTCTTCTTGTCCTTTGTCTTTTAACGAATCGTTCTGTATGTACGACGATCTACAATCTACGAATGATCACGACACCTACTATTAAAAAAAAATAAATAAAAAAAACCGTGCGTACTATCGGTTTGAATTTATCGTGATTTCTGGCCGAAATGTGCCGAATTAGGTATTCGTTTGCGCTTCATTTTCTCTTGTTTAGTGTTTTAGCATGAAGCGTCTATCTTACGAGAAAATAAGTCTTGTTAATTAGTAACAGCGTTTCAATTAAGCTTCTGCACCTTTCCCGAAGGCTACATAGGGTGGTCTAAAAGAAAAGATCGAAGAATTTCGGAAACAGAATATTCACAAAGTTAGACAAGTCTATTAATTCGTGATTTTCTTTTCTGCAGTGATTTCCCTTTCTTTATCAAATGTTATGGGTAAATAAGGGAAGTTTGAAGTGAGTTTAAAGGGTATTTTAAGGGGAAGTTTTTAGATAGACATTAAAGGGACTTTAACTGGAGTTTAATAGAGCTAGGGATGAGCTATATTAAAGTAGTTCCGCTTCTGCAGATTTTTTATCTACTTTTTCGAACAGTGTGTGTCCCGAAATTTTTCGATCCTTCCTTTTGCATCGCCCTTCATCTTCATGCAACATTCGTGAGTAGCTTTAAAAACAATGTACATAAATGAGTGAACATGGCGCATTTTTATCTCGACATGGGTGTAATGAGTTAATCGGAGTGCATGATGTTAGGGCGGAAGGGTTCTGTCCCCGTTTCGTAAGCCGTGCGTGTTCCTCCTACTCGAAGAAAAAACCAGACTCAGTCTCTGAAAGCTTTGAAGCGTGTGTCTCGCGATTCTTTCCTTCGCTAAAGAAAAAAAAAAAGAACAGTCGATGCTCTCACAAAAATAACACGACGCCACGTGGAAAAAAAGCATACTGACCTGGTGGGACAAAAAACTGCCTCAAAAATTCGTCCTACCCCTCTTCCACGGAGAGGTGACCGAAAAAAGCTGCGTTTGCTTCGAAATTTCCAAAAAGGCTCGACTAGATTACCGAATCAGGCCCTTATCTTTTGGCCGTTACCGTTGATTATTTACGATTACTCGTGGCCCAGGTTCACGCGCCACTTTCATTATTTCTGTCAATTACCAAAAGCTCGAGGCTACGAATTCGTTCAACTATAAATTCAGACAGAATCTTAATTCCATCTCAACAATAATCCTCGTCGTCTAATTGTCGATCCATCTTGCAACTTCCGTTCGCTACTATTCTCATCTAATTATCCCTAACGTGCTCCTACGTCTTCGTGGTGTCATTATTTGCTTCCTTTTTTTTTTTGCGAATGCCCCTATTAATTAGTAATCGGTAGGTTTGGCTGAAGGAAAGAATTACACTATCGGGGTTGGTGGATTACTTAAGCTATTAGGGATGGGTGTTCGGGCGAGAAAAGAAGTACATGCCATCTCCTGAAAAAGATAGAAATTCCTGGAGCTGGTTGGAAATTAATTGCACGTTAACTATCGGTCGTTTGTTAGTAAAAAAGAATACTCGATACTCGCGTGCGCATTACTTGTGAATTAGAGCGTGTATTAATAGAGTGGCTATCGATTTCTCTACCTTCTACGACAATTCCATTTTACCACCCAAGCGGATTTTAGTTCACCCCGGCACGAAATTGCGTCACATAAAAATAAAGTGATCGAAAGGTGTCGTGACGTGTGGCGATTAGATAGCGACGTTGAAGGGGAAAAATCGATGGCAGAAATTAGAACGCGAAAGCGTCGAGAGAAAATTTCCAGCTTTTTCAAGTTTGGCGGCCATATTGAATTTTGTATCTCTATATTCGCTTTAGCCTAACGAATCACTTCTCTCTTGTAACTTCACCCTCGCGCTACGTCTCTTTCGTCTTCGAGTTCTCCTCGTGCTCTCCTGTCGCGTGTCCCGTCAAGCATTCCCTTCTATTTGCTCATTATATTACGCAAAAATCATTATTTTCGCGATCCTCTTTCTCCCCACTATCACGCTGCGACCTCCACCTCAGCTGCAATGTTCAACATTCCAAACAGTTTCGTCCTGATGGTAGAAAAAAAACTCGCCCGCGCCTCGCGCGAAGTATTTAAACAAAAAGCAAAAGTGTTGGTCGCGAAACGCCACGAAAGTACACGGCAAAAATGTCTCGCCCGTGAAAGGAGCAGCGAGAGGTCGTTAAAAGACTGTGGTTCTACGGAGAACGGAAAAAAGTCCAAAATCATTGGTAAAAATGTTGGTTTCTTCAGGCATATTAATATTTTATTAAAAATTTCGTGTACACAGCGTGCGGCAGCTTTCTCGTGCTTGTAAAAAAAGTCAGATCGTTGTTCATCTGTCGTGTCTGGTCACTGTTTCGAGATGGCTCCGATCGCAGGTTATCCCATTTCTCTTTCGAGGGTTCTTCGAACCGTTGGAAAAGTGATTATTCTCTCGACGATCGTCTGAATCTCATCGATGGAGAGAAAACCGGGTGTCCGCGTGTTTCTGTGTGTGTAAGCACTGCGTGCAATCGTTTTCTCGTTTGTCGACGAAGGGGGTTGATTAGTGACGCAGCAGTTAATTTGTTTGGTGAACCAAGTGTTTAGATATTGCGAATGATGGGGGCCATTTTCTGTACACTTAAGTCTGGGACATGGTGATTCTCTGTTAAAAACGTTTCGTGGATACACTGGTGGCCAAAAATTTCAGATCAGCTTCGAAAGTATTCGCAGTAAGAAAGCTACTAGAAAATCTGTGAACCCAGCGAGATTTGGTCCCCCAGTTTTGGCTGGTCGTGTACCCACGCTGCTCAAAATACTTGGAGAATTCTTTAACATCTCATGTATCTTTTTCCTCGAAATTGAAGAACACTGATATCTTTGACATTCCTCGGATAAGTAATCCTCTAACCAGTTTTGAGCAGTGTACAGTCATTCAAGTTACAGGACAAGCGGTTGCCTAAAACCTAGCGAAACAATTAGTCAGGAGTCAGTTTCTAATGCGGGAATTAACATCCTGAGCTCTGGCAATTGCACTCAATCCAAAACATTCCAAGAGTTTTGTCCCTCAGAATATATATTCAGAACCCCAATCTCTAACATCCTCAAAATTGATGTTTAGTCTCTATTCCACAGAATCTCTACACCCCAAGTTGTGGCGCACCCAGTGAGGGGACCAAGGGGTACTGGCACCCCCAAAAGAAAAGCGAAAAAGAAGATTAATGTAACCACTACTGGAGTAATTTAAGAGAAAAAACTGTATTTTATTCTTTAAATAAATTTTTATAATCACCTAATGAACTTGCGTTAAACATATTTTTACTAGAGATGTACCGACTAGTGGCCGACTAGTCGGTTAAGCCGACTATCCGGCCACTTTTGTAGTCGGCGACTAGTCGGCGAATAGTCGGCAAAAAAGGCCGATTGATCGGCCCCCTTTTTGTGATTATTTACCCATTTTTCGTTCTCCTTTTCTAACAAGTTTTATAACTTTGCTATTAGAGATGTACTGAATAGTGGCCGACTAGTCGGTTAAGCCGACTATCCGGCCACCTTTGTAATCGGCGACTAGTCGGCGACTAGTCGGCTTCTTGGGGGCCGATTAATCAGCTAGTCGGCTAGTCGGCCAAAACCCTAGTCGGTACATCTCTAATTTTTACCCGCTCAACTCGGCTCCGCTGATCCCAAGTACTTCTATACTATCCCTATACTGCATAGAGCAGCTCCTTCTCGCCTTCCACCCCCTGAAACCTATTAAAACAATCGGCAACAGATCCTCATATAAAATAAATCAGAAGAGATTCTAAATCCATGGAAACTAAGGAGAATGACGACGTTGCCGAGGCTCAAGACGTAATTTCAGTGAATTCAGTAGTTAGTCGATCGTTAGACGGGGTTCAGTATTAGTAATCCTTTCTTCGTATGCAATGCTGAAGCCGTACTCGGCAGGTAAGCATGTTTCGCTCGTTAGTCTGCCACTTTCGTATCAGTTGTTGTCGCCTAAGGTCGCTCAAATCGATGACGCGATTGAGTAAACCCCACTTGTCGGGTCTAGTGCCTGTAATAGAAATTAGAGTCAGAGCTGCATGCGTGGTCCTTGCGTTCCCTGGGATCGACTTAACGTTTCTTTCGTTCTGGGCCAGGACGAAGACAACGATAAATGATTCTCTATTTCTGTTCGATTTGGTGCTTTTTTTGTTTTTAAATGTTCCACAAGACGACAATGATGGAGTAATCTGTGCGAGCCAGTGTGATGATCGATGATGACGATGAACGATCCATGATGCCTGGACGTTTCGTCTGTCGTCTGATTTCACGTTGATCGTCGCCATTTCCGCCCGGCCACAAGCTTCGCCGTCGCCACGATCATGTCCGCCGACGTTTCACTTGGTTATTGATCGCGTTAATCTGTGCTGTTAATTAATCACGTGATGCTCGGGTTTTCTCCTAGCTACGATTAGCACGCTCGTTATATTACACTTGGCACCACTTAGGCTCCCCAAGTCTCTTTTAGCTCGGACTTGTTAGTGGAGATTCTTGAATTAGCTTTGGAATTTCAAAGGGCAGAGATGGGCATCCCTCGTCTCGTTAAACTGATTATTACTGCTCGTCTACTCGCTGCTACAATTCGTCGCGTAATCTAGCTATATTATGCTGCGGTTTGGAGATTTGGTTATGCGGTGCTGCAGCGCGGTTACTGATGATTTAGAAATGAATCGAGCGAAGGATCATCGACGAACTGTTTCTCTGCTATTAGGTCGCCCGTCTGTCTCGCGCGAACATTATCATTCACTGTGCTTCTACCAGTTCATTAACGAATGAACCGACTTAGAAAGCAGAGCTGTGCCCACCTCTGGCGCAGACTGCACGCTACGATTAATAGGACACTAGCGGAACGGAGCGTCGATCATCAGCGGATGGTCGCTCCGGTTATCAGTGAACGCGACCGGATCCGTTCCAATGAATTCACCCCCTCAGGACTCGCGCGACAAAGAAATGGATCGTTCGTTGATGGGTTAAGTCGCGAAGCAGACAAGTCTTTAGGCAGGTTGAAACATATAATATAGATATATATTTATACGTATGTAGATGCAGTGTTCTCATATAGCGACATAAGTATAATAACAACTTAGATACAAAGATGTGCCGAGTAATAATTAGTGTTACACATAATGTGGCTGTAATATGGTATGGTAATGAAGGTAGACACGGTATTATCGATAAGATCAGTGATTACGTCGAGTTAACTACTTAGGCACGGGCCCGATTCCCACACGTATGTACGTTCAAGGGTGGCATTCGCAATTTCACGTCGGAGGGTAGGGGGATGACACGTGTAACATAGAACATAGAAGTTTCACAGGGCTGGAGCGTCCCAGTTTTTTATTTTCTCCTTTCCTCCTTTTTTTTTTAGTAACGATCGAGTGCAGGCAAAGGTGGAGGGCTTGGGGGTTGAATGGGGGGGTGTACGAGACGGTTCCTCCGAGGGGCGTTTCTGGCTTCTGAGAAAGGCCACGGAGGGTAAAGTCGCGAATTGATAGGTCGCTTAATCCTCCGGCGAAACTGTCTTTTGCCTTTCTGTCTAATATCGTTATCGTTAGCTCCCTTCGTGTCTCTTTTTTTTCTCACCGTCCAGAAGCCAAAAGCACCTGGTTACACATATACGTATATATCAAGGGGACACTTAATCGACTAGGGAAAGAACCCCGAGAACGAGCGGTCGCGCGATTATAATCGTTTCGACGTAGAAACCGGGTTACAGAGTGACGATCGACGGATCCGCGCTCCGCATTCCCATGCCTCCCCCGCTCATCCTCTGTTCTCGTTCTCGCTCTCTAAGCCTCTCGCAGCGTTATGATTACTTTTCTCGTTGTCGGCGTTTAAGCTACTCAATGACCCCGTCTACTCATTTCGTTTCGTTTCGCGCTTTTCGATTCTCTCAATGGACGTCGTTGTTTTATCATTTCATATCTTAATCTCTTTCGCACTTTGCTTGTCTCACTCGCTTTGGACTTTCGCTCAGAGCTGTTTAGTACGTACCGGGGGTGAAGCGTTCTATGGGTTTGTATTGATGCGGGTAGATCTGCCTCGGTGAGTAACCGTAGATCTCACGGTGGACGGGCAGGTACCTTTTTTTTTTGGAGAAGAAAATAGAATACTCGTTAGCGAAACAGATACAGTAGATTTGGATATGTTAGGGGTACTTCTGTGCTCCTTTTAACACCACTAGGGGCTTTCTTCCCTTCTTTCCATTAACTCTTTCAACTCTGAGGTTCAACAGTCTAACATAACTCGTGTGCACAGTTCCTCTAGTCAGATTTGGGAGCTATACTTTAATTTTTGTATTTTCCAATAAGATTGCGAAAGAGCCTACGTCTTTGATTTTGTTACTTGGTATATTTAGTAGTTGTTACAAAACATTTTTAAGGGTTACATCTGCCAGATGGTGTTTCGTCAAGTTTCAGGCAGAATACGGTACGAGGGAAATTGGTAATGATTGCCATACCTGTATCCAGGGACATTGATGCGATCAGCTGCGTGAAGGGGGTTTTCATAGATCGATTTCCCGAAGGGCCACGAGGTGGAATGCAGCTCAGGGTAGTCCGAGCGGAAAATGCCGCGGGGTCTGTGCGTGTGTTCAGGTGCTCTCATGTCATCGGTGCCTGTGGTAAAAATCACGCGTTATTTCATTGCTACTTATCTCGATTAACAGGAAGGCAATGTGATCTTGAAAATTTAGATAAGAGAAGAGAATTCTCTGTCACCCCCTCGTCTTCTAATCAGAATCAGTCGATCACCCAATGCTCCCACTGTTACTCGAAATAGTTAGAAACAGTAAAACGTGCACGACGAAAGATCGCTAGGGGATACCTTTTAAGGCTCGGACATAACTTTGCCAGAATTTGGCTTTCCTTGTGATGGGCTCGTTGCGCCCAATCATGTCGAGGTTGCTTCTAAAGCGCGCGTCCATTTTGCCGCTCTACTGAACTGCTAACCACACTCGTTCGCTGCTACAAACAAATATAAACCACGTGAAACTCGCTCCGCTGAATTTCCCATTGATTCTCGCGGATCTTCTCGTTTCATTCCGACTGACTGTGCCACGACTTAACGCGTTCGCGTTGGAAAATAAACATCCATGACCCAGCATCGAGTTTCCCATAAAATCTGCTCTCCCTTGCCTCCACGTGTATTCGGTTAATTAATATCGCGGGTATTAGCTTTAGTTAGTAAAAAGCAAGGAAATATTAGTTCCCGACATTGATCAGGTCTTTAACTGTATTTTATTGCTAATTGCAGAATTCTCTGAATTCGTCAAAGTGCCATATTCGAAAATGGCGATTATTTATCACGGAAGAAATTTTAATAGGTCGAGTACGCAGCTTTTCGAAAGTTTATTGTTACTCCAATAAACAAGCTCGAGTGCGCATCGATGTAAGATCTATTGCATCAGCAATGATCAAATATATAAAGGCTCCCGTGTTGCCGCTGCAAGTGTTTCCTTAACCTTATACTCCCGTAAACCACACGCCATTTCCGTAATCCATTACCGCGTGAATTTCGTTTCGCCATTCCTTTGTTTGCCAGCTTTGTAAACGGATCTATATATATATATGTTAAAATGGATTCGGCGAAGAGCGTGGACGAGCGGAAAGTTTCAGCCGTCGAACGGTTTTGATCATTGGCCAGTGTCGAATTACGGACGATCGAACTGCTTTATTCGAGAGAAGCGCGTGCATTTTCTTGGTGGAAGAGATCTGAGTACATCGTTAAATGATTTCAGAGGATTTATAAGTAATGTAGTAACTCAAGAAAGGAGGATCTCTCATATTGTGAAAGTCAAAAATTACCCAACAGAGTATTTAAAAATATTCCAAAATATTGCCGCATCGAATTCACAGCATCCCGCTGACAAAAACGGCCCATAAACGTCATTAACCCGACCACGTCTACACGAGCTTGCAAGCACGAGGGCGCGCAATGGCGCCGCGAATTCGACAATTTTAGGAACGTGTAACGCTAGCAGACGCGCTAAAAATACGAAAATTATCGTCGATAAATCCGCGGGGGCGTTTGTTGGCATCGCGTCGCCCTCTAATTATAGAGTCACGCGCAAGCATTTTTTTTCACGGTCGATTTCTTCATCATTCTTGCGGAGCACGGTTTCGCAATCGCTGTATCTTCGCGATGTCAGCGAGAAACAGTTTACTTTCATAATCGGCGTTTAAAACACGTCCCTTACAATAATCTACCAAAGCCTTCAGTCTTCGTCTCATTCAATCATTTCAAAACATCATAAATAATTCCCCGTGTCTCTCAGCTAATTACCCGAAAATTCAAAACTCCACAAAAAGAAAAACATTTCTCCGTAACTCAGTTTAAATTCCAGAAAATTAAAAAAAGATGAAGTTATTCATTTTCAAAGCGGAGAGCCAACTTTCCAGCCACCCTGTACGAACCTCGACAACCCCTGCTCCTCTACTAAAAAATCTGCACGCGCGTAAGGAGAGAAATTACATGAATGAGATGGCAGATTGAATGAGACACGCGAGAAAGCCTGAATTTGGATCGGCCGTTGGAAAACCGTGGCCGTTCCGTTTTCGAATACCGTGTGGGTATTAGCGGTATCAGGATTGGCCGCGGAGTTCCGTGGGCCAGCCAATCGAGGACTGCGACACAAACAGTGGCGTCGGCTTTTCTTTTTGTTGACGCAACCGTCGACGCTAATTTTAGCGGGATCGCGCACTTCATGCTCGGCCTGGATCATCCGAACGCTTTCGCGGGTATTCCTGTTTCATTCCCGGCAAGAGCGATCGAAGGTCATCGCGTGTAAATTTGGAATACGTAATGTAAATTAATCGCCGTCCATTAAGCGTCTATTTCGACCTGGTGGATTAATTCCCGCCTGTTTAGTCAGCCGCCAGAACGTTTCTAGGGGTGGGCAGCATTCGTCGCTGGCAATTTTCTGCCGTGAAACGTGTAACTCGGCGAATACATGCTTCTATGCCTCAAGTTCAATTATCTGCCGTATCGAAAGTACTAACTCTTCGCGACCCACTCGAGTCAAGGTCCAAAGGAACTACCCCGAGTGAATTTCGATGGATTTTCTAAAAGCGAAAGAATATGAAACGAATCACCCCGACTCAAGTCGCGTTGTTCGTTTCATCGAACGCGCGGGTGTAGAATGTAGGTGGTTAAATTGAAGCGGGACGTGGGACACGGGGAGAAAGGAAAAAGGGAAATGAGAAAGCTCGGTGATCGTGGTCGCGAACGATGCGCCGTGACGTAAGAGTCCCGGATTCGCGGTCGCTATATTTAGGATGCCCGGGCCCCGGTCCGTTTTTAGTCGGAAACAGGTGGACATCGAAGCTGTGTGCGAAGGCAGCATAGCCGACGAGTCTACCACTGACTTTGACCGATTTTCACGAACTCCCATTGGAATGGGCTCCTTTATGCCCGCGACACACCGTCCCGACGATAATGACCCATTTCGTCCGTCAACCCTGACTCCCTAGACTCGCGGGACTCTGCACCCTTCTTTTCCTTCTCGCCAGTGTAAAGGTGTCTAAAAGAAGAGGAGGATCACTTGTAACACTTCTTAGGTAATGGTGTTTCAAAATATTTGAAACGCTTCATTGAGGATTTCTCTCATTGCCGTTTCCAAGTATCACGATTACTTGTTGGCAGCCGTCTGTCTAAATCTGCGAGTACGTTGACTCTACAGGTCTTTAGGGAAGCTAGAACTGTCTGTTAGCAGTTTTTATAGTTTCGTGAGCCAGTTCAGCAGTTTTGAGACTGTGAGAGAGTCTAAGCTGGAAGGTAGTAGGTGATTCTCTAAGCTTCTTAGAAGTGTCGAAGGGTTTGGGCTCCTCTTTGCTAGGCAAGGCACGCTGAAGTTCAGTGAACGCGGCTGACAGTCATCAGCTGTTACTCGATCGTCCTGGTAATTGGGTTGGGAGACTGGTGGGCGCGAGAAGCAACCTTGGCCTTCGTGGCACCCGTTTCAATTTTTCAATTCACTCTATACCCCTAGATTAGATCGTTCGTATCCACTTTAGATTCAACCTGCAGAGGACACAGTCACATTCATGCTCGGCTATCTAGCACACGCCGCGTGTTACCATCCCCGCCTTCTGCCTCAGCACCAGCCAATAGACATCCATCTATTCACCACCTCATTAACCGATCATCTGCTACCTCATCTTCTTGCTAACTCTGGATTAGTTCCAGCGTTGCTTGTAAATAGTCTCGAATCCCTGTACAACAATCTCTACACATTTCAACCGATCATTCTTAACTATCCCTTTCGCACCTCGCACGCTCCCGCTCTATATCCGTCCTCCTCGCGCAGTTCAGAGTTGTACAGCCACCGGGTCGATTTAGAATCCTATCGGCGTATAATTCCCAACTCTCGAGGCCATTGCCGCGGGATGACACGGTTAGTTAATTTTAAAGGATCCGGAGTTTTGTCGCGAGGGAAATATAGAGCGGCGAGGAGGCGTGCGCCAGGGGAGGTGGATGTATATCCCACCATCCTGAGGCGTGTGTAATCTAGATGCCCTCTAAAAATACACGCGGCGTGGTCAAGAAAATCATCTGGGGCGTAGGTCCAAAAACTGAGATACACCGGCGCATAGCTTTTCGTATCACGGTTTCACCCGAGGCGTTCCACTTCGATGCGTCATCGTCGATGCTGGCTAAATGGCCGGTCGGAGCAAAAGAATAGAATAATCAGGTGACAGCCTGCCAGACGGACGGCAGACACGTGGATTACTTCGACGACAGGCGACAGCGATGGGCGCTCCTCC
The DNA here is from genome assembly GCA_946251845.1 of Andrena fulva. Classification (NCBI taxonomy): domain Eukaryota; kingdom Metazoa; phylum Arthropoda; class Insecta; order Hymenoptera; family Andrenidae; genus Andrena; species Andrena fulva. The sequence continues at coordinate 55,383,048 of OX276329.1, read as the reverse complement.
ACCTGTCGCTGTCGACGAGTCTGCCAGAGGTAGGTGGTCGGTGGGTGACGTGGGTTCGATGCAATTGGAGGCTCCTTCGGAGAAAGTCTTTGTAAGATTCTCTTGTCAATTGCGTGGGCAGTAAAATAGAATCATCAAGGGTTTGTGGATGTAGCGTCTGAGCTTGACTTGTACTACTGTTCGCAGATCCTTGATGAAGGTAGACTGAGAGAAGTTGGACGTGTAGCGGTCGAATTGGTAGATTAATAATTTTAGATCTCCGATGAACATTGAGTAGTCGTGGAAGTGTTGGATAGTGATGTACGACAGTGCCTTTAGGCCTTCGATAGAAGCGTCAAGTATCGATGCACGTGCCAGTGCATCCTAAAAGCCTTAATGAATTTAAGTTGCTTTCCAATTTGAAAATTCAAGCCCCGAAGAGTTTAAGTATCTGAACATTCATCGCCTAACCGTGATACCAAGCATGTTTGCGATGTATAGCAGTTTTGGAAGCCCGATTCGCGTTGAAGGCTTGACAGCGAACGAGCGAGTTCCACGAGTGCATGCTTCTTCAAGTTTCGCGGATACAGCTGCGCGCTTCGCGTGACTCGTTGAAGGTAAATGGTGCACTAGGGTCTGGAACACCTCAGAAATGGGGAAAACTTTCGCGTGTCGAGGTTCGATGCGGGAACTTTAACTACCGACTGAGAAGACAACGAACTCGACACGTTGCTTTGAAACGCGAGACCCAGTATTGGCAGAATATAGCCAACGTACTGGTTCTGTTAAATATTCCTTGTAGTAGAGCTTCCTAAGGAATCAGTGCCACCTGATCGATAGATCTATAAAACTTTACCCAGCAAAACAGTTCACTAGTTTTCTACTAGCCTTTTACTTTTGAAATAAAGTTAAGTAACCTCCACTGCTAAGGAAAAGGTAACGTTAAAGGTAAAGTATCATCTTATTGTTTACAATATCCCTTCGTCAGAGATCATCTGCACTCCACCTTCAAGTTAAATCGAAAATCTAATATTTCCTTTGCAAAGATCACGTAGCGTAACAAATTCCACTAAGCATCTGCTATTTAGGGAGCCATAACTGATCTATAACCGAAGTCTACACCCCCCCACATCGTGGCAGGCGAGCACTTTGATCACTTGACGCAAAGATAAACAAGAATAGACGTAAGCAAGGTCGAATAGGTCACGCGTTTACGCTAGCCTCTTCTTTATAACGTTCAAGTAGGAAGTCCACCTCTGAAGAACCACCCTGTGCACATAATATTGAAGAAACTGAAAGCTGAGCGGCAGTTGCAGCTACTTTTATTAACGAACTCGCTGATCTCATCGTGCCAGTTACGCAACGAGCATTTTATTCTAGTTACCGAGGGTTGAGCTTCATCGATCAGACGCCTACTTCCTGAACCGATGACAGTCGCTTCGGGACGCACCGAGCGCTGATTTTTCACGCTCGAAACGAGAGATAGGGTAGAAGCCCCAATTACTGACACATTAAGGACTGACTCTAATATTATTGCATAGTATCTGTATTTATTGACTAAAAGTATAAGTTTTTTATTTTTTTTATTTTGGTTTAATATGTTTACTTCATGAAAAACATTTTGTGGGTCTTAGAATTTCTATTTTTATATATAAATTCATTAATCTAAAAAACATATTTCTAGATCTATTACTGACACCTCTAAAACGTGTGTGACTGAATTACTGACACCCCAATTACTGCCAGCTAACCTAATACTGTTTATTACTCATTTTACGGTTATGTCGTCGCATGTACATGAGCAACTACTGCTATGACAGTAATACCAAAATGCTTGAAACGCTTGTACCAATCACTATCACCCATATATTAATTAAAAAGGCTTAATTAATCGTTATATTACGATCGTTGTGACTTTCTATGATACTTCTATTGTACTAAAAAATTATTGTTTATTATGTAAATAATTTAAATATAGTAATTATAGCTCTTTCTTTAGTGCCCTGTTTTCTCTTGCACTAGTAAGGAAGTCGCAATTTCCACTGTTGTCATCAAATTAAAATTTTGTATCGTCTTATAGAAATTAATGAAAAAAATATATCATGTGGTGCATTTTCTAGCGTATAGATTATAGGTTGAATTACATAATTCTTTTTTGTGTATGACTTTACAACGTTTATTTATTCGTTATTTTCAGTAAAATAGCTTAAGGTGACAGTAATTGGGGGTTCTACCCTAGGCAGGCAGAGGCTCGGTGGAATTGTTTTTGTTCGGGAATCGAAGTTTCACGTCGGCTAGAAAGTAGCCTTCTCGCGGCCGCGTTATATTTAGCCGGATGCGGCTGAAAGTAGTGACGCCTTAATTCGGTCAGACGCGCAGTTTAACTTGTCAAGCGGCGCGAGGCGCCTCTTGGCACTTGTGACGTGCTCTACGATATTAAGAGAATTAGCAGCCTGGTCGGGCTGCAGCCGCGGGTACTCGAAATATTCGAATACTCGAATGCCGAGTGATTGCGAGGCTCGTCCTATCGAATGCCGAATTTCTTTCCTCTTCGAGGGCAATTTGATATGCCTCCCCTCTGAACGCATCTAGCTTAAAGAACTCTAATTTGAACTGAGAAGATCCTACCTCCGAACGATCGAGTGTCTAGGAGAAATAGAAAGAAACCCCTGATGCTCCATCGATATCCATCAATTGACCTATTTTCATCCCCCGATACGAATATTCCAGTGTTGCTGTATATCAATTCTATCAACAATTCCAGAGTGTCTGTCCCCAGTTAAACGTTCCCCTGCTTCGTGATATCCATTCGCTTCCGTCGGGCGCGACGTCAGTTACGCCCGCAAGGAAATGGATGACGGGCGGAAACTAGTTCACGCGATAGATGGAGCGTCGTTCGCTGGCAAAAACTGTTTCGCGTTCTCGCGGGTGGAAAGGGAGCGGCTATAACAGACAGTACGGACTTGGCGGCACTCGTCCGACCGCTATTTTTACCCGGCGCGGCATTATAAGCACACTCCGCGCGGCGCTCCGTTACGTAACAGCCCAAACAAATCGATGCCAATTATTATAAACAATCCGGCTGTGATTGGCACGGGGACTCGAGCCTGTCCATGTTTCGTAAAGCTCGGGCCACCGACGAGCCTCTCTGCCTTGAATTGGTCCGCTGGATCCTCAGCGAAACTGAGACGAGACCGCGCGCCAACTATTGCAAACGCGCGAAATTAGAAACCCGACTCGCCGCGTTCGGAAAACAGTGAAACGAAACTGCCACTAGACCACGCTAGTCCAACTATCGGCTCGTCCTAGATATCGTTCGGTAATAATCACTGGGGCGATGTCGCAACCACGCTGATCGCTTAGGTCGCACTCCTCCCTTTTCTCTTTCATTAAGTGTGTTCGGTTTCTTAGACGAGCAATTTCCTCGCGATTCTAATTCTTAGACGAGCAATTTCCTCGCGACTCTAAGCTAACGTTGTACCTAGGCGACACTTGTATTTTCTGTATTACTGCAAATTTCACATCAAATTTGACAAAATCAGAGTAAATGCAAATCAGGGGAAAGGTTGTTAAGTAGGAATGGTAACGCAGTCATGCATATTATCATAGTACAGATTGGGCGTAAACAGCAGGTGTTTCTTTTATCAGATGAAATGGTAACGATCGATTTCGATTTTCTCCCCAAAAGATCAACGAGACTCCCTCTGTATTTAACCGTTACGAATCAGTAAGTTGGTACGCTGTGTGCCTCGATCGTTACCATTTTATCAGAATATATGCTGCTTGGCAGTGCGATTAGCTTTATTTCCAAACGGTTAGTAACATCGGTTAGTCCAGAAAATTCAAACTGTAGTGAAATACGGAACGCAGTGCGAGTAGAACGGAGGCAGCTGGGTCCGTCGTTGATTAGTTGCATAGACAGGCGAGTTCCTACTAAATACACGGAGGGCGAGTCAGCGGTGGTGTCAGCCGCGTCCGATCAGGCGTCTCCTTTTTCCACTGTCGCACAGCACGCAGCAAGGGAGAGCAGAGTTTGCGAGCGTGATCGACGACGATCCCCTGGATCCACCCCCTCTAGCGTCAAGTAATTGGTCTCTCTGGGAAAAACGATCCTGGACCTTGAGTATCGCACTCACGGATTACGTCGCCCTATCGGTGTACCCTCCTCGAGGATCTATGGATCAATCTGCCTTTATATCGTCCCGGGAGTTTCCTCGCGTTCGTGGCACAGATCGGTACTCGAAATTCGAACTCTCGTTCTCGACGGCCGAGTAAGAAGTCGACGGAGAGGCAGAAGATTGCCGGGAGAAGAACGTGAGAATGAATGAACTCGAGTGTTTGGCCGGTGGTCGACGGGCAGCTGGGCCCTTTTCTTTTCTTTTCTTTTTTTTTTTTTTTACCTAAGTATTTCGGTCGACCGTTCGGTTCGAGGATTGGAACTTAGACTGGGCGGCTGCCGCCAAAAATGTGGACTAGTATACCGGACGTAGGTACGGTGGCGCCGACCTGTCGGCGAATTCCCGCCGCACGCCACGCGACATTTATGGCACAACCCCCCCCGCCAACGGGTCGCGATTGGTCGATCGGTCGTGAGCGAGAGGAAACCTTCTTCTTTCCCCCTGGTCGGACGTTTCCACGTCCGCTTCTTCCTCCACCTCGGTGACGACCTGCTCCTCACGGTCGCCACTTTGCACGCCCACGCCTCCCACTCGCCCTCTGCCCCCTGCCCACGCGTTCCTCATACTTGCTCCGCGATGGACCCGCGCGATTCGTGAGAAGGGGCAATGTTGAGTCTGTGCGGCGATTTTGGTGGGAAGAGCGTTTTGGGGGAAAAGGGGTGTTAAGAGTTCGGAGGGAATTTCGAGGGAAGAGCGTGTTCAATGTCGAGGAAAGGGGGTTGTTAAATCCATGGGGATGATTTTGGAGTAAAAAGCACGTGCATACTCTGAGCCCAGGACAGTATTAAATCTCTGAACTGAGTTTGCTTGCTATGAAAGCTATCGTCAAGAGGAAAAATTGGATGTCCCTCTCGATAAAAAAATCAAAGAACTCCTGCGCAGCAGCCCTGAACCCTGAAGTTCGCAATTTCGAGCTAGACGTTCGTAGCTTGTCAATCGTAAACAAAATACCCCGACGCTCACATGTCTCGACCACGAGGCTGTGATTCAATCGTAAACAATCGTTCGAGCACTCGATTATGAGTCAGTGTCTAATTAAACGGGGCTGTCTCCTTTACTTCGGTCTATTTACGCATTTCTCCTGCGCATAACTGATTTTATTATAGCGCGGCCATATTAGGCGGAAGCCAGGTGCTCGAATGAGTCATTAACATTGAATCACTCAAAGGAGGAAATGTGGCAATTACTTCATTCTAATCGTGGCCGTGTCTATAGGACGTCTCGTTGCTCTTGAGCTGTCAGCTCGCGTTGGGTTAACATTTTTTAGACCAAAATAGAGAAGATAATATTGTGGAACCTTCCAGACTCACTACTCTATCACTTCGGATCGAAATACCCAGCTTCTCGTACACTTTCGCCAAAGTTAATTCAAGTATCGGGACCAGTTTAAACGCGCGATCCAAGTGGATTCGATATTTCGGGAACTGGCGGGGGTTGTAGTATTTTTTAATCCTCCGTGCTTGAATTTTAAACACGTGTCACACCGAAACGATGACGAGCAACAAGCCAAATTGACATTGGCAGTATCCGATGTTTCAGTCCTTGAAGTGCAGCCTTCTCCAAGGCTGTGCATATGTATATTTGTTGCGGAAATGTCATTGCTCGTGCCTGGCCGCGGAAAATATAATGTTTACGTACGCTGTTGGACAATTTTCCGCGTATACAGCGTGGGCTTTCTATTAGAAACACCCGCTGTACAGGCGAAGTACTTGAGGCCATTAAACAAGGGTTGCTAATTAAATTCTGCAAGTACGAGATAGGTGTACACTAACATGGCTTATCGAAAGGAATAATAGAACCTAAAAACGACACGAATGTAACCGAAAAATTATTTCGTCGTCATCAATCGACGTGCGTTACGAAAAGTAGCACGTTTCAATTTTCTTACGAAAAGTAGCACGTTTGCCTTCGTTCTCACGAAAACTACCACGTTTCGGTTTTCGCTGCGAAAACTAGCACGTTTGAGCGGTTTGCCACGAAAACTATCACGTTTCGATTTTCGCTGCGAAAACTAGCACGTTTCAGCGGTTTGCCACGAAAAATAGCATGTTTCGTCTTCCGCTGCGAAAACTAGCACGTTAGAGCGGTTTGCCACGACAAGTAGCATGTCTTTTGGAGATTAGATGGAATTATTATTTATTAAAGAATATTTTCAACAGTTGAATTCTTTTAAACTGACCACGCGCTGAAACGTGATAGTTTCTGCAGTCTGCAGTATAATCCAAAACGTCTTATTCTTCGAGGCCAAAGCGAATAATATGTTAGTTTTCGCCGTACATTCCCAAATGTGCTATTTTTCGTGGCGAAACAGTATAACGTGCTAGTTTTCGCCGCAACAGTACGAATTGTGCTATTCTTCGTGGCAGTCAAATGTGTTAGTCTTCGCGGCGGAAGACCAAACGTGCTAATATTCGTCAGAAACGATGAAACGTGCTACTTTTCGTAAGAAAATTGAAACGTGCTACTTTTCGTAACGCACGTCGAAATGATGAGGCGTCGACATAAAAAAATTGAGAGTCGTAGATTAAATAAGGAACAAAACTATTTTTCACTTTTTAGCGCAGTTTTATTTTTTTTAAGTCGGTTTTAATTTTTTTTTAAATTCTTTTATTATCGATAAGAAGAAAAGGGGATGTTTTCCCTTCAACGGGATCCAGGTGACAGCGATAAAGGGTTAAGGGTCTGATGGATAACGCCTATTACTGCTTCCTTCATATATCGTTAGCTAAATCTGTTTGGACTCATTCGAAATTAATGTCTGACTCGTTGTTAGGGATTTATCGAATCATACTAGGAAACGGCTACTGACAAATGCCTTTTAAGCTCGTCGACAGTGCAAATACATCTGTTTAAATACGCCGCAGTGACGTCGGCTGATCTTTAAATCGAACGTCACTGGACACGAAAATACGGCGGCATGATTGATACGATGACGCCACCTATATACCGAAATACTGGGAAACGTGACGACAACCCTGCACTCATACTCATTTCTTCAAATACTTGACTTATTTTGGAGCTTTTGCATCATTAGACATTCCATTGAACGATAAACTGTTGGCTTACTCCAACAGTTCCGTTTGAATTCCAGGTTGGGTTTTCAATACTCTCTTCACTGCCACCGCAATTAGAGGCAAATTACTGAACTGTGCTATTCAATGGAATATCTAATTTTATTTCTGTTTTAGATGGTCCATCAAAAATATATATAAAAAGAATTTTATGTTAAATGATTTTACTAAAAATGCACTAAAAACTAAAAAATAATTATTTTCTTGTGATTCTTTTTATAAAAAATTGTTTTGCCCAAATCTGCAAAGACCATCTGTACCTCAATTCCGTCTAAGAATATGAGACTTGTTCTTAACGAGAGCCTCCAAGTCGTTTATTTGATATTGAAGTATTTATTGAAAGAAATGCTACAGTATTATCGGTGGTTCAAAATTCACCCTGGATCATTAGTCCTCGAGTAATTTTGATTAATTATTTTACGCAGCAAAGGATACTCGAGCAGTTCGTGCAGAACTCGTAAGAAGGACGGAAGAAAGGTGATCTTTCAGTTTTGGCACTCTTCGGTCATCCGGCACGACCTCCTAGCACGCATATACCGGGTGCTCTAAATGCAACTCTATTTTCGGTGGCGTGTACCAGCCGACCAGGCGATACAGATCGGGATGAGGTGTATTTATTTCGAATTCGGCCACGGCCAGACCCCCATGACCTGTTCCTATCACGTCACGCAAAGTAACTGGCTACCCCTTTGGGTTAATAAAGATCTTATAGCGAAAGTCCTTCGAGAAGCTTATATAAGTTTAATTAAATATAAATATTTCTATGTCACGTTTCTACCATTTCACGTAAAATCATTGCATACTTTACTGCGACTGTAATGGCCAAAATTCGTTTTCAGGAAGTACCTTTCTATTCCGAGTATTATCGCATTCAGAATGAGTCGCATGCAATTTTCCTTCGAAGTGGAACGATATAGTTCGCTAACGTTTATATTAGTACCTGCACGAGTATATTAACGAGCAACACTTTCAGTACTCGTGACTACCTCGACTGCCAAGAATGTTTAGCATTTTCTGAACAAAGACCCGGCGACACTCAGTCAAGATTGAACAGTTCTGCCGTTATAATCGAGAAGTCTGCACCAGTAGGCATCTTCTGTTACACGAGAGACAGAGATTTCCTGTTGGCTAGCAATATGTAGTTGCGAAAGTTAGACACAGAAAATTTCCTTGAAACAATCCATTAATCAGGCTCTTTCCCAAGGAAGTTTCTTGAAATCCTCAGACTTTTACATTTTAAATCATCAACCTCTTGCTTCCAAGTTTAAATTGATCTTCGAGTGTTCCCCGAGTCTCTAAATCGACGTGGCATTTCGACGATTCCGATTTCCTTCCTCCTAGTTCTTGAGGCGTAGAAAACACGGGCGTACGAACCCATAAACGTTCCAAGCACCCTAATTCCCAGCGCTTGACCTAATTCCCCAGCGCCTCGTTTCAGTCCCGCTTCAAATTTAGACGTTCCACGTTTCGCATCACCCGCATCGTTCGCCATTACGTACAGGGTGGAATGTTTTGCCGGACTGTCAGTGCTCGGAGGCCCCTGTCGCCAGTAATTTCTCAGCGGAGGATTCTGTCCGGCATCGGACCACTTTCTTTCACATAATTTTCCATGCGCCTTGAGCGTCGAGGACGTGCTCCATTTTTGCTCTCTCTTATCGTCACACTTTCAATCCCAACTTAACTGTATCCCTTTGTATTGGAAACACAAATCTTTATTTCTAAGCTTCTGCAGTTATCAAAGTGATAGGCTTTCAGGCACTTTTGTAACTCCAAAGGAAAATCAAATTTCATGGCTAATCTCTCTTCGCTTGTTATTCCGTAACTACCGTTAAGGGGTAACACCACTCTAGAGGCACAAAAAAGACCTAAATTTGACAATTTATTTTGGGAGTATGACAAACGGAATAGAATTTCTTTTCAGGGGGTTTATTTAATACATATTGAAGTACGAAAAACAATTTTTTAATTGTCATTTTTATACAAAATGGTGGCGATAGAGCCCGTCGTCGAAAACAGTTTTTTTTTTAAACACCGCCACGGGAGGACGGATTTCTCGGCATGTATGAGTCGTGGAACAAAATACCAAAAAAATTTATAATCTATATACAATTGGCTTTGGAAGTACGTAGGATTTTTTTTTTATCAATTTTTGTGGACGTGGTGCACTTTTTAAGGAATGAATCGATTTTTCGCCCTAAAAATGAGCATTAAATTTTTTATAAAAGAAAAAGTTTACATTCGATCAAAAAACGGCTACGTACTTCCAAAGAGAATATTGTTGTGATGCTACTGTAAAAATTTCAAATCGATCCATGCAATAGTCTCCGAGAAATCCGTCCTCCCAGTTTGAAAGAAGTGGTTTCGACGACGGGCTCTGTCGCCGCCATTTTGTAAGAAAATGACAATAAAAAAATTGTTTCTCGTACTTGAATATGTATTAAATAAACCCCCTGAAAAGAAATTCTATTCCGTTTGTCATACTCCCAAAATAAATTGTCAAATTTAGGTCTTTTTTTCTGCCTCTCGAGTGGTGATACCCCTTAAGGGGGGAGCCTGGTGTAACTAGCTGGATTTAACCGATCTTTCTGAAACATTCAGGATATTGTATTATCAGGTTAAGGAAGACAACAAAAAAATTTTATTAAAAATGAGCGGCAAATAACAAAATTATAAGGGCTTATGCCCAGTCCGTTGGCGACGCAATTGTTACACTGCGGGCAACGTAGCGTCTTTTGGTTTCATCTAAAACCAAAAATCGAACAATTTTCGTGTAGTTTATGAGTGTACGCACAGATCGTATAAATTCATAACTTAAAAGATGCAAAATTGAACAAATGGCGGCCTCTTGAAAAAAAAATTCACTTTTTCCAACGAAATTTTGCCTTAAATGTGTAAAAAAAAGTTGTTTATTTAAACAATATCATTATACTAAGAACGTAGCCCTATGAAGAAAATGTTCACAAATATCCGTGTACAAGGCCAAGTCGATTGGTTGAATATTTTTGGAGTTACATTGCCCGCAGATTGTAAAACTGTCGTTTCGAGAAAAACGCATTTAAAGTTTTGTGGTAACCTGGCGCTCCGTAGCAAAACCGGCCATATCCGCTTTAATTTTTCGAATTTCGTTTTGCGGCTTTGGGAACACATTATTGTGATGTTCAACTATTGATTTATGCAAAAAAAAAAAAATCGATTTCTTCGACCCGCTACACCAGGCTCCCCCCTTAAAGAACTTCTAAATCGAGGAATAAGCCGCCTTCGTCACCTTGTCGAAGATCAAGGCGTTGCGTCAAAACCACGAAGATTACAAAATGCCCTCCCCCCAAGGATCCGCGCGTGGGCGTCGCGGAGTTGCGAAAGGCGACGAATGAGACAGTCAGTTTAAAATGGAACGTATGACGAAGAAGCTAGCATCGCGAGCCGATTCCACGATCCGCGAATGCAGCAAAACAATCGTGCATAGTGACCGCGCTACGTGTCCGCCACTGGATCTAATTTTACAAGTGTTCCCGACCTGGAATTTGCTTCCAGCCTGTCTTAACTCACTCGCGAGGCCGTGCGATAACTTCAACACCGTATTGCCACCGACATCGAGGCGTTACACACCTTCGAGCTCCCCTTCAACTCTGAAACCGAAACCCACGAAATCTTTAATCCAGAACGCGATCGAGTGTGAACGCAAGGTAGTGTCGAAAGTCCTTCGTAGATGCGAGAAATATCGCAGGAAAGCGTCTCCCAGGTGCGACGCGCGTAGGGTGTCCGCTCTCCAAGAGTTAGAAATTCGCGAAAATCAATATGGCGCGTAGAGTTTCTCCCGCGAAGCTCGTCGGAGGACGCTGATCCCCGGGTAAATTGAAACTTATGAGTTTTCCAACCGGCGGGCCCTCTGGTCCCTCTTCTTACGCCGCCATTCTTCTTCGCCGTTAAGGAGACCTCGTCTCCTTGGTAACTGATACGCCTTATTAGCTGCTCTCCTCACCTTACGAGCCTCAGGAGGATCATGCGCTCCTCCGTTCCAACCCCTTCCGAGCTTCTTGCGCAGCAGCCCACCTCGCCCTTCTGCCTCTACGCCCTCGCATCGACACTTTCTCCCCCATCAACTTTTACACCCGTCCCTCGACGACTTTCCTCGACCTCCAGCTTCCCGGGGACAGACTCGGTAGCCACGGAGGTCTTCTGCAAGATTTGGAATCACTACGCTCACTCCTGATCAATGGAACGACTGATTTGTGCGTCTCGAAGGGTGCTTTCTGAAATTGGAAGGTGCCAGATCTATATCGTAGTTTACGGGTTTTAATGAGTCGAGGTTTCGATCGGTGAACTGGTCAGCAAAGTTGCACGTCTGCCTACCACGTCCAATTGAGAATCGCCAGGTTTATGGGAGAGGGGAACATTCGAAGATATTTAAGCGATTTGGGTGGGCCACCGTCCGCTCGCCACGGTCATTCATGAAAATTTCGTGACCGCAGGCCATTCTACGGCACTGCTCGGCATCCCGTGGACTCGCAGTTGGCGACAATGGCCGCGCGTCAATGGACAATGCCCGGAAAATACAAATATTTTGGGTAGACACGATTTCACGCGACATCGCCCCCCATGTGCCTCCACGGAAATCGTTCTCTATCCCCGGTGCTGCGTGCATGCAGCTGAAAAAGTTTATCCCGATAGAAGGATCCTGGACTTTCCTCGTTAATAGCAGGATTACACGACCGATACTTCCTTCGATGTGCAAAATGGCACACGAAGTGGATCACCCTTTCGTAGGGGTATTATGCGAAACAAGTGTGTGTTTTTTTTTTATTATTTTGGACAGAAAAGGAGTTGTAACATCTAAAGGGAGTTATGAAGTTCCTAAGAACTAACAGCAACTATGCCAGTGACTCGTTGATTGTTTATAACTTTTTACCCTGAAACGCCGTGTAGACTTGATCGGTCAAAATATTAGGCAAACAAGTAGCATTTTACCTCTTCCTATACTCACAATCAGCCAAAGATTCCACCAAAATGTATCCAGCTCCGAGGAAACTACATTACACCAATTATCGGCAATAAAAAGCATCGCTGGCGGTAAGCAACGAGGCTAGTTCGTCCTCTATGAAATAGACAAGGCGCTAGGTTCGGACGGGCACGATTCCTGGACCACCTGGTCGCCTTGTCTCCCATAAACCAGAATTTGTCAGCGCTCCCTTCTCGCCGCGGGCCTTTCCAGCGGCGTCGTTGACTTCTGCCACCAAGATTTCCGAAATTTCACGCCCATTACCATTGTCAATGGGCAGATGCCGCGCGACAAAAGGGCGCGAGTCACTCGCACCTTTCCGCGCATTCTTCTAAGCCGGCCTTAATATGTCCAGCACCAGGAACTAAGGTGTTGCCCCGAGGACGTTCCTAGCTATTCAACTGGCGGCATGATCCATTGCGGCTTTGGAAGTATTCTGCGTTGAATAATTGGTCATTTCTTTGGGTGCAGCTTGTGGCAAAGGTGCTGTTGGCGATGCAACATGTTACAGGAGAAATTGGCAGAGGAAATGATTGAATACAGTAGAGTTCTGTGTGATTACACAGGTCGACACTATTTTTTGCCGAGTGTATGATTATGTTTACATTACCGTTAAGGAACTAGTTTTTGATCAGTTTAGAGGGCTTCCCGCTTTAATATTTATTTTTAACCTAATACAACTTTAAACCATAGACTTTTTTATACTAAAAGATGAATTAATGTTTAAAATATAAGGAAAAAATTTAAAAAGTTGAAAATAAGTATAATTTAATTATTTATAAGGTATGGAATAATAAGGTGACTAGGACCTAGTTTTTGATCGTGTAAAATACATGGGAACTAATTTTTGATCAGGTCAGGAACTAGTTTTTGATCATCTAAAATACATGGGAACTAATTTTTTGGTCAGGTGAGAAACTAGTTTTTGATCATTTAAAATACATGGCAACTAATTTCTTATTAGGTAAGGAACTATTCAATGTAAATAATCGGATACTAATTAAAAAGAAAGTACCAAATAAACTTATTTTTAGTATTATACCATCTAAATTTAATTTTTTTATAATTTTAAAATGTCCTAACCTATTTTTTATTCAGGTGATCAAAAATTAGTTCCACAAGAAAAAATTGGAACTAAATAATGATCAGTGACTTTTAAAACAAAATGATACATATAATACTAAAATTCTTGCTCTACATTGTAAAGTAAAGTATTGTAAGCAAAATGTATGATAATAAACTTTAATACCGCAACAACCAGCAAAGAAATCGGCTGTGGCGTCGATGGTGATCTATTACTTCGAACAGTAAGAGATGGCGTTCAACAGGGCCTTCTGTCAAGTGGGCCACCTTACACATTTATTTTCTCGAAAAATAACAATACTAACTGCTTTCACGGACAACACATATATTTTTGAATTATCAATTTTTATGTTAGTAATTATTTCAAACAATTATTTATTGACATAAACTTACAAGGACGATTTATTTCATGAACTGATAAAAAATTAGTGCCTGATCAAGAACTAGTTCCTTAACGGTAATTGAAACATAAATGCCCAAGAAAAGGCTTTTACTAGTTCCTTCAACAAACCACGCTATTGCTCAATATACCATGCCCCTAAATCTCGAACCCCCTTCCGCGAAACACCCCATACAAACCATGGATCGTAGTCACGATTCGTAATCGACAGCGGTCAATTTAAAAAGGCCTCGTTAACCGACCCATTGTCCCAGCTTTTCCACGGGGAAACGGCCACGCAACGTTTTTATCGAGCATTTAATTAAACGTCATCAATCTTTATTAGCCGTCGAGGCTTCATATCGACAGCGCTGATTCCACGCGGACGTTAACCAGAGAACCCCACCGTAGAAGCGCCCCCTCTGCCCCCCTTGCTCGTAGCCATGAATACGTTTATGGGCAACGGGAGGGTGAAGAACCCCTGCAGAGCGTTCGAAACTCGCTAAGACAATATCCGTTCCTCCTCGTTCCGCTCGCGTCCGCCCAACGTGTCTCCCGAGGATTATCCTGTCGACCGTCGTTGTCTACATTATTTGACAACATTATTCCATCCACCCTGCGACTATGACCGAAAACGATCCCCCGTGTATTTTCGCGTTTAACTTCCACCCCCTCGCATTTAACCCCCTCCAGGGCCGTCGCAAACATTCTAAGGTGAATAGCGCAGTATTTGACACCATAATCGTCAATTTTCCGTTTTGTAAATTCCCACCGTTCGTGGGGACTCTTGGGAAATTTATCTGGGTTCAATTTTGAGACGAGGGTAGGTAACGTGGATCGTGAAAATATCTTATAGGTAGTTAGCGTAGCTTTATTCGACTTTATTGCACGTTCCTGCAAGCAGATTAATGCCACATCCAGTTCGATGCCGTTTCAACCCTCCTTTCGTGTCTAATTTACGGCTGCCCTTCGCCTCGGTATCCTCCTCGTCTCGCATTATGTCAGATGACTTTGTGTTTCTCTAATTGACAGCCTCGGTACGCCAGGGCTGTGGCGCTAATGAGAACTGTTGGTATCGTGCCATTCGACCATGCGATATCCCTTTTGGAGACTCAACCTTATTTTCAACGAATCGGGTCTTAGAAGGTACTACGGCCAACCCTGGACCTCCAGTTTCGAAGACGTACGTTTGATCGAGTGTCCAAGGGACAGCCTAAAACCTCTGCGTGGTCGCAGCGATCGTGGCGTTGGATGAAGGTAACCAACAAACATTTCAATCCCATGGTGTACACGCGCGAACACGCTCGCCCGCGTGTTGTAGCCACGACTCGAGTCCTCGCTTATTCATATGTTAATGGCGATCGTCCAACGTCAGACCGCCGAGTCTAATATCGACTAACGTAATCCAGGCTCAAGGCTCCTAAGCCCCCCCCGAACATATAGACGCCCTCGTTCTCTCTTCATCCCTTACGCGGCCGATGGCGTCGACGCGCAACGGGTTTCGCCTCTATGACAAGTATATTACACCCTGCGTTTATATCAATTAGCCTGTGACGTTTCGGGGGTGTGCTCGGCCCCCGTGAGCACGACGCTAAAAGGGTGGCCATCCCCGAAGAGGGTGCACCGGCGAACACACCTCCAGAGCATACCCTCTTCTCGCTTTCGGCGGCGGTCGAGGAAAGGCTAAAAAAGTCTCCATGTAGCAGAACCGTGGATCAGTGTTAAGGGGTTAGCTCGCCTCAGGAGGTAGAAAATGTATCGATTCTTTGGGAATTTATTTCAGAAAGTACATGCATATTTTTATGCAATGGTTTTTATATTCAAATGAGAGACACTTTAACAGATTATTATATTATGTTTTGGTATAAAAATATTTATTGATTACAACTGGTTTCCCGGAAGCTGTTTTTAGAAACACGTTTTGCGGTGACCAACATTATTCGGAACTGGGCTATCTGAAATCAAAAAACGAAGAAGATTTAGTTAGTACAATAGTTTATCTAGTCTTTAATCGTTCCGTTTTATAAAATATTAATCTGGAACAAAATGGCAGATGTTTTTGATGAAAAATCAGTGTTTTTTTCTACGAAAATCGATCATTTCACTTAAAACATCTGCCATTTTGTCCCAGATTAATATTTTATAAAACGGAACGATTAAAGACTAGATAAACTATTGTACTAACTAAATCTTCTTCGTTTTTTGATTTCAGATAGCCCAGTTCCGAATAATGTTGGTCACCGCAAAACGTGTTTCTAAAAACAGCTTCCGGGAAACCAGTTGTAATTGTGCAATAAATAAATATTTTTATACCAAAACATAATATAATAATCTGTTAAAGTGTCTCTCATTTGAATATAAAAACCATTGCATAAAAATATGCATGTACTTTCTGAAATAAATTCCCAAAGAATCGATACATTTTCTACCTCCTGAGGCGAGCTAACCCCTTAAGGAAACGCTGGACTGAATTGAAAAATTTGCAACCCTTATAATTAAGGGTCTCGAAGTATCTTTATACTTTGAAATCGGGCGGGACACATTCCTCCACTTCTTTCCGCGCACCCCTAAATAAAATGGCACCCAGTCCAAGCTATATAGCAACTTGTCTCTAGCGCTTTTTTCCATGAAGAATCTGAGCTGTGTACTTAGGACAATTCTCTGCAACTCTCTTGCTCCCCGTCCGCCTTGTTCGCCGGCGTTTCCCGATCGTAGGGGCCAGAAGTCAGGCGGACGATAAATCAAAAAATTTTTTCGCCAGCTGGTGAGCGCTATTGCGTGTAGCCGGCATTGTCGCTGGCGCGGTCGTTTAAATCCATTTAAGGGCGTCGTAATGGTGACACTCGGCCCGAGGGGTACAAAGGGGAGGGCCCTCTATCCGTGTCACCGATTTTCTAGGATCTCGTCGAGAGAAAAACGGTAACCCCTGTACCGACAAGGCGTGTCCCGTGTTTCCGGCACCTCTCCCGATCTATTTCTTCCCCTCTCCTCTTTTCTCTTTTCGAAGAAGAGATCGATGGTCGTCGGGGCATTCACGAAATTTGTCGTCTGCCGACTCTGAACCGTACACCCCGAACGATAGCTGGAAGACTGAGGCATCTTGGGAGGATTTTCGGTAGTGATTTTGATCTTGAAAGCAGCATTTTACGTGGAAGGATCGCGATGGGTGCAATATGATGTAGGACTCGTGTATCTATAATTATAGCAATAATGATAGGTGAGTAAAGCTCGGTGTAATCTCGATGCAACTTATCATGGATTACAGTAGAAAAATCAATATTTCGTCAGACATTCTTATCATACGCAATTCAACCTCCATCTAATTCACCCCCGGTTCTGTTCCTTCCAAGTAGCATATTATTGCATTTAATATATTTCGTGAAATCGATTCTTCGATGTTGAAAGTTACTCGAGAATTATGGTAAAGGCTTTTAATGTTAGTAATTTTTATGACGCTGCTTTCACGGCTTTAGGGCTCGTCTCCCTAGATCTGTAGTGAAGGAACAGGATTGCATTCGGGGGAGATACCAGTAAAGTCCCAGTACGATTTCTGAGGGGGTGCACTTTTCCAAATGAAAACATAAAACCAGTTGTTGCCGATTTGCTGCTCGGCCGACCGTGTGATTCCATCCTGTCGTTGCCCACTCGGCAAATTAAGATCGTACGAGGCTCGTGGTGACCCACCACCGAACTCGCGTTTAAAATCTCTCTTTAAAATCGTGCAATCGTTTTCTCCGCGTTGGGGTGACTTTGCACGCCCCTTGTTACAATACGTATTAGGAAAACGATTTTGGTTTACCAATTATGTGGGGCGATGAAGTTTGAATTATAGCTGTATGTTATATCTCAAGCTTAGGGTTGTTAGATATCTTCACTTCAATTTAGTGTAAAAGGTGGTAGCTGGTTTTGCAATGAATATTAGGTAGGCCAAATTCTGACACAAATCACGTAGGTGTACGTTCCTCCTTGAAAAACACATATCCCCTTTTTCAACAAGCAACCACTCCGCCAGCAGCTGTGCCATCCTCACCACTGCACCCCCATATATTTTCCACGAGCTGCCATAGAGAATTAAATCCTCCAAATTACACGAATGAAGATTTACGAGAATACTCCGTATTTTCATCCCTCCTGGTCATCCTAGGATCGTGGGTCCTCCGGTGACGATTCTCCAGGAACCACCCTCCCTTAAGCCCTCCGTGCCTCCCTCTATCGAGCTTCCTAGTCGAGCTAGGTCGATCAGCGATATCGTATTCTACTTAGCGTGGATCTGACCTATCGGCGACAATGCCAATCGACGCGTAACCGACAATGCCGAAATTTTCCGCGTTTAAATGGCATTTCCTTCGGGATCGCCGGCTTTTCAGCTCGCCACCCCTTAAACTGTGGACAATACCCCCCTGTGCAGGGCGTACCGCCCATGACAATGGGGAAACATCCGGCCGATTGTCGCGCCTACCGT
Organism: Andrena fulva; assembly: GCA_946251845.1. Lineage (NCBI taxonomy): Eukaryota > Metazoa > Arthropoda > Insecta > Hymenoptera > Andrenidae > Andrena > Andrena fulva. Next base: position 55,364,900 of record OX276329.1, on the reverse strand, counting down.
GGACCATACCTCGAGCGTGTAATTGTGGTCATGTTAGGATTCGCCTCGTAGCCGTGTGCCAATGACGTATACGCGCCTTTTTCTCTGGCTCCTCTGTTGGAAGAGGATGTGGAATTTTACCTGATGCCGGGGCGCGGAGCAGAAGTCACTGGCAGAGAAAAATGAGAGGAGAAAGGGGGGAAAATAGGGTGGATAGTGGGAAAGATTCTTGGTGGTACAATTTTGGTACCTGGGGATGCAATTATATCACTGATAAGATTTTGCAAACTACTTTTATTCAACTCGGGATTAATGATTTATTTGGGATAAATTCATATATGTCATAGTTTCTATTTTCTTTGAATTAGTGGTGCTTGAAAGAAGCCACGCCTGGAATGTTTGAAATCGACTCGACTTCGCTGTGGCTCGCTTGGAAAGAGTGGAATTTGTTTGAGGAGAGGAAACGATGATTTGCACCGAGTCGGTTAGTTTCGAGACAATGGCCAGGATATAGGACGAGCTTCCATGTTGGCTATTACCGTGGCATCCGGTAACACAAACTAGCACTTTGCCGGCGTAACGCTGACACGGTGCGTTTAGATCGGATCTTCTGTGGGAGAACTCACCCCCCGTCGGGAATGGTAGCGCGCACGATCCAAATATAATTAGTCAGATAACGTTTCATCGAATGCTATTCGCAGTGCCTTTTACCGAGGGAACTTTAAGTCATAACTTTCAGCGAAGGGAATTATTATCGAACGTGTAGAACCGATCCATTCCAGAGAATCTCTTGTATTGCTTCTTTCTTTGACGGGGTGCAATACGGGCTACAGTGCAACAGGCGCGTCTTCGCCAATGAATGCAACCTCCTGTTGCGATTAATTAGTCGTTAAGGAGGTGCTTTCATCGACGGTGAGACCTTTTAAGATCTTGTTCAGGAGCCGACGGTGGAAGCTTCCGACGAACGTGGAACAGATTTCAGTGAGGCTGAACCGTCAGCTTGGAGCCGAAAGGCAACGAGAATTTTTTCCAGAATTTATATTTTTAAAAAAGAGAATGAAAATCTTTGATATAGTTACGGGACATTTTCGAGCGTTTGGTATTAGGGATTGTAAACCGTACTAGTTTCAATTCCTCAGTCTTTATTCTCACATTTGACATACTCCATGTGAAATTCCTCAAATTCTCCTACACAAAGAATTCGACTAAACCTTAGTCGTAAGTTAGCTTGAGTATATTTCTATCGCTTCTATAGACAACTTAATCTCTTCGTCCTTGTCCTGTGCGCTACGTTAATCACAACCCCGACTGATTCTACTTCATCTGAAAATTTCACATCGAACGGCCACCTGGTTCAATCACCCCGTTCACAGAAATTTCATCAGCTTTGAGTTAGTTTCCGTCAAGTTACAAAAATAGTCTCGGCTAGCACGGAATCACGGCGAAAATTGGGACGTGTAAATAAGAGTATCAGGCGTGGTGATGAGAAAATCTGCCCGCGACAGCGTCGAGGCTGTTAATATCGATGGTTGGATCGAAGCCAACCGATATCATAAAAATGTATCACGGACAGAGTTCAGTGGATTTCCCATCGTTACTCCTTCTCTTTTATCGCCACCACAATTCTTCCCGTTTTTCCTCGTTCCAATTCCCAATCCAGCCGTGGCTCGTGACTGCCATTGTTCTCTCCGATTGTCACCTTAAATTCCTTACTGACACGCGAACAGTAAGTTAGCCAATTGGTCTATAAATACCTTACGCACGCTTCCCTCTACACTATTTTATTTTCCTCAGGCTTTTCGGTACACAAAGTGTCATAGATAAACCTGGAATCAGTGATTCTTCGAACCGCGCGTGCGTAGACACAAGAAACCGTCACCGCACGACTCAGTGGGGATAATAGTAACTAGTTGCGAGGTCTGCAAGGCTATCTCCTGTCGAAGCATCGCTGCTAACTGACTGTTAACCAGACCCATCTCTGCCTTAGCTATACCCAACTGTGTTTGAAGAAATTTCATTCAATATCTACGGTTTCTTGCACGAGTAACCACCCCTTTCACACGAGCACCGTTAATTATCACCACACCCTGTATATAAGCTTCCAAATGATGAAGTTAAGGCTTGCTTCACTGTACGATTAATTCCTTTCTCTTCCTAAACTATTCCTCGACTAATCCAAGGGTGTTCCATGATATTCCTCGGGAAATCGTGGCAGAGAGTGCCTGCAAGGGCGTCGATTACAGGCGAGTCCTCAGGCTTCCGCGTTACTCTCTCCCCCTCCGTCCCAGCGATATCTCCTCTTCTTTTTTCTCTCTATGGAACCCTCTGAAAGGAGGGGTGCGCTCCGCCGGGTCGTAGCCACGCTATCGACCACTGTCGCGAAAGCCACGCCTTTGCCCAGGTGAGCATTCAGGGGGCTGTTGCCACCCCTTGGGCCGCGCACACAACCAACGGGGGCACGTGCGTGTGCACATTAGCGCACAGGGACTCGAAAGACAGAGGGAGGTCGGCGCAGGGTACCTGCAGTGAGTGCAGTGCGTCTCGCGAGGAAGCCAAAGCGGCTGTATTTCAACACATGGAGGACGGGTGGTGGGTAGCGATGGGTTTCGAGACCCTTCAATTCACTTTGATCGGTTCATAAAAAAAAAAAAAATCGAATTGCTCGAATAGTTTTCGAATCTTAAAAATCATTAGGTCTCGAAAGGTTTGATGAATCATTTCTTTGATTTGTTAGGCGTTGGAGTAGAAACTCGGGGTTGATGTTAAGCCTGCAGGGGTCCATAAATGTTTCTCTTTTAATTCGTGAGAATCGGTATACGAAAATTATTCCCATTTAGGACGATATTGGACAGATTTCAAGGGAAGAATCGCGCGGTTCGGAGTTAAAGGGGCCCCGAGGAGACCACGCGGGGGTTAGCCGAGATTATCCTGCAGGATTTCGCGCCGACGGGGCTGCGATTTCGTGAAAACACCACATTCAAGCTGGGCGTTAGCGCGTGCATTGATTTCCCGCTCAATTTCGCCCGAAAATATTCGATCCCGGGGACCCGGCCACCTCCGCACAAACACTTCCCCCCGCGGTAAGCCGACGTTTACTCGAATTGAGACACAATGAGGCGGTCGGTGTTCCGTGAATAAGCCTGTTAAACGCGGACACTGTGTATAAACGCTAGAAACCTTCATAGAAACTGCCTGCCGGTATCCCGTATTTTTGGGAACCGGGCGACATTTCTGCCGCGGGGAATCGGAATCTTGGACCCTTCCAAGTTTCAATTCCTCGCTTTAATTTTCATTTGGAACGACACGACTGCCAATAATCCAATCAACTTGCTCGACTCCACCTCCACCTAGTCCACCAATTACATACATTTCTACCTCATTTGTAATTAATTGTAGCAAAGGGTTGTCTAACCCGTCCATTAAATTAAAAATTAAAATTAAAATTAAAATTAAAATTAAAATTAAAATTAAAATTAAAATTAAAATTAAAATTAAAATTAAAATTAAAATTAAAATTAAAATTAAAATTAAAATTAAAATTAAAATTAAAATTAAAATTAAAATTAAAATTAAAATTAAAATTAAAATTAAAATTAAAATTAAAATTAAAATTACCCTATCAAAGCACTCACTCCGACCCAATTCAAATCGAGCCACCGAAAGGAGTAACGGTGAAATCTCGAGTGTCTATTTGCTTCAAAGAAACCGGGGGAGGGTTGGTAATAGCGCAGGAAGCTGATAAAATCGCGGGAAAACACGGTGACAGAGTGGAACGCGGCTCGTCATCGCCGGGCGATTCCCAAACGGCTCCGTCGTCCTTGTGTGTATCGGCGTAACCATCGGTTAATGGGTCGGACGCGTGTGTATCCCATTGTCGCGGGGCCAAATAGCCCCCGATAGGGCGTGGGAGGGGTTGCACTGAATGCATAGCCGCGAAATTAGGGTGTTCCGACTGGTGGCCGACACGTACTCGCGTATTGCTCGACACGGACCCTTTAACCGTGATCACTGGAGGGCCTTAAATCACACGCGATCCTGATACACCTATTAAGGACGATTTACAGGAGTGCCAATATCGCGTTGGATCGCGTCATGGGAAACGGGGAAACGTCTAAATCTCTTGGCTTTCATTTCGATCCTTCGATATTATATAGGGTGAGACGTAGAACGATCTATACATCCTGAGCTCTGTCTCTCTGCCGGTTGATTTGGGGACCTTTGAGTGGCATGGAGAAGGATATTAGAAGTGATCCATGATGCAGCAAAATTTCTTTTCCTTTAAAATCTTTAATTACGAAGCGAATAGATTCTCCACTTTCACGGAGGAATCTAACGCGGCCAGATCTTTTAAACACCCCTGAAAAGGCAGCTAAGCGCCCCCGGTGGATGCAAACTCGCGTAAATCAACGTCGACAAGGACAGAAAATGGAGGGGCGGTTGAAAAAGAAGCGGAGAAAAAGTTGTGGCAGCTCCTCCTTTCTGGCCGACGGCTCGTTTAAGCAGATTTAGCCGCGAAACCAGGAAACGTTTAAGGGGGCGAGGACCCTCGGTGTAAAGTAGTCGAGATTAAGGGACGAAAAAAGAGAAACATTTCCTTCCACGGAGTTGGTACAATTTTTCCTCTCGATCCACCTCTAAGGGTGAAAAGGAAGGCCCATTGTGTCCCCTCGTCGCGAACCAGCAGGGGTATCGATATATTTTTCCTATCTTCACGATCTATTTTCCTACATCACGCTTCTGCGGATGTCGTTGGATTAGACAAGCCTCCCCTGCTTCTTGTATTCCAAAGAATTCTTCAACACCTTGTTTTTCTTCTCGTGCAAAGGTGAGCAGCGTTTATATAACATCTTTTTCGATTCTGTCTTCTGTGATCGTTCTTTACAGTCGCCACCAGCAGTAACAATTTCTGTTTCCCCTCCGTTGTTTCCTTAACAATAATGCCCGTGTTTCCTCGGAACAATTCCCTGTTTCGTACACGGTGTACCTAATAGAGCGAGCGCGCCTTCCTTTGGGAACAAAAATTCGACCGTCCTCTGCTTGTTTGCGCAACGCACGTGCCACGAAATGGTTAAACGCCTGTTAAACAAACAGAAGCTCGCTTAAACGGCAGTTAGCAGGCCGTTGGTCACAGTTAAGTGATCAAACATTCACACCCGATATCTGCGATCACCCTCTCGATTATTTATTATCGACTCGAAAGTGCGACATGTATCTCTGTTTTAGAAGGAACGCAATTGCGGGAAATATTTCTTGTAAAGGATGCCCCCTTGGTTAAATTAATTAGAGCAGTGATTCTTAACCGGTGGGTCGCGAAGTGTTTTCTGTGGGGTGGCCACGGTTTTTTTTATTTTATTTTTTCATATTATTAAGTTAGAATTATATTCTGAAATACCTACCTATTTTCAATTTGTTTTCTTTACCTTATTAAATTTATTTGAATATTATAAAAGGGGATTTAAACATTCTCGAGATTTTTAAAATTCCAGATTTCTTAGATTCTCAAGGATTATATACAATTTCCTCTTTCTCTATGTATGTGTTTCGAAGAAATACATAAAAAATACCGCCGAGAACCCCGATAGTCGATAACCGTGCGATAGGGGGACGACGATGGCTAACAGAAAAGCAGAGCATTCGCGGTTGAAAAACGAATTAGTTTTCCCCGTACGGGGCTTTATTGATTAAGTAATCTTAATACATCGCTGGGCCGCAATGTACCATAAAGAGAGCGGAACCGGAAACGATCCATTCTTAGCGGGGAATATGCTTTGTCGGTGGTCGCCTCGACGCTCGGGAATTTCTGCTTTGATTAATCTACCACCGCTTTTTCTCTCCCCGCAAAGACTTATCATCTCGAGCGATGCACGCTGCCTGGCAGCGTTCCAGATACACTCTGCACTCCTTCAGCCCCGCCTTTTGAGAATTCATCGGGCGATGCCATCTTCCTCCATTCACTGGGGAATCATTATTTCAATGGGGATTCAATCCTTTGGTAGACGTTTTTAAAAAAACAAGTTGATACCATAGAGATCCCCTTCTCGTTTCACTGGAAGCTTCTTTAAAATGGAAAGATTGAAGGGAGGCGTGTTGGACTTGGAAAGAAGCTCTTCATTTCGATCATTTCGAGTGTATGACAGAAAATTGGAATCCTTTGGAATGTTTTTCGAATCTGACGAACTTTTAGGGTAAAATGAGTCTGCAGAGTCTTGACCTAATCTTCGATGCCTAAATATGTAATATATCTACTACTTAGGTATATGCTGTAATTTTATTTGAATTATAGACATTAAGAATACTCGTCGGGACGTGGTAGCGAATTTAGGGATTACTTGGGGCAATTTCGTGGCGACATTGTTGTAATCGCAGAAATGTCTACCGACGGACTTGGAAGCCCTCGACCATCCTCGAAAGATCGGTCGTTCGACCGTTCAACGTCCATAGACTTCTTTCAAACTCCTAACAGCACAATGGGCAGTCGACCAGGAAAGTTTTCGGGATTGAAAAACTTTCGGCAAATTTCTTCCTCCCCTGGTGCCTGATGGCGGACGGACATTCAGATTTCCGTCGGACGCGCCGAGAGAATCCTGATCGAACAAACACTAAACGCGCCTTTGAGGCGATCGTCGACCAAGAAAAAGTTTTCTCTTTCTCTCTCTATGTGTGCGTGTGGAGGTTTTTACTTCTGGGAAGAAAACAGCGCAGTTGGAACTAATTCACTGGTCAGTGTCACGATAACTAAATAATTACTGATGTGTGATCAGATTTATAGAATTCCAAGGGATAATAGCATAAATGGAAATGGGAAAAAATGAATGAGAAGTTAAATGATTAATTAAAATTAATGAAATAATGTAAAATAAAAAATTAAAGGAAAATTAAAATTAATGTAAAGTACTTTGTAAAATTTCTTCTTTGCTGATAGTCAATTTGAGGCAAGAGTATTGGGAAACTTTGGTATAGGAAATTGTAATGTCTAAGTTTGTACGTGTATTCTGTAATGCATAGTGTTTCGTGGAAGCTAGAGTAACTGATAACGTTATTAATTAATCGATTGATTAGCCACGATAGGATTGGTCGCTGAATGTCGAGGGTACTGGATTTTACATTCGTTGCACTTTGAAATGAAGTTTAACATTTGGATTGCTATGAAATTTAGTGTGTGGAGATATAATCAGGCTGGAATATTCATACTCACTGGATTGCAGGGGTGGATGCTATGAGTTCAAAAGTTGTATAGGTTACGAGCACGATGCATGAGAGTATCTTGTTCAACATGCCTCTCCCAAATCGAGTTTCACTTCGATATCTTTTATCTTCAAGAACCGTAATTGGATTAGATTCACGCACTGCGCTTGAATTTCACAGCAGATTTTGCAAGAGTTACTATTTTAAGCAAATAATCATTCGAAGATCGTAACTCAGATGACAGTCATTATAATTATCAGCAAAATGTACCTTTTTACAATTAACTTTTACATAATTCCATGAATCATCCTTAAGCAATTTCTTAAATTTCTTGGAAGTCTATTGTCTGAGATTACTAATTACCATTGGCATTTCACAATTATCAGATTTCCTTCTAAAGTAATTCAATATTGCGAAGGGTGTTGCTCGAGTACTATAGCGAAGTTTAAAGGCTGAAAAAGAGCACACATCATAGAATCGATATCAATTAGGATGCTTCTTCCGGTCACGTGTCTTTGCACCCCCGTATATTGTTGGCACGTGTCCCACTGTGACTTTTAAAAAAACGTTGATAAAGAGGGAACGTCGTTTCCGGTTCCGACGCCCATCCACCGACAATGCTGCTCCATAGTTTGCGTTTCGAGCTGGCTCACACGACCCGAAGGGTTATCAGAAGTGGAGCGCATCCTCCATGGCCTCCGTCGGAATAATTGTCGACTTCCTCCCCTAGCACGCGGTACACTTGCAGATCGTACATCTAGAATCTTGAATTCCAAATACACCTCGCCCGGAAAAGCATTATTAAAAAGCATTAATCTGAGAAATATTAAAAATTAAAAGACCTATTCCCTTTCAACCCTGCCAGATTTTGAGAAAATTGTTTTCTTCAAGTCACTTAACCCAATTCTATAAATTCCACAAGTAGCAGAATTATATCCACCGTCCCCGCTTCGTTCTCCTTCCACTCAAGCTTCTCCAAGATTCGCAGCAGAGCAGAGCCCTCAATTCATTTGGGGTGGTCCTCTGGCAAGGGTGGACCAGCCCGAAAACAGTCGACGGTAACGTATGCAAGGGCTAGAGGGTTAAAAAGAGTCCACGCAAACATCTCATACATTACACGGAATTTCCACCCCACGGAAACCAGCCAATAAAACACCCCCGGAACACGGGTGTCGTCCACTCACCCTTCTCCGTCCTGACCCGTAACTGCATTGTCGAACTTTTTTTCGTTTCTCTTTTTTCTTTCTCGTCTCTCTTCCACCCCGCTCTTCTCTCCTCCTCTGTCGCCGTTGTCCATCCGCTGCCCCCTTCTCCGGCTTTCCTTTTTTTCCTTGGTTCTCGAAGTGCGTGTACACCCCCTCGATTACATTCGGAAATATTAGGGGACGTCCCGTCGTTCGACAAACTATCAATTTATTTTCTTTTCATTGATTGAGGCCTCGTGACGTTACTGGTCCCCGCTTTCCTCCATTCTGCGGAACATCTTCTGCCGCGTGCTCCAAGAGACATAACCCTCCCTTGCGAAAAGATGTAGCCCAGATACCTACAGGCCAATCCTCTGTGTCTCTAGGTGATCGAGGCACGATATCAAACTTTTGAAATTCCTCAGAATTGTCTTTTCGGAACCATCCCCTACGCCGCCAGGAATTTACAAATGCCTTAAAGCTTCCCTTCAACAAACTCTTCCTGTTCACCTCTTCACCCGCCTTCACTCTCCCTGCGTTCATCTCCCTCGTTTCGAGAGCGATCACAATGACCCAAGCGCAACGTGCACGCGTGCGAGCGTTTTTCCTCGCAACTTGGCGAGCTTCTAGGAGGAGAGGCGGGCCGAGAACGGACGGTCCACGTAGTCGAAATCTCCGCAGATTATAGGGCCGGTCGTATAAATCACAGAACGGCCTGCTAGCGGGCTGAATGTTATCTCCAGCTTCCGGTTCGACGCACCGACATTTCGCGCACGCCGCCGCCTGGAATATTCCTCCGCCACCCTGGCCGTCGCGCGGGGTGGCTTCGTTTTATACAAGGATTCCTGGGGTGGGCACAAAGCATATGCTGCCCGCTGTCCACTCCATTTACTTCGCTACGTCATCTCTCTCGTTACGCTCGCCCCCACGTCCAGGGGAAGATAACCGGCGGCGAAAGGGATCGACGGATGGGGACGCGAAGATACGGCGAAATTGCTGCCCGCGAGAACTGGAGAATCCTCTCTGGTCATCGGCCACCACGCGGGGGAGGATCGATCCTGTGCCGGGGAACAGAGGTGTCTCGTGAAACGGAGACTCTATGCTCCTATTTTTCTCTGTGCTGAAATGGCGAGGCTACTTGGCTTCGTGGGCGATGACTGATGAGGTGTGGTTAGTCGTTTCGAGGGCGATTAGAGGAAGGAGTGAAAAGTAATTAATTTTTGGAGGTGGAAGCTTCCGAGGTTTCTGTGCAGCGTTTTCGAGAAAAACAGATTTAAACATGCATGGTGCATAAGATTCAGGAGCATTAAATGAAGAAAAATATTATTTTTTACTTTATGAAGTAAATACAAATGTGATTTTTATACAGCATAAAGAAACAACGAATAACTATTTGTGGCATATAAAAACTCAAATTTCACAAAGGTGGACGTATAATATTTGTGCACTAACAAGGAGAGTATTTTAGGTGTCCGCCTCCGATCATTTTGATTTTTGAATATGTTATAGAGGACCGAAAAATAAGAAATAGGTGTTTTTTTATTTTTCCCCGTTTTCATATTTGGGGGGTTGAAAACTGCGTTCAAAGTTAGGGTTAAAAACTCATTTTTGTGGAATATCTCGAGAACTATTAGAGATAGGGGAATAGTGTCAATGGACGAATTTTGTGTCTTTGAATGCGAAATATGACTGACTCACCAGATTTTCAAAAAGTCCACAAAAATGATTTTTCACCCCTAACTTTGAACGCAGTTTTCACCCCCCAAATATGAAAACGGGGAAAAAATAAAAAAAACAGTATTTCTTATTTTTCGGTCCTCTATAACATATCCAAAAATCGAAATGATCGGAGGCGGACACCTAAAATACTCTCCTTGTAAGCCATCGATATGGCGTTCCAGAATAGTGTAGATCAACGTTTCCCAACTGAATAGTACCACGGAACTCTTCCAAATCCACTGAAATTTGGATTTTTATTGTAAGATAACTTTTCGCGGAACACCAGTTGCGAAGTCTGGTGTAGATTATAATGTGACTGCATGGTAGAATTCGTAGGCTAAGGCTACTTTTAGCCACCCCGATTATAACAGAATTTCTGCTTGTTTGTTCTGGAGCGGAAAGTTTGACAAAGGCGTCGATAAAGTCTCGAAACGCGTCAATGGTTATTTCGTATATTAAAGCAGATTGTAAAGTTCAGTGGCTCTGTCGATAAATCGACAAATAATTCAGATACGTAATCGCCAACTGATTAGCGTTTTCGTGACCACCAGGTAACGCCTGGTGACTCGGCTCTCATTGGCAGCTGATCATTTCGAGAACCGTGGGTGTAGGAAGCAAGGAATTCGCGATAAGGACGCTTGCATAAACCAAATCAAGCGATCGACAATATATTTTCGCCTCCACGAATGTTTTGGCGCAAAGCTTGTTATTTCATAATCTGTGCCAATTTCTTCCATTTCTTTACATACGAAAGAAAAATCTTATCGACTCGGAGAAATTGTTACTAACATTAAAGCACCAACGTGTCAATAGTAATAGAAAAGAAATACAATATTATATTTTAAAATAAAATACTTTCATAAATAGAACTTTTGGCCTGCGTTTAGAGTCGAATTATTAATTGATTAATTCCCCGTCTCTTCATTTTTGAAATTGAAAGCATAGAAATGAATGCCTCGGTACTCTGCTCTGTACCGAAGAAATTGGTAATTTCTGAGCCTTCCCGTCGTTGATCAATTATTCCGCGATTGCAAATGAATGCTAGAGAGGGTTTGAATTACGAGCTGGTGATTTATTAAATCGCGACGGGAGAGTGAAAAGTTTTGGACAGAAGTCGAAACGCAGCTCCCCATCGAGGCCCTTTGGACGCCCTCAGGAAATCTAAACCGGTAACAAGATGGCTGCTCGGAAACGGAAACCGGAAGCTTGTCACTCAAGCTACACCGGCATCCGGCGTGTCCCGAAAAAGGGAAGCGTTATGGAACACGGACGAGGAGAGAAATAAAAAGGAAGGATGGAACGGGTGGAACTGGGGAGACGATGTCTTCGAGTGTATTGTTTAATCACGTTAAGCGTGCAAATGCTCGGGTAAATGTAGCTCGGGCAGATAGAAATTCAATGCGATTGACATTTGCTCGTTCTTGGTGCTTGAAATAACTTTAAAAATTGTAATAGGGTAGATGTCCCAATTACTGCCACCTTAAGATTATAACTGAACTTCATTTAATCGTTTCGCGTGTTGTGTAACCTAAAAATTGTTTCAGTTTGAAACATAATATTATTTAACATCTCTTTCATTACAAAAAAATAGTTTTATGAATTAAATATGAAGAATTTATTAATAATTAATTAAAATTCGCGAGCGATCCTTGTGTACCTATAACTGTCACCTCAAAAATCATCTTGTCCTAGGTACATATGAGTACATATATTTTTTTATTTTAATGTAAATCAGAATCTCCATTTAATAATAATTCTTTTTTGTACCTTTCTTTTTATACGTTACGCTTTTATTACATATAATAAATCAAGTGGCAGTAATTGGGACATCTACCCTAGTGGTCAAAAACTGTAAGAACTGTAAAGGGTTTTGTGTAACGCTAAAAAAGGGTAATAAACGAGACGTTTCATTCGCTGAAGATTCGATTTTATTAAATATGTATCTGATATATTAGACTACTATGTATTATACACAATGTACATATATACAACCTATCGAATTAATTACATGCTATCTAGTTAAAGGCGATAAACTGGGATCCCTTCGTCGACTATTCGAGTGTCACTCACCAACCCCTCTTTCATTCACATTCTACATAATTACAGTGTTGGTGCCTGCTTTCATCCATCTGCTAGAGAACCTTAAGTAGTGGTTTGTTTCGCAAACCTTTCACACACGATCGTACTCGAAGTCGTTCAATCGTCGAACTTAAACGTTAGAAAACTGACCATCCCCTATTTCACAAGAACTCCTAAGCGAAGGAACACGCTCAAACCACATGCCTCGAACAGTTAACAATCTGATAAGTCTCTACAATTTCATTCCTCTGATGGTATCTCTAAAAATGTTCACTACAAGTCTGTCTAACGTTCTATCAAATTAGAAAGATAGGACCTATCGAAGAATCGTCGAACGTTTGTAGTCCAAGTGCAGGAGGTTCCGTTCCCTTTTAAAGCGTGGAATTATTTTCGTCATCTTCGAGCAGAGTAATTGTTTTCCATCGTTTTTATCTCGTTATCGCGATTAGATTGATAGAAAGCGAGCCGCTCGCGTTACATAAGCGACGGGCAATCTTTGCGATTTCGCTATTCGACTCCTTCTTGCGAGGAACGCTCGACACACGCGCGACACTTCTGCACGATAGAAGGGAAAGATGGTAAGAAAACGTAGGGGCTTGTGAACAGTGAACTTATCTAACGACCAACAACCTACGTATCTCATTTACTTATCTATTTATTCACGCTAGATCACTTTCCCGCCACGATGCACGTTCGAAGGGTTCGAAACGCTCGCCGATCGCGATATTATCTTTGGTTTCGCGCCATTCTCCTCGCTCCTCCAAGTCCACTTCCGAGGAAGCCTCCTCTCATCACCTCTAGGTCCGTCAAGTGACACTTTTTTCACAGAAAAGTTTCACTGAGTTCTTTAAATCAAAGCGCTCCCGAGTATCTAGTCATCAAGAACACATCGCAGTTACTGTTGCCCCTCGTTTAAGACTCCATGTTCACCATTGCTGATAGACGTACTATTACCCGGCGAAAAGAAGACTCCTAGCAGGCGGGCTCGGGCTGTGCAGTCCGTCGCTGTGACAATTCGTCGAGTCGCCTACTTATTTGGGCACACTTTTAAAGACGTGGCACACGTATTTTGGTTATTGGCTGAAGTTGCCACATACATTGTCGCACCGCGCGACGTGGGATAGAGCGATCTGACTAAGCGTAGCCTACGCTATTGTTTTGACGGTCGTCGGTCAGATCGCTCTATCCCATTCGGTCTCGATGTGTTTCGTTCGCTCTCTTCGTCGCGCGGTGCGACAATGTATGTGGCAACTTCAGCCAATAACCAAAATACGTGTGCCCCGTGTTTAAAAGTGTCCCAAATAGGTGACTCGACCAATCGTCACAGCGACGGACTGCACAACCCGAGCCCGCCTGCTAGGAGTCTTCTTTTCGCCGAGTAATAGTATCTATCATGCTAGTAATATGTTTGACAGAATTCTCACTGGAAACAGTAAAGAGTCTTCTCTTTGAACTATGCTGCACTTCAAGATTCCAAAACGCACGCATCAGTGGTGGTATTCTGAAGGACCAACTTATCTCAAGAATATCTGCATTTCCATCCAAGCCCGCACTACTCCATATTCACTCGTCACTGTTCACTCCCGTCGATGGAGTTATTGGCGTCTTCTCATTCAGAACGAAGAACTATTCGATCACCCGTGAATGTTCACTCCTCAGGCATCCCGTAGTCATCGACCCCGTGTCCACTGAAACGTTCGAGTGCGCCGATCCACGTGCACCTAGACATCCCAGTACCAGCGACGCACAGTTCACAACGCTCACTAGAGTCCTGTCTACCACCAGTAAGGCTTCTGCATGTACGGCGGCATGGGTACCTGGCCAGCGCTGGTGTACACCGCTGGTTCCATCAGCTTCGACTGGCACGGCTTCCCGTCCTTGATCAGCAACGGGACAGCGACTCTCCTTGGCGAGCAACCGCTGCCACTTGCTTCTACCCTCTCGGTGGCCGCCCTCTTCGTCTTGTACCTGTGGTTCTGGAACCAGATCTTCACCTGGGTGGGCGTCAGCCGAATGATCGAGGCCAGGTGCTCCCTTTCCGGGGCGCTGAGGTACCGCTGCTGACGGAAACGTCTCTCCAGCTCGAACGTCTGCGCCTTGGAGAACAGCACTCGCCTCTTCCGCTTCTTGTGCTCGGTCTCGTGGGGCTGCGCCTCGGCCGCTTGCTGGTCGTCCTCGAACTCGGCCGACTCTTCCTCCTTGCACTCGTGGCTGCCCTCTTGCTTCGGGGCGAACGACAGGTCCGAGATCGTTGGGCTGGTCGAGTCTGGCTGCTGGAGCACTGCAATGGTTGAAAGAGTATGGGGTTAGTCGAAGACGCGGATGGTTGGTAGAGATGACGTTCGGTTGTGATTCTTGAAGCTTTTCTAAATTTGCGACCTCATCTTCATCTTGGATAGTTCAGTATTGAATATGATTGTGGAGCAGATATGCGACGTTCATGGGGAAGCTACTAAAGATTAGTTTAATTTGCGTCGTTCTAAATAAGTCTCAAAGCTCCTGGAATCTAACAACGATCCGCGTATTCGATTAGGTGCGCCGCGTGGTGCAACCGTTTGGGAATCGATAAATTCATTTAGGCACGGGGCCATTACGAAAATGACCAGAGCTGCAGCTGCATTTTTTAGTACCCTTGGAACTCTTAACGGTGATTGCAGGCAGATGCAAGTATCTGTATCGATTTCGTAAGTCTTCCTAAACGAGTACTCACTCATCGTTCTGAACACATCGACGGGGTTCTAAAAGTCACGTTCCTGTGCAATTTTCGGGGGCGAAGTAAATCTCGCCAGTGGTAGAACTACTCGTTGTCAAGTTGAAGAAGAAAATGAGGGAAATAGTAAGTTCGATCAGGATGGAATAGAGGAAAGTACCCGACGATTCAGTGTGCCCGTCGCGTTCGCCGTTTAATCCACCAATATTTTGATTATCCCCACGCTAAAGTGGCAAATACCGCGGTGGCCGTGGAGGAGACACGCTAATTTAATGTACAACGTCGAATCCCTGGCCTGGCGAGCACACAATACGCTTTTGTCAGCGATCCCCGCGCCCGTTTCGGGAGGGTGCGAAGCGATATAAAGCCTGTTTGATACCCCCGCGCCCTGGCTGCGCCCCATGGGACCGACTGTATCATTTTCATGGGAGATTAGCCTCCGCTCGCTGTGTCGCGTCGTGATTTCAATTAGACACTCGCCAATGGCGGTGTTAACGTCTTTAGATGAAACGATTCAACGATTAATTACACCCTCGTTTCAAGGCTGATCATCCGTGCTCCGCGATTCTATCAAGTTCGCATTAATCCTGCACGACCACTGGCTATGGTGAATAGTAGATAACTATTGGGCGCAAAGGGGCAAGGCACTAACAGGACATGGGACCCGGAGACTACGAAAATACCTCGATTACCAATTTAACCAAACAATCTGGGTAACAAATAATTCTCAAAAACAATCCTAATACGTTCAGCTAAGTAAAAAATTAGAAGAAGCTTCGTGGAAACACGTTGAAAATTGAGAAGAATTCTTTGCCTGTACCAGTGGAATATCAGCGACACCCTTCACCCCCTTGAATGGGGCGAAATCCCCCCCGATTTCTCGATTTCACGGTAAGAATCGTAAAATAGGGACAGGACGAAACAGACGAGTTAAAGCGATAAGGAAAAAGTGAAAAGAGCTGATAGGCTACCGGTGGATTTTTTGGGCGTGACAATTTCGATTCATCGAGGGCCCACAGGCCTATGCACACGCATCTGTCCTCGAAAGGACATCTGTCCCCCTGTACGAGCCAATCGGTGAGCAGGAGCCACAAGGACCTTTTACAGGACCATTAAATCCTGCTTAGCCGACGTGGGCCAATTGTATCGTGATAAATAAATAAGGGTTTCTATGTACCCCCCGACTTTTCCACCGAACCCCCTGTCAACGTATCTCCGCGCGAAGGCTGTGGATCGCGTGCTAGTATCGAGTTGATAAGGAACCTTTTAGCGAGCAAGATGGTACATTGCTCGCGAAAGTAATCAGAAGAGAAAGATACCTGATATAGTTTCACAATCCATTATTGGTATTTATTCTGCTATGGAGCGTTCGCATCGAAAGTAATTTATTCGAACATTTATATACCGTATGACTTACAGTAATAATTGATTTCTGGAGTGTAGCACGCTCGAAATAATTAGTTGTTGGACGGATGATAAAGTAAACGATTGAGTCGTGTAATATTAGGTTACATTCACGAGGGAGGATTACGGTTGGAATAACCGCATTTCGTATGGCAAAGGGTCGCAGAATTTAGGGGATGGTGTGTACCAATAAATCCCAGAACGATTGGCTACTTTTACGAAAGACAGCTTCACATATTTATATCTCCTTGACTGTATTGAATTGAAATATACCTACAGAGATTTTTCATCGAAGAATTAGTGTTTCGATTTGAAGGCATTTTAGAACGTTAACAGCGGAGAAATTGGGACAACGGACGATGGGGATGATGTATGCAAAGATCTGCAAATACCTCTCCAGCAACCCCATCGATTCAAGCAGCGCGCAGATCTGCCTATTAAAGTTCCTCCCATTTCTTTTTCTGCCTCCACGCGAAGGGGGTATAATAGACATTCTGTCACTCACCATTCACTTCCTCCAGGGGTTGTGGCAAGGTAGTCGGCAGCGTTGGACCAGTCGGCCATCCCAGCAGACCAGGTGGCGGCGGCGGTAGGCTTCCCCTATTCAGGTTCGCGTAAATCGCGGGTTGCAACATGGCCGTCGTGTGCTCGAAGAACTGCTGATACGCCGACGGGACATCGTTCGTGGTCGGCAGGACCGTGGTGCTACCTAGAACAGAAATCCCAAAGAAAGGAGGATCGTGAGAAGATGTTTTAAAATAACTCTACAGGCTGGACAGCATTAAGGGGGAACACCACTGTGACGGCCGGAAAAGTAAGCCATTTTTAAGATTTTTTTTCAGGAATAACTTACAGTTTTCATAGAAAATTGTTATTATTTATCTTTAGTACGCTGTCTTAAGAGACTATGCAAAAAATAAATAGAAAAACATCCATAAATTTTAATATATTAATTAATCTTCTAGACCTCCCCACGCAAGCTGGTCGAATGTGTAACTATGGAACAGCAGGTCCGAAATCAAATTTCATTTTTTTTTTATAAACTATATGAGTGTAGTTTCCGTTGTACGTACGGATTTCCTAAACAAATTATTTTTGTAAAAATGGTGCGCTTTAGAAGAAAATTTTCGCGAATAAGATGGACAGTTTTTCGAGCGTATTTAAAAAAATTTGTTTTCAATCAAAGAATCCGTACGTACAACGGAAACTACACTCATATAGTTTATAAAAAAAAAATTAAATTTAATTTCGGACCTGCTGTTCCATAGTTACACATTCGACCAACTTGCGTGGGGAGGTCTAGAAGATTAATTAATATATTAAAATTTATGGATGTTTTCTATATATTTTTTTTTGTATAGTCTCTTAAGACGGCGTACTAAAGATAGATAATAAAAATTTTCTATGAAAACTGTAAATTATTCCTGAAAAAAATTCTTAAAAATGGCTTACTTTTTCGGCCGTCACATTGGTGTTCCCCCTTAAGGGGACTAGGCAGTCGAAAAATCGATTTTTTTATTGCATTTTCCAAAAGTACTATCTTTTCTGAATAAAATGCCGTTTGGGTTATATTAAAATTCGCAAAATTGTTGATTTGGCAGCTAAAAAGATCAAGCGGTAACTTATTGCGTCGCCTTTGCCCAGAAACTTTAAACGCGATTTTCTCGAATCTTTTTTTCTCTTGGTTTTTTCCTGATTGCGAACGAATGGAGGTTCAGATCGACTTGAAAAAAATTACAGGATGTGTAAAACATGTGCCATTTCGCCCCAAACCTCTGATATGGTCCGTAAAAATTCGAGATTTTCATAAAAAAAATTGAGGAGTCGC
Source organism: Andrena fulva (assembly GCA_946251845.1). Classification (NCBI taxonomy): domain Eukaryota; kingdom Metazoa; phylum Arthropoda; class Insecta; order Hymenoptera; family Andrenidae; genus Andrena; species Andrena fulva. The sequence continues at coordinate 55,346,812 of OX276329.1, read as the reverse complement.
CGGATTTTAGCAGCGCACAAATAAGAACGAATTTTTCTCGGAAAAATCGCCGTTTTTCAGCCACCAATCTCATGATTTCGATTTATTTGTTGTTTTTATAGGTTTGGGCCGAAACTATGAATCCAACAAACAAGAATCTCACCTTTGAAATCGGATTACGTCACATTTTAAGACCGATATTAAAGCAAAACGACAGAAAAACGTTAAAATGTTTACCCGTCGGCAGCGCCATTTTTAAAGCACATATATATTTCTTATTAATTTTTTTCGATCTGTATGATAGTAATAAACATTGGGTAAAAGCATATATCTGGATGTGCTTTCATTTGTTTACAAATAAATAAAGGACAGAGTCTATTTCTCACGAAAAACGACTGCCTAGTCCCCTTAAATTCAGATAGCTCATTCGTCGTTACCTTGGACCTCGGTTTCCTCCTGAGACGGCTTCGAGTCCAGCTGCAGAATGTCATGGATGTGGAAGCCTGTCCTCGGCATCTTTATGCTCTCCAAAATTCTGCAACAGAGGGATGTCGAGGCTCGTTTAAAAAACAAACATCCAAATGAAAGCTACGTTAGCTAAACACTAATCGAGCATTCTACGTGGTCACTTGAACGAACCTCTCCTCTGTACGTGCATTAAACGAATCACTGTGTCTCTGTGTTCGATATTTAAAGGGAAACGAGCAAGAAAGTGGAGTAAAGGAAACGTGGTTAAATTATACTGAGAAGGGGGCAAAGCTTGTTTAAACGAAGGGTTGGATCGTCTGGTTTCGGCTGGAAGGATCTCGCGAGTCGAAAAGTCGGGCACAAAGGTCGGTTTTCAGAGCGAATCAATCCAATTTCCCGAGTTGTCCTGCGGCTTGGAGGATGGAACTGGCGAGCGGAGCGTCAAGAAGCCATCCCGGGGCCCTTAAAACCCGATTAGACGCGTCTTTCCTGTGAAAAGGACAAGCCGCTCGCGGGATACCTGCAGTTTCCCTGCCAAACAACCTGTCCCTTAGCACAGAAGCGAATTTCTGGCCTACCAGTTTAAGCCAAACGACCTATTATCGCGACACGTTCGGCCACGTTCCTCCGGTCATTCAAATTGCCCTTCCGTCGTGACGCTGGACGGTCGAGCAGTTTCTCCTAATCGAGAAAGAACGTCCACCACGTCTCTAACCATCGCGCGATGTTCAGTAGACTACGATAGTTAACTACTTGTTCTTCATTATATTTGGTAAATTGTTACTTTAAAATGTAGGTCATTGCGATTTTTCATTGAAAGATTTCAGGGAGAAGAATGACATTTTTTTAAGATACACGAGTCTTTGTTGCGCTGATGGGGAACAGAGTACTTGCCTCCAGTTGATCAATTCAATTTCTAAATATTTGACTGTCTCGTCTATAAAACTTGCGATAATTGAAAAGGTGAATTTATTGTTAACGTAGCCTTACGATTAGTGAAATTTGACAGATGATCGACGAAGGGAAAGATCTGAAAGTTCTAAAGATTGTGCCTCTTTGGAATTTCAAGGATTAAGAAAAATTCTAAGCTCGTGTTTAAGCTTTCAAGCGTTACACAAGAAAGTGAGAAACAGCACCAAGTTTAATGAAAGAAGTTCACGAAAGCTATCTAATTTTATGCAACAAAAGAGATTAGGCATTTTTAATGAAAATCACTGAGAGCTTGCTACACAAACATCATCGATGCATTACGATAAATATTTCATTCTAAAATCGTAAACATTTCGACAGGAGTACTTCATGCTTATCGTTGACCAATTAATTCTTAAGCTACAGCGTTGAAATCACTAGCGATTTCAACAGTTGCAATTAAACAAATTACTAAGAATCTAATTTAAAATCCTTCAGTCGCTTCTTTTTGTTTATGCAAAATACACAGTACGGAACGACACACGCGTTCAAGATTCCCGTCGAGGGTACAATGATCGAGCGGAAACTCGTTTCGATAAGCACCGATACATCCCGCTGAAGCCACGTGCAAGAATTCAGGGTCATCAAGATCTTTGGGCGATTACAAAACCACGGCTTTATCGATGGAATCATCGACGGGCCCCCCCGACAACTTTTCGCTACATTTTCCTTTTATCATCAGGCATTTCCAGGCCATTGTCAAATCTCCGCAAATCTTCAAGAACCACTGGGGGATGCTAGGCGACAAAAAAAAAATAGAGAATCGAGATCTACAAACTGGATCTTATGAATTTATCAGCAGCTTCTGTTAAAACAGTGGCGTCCTCGAGGAAATTGGAAGAAATATAGTGAGTCACTTTTACCCTTTCAGGCTGGTGGGCTCGAGACCCCTATTCACTTTGGCACACTTAAACCCTGAATTTGTTATTATTCAGAAACAATAAAAACTGCATCCACAAAACATGCTACCATCGTTACACTTTATTCTTTCCGCGACTTCACTGTATTTCTTCCATCCACGATGCAAGCCCGACTACAGCATACTGTATTTATCGCAAACGTGCTCGCCCACGGCGGAGACTCTAACTCAAACGCATGCGAAAGTACGCTCGAAGAGAAGCGTTGATGAAACAACTCTACTGGAGGGTGTCTGAGAGGGGGGGGGGGGGGGGGTGGATGGTGGTGTCAGAGAAGCTCCGTTAAACACGGCGGTGTGGTATTCGGTGTTCTTGATGGTTCGTTTACCTATTATTGAAAGCAAGGTGGCTGTACCAGACGTGATTCAATAGACTGGTCGGATATGAGAGCAGCGACCAGGGCAGAATCTTATTCTTGTCCGCCATTTTGAAAGGGTCTCGGTGAGGTGTTTCAGTGGCGTCAGTACATGTTACAAAGTCCTCGGTGCCTTTCACTCGTCTCGCCGCGTACTTGCTCGAAACCGGCCCTCGGATCGATCGAATATCTCCTCTCTTTCTTATCTTAATCTCTCTCCCTCTATCGAGCACTCTCTTCCCTTAACCCTGTCCTCTCTACAGCTCCCTCGTACCTTTCTGTTTATCTTTTCACTCGGTCCACTTTCGTCCCCCTTTTCTACCCTGCCTCTGGCCCTCACTATCCCAACACCGTCACTCCGCGAATCCGTTCAACGTTCACACGCGCACCGGTGCATCCTCTTCTCGGCCGACCAGCCGTCTCCTCGAGGACATCGCGGGGTCCCAGCGGCGGACGCGGGCAGCTCCGCGTTCGGCTCCTCGTCGTGCAGGAGGCACAGTCGTTGGAACTGGGTCGCGTTTCGACGGAGAACACTACGTCGACGAGACTTGGACGGTACTTGGGCGAGACTTCGCGGTCGAACGGGAGAGAACGAACTGAGCCGAGACACCTAGCAGAGTCCTCCTAGCAGCGCTCTGAAGGGCTCTCCTTGTAGTTTTTGAGTGTCCTCGACGAGCACTTGACGGCTAGTGTTCCCTACCTCCGCGCCGTTTCGCCCGTCAAGCACCCTCGAAACCCGAGGGCGGATCTTCGCAGGGGCGGAGATTCCGAGTTTCACCCCTCGCGGCCCGAGCCAGGCGACAGTCCACCCCTCTCGGTGCAGCCGGGCACTCCTCGTCGACGAGCACTCGCCGGGCGGATTTTCCACGGAAGACCCGCTCGCTTCCCTTGCCCGAGGAGACCCGCGGCTCGGTCGATGATCCCTCCGAAGGTCGCGCACGGAAATCAATTTCGATCCGCAACTGCTCGCGAAAGTCGGACTCTGGGTGACCCGGGCGGGGGATGACTCCTGGCGTTTCGAGGGCTGGCGTGGCCACTCGTTTTCGTGATAGGGGTGGGCTGGCTTCCACTGTCTGCTCCAGAATTTTTACCAGATTGCGTTTGAGAATTGTTGGATTTGTGGTACAAAGGGGTCGTGGCAATTAGGCGGTGCAATTGTAGATGAATTTTGTCAGGTCTCTGTTTCTTTTTAGGGTTGGCGGATGCATCTTCCTTTTCTCAATTCATTATTTGCCACGTTTTATATTATTATATAGACTCGTACTTCTAGACAGGAGTGCCAAGCACTGAGCTGTGCTACTTGCTCCAGGCGTAATTAAACCTAAATAGTGCAGACCCACTACAAACGTGAACCACATAGTCGAGTTTGATAGTCATTCCTTATCGACACACAATCCAATGTGACTCCTACGAGAGACTTCTAACTTCCTTATCATTCCAACAAGCTTCTGAACTCAGTTACTATTATTTCAAGATGTGATTAGCTATACAACGCCAGTGCACACGTCCCATTCACCCTTCTTCCTCGATACGCAACTAAGAAACAGCATTACGACGATGTACTTGGATTCGAGGGTGCAGCGTAGCAGAGGGTTGAATAGGAATTTATTGAAAGGCGAAACGCTCGAGGAACATCGGCCCCGGACGAGCAGGATCGGCTGGCAGCGCATCGAGGGGTGAGTTTCCATGGGGGTGGAGCCTTGGCCCGGCCAATCGGAGCGCGGTGCGTCGAGGATCGCGACGTAGAAGTGTTTCGGGGGTTGATTTCAACCCTCCCCGCGACTCGACCAATCGGGTCGCTCCATCGATCAGGGCTTTTTACACCGAGAGCATACTTTACGTCGAGTGTTAATGTGAAAGGGCATTAGCGGTGCTTTCACCGTGTCGTTTCGATTTTCTATTTCTCTCTTCATCCCTCTGCTGTCAATTTTAGCCCACTTCCCTCTCCCCCCTCTCTCTCCCTGCCTGGGATCGAGACCTATTGATACTCGAAACTGGGTTACAAGCGTCCTCGGTCGTCCTCGCGATCGTTAAACGATTTACGCCGCTCGGCGGAAGTTACGTCGCCATCGAATTCGCTGTTAGGCATCGGAGGGGGCTGCGCTAGATTGTAATTATCGTTTGACTATCTCTGTCTCTGGAGAAACTGATTTCTAGGTGCAAGGATGCTTGTGAAGTAATTAAAACCCATGGATTTTACAACAGTCTAGCCTTTGCGATCTTCTTAAGCCTAGGAGAGCGTTCTAAACTTGGAAAATGTATCTTACACAGTAATAGTTACGACGTGCCTCATAGTAAATAAAAAGGATTCGCAAGATTGACCATCGATAGCTTCAACGCAACCCCCAGTCTTGCCCATAATGAGTCAGAGCTTATTGTATTATTTATTTTTCGTGTAATAAAAAGCCATCGAGGTTGTTAACGATACACTTTTTAAGATCCTTGATTTAAGGGCTTATTTGAAAGGCATCTCTTCGATTCAGCGTTACAAATGCAAGGTGGAGGACTCGTGAGACTAGCCAGGATGGTCAAATTCACCCTTGTCCGTGCTTTTTGACTTCTCCCCGTACAGGGGCCCACACGAACCTACAAAGGCCAGTCTGAATGAACCGGAAACCCGCTCAATCGTCGCCCTTGGCCCTTACCTGTTCCTCTTCCGAATCGCGCTCCTCTTGCCGAGCCTGCAGCCATTTTCCCTCGGTAGATCATCGTGTGTGCGTTGACAAATATTCGTATTTATGCGGGCTGCTTTTCTGGTCGATTTGATACGAGCTGCAGGCCCATTATACTAAATCTCACCTGAATCCAGCCGACCCAATTTGCCACTCCTTCGAGTACGATCCATTTCGCAGTGCTTCGACATTCTAGTCTCGTATCGCAGGTCTTTGAAACTTCAGGGGTTTACAAAGGTTGTGTGGGAGGAAATTTACGAGTGATATACTTAAAAATCTTGTAAAATGGCCCCCTATACGTGTGTAATACCAGTTACGTGATTTATGGGGGAACTTGTAGAATAGTGGGGCAGGTTTAGGGGGTATTAAAAGGAGCTTCGTGAGTTCTAGTGGTGTGTACTTGTAAAGACGAGGTTAAGGGTGTTTAATTGACTTCTGCAAGCTTTTCTGAGTATATTCTTCTAGTATGTACCAGTTCTTCTGCAAGGGGAGTCGAAAGTACAGCTACCCAGGAGCTTCTACATCGCCCCTATATTAGAAATTAAAACACCAGAAGCTACCAGGACACAATAAAATCAGATCCCCATGTAGAAAGAAGAAGTTGCGGATAACATCGAGTGGAGTGTACCCTAATTATATTCTACTAATTTCAATCTCAAGCAACCCTTCCACCTAAGTCTTTGCAATTTCTGTTGAGGACCTTCTAAATCTCCCTAGAATTTTAATCGTTAAAAGCTACAGGGCCGGAACACAGCGTTAACTTTTATAAATCCTGGAAAAGGCAGTTTCTCGTAAGAGATTCGAAGTGGAATTTCTGAAAGATAGAACGCCAGGTTCCCGTTTCCATGTCTGCGCCCGTTTAACTCGGTTAGAATCGAATTCAACGAGAGTTTCTCCTCGTCGTTTTTCCTCCTTCGTCGGAGCGTTTCCCTCTCCTCGTTCGTCCTGGAAACGTCGACGGCAGGAAGCGGCAACGGGAAAAAGAGGAGCCGAGTCGGTGAAGTTGGAGCTGGGCGGGCAATCGAGCAACATTTGCGAGGATCCCACGACTGTTTGGCGATAGCTGTGCCAACTTGTTTCGAGCACGCAACCCAATTTGTCTGCGTCTCATTGTTTCACTGGCCTGGCTGTTGTTCCCTGTGCTTTTTCCTTGCCGGCCGCCGAAAACGTCGAGGGGATCGTGCCACGAATCATTACGATCCTTCAATGATCGAGTGTTGACCTCTCGAGACGATTTTCTTCGTGGAAATCTCGTTTCACCCTTTATGGCTTGTCGCTGAACGGACTGTCCTCTATGTGCCACATGGACTTCAGCTTCCCAGTGTGGATTATTGGGAGTATGGGTCATCGTATCTAGGGTTTGTCGGTTTTAAAAAACCGGTTTTATTTATAAATTTGTAAAATTCGAGAACCGGTTTTAAAATTAAAAAACCGGTTTTATATATATACTAGAATTAATATGCAGAAATGAATTAATTATTTAATTGCAAACTATGTAGTAGATAACAGTTTACTGTAAAACTAATCATATTCTCAGAAAAGAAATACTAAAGGAATAAAGATATATAATTTAGTAACACCTTTTAAAATATTTATATTTTGTACGGATTTTAGTTATTATAATTTTTTCTATTTGGTTTTTTACAGATAGAGTATATTTTATTTTGTTATATTTTCGTAATTCCATAATATTATTTTTTAAAATAAGTACAAATATTCACTTACTATTTTAATTATATTTTTTTTGTGAAAATTCGAAAACCGGTTTAACCGGTTTTTTGGGAATAGTGGAGTTCGAAAACCGGTTTTTTCAAAAGTCGGTTTTTGTATAAACCCTAATCGTATCGAATTGTAGTACACTAAGACATGAACTTTTAGAATTTTTATTCTTTTTTTTAGAATCTTCCGTCTTCTTTTACAACTTTCCCTCCTCTTTTTCGAATTTTCCCATAACATCCCCAGATTAATAATTCTTCACATTATTATACCATCTAATTTTGACCAACTCGAGTGACTTCCACTTTCCACGCACGTGCTTTTTACTCACTATAAAACAGTCGTAAAGTATTGTCTTCGGCGAACACTTGCGCATGGTGAGAAAATATGGACAGCGATGATTTATTGCATACTGTTGCAGTACACAGGGTTTACTGCCACCACTGTTGAGTTTAATTGCCTTACCAGGTGGCCAGGTTAGGAGCCAGTCCTTCCTCGTCTATCCCACTCTGTCTATATCCCTCTCCGTCTGCCTGTTTACCACCATTGGGTGTTTACCCTCAAAGAGCTCGAGAATATAAAGTTTTAGTTGTCATTGGCGATCGAACTCTGTCGCCGCCAGTTACAAGGCGATCGGCTTAACCGATAGAGGTTACTTCCTTCAAACAGTGGATTAACTCGGGGTCCAACCAGACTGACTGCCGCCATGGTTTATCTTAAACGCCATAACGACGGTTTTAAACGGTGTTAACTGCCCCGTTCAAGTTAATCGGACAGGCTCGTTGCTGCCACGAGATTATCGGGGGCTAATCTAATCCACAAATTGTATTTGAACTCCTTCAGCTTATGGGGGTTCAAGAAGCCACTTATTTATATAGTAAGTATAGGATAAAGCGAGATGAATGTCCCTTTAATTGTACAACTTAATGTATATTGATTAAGTACAATTCGTAAGATTTGTATTAGCTACAGCTGCTGTTTAGATAGCGTTGTCGAGGAAAGTTAGGTGTTCCAACTGTCCTGAGGAATTATTCTTCAGCTTGCTCAGCAATGAAGTTACACTTGTGATTAATGATAATGTTTGGATATCCTCCATGAGGAGATGAGAATTCTTTGCAACATGTAAATTTTGCGTGTAGAGAAGACGAGGTGGCTGGATAACCATAGCACCACCGAGTTCCAAGGACGATAAAAAAGTCACATATCACCCGAAACCCAAAGTAGAATTAAAACGACCTGCCTAAATAATCAAAAGCAAAGAACTCATCCCAAGAACTTCACCTCCCCACCACCTTCGACCACCGTAACCATGCGAAGGACGTCCCGTGGAGCTGAAGGGACCCTGAAGATTCACGGAGCGAAGCTAAAATTCGTTCGTTATGAATAAAATTCGTGCCTTCCATAAACGGCACTCGACCTTTCGAGAGGAAGGAACCGAGGGCCATTGGTAGCAGCAGTCGATTCCTGTTTATGGACACACTTGCGCGTACTCGTCCCACGAATGGCCACTTGATACCTCGCCTCACTACGGCGGAGATTCAGGTGCCGGGGCTGAAACGTGCCGCGCTGAATGGAGGCTCCATCCATTTACGAGATATCCCGTCCATTAACATCACAATATCGGTACCTGTCGGTCAAACACCTGAGGCTCCCTCGGCAGTTCTTATTTATTGCCAGTACGTGCCTGTGCAAGATTTGCTGGAAAATTTCCCGGCCCTTGCCCAGTGGACCCCCTAGTTTAACACATCTGGCCGGGCCCGGGAGTCGACGGATGGTGCCTGTGTTTGCCCGTCACCCTGTTCACCGCGTTTACGTGAGAATCTGAATATTTTTTCTCAATAAGCTCGAGCACCACTAGACTCTTGGCCAATCGAAACGGTCATCCTCGAGTGCTGGCCCTCCTCGAGTGGCTATTACGACCGGGATTGCGTAAATTGTTAAGCACCGTTGCTCGGTGTTTTCGGCAAGCGAGGATACACCATAAAGAAGCAGCTTGCAGCGGCATGGTGAGTTTATAAGCGCCGCTTTATGCTTCTGGATTTTGTATCTTCTCTTCGAGATTATTTGCTGGGGATATTTAAATTTCTAGATTTTATGCGAATTCACACTTTGAAGCCGATCGTTAGCAATCTCAAAATCCACTAAAAACTGTACAACTGTCTGCGGAAGGTTTTCCCGAGGCCCTTCAAAAACGAGTTTCTCGATTGCTATACTACTGTACACGAATGAAGGGCCTCGAGAAGCGACTACGAGCGGAGGGTGCGAAAGGGGGTCGGCGGGGGAAGATGGTGGCGAGGAAAATGGAGTTTTACGTTCATTCATGAAGTGGGCACAATGGGGCAGCGGATCCTGGAGTCATGAATGAACGTAGTGGCCGTAGTAGACGGCTCGGCGGGTGGCCTTCGGGGAAACCTCTTTCAGAGGGGGCAGCTTCCTCGAGGAGGGGCCCTTCTTCGTCTTCTCTGCCGTTAGAAGCCACGGGGCCAAACGTGACCCAAACTCTGCACGGCTCGTTAAAGACCAGCCACCGCCATCGTTTAAGAAACGTTTAAGAAGTTATATTCGAGGCGCAAGGCAGCACCGTAGCTCCATTCACTTTTCCCAACCATTCTTGTTCGTCTCCTTTGCCGCGCCGTCGCGCTGGAACACGCTGTAAGGTCGTAGAAAGTGTTCCTTGTAACAGCTTCGATGGCCCACTCGAGGACTTTGCTGTCCATGGCTTTTCGCAGTTTTGAATATTTATTTAGTCGTAGACGGGGCAACTCTTTGTGAGCGCGGGGGAAATGATATGTTTGTGCAGCAAGTTCTGCTTCTTCAAGGCTCTTCAGTTTTGCTCTTCAGATCTGTAGGCTAGTTATTGTCTAACGTGTTTTAGATTTATAGCAAGGCGTAAGTTCGCCAAGGAAATTTCGCTTTTCGCTGTAATTAGTTAATTGAGTTTATATGCTTGTGTTGAGAGCGGTGGTGAGTTGTGTTAATTTTCTTAAGAATTGTGAGGTTGCTGTTTATGCACTGGGTAGTTTATAAGGAAATGTGAAAGCAGATATAGCATTTCTGTTCTCCGGTGTATTAAGGAGCCATTGATATGGTTATTCATTTAATATTGCCTGTGGTAGTTTAAATAATATCTGAACTTTTAGGCTGTTGATATGGTGAGAAGCCTCTGCATTGTTTTATAAGCTGAAATATGTGTTCTTGCGTTAGTAATCGTCGAGTTCTTTGTAAATTCTTTAGTAAAAGCTCATAGAAGGAACTGCGGCAATTTTTTAATAATCCAAAAGAAAATTAATATTCCCGTTCTTATGCGCCATATCTTTCCAACTTCTAATCACGAAATCTATTCACTTTCGCGCTGGAACAAACACGGCACAGATATTCCCTGGTGTTCTAACTTCGTTTCGCATTATCACGTGTCCATAATCATTAATCACGCGAGGCACGACTGCGGCTGGAAAAAAGAGTGAAGACAATCCATTCGTGTGATCGCTGCGTGGACATATCGATCGACCTGCATCGGACAATGGGAACACGACAGATCTAGGTCGCGTGTCCACTGGATCTAGCATTAAGATCTATCGAAAATGAAATCTTAGTTAACTCAACTGTGCAGGACATTATCATTGACCTTAATTGAAATGGGAAAATAATTCTCAGCTTATCCTCTATGCCTACAATTTCGCTATAAATCCTGCGTTATAAACAACCACACAATCGAATTTAATTTCGATCTCCCATTTTCTTAAAAACAGAGAGCCACGTGAAAAGAACACATATTCCACGCTTTCGACTTACTTTTTAATATAAATGAATCCCCTATTTGTTTCCCTACAAATTACGCCAGCAATTCCAGCGATAACTAGCATTATCGATTGAATTTCACAAGGTTCTTTCTGCGTTGCGTTTCGAATAGAGGCGTACGATCCCGTGGAAATTTCGAGCGATTCCACCATCGGTGATCCGACACCGGCTCGCCATGCAGAAACGCACGAGTCGAGCGATCCATTCGCGTTACGATTAATCCGAAATTTATGGTGGAAACCAACAGGTGTTGGCACTTGGGGCCATTTCAGTTCTCTCGCGTGTCCAGCCGTGTAACAAGGCGTACCACTCTATACCGAAGGATTCGCCTAACCGATATGCGTGACTACTCTTAAACGTTCACTTCCGGTTTCCGGTGCTATCCGCCTAATCAGATATGCTAATCGTCCTCCGCGGCGCTAACTCCTGTTCAATCATTGATTTTTCTCTCCTACGACTGATTTTCTGAGGGCTCCGCGCAGTCCTAACTTCCGCAGCAATTATTTTATACTCTATTACTGATTTATAGCTCGCGATCGATATTTGGGATTACTTTAAAGAATTCTTGACACTGCCAAGTAAATATATCTGTCTCATATATCAATCGCGAAAGGGCTTTAAACGTCGTCTATTTCAGAAATTTGAGTAGAGTTTTCTTCAGTTCAATTTCGAGGTCAGAATTTTATTACTTATTTCATAGCGATTGACTCTTAATTCGGATAAAATTCAAGCGTGGAACGATCATAGAAGATGCTGCAAGTAGGCCTGGGACATTTTCGGAGCGACAATGTTTGCGATATTATTCCTTTTGGAGTAGGGGAGACCGGGGCTAGTTGACTAACGAGGTTAGTTGACTAATTCCCTTTAATTCTTGTATTATGGAATAAATTATGCTGCGATTCGCAATATTGGAGCATATGAATGACCAGCTTGCCACTTAATGTGTCGCCGTGACAAAAACTTGCGTGTTCTGTCAGTGAGAATGAAAAATCTAAAAAGGTCGGCTGGAAGTAAATATTTTCGTTTCGACTATTTATGAATTTTTGTCCACTAAGTACTGCTTGATGTTATTTCATGAATATTTTGTGGAAACGTGATACCTTGACTATAATTTACGGTATTTTATTTTATCCGGTGCGTGGAGGTTTTGTACGTACGACCCTTAACGTGTTAACAATGTCGGACGGGGTTACTTGACTAAGCATAGGAATACTACTAATAATTGCATATTTTATCCTCAAGATGCAGTCGAGGCAAAAAGTTTAGCTGCTCAAGTCCACTTCCCCCACCACAAATCCTTCCAAACTCACCCCTACCAGTTTTACACCCTATCCTCCCTTCAAACTCTCAGGCCTTCCAAATAGACCATAACAATCCAGTACAAAATAATTACAGTATCTTAGACCATGATAATTAATACAAAAAAATAACACTGGAGTGAAAAAAATAAAAAAATTTATTGGTCATAGTATACATATGTACGCGTTTCGTATACTATATTGATGGAATTGGCAGCGTATATATACGTTTTTCACATTATATTGATGTACTGTGACAGCGTATATATACACCTTTCGCATGCAAAGGGTTAAAACTGAAAAGTAAATGTCAAGTTAACTGACCCCATCATATTTGTCAACTAACCCCGTAGCCGGGGTCTGTTGACTTATTCGTCTCACTACTCTAAATACAATAAAAACTACAACCTAGATTAAATTAAAACGATTTTCAAAATTATGCCTGTATACCTAATGAAATTTGGAAACTTTTGGTATGCAGTAAGTGAACAAAATACTAATGGTCTCTTTATAAAAATTAGAAATGTAAAAAATTAGTCAACTAGCCCCGGTCTCCCCTACCATTTCAAATCTTCATTTCGCATAAGTTGAAAGAAACCTCGGCCAGCTCTGGTCGCGACGTACCTTCAGTCGATCCGACTGTTCCCGGGATTCTTACCTGTAGTCGTCCTCGACGTAATCCGGAGGAAACAGATGCCAGGACGCGTCGTAGCACTCGTCGTATCCGGCTGCCATTTTCCGAGTTCCTCTTCCGTTCACTTTCCTCTGTGCCTTCAGCGGAAACCCCTCGATCCTTGCAGCAGTTCGCGGCGAGAGTCCTGCCGTTTCTCTAACGCTCCCGATCAAATTCGAAAACGGCTAATCTTTGGCGACGAGTTCATTCGAAGCGATATGTTTCTCTGTCGCAGGAAAATACCTCCCCAAATCTACCTTTTTGCCGCCGCCTCCGTGCTCGGTCCTTCGAGCCGATCGGCAGAAATTTTAATCCCTTCGGTGTCCTTCCTGCTTTTCCGCCGAGCGACCTTCTACTCCTCAGCTTTCTTTATTGCAGAAATACACTTTGCCGAGGAACGAAACGAAGGGTGCTCGCATGACTTCGTTTGGAGTACGTGGAACGAAATCTCGCCGAAGTAGTAACACACTGGATGACACAATTAAAGTCGACGACGGGGACGTTTCCCACCCGTCCAATCCGTAATGGATGCTCTCACTTACTGAGAACTATACAGGGATATATCGATCACCTATATATTGTATCAAAAATATGGCTACCAGATAGGAGCTCCGGCAACGTTATCTGTTTGATAACACCGTATATAGATTAGTTTGACTACTGTAACGTCAGAGAGTCCGAAATGATATCGGATTTTACGGAGGTGCGATACATATTGTACTGGAAAATGATTTTGCCGGAGACCTTCGAGAAATATCCCTCGACATTAATCCTGCCATTTATTTGAATTCAACGTAATCGGAGATGCTTAATTGTATTATTCGAACAGTTTAACAGATTCGTAGAAAATAGGGAAGAGTTTCAAATTGGACGGGATAGGATTTAATTTAGGGGGATTTGCGTTTTAATGTAATCAATTTCGCAGGAACGGTTCGCAGATAAATTTATTGTTGTTGACTGTAGAGGATGAAACGGGGGCAGTTATCATTGCACGGTTGCGACTAGCGAGGTGGGAAAAGAATTTGCGAAAAAAATGAAATGAAAGTATCTGTGCAAGAACGAGGAAGAAATAATAGATTATTGTGGTATCTTTCTCGCGTGACGATTTCACGATATCTCGGACCAATGGCGGCGATCATTTGTTACCGTTTCTATACGGAGATCTTAATAGATACGCACGTGGATGTGTAGATACTGTTCGCTGTCAATGTGGTTAACATTTCGTAATAATTAGTATTTCTTTTAGACATCTCGTAACAAGTGGCAATTCCCTTCGGCGATATCATTCACCAGCATTCTGCTCCAATACTTTGAGTTGTCATATCACGAACGGAACTTTGGATAAGAACGGAAGGGTGATTAATTGATTATTAATTAATATTCTTAATTCAATGTTATACACAACGGTTCTTCACAGTTTCATATAATTAAGTACCTGTCTGTTTTATGCTTTGAAAAAGTTGGTGATCTCAACAGGGAACACCCAGATCTAACAGAAACCTGACCCAAATCAAACCCAGACCTAATCATTTCGTACGCCGAAATGTAACGTGTTCTCTGCTTGATGAACTCGATTAATCAAGCATCGTATCTCCTAACTGTAGCACCTAGATTTTACCTAAATCTGGGTCAGCCACGATAGCCCAGGATTAAAAAGCAAGAACAGAACACGGCGTTACAATTTTTGTTCCGATTCATTAAATTAATGTTATCTAATCGAATCCACATCGAACTCCTACCTAAAACAGATTGACTCAAACGTGATTGAGGCATTTGATGGAAAAAGGGCACATAAGCCTATGTGCCCTTTTTCCTTAAATCGTTTAAATCGACTCAGGTATGTGTTATGTATATAATATATCAAGGACATTACTTCTCTCGCGTTCAGATTACCTAGATGCTGTTTTATCACGTAGCGTGATCGACTCGCAGCTTCATAGTCGCTGAGCGGTCGCGCAACCGTGCTGTCACGCAATTAATCGTACTTTTGTTTCATAGAGGATTGTGTAAGCGAGGAAATATGGAAAGTGAGGCGAGTATCGAATCCGCAAGGAAAGAAGTTAATTTAAGAAATAAAAAATTGATTTGTAAGACAGCTTGCTGCAAAAAATCGAAGAAACTAATACTTACTTAAAACATTACATTTTTTGTTTATTTTTTTGCTTCATTTTGTATTTTCTATTTAAGGGGGGTCACTCAAGTGAAAATGAACTACCAGTAATTTTACAGATAAAAATTTGAAAATATTTATATCCATATTATTTTTTACGCTGAAATGAATTATGTAAGAATTAATACAGTGACATTTTTTTTCAAAAATTTAAAAAAAAAAATTTCGAAAAAATTATTCGATTGTAAAATCCATACCCTTATTTCTGTAGAATTGTATACAAAGACTGCAAACAAAATTTCAGCTCGAAAACTTCATTTTTGTCGGAGTTATAAAGTTTTTTGTTTTGGCGCAGTAACTAAAACGCTCCTGCTTCGTACGTTGGACCGACCAAAATGAACTACCAGTTATTTTACAGATAAAAATTTGAAAATATGTATATCCATATTATTTTTTACGCTGAAATGAATTATGTAAGAATTAATACAGTGACATTTTTTTTTTCAAAAATTTAAAAAAAAAAATTTCGAAAAAATTATTCGATTGTAAAATCCATATCCCTATCTCTGTAGTATTGTATGCCAAGCCTGCAAAAAAAAATTCAGCTCGAAAACTTCATTTTTGTCTGAATTATAAAGTTTTTATGTTTTGGGATAGTAACTAACACGCTCGTGCTCCGGACGTTGGACCTTTCTCTTCTTGCAATGCCTGTTCTCTTCGTGATTGTGCAGTTCGTATCATTTTTCTTGCACGTTTGTATCTTTCTGAGGCTTTCTGTTTATACCTTTCAGGGTACCCTGCCCTTTACCCCCTAAAGTAATACCTTTCGTACGCTCCTGTTTTACCAAATCGGTCAAAGCTCTCCATAATCTTTTGCCAACGTGGTTCACACACTCTTTTTTTCGATTTATAACTTTATAACTCGGACAAAAATGAAGTTTTCGAGCTGAAATTTTTTTTGCAGGCTTGGCATACAATACTACAGAGATAGGGGTATGGATTTTACAATCGAATAATTTTTTCGAAATTTTTCGATATACATATTTTCAAATTTTTATCTGTAAAATAACTGTTAGTTCATTTTGGTCGGTCCAACGTACGAAGCAGGAGCGTTTTAGTTACTGCGTCAAAACAAAAAACTTTATAACTCCGACAAAAATGAAGTTTTCGAGCTGAAATTTTTTTTGCAGTCTTTGTATACAATTCTACATAAATAAGGGTATGGATTTTACAATCGAATAATTTTTTCGAAATTTTTTTTTTTAAATTTTTGAAAAAAAAAATGTCACTGTATTAATTCTTACATAATTCATTTCAGCGTAAAAAATAATATGGATATAAATATTTTCAAATTTTTATCTGTAAAATTACTGGTAGTTAATTTTCACTTGAGTGACCCCCCTTAAGGAATGTAAAAAAAATGCGTAACGAAGTAAGTAAACAAAATTATATTTAAATAACTAAACAAAGAAGCAATTTTTTTACGAATTTACCATATGTACGGAATAAGGGCACATAAATCACTTGCTTGAAACTTATAAATAAAGACACATATCATTTTCAAATCATGACTTCTGTTTTCAGAACGTTTGAAGGACACGGTAACTACATCCTTGAAAAAATTGGATTTAATTGCATTACTTTTTATTAAGTTATACTGTAATGAAAACTTTGAAATCGATTTTCTTGAAATGGCATTTTGGCGTATGTGCCCTTTTTCCATCAAATGCCTCAATTGCTTGATCATCCACGAAGAACAAATAAATCCAACGACCAAACGTCCCTTTAATTATTTCGAACGATCCAAGTGTTTTAACGTATGATTGATAATTGCAACAATTTTCCGCGCAAATTGGAAATCTCTCCGTAACACTTGGATGAGAGGAAAGCATTCTCGATGGTCCTCGGAAGGTCGCCCCTTCGGCAGACATCTCTGCACCGGTCACCAAGGGTGTGAGAAAGTTCGCGAGATAACCGACTAATTTGTTACTGCTCTACAATCGGCTGTACCTTACAATTTGTTAATGACAAGAGACCCTCGAGGTGAAGTATCCAGGCTTAGCCGACAAGTGCCACCGAACTGAGTCTGCTACGAGTGCACTGATAAAGCGAAATATTTCCTTCCGTATCTGTATTTGTATATGCAACGATCACGATAAGTAGTCGCCGGTTTTGCAAACTAAATGCACACGTGCAGATTTAAAAGTTTTCTGCGAGCGGCGAGGCGCAGGAGCTGAATGAAAGGCAGTAGGTGCCTCCGTGAACGAGGGAAGGGACTTTGACGACGATTGAAAGGGGGATCCCTTTATTAGAATCTTGAGGATTCGATGTACAGGGTGGCCCATGCGAAATGTTGCACGTTACTTTCTTGCAAAGTGTTGGAGACGACGAGGAATTTCTTTTACATTTCATTTAAAAAATGAGGATTCACGTGGGAGCACTTCTAACGTTCTGTCCTCCAAGGATGTTTTAGGACACATGTTTTATAAAATCGATTTCTAAAATAAGACGGGAGATTTTTGTAGCTACTTGCAGCAGTTTTTGAGAAAATACTGTGTAGCATTTGGTGGAGTGTATTGATTTGTATATTGGCCAGTAAGAAATGGCGACGCAATGGCCAAATAAACACGATCGTCAGATCGATCGCGTTACCAAGCTTTCTTCCGTTGAATTTCTAGGACAGTGTGACGCACTTATCTGTCCATCAAGCACATGTACGACATATGGGCTGTAATCTCAGCTTATCGTGATTCACGATAAGGGATATTTTTTTTTCGTAAGAATGAACGGGCGACGTGTCGATATTATTAATACCGCGAGCAATAAAATAATGCTCCGATTGTTTCGCATGCTCGCGAGTTTCGTGAGTCGGAAACGTTTCTCTGCTCGCGAAAGGGCTTGGAAAAGAATCGAAAGAGTCGCGATAATTGTTTATTGTTCTTCAGATTGCAATGTACCGGGTGTGTCGCGAACGGCATCGCATGAAACGATTGCTAATAGATAATAAAACATTTCTTCGCCGTCGCCGGCTAGAAACTCTGGCATTATTAAAACAGACGCAGTGTTTCTACATATACAAGGTGTCCCCTGAAATTGAGATATATCATCGAAACGATTATGAACAGAGATCGTTTACAACGTTGCTCCGCGTCGAGCCTTAATTGAAAACTGTCCCGGCTGCAGACAAAACAGAGCGTAATATTGAAAACCTTGCAGCAAGAGGGGTGCAGCCCCATCTTTACCAACTTCGAGTAAATTAGAAAAAACAGTTTATAAAATTATCGCTTTGACTTAAGATTGAAAAGAGAACACTAATTGACAAAATATATATTTCTACAAAATAAGTGGTAGTTACTGAGTTTCTATTTCTATTTTCGGCGAATTCTCAAAATCTGCTGCGTGGAAAGTGGAGCTGCAGCCCTCTTGCTGCAAGATCCCCAATTGCATCTTGACCGAAGGTTACTTATAGTATACCGATTATGTCACCGCGGAATACACAGTATTACGTCCTCAGCGGCGAGCCACGCAAACAACGGGCTGGCTCAGATTAAATAATTTATTAGCGTAACATTAATTGCACATTCAGGATAACCGTACAAGTTCGGCCGCACGCGACCAGATAATTGTGCGGCCGTGAAGCGAGAGATACAATAAATTTCCGTCCGTTTTTCATTCACTCGCGTGTGCGCTCTTGAACATTGGCGCTCGAAACGATCGAAACGGAGAAATAATAAAAGGGACCGGGGGGGCGAACACGAAACTGAGGGGTGGAACGGGGCGACGGTCGGTGGAGGGAGCGAGGGAGAATGGTCTCTCTCAAACTTTCCATATCGGCATCCAGCAGTCAAGATCGAACGACTTCGGCGCAAGTTATTAAACAGCTGTAGTAGTTACAGTTTAGCAACGTCCATGAATTTTCAGCAAAATCGTTCGACTCTTCCATTTATTCCCCCCCTCCCTGCCTTTGTATCGCTTGACTTCTCAGCCTCTGGTATCAAAAGAATTGCAAGAACGATAATAGTTGGCTGCGAATTATCATCGCATGGCGGAACCCCGGTTCAATGAGATAACGAGCATAACGGCGCCTGGTCGTGTACTTTGAGCACGACCAGAAGCGTCGCGGAGGTTTACGTCGTGCTCGACCGATCACCCTTTTTTTCGTCTATGTCCACGCGTAATTGCTATCTTCGTGACCGCTATGTTTCTTGCTTCGTCAGGAGCGCCGTCGATACGTTGTCGTGTTGTCAATTAGATTACACGCTGGCTAGACAACTTGGCCGAACGAGTACACAGTTTCGACGGCGGTGATCGAGTCGCTGCTTAAAATAATTAGGAGATATCCTCGTTCTACAGTGCTTGACTCTTAAATCCAAAAGCGAATGATCTCCCAATTATTTTGAGCATTACATGTCTCCAGCACCCGATACTTAGCTAGCTTTCTCCAATCCAACATCGTTATATCCTTCTACACAGTGGCATAGTCAGATCCTTTACAAGTGGGGACTTAGCCAGACGAATTGCCGCCGCGAACGACTACTTGTTGGTAGATTCACTGGTCTTAAATCGAAGCAACGAAAATCCACGCGACCACGGATCTAACTTTTTCAAACAGCAATCTTGAGTCTCGATCTCACACGGTCGAACCCGGCTCCCCGAGGACTCGTGGCAATTTAAGAGCCGCTCCGCCGTCGCGCCGCGAAACGAACCATTCCGCCGCGAGCACTGTGCAAAGAAGGATACAGCTGGGGAAACGAGACATTTCCACGCGTTTCGACTGGCTTCTTTCAACCGAACCACCGACACGTTTCGCCCGGCATCGCGATCGATAAACGATCGATAAGTATAGCCGTATCTCTGCTAGTGCAGCTGTCCCGGCGACACTGATCGCGAGGCGTTCGATCTTGACCGCTCGATTACAGCATTGCGAGCCTTGCCGATAACGCTTTCCCTCGTTCCACGCGTATCCAAAATAAAAAGTACCGCGGCACGATCAGAATCCTTTCTAATCCTTCTGCTTCCCGGGAGGAACAGTGTCCTCTCTGCTCTTTCCTCCATCCAAAATGCTTTGCGCCTACTTAGCGTCCTTTCGAGCAGCCTTCTTGCGAGCGATGCTCTTCTTCTCCTGCGCAGCCGATGAGCTCTCCTTCTGAAGGGAAGCACGAGGCTTCCATGACGCGCCGGATTTCTGGGTCTTGCGTTTCTCGGCTACCACTCCGTTGCTCACTTCCTGCGTAAGGGGCACCGCTTCAAACCCGTGTGCATCGATTAATCTCTGGGTAATTGGTTAATCTGTCGGAAAGGTCTGTTCTATTAGAAGTTTCTAGTAATTCGCCGTTCTTATTAACCCATGGCATACTAACTTAATATCATTTTCTGATACTGTATTCGTAGAAATCGTTATTCATTTTTAATATTGGTATATGATTCATAAGCTTCGTTATGGAGATAATTAACTTTTGACTCGCGCGTGGTTAGTATGCAGAGGGTTAATTGGGTGCTTGATGACCCCACTTTTAGTGTTTTTAGATTAGATGTAGAAGCTAGCGTTTCGTGGTCACGCGGGGTGTATCGCACCCCAGGCAATTTTCTTCCAGAAGTCAAAATTTTCTGTAAATTTTCAGACCTTAATATCAAAAATTAAAAATTTGGTGGACTTTAACAAAAAATGTCGCTTTTTCCGCAAATATTTTTCCAACTACAAATTTCACCGTGTGAAAATTTCCATTTCTAGAAAAAGACTATTAGAGCACGATTGTACGAGTATGGCGAATGTTTCAATTATCACTGAAAAGTTAAAAGATTCAGGAATACGAAAATGGTGACTCAAAAATGAGGCTGGGGTGCAGTGAACCCCCGTGTGACCAATTTGTGATTATAAGAAGCTGTGACCACGGAGGGTTAATATAGAGTTATGTTGGGAGATATTTAATGAATGAAATAAGCCCGAATGTCCCCTCCGACAGACGTAAATGCAGGAGGCAATCCATGAAACTGATCGAAGAGAATACCTGCTTGTGTTGAGTTTGCAGCAGATTCTACTTCTCCGTTAATGAAATCGCTGGTTCGATCGCTGACTGTTTGCATCTGGGGTTCTACAAAGATAAAAGTCTCTGGTTGCTCCTTCAGTAATCTATATAGTTTTATTTCATAGATCTCGATTTGGATGATAATTATTCTACAAGCATGACGCTATATCTCTTCTAAGCAGAAACAGAGAAAAGGTCCACTATGTTCTATTAGCATATCCTACGCGAAAGTATTAGGACGTCAAGAAGTAAAGAGTCTACGAGACATTTCACACATTCTGGCGGGTGTCCCCTTTATTCAAATATCTCTGGTCCGATTCGCAAACATTAGCGCGCCTCATCAGCTGACAGAGCAGTGCACCGAAACGCCTCTGTCGGGAAAATGGTTTCCGGTGTACGACTCGTGCAGCTGATAGGCGAGTAAAATAGCGCGTCGTCATCGGCATCATACTCCTTTGCTGAAGAGTAGGCAGACTCACCCGGACTGGCGCACTCGCAGCTGGCTGCTATCTTCCCCAAGTCCGTGTCGCGCGTATTCTACAATTTGCATAGCAAGGAAATAGTATAATCTTGTATTTTCATCATTCAGATGTTATCGCCGATATATCCATCGATTTTTCCTACCTCGTCAATAGGAAATATCGTGGGCTTCTGTTTGCTGACACTGCGGAAGAAATCATGAGCATCACTTTGAAGATCCTTTACCTCGTTCGACGACACATTCAGCTCTGCCTCGTCCTCGCTGCTTGTGCTCGATTGCATGCTGCATTCGGCGGGCTAAAAGTTTATCGAACAGATTCTTCTTGAACGAGTTTCGATGGCAGATTACATTGCGAATCGTTCACTTAGAGCAGCGTCGCCAAATTAAATTTCGCCGTAGAACCCTTCTGAATTCGCTAAAATTTGGCGGAACCCCCAACTTCAATAGTCTTTTCTTATTTTTGTGCACAGTGCGGTGACTAATTACTCGTTGAATAATTCGCACATTTTTTTTAATACTTAAATTTTATTAGAAGATAAATTTGGAAACGCTGACTTAAAGGGTGCAGAAGTCTTTACTCGTTCGATTTATCATTTACTAGTATCACTTGTTAAAGAGAAGGCACTCCAAATGTACCGCGACGTTAATTTGCGCATTTCACTCACGTTAAAATCAGTATCATCCGAGTTGTACTCCCGCGCGAGTCTGTCTATCCTCGATTGCAGCGTTTCGTTCTCGTAATCGTCGCTGCTCTCTCCGGCGGAGCTGACTTGAGAGAACTTGCGCTTCGCTTCCATGTGGTTGGAGCTTTCGGCTGACTCTGTGGCCGACTTCTCGTCTGGCGTTACTGCCTGCGATCGTTTGATATGTTACGATGTTAATCACTGAAAATTCCTTATTACGATTGCTATCGTAACGGTGGACAGAGCCTGATCCGTTCAATGCCTTGCTTATCGTTTGCGGGATTTCGGGAGAGTTGACGCACTTCACGAATATAAGGGCAGGGGCATTTAACAAACTATGTGTATTATACTGGTAAAATAATAGTTTCATTACAGTGCTGCGGCACTACCACAGAATGTATTATTAATCTATTTTATCTCGCTAGTACTATGTGGCTATAGTGGCAGTAATCTGTATTATGGTGTATTAATACACTAGTAGCCTAGTAAGATTATAATAGTACTTCAATTTC
The DNA here is from genome assembly GCA_946251845.1 of Andrena fulva. Taxonomy (NCBI): domain Eukaryota; kingdom Metazoa; phylum Arthropoda; class Insecta; order Hymenoptera; family Andrenidae; genus Andrena; species Andrena fulva. Next base: position 55,324,155 of record OX276329.1, on the reverse strand, counting down.
AACAGGGCTGTAATCTGGTGGCAATATACTTCAAGCGAAAGCTGTAATAGTGGCTATATAGATATAGCATAGTTCTGATACAGCTGTAATATAGTCTCAGTGCAATTGCAGTATACCAGTACAATACACGTATTAAAGGAAATCACTCTACACAAAAGGTTCAACTGTTCAACAACGTTAGCGATCTACTTAGGTACTGACACCACACTCTACAAAATACTGGAATAACTCTACTTACCGTTTCAAGGTCCATGCCGCTTATGCGAATTTTAGTCGGTGGAGGTGACGGTGATGATTTGGACGTGTCCAAGCAAGACAGTGTCGACAGAGTCAACTTGATGGATTTGATCAGGGCCTTCTTTGCCTCGATCATCATCAACCTCTTGTCCTACATCCATCACCGAGACTATTATCGCTCCGTTTAATGGAACGTCTAAGGACTGACCGGAGGGACACTACTAACTACTTCCATGAAACTTTCACTGAATTTCTCACAGCCCATGCTCGAGTTTCTTTCATCAAAACGACTTATGGGGGGGGGGGGGTTCGACGTACAAACAGAGAATCACAGAAAAGACAGCCATAAAAGTACATACAAGTGGGATAAAAATTCGTCCATTTACCTTGGGCGCTCTGCGTCTTGACGATTTTATCGCCTTCAGGTTCATAGTTCTCAGCCTTCTGCGACTCCTTTGCATGAACTTCACCTAAATAGAAAGCGATTTTAATACAATGTTCATTGCATAAACTTCGTTTCGGACTTGCACAGTTGTTATCAGAGAGTAACTGGTGTAACTTGCGGGTGTTACTCGAGATTTTTCTAAATTTAAGTGTAAAAAATATGTACCATTCCACTAGGTTGTATTCGCGGATAGCCCAGAATCAAGGCACCCACGTTAAGGCCGCTTCTAATGATCCGCAGAATGACCAAGCCTGGCAAGAAGAGGACCCAAGGCAGAGGTCTCACCAGCTCCACTTTCCCAAACACTTTTCCATTCTCCTCTGTTAGAACAAACAAAGGAAGAGAATGTTGCAGCTTACGAGCTCGTTTCGCTTAATATTTAAATCATTTTTGCCCAGAGCGACAGAAGAGCTACATCAGGCGCTGAGGGGATTGCCAGTTTAAGACACTCGCTCTTTCGCGAATGTCGTTTGCAGACGTACCAGCATTGACTTCCTGGGCTGGCAAGCTCCATTGCGCTGATTTTTCCACGACCCACAGGAACGAGTCAATGAGCTTCAGCAGCGACTGCCCGAGGGAAGTTTGTGCCGTTGTGATGACCGCCGACTCTATCCACCCTGTAACACCCTCAGGCGCCTTGGGTACCACCTGAAGAATTAAGAATTATCAAGAAAAGCTACAGAATCGTAGCTCTATATTCACGCATTCACACTTGGATTGTTTATCCCCTGTTTCATATTATTTCGATGCGATTTCGATACTCACGACGACTGACGAAGATCCTTCATTCTCCATATTTGAATTCAATCTGAAAGTGGAGGCAGAGATTCTTTTAAATTTGTGGATAGGGTGAAGCATTTGTCATTAGATTGGTGTATTATTTATCACTGCGTTATTTTGCAACACAGATAAAGTGCATAGAACTAGATGGAAAGGACGTGGAAGCATCACTCAACTTCGAGCGTAATAATAATCTAACAACAGTGCTTATTCGACAAGCTTAGATAAACTTAAACAAACATGTCACGTTTAAATTTAGTAGCGGGGCTAAAAACGCGGGTGTTCCTCGAGATTACAAAATAAGATATTGCCTTCGTTTCACTCGACACTTATCGCACTTCCATTCATGAGGCTGCTGGAAAAGCTATTAGTTCGGATGTAGGGAGATGATCAAGCTCCTTTCGACTCGAACAAGCTCTACTTTTGCGCTTTGAGATGACGAACAGTTTTTCCAACTTCCAGCGAATAGAATCGGGCCACCATCCCCCTTCATTGCATCTTGACGATACTTACACCCATCCCCATTCGTTGCATTACAATATTAAAAACAATGAACTCGAGGGCTCGTATTAAGAACTAACACCGCGCAACCATACACCTTTTGCAAACATGAAACTCACTATTTTTTAAGTATTGAAAGCAAAAACGGACTGACCCACATTGAAAAAAAAATTATTTGCTCTCAATGCCTCATTTCTATTTCTTTCACTTATACATATATTTCGTCGAAAATTTCCATCCCGATCCACGATCGCAGTGCAATAAATAATTAATGACCATCGATCACACGCGACGTATCGATAAAGTCACCTGTGGTACAGTCAATGTGGAGACGAAATAGACTGTTTGAAATTCGAATCCTCGGAAGCAACGGAACTTGTAGCTTTCTCTACGCGGCACGCTGCCCCCTGACACGAGCCAAATAACATTTTCGACTTTGTTCGAACCGGGGGACGTTCGCGCGGTTCGATGGACGGGTTCGCGCGAATAAAACTTCTTCGGCATTAAGTCGGAATGGATCGTCAATAAATAAACAATAAGAAGTGCAACGGTGGTAATCCGCTATCGGGAAGGCATGACCTCGTCCTATCGCGCTCCGAGCGCAGAAACTCCCATGATGCAAAACGCGACGCTCGGTGCGAAAATAAAAAAAGGGGGCACCCTCCCGTCGTTCGTAGGTTGATCGATAGATTTTTGTACGTTTTCGTGTTGTTTCGTGTACAGGGTGGTGGGGAGAGGAATTATTGGGGTGTGTAGTCGATGAACTGGATAGAAAGTATTTAGGGTGATTTCATGCGGGACACTTTTGTCACTTACGATTGATATTTCGAATAGATTCACTATCAACACGAATAAAGACAATAATTTGTTTAAAATCGTAGGAGAAAATAGAGTTGTAAATGAAAAAGTCCTTAGCGATTTGCGTTTATTTTAGGAACTTGATTAGATGTTCTTTTTAGAATGTGTTTGGAAAAGTATTCCAAGCATACTACTTTAATTTCCATGCACCCTTCAGGTCTTTATTGAGTTCTGTGCTTTTTAATGCGTTCCCCAACTGTGCTTAATTGGCGTTTTCCAGTCTTGCGCTAATTGTCTAATGTTTCAGTCAGAAAGGATATTTATATTATATTTACATTTGTTCGTCAAATTGTTCCACGAGGAGGAGTGGAAGCAGTGAATTATAAAAAACACGTTAAGAAACGGACGGGAAGACGGTGCACGATATATGAAGCGCTGTTTGTAAACATTTGAATGGAACCAACTATCCTGATTCGAAAGTTATTGTAACAGAAGAATGACTGTTAAGGTCTCGGCGAATCTGAAATCGATCGTCTAACAATTTCAGGGTTTAATTCCCATATTGTGCATTTTTAATGCGAATTCCAAGAGTATTCTGATTCAACGAAACCCCAAGAAAAATATTTAAGTTAGTCCTCCAAATCCGATTCCTCAATTCGAAGATTACTCAGGTATTTCTAAATAATTAGAGATTAACAATTCTGTTGAAAGGTCGTATTATCGCGAATACCATCCCGAGGAAGTTAGGATTCCAGAAAATCTTGCAGCATATCAAAATCATCGATCCTTCGAATAGACCTGTCACTTCGAACAAACATAACTATCTCTTTAAATAACTTCCCCGCGGACCAGAATCTTTTACCACGAGTCACCATTCACCAAGCACACATTTCATCCTACCGAATCAAGAGTATCAATTAAATTTTCAGCACAAGATCGACCTTAACTCGATACTCGATCATCACTTTGCACCGAGCTTTCTCTGCTTTCTCTGATTTCGCCACAAAAAATCTGCTAAACGAACGTGAAAACTTTTCTGCAACGTTGGCCGGCGACGGAGCCAGCAACAAACAATCAATAAGGAAAGCAACGATAACAATTCCGACATCGGAAGGCGCGAGCCGGTGTTATCCGCGCGGGACGCAGAAGCTCTCACAACGACGATCTCCCAGCCGAAGACGGCGCAGCGCGAAATAAAAATCGTTCCCCGCGATCTAGCCGCGGTGACCCGTCGACATTGAAAAATCAAGCGGCTTGGAAAACGGGAAAGAAGAAAAGGAGAACGGGACTCACCGAACGCTGCTCGCTCTACCGTATAGCGTCGATTCCGCGCTGCCCGCGACCGACTACAAGGAAACTTAACGAGGACCCCAGTTTTTTCTGATGTTTATGTCAACGAGGACGTATTTGGAGCGAACGTTATAGAATCGAAACGGGTTTCGGGAACTCGAACCGCTTTATTCAAAATTCTCCACGTGAAGGAGCACTCGTTCCAGGAACCACCCAAAGTAAAACACCTTCGCTTCTCTGTTCCCTCGACTTGAAGAACCAATGTGCATCCTACTCCACTTTAGCGCGTCTCTGCACTCTCTATCCCACCGTCAGTGGTTGATAAAAGCAAGAAACAGAAATTAGCTAAGAGGCGATGAAGTTCGATCTACCAGAAAAGTTGCCTCGGCTTCCAAAAGCCAATCTCCTCGTAGCCAGCGATCAATCTATCGATTGAGACTACCCGGTACCATGGTCGGTTCTAAGAAGCCGTGCAACCGCGCACCGATACAAACAACGATCCAGGACCGACTGGTATCGATGTCCAACTGGAGCCAGTGCAGAGATGACCGCAGAGATCGGGACCATGAAAAATCTGCATTACATAAGCCTAGCCAGACGTTCTACGGTCGCTTCCTGTCGCAGAAAACCGCGGTGCAAATAAAGCAGCGAGGTGGACCGTTGCCATCGAGGGCGCCTTTGCTTCGCCGTGGATTGCCTCACCTGGACGATCCAGCGGTGCCGGTTAACGGCGGAGCCTTCCTTGGCAGAGCCTCCTCTTCGAGTCCTTCGGCGAGCTCCCGCGAGGCCTTCGAGTCGTTCTTCCAGGGGTCCGAGGGGTACCTGGCGAACTAGGGGCACGGGCTACCGACCGTCCGATCGCTGGCAATCGCTGGCGACTGGTACGACTGGCGGAGAAGTGTCTCGATCGGGGAACCTTTGGCCGGCAACCGTATCTCCGCGGCTTCCTCCCGGTGATCGCGCACGTTAATGGTCACTGGGAACTCGGTGTGCGCCGGGCTCTCTTCTTCTCTCCTCCTTGACTTCGGACCGCGGTGGCCCCCATCGAAATCTCGCGTTCCCCTCGCGGCGGAACAGTTGGATGTTGTTCTGGTATATACGAGATACAATTGGAGGCTGGGTCGAGGGAGCTTTATCTCGGTTTTGGAGAGATTATAGTTTGCTGTAGGTGCTGGATGCTGATAATCGTCGGCTTCTCGATCGGCCGTTTTTGCACGCAGGATTTGGGACTTGTTTTTCGGATGGAGTTTTAGGGTGTGCCCATGAGGGAATATTGGGTTCTTCCTGGAACAGATTAGAGTAAATAAAAGAATACGGTGTTGAATCCTATTAAACGTTTATTATCTCACCATTAAAATTTCAATTTTGAAGCACATTCGCGCGATGACCGTTGTGTACGCACATCTACATAGAGCAATGAACGTAGCGCAAGTTAAGACGTGTTACTATCTCTCCCTCTGTCCGTAAAATATACGCGGTGTGATGTCACAATCCTAATCAAACGATAGTAACAATAATCGACGTGTTCCTTACAGTTAATTCGATTCTTAAGAACCTAAAGACGACACGTAATTCGTAGCTTCTCTTTTTATAATTATTGAAACCGATGATTTCAAAGTGGCACGCGTACCAGCCATACACACCAAGCAAATAACGCGCATATACAGTTTTCCCTTATGTGATCGGAAACCCTTTCGCTCGTTGCCTCTCATACCTTTCGGCCACACAGTTTTACAAATTCTTTTTCTCACTCCTCTTCCCCCTCCGTAGCGAAACGCTTCGCTTGCCTCGCGCTCGGAACGTAATCGTCGTAGCGCCCGACAGATACACCCCGCGCGCTTCCTCCGATAATTCGAGCTCTCTCTGTAATCTCGCGTTCGTCGCTGTAGTAAGGCCATTCCTGCTTTGAAAGACGGACCGCGGAGATGCGAAGGGCAAAATGAACCGGGTAACGATCGGGCGCCAACGCCCGATCCAGCTATCTCCCGCATCTCCGAAAAATACAACGCTGGTAACGGAAGCAGAATCTATCATTATGGTAATTCTATTATCAGGGGGGCCCGTATCTGAGTTACGTTGTCGCTCGATGACTTTCAAGTCTCCTGACTGCAATTGCATGTAAAGTTTTCGAACGCGTACGGGACGCGCTAGTTCGTGAGAATGAAAGATGAAAAAAAAAAATTGATAAAACTTGTAAAATTCAATTTAATGCGTTTCGTGTCGGCTTCAACATACATCATCGATCCTTCCCTCGGCTTGACAAACTTAATATCCCGTTTATAACAAACAGTCGGGTTACATGCGTGTTTTACAATTTGCACAATGTAAGCGGCTTGAACGAGTCGAAAACAGCAATATTAATGTACGCACGACATATAAATCTACGCTTTCGGAGAACTACAACGGGGGGGGGGGGGGGGGGGGGGGGTTGGTTGGTTACGGAAAGGGCACAACTTGAGGCGAGACTGACGTTTATCGGTAAAAAAGAATGAACGAACGTAGTGCATTTACAAACAAAACCACTCATACGTTAATTAACATAGCGTAACATAGAATCGTCGTGTAACAAATTCGATTCGGATAACAGATAGGATCATACGCATTCGAAAATTCCCGCTTCCATACTTGGCGACTTGTCGATGTTCAAAGCTCTACCATTATTGTGTAGTACGACAAAGAACTATGACAATATGTAAACCGCTAATCCTGTATCAATCTCGTAACGATTACTTGCTGTAGAGTACAAGTTGCACGAGTGCATCGTTCCACGTATATCTATATCCTAATTACGTGCGAATCCCAATGAACTCGGTGAACTTTTCTTTAGTAACAAAATGAAGGCGCAGAAATGCTTAAATAGCTATACAAAGTAGCTTATCAATTATGCAAAAGGGTACTGATACTGGCTCACAAACGTAATAAACTGAAACGCACTTGGACAATTTGCTGTTATTCGTCTTATAATGATTGTACAAAATGTGAAATTAATATTCCTCCTCGTCATCGGGCGCGAGTCCATCGCCTTCTAACTCCTCGGGTGGTGCGAATCCTTCCTAAATCGAAACAAAAATGGCCATGTAATCTGACTGCACTTGACTCGCGAGGCGGTGTCGTTTTACGTGCAAACTCTGCCTAAAATATACCTCTGTTGCGTAAAGGACTTCTAAGATTTTCTGTACTATTGGCGGAGGATCTCCGTTATCACAATCTTGGCACATAACTTCGATATCGCGTAATTTACCGAAATAGAAATCCCTTTCTTTCTCCAATCCCTCGAGTGACATCTTTAGTTCCATCAACTGTAACGAATCAGATATTCATCAACAAGTGTTGAGTAATTAATATCGCAAAGTAGTGTGCTCGATAATTTCTGTTCTACCTGAGCGCTTAGCTCTTCAACTTTGCCAGAATCGCCACGATTACCAACGGCCCCTGTTTTCACTGGTGGACGATGAGTGGGGACTTTGTTAGCTAGATTAAAAAGTTCAACGTATCATCCTTTGATCTTTCTTCTATCTAATTTGTTATTTCTTTTCACAAACTGGTATCTACTATATTTACATAGATATTACGTACAGTTTACGAGAGGACTATAATTATTCGACAACAGATCTACTTGGACATATAATACTGTTCCAACATTTATGCAAGCAGTGGGAGTACTAACTGTAAGCGTGGCAAGTTTGTGCGACGCACAGTACCAAAAGTTAAGAGGCATGCACTGACGTGTTTAGCAATTGAGCAAACGAAATTATATAAATGTTTCTATCTTAAAGGAATTAAAAGAGTAAACGGAATTCCAGTATACTTTCGAAAGGTTTGGAAACATTATTATGTATTACATGCGACAGTTGATTAAAGTCATTTGTAATATGTAAAGTGAAGAAATATTAATAAAGTCTGTACGACTGAGTAGTTAAATGAAGGATAGACAACCAAAGTTAAGATTGATTTAATGGATTTTAAAATGTTTATCCGAATACTTTCGTGAATGAGGCACCAAAGTTGCAGTGATTCTTTTTGGATGGATACCCTCCTTTAAACTTCTCAACAACGAAACAAAAGGAAAAGGAAACGAGCATGAAAATATAGATGAAAAAATAATAATAATTACTAGTACTCCTTATAGACTTGGTATTTTCTGCAAGCACGGGAGGCGCAGTTCCCTCGCCTGAAGTGAAATTTGTTCCTACGTTATTGGAACAGACAAGTTCATTAATTTTTCGTACGTAAAATTTAAATCTCGAATACAATAAATGAATGTATAATGCTCTCGATGTCATAGCTCTCAGCGAATGCGTTTAAAATTTCGAAATCATCTTTGTATAAGTGAAACCAGACTGAATTATTTCTATTTAGAAGAACGCCAATGTTCATTTCGCGATCATTCTTGCAAAATTCAATTATCGTTAACTATCTTTTTGCATTCTGTTCAGCAGTGTAATTTCAAGTACAACATAAAAGAAAAAAGTTGTGAAATAATGTACCAATACGAGCAGCTGATTTAGGTAAATTTACATCACGTGGTGTGGTGCGTTTTGCATTAGTGCCGTGTTGTGCAATACTTCCACCACTACCCATTGACTCTCCTCCACGCATAGCAAGTGCATCGTATGACTCCGTTCTAGAGTAGTTTGCATCAAAGAATTTCTTGAACCATTGTAAAAATTCGAAGTTGTCTTGGAATCTGCCTTTCACCAGCCTATCAATTGGAACAATCTGCAAATCATTAGCAAAAAGTACGTGCAACTAAATAATAAAACAAACCGACGAATGATAAATCATAATAACGAAACTAAGGATTGGTGTAGCGAAACATTTTCATAATAACCATTGATAATTTTGAAATATGTATTTGAAGAATGAAATGGTACGGAGGAGAGAGAAATTAGAAACGTAGATAATAAATTAACGAAAAGGGTTGACGATAAGTTTAGGCTTCTCCGTGTTACGTTTGTTAAGAAACTAGTCTGTCGAATATTAAATTTAACGCGATAACAATGCTATCGGCGCATACTTGTTTATATAAATATGTATGTCGCGCGGCTAAAGTGCAAATGCGATATCTAATGCCGCGAGTACTATATAAAGATTAAAGACAATTCGGACTGCTCTATGTCCCTAAGACAATCTGTTACCCCCTACTTCAGTGTATTTATAGACTGTTAAAAATAACAAACAGTCACGATACCATTCTACTTCTATAGTAAATAAGCGATTCAAGAATTATTCATCTATACCGAACGAATGCAAAAGTGAGAAAGAAATGAGAATCTACGTACACCTAAAATAGATAAATATTGCGCAAAGGAACATCGTGCTGTAAGATGATACAAAACTGTGCGTCTGTGTATTTATATGCAATTGAAATTGCAAAAGCGGAAGGTACTTTATACTTTACATCGAACACCCCTTTAAATATCTAGCTATACATGTGTAGAGTGCAATTATACGCAGCCGAAGTAAATTATTTATGCAGCAGATAGGTCTGTCGATGTGTAAATTACGATAGTAACATGCAGAAAGCAACGCTATAGAATCGACACGATATTGCTATACCCATCTGTTGGCGAGGGGGAATATTACGTTGCTGCGTATGCTTTGGCTGCACTTGTGGCTGCCTTAATTGAGGAGGTAAAGGTACCAACTGGGGATTCGATAAGTTATGCGTCCCATCGACCCCAGAACCCAGCGGTACAAAACCACGAGCTTCATAAGCATCGTATTCACGGCCATCGTAATTTGCGTCGAAGAACTTCTTGAACCATTGTAGAAACTCAAAATTGTCTTGAAAACGACCTTTTACCAGTTTATCCACTGGAATTACCTGAACCATTTCCACAATAACAGAATTACGATTTCATGCACGCTGCGCTTCGTACGGCAAAACTATTCTCTACGAAGTAACGTGACTCCACTTATTGCCATGGTATCCCCTTTCGCTGCCCGAGCTTACCTTCGTTCTAGTATCTTATTTCACCGATGTATATTTCGAACTATTCTTATTATTCAGCTACAAATTATTCATGAACTACTGCTTACGCCTGAATTCAAATAACTTTTCAACCCGGAGTTTAAACAGCTCGCGAAGCAGAGACTTTCCCGCGCGAGCGAATATAAACCGAGTGTTACAAATATTGCAAACAATAGTTTTCAGGTTTTACATTCGACGACACTATCGCCAATCCTACGTTTACCAATCATAATTGTTTCCGTACAAAATCTTAAGTGACGAAACCAGGGACGGGTTCCTCGAAACCTCGAAACCTCGAAACCCAAAGAAACCGTTGAGTTCCGAGAGTTTCCGAGCCTCGCGAAGTGTCCGGTTCGAGTTTCACGGGTGTAGAAATTAGGTTGGAGGCCACCCCTAGACGAGATACGCTTCGATAGACATAATTTCAAGGATCCTCCGCTCGGAATTCCCAACCGACTTTACGCCCGACCCTTTGAATAAGTCGCGCTTAGGTTTCTCTCGCTTACCTTATCTACATTCATCTTTTTGAAACCACTTTGCAAAATTTTGAAATTCTGTATGTATTCGTGCTCGAGGTTGGTCTTGAATTTGACCCTCTTCAACGGTACGCTGCCAGGGAAAAGCATGTCCATGAACTGGCAATAGACCGCGCCAGTGCATAGCTCCTCGATCTTGGTGAACGACGCCTGCAGACAATCGTTCACCCAGGCCAACATATCGTGTCGACTCAGGTTCTCGGTCGTCACATTTGTCGCGTAAACGTTAACGGCCATATTGTTATTCTTCTCTCAGTCGGCGGCTGGAACATATAACGATTCGCGAAGTAAAAACAACTTATCGTCGCCGCGCCGACAAAACGAAGCGCGAAAGTCTGCGGCGAATACAGTGGCGTAGTACGGCGAATTTATCGATCGACCTGAGAACGATCGTTACGAGACTGTTACGTATATATCCGTAATAAAGTCGTGGGAGTACAAGAACGTTAAATAGAATCCGATAGAGTCCGATCTGCGTGCACACGATGGTAAACGCGTGGGATAGAGGAAATTAGATAAGTTTCGTCCGGAACGTGCGTGTGAGTGCGTCTGCGTCTATACACGTGTATGTATCTCTCGGAACAGATAATTGTTAAGTGTTGTGACAGCTGAATTACACACAACTGTTAAGCGATACCATTGTGCGCGACGAACAGAAAGATTACCATGCACAGAGACACCAGGTTCTAAGAAAATAATCCGACCGCGATTAAGCGCGTACAGAGGACATCTGTAGGCGTGAAAGATTGAATAGTTTCAATACACCGAAACATCATACTGAAACCAATATTGGAGCGGACATTCGGTGGAATATATGTGAGAAGCTATTTTGCCAATAACAGTTATGTACGTCGCTTCGATTCTCCGCAACCGTTTCGGGGGGGAAGGTTCGCGGGGCCGTTTTTAACAGTTATTTCTGTAACAGTTTCAGTGGCTGCTTAAAAGGAATAACATTCCATTCACTTTTTTGGCTCGAAACACTGTCCGTAGACATATTCGGGGTTCCTTCCTGGACGTGCCGCGACCTCGATGCACGCGTAATTCGTGGAATATACGACTAGCCACTGGTTCGCGCGATAAAGCAAGATCGAACGGCCCCGGGAGCCACGTAAATCCAAGAGATATCGGTTTAATAACTTACCAAGCAACAGGAAAACACGGTAACGCCGATACGGGAGTGGTTGCCGCACGCAGATGACAAATGTGTACTATAGATCGTTCAAATGCGCATCCAACGGAAACTTCTAACGGTTCCTTCGGCAACGATTGGACGATACACATGTACCGCGGTGGATCTTACCGAAGATTCTCTCGCGACTCCTATGAAAGATTTCTCTCTTGGGCTTTCTCACAAGCGCATTTATTTTTATCGTCCACTCGAGCGAGCATTTCCCGTCGAGCCGACTCCGTAGCTACGGAACTATCGCGCGCCTGTCAACGATATTAACAAACGAGCACAAATGTGCACTAAGGAGAATTCAGTCGCCGGTAGGCGAGTTCGTTACAAGGAGATACGTTCAAAATTCAAGAATTCCCGATATCCGTTGAAAGGAGGAGGAGATCGAAGATTTAATCCTGGCCCACAAGGTGTGCCGCATATCGGTCGCGGCCTGTGCCACGAGCTTCGCCAATCAGAATGCTCCCCTTGGACAAGATCGTTGAAAAGGCAACCGTCGCGAAATTTACAATTGCAGGGCACTTGTTCATCCGCTACTGGGAAGGAGCCAGGGACGAGGTTGATGCACGCACTTCCCTCGACTCTTACTTACGAGTCGAGGGGATCGATTTTCATTTGATAATCTTGCGAGATACTTGGAAATGAATAATGAAAAGAAATAGACTCCGAATATATCAGATAGGAGATTTTGCATTCGTCTAATGCAGATATATTGGTATTCTCTTATGTAATAAATAGGGATGGCTTTCTCGAAACTTCGAAACCCAGGAAAATTTCGAGTATCGAGAATTCGAAAGTTTGCACTTTTTTTGTGATTCGAAACTCTCGAGAGACAGATAAGAAAAAGTATAAATTCAATAAAAAATCGTGCAAACAGATTTACGCAAAAACTTTGTTGTCTTCAGTTCTTAAAGCTAGATACTCCGTTTACAAAACAGAATCAGCACTTCATGCTTCGAGAGCTTCGAAGCCTTACGAACCTTCGAATTCGAGTTTCGAGAATTCAGAAATTACCTTCGAACCCACCCCTAGTAATAAATATATATGAATAATACAGTACAGTTTGTAAAATTGATGCTAATTTTTCCATTTGACTGATGGTAAACGTAGCGCGCTTTCCGCATAGAAATATTCCTCCGACTGTGGCTGCAATTTGGTTTTATATTCCATTAGTGCAGCGCGATCCGCTTGCTGCACAAGAATCTATAGAGGAACGCACGAGTAATATATGAACTTCTCTGATTACAGTTGAATGCTTACAAGGAGAGTATTTTAGGTGTCCGCCTCCGATCATTTTGATTTTTGGACATGTTATAGAAGACCGAAAAATAAGAAATACGTGTTTTTTTATTTTTCCCCGTTTTCATATTTGGGGGGTGAAAACTGCGTTCAAAGTTAGGGGTGAAAAATCATTTTTGTGGACTTTTTGAAAATCTGGTGAGTCAGTCATATTTCGCATTCAAAGACACAAAATTCGTCCATTGACACTATTCCCCTATCTCTAATAGTTCTCGAGATATTCCACAAAAATGAGTTTTTAACCCTAACTTTGAACGCAGTTTTCACCCCCCAAATATGAAAACGGGGAAAAATAAAAAAACACGTATTTCTTATTTTTCGGTCCTCTATAACATATCCAAAAATCAAAATGATCAGAGGCGGACACCTAAAAGACACTCACGTCGATCGCTATTCTAAAGCAATGCATGCTTTTCGCCAAATCCAATCGCCTTTCTACGTTATCAACGTATTTCAGATACTTTTCCAGAACGTCGGGAGCTGCGTTGTTTTTATGCAATATCTTCACTACATCCTCGATTGGTAGATGAAGCTGCAGCTTTTTACTCCCTAGCCAGCCCTGGTGATTAATCGGTGTAAATCTGTTTATATCGCTGCTACAAACACCCGACAAATACAGCGTGCCGTGCGCTAGAGCTCTGCAACGGGCGGGTTTGGCCCGCCCGGCCCACAGCTGTTTCTCGGTGTACCCGACCCGCCCGCACTTACATCGTCACTAGCCCGAAGAACCTGCGGCTGTCCAGTCCAGCCCGTCCATACCCGCCCGAAACGCCCGATCCGTCCGTGCCCGCTCTTTACCGAGACATTTCCCGCGCTTCACTCAATTTTCACTCTGACTTATTGCTACCCTCGAATGGAGAGTCAAACCTTGACAACTTATTTATTATTAATGTGTATTATACTTATCAACTATATGTAAATAACAGAAGTTAAAATACAAATAAAAGTAAGAAATTAAAAAATTTAGATTTAATTTATGTTTTTTACAAAGAACAACATTGTAGTAGAAACATATCAGACAATTTAGAAATACAGTATATAAAAAATGCAGCTGACCCCGATGAATAGAGGAAAGGCGCAAATACGGACAGGTCGGATACGTCGCACGGCTGGCAACAGTTTCGGGCTTGACGGGCGGGTAGAAATGAACCGCTAAAGGTCTGCACACACATATCCGTTCCGTCTCAGTTCCGTGTCAGTGTGCCATTGGTAAGAAGGAGAGGGGCGTAGAGGGTCTCTTCTTCTTACCACTGGAACACTGACACGGAACTGAGACGGAACGGATATGTGTGTTTAGACCTTTACACGTCTTGCCCGACGCGGGCCGGGCGGGCCGGGTGAGTCGAAAAACGATCGGGTAACGGGCGGGTTGACCCACGGTATACCCGCCCGTTGCAGAGCTCTACCGTGCGCTACCTTCGTTAGGAGTAATCGATCCACATCGTCCCATTCGCCAGCCGATGCTCTGACTTCCAGCGCAACTTTTTGATACTGTCTAGGAGATATATCGTGTTGCTGCGATAGTATCAAGGGAGACCTTAAGGTATCCTCCGGTAAATTATAGTGAACCTTGCACGCGTGTCGCAGGCAATCGAGAACCGATGAATTCAATTCTAGTTCTTCGTTGCCGTCTATCTTCGTCACTACCATTTGCCACTCTGGTAATATATTAACACAGTCTCATTTAATGCGTAAATCATGCGCTCGAATACCGAGGAAGAGAATAGTTTACCAAGTAACTTTATGTGAGACTGAACGAACGAAGCTTCTTTACAGTCGGCTAAAGTTGAGAATTGCGTTTTATAGCTGTTTCGAAGCTTCTGTAATAGTGTGTCAGGGTCTCGAGTATTTTTTATAATAATATGTAAAGTTTTCATCTAGAATGAAACGTAATAGCTTTTTTAAATAGCTCGAATGTTTATAATACGCGAGAACTTACGGCAGCGTCCACCGATTGTCCCAGCATACTGTAAGAATCATAGATTACTAAAGAAACGAAAGAGCACATTGCGCGCAAGAATGTTCAGTCATACGCACGTCAAAATATCCGTCATTTCGTTTATCTGCAATCTTGTAGAAAGATACCGTACATAGACATTTACGGCATCTGGTCTCTCCGCTAATATTCTTTGGACCAAAGCCCTTTTAAGAGTTTTCGTGAGAAATAAGATAATCTGGAACATCAGTTTCATGCTGTACGTAAAAGCAAATTCGCCGGAAGCGGTTGAAAAAACATTGCGAGCGTAAGAGAATTACCATTAAGATTGCATTTCCATCCCCGTTTATTATAGCTGAATCTAACAGGGCAGTTTTACTGGCACGCGATTTGTATTGCTCCAAAGAGTATGGTTGACCTAGTAAAATGTTCTTAAGAGTTACGTCCGGCTGAACGGCACTCTCCGAATGAAGTTTCTGCAATTTCTCCGTGGCCAAGACTGTGAAACGTAAAGTTCATTAGTCCCTATCGGTGTTATATCGACGATGAAGTAAAAATTACTCCGAATAACATATGTATTTGTCTTTATATGAATTTACTGGCATACTGCAAGAAAGTGTTTTCTCTGATATGACAGAGAGCATAGGTTTCAGTGGTGGATAATCATCAGCGATCTTTAAAGATCCTTCCGTTACGGGGGTACTCGAAATGTCGGCCCATAGCTTATCTGTATCGGTTCTTGATACTCCGAACAATTGATCCACCTGTAGTAGTCGGTACGAATTAATGTTGCGCTTACGAAGCATCGGGCAACAAGTAATAATGAATTTTTTTTACTTAACCTCGTTGTTTTCGAAGCAGAAGGATCGTTTCTCGCTACTGTACCAGAAATCTTCGTCATCTTTCGCGGAACTCATATTTGTAGGATTCTGTAAATTATGAATTGTATTATAAGTTCGAAACAGCAAATATTTGTTTTCAAAGACGTATACATTCGGTTTGTGTCACAGACCACATACTTCGTCGACGAATCCTAACCTGGTCTGTGGTCGATGGCAATGTTTCTACTTGTGAACAGAGGCTAAGAAAGGTTTCTCATGGTAACTCACCGATGGATAGCAGGTACCTGGATGGGATATCCATTGAGCATGTACTGTCGCAATAGAATCATCGATTTACTCATTTAGGTTATAATTACATTCACAGAACTGAACACACCTATTTCTCACATCGAATAAAAGAACTCTGCGTTTCATTCAACAGAATCTGTGCACAAATCAACATGTCACCGATCAGTACAGAAAACTTCCACTCACATAAAATTAATAATTCGCACGTAAATAATTGTAAAATGCCATTTCCTCTAAACAGTCCCCTCCTATCGCCAAACCACCCTCAATTTAAGGCAATTTGAACAACGTTTTCTTTTCAAATAATCCGTAAAACTTGACTTCTTTTTTCGAGACTCGTTTCGTTCTGAAAAGTCAATTGGGAACGCTGATCCATCGAGGAACCGTGGCTCGATCTATCAATTTCGTTCCAGAACTTTCTTTCTCCTTGAACTTGAAAAATCCGACCCGCCTTTCCATCTCGTACTTATAGGTGATAGAAAGAAAACGCGTGCATCGCTCGCACGTCGCCGGGATGCTGTTTAAGGGGGCTTAAATTGGCGGGAGTGGGCTCGGATGCACCTGGAGGAGGTGAACAGATGAACCGAGCACCGTGCATGAGGACAGTCGAGGTGAAATAAGCGGGTAAGATAGAGAGAGAGTTCGAAAGTAGGCCTTAGCCGTTCAGTCAGTAGTCAACTGCGTCCCTAGACGATTGGTTGCCGTAATGGTAAGTTTCCCTGTGACTTTGGTGTGTCATCGTTTCGTATACTTCGTCGCTTCAAAAGCTACAGTTCCAAAAGCTTTTTTGTCGCTTCTACGCGGTACCAAGTATGGCTGTGACTAGGAATTAAACTTGTGCTACGATTATCGCGCGCGTTAGTCCGGCTTTGTCGCTGTGGTGATAAGAATCAGTGATTTTCTTGGTCGTGAAATCGGAAAGTTGCTTCGTGTCGTAGATGATTAGCTTGTCAAACCTGGAATACTGTGATCGGGGCTTCGTGTGTAGGAAAGAAGAAAACGATGGAATTGTTAGTTCTTGGTCAGGCTATGTTGTGGAATCATCGAATTGGTGTCGATTAATTTAGATTCAACCGTGGACAGTTTGTCAATCGACAATTTGGTGACTGGTGAGTGACAGGACACTGTCACTTCATAGCTACTCGAACCGAGGAGGTAGAAACTCAATAACCACACGAATCGTTTTGTGCTATATATTATTTATTATTATTATTATTATTGGATTAACGGGAGAACCCTTTAGAATACAAAATTTGACCAAAGTAATGCAGTAGGTACAGCTTATAGTAAAAAGATATAAAATAAATAAAACAAACAGAGAATATACAGTAAAAAAAAAACATAACAGTCCACAAAAAGCGCGAAAAGCCAAAACAAATGAATATGACACGTAACATTTAATGGTGGCGCGGGATATTTCATAACAGAATGTGAATCAATTTAATACAGCACCACGATTTTATTTATAGTGAGAAAACACCATCGGATTTATAGTACAAGAAAATAATTATTTTTTAGTTTCTAGTGCGTTTTTTGTAAAATCGTTTAACATACATTTTTTATTTTCTAGTTTTTAGTGTTTGCGGATTTTTGTTTTTATATTTTTTTCTGGTTTTTACTGTTTGTGGATTTTTTATATTTCTTTATTTCTGACTGTTTTTTAAAAATTATATTGTCCAACCTACGCGCGCATGCAAAGTTTCAAAACAATTGGATTGGTGGAAGTGGGTGAGAATTGAGTTGCCAGATTTGAACGATACACCAAACATACGTACACAGGATCGAAGCTAACAATAAGTAAAATCATTTAATAAAAAAATACCTACTATCGACGTAGCAAGATCATTTATCGATTGACGATCCTTTATCAGATAGTGCATTGATCCGTTCCGACGTTTCGTTCGAATCCAGATTGCAGTAACCCAGTTACACCATTTTTTTTCTGCATTGCTTATGCATTTATTCTGTCTCTCTTCAACCTCGTGTCCGATCAAAGTTCGGTCGAAAGTCACACCCAGATGGTGTTAAATTTGTTCGAAGTGGCACAGGCGAGGATTGCAGAACCACTATGCTCCGTGTTAACGCGTGAAAAAGGTCACGTCTTCGAACACGAAAGTGACTTTCGTTTTCGACGATCATTACCGCGAATCGCGCACCGTGTCCAATTCCGCGGACGTTGTTTACCATAACGATTCTACGTAACGTAGTTTTCGTTGCGGGAAACACTCGTAACCCTAAACCATCGTGGCACAGGCTGGGGCTTGGTTCCTGTTTTCTCTCGATAACATTTTATCAAGGAAGAGAGCATGAGGGAAGTCTCGCCGAAGCTCACATTCGTGCTCCCAATCTCCTTTCAAACCAGCCGGAAAGCAGTGGCCGCTTCAGGTAGCGATGGGTATAAATTCGACCATAATTGAATAGAAAGTAGCTTAATAGGTCCTTGAAACTGTGGAGTAATAAAGACAGGAACGAAAAGTGCAGATGTTGAAGCAACTGTCACGAGGGATCGTACAGAATTCGTTATCGATACCCGCAGGCAAGTAAAAAGTACTGCAGCAGCTACGTGTGTTACAAAATGCAACAACGATTGCTGTAATTTCCTTCGATAATTATATTGCGCCGGTGAAACGGGCATAACAGGAAAACGCAGTTACCGCGTCACGCAATTCTGTGTGCCCGTTCCATCTCTGTCTTAAAAATTTATTTATCGCGTGCCTCGTTTCCGGATAGAAATTCGCCAGGTCGTTTCACGAGTAAGGGCACGCCACCGCGTCGCAATTGAAATTAAACCCTCGAATTTAGATCGCACTTTGGATCACGCGATTTTCCGCGCGGGATAAACGAAGCGCTGAATGAGTGGAAATACGCAAGGAGCTGGACTTTCTCGATCAGGCCTATTCAGTCAAGGATATTTTGCCAGAGCTGCTTTATGAATATGAAAGAGATACGCTGCCAAGCTGATTTCTAGATGTTCAAAGGGATAAACGCGTATCTTTCTTACGCATTGCACGGAAAGTCGATGATGGTATCGCCTTTAAAGGCTACACGCGGTCGAGGTTTTTCTCTCGCGAACGTTAAGAAGATACTTTGTCCCTGCTTCTTGGAGAAAGGATCATTAACAGGACAGGTTAACAGTAATTATGTGAAAGCCTTGATAATCGCAGCACAGTTCTAGATACGGTTTGATTTTTTGCTAAAAGGTGATGGGTGAAGTACGAGTGACGCAAGATCTCACGAATGTAGGACAGATGTATAGCGATTACGATTAGTCGCCTGTATAATGACGAGGTAGGGTTGGTGGGTCACAGAGTATTCCGTTATGGGCCAGAATTCAGATGGTAATTGTTATACGAATGCGCGTTAATGTTTGCGTGTAGAGTAAGTTCAGAAGTTTCATTGGTTTCATAAGGTCTCTCAGCAAAGACTTCCATTTATTGTCTGCGTAGCTTGCAGTTTTCTGTCTGCTGCTCGTCCTCAGCCTAGGTCACTGCCAGGACAATGATCTCCCGTCGAGGACCGAGGTCGAGAGCTCGATCAACCGCACGATCGAGGAAGTCGAACGGCAGATCCACAAGGACTCTAGCCTGCCACGATTGTCGAGGCAAGAGATCGTTCAGATCCTTCAGAACATCACGTCTGAGGATTTGAATTCGTTCACCAATAAAGAGAAGATCGAGAAGGCTAGGAAGCTCTACCAGAGAGCGTTGATGGTTGTCCTTCCTTACAACGCTGGGGAGTCTTATGGAAACTTGAAGGACCTCTACACGAAGCCACCGATAACTCAGATGATTCCCGACCTCCTAAACTCAGGCAACGGCGAGACCGTGGCCGAGGAGGGCAGAACTAGAATGGAGGCTATCGACTCGGGCGCTGATTCCTCTGCGCCATCAGCTTCCGAGAATCTGGTACAGTCCAGTGCCACTTACAAGACAACTGTGAAAGACACCCAGGCCACCACGATGAAGGCCCGGTACAAAAATCACCGGGAGACTTACTCGGAGGTACGGGCGAAGGTGCCGTTAAAGGAGACGTTGAAACTGGACTCCACGCCGCTAAGGTTCACCTTCAACCTGGAGAATCTTCAGAAGAACTCGCAGACGACTGAGAAAGCCGCGACAGCGAGGTATCCAGTTTACAGGAGTAACGGGGATAAGGAGCTGGAGATCGTTTACAGTACCAGCGTCACGGAGCAACCTACCACTAAGCCAGCTCCCAAAGAGATTACCATCAACCTGGAGAAGCCCAGGAACGACCAGAACGTGCTGACGTCCAGCGAGTGGCGTTACAACCCACCGCCGAGTACCACTTTGGAGCCAACTGCACCATCCAGGCTCGACAAGCTGCCATTTTTGCCAACTATTAACGCGGACCCTGAAGATCGCCTTGTAGTTTCTTCGACAAAGAGACCAGAGGCTTCTACTATGGATTCAATGATGGCAGAAGCTTTGATCATGAGCAGCGAACCCCCATCCGCTCTCTATGTCACACCGATGCCCACGGAAACCTCCTCGAAGGGGAAGTACAGTTCCACTTACTCGTTGAACTCCGCAGGTTTTCGCGCAGCCCCGACTACCACCACCACCTCGATGCCTATGAGGCCCGAAGTGATGGATTTGTTAGCGTCGATTGGCTTGAGGCCAGACAATAAGAGCAACGTGGAGGATGTGTACAAGAAGAGCAAGGATATGTTGGAGAGCAAGTTCCAAATTCCTGATACGAACAGCGTGATCGACGCCACTGTTTCGGGGCTGACTTCCTTCGCATCTGACGCAGAATCGATCGCTAAACAGAACACGTTCGAGAGTACAGGGTCCGAGATCAAGAAAGGCATGGATAATCTGTCGCCAGACGTGCAGCTGTTGTTCCAACGGTTTGGTCTTCAGTCTTCCAAGCAGGACCACTCTACAACGACCTCCACGCAAAGGCCGACCATCAACCTGAACTCCTACACGAACTTCAAGCCCCTGCCCACCTCCAACGTGAAGGATCAAGAGATGAAGGAGTTTCTGGCTAGGTTCGGCCTCGGTGTCACTGATAACAGAAGACAGAAGTCGATGAAGCTGACCACAGAGACACCCTCGCTGATCGAGGCTGTCCCAGGCAACATGAGAGGCATCCTGGAGAACATGGGCCTGATCTCCAGCTCTCGTAAAACCACCAAGACCGTGAAGAACACCGTGGAGGACATGGACAGCACGGAGACGTCCAAGTTCCACGTGTTCAAGCCTCACGAAGTGAACGTGGACGATGAGAAACAGAGGTTCAAGATCAACGAGCTTCTGGACACGGTGAAGCTGGTTCAGGAGGGTAAAGTTGACATTCAGAGTGTTAGGAAGGTGGCCAATGATCTGCTGGAGTCGGCGAAAACGCTGAAGGACGGGCCGGATCCTTTGAAGCTCGAGGAGATTATCAAGATCTATAACGAGGACCTGAAGAACGAGATAAAGAGGCAAGAGGAGCAGCGGCAAGAGACAACTACCAGTGGCGACGTGGAAGAGACCACTTTGTCTTCGATGGCTACGACTGGTATTAAGAAATTTGTCATATATGTGTTGGGCAGCTCGGAGTTCTGGGTTGGAAAGATGATTCGGGGATTAACGAAACTTCGAAATGTACTAACGAACGTGTATAACAGGTTCAGGCGTGGATTTAGATGACCGGATGGCTGGCTAATAATTCTGCAGATCGCATCAAAGAGTTCTGTTGACTTTTCTTGCTGCGGCTTGTGTTGTCTTGGTCTTATTGGATGGCGCAGTGAAATGCACTCTATCAACCACGCTTTTTCTCCTATATTCTGTTCCTAGTTTCTCTCGGACACAGTCGACCGTCGCGTCGAGTGTTACTTTCATGCGAAAGGAAGAGTTCGGTGTTTTCCTCAAAAGGATACTTGCTGAGAAAAGACGAGGAGTTTAGATTGATATCGAAGTCTGTTACTTTCTACTCGCTTGTCTATATCCCATGCTAATCATGAGAAGTACTCTGTTTTCAAGGTAATTTCCAGCCTCTCAGTCCGTGACTAACACCCGCGGGAAAGTCATTAACGCGTGTCGTTTGCGTTAGGGAGACAATTACTTCATTGTGTCCCGCGTACGATACCTTTCTCTGTTTGCAACGTTGAATGGTACCTGCGATCGAAATCTGAGCGCATGCTGTCTAAAACACCTCTCAGACTGGTGTCTCTGTTCAATTCTAATCTCTTCCGTGATTAACCCTTCCAATCTATCGACTACCAGAAATGAACCTTAGGGACCTTCACTCAGAATTATACCTCGAAGAACGTACGAATTGAGAAAAGGGCTTCATGACGAAACTTGTCAACAGAATCGGCAGGAACCTCGACAGATTCGGCGAAAGCAGCCTCTGGCCTATTGGATTCCTCCTCAACGACGTCGGCACCTGGCACTTCCTCGACGTCCAGCACGGTTTCGAATTTGCTGGCGCTGGAGGAATCTTTCGGTGGGACGTCGCCACCCGAACCCGAGCCCACTGTGCCTCCAAGGCCAAAGAGTGGTCTGTACTTCCTGGTGGACTGGAACTCTTTCCTCGAGGTCGGCGACGACGGACAGGAGAAGATCAACTTGAGGTTCCAACCGAAAGTTGGCGATAGAAGGCGATTCTTACCTGTCACTGTACCTTAGAACCCAACCAGCTCAAGGAGATTGGGGTTACTTAGAGTTTCGAAGTATTTGTTGTGTCAGTAGAAAACGCGAGGTTGGGGATAACAAGTTTGGATTTGAAATCGGTCGTTGCTGGGGCATAAAGCATTCGACTTGGAGAATAAGGGGAATTATTGAAATTAGATTAAGTAACAGTATGTAAATAGATAACTGCAGGGTGCGTGGAGCTATTAAAATACACTTTTTTCGAGTACTTGACCATACAATGACGAAACACGTAGGACATATAATAATTTATACAGCTATTTATACACGTCGTTTGTAATTGTTTTGTATCATATGTTGAACGAATAAAACGTTTTCCGTAAAGGAAACTCGGAATTAACGTCGTTTGACCTACATACTTAATTGTGAAAGTGTGCTATTATCACGCACGAATCAAGTAGAAACTCGGATTGGTTAATAAATACTCAATAAGGAAAGCGTGATGAAGGAAGGATCTAAGGACACCTATCAAACTTGTTTATATTTTCGCACACACGCTAAGATCTCCACCTGTATTGTGTCCTATCA
This sequence comes from Andrena fulva, assembly GCA_946251845.1. Taxonomy (NCBI): domain Eukaryota; kingdom Metazoa; phylum Arthropoda; class Insecta; order Hymenoptera; family Andrenidae; genus Andrena; species Andrena fulva. The sequence continues at coordinate 55,300,862 of OX276329.1, read as the reverse complement.
GAGAGCCACCGTTCGAAGACCGTATTCGTATCAAAATATTTTGTGCCGCTCGACTTAGTATCACGAATCCGTTGCTGCAAATCGTTGAATCTCGTCGCGAAGGTAAAATGTCTTCAACGATTCTTAGCAGCACGATTCTGCTGCTTTTCTTCTTTTACGCGAGTGTTTCAAAGTGCTGGGACCTCGAGGAAGCTGCGCAGAAGGTGGAGCAACTTATTGACACGAAATCTTTGCGAGCGCCACGCGATTCCGAGGACTCGTCGCCGATTTGGTTGGAATACGAATTCGGCACAGGCGCTGGGAACAGAGAAGGCAATTATTACCGTTAATCACTGGTCTACTTGATCCCTCTGACACTTGAAATATTCTCAGATATCTCGAAGAGGCATTTCAAGCTTCAACGAAAAAGTTTCTTATTCCAGAGCTGATCGTGACGGACATTTCCGTGGACGAATACGCGAGCCTCCCACAAACGGAGACGAACTGGCAATTCGTGGAGGCAAATGGAACTGGTTACTTGATTCGTAGCATAACATCGATCTTATCGGTCCACAAACTCGACCTTGATAATATTCCAATAGGCGATCCCGCGAACTTGAGTATCAGAGGCGTTATTTCGACATTCAAAGTGATCAGCCTGAACAGCTTTCGATCGACGGTGTCCAAACCGGAAACCGACTTGGTTGCCGTTCTGTGCGTTGAATCGGACAGTGGAACGTTCCTGCAATGGTACAGGGTGTTCGATGGGAAATCCTTTCTATTTTTCTGGTCCTGGCCGGTCCAGAAGCACATAAAGGACATAGAGTTCGTCCAGATCGAGAAGGGAAACAAGCTGTTGCTGTTGGACGAGGACGAAATCCGTTTTGGGAACATGTACTCGCCCATCGATATTTATGGCTTCAGCATCGATTTTTCAAACCATGCCTTCCACTTTTGGTAATCACCTAGTTTCTCGTTTCTCTAACTGTGCTGCTGCATGTAATTATCGCGTTGACTTAATTTAGGCTCTGTCAGAGGACGCTGGTACCAAGGGTGTACGAGATCCAAGTCTGCTCGGTCTACGAGAGCACATTGTTGGCCCTTCAAGGCGATAGCGACGTGTTTCTGTACGAATACAGAGACACTGCGGCGAGCAGCATATTCCAGGAGCTGCAGACGATCAAATCGCACGAGCTGAAGAACTTTGTCTGCTTCGAAAGCGGGTACCTACAGTTCCTAGCGATATCTGGTCCTGAAGCTGGCTTGTTTCACTTCTTCGAGGGTGAATTCCAGTACAACACGGAGTCCGAGTCGAACTTCGGTACGATTTCAATTTCAGATATAGGATCTTCTTTAGGATTAGTCTGACACCGATTCGTTTATATTTCTGGCAGATATCTCAGAGATTTCTTGGGTCAGAGATATCAGGCTGGATACCTACAGGGATGAATCTTTATTGCTGATTCAGTTACGAAACTCCACGGTGATCGCTTTGGCGTGGCAGGGTCTGAGTTTCAAGAGGATACAGCTACCTAGTAACGTCCTCGAAGAATTCGATTTGTCTATGGTCACAGTTATCCCAAAATTTGGGTTCGTTTTTGGCAACCGGTTCGTGAGGCTCCGTACTGACCTGAAGAACCTCAAACACCCGATTCAACACACTACGGAGAGGCTGTTGAGCCTGCAAAGTCTGCTGAATGTAAGCTTCTCGTTTAAGTTAACATATCGAAGGGTTTGCGTGGAAATATTGAGTAACTACGAGTTGCAAATCGTGGAATCTGTTGTCTAGGACTCTCTGAGCTACCAAGAAAGAATTCTCAACGAAACGGAGTCGCGTCTCGAGAAGAGTTACTTGAAGAAGCCCGAAATCACCGGATTCTGGAACATCAGCGAAGTGAACGCGACGAATGCAGTGATAACCAACGACGTGATCTATTATTTGGTCACGATCGGATCTGCCAACTTGTCGAGGGAAGAGTTAGCCTTCAACGCGACGTCTTATGCAGAAGCTTTGAAGATATTGGAACAGAAACTTGGAGAAGTCGACGTGAATTTAATTGGCACTCTGGATTCCAACTCAACAGAGCTGAGTTTCGATTCCGAAGTCGAGGTATTCGGGAATATTAACGTCACTGGTAGCTTGAATGTCGAGGATTTAACTGTGGAGTCCATCAATGACGTCAACGTGCTGAGTGACTTTCCAGCTGGCGACGAAAGTGGCGTTATTGAAGACAGAAAGACGTTTTCTTCCATGGAAACGGAGAATCTGACGGTACATTCATTGAACGGTATCCCAGTGGAGGATATTCGATTCGGCGATTCGATAGGGGATTATGGGGAAGTAGATTTCTCGAGAATAAGACGGGCTGAAGTTATGGGACACCTTTCCTTCGATGTGATTAATGCCGTTGAGTGGGGAAGCTTGATGAGTAGCATCGTGTGGAAGAACAAGCCGGCCGTTATTCATGGGGACACTGTTATCGAAGGGGTAATATCAGAATCGTAGAAACTGAACACTTTGTCTTTGATACTAACATTGTTGTATATAATATTCTCAGACCTTAATCGCGGACGCCGTGGATATAGACTTCCTGAACGATCTTTCATACCCAGAAGATTATGTCTTGATGGATAGTGGCACTGCGGTCGACGTGACAGGGCCGAAATCGTTCAATGAACTCGTAGTTTTAAAAAAACACGTGAACACCATAAACGGCATAGGCATAGAGGATTTCGTGATTTTGAACAAAGAGAACATTCTGAATAAAGAAATCACCTTTGAAAACCTGACAGTTGATGGTGTTCTAAAGGTACGTTTTTGAAACTCAAATGTAATTTCGTTTTGGATACTTTGAACGATTAAAAATTGCAGGTGGATGGTGAAGTGACAGGGCAGGAGAAGAAGGATGTTAAACTGCTGAACGAAACCTCCGAAGTCTCGTGGAATATCATGTTCTGGGACTTAACAGTTTTGGGAAACGTCACGTTCGAGAATTTATTCATGAAGCAGCGGCTATTGAATCTGAAGGATTTATTATTGAAAACCGATCAGAATGTCGAAATAACTGGGCAGAAGACGTTTCTGGGGAATGTTGGGTTCAAATCCAATGTAACAATCACATCTGGCATGGTAAATGGCCACTTTATGGACGAATTCGCGACTGTGGACACGGATCAGCAATTTCCAAGTAAAAATCTAACTTTATTAAGCCATACTTAGAATACATCGAACCTTTAGAGTGTCCTTCAACCCGGTCTGGTTTACAGACTTAATAAAGATATCGTCAAACGTGACATTTGGAAATGTAACATTTGGAGCCGTGAGAAAATTGGAAACTCTTCTCAACCAGAACGGAAATTCATCGAGCACTTGTTTGGAGAAGACAATTGTGTTCAAATCTCCAATTACCCTGGACGAATTGTCATTCGACAGTATCAATGACACTATTTCATACGCAGACTTTGCTCGGAAGATAAATGAAACATTCCAGAGTATTCCCTTGGAGAACTTGACAGCAGATAAATTAGAGGCTGAAGAAATCGTGCCTGTATTTATAAACGGCGTCGATTTCGCGAATTTCACTAAATACTTGTCATCCTCGAACGTCATAGATGAGTATGTTATCGATAGCTTGGAGACCGATCGCTTAAACGCGAAATTTATCAACGGTATGCCTGTGGACGAGATCGATCGGTTGAAGAATCTCGTGGATTCTTTGCTGTTTAGAATATTCAATGGGAATGTTACTTTGGAGTCTCTTCAAGTGACAGGGAAGATAAATACGAAGTTGATTAATGGAGAAGCCATAAAGGACCTCTATAAAACTGATCGAATGGGTACTGTGGTCTTCAAGGAGAATGTTTCCATCGAAAACTTGACGATTCTTGGGTCGATGAACAATTTCGATTTTCTGGAACGTGTGTCGGACACGGTGCTGAAAACTGATCAAAATATCAAGGTCGATGGGCATAAGTCATTCAATGTTGTCACTTGCAATCAGCTTGAAGCTGAGTTTTTGAATGGACATGAAGTGGAGAATATTTTTGACCCAATTAAGGAACAAGAGTTGACAGGCCCTGTGGTTGTAAATGGTACGTTGTAAATTAATAAACACTGAAGTACAGTGTTATTTAATTAACTCGAAATTTATTCGCATGCTTCAAGGATCCGTGACAATTATCAACGAGTTCAATGCGACTGGAAATATCGGTGACGTGCCCTTCCACGATTTGATAGACAGATTCAAGTTCTTGGGTAACAATTCCTACGAACTTGGAGGAAACGTTCGTTTCTTCAAAAACGTGTCCGTTGAGAACCTGTTCACCAATGGCACGATTCAAGGAACAGACTTCGATGGCTTCTTGGAGACGACGATTCCCAAGAACGAGGACAACGTCACGATTTCTGGCACGAAAGTGTTCCAAAGCCCTGTCACCTTTAACGGCGCGTTCGTCGTGCGTGACGCGTTGAACGACATCGACTTGAAGAGATTCCGGAAGGCTGTTTTCGTTGACAAGCCTTTCTCCGTCCAGTCGAAACTGATTTTCAAGGATGGCATGAAGATTGAGAAGGATATTGCTGTTGAAACAGAGTTGGAGATGAAATCTGTCATGGGGGTCGATGTAGATGAGTTACGACTCAATGTTCTGTATCTGAACAGGCCCACTTATATCAAAGGTTCTTTGAGCAACGCTAAAAATACAATATAATTATATTCCGAAGATTGTGGAAGCTTTTTATATTTCTTTGCAGAAGCTGTTACGTTCAATGACGTGACTTTCGAGTCAGATATCAAAGTGTCGAAGTTCAACGACCTGGATATGAGTTTGTTAATACCATTGAACAGTGAGCAAAGTTTGCCAGTGGTACTCAAGTGCCTCACTGTCATCGTCGATGAGATGAAAATCTGGGGATTGGTAAACGAGAATAGCTTGGACACGATTCGGGAGAACACTTTCATGGTATGTTGCTGGAGACAAACGCAAGCGCCGCTTGGTCGAATTTGAGCGCCAAGAAAATGGTACTTTTGCTTTTCCCAGATGTCTGGGAATCAGAACATAACAGGACACATCAACTTCCTTGGACATGTTCACGTACGTCGTGATTTTAACGCGCGTCTCATCAATGGCATCGATCCAACGATGATGGTCCCACTGAATTCGAAGAGTGCATTGACTGGTGAGAATTCTCAGAGAACTTCCACGAAGCCTATATGTGATCGTTCCTTTTACGAGAGCTTCTTCGTCCACCTTACCAGGGAAGTTCGTGTTTGAGAAGCCAATCGTCTTCAACCAAGGTCTTCGAATCCTAGGCTACCTGAACGGCATAAATCCGAATCGATGGGAAGCAGTGGCTATCACGACGAATTCTTTGCAGCAGATCATTTCTGGTAGATGGACCGTGCTGGGTAACGTCCACTTCGAGAATGGGGCCTCGGGAAGGGACACTCTGAATGGCACAAATGTCACTGAACTATCAGCCACTTTGGCGATGAGGCATTTGGAAATGGACGCTCTGATGGCAGAAACTAATGTACAGTTACCATTTCTTTTGTAGAAAAGGTTTCGCTAGGAATTGCACGGAGTCTTCAATGACTTCTTCTATTATAACTTGAATTATCTTAATACTTGGAAAGCACATGTGTCTCACAGGAAAACTTGAAGACCATGTGCCAAGATCTGAGTCAGCTGAAGCGTCACGCGGAGAGGCAAATCTACAAGTTCAGCGTGTTCGATTACCTGCAGATCATCGAGTTCGACGCCACCATCGTCAGCCTTCATCACGTCGAATTGCAAGGCTTGGACTACATGCTGGTAAGCTACAGCACCTGCCACATGCACGCGTACCTGTTCACTGGCACGAAATTCGAGCTGAGGGCCAACGTGCCGGATTTTGGAGCAATCGATCGATGGATCACCTTCAAGTACAACGAGACCTTGTATCTCTTCGCCTCAGGGGCAGACTCCTGTGGAAAGGGACCTGCGAACTTCTGGAAACTCGAGGACGATCAGTTTATAGTGAGCCTCTATGTTTCAGCTGGTCTTTCAAAGTGTTTCGCCCCTTTCTACGCGTTTCTTTCACTTTTTCCAGCACGTTTTGAGTATTGGCCACAAGATAGGCAGCAGGAAGGTAGACCAATATGACTTCTTGCCGTTGATTAACAGAAAAGACGAGAAACGGTTCTTGGAACAGGTGCACGATAAGTTGGAGAAGTCTCTTTCGTCTCAGGCAGACGATGATGACGTGAGGATTGTTTTGAAGGGTGATCAGATGCTGTTGACCAGTAGACACTCCATTCATGAACAGGACTTGGTTAACAGGAGTGTTGGTATACGATATGGGAGCCCTGAAATTCTGAATTTCAAGGCGGGGGTGTTTGGGAAGGATATGTTCTTGTACCATGACGGGGAAGTTAGCAAGGATCACATATTCGTGAGTTAAACTTTAATAAGAGATGCTCTGTGTGCTCGTTTTGATAGATTCTGATGACTCGTATCATTTAATCCATAAAAATCTTTGTCGCCCTCTTACTACTTATGCAGATTTGTAGCAACGATGTAAAACAGAAGAAGATCCTGCAAAGCATAAAATCTCACAGGCCAACGTCGTTCAGGATCCTGAATTTCGAAGGGTCGATCGAAACGCTGCTAGTTTTCGTCGAAAACAGAAGGAATCTTCAGATTTATGAATATAAGGGTAGCTAGATAAGGGTATACAAAATGTTTAACTCTCTCGAGCTTAGTAAAGTCTGTATCTTCTTTTTAGGAATCCAAGGATTTGTGCACAGAGACAGCATACGAATAAACGTTGACAAGCTGTTCAGCTTTAAAATCAGGAAGTACCCTAATCTGGCAAAGCGATACTGCCTCGCCTTGATCCACGAAAATCGATTAACGATCTTGGAGGCGAACATGTATGGCGAGAAGTTGGATATGGAAACGCTGACGTGCTCGGGACATTGAAGCTTGTTAAAAGATCATTGGTATTAAAAATACTGATGAATTAATATATAATTTATTTCTGTGAATATAGAAAATTAATATCAGCATTTCGTACAAATCAAGGTGTTTTCCTTTATTGTAGTTAGTCTAGCAACATCACCTTGGCTTCTGATTAGAAATACTAATACATTAAGAAAATGTTATCGCAAAGTGCATGTACACTTGGCACATATTTATTAATTACCACTGTATGCTTGAATATAATTACTGCTAGTGTTAATATTACTGCTCGTGCGTGAAGTCTCTTAATAAATACCACCCGATCGTTTCGCCTTGTAAAAGGCAATAATTTCCTCATCGATCTCAGCATCGCCAGTCAGAGGCAGCGAGTCCTTAAAATCCGTATCATCTTCGTCGAACTCTGACTTTTTACGAGGAGTGCAGGATTTGCTTGTAACACTTGTAGCACTCCTCTTCCCTTCGATCTTCTTACTCCTACTGCTCTCTATTTCATTGCTGAAAGGGTTGTTAATGCTCTTTCTGGAGCTGCAAATATTCTTAGTGTCCAGCGGTTCAATATTCTCTGCTCTACTTAAATTATCATCGACGTCATTACAGTTTGACCTCGAACTGACTTCAACCCTTTGAAGCGACTCTTTTCTCGACATTTCTCTCGGTTTAGTTAACTTTCCAGGGACATTGAAGTTCAGAAATCGCTGATAGACTGGAGCTGAGTAATCCGCCTCTTCAAAAGGAAGTTCAGAGGCTGTCTTCATCCCTTCAGATTTGGTTTCAATGTTATGAGACGCAACAGTAGGAACTCTATCAATCTCTGGCTTGATTTTTGCACCAGAATTATGTCTGGTAGAAACGTTTTTCTTCGCCGAGCTTTGAATCTCTCCACACTTGGCCTGATTCCTTTCGACCTTGCGAAAGGATTGCTGATTCAGATCCTGCTCAGTCGCTTTATCATTATTCTGAGCTGCATTATTCAGAGTTAGGTTGACAACGTTGCAGGACAATAAATCTGGCTTCGAAATGCCTGTGGGAGTTGATTTGCTCGTTGAAAATTCTTCGAGAGAGTTCCTTTGGCTATAATTCCTCTTATCTCGATTATCCTTCTCCTGATGTTGAATATTAATATCCTGTGACCTATCATCCACGTGATTGTGGAAGGTAGACTTCGAAGCTTTCAGTCTTCGTTTTTGTTTTCTTGGAGGAATATGACTGACTATTGAAATTTCTTTTTCATCGAGGATATTAGCAACCGAGGGCACGTTGTCTCCCATACTAACATTTTCTGTGTTTCTTTTTAAACTGCTTAATTTTCCAATCAGTTCCGAGGTATTTTCAATGCTGACTTCAGGTGACCCTAGCAAACAAATCGATTGCATGGTAATCAACTGAATAATAAAAAGGGGAAAGGATATGGTTACTTAAATGATTGCAGCGACCTTCTTTCACTCGATGCTCCTGGTTCCCTTTTTCCTTTCTCACCAGATTGATTAACAATGCTATTTACAACTCAGGAAGCGATCATATAACTACGAAAAAGCAAGGAAGGGTGTGTAGCATAAGAGAGCACAAATAGGATACAAATTTCCTTGTCCCTTTGAACGACCATGTTCTTATAATATTCCACTTTCTTCAAGCAACTGTCGGGGTCTCTGTTCAATTCAAAAATCCTCTTGAAGCTTTCGAAGCAATACTGAATCTTCTTCAGATTATAATCCCAACGAATCTCAGTATTCGACTCTAAAAAGCTTCCGATTTGAGAATCTAGATTTCCTTTATCCTCAGCTGTGAGGTCCTCGGAACTCTGCGATCACACAAAACAAGACACCCCTTTCCTTCAAACTTTCCCCCACAAAATTACCATTTGCTTGGCCATCTCCTTGATCTGTTCCTTCAGCCTCTCATTCTCCAGTCTCAGTAACGTATTCTCGCTGTGCGCATCCTTCTCCAGGACCACCTTCGCGTCGTTCCGGACGAGAGCGACCCTCTGCGCGAACCTGCAGGTGGACACTGTCTCCTGACGACGAAAGGCGTGCAATTAGACAACACGATGCTCCGTAGGCGACAAAATAAACAGTTTCTTACGTCGAGATTCGGGGACGTGACGCTCAAATTAGCCAGCATCGTGGTCAAACAGTTTCCTCCCAAGCTGTCCCTCAGAATCGATGTCAGGAGAGAGTTCCTAGGAATGCAGAGTCGTGCAGAGTGCAACGGTTGACAGAAAAACGGGGAAACGAACGTTTCACGGTTGACTAAAGGCCAGAAATTTTGTCAATCACCGTGTTACACTTTCTAATCGCGGGACCGCGATAATGATCTCTTGCATCCAACAGTTGGACACAAGAAGGGCCCGCAAAAATGTACGAGTTGAAGTTTCAGTGTTTTAAACGACTGGACACTTGGCGATTTAAAGTAAGAGTGTAAGTTAGAAGGTGTAAGGCGATGGTCGTTGGGAAAGATGTTGACCGAACGGAATAAAGGAAGATGGGGAGGATCGAATGTGTCAGCAAGCCGATTTAGCACCTGTAAGGAATGTGACCCACGTTCTCCTGACCCAGACACACTATGACTTGCTCCAAGTAATGTAGGCTCAGGTTAATGTGCTTCGCCTCGGTCAGAATGGTGCCGGTTATCGAGCATTTGTGGACCCGCTCGGACCTATGGAAATCTCACGTTGCTAAATCGATCACCGTTACACAATTTGCCATTTAACCCGTGGACACAGGCAAGCGGGTTAGGTGATGCAATTGCAACAAGATGATCATGGTATTCGTCGATACAGTTGAGGAAAAATCAGGGTTGCGGAGAAACTTGGTGAAAATTCTTTTGACTTTCTTGATCATTAGAATGAGTTGTGTGCAAGTTTCAAATGAAACGCAACTCGTGGAGGAAGCAGTAATCGAAGAAAAAGAACACGAATACATAACAAGATTCTAGGATTATCACTTCTACAATTGATTTTAATAGACGCCTGAGTGAGATTCCTTTCTATAGAGCTTCCTAGAGCGGGTTATCTTTAGCCAGGGGCCAGCTGCACCTCTTCACGAACCCACTAGCCTGGTACCTTCAGTCGATAGTGGAAGAACGAAGGTACGAACCCAGCTAGGTCCACCAGGTGCACTTTCGCTCGCTTGTACCGCTCCGCACCGAACTGCTTCATGGAGACCACGATGGTAAAGACGCAGTGCGATCTTGATGACTGGGGGTTCATTGGTGTCTCGGCGGTGATCCTATAGAAACGATTTAAACCACCATCCAGCGAATTGTCCATTTCTTTATCCTACGATCCCTTGCTTCTTCCCCCAAATATAAAAAATATGCAGGATCAAATTGCAGATTATCTAACCGATTATCGTCGCCCAGTTGCAACATTTCCATCGCCTCTTCCACACTCCCTACGCAGTGGAAGGTGAGATTCCTCAAATGCAGTTGCCCCGTCTCGTCTTCCTGCACGTTGACGCGCCTGTAAGGCGTCAGACGTATCGTAAGATACACACCAAAGAACCCAACCGATAGATCGCTGATCGCGGAAAAGAGATATCGCCGTTCTGTCGGCGATCACTTGGGACTTGTATCAAAGCGTCTCGATCAGAAAGTCCGCGCGTTACGTAAAGCTAGCTAGTTGAGGGAACTTCCGCCGCGAGTGGCCATTGGGAAAATACATGCTAATTAATTGCCACCGCACTCGCGTTCGTTCGTGGCCTTTACCAAAGCCTAAACAGAGATCAACTCTAATTGACGCTGAATTTGTTACACTCCAATCTCTCAATTAATAGCCCCTCTAAGCCTTTGATTGCCCCTTTCTGTCGGGCGAGACGCGACAGAAGGAATGCAATAAGAAACGAGGAAGGAGTGGATGTGACGCGGTTGCACCTTGCGTTCGCGCGATTGCTCCATATTTGAGGCACGTCGGAATCACGGCTGATCGCTCCGGCCGGCTGTTTCCCTTAACAGAGGCCCGGGTTTTTGCGAGCTACGCCATTTACGCCACGCCGCGGACTTACGGTAAATCCTCCAATCTCGTAACCGCGGGCCTCGGATCCAGCAGGTCGTAGCCGTTCTCGTTGTAAATCTCCAGATAAGCCACCTCGACGGAGTACACGTTTTCCGGCCGCTGCGTGCAGATTTAAGGGCGTATACAGTTCTCTCTCTCTTTCTCTCTCTCTGTAGCCTGCTTAGGGTATCCAACCTTTCGTATGACGTCGAACAGGTACTGCAGGCACCTGGATATGATGCCACGGTCATCGTGGCCTCTCTGATTACCGGTTATCGTGTAGGTCTTTCCGCTGGCCGTCTGCGGGGAAGGCGATTTGAATTTCCTTGGGGGAAATTGTTTGGGCAGGTTGATTTACCTGGCCGTAGGCGAAAATGGTGCCGTTGTAGCCGTCGAGGGCACTTGAATAAACGAAATCGCATAGCTGAATGAACGATTGAGGCTCGTGTTTTTTTTTGGTAATTAACGATACCCCTCCGTTTACCTTTCCACCACCGGTCGCGCGACGTCCTCGAACACGTCTTCCTGACTCGAGGATTCCTCGAATATTTGGAAGAAACTGAAAGTATCGAGCAAGTCGAGCCTCTCGGAAATCGTTAATACAGCGAAGATATCTCACGAGAAATTCCACGATTCTGGACGATTGTCGGGGTACTCCTTCGTCTTTTGCGCGGAAGTAACCAGACGCAGGAAGTCCTCCTCGAGGTGTTCCTTGGGGCGATGGTGCACTTGGTAATTCTTGGAAAAATTACACACAGGGCAATGAAATCCTTTCTAGGCTCTAGTACCGCGGTATTAACGCGCATGTACCAATACGTTCTTCCGATTCTTCTCGGGCTTCAATCTGGCGTAGACTTTGATAGCATTCTTCACCATTTCGTTTGCATAACCTCGGTCGGTTAATCAAGGGAGACCATTACGCGGTTATGAATCGACGAGAAACGATCGATTATAATCAGTTTCACGGCGAGTGACACGCGCTCCCAGTAGCAGGTAGTAATTGCCACGAGAGAAACCGATGTAATTATATAATTAGTTCATTAACTACGGCTAGATCAAAGATACCAGGAAAAGCTCTGCCGTGCTTCTCATTCGTCATTAACGGTGTTGTAACAGGAAACTAAATACCACACGCATATACGATCTGTATCTACTCCATACCCCATATTTAACGATCTAAAACAATTAATTAATCTAAACGATTTGCCGCGAAACGGGAAAAGTAAACGAAACTCCGAGTAGTTCACTTTCAAGCTTCCCACTGAGAAAGTCGTTTCAAGCAGACCTGCCGCGTAACAGTGGTGAACCTCAGGGGAGGAGAAACCGAGATCGGCGAGTAACCCCTGGTGTTCATCCTGAATCTCTCGATATTTCGCCGCGCAGCGCCGCGCTCGTGTTTCGATTGATCGATCCACCCCCCGCGAGAGGAGAGTAGCTGGCTGGGGGTGTAGGAGAGCGAGAGGTTCGCGGTCGCCTAGGCGACGACGTGGTCGTCGCCGCGACGTCGGCGCAGTGCGTCGCCGCGTTGGAAGAGCAGCGCCGGGTCGTCGGTCTACGGTCTACCCGATGGCAGGCCAGTGTCCGGACTTTTCTCGGCTTCCGCGCTGTTCCTTGCCTCCCTGTCGCACCCGACGTCACATCGACGCCGTCCCAGCGAGTTCTCGCTAGCGTCCCGGCGACGAAACGGGTTTCTGGCTATGCCAATCGATGCCGAGTGCCGCGCCGTCGGTTTGATCGTTCGTCGGCGATCAGGCGCGTCTTGCCTCGCTCTCATGCAAGCTTCTGGCCCTGACCAGTGAACTCTGCCGGCTCTTCTCATCGATCCACGCATCTTCTTCCCCTTGACCGACTGTTACATTCCGGGATTGGTGTCGTCGTACCCGTGCGTTGATCCCGACACGAGTCTAGACAGATCTGTCGAACATCCTAGAATACGTGGATGGGTGGCGTCGGAGTAATAGGCTCGAGGGTTGCTCGTGGATGAAACCGCTGTCGTCGTGGACGGCGAGATCACCTGGCATTTGGTAGACGACATGCCCGCCAAGCTCGAGGGCACCGCCGCGTGAGAGGCTGCCGGGACATGTGCCTTTTGGTCTTCTATTGATCGGCGCGTCCCGACGCGGCCAACGGGTCCTGACGTTTCGGGATCGCGGACAACGGGAGGCACGGTAAGGTTCTGGCATTTTACCAAACGCTTTTTGATATTGTTCGAGTATAAGCTGCGACAACGCTAGGCGGAATAGGGGCTCTGGACTGGGCACTGCGGCTGCCATGTTAGGGGTGTTTGTTTCTTCGTTGTGTCAATGCACCGTTGCACCCTGTAGCTCCATTGGCGGAGCTGCTTCATGTGTATTATAGCATTCCGAGGTTCTGCGATAGGTTTCTGGTAGTCTAGCATTCATAGTGGCAATTCAGAGTATATATCGGACGCATCAATTTCGACAGTGACATGGTAGCAGTGGAGAATGTTAATCTTAGGGCCATTAACTGTCTCATACACGGGCAGAAGTTTGATACGTTGTCGACGATCGTAGTCTAATACCGAGAGGAATTGCACGTGTCAGAAAAGAGGCGCACGCAATGCCACATAGCCCCAAGGTTCAGCCTCTCAATTAAACCGGTGATAAATCTCGACGTTGTTCTGTCTGCAATAAATACGCCACGCAATCAGGATTACACGAGGCACAGGGGAGACGTACATACAAGTCGTTCCAACTTATTGCTACGCGTAAATCAGCGACATTAAAGACCTCGATGGTCGGGGATCGCGATTCGAGCAAAGATCAACCGTGCTTCGCCGAATAGCTGGCTACGTGGAATTCGAGGGAGGTGAAACGCCTGGACGTTAACGGCGGAAAAGATAGCGACTCCTTCAGCCGCGATCATTCCACCGAGCTAATACCACCGACCGAATAACTACCATTACGCAACGAAGATTGATGCTTTCTCCATCGAGGGCAGTAAGAATTGTGCCGGTCCGATCGTCGCGAAGTAACACGGGCTGGCGAAGTTTAAGGATCAGGGTCACGATGGGGTCTTCTTCTTCGCGAACGCCTTCCAACAGGAATCCTAAAAAACATATTGAAAGTTGAAGCACATGACACGTGCGTCACCGGTGACGTGGCGAATTGCAAATGTTACGTGACGAAGAGAACGGGGAATTTATGTCAATGGCTATAAGAAGACGAATCGCCATTAATGATCCATGGAATATTAATGCACGATTATAGCGCTTGTCAGGGAGATTTATCTATAAGCTGTGACATTATGAAGCTCGTTGTTCGTTGGGGACAAAAGCCAAGTTCTTCACTTCAACCAGGATTTTACTCTGCTCCTTGGAGACTACTTATCGACGATAGGAGTTGGAGAGAATGTTAGAAGCTCTCAACAGGCACGAAGGTGGTTATCTGTAGGGAAGGAAACAAGGATTGTGGAACGACGTGCCCGCGTGTCTGAATTTCGTTATCGCCGCGAGTACAAATCGAAACGGTGCTTCGCGTTCAAGTAAGCCGGAGAAAGTCGTAAATTTAGAACTGGTACCGATGGCTGGAGCAGGGTGATTTAAACTGACGCTGGCCGAGGCCGGCGCTGACGTTGGAGCAACGACCATGGACGTTGCATCAATCAGCTCCAACGAATGGACGTATAATCTTGGTAATAAGGATCGATGGAGGGCGTAATCAGGACGATTCCAAGCGGTTCCCTATCATTGATCGTCGATCGCCAATCGCCCGACCCGTTCCCCGGCTTCTGGTCGCCGTTAGAAAAGCCCGAGAGGGCGTTTTATATTCCACGGCTGCGCTAGCTGCCAGACAGACCCAGGTCGCTCATTAGGAGCGAGCAAGAGCGACCGCGAATAGCTTCGAAGGCTGCGCCACTCCGCCTGGAAGCTCGTTACGTTCGATTCGTCACGCGCAATTAAAAACGAGGCAAAAGCTGCGGGAATCAGCTGCCGATTTGCCCGCTCGCTATTCCTGCAAGTGTTTTCGATCCGGGGCATTGAATCTGGACGGCTATCTGGAAACGCGATCGCGAGGAATCGGTCGAAGAATCGACTCGCGTTTTCCGCGTTCGATATACCGGAAACGAGACTGGACTCGGCGTTCTTCCGCCTTTCTGGAAGCTTCGGGAGTGGAGGAACGGGGCTGTTGCGCCGTGCCCGATGGCTCTTAGAGAGCAGCAGCTGAGATATTCTCGACGAGCAGGGTTATGCAACGCGATGCAGTGGCCAGAAGTACATGCACACTCTGGGGGCTTTCGGATGAGTAGGTGGACAGGATAAGGAAGTTCCTGCCGGCGGCTTTTTCTTACTCGTCGACACTTTCGAATTGAAAGGCGGTCCACGTCTCTATTACCAAACACGTGGAATTACAAGATTAACCCTATCACGTTCGTTACTTTGTAGGCTGATATCGCCGGCGAAGTGTACAACAGGACGGCAATTCTCATTAACGCGTTACAGGGAACTTCCATTGTGTACTCTGTCGGACAGGCACATTCAATTAGCGCTTTCTTTTAATTTCGCTTATAAACGCGCCTGGAGGACGCGTCGCTTTGAAAAAGGTGCGTGCTATATTTAACCCCCAAGGGTATACGGGCGGGCTCTAATTAATTACGCTGTCTGGCGCGTCTTTCATACCCCCGCCTGTCGGATATACTTATTAATCTTCAGCCCTGTTTAGCGAAAAGTAGCGAGCTATCTAGGAATCAGCGATTCGCGGTCGCTCGGTGAAAAGGTTACATTCTTCCGGAGATTTTCACATTCCCATTGCTCAATGAGTTAGGAGGCGTATTTAGAAAGTCACACTAGCTTTCCAGCCATTTAGACATGGTCCCCAAATGGAGTAAAACGCGTAAACTTTGAGGGGACTCTGGTTGCTGGGCTGTTTTGGGTAAGTGCACGTGCAAGGTGCAACGCTAGCAACGCGTGATCCAACTCGAGAGATCCTCGCGTCCCAGCCTGAGCAATGATCGATAGGATCACCACGGGGAATCAAGCTCAAGAATCTCTTCCTCCCCCTTGGTACAGATATCGAGTACGCAGATGACTCGCCGCGAGCCCAAATGATAAACAGCGCGTTGCAAGGGGGCCCGCTGACATTTTCAAATGTCAGTGACTACCTACACGGGCTCTACACGTAGGCTTGTGCCCGTTGCCATTGTATCGCATCGGCAAGCGGCGATAAAAGGACGCAATAAATTGTCCCAGTAATGCGTGCACACTTAGAAACGAGCCCTTCTCATCGGTCCATCGTCCGATGCGATGCTGATCGAAGGGCCATTAACGCAAAAATTGGTCATGGTTCGTGTACTGGGTTGAAGCAGGGCCACTGGATGTCAACGTGACAATGCTATTTATTCATTCCAGCGACCTAGTTGGACATTCGAGTTTCAGAGACAGATGAATCTTTTATTATCCCTTTTATCTCGCGTAATTAACGGAGCAGAAGCACTTTCCTTATAGGAATCGTAATTATTCTTCTGCATTCAGATGCCCCGATACCACGCGAGAGTGTTACCTATATAGCATTCATTAGCTTCTAACACCACGCCCGCGTTTCCAAGATAGGTAACGCAAATCATGCAACCACCTTTGAAAATTGCGGAGCACTCCGAGTGCACATTCCCGCGTTACCGACGTTCCGAGCCGCGACCATCGTTTATCCTTAATCGCGACAAGGGTAATTTAATCTGCCAATGAAGATAAGCTCGCAATAAACCCCGGGTTTTTCAGCATTACATCGCCTCTCTCCTATAGCCTTATCGGCGCTGTAAATAATGAGCGCAACGCTGGTGCAGCATCAGCGATACACGAGAAATTTCCGCGTTACGAGCGCGCGCAACCGTTCGATTTCCAGAAACGCGTTCCTTTATCGAACTTAATTAACAGCGACTGCGGAGTCGCGGGAGAAAGTGCTCACGCGTGCATTTCCCTCTTGAATTCCATCTTTAACGTATCAAGATGCCTTATCGCATCTCCCGCTCTCAACAAAAGAATTCATAATAGAGCAGCATCGTTTTTCTTCTCACGCGATGTCTGCGCCAGCAGTGAGCACTCTCGAGTCCAGCACAAGTGTTCGTGACTCGAAATTTCTTTTTCCAGCCGTGGCTCTGAGCTACCATATTTTTTATTTTGCGGTGCTCTTAACAAATGCACGGTTTCCCGCGCAACCATCGAACACCTGTAATTTGTGTCATTGAATGTGTCGAGAGGCGAGGAAGAAATGAGCCACGGAGGATCTTCCGCCTCCCTGTTCGCGGCTTTTCCCCCTGGAAAGCAGAAGGCCGTCGCGCACCCGCTAGAAGTTTAATGCGACTTTCAGCACGCACGGTAGCCGAGGAAAGAGAGAATTACGGCGGCGATACCCGAGGAGAAGTACACGGTTCGCGGCGCGCTTATTACGATTTTTATTGGTCTTTACGATCGCGCAGTCGAACGCGCTATCAAACGCATACCTAACTGTACACCGAATTGGACACACGCGCGCGCCATAACAGTGTAGCGTGTTTGTTCAACGTTGTATGCATTTCGAGACGCCGCTGCATCCTGGACGCAGCTGTGCCTTGCGCGAAATTTATTGCAGTTTTTAATCGATCGAACGGCCCGACCCAATTTTCCCCTCTCTGGTATCTTGTCCCTCGAGAAGACGCGTGTCTCGAGAGCAGCTCCTTTACCCGGCTCGCGTCTCAAGAAGAATTTCGCCTCCCCCTGGCTCCTCCGCTCCCAAATGGTGCAATTACGTCCACGGCCGTTTCCCCGAAAAACGAGGAGGAACGGGGCAGAAATTTCAGGTCGATCTAATTCGTGGATCGATATCTTCATCCTCCAGGCGATCCTATCGGGTAGGAAATTAGCCAATTATCGTTTGAAGAAAATTGCTGCTGGGAGCAGCTGGTTGGAGACGGCATATGCTCCCTGCTACTAGATTCGATAACTCTCAATTTCCACCGAATTATCTGTGAAATTTGATACTGTCTTCGGGCCTTAGCTCACGTGCTCGAAAAGTGGGAACCCTGATCATGGGCAACCCCTGGCTATTGAGAAAAAGTCTACTAAAAAAGGGAATATTTTTAAATTTATGTGTTAAATTTTTAATTAAATTGACATTTCAAAATGGATTAAAAAAGCTATAGGGGTACTCCACTCGCACCGTGTGTTTCATTCACGGGTCATTCCGATTTGTCGATGTCATCGCCAGGGTTGTTTTTTCATTACTATATTTTTCTTTACCGTCACCCCAAAATTGTCCCTCCCGCTAGAAAAAGGTCTACGGACGCCCTTGGCCCTGATACTCCGAACACAGAGAACTAGCCGCGTACCTACTTCGACGAGGGCACGAATTTCTAATATCCGCCTGCAATGGCCCTGACGTCACTCTTTATCGAGCCCCATCGAAGTTCGAGGGCGTCTAATGAAACGATACCTACCACCCGCTGTCGCGCGCAGAGGACGGAGGAAAGGCGCACGGATAGAGGGGCTGGGCAAATAGTAGAAAAACGAGAAGAAAGCAGGCCGTGGAAGGGAAACGGACGTTTTCTCATGGTAGCCAACGAAACGTTTACGAGGGGCCCTAAGCAAAGGCAGTCTCTAAATATTTAGACGAGCCAGCCACGTAACACGTGTTTCCTCTCATAAGCGTGTCGACTTGGGGACGTCTTTATTGTTAATACGGCTGTGAAGGGATCCACCGTGTGTTTTAGAAAAGTAGGCACAGCTTGCCTGGGCTTCGTCGTTCCTCTGCCGTTACATTGCCACCTTCGCAGTCGCAAATCTTACAGGCGCTACACAATACAGGTGTTGTTTAGCCGCGTGTGTTCGTTAAAGTTATTCTTCTTTATTGCCCGCGGCCGGAAGCTTTCGTCACATTCGCGGCAGAATTACGACACACGATTTCGTTGCAAACGAATTACCACGACGACTGTTAAGGGAACAATGGCGTCGTGGAACAATACGATCGTTGGTAAGCGACCGCGGTTCTGGTCAGTGAAAGCTTTGATATTTCCTTCCCAAAACGGAAGACTCCACTTTCGTCCGGTAGAAATTCTTTATGTAACTCGTTTCATATTGCTGTGCAACGCTCGTGGTCTGGATTCCTTGCAAAACAACTTTTTTAGATCGCGGAGGTAATCTTCGGCTTTTCCTTTCCAGTACTCTATTACCAATTTCTCAACACTTCCACTGCTTAGACCTCCAACATTTTCCTTAAGGGGAAAAAACTAGGCAGTCGAAAAATCGATTTTTTTTATTGCATTTTCCAAAAGTAGGTACTACCTTTTCAGAGTAAAATGCCGCTTGGTTTCAAACCAATTTTTTTTCAATCTCTATGATAATAACAAACATTGGGTAAAAGGATACATCTGGATTTGCTTTCATTTTTTTACAAATGCATTAAGGGGTAACACCACTGTAACAGCTTGAAAAATAGCGTTTTTTTGGCAATTTTTCTTGGATGGAAGGAAAGGTAATAGAATAACTATACTGGAGGAAGTTATTAAGCACATATTTTGTTATTAAAAAAAAAAAAGTTATTGAGAAATATTACAAAATGGCGGCACTGAAGCCATTTTCGTGAGGCATGTTGAAGTTTTAGCGCTCTGCGGCACGCAGTGTAGCTGGTGCAAATTTGAATTTAAAAAAAAAAAATATGACTTAAATCTACATGTTTATAGCTAGAGAAATACGTAGGGGATTTTAAAAATATTGATTTTTGTGTGATTGGTGAGCATTTGAATGAAAAACGTTCAATTTTCTATAAAAAGAGGGCAATCATTTGTTAATAAGTAATGTTTAAATTAACTTATCGAAAATCCCGTACGTATTTCTCTTGAAAATGTTATTTTAAAGATATTGTTAAAAGTTCGAATGAAAAGAATGAAAATTGTTGGAGTTATGCTGCGTGCCGTGTTGAAAAATCGTGTTTCGAGAAAAACGCGTTTAACGCCGGTAGTCGTTTCGAAGCAGTCCGATGCGCTTGGGGAAGAGCTCGAAATTTCAAGGAAACAAATTTGTTTCAAGTAATACAGTTTTTGCCCCATATTCTGAAAGGTTCAAAGCATCTTTTAAGCAAATAAAAAAAAATCAATTTTCCGAAAAATTTACAGTGGTGTTACCCCTTAAAAAGAAAGTGTTTCTTTCACGGCAAACGACTGCTTAATAGTCCCCTTAAGTGTCTTTTTATCGATCGGCCGCAGAGAGGTGCTATCATTCTGGCGGTTAAACACGACCGTTGTCCCGCTCTAATTAAGACGACCCAGCGATCGTTAATAATCCTCGTGAGCGCGGGATAGGCGAACAAGATCGTCGCTTTATCGGTCACGCCGTAATTCTCCCGACTCAGGGTCCCTGGCCCCGCGAATTTCAAGGCTCGAAGCCTTTCCTCGCGACCGGTAGACCTTGGTTTCATTCTAATTTCCGGACGATACGTCGTTTAAGGTCGGAGATAGTTGGCGCTCGAGGGCCTCGGATGGCCTATCGTGCCATTCGTCATCGTGGCTCCAATTAAGGCACTTCTAGCTCGCGGTCGTTGGCTACTCGAGGCTGCTGTAAAGAGGATTTTAGAGCGAGGCATTCTGTCCCCGGTACCGTGGCTGCCCGCGTGCTACGTTATGACGATTGTCCATTCTGGGTTTACGGTGTCAGTTTTCGGGGATCTGGGGCCTCACGGTGCATTATGTCACTGTCCCTGTAATTCTTGCGTGATAACGAAGCTCGGGATCAGAGTCACTCCGCTCTTGAAAGACTCGAAAATCCTTCTGTAACTTTTGTGCCCAGTGCTTTCGTTCGTGTTACTCTGCTTTGTCCAATTTTCTTGACGATGACTTCCCTACCAAGAAGGCAGACTAATAACTCCCGGTAAAATGCTGCTGTGGGGCTTGTTTAAGGCAGTCAGCTAAGGCGGTCGTTCCAAGTATGTACCGACGACGCGATGGGGCTTCTTCTAGTCCTGCTGGAAGGAACAGGACGAGTCAATAACTATCGAGCGATAAACCGCTGGCTTCTAATCAACGTCCGTCGGCCCGTCCATTCGTTAGCGAAACTACGCGATAAAATCGATAGGCCTGCATCCCGACAAGAGCAAAGAGCGCCATGTGGGCTATCGGGCACAGCTGTCAGCTCCCTGCCCGGAGTGTATCGCGCTCCCTTAAGCCTCTCTCACAACAACGACCCCCTGGCCCGTCTATTGCTCCATTTGCGTATGCATCGCCACGAGCACCGCCATGGAGGCGGTGTGAAATTCTATCCTTATTGATGAATATGTAGCGAACGCGATCCCCCTGTCACTTCATATTGGCCGTTTTATAAAACACGATCCACCCTGGTAAATGCGTGGAAGCAGCCTCGAAGAGCAACGCGAGATCGACGAGCAGTTCCATTCTTCTATAATTTCCTGCATCCACTGTAATAACTCGGGGATTTCTTGGGGAAAGTAAATCATTGATTGGACTTTTATAAGCTTGGCATTCGGTGTTTCGACGCGCGTAAACTTTGGTAAGGATGAAGAGGTGTTGGCGTCGATTGATTCAAGCGATTTATCGACCGCTACGCGTGCCACGGGTTTCTCGCGGGCCCCCGTGTGGACGGGGCCGCAGGATGGACCACTGCACAATGGCCCGAGTGTTCTCCTTGGGAGTGAGTCAGAGGGCCCGGGCACGACGTCTGCCAAAATATTGTACTTACACTCGCTGCAGCTCGCTGTAGTCGGCTGCAGCTCGCAGCCTTCAAGGAGTCGAGACAATGACATCATTCAGGGAAAGGGGGCGATAAGGAGTACGAGGGCGACGCGGAGGTGGGATATTAAAGTCCTGATTCGTGCCACCCCGCGCGAAGAATGGAGAGTGTCGCAGCTGCTCCTTGATAAACAAGAATCTTTCTCTCCTAGGTGTATAAATAGAAAGTGCAAGGGTGTTGGGGAATGGTTCTTCCATCTCCGCGCTAGTCTCCGTTTTAAACGTCATTCTTCCCCGAGGAAGGTGATGATTTTCAGTGCCCTTTTAGTCGACCTTCGCGTCTGCAGCTTCCAACGCGCTTCACTTTCTAGCACTTGAAGCCAGACGGGCCAAGGTACACCAGCCGCGGCTAATCTTTTCAACAAACACCCCCTGATGGTGCGAAACGAACGTGTGCAGACCACTCGAGACGAAACAATGACTCACGTGCGAACGGCCAATCGATAACAAGGAACGGTGCTTGACGTCTCGAGTTCCACTCGAACTCTGCGTCTTTATTTATTATTATTATCGCATACACACTGTGTACAAGGAAAAGAATATCAATGCAAAGAAAAAAAAATAGAAGAGACAAAGGGTTAACAAAATCGTGAATGCAAAAAAATACAAGAAGCCGAGGCTCAGAGATTATTTCGAAACAGTTCAAGAAGAAGTTCAATGTGCCTTAAGTGGATGAGCAGCTTTTCCTGTGAAAACTGTCTTTCCTTTGTTTCATCGAGCACGTCCAGCTTCCCCGAGGACTTCTTCCTCCCCTGGAATCCCGCCTGCTGACTTTCTTGGAAAGGTTCAACGCGCCTCCCTTTTATGGCACGTTCATTTGGTCGTGCTGCCACTTCAGCAGACCAACCCTTGTTAGGAGAAGCCAGCATCAAGGACACCGTTGGTCTCGCCTCTTACTTCGTTCAGCCTCCATCGAAGTTATGTTCTTACCGTGGCTGGATTCGATGAAGATATCCGCGCGATTCGACCCCGTCTTCCTTCGCGAAGGTTCGCCAGACTCGCAGAAACAATTGCCCCGAGATGATGCCTGTACGTGGGTACGTCATCGGCCCTTTTTGGTCTCTGATGCCACTGACGGCCATTCCTTAACAGAGTCTCAAGGATGCCTCGAGTCTGGACAAGGTGAAGGTTAAAAGTCGTTCGTGGAAGACTTAAGATAGATCAGTGACACTTTATAATCTTCAATGTTCCTCGTCTGCAACATCTTCAGAGACCCTTTTTTTCAGTCTCGCTTCATAAACGAGGCCTAATTGTCATCTTTTCACCAAATACCTTGCATTTATAAAACTCTGAGATGGTTCCCGCGAACTCTTCCCTCGAACTATGATCCTCTAATCATCAGCCTGCTCATTTCTCCGTCGAGATTATAATCGCAAGTCGCGAAGTAATTAACTGCAACGGTTGTCGAACAAACCGTTTCCACGGTGACTATGATTGGATCGAGTGAAACTCTGATTCAGTTACGCCTCTCATTAGAGTGCGCGCACATACCTATGTACATACGTCTGGCGGAGCGAAAGTGTCGGGCTAGAATTCTAAATCCGAAGGCGTCCCGCCGCACCGCGCCGTCCCGTTCCTCGACGAAATCACGACTGTCACGGCTCCTGTCCCTAATTGCCGTCAATTGCTGCCAATTGCCGGGCTGACCCTCTGCTCTGACCAGCTGCAATTTGCAGCTAGGTCGCGCGCGTCGTCACTGGTCGTCCTGCAAATTCGAGTGATGCACGCGCTGCATCACTCTGTCTTTCCCTCTCTTTCTCTCCGTGCCTCTCCACTCGAATATAATTAACGTGGCGACCATTCGCCCATGCACGCTCTGCAATAGACTTTAGTGGTTTCATACGAGCAACAGGGGAGGGACACGAATCGAAACGCTCGGGAAACACCGCAACTTGTGCACGTCTACGCTGCGCGGCTTGCTTTGCGCTCGTTCCCGGAACACCGGAACACGATGGAATCTGCAAGATACCGTGTATTTCCAAAGCAAACTGCCCTTTCAGGGTCTATTTCTGATACCTTGCACCTGAGTCTCTGTCGAAGTTTAGGAATGTCAAGGTTTCATCGAAGTTCTACGTGAATCATAGTAAATGCGATCTCATGTGCAGGCTCGTACATTTTTGGCTGTAATTCCTTCAATTTTTGGAATATCGGGGCCCGGTTGCGCTTAAAATACGTAGAAAAGATGTAGCTATAGCGGAATGTGCAAAAATTCCAGAATCGAATTTTCGAAAATTTTGAAGGCTACCTACCCCCTTAATTGAGATGCATGTTTAATTCACAAGAAGCGACTCTGCACTATCTCGCACTCCTTCTAGCCACAGTATTCGCTGACTTCTAACGACCGTGTGCGGTAGGGCAGGCTGGTATTTCAAGGTACCTGAGGGGAGATTTTTGGCACGGTCGCCGCGCCCAATAGCGTGGCAGGCTCGTCCTTAATAAACCGTGAAGCAATCCTAATTACGGCGTTGCTATGGGGCACGAGCACCGTTCGAGCATGAGGTGTGGTGATGCATTAAATTAGCATTGCATTTCCGGTGCGGTACCATCGTCCACAGCAACGTCCCTACAGTCTCAACCTCTTCTTAACACTTTATCCACCGCTCCTCCCCGCACAAAAGGAAAACGAACATTCATGGCCCAGTTTCCAAGTCGTGCCCCACATTATGCATCCACGATACTCTCTGCCCTAACATTTCTTCGCACCCTGCAGGCCCCCCTTGTCACTTTAGTCCCGCCGCAAACAATGCCACGAAATCGATCATGGAAATTATGCATGCATTATGCGCCAGCAAGGAGCCGCCCCTAATTGCATCAGGCATCGTTGCACTCGGCGATCATTTCGCGCGCGTCGCGACGTTCTGCGCACCCGTTTATGATTTTCGAGCGGACCTGTGGACTGAGTGGCCCAGACGTGGAGAAATCGGGCGAGGGAAAAGCAAGAGGAAGGAAAAAAGGGCCGGAATCGCGGCTGGTCGAAATGCGTGCAGCGTGTTGTTCGGTAGGGCGAGGAGTGGTGGGGGCTGAGGCAGATGTTTGGTGTACGGCACGAGGGCTCCAGTCCCCCATGGGGTGCCGCGGCATAAACTACCCTCGGCCGGGAGATTCTTTCGCGTAGGCAGCCAGGCTCCGCCGTCGGCGGGACGACAACAATGGCCTCGGGTCGACGCTTCTGCCCCTTGTGAGCAGGCCTTAAGGGCCACGTGACACACGCGGGAACACGCATTTTCACGCAGCCACGCTCGTGCCCGTGCTGGTGGACGTACCCACACAAAGCCCTCGCAGAATTCGCCGGGGACTCCTTCGAGCCGTGTCGAGCCTCGCCTCACCACGTGGATGCTCCAAAGCGTCGCGGAGGACGCGCGTGCTACCGAGAATCCCGAAGGTTCTCGCCTCGGAGCCGCTCCGCTTCGTTTCATTCGCCGTGGCGCGTGTGCAACGCGCGAATAATTATCCTGGAACAGTCGCGCAAGCGGTTGTCTGTGGCGGACGTGCAGGAGCAAAGTGGATCGCGTTGCTCCCGGTTGGATCGGAGCAATTCTCGTTGACGAGCGCAGCGCGGAGGGTTCTCGGGGAGTGCAGCTATTTACTTGCCGCTGCAGTTTCGAGCTGGCCGAAGAGAGGGATGCCGTTTGAGAGCGGGCCGCGCTCGAGTGGCTTTCGAGAGGATGCTTAGCGCTTAAGCGTGGCCGGCGATCAGCTGCAGAGGACAGCCGAAATCGACGTTCGAGGATGCAGTTGGATGAGATCAGGCTGCACGCGCCGTCTCACGAGGGTCAGGCACGCTGACGCGTAAGTGCCGATGACTTTACCCCGGTTATTTTCTAATGTATGCACACGGATCCATGGGCGATAATCAGCTCGGAACAATTGATGGGAGGATGTGGATCATTTTTTCATCGGCACGGTATGAAATATTCTGCCCTGGTTTCGTTCTGTGCCTAGGGAGGGTGAAGACTGTCGAGTATCGTGGGGATAACTAGCCGAGCCGAGGGCGAATCAAACTGTTCTTATTACTCCGTGGGGTTCCGTTTGGTGCTGGGCAGAAGAAGCTTTCAGGCTTCTAGCTTTCCTCTGTAATTACGCGGCTTAGTCTTATCTTATATACCTAGACCGTAGACGTCGGATTGCTCCGAAACACGCGACAGTTGAAGCTAGAGTAACCGAATACCCACAGAACAAAATGCGAAAACCACAGCCCGAACATCCCGAGCGGCCTCGAAAGACGCGGCATTCGTGCGTGAAACGCGGGGATCTCGATCTCTCCGGAAGTAGTCGAGCCACCGATCGGTATCTAACGACCGTCATCGAGTTTCACGATGCTGTCAGACCGGAAAATACCGCAAGTCAGACGCAATATCTCGCGGGACACGTCATTTCGGTGCGTTCCGCTGAACACGATCCTCTAGCGTCCAGGATCATCGATGCATCCCTCGACTATTGGTCCTCTAGACCCAAAGAACTGCCGATCGCGACTGCTGCACGATTCGGTAAGCGAGAAACAATAAGGAAGCGAGGATCCGGCGTTGCGTTAATTACCGGCCCATCTTCGACTCGCGATCCAACCAGAAAACGAAAGTGACAGGCCTTCGAACGGTTTCGTCGCAGGAAGTGACGATCGGCACGGTGGAAGAGACCGGAACACTCCTTTTTCAAAACACAGCTACTCCACGCTGCTTTCCCTCGAGACGGTTACGAAAATCACACCTGGGACATCGTTTCCCGTCTAAACATTTTCCTGCCGCAGGTTTCGATATTATGAAACGTGTCTTCGGAGCCGGGAGAGATGCGGGCGTTGCTCAAGAAGCTCCGAACGCCTCTGGAATCCGTTTCGACAGGGAAAGTTAGACTGGCCGGCCGATAAAATTGAGTTGAGAATCAGGGTAATCGAATTCAATCGATGCTTCCGTGTTACGATCACCCGTTTAGGCGAGGTGTAACAGCCCTAGTAGCATTTATTTGTGGGGAGTTTGTTGGGCCAATGACGTGTTATCCGTTGGCCAACTGTTGAAGTGTCGCGCTATTTTTAAATGAGCCAACGATTGTAACCAACATAGGCCCAACGTCACTTAACACGAAGGCCCAACCGAAGGTTTCTTTCCATAGGCCCAACTGGGCCCAACTGAAGGCTTCTTTCGAAAAGACGTCTTAAAAACGTCCAGAAGGCGTCTTAAAGAACTTCAAAAGACGTCGTAAATACGTATTCTTCAGGTCTGGTTTAGGAAAAAAAAAAAATTCGCGGTGAGGAAAATCGAACCCAAGCTTTCCGCTTACAAAGCAACCGCTGTTTGCAGCTGACCAACACACTTCCTTGTAAACACTTATAATTTCTAGTTACATAACTAGTATTAATTGTTTATGAAAACTGTGCAGTGACGCGAAATATTCTACAAAATATCATTATCCGACCTTTAGACTCATTCCTTAAAATTTCACATTTGTCTTAAGACAGACGTCCTCATTACGTATTTATAAATAAGAAAAGAAAAATCACAACAGGTTTTTTGATGTAGCAAATTTTCTGACGTTTGTAAGACGACATTTAATCATCGTTGTAAATTTTTTGTTAATTAACCAACCATAGTAATTGTAGGCCCAACATTGGATATTCGTAGGCAAACTGTCGTCCCTTTTTGTTAATTAACCAACCATAATAATTGTAGGCCCAACATTAAATATTCGTTGGCAAACTGTCGTAACTTTTTGTTAATTAACCAACCATAACAATTGTAGGCCCAACATTGAATATTCGTTGGCAAACTGTCGTAACTTTTTTGCCGTAGGCCCTGTGTTCCCAACTGTTGGCAACCGTTGGCCAACCAAAAATGCTACTAGGGAGCAGGCTAGACTCACTACCGCGGCGGCATCGACATGTGTAATCTTGCTCGTAGGAACAATTTCTGTAGCATAATTCTAGTATGACCCACTGGAGGCATTATTGGTTAATGAACGACACAGCTTCGACAAGAGCCTCGTCCCCAATCAATGGCAATAAAGTTGGCCGGGTGGACGAGCCAGACGCGAGCTTCCTCCGTCGTTTACGCAACCGAATACGACGCGTCCACGTCTCTTCCTCCTTTTTTACGGCATGTCGATCGACGTTTACGCGCCTCACGATTGTAAATCTGTCGCGGAGTCGCTTTCTACCGGGCGTGCACGATGACGGAGAGCCTATCGTTGTCCAGGGCCTCGTCAATTAAGCGCGCATTCTTGTCTTCAGCGGATCCGCGTGGAAAGTACAAGTCGCCCGGCTATCTAAACCACTTTCCCACTTCCGTGCGCAGCGATGCCTAGGCGAGCGGATATTTAACGCGCGGGGTTTCGTTCGTTGCTTGTTCCGATAGAAAATAGAGGACCGATGTCGACTTGTCCGCCAAAACTGGTTCTCATTAACGGGCTCGCCACGGACGTCGCGTGTTATTTTCCAAACAACGTCGGGAATTAGAGAAAGGTTCGTTACGGTTCCCGATCGATCGGTAGATTAGATGTCTCCTCGGGGATTAGCGTTTCGAGGTTACCGTTTCGCCTGGAAAGGATGTCAGGACATTATCAGGAGAAAAGGACGTCGCGGGGCACCGCGAAATGATTGGACCGGCTGGCAGTACTGTGCGCATACGTCCATGGAATGGGAAGGAGAAGAGACGGATGCTTCCTATCCAATGTCAAGAGCGTAGTGGAGAACGTGTTCCTCGGTGTACACGGCACGAGACCAGCGAAACGAGCGTGTTGTTCGTAAACTGTGCGCCTCCGTGAGCCACTATTAACCGCGGCGATGCTCGAAACACGGAAGCGATTCTTTCTGATATAAATCGCCAGCTTACGTGCCGCGATAATCACCGGTTACACTAACGAAGTGTAAGTTCGCGTTGCTTTTGTAAAGCGCCGCTTCGCGACTTCACGACTTGGGACCCTGTAACGGTACGCTTGCTTCTAGCCGGACGGAATATTCCCGATACTCGAGAAACGGACACCGAGGATCATAATGGAACGCAGGAACATCTACGGCCTCGGCTGATAGCGCTATCGTTTCGTTTCGCTGAAAGTACCGTAAAGCGTATTCCCATTTTCCCGAACGTGGGAAGATGCATGGTGAATCGAGGATGAAAAGTGCGACGAAAAAATGTGCTGGCACGAGCAACAAGCGATCGTCTTAATGATCGCCCCATTCGAGTAGCCTGCTGGTTTCTCTTCTTCCTCCTTCTCTGCCTCTGACGCGAAGAGGAGGTGACGTCGCTTCTCTCGAAGCGAGCTGGAACGCGATCGCAATTTTTCAGCTGTCAGAGCGCGGAGCAGGCCCGAATTTCGCTCGTTCCTCTTTTCTGCCGCGTTATGCCTCAGCGATTTAATCGAGCTGATCGAGAACGATCGGGTACGAGCGCCCGGAGACTGGGCGCTGCAACGTTCCGGAGCGATCGAGCTTCCGTGGAATGCGGGGTTTCGGAGGTGGACGGATAGTAACGTAAACGGGGATGAATATTCGCCGAAGCATCTCCGAGCAGAGATGATCCTATATCGGACGGATCTAGCGGAAGAATTTGACAATGAAGGGGAAGCATCGCGGCGAGAGACACGGATTCGGATGCCTCCTCGAGGCACCAGCGATTCAACTGTAAATAC
Organism: Andrena fulva; assembly: GCA_946251845.1. NCBI lineage: Eukaryota > Metazoa > Arthropoda > Insecta > Hymenoptera > Andrenidae > Andrena > Andrena fulva. Next base: position 55,271,590 of record OX276329.1, on the reverse strand, counting down.
CAGGGAATTATGCGATGTAACCGGGTTTTCTGCGAGCCTCCATCTCTCTCTTTCACACTTTTTGCCTCTCTAAAATCATGAATGCGAATAGCCGAGACAGGGAGACGCGGCGGGTGCCGCATCGCGAAAAAGCGAGCGGGACGAGGAGGGTCGAGTCGCGGGAGCGTGCGAGGAATAACGAATGCTTGAACCCGTGCCAAGATCTTGCCTCCTCGTGGTGTAGTCTCGTCGAGGGGGAACCCGAAGAAGCGACAGTCTCGCGATCGTCCGATAGATTCTTCCTCTGGGCCAGCGAAATTATCTGAATATCGTTCCGGGATTTCTTATTAAAATGAGGGGATCCGGGTGGGGACGTGGCTGGTGTACACCACGGTTTATCAGATCTCTGGACCGTGGAGGATTTGTCTGAATGTGGATCGAAACAATTATTGACGAACGTTCGTCACGGCTAGGTACAATACAGGTATATTTCATGGATCGATTTATTACAACCCTGGATAAATAATTGGACAGATGTAAGATAACTCAGGTTCCGTAATAAGGTTCCACGATGGTGGAACGTTTGAATACCTCATCAAGAAATACCGTCTTCGCTTTAGAATTCTATAGCACAGGACGCAGGTAGTCGTAGAACCTCGCAGAACTCAAATTTGTGGCTGCAACAGTGAAGATTAGGGACCCTTGGAGTTAATTCCATCGGTATCCTGGCTCCGTCGCGTGAACAAAGACTAGTTTGGAGGGACCAGCTCGATACCGTAGAAACTTTACTCCAGAGTCTCCAGTTGCTGCTATCCGTTCGATCCGGCGGGAGCTGAGACGTACTGGCAGCAATCCAGCAACGAGGGGCCAGAGGTAATCGCACACCGCGCCCTGGCCCTTGTCATTCGAGTTCCTTTAATTAAATCATCGGCATTGTAGGCTCGATTCGCGAGTAGGGAGGCCTCGATCGATGGCGAATCACCAGGAGGGTCAGCACACTCCTAAACGAAGATTAATCGGCCTCTGCTTGCAGTCTACTTGAGTTTCACCAAGGCCCGCTCCGTTCCCTTCTCGTTTGCCCGTAGGACGAAATCGTCCCCAATGTAATATATATCGCGGAGCGGTGCTATTATTGATTTCGTCTGGGCCTAAGGGTTTCGTGTGCTCCACCCACGCCTCTCGTGCACGACGTGAGTCACTGGAAAGATTCGCTTGGCGAATTAAGAACGCGTCTCGCCTGACCCGTGACGAAGGTTTCGCTGAAGATGCACTGGCGTGGGTACCAAAATCTTCAATCCTTCGAATGGAAGTAGACACCTTGGGGTAACAAAGGACGTTCAGTTAAAAAGCGATCTTCTAAAATTTTGGGGGGTGGCGACTTATAGGTATGCCTATTTGCTTAATATGCGAATAAAATATTAAACATAATTTAATAGAAAACACCACTTTATTATTTCAACTGTTTTGACCGGGTGATCTTCAAACACAGAGACTTAAGGCAATTTTAAAAACAATTCACTTTTTTCAAATAGCCAATTAGCCACAACTCTTTGAAATTAAAATATTTGATGATATTTCACGGAAAGGGTGGCAGACGAGATTAGGGTAACATTTTCTAATTCCATACAAGTTGACACTGAAAAGATTCCGATAAATAGTTTTCGAATGTTCGAACCATCGGACTTGTTCCCTCGTCCCTATCAGCACCCTCCCAAAGATAGTGGACAAGCAGTAACTTGCACACCAAGCCGCGCGAAGTATAGAAAACGACCGTGACATTCCGATAGAGCACGCCTCCACCATCGATCTCCGCGTACGTATTATCTGTACAAGGGTTCCATAAACGCGTTAGAGAGTGGGCTTGATGGATGCGCCTCGCGTCGCCGACTGCTGATACGCCCAGCCTCGGGATAATCGCGACACGCGGAGAGAAACGAGTTAATTTCGCAGCCGGCCACTCGTAAATTCATCTTTTCCCACGAGAGCCGGCGTTGGTAGCGCTCGACGATGTGTCGGACGAGGCCGCGGAAAGATCCAGCTTATCTCCTCTCGGCTTGGAAAGTTGCGCGCGAGCTCCAGATTTCCGCTAGTGGAGGCGATTCATTATCGCGCTCGAGGCGCGGGATAACGCGGTGCTCGCACGATCGGGGTCGAAGCCGATCCAGGGCTCTTATCAGCGCCCGCTCGAATCTCACGCTGCAACCTATCATCCGTCTGACGGCGGCGCTAGGGAAAAGACCAGCTCCCGGTGTGGCCTCTCGAGCGGGCCCTCATGCGTGAAATTTCCATCCTCGGCGGTGGAGCGCGCGAGCAGGAAGGGGGAAAAATCGGCCAGGCAGGTTAGACGTTTTATCGGCGTGGTAAAAATCGCGGCCCACTGACCCACTCGGGTGCAGATAAGAAGCAGCAGCATGCGAAACGGACCACTCCTATTCTCGTCCTGTTTCGCTCGCTGCAGGATACGGCTAATCTATTCACGCGTTCCTTTCGTACGTACAAGCCACTTTCTTCGATCCCTGGGCTGATCTAGATTCGTTAACGCATCGCGCACCCATGTCCGCCGATTCGTCACGGTAATCGGTGGAAAGGCAACGCGGTTCTGGTGTAACGACCGTGGAAACCTTTCAAGTCGGCGCGTTCCGATTTCTTTCGACGGGGCTCGGGGCTGTTGGGCTTGCCTGGGTAATTAAGAGCCCTCCGCGAGGTGGAAGTCGGGTGTCCTTGACTTTGAAGCCGAGGTGCGGGGTTGGGAACAACCTTCAGGCCATACTCGCTCTTTTTTAACCGACTTCAAAAGGGAGGAGGTTATAGATTCGACCCGTATGTATTTCTTTTGTTTGTCCCCGCATAACTCCTCGGCACATGGACCGATTTTGATGATCTCTTTTTTATTTGAAACAGCGCGATGCCCCGGTGCCCAATATTTTGCCATTTCTGGTTAGTAAAGACTATTGTCACCTGATTATTATTATTTTATGTACGTACGCGCATATCTCCTCAGCACGTTGTGTCAATATATATATATATATATATATATATATATATATATATATATATAAGAAAACCATAAAATAAATAAATTAAAAAAATATAAACCGATTTCTAAAAATAAAAAATGCACTAAAAAGTAAAAAATAATTTTTATCCTGCGCACCGCAGGATTGAGCGAGTAGGACCAAAGAGATTTTGAGAGCCGAGGTGCACGGGATTACTTGGCGTTGTAACTGTTTTTAGGAGGATGTCATCAGAGTCAGGCAGAAATCGGGTCGTCGCGAATCGTTATAGCATTTGCGTCATCTATTCTGGATATTTCTAGTACGTGCATGCAGAACCGAGACCGTACACCGATTTACGTGCCGTGTAATCGTAATTAAGACGCCCCCGGAGGCGCTCGATCACGTAAACAATACCCGGGGGGCACGTAGATCCTCGTGGATCGACCTTTCGGCACGCCTGTCGAATCGATAATGCGTCGCCCGCGTATCGGGCGCCGGGCACCGTTAACGTCCACGCTGCTCGCTGAAATTTATTCTAAAACACGCACCCGGGTCAGTGTGCCACGATTTTTGTCGAGCAACAGGTGTACCGTGCGCCGGCGCGATCTCTCGCGACGATCCAACGATCCTGCCGGCGATCTTTCCTGCGGTCGAGACGTCGCTGCCCCTCAACGGGGACGCCGTCTAGATGCCAATGTATTAACAGAAGAATCTTGAAAACTACTATTTACCACGGTGATCGATAGTGGACGCCGAGTCCAGTCACCTTTGATGCTTTCAGAACACAAAGGGAATACACTTTTCCACCACCTCGGCGCGTCTAGCTTCTACGACCCAAGAAAATTATCGACACAATTTTCTCGAGCACCTACATTATTCAATTCGAGGTTCCGTCGACTCGGCCGACACCTCTAGCTATCGTAAAACGGTCACAGCGACGATTCGTTTGCTTTCTACAGGCACGTTACAGTGATTTACGGCGAGGACATGCTTCGCGCGTTGCTCACCGCCGATTTTAGAGCGCCCTGGAACCCGGTGTAACGTAAATAGCGCCGTTTTTAGTCGCGATCGATATGTCGGGCAAAGAAGTCCAGCACGCGCTGGAGATGCCTAATGCGCAGGAACGGCCACGGCGATAGCGACCCGAATGTCCCGGCACTGCGGCCACTTTGTACGTGTTTCCGCGGCGGTTCCTGCCGCTCATTACAGTCATTTGCTACCAAGTTGCTGACCGCAATTTCCGCGTCAATACTTTATGACCGGCGTCCTCGAGCGTTCTTGAATCTCGGTGTGCAAGTGCGCCTTGTACTCGTTCCCCTGCGCGGAGAATCGATATTCTATGTCGGTCACAAGGCTCCGGGTGGGCAATGCGGCTGTTATCTATTCGCGGGACGATAACACGCGTGTTCCTTGCGCCGAACAAGTGCTGCGTCGCGCCAGTTCGATGCCTGTGCAAAGCTGTCGCTCCGTGTCCTTTCGGCTCTAGTTCGCGACACGAGGCCTCTAACGGTAGCTTGTTCCGAAAAGATGACTGTTCGACACGCGTAAATCCACGGTACCTTATCCGCGAAGCATCGTGTCGGACAAAAGGTCCGGGACGTGCAGGAAATCGCTAACGGCCGGGAAAAGCCGCGAAGGTGGCGAGACGGAGGCTCTGTGCCCGCGAAATCGGCACGAACGAGAGCGGAATAACGAAAGGGCGTATGACTTGAGCCCACGCGACGATCCGCGCGCCCACGCTCGGCTCGACAGGGTCTCTCAGTTTCTCGTAAAACCATGGGACTCTGTATTATCGTGTAATGTAATATAAACGCGGTCTGCTCTATCTCACGCTCGTAGGGTAAATCCGGGAGACGCGGTCGACCTAATATAAAATGGCTATTAAAACTAATATAGATATTACTTATTTTATCAGAACAAACCTAATATGTTCAGAATTTTATGCCGATTCAGAAAAGATAATATTTACTGTAAATCGGGTTGAAAACTGAAGTCATGACATCTGACCACCTCCCCCGAGGTGCCGGGAGAAATGGTTTTCGTCGTTGGCAGAGACCACTCACATAATTATTCATGGAAAATTAACAAAGGATAAAGCAAAATTATTTATGAGTGAATACAACTACGGATTCATTGATATTTAATTTGTTTACGCTAAACAAGTAAAGAACACATCAAAGAAAAAGTGAATTACCTACTGGCGATTAGCAAGCTAAATGAATACAAAGGTGAATAAATAAACTAAATAAACAAAAATAATACTAAAATAATAATAAAAAGTAATAAAATAAACAAAAATAATAAAAAAATCATAACTCGACCATCTCACCTTTCTGCAGCGAGACATGGTCTCGTTAGCTTTGAGAGGAAGAGTTAATATGGCCAAATACTTTGGCTGCATTGTCCTTCAATATCTCTACTATCTTATTATTCCAAACATTAAAGGAAAATCAACTTAGAAGTATATTTTAAATACGATTCTGTACAACCGCGGTTTGACAAAAGAGGTTAAATGTAACATCAATTTACCTTTTATAGCCTATAAATCCAGAAAACACAGAAGGAAGCGAAATAACGCTATTCAATCAACTATTTGGCTTCTTGAGAAGTAATTGGTCTGCACTTTAATGCATTTTTACGTATAGACTCTGAAATATAGCGACACGACCAACTCTCCGGCCCGACCGCGTCTCCCGGATTTACCCTATGCTTTAGGAATTCTAGCGATTCTAACGTTTCAAACATCCTAAACACATGCCAGCGTATCGCGACTATATAGTCAACCTCGCAGAATCCTTTGTGCGGCGATACCAGATTTAGGTCACCATCGTCGACCCTTGTGCCTTCCATAGTTCCTTCCGCGTCATCCTTATCCCTTCTTCCACAATTCCTGCATATATAACCCTGTCCCAAAATCCTAAGCTCAGATGATTGCTAGAGTCTAAAGGTAGACTTTCCAAGCCGCGATCGGCGGCTGCGGCCGGCGGCGGTCCCACTAGCGCAACGGAGACACAGATGCATACCTCTCCATTGCACTAGTGGGACCGCCGCCAGCCGCCGCCGCCGATCGCGGCTTGGAAAGTCTACCTTAAGAGCGGAGCCTCTGTCAAAACGCCGATCGAAAACTTCTGAATAAAAACTTCTTGAAAGTACTGAGAACTCACAATAAACGTGTTACACTCGATTCCTCTGCTACGGAATCCAACAGCTCTATCGATTAGCTGGGTATAAAGTCTCCCCAAAGCACGGCTGAAATGGCACGATAAAGCAGCGGACTCGACACACTGTTGACTGTGTTCTAAAAGCCAAAAGCCAGAGAGAGAGAGAGAGAGAGAGAGAGGGGCAGAGAGAGGAAAAGGGAGATCCAACTTAACGGGTCTTTCTCAGTAGGTCGATACGTGCAGTAGTTGACACCGATTAGGACCTCGAAATACGCATGTGTCGCGACTGTCCGTGTAATCAGCCCGCGATTGAAGGCTACAAAGAGCTGTAATGAACTTCGGTTAGCCTTCGAGGAACTCCGAGTCCCAGTTCTCTCGTAATTAGCCCTGCGCCTTCCCCGCCAGTCCTCCTTCCCGGCTTCCAAACTTCGTCAAACACCATCGCCACGGTATACTCCACTTCACGGGGCCAGCAGTCATTGCTCTCGAAAATTCCAGCCTGCTCCGCGACCAACCCCGGAGTCATTGTACTGTGAATAAATTCCGAGCGATCCGAGGAGCCCGGGGAATCGAGAATTCCCGCCCAGAAAGCAGCGCGACGCTTTCGAAAAGCCGAGGTTACGCATTCCCCTCGAAAATCGCCTTATCTCTCCCGGTAGTCGTTCCATCCGCGCCAAGTGCACCACTTAAGCTACCACGCGCTACCGGCAAGCTCACGCGCGCGAGATTACACCCTGAAATCTCTTGGTCAGCATTTTTAGTGGGTGGTCCAGCGCAACAAACGCGAGGGCAAACGGTGAAATCGAAAGATTCTCCTTTATGACACGTTTTACGTTCAAACTTTGAGATTAAATGGGGCGTTCTTCTATTTCCTGCGCTTTCCAAGAGGGAACCACGATGACACGCGCTCCTGCGCTAATAACGCGCCAGTGCGTTCGTTGAAATTACCCAGAGACGCTCGAAGAGCGCTCGCAATTGCCGCGAATCTTGAGCTATCTTGGAATTGCATTCTGCGGGCTGATCAGCCTTGCAAAGTTGGACCCGAGTGATTCATTTCTCATGCATCAGTTTGAGCGTGAGTGTGGGAAATGTTTGGAAAAACGGTCGGTTTCTCCTCGTTTGTGGGTGGCTCTTAACGGTTCATTGTGCCAGGGATCACTGTACCAGCGGCTACTTTCCATTTCACTGTTTTACTTTCTGAATTTATCGTCCGAGTATCGTGCAATCGAGTGTATTAATATATTGTCTGCGACGTGAGTTTCTCATCGGGCGTCTCGTTATATCCGGCGCGACGTGCGAACGCCAACGCGGAATCGAGATAGAGGAGCATGATTAAAGCTTTATGTGGCGCGGAATGGTTCCTGTTCGAAGTCAAGTGGCATTACGCCATTACTTCGACGACTTCGCAGGGATTTAGAAGTCTCCCATAAGTGTCACAGACGTCACAGGTCCTGAAGGACGCGATGAATCGAAATTATTCCTATTTGCGTCATTGGGAGAGGAAGCTAGAGAAAGAAACCAAGGAGAGATGGTCTGGCGCCACGCAATCAAGCCATAATATCGCCTGGAAGCAGGAAAAGTTCCGGCGAACGACCCCGGACAAGCACGAGAGGCGGTGAAATACGACCGTTTCTGTTGATCGTCGAAAAATATGCGTTATTTCCATAATTCCGTAATGTAACGTTCGACAGGGACGCGGCCCGTCGCACAGTGTTACGCGTGTATGGGCGTTCGGGACAAAACTCATAACTTCTGAACTAATCAGTTTTCGTCCTAAGTACCCTAATACTTTTTTAAAGAGAATATAAAAATGCATCGATTGGTGTATAAAAACATATACAGTTCCATTAAAAAAATTAAGCCGATCTTGATTTTTCAGTGAATAAAAAGTTTTTTATTAATATTTACTTTTGCAATTTGTTGTCAACTGAATACTGACTAACTTTTGCTGGAAACATTTTTTTATCAAATTATTTTTATCGCGTGTATCGCGTTTGGACTGCTATTTTGAAACTGAAGACAGTTATATCCAGGATATCGTATGAACAATTGGAAAAAGCATATCGGATGTGTAGATTAACATAAGTGTTAATTGTTAAAAAAAGTACATTATTGTTCTCTTAAAATATAAAAAGAATGCATATTTTTTATTATACTAATTCTGCATCAGATTCGGAACAGGTATCTGTATTTGTGTCGGATGAATTATTTGTTTGGACTGTGTTTTTTTTTAATTTTGTTGCATTTCTGTCTGTACTTTGACACTGCTGGATCGCAGTTTATAATAAAAAAATTCAACATTATGCACGAGGAGCCCCAGCGACTACGCTAAGGGCCGGAGCGGTGAACGTCTTAATAATGATTTTGACTATTTTTTCTGTTTCGTGCAAATTCGTGCAGTTGAAATTGACGTTAATATAAAGTTTAATGATCCCTAAATTTAATATACAAAAAATCAGGGAGGTATTTTTTGGTGTTTTTTTTTAAAGTCCCATCGAAGTTGATAAACATTTAACATAAAGAATTTGTACAAATTGTTAGTATTGTAAAAAACTGACTCGGCAGTTTTGAAGGTATGACAGTATTAAACACAACTTATAAAAAGCAAATGAAAAACATAAACATTCTGCCAATGGCACGTGTGTGAAAAAATGCACCGAAATTTGTAATTAATTTCTAGTATCACTTTTGACAACAAATTAGTAAATTCAGCAGAAGTTATGGGTAACATTGAAACCTACGTTCTTTTATTAACATTATAAGATACAAGAATTTGTGGATCAAACACTTCGGATTCTTGACTTTTGTCCATTACGCGTAACACTGTGCGTTGTCCCAGCCAATCCATATTCATGGATCTCCCGGGGAGTTAACGATATTCGTCTAATTAATCTAATTGAATCGTCGTGAACAGCACTGCCACTAATTCCAATTTCTCAGACGCTTCTCTAAGACCCTCGCCTATTCCTTCAAGAATACCGGATAGTCGAATCGCGACGTCCCGCGAGATTTCTCGGACACCTAGCGCGGATTACAGAGGCGGACTCTCTCGCGGTGTAACCGACTCTCCGAGTGCAACATAAGTTTGCGGGGTTAATTGATCGGCGGCGGAGGCGGCGGGGTCAGGTCAAGCAGGCACAGGCAAGAACCAAGTCGAAGAAGTAAACCGCGTCGAACGGTTTCTAAACGGCCGTCGAAAGCCGTATACGAAAGTACCGGTTCGCTTGCGCAGGTCATCGCGCTCGAAGGACACGAAGGTACCTGTACCATCCGCCAAGGGCATTCCTCTCGACCCAGGGCGTGAAAGGGGTGAACGAATCGCCGAGGCACGAACTTCAACCTACACTAAATCTGGCGCTTTCCGGAACATTCCCCTCGACCATTGGCCGGAGCAAATAATCCCGATAATTCTAGCGTAACGAGCTCTGCGTTACCCCTTTCGCGGCGTGTACAGCGTGATGCACGAGCTCGGTATCGCGGGACGTCCGCGGGAACCGAGCGAACTCGATTGAAATGTCGCGGCGGACCCTGAGGACCACCTCGGCGAAGAATGTCTTCAAGGCCGGCGGTGCAGCGCGACAGGAACGACAACGAACTCCTCCTCCACCCGATAGGAAGGGGAAAAAATGTCCTGGCCCTCGCGAGTCTCGTTTTTCCCGCTAAAAAACCAGTCATCCAGTCATCCAGCGGAGAGAAGAGACAAGAGTGCATTCCATTGCAAGGCTACTGGCCGCCAGGCAAACAAGGACGATTCCTTTCCCCGATCTCTGCTCACTGTCTCCCAATTCCACTTCTGATAATTTCCCTAGCTTCTCATAGACGAGGTTGCTACTCCCCAGAGATTATGCTCTAAACGGATGGGCTCCGTGCTCACCCTGCCTACTAATTCGAGCATAGTTCTTTTTAGTCGCTCTGGGAAGATGTCCTGTAAGCCCTCTACCGGCGATTCGAGGGCGCGTGGCACGCGCGCAGCTCGCGCGAGTGCACTCCACGGCTGACGACTGGCTGGCCGCTTTTTATTCCTGTTTGTCTGGTGGCCGTTTAAGTGCATCGCGCACGCAATCGCTCCTTAAACGCCCGTACGAAAAGTCCACGGAAGAGAAGCGGGATTCCAGGTGAAAACGCGCGGAATTTTCGCGGCGAGAGGCCTTTTCGTACCTCTCTTTTTTCTTGCTGTTGCACGCCGCGTCTCTCCCTGTTTGGCGCGATTCCTTTCCGTTTCCACTCGGGAGCGCGCTTTCGAAAGCTTCTGTGCCGCCTGCTCCTTTTTCATCGCAACGTTGAGCAATTTCAAGGAACTCCGCGTAAAAGCGAATCTCTCCAATGCTTCGCATTTTAGCCTCATCCCTCTTCCCTTTCGCGCTCTGAAATATCTCTTTCGAGTTTACAGCGGGCGCACGATTCTCAGGGTGGATATTAGTGTCCAGGTGGATCTCTATGGGTTTCTTTAAAAAAATTACGAATTCCTCCCTCGCGCGAACTCGCGCCGCGAGCCGATTTCACCTCCGCCGCCCGGCGCGGAGTTATCGCCGAAAAGTGAGCACATTGATGCACGAAAGCGAAAGAGGAAACGGTTATGGTGGCTGTATTTCACGTGTTAACGTACTTGCCTGTTCCTTCTATTCCCCATTCGGTTACGTATAAACGCCGGTTTAATGCGCGGTTAATATTTAGGCGGATACATTTTAATGGCTCGTAAAATATTTCACCTCCAATGCGCCGGCTGCATTTCACGTTTACGTTTGTCGGTACCGAAGAGCCTCGCGTATTCGCCAGCCTCTACGTCGAATAAATATTCATTCCTCGGCTGGCAAAAATCCGAAAAGGTTGACTCGCCGCGTAAAATTTGGGTCGGTCTCGCCCAGCGCGACCAACTTAATCTTCACACTTCCGCCGGTTCTTTTTTATGTTTGCCGTGGTAGGTAATGCTCAGAATGCTCGGCTCATTTAGCCAGCGGACGAGTAAACGCGGCAGCGTTTTCGGAATCAAGATTCAGTGGACCGGAAGATCATAGTCGGGCTAGGGAATTGAGTTCTCCTGGTCATTGAACTTAAATTAAAGTAAAATAAAATAAAATAAAATAAAATAAAAATACATTAAACTCCACTATATTCTTTCGATTTTCGTTTCTTAAGTCTGATACACAGATTGCATTCGGAGTTTGATTTGCTTTCACGCTTCGACACTTCGGAAGCCCTAAAATGGTCCGAGTTCTCCGCAAATAAATGTATATCTTCAGCCTCGAAGAACCGCAATAATATTTTGCCAGCAAGCCCAACGAACGTGCTGTGATTATTACTAACGATTCGTCGCAGTATTTAATGGCCGATGCTTCTCATTAGCCGCCGTTCGGTAAGAACAAAGACTTTCACTGTGACGATCGCAAATTTTATGGCTCTCGATACATTCGCCAGAGTGCTCACGTGTGCCTTTTCGTCGTTTCACAATTGTTCCAGCGATTCGCGAAAGCAATTTGTTCCCAGTGTTATTATACCGCCAGCGTCGAACGACAAACGATGCTCGCCGGATGGATGCGGGAAGATTAAAGTATCCGTGCTCGAACAGTCCCCCGAGTACAAGTAGGCCCCCCTTCCTTCGAGGGGCCAGCAGCGAGGCCCCCGTGTGCACCTGTGCAGGTTGAGAGGTGTTGTGTTTTCACCTGGCAGTTCAACCTACAATCGCGAGCAAGGAGGTTCCGCAGCCGCGATCCTCTCGTGTTCCACGCTCGCCACGAGACGTCGCGATCTCGGGCCGAATCCAAGCTCTCCTCTCCGCTCTTGGTCCAGCAAACCTGCCAGCCGATCGATCGCCATGTCGAAGAGGCATGTCCCCGAGTGAAACGCGAACGAGTGACGTTGAAGCGCGCGTCCCCCGAGGATGATGTGACGGACAGAGAGTTACCATTCAGTCGGGCCAGCGCGAGTTACTAAGATAATTGCCAGCCGGAGGAGATACATCCAATGAGAAGCTGGGGAAGAAACGGCGACTCCATGTGGCGACGTGCTCGATTCCAGAGAAGGAATCTCCAAAAGTCGCGGGTTAATTAACTCGATCCAGTGACTTGTTCCGCGAACCCTCAGCTTCTGCGCGATCGGCGTCACGATTCCTTCCACAAAAGCAGCTCGAATGAGATCGAAGTTCGGCGAAGTTGCGCGCAGAGACGTTGTGCATCTTTAGAGAAACATTTCCATCGGTCTCGTTGTTCCGCGACACAGGATATGATTCGGTTGCCGGTGCCTGCGGGAAAGCCTTGATCGTTCCTCCACGGAAAATCGTTATCGCTGTCGAAGGGCAGTGAACTCTGGATCGGACGCGATCGCGAAGATTATTCGTTGCTAGAAGGAGGTCTACGTTCGAGGGTCAGGATGGACACCGTGCTGGAAAAGATGGGCAAGCTGAATTTGGTAACGTTGCACCGTTTAACGTCATACATACACCGTTTTGTGCGAGCCCCGTCGCCACGGCTAACGAGCACCTCTAATCGCGATCGTGGCCCAGGGGAAAAAGAAGCCGGTGCATTGTGCAAGCCGCGCAGCGAATGCACGGGCGCCACGTGCGTGCGATGAAATCGTTCGCGCCGCGTAATTTCAGGGGGGTACCGTTTTTTTTTAAAGTTCAATATCGTGACTGGTTTTCAAGGGAAATGGAATTTAACACCTGCAGGCGCTCTGAATCGTAGCTGGACGTTGTTAGAACACGATATGATAAGTTGGTCGAGCAGCGAAGCTTATCTCATTCAATTTCTATGAGGAACATAAAAGAGCAAAAGAAAAAAAATGAAGCCTCCAGAGGCGACTGCAGGATATCTGCTCTTGCATCGAGAAGAACCAGTTGTCGCCCCGAGCTGCCGCTCATTTCCGTCAATTAAACGTTCCACATTTCACCGCCGGCGATCGCCAATGGCCGTGCCCTTTTAATAAACAGCGGTGCAAATGGCGGGATCGTTGTGCAAATTACACGCGGAATTTTTCTGCTAATTGTAAGTCACTACCCCCTAGGTAGCAACGGATAGGGTAAATCCGGGAGACGCGGTCGGGCCGGAGAGTTAGTCGTGTCGCTATATTTCAGAGTCTATACGTAAAAATGCATTAAAGTGCAGACCAATTACTTCTCTAGAAGCCAAATAGTTGAATGAATAGCGTTATTTCGCTTCCTTCTGTGTTTTTCTGGATTTATAGGCTATAAAAGGTACATTGATGTTACATTTAACCTCTTTTGTCAAACAGCGGTTGTACAGAATCGTATTTAAAATATACTTCTAAGTTTATTTTCCTTTAATGTTTGGAATAATAAGATAGTAGAGATATTGAGGGACAATGCAGCCAAAGTATTTGGCCATATTAACTCTTCCTCTCAAAGCTAACGAGACCATGTCTCGCTGCAGAAAGGTGAGATGGTCGAGTTATGATTTTTTTATTATTTTTGTTTATTTTATTACTTTTTATTATTATTTTAGTATTATTTTTGTTTATTTAGTTTATTTATTCACTTTTGTATTCATTTGCCTTGCTAATCGCCAGTAGGTAATTCACTTTTTCTTTGATGTGTTCTTTACTTGTTTAGCGTAAACAAATTAAATATCAATGAATCCGTAGTTGTATTCACTCATAAATAATTTTGCTTTATCCTTTGTTAATTTTCCATGAATAATTATGTGAGTGGTCTCTGCCAACGACGAAAACCATTTCTCCCGGCACCTCGGGTGAGGTGGTCAGATGTCATGACCAGTTTTCAACCCGATTTACAGTAAATATTGTCTTAAAGCAAATATCGACCAGTTTTTTTGAATCGGCATAAAATTCTGAACATATTAGGTTTGTTCTGATAAAATAAGTAATATCTATATTAGTTTTAATAGCCATTTTATATTAGGTCGACCGCGTCTCCCGGATTTACCCTATGCCGAACGATCGCGCATTGCGTTCCTTTCGCGGGCTTTCTGGCAAGCTTAGACGCAACCTGGCCGGACGATTAGCGATTACCTCGTTACGATCGACTGGTTTGAACCGAGATCGATGGTTTTTGCAGTGGAATCGCCAGCGGCCGGCCACGAGAGCCTGCTCGGCTCACTCGCGGTTTCTGCCGTAGCTAAACAGCCGTGAATGATCGCGGTGCAAGTTACGCGTCAATTTTCAAAGCGTTTCGAAAGCGACCGCGTCCACCGAGCGAGTTGATTGAAAAATCCGATCGTCCACTAATGACGGACATGTCGTGCTCCCCGGCCGTTTCGCAAATCACGCGTTGCAGAATCCTGGCGAGGCTTAATCGCCCCTTGGAACTGGTGGTTTACGCGCGCAATTTCCTTTTTTCGTTACGTTTATGGATGGAGATTATGGGAATCGAAGGTGGAGAAGGGATATCCTTTTCATGGCTAGGGACTATGAGAATCTTGTGGGATTCACGTGGATAAATGGAGCTGGGAAATGAATCCCGAATGAGAATAGCGAAGGTTGTGTGCCACGGTTCGCCTGTTTTCTCGATTCGACGAATTCCTGCTCCACGATCAGAAGAGGAGTTGCTCCTGCATAAGCTGCTCTTCCTGTATCGCTGTTCGCTTCACGGTCGACGTGCCTCGCGCAAGAAATTTCATATTACGCGTTTATATAATTGCAAGCAACGAGGTCTCTCCGGGCTCCCCTAATCCCACGCAATTAAGGTAACAAGTTCTTTCGCCGTCGCTGGGATCCGTGAACAGTTGAACTTGGCTGAATTCGCGCGTATTATACGGAGGGACCATTTCCATCCCGTTACGACGATTTACCATAGCGGCTGCAGGAAGAAATCTACATCGACGAGCCCCCTTCAATTACCCGTAATTAGCTCCAGCGAAATTCAGACAATTGCGCGCAATTAAGGTAACCGATCTCGTTGTTATGGAACAACAGTCAACGGTAATTTGCATGGCCGCGAAGGAGCAGGGAAACGGCAACACTTTCGTCAAGCTACATTCCCCGCGGCACGCACCCGCGACTAATTGCAACGTACACGTGAAGATGGAAGAAGAGACGGAATCTCGATCGTTCGAACGGTTCCTCGAGCGAATCGCTGGCCACACCGCGCATCGGTTCGTATCCTGCGCGCGTTCAGGTGCAAAGTACCCTGCAGCAGGTCGTTGCACGGTGGATGGGGACTCGAGCGACCCTGGGCGTTTCTTCGTGCTAGCTCCGAGACGATTCAGTGACGTGCTTGGGTCCGTTTCATGAAATAAGTGGTCCAAGCCACTTGATCGATGGGTACATTTCCGATCGATCGTCAGGTCTCGGATAGTATCGATCAGAAGTCTTGTGATACTTTGTCTTCCATCTACTCTCGGCTGTGGTTGGTCCAGATTCGAGTATGACCGAATTCGCACGAAAAGGCAGATCGATGTCGAAAGTGTTCCCAAGTGATTCCCATGTTCGGAGGCAGCGATAATCGAGCACAGTGAAACGCGTATAACAATGGTCGATGGAAAATCGCAGAATTATTGGGCCCTCTCTTTCTCCTGCTCCGAGACAGCGTGTTCTCTCCTCGTCTCTCTATTCAGCACTCTCACCGAAGATATTCGGCGAGTGAAACTTTTTCGGGCGCCCTTCTTTTATCGACGTCAACCGATCGATGCGTTCCATATACCTGGACCGATATCGTGGACGTTTAACGTCGCAGAAGAATAGATTCCTCTTCAAGTCTAGCTTTCTCCCTATTTTCTGCGTGACCCCATCCGAAATAGCCAACGGGAGCGTCGTCCCAGAATTGGGATCGATTTCGATTTGAAGTTGGCTCGGTCCACTTTGGCATCCTGACGTTACTCGACTCCGCAGAGGAATTCGTAGTGCCCTATTAAGAAAACTAAAACTGTTTCCATGTATCGACTTTATCGTCCCAGTTGTCGGACCTCAGCCTCCACCTTTGTGGTCCACGCGAGTGCCAATAAAGCGCAGTGCCGAGGAAAGTAACTTGATTAATTCCGTGGCCAGCGCCCAAAAACCTGATTAACTTAAAAACACTCGCTCCTTCGATGGGGCCCGTCACGAAGCAGCAAGGTGCTTAAAACAAACATTCCTTTTTGACGCTTCGTGGAAACGACCAGAGAAACCACCGTTTCAGATACGGAATTTCACATTCTTGATTCTAATGGCTCTCGAAAAATATCGTATTACGACTCCATAAATACCAAGAGTTTCCCCTGGACAGCTGAGCGGTTCCACGCCACGGGTAGAGATTCAAATTCTAATGCCTCCTCGCCTAAACGTTTTCTTTCATTCGCTGCTTGTCAGCGGTCCAACCCCGTGAATTATCGTCGCGCGCGCGTTTAAACCTGACGCGTGCTTGTGCGCGGCGGGTCGTTTTGAAAAGGAAAGCCCAGGAATATCTTCGCTGGCCGCCGATCAATCATCGAAACTACGCGTGGCGCGCGTGCCTCGAAAACCTGGCTCCTTCTGTCCCCGGCAGACTCGTGAAACAGCGAAACCATATTCCTGGTTCTCTGCTGGAGAGCTGAAGGGTTTCCCTTGAGGTTTTCGTGGGGGTGGTGCGATTTCGCTGGGTGAAGGAACGCGAAACGCTGGTTTCGGAGGACAGCGACACGCTCGGGGGGAAACCGCTTGATCTCGATCGAATGAGACGTTTCGAGGCGCACGATCGATTTAAGATGGATCATCGCCCGCGGCGGTGGCGTTGTTACGGTCGTTCGCTGTAACCGAACATTGCTACCGAATAACGATAACGAGTGAGCGGGGCGACAGGTGATCGAGTCCTCTGTCATTGTTTCGTTGATGGATTCGGTTGGGTGGAGGGTAGGAAATTGGAATGAATTTTTACTCCAGCCGGGGTGGATCGATGTAGTATTTGGGAGCAGGGGATGACTGCTGGCGAATCGGGTGATTGACAGGGCAATGGGAGCAGCTTCGCCTTCCAATTTTCATTCGTCGGTTGTTAATCGATTCGTTTACGAATGGAGATTTTGCATTCGGGACTTTTTAATAATAATAATAATAATAATATTTATTTTACGGGACAAGCCCATTACAACAAGTACGTGCAGTAGGTACAGTAATTTGCACAGACAATATAGGAACAAACACCGTGTTCGAATCAGCAAAAAAAAAAACAAAAACAAGTAAAAATATACTTTTATAAGGAGTATAAAGAGTTCGGCGTGTCGGTCAGGCGTAGGTCTGGAGTGTAGGTCTGCGTTACTCTAAATAATGCCATCAAGAAACAAGGCTTTCTGAACATTCGTCTTGAAACTAGAGAGGGAATCGGCAAAAAAATCGATGTTCCCATGATACCCCTTTTTACTCGCCGGACATTTAGCCCCACCCTAGTTGATAGACTTGCCTCGAATAACTGCATCAGACCGATCCAGACACTCTTCGAACATCTGCCGCAATCCCTTTTCCCCGTTGCTTCGCACCCAGTGTAGGAAAATCTCTAAAATACCCACCGGTGATTCTCGGCGAGTCCAAGCAAGCTCCCTCAGCAACGGCATTTAATCGCGCACCCTCGAGTCACGCGTGCTGCTTGCTAATCACTCGACAAAGCAGTTCTCATAATGCACCGTTCCCGGAGCCGCGGCGATACACTTTCCTTCCCTTCCGTCGTTTCAATGAAACCTTAATTACCAGAGAATCGCGCTAATTACGCGACAGCGCTGATCGCCGGAGCGACAACGACGCCGAGGAGCCGCGGGACGTAACCGTATTAAGCCGTGACTCGATTCCGTTCTTCTCGTTTGGCGAGCGCGTGTATCTGCCAGGTCGCATCTCGCGTAATAAGAGTAATCATACGTCGCCCATCTGGGGAGATCGCCAGTGGTTCGCAATTGACATTCTCGGGCGACGCACGAGCCGGTCCACGGTGACAAATCGCCCGGGAGTGTTTAACGTCCGGGGTTTCTAGTGGCCGGCTGCTGCTGACGAATAGCTACTGACGTCGGATAACCAGTATCGCGAGATTCGACACGATGCTCGATTTTGCTGTTCCCTTAGCCTGTTTCTGTCTAAGCAGCCTCGTTAATAGGAGTATTAGGAAACGAATTTATAGTTTAACGAGGGGAAACTCGCGGCGGAACAAGGTCGACCTTGATTCTCTCGGAGCGAAAGCTTTAAATAATCGCCGCGAACTTATTCCACTATTACAATATACAGAGTAGGGTGGAGTGAAGAAAACATTTTTTCAATAATCAAATTCTAATAGTGCGTAAAAGTTGTCTACTTGGCCCAATAAAACGTGTAAAAAATTTCAGCTCGATCGGATAATTTCTTCTGTGTACACCAAAGGCCTTAACTTTCAAAATTTTAGTACAAAACTTAAGAAACTGCAACTTTCTTCAGCTGGTGGATTCTACCTTTTTTTATACCCAAGACTATATTTGTTGCGTAAATGAAGCAGAGAAACACCCGTGGCTGGTTTTGGAACGATAAGAATGGCACTGTAAACTATAAAAAAATGCAGCTCTTCGCTCACTTTCCTAACGGAACAAGTGGCCCAGAACCAACCACGCGGAGGTAGCTGTACGTCGGGCTCCTTGTTTTTTGTATTTTATATTTTTTCGTTTTTTTTTAAATAATTTATTTGTTTTTTTATGTATTTTGTATTTTATATATATATATATATTTTTTAATTTTAAGTTTTGTACTAAAATTTTGAAAGTTAAGGCCTTTGCTGCACACAGAAGAAATTATCCGATCGGGCTGAAATTTTTTACACGTTTTATTGGGCCAAGTAGACAACTTTTCCGCACTATTAGAAATTGATCATCGAAAAAAAGTTTTTTTCACTCCACCCTAATACAGAGCCTGTCGTCCGTCTGTTATTTTCGCAGATAAATCACCCTGTCATTGATCGCTTCATCTTCCAGTTGCACCTCACGGGGCAGCAAGCGGGTCACGTTGCGACACAGTTGCAATCGAATCGAATAGGCTTCCATCTCGCATATACCTACGATCCTCCCCGAGCATCTTCCGTCTAAATATAAATCATACGATGAAACATTCAGCGGGTTCCCTCTCCCGCGATCGAAATTAGAATCTCCGGCGAGTTTCCCTCGCGAGACCAGCGTCGTAATTACGCGTACGATAAATAATCGGGAGGCACGGCTCGATTGCTCGGTCCGCGAGCCTCGACAGCCGACAAGGAAACCCGCGGAGGGCGCAGGAGCTGCTCGAATCGACGTAACTATGAGATAAGCCCCTGATAAGGCGACCTCTATTAACAAATGTCTCGTTAATCAATGCAATCTTGGGAATGTAATCGGTGGCAGACGTGTTTCTCGCGGAGCGACGATGCTTTCGATCACTTATAAACGTCCGTCGATTTCCTTGGCTGGCTGGAGGCGATCGCCCTCGTTTCGTCGCCCGGCCGACTCGTTTTCCACGTGTCGTTCCACGGTGTCCCGTGCAAAACGAAACTCGAAAGTTCACCTGTGCCCCGAGGAGGCCTCGTTTCGCGCGCCTCCAGTAACTTCCCGGCGGAATCGGCGCTTTCGAGGCGCCTTTATCGAGGATAAGATCCGATGGAGAAAATCGGCCCCCTTCGTCCGAGATTTCTCGTATCTGCTGTCCCACGGGCTCGCGGCACCGACGAATTAATCGCTGGCATTCGGGGACCATCGATTATGCGGCTGTCGGCGGTGTCTGGATTTTAGTTTCTATGGAATGTTAATCGGTTGCCACGGCCAACTTTGGTCCTGGTTATCTAATTTTTTCGCTTCTCTCTTCTAGTGGCGCATTTAGGATTTAATCTCGGGGGAGCCGAGTCGAGGGGATACAAATATTTTTAATGTAAATTCAGTAAAATTCATTAGGGGATTATAAAAATTTATTTAAAGCACAAAATCGAGTTTTCTTTTCTTTCTATTCGAAGCTCTTGAATTATTTCAGTCGTGGTTACAATTCATCTCCTTCTTCCACTACCCCTACAGCACACTTTGTTGCAGGAACGTTGCACACACGTTGCAGTACATTACAATGTTGCCGTTTGGTTGCAGGTTGCATTGCAATATTCCTGCAACATTGTGGAAACATTACCGTGCAATATTGCGCTCGCAACGTATGAGCAATATTTCGGCAATGAATCCGCAATAAATCCGAACTTAGAAATTTTCACTCGACAATACCGAACTTTTTCATTACGCATAATAAATTAAATGTCAATGGTAGGGACACGCGTGTGCCTAAAATATATAAAAAAAATGATGTCAAACGATTGTATTAAAAATGCGCTAAAAACTAAAAAAAACATTATTTTCTTGTACTACGCAGGATATTTCATAACAGAATATGCATCAACTTAATACAATATCAAGCGTCGAAATGAATTTGTTGTGAAATATCCGACTCCGCTATTAGGGAGATGTAATGGAGTTTGTCAAAACGAATCTTTGTTTTTAAATAATTTGAGTTTAAAGTGTTGCACGGTAGGAGTATAAGTTGGAATACGTAAGTAATGTTCTCAATCAACAGTTCTAGCTGCAGCGGTATAGTGTTCGTCTACGGTGCTACGGGTCTCGCGGGTTCGAATCTCCCTGGGGTAAAATAATTTTCTATTTAATAAAGTTTACACGGACGTGATAGTACTATGATTCTGCACACATTCGTGTCGTCGCCCCCCTCGGAGAAGTCGTCCGATATACATATATGATTAAATAAAATACCGTTATTTTTGTTTTTGTAAAATCTCAGAAATGTTGCACGGACATTGCTGTAAAATCTCAGAAATGTTGCGCGAACATTGCTGTAAAATCTCAGAAATGTTGCGCGAACATTGCTGTAAAATCTCAGAAATGTTGCCCGAACATTGCTGTAAAATCTCAGAAATGTTGCGCGAACATTGCTGTAAAAACTCAGAAATGTTGCAGAAATATATCCTGCAATGTTGCACAGGGCGGACATAGCAATTTGTAATGTACTGACCCTTACTTATCGTTTTCCTCTGACTTTCTCTGCAAACACGAATCACGCTAACTACCCAAATGCTGCGTAATTGTAAACACTGCGTCATCCCTGCTACCCATCATCATCTTAGCTAATGCGTCACCTATCCAAAATCCTGCCTTTCTGCCCTATCTTGTCATCCTCTCTCCTACATTCCGAAACCTTTAAAACCCCATTGCATTCCCTTATTCGAGAGCATTACTATTCCAAAAGCCACCAGTCTCAGTCACGGAGTCCAGTTCAAAACAGTTGAAGCTCTAATATTCTTAATTTAGTTGAATAAATATCTTTATAAATATTATTCATAAAACGGTAGTTCAATTATCCTTGTGTCCATTACAAATTTACTTGCAACTTTTCGGCAATATTCCGTGCAATGTTTCTGATATCAAACCGCAACGTAACTGAGACATTTCGGCAACCAATGTGCTGTACTGCCCTCCTTAGTTAAACCGTCCTATCTAGCATTTTTTCATTTTTTGAGATATGTTGAAATATTTGAAGTAGCACACGTCTTTTACCTTTTAAGTAATGTTAGAAAACTCTAAGTGCTTCATAAAGATTTATAAACAGTCTAATGTATTTAACCTAACTTATTTCCAAATGGTTAAAATATCCTATCTAAAACAATTAATTAATTCGTACGTTAATAATACATTACCTACCGGTACACCTATTACAAAAAAAATATATTAGGCTGTTACGAAATAATGACAACATGTTTTAATGCGAATAAAGGAAAATAAGGACGGTACAAAGTAAATGATAAAACTTCAGTTTTCTCGGTTGTTTCAAAATGTTAGATAGGACATTTTAACTAAAGAGGGCAGTGTAGGGGTACGTACAAAGTATCTCGCCTGAAATTGGCCTCGGAACAAGAAGAAAATCGGAGCAGGAAATTGTGTAAATAGACTCGGAGCAGACGACAATTTTCGACGACACTGGTCCGTCAATATTTACAGTTGCGAATCTGCAGCGCGTGACAGTCTAGCGTGACTCGATCTTTCATGAGGAAACCATTTACGTGGTCGTAGATTCAATCTTACGGCCTGTTTACAAGCGTGTCTGCGGAGCAAATAGTCTAACGACGATCTATCATTGAGGAATTTCAATTTAATACTTCTTCGTGCGAGCAAGAAATTCGCCGTTCTTGCAGGTTAGTTCGAAAATGCTGTTTCCGAGAATTAATCGGGTGAAGATTGCTCCGCGACAGAAAGAAACTACGCTGTCCTCGCGGCTGAAGGGGGCATGGAGACGCACAGTGTCCAGGCACATCGATCATTTGGGGAAAAATCGTGTCGATCCTCTGGCCACCGGTGGGTTAGTGCTTTCTAAGAGAAAGGTGTTAAGTATAGGCATTCGTTTTCGCTGTTTAACGCTTGCCAGGAAAACGCAACAATGCGGGGCCCCGTCGACGCCATAAATTTCCACGACTCGGTGGAAAGTGGCTGGCAGCTCGTCGAGGCTAGAATTCCTCGAGAACACTTAAGTGGTTTTTTTTTACGGATCATCGATATGCAATAAAGTGGAAGTAGAACGGGTCCGTTGTTAACGGAGACTGGTCGCCCGCGAGCGACACGCCTCGAGTTTCTCCGTTAATATTCCCCCGAATGTCGGGGCACGTTTCGCTAAACCCGTGGTTGACACAGCGATAGGTAATGGCAAACACCGGCGAGATAAAATTGCCGAGCATATGTCGAAAAACGACGCAGCCACCGAAAATACTGATAATTCATCGGGTCGCTGATACTTATCTTTCAGTATCGAGACACATGTAAGCGAATCCGTTCTGATAACGCGTGACGCAGCAGAGCATACCTAAATTCACGAATCACATTCCATATCGGCTTTCATGGAAACTCTTTCTCGAAACCTCGGCCCCTCCAACTTGTAACCTAAATACTGAAAATGTCATTTTCCGCTGCCTGTGTCTTAAAATATCCCCATTTAGAAGCGAAATTAACTAGCTCCACAGTCTATCGCGTGTTCGTAGTTATCGTTTATCAATTACCGCGGCCGAAGGACGCGCAACGATATGCATAGTCGCGTGACAGCTGATGAGCAGAAAATTACACGGTTCTCTTCGTTTTTCCTTCCACACGGCAGATAAGGAATTCGTCGACACGATAAGAGGTGTACACCGTCGCCGGGCCGACCTCGTTGCCGGCTCGTGCCTCTTGGGCTCCTCCGCCGAGAGGCAGTCTCGCCGCTGCGCGCCCGCTCGCTCGCTCGAGACCGCGCAAAAGTGAAATTCGCGAGTAATTGCCGGGGACGATTACGATCGAGATCGCGTCGGCGCGGCGCCTGCGGCCACTCGTCGCGTTCCTCTCGAGACAAAAGGCTGTCGAATCGGCCCGATGTCATCCAACGCTCGCCACGAGGACATCGAGTCCTGCCCGGAGCCTGAGAGGTCATCCTGGTTCTTTAGAGTAGGTGCTCGCCCAAATTGCCCTGGAACTTTGGTCAATCATTGCTCGATACAGGAATTTACTAAAATAAACATTGAATTGGAAACGAGGCTTTGGTGTTCTTCTGCAAACAGCGTTTATACTCTCTGCATCTATATTCTCTCATATCGCGTGCATCGGTCCCAATTCCCTCTGCCCATCAGGGTCTCCAGACTACAGTTACAAAGAGGCCAATACGGCCTCTGAAAAGGAACAAGTTTCGCGGATCTTTGTTGGCCGTCGTTAAGACGAGGCCGGGTCAAACGGTGGTCTAAAGATGTCCAGGCGATGCGGGGAAGATTCATGGAGATCCTGTGAACGCCAGCCGGTTCGTTAATCGAGGCTTTCGCTGAAAGAACGGTGTACCTCGTAAAATGTGTCGCGTCCAAGCTGTATTCCCCGAAGCGGCGAATTTTTCATTTTGCCTTGCCCACGGAATGGTCCCTCGCTGTGACCTCGCGTAACACGAACTCCGAGGAAGGAGCAAACGAATCGAGGCCGCGGTATTCTTCCAGCAACAATACCTTCTAGCTGTGCAATACACTCTGCTTCGACTTGAAGCTTGTGTACTGCCAGCTCCTTAACACTCGCTGGAAAAGTAATTAAGTTTCCCGATAAAGCCTGGTCGGAGCGCGAAGATAACGCGTAGCCGCGATTTCTCGCCTCTTGAAACGTCCGTCGGCTTAACGAGGCGACCTACCTCTCCGCTGGGTGCAGCGTTTCCGAATTTCATGCGTTTCGAGGTTCGTTAGACAGGGACATTGAACTTTTCTTGGTAATGGATGACAGGGCAGACAGCGTTACGACACTATCGCGTAAAAGCTGCGTTACGTTCGCGGCACCGTAACGAGTCGCCCTACCTGTTCCTTTAATAACGCACCAGAATTCAGGCTGGACAAAAGTGAGTGAAAGTTGAACGCGGCTTTTCCCCGAGGGAAGCCGCGTTTCCGCGATGGAACGCTGGCGGAGCTTCCGGTTTTAGGGTCCCTCGTAATTGGTCATTAATCGAGGATCGAATCGAGTCGTGAATAAATTTCTGCAGTAATCTCCGATTCGTTAACGGGGAAAGTTTCATAGAGGGTGAAATATTGAGGATGTTACGTCACGTTGATTGGTAGCTGTACGAAGAATTTTTGAAAGATAGTTATTATTATTATAAACGGGAATCCCCATAGTATACGGAAATTATATAAACTGTAAAACTTACAGATTCTGAGACTTAACGATTTAAGGGGTTACATGGGTATTTCGGGGTCAATACATCGAAATTTTTTTCGATTGTTTATGATAGTCACAAGCCTTGAAGTATTTTAAAAAATATTTCATTGAAAAATTCGTGGGCCAATACAGTAAACGCGCCGCGGCGGGCTTTAAGTTTAAAGCGGTATATTAATTAATTTTTAATATTTTGTAAACATTCTTTTTTGAAAATACGTCTTATATCCCTAAGAAATAATTGTTAAAAGAGCAAATGGTTTAAATTATTACTGGCTCTACAATCCAGCCTAGAGGCAACCGTTGATTTTAGCTGTCTAACACCCCTGGGGTAAAACCACTCTAGAGGCAGAAAAAAAAGACCTAAATTTGACAATTTATTTTCGGAGTATGACAAACGAAATAGAATTTCTTTTCAGAGGGTTTATTTAACACATATTGAAGTACGGAAAACAATTTTTTTATTGTCATTTTCATACAAAATGGCGGCGACAGAGCCCGTCGTCGAAACCACTTCTCTCAAACTGGGAGGACGGATTTCTCGGAGACTATTGCATGGATCGATTTGAAATTTTTATAGTAGCTTCACAACAATATTCTCTTTGGAAGTACGTAGCCGTTTTTTGATTGAATGTAAACTTTTTTTTTACAAACAATTTAATGCTCATGTTTAGGGCAAAAAATCGATTCATTCCTTAAAAAGTGCACCACGTCCACAAAAATTGATAAAAAAAACTCCTACGTACTTCCAAAGCCAATTGTATATAGATTATAAATTTTTTTGGTATTTTGTTCCACGACTCATACATGCCGAGAAATCCGTCCTCCCGTGGCGGTGTTTAAAAAAAAAAGTTTTCGACGACGGGCTCTATCGCCACCATTTTGTATAAAAATGACAATTAAAAAATTGTTTTTCGTACTTGAATATGTATTAAATAAACCCCCTGAAAAGAAATTCTATTCCGTTTGTCATACTACCAAAATAAATTGTCAAATTTAGGTCTTTTTCTGTGCCTCTAGAGTGGTGTTACCCCTTAATGAACTAATTGTCGACGTGCGAACGATTAACCTGTTTATGTAACTGATGCTTGAAACACTAATTTCGGTGTTCCTTCATTTGCAGAGGATTCCCACGTGTCCTGTGAAGAGTCCACAGCCCCTGAAGGAGTTCGTGGGTCGCTGCCAGACGATGCCATCGCGAGTGAAGAAGTCCTTCTGCGGCTGCCTCCAGGTAGCTACACTTATCTTGATCACGTGCTCCCAAAATAATTACAAGCCATGCCACAATTTCCCCACTATCGCCCTTATCAGCACGCCGCATAAAACCTGCACGTATTTCACTCTTCTCTTTTCTCAACCACCACCTCGACCACTTGGATCGATAAGTATACACCTACTCCGCCTCGAGCCACGAGCATACACACCAAACTCCCGGCTAACCATTCATAATTCCATGAAATACAGTATCCCCATCGTGTCCTACGTTCGACGGGGAAAAAAAAGGACCCAAGCACGATAAAACACTGCGGCGACTGAACGGCTGAAAGAGACGAATCAGTCGACAACCAGCCGTGAAAATTAATTTCACTTTTTCCACGAACATCGCCGCGGTTCCGCGTTCCTCGTTCGAATTGGTGGGCGATCGCGAACGAGTCGACCGCGGCCAGCTTCCACGAAGCCTATTGTCATCAGGAAGTCGTTACGCGCGTCAAGGCGGGGCGTTCGAAGCAGGAGGGAAACTGTTTTCCGTGAAAACGAGCCGAGTACGCGGATGAAACGTCGCGCGCGTCAGAATCCGCTCGCGTTCCAGCGGATGACGGTGCGTTAAATCGCTGCTCTCGGCGCACACCCATGGATGCGTGGCATTCTTGCGTTCGTTGCGTCGGCTCCAGTGGCATCTGCAATGCAAAGCGATGCTTGCGCATTCCCAGCGTGCGTCTCGAGCGTCTACATAGGCGACCCGCGGGGATCGCGATACGCTTTTCATCCTGAAAGGGAACGTCCTGACTGATTAGGTGTGTCTCTGCTGGATAAAGGCTGGGCGCAGATGTTCGTGGTTGCTGTCTGCATTGGGGATTACGATACGGAGTCTGGGATAGGCTGGAGGAGAAAGGCGAATAGGGATCGAAACGAAAGTGACGAGGATCGAGTCATTAATCCAGCTTCCGGATGGCTGGCTGCGATTATGGCACGCGAACGGATTATAAATCGGTCGGGATATCCTCTGAACCGGACACCCGGCGGAAGTGGGTGCTAGGAACTAGATGCTGGAACGAGTCCTCGCGTTATTTCGCGCTTTTCATCCGTGGGACATCCTGTGATACTCAGATTGCAGGCTCTTGCAGCGTTTCTGCTCTCGTCGCGCTGGAGCGAATTTATATTTAGAATAGAATATCGTTCATCGAATAACAATCACGTATCGCAAAGGTGATGAATTTTTCTTCGAACTATTACTTTGAATCAAGTGGTCCATGATTCGAGTAGACTTCGAAGCAAAGGAATTGTCCGTGAATGCTCGTCATCGACACTTTTGCAAGTAGATGGCATCGGTTGCAGCGAGGCAGGCTGATTCTCTTATTGCTGACTGATCGATCAGTATCTCGAAGAATGTAATTAATGTGCGGAGTTAGTATGATCGTGGCAAGAGAGGTGTGTTTCGAGGGATGTGATTGTCGCATACCAATCCCTCTTTCGCCAAACCAGTTGGCGGGGACACGAGTATCCGATCCTCGGCCTTCATTTAATGTTACTTTCATACTCGCATCTGGCTGTTCCGCAGCAACTTTATTATTGGCAAAACGATCGTGCATGAATGGAATTAATTGCAGTTCGGTTAAGCGCTATCGTTAATGATCCACCTTTACGAGGTCTAATAACACTGATCGTCGATAAAGTAATGCATTAAAATACCTGGGAGAAACTGCGCTTCTAATTAAAACAGCATCTGCTCCATTTCACTTTAATTTGTCAAGGATACTCAATTTACGGGTAAAGTTCCATTCGCCAGGGAAGAAGGAAGCCTTGAAATTCTGGATAATCGTAAAAAGGCAACGTGATCCCACTGATCGTGAGAATCGACTTCGTTTCGACGCGCAGCATCAGTTTCCCCAGCTTTAAACAGGGAGCACAGACGAAGGAAACGAATTTCCATGAAAATGCGTGCGCCTGTGTGGGTGCATCTTAGCACGGTACGATGGCTAGCCGTAATTAACATTAAATGCAAGAGTGGCGAAGACGATAGGTGCCAGCCAATTAAACACGGAACGCGATCCTCGCTATCGCGGCGAAACGTTCGCCGCTCACATCCTCTGGAACAATGCGCGTTTGTTTCCATTTTTTATCCGCCTCGATCGCTTGGATTTTCGCGTTACGCGCGTTGCACGCCGCTGGGAGATCCTCCGAGCGTCTAGCGATCCGTCTGGCCGATAATCGCGGATGCTGCTGACGGGCGATAAATCCATTCGCCAATTCGCGTCCCGATTTCTGGATAGACGTTTCAACGAGAGCCGTCCGATCTCCGGTTGAGCGTAAACAGGAAAGTGAGAGGTGTCGAGGGTTTAACGCGCTCCGAGCGCTCCTCGTTCTCGTCCCGCGACGTCCTCCGCAGCATCGATCCCGTCGAGGTGCTTCTATTCTCCCCTCGAGTGCCCAGAAGTTCAACGCGATCTCCCGTCAAACGTCACTCACGCCTCGGGACTCCAGAGATTTATTGTTCCGATACTATCTGTATCGCGACGCTGGGCGATGGTGTCGATGATCACGATTCAGTCGCGCGGATGATCTCTCGCTGGAAGCCTGGCTGATGAAGACGGATGAACGGCCGAGGGACAGTCGATGGAAGGCGCGAACACGCGAATGCACTCGCGCGAGGCAACCGCGAGCTTCGAGTCCCGGAAGAACCTCCATTTCCATCGATTACCGTCGCGGCAGCAATAGCGGGCAAATTGGCGCGAAGGCACGGATCTTCGATTAACGATGTTCAATCGACGATACCAGCGTCTTATCAGCGTCGATGACCTTGCGAACGGGACACTGGGAAGTACTTGTAATCTGCCACTTCAGAGTGCAAGGATTTTAATATTCCATTGCGATTATCCAGCACACCACGATCACGCGGACAATCTATTCTGAGAATCGGTAGGGAGATACTCAAAAGCAGCTTGCACCAAAGCCAAAGGTATCACCGTCTCACCGTCAAGTCCAGCGTCGAGTGTCCTTCGTCTCCATTTTTTACCACCTCGTTAACGACACAAGAACATTCGACGTCCAGAAGACTATCTCCTCAGCTTCGTCCGACCAGCACCCTTTATCTGTGCATCCACCTTTGGGGGGCCATTTTCGGCCACTTCCAGGGAATCGAAGGAACGCGGTATCGTTTCGGCGAGTCGATTTGAAAAAAAAAAAAGCAAAGCACCTCGCTGTTACCTCGACGAAGAGGTCCGCCAGCGATTCCTAGCCAGTCGTCCTTGAGCGAATCCCGTGACCCGAGAGAGTCCATTATGCCGATCAACCCTGGTCAACGCTTCCTCCGCGCAGCAGGGCGTGTCTGGCGTGGAAAACGGCGGCCATATTCCACCGAGGCGAACATAATCGTATTTCCAGTATCCTCCGGGATTCTGATAGTCGTTTTTTTTTTTCAACCGTCAGATCCGTCGAACGGCAGGGATGGCCGATGGAATGCAACCGTAGAAGGCGACGAGGCGGTGGAAAGCCTCGAAACGATCGGTATCAGGTGTGTGAGTCCCGGGGAACTTTCGTGTTCCGCGGTGACGCTTTCAATTATCGGCGATGCAAGAATTTATATACGCTTCCTGCACGTTCCCGCCGGCATAAGAAGCGACAGAGACGCGGCTCGCTCAACTTCCCCCCCCCCCCTGTTCCGCGGCTGGTTTGCATGCCTCCGCGTCGCCCGCTCCGGGTATTTTGGATTCCTTGGCTCTTGCCCGTCGCTGCGCTTTATCGGCGTTCCTCCTCGTCGGTAAAGCCATCGATAATGGAAGATTAAAGCGCCCGTCGAACGGCCGGGAAAAAGTTCCACGTCCAGGGAGATGGAGTCGTTCACTTTGATGTCCCCTGCGCCACGTATACCATGGCAATTCGTTCGTTATCCCCAGCTCCATTCCCACACTTCCCGAACAGTCCCTCGCCCGAGCAATTTTCCATTTTCACGGTCCTATTCCACGGGATTCTGCATTCCTTTAGAAGGAACACTTTGCTCGGACTCGTGGCTGGAATAATCCCCCCCCGTAGTTTCATATTTTACGACACCTAAATTACCCCTAAGCAACCCTGTAAAAACTTGGCGAGGCTTAGATCTGCGCCGTGCTTTCTTCGACTATTGCACGGTTAGGATGATAGAACGCGGAACAGGAGCAGCAGCAGCTCGTAAAGGAAAGAGTTTGATAAAAAACTTCGTTCTCAGGATGTGAACGATCCTCCCTGTGGAACGGAAAAATTATGCTAATGCAAAACGGAGTTGTACGCGATCACGTTCCCGAGGAGTTTCTTACGGGACCTCGGAACCGCTTCAAGCACGCTGGTTTATTGCGAAGCAGACGCTTCGAAAGCGGCGGTGTGTGGTGGCTAGGCGGTCTGATCGTTGTTTCCCATCGCCCGTCTGCTCCACTCGCGTCGATGCATCTGCAATTTCTTCGGGGTGCAGAATAGAACGCGACCGTAATGACTTTCTTTCGCGATCGCGCGAAATTGCTCCGCCTCGGACATGATCGAGCGGCCAGGTTCTTTCGGACCCCCGTTTCTTATCCATTCGCAGCGCGATTGTCCTTAATCGAATAGGAGTTCAGCTTTCATAGAGGTACAGTGGAGGTTTTATGGTGGTAGAGAGTCGTAAGAATGTTAATTCGTTTCCCACTCGACGTGTCTCCCACGCGTGCGTGGGTGTTGCCAGACTCCGAATCAGAATCTCTACACTTGTCGATGCATGTAAATGGGGAAAGAATAGCTGTGCGGCGTGTTTCGTTGCCCGTAGATACATGATTTATCCTATTTGACTCCAGCCGCCTTGTACATTCTACTCGCAGCGGTGAGATAATATCTCTGGTACCATCAATTGCTGAGTAACCCGAGTAGAGCGTCCGTGTCACTCCACTTGCCATTCCCATTGGCCAGGGGGTTAAATCCCAAGCGCTGTTCGAGGTTAAACCCTCGGGGGCCTCAAGGAAGTTCCCTTGGAAGCGCTCGCGACACAGCCGAGTATAATATTTCGCTTTCGTTGCCATGCTAACTAGCATAAATCGCATCGCGTGCGCCCGAATGGATGCCTTCGCTGTATTAAATCGAATCGCGTTACGCAGTCATAATGTCGCTTCCTCGATCGTGCCTCGGATTACAACGGGCGCTGGAAAGAGGAGGAAGAGGGACACGCCGGGGAAAACGCATTTATGAAAACGCAGGATGCGATGACCGCGGTTATTCAATGCCTGGTTTGCGCGCCGCGCTGTTCCCTGCCATAATTTGCAATCTCCTGCGCGGCCGGCTGGCAGATTTTATTACGCGAGGACGTTGAACGCGTGGTCCCATGCCACCAAGGTATTTCATAGAAATGAGCGTGTTGATTTTTCGACGATCGAGCCAGTTGTGGCGAATGGCTGGATTGAAATACCATCGGCGATCGAATCGTCTCGTTATCGAGTATCTGTCGGCTAGATTTTTGTTTCACGGGAGATTGCATTCGGCACTACATTTGGACCAAGAAATGACAAGAAATTAAAACACAGTACGGATCCTATAATTTTGTGATGTTTATTTTGCAAAAAATGACCAACCCATAGAACAATACTTGCATTAATACAATTATTAACCCTTTCGGTACCAGCGCCGGATATATCCGGCATCCATCTGATGACCTGTGTGTACCAGTGCCGGATATATCCGGCGTCACGGAACGAGCCGTCGTTCCTAGCGCCGACTTTAGTCGGCATCTCCGATAGTTTAAAAAAAAAAAAAAAAAAAAAAAAAAAAAAAAAAAATTAGTCAAAAGCACTTTCGCGGAA
The DNA here is from genome assembly GCA_946251845.1 of Andrena fulva. Lineage (NCBI taxonomy): Eukaryota > Metazoa > Arthropoda > Insecta > Hymenoptera > Andrenidae > Andrena > Andrena fulva. The sequence goes on along the minus strand of OX276329.1, from coordinate 55,239,863 downwards.
ATGTGCGCCGTACTGAAAGGGTTAAAACTGCCAACCATAGTTCCATTTTAGGATTAAAAAACAAGAACTACGTAAAATTTAAAATAATATTAATTATACTACCCAATAGAAATAAAGCAACTTTTCCTTAACAATTAAAATCTTCAAACTAAAGCTCAGTTTCAGATCATTGAGTGTTGGTAGCTTTCTCACTGACTCGGCCCATTTGTCTCTATTTATATCCATGCTAATGCTGAAGTGACTTTGCCAATATCTGTGCGAAAGATACAAGCAGGGATAATTCTACTGATTATTTATTTACCGATGGCCCTAAGAAAATAAGAGGATGCTGTATTTTCAAGCTCATTCTCAGGCAAGTAGCCATAAATATCATCACGTGCGAACAGCGAATGGATCGTCGCCCAAAGCCGAGAAACCCTAGCCCTAGGCGCGTTATCTTGGCGATTCTCTGGCGCAGGATCTATCCGCGCGTTATTTATGCGACTGGTTCGTCACGCTGGATAGACTTTCGTCCTCCGAGGAACGTGGACCGGCTGCTAGAGAGTCCAGCCTCCGACTGGCTGACCTCCTTTGCCATTTTTACGCGGCGGACACTCACGTGCGAGTATCGGCTGGCCGTCGCGTGTCACGCTTTATCGCGTCTCCTCCTGTTTCGCGTTCACGTGCTGGGCTCGCGCGTGAACCCGTGAGCGTGGAACGTGTTCAGGGACGATGACTGTTGCATGGCAGCCTCGAGAAAGCAAGGGAATGAAATTGACGGAGATTAGGTATCGAAGGACAGTCAGATTGAAATTTGAGGATCGAGCTACTCAGTTTTAAAGGAACTTTGACTGTTAAAAAAGAGGGATAGATGCCAAAGATTACTCAGTGCTCTAGCTTCTTATTAGTTCGTCACAGACTATCGCTAGCATTGTCAATTGTCCTCATTCTAATCGATTGCATCGGTACCTATCTTCGCGACACGATTCTTCCTATCGTCATGTGATAAGACTGGAACGCGTCTGCAGATTGCAAGACGCACCGAGGGAAGTTAGTAGAGTCATGGCTGCGTTTAGATGATGAATATTTCAGGTGTCGTGCACTCTTGAAGGCGTAGGATGATCCTCGGGGAGAATAAATAGTAATTTCCTAGTCACGTGTGAAAGTACCTTAGGAATCCAGTGCCTGAGCCGGTCCCCTGACCTTTGCTGCCGTTGGTTCTTGACTGCTCCGTTGAGTCGCATGAAAGAGGCTGGAGAATGGTACAGTGGGCACTGTTGATGATTTTCGAGGTACTCGAACGTGGGACGAACTTTAGTCAGTGTAATTAGAACTGTACTTTGGGTATCAAGAAATACCAGAGGCGCAATCTTCCCTTGCCTATTCCGTTGTCGTACCAAGTGTTTGGTATCATTTTCCAAGTGCGGATCTTTGGTACGCGCCCGAAGCGACCAATGCTCTTTCTGATCGTCGATTGCACACACTGTACGCATGCAAAGTTGGTTCACCGGCGGCATCTCGACGACCAGCCGACTCCGTGATTTAATGCCGAGGCTCGTCTTCAATAAGGTCAAGACCTGGTTGCATACCCTCGATCGTCTTCGTTCCCAATCGGTTTTCACGGAAACTGGGGAATGCCGATGGGACGAAGCAGAAACGAGTCTCTCGCATCTCTTTCACCAACTGTTATAAATATCCTCATGATCCAATTAAGACTCCACTTATTTTCATCCCTTCCATTAATAATTCACCCCTCGCGAGTGAAATTTCAACGTTCCACGCTGCTGCACCATTAAATGACCCACTAGTACCTTCCTCCAGTTTGCGTCAGCCTTTCTCTGCCCCGTCCATCATCATCCAAGCGTCACCACTATCATCGCCGCTCCGAGTATCCCGCAAAAACAGAGCATCGCGAAGGTCAAACGACTACCTTGCGAAACTGGCATCGCGGCAGTTGAAGGTTCTTTTTTTCCTGTTGCTTGCAGGATGACGAGCCGCCGGAAATCACGTATTGCGTGGTGGAGCACACGGGCACGCTCACGCTTCAAGCGATGACGCCGACCTTGCCGATGCCAGCCGAGGAGGAGCTGAACAAGATGTTCCTCGAGCTGGTCGACGAGCTGGACCTGACCCAGGCCAACCGTCAGGCGGTTCTGGCGCTTCCAGCGAACAAAAAGTGGCAGATATACTGCTCCAGAAAAGGGAACGGCACGCTGGAGAACGGCGGGCTAAGGACCACGGACCTCAGCGGCGATCCGGAGGACTATATCAACAGGGTGAGGAGCATCGCCAGCGTGAGTATCGAGCAAGAAAAGAGGGATAGCCATTGGTCATTTAGATAGGAGTACAAAGGTGTCTAATAGCTTGCGTAAATTTTCAGAGTCCCTTTCCCGAGGAGGGCGAGGAGGTCTCGAATCAAATGCGCCAGGTGGAGGCCCTGAAGACCGCCCTGAGGACTCAGCCGCACAGCTTTGTTCTCAGGTTCATAGAACTCGATGGGCTGAACGCTCTGCTGCAAGTGCTCGGCACCATGGACGCGGAAGCAGCGAATAGTAACCTGCACACGAGCGTGATAGGGTGCCTGAAGGCGCTGATGAATAACTCGGTGAGCAAACGATCCTCGAAGGATCCTACGGTATAGCCGCTCGCGCGAGAAAGGGTCTCTATGCGACGATGAAATGTTACAGAACGGAAGGGCGCACGTTCTGGCTCATCCGACCGCCATCAACACGATATCGCAGTCGCTGGCGACTGAGAATATAAAAACGAAGATCTCCGTTCTGGAGATCCTGGGCGCCGTTTGCCTGGTCCCGGGCGGCCATCGAAAGGTCCTGGAGGCTATGCTGCACTTCCAGCAGTACCACTCCGAACGAACGCGCTTCCAGAGCATCATAAACGATCTGGACAAGAATTTCGGCATCTACAAGGACAACCTGTCCCTGAAGACCGCCATCATGTCGTTCATCAACGCTGTGCTGAACTACGGGCCCGGCCAGGTCACTCTGGAGTTCAGGCTGCACCTGAGATACGAGCTGCTCATGCTCGGTATCCAGCCGATCATCGAGAAGCTCAGGAAGTACGAGAACGAGACGCTGGACAGGCATCTGGACTTCTTCGAGATGGTGAGGAACGAGGACGAGAAGGAACTGGCCAGGAAATTCGAGAAGGAGCACGTGGACACGAAAAGTGCCACCGCGATGTTCGACTTGCTGAGGAGGAAGCTCAGCCACACTGCTGCCTATCCTCATCTGCTGAGTCTGCTGGAGCACTGCCTCCTCTTGCCTCGTGGGTCTCATTTTGTGACATCTTTTTATTGTATTTAGTAGGCGATAGATTGTAAGAGTATTTGGATTCTTTCTGTTGTAGTGGATTATGGCTCGCATCCCCAGCACTGGTTGCTCTTCGACCGAATCGTGCAGCAAATCGTCCTCCAGTCGGAAGGGAACGACACAAGCACCGCGAGGAACCCCGACGTGGCGCCCATCGACATCAACGTGAAGGAAATCGTGCACTTGCTCGCAAAGGAAGAGGAACTGGTCGCGGCCAGGAAGAAGGCCGAGGAGCTCGAGCGGGAAAACTCGGACATGTCGACCAGATTGGCTAAGAAGGAACAAGAGTTGGATCTTAGGACACAGGAGAAAGTAATTTGAAACGTCGCCGCGACAGACGCGTCTTTCCTCGTTTCTCGAGTCTATGAATCTTTCTTTGGATTGCAGGAAGACATGGAGGCCAGCCTGGCGAGGGTCAAGGAGCGTCTCGAGAAGGAGACGTCGATGCATATAGAGACGAAGCAGAGGATTTCAGAGCTGCACGACAACCTCGAGGCGCTGTCGCGACAGATAAACAACGAAAAGTCGGAGAGAAAGCGGCTGGAACAATTGGTGGCTTCTGGGAGCTTGCCTGACGACGCCAAAGCGACGATTAAAATCGTCGACGACGAGGTCCTCGAGAAAGTCGAGGCGAAACCGATGCCTCCACCGCCGCCACCTCCGCCATTGGCACCTCCTCCACCGCCCTGTTTGATGCCAGCAGCTCCGCCTCCCATGAAGGTGCGAATATTCCTCGACTTTCGTAGAATTCTTCATCACTAATCAGTTTAGATGTAGGGATTCAGTTAGCGCCATCGAACTCTGAGTAATCTAAAGGGAAAATCGTAAATAGGTGGAGATAATCAAGAATGTTCCTCAACCAAGCAACCCCCTGAAATCCTTCAACTGGTCGAAGATCCCCGAGCAGAAGCTACAAGGCACAATATGGTCGGAGCTAGACGACACCAAGCTGTACAACGTCATGGACCTGGAGTCTATCGATAAGATTTTCTGCGCCTATCAGAAGAACGGCGTGTCTGCGGAGGGCTCTATCGAGGACCTGAGGACTCTGGGGAAGAACAAGAAGACCATGTCGGTGATCGACTCGAGGAGGGCTCAGAACTGCACGATATTGCTGTCGAAGCTGAAAATGTCTGACAACGAGATCACGAGAACGATCCTGTCCATGGACCAGCAGAATATCTTGCACATAGATATGGTCGAGCAGCTGTTGAAGTATATTTCCTCGTCGGAGGAAGCAGCCCTATTGGACCTGCACCAGAAGGAGCTTCAGAACAGGGCTGACTGTTTCCTGTACCAAATATCCAAGTAGGTAGTTTGTTGTTGTTTTAGTCTTCTAGTGTCTCGAGATAACGATTTCCAATACGGTTGTATCAACGTCTAGCAAACGCGGCACTCGAGCTCATAGATTGTCAGTAACGTCCGACTAGTAGTATTGATCTCGATGAGGCGATGTTTGTAGAATGCCTGCAGAGACACCGTGATTCCACATTGTAATAGGAAGCAATGCAAACTGCTTATGTGTATTAATTCTATTCTAGAGTACCACACTACGAGCAGAGGCTGCGATCCCTCCACTACAAGAAGAAGTTCGCCGCCAGCATCGCGGAATTGACGCCGAGAATGCGCGCGGTTCTCGAAGCTAGTCGACAAGTGGCCAGGTCCAGGCGGCTCAGGAAGCTCCTGGAGTTGGTCTTAGCTCTAGGGAATTATGTGAACCGCGGGAACGCACGTGGCAACGCCTGCGGCTTCCGCTTGGCCTCCTTGAACCGTCTAGTCGACACCAAGTCATCTTGCTCGAAAGGCACCACTCTGCTGCACTACTTGGTCCAGATACTGGAGTCTAGGTTCAGGGAGGTGCTGGACATCGAGGAGGACATGCCGCACGTTCGAACAGCGGCTAGAGTGAGCATGGCTGACTTGCAGAAGGAGGTGGCCAACCTGAAGAATGGCCTTCAGGATGTTCAGAGGGAAATTGGTGGGTTGGATTGAACTACTCGTAGCAATTGGCACACCTTCTTCTCAGAATCTTCACAAACAGCTAGACTTTTATCTCATGAGCAACTTCGATAATCTCGAGTTTCCTTGATTCTTTCTAGAATTCCATCGTGGCCAGTCTCAGGTACTCCAAGGCGACATGTTCCTACCTGCGATGAGGGACTTCCAGGCCCAGGCCACGTGTAGATTAGCTGAAGCGGAGGATCTGTTCCAAGATATGAAAACCAGAGTAAGTTGAGTAGAGTAAAGCAAGCCAGTAGAGCGAGGATGAGTTGAGTGAGGCTGGTGTCTTCTCTGAAACAGTTCGACCGAGCTGTAAGACTGTTCGGCGAGGATTCAGCGGGCGTGCAGCCGGACGAATTCTTCGGGATCTTCGAGAACTTCCTGCAGGCGTTGGCTGAAGCCAGACAGGATGTCGAGAACATGAGGAAGAAGATAGAGGAGGAAGAGCGTAGGGCGAAACAGGAGCAAGAAGTGAGTCACTCTTTCGAGATCCGGATAAGGGAAGGTTTTAATTCATCGACGTAAGATCGATCTTCAAATGTGTCTTGAAAAAAATGTTGCAGCTCCGAAAGAGGACGATGGAAAGGAAGAATTCTCGCGAGGGGATACTGAACAGCATCTCGTTGAGCAAGAAGAACGAGGCGAACAGCAACGGCCAAAATGACAATAAGGGTGAATTCGACGATCTGATATCAGCCCTTCGAACTGGCGACGTGTTCGGCGAGGACATAGCAAAATTCAAACGATCGAAACGGCGACCTGTGACGCCCAGTGGTCAGGAATCGCGCAGACACAGCGCCCACAGGGAAGACTCGAGAGAACGGCATTGAAGTCTCCAGTGGGGTTGATGCTGATCACTCAGATACCACGCTAAAGCCTATGGCACGATTTCTCCTAGCCATGCAGCGGTCATTTCAATCTGTCGAGCGTTCAGAGGAAGAAGTAAACGGTCGGTAAAGCTGGGTCAGGGATATTGTGTTCGAGGAATTTCGTTCCTTCGTGTAGGAAGAAAGTTATGAATTGAAATAGCGAATACGAGGAGTAGGGCACATGTAAATAGAGTAAAGACGAGGCGAATATACGTTTCTGTCGTAAGTTTCTTTTCATCGATTACGTAGAATTATTTCCATACACGATTCGTGTTTCATTGTCTTTGAAGCAGTCTTCCTTCTCCCTCGCTTGCCACTCGTCTGGCAACGATCGTTTCGCACGAACAGTTTAATTAAATTTCTTCGTTAGGTATCTGTCGTTGAATTAAGAGTTACTTAGAAAAAGAACCAAGATATACAAACACTCTCTGCTGCATAATCATTAAATTTAGAGAGTCAAAGTATGAGATACTTAGCGGCGTGTTAGTGGCTCGCCATTTCGAAGCTTTTTCCATGCAAACGGAAGTGAGACGTTCATTTTCAGCGCTGTTCGCGTGAATTGAGGTCAGCAGTGTCGAAATTACAAGTTGAACGAAAAGTAGGGGGTGGAATACAAATTTGTACATTGTTGAAGTGACTGTGTTACGAGTCAGATTTCGCGCGATCATTTTTCTGTACATAGTCATTACGTATTCCCTTCGTTGACGTTACTCGCGGTTCGAGGGCAGTGATTTGTAAAACTTCGATGAATGAACTTCGTAACAATCGGACCAATGGAAATTTCCACGAAGGTCGCTAGAACGGTAGAAACGCTTGGACCTTCGTACATCAGCAGATTTCTTTTTCTAGAAACCAGACGCTTCTTTCGAGGAACGAATCTTTTTTCTATGATACCTAGAGACATATGGAAAGGGCCTAGGGGTGGTATCTGATTACCAACCCCGCGTAATCTACAAGTCTGATTTTTGTATCTTAGAGAACGACGAGCGTGTAACGATGCATCGATTAGATTATTTAGGGGCTCGTTAACAATTGCCAGGTGGTTGATGGAATTCGTGCTAGTTCTTGGTGTGTAGGCGGCGAAGGCGGTGCGCCGAAACGATTAGACAGAGTTCGTTTGTATAGTAGTCGATGTTTTGTAAGCTTTTGTATTTTTGTAAATATTCAGTATCGATGTCTCGTTCTTGTAGGGGGTAACCGCTCGACAAGAATTAATGTCCAGCTAATATATTACTGCGTCTTTAATGTCACATGTATTAATATATGAAGAAATAAACCGAATAAATACTAAACTCTAATGTACGTACAATGTTTTGTAGCGCAAGTTCATCAGCTGGCAACGTGATTTATAAACATACGCAAGGGTTCGTGTAAGCTCCTTCGTTTCTTGCGCTTTATCTTAGTAAAACAGTATCATAATGGATGAAAAGAAAAATTTGAGTCCTTGATTCAAAAACTAGAAACTTCTACAGGCGATGATGTATGGAAATTTACTTAATTCCTCCTGCTAGTAGGAAGTAGGGCTGGGACTATTCGAATAATTTACTATTCGAATATTTTACAAGTATTCGAATGCTACGAATAAACTTCGAATATTTCAGTATTCGAATGTTATTATTCGAATACTATTTGAATGTTATTATTCGAATACTATTCGAATACTGATGTATTCGAATACATCGTAATTATAAATCAAGTTCTTTAGGTAGGAATACATGGTAATTATAAATCAAGTTCTTTAGGTTCATTTTTTTAGAAGCATTAATTTAGTTTCAGTTGTGAGTTCGTTAGTTTGTCAGGGTGAAATCTTGTAAGCTAATTTTGACCCACTGCAACATATCCGATCGGCTTGAAACTTTGCACACATATGTAATTCCGATGACAATACAATATTTTCACTAAAAAGCATGAAATACTTTATGGTGAAATTTTTTTTTAAAAACAAGCTTTTATTAAAATGTACTAAAAGGGAACCAATAATTTTGATACCGGCCGAAATGACGGCCTGAGAAGAATTCCCTCATAGGGTGGATGTACCAGTAAATGAACACGTACCAGTGAATGGACATTACTGAGTAAAATAAGTTATTAAAATAAGCAACTAATTAATTAGAGACTTCTTTTAATTTCTTGCTTCATATCCAAACAATTTTTGCAGCACGTGGAATCAATCGCGCTGCAAACATAATTTTATAAAAGTGTTCATTCATTAGCCCTAAGTGTTCATTTATTGGTACTTTTTTTATTTTTATTATTTTATAATTAGTTAGAGGGTAAACGCACCAATAAATGAACACTTAAGACTAATGAATGAACACTTTCATAAAATTATGTTTGCAGCGCAATTGATTCCACGTGCTTCAAAAATTGTTTGGATATGAAGCAAGAAATTAAAAGAAGTCTCTAATTAATTAGTTGCTTACTTTAATAACTTATTTTACTCATTTTAATATAAAATGTCCATTCACTGGTACGTGTTCATTTACTGGTACATCCACCCTATGAGGGAATTCTTTTCAGGCAGTCATATCCACCGATATCAAAAATATTGGTTCCCTTTTAGTACATTTTAATAAAAGCTTGTTTTTAAAAAAAAAATTTCACCATAAAGTATTTCATGCATTTTAGTGAAAATTTTGTATTGTCATCGGAATTATATATGTGTGCAAAGTTTCAAGCCGATCGGATATGTTGAAGTGGGTCAAAATTAGCTTACAATATTTCACCCTGACAAACTAACGAACCCACAACTGAAACTAAATAAAAGCTTGTAAAAAATGAACCTAAAAAACTTGATTAATAATTCACACCATACTATTCGAATACGTCAGTATTCGAAAACATCAGTATTCGAATAGTATTCGAATACTTAAATATTCGAATAGTATTCGAATACTTAAATATTCGAATAGTATTCGAATACTTGGATATTCGAATTATATTCGCCAAATAATTGAGCAACTGAAGTATTCGAATATTCGAATACCGAAAATTCGACAAATAGTCCCAGCCCTAGTAGGAAGGGTGTGTAAGGTCTACAAGGGCTCCAGTACATTTCACTGAATTTGTCTCGGTCGATAAAGATACATTCTCACTTTTTCCCTTATTGTCGAACGTACTATTTTGTTTTAATTCTTATCCCTAATAGCATTGTAGTATTGTTCCATTCTGAATCAATAATATTGGATGTGGCATAAAAATAATTGGGAATAAAAAATTTACATTAGATGTTAGGTTTCTTCTATACCTCGTCAGTGATAAGGTTGAACTTCCTCCCTATAGTAGCTCTGCCTCCACAGATGTCACCATACTGTCGAATATCGAAGCTTTTGGGTCACCTTTGCATAAAATTCAACTGCTTATGCATTGCTGTATAAAAGATGCATATCTCCAAAATGAATATCTCCAATCTTAATTATTTGTTTCTTTACCTTCAATAGCATCTAACAGAAATGATTCTCTTTCTAAAGAAAGTGTATCTAATACCTTCTTTAGCTGTCTATCCTGTGCGCCGGCGAATAATACGAGAAATCAATTAAAGGAATTAACAGAAACGCGTGGTTGTGCAGTGCGATAAAATTTCAACCGTATTAACGACTTTCGGTGGGCGTTCGTTAAAAATTTAGGCCACAAACGTATTTTTATATAGGCGCGCACCAAGCATTGGAACCGCGCGACAATTAATAAACTTTTAATTGATTTCTCACGTCAAAGGGTTTTTTATATCGGACCCCATTACCGTCTAATAATGATCAAAAGAGTTTCACGATACATCGAGGTCCATTATTCATTTTTTTTCAATCAGAATTATTATTTCGGTTCTGCGGAATATCCAAGAGCGTCGTTAAATGTAATTGTCAGCTTTGATAAAACAAAGTCCCATTCCTTTAATATCTCCCTGTCTTCACTGATTATTTCTACTCGAATTTCTAAAATTCTCAGAAGAAATTCAAACAAAATCACTGCTCTGTAGACCCTAACTGTAATTCGCATGATTAAAGCTACAGAATATTTCACAACATCTGCTGTCAACAGAAAAAGAATCTGATTACTGCAGACGAAATAAATAATTTTACAGCAGAGTCTTCTAAAACATACCTACCTAAATCAAAGATAAGCGAATAATCTCAAAGACCTGAAATCGCCCTAAATAAACTCATCGAAATAGTTACTTTTTTCCAGGCTATGTCTCAAAAAGTGGTAGCGAGTGAAAGGACAAAGACGGCCAAGAACAACGCAGTACCATTTTGTTCAGAAACTTTATTCATTACATACACTAGCCGACTACTATGCATGCGTTGGGGCATTAGGATACAGGGAGTCCGCTTGAGATCCGAAGCGCGTTGTTCAATACGTCTGAAACAACAGCGATGTTCCATTTCGTTATTTCGTTTCACCCTTGCCTCCGTGGAGCATGTGGTTACCTCATCCCGTAATCGATTCGTTTAAATTATACTGCGTTACGTTACTTGCTTATAGTCCGGTGGGTCTAAGACGAACGAAACCCTCTGCCGATCGAGACCCCCCAGATGATTGGGGGGAATCTCTTTCGTCGTTAAAAAAAAGGTGCAAAAGTGACGCGATCAGAAGCAAGAGCTGAAATGTTCGGGGATGCAAAGTGGTCGATCGTGGGATCGACCCTGAACGCAAAGCTGCAAAGAGGCTCGTCCGACTTAGTATGCCTCGTAACCACATACATTCGTATTTATATCTTTTATATATATTTATATATATATATATATACTTTGTATTTATATATTTATATACAGTGGGCAGGGCTAAGGTAACGGCGGCATAGTGGCGCGAAAACTCGTATCCAAGTGAAAGTGTAATAATTAAAAATAGTTACAAACTATTATTACAAATGCAATAATTATAAATTGCCCCTGTGGCACCAGCATCCCCATCGGGCACTGCTTTTTCCCTTAACCGTAGGAAGTCGAAAAGATGTGTGGGAAATAATCGAACGTTATATTGAACAATTGCAACTCTCGTTTCGGCACGATTTCAGAATCCTCTTTGACCGAGGATAACGCGCCGAAACCACCAATTTCTGTCCTATATATTGATTCCTACGAGTTTCTCTTTCATCATTGAAGACGCCATTACCTCGAGGACCGCCTCACGTAAATTGTGTATTCGTAAATAAAGTATAATGCCTTACCGATCTAAAACTTATACCGACATATTGCACATTTGACAACAGTTACATCTTCTTTAAGTACTTGGGTATAGGAAGTGTTCGCTAATAGACATTTTCTGTTGCACTCTCTCCCTCTCATACTCCTATGCTCTCTCTTTCACACACACTCTCTCCATTTCTCTCTCAGAAACGCACAGTGTGCTCGTGAAATTAATTCAGAATTTTCGCATTTATCGCGGAATTCCTCCAGTGTCCTCCGTTCCTCGAGGACTGGATAGAACACCCTTTTAAAGCAACGCCCAGGGAGCGTGCTCCGGGTGAATTTCGATGTGTCGCTTCTAATTCGTTACTCCTTCTCACCCGTCACTGTAATTCATCGGACTCGTCGTTCGTTGCAGGTCGTTCGGTGATCTAAAGGCGAAATCTTCGTTTCCATGCAGGCACACGCGCTTTCAGCTCGTTGTACTCAACGTCGCGATGCAACACACACACACACACACACACACACACACACACACGCATACATACACTTAACACACACGCGTCGCCATACATATGTATATATTTATATATCCGTGTATATATAACGTATACAACCGGATCGTACACGTTATACATACACTCGCACTATTCGAAGCGACTATAACTTCTAATTAGTCATTCGCGTTCCACTTTCGCGTCGAATCATCGGCTGCTCGCTAGAAACATCGGCGACTTCTAACATCAACCGGCCGTTAAGAGGCGCGACTCAATGCCGTCGAGAAAGTGGAGAGAAATCGCGAGATCGAGCCGATATCGATGCGTGGAGGCGAGAGCGTTTCCGCTACGCGATCGATGATTCGTCATTGTACCGGCCGTCCATAGGCCACCGTTTCGTTGATGAGGACCGACTGGAAGTTATTCTCGTTGTTCGTTCTCGTTTCACGGTCGACGTTGGCCCCGCCGCCCTGCCGTCGAGTTTCGTTCCGAAGGAGAAACGCGAGAACTGCCGTAGGCCCTGCGCGATGTCGGCCATCGCTTCGATGATACAGCCTGGATGACGATCGTTCGAGTGCGAACGATCTATTCGTTGTGTTTAGCGGGTTGTGCCGTCTGTACATCCCCTAGGCGGCTTCCTCCAGACTGTTTACCCTGATTCGCGGAGATCAGCCTCGATAACTCTGTCGCGGAAAGCTCCCCGGGGATCGACTTGCCTGTAAAACCGATCTGGGCGATCTCCTCCGAGTGCTTCCGTCGCCTCGAAGAATAATTTCGAATGCTCCTCGGTGTATTTTGCTCGCGAGATTTCGCTAGGATCTGTGCTCGACGGAGACGCGGCGGTAATATTCAAACGAATTGCCGACGCCCCCAGGAATGATCGGTCGGTGATGGACCGTTACTTTCTCTAAAGTGTCTGAAACGTTTCGTGACTTGAAGGATTCGCAAGGAAATCGCGGGAACTGCGATTAAACGGAGGCGTGAAGCGTGCTTGACGGGGGGCCCGCTGTGTACGATGTGCTGGTGGGCACTGCCGTGGGCTGCAGGCTCAGTTGCAGCTGGTGCTGCTGAGCTTTCGCTCTCAGACAGGCGATGCTCTCGTTCCTAAGCTGCTCTGTGTCCTGGACCATTCCTGCGAGACAGAAATCCCGGGTGGTTAGTCACTGGCTTGCTGGCAACCGATCGACAGCGATCCAACGAGCTACAAGTTTCTAGCGGAAGAAACGGAGGAAGATTGGTGCCCCTGCCAACTCTTCAGAGGACGAAGAATTGCGCCAAAGTGCTGTTTACTTAGTAGGTATGCTACAGAATCTACTGATAACCAAAAGGAGGCACTACGTTTGATTCGTTGACCTGGGAGAACACTTACGTCCCTTCGAATCTTCGCGCGATATTCACTGGGCGAGAGAAGTAATGGAAATATTACCTGTCGAGGAGGAAGGCCCCATGCCATCCTGGCTCTCTTGTCCACTCTCTGAGCTGGTCGGCCCTCCTTGGTGATGATTATGATGGGGGCTGCTTCCGCTTCCGTTGTGGTCGTTTCCGCTGTCCTCGCCGCCGGACTTGAGGTGTTCCGCCGCTTCGATTGACTTCCGGTGCATCCCTGCGGGGCCACAGTCAATCAGTTCTTGATTATTTTCGATATCTTGACTAAAGCTGCTCGTCTTAGATGATTGAGCTGACAGATACGAACAGAAAAACAAAATTCGGAAATTTGTGGCGCTGCGTGCACTTTTTCATTTTTTTTTCTCTTTAGTTCTCACGTTCATTGAGCGTTGCTGGCTCCGCGGACCCTCGACGATCTGACTTTCAACGAAACGAGCCACCGGCGAGCAGACGGACGGGGCCAGGCCGCTCCCGTCGCACTCGCTGTAGTCCTCGTCGTTTCTCAAAAGCGAGACGTCGAGCATGCTCGCGCGCACGAAGCTAGCAAAGCTTAATGCACCGGCTGGTTCTTCGGGGACGTTTTACGGGGAAACATTTGGGGTTTACCTAGCAGCCACGGCGCCACTGACTCGTTCTCCTTGGCGCTCTTCAGGATCGTCTCAGGGAGAGGCAAAGAGTGCCGCACCATCGCACCGTACAGCCCGTACTCCGCCATAATGGTGCTCCTGCCCCAACACTTCTCGGTTTTGCGCCACTTTGCTCTTCGGTTTTGGAACCACACCTGAAACAGTAAGTTCCGGGTGAAGAATGTCGTTGGCGAATGAAGAATCCACGGTGGAACTTCGAAACGTCTCTCCACTGAGCACAGCTTAGCATTGCCTCGATATTATCTACCGATGGAGCTGACATTTAATTAAACACTAAACATCTATTGATACCTAATTCCCATAATCAAGATCTCTGCGAACTAGGAAGCAGAGCAATAACCATAACAAAACTACCTACTACTAATGACTACAGATATCGCTTCAGTAACGCTTCCGTAACACCCCCAGAAGAATCGCTGTGAAATTCACAGGAGCATCGCTGACCGTGCCCCAGCTTGTCCATTTAATGATCATTGTCTCCTAATTGGGGCGCAATGAGCGCGGCGGCGCGGCGTGCGATCAGTTTCGTCCGTGCGGTTCCATGCCTCCTCATAGTTAACTATTACGCTTAAACGATCGGCTCGGGGTTCGTTATCCTGTTTTTCGCGGTTCGGCTTCCAGTTAGGCTACTTGTTAACGATTCTGATCATCGGACCACCTAGGGCGGGGACGCGTGCCGTCTCCTCGGGACACGTTCCCATCCCCGGGCGGGTTTCAACTTTAACGAGCTCGATTTCCAAGGAGTTTCCCGTGTCGCGAAGCAACGGCAAGTAAACTAATTGCAGCTGTGACATTGGTCGTTGCTAACTTGCGCGTCGCTGCTCCCCGAAGAAGCTACACGAATCAATACGCGATTCTGAACCGCAACGTGGAACCAATCTTTTACATTTCTTCTCGCTATTAATCGGAATAATGGGTAAATATCGTGCTGGACTCTTTCAGCGTGGAGTCCAGTTTCAATGATTCGCCGTGTGCGTACACAGCGTCGATTCCCTTCAACGTTTCGCGTTTGCAACTTGAGACAGTGTTCGGGAAGCGCTGGAGTACTGTGCCGTGAGGTGGAAAGCGATATTCTTGTATAATCGAGAGTAGATCAGCATTTGTAAACGATACCCCTGTGCCACTTTTATTGGTCACCACACTCGTCCGGAAAAACCACTACATTCTGCCGCAATCTATTCCGCGCTTTGTACTCCCGCCTCGTGTGCTAACATCTCTCTATCGATTGTCAAGACTTCGCCGAAGAGAATCGACGATTCTCACAGTTTCGACAGCCTCGAAACAAGTTGGTTGCGCGAGCGGCCAATCCGTCACGCGCTTTCCAGCTCGCAGCGGCGAGAGCGGTGCACGCGATCGTGCCTGGAAGTTATTTAAAAACGCCTGCACACGCATCATTTGCGAGGCGCGTGGTGCAGGCAGACACGTGGGGGAGGCCCCGGGGCCAGGGCGTGTACCAATTTGTAGCAACAATGCTAAAGTCACCGGCAGAATTGGAACCGTAATTCGGGTGAATGGGAACCCGTAGCCCTGTCAATTTGCGCTGCCACCCCGAAATTATCTTCCGCCTAGCCTCGAACGAGCTGGCCCGGCCTTTTTTTGCCACCCGCACCCCCTCCTCTGGCGAGGAAACGCTCATGCAAATGTTGCTCCATTTTCGACAAATGGAACCTTCTAGTTGCTTGACAAAAGCAGGGGAGGCAAAGGTGAGTGGCTTCGCGCGGAATAGTTTCTGGACGATGGTGTTGAAACGGTCGCTGGACTTCGGTTTCACTTGCACCGAGGCGTTGGACGTCGTCGATTCGCGTCCCAGTCGGAAATCGCGCGATGGTTCGTCATCCCGGGAACATGAGAGCGGAAAAGCAGATGCGTGGAGCTTGGAGGAACGAAAGGGAGTGGATGCTACATCGTGGAAATGGTAATGGTCGCGTGCAGAGAATCCTGCAGGATCTTTCAGGCGTTCTGTTCGCTGACACGTAAATGATTGTACCGATCATAAAGCTGTTACTTGGCTTGCCAACGACTTCGCCACGGCTGCCTTCGACGAAGATAACCTGCCCCTGCTGGGAAAAACGAAGGACTAGACCATAAACGGTCTTCGAGTTTGAATGATTCAGTGGAGACCCAGGATGACACTCATTGGACTCGAACTTCCTTTGCCTTGTTTCTTTACAGCCTCTTCCTTCTCGTACAATGTAACACAGAGGCTGGCTAACAGAGTTCACAGCCTGTTTCACAGGTTTCTCCAATGGAATCGAGCTCAAAATGATTGCTATTCAAACAACAAGACACTGCAGTTCTCTATCACGAAGTTCGACCCAACCAAAGGCCGGGAGGAGAGACCTTCGGTTTCCACTGAAAGACAGCGACGACGAAGAAATAGCGGGTCCGCGCGAGGTCACGGTGACCGAAAGAGCATTCGGAAGTAGTATCGCGGCTGTTCTGAAAGCCAGCCCCGCGAAACGAGCTCCGGAATCTGCTAAAAAGACTTCTCGTTGGAAGTTGGCGAGAGCTTCGGGGGTCCAGGGCCAGCGAGTCCTTTATAGCCGTGTTCGGGATCGGAAATCGCGTGCCGAGATTATCCTTCGGCATCCTGGTATAGCTTACCAACGGAGACACCGAAGCACGCTGACAGAATGGATGTATAGGCGGCGTGGAAAGGGGCGCGGGGGGGTTGGGGTTGGAGAGGAGGGGGGGGGGGGAGGGGGCTGCATTGCAGAAGCAGCGGTAGCAGCAACGGCAACGAGGAGGAAGAGGATCCTTTATGGTGGCGTTCGTAGACTCGAAGGAGCGAGAACTCCGACGGTGGGCTTCCTCGCCTCCCCCCCTTGCCGCCCCTTTCGCCGCCCCCAACCCCGTCACCCCTCCCCCGTTCTTCCCATTCTCCGACCCACCACCCTCCCTCTTTATTGGCACACCCGGTATAATAAGGAGTGAGTTTGTATTTAGTCGGCCATGCGCAGTACCGGCTGTTGGTGTATCATCGATCAGACCGGCGACTGACTATTGGACCAAAACAAGAGGATGAGAATGGGAATGGGAATAAAGAGAGAGGGACGGCCGATATATAAAGTGCGACGGGGTGAGCGGGAAAAGTGGAAAGGGGGCAGAGGGAAACGAGATGGTGAGAGAGAGAGAGAGAGAGAGAGGGTGAGGGGTTGAAGGGAAACGTAGGTTTCGAGGGACAGAGACAGGGACAGGTGGCGATGCCGCGATGAAGACGAGGACGCAGACCAACGTTAAGGTGGCTTGGTATTGCTGCACAGATATATACGATGCAGAGTAAAGAGGGCGATGTCGGCCCCGCGGGGGGGGTGGAGAAGAGGGCTCCCCCCGCGGTAACTTTCTAGGGATTACCAATACACGAGGCACGATACACGGCCGCGAAGTCAGGGATAGCCAGCGATCAGGCGAAACAGAGTAACCGAACGTGGCGTGGCACGAGAAGATCGACGAGGAACATTGAAACGGAGGGTGAACGAGAGTAAGAGAGATAGGGAGAGTGTGGGTGCGTGTGTGTGTGTGTGTGTGTAGAAGGAGAGGCGAGGAAGAGGATCCCATCGGTTGGGGAACCGAGGGAGATAGAGGGGACAAGTTGACGGCACCCACCTGCCTGCTTCTTGCTGCAACACTCGAGCTCGATGCCAGCGCGATGTATTGAAACTGAAGCTCTGAAGAGTTGCCGTCAGGTACTAGCAGGACAAGGGTCCTCGAAGGTCTACATAACCGAAAGCTTTTTGATTTTCCGCCGTGAAGAGACGAGGCACCGCCAACCAGCCGGGAGCATCCCGCCCGACGCGAGAAGCAGAGGGATAGGACGGAGGAGGAGATTGGGAAGGAACGAAATTGCCAGCAGGACGAGCGGCGGCGAGACCGTTATTTTTCTCTTAAGATCGGGCCGGACCATTGTCTTTCGTTATCCGAGCATTCCCGCAGGACGGACCAGCTAAGAACCCCGCGATCCGTCCACGGATGCCTTTCCTCCTTCGATTCGTCGCCGCGCTAACACCTATACAAGCCGCGCAAGGTGATACTGTCCCGAGGATAATTGGAGATCTCGTTACTCCCCACCGGTAACTTCAATTTACGATCAACCGATAATGAGATATCGAGTTCTGCCTACCCCTCTGCCTTGCCAGGCCGATCTCCCACCTTCCGCAGCGATCTTCCCCAACCCCCTCTTGGCTCTCGACGCTCGCCTCGCCAAAGCTCAAACCGATGACGGGACGTATTAGATGCCCGTTACGTACTTATTAAACGCTTTCTTCCTCGCGCCTTCCACACCCTTTTCCCGTCCCCCTTTCCCCCCTTCGTCCCCCCCTTCTCTCGAACGTCAGCGGCATTATCGTGTTTCGACTTGGCGGAGTATCCTCGAGACGAGTATCTTTGGCACCGTGATGGCTTTATTCGAGGAGAGAGACTCCGGCGGTGTTCCGTCGTAAACGCGCGTCCAAGATTGCCGATGGATTCAGTGCTTAGGGAGTAGTATTTCATTCGTCCACTATTCAGTACCAGAGAGGGGGTAACTTCTAATCTTCCACCAGCACCATTCGCACTATATCAAATATTCGCACGGATCATTGACTGCGATCCACGCCGATCATCACCGCGTACAATGGCTCTGGTTCGACGGATTCCCACAACCCCAGAGTCTAGGGGGGGCCCAGTGAGCCAATTAATCTCTCACAATAAGTAGCGCGCCCGAAGAACGCGTTGCTTGTTTGCCGCGTAATGGCCGAGCAAGCATGCTCAGGCAAGACTTGCTCGTTGGTCATCATCGTCAGGGCCTGGGCCATGCCTCCGCGGGTTTATATCCCAGGCGCATGATTCCTCGGGACGGGCACTGGCGATCCCCAGGTACCCTCCCTGGCTCACCTATCCGTGAGCACGCCAGCCCCACGCAGGCTTAATGGGAGCTTAATTACACATTATGTGGCAAATAGGGAGGCACAGGTCTTCGGACCTGTTAGGAATCGTGGCGTCAGGGGCTTGCACCCCTGTCGAGGCTGCATGCTTGACGGTGCAACCGAAAGCTTGGGTACTAAAGCTCCGTGCAGCGCTAACTGCTCGCTGGTCATCGTTCGTGGGCAAATAGTTGGGCCGGGAGCATGGGGTGCCGTGGATGGACCCCATGCTGCGAAGTGGCACGCGCCGGGACATCATTAGGTGGGACACTTGCTGGACGAAGGACGGCCAAGGGGGTCCCGGCCGTTAATCATGACTTGGCCGCCGGCTGACAGAAAGGATCTTCGAAGGGAGTGAATTAATATGGAGTGTGTTCGGGTGATGGCCAGTTTCCCCGGTGTACGTAAATAAAATTGCGCATAATCGCGAAGAGTGTTAATCACAACCCCTGTGAGGGTAATATATCACGCAGACTGTGTAATCTTGCATAGAACTTGCACAATGAACCGACAGCTCCGATACCGAGGCCTGACCAGTTGATTAACCGAGAATTACCTGATTGGGGTGATCGATCTTGTCGAGCAGGAAGCATAGATACTAACAGGAAACCCGATGAAACTATTATACCAGGAACATGTTGATATCCAAGCCCCGCTAGGCGCAGTTCACACCTAGGAGGTTTGTACCAAGCTGAGAAAACCAGCCTGTACATGAAGATACCTTGGAATTACAATTACCAGCAATTGAACAAATTATCCAACGTCTGACGCGTATGGCGTCGCGAGGACTCCGGAGCGCGCAGTAGTGGAAGCAAAGGATTGCTCCGGCCTGCAAGGAAAAAGTCCCTCGAGCCAAAAGAAGCGAGCGTGTACACGCATTATGGCAAGGATACCGACCAAGCTCCTCGACGATTCGGGAACACGAATCTTTCGCGGACTAATTTCCATCCGTCGTAGCTGGTCGAACGGTGCCTCATTAATTAACGCCAAGACGCCGTGCAGCTCGGCAGCACGGTTTCTTTTCTAGTCCCGCCCCGCTCCACGCAGACTGTTTCCTCTTCTCCTGTTTCAGCAGCACGGTTTTCACCACGCAGACTCCAGGTTTCGATAGCGTTTCATCGGCGACGAGGGCGTGGCGAAACTTCGGCCCATGCTTCTAACTTAATTCGGTTAGTCGAGATTTATATCCGCATCCACCGTCGTTCCCCCTTGTTCGCGTTCGCCCCGTTTCACCCCCCTCGCCCCACACCGTCGCCCACCCATCCACCCACAACCCCCCCAGCCAGATTTCGCCGTGGCGCAACCGGGTTTATTAGAATTTATAAGCGGTGCCCGTTGACAATCCCGCAACGCCCAAATTGCTGGATATTCCGCGAGCCCGATTCCCGTCGCCGGAGGCCCTTATTTATCTGCCACCCGGTGGACAGGCTCCGTAGGCCAGGGGACACTGGAGATGCGCGTTATTGGTCAATTTTTGGGGTGGAACGCGGCCAGCCGGAATTCATCGCTTTGTTTGCCCGTGGTTTTACGAGCTACGCCCGGCCTCCTTTCGTTTACGAGAATCAACGATCTAAGAAACTGTCTGATATACACGGGGTGGCTCGGTAAATTGTCGGCTGACGCGTGAACGGCTGGTGATTTGTGTGATTTCATCCCCCCCGGCATTCGTGGGAGCCTGAGCTCCAGCTCGGCGCGCGTTTCGAGCCGTTCAGGTGACGTTCGAACGGTTACACGGTCGAGCACTGGAAAAGCGTGCGATGACATATCCGGAATGAAGACGAGACGCGTTACACAGCCCCTAGATAAAGGTGTGCTTCGTCGAAACGTGTTTCTTTCCAGGGAAATTGGTGTGTCGCCCCTCGAGGGCACTCGTTGACGTTACATGGGGATGAACGCTACTTGTCAGTGTCTGGCTAGACGCGCAGAAGTCAAAGGGCCACCCTCGGCTCGTGAGGATCATTTAATCATTTGACGGCGAGCGATAGAAAATTCATGAGCTCGACGCCACCGGCCGCAACCCTATTGCGAGGGTCGCAGGGACCATGGGCTATTGGGCTCGTGGCTCGACGATGCGCCATAGGCCTGGCTTTATGTGCGAACGATCGGTCGCTCCTTACGACCGGATTATAAGCTACCCCACGCGGGAATTGTTGCCCTCTGAATCACACGCGGAAATCCCATAATTCGACTTTAATTCGATCTGCTGGCAATTATAAGAGCAACGGGGTGGACTCCTCGAGGGGTGAAACACCGGCGCGACACTGTCCGAGTGGAAGCTAGGGTCGAATCGATCGCGATCAATACGGCGAAGACGATCGTGCTTCCCATCGGCGCGTTTGTTTTCTCGGGGTGCCGTGCAGAGCACAAGAGATTCTCGGCCAGGTTTCCGTAGCAATCGCGACCAGAAGTCGGTCAAAGCATCCCCCAAAGCCTCGCGGGGCCGCGAGCCGTGGATAAAAGGCTCGAGGGAGCCTCTTTTCCCAAAAAATTCCAACGAGCATCCCTGCCCGGGCTTCCATTAGTTCGGTTTCGCGAGCACGCAGGAGATTCCTTTTGATCGCGGCGCTTTCCGCCGAAAAACTTATTTATCGTCGTCGCGAGACGCGAAACCGGGCTCTCGAGCCCCAGGGGGGGGGGGGGGGGGGAGAGAAGGTGATCCGTTTTCAGAAGAGTCATGCATCCACAGAGGGGCAGAGAGAGAGAGAGAGGGTGCGCGCGCGAGGGAGGAGGAGAGGTAGACAGGGGTAGAAAGCGTGGCGGAAAGAGGAAAAAATAGGTAGAGGAAAAAGAGAAAGCCTCTCGGCGAGGTTATATTTTTGTGAAACGTACTCGTCGCTCCGCCACAAAGGTCGTAGCTCGCCATCTTCGTGGTGGTGTCGTCAGGTTCGCGGCTGGGAACGAAAAGCCGAGAGAAAGCTCGTTGGATTTTAGACGCAATCAATTTAGGCTCTCTGACTTTGTGCGCGAACGCCCCACGCACTCTCTCTCTGTGTGTGTGTGTGCCAGCGCGGTTCTTTGTGTGCGCTCGTAAAGCTCATCCGAGGACACTGCGCTCTCGAGTATTTAATGCGTTCGTAGCTTTGTAACCCCCTCCGGGGATGGAGCACACACGCTAACACCCTTCTGTGCGTAGCCTGCCCAGGCGAGTGTGCGCGTGCATCGCTTTCCTGTCGCGGCCGTGGCCATCGAAAAGACAAAATCAATAATTGGGCATGGACCGGCCTCGAAAATTCCTAACGGCGACTTACTCGCGCCAGGCTTATGCGCGATCACGAGTCGATCTCACCGGATTCTTTTTGGGAGCGCCTCGGATTCACCCCCTGTCACGGAAATTTAATTAAGTGCCCCGTCACGCGGCTCTTCGACTGCCGGGAATTTATGGGCCAGGTTTATTTCCATTCTTATGCGAACAGAGAATTGCCAGTGGTTTTGGCAATGCCGAGGTGCGCAGAGACAAGGGATGCTCTCATGAAAGTCGCAAAGTTCATTTCTGATATTAACAATTGAAATTAGAATATCAGGAATGTACTTATGAGTATCATATGATTTTCAGTTGGGTGCGTTGGTCTCTTCTTCGGATGATCCCACTAGTGAATGCCGAAGTCATCACCGAGGTTCTTCATCCAAACCACCCCGCCGCAATAAAAGGAAGATTTCCGTAATCCGTTAACGATGGGCCGACGCGAAAATATTTATTCTACCCGACAGAGAGGGGCTAATTTTAGGGTTGAGCGTTGTTTGCACAGCGTTAGCGCGGTCTTTAGAACGTGTTAACGTCTTCTCTAGCCACTCGAAGCAGACCTCCTCGGATCCCTCGCCAAGATATCCACCTGTCGTTCCTTGTCTGCGAGGAAGAATTGAATTTTTCAGAAAATTCCGAGGCGATCACCGTGCGCCGACAGTGAAATAACAGGCACTACCCCCGAGGGCTGGATAACTCCAACCAGGTGGCTGGTAATTGTGAAAACACTGTGGATTTAGCTCCCGCTGCCTGTCCTATCGTCGATCCAACAATTCCCGACTTCGTTGCAGTGTTTTAAAAGCAAATAACATAGCGCGCAGACGAGGCTTCGGAGCAGCATACGCGATCGGACGGAAAGCGTTAAAGACCATTTCCGGCGTACCACAGGGCCGACACTATGGAGGGGCCGCGAACGAAGTCGAGTCGAAAATTACCATAAATTCGCCGTGCGAATGGTAATATCGCGGCATAATTCACGTGGACTTACGACGCCGGCCGCCTATTAAACATAAACACAAGTAGTAAGGAAGTCTCGCCCGCTGAAAATTCGCGGGTCATTTGAGCCGTTTCCGCGCCATTACCCTTTCTTAGCCGAGCTTCTTTGCGGGAGGAGCCTGTGGGTGGACGGAGGGCTCGAACAGAGATCGAAGTCGAGCGGAAGAGGGTTGAAGAGGGAACGAGGCCGTCGGCGAAGGCGGGGGTGGAGAACGTAACTCGATTCCTCGTTACTTTCTTCTCTGCAACGGGTAGATTATATCCTCGAAACGAGCCAAACTTTCAGCTACCCCCGTTCCTTCCCGCTCATCGGTCTAAACGACTGGCCCAGGACCCTCGAATCCGCCGATCTCATTCGGCAACGGCTGATGGACCAAGCTGCTCTCGCCCACCGCGTTATTGTCGCGAGCCATTTTGGTTGCGGCGAGGGAGGAGGGCGATTTTGTTCTTGTCGCCGCCGGTTAATGCGCCTCTCTTGCCCGCGAGAGTCGTGCGCGGCCGACGAGAGAATTAAAAATGAAAATTCGTAATGCCGCCGGGGGATTATGCTTCATTTCAGCGATTACACACTCCTCCTCGGAGCCCCGCGCTTAATTTTCCCCTTTGTCCTGGCGGAGCCTCTCGCGTCGCCCGAAGACGCCCGCGTCGGGGAAGCTTCTTTGCGAGTCACGAATGAATCCCGAGTTTCGCAGGCGTCTCTGGACAGAGATTCTCCGACGTAAAACGAGATTTCGCGTCGGTCCCTTAGCAACGGAAACGATCCGAGTGGTCGAGCTGTAGGAGATATATTTCTGCCTTGAAATTTGTTACAGAGTTGGCGTGGGATGATCAAACGGAAGAAAATTCAGCGTAGCGATGTCGAGGTGTCTTTGTCTTCCATTCCACCGCTATCGTCACGTTCGCCTTCTGTGCCCGAGGAAAGGAGGCTTTCTGTTTACAGCCAGGTCAATCTTGCAGATAATTCAGTGGCAAGAGAAGAATTCTTTCTCGAGGAAACATTAAGCGAGAGCAATCGAGGAATGGAGAATCTTTGTCGAGCGAGACCGGGTTCGAACGAGCCTCTTACCCGGTTTTACGAGCGATGCTTCACTTGCCAGGCGTTCCTCTTCTGTAATTCTCCAAAAGGGACGCCATTTTGTTGGACGCTGCGAGTTGTTCTTCTGGGATCAGCGGCGCGGCAAATCACGTATTAATGAACGAATACGTGACAGACTTGAACCGACACTGGCGTTTCTTCACAATTCACCGTCCGCACAAAGTGTCAGGCTACAGAACGTTGCGAAGCTGAAGCTTAGTTACGATCGGTAACTGCTACAAACTGCAATCTATATGCCTCCAGGTCCCGAAGGCTATGCTTTTCAAATCAACACCTCTGAAACACCCTCCGAAACAAATTCGACGTCACCGCCCGCTCCGTCGCGGGTTTCTGAATTCCAGGAAATCCTAATCAACCGGGCCAGTTGTTCGAGCCAATAATTACATGGCTACGATGCGTATCGGGCGAAGGGGTGCGGACGATGATCGTGCACGATCGAAGGGAAACGTCGAAGGCGCGACGCGGCTCGCGCATCGTTCCCTACCTGGCAGCCCGTTCTAACGAATCCTCAATGGCGCCTCGGCTGAAACGGGGCCTGACAATGGGGCCCTGTTGTCAGGAAGGGGGCTTCCTTCAGAGGAACCTTTGTCAGGGAACGTGTACGTGGAAGCCGGCTGAGAACCCTCCAGAGGGCCCCGTGGATGACTTGCGTCTCGGGGCCCATTCCTCGCTACTTCAAGTCAATTCTTCCCTCGCGAGCACGGCCAGCCGACTTTCCATCCTATCTGTCCCTCTCTGTCCCGACGATTGTGCGAGCCACGTCAAAATTCCCCGCTAATGGGCCGCTTACCAGCTGGATACGCGTGTTGTTTTTTCGAACGAGCCCGTGAGAGCCTGTGGGCCTCATTACCCGGATAGCTTCAACCGGGAAACGTCTGTCCAGCGCAGGAGCATTCCCCTTACTCGAGCCAGCGCTCCGTTTAAGATTCTACACCTTGTTCTTAGCTCTGCGATGGGAGGAATCCGAGGAAAGTCGGTGGATGCACGCTGGGCGAGGGCTGATATCACGATTTCAACTGAAATAGTGTGACAGGCAAGTTTTCACAGAATTGAAGCTTGAAGAAGGATGAAAGATTCTCATATGGATCTTTGAACGTGGTACACGCATTTGTTATAGGAATCGCGACGTTGAATTAAAATCGTGTAGGTACTTCTAATAAGATTAGGGTCAGGAATCGCTCACACCATCCACGATCTATTAATCACGTGTCCACGTGGCTGGCAAGATTAAACAGTAATTGAACAGTGATTCGTGGTGTCATTTTGTCGAAAACACTTGGCGAGGTGGGAAGACCCCCTCCGGCGTATTATATATATTGATCCCGTTGAAAGGACGTGCGGCGGGGCAGCCTGTAATTTTCGCACCCCCATAAGAAGCCGTAACCCTCCGACCGCCGAAATTACGTCCGTTTGTGCGCGATTCGCGCGCCAATCAGACGCAGCCTCATTGCGAGCAGGAGAGCGATCGCGATAACGAGTAGTCAAGTCGATCGGCCTCCGCTTGGTCCTATTGAGGCTCCTGTATGGGGTGGATTCGGGAATCAGTCTCACCCTCGTGTCACGTCGACTTTTTTTCAGGTGGGAATGTCGTGGATATAGTCTGGGGCTCGTAATAATGTTAATCCGACAAGAATTCTGTGATCGGTTCGATCCATCTAGGCTAAAAAAGAGTGAAATTAAGCAATCGAAGATGGGGTAACAGTCGAAGTCTTCAACTTAGAATTACAGTCAAGTGCATTGAAGTTTCTACTTCAGTTAAGCTTAGCTTGTGCGAGAGCCGAGTTTGGAGTGTTTGAAGGACTCTTTAAACGCCAGTAGAAATCTACTCTTCTATCCAGTTATTTCTAGCGAAACGGGAAAGCGTTCATCTGAAACGCGGTCGCATCACCTCCGAAAATAGATGCACTTCAGGTTCCATCACTGGTACTGGAAAAACGCTGGGACCCGTGGATAAAATCGGTTGCAGGGGCTCGTAATTGTATTACTGCACGCGTGAATCGCATGTACAATTACGCGAGCGGGCCGGGCGGATGTCTGCCGAAGACATTTCGATTAACATCGCCGCGGGAGCGTTCCGACCTTTCTTTCTTCGAGCCGTCAGCGCTAGGGGTGTAACACGTTGCGAATAGTGGCGTAAAATGACAGGACGGATCTGCACGATGGGGGCTGACTTCGAGACACTAGCCGCGGTCCTTTTTTTATGAGCAAATTTGATTAAGGAGGCCTCGGCATCTGCCGGGAAGCTCGGGGAATGGCGAAATCTAATCCGCCGTCCTTATTTTGCGAGTCCAAGTATTGTCCTGCTGATGAATGCTAAGGAGACAGCCTATCCTGCTATTCCGAGCGGCATTTGGAAGCTTCTCATCTCGTCGAGGCTCGAAGACGAAGGAACACTCTTTGTGCTATCTCTTCCCATCCCCTACACACCCATATAGACGCTTCGTCTTCCGCAGCTTTGTCCCCTCGAAATGAGAAAGCCTCTTAATACCAAAAATCAGCCGGTGCCCCCGTCAAAGGGAGCGCCGTGTTTCCTTTGTATCATTTTGCACGAACAAGCTGTACACCGTAGAATTGCTGGAAACGTGGCTGTGCACAGACTAACACGACTCGCCGCTGGTGTTGGAACGCGTGCGTGCATGTTGATACAGCTTTGCGCCGAGAATTCATTTAACCTGCCCCATTCATTTAATCAGGTAATAACACTTCAGCCCGTCAGGCTCGACAGCCGGGGCGCTGTCAAATCGGCCGGTGGAGACGATAATTTCACTTGGTAGCGGAAACGACCCTTTCCGGTCTGCCCTTTGAAAATTTCGACGTTAACGGCTCGTTACGGCTCGAACGAACTAGCCTCTCGAGATTCTATCGCCGGACATTTGGCAGCGGCGAAGGGGGGGGGGGGCGATCAGCTCGCTTCAGGTGAAGCTAACGAACTCAATTTTTGATTGTCAAGTTCATTGTCAGCGGCGTCGACGTCGGCTGTGTTATCCTCTCGTCAGAAACGAACTGATGGATTGCCTATGCACTTTCTGCAGAATTCAAATTCGCGGAATCGCCGTCCCCTTGGAAACCACCCCTTATCCCAACACCCCGCGACGATGAGATTCGACGAAAATCGGGCCAGCGATTACCGAAATCGCGGCTGTACTCCGCGAGCGCATCAATCTCCATAAAATCTCCCTAATCGATATGAAAACTGGCCGCCGGTGGTGTCGGTCGCGTCGCAACCCCCGGGCGCGTGGGCGAGCGCGCGCACGAGCCCGCGGTGAAGAAAAAAAAAAAAAAAAGCGCGGGGAACAAAGGGCAGAAAGGAGCTACAAAGAAATTAGGAAAGAAATAGGGGGTCGGAGTCGCCGCGGAACGGGCAGGAACAGAGCAAGGGACGAGGAAGCTCGATGGAGACGCGCGTGGAAGGAGATTCGGGCTGCAACGAATCAGACAGAGACGACGAAGAGGGGGCGACGGGTAGAGGGGACCGGGTTGTAGGTGGTGGAGGAGGGCGTGGGTGATGAGAGGGGGGGGGGCAGAGGAAGAGGAGGTGGAGGAGGGTGGCGAGGCGAGTGAAGTAGGAGGTAAGAGAAGAGACGAAGATAGCCGGCACTCCCACACAAAAATATCACCGTTAACGATTACCAACCCCTCTTTTCGTCCCGCGCTCGTTATATTGTGTCCCCGCCGCGCGCGCAAATTTAGAAACAAAAGACGGGTGGAAGGCGCGGTCTGATTGGCCGACCGGTCCGCGACTCGTCTCTCTGATTGGCCCGCGGGACCGCACCCATCCTGCAATGGCCGCTTTGTCGTTTCACGCCGCTACTCTCCTCTCCTCTCCCTGTGTGTACGCGCCTGCACGCTTCAGCCACGAAGCTTCAACAACCCCGTGAAGCGCGAGGCTCGACCGTGCCTACCCCTCCCTTCGCGCGCGCTCTCTCTTTCTCGCGTTTCTCCCACTTCGTTCATCCCCCGGGTGACGCGTCTTCGCCACCACCGCCGCTCACCCCCGCCCCGTTTCCTCACTGTTACCCCCTTAATGTCGCCTCCTCTATCGGCTCCTTTGCCACCTTTGCTTTCGCGGCCCACCGCCACCCTCCCGCGGGCCCCCTAATTCTCCTTGCTCGTGTTACCCCAGTTGTATCGAAATATGCTCGGCAGATCGACCGATCTGTGCACGGACACGCGCGGACACGCTTTAATCCGCCTGTGCATCCACGTGTCCACGTCTATGCTTCCGCTCGGCTGGATGTATTGCCCCTTTGGACGAGCAGGATCTCCTTATCGCCTTCTTTGTTCGGCTGGTTCGGACTGGCAACCGTTCCCCGTGTGATCTGAACACGCCAGCTCGGACCACACGCGTGCGGTCGGAAAAGGGACACAGAGGCGCGAAGGACCAAGGGAATAGAGAAAGAGAAACGGGTAGAACGAGCGAGGGGGGTCGAAGGGTGAATCGCGATGCGAGGAAGAGGGACGAGGGGTTGGGAGAGAGAGGGAAGCTTGTCCCGGGTCCGCCATGCGGAAACCTATCTCAGGCTAGTACTCAACGCTCGCGGTAACTAACCGTCAGCCCGGGAAAATTCTCCCTTTTATGGTCGCGCCTTTTGGTACTGACACTCTCCACCCCCTGGACAACGAACCACCGACGTCACCTAACCCCTCTCCCTCGCGATTGTTCTTTTGCCATTTTGCGCGCGGTGTCGATAATATTCCCCGATATCGCTGCAGGATCCAATGGATTATGATTCGGGACTGGCTGGGTTGTCGTTGGTTCTTTCGAAACCTTCAAGTTGCTGGTCTAGCGAGCGATTTATAGAAACTCAGCAACCACCGAACGCCCGCTGACTGATAATAATTCAGATTTAGTAGAATAAGTGCGCGAGGGATCTCTGTTTACAGAAAGCATCAGCGGTGTAATTCTAGGACCAAATTATCGGCGACAGAACGACGCGCATTTTAATTGCACGAAATTAAATTAGAGCTTTATGCCCGCGGTAGACACGCCGCGCGATCGTGACGAGCAACGCTTTAAATTTTCAAAGAGCGCGTAACGTTATTAATTCTCGTTAACGACCAAAATTACCGGCAACGGGGGGGATTGCGGCTCCGAATGGCGAATTACACTTGAAGCTTCGCGCTGGCAAAATGTCCGCCGACTGTTCGAGAACAAAGGCCTCAACGCGGCGAGAAATGAGCTCGGAAAAGTCGCGTTTATCCATCTTTTTGGATCCCCGCGCCGCCGACAATCGCTGGAAAAATAGCATTGAATTCTACGCTGTTTTAATAGTCGAGCGATGGGAACAATGCTTGGCTGGTTGAAAGGAGGCACTCTGAATTTACGCATTGTGACTCGCGTTCCGAAAATGCCACCGTTTAATCGCGTTTGCGCCGCGCGCCCTCTTCGACGTCACAATTCCCTCGGGGCGCGGGCAAGATTAGTTGAACGGAATTTCGCGGCCGAAGGAACGCGCAAAGAAAGGTCAATGGCAAAGAAGAGGAGCGTCCTTTGATCATCGAGTCGATCGGTACGCGGGCATCGGCCGCAGGAACACGATACCTCTGTGTCGCGAATTTCACAAGCAGCCAGTGGATATCGGGCCCCCGGTGATTCGTGGGTCGCGAGATCGGGTTTCATAGGTCTTTTGATTTTCGCTCACCTGTATCCTGTCTTCGGGCAGATCGGTTCGTAGGCTGAGCATCTCGCGGGCATAGACGTCGGGATAATGGGCTTCCTTGAAGGCAGCCTCCAGCTCCTCCAGCTGTTGCGACGTGAAGATCGTCCTGGAGCAACAACCGTATGAACCTAGTTATATGCCATTACAGTTTTTCCCTTAAAACTAGCCTACACTTGGTGGGCGAACGAGGCGAGAGGCTGAAAACCGTTAGCGCGGAACAATTTCGTGTTTCTGCTACTCGCTTCCCCTATTCACGGGGCGTAACTTGCGTAAAAGTGGACGAGGTTATAAATGCAACTTCTTCTGATGGTGCTTTCCCATTTTACTTGGGTTGCCGAGGAAATTCTGGGCGTTGGAACGCTGAAGGCCATGGAAGGGGTGTTAATATTACGCGCAAGTGCTGTAAGTGGTCTGTGGAAGCTGGAAATTAGAAGAGAAATTGCAGTAACGTTGGAGAGTTCCTTGGGTCGCGGTGGCGAACAGCAATTTTTCGAAACACAGGCTTCCAATGAATCAATGAATGCAAATCTGCAGCCCCTCCAGCCCTCAATCAGCATCCCCGTAGAATTTCTCAGGGACTTAATGAAATTTTACAGCCAGATATCTGCACTGCGGCAAATTTTAATTCGCCCACGTTCACTCCGCGGATAGAATAATCTTTCATTTCCCAGTTTGATGGCGCGGCTCCAATTTTTAATCTTTAAAGCCGACAATACGCGGCACATCCACCGTCCGCGCGACAGAAACATCGCTGTTTCAATGGAATCCATTTCGAGCGATAATTATATTTTTTAACGAGTAATTTAAGCCTGAATTCGTCCGTCTGGCACGCAATTATTGGCGAACGGTGATTGCATTCGGATTGTCTGCCGCCTCGAAATAAGCCGAAAACTCGTTCCCCCGGGGGGGGGGGGGGGGGGGGGGTCGATCACGCAACGGCGAAAAGTCCAAAATGATACATATATATATATATTCGTCGGGAGAGAATTTATCATTATCGGGGATTCGTCATCGAGCCACGCCGACGCGCCGATAATTAATCGAAAACGCGCAAGAGTGCTCCTCGACGTTTCATCCGGGAGTTTTACCAGCGATTATTAATTAATCCCGTCGATATCGTGTTTCGATCTGGAAAATTTTCCGCGCCACGGCGAGGCACGTGAAATAATGGCCGCGCGCGGGCTCGGATCGCAACGAAAACCGTAACGAAAAACTCAGGGTTGATGTTCGCGTGAGACACTCACCTATGACGGCGCTTCTTCTTCTTCTTTTTGCTGAAGCCGGAGAGACCGTCGACCGTGAAGTCTTTTCCCGAGTCTATGTTGTGCCCCACACCTGAAACACCATCGCCAGTGGCATTAGTTTTATGTGAATTCCATGGAGAGTAACTATCAAGTCCTTACACTGTTCCTCTAAGGAAGCACTCATAGATATCTAGGGGATTAGTGAGATGGCAAACCTGGAGTACTTAACTGCTTACACTACACTTATTTATGCATAACACTATTTATTATTTATTATCTATGCTACGCTACACTGACTAGATTTACTTTCTAACGAAGCTAAACTCTAAATAGATTGGTTCAGCCCACGTTGGGTATTTCTAGCGCACCTCATTTAATATTCAAATATGGCTGTTTACCGTTTACCTTTCTTTCTATACGATATTTCATGCATTGGGATAGTCGTAGCGTTCAATCACGGTTTTCTTCAAACCTTACATTATGTATTGAGAGACTATGCCAGTCGAGTTAATCCAGAAGTAGTGAATCACTTAACGAACAATGGCAAGGAGGCGAAATATTAAAAAATTCAAGAAAGATCGTTTTACTTCCTCCGAAGCTCCATCTTCCGAGTACGCAACAGAGTTGGAGTAAACCAAGAAGGCGTATCGCCCTCGGGCGTATCTTTTTCCCCTAAAAAATCTGTGTGTAGCGGCCTTGGTTAGCGTTGTATCTGACTCGAAGCTCATTATTTCATAGCACTGGCTGCAATTGATAATTATACAGGCCGCTTTGTTCGGGCTGCGCGCATCCACGTCGCGGATCAAATTACCCATTATACCTGACTTGCCAATGATTCCAGGCCACGCGTATTCATGCAAATTATGCCGAACGAGCGTTTCGTTGGTCCGCGCGGCCGCCTAGCTGATCTCCCTTCGTTAATATTTAACGCTGATTAGAGAAACTCTTCAGCCCTCTCGCCGAGTAAACGCAGACGCGCCTCGCTTTGGGATTATCCGCTTATGGTGGTGAAAAGTGTGGAAGACGCGAGGTCTGTCGCGAGACCCCATTGTCCAGTCGGTCGCGCGTGTATTTTCATCTCGAAAATCCAGGTTCCCCAATTAGCGAGGCAGACAACAGACCGTCCACGCGCTTTAGTGACGCACGACGAAGGAGAAAAACATTTTTTCCCGTGTCTTTCATTTTCTGAAATTATTTTCTCGCCCTCCAGCGGCCACGCGAGTCGCGTGTAGATATGTATTAGGTATACGGGGATTTTCCGGGGGCAGGAGAGCGAGAAAATTAGGAAGGGTCGCCGGGCTGGTGGGTGGACAGGTCCCATGGCCCGGAAATAATTATCAATTATAAATTAATTTTGAATTAACGAGCGAAAATCGGCCTGGGTGGCGCGCACCGTTCCACAATGAAAACCCACCCTCTCCCCGGGGCTAACTCGTTACTACAGTTGTTGCTGGCAGCCGCTGCTGCCGCCACTACCTGCGGCTAATTAACTATTAATTAAGAGCTTAATTCCAATTATACGTGTCCTTCGACTAATTGGAGCCCCGAAACGCATTGCTGACGTCACGGGGCTACGCGTACAAGCCTCGCCCACCCCTCCACGCCTCTACCCTCGTCCCTGTCGTCCTATTTCTTTCGCGGGAAATTATTTTCCGCCCTGCGCTTGACATTAGTTGCGAGAACACCTGTGAGCTGTGTCGCCGGCGTTTAACGGGGCTCGCGGTTAGTTAAATGTAAGTGAAAAGCCGAGAAACCGAAAAGAAGCCCGGGGGGATGATTCGGTTTAAAGCGTTTGTGGGGACTGAAGGCTTTGAGGAATTTTGAGAATTCCCCGTGGATTCGTGCACGTGCAATTACAACTTTTGACGCGTGGCTCCCTTGCGTTCCGGACGGCAAGAGGTCAGGGTTTTCAGCAATTTTTCTTTGATATTCCGCGGGAGAGGCATTGCACTTTGCCGAGATGTTTTGCCGCGTCCTAGGAATGGCTTTGTCGCGCTTGAGACGCGAACGCTGAGAAATTTGCAGCTGAAATTGGCAAAGGGAATTCCATTGGAGCAAAGTTCTTCAGCCTTGAGGGAAGCATAGTCAAAGCTAGTTTTCCGAGGGCATGGGCACCGAAAGAAGCGAGGGAGCCTGGGAAAGGGGGAACGAAAGAGAGACCCGATGAATTTCGAGTCAAGAAGCTTCGTGGTCGCAGCGTGGAACGTAAAACAGCGAAAACAGCTTTTGAATAGAGTTGTTAATCCCTTTTTCTTATTCCCATGCTCGCGTTCTGTTGTCTTGTCCCCGTTTGCGACGCGTGTCCCCGCTTTCTGGGAACACTTCCTCTAAGTCAAAGGAGAAACCACATCGTTGGCATGGGTCACGTTCCACGAAAGAAGAAAGAATAGATTCCAAAATAAAAACTACCCCGAAACGTGTAACGTGTTCTCGAATCGTGGTTGCTAGATCGAGAACTATCAAATCCACGTTACTGTCACCCCTCGTTCGCCGTAAGGGGTGGAAAAGTGTTCCTCGCTGCTCGTCGCGAAGACGAAGAACTTAATGAGGCAGCGTCGGTGGCATTCAGACGATTCAAGGAAATTTCTAGCGCCTCCACTTCGTAATTTCAACCACCGTTTCTTCTCCGCGCGTACACGTGTCTCTCTATCAATCGTCAGTGTCTTTTGCGAACTTATTCACCCCAAGAAATACCATCGAAGAAACGTCAGACTTGGATGAAAAATAAATATTCCAAGCTCGACTAAACTTGGCTCAAGACACCGCGCAACGAATCTCGCGCGATGCATTGTTTCGCGAGATCGCAGAAGAGGCCTCTTTACACCGCCTACCAGCAGGCTATTGCTTCTTGCTCGCAGCATTTTTAAGTACCCTTATTTGCCGCGGACCGTCGAACCGACCACCAAGTTTCCAGGAGAACGTAGATGCTAGTATCTGTGACGGGTGCTAATCGCGCGATGAGAACGACGCTAATAAGTCCAGAAGTG
Source organism: Andrena fulva (assembly GCA_946251845.1). Taxonomy (NCBI): domain Eukaryota; kingdom Metazoa; phylum Arthropoda; class Insecta; order Hymenoptera; family Andrenidae; genus Andrena; species Andrena fulva. The sequence continues at coordinate 55,205,907 of OX276329.1, read as the reverse complement.
TTCTACGAAATTACAAGAAACGAGGGATGCAAATAAGATCGACTTGTTTCTTCCTCTCACACGAAGGTGCTAGCCGGCAATGTTTCCCTCCGACTGGAAATGAAATACACCGATCGCTTTTGCATAATCGCGGGGAAGAATAGATACTCGTGCGAGTGATGTCGCAGGGAACATGGTAATTCACCGCGGGGATGGGTTGTTTTCGTCGCCACGACGCCCTGTCCTTCGCGTGAGAATGATCGATATTAGAGGCAGCGGGAAGCGTCACGATGGCTAAGTAGGAAACTCCGACCGAATCGATTAATCAAATCCAGTTAACTATTACGGGGACCAGCGGGAACGCGTTTGCCCTCTAGCCCAGTGCACCCAGGGTGCTGGTTTACTCTCTCCCTCTCTCTTTCTCTCTCTCTCTCTCTCTGCTCTAATTTGTCCTGGATCTAATCCGTTAGTAGTGCCCTCGAATATCGTGGGATGTCGCGACCTCCCTCGAGACCTTCGCTAGGGAGAGACCGTGTTTGTGGGTGCAGCCACTTCAGAAGCAATTGTTTTTAATCTCATCGCCCAAGATTATGGCCGCCCGGGCGAGGCCCTGCTATTCCACCGGCATCCAGGAACGTTTCATTCGATTCAATGTACAACGTCCAAAGTGGTCAATCGAAAGTTTGACGGACACTCTTGACAACACCAGCCAGGAAGTAACAATGTATATCACAGCTGAGAGATGTAGAAGTAAAGGAGCTCAAGACGACGGAAGCCTTCTAGGGGGGAGTGAATGGATGCTGAGACATTTGAAGATCCAGAAGCAGTGTCCAACAGTTTCCCTGTATGTACCTTCGTCTTCCACTCGAGAGTTCTGAAGCGTCAACCAGCGACGAAACCATACACCCGCAGCGGAAAGTCAAACGACTCTGAAGCCTCCGACTCGACTCCAACCCCCATCCAGCGATCATCTTGCGTAACCGTACGCCAGAGTCCCCCTCCCCCGGGCCCCAGGATCGCCGATAAAAGGAGGAAATCCAGCAGCTTGGGCGAAAACTTTGCGGTCTACTCGGCCAGGAAGCGCAGACTTGGTGATCGCACACAGAGAGTCGGGCCGGAGTGGCAGGCGGCTCTCGAAACACCCTCCCGCGCGAAAACAGTGGTAGTTTACTCGCTAAATATATTCACGCGACGGGCTACGTACACCTAGACACTCGCCCGGGGTTGTTTCGCGCACGCATACACCGGCGAGCCCTCACACGGCGATTACACGAAGATTCCATCGCACATCCGCGCGCGCTCGCGGCTAGCTGGTGCACGTGTACGTGAGCACGGGTGTGCACGTCGAGCGGCAAGGAAAGCGCGATGGGTACGCGCGCGCGCGCGCGCGCGTGTGTGTGTGTAGCTGGTGGAAGCATCAGGAGAGGGTGGCGAGAGACGGCGGTGGTGGTGGTGGTTGCGAGTTGCTGCTCCTGAGCGAGGGTGTGCGCGTTGCTGTCGGGCTGAGGGTGGTTACACAGGGGTGGTTGCCATCGGTGTGTGTTGGTGGCAGGCCGGTTACCAGGCAACCGGCAATAAAGGAGCGTGGATAGCCAATGGCGGCCCTCAATACACCCCTTCGTCTAACACGGCTTGTTTTCCGTGCTTAAGAGCGAGACAGAAGGAGCCTTTGCTTTAGTAGCTGTTAAGACCTTAAACCCGTGGCCTTGCTTGGCTGGCTGCCTTGCGCCACGCTGCTCTCGCGCCTAATAGAACCTCTTGGAACCCGCCTGCACCCGTGTTCCTTCGATAATTGATATTTTAATCCTGCCCCGATGCCGCCTGTGAACGCCGCGCCGCGCCGCCTCATCGAACCCCCCGTCAAATTACTTTCAACGACGTTCCCGCTAAACAGCCCCGTCAACTCTCCGTCCACGTTTGTTTTCTATCGGTTTGCTAGCTCGTTCGTAGGCTGACATGACGAAGAACGGTAAAGAGAGTAGGTTGGAAATTGTAGGACACGATGTACGCGTGGAAGGAGGGTTGTAGGTGAGACACGAGGGTTCAGTTGTTTGGAAAATTGTTCTGGGTGAGTTTTACTAAATTCCCATGTAGTATGTGGGAAATGTAGGGGGTTGGTATTATGGGTAGTCTGGAGAATCTCCTGAGTCCATAGGACGCGGTTTGGGAGGTGATAGAATAAAGAAATACGTGATCTTGTGAAATGCAAGTAGTATAACAGAGCCATAAACGCGACACTCTTCTGTTGACCAATTCCCCTTAAATATTCAAGCTTCAGGGTACATATATTTACTATCTGAATTGAAATCTTGCAAATTCTGAATATTTATAATCCATACGCAGACCAACCCCTGTCTCTTAAATACTATACAATCTTGCAATTCCCCGAGTCGTTTACCCTCTTCGCGGAACAACTAAATTCTTCATCATCAGCTTCCAACGCTAACCTATCGCCTGTTATCGCCATTATCGAGACATAATCGAGTCAGTACCAGAGTATAATTCCCAGCACCTCAACTAACCACTAGCTTCATACGTTGTCAGAATCGAAGGGGATGAAAGAGTACTGTAGCCACTTATTACCCCAAGAAGATGCAAGAAGCATCAATCCATTCGTACCCAAAGCTACCAGTACCGTGTCAAATCGCAAATTCCCCGTGTCCTGTTTGTTCTACGTCCTCGACACCCTTGCGCATCTGCCCCTGCGACCTCCAGCCCGTTGAAATTGCGTCCAGCTGGACGGACCGGACACGGGACGAGCTGGAGGATCGGTGGAAGACTAGAGAAAGGGAGCGCGGAGTTTATATCGAGCAAATGGAAACGTGCGAAGTGCTGTGAGCAGTGGGGTGGGCCAGAACGTCGTCACGTCGTTACACAGTGGCCCGTGTGTATGGTGTCCCAGGGGGAGGGCGAAGGTAGCACGTAGCACACCCCTGGGACGTCTTCAGCCGTCACTTGTCCGTATTAAACCAGGGTACTAATCCCGAAATTTAATTTGAAAATCTTTTCATGGCGCTACCGCCATCCGCCCCCGCCTCTCACTCTCTTCGTCTCCGGCTGTTGCTGGAGCTCTCCCTCTAGCTATGCACCACGAAGACATTTTAAACCTGGGGAATTACCCCGGTACCTTTGTGCGTCGTAATTGAAAATTCGTTTCCGCCCCCCTTCTTCGCGGGCCGGGTGAGCGGGATAAATGCCCTTTCGTGGATTCATCGAGAAATTACCTCGTCACGCGGTGAATGAGACGACTCGTCTTGGCCCCGGAGACACGGTTCCTCCTCGTCTCAACCCCGGGCTGCCACTTTATAGAAGGAAAACTACGTAAATGCGGGGCTGCTCGTGAAAGCGCCCCGGATGATTAACGAGACAATCGCTAGTTTTCTCGGATACTAGCTAGAATGTCGTGCTAGTCGCCGGGAAAAAATTAAGTTCACGCGATGGGGCAGGTGACAAATTGGACGCTTGAGAAAGGCTTTTTCCTTACGCGCGGTGGAAATTTACTAGGGAATTATTAAGGGCAACTTAGCAGCCCCTTTCCGCGCGGAAACGGTTCACTGGCTCGCGTCATCTGTACGAGTCAACGGGCGATGAAACAAAGGCGCCATTGCTCTGAGTGAAAATTGTTATGTTATCATCCGGCAGTGGCTTATATTCAAAACGCGCAATTCCGTTCCAGTGGATGATCGTTTTCAGCTCCCCACGACGCAGGGAGGAAATACCAGCGCACTTGAAAAATGCATCAGGCCGAGAATTATTTATCGAGCGCGTGAAACATGTAACGCGGTCGTTTACATAGCCGAAAGGGCGAATGGAGCGTATCCGAGCGCAGTCGTCGGTTGGACACATCCCGGGGGATGTTTCGGTAGATTAGGGACCCTCAACCCCGGGTAGTTTTGCTGCACCATGTAACACGCTGTAAAACACTTGTAACAGACCGGCGGCAGAGCTTAGGGTAAGCTGCTAATGCTTCCACGATGTTTTCGGGGTCGAATTAATTTGACCGTGTTCGATCGTTCGCCCTCTGGAGACCTGGTCGATTCGCTTGGCGCGTTTCGCGTCGCTCTGCACTTCTTCCCCTTTCTATCATTGATCAACGAAACTTCCAAGACTTTGAAGCATATGTATTTTCCATCGACGATCATAGGACGATAATTGACCATGAATATCCATTTTGAAATATAATCCACTAAACGGGTTGCGTTTCCGCGGAGGGCGGAAGGATTCGCATATGAGCAGCAGCGACTGAGTTGTTTCTCCAGCCATCGATTCGCGGATCGACCCAGCACAATACAACAGTAATTAAGTCCCGAGACCAGTTCTCGAGCGGTTACATCGCGAAAACTCGACAGCTTAATCACGGTCACCGCGAGACGCGTCTCATCGATCCACAGAATCGGAGGCCCCGGGGCCCCTTGAATGGCGATAATTAATGAATAGGACGTGGCCGAAACAGACGGGGGGAGAGAGAGAGAGAGAGAGGAAAAGAATCTAGTATAACGAATTCGTGGGCGTATTTCTCGGAAGCGCTTCTCTACTCTCTTTACCCTCGACTACCATCCCTCCGCACCCCCCCCGGTTTCTCTCGATTTCTTTTTGCTTGCAACGGGCTTCACACCTCTTCGTGGTCAGAGAAACGTGTTTTCACGCGCGTCTCGGACCCATTCTGCACGGTCCCGCGCGGTGGCCATGCTCGAAATTCGACCCTCTACGAATGGTGTGAATATTATGATGGCCACGCATTCAGGTGCCAGCCGGGGACAATGGGCAAAGTGTTGATTGCCCGAAAACAACGCGTTTTTTCACCTTCACGCCCGTACTTTGTTCCAGGCTGCCCGTGAACGAGAGCAGTCCAGCCATAGGGATGCTCAAGGGCACACCTCTGTCCACCCGAGCAGCACCTCTATCGATTGCACAAGCTCGCGGCTTGTCGAAAATAAACGGATAGCCGGCAGGAAAAGAGGAGGGTCCGTTTGAAGACGATCTTTCGCGCAGCTGAATGAGCTGATCTTCGATACGTGGATAATGTCCCTCGAAGGAACCTTGAAAGTCCGGACGATGGATGTCGAGTGCAGCAGAGGCACCGCGAAACGGCACTGCGTCCGGGCAACGTACAGTACCTCCACTAGTTCGTCATCCATAATTGAATTGAGTGCTGCAAATGGACTCATAATACCCGCGGGAAGAGAGAGGCCGCGCGGATGCTACCTGGAGTACTGGAGTTGGATCCCGAGGCATGGGCCAGCAGTTGGCTCAGCTCGATCGTCGGGCGGTAGAGCGTGGTGCCATTCACGCGTCCAATTAATACTGAAATTGCAGCTATCAAGCGGCGCATTAGGCGTTTCCGTGTGATTAACGCCAGCGTGTAGCGGCCGCGAGAGGTTTGGGAGCGGAGCGCGTGGAAAAGCCTCGCGCTCATTGAAAGGAAAGTAGCGGCTGCGGCGAACAAGAGAGTCGCGAGTCACCGCGACTTTCGCGGCGAACCCGGCCGCCCGCGTTTCGCCTTTACTAAATTACATTAAACGCTTGACGCGCGCTTACAGGCCGCAGGCATACGGAACCGTATAATTACGAGTCCTCGCAGGAAATTCAAGAGAGCCCAGAGGAAGGGTGGTAGGGCGCAGGACGCGGTTTTTAGCGAATCCTCTCTCCCGGGGCAGACGAGAGGGACAAAGAGAGGCTAGCGAGCGTGGCCCGACGCCTTGGCAATTCCCGAAATAAATTCGCTCTTCCAGCACGTGTGCGGTGCAGGTCCGCCTGGCTGGTAACCCCTTACGCAATGCACGGACGGAGACGGAGGCCCGGGGAATAGACGAACAGAGACATTCGGCTGGGGAGAGGGAGAAAGTGACATACGGACGCGTGGAGATGGCTTAAAAGGGAGAAAGAAGCGTGGAGGATGGAGGAGAGGAGAGAGCGAGCAACCCCCATAGCCTAGCTACCCCTTTCGACTGGGCAGCGGCAGGCATAAGTCAGGAATTCCTGGCACGCGGTATATTGCGCGGGGGTGGAGGCCCGGCGGTTATAAGCTATAGTCTCCGGCGTGGCATGGCATGCACAGCCATTTACTTCATTATGTCATTAAGCTTAATGGCCCTGGCCCTAACACGGCTCTAGACTATAGCCACTTCTACGGTTCGTCCCCATTAACTCCTCTCTCTCACGACCTCGCCTGCCACCGCCCCCTGTCCACCCGTTCAACGGTCTACACTCTCTCTCTCTCTCTCTCTCTGTCCCTCTCTCTCTCTCTGTCCCTCTCTCTCTCTCGTGTCTGCTCCAGCATCCTCGTGAGCCAGCCTCGGCTCGCAATGAGCATCGACTTTACGCCGATGACCGGCTGAAATTGCAGGCAACATCGTGGAAAATTCAACGGACCTCGGCTACGCCAGGACGTATGGGTAAGTCGATAAAAGGATAAAGCCCTTTCGACCGCGCTCCAGGGACTCGCCACGATCTGTCGCGTTACGTGGGAAGACTGCGAAGAAGCTCCTCCAGACAGATGCGAAACAGATGTCTCTGTGCATAGCACAAGTATGCAATTCCTCCTGGCCCAGATCAATACCAGCTAAACGCAGGGGAACAGAGGCCAGACGAAATGTCCTAAAAAATTGCGTGCAAATTAATTCGACCCTCCGCGAGCGCGACTATTAGCGCGTCAGAGAGACCCGCGGCACGCTCGCGAAAGAGACCCGCCAAAGCCCGCCTCTAATTATCGCAGAAAGAATCCCAGACGCGATGGAACAAAACTCACTCGTTAACAGAGCTCGTGACGAGTAAGTGGCTAAAGCGGTTAAATGCAATTGTTCGGCCGAAAATCCGCGCGCATATACGCGCGGCTCCCTTCGGGGAAGGATCGAGAATCGCGGCGATTCTCCTGCAGCCCCCTAACTCCGTGAATCTCCTAGTGACGTCCACGGGGGTCTCATTTCGGGCAGAAATATCCTCCTGCGAGGAGGATAGATTTTACGCTGATGACCGGGCGAAATTGCCGGCAGCATCGCGTAAAATTTACGCGTATTCATAAGAGTCGCGTGATCGCGCGCGCGCACCGTTTCTGTGCCTGCTTCCCAGCCAACCCCTTCCAAATCCGCGCTCGATGGAGACACGAGGGTGGCAAACTTGTTACAGCACTGCTTGGGGGTCTAATAATTGGAGAGCGCTGGCGTGCCGTCACTCCTGCACGAAAAATGCGATAACTTATCGGGAAATAATACGATTTCTAGCTCTGCCTGTCGATATTTCAATTTGCCCATTTTATCGAGCACCCGTGATCGTAGGAGGTTGCAACTGAAATTAGCGAGTATGGAAAGGCAAATACTTAAGCGTCCAGGCTTGAATTAAATTATTGTTTCAAGTAGCTTCTGTTTTCGCCATTGGGACATTTCTCCTCCCCGATCCAATAAACGCGCGAAAGTAGTTGCGACGCGGGGGTAAAGGCAGGTGGAAAATGAAAGTGGTCCTTTGTAGCGGCGGCAATCGAACTGGTTTTAATAATTTGCATAATTTCGCGCTTAGAGGGGCGGGTGCCGTTGGAATCGAGGGAACAATGCGGCGCGGGCACCCTTTGAAAATAGAGCGGCTAAACATCGGGAATTAAATGAAATGCGGAGGCACGGGGCTTGAAATCGTTCCACGAGTGAATGATTTCATAATTATTCTCCGAGTGGCGGGCTGTGTTCGATTCGATAATGCCTGCGGTACGATTCCCTGAATGGCGCAATTAATCGTCCCATAGTCGCGGAGACTCGACAGGTCTTCGAGCCGCCATCCGCGTCTGTCCATCGATCGCCGATAAATCGAGGTTTTCAGCCTCGAAACGGCCCCTCGAACGTGGAAACTTGTGGGAACGTCTTTCGATCGGAGCGGCGACAGCCAGCGGGACACATGCAACGGCTCAGGAAAGTGTTGACTGCCGGCTGTTTTCGGAGTAACCCAATATTTTTGTAGCCGAACTACATATTTTGTTGGTTGGCGCCAGACTAACTTGCGTCCGCACATGTCGACCTAAATTTAGTCCCCGGACCGCGCTCGCACCGTCTCGACTGTCACCCGTGAAAACTTTTGTTGCCGAGCGAGCTCTGTCGGACACTTGGTATGCCCGATGGTGGCTGGTCCTGTCGTGGGAATGCAAACACGCGATTTACGATTGAAACGTTGGGGATGAAGCGATCGTTCGCTGGACGTGCACGTCGCGAAGGAAACAGAGAACGGGCAATGGAGAAATAATGTCAGTGGAATGACAAGTCAATTAAGTCACGAGGAATTAGCAAACAGAGTGACGGCGGGGGCGGAAGACACGAAGGGGGGGGGGGGGGGGCATATAAATTAACGGAAAAAAGAAAAGGAACGGGGGAGAAGTCTTGGAAGCAGCGCGTTCCCTGAAGTTCCGATTGGTAAATGGGGGCATTATTTGAAGCACCGGGAAGTTCTCTAATCTTGACAAAGGACGTCGGACGAAGGAGGGGGGCGAGGTGACTTAACGATCGGTCGGACAAACTCCTCAACGTCTCGTTGACTCCCCTCAAGGTCGACGAGAAGAGTCTAATTGTCCCTTCCAGATGAGAGACTTGGCGGGCTTTCAAATTTCTTTGCTTACAAATTCATAAGGCACCCGACGAGGAGGCGCGTCTCTTCCAAGGAGATTCATTGGAATTAGTGCAATTAGCGGGCTCTGGAGGATCCGTCGAACGGGGAGCGACTCGTGATATCGATCCTTGCATCGATTACTGCATTACCCATAAATGAAACTCCGGGAGATACAAGCGGGGAGAAGGATTTAATGCCGTTTCATGGTGACTTAACAAGTTCCGTCTGATCTATGAAATTTTCAAGCTTCCACCATTGTCTCTCTCTCGTCCCACTCAGCTGAGGGAGGCCTGTCGAAGGGAGCACCCTTCGTGTCGCAACCCTTTGGCCCGACAGATCCGCGCAAGCTTCCTACCAAGAGGTTCCTCGTTCCTTAACGCTGATTCTTATCCACCCTCCCGTATCTGTCGGCTCTTTCCCGTTTCCTCTGAGCGACGATTCGTGGTCCACGGCACGCGGCCTGGCTCGTCCTCTTCCGCTCAATGGAACGCGCCCATCGTGGAAAATCGCGCCGGTGAAAAGGTGTGAATCTCCGGCCCGTCGAAAAAGGACGACAATGCCCTGGCGCTGGCGTCGCACAATGAGCCTCTAAAGCCACAATGTAGCCACTGTATCTGCACGAACGAGCGAGAGCGAACGGCACCGGGAGGGCCTCTCCTCTCGCGCCCACCCCGCCGCCCCTCGGCCTACCCTCGCCTTTCATCCTGCACAATCCTGGCAAGAAGGAGTCGAGGATGCCCGGATGTGCTCGAAAGCGCATTTTTCAGCCGCATAATATTTATCCGTCCGCGGGTTGTATCGCTTTAAAGTGGCAACGGTGAAACCGAAAACCCTCTCATCGGGGATCGACGCTACGCGAGAGAGCGGGAATGTGACGGGGGGGAAAAAAGAGAGTTCTCTTGTGGTGTCGAGGGAAACGGGGACTAGGTACCGTTGCTACCACCACCACCACGCCCATTCCTGTCAAAATATTTCCTGAAGACCGAATCGACCCCCTGTCTTTCCTCTCTCTCCTCTATCGCGAGTCTCTAGCCGTCGTTCCTCCTTCTCTCCTCTAGGTACACGCTCAGCCACCTCCACCCCCCCCCCCCCCGGAAAGGGTTCGAAAATTCAGCGTCCACCGCGCACGCTGAGCGAAGCTGCGCGCGTGTTAATCGGTGTAACGGATTTCCGTGTGCGTACGCGGCGCGCAGAGATCATTGTTCATTGTATTGCCAGGACATGGCGTCCTGCCATTCTCCAGCCGCTTTTTGTCGGGACCAGCTGAGCCAAAATGGCCTCCCCGGTCGGGATGACGTCACGATTTCACGTGCTCCGCACGCAATAGGTACACGCATCGATCCCGGCTACTTCAACGGACGGCCAATGGGTACCTCGAGAGTATAACGAGGCTGAAATTCCTTCCTCGTTTGGCCCTCCTCTTCTGGGCGACGATCCTCTTGGTAGCTGCAAAAGCTCCAAGTAGAACGCCCTCAGCTTCTCGGAGTTTGCTCGCCGCGGCTGAACGGGCACATTCAATGCGGAAGCTCATTTTCTGATTAGGAACGAAGATCACAGTGCATTCACTCGCGGACGCGCTGGCGGAACCTAAGTTGACGACGCCTCACTTTTCTCGCGTTTGTTCTATGAATCGTCGGAATGTATGGGTAAGGGTTGAGGAGCAAGTGAGCCACCGAAAAGGATCCTTCTGCAAAGAATCTAGAGCAGAGATCTCGTCGATCGGGCGCTACGGTATTCCTCTAAGGTTCCCTATTCGAATGCGCCCATGTTTCGCGTGTAATTACGGTGCTAATGAGCTCCACCGAGTAATCAAAGCAAATGTTTCGTGACACGAGCGAGAACCGTTTGAAGGCGCCTCCTTTACGCGGTTCGGCCTTGGTTCTCGGCCGCTTCTCCGCGTCGACTCGCCCTCGCCTCCTATTTTCGTCCCCGATTCGACACTTCGCCCCTATCCGAACCGTGCCGGCACTCGCACCCGCTTATTCGATCAGCCGATCGAACTCCTCCATTCTTCCGGCTCCTGGCTGTCGGAATATTATCGGCGAATTTGTCTTGCTCGCGAACCAGCGCGCAATCCGCTGGCACGTTTCTGATTACAATTCATTCCCCATGTTTACCCCGTCGCACGCGCTGGTACAGGCTCGGGCAGACAAACCGCTGCTCCAGGCACTGACTGTTACTAATTAAGGGCGGTTTCAGTACGCGTGTTAATTCTTAATTAATATCTTTGTTGCCTCCTCCGACGTGGCAGCCCTCGGCACCCATTTCTCCTTCCTTCTCTCTCTCTCCGCGTTTCGCACCCCCTTCTATCCTCCCTCCTTCTCTGTCCCTCCACCATCGCACTTTCTAGCTTTCTTCTCTTCTTCCACCCCCCCCCCCCCTGATATCCTCTCGCTTCTTCTCTCCTTCGGCCGTCTCTGTTTCACCGTTCGCCGCGTTCCATTCCTCTCGCCTCTCGCGCCATCCGACACCCCCCCGCCGTCGCTCGTCCTCGTCCCTCTTTCAGCAACACCCCAGCACCACCGTCCACCCACTTCTCGCCTCTGGAGTCTCTCGAATGAAAGGAGATGTATGGGAACACACGCGCATCTCGAGCCCACTATGATAGGTACAATCGGTCACGAGTGACGAAAGGAAAAAAGCAAGAAAGGACTCCGCGTAGGTGGCGGGTTCCTCCGATTCAACGCCCAGCCGTTTCAACCGGAGAATCTCTCTCGCGGGCGAATCGAGGAACCGTTGGTTAACCCCTTTGTCCGTTAACCCTCGCTGCTCTTCCCCGACCCGAACAATTCCTCGCGATCTGGCAAATCGTTTCCTCCGGCCTCCTTCTGCCCTTCGAACGGACGGAGCGATGATTATTAATTAGGAAACGGGGGCACACGCCGCTCGATCTCACCGCGCCCGGGGAAACGTCCGTTTAAAACAAGGTTGCGCGGGACAATTTTTTGGGGACCGGCAGTTCGCCCCTCGGAAAGGGGGTCCACGGTTGGAAAAGCTTCGCCGGATTCGTGCCGGGGGGATTTCACCGGCGAATGCCCTTCGGCTCCTAATAGCCAACGGGAGCACTCGACATCTCCAACGAGCCTCGCGTCGTACTATTTGGCGAATAGTCAACAACCGAGTTCGGCTGGAGCATTGATCGGCGCTGGTCTTTGAAACGGAGCCCTTTACCACGAAAATGTCTGCAAAGCTGCCGACTCGAACGGCCCGCTATTAATCAACCGCTGGATACCTTCGTGCTTCGATGCACTTCATTTTTCACCGGAGGAAAATACTCTCTGGCTCCCACCACCCTCCTCCCCTCCGGTGCCACCCTTGAGGCTCTAGCTTCGATTTTCAACCCCCCCTTTTCTACGCTTTTGTTTCCCTCCTTTGGTTTCGGTAATCTTTTCTTTTCGAATAGTGGATGTATTATATAGCTGGATCTTGATAATCCAATGCTTCAAGTTCGAACGAACTTTCGCTGCTCTTCGCACACAGACAATGTTGCTCCGTTCGACAGATTTTATACGGTATCATCGGCAGATTTCCCGATCATCCAGCTTCCACTGTTTTCTCCTTCCTAATTCACTTGCTCGCCCCCTCCGTCGATCCGACGAGCTATTACGATGATCTCGGGGCACCGGCAGAAGGCAGGGCTTTTCTTCTCTCTCCTCTATCTTCCCCGACCTCGCGACTCCCTTCCCGCTCGCCGATAGACTTGTCTCCGCCGCTTCTTTTCACGAGGGAAATTTCTAGCGGGCGATGAAATCGATATCGCGGGAAACGAGTAGATTGGATTGGACACCGGGGATGGCTCGCGGAGGCTGGAGGATCCAGGAAGCAGGAGAAATTGCGACGAGCCCGGGAGCCGGTTGTCCTGGGATGTTTATGCCGATGATAGAGTCTTCCACGATTATCAATTAGAGGCTGCACCTACTTTGCCGGGATACTTTCAGCCGATAATTGAATCCTCCCGGTGATCCGACAGAGGGAAGAAACGAGGAAGAAGCAAGATTGTCCCCGATTAAGCCGATTACGTTGATTAATCGATTCCTCTGCCGCTTAATCGCGCTTCTTTAGTTTAGCACTTGCACCCAATTGATCACCCACCCAACCCTCGAATCGTCCCGGCCAATTTCAATATCTCCCGTCTCGCGCGACGACACTTTCCCGAAACGATAGTATTCCACTCCCTCTATTAATCCACGCGTAGGTACCCATTTCGCAGCGCTCGGTAAAATCGAATTCTCTCGGCACGAAAACTGAAATCCATCCCGCTGAAGAAGGCAGGCTTCCCAGTGTGTGCGATATTCCACGAGGCAGGGAGGTACCCGTTGCCCGTTTGCCGGCAGCCTTTCCCCACGGCAGACGTATATATAATTGACATCGCGTCAGGCCAGTAAACCGAGGCTGAAAGTAGGTACCCTTCTAGAAAACGGGTCCTTCAGAGGGCTGCTGAGCTCCGTGTTTCGCCGCGTCTCCAATTTTCCAGGCGGCTTTCCCGAGCGACGCTAGTACCACCCCGGGGGCCATGCCGGTCTCCTTTTGCTCCCAGAATCCTCCGGTATTTTCCTTTGCCGGCAAATTGGACTATTACGAGCGGGCTCCGTGCCACGGCGGGGCGTGTCCTCGCGAAAACCGCGTATTTTCTCTCTCTCTCTCTCTCCCTCTCCCCCTCCCTTCTCGCTCCTCTCCTCGGCAGCTACCCCCCCGAGAGATGCTCCGTACCCTTTTCCACGTCCCTGGCAGCGCCCAGGTCCTCTTACCTAGCGGCTCAAAGTGGCGCGCAGTTGTTAAAACAACCAATTCTGTCGGAAAGCTGCTCGTTACGGACGCCTCTCGTCCTCGCGGAATCCTTCGTAATCCCGATGGCAAACCGTTCGTCTCCCTGCTGACGCAACGGAAACGCCGGCCAATCAGATCCTGGGCCCCTCCATCACGCGTTTACCGCGCGCTTTCAACACGATTTCCTGTTCTTTCTCCCCGTTTCTTCGTTTTTCTCTGAGCGCCGGCGAAGCTCGCCGTGTCAGTGGCTTCGGCGAATTCGTTGATTGACCGAAGAGATGCTTGATCGATGTTGGCTTCCAACAGGGGTGGTTCGTGTATTAGAAACCTGCGAGGAATCTGTACGATGAGGATCACGATGGATTCGTGACGATCGAAATTAGAAATGCTGGATCGCCGGTGGCTTCGAGAGGTCCAGGCATCGGCGTGGAATGGAATCCCGATGTAATTGACTGGCTATCTCGTACGGGATTGTGAGGAATTCTAAAGATCGGTGTCCAGGCCACGGAAGAGCGATTCAGAATTTAGCGATGGGCGTGGACGCGGAATCATGTTTCGAGGAGAGAAAGAAAAGTCTCCCGTTACCGATTAGCGGCGGGACAGGGGAGGGTGTGCCCAGGCACCCTCGATTTTCTCGAAATATTTTGACAAGAAATTCAATATTGCCGCTCGGGGAGGCTGGAAAACTTGAGACCACGCGAAATTATACACGATTGCTCGTACCTGAAGATCTCTGGCTCCCCTTACATCCTCGTATCCACCCTCTTCGAGCAACCTTCGCTGTCCCTTGCTTCCCGACAGCTTTATCACCGATATCCCCATCCCTGAGAGCCTTTGTGGGCGAAATTATTGTAATTCGTAAACGCTTCTCGGTAGTGAGAATGCTAAAGTATATGTGGAGCAGGTTTAATCACCGAATCGATGATGACGCAGAGTGATGCTGGGATCGAGAACGCGTAACGAAGTACGAATGCGTCCCTATTAGACGCGAAGGTCATCCACGACAATCATTTTCAACCTGTCGTCCCTTGTTTCGAGCTACATCGCTTTGCGGGCCGACCCTGCGGGGCTTAATGGCTCGGAAAAATCGGAATCATCGCGTGTATGAATACGTAATCAGTTGTCCTGCCCATCCTACCCCATGACGTCATCGTGCGAGCGATGCAGCATCGTTACGGATGATTTAGACGCGTGTTGCGAATTCTCAGTGGAAAACTATTCGCATTTAATCTGTGATATATTGCCTCACTTTCAGCCATCAATCCATGCTAGTTTCCACGGGAATTTTATACTTCTAACTTCGATTCCTCGCTTCGTGTTTGGACGAAAGAGCATTCACTGCTCTGAAACACGAGATCATTCGCGAGAGCATCGATCCCGCGATAAATATCAAGCAGAAACGTGTTGGGAGCAGCCGGAGAACTCGAGCGAAAAACATCGTAACCTCTGCACGGTCGTTTGCGCGTCTTTATGGATTCGCCGCCGTGAAATTCTAAAAAGTGATCTTTCGCCTCGCTGGGAATAGACAGAGCCGAGCTCCTCCTACCGCTTCGAGCCTGTAAAACTGTCCTCCCGCTACGGATGGCAACGATTCCGCAGTGCATTCTCGAGCAGAGCTTTAAATTTTTACGGCAACTCAGATCTGACGTAGCTGCGGTCCACAAAACGTTCTCGCCGCGAATTCGCAGTGTAAGAACTTTCTACTTAGTTGTTTCGTGTGATCCTTACCTGGGCTGCTGTTTGCGAACGAGCTCTTCGACTGAGAGAACCCTGAAACAGAAAATATTAAATGATTAAAGTGGCTGTGTATAATTTCATCGACAGGATCGTCGAGGAAGTTTTCTGGTGTTTTCTGATCGAGAGAACGCTGTTTGGACGGCAAAAGCTGGTGGAAATTTTTCGTTGGCCAGGGGAACACTGCTCCCTTATACTTCCCTGGCACGCAATATTGCAATAATTATACCGGACGAGTTATAACGAACGCCATGCTGGAAAGACGCCGAGAGAAAATGCGAGGGAAAGAAGGAGGAAATGAAATTTCACCTAAAAATTAACTAGATTCCAGTGAAACGCGTTTGAAAGGGGGTGTGGTATGCGATGCACGGGCTGCCTCGCCGCTCGACCCTGATTAACGACTCCGCGAAATTAACTCGACAATTATTTCATTAGCGGCCCAGTAAGACATTTTTCATCCAGTCTCAATGGCCTTTCGTATCCAGGGAGAGACAGAGAGACAGAGTAGGGAGAGAGGGAAAGAGACACGTGTACGCTATAGCCGTGGCTCGAATGCGCTACATCCTTAATGACTCGACGAGAATTAACTGTAATTTAATTAATTAAAATCTCTCGCGGAAAAAAAACACCGACCTGCTTCGCGTGGTACCAGACGTGACCTGGGTCACCTCGTTAGAATGATTACGGTTAGGTTTTACAGCAGCAATCGATGGGCGAGCCGCGCCCCATTCGTCATTGTCTCGGCTATTTATTCTAATATATCGTAGACGGATAGAAAACTAGCGCATAATATTCGCGAGACTCCAGCGAAACTTAATTATACAGCGATCTTAATTAATTATTGCGTTTCCACGATTCCCCTAGTAACGAGTGACAAGCCCGCCGCCCACAACAACGATATTCGTAATTAAAGGCAATTTTGAAAACCGCCGCGATCCTTGCCAGCCGTGCAGACGTTCGTTCACGGCAACTTTCACTCGTTAGCTTCGCCCGTTCCCGCGGATTTAATTGCCCAACGCGCGACGGAACAAATCCGCGCGTTAATCCGCGCTCGCCGGATTCTGAATCACTTTGTCGACTGGCTGGCCGGGCCCGGTCGACGCGCTTTTCACATTTTTGCTAGACGGCTGTTAGAGCCACGTCAGCCAGTCAGATAAGCTCGCGAGCACTTTGAAAGTCGCTGCGGAACGAAAATAAGTCCCCGCGCATTAAGACGTTTCACCGCGGTGGTCTCCTAATAAAGTCGTCGAACGCGACGGTGGGTGGAGGCTAGGCGGTCTGAAAAACAGGGGTTGAAAAAGATTCCCGCGTTCCTAAGAAGGTTAGGGGCTCGTTGCCGGTCGACGGAGCGATAAAGGGCGAGGCAGAGGGGGCCACGGCGGGAGAGAGAACCGCGAGGCTCGCGTTTTCAGCAACTACCAAGGTTTCGGTTGTGGTGGTGCGCGGCTGGCGGCCACGGGGGCGGCGGAACTCCACCCTCAAACGACTTTAACGAGCCGCCGTCTTAAAATGGGGATGCCGAGCTTGCGCCGAGTTTGCGCGTTTGTTTGATAAATTAACCCAGAAAAGTGTGCTCCGCCGTCGGAACGCTTAACAAGCCTTAGAGCTTTAGAGCCGGAGACGACCATGGAAATATGGAGCATATAAACGGCAAGGCCCTTTTAGTATCGCACTCTGTCAAATTGAATCGTCACGCTGAGAGTTCATCTGAGTAATCGATTTGGTACACCTGCCCCCTTAGAAAGATTAGCTGAAGTCGCGGTCTTCGAAGTCTCGCTTCTGAACGGATTTATTTGCAAGACAAGGGTCTCTTTTTTACGAGTTCCTCCCGGTCGCGCAACTGTTCCCTCGCTCACAACCGAGAGATCACAGTTCCAACAAAACCGCAGCTCAGGGGTAGCAGAATCACTCGCAGAGGTGCTGTTCACTTGGAGACGCAGAACGAACGCGTGTCACGGGGCATTATGTTCCGGCATTATTCCGCTTTTCCTGCGGTTCGTCCCGCCTTTCACGGGATCCCCGTGAAACTTAAACCCCAATCGCGCACACGGGTGGAAGGTTTCGGATTTTTCGAAAAGCCTACAATAAGCGTCGGCCCGCGCCGAGCTGGTGACAAGACAGGGGCCTCCATTGAGAAAAATCCACTTCCTAGGTCTCGTGTTACCCGGCGTATTTTGACAAGATCTCATTGTCGTCGCGCGGCTAAGCCCTATTGACTCCATTATGGGCCTATTAGTATTATACTAGGATTTGTGGTTACTCCTTGAAAGACGTCCCTCCCAGCCCCCGGTACCTCCGCCTCGGACCTCTTATTCTTACATACCTCGAGACGAAACGGGCTCTCGGCCCATTCAGGGCACGCCACGAACGTGTCCCTCGGCCGTTCGACGCGTAATTTCCCTCGACACGGAGTCGAGTCAGCCTCGATCACGCTTGCACGCGCGCTGCCTCCACTCGTCACCTGGATTTCACGCTTCCAATACAGGCCTACCGTGTGCCGCGGAGATGGTCTTATTCAACCCCTCCGCGTGGCTAAAAATTACCGTCCCGCATAAAGTGACGAAATTAGATGAACCGCGAGACGAGTAATTAGCCATCGCGAGGGCAACCGCCAAGCCGGTGCTCGGCGCGTTCCCGATGGCCCTCCCCCCCCCCCGGTTAACGAGGCGGCCCCGGTAATCAAGCCTCGCCGACTCGACGCGACAAATAATTACCGGCGTAAACGGCAAAAAGGAGGAGTTTCGCGGCGGCCGATGAAAAGAGCGCGCGGACGGGCGCGAGTCGCGAGTCGCGAGCCTCCGTCCCAGCGATCCGTGCGTGGAGCACGGCTGGCGGAGGTGTAGGAGCACGCGCGCACTCGTCGGCCTCGCGGAGAGAGCGCGGCGACGAGAAGGCCACCTCCGTGTTTCCGAGTCGCGAGAGCAGGCATCGCGGAATGAGCTGCTACTTAGAGAGAACGGGTGGAAACGCATTCATTGGCAAGCAATCAAGACTCGCCAGCTCGCCTCGTTCCTCCGCCACCCATATACAGGCGCACGCGTGTGAAACCCGCGCGTTCCCATCCATACAGGCACCGGCAGAGGCAAGATTTGCTCGCGACACTTCTGTCTCTCTCTTCTTCACTCGACGAACGGTAAGCGAGAGGGAGAGAGCGGAGGGATGAAACAGGAGGAGGGTGAGAGAACGGGGTGCGGATAGCAAGGGACGGAAGAGCAAGAAGCCCGGGGAGACGATGGTGGAGAGAAAAAGTGAGAGAGCGAAAGGACGGAGGACTACGGGCGCGCGTAGCGTGCGTTTGAGGCGTGAATTCATGTATGCTCGCGAAGCACTCTTCACCGGGGGACAATCGAGGTGTTGGACTGGAAATCCATACCAATTTGAGCGACTTACGGTCGTTCGCTTGAAAGCACGGTATACACGTACCTACACGGGCTTACACGCGCGCGTTCCGCGCACCCATCCAGGGGCACGGAGCGCGCGAGTAACGTCGCGCTAACACCTTTTGCCCCTTCGCGGTCTAATTTCTACGTACACAGCCTGTGCAAATTCACGGGTGCACACTCTCTCGGTTCACAGAGCCGCTGGATTCTACTTAAACCGCAACAGTGCTCCGCTATCGGGAGTAACGGCTACTGCACGGTGACGTACGGTATTTTGGAAAGGGGCCATTGCCGCGGGAGTTTATACGATAGGTGCGAGGTGTCATTATCTTGCCAGCGGAGTTTCATAGTTCCACGCGATTTCCATCGAAATCCAACTATCCCCCGGTGCATTGGCACCGCTGCCGATGGCACGGGTAGAGCGCGAAAGAATCACAAAGAGCCGAGCGACGTCGCGAGATTTACACTAGAATTCCTGAAGGGACCTACGCGGGGACAAAAGAGGCCTCGTCGAGGAGCCCCGGTATTCGCCTCCTGCTTTTCCACCGAGAGTGTGAAATTAGTTACGTGCATGGAGAGGAGAGGGACGTGATGCAGCATAGAGACCGGAGTCTGCGTAAGCGACTTGAAAACTGAAGAGACCGCTCGTCGTACTTTCAATTACGCCCTGACCCACTGACGCACCGGCCTAACCATCCCGATCTCGGCGCCGGCACGATCCTACAATTAACTCTCCAACTGACATCGGATACCGGCGCGAAATCACTGGATCCCGCTGGACATCCTCGGTAACTTCAATTACACCCAATTTCCCTTAATTTTCCATCGACGTCGGATCGAGTCGCGGGCGAGGATCCTCGCTCATACGCCGATCGACGGCCCCCTCTCTGATTAGCTGCGGCGGCGCCGCGGTGCCCACCGACCGATTGCCAGAAACGGCGGCGGGGCAAACTCCCCGGAATATCGAGCAGAAACTTTCCCGGGGCACTGTACGGTGGCCGGGGCCACGCGGTAATGGACATAGTTCGCCGGTAATGTCCGAGACTAATTCCCGTGTTATTTCATTAACGTCCCGCAGGCTCCCGAGGGGTTAGGCAGCCGCCCACCATTGCCGTAACGCGGCACCAGCACCAATGTCGCACGGGCTCGAGCGTAGCCCCCGAAAGGGGCTCGTATTAGGCACGTGTCAAAGGGTGAAAATTTACGAGGTGAGTGGCGGAGGCGCGAATAGGCCGATTGATAGTCGCCTGCGTGCGCGTTCACGCATGCATCGTGGCTGGAAGGAATTTAGTGAGGCCCTAGAAACACCGGGGGCGACGAAGCTGGTACGCAGGTACAGTGTTTGGACGCGTGGAGTTTCGATAATAGTAAATCACGAGGATAGTGCGACGCGAAGGTGGACAGGCGTGAAAGTTCGTGAAAATCGCTTGGAAAATGATGCAAGGTTTACGCTATGGTGAAACATGCTTACCCGGCCTGTTAGCGCGCATGACTTCTACCGAGGGGGGTAGATCGATACCGTTTGTCTGTCGATAATCGTGCCCGTCGACGGATTTTCCATTGAGCACGGGCCACCCCGGCGCAACGCTCCGCGAAATTAAATAATTGAGTAACGATAGGCGATAGACTAGTCGATAGACGCTCGGCTTTTCGACGCAGGCGTTAGAAATGAAGTGGAATAAATGAACAGTTTAAATTTGCAACTTTAATCACGGAAGACACTTATCATGCGATCTTTCCTTGCTCTGCGGCTCCTCTGATCACTGCAGTCACTTTCTTCGGAGATGTTGTGTCGTCGTGAAGTCCCTTGCGAGGGTCTGTTCCCCTAACTGCCTTGTAACGACTTGTTTTAATAGGATTTAAACTGTATCTTGTTTATTTCTTTCAATGGGTGATAAACGGCTTTTCCATTATTCTCGCTGAATTTTCCTATTCGTATTCCATATCTGTTTCGCGTATCTTCCACTGGCAATCGAGTGGAAAGCGTATAGATTTTCCCCGTATTTCCAGGATTGGTTTGTTCGAGCGGATTACACGATTAGGCGATTAGGGGAGGGAGGATCGTATGATTGACACCGTGACCAGAGGGTAACGAGAGAAAATCATTTCTGACCGAGCGGGGAAAATTCGTGGTGGAACAATCGATGGGAAAAGAGAAGCCTCCTCTTTCGCACACGAGTGCTCTTTATACTCCACTCGACGCGGCCTATGTTAATTGACAATAAATGTCCCTTAATTGCAAACTTTCAATGCGGAAGCTTGCATAAACGGTCACAGCTGGGAAGGAAAATACGTCTACTAACCACTTTTCGCGAAAAGTAAAGGGCACGAGCAACGGTTCCCTCTGGCGACGCAGGTCTGAAAGAGGTTTTTCCATCGAGTTTTGTTAAAGAAACGTTTTTCCACCCCGCGCTGGCGAAACAAGGTTGCGCGAGTCGACGTAAACGAAGTCAAGGTGCACGAGGACCCGGAGAATATTGCTGTAAGCAAGCATGCATGTGAATCGTGACACGCTTAAAAAAAAAATAAGAGGGAAAACAGAGAGTGAAAGAAGGGAGAGAGAAGAGAGAGGGGTCTCTCCGCGACGAGAGACTGAATTTTCCTACTTCTGACGGCGAGTACGCCCTGGCAGTGTTATCCAATTATTCTAAGTTGTTAAGGCGAGTTAGGGCGCTTAAGAGACTAAATTAAGACATTCCGCGCGACAAATCTCCCAAGAATCTCAATTAACTTCTCGCTGGGGGGGGGGGGGGGGGGCGCTGGGTACTTTAATTAACTGTTTAATTTCGTTTAATTTGCATTCGCGATTGCATTAGCGGCACCGAGCCGACCCGCAATACTTTTATCCCCCCGGATGGATCGATTAACTGCATATTCGACACTTTTCGTCATGCATCCTTCGCTTCCATTCTGACTTTCCTTTTTTTACTCTTTCTTTCCTTTTTATTCCTATGCTCTCATGAAAGTTAAAAAATAATTGAAATCAACACTTATCTGATGATTCCCTACATACTCATAAGAGTTGCGGTAGAAAGTGAATCTTTCACAAATGAAATACTCAATGTGGAAGCCCCAAAATCGAAATCAACGAACATAGATGTCAAATTTGCAACAGGACCATGAAGACAAGGGTCTTGGGGAAGTTCCTCCCGATCGAATGGAACCTTGGACGTACGAGGTTTCGGTTTCGGTGTGGGTAGTGGGCTAATCTGAATCGCACCGGCTCTTACACACACGTGATCGCGCAACATCTCGCGCGTACACGCGAAAGCCGCGGTAACAACGGCGACTGCGTGCTCGTGTTCGCCGCAGCCACTTTCCCGGAAACAAAGCCACCCGGTGAATTCATAATCCGCTAATTTGTTCAAGATTTTTTGCTCGAGTGGCGGGCGCTTGCTTTGTCGCAAATCCGTCATCGAAGCCGGTTGCGTGGGGGGGCTCGCGTTCAAGCCGCTTTGAAGTACTAATCAGTATCGACCTGTGCCTACAGGCCGCACCCCTTATCCGTGCTTCCACCACCGCCTCCCGGCCACCCCTCCCTCCTCCTTGCCCTGGGGTTGCGCGGAATTTCTCCCCTTTCTCTCCTGTCGTTCCTCGACCTTCCGGCAGAAACCGTTCCGTCAGGGGCGTGACGTATCGAGACGCGAACCGGCTCGTTCTGTTCGATGATTCGTTGCGATTTAACCCTTTTGATGATTGGAGAGACTGTAATCGTTAGCTCCTACGGGCAGAGCAGGCTGCTCGCGTGCTAGAAGTCAGTGGAATCGTTCGACAACGCTCTGTCTATATGTTAACGGCACACATTTGGTTAGGCTTTGGAATAGATGTAAGGAAATAGTGTATTTCACGTTGATCCATCGCAAGCATTCCCCAACTGCAAAGGGGGGTGGTTAATGAAGTCCGCGAGACCCGACGCTTCAGAACATTATGGGGATTAAGGAACATTACCAGGCCTATGCAAACATTATCTCAGAAAACAACTCAGCCGTCGCTCTCTGCGAGGTCTTTCACGTCTCACGGTTGTCGACATTGTAATATACTAATTACCCTAGGCCTCCCAACAGGCGCCAAACTTTTCCACCCCATAGTCTCCAGACGGATCTCCAAAAAACGTCCCTTTATATTTACATGAAACATGTTCGGCGCCGTACGCGCGAGCTTCGAGCCGAGGACCTCGCTCTACCCCTCAAGGTCAACTAAAGACGCCCAAAGAAAAACACCCCTCCCACCGCTCGCTGCCCATTTCAAAAACATTCCACCTCCCAGGCCAAACTAGTTAACACTCCATCGTCGCCTTCGTTCCTCCCATCGATCGCCCCCCCGATATAATATAATGGTCAACGATTACAAGCGTGGATCCTCGGCTCGCACTTTCGCCGTCCCTCGGTTGAAAGGGGTACACGGGAACAATGGCGGGCCGATTGTGCCGCGTTTCACGGAATCGTTTGCGGAGATGTGTTACCGGGACGATATCAACGGGAGGGGTGGTGGGAGAGAAAAGGAGGCTGCTAGGGGACACGGAGGGTGGAAGAAAGTACGGCCGTAGGAGAGGGCGGATGGGGCGGAAGAAAGAAAATCGCTGCGAGAAGGAACGACCAGGCGGCAGAAAACGAGGGAATAAACGAGGAACAACGTTGTCGCGTGGCCGAGTGCGAGGGTGTAATAGAGAAGGAGAGGGAGAGGAGAGGAGCGAGAAAAGGACTGGACCGACGGGAGTGTGCAAGGAGACTTCTCAGGCGTTGATAGGCAATCTAGTTGATTGCCAACTTCAAACGAACCGAAAAAGCGGAGCGAGTCAGACACGCTCCTGTACAAGCCCCGTTGGAAAGGCAAAGCCCCGTCACCGAACACCCGCGAATCTCGGAATTTTTAGACAATGCGACACGCAGTTCCTGCATACCGGTCCAACCCCTCTTCCTCGCTGTCGATTAACGCGGTTCCTGGCGAATCGATGATCCTCAACTCGCACCCGGCGAGCGTTCGACAATGTCGCTTTCAATTCCTTAGTATCGCGTAACATTTGGCATCGTCTCGTGATTAGGCTGACGCAGGCACGTTCTAAGTACTTCATTCCAACTCCACAGAGAAGAATTGCTATTCTAAGTAGTCGCAGCGGTGGAGTTTCTCCTCTTGCTTCAGCATTCCCAACAGCCAGTTTGCACTGTTCAGGGACGTTTTGTTGTACCGTTGATTGTTAACGATTCTCCACGGCTTACCTTTGACCAGCACAGGTTTCAGAGCGACCCGTGCTCTAGGATATACATGGCTGAGTACAGCTCAACATATTCGCCGCTGTTCTTGAGCATGTTTCCCGATTGCACGGGGAGCAGGGACCTTTCCCTCAGAAAATTCCAATGGCCCTCTATTCAAGCGGCCCTCTCAACGTCCGCGGGATCAATGTTAATTAGCCCGCGCGAGAAGCCTGAAATTTACGATCTCGGTGAAGTGTGCAAACAAGTTCCAAGCTTCTTGCGCCAAATTTCAGCGGGCGAGGGTCCATTATGCTCGTGGAACAAAAGGTTCTTAATCGGCGTACGGAGCCAGACAGCGCTCCAACTGGGCCCCGTACCACGGATCCCTCGGATTTCCAAGCGCCGCGAGGGAATCGATCTCACGGCGATCGATATGTGATTATTATCGGGGACGAGTCGAGCAGTTGGCTGGTCTGTGCCCTCGTCTTTAAGTCTGGCCAAGATTTAAGACAAAAAAGGGCACGAATGAAGCGCGGCAAATAAATGCTGTACTGCAAGACGAGGTGCCAGAGTGACGTTTGAATGGAAGGGCAGATCCTTTGTGCTCCACCGGGAACTCGACACCCGAAAATCGTTCTCAAAATTCGTTATACAGGACAAAATCCACTCCGCGTTCCCCGGCGACACCGCGCCGTTGATGCCACCTCAGGGAAACTCGTGTTCGCCTTTTGCTGAACGATTGTCGATGCCCTATTGTGATATCGATCCACCGAAAGATTCCTCGTTGATGCTTTCACCTTCGCGCCGGGGGTAATCGACAAATAACTGAAGATCCGAGTCGTAGATTTAAAGTTATTAAGCTGGCGAAACTTTTTCTTCGATCGATGGTACGTGGAAACTACTATTTTCCACAGATTAGAGAGGAAATGGAGTCGGTATAGTTCTACAACTTCATACATCTCGAGAAATTAATGAATGGATAGATTACTCATTGACTCTTTGGAAAAATTTATAAAGTAGCTTTGCTAATTTCAAAGTAAAGTGCCTTTATTTAATAGATGTCGATGAACAGCGACGAAATCGAATGGATACGATTCTCACGAGAGCCCAGTCGATGGTTAGTCGGTACAGGTTGAGAACAGTGTGCCGGAGTGCGGCCATTTTTACGTTTTGTCGAGGCCCTTTGTGTTTTGGTGAGACATTGCAGGTCTGCCCAACACTCAACTCATTATACCACTAATTATTCATAACGTTGGGGATTATTCTGACAAAAATATTCAATTCCCACAGTGCACTCACCCCAGAGCTACCCCCAGCCTCCCTCGGCTCACTCCTTTTCTCCGTCTCATCTGACGTGTTTGACGCTAACAGTAATAGGAAGCTCCAGCTTTTTCCTACCGCGCTGGTGGAAATCTCGCTCCCAATAATTAACGTCGAACCTCCCTTCCTCGGACACGCGATATCGCCGGCCAAGCAAACGAGACTTATTTGCAGACAAGTTTGACGCGGCGCTGCGCGGCCGGGTCAGCTGTTCCAAGCCAGTTTCCCCAAAAACGGGCGAAAGCTGGCCGGCTGACAATGGACCCGGCCCGTGGATACGCGACAAAGGTGCGCGTCGATTTTCGGTAACACGATCTTGAGTGGCTCTCTGTTAAGCGATAGCGGTAAGTGGCGCGTTAAGTGCTCGTTTCACGCCGGGACGACGATACGCCTATTAATTTACTTCGACGTTCCCTGACGCCGGGGGTCCTGGGTTCAGCCGCGAGATTGAAACGCAATCCCGGTGATTGCCGATCAATGCGCGTTATTACGATGTATCGATGCATCGCCGAGTCGTCGTCGCCTCCAAAGGACGCGTGTACGCGCGTTCGTTAACGAGGGATTAACGGGCGAGATCCGAGGCGGCTTTTAATTGGTTTCTTGGAGGCTTTCTTGCCCCGTGGCCGCGCGCTAAGACCAAGGTGCACCGGCTAAAAAGGTGGCCGGGGGTTCTATAGGGACGCCGGCGAACGCGCACCTTGAAAAGTTCAGGTCACTATTATTGTAAATTTCTCGCCTAGGTGCGAGCAACTAACGACTCGGCGGGGCCAGACGGGATCCTTGTTCCCGCGTCGCCCAAGATGTAGGTCTTAACGAACGTGTAAGATTGAATGAAGTGGTTTGCTCGTTACTCCGCGACAATGCCCCCCCCCCCCCAACGTTTGTGTAAAATTAATTATTAATTCTTCGCCTGGGCCCCTCCCGCCAGCCCCGTGAAATGAAAGAAACAGTTAGAGGCTCCGTTCGCGGAATAAATGGTACGGTTATAATTGTCGAAGCACAATGGACTGTTCCACGGCTGGCGAGTGGAACGATGTGACGGAAACAATGTCATCTTAATCGTCATCTATAAATAAACGAGGCGAGGTTTAATGATAATGACGGGCGTCGCGGCCGCCCAAGTAACGAAATGCCATTCGCTGGGAATAAGCAATGAGAATTCTGGCGAACGGATCGTTTCGCCCTTTCCTTCCAAGAATAACGTTAATAACAGTTTCACGGATTCGTTGTTCCCAAGCGTAAATGGTTCCTTTCAGTAATTTCAAAGATGTATCGATCCCGGGCGGTAGAGGGATTCTTGTCACTACTATATTCTACCTGGTAACTACTACACGATTTGCTTTTCGACTAATTTCAGAGTGAAATAACAAGAGCAATTCCCTCAACGTCTCGCAAGGTGTCTTATCATTAATCACACTCCCTCTTCACCTCGAACGAGGATCAATGTAATTAGAATCCTCGAGGTATTCGCAGCTTTCTACACACGAGGTTGAAGCAAAGAAATGTTATCAACTCACCGTGGGGCGACGCGTGCTGACTCGGGCTGTGCTGATGATGATTCGCGGTAACGGCGGTGCCCGGAAGTACGTGTTGCGCGTGTGCGGCCGGATGCACGTTGACGCCGGCCGGCGAGGCCGGAAGTTGGCCCGGTTGATGTACCTGATGATGGGGTACGTGGTGCGCGGGGTGGGGGTGGGGTGGAGGCAGGAAGGCGGCCGCGACGGCCGCCTGCGCGTTCAGGTAGGCCATCCGCGAGGCCGTCAGGTTGCCCAGGTTGCCGAGGTTGCCCAGATTGCCCAGGTGATTCGTCAGGCTGGGCATGTAGTCCCATAGCTTGTGATGGGGCGCCGTTGGCGCGTACGAGACCGCCGAGACGCCGGCGGGCGGCGAAGCTTGGGGCGAGCCGCGATCGGTGCCGCTTCCGTTTCCGGCCCCGTTCAGGCCCAGCAGCTCCTGGATCGCGAACGGCGATCGCTGCGGCATCTTCGTGTCCTTCTCCGTGATCTTGTCTACTCAAAACGACATCCTCCTCGCTATTCCTTGGTAATGACTTCGTTACGACCGTGCGACGCGCGACCCTTTCAGGGGTGCATGTTGGGCCAGGTCAGCGGTACACCAGTATTCGATGTGTGAGATCGCTGTTCCTCGAGGGGGACTTATACGCGACGGGATTACAGGCTGAGAAGCTCGTTGCTGGATCCTCTTGCGGTTACGCCCCGAGTTTTAGGGACGAACTCTGTTCGCGTTGCCGTTGGGTGTCCTCGAAGGGGGGAGATTGTACTCGTTGGACTATTTCGTGGACGATCAAGGACTTGGCAGCAAGGTTCAGCAGGGTCGAATGCAAGAGCAGGAAAGAATGAAGATTTGGTCGAGGCTAGGCCCTGGTATAACGGTCACTCGGCATCCGACGGTTTGCGGCGAGCGTTCGCGTCGCTTCCAGTGAGTTTTCTACATCGAGGGTCTCGGGATTGTTGATTTCTAGCGTAGGCCCGCTGCAAAGCGATAGCTGATTGAAGAGTCTGAGTGATTTTGAATGATATACCGAGTGTTTCGTTGGTGGATATCGAGATACAAGCTGGGGCGAGCCGTCGGCGGCTCTAAGAGTCTTCATAGATCTCCATCGGTAAAAATGTCTGGAGAGTGACTGTTTATCTAGCGTTGGGGGTGGATAAAGAGCTTACTGTGTCGTGTCTTTAACTTATCTTCGTTGTAAAGGCAGGAGCTTGCGATCCGTGGAGCGAAGAAGCAGCGGGCTGGTTCCAGCGAGCGACGGCAAGTCGAGCGGCTTCTCCTCGTCGAGCCACCGAAACCCCGTGTCCCCTTTTACACTTTAACACATCTAATGTCTACCAACTATGCCTCCTAACGTCACACTTTCGTCTAGTCTGTTCGTTGAATGAGAGTTTTCGTTGATGATCAGGTACAGATTGCCGCGCTCCTCGCTTCCTAACTCTCCCTCGAGCCCGTCCAGGGACAATTAGAACCTTATCTCTGTCCAGGAATTCTATTCAAGCTCCCGATAGCACGTGACGGGGCTCATTCACCGGCACAAAACTCTCGCTGGTCCTGAGCGATGCGCGCAGAGATTCCTGGAACCGTTTCCTTTCAATCCCTTCGCGCGGGGATTGAATTTCAGGGACAGCCGGGTCTTCCTCGCCCGCCGCTATTTCCAGAAAGGCACTCGCGCAGGCCACACGACCCAGGGATTCACGGAGCCAGTCGACCTTCCCTCAGTGATCACGTCTATCAGCTAACTCGTGGCGATAGGCTGACGATCATCCTTATCACTGCGATCCCTTTCCCATGCTCCGCTGTCCAGGCGCACTTTAGTTACTCGTTCTTCTCCTCCTGGCCGCGTTCATCTAGAGGTGTGCACAGGTCGCGAGGTCCGTCGGACTCACGAGAGCCAACCCACGTACAGCATCGTCGCGGCTACTGGAACATCGGACCGGTACTGAACCGTATGGGCACCGTTCGAGCTTCCCACCTTTGGCTCGCGTTGCCGAAAGACGAGCTTGGACGTGGCCGAGAACGGCGGAAGAGGGAAGAAGCAGCGTGGTCGCTTCTCGCGGGTTAGTGTCCCGGTGTGGTGACGTGTGTCCGTCTGTCGTGCCGTGGTGCAACCGTGTCGTCGTCGCGGCGATGGGCAACTGAGCTGTCGAGCAGCACGGGGTTGCTCGACTGCTCGGCGACCGACGAAGAAGGGAAACCCCCGGGGGCGGCTGTGCGCCGTAACACGCACCCACACTCACGCACACACACACCCCGCCGCTACAGAGGGTGGCGTTTATCCGACCCACACACCCCCTCCGACACGAACCAGCCCCCACCTCCGGCGGTCCGTTCCCCTTCGTCACCGCCTGCCTCCCTTTTCTGGCTGCATGCACACGCAACCCCACTCTGGGACCCTTCTTTTCTGCACTCGTCGACCCCCTCGCGACAAAGGCGCCTCCGCTACTTTGCCAGCCGACAGTGGCCGTCTCGCATCGCGGATTGGTCGGTTTTTTGAGACAGCCAGCCGGGCAGACATAGCCCTAGTTACCGACCAGAAGGTGGGGTCTACCGATGTCGACGCCTCGACAGGCTACGCCTACGACAGACCGGTTTACCACGGGGAAAACACCTGGAGCCGATGCCTCCGCGGATCCAGGAGACGGGCGTCCTTCCTCGTACCTGGCTGGACCATCCCGACGCGCTGACGGGGATTTTCGACAATTGATTGGGCAGCTGCGACGATACCGATACGGAGATGCTTGGGATATTGATCTTTGAAATTGTTCACACCATTGTTGGCTTACTGATAATGGTCGATGCGTAGGTTTCAAGGATTTTTGGTGTACATCATCTGGACACACCTTCGTGAACACTTTTGTTCATAGGATAGAGTGAGCAGAATGGAGTCTTGGTACTGAGCATGATATTTGACAACGATTAGGTACATTTTCTTGAGATCATCGACTAAATGTGAACTGCGTGAGAAGATGCTGACGATAGTCTTTTAACCCAACATCTGGAGGTCCCATTCGCGAGAGTATTTAAACAAACTTCGATCAAAAGTCTGATAGTCGAAGCGTGGATCTACCTGTCTGGCCAAATTCGTGAGGTTCTACTTAAACAATGCAGGCGTAGTCTACTGGGAAAACAAGGATCTCCATGGTACATATTTCTAAACATTTCCCTGTAACTAAAGTCACGAGTGACGCCTCTGCTTTCAACCCCCGCAGCGATATCCAGCAGTAGAGCCTCCACAGCATCGAGCGAAGATCCTTTCCTCAGGAATTGTAGCATAGTGAAACCGGCTTTCGCCCAGAACCTTTATGAACGAAGGGGGTGTGGTCTAGCCAGCGGCCAATCAGAAAGCGCCACTTTCCACCCTCATTGGCCAGGACGTAAATCGATTTATCACTCAACCCGTCCGCGGCCGACAGGGGAAACACGCCCTTAAGGTCGTCCTGCTTAAGGTCGACTCTCCTTGGACGCGTCCCGTGACGCTCAACACCGCCAATTCCACTCGGTGAGGGGTGGTGGCAGCGTCGGTGGCGTCGATGGTGGGTGGCGAATTCGGTGGCGGGGGTGGCTCGCGTCGAACGAAGACGTAAAGGGTGTGGAAACTCGTGATCTCCGGCGGCGAGTCTCTCGATAGTGTCGGAGGGAATTTTTTCGAAAGACTCCTCAGCCCTGTGGTCGGATCCACGTTCGAAATTGAGCCAGTTTTCGGAAACGAGGCTTTTCCTTCGCCTACCCCATCCCCGTTCTCTCTCTATCCACCCATTCATCCACCTCCGCGGCTCCTTTCCCCATCCTGGGCACCGTATGTACTCCTCGTCTCCATGATCCCTCTTCTTTGAGCTTGTTGTCTTCTTCGGATGGAAACCCTGACAGAGGACTTGGAACATCTTGGGGTGGATGTCTCATTTTTTATGATGACTGAAGATCCAACTTGCTTGACGTTTAAGTAACGATATTTGTACTCGTGTGATTTGGTAGACGTTATTGTAGTTATTCCTCTCAAGCTTTGGTAATTGTGTAGCTTGTGTGACGAGGTAGCGTGTATTATGTATGCAATAACCGTCATTTAATTTGCCTTTATGGTAGTATATTTTGGGAAAGGATTCCCAGGGCGACGATCACTGTACTCGTGCAAAGTTTGTTAGCTCCTGTTTTCGGATCAAGCACCTCTGCAGCTGACAAAAGGGGCTCCAAGTTTAGGCCTGATATTGGAGCGAGAATTCTCTTGGAAGTTTAGAGACAGATAAGTAAGTTCCTAAGTTCGTGGTATAATACTTTGTGCTAAGTAGGCAGACATAGCGAGGTATGAAGATTAAATAAGTGAAAAAGGAGCTCGTGCAGCTTGAGCCAGAATTCTGCTCTGAATCTCCTCTGTCGAATTTTCGAGCGGGCAGAGTACCGTCACGCGCATTTACCATCCGCATTTTGAAATGAAAAGCACCCCGATACACGTACATTTATACCTGCTCAACATTTGTCAGCGATAACTCGAAAGAAGCATAATACGAGAGTCGTGATAGTCTTTCTATCGGCAAAAAAACTCGCGCATCTTCTCGCTGCAAAAGGAAACGAGAAGAATGCCAGAGGGAGAGAGAAGGAGAGAGAGAGTGAGAGAAAGAGAGAAGGACGGAGGTTTTGTGCTCCGAGCTTTGTTTCAGTAAAATATCTCGGAGCTCCTGCGTTCATTTTCTCCACTAAGGAAAAGTATAAGAGCAGCCCCTTCATTTCCAACCCTCCCTTGTTTGCTACTTGTATCAAGAAATTATTGTACGCTTCGAGCTGGCCTGCTATAATGGGGGCATTCCACGTCGAAAACATGAAATAATATCATTTTTGATCTACGTCCATTAACTTGCGCCAACAACACTTCTACGATTCACCTACTGCTTTGAAAATTATCTATCCATTAAAAGACCCAGTCGCAACCGAATTATCTGTAAGTTCAAAGCGTCTCTTCCAACTTCTATCGCTATCATCGCCAGCGCAACTCCTTCGCAGATAGGCCTAGAAGAATTTTCTCACCAAATTAGACAGCAGCAAAAAATTGGTAAAAATCCCAGGGAAACCAAAGGTTTCGTCTCCGGGGAAGGTAGTAATCAGGCGTTCGTCGCGCGAAAACGCACGCCGATCGTGTAATCCGCGTCTCCATTCACGCGAGGCTTTCCCACGGCGTTAAGTAGCGCGGGGCTTGAAAATCCCGCGGATCCCTCAAATTGCAATTACTCTCGTCGCGCGGGGAATTTCGAAGGACTCGAAAAAAATGCTGGAACTCGAGACCTCCGCCGGTGGAGAGCGGGCGAGCTCGAAAGGGTGGCCGCGTTGACAGGGCTCTCCGCGACAGTCCCAGATTAAGTCCTCGCCAGCTCCTTAACTTAACGGATTATCGTACTACGAAATTCACCGCATTGTGCTTACCACGGTCTACGCGGGGGCACGTATCAGCCGCAAACAGAAGCGCAAATATCTCTTAATCGGGCCAGATCGCGGCTCTCCGCGGGTTTAAGCCTCCTTCAGCAGGATTCCAGGCGTGGCTACCGTGGCACACGCTTCCACCTCGAGCCTTTCGCGAATATACGGGATTTTCATCTGCCCCTCTCTTAGGGGGCGGGGGACGGCAAGCGATAATTTGCAATATTTACATGACGGTCGGAGAAACCGGCGACACGGCAATGATAACCTTCTTCCAGCCTCTTCAGAGGAGCTCGCAGCGGCTGACATGTCTGCAGATTGTGAGATTGCCGCTCGTTAATGCCTGTAAATTCGCGCGAAACTTTGTCAGGCGAATGTTCTTGCGAAATGTACGAAGTAATGGAGCGATGGAGCAACGGAGGTGTGGGATTTTCCGTCGAAAATAGGTGGATGTTGGTGTTAGACATCTACGATGCACTTGTTAGAGGCTTCTCTCAAGTTCTAGGCATATTAAAAGCAGGTTGTTCAAGGTTTCGCTATGTGACGGTCTTATCAAATATACGGACTATAAGAAAGGTAGATTCTCAAGCTTTTCTGGTCGGTGCACGAATGATTGCAGACATTGTTCTTGAGGTAACAGAGACTTTTTATATTTCCAAAGATGCAGAACGAATAATTTGGAAATTTCTTCTGGATATAATGTCTCGGTTATTAATCGCTTTCATTTTTATTCTACTTTTGCTAGATCTACTTGACTCTCTTCTTTGTCTTCTTTGATCCTCTCTGATTTCCTTACATTACGCTGCATGATTGGGATATAACAAAATTATATTAAACAATCACGTTCGTACGTACCTTCAAACGAAACGATTGGCACAAAATCGTATGAATATTCTTTCGTTCACGCGTGCACCGGGAACGGTAGGAATTCCAGCGGCTGGCGTGCTAACGAGCATTTATTTCACGACTCCTGCTATTTACAATTAGTCGATGCGCTATGCACCGATCCTAGTTGCGGATAACTAGACCTCTAACTACTCCTCGTTCCCACGGGTTCGTGTATTTCACCCACGATCACGTTTGCCTCCGCGCGCGACCTATCAATTCATCCAATTACCTGTCAGGATCATTTAACTTTCCTTCCCTTCCACGCTGCGGCAACAACAATGAAAACTGACATCGAACAACGAGGATAAATCTTGGAACATGTGGCGGTGCTGCGATCCAAGACAGGTCGTAGAGACTCCGCGACGCGATACCGTATAAATCGCACTCGGAGTTTGCTGAAGAAGCAGCGGATCGATGCGTAATGCCCGTAAATGAATTTCTCGAGGCCGATTCTCTGGAAGAGGCCCACTTGCAAGGCATCGATAAACCGTGCCCTTCGCCGAGCAGCCGTTCGCCGGCTGCGAACACGAACGAAAGGACCTCATCGCTCTGGCAATCCTCTTTTCGCGAACATTTTCGCCGAGTCCTGCAAAATTGTTAATCCGAAGCTTTTCCAATTACACGGCCCGTCCTCGATCTCAGCCCGCTCCTTCAACCTTACTCTGCTCCCTCCCCCGCATCTATCCTCCAACATCCCCCGCTCCGTTCCTCTATCTCTCTTTCGGCTCTTTGTAAGCGAAAATACTCAATTCGGACGTTAAATTCAATTACAGCATTCCTGATTAATCCTAAGTATCCTTTTCCGAAGGACGGACGACTCTTCTCTCCGTCGAGTCTCACCCCCCACCCACCTTCTCCGCCAACCCTCCGGCGCGAGGTTCCTTCGAGAACGAGCTGGATCTCTTTCGGCTTAAGCTCGCCCTTAAGTTGAATAACTGTTGCGAACGATATGACGCCATTAAAATCTGCTGATCCTGATCCTGGCGCCGCGATGGACGACGAATCTGCACGCCACTCGGATTATTATTGCTGCACAGAGAAGCCTCCACATCGCCGCTTTCGATTAACCATTCGAATGCTGGAAATGGACCGAGTGGTAAGTGTTATTACGAAGACAGCGTCAAACGGAGCGAAGTGCTTTCAGCTTTCTCGATTGAGACTTGTTGTGTCGGTTGAAATCGGAGGAGGGTTAGTCATTCGCACGATTATTCAAGTGAATTCAGAGGAATTACTAATTACAGAAGTTATTATGATTTTTCTTCGTTTCTAATCTCGGTATTTTAAGCTTCATGAACAAATCTGTGAGTCACTGTGTGTTTAGAAGAGAGGTGGTTAGCTTCTGGCTTGTAATTTCATGGGCCTGTGGACCAATTCTGAAGTGTCCCGCGTCGTTGAAACGCACAACGCGATGCAGGGTATTTTATGCAAGATGTGGTTTCCATTGCTCCAGTATTATGCTTCCATGTTCGTATTTACCGAACGAACACGGATTTCGAGACGTCGCGTACACCCACAACGACTCACGATTAGTTCTCTTCCAGTTCGCCTCGCTTCCCGCAACTATGATGCATTGGAAACTCAATTAGCAAGCATGAGATTGCGTCGGGGTGATCTCATGTCAATGCAAGGTGGATTAGCGACGCGTATGTGCGCCAAGTGGAGACAATTTTCAATCGAGTAGCTTTGAGAGTATCACGTTTCATTTCTTACATCCGATGCACTTGTATTTCTCCAGTATTCCACAAAAAACGATTATAAATTGTGTGCCACGATTCTCGTCCATGTACAATAGCTGGACAAATTTGGAAATTAAATGTAAACCCTCTCTAGTCTTCCTGAGATGAATAGGCTCAAGTTTCTTTATGAAATCAGATTGCTGTTTCTTCCTTTCTTCCAATCTTTCTTCGTCCGGTCAGAATTCGAGGATCGAAATTTCTTTATGCACAGCACGTCCAAAAGCAAAGAACGTATCACTCACAGTCGGCTCTTCACAGATTTAAACCACCAGTGTAGAAAAGAGGTTTTCAAGTGTTTGAGAAAGCAATCAGGGTGAATTGAAATGTAATCACCGAAACCTTTGTAGAACATATCGCTGCTTGACTTTATTACTCGGTTTTCTAACCAAGTGATTCTTCTGCAACTGCAAACCATTCGCGTGTTCCTTCGCAAAGCTTAGAAAACCCCGATTGGCGTCGCGTCTCGTCGATTCTTTTCTACGACACACCAAGCCCTTTGTCTCTTCCAGCATTTAATATCCCAATTTATTAACGATTAAGCAGTGTTTCGTGGCATCCCAAGGGGAGGAGCTCGGACCACCCAGGGCTCGTCAGAAGGACGACAAGATAATTCCTGCCTCTCAAAAAAGTCATCCAGTCATCGCCTCTAACTGGTAGTCCTTCTCTTAATCCTCGTTCCATGAGCCCTCGAGTATCCACGGCCACTCGAGCTTCTCACAATGCTCTGGCCGGCGCCGTGGTATCTCATTCTAGTTCTCCGGATAGATGCGTTGCATTAAACGCGTCTAAATGACGCGCGGAAGTGCATTCTCGTCGGCGGAGCGAGGAACAGGGTGATCCCTGAAGAACCACAGCGAGAAAATACATCCGCTTAACTCTGTACAGCCGGGTCTCAAGCTCCGCTGCATTTCTGCTGAAAGTTTCTTCGCATTCTCCGTCCACATTCGACCAGATGCATCTGGGACAATGAAGTGCAACTTCACCGTTCAATTTATTCTCGCACCACGCATAATTTTTAAGGGCAGTGAAACTCCGAGGGTACTGGAGAAAAGAATCAGCCTCTGAAGTCGATTTCAGTGAAGCTTGGGTAAATTGTTAATGTTTTAAATATTCAGAAGTGCTTTTTCAATTTCATTGTAAGCTCGAGGAAGAATTAGCACTACAAGTGTACTACTGACGTGTCAAAACAGCGACCTAACTTTTACCATTACCGTGGTAATTTAAACATTCACCCAGCGGCATAATTTCCCACTGGCTCCTTAAAAAATCATATACCTTCATCCCAACCTCATCAAAAATCCAAATCAAGAAACCATCTTGACGGGAATCGCTCGACACCTCTGGGAAGCATAAAACCTAGCCTAATCGTAGCTGAGTATTGCCCCCTTCGTTGACTTATCCTCGCCCACTAATACGGGGATCTTTGATTTCGAAAATCTAGTCTTTTTTCCCAAAAACTCTGGTGAATTTCAAGGTTCCCGGGGCAGGCGACAGATGGCAGCATGCATATAGTCGGTAATTTTGAACGTGCTGCCGTCTGCGCGCCGCGGATCGAACTGAATTCCGGTCAATTCTTTTCCACCCTTGTCCCGTGGCAGGGGGAGGAAAATAATGCAGCCTGAAATCCTCGCGAGCATGTGGCTCTCCATTTTGCGCGTCTGCTCTCGTCGCATCGCGGCGAAGATCGCCGCCGCGACGCCCGTTCCACGGCTATACAATACCCGCGCAAATTACGCGCGCACCTTTTGTATCGCCGTGAAACGCTCGCAGGACACGCGTGCCCGGGCCCGCGCGACCGGAAGCGTTCTCTCCGCGGGGGAAAAAAAAATCACGATTTGCATCCCTTCAATGTTCGACAAATGAATATCGCTCCCTGGACGATAAGTGACGGCTCTGTCTGGGCTTGGCCGCGTCTACGCTCACGGTCGGGGCAGGGATTTTTGTAAAATCCCTACAAAAAGGCGTCATTCGTTGATCATCCCTGGCGGCACCCTCCTACCCTTCTCCCTACTCCTACAGCGCATCGATCGTCCATCATGCTCCCCTGGAATCATCGAGTTATTATACACATTTTAGCGCACGCTTTTTCGCCGAGGACGAGCGCGAAATTGCTTTAATAGCTCGCTTTTAACATTCACGCGGAGAGATGACCGTGCGCCGAATTTATTCGCGTTTTAAAATGGGAACACGGTAGAAGCAGCCGTTTGTTGGCGATGGGAAATTGTTTTAAAGTTCACTCGATTGACGGTGCTCTCTCTTTGGTGGGAATGATTACGAATACTTCTCGATTATGTGATATCTTCTGGTGGATAGTAATAGGGTATACTTTATTCGACTGTGATATGCAAATTCGAGTTTAAATTTGATGACTTTATTCACGTTATTTCATCCACCTTCAATTTCTAAAAGCTCTGTATAGTTGCTACTGCGAGTAGGAGTAAGAATTTTCATTCCTCCTTTCACACCCTCTTTCTCCCACAATTTTACCCCAAGTAAACACTTCGGTGCACAATAGTTCCATCATTCAGCCGAGTACTCGTTAAAATATTCCAAGATCTGCAGACAGCAATGTAAACGCTTGCTGCAAAATGAACATCAACATCGTCCCGACGATTTGGAGCGTCAGAAATGATATTCGTTTGAGCGCCTCGCATTTCGCCCAACACAGAAGACGTTTCCATCGACTATTACGTAGAAAAATTGAGGTGAACCTAACTTTGTTCCCTTGGCCCGCTCGTTTCTAAATCCGTGCCAGATTGCGATGGCGCATTTCCCTTTTATTTCTCAATAGAAAAACACGGCGCGGACGGTGGCGGCCGGTGAAATCGGACCGCGTTAATCCTTTGATCGGCGGAGCAGGGTCGCGGTTCCGCTGGCAGGCGGAATCGGCCCCGTTAACGGGCCCGTCCAAAGATGAATATTCCGTGGTTTCATCAAAGTTCGAGGAGATCGCGTGCTGCCCTTAATGGTGCACCGGATACGGCTTCAAAAGGAATTACGTAATACGACTTTTTCGACGGTCGGCGATCGCGGGGTTACGCGACCGAGCGACTATACGCCGGGGCGAAACGAGAGAAAAGGGGGAGTGAGATCGAGGCCCCTCGTTAAATATTAAACTTTAAGGATCGCTTTTCCACGACGGAGCTCCGTCGACTTTGCACACCCACACAGGCGGGGCAAGACGCTCGGCCGTGCACAGAGAGAACAGGGACGTTTCGCGCGCGTACACGTCGCCGCGCTTAACGCTTCCACACCGACGAGCGTCTTTCCTTCTCCCGTGCTCTGTCGTAACGACATCGCCCAGCGATCGTTGGAAACGAGACATTTGAGAGATTATGCCAATCCGGCGTGTAAACCACCCGGGGAGGAAATACTTATGAGTTTCATGCCGCGAGAACCTCGTGCTTCTTTTTGTCCCCGCCCTTGCTGACTCGTCGACACCCTGAAAGAGAAATTAACGCATTGACACCGCTGGCTGAAGGGTGTCGCGCGTAGTTTTGCAACATCTCCGTTGTCTACTCCCATGGCTGCCGCGATGGAGATTTGCTTCTCGTAACCGATCCAAGTGTACTATAGGGTGACTGTACCTAATATCGTTAGTGTTCCTAATATCGCCACTCGCTATATCTCGCAAAGTAAGCTCTAAAATTTATCGGTTATGCACTGAATTAGTACCTAAACATATGTAGGAAGACATACTATAATTGCAGCATCATGTGATCAACAATTACAGAAAGGGAAGGATTTTAGAGAATCTTAATAGTGTAAAAATTTATTGGACTATCACAATTTTACATCACATTCGGAGAAGGTAAGTCTAATAATTCTGTGAATGCAGGAATATCTACTAGAAATACCTAATTAATGATGTACTTAAGAAATGAAATCGATTCAAACATTTTTCGTAATGAAAATAGCGTTTTTCTTTTAGCAGTATGCGTGTTCTCAATACCGCCTACCGGAGAACAATGGTTTCGATGTAATGTTTGTTACAGGTGAGGTCACGAAATGTGCGGAGCAACCGAAATAAACTTTATTTGTCCAATATGTACATCGGAACGTAAAAAATAAACTATTTTACAAATCTATATTTTTAAATTTCTATATTATTCTAATAAAAATAAAATCAAAGATGGATAAAAAAACATTTATAGAGCAAGAAATAATAAAAGTACATGTGAAAATGACTTTAAAAACTCATATATACATGAATTAATCAATATTTCTTGAGTAGGCGATATTAGGTACACTTTTTTCAGGACCCGATTTTTGCATGTCTTACGTTTTTTGAATCCTAATTAAAAATTTGTAGGTTTCAACGATTCTAACTTATGCTACATGAAAGATGAATAATTTCTCTTTACTTTGAAACGCCCTGCATGCAAAAATATCAATTATTATTCAATTGACAGCGACTTAACTTTTGCCTGGCGATATTAGGTACAGACAGCCTAATATTGGGCAATCCACGGCTTTGTTACTTGGGTCAGGAGCGGCTTTCGCGTATGGTAGCAGCTGATCCGTAGATCAGGGAAACGGTGAAGTAATATAGGAAGAATTTATTTTTTATATTACTTCACCGTTTCTTGATAAACGGGGATAAGTCCCCATTAGTGCGCATAATTGATATTACAGTTCGTGCGGACAGATCACAATTTAAGAAATTTATCTTGGTGGAAGAGAGGAATTGTGGGTGCATCGTGGATATTTACATTATGGAAAGTGAGCCGCGGTTTGTCTCCATTTTTTAGACATTCATCCTTGATTCTTTCGAACCCATCTGTATGTTTCGCGGAACAAACTCTGTCTCTAGGCAGTGATTATGTCGGAAACGTCATTGGTGAACCACAGAATGTTCGAGTACACAGAGGCTTGATCGAACTAATGACGGCTGAAACGAGATTCCCGTTGCCGAAACAAAGTCTGATTCGAATGTCGGATATTGAACCTGCGTCCTGGAATTTTTGCCAGCGCGTCGACGCGGGTATCCCCCCTGGCCAACGGGAAACGAGAAAATCTCACCCCCTCCCTGGCCGCTGCTTTTGCGAATTGGCCCGATTTGCCATCCGTGTCAAATCTCGGTCTGAGCACGTCCGGTATTGACCATAGATCGTCACGTGATTCGCTCATTATACGATCCAATTAAGGGCCGACTGCGATACGGCAACAGCCGATAGTCCTTCCGTCCACCGTAATTGGCCCTATTCGGAGACAACGCGTTTCCATGGTCGCCCCCGGGCTCGAAACGGTCGAAATCATTCGACGCCCGATTCCTTGGCAGTCACGATTCCTCGCTTATTAACGCTGCCCTCGTTTATGCGCGGATAATTCACCCTCTCGAAACCCGCTCGTCACCCGTAGCCACCGACATGGACGTGAGAATCATGACAGGAGCGCTGAGTGTCGGGAAACACGCAATGATTCATGGTAAATACATCCTTCCTGCCTCGGCTGGGAAGTATTGGGAATTCTTTTACTCGCAGGAGCTGTGATTTTGGTGGAAAATCTGCTCCGCTTTCTCAGAGATTCACTCTGCTTTCAGGTAACTACTTGGGGAAGGCGAGAATGGAAGCTTTACTGATGTAACTATATTTTCAAATATCGCGTTCGAAATCCCCCGTTTCAAACTACATGTACCCTCGTTGTTAGAACCCGAAGTAGCGCTTGCGATAGCAGTGTCTTATCTTAATAATATCTTACTGCATTTAAGGTACATCACACCGCGAAGACGTCCCTGCGATTTCCCCAATCATTCCCTCAACCGCCATCGCGACATTTGTTACAAACTACCGACGGCAATCCACAACCACCCTCGCCACCCCCGTCACTTCCAATCACGTCCACCCCACCCCCAGATGAAAGCGGAATAAAGTAGAAAGAAGGCGAAGAGACGCATTTACATCTCGTTTCATCGTTTCGCGGACGATTCAACGAGGGAACGGGGGGCGAGCAGCGTGGTGCTGGAGCCACGGTATATTATTCTCATTGCGCCCATCGAACGCGCAGAACCGTGGCGGGCGTAAAAAGGAACCGGCCATAATGATTCGCGTAACGATTTCGGTTTATTTTCCCGCGGCGACACGTGGAAATATCTAATGGGGCGTCGCCAACCCCCGAACGCCTCTCATTAACGCATCTCGTTCTTTTTCCTTCGGCATTTTAATTGCAGCAATGGGCCCCCGCCCGCGCCACCGCGCTAAGAAATAATTATGCTTGCCCCGGCAAGCAGGTACCAACACCTACG
Organism: Andrena fulva; assembly: GCA_946251845.1. Classification (NCBI taxonomy): domain Eukaryota; kingdom Metazoa; phylum Arthropoda; class Insecta; order Hymenoptera; family Andrenidae; genus Andrena; species Andrena fulva. The sequence goes on along the minus strand of OX276329.1, from coordinate 55,165,166 downwards.
CGCCACCAACACCAAAGAGGGGGGGGGGGGGGGGGGACATGCATATCTTTGCCCGTTGCGCCTTCGGACCTTCCTCCGCACCCAGGGGTGTATGGAACCCCCGAAGAGAGTCCGTGGAGCGATTCTGTGTTTGCGCGACCCCCGTTCGTCGCCACCGATGATGGTATCACGCGTGCCACGCCCCCTTAACGACGAAATTACAGCAGCCATGTTTGTCCAAAGATCAAAGTCCAGGGCCAGGTGCGAACGCGCCGCGGAAAGGAGAGAAGCGGCGCCGTTCATGCAAGAAAAAGGCGCGCGGGTGCATCGAAACGATCCTCGTTCTCCTCCTCGATTCCACCCCCTTCTTGCAGCCCCCTCCCCCCGCCCCCTCTGTCGAGCGTTTTCGGGAAACGTCGTTTAACCCTTTGACGATTGACGCAAGATTCCTCGAATGGCAGGCAAGATTGTGCGCCTGGGACGGGAATATTTCGTACCCGGCGCGGATTTCATAATTCCTTCGTCGTGTATTGTAATTATGATCCCCGCTGCCAGCGCCACGTCAATCTCGATGATGAAGACATATGGAAAGCGAATGGAAGCATCGGGATACAGCGGCGTTTAATTCTGCGCTCGGCGAAGACGCGAGAAATGCACTGATCGCTTTTGACGGGGCCTGGCGGGTCATAATTACGGCTGACTACTTGATTAGTCACTTAAAGGCGGCCGAGAGCTGTCGATTGGCTGATGCGCTCCTCCTGTTTCTTATTTTCAAAGGATCTACTCACTTAGGGTCTTCGACGCGGGATTAGAAAGTGGAAGACGTTTGGATGGCTCTTCGAGATTTCTAAACACAGCTATGTTGACGGATACGGGAGTCTGTTCACTGGGGCTTGTCAAAAATTTCCACCATCGAAGAGTGAATGTTTCTTTGAAATTCTTGCTCTTCATGGGTCACCGAGCTTCGTTCTAGAATCCCCAAATCTCACAGATAGGTATTACTCATCTTAGTCAAAGCAGCTAGTAATTCGCGAGTGAAAGAGCGTCTTGGTGCCACGTCGGTTTACAAGGGCGAGTAAAAGAAAGAAGACACTCGACGTGGCCGGGGATTCTTCAGTATCGCGGTTTAGAATCTTGTTGGCCGCGTGTGTCTCGAGTATCCCGAGAGGAAAGGAAGTAGTCTGTCGCTTTTGGCACTTCCCGGCGTTTTCATGGCCCTCGTGAGGCCGAGGCTTTCCAGCGGATTTTTCAGCGTGGCCCGAGGCTAGCGAAGATGCAACAGGCCCCTACTAACAAACCCAGGAGAATCTTCTGCCGCTCTTCTGCTCTAGTGGCCTCGACACGTGTAGTGTCATACACGGAAGCACGCTAGTTAGGCTAGTAACACTCCTTTCGACCCTGCTCCGCGATCGTGTCGGTAGGCGAGAAGAATGCAAAGTCGGGAGGGTAGTTTCCGCGAACGTGGGAGCACGACCTCCCTTCGAATCGCTCGCTACTGTACTCTCCTTCATTCTTTGGAGAACATTGAGTGCCTGCGTCTACTTCAGGATTGGGAATGCAGAAATTCTTGGTTCTTAAGGATTTGATAGCTCGCAGAATACACCTGTGGTATACCTACTTTCTAAAGTGACATCTGGAATTCTTGAATAATGCAAACAGATTAAGCTTCAATTTATGTTAGGATTGAGGTGGTTCGAGAATCGATAGCTTTGGGAGTTTCTGTTCGACGAAGAAGGACGCTTCGAATTTTCTAAACTCGAGTAGAGGGGATGTTCCCCTCCTCCGCGGTTCCATCCCTAAATCATGAATATCTACGAAGACCTCGCATTGCACGCAGCTTCAACTCGACTCATCAATTCGATTACATGCCCTCGATCCTCGCGCCTCTATTCCAAACACACGCGGAACGATCGCGAAGGAGCTGGATGTCGCGAGCCGTCGAAGGTCCTCGAGGCTCGTGATCGCGCAGCCCCCCTTTTTGACAGGCCAGCGATTTTGCCATGTATCCCGGTCAGGTCGAGAGGGATAAATGTTTGTACACCTCGCACGAGCCACCGCCGTTCCGTGTCCCCCGAATTTCGAAAAAACGCAGTCGCAACGCGCCCACGACAGTTCGTTCCCGCGACGGTTCCTGGGGTGGTTGCAAGGGGCTGGGAGGGAGGCAGAGCTGGGCGAGGGCTGCGTGGGCGGGCGCAGGGGATGATCGGTGCAGGGGGGGGCTCAGGGCCGTATGAATATTAATGTGCTGAAACAGCTAAACACGAGGAGCCAGAGGGCCCTTCGACGCCCGCTATCTATTAATCCTCAGCCTGCAATCTGCATCCCAACCAGCGAGCCACGTGGTCGAGGCTTCATCCGTGTTATCGCGAACGAGATTACATCGGCGGGCGGGTGGCAGAGGGGGCGAAGACACGGCGGCTGAAGATGGAAAATTCATTACGGTATTACTTCGTTCTGCGGTCGAGTGATCGCAACTTATACGTTTGTTAAAAACCGATGGCCGAACGGAACCCTTGAACGGGCACGGCTGAATCCGACCGATAAATTGTCGTGAATGTATTAAACCGCGGGTACCGAAGAACGACACGTAAGGTTCTGTGGAAAGAAGCCTCCACCGATACAAACAACAAAGTATTAACTCGGCGATCCACGCTTTCACAATCAGACGCGAAGAATAGCCGCGCGATTTCGGCGATCGAAGCGTCTGCTCGTCGCGAAAAAGCAATGGTCCCTCGGGAGGCCCGTAGAATCGAAGTCCGTCTGCATGGTCGCCCAAAAAGAAGTGACCCCTTCGGGGGGGTGCGCGGGGGTTGCAGGGTAAGAGTAACGTGTGCTCGTCTGAGCATCGTCGAAGGAAGGAGACGTGGCGTCGCGAGGGGTGAAATGGAAAAATATTTTTCCATTTTCCCTCTCGCGGACGGTGCGGAGGGTGGCTCCAGCTCTTTTCTTCATCTATTATGCGCGTTACACTCGATGCCGAGGGGAGGGAGACAGCTCGCTCGCACTTACGTGTATTTTATGCATTCGAACGCGGATGCAGCCGCATCGGGGGAGGAAGAGGCCTGTGCCATCGGGGGAAGAGCGAGGGGGGCAGCGCGCGGGGGGGGGGGGGGTGGTGGTGGTCGGGTGTCGGATAGTCGACTGTCGGAGGGGGCGGGTGGCGACGGGGCGAGGGGGGTGCAGCTGGAGCTATCAAGAGGCTACATATAAAATCATAAGGCACGTCGGCCACGCCCACCACCCCGCGGCTTCGCCAATCGCCGGCGACTGCATTTAAATCGCAACCCCTCGGTGCATTGTCGACTTTTTTTCCGCGGGCGGGGTGACTCGCCCCTGAATATATATCCCGCAGGGTGTGCCAACACCAGGAATATTCATATTCCTGTTCCTATTCCCGCTGCAAGCCGTCGCACACGTCGCGCAGTCCAACCACCCCTCCGCTCTTGCCCACCCCTTTCATCCCGCCGTCAGATCGGCCGTTTCGCGAGGCTCCCTTGCCATCGCGCGTTCCCTGTCCTTCCCCCCTCCCTCCCTCATCCCGTTCCTTCCACTGTGCACGGCAAACCCACCCCTTCACCCCGCCGTGTGTGTCATTCACGCGCACTTATCCACCTGTGTACACGGGAACGGTGCGTCGACCATTCGCATTCTCATTTTCCTCTCATGGTAGTTCGTAACTCGGCTAGATAGGGAGGAAGGAAGAGGGTCGGCGGGGCTGATGGTTTCCTCCTGACGCGACGGTTCTCGATACCGTCAACGACGGCAGATGCGCGGGATGCGAGCGTGAAACGATAGCTACGGCCGATCTGACGGCCACGATGGAGCCGAGGCGAAATGCGCGCCTCGCGATAATGGATTAGGAAGGCATTTTGTTCGGGGTTTTTTTTTCGGTCTGTCGCGGAACCGTGACGGATCGTTACTCCTCGGATTGCTCCGAGGGATTCTCCATCGATCCTGATTGAGTTCAATGATCGCGGGACGCCCGGCTGGGCTTCTCTTTCGCTTTTCCTTGGCTCTCTTTTACCGATTTCCGTCAGGCGAGCTGATGGAAAGAGATGGGTGGGCCTCGTTTCACGAATGAGAGATTATTGTAGTTCTTGAAATATTGAATCTTTGGATGGAACATCGGTAAATGAAGGAGAAATGAAAACTGTATAGAGTTCAGTTTATATCGCAATCAAGCCTAAGGGTTATTGTAACGCGGTCGGGGGAAAAGTAGTAGGGCAAGTTGAGGGAATGAATTATTGATTAGTATCGATGCGAGCAAACGATTAATTCTTGCTGTCAGAAAGAAGACGAAAGATTTATCCTTACGCCTGTTCAAAGGTTCAAGTCTCACTTAATTTACTCTCACAGCGGAGGATGAAATCGTACTTCCTGTAATCACGCCTAAATAGACTTTATCCTTCATCTCTCTAACGATACGAATCCGTAGAGCGTTCTCTACAGGTAAATGACACTTGCAGCGAATAATGCAATTTCCCTCTAACTCCTCGCTACGAGAAGTTCCTTAATTGTATTTAAGCTGAAATAAACGAGGTCCAGCTCGTTCTAATGACTTTTATTAAACGCGTCCGCGTGATATTCTCGTTAATGTTTGCTCGAAATAGCTTATTCGCAAGTTGCTGAACGGAGGTATCCTAGTTGAACAACTGTATTCATATTATGCTGGACGGGAAACGAGAAAATTGCCGATGTACGATTCACTGGAATATATCTAGATCTCTAAAAGACCTTTTCTAAAATACAGTATTTCTAATTCGAATTTATCACTAGCATTACAATATGAAGGGTAAGAGGGGAAACGGGAATGTCCATTTTTCGTGATTTTGCGATTTATAGCATATTTTGTTGGTGGCAACTGAGACCGCAAAACTGTCGAATCACAAAGAGTTATAAAGTTCAAACACCCCCTTAAGATAACGTCAAAGATTTGGTATACTGGTTAAAAACAGGAAATGTCCACTCTTTGCCTAAGCATAAGCTTCTGTCGTCAAGATAAAACAAGACATTATTTAAGAAGAAAATTATATAAGAAACATAAATTCATTGAAAATTCTTTCTTTACTGATGGACTAAAGTTTTGTGACATTTTCTGTTTTCCTCCTCACCCTTCACATGAGGTATTCAAGCTTCATCAAGTCAGAATTAATCAAAACAGAATGGAGATCGAGGGTAATTAACATTTTATTAAACTGGCTGAATAAAACCAGATCAGTGAACGGTAACGTCATTTAAATAACGATCATCAATTTTCGCACCAGCACACAGTGTTACGCGTGTATGGGCGTTCGGGACAAAACTCATAACTTCTGAACTAATCAGTTTTCGTCCTAAGTACCCTAATACTTTTTTAAAGAGAATATAAAAATGCATCGATTGGTGTATAAAAAAATATACAGTTCCATTAAAAAAATTAAGCCGATCTTGATTTTTCAGTGAATACAAAGTTTTTTATTAATATTTACTTTTGCAATTTGTTGTCAACTGAATACTGACTAACTTTTGTTCGAAACATTTTTTTATCAAATTATTTTTAACGCGTTTGACTGCTATTTTAAAACTGGAGACAGCATCCAGGATGGAAAAGTCATGGTAGATATCGTATAAACAATTGGAAAAAGCATATCGGATGTGTAGATTCACATAAGGGTCTTATGCACGAGGAGACCTAGAGACTACGCTAAGGGCCGGAGCGGTGAACGTCTTAATAATGATTTTGGCTATTTTTTCTGTTTCGTGCAAATTCATGCAGTTGAAATTGACGTTAATATAAAGTTTAATGATCCCTAAATTTAATATACAAAAAATCAGAGAGATAACATTTAACATAAAGAATTAGTACAAATTGTTAGTATTGGAAAAAACTGACTCGGCAGTTTTGAAGGTATGACAGTATTAAACACAACTTATAAAAAGCAAATGAAAAGCATAAACATTCTACCAATGGCACGTGTTTGAAAAAATGCACCGAAATTTGTAATGAATTTCTAGTATCACTTTTGACAACAAATTAGTAAATTCAACAGAAGTTATGGGTAACATTGAAACCTACGTTCCTTTATTAACATTATAAGATACAAGAATTTGTGGATCAAACACTTCGGATTCTTGACTTTTGTCCATTACGCGTAACACTGTGCAGCAGGGGCATAGTATATGAAATATTTTCCAGTGAAACCACGGTGTAATTACACCGTGAGTGAAACTAAATAAATACATAACACAAGATGCTCGAGAGTGGCGAGAACATGCCTGCTATTTTTGTTTCCATGACTCTTGCAGGTCGTGTTTGGAACATCGGCCAATGTGAATCGTAAATATTCCTTCTTATCGCGCCAGGTACAGGTATGGAAAAGTGGGGAGCCGGTCGTCCTCGCTTCGTATTGTCGACCGGGAACAGGAAACCTACTTAATCTATTCCGTGATTTGTTTTCGCACGTCTGCGATCCGGTAGAATCAGACAACGGTAACGCGACTGTTGTAAAAGTGGCAGCTGCTTTGTAATAGTATTTGTAAAGTGCCTAGTACTCACTCATTTAGGAAGAATTGGAAAGAAACTAGTTCGGTACGAATAAATTTACATTTCTTAACAAACATATCGCGATTACGTTACGCATGCCTCGATAAATACTCTCTTCTCACAAAGTGACGTTTATCACCGAATACCAAGTATACCAAAATAAAGTAATGACTCCGCATTTAATCGAAGGGTAAATATATTAAATAAGAAATAAAGAACGTGCCTGAAACGTCTGTCGAAGCAATTCTCCTCGTTCGCTCGGCCGCCGCTTGGAGAACATCACCCCGAAGGAGGAAAGGACGAGCCGAGCCCCAACGTTTATCCTTAACGATCAGAAAAAGGATTTCTCGCCTTACCGGACACGCAACGCGTCACGCGGACCGAGGAAAGGGTAAGTGCAGAAGCAAGGGACGAGGGAAAGAAAAAGAAATGATAGAGAGGGTAGAAACGGTGAAACATTCTCTAAAATTATTGGAAGGGTACAGTAAGAGTGCCGAAGGGGACCCTTATCCCTTCCTTCGAGCCTATCTTTTTAGTACATCACCCTAACACCCCCGTTCCCAATACCCGGCGGCTTCCATCGTTCGCTCATTTGATTTCTTCTTGGCGCGGAAATGGCTGAGCAGCCATTCGCGCGAGACTTCCGGTCGGCTGGAGATAGAAATGGAGTCCCTCCGGTTGAAAAAGGGTGGGAATCACTGGCAACCCGACGGGGCTTCTTCCTTGCCCCCGGGAAATTGCCGTTCCCCGAAAATTCATAATAAATTCGATAATACTGCGAGGCCGCGTGTCCTCGGTAATCGAATCAGATAAACTACCAGTATATCTTGCTGATAGCGACGGAAACGTGGACGTCTTGCCGCGTTTCGCTACTCTGTCCTCCCTGTTTGGCACCTGTTCGTTCTATTAACGATCCTCGATCCGAGTTCCTTATTAAATTCCAGAATTACTCGATTACTCTTTTAACAGGCCAGAAATGTATTTAAACTAATTCCTCCTCTGGTTCCTTGCGCTCCTTCTTTCATTATACATATTTCTATAGGGGAGTATAACACATTTTCTACCGCGTGTACCGTGATTGTTAATTGATTCTGCGATGTAAGTAGTTATTTAAAAAATAAGACTTTGAGTGAAGCTTCGAACTCCGGAAGAGAATTAGCACTGTGTGTCTCCTTAACTGTTCTAAACGAGGATTAGAATAGAGCAAGGGCAGTACCTCGATCGTCGAATAACATAGTCCTCGTCCAATAGCAATCTTACCTTTCAGATTCACCTTTAGAAAACGACTGGTTCGCCCTTGAAATTCATAATTGTCGCATCATTATTTTCTGGCGGATTGTATCGAGACTGCAGCGATGTCGGCGGAAAGGGTGTCGTTAATTATAAATTAAAAACGGCGGGGCAGTGTCGTCGACTCGTTAGCTCGTTGCAATTATAAAAATTGCAAGACTGCTCGCTACGTTTGATGGGCATTGTCGTGAAACCGGATGCTCGCCAAGGGCAGTTTCGCGCGGCCGCCATTTTACCACCCTTAATTTCTGGATCCAATCAAAATGACTCACGCGACTTTGTAAGGCGACTCGGGTTCCCCCTCGGGGCACGCCAGTTTACGAGTGATGCAATTACGCTTAAACGCTAACGAGCCAACTCTTGATAGAAAATGGCTGTATGCTCCGTTGACTGCAAACAGTAAAGCCATTACGGTTCCGTTCCCTCTCCCCTTATCAATTTTTCTCCTCTCCGCTTTTAACATTCCCGACGAATCTCCATACAAAGTCGAAAGCTTCTTTCCTCCGCAGATAATAGCAATAGCAATAGTCTACTCATAACGCGCGATCATCATCGACGTGTTATTAGTTTTAGACACAACCAAGTTTAGCAAGTTTCTAGCTACATGTGATAATGGTACTTTAAGCGTTCTAAATTAAGCGCGGCGCAATGTAGCATCAAGGGGTGTGATTAAATGTGTACGCATAAGTACACAAGGAAAATTTATATGGATTCGAAACCATAATTCGAGCGTTAAACTTCCATCGAGGCGGACTAGACAGCAACCCCTTGATCATTCCCAATCCTGTCGCTAGAAATTCTCAAAGTAACAGATATTGCTCCCCACGGTGGCAAAGCTCGCGTCGAAGGAATTGGATTGAAACCGAATAACTTGGGATATGACTGGGAACAACCCCATTCCCGTTTTCGTGCGAGGGTGGAGCGAGGCTGCTGGTCCCTTTTAATTGACCGCTCGATTTCTCGACGAGAAAAGGAACCATTTGGGAAATTGCTAAAATTTCTATCAGCAATTTCGCGAGCGAGCCCCGTCGTTGGAATAAAAGGGGCCGATGGGGTGGGTTACGAGAATAGAACGAGCGCGGTGGATGCGGTATATACCTACGACCGAGAGCTCGCCTTGTCAAAGGTCCGACGCGGAAAAGTCGTTTCGCCCTGGCCATTGTCAAGTGCCCTCGTCCGAGGATCCTAAAGACGCTGTCCTCCCGCACGCTATACCACGATGTCCTTTCGCTTCCGCAAGGAACTTGTCCCGCCCCCTCCGCCGGTAGCTTTTCCCACTGAATGCTTGTCAGAAGCAGAAGACATCCTTTGTAGCGGGCTAGTGGTTCGAGGGAAATTGTGTGTTGTACTCTTCGATATCCCGCGAGCGAACGCGCGTCCACCATCCCCGTCGTGATTCTCCTCGTCCTCCGTGTCGTCGTCCTTCGGGCTCCGTGAAGCTCTCGTCGATTTAACGGCGATACACAATTTCGGGGACGATGTTGATATCCTTTCTCGCGGAGTGACAAAAAGTGGAACGAGCTCGGCCGACTCTGCCACTGACGTGGACGATTCAAACACTGTGGAGAGTTTTCGAATGGAATAGAAAATCGCGAGAATTACCATGGTACGAGACCGTGGACACACCCCTCGAATTTTAACCGAAGAAGCTTAAGCCCACGGCGTCACGCGTCACAAACGCTCTGCTCCTTGATTCCAGAAAACTCTCCCCGGAATATTCACCAGCGCAAATTCTCCCTTTCTCCCTGTGAATCATCGTGTTCCATAATGCCGCGCGTAAATGCAGAAAAATCAACATCGGTCACGGATTTTTCATCCCCTTGGTAGCGCACCTCGCGTCATTAACGTTATACGTTCCCGTGTCGCGAGAAGAATGGAATGGCGGGTTAAAAGGAGGGGTGGTTCGGGGGTGTCGAGGTGTGCTCGCGATAATAGCTATGATTAGAGTCGCAACGGCATATGGATGGCGCGGTTTTTAATGCGCTCCTCCGATTCCACGAAGGCTCCATATGTACGCGGGGCTGGGGTACGAAATAAAAATGTTGGGAGACACGCTCGCACAAAGGGCGCGAATTTTAATAATAGATTTATGCGCATATGTTAAGTACCGTTGGTCCTTGTTATTTGCCGCAGGGGTGGGGGGTTGCGTGGGATAACCCACGGGTTTAAGGTTTAACGGTATCTGCAACAATTGCACGCGCGCATAGGATTAATGCGCTTTGAAAGTTTGATCGCTGCGAGGCGATCCGGAACACCCCACTTTTGCATTCGATTATCATCCCCCCCTGGCCGTTGATGCGCCCTCCGCGACAGGGGCTCGACGGTCGCCATCTTGAGAACGCGCGACCTTCGAGCCGTCTCGTCATCGCTTATGCATACGTTTTTGCGTGTTGTTCATGCTCCTCGCGATGGCAAACGTGGTCTGCTTTGAAAGAGGGAGGATGACAGCTTGAGGATAGGGGAGGCTACGTGGTACCTTAATTTTGGGGTATTTATGGAGAATTAAACGATTGCGAGCCCGTAGTTGCGGGTGTTTTACTCGACCAGCGCGTGGGCTGTGTAATTTTGACAAATTCTTATGATTTACGTCAATCGTAAACTGAATTGCTTTTTGTGTAGATTTGTAAAAGATTACTTAGTCGTGTCAGTAACATTTCTCCATTAGTATTCGAAGTTTCTAATGAATGTTTCTGTAGTTGAAATAGAGGAACTCCGATTATTTAACAGTGAAAGGGTAGAGTGTGAAGAAGTAGCTTGAGTTTTAGACCCTAACGTCTTCCTCGCGTCGCCATTTTGTCATTAAGCCCTCGATCGAGATACGTAAGTCATTTATAACCCCCGTCGTTCTGTTGCAGCCCTAAAGGGTTTATGCCGGTGGCACTCGAAATGGCCCCTTGGAAAATATTTTTCTACTAATGGCTCCGGTCTACCAACCCCTCGATGCAACCAGCCGCCTTCCTCCCGATGTCTTGCCTTTCCCTTGTCGATCCCGACACGCACGCTCGGTAAGTAATTGAACATGGTCACGCGAAAACAACCCCCTGCGCATCGCACGGTAAATGCAAAGACCGAGGGGTCGTAATACGGCGAACGCGTTCTCCTCCGGAAGGAAAGAAAGATGGAGGACGGCGGAACGCCTCCAAGGGAGACATGCTTCTCATTGAGACGCATTTCCGCGAGCTTTCGCGAAACGTATTTGCAAATCTCCCGCGAATTCGAACGCATCTGTCATCATCGAAGGAATGGACTTATTTTTAGCGGCTCTCGAGTACTTTTTGTGCAAGAGGAATAGAACTTGACATAGGAGAGGCTGATTTAAATCCCGGGAAATATATCAGTAGAGTTTTTAGTTTTTGCAAGTGTATCCGCGAGATTTTAGGGTTGACTCTGAATATATATTTCGTGGCTGAGTCTGGTGTCTCGATAGCAGCAGTAGATGTTGCAAGAGTTTATGAAACAAGTTTCGTAATTGTAGGGGATGTTTGCGAATGTCCATCCCTTAGAATCGCTTGCAAACAAGGGCTCCCGACAAAATTGCGAATCCACGAGCCAGTTTTTCACTTCATGGTGTAACGAACCAATAGAAATAAGCAGTCGTATAAAACGATAAAGAAGCCTTGGTTGAAAATTTAACGCATGGTACCGATAACAAAAATATCTGTTTACACGCACCTCGCCTGAAAGGGACGTTGTCAAAAGGATTCTTAAGAATTTCGAGAATAACGTTGTCATAGCTATTGTAAATAATATTGCTTCCAAAAGCAGAAGCCCAACCCCTAAAGCACCCAGACCCTCCGACCCGCCACCCTCCAAACACTCGGTCCTCACCCTGGAGAACGTTTATCTCCAGCTCATGCATAACAAAAAAACCTGAGCGAGGGATAATCCGCGAATTTCGTCACCGGAAGAAGGAGAAAACACTTTCCCCCAGTGGCATTAGGCCGCGAATCCCATGTAAATTCGTCGGTTGGCGACATCCGTCCCCGACGAAGTCACCGGCTCGTCGAGGAGCGAAGAATTCCCTCATAAGTCGGCTCGTTAGCTGGTTATTTAGCAACGATTTGCGCTCCCGCCTCGGTCCCCGAGCATAGTTTTCGGGCCTGTAAATCCGCGATTTCGCATTTAAATCCGATAATCCAGTTTTCCCGGTACCCGCGGAGGGCGCGAGGGTGAAGCAGGCGAGACGAGAGTCGGCCCGCGTCCGCCATCTCTGCGTCCTATCTGCCATGTTGATTTTTGCGCGGGTGTAGGGGTGGCTGTATGGGAAGAGATCGGTCCTCCGCGCGCGGTACATCGACGTGGAAAACAATTTAAATCGACGACTCAGCGTCTACGCTATCGCCGGCAACGTCACGTATGGCAGGGGGTGGGATTCGGAAAAGATGGAAACTCTATTGGAAATATTTGCCGGCGCTCGAGGCGTCTCTTGCGTCGCAGCGACTCTAGCCCGAGTTATTACGAATGTCCCCACCCCCTGTTTGGATATCCCCACCCGTTGTAACACTCCCGAAGGGCTGGTGCACACAAAGCACACATCTACCCCATTACGGTACAGTCAGCGCAAAAAGAGGCAGCCCCCTTTCCAGGCAGCGGGGACTATTATCGGCGCGGCGTCGATCGCTGGCCGCCTGTATAGGCAGACACCGACGGCTCGGTGGGACATCGAGCGATCGGTACTTTCGACTTTTATCCGAAAACCGCATCGGTTTCGCATCGGTGGGCGGCGGGAAGAAAAAAAGGGGTTGGGTGAGGAGGGAAGGAGAAATCGGGAGGCGCCGCGGCTGTCGTGGAACTCTTTCCGACTCCCTTGTGCCGCTGCTAACCCCCTTCCCCTTCGCCCCTTCCCCTGCGCGCACCCCTCGCTTTTTTTGCATTAATTAAAAGCTCCTGCCTCCGGGCCGCCAGTAGCACGGCCATCTTGGCTCGAGGCACGCCCCCTCTTCTTTGTTTTCGGATTTTTTTAATGATTTCTCCTTTGCAGACGCGTGTCCTTCTCTCTTTCTCCAGCCCCCCCCCCTCCCTTCCTCCTGCCCTCCTTATCCTCTCCTCTCTCGCCCGAATCGACTCTTTCTCAACGCTCTTCTCCGTCCCTCCGCTGGATTTCTCCAGCGTTCCCTCTCGCCCCTCGCAGCTCCTATCTTCGTCTTCGCAACCACCGAAACTCTCGCCCCGTCCGACCCGCGCCACCCCCTCTGTTTCTGTCGAAATTTACACGCATTACCGCGCCTGTATCGATGCACACGTACACGCCGGGGCGAGGGAGCAAGGGAGAGAGTATCCACTGCGAATGTGCGGCTCTCGCGTGCAAACACACGCTCGTGAATCGAACTGCATCTACGGAGTTCGAGAGGGGTGCACCATAATACCAGCGATCCGAGGCGAGGCGACCGATACGGGGCCACCTGCGCGGGACGGAGAAACAGGCTCCTCGGCAGAGGGTGGGAGGGAGGCCGCGGGGCAGGCCATGGTTTTCGAAATAGTTGGGGCCTTTTCTGCGTTTAGTTTTTTGCCACCAGCGCGTGGCGTCAGGTTACGCACAGTTTACACGCCGGATTCGCTTTTTCTCTTCTTTATCCCGATCGACTCGTTCCCTCATCACCGCCCGCCCCCTTTATCTCTTTTCTTTACACGGATGCGGCGCATCGAGGGGGTGGGGGCACGTCGATCGACGCCTGATGCGAGGATCCTTACATCGGTATGTCTTTCTGCGTTTTTTTTTTTTTTTTTTTTTTTGGTTTGTTTTTTCCATTGCTTTCGACCTTCTATTTTCTAAGATTCTTCTTCCTTTTTCTGTATATCTTCTGTAGAAGCTGACGCCACTTGGTGAGCGTTTCTCACGGGGTTCTGGGTGGAGGTCTCGTGTTTTCGGGGTTGTTTAATTGGGGTGGAGAGGACGTTTCGAGGAAAGCATGTGTGGTTTGATTATTCTAGAATCTGGATTGTGAAAGCCTGTCTCGCACAGGATCTAACGAACCCCGTTTTACCCATCGAAAGTTGTAGATTCTTCAGTATTAATGCGCAGTTACTCGATCTGCTTCTAACTGTCCGTTACAGCAAGCAGCTGATAGCCTGTAATAGAATTCAGCAATTTATGGTTTGCATTCGTATAGAGTTGCGTTGCTAAGAATCTACCATAATGCGACTTTCGTCGTCGCACTGGTGCACAGTGATTATTGCGTCGATATATTTAAGGCGGCTGCACCCTTTGACCCTTGGAGTAACAATAGTTTTAGTCGGAACAAACTGGCTGCGGATTTTTGTTCACTTTTCGATCGCAGCAAAATATTTCTCCGCGCGTTAGAAAAAGTTTGCGAATCACGCGTCCCAGGCGGACGTTCTTATTGTAAAAATCCAAGCGACACATCTGCGCTCGACAATGTTTGGACACGTCCGCGGCACACAACTTTTGTCCAGCGGGATTTCAATGCGGACACCTCCGTGCGAACTCGCCGCAGCATAATGGAATACGTCCGTAAATATGAAAATTTTCGAGCACCCCGCTCCGAGGCCCTGTCGCCGAAGAACGAACTTTGGCAATTCGATTCGCGCCCGAATCTCCTCCGAGAGGGGAATCGTTAAAGGAGATTCCGTGGGCAAACTGTGAAATAACGAAGCAAACTTCTTCTTCGTCGACAATCAGCAAACCGGTTCATTTTGGGGGATTTTTTAAGAATTCCGAGGTTGGTAGGGAAGAAGGGATTGCAGCTTTTCGATGACGAAATAAAATATACGGGAGATAATATTCTAAAGAAAGGGATGCGTCACCGAAAATTTACAATAGCACATTGCTATTAGAGTTAACAAATAACGAAGAATAAGTTCAGCATCATGAATCAGACTTACACTTGGATATCATAGAAGTGCAAAGCTGAAATGATGTTTCTGTAGAATTCTCGAACTGAGTCATTATATTTGCTACTTTCCCTAGCATCACTGAATTCTGCACTCGTTTTTCTGCAATCTTTCAGCGGAGTTTGAATACTTCCGAGGTTCTGCATTCAGAGGGAAAGGAGTAAAGTTTGGCCGGGGAATTGTTTGCCAGGCGACGGGAGTCGCGATCCGTCGGCACGTAGGCCTACTCGTTCACTTGCCTCGCCAACCATTTAAGTAGAATTCGCTGTCTGGCTGGAAACATTACCAAATTTCAACCACTCGTGCCAACCTACTCCACTGTTCATCCGGTACCACGAAGCACAAAACAAATCGCTTAAAAATTCACCAAACTCAAAGAAACAATAACTAACTTGGCTCAAAGAACTTCCAAAAAATCGAGGAGTCTCTCCCATTAATTAGCAAAATTAAAGTGTCCTAGCATCTGTCCTACCTTCACCATTGCACGCCACAAATACCATAGACTTTCTCTTCCATTTCCCTCAAGATTTCGTTGTACAAAGCATTCCCTTCGCCCTGCCCCGAAGCAAAATCTCCGCGAAAGGTAGCCAGCGTTTCGACAATTTGCTGAAACAGTGGCTTCGCGGGCTTCGAAGTTTCGGCCCGTCTGCCACAATTAGTCCAGCGGGGAATGTTTATTCAGTAAGAAGGAAGGATTCGACGGGCGAGGAGGAGCGTTTCCGCGGAGGCGGCTAGAAGCGTTATTGTGATAGAAATTGCAGCTCCTCCGGCCGAGGATGTAAATTATTTGTAGTCGGTGCCCGAATGAAGTGTTCATTAGCAGCACTTGTGTGCGTCTTTGTCGTAATTACTGATGGAACCTGCACGGTTTCCCGGGCCCGGGTACACGCCGATTCGGGGGAAGAAATCCGCGCGAACGTTGTAATTAAATTGTCGCGCATCGCCGGCTTCATTATTTATATGCTTATTTGCCCCGCATAATGCGCGCGAGTGTAACGAATTGTGCGCGGCCGTGTCGTCGTCTTGCCGCCGCGATGGAAATTAATTAAAACGAACAAATTACGGCAGATGCAAACTAGAAAAGAAACTAGAGAGATGGAAGGAATAAATAAAACGCGCGAGCGTACACTTCGTTACACGCGGGAGCACGGTGGATTAATTGCGACCGACGATTTTCGGTGCGCGAAAATTTCCAAGGTCCACCGCGGACGTTCTCCCCCTCTGGCCTCGAGAAACTGCGAGTTTTCTACTGCTAGAAGAAAATATGCGGCAGTTGGAGAAGGGGATGGACGATCGAGAAGTCATTAGCGGAGGCACTCATTGTCAGGGGCCTCGATACCTCCGAATTTAAATTTATTCGATTCTCGCTTGGCAGCGTGGACGATTGCTGTTATTTCCCGCGTTAATTGTATCCTTCGTGCCAACTATCGACAACGCTCGGTGCCCTTAGAGCCTGGGCCACGGTGCTCTAAGATTGCCAGTTACAGGATCAGTTTGATACTGCAATCAACGAGGGTCGATTTCGAGCGGCCTTCGGGCTTCGTTAATATCCTCGTGGTGCATAATTTTCTCCGGCTGCTTCGGCCGAGGAGAATTTCGACGTTTGAAAAGATTCTTTCCTCTCGGAGGAGAGGCAAGCTGCGAGCCAGCTCGAGGTAATGGAGCAACGATAAATCGGATAAGAAGAGGCCGCTCTAGCGAGGTCCCCAAAGTGGCCCCGGTATCCTTCGAGCGACGTCGCGCGTCGGAATCCAATTTTTCAATTTTCTCATCGACACATCCACTCGACGCGACGCGACGCCCGTTGCAGTAAATTTCCATCGTCCATGTCGTTCGAGGCTGCCTGCCAGCGTCGAGAGGTAGATATCGTTGGCGTCGTGCTTCCTATTTCTTCCTCCGCTGACTCCTTGATCACTTCGACTCTCGCAACGAAACTTTCTCCATTCCACCTGAAGCGGAGAAAAAGTTGAACGAAATCCGCCGCACGTTGGAACTTCTCACTGGATCCCTCGCTGATGGTGCTCTGCTATGATCCAAGGTCAGCTCGAACCTCCAAGAAGTGGAGGACGGTCACGAGTTTATTGGAGGCTCGCAAAAATCTGCAGGTTCGCGGTGGAAGCGACGAAGGTGCGATGGAAAAGCGCGGGAACTCGATTCCCCGCGTATTGTGCGAACGGTGCACAAAGATACTGTCTCAGGTGAAAGGGCCGCGAGACACGCTCGGTTCCCTGTCCGCTTTCAAATCGATCCACTCGAGCCGTTCCCGCGGGCCGACGCGTAAAAAGCCGCGGCCAGCGTCCCACGGACGCTTATAATCGAATGAAAACGGGCCCGTCCTCAGGGGTCTGCCACCTCCTCAATGTCCGCGGCTAATTTGTCGAAGAATCGAGTTTTGAAATTTGAGAAGAGGCCGAGGAGCCGCGGGAGCCTCCGCCTCTAGGACTTGTCAGCGAGCCTTTTCACCGTTCCCTTCAATTCCAACTCCCTCGTTCTCTCCCTCCCTACGTGGCCCTTCATTGTGGCCCCCTCCCCGCGCTTGACCCATCGTGTTTGTGGGATATTTTGAAATTCGAAATTGTCTGCCGCCAGTGTCGCGTCGCGTGTTTTTTCACGTGCTTGCCCGCGAGTCGTCGACGTTTACGCTCGGCCAACAATCGCGATCACAAAGCGCTGGATCGTTGGATTTCCGGCCTCCGGCTCTAGTTATCGAACGTTTATATCGTCCCCTTTGTGCATCGGTCAGGCGCGATCTCGAACGAGGCGGCAGGGGAAAATGGAGCCTCTTGTTGTGACCTGTGGACAATTTCTCTCTCGATACCTGCGCGATACGTATCGGCTGTTTGCTGTTGCAACTGGATTCTTACAAAGAGCGACGACTGTTTGCGACGCACGAGATTCAGGTGACGGCTAAGCGATTGCTACACCGAAGGTGATTCATAAATAAGAGGCAAGTGGAATTCGATCCAGAGGATGATGGAGAGTTTCGTTGTTACCTGCGAGTGGATAGTTGCACAATTTATCACCCACTTTGCGAGACGCTAAGAGAAGCATTACTCTCCCGAATACAACCACCCTCTATCAAGGAGCTTGGCTAGCAGTACACCAAACAGGCTTTGCCCTCGTTCATCCACGTTCCACCTTAGCAGAGACCGAGTGTCGCGATTCTAGCGCTAGAATAAGAGCCATCCCGATGCCGAGGGTTCATCCTCGCTGGCAAAGAAAGCAGCGCCCTAATTAGCGTCGCCTATCGAAAGAAAACAGTGGCAGTGTCCTCGGCGCGTTTCCAGAAGCGGAGGAGCCTTTTCTTCGCGGATTCCCGCGCTAGGGGAACGCGCGTCCGCCCGTTTCGACATTATTCGGGCACAATGTGCTCGGGGTGGCACGCCCGCCGAGAGGGTGGACGGGAAATTACCTAGATGCGAGTTTCGCGACTGCACGTCGACGCATCCATTCGCGAGGAGCCGGGCGCGTATCACAATAGCCGTTCTTGGGCGGTTGGGCCTCTAAAAATTGCATTGTCCACTTTCCTACTGTCGCTTGCGTTCTCAGAAGCGCGCGACTTTCTTCTGTTCTATTCTACGCTCTTCATCGCGAGTCCTCCCATCCGCGCTCGTCCCCGTCTTCGGCAGGGGAGACCGAGCACACCGCGGGGAAAACAACGGCGCCGTTGTTGCACTTCGTTTACTCACTGGCGGTGTTTACCTCGTCGCCGCGCGAGGGGGGATATTGGGAGAGCCGGGCGATTCGCAAACACGGAAGGAGCGCGCATTATCATTCGACGGACAGCTTGGGGATATTTTTTAACGATCGAAGAGGTCGGCGAAGCCTCGACATTGCAACCGAGACGCGCCTCTCCCGGGACACGGGAACAGATACGCTTTATCCGATGGACGAGCGTTTACGTTGGACAATTCGGTTGTTCGCAGGCAAGTTTCACGAGCTCCGCCATCGGCTAAGTTCGTTGTCCCTTTCCACAAGGGAATATAGGTTTTCCTGATCACTTTTCGCGGCGGGCGTTGCATCCTCGCTTTAACTTGACCGACGACGACGAGGCTTTGATGTTTGAACTGGAAACGCAGCGTGAAAAGTACTGTCGCTCGCGAATCGTCTACGCGCTCGCGTACTTTCAGCCGCGTCTCTTTGACGCGGCAGCCAGGCAGCGGGAAATTGCGTTTGATTAGAGAAATGCGGTGTGAACGAACCGTTGTTGCTGTCGTTGAGCGTAGAATTCTCTCGTATTTCCCAGCGCTTCCATTTCGAGTCGGTTGCATCTCCCCGGCAGAGCGTGTCCCTAAACCGAGCGGGCAATCTACGGAAGATTGGTCAAACAATTTGGGGACATTACGCGATCTTAATCGTCCATACTACAGGCACAATGACATTTAAGAAATTTTACACAGCCGCGTACTCGACGAACAGCCGAGTGCCTTCTAGAGAGCTCCTCCCGTTGAGTTCGCCCGTCCCTCGGCTGAAAGAGGGAACAGCGCCGAGCTTCACAAGCCTAAATCTCGTCTAATTAACAGCAAATATCCCTCGAGTTCCGGAATAGTAGACGATCATCGTTCCCAGCGCCATGCTTCTTCACTAATTGTAACCTACGATTACCTATACTACTTAACATCGAGCCGTTGGAAAGTTTTCCATTGCTAGTCTCGGCTAGGATCTGCAATTCGATGCTGTTACCGATTGTTCCCCGTAAACCGTGCTAAAGACCACCTAGCCCCTCGCCTATCCGTCGTCTATCCGTCTATCAGCTCGCATGCCCACCCCCTGCCCCTCGTTCTTCCTCCCTTTCGCATCCTCTGTCACTCGGTGGCGTAGTGTGGCACGACTATCAACAATCAACACCCTCGAGAGCAGCGGTGGCGAGGAGCAAGGAGGAACGGCAGGGAGGAGGGTGGATGGTGGAGGGTGGACGAGGGGATGGGACGAGGTGGTGGCGGTTTTCACCCTCTGCGCCCCGCGCGAAGAGTGTAACGGCGACGGCGATGGTGATGGTGATGGTGACGGTGGATACGATGGAAAAATGTGTGCGTCCTGGGCTATTCCGGCAGCTCGTGGGAGAACTCGTTCGATTCTCAGTGTCTGGAAATAATTAGAGGCCGAGGTGGCCCGGGTGTTGCCACGGCAACCGCCAATCAGAGGGCAAAGAAAATTTTTTCCTTTTATATCGCGCATTTTTCTGTGCTCTCGCCCCCGCGCGAGCGCGCGCCCGAGAAAAGGGGCTCGCGGCGGAGTACGCGGGGGTGTTGCAGCGGCTCGCCGCGCTCCGCGGATCGCCGCCGAGGGGGTTGCCGAGCCTCCTCACCCACCCCCCCGCGTCAGATAATGTATGCAGAGACACGTTGAAACATGTGGATATACTCAGGCCCCTGGTCTGCGCGTGCACGTGCACGGTTTCCATGGGCGTGTGCGGCACCGTAGACGCGAAATACCCAGAAATCGCGATTGCACGTTACCACTCCACGCGCGCGCACTCCTTGTCTTCACGCTTCGCTGTGAGCGCCGATGCAGCCCCGACCGCGTCCTCTAAGAGCTCCCGCGAATTTTCTTCGCCGACGGACACGGGGCCACGTCTCGTCCCTCCTATCAAGCCTTTCTTCCTTCCTTTCCGACTGATTATTGTCGAACGTGGCGCTTCACCGTCCGGAGATCTCAGTGGCGATGCTTGGGTGATCGTGTCGATCCTAAATCGCGACGGTAGTGGTCACTTTCCATCGAATCGTACGAAATTCCAAGTTGTATTACGAATTCCTACTTCCTGCCTTCGTACTTCAGTTAAGAGAAGGCCCTTTGAAGCCTGAGTTTGAAGATACTTCATCAAGCACCGGATCTTTCAATTCCATTTTATAAAAACTTAAGATACACACCCCTGAATAGTAAATTAAATGGATACAAATTATGCTATCCTTAATCTTCAAGATCTTAACCCTTGCAACGTGTTGCAAATACTCGAAACTGCGGTATATGCTGTGCAAAAATTAGGAATATCGTCTTACTGTTACCTTCCAACTGCGGAAACAACTCACAGCAGTCGGCTCTCGCAATTATTCGCATGAAATGGCAAACTACGTTGTTCCTTCGTTCCAGACACGCTGGCGAAAGAAAGTTTCCAGTCTGACGGAATCTTTGACGACGCGTTTCCTCGCGGCAACCAGCCATCCCATTAGAAAACGGGAACGAGAATGTTGTTTATTATTTCGTTTGCACGATGACTCCTGGTGCGACGAAAACCATTCTCTTTGATGTTTCGCCACCGCGTCCCCGTGGCATCGGCTTTTTCAATTAATGCAAAAAGGAGTGTCTTAAGCCGACACCCCCATGGAACACTTCACCTCGCTTTCGAAAATGGCGTGCGCGGATGCCAGAAGAGACATGTTTGCTATTGTAAGCGAGCCTTGGAGCCCGCTCTGATCACGTTGATAGCAAGGGAACAGGGCGAATCTACCCTTTCTTTCGAGCAATTGTTGCCTCAGTAGCTCGGAGCTCTTTTAAGAATCCTATGACGACTTGGCCAATTCATTAAAAGAATCATACAACAACCAAACGAATTTTCTCTAAGGTGATTCGACGTTCGAAATAGCAATTTATATTTGTATCTTCATCCTCCCTGCTTCCTCCCGAGGTCCGTTTATTATCCGTGACAAATTCCGGGCGGACAGAGCGATCATTTCAATTACCAGAAGTCATCGATGTCGCGAGACAAAGGGTGTCCTCGTGGATCGTCGAAAAGACGTCCTTGCGCCCGTCACGTTCGATGATCGTGGCCGTACGGAGTGCTCGGAGGGAAATAATAAATGTCGACTGGCACTGGCAAAAAGAGGCTCTTTCCGTCGAACCGAAGTGTGGGTGTCACGGGGCAGTACGGGCCGCCTGAATGGTTCTTATTTTGGTTCGGTTTGACAGCGAACGCCTTTGTCCCGGGGCCAAACTGAAAGCCGTACCTGTTTTAATTAACTTATTCAAACGATACCTGGCCGGATATGTAATGTCACCGCGGAGGACATGCGAGGGACGTTTAAATGGACCTCTTCAGATACATGGCAGGTCGCACGACCATCCTGAAACGAATATCGGAGCCCACCAAGTGTCAGCAGAAGAGCGTTCTATTGGCTTCGCTGGTGGACACCATTGTGATGTCGGTCCGAAGGTGTGGCTTGGGCCAGTGAGAAGATTCAACAACCAACAAACTCTTATAACACTCGCCTTTCGAGCTTTTTCTCCCCAAACAGCGAGCACAGTCGACTTGCATCGACGTTTCCTTCATCGAAACTAAAGACAACATACATCTCATCCTGGAGGATAACATGAAGTGTACACACCCAGAAGATGGGAGCCCTTTTCTTTCTTTTCCCCGCTTTTCCTAAGAGCAGCAATTCCTCGGGCCTTCAACGCCCACCTTCCATTTCCCCCGAGAAATGGCAGGAATGCCCCCCCCCCCCCCCCGTTGTTGCGCGAAAACATCGCTAATCACGAGTCAACGTCCCACAGCTTGGTCCCAATCGATGCTGACGCAGGCCCGCGTGGAAATCGAGAATCATGGATCGGTCGAAGTGTCGGGTTTCCGCCGGTCAAAATTTCTTCCGGTGGGCCGGGGTTCGCGGCGCAGCAGAATGCCACCGGGTAACACGACACGTATATCCCTTCTTGGCAAGCACGTGGGAAGAAACCGCCTCCTAAATACGCTCATAGAAACCGTGAAAGGGGTGTGTTTCAAAACATGTCACCTTCAATATCGGCGCTGGCCATCGATCCGATACTGCCTGGACGAAGGAGCGGGCCTGGTGTTCCGTTTCTCGGATCCAGCCTCGCCACTGCGATCGAGAAATTCATCCTGGATCTCTTCCGCAGCGACTGGCGCACGTGAACCAATGGAACACGATGGAATCTCGATCGATTTCATTGGCTTCGTTCGGTACGATCCCTTTCACAGGACCGATGTCGGAAGACGGGCCCCGTTGTTGTCTGTACTTCCGGTTCCAGGGTTTAGTCGCTCGCGAGTTGATTGACGAAGCAAGAATGGAGATCGATTCATTGGCTCCTCTTGGTTTGCGATTAATCCCATGGTTTCTTGGAGTGATTCGATCTCCTCCCTGTCAGGCTGCCTTCCGGTGTGGTTTGTCGATATCTTTTGCTGTCTGCCGGCAGATTCTGCAGGCAATGTCTAGGTATCGCGTTACTGGAGAGTTACAGAATAGTATTGTGTAGGATCTACTTAGAATGGAGTGTCTTAGCGCAAGCTGTAAGGGAAATTTACGTTGGTACTTGTCTGCAACGACCCGCGATGTCTGCTTAATGATAGCCGGTTTCTAAAGGCTCCTAAAACTTGGAATTTTCATGCGAGTCCAATTGACGAGAAGATTTGTGGTACTACCGAGGGACGCGAGTCGTGTCATCCATTTTCCGGCAAAAGAAACAAATTTTTCATTCAAGAATGAGAGATTTTCTCCGACTCTCTCTCCCTACTTTCATCTCCATTCGATCGCCGACATCGCGATCTACCACCAGTGATTGGGAGATTCTTCCTCTTCCAGGCATCGACAGTCGTGTAGTTAATACAGCCAGCGATCAATTACGCGCCCACTAGGGTGGAGTGAAAAAAACTTTTTTTCGATGATCAATTTCTAATAGTGCGGAAAAGTTGTCTACTTGGCCCAATAAAACGTGTAAAAAATTTCAGCCCCATCGGATAATTTCTTCTGTGTGCACCAAAGGCCTTAACTTTCAAAATTTTAGTACAAAACGTAAAATTAAAAAAAATATATAAAATGCAAAATACATAAAAAATAATTAAATTATTAAAAAAAACGAAAAAAATATAAAATACAAAAAACAAGGAGCCCGACGTACAGCTACCTCCGCGTGGTTGGTTCTGGGCCACTTGTTCTGTTAGGAAAGTGAGCGAAGAGCTGCATTTTTTTATAGTTACAGTGCCATTCCTATCGTTCCGAAACCAGCCACGGGTGTTTCTTTGCTTCATTTACGCAACAAATATAGTCTTGGGTATAAAAAAAGGTAGAATCCACCAGCTGAAGAAAGTTGCAGTTTCTTAAGTTTTGTACTAAAATTTTGAAAGTTAAGGCCTTTGGTCCACACAGAAGAAATTATCCGATCGAGCTGAAATTTTTTACACGTTTTATTGGGCCAAGTAGACAACTTTTACGCACTATTAGAATTTGATCATTGAA
Organism: Andrena fulva; assembly: GCA_946251845.1. NCBI lineage: Eukaryota > Metazoa > Arthropoda > Insecta > Hymenoptera > Andrenidae > Andrena > Andrena fulva. The sequence continues at coordinate 55,141,334 of OX276329.1, read as the reverse complement.
AAAATGTTTTTTTCACTCCACCCTAGCGCCTACCAATCAATCATCCTAATTTGTCTCGCGTGGCCGTTAATGGGATCCAATTTGCACGTGGAATGCGAGTGAATGTGTGCCGTATCTGAACACGCATTCATCTGTTCCTGGAGATAATCCTATGGAAATGTAGAATTTTAATGGCCAGCTACCTTCCACGGCTGTGACGTAAATTCGTCGACATTTGATCTCCGTTGATTACAATTCCTGGTGCTATAATCTGCTATCAGTACGAATTGATTGGGAAGTGTATGGGAATATTAGACATGGGTCTGTCCTTCGGAAGGAAACTTTAACTCTGACATATTTGGTAAAATGGTAACTTTTTGTTAGACATTGTCGCTTAGTTTTGAGACCTTGAGTTCCTTCTTTTATATCCGACGATTTTGTCAGTCGAGCGACATTTCGCACTCCTCGATCCATCCTTGCACACGATGCCGATCTGTCATTTATAATATATCGTACACGCGATTCGCGCTCGATGCGCAATATTGCGAAAGGAGAAAAAAGGGGTCCAAAGCAATGTGTCTCTGAGGAGGTTCGTATTCCCAGTTCACTTTGCCTCGCACCGGATTAATGGTGACGGTGTGCGCAACTTGGATTTTCATTACTCTGAATCTCACGCGTGAAAGTGCACCTCCAGCAAAATTCCGCGATAATTCCGACACTGACCCCGAGAGTAATCGAACGAAATCTTGAAATCATGCGACCGCTGAACAATCACAACCGAGAAATTCGTTTCCATCGAGTGGCATCCATTCAATCACTTTCGTTCTACCGCGATGGGCACGTGGGCATTGAACAGACAAACCTAAGCTTTTCCATCAACAAACGCTAGTGATAGTCGAAGCTAGACCTGTGCACTACGACACTTTTCAACACCAAAGCCCTTCGATTTCCCGCAAATACGCGAGCAATCAAGGAACCGATTCTGGAAGGATTGAAAGCTGCACAATCTCCATTGAAACAAGCCTTCTTTTCCTAAAGAGACTCTTCCCAAAATTCGCGTAGAATCTAGATACTACTCCCACGCATCGTCCCCCAAGCTCGATCGCCACTTTCGACCAGCGAATTATCCCCGATTATCCCCGAAGCTCCCAAAGACCGAGGCAACCTCGGAAGCTCCCCGAAGCTGCAAATCCGTGGGATGAAAGAACGCAGCATCGTCGAACGTGATTAATATTGGCATTTCGCGCGGTGCGATTCGCGGACGAAACGCACACGCGTCCGCGCATCACCGGAGGCCCCGTTGCCTCCGGCACACGCGGCTGCACGCATAATGCGTTTCTGCGGGGCTGGAGTGTGGGCGAGAGCGCGGAGGCACCCTCTGTATATCCGCCGCTTTTAAACAGTAAATACATTTTAGCGGTGTAGCGGGTAATGTGTAATATTTTTAATTGGATCTCTCCGTCTCTGTCGCGCTCTCGGCACCGGCGCCCTTCGGCCGCTTCTTCCCGCGGCAAGGAAACCGCTCGAAACCTCCGCGCCGTCCGTCGTCGCCAACCCCTTCGCTCGCCCGCTCGCGCGCGCGTCCCTCCGCCACCCTCTCGCTACCCTCACGGTCGTCGCTGACGGAACTTGCAATTATTTTCTCGTACCTTGTGGATTGTCGCACTGTAAAAATTCTTCTCGCCCGCCACCTCCCTCCCCCCCGCAGGTCCCTTTTCTCTCGGCGTGTGTGAGTGAGCCCCGTCGCTTTTTCCGCGCGCGTGTGCTACGCGCGCCCGCCCCCGTCGCTTTCCTCCCCCTGCCGGCGCATTATATCCTGGCTTTGAGGGCCGCGTAGCCTCCAGGTGGCATTAGACCCCGCAGAAAAGGACACTGAGGTGAATTAGTGACAGTGGCGGACGGGCGATTCTCTACGCGGGGGTGGCGCGCGTCGCGGCCTGAAAAATTGAAAAGCAAAATGGCGCTTAAAGGCTAGACCGACACCGCCGCCCGGTGATACGGTGCTAATGGTCCCTGGCTTAGGTCCACGCACGTCCTGATGGCTTCCAGGAGGATTCCACTGCCGCCTCCTCTCCGCTGTCTTCCTGAAGCCTTCCATTGTGCTTCTGTACGAGACGGGGCGATCGTAATTGCCGCCACGGTTTCCTCTCTGTTTCGATTCCCAATTGTTTGGAAAGGATTATTAACGGTGGAGCTTGCTGGCTGAGTTTTGGAAAGCTTTTAGGTTGAGGGTAGTTGGGAGAAGACCTGCTGTCTGCCGTCTTCGATCAAGGTAACACCTGGAATCTGACCACCATTATCATCCATAAAGCCGGGAATCCGTCGGGAAGCTAAGCTGAGCTATGCTATGCTATGTTTTAGCTTAGCTTTTGGTGGAAACCGTTCCATAAGACTGTATCGAAGCTAATTTTTTTAAAACGTAGCATTGCATGGCTTAGCTTTAGATTCTTGAAACACTGGAATTTTATTCATTTTAAACGAAAGAAACTCTTCTTGCTATTCCTCCAGCATTTGCGCCGTGTATCGCGTAGATTCCAAAGCTGTCTTGTCAATTAATATAACACCAAGTGTCAGTAAATTCTGTGATCGTAAACTTCCATCTCAGCCGTTATCCAGCGTGAATCGAACAGCGCGAGTTGATAGGGATCTCGATTGTCGTTCGCGCAAGGAATGAACATCTGTTACCTGGTGAACGTAGGTTTCGGATAAGCATCTCGACCGGATGACGAAGAATTGCGTTATTATTCCACGCCGTGTAAACTGTCGTCACCGATAACCATCGACGCGGCCGCAGGCGTTAGGAGCGTGAAAACATCGTCTGAATGGATCCACAAAACATCAATTTTCTCGCGCAGACAGTGGGAAGCTCTGCGCAACAATAGAATGAAAACTTTGCAAAGAGTACTCGTGTTGAGTCAGATTGAAGTACAGTGATGGCATAAATCCGCCGAGACTTGATCAAATCCAAGATTCGTTTGTAAGCTAGAAGCTCTAAATTGTTAGAGTAGATAGTAATAGCCAACACAGTGTTAGGACTCATTCGCTGAACGTGGAAAATAGTTGAATTTAATGAAATCAAATCGTCACTCGCCGAAGAAGCTTGCCGTCGCAATGGCGTATTTCGTCACTGCTTTCAGAGCTTCCGTTAAACTTTTCTGCGGGAGATTTTACCAATTTTCTGGCATAGATTCGCACGAAATATTCACTGAATTATTCCATCCAATGCGCAAAATTCGGGACACGTTGCGAGTAGTGTAATCGCAGCTAATAGCGACGCAACGGATAGCCTGTTACGTCTTATACTACTTCGGGACATTGTGAGAAAATAATTCGTGTTCAATTACCTCTGTGGCACCGAAAAATTAAACAACTCGTTACTATTCGTTAGAGCCATTAAGAAAATAGAATTGAAACTTTCAGTAATCCAACGAACCAGCATCCCACTCTCCTCAACGAATACCAACGTCGGAGTGGCGAAAATTCAGCAATTCGCGTTCGACGAGAAGAAATACAACATTTTGTGACGTGGCAGTGCAACTACTATCAACAGCGAAGGGCAAATTCTGGCAAAACTGGCAATATCCACGCGCGTGAATTGCGTGAACAAGGACAGTCGCGTTCTCCAAAAGGAGCGTGAGATCGGAATCGCTGAAGGGTCGAGCGGTTCCACTTCATCAACGCCCGATTATCTCGACTTTGAACGGACAGAATCATCGGGGTTAGGCTGGCGAATATCGGCCATTGCCGTGGAAGATTGCAGTCGCTGGTACGCGTCGCTCCTTTTGTGCTTTTCTTCTTTCTCGATCGGCCGCGTTCGGTCCACCATTTTGAGGGATGCGGACGTTGGCCCAATTTCTAGGGGTTGGTCTTTTGTAGATCGACTCGCCCTGCCCCGAGCAACCCTCCCCGCTGTGACATTTATTTTAACAAGGTAACGACATTACGGTGTTAGGTCAGATTAGGGGATCCCCCTGGGCGAGCTCGAGGGGCCTAACGACCAATAGAATTTATTGTCCCGGGCAATGTACGTGATTTCTCCGCTGTTACCTTCTCTCCCGTCATGGCTACGTAACGGATTTTCTGCGCCTCCGTCGAGCTGCTGGTTTCATTGTGTCACCTTCTTTCCCATATGCATTCAGGGACATTCCCCTCGACTTTAATCATCGTTGTATTGCACTGTGTGGTCCATAGTGTGAGAGGATCGGATAAAGAAACTGTCCCTTGTCAAACAATTTCGTGCGCGAGGTTTCTATACTGTAATATCATCCACGAAGTGTCATTTAAACGAAATTTATGTCCCATTCACTTTGAAATCAATGAAAAAGACAGAAACTAAGCAACAAATCATACGTTCTTTTTATATACACAAAAGATTGCTTCTACTACCCCAGCCCTTCGTCGAGAAGTACGCTGAAACATCTTTCCTGAAATCAACCCACCACAGAATCTAATCGGCGAAGAAATCGCGCAAAACGTCATCAAGCTAGTTCCTTTCGAGAATATTCAGCGGAATGGAGCTAGTGAACTCAATTTTCCCATTTCGTTCGCGCTTGGAACAGAAAACCATCGGCCTCCTCCACTCCGCTGGAACATTTTCCAGCCATGCCCGGCGTTTCAGCCATTTTGTTCGGCTCCCGGTGGGATCCGCGGCGACGAATGCCGAAGGTCGTTCCGCGGAAGCCTGTCAATTAAGGTGTCATCGCTGATGGTCCCCGCGTGCTGGGAGTCGTTGATTGAGCCCCGCGATTCGCCGAGAACACCGGCGGAGAATAATAAGTGGAGCGCCATTAGCCCGCGCTCGGCCACCGAGCCGCCTCTAACGATTTATTTAGCCCCGGGAAAAGTGGAAACTCGGTACCGGGCTCGTATAATACGCGGGGATCGTGATTCGAGTTAACGAGGATTTTTACAGAACAAAAAACGCACGGCGGAAAGGAGGGAAGGGTGGACGGAGACGGCGACACGCGGACGCGGGCCGCGGAAGGGAGAAACGGCGACGAGAGGAGCGAGAGACCGGGGGAAGAAAATAAATGTTCCGGCCTCGAGGCCGCAAGTATTTCTGCGCGGCGTCGGCGTAGGATATCATTATCATTTAATTTTCGCGTTCGACGAAACGGCCGCCGAATCCTCGCGTCGTTAACGTTAACGCCGTGATTCGGCGGTCCTCGTTGTTTTCTATAGACCGTGAAATTTAAATGTCCCAATCGATGCCCGATCATTATTCACGCTGCCGGGGGAGGAACGGTGTAACCGGTACCACCGCGACGCCCCGGCAGACGCTGGAAATACGAATTTCCCCGCTCGAGTATTGCGTCTTCGAGGCGTTCCACGGTGTCGATGAGGTCGAAAGGTGTTCTCGAAACGATCCACGCTTGGAGAAATTCGTCGTTGTCGGCGTTATATCGCGGAACGAATGGGACGCGTCGATGACTACGTACCACGATTTTTGGTTGCGCCATCGTGAATTTATTAATACAGACTCCTGGCTTCGAAGTCGAATGGCTGGGAGGACGAATGGAGGATCGTTTGGGATAATGGTCTTGGCAAACAGGATCCAGGAGCTTCTGGTGTTAGGAATAAAAATTTCTTACCAATTTATTGGAGGGTGGGTGGGAAGGGGTCGTCGTCTGTATGCATAGGTCTTAAAAGGGATTGCGTTTCGCTTCATTGGTACGCGATTTCTGTTTCTAGATATTTACCACTGATTTGTTTTGAGAAATGGGTAGAGGATTGTTTATTTAATCAATCGTATGTTATGTTTGACAGTTCCAAGTGAATGAATCAGGTTTAGGGAGGAGTAGAAGTGGTCTAATTAAATTTAGTGGAATTGAAGAACATAATCTACGTTTATTCTAAGACTCGTGAATAATATTTAGATGGGGAACGTATGTTTTAGGCGTGGGATGTGTAGCAGTAGGAATATTATTATTTTTACGTGCACACTACGAATGGAAGGAAACGTTTTTGTCCCAGAATTACAAATGGGAATGGTGCTGCATGAATAAAAACCAATTTACATCGTGCCCAGTAGAGTCCTGTCGTCATTTCTGTCGCAAACTGCATAAATCTGAATAATTGAACGTTTTAAGTTCGTAAATATTTAATTTCACTGAATGAAGATGATTACGAGTCGCTGTAATTTACAGAATTTCTGCGTTTAGCAATAAAGTAATTTACCAGAGGGTTGCCAGTAGTTTATTACGAACGAGGTTAATACTAGGGGTGGTTAAGCAGATGTTGGCGCCATCTCTCCTAAGGATACTCAAATGTAACGTTTCATTTTCACATATTTTTACGTCTGATATACAAATAATATTGACATCAACGCAATCTTGACATAGAATAGAGTTGACAAGCGTAGTTTCAATTAGCTGCATCAATATTTCCTTCTCTTACCTGAAAAATTCGATGTTACCATGGTTTAGGGGAAACTTTTTCATCCGTCGATAATAATTTTTCCCTAAATTGTCGGTAAGGAAGAGAACTGCAGCATTTCATAGGGGGAAATTACATTCAAATCTAGTGATAAACGGCGCTGCCATCGTCTTTCCTACGCTTCGACGATGATCGATAAAGTACGAAACTTTAAACATTTAAACATTAATACTCGCGTTAGGAAGGTGGAAACCCAATTTCTTCAAACCTACATGTCCAAAAATATTTTTCATGAAGAGAAATTTTATTTATTTGTTCTGTAAAAAAGAATATCCTAGTGTCGGTACTTCACCATGGCCTTCATAGTAACGTTCTTCATTTCGCTATAATTAGCCTATTCTTCGTTGCTTAAATGCCCTATAAAATTGTTTACAGAAAAGTAAAACACAATGCACATGTTCTAGGAATATTACACAACATACTTCCTTCTTAATTCTTAGAATTGATTGCAGCTGAGCCAACCTATTGCATCACCGATACTGCCACCGCAGTGCACTATTCATTCCACCATAAATCTATAATAATCTCGCATTATACCCTCTAAATACTTAAGCACAATTCCCTACGTTCTCTATAGAAGGATAAGTCACCCGTACCGCAGCAGACAGGGAAGAAAATCGCGCACCTTCCCCTCGACCCTGAGACACATAAAATCGCTAATTTCCTGAAACAACAAAGGCAAGATATAGCGTTACTTATCAAACTAGTACACTTCGCAGCACCACAAACCAGCTAACACTGCCCAAACTAGTTCCATCGGGATGAAAGAAACAAAGTCGAGGTGGCCCGAGACAGTGACCCCCAGCTGTTCAGCCTGTCCCCTTCATCAGTCAAAGGCGTCACGTTCCTCCCCGTTCGCAGTCCCCTGAAATCAACCTAGAATCCCAGAAAAATAAAGGAAAAAGGAAAGAAACGCGATAGAGCATCTACGCGAGTCCCGGAGGTATCCCGCCCGCGCGCTGCCGCCGCTCGCGCTCGCCGGGCTCTCGATTAATCGATAAGACAGTTGCCGCCGGCGGCTGTTACTCGTTTCTTTATCACTGGCCTAGTTCGGGGTCAGGCTACCGGGGGCGCTGGCACGCTGCTCTTCTGCTCTTCTGCTCCTCCTTCCACCGCCTACGTTCAAGTCGAATTCAACATTGACCGTCGTCGGACGGGCCTCGTCGCCGGGGCGAAACTCACGCGTGCACGCGTCCTCGTCGCCGCCGCCGTCGTTCGTCATCGTCACGGGAGAATGACGGGCATCGGCCCACGAGACTCCGCCGCGTTGTCTTGGCACGTCCTCGCGAGCCGCGTTATGTGAACGTCCTGCACCGGGGGACCCAGCGCCTACCACTCCGCGCTAGCATGAGCATTTCCCAGGACAGCGCGGCCACGATCGTCTGCAGGGAGGTTTTCGACGAGACGTCGCATCCGTCGAACGAAGGTACGCGCGGGGGAAGGAAGAAACATACGGTTGACGTGATACGTCAAAGTCAGCCTCGCAGTGCCCAGTGCCCCGTCCAGGCCCTCCTCCCCTCGCGATCGATGTCGCACGGGGTGGCTTACTCTCGGCTGGCCGCCGCACTGTCAGCCACCGTTTCCGCTTTCACTCCTACGGCCCGGTTAATTCCTCTAGACACTGGCGATTCGGCGATCGCGGCCTTGACCAACGACTTGACCTGCCCCTGCCCGTTGCACTCCTTCGCTTAATCCCTTCCGGTGGCCGAGCCCGATCCCGAAACGGTTAATAGACGGCAGACGTCGTTCAATTTATTGGATCGTCGTCAGCTGTCGTACGATCGTGCGTTACCGTTGCACGCGCCCGGAGCCTCCTCGGCGCAATAGAGACGAGAGGCAGAGGCTTTTTGTGCAGTCCGCAGGCACGTCGCTTTCGCGAGCCACTCGGTTGCGCAATGCAAAGTGATGTAAAACTGCATTGCACCCGGCGGGGTTGTTATCTAATGGCGGTGGCAGGGATGACAGCTCGTGGGCAAACTTTATCCTCGTGGCATCGTAACCCCCTGTCAAGTGTCCGCTTGCCGGACGAGCGTAGAAAAACGATTCGTTCGAAAGGAAATTAATCGGTCGCCGCACGTCGCTCGCTGGCAAGGTCGCGCTGTACCCGATCAACGGGAAGCAATCGGTGGCAGGTGAACGCCTGGGAAAGGGTTAAGACGTAGGATAAAGTCATTAATAGAACGGTAAAGGGTTGAATAGTTTTGGTGGAGAGTTTCCTTGTTTATTTACACCGTGGCCGCACGGGAGCAGTGAGCCCGTAGCCTAGCGCGCCGAGGAAAATCAATAGGATCCGCAGTGCGGCGAAAGTTTTGTCATAAGCCTCGAGGACCTCCCTCTCTGTTAGCCCTGCCATCGGCCGAATTTCCAGCGGTACGAAATCCCTTAAATTACCTGGAGTATAGAAGGAAGCTTGTCCGGCAAGGGGGTGTGGTGGGAAAAGGCATCGTAAACCCTCGGAATCATTGACCGTGGCACTTTGAAGCGGCTACGAAACTTTATCCACCGCGGGGGAGACAGATGTTGTGGCGGGCAACCCCCGTGCAACGGGCCACCTGTCAAAGACTTCCATGATGGAATTTTTAATCGGTCCCCTTTGCAGCGCTGTCGCCGCGTCTACGCAAAGAAACCGTCAACTATTCAGACCTGCTCGACGAAGGGACGAGCTCTTTGCTCGAAGACGCTGCCATTAATTCTATGTTTGAACTTGAACGTCGCCCTGATACTTCCGCCAACGCGTTCTGGCAGTCGTCTGCCGGCGTTATTCCGCGATTAATTCCCGTGCGAGGAACTCGCGAGCTGTGTGTCGGGAATAATGCAGGCGGGAAGGTTCCCAGGAAGCAGGAAGTTCTTTTATCGAGGGAGATCGGTAAACATAAGCGGCACTGCTTTGACGGAGTCTCTAGCTTTGCCGGTGATTAATTATCTATGATAAGGAACGCGAAATGTCAGCGACTATAGCGCGGCGCAGCAAGTCGGAGCTCGTGAATTATTTTCGGGAACAATCAGTGACTATTTCGGTTACCCAACTTTCGCTTGTTTCAACGTATAGAGCGAGCCCGGGTGGATGGCACGCGTTATTGAAAAATTAATTCGCCGCGAGGGAAGGTCGACGAGCATGTTGCCAAATTAATTCCAGCATACGTGGCGACTGTTTACGAGTCCACGGTGTGACGGAGGAATAATGTTTGAAGCTAAGAGGCATCGAAAGGTTAATGTCGATTTTTCTTGTTACGAAAGCATGATGCTTTTCCTCGGGACATAGGCAATGCTGCTCGGCGCGCGCCAGCCGCGAAGACATTTTGACGTCCCCTTTCTTCCGGAAGGACAGTTCCGCGTTGCCACGTGTAACCTACACCTGGCCTATAATCGATGAGCGTCGTTACACTTCGCCTACGGTCGACCCGGGAGCCTTGAAATCACTTGTCCTCAAGAGCCTTTCGTATTACTCATCGACGGGGCTATTAATAGCAGGCGACAATTTAAAAATGCCACCCCTATCCAAGCGATGAAATGCTCTATCTACGTGGACGCGCGGCTGCCCATCGATAAATCCGCGGATCCAATAATACGGTGTCAAGAAGTCCTCTGGTTCTCGTACGGCAAATCCTTGACCTCTTTCCACGCTTCGCGGAACGTCCTATGCACGCACTTGGGAGCGAAATCGCGGCGAACGAACGCATACCAGGGCATATTAATTAATCCACGAGGCGGCCGAGGTAGTGGACGGTTCAGCTCCTAATTAGCTAATGGAGCACGCGCGCGCGTTCTTTCCTTATTTTTCCAGAGGTGATCGACTATGCTAGACGCCTGGGAATCGACCCCGATGCGGAACCACACCTCATGGACTTGGCCCGCGAGGGCCTCATGGCGGCCCTGCCCAAGGGCTGGCTGCCCTGCTTCCACGAGGCCAGCGGTGCCTGGTATTACTACCAGGCGTCCACGGGAAGCGCCAGCTGGGAGCACCCCCTGGACCCCGTTTACAGGAAGCTGGTAGAGCAGGCCAGGGCTGGCAACGCCAGGCAAATGAGCGTCGGTACGGATTGCCTCGTCATTACCGCTGAATGGAAAATATAGGATTAATGTCGCGCGCTTGAATCGCGGGGCGCGCGCTTCCCGCGCACCTTGCACTTGATAGAGAATCGTGACAGAGACCGATTATGCTAATGCGTTCACCTCTTAGTTTTGCAACTGACCTATAGCGAGCGGATGAATGCTGGTGGGCCTGAATGTGCATTCTCGTTGCATCCAGACGGAAACCGTGTTCGTGAATGCCTCTACGTGCGATGCAATTCTGCTTTTCATTTCATAGTGGTTGCTTTCTTGTTTTCCACGGGGAATAGCGGAATGCCTGATTTAGATTGCACTTGTCCTTCTTTTGGTTTTGTTAGTGTATGTATGGTGAAGTGAGGGGAGATGGATTGAAATCTATTTTCTATTTTCGTTTTGGTTTAATGATCGTTGGGCGTTTGTGTTCCGTAGAGAATACTGCCCTCCTTAGTTAAACCGTCCTATCTAGCATTTTTTCATTTTTTGAGATATGTTGAAATATTTGAAGTAGCACACGTCTTTTACCTTTTAAGTAATGTTAGAAAACTCTAAGTGCTTCGTAAAGATTTATAAACAGTCTAATGTATTTAACCTAACTTATTTCCAAATGGTTAAAATATCCTATCTAAAACAATTAATTAATTGGTACGTTAATAATACATTAGCTACCGGTACACCTATTACAAAAAAATATATTAGGCTGTTACGAAATAATGACAACATGTTTTAATGTGAATAAAGGAAAATAAGGACGGTACAAAGTAAATGATAGAACTTCAGTTTTCTCGGTTGTTTCAAAATGCTAGATAGGACATTTTAACTAAAGAGGGCAGAATAGTGCACAAACTCTGTATATAGGTGTATAGAAATTGTTAGTTTTTATAACGAACGAGTAAGGGATAACGATAGCGAGTAACGATACGGTACAATGTAATTATCACTGGAAATATTTTTCATTAGTCTGCCGTGTATCCATCAAAGTCACATGTCGCTTATCGAAAGTCACCGACTTTGGCACAGCAGGCACACAGATTAGAGCTGGCAGTCCCGCGTTTTGTACGTGTATGTAGAACGTTGTATACAAATAAAGGAGAAAGTTGTGAATCGTCGACTCGTAGTGGCATGATTATTTGTTTGTCAATTGTCTTCGTACAATAGGAATCGAAAGTCTCACGTTCCAACGTGCAGTGGTCCCCTCTTTATCAGATCAGGAGTTTCTCTCGATAACGATTGGCTCGTCCGACATGCTTTCGTATCCACATGCCCAGATCGATACCGAATGGGTAGCAAATAAGATAAGATAATGGTAATCTTCAGAAAAATCAAGCGTCATTGCTTCCTAGCGAATGTTATCTCGCCAAGATGTGCCCAAACAGAGAGACAGAGAGAGGCCAGCAATCGTTGCCACGATTCTCGCCTCCGTTGAACGCTTCGCTTATGAACACCTGTTCAGCTACGCGATCGGACTTGCCAAAATCTCGACGATCGCCGAGCGTGTCGAGCGTGTCGCGCGCTCCACGCTAATATCTCACCTCGTTAGCGTGTTTTGCCAGGCTTCGATCCAGGGCCCAAGGACTCCGCTTCGCAATCGAACCGCGAGCTGGCTTTCCGTCAACGATCCATTATATTTTTAGGCTCGTCCACGGAAACTTTGGCCACGATCTCCGGACAATTACGTCGCGCCCGTACTTCCTCGTTTCTTGCATCTCTGGCATTACTCTCCTCCCCACTGCCCCCCTTTCGTTCACGCCCGTCGGACGGGACTTTCTCGATCGCCGGGCCGATCGTCGATCGTCGATCGCCGGCCGGGCACGCGAGCACGACACGCGCCGGTTACGTAAAGTGGAAATATTCCCGGCTGACCTTGCAGCATCGGGTTCGTACGTACAATTACACGTCGCGCGTTCGTTTTCTTTTCCAATGACCGCAGATCGTGACGGCGAAACAGCGCGATGCCTATTGGCTTGGTTTTTTTTTTTTACGTAACGCGCCGCTCCTCCTTTCAGGTTTTATGTAACCTCGCGGGACTCGCGTGCGCGCAACCAGCGGGCGGTATCCAGAGTGAACGACTCCGCGTCGTTAATTATTTACAACATGGTGCACCGATTACGATAACGTGGCGGCGTTATCGCGCGCGAACTGCCCGATCACGCCCGAGCGTCGCGATAGCACCTCAAAAATATTTACGAAATTAATACGTGGGATCTGGTTTTGTCAAAGTTCATCGCTGCTCCCGCGCATCGGCCGGCCGCTATCGCCGCCGCGGGACCACGTCTCTGCTCTCGCAGAAAGCGAAACGCACGGCCAGGCTGCATGCCCCGGTTTAAGCGCCGTGCATTCCGCGCCGCCTCGAGTGCAATAGAGTTACACGGCCGAGTTACACGCTCGAATTGGTCGCCGCCGATCCTCATCGATGGCACGGGCCCCGGGGCAGACGAACGGCGGTGCTCGCCGGAGGGCCCTCGAAGCTCTATGGAGCGGCGCGACACATTCGTCAAGGCACTCGCGTGTCGGTGCACTCGCTCGTGAAAGTACGTAATAGCCGGTGATCGGGGGATCCGTCCAATTATCGCGTCGCCTGTGTATCGGACGGGAATCGTCGCCGGCACGACGCTCTTTGAAGCTCGCCACGGGACTCGTAATCGGAAGGGTGCGGTGAATCGATTTTCGCGCGGGTGCATCCAACTTGCTCGACCATTTTTCCACCGAGCTCGAGATTCCTGGAGGTTTCTGGTGACGTCACCGTTTCGTTTCGAGGTATGAATTAGGCGCGAGATCGAACTGATTGCTATTGGATAAGGAAGTGCTGCTCGGGGGCCGGTCAAAGGTCCTGTTTAAAAACGTGTGTAGACTGTTGGCCCGTAGTCGCGACACAGGCCAAATTGCACGAGTGCGAAAAGTCAATATTTGTTGGCGGCTCGGTCCCTCTGGCATTCTGGTTTTCACGGCGGAAGATTAAAGGCTCAGGCGTCTAAAGAGCGGAGTTTTTCAAATTTCCCCGTGTAGACGGTTCTCCGAGCCTCCCTTTGCGGGGCAGCTTCCCCTAGGAACGAGCCTCGCGCTGGTTTCAACGCGAGTTCGCAATATCAAACCGCTCGGATGCGCATCTCGCGGTTTCCTCTGGCCTATTAATAGTCTCGCGCAGTTTCCTTATCAGCCTGGCTTTTCCACCGGTAATCTTTGAAGACGTATTTTTTCGCTGGCCTGGGATGTCTGTCGGTGCGAAAGAGGTAGGAGGAACACGAGCGCACGTGGCTGTAAAAGGCGTTTCGAACAACGCGACAGAGCCTCTCCCGGTTGATACATAATCATCGCTTGTGCGTTTCCCCAGAGTTTATAGCGTGTTTTCTTATCCGTTACGTCGCCGTTCCTCTTGCCTCCGAGCGCAGTAAAAGAAAGAAAGGAAAAGAGAGGAAAAAGCAGTCGTTGACATCCACTCGAGAGAACGTTGACGCTGTCGCCTCTGTTCCCTCGAGAGGGCCATCGTGAACGAGGAAAAGTTCGCGGCGCATTTCCCCGTTGCTTCGAGCTGCTATCTGATCCACCCCCATTTCGAGCTCTCAACCGATTCGATACGATCGAAACAGCTTCAGAGTGTCCGCTTTCTGATCGACAGAGGAGGACTCGAAGACCACGGCCAAGGACCTCGAGTCGCACGAGGAGGCGACTCTGCCCAAGGAGGCATCCTCCTCGAAAGACACCCTCAAATCTGCCACCAAGGCGAATCCAGCGTCCACCAGGATTCCCACGAAACTGACGCCCTTGAAGAAGTTGGACAAAGTCGAGGGGGTCCGGAAGAGGGAGAATACCAGTCAAGAAAGGCAACACTCGAAACGCGAGGGCGAGGCGAAGCTTGACAATCCTTTGGCGACCGACAGAGCTGCCAGAGATTACACGAGCCTCAAGTTCCAGGATCCTAGGTTCTACGAGTGTCCCAAGGTCCTGGAAAGTGTGCCATCTACCAGTGCCGCGGGGACTGCCACGGCCACGGCCCCGAAACAGGAGCTGGACTTGACGGAGGTGCTGAAGAGGTCCGAGTCCCTGAGTCCGAGGGACGAGAGGGACTGGGAGCAGCTGTCCAGCAAGTTCAGCTCCGAGGAGAACATTATAGACATCGATAAGCTGAGTGTAACCACGTTGGCCAGGTCAGAGAAGCCGGAGAAGTTCGACAAGGAGAAGCACCCCAGTCAGTTTAGCCAGCAGAAGGAGCTCACTCTCAACGGTGGAGGGACTATGTTTCTGAAGAGCAACAGGAGCAGGGACACCACACCCAGCCAAGAAGGCGCCAAGCTGGAGGACTTCAGGACCGTCACCATCTCTGACGAAGCCTGCAACATCGCCGGGGACAAGCTGAAGTCGATCCTCAGGGAGAAACAGTCGGACGACGGTAAGGCGATCAAGTGTATATCTTTTCAACGTGACTCATGGTCCGTGCGTATTCGTTAATTTTGCTCGATGGTTAGCAGATGACAGGCCAGTGGACGAGGAGCGCAAGAGCGTACGCTTCGACATAGAGAAAGAAGTGTGCATCAAGTTCACCTACTCCGGGTCCGAGGACGATTGGGAGTCCGAGTCCGAAGAGCAAAACGTAAAAGCATCTGGCGTGGCCTCCAGCAATCTCATTGGTTCCATCGTGTCGCTTCAGTTCTCTCAGTGCTTCGACGACGAGAACAAGGAGGACTCTGAGAGCAAAGCGGAGGAGGATACCAAAAGGAGCTCGTCCTCCGATAAGCTGGAAGCCTTGCAGAAGAACTCGAAAGTTATCGGCAGGAGGTTCGTCGTTCAAAATGTTTCCGAGAACGAGCATCGTAGCCAAATGGCCAGAGAGAGCTCGTCCAGGGAGAGTGTTTCGAGGGAGAGTAGTCTAGATGGCGAGCCAATCAAAAAATTCGATAGGATGAAGAACATTGATTTGGTCTCGAAGAGCGAGACAGACTGCAGCTTGCCGAGAAGCAGCGACTCCGACGAGTTTCGTAGGAGTAGATCGAAGGTGGATAAGCCGAAGAAGACGATAGGTTTCTCGAGGGACAGGCAGACCGACGATGACGACACCCCCAGAGCGAACGAGGAGGTGGAAACGGAGAGCTACGATGAGCTGAAGGCCAAGCTGATGAGAGAACTTCCGAGGGACATCGAGTTGCTGAAGAAGGAGTTCGAGGATAAGCTGGAGCAGACGAAGATGGAGCTGGAAGAGAATTTCTTGGAGCAGAAGAGGCTGCTGCAGAAGAACTTGAACGACAGGCTGGAGGAGCTGAAACGCGAGATGACCGAGAAGGTAGTCGTTGATGCGAGAAGTGACGATCGCTGACTTTTGGTTTCGTATAATAATTTGATTTTTTTGTCTGTGGTTTTCAAGGAGGAACGCGAGATCCAGTGGCTGATCGCCGAGATGGACGAGACCAGGCTGGAGAACCTGCAGAAGGTGAAGGCCGAGCTGGAGGTGTGCTACGAAAAGGAGCGACAGGAGATTCTGGCGAACCTGAAGACCGAGCTGGACGATAGAAAGAGAGAGCTGTTGGAGCTGAGGAACCAGGAGATGGGTAAACTGGAGAGCGAGCACGAGCGCAGCTTGGGCGAGGAGAAGCTGGCGAAATTGAGCGAGTTGGAGCTGACCAAACAGCACACGGAGAAGATCGAGGTGATGAAGCAGGAGCTGCAGAAGGAGTTCGACGATTTATGCGCGGACCTGCGGGCGCAACAGTGGGAGAAGATAACGAAAATCACGGAGGATCATGAGAAACGTCTGACCCAGATTATCCGCGATTTTAGAGTCGACGTGAGTACCTGACGATGTCTATTACTTTAAGTACCTGAAACCTGTATGGCAACGTTGTTGAGCAACGATCTATTTCTCCCCTCCACTGTGAAAACACGCTACCTCCAATTCAATATCTACCGTTGTTTAAGGAAATTAGGTTATTTATGTGATACGAACGATCGGCGTTATGCAATGGCTAGTTAACTCACGCCAGAAGCATTCTGTCGCAAGCTTCCAGCCGGGGGCCTCGTTAGGCGCAACTTCTTTCTGCGAACGCAATAAAAGCGGCAAGCTAATCTGGCGTTAATAGATTCGTCATCCAATTCTTTCGTTTCGTCCACCGATTGTGTAACACCGTCCAGACACACGGCCGCCTTAGGATATCTTTAAGAGGGTTCCCCTCCTAGAATTGTTGTATCTCTGAATGATTATATTTGAAGAGCAAATAAAGTGCCAAGAACTGTCGCAAAGTGCACTGGTACGTTTATGTTTTATCCTCGACAAACTCACACGACACCCGCAGGACTGTGTACCTGGCCTCGTGCTTGGGATCCTCCGGTTGTGGGTGGCTAGTCAGGCTGTTTAGGATCACGGGACGGAGTTTGCACGTCCATTAGGATCCGGCCGTCGAAGAGGAGCCACGGGGACCAAAGCGACGATTTATGTCGTGAACAAGCAGAGGCTTGGCTGAATAAATCCCGATGGCGTGTCTGAAGGCAATTTGTCTGCTGCCGTTTCAGGAGGAACTCACGCGCAAGATGCACCAGCAGACACTAGAGGAGATTGTAGCGGATTTCTCGCGAGACGCGCAGAAGGAGGCGCGGAAGCAGGCTGCACAGCAGCAAGAGAGCATGGACATGGAGAAAATGAGGTCCGAGAACCGACTGCTGCAAGACAAGTACACCGCGCTCAAGAAGAAGTACAGTAAGCTGACGAACAACGTTCGCCTGGTTGTAGAGAAGAGTAGCAGCAGGAAGATGGGATACACCACGGCCTCGGAGACGGAGAGGTCGACGTCCACGAGGACCAGAACCGACAGGACTGAATCGTCTGAGCAAAAGTGAGTCGAGGTCAGAATTAACTGTTTGTTGTTTCGCTTCCCGACATTAATCGAAATCCGCGACCATCTCTCGCAATGTAACAAGAGGTTAACATTTATCGAGCTTTCTTTAAACACGTGTAGCCTTCCTCAACCTTATCTAATTATCTGTGTACCGTATGAAATAAGAGTTAATGTTAAGCTTTCGCACATCCATTTGTGACGTCACCGTCCCCCAGTACCTTCACAGTCGTCGATACTTGCCAGACTTGTGCCATATTGTGTGGAACATTCTATAGTAATTGATAGAGACTGACACCACGGAGGGTAAACTGTGAAGGTACTCCCTCACGTTCATACGATTCGCCCTAATGTTTGGCTATAGGCCTTAAATCGTGCTCGCAGTACCCCGGTGAGGAAAACGCGCTCGTGCTCGGCGGCGACGAACGTGAAACCGCAAGAGGCTCAGGCTACGGGCGAGCAGCAAGCCGAGGTTCATCGCCAGCCGGAAGAAGCGACCGGTCAGAAGGGCGCCTCGGGGTTTCAGAAGGTCGCAGCCGCAGCCGCGGCGATGTCGAAGAGCGCAGCCAGATTCGAGTCCGACGACACTACCACCGCCAGCGAGACCAACGCGAACATGATGAAGAAAAGGAAGAACTTCAGCAAGAGGACGACTAGCGCAGCCAAGGCTGGTGCTGCTGCCGCCGCCGCCGCCGCTGCCGCCGCTGGGAACAACAACAACAACAACCCTGAGAACCCGGTGGAGAATATCCGGAAGCAGCTGGAGAAGCTGGAGGACCTTGGCGATCAGCTGCCCAGCAACGAGACGGCCTACACATTGCGATATCCTTTCCAAGACAAAGGTGAATGTCGAATAATGCTGTCGTACAGCCTTGATCTACCATTCTCCAGTAACGTTGATGAATAATTAATAATCTACCATGTGAAGTATCCAAGGCTTAATTGCTTCGATTATGCTACCACGTTTTCGTTCGGTTCCCTCGAGCTCAGCTGCGTTTCAACACTTTCGTTTTTCTTCTGGCCTCTGACTATCGTTTCTGTTTATTCTCTAGGCATCTATAGACTTTACTTTGGCTAACGGCTTATGCTCCTCGACTCGCCCGTAAGTGCACCACCAGATTTTTTTCGTTCACCCGCATTCGGCCGCGGTCTTTGTTTTCTCGTTTTTCATCTGGTCCTCTTTTCTGTTGGTTTCTTTCCGTTACTTGTTTCCTTGCACGCCGCATCCACGATCAGCCCGGAGTTCGAGCTCGTCGGATGACACCGAAAAGGATTCTGCTCGATTTTCTAGCGCCGGCGAACGCCTCCTCGGAGCTGGAGTTCTTCCGGCACCGAATTCACGTCGAGAGGGACTCCGTGAGGCGCGCCCAAGAGGCGCTCAGACACCAGGAGAACGCTTTTCAAAGTCGACAGAGGGCTTGGAAGCAACGTATCGCCAGGGCGACACTAGAGCAATTGCTTCAGGTGAGCTTAACGCCCGTTGCAACGCTTCAAGTTTAATCCAGAGCTGCTAGTTGCGGGTTTCAAGCGACCGTCGCGCTGATTCCAGGAAGAGGGCGAACTATCGGACATGGAGGTGAGGTTGCACCGCACCAAGAGCCTCTTGGGCGAGAAGGTGATTTATCTGAGGCACCTGGAGCAGACCCTGGAGAGAGTGGTCAGCGCGAAGAGAACCGTGAACGACGCGACCTTGACGAGGAACGACGAGATGACGTTGAGCGACATGGGCAGCGCCAGCAGTGGCTTCAGCTCCACCGATCTGGGAACGGACACGTTCATAGGTGAGCTAGCTGAACACCTGCACCGGCCCCTCTCACCATCAGCTGTCTCTTGGTTTACGTTTTTCATCTGACACTCTCATATTCCGTTTCTCGATCAGCATGACCACCCCTTTGCCGATATCTCGATGCTTTCCCCGCAGACGAACGTTCCCTCAGCTCCCCCCATTCACTCAAGAATTTATTTCCGTTTCTTGTGTCATGATCCCCCCGTATTCAGACAAACCGGATCACTACCAGGAGTCGACGGAAATCACCGCGAGCCTGGAGAACCTGAACTCTGAGATCCGCGAGATTTGGGGAGTGCTGAACAAATGGCAGGACAGTAACGTGCCACCGCCGCCCACCTTGATGTCCTCCTATTTGCCGCGGCTGCGTTTCCACCATCTGACCGTGCAACCGAGCAACGTGCAAGGTCAGTGGAAATCAAGAGATCGTCACATACCTAGGTCCAAGACTCCAAACCACTGATATCCCACCACGGTAAGACAGCTTCCAGTCGCCTGGCTTCATCATTAACGTTGCTTGCCCGCTGTTTTCCAGGAACGTTTGGCACTCCGCACATCCAGTCGAACATCCTGTCCCAGATAACAGCCGCGCAACCATCGACGACCACCACGCAGAACATCATCGCGCAGTACGGTCCCAACAGCGGCTTCACGACCAGCGTAGGCACCGTGGAGAAAAGCACCTCGAACCTGATAGAGAGGACGTGTTATTTGAAAGACTGGCTGCGGCTGGCTCGAGTCGAGAACACCGACTTGATCACTTCGGCCCAGGCGACCCTCTGAAGAACAATCTACCGTCTGTCGAAAAATTCGTTTCCAAATGTCGCTCATCCGGAGTCCGACGAGACTCCTCCTCCGCGGAGGAGATTCGTCTGGCTGAGAACTACTACTCGCGAGGAGCAATGAGCACACGTGACGTTCGCGTGAAAGTGTGGAAAGTGTGTTTTACTGAATCGCCGGAACATTTTACATAGTCGGATTCTGTACACAGGAAATCGGAAATTCGTCAGGCCAAAGCTGATTGAGCAGTTCTTTGCAATTTAGTGTCCGAGACTTTGCTTTCGGGGTACAAAACATTTATTTGCCACTTAAGTAGTTTTCTGGCGTTAATCACCGACCAAAGGATCCAGGATCGAGTCATTTGGAAACGAGTTTCCTGTCGTTCGTCGTTAGAGTAAGTCCCAAAACACGTGCTACGCTCCGACAGGTTTCAAGCTCCATCTCCGCCTGTTCCTATCGAGTTCAGTTCGTCTGTTCGCCGAATGAACCATTAAAGACTGCAACGAGACGCGCGTGCACGGAGCGTTGACTTTAAAGCAAGACGAAACGAGGCTCGAGAGGCGACATAAGCGACCTGCCGGCACGTCCGACGCTCGTTTGCATCGGTGTTCCTCGAAACCGTCGCTGGAGCAGCGGTTTACTGAATAAGGGACAGAGAAACGTTCCAAGCGATCGACTTGCCCATTGGATTTTAAGGAACATCGACGCATCGCGTGGCAAATGGCCCTTTCGCAATGTTCGCGCAAGTTCGAAGGGAACGAAGGTGCGCGAATGTTGAAAACCGACGAGAGGACGGGTCGTGCGTCTGATCGCGTGGAAGCAAGCTTAGAGCGCGACAGGGCTCCCTTGTAAATAAGAATCCCTCGATGTCCGTAAGAATATTTCGATACGGTTCGTTGCTTCCTTCTCCTGACAGTCTGTTAACCGTTCGCGTATATTTTCGAGACCGACGTTTTTCCGCGAGTCTGACGGGAATGTATAATATACGTACCTCTATATTATTGTACACTTACTTATTATACACGTGTATCGGACACTTCGAATCATTTACACGGTAACGTTTAACCGCGTTTGAGGAGGATACACGACACGATGAATCGACGACGCGCGATCTTCGACGATCGAGAAGTGGCGATTCACCCTATTCTTTCTTTCGCGGCTGCAGAACTCATGTGATAGACGAATCAAAATTATCGATAAAGAGAGAGAGAGAGAGAGAGAGAGAGAGAGGGAGGGAGAGAGAGAAAAAAAGAGAGAGTGTTAGTTTTTGTATGTCATTGTTGCGAATGTTTCACGATAACGAACGATTTGGGACCGTTTCACGACCACTTCTTCGTGCCTCGAACATCGAACGCGTCCGCGAGACTGCGTCCGCTACCCTCGCGTTTCTTCAATGCCAAAGTTACATAATCGTCGTACCTTCTTAATCGTATCACGATATTTACAGGGAAAGTAGAGGCGCCAAACGTTTCTGGTACGATCGAACCCCCGACGGCGACTAATTAGTTACTCGGATCGTACCAATTGCGATTGATTTTAGAGAGTCAATCGATATTTCAGCCCCCCCCCCCTGCCCCCGTCAACCCGACCCCGATGAATGTAGCCCGCAGTAATCCTGATCTCATTAGGTGTAATAGCGTAGGGCGATCGAGGATATTCTACTCTGTGAGACCCGGCGGCGTTGATCGAACGCCCGACCGGTAGCAACAGCCCACAGATCCCACTATAATTCGCGCGTGAAATCTCGTTTCCGCGTAGTCGTTGGCCAAGTGGTTCCTTCTTTATTGTTACTCGGTCATCGTTGATATTTCATTCGACTTCGTCCCGCTTGGCGATCGTTCCGGATATTAATCGAACGTTTATAGCGGTTTAGCGAGCTGCGAGAGCAACGATCCAAGCCGGACGATTTTGTATCCATTTACGGTAATATTGTTAGAGTTTTCGGTGGATATTCGGAGTCGTAGAGTCTCTTCGAGACGCTCGGCGACGAGCGTAGAGAATTCACATTTAGCACCGTCCTCGCGAATCGTGCAAGTACTTTTCCCCCGCGAACAGTAACGCGCCGCCGACGGACGATTTGATTCGTCGACCCGCCGGCCGAAGTCACGACATTACGTCCGGTTGTTCTTATGTTTTATTTCGTCGATCGTTTCGAACGGTGCTTCGCGCATAGTGCGATTAATCCGCGATTAAACCGTTCCGCGACGCGGTCGCGTCGTTTCGTTGGGTGCGGCGGCATTCAGCAGCCCTGCACAATCAGTTGCACGTGTTTTGTTAGTTCGTTAATCCACGCTCCGCGGCCGCATGCGCAGCCATTGGGCGTTTCATCGCGATCCGAGGAAGCTCTCCGCGCGAGGACCCGTTCATCTTCCCGTCATCGCGTAACGTACACAAGGGGAGGAACGCGTTGTTTGTAAAAATTGAGCGACTCGGGGCAATTGAGCTTCGTGCGAGGAGCTCGCGAGGCCATCCTGGAGATGGCCGCGATTATGAGACGGTATTGCCAAAACTGAATCCGCCGGGTGTTTGTTTAAATAAACGGTCCGTACGTCGAGACCTGTTTATTGCATTCCGTTGTTATTTCTTTCTCGGTTTCTATTCGCGTACGTGTACAATACGAGATGCATTATCGACGTACAAGATTCAGTAAATTAATTTTGGAGTACCTTGTATATTCTGTAATATAGTATATATTTGTATGGACGCAAATATATATGCTCTACAAACCACTACCTTGTTCGCCAATAATTCTTTCTGCTTGATGTATGTATGTACAGACAGCAGCTGTTACTTCTGTTTGGCAATGAAGAAAGATTTTACCAACGTAATAGTAAGGTAAGGAATGCGAATATATTGGAAGGTTCGAAGAAGAATAGTGATTGGGATCCTCGACTAAAAGAAAACAAACCAAGAAATTCTTTTATTTCAGACTTCTTTATACAATCGTACGTCAGAAAACGGCAAATTTCGGTCACATGACGACTAGTTCCAAGATCGCGGGAACGTTAAGTCATTACTGTATAGACACTCGAAGATGAAAGGGATACTTGAACGGTTTTCAAAAATTCCGCAAGATTCATCAACATTCTTTTCTTGGCCCACCGTCTAGCAAATAAAGTTAAATAAACCGCTGGCTGGTTCAGTAACTGCGGCTAAGAAAATAAACTGCAGTCGGTGTGCGTGTTTTCGCACTGGTCGCTGTTTTCCTCGAATTCGTCCCTGCCAGGAAGCCAGGCAGTCATTCGACGATCCTTCCCCTGAGTCTTGTTCTTCAGGAAACTCTGCGCCGCCCTTATAACAGGCGACGTTTTGCATAACAGCAATCTGACGCAAGCAGAATCGACGCCATCCACTCTTTCGATCAGCTGGTTGGGCAGTTGCTCGTCCTGCGCCTGCTCGATCAACCTTTGAATCTTGAAAACGAAAGAATATTGCAAAGACTCCTTCCCGAGTTACTGCACTCCCTGATTCTAAACTCACCCTCTCGTTGTTGCTCTCCGTAATCAATTTCGCGGGGTTCCACGAGTGCGCGTTATCCTCGTCGTCTAAGTTCCTCGCAATGTTTCCTTTCGGGGGGCTCAACTCGAATAGAGAACTTATCTACGAACGCAGACATCGAAACAAGACGAGGAATTGATTTCTCTCGGTGCTTAAATTGTTATAGACTTGGTACTTACCATTTGAGCAAGGAATATGACACTGTTAACAGCAATCGCTGTAACCTTCTGCGAATCCAAGCCAACCAGTCGAAAGAACGCAGACATGATGTTAGAAGGGCCGAAACCGTCCTTCTTCTTCGTGGGAGTGTCTTGCGGTTGCTCATTGTGCTTGCGACCCAAGCTTCTTGCAACCAGGTCAGCAATGTCCCTGGCAGTTTCCAAGTAATTCGTCGCGTACTCTAGTCCAGCCTTTATTTTATCCAAAACCCCTGCAACGAGTGAAAAGCTTGCACGTTATCCGGCCGCGATTATTTTCAGACGTCTCGAGTTTGTGATGCCTCACTGACCGTCCTTCTTTTCTGGCAAAGCAGTGGCCAAAGTCGCCACTATGAAGACGCAGTAGACGACACAAAGGAACTTCCTCATCGTAACAGAACTAAGGCTGCGCTGATACTGAGTGTCACGCCGGAGCCGCTTGTAACGGGTGTTAATTACTCCGTTCCACCCTGCTGAGTCTAACGTTTCTGTTCCTGATTTCGGGCGCGATGATTGACACTCTTCTCGCTTTGTCAACCAAGCACGGGAAACGAGTGCCCGCGATCCAGGGGACAGTTGTGCCTTTCCGCGTTTTGGAACCAGTACGAAACGGGACTTGGCAGTGTGCAGAAACACTTCTGGATCGTTCTGCGCTGATACAGTTACAAGAGGACTTTGTGATCAGCGTTGCTATTGCTTCGCAGAACAGTGGAGAGCACTTCGAAATGGCAAAGTCGTAAGTAACACTTTGCAAACTGTAACATCTTCATTACAATTCAACGTGGACCAAGCGCGTCTCATAATTTCGATTCCAGCAACTTCAACGCATCGCTCATTCCCTCGGTGTTTATTCTCTTAACATCTCCCTGGTTGAAACTAACATCTGGGAACCGGACATCCTTGTACATGGACGAGATTCACGGCCTAAGCGAGCTGCCAATGACGGAACTGATGCACATCAAGTCTTCCTTGGCGAACGAGCGAGGTACCCCCCTGAACCACGTACCGAACTCTAAATAATCAGATCCCGGAAGGATTTCGAACGGGGCAGATTGCAAAGCTTCGCCGTCTGTTCGGATTTCCTAGGAAAGGACGAAGAGGACATCTACATGTCCAGCAGGACGCTCTCCCTGCCACTGCCCGTCGCCCTTCCTCTGAAGAGGGCCGATAAGAAACCAGTGAGGCGATATGGAGAGCACTACGAGGAGAAAGGGAAGGACACGAAGATCTCGAGGATATTCCAGCTGGCTGTTACTGCGCTCTCGTTCCTGGCGTTCGGCGGTTATTTGCTCACGCTGATAATTACGGCCATTCGTCGAAGCTCGGGGAACATGGGGAACGGGAACGTGATCGTGCTCTCGGTGAGTCGATCCCTCGCTTCGCGAAACGCGCGTAATTGAAAAACAAACGCGAGTCGAGTGTGTGGCGCCGCTGCAGAGTGGAGTGAAAAATTACGCCACGTTCCTGAAACGCGAAATTGCATCGATTCGAGGTAGAGGCGCGTTGTTGTCCAGCCATGTTACTTCTGTTTCAGAACTTGCAGGGATTGCAAGGCTACACTCGTCCCAAGCGAGACGTCTTCGCGTTTCATCCCGAGGAGAACGACTTTGAGATCGAGAAGCTGTACCAGGGAATGATCATGCTGTCGCGATCTTACGCGATGCAAAATTAAGTCGTTCATCGATGGTACAGCTGTAGGTTTCGAGATATCTTCAGCTAGAGAATCCAAGGTTCTTCCAGGGAGATCTCGTTTGACAAAGATAAGCTGTGGAGAACAGCTTGGAATTCTTACTGCACGTCGAACGTTAGGACCTATTCAGTTTCACCTAGATTTTAGTCCACGCAATTCTCTCCCTAAGCAGAAAATCTCTTTATCAAATCTCACGTTTTCTTCTTGCTCGGGGGAGAGAGGAAAAGCAGCGCGGGGCAGCGAATGGACCGCGAGGAAAAATCTCGCGATCGACTGAACTCATTATCGCGATTCGCCGGGCTCACGAAAATCCTAAAACCTAATAAAATCGAATAGAGGATCACGGTGTGTACATATCCACGAAGAATATTCTTAGCGTGTGGGTAGAGGCTGCTTCAAACATGGCTCTCCAAATAAACACCTAAGTGACTGTATACTCCGAAAGTCTGCGCGCAAAGATAACCATATGGCTCCCAGAGATATCATCGGCCATACGTTTCTATGCTACTATTCCGCGGATATGTATAGCCTGATTAACAGTTTTTTGGAATCTTCTTTCCTCGCGTCCCTGTTTTTCTGCACCCTCCTCTTCGGAGAAACGATTGACGACAGACTCTGATTCCTCGATGCAACTAAGTACATTCCCTAAGATAGTTTATTCCACAGCACTGGCATGCTATTATCCACGGATAAGGTGTTCTTAATCTGATTGATATATTCTACTATTTTAGTTTAAACATACTATATACTTAAACAAAATGTATTTAAATAAAATTAAACCGCATCTACTCTAAGTCCACGTGATACTTATCCTTTTATACAAATTACGATACGCATTTAGTGATCGTTTATCCCGCTACTCCGCGTTTCACGTAGAGGGTAGATTTGATAATATTTACATAGTAAACATCTCGAAGGGAGGGATCGCTCCTCGCGACGCTCCATGGAGACTACAACTCTGGTACCAGAGGCTCATCATTCTTCAGGGACCAATCTTCTGAGGGACACGCCTACACCATCCGTGTGGACCAATCGCGCGGTGGAAATTGCAGCGAGCTCCGATGATTTTTTTTGTCGGAACCAAAATCTCCTCGGGACAGGGCAGGAGCACGGTCGCTTATTCATTCGAAAAGCTTCCCGCGAAAGTCAGCTATAAGCGCGCGCGTCCTCGTCGATGTCAGTGACATAAACTTCCCCCGGGTTTCATATTTATCGCCAGTAAGGAATCACCTCGCACATGGAAACATCGCGTCGAATGCTGTTGAATAATCGCTGCTTTTAATCATGACACGAATCGCGAGATCGAGTGAAGTGTATCCGCGTGGGATCTATTCGAATTAAGAGCTCCTCGGCGATCCACGTTTACGTGGACGATGTGGTAAACGTTTCAAGTGCCGCGAGACAGAGGATACTTAAAAGCCCGCAGGCAAGTGATTTTAGTGCGAGGGACAAAAATGAACGAAGTCCAAACCCGCGTTGTGGATGCAGCGAACTGTTCGAAGCAGCTCAAGTTTGGCGTGGAGCGCATACTGTCGGACGACATTTCTTCGAAGAGGACAGGTAAGATCGGAGGCAGCTGTCACCTGCCAGCGCCCGGCTGATAAAGTTTATTGCTCGGATCAGCGTGCAAGCTTTCACTCGTTTTAAACGAAAAAAAAGCGCGTCGATAGTTAAGCAAGAAAATTTGTTCCAAATCGCGCGTTCCTGAAGACGTTCTTAGGCCACTTCCACTGCAATACTCCACGGTGAGGTGTCCCTGTCCAGGAAGCTGCGTCAGGTGCGAGGCCCTTCGAATCTGCCCCACGTTCCCCTACAATCACACGACTGTGCCTGGGAATTACGGGAGCACGAATCACGGGAACGGAATCGTGGAAAATTATGGGAATATTTATCGGCCAGCTCCTCTGCGACCTGTCCCCCGTGGTGAGATCTCTTAAAGTTTACTTAAAACCTTCGCATAGACTAAACATCGTTATGGTAGAGATTAACACAGCTTTCCAATGAACGTGACTAACAGTCATTCGCAAAATGAAAAGTCCTCGCTCTATTGTAAAGTTGAAACAAGCGAAATACGAGCGCGAGATGGTTACAAGTGTGATCAACCTTACATTCGATCATCTATATTCATGCTACTCGCACCGACGAGATGTTTAAAGTCACCTTCGTTTTATTATTATTATTATTATTATTATTATTATTGGATTAACGGGAGAACCCTTTAGAGTACAAAATTTGAACAAAGTAATGCAGTAGGTACAGATCATAGTAAAGATATAAAATAAATAATATAAACAAAATAAACAGAAAATATACAGAAAAAAAAACAAAACATAAAAACATAACAGTCCACAAAAAGCGCAAAAAGCCAAAACAAAAGAATCTGACACTTAAGACTTAAGGAGGCGACAGTCCCCTAAGCATACGGTCCCTGAAAACCGCTAAGGAGTCAGTGAATATATCGATACCCACAGGGAATGATTTATGTATCTCCTGCATCGTTGACGATCGACAAATTAAAGACCTCCCACTTAGCCGGCACCTCGATCTCCCGAGCGGAAATTATCCAGGAGCTCCTTGCTCATGAGACGAAGGTTGCGTCATTAACAAATGCGACCATATGGGCCACTGTCTTGTCTCTCGAGTACTCGGCAGCAAGTAGGGCAAAATATTTACGCGACAGTGTATTCTCGTGTTTCCTGCCCGTGTTTAAACGACATCTTAAGTGCCACCATTCGTTTACACGCGATGTAAACAGCGGTTTCGTCGTGCCCCTTCTTGGTTACGCTAAAAACTCCAAATCCTGGACCGTCCCCTCGTCCTATTATTAGCCACGTACCACTCGAATCCCGCATAAAACGTTAATCAAGAAAATCCCGCGTGTTTAACGATCTTCGGCAGATTCCATTCGGAATGATTCTTATTGCGAGTCTTACCGTTATACCGAGGTAATGTCGAGGAATCGGAACGGTTGGCGCTGAAATCAGAGCAAAAGGAATCTGGCGATCTTTATTCCCAGGCTGCCTGAAATTTCCACATTATAGAATTCGATGACAAGTGCGTGGGAAGGAGGCAACAATGGTTTTATTAATCGAAGTTGCACCTTCAAAGAGGAGCAAAGCGTTCCCGAAATAGCTATGACCGTACGGCTAACTGCTGCCTATCCAATTCATTCGGAGCACCGTACCAACCGGAGAGAGAACCGCACTGTTTAAATTCGTGCAGATGTTGTATACTTCTGGAGGGCTGTAAATCAGCCCGAAGTACCCAATCGCGGGGGCCTCTTGTTCGGTCTAGGATCTGTTGAAACAGACACCCGTCCACCCAAGACTACCGTTTACATCGTGTCACGTCTCCTAATTTGTGATCTGAGCTGCATACACCCTCGCGTATCCCCCGGGCTTCTGTTTTTAACGGACCATGCTGCGTATTAACTCGTTTCACCTCTAAGCCGGAAAACATTCTTTCCCTTAAACTTCGCTTCCCCGTTGGACAAACCAGCTTCCAACGGTATAATGTACGTTTGCAGTGCCGATAACTTCTACATCGGCGTCAGCGAACCAAGCGGAGTCCAATGCTAGGAGAAAGAGGTCGTGGTCGAGGGCTGTGTTTAGTTCCCTGCAGAGGAAAGGGTTGGAGAGAAGATTCTCCTTGCAAAAGTACATAACTAAGCCGGATAGGAGGCAGCTAGCAGCGACACTGGGCCTAACAGATGCTCAGGTAACGTTTCAAAACGACCAGGCTTGCAGGCTGATGGGAATTTAGGAAGCCAGTAGTGGACGGACGTCTCCTTATGTTTGCAGGTGAAGGTTTGGTTCCAGAATCGACGAATGAAGTGGCGGCACACGAAGGAGAGCGAAAGTACTTTGTTGACGAGTCTCGATTCGCAGAAGGAGCCCAGGAAGTTGGTGAAGGGTAGTGTAAGGAACACGACGACGGAAAAGACTGTTTCGGCGGACGAGGAGGATGTCGAGATCGAGGTCGACGTGTAAAGCGTGCAATGTGTATTTACTGTGTTTGACGATATTTCATAAGGTTTAGTTTGTAATATTCTGACGATTAAAATTTGTATACCGAATGAACTTTGTACACAAGCTGATTAGCGGTTCCACGCGCTGCCATGAATACCGGCACGATTTAACGAGCCGACGTTCAAATCTTTTTCCGCCAGCTGCCGAGGCAACTGACTTGTTAGCTGTCACAGAACTGGAGAATCAGGAGGTATTGTTTCTCGAAGGTTTTACGAATAAAACCCACAGGTAAGTGACGTTTTTCATTTCGCCCAGTGAGCCACGTAAGTGATACAGGAACTTAGCTATATTCCAGTAATTAAATTTGTCGCGCGAGATAATATTCTAACTAGGGAATAATATAATTACAGTCGCAATGCAGCGCTTGCTACCGAAAATTCTGTCACTATCGCGACGATGCTCGGTAATGAAGGTGTCGAAACCTCTAACCGCGAACGAGGGACAGAAATGCTTGAATCTCACTGCCTCTGACATAATTTGTAAGTTGAATTGAAACAAACTGATGCAGCCCCGTTGCATTCGCTCTTTTGTCCATCGAAGTTTCCAGAAGTATACTTCGGAATCGCCATGTTTAATTGGTGCCCAGAATTCGAATAATTCTCGACGTTTCAGCCGCGTCCATGACGCAAACTCAAGCAGCAGCCATGCCCGAGCCGTTAACTCGAGCGGGCGCGATTCCTCTGCTGGATCCAGCGGCTACCGAAGTCTCGACGATGACCTTCGAGGTGTCCCCGTTGGGAATCGAGCCACAGGGCACCGTAGAGAAGGCACCGTTGCCATTCGAGGAGATCCCCGGACCAGCTGTGCTGAAGATCTGGGAGAAGTATTGGAAATACGTGCCGCTCCTCGGTACGCAACTGTTTTCCAGTCTGCTAATCAACAGATTCACCCAGGGTACGATCTGTTGAAGTACCGATAGGTTCAAAACCCGAAGATCCCTGTCCTTACGGCGAAAGTGTCGATTATACTTCAATGCACTGCTTCCAAATTGAATTTGTTAGAGGAATATGTGACGGATGAATGATAATAATAATAGAGTTTTTAAATAATAGACTTTACAGAAATTAAACGTTGTTGGCTCTTCGGGTTGTCGATTTAGCGCGCTCTGATTCACCTGATGTGTCAGAATATTGCACAGGATGAATAAAAGTAGACTGTAGATTGATAAGGAAATGTATGAAGGAAATTCTATGATAACTCGATTTGAATTATGGGATATACTTCCGAAAGGGACCGGTGGCCGATCGAGATGAGGTTTGGAGGGAGGAGTGGGGAGGGGGTGTGGACCCTAAATCTAAAATTGTAGCTCCGGGTATTTATTAGTTTCCAAAATATTAATAAAAAATTATTGTTAATTTTTTTTTTTTTAAATTTTGTTTGGACGTAGGTGCGGGTACCCCTACCCGGCGACCCTCCCATCCCCGCAAACTGTTTTACGAATTGCTGGACGCGTTCCCCTTACCTCCGCGTGCTCTCCTCAGGCACCGGAAAGGCACGCGTATTTAGCTGAAATTCAAAGTCAATTTTCTTGAAAACAAAGCGCGATATTAAAAAATTGTATTCTATATTTTCGTCTTATTTTGGCCTGTCGAATCGCCCCCTAGAATATTGACTATCAGTAGAATAACACCGTATATAGTAGGATGGGTCGCATTCGCAAGTTGCTGGTTCAAATCTCCAAACTCACATCGGTTCGGTACCATGCTTTACGCGCCCGCAAGCGGGCGCGCACCCCCCGCACTAATCTAGCCCCAGCCAATACTAATATCCAGAAAAAATTGAAAAGTGGAATGCGTTATGTCGGAATAAGTCAACAGAAATACTAAAAGTTTTTTTATTAATATCTCGGAAACTAATAAATTCCCGAAGCAACCATTTTAAATTTAGGATCCACACACCCTCCCCTCTCCTCCCCCCAAACCTCATCTCGATCGGCCACTGGTCCCTTTCGGAAGTACAACCGAATTATGCATCTACGAATGCAGGTGACTACGTTGAATCTCATACCAGTTGTTTCCAGGACGACTATCGTGGAATCGCAACGTGACACCCTTGAAGTACTTATTCAACGAGTACGGCTGCATCGTGAGGATCAACGGGCCCCTTTCTGGAGAGATTGTCATGATACATAGGTCAAATTTTCCATGTATAACACTTATCAATTTGCCTCTACTGACTCAACTATTGGTGCAGGCCTGAACACATAGCGGAAGTACTGAAGCAGGAAGGGGACTCTCCAGCTCGCAGTGGCATCGATATTCTGCAACACTATCGTCTCAACCATCGCAAGTATCGCCTTGCCGGGCCATACTCGCTGTTAGTAAACACCTTCG
Organism: Andrena fulva; assembly: GCA_946251845.1. NCBI lineage: Eukaryota > Metazoa > Arthropoda > Insecta > Hymenoptera > Andrenidae > Andrena > Andrena fulva. Next base: position 55,109,743 of record OX276329.1, on the reverse strand, counting down.
ATTCTTAAATAATCGATTACACCCCTGAACAAAAAAAAAAAACAGATTAGAGCCCAATGCTCTTTAATGTACATTGAGTTGCTCAGGCAGGGTTCAGAGTGGCTGGAGATGAGAGAAAAAGTAGAGCAGGAGTTCAGTCAGATCGCGACTGGCTTCCTCGATAAGATCGATATGGTCAGCGACGAGCTAATCAGCAGGATATACGAAATACGCAACAGACAAGACGAAGTGCGTATGAAATTCGAGCGAGGAATGTTTTGCATGTATATGGTTTAATTCGGAAAGAAATTCTCAATGATGGGTCGACAGGTACCCGCCAATTTTCACGAAGACATGATTCGCTGGGCCATGGAGAGCTTCTGCACCCTCACGTTCAACAAGCATCTCGGATTCCTGGAGCCAGCTGGCTACAATCCGACGTCCGAGCCAGCGAGGATCATCAGTGCATTGATGACTGCCCACAAGTACATGAGTCGCTGCGAAACAGGCTTCCAGGTCTGGCGATTCTTCCTCACGCCCTTCGCGAAGAAGCTGTTCGAAGCCTGCGACATTCTCGACGGGTAAATCGGTGGCCTATAATCTCGATACCCGAGGATGTCCCACATTGTCCCTCAGCTTGCTTGCATATCATTTAACACGGCGAACTGATCTCCCGAGCTTCTCATCATTCGAATATTTCGACAGGGTCATAGGGAAGTACGTTCGCCAGACTCAGGGTAACCTCCGAAGTCGGTCACCTCTGATGGAAAAGGGCGGAAGGACAGGGGACAGTTCGCCGGTCCTAGAAAAGGTCCTTCTGAACGAGGGTGTCCATCCAGACGACATTTGCACGTTGTTGATGGACATGATCATCTTGGGCGTGCAAGCGGTAACGTATAAGAGTGCAACTCAGCAGATCCAAAAATGAAAAAGGAGGAGAATCTAGCCTGAAATCGTTTGAAATGGTGATATCAAATTTTAGATATCAACTTTTATTATGTAAGACAGCATTAGTGTTTGCATTATATTAGAATAATCTTGTAGCTGTTCAGGTAGTAGATATAGACTTTATTTAATTCCTTAATATGTAGTAGCTACAAGATTATTCTAATGTAAACAATAAAAATTGATATCTAAAATTTGCTTTTATTTTCCAACGTCCTTTTCGCAAATAGTGATAGAATTTTGCCGGGTGAAGCCGAAACAAGTGGATCGCTTGAGTTGTGAATAAAACACAAAAGGAGGACACTTTTAGGTGATAGGAAGATACTGCATTTCAGTAAAAAAAAGAGGACATGCCCTCCTTTTGAATACGATATAGTAATGTGCTACTAACCGCGAAGAATTCTCGTGAAACTTTGGCATCCATGTACATTTCAGACAGCAAATTGCGAGGCATTCCTGTTGTACCACCTGGCAAGGAATCCTCGCACTCAGAGGAAGCTCTACGACGAGATCGTGTCTGTTTCGGCGAGCAAAGACACTCCCTTCACGGAGAATACGTTGAAGAGCATGCGGTACTTGCAGGCCTGCATCCAAGAGAGCTTGAGGTACTTGCCTAGCGACGATTCACTAGACGTTACTATTAAAAGTAAAATCGTGAATTTATTCAACAGGTTGCGCCCTGCGTTCCCATATTTCACCAGGCTTCTGCCGAAAACTATATCACTGCACGGATACACGATACCCAAAGGGGTGAGTATAGTGATCAAGCAGAAGCTAATTCCATTAGAAAATTGATAGCATCGATGACGGGTAATGATTCTTACAGACGTTTGTCATAATGGCGAATCAGATTACCTCGCAACGCGAGGAGAATTACGAGGATCCTGATAAATTCAGGCCAGAGAGATGGTTGACGAGCTCCTCGAAGGAAAATACCAATTTCAGCTGCTTACCTTTTGGATACGGAGCGAGGTCGTGCTTGGGAAAGAACATGGCTGAAGCAAATATGATGCTGCTAACTGCGAAGGTACGTACGTAGGTCTAATCAATCTCTTAGCTACGGCTGGACTTTCCGCGGAACTGTATCTCTGCACGGCAATGTTCGACGCGGACTGCGCGTAAACGATGTAGCTCCGTTTAGAAAGATGACATTCGCGAAAGCCTTAACTAAAATGTTAATCGTGCCTTTCACGCGTTGGAAATTATTGTACCTTATATGTTGCAGCTCGTGCGACAGTATAGAATCGAGTACGATTACGCTGACATCAAGAGTAGCTTCATGATGGTGAATGTGCCCAATAAACCACTTCGTTTCCGTTTCGTCGATAGGTGCTAAACTGTAGAATTGATGAAAGAGTCGAGCGATAGGGAATTATAAGCAGGTGTTTTCATCGTTAACTTAATGTATAGAAGGTATTGTGTGATAGGTCGCAATAGGAGCGTCGTAAGTAACGATTAACTGTAATTTAATCCTCGATTTCGTTGGATATTCACTATATACACGAGGATGAACAATAAAATAAGAATTATCGCCTGTGCAACTTCATCTATCATGTAGTACTACTCTCAGGGTAGAAAGGAAGGTAAAAATTCCGTAGAGCACCTGCGAATTCAAAATAGAAAAGGAACATGTAGAAATGAATGTATACGATCCACTGTTTGAAATGTTCAGCTCACCTGCCCACAGAAGTTCAAGGACCAAGCCGAGAGAAAGCCACCTACGTGAATGGCGATGGGCTTCTGACATCTCTGAATGATCATCAACCCCTTTCTGCGTGTTTTTGGGGTCGCGTTGATCCAAGGAGTCTCGTAGACCTTCCAAGCGATTTCTTGTGCCTGGTAAAGTTGCACGTGAAAGATTTGCTTAGATAATCACGAATATATATATATATATATATCACTCACGTTCTCTGTCATCGCGTCGGCAGCCCAACTGCACGCGAGAAATCTCAGCATGGAGAACGCGGTTACGATAAAAAATTTCATCAGTTCAAGGAAATGCAGATCCTAGAAGATGTGACATGTTCCTGACACAGCGCCGTTCAGTAACACGTTCACGAATTAACGAAGGAGCGAGCACTTACGTGTGTGACCACCAAACCGGAGACAATCATGTACAGTGCCACTGCTACCGTTGATTTCACAGCTAGGGGCCCTATGATACGGTTTACTTCATTGGCGTAGCTAAAGAAAAACAGGCGAATTGAAACAGTATCGTCACTGAGATCTTCTTCTAATTAATCATCTAATTAGCCTTCTAATAGGATTAATACACCCGATGCTTCAAACTATTATCATTCATGATTCCAAGAAATCAGCAAAAACGGTCAAAGTCTCAGCTCTTTCAAGTGAAAATTATACCTGATTGCGTCCTGATGCTCCCTAATCCATGCCCCCAACTTTTTCCCATCGATACTTTCCATTGCGCGTCCCACCAGTCTGAATTTGCAAGCAGCATGCCATATTATCGTGATTATTAACAGATCCAGGAAGACCACCAAAGCTGCGTTGAGGATGTGAAGCACGTTCAGGCCGTAGGTAACGCACCTCCCCCAATATTCGTCTCTTGGTATCATGAAGTACACTGTGTTCACTGGTGTCACTTGGCTTTCTGCGAAGAGTGGTAAAAATACAAATAACAGGGCACCAACGCCGAACACTGATATCAGCATGTAATAGACCACTCTAGTGCGATCCAAGTAGCCGAGTCTGATAATCCTCTGTTCAGGATCGATCGTCTCGAAAAATCGTTCCATCTCGACTATTAAACGCTGCAATCGTCGTTGGAATTAGTAACAAGAAATGTACAAGATTCTACGTTTTGTTAATGCCGATAGTAACCTGGAACTGTGACGCTGTGCATCGGCAATAAATCAAATTGAACAACGTTTCCAACATGAATACCAGCTCCACGAACGATTTCACGATTTCGCTCAGACTCGTGAAGCAACAGTGCAGGCCGTTCAAAATGGCCAGCATTCCGTAGAACTCGTTTGAAAAGTGCGTCCAATATATTACTTTCGATAGAAACCGCCTGCGTCTCGTGGCACTCGATTTTAGGGGCCAGTTCCCACTGAACTCGCAGCATGTTCTGAGGAAACTTATCAAGTTATTGCTAGAATAATGCATATCGACGTCGTATTCCTTCACTGAGCTTGCTACAATCTTACTACTGACAGTCCGTTTTACAAGCCCTTCGAACAGCGACACGAGCGACTGTTCGAATGTCACCGAGACACGTGTTGTAATGACGACAGAAACTGGAACACGTATCTGGGGACGTATCGTAATTACGTTTAAATAAATTAAAACGTTAATTGCGTTACGTTCCCCTTGTGTCATTCATTCGGGAGCAAGCAGAGGGAAGGCGTTCGTGCTGAAGTCGATAGTCATTAGAGGGAAACGTAACTAGGGTAATATGTATATTGCTCCATTCATTTTAAATTTGCTTGAGAAGGGTGTAGGGGGGGAATACGGTAAAACTCTTTAAGATTAAAAAATCTATGTTATTCTAAGCTACAATTATTCCAATAAGAGTTAGCGTCTTCTGTTTCCGAAACACTCAGTCTTCGGACTCATCCTCCATCAGTATGAGTCGTAATGCAGTGAAGAAGGAAAAGATGTTCGAGATGTACTGAAATATCATGAGATATCACGAAATATTGTGAAATATTCCCCATAATACACAAAACACATTAGAGTACGAGGTTTCCCATACCGAACAGAAGTATCTCAAAGACAGAATCGGTATCACGCACTTGATACTGATAGCTATCGCCTCTTGAGGTAACATCGTACACAGTACAAGCTTCTGCATTTTCACGGTTCGTTCGTACCACGTGGACTCGTACGCACCTTGAGCTACACTTTGGCTCTGTCAGTAACACAGTCAATTTGTACCAATCTGCTGCACGAGGTACCGTAAACTGGGGGAGCATTGGCAGTACTGGGCAACATTGACAGATAATTGGCAAGGAGGGTAAGTGTTTACTTTAAGGGAGGATTCTCCGATGACCTCGAGCTTCACATATGTTGTCAAGGTCATCATTCTGAACAACATTTCCCTCTAAACTTTTTGGCGGTTGGCCTTAGTTTCATAGATATTAATAAAAAACTTTCGGCATAATATATTGAAATCTGTTTCACAACCGACGGTATTAGTATTGATTCGGGCTAGATGGGGGTAGCGAACCGATATGAGTATGTGTTAAACTCGGTAGTTCTAGTGTTAAGTAAAGTTTGTTGCGAATATCACGTAAACCAAAGCAGTGCGCCTAAAAGTTTAGAAGGAAATATTGTTCAGAATGATGACCATGACAACATATGTGAAGCTCAAGGTCATCGGAAAATCCTCCTCTACAGTGAATATTTACCCTTAAGGCAAATGCAAAAATATTAATATTTATATGATATAATAAAATGTCACAAAAACATGCTAGTATTCCCCCAGTTTACGTTACCGAATAAAACTCACCACGTGCATCAAATGATCAGCTGGCCAGGCGCACATGAACACCTCCAGCAACGTCGTAACAGCCAGGGCCAAGAACTGCGCCTTCACCGTAACAGACTGTCTCTGTTCGCAAAAATACGCTTCATCGTACAATAAATAAATTCGACTATTAAATAGTTTGACTTCGATGTCAAGGCAAGCCCGATAACACTGTAAACTATTTACCCCGACGACAACAATACCGCACAGAAGAACCGCCAGCCCACACATCGTCACCGTGATCAGAGCTATAAATTGAACAGCGTTAGCTACATCCTGGGCGTACCTGAAATCAGACGTCACGCGTGTAACGATTACTGTGAATCCTGAAACACTTTAGCATGGTGGGTGAAGCAATGGCTGCCCCATTTTTTCGTTAATCCATCGCTCACCTTCTAACGCGATAGTACTTCTTTATGCACTCGGTCAGATTACAGGCGTTCACCACGTCGCGCAGTTCAGACGTGAGAATCTCGATGCGAGCTGCCGCGAATGATATCAAAAGGGCGCCAAACACATTGACGCAAGTGTGAGCGGAGCATTGCACGATAGCAACCGCTTGATGCAGGAAAATGATGGTACTGATGGGCTCGTAGTCGACGGAAAACGGATATTCCGCGGTGGTTGGGAAGGGTTGAGGTAGCAGGAGGGCTCCCACGATTACCATGACCCCGGACATGTAGAACCAGGTGGCTGACATCGCGTAAAATGTCGAGAACTTGTCGGCGTAGGATTGAAACACGCACATTTCCCGCGGGTTCGCGTCCTGGACGTAAACAATCATTTCTTCTATCAATCGCTGCAATAGACCATCAAAATCATTGAATCATTCACCATGGAAGCGAGCAAGGATTAGACTAATTGGGTTCGCGAAGTTTAAGGCAGAATTAAACACGTGCAACAGCGCTCATGCCGCGCCGAACACTCCAAAAATCCTACGGTACGAGGTCCTATTTTGCGCGCCGACCCATAACAATCGACCCTTGCAATGGTGTTCTGTAGCGCGCATTGCACGTGTTTAACCGTGCCTTTAGATGTTACCTGAAAATTGTCGTGCTGACTGGCGCAGAAGAGCGTTTGCGTGATGACATGAATGAGGGCGAAACTAAGGCTACCTGCCTTGGCGATGTTGATAGAATCATCGTAGTGCAAGTATAAAGAGTTCAACAGGGCTAGAAGAAGCGCGAATGCGTTGATGGTCAATCCGATCCTCAAGATTTTAAAACGGATCACCTGATGCTTAGTGGCTGCCAAGGAAAGTGGCCAACAGCAAGACAACGCTGTGGCTAATCGAGTGAAGGATATTGCTTTCTCTGGTGTCACGTTTTTAAGCATGATGGAACCAAAGTAACGATGATGACTAGTGTATGATTAAAGAGGGAGCACTCTCGGACCGTGCACGTAGAAGAATGAAACTGCGTTGCATGCATTTGCAGGGGAATCGAGGGCTGTTAGAATCTGGTGATTAATTGAAGGTATCGTGCTGCGTCGTTTCTGATCTGGAAATATTGTGGCAGGGTGAATTTCTCCAGAACGCAATGAATGATGGATAAGACTGTTGTGCGCACGAGCAATTCATCAAGAATTCTATCGATCTATATGTATGTGTGATTTCGCGCGTTACTCGTCGTGGTAAAAATGATGTGTTCAAACGTCTTCTGCTCTCCGACTGAGAGCAATTTACTATGTACTGAGGATGGTATGGTATTAAACCACGCATTTCTTTTCTTAGGAATTCCTCGTGCTTTACATCGGCAGTGCACACCCCTAGGAAACCTTATCGCCGTCTATTATTTCTTTACCAATATTATCGTCATGCAATCTGGCTTTCGGGTACATTATTAGCCTTTGATTCCAGTATTGCAGTTTTCCTTGAGATTTCTTCAGAGTAACATTTACACAGTGCTGCCAGTTCATGTTTGCGCGTGCGACAACACAACCGTCAACAAAATCGAGATGCACCACTTGCCCCAGAAATAAGCATATAAAAAGATAAATAAAAGTCTTTTTGCCACAAATGTTATACAAAAATATGTTTGCAATATATGAAGTATGTTTAGGAAACACGTTTGGCAGAAACGACAGATAACTGGTCTAATGACTAAGTAGTTTAGTAGTTGTTTACTTATTGATATTGTTTGTTGTAGGTTTAGTACAGTGTAATGTTAATGTCTGTGTAGATCTATACTGTTTCCGTTTTAAAAAAGAGTCATGACACACAGATATTATATATCCTGGTCAATAAATATTATTTTTTACAGAGATATTCGCAACACCACGTTCGCGGAGTCTAAGAATTTTAATAATTAAGGTAAAGGCACCAGTAGTTGACCAGTTAAGAGAAATCCTTCACGTACTATTACCCGGCGAAAAGAAGACTCCTAGCAGGCGGGCTCGGGTTGTGCAGTCCGTCGCTGTGACGATTGGTCGAGTCACCTATTTGGGACACTTTTAAACACGGGGCACACGTATTTTGGTTATTGGCTGAAGTTGCCACATACATTGTCGCACCGCGCGACGAAGAGAGCGAACGAAACACATCGAGACCGAATGGGATAGAGCGATCTGACCGACGACCGTCAAAACAATAGCGTAGGCTACGCTTAGTCAGATCGCTCCATAGACATATATAGACGGAGCGTGTCTGAGGGGGGTTGTAAGATTCGCGGTAAGGGGACTGTCATACAGGCAAATCGGGTAACTCCGTTCCTCCTCGGGGCTATTCGGAAATTAAATGACGTTATATATATCTATGAGGGATACTTAGTCGAAAAGGTTAGCTATACTTATACATAATTCAAAATTTCGTATATCATGTAGGTTATATATATAACAAAATTAGTAAATAGAATGAAGCTTTTTTTAAATAAAATCGTACTTATAGATATATGCAATAATATTTATATTTTTAAAGATTTTGTAAGCTTAAAAGTTCATAAACATAATTAATATGCATAAATAATTATATAGTATAATAGATATATATCGCTCATTTGCTGCGACATAACTGATGAAAAAAAAAAAATATTTTTATTATAAACATATTATCTATTCGATAATCAAGCAACACATTTGAATTTCTAAGATTATATATATAATATATAAATTGTTGGTTATGTATGTATATTTATTTATTTACATGTGAAATCGAATACTATCATTATTTATATTTTCTTTCTCCAACTGTTCGCAGTTTTTATTTTTCCTGCGATTTGCACAACCGCTTACTACGTAATAAGTCATTATTACACTCAATTAATATATGATTATATACAACGACCACTACGATGCTTTAGAACAGTAATAGTTGAGCAACAGTGGTTATGTTTCGAACATAGCCATTAATGCCGAACCGACAAGAACCGAATACATCCGAACCTAGCTACCGAATTGCCTGTATGATTTCTGCCTTTTCCCCTCCGATCTTACAGTCCCCTCGCCTACAGTCCTCTCTTCTGCTCCGTCTATATAAGTCTATGGATCGCTCTATCCCAAGTCGCGCGGTGCGACAATGTATGTGGCAACTTCAGCCAATAACCAAAATACGTGTGCCACGTCTTTAAAAGTGTGCCCAAATAAGTAGGTGACTCGACCAATTGTCACAGCGACGGACTGCACAGCCCGAGCCCGCCTGCTAGGAGTCTTCTTTTCGCCGGGTAATAGTAAACAATAGTAACTAAATGCTCTGTCATTAAATAGTGACAGTCGCTGCCTACAGATACTCTTTAAGCTTTCCAAATTATGTAATGAAAACGATTTTTTAAAAAAGGCATGCTATAAAAATTTTGAAACCATTTTTCAAAGTTTAGTAACTGCTTCAGAAGTTGACCATCCTTGAAAATGAAAATACTAGTAGTTGACCCTATGTTGGTCAGTAATTGACCACCTATACTAGAAAGAGAATTAAGGCAATGATGTAGGTAATCGTCTTAAGGTGGAATCAGACGGCGCGTGAATCGGCGAGCTTGCTCGGCTCGGCAAGTCGGTTTGGCGAGCCCGACTCGCGATTCATGACCGATCAGACGGCGCATGGCTTGGCGAGCTGGCTCGGCTCGTCTAGCTCGTCAAGTCGGCTTGGCGAGCCTGGGCGAGCCGAGCCATGACCGATCAGACGGCGCGTGGATCGGCGATTTACGCGCAAAGATCGCCGATTCACGCGCCGTCTGATTCCACCTTTAGCATCGTTTATTGTCAATAATTTAGAACAAGTTAGAACTAAAAAGGAATGTGAAATTAAAAGATTTCAATTCCATAAGGAGTCCAATTCAGGAACAGATTAGACATTTCGAGTTTTGCTCACTTTCGAAGGTTTAAACAAATGATTGCAAAATTAGATGTTTTGGTACATATAGAATCGTGTTCTGCGGGGAAAGTAACTATACAAATATGTATGTATCTCCGAAATTTTTTTATTTATTCTAAAACTTTTTTACAATATAATTTGTTAAACAAATTGTTTAAATAAATTAATTTTATAAATCCTATGTCGAATTCGGGATCAGCGACCTCAAAAACCACTAACGATATATACAACTTTTTCGTGCATTTACCCAGTTTCTTGTGCGCCATACCTGTCAACTTCTAGAAACAATTAGAATGACAAGAGTCATTACTTGACCACCCCGCAAACTATGTGTTTCAGAGGTTAGTATAACAAAAACGGTGCATTTATCAAATATAGAACACTATGAGAGTTTAACAAGTAAAGAATTCAGTCATAAAGAGTTAATAACCTACGAATTTTTTTACCTGAACCATACACCTGTTCTTAACAAAATCATTAAGGATATAACGAAATGGGAACACACTACTCACCTTGATGTAAATAAACATTCGCCAATACTATTCATAATGCACTTCACACTTGAGTGTTTTAGATTTCAGTCGGTAGATGTCTTGGCAGGTCAACTGCACTTTTTTCAAAAGATCTTCACTTCTAAAAACCTTATTTTTCACGTTTTTCTGAAAAGTGGTCCACTACTGATACATGGTCAACTACTGGTGCCTTTACCTTACGTTCCTCGGGAAACGAAGGCCAGTGCGAAGATGATGAAAATTGGAGAGTGCAGTCAAGCAGAAATAGAATAAGTAAGTGAAACATAGAGTACTTTGCAAATGAGTTCATTGCAGAATTTGGTCTTTTAAAATTAAGTAGTGAAGTTGGCTCTACCCCTTCGCATTTACTTCAAATTAGATATGGTCGTATTAATATCGTGATAATTAGAGCTGTTCGGGTACTCGAATAAAACGAGCCGAGCCTGGCCCGGCTCGACTGACCGGGCCGAGCCGGATACCCGTCAAATTCGGGCGGCCCGAAAAATCCGAGTAACTCGAATTTGTTTCGGGCGGCTTGAAAAATCCGGGTAGTCCGAATCGTTTCGGGCCGCTCGGAAGAATCGGATAGCCCGAATTGTTTCGGGCCGCTCGAAAGAAGGGGCTAGCTCGAATTGTTTCGGGTGACTCGGAAAATCCGTACGCCTTGAATGTGGTTCGAACAGTGCGTACAAGGCGTACGGATTTTCCGAGTCACCCGAAACAATTCGAGCTAGCCCCTTCTTTCGAGCGGCCCGAAACAATTCGGGCTATCCGATTCTTCCGAGCGGCCCGAAACGATTCGGACTACCCGGATTTTTCAAGCCGCCCGAAACAAATTCGAGCTACTCAGATTTTTCGGGCCGCCCGAATTTGACGGGTATCCGGCTCGGCTCGAAAACCGAGTCCCGGCTCGGTCCGAACTTCAAGCCGCCCGAATATTCGAGCACCCGAACAGCCCTAGTGATAATATCGTGAGTATTAGCAGGTCCCAGAAGACCACTAAAGCTGCGTTGAGGATTTGAAGCACATTCAGCTCGTAAGTAACGCATCTCCCCACATATTCGCCTCTTGTTATCACGAAGTAGACAGTGTTCGCCGGCGTCACTTGGCTTTCTGTGAAAATTGGCAAACTGCAAATAGCGCGGGACCAACGCTGAACACTGATATCAGTATGTAATAGACCACTCTAGTGCGACCCAGTGGCCGAGTCTGATAATACTGTCTGCGGGATCGGACGCCTCGAAAAATCGTTCCATTTCGACTATTAAACGCTGCAGTCATCGTTGAAAATAGTACTAAGCAAGGTGTAGGAGAAGTGTGTAAGAGGGGATGTGATGAAACTCTTCAAAGAGGTTTGTTTTATTGTAAAAATCCTCAGTTTTTCGAAGCTACGACTATCCCAACACGGGTTAATATCTTTTTTTGATTCCAAACGCTCAGTCTTCATCCCTCATCATCACTCGTAAAGCAGTGAAGAAGGAAAAGAGGTTCGAGATGTACTGAAATATCATGAGATATCACGAAATATTGTGAAATATTCCCCATAATACACAAAACACATTAGAGTACGAGGTTTCCCATACCGAACAGAAGTACTTCAAAGACAGAATCGGCATCACGCACTTGATACTGATCGATACAGCCTCTTGAGGAATCATCGTACACAGTGTAAGCTTCTGCATTTTCACGGTTCGTTCATACCACATGGACTCGTATGCACCTTGATCTACATTTTGGCTCTACCAGCAACACAGACAATTACCAATCTGTAGCATAAGGTACCGAATAAAACTCACCACGTGCATCAACTGATCCGCTGGCCAGGCGCACATGAACACTTCCAACAACCCTGTAAGACACAGAGCTAAGAACTGTCCCTTCACCGTAAGAGGCTGCCTCTGTTCACAAACATACGTTTGATCGTACACTAAATAGGTTCGACTATTGAATAGTGTGACTTCGGTGTCAAGCCAAGACCAATAACACTGTAAACTATTTACCCCGACGATAACAATACCGCACGGAAGAACCGCCAGCGCGCACATCGTCACCGTGATCAGAGCTATAAATTGAACAGCATTTGCCACATCCTGGGCGTACCTGAAATCAGACGTCACGCCTGCTACGATTACTGTGAATCCCGAAACACTTTAGCAGGTTGGGTGAAGAAATGGCGGCCCCATTTTCTCGTTAATTCATCGCTCACCTTCTAACGCGATAGTACTTCTTTATGCACTCAGTCAGATCACCGGCGTCCACCACGTCGCGCAGTTCAGACGTGAGAATCTCGATGCGAGCTGCCGCGAATGATATCAAAAGCGCGCCAAACACATTGACGCTAGTGTGAGCGGCGCATTGGGTGCCAGCAACAGTTTGATGCATGAAAATGATGGACCTTATGGGTTCGTAGTCGACGGAAAACGGATATTCCGCGTTGGTTGGAAAAGGTTGAGGTAGCAGAAGGGTTCCCACGACGACTACGCCCATGGACATGTAGAACCAGCTGCCTGCCAATACGTAAAATGTCGAGAACTTGTCGACGTAGGATTGATACACGGATATTTCGGCTGGACCCGCGTGCTGGACGTAAACAACCATTTCTTCTATCAATCGCTGTAACAGATCACTTACGTCATTCAACCATCCACCCTCGCAACGATCAAGCATGGCTCTTAGTGTTCACGAAGCTTCGATGTTACCTGAAAATTGTCGTACTGATTGGCGCAGAAGAGCGTTTGCAGGATGACATGCATGAGGGCAAAACCGAAGCTACCTGCCTTGGCGATATTGATGAAATCGTTGTGGTGCAAATATAATGAGTATGCCAGGGCGAGAAGAAGCGCGGATGCGTTGACAACCATTGCGATCCTCAAGATTTTAAAACGGAGGACTTGAGATTTGGTGGCCGCCGAGGAAGGTGGCCAACAGCAAGACAACACTGTGACGATTCGAGTAAAGGATATTGCTTTCTCTGGTGTCGCGTTTTTAAACATGATGGAACCGAGTTGCTACGATTGGTATTGATTGATTAATGATGGAGCAGTCTCGGACCGGGCACGTATAAGAATGGAACTGCGTTGCGGGTATGTACGGGGCAATCGAGGGCTGTCTGAATCGCGCGTTTAATTAAAGGTGTCATGCTGCGTCGTTTCTGAATTGGAATGATTGTGGCAGAATGAATTTCTCAATAATGGATAGGACCGTTGTACGCACGAGCAATGCACCAAGAATTCTACCGATCTATATCGCGCGTTACTCGTTGTGGTGATAATGATGGTTTCAATCTCCTTCTGCTCTCCCACTGCCCGTACTTCATTATGTATTTAGAATGGCATAGTATTCAAACTCGTATTTCTTTCCTTAGGAATTCCTCCTGATTTACCTCGGCAGTGTGCAGCCCTAGGAAACCTTATCGCTGTCTATTATTTCTTTACCAATATTACCGTCATGCAGTCTCGCCTTCGGGTACATTATTAGCCTTTGAATCCAGTATTCCAGTTTTCCCTGCGGTGTCTTCAGAGTAACATAGAATTTCCATGTGTTTACGCAGTGCTTACAGTTCATGCTTATATTTGTGGCAACGAAATCGAGATGCACCATTTGCCCCAGAAGTAAACATATATAAAGATAAAAATAAGTCTTTTTGCACAAATGTTCTACGAAAATGTGTGTTTTGAAACATAAGAAGAATGTTTGCTAGACACGTTTCGAAATAGTCCGGCTGACAAGACAAGTGACTGGTCTGATGACTCGTTTAGAAGATGTTTGCATATTAATATTATTGGTTGTATAGTATGGAGTAATGTTAACGTTTATGTAGATCTATACTGTGTCCGTTTTAAAAAAGAGTCATAGAACACAGATTTTTAATTTTTATATATATCGTGGTTAGTAAATATTACTTTTTACAGGCAATCCATGAGCAACCCATGTGGATATTTATTTATCAGAAGTTCACGCGTTTGGTACCCGATTGAAGAACAGTATTATTCGAGAGATTTGTTCGTTCGACATTCGCAAAACCACGTACCTACTACGTGGAGTCTAAGGATGGAAACAGTTACGTTCTACGGGAAATGAAGACTAATGAATGGATGTTGTTAATCGAGTGAGGTCAAGCAGGAATAGAAAGACTAAGTGAAACAGAATACTTTACGAATAAGTTTATTGTAGAATTTGGATGATTAATATTAACAAGTTACCTTTTCTCAGGAATAATATACTACCTTAAGCTACTATTATATAATTCACCTCTGGCTTGAGTATCGTGTTTAAGTGTTCAATCGTCATCCTTTGTCATCATGACTCGTAGAGCAGTAAACAAGGAATACACGTTCGAGATGTACTGAAACATGGAATACGTGAGTAAACGTTACAGTACTGATACCTAATCTTCGATGTGGTTATTTTTATTATCGTACCGAACAATAATAGCTCAATGATAGAGCAGGAATCACACACTTGATCCTGACAGCGATAGGCTTTTGGGGCACCAACATATAAAGTACAATTTTCTGCATTCTCAGAGTTTGTTGGTACCACGTGGACTCGTAGGCCCCTTGGGCAACATATTTGCTCTGATGACAGGAAAGATTCAGCAAACAGCTCTATGAAACTCGAAGGAAGCGTGGTACAGAACGCTACTAACCACGTGCAGCAAATGATCAGCTGGCCAGGCGCACATGAAGACTTCCAACAGAGCAGTCCCTGCCAAGCACAGGAACTGCACTTTCACAGTGAAGGGCTGACGCTGTTTGCAAAGGATCCTCTCATTAAACGGTACAGAATGAATTACTTTTGTATTCCAATTAAAACTAGGAACGCGAAAGTCGCAAACTCACCCCAATACAGTTGATACCGCACAGCACAAGTGCCACACCGCACATCGCTACCGTAATCAGAACTATATATCGAACAGCACTGGCCACTTCCTGAGCATATCTAAAAACCACCTTCCCGTGCTACAACTACAACATGTAGATACCTTCGTTTCTCGCGCGTAAAACATCCTACCTCCTCACGCGATAATACTTTTCCACGCACACGATCAACTCAGCGGCATTTGCAGTCACCCGCTGTTCCGTCATCAAAATTTCGAAACGGGCCGCTGCGAACAGCAACAGCAGCGCGGCAAACACGTTAACGCAAGTGTGCGCAGCGCACTGCAAGCCAACGAGAGCTTGGTGCAAGAAAATGATGGTTCTTACAGGCTCGTGATGGATGGGAAATGGGTACTCGGCGTTTGTCGGGAAGGACTGGGAGATGAACAGGGTTCCGATAACCACCACAAAAGCAGTTACGTAGAACCAGGTCGCAGAGAACCCGTAGAACATGGCGTACTTGTCGATGAACCTCTGGAAAATGTGCCTGTCTTGCGTACTGGTTCCCTTGCAATAACCCGACATCTTCGCGATCAACCACTGCAACACGTCGCTGAAATTACTGGTCCCCAAATCTTTCGATCAAGGACAATCGTATCGACAGTGGGGACGTTGGGGGTGCGAATGATTCTTGCCTGGAAACGATCGTATTGAGTGATGCAGAAGAACGTTTGGAAGAGGAGCTGGGTCACAGCAAGCGTGAGGCAAGCAGCTTTAGCCACTTCGATGGGATCGTCACGGTGCACGTATATGGCATACAACAGCGGCAGAAGGAGGGCGAAAGCGTTGAGGACCATCGCAGACCTGAGGAACTTAAAACGCAACAACTGAGACCTGGTGGCTGTGGGTGGAAGTGGCCAACAACAGGTGAGAGCTACGCTGAGCCGAGTGAACTGAATCGCCTTTTCCGGCGTCACGTTTCTGAGCATTGCGCGAAATCAGAAGAAGAATACCACTTGATGAAAAGGTAAAAACTGCGACCTATACTCGATTGTTGTTGATACGAAACGTTTTGATGTTTCCTGAAGAGCACGCAGTTCATGAAATGTGTTCGAATACTATGTATCCCTCTTGAATAGAGGGCTCTACCGCACAATGAATTCGCGTAGATTGCAATGAATAACGAATGCAACCTTTGGTGGATGTATGGGGAGATATCAAGGTGGTTCTGTGTGTAAACCTCTGATGATTCTATTTGCCTGCGTGTGTGAATTGGCGCGCTATGGGTGTTGTGGCTCTAATGATAGCTTTCCTCTCTGCCTCCTTCATTGTCAATACTCTCTCTCTCTCTCTCTCTCTCTCTCTCTCTCTCTCTCTCTCTCTCTCTCTCTCTCTCTCTCTCGTGCTGGAAAGCAACGACGGGTCGGCGTTGCTTACTGCTGTGAGAAATATTGCATGTGCAACACGTGTTCCGCACCTCGGTCATTACCTTCTGCAGTAATAGAAATGATAAATGAAAAGCTTTGTTAGTCCATGCAAGTTGACGTATGGTGTAAGCAAAACAATGTCCATCCAAGCTGTTAGAAATGTATACAGTACAAGTACAGGTTTGCGGAGAAATTGATAATTCGTGGAGTTGACCATATTCCTACGAGTTTACTTCAAATTAAACCAACTAGAGTAATGTGGGGCAAGAGTGCGCACTTAAAGTTTAGACTTCTCTAAAATCCTTGGTATTACACTGATAGTCATATCGTTTTGTGAGAAATAACTACTATCCCTTATCATTCGATAGGCAGTGACTTCGTGTAAATTTACCTGTCACAACTTATATAAAATAAATATTTCCAAAAAGTGTCAAATGCGAACTTTTACCCGCTATGTGGGGTAAAAGTTCGCATGTTGTGGGGTAAAAGAACGCTTCGGTTATTCCCAATTCTGCAGCGATTTTTCTTTTTGAAAGTCCTGCTTCTATGTTTATCTCCAGCGATTTGAAGCATCTCACTAATTGGTTTTCGGCCGGTTGCCCCCTTATAAGTTCTAACAATAAATGAATAAGACAATAAAATAAAGTCATATTTTTTAATCAAAAACTTAATAAAAAACGTATTTTGGACAAATATTGCGGATTAAAAATTAATAAAAAAAATCAAAAGCTGATATCAGCGTGGCTCAACTATCATAAACTCAAAATTTATTTCCATGTTGTAATTGATAATTAATTTCAAATTTATTTTTTATAGTCGGTTTAATCGGTGTTCGTTACTAATTTAGCAAACTCTAGAAATAAAATAAGTTTAATGAACATATAACACCCGTCAAATTATTTTGGGACAAAAGTTCGCATTCGAACTCTTGCCCCACTGCATTGTGCGAACTTTTGCCCCCACAGCTACTTTTACATTGTTTAATCAATCCTGTTATCTGTGAGGAGAATTGAAAACTTCTATTAGCACTTTTTAATAGAAGAATTTCAGCTCTTTCAGGCGGCAGATTAATTAAAATATTTACTGATCAATTTATAGGAATAATATTGATTCCCAAACATGAGAATATTATTATTATTATTATTATTATTATTAACCGTCATTACATCAGAACTAACGAATTCAGTACTTACCGCATTGTAAGATAACAAACCGAAACACAGCCACGAAATTCGACATTAGTGACTCTACCTTGATTGACAATTGACTGCCAATCAGCATTGGCAACTGCCACAACTCAAACCATGAAATTCGCATGGTGCGAACTCTTACCCGCTGCGAACTTTTACCCACCTTTACTCTACTTCCATCGCGTTTCTGAACGATAAGAATTCTTCTTCAACAAGCATCCCACTTGCAAAATGCTTGGGCGATACAGGTGTTCGTACTTTCTCACGCTGTAATACTTCTTCAAACATTATACCAATACGTCGGTGGTAGAATGTTGTGTGTAGGTTGTAGATAGCCGTTAGGCCCGTGCAAGCAGGCCCGGATTAAGGGGGGGGCTAGGGGGGGCTGTAGCCCCGGGCCCCACTTTCCAGGGGGGCCCCGTTCTAAGCCATCAGTTCTAAGCAATTTAAACTCGTTATTGTTTAAATTTTTGTTACCCCCCCCCCCCCCCCCCGCCCCGCTTTTCAACCACTGGGGCCCTCGAAGGTTGGATAGCCCCGGGCCCCAGAAATCTTAATCCGGGCCTGCGTGCAAGCTGCCCTCGTGAGCAGAATGATGTCACGATGAATGCACAGGGCGAACATTAGAGTTAGAAGGAGCCCCAATGCGCTTATTACCGGCACGAGTCTCGCAATCTTGAAGCATACGGTGTGAAACTTGCTGGCGGTTTCGAGAAGCGGTACGCATCAAATGAAAGCTACACTGATCTTTGTGAAGGCGATCGCCTTCTCCGGTGTAACATTCTCGAACATAACGGCGCGGAACCGCCGCCGACGAACTATGGAGTAAACTCCGTGCCCGAATTAGCACAGTGACGAATATTGGGGAGATCATTATTCACCAAGAAAGCTTTCACCATCTCTTCGCGATACTGCTAAATGATTCCAAGCGTTGACGGAGTGAAATATCGATATATAACTTTTGAATAGTAAACTTGGTTGCAAATGATTCCACCACGATCACAGTGAATGGGGCTGTTGATGATGTTGGGGTGGGATCTTATTATGGCTTTACGCCTCAGCGAGAGATGCTACAATGCTGTTGCCATGTGTGTGTATCGAATAGAGCAGAAGACCTCGATGAACGTGTGATATTGATTAAAAAGTACGACAGAATTATGGAACATTGCGATGTGACGAAGAAGTAACAAAGAAGCGAACTAACTTCACTAGTTTAAGGGGGAACACCACTGTGACGGCCGGAAAAGTAAGCCATTTGTAAGATTTTTTTTTCAGGAATAATTTACAGTTTTCATAGAGAATTTTTATTATATATCTTTAGTACGCTGTCTTAAGAGACTATACAAAAAAATAAATAGAAAAACCACCATAAATTTTAATATATTAATTAATCTTCTAGACCTCCCCACGCGAGCTGGTCGAATGTGTAACTATGGAACAGCAGGTCCGAAATTAAATTTCATTTTTTTTTATAAACTAAGTATATGAGTGTAGTTTCCGTTGTACGTACGGATTCTTTGATTGCAAACAAATTTTTTTAAATACGCTCGAAAAACTGTCCATCTTATTCGCGGATTTTCGAAAATTTTCTTCTAAAGCGTGCCATGTTTACAAAAATAATTTGTTTAAGAAATCGGTACGCACAACGGAAACTACACTCATATAGTTTATAAAAAAAAATTAAATTTGCTTTCGGATCTATTGTTCCATAGTTACACATTCGACCAGCTCGCGTGGGTGGGTCTAGAAGATTAATTAATATATTAAAATTTATGGATGTTCTTCTATTTATTTATTTTTGTATAGTCTCTTAAGACAGCGTACTAAAGGTAGGTAATAAAAATTTTCTACGAAAACTGTAAATTATTCCCGAAAAAAATTCTTAAAAATGGCTTACTTTTCCGGCCGTCACAGTGGTGTTCCCCCTTAAAAGATCAAAAAGAGGTCGAACAAAGTGAAAAGCAGAGTATTCATCGTACTTCTTTTTTATTGTAATGTTTGAATATATAGAGGTACTTGAATAGTGACTATTCTCTGGACGTTACTATTAAAAGGAAACTCGTCAATTTATTTTATATTATTTATATATTTTACCAGGCTTCTACCAAAAACCATATCATACCTTCCAGGCAACCTCTTGTCCCTGTTAAAAATGCACGTGAAAGGTTTGCTTAGGTAATCATGGATATATCACTCACGTTTTCTGTCATCACTTCAGCAGCCCAACTTCACGCGAAAAATCTCAGCGTGTTCAAATCAGTTCAAGGAAATGTAGATCCTAGAAGATATAACACGTTCCTGGCACAGCGCAGTTCAGTAACACGGTTCACGAATTAACGAAGGTGCGAGCACTTACGTGTGTGACCACCAAACCGGAGACAATCATGTACAGTGCCACTGCTTTCGTTGATTTCACAGCTACGGGTCCTATGGTACGGTTTACTTCACTGGCACAGCTGAAGAAAAATAAGAGAATTGAAACAGTATAGTTACTGAGGTCAACCTCTAATTAATCTTCTAATTACCCTTCTAATAGGAACAATACACCCAATGCTTCAAACTCTAATAGTTCAAGATTCCATGAAATCAGCAAAAACATTCAAAGTCTTAGCTCTTTCAAGTGCAAATTATACCTGATCGCGACCTGGTTCTTCCTGATCCATGCCTCCAACTTTTTCCCATTGATACTTTCCACTGCATGTCCTACCAGTCTGAATTTACAAGCAGCATGCCATAATATCGTGAGTATTAGCAGGTCCAAGAAGACCACTAAAGCTGCGTTGAGGATTTGAAGCACATTCAGCCCGTAGGTAACGCATCTCCCCCATTATTCGTCTCTTGGTATCATGAAGTACACTGTGTTCACTGGAGTCACTTGGCTTTCTGCGAAAAGTGGTAAAAATACAAATAGCAGGGCACCAACGCCGAACACTGATATCAGCATGTAATATACCACTCTAGTGCAATCCAAGTAGCCGAGTCTGATAATTCTCTCTTGGGGATCGATGGTCCCGAAATATCGTTCCATCTCGAATATTAATCGTTCCAATCGTGCGTCGTTGAAATTAGCCATTGGAAATGTGTAGGTGAAGAGTGTAAGAGGGTGTATGGTAAAACTCTTTAAAGAGGTTTGTTTTATTGTTAAGGGGTCGTTCCGGTTAGACGGATTGAAAAAATCGATTTTTTAAAACATTTTTCGAAAATACATATCCTCAAAAATGTACTTTTAAACTTTCTTGGAAAAATTCCGATTATTTTAGCTTCTACAGAGGCCTTTTATAGGGAACGCAGAGGCTCGGCCTCTATTTATCGGTCATTTTTTCACATCGTGAAGATGAAATCTCAAAATCTATTGAACCTATTGCTTTATAAATATTAATGCTTATTCTGCACACCTATGACTCGCATGGGCTACAACCAAGTATTTTCATTGATTCTAACCTAGTTTTCAAATCGAAAATAGCAAAAGAAAAAAGCTGAAAAACATTTTTCTTGCATTTTGCCCTCCATTTTGCTAATTTTGACAACCTACATTTTCAAACATGTCATGAAGACCGCTTTCAAAAGCTTTAGAAAAGCAATAATATTATTACTTATAAATTTATTATTTACTGTTGAAATGTAGTTCAATAAATAGAACAAAGTTTTATTCCATTACTGTAATTATTTCCGTCGCAATAAATTTCTGAAAATCGCTGAATTTATCGGCGCGCTTACCGGAATGACCCCTTAAAATCCTCCTTTTCTAAACTACGACTATCTCAACATGAGCTAGTGTCTTTTGATTCCAAACGCTCAGTCTTCATCCGTCATCATCACTCGTAAAGCAGTGAAGAAGGAAAAGATGTTCGAGATGTACTGAAATATCATGAGATATCACGAAATATTGTGAAATATTCCCCATAATACACAAAACACATTAGAGTACGAGGTTTCACATACCGTACAGAAGTATCTCAAAGACAGAATCGGCATCACGCACTTGACACTGATAGCTACAGCCTCTTGAGGAATCATCGTACACAGTGTAAGCTTCTGCATTTTCACGGTTCGTTCATACCACATGGACTCGTATGCACCTTGATCTACATTTTGGCTCTGCCAGCAACACGGACAATTACCAATCTGTAGCATAAGGTCCCGAATTAAACTCACCACGTGCATCAACTGATCCGCTGGCCAGGCGCACATGAACACTTCCAACAACCCTGTAAGACCCAGGGCTATGAACTGTGCCTTCACCGTAAGAGGCTGTCTCTGATCACAAAAATACGTTTCATCCGACAATAAATTGGTTCGGCTATTGAATTGTTTGACTTCAATATCAAGCCAAACCTGATAACACTGTAAACTATTTACCCCGACGACAACAATACCGCACAGAAGAACCGCCAGCCCACACATCGTCACCGTGATCAGAGCTATAAATTGAACAGCGTTGGTCACATCCTGGGCGTACCTAAAATCAGACAGTCACACGTGCTACGATTACTGTGAAACTTGAAACACTTTAGCATGTTGGGTGAAGCAATGCCTGCCCCATTTGCTCGTTAATTCGTCGCTCACCTTCTAACGCGATAGTGCTTCTTTATGCACTCAGTCAGATCACCGGCGTCCACCACGTCGCGCAGTTCAGACGTGAGAATCTCGATGCGAGCTGCCGCGAATGATATCAAAAGCGCGCCAAACACATTCACGCAAGTGTGAGAGGCGCATTGGGTGCCAGCAAGAGTTTGATGCATGAAAATGATGGACCTTATGGGTTCGTAGTCGACGGAAAACGGATATTCCGCGTTGGTTGGGAAGGGTTGAGGTAGCAGTAAGGTTCCCACGACAACTACGCCCAAGGACATGTAGAACCAGCTGCCTGCCAATGCGTAAAATGTCGAGAACTTGTCGACGTAGGATTGATACACGGACATTTCGGCTGGCCCCGCGTGCTGGATGTAAACAACCATTTCTTTTATCAATCGCTGCAACAGATCACCTACGTCATTCAACCATCCACCCTCGAAACGAGCAAGGATCACTCTTAGTGTTCGCGAAGGTTCGATGTTACCTGAAAATTGTCGTACCGATTGGCGCAGAAGAGCATTTGCATGATGACATGAATGAGGCTGAAACTGAGGCTACCTGCCTTGGCGATGTTGATGAAATCGTTGTGGTGCAAATATAATGAGTACGCCAGGGCGAGAAGAAGCGCGGATGCGTTGATAAACATTGCGTTCCTCAAGATTTTAAAACGGAGGACTTGAGATTTGGTGGCCGCCGAGGAAGGTGGCCAACAGCAAGACAACACTGTGACGATTCGAGTGAAGGATATTGCTTTCTCCGGTGTCGCGTTTTTAAACATGATGAAACCGAGTTGCGACGATAGGTATTGTTTGATTAATGATGGAGCAGTCTCGGACCGTGCACGTGTAAGAATGGAACTGCGTTGCGGGTATTTACAGGGCAATCTAGGGCTGTCTGAATATCGCGTTTAATTAAAGGTATCATGCTGCGTCGTTCCTGAATTGGAAAGATTGTGGCAGAATGAATTTCTCAATAATGGATAGGACCGTTGTACGCATGAGCAATGCATCAAGAATTCTACCGATCTATTTCGCGCGTTACTCGTTGTGGTGATAATGATGGTTTCAATCTCCTTCTGCTCTCCCACTGCCCGTACTTCATTATGTATTTAGAATGGCATAGTATTCAAACTCGTATTTCTTTCCTTAGGAATTCCTCCTGATTTACCTCGGCAGTGTGCAGCCCTAGGAAACCTTATCGCTGTCTATTATTTCTTTACCAATATTACCGTCATGCAGTATCGCATTCGGGTACATTATTTTAGCCTTTGAATCCAGTATTCCAGTTTTCCTTGCGGTGTCTTCAGAGTAACATAGAATTTCCATGTGTTTACGCAGTGCTTACAGTTCATGCTTATATTTGTGGCAACGAAATCGAGATGCACCATTTGCCCCAGAAGTAAACATATATACAGATAAAAATAAGTCTTTTTGCACAAATGTTCTACGAAAATGTGTGTTTTGAAACATAAGAAGAATGTTTGCTAGACACGTTTCGAAATAGTCCGGCTGACAAGACAAGTGACTGGTCTGATGACTCGTTTAGAAGATGTTTGCATATTAATATTATTGGTTGTATAGTATGGAGTAATGTTAACGTTTATGTAGATCTATACTGTGTCCATTTTAAAAAAGAGTCATAGAACCCAGATTTTTAATTTTAATGTATCGTGGTTAATAAATATTATTTTTTACAGGCAATCCATGAGCAACCCTTGTGGATATTTATTTTTCTGAAGTTCACGCGTTTAGTGCCTGATTAAGGAAGAGTATTATTCGAGAGATTCGTTCGTGCAATATTCGCAAAACCACGTACCTACTACGTGGAGATTAAGTATGGAAACAGTTACGTTCTTCGGGAAATGAAGACTAGTGCGTGGATGTTGTTAATTTGAGTGAGGTCAAGCAGAAAGAGAAAGAGTAAGTGAAACAGAATACCTAGGTACTTTACGAATGAGTTTATTGCAGAATTTGGATGATTAATATTAACAAGTTACCTTTTCTCAGCGAACCAAATCAAAAGTGCGTCGTGCGACTTGTATGTAAAAATACTAAACCAAATGTAAATACAGATTGTTGTAATTGAATTTTCATATATTTTTTTAGTTTTAAATAAATAGTGGATTAATTTAAATGGGTTGCTTGTGTAGAACATTTTACACATTAACAGGTAGGTCAAAAGTATATTTCATGCAGTCCACTAAGTATTTTAAGAGCAATCGTTCGACTTCACTAAGTAGATGATTGTTGTAATCTGTCAATCATTGCTTCTGCATCCAATTCATCTAACAATTCCTTTTCAATGGATAGCAACAGCTATTATATTTTCAAGTTACAAAAAGGTCTGTAAGCAAATACTCCCGACTAGTCGATCTGTGCTGTGCACCGTCGTCAAATCGAATGCCTCTCCTCCTTTTTACGCAGCCTCTCGAACCCTCGCCGATGACCCTGACGTCATCGGCTTTCCTCAAGCGTCGAAGTTACATTGTAACCCTTAAGCATCCTACTGGACCTCGCCTTCCAAGACGGCAAGCGATGCCCAGTGTTGTATTCGATATTCCCGCCTTGGGCGTTATGACTTCCTTACAGGTCATTAACATTTTTAACACTTATATGAGAATACATGAAATACAAATTATGTAATAAGACGAAGTTTGAATTAACCAGTACTGGCAAAGTATTGAGACAATATTGACGCAGTGTAGAATAGGACCACCGAGGCATCGCCGTCTTTTAAATAAAAAAAAGATCATCAAAATCGGTCCACATGCTGACGAGTTATGCGGGGACAAACATAAAAAAAATACATACGGGTCGAATTTGTAACCTACTCCTTTTTTAAGTCGGTTAAAAATACAGAGATTTGTTTACTGTGTGCTGGTACCCAGAAGCCCAGTGCCCTACATTTTATGCGGCTATGCGCGGATGTTTTTAAACAGAAATAAAAAACGCTGGCACAACACTAGCATTGACCTACCCCCTACGAGAAACTGGGACACTGCAAGGTGCAACATAGGGGCACAATAATTGTGCGAGCGAGACAGAAATAGTAAACCATAAAAAATTACGATTATCTTGCAACGACGATATCTCAAGAACCAAAAGTCGCACCGACTCACAGTGGGTTGAAATCCCAGAAACATGGCAAAAATATGAAGGTAATCTTTGATATTTACAAAAATAAGTATATACTACAGTTTTCGCAGTCGCTGATTACGAATCTGAAGTCAAAATGGCAAAAAACAAAATGGCGGATCCAATATGGCGGACGCGTATGCCAAAAAATTATCAGATTTGGTCTAAACTTGGTATTCTAGAGTTTTCGTGGTCGCTGAGTACGAATCTGGAGTCAAAATGGCAAAAAACAAAATGACGGATCCAATATGGCGGACGCGTATGCCAAAAAATTATCAGATTTGGTCTAAACTTGGTATTCTAGAGTTTTCGAGGTCGTTGAGTACGAATCTAATGTCAAAATGGCAAAAAACAAAATATCAGGGAATATCAAGATGGGTCGATTTATGTATTAAAAAATATATGGTTCCATTTAAAAAAAAACACCACTGCCGTCGTGGAAACTTGTGTTAATTAAATATCTTAATCAAAAACGATTATTTTAAAGTAAATAAAACAAAAGATTCCTCTTTTAACCTTATTTAATACAATGTTCTACATATTCAATAACACAATCTGTGAAACAGTTATACAGTAATGCCTCGTTAGAATCACGACGATCGGGGCTGGCAGCGTGATACTAACGCGATGCGGACACCATTCGTAGCCGACGACAACTTCGTGTCGACTCTTTTGTTCTCTCGCACGTTCTCGGATTCTCTCACTCTCGACTGAAGGATTCCAAGAAATGGTGGGGATAGTGAGCGTGATTATAACGCATGGTAAAAACGTGATACTAACGAGGCATTACTGTACTTGTACGATAAGTACAACACCTTTTTATTTTTTATGATACGGCAATTCAGTCATCATGTTAATGATCATGTGAACTATGCATCACTACCGTCACTACCCTCATATTCATTATCAGATTGCAATGATGTAGTATGATCATCACAACTTATAACTGGCGGCAATAATAAGTTTAATTTGTGCTTGTGATACTTTTGCATATAATTATATTTTCAATCCATTAGCACATATTAGCAGTTCAAATTAGCATAAATCGAAACTATCCGTAGTAACCTTACAAATTATAATGGAATTACAGTGGCATTTTGTGGCATTGGTTAGTAATTAAGTTTTAAAAAAAAAAGACCTTGTAAATTTTGCACAGTCAATGCCCCATATCTACCATTAATAGAGGTTTTTCCAAGTAACCAAAATATGCTAAATTAAGAATATATATTAAATTTTTATAATATAAAAAGGTTTTTAAATATTATACTTACCTTAATGCGAAAAAAGCTCTAATTCCGAAGCAATTTCCTCAGGATTGACTTTTGCCTTCAAACATATGAGCTTGAACGAACCGATTTTCGAAAACGGTGTACATTAAAAAGATAATATGCTGGATTTGCTCTAATTAGACATTTTTGAGCCAACATATCGATTCTTATAAATATTGATGACTTGAATTTTTTCCACCTAAATTAGCGATTCGTCCCACTGTGCGACTTGGAGCAAAGTGCATTTTCCGCAGCAAGGCTCACCAATTCATACAACATCAATTTTATTTCCATTGCCTTACGAATTGTTAAGTTACAATCATAGATTTTTTCCAATAAATGTAAACTTTTATGGGTTAATATTGTTTATAGTCACTAGATTTATATTGTAGTGACTATTCCCAATGTAATAAACAATTCGATTATTATGAAATTGTATTTTGTTCGGCGATTTGTGTGCCTCGAGTTGACTGGCTTTCTACAGATTTTATTAGACCAAGTAACTGTGGATAGATTGTGCATTCAATACTTTAATCAACCTTATAAATGTTTGCTAATGTAACGAATAGTATAACCACGAAGTTTTCCACGGAAATGGGCCGTTACTTACCTGTTA
Organism: Andrena fulva; assembly: GCA_946251845.1. Classification (NCBI taxonomy): domain Eukaryota; kingdom Metazoa; phylum Arthropoda; class Insecta; order Hymenoptera; family Andrenidae; genus Andrena; species Andrena fulva. The sequence goes on along the minus strand of OX276329.1, from coordinate 55,082,482 downwards.
AGTTTTTTGTGGTTCCTTATGCAGGCGTTGAGCTCGCGGTTGGGCTCTGCTTTGTCGAGCTCCACGACCAATATCTCGAACCTGGCAGCCGCGTGTCGCAATATGTAGGAGAGCCACCTGAGCATCGACTGCCATACCTGCGAACGCCTGGAAGCCAACTAACGATTGATGGAAAAATATGCAGCTTTTGAGCGGCTGCCGTTCCGCCGGAAAGTTTGTGGCGTGGCGAACGGACCACTGACAACGACAGCTCGGGTGAAGAATAGTACTTGTATCCGTCGATACGACGTTGAAGAATGATTTTCTCCCGGTTGGTGGCGCGTTTACAGAAACTTTCCATGTCGTAGAACAAAACCTGCAACCACTTGGCACTTCAGTCCTCAAATCTTGAATATTTTTAGGGATATTTCGCCGAACGAGGTGTCATCTTACTTTGAACTGCTTCTCTTGCAACCGACACACTATCATCTTTATCGTCACCTGAGCGACAGCGGGGAAAAGGCTCACAACTTGTCTTCCAACTGTGGTATTATCGTTCACGGTTACCTCTCAGCTAATACCAGTTCTGATGCAAAACATTTTCCACATTTTCATCTATACCCTTTCCGCGAATGAATCGAAGGAAACAGCTTGCAACAGACCGTTACGGTTGCATACGGTCTACAAATTCAACGACCGTGCCGTATTCTCACGAAGGGTTAAAATAATTATAACCAGCGATGTATCTTGATTACATAGCGCCGGTGGTACGCGTTACTTATTTACATGATATCCCGTTCTACGAAATGTACAACGCGCAACACGACTTCAACGTGATGGAATCGAACATCACTGTTTGATGAAAAGAAATCGATTCGGAAGACGTAGCGTCGAGCCAATTTTTGAGAATTTCGAAATGGGTAGTAGCTAGCTGCTAGGTAGAAGCTAGTTTCACCAGGGGTTCTCGCAATCATGAAAAAAAGTAAAAATAAATAAAATTGTAATTTCAATTTCGTTAACATGGGATTTCTCGTGACACCTGAGAAGGCGATTCTTTTCACGAAACTCTGTGTCGCACTGTCGTGTTCCTGGCCACCCTCGCTCCTGGCAAACAAGACTCGGCTTCTGTACTTTAACGTACTGTGGTGTGCGGCCTTTGTTAGCACCATCGGGTTACTTGTACCGCTGCTGTGCGCGATTTACGAGTACCATAAGGAGCCCATGATCCTTGGGAAAACGGTGAGCCTTTTCTCCGCTGTCGCCCAGGTGACGATAAAGATGATAGTGTGTCGCTCGCAACAGAAGCAATTCAAAGTAAGCTGATACCTCGTTCGGCGAAATACCCCTAAAAATATTCAAGATTTGAGGGACTGAAGTGCCAAGTGGTTGCAGGTTTTGTTCTACGACATGGAAAGTTTCTGTAAACGCGCCACCCCGCACGAGAGAGACATTCTTCAACGTCATATCGACAGATACAAGTACTATCATGGGGCTTACGCAATGTGGGGCATCCTCACCGCAGCTGTCGTTGTCAGTGGTCCGTTGTTCACGCCACAAACTTTCCCTACGTACGCGGTTTATCCCTTTCCGGTGGAACGGCAGCCGCTCAAAACCTTTATATTTTTCCATCAAACGTTAGTTGGCTTCCAGGCGTTCGCAGGTATGGCAGTCGATGCTCAGGTTGCTCTTCTATTGCGATACGCGGCTGCCAGGTTCGAGATATTGATGGTGGAGCTGGATGAAGCAGAGACCAGCCGCGAGCTCGACGCCTGCATAAGGAAGCACCAGAAACTTCTCAGGTAAATAACGCCCCATTTCCGTGGAAAACTTCGTGGTTATATTATTCCTTACATTAGCAAACATTTATACAAGCTTGGTTAAAGTATTGAATGCATAATGTATTCATAGTTACTTGGTCTGATGCTACCGTTTGTGTCAGCGTCAAAGGCAGTGCTAGTGTTGCCAGTGCTAGATTCGTGTTCAAAATAATTAACACTGCATATTGAAGGAGGGCGATGAATTTTTTATATTTTCGACGTCATGTAATATTTGTTTAAGTGTACCGAACTATACATCGATGCTATAATAGGGAAATGTGCTTGCATGTTGCCCGTAGAACTGTATTTATTTGACATGATAGCATAATGATATTTGTATCTCTGAAAAGGGAATATAAACGAGATGTTTTGACGTCGAGTTAAAGTCGCTTTGTTGAATTTCAGGTACATAAGGAGGATACGCCAATCTGTGAGATTTTTAGCGTTGGCTACTGTAGCAACGACAAATGTAGCCGTGATTTTCGGCAGTTTAAACCTGGTCACTGTGAGTATTATAATTTCTTTGTCCTGTATGAAGTTTGAACAGTAGTACGAGAGTTACGAGTTCTGGATATTTAAAAAAAAAAAAAAAAAAACAGAAGCAACCGTTAGCCATGAAAGCTCTGTACGCCCTCGTAGTGTTCAGCGCCAGCGTGGAACTCTTCATGTATGCTTGGCCAGCTGACAATTTGATTCACATGGTAATAAACTGTCTCCATGTCTCTTATTTCATTTACTCTGCATTCACATTCGCTTCCATCGCAATTGCAGAGCAAAGAAACTGGTGCGATTGCTTATAACACGAACTGGTACGACAAGGATGTTAACATGCAGAAAAAGATTTCTTGGATGATATTGAGGTCTCAAAAGCTCGAAGCCATTCATATTAACGGTATTCTGCCGAAGCTTTCGCTGTCTTATTACGCAAAGGTAGTCTATCAATCTGTATACCGAAAGCCAGTATCTTCCCTTATTCCCACGGGGGGAGAACTCGTGGGCGAGATCACACTAGCAATTCTTTCGCGGTCTCCCTCCGCGGCATAGCACGGCTTCTTCCCGGGGGAGCTATTATGTTCCTAACCCGGACCTATCGCGCTTCTTCACACAGATGCTCGATTTCACCGTCATCGAATAATCCTTCGTGTTTCCAGTATCTGTATACAGCATTCACTTACTTTACCGCATTGCGTATGATGGTGGAAACTACCGACGTCGATTGAAACCTCCTAGACAGGAAGAAGTTAGCGAATCACGACGACCGGACATATAAATGTATATGTTCACAGTACACGTGTACATATAAAGAATATATGTACAATAGGGTGGACCTTATTTTTCGACTTTCAAATTTTTTTCGGGACACCCCCCCCCCCCCCCCCCCCAGTATTGTGCCACTGGGTGAAAAAATAATGTGTGTAAAATTTGAAATCGATCGGACAACGGGAAGACGTGCCTCATCGCAGTTGAAGTTTTTTTATTTTTGAAACTCGTTTTTCTCCATTGTAGTATATCGTTAATATACATTTTTATATATCGGTGAATTTGTCTTTTTACGCTCTGTAACAATATAGAATCAAAGTATAAGGTCACTTAAAAAAAACATCATGTCCTTGAAATCTCAAAATTTGACCTTCAGAAAAAACTTTTTTCTTTGGCATTATATTTATCTTGCCAAACAGTACAACTTTTGTCTAAGAAATTTTTTCATATTTTTATAAATAACAGATTTCAAAATTTTAATGAGGTAACTGATACTTTCATCAAGATTACATTGTTTCTAATTATTTAATATTATTTTTAGTTTATACGCGCGGAGTAGATTGTGTAAATGGTCATGAAAATTTTGTAAATGCAGTTGTATTTGCATCAGGTAGGTAGTTCGAACCTCTAAGAATCCGTTAGTTTTCGACTTGCTCTGAACAGAAGATCCAGAACCGAAGGTTTAGGAAGGGTCAGGCCTTTGGAATAAAAAACTGAATTTCATAGTGTAAGGAATATGGGATTTCGACTGTCTTTCGATGTATTTCCAAGCGGTCATTTAGCCGTCGTCGTGGAGGGTCTTGGAAAAGAAAAAGCGTGAGCGGCACTTGGGGGTGTCATATACCCTTTCGGGGACTGCGACAGGGCCCAAAGAAGGGAGGCTCGAGGCGACTGCGTTGCCGAGGGGCATTCTTGAATGTATCATTGTCGACGACGCATCGTTGCTTTTTCGTGAAATATAATCAATTTACAATTAATAATTATTTTCCTCGGTGGGACTCCACCAAAAAATATAAGTTTTCGAGCCTCAGGAGCTTTCCACCACGCTCGATGGATGGCAAAAGCTTTATATTGCTTGAAAATATACTTATTTAAACATCAATTTTCAATAACTGTGGAAGAAGAAACTGGAATTCGTGATAAGTGCATCTTTCTCGCCACTTTTTATATAAAACCGTGGATTCGAGCTACAATGACAGCGGAAGCTCCACGACAAGACTTAGAGTTTTTGCAAAAACTCTATACGTACCGCAAAATCGATGAAAATATAAGCCTTATAGCTAAAAAAAAATGTGCAACCATTTATGGTATTTATCAACAGAAACGAGAGCGTTAGCATTTTTTGATAAAGCTGTGGGAAAGAACATAAAATTGCGAATGGTGAAAGCGCTTAATACTGAAGTCGACGAATCGTGCAAAAAAATTACAATTAATCCAAATGATGTAGGAAACTATATTGAAATAGGAATTGAACATTTTCTTTGTCAAGGTTCAAAAATGTTTTCGAACGATTCTCAATTCCCATGGAATTTTTAAAAAAGGATCTTAATGTATGGAAAATGAGATCGATTTTCTATACGGATTGAACATCGTTCAAGGATTAAAAGTTGTTAATGACACTGCTAAGCGTGGTGTTAAACTTATGCAGGAATACAATCAGTTATTGGTGAAAAACGAGGAGGAAAAACAATATATATTACAAATTGTTTCCGAACATAGAAAACAGTTTCCGGATGTAACAAAACAGTCACTATTAAAAAAAATATAAGATATTTACTCGAAAATAATACTTTCATTTTTTATTCCTCCAAATATACCTTTTCAGTTCTGAAACTACTTTCTTGTATTATGTATTACATTATAAGTATATTATAGTATACATATTATATTATATTGGGAATTGTTTAAAGAGAAAAATTGAAGTATCTTCATTTGCGAATATATGAAAAAATTTCTTAGACAAAAGTTGTACTGTTTGGCAAGATAAATATAATGCCAAAGAAAAAAGTTTTTTCTGAAGGTCAAATTTTGAGATTTCAAGGACATGATGTTTTTTTTAAGTGACCTTATACTTTGATTCTATATTGTTACAGAGCGTAAAAAGACAAATTCAACGATATATAAAAATGTATATTAACGATATACTACAATGGAGAAAAACGAGTTTCAAAAATAAAAAAACTTCAACTGCGATGAGGCACGTCTTCCCGTTGTCCGATCGATTTCAAATTTTACACACATTATTTTTTCACCCAGTGGCACAATACTGGGGGGTGTCCCCGCCAAAAATTTAAAAATTATTTTTCGACAAGAGTAACTAAGGTCCACCCTAATATACAAGCTGCCTTATGTGCTGGTGTGTTTCTTTGAAATTCTCATGCAGGCGTTAATTGCCCCTAATACCTGGCCAGTAACACGCACCCTAACGACCCGTAATTGAATCCACTTAATTATTGCGATCGGAGCTGAGGAAGAGCCGCGAGCAACGCTTCCTGGTAAGTATTTAAGCGTTGCAGTATCCTACGATTCGTAAGTGAGAAATAAAATTGGATGTTGTCACAAAGGCACCCACGCTTGTTGCATAAACGCAACATTAAATTTTTTTTTTTTTTTTTTAATTAAGGCAAAGGCAATGAAAATTAGCTAGACTTTTTATTTTAATGCTTGGCCGGTAATGGGTTAATAAGCTAAGGCACTTAGACTGATGTTCAATGTTTCGTAGATTATGACCGTGTCATAAGATGCATATGAATCGGATTGGTACAAGCAGGCTGTGAGCATGCAGAAGGACATAGGCTACAAGTTGACGCATCAACACCCAGTGACTGTTTCAAGTCAGTAGCCTCGTGCCAGAGCTTACTTTGCGTTATTACATGTCGGTAAGGGATTGTTGTGCTACGGCATATTTATGTGCAAGTGGATAGGATCAACCCTGCGAATAACGCAAAGAAAGATATGATTTAATAAAATATGAATAAAGATTCAAATCAGTAAGGGCCTCTTATACATCGGCTGCACGCTTTACGACTACTGCCCATGCCACCGCCTCACACGTCTATTGCACTTAACATAACGCATCATATAGTTTCATTTAATACATGGCCGACTGTCAGCCAACGATAATAGTAATAATAAAAGAGTCAATAACATTGCAGTCCCTGTACAATGCCTTCTCCATCATCACCACTTTGCACGTTATATTGGAGACAGATTGAATGTATGTACGTAGTCTCAAATTCTATTCCCATAGTTTACTCGTCACTGAATTACATCTCAATAGCAATGCAAACTCTATGTTTTGTAGCTTCCAAAAAATCTGACGCTTGAGCACAGCGAATCTGGAGGAAAAGTAACAGAAATGTGTAGCTGAAAGAATAGTGAGGAAAGGGGCTTGTTCAATAACCATGAAAGATTAAATGATTTCTCCTCGGGTGTACAGTAGTGCTTCTTGAAATCCATTTCCATCGCTGAAGCAAGACGATTTTCCTTATCACTTTCTTGCAATTTTCCTACGCTATGGTGATTATATGTACAGCACTCGATAACGATTAGTCGATTGATAAAACTCTGTTACGAATTTATAAGATACAAGGTATCCACGATGTTACACGTTCTAGAGTACCAGTATAATAAATTATGTATGTTCAATACACGCCGCGCGAATATTATCTTAAGATGCGAGAGAATTATATTCAGCAGTGGAATTAAGGGAGACTTACCGCGGTTGAATTCCAGCCAGAAGAGATCATCACATATTAATACACCGACGTGGGAAAGCAGAATGTTGAAGGGTTGCTCGCGCACACGATCCGTAATTCTCCCGCGATTCTTTTAAAACTTGCAGTTCCACTGTAGAATAGAGAAGCGGTGTGATGTTCCACTGGTAACTCGGTCACAGTACGATTCAGTTCTCCAACGTGTCTTTTGTATCGTTCAGTGCCAGCCTAGTCCTACTTAGTCTTTATTTTGCGCGATCATGTTTGGGAACGTAACGCCAGAGAAGGCCATGATCTTCACTAAGCGCTGCATAGCTTTGTCTTACTGTTGGCCGCTCTCTGCAACAGCCACCAAGTTTCAGCTACTCCGTTTTAAGATATTAAGACTCGCGATGATCCTAAACGGGGCCCTGCTCTTTCTACCTTTGGTCTATGCAACCTACCTGCACCGTGACAACACCATCGCCGCCACGAGGGCCGCCTGCCTCTCCTTCCCCGTCTTTCAGATCGTCGTGCAGACTTCTTATCTAATGACCCAGCAAGATCGTCTTCAGGTAAGATCATTGGCCAATGTTTGCATGGTCGGTGGAACAACGCACGATGTTACATTGTGGAGCATTGTGGAGCATTTCGAATCGAAGTGAAACGGAAGCTCCCGCTGAATGGAGTCGAATGGCGGAGTTATGGAATCTATTGACGAGTCCATTCAACGGTGAATCTAACTTGTGGAATCGAAAGTTTGGGGTAACAAAACTCGGAGGGACTTGTGCACAGTAATATAATAAAACCAAATTATTTAGCAATAGAGAGGCAATGGGCAGGAATACAAATAGGAAAAAAGCTCCATAAAGTAACGTCATCTGAAATTCTCCTGTCGGTCCATTTGCCTCCTTTTGGCAAGCATACATTTGCAATAACGCATAACAATGCTTGCACACTCCTTTGGATCCTGTCCACGCGTGAGACACTTAAGTGACCGATGTTTCAGTGGCTGATCGAACGGATGGTAGCATACTGTCAGACAGCAAAGTCACACGAGAGATGCGTCTTCCAACAGTACCTCGATAGGTACTCTACGTTCTACGGGATGTCCGCTATGTGGTTCTACGGGACAGCGTTCGTCGTCGTCGTTGCAACGCTGTTCATATCGCAGCCATTCCCGACCAACGCCGAATACCCATTCCCCACCGACTACGAACCCGTCAGGACCATAATTTTCCTTCACCAGGCGTTGGTGGGCATGCAGTGTGCTGCTCAGTTGTGTGTCAGCGTGCTCGGAGCGTTGTTGATGCTGTTCGCCGCGGCGCGTTTCGAGATTCTGGCGACAGAGCTTCGTGCTGTCAAGAGTATCCATGGACTGGTCCAGTGTGTGAAGAAATACTACAACATAAGAAGGTGCAGTGGACAGTGTTAAGCTGAGGCAGATAAGTCGCGCGAGGAAAACTGAAGGGCCTGGTAAAGCAAGAAGTCTTTGGACAACTAACTAGCGAGTCCACTCTGCTTCTATTAACATCCCACGTTACTCTTGCCCAGCCTGTTCAGTTTTGCTCGTGGGATCAATGCATGTAGGTACGTACTTTTTAGTATCTTCTAACAAAGGAGGGGTCAAAATTGACCCCTTTTCATTTTGACCGAATGAGTTCGAAGTAGATCGAAGTAGTGTCATCCTAGGTATGCCCAGGAAGTGGTCACTGTCGTTAGGTACATATCTCTGATCGCGATAGCATGCAGTATCTTGTCACTTATACTTTTCGGCATTTTCCTGATCAGGGTGAGTACTCTGTACGTATAAGTGCAGCTGGGTTTAGTCGAAGTAGATAGATGGGGATGAACGCATTTTTACAAACAGCGTCAACCATTGGCAGTGAGGTTGCAGTACGTGTTCTTGACTGGGACTGCGTTGGTGGAGGTGTTCTTGTGGGCTTGGCCAGCTGACAACCTGATGGATATAGTGAGCTCTGCTTTCATATCGTTTCTATATACTGTGCAGTTTGTAGTGTCATTCGATGATCTTTTTCGTTGTTGTTAGAGTGCAAACGTCATGGCTGCTGCATACGAGTCGACGTGGTACAACCGAACCTTGAAAATGCAGAAGAATGTACTCTATCTGCTGTTACCACAGAAACCAGTGGTTATTAGCTTCAAGTGCGTCGTTCCTGTTTTGTCATTGGAATACTATTGCTTGGTAAGTGAATGGTTACACTTAATCCACATCACTATGACAACTGTCGATGACGTATGAATCTTCCAGTTCGTCTCGAATGCGTTCTCCATGTTCACCGCATTGCGAGCTACGATCAGTGACGAAGACGAAAATTGAACACACACGTGGTTACGCTGGGCGAATTTGTGTTTGTACAGTTGCAAAGCAAAGGAAAGGATTCACTCTGCTTATCTTAATGTTTCAATAAAAAGGAACAACGTTATACATATATTCTGCTTTTCACTTTGCTCGACCTCTTCGTGACATTTTATACATGTAAAATGTTACTTCGCTTCTTCGTTAGTTTTTCGTTACTTCGCAATGCTCCACATTTCTGCCGAACTACTAAAGGAAGCAGGCCTACCTAGAACGGTCAAAACAACGTGCATCTTTGGGAATTTTTTCTAGAAAAAACCGATGAACTTTTATTATTAAACATTAGTCTATTGGGCAGACTATATCTTACGGATATTTCAGTATTTTTTGTGATATAAAGTATTGAAAGGTTTGTGAGTTGTAGGCAACGCCCGAGACATCCTTTTTTTAGGCGCTTTGCGGTGACAACGGTAGCTCGGTGCAGGTTCGTCCAAAATTGAAAATTCGTTTTTTTTTATAGATAATATATGAAATTATCCAGGCGCTATCGGGCCCGATTTTGAAAAAATTATTTTGGGACCAAATGGCGGCTGTGCAAAGTTTAAGCGTCGATATTTGGCAAAAAATCTTTGGGAATCGTTACTCTAGCTATAGGCAATACTCTGGGCGGTGATTCTACAGGCGAATATAAGACAAGAATCAAGTGCGACGAAATTTTGGTAAATGCTTCATTTATTAATTATCGATGGTTAAAGATCGGTGTCTGGAACGCCTGAATCACGGCAACTTGACCGACAGCGGGCCGCGCAAGGCAGGCCAGCCAAGGTGCGTGTAGTGGCGGCGGACGCACGACATATTTACCCTGTAGAGCGCATACTTACCCACTTCGCCGAAACTGTGGACCTACGGCAGGCATCGGAATTAAGTGATCTTTTCGGCCGAGTTTCAGAGGCGACGCCTCCTTTCTCCCGCCGCGCGTCTTGGCCCCCGCGGCGGCCCAGAAGCCTCGAGCGCCTCAGGCCCGTGCCGTATGAACCGCGCGTGGCGCATGAGGGCGACACCCGTATCAATAGGTTTCCACATCACCCATGGGGTACTATTATCGATGCGTTTTTTTTTGTCAGTGGTATCCCCTGTAGGCCCATCCCACTGTGCCGCGTGATAAAAAATAGAGTGGAAAAGCGCGTTTTATTATCAAAATTTTAAACATGTTTGGGAAAACTAGATTTTCGCGCACGTTTCGACGTGCTGGGTAAATCTAAATCTAAATTGTCGAAACGTGCGCGAAAATCTAGTTTTCCCAAACATGTTTAAAATTTGGATAATAAAACGCGCTTTTCCACTCTATTTTTTATCACGCGGCACAGTGGAATAGGCCTACAGGGGATACCACTGACAAAAAAAAACGCATCGATAATAGAACCCCATGGGTGATGTGGAAACCTATTGATACGGGTGTCGCCCCAATGCGCCACGCGCGGTTCATACGGCACGGGCCTGAGGCGCTCGAGGCTTCTGGGCCGCCGCGGGGGCCAAGACGCGCGGCGGGAGAAAGGAGGCGTCGCCTCTGAAACTCGGCCGAAAAGATCACTTAATTCCGATGCCTGACCTACGGTAACATGCAATGCGGCACAGCGTTCTTGCGATAACTTATGAAAAGGCACAAACGTCACGATGTACGGCATTAAACCTGCCTACTCGTAAAAATCCACAAGAGCATATCAAAACCCGCCCAACGGGATTCTCAAGTAGAGAGGGTGGATGCCATTGCCAAATAAAATTTTGCCCTCAAAAATCACTCACGCGCGCAGTAGTACAAGAATTACGAGTTCCAAGAATATTTAAAAAAAAAGTAACAGAAGAAACCATTACCCATGAAAGCTCTGTACGCCCTCGTAGTGTTCAGCACCAGCGTGGAACTCTTCATGTATGCTTGGCCAGCTGACAATTTGATTCACATGGTAATAAACTGTCTCCATGTCTCTCATTTCATTTACTCTGCTTTCACCTTCGCTTCCACCCCATTGCATCGGGGCAAAGAAACTGCTGCAGTTGTTTATAACACGAACTGGTACCACAAGGATGTTAAGACAGCAGAAAAAGATTTCTTGTATGATATTGAGGTCTCTAAAGCTCGGAATCATTCGTATTAGCGGTATTTTGCCGAAACGTTCTCTGTCTTATTACACGACGGTAGTCTAAGAATTTGTATATGCCGAAAGCTATTAAGTTCCTAACCCAGACCTATCGCGCTTCTTCACACAGATGCTCGATTTCACTGTCATCGAATAATCCTTCGTGGTTCCAGTATCTGTACAAGCTGTAATAGTGGAAACTGCCGACGCCGATTAAAACCTCCTGGGCGGAAAGCACTTGGCGAAACACGACGACACGACGACCGCGCATATGTATATGTTCACAGACACGTGTATTATATTACGTAAGCTGCTTTATGTGTTTGTGTTTCTTGGAAAGTGCTTGGCTAGGCGTTCAGTGGCCCTAGCACGTGGCTACCCCTACAGCACACTTTGTTGCAGGAACGTCTCAGTGACGTCGCGCTGCAACATTTGGAACATTGCTCAAAATGTTCCCGAAAAGTTTCAAGCAAATTCCTATGTCCGCCTTGTGTAACATTGCAGGAGATATCTCTGGAACATTGCTTCGGGATATTATAGCAATGGCCACGCAATGTTTCTGAAATTTTACAGCAACAATTACGCAACGTTTCGGGCAGTAGGGCCAAAAATAAAAATAACGATATTTCATTCTATTAATTATATATATCGGACATGTCCCCCATAGTAGTATAACGTCCGTGTATCTGTATTAAATAGAAAATTATTTTACCCCACGGAGATTCGAACCCGCGACCCGTAGCACCGTAGACGAACACTATACCGCTGCAGCTGGAACTTTTTTTTTTTTTCCCAATATAATCATTTTATTAGGGCCACAATAATTATTTTATGTTATAAAATGATAACAAAAGCATACATTTCGATATTGTATTGAACTCGTATGGCCGTTAGGCTCTTTCGAGTGTGAGTTCCTTTGCCTACTATTGGGCTTACAATTAGAGTTAATACTGTACAGATGTTTTTCTAGTTTCTAGTTAATATATATTTGTTCAATTTGAACATTTTGCGCCCTGAATGCTGGTTTGGCGTAAGGTTCAGGAGGGGAAAAGGCGCTTCGGTATTTGTTTGTAAATAAGTATAAATAAAGGTATATAAATATAAATAATGGCTTAGCCTAATTAGAAACTAACTTAAGACTAACTTATTCTAAATTATGCTAGGGTAGGCTAAGTTATTCTAAGTTATGATTAGGGATTTTTTTTTTATATATTTACAATATGTACAATATTATATGCACGGTGGCGTCGTGTTGTGATCTGCGAGTATTTTTCGTGGTGGTTTCGCTTTGTTTAATCGACATTTCGTTTTATTTTGGGGTGGGGTCGAACCACCAGTATTTGCGGTTGGACTTTGGTTTCTTTATTAGGTCCTTGTCAGGGAGGTTAGTGCAAAATTTCAGTAGCGTTGTTGTCAGGTGAGTTTCGGAGTTGTGTGGGGGGTATGTTATTGCTTTTTGAAAGGTGCCCCTGTCGATGTGGTAAATAATGGGGGTGTTGATGTCATCGGATATGAACCCTTCGCTGTCTAGGAATGGAAATAGCTCTGGAGGGGTGTATCCTGTTTTTAGAGTTTTTTTGAAGTACAATGGCTGTGGGTAGAAGGGGGTGTGTATTAAACTATTATTGGTGTTGTTTGCGGCTTTTGCAAAGTGGTTTCTGCAGAGATTCAGTATGTGGGAGTCTATTCTCGAGATGTTTGCGGTGTTTAATAGTATTTCGTTCCTATAGTGCTTTATGTAGTTTGAGCTTTTTGTTTGGAACATTGTTAAACATGCGCGGAGGACGTGTCTTTCAAATAATCGCAGTTTTTCCATTTTGTGATTGGGGATATTGTACCAGATGGGGCATGTGTAGGTTATGATGGGTCTAATCAGGGTGATGTAACTGAGGGTCTTGCATTTGCTCTTGAGGTATTTGGAGTAGAATAGTCGGGAGAGGCTGTTGAAGGCTTGTTTAGCTTTGGAGAGCTGTGTTTCTAGGTGGGCGAAGAATTTCAGTTGTGGGTCTAGTAGTAGTCCTAGATATTTCGTGATTTGTTTATGGGGGATTGTGTTTGTGGAGTTGCTGTTTTCCTTTATTTTGAATTTTTTCCAGTGTCTTCCGACATCTGGATGTGAGTTTTTAAGTGTGGGGCGGAATAGGATCGTCTCGCATTTTTGAGTGTTGATTTTTAATTTCCAATTGGCTAGGTATTTCTGAATTTTTTCGAAGAGAGTTTGTAAGGTGTTTTCTATCGTGGTTGCTTTATTGTCGATGGCGTAGATTACTAGGTCGTCCGCGAACGCTATTGCTTTTAGGTTATTGTCATTATTGAGGTCGAAGAGTTTAAGGAGATTAGCGGTGTAGAGGTTGAAGAGTACTGGTGAGATTACGGTGCCTTGCTGTAGGCCGTTGGAAATATTGAATGTTATGGTAGAGGTGTTTTTTCAGTCTGTTGTAATAAATTGGGGTGTTTATTTTGGGTTGATTTCCATAATATTTTGAGGAGATGGAATGGGAGGTTTGCTTTTGACAGTTTAACTAGGAGACCTTCTAGCCAGACCGTGTCAAAGGCCTTCTCCAGGTCGATCAAACAGGCGCCCACGCATTTTCCGTCGTTCAGGGCCCAGTTAACGTCGGATGTTAATTTATTAATTGCGTGGATGGTGGAGTGTCGTTTTCTGAATCCGAATTGTTCTTCGGGGATTAATTGGTATTCATCTATGTAGTGTGTAAGTGAGTCGAGGATCGTTTTTTCAAAGACTTTACTTATATTTGGCAGCAGACTTATTGGCCTGTAGCTTGAGGGCATGGTTCCGTTCTTTCCTTTCTTTTTTATTGATATGGTTTTTGCTGTTTTCCAGTTTTTCGGGAAGTAAGAGTTGTTTAGGGCGTTGTTAAAGAGTATGGTGTATAGATAGATGAATTTGCTTGGGAGTCTTCTTAGTATGGCGTTGGGAATGCCGTCGATGCCCACTGATCTTTTGCTGTTAGTTTTTTTGAGGGTTTTTGCGAGCAAGTATATGTTAGTGAAAAAGTTTGGGGTGATTTGTTCGCAGGGATTGTGGGATGGGTTTGAATTCGAGAATTGAGTTGCGGTGACGTTATTGTCTATGTCGGCTTCGATTTTGGCTTTGATTTCTAGGGCTTTGCGGGTGATTGTGTCATAAAAAACTTTTTGGCCTAGGTTGATGTTCTGGGAGTTTGTCAAGGCGTATTGTGCTCCTAGCAGGTTTAGCTTGTCTATCGGATTATTAAAGATTAGCAGATTGTCTTTGTTTGTTGGGAGGTTGTTAGTGTCAATGTTGGCGTTGCGTAAAAGGTTTGTTTCCGTTTTCGCTATTGTGAGGGTGTCTATTGGGGACATTCCTCTACCTTTGAATAGGTTGTTGATTTGTTGGAGAGCTTTGCTGTCGGGTTGGATGTTTCTTATTTTTTGTCCCCAGTAACTGTTGTAAGATTTGTTGTACTCGTCATTAATTTTTTTCTTTGCTTCTTTGATTAGTCCGGTAAGTCTGCGGTGTAGGGAACTGTTGTTGGGGATGCCGGTGCTTTTGAGGTGGAATACCAGGTTGATCAAATAGTTTTTGTTTTTTTGGAGTTTGGCTATTTTTTTGTTTGAATATTTGTCTGAGGAGTTGGAAGGTTTGATTTTGGGTACTGCGGAGGAGATGGCTTGGCTTATGGCTGTATCTAGGTCTTCGAGTCCTTTGTCGATTTCGTCGTTGCTTAGGTTTCTGTCGTGGGGTAGCGAGATGTCTTTGATTTTTTTCTGTGCTGTGATATTGAAGCGATTCCAGTCTGTTTTGCTAAAGTTAAATTTTATGTCAGGTGAGTCAGTTTCTATGTCTGTTAGGTCACTGATTGTGGCTGTGATTTTTAATGCGTCGTGGTCACTGTCGGCTGGTATTGTCTTCAGTCCGTTGTTCGTTAGATTGTGTAGGAGCATTCTTTGGTCGGAGAGGCAGAGGTCTATGTAGGAGTTACCTTTAGGGAATGAGGGGTGGTAAGAGCCGTGGAGTGCGATTTTAAATCTAGTATCATTATTTTCGAGCCATTTTTTAGGGCTATTCCCCGTGGGTTGTTTGTGTTGTTTTTCCATGAGGTGTGGCGGGCATTGAGATCTCCTGCCAGTATGTAGTAATTATTTGGATTGTCTAGCTGCAGTTCATTGAATAGGGTGTCTAGCTCAGGAATAAATTCCATTTCGTTTTTGCTTGGAGCGTAGGCTGCGATTATGATTATTTTTTCCCTGTTTTTTGTTTTTATTTCAATAATTGTTGCTTCGAGGAGTTTGGACCTTGCTAAGCATTTGGGGTAGATTCTAGTGTGTTTGATGTTATTTTTTATCAGTATTGCTGTTCCGCCTCCCTGCTTTGCGTTTGGGCGGTCGGTTCTGTGAATGGTGTAGTTTGCGTAGGAGATGTTGTGTCTGTTGTTTAGTTTTGTTTCTCCGAGTAGCACAAAGTCGGGCGCCTGTTTGTTGAGGATCTGGAGGAGGCTGTCTCTCTTCTGGGTGGAGATAATTGAGTTAATGTTGAGTGCTATAAGGGAGATTTTTATGATTTTATTTTGGCTGTTCGGTCGTTGGTTATTCATTGCGGCGGTTGGTGGTGGATTGGGTGTATTAATTGGAAGAGCGTGTTGATTTTTTGAGTATTCGATTCTGCGATTTGAGCCAGTAGGTTTAATTGGCTGCTGATGCCTGTTAGTAGGGAGGTGAGGTCTGGCTGTGAGGCGGGTGGGTATGGTTGGTGGGGGGATACGTGGCTTTGGTAGGAGTTGAGGTCGTGGGTTGCTGGTTTGCTGTTATGATAGAGTTTTTAGTTATTTGACTGTATGTGAGCGAGGGGTTTACAAGTTTTTCAATTTTTCTGATTTTAAGCTCTCTATTTGTTTTTTGGGTAGACTGGAGTTTCAGGGTCTCTTTTTGCTTTTGGACTATTATTGGGCACCCTCTGTAGGAGGCTGGGTGGCCTTTATTGCCACAAAGGACGCAGTGTAAATTGTTTTTATTGTCTGTTGGTTGGTCGGAGTTGGCTGAGACTATATTACAGTGACCCGGTTCGTGGGATTCGGGGCATTTAACGCACCTGTATGGGAGGTTGCAGTTGCTGGAGGAGTGTCCGAGTCTTTGACACTTCCAGCACTGGACTGTCGTGTGGGGCTTGAGTTTGTCCCAGGTGATAGTTTGATGAAGGAGCCTTTTTATCTGGCTAAGGTTGTTTGCGTTGCTCTCTGGAGAGAGGTGTACAATAAAGATGGGAAGTGTAGTGTTAGATTCTATTGATTTTTTTGTTTGGAACCTGTTGACTTTTAGGAACTGGACTTCGTTAGTCCTTGTGTTGATGAGTTCGTTTAATAACGTTGCCTGGTCGAAGTTGCCTTCCAGGTATTTAATTAGGAATACTTGGGGCTTTTCGTATTTCGGCGTGAAGGTATAGAATTTGGTGTCTTTAGATTTTAATAATTCAAGTATGGCTTTATAGTCGCTTGGTTGTTCTATGTATAGCGTATGGCTGTCTTTATTGGTGGTTTTAGTACGAAAGTTTCCTTCCAGTTTGCAGGGGAGGTAGGTCAGAATCGTGTCAATCGTGACCTGGGCTGTTTGCCCGCTGATTGTTATTGGGGGGGGGACGGTTACCTTTCGGCTGAGGTGTTTGGCGGGGGGTCTGCTGGTCCTTCGCCGGCCTGGAGCCGCTTGGGGCTGGGCTGCCGAGGGTGGGGCTGGTCGGTGTCGCTGGACGTTGGCCTGCGTTGGGGGCTAATTGTTGGGGCCCTGCTGTTGGGTTTGTCCTCGTTTTTTTTTGACGATGGCGTTGGGGCGTGGTTGCCCGTTATATTTTGGTTGGGATTACCCCCTTGGGTTTTCCCGTAGGGGTTGGTGCTGGTCGTCGTTGGCGGGATGCTTGCTGGTGTTACAGGGCCGGATTCGCGTTCTGCCTGGGCTCCTTTGTTTGAAATCTGATTTTGGAGGCTGCTGATCAGGGCGAGGTGATTTTCGTGTTGGCTGATGAGTTTCACGTTTTGCGTTTTTAGTTCGTCGATCTCTTTACGCATGGCTTGTAGCGTCTCTGTTAACTGGCGTTGTCGGTCGGCTTCCGTGGTTGACGAGGTGAGTGATTCCATCGATGAATAATGGGTTCCTTGCAGGTCCGGTGATGGTGTGGTTTGAGTTTTGTGGGGGGACGGGCTCCTTTTGTCGCTTTTTGGGATTTTTTCCGTTGATTTGGGGATGTTCGTGTTCTTTCGCTTACTCGTTGACGATATGTTTCTGAGGAGCTTATCTAGATCTCTATGCGAGGAGGATTCCGCTTTCTCCTGTTTGATGATTTTTTTGATGAGGTTATCATGCACCGTGGATGGGAGTTCATGGTCTTGGAGTGTGGCCATTGGTACTGTTGGATGCTGTGTCCTGGTTTTTGCACGGCAGCCCCCCCCCCCCCCCCTGGGGTTCGTGTTGGCACTTTTCACCGTCACTTCATTGGGGAAGTCACTTTTTGGGTGTTAGATCGATTAACTGTGTTGGTCACTGTGTCTATATGCACTGTACACTGATTATTTCACTGAGGAAAACTGTTCGATGGTTGTTGGTCGCGGGCCATTGGGCTTTACGATTCACTTGACTTTGGCGGGCGGGGTAGGTTTCGCACCACTACGCGGTACGATGTTACCTGCTCGGTGGTCGGTTAAGGGGGTAGTGAACTATTTCAGCTTCAAAAAATCGATTTTTTTTTTTACTGATTCTGAAAGTCTTATCCTTTATGAACATTTTAAACAAAATGTGAAAAACAGATTGTGAAAAGCAGGACTATAACGATTATTTGGTATGAACGTAATTTAGCGTTAAAGAAACTATCGATTTTACGTATCTAATAGTCCACTACCCCCTTAACGAGTGCTGCAGCTGGAACTGTTGATTGAGAATGTTACTTACGTATTCGAACTTATACTCCTATCGTGCAACACTTTAAACTCAAATTATTTAAAAACAAATATTCGTTTTGACAAACTCCATTACATCTCCATAATCGTCGAGTCGGATATTTCACAACAAATTAATTTCGACGCTTGATGTTGTATTAAGTACAAGAAAATAATGTTTTAGCGCATTTTTAATACAATCGTTTAACATCATTTATTTTATTTTATAGTATTTAGTGTTTGTGAATTTACATTTCACAGCTCAGACTTCTTTGCAAATATCATTTATTGCTGTATACAGTTTAACAGTTTGCTTAAACCTTATAGTGCTAATTAACTAATTGTATTAATTACTTATATCACATATTGTCCGAGTTTACATATGTATATTCCTTCGGAGGATGCCTGTGAAATGTAACACTGTATTCCGTTTCTCGACATATGTGATATAAGTAATTAATACAATTACTTAGTTAACACTATAAAGTTTAAACAAACTCATAAACTATATACAGCAACAAAAGATATTTGTAAAAGAGTGTTACATGTACCAATTACTGCCACTGTGCCTACTATTGCCATTTAATCTATTGTTCACAACAAAAACGTCCCGCGATGTCGAGTGTAAATTTAGAAGTCCGTATTATTGGCGAACGCTGTAGGAACGGTCCGTGGGCCGTTCAGGCAACATTCGTACATAAAACGGATTGACGCGGAGCGTTTGTGAAATACAAACACACGGAATACCGTCTTAAATACCATAGGAAACCTCCGGGGGAACATAGGCGACCATGGAAAGTATGTCATATTAATAATTAATAACCTTACTTAATTATAACTATATACGGTTGAAGTAGATTGATAGTACGACATTTCAGATTGAACGTACGTAGTCCCAAACTCTGTTCCCATTGTATAGACTGTATACAGTGTTCTCGTTGTTGAAAAAAGTCACTATTACTGCAAACTCTGTGTTTTGTACCTTCCAAAGAATCTGACGCTTGAGCGGAGCGAATATGGAGGAAAAGGAATGGTAGCTAAAAGATTAGTGAGGAAAGGGCTTGTTCAATAACCAAGAGAGATTAAATGATTTCTCCTCGGGTATACAGTACTGCTAGTTCTTGATTTCGTATTATTACTTTCTTAGAATTTACCCACGAATTTACCTAATTTTTTTATTTTGAAGAATATTCTACTGTCTACTGGCTCGTAGATAGACTAGTAAAATTTAAAAAATGTAAAATTTGTACTTTTTAAAGGCATTGAATGGACGAAAAATATATGGAAAAAGTGATATCAAACTTCAAATGTCGTTATTTTCTCAAAACATGTCATTTTTCTAATTTTTAGACACCAGGACCGACGTAATTCGGACCATAATGAAGGAAATTCCATGACAAATTGATTTATATCATTTCACACTAACTTCCTTAAAAATATTCCGATTTACATGCAATTCGGTATAATTTCCATCGGAAAACATAAGGTATCCATCGGATACTTTCATATAAATACGATAAAGAATAAAGAATTATTTTATTTCTGAAACAGGTATGAATCCTCTCGGTCGACCGCAGCGATTCGAGGTCAGCGCCCCGCTGTCGAGGATGAAAATGTGAAATATTCATTGCAGCGTATTAATAAATTCTTTATTATTTATCGTATCGATATGGAAGTGACACCGATGGATTCCTTATGTTTTACCGATGAAAATCAAACCAAATTTCATGTAAGTCGGACTATTTTTAACGAAGTCAGCTTCAAATGATATAAATCGATTTTTCATGGAATTTCCTTCATTGTGGTCTGAATTACGTCTTTCCTGTTGTTAGTTTCCTCTACGAATCATAAGGAATCGATTGGGGTCGTTTTCGCAAAGATCTGTTAAGAAATGCGGAAATCCTGGACTTTACTCACATTTTAATGGTATTCCAACCGTCGCAAGCCACAAATTTCGATGAGGCACTGCTGGGGGTTGTCCTCGCCACGGGGTACCAGGTGACAGGCGTCGCTGGAGGAGCACTACACAATAATGGTTGAAACTACCGACGTCGATTAAAACCTCCTAGCCTTAGCGAGACACGACGACTGCGCATATGTATATGTTCACAGTGCACGTATATATATCAAGAATATACAAGCTGCTTTATGTGATGGTGTGTTTCTTGGAAAGTTCTCGTGTGGGCGTTCAGCAGCCCTAGCACCTGGCTAGTAACACGCACCCTAACGATCCATAATTGAAACCTTTTAATTATTGCGATTGGGGAATGGTAAAGAACCGCGAGTAACACTACCAGGGAATTAACTAAGCGCTGCAGTATCCTACGAATCACTGTGATACGAAAGTCACGCATTGCGAGTCCATTGTATAAAAATAGAGGTCTGTGGATTGGTATTTCAGCCGTCGACAGACCACAGTTCTGCGCGATAAATCCGCGAGTTTAATAGAGAGGATTCATTTACCTTAACTGATGACAAACAAAGTAAGGCCAGAGGAAGCAATCGGCTTTATGCGGAAAAGCGTAGCTGTAGCCTTCGCGTGGCCGCTTCCACCGACGGCAAACAAGCGTCAAGTCCTTGTGTACAAGATCCTGCAAGTCGTCACCGCAATCCTCTCGTTCACGTTCGCTCTGGCCCTGTTATACTCAACGTACGTGAATCGGCACGACACCTTCATTATTGCCAAATGCATCATCGCAGGTATTGCTGTGGCACAGCCCGGTGTGAATGCGACTATCGCTCTATTTCGGTATACTGACTTTCAGGTAAGTCGTCTATAGAGTAGTTTCGTAACCCGAGGTAGATAGGTCTGTCGTCTGACGTCTCGTTGTAGGACGTAATCGAGGAAATGATGGCCTGCGTCAAGGAAGCCTCGACACGCGACAGGGAAGTTTTCCAAAAGTACGTGGACCAGTGCCGTATAATCTATCCATGCGCGATAGCATGGTACTACACATGCCTAGGCAGTTGGGTGTTTGGCCCAATCGTTTTGCCTCAGCCATTTCCGACGGATGCTGAATACCCGTTCTCCACTGACTCTCTGTTCGCGCATTCGATCGTTTACATGCATCAGTTTATAGTCGGCGTTCAGGTCGCAGCGGCCATGTCGCATTCCGGGTTCGCCGCGCTTTTGCTTTGGTTCACTGCTGCCCGATTCGAATGCCTGATGTTGGAATTGAAGGAGACATCGAATGCTCGCATGCTGATCAAGTGTATTAAAAAGCAGATACAGCTAAGGAGGTAAAGGCAGCGTTGCGTAGCATGATGTTTCGTAGCTTACGATTTCTGTAATTTCCCCATAGATATGCCCGCCAAGTTGTTTCCTGCTTCCGATTAAGTGTCGCAGCAGCGGTAGTACTGAGCACGCTCGGTCTCGCCTTTTCTTGCGTCGTCCTGATGCTGGTGAGTAAAAGTAGGATTTCCTAGACGCGAAGGGTCGCGGCGACCCGTCGCGTCTAGGAAATCCTACCTTAACGTTATGTCATTCAACTGTGAATTTAAGCAAATAATAGTCCAAGAATCTTCTGATTATAGATAGTGCTAACATTGGTCGAGAAGGTGCAAAACGTGACCGTATTTTTCACTATACTCTTGCAGATCTTCATGTACGCGTGGCCAGCCGATAAATTGAAGGAAATGGTGGGTAGTGCACCTCTGACTAATTTATTTGCATGAAAAGTACCTATATACATGCCGAAAGGGGGGGGGGGGGATGACTTTGTGGAAATCAAAACTTCGTACCGTAAGCGGGGGGAGGGCGCCTTCGCGACACTTTTTGTTTTTCAAATATCATACGAAAACTATACCTACATTATAATCCCGAACGAATACACTAGTTTAAAACAGATCAATGATTACTTTTACATGTCAGTGAGGAATAAAATTTGATATGTTTTACTGTATGAATAATTCAGGGAAATAAAAAAGCAAAAAAGGAACCATTAGTCACAAAGACACCCCCGCTTGCGGTTCATTTATTTCCTTAATCCATTAACAGCTGTTGTTGCATAAACGCAAACGTTAAATTTAAATTTATTTTAAGTAGGGCAAATACGATGAAAAGCAAGTGTAATGAAAATTCTAGAGTTTTTATTCTAATGCTTGGCAGGTAATGGGTTAAGGGGTTAGGCCACCTTGGACGGAGCCAAATTGCAGTCATTTTCGGCATTTTTTTTAGGAAGATAATAAAATAAACAGAAAATTTAATATGAAGCCTGTTATTATACAACTCTCGCCGGAAAAAAATCGTATTTTTTTTTCTTACAAAATGGCGGCGGTAGAGCCGTGATACGCAAGATCTTGTGGAGCGACGTTTTCCACGGTGTTCAATCTCACGGCTATACCGTTTGACTTAGAACAAAAAACCAAAAAGATTTATTTTCTGCATGCCTAAAACTTTGAAAGTACGTAGGGAAATCCAGAAACATTAATTTGTCTCGAAATGGTGACCATGGAGAGAAAAAGTGCATTTTTTTTTTTATAAAAGTGTCAATTCCACAGAACATATTCAAGATATCGGAAAACCGCTACGTACTTCCATAGTTTTAGGCATGCAGAAAATAAAGCTTTTTGGTTTTTTGTTCTAAGTCAAACGGTATAGCCGTGAGATTGAACACCGTGGAAAACGTCGCTCCACAAGATCTTGCGTATCACGGCTCTACCGCCGCCATTTTGTAAGAAAAAAAATACGATTTTTTTCCGGCGAGAGTTGTATAATAACAGGCTTCATATTAAATTTTCTGTTTATTTTATTATCTTCCTAAACAAATGCCGAAAATGACTGCAATTTTGCTCCGTCCAAGGTGGCCTAACCCCTTAAGGGGACTAGGCAGTCAGAAACTCGATTTTTTTTTTGTTGCATTTTTCGAACGTACCACCCTTCCCGATTAAAATGCCGTTTGGTTGATGTTAAAATTCGAAAAATTGACGATTTTACAGCCGAAAAGGTCGAGCGCGGCATAAACCGTTTCTGCACGCACGCAGGTAGACTAGATTCTTCTTTCGAAACTTTAAGCGCGTTTTTCTCGGAATCATATTTCCACTTCGTTTTGCAGTGATTGGGAAAAAACGGAGGTATCAGTCGATTTGAAAAAAATTCAGCATATATGAAACATGTCTAGTTACGACCTGGACCTACGCATAAGTCTGTAAAAACTCCTGGTTTGTCAAAAAAAAAATAGAATGGCTCTTTTTCCTGGCGAAAAATGACGTTTCTTTAAAATTTGCCGTTTTTCAGCCACCATTTTTATAATTTTGATTTTTTTTCTTATTCAATAGGTTCAGGGCAGAATAGGGGCCAGGGCAAAGTATAAATTTCAGAGGATATTTCACAATTAAATTTCTTACGGTCAGAATCACTGCAAAATTACAGTGGCTCCAAAAAAAACGCCTACATGTCAGACGACTGTAGCGCTTTCATACATATGTATATAATATTCAAATCATTTCTTTTTTACTGTTTATAGTATTAATAAACATTACCCAAACGTACTAGTCACAATTTGTGTTCATCTCCTTGTAATTAAATCGCAAAAAATACTTGATTTTCGAGCGATCTGACTGCCTAGTCCCCTTAAGGGCACGCCCCACGGACCCTATCGTTTAAACATTTGGCAATGATCGGCCAGTTCTTTCTAAAAACTGCCTGAGGGTAGCGCGATAACCACACATATGTAATTAAGGAATGTCTTTAGTTTTTTGATTTTGAATGATCCTGTTTGAAGTTATCGTGACGATAGTGCAGGCCATTTTTTTTACAACGATGCAGCACGCAATGCATATCAGAGGCAGGGGTGGGACAAAATGAAATAAAAAAGTGTTTTATACTCTACATTTGTAGCAGAATAAAGTGCTAAAAGTTTTGCCACATACAATGTATACTTTTCTCTAGAAAAAATCATAAAAGTCACCAATGTGTTCGCGCGATTTGACCGAGGGGTGCCCTTAATAAGATGAGGTAATTAGACTGATGTTCAATGTTTCGTAGAGTATGGCCGTATCACAAGGTGCATACGAATCGGAATGGTACGCCCAGGCTGTGAGCATGCAGAAGGACATAGGCTACATGTTGACGCACCAACACCCAGTGACTCTTTCAGTCAGTGGCCTCATGCCAGAGCTTACTTTGCGTTACTACAGCGCGGTAAGGGATCGTCGTGCCACATCATATTTGTGTGGAAGTGGGTAGGATCTACCCCCTGAATAGCGCAAAAATAGATACAAATTATTTAATAAAATATAAAGAAAAATACAAATCAGTAAGGGCCTCTTATACATCGGCCGCACGCTTTACGACTACTGCCCATGCCACAGCCTCACACGTCCATCGCACTCAACATAACGTATCATATGGATTCATATCACACATGGCCGACTGTCATCCAAAGATAATTGTAATAATAAAAGAGTCAATAACATTTCAGTACCTATCGAATGCCTTCTCAATCATCACCACTTTGCACGTTGCATTGGAGATGGATTAAACGTACGTAGTCCCAAACTCTGTTCCGATAGTACAGTACTCCCTCGCTAAGGGCTCGATTTGGCGTACACGATGTGGGCTTCTCGCTATCCCGACCACTTCTGTCTCACTCTTGTCCGGCGAAGGTGAGAGTACACGCCCGTCGCGCACGCAAAGCGTTTCTTCTCGCTCCCCCCTTAGGCCAGAAAGAAGCGAGAACCGAACACTCGGAATTAGGGCTCCGTTCCTCTTAGCGATGAAACACTGTATTCTGTTTACCCGTTGCTGAATAAAATCTCAACAGTACCTACTGCAAACTCTGTGTTTTGTACCTTCCAAAGAATCTGACGCATGAGCGGAGCGAATATGGAGGAAAAGGAATGGTAGCTAAAAGATTAGTGAGGAAAGGGCTTGCTCAATAACGATGAGAGATTAAATGATTTCTCCTCGGGTATACAGTACTGCTAGTTCTTGATTTCGTATTATTACTTTCTTAGAATTTACCCACGAATTTACCTAATTTTTTTATTTTGAAGAATATTCTACTGTCTACTGGCTCGTGGATAGACTAGTAAAATTTAAAAAAATTGAAAATTTGTACTTTTTAAAGGCGTTGAAAGGACGAACAATATATGGAAAAAGTGATATCAAACTTCAAATGTCGTTATTTTCTCAAAACATGTCATTTTTCTAATTTTTAGACACCAAGAACGACGTAATTCAGACCATAATGAAGGAAATTCTATGAAAATTTGGTTTATATCATTTCACCCTAAGTTCCTTAAAAACAGTCCGATTTACATGAAATTTGGTATAATTTTCACCGGAAAACATAAGGTATCCATCGGATACTTTCATATAAATACGATAAAGAATAAAGAATTATTTTATTTCTGAAACAGGTATGAATCCTCTCGGTCGACCGCAGCGATTCGAGGTCAGCGCCCCGGTGTCGAGGATGAAAATGTGAAATATTCATTTCTGCGTATTAAGAAATTCTTTATTATTTATCGTATCGATATGGAAGTGACACCGATGGATTCCTTATGTTTTCCGATGAAAATCATACCAAATTTCATGTAAATCGGACTATTTTTAACGAAGTCAGCTTCAAATGATATAAATCGATTTTTCATGGAATTTCCTTCATTGTGGTCTGAATTACGTCTTTCCTGGTGTTAGTTTCATCTACGAATCATAAGGAATCGATTGGGGTCGTTTTCGCAAAGATCTGATAAGAAATGCGGAAATCCTGGACTTTACTCACAATTTAATGGTATTCCAACCGTCGCAAGCTACAAATTTCGATGAGGCACTGTTGGGGGTTGTCCTCGCCACGGGGTACTACGCGACAGGCGTCGCTGGAGAAGCACTACACAGTAATGGTTGAAACTGCCGACGTCGATTAAAACCTCCTAGCCTTAGCGAGACACGACGACCGCGCATATGTATATGTTCACAGTGCACGTGTATATATCAAGAATATACACGCTGCTTTATGTGCTGGTGTGTTTCCTAGCCCTAGCACCTGGCTAGTAACACGCACCCTAACGATCCATAATTGAAAGGAATTAATTACTGCGATTAGTGGATGGAAAAGTGCCGCGAGTAACACTACCTGGCAATTAACTAAGCGTTACAGTATGCTACGATTCACTGTGATACCAAAGTCACGCATTGCGAGTCCATTGTATAAAAATAGAGGTCTGTGGATTGATATTCCAGCCATCGACAGACCACAGTTCAGCGCGGTAAATCCGCGAGGTAAATTGTATTTACCCTAACTGACGATGAAAAAAGTAACGCCGGAGGATGCGATCGAGTTTATCCGGAAAAGCGTAGCTACGGGCTTCGTGTGGCCGCTTCCACCAGCGGCAAGCACGCGTCGAACTCTTACGCTCAAGATCCTGCAATGCTGCACGACAATCAGCTCCGTGTGTCTCTGTCTGCCCCTGCTCTGCGGGGCGTACGTCAACCGGGACGACATCGCCATTTTCACCAGATGCATGGTCGCAAGTGTTTCTGCGTTCCAGTTCGGTTTCCACGCCGCCTTGACTTTAATTAGGTATGAGAATATTCAGGTAAGTTGTCTACAGAGTAGCTCCGGATTACCAGAGTAATCCAAGGTAGACAGTTATGTCATCTGATGTCTCGTTATAGAACGTTGTCGAGGAAATGATGGCCTGCGTTAAGAATGCCTCGACACTCGAGAGGGAAGTTTTCCAAAAATACGTGGACCAGTGCCGTACACTCTATGTGGGCGCGGTAATATGGATTTACCTGTGCGTATTTAGTTACGTGATTTCCCCATTCGCTATGTCTCAGCCACTTCCGTTGGAGGCTGAATATCCGTTCTCCATTGAGCCCCGGCTCAATTGGGCGATCGTTTACGTACATCAGAACATCTGCGCCCTTCAGTGCGGAGCGGCCCTGTCTCAAAGCGCGTTCGGCGCGCTTTTTCTTTGGTTCAGTGCTGCTCGATTCGAGTGTCTGATGTTGGAATTGAAGGCGACATCGAATATTCCCATGCTGATCAAGTGTATTAAAAAGCAGATGCAAATAAGGAGGTAAAGACAATGTTCCGTAGCATGGTGTTCCGTAGCTTACTACGATTTCTGTAATTTTCGCATAGATATGCCCACGAAGTTGTTTCCTGCTTCCGATTAAGTATCCTTTGCGCTGCAGTGTTGTTTACGATGAGTTTCACAGTTTGTTGCATCGGCTTCATTGTGGTGAGTAGTAACGCTATTTCATTCAACAGTGAATTTAAGCAAATCATGGCCCAGGAATTTTCTGAATAGAAGCAACCAATGATAGGGAAGGTGCAAAACGGGTTCGGATTCTTCACTATACTCTTGGAGATGTACATGTACGCGTGGCCAGCTGATCACTTGAAGAATATGGTGAGTTGTGCACCTGTGGTAGGCTTAGTTTATTTGTTTGAAAAGTATATAACTGTAAGAGTCGGAAAAAGAGAGCCTCGGGCGCTGGGGACTCGGACTTGCGATCTCCAGATTCGTTGGGCACTGATCAGCCGCCTAAAGGTCCGCGCACACATATCCGTTCCGTCTCAGTTCCGTGTTAGTGTGCCATTGGTAAGAAGAAGAGGGGCGTAGAGGGTCTCTTCTTCTTACCAATGGGACACTGACACGGACCTGAGACGGAACGGACATGTGTGCGCAGACCTTTACCAATGGCAGACTGACGCGGAACGGAGACGGAACGGATATGTGGGCACAGACCTTAAAGGTCTGCGCACACATATCCGTTCCGTCTCAGTTCCGTGTCAGTGTGCCATTGGTAAGAAGAAGAGACCCTCTACGCCAGGGCTGAGCAACTTGTTCGCCGCCGCGGGCCGCACAGTCCCCACTACCAATCAGCCGGCAAGAGCAGGCAAGTCGGGAAACGGGCCGCATGCGGCCCATGGGCCGCGGGTTGCCCAGCCCTGCTCTACGCCCCTCTTCTTCTTACCAATGGAACACTGACACGGAACTGAGACGGAACGGATATGTGTGTTTAGACCTTAAAGGTAGGATTTCCTAGACGCGACGGGCCGCGGCGACCGGCAGCGACCCCACTAGTGCAAGGGAGAAAGAGATGTCATACTTCTCCCTTGCACTAGTGGGGTCGCTGCCGGTCGCCGCGACCCGTCGCGTCTAGGAAATCCTACCTTTAGCCAACTCGGCTACCGCCGACTTCCCGTTCTTGGGTATTCCGTGTCCTCCTCTTATGATATGAGGGTTCCAGATCCCACACATATGACAAACTGTCGGGGCGCCACCTATGTGCCGTCTCCACCATAGGCTCTCGTGGCCGTCCCGTATGCCTACAATACATTTCCTCCCTTAACCCATTAATAGCTGTTGTTCAGTACAGCTTGTAATGAGTTAATAAACTAAGGGAATGGGCTGATGCTCATCGTTTCGTAGAGTATGTACGTGCCACAAGCTGCATACGAATCGGAGTGGTACAACCGCGCTTTGAGCATGCAGAAGGACATAGTCTGCATGTTGACATATCAAGAACCAGTGACTGTTTCAATCAGTGGCATCATGCCAGAGCTTACTTTGCGTTACTACTGCACGGTAAGGGATAGCTACAGTATAGCTATCGCCTGATGTCATGAACTCACGCTCGATCGCACTCAACATAACGCATTATATGGTTTCATATCATACATGGCCGACTGTCATTCAAAGATAATAGTAATAATAAAACAGTCAATAATATTTCAGTATCTGTCCAATGCCTTCTCAATCTTCACCACTATGCGCATTGTGTTGGACGTGGATTGAACGTACGTAGTCCCAAACTCTGTTCCCATTGTATAGACTGTATACAGTGTTCTCGTTGTTGAAAAAAGTCAATATTACTGCAAACTCTGTGTTTTGTACCTTCCAAAAAACCTGACGCTTGAGCGGAGTGAATATGGAGGAAAAGGAATAGTAGCTAAAAGATTAGTGAGGGAAGGTCTTGTTCAATAACCATGAGAGATAAAGGATTTCTCCTCGGCTGTACAGCAGGTAGTGATACGCATCGTACAATCTCTGCTATCTTATAATTCCTTAATACATTATTTGCGGACATGGGTTTATATTAACTTTCTTCAACTATTTGACCTCCTAAATACGCTGTATCAAATTGGCACCACCCGAGATACCCTGTGTACAGAGATACACTTTCGTTTATCACTTTGAACACTTCCTATAATAACTAATTAAAAAATGATGAATAAATTATGGTAATCTTATGATGTGTCTCGTACCAAGCAGCAGAGTAGTGGTAGGCCCATGCCTATACGTATAACTCTACACAATCAAGTTGTTCCGAAATCTTTAACAATTTTTCCTGACCAACGGGTTCCTTTGCGTCATATAGCTTCTACCAAATATTTTCCCTTCTCAACGCGCAGAATACGTTGATGTAAAAAAATGTAATGTTATTCAGACATCGATATGGAGGTGACGCCAATGGATTCCTTATCTTTTTCTGATGAAAATCATACCAAATGTCGTGTAAATCGGACTATTTTTAACGATGTCACCGTCAAATGATATAAATCAATTTTTCATGGAATTTCCTTTATTATGATCCGAATTACGTCGTTCTTGGTGTTAGCTTCATCGGCGAAACATAAGGAATCGATTGGCGTCGTTTTTCGCAAAGATCTGATGAGAAATGCGGAAATCTTGGACATTTCTCACTTTTTAATGATATTGAAACCCCTTCGAATGCCATAAAATTTGGCGAGGCACTGGGGAGTGTTGTCCT
The DNA here is from genome assembly GCA_946251845.1 of Andrena fulva. Taxonomy (NCBI): domain Eukaryota; kingdom Metazoa; phylum Arthropoda; class Insecta; order Hymenoptera; family Andrenidae; genus Andrena; species Andrena fulva. Next base: position 55,052,640 of record OX276329.1, on the reverse strand, counting down.
CGCCACGGGGTACCAGGCGGCATCTTTTTGACAGGCGGCGCTGGAGAATCACCCTGTCCATACGGGTCCGAAACCTACCAAGGCTTCGAAGCAAGAGTTTCAAGACTTCCAAGACGATCAAGACTTTCAAAAGTTTCAAGGTGACCGGCTCGCCGAGCCTGGGTGAGCTGAGCAAGCTCACCGATCCACGCGCCGTCTCATTTCACCTTTAGCGAGGAAATACTGTATTCTGTTTACTCGTTGCTGAATAAAATCTCAACAGTACCTACTGCAAACTCTGTGTTTTGTACCTTCCAAAAAATCTGCGCATTAACGGAGCGGATATGCATGAAAAGGAACATAAAGCAGCTAAAAGAATAGCGAGGAGAGGCGTTTTTCAATAACCATGTAGAGAATCATATTCAGCACTGAAGTTGACGGAGACTCACCGACGTACAATTTCAACCGCAATAAAGCATCACATAGTAATACTTCAACGTGGGAGAACAGAATATTGAAGGGTTGCTCGCGCATACGATCCGTGATTCTCCCGCGATTATTTTAATACTTGCAGTTCCTCTGTAGCATAGGGAAGTGGTGGGATGTTCCTTTGTTAACTCGGTCACCGTACGATTTAGTTTTCCAAAGCGGCTTTTGTATCGTTCAGTTCCACTCTATTTAGTCCTAGTCTTTATTTGGCGCGATCATGTTTGGAAAGGTAACGCCAGAGACGGCCATAGTCTTCACTCAACCCTGCGTAACCCCTGAAAGAAATATACCAGTATATAGGTATATATAAATCATTGTATTTTGACTCTTTTTTAAAACTGAAACAGTAAACAATTTTTAATTTTTAATATTTTTTTACCATTTAAAGCTCGAAATTGTAGACGAAAAAATCGACTAGTACTCAATTGTTTGCGCACCGCCGCCGCACTGGCCTTGATAATAACAAATAAATAGATTTTAACAAACCCACACCGACTATAATTTCTCTCACCGCCCGTAGACGTAGCCACGTAAAACCCCCGACGGCCGTGTAGACGACACAGCCCAGAGTATTTTTGAAAAAAAAGTAGCAGAATAAACATTACCCATGAAAGCCCGGTATGCCCTCATAGTGTTCGTCACCAGCGTAGAACTCTTCGCGTATGCTTGGCCAGCTGACAATTTGATTCACATGGTGATAAACTGTTTCCATGGCTCTTATTTCATTTACTCTGCTTTCACCTTCGCTTCCACCCCATTGCATCAGGGCAAAGAAACTGCTGCGGTTGTTTATAACACGAACTGGTACCACAAGGATGTAAAAACAGCAGTAAACGATTTCTTGTATCGAAAGCTCGGAGCCATTTGTATTAGCGGTATTTTGCCGAAGCTTTCTCGGCCATGTTATACCACTCGCGCTTCTTCACACAAATGCTCGATTCCACTGTCATCGAATACCTAGTCCTTCGTGCTTCCAGTACCTGTTCACAGCATTCACTTAATACGCCGCATTGCGTATAATGGTGAAAACTGCCGAAGTCAATTAAAACCTCCTAGACGGGATGCACTTAGCGAAACACGACGACCGCACATATGTATATGTTCACAGTACACGTGTATATATCAAGGATATACAAGCTGCTTTATGTGTCGGTGTGGTTATTGGCAAGTTCTAGCGCTGAGTGGCCCTACACCTGGCTAGTAACACGCACTCTAACGATCCATAATTGAAACCATTTAATTATTGCGATTGGGGAATGGTAAAGAGCCGCGAGTAACTCTACCTGGGAATTAATTAAGCGCTGCAGTATCCTACGAATCACTGCGATACGAAAGTCACGCATTGCGAGTCCATTGTATAAAAATAGAGGTCTGTGGATTGGTATTCCAGCCGTCGACAGACCACATTTCAGCGCGATAAATCCGCAAATTAAATAGAGAGGATTCATTTACCTTAACCGATGACAAACAAAGTAAGGCCAGAGGAAGCAATCCGCTTTATGCGGAGATGCGTAGCTGCAGCCTTCGCGTGGCCGCTTCCACCGACGGCAAGCAAGCGTCAATCCTTTGTGTACAAGATCCTGCAAGTCGCCACCGCAATCCTCTCGTACACAACCACTCTGGTCTGGTCATACTTAACGTACGCGAATCGGCACGACACCTTCATTCTCGCCAAATGCATCATCGCAGGTATTGCTATTGCACAGCCCGGCGTGAACGCGACTATCGCTCTATTTCGGTATACTGACTTTCAGGTAAGTCGTCTATAGAGTAGTTTCGTAACCCGAGGTAGATAGGTCTGTCGTCTGATGTCCCGTTGTAGGACGTAATCGAGGAAATGATGGCCTGCGTCAAGGAAGCCTCGACACGCGACAGGGAAGTTTTCCAAAAGTACGTGGACCAGTGCCGTATAATCTATCCATGCGCGATAGCATGGTACTACTTATGCCTAAGTAGTTGGGCGTTTGGCCCAATCGCTTTGCCTCTGCCATTTCCGACGGATCCTGAACACCCGTTCGCCACTGTCTCTCTGATCTCGTATTTGATCGTTTACACGCATCAGATTATAATCAGCGTTCAGGTTGCAGCGGCCATGTCGCATTCCGGGTTTGCCGCGCTTTTGCTTTGGTTCACTGCTGCCCGATTCGAATGCCTGATGTTGGAATTGAAGGAGACATCGAATGCTCGCATGCTGATCAAGTGTATTAAAAAGCAGATACAGCTAAGGAGGTAAAGGCAGCGTTGCGTAGCATGATGTTTCGTAGCTTACGATTTCTGTAATTTCCCCATAGATATGCCCGCCAAGTTGTTTCCTGCTTCCGATTAAGTGTGGCAGCAGCGGTAATACTGAGCACGCTTGGTCTCGCCTTTTCTTGCGTCGTCCTGATGCTGGTGAGTAACGTTATGCCATTCAACTGTGAATTTAAGCAAATCATAGTCCACGAATTTTCTGGTTATAGATAGTGCTAACATTGTCCGAGAAGGTGCAAAATGTGACCGTGTTCTTCACTATACTCTTGCAGATCTTCATGTACGCGTGGCCAGCCGATAAATTGAAGGAAATGGTGGGTAGTGCACCTCTGACTAATTTAAATGCATGAAAAGAACCCCATACATGCCGTAAGGGGGGGGGATGAGTTTATGAAAATCAAAACTTCGTACCGTTAGCGGGGGGAGGGGGACTTCGCGGCACTTTTTGATGTTTTTCAAATATCATACGAAAACTATACCCATTATAATCCCGAACCAATACACTACTTAGTTTAAGACAGATCAATGATTACTTTTACATGTCAGTGAGAAATAAAATTTTATATGTTTTATTGTATCAATAATTCAGGGAAATAAAGAAGCAAAAAAGGAACCATTAGTCACAAAGTCACCCCCGCTTGCGGTACATTTATTTTCTTAATCCATTAACAGCTTTTGTTGCATAAACGTTAAATTTAAATTTATTTTAAGTAGGGCAAATACGATGAAAAACAAGTGTAATGAAAATTCTAGAGTTTTTATTCTAATGCTTGGCAGGTAATGGGTTAAGGGCACGCCCCACGGACCCTATCGTTTAAACATTTGGCAATGATCGGCCAGTTGTTTCTAAAAACTGCCTGAGGGTAGCGCGATAACCACACATATGTAATTAAGGCAGGGCTGAGCAACTTGTTCGCCGCCGCGGGCCGCACAGTCCCCACTACCAATCAGCCGGCAAGAGCAGGCAAGTCGGGGAACAGGCCGCATGCGGCCCATGGGCCGCGGGTTGCCCAGTCCTGAATTAAGGAATGCTTTTGGTTTTTTGAATTTGAATGATCCTGTCTGAAGTTATCGTGGCGATAGTGCAGGCCATTTTTTTTACAACGATGCAGCACGCAATGCATATCAGAGGCAGGGGGGGGGGGGGGGATGAAATAAAAAAAGTGTTTTATACTCTACATTTTTAGCAGAATAAAGTGCTAAAAGTTTTGCCACATACAATGTATACTTTTCTCGGGAAAAAATCATAAAAGTCCCCAATGTGTTCGCGCGATTTGACCGGGGGGTGCCCTTAATATGATTAGGTAATTAAACTGATGTTCAATGTTTCGTAGAGTATGACCGTATCACAAGGTGCATACGAATCGGAATGGTACGCCCAGGCTGTGAGCATGCAGAAGGACATAGGCTACATGTTGACGCATCAACACCCAGTGACTCTTTCAGTCAGTGGCCTCATGCCAGAGCTTACTTTGCGTTACTACAGCGCGGTAAGGGATCGTCGTGCTACATCATATTTGTGTGGAAGTGGGTAGGATCTACCCCCTGAATAGCGCAAAAATAGATACCTACGATTTAATAAAATATAAAGAAAGATACATATCTGTAAGGGCCTCTTATACATCGGCCGCACGCTTTACGACTACTGCCCATGCCACAGCCTCACACGTCCATCGCACTCAACATAACGTATCATATGGGTTCATATCACACATGGCCGACTGTCATCCAAAGATAATAATAATAATAAAAGTGTCAATAACATTTCAGTACCTGTCGAATGCCTTCTCAATCATCACCACTTTGCACGTTGCATTGGAGAGGGATTAAACGTACGTAGTCCGAAACTCTGTTCCGATAGTACAGTACTCCCTCGCTAAGGGCTCGATTTGGCGGACACGATGTGGGCTTCTCGCTATCCCGACCACTTCTGTCTCACTCTTGTCCGGCGAAGGTGAGAGTACACGCCGCAAAGCGTTTCATCTCGCTCCCCCCTTTGGCCAGAACGAAGCGAGAAACGAACACTCGGAATTAGGGCTCCGTTCCTCTTAGCGATGAAATACTATATTCTGTTTACCCGTTGCTGAATAAAATCTCAACAGTACTTACTGCAAACTCTGTGTTTTGTACCATCCAAAAAACGCCTTTATTTGGCGTGCGATAAATTAATGTTAATGCTTATACGTATTACATAGTATTAATTATAATGTATAAATACATTTTACAATTAGTTGAATTTGGTGTAAACGAATGGTTGCAGGAATATTTGGAGAAATATTTCGAAGAATAATTCTGAGTGACATACTTACTTGTTTCTCATGCAACTTTCTGCAATGCTTTAAAGAATTAGATTTTACTGTAAATTTCAGTGTTGGCGGTAATCTAATACTCGGAGCACCTAGGATCCAATTATTATTACTTCACTAGAATGATTAAACAGTGCATTAGAAAGTTGCGGGTATGTTACTAACAGCGTGAATTTTTAATACTTTTCGGCGTACGATACGTGAAAGGGTCCTGCTACACGCAAAGTAGTAATAAACAATGTCATTTTGCTATTTATAGCTTGCCGGACCTTTGAAGAAATACCATTTTTGGGCGCCATAGTGTCTTGATCCCCGAAATGGATTTTGCGACTCTTTGTGAGTCTTTTGAAATGGACTTTACAAAGTCCGCGCTCTATGTCAAGTCAAACTCACACTCTAAACAAGTCACATGTTTACAAGCACGTACACACTAGGGTGGCTCTTATTTTTGATTTTTGAATTTTCTTCGGGGCACCCTCCAGAATAGTTCCAAATAATTAAAAAAAAATCTGTGTAATGTTTCAGCTCGATCGGATAACGGGAAAGGGTGCCCCTGGGCCGTTAAACATTTAAATCATTATTTAACAACTCGCTAAGTCGATTTTATATAACGTCTTCCAAATTATTGATTAAATCAAAAAATATGTCAGACAAAAGTTGTAGATCCGGACAAGGAGCATCTTTTTTGTGTATTACTATTTTTCGTGCGACAAACGGTTTTCGAAAAAAATCCGTAAAACTAACAAAAAAAACTTTTTTTTTTCAAATCTTGAAAGTTTAAATGCTTCTAGAACGCTTCTTATTTATGAAGGTGAACAAAAAAAATGGAATTTTTATTTTCGAGGACTATTTTTTAAACATTTAAGGGGGGGGGGCATATACCGAAATATGCAAACAAGATAAAAAAAAATTTCCTCAGGAAACATTCATCACATATCAAACACTGAAAATAAGAGAAAAAAATTTTTTTTGTGTGCATATTTCGGTATATGCCCCCTCCCCTTAAATGTTTAAAAAATAGTCCTCGAAAATAAAAATTCAATTTTTTTGTTCACCTTCATAAATAAAAAGTGTTCTAGAAGCATTTAAACTTTCAAAATTTGAAAAAAAAAAAGGTTTTTTTTAGTTTTTCGTTTTTTCTTCGAAAACCGTTTGTCGCACGAAAAATAGTTATACAACAAAAAAGATGCTCCTTGTCCGGATCCACAACTTTTGTTTGACATATTTTTTTATTTAATCAATAACTTTGAAGACGTTATATAAAATCGACTTAGCGAGCTGTTAAATAATGATTTAAATGTTTAACGGCCCAGGGGCACCCTTTCCCGTTATCCGATCGAGCTGAAACTTTACACAGATTTTTTTTTAATTATTTGGAACTATTCTGGAGGGTGCCCCGAGGAAAATCTTGAAAAAAAATTTTACCAAGAGTAAATAAGAGCCACCCTAGTACACACCTTCTAGCAATTTCAACACATTTCAGAGTAGTTGCTGAGTTGAACGCTGTTCATGTACAGATGCCACTACATTCAGTCCTGAAATTATGGGTCGGTAACACGAACATCCGTAAGGTGATAGGTCCATCCTATACCTCGTCTGTGGTAGCACGAAGTCCCATAAGGTATCTATCCTAGGGTAGATGTCCCAATTACCGTGCCCTGTACCTATTACCGTGCCTTTATACTTAAAGAAGCCGTACAAAAAAACTTGCATACATAAATAAGGAAATAATTTTTTTTAATTAAGTTAAACTGTTAATGTATGTGTTACAAACGAGTAGGTTGCATTTTTAAACAATTAAAGCTTCTTTAAGTATAAAGGCACGGTAATAGGGACAGGGCACGGTAATTGGGACATCTACCCTATACTTCGTCGATGTGGGTACGTTTGTTGAGGATTACCGATGGATAGACAAGATTCCCTGGATCCACGGGTATTGCATTGTGGATCAAGGATAAAATTCGTCTTACCGTGCAGTGGCAACGTACTGGCAATCGATACCGCATAGTAGTATCCTCCGACAGTAAGTGAAACACGCCAGACAACATTTTGCACTCGTAAGAATCAAATATCATCGGTAAGAACGATTTTTAATATGTCACCAGATATTGATTACAAAACAACTGAACCTAGTGAATATTCCCAATCTAGAAACCGCAATACAATATCAACGACAATGGTCGCTGAATGCGGTACAATTCCGTGTTATACGTTACAAATTAGTGAAATTACGCAAATCTTGCATACAGCAACTGTTACATACAGGGTGTTTTATAGAGGCAGAATTTCGCGTTGCATCTGTAATGGAAGTCTCGAGGCGAAAATTTGGGGGTTTGCAAGTGCAGCTCGAAATCCTACTTATCTTGCAGGTGCAAGAATCGTGTCATCGATTTCGGAACAACCCACTTTGAAGTGCTGCACCTGCATGCCGGAAATCTTTCTTTCTTGCGGGTTCAAAACTCGCGCAATCGTATCACGAACACGAGATTGTCAAAATACTCTATTTTTGCGCATTGAAGAGGGTCAGGAGACTGATTTACAACGTTGACGGGGTGCTGCGAGGCGATAGTTATTGATTTGGAGCATTTATTGTTAGAGTAGAAGCAGCGTGGGAGTGGTGAGGATTTACATGTACATATCATTTTTGGTTTATCACTTTTCGAAATGTCTTTTTATGTAGAAGGCTTAATATAGGAGAAGTAAGAAAGTATTAGAATGTAGGGTGTTTGAATAATAATACTATTGTATCATTTAACCGCTATTTTATTGAAACCATTGTAATGTTATACACTTGATGCGTTGAATATGAATGGTCCTCATCAGTAAAAACTTAGCATATAAGATTAGCAATTTGACCATTCAGTGCATATAATAATATACAGGGTGTCCGACACCAACTGCCAAATGAAATGGATGATTCTATTCCACATAACAAGACGAAAATAAAGAGTAACGAACTTGCAGGCTCACGCATCGTTCTTCATTGACAACGACTGTGCTGTACGCTCCCCTACTGACCTATTCAAGCCGCTCCGCAGTCCGCCGGATTGCCGTGCGTCAGGCGTCTCTGACCCCAAACATTTCAGCCTTAATACCTAAGAAAAACAAGGCCTCCGACGCAATTTCGTTACCCCTGATTTTCGTCTTCTTTTGTCACGTAGAATCACCCATTTCATTTTCTACCACTTGTTGCCCAACACCCTGTATATACATATACAGATCGAGGGCAGAGAGTTACAGCTTTCACGAGTCGCGGCGAGTGGCTCTGAAATTCCTGAGTAAGCTTTTCGCGGAGTATAAAATCCCAACCCGCCACCCCGTGCCTCGAAGAAACCGTTTCAAATTTGCATTGCGTCGATAGAGGGCCCGACGACTCCTCCGCGAGCTGAGCGGAGAAAGCCTCTCCTGATCATAATCCGCGAAAGTTCGAGGCAGTATTAAACTTTATATTACCGTTCACGCTATAAGAGTTTTATGTACACGCTTTATACTGTTACGCCTCGACCCGAATTTACGATCCGCGTACCGTCACACTCGATCGGGCGAGATCCGTTTTACCACGTAGGATAATGCGAACAGGGAAGCACCTGTCTCGATTCGCGACAGGTTTGCGAGATTGGGTCCATTTCTCGTAGCGCGTCGATCCGTTGGTTTAACAAACTTGTATAGCAGTTTTCCACTTTGCCGTAGACGATAGCTAATGATGGAATGAATTAAATGTTTTACGCTAACCTATCAATCAATTTTTGTACGAGTCCGGAGTGTGAACGATGAGAAAGGTGATGATTGGGCCAGATTCTCAGCCTTCGTGAGAATCCTCGTGTGTACGGCAGTGCCGTCTTAAAATAGAGGCGAAAGAGGCAGCCGCCTCAGGGCCCCGGAGCTCAGGGGGCCCCTGAAAAATTGGGAAATTAAAAAAGAATAGTGCGCACACATCTTATTCGTACCAAGGCGTTCGCGTAGAATCCACATCACTGTGGTTTTTCGAAGTGCACATTAGCTGTTACTTCCTTAGTCTTTAGCTGCTTGTCCTCCACTGAGCCAGTGACAAAGCTACAGGCTACTAGTTCTTTAAAAGCGATCAGGCCTGAAACTGGCCCGTTTCCCGTTCGAGAAAGTATCCCAGAGCAGTGAATTGATCCTGCTCCGACTATAGACCGAGTGTTTGCAATGCACTGCAGGCCGAGTAATTAGGCCCGAGTGACAAGTGTTTGCTAGAGAGCACAGAACGGGATCAACTGACTGCTCACGAAGACCAATTAGGGGAGTGACCCGAGCGAGAATTTCAGGGAGCTGTTGTGATTCTGTTTCGCATTGGAGATGTTCCACGGGCGATGAACGCTAGGCTCGGCTGCGGCGGGGCTGAAAATTTCGGAGGCGTAACAATTTCGCCGAAAAATCCATTTCCGATGGGATTAGAGCATCGGCAAACGCGGGCGGTGCGTCGCCAATGAATCGATGAAACTTATTATCGGCGAATTCGTTTGCCAGCCGCAACGGCCTCTGTTCCCCATAAAGCGAAAACTGCCGCGTATCCATCCTCGCGCCTCCTGTAATAATATGATAAAATCTGCCGATCAAATTGCGCAGACGCACGATAATTCCATTAAGGGAGACACCGCTTAAATAAACAGGGGAAGGTGGATGGCCGGCGATCGTCGACAACAGGGACGCGGTTTTTATCCGCGCGGCACGAATACCGCGCGGTCGCGGAATTATTATTCGGTGGCCGAGCTAGCAAACACACGGGCGCGCGCGGTGGTCGTAGTAACTCGAAACCGAAGTACTCCATTCCTCTGAAATTATCGGGGCCAGCGCAACGAGAACGCGACGCTTACGCGCGCGCCAAATTCCCGTTACCGCCCCCCCCCCCCCCCCCCTCGGTGCGTGGGAAGAGGAGGGTGGGTGGTTGGGAAAATACAACGAAGTTAAACGGCAATTATTCGACGGCTCCGAAAGTTTATTCGACCTCGCGGCCTCGTCCTTCTCGAGTCGTAAAAATCGAAACCATCGCGCTGTTCATTCCCGCCGATTTTACGGCTAATATCTCCTCGCCGTTGCTCGCGATGCACGCCAGCGCGCGTCGCGTTTCAATGGAACAGCGACGTGGGTGAGGTGTGTGTAACGCGAGCCGAGCAATCGTTCCATTTTGCATACCAAATTCCCAATGAAAATTGATAATTGCGGCCGATTCGCATTTACTTCGTTCGTTTCATTGAATTTAACAATTACTGCAACTGTTCCCGCGAATATCTCGATCTGTGGCCTCCCGTCCGCGTATATTGTTTCGAATTTGCTCAAACGACTCGGCCAATGACGATCAATGATGGTGTCGTGCCGCGATGCTGGTATATGATCCGATCCATAGTCTTCTTTACAGCACCTCGTCCTCCAGATCTTTCTTGAAGTACCTGCTGTTGCGAGAAAAGACGGTCAGGTGAAGTGCAATTCGTCATCTGTCGCCAACGACGCCGACGTAAAAATAATTCGATTGATCGCGGAGAATAATCCTTCGACGGTGGATGATATATTATACAGAGCAGACTGATGAAACGGAAGGGGGAACTAGGCGATTCCATTAGCCGACGCGATTAGCCTTATCGTGTCCAGAGGACACGGTCTTTCATTAGCGCGAAGTATGCTTTCCATCGCGTGGCGTAGCATCGATAGATATCGGGCAGAGACAATACAGAAGCGTGCGCTTATCGCGTATAAAATTCCATTAGGTATTCATGAGGTTTGCAGCGAGTAGCTGCGAGCAAACTAATCGCGCACCCGGCAAAACGGAGCACAAAGGTCTTTGAATTTTCGTTGCCGCGGGTTCGCTAATAATTCCTGCCAGAGTGATACGAAAGATCAATCCGTTCGTTCGCAACGTTTCAATCAATTCAATCATTGTACTGTATTATTCTCGCGACAAGAACGAAGGAAAATTCTGCTTAAATGTTCCATCGACGACTCGTAATGTGTACGTTAAATGCGAGACAAAAGATCTTGTCGAAAATTTGCATGCGCAAAATACTTACTTATATACAATCGTTGGAATAAGAATAATCAGGACAGAAAAAGTCGTGCATGCAGTGGCCGTCAAAAGAATTTCCGCTTCGGACAGTGTCGTCGTTATCTTGACCGCTTTGGTAGTGGTTTCCTGCAAAGTAGTTTCACAAGTTAAGCGGTCATTCCGGTTAGACGGGTTGAAAAAAATCGAATTATTATATCGGAAAAATTCCGATTATTTTAGCTTCTACAGAGGCATTTTGTAGGGAGCGCTGAGGCTCGGCCTATATATTAGAATATTAGATGAAAACTTTGAACGCGTTTTTCTCGAAACCTTATTTTTTCACATCGTGAAGATAAAATCTGAAAATCTATCGAACCGATTGCTTTATAAATTTTACTGCCTATTCTGCACACCTATGACTCTCGCAGATACTACAACCAAGTATTTTCATTGAGTCTAACCTACTTTTAAAATCGAAAATAGCAAAAGAAAAAAGCCGAAAGACATTTTTCTTGCATTTTGCCCTCCATTTTGCTAATTCTGAAGATAAATCACTAATTAAAGTCCGAGCGATAGCGACAGCCATACTGATTAAGAATCTGTTTGGATTTTTGGGTTCAGATAAGTCTAACAGCTGACGTCGCCTTCACGAGCGAGGCATGAATTTTTAAACATGTCATCAAGCCCGCTTTCAAAAGCATTTTAAAAGCAATAATTTTATTACTTTTATATATTTTACTTACTGTAGAAATGTAGTCTAATAAGTAGAAAAAAGTTTTATTCCGATAATATACATAATTATTTTCGTCGCAATAAATTCCTGCAAATCACCGAAATTATCGGCACGCTAACCGGAATGACCTCTTAAGATCCCAGGTGATACGATGTATCCAGTACGTTATCATAGTCAAATATTTGCCACAGCGAATATCTCCACTGCACTTAAGGGGAGAAGCCCGTCTAAACGGCTTGTTTTTGTATCAATTTCTAGTTTTGTATCAATTTCTTTTGTATCAGTTTCTATTTTTCGTTCGATATATACGCTCCTCTCTCCTTAGAACTTCTCGTCTACCTCTACCTAATTCAGCTCCGGTTCATTGCTACTTCAGTACCAAGTCAAAACTCGACCGAATCATTTGGAAATCTGTCTCGAGCCCCTAACGCAGCATTGTGACTGCTTCGGCGATGGAGAATCGAGGGGAATGGGGCAAGAAACGAAGAGAGAATCTGTGATCGATGTCCAGGTGTTGCACGTATTCGACGTGGCTTTCGTTGGCAGCCGGGAAGCCCGGCAACCTCGATCGAGTTTCGAAGAGTAACAGGCTTGATTAGAATTCCCGACGCGCGTTTCACAAGAAGACGTTAATCCCTTAAGTAGTGATAACACAACGAAACTTTATAATCCAGTTTTCGACGCGTGTTCGCCCGGACGCGCTCGCTCTTCCGCGCCCTCTCCTCGCTCCCGACGCCAATCCCGAGCCACCCTCCCCTTTGTTCAGCCTAGTCGGTCGCGAGGGTTAACGAGACAAATGAGATTCTCGCGGCTCCCCGTTCTCCTCCCGCGAACAATCGGAGAAAAATTAATTACACTTGCGAAAGCTTTCGCCACCCCCAGCGCTGTCTCGCGGAATCTTGGGGGACGAATACTCCCTCAAAATACTGACGACGGCTCCGTCAGAACCGCCGATCCTTCGGCATCGGATTTATCAACGTCTGACATCGATCCATAAGAATATAAACATGGAGTTCTGTGGAGCCACAGAGGGAGGGACTATCGGTGAGTTAGCAGAATAGGGTGCTTCGGGAGAATCATAAAAATTCAGGGTTCGAGGATGCCTGGGAAAAAAGGTTGGAACTAGCCCTGCTCGAGGGCGATCTCTGACACCGAGTTTCATTACCTGGCGATCGCTCCACTACGTTTTCAATGTAAACCACAGAGATATCTTAGATTCCATAAAGCTCTATGACAGTACAATTTCGCTGTAGTAATATTTATTCCCCGAGCGTATTTCGCTCCCAAAACAAAGCCTCCCTCATCCTCCCCACGAAATTTAATCTGCAAGGGATGTTTTCCCTGTTTACGCGTTACGTCGAAGGGGCCAGAAGAAAGGTCCCTCCGGTATCTCGCTATGATAAGGCACGATTTCTTTTCTCTGCTGCCACCCTCCGCCTTGCCCGCTGGCAGAGTCATTTACCGATTCCTTCGCATCGTCTGACGTTGGAATCTCGGGTACCTACGATTCGAGCGAAACGATTCCCAGGGCGTGGCTGGCGACATGCTTGCCGATTAAAACTTCTCCGAACGGTAGGCCGGTTTTCCGCCGTAGCGGCGTGTTGTCTGACCTTGCCTGGCTAAGCCGATTGTTCGTTACGAGAACGCGATATCGGCCGTGTAAACAGCTTAACAGCGCAACAACCGAATCAGAGTTTCCGCGTGCGAAACTTTAAGAGGCGACGAGGCGAGGTCGGGCGTCGCGCAGTCGACGAAAACGGGCAAACTTCCCGCTGAAAGTTCTCACCCCCGTGACGGGTTTAACGCCTACCGATGCCTACGATTTCATTCCACGGGCGAAATATAACGGCAATTGCCGGAGGACGGCTGCCTGCGACGTTTAACTCGCGAACCACTGCGCTCGCGCTTCTGGTAAGCTCGCGTTTCGCTTGTCGTCGAATATTTCGTGGCTCCGCGCCGGTGAATTATGTCATCTGGCGCGAACGTTGCCTGCCAGCTGCCCCCAGCGCCCCCCAGAATCCCGATGAAAATTCACACGCGCGTTCCCATTCCTGAGAGAAATAAGGATTTTAAACGAAACAACGGTGCCGGGGCGATACGCGCTCGAATCGAGTGATGATTTCTGGAGTGTCTGCTTCGACTGGCGAGAGCACGTACCTGGAGTTGTTGCGCCGAGCAGAGAGCAGCGCAGGAGAGGCCGATGAGCAGCAGATCTCGCGGAAACATTTTGCCTGTCGACGGACGCTTGGCGAGTGAGTGCAGAAAGTCTGTGGGTGTAGCGCGGAGCGCTATTACCTACGTTTCTGGAAAGATAACAGATAAGGTTGACGACGGCGATAAAACGGCCGATTGACGGATCGGGGCTGTGCGCCGGACTTTATCGGCCGTGACGGCTGCGGCTAGGTATCTTATCTGGGCGGAGGCGACATATTTTATGCATATGCGGAGCACGCGAGCAGGCGCACCAGGCGCACGGCTGCAGCTCCATTCCGCGAACCGATGGCGAATATATATTCGCAGCCATGAATGAGAACGAATGCCCCTATTTCATTTCGAGTGGCTTTTCATGCTCGCACCTCTGCTTTGTTGCCCGGTTCTGCCCGGCGCGGAGGCCAGGTCGACGAGCAACAGTCGCTCATTCTCCGTTCGTGCAATTACGTTATTAGATTTCCGGATACGTTTGCTCCCGCGGATTGCCAGACAAATATTCTTCTCGCCCCTGCCCCTCGAGAAATTCAACGCAAACAGCGACTCCGTCCGAGTGGATGCGTCTTACTGGACTTCACCTATGTGCAATGATGGATCGATGTATCGTCGCCGACGATGCTGCTTAAGGGGGTAGTGAACTATTTCAGCTTCAAAAAATCGATTTTTTTTTTTACTGATTCTGAAAGTCTTATCCTTTATGAACATTTTAAACAAAATGTCATTAAGAAATTCAAATAATTGTAGAAGTTATAGCAGCGAACGTAACTGAAGGCGCGGCCTCGCAGAGCGGTATTGGCATAGGGGACTTAACTTTGAAGCCGTTTTTCTCGAAACACCATTTTCAGACACGGTGTACATCATAACTCTTGAACCAATGAATATTTTCACTTGAAATTTTTACTGGACGTGTAGAATTCCGTCTTCTACAGAGTGGAATTCCCGCATCAACATTGGATGTTTATAAAACATTTTATAACTGATTAAAGACGATTTTTTTCCGTAAAAATGTCGAGGAAAAATTGATTCGTGCGTAACTTCCACAATTTTTGTTCAAATTTATCGCCAAAGTTCCACTCTGCACATTTTGGTGTATAAAGTACTCACCCCAAAGCATTTTGCTTTCAAATGATTGGCTCACCTGAATCGATGTACACCACCTGCAGCGGTGCGCCGTACAAGGCTATCTTCAACGATTAATAACTTCGACAATTTTATACATACCAACGATTTTTTTTTTGGTAATTACTCGCAAACGTGCCCACAATAGATTGTGAAAAGCAGGACTATAACGATTATTTGGTATGAACGTAATTTAGCGTTAAAGAAACTATCGATTTTACGTATCTAATAGTCCACTACCCCCTTAATTGGAAACGTAATTATATTCTTTCCTTTGCCGGGATTTTAGAACGGCCCTGTAGGTCTGCGAAAACAAAGCTTCCGGTATAAAAACGTCGATGGCTCGAGCCCTTGTTGTTCGTTGAAATCAGGGCTCGAAGATGCGCCTCTGTTTACGGTACCAATACGCGATATTGATTTCTCTGTCAACATTTCACTGTCCCGAGGAAACTTTTATCAGAAATACTGCAGCAGCGCACGGAACCTCTTCGGGGCGAGCGTTCACGTAATCATGGAACGGGCATAAATACTTTTTGTCCGATACAATCGTCGTTTTCTGTATAGCAAGCCGCAGTTAAAGTACATTATGCAGCAGGAAGCGGAATTATCGTGTTTGCAAGCGTCGCGTACCTTCCAGCACATTTCCCGTCTCGTTTTTCTCATCAAAGGCTGAAAGAACGTTAGAGTAAATTCCATACGCGTCGAACGAATACCGCCCGCTGTTCCGATCGATTTCGTTCTTTTTTTTTTTTTTTATTTCGCCACCAATTTACATTGCACCCTGGATCGAGCCACGCTTCGTTACCGTTCACTGGCCAAAGTTAATGGAATAACCGACGAATCGATTGCTCGGCCAGACCCAGTTCCACCGTGCGCGCCTCTCGTTGCGCTACCTGGTCGAAACGATACGGGGGGTGACTTTTCACCTGCATCGATAAGAAGAGACAGAAAATCCTATCTTCCCTTGGCTATCTTAATTTTTACACAAACATGTTCAGGTTCGAGTGCACTCAGCGCGACGCTTGCAGCTTCAAAGTCTCCGATTGTACTTACATACGTACGTGTGCTCGGCTACGTGCACTGAACCCGGAAGGAAGACCGAGGGGAAACGAACGAGCCGCACGCAGGATAAAAGGAAAAGGGCAAAAGGAAAGCAGAGCGTGTATTTCCCTACGGATTATTCGGGCGCAGCAATTCGTGCGAGTGAAAATTGAATTAAGATACCAGGTGAATCCTGCGGCAAACACGAGGCTCTCTTCCCCTTTCCCTTGTCTTGATCGTTCAACAAGATATTGTTGCGCTCCCGTCCCGGAGAGGGCCAGGTACCATTACCCAGTCCCCGAAGATAAAATTCTTTCTCAAGATGTAGGTGCCTGACGCTCCGCTCGCGGATAACATTCCGAAGATCGACTGTTTACCTCGAGCACTTCGATGCCGGGAATATTTCATTAAGTTCGTTTCGTCGGCGCCCGTAAATTGCCCTTTCTCGCCTCCGTTGGTACTTTCCGTTTTACTCCCCTGAATAAAAACAGCGTTTCTCATTCCGAACGGAGGGTGGGAGAAAATAGCGATATTCCGCTCCACCCTATCCTCTATCTTTCTTCTCTTTTTTTTTTTTATTATTTCCGCGAACATATCTTTGCCCGTTGCATTAAGAACGATACCTATATTTCTCCTCTCTCTCTCTCTCCCTACACTGTTCCATGCATATTCATCCGGGGACAGAACTGGATTTTCTTGGCGCCGCGGAAGTTCCCGCGGCAAAACGGGACGAAACTTTTTTCCCTGATGAAAGAACGCTCATCGCCTTTATTACGGCCTGATGCAAGACCCGTGTACGCAATTTCTCTCCCGCTGTATTCGAAAACTTCCGCACCTGCCACGACCCCCGCCGCCGTCCTCCCCCTGCCGCGGCCATTTCGCCCCTACGGATTTACTCTGCTCTTTTTCCATCTGTACCGATAATGAAGATCTCCAGCGACGTCTCCGGAGATGCCGCGACATCCTCCAGGACCCTCGATCGCCGAGCAAAGTAGCGCGCAGTCCTCGAGGAAAGTCGAGAAGGGAAACCGGGGAACAGGCGGGCACGGTGGATCGGAGGAAATAGCCGCGACCGTTTCGCTTACCGATTACATTTAATCTCCCTCGCCCCATCCCCCTGTTTTCTCGTCGTCTGTCGATCCCGATGTATCAGCGATTGCTTCACCGATTGCCGATACCCAAGGGGGGCCGCGTGTCCAGTCCACAGAGGAATATACCCGAGTTTTCCATTCCATAAGATTTGATAAAGATGTCGGTGTGCAGCCAGCACCGAGGAAATTCCTGGTCGCAGTGGGATCGAATGTCGCGGCGGTTTAATCGATATCGGGGCATCGGTGATGCGCGAGACTGTCGTTGATAGCGGGGACAACGAGCTAAGGGTCGTTATTCTCTCGTTAATTTAGTTAGGGATCTAGTTAGACTCGCGGGCGCGCGTAGTTTCGGAGTTTGTTAAATTGGATGTTAGCTGGTGTCTCGCGACAGATTGCAATTTTCCAAGGCTTTGCTTTTTGCATGGCGGAGCAATTGGCGGTGAAGTAGTTGGCTCCACTTCGTGGATGTCTGCTTTGTAGACGACGGGGTCCCTTGGGACCGCGAAGGGCTTCATCTTCCTTTGACAATGCCTGCAATGGAGCGGAGACAAGCTCCACCGGTGCGTACCGTAGACCGGAATGAAAGTATTTTATTAGCGGAATTACGTTCGCGAGGGGCTCGTTGCAATGACGCTGCGTGTTCAAGGGTTTCCTCGCGGCTGAATCGCGACGTTTGATAGGCGCCATTCATACCACTAATTCCCGCTCGTCGATTCATTAATTACAATCATTGTAATTCATATCGGTCGCTATTATTCCGTTAGACGGTTCATTAACACCAGCTCGCGGTTTCATAAATTAATAAGCGCGCGAGGAATGCATCGCGTGCGAGCGTGCTGTCAAAACTGTCGCCCTTGTTACATTATAAATCACGCGATAGGGTTCGTTGTTGCCTCTAAACTGGACTAGATGCGATGATAACCCCGACGGCCGCTGAATTCCATTGAAATTAAGAATGGTGGTCGATGGAGTGGCCGGGAAGCAGAAGCAGCGGATGGACCACGAATACTTCTCACACTGTAGACGGAATATTGGATTGCTCGCAGTAATCATGATGCAGGGTGAAGTGCTTCGTTTGCCGATCATTCTGCGAGCGCACTGCTTTATCAAATTCTATACCGAGAAAGATCGAACGCAGCTGGAGACACGATAAAGCTAATGAAGCTCATTCTCGCACGGAATTAACAATCGGCCGCGACATGCATATGCAAACGTCTGTTTGCCAGCGATGGTATTTAATCATCGAACTCATTCCATCCATCCCGGGAACGAAACGCCGCCAGGGATATCGATTTAAATATCACCAGCCGAGCGATACGTTGCCAGGGGTTTCCAGGTGTCGCGGTCATAAAGTCGGACTCGTCACTGCATTATAGTATTTATTTGCGTGAAATTCATTAGCGCGGCTAATTAATCACCCTTCGCCCCGAGCCAGCCTGCGCAATTAGTCGGAGCTACTTCTAATGGCGAAATCATGGATGAAGCGATCTGTTCCTCGCTTTAATTGCGCCTTCTCTACCGAGTTTTATTAATCGCCGGGAGCTCGTGTTCACTGGCGTCGCGAGGGTGGCAAATAAATCGAAAGCGATAACTAAGAAACATTAACGTACCTTCCATCAGCTCCTGACAAACAGTCCGATTTTGCTAGTAGATTCTCGCGGCGAGAAACTGCGAAGACGCGTGGCTTCAGCTGAAGAATCGAAAGAAATCGAGTGTCCGATGAAACAGGACCGAGGAGCGATGAATTCCTCTAAATTCAACGAGCCTGAGATGGCAAAGCCGAGCGTCGTCTAGGATTTCAACGGATTCGCCCGCGACGACGTTCCCTGCCCCGCGATACCTCTCGTCGGATCCAGTTTCCGTCCACGCGTTTCCCTTCCCTTTTTCTCAGCACAATCTCCGTGAGAAAATGAGCGACCGGTGCCTTACCCCGCGTCTCTAACGAGCAAACTTTTCCATTCGCTCGCTGTTGATCCGCGCCGATCGTCCCGCGGACCTCTCAGTCGCAGGATATTAAAAGTAGATTAAGATCCGGAATTTCCGACCTCGGATTCGATTCCATTCCACGGCGGAGGCATTATCCGACCTCTATCGAAGACGGACACCGTGTTTCTTGCTCGGAAAGAAGCTCGTCCCGATCGTCCGTACGCCATCTATCAATATCGCGAGCACCGATTCCCGGCGGGGTTTCTCCGCGTAAGAAACGGGCAAGCTTCCACCCAACTTCTAATAACACCGGAGGGAGTGGAGCGCTCCATGGAAAGATAATCGACGCTTGACGCGGGATTAGCAGCAGAAATCTCGGGCGAAAGGGGGAATCTGGTAAACCGTGTGCACTCGATGAAAGGGGTTTCTTATCCGTTGAAAGATTCGCCCTCTCGAGGCAGCCACAAGTTAAATGGAACGTCCCGTGGTACCAGCCAGATTCCAGACGAATGGCTTTCTTTAAGACAACAGGACTGGCCTGTCCGCCGTGACCGATTCATCAGTCGGAAATTCGAACCTCGCTAGCGGAGTGGAGTGCCTGGCGACCGGAGATAAGGATGGGTCCGGGAAATTCCTTTGGAATATTTCAACGGTCCAGGAATTTATTCGCCCCGGGCGATATTCCACCCCAAGGATCCCGTCGATCGCTGAGACCACATATAAATTCGCGATCCCCTTCGCGAGCCACGGACCCAGATCCGTACACAACCGTGCCGCGGCAACAACGCTGGCCATTAGCGTCTCAGAGCTTCCTGATAGCGTGACGCTAATGGGACTCCTCGGTCGGCCGCGGTTTTCGAAAAGACGCGTCTCGCGAGATCCCGCTAAGTAACGACCGTCGTATCCGTTTCGTTTCCGAAACTTTAATTCTCCGTTTACCTGCTCGCGGCTCGCGCACGTCCCCGAGGAAACGGCTTGGAAGTTTTAATTGCCTTTTCGAGGCGCCCACCGCCGGAGAGCAGCGGAAAAGTGAGAATTAAACTGTTTCGCGATCGGGGATCTCGATAGAGGCTGGATCGCTGGATACTCGCTTCCGTGCTCGCGTTTAAATCGCGGAATCCCTAACGAGCCATTTTTTTCTCCCCCGCGGTCGACGAACCCGCGCGGCGGAGAATTGTGGAAGAGGACAAGGAAGCTGGACGATATACTCGGCCTTGAATCGCGACGTGGCTACAGGATTATTCGAAACGGAACGGGAGGAAGATCGGAGATCGAGTTTAAAAAGTTGCCGGGGTCCCTGCGCGGGCAGAATTAGTGGAATAATCAACGACAGTGTCGACGGGCTGAGCCTCGTTCGCGGCAATTTGTTTCACTTTGCCGACGGACGTATCCACCCTCGTCCCGCTTCCGCCGCCCTTTCGATGCTCGTTTAATCTTCACGACCCACCTCGAATCGCGCCATTAGTTCCGCGTAGTCCCTCCGTGGCCGTTCCATTGGATCGCGATCCACCTGCCTCGATACAGATTTTTGAAGAAACCGAGGAACCGGGCCCGAGCTTCTTTCCTCTGATTTGGACCGTTTCTGTTTCGTGGTTAGAAAGCGTTAGTATCGTGGAGATGCAGGGTGTGCCTTGGTATCTTTATAGAAAAAGGTGCGTGACGTTGTTGCGTGTTGTTTATTAATCCTCAATTCCGTTTCCCGAGTGTTCAAGCGCAATATCAGTCAAAACCACTTTGCGCGCAATTAGATACACCTCGTTGACAGCCACTCGAGTTCCGTTACGCCTTTTTGCCCGCTTCCTTGGAATCTCGTAGGAAATGTGATTGCTAGGCAACGTGGACGGATCGATACATAAATAGAGAGAAAAATCAAGTGCCGCGACGCCGGGAATTTTTCGATAAATAAACCCGCGATGCGCGAAATCGCTGAAAATGAGACGGTGCAGGGAGGGGCGGCTGATTGTCGAGGAAGAAGAACGGCTTCCGGTTTAAGCGTATAGGCGGTTCCGCGGGCAAACGGTTCTTATGATCTACGAGTAATTTCCCAAAGTGGACTGCGCTCTCGTTCCTTGGCGGTCGAGTTCCCCGACGAACGTTACAGGAAATACTGGAACGCGGGCAAACTTTTCAGCGAGCCAACGTGCCTGAGAATCTTGGATAAACAGTCGCGAGCGTATATACGAGTTCCCAGCAAAGGTAAGTACATATACATGTACGTATAGGTAATATTTACGCGCAGCTCTGTTTGTAGGTACTAGACCTGTTTCGAGACTCGAAATATTCGAGTAGCTTGAAGTTCGAACCGAGCGGGACTCGGTTTTTCGAGCCGAGCCGAGACCCGAACGGTTTCGAGTAACCCGAATGTTTCGGGTAGCTCGATTTTTTCGAGCCGCTCGAATGTGTTTCGGGTAGCTCGATTTTTTCGAGCCGCTCGTATGTTTCGGCTAACTCGAATATATTTTAGGCAGTCGACTGTATGATGCAGTGTGATAGAGCTTGGTGTAGCTGGAACGTTTTGTAGGCACCGAATATAAATTTAGTTAGATGTATTATATGAGATTTATAGATATGAAAATCATATGACGTAATTTAACCCTTGCCTGGTGGATATTTTAACAACACGTTGGATGCGGGGCCCATTTTCACCCAAAATTTAATTCGTATACACCTCGGGATAAGCTCCTAAATAAGGTTTTCATCTTGTTAGCATCTAGTAGTAGTACTAATAAGAAGTATGTAACGCGTGTAGTTTGATGTTTTGGAGGGTCCCATTGGAGTATGGATATATATGTATATGTATTAAAGGTAATTCCTTATGTTTGTTAAAATAATTTATTTCTGCACGAGCGATAGCTTATATTGACCTGCCCGATGAATTTAAATAGTTTGTGATATTAAACTATTTCATTGCAAGCGGACAATGTGCACACGTGATGCGTGATGCAAACGTTACCACCACTCCTGTAGGTGTTCCCCCACCCAAATAATCTTGTCCATCGAAGAACATTCCCGGCAACGCTTATGTTGTATGTATATTGTATATATTTTAGTATAGTATAGCGTGTAAATAAATAGTGTATGTATATAGTTTAGCGTATTGTAACTTTACACTTTTGTAACTTTTCACTATTAAACACTTATAATAAATTTTGTATACCTATTACGTCCCCGTTCTTTCCCATTTCCTCCTTTAATAAAAGAATTGTCCGCTTGCAATGAAATAGTTTAATATCACAAACCATTTAAATTCATCGGGCAGGTCAATATAAGCTATCGCTCGTGCAGAAATAAATGATTTTAACAAACATAAGGAATTACCTTTAATATATATCCATACTTCAATGGGACCCTCCGAAAGATCAAACTACACGCGTTACATACTTCTTATTAGTACTACTACTAGATGCTAACAAGATGAAAACCTTATTTAGGAGCTTATCCCGAGGTGTATCCGAATTAAATTTTGGGTGAAAATGGACCCCGCATCCAATGTGTTGTTAAAATATCCACCAGGCAAGGGTTAAATTACTTCATATGATTTTCATATCTATAAATCTCATATTATACATCTAACTAAATTTATATTCGGTGCCTACAAAACGTTCCAGCTACACCAAGCTATCACACTGAACCATACAGTCGACTACCTAAAATATATTCGAGTTACCCGAAACATACGAGCGGCTCGAAAAAATCGAGCTACCCGAAACACATTCGAGCGGCTCGAAAAAGTCGAGCTACCCGAAACACATTCGAGCGGCTCGTAAAAATCGAGCTACCCGAAACATTCGGGTTACTCGAAAACGTTCGAGTCTCGGCTCGGCTCGGTTGTTTCGAGTCTCGAAACAGCTCTAGTAGCTACCCTTCCAATTCAACCCTCGGTATTATTTTTTTCTGAAACTTTGAGTGAAACTTTGAGTACAGTGATTGACCGACGTAATAACGGATGGCCTCACGCCTGCACCTTTAAACCCTTTAAACCCAAGTCGGCCGGATTCTCGCGCAAGGGCAGCCAGCTAGGGCACCCCCGAACGGCCGTCGTGGCAACGTTTCGCGAAAATATCAATGGAAGCTTGTCATCCGAGGAAAAATGTGGCTCACTCGGGCTGTAACGTATTTATGGGCCGCTCGGACACCGGGCGCACGTTAAGACGGGACAAGCGTGACGCTCGGAGAAAATTAAACCCGCCGAGCCGGCCGGATCGATAAGTCGAAAACCGCAAGCAACGTTGTGCTGTTTCACGTGCAATCACGACACCCGGCAGCTTGATTCGCGTTTTGTTCCAGGCGCTCCCGTTCCCGCGTTCGCCCAGGCGATACGCAAAGACAGCCATCAGTTCCAGTCGCGGCTGACGCACGAAATCGTACGCGAGCTCGGACACCGAATCTACCACCGATCGATTTCCCGTTCGTTCTGCCATAATTTATTTAAAGCCGAACTGATCGGGTTCCACCGTGTCCCGTAAGGTAACCAGCAATTAGCGGGCAACGGGTATTTCGCGCTCCGTGCCCGGAAGATCTTGATATCGAGGACTCGATTCGGATGGAATTCCCCCTTACGCGATGTAGGTGCCTACCAGTTGCGGTCACCCAACTGGCGCGATATTTTCAACCGATTATCCTGTCGACTTTTGCTGTATAAGACAGGGATCGACATTTATCACTTCCACGTTCCCTCCAGTTCCCTCTGGTCACATTACGCAGAACGGAATGGAGAGATAAAGCAAGCTAATGTCGATTGGTCGAGTTCAGATGCCGAGGTGTGCGCGCGAGTGCAACTGTGCTGCTTGTTTCATTATGATTACGAGTAATAATAATGGAACTTCTACTGGGCTCGAGGTGCTCGATGGGTGGGTATACGTGCGACAGGCGACGAAGCCTCGTCTCATTTCGATAGACCGAGAACGAAAGGTAGCTAATAGGAAGTTTCAGCTCGCGATCATTTAGAGCCAGTCACACGTCTCTAAAGGTTTCAATAACGTTCATTAGCGGAACGTGGACGTTTATACATATATCCGACGGGCGCGGCTATGTGCCTCTTTAATTTCAGTCACGCGCTCAATTAAATGGGAAAATTAACTGGGATCGCGCTGCGAGTCGTGGCCAACAGGCCTGTTTTCATTTCATGGGTTCTTTATTGCGACTATCGGTTAATTAGCGCCGCGGAACGGTGCTTCATTAGTGCTCACGGAGCAGGACAGCCAGACTGCTCGAGTTCTTACGTTTCAGGGATAAATTGGACGTAAAGCGAGCGAACGAAAGGTATTATAAACTTAGATGGGGAGGAGTTGTTATAGATGAAGCGGAACCACGGCTCCACTTCATGTCAACCATGGACAATAAAGTATTCCATTCTTTCATGAACAAATGTTCCCGCTGCCGTTGCGCGGGCTCCGCTCGGGAAACGCAAGGGTGGCTAAATAGACAGGATTGTTAAGTGGCAGGAAAGCATGGCGCACCAAACAGAGGCGAGATTCGAGGTTTATTGTGAAGGAGGAGCGTACTAGACCTCGCGAATTATCCCGCGACTCGTTCCCAATGAGGACACCATTCACCTTTGAATAAGCCCGGGGAAGATGAGTATCTTGATTTTAATTTCATCCTTTGTTCGCGGAGACGACGGAGGGAAAGAAAGGACACCGTCGGACGGGTCGTAACGAAGACTCGAGGCAGCCAGTGTAAGATATAAATTGCGGGGGCGTGTCAGGGATCCGCGAATCCCTTTTATGCCGCGTATCTCGTGCTACTTCAGCCCTGAGAAACAAGGTTACCGAGAGTATCAAACGTGTAGCGCGGTCTAAGCTGATTCGCGTTCCCCTCGCTGGGTTTATTCGCAACCGTGAGCGACGTCCCGACGTGCAACGACTCGGTTCAAGGGATAGAGGGAACACGTCGTGCAGGATTTCTGACCGGCTGCATTATTTTCTTTATCCACGGCGGCGAGATTGAACGTTTCGCCCTCGACTCGGCGTGGCTCGGGGGCAACTCGGTGTCTCCGGCAAATAGCCGGTGTTTCTCTTCCCGCCACTCTCGGCAGGCACGCAGAGTTTACTGCGACAACACGCGGTAACCGGATTTCAAAATAGAAGTCGGCGCCGCGTCACCGCACTGTCAATTATTCCACGGTAAGTATTTACAGAGCGCCTCATCTTCCCACGGCGACGGAGGAGAGGGAAATCTCTGAATAAAGGTCCGCGCACACATATCCGTTCCGTCTCAGTTCCGTGTCAGTGTGTCATTGGTAAGAAGAAGAGGGGCGTAGAGGGTCTCTTCTTCTTACCACTGGCACACTGACACGGAACTGAGACGGAACGGATATGTGTGCGCGGACCTTTAAGGTCTAAACACACATATCCGTTCCGTCTCAGTTCCGTGTCAGTGTTCCATTGGTAAGAAGAAGAGGGGCGTAGAGGGTCTCTTCTTCTTACCAATGGAACACTGACACGGAACTGAGACGGAACGGATATGTGTGCGTGGACCTTAAAGGTCTAAACATACATATCCGTTCCGTCTCAGTTCCGTGTCAGTGGGCCAGTGGTAAGAAGAAGAGACCCTCTACGCCCCTCTTCTTCTTACCAATGGCACACTGACACGGAACTGAGACGGAACGGATATGTGTGCGCGGACCTTTAAAGGTCTAAACAAACATATGCGTTCCGTCTCAGCTCCGTGTCAGTGCGCCATTGGTAAGAAGAAGAGACCCTCTACGCCCCTCTTCTTCTTACCACTGGCACACTGACACGGAACTGAGACGGAACGGATATGTGTGTTTAGACCTTTAACAGGCTCCAGTGGTTTCCAAAGGCTACGACCGGTCCAAATTGGAAGAATCGCGTTGGCCGTACTACTGGCCGAGTAAAAGAAACTCGCCCGATATTCAATGCTAATAGTCAGGCCACAACGAAGACCATTCATTCGCCTCCGTTTTCTCTGCGTTCTCCACCCTTCTCCTTTCCCTTCGTCCTCGGCGAAGCTTTTTCAAAGATTTCTCGGTAACTTGCCCGAAGTTCCCGTCGCGAGAGAAAATTCTGCTCACGGGGAAGCAATAAAACAAAGAACAAGGAGGGAACAATGGAACTAATTTCAATTAGCCGTCAAACACGGGTGAACACTATTCATTACCGATAACAATCGACCATTATCTACGTGGCTCGTTTATTGAAACCGCGGAATATCACGAAGGCGAGGGAAATTTTAGTTAAAAGTAAGCTTCTCGAGGCTATCGATATTCCCCTCGATCTCGAAGTCAAATTAACGTAACGTGGCGGATAATGCCAGGCGCGTTGGAACCGAGCGCAGCGTAATTAATCCGTCCAATCATTCTTTCGGCAGAATGGCATTATATTATCCTCCTTAGCGCTATTTTGCTGACGCGTAATTATCATTAAGCTACATTATATTCCCGCACTGTTCCGACGGCGATTATTACATCCATGCTTCACAATTTGCTGAATTACGCTGTTGCCGTACATCTTTCAATTTCTGCTAATTCCCAGGCTTTTTCCCCGCCACGGGGATAAGAAGCTTATCCACCACTCCACTCGTTTTCTGTACCATTCCCGTGTTCGCGGTAATACCCTCTCTGCACCGTGGATAGAAGCCATTTTAATGTAACGCATGCACTCGCTGTTTGCACAGTGTGTTTCTGGAATGTTGGTCTCAACTTTGCGCCCATATTTCACTTCATTCTGGAGACTAGTATACGTTACGTGAATTTGCGAGTGAAAGTGAATATCAAAACGGAAGGACAAGGGCAAGTGCTTAAGAAATGGGACGATCACCGCTTGTAAATACTTTTAACTCAGAAGGGAACATATCCAAGAGACAAGAATCACCGATTTCTAAAAAAAAAATACGCGTCAGATATCTTTCAAAGAATTACTTTCCCCCAAAGTCACATCACAATCGGCGATCCTCGCGATTGAACGCCCCATCTGGACTCTAAATTTGCTCCAGCAGCAAGTGCGCGGCACCGTTCACGGGAGCGCCAGTCGTAGGCGTGAAACGTCGGGTGCAAACGACTCTTTTGTCGCGACGGTATGGACGACGGGGCATAATGCGTTTCCCAGCGGCGAAATTAATGCACCGCCAAGGACAGCAAGGCGAATGTGCGCGGGACACATTGTGGGCGCGAGGCATTGTGCCCGGACGCAATTAAGTGCGTCTCATTCAACCGCTCGCAGATCGATTTGCTACGTTCAGAATCGCGCGCCGCTAACGAGCGGGATTTCAACCTTGTTTCTTCGACTTCGCCCCGCGATTAGAATCCATTCTCGCGGGCGCGGGACACTTTTGTCCCTGGCACGCCCCATTGAGAGCGCGGTCGCGCAGTTTCAAGGGAGGATACCCCGGCAAATTGCGAGGCATCCCATCCAACGTTGTTTGTTCTCAAAGAGAATCGCGATCAACTTTGAATGCAAATACAGGACGGCGGGCAACGGGCTTCAGAATTTCAAGCTTTCTGACAACGACGCCGCGACATCCCTGCCAGAGTGCCCTCCACCCCTTCTGTGTCTAATCGCGGGACAGAAATTAAACGAACCTTCAATCGATCTTTTATTGAGAGCAACAGGAACAAAACAATTAAAGTCGCGTAACAAGAACAACTGCGACGTAACGAGAATGCTTTGGCAATGCAGGAGGCTGTGACGGTGTTCCTACGAGTGATGTCCTCCGTCGTGGTCGTTCCCATGGCTGTTGAGAACGTGCGCGAAGAATCCGTCCTTTCCAGCTCGGTACTTGACGGTCCTGACGTTACCGCCTGGTTCCTTCACCGTGTACTCGCCGACGACTTCCTTGCCTGCATGGAATCGATTATTTATGCATAATAATTTCCAGTGTGATTGCATGCAAGTTTCTGACGACTCCGGTCACGCGCAGTGAACCTGAGATCGTGGATTTGTTTCGTTGCGTGGCAAATCGCGCTGCAACTGGAGGGTAGTTCCATCGCAGCTGCACGCCGCAAACGCTTCGGACGCTGGAAATTGCGCCCGACTACGCGGTTACAGGCAGCTTTGAGCCCGCCTCTTTTCCAAACTTGACGCCTGGCTTCGTTTAGCCGAGCGCAATTAGCAGAAAAATTACTATCCGCTTAAAGAATCGTGAAAACCGTGGGCGCTCGATCGAGTTCCTCTGAAGCAAGCAGATTGAAATTTATGTATCCCGGAATGAGTATCTCGCCGAGGAAGCTGCCTCGCAGGCAACTGCATAATTTTCATCCAACCCTTCCACGGTTACGCGAAATGAAGGAGAAACAGGGAAAGGAGGTTTAAACGGTGATAGTCGACCATTCAGCGGATTAATCTCGATTCAATTAACCAGTGGATCTTCTTTACCGATATTACTTCGTTCTGGCACCGACATTCGTTCTGGTATCGACACTAAACCCGCGTGGCAATGTTTAGAAAGCGAGAAAGGCGACAGGCTCGCCCTGAAATTGCACCGACAGTCGCAGCTAGTTAAAGGGATTAACATGGCAACGCGAGAGCCGTTCAGGTACGTCAGAAGCGTCACGTGTGTCGCGAGTTATCTCCAAAGGAAATTTGCCGTAGCGAATAATTAGCGAGGCTGCCAGTCCCTCTGGTCTCTCTCTTCGAACGCATCAAACGTGTCGCATGCAACGTTAATGCTCTTCTTTGAGCATTGAGAACGGACGATTTCGATCCTCCTTCGTTCAATGAATTCCGCCAAAGCAGCTGCAATCAGGCACGGTTAAATCAACGTGTTGCCTCGGAAGCCAAGATCCACCGTGCGTAATTACCGCTTCCGCATAATTTTACGATCTTGTTAGGTCTGCCAGAGCGCGGAGTCTAATTTAACGACGGACGCTTTAAAGGAGACGAAGACGAGGCAGCTCCGTGCTATCTCGCGGGCAACCTGAGCCGTGCCTGACTCGAAACAGGTGCCTTCTAATCTTGAAACGCCTGTGACGAGGAATAGTTCTGCCACGAAGTTTTGTATTATCTCGACGAATGGATCCATTTAATTGATCGTCTTCTTTAAAGTAGCTGCCGGATAAGGCTGCGAAGCCTGAAAACGCAGTAGACACCGAGGGAGGGAGATAGGTACATTAATCCGTCCTCGGATTACGCTCGTCCTACCGTCTCTGTGCTCCTTCTGGCCATGATAGTCGCCGGTGTGATGGTCCTCGACGCCGTAGGAGAAGTCGTAGTGCGGATGGGCCACGTAGTCGTGATGATGGTGTCCGTGCTTGTCCTTCCAAGTAACCTCCTCGGCATCGCCTATAACAGGTCCGTGGAAATGCTGGAAAGAGTGCGCGTGCCCGTCTGCCGCCACCCCTGCGTCGAGGAGCATCCACAGGGCCAGGATGGGCGCGATCAGCTGCCAGGAACATTCAATTCTTATCATCCCCGGGTAGGCGTGAAATATCGGGCGATGATCAACGAGATTTATTCGGAATAGATTCGGAGGCGGCAGACCCTCGCGCGTCGTTCGATAGGGAAAGAATTTAGAAGGAATTCTCTGCGGAGAATAGAAACGTAATCCGTTGGAGCGACTGGCCGACGGGTCCGCGGAACCGATGGGGGCATCCGGTAAATTACGACGGGACGATTCCGTCGGCGCGTCTGATAATTAAACGGTGCGAAACGATTGATCGATCGCGCCACTTGAAAACACCGCGCGCCGCCCGCGCGTACCTCCGGCCGGGGCGAAAAATGAGGAATGGTCAATCGCGTTGATGTACACTCACTTTAAGAGCCATACCACTGCGGGGGCGCGTCGCGACTCGTTGCGACGGGATCAGGCGTGCGGGTCGATAGATCGCGGCACCGGGCATCGGCGATCGTCCCGAAAACTGTACGCCCGCGCTGGACGCCGGTGTTCCTTTTATAGGGACCACTTTAAAAGTTCCCCTCCGGCTTAATTCTCCTTTGGACCCATGCCCGGAACTTGGACGGCGCGGACGTTGCAAAACACAATTATTCAAGCGGGCCGACACGCCGCGTAAAAAGAGTCGCGCGCTCCTCGCTCGAGCGGGCATTAGGCAATCCCGCTGCTAATGGAGTCCGCTGGCAAAGAGAGACCGGGGGAGGGAACGAGAATATGGAACGCAGGAAAGCGTCGTCCCGTTTCTTCGTCCCGGCGTGACAGACGCGGGGTGTATCGATCATGCCAGTCGCTCGTCACGCACGGTAGACCGGGCAGATTGTGTTAGCGGAGTTTCGATTTTCTTTCTGGATGCTGCTGCTCGCCGTTCGCACGCTCCATTTCGCCCAAGATGCAATCCAGCGCGAGGAGGCTGTTTAGAAACGAGATTATCGTAACTCGGCATCGCAGGCAAGCTTCTACAGCGGCTCCTCCCGCGTAATCCCTCGCCGTGCACGCAAACGAGCGTGATTCTGCTGCCTGCGTGCCCGAGCACCGTCTCCGGAATGAAATAGAGTGTAGGAGCCCCTAGAGATTGGTATCGTTAGTCCGACGGTACACAGATCTCCCGATCCGAAGATCCGCGCGTCAGCTGGAACGTCTGGCAACAGATTTCTTCGAGGTTCCCTTCATTATTCGACCATTCGGTGCACGGTCGCCATCAACATCAGTGCCGAGCGCGGGGCAAAGCCGCGCAAGAAATTCGTCCGAAGAAGAAGCGAGGAACCGTCGTCTTTCGTCTTCGATATGGATTCCATTATGCCGAGGGAGCCCGGCTGAACGCGTTACCGCCCTCGGATGCTTGATTCCCGCGAGTGGTCCTCGCGTTATTAACAAAAAAGCACCGGGTCTCCATTTGCTCCGTCGCAGGGTGAAACACACTTGCCGCGATCGTGGAAAGCCGAGGGTAGATGGTGCGCGAGGGGTCGCGGTGGGGGCAGATTCTGGCACACGATCTGCTGGAGCGGCGGAAGTGCTCGAAGAGGCGCTCCGCTTTTGAGTTATGACACTTTTTGAGTCGAGGAGTCGCATCGTGAATGGCGCATCCGGGTCCGGCGTAATATCCCAGCTCGATCTCAGGCCCGGACCGGCGATAAATCTGCCTTAAATAAGATTTGCCGGCGACACTCCAGCAAAATAAAACGAACGGGTCGCTTTGAGTGGCAGCAGAGGCGGTTTACTTTGCTTCGATTTCATTTTGTTGACGCCGTTTCCACGGGCGCGATTGGTAATTTCCATCGCTCGACTTAATGGAGCTGCCACCCTTAAACGCTGCTCGATTATTTTCCCCGGCTCGCTTCAGCGTTAAATTCCATCGCGGGACTCTTTTAATTATTGGTCTTTCAATCCGCTCCAGTCTTACCGCGGTCTTGCTATTTGTTCCAAGCGGAGCGATTTAACAGGGTGTTTGGTCGTGTAGCGTGCTTCTTGACTTGCGAGGCTTTCTTCAGAGAAAATTAATGTCCGCGCGCTTTTGCTAATACAGGTTGTATATATACTACTTGGTAATACCTCGAGGAAGAAGACTCGAGAAGTTAATTCCAAATCGAAGTGTTCCCCTGAAAGGTTTGTTTGAAAAGTCTCCATCTTTGTACAGGCTAGATTTTAATTAAACGAAGACCCAACCCCAAAGGGTCACTTCCTCCCACCTACAATTGGGTGTTTGATCTTCAATAGCCTTCGATGGCTCTGTCTTCCACGAGAGAGTTGATATTAATTAATATTCAGATGGTTCAAATACCCCTCGCAGCCAATGACTCTCCACCGTGTATGTATTAGCTCGATCAAAGTAGGTACTCCAGAGCCTAACCATTTGCCAAATGCACTTTCCGAGCCCTCCATCCTTTGGTCTCACCACGACGCGTGTTCCCGTGGCGCGGTGGACGACCATGAAATATTCGCGTCGCAGAGGATACAGGAAGCGACAAGTAATAGGAGGAAATGCGAAGAGGGGAACCGAACTAGAAGCTCAGCTGCTTGGAGGAGCATATGAACGGAAGCTTTGTCCCGTGTGTACGCCAGTGATTTCCAGGCAATATCGCGATAGAAAGAGACGCGCTGTTCTTCGGGGAGAAGAGTAAAGCTTGAGGGATTCAGCTCGATATTAATGCCGTGCATTCGTTGACTACGCTCTAACGTTCTACGCTCATTGCGAGACTCCTCAAAGTGAAAAGTGGCAGCCCCAACTATTCGACATTCTCCAACTCGCTCGAACCACTCGACTGCTCGATTCCGAAATGTAGACATCGGCAGCTACTTACCCCTACGTCGGACAGAGGGTGACCCATTGCAACTGGCCACAAAGGGGCCGAAATCCGAGGGTTCTCCAGATAAATTCCACGGAGATAGTTTCAGCCAGCTAAGGGCGAATAGTTCTGTTTCCCGCGAATTTCAAGGTGCACGTTCCCCTTTGTATATTCGTCGTTCCCGTTTCCATTACTTTTCGCCCCTTCTGGAGCCACGAACGCGACGTCACCCACTTCCCCAGAGTCGACGACCCCTCCGCGTATATAGGTCACGATCTACTCCCTTCTTAAGGGATGGTGGGGGGCGTCGACACGCCACCCAGGATACCTCCTTGACCTCCATCCCTGGAATCTCAAAACAACCGAGATACCATCGCGACCCATCCTCCATCGTCGACTCCTATGACAACTCCTCTGCTGCCTTTTGATGCGAGGATTGCGAAACAGTACGCTGCCGAGTGCGTTTGCATGAGTACAGTTGCAGTTTCCTTTAGAACGATTCCGTGGAAATCTCGCGAGAAGCCACGCACGGCATTTCAGAATGGTGGGAACGGGAGGAAGAGTGTCAAGGATATCTGAGATTTTTAGGAGTTCCAGTAACCTTAGTGGCTCTGAGAGCTCCGAGTCGCGGTGCAACGTGGTCTCTAGTAGGTATGCGCAAGGTGGTTGGCACCGGTTTAGAGGTTTTCGCTGCTCTTCCTCTTATGGTATCGGCCTCGCTAACGAGCCGAAACATTTTCCAGGGTCCTTGCTAATTTTCCGACTGACCCGATTACGGCATGATAGCCCGCGCCTGGGTCACGGCGGAGCCGTC
Source organism: Andrena fulva (assembly GCA_946251845.1). Taxonomy (NCBI): domain Eukaryota; kingdom Metazoa; phylum Arthropoda; class Insecta; order Hymenoptera; family Andrenidae; genus Andrena; species Andrena fulva. The sequence goes on along the minus strand of OX276329.1, from coordinate 55,019,550 downwards.
GGGTTAATTGGTTCCCATGCTACCAAAGTTACGGATACCCCGGCTCGGATTATCGTCCGCTGTAAACAGTGGTCTCAGCCCGGCCTCGTGCAGGCAGATCGCGAACCTGGCTTTCGTTTTGGAAGAAATACCCATGGTATCTTCGTCGTTAGAGCTTAATTGCTGTTTGCTCGCCCTCCTACGGTGACAAGCGCCCTGATACGGGATTCCGGAGGCCCAGGCAAGTTAAATAGGAATACCGAAACACATGGTGGAAGGATAGAAGCAGCAGCACCTCCTGCGAAAATCTGACTTCTCATTAACGCTGCGATAGCAACCGTGCCGCCGAGTATTATCCCGCCCCACCTAGCAGGAGCCGGGATTAATCTCCGCTGCACTTGAAATTTCGGTTGAAGAGAATTGAAAAGCATTACAGTGTCTTAAGAACAACGCAGGAGCCTCCATTCTGAACGTTGCATCCACGGTTATGCAAGTTCCTTTCCCTTCGGTTCCTCGCCGCGATCACTGTCAGGATTCCAAGCGTGTTGCGGAGCCGTGCTCGTATAATGAATGATAAACTCTGCACATACCGTGGCTGTACGATTCAAGAGATACGCGTGTATCGTCTTCGAGGTGCAGCCTCTTGCCCCGAAGCGAGGAGTATTCATGAAGGATCCGAGGCACGATCCTTCGTCTATCCTGCATTCACTTGTTGGTCCTTCCCGGCAAGTGTGCGGGTGGCACGATTCGGGTGAAAGTTCTCTGTGGCGAGGAAGGGACCTGGATACGCTTCCTTCGCGAAATGAAAGAGTAAACACTGTGGCTGGGTCGCATAGATGCAGTTTGCACGATACTGCTGGTCCTAGAGAGTTGCCGGCAGATAGGCGCGTTCCCCACGAAGGGAAACGCATCGACTCGACGATGGAATAAGTTCGCCACACGCGGGAAGCCATTAAACTTTTATAAAACGGTGATTTCTGCTGTTCCTTTTCCCGGGGAAGTTCGCGTTTTACGACACCGTATACGCGGCGCATTGGAAAACTACGACCAAGTATATATTCGCAGCGACGAAACGGAACGCGAAGCACAGGTTCACGAGCATGAAACAGTGTCTGCCCTACGCGTTGTCCACGGAGAATTGGAAACTTTAACATACGGCGGGGCGAAATTTGACGAAATTTACAGTGTAGGTGCGCTAGCAACGCTCAGCGTTCCAGTTGTTGACAAGCATTCTGTTGCCACCGAGAGTACGTATATACGGATAGGTACTCCAAAGGCCACGCGAAGTTTCCACGTATCGCCGCCCCACGGAGGAGCCTGCACACGCGTCCCGGCGATAAATCTATCGAAACCCGCCATCTTCGCCACTCTATTCCCCTTTGTGTCGCCTCTAATTGCTTCTCGCCGCAGAGATTTCCAGCGTGTGAGCCGCTCGCCGCCACGCGATATCAACCTATTACGTTGCACGATCGAAACGACCCAAGTCGCGCACCCGCTCGCCAGGATGCAGTCTCCCGATCGCGCGAGTGCTGTTGTACCTGTATACCCATCTTCTCCAGCTAAACATAGGCGTCCTCTTAAACGAACTGGTAGTTTGCCCATTTCTTGCTTGCATTACGCCAGCGAAATAGATGAAAGGAAGAAGGAGTAACCGCTGCTCAATTAACCCTCCGCCCCGCCGCGCGGAGTCTAAGGACGTCGATGGCCCCGGGGGCAGGCAAGAACGCGGGACAGGCGAGCGAGGAAAGCGAACGGGCAAAGTATCCATCTGGCAGCGTCGTCTAGGTAATTCGAACTATCCACCAGCCGACGGTGGTGGCGAACACCCACTTTCGTCGCCCCAGGCTGGCTGACTGAGAAAGCTCGAAGGGAGGCAGGGATGGTCGTGCTCTGCGGCCGCCGCGAGCCGTTGCGGAGGTGGCGACCGTGGGTCGCCGCCTGGGGCTTCCCCCAATTCATATGCAAATGCAAAAGCGGCCGACCTACGGGCATTGTTCGCCCTCCGGGGGCCGAGTTCCAGTGTCGCCCCCGGGCTTGACTTACTACGCGAATTTCCGGAAAACTCTAACGCGGAGGCACCGCTGTAATTGATATTCCCGCCCACTCCACGGGCCACTGGCAGCCTCGCATCCTTCTCCAGCTTTCCTCCCGCGACGTGACGAGCTGAAAAAAAGAGGGAACGAAGAAGGGAGGATGGGCATGGGAGCGGAGGATTGAAGGAGACGGGTCGACAACGCGGTCGGATCGCCTTTGTCGCCTCGCCACGGCCATTGTCGGTCTCTTGTACCGTTTAATGGTTCTCCAGCTTCTCTTTGAACATGTTCCTAGACGCCCCGTGGGGCACGAACGTCGTACTGCGCACGTGGGTAGCTTCCCCGGGCTCTGAAGGCTCGTTGATAGTGGAGGACGATGGTCACGTGGTTTGGGACGTTTCCTGTAGTGTAGTCCCAGGGCCCGGGTGTTTTTCATTCACCTCGTTCTTGGGGTGTTTCTGGTGTTTGGTCCCTTGTGGCGAAGATAGTGGCGGGAATTCGATTGGATTTCTTACAGATTGCCAGTGTAACGTCATGGGGTAGTTGGTGAGACACTGTTATTAAGTGAAACGCTCATCTGTGTCTTTGATTTATAAACGATGATTGAGGAAGGCATAGCTTTGATACTTGGCTGTTATGTTAACTTGTATGTTTGTTGAAGGCTTCCCTTCTGTGCACTCACCTTAATTCCGCAAAATATTTGCTTCCATTAATTTCTCGCACGCTCGTTTGTTCGCGGCCTTTCCTCTTCCGCATTTATGCACGCGCGTACGGCGAAAGGGGATTAGCCGAGCACGGCCGACGGAAAAAAGGTCTATCTAAATTTTATTCGGCCTCTCGGGCTCCTTATAATTATTTCACGCGCATAATTGCGCGAAACACAGGCGGAAGAGGTAACGCACGGTCCGCGGAGATTTTAACATGTCTAAAAAATGCAAGCTTCACGGTTTGTTGCATCGGACTCCGCTCATGCGTCTGCATCCGATTACATTTCGCTGTGAGCATTCCGTCCAATTCTCGACAAGCACCGACGACTTTACGAGTAATTAAAATTAAGTCAAACAGCACCGCTGTACCAGGATTAAACTAACTTGCTCCGTCGCGCCGCCCGCGACTTAATAAATTCTTGGTTAGAAGCGTATTACCGTTAGTCATCGCGCCCGTTCGTGTTTTCCAGCGCGACGGGACGGGCCCGTTCAGCGTTTCAGAATTTAATATCCCCGAATAGCGTATAAAATAATATCCCCGGCTCTTGCGCGAGACCTGCGAACTGTTCCCGCTCGCCCTGTTGTACAGCGCTCCGGTCCTTCTCTCAGCGTATCGGCCTTCGCGTAATTAATTACTCGGCGAGGTCGTAAATGCCGCCGAACACACTGGCAATGAACGGAACAAAAGTCGTTGCACGCAGATAGGGTGCTCGAAACGGCAACGATTCCGCGGAAAAGTGTTGGCGAAATTGCGCGTAGAACGTGATATTCTTGACTGGTTCTTGACGTTTCGGATCTGGGTTAATGGCGGTGCATATTCCATTCAATGGCTCTTTCAGTCGGCGCGCACAATGCTGATTGAGAAGTCGTCATTACTAACATATTTTGGCCGACGATTATCCGCGAGAATGAGTTCGACGCGAAATAAGTGGGAGGTCGGAATAATGTCAAGGTAATTAAATTTTCGTCGGGCTTGAGGAAAGCCATTAAAACGGGGCATGCGTGTTATTAAACTCCTTACTAATAAATATTAGTATTATTAGGGGAGAGGCTTGCAGGTTGCCACCCCTGCTGTATTTCGACTTTCTAGCAGTGTCAGAACCTCAACTCTGACTCACATCGACGTTAAAAGAGTAGTTGTCACTACATATTTATTAACCTCTGGAGCGGACAGACGCAATAACACTGTGTTTGCTGAGCGAAGCGTGATATAGTGTTTGTCAAGAAATTGAATTATTGAAATTGTGTGTTTTCCCTGTGCTCGTAAATTGAACATTTTCATCGACAATTCAAGATAACTATTCGTACTATGGTGTTTTTTTATCTAATTTACATATGCCAAACAGATTTCCAAACATATCATGAATTGACCATTTTTTCTCATATTTTCCAAAAATGCGTTGGAATGCAAGTTGCCACCTTTTTTGGCTTGCAGGTTGCCACCTCTCTCTTTCCCGCTTGTTTACACTCAAATGTCATTTTTCATGATTATGTCGACGTGCGTTACGAAAAGTAGCACGTTTCAATTTTCTTACGAAAAGTAGCACGTTTTGGTTTGCCACGAAAAGAAGCACGTTCCATCGTTTCTGACGAATATTAGCACGTTTGGTCTTCTGCCGCGAAGACTAACACATTTGACTGCCTCGCCACGAAGAATAGCACATTTCGTACTGTTGCGACGAAAACTAGCACGTTATACTGTTTCGCCACGAATAATAGCACGTTTGGGAATTTATGGCGAAAACTAACATATTATCCGGTTTGGCCACGAAGAATAGCTCGTTTTGGATTATACTGCAGACTGCAGAAACTATCGCGTTTCAGCGCGTGGGCAGTTTAAAAGAATTCAACTGTTGAAAATATTGTTTAATAAATAATAATTCCATCTAATCTTCAAAAGACAACACATATGAAAATTTTAATCTACATAATTTAAGTAAGGGAGGGTGCGGGAATTGCGAACGCGGGGTAAACGCGAACATGCTACTTTTCGTGGCAAACCGCTCTAACGTGCTAGTTTTCGCAGCGAAAGACGAAACATGTTATTTTTCGTGGCAAACCGCTCAAACGTGCTAGCTTTCGTAGCGACAACCGAAACGTGATAGTTTTTGTGGCAAACCGCTCAAACGTGCTAGTTTTCGCAGCGAAAGACGAAACATGCTATTTTTCGTGGCAAACCGCTCAAATGTGCTAGTTTTCGCAGCGAAAACCGAAACGTGATAGTTTTCGTGAGAACGAAGGCAAACGTGCTACTTTTCGTAAGAAAATTGAAACGTGCTACTTTTCGTAACGCACGTCGATGTGATGTTTACTATTGTCATTGAGTTTGAAGTGAAGTGTTTTTATTGCATTTTAGTCATATTTTCGTTTATTTATTCCATTTTTGATACATTTATAGTATGGCAGCACGCAGGTCAAGAAAATCTGAACGCGGCATTAAGGATTTTGAAGCGTTGCTCGACGCAATTAAAGCAATCAAAGTCAACAATAAATCAAGGAAGAGCACTGCAAAGGCATACAACATCGATATGCGAAGCTTTACTTGAGTTTTTTTACACTTTCAGCAATTTTTCTAGGGGTGGCAACCTGCAAGCCAAAATTTCAAGGAGTCAATTTTAGATACTTTCGAGAATTTGCAGTATAATTTTTCTTTTTCGAGAGTTTACATGATTTCTAGCTCAGGATTGTAGCTCTACACTTCCTCTTTCCAACTTATACCATAAATCAACGATACGTTAATTTTATGACGAGTTATGATCAAAAATGCTAAGGGGTGGCAACCTGCAAGCCTCTCCCCTACTATTAAACGGGTGGAGACCCGCTTGGTTACATAAAGTAAAAGTAGGTACGTGATGGAAGAGCGAGGTTATAATCTTCGTAGCTTATAATATAACTATATCATTATAGTTATACTAAAGTTATAAGGCACGGACAGAGTCACTTGGCGCGTCAATAGTCCGTCTTTTGAAGGAGATGGCAGAATTGTGTGGTGAAGAAGTCAATCTTGTGGCTAACACCGATTACTAAATTTTAGGAAATGCTTCCACCTCGATTCCATACTGAAAGCCACCGCGCGGGGAATAAAAACGTACCGCAGGGAACAGGGTGCAGGGTGTTTTCCTGTTTCCGTGTTCGAGTCAACGCTCGCTGCGACAGGCGATGAACGGCGGGGCGCTCGCGTGCCATCGCGTCAAAACACCGTCAATAGGTATAGATTTTAATGTTAGGCTGTTCATCAACGGGGGACAGCTCGTTCGTTTCTACATGCCCTGCAGGATATAACGCTGGCTAGGCAATATTGCAAAATATCCACGGGAATCGGAAAGCATCCTCCCTCGAGCGCTGGACAATGCTGCGCGCGATTTATTGGGTTCCATTATGCGCCTGATCGACGAGCATTTAACACGACAAATAATTATACGCCCGCGCAGATTATTCCAGTCTTGCCACAGGGGCATCCTAGTCGACCTGTGGGCACTGGAAATTGAATCTGGATAATTAATGTAACCGTACCCTTCGACACTGTTCGTCGAGGAAGCTGCACGTTAATGATGGCCAGCTTGTAGATTATTTTACGACGGCAAATTTCTGCTGGACTAACCTCCTGATAGGGTGACTGTACCTAACATCGCCAGTGTTCCTAATATCGCCACTCGCTATATCTCTTAAAGTAAGCTCTAAAATTTATCGGTTATGCACTGAATTAGTACCTAAACATATGTAGGAAGACATACTATAATTGCAGCATCATGTGATCAACAATTACAGAAAGGGAAGGATTTTAGAGAATCTTAATAGTGTAAAAATTTATTGGACTATCACAATTTTACCTCACATTCGGAGAAGGTAAGTCTAATAAATCTGTGAATGCAAGAATATCTACTAGAAATACCTAATTAATGATGTACTTAAGAAATGAAATCGATTCAAATATTTTTCGTAATGAAAATAGCGTTTTTCTTTTAGCAGTATACGTGTTCTCAATACCGCCTACCGGAGAACAATGGTTTCGGTGTAATGCTTGTTACAGGTGAGGTCACGAAATGTGCGGAGCAACCGAAATAAAATTTATTTGTCCAATATGTACATCGGAACGTAAAAAATAAAATATTTTAAAAATCTATATTTTCAAATTTCTATATTAGGTATTCTAATAAAAACGAAATCAAAGATGGATAAATAGACATTTATAGAGCAAGAAATAATAAAAGCACATGTGAAAATGACATTAAAAACTCATATATACATGAATTAATCAATATTTCTTGAGTAGGCGATATTAGGTACACCTTTTTCAGGACCCGATTTTTGCATGTCTTACGTTTTTTGAGTCCTAATTAACAATTTGTAGGTTTCAACGATTCTAACATATGCTACATGAAAGATGAATAATTTCTCTTTACTTTGAAACGAACTGCATGGAAAAATATCAATTATTATTCAATCGACAGCGATTTAACTTTTGCCTGGCGATATTAGGTACAGTCACCCTAAGGAGGTTACATCCTTCAATTGTATTATACTATTAGCGCGCGTACTTTCCCTATTTTCCGTTATGCTGATACAACAGTGGGACCAGTTTCAGGTGGAAATTACTGAGAATACCTTGTAGGTTATATTTCTGTACTTCCCCATCGCCAGCATCGACCGCCACATGGGACATTATAGAATTGCGGCGTGGCTAAAAGTTGTTGGGGAAAATCTGCGCCCCGATTCACAGGGAGAACGTTACACTCGTCCGCCCGATGAGACTGGACGAGCTTCCTGTTTCATAAGCAACAACGACGTAAAGCGGAAAGTTCGTGGACGCAATTTCGCAGTAAAACCCATGGTTATCACATTGTCACTGTTTGGCTCGTAACGCAGCCCGCGTGATATATAATGTAAGTTTGATCGAAAAAGTTCCCGCTGCTTTTTTTATGAGCCACGGGGCCGAGAGGAAGGAGGAGGAAACACGAGCGGACGCGAATAGGCTATTCCGCGTTCGGTTGCAGGGGATATGACAAGGTGCTTGACGATTTCGTTAAACCTCGCAGGTATTATGCACCTACGTTGACGAGGAAGCGATTCGTGGTTTAGCTCGAGCAGTTTCCAAGCCGTTGATTAGCAGGCTTGGAAGCACGAAAATGGGGGCGAGTAGGTTTGAAGGCTGGAGGGTGAGAGAAAAGTTGTAACCTTCGAAGCCTCGCCTTGGAAATTTAGTATTAAGGGGTGTTCTTACAATGGTAGATTATGGTACAGAATCTCTGACTTAGGAAGCTCGGGGTAACAGGAAGCTCTGACCCTGGAGACTGAAGGTAACGACCCCGAGATCTCCAAAGATCTGCTCGAAACGGGGAAGTTGCAATCTCCAGAGCCTGAAGTAAAAAGTCACTGTACTCTGGCTAATAAAGAGTTTCGAATTGTAAGACCTTATGCGCATTGTATCTTGGGAGCTGCGGTATGATTAAGAATAAATGTGCGAAACGAAAGTTAAGTGAAACAAAGTAAAGGGCCCCATACAGACATCAGTTCAGTCCTTAGGCTTCTGTCATTCGACACCCTAAATATTTAATAAACCACAATGCCCACAATTTTCAATCCTATGCAATTAATAACATTCGAAATGAAACGTAAAGATATTATCGAAGAAAACGGCAATTGTATATAGATGTTCGTATCAGTTGCACGCTCGAGGTATCGACGTTTCAGTACATTGATACAGGCGACGATACCAGCTGATACCGATGTATCGATACTGCGACAGCCAAATACACGTTGAGACCTGTATCCCGATACTGATACCTACTTGCTACATGTCTCGATACAGATCTCAACGTGTATGGAGCTTCGCGTTAACAAGCGAATTATCTGTGTTTCGTAGCAAACCGTCCTCCCCAACTTTCCTCCTATAATCGCAGCTCTGCCGGACGTTCCATAAGCCGTCTATCACGCGAGTTCTTTGCATCTTCCGCGCGTTTAAACGCGCACGCGGCCTCGTTACGTTATGCAAAACTGCGGGCCCTCTCGCGGGGAGCCGGCGTTGTTCGACGTCGTTAAAACGTGCACAACAAGCCGCGGATAAAGGAGACCGTCGTCCATTGCAATGGCCACGGAACGAACGCTCGTTCCGCAGCCCCGATAACTGGGGACAATCGCGAGTCCTCGCGACGAAAAGAACCTTTCCCCTCTGACGGAGTCGACGTCGAATTAACCTAGCCAGAACGAGCGAGTTTTATCAGCGGCCAAGTTATTTCTCCGGCTCTGCCGTGCCGGTAATAGCTTCATCATCTCCGGGCTAATTGCGTTGCGACGATGTATAATTAGAGGGTATTCCGTGTTCGGGACATGTCCTGCATGCCTCCTCGCCTTTTGCTCTGAAATCGTTACACTGCCCGCCCTCGCACCGACGGCTGAATAAACCCAGTTAATTATATAATACAAGGTTATTGCCGATGACGGCGGGCGAGTTGGAATATCAGCGAGCAGATAAGACGGCACCAGTTTATCACAGCGGATAGGCGACTCGTTTCTCCTCGAATATCGCCACGGGATCTTCCTCGTTCCGGCCGATATTATTTCCCCCCCTGTACGTACGTTTCTCAATTCCGAATTCATGGATACTTTGCCGTACTGTTCACTATTTAATAGAGGATACAGGCAAGAGATACTCGCGGCTTGATGCTCGAAATCTCGACCGCTTTGGAGTTCCATTTCATCTTCAGTCGTCGATATTTCATATCCCGAAACTCGGGTGCTCTTCCCTCCTTGTTCGAGAATCTGCTGACACAGAAAGTCATGGAGCCTCGAAGGTAATCTCCAGCCGTCCAAAATAAGTAGCGTTATTTACCTCGGCCGTGATCCCGGCGGACGCGTGGAATATCGTAAGTTTGTCCGACGCCCCTGGGAGTGCTGCAATGATGGGATCCACTCGATCCGATCCGTTCTGATACGGAGATCCTGTCGCGATCAAAGAGACTACGAGCTCGTGATAAACATCCGTTGCTTTTGTCCCTCGGATACCTGAATTCGCCGAATTCTAGTCACCCGTCAGGATTCTCAGTTGGGGCTGTTGTGCAGGAAGTTTGATTGAACTATTAATCAAAAAGCACGCGAAATTTCTGCCGGTTCTTCCAATAATGCGCGCCGCTAAATTCCGGCACTTTGCTTGCGTTAAGCTCGCTGAGTTTTTGCAATTGTTCCGTTAAGCGGATCGAAAGTTTTCAGAATGAATCTTAATAGACGATTAGTTTACACTGGGGCGCCGCTTAGGGAGCAATTTAAATTTCAGGATTAAAAAATCCCGGAAGTTTCGCGAGCGTTACGAGTCCCGCGAGCCTCGCAACAACTACCGAACACCTTAAAACTCTTCGAAGGCTGGGAACTGTTAAAAGTCCTTTCCGCGGGGCTGCTACGTGACCGAGCATTTAATTTCTGTTTCCACGAGCAACGACCGAGCGCCGGTGAGAGAAATTTTCAGAGCCATTTCGTCGCAATAATTCTCCCTGTCAAACGTGGCTAAAGATTTCTTACTTGTTCCGTCGGAGTACGTGTCCGAACTCGACCGTTCCTTTCCAACTCCTTCCGTAACAGTTTCCACGGCCGGGTCCCCGATTGTGTATAATATGATTCTGGAGAAAATTCGATGGACCGGCAGGAAGAGGAGCGATCGTCCGCGGTACGAGGGAGCCGAGAAAAAGCTGAACTGGAGACACTGGGAGCGCGCCGGCTTGAAATCTATCTTCACCTTTATAAAGTTCCAGCCAAGGTTCTGTAATTTCATTCCCCATGGCCGGAGGATAAATCGAGGAAAACCCAGCGACCGTCTCCTTCTCTTATTCTCCCGCCATCGCTGCTTAGTAGCACCGTGGTCCGGCCGCAAAAATATTATTACCAGCCATTTCTCTTCCGAGCCATTTCGGTTGGGCATAACTAAAGAATCCTCGAGCGTGAATGTACGGCCACTGTACTGTGCCCATCGATCGTGCAATATGAAAATTGCCATCGAAGCCTGAAGTCCAGCGGAATTACACAGAACACGATCCCCGTTCTAGTAGATCCAGCATCGAACTAGGGCTGGGACTATTCGAATAATTTACTATTCGAATATTTTACAAGTATTCGAATGCTACGAATAAACTTCGAATATTTTAGTATTCGAATGTTATTATTCGAATACTATTCGAATACTGATGTATACCCTATAACTGATGTTTACCCTATAACTAATTATAAAATAATAAAAATAAAAAAAAGTACCAATAAATGAACACTTAAGGCTAATGAATGAACACTTTTATAAAATTATGTTTACAGCGCGATTGATTCCACGTGCTGCAAAAATTGTTTGGATATGAAGCAAAAAATTAAAAGAAGTCTCTAATTATTTAGTTGCTTATTTTAATAACTTATTTTACTCATTTTAATATAAAATGTCCATTCACTGGTGCGTGTTCATTTACTGGTACATCCACCCTATGAGGGAATTCTTCTCAGGCAGTCAGATCGGCCGGTATCAAAATTATTGGTTCCTTTTTAGTACATTTTAATAAAAGCATGTTTTTAAAAAAAAATTTCACCATAAAGTATTTCATGCTTTTTTAGTGAAAATATTGTATTGTCATCGGAATTACACATGTGTGCAAAGTTTCAAGCCGATCGGATATGTTGAAGTGGGTCAAAATTAGCTTACAATATTTCACCCTGACAAACTAACGAACTCACAACTGAAACTAAATAAAAGCTTGTAAAAAAATGAACCTAAAGAACTTGATTTATAATTCACACCATACTATTCGAATACGTCAGTATTCGAAAACATCAGTATTCGAATAGTATTCGAATACTTGGATATTCGAATTATATTCGCCAAATAATTGAGCAACTGAAGTATTCGAATATTCGAATACCGAAAATTCGACAAATAGTCCCAGCCCTACATCGAACCAGAGTTCACGTGGTTGAAGTCACCCCGACGAAGTTTCCGTCGACGCGAATACACAGAGGTCGTTACAACACGTCGCAATCTCGTCGCGACGTTCGTTTAGATCAATGCAACCCTGTGTAGATAACTCCAGTCACCGTTCTACTCGCCAGGCTTCAGCCCCGGCCGACTTGTCTTCATCCGTTCGCCGCGACGACCGCGAAATATCGCGCGGGTGCATGCGTGCCCCGACGTCCGACAGGATTTCCACGGAGAAGTGGGCAGCGTTCGGCGAACGGGCCGAGGAGGGAGGCAGGGATATGGCCGGGAATTTGCATAAGGCGAGCTTGAAACGACGGCATAAGGACGGAGGAAGGAAGGAAATGCCGATCGATCTCTCGCCGCGACGTTATTTTCGCGGCCGGCTCCCTGAATATTCATAAAACAATGATTTGTGGTTTATTGCCGCTCCGCTGCTCGCATTTCCCCCATTCGATTCATTTTCTCTTTCGCCCGCTTTTTATACGCACACCGCGCCGCGGCGTTCGCTGCCCCGTCCGATCGATATCGCTCTCGCAACAACCCCGCCAGGCTGAATTATTTGTCAACGGGCTGCAGGACACCCTGTAGTGTCGTTACTGTGCGTCACCAATTAACCGCGGCTATCTCTCTTTCTGTGTTACGCGCGATGACATGTAATCTACTCGCCTCTCATACCGATCGAGGCTGTAAATGAAGCACAGACTATAGGGTAGCGACGTTGATGTTGCTGTCGCGGCTGATAGCGACTTCGTTTCACTGGCCGTCTTCGGCATCCTGCGGCGGTGAATATCAGCGTCAGTTTCGACTGCTTCCTCGGTTGACCTGTCGATCGGCGCGGCGCGAGCTTGGCTCGAGTTTGTAACGAACTCGGGGAGACTTTCGGGGACCGGAAACTTTCGCTGTTTCCCTGCAGTTGACTTAATCTCCGGGCGTGTGCCACGGCGAAAATAGATTCAAAGCGTTTCCTCGTTATTATTCTGGCAAATGCCACCCCCTCCCGAAAACAGGGGCTTATAGCTGGCTTTCAGTTTGAACGGTTGGAACCTAATTAAGCGACCAGACTTTTCAGCTCGGTAAAAGTCCTCGCGGAAAGGATGTCGAATTAGGTGACCGCCGGGAAGTGGTCCGTAGTTTCCAATCGCATCGTATTTCCCGATCGATCGCGCTAGCTGCAAGCGTTGCTTTTGATTTCCAGCACTTTCGAGATATTAATACCGGGGCGTTGTTACTACCGGAACTCCCGCCACTCTAGATCCGGGTAAATATGAAGCTACCGAAGCTGAAGTAGAATAGTGGCGCGTAAACAGGGATGTTTATCTGACTCTAGAAGACTCTTCCTGAAAAACGGCTAATTCCCCTGTCGATTTTCATTTCTACATTTCGGCCGATGGGATCTGTGTTCGCCGAACCGTTCCCGCGAATAGCTGTCTCTGTTTGTAAGCGAGTTGTTGATTTTCAAACGAAAATAGAAGCCCATTACGCTGTCGGGGTAAGTTTACTCGGAATGTTATTAGTATTTCTGTGCTGTATTTGCATAGCGTATAACGTTGCATCCCCTTAAGTCAAACTTGACGCGCCCCGGCCTTGTTCCGGGTGGAACGAGCAGCGCGATGCCGGGTGAGCTGCGAGGAATTCGCGCTTGTCTTATTCTCGGTTCGTGTTTGCTTGCTTAAATATAGAAAGAAGAAAGAGACGTGGTGAATAGAGCGTTAAACATTCATCGGGGTTGCTACATTTACCCCGACTGTGTCTGGCCTGTCTATGTTTGGGCAACCCAGATACGTCGGTCTGATAGAATACTAAAAAATAAATGCATGAGTCTAAATGTGTTTCCTGCAAACTTTTGTTTGAAATTTTTTATTCAGCCTCTTGTAGTTTAGGAGTTATACGCGAAAAATTGGGAGTGTCTATTTGACGTTGACGTTAATTTTCATACCCTTCAGGGGTTAGACCACCTGGGGCATATTTCTTCACCTGGCCAAGGTGGTCTGACCCCTTAAAGGGCGATTGGGCACGAATGAAACATGCCATTGTTCTTGTCTTGAGTCAGTCCATAAACCCACAAAGTTGCGTTCCAATCGGTGAGTGCGGGCTCGCTCTGTTCCCTCACAAGACACGTTGAAGATTGCTAGCCTATCTGTTGACTGCAACACGGTAGCTTCCGTTTCTCTAGTGTCTGATTTTTGAATGACTTCCAAAGAGCCTGTATCCCGTGTTCGATCGTCGAGGCTCCTTTCGTTTTATTCTCGAGAGGTCTTATCTACGGCCGAGCCGTTTACGAATTCAAGAGCCAAGACGGTGCTTCGCTTCGATGAATCCTACCAGCATTTAAATCTCATCCTCGAGACTTCTCATCCCCGATGCTGTACTTAATATTGCACAATCCCCGACTCGAATATCGATAACACAGATTACCACGGAATACACGCGCCCTATCCCAACTGTTCCGATTCACCCTACACGGTTCAACTCCATCAAAGACCACGTGAGCTCAGGAAGCATTCGCGAGACGATATTCACAGACACAATCCCCCACCTAATTTTGTCACTTTCATTCAATTCGATCGTGCTCGGCACCCGTGCGCTCGTAATTTCTGCTTCTAGTCCAGTGAAATTAGGATTTGTCTTCGGAAAAAATCCCAGCAAGCTAAATTTTGGTATGGGCCTTTATTTGGTCGTTTTAAACAATATGTCAAAAGTCCCCATCGATCCGAGTGCCGCTAAAAATTTTACAGAGGGTTGAAAAAAAAAACAGTTTTTCGCGAATATCTCGTTATCTAGCAGTTTTGCGACAAAAATAGGTCTCACACAATTTATAACCTAGGAAATTCTCTACGAAAAAGGTTGTATGAGTTTTTTTCGTAGGAGTAACCATTTTCATGTGTGCCGGGTTACCAAGTTTCAACCCCCATACTTTTGACAAGGGAAGATCCCGAACCCGGAAATTCAGAAAATTATGAAACTCTGTAAATATGTAGCGGAAGTCCTGCTGAGTACAACGCAATTTCGTTTGCTGCCCAAATTCAGTCCAAGAGGGTGCAATTGACCCCTGAAATTTTTTTTATTTTGTATTATTACTCGCGAACTGAAGGAGATAGAAAAAAAGTGTTCAGGAAAAAGTTACTTCTCTTAATTAGGATTAAGATTTGGTAAATTATAGTTCTTACAGTTCTTACGGTTCGTGAGTTATAACACAAAATCGGAAAATAGCCGGATTTTCAGGGGTCAATTTCACCCCCTTCGAGTGAACAAATTTAAACTTTAATCTTTGGGGATAAGTAGAGGATATATAGGTATGTATTACTCAATTTTTGTTGCTGCCCAAATTCACTCTAACAGGGTGATATTGACCCCTGAAAATCTGTTTTTTTTTAGATTTTGTGTTATAACTCACGCACCGTAAGAACTGTAAGAACTATAATTTACCAAATGTTAGTCCTAATTAAGAGAAGTAACTTTTTCCTGAACACTTTTTTTCTATCTCCTACAGTTCGCGAGTAATAATACAAAATAAAAAAATTTTCAGGGGTCAATTGCACCCTCTTGGAGTGAATTTGGGCAGCAAACGAAATTGCGTTGTACTCAACAGGACTTCCGCTACATATTTACAGAGTTTCATAATTTTCTGAATTTCCGGGTTCGGAATCTTCCCTTGTCAAAAGTATGGGGGTTGAAACTTGGTAACCCGGCACACATGAAAATGGTTACTCCTACGAAAAAAACTCATACAACCTTTTTTGTAGAGAATTTCCTAGGTTATAAATTCTGTGAGACCTATTTTTGTCGCAAAACTGCTAGATAACGAGATATTCGCGAAAAACTGTTATTTTTTTTTCAACCCTCTGTAAAATTTTTAGCGGCACTCGGATCGATGGGGACTTTTGACATATTGTTTAAAACGACCAAATAAAGGCCCATACCAAAATTTAGCTTGCTGGGATGTATTCCGAAGATTGGGCAAATTTCCGTCTAATTTCACTGGACTATTCCCCCAACATGCTATTTAAGATGTTAACGCCGCAGCCATCGACAGACACCGATCGCCGATGCGATCGGAGGCCATCGATGGGGCGTCGTTTGCGTTTACTCGCGCCGCAGGTCTGCGGTAACGCTATATCGCCCCGATTCCTCGCGATTTATACGCGGCGACAGGCGCAAAGTCACCGCGAGATATCCCCAAGCGGCTGGCGATGATCGCCCGTAATCGGCCAATTTACAGCGGGGCCTTATCCCCTCGTACGTTGCTTATGAGCCGAGTACATTCGCGCTCCATCCAGCTGGATCCCTCATTACGTCTTCAACCATCGCCGGTGCCAACAATCTGACAATAATTGTAATCCACGCTCAGTAGCGGCGTACCGACGGTGCAGACTGAACGGACACGCGCGGACGCGACTGCCTCCCAGGCTAAACCTGAAGTTAGGCTGGTTAAAGCGAGGCTGACGGTCCAAGGGTTTATGTCGCGGTTGCAAGTGCACGTGGTCAGCAGAACCGTGGAAGTTCCGCGACGATGAGGCAACTTTCTAGGCCCTCGACTAGTTCTTGGGATAGTCGATCAATTGGTAAACTTTTCCTTAGGATGCTTCAGAAAAGTGTTGGTATTCTACTAGGCGCTCGCGTTATGGAGCCCCTCTTCGAGATATTCTAACAGGAACATCATTGTGTTGTACGCTGTTCTTTAAACCAGAGCGAACTAGCAGTCGCGCGCCTCTCTGGAGACGCAGACGGCGCTACTGCTTCGTATCTAAATTCCAAAGCCTGTCCAAAAGAGTTTGCTACGAAGAAGAAAGACCGTCCTCGTACACGACGCAGATCTGCTTCCGATTTTTATATCCAACCGATCCGATGCCGTGGAGATGATTCGGGTAAGCCTCCGAGGAGCAGAACCCGCCCGGCAGAGATTCGGTTGATCCGCTCCGAGCCGAGACGCCGCCGCCGTCGCGACGTTTCCCTTCGAAAAGCATCTCGACGGTGCTCGGGAACGTACGTCGGCGGGGAAAGTGGCACGGGGATAGAGGCTGAAAGGCCGAAGGGCCACTCGAAATTGAGTTTCCGGTGCCGTCACTGGCAAACACCGAGGTCAAGATACCTACTCGTCGGGGATTGAGGCGCGCGCCAGCGAAATGCAAGTCTTGCCTCGCGCTCGCTGGCCGAATTTGCCTCCGCCCTATGGAATCGCTGCTCCGGGATTTGCTCGCCGATGGGAGCCGGCTACCCCCGCGAGCGGATACAGCGCTCGGATAAAAAAGGGATACGAGGGAGCGGGAATCGTGGCAGCCTTTTGTCCTTGGACCTCCGAGAAATCTCTAGCAAGCCCGAGCACGGAGGGAAGATTATTTCGACGCCCGTTTAATCCTGTCTGGGGGAAGACTAACAGAGGGGGACTGTACACGTGAAATATGCTTGAAAGGATTTAAAATTTGTCGCCGGCTGGAAAGCGGGGTGTAGGGTTTACACGTTTTATCCCGTTTGAAGAATAAACATCGGCCGGATGGGATCGCGCGTAGTTCCGCGCGGCATACATCGAAAGGATTTTAAATTTACCAGCGAGCGGGGTGAAGTAAATCGCGAAGCTCGCGGGGTTAATCTCATTGGAGGAGCGTTAAATAAAACGGCGCCCCTCCCGCTGGCGATTTACATGCAACGTACAATGTGCGTCCCGGTGATTTCGATTTACGTCGCTCTATGTTCCCACTGCTCGGTCAAGAATTCTGTCGTCAAAGGGAATGGCGAATTACCGGATTGCTGTTCAAAGTACGTTTCCGCGATACGTTTTTCTTTTTCCAGAAAAAGAATATCTGAAGAATCTAATTACATTTCCCTCGTCGAACGTTATGCAGGCTGCTCCGAAAAGGTTGGTTAAAAGCTTCGCGCACCAGTTCTCTGTACCAGAACAAGCAAAAAGTTTGTATAAATACCTACGTGTCCAGAGGCGTTCCCGTTCTGATAATCAAAAGAACGAATTCAAATTAACTGCTTCGCACGATAATTCATCCCGAGCGCTTCGGCAAACACTGAATTCGAATCCGTTGAATATTTAATCGTGACTCGCATTTCTAGCACACGTTCTACATTTATTCTACAGATTTAAACTCGAAAGAGCATTGAGTGACCGTTTTATACGGACTTTTTCTCTTGTCTCGGCACGTAGGAGTAGCACCGAAACGTTTTAATAACACTTTGCAACGTGGCTGAAGGAAACGTTTCGGAATCACGTGGAACGGAATATTTTCCTCGGTCCTCTCAAATATCCCCGACTAATGGAGGAATCGATCTGATTTTTAATCAAAAAGATGCGTCCGTGGATCTCTCTCTCTCCCCTCGTGGAAACGGCGATCGGATTTTCCAGGCTGATCCTGGCGAACGACCGCATCGAAACATCGTATCGGTTTATGCGGCTATAGATTGGTCTCTATTTTCAATGCCGATAGCCGGGGCTCTCTCGCCCGTCGACCCCTGTTTTGCATAAAGCGAAAAAGAAACAGAGAGAACCGCCGCTTCGCCGTATTTCAGAGCCATTCCACGCTTTCCCGCCTCATCATTCGGGCACGCCGAACCGCGCAGTGTAACGCGCGTTTCTCTGCACGCCGCGAATTATCACACAGAGATCGGTTTATTTTCGTTGGCGTAAATAAATTCCGGTTCGGTATATTTGTTTACGGAATACGAGTGGACGCGAGGCACGCGGGATCTCTCCGCGCCATTCTCGCGGACCTTTTGTAATGAAATATTTTTCTGGTCGGTCAGCAGGAACGCGCTTCGGGAACTCGCATGGCCGATCACGTTGCGCGAACGTTTAATGCTATCCGAACGATCTTGCGCAGGGCAAAATGTATTTCACGGCAGAGGGAAGCCGTGCCCTTCGAGTTTCTCCAGCTTGCCACGGATGAGACGTAAGCAACGGGAGCTTACGGGGAACGCGTAACCGTGTTCCGCAACGTTCCCAGGCAGCAATCCCTCCGAGTTCACTCTATTGAAGCGTACTCCCTCTTAAAACTGTGAAAAGCCCTCTGAAAAATTCACCGCCGCCGCGAACCAAATCCAATCCCTTTCCTGGCGTTTCATTTTTTTTTCATCGCCGAATTCGTTCAATTACCGTGAATTTTGCATCCGCCTAAACTCGCCCCGCGTGACGATCGATATTTGC
Organism: Andrena fulva; assembly: GCA_946251845.1. Lineage (NCBI taxonomy): Eukaryota > Metazoa > Arthropoda > Insecta > Hymenoptera > Andrenidae > Andrena > Andrena fulva. The sequence continues at coordinate 55,000,740 of OX276329.1, read as the reverse complement.
ATGGGGACACGTTTAATTCGACGGTACACGCGACCTGGCGGTAGATATCTACCGTCCGAAATTTACCTTCGAGCCGCGGGGGAATACTTCGGCGGACCGTGCTTTCGGAATTTTCCACGCGACACTTCGTGGATACGTACCGACAATACTTCATTAAACAACCGGAGACGTGGAACGTGCGCGTATTACTAAATTCGCCCAGCCACCCGTGCACAAGTTAACGTTCACAGAATGTCTATTTAACTTTCCTGTTTACTTTCGCTTCAGCCCCGGCGCCGTGCCGTTTGAATCCACCCCTCGCGCGCCATTAGTCGCCAAAATAGCTGCGTGTAAATGGCGACTAATTATTGCCCGGGTTAATCAAGCGTCTTGCTGTGCCCCTTCTTCGCCGCGGCTGGTTAAACCACCCCCTTGCGATTACAATCGCTCGAGCCCCAGCCGCTTTCCAGTGGGAGTCAAGGCCGCGTGGATTTTTATTGCAATTATCTGCCCGGGGATCCGTATAGGTATTTATTAACCGTTCAGGGTGCAGTGGGTGCTCGGCACGAAGCACTTTCCGCCCCGTGCTCGCCAAGAAAAGATCGTCATTCTTGGCAGAAACGTGAGGGCCCTCCAAGGATCATCCTCGCCGGGGCGCGCTGCTCGTTTCACCGCCCTCGAAGCGTTCCCGCATGCGTTCCGTGGCGGCCCAAGTGGCCGGCACTTAAGCATTTGTCTCACGTATCTTGCCAGTCGGCCGATCGTCGTCATTGGACACCAGGCTGCAGGAGGGGTGGACGCGCGACGATTGTTCGCCGAACAATACCTTTATTCGCGGACAAAGACGAGAAATGAGCGGGCCGCGTCACAGGGACGAGATAAAGAGGCTCAGGTGAAGCTGCAAGACCGAGGAAAAATGAGGAAGTGTCGACGGGGGGACGGCGAAGGAGAGGATTTCGATTGTCCCTGGTCCTCTGGCAGCCACTTCAATTCCAAGAGCCGACGCCCTGTTGTCGCAAGTCGCGCGAGTTTGATGGGATAGCGCGGATGACGCGCGATTTATTATGATTTAGGTACGCGCTGATCGATAATGGAATTGAGCGACCAATAGTTTCACCGCTCTACAAGCAGCAGAATGTTCCCCCAAGCTTCCTCCCCTTACGTGCCCTTTTAAACATGAATCTGCATCGAAAAGCAAACTGCGCCCTACGTGACGAAGTGCTTCAAGGAACCAACCCAATGAAATTCCCATTTCCTTGCAAGTAATAACGCATTCCAGGTGCATTCTTCTCGTCTTCTTTAATTCTTACTGCGATAAGCTCGTTGAACTTCAACAAGTATTTCCCTTTGGATCATCGCTACTTGTATACGCCGGTAGGACTTGCGTTCCTCTGCTTTGCAAGCGTAAGAGATCGAAGGTAGGCGCTGAAGGAGGGAGCGAGCGACGTCGAGCACGGGAAGACAAAATAGATGGAAAAGGGAATGGAAGATCCGAGCGAGGGGAGTGAAGATCAGTTAAATCAGTCTGGCAACTTGCCAACCGAATTATGAATGTAAAGTTACTGTAATATTGATATCGAACGAGGAGGGACGAAATGGGGGCTCCTCCAGTTCCTCCTCATTTCTTTTCTTCCTTTCCTCGAACCGTTACATTATTCGGGACATTCTTCATGCATGATCGGAGCCATCTACGTCACGTCGGGTAATTGAAATCCAATATGCCCACCTCGCCTGGCAGTTTGCGGGGACTTCCAGCGGTTTGTTCCACCCTACCCGTCTTTGCGCCCCACCCAGACGGCGCGGCGGTGGACTGACGGGCAGACTTTGATCACGTCGCGGGGAATCGAGATTAGCCTATTCGAACGGCGATCCCCTAACTTCGTTATCCGGCGAACGAACGGCGACAGCCTCCGATCGATCCCGTGTGCTTGCAATTGGCCTTTTTGCGAGTCGATAATTGTGCCGGGGGAAGAAATATGGTGTACCCTGCACGGCGGTCTTGCCGCTCCATCCATGCAAATGTCCTTAATCGCGGAAACGACGTTAAACGGGCGAGTTGCGCGAGGACGTTGGCCGCGTCTGATTAAACTCAGGGTTGTACTACTTGGGAGTTATTGCGCGCAGCGCGGCGAGGCTGTAATCAAACGAATTCGACCTTTCCCCCTATGTTGCGTAAAATAGCAGGTGTTTCCCGATCAGAGACGCAATTACCTACCGTTCGATCGCGATTTGCGAAGGTAAATTCAGGTCGTCCGAGAAATTCGTCGCTCGAGACGCAGGAATTCGATTCAGCCAGCAGAATTTCGTGGCGAAATCGAGCCCACGATGATCACGGTCACTTTTCCGCACCGCTATTCGAGATAATTAATAAACGCGGCGTCGCCGGAAATGCCAGGCGTTCCTACGCACGTAACGGGGTGGACACGGCCGCCTCATTACATTCCATTAACAATTAACGAACTGCTAATGGAATGGAATGGGCCGTCGCCGACGGCCGCGATGAAACGGGGCGATCGTTATGATTTCCATCGGAGAACGGATACGTTCCACTACCGGATGTGTCCATTCCCTCCTCGTCCGCCCCTTGCGTCGTAACGTCATCGTTCGGGGCCGGAACTCGGAATAATCCAGGATCGTCCATCACGATGAGGATGTTCTTCTGGTCGAATTGTGATCCAACTTGAGCTTCGTTCTTTAACGATCGCGATCTCCGATAACTGAGGTAACAGTTCCTGTTATCAGAATGTCCAGCTTGCAGAAATAATTGAGGATTTTCGCCCGGAGAAAGCAGGAGAATGTTCGCAATTGAGCGAGAGTAATTCTGTGTAGGTTCGAGGAGGATCTTCGTGGCCTGGATTTCAATATAGCTCTCGCCCAAGATCGCGTGTGCTCGCAAGTATCTGCTAGTCCAAGGGGCTCCTGTGTAGCATGCTGCAACAGAGACGCTTCTTACGACGCAATGAACCGTGCGAGGCTTCGTCCGACCGCGTCCATCGGGCCGGTTAAACAAAGGCAAAAACCGTGACTGCGAACCACTCCTCCCGGGAAGGCTTTGTCGCTCGATTTTATTGGAGATCGTCGGTTTTCCTCCCCGCTAACTTTCTTCACGCGTAGCGCGGCTTCTGGAAAGGTCAGGGGAAGATTATCGCCTCGAACTCCCTTTCTCGACGCCTCTATTGGCGATCACGGTTCGTGGAATTGCCACTTAGATCGAGGAGATTCGATGCCTGGCCCTTCGCGAATCTGTGAGGCAATGATTCGTCTGAACGGTTTCGTTAGATTCTTGCTCCGCCGCGGAACCTCGCGCGTCCGCTATCAGCGAGCCGCGTGTCGAGTCGAATTCTCCTCGTGTGCGCGCTCCGGCGGGGATCCAGCCGTGAACCGCTCAAATTCCCAATCGGCAAACATTGCGCGAGCAACGCCATAATAGTCACGGAGTCGGCGATAATCGTGCCCTCCACGGGGAGTGCCGATTGTATTTCAAGGGCCATTCTGCCTTTTCTATGGCCGCGAAGATAGAGGACGTGGCATCCGCTCCAGGGAATTCCGAGCGCACCACTGTCGCGTTATCAAAACTCGGTGAACCGGTGGCTAACAATACCTGGCTGGATAACGCTAACGGTGTTCGCGAAGAAACGTTTCTGGGTTAAATAGCCGTGACCGGAAAATTCATACCCCGATCAATTTTTCACAAGCGACTCGGAATTCTCATTCGTCGATCGTCCGTCAACTTCCAAAGCAACCACTGGCCTGCACGCGTGCTCGGGGGATTCTGGAGCGTCTTTGAAAGCGGCCAAGTCGCAACTAGTTCCACCATAGCCTAACGCGAGGCGCCCATAAAGATTGTTACCGTGCCGTCGCGTTGCAAACCGGGACGAGCGATTCCAAGTTCCGTCATTGTCGAAGCTCGCCGAGATGTTTGGCCTTTCCGCGCCCCCTGGACTCTGAAGTCGATATCGGGGAAACTCTCGACTTCCCGGACGATGCAAAGCGGGCACAAGTTGCCTGCGATGTTAGCCCTACCCCTTTGGCGTTGCGCGCTCCGAAGGTCCAAGTACTCTCCCTGTCTCGAGGGAACCTTACGACCACCGCCTCGTGTTCGCGCGTGCGGGGCCGTCTTTAAGGTGCATGTAACCGTGAAAGCACGAAGTAGTAATTAAAATTTCACCCCGCCCCTACTCGCGTCCCCGGCCCTTCGGAAAACTTGCCACGCGAATTTCCTTTGTCCTCACGGTCCGCTCTCGCGTCGAAATCGAATTCCTTGTCATCTAATTGCGACGGCGCCCTGGGCGCGCCTCGCCGTGAGCGAATTTCAAGGGAACGCAATTAGCGATACGGCCGCGAAAATCTTTAACAGAAGCGAGCAGCCCCGCTCGTCGATTTATACCGCCGACCGAAGCATTAGTGCACCCATCCGCCATGTTTAATAGGTACAAATGACCGGGAACGGTGCCGCGGGAAACATATTATGTCAATTGGCCGCGGAGCCGTGCAAGGCACGGTGTAATTATAGAATAACAATTATTAATTAGCCCCTAATGCGTTCCATGGCAATGAACAATGATTACGTCGTCGAAGCGTGTGTACGCTCGCGCTTTACTTCCTGTCTTCGGTGAGCTCCCGGGCCGAAGCCCGCTGGCTGCGAGCGCCGGAAGAAGGAGAGACGAAGGGTCTCGGGCGAGAAAGAAACAATGGCAATTAGTACGGGATAAGATTGAATTTTACAACCCTTGCTTTTCTTCGGTTAAACGCAAAGGGGCAGCTGCGACTGCGAGGTGGGGAACAATGGAGGCCCAGCAGGAGGACGGGAAACAAGGGGAACGAAGATATACGGCGGAACGGCGGAAGAAAACGTAAGGAGCCGACAACGAGCGTATTAATTCAGACGTAAACGTCCTCGACGCGGGTAGAACCGGTGACAATTTCATTTAACGATTATTGCCGCCACTCGGGCGCATATGTTCGGACACACCCACGTCATGCAGTTACATGCAACACGCCGTTATACTCGTTGCTACGTTTTCCCGTAATTTAGCGCGTTCAGGAACACGCGCGCCCTGTCTGCTAATAACGCTCGCGAATTACAAATGCTTCGTGAATTGTCTCCTCTATGCAGTGGGGACACGAGTCTCTTAACCTTTATCGCCGTCTCCCCCGTGTGGACTACTTTTTAGACGGCAATTTAAAATCGGATAAAGACGCGGGCTTTTAAAATGCTTGCGAGGGTACTGCGGCGCTCGAGGGTGAATCAACGGCAAATGTTTTCTTCAAATTCAACTCGGGGCGAGGTGAATTCCGCTGACGCACGCGCCGGCCCCTGAATACCTGTTGTTTCAATAAAGTGCGTGCCACGTTCCTGTCTCCTTTGGGAATTTCATTACGGCGACATTCAATTAGGACATGCACGGTGCGCCTATATTTTGACGCAAATCACTTGAAGCAGTTAGCCACTGCACTGTGGACTGCGGCGGAGCGATATTCAGCATCGGTTCAATCGCGATAGGATACAGTGTTCTCAGCACAATTTTCAATTTTGCGGCGTGATTACAGAAATGACCCCTTAAGGGGGGAGCCTGGTGTAACTTAGCTGGAAATCGAGGCATTTTTCGGGAATTTTTTTTAAAGAAAGTATTTAATCGATCTTTCTGAAACTTTCAGGATATTGTATTATCAGGTTATGGAAGATAAAAAAAAAAATTTTATTAAAAATGACCGGCAAATAACAAAATTATAAGGGCTTATGCCCAGTCCGTTGGCGACGCAATTGTTGCACTGCGGGCAACGTAGCGTCTTTTGGTTTCATCTAAAACCAAAAATCGAACAATTTTCGTTTAGTTTATGAGTGTACGCACAGATCGTATAAATTCATATCTTAAAAGATGCAAAATTGAACAAATGGCGGCCTCTTGAAAAAAAAGTTCACTTTTTCCAACGAAATTTAGCCTTAAATGTGTAAAAAAAAGTTATTTATTTAACCAATATCATTATACCAATAACTTAGCTCTATGAAGAAAATGATCACAAATATCCGTGCACAAGGCCAAGTCGATTGGTTGAATATTTTTGGAGTTACATTGCCCGCAAACTGTAAAACTGTCGTTTCGAGAAAAACACATTTCAAGTTTTCTCCTAACCTGGTGCTCCGTAGCAAAATCGGCTATATCCGCTTTAATTTTTCGAATTTCGTTTTGCTGCTTTGGGAGCATATTATCGTGATGTTTAACTAGTGATTTATGCAAAAAAAAAATCGATTGTTTCGACCCACTACACTAAAAAAAGTTATTTATTTAAACACTATCATTATACCAATAACTTAGCTCTATGAAGAAAATGTTCAGAAATATCTGTGCACAAGGCCAAGTCGATTGGTTGAATATTTTTGGAGTTACATTGCCCGCAAATTCTAAGACTGTTGTTTCGAGAAAAACGCATTTAAAGTTTTGTGGTAACCTGGCGCTCCGTAGCAAAACCGGCTTTATCCGCTTTAATTTTTCGAATTTCGTTTTGCGGCTTTGGGAACATATTATCGTGATGTTCAACTATTGATTTAGGCAAAAATAAAAAATCGATTTCTTCGACCCGCTCCACCAGGCTCCCCCCTTAAAGCTTCGGACGCTTTCTCGTAATATGTTAATGTAAAAGCTCAGCCACTCGAGCAGTCCTAGATCGTCAACATCGAGATTGCTAGAAATGAATCGTTCCTTCCTGGCTGATTGAATCGTCGTGCAGTTCGGTCATCATCGAAACAATCAGTGGCGATTGCAAACGGGAGCGGCGGAGCGCCCGGGATCCAGGGCGATATTTATTGTCCTTCTATTTGCTAGGGCTGACCATGAATCAGTGCGACGCGAGGTTGTTGATCGCCGAGACGCTGTTTGTTCAGACTGTCAAACAGGCCGCGCGCACTGGCCTAATAACCGAGGGCAGGGCTCGACCGCAGTGCCATGCGCGGCCACGTGAATCGGACTTACTTCCGCGTATATATTCCGTCTATTCAGGAATTCATTACGGTCGATTCTACGCTCGCGGAGATTTACCGGATACGGAACCGCCTCGGAGGCCGGCCGAATATCAGGCATTTCGATTCGGGTTCCAGCTCGTCGGGAACGACCTGAATTCACCTTCGACTAAGCTCGGATAACGAGAAGCAAGATAAAGGTCTCCGCCGTGGCCAGGCCCCAGCCACCCCCCGCGTCTCAACGACCAGGAAACTCGAAAAATGTTGAATTCCTCCCGCTACCTGCCTCCGTTTCGATCTTATTTACCCACCTTCGCGTTCATATCACCGGGCAAAGGAGATTGCCGGCACCGACACGCCATGAAATTTAATTTACTACTCGGCTGGAAGCGCGAGGCAACTTTATATTTCCATCGCAGGACCCTGAATCCCTCTACGCGGCTTGATTAAGTCTAGTTCAGCTCAGAAGCGGGCGAATAAACACCGCGACGCAAGGTGCTCCGTGATTCCTTCGCGAACGATGATATCCCTGAAGCAGCGGGAAAGGCACGAGTCCGCGGCAGCTTCCCGAAGACAAATGGACGCCGTTCGTTCTCCGGCGGCTCTTAAAACAAACGGAGAATCGACGTGGTTCGCGGCGGTGTCGCGAATTCGACGCGGACGGGGGAGGGCGATCTCTAAATCATCGGATTCGGCCTGGTTTCGCAAACGACCGCCGAGTTCGTAGATTACCGAATCGACGGGAGACGCGGTGGCTGGCGAAAGTGGGACGCGGAAAAACGGACGGAAGAAAGGGTTATCGGCTTTTCGAGGGGGCGGCTTTATCCGTCTAAACGCTTAAATCCTGTCGCGTCTCCGTGATTTGCATAATTTTCATAATGCATCAGCGGAATTTCCATCGACGCCGCGGCGCGTCACGGCTGCGACGTGCCGACTGAATTCGATTCACCGACATTGATGCAACGGGGATGACCGTGTCCGGTCGGCTGCGCGCGTTCAACGCTCAATGCTGGAAAATATTGGCGATCCCGCGTGGGAAAACATCCGCTGCCTTCTCGTCCTCCTTTCGGCTGTTCCGGCCACTGCAGAATGATATCCAAATGGAGATTGTTGTTTGCTGGATACACAGTGCGTTGGGAAAAAACTGGCGCTCAGCTTTAGAAGCGTGTTAATTAAACTGACCGAGCGTGTGCTTCGTGCCGTGAAATCTCTCGAATATTTGAAACGATGCAGAGCATTAGTTGCTCCTCCGATTAACTCTTACTATATGTGTTTCTCGCGCAACCTCGATGAGACCCACCTTAAACTGAAGCGGGTCAACGGGGGTTGTAAGGCCCCGCTACGGATCTCCGCCGACACCGGGAATTACGCGGTACCCTCTACGACGGTTTAGCATGGTAAAGGGTGAATAGTATGAAAGACTGCATGTAACGGAATACCAGTGGATTGTATATTAAATACCCAGATCAATTAACAGATAACAACAAGAATAGTGAGTGTATGTATGTCTAACTGACAGCCGAATCTGTACAGTTCCCGTAACCGAACGTATCCGAAGTATTTGGGTGTCTTACAGTGTCTGACTCCCCAACGAAGTCATTCCTGCTAGCAACCAGAAATCCTCCCTCCCAGACTGATACCTTGGTGGGCCCCACGATTAATGCACTTCCTATTGGTCGTCACATCGCCAAAGGAACGGCCCACCCAGCCCCATAGAGAGGGAAAACTCTGGAAACCGTAGTTCCGTCTATTGCATGATATACGGGTAAACAGCCCGTCTCCGAAACGTCGTCCAAGGCGCCCCGAAGGTGAAACAGGACGCCTGGCCAATATCACCGAACCCCGGGACCGCCAGAGTCGAGTACACAGAGGGTCATTGAAGCCCTACGTCACTCGCCACCCTCCGACGGTCCCAAGTGTCAGCCAAGACGCGCGACAGACCCAACGTTGCCAGGCAGCCTCATAAATTAGAGGACTGCTTTCCCTCGGAACCTTTCCCGAGCTATTTACAAAGAACCAAGATACGGCCTTCGGCCGATTACGGTGCTGATGGAAGCTCCCCTATATCTACACGATTGTAGCGCGTAACATGCTCCCCCCGTTGAGAGAACACCGATCAACCGAATACAAAACCGTGAGCGCAAAATGTGTATGGTTGTGTGCGTGTACTTATTATTACGGATGTATAACGCTGTCGTGCTTCCTCCTTGGAAGCTGGTATTCATGAAAAGTCCCGCATCCAGTGGGGCAGCAGTACAAACTTCCCGATCACCCGACCCGGTATGTCCGCAACCGTTTCAACGATAACCATACGAACGATGCCACCGGAGCTTGGATGGATCCTGAGAACCCTGCCTCGAGTCCACTGCATGGCGATGCCTTGTCGTCTCCAGGAAGGATAGCCGTGTCCAACTTGAAGGGATGGATTCCGCTATTTACGATTCGTAAATCGTGGCCATCGCTTGAAACCAACGGTCATTCCTCTGACCAGGTACTGCTGCTTCCCCGGGCCCTTATGCCCGAACAGTGGCTAATTACGCTACTTATAGCTATCCTAAATCTATTTCGCACACACGAGTATATACAGAGTCTCGTTATTGTTAATGTCGGCTCGAATACTAATGAAACTGGGTAACCTTGCCAGTGTATGAAAACCGAATGAAATGTTGAGAACGACAGAAGCAAACCATGAACATGAAATGTAATTGAAACCATAGAGTTCTGAATGAAACCTATAGAGGAGGTGTACTTCACCTGTAACTCCCTTACGTGTGATCGTTTTACCGGTGATCACATCGCTAGATCTTGTACCGTACAAGAATTGTAGCCTGAATGCGATGTGAACTGAATCCCTAAATCCACATGACTTGATAAGGAACTTGAGCCTTAAACCTTTGATTCGAAACCTGAATTAAGCTTGTTCAACGTTCAAACTGTACGTTGACTATGGCCTTGGTGGACTCGTCGGTTCCACGCAATCTGTTTATTATAAATGCTTGTGCTTTATAGAAACCAAAGGCACTTCGTACACTCGCCTCCATGTTCAAGCATGAACGCACGTCCGTGTTTTCAGAGAGCGAATGAGAGCCTATACCCAGAGCGATAGAAACGTGATATGAAACTATCTAACCTAAAGTTGATCACTTATTTAATTGTCTAACAATCAAACCCGTATGAGTATATTGACCTTGTATTAATAAATGTATCCATATGTGTGATCAAAATAAGTCTATAAATATAAATATATATGTATATTTGTTATGAGCTTTAATGCTCTCCCCTTCCGAGGATCATAAATCTCCAAAACCCAAATTATAATGATAGGTTTATCAACTTCCGTGCTGATTCCAAATCGTACTTATTCCGATGTGTCAATGAATCATTGAAGACACATTCCTGATTGTGCTCGCGTAGAGCTATGCTTCTTACACGGATGTTTTTAGACACCGTGAATTTCATGCGTGACCCTTTCCGACGGTCGTAAGTCCTCGTATCCGATATTGCAAAATGCATTGTAATCATTAACCTGCGAGTTGAGACCAAATGACACTTGATGTGATGCATCAAGGAATTACCAAAAGCACGTTCCTGACTGTGCTTATCCGAGCTTGAGCAACTCATTAGTTCACGACGCCATAAACTGGAAAGGATTTCCCGCAACGCGACTGTGTTATTTTCCGTTTCACGACAAACCGTAGTCGTGGTAATTGTTGGTGGTACCCAAAAATCCGTATTGTGCCGCGATATACTTAACGCGGTCGCGATTGAGACCGACGCCCTTTCAGGTGCCTCACCCGGCGAAGCTACCTGGTGACCCTGAAGGGTCTCCTGAATCCTACCTGTGTAACGACTAACGACCGTGTTGTCATTGCACAGGAAATTTGAATTGAATCCGATTTCGTCCGTTGACTTTAAACGAACCGAATCAAGCTCTGCATTTTCCGAATGCTTAACTTCCATGAAAGAGTTAGAGGGTAATGCCATACGAACACCGTGTTCTGGAGCTTGCGAATAATATGATTCGGCCGATGTGCGAATCTCACTTCCTACTGATTCGTCATCTAATTGACGATCAAGTGCCATGAGAGGCATGAACACTGATGTACATGATTGTACAATGAATGGACTTTTACTGTCCTCAGTCATTCCGTTTCTAATATGTAACGTATTGTTACTAGAGCACAGACCAGTTGATTGGCTGCTCACCATGACCCGAGAGTTTAAAATATTTCCTGTGACTTGTGATTCGCATAATTTACCGTATATGTGAGGTGTAACATCTTCTGCTTGTTCCAGTATTTGTACTGGAACTGTTGCGATGCTATTATCGCAAAGTTCATGGTTGAAAGTATTCCCGTTATTGAATACGCGATCAACCCCGAAATTGTCTAATGAGTAACTATACTTGTCTGACACGCGATCAGAAAGATCTGAATCATCTGATTCACCTATTTCAAAACTTATGCACGATTGTGAATCGTCATCTGAGGCATCTCCAAGGAGGATGTCCTCTACCTGAACTGCACATTTATGGTATAGAGCTTTGAGGGCTATCCTCTCTCTCATTAATGTCCCTGAATCGTCAGCGGAGTCTAATTCCGACTGACTGTCTGAGAATGTGAGGTACTCGCTCATCATTCCTGGCCATGCATCCTCTACATGATTGAATAGCTCTGAGCTATCCGAACCATAAGTATCAAGTACCAATTGAAATGCCTCTAGTCTAAGTTTGAACGCTGAACGCTTGGATTTAAGAGACTGCATGCGTTCTGCCGTTAACCTTGCCATTGTGAATAGCAACGAATTTACCAATGAAACCGATGATTTGAAAGTGTTCGAAATCTTAGACCGAGATTACTGAGTCCGACATTAGCAATTTAAACGGACTTACGCATGTGTTGTCGGCAATGTACACGCTCGCAAAATCGTCGATCGCTGGAATGATGTCCCCGACGACGAAGATGAAGTCCCGATGAGGATGCTGCGCCCGTTCGGCAGCTCCGTCCTCTGCTGACCTTGGTTGAGCGGTGACAAGGCCCGTCCTTGTCTTGCCGACGGTCCACGCTCCTGGTGATGCCGTGTGAAGAGAGGCTGCTACGTTTCCTCTGCGTCACTGGATGAGTGACAGGCTGCTGCACTTGGTGGGCAGCTACGTCCTCTTCTCATCTTCGTGAGTTTGTCCAGCTCACGTATTGTAAATAGGGTGCTGCATTTGGTTGGCAGTTGACACCCACCTCCGAATCCTTGTTGAGGCCCTGCGACACTTTGGCATTGATATCCTCCGTGATCGCTGGCTGGTTGACTGACCGTCGCACTTCCCCGATGATGCGTTCAATGCTTCTGCCCTTGTTGAAGCGAGGACTTCAATTGTTGAGGTCCCCCATCATGTCTGACATCCTTGAATGGATGCTGTATGGGGTTGTGCAGGTTACCTGGCCTCTGGAGGGATTGCACTGTGGTGCAAACTATAAATGCGATCCGCTGTCGGTTGAAGCAGATGAACCTGGCAATGATGTGCCGCTGGCAAAGCCAAAGAAAACCCGCGCTGATGCGCCAGATTTAAACCAAATTGTGCACCGATACTATGGTGACATACTCATGCACGGGCACTGATGTGCCAAACCGATGCATGAACACTTTAGTGCCACGCCATTACGGGCACTATTCTGTGAACCAAATTTTCATCCGCTGAACTGCAGCGAATGGAGACACTGTTCCATTTCCGGTCACCAACACTCACTAATTCTGTTGCACTAAACCACATGTAGAAGTCCATAAGTCACTGGCAGGATCCGGCTCGAAGGACCAATGTTTCTCGCGCAACCTCGATGAGACCCACCTTAAACTGAAGCGGGTCAACGGGGGTTGTAAGGCCCCGCTACGGATCTCCGCCGACACCGGGAATTACGCGGTACCCTCTACGACGGTTTAGCATGGTAAAGGGTGAATAGTATGAAAGACTGCATGTAACGGAATACCAGTGGATTGTATATTAAATACCCAGATCAATTAACAGATAACAACAAGAATAGTGAGTGTATGTATGTCTAACTGACAGCCGAATCTGTACAGTTCCCGTAACCGAACGTATCCGAAGTATTTGGGTGTCTTACAGTGTCTGACTCCCCAACGAAGTCATTCCTGCTAGCAACCAGAAATCCTCCCTCCCAGACTGATACCTTGGTGGGCCCCACGATTAATGCACTTCCTATTGGTCGTCACATCGCCAAAGGAACGGCCCACCCAGCCCCATAGAGAGGGAAAACTCTGGAAACCGTAGTTCCGTCTATTGCATGATATACGGGTAAACAGCCCGTCTCCGAAACGTCGTCCAAGGCGCCCCGAAGGTGAAACAGGACGCCTGGCCAATATCACCGAACCCCGGGACCGCCAGAGTCGAGTACACAGAGGGTCATTGAAGCCCTACGTCACTCGCCACCCTCCGACGGTCCCAAGTGTCAGCCAAGACGCGCGACAGACCCAACGTTGCCAGGCAGCCTCATAAATTAGAGGACTGCTTTCCCTCGGAACCTTTCCCGAGCTATTTACAAAGAACCAAGATACGGCCTTCGGCCGATTACGGTGCTGATGGAAGCTCCCCTATATCTACACGATTGTAGCGCGTAACAATATGTTAACATTTTCGCTGCGGAAGCCGCCACTTGACGTACATACTTCCGCTATCAGTGGCGCACTCAAGATTTCATCGCGGGGAAAGCCGAGTCGAACGGACAAATTCAATAAAATTCATTCAGTCAAGGTCATAAAAGTTTATTTAAAAAATAAAATCCAGTTTCATTATTCTTTTTACAAAGCTCCTCCTTTGAGGGGTGCCAGGACCTCTCGCCCCATCGTTCGCAGACAGCGTCTGTGCTCGCGAACGCACGATATCGATATTAACTTTCCCGGAACGGTCTAATCCGAGATATTAGCACATAGCTCCGAGGGGCAATATATTTGATTCTGTTTAACGTGGGCGCCTCGAACGTGTACCACGGTTAAGTAGGAGAAACACACACGGCCTCTCCCTCAAGGCTCGCAATATCAGAGGTAAATGGAAGATAACGAACTGACAACGCTAAACTCGCGCGATAAATTCACCAAGTTCTGGCCCGCCCTCCGCAGAGCGTGTACACACGGCACGGAATGTATTAACGTCGCGGCCTGGAGGATTTACGGTGCGTCCGGCTTAATTTCTTAAAACGCTGCGGCCCGCGGCGCCGCAACACCAGCGTCGTTCAATTATTAAAGCATCTCGCGGCGCGGAGCCGCGGAGCGCTCCCTCGATTTATTTGATTTTGGGAACGGCACGTTTATCGTGATTTGTGTTGCCACGTGAGCTGGCGGCCGCGCACCCCCGGACCTGTGGAGTATGGATTGTCCTACTCCCGAGGATCCCCTTGCAAGCATTTCGGGAATCTAATTCTCTCTAATTTCTAATCTTTGAAGTTCGTTGCCCGAGCATTCCGTAATGAGGTGTTTCAAGATTTCGTGGCTTCCCTCGTGTGGAGAGGAGAATATGTTCTCCTGGAGGCAAGGTCCATCGCCATGGCAATGGCGCCCCGTGGGAGCCTGGGCGTATACATTTATTCATGGATACTTATAGTTATTCATAGTCAGAGACACACGCACATGGAAGTTGACGAATTTATATTTTATCGAGATCCCGAATGTCTTGGATGCATCTCTGGGATGGAATCGTTCATCTCATATGTCGCGGAAACCGTGCAATTTCTTTTAGATTTCTCCCTTCGATGGTTACACAGTGTCTGCCTGCACAGGAAGCCGCTGATTCGAGCTTCACGAGCATCCCTGTTGACCAACGATGGACGTAGCAAGTGTAGGTACTTGAAACGTGAAACTTTCGACGGAAAAGTAAATCCCTGAATCGTTGGTTTACACCTCTGTTGGACCGTTTAAGGAGATCACAATGGGAGGACAGAAGATCCACAATGCGAGCCAGTACTAGGACGACTTTCGAGGAGGGCTTTGTCTTTGAACTCCGTCAACGGGTTCCTGGAGTCGTTTAGGTTATCGTGTAATTGGAACGTCCAAAAAGAGGAATTTCGGTACATTTTTGGGAAATGTAAAAACTGCTAGCCATCGAAGTGTAATGTGTAATCTCTGTCAATATTCGCTCTGGACACTCGTAGAACAGTTCAGCTCCGTGAGTGGAAGTAGAGTAAAGATGTGGAGGCTGACAGAAGAGAGCAATGCCCCTTTTCCTGTAATTAATCTCCATCGAGTTTCAAAGCAAATATTCCCGGGAAGCGTTCAGCAAATTGGAACACAAGTGAGGACGGCTCGAAGGCGCGAGGCTGCTAATGAAAAGTCGGATCAGTAAGAAAATCCTGGACGACTGCCGACAACAAAGGACGCCAAAGTGGGTCTCTCCGAGACACCCAATTCGTCCTTTCACTCGGGGGTTCGCGCCCTCCGGCCAACTCTCCCGTACACCCCCGTAGCCGTGCAAGGATTCGAGGAGCAAGTTCTCTGGAAGTTTCGCGGAAGATAGTTGAACGGTTCGAGACAGTGGGGAGGAGACGGGGGGTGAAAATTCAAAGTTATTATCTGTTAGTCGCAGAAGGCCTTCCAGCTTCTTCTGCTTGGCACAGTATTTATTCCGCAATGCCGGCTACCGATTAAAATTACTCCTAGTCTAACTTATAATCGTTCCTCGCCTTCCTGTAGTTTAGGAACGACTCGCTTGTACGAAGGATCGACGTTGGTGCAGATGCTTAGAATAAAGGAGACACAAACACGAATATGCCACTTCAGGATACACGAAGGCACCCTTGGATATCCTTCGAGGCAAATCAATTCGAGCAACTTCTCGATCAATTCGTTAAAGCTACTTCCTTTACTTCTTCGGTGTTCAAACACGCCCCGAACAAGATTCAGTTTTTAATAGAGGGTTAGTTCAATCGAGTGGCCATTTGGCCAACGCAGAATTCGCGTGGGTGGATAAATAAATTTGCAATGGGTAGCAACCGTTTCAACGGGCAGATTTCCCATGTGACGTTTCACGTGACGCAGACCTCAATACAGTTACAATGATTATTATTATGCAGCGGCTGGAACATATTTCGGTTCACATGTCGAGCCTCGCCGGCGGCTTAAGTGGCAAATTAATTAACCGCACGCGCGCGGATAATGAGGTCGACGTTATTTCAGACGCACCGCCGAGCAGGCCGCCGAAAACGTGGAAAATCCTGTCCCGGATTATTTACAAAGATTCTGACGTCCAGGTTCGGCCCTCCGCTGGTCGTTTGCGCGAATTTGAGCAGGGTAGTTGTTACCCTTCAACGGGAGCTGAACGTGATCGGGACTCAGGCTACTCCAGTTTTCGAATTTAATCAAGGAACACGGGCTACTCGAGTTACTTACAATAGCAGCCAGGTCTGCGACGAAGGCGCCGATGAAATAAGAGATGCCCAATATTGACTTTCGCGGTTTTGAAATGGGATTCTGAGCCTTCATGTGCGAGAGGCAGATCCTGAGTTTCGTTGCTCAATATTCTACCCTTTCTATTCGTAGAACAGACTGAGCACAGATTGCGAAGACGAGCTGTATCCACGCGACGTAACGTGCTGGCAAGCATCAAGATCAAACGCGTTATTAAACGAACCCCATAGACCTGAATATACCGCTGTCTAATTGATGGATGTCGTAGCTGACGAAATAACGCGGCGTTATTAGCGTGCTAGGGAACTAACGACGTTCATCAAGCAGGGAGAGACAACGGGGCTCGCCGAAGGAAACAAGCGTCTTTTAGCGTTTAAAGTAGCAACTTCTCTACCGCGTATAAAAGCCGACATCGCGAAAACCGGGACAATGGAATACAGCCGCTGGCATTGTTTCACGGCGTTCCTCGGTCATTACCGTGCTCGTTCCTGGCGAACAAAATCTACCGTGAAAGGCGTCATAGGCGAGAGGAACGACCCACCCCCGTCGACGGGGGTGTCCTTAATTCGTCTTAATCACTTAACGCGTCACGCGATCCTTTTCTCGCGAAATCTGGACACGCAGGCTGTCGCCTACTTTTTCCATTCGCGCCTCCTCACAGGCCATTTAACTCGAGCTCCGCTTAGCGCTCGCTCTACACCGTCTCCCGCGTCGATACAACGGAATACGAGCAACCGTTTTATCGGCTAATGGAGCCTCGTTGTTTCTTTAACAATCGATCGTCGGCAGCGGCGGCAAATGTAGCGAAACGAAGCAAGCAGTTATCATTCAACAATTCTAATACAGATTTCGCGAATTTCTGGAGGGACTGTGGAGCATTCTCCATACAATCGAGGACCTCGCGGCAAGAGGAGTGCAGCTAAATCTTTACCAACTTCCAGGGAATTAGAAAAAAAATTGTTCACACAATAAGTAGGGGAGAGGCTTGCAGGTTGCCACTGCTTGCAGGTTGCCACCCCTGCTGTATTTCGACTTTCTAGCAGTGTCAGAACCTCAACTCTGACTCACATCGACGTTAAAAGAGTAGGTGTCACTATTTTATAACTTCTAGAGCGGACAGACGCAATAACGCTGTGTTTGCTGAGCGAAGGGTAATATAGTGTTTGTCAAGAAACTGAATTATTGAAATTGTGTGCTTTCCTTGTGCTCGTAAATTGAACATTTTCATCGACAATTCAAGATAACTATACGTACTGTGTTGTCTTTTTTATCTAATTTACATATGCCAAACAGATTTCCAAACATATCATGAATTGACCATTTTTTCTCATATTTTCCTAAAAATGCGTCGGAATGCAAGTTGCCTCCTTTTTTGGCTTGCAGGTTGCCACCTCTCTCTTTCCCGCTTGTTTACACTCAAATGTCATTGAGTTTGAAGTGAAGTGTTTTTATTGCATTTTAGTCATATTTTGGTTTATTTTTTACATTTTTATAAATTTTTAGTATGGCAGCACGCAGGTCAAGAAAATCTGAATAATATAATTTATTAATAAAACTTAATAAATTTTGAAAAGTTTTCTGAATCAGGTTTTTACTTGAGTTTTTTTACACTTTTAGCAATTTTTTGGGGGTGGCAACCTGCGAGCCAAAATTTCAAGGAGACAATTTTAGATACTTTCGATAATTTGCAGTATAATTTTTCTTTTTCGAGAGTTTGCATGATTTGTAGCTCAGGATTGTAGCTCAACACTTCCTCTTTCCAACTTATACCATAAATCAACGATACGTTAATTTTATGACGAGTTATGATCAAAAAAGTTTAGGGGTGGCAACCTGCAAGCCCAAATTTCAAGGAGACAATTTTAGATACTTTCGATAATTTGCAGTATAATTTTTCTTTTTCGAGAGTTTGCATGATTTGTAGCTCAGGATTGTAGCTCAACACTTCCTCTTTCCAACTTATATCATAAATCAACGATACGTTAATTTTATGACGAGTTATGATCAAAAAAGCTTAGGGGTGGCAACCTGCAAGCCTCTCCCCTAGTAGGTAATTATTGAGATGATAAGTTTTTATTTCTATTTCTGGCGAAAACATATTAATATTAATATTATATTTTTATTTATTTGCAATACATAATAAAGATGATAGATTACAGAATAAAGTTGTGCTGAGGTACTGTTTGACTATATGTATATCGATATCATCACTTTTCACGTAACTATGCTTGAGATTGACATCAATCGTGTCTGTCTATCCTGCCGGTTGTTCAGAAGGATATCTCTGGTACTTCCGACGTGCGACTATTGATTTGAGATTGGCTACACTTCAATCCGCCTTTCGAGAACAAAATCTCGTTGAACAGTCATCCATTTGATCGCGGAATATCGATCGTGCTTTTTTCTGTACAAGTAAAAAAAAAAGCCATTGATTCATCAGCACCAACTTCCCCCGAAATTACAGTTTCGTATAACAAGAGTCGGTTGGGAACTTGGACCGCCTCGATCTGGGCTGCACGTCCGAGAAAACCGGCACCGCTCTACTCGTCCATAACTCACAGTCGACTCGGGGCCCACGCACACATGCAGAGGTGAACTAACGAGCAGCTAGGTATTGCTTTAATAATCGCGGCGACAGAGCCAAGCCGGCAGGAAATTATTGTTAGTCCTTCCTTTCAGGGGCGATCTGACAAAGATAGCGGCCAGTCGTGCCGGTAAATTACGATGTTTGAATACTCCGCAGAGGCTAGCTTCCGTTCTTTGATATAACAACCACGCGCGAGATATTCAAAGGGATCGTCGTACGGGCGCACGCAGACTAGCCGGGAGTTAATTAAATTTTCCACGGCGGCGTTTAAACGCATCTCGAGAGCCGCGGCGATTCTAAGGAGACTGTTTGATCAGAGACGAAGCTCCTGCTGCGGGGCTGATTGCGCGGAGGATCGTGTAAACGTTGTTTCGCCGCGCCGTCGAAAGAAGTGCGCGAAGGGAGCTGCGATGGCGTTAGATTACCTGCAACGGGTTGGCGCCTGTGCGACGTTCTTCAAACACCTCGGCGGGAATGGTGCTTTGAATCAAAGGGCTCTGCGTTGTAACCTTACAAACGAATCGTCAGAGAGAAACTTGTCAGACCGAAGCTCGCTGCTATTGGTTTATAAATACACCCGGAGCTTGGGCTGCGTCGTTCGGGGCAGAACAGAACGATGCAAATGCGCCTGGTTCGCTGGAAAGTCAGCATTCATAATTTACAAGAACGTTGTTAATTCACCGCCAATGAATGTAGTTTAAATTTCAGATTCGTACACGGCCGAGCGTTCGTCTACGTCATTAATCATTCAATAAATAAGGGACGCCAAGCATTGTTCTGATTAATATTCCGTTAGCGGTATCCAGTATTCATGTATTCACAACGTCGTCATGTACTCGCGGTGACACCATTTTCAATTACACCAGCATGATTTTCCCCTGGTTCTTTGCTATCGATCCTCCTCCACAGGCACCGTGGAAAATGAAACCCAAACAGCTAATATTCGAAGCAGCCGACCTCTTCTCTCATCCCCGTCCACCTGCATTAATAAACTATTCGTCCAGTAATCTGCTATTACGAAACACAGCGTATATCCATCACCTCGATACGACTCCGGTTCCACACGCAACGCGTTAACGGCTCGCGGAGGTGAATCGAGAACACCAGCCCGGACTGTCCGCTCGTATTTGCAGGCGAGCGTATTACTCGCACCCCCCGGCTGGCGATAACGGATCGTCGTTACTTTCGTTATTTCCATTTACACGTGGGCCCTTCGCGGATCCGGCGATAAGTCGGCGTTACTTCGTAATAGAAATACGCAAAGCGAGGCGCGAGGCAGTGACAAATAGTCCCGTACATTTTCGACGAACAAGGAGGAGGACTGCGCCACTCGAAACGGCTGAATAAAAAGAGAGTGGGACGGGGGATGGTGTAATTCCGCCCCCGCGGGTTTCGCACGGCGCGGCTCGTTTTCGCGAGGAACACAAGCACGCCAGAGTACAGCCAGCCGCGACTAAGATGGATGGGCACACGCTCGGATCGAACAACTTTATCGGGGGCCGCCTCGTCGCGTGAAAAGCGCGCGGAAAAAGGGGGTAGGCTCGCGGCGTTCCTCATACAAGCCTCCTAAACCCATTTCGTTGCGATCCAACTGATCCCCCTCGGGCTGATAAACAGTGGCGCCCTCCTCCGATGATTTTTCATTGGTGCTTCCTCAGCTTGTGTACCCCGAAACCGTCGGCATTAACGCAATTACCGTCACGCTTCGCGTCGAGCGCGTCGCTGACAAATTCCCCGGCTTAGGGGCTTCTTTGGGGAGCAACGAAGATGTATCTGCTTCGGGAAGTTTAAATCTCAGACATTCACTGCGGCGGAATTTTGTTGGAGGGATTCGCCGGGAAGTGGGATATGCAAATGCTTCCAGAACTTTGTAAATATTGACTTCGCGTGTACGAGGTGTATGCTGCATGAGTAGAGGAAAGGAAATGATATAAGATTGGTAGAAGGAGGCTAGTCTAGTCGAATGCAGTGTACACGGTTATCCTTTTCAATTCAATATCCCTTCAATTCCTTCTATCTTCCAGTTAGAAAGCACCTACCTAAAATGCCTTCAAATTTCAGACTGCTGATGGTGCTTCTATTGATTTCCACGCGGCCAGACGTATCGCGCTTCAGCGACAAACAGGGAAACGTAGAAACGCGAGACTCGTTCCATTTACCGTGCATCAATCACCGACCGTCAATACCTCAGCCAGCTCCACATTTCAAGGAATCCATTTAGGGATCATTACGTCTTAACAGGAGCAGACCAGCGGCACTGTCGCCACTTAACGAGATTGCAACGAGAGTACCCGTTCGCGGCGCGGGAGCAATGCTGTTTGTCTTCGAAATGAAACGTACTTCGCCCTGTTCGGTAAGCGGATGTCAGGGAATCGTGGGTGGACAGTGGACCAGACTCTCTACTTCGGATAGCTGCGTGTCCATGGACTCAGTAATCCGAGAAACGAGTGGCTCGTCCCGCTCCCATCGTTCCCCAAGATGCCTGTCTTAACGACGTGGAAAGGAGGGTGCTTGGGAGCCCGACTGACGTCCACGGTCTCGCCCAATATACAGCGAAGCGTGTCCTGGCATCGATATTCGAAAAGTTGGCAGCTGTCGCCTCGGCGAGAGGGATGGCGGGAGCGGTGGATCAGGAGGGGAGAGGAGAGGAACGTAGGGAAGAAAAAAAAAGGAAGCAAGTGTCAATCGATACCGTTCCCAACCGCTCCGCGCCTAAACCACATCCGCAGGGTCGGCTGCGAATCGTTCTTTGCACCGTGCTTTTCATCGTCCTCACGCTTTGCTGACATAGCACTCGAGGGCTGCCATTGGCGGGTTCCGTGCCTCGCTACCGTAATCTATTCGCTTGACTCCACCGGTTCCAGGCCGAGTCAATCAAGAGGTCTGGCTTCGCCCATCGACAGGCTACTATTTTTATCGCGAACGCAACCTGATTGACGATTTACTGTCATGCTCGAGTACCTGCCGCGGAGCATTCAAGCTTCCATCAGTGGGATATCAAAGTGTCTTCCTGCGATGCACTGCGTTGGAAGCTTGGTAGTACTCCTTGATTGTGAGACACGATCTTAGGGTCCCTCTTTCTTCTTCCCCGTTTAAATTCGATTATAAAGCGCTTGATATCTCGGCTCGTAAGAAGCAAGCCGCGAAGATGACACCGAGCAAAGGACTCTCCTTGGAGGGTCCCTCTTTCCAGCCAAGTGATTCCAGTTAATTTCGCTCTATAAACTCTCCGCTAAGAATATAATAAGAATACACAGGCCCGTCGCGCGACTGTTTCGCCTTTTGATAAAAAATTCCCTTTCAGAATGACGAGCGGGCTCCCGTCCCCCAAGGGAATTTGATAACAGCGAGTCGTTTGCGTCCCGTAAAGCAGTGCAGCAACATTCTCAGTGGCATCTCTACTCCTCCGCTCTCATCTCCCACATACAAGACGAAAAGCGTCTCTGCTCTTTGTCCCGTCGCAGATAAACGAGCCGGCGAAGCTGGTCGCGGATTAACCCCCAAGCACGCGACAGATTGATTAGCGTTGCTCCCTGCGAAACGTCTTCTTGCCGCCGGCAAGAAGTTTGGCACGGAGATTCGAAACGGATTACGATCCATTAGTATATTACGACCCAAGTGCCCCGGGAACCGAGCGTACCCACACAAAATTTTCATACGTCTTCGAGCTCGGACCTATTCTAACCGGACAACTCATCGGGAACTTCACAACCATCCGGTTTGTTGGCGTTGCTGCGGGGATGAGGCTCGACGTAAGCTGAACGAAACTTCTCCAATTGAAACGAACGTAACCGTCCGAGCAAGGGTAGCCTTGAAAGCGCGGCTAACTTCAGAGGCACCCCCTTTGTTGCTCGGTAAACGGAACATCCAAGCAATCCAGAAGTTTTGAATCAACCTGTAACCGAAGCCCTCCGCTCGTTCAGGGGCTTCGATTCATTCCGTGGCCTGGTCAGTTGTCAGCAGAGCCAGCACAGCCAGCAGAGCCAGCAGAGCCAGCAGAGCCAGCAGAGCCAGCAGAGTCTCGTGGAATTGGTGGGCGTACGACCGACTGGACCTATTACCAAATTAGATAACCCGACCAGAATCCAGCCTGCCCCATCTGTACACGCCGCTTGCCATTCAATCCTTGGATTCGGAGGACCGGATTCAACGTTCCGCTCAATGATTCAGGAAGAACAGAGTGCACGGCAGGGTTCGCCAGGTTGCCTTGTCACGGGAGCAGGGTGAACCAGAACGTCCCGTGGAAGTGGATAGAATGTGCCGGTTTATCCCGAGAAGCTAGCGTATGATCAGACAGCCGGAGGCTGCTGGCGGAGGCGGTTGGTTTGTGCCACGAAATTCAAACATCTTAGCACTTGGCGCTTGGTCTACGTAGCCGAAGGCTCGTGTGCCAATCACGGTACACCCCGCTGGATTTTCCCTCAGTTTCGCGTGCACGTAGACGCACACACGATGTACGCGCGCCCATCCCGCGTTGGCCCCATCGCCTCGGCAACGTATCTCCGACGGTTAAAGTTTCAGCGTGGCTGCCTTCGTTTTTCCTCCTTTTTCCCCCGGCGAGAGCTGAGGAAACCGAGCGCCCGTGTTTAAATAGAATTAACGAGGGCACGGTTGCCTCCTTTCTGCCGAATATTGGCTTGGATTTTCCTGGCTAAACCCGGGCCTCCTTGTTTCCACTCGTTTCGTCCACTACTTGGTCCGAGCTCCACCGGGCTGCCTCTTCAAACTAGTTCCCTATTCGATTGCCACGCGTTAATTTGTTCGTTATCAAGGCCGGCCGATGGGACCCGATTGGGGGCCAGAAACACACGCGTGAAACGCGCGAATACTGAATTCGGAATACTGTTTGCGTTTCCCTGGATTGTTATCGTTGTTTCTGCTGCTCGTTCAGTCGAAATGACCAGTTTTGTTTGCCGTTCTGAAAGCTTTCGTTTCTTCTTTTCCGATACCGCGTGGAAATGAAATATTCAGGGAAAGACCGTTAGTTCGTATAGTTAATATTGACGGGACTTTCGGTGGAAATTTCACGCGGAAATGTTCGCGAAACGTTTTGGTCGCGGCTCGTCGACCAATACAAATATTGAATACGCGATAACCGACCGGGAAAATCATTCTTTCGCGAAATTCGCTTAAACAACGTAACCTGTTACGTCAAAACGTTACGGTTCTTTTCTGTAAACGGTTCTCATGCTCGCTCACATACACGTGCTTCATCGGCCTCCATTGGCTCCGCTACGCTTACCAGGGCGTGAATATCGTTCGCGTACCGTTTATCATTTCCCAAGTGTTCCTTTTTTAAACGAAATTCCCAGTTTGGAGGAATAGGTAGCATCTACGAGAGCAGGACATCGTCTAGGTATCAAACTGGGTGGTTAAATTTAAATGCTACCCAACTTCCCACCTATCCAAATTGCAAGGATCAGCTATTTATAGGGGAGCTATCCACAAATCGCGCACGCGATACATGCGCTCTTTCGCGTTCCGTCTTCCGCGGTTAGTTTCGCCCGGTGCTAATCCATTAGATAATTACAGACGGAGAATTGTCTCTATAAAGCCAGGAACCGAGCAACGGGGATGGGATAGCCGCGCGAATACGTTTAATCGATAAAACATCTATACGGTCTGGAGGACGACTCCGGCCACTTCGGTGGCCGTGCGGCGTACGGCCATCGCGAATCGGATCGTCCTCGGTGGATCCGTAATGACGGCTCGTAAAAAAGTTGGCAGAGCCGCAGCGGGATCCCGATATAGCCACGAAAACGGTGCAATATTTGTTCGGACGGAGCATAACTCGTTTAATAGATATACGAGCGCGGGTGTTCCGACCTCCTTCGAACGTCGGCTGGATATAAAGCCGGGCAATAACTTCCGGTGAACCTGGCTATTAATTACCTTAACGGCCATGCTTATATGCTTATCCCCCTTCCAGCGTCGCCTCGGCCCACGACGATGCACGAACATGTGTTACTGCTTCGATACTATTCTCCACGAACTGACACGTCGCTGACACAGTGGCTCGTAAATTCTTTCGCGGAAGGACTGCCGCGTTCACTTTTTTCAACCACGCATACCGGCTACTTTGTCATAAGTGTGAGAGTAAAATGGCGCAGGGAGAGGATGTAGTTACTACTTAGTGGATGTATTTATAGGAGCGGGACTGCGAGTCGCTGCAAGAGTCACGAAAAGACGGAGTCCCTTCTGGAGGAAGTTGCCACCGCTGCAGCGCAAGCAGCCATGTTGATCCCGTAAACAAAGCCCTCGGGGCTTTTAATGAAGATTACTTAAGGGATGGCGATAAATAAGGCGAACGCGGGCGGAAATTTATACACAATCTTGCCGGAATACTGCTGCGTTGCGTGTAATCTTTGTTTGCACGCGGAGGGGACCGCGCCGTGGAGGTACCTCGGAGGTACCGCGACACCTCCAAATGGGGTTGCGGAGGAAGCAACTTTGGCCTTGGAAATACACCAGAAAACCGGGGTATCGGGCTGCTGCCTGTATAATGTAGCCCCTTAATGTTAAACCTTGTAATACCTCTGTAATACTTTGAACCACTGCGTAACTACAAACTGCATTCTTAAACATTGCCCACTTAGTTTCGCGGTACGATCTGGGGGTAAAAAGTGGACGGCAAGTGGAAGAACGGGGGTGTTTCATTCACTTGGAAACTGTAATCGAATTCGCCAAGCCAGGGTCCATTCAGCTTCAGGCTTCGCGACGCGGATAGTGGCAGCATTCAGCTAACAGCAATTAAAATGTTCCGGGCAGAAGGAACAAAATGTTCGCGGGCATTACAGAGGAAAGGAAGCTGGCCGTTTTTCAAGCAGCTTGCCGTTCACGGGGATAGAAACTTTAGAGCGAGAGGAGCAGGCTCGAGGGAGGCCGCTTTTAAATTCGAGTTGTGCATTCAGCCGTAATGGGGGAAGAAAGGACGCGAGATTCAGAGCGGCGCGTTTCGTTACTCGCGTTTGCATTTCCACGGCTGACAGAGTCTCTGCATTTACATGGTGGCGACTGAACCGAGCAAACGTGCACGGCTTAAAGTCGGCGATACCTGACGTCAGGTGCCGATATAATCAGAGATTCGTCGCTGCTCCTTGGTGGTAATGATGATTGCTCGCTGGCTGTCTTCCACTTTTCGGGGAGAAAGGTCGGAGGTTTCCTTAGTGGCTGAATGCAGCTGAGAGCACTCGCGATTTTTTGTTCCTCGGGCACTGATGCTGGGAATAGGATTGACGATGACTCATCGTGATTTTTTTATCGCGACTTTTTTATTTCGACGTTGAACAATTGCACGGGATGGTGTACATAGATAATGGCTGTAAAGGCGACTCGATTATGTCGATCAATTTCTTTGGAACACGGGTCCCAGTTTTACGCGCGTCAAAGCTCGTTCGCTTCGATCCTTTCCGGGCATGTCAAGCTGGCTGTCCGCCCCGAAACGTTAAATTCCACTTCGTTTCGTCCATCGGCAGCACTCCATCTGCTTAGTGGCACGTCTGAGGCTCCCGGTTTTACTACTGGACGACAGCCTTCGCCGAGCGACCTCGCAGCAATTCGATAAGCGACGCTCCACTTTTTCCTCCTATCAATATATCCGCAGGATAGTCGGCCAGCCATAAATTTCATGCATTATTTTCATCAGGGCGCTATTGCACGGAAAAACATTCGAGAAATGCAAGGAAGTGGCTCTCGGTCTATACCCGTTCACGTCAGAAACGCATCGCGGTGCAACATATTAGATTCCAATTTTTAATAACGCGCGATCCCTTTCACGACGAACCCTTGAATCGTTCGGAAGATACGCGTATTACGAGACACGAGGGAAATTGAATTTCCAGTAGCTTTCCCGCGAAATCTCTATGCTAAGACGCAGCCGCTATTAAACGCGATACCACCCGCAGGTTGAATGTTCCGTTGGAATAGAAAAATACGCGCGACGCATATAATCGTATTAACGTGCGCGATTAGGGTAAGCAGGCCTGTAGGTGGACAGTTTAGCTGATTCCGAAGTTTACATCAAGGTGTTTCTTAGAAATATCTGTTGTATTAAAAAAAAATCAAAAGCTTTGCACGTCAAAATGTACAAATTTAAAGAAAAAAATAACTGCAAGTAAAAAGATTAATGTATTTAAGGATAAAATGATGAAAATTCTACTCATAGCCCGTATCACAAATAGATGGACGATAGGGCTAGCAGATGGACAGTTCACAATCAATAGATGGACGGCTGTCAGACTAGACGAGTAAAAGAGTTATTAGCTATAGTAGGTACCTAGATTAAGTTATTTTTTGTTAAAATATAATTTATTTCATCAAAACTAAAAACGTATGGAGTCTTCATTGCCAGAAAACGGTGCATCAGGTTATGCGCCCAGGCCGCAAATAAAGTGAGGTTATGTCTAGCCTAAAGTGGCCAAACGTCCCTGATCGTGTGGGGCTGTCCCAGATTTGAATTGTTTGTCCCGCATTGAAAAATGTCTCGGAAAGTGTCCCGGATTGGATATGTAACCTTTTTAACATTTTCTTAGTGGCACAAAGTAAAAATATATATCCACATAGTTATTTTTGATATTCTATGTAGATAATTTTTTCTTACGATAAAGTGTTTTTAATTTTGTTTTAATTTATCAGAAGTATGTCTTTATTATATAATTAAAGAAACTAAGAAAATTGTGTCCTTATGATTGTGTTAAGCTTTTTTTTACATGTCCTGCATACCAACATAAAACATCTGGTCACTTTAATCTATCCAAAACGTTGCAACGGGGAAATAAATATTGTGCTTATATAATTTATTTATTTTTTCATTTATTCTAAATTTAATTATTTTCTTTACAAGATTAATCTGTTAAATCCAGTGGGATTGTATTGGTCCCATCTTCTTCGCTTAGTACCATTGCTTCTTGAATTACTAATAATGGTTTACCAAATGTATTTACATTTTTCTTCATTCTTTTTGCTTTTTCTTCATTCTTTTTGCTTTTTCTTCTTTCAGTTTTAGTTGTCTTTCCTTCGCTTTAATTTTCTCCTCAGCATTCTCTTTTTGTACTTTGGCTTTTTCCTCTCTCATCTTTGCTTTTCCCTCTTGTATCAGTTATATTTCTATTTTTAATTGCTGTTTTCTTATCACATTCTCTTCCTGTTTAATTTTTCGCTGCTTTTCCTATACTCGTTCCTTTTCTAATATCATCCAAGGCTCTGCCTATATCATTACATGTATATTGATGTACGGTATTTTTTTTTTTAATGCTTGCCATCTAAATAAAAGAAGAAAAATAAGATACCTACAAGTAAATGTGTAAACTGTTTGTTTATTAAAAAAAAAACGGCTTCAAAAGATTTAATTCCATTCTGTCCATCTATTGCTTTAGCTTAGAAATCGATACCAGTACGTGGACAGTCATATTTATAAGTTCTATCGTTTTATTTTTCTTTGTTCACGCGTTTATTTATAAATTCTTAATATTAGAATACTATAATCTATTACATACCTCTTTACAATGTATCCAAATACGTTTTTTTTTAATTTTATGACACACGATGCTGAGTAATAGCTAATAACAAACGAGTGACTCGCGCATGGTGGCGTGAAATCGTACATATAAATACATTTTTCGCATACAAAATTTTTTTTTCGATAAATATGTTAATGTTTTATAAAACAACAAACGTTTTTTCTACAAAATAAAAAAACAATAATATAGATTAAAACTCTAGTTCTTTCAATATTAACGATTAACCAACGATTCGTCCATCTGCTGGGTCCCGTCCACCTACTGGCCTGCTTACCCTAATACGATCCCCCAACACGAAGCCTTTAAATTAGGAGAAAGAGAAACAGGGAGGGCACTCGCGATCGCCCTTTAAACCGACCGAGGTCCGTCAAGTGAACGCTGCGACTTCGCTGACATTTAGGTGGCAATTTGCCGTGGCATCGCGTAATCCTGGCCAATTGCTGAGATTCTCAGTGCGCTTGGCCACCGGTGGTCCATGACTAAAGACCACTCAGCCAGCAAGAACGGCGGCTACTCGACGACCGCGAGATAACGCAGAGGGGCGAGCGGTCCCGATGGCTTCTCGGTGATCCTTCGTCGTCGCGTCACATCCACGTGAGACTCGATGTCTGCGGGGCAGTTAATTCGAGTCCTTGTAATTTGTTCGACTAGGAGGGGGGCGAGATCGAACAAGAGCGTCGCGACGAAAGGGCGGAGAGATGGGGCGAGGATGAAGAGGAGGCGGAGGGCGTGTGCTGGCGGAGAAGCGGGCGCGAAATCACAAGTTGCCAAGAGGCATGTAATGTCGTCGGATTTGCAATTCCATTACCGGCTGCCAGGGTATAGGTAAAGGGTGAAAGGGGTGGCGACGCCGGGGCTCTCGTCCTGGTTTTCATCCTCCTTTCCTTTCGATCGTTCTTCTTCCCCGTTCCAGTGACCCTCGTCGTCTGTCTTTCGACGCTCTTCCCTGCGCTCCCTTCTGCTTCGTGTGTATAGTAAGGGAATGTGGCGACATAGTCGAATAGTGAGGGGTGAAAGCAGGATAGGCAGCCTAGGGATTCTGCATAATTAAGGAGTTGAAATGGTAAACGATGTAAGTGCCGGTGGCTAAAATTTTCAGTAGAAATAAAAATCGCACTTGAACGCTATGAACTTTCAACATATACCACCTTTCCAGATTTAGAGGCAAAGAAAGAGATTGCGGCCGTGAAGAGGACTTTCATCGGTTTTTCGCCCCAGCGCGCAGCGAAGTTGGCACTTACGATTTTACCATTTCAACTTCTCAACTGAAGAGTCCTTGTAGAAAACACTGTAAGTGCAAAAAATCAAATTTTATACTATAATATTACCATTGGCACGTAGAATATTTTGCGATAAATTTTTTTTAATTTTGGCACTCAGTGTTTTCTACAAGGACATTTCCGAACTAAGCTACCGTCCCCCAAGCTCATCACCCTTCCCGCCCTTGTACGTTTCGCTGCTGAGCAATTATATGGATAGCGAGCAGCCATAAAGCTGCAGCTTCTTTCGTCGTCGATTACGACGTCCAGCAGCGGTACTCCCGCCGCTCTGCTCGCACTCTGGACAAGGTGGGCGGACACGGTCGGTGGGCCACTTTATTGCATTACACCGGGTTTAATATCTACCCTGGGCGCAAAGAAATACGTGATCCAATTTCGCGCGGCGGATAACCGACGCGCCGCTACATCCTGCGGCCCGAATTCGATCGCAGGAGCTTCGCAGCGAGTTAATAACACGGCTACTCGCCTGGCTGGCGAACAACGAGCCGCGGTTTATTGATATAATGTGATTAAATCGGGGCAGAGGCAAGTTTCGGGCGTCGGGGACCGCGACGAGCGGCAAGTGTTCAGGTAAATCTGTTATTAACCGTTATCCACTGAACGCCATAATAATTTCACCAGCATTTCAAGCCGCCCGCAAACGCTGACTCCGCGCGCCGTTCAAGCTGTTATAATGTTGCGCGAGTATGATCGATGGGAGCCATGCTGTTCGACGATTCCCGTGTAATACATTCATCGGCTGTGGTATAGAAATTGTTTTTAAGCGGATTAAAGGGGTAGTTAATCTTCCGAGTGAAGTTTAGGTGTTTCTCCAGGAGGGCGAGCTTCCTCTCGAAAACTGTTCCACCACGAATCTTTCGACTTCCGTTTTCGATTAAGCACGACCCGCTCTGTACGAGATGGATTGCCCTCCTTTGAACAGTCCACGGGATCCATCAAAGCACAGTTAACCCCCGGTTGCTGCCGGATGGAGGTTCTACCCGGCGAACGAGCGTGCAACAACGCGCGCGATCGCGTCCGAAACCACGGCTCAGTTTCCCAGTCATTTCGAATCGATTTGACAGGACGAACGTGCACGGCGGCTGCGTGGCCTCGAATTTCCACGGTGTGCCGTTCAGGCGGAACAAGGACACGTGTAACTCCGCCAGGATGGAGAGAGGGTTAATTTAACCCCCTCGGGGTCGCTGGGAGGTGCGGCAAGTCAGGGGTGAGCGCACCGGTGTCACGGATGTATGCTAATGGAGACCTCGGGAGATGTCTAACATCCACAATTCTGGATTGTCTATATGCGACTAACCGCGCTCCTATGTGTCTTCCGTGCGCACACGTAACTGCAGCTGCGAATTGCTGATCCGAGATTCCTCACGCCAGCGATTTCTTTCTTAAAGGATTCTGATGTTCCTTTGATCGCTCATAAACGACGGAGAACGGAGAACGTGGGAGGAACTAAGCATAAAACCGTCCAAACGTGGGACACTTGCAGGACTCGTCTGTACTAGACTGGTACGATCCCCTTACGGGGCGCTTCATTGATTCAATATCTGTTACCGTACCGTCAAGGACCCAGTTCCTGATCAGAACCCAATTCCGGATCAGTTTAGTATATAAATACCAAATAATAAGCTTATTATTGCAAATTTATTCTAACAAATTACTAAATAATAATGAAGAATTTTTAGGAAATTTATACGCAAAATTTGATAGCTCATAGTGAGGCTGATCTGTAGGTGGTCAGAAACTGCTCCCTTTGCACTCTTAACTGATCAGGAACTGGGTCCTTGACGGTATTCTTCGAAGCAAAAGAGGAATCAGAGTCCACGCGATGCAAGAAATACTGGACACAATGATCAAATACCCCCAGCGTACACAGCATACAAACTCTGTCACATTCTCCGCGTCCATAGAGCCATCCACTTTCTTCGTCGTTTCTTACAGCTAGGGCCATCGCAAAGTTCTATCGTTTCTCTTTACCCACACCGGATAGTTCCAGCCTCTATCACCCTGTTCAGCCTTATGCTCCCTAACAAAAACACCGGTTTAGCGTCGAGTGCTTCGAGGACGCTTAATTCCCGTCGCGGAAAGAATTGTTACGAGGACCTGGTGGAAGGCGCGTCTCAGGGAAACACGGGTATCCACGGGCAGCGTGGCATGGATGGCGGCTCTTGAAGAGCGGGATCTAAAGAGAACACCGTTAATAATGGAATTATGCCGGGCGTAAAGGGGATATGGAAGTTGCGCAGAAGTAAAGCCGCGTCTTGAAGAATGATAAAAGCCGAGTAAACTGTAGCAGCACGGTATTACGTCATATCCGAAAGAATGGCCGTTTCAGCGAGACTTAGGGCAGGCGGCTGTGCATGCTAGAGACATCAAAGCGT
The DNA here is from genome assembly GCA_946251845.1 of Andrena fulva. Classification (NCBI taxonomy): domain Eukaryota; kingdom Metazoa; phylum Arthropoda; class Insecta; order Hymenoptera; family Andrenidae; genus Andrena; species Andrena fulva. Next base: position 54,968,638 of record OX276329.1, on the reverse strand, counting down.
GTCGACGGAACGAACGAATCTCTCTGCACCGCGTCCCGGACGTCCGGCTCGTTGTTAGGTTCTACGACCGCATAAAGAGCGTATCGCGTAGATATTTATGCAGATTCTCGGCTGGCGTTCAGTTCTCGTGGCTCGTTGCACACGGAATCAAATAGATCGTTCCCTTGGATTCGTCTTGCGGGACGCAGTGGTGGACAGGAGCGAGGAAACGAGAGTAAGAGGATTCTACAAGTCGACACACAATAAGTAGGTACGGATGAGTGTACAGCTGTGAATTGGTGGTAATTTTGCTATTCTACGTCGCTTAATCTTCCGCCGCTTAGATTCTAGGGAAGCCAGTCACGTGAATTGCGAGGAAAACCACTGCTCAAACTCCACAGTAATTTGCGTGCTAATTATTGCGATAATCGACGTGCCTCTAAATGGCCTGCCTCGCGGGCATGCGAAACTCCGCTCGAAAGTCGTGAGTCATCTGGACGCCGCGCGATGAGATGACGATGGAAGGCTAACAGAATTTCGCAAAAATTGCTGAACCACCTAACTAGCCTCAGTGCTCAAGACGTGCAGAAAATATCGAGGAGTCCTGAAATCCTGCTTTTCGGGCCCTCGACGCCTTCCGAGAGCGATTGAATAGTCGGGAAATTCGATTGTTAGCCTTCCACCGTCTTCCCAACGGAAACGAGAAAATGTAAAAAGTGGTCGTTAGTGTTGCTCTCAGATTTTCGAACGTAATTTCATTTGCAGTCGGAGATAGTGCGTTGGAACTCACTGGGAACTTCACAGACGCAGTTCTGTTCATTTTATATTTATCAATATTAAGCTACCTCTTCGGAGATTCTTCTTGAGTCGATTACTACTTTTTCGGACATAGAACTGATGGGAAATGTACTCAGTAATAGGGTAATTCCGGTAGAGATGGACCGCGTTTTTAAAATCGCCTGAAACATAAATATTTTGAAAGTATATTCGTTTTATTTGCATTTAATGAAAATTTAAGTAATGGTATTTAGACGAAGACACAATGTGTGAGATGGACCAGTCGGTCCATCACTACCGAAATTACCCTATTGAAAAATGAGCTGTGTCCATAAAGTGGATGTTATTCATATCTTCGCGTAGTCTGAGACGTCAGAAACTTCGCTGAGTCGCTTGAAAGTTGTTGGAGAACACTTTATGCCCCTCTAATGTCCCCTTTCGTGACGATATTCAGATTAGTTATTGAATATTCTTCACATTGAGTTATACGAGTGCTCCCCGTTACGTGGATTCTTCCCAGACCTCTTTCAAGTAACAATTTCAGATAGCAAGTTTCTAGGCACTTGAAGATTTGGTTTTCTGTGGTTTTCGCGATTCGGAAATGTAAGTTTGAGGGAAATTTTCCAAGGAAAACGAACGTTTCGCGACTGAAATAGAATCGGGTTTTTAATAAGTGCACCCGCTATTTTTAAATGTTTGCCAGGATTACCATATCGTGGGCTATTTGCATCGCATTTACATTTTATGACTGGCGCGGCCAGGTATCGCGATTACACACCGTGTTACAAAGTTATTACTGAATTTTGAAAATGCAAATGCAGGAATAGACTTCTAGACTGGCTTCGATTCTCGGGGATTTGCGGCTTTTGATACTTTATTAGAATCACGGATACCTTTCAAATCGAAATTCTTTTAACGCGAAGCAGCTCGTAAGAGGGAACACCGTTTTGAGCAGCTATGTGCCCGGGTTTGACGTTTTGACGAGCATACGGGCGTCGAAAATCCTCAACAATAAAAAGTGTGCACGTTCCCCGAGTTTAATTGAACACTACCCGTTCTATCGCGTTCAATTTCGTTTCGTTGCCGTTTCCCGAGCAACGGACGTGCCCCCTCGTAAAGAGGCGCTGGCTACAATTACGAGAAAGTGAAAAATCTATTTGACCGACGCGTATATGACAGCACTATTGTGTTACATCGCCAGCAAGGAAGCTATTGCGAAAATTCTCGTAGAAACAAACGTCACATTTCGACAGATCGCCACACGCGGAGCTTTGCATTTCCCACAGTGACAAATGAAGGAAAATATTAACACACGAATTAATTAGTCAAGATCAATGGTAGTTACACTTTAATCATATTGTCTTTACAGTCACGATTTCTTCTTTCTAGTTCTTTAAGCAAAGCGTTTTCCATAAGTTTCCCGTGCAGCTTTCGATTAAAAGGAAAAGGCGGGAAAGGTGCCATAGAGTCATGGTCGACGAGATCGAGGCGAAAAGTCGAGCGTGAATACTTTGACGCGGCAAAATGAAAAAAGCCTAAAACGGGTCACGGGGTGTCAATGTACCTGCGATCAGTGATTTTAATGGAATCGGGGTCGTTCTATTGGATTTGAGATTCGTTCATGGGCTGCTGGCGTGATCCGCCGCATGCCTTTGAATAGACGCGTAGATATGTGCATCAAAGGACGGTGATTGGGGTTATGCGAAAGCCAGAAAGGGCTTCCGTTCTGCGCGGAAAGCCGCATCGTCCCCGGACGCGCGTGGACAACTGCATTATAATTTTACGGCGCGGTCCCTGCGGCGCCATGCATAATTCCGTGTCTCTCGATTAAAACGGGCTGATAATTCGTCGCGAGCGCCGGCAAGGGCCGAGCAACGATCGCTTGAAGTTCTTACACGCCACGCGGCAAGTTAGCCAACGTGAGCTAACACTTTAATTGTTTCGCAAAACGTAGAGTTTAAAGAAAGTTCCAAAAAACGAGGAAATACTGCACTGCGTCGTTGGTAGCCACGCTTGTGAAGGAAATTAGATTACTGGCTTTTGATAATTTTTAAACACTCCCGGGCAAGGGGCCGTCGCTCCCGGAGAACTGACCCAGTTAGCGAACGAAACAGATCGTCCTATCGTTAACATTGAAAAGCGAGCGGAGGTAGCTGAAAGAAATGAGTGTGAGACGGAATCCACCCTCCACGATGATATTTTCAGCACAACGAGGGTGCAGGCGAGTTTCGAAGGTGCCCAGGAAATTCCAGAAGACAGTTTACTCTGTAAGGTATGAATGGGCGTGTGCCGGCATTCAGGCCGAATTAAATTGGGGGATATCGACGATTTCGTGCATCGGGAGCTCCGCGGGCAAGTGGCAATCCGCATCAAAAGGAGCTCGCGATTCGCTGACGAGTTAAATGGAGGCGCGCCCGCTGCAGAATTGAATCCGGAATCCCGTGTATCCCCGCGTTATTCCACTTGAAACGGGCGTGTGTGCAGAGTATCCGGCGTCGAGATGATACCGAATAAGTTTAATGAAAGGGAAAACACGGGCTGAGCCGAAATTCTACCGTTAACCATTCAACGGGCACACGGTCCGTGGAATATCGCGGAAATTCGCGCAACAGTGCCATGCTCCTCGAATCGGGACGTTGTTTCGAGGGGGCACAGGGAAACGAACACGCGAGAATCTTTCGGGGACTTTGACGCGGGGGACCGTGCTTTTTTCTCGCGAGAGAGCTCGTACTCGACGCAATAACAGAGATCTTCGAGGACCGTCTGTGTCTTATCAGCATAATAATCTCTCTCAACTTGGGAGAATAGGGTGAGAAATAAGTCTGCTCCTTGAATATTTGAAAAACTGCAGAATCTGAATGGAAACGAGAACATTTTATTGGATATTCCGATGCGAAAAAATTGGATAATATATACAATGAGTATGATCAAATATTTCGATATAAAATATAGATAATGTCTGAAACAACGTTTCAAACATAACATCCATTAAATTATATTAAATATTCTACCCATATGTCATAGTATAACAGAATCATTTAGCAATCAGTAAACTACTTTATAAAAAATAAAGTGTACCTACCACCTAGCTTTTGGATGTCCTCGTAGTGGAGATGGCCTCTCCCGTAGATGCAGCAGAGTAGCTCAGTGATTGCTTCCACACCCACTCGAACAACACACACACGCTCACACGAGTGCGCGAATAACACAATTCAATTGAAACACCGAGTGCTCGCTTGGTAAAAAGAGTATCTGTTCACTTGAAAATGACAGACAAAGAACGACAACGATACTTCTGTAACCGCGGTTGAAACGCGACTGACCTTAACCAAGGAAATTGGGCTCGCACGTTGTTGCGATAGGCTCTGGTAGAATCGAGATATATCGCGTGAGGCTTGTCCCCTCTTTCCTCGTTATGCAAGGGCTGCGTTACAATTTACATGGTTGAACGTTATCTTTCGACCAGAGATTACTCAGATAATGAACCAGGGGTTTCGAGCAACGATATTTGAAATTCTTAAGGGGTTAGGCCACCTTGGACGGAGCAAAATTGCAGTCATTTTCGGCATTTTTTTTAGGAAGATAATAAAATAAACAGAAAATTTAATATGAAGCCTGTTATTATACAACTCTCGCCGGAAAAAAATCGTATTTACAGTAGTAGAGCCGTGATACGCAAGATCTTGTGGAGCGACGTTTTCCACGGTGTTCAATCTCACGGCTATGCCGTTTGACTTAGAACAAAAATCCAAAAAGCTTTATTTTCTGCATGCCCAAAACTATGGAAGTACGTAGCGGTTTTGCGATATCTTGAATATGTTCTGTGCAATTGTCACTTTTATAAAAAAAAAAAATGCACTTTTTCTCTCCATGATCACCATTTCGAGACAAAATAATGTTTCTGGATTTCCCTACGTACTTCCATAGTTTTAGGCATGCAGAAAATAAATCTTTTTGGATTTTTGTTCTAAGTCAAACGGTATAGCCGTGAGATTGAACACCGTGGAAAACGTCGCTCCACAAGATCTTGCGTATCACGGCTCTACCGCCGCCATTTTGTAAGAAAAAAAATACGATTTTTTCCGGCGGGAGTTGTATAATAACAGGCTTCATATTAAATTTTCTGTTTATTTTATTATCTTCCTAAAAAAAATGCCGAAAATGACTGCAATTTTGCTCCGTCCAAGGTGGCCTAACCCCTTAACAGACCATCGTATATTCCGCGAGTAAAATAAAATCATCTGAAATAATATTTGTTCATCCCTCCAAAAAAGCTGTTCCAAATTCACGTTCAATGGAGCGCCAAACGCGCAAACATGGAGAAAAACCGAGTACGCGGTCATTTCTCTATTTTTAATTACGTTTCCGTGGAATCGCACCAGTAGTTGGAAAAACTGCGATTGTTCCGGGCCGGCGAAAAACCCGGCACTCGGCGAATACCCCTCTGCTATGAGAGAAAAGAATGAAATTTGCAGGAAATCATTGCTTCGTTTGCCTGGTTTCAAACTCACAGGTGATTTTTCAATTTTATAGGCCACCAAGTCAATTATTTGCGCCGTCGAGGAGAGAGTTGTCGTGATCCGAGAGGAAATGAATCCCCTGCCGCGACGAATACTATCATCAATGCTGGAAAATAAAGGAAGTATGTAGCCTCAAAGCTGGTCCATGCCCAGCATCGTCACGTTTCCTCATCAACGGCCGTGTAGACGTTCGCGTTAAATGTTTGTGGTCGCAGTTACTGCGCGAGTGAAGGGAGGTATGTAGTAGGTTCGCAGCAAAGGGTGGGTCGGCGGCGTTGGAAAGGTCGGTCTCGAGCCGATAGAGGGGTTGTCGTCCGGGTATACGGGTATACACCCGACATTATGACGTTTTTTGATGCGACACGGCACTGGCAGGGGTGGTGGGTGGCCACGAGTGGAACGGAAATGAACTCGAGAGCGCGGCTTCCTATCTACTTTTCAGTCTCGTGATGGAATGGACAGAGAAGCACTTTCGTGGCCCTGTAAAGCCGCTCGGAAATACGCGCGTACCGTTTTCATAGGAGCCTGGCTGCATTATGAATCGACCGCCTTCATCTCGTTTCGCTGATCACCCAGGCGCTTGCACGCCGCTGCACACTTTTTCGCCCCGCTCTCGGGATTCAAAGCACCGCGAATAAACGGAGCTTTATGTCCGCGAGGGCCTGCATGCCCCGCACACGCCAGTCATCATTCCTTTCGCGAATTATTCCGCGATGGTAATGTTTCCGCCTATCCCCGTGTTAGCGCGTTTGATAAACACCTTCATGACGTTAATTGCCCCTCATCCTGCCCGGGATACTCTCGCTGGCACACTTTGATCAGTGGCCTATACCCCGAGCCTCGTATTTCAGAACGCGTGCTTCGTCTCTACCGCAAAGAGTTCAGTCAAAGTCCTGGCTCACTCCGCGCGTGACAATAATTCCCGGCAAATATTGCGATCCCTGCGGTACCGGAGTTCACGGTTTCAGCTGAGATGCTGGAACACCGCTGCGGAACGTTAATTATAAGCGAAACATCGGACTACCGCGCCGTCATCCTTCAAAAGTGGGTAGCGAGTCCAGCAGAGGAAATCATGAATTCAAAGCGAAACTACCTTCGTTTCGCCCCGCGGTGAAATGGGGAGAGCGCAAAAATAAGGGAAATTGCGAATTATCAAGGATTGGGCCAACGCGAGCAGCAATCTCGGAGCTTCCTTCTCTTCATCGATGGAAAAATCGATCGCGCCACGAAAGGGTCTATCCACTTGACGCGTCGTTCCTTTTTTCGAAACTGCTCGTCTCCCCTCGTCTGAAATATTCCCCGGAATTTACATTTCCACCGGGGGGAAAAAAATTCAGATTCGAACCCGACGGAACGTCAACAATCATAACTCGGCAAATGCTACTCCTTGCAACGGGAGAGATTTTTAGCAACGGGGGTGGTTTTCAAATTACACGGTCGCGAAATATTAACAGAAAGCGCCAGCAGCCGTAGGAACGTATCAAAATTTCATGCACCCGTGGTAAAAGTTCCTGAATGAATTCGTGGTGGATGAGAAATTGCAACCAAGTTGCCGCGCAACTTCTGGAGTGCGGGGCAGATTATTTTTTGGCGGGATATTTTCATGTTGAGGGAAATGTTGAAAGTAATTAGCTAGGAGGATTGAAACAATGAAAGCATGGAAATGTGACCAAAGGGTATAAGGCTATAAGGGTTGCGTTCTCGAGGACAGCTTTCGGCTCGGCGAAAGTTCTCCTATCGCTACTCTTTACAAAGCCCTCTATTTAGCAGTTGCACACCCAGACACGCGGGCACTTGCGCAGGAAAATCCACATTAAATATTCAGTAACAGACACGGCTGGCTTTCACGAGTCTCGAGTATGATTTGACTGAACTCTTTGAGTGCATGCATCTAGCAAATCCGAAAATCCCATTTACCGCGGCAGCCAGCTGGGAACAAGGGGTACCGAAAATGCAATTTTGCGAGCTTTTATCTAATATTACGACCGCCACGTACTCGTGCCTAGCGTATTCCCAGAAAATATGGAGAGAGTACTGTCCATATATTCTGTCCCTGTCCCCTCAGCCACTCTGCGTGTAACTTCGCGTCGCGAGATATAAGTGCAGCGAACTTGGTCTCACGTCCCCGCGCAACAGAAAATACAGTCTGTCGGTTATAATGGTTCTCGCAGCGGCGAAATTCCTGGCGAACAACCGCGATCTTTAATGCACCGGCTCACAGGTCCACGGAAAATTGAAATATCTCACAACTGTGGACTTGGCCATCACAACTGCAGCTGGACCGTAATGCACAGCATCCTACCTCTGTCCTGGCTGTCCACGCCCGCGATCCAGGACGCCGACTCGGTCCTCGCCGGCGCGGGATTAATTTCCGCGACGGCTCTGCGAAACAGTCACTGAAAACTAATTGCACAAGCAGCATAGAAGCACGCGGGGGCGACTTTCGATCGTAGCAAACGCTGCGCCGGTGGACTCATCTCCTCGCAACTCGGATGCAGTCGGATGTTTTTTAACGATGGCTGGGTGCAACCAGCGTAAAAACCGAAACGTTGCCCGATGCAACAGGCGATAAAGCATAAGTCGTTGCGACGCTGCCGTAGAATAGTATCCGCGACACGAATTCAGTTGGAATTTAAATCATACGCTGCTAGGCAAGGAGAATTGTAAATCTTACTGCGTACCAGAGGCCAGATTTATCGCGGCCCCGGTAATGCGGCTGCACCGCTCTGCATTTGTTGCGCACTGATATTATTAGTCGGACAGCTTGCGGAGATATCGAAATTAATTTGTTTCCCGCGAACGCCGTGGGTAAATTACGGCCAGAGGGAGGCGATTACGCGCGTTCTTTTTTTTTTCGACTGGTCGATATCGGCTATCAGCTCCCTTGTTGTGGAGTTGTTAATATTTGGGTTTTTAGTTTCTTCTATTACTGATGTCTGAACTTTTCTATCTACGCAGAATGTCGCGAGGGTTTCCTTTGGGTATAGTTGAACTAGCGTGTAGAGATCGCAGCTTTAACTCGTGACCGTGGAGAGGAATCGGATGACCCCCAGAGGCAGCCTCAGAAGGTTGACCCCTCCTTTGAACTCTGTAAAGGTGAAAAGGTTCGTCAAGCAGGAAGACTGTAATCCCCGAATCGACGGCGACACGGAGAGACGAGCTCTTTTCATCCGCCTTTCTGCTCCTCTGCTGCCGCTTGATACGTACTCGCATTTAACTACCTGGCCTTTTCATTTTTCTTTCGCATTGAAAATGCCAGCCGTGCGTTACAGTATTTTACTTCTCGTAACTTTCTCTCTGATAGCTCGGGCGGATGGATGGAAAGTAGGAGGGCGACAGGAAACGAACCAGCCCCGTGTTACTTTCAAACATACCCCTACAGCACATTGGTTGCCGAAATGTCTCAGTTACGTTGCGGTTTGATATCTGAAACATTGCACGGAATATTGCCGAAAAGTTGCAAGTAAATTGCTATGTCCGCCCTGTGCAACATTGCAGGATATATTTCTGCAACATTTCTGAGTTTTTACAGCAATGTTCGCGCAACATTCCTGAGATTTTACAGCAATGGTCGCGCAACATTTCTGAGATTTTACAGCAATGTTCGCGCAACGTTTCTGAGATTTTACAGCAATGTTCGCGCAACGTTTCTGAGATTTTACAGCAATGGTCGCGCAACATTTCTGAGATTTTACAGCAATGATCGCGCAACATTTCTGAGATTTTACAGCAATGTTCGCGCAACATTTCTGAGATTTTACAGCAATGTTCGCGCAACGTTTCTGAGATTTTACTGGAATTATTGCAGTTTCGGTAATGTTACTAGGATATTACGGGAAGGTACTTAAAACACATCCCCAAGATGACAATATCTCGTATTGATGAAGTGTGATTGGGATTCAGCGTAAGCGGATATTGGCGGGGTAATGGAAAATCGTAATGTGTATAAAAAGAACTGGACGCCCGTGAAGTGAAACTCGAAATTATGCAAAACGTTCCCCGATATCGGTGAATTTCAATTTCCTCCGCGGTGGAAGCAAAGGAAGCGAATCAGCTTCGTCGAGAAAATTAAATATTCCGCAAAATACCCAGTTCCCTTTTAAATCCTTTCCAGCATTGTCGACCGTTCTTTCCACAAAATCAATCCATCCACCGATCCCTTTATGGCACAGTTTAATTAGCTTCTTCCGGGAATATCAAGGGAAGGTGCACTACGTCGTTAGCTTCGATCAATACTGTCATGTCGGTACCAAGAATACTAGGAAACAGCCACAGCGTCAGCCAGGCAGCGAACATAGTTGTGTTTCAGCGAGTGGTGTCAACAGAGACCCAGCTTCCTCATTATTCGTTTCCACGAAGCCAATTCCGTTCGTCTTAAGAGAGATTTCGTTTCAGATCGAATCTCTGGGGACGCAACGTTCGAAATCTCGCCAGCTCGAAATCTCGAGATCTATCTGCCGGGACCTATTTGCGCCCCTAATTAATCCGATTATGTCACCGGAGTTATTCGCTAGGTGGCAAACGGTCACGCAGCCAAAGTTGCAGAGGGAATCCCGACGCGCTCACGAAACTCGTCTTTTCTCGCTACAATCGCAATCGGAAACGTTTATTGCTGCGTTTCGTACGGACGACGCCTTGGGGGCTCGTTAATAACCTGCCGCGACGGCGTTCCTCTATTAAAGTGGCTTGTTAATCCGTTAAACTACGACGCGATTCTCGAGGCGGATCGAACTTTCATATCTTCATCGGTGATAATGACAATTCTGAAGAGAAACTTCCGAACTAATTCTCTGCAGAAAGTCAGTTCCATCGAAAATGTCCGTTTTAAAGGGAACGTACCGCGATCTAATAAATCGAAGGGGTAGTATTTTGGCCTTACGGTCGATGGCACCAAGCTGCGGAACAAGATTTCGAACGATGTAAGTTCCCTCCGAGTGTCTGTTGTGACTCCCTCGCGGTTTGCGGGGCTGACGTCGAACGAAGTAGTAGAGCAGCAAATAAGGTAGACGCACCGCGATTAATGCAGCAGTCTGTACAATTGCTTGCAGTTTCGTAGCCCTCGCGAAGTCCCTATCATCTAAGTTTCGTGCACGTTCAACTAATGCACGGGAATCTACATAATGCGGCGACGGTGCATCTAGTTCTGACGGGGGATCAGTGTCCGGAACAAAGAGTCGGGACTAGTTAAATTGTGCAAACAAGGTCGATCCTGCCGAGCCCCGTGGTTCCTCCTTACGAACTCCCTCTAGGCATCATTATTACAAGCCCATGACGCGGTCTTGGGGGATATTATAGTTTAAACAAGACGAGCGCCATGTAAGTACCGATGCAACTAATTTGTCTTTTTAAGCAGTGCCCTAGATTTTCTCCACTAGGTACCTAAATTGGCGAACGTTCAAATGTCTCATGTGGGATCCAGGAGCACTCTGTGCGATCGAGAGGGATCAATTCGTGCGAGAGAAATATGGACGGTATGGTTTAAAAGACAACGCAGGGTATCAGCGACGAAACAGTAGCTGGAAGTTGGTCGCCGTGAAAACCAGACAAATCTTCGGAAAAACTAGCTAACTCGATATCGAGGGACACTCGATCAATCGTTATAGACTGGCAACGAGGGGTTGCAGAGCTCGTAGGTGATATTAAGCGTCTCCTTGACGCCGTGAAAAAGATAATCCCCCCGTATCTTAGGTGGCGTTACGTGCAGAGCTTTCTTAAGCCGCTCCTCGAAAGTGGAGCGGGTGACAAAGGGGAGACAAAAATATTGCGAGCTATGGGATTCGGGGCGGAGCAGAGTCGGCGGGGACGAGACTGGTTCTCTGTTTTTGCTGGCTACTTACTATCTCTGGCTACTTAGAGGGCCGGGGGCCGCATCGATTCCCTTGCACGAGCTCTGCACTCGGCTCGACCGCGATCGATCTCTAATTAAATCGTTTTGTATTCGTGAATTACACGAGCACTTTGCAGCGAGATAGATTCCGATAGGGAGAAGCCGAGTAAAGGTTTTACGATCGCCATTAAACACCGTGTCCAACGAATCGCCCCGCATCCCTTCGTTTCCACCCCGTTCCTCTGTAGAACGACCACCTCTCAATATTTTACTCGCCATGGGGTAATTTGGAGCTACACGGACACGCGTACTCAACAATCGTTATTGCTCTGTCATTTTTCGTGATAAACTTAATACCCACGAACTTTGCTGAAGGCAACGCGACTCTAATGCACTATAGTGTCTTCCACGACGCTCCATCCCCCTCTTCCAAGCGCTCCATTTAACCGCGGGCAAATTTCGTGTATTTCTCCATTTCGACCTAGCGAAACAAATAGGATCAATATAAGGTCCTCTTCTGTGTCGTTGTTGGAGTTTTACTACCCGGCCGAGCGCACCCTCCCCCGCTCTCTTTCGCTCTCCATTCGTTTCTCTCGATCCGCAGGCCCGGCCCCGTCACACGAGTCCACTCGAAACGAAATTACCCGATGCAGCGTGGAGGCCTCTCGGTGTTCGTGTGCGGCTTCCTGGCACAGGAGGAGGCCAATTGGATGCGCACGGCTATCGAAACATCAAACAAAACTTTCCTCCGCGCAAAGGCAATCTACTGGCGAGCCACCGCACCGTCTCCGCCACGGTCGCGCTTACCAATCGGGAGGTCCAAGCCCGATCCCCGGTGCCGTTGGATCGCTAATCGCTCGCCGTTTCGTAATACGACTCACGTGCTCCAGTTTCCCTGGCCGCCGCTCCCGCAAACATACGCCGCGAGACGCGAATTCATCGACACCTGCGGACCACCCCTTCGCCCGCCGGCCGCCGTCTCCTCGGCGCGGCGAGCCAATCGGCATCGATTATCGATGGAAAAAGCCTCCCCCTGGCCGGTATGACGATTATCGCTGCTACGAATGGTCATATCCTGCCGTGGGAACAAAACGGCAACCGTGGTCTGTCAATCAATCACCGACGTATTACTTTCGCCGCCGATAGCGACACGCTCCTGTATGTATTCCCGTTTTCGAGAGATCCTTTTCCCTGCCAGGCGCGGCTATTTCGATTGCGTACGCGCGTACCCACGCCCCCGGGTGGCACTGTTTAGCCGGCGATGCTAGTAGCGACGATATTGCCTCATGCAAATGCGGAGAGCGTCTAATAGGCGGTAGAGCGGGGAGGATGGCGATTCTGTCAAGCATGGAGTCAGAGCTTCCCCTTGAGGATGTTACACGAGGGTTATGGTGGGTACGGGGTGTACAAGATGCACGCGGCCGTTCGCAAGACGTTGGCTTCACAATTGAGGATCTCGCAGCGACAGGGGTGCATTTTCCACAGTTTTTGAGTTATGATGTGTAATATACGTGAAAAAATATCTACATCGTTTGGTGCACGTTCGATGCAAATCCGATAATAAATAAAGGATTTATTGCAAATTTTGAACCTCCAGCTATTACTGTTTTCTGCTATATTTTTGTTTCCAAAAATAGGAATAAAAACTTATCAACTCAATAACTAAGTACTACTTATTGTGTGAAAATATATATTTTTCAATTAGTGTACTCTTTTCAATGTTAAGTCAAAGGAATAATTTTATAAACAGTTTTTTCTAAATTACTGTTTTCTGCTATATTTTTGTTTCCAAAAATAGGAATAAAAACTTATCAACTCAATAACTAAGTACTACTTATTGTGTGAAAATATATATTTTTCAATTAGTGTACTCTTTTCAATGTTAAGTCAAAGGAATAATTTTATAAACAGTTTTTTCTAAATTACTGTTTTCTGCTATATTTTTGTTTCCAAAAATAGGAATAAAAACTTATCAACTCAATAACTAAGTACTACTTATTGTGTGAAAATATATATTTTTCAATTAGTGTACTCTTTTCAATGTTAAGTCAAAGGAATAATTTTATAAACAGTTTTTTCTAATTCACTCCAAGCTGGTAAAGATGGAGCATCATCCCTCTTGCTGCAAGGTCCTCAATTGATTTTGTAGTGGGTGGTATGGATTGTCTCCATGAAAAGTAACTCATTCGTTCGAGGTGTGCAACGCGAACGGGAATCGTTCGGAAAATGTTCATACTCCGCATCGACGCGTAGCATCTGCGGGGGAACTTTTGTATCTCCTCTTACAACGACCCGCCGTGTTTTAATACGGCGATTTATCGATTTGTTTGGACAACAGTGTGCTCCATCAGCGTTAATGCTTCATTTCGATGAGGGGCGCGGATAAACGACCCTTCGAACAATCGTTCATCCGATTAAATCGTAAATCGGGCGCTCGAGTAGTTATCGTTGATATAATAATACTATTTATTGCTCGGTATCGATAAAATGCGACGGTTTGTTTTTATCATCCGCCCTCGCCCTTCGCTTCCGTTACGTTTTTTCAATTACACTTTTTACGGCGTCGCAGCCGCCGAATTTCGATAACGCCGCAAATCGGGCTCGTATGTAAGGTAAATGTACCAATAACGAGCCGTTTAAGGAAACGGTGACAAAGTCTAATGAATATTGTGTATAAAATTAACAATTTAAGTGAAACTTTTTTTCATTCATAAAGATTTTGTTGTTTCTCATCAGTACTCACATAACAAAATTTTGTTTTTTATATATTTAACGTAAAATGAACAAGAATATTTGTACGTGTAAATGTACCAATATATGTATAGCCAACCTCACGCGATTGACCTAGCGGCCCGATTTTCATGTCCCAGTACCTAGCCATAGGTTTTATAATCGTGTAAAAATTATTTTAAAAACTGATTCTTTGTCTTAAATTGAAAAATCTGTTAAGGAAAACTAAGAAGTACAGAAATATAAAATTATTGTATAAATAACCATAATAAACAGATTAGAAAATAAATGCAAAAACAATAAGTTTAGTTACACTATCAATAGAAGTTTGTGGTTATTTTATATAAGACTCAAAACAACCAACAAATTCATTAAACTGTACATATACATAAACTTTAATAAACTTAAATTAAATGCTATCATTATTATCTAGAAAAATAATGTTTATATTATGATTTATGATCAAAATACTTACCGGCTTTATTCCAAATATCGAGTCAGAAATTCACAGTTTTTTCGTAATTTTGCTCTGGCGATGCCGATTAACATTTGCACCTCACTTCACCCGATTTATTGAACACGTGGTTAGTTACTGGGCTAACAAGATTTGTTTGCACCGATAAATAGCCATGTAAATATTCAAATAAAAAAATAGTTTTCATATTCCAATTTTTTCTTTCTATGTGTTACAAATATTTTCAAGATTCTAAAACCCTTTTTTCTATCTAAAAAACTATTATCCTATAATAATTATGCTCTTAACAAGAAGCACGCTCTTCTTAGCCATATCATAACGAATGTCTGAAAACGCGTCATATATCTGGCCTCGAGACTATAAATGGTATTTCTAAATATCTAGACAAAAAAACAAGACGATATAACTTCAAATATTAAACCGAACAATTAAATAATGCAAATTACACCAAATATGTATTTTATCTTACGTGCATAGTTTAACAATTATTAATATTTCAACAGATGGCTAGGTACTGGTGCATGGCTCGTTATTGGTACATTTACCTTACATGGCGCGAACGTACACGTAACGTAAAAACCAGAACGCGCCGCTTGTCCGCGGGACCGGGACCGATCCGCACACTTGTCCCGTCGCGACTAATTATCAATTGCTTTTTATCGGGAGTTTCCGAAGGGCAGCGCAACTGCGATTAAACGATCGTGTCGATTAACCTCGCGACACAGCCGGCCTATCTATTATATTTGTTTAAAACAGTTTCGGCTTAACGGTCGCCGCGTCAATCGCGCTTTTAATCGCATCTCCGGCCACGGAAATTTAATAATAAGATCGAAATGCGTCACGGCCGCGCGTCCTTCATTTCGGGGATTTAATTATCCACCGGTAGCGCCGCGCGCAAGTTAATTGCGTGTTGCCAGCGAGCTTTCCGCGCGAAAGTATTGTAATAAATGACCGTAACGAAAATACGCGTGGAGGATGGCACCGAAAATTAATTACCCCACCGGCAGTCTAGTTAATGCGTTAATAAGTCTATTAGCGTAGAGCACGCGTCCGCGCGCCGCCCTGCAATTAAACGCGCCGCAGATGGGATAAAAGTGTCTGGATACGCCACCCCTTTACACAGCTCTCCACCACGTTGTTTTGCTTTAAACGAACGTCGTACCCGCGTATCGGCCGTTCGAATATCCGATAAAACTCCTGAAGCCATTATCTGCCGCACGAAGGGGCGCATTTGAATATCCATATTTCATCCGAAGGATAAACACGGAAAGCTTTCGTTCTCAAACATATCAAAATTATCCTATCCCGATCGCCCCGTGATTAAAACCATTGCCTTATACGCTGTCGTTCCTCTGGCGATATATTAATTCGAGCTTTAATTCTGAACATATTTTATCGGCGATCTTCCCTCGGAATGGCGCACGGCGTTTCCATTGCGAATTTACATTCCCATCGTGAATTTACGGCGCCCGTGCAAACACTACCTATTATTAATCCAGCTACGAACGCTTCGGGCCCATTTATCTAGGAAAAAACGAATTAAGAAGCACCGTGGATTTGACGAGTGAAAGGGTTCCTCGTCTCCTTTGAGCCAGCCGCGCAAAAGTGTTTCGCCGCTTTTAGCCGCTCGCCGGCAAAGTATTACGCGGAGTTTCGGCCGACGGCAAAGAATAATCCCATAACAAAGGCGCCCAGACCCGCGGCTCGCAATTAACGTGGCGGAAAATTAATCTGGAATACGATTAATCGAATGGAAGCGGGGCTGAGCGATCGCCGAGGATCCGGTGTTTCTTTTGCCGTTGAAACGGGAGCGAGGCTTAATTAGGAAGTTCCCGTGGCCGGCACATAAATTAATTACGACGGCACAGGGAAACATTGAGAAATATTAACGTTTTAAAACTCTGGCTCTGGCCATGGTTGCCTGTAAAGGGTGTTCCTACCTCTTGCTTTTTCGCGGTCGTAACTCTGCAGTTTTAAACCCTCTTTCTACCTTTCATCCCTTCATCCCTTCGCGTTCTGGCTCATTGGAACTTCCTCATAGTTCCATCAATGCGATTTAAATATAATTTTTCAGTGCACGGCTCGAATGACCGCTGGAACTAAAGTCTTTTCTACTCGCAGCAGATTTTTCAAAACGCTTCCAAAGGGATCTAGATCATTTGGACCCACGAACACTGGTAACTCACCCGGGGAACGACCCAATAACTCTCGGGCTCCGTTCACCGTCGAATCACCTTACAAATTAATCTCCTCCGTCTTAATTCACTCGTGGCTCGTTAAAACGCCGCGGGCAATAAGATCCTCAGAAATTAAGGTGGCAATTACGTAGACCGCCTTAAATCAGCTTCGGTGTTTCAATGAGACCGGTCCTACGTTTAGGGACAGAAGCGGTAAGCTTACCACGCCGCTGTCAGAGGCGTATTTAGGTGACTCGCAGTCAAAGTGGTGAATTTAATTAATTAACAGGTCGACTGATTTAAGCGGCGCTGTAGAATACACGAGTGTAGACCGATCCCAGCTTCTCCGCCGTCGGAAGGGGGTCCTCGTTGTTTCTCGTAGAAAGCCTGAACGCGTCAAAGCGGCTGGTGGAAGGTCCGAATAGGTTCGTTCACCGCGATAACCTCGCTACATATTCCATCGCGATTTTTCACCCCTTCTTAGCGACGATTCGTTGACCCGCCAGTTGTTCGACGAATTGGGGGTGGTCTTATATCGAGGTCGTTTCACGCGAATAGAAGTCGCAGACGCGTGTACGGCCCCTCGACTAATTAAGAAGTTTCCTTTGAAAATCGGCTCGTTAGGAGGACGTGACGAGAAAGAGCGGGCTTCGAGTGGGCTTCTCGCGTTTGAAAGGAAGCTCCTCTTAAAGGATGGCTCGTCGGGCGTCACGTGCGTCAGGCCCCAGCCGTGAAATTAATCTCACGTCTCTCGAGTGTCTATAATGCGCGTTAAATGGGTATTTAACCTGGCCGACGTCATTCAGGGCGCAAAGTAATTCGCGAAGCCTGCTAATTCGACGCCGATTAATAATTGGCACGGGCAAAAAAGGTCGGCTTTCCAAAGGCGCCGTTAGAGTCGAGCTGCAAAGCATCGATGTTAGCCTAGTGCTTATAATTGTAAGGTACTTCCTCCCCCCGTCGATCGAATCGAAACGGCGCGCAACCTTTGACCACGATTTCACGCGGATTTATTTATAAACCGTGCCGAGGTATGGAAATAACACAGGGGTTTTAATTTATCGAGCATTTAGCGTGTATCGAGGGCCGCCGTCATCGACGATGAACGATCCTCCTTTGAATACGTTACCAGGTGACCCGTAAATTTCCTTGGAGAATTGGTTTTGGAACGCTTCCACCAGGGTAAAGTACGTCCACAAAAACCCTCGACATCGGCAACGTAATTGGCTGTCGAATAGCTTTAACGAGGGCCCCAAGATTTATGCGTACTTTTTCCTTTTTTTCTTTATTAGTCAGCCCCCGATCCAGAGCGAGCGAGGGGCGAGGGGAGAACTGACGGAATTTCCTGCCCCTGCCCCCGTGTAAAATTGTTATGGTAATTAGCTCGTAATATACATGGATTGAAATCCGATTAAGCCGGCGAGATCGGGTTTCGCGATACAGCCGTGTTATGGATATTCATAAATAAATCGCGTGCGATGGTAGCTTTACACGGCAGGGGTTACAATCCACGGGGTTGCAATTTCAATGGACGCAAGCTGTGGCAGTGAGAAAAGGCTCTGGTACAGTATGTTTTAGAACCCCGACTGCCAAAATTAATCGACCCTATAACAGTGCCAGTTGCGTGAGACGTACGGGAAAGCTTTCGCAACTGTGTTCCCCTTTGTTCGTTCAGGCCTGGCAGACGGAGAGTGTCAAGGCTAAGGGATTGCGCACGCGGGCACGTTCTCAATTTGTTCCATTATAACTTGGGGTTACTTCCACCCTCGTGCTTGTTACCTCCTCTCGACCTCTCCAAACAAAAGATCTCTATTTTTTTCGGGGGAAAACCCGGTGTAGCCTTTTCCCATTCCATTTCCCTTTCACACGTGGCGCGGGTGTATCGGCTACATCGGCGGCTGCTACGTCAACGGGTGGAAGACGGTCCTTTAATTTCTGTTTTCCCCGAAAGGAGACGTAATCCTGAAAAGTAGTCTTAAAGAGTGGCTTCGTTCGCTCGTTCCTCTGGCGAACGGCACGCCCCTCCGCAGACAACGTAATACCCCAGCGAGAATTATACGAAACAACAAAGAGCCTCGCTTCCCCATTATCATGCGAAGAATCCTGGAGCAGCTTCTCGCGGATTTCAGCATTCGACCCTAACGACTTCTCGTGATACGGTGCACAGCAATTAAGAGTTTTTTTTTGTCCGACCAAAGTGTATTCACCCCGGCGGGGGAGCGAGAGACAGAGACAGAGGGAAGAGCCAAGGGGCGGCGTATAGAGGAGGGAGGGCGAGTCGGTCGAGTCGGTGATGAAGAGGTGAGATCGTAGAATGGGGAAAGGGTTCCTGAAGAACGAATTGTGGCGCGGACGAAGGGCCGTAGAAAGGAAGCGATCGAGAACAAAGGGGTTGGCGAGACAAAAGCTCCTCTTCGGTGGCGCTCTTGATTTCGCGATCGTCCAAACGAGGAAAGTAGCGATTCGATGCTCTCCACCGGCGGAGGGGAAAACGTCCATCCGCCGTCGATTTCGCCCCGTATCGACGGCAACCCCGACTGTACACGTATACGCTCGCGGGAACGGCTAATGCCCTGTTCGTTCCCGCGTTAAGAGGATACTCGGACGGGCGGCGGCGTTAACTATTCATAAACTGGTAAGCGGTGCTCAGTATCCATAGAAAACTGCGGCACTAATGGCCAGCCTCTACTAATTAAACCACGTGGATATCAAATAATAGTATGCTTAATCCGCGGCCAACACGACCGCCGCGGTTCAATCGATTCGCCCGGATGCGTACACATTGCATGGAATTATCTATCGACGGCATCGATGCAGGCATTTAGAAACATGCTGCCTACACGCGGAATGGCTCTAGAAAGTGATTAGAGTGATATCACAAGCATGAGTGAAAATATTCTAGCCCAGTTGAATAATCCAGTCATAAATACTAATCAGCCCTCCGCTAGTGACAGCCTGGCTGACCAGAGTGACCATGATACGGGACATTCAGGTTTCTGTGGTCTGACCCAACCGGACGTAGAATCCTGGATCGCCGAGCTGCGCTCGAAAATTTGACTACGGTAGAAGTTTATACAGTAGAATAGGAAATTTCGTGGAATCTTCTTTACCCTTCGAAATTCCCTCGAATGTAATTTCCATAAGTTAATCCATCTGGGGCATGGGTGGCCATTCCCAAATGACGAATTCACTCGTTGACCCGCGGCCATCCAGAAGGAGGGTAGCACGGTGTCCTCGAAGTGTCGATTTATCTTTCTAGGCGCACCGGTTTACATTCTAGGGAGAAGGTGGACGAAGGGGTTGATCGGAGCAATGAGAATCGAGGAGCGACGCATTAAAACGATCAGGGAGGGACACGGCTAGATCGTCGGACATAAATTCAGCAACGTTACACCGGGATACGGCACTTGTTTGTTTCGGTCCCTGTGAAACGGATATATCGCCGCGCTTGCTGGCGCACTCGTTTTCGCGGGGCAATCGATCCAGTCGCAATTGAAATGCGATGTTTGCCCTCTATTCAAGCTGTCTAATGCTTTTTGTCCGACGACACGTGTCGAACGGTTGCACGATACTAGCCGCACCGTAGAAAAAAGTGGCGCGCGTATGGAAATTCACCTGTTCCATGCAGCGGCCCGAGTATCGAAGCGGAGCCGTGGAATCGGGACTACGAGTCACAGTGGTGATAGGATTATTTAAAAACGAAGAGAGGAGGCGACTCCGACCTCGAATCGGCTCGAGATACCGTATACGAAATCGAGAGGCTAGGACGTAAAGGAAAGTTGTGCTCGCAGTGAAAGAAACAGTTGCCGGGAATGCTGGCGCGGGGAGCGTGTGGAAGCGGGAAAAGTTTGAAGTCGAAGGCTGGAAGTTGGCGGAATTTTTAGGGAGCGTAAAGGGAGCTATGAAGAGGATCTCCTGTGGGTTATAGCGAACTTGTGTGATCTAAATTCACCTGAAATTCGTGGTCCGGGTCTTGCCGGGCCCGGCTGAAGTGGTTGGCACAAAGTCGAGGGACACTGGGGCTCGCTTGAAACGCGCATGCATCCCCAATTTTCTGCACAGAAGTATTTACCGTATCGCAAGAAGGTAACGATCCTCTTTCGGGCTTCTTCAACCGAGGCTAACGAAGTTCTCCGGCAGTCTGGAAAATCGAAGCCCCTCCCGCCTTTCATCGACCTGAATTCCCGTCGCCGAAAGTTGGCGAAAAGAGACAATGTGAAGCGGAGCAAAGGACCTCTCCGGGCTGCATCCCCACGGCCAATGACGATTTAACGTCCGCGTCCAATTAATTTTGATATCTGGATTCAGCGAACGGTGAAGCGCGTCCCGCCCTACTTTTGTCCCCCGGCCCGAATCGATTTCGCGGGTTATCTCTGGACAAACACGAGCGTGCCCCTCTTTCACGGTGGCGGGCTGTTGTTAAAACACGCGGATACTGTTGCCTATCGGGCTCGAAATCTCGTGGACGGTTCGCGCGGCTCGATTCGCTAATGAGTTGCTGGCATGGTCAAAGGAAACTTTAAAATACAGTCCCTCACTCTTGAATGTCACTGTGCATTCCCGGCGCATTCCCCTATACAACGGTGTCCCGTTATCGCGAGAGTGTCACACGAGAATTGCGTAGAATCGCCAACAAGTTCTGCGGGAGTGTTCATGGTCTTTCCGCATTCAAAGCCGTCCCGTTATCGACCCGAAGGGATTTCACCTCCCGGAGGCAGTTAACCAGAAGAATTACACCGCGAGCGAAATTAAAATAGCAGGGTTAATCAGGTCGCGACGCTGCAGAGCAAAAGCTCGGCCCAACTTAAACCCGGCTCGTCCTCGTCCGCCCCCGTCGAATCCATCATCCGCGTCTGCACGCGCGTCACCGTCCGAACCGGATTTCTTGATTAATTACTCACGAGTCCGTGGGACAGTCGGGGAAGTGGGTCGCGTCATCCAAATGATCTCCACTAATGAAACACTTGTTCCCTGCGTCGGGGCAAGAAGAACCTGTTTGATGCACCTCGAAACGAACCTTCGACGGTTCTCCAAAACTCTCGGCTTTCAATGCTTAAGCGGGGAGCCTGGTGTAGCGGGTCGAAGAAATCGAATTTTTTTTTGTTGCATAAATCAATAGTTGAACATCACAATAATATGTTCCCAAAGCTGCAAAACGAAATTCGAAAAATTAAAGCGGATATGGCCGGTTTTGCTACGGAGCACCAGGTTACGAGAAAACTTGAAATGTGTTTTTCTCGAAACGACAGTTTTACAATCTGCGGGCAATGTAACTCCAAAAATATTCAACCAATCGACTTGACCTTGTACACGGATATTTGTGAACATTTTCTTCATAGGGCTAATTTATTAGTATAATGATATTGTTTAAATAAATAACTTTTTTTACACATTTAAGGCAAAATTTCGTTGGAAAAAATGAATTTTTTTTTCAGGGGCCGCCATTTGTTCAATTTTGCATCTTTTAAGTTATGAATTTATACGATTTGTGCGTACACTCATAAACTAAACGAAAATTGTTCGATTTTTGGTTTCAGATGAAACCAAAAGACGCTACGTTGCCCGCAGTGCAACAATTGCGTCGCCAACGGACTGGGCATAAGCCGTTATAACTTTGTTATTTACCGCTCATTTTTAATAAAATTTTTTTTGTATCTACCTTAACCTGCTAGTACAATATCCTGAAAGTTTCAGAAAGATCGATGAAATACTTTCTTTAAAAAAAATTCCCGAAAAATGCCTCGATTTTCAGCTGGTTACACCAGGCTCCCCCCCTTAAGGGGGTATAGGACTATTGAAATCTCGAAAAATGGATTTTTATATTATTATTAATTCTTAAATTGTCATGCTTTGTGAACATTTACAACAATGTATCGTGAGGAAATTCGAATAATTACGGAAATTATAGCGCTGAACGTAATTGAGTGCACCGTCGAGTAACGGCCTCGCAGAGCGGTATTGCCGTATGGGACTTAACTTTGAAGCCGTTTATCTAGAAACTACATTTTCAAACACGGTGTACATCATAACTCTTGAACGAACGAATGTTTTCACTTAAAATTTTAACTGGAACTGTAGAATTCCTTTCTCTATCGTGTGGAATTTCCGCATCAACATTGGATGTTTGTAAACACATTTTATAACTGATTAAAGACGATTTTTTTCCCATACAAATGTGGAAAAAACTTAATTCGTGTGTAACTTTTACAATTTTTGTTAAAATTCGCTACCAAAGTTCCACACGATATGTATTAGTGTAGAAACTAATCATCCCAAAGCATTTTGCTTTTAGATGATTGGTTCACCTGGGACTATGTACACCAATTACAGCTGCGCGCTACGCGGGGCCATCTTTAGCGTCAAATAACTTGAATAATTTTCAAAATTCTGACAATTTTTTTATTTTACATTACTCGTTAATGCGTACATAAAAAACTGTGAAAAGTGCCAGTATGGTGATTATTTGGTATTTAAGCCATCCAACCGACAAGAAACCGTCGATTTCAGTCGTTCAATAGTCCTATACCCCCTTAAACACGATCGGGGACAAGCAATTCGTAGACCCTGGTTTCCACGACGGAAAAGATTGCGCCCAATTAATTCATCCGACAATATGGCCAGGTTTGTTTGTTCGGTGGAATTTCTCCCGACAGTGAATAGGGCAACGATGGAAATATTTGACACGCCACCGCGTATTTTCTTGTGAGGGGAAAAGGACCCGCTCGACTGGCGGCGATTGCAAAAATATTATTTCGATAAGCCCTAGAGGTAACGTGGCAATTTTTTCGGCTCGGCTGCCGCGTATGTTCCGCGACGGAAGCGGGGCAAAGTTCTTGGGCGAGGAGGAAGGGCGATCGCTGGCCCCGAAAATAGGATTCACCCTTTCGATGGCCGAGGGGAAAATACGCGAGCGTCGAGCTGGGAACGCTTCGAGCCAGCCAGTATGAATTCGAGTTTACCCGAAGGCTGTTGGAACGTTCACGCGACGAGCGGAATCCGCTCTCGCGGCGCGGCTGATTCCATTAAGTTGCACAAGCTGCGTGTTTTGCAGAGGTTTATTTAAGGACTTTAGCCGGCACAACTACGTTCGCAGGGTTGGAGTTTGCGAAATGCTTGCTCCAATGACGCGTAAGAACTTACCGCGCTGAAACGCTAACTCGATTCGACGTTTGAAGAGACGCTAGTCTTGCAACGCGGCAGTAAAGTGATAAAGCCAACGAACATGTGGGTGTGTCGTGAAGGCAGTTCATTAGGGGGCTCTTTTTTGCTTCACCCACTTGCTCGTGTAACTCTACGTAACTCCCTTCCTGACCAATGTAAATGCCATTCAGTAACCTGTCTTTTTATGAATCTATCAGCCTAAGATTTTATGAATCTTTCTTGTGCTGAAAATATTTACAAGTTTAGAATTCACATCGAAATTGGGTTGCCTCGATCACCGAACTCCGCAGTGGCCCGCTCGCTAAGTGGCTGTCGCTTTCGAGGGCACTTTAGTTAAATCCAACCTATCCAAAAATTTGTTTAGTAGATTTTAACAACTCCCATCACTCGGCTCTTTCCTGCCCGCAATTTCAGTCACGGGCAGCGAAAAAAGGCCGCGTACATTATCCGGCGAAAGCCGAGCATCCCCAAACAAGGCACTAAGGAAGTTGCCCGTTTGCGCGCTATTTATCGGAGATATATGCAAACGATTATGGTCACGTCGTAACACCGGCGTCTCTCCACGGCTAATGCCCCTCTCGCGTCGCTGCTCCAACCCCACCTATCAATTCGAAAGTTCCGGGGCTGGAATCTCGGTTTATGTCAATGGTGCCGAGCCATCCGCGCAAACGGTGAACTCCGATTTGCGGTGCACCCGCGTCTATTAAGCGTAACCAAAATTCTGCGCCGCTTCAACGGCCACCGAAGACGGATTTAACCGACGCACGTGTTTCTGCACACGTTCGTCATCGTTTAAATCGCGGTTCATTAAGGCGACGCGATCCCAGCCCGTGAACAGGGACGAATAATTGCTGAAAGTCTGCTCGCCCCGTTGCGAACTTAAATCATCGCTTCGAAATACTTGTACACGTTGGAGTGGCGCCGCGTCCAATTGGGCCGTTCAAATAATTGGCACGAGGAAGCTGCAGACTTCCAGCGGAGATTCTGATTTCAGCGGCGTAAACGACGGAACACAGGCTCCATTGTTTCTCGTTACGAAACAGCGCGCCGAGACGCCGCGGGACTGTGTCGATAAGTGAGTTTCGAGTTTAATTAAAAACGATCTTCCAGTGGAACGCGACTCGTGGCTGTTGGATGAGAGCTTACAATGTTTCTACGAAGCGCGATAAGTGCACCGTAGCCCCTAGGCTCGACAGGCTGGCATTAAGAATGAACGATTGCGCCTGCATCGAAGCGTATTAATGATCTTGCCTAATCTAGATTATATTTCTCCGCCGTGGGGTATTAAGCCGCGTATTCACCTGTGCATTCGCCCCGAATGTGCATTCGGCGCGCACCGATTTTTTGCTCGTGTGGCGCGCATTTGGCGCGCGTTCGGTGCTCGACGTGCATTCGGCGCGCGTTCGGCGTGCATTCGGCGCGCGTTCGGCGTGCATTCGCCGCGCATTCTCCGCGCATTCGGCGCGCGTTCGGCGCGCGTTCAGTGGTCAACGTGCATTCGGCGCGCATTCGGCGCGCATTCGCCGCGCATTCGCCGCGCATTCGCCGCGCATTCGGCGCGCATTCGGCGCGCGTTCGGTGCTCGACGTGCATTCGGCGCGCATTCGGTGCGCGTTCGGAACTCGACTTGCATTTGGGGAGCGGCAAACGACGAGTGCAGATACAATGTATGGACCGAGATCGAGGCGATTGCGAACCGAGCGTTCGCCGGGCCATTCGGGCCGATCCGCTTGCTGGCGGTCCATCAAAGCGTGCATTCGCGTCCGAACGACACCATGATGGAGTGGACGCCGCAAATTTGTCTCAAGCTCCTTGAGGTATTCGAGAAACACGAATCCTTATGGAATTCCAGACACCCGCGTTATTTCGATACTTTAAAAATGGACGACGCGTGGTGTACAATTGCCGAAGAGATCGGACCGGAGGCGGAAGATTGCAAGAGGAAAGTGGAGAGTCTAAAAAGCTCGTACAGACGGGAAAAGGGGAAAATTAAGAAAAGCACCACAACTGTGGTATGATATTAAAGTAATTGCCAATCTTTCTTCCGGCATAATCGCTTTTCTGTAGGCAGTATCTTGTCTTGCAATTTTATCGCGAATATATTTTAATATAATAAAAAAATCTTCCGATAACATCCTCGTGATGTTTTGAAATTGGTTGCTTCCCACTTCAGTATTTAAATCACGTAGAAATGTTTCGTTGCACCTGACGGTATATATTTTCCTCGTCTACCAACGTTTCTTCTTTTTATCCTTTTTTTTTAGCACTGTATACAATACAGACTTTTCTCCTCATTCTTTGGATCGGTGCTTATAGGGACTGTTGTGAATGAACACTGCACGATTCCCGAATGCGCGCCGAATGCACGCCGAGCACCGACCGCGCGCCGGACGCGCGCCGAATGCACTTCGAGCACCGACCGCGCGCCGAACGAGCAAAAAATCGGTGCGCACCGAATGCACGCCGAATGCGCGTCGAACGCGCGCCGAATGCACGCCGAGCACCGAACGCGCGCCGAATGCACGCCGAGCACCGAACGCCCGCCGAATGCGCGAAGAATGCGCGCCGAATGCGCGCCGAATGCACATTCGGGGCGAATGCACAGGTGAATACGCGGCTTTAGAGAACGCGAGCACTCAAGAGTTTTCTCATGGAAACTTAAGCGTGTACAGCAAAAGGCGTTAAATTAATCCCCGGCGATGCGAAACATAGGGTGACTGTACCTAATATCGCCAGGCAAAAGTTAAATTCCTGTCGATTGAATAATAATTGATATTTTTTCATGCAGTTCGTTTCAAAGTAAAGAGAAATTATTTATCTTTCATGTAGCATATGTTAGAATCGTTGAAACCTAAAAATTGTTAATTAGGACTCAAAAAACGTAAGACATGCAAAAATCGGGTCCTGAAAAAAGTGTACCTAATATCGCCTACTCAAGAAATATTGATTAATTCATGTACATATGAGTTTTTAAAGTCATTTTCACATGTGCTTTTATCATTTCTTGCTCTATAAATGTCTTTTTATCCATCTTCGATTTCATTTTTATTAGAATAATATAGAAATTTGAAAATATAGATTTTTAAAATATTTTATTTTTTACGTTCCGATGTACATATTGGACAAATAAATTTTATTTCGGTTGCTCCGCACATTTCGTGACCTCGCCTGTAACAAGCATTACATCGAAACCATTGTTCTCCGGTAGGCGGTATTGAGAACACGCATACTGCTAAAAGAAAAACGCTATTTTCATTACGAAAAATATTTGAATCGATTTAATTTCTTATGTACATCAGTAATTAGGTATTTCTAGTAGATATTCTTGCATTCACAGATTTATTAGACTTACCTTCTCCGAATGTGACGTAAAATTGTGATAGTCCAATAAATTTTTACACTATTAAGATTGTCTAAAATCCTTCCCTTTCTGTAATTGTTGATCACGTGATGCTGCAATTATAGTATGTCTTCCTACATATGTTTAGGTACTAATTCAGTGCATAACCTATAAATTTTAGAGCTTACTTTGCGAGATATAGCGAGTGGCGATATTAGGAACACTGGCGATATTAGGTACAGTCACCCTATATCGGACGTGTAAGGAGAGTATTATTTGCAAAACGCGCCAACCGATATGGCGTTCGCCGTACAGCGTCTGGCTGAAAACAGAGGACGATCGGTGTGGGCCTCCGTCCGCAGCCGACTCGCTGAATAAAATAGTTGTTGCTAACCAGCCGAACGAACGACACGTCTTTTATTAACCTTCCCCGATTAACTCTTACAGACGCAGTTGCAGTTCGAAGTTCACCGTTCGCCGTGGCAAAAATCACGCAGATTGTTCTCGGAACTGGCGATCCGCAAACACGGGTCTATTGAATCAGTGGAAACGTCCGTGGAAATATTCTTTCAGGCGTGTGATCCATCTGGCTATCAGTCATTCGCCGATTCGCCGGCTGGCTTTCGCGTAAACATTACCGATTCCATCGGATCGCGCCGGTCGAACGTCGCGCCGGCCCAAGGACTAATAGAACTCCGGTGTTCCGTTGACCGATCGTTAATGTTAATTCGCCGCAGCGAAATCCGGCCAGCCCGGCTGGAAATTCAAACGAACGGCTTGCATTCGGCCCGGTCGATCCTCGAGGAACGTCCACGCGTGATTTTTCCGTCTTCGACGGCGCGGCGTTCTATTAAAGCCGATGGAAACGGTGCCTCCTACCGGGGCTAAGGATGAAATTGGATTTCCTGTCCCTGGTCGACGATTGTGGTCTCTTTTCGCGCGCTACCCGTGCCTTTTACTCTCGAATTTTCCTTTTTGCGATTCTTCCACCCCCTTGGTACGATCCTGTGGCCGAGAAAACCGCTCCATCCTCTCTTTCTCTCTCCCTCGAGCGCGAAGACGGTACTCTTTGTCGGACGACGGGACCGTGCTGAGCTGGCCGCGATCGCATCCCTGGATCACTCTGATTGCACAGCCCTCCTTTTCAGGGATGTGTAATCTAAATTTGAAGGGGGACGATTTTTCGGCCGGGTATTGGGGGTTCTCAGAGCGGCTGAATCCTCGCCTGCGGACACTGCCACTTAATAATCTGCGCGTTGGGAATCTGGGAGGCGAAACTCTTGCGTTTGGCACTTTATTGCGGGTGGTATCGCGCGCCGGTGTGCTGAATATCTTTGCAAAGCGAGCGCCAGGTTTCGTTCGCGTCTGTTGGACCCTCTTTAGCGACGTGGCGAGCCTCGGTCGTTCTCCTTTCCGCGCCGCAGGATCTGCGAGCGTGAGGAAGCTTAATCTTCCGTGGTGTGCTGACTTGGACGGTCCCGGAAGTTGCCGAATCTCGAGGGTGCGCTCGCATCTTTCGCTCTGGGTAACAGGAGGAACCGCATCTCCCGTTAAACCCATTCTCCCGGGTGCTATTGTTTGAAACACCTTTCGGACCTATAAACTATCCAGGCGAATTCCGACGGGGAACTTTTCTCCGGAACGCGCTAACCATCCCGCCGTTTGAGCTCGTTCGTCTCGGATGTCTTGCCTCCCGAGAATGGGGGCAGCGCGATTGAATCGCAGGCGGTGTCCCGTTCTCCAAGGATCTGTACTCTGTTCTGCGTGAATTTTAGAATAACTCGGTGGAGGAAGAGACTACAACATGGTCCAGTGTACGATACACGCTGTCGAGTTTGACAGCAACGTTCTGTTTCACCGTGAAAACGAACAGGAGTCTTAGGAAATTTGGACTTGGAAAGATTCGAAAAGAAAGCGCAAACATTTAGACATATTTACGGTCACAGCCACTAAAAGTTTCCCGACCACTTAGCTGCTAAAGACAACAAATTGCTACGAGCCAATAAAGGAACCCTGAGTACACATTTCACCCCTCACCCTCGTCTTGGCCGTCCCATCGTCGTTCGCTACACGCGTCCCGGCAGTGTGTTGCAAACGAGAATCGTGTGCCGCTGCGGGAACAACCATCCGAGAAATTAAACGAGAGAAGGCTCGCAATAACGTCCCGAAGTGTCCCCTTCTAGCGGTCCTGTGTTACCGGGGATCGTCGCTGGATCCAATAGAAGCCGAAAGATTGGCCCTATCGGTGCTCGCGCCGCTGTGTACACGGAGTTGAAGTAAAACTGCTGTGCAAGCAGGGTGGGGAACTCGGGACATTTCGGGGGGCCGAAGTGACCGAGGGAAAGAAGTTCCCTTCAGCCGCGAACGTGTTTGCATTCGTGCAGAGGTATCGGTTATAGCGCCAAGTGATAACTCGGGAAATGAAATCGCGTGGACTTCTTCCAGCATTCGTTTGAGGCCAGTTGTGTCGGTTTTCCATCAGACATTTGAATCGATCGTGACAAAAGTCGATGGCTGGTGCGAGCACGGAATTCATAAATTATATTTCCGCTGGAGGAGAGGTTGGGACGTGCGGCGGAAGGGAGGGACGTAGTCGAATAGAGAGCAAATAAGAAAATAAGGGAGCGGATAGCATTCCGCAAGTTCCCGAGCTCGTACGTTATCCGGTTTGCGCTGTCCGATTGCCTAGCCTCTACGCCGCTGGTAGCCTTTCTTTCAGACGGTAACTTCCCCGCTTTCGAGGATATCCGTAGTCGAGTCCTATGGTATATTCACCCCCGCCGCGCGCCAAGACGCGTATGGAGCGCTTCCACTTTGTATGCGAGCTTCCTTTTATCGCAGCAATCAGGACTGACACTCGCCGACTATCTACCCCGAATATCGTACAGTACTTTACGTGGGTGGAAGCATTTTGATGGTACAATAGGCAGAACTGAGGAAGAGTAGGCTGTTTTCTCAAGCCTAAGCTCGAATTCGATGAACGCACCTTTCAAAGTTGAACTCCCTTTCTTGATAAGTGAAGAGTTCTTGTAGAAAACAATGTATGTGCCAAAATTAAAAAAAAATTTTATTGGAAAATGTTCTATTTGCCAATAGAATTTTAATGTAATTTCCCTTTGTTACCTAAGCTACCAATAGTGCTCTTCTTTAATGAAGAATTGGGGAGTTGCCAGTATTTGAAAAAAAAAGGGAAAAGTAGTGAAATCTACAGATTTATTAATGAAAAGCCTAAAATGATAGAAATATTAATAAAACACTTATTCGTTTTACCAAAATTTAATAAATAAAATTGACGTTTTTAAGTTGTGAGTCATGTGATCTCAAACGCCAATCACGGCGCGTGACGTCATTGTGCAGTAAACAGCGATTTATATATAGCGACGAGTGACACTTCGCGCATTTGCTCATACAAGTTTATATTAAAAAATATCGTTTACGAGTACTTATTACTCGATTTCTTAGGTAAGGAAAGTAGTGAAAGTAGGTATATTATTAACAATGGAAAAGAACTTCGTTAAAGGTGACAGCACAAATTTACCAACATTGGACGCTATTATGGTGGTTAGCTATTTCGCTACAAATCCAGACTTCTGTTCTGCCGAATACAGAAATGTTAAAACTTCTGTGTAAGTATATTGTTTTACTAGACAAGTGCAAGCTAGAAATATGTTTGAAAGAAATTAAATACCTAAGAGGTTATGTACTCTTACTGTATTATTTCTCTGTATAGGTCTTCAAGAGTAAGCTACGGCGATGATGCAGTTGGCTATGTACAACTCTATCGTAACTCTGGTGTGTGTACGGTGAAATGTAAAATGTTTGATAATAATTTTTATTATCCATTATTTTTGTGAGAAAAATTCACTCCTTACTGTCCCTAACCACAACTTTCGTTGTTTACTGCACGTTGACGTCACAAATGGTCACGTGACCATGCAGTGCGTTTTCGCGGCAATCTTTTTATTTCAAATAAAAATTACATTTTTTTCATGTTAGAGGTGTAGCAAAAAATTAATATTATTTTACAAGCATATTTTATCATAATGAACAGTTTTAAACACTTTTAAAAATTTTGTCAACTCCCCAATTACCGATAGTAATTCTTTCTTTCAAATTTATTGGAGTATATTAATGTAAAAAAATATAATTTTTTATGCATTTGGGTTATTATATATTCAAGCATATTCAGTAATCACAATACATCAAATTTCATAAATAATTTCAAGTCAGGTAAGGTTCTCCCTCTCCTAAAAATATTTGATTTTTGACACTTACGAGGCCAGAAAAAGTACCGCTTACTTTCAGAAACCAAACGCGGAACAGTACTCCTAAAGCAGAGTGTGAACGTCTGTTTCGATCCGCTATCCCTAATCTATCTTCAAACGTTACGGCGCTGAAGTGAAACTGTCTACGCTAACACGCGCAGTGACACGATAGATCTCGTGCCAGACTAGTTTCTACCATTCGTGGCTCGAATGAAACATTATCACCGGTTCCGCCAGCGTCTGCACGAATCTATCAGACTTGTGAGCGCTTCCCAAAGTGGAGCAACGAGTCCCCGGCCAGAGTGGCGTTTCGAAACGATTAATGACGGATAAAGCCGCGGCGCGCGTAATTAAAATGATACTCTCCCCGACGGCTGCTCGATCTAGCTGGCTGCGCGATCCATATTGGCCGGTCGCTGAAAGGGCGATCCGCGAATCGAACGTCCGATAATGCGGTGATTACGTAAACGAGAGTCCAGCAGCGACGATGGCGACTGCCGGGCTGCCTCAGCTCGCTTCAGATCCCCGATCTCGCTTTCCATGGTCCCTTCTCCGTAATTATAAATCACGGCTCGAGCCTGATGAAATCAGGAATTCATTATAAGAATGCGGCAGCTAAAGAGAAGGGCGAGGGGCGAGGAAATATTCAGGCGCAAGATAGAAGATAGAATAGGATTTTCAGAAAGTTTGCTTTCTTGCGACCCACTTTGCCCCGGTCGAAAGTTTTCCAGCGGCAGTCTTGGACCACCGCGACAAGCTTCCACGAGCGCGAGGATATTTTTCTTCCCGTGATTCCTGGGGAAATTATTACTGGCTGGCTGGCGAACCCCTTCTATATATACGTGCACGTCGGCTTCCCAAAAAGTAATTTATGTATTCGGGACAACAACGTGGCGTCTGTTGCGAAATACGGGGTACCCCGTGCAGCCTACTTTCACGAGCAACATTTGCAATGTTTGTGGCTATGAAACGTAAGTGGAGATTGCTTGTAGCAGATGGAAACATAGAGAGCTGAGTGTGTACTTTGATGGATATTTAAACACTTTTCTGGGCGAAGCAAGGAGCATGTTCGATGCACCTACGCTGTTCGGTAGAATTATAAATTGTTCGGTTGTACCAGCGGTTAAGAGATACCCCATGTAAAAGGAACAGTCGAAACTCGAGCTGCCGTAAAATTCAGTACATCGTTAAGCCCCGCCGTTACCTTATCCCAGGAAACAATTCGGTCGACGTGTCGTTCCTTGAAAATGCCAGGGAACTCCTAAGATATAACCTTCTTTCGTGGTTTTACCGCCTACTAGACTGCCGTTAGGGCTTCGATCGCTCGGGAGACTTTTATACGCACCCAGTTCTCCTCGGGATGTTCTGTTCAGACTCCTTCTGGATATTTATGCCTCAGATTTATGGATCCCATTCGGAAATTATAATACGCAAGATGGTCAGAGTAGAGCAGGTGCGGTAAATTCGCGGGGGTCAATTTCAGAAGAGTTAGTTGCCTGAACTGTCTTCGTACCACTGCAAATAATAATTGCATAACGAAAACTGCCATGGCTCTGACTACCTGTGCCTTTAAAACACTTCCAGAGACACTATGGCCTCTTAAGTTCCAGGAGAATCTTCGAAACTTAGAAGACCCTTCAAAATCTATAAGCACTTAGTTTACGGAAACTTAGAAGTCTGAAACTTCCATTAGAGTTTAGAAATTTACGGTAACTCGGCTGCAACTCAAAAGTCCACTTACATTTCGTTACTCCACCGATACCCTCGAACACTATCGAATATCTCACCTCTATGTTAGCTCCCAATCCCATCGCCAGCAACGCGTCACATTGACAGAAGCAAGAAATTAGTCTGAACATCTTCTCGCCTCGGCTGTATCGCCCGGCTCGCTGCAACGAAATCCGCTTAACGTCGTGATCGAATTTCCGCCACGGAGCATCGGATAGGAAGCGAAACTCGCCGCTTCTTCCATCCGTGTAGCTACGTAGTGGCGTTCTCGTAACAATCGGAACAGGATACACAATTCATCGCTTCGGCGCTGCACAAAAGGTGGGCCGGTGTCAGGGAGGGGTGGAAGGAGCAAGGGATGGTGTAACGCCTCGCTGGTCGCCGTAGTTTATCGTCGAAATAACACCAAGTGTCGGATAGGGGCGGCTGATTGCGCTCGAAAGAAATTGAATTTCGCTGGCAGCCGTGAAGAGCCACTGGTGCAGAGGGCCAATAATGCCGGGGGTCACGGCTGATCGGCCGATCGAACGAGTGTGTATCTTCATGATTTCGTCGGTGGTAACGATGCACGGCAGTCGGCCAGGTGCGACGCAAAAAACGGGTGAAAAAACGCGGGCGGAAAATCGAATCGCGACGGCGCGGGGAGCGACGGCGAATAAGGGCAGCGAACGGGAACGGGGAAATAGAATTCTCACCCTCTGGCAATTAAATCGATCTCCTACTGCGCGATCATCTTGATTTGCACACGGAGCGGATGTTCAACGAATATCGATCCCGTTTACCGTTTTGAATATCGTATTAGGGGTGTCTGAGGAATGTTAGTGTAGAAACGGTGGTGGACCATGGAGATTAGAGGGGGCTATTGTTATAGGGTAATACTACTGGATTTCATTCGCATTTGATGCAGTCCAAGTCGAGTCCCATTATGCGCGATGATTCGATGGGGATGAAGCGATCGCTTTCCCTTTTTGGGGGTAATGATAGAGTATAGAATTCTATGGTGAACACACGGTGTTACGTGGTATCGCTGGCCTCAGTTTCGGCGTTACCAGATTGTAATCGCGCTTAACACGCCTCGCATTATCGCGAGTGCTTGATTAAATGTTAAGCCGACTGTTTAATCGGGGCTCACGCGAAACGACGTGTGGAATACGGCTCGCGGTTTAATTAAAGTTAGGTATAAAGCAATCTTTATGCGTACCCCCTTATTAGTTTGATTACCATGAAAATAATCGCGGAAGCAAATGCGCGTAACGAGGAATATCGAGCTTAAAGGAACGGTGGCGTAAAGCAAAGTATTTTCATTCCTCTAAGTATACGTGTTTGCTAATTACATTTTCCAGAAGCAACGAAAGTTCGATGACGGGAAGAGTCTAGAATATTAATGCAGTTATCTAATTCTCGCGCAAGATATTATATTTCCAGTATATTCGAGAGCTACTTTCTCAATGGCCCTCGGCGTAATACTTTAATTTAAACGATTAAAGACATCACAGGGGTGCACGTAACACGATTAAGCGCCCATCCACCAAGTCCTCCAGCGCATTATCCTCTGTCTCTATGAATAAATCCGTGCGCTATCTTTCCATGATTAAAAGGCTCAAGAATGCAGGTCACAGCGTCGCCCCTATTACGAGAACCTTTCAGACCTACATACTCCCTTTAACCCTTATTGCGACGTAACACCCTATCATCGCAAAGTTCATTTCCGCTGGAAGGGCGGCCCAATTGCCATTCTCTCGCGGGCCTCCGTGGCCCGTCATAAATTTTCAAGTACGTATCGGAGGCTCCGAAATTCTCGGCAAAAGTTTATAGAAAATCTTGAGGATTCTGGAACAAAGAGATACGAGTAGAACGAGGCGCGCGTAAACTTTCCTATGTGCTCCCGGATGCATCGATGCTCCGGGATATTTGAAATGTATGAACCTACAGTAGGGGGGGTCGTTCGTGCGACGAATGAGAGACATATCACGATTTTCCGAGCAATTTTAACTTACTCGTGCGAGCATGTATTTTCGATGATCATTCATTCGATACGTGGACCATCATATGAATGATTTATTCCCCCCCGCAGCAGTGCTACAGGATCACCCTCGTTAGCAACGGCGGTAGAAGGAAAAATCGCATTCTGCGAGGTATTTAGGTCGCAACGGAACGCGCTCGCGGGAAGGCACGCGCGCGCCGCGGGACCAGCCGCATAAATTATGCCCCGAAACCAATTCGATCATCGGTCGAAAGTCATGCGCGGCCAATTACGCGATTAACAGGCTGAAAACGGAATTACTCTCGCGAGGGCGAGCACCGTCAGCCGGGATTCGGCTCGGAAATTCGACGCACGCCGCGCCGCCCCCGCCCCGCTCTCGCGCCTCCCCTGGCCCCGCTCGATATCGTTATCGGCGGGCGTCGCTGGAAAAACCATTTGCATGCCGCGCGTCACGCGGAATCGGCCGGCGTGAAGCACCGGCGCGTGAACCCCCGCGCTGATTACAGGCCCCGTGTGTACGCGATAAATCTGTACGCTCGATTTATCGGTGTTTACTTAAATTCCGATCTCGATTTAAATCGCGCCGGCCTGCTATTTGTTCGGATTGACGTTCGTAAATCATACGCGACAATCGAGCGACACGGGGCTGGCAAACAGGCGAGCTGCAACGCGACCGGTCTCCTCGCGGAGCTGTCGCCTGGACGTTCCACGAAAAGCATTCCTGAGAATCTTACGGAAGATCTAGTTATCCAGAGGGAGGTCAAAGAGCGCGATACCTTCTCGATTTCCGTCTGCCTGGCAACTCGAAACGCCCTTCGCGTCCAGGACGAGAAGAGGGAAGGAGGAAGGAGGAATTCGAAATGCTGGGGTGTCGAGTCGCCCGGTACGAACGGATCTGGAAATACCTCGGAGCGGGGGCAGGTCGAGGCCCATAAATCTGAAACCCGTACGATAAAACGCGCTGACACGGCTCGGCGACTGTAATTGCACCGAGTGCCCCGTAAACCGTGCATTTACATGGGGACGCGTATACACCCCGTAAACAGTGTACGCGATGGAACGTCGCTCACGGCGAGCAAACTTTTCTGCTAAAGTCGTTGGCACATGCACACGGTTCAGCCCCATTTACCGTCGAACTTGGGTTGCTACGCCAATAGCTAGACCCCAGCCCCGGCCCCGTGGTATCCTGTTTACGCCACGGAGCATCTGCTCCTTTTATCACTCCATTCGTGCTTTCACTTAATCCGCAAGCTCCTTGGTCCCTGCTTCTTCTGGCAGTTTCCATCCTACTATTCCTGCCCCGTCGCCTCTACCCCGCTGCTATCCGAGAATTCATTCTGGAATTGAAACCTTGCCCGATGCACGTACGCGGGGGCCGCCGCGCGCCGAGGGAGCGCGCAAGTTTAGGCCGTTTACACGCGACGCCGCGAAACTGCAAGGCAAATGTAAGCAGCGACGTTCGGGCGAGCTTTGAATCGCAGTCGACTGAGCTTGCGAACGGGGCCGGCTGTCAAAACACTGCCATTTCTCACGGCGTTATGCGCGGTCCATTTAAGGGGGCATGTCGTCGGCGTCCTCGCCGCCTCGCTCCTCCACGCTTGGCTTCGCTTCACCCCCGTCGCCGAGGCGTTATCTCCAGCGATTCGATACATTGATTCACGCTCATCCGCCTCCTGTGCGTTAGCGAGATTTCTGTCGAATTATTATCCTCGCGTCTCCGATATCGCTGATTGCTTTCTGGCGATGCGCTCGAATTCGGCGGACGTGTCAATGCGGGGATGATTTACGAATGGTTCAGTCCTGGTAGGAATTTATGCTTAGAAGGGGATTACAAGTGTCTTCCGTTGGAGTCTTTCAGTAGAAAGAATCCCCGATGGTCAGACATACAGTGCACGGCACGTCCAAGGAAGATTTGATTAGCGTGGCTTACAAAGTTCGTCCCTCCTTCTCGAGAATACATTGCACACCGTGTTTCCCCATAATCCAATAGCGAGAAACGATGTATATTCGTCAGGCGATGCGTTTAATGCGAGTTTCGCGACAAAGTAGTCAGTTCCGTCGGGTCTTAACAGCGTCTAGGAATCACAAAATTTCCTGCACACCGTCGACTCCGCGTCCGACTGTTTAAAATGCAAATATGGGCAAACAAAAGGGGATGAGGTGGCCAATTGGTTCAGCCCCGGGGGAGGGGAGGGCGAGTAATTCCCAAGGATCGTGGAGGCGCGGCGAACTTCGAAACGAATAAATTTCCGAGGCGTGTGCGCGGCGTTAAGCCTGCATTCGAACTTAATCCGTAATTTAAGTTGCCCGGCCGCTGGGAGGGCCCGAATGTATCGATTCCGAGTCGACGCGGCCGCGTGACCCTCTAACGATCGAAGCTTGAGAGAAATTCTGCGAACAAACAGCCCCCGCCCCTCTCGCCCTCCGCCTAACCCCATCGAGCCGAGTTTCGAGCTCCTCTCAGCGAGTTCCTTTCCATTCTTCGCCCCCTCGCCGGGATGGCCGGAGCCGTGTCGCCAGTAGAAATTGCAGCCCCCCCAAGCCAATTTCTCACGGTTGATTTGAATCGTTAATTGGAAGCGCTTATCGCCGTCGCGGCGCGTCGTCTAACGAGCTTCGTGTGTCGGCGCACACGGCCTTGTACGTGTACAACGTAATCGCGAAGTCCCCCGCCGCCGACTTGTGGCTAGCTTTCCTCCCGCTATCATCCACAGTTAATTACTGTCCGCCTAATTGTCACCCTCCCCGGGAAATGGGTTCGCCTATTAGTCTAGAAAGCCTGGCACGCGAAGGGCATCGAGAACCCCGACGAATTATAATCCCCAACGTGTTACCGTCCATCCTCTCTTCCTCTCTTTCACCTTCCTCGGCGCGCCGCGCGCGCGGTAAATGGAAGCGGAATTATTATTAGCCGAATGGATGGATCCACGTTTTTTTTCCCCCCGCCCCTCCGCCATCGCCCAGAAAAATAGCCAATTTCCTTGAGTGAGCTGTGCACCGCAACGGTATAACGTCATCAGCGTTACTTTTAAAGTGTATCGCGGTAATATGTAAATTTTCGAGAGTGCACCGATAAAACGTATAGCCCCGCGCGCTCCTCGCGAGTTATAGAGATGCAGGATCGCTCCTGGCTGCGCGGGGATGCTTGAATTTTGATTGGACACCGGTAACCATTCGCCTCTCCAATTTCGATGTATCTTATCGCTTTTTGATCCTCCTTTCGGTCCACTCCTATCGCATCCTTCTCCCAATCATATACCTCTGAACTTTTTCGCGATAGAGGTAGTGGCGTCGCGACAGCCACTGCGCCACGTCGCTCTTTCAATCGAGCGATATCATTAGTCCCTTCTCCGCGAGCTATCTCGACTACCTCCTCCCACAGATCCATTCCTCTCAAACTCGCATCGGACTCGCTCCGTGCCTGAACGTGTATCGGCCGTGTCTGCCGGGGAACCGGGGATGATATCTATTTGCACAGCAGCGGAGCCTCGCGCCACGAGGACTGATTACGACGTGCAGCTTCCAGACCCGTGATCCCGGTCGAAAGGTTATTAAATTCTAATGGCTTCTCGCTTCCAGGACCCGTTACCGGCAAGTTTACTGGGGTTCATGCGACCCGTCCGAACTAAGTTTCCGCATGAACTTGGCGGGACGCGAGCCCCGTGTCTGCCGTACGTCACCGGAAGCTCTCGAGGCTCGCCGGATAATTGGAGTTTCGAAGTCAGCCGATTGGCCCCGAAAGGATGATTTATCGGTGTCCCGGCAATAACCGATTCGTCATTAGAGGAATCATCTCAGACGCGCTTTATCATCGATTAAGACCCCCGACTCGCGCGCTAACCCGCCCCGCGTGTTATTTAGTGCCGCGTATATTATCCGGTTCCCTCGATTGCCTCGTCTTCCCGTGTACGAATCCAGTGATTTACGCGGAAACGCGTTTCGCGGATCGTTGCCAGTTCGAGGTTTAAGCAAGCATTGCTGGAAGGACGGGTGAACAGTTCGAAGAACTTCAGAATAGAATAAACATCTTGGAAACTGCAAGTTACTTCGTTAACAATCCAATGATCAACCAGTAATTGCGTCTGGGCGGACGTCCTGGCCGCTCGATGGTTCGGCACGATGCAATTTGAATGCAGCCCGATAGGACTCTAGATCCCGATCGAGACTTCGCCCGTGTCAGCTGTTCCATCTATCGAGGACCGTAATCTGTCGAGCCTGTTAACTGGTACATAGCAGCTGAGATGAAATTACCAAAGCTGCATGTCCGTTGGAGTCCCCGAGCCCGCGATCTTCGGCGAAGAAGTTCCGAGAGAAACTTCTACTATTCTTCGTCGCATAGTCCCCTGATTGCACAGCGTCTACCGAATTCAAAATCCCAATAGAGAAAAACCCCGTTCAGTCCGTCCAATATTGGCACTCCGTCTGTTCGACGCTGTTTAAAGGAACGAACTTTATCCCCAGTTAACTAGCAGTTCTTCCGAACTGCGAAGTAACGCTGGTTTTAGTATAATCTCCATGGCAGACGACTAGATGGATCTCCCTGCAGAGTGTCGAATTCAGAGAGATCCTCGCAGAATCGTTCTTTCACCATGAAGCTCTTGGCTCTCTTCAGAGCCGTAGAGAGGGATCTACGATCCACTGAACATAGGTAACTTCCACTTCAGAGTAATTACATACTTGGATTCCCCTTCGAACGGAAGCACAGACCCGATCTACTCTCGAGTACACAATAACTCACTGATCGGAACGTATCCTCAACTGTCCGTGACCGCGTTACTCCTCGGGAACAGTAAATTCGTCGGTGTCAAGGAAGACTTAATGGAAGAAGCGTAGCTGGTAACGCGTCTACCTCCTCTCGTTCTTTTTATTTCCCTACCGCGTTCCGGACCATCTAGCCAGGGCTATAAAACGCTGCTCGCTTCAACCCTTCTTCATCCCCCTCGCCCCGCGCGCCCTCCTCCCACGCCTTTCGATCTTGCTCGTTCTTCTCGCACCGTCCTCTATCAGTCAGCCTCCATCTTTCTCTCTTAGCCTGCATCCAGTGCCGTTTTACAGCGACGTTAGCCCGTCCGGTACGTCCTCGCTTCACCCCACCATCCCCCTGTACTTCGTTCTCTTTGGTGGTTTTTTCACCCTTCGTCGCCTCGCATGGGAGCAGTAAAGTCCGTCGTGCAAATAGCGAGATATTCAAGGGACGTTCGCAAGGGTCGCGATACCGTCGCCCAGCTGAAACTCCTAGTTAACCCGAGCACCGAAAAACCACCCTCCCCCCCCCCTGCGATGCCCGACGGCTAAGCGATAAACCACTCGGTGTAAAAAAGATTTCAACGTCCCCCGGTCCGGAGAAATGGCGCAGCTTTCCACTGCTTCTTTGGGAATTAAACATTTTTTCCAGTTCCATGTCCGACACGGACTTTTCGTGTTTAAAACGAACGAATTTACGGTGCGAGGGTGGTAAAAAATAACTCCGCCCGTTCCTTCAAGCTGCAAGTACGTCTCTGTTACGCTACTACTTCGCCCGACTTCGAGGAGCGTTCTGACTTCGCCTAAGTCCACGTAGAATTCCCATAAAATCGTGCCGCTATAAAAATTACTTTATCTCCTGTCATCTACCACGAATCGTAAGCCCCGGGCGATCGATTCCATCAATACCATTCGCACGGGAACCCACCGTGCACGGAGGCTTGCCGACCGAAGTCGACGTCTCTGAACGGGATTTCTCGAAAGGAGCGCGAAAGGCCGAGCACACCACGAGCCGAGCGCGATCGATAGAGGGGCGTAATCGAGAGGCAGATCTCCTCGAGCGTCACGGATTGGATGGCACCCCGGTGTTTCGTTCCGAGCACGGAAAGAAACCCCGAGGAATTTTCCTCCGTGAGAGTGTACACAGCGCGCGGGGGCTATCGTATCGCGTTCCACTTACCTCTGGTCTGGTTAAGGGAACGCTGTGTTCCACCTCCCGGTGGATAGCGCCCACCCCCGTCGCCGAGCGGTCGTGGCAGCTCCGTCTGTGGCTTGTGTTAAACCTACCTGGGGAATTCGTTACGTGCGGCCGTGTGTTGGACCTCTTTGCATGCCATCTTCCCGATGCATGCACCACCCTAGCTTCTGCATAGAGCTTCGCTGCCCTCCCTGGCCGCAGTTTCGTTTCGCCCACGCAGTCTCCCGGGTGGAGGGGCAGAAAGATGCGCATTACGAATGTAGAACTCGAGATTGCGGGGCGCGCGGGGGAAAGAACGGCCCCGTCTATGGGGCAGCAATTAATTCCCATGGATAATTAGAAATTCCGCGGGGATGGAATTACGTGAACGGCAGCACAATGGCGACGAGTTTAGCGGCACGCGATTTCCGATGCGAACTTGGCGCGTGGGATTACACCATTGTTCAAAAGCCCGGGATTGTACGCCACGGGTTGATGAATATCTGCTTCAGCTTGTAAATCCACAAGTTCTTTCCTTGATAAGTGACCTGCGCGGATGCGCGAATAGTTACTCGGCTGCGGAGTAAGGATGTATGATTGATTCGACCTACTGGAGTCCTGTAGCGCGCCGCAGGAGCAGTGTACTCGCGCAGGGGAGTGGGTCGGCGCTTGGTCAGACGTGCCATGCAAAATACTAGAACCGCATCTCCCTGTAACTTCTCAGTGGCTCATTATTCTAGAAATTGACTTCGGCAGAAGTTGCCCGCGTTGATAAGAACTTTACCATAAAATTACGATTTTAACAATTTCATTTAAGAGTCATTCAAGTAAGAAGTAAGGCTCCCCAACTTTTAAGTAGAAATGTACCCTGCGTTCAGCTCCGTTCCTCGCGAGCACGTTTCGCGGGCGACTTTTAATATACCGATGGTTGAAAGCGCGAACGATTCCAAGTGAAATGTGTATAGGGTGACTGTACCTAATATCGCCAGTGTTCCTAATATCGCCACTCGCTATATCTCGCAAAGTAAGCTCTAAAATTTATCGGTTATGCACTGAATTAGTACCTAAACATATGTAGGAAGACATACTATAATTGTAGCATCATGTGATCAACAATTACAGAAAGGGAAGGATTTTAAAGAATCTTAATAGTGTAAAAATTTATTGGGCTATCACAATTTTACGTCACATTCGGAGAAGGTAAGTCTAATAAATCTGTGAATGCAAGAATATCTACTAGAAATACCTAATTATTAATGATGTACTTAAGAAATGAAATCGATTCAAATATTTTTCGTAATGAAAATAGCGTTTTTCTTTTAGCAGTATGCGTGTTCTCAATACCGCCTACCGGAGAACAATGGTTTCGATGTAATGCTTGTTACAGGTGAGATCACGAAATGTGCGGAGCAACCGAAATAAAATTTATTTGTCCAATATGTACATCGGAACGTAAAAAATAAAATATTTTAAAAATCTATATTTTCAAATTTCTATATTATTCTAATCAAAATGAAATCGAAGATGGATAAAAAGACATTTATAGAGCAAGAAATAATAAAAGCACATGTGAAAATGACTTTAAAAACTCATATATACATGAATTAATCAATATTTCTT
Source organism: Andrena fulva (assembly GCA_946251845.1). Classification (NCBI taxonomy): domain Eukaryota; kingdom Metazoa; phylum Arthropoda; class Insecta; order Hymenoptera; family Andrenidae; genus Andrena; species Andrena fulva. The sequence goes on along the minus strand of OX276329.1, from coordinate 54,926,135 downwards.
GAGTAGGCGATATTAGGTACACTTTTTTCAGGACCCGATTTTTGCATGTCTTACGTTTTTTGAGCCCTAATTAACAATTTGTAGGTTTCAACGATTCTAACAGATGCTACATGAAAGATGAATAATTTCTCTTTACTTTGAAACGAACTGCATGGAAAAATATCAATTATTATTCAATCGACAGCGATTTAACTTTTGCCTGGCGATATTAGGTACAGTCACCCTATAACACGATCCGGCTGGTACTCGACGGAAACAAGTTCCGCGGAACTGGGTGGAAAGTTCGCGCGAACCGACTGCGTCGAAGGATTTTTTCCCGCTCTGTCCGATCCGAGTTTTACTTGGCCGATTCGCCGGTACTTAGCGTTCTTTTGTTCGCCGAGTTGTTTCCCCCGTTCTATCCGTTTGGCCCGAAAACACAGTTCTCCACGGTTATCCGCGCTTCTGGTTCCCGCGAGCGTTAAATCTCGCCGGGGCGGTGGCAAAAACCTTGGAAAAAGATGTCTCGTCCGCGGTCAGTTAGCCTTAATTTGGAACGCGGCCAGTTTGAGGTTATTAAGAACCGGCGGACCGTATCCGTGCCGCTTAAAGTTTCAATTTTCATAGTCTCGCGAGTTCGTGGGCTCCAAGACAGGCAAACATTTTTCCACGGTTTTCTGCAGCGTCCTGCATGGAGGATGCAAAAAAGCAATTCCACGGGACAGAACGACATCGCGAGAGAGAAATGAATTCTGTTTTAATTTTGCGTGTAAGTAGAAATACAGGACCTTGTAAAAAAACTGACAGGGGCGTGATCGGGGGTGATTATAAACGTTACGTACCTTCCTGGTCGGAGCGATATAGCCCCTGATTGGGGAGCTGCTAGTGGATCACGTAACCAGACACGAACTAATGAAACTCGTTGGTTTTTCTAGCCCGTCTCGGTTCGTTGGAAAGTTTCCTTTAACGAGGCGATCGATGACGGTGCACAGCGAGCTCTCGGGGTGGAATCGAAGGTGCAGACCCCGAAATGTCTGCCCTTCGAGGTGCACCCCCGTGGTGCTGTAGGTTAGACGATTCCACGGGACTCTAAAGGCTGCACTAGAATTGACTTGGTCCCGATGTTTGGTGCTCCGTTCTGGTTAAGGGATCGCCGTCAGGAGCACAGAGAACGCACCGACGTGGCAGTAACGCGGTGTGAAAAGGTGTCAGGTAGGTCCTAAAGCTCCTTTCAAGCTCGTTAGTTACTTATCAGCGGGGCAAAAGGGTCGCGAGGAAAGTCGGAATAAAGGCTCCTCCAGGGTTGCGCGCTCTGCAAAAGCCGCCGTCCGTCTTCCGGGGATCCTCTCGTTCCCGTTGGCCGTCCTCAAAGACAGAAATCGCGACAAAGGATACGGAGGGAGGCTGAACTCGAACGGAACCGGGTTGGCGAGCTCGCGGAGGCGCTGCCTGCCGGTCGGAAAGTCTTCTGGAAACAGCGCCAAGCCCTCCTTTCAACGCTTTTATTTAGTAAACATCGTAATGACATAGTATGTACAATAATATACCTATCTAGTCTAACGATATCACTGCGATTACAGATTCTGTCCGTGATTATCATTCTCCCTCTCCTCGATTCTTACGCTCGTCCGCTTCAGCGTCGTCGATTAAGAGCTACAGGTTGCCGAGTGTGTCCACGACGCGTCGTTTCCGACGCGTCCCTTCGAATCTCTCTTCTCCAACGGCCGTCTCGCGCTTGGCCGACCTATCAACCGTCGTTGATGCGATAATCGCCGAGGGACCAGTCGAAAGAGAGGCGGCGAGGGCGAAGCGGGGCTGGTTTTTCTGCGAACCCGATCGCTCGTACCGATGTCACTTTTCGTTTCTCTTTGCTGGGCGAAAACACCGTTCAACGCGGGAACAAAGTAGCGGACAGGAGGACGCGGCGATTCGTTCACGGTCGCCGGAGCGAAATCGAAACGCGGGGTACGACGATCCCTCGGAGCGAATTCTATTCGCGGGCGGAATTCGATTCACGACAGGCCCGGCCAGCCGGAACGAGCAAAATCCAGGGCGTTTGTTTCAATGCCGGCTGTTTCTTTTCCTGCTTTGCCCCCACCCTGCTCCACTTTGCCCGCTGTTTGAACGTGCAACATTTACCCCGTTTCGCGTTTCATAAACCCTGCAAAGCGCGATATTTCAGCCTGGGAAAACTTGCGGAGCGCGGATGCGCCGGCTACCCTGAAAGCCAGCCTCCTTTTCAAGCATTTTTGTTGCCCATTCAGAAGATACGAAGCCCGGATACGTCTTTCGAGGGTCCTCGTTTCCTTCGTCCGATTACCAATTACCTCGCGGCGTGAATAGAAAGTTGGTTACATGCCCGGGGCGTTTCGAATCGCGAGCAACGGGGGGAGCGAACATTTTCCTGATTGTGCAACCAGTTCGATGCTTGAAATTTCAACTGAAATCGAAGATGGAATAATAGTGGTTGTTTTTTTATTCGAACCCGATGGATTCATCTCGTGCGCGTAATATAATACACAGAAATAACCAAACTCGAAAGACTTCGATAAAAATTGATTGTAACCCCCGGGAAACCCAGTTACAATACGAGGAACGATATTTGGCGAAACTCTACGTTGTCGAAGCTCCGAGAAAAGCTGCAATGCGAAAAAGCTGCGGAACGCGATGAAGCTGTGTTAAACTTTGAAATACGCTGCGCCGAATCCGCTTTGTTAACTCTTAAAAAAAAAACAAATAACAGAAACGTGCACCAGTTTCCCGACCCTTTGAAACTTCAAATCGATCACCTCGATAAGTAATAGGATTTTGTGCGGAGTTAGTTAGCAGCGAACTCTAGTATCAATCGTTGGCGAATGAACAAAACTTCAGATGGGACAACCAACCCCCCCCCCCCCCCCCCAGTTTCCCTCGAACGCGATTCCTGACAAAAGATCCGAAGCTTCTGCTTAATGGACCGCGTTTCATTCGTTACACGTAATTTCCGCCGGGGGAGAAAAATCCCGAAACTTCGATCCCTCCCCCCTCGGTGTATGCGACTATTTTGTCGAGTTCACGGCGGCGAGGTGTATCGACTGCTACCTCCACTTCACCCTCGCGAAACTTCCAGAACGCTGGCTGTTCTCGTCGGATCTCAGGGCCGACCCTTCCTTTCCTCGCCTCTCTTTCGACTCGCTTTCGCGGTCCAAGTTGGAGAAACGACCGCCACCGTGGTAGGAACACAAAAGTGAGGGGGATTCGATCGGTTTTGCCGCGGCTACGAACCGCAGCGATACTTTCGTGTCGGGCTATCTGCGAGAATATCACATCGAAACACACACAGAAATAGAAAGTGGAAACTGTTCGTCGTGTTTGGCGTGTCGCGCGCGGAGTGGATCCGGTCGTAGGTGGTCCGTCAAACTTCCCGCGATCCCGCGACCCTCTCTGCTTGCAGCCTTTTTGCACAGTGTCACGTACGCAGAGTTTCGACGGGAAGCCTCTTGGAAGGAAGGAAAAATGTACAAAGTAGTAAAAAGTTTGTCAGGGCTCAGAGAGGGGAGAGTTGCGTTAAAGCTCGCGGCGCTCGGTTCGAGGACCACCGATCGGGAGGAACGATCGAGATTTCCGACCTCGGAGGGTGACCATCGCTCAATGTTCACTACTTAATCCGAATATCTTACAACACAGATTCCATTATAAATAAATGATCGTACTAAAAGGTAACACCCGATCTGTACACCCACAATTGTCTGGGCTGAACAGTCAGCTGATCTCACAAGTCGCTCAATATTCCCTTGTCCGAGCATCGTGCAAATAGAGTATAAACATGCGGAGCGTAAAATAGACTGTAGGGGAGACCGGGGCAGATTGTAACAAAAAAAGTTTTCACAGTTTTTTCTCGAAAGTGTTTTCCTCAATCAGGAAATAATTTGCGTGATTTACTACTTACATATGTGGTGAACTAATTGCGTGAAAGTACGTGACAAAATCTTGGACACTTAGACATCTAGCGTCATCTTAAACAAATCTGAACCTTTGTTACAATCTGCCCCAGTCCGGGGTAAATTGTAACACATCTGTTTTACTTATTTAAATACAAATATGAACACAAATAAACATTTCTAAAAAATAGAAATGAAAACACAGATCATTATTAAACATTTGATATACATGAGTTAAGCAATCATTGCTTATTCATCTGATTCTATCAAAATCTTCTTCTGTGCTTTCTTTACTTTTGCCTTCATACTTTTTTTCTATTTTTTGGATTCTCGATTGTCCTGTTGTTCGTCTAGAGCATCTTTTTCCGGTGTGTCAGCAAATAGCTTGCTTTATCACCATTTGGAGCGGAGTAAGTATAGTAACATGTTACAATTTACCCCGAGGTCGTATTTTTGCGTTTTATCTCAGCAAACGAGAAACTAAACATCAAATCACTAAAATGCGTACACATAATAATAAACCAATGTGTACTGATTCGTTTGCGACAAAGAAACAAAAATTCACACGGTTCCTAATGACGGTTAATTGAAATGAAAGTGCTAAGACAACATTTACTTACGTGCTCTAAATACTAAAATTCTGGGCTATTACCACAAAATGAATAGGGTAGATGTCCCAATTACTGCCAGTGTCCCAATTACTGCCACTTGATTTATTATATGTAATAAAAACGTAACGTATAAAAAGAAAGGTACAAAAAATAGTTGTTATTAAATGGAGATTCTGATTTACATTAAAATAAAAAGATATATGTACTCATATGTACCTAGGACACGATGATTTTTGAGGTGACAGTTATAGGTACACTAGGATCGCTCGCGAATTTTAATTAATTATTAATAAATTCTTCATATTTAATTCATAAAACTATTTTTGTTTAATGAAAGAGATGTTAAATAATATTATCTTTCAAACTGAAACAATTTTTAGGTTACACAACACGCGAAATGATTAAATGAAGTTCGGTTATAATCTTAAGGTGGCAGTAATTGGGACATCTACCCTACATAACGTTCGTTTGTGTCACTAAAACCGACGGTACTAATATCGCCAAGCAGCTCTCGCATGCTGTGGGTTACCAGATTTGTCGTTCAAAAGATTTTACTTATGTTACAATTTACCCCGTGTTACAACCTGCCCCGGTCTCCCCTACCGTTCACAACGCGATACGAAAAATTTCCGATAAACCAGCACAGAGGACAAACTATACCAAGTGTCGAGCAAATCATTTTCACTGCCGTGAATGAAAGTGGAGTACCATTTTTGCGAGTGCAGTGCCAATTGCCTGAGCGATGGCAGCATGTTCACCGTTCGGGCCGCCCCGACGGTCCCTCCCGAAGAAGTTTCGCCAGAACCACTCGGTCCGCGAGACTTGATTTCCACGCGGTAAACGCGATTAGATAGATCCGCTACAGATCCATTGCGCACCGGTATCGGGTGAAAGGGGGTGCCGCTTCCACGCATTTACGCTCGTGCAGTCGGCGCGTGACTATCATCACCCGGCCACAATTTATAATACAGACGCTATGTACAGGTTGAGTGTTTGCTCGTCGACGCTAATACCCGATCGTCGAACTGCAAACAGATCTGGCGCACGACGACGTTTGATCGCGGCTTATTAGATTCCCATTCGAACATCCTGATGTATGTCCTCGCGCACACGCGATTAGACGAGTTTGCCGAAGCGCGTTCAAGCGTGCCAGCGGAACGACGCTCGCTGTACATCAGCTTCCTCCGCTTTAAAGTCACTACGGAACTTCCGTGTCGCGTTTCCCATACGCGCTCCTTGCCTCCGAGAATCATTTGCAGACATTTCAGTGAAACGCGGCTTCGGGACCGTCAGGCAGAATTTGAAAGAATTACTCCCGCCATATACCCTTGGTTTTTTGTAATCGTTTGTTACAATAGTCTGCCTGTTAACCTGCCAACTGTGGAGAAATCGAATGATTGTTTGAAAGCAGTGATGCTAGGTGTTTGGCAGTCGCTAGCGTATCGAAAGAGCGAATGTATCGTTTGTTTCTCGTTAGCATCGCGAAAGCACTTTATTTGCCAAATAACTGGAGCCAGTTAACAGGTTACAGAGACCGTTGAAGAGCCCGATGCTAATAAAATCGAACGGTGCCACGTGCCAGGAATAATTTGTAAAATTTGTCGACCTATTGGTGCCGACACCGATCGACAAACTGGACAAACCAGCACAGTGAACGAAAATTAGAACGTGACCTACGAAATCCGCGTGCTCGGACCGCGGCGATTGCTTGGACCTGGCGCGTGCAATAATAATTGCCCCCGTAATTGTTCTCCCACGTTTGCAATTCTGACTGTTAATCGGCTGGAAGGGAATCGCGAGGGTTTTTCGCCGCGATGATGCACGGCCCGTTCATTGAATGCTCCACCAAAGCCCGCCCCGAGTATTAACATTTCTATCACGCGGACCGTCGGATATTTCCAGGTCGAGTTTTCAGCGTTGCTGTATTTACTCGGGGAATCGCGGGATAATTCGAGGCAGTATACGCGGGCGTTACGCGTCGCCTCTGCTTCCACCGCGGAGGCGCGATACCTCGACGGTTTATTAATCGATGGGGACTAGAAATTCCGATTCCACCCGCGGGGAAACTTTCTTCACGGTTCACCGAGTGCCCTCGATCCAACAACCACGGGGATCGAGCAGTCGAGTCACGTTTTATTTCCCACTGAATGCTGTCTCGCGCCCCCCCCCCCCCCCCCCCCCCGCATCATCGAGATTCGGCCGATCGTAAAGCGTACCGCGAGACGGTCGTTCCTCGCCTTTACGCCTCCCGTAAATCGGTTCCCCTCGATGCGAATTATCGAGGGGAGCCCTGGATTCCTCATCTGTGAAAGGAAACGAGGCGCGCGGAGGCCGGGCTGATCCTCGGCGGACTTCTTCCGGTATTAGCGTCGACGTTCCCTTAACTAAACGCTCCTCGACCGAGACGCGATTGTGGTCGAAGCTCGGGAGACGCGTGCCGTTCATTTCCAGTCTAAAATGCTGGGGACACGATCCATTGTGATCTCTGTGTCATCGGTGCCCCGTTGCGATAGCCCAGTGGGCATCGGTTACAGGGGGGACGCGAAAGTTCTCGGTTCTGTAATCAGTCGAGGGCGAGCGTACGCCCTGCCGCGAAATTCAACCCTTTGCCTGTTCGCCACGTCCTCCGGTGACCACTGACGAGCCAGTGAGCGTGTATGGAACTTATCGGCGAATGGAAGTTTGCGATGGCTCGCTCTGTCTGTCGCCAAAGTGTGCGAGAGGAGAGGATCTAGGCGTCGCGCCGGTCGGTGGATAGCGCAAAGAGCTAATTTTCGCTCGCGGTATCCAGTAAATTGAGCACGATCGTGTGTACGCCAGACTACCGATCCGTCCCTCCATCTCGTCGATCACGGCGAACAGTCGCGCGCACTTAACGAGAGCGTACCCCCGACCAGGCTCGAACTTGGTCTAAACGGCGTGACGGCGATGCCTTCGTGTCGTTCGTTTACACCGACGATATGTACAAAATGATCAGAGACACCAAAAGACAGCTCGAGGATAAAATGGGCCCCGCCGTTCCGGTCTGCATCGCTTCGGGTCGTTCGCCTGCAACAGAAAGCCGCTCGTTCTCAACTTCGCATTTAGCCGCGGCGCACAGTGGGACGAATCGACATTTAAGTAGGCATTCACTTCATTTTTTACATTTTTCATCATTTTGTGATTACTAGCTTTAGATTACAGAATTTAGATAATGATTTTGTAAAAAAAATTTTTTTTTTATTTTTTGTGAAAATAGCCACATTCATCTGGATTAGCCAGGCATAGTGAGCTGGGGTACATTTCGTGACCCCAGAGTTTACCGCTGGAAAATTTTTAGGCGATAGACAAACACACAATTAAGATTTCTTGTTACAATTTTCGTATTTTTTTAAATTAAAACAATTGTTCGAATTTGTTCGTAAATTCAAGCATACCTCTTAATTCTGGATAGACTTCAATTTCACAAAATTCAATTTTTATATCCGTCCGCATCCGACCCTTTGAAAAATTGATATTTTTTTGCACAAAAGCAGGTGCAAGTCTGGAAAAATGTACTATTTTGCTTCAATTTACCGCTGGAAAATTTTTAGGCGATAGACAAACACACAAATATATAAACTTTCTGCTTTATAGTACCTATAAGATAGGTAATCTAAGATTACATATAATATATTCTACAATAAATACAATTTTTTTTTGTGCTTTTGTGCAAAAAAATATCAATTTTTCAAAGGGTCGGATGCGGACGGATATAAAAATTGAATTTTGTGAAATTGAAGTCTATCCAGAATTAAGAGGTATGCTTGAATTTACGAACAAATTCGAACAATTGTTTTAATTTAAAAAACTACGAAAATTGTAACAAGAAATCTTAATTGTGTGTTTGTCTATCGCCTAAAAATTTTCCAGCGGTAAACTCTGGGGTCACGAAATGTACCCCAGCTCACTATGCCTGGCTAATCCAGATGAATGTGGCTATTTTCACAAAAAATAAAAAAAAATTTTTTTTTTATAAAATCATTATCTAAATTCTGTAATCTAAAGCTAGTAATCACAAAATGATGAAAAATGTAAAAAATGAAGTGAATGCCTACTTAAATGGCGATTCGTCCCACTGTGCGGCGCGCCGGACAAGAGAGGTTTGCGTTCGCGGGTGAAATTTGGCAGAAAATGTTGGTGGGGACGACGAACATCCTTCGCATTCGCGCGGCCCGCTCTTACAAATGCCTCGAGACGCCGTCGGAGTTCCCGCTCGCCGTTTTCTTTCCTCGTTAAACGTCGCCCGTGGCGAAATGCTTTATGCGAACGATTGAAATGCAATTTCCGCCGCGCTCCCCGACCTCGCGGAGAACTCCTCGACCCGTGAACGCTGGACAAATTTGTCGCCAACGATCGACGACCCTCATTGCCCGACCAGGAAACGTCGACCCGGCACTCAAAGAACAACGGCGGCCCGCCAGTGCCGAGGGATTTTTGTCGTTAACAAGGGGAAACTTTCGTCCCGAGTTATTCGCGTAAATACGCGCGGAAATAGGCCGCGACGCGGCCGGAGTTCCCGTCGAAAAATCCTCGCGAAGTATTCCGGGGAACGTAATGAAAATCACGGGAAATTTCGTTTGAAACTGCATAAACGGAACCATTCCCCGCGAGCGCGATGACAAACATTCGCGGGTCGCGCCGAAGCTCTCTCCCTTCAGCGGCGCTGGCTGAATACACAGGCGGAACTTCGCTGATGCATAATCGCCGTGTGCCGGTAAGCCGATTGCCGGGTCCCGGATGACAGTGAATTTCGACATTTTCGGCAGCTCGCGCGCGAGGAAAGGCAGCGAACGAGCCGAAAAGACGCGCGCGGGAGGTAATTTATGCGGCGAGCGAGAAACTTGCAGCCGTGTTATCCTTCCGGGGGCAAATGCTCCACCCCGGTAGACGCGGGGGAGGCCCGTTTTTGATGCTTCAATCAACCGCGAAGCTCGTTTCCGTTAACGACACAGCCCCGGCGACTGGGACGTCGGTTTTACTACTCGGAATTGTTTCGTTCCGTTTTTATAACTCCCTCGCAAATCGCCGTCGACGTTTCGCTCGTGTGAACCGCGAGAAGAGACTTGGACCGTAAATAATTCCGCAACGGTTGTAAAAGGAGAATCTACCGACATCGTTTGTTTGAAAAATGTCGTCCCTTTGCGGCACGGTGCAGTCGCTGGAAAGTGTACCGTACATAGTTAACAAATGTATAAAAAATTCTGCCCCCGGTTTTTACATTTTCAATTCAGCATGGACGTTTCCATTCTCTTCTTTCCAGGCTGTGGTCCGTGCAACGTCGACTGGTCGCTCTAGACTGCGCGTGCATCTGTACTTACGCGCCACCTTTGCTTAAGGGGACTAGGCAGTCAGACACTCGATTTTTTTTTGCATGTTTCGAAAGTACCACCCTTCCCGATTAAAATGCCGTTTGGTTTATGTTAAAATTCGCAAAATTGAGGATTTTACAGCCGAAAAGGTCGAGCGCGCCATAAACCGTTTCTGCGCGCACGCAGGTAGAATAGATTCCTCTTTTGAAACTTTAAGCGCGTTTTTCTCGGAATCATATTTCCTCTTCGTTTTGCAGTGATTGGGGAAAAACGGAGGTATCAGTCGATTTGAAAAAAATTCAGCATGTATGAAACATGTCTCGTTACGACCTGCACCTACGCATAAGTCTGTAAAAACTCCTGGTTTGTCAAAAAAAAAAAATAGAATGGCTCTTTTCCCTGGCGAAAAATGACGTTTCTTTAAAATTTGCCGCTTTGCAGCCACCATTTTTATAATTTTGATTTTTTTTCTTATTCAATAGGTTCAGGGCAGAATAGGGGCCAGGGCAAAGTATAAATTTCAGAGGATATTTCACAAATAAATTTCTTACGGCAAGAATCACTGCAAAATTACAGCGGCTCCAAAAAAAAAACGCCTACATGTCAGACGACTGTAGCGCTTTCATACATATGTATATAATATTCAAATCATTTCTTTTTTACTGTTTATAGTATTAATAAACATTACCCAAACGTACTAGTCACAATTTGTGTTCATCTCCTTGTAATTAATTCGCAAAAAATACTTGATTTTCGAGCGATCTGACTGCCTAGTCCCCTTAAGGAATCGAAGGGTACAGCGATAGGGGGGGTAGCTAAAGTGACCACTTGTCGTATCGGCTCGCATATAGTCTCTTCGAAGAGAAAGCAGAGAAAGACCGCACGCAGGGTTGTCGCTGGCGACGCGGCAGCCAACGATCACGCTTAATCGGGGAGTCCCATAATCGCGGGTGCAAACACTCACCATTCAGAACGTGAACCTTGATGGACGCCGTATTGGCGTTGCTGGGCGTGCACTTGTACTCCCCAGAGTCCGAGGGCTGCGCCGTCTGGATGAGGAGCCACGAGGTGGTTACGTCGCCACCCTTCTCGGTTATCACAGAGACGCCGCCCCTGGGACTGTCGTAGCTCAAGACTTTCTCATTGTAGTACCAGAAGATGTAAGCTGGCGGCTCCGAGCTGAAGTGTATGGCGCACGTCAGGTTTATCGTGCTACCCGCTCCCACGTACAGATCTGGACCACCCAGTATCGTCGCTGTCGGCACTGCGATAAAGAACGAATACTCCTTCTTTCTTTTCCTTCCTCCGCCGCACACGTCGCCCCCACCGCGCCCCTCGACCGCCCCGTTCGCGACACTCGCTATTTCGGGTCGATCCCCGAGCGGCTCCCGCACGAGGGGCCTCTCCGAACCGATACCCGTCGAGAGGGCCGAGGATGGTTCCGCGATCCGTGGGCGTTAACGAGCCGAAGCTTGTTACAGGGCCCAAGGTCATTGTAATTGAAATAATGAGGCCTGCCGCGGCGATGTCGCGCGCCCCGCAATTAGCCCTCGGAAGTTTCTCTCCGCGGCGTCGTTAACGGACGATCCGACACGTTCTAACGCACCGGCGCCGTTATTTCGCGGGACGTTTCGAGAGCAATCGAGAACGCGGAGGGTGGGTGTCTGGCTTCCGGTTGACGGTTGATATTCGGTCCAGCGCGCGGTGCTCGTCGGGAATGAATGTGTAGGTGAGCTGGGATAAAATGAGGGTGACATCGGAGGACTGAATTCCTCGTTTCTATAATGACTGTGGATTGATTTCATGCTGGTGCGGGAGATTTCGCGTAGCGAGAGGTCTCCGTGGGTCTGATTAGTGAACTCGACTGCGACTCGCCGCGACAAAGAAGTTCCTCGATGATTCTCCCCCGCGTTGTAATCCATTAATGATCGTGGAAACAGACTTACCGACGACGTTCAAGCGAAACTGATGCGACTTGACGGGGATGGTGGAGATCTGACACTCGTAGAGTCCCTGGTCTCTCTGCTGCGCCCACTTTATGCAGAGAGTCCATTCGGACCACTCGCTGTTTTGGCCTGTGTTTTGTCCGAGGTGCACTTGGAACCGCTGGTCGCTCGTGTACGTGTACGCCCCCGCCGTTAAAATGTGAATGTCCCTGTGCCTGACCCAGGATACCTTTGCAAACGGAATTTCAAAGAGGGGTCAATGATGGTTATCGGCAGAGGGGACCGAGCGATCCGAGTGCTTTCAATAGTCGCGTCTGATCGCTAAGTGAATTCGCCGATAACAGGGCGCGATCGCGTTTGAAATTCGTCCGGTGCCCATTCTCTTATTTAATACTGTATCTAGAATCCACGGAAAGGGGCTGGACATTCAAGCGACATCGTTATTACTGAACGAGGAATTTGACGAATCTTCGCGACATAAAATGGCAAGCATTCTGGAGGCTCGAGCTGAAAAACAAGCTCTCCAAGCGTGAACGGCGAAAAATCTCGGGAAGATATTCTGTGAAATTCTTCATAGTGCTCCGAAGGCGACATGAATCAATGTTTCACGGTCGTCTCGTCACTCGGTGCCGTTAAATATTTCAAGAAGCGGAGGCGCGAGGTCAGAGAGGACTTGCTTCGCTCTCTCCAGTATAATACATAATTCGTCCCGACGAAGGGGACATTTAAACTTCCGCCCTAGTGAACTTTGACGTCTTCGGGGACGAGGACGGTAATTTCATCAGCCGTGTGTGTGTGCTCGCGGCAACGAGAAAGTAATCTGGTAAACTCCGGGGCAAGCCTGCCACGGCGAACTAAGCTGCCGTCGCGCGGGTTTACCCAGATTCCGAAACCGTAGCCACCGAGGCGACCAGGTCTGTCGTCTGTTTCGGAATCCGTCTCTATACCGCGAAGAACGATAACGCGCTACTAATAGTCACTTTCCCGCTTCATCTTCTTGCGCCTCCGCCGCGAAATAATCCCGCGTAATCCTCTCCGCTCCGACGAATCGGGGGTAGTGGTCGAAGCCCCTCCCTCGGGGCAATTATTTCGTTGCCTATTGGCGCGAGAAATGAACTTTTACGTCCAACTATTAACCGCGGCAACGGGCGAAGGTAATCGGATGATTCGTTCATCCGGCTGCGTAAATTCAATCGCTCGAAACGCGCAAGGCCGAAGCGCGGCTCGCCCCGGTGTTCGTATTTAATCAGACTCTGATAAAAGGGGCGCCCTGCCCTTTTGTCTACGGACCACTCCAATGCCAGGATCCATGGAGAGCCAAGTTCCTTTAATTACGTTCTGAACAAGGGGACGCTCGGACATAGCGGCAGAGAAGGACCCCCTTTATTCGTTCGAGCTCGACAAAAGTTCGAAACTTCCGGGCGTTGAAGTTTTACGTTCAGCTTGAACATCTTTGACCCTGCAGCAGCTCCTCTTGTTACGACTTTGTCAGCTGCTAAAGAGGCGAGGTCTGCCGGCAAACTTGCCCCCGCAGGACTGGCAAACGTGCACGCGCGTAAACAATCAAGTTTCATTGGATCGCTGGCCAGCAGCGGCGTGCTCGAGAATCGACAAAAACCCTTCACAATACCTGTCACAGCAGCGGCCAGTATTGTAAGCTCGACGTTGGAAGTTCCGGCAGGGTAGAGACACGGCGGACAGCCCGCGAATCGATCTCAGTCATTCATCGACCTATCCGCCATAATTCATCCCTCGATGCAAAGCGGAAAAGGCAGCTGTCTGCGACCATCTCGCCTGTGTGCAGGCGCGCGCGCGCGCTCGCGCTGGCACCACTTAGCTTATTTACTCGGGGAAGTTCGCGTCTCGCAGCGTCTGGCTAGCTACGTCTGCCGCTACTGCGCCAGGGAACAGAAGCAGTTTAGCGCTCCCGAACTCGCCCATCGAGACTGCGAGGCGGCTGAGACACCAGGGGGGAGCGAAACTACGGGAAGACGTCCAAAATGATGAATGCCGAACGTTAAGCAAAACTGCTGCTAGCGTAACTGCAAATGGACCCGCGTATTGTCTGCCGCGCGAGCTCGCCAGCAGCCCTCCGCACGCTACGATGATCCGCGCTCCTCTTTTTGCCGTTGCTTCGGCGGCGTCTCTGTATCCGTCGAAACGAGAACAGATAACGATAGATTCGTTCGTGACACGGGAGTACTGAATTGCCTTCGCGAAAGGGTCGCAGGGAATAGGATTGCAAATTTCAGAAGGCAAGTCCGCGGGAATAATTCGACGAAAGCTGGGGCCTTAATTAAATACGACAAAGGGGACGCGGTGTCGTAAATAGGGTGTTTCGTAGAAACCACACCGCTGGAAGTTTGCACACAGCAGCACAGGTTGAACAACCACGTCGACAGAGCCGGCTATCTTGATTGCTCTGAATCTTCCGCAGAGTTTGTTGAGCAAGGTAACTGGTATCAATAATTCCGCGCGGAACGGAATGAAACGCCAAAAGTGTCAGGGACAGCATGCAAAACGGCGAGAATCACGTATCGAGGAAATCCGTGTGACCCAGCAATTCGGACGTCGGGCAAATGGAATTCCACGGCTGACGCGGAACAACGAATGAAATTAAGGTACGTCTGGCCCCGACTGTATAATGAATTTGCTTAATACGGTTTACACACTCGGAAATGCCGAAATTGAACAGCCTCATTTCCATGCTCCCCTATTCCCGGCCCCGTGCTCCTCCACCCCGCCGCGACCTTCGTCCCGATCTTGTCGCGAGCTCCCCCCGAATCGCCGAACTTGGCCGAGAAGTTGGACGAATCTCCAGTGATCGAGGAGTGGCCCGATCGAAAGAAGACGGCGCATAATCGGGATCGACTCGGTTTCGAGGTTTTCCCAGGATTTCAATGGCTATTGCAAGAAATTCCGATCTCCAGGCGATTACTGGGGAACGATAATGTCTCCTCCGTTCTATCCCTTGATTGCGAACTTCGAAAGGAAATTCCAGCCCCGAGACGTCCCAATAGGGGAGCCAAGAAGAGCCACTTCCACAGAAATTCATGCTCATTTGTCTGAAAATCGATTCCACGGCCGCGTGCCCCGGCCCGAGAGCGTAAACACGTAATGAAACGGTGTTTCTCGCGGGGGCGCCCGCCGCCTACGAGGAAACCACTCATCCAGAATCCTCTTAGTTTTATCGCGGCGTAACGTCTGCCGCGGACAAACGACATTTGCCGCGGACGTGCGACCGCTAAAGGCTGAGTCGCCTGACGTACAGCAACGTAATAATCTGGGGGCGAGCGTGATCGCGAGGCCGTAATTCGAGTACCGTGTGCTACCCTCGGCATTACTCTGCGATCGACCAATAGCTGCAGCGCCGGTACCGCGAGTCGCGATAAAATTGAGTTTCCAGTTGCCTTGAAGGTCGATTAACGTCCAATCGAGCCCGGGCAACTCGATTATTCCTTGCAAATCGCTTTTCCTAAGGTCTTTACGAAGACTGGATTTCATCTCTCTCCTCTCTCCCTCGCCTCCCGCCGTGCTCGGTCAAGAGTCTATACCGCTCCTTTCTCTGGTAATTACATTTCTGTCACAAATTTGTCGAAACCCCGTTGAATAACGTCGAAGGAACGGCGAAAGCATTTTTCTGAAAAATTAAACTGTCTCGAGCAATTTTTCGCGTTACGCCGCCCGGAGCCCGGAGCCCGGGCTCGCCCCGCTGCCCGGTCGAATGGAAATAAATGTTCGCGCGGAGTACTGGAAATCTGCCGCGATGGGAACGTACGTACTCGTTCCAGGCGAACGGACAATAACGTGCAACTATGCAGGACTGCCTTACGGTTTTGTCGCCCAAGTTGCGCACCCTACACGTCAGATAAGCGGGCTTCCCTATCAGGGCTGTGACGTTCGTGCTCTGGGAATAGTCGAACGTAGGCTCGGCCTTCGGCTTCAGGTCGGAGGGGTCCACCAGCAGCTGGTTCCGTGGCTTGCTCTGGATCGTGTGCCGATCCATGCTATCTACCGTGCGATCACCTAAACTGAGCGTATCTGCAACAGAAAAGACGGAATCGTCGGTCAGATCGGGCTTCCTGGCAACGCTTTCGTCCAACCCAGACCCCCTTTGTGATATGATAGTTTCGATCCGAAGGACACGACACACAGTGGGGCACGTAGCATAGGATTCGCGGAAAAAATGTCATAACTTGGGTGTTTCTCAATATTTTTGAGTACTTTTTTTTTATATTATTTGTTAATAGCCAACGGTTATATGGACATGAACATTAATAAAATTTAAGCATTTTTAACCAATGAAATAGTAATAAACCCCGTAAACATTCGGTATACAAAAACCATATTTGATAATTATGTACTAATAAATATGTAATATTACATAAACAATGTATTAATTATTTTCGAACAGTATGAAACATAATAGAGAAAGAAAATAACACAATTGAATTATAACATATAACATTAAACGACGAAAATGACATAATAAAGTAATGTTAATAATATTCTGTATTGCACTATAATAAATGGAAAAATTGCTGAAGCTATAACTAATATTTTATCATTTTTGTTATTAATAGAACAAGACTTTTAGAAATGAACATGCGCATTAGGGTTCCTATCCTTGGTAAATAATTATGAAATATGTTTTCTCTGTATCGATTATAGTAACAATACTTTATTTATAATTTTTATTGTTTTTTATTATTTAATGATCATAATATTACATGTCCATACAAACTAAAACTATCAAAAATAATAGAAAATAGAAACTGTGCAAAAATAGCGAGGAATACCGCTGTGGTGATGAGTTTCTGCGAAATCGCATGCACAGCGCACTCGGGTGATTATGTATTAATAACAGCCAAACTTGCAAATATATGCAGCCAATTTTTGGAGGGCTGTTAGTAGATGGTATCTGCTTTCAATTAGTACTATCTAGAGCCCGGAGGAAGGCGGAGCTTTTTTTATAAACCTAAAAGAGTTAATGAAAACTTGAAATACTAGGTAGCTTCATTTGAAGTTGTATAGTGGGATTACGGCGAAGAGTTTTCGAAAAGTATTTATGTCACAAATAAGCTGAGACTATGCACATTCGAAATACATGAGGTACAAAAATAAAAATATCTAGCGGAATTCAGAAAAAAATCGACAACCTGGTACGAATATTGACACGTTTCCCGTCAGAATACGAAAGGTTAACTTCAGATCAATTTTTCTTTGCAATTAATATGAATATGACATATCTGTCATATAGATTAGATACGTTGGTCCATCGGCTATCAAGATACAGTGATGAATACACAAAAATACAAGTTTCATTTTAAGACTTTTTTCCTCTCCAGCCCCACTGTGCGACGGTAGCAAGTGCACAGGGTGTCCTTGCAGATCGAGTAAACATCTGAATCACTTCGCTTTTACTTTGATCCTTTTCCGTGCATAAGAACCAATGCCACTGAAAATTTGGAACAGTCGCGCTTCGATGGCGTCCTTGTGTGTATCGAATCCTCGCTTGCTTGCGTAACTGTTTCACCAGCCACTCAGTTTTTTAGTAAATTGAAAGTGGCTCTGAACCATCATCCAAATGCACTTGTACATTATTCTCTCGTATATTCCTCTACTAGAAAACGTTTTATTTATCTGTATTTTTATTTAACTGCTTGTCTCGCGAACATGAAACAGAGCTCCGCTGTACAAAGAGGCGAAGCTCGTTTATCTATCGATCTTTACGTGCCTATTCCCTCGCTAATCTCCCCCAGTACCCTCCCTTTCTCTCGACTTATCGCACCCTCGAATCCGTCCTACTCCATTTGTTTTCCCTGGCCATTTTCCTTCGCCCACTCGCCCCCCTTGTCTGCTCCGCGTTGTGCCCTCCTCTTGTCGCCGCTTCAAGAGCGAAACAAGTATTCGACGCGCGGGATCGCGCGAGCAACGATGCGTTCCGGGCTCGTGCATCCGTAAAGGGGCCAGAACGAGTGTTTTAATAGAGCCCCGAGGAAAATGGAACGCATCCAGGGATAATTTCCGGCTTTCAAGCCCGGACGGTGCACCGTGATGCGTGGGTAACGATGAGCCGCAACTTTCGCGACCCACTTGCGCCGAAATTTTGCACACGTTTCCCTCGTAATTGATTTTAAGTGCGAGCGGTACATGCCAGCCTCTGTTATTGTAGGCGTGCCAGCGGCGACAGATTTAATGCGACTCTAGCTACAGCGGAAACAGGATTTCACGTTCGAGTTAGCTGTCAAAACGTCCGGATAGCGTTGCCTAAATCCCAACAATTTATTCCTCGCGTCTAAGAACAGAGCGTTTTGCTCCGTTCCGCTATATCTCCCGTAACCATTGCTGACCTCGATCGCCAAGTAGAAAAATAACTAATTCTGAATGCTCTGTAAAACCCCAGCTAAATGTGACGCCACATCGGAATACACAATTGGACGAAACTACCCGAGCAGAGTAGATACACGAAGTGAAAGGCGTTTTTCCCTACGATGTTAGCGAGGAATTCTCTAAAAGGACATAATGTAGCTAAGGTGAGCGGATCCTTAAAAGTACCTAGTTAAATAAGTTGTTGGGGAGGGGAATAATAGAGCTGCTCGGTGAATAGGAAAGCGCATACAAAGTGCCTATAGCTCTCTCGTCTGCGAGCCATAATAGCCGCGGGATGTAGCCACGGCCAGAAGGAGATTGGATGGAATTAGATTAGATCAGAGCTCATTACACTCTAGCTTAAGAGTGAATTAGGTAGAGAATGGGTTGTCGCGGGGGAGAAAAGACTGCCCGGAGGGATCGTCTCGTCCTCCGTTGTTTTTCTCGCGATCCATCGCACAGAGGGAAGAGAAAGGCCGATACGCTCGAGACGCGTATGCAGCCGGGCGCGTTATTAATATACATGAACAGAAGGCGACCCTCCTATCGGTGTCCTCTTGCCGTGGTAATTTCTCCGCCGCGCACTCGGCCGTGAGTTACTTTTTCAATCGAGGGAACGGCTCGCTGCTACCCCTCGTGCAACACAGGCGTCGCTTGTCCGCGATATCCACGCCGTGGACGTTAATTCGACCCTTAATTTGTATTCACGGAGACGCGTAAACCCCGTACAAGGAGTCCGGGATTATTAATGGCAGCCACTTCGCGGCCGTTAATTGCTTTTCTCTTTCTGCTCCCATCCCCCCGCAGGCCGCTCACCTGGCCACCTCCACCAACCCCGTTTCGCTGCTATTTAAGCGAAGCGAGTGATCAGGAGAGTGGCAGCAGGATAAATCCGTCGCGTGCGTGGCCAGGGGTCGACTTCAGATATTTTATGCGCTTTACCTCGGTTTAATTAATTCTGTAGCTGCGACTAAGCCCCGGGGGCTTATAACGAGCTTTTCCGTGCACGCCAGGGGATACCTCCTTGGCTTTCCCACAACTCTCGACCGTCTGTGCTTTCAGCTGGTACATTCGATCTTCCAGCGGCGTTCTGGACCGAGGCACGTGGCGTAGCTGGAATCCACCTGACTTTTGTTCTGTCCGTCGTCCGGACGAGCCGAATTAGGGATAGTGGAAATTTGATGATCCATGATGCAGCGCAAAGTATCGGGTGTCTTTACAGCGAATCGAGGTCGAGGGAAAGAGGATCTCCGGGCACGTATAATTTACTCGCTATAGTTCCATTTATCTCCGCAGACGCGTGGTAGCAGGCTTCACCTTAGGGGCTCATCAATATTTATAGGCAGATGATGGCGATGTAATGTTATGGGCTATCTAAGCGCGGTGGCTCGCACAGTCGAGCCGTAACGTGAAAAAATATTCTCCGCCTTCCAGAGAGAATTGCGTGCGGAACGTATAGATCTCGCCTCGAGACTGCACGAAATGATAGTGCATGTGTTGCGTGCAAATGCTCTCGAGCGTGCCCGCGAAAAATCCGAACATGGGGATCGTTCGTTGAATTATTATTGGCAGCCGTGCTCCGTCCCTGATCCCGCGAAATTGTTTCGAACATTTTCCAGGAACCGCGAACACGCCGTGAGACGGCAAATATCCCTCCGCGAGCGCGGCCGCGATATAGATATTCGTTTATTCAAATGGCTGGTGTTTGCACGGCGGCCTGGAATATCTGAGCAGCGAGCACGCGGATACACTCGAAACGCGTTTCGTCGAAGCGAGATCTACGGCGATCCACAGAGTTGCCGAAGAAACTTGGTCTCGACGCGGGGCCACCCTAATTGCCAGGATGATCGAGCGCGGTTAGCATTCCTTATCGCCGTTGGGTCGTGTCTAATGGAAAATAACGACTCCGAGCGCCGTGACGGGGACGAAAATAAAATTACTCCCCGCGGTAAGCCGCGATAAATCGCGATGACAATATTCGATGACTTACGGCCGGGTCGCGCCGACAAATTGCTGCCCATTCGTTCCCAGCCGGCCGAGAAAAAGCCGGATCCCCTTTCTTTCCCGTCGACTTCCGGTAATTGGACTCTCTTATATGTAGCACGGCGTCGTTTGATACGGACGTGAACACGCGCTATGACAACGAAGCGCGGGGCTACGAGTGCTCTATGCACTCGTTGCAATCGCGTTCGTTGGTCTCCGGTGCAGAGCGAAAAGCTCGTGCTCCCGTGCGCCACGTCCAGCAGGAATTCGGCCGCTTTAATTAGTGAAAAAAGTCGCGCAGGTCGGACAGAGGTTAGCGAGGAAGACATCGAGTGGAATTGTCTTCCCTTCGTCGCGAGCAAAGAGGAATTATCCCGTTGTGTGTCAGCCGGAAAGAAAGTCACGCCGCGGGGAATAGTCGGCAGGAGAGCGCGGATAGATATTGCAACAGCTGCGGTTATTGCTGTATCATGAGGTGCGCGGCGATAGAAGGGGTGCATAACGGTGTTCCTCGCCGAGGTAGTGGAGCTTTGAAGATGAGATAGTGGTACGATACGTCTCCCGATATTCCCTTTTCTTCGCCGCGATCATGCACGATAGTACACTGTGGTTTACCTTTTAACAACCAAACGCGTCGCGCTCCATTGTCTCGCGTGATATGCGAGGGTGGGCCGGCAAATGGGATATATCGTGCCACTTCCATTTAGATGTCTGAAGGGTAGCAGAGAAGCGCTATTGGAGGGTCAGTGATGATCGATACGATTCGATAGGTGTGCCTATTTACTTTATTGCTTTAATCGAGGGGTCTTCTCCCTCTGACAGCGAGTCTGGACATCCTAAAGTGTAAGTGATTTGGACAAGTGGAAGCCGTTGACAAGCTACAAATAAAGAGCTCGAAGTAGTACTATCGCCTCGCGATGGTGCTTCATCCGCTCCGATGGTACTCGAATCTATTCAACAAGCTGCTACGTACTTCGTTCCGCTTTCACAAGTCTGACAACACCTCGAAGATAATCTTGTCGCCGCCCCAAGGGGCGCGTGTCGAAGATCGGAATTACTTTCGGCGG
Organism: Andrena fulva; assembly: GCA_946251845.1. Classification (NCBI taxonomy): domain Eukaryota; kingdom Metazoa; phylum Arthropoda; class Insecta; order Hymenoptera; family Andrenidae; genus Andrena; species Andrena fulva. Next base: position 54,904,927 of record OX276329.1, on the reverse strand, counting down.
GAGTCCCCGATTCGACTACGTTATTGCCGTACCTTTGCCCAAAGGATTTGCACGCGAATCACATTGGCGTTTCGAGATTAAGGTATTTAAGGGACTCTGGGCTGCGGCCTCGTCCCATTCGCATTTCGCCGCAATTTCTAGGCAGTAGGAACCAAATAGGAAGGAGAGAGAGAGAGAGAGGGAATTCCGGCTTTCGTCGCCGGTGATCTGAATATTTAGATCGTTCTGGACCTCCCGGGAGGGCGACCTTTAGCGGAGCGTGGAAAGATCGTTTTCCTGAGAGTTATGATCTTATCTCGAGCACTTGCTGCTCGTGCTTTCCGGTTGCGTCGCGGGCTAACTCTCCAACGAATTTAACGGAGTGTTCGGGAGACAGGGAATGTGAAACTGAGGGGACTCCTTGGAACATATTTCGGGCATCTATTTTCTAAACAATTTTAGGGAATTTTTATAGATGAATATAGTTGCAGGTAAGTATGTCCCACGTTATCAAAAGCAGATCGAGCTGTCGTTAGTACGTTACATTCGAGGGAAAAGTCACGTTTGGAAATTTTAATGAGAACAGGTAGCGCAGCCGGCAATCGAGCTGAATAACTTCGAATAAATTCCGCGGATGATATGTCTATCGAAAGTTATGTCGGACCGAGATTCTATAGTCAAGCGAGAGGCATTGAATCCGCTCCTTTCAATCCAGGTCCAATCGAACTTCCTTTCAGGAAAGGAATCGAGCACTGAAGAAACACTGCAGGCCGTCTGCAATTTCTCCGGGATTCGATTCCAAGCACACGGCCCTATGAAACGTTAATGCGAGCGTAACGATAACGTCGGAACGGGAGCAATTTGCGGAGGGAAAAAGTATCGGCGTAATTTCTGGCCCCGCGACGCGGTTGCAGAATGTAGGTAACGCACGCGGTGGCTGTGACACACGATGAAACGAATCTATTGCGGGGCGGCCGAGCTCCGCGATTTAACGTTGAATTAAAACAGCAAAAAATAGATTATTGTCGCGACGATAAAACCGGGGACCGGAGGGCGGATTTCCCGTTGCGAGGCCAATCGTTTCGCAGCACCGAATTCCGCAGAATTCGCAGGAAAAACACAGTGGCCTGGGTAGAAGGTAGAATTATTTCGCCAGCGAAGGAACCCAGCGTGGCTTATCGGCGCGAATACAGGTGTCAAGAGAAACCAGTGCATGCTGTTCTTTCCAGGTCGCGATTAATTACATCCTGCCTGCTCACGTGCCTGTTTAACGTAAATCAGAGAATTAAATGAGGCTAGATGAGCCGACGAGCGGGGCCCATCGGTCTCGAACAGGCCGAGCTGCCGGTAAAGCTCGTCGTCCCGATAAATAAGTTCGATAAGGCGGCGCCTTATCTTTTAAATAGGCGGCGTAATTTAATCACGCGTGGGGGGGGGGGGGGGGTGGCGGCCGGTCGCGTGACCACCCCCCGTCGCAGATTTGTCTCTGCAGGCAGCCCCGGACGCGAGGCTATGCGGCGTTATTTTTTCTCCTCGCCGCAGATTGCAGGAAATAAATAGCGCGACGCGGAGCGCGTACGTGGCCGGGCGGCATAACTTTCGCGGCCCGGCAGCCAGCTACCCCCCGCGCCGGGCATGATTTGTGGATGGGAACAAGACGCGCGAGCAAAACGACGAGGGAATATTGATATATACGCGTCGCGATAAATTCCCTTGGCTCGTTTCAATTTTCGAACGTCGACCGCCGCGCGATGCACTGGCGAGTACTGCCGTGGCCTGTTACGGAGGCACTGTGGATAGTTTGCACGATCGTTACCCTGCTTCAGAAGCTTTTCCTGGCGAGGATGTATGCCGGTGCATAAGTTATGTGGGGCTCGAAGGCTCGAGGAATCGTGTAATCAGATGACACCGGTTTCGACTGTGGGGGAAGTTCCGTTACCCGAGGGAAGCCGGAGATTTATTTCTTTTAAGGGAAGATGAAAGAAGCCGCTTGATTGAAATCCTTGCTCGTTACGCTCGGCAGCACGCCCAAAGGAGAGCATCCCCGGGGACAGAAGCAGACACGACGTTACGCGTAGACGGTGGTTAGGAGCGGGATAGCGTTAGTCGTAGTTATCATAAGTGGAGCTATCGTAACCGCTTGCCGTACTAAAATGGTTATGCATTCAATGAAATTCAACGAGGTACGCTTACGGTGAATGGCCGTTCGAGTGAACGAAAGGTCGGCTTGCAACTGGGATATTGTGGATGAACGGTGGATCCGTTTCAATTCAGCCCAGCAAACCGTCAGGGGATTACCGAGGGTTTGTAACAACGCTATGGGTCAACCTTAATGGAGACTACATGTTCGAAGTTGAAGTACACGAAGTGAGGATGTTCATCGCTTCAAGTTTGCCCATCGCTGGATGCAAGCAGGTCCGTTGGAGGGAGGCGGGTCGGGGTTCGCGCGATAACAAGGGCGTAGACGTTCGCAGGGCACGCAAATGAAAGCCGCCCGTTTTACAGTCGAAAAAAACGAGGAGTGAAAATAAACCAAGGAAATTTGAATAACAACGACGAGGCGCTTTTGTAATTCATTTGGCCGAACAATCGCCGTCCACTTTTCTAGTCACGTTATTTGTTTCGTTCGCGCTTTAAAGTTCCGCTGGCTGAGCAATTATAGCAACAACAAACAAACAACTCCCTGTCACTGCGGCTGCACGCTCCCGATCTATTGTCAGGGTGTTTTAAACGAACGGCTCCCTGAATTTTCATTTAGATAACAATGGAAGGAAGAGAACGCTCGCTCTCTGTGCGACGAAAATCGAGCTCACAGCGAGGTGCTTCTTAACGATCATTTAACTATTTATTGGAAGAATATTGCCACGCTCGCCAGTGGGAGAATTTCAAGAGTCGAATGGTCGTTCCCCAATCATGGAAAAACCATTTCCCATTCCCTGCCGCGGGTATCGCATTCCATCAGCAGAATTATTCTAGGAACCACGAAAGCAATAACAGAGCAACGGGGAAACTCGAGTAACGAATACCTTGGAATGCAATTACTGTTTCAAAGAAAACAATAACAATGATAAGAGAGCAGTACAGACAATTAAGATCGGCAGAGCGGAAAACAAGAACCGTTACTGTGAAACCCTATCCTGAATCACTTCTGAAAAATCCGTCGAACGATAAATCGCCCTATTGCCGCGGAGGCGGCCAGTGAGCGTCAGGGAGCGTCTCAACGCACGTCCTTGCGATTTATCGGTGCATAAGCTGCATCGTATCGGCCCTATTAGACCCGTTAACGATCTCGGATCAGATTTCATTGCTGCGTCCCGCCTCGAAATGAGCCGAGTCGAGAGCGAAATAAAGAGAAAAATAAGGGGGATGAAGAAAGGCGTGCGTCGCCAAGAGAGAGAGAGAGAGAGAGAGAGAGAGAGAGACAAAGTAGCAGGGAGATAAAAGTAATTAATTAAGGCTCGAAGCCTCCCTCCGTCTTTCCCTCGCGTCCACCCACCCCCGGGTCGCCCTTTTTTCCCCCTTCGTCGCGTAAATCCAGCGCGCAAAGGTCGATCCTCCCTGTCTGCCGTGAAAACGAGCCGACGACGCGCGACGTGTATCCATTATAGGATAAGTGGGCCACGTCGCGAAATAATGGAACGGCCATGATTTTGTGAGTTTATCGTCAACCGTCACGTGACACGGAAATGCAGCTGGGGAAGTGGCGCAGGCTCCCGCGGCTTAAAACGGGTCGAGGGTGCTCGCGCTTAGGCTCGTAATTAAAACACGCCGGAACTTAATGTTTCCTACTCCACGAGGGCTTCGAAGTAACAAGCCTCGCGACTCGCCCGCACACGTGTGCCCGTATTTCTCGCGCACGCCGCTGGAATTTCGGCCGGACTGTCTGACTTATCAGGCGTTCGACTACTTGGCGCGGTAATCGAGCCCCCCCCCCCCCCCCCGCACATCGCGTATTTATATCGGATAGTGTTTTTATCGTCATTCTGCCATTAAAAGATCAGTACATAGACGCCTCTGAGAAATTGGATGACTTTGGACACTTAACACGCTTAGGTCACGTCACCTTTTAAGGGCCAGGAGCAGGTTAGGTATTCGTTATACTCTACTTTGTGCCATCTATCTCATCCTAATTACTATCGTCTAGCAATCTAAATTTCGAGATGAAGGGAAATTAATTACCAAGCACTTTATCTTCATTCCTCTGTCGCGTTTCGTCCGGTGGCTGTAGGGAGGATCGAAAAGGACTTCCGGTTCGGGTAACGAGCCCTGCTCCGGGCTACGGGACGCAACTACCGAAGAACTCGCCGAGGAAGCGGCGTTTTATTATTGCGAGAGACAGAGGAAAAGGGAGAGAGAAGTTATTTCAAGGTTCGTCATACTTTCCGGATTTCGTAGCGGCCGCCGAGATAAAACGATTTCGCCGAGAACGAAGTTTCTTTCCCCGCTTTCTCAGGGGGGGGGGGGGGGAAGTTTCCGGATTGGCGGAGCACCCTTCCATCCGCCGAGGGGCGGGTAGCTCCCTTTAAAATAATACCGCTTCCGATCGGCTGGCGGCCGGCGCGCGAAACTTCGGTCGAATATGAAATTAGCGGCGATAATGGAAAACGGCCACGTGAAATAGATTCCCCGGGTCGCCAAAGTTTCCCTGCGGGGTCGCCGTCCGCGCTTTTCGCGATTCGACGTCTCCAACTTTCCTAACGATGGAGTTATGACGATGTAATTAAGTCGCTCGGAAGCGAGCGAGTTATGCCGGTCGTCGCGCGGGTAGAATCATTTTATCCCGGGCGTTGCGGCTTCTTCGCGTGCCCGACTTTGTTGCGCGATGGCTGTATTTCTGCTAAACCAAAAAAACAAAGGGCAGAATAATATAATACGGAGAGAGCACTGGAATGTTTCGTTGTTTTTACCCCCCCCCCCCCCCCCCCCCCCGGGAGAGTGAAACGAAGTTCTTGCAGTTGCCATCTGGCTAATCCCCGTAATAACCTTTTTCCCTCTCGACTCGACGCTGAACCGGGCGAATGAAGACCACTCTTCGCCGTATATTTACCTCATCTGGAAACAACGCACGCAGTGGATCCGGGGGAACAAACGTTGCGTACTTCGCCGGGGAATAAATCTCAAGCACGCAGGCGCGGCCGCGTCGCGTTCCGTTCGCGAGTCGATTTCTTCGCCGGGGCAAAGATATCGCTGGAAAATTATAACGATTCATCCTGATGCAAAGTCACGACCGTTCCCTCCCCGTGCCCGCCGGAAACGGGATAGCCCAATTTATCATCCAGATAAAGGAATCGCGACGGTTCCTTCGTCGACCGAGTTCGATAGCGTGCAGGGAAACTCGGCGGCGACGAAGCGAGGCAATAAGATAAGATTTCCAAGAGTTGTAAGTTTGTTTGCGGACAGTCAGCAGGAAAATCGCGGGAAGACGTGACTACCACCACATGGCAACAATAGTAATCGCATACGACCTTTCATAGAATTTGAACAAAGATACAGGTTGTATAGCTTCTTTCCTTCAGCCGGAAATTCAGCTGGATATTCTTCCATGGAGCCTGAATCCACCCGAGAGTCAACGGGGATGTTAAATGATAGAATTTTAATCGAGAATGCGCGAGAAAAAAACCCGTTTTTTATAACGGGAATCTATCCGGCGAAAGCTTTTTGACTGCAATGCCCTTTTCAATTTGCACTTTTATTGCTCGCGAGAGCGCGGAAATTTGAGCATTTTCGAGAAAGAAATTGAAGCAAATTGGAAAGGAAACCTAATCGATTCCGCTGGTACAACGAAAATTGTTTTTTCCCCGGCGGTTCTTCAATTTCATTGCGCGAATCTTTTTATTGCATGGCTATTCTACTCGCTTCGCCAGCCAGGAAACCACGTTCTGCGGAATCCCGCGATTGTACAATTCCCTTCATCGCATTGCCACCCTGAATGACGCAACGACTCTGCAGCATATGCAATTATCCGTTTCTTTGGCCATGCTGTCTAGTGGAATTAAATTGTCATTTAATCTATAAGTGTGCCACAGTAACGAATTCTTATTATCGCTCTCTGCTGGACGCATTTCCGCCGCACTGTTCGGAATCAGTTAGGGAGGCTCGCGTAAAACGGACAGCGTGCATAAAATGGACGGGACTTTATGACGGCCATTATCATAAAGTTTATCACCGTGCTACCTTAGCAACATTGCGTCATAGCGTGGAACGCCCCCGCGAACCGACCTCGACGATGCCTTTGCCGTTGCGAATTTCCCGGGAACTCATCTCCCCGGCGGATGTAAACGAGATAACCGCACGTAATGAACGAACCCGCCGCGAAATACATATTTCACGATCGACACGGTATGTAATTAGAGACAGACGCGCGAAACGGACCCGTCACCGAAATTCAATCGGGACGCGGCCGTTACGCGTGTCAAAATTTCCGTAAAACGGCGTGATTAAATGAAACGGAAGGATCGACACGATTCGCCACAGTTAATTTCCGCGATAAAGATAACGCTCGCGCGGGAAATGTGTCAGTGGGTCGACGGTTTCGGTGCCCCTTACAGCGGCAGTCGTTACTCTCGACGACGCGTTCGCGGAATTATCGCAATCGCGATGCCGAGTGATCGGGCGTATCGCTTTTACGCAGCAGCGACCGAGAGGAATTCGCGATACACCGGTGCGCTACAGTTACCACCACCGAGACCAGTTTTTTGGGTAACGATGCACGTACGAAGCGTTAAGAACACAAAAGGCAAAGCCAACGAGGCGGTTCGCCATTCGAGGAAACTCGCCGGCTCCCCGAGGATACGTGGGAGCCTGGCCACCGTGCTCGCCGTTTAATTTCCAGCATTTCCCCCGCGTTGATATTCGGCACCCCGTTCGCTGTTGCGAAAAGCTGCCCATTTTTCTCCGTTGCGGTTGAGGGGGAAGGTTCTCAAACAGAGCCCCAATCCGAAGATCGAAGCGTCCTTAAACGCTGGCGAGATGACTGTATTATGCAACCATTCCAAACAGCCCGGGCAGCGGGACAAAGGGGAAGACTCGCTGGAGTTTCTCGCGCCGCGGCTGCAAGAGCGTTTGTCGCGCTCGTCGCGATCCTCGACCGCCCCGGTGTCGGAACTCGCGCGGCGCCCCGAGACAAGCGTTCAATTTACCGAAGCAAACTTGGAGCCGCGAACAAAGTGCGGGCGTGTGTAGACATCGAACGAAATTACCGAAGTTGTTCGCCCAGAAGGACAATGGCGTAAACGAGGTGTAAAGCGAACGGCGCGAAGCATCGTCGTCGCGACGGCGGTGCTTGAGTCGCGCGTTTCGTGAGCGTTCCGACGCTTGCTCCGCGTAATTAGCTTACGAGATCGATATTAACGGGCCTCCGCACAGTCGACGACCACCGTGTCGCGTTTCACGGCCGGAAAGAAAAGCTCTCTCTCTCTCTCTCTCTCCCTCACTCTCTCTCTCTCTGGCTCACCCTGACTCTCTCCTCGTGTGTATCATTCCGCAGAGGAGGAAGGCTGACTTATGAATAATGCATACGATAAATTCGCGTCGCACGCACGCATGCACGCCGGTAATTCCATTAGCTGTACCATTTCGTCGCTCGATAGCCGCTACGTATTCGGTCCAACTGTTCTTCTACCCGACCGTTTGCTGGATCAACGAGCGTTTCGACGCGATTAGGTGCTTCGGCAATCGCTCCGCCAGATTGATCGTACATCCCCCCTGACAATAAGTTTTCTACGTCACCTGAACCGCTACGTTGCCTAAACGCTACGATAACTTAATCTCCACGACGAATTATGTGATCGAGTGGGACTGATTATAGGATAATTGTTGGTTACAGTCTAAGTGAGATGTACTTTGCTATCTAGAAGGTTAAGGTAAGTGCAAGATGGGTCGTTTGTTCGGCCCGGGAAAGGCGAACCGTCGCGTCTTTTGCTTCATACACGTTCGAATGAATAGGTAACGCCGAGCCTGCCCCTCGGTGCGTGTAAGTGTGATAATTACCTTCTGTACACATGAAGAGTATGGCAGCAATGGACAGCCTCGCTTGCCACCTCAAAGCCATGTCCACGATTGTTTGATGGCGCGTTCACTTTGGTACCGAAGCGATTCACATCCTCTTTACTGGATGACTACGCACCGTCCACTCACTATCGACCATATATAACGGCACAGCGCAGGAAATCCTTATCGAGACCGCGCTGTCATCGCGCTAAACCGGACGCACACTGTTCAGCAAACAAACCACGGGATCCACAAATCCGGAATACGCCACTCCGAACACCTCTGGGCTCTAATTGCCGCGGCGTCTAGCGTCGTCGCCTGCGTTTTCCATGAGCCTCCGCTTTCTACGTTCACACGCGGCTGGAGACGACCGAGAACACTCGCGGGACCCGACTGTGTTGTCAAAGTTTCAATGATGTCTCCTTATACCGTGACCATGGGCGAATGACACGAGTGGGGGACGCTCGCCGCGAAAACTCTGCGCGTAAACCGTGAAAGTTTTAAGTCGATCGCCGTGCCAGGGCGATCCTCAAATCCCTTGAACCATTCGATCGACCGTTCTTCGATCCGCCCGTATCCTCTGGTTCCTCCGAATCGGGGATATCGATCGCCGAAATATCCCTCCTCGCGGTAAACAGCTCGAAAGAAGCTTGCCGAACGCGATCTCCGAGCGAAGTAGAAGTAGCCAAGATGGTCAGACGCGGAGGAGAGCGTTCCCCGCGCGTTCCAGAGGCTAGGCCGCGCGATCACGTTACCCCTGAAGAGGGCTCGGGTTATCTCGAGATGGGGGCAGCGTCTAACGCGCTGTTAATGAGCTCCAAGTGTCTCGCTAACCGGGGTGTCTTTTAGCGTTCACGGCTCCGTCCGCGGCTCCAGTGTCAACAGATCGAAACTTGCTCGTACTTGGATCCCCCGCGGCTCACGGTGGGAAGTGTCAACTGCAGTAGGGTTGTTGTCGAGGGCAGGCCCAGTGCAGGGCCTACACCAGTCCTCCCTTCATCGTTTCACGTGACCGCGCGCGTTAGTCGCGCCTAAAACTCAACTCTCTCGCCCCGCACGAACTTGTCCGCGCACCTCGTTCAAAAACTGTTAGCACAACTAGGTCCGTGGGAGCGTTCCCGTGGCGGTGGCCGCGCGGCTTCCCCTCATTTCCCGGGCCAGTTTAATTCGCTGCTGGACCGAGGACGGCTATATTCTCAACGCGAATCCCGCGCCTGTGTACGCGACATGGTATATAGAGCGACGCGACACGCACCACGTCTTGATTCGGTGGCAGATTTACCCTGACTGGGGAGATTCTCGGCCGTGGGAGCATGCGCGCTTCCGATCCACCTCCTCTGATGGTGGAAACGCGCAGAGGGTCCACGAGCAGGGTCCGCGCACACGTAAGGTCCTCTCGGCACACCGAGACGTCCGAGGTGCACGTATCCACGCCGACGGGGCTCACCGACACCCTCGCGCCCTCGCGCCCCTCAGCGTAGCTAGTAGCCCTAAGGGTGGCCCGCGTCGGTCACGACGTACGGCACCGTGTGTCACGGCCAGAAAGTGCGGCAGCTCGTGCGAGGAGTATGGAATCGTGCTGGCAAACCCATGGCCACTGGTCTTCCGAGTTACGCCTTGGGTGGACTTGGAGATTTAACGCGTGCCCCATTTAAATTCGAGCCACCGTTATCGGTAACGGTCTGGCCGAGACGACAACACCAAGGATGTACGCACGCATTCTGGGGTGGGTGGCGCGCGCTGATATCACCCCGCACCGTATGCTAATGCGCCGTCTACATGATAACGCCGCAATAATAAGAAAAGCTACGTAATTGCAGGGTTGGCCGTTATCGGAGCAGCGCGCCGACAAGTGCAAGTTCCTTGGGCTTGTTACGAGCTCCCTTCCTTTTTTCTTCCTCGCCGGGCGACCAGCACGCGTGACAGGGGGCTGTAGAGACATGGGTGGGATTTTTAAAAGCTCCGCTCGCAGCGAGATCCGGCGATAGCTGCGTGGAATGAAACACTTCGAACACTTTGTACCAGCCACTCCGTGTCAAGCTGCGCATGCGATGCTGATTGTTTCTGAACGTACAACGTTTGTTCGTAGTCCCGCGGGACTATTCAAGCTGGCACACGTGACTTCCCGGCCACTCTGAGCAGCGAATGTTATGGCATTCCGTACAGATTGTTCCACGGACTCGTTCGGTAACAATCCTAGCAGGGGTGGCGACTAGTTACGTGACCTTTCTTTCTGGAGGGGTTTAAGGACTAATTGACACGTGAAGGGAGCTCGAAAACCACCCCCGTCGTGTGTGCCTGATTTTCAATGCCGCGCTGAGAACCACACACGCCGCCTTCGGTTTCGCTCGCATAAATCTGTCGCGATGATCGCCCAGCACGCTATTAGTGCATGTCGTTAGATGAAGCAGATGAAAGTGGACACGCGAGTGTGTATAACGCGCGGGCGTTACACGCGATGGCCGAGTGGCGCTCGGTGATTAGCTGAACTCGTTCGGCCTCTATCGCCCGTAACGGACACTCCACTTTCTTCGTCTCGCCGCTCGCTGCCGATAGCATCCTGTTTGTCGCTCGATAGCGCTGCAAAATTGATGGGATATTAAAATGTGTCGGTAAAGAGTCACGCGGAGAGTCGACGCCGTCAATATGTAGCGCGGGCGAGCGGAGGGTGGAAGCTAAGGTATTTCCCAGGGTTAAAATGAAAATGCCAGGGGAAGGCGGTCGTGTAACGTTGCGCGCGGATCACGAAGGGTCCTTGTGTGCGACAAGCTGAGAAATCTGCTAGTAATTTTAATTCCCCCCTGCGTCACGTGCGATCAGATGCCATTAGACGCGCTCGCGGCGTCGTCGAGCGTGTATGCGCTTCACGGGGCCCAGCGTGCATGAGAAATATGTAAAGAAGGTGTAATATTTTGACGACACCGGGGGAACAAATGACGCCGGGCGGCGCTCGTATTACGTGCGCCCCGAGCTTAACAGCTATCCGGGAAAGTTTGATGAAATCTACTTTATAACCCTCGCTTTGTGAAATATTTGCTGGGGGAATTTCGCGCACGTGTGACACTGATGCAATAACTTCTGGTTTTCGCGCGGCGAGCACACGTCCCACGCTCGCATGCACCGGCGTATCGAGTGACGGGAATTATGAACCGACGACGGTGTAATTCATTCGCGGAGGCATTCCCTGGATAAATTGTAACGTTCATCACCGATGGGGCAACTGTATATTCCATTAAATCGTCCATTTATATGAAAATGAAGCGGGCGTTACATATATTCATCGGCGAAGGGTGGTGGAGCAGCTTAAAATCGACGAGGCCAGTCATTTAACCGTCGCAGACTTCGCGCGCTCGTTTCACGTCGGCGACCAGCGAGAAGCTCGGTCAAAAAACGGCCTCGCTCGACGTACAAGCTTCCAAGGCAAAGTTATAAATAACGTTTCGCGTGACGACCGTGCCTCCGCAGACGCGGGACCATTCATCAGCTACGGCTCGCGCGTGAACTCGCCGATAACGACGCCCTGTCGGCAGGTTCGATCTGTCGGGTGAAAGGCGCCCCGTCGAAGTCGAACCGCGGAACGGCTTCCGCGCCCCTGTCCGAGCCGGCTGCTCCAGCATTGTGACGTTTCGGGGCGTGGCGCGGGAAATGAATAGAGCCTGTACTTGGACCACGGCGAACAGAGAAGCTACGCCGAGTTGTTGCGATTTTTTTCAAGTCCGCCTATGATCGCGCGGGTCCTCGTCTCGAAACGAGACAAATGGAGTGGCTTCGCTTCTCGTCCCCTCCATTGACAAGCTCCCTGCCCTCTCTAAAGCGAATTGTTTCGTCGAAACGGTGCTTTGGTGGGCCACCGCGTTACATTTTGCCTGACCTGTTTCTTTTCTCCTCGCTAGCCCACTTTCAGGCTCTGCCCACGGACTTGGGCGCATCGCAAATTAACGTGACAATAAAGCCGCGCATAAAGTGCGCCGCCGGGTGAGGTAACCCCGTTGGAAACCGGGCCGCGGTCTTACGGAGTCATCGTTTACCCCGGCGAGTGGTCGGTTTTTCGGTGGCTCAGCAATCGTTCGGTCAGTCGGCTCGCAGTTGAACGGGGCCACTAATTCCAGGGCGTATCGGGGCAGCCGACAATTACGCCTCGTAAAGCCCGCCGTGTAAGATCTGCCGTATAAGTTTGCCGCGGCACGATAAAGCCGACGATAGCGGTGTCGGCATGTGCGCACACGAGATCCTCGGAAGGGGAGCGAGCGGGCTTAGGGGCTGGTGTCGGCCACCTGGCAGCCAGGTAAACGTTTGTCTCCACGCAGAAGCTGTCGACCTCCTTACAGGGGCTCGAACACAGCCGCGCGACACGCCAAGATTTTCGATATTTCGAAATTCATGCCGATAACCAGCCACCGTTCGCCCGCGGCCGCTCTTGTTCCCGTGTTGCTTTATCGGCCCCACGCACGAACATTTCCGCACGAAATTGAAAAACGCCCTGGCCGCGGCAAGCACGTCAGCCATGAATTCTTGCCCCGACAGCTCGCGGGTCTACCCCTCTTCCGTTCGTTTCGGCCAACAGATCCCAAATTGAATTCGGGTCCGCGCCGCTGGACGATTCTCTAACTCGCGGGCGAGGGGATCCTAATCGCGATCACCAGCGAGAAGTAGCGACCCTTGGCTGGGTTTTTACGTCGATGGATCGACGAAGCGGATTCAGCTAATTCCCTCGCGGGAGGACAGCGGACGTCGAGGATATAAATTGAATTTTATGCGCGAGTGAAACTTTCTTCCGGGAGTTTTTGCGGGGCCCCGTGCCAGCTATCGTTATGGACGATAATACTTGTATTTTATAGTTAAACGTTCCTCTGTCCAGGAAGCAGGCACGTGCAGGAAATTTTGCTTCCTGGCTGGGCTCCAGGTGCGAGTCTTGCAGAGGACGTTGCGAGTGCCCTGGGCGTTTGTTTCGCGGGGACGTGTGTAGCTTAAGATCTTCATCGATGAGGCGCAAAATGAATCCACGTTCCGACAGGTAGAAGCTGAGTGACTAGGAGCTACATATCAAACCGTAACTTGCTTAGACACGATTCCAATCCTTTAGCAGAGAGCAAGCGTGACTGAAGGTAACATATCGCGGAGGTATAGAATCAGCTGTATGGAATAGCGAACGCGTAGACGGGGAGTTCTGGTTGCTGGGATTCGACTAGGCGAAATGAAATTGCCTGTAGGGAGTGATATCGAAGTTACGCTTCCGATAGATTTGTCCCATGCATGTCTATCTATTAGCGACGACGGGAAACGTAACTTCCATCGTCGTCTCTCTATCAAAGGGCCGGGGCCCGTTGTATCGCAGAAGTTGAGTCTGGCTGAGTTTCAGCGTTCCTCCGGCTCCCTCTGTTGACCAAATGACGGTCGAAAACGTTACACGGGTATTCAGCTTGTTAACCAATCAGCCAACTTGACGGAGTAGTTTGCCCCGCTTTCTGCGTAGATTCGACTCCTTAGATTATCGATTTCCCACCCTTTGTCCAGCCGTGTTGAAGCACCGTGTTCCACGTAGCGACTTGCCACCCTCCCCCGCCCCCCGTTCAGCCCCCTCGCGATCGCTTTCCCGGCCGATCTTTGTCATCGTACACGCGACGCAATTGACACCATTAAACAGAGGTGACCCTCTTGCTCTCGTTAACGGACGACACTCTTTTAAATTAACGAGTTCCACTTGAATTAGCGAGCCGAGGGGGTGTCTTCGTTTTACTGCGACCAGGTCGAATGAAAGGCACCAGCGAAACGAGATGTTAGGTGAAGCTGGTTAGGTGAAAACAGGTCGAAAAACGGTGGGAATGGAACCAGGGTGAACGGCTAAAGCGTCGAAGAGTAAGAGGAGGCTGGCTGGATGGATAAATAGGAGTCCTCCAGTTGTTTCAGTTGCCCAGTCTCCGCCGCAAAATACTGCCCCTCCCGTCGCGGTATTACTTTGAAACGTAAATGGAATCTTGGGATGTATACCTCGGCGCGCACCGTTCGTCCCGCGGTTTGGAAATTATCCAAGAATCTCCGCCATATTGAATTAATCTGGCCGCCGTGCCCCTCTAAAACCGGAAACTTATATCCGCGGGGTTACTACGTGTGCCTCGTTCGCGTTAAATATAAGAATTCTATTAACTGTGCCGCCACCGTCGGGCGCGGCCAACTTTTAAGTGTTGAAACTTCGATGGGTTTCGAGAGGCTCGGCTATCCCCCGGAGAGTTTCGGCTAACGGGGACGCCGAACGGAAAACGTTTCGATACGGAACTTCCCGACGCGCAAAAATTCCGGCCAACTCTCTTCTCGAGAAAATCACGATCGAAACGGGGCTTACCTTTCCTCGGGGTTCATAATACGGTGAACTGAAGCCCGGGTTAACAGAGAGGAGGGGCGCGACAGGATTCATATGGATTTACGGGACGAAATTACAAGACGGGAGGAAGTTTTTCAGGCAAATATACTTTTACACCATCCAGCGAAACGAGGGGAATTGTAATTTCTGGAACCGAGAGGAAATCACGTTCCTATCGCGGACCCAGTTCCCGTTGTTATTCTTAACGTCAGACCGGGGGAGGAATGAAAATTCTAACAGGATTCCGCGTCCCGTCCGCAACACCGCGGCCCGAGAGTTATCATTTTTGATATTCATGCCCCCTAAAAGATAATGCACTTAGCTTCCGGGCTCGGCGTAAGCCCCGAGCTAACAACCTTAGCTGTTGCTCCGGCACGATGGTACTTGGCCCTTGGAGGGGCTCGTTCACCGAGCACCTCCGACCCGCAAGCTGTAAGCTAACTGAAAATTACCGTGCCAGCGAAACCCTTAAAACCGACGGGGATCTACGTGGTTGGACCTCGTTACGCATGCATTTCGAGGGGCTGGTTCAATCGCAGGGTGGAGCTTTCGTGGCGGGCCTCTATCTCGATCTCTCCAGCCTCTAATTCGGTCGCGTGATATTTCTTTCACGAAACCCTACGTTTGCGATACCTGCTGATGCCCAACTTTTCCATCCAGCCCTTCCTTGGAGAGTGTAGTTCTCAAGCCCGCTTTACGAGCCCTCTCGCTGGAATAATTGAGGGGCTGGTCGCGATGCAGAAGAACGATAAACCTGAAATAATTTCTTCCGGGAGCTTAAACGCGAGTTTTCGAGAATTCCCGAATCACCCTCGCACCTGTTGGCTTGGACGCGCGAAATTGCAGACGGTTTAAACGCGGGGAAATTGTTTCACCTGTCAAGTTGCCGAAGAATATCACCCAGGCCCGCGCGTCTACCAGGGGACGCGCGGAGTTTGCTTCAAGCTCGCTCGAGGATCGTTCATCCCGAGAGAGGTTATCGTTTCGTCGAGGACGCGAGCAGCCTCGGAATTCAGACGGATCGCCCGTCGATATTTCTCGCGGGCGCATAGAAACGAAACGCGTGCAGACTACCGTACGGCAGGGTGCGAGTAAAAATGGGGGCGAGAGGGCTGGGAAATATTTCACCGCGGGCACACAATTTCGAGAACGATGCAAACGATGCTGTTTTGGTCCGTTATTCCGTCGGTGTCGCGGCGCGTCGTGAATTTTTTTTTAATTTGCTCGCTCCTCAGCAGCGAGAAAATGCTTCCTCTGGAATGAACGTCGGGGATCGCGGTGTCCACCCTCTTGAAATAACCCGAGCACGTTGCCATTTCGTTGGTAGGTAAATGACTTCGTTAATAAACATAGAAAGCCACGATCTTCCAGGGACGAGAAACGATTCAAATTATATTCACAACCGAATGAATCGATTATCAGCAGCGTCGTGCTAAGTTTTCGCGCACTTGTGTGCACATGCTGTATCGACAGTCGTCATGAAACACCGTGGTCCGCGCAGACCATTAATCATGAAGTTGCCACACGTCGACAGTGCATATTGTTCCGAATGTCACTATAATTCGCGACAATAATAAACACACTCGCGCATCGATCCACGTTACGCCCGACTCGGGCAAATAGTTTCGAGCCCGAGTACAGTTAATCTGATTTCCCGAGGAGGACTTCCTCCATAAACTCCGGACACGTTTCGATTCCGAGGCTCCTCCTGCTGGACGTATCGCAGAACTATCGTCAGCGAAATTCTTATTTTCCCCCGGCAAAATAAACCGTACGAGTTCGACCTCCCGTAGACACTTCGCTCGCCGTGGGCAAATCGAATCGGACGAGGTGTACCGGGGCCCGTTTTCGTTCGCGGCAGCTTGTATCGGGCTGTATCTGATCTTACGAGGAAATCGAACTTTAATCAACTCCCGATCGTTCCCGGCGGTTTCATTCCGCCGCGAATATACAGCGCTCGGTCGCGTACCCTCGCTGCGTTCCCCTGAATCCCGTGGAATTCCAGTGCACGCGCCTGGAACGATACTCTTTCTTCGTCCAGCTCTTCATTTGTCTCTTCTTCCCAGCCTGTTGTTCAAGTGGTATATTGTAGGTCAAGCAGTCCAACCGAGCGCGCTCACCTTTGTTCCCGATGTTATCCTTCGACTCGAAATCCTTATCTTTCCTCCGGCTCCTCGAGAGCACGCTTTGTCCCGCCCGGACAAAGCTGTTTTAATGAACGAAATCTACGGGGAGGAGTGGGCCGGCGGAAGAATCGGACGTACCGTGTACACACTTTGGAATTTTTTCTCTTCTCTTGAACGTTTTATGGCGAAACAATGCGGCTCGAGTGGCATCGACGAGGAAGGAATCTCTTTAGAGGGTAAAGTGATCGACACCGAGACGGCGGTACATTCAGGATTCGTTCTACTGATTGTGAGAAACGCTCGCGCGCAGCTTCCCCGGTGAATAGGAGCGTCTCCTTATCTCGTCGAGGCTCACCGTTGAAAAATCTCCGGCCAGACATGTACAACATTCCTTTCTTCCTTTGCCTAAAGTCGCGGGCTTTGATTAATTTCCTACAGGCATCTAGATCCGCCGGAACACGACAAATATATCCGCCCCCGCCCCGTCACGCCCCGCCTGTCCCGCCGCCGCGTCCGCATTTTTCTTCCGGTCTTCTGCCCACTTCCCGGCTGCTCTTCCAGCCACTCAGCTCTCTCGTGAATTTATCATCTCGCGAATTTCTCCCTCGTCTCGTCCCCTCCTTTTAATCTCCTCTCCTCCCTCCTCCGCGCGACCAAGTACTTCCAAACGTGGATAAACGCGCGAACAGTGAACCAAAGGTGGAGTGTGCTCGTCGAGCTAAGATCGTGTAAGCGGTATTTTTTCAGCGTTATAATTACGACGATGGCCGAGGGAAAGACCGAACAGAGTACGGCGTAGAAGGGCCTCCTTGCTCCTTCCCTCCTCTGAAACGAAGCACGCCTCGAATACCGTTCTTAGAGCAATTTCGATCCTCCTTGGCCATCGTGTAACGATAAATTTCACGTGATTCCCGTCTTCCAGGAGGCTGTATCTTCATTCTGGGACGTCCTCGGTGTCTCCAGTGGGAAGCTGGTCTTGTACATCCGGTCCCTCGTTGATTGGTACATCCCTCGGACTTCCCAGACGCCATTACCCAGCCGCGTTTCAACGGACGACAAATTTATTTATCCATCTCCCCCGCCTTCGTCTCCCCCCGCGCTATTCTCTCGTTGCTCTCTCAACCACTTGTTCGGCCCGCGTTTTGTTCCGGGCTATTTATTGCGATCCCCCGGCGCGATAGCCCTTCCTCCGCTCCCTCGGCTTCCGTCTCCGCGTTTCCACGGATTTTTTTCCTCCCCAAGGAGAGGCACGCTCAAATTGTTTTCCGATTCGACAACCGTCAAACATACGGCCGCGCGAATTCGTCTTCCTTTACGTCTCTCCGTGTACCTCCCTTCTCGCTGTTTTCTTTGTCCTCGTCCTCCGCCGTCTTCCTCCTCCAAGATTTCCATGCTACCCGTCGCTGCCTTTGTTCCCTTTTCATCTTCCGAGGCGCGTTTCGCCAGCTCGTCCCGGCTCCGTTCCCTTTGCCGTCGCGCATTCGGAACTGGAACACGCGTGCGTTCGATTCGGTTTCAATTTTCTACAGACTTTCGATCCAGTTCCATCGGTACGCTCGACGATTAGAGGGAGCAGAGGAACGTGCAAGATCATTCTCCGTTTGTAATCTGCACGCTGTCTGACTGGGAAAAATGTCGCGTATTAGAAAAGTAATTTTCTATGGAGCCAGCTTCGCGAGTTTTCTAATTAACTGGAAGCACGCTGTGCGATCTGTCTTCGTGCTTGAGGGATTATTTGAAGCAACAACGCCGTGCAAAGTCTGCCTCGATACCGATGCCAGTCCAACAGCGATCTCTCGGTTCGGCGGTGCAGCCGAAGTAATTACGGCCGCGACAAATTGGAGACTGATTAAGGCTCGCCTGCCGGTGACAATCGTCTCGCGGCGCGAACCAGGTCGTGATCCATCCCCGAGCATCGAACGAACCTCGATACTCGCGCCGCCCACCAGACCGCTCGAGGGCCCGTGTCGAGAAGCTGAATCGCGAGGAAAGACACTCGAGAGAGGGGCTCCGGTTACACTCTGGTCGTATAACTTGGTCGCTAGACAGATCTCTCCTCCGCTCGCGTGCCCCGCGAGAATTCTAACGATGTAATCGTTTAATGGACCTCCCCTCTGTATCCTCGGCGCCCCCGGGAAGAATTTCGGAGGAGAAACGAGAAATATGCGAGACGAGCCAGCCCCCTCGTGCCATTACGTCGTGATTTGCCTGGCAGACGGGAGCTGAATAAACCTGGGCCAGCGAGAAACTTGTACTTCCGACGAGCCCTTTACTTTCACCGCGAGCCTGGTTACTTCTCCGTGTTTCCCCCGTGAGTAATTATCGTTTCGATTACGCGCCAGGAAAGAAGGGGGATCCTTAATCTAATGCAAACTCGTAATCCGCTTTTCTGTGTATAGACTGTTAAAGGAGAGTGATTCGAAGGATCCTCGAGGGGCCTTCCCTGTGTTTACGAAAAATTATCCCGGATGGAAGTTTAAACGCTCCCCGGTACACGCAATTTACGAGCGTCCGACCGTTTTTATTCCGCGCTACTTTGATCCCGTAGGCTTCCTCTCGCTGCTTAGCAACACTTGCAACAGAGTACTGGTACCCGGAATTATCGCTCGCAAGCATTCATTCCCGTAAATGCACTTAATTAACGAAAATTGTTCGGCGGAGCAAGCAGCCCCGCGATACGCAGCGAGCTGTTGAAATGATTTGCTGGTCTGCGATAATTGATCGAATGTTACACCGCGAAATTAATATCAGCCCGTGCAGCACGTGCACTCCGAGGCGAGTGCTGATTATATGTATTATAACTATTTACGCATGGAAATGCATCTGCTATAGCCCCAACGATATTGCCTGAACTATATCCCCGATGGGGAGGCACACAGGAACTTGTGTATTACGTTCGCGCCGCGTTTTTGTCGTGGCTAGGATTGGTCCACGTAACGAGAGCTCCGAGGCGTGGCTCTTTTTTGGGGAGAAAAAGAGAACGCCGGCCGGGAATTCATTTTATTTCGGGATCTGCCAGTGGCAGGACGTGTTAGAATTTATAACGCACACTCGGCGAGCGTAGAAGGAAAGACTGACAGTAACAGATCCGCGAGATTCACGTGCCGCGAGCCTTCATACGGATGTCCATGGTGCAAAATTTATTTAAAACTCTACGAACGTGCTCCCATTCCAGCCGACGCTAAGGTGTTCTATTAATGTGCCCGCTGAACTGGATATTCGAAAACTGTCGCACAGTAGATAAGACACGACACTTGGAAGGTACCAAGGACCTCGAAATAACTTTATAACCTAGGCCGTTGCGTGGGTGCCCGCTGTTTCAGGTTAAGTTTTACAGGACTGATCTTCACCTGAGGGATCCTATGTCCAGAATCTGTCTCCGAGGGAATGATGTATCAGATCGAATAAGCTTCTTTGGCACCTCTGTAGAGGCATTCAAACATTCTGTGTTAACCTCTTTTCGCACGCCATTAGGGTAAGCAGGCCAGTAGGTGGACGGGGCCCAGCAGATGGACGAATCGTTGGTTAATCGTTAATATTGAAAGAAATAGAGTTTTAATCTATATTATTGTTTTTTATTTTGTAGAAAAACGTTTGTTGTTTTATAAAACATTACCATATTTATCGAAAAAAAATTTTTGTATGCGAAAAATGTATTTATATGTACGATTTCACGCCACCATGCGCGAGTCACTCGTTTGTTATTAGCTATTGCTCAGCATCGTGTGTCATAAAATTAATAAAAAACGTATTTGGATACATTGTAAAGAGGTATGTAATAGATTATAGCATTCTAATATTAAGAATTTATAAATAAACGCGTGAACAAAGAAAAATAAAACGATAGAACTTATAAATATGACTGTCCACGTACTGGTATCGATTTCTAACCTAAAGCAATAGATGGACAGAATGGAATTAAATCTTTTGAAGCCGTTTTTTTTTTTTTAATAAACAAACAGTTTACACATTTACTTGTAGGTATCTTATTTTTCTTCTTTTATTTAGATGGCAAGCATTAAAAAAAAATACCGTACATCAATATACATGTAATGATATAGACAGAGCCTTGGATGATATTAGAAAAGGAACGAGTATAGGTAAAGCAGCGAAAAATTAAACAGGAAGAGAATGTGATAAGAAAACAGCAATTAAAAATAGAAAGAGAACGGAAACAAGAGGAAAAAGCAAAGATGAGAGAGGAAAAAGCCAAAGTACAAAAAGAGAATGCTGAGAAGAAAATTAAAGCGAAGGAAAGACAACTAAAACTGAAAGAAGAAAAAGCAAAAAGAATGAAGAAAAATGTAAATACATTTGGTAAACCATTATTAGTAATTCAAGAAGCAATGGTACTGAGCGAAGAAGATGGGACCAATACAATCCCACTGGATTTAACAGATTAATCTTGTAAAGAAAATAATTAAATTTAGAATAGATGAAAAAATAAATAAATTATATAAGCACAATATTTATTTCCCCGTTGCAACGTTTTGGATAGATTAAAGTGACCAGATGTTTTATGTTGGTATGCAGGACATGTAAAAAAAAGCTTAACAATCATAAGGACACAATTTTCTTAGTTTCTTTAATTATATAATAAAGACATACTTCTGATAAATTAAAACAAAATTAAAAACACTTTATTGTAAGAAAAAATTATCTACATAGAATATCAAAAATAACTATGTGGATATATATTTTTACTTTGTGCCACTAAGAAAATGTTAAAAAGGTTACATATCCAATCCGGGACACTTTCCGAGACAGTTCTCAATGCGGGACAAACAATTCAAATATGGGACAGTCCCACACGATCCGGGACGTTTGGCCACTTTAGGCTAGACATAACCTCACTTTATTTGCGGCCTGGGCGCATAACCTGATGCACCGTTTTCTGGCAATGAAGACTCCATACGTTTTTAGTTTTAATGAAATAAATTATATTTTAACAAAAAATAACTTAATCTAGGTACCTACTATAGCTAATAAGTCTTTTACTCGTCTAGTCTGACAGCCGTCCATCTATTGATTGTGAACTGTCCATCTGCTAGCCCTATCGTCCATCTATTTGTGATACGGGCTATGAGTAGAATTTTCATCATTTTATCCTTAAATACATTAATTTTTTTACTTGCAGTTATTGTTTTCTTTAAATTTGTACATTTTGACGTGCAAAGCTTTTGATTTTTTTTTAATACAACAGATATTTCCAAGAAACACCTTGATGTAAACTTCGGAATCAGCTAAACTGTCCACCTACTGGCCTGGATTTGTACTTGGTATGCACTTTCGTCTTTTTTTCGAGTTGATATGTATTATCGCGTCTGTACACTATGGTGTTGTTCTTCCTACTATATATATATATATATAGGGCTTAGTCCCGTTAAATAAATAAATAAATAAAAAATAAATAATTACGTGAACAGGTATTCTCGAACACCATCTGTTCAGAAATAGCGGAGGGTATCCTGCACCCCCGTTTTCTACTGTCAACGCCCTGGAACCCCAGAGAAATACACGCCGAGAAGATTAAGCGATCGATCAGGGTGGAAATGTCCACCTGTTCTCGGCCACCCTTGGGCGCAACTCCGCCAGCCGAAGGAACCAGGCAAGAATAACGTTCGTCGAGTGATTCACGAAAAGAAGGAGGGAGCGCGGGGGCGGAAAGTGCCGCTGGATCTAGAGCCCGCGTATATCGGTGGCGGAGCGCGAGAGGGGCGATGTAAACAGCGCGAGGACGAAGGAATATCGGTGTCGTAGATCGAGCAGGGTGGAGCGTGTGCACGGAGCCGTGTCTTGTGCCAGAAATCTATCCCCGTTGGCCGTGGGGTGGTTCGGGGAAGCCCCTGGTGGTCGATACGCGGGTCAACAGCATGCTTCAGTGACAGCGCCAATGGGGCGGTTTGCGAGATCCTCGAGCCGCTGCGATCCGAGTACAAAGTATCGCTCAGGTGTCGGGAGAATCCGACGGGCATCGGGATGAAGACCTCGACAATGGCCGTAATTAATAACAGTTATCGCCCCCTGCCCCCCGCCCCGCGGGGATGCTAATCCGGCCCGCGAGGTTCTCTGGATTACGCTGCCATGAATTCTGAATTTGCGGATGGGAACGGAATTTGACGCGAATGGGGCATCCGTTGAATGGATGCTCGGGGTTTAATAGAAATACTGAAAGCCGCTGGTAGAACCACCCTCGAATAACGTGAAACAGTAGCTGACCACTGACAACACACAACACGAGTCGCTGAACCGTTGACAGTAAAGTTTATTCTATTCGAGGAATATCGACGTTCTAATCCCTCGCGTATGAGTCTCGCGGCACGCGTACTACTCTTAGCGGCACCATTGTCCGCGGTAAATCGTACGTAGAATTGCTCAGAGCTTTTGGGGTCATGCGAGCTCTACCTGGGGGCGCGTTGTTGAAAATGAGGAGTACTTAAGTGGATAATAGAGTGGCGCGACACTCTCGGCTCTGAAACCTGATCACGGATTAATTCGACTTCAGCGTTCGAACATCATCGATCCGTCGAAGCCATTGCGGGGTGAGGGGCGTGATGCGGCCTGTCACTGTTAATATCCAGGATACTCTGGCTATTATTGCTGACATAATCGTGATTCACGCAAGTGCTGCCTGTCGCTTTTAATAGTCGGCCAGCGTCGACGTCCTATCTGTCCGTTACAATACTGCATGGTGACATTCTTCTGATGGCACTACACTCCAGTATCAGGGAGGCAACTTCAAGTGGCCCGATGCTTTCGTCGGAGAGTGTAATTCTTGGCGGATATCCTCTCCGATTATTTCCAAAGTTTTTAGAGTCCCCCTGCACAAGATACCCTATCGAAACAATTGCGATTCTGCGCACGGAGGATCGCCATCACGGGCGACGCGCGTCAAAACTGCAACCCGGGCAAGTTTCAAATCCCGCAGAAGATTGACATTCCGCCGTTGAAGCGGAGTTCCCTCGATCCGGCCAGCTACCACGTCGGTTTTCTTAACCCCGAAGCCACCTCGTCCATTTTCCACTTTGCGAATCGCCGGAGCGACCTAACCCCTTCCGCGTGCCCCTGTTCTTCCCGCGGTCCTTACCTCTCTCCACTTTCCTCCTCTCCAACTATTTCCGTCCACCCACTTCGCTCTCGTTCCGTCGATCTGATCAACGTCGAGCGTACGGTCTGGCAGGCGAACGGGAGCCTGACCTGGGCAACGTTCGAGCGCGTCGGATCCAGCCACCCGCGAGGGAATCGATCTTCGACGAGGCTCTCCAAGACGGACGGCCGTTCATTTCTGTCCTTTATTTAATTGACCGGAGGACTCTCGACGGGAAGAAATATTTTTCGTAGGCCAAGTCCGAGCGTGCTCGAGCTCTCGGGCTCCATTAGAGAAATTGCTGGCCCGCAGTTTTCGGGCGGCTTTCACAACGTAATTTGTTGTTCAGAATTCCACTTTATCTGTATCGATGGTTGAGGGCTGCTGGAGGCAACGAGGGCGTTCATTTACTGTATCGATTATCAAGCTCCTTTTGTTTCTATTCGCCGGCGCGATAATGAAAAACATCCCTCGCAACCGCGAGTGGAGCGGCTCGCAGAACCACGCAGCTTTATTAAAAGGATTAAAGCCCGTTGCGAGAAATTTTAAATATTTGATGAATCCGATCGATTCCCGACAGCCTCAAAGCCGCGCGCTTTTCTGTTTTGTCCTCCGCGAGTTGGCAAAGCTCGCGGGCCCCTGTTATTTTTCGCCGTTCCATTTTATTTACAATACACTCGACGCGCTTGGCCCTTGTCAGGGCCGCGGTTCAGTCCCGTTAATTTAGAAAGATAGCTGCCGGCGTGGCTCGGTAGGAAACGGTCGATCTGGCGATTCGCTTAACCGCTTAGCCAATCTCGTAAAACAGAGCCTCCCTGTGAAAATGGAGCGTTTCCATTCAATCTTTAACAAGGGAAACGCTTCAGGGAGGACGTCTTTTCCTCGGATAGACGGCTTTGAGGTCCCCGGATTACGCCGCGACAACTGTTTCCTCGGCGTCGGTAATTGCTATGCAAGTTAGCCCTTAATCCATTAGAAAAATTGAAACTCGTGTTACCGCGAACGGTTTCCAGGGGATCCACTTTTGTTGAGCTCTTTAACCGTCGAGTCACTTCGTCCATTTTCCACTTTGCGACCCGGCAAAGCTTCCCCTATCCCCCTGTCCCTCCCTTTTCTTCCTCGCCGTCCTCTCACATCTTATCTGCTTCGCCTTGAATCTGCGGTCTGGTCTGCTTCAGATCGAAACGGTGCCGGCAGTGGATGAAAGGAATCCTGGCCACGCAATCGAGTCTTTCGATACATAAAATTGCAATGAATAGTTGCTGCTTCATACAGCCCTGCGACACACCATCGAGAAGTTGACTGCGTCTTTGCAACGCTCGTACTCGGAACTGTCGAACAATTAACAGTACCCCTAAAGGCCTGCGCACACATATCCGTTCCGTCTCAGTCCCGCGTCAGTGTGCCAGTGGTAAGAAGAAGAGACCCTCTACGCCCCTCTTCTTCTTACCAATGGCACGCTGACACGGAACTGAGACGGAACGGATATGTGTGCGCAGACCTTAACACAGAAGTAAATATACTTTCTACAAACCACAAATAAACCACCAGAAGAATTCCATTGAATCTCAACCCTCGGAGAGCAAACTCAACGCTAGATTTCGCTTAAGGGGTTAAACCACTGTAGCGCACGAAAAAAAAAGGCATATTTCGGGAATTTTTTTTGGCGCAATAAAGAGATCAATCGAAATTCTGAAAAATGGGATTTATAATTCTAGTAATGAAGTACAAAAAATATTTTTTTCAACGTCGTTCATGACAAAATGGTGGCTGCGCAGCATTTCTCCGTCGATGCCTGTTTTTTGTAAAGGGTCCTTGGCCGGAAACCTAACTCCCGCAATTTTTGACCTAGAACAAAAAACCAAAGTTTTTTCGATTCTATAGAACAACAGCAATAGACGTACGTAGGATTTTTTCGATATATTGATTTTTCGCGAAATGGTGCACTTTTTAAAAAAAAGTTTAAAATTTCATGAAAAAATCGTCACAGAATTGGTTATAAAAAAAAAAGTATGAAATATAAAACAAAAATCCTACGTACGTCGCTGGAGAAAGCAATTTTGAATATACTGTAAATTTTTCAGATCGATCGGTGAAGATTTGTTCGAGTTATGTTTCCGGCCAGTTAAAAAAAGTGGTTTCGAGAAAAACGCGTTTAAAGTTTTAAGTACTGTAAAATCATATTATATTCTTATATACCTTTAATCTGCGATGCCTGCACCATACAATTGCACCACATAATATTATTTTTAAGACCCTAAAACACCTTTTAAACAAAAAATAAATTTTTTCTTTTTTTGAAAATTCTACAGTGGTGTAACCCCTTAAAAAAAAACTGTTGTTCCACCAAGTCATCCTCGAAGCTTCCGCCTTGCTGTGCTCTTCAATTCGTAAGCCAGCGGTTTTCCGCTTCGCGGCCTGCGGAACTTTTCCATCGCTTGTTTGTCGCGTCTCCCTCTATCGCCGTGCCTCTCCTCGAATTGGAAACTTTTATCGCGCCCACTGTGGATTCCTGAATTAAGAACCGATCGTGTTTCACGCCGCTGGAAGCGTGTGTACGTATTCCCAATTTTCCCCGTGAAAATGACGGCGGTACCGCGCTGGAACCTGGAGTATTTACCGCCCGGCCACAGCGAGCCCGAGGCCGGTTCCGTCCATTTTCCACTTTTCGACTCGGCGAATCTTCCTATCTCCATCCTTGTGCTCGATCTTCCGCGCGGCTCTGTCCCATCTTATCGAGTCCGTGCCGAGTCAACAGCGGGGATACCTGGCCGCGGGCGATTGGAAATCGATTCCCGCCGCGAAAGTAATTCGTGTGGAGACACCCGGTTTCCGGTGGCGGCACATAAACGTCCCTCCTGCCTCCCGTTATGAACGGTCGCGGCGAAAGGCGACTTACTTCGAAATGGAAACTGTTGGCCCCCCGGGATCGGAAGTGTGTCCGAGCGCAGCGAGCGGAGACAATTTTTTCCCCGCGAAAATTGAGTTATTCCTACACGCGTGGTGAAACTTCGAGAAGGGAAAAGACGAAGAGGAGCGGGAATAAGGGCATCCGAAGGTATTTACGCGAAGAAATAGATGTTCTCGAAAGATTCGAAGCACTCCCCGCGGAACTTCGGTGCTGGACTATCCCAGAAGGATATCAGAAACATTTCACCGGACAAAAGATAAACTTCGTGCATTAGAACGGAAGTCCGGCGAGGAGCGGGGATCTTTACTCAGTCAGATAAAGACTTGTTCGGCTGCGAGCTTCGTTCTCTTTACGTTAAGCCCCGCTCCCGCGGCGGGTCAAGGAACCTTCATCCGCTTCGGTGTAATTTCATAAGGAGCGTCGTAATCCTTCCGTCGAGTTAAAGCCAGGCCGCGGCAACGACCGTTCAGACCGTAAACCGCACTTTGCTATTTCAGTTACCGTGCTTGTAAATTGTTTCCTTGATTCTACCGTCGCGAGGGCAAGGATCTTTGATCGTCTCGCTGGAAGATTCCGTTCGCCAGGGAAAGAGCGCGCATAATTTCTCGGCAAATCCGAGCTGAATACGTTGCTACAGAGGCACGGTTAATCAGCCATAGCCGCAGATGCCCCGAACATCCGGTTGATCAACGATCGAATCTTCTTTCCCATCCCTGCGCTGCGGTTCGCCCGTGGATGTAAGCCGGGCGTCTCTCGCGCTGGAACTACGGTAGTTCCAACATCGCTCGCTACCTAACCCACTCAGCCCCGAATAGATACACCGGTGCGCCCAGAAGCCGCTGTACGTGTTTCTGGGTGCAGCTGCGAATACAATGGGGTTTCACGGTGAGCGGACCGCTGCCGCTCTTCAGGAAGACGTACCGAAAATAAAGGCGGTTCCCGGTGTTGCCTTTGCCCCGGATACCTCGCAGCGACAGTGTTTAACTTTGCCCTCGCGCCGCGCCTTTTGTACGTGCCCGTGTACCTAATTGCGGGAAACGATGGGGAATCGTTCAGCAAACCCCTCCGCCTGCCGCAGATTAAAAATGCTGGCTGTCAGCGTCGATCGTGCCATTGGCGTTTCGAATCGCAAGCCTTGATCGAGCCGGTGGATGGATTCAGTGCCGTGCCGGGCGGGCGATGAATACGTGATTTCAGTATTTACCATTTTACATTGATTTTTGTAGAATGAGAATGAAATTCAGTGGCAGAATTAATCAAGCGGCTGTATTTTTCATGCCGCACACGTGTCCGACTACGTACGTGTATTCCACTTGCTCGAGCGCTCGGAAATCACGGTCTATCGTTCGCGTGTCTGACCATGTATGCACTTACACCACTTCCCCTGGCGCGCCGCTCTCGCGGTAGGTAAACGTTACAATTCCGTGCGATTTGCTTCTTCTTGAATTTATCAGAGCCTCGCTGCTAGAGGCGACCAGCTTTCCAATTAAACGGAAACGCCCCGTAGCCACGCTCGGTAGGTCCCAGAAGATTTTTAACAGCGTTCAGACGGGATTACCGCGAAGTTAAGTGGAGCACAGATAGAATAAACGTAACGCCATTAGAGGAAGCCATTTTCTAGTCCGTCTCTCGTGAAAGCAACTTCTGTACGAGAATTATGATAATGTTGATCATTTATAATATCATCGTCAGCTTCAATCTTCTCCCACAAAATCGTTCGTAATTCTTCAGAGGCGAACAGAGAATGCTAATAAAGTAGAAGGTCTTGAGACCGAGTAAATTACCGTTCCCTCCCGCGAATCTGGATATATTTCTCGGTTTAGCGGACAGCAGCGAGAGCTTCTCTCTGGCGCGTCTCTCTCGAACCTTTTAGCGTCTGTTTGCCGAGAGTCCCACTCCCACTGGCAACCACCAAAAACAGCTCGAAGGCGGCGCACGGTTTCCACGGCGCTCCGTGGATAAATATACGTTGCTACGCTTTCATTCGTCGAACCCTTCGCTGGCAGCATCTCTGTTTCAGTCGGGGAACTTGAAAAAGTTGCTATTGTTCCTCCGCGTTCTCTGATTTCTGACCACATTCAATTCTCTCTGTTAGGGTTCACCCTCGCCTTCGCCTTTAGCGAAATTAATGTATCCGCGAGTATTGGAAGAACGGTTGCATCCGCAGCACCACAATGTCGCGAGAACACGAAACAATAGAGCTTCGATTTCGTTCTTTAGAACCGGGACAGTTCGTTTGTAAACCCTATTAAATCTTTGTCCTTCGTGCACCACCCAATTCGATCCCCTAACAAACTTCAGAGAATTTTCGTCAAAAATTCATCTGCCTGCCGG
The DNA here is from genome assembly GCA_946251845.1 of Andrena fulva. Lineage (NCBI taxonomy): Eukaryota > Metazoa > Arthropoda > Insecta > Hymenoptera > Andrenidae > Andrena > Andrena fulva. Next base: position 54,876,143 of record OX276329.1, on the reverse strand, counting down.
GACTCAAACAAGGGGCCGCTTTAGATTTGCATTTTCCATATTCTCTGGAGGCATACAGGGTTGCTGTGGATGGTGCACGACAGCATTGTAAAAATTGAATCTATCAAGCTGAATATCGAACGCCGCTCCATTCTGTTTGAGCTTTAGACACGGGCCATTGACGTAGCAGCGGAACGACGTTATCGATACAAAAGCCAGGTCGATTAATGCACCGAATGTACATGGAATAGAAAACACGTTTGTCCCTTTTCGCGAGGGCAGGGCTGACAAAGGACAGGGAGCGAAGCTTTGGTACAAAAGAAGGGACAAGCCCCCGCGCCATGCCCACGAACTCTGCAACTATTAATTAGCAGCGTCAGTTAATAGAATGCTTCGTATACTGCTTCATCTGCTTTGGCATTACTCGCGTTAATGATCGATAACTACTGATGAATTCATCGCTAACGGGGATTCTCCAATTTGTGTAGCATCCAATCCTGATGGAGATAGACTATTCGATGATACCCCTCGTAAAACACTTCTACCATCCCTCTTTGCCTGCTACTGTATCGAAGACAGATATTTTCGAATCAACATTGCGAAAAGTTAGATAGAATTTTCACTGCCTGCATCTAGAAGCTGTAAAAATATGGGTCATGGAATATCGAAATGGGATCGAAAGCAATTGAGGTGTTTCAGCCTGAACTTTTACACCCCCCATGATCGTCAACGTCCGCGAACGACGCGATGCGTCCGGAGTGACTATATGTCAGTTGAACACCTGGACTGCTGCGAGAAGAAGCCTTCGAGGAAATTAAACGAATATGAAGATTTCACTGCTGTCGTTTAGCTGCTAGAATTTATCGTATGACATCGTTAAATTCACAAACATTCGCCTCTTTTCGGCTGACTGACTAGATATAACCCCTTAAGACGTCAAGTAGTGACATAAGTTGTTTGGTGAGTGGATTGAAGCTCAACGGAACCCGCACCAATTTCCTATCGGTATCGTCGAGAGGCGGTCTCGTTCTTTAACCCACATCTCGCATCCGTTGCAGAGAAGATACGTTCTCAAATATTCCATAAGCTGGCTGACCATTTTTCCCTCCCTTCACTCGGGGAATCGCGCAATCTCGCTCGAGCCGCGGCAGCGTCCTATGCGTAATAACCTGGATCCTTGGAAGTTCTCCTTTTTCTTCGAGGAGCGTGTCCCTTTCGCGAAGGCCGGGCAACTTCCTCCAATCTTTAAATCGAAACTTCGTACCGTTTGTCAGGGGGGGTATCTCCAAGAGAGAGTTAGTGGACTCCGGGACGCAGGATGCTTCTCGCAATAGCGTATTTTCTTTTTATCTGCCGCGATACAAACTACGGTGATGGTTTCTCAGGTAAAACCGTATCTTCGATGAGACTGCTTTCTATTACCGTTAGCATTCTGTCAGTGTTTCGCCTATTTGCTTCGGAACCAGTGGCAGTTAAATCTGTCCACACGTCGCCGGAATTAATCTACTTTCTCCGCAATCCGGCAATCAACGCCCCTGTCTCCAATTTCTCCCGTGGGTGCCATTGGTTCAGATTCCCGAATTTACGACGCAGGCTTCGTCGATGACAAATTAGGTTCCCGCAGCGCGTCCAGTCGTAAATAGAATACCGCGTCCGATTGAAGCGAGAATCTGCGTGGCCGAAGGAACCAGACACGTTAACAACTTCATCCCCGTTCTCCAAACGGACGAGGGCTCAAGAAGCTGACACTTCCAATGAGTGAATCAGGTCCGATAACGAGTGGAACATTTAATTAGCACTCGAGATTACACGGCGACTCGCGTAAAGCGATCCACCGGTGTCTCTCGAATCTATTTATGGTCGCTCGCTACCACAGTAGACCTTCAACTTGAAGTTGTGAAACCGTTCATGCAAATTTTATAGTTCCGTATAGCTTGCGGTTGCCTCGGGGTAGGTAGTAATACGAACACGTGTTTTATCCAGCAATACTAAGCGACCCCGCGCAGATAATGGCCGTCTATAGCAGGCATGCACGCAAGAGGAGCATTCATGTCGCCCGCCCCGCTATATTTCTTCGTCTTTTAGAGCCAGATTCCATGCGCCGCGATGGCATTTCTATATTACTATCCCCTTTTATTTTCCCGGCGGCGTCCCGATCGAAAATCAGCCGATAATCGACGAGGCGAGCGCCCGTGGAATTCCCCGTCTGGTGAAAGGGATCGTCGTCGCGGATCGAATAGCGATGCGACGAAATATTCCGCGGCGTCGAATTATCTCGCGACGCTTCTAATACCACTTTACCGTGCAGCGAGGCCGTATTACCGTCTGGATATCGAATTAGCAACGTGTTACGATCAAGTTGCGGGCGTTAAACGATGTTACGTGCCTCCCCGGCCCCGTGCGCTGTTATTTTTAAACGAGCCTCGACATATACAGTGGGTATTTTATAGGGATGGAAGCGGACAGGTCGATCGATCTGGAACCGGATGGTTTAACGTTATTGGGCGCGGATCCGATAGCCTGCAACCATCCGCGCACACCTCGAGGCGAAGTGAGAAATGTAACTTCCCCTGTGCTCTGTTTCGAAGCTCGATTGCTTCCTCCATAATTCCGATGAGGTGCGGGCTCATCGGCGGCGTATACTGTCTGCAATCTGTCTGCTCCGAAACTGCGGCACGGTTGAGCGAGTTTCGAGTGTAGCATTTAGGGCAGCAGAGTTGTTTCCCATTACCGCATAATTTAACATAGGGGAGACCGGGGCTGGTAGGCCAGTTTTTCAGTTTTTGATTTTTAATAAATTATGTGGACGAAATATCATTAAACCTGTTAGTATATTTGATAGGGCATACATTTGGCTATCTGATTAAATTGTTAAAGTTGACTAAATGTGACAACAATTAAGGCATTTTAATGTTTTTCTAACACCTTACATGCTGGTCAACCAACCCCGTGGTCGGGGTTGGTAGACTAACAGTATGGGGTAGGTTGACTATAGGTGCAATCAGTGAAGAAAATGTTGTTAGCAACTTATCTGAATGGTAATAAAATAGCACAATGTCACGAGAGTTGTTTTATTATAAAATATTTATTACTTTTTAATAATAAATAACAATTTAAACCATAACTGGGGTTGGTTGACCAGCTTAGTCATGTAACCCCGAACGTTATTAGTTAACCAGCCCCGTACGATCATTTTGACTTCAATACTATATATAACCTTTAATTATTTATGTAAAATCAAAAACGCAGTCTCAGTAGGTCGTTTAATAAACAAACTTTAAAATAGTCCCTTCGCATTAATTCTACTGTAACTATATAGAGCGTGGAAACATAAAATCTTTAAGAAAACATATTTACTTACATAGCCAATTTTTCGATAAACGCTGGTAACTGCCAAACAACGTGTAGTGGTGGTGTCGGAAACAAATGATTTTTCTACAGAAAATCGCTCCGCAGTAGAGCACACGTTAGTAAAAAGTTATTAACAATTAGTCAACCTACCCCTGGGGCCAACCAGCCCCGGTCTCCCCTACATTGCGCGTTAGACCCACCCCGCTGCCGCTGCCACCAGATCCAGGATCGTTTGTGCAGGTAAGAAAATCCGAAGTGCTCGGTGCCTCCGAAACAATTCGAAAGATCTGCCAGGGGTCCAGGCTTCCATTTAGAGAGCTCGAACTAGGTTAAACGGCGCCGATTAAATCAACAACGGGATAGGGCTGTTTGTGATCGCGACCCGGTTCTTTGACACGCGGTGGCTGGTCTGGAACCTCCCTTACTTTGTATCCGCGGCAAATTCTTGCGCGGGCGATTACTGCGCGTAAAGAGGAACCCGATGCTAGTCGCCCGGAGCGATGAAGCTCGACCAATCGGACGGAAATGCGACGCGTGTCGCCCAGCCGCCCCGCGCAAGACATCCGTTTTACCTTCGAGCGAACTTGAACGGTTCTGGGCGAGTAGACTTCGCGGCCAGAGACAAAGCGAGGGGCGAAACGTGGTTAAAGAAGAGGCAAGGGTGAGCGGGACAAGCGTTAACTTTCAGCTGCAGCTAAGCCAAGCTACCCTCTACTTCCATCCACCGTTCCCGGTCAACGAGATTTATATGTTTACGCGCTCCCATGGCAACTTTCTATTTTCTCGGAGTCGCGGCCACCCTCGTTTTATTTCATCCCGCCCGCCCCGCGCCCTACCCCGCTGGCCCATTTCCGTTCGCGCGTGTCTTCCGCGATCCGGGGGCCGTTTGACGTCCCCGTCCGCGAGAGGTTCGTTTGGCGAACGGCCAGCGACGGTCACCGGCCGAAAACTGTTTTCGACAGAGCCACCTAAACGATATTTTTCCGTTCCTAACGTTTCCCAAGCTCTGCCGTTAGCCAGGGCCCGCTGACCGTGCCCGCCTCTCCTCTTTTTTAACGTCCGCGTCGCTTATTTCGAGCGCGTGCCTCCGTTCCCATATTTCTCCGTGGTCCCTTTCCGTGTCGCTCCATCCATTAACCTTTCCTTCCACGAGCTGCGGGGACTCGAGTCCACCGGTCTCGCCCCGGGCTGAGGCAGCCTGCAAGTTTGATTAGAGCGGGGAAAAAAGCAAGTGGATGGGATTCGAGCGCGGAGTGCTGGGAAGAGGTGCGGTAAATAAAAATGGCGGAGCGCGGAGAGCGAGGAAGGGTGGATCGTAGATCCGAGCGCGTCAGAACGCTTTAGAACCTGAACATTCGCTGACGTGCACGGCTCGTTTACTCTGTGTCTCTTCGCTCTCCCGCGAAGCACCCGCTGAAACGCTATTCATCGTTCCTCTCGGACGGGATTCGACGTCCTCTTTTCCGCGCATACCACTCGAAGCGTCTTAAGCGCGGCGAGAGGCCAAACCTTCCGTTATTCGGCCCTCCCCGAGCGAGACGCAATGAATTCCAGAGGGATCCGCGCGCGCGCGCGCGCGCCTCCTCCCTGCGATGAGAACGGAGCCTCGCCGTCGAGGGGTATTTGCCGCGATCTCAGCACAGCCTGCATTTCGAAGTTGCGGAACGGCTTGCGTCTCCGTCTGGCTCGCGGGACACGACTTAATACCCCCGATTTCGCTGACACCGGCTGCCGCGCGCGGGAGGGGAGAGGCCAGCCGCGATTTAATCCAAAGCGAGACGGAGATTGCGCAACCCTCGACGGGTAGTTTACGCTGCCTCGGTTCGAGTTCCGCTGGCCGAGCTTTAATTCGCGCATTGGCAGGATCCGAATCGAGAGACACGCGAATAGAGACGGCGAAATTGGCCGCAAACGTGGACCAGTTAAACGGACGATGCTACCCTACAACGGGATAGTTTCTCGATTTACCGACACACTCGCCTTCCCTCGCAGCCTCTCCGCCCCCGCCCGGGAGTCTGGATGCGAGGCGATTTCTCCAGGCTATACCGTTATTAGATTTCCTGCGGTGGTCGGTTATAACGCGCGGACTTTGGTTTTTGGGGGGCGAAATTTCGACAGCAGGGAGAAAGAACTCTTTCCAAGTAATAGGGCGCCCGTTTCGAAGCTCGAGGAAGAAACTATGCGGGAAGCTGGAGGGTACCTTCTTCCCAAGGATCTCGCGCTGCGCGTGCATGAATTTCAGTGATACGACGAGAAATCACAGACCGAGGGGTACACCTGCTGTTTCCAAAAGAATAACCGTGGAGATCGTCCAACATTTATTATTTCGAATATGCGCGAGGGGTCGCGAACCAGCAACACGTAATAGATAATCCTCTCCCGCGCTGAGAACGGGCAGACGCAGAGCCGGCTTTATCAGCGCGCGGGACGCATAAGCCGCGGCTTTTCTCGTAACCATTGCACAATTACCGGTAGCTAGAGCGGAGCTGGCTGTACGCGCGAGCGTGCGAGGCGCGTTCATTGAAATTTCGGCCCGAACAATTCCTCTTTGAAGGGGAAAAGCCGACGGCGGGGATACGTCGCGTCTGAAAGGTTGCACGGACACGCATATATTTCGAGGCCGTTTTGTTGCCGCGGTCGGGAAGTGGCGGCGCCGCGGCAAAGAGGCGGAGAAAGACGCGGCGAGCTGTTTGTTCCGTGTAATTGCTACGCGCGCGGAGGCGTTAAAGGGTTTTGTGCCCGTCTCGCGAGCCGGCGCCAGGTGGATTGCTCCACTCCGTGCTCCTCCGGACGCGTTTTTCCTTAATTGACGGTGGTACGAATCCGTGCTACGGTAACAGAGCGCCCTTATCTCGAATGCGTGCTACGCCGCTTGCGTTTCGCCTGTTCTGCGTGCACGCTGCCGCTGCTGGCTAATTTAATGAATTAATTTCGGAGCTTTCTTCCTCTTTCCACTCTGTTTCCCCTAGTCCTGCATGTGCTGGTATGCTCCCATTGGCGGGGCAGCGAGATGCCAACGGGTTAGAGATATTGTTCCAGAAAATGCAACCCACCCCTTGCGCATGCAGCGATTCCGAGGTGAGAAGTGATAGGAATTGGTTACTCAGGAAGGGGACGGGGGCTGCTTGATGTAAGGCGAAGTGTATCTGTAGGAAGCATCAATAATTGCGTAGAAGACTCGGTGCGTCAAATAGAAGAGACTGCAGGATGTAGTACATACATGTCCTGTTTGTCCATCAGACTCGATGGTCTACGCGGCAGAGGTCGAGCACTGTTTGGCTTGTCAATATTTCCTCTTAACCCTTGCCGCGAATGCATCGACCAACGAGTTCTTAATTGTTTGCTCGATCTTCGCTTTCCTTTATGTTGGCCAATCAATTTACCCTGGCAACACAAATAACGCTGAGGCTCCGCTGTACCGTACTCACATTTCGCCCACTTGAAATTCAATCATTTTACTCCGCCGCGCCGAGTACTGGCGAGCATTTTTCATTCTCGGGTTAACTCAATATTCCGCCAGCGAACAATTAAAAGGGGCAGGGAAGAGGGGCTTGAGAGCGCAAGGCTATCAGTCATAAAACAGCGCAGGGAGGCGGGAGACCCGAAAGGTGCAGCTCGCTCGCGTTACCGAAGGCGAACTGGAAGACAGCCGTTGAAAAAGGATAAAGTGGCCCGTGCAACGGGGCAGAGTAGCAATATTCCATGGGAACGCGGGGGGCGAGACTGAGAGACCCCCTTTAAAAGTGGGGAAGGAAAGGAGAAGGCTGCCGGGACAGAACGGAAAGAATGTGGACGCACGTATGATACGATGTAAAGAGGAAACCATTTCAAACGTGTCGCGAGGATCCTTTTATGCCTCCGCATTCCATGCCTGCGTCTCTTGCCAAATACTAAAGAAAATTACTCCTCGGGAATCTTGGTCTGATTCGAGGAAGCTCTAGCGCTGGAATGTGCCGCCCCAAAGGACGAGAGCTCGGCGAGAACGGGTCGCGACACAGCAGGGACAAGCTTTTTCAACAATTCCATGCGTGGAGAATACTAAGAGGGTGGCAGTGAGTTAAATAAAAGCGGAATGTAAAACAATTTTTATTCCCCACGCAATCCCAAAAAAGATTTCAATGCGTTTCCTCCGAATACTATTGTCTGACTAACGGTCGACCGTTTCTACTTGCCCGGCGTTTATTCGAACACCGTTCCTGAACATTAAGGTAAATGTCCCAATGGCGAAACAGTTAAGGAAGCAGTTGAGATGATTGCAATTTTTTTTATATTTAAATAGTATAAAATTATAACTAAATATAATTATTCGAAAGCGTAAAATTTCTACTTTCACATAACGTAACAAGAATCTACATTTGTTAAAGCAAAAGTTTTAAATTAATTAAAACACGAAACTGTTCATATGGCCCAGTAATTAAATAAAATTCATAGCGTGTCCCAGTCATTAATTAACAGTGTCCCAATTATTGAATATGTATTTAATTTAACTATTTCTATCAGTTAATGAAAAGAAATCAACTGACTGTAGTTCTTCTTCTTTATCTTTTTTACCTTCGGCATGACTTTATGTCTGAAAAAGTCAAAAAATGATTAAAAGTATATTATAAAAGTTTAGGTTATGTTAATATTATAACGAGTATAAGATTAATAGTTCTTAATAATTCTTAATAATTCTTAAACAGTATTATATTTTTGTCTAGTTATTATTAACGTAAATATATAGGATACAAAAACTACTTACTTTGGTACAATAAATATTTATAATTTTATAACTACTGAACACTGGCGTCTGTAACACCGCGGTTAAACAACCATTGAACACACGTTTAATGATTGGTACGTGTCATGTTACCGTGTACTAGTGGATAAACGCAACAATTTCAATATTAAAAACAAAAAATTATTAAAAGATCCAATTAATTTTAAATTCTTCAATGTATAATAAATCCAAAACAACTGTATAATTTCAAAAATTATAAAATAATAATTAATTACAACCTTAACAAAAATATTCTCTCGCTCGCTTGAGCCCATTAGGTAAGAAGCAAGATTGAAACTGTTGAAGCTTTACTGTACAATAATATTTTTGTATGATATAACTATTCATTTATGTAAGCTTATAATTGTATCTATATAAAGCTAATACATTTTGCAATTATATTTTCAACAGTTTAAACGTTGCAAATTAGTAAAACTATTATTATTAATAAAATTTCTTCTCAATATTTAATTATTGGGCCATGTTTAAGGACTGGGACATTTACCTTACGACCGGGAAATCTGTTGCGCGTCCAGGAAGCTTCGCGGTCGACTCACTTTTCCCCCGCAGCATAATACTGCAAAGCTGTGCAAGCCGCGGTGGCAGGTATAAAATCAAGATAATAAGAAGCGGACGCGGACAGGCGTCGAACCGTAATCCCGCGCAACACCGCAGAGCCCAAGGAAGCCGAGGCGCTGCCCAATGAAAAACGAACAGCCCGAAAAACGAGAAGCCCGCGCTGGGTGGATTCAAGTCTCGTCTTCATTATGCAATCCGCGCTCGTAGGGAGTCTGAGGCGCGGAACGCTCCTATTCTGCCCCCATCGTCTGTCCCGGTTTTCTTCCGCGATTTCAGCAACAAACTTCAACGCTGCCACGGCCAACCGCGCGATGACAAATCGTATTACTCGCGGGTGCCGCGCGATTCTTCGCGGCGTGGCGCGGCGCGGCGCGAGGCATCCCAGAGATCCGTTTCCCCGTTCCTTGCCACGTAGCGGGATCCGTTTGGGGTATCCTGCAGCTCTTCAGCTTTTGTTTCCCTCTTCCCCTACGGCTTCCTCGTCCTCGTGCTCCTCCCCCCCCCCCCCCCCGCCGCGGCCCGTTGCGCGCAATTCCAGCATTAAACGACGTCGCTGAGTGCCCCGTATTAATTCAATTTTGCTTACCTAAGGCGGCCGGCTCGGGGGGCGAAGACACTAATTGCGATTTTTAATTAAGGCAGTGATTCGATTACGCGACCCTTTATCCGCTCTAATTATTAATACCGGCACGCAGGAGGCCGAGGACGGCTCCTCTCCCCCATCCTAATGGCGGCTGATGAATGGGCCGCAATTTTGAGGCGGGATCGTCGAACGACAGAAGGACGGGCTCGTTACGCGACACGCGTTGTAATTCCGCTGACGCGAGTTTAATCGATTGCGTCTTGTTACATCTGCGGCTTTAATTGGTCTGGGGCCGCTGGACCCCGCTCCTTCCTCCCGTCTCCTCGTTCCGTCCCATTGTATCGCGCCAAAGTGGAAGCAAATTTTCGAGGAGCCGTGGCAACCTATTAATCGCAATCCCGTTATAACGCCCAAAGCGGGCGCGCGTTTATATCCCAACCGGTTCCTCTATTTCGCCCCTCAGACGGGTCGTCGCGAGGCTGGCTGATCCGAGGGAATCCGTGGAAAAGCGTGATCCCAGCCGATTCGTCTCGTCGATCGTGACTGTCATCCATTTCGGGCCGCTGTTCCGCCGAGAACGAATGGGATCGGCCGAATTCAACGGCGCACGTAGAAACGAGCGAGCATGCCGCGCCGAAGGTAGCTATTACTTTCCAGGCAAACCGCATAAATAGGCGACGGTCGCGCGCATAAATAGTTTCCCTTGGTACGGTGCCCGCGGGTTCGGGGCGAAATTGCGCGAATCACGATTGCGATCGGTAATCCGTAATCAATTTCGGCCATCCACCCTCCGTTTTGCTTCCTTCCATGCCACCACACCCACTGGGGACACGGCGGACGCGCTTATGCGAATCTACGCGACGCTGCGACGCGCCCCATCGACGGTCTAATTCGCGCGATCGCATAATTCATCCGTGGAGGGAGGATAATAATCGATACAACACCGGGAAATTGGACGTTTCGTCCGCGTTACGGGGTGATGGAGAATGGGGATTCGGGACGAATTGTTCCCTGGTGAACTTGGGCGGATGCCTGGTAAGAAGTTGTGCTATAGGAACCCTCAGATCTATTTTATTATAATGTGATTTGATATGTTTGCGGGGAATGATATTTATCTTCAGTGTACCGAAAAGAAGGACGAGTAGGAAATGCGTCAGCTGATTTGCATTTATTAGAACGTCAAGTTGATAATTGCGACCGATAATCGTGGTCGCTTTCCCGTATCGAATTCTATTGCAGTAATAAAATCGGTCGTACACGCGGCCGCTCGCGGGGAGCAATCGCCCCATTTTCGAAAATACTACTTACGATTCTCATAACGGGCTTGTTTCTGGCTGGAAATGTGCAGCGTCGCGTTTACGCGGCTTCGAATCGTCCCTATAATTGCACCGAAGTATTGATTGCCGGAAGAAACGACTGTCACCGCGATAAAATGACTGGAAACTGTTCGATGGTCGAATTGTATTACGAAATCAAGAAGAATACAATGGGAAACATAAAGTCCGATGCCACAAATGGGAACGCACGAATATCCTCTAAAAGAAATTTATTAATTAAATCCTCAGAAGCACCTTCAAGTACCTTCAATTCGATTATTCCATTACGATGAAGTTCTCACTTTTACTTCCTCCTCTCTGTCACCTTGCTGATCGTAGGTACAATCTATCAACGGGTATCGTCGATAACTCGTTAACAGACAAAACGTCGGTTAAAATGATATTCATAGAAAATGAAACGAGTATCGCGTGAGGTCAATTCGAACGGTTAATTCGCAAGCATCTCGCCGAAATATTATCAACGGCTCGCACATAACTGGGCCTGGTGAAATTCAACGTTAATGCTACTTAGCCAGAAAAGCTGGCACGGCCGGGGAATCTGTTGTTTATGTAAATCCGCGAAATCGTACGGCTGATGGGATATCGAATGCTATCGGTCGCTGGCTGGTAAAAATACACTGCCGGCTCTAATAACGCAGATAGCCATTTCCAGGGAAGATTATTAACAACGTACTATTCGACTAGATTGGAAATAATATGGAGGTTCAAATAATCCCACCGAGCCCCGATCGATAAACTTCACTCCCAAAAGTTTATCTTTCGACTGTATAGAAAGCTACCATTACCGCCGGTACATTCCTGTATTTAATTAAATGTTGAAAATTTTATCTAGAACGTCGAGGCTCCAGCAAAAGTGTATACTAATTTTCCCATTAATTTCTCTTCCACATCGTGTATTTAAAATTTATCATGGCTGGTTCTGTTGTTTCGAAAGCTTCGCAACTTTCATTGAAACGTGTCGGACTCCTCTGCCTCTACGATTCCGAGATTAACGGGCAAATTGCGAGTATAATCAATGCTAATAATCACGATTCCTTTTAAATTCGCCGATGGTAATGCATTCGAAACTCTGTTTAGCATTCTGTAACGCCGAGTGGCTGGGGCATTGCTTCGAGGGTTGTTGTTGCTTCCGCTTGCGACTTTTTCACCGAAAAGGGAAACAATTTCATGACACGGTGACGTTTCAAGCCTGACAGCGAGGAAACTTGAGAACGACACAGACTACTGCTTTCATTTGCTCTACATCGCGCATCCAATGGTTTATCCCAGGACGAGAGAAACTGACGCAGGTCCAGCGATATGCAATCAACGAAGCGTTTCGATGCACTTTGATTACAGGAAATCAATATTATTTTCAATAACGCATCGAGGAATTTTTCAATTCGCCTCCCTGCCCATCGCGAAGCATGCGAGTGGAAATTATTATTATTATTATTATTATTAACGGGCAAAAAAACCCTTTAGAGTACATAGTATTACAGAATAAGTACAATGAAATAAACATTCTACACGCCACGATAAACACTAAACGCCGCAACGCAGTTGACAGGTTAAGCGGAAAGTCGATTAAGCAGCTGATTCCGAAACGAATCAAGTGATGCAGTGAATAAATCAATGTCCGCAAAGCGCTGATTGACCTCCTCCATTGCGCGGTATATGGGATCGGCTGTATAATGAAAATAATCTGGAACTTTCGGCTTAAAAAGGGGTCTCAGACGCAATAAACGTTCAGGGGCCTGAAAGTGTATTGATGCCACGAGATCATTACAGTTTATCTGTCCATGAATGATTCTATACAGAAACAATAGGTCAGTACATACACGACGGTTACTGAGAGTGATGAGCCTTGTTTTGAGTATGGCAGGACCATAGTCATGGTCATTGAACAGCATAGGACTACCTATTGCTCTCATTGCCATCCGGAGGAACTTATGCTGGACCCTTTCGATTAAACTGACATATATCTTGTGCTTTGGGTTCCAAATTATCGAGGCATATTCTAACTGGGGTCTGACCAGTGCTACATACAACAACTTCAGTGATTTCAATTGCCTGAAGTGCTTTGCGAAACGAGCTATAAATCCTAAATACCCTAATACTAAAGCGAAACGGAATATTTCCGCCAGAGGATAATTTGTAGCTCAACTCCTTCTAATTTGTCGTTCTAACTTCATTATTCAACTTTCGTGTTTCCTCAAATCGGATTCTAGCGGATTTGCATTCGAAGGAACGGGAACGAAACTAAACAAGTGGAAAGTAGCGTCTCTAAACAGACCGGAAGTGCCGTGGCTGGGGCTGGAGGTAGGGAGAATCGAAGCACACTACCGCTCAAAAGTTTTGCTGCAGGGTCTGCGAAGAATAAAATTGGCAAGGTGAAATCGCCGTAAGAACAAGTCCCGCGACACTAACGTCCTTTTCATCTCTGTCCGCCTCTCTTCTTTATTATTATACTATTCTTCGACGGCCTCGATTTTCATGGAACTTTTAAGTAGGATCAGAGCTATTCAACCAGTGACACATTCTTCCATCTATCTAGATTCAGAATCCTTCTTTCCCTCATCTTCCCCGAGCAGAATATCGGTAGGCAACCAAACGACCCGCCTTTCTCGCAGCATCCGCGATCCAATATGCAGGCAGCGCAGGTGTACCGAAACTTTTGGTAGACAGTGTAGGGACCGGCCACGGATTCGAGGAAATTTGCCTAATACTCCGAAAGAAGGAGAAGCGGTTGTCGAAGTGGCGCTGCCGACAAACAGACGGCCAGACAGACAGACGGAAAGGCGAAGGGAAATGAGAGGCGCCCCGGCGGGGGTGGAAAAGCGGAAAAAGCCGCGGGAACTCTGGCCCGGGCGGAGATTTGCAATGCTAACCAGGGACTGCATTAAACGGGAATTAATTTCTTGCTAACCGTCTGGAGTAGCTGTGCCCCCGAGAGCACCCTTCCTCTTTCTTCGATCCTCGTTCGAGCTCATTGCAGCCGCCGAGGGTATTACTGCAGATAATCTTGCCGCGTTTACTGAGCCACCCCTCTGATGACCATTCGGATGAAGGGAAAATGGATTCGTGTACTTTTCCAGGCGGTAGTCGTCTTCCTGCTGCGGTTCCCCAAAGGGAAGCTCAAATACAACGAGTTTACAAGTATTCGCGATGGTGAATCCGCTGATTTCTGATTACCTTTTAAGAACGAACTACTTTCAGTAAACTTTAATCTTCCGGGCGGGATGAAATTAATAAGATACTTGGGAAATGATCGCCTCTCTGTAGAATATCGCTGCAAAGGGCAGTCGAGGACCTTGTCCTTTGATGCTTTAATACATATTGCGCCTTTAATGGAAATTTAAGGAACGTTTATACCTAGGTTGCTTAATTCCTTCTAAGACGCGAGAACAAGTGACCACGTTCCCACCGTTCGAAGAGGAGTCCTCGTAAATGTACAACACCAAACTACCATTGTGTATCCAGAGAACCCGTCGCTGGAAATGGGAGAAAAAGCTCAGCGGTGAAAGGAACGAAGCACAGGATTTTCCCGGTATATCTCAATTTGGAGGATAATCGCGGGCGTATCTTCTTGGGAATCCAGCCGTGCTCCATTTTACCATACAATCCCATTTACACGTTTGCGTTAATGAACACTTGCCCGCGCAGAGCGGACCGACAGCCACGGTACGATTCGGAGTTTTTAACCGGCTGCGTGGATCCCGTCGTAGATTAATGTTTCCTGGGCGATAGCCGCGGCGTTCGATATTTTTCGACTGGACGCGGTTGGCACTGATGGTTCTCGCGATTAGCACGAACACACAGCGGCCACTTGCGCGCCGGCGAATCGCGGGGAAAGCCGAGCACCGGCAACGAGACCGACAGCGTGGGCGCGTGACTAACGCAATGACCCATCGACAAATTGATCTGGTGAGATCATTAACGCGGCTAATGCGCGGAAAATTTTGTTACCGCGCCCGTTGCGTGCCGGCCACGGTGTCGGGTTTACACGAAAGTTTCGCGACGCCAAACGCGGCGTCGTACACTTTCACCAACGACGTATCGTGTATCGCGTTTGGACGCTCCGATATTGAATGCTTTTCTCAGGAAGATGTTTTTAATAGCCTCTAAGTAAATAGTCTTAGTTTGGGAGGCTGGAAGAATGATTTGGATTTTCCGCGATTCTACTGTGAAGAGGAAAAAGGAAAAAGGAGATTGATGTAACCACGACTGAAGTAATTCAAGAGCTTTTTTATTTTATAAATAAATTTTTAAAATCAGCTAATGAAATTTATTGGATTTCCATTAAAAATATTTTTATCCCTTCAACTCGGCTCCCCCGAAGATTAAATCCTCAGGGTTTCAGTGTTTTCTGGGGAAGGTAAGCTGCCGTGTTTCTTTGCGATCAGGAAGATATTAGTATACTTATATAGAGTGTCCCTCTAGGGATTATTCTATACCGACGATCACCGCCTTTACGAAGCTACAGACGAGTATTGGAAACAAAGGGGGCGGCGAGCGCCGAAAGAAGTTAATCCCATAGTCTCGCACAACGAGCCACTTAACCGTTTCGCGATCGCTCCTAACCACCTGACGCTCCTCGAATTAAACTGGGAAAACTCGGCTCGCAAGCGAGCGCGGGTCGTTAACGGGTCGCGTGGCGAAAATGTTCGGCTCCGCCGAAAGCTACCCCCGTCGCGCCAACAACACTTTCCATTCTCCGTTGCTTTAATTCGCGCACTTGATCGTCCCCGTTCTCGGAGCTCGCGCGATTAAGAGGCGCCGTACGAGCGTTAAGGGATTACCTCTGGACAGAAATTGCATGGAGTTTATCAAGCTCCGCGGAACAGGGTCGCGATAAACGAAACGAATCACGCCGCGTCTCGGCCGGAGCAACGAGGAACGCCGCGCTTCTTCCATTCGCGCGTGGAGCCGTTCGCACGGCGCGCGCCTACGTTTTCCTACTTTCGAGTGTATCCCATGAGAGAGCTGGCGATACAAAGTTGTCACCCGCCCCGGCGTCTTGAATATCGCTGAAAATTACTCTGGCGAATTTAATTCCGAGGAAGTTGCGACTGCCTCGCCGCGGCTGGAGTTCTTGCTCGAAATTCGTGACGGCTGAGCAGCCTGAAGAACTTAATGGGGAGGCGAATGAAGGTGTAGCGCGGCCTCGTGCGCGAGAAGAGCGACGTTCGCGGGTGGAAACACGATGACGGATAAGAAGCGTCACTGGCCCGCCTTTCAAAGGTGACGGCTCGAAGAACGGAGGCTAAACCGATTGATTGTCGCGTGATTAACGAAGGCATGCGAGGCGGGCCCCATCGAGGATTCTGTCGCCTAACAAGAATGAACGAGCGGCTGCTGAAGCGGCACGGAGTCGTCGAACAAATTCGAATAAAGGACCTGGTATCCTGTTGTATCCCTCGCGGGCGGCTCAAGGATTTACCAGCGGGCGTAGCTGAATGCGACGCGTGACGACGCATATTCATTCGCGTCCCCCTCGGCCCTTTTTCCTGCGTTCTTTTATCCACAGTCGTCCCCAAGTTTGCTCGGCTACGCGTCGAGCTGTGAACGCCTCCGAGAAGGGATCGAGACTTCCTCCTCAGACATTTCACGGTCGAGCACTCCACGCTCACGTCAGATGGACCTTTTACCCGGGAACGAAGAAAGTTCACGACTCAGAGGACAGAATGGCGGCAGGCTCGCAATACTTCGTGACTCAGCAAGCGTTGCTACCATTCAGGGACCTCGTTGGTCATAGATTCTCGTTCGCACGGCGAATAAAAAAAAATGCCCGGACGCAAATTTTCATTCACTCCGGGCACTGTTTACCCCGGCTTTCGATTCGTACGCGAATCACCTGTGAAACTGTATTCCGAAACGTCATCGGGGTCGATAACGTGATCCGAATCTCGCCAAAGCACGCGCGTGCTGGAAGCGTTATTTGGTCATTGAATAACGAGCAACTAACATCCCGCCTTTTAATTAAATAAAATGAAAAGCGACACGCGCGGCGACGCGCGTGAAATACCAACGCGCCGATGTTTGGATAAATGCATAGGTACGTGTAACGAACAGACGGGCATCGAGGATTTCGCGCGGCCCATGTTGCAGGCGGCACTCTGTGCACGGATTGAAGGAAAAAATCTTGGAAAGGGAAGCGAATCCGTGGCGGGCTGAGTATTCGTTCCTTCGATTTGGAAATCGGCCAACTTGCGCCCAGGCTGGATATAGGTGAGGCAGCGATGGCATTCCTCCTTTTTCCAGGGGCAATTGAATTTTTATATCTGCCGTGTGAGAAGCGGCTGGTAAAAAATGTCGAATGATTCTGAAACCCGGGCGAGAATGGAGGGCGCAGAAGACGACGCGGCAAAGTGTCATACGTCTAGCTCGCTTGACGTTTACGACAGCGAATTCTCTCTTCCTCTCTGCGCTTTCCCTCGTTTCCAGCTGAAGGATGGTCGATACTGCGTCCTGCGTGAAACGCAAAAATGCTCGACGAGAACGTGGAAGCGACGCTCGTGCGATAGCATGCGTGGCAAGAGCGCTCATTAATACACGCTGAACAGATTATTTTCCATGGTTCGCCTCCTCGCGATCGATTTCACGTCGTCGGGAGCATCTTCGGATGCATGAGTAATTCAGTAGCCAGTTAGTATTTCATGAACAGCTCCCCGAGAACTGTTCCTCCAGCGAGGAACATTAAATATTCAACGGCAAATTGGGATGGATGGTGAATTTTAAAGAGGCAACCGGCATAGAACCGCCGATCCCGATAGCCAGGTGCATCGAGACCCATCAGAGCGCAGGAATAATGGCACACCTGTGCAATAAGCTGATCATCTGTGACAGAGTCACGTGTGCTTATCTTTGCACGGTCTCAGCTCGGATTCTCCGGGATCGCCAGTTCCCGTCCTGGGACATGCTTCTGGGAAACAATCAGCCACGAAACGAGCCCCGAGCCCTGGGGGGGTTGGAACGCCCTAGGAGTGCTCCTTGTGCCATTACGCTTTGCAATTTTATTTCCGATCGCGATTAACCCTTTCGTTTGTCAAAACAGGCACAAATACAAGCTACTTTTTCTCCGCAAATCGTAACGCAAGTGGAAGCTTCTTGTTCCAAGAAGGGCACCATGCTCGGAGACAGTAACTCGAAGAATAGGATCGAGTTGTTTGCCACAGGACCATCGCCAGTCCACGTCGTCATCGGCGTGACGAAGTTTCGGAATGGTATTTCACGCCGAGCCTCTGGCTGTATGAATTATTAATAGGGGAGGCGACGCGTGTATCGCTGCAACAAAACACCCCCGAGTCCTGACGATGCGTCAAGCGTCTCGAAAACCCATGCGGCACGGTGTGTTTTATGGTCTCGTTACATCGCAACTTTATTCCCGCGCTTACGTGCTGTAAAGCGGCCGTGGCCCGAAGTTTTGCCGGGGGTAAATAAATTAGAAACTTGCTAACGCACGGCCAACAGATGCTTAACTCGTCCTGCAGTTAAGTACCTGCTGGCGCGACCGACGATAGCGTCGTGCTCCAAACCGCCTTGATGTTATCTGCTCGCGAATGAACCGTGCCTGCTGCCCGCTACCCGATTGATAGCCGTACGCGGCGCAAGATTACATTTCACGGAAGTGCAGAATGATTATTGGAATCCGCTATTCGACTGCAGGCGGAACGTACTGGGCGCGGGTAGAGAGGATCGATGGTATCGTTTAAATTTCCCACGTTCTTCGCTACCTCCGTTCCCTCGAACAGAGAAACAGGCCCGCAAAGCCCCGGCGATCCCATCAGGATCGCTTGAACTGTTGAAAATCACTTGCACGTAATCGACAGCTTAGAATCTCGGAGGATGACTAACGCAATGCCAGGAAGAAGTGCGCCGTGGATCGCGCGAAAAGGGATTTCGAGATTGCGGGATGCCAACGTCAACAGGCTTCCCGTATCGCCCGCAGCCGTTTCAGGAGCGAAGCTCTGGATCCTCGCGGGTGAAGCGAAAATCCTCGGTCGTGGGGCCAACCAAAGGAAGGAAGACAGAGCGTGGTCCCGTGGGCGAGCCTCGACCCGATATCGCGAATCCCTCCGCGAATATCGACGATTCGCCCGCGCGTACATGCCGAACGCCGCTGGGAACGGGGATGGGATCGTGCTTGCGCCGCGCACACGCACACGCAGCGTGTTCGATCGCGAGGGAGATCCGCGGAGTTTCTAATCCGGCAACGAGAGTCGTCGAGCACAGTTGACGGTAGTTGGGGCGATCCACGCGGCGGATTCAATCATTAGGAGACATCCGTAACGTCGACGGAGAAGTTGAAGTAGAGAGAGGCGAGGCCGGATACAAATTGGCCCGCTCCATATTGGGAATTGAAGCCTCGCCGGCGTAACGAAGCCAATTTCGTTCGGACAGGAGGAACGCCGCTGGCGAGGGGGCGCGGAAAAAGGGCGAGAGGGGGGTTTGTGAATACGCGAGAGCGGCCCCTGTTCCGGGAACAGGGATCGAGGGCTGAAGGAAAGCCGAAAGGGGCAGCACGTCGTTTCGCGCGGAGAGGAAAATTGAAATCCTTCCTGAGGGGATAAACGATAGCACAATTTGTCAGCCTTTAGCGACATCGCCGATAAAGTTTCAAGTCTCTTAAAGCTATTAACGATCCGAGGAACTTTCCTTGGCACGATTGCTAAAATGATGCAGGTATTACGCAATACGGAGAGTCGCAGGAAGGTACGAGTCGTCTGTGCGGTCAGAGTACGGAAGAGTAAGTGGAAACGGACCGTTAGTGGTCAGACCCGGAAACTATATCCCTCTGTAAACCTCCACTCGGGCGCTGTTTCGAAAATTGTTTCCAAGGAATGTTACTGGGGCTAATTAAAAGTTTTGACGCATAAAATTACTGTGGAATTAGAAAGTAGTTGTTAACGAAACTGCCAGTCCCATCCGATCGAGCAGCAATTTTATTTTCGACCCCGTATCTTTACGAGGAAACTTGCTGGACACGAAGTGAGGCCAAGCAACCCGGAAGCAGGAAGCCCCGTAAAATCGATCGTAATCACCCGGGGGGGAGAAACGGGGGAGGGCGGTGTTTTACGTAATATCTGTAACAACAGCAACAACAACGGAACAAGCGTGGCGTAGTCAACTCGGCTGCGCGACTATTGATCCGGCTAAGCGAGCAACCTCTCGGAAAACTATTCGCGAACGAGCGCTTTTCGCGATACTTCGCTGCCTTCCGCGCCCCCCTTACCTACGGAACTTCACCCCCGTGTACGTAGACAATTTATCAACGATTCTGTGGGGCCGTGTAGCGATGCCGCTCCCCTCGAAGCGTACTGGACGAAAGTAAATTCGACGGGGAGCAGCGACAGGACGCTAATGAATGGGCCGAATGGCACAGTTTACGGAGCTGAAAAGTCTACGTGAACGATGGGAGATTTAAGAACAGGATTAGCTTAATTTCTTCCTATTCCTCTGCTTCAAGCGTCGAGAAAATCCTTCGAGCAACACTTTCTTTTTTTATAATGCTTCAGGTGTGGCCTGGAGTTATCTGAATTGTCTACTCAGTAGCATACATGGTGAAGTGACGTTTTAGAAGAGCTACGCTGGAACGTCTCCATCCCTAATTTCACTGGTCACCATTAATTATTCGATGTAAAGCCGTATCTGTCAATCAGTCCGGCCCCGGTTACAGCACCGTTCGTTTCCCCGTGTAAAATTCGTTCGATACGATCCGAATGCTCGCGTAATTCAATGTCCAACCGTCATCGGGGACGGAGTTAAATCTTTCTTCCCTCGGCGCGGTTTTGCATCTCGGGCTGTATTACGGGATAACGATCGCGGCTCGTTTATTACGCGGCCAATGGCATTACGAAATATCAGGGCCCAGGTGAAATATGGCGTGCAATTGTTGGCCCCCGATAAACAGGAATTAATTCGCAATAAAACATGCAGGACGAACAGAAGAGCGCGAATTTGTCGAATCAATAATCGGGGCCGCCACGGGGAACGGTGATTTATGCTTGATTAATATTATCGCCCGCTCGGCACGCGCGCTTTTATCCTTCGGTCTGTAATTCTGAGGCATTTACGCGTAAGTCTATTCCCTATTTACAAGCATAGTGCATCTTAGAAGTTTCTACGACAAAGTATTGCCAGGAACTCGGTACCGATTTTAATTATGTAAGAGTTTAGGCATTTAGGCAACGGCCTAGTGTGTGAATTAGCACATAGGTGGCGTCCATTTATGAGGAGTTCGGAAGATAGGAAGTGCGGAGAGTCGGCGTAGCCGGTGTGGCTAACGCTGCTGATCAGCACGCGGGCGGCCCGGGTTCGATTCCCGGCGCCGCCGTGGCTTTCCTTTTTTCCGTCTCCTACAATTGTGAAAGAAATATTCACTGAAAGAAATCGAGATTTAGATCTGAGATGCATAACAGGGGACCAGTCGATTATTTTTCCCTCTGGTCGTGTGAAGTGTTTGAAAGGGCACAGTTGAATTGGAAGAGAAACGGCACTTCCCAACCCTTTCTGGCACTCGACAGAGGGTGGAACGATGCCGTGTCGCTTTTCCAAGGTGGCAGGAGATTTGGAAAGTTTACGTAACCCTTTGTCGACGCTGGGCTCCGATGGAAAACGGGGTTGCGCGGCGGCGTGGCAGCGTGGAGCGAGCCACCCGATCGGGCACAATGTAAAGCACACTGGACGATAATAATTTGGCGCTGTACCAAAGTTCGGGATTCTGTTAGCCGGCCCGTACTGTCATCCGTGGAAAAAATACGGTCACCAAACATGGTCGAGGAAATCCGAGCTGTCGCGCCGACCGCTATTCATCGCAACCTTCGGCCCGTGATTTCACAGTGAACGCTGGACTTTTGTCCCCCTTTTTCCGACTCCCCCTCCTTTCGCTTGTCGAAATAAAAGGGGTGGGATTCGAACGCATATGCAGTGCCCGCTGCGGCCGGATTACCACTTCTGAGGCTCGGGTGTGTGGCACTTCGACTGCGCAAACCTTATCTCTTCGAAAACAATTACGTATCACGTGACTTCCTACAGCACGAAAAAGGCTTACCACATGCGGAAGATTTTCCGCCAAATCTCCAACCATTTCTCCACAGTTCGCTAAAGGCTCATTAAACCCCTCACAGCTATTCTCTCTGATGAAACCTTTGTGGAATAACTCGCTTTTCATACGTAATTAATAATAATTCCCCTAATAGAACGCAGGTATCTCGGCTGGAGGATTTAAGGCTCCCTCTCAGCCACGGCACCAAATTGTCTGGAGCTCCGTGACGACTAAATCTGCTGGAGAGCAGGATAAAGGAAAAATTTAATACACTGTCCGTGCGCATGTACATAAGTTGGAGGGCCAAGGGAGAGAGAAGCATGACGAGGGACACAGGAAAATCCGCGTAATCCCCCGTAAGGGTTGAGATGGTTTATGCAGCCGTCCCCCAAAGGGACGATGGAGAACATCGGTTCCACGAAAAGGGGTTTCCGTTATCGGTGTAACGGCCGGGGAGTTCGACTCGCAGGGTTATCTCGCTGATGGTTGCCGAAGCTTCGCCAACTCTTGCGTTTCCATATCGCATGAAATGCGAGCGCATTAGGTAAACTGGAATCGCTGATAATCGAGGATAATGAAGATCGGTAGAATGCTCACGACGATTCGCGCAAAAATTTCCAACTCCAGCGCGCATGCGAACGAAGCTTTCTTTCCACGGACTACAAATTCTGTTTCACTGCAAATTCAAGGCCGCGCCGTTACCTTGAGGCTACCGTCCGAGCACCATAAAATAATGAAACCTGAAGCGATCGATCACCCGGTACCATCGCCCTAACCACCCTGCACGAATATCTCCCATTCCGAATGTGGATCGATTAAAATGGGTCCCACTGTATACTCACGCCTGCGTTCCATATCTGCAAATAAAATTTCATTGCGAAACACTTTGCAAACGACGGCACGTCCCTCGCGTTTCTCGCGTAATATCGAGCGCGGAAGCTGCGCTCTGAAATAAAATTATCTTGCCGAATTTAAACTAGTCGTTTCGCTACCGAACAATAGTGTTTCCTCAGTGATGAACGGTAAATCGTGACCGTAATAAAATCGGGGCGATACAAACTGTACATTGTCAGTCCAGAAAATATGAACTCGCGATGCTAAACGGCAGCTCGTTTCCCTATTTGCCCGTAATAATCTACGAATTTTATACGGCCGCGTGTTCGATTCCTCGGCCGTTAATTTTCACCGAGAGGCAGCCTTATTTTTTTTTTTTTTTTGCGTCACGTGGCCAAATGCACCAGGCTTTAAACTGTAATAATCGTTGGCGCGTGCGTCGCGCCGCCGCGAATCTGTGTCGAACATGCAAATACAGTGCGCAAATATTGGGCCACGCGAACGACAATATTCCCGTTCGGCTCGATAACATTCAATACGACGTTATTAACTTTTTATACGCGGGGCGCGTTTACTGGTATTTAAAACGCGAATTACTAAGTTGCTCGCGCGAGCAACGACCCCCTGGCCGGCTTGGGATTCAGCGGTCGTAAAAATCTGGCGCGTGTTCGATCTCATAAAGTCGCGAATATTCGCGCCGGCGTAAGAATATTGGAACGAAAATGATCGTTACGTAAGCTCTATAAAACCCGCGAGACCCGCGCGTACATATGCAGCGGCGGCGCGTGACACACGCGTGTTCCCGGCGGTGCAGAAAACCGCGGCTGTATGTTCGTGCTACTGAAAAATATGCATGGCAATATACAGGGACGGTTCTCGCGATTCCCGAGCGACCATTCCCTGGAAGCGGGAATAAAATTGTGCCCCGTTCAGCGGACGAGGGGAACGCTCTTTCACGCTCGCAATTATTTGCTCGTTTCCAATTAGTTGGAGCGCGCGAGGTTGCTCGCGTTCGAAAGGGACGCGTGGAGCTGAATATACGGCGACCAGCGGAAGCTCCGGCGCCCGGTAGATCAGAAACTTATGCAACATTAGCTCGGGTCTCGTAGAAACCAGCTTTGAACCGAGGAGGTAAAACTCGCGGAGCGATTCCTTGTCGATTTGCGATGTCGGACGACGTTTGTAGCTGCGAACGCGTTTCTAACGGTTGATGGGGAATGGCGGGGCACGGTATCGCGCCAGTAGCTTTCACCTTTCGCCTGCCAGCCGCGGAAAGCCGCAGGGACGCGTTAAGGGTTGCAGAATCAATCTTAACGCAAGGTTTACACCCCTCTCGCGGTCAGGTTGGGCGCTGCACTCTCGAGGCTTGATTTAAAGTGTAGGATAATATCGGGCGCGCCCCAAGGCGGAATTGGACTCGCCGGGTATGCCGGAGTAAATTCCAACGAACCGTCGCGGCATGACGGCACGCCCGCAATGTCTAATCAGTGCCAACTCAATTTCCTGCCGCGTCTATTGTCACCTGATTCCAGGCGGGCCCCTGGTGCCCTCCGTATGCGCGCGTTCACCTCCGTCCTTCGCCGGGCGATGGAGTCGAAACGCCTCGAATCCCTCCGACTACACGTACCACGGAAACTTTCGACCTATATTCGAAATTAGAACCTGTGTGACCTGAATTCTTCGAGTAACGAATGTCTTGAGTCTCGAACGCCTATACCATTCGAGTGTTGTTTGGATAAGTGACTACATATTGGGGAGGAATTGGGGGAAGGGTGGGAAAGTATAGCTCAGGATCGCATTATGCTCCTGTTTCGTCTACTCGCGATATATGAGCCTCGAAGAATCCCAAGAAGTTCGATTTCCTTTCCTCTCCAGAAACTTTCGAGCCCTGCAGACTGACTCTTCAAAGTTTCCTCAAAGTCCCCTCGTACTTTCAACTCGCATGGCATTTAGAAGTGACGTGCGGTTATTAAGGCGCGATGGTTTTGTCTACGTAACTGCTTGAATTAGAACGGATTATCTGCCACGGCATTTCGCGATGCTTGTGCGCGCGCTTCTCTCCATGGTAAATCGGAGCAACCGTCTTGTGCCTGGCTCTTTGGGGTTTCGGGAGCGCGCCGAGTTGGAGGCGAGTACACGAACTTGCGTCGAGTACCGTATTCATTTAGACTCTTAAGCTGATGCAACGGCGGATGGTCGGGATTCCTGCACACATGCTTCCAACTTGTTTATGCCCGCGTTTCGCGGCGAGTGGAAGGCTGCTGTGTCACATTCTGCGGGGATGTAGTTGCTCGTTCGGCTGATTGAGTTAGAAATTGACTCGCCCTGCGGTGGTACACGCCTTGGCGCTCTTCAACCCCACGAAACTACATTTCTGTGGGAATATTCCTAAAATGGCAATTTTTGACAGATCGTCTCCTACAAAGACCACTGCAACGTTAATTGCAAAGCATTTCCGTGTCACTGTTCCCGGCAACGCAATTACTTCCAATTCAATTTCATCGCGAAAACAGCCGTGACGTTTAATCATTTCCATCCCCATTTGCACGTCTATGTATCCATCGTGCGCTGATTCCAAGCGCGTCCGAATGTCTTCCACGCGAACGCTTCTCTCCACAGACCAGTACGTGCGTGTCGGATAGTCCTTCAGGGTAAGCTTGCGCCGTTCAAAGGGCATCGTCCAACCCCGCTAACACGGCCATTCCTGGCCGAGGAATGTGCTCGAATCGCATTACTATGCCACCTAATATCATCCAGAAGCCTATATCACCACGGGAAAATGCCTTCTGGATTAGGCGCGCTGCTAGTATATTTACGATTTCAGTGGGTTGCTGGAGGATTGTCCCTTTTGCCCGTTCGAGAGGACTTCGGGATCCTTGGGCCGTCCTTTCTCAGCTAAGGAAGCTTTCACGGCCGCCTATATGAAATTTCAAATCCCCGTGGTATCGTCTAAAGCTGGGAACCGCAATAAAAATGTCCTCTTTTAAATTACAAAATAAGATGCGGAGGGGCTTCCAAAGGCGAGCAGAGGTTCCTGCGGCATGTAATTTCCTTGGGAATCGCACGAGCTGCCTGCCCCTCGTGTCAACGAATTGATAAACACGCGAGTATCGTAATCTTAAATGAAGGGTTGGGATTAAGGTCAGGGGTCGGGCCCGGTGGAAATGCGATTCTAGAGGGAGGACCGCGGTCGTGGTGGTCATTACTTTTGTGCTAGCTTGACCCTCGTCTCTTCTCGACGCCCTATCTAAGACGGGGCCTCCGATAAGGGTAATATGTTATCGATAAAGTAAAGTTCGATGAGGCGCCTACGATTCACGGTATCTCTCTGTTATTACAACGACGCCGCGCTAAACTCTGCCAGCGAACGAAGCGTGGGTACGTAACGACCACGGCCTGCGAGTCAGATATAAAACGCTGCAACGTTCATAAAGCACGGGGTGGATGTGACGGTGCACTTTCCCTCGGACTGTTTGCCTTCATCGAATACACGGGGTCGCCTAACCGGAACTGGGTCCGGAAAAAATTGGCTCCAAGCCCCGGCGAAGTAATTTTGCGCCAGTCATTCCAAGTTCATTCCACTAACTTCATTTTAGCTCACGGATTCCCGAAAGCGTTGTGTGTGTCTGAAAAATTCCAGGCCCCTCGTGTCTTCTTCCAAGGGTATACGCGCCTCTCGAGAAGTAGAACCAAATGCCCAAGCTACTGAATCCTTTTACAGCACTGTTGTTTTAATTAGTAGTCGACGAGTCTCCTCAGTGTTACTTTTCCGTGAATCATTCACATCTAAGCCCACATACTTTCTCGCGAAGGTGTCGTAAGTCCCCTCAAGGCTCCCTCTGCCCCGAGGATTTCCCCCAGGAATCGGATTACGAGCGGATTAAACGCGCTCCCAGCCACCAAGAACATACGTCTGCCTCCCAAACGAAGTGGAGGGACGATCAGCTTGCTAACAAAATATTGTACCCCCCCCCGGAGACCTGTCCGAATCTTCGGAAACTTTTTCATCCGACGTTCCCGCGGTACATGGAACAGCTCGTAGCACAATAGCCCGCAGTTACACTTAGCTGGGCGGTCCCCGAGGAACGGGAGCGCGACCGAGGGCAAATGGAGCGCAATCGAACGTCCCTCGACCAGCGGGGAGTGTCGTGCTCTCGCGAGGACACGGAGATAGCCGCTGACAGGTGGCGGCCCGTCGAAAATAATGACGTAGAAATGATCGTTTATCAAAGCGAAACGTCACGCGAGACGTATGACAAACGCGAGTGAAATACCGCGACTAGGCCGCCCCCCGGGGGCTGTGGGGGAGGCGGGGGCACGAAATTACGCGAAATTGCCGAATATTACCGAGGAACACGCCAACCAGGGGCCGAGCGGACCGTACACACGGTTGCACCTGCCAGGTGTGCCTAACATCCAAGTGTTTTCCTGCATGGTCGGAAGCACGCGGCCTTAAATCAGCCCGATTATCGCGTATAGGATATCGTAGCTGGCTCGAGGCCCTGGCCGCCGGGCCACGTCCAGCCATTAGGGAACCAGGAAGTCTGCCATTACGCTATCGTGCGCGGCTCGCTCGTCGGGAACGAGAGAAAAGAAACCGAACAGATTTTTTCTCTCTCTCTATCTTCCCCGCCGGATTGTTCCGCGAGTCCGGCGATCCGGGCGATCTTCCTCCGTCGCGTTATCGATATCGCAGCAGCCATTAGTATCGTGCCAGTGCCCGACCCTGGGCGAAAAAACGAAGCGGAAGGGGAGAGAGTTTAATGGAGGTGTGTCGGTTCCTCCGGGAGGGTGACTCGGTTAGCGCAAGAGAACGGAACGCTCGGGACGATGGACCTGTACGTCACGGGGACCTCGAGACTTTCGCGACTACCACGAGACTTTCTCCAGATTACGGAACTTCGTTCCTGCTTTTAAGGGTATTGAAGCCTCGATGGAGCTCGGAGTATTGGATGGACTCGGGGCCCCATTCGTTCATGAGGCGATGAAGAAGCAAACGCGGTAAGTGGATGTCCGTGCGAAGAGACGTGCCCGCGGCCAGATCCTGGTCAAGTGGCTATTCTTTGCACGGTGAAAGAACACGGGCGAGCTCGAGTGGGTGGGCAATAATTGCAGAGGCGCGGGGAGGCGCGCTCGCCGAGGGAATCGGGCTGGCATCAAGGCTTAATCGACTCAATCGTTCCTTCTGTTTGCCGAACGGTGACCGAGATTTCTGGGAGAAGCGGGACAGCCACGCGAGGAATACCCTTGGGCAATGTGATTGCCGATTAAAAAGAGCCACATCGTGAATACACCGTTCCACGGGGGTGGATCTTTGTTTACTGACCCCGATTCCCTTGTATTCTCGTTGACGTTGCTAAAGTAGCTAGCTTGCTCCGCGGAGGGCCGAGCATTTTGCTATTTTCGCTTCTTCGACTATTCTTGGGATAGATAAAAACGGGCAGTGGAGGTGCACGAATAATACGCGCGAACTCTGAGAAATCTAATCGCTGCGGCCACGCTCCGTTTCGTGACAGCGCGCCGTATTTTCGCTCGCGGGGCGAAGGTCCGTCGCACGTCGTATTATTTCCATTCAAGAATTCGATTCCCATTCTACCTCGCTTTAAAATCCAACAGCTTATCTCGGAAGTTTAATTATATCATCCTAACAGGCCAAAGACGCCAGCGCTCGCTGCAACGCATAAGCCTCCGAGCAATTGCATATAACTGGAACTTGATGGATGCGTGGATTAGTCGTTGGCCCGAAGTTTAAGTGGATCCTTCGTCTGGCGCTTAATGTGTTTTCCTTAATGTATCAGGCTTCCTCGAAACAGCTCGCGTCACGACGATTCATGAGCTAGGCGCGAGACGCGAGATTCACGGCCGGAGAACGCTTACTAAAGCGCGCTTGCTGCTGTCGGGGAATTTATAAGTAATCGATGGATGACGCGAATTCGACGCCTGACAGGCTAAGAGCGACTCTATCGGGATGCAACGACGGGAAAGCAAACCTGTGTTCTAGCGGTGGGACGTAAAAGTTTCTTTTAGGTACGCCGAGGGATCTTAGAGCCCAGAGTAGAGTATCGACTATGTTAGCGACAGTTAAGAGCGCGACTAGTTTTCGTATTTGAGTTCAGATAGTCAAGAATGGCGGCACAGGTGAAGTGAACGTGGGAATCAGAGCGGAAGATTGCGAAGTGGCGGGACAATTTTGATTACGTTGAATTGAAAGTTTAATGGGAGCAAGTCAGAGCGATCGTTCAGGTTGGTTGCAAAGGTGCTCGACGAGCGTACCTACTTTGTGACACTATAGGGGTAAACAGTGTAGTTGTTGGCCACCTAAGTCAGAGGTTCACATAAGCGTTGAATTATAAGTCTTATTTTGCTATCTTTAGGAACACAATTAGTGTTAATAGCTGTAAACGACTCTAATAGTCTAGAAATAGAATTTGTTTAAAGAAAGAGTAGAAGGATCCACAAAAATTTTACAGAAAATACGTTTCCTATCAAAACACATAGTTATTGGCCAGACGAAGGCAATGATTGGCCGATCGTTTGGCAGTTATTGGCCACAATTTCATAACCTATATGTAACATATACCCTACCTAATTCTTAATGCTCTAAGGCCTAATTATGAAATAATGTTAATGTAAAATAATTAATTAATTCGGTTAGAAACAGGATTTAAATTATTAAATAAAAATGGATATATTCATAAAATGAAACTAAATGTAATGTAATATTATTAAAAATATATAACCTATAATACCTTTTCTATTTAAATGTTTCTATATTAGCTAGTATTGCACCTTCTTTTACATTGTATTAATAGTATTTTCTTTTAAAACATAACCTTTTAAAATCACAACACAGCTATTTCACTGCTGCTATGACAGTTAGGTACCCATTGGCCTCGCGGCCAATGACTGTCCTGAAACATTATTTACATTACAGTTCTTGGCCACCTATAATTTCTGCAATAATGTATAATTTTAATGAATAAATAATCATTTTTTATAAAGTTTAAACCTTTATTTGTCTATATAACGAATATGAGAGTTATATACATATATATATATATCATAAATGCATTAAATTATCTAAGAATTGCCTGATGTAACCGTATGGCTATTCAATTCAATCACTGTAGTTTTCAAGCATCGATTTCAAGTCGTCTATTTTTTACACGTAGTATAACAATTATTAGCGAAATAGTGATTGCATACGACGCATGAAAGTAGAAGGTATCTGAATATGTTCATTATAAAATGCATAATGTACATTATTTCTTAATATTCATGTTTTTAAAAAAAAGGCCATTCACTGCCAGGTGGCCAACAACTACACTGTTTACCCCTAGACCTTTTTTTCACCAGTCGACTAGACATCTGCAAGAGAAAGGAGCATTTCTGATACAAAGAGGAGTCGTGCACGCTGCGCTTAGCTACGAGGCTAATTGCTCGTCTGGCGTGCATATTTTAGGCCAAGGAAAAATCCTGCGGCGATGGTTAGGTTCAGAGAGCAGAGGGTGACTGTGTGGCGGGACTGTTTTTGTTGAACGCCCGAGTCGACTTTCAGAAACATGAAATTTCTCGGGGATGGAGCTCGTTTTACGATGGTGCACGTCCACCGTATCAGCAGCGAGGACGATGTAAAATTCTGTCAGTATCCTTGACATGGCGATACACAAAGGGAAATGTTCCCGTTTTATTTCGCCCTACGCCTCCCGAGGGGTGCTAAACCTTCGACGCTGCGTGAAAGATGTTGTCCCTCGAGCATCGTTTCTCCTCCCACTTTGAGATGTAATTGCGCCATAAAAGCGCACGTGTGTATACCTTTGAAAATTAGAACACCCGTTTCTACGGGACGAATAAAAGCTTTGTTCCCTGTACGTACCTACGTTGGGTGGTGCGAGTCAATGATCACGGAGAAGAAAGGAGTGGCTTGGGATGTCATTAAGGAAGCTATTTCAGGGGAAACTAATTTGCGAGTTTGTAACAACACGATATATTTAATGTATCTTCTTCTG
Organism: Andrena fulva; assembly: GCA_946251845.1. Classification (NCBI taxonomy): domain Eukaryota; kingdom Metazoa; phylum Arthropoda; class Insecta; order Hymenoptera; family Andrenidae; genus Andrena; species Andrena fulva. Next base: position 54,845,686 of record OX276329.1, on the reverse strand, counting down.
ACAATGATTCCTCGTAAAGCCACACTGTTCTACTCTTATATCTCTTATAGCAGTGATTCCCAACCTGTGGTCGCGACCCTCAAGTGGGTCGAGAAGTGTTTTCTGGGGTGTCGCCACGGTTTTTGTTTTTTTCTTAATATTATTAAGTCAGAATTAAGGTAAATGTCCCAGTCCTTAAACATGGCCCAATAATTAAAAATTGAGAAGAAATTTTATTAATAATAATAGTTTTACTAATTTGCAACGTTTAAACTGTTGGAAATATAATTGCAAAATGTATTAGCTTTATATAGATACAATTATAAGCTTACATAACTGAATAGTTATATCATACAAAAATATTATTGTACAGTAAAGCTTCAACAGTTTCAATCTCGCTTCTTACCTAATGGGCTCAAGCAAGCGAGAGAATATTTTTGTTAAGGTTGTAATTAATTATTATTTTATAATTTTTGAAATTATACAGTTGTTTTGGATTTATTATACATTGAAGAATTTAAAATTAATTGGATCTTTTAATAATTTTTTGTTTTTAATATTGAAATTGTTGCGTTTATCCACTAGTACACGGTAACATGACACGTACCAATCATTAAACGTGTGTTCAATGGTTGTTTAACCGCGGTGTTACAGACGCCAGTGTTCAGTAGTTATAAAATTATAAATATTTATTGTACCAAAGTAAGTAGTTTTTGTATCCTATATATTTACGTTAATAATAACTAGACAAAAATATAATACTGTTTAAGAATTATTAGGATAATTAATCTTATACTCGTTATAATATTAGCATAACCTAAACTTTTATAATATACTTTTAATCGTTTTTAACTTTTTCAGACATAAAGTCATGCCGAAGGTAAAACAGATAAAGAAGAAGAACTACAGTCAGAAAGATATGTTTTTATTACCCTAAAATATTATCATATTGATTTCTTTTCATTAACTGATAGAAATAGTTAAATTAAATACATATTCAATAATTGGGACACTGTTAATTAATGACTGGGACACGCTATGAATTTTATTTAATTACTGGGCCATATGAACAGTTTCATGTTTTAATTAATTTAAAACTTTTGCTTTAACAAATGCAGATTCTTGTTACGTTATGTGAAAGTAGAAATTTTACGCTTTCGAATAATTATATTTAGTTATAATTTTATACTAATTAAATATAAAAAAAATTGCAATCATCTCAACTGCTTCCTTAACTGTTTCGCCATTGGGACATTTACCTTATATTCTGAAATAAATGTGTTTTCTTTACCTTATTAAATTTAACTTATCTTACATGAGGGCAGTGGGCTTGCATGTTATATGAATATTATAAAAGAGGATTGCGATTCACAAAAGGCCGGGAAACACTGTCTTATAGACTTACAAAATAACATCGCCAGAATTCCCTCATTTTTCATGAAGAAGTAGGGGAGAGTCTTGCAGTACCGACCAGCTTGCAGTACCGACCAAAGCTAGTTCTCGCTTCTTCCGGCAGATATGCGCCTTTTACTTGAATAAACAAATAAAAATCACAATTCTGTATAACCTATTTCGGGGTCGTATCGTGTACGCCATTGCGCTTGATGTTATGAGACGTTAAACGTATTCGTCAATATTCCATAGGTTAAAAGTTATTTTGCAAAGCCGATTTTTTGTTTCTCGTGTAAGTAAATGATTATGCTCTATGATGTGTACTGTCTCTAGTCTATTAAGTTTAATAAAACGCCCTAGTTTTACAATATTTTTTGGTACATAATATATCATGATCTAAAATGTTCCCACATGTTTGTCGTGCAGTACCGACCATCCGACTGTCGTGCAGTACCGACCAACAGACTATCAACCAGTAGAGATCAAATTTTTCTTATCTGTAAGTTCAATCTGATAGCAACTGAGATTAATTTATAAGACGTTCCTTTAGTCTTCCTTCTTCCTTTTCCCGCAGAAATATGTCTGAAATTCCGAGACGGAAAAAAAAAAAAAAATCATTTGACGAAGATTGGATAAATCAGGAAAATATTAATTATTTTATTTGCGATGTGTGTACTAATAAAAATTGAAAAAATCTTCTATTGTAACAATTAAATGTCTTTTTATTAACATTGTTAGTCATTTAGACTTAAAAATCTTCTAATTTAACAGTTGGTCGGTACTGGGCGACACTTTTTCGTTTCCTAGAAATTACAACTTTTTTACTTTTGCGAATTATCAATTCTTATTATTAAACTTCACAAAAATAATTTCCCTCCTCTTATTAAGTACCATCTATACTACAAACATGTTTTTGAATTTTTGATTTTTATCGACTCTAGCCGAAGATATAACCAAAAAACTTAGAGCGGTCGGTACTGCAAGACTCTCCCCTATCTCTCCGCGGATTTCAAGCTTCCACGACCGCGGGCAACTCTGATAACATTCGATTGACCAGGATTAAGTTTTCCTGTTGTCGTTTTTCTCACGGACAGCGGCGTGCTCTCCGTTCTCCGCGAAAAAAATGATACAAGTCCCATGGAGTGACCGGAAGCTACACGAGAATCAGACATCCTGGCGTCAGTGGTTCCTTCTCTCTCGATCATCTTGACCCGCGCGCACCATCGACGGCACCCTCCGCGCCCCGAGCTGCACTCGTGCATAACGGGTGACCCTTTTGTTGGTCGCAGCTACTGGACTGACGTCTAGTGGCGGGACACACGGCAGATGTTGTGTTTGCTACGTCGTTACGAAATGTCCTCGTTGATTAATCGCGAACGACGAGGGCCCTTCGCGTCCGTAACTGTCGGCTGCAATCGGTTCTACACGTTCGTTGCCGCGGACGCTGCGCCCCGGTCATTGCGCCGATAATAAATTAAACAATCGTCCGATGCTTTGGCATCCGTCCCGCGGCATCTGTCAAACTATCCTTGACACCAAGATCTCGAGGTTCGATCGACTTAGAACTGACCGAGACTGTAATAGAGTGCAGGGAACTGTTCTCTCCGCCGAGTAAAGGGAATTAATTAAATTAAAAGCGGTGCTAACAAAAGAGTCGATTTGTCCTGATGAATTTTAATTCAGAGACGAGGGTCTGGAACAACGGGGTGCGATTTGTCCAGGCGTTGATAACGGTGCAAAGCAATTATTCATGTTACGAGCGAGCGAGATGTACGAGTGCACCGGCTACAAATAGTTTATTAACTCGGAAAGCGGAGGTGCGAATGGGAACAAAGAGGCGAGGCTCGACTTGGTTCGGGGAATACAACAACCTCGCCCATCGACCTCACAGCAATTCCGTGCACACAGCATTCCCCACCGCCACGATTTTCTTGCACTCCGAGGTATCGTCAACGTGCTCAAGATTCCCTGCCGCGAATTGCAACTCTTTTTATGGAAATATTTAATCGCGCGCAAGCATCGAGAGACGGGAATGTAGAACTTGATGATTCAGGCCTGAAGCCAAGACTGTAGTTTCATATGTACATTAATTATTTATCGGCGAAAAGTAGCAGCAGCCAACATTTAAATATTTCAACGCGAGTGCACGGAGGAAGCGAGGAATACCTATTTTTGAGAAACTACGCTGCAGCAATATTTCTGTCGCTCCGCAGGCAACGTGCTTAAACTCGCTACCCTCGTTGCAGCGTTAACGAACAAACGAGGCGTATAAATCATTGCCTTTAATCGCTCCCCGGCGAAAATACTTGAGGAAAGAACCACGTAACTGCGGATCTTCCGGCGGAATGGACGGCGACCATATCGCGAGACAGTAAAGTTGATATAGTGGCCCCGGTCCGACTGAGACTCGCTTTACAAAGGACCGCACAAAGGCGGAGGAAAGTTTGGAAAATGCTCGCGGAAAGTTATGGCGCTGGGAGCCGTGGCGGTCTCAAATGAGCGGTCATCTGTTTAAACTGAAGGTACAGACTCGCGGTAAACATTTTGTATCGCGAGATCCCTGATCCGTCGTGTTTTCACCAAAACAACCCTCCGCGCTCGCGATCTCCTTTCCCACTGGTCTCACAAAGAACCGTGAAACGTGAACCTTCGCCTTTACAATATTTAATCCAGGCTTTAGTCGTGCTCGCAACGCCCCCGTCAATTATCACTCGATGTCCCTTTAGAAAAATCCTGTACCGAGATGAGATTAACAGAGGCACAGTCGCCCATCGGGGTGAGTTATGTGTGCCCGGTTTATCCTCCACGAGATCGTGGAGGCAGCTCGTTAGCGGACGGGAAACGGTGGCGACTGCAAAAGAGAGGACTCCGCGGGTCGTTTAAAACGCCACGTAAACACGGCCCAATCAAAGGTTATGGGCCATTAGGCAAGAGGGAAAATAGCGCTGCGTAGGCAGGTGTACCAGTGCGCTTGGTAATTGGGCGCGGAGCGGGTGCGATCCGCGCGCGGGCTCGCCCGACCGTGTAATCTTTTCGCGTCATTGGTCGCTAAACGCGTATAAATCACCGGTGTCGGTCGTCGACAGCGCTTTCCACTAAGTTACCTGAAAATTACACGGATCGTTTACACGGTGTAACGCGGCGGCGACGGATAAAAACCGCATACACCGTGAAAAATCTAGCGGATCAGAGACAAACGCCGTCGGGGGGGACAGGGTCCTGCGCCTCGCCCTTGCCCTTTGCCCGAGTGGATCGCGGTTGCGCTCCGAGGGAGCCAAGATTTCCTCGTTGAAGCGGGGTGGCTCGCGAGAGCTGCGGTTAGTTACCTCGAAAATGGGAAAAGGGTGTACTGTATTCTAAGGATGATGTAACACAATAATGAACCAGTAATGAAGAGTGGTATATGGACAGAAGTTTGCCTAAAAGAGGCCGCTGGATCGGACTGCTCCGGGCAAAAGAGTTATCTGGGTCATCAATGGATTCCTCCTTCCCGGGCCATTTTATCCCGAACCCATTATGATAATTCCATAATAGCGTCACTCGCTTATTACTATCGGATAAAGTTCTGAATCGCGCTAGTGTCATTTAACGTTTCTCATTGGCTACCATAGAAGAAACTTGCTTCCGTCTTCGCGCCGCTGGGATATCATCCCTCTCGTAGCGATCCGCTTTCTCCGCTCTTATAAAGGTGTCCCCGAGGCGAAGGAGATTAGTAGCCGGTGATAATGAAGTTCCGTAAATAAAAATTACAGAGAGACCCTCCCGGCGTCGTCGGAGAGATGGCAAAAAGAGGTCCACGAAAAAAATCATCCCTCTACTGGGCAAACTTTATCACTCCGTCCCTTACTTGTTCGCCTCCCGAGTTGCCGGCGTTCCTTTCACCCCGTTTCGTCGCTTCTTCGGGTTAAACAACGACTCGCCAACTCCCCCTGTTCGCGCCACCGCCTCGTCCCCGTCGTGGGAACTCGTACGCCCCGTATTCCACCCCTGGAACCTCGCGGTCGGTGGCAGCGTGCGCGTTGCCGCGCGGATTCACGCGACGCACAATGGGGCTGGAGAGGAAAAGAGTCTTAAAATGAAACTTGTATTTTTGTGTATTCATCACTGTATCTTGATAGCCGATGGACCAACGTATCTAATCTATATGACAGATATGTCATATTCATATTAATTGCAAAGAAAAATTGATCTGAAGTTAACCTTTCGTATTCTGACGGGAAACGTGTCAATATTCGTACCAGGTTGTCGATTTTTTTCTGAATTCCGCTAGATATTTTTATTTTTGTACCTCATGTATTTCGAATGTGCATAGTCTCAGCTTATTTGTGACATAAATACTTTTCGAAAACTCTTCGCCGTAATCCCACTAGACAACTTCAAATGAAGCTACCTAGTATTTCAAGTTTTCATTAACTCTTTTAGGTTTATAAAAAAAGCTCCGCCTTCCTCCGGGCTCTAGATAGTACTAATTGAAAGCAGATACCATCTACTAACAGCCCTCCAAAAATTGGCTGCATATATTTGCAAGTTTGGCTGTTATTAATACATAATCACCCGAGTGCGCTGTGCATGCGATTTCGCAGAAACTCATCACCACAGCGGTATTCCTCGCTATTTTTGCACAGTTTCTATTTTCTATTATTTTGGATAGTTTTAGTTTGTATGGACATGTAATATTATGATCATTAAATAATAAAACACAATAAAAATTATAAATAAAGTATTGTTACGATAATCGATACAGAGAAAACATATTTCATAATTATTTACCAAGGATAGGAACCCTAATGCGCATGTTCATTTCTAAAAGTCATTTAAAGCAATTTTTCCATTTATTATAGTGCAATACAGAATATTATTAACATTACTTTATTATGTCATTTTCGTCGTTTAATGTTATATGTTATAATTCAATTGTGTTATTTTCTTTCTCTATTATGTTTCATACTGTTCGAAAATAATTAATACATTGTTTATGTAATATTACATATTTATTAGTACATAATTATCAAATATGGTTTTTGTATACCGAATGTTTACGGGGTTTATTACTATTTCATTGGTTAAAAATGCTTAAATTTTATTAATGTTCATGTCCATATAACCGTTGGCTATTAACAAATAATATAAAAAAAAAAGTACTCAAAAATATTGAGAAACACCCAAGTTATGACATTTTTTCCGCGAATCCTATGCTACGTGCCCCACTGTGCGACGGATCGATAAGCGGCGGGTAACTCGAAGGATCGCAGGATCAATTTTAATCACCATACGCTGTCAGAAAATGAAGAATCGCGTGGTTGTTCGTAGGTATGCCGGGTGTAAGAAGTAAATCTGTTTAATTCCCGATCTAAAGCTGTAGCTAAAGCCTGGAACCTGAATCCACGGTGGCGTTAATCGAGATAATAAGGAATACCATCTCCGCGGCGGCTAACGTTACGAACGGGAACATCCAAGAGCCGTTCCGTGAAGGTGAACTCCACCGTCTTTATGAATATCTTATTACAGCCTGGAATTTTCATTAGCAAAGTTACCCGTTACAATCACGGGAAAATTGCCTTTCCTTCGAAAGGCTATCACCGTAACGCGGAGCCCAGAGCCTTGGTTATTTGCCTGCGCGCGTCTTTTCTTCGCTGTGCCAGGCACAGGTCTAACGAGCTAATAAAAATGCTCAAAGCGCCGCTTTATGAAACGACGAATCGCCGTGTAACGAGCATCGCGCATGTAGACGATGCCACCGTGATGCTTCCTCTTCCAAACAAATGGCCCGAAAAGCGCGCGAGTACTCACGCACGGTCCAATTAAGGTCGTGGGCGCGAAACGAGCGACAATCATCGCGGGGGATGACGCAGAGACGAGACCATACTCTGGGTACACCGTAGCTGGGGAGGAGCTTGTATTTACAGGATTTCATACGGCCATTAAATTCCCATTACGGCCCGATCGATCGGTACTTTCTCTGCTCCGGGACAATAATTCGCGCCGCCGCTACTTGGCTGCGCGTGTATCCGTGCCGACAGCCGCGTCGACAATCCTTGGAATTGCGTTAATTGAATTATCACCGGGGAAGATTGCGTTCCCAGGGACTATCAGCGACTATTAGCGGCTGGTACAGAAAGGATTCCAGTGTATCTGGCCGGTCTATTACGTAATATAAACCGCACGCGAGGGTGCCGAGGGAGGGGGGGGGGGGGGGGGTGCGAAATTTATGGGATCGACGGCCGCGACCAGGAAAATTTTCGTCTCCCTGGCGGAAAAGAGTCACATCCCTCCCCGGGGAAGGGAAAGACGTAACGACGTGCTGATACCTGCCGGTTGTACATCATGCCTGGCTGCAAATTATAGTGGCCCGTGCTGCGTTTGATAGATGACCGCAATTCAGTTTAATAATGGCCGCGGCAACGCCTTCCGAGTAGCCGGATTACTGTAACTTCGGGGAATAAGTAGCGTGCCTTTATCATCGGCGTCCTCCGCGACGAGTGGGCCCGACCACCCCGTGTACGGGATCTTAAACCCATCGTAAACCCGGCTATAAGTATCACCAATTAAGTGTTCAGACGACGGATCTGCAAGGAGCGTGTTCGAAATGTACACTTTTTCACCGCGGCTATCTAGATCGGCCGCTGTTACGTACAAGGAAATGCTTGCATGTCCGCGTAACTGATTAAGCGAGGAAATTGCACCGTGGGGGTAGGGATTCTAAGGGTTGGCTCGATAGCGTATCGCGTACCTACTGTTCGTTTTGCTGCGTCCTTGAGGGACAGGGGCCGGAGTCAAGTTTCTGTAATAGGATAGAAGTTGGACGTAGCCTCCTATTGTTAGTTCCATAATGTTAGAGTTTACGCGACCAGTAACAGGCCGATCTACCCTTGCTGCCCCGCATCGTCCCTTCTGTTTGACCGACAACACGCCACTCGTCGATACACGGCAATTATTATAACGTCACGGCCAGCAAACGTGACAACCTGTTTTCATGATCGACGAGCCTCCGCGGCAACGGCGAGAAATAATCAAATCTCATTTATAGCTGGCCGCGGGAGATCGTTCGTCATGGCTGCGCCTATCAAACTGAAATTCGCACGGCGGGTGATAATCGTAAACACGCCGTGTCCGATGCGGACGCGAGATCGATCCACGGGCCAGCGAGTTTCCTTCGGATCCGGGATTATTTTAGGTATCACGTGTGCGCGTGACGTCTGAAATTTCTCCGACCGCTCGTTATCCGCGTGCTACCCAATCGCTGTTCACGCACGCTGCGTCCAATGGTCCCCCGCTGTGCAGGTGATAACAGCGGAAAATGGGATTTTCTATCGTTTGCATAACAAAAGCGTTCGTCATCGATACTTGACCGTAGAGGGCGGAGTAGCTGCAAGTATATAGGCGAGTATCCACGTTGGGTTTGAGCTTGAAAAATGGATAAGAATGAAATTTGTGAAGATTGCACGGTTCAGCGGGGAATCATGCTAATAGAAGATCATTTTTCACGTGGCTATCGTTCCCCATTTTTAAGGGGCACCAGCTTTCCTCTTTCTAATAGACCGCGAGCACGATTAAACGATCTTCTCTGAGCCGGAGTTTCGTCGAAGATACCGCAAACTCCATCTGCAATGGGCACGAGACGGTTACTCACTGGAGCGAAAATTACGAGGCAAGAGGGTGATCCACCTATTAGAACGCAACTCGACGGAGGTATCGAGTTAACACAGAGTTAGGGGCGCGCCATGGTTCAGGAATTTCGAACCGATCGAGTTGTCGTATCAGCATCATGGTACATTGGCAACTTAAACCCGCATCGACGCGTTCGCGCAACACGGTATTATGCAGGATGAGAAGAGGATCTCCGGAATTAGGAGCAAGTTCGTACGTACACAGAGAAGCGAGAGGTTGGAGGCGAGCGAGGACTCCGGTGGCAAACTGCGCCACCGTAAAATATGGTCGAGGGGTGTTTGCAGACGGCGCGCCGTTTTGACAGCTGCCACTCTACGCTTAATCGAGTTTCCATGTTAATGGGCTGGTCGAAACGGTGACGAATCGGCGCCTGATTTTCAACGGCGGACGCCTGTGCGGCGGAAAGTACGCGGCGAGGCACGATCGGAAGCGAATTACGTATCGTAACCGTGCGGCGAAGGCGACGGTATACGAGCAGAAGTCGGCACACGAGTGATACAGCTGCTGGATGAATAATGGGATCGCGGTAAGCAGAAGTATGATTTCTGCATTCAACTTCTCGGCCGTTTCGCGATGAATGGTTCAATTACGGGGAGGATTTCGAAAGCCATCGCGCAGAATGGGGGACCCGCTCCCCCGAAATACGTAGAATCATGCATCGAGGCGAACTTCCATTGGCATCAATAATGCATGGAATCCCTTTGTTCGTTCGCGACTCCCAATAACGGTGTCTTGATCCCGCGTGGAACCGATCGTAGACGCCGATATCTTGGCGCAAGGAGGCGATAACACGGCGACATCACAATGGGTATTACGCGTGACAACGTAATCAGCGTCTATCGCTAATGAATTAATCGGGTTATCGGCGAAGACGGGGCGCCTACAGGGAGACAACCGTCGCTGGGACGTCGAGCCGATCCCGTCTCATCCCTGATTGCAAGTCTGATAGAGGATCGGGCCTCCCAGATGCTGATTGTCCGATGACCAAACGGCCGATGCTTGTGGTATAATTTCTGTCGCCAATTCCAAACGCTACGTCGCCGAGTATCGATGTTGTACGCGATACCTATCCCTTGCCTTGGCGGTGCACGCGTGCCAAAGGAATCGTCTTGGATCCGTCCGGGCCGAACCTAATTGTCTTGCTTGCATTATGTGATTAATTGGGTAATGTCGTTGGGAAGCTTTGATATTGTGCGCGGAACTCGTATCGAGCGGAACAGCGGAAAGTTTAAATGTTGCAACAGCACTGTTTTCCCTCTCGCCGCGTTTTCAACGGTGACCTGAATCCCAGCGAAAGCAGCTTTTTGCGGATTGAAAAAAACGAGCGTGGATTAAGCCGTAATTACGCTTGATGCTCGTGCCATTTTTTAAACGCAACGCCCGACCGCCACGCCGATGCTGATAACGGGAGCTTTTCGTCCATTTCAGACGCATGGAGCTCGATGTGGCGTAGCTGGCGGTAAAACTGTGCAAGCACAAGCACGCTGGATGCTGGAACGAGCGTACAGGTAGGGTAGACCGGGGGCGGTAGTAACACTTTGACTTTGGAATACGATTACGCAAAAACTATTACAGTTACAACGAAAGTTTTTTTACGAAAATGTTACTTATTTATCTGACATTATTTGAGCCACAACAGTTTCGCTGTATGTCAAGTAATATTCCGGTTATGAATAAAAAATGAGAAGCGGAGAAAGTGTTACAACCGTCCCTGACCCCGGGTCGGTTGTAACACTGCATGGAGTCGATAGTAGCACAAATATAACTTTACAAAATTAAAATATTTTTTGATTTAAATTATAATAACAAATGAAAAAAGTAAAATCTATAACAAATTACGTGGTGTCGCAATTGTGGCATAAATAAAAGACATTTTGGCTGGTGCATTCTTCATCAGATCAATCCTTACATTCAGTACCTATATTGCACCCATTTTTCATTTGGTTTGCTTGTGCTATGCTATATGATTTCATGCAAATAAGACAATATTATTCGCCTTCTTTGTCCCTATTCGGTTCTGTTGCGGTAAAACCGACCCCGACTGCGGATGTTACAATTGTCCCCGACCATGCTTTTGAACTTAAATTATAAATTTTTACTAACGAGACGCTTAACCTTCAGTCTGTGCATAGGGGTCAAATGGACCCCAGTCATTGTAATATGCGATGTAATAGGTTTTTGCACCTAACAAATATGCCAGGCAACTAGGATTGCCTCAACTAAGGTTTTACACAAACATTATTAAAAAAAAAATCGAAAAAATATTATCTATGACGTATCTACGATAGTTTTAAGCCAACCAAGCATATTTTGGTGCATTGGGGTCAGACTGACCCCAATTTTTTTTCATGCATTTTGTATCCAAATTTATATTATATAGTTTCTTTTGTGGGAATATCTGAGTCGGGCACCCAGTCAGATACGTCTCGGGCCCTGCACGATATGCGTTGCCGTTTGGATGACGGCATTTGTTTGGGTAAGGAGCATTTGTTTCCTTAGCGCGTGACTCGCCGTCGAGCGATCGAGAGTCAGTCCGGCTACGATTGCTACGAAGCTTAGCCGCGCAAGGTCGCTGAACTATACAGAACTAAAAGATACTACTTTTGTACAAATTATTGTCTACAGTTTCGAAAAGACTCCTATTTTGTATACAATATTGCATTTCTTTTTCTTTTGTATATTTCTATAAATATTAAGTAACTATTTTTTTTTTAAAAACTTTACAAAATATATGAAAATATATATGGGGTCAGCATGACCCCCGTGCACAGACCATGGAAAATTTACTATGCACAGAGTGAAGGTTAAAAGTGCCAAGTAACGATCAATATTAGTTTAAGGTCGAATTACAGATTAAAAAATCGAACAAGCACATACTTGCAAAGGGAGTGTTTATATTACAATTTTAAGTCAGTAAGGAAAAGTTACTTTAGGGTATCGAAAAGTTATTTTCTTCACTATCCATGTCTATTGCGTATCTGTACTCTTAGGGCATGGATGTGTATATTCCAAATGTCATTCTTCATCATATATCCAAAATTGGCGTTAATATCTATTATATGTTTTGAGATATTTAGCGTGTTAACATTCGCCCCCCTGTTACTACCGACCCCGGTCTACCCTACGAAAAGACCTGCACCTTCGATCCGGCTACGATCTCAATATTCCTCCCCCATCTTCAAGTAAACCCATCTAATTTGATGACAATAAGCGCGTTCATAGCTTCCATTACTCTATAAATTACGAGACTTAATTCCCTTGAAGCAGCCGCAGATGCCATCAGGTATATTGCATCCCCCAGCAGGCTGAGTAATTATCACGTTAACGTATAGATCGATCATGATTCCGCAGACGAAACTTTCTTCAAACGAAGCTGATTTTCACGCGAAAAATAAATCCCCGTATAAACTTGCCGGCCATCCCGCGGACTTGCTCGCCGAAGCACGTTCCCCTGAATAAAAATGGCAGTGTCACGTGTCGCGTGGCGTTTCGTGCGGTTAAAAAAACGTTGCTACCCTCGTCGTTGAACCGCACAAGCCATAGGGGGCCCGTTTAATGAATGCCGCGCACGACCTTTGCCGCCGTTTTTCTGTTCGTCGCGATTATTAGCAACGCGGCTGGGGATTGTGTCTATAATTACGGGGCCGGTTAAAAATATTCCCGGCGCGATACCAGGCGTACAAAAGCGGGCGCGGGTGTACACGCTTCTTTTGTTCCATCGATTCGCGCCTCGGCCAGCGTGCGCTATGTATAAATATGTACCTCGTAAGCCCCGTGTGCACGTGCTGTGCGTTAACACGCGACGAGCTCGCCTGTATCCGCTTGTTTCTGCTCGAAGCAGGAATCTGTGATGTAAAAATATCGCCGAGAGCCGCACGGTCCGGTCGCTGTTCCCTCATCCTGTCCAGCGCCCTCGCGGTCATGGTTTAAAAGGATCAGGGACGTTTGACGGATAGGTGGCTGTTCGTTAAATATTCGTCATCCGTACGTAGTTCTGGTACCATTGAATAGGATTTCTGTGTCTAATTTGTACACGTCAAAATGATCTTCAGTCGCCAGACGTGCATCAATTGCATCGGCCAGACGCCACTTAGCGTTAAGGGGACTAGGCAGTCAGAAACTCGATTTTTTTTTTGTTGCATTTTTCGAACGTACCACCCTTCCCGATTAAAATGCCGTTTGGTTGATGTTAAAATTCGCAAAATTGACGATTTTACAGCCGAAAAGGTCGAGCGCGCCATAAACCGTTTCTGCGCGCACGCAGGTAGACTAGATTCCTCTTTCGAAACTTTAAGCGCGTTTTTCTCGGAATCATATTTCCACTTCGTTTTGCAGTGATTGGGAAAAAACGGAGGTATCAGTCGATTTGATAAAAATTCAGCATATATGAAACATGTCTAGTTACGACCTGGACCTACGCATAAGTCTGTAAAAACTCCTGGTTTGTCAAAAAAAAAAATAGAATGGCTCTTTTTCCTGGCGAAAAATGACGTTTCTTTAAAATTTGTCGTTTTTCAGCCACCATTTTTATAATTTTGATTTTTTTTCTTATTCAATAGGTTCAGGGCAGAATAGGGGCCAGGGCAAAGTATAAATTTCAGAGGATATTTCACAATTAAATTTCTTACGGTCAGAATCACTGCAAAATTACAGTGGCTCAAAAAAAAACGCCTACATGTCAGACGACTGTAGCGCTTTCATACATATGTATATAATATTCAAATCATTTCTTTTTTACTGTTTATAGGGTAAAGCACCCAATTACTGCCACCTACCCAACTACTGTCACCCTAAGCTGTTTTACTTAAAATAACGAATAAATCTTGTGAAATGATACATAAAAAAAATTTAGCATACAATTGAAACTGTTATTTATACGATGCAAAAAACAGCACTTAATTTTTCCTTCTTTAATTTGGATAAAACGATCAAAAATTTTAAGCGGATACTAGGAGAGTGAAAATGATGACTTCCTTACTAGCGAAAGCGAAAACAAGGCGTTAAAGAAAATGCTGTAATTGTAATATTTAAGCTATTAGCATGACAAAATATAATGTTTTAGATAATATAAGCATCATAGAACCTAATAACGATCGGAATTCAACGATTCGTTAAGTCTTTTTATTTATTAATTGGGTGACAGTGATTGGTACAAGCGTTTCAAGGATTTTGGTATTACTGTCATAGCAGTAGTTGCGCATGTACATGAGACGACGTAACCTTAAAATGGGATAAACAGTATTAGGTTACCTGGCAGCAATTGGGGTGTTAGTAATTCAGTCAAATAAATTTTAAGGGTGTCAGTAATAGATCCCGGAATATATTTTTGAAATTGATGAATTTATACATAAAAATCAAAGTTTTGAGATCCACCAAATTGTTTTCATCAAGTAAACGTATTAAACAATAGTAAATAACAAGAACAACATATAAATTTAGTCTATTAATACAAAACTGTAAGATAATGTCAGAGTCAACGCTTAAAGTGTCAGTAATTGGGTCTTTTACCCTAGTATTAATAAACATTACCCAAACGTACTAGTCACAATTTGTATTCATCTCCTTGTAATTAATTCGCAAAAAATACTTGATTTTCGAGCGATCTGACTGCCTAGTCCCCTTAAGCGGGCCCACGTCGTGCACCATACGAGGTTACGGGCTCTCCGTGCGCTGTGCACTCTGACTGCGAGGCCAGGTCGAAATTAGCCGGCTAAACGCGATAATTGCGAGCGTCTATTAATTATGCCGCGGTCTTTAAATGGCCCGAACTCCAGCCGTGACCGAAACTTATCTCGATGTGGTCTCTCGGGCAACCTACCCTTGTGCTCTCGATTCTGCGGCGCTGTTGATCAGCGATCGGATACCGATCACTACTTTCGTTAATTTCCAGTAGCGACTGCTCCGTTTGTGTAACAGTGGCTACACTCTAAGTCGAGGAGAGTCCACTTTAAAAACCTACCACCTACTTTGCATACAGAATCGTCGGGTGGCACGTGTATGAATCCACTTCCGGGGATGGTGCTCGCATGTCTAATATTTCTACGGTTCCTCCAGCACTAATCTGCTCTAAATCTACGGCTACGTTCCCGCATTCGTCCGTCTCGTTGACTTCACTGAAATTCACGGCGCGCACGGGCCTTATCGCGAAACAGTCGGAAACAACGCGACGCAGAGGCCGCAGAGATACACTTTTCCGTGTCCCCGCGCGAAAAGCCTGCGAGGGGATGATTAAGGCTTTTAATTTACGCGCTTTGTTCTCGCGGATTGATAAAAGTTCAGAACCGCCCCGTATTATTCGCCCGCTCCGTAGCAACATTCACCCGCTACCCATGTATACAATCTCCACCCCGCTCGCGCAGGCTTCGGAGCAGCGGCGCAAACTGTGGACGCAGAAAATTAACGGCAATGGATATTTCTAGGAAGATTAGAGTACTTACATCCTTTCGTGACGTTTGACGATAATCGTGCACGATAACAGAGGCGGCAGGGGGATTTAGACCAGAAGGGGTTGGATAAGGGGTTGACGCGTGCGTCGAGTAACGAGCCGAAGTATCCCCGAGTGGCAGATGTCTTCTGCAAATCCACAACACTCTCTATTCCCTCTCTGAAAGCCAGCAAGATTACCCAAACTTCCAAAAACCGAGGTGTTTCCAGTAAACTGTTACTAACTTCAGGGAAGATGTATATTACTTCGATCGGTGCGAGGTAGGTGTTCAGAGTTCGCGGCGTGGCGGAGTGGATTTTCGGCGTCTTTCGCTAAGAGATTAAACGAGAAGTGGATGCCACGAAAACCTCAATGAAGGGAAGACAGGGTGTTACAGGGGCGAGCCACTCGATAAATAAACTGGATGAAAAGGAACACGGGGAGGAGAGTGGCGAGGTGAACGGTAATCGCAAAAATGGTAGGAGAGTCGGAACGAAATGAAACGGAGGCTGTGTTTAAGAGCGTACTGAATCAATAGCTCTACCCTGCGACCCGTAGGCCAAATGTAGGTCATACCGTGATCCTTTTTTCCCTCTCTATCTCCCTTTCTCGCCATTTCCCTCGGACTGCCCTGCTGCTCCCCCCCCCCCCCCCATTTTCTCTTCCCTCCTCCTCCCCCTCGACCCCCACGGTTTCTCGTCGTTCGTTTTTCCCAGCGGGAAGGTGTACGGTATATTATTGCATCGGCACCCGGTCGCAGCGCGCTCGTTGCCGGGTTTATACATTTTTCATAAATAAATTCCATGGACGTTCCAAAGTCGGCCTTACTGCTCGCTACCGGCGCATACACGCCTGTGGAATTACATATTTGACTACGGAACTCGATGGATGCCTCGGTCCCCGAATAACCACCCTTCGCGATCTACAATTGAGATCGATAAAGAGTGGCCAGTGCCCTCGGCGAACGTTCCCCGTCCGCTGTAGTCAATTCCAATTCACTGCCAGTCTCCTGTCGCGTTTACGATGCTACAACATCTCGCAAGGGTTTAATGAGTCTTAAAAACGGTCATCGCATGTCTGTCCTGATATTCGTGGTTGATTATGTTCGAATCTTTATCCTGAGATCACTTCGCGATATATAGGGTGACTGCACCTAATATCGCCAGTGTTCCTAATATCGCCACTCGCTATATCTCGCAAAGTAAGCTCTAAAATTTATCGGTTTTGCACTGAATTAGTACCTAAACATATGTAGGAAGACATACTGTAATTGCAGCATCATGTGATCAACAATTACAGAAAGGGAAGGATTTTAGAGAATCTTAATAGTGTAAAAATTTATTGGATTATCACAATTTTACATCGCATTCGGAGAATGTAAGTCTAATAATTCTGTGAATGCAAGAATATCTACTAGAAATACCTAATTACTGATGTACTTAAGGGGGGAGACCACTGTAACGGTCCGAAAAGTAAGGGTCTTTTCGGGAATTTATTTAAACCAAACAACGCAAGTAAATCAATGTATTGCTCAGTATAGTTAATAGTGCACATATCGAAGGGTAAGAAAAAAATTTTTCAATCAAATTCATAAATCCGTTTCCTGTATACTCTTCGTCAAAATTTGCACTGCGGCAAAAACATCCTAGTCGCGTTGACAGTGCCCAGGCCATATGGTTAATCCGAATTAAAAAAGACAATAATATTTAGAAACTAGAAGCCTACCTCTATTACGTGACGATCAAAAAAAGCCAAAATCGCAAGGAATTACAAAATGGCGGACCACTGAAAAAAATTATGTTTTCGGGGTACAAAGTTAGGGAAATGTTGATAAAAAAATATAAGGATGTCGTTAATTAAAAAAACTGATCGTCAAGTAATAGAGACGAGTTTTCCTTCAATAAATGCCCTTGCTCGTATCATTTGGACGTATAGTTTTCTCTGTAGACTGTCAACGTGGTTAAAAAATATCATTGTGAGGAAAACGCGTTCAATGTTCCGCGCGGCTCAGTCGCGCGTTTGACACCGCTTCACGGAAAACACCATATCTCCGTCAATTTTGCGAATTTATTCATAAAATTTGGAGACAGCATTCTTGAAATGTACGTCTTTCAGAAAATGTAAACAAGAAAAAATCGATTTTTCAGATTTTTTACAGTGGTCTCCCCGCTTAAGAAATGAAATCGAGTCAAATATTTTTCGTAATGAAAATAGCGTTTTTCTTTTAGCAGTATGCGTGTTCTCAATACCGCCTACCGAAGAACAATGGTTTCGATATAATGCTTGTTACAGGTGAGGTCTCGAAATGTGCGGAGCAACCGAAATAAACTTTATTTGTCCAATATGTGCATCGGAACGTAAAAAATAAAATATTTTAAAAATCTATATTTTTAAATTTCTATATTATTCTACTAAAAATAAAATCAAAGATGGATAAAAAAACATTTATATAGCAAGAAATAATAAAAGCACATGTGAAAATGACTTTAAAAACTCATATATGTATACATGAATTAATCAATATTTCTTGAGTAGGCGATATTAGGTACACTTTTTTCAGGACCCGATTTTTGCATGTCTTACGTTTTTTGAGTCCCAATTAAAAATCTGTAGGTTTCAACGATTCTAACATATGCTACATGAAAGATGAATAATTTCTCTTTACTTTGAAACGAACTGCATGGAAAAATATCAATTATTATTCAATTGACAGCGATTTAACTTTTGCCTGGCGATATTAGGTACAGTCACCCTATTACCGCGAGCTTGACAGTCAGGCCTTGATAGATTCACGACGTTATTGCCCTCGTGGGACGGGTGGGGGAAAAAGCGCACGTTTTCAACGTCCGACGTTCATAATCCATTGACATTCGGTATCTCCTCCGACGCGAGAGAAAGTCACGATTATTCTCTGTGCGTTCTTTTCAGCGCTACCTCGTGACACCGGGCAACTTTCATCATTACTTTTCTTTTGATGCACAGAAGAAAGCCCGCCGACGCTTTCTTGCCGTGTTTGTACTTGCTTTCCCTCTGGTTACGAGTCCAAGTCGCTTCGTTACTCGGCGCACTTCAATTTTTAATAGGGGAAACAGAGGGACCGTTTATGCTAACAAGGTTCCTTTCGATACTCTTGTTATTTACAGCGGGAATTTTGAGTGCGCGCCTGGCGGTGGCGAATAAAAATGTAAAAACGTCGCAGATATAGCTACCTCTCGACAAATTAGAGTATTTTTCTTGCTGTTTACATATTAAAACTGGCCCATGACCATTACTCCGAGCTCCAACCGAACTCCACTCTACGAACTGTAAACTACAGTCAGCCGCTCGCGTTCGGGGCGCGTTTTTGCCAAGTACTTGCGACGGACACGCGAGTCGAGCTCGTAGGAGCGCCGATTTAATATCAACGGTGCAAACAACCGGGTGGCGGGTGTACTCTCCGACGAACTGGGAGGCACTGTCTAACTGGTCTACCGATAGCAGCGGGATTAACACGTTATTTTTGCGGCCTGCCTCGACCGAAGGAATCGCGTCGTGACCGCTGGATTTGTCCATCACCGGCCACCGTGTAAACGGCCCCAAAGCCGTGCGTATCGAAAGTAATTGCCGTTAATGGCGGCGGCCGTGATATCGCGTTAAACGAAGCAGGGCCAGATAGTTTCAACAAGTAAAAGCACTTTTTCCTCGTAACGCAGGTACCTGTGGAAACGGCGCTGTCGCCCGGCTGGAAATGTCATTTGGTCACGGTGTCGACCGCATTAGCCGTTAACGGATTAGCAGTGCCGTTGGACGCGGAGGGGCACACAAGGTAGGCGAAACGCAAAATTGCCGCAGCCAGTGGCTTCCTAGCGTTTCTCGCCGATTGAAATACGCCTGTTCGACCCTTCCGCGCGTCCAATGGCAAACCTATTGATTATCCGCTCGCGTTCCCGCCGCACTGTCCATTTGCAGCCTGATTCATTATGATTACAGCACCGAAATAGTCACACCAGGCCCGTTCCGCTCGACTGTCGACAATCGACTCAATGGATACGAACGGTAGCTACCTGCTCGTTGCCTCTTCCGCTCGAGGCTTCCCGTCTTGCCTATCTCTCGTTGACGGTCAACGAGAGATAAAGCGACTTTTCTTTTTGTTTCGGACATTTCAAGATGGATTTGTAATGCCCGAGCTCAGGGTCATACCAAGCCTGAATTATGAGGTTGAAGAGTGTACATAGAGGAAGGGGTGGTAATATGGCCCCCCAGTTTTATAATTCCACCTTTTCCTCTAGCAAAAAGGGGATGGTTTCAAATTAATGTACATATGAATATTTTGAAGAGAAATATTATATTAATAATATTCATCATGTGCGTACTCCATCATTTTGTCCCTCCTCGAGTGGAATATTCTGGTATTTCCGATAGCTTATCCCTCACAGAATTTCTCGGAATATGGGTACTGAGCATAAATAGGGCGGGCGATAATTGGTTGCTTGGCGTAGCCAAACATTCATCAGAACTTCATTACTCGATGACACTACACGTATGCACCGGGGCTCCCGTTCGAAATGCTCGAACGAAATCCTCCAAAAGCGCGTAATTGTAACGAGCTATAGAGTTCGTACGTACTCGTTCGTGTCCAAGCGACGGATACCGCTGGCCGTCGAGAGTGATCATTATTCGTAACGAGATACGCCCTTCTTATCAATTATTTCCGCGCCGCGGCCGCCGCGGGATTACGGGGGCCCGGAACTGTGTCGTTTTCGACGCGTTTTTTTTCCCGGCTGATTATTAACGCCGACGCCCTCGACGGCGGGCCGGCTCGACGAATAGTTATGAATAATATATTCTGTCAAATTTTTGCGGTCATGCGCGCGATTTCAACGCAACGCTGACCCACATTCCTCTCCGATTAAACAGGCGAGCGAGCGGCGGCGCATCGTCGAATTTATTACGGAAACACCGCTCGTGTTTTGCCTCTGGGAATATTTACGTTAGCTATTGACGTACATCGTTGTCGCCAGGATAGCCCGCGCGCGCGGCATTGTCGCCGTGCGTAATCCCATTTGCGAATGTAAATTTAAGATGGTCCATATTGTTTTCGCGGGGCTGTTTTTCCCGAGCGTTTCAGCGTCGACGAGCCACGGGGCTGTGACTAATTGGAGCTCGGTAAATATGGACCCGATTATCGATTAACCTGGTCGCAAATTTTATTGGGAACAATGGCCACGGGATAATGAACTGCGTCGCGATAGAACTCGTCGTCGTCGTTTTGCCTGGAATTACCTCGCCCCTCGAAAGATCATACAAGGCTATCGAGGGTCTCCCGCGTTCCGGCTGCGGGAACTGTGCGCGCAAGAAGCCCCCGCGCCGCGATCATCGAGATTTTCGACTAGCAAAATGTATTCGACGAGGATCCGCGGCTATTCGAGAGCAAAACCTGGGCCACATATTCCCGGGGGCGGAGATGGTGACGGGGGGGATCTTCCTGTTTCGTTGATTTTGCCGGAAAGTTGGCGAAGTTAATCTCGTTTCATAATTGAAACTTCTGACCTGACCGGCATCGAACTTTTTACTGTCCCGGACACTGTAGCTTCTTTTATCGGTTAATAACGCTCAACCGGCTCGTCACTGGAAACCGTAATTCATGCTGGAATATTAGAAACTTGAAGAGAAGTTGAAACTTTTCGAAACCCCTTGGTGCGCTGTTTCTACCGGGGTCACCGTGAGTTCTCACGGTTCGGAGAATTTTATTCATTTAAGCGAGCATTCTCGTTTAAAAAGTATATAAGTAATTATAGGAAAGCTGGCGGAACAATGCAGCCCCTTGACCGAGTTTAGTATTACTTAGGAGAAAGTGAAGATAGCTTGGTAGCCTCGGATATAGATCTTTGTGGACGCGTGCGATAGAATTCGAAGGGCGCGATAGTGCAGCAGCGGTGTCTCCGTCGATGAAAGGAAACAATGCAGCTTCTACGTAGTACGTACGTTTCGAATGCACCTGTCGATTGTTCCCCAAACACTCAACAGTCAACAGGGAGCCAGCGATTTAGCTGGATGATTCAACCCAATCGGATCGTTACCGGTTTAATGACGTAACGCAAATGTGAAACCGCCCCTGGCCTCTTACCAGTCTTTCTCGTCGCCAGCCTGTTCCTTTCGCTTCCATTCCTCTCCCTGTTCCCTCTATCGGCATGCATTCGAGGCATTGTTAGCGCGCGTGGACGAGCCTCCCTTTCAACCCTTCCTGCCTCCTGTTATTCGTTTTCGCCGCTGCCACCACCCCTCGTCCCGTTCCTCCCGCCGTTTCGCCTTTTGTCTCCATCCACGCGCGATAACGACGCCCTCCGTCGGTATCGAATTGATCAGAGACGAGTCCGCGCCTTAACGACGCGTGCGGCCGTGCCAGGATTTCGTTTCACCGACGATCGTCGCCCCTTTCCCTCAGATTGCGAGCGATTCCCACGCTGCACTCTATCCACGATTCTCCGCGGTAGAGTCGCTCTCCGCGTCGCGATACACCCTTGCGCTCGGCATACAAGGTTGGACGTCGCGTGAACCGTACGCAAACATGGGGCAGAGGTACTTGGAATTACTACCCCCGATGCAGATCGATGCCATCGAGAGCCATTCCGCGAGATAAACAGCCGGGCTACATCGACGATGGTAGTTTATTCAAAAGGGTGACCTATATTTACAATGCACACGCCGTTCGCCGGTGATATAGTGGTGCAAGCCTTTGGTATACGAGACGCGTGAACCCACGAGGAACAGTAAGCTCGAGCAAATTGTCCCCAGGTACAGAGAAACAGGCGAGACGATCGGAGACGTTAGTATTCCTCGTCCGGCGCATAAGACGCTGCGTAATCGTGCAAGCCTTGCTCCTGTTGCGCCGCAGCCTGCTGAACGTGAACCTGTCCTCGGCCTTGACCGCCGTACACGCCGGAAGAGTGGTCGTTCTGGCCGGAAGTGTGCACCACAGCATGAAATCCGTCCTTGTCCGCGTGGTATCTGACCACCCGAACGCTGCCACCTGGCTCCTTCACGCTGTACTGGCCAGACACGATGCTTCCTGCGGGGCAACGAACGACTCGGTGGACGAATAGAAGCCGCGAGAAGCAATTCCCAGCCCGGTAACGAGACGTAATTGAACGTCGGAGGAGCCCCGCCTGGAGTGGCTATTATCATAACCGCGCCGCAAATAACTGCGCTGATAGAAAAGCGAGTGGCTGCACGAGATATCGTCCCCCTTATTTGCAACGAGCAATTTCAATACTCAAACAGCAAGTGGCGCGAAATGGAGGAACGGACGTTTCCGCCTAACAAGATCTACCGCTTCCATGCATTGGAAAGGCTAAATACGGGGCATCGGGATCCGTCAATGCTTCTGCCAATTAAGCCATCCAGGCCGTCAGAGAAGCTCTCTTTCTCAGCGCGCATACTCGAAATAGATATATGCCGCACACGACGCAAAAGTGCACACTGCCCGAATATTAAAGTCGCTCGCCGCGTTTGCCCGCCACCTTTTGTCTTCCCGTTGGATATTCACGCTACGCGTCTAAGAGAATTTCTCCCCCGGCCCCGGGAAGTGCACCGAGTTTCCCAGTGCATGTTTGCTTGGCGAAATTCGTAAAAGCGACCCATTGCTCTCAAAGGAGCCCGACCACGCGTAAAAGTTGCCGTTCGTGCGACGCGTGCACGTAGTCAGAGGCGTCCTCCTTTCCTCCACTCACCGTCCCTGGTCTCCTTCTGGTCGTGGAAATCGCCCGTATGATGGTCCTGCACGCCGTACGAGAACTCGTACTTGGGATGCGCCACGTAGTCCACCGCGTACTCGTGCCCCTGCTGCACTTGCCCGTGCAAATGGTTACTGTCGCCCAGATGCGCCGCCTGCGCCACTTTCACCTCGAACTCGGGCCCCTCGACTGGCCCGTGGAACTGCACGTACGAGCTGGCCAGCGAGGCGTGCTGTTGCCCCTGGAAAGCTTCCTCCAGCGAGGCTTGCTGTTGCCCCCGATAACCTTCCTCCGGCGAGGCTTGCTGCTGCCGCTGGTAATCCTCCTCCAGCGAGGCCTGTTGCCCGTGAAAAGCTTCTCTGTCCAGGGACACCAGGCCGGCGCGTGATCGATGGCCGAGGGCCAGCGCGATGGTCAAGGCGATGGCGACCTGTGGCACAAAAAGTCACCTTTCAGAATACCCGTGCTACCCCGACGTCTTACCCTGCCAGCTGCCCCGGCAGCCGTCTTTGAAGGATTTGCCCCCCGGTTATCGATGGCAGGTGACGTTTAATGGACCGACTTCCCCGAGGATTGTGAAGCTGTACGTTTCGGCCGATCGATGGGGCGTCCGATGGGTGAAGGTGAATAATTGCTGGGAGGGAAAGTAATCGATGATCTCTGTGGCCAGGCTAACGCTTGAAAAGACGGTATACCCGTGGCTTTCCATGCTGGCACCTGAGCATTTGCAACCTACTTGGGCTGGGCTTGATCGAAGATCAAGCGGTTCTGCTTTTGGTTAAGATGTGGCTATTTCCAGTTACCTGAATCGATCTAGAGGCTAAAATAGTTAGTGGTTAGTTGACGCTGTTGCAGAATACTCTGCAAATGAGATATGCAATATAATGGCGAACGCCACTGGCGAAAAAGTTAATCCTATCTAACAGTTACGGCGGGGGGGGGGGGGATTCGATATCATTTCAAAACGAACAACGTGCTCCCTTAATAATGATTGCACAATCGTGGATCAGGATGAAACGAATGCAATTGAATGCACGCTGCGCGTGTACACCGGCAAATTGAATCTCGCGTGCTGGAGAAACGGTGAAACAGGGGCAAAGAGGGAGGCGGGAGAGAAAGGAGAGACGGAACGCCAGTCTCAGACGATCCAGTTTTAATTACGCCCGCCGGGGGTGGCGCAGACGTTGGTTTCCGACTCGAAAACAGTGTCGGCTCGTCGATACACCGGCCAATAAAAGTTTCGCGTTTCGTCACGGATCGAAATTCGATTCTGCTCGTTCCTTTACGCGTGTTCCGTCCCGCTCGCCCGTGTACCGTGTCGCGGGCAATTATTTGAAAACGATAGACCAGAAAATATCGACGGGAATATTAAAAAAAGAATGTGGAGTAACGGAAGCCGAAGTTATCCAATACCATTTTATCGGCGGCTCGTTCGTTGGGCGGTTCTCGCCGAGTCTGTGGGTCTAGTAATTGATCGATTACTTTTCGTTCAACTTCCGTCGCTGTAACGAAACGTTGACCGTCGGGGAGACCGGGGCTAGTTGATACAGAGGCAGGTTGATACAGACGAATTATCTCGACACCGTATATATGTAACTTCATTTCAATGGGATATGTGAAAATTTTTGATAAATTCTTTCCTACGATCCAGCGTACGTGGGTGTACCTTGACGTTAGCAATCGTTTTTTAACTGTTTTCGTTTATATAAAGAAAAAGTAAATAGTTGTGTTCCCTTTCCAATCCGTCTTGAGACGATATAAAGCATTTTATAACCCGAAGTAATTTGGCATCATATTTGAGTCTTTTGAAGGTAAGGTAATTACGTTTTGTAATTATGTTTATATGCTCTACATTTTTTATGGACATGTTTATACATAATGACTTCCTGTGGGGTAAGTTGATACGGTTTCTCTGGGGCATGTTGATACAGTATATTAATTTTCCCCGACTACTTTTAATTGAATTTTTTCTTTATATTTCTTGGAAAATGGTTTGAAATTATATCAAAAAGACAAATCGGGGCGAAATATCGTAGGATGTTTTGGAAAAAGCGTGTGCCGAAATAGAAAAAGACACAATATTATTAAGGCCATCCACAAAAATATACAATCATGACACAATGAGTTTATTAAGATATAGTAACAAAAAGAAGAAGACACCTCATGTTAAAGTGGGATATTCCAGACATAAAAAAAAAATGAAAATAAAAATCTTTTTCTAGGTATGTTTGTTTAAAAATCTGTTTGATCTTTGAACTTTTGACTGTTGGAAAGGTATTTAGATTGAAATTATATTTTTCAAATTTATTAGTTACTCATTAAACAGATATTTTGAAGATGTATCAACTTGCCCCGCAGTGGCGTAAATTGATACACTTTGCCTTCGTCCAAATAACATTTTTTCATTGATTTTGTATGTACTTTCTCAAGTGTTCGCTTACTATATATTAAAGAGGAAGGACCAAAGTATATTTTAGCATATTTGTTATTAAGTAATTGATTCAAACAAAAATGAAAAACAATGAAAACTGAAAAACGTATCAACTTGCCCCGGTCTCCCCTACTGCAAACGAGCAACGATGAAAAAGGAATTCCGCAGGGTTTTCATTACAGCACGCTGGGAATAAAGAAGCGCTCGCGTGCCATTCGCGGCGGGGTGGGTCCTCTAAAACTCTAAACCGTGTTACGCGAGAGTTCGTCGACTTCAACCCCCTCGGAATTATTTGCTCCCCTCCAGTTTGCACGCAGGCACTTTAACGAGGCCCATAGACGCAGATGAGGCGAACGCGCTCATCTCCCAGAGCTAATTATATTTTTGCGAATTACTATCGATTAAACCGCCTTGCAGCGACGCCTTCCACCCCCGTTTCCCAGGCTCCTCCGTTCCCTCCAACTTTCCAGAAAAAGTAAACCTTTCCTTAACGAGCACTTTCTCTTCGTTCTCTGCCTCTTCCCACTCGATTTCGCGCCCCCTCCCTTTATCCCCGTTTCTCTCGGCCGTTTCACCCCCTCGCCGCCGGTTCACCCTCGCGTCCCCACACTCTACCTTCAATCTCATCTCTCCCATTACGGTATTTAAGGCGTCCAAGCGAGTACTGCGACTTTCCAGCGTGTTTTCTAGGCTTTTATACCGGCGCGAGGCGCATTCTGCATGCACGTCCGCTCGTAAACACACGTGAATCTGCCAGTTACGTCGGTCCACGCGTACGTGTGCCCGCACACGCGCGTGCACAACGATGAATTTCGCTCGGACGTGGTCAAACGGACCCCTCTCTCCGCTCCGCGACCTTTCACGACGAGTATCTTGCCTGCCGTGGTGCCGATTTTCGTCGCGCGACCACCGCAATCCCCGCAGGCTACAGCAGAGTCGTGCAGCGCGGACGAGTTGTCGAAGTAACGCCGACTTTGACCATGCAGAAGCAATCCACAGGGTCACCATGGAAAGTTATCGACCAATCTCGGGCAATGCGGCTTCTTACTTCTTAGCTACTCAAGAGGCGCCGCTGAACGGCTTCCGTCTTCCTCCTCGGGAAGCCCGACGTCGCTGGACGACACCCTGGCCGAATAATCCTCTTACTCCGTTCGAGCTAGGATTTATTCGGAATCTTAATCCCCGGCGAGCTAACGTTTGAACCGAATCGATTCCTAGTTTAAATGCCCCGATCTCCCACGGCCTTTTTACCCGCGCGAAGAGCGACTGGATGTCTCGTTCGTCTAATAGTCGAGCTTAATACCTTTATTGGGCTGTTTGTACGAGTCTCGGATACCTCGACGTGGAATGCCGATTATCCGATTGTCCTTTTCCGTTTGAACAATGGAGGTTGCTTCTTCGATGCCGCCATTCTGCTGTCTCCCCGAGACACCAGTTCACGGGTTATCCTGCTAAAGCCCCGGCAATCGGTGCTGATCCCAAGTATTCGAAGAATCGTGTTGACCAATCAGTGCCAGTTTGTTCATCAACTCGAAGCTGCGGGGCTCTCGAACGGCGAAACGAAGTGTTCGGGGCTCCCCGGCGAAAGTATAATTCGACCAAGCCTCTTCGACTGACGCGTTTGAAATCAGAGATCAAAAGACCTGATTTCCTGGCGTCGCAGGCGCCGCGTCTAACAGATAGACCGGAAAACGGGGGAGGGAACGGGGGGAATGTGAGGCGATAGTCAAGGGTTAGGAGCTTGCACGTCCAACGGTGGATATTTACAGAAGCCCCTTTGATGCATCGGGGAAATAAGAAAACATCGGCGCCATCGAAAAGGGAACGGTTGATCAGAAAGGTAACGGGTTATATTCGAGGCGTCTTGCTCCGCCCAGTTACTGCTACTCGACCTTTCCAACTTGGACGGTCAAGTTTCATCCTCTCGCTTGTATCTCCTTTCCAATTCCCTCGAATTGTCGTCCCATAAAAGCCCTTTCCTTCCTCGTCGACATTGTTGTTTCGAAAGGAAAATTCTCGCGTTACCCGCTCCGACCTCGCTCCGTGTATTTATTTAATTGGAGGAAAATCTGGGATGATTCGCATTATTCCTCGTTTATTCCTCGTGGCAGAGCTCGCTGGCGGGGATGCCAAACGGCTGATGCAGAGGCCGCGACTCGCTCTTCTAGGTGAAGTGCATAAAAGACGCTGCTTTCACGAGGCAGAGCCAACCGGAAGTTGGCCGGCGATTCGAAAAGAAATCCACCGTCGACGCTTCGCTCGCTCGCGGTAAAAAATGAACCCACAGCGAATGCTACCTCGCGACTACGTATCGCTTTATGACGCGGGAATAGTCTGCCGTCAGTTTTCTGGCAGCAGACGCGACCGATCGGCGGTAAATAATATTCGGTCCAATTAAAAGCCGCCGGCGTGTATAAAGAAAGCCACGCGGTCGTTGCTCGTCACCGCGTACGTTTCCTAATTGAATTCCCTCTCGCGAACGGTTCAGTCGGCGCGCGGCTTTCAAAGCGCCGCGGTTTTACAGAGCTTTCGAGGGAACGCGACGGGACACGGGGATGCCCCCCTTGACGAATATAAATATATTCAATTAGAGAGCCGACGTGAACGCAGACGACGTTTCTGCATCAAGCGATCGATCGTTTTGCGTTACGTAAACACCGTTGATTGTATACGTGTATTTGCTCTATGTACCGTAAATTATTCCCGCGGTTCAAGGCGGAGGCACTTCATCTTCGGGCGACCAAGTACAACACCTGTCTCCGCTCAGAATTAATCCTTTGCCGCGAACAATTATATTGTCTCGATACGGGTAACCGGTAATGCTAATGTGAAGAGCATTAATTGAAGAGGATCCGTGGAACGGGGAAACTAGTACGGAGTGAGTTTCCTTTAAAGAATGATACTCGTTTCGACGACCTCTCGTCGGCTTGTTTCAGATGGCTCGCATCGAGCCAGGACCTTTGACGAGAGATGACTGGACGGGCCGTTGATAACGATGAAGGATTTTAATCACAGATGTCGACGTACATAGAGCCGCTGAGAAAGCAGTGGCCAAAACTTTGGACCATCCTCTACACATGTTTCGTAGAATTTATATAGCTGGAAAAATTCGAGTCCTTTCAAATTTATTCCCCGAATGGTTTTAATTTTTTTAATGGAGCAAACCGTTATTCGTGCTTTTCAAACGCGCTCAACGCCTATTTTATGCGCTAAATTAACTTTTGATTAATAGTATACATTCCACACAAAGGCACGAAAATTCCATTTCACGGAACAAAGTTCATCCGGATTTCGCGCAAAAAGCCTTTGAAAGAAACAAAACCATAGTAGATCCTTTAATGTACTGGGAATAAATGCTCTCGCTATAGGGTAGATGTACCATTTGTGGCCACTGCACCATTTGTGGCCACTGTCTTATTTATTCCGATATATTAACTTTCTTAGTTTACTTTCATTACAATGAATGAAGCTGTCTAAGGGTGGGTTATGTTGGCACCATTTCTACTACTTTCTACTGTTTTGTTGTCCCGTTTTATTTAATAATCATACGTGAATGTGCAAATCTTTGATAACTTTCCACATCCTTGCAAATGGTGCTTAGCATACGACTGGTAAGAAAACAATTAGTTACTGTATTTAACAAGAGTATGGATGAAGTTTTATACATATTTATATTAAAAAACAAATATTTTTGAGATTTAAAAAAGAATTTCAACGATATAACCTAAACTCTAGTGGAATTAGGCACTGACCAAAAATGGTACATCGAAAATGGAATTGTACCATTCGTGGCCACGTAATGGCCATAAACAGTCCACGGTACAACCATTTTTGGTCAGTAGGCATTCTCATTAGCAACTTATCGTACAATACCTAATTATTGTAAAATTATTATACAATAGTTAGCGAAAAAATTCTTCTAAAGTCGAAGATATTTACGATTCGTGAAAAGTCATTCGATGATGTCTTCAACGAAATTCTTTTATGGCCCGAAAAGCAAATTATAAAGCGAAAACGGAAAGCAGTTGAACATTTACCTGCTGTAATAACATCAGACAAATGGATGGAGATCATGTTGGCCAAAAAAGAAAAGAAAAGGAGAACAAAGAAGAGGAGAGAAAGATTAATAAAGAAAAAAGACTAGCAAAAATAGAAGAAAATAAAAAGATTAAAGCCATAAAGTTCGAAGAAAGGAATAAGAAAAAAAAAACAGAAAAAGCAAAACCTGTCGCTACCAAAAGAAAAAGTAAAAAGGATATTGGCAGTTAATATTATTTTTGTGCAGCAAGTATTGTATTATTTGTTCAGTAGTGAACATTTGTAATAAATTAAAAACTACAATTCTTACTGTGGGTCTTTCGTATTACCAATTCTATAAGTGGCCACAAATGGAAAGCCGGCTGGCAAAAAATGGTACTCTAGTGGCCACAAATGGTGCAAAACAGTCTGGCACGATAATATAATGATTTTTTAAATAATTATGTTTAAAACATTGTTCAACGTAGAATATTTTAATTATCTGTATATTTTGGATTACACTTATATATTCTTTACTTTTGTGTACGTATTCTTTTGTAAGTTATGTATCTGTGAGTGGTACGGAAATCCTTCAAGTGGCCACAAATGGTACATCTACCCTATTCAAATCTCCAGCTGATCTATACAAGCTTACAAAATAACAAAGGGGGAACGTGAAAAATGAAATTATTATTATTATTATTATTAATATTATTAAACGTCTTTATTGCACAACACAAGTAAGGTAAATGTACCAATAACGAGCCATGCACCAGTACCTAGCCATCTGTTGAAATAGTAATAATTTTTAAACTATGCACGTAAGAAAAAATACATATTTGGTGTAATTTGCATTATTTAATTGCTCGGTTTAATATCTGAAGTTATATCGTCTTGTTTTTTTGTCTAGATATTTACATATACCATTTATAGTCTCGAGGCCAGATATATGACGCGTTTTCAGACATTCGTTATGATATGGCTAAGAAGAGCGTGCTTCTTGTTAAGAGCATAATTATTATAGTATAATAGTTTTTTAGATAGAAAAAAGGGTTTTAGAATCTTGAAAATATTTGTAACACATAGAAAGAAAAAATTTGAATATGAAAACTATTTTTTATTTGAATATTTACATGGCTATTTATCGGTGCAAACAAATCTTGTTAGCCCAGTAACTAACTACGTGTTCAATAAATCGGGTGAAGTGAGTTGCAAATGTTAATCGGCATCGCCAGAGCAAAATTACGAAAAAAGTGTGAATTTCTGACTCGATATTTGGAATAAAGCCGGTAAGTATTTTGATCATAAATCATAATATAAACATTAGTTTTCTAGATAATAATGATAGCATTTAATTTAAGTTTATTAAAGGTTATGTATATGTACAGTTTAATGAATTTGTTGGTTGTTTTGAGTCTTATATAAAATAACCACAAACTTCTATTGATAGTGTAACTAAACTTATTGTTTGTGCATTTATTTTCTAATCTGTTTATTATGGTTATTTATACAATAATTTTATATTTCTGTACTTCTTAATTTTCCTTAACAGATTTTTCAATTTAAGACAAAGAATCAGTTTTTAAAATAATTTTTACACGATTATAAAACCTATGGCTAGGTACTGGGACATGAAAATCGGGCCGCTAGGTCAATCGCGTGAGGTTGGCTATATATTGGTACATTTACACGTACAAATATTCTTGTTTATTTTACGTTAAATATATAAAAAAACAAAATTTTGTTATGTGAGTACTGATGAGAAACAACAAAATCTTTATGAATGAAAAAAAGTTTCACTTAAATTGTTAATTTTATACACAATATTCATTATACTTTGTCACCGTTTCCTTAAACGGCTCGTTATTGGTACATTTACCTTATACAAGCAAGAAAAGAAAGAAAACAAAGATAAAAGCAAAGTCGGGGTTCAGTCAGAGACTGTTTTTCAACCTAGAAGTAAAATCAAAATGTGATTGAATAACGTTTTGCGGGGATATCCAAAACAGCTGTGTCATCTTGTATGGTGGAATCATATCACGAATTTCAAACAGAACCCATGATGAGTCCATTGATCCATCTGAAATGATTTTTGACCGCCTATTTGCACCGATCGAGCCCAGATGCCCCATTCTCGATATCCCTGGCCATCAGGCGCAATGGAATCGTAATCACCGCGGAAGGTGGAAGAAACGGTGACACCGCGGATTCCTTTGACGCCTCTTCTTCCAGCCTCGTGCATCGAGTGCAAATTGCGGCAGACAGTGGGATCTGGGTCAAGTCGATGACGCGTGGCAAGCGGTATTGTCGGCCGTTTCGCGATTAAACGAATACGGGAAGACAGAGGCGAACGAATCTCCTCGTTGCAGCGGTGGTCCGGTGACAGCTCGCCGTTTCATTGCCCCGAGCTCCTCGCAGCCTCGATATTACGATTCGCGCCCGAGTCGTTGCTCGTGATTTATGAGCCCCCGGACAAGAATTGCGTGCATCGCGTACAACCAGACACAGTGGATTTATTCGCTCGCCAGCGGCGCGCTGCGCTGCTGCCTCCTCAGGCGTTCATGACGCGCGGACAATGCTTATCAATTTCAAAAGCTTCCTGAGAATTGCTTTCCCCTCGAATCCGAATCGGCTTGCAGCTACATGGGAACTAAGCTTCAGACTGATCTAAGTTGCTCGCGAAGAAATCCGGTGAAGTTTAGAATAATAATCTGGAATAGCGCATGCCAGGGATGCCGTGTTTGATACAGAGCACGAGGCTTTTGTGCGATTAATGAAAGAAAAGTTCCCGAGAGGTGCGTGAAACCGTGTTGCTCGAGTCTCTGTCATCCGTGCCGGTTTTTAGCCCCGATGAAACGGCAGAACAATGGCACGGAATGAAGGTGATCCAGGTTAAAGGGGCGCTCGCCGCCCGTTGCTCTCGTCCTGTCGGCCGACTCAATTAAAATTCCCCGTGAAATTTCTCATTTAGTCGAAACACTTGCTCTTACAAACGGCCATACTGCGCGACGTTCCACAGACAGACGGGAATTTCAGCCAGCCATTTTTCGCTGGCCGTTACGCCAGGATGTTCCTCGAGAATAGTTAGCCGGAAAGGTTAACGGGAAACGATAAGGAAACGCAAATTCGGCCATTCTTTTCGCGTTATTGCGGTCGCGTTCAGCCGTATCAGAAACGGAAATGCAATGAAATGTTAAAAGTGCCCGGGCGTTAACAGCCAATGGCCCTGTATACCGTCTCATTTGCATCCTGCTGTTATTAAAATACGAAAGTGGCCGGGATCTGCCAACCATCCACGATTTCGAAGTGAACCGCGATCCGGTTGGTCTGGTTCTCCATGCGTTTCGAGATGGCTCGCTTCCGCGAAAAGCGGAGCCAAGTTTGCAGTTGCGTTCCGTTGGATAACCAGTATTCCCTTTCCCACTTTCAATTCGTTATTCTCTGCCTCGCAGTACAAACGCAAGATTGAACTGAAGCACCTGGTGACCAAGACCTAAGACCATCCTCGCTACAGAGGAATGAAGGCTTCAATATTCTAACGCGCTACTTTGAAAATGGCACATGCAGCGTCTACTCTTCGGTCAGCATTGTCCATTGATCTGCAGCGTCTCCGATCGCAGGCCATCGCAAACACGTGACAGAGACATGGATCCGAAAGAGCGTGCTATGCAAAAGCGGCGAGGTCCTAATGAGGCTGAGCGTGCAGGCGATCAATCTTCATTCCCAGCTACTTAATTACCGACGCATCTCGCGAAAAGGTGGATCAGGTATTGTTCCTATGTGCTCGCCCTTAATAAACAACCAGCAATTACGGTGAAAGCAATAGCCAATGAAGCTGGTATCGTCCGATGCTAGGTTAATTAAAAGGGACTCTGAAGCTGAATCGACACACGGCTGATTCAGATCGTGAAAGAGCTTCCCTTTGTGTAGACTCCCGTGAATGAGCCTCACTTCGCCTCGCTCCGAAGCGATAAACAAATTTACTGACCTGGGAAACTATCGCAAAGGAGGTCGGACGATGATCGTTACAAAAGACAATGACACATGCGTTTGGAGGAACTTGAATCTCGGTGATCGGATCATAGACTTATATAGACGGAGCGGAAGAGAGGACTGTTGGCGAGGGGACTGTAAGATCGGAGGGGAAAAGGCAGAAACCATACAGGCAATTCGGTAGTTAGGTCCGGATGTATTCGGTTCTTGTCGGTTCGGCATTAATGGCTATGTTCGAAACGTAACCACTGTTGCTCAACTATTACTGTTGTAAAGCGTCGTAGTGGTCGTTGTATATAATCATATATTAATTGAGTGTAATAATGACTTATTGCGTAGTAATCGGTTGTGCAAATCGCAGGAAAAATAAAAACTGCGAACAGTTGGAGAAAGAAAATATAAATAATGATAGTATTCGATTTCACATGTAAATAAATAAATATACATACATAACCAACAATTTATATATTATATATATAATCTTAGAAATTCAAATGTGTTGCTTGATTATCGAATAGATAATATGTTTATAATAAAAATATTTATTTTTTTTCATCAGTCATGTCGCAGCAAATTAGCGATATACATCTATTATACTATATAATTATTTATGCATATTAATTATGTTTATGTAGGCGCTGGGCGCTCGGAGAAGACGGCCTATGGTGCGGAGTGGCCCAAAGGTGGCGTCGGTTAGATAGGAGTTTGGAATAGAGAGAGACCGCGGAGAGTCGGCGTAGCGGTGTGGCTAACGCTGCTGATCAGCACGCGGGCGGCCCGGGTTCGATTCCCGGCGCCCCGGTGGCTCTCTTTTTCCGGCTCCTACATTTATGACCTTTTAAGCTTACAAAATCTTTAAAAATATAACTATTATTGCATATATCTATAAGTACGATTTTATTTAAAAAAAGCTTCATTCTATTTACTAATTTTGTTATATATATAACCTACATGATATACGAAATTTTGAATTATGTATAAGTATACCTAACCTTTTCGACTAAGTATCCCTCATAGATATATATAACGTAATTGAATTTCCGAATAGCCCCGAGGAGGAACGGAGTTACCCGATTTGCCTGTATGACAGTCCCCTTACCGCGAATCTTACAACCCCCCTCAGACACGCTCCGTCTATATATGTCTATGGATCGGATCGATATCCTAGAAACGGTCAGATTTTCTGAGAAGAACCTTCATCCTCTGCGCCCAGGTAAAGGTCTGCGCACACATATCCGTTCCGTCTCAGTTCCGTATCAGTGTGCCATTGATAAGAAGAAGAGGGGCGTAGAGGGTCTCTTCTTCTTACCACTGGCACACTGACACGGAACTGAGACGGAACGGATATGTGTGTTTAGACCTTAAAGGTCCGCGCACACATATCCGTTCCGTCTCAGTTCCGTATCAGTGTGCCATTGGTAAGAAGAAGAGACCTTCTACTACCTTCTTCTTCTTACCAATGGCACACTGACGCGGAACTGAGACGGAACGGATATGTGTGCGCAGACCTTTATGCTTCCCCGTCCGTTCCCTGCTGGACTGACGATAACCCACGATTCAGATGCATGTAGCGTCGCCAGCCGGCGTAAATACGTCGCGTCACGATCGGATATTAACGCTTTAGCATGCTGTCAGCGTGGGCACGTGGGCACGTGTAAATCAAAGTTCAAGATCCCAATTTACTTGCACTCGTCACGGTTGCCTGGCCATGCGCGACACTTTCGCCCACGGCCCGCCGCGATCTTAAAGACCTGTTGATCGAGCACAATCGAGTTTCTCGTTACCGGACGATGTCGTACACACGTTTCGTGGCGAGGCAAACACACGTATGTCAATTTGTCGGCGCCTAACTAATCCTGGGGCGACGGTAACAGCTGGGGGACACGTGTCACG
The DNA here is from genome assembly GCA_946251845.1 of Andrena fulva. Lineage (NCBI taxonomy): Eukaryota > Metazoa > Arthropoda > Insecta > Hymenoptera > Andrenidae > Andrena > Andrena fulva. The sequence continues at coordinate 54,810,177 of OX276329.1, read as the reverse complement.
TGGATTCGCCATTACGCTTTCGCCGGGAGGGCGAGCGGCCCTCGGTTCGATGTATAATTTTCGACGGCGGAAGGTGAAGGCTCTCCTTCCTTCGCCAGCTTCGGGATCAATGGGAATACCTCGTCATTAAATCCTTCATTAAGTCCGCTACGTGTCGCTTTCTAATCAACTGCTTCTCTCGGCGATCAGATTTCTACCTCGGGGGGTAGACCCAGGTGGACAGTTGCAAATCCTTTATTAACAATTTCTCGTTAAGGTCCTGGCCCGGACGTTGATTAAACGTGCAAGGTGGCGCTTTCTTCCGCCCCCGTCGTCCCCGTGGCATTAATTTAACGAGCGACACTCGTTAAAACTGGTCGCCGCGCGATCGTTATCGGTGGGCAAGATTTATCGGTAAATTTCGGCTAAATAGCGGGACATATCTCACGGACATATTGCGCGCCCGACCTGCCGCCGGTTATTTGTGGCCCGACTTAGCACTTGAGGTAATCCCAGCGGGTAACGGTAAGCACTTTGTCGAAGTCAGGGATCAAAGCCTTTGTAATTCTATAGGGCGCAACATCAAAGCGCTTCGAGCACGTCACCTGTGGACTATCGTGTACACGCGACCAGGTATTGGAATCCTTACTGTGCGGCGCCACCAACCCGGCAGTAATAAACATTCGTATTAACCAAGCTAATCCTGATTCCAGCGAGCTAGCAATGCGCGAGCACTCGGCCAGGTGTGCGATTATATCGAGTAGGTTATAGGTTACATCAGAGGGGAGGTTGTGACGTTTCTGTGTTTAGCTGGTTGCTGGTTAAAAGGGCACCGCGAACTATGCCGTGGTTCGTTAATTGTTCTACGGTGGCTCAAGGATAGAATAGAGTGAGTTCGTGAGAGACGAGGGTCCCCTAAGATCCATCGGGCACTTGCATATTCCATAAACCTTCAAGATCACGAGCCTGACGCCGCGAGCTGCGACTACAATTAATTTCCACGGTGATATCAGGGTCGGTAATCTCGTACGAATATCACTTCCACCCCACGCGACGTCGAAAACGATTCGCCAGGGACGCTACCCTCGGGCAATCGTCGTAACGGTCCGACGGATAACGATCTTCCTTCGTTCCTTCCGGTGTTACAGGGGCATCGATCAAAAAAATACGCTCCCCGTTACGCCGAGCGATTATTTTCATCGCAACGCCGCCTGTATATACATCTCTCCCAGAGCGGATTAACAGGCATCCGTTATAAATGAATAGCGACGTACACGCGAACCGTTGGAATTATGGCCGAACCAGTCACGTAGCAGCACGATTTACAGCCAAGTTGCAACGCTCGCTGGATCCCCCCGTGTTATCGGGCCTCTTACGCGCGGATCCGCGCGATGCATCGCCCGGGGGGGGTCTCGCGGAGCGTCCTGTTTAATTAAACTTCCGAACAGTGACGACCCAGCGAATGCGACTTAATGACACCGGCGCAATCAGCCGCCGCCCGAAGGGTCCTCGACACTTTTCGAAGGATAGAGCTGACCGAAAGCTGACCGGAAGATCGATCCCGGCGTGAGGTCGAGGGATTCTGATTAAATCTTAAGACCGCCACCGTCTGCTTCTCTCCCTCAGACCCTCCACGGTAATTGATTTCCTTCGGGCCCTTCCTGGATAAATCTAGCGTCTCCGTCTTGCCCTTTCAAGGACAAGCTGTCCATACATTTCCCGTAATATCGTCCTGAGACAACATTTGCTTGCCCTTAGTCATAGACGAGTATTTTAACAAATACAAAGTCTCCGTCGATTGACGGGTCGTGCCGCTCGGCCATTAATTATCGACTTTCATCGAATTATTACAACGCGGGAAGGAAAAGTAATCAATTTGGGGTAAAATCGCATCTGCAGCACGTGGCAGCCCATCTATGGCCCTCTATGATGAGATTCGGAGTCTAATTAATGTTGAAATAGGCTGGACTATCCTGCCGCGATATTGCGGTGACCGAGAAGCTAACTTCCTGTCCGTGGGATCATTAATTCGTTACAGTATTCTGTAATCGAGGCCCCCCTCTCGAAAAATAGTCTCGCGTGCAATTAAATCCGCCTGCCATCCCCGGGCCAATATTATTTCTAGATTATCGTTGAATAAACAGCCACTGTCGCTGGCTGGGAAAAGAAGGGCGTTTATAAACGTTCGCTTTATCAGCTCGATTTTAATTATCGCGGAATATGTTTGCCGGCGCGCCCCCCGCGAAATCGATTATCAGTGGCCGACGTTTTAATTAATCAACGCGGCCGGTTTAATGCACCGGTGCAGCTGCGTTTCGGTTTCGTTATATGCCTCCGAAGCGATTTTTGTCGGGAAAATGAGCAATAAGCGAGTCTATCGATCGAGTGCGGCTAAAGAGTATTCAATTCTTTTTCTGCTTTTCGATCGATCGCAAGAACAACGAGGAAACGCGGACGCCAAAGGAAACGTCCAGGTGCACGTTGCTCTCTTCATTCTTTCTTCCCATAACGTAATAACCCTGTGGATTTCTCGACGGTCTATTCGTGAAAGGTTTCGATGTCCCGATCAATCATCCAGTCTGACTGATATTGGACGAATCGCGGAAAGCGTCGGCATCAATCTTTGATTATCCATCCCTCGGTGCTTCTGTAATCTTGCTATCCCTTCAATTCTTTTCATCCGCGTCATGCACAGCCACGCTTGTCAATTCAACGTAGAAATATTCATCGCCGGGCTGTGTCTCAGTGTGCCAGCTGCGAACAATGCGATTCTGCATCGTTATATCCCCTTTCGATTCCCGCTGTCTCCAAATGTTAGCGTAAACCACCATTTTCCAAGAATTTCATCCGCAGAAACGGACGAACGCGATGTTCTCTGAACCGTCATCCGCCGTTAAGAATTCTTTAACGAAGGAACCGCTGCCCGAAATAAGATGTTCGAGAAATATCCTCATTTTTTGGCGTACAACGGCAATCCGGGGCTCGCTCGGCGCTCCGATGGATAGGTACGTTTCCGTGCTCTCTTATAATGGTACACGCTAGAAGTGGAATATAATGAACGCGAAATCCGCATGGAACAGCCATTCCTTTATTTCGTATAATGCACAAGTTGTCACGGTTAATTAAAATTTCACACAATGGTCGCAAGAACATTCTAGGCATACAGTCCGTACCTTTGTTACCTTTCATATTTGCCGTTCATTTCCTCTCCAATTAATTTCAATAATATTACGTATAGGCGTTTCATAATATGGTATCGGATACGTCACGGCCGCTGGTTAAACAATACGTTTCGTAACGTGGTCAATTGTACGCTGCAGTTATTTTAATGATCCCGATGAACAAGCTCGTGACGATGGTCAAGCTGATCGTAATCTTGTTCACGGTGGCGATAACGATGGTCACTCGCGAACCTGGGATAATCTTTGCCGTAATTATCATCACTTTGGGCATATCCGTAATGATAATCGGGCCCGTGGTCATCAACACCCTCATTACCGCCATGGCCAAGTCTCTGCTCGTCGTTCTGCTCATAATCACCGTTGTAGCCACCATGGTGGCTGTTGTCTCCGTTATAATTGCGCCCGTCATGCCCCTTCCCGTTATTCCCGTAATGGAACTCGAATCCGTCATTGTACGTGTAACTGCCATACTTGCAGCCACCATGACCACAGCCACGGTCACCACCGACGTTTCTTCCATCGTGGTCGTGCTCGAGCCGAAAACGATGATACCCTTGGTAACCATCGCCGACTCCGTTTTCACCCTTGCCATTGGAACGATGACGGTGACGACCATACCCGTGACTGTGACGATAACCGTGCTTGTAGTTTTGATTGTAATCATCGGAATTGCCGGTGGCATCTTTGGCGCCTTGATGGTGATTACTGTTCTCTTGACTCAATTTACCCGAGTTGCCGTGTGTGTCAATAATGGACCCCCCTGAAAATAATTGTTAAACCCTGTCAAAGGATCCTTGGAGAAATTTCGCTTCGATGGTGCTTGAACCATATTCTGTGATTAGCGATGAAACACGTTAATTAATCAACTATTGAGGCTTCTGACTTCTTCTAATTTTTCTAGTGCTTTTGATTCTTTTGATTTTTTAAACATCAGTGCTCGTCCACTCGTTACCATCTTTATACGTTCCACGCGTGTGACCGCCCCCGCCGCGTTGTTCCTCGATGCCATACGCGGTTGGATATCCCGTATTAAATTTGTAATCCCCATTATCCTTGCTGCCTTTATCCCTCCAAATTGCTCCCACTGTTTTATCTCCCGTGGCATCGCTACCATGTGTAAACGTAGCGCTCGCCACCGCAAATACTGACGCGGTCAGCAAAATCAGATGCAGGGCCTAGAATGATTAGTAATCACTTAACGTTGGTAGGCAATCCAGTCCAGAATCAAGCGAATCACGTGTGCCTCGAAATTTCAGCGAAATTCTCCTGTTCCACGTATTTTATGTGAGAACCCTTCGACACAGGACTCGCATAAAATCATCGACAGCAGGACTTCAATTTTACTTCGTACCTTGGAGTCCATTAGTATTCGTGGAAGTCATACGACTTTAACAGACTCTCCTAACGACGTTACTGACGCAGCAGAGCACATTCGAAGTGGCTTTTATAGGGAAATGTTCACCCAGCGCATTACGTGACACTTTCTTCTATGAAAAGTGCACCCGCCGTTCTGGGACGTTATTTAATCCCGATTCGCGTCGGCCCGACTATCCGACGAATCGCGATTCCTCGCAATCCTTTCCTGGATTCGCTCGAGGCGTGCAAAATCTGAAGTTACACGGTTTAATGAATCAATCCATTTTTGCGCGCAACGGTAATTCATAGTTGCCTTCCGTTTATTTGATCAGCCCTGTTTTTCCCACTGTTCGATCCTTTACCCTGTTACAACGTCGTGTTTACCGCTGTAATAGCTGACTTTCTAAACTTCTTCCCTCGAAGAAGGAAACGGATAGGTTTGGGCAAAAATTGTGATTAAGGGGGGAGCCTGGTGTAACCAGCTGAAAATCGAGGCATTTTTCGGGAATTTTTTTTAAAGAAAGTATTTCGTCGATCTTTCTGAAACTTTCAGAATATTGTACTATCAGGTTAAGGTAGATAAAAAAAAATTTTTATTAAAAATGAGCGGCAAATAACAAAGTTATAACGGCTTATGCCCAGTCCGTTGGCGACGCAATTGTTGCACTGCGGGCAACGTAGCGTCTTTTGGTTTCATCTGAAACCAAAAATCGAACAATTTTCGTTTAGTTTATGAGTGTACGCACAGATCGTATAAATTCATAACTTAAAAGATGCAAAACTGAACAAATGGCGGCCTCTTGAAAAAAAAAATTCACTTTTTCCAACGAAATTTTGCCTTAAATGTGCAAAAAAAGTTATTTATTTAAACAATATCATTATACTAATAAATTAGCCCTATGAAGAAAATGTTCACAAATATCCGTGTACAAGGTCAAGTCGATTGGTTGAATATTTTTGGAGTTACATTGCCCGCAGATTGTAAAACTGTCGTTTCGAGAAAAACGCATTTAAAGTTTTGTGGTAACCTGGCGCTCCGTAGCAAAACCGACCATATCCGCTTTAATTTTTCGAATTTCGTTTTGCGGCTTTGGGAACATATTATTGTGATGTTCAACTATTGATTTATGCAAAAAAAAATCGATTTCTTCGACCCGCTACAGCAGGCTCCCCCCTTAAGATCTTCAAGCAAGTAGGGGAGGACGGGGGCAAGTTGATTAATTTTTAACATATCTAATTTCTATAAGTGGACCATTGATATTCTGTTGATTTGTTGCATGCCAAAAGTTTACACATTTACTTAGGTACACAGGCTTAATTTTCAAAATCGTTTTCATTGAGCCGAGGTTGTAGTTTCTATTAGATTTAGATTGGCTGTGGGTGCATAAGAACGAATTCACCTCCATTCTGATAGAGAAATATGATTGTTCGATTCATGATCCCGAGAAGTAACATGAGAACACTTCTGGGCTCGTATATATTTCTCAATTCGTCAGCGAATAACGTTGATTTCGGATGAATTGAAGGGGGTTTGAAAAGGAATTTTGATTACTGGTGCAGGCTGCAGCACATCTACTTCAATCGTTTCATTCGATTCAATTGAACGAACACAGCGGCGATACTTTACTTAATCACCTGAACAGTGATGAAAGAGCTGGCTGGTCAGCGGTGGTTTCCTAGAAATCGGGCCGCAAATTTTTAATCTACTGGAAAGCTCGATCGAGCTTGCGCCCCCTCTTGTAACATAGCGCGCCCTTGTACGAGTACACCGACAATCCACATCGAATATTCAGGCGTCCAGTGGCTTCCCAAAGAAAACGATTCTGCCTCCATGACGCAGTCGCGGTTTGCATAAACTTTAACGAAGATGTACAAAAGGAAGGCATCGATTCTCGAAGATGTCCCCTTGACGGTCGGAGTGGAAGTAGGTGTCTCCGCCACGGGAATAAATTCTCCGTAATCGATGTTCAATCGGGCTGGCTGCAATTCAAACTTTGCTATTCGACGACTGGTGGAAGCAGCCCCGTCGCTAGCAAATTATAGCCGCGCCTCGAATCTGTACTACGTAGCTATACTTAGAAAGTAATTACTGCACACGAACAACGGTACGTTCCGTGCATTTGGCCTCGTCACTTTTAAATTTATACCAGCCGCGTTCTACCCCGCGAGACATTACCGTAAGTCCAATACATAGCCGTGATTATTGCTTTCTGATTCGCCGCCATTAGAGCGACAAATCTACGAATGTCTTCGGGTTTCTTGCTCGAGCACGCGACGTTGTTCCCCCATGTTTAAACTATCCTCGATTATTCCGTCATCTTCGCGTCAAACTTTCGCGAAAGGCCCCCACGACTCGTGACACATGCAGGGGCATGTTCGGCAAAGCAGAAGGCAAGTTTCCGCGGAGCTCTAGATCGACCTCGGTCAGAAGTTTGTTAATCGATCGCCCGGAAATTCTTTGCGTTTTCCGGATGAAATTCTGCTGGCGATGACGTCACCGGTGCCTCCGCAGCGCGACCGGGGAAGAAATTCCCGTGGAGAGTGGTCGCTTGAACAGCCAACGAAATTTTTCTCCGCTGGAAAATGAAGGTATATCCATGGGCGACGCTTCGGGACAGCCTTTCAAGATCTCGTGAAATTACAGCGGCATTCGTTTCTCCCCTGTGCCCCTGCTTGAACACGAAAGCCTAGGAAACTTTCTGGATAACTGAAACGGAAACGTCACAACCGTGGAACAATGAACGCCCCTAAAATTCCCCCATTTCCAAAGGTGACGCTGTAGCCCGCGCTCCTTCCGCGGCAGAGGCGTTCGAGGAAATTTATTTCCAGCAAGGCGACGCGGAGAGTCGAGGAAGGAAGGTGGCTGCTCGTCTCGCGAGCTCGATCGGCCAGCGTGCCTGGCAATTCCTCCGGCCAGCGGTAATTAGCCATCCAGCAAAACTGGATTTCCAAAAGCGGCCGGGCCTCGTCAAAGCGGATCCCACTCTTGATTACTAATTTGTCAGGATGATGTATTGTGATGGCGTAATTAGAAGTTCTCGCCTCATGAATTATGACGGGTAGCGGGCTAGCTAGCGAGCAATTCTTGGCTTACCGCGCGATCCGCACACTCTTGCGTATTCCTGAGAATGTGACACAATTGGGCTATTACGGCCATTCATTACCGCGTAATTGTATTCAGCTTAATTTCGTGTTACGTTTTCACGGCTGGAAACAATAGTGTCCCACGTTGCTGCATCGTCATTACCGTGGAAGCGCGGCCCCTTCCAGGATCTACCTGTGCTACCAGCGGCCGGCAGCTGCATTATTAAGCGGCCCCGAGAACGTAATTCGCTTAACGGAAGATTTTCGTCCGCCATTCTGTCCGGGGGCTTCTGTTTTGTTAAAGAATAAATCCTAAGCCTTATCCCCCTGGTCCTATTCGATTTTATTTGCATTCTGGCAGCGTGCAGAGTGCAAGGATAGAGAGACTGAGTGATGAGGCCCATAAAGCATCAGCCAAAATTATGGCACTTATCACGAAGGGAGACAGCAAAACGGAACGAGACGTCTGTTCCCTTCGCGATAAGGACACATACGTACGTCGGTAATTGACAAGGGAAACGACGGGCCACTTTTACGACTCGCCGAAAGCTCGATTCGTCCAGCACTAGCCATCAAGGTCTTTACGATCGATGCTGATGCGCCCTACGAAAAGGAGGAGCGCCAGGGAACGCTCCCGAGATTAAAGGTCTCACCGACGCGTGGCTCCAACCACACCTATACTCTCTCTCTCTCTCTCTCTCTCTCTCTCTCTCTCTCTCTCTCTCTCTCTCTCTCTCTCTGCGATCTATAAATCACGATTGTATCGCGTGAGGCTGAACGAGGTTAGGGGGCTGACGTAGGTGTCAACGACGGGGGAGTACGTAATCATATTCGTCACGAACAGTCGTCTTCCTGCGTAGATTTACGAGGTCGGAGTTTACGATTCCGTCTCCGCGATCGTAAGCTCAAGCTGCGCCATGTATATGCGAGGGGTGGAAGCCCCCGCTCGCGTCCGCTTCCGGCGGTTTCATCGATTGCTCGAGATCCGAGGCTCGTAAAGATCGGGCCTAATTACCGCCCCCGCGATTTACACGGTTAATCGCAGCGCGTTTGCAAGCCCGTAAACCGTCTCTGGCGCTATTCCGCCGCGAGGATTATTAAAAAAAGAATTACCCTCACTGCGGACGGCTGTAAAGCGGGGAACAAAGAACGAGGTAACGAGTTCGCAGTCTCCTTGGAGCGACAATGGAGGAACGGCGGAGGATGTCCCTCGCGGGGGACGATTGCCAGGCTCTAAAATCGTATCGATCCTTCCCTCGCTATTAACGCCCGACGATCGTTAACGAATCGTTTAGTTTTAACGATCCTCTAATTGTTTCCTGCCGGCGACGGTGCATCGGCCCGCCGCGCCGTAGCTGCAGCAGAATTGCACCGCGCGAGAATGAGTCAGCACCGTCTTCGAATGGACGCCCTGAACTCTTTTGATCCTGCCTCGCTTGGACGTCTGCCGATCGAGGAACGTCTACTCCTCGCGCCGGCTGATGCGTTTCAATCACGGTCTTCTTCTACTCCTGCGACCCGATAGAAAGTTGACAGGAGCCGTGGGGGGGAAGCAGTTTCCATGCAACGTGATGAAACTAACGATCCGGGACTCCCGATTGCGGAGTAACGCGAGCCAATCAGTGTTCGGTTGCCAAATAGGAGCAAGGGAACTGTTCCGGTTCTCTGATTTCCAGATCGCTTCAATTTTTGGGGATCTGGTATCCGGAACTGGTTTCAATCGGCTTTAAAGGCCACGTGGATAGGCGTGCGATTGAGATTCGATAAAAAAAAGGTGTGTTCCGTTATATTGCGCCATTATTGGGTAATCTAAGGAGGACCACAGCTGGAGATTGACGCAATTGTTAACACCCAGGACCAGCTACCCAGCAGTATCATTTCCAAAATAACAGCGTTGTAAATCTCCTTTACGACTGGTATCGCGAAGGTGTCGGGTCAAGTGTCTTCCGCGTCCAGGGAATTCATACGAAGGGTCGGAAGAACTGCTTCGGTTTCACGCGTAGGGCCAGCATCCCCAGCCAATAAAACCGAACGCGGCACAAAATCATTCGCCGGAGGAACAGCTACTAAAATCAATGTGCTCTATTTTTCTTCTTCTCAGATCGCGTTAGGCGGACACAACCTGGGTTACTGAATGGAAACGACCTGGAACAGAGGGTGCAGCGGACCTATTTTCGGTGGTGTGAAGAGACAATGGACTTAGGGGCGACGTAGACCCTCGAAACGAAGACACCATGAAAATTCGAGTCCCCTTGCGCGACCGTACACGAAGGATCACAGCTCTCCCACCCCCGTTCCACCTTTATAGCCCCCAAGACCCAACGGCGAGGCGCTAATTCCCCTCCCTCTGCCGGATCACGCCGAATTACCGTGTCCAAGCGCGGCCAACGAAAATAAAGCTCGCTAACTATCCATTTATCCGGCCGGACCTACCCTATTGCAATATTCATGCGAGTCGAGGCTGTATCCAACAATAAACTCGCGCGACGCGTCCCAGCCAGGTAGCTTCGCCGAATGCACGACCAATCGATTATCCCCGGGATGCAGAAGGCATCGTCACGCCAACGTTGAACGTCGTCCCGACGAAATACGACGGGATATTAAGGATTCCTGCCCTCTGTTAGTCATTCTGTCGTTAGTCCGTGCGGCCACGTACCTTAGACTGCTCCGTGAACGGACGGCTTACACGGATTTCCAGGGAACCTGGTTACAGCGTTGCCTACGGACACAAACTTCCCCCGCTGACGGATACACCTGAACCTGAACGTGAACCCTTCAACCGGAACGGAGTGAATCGTGCTCCCCGTTTTATCAGGAATGACGATGACTCTTTCGATATTTGCAAGTGAAACGATGCACTCCTCGTCGATGAAGCGCGGACGCGAAGCGAAACGGGGTATGCGGACCCTGCGACAATTTCACGCGGGGAATAATTCAATTTTTTGTTGCCTAGGCCAGCGTGCAGAAATCACGAGCGAAAGAACATCTAGAGTGACTCCATTTCCGCGTCACGAGTCCCTGATTTACTGGCACGTGGCCTCGCGAAATGGCCAACCGGTGTATGTACACTCGCGTTAATGATGCTTCGCATCAGGGCCATGCTTGCTAAACAATCGTGTTCCGCGCGCGCGAATCCCCGTTTGTAATCGCGCTGATTCAGAAACAGTGCCAAAATGTTTCGACGATATTACAGGGGACAATGCGCGAATCGCTTTGATTACGGTTACGCCGGCCCGTTAGCCCCGCGTTAACGACGGGAAATGAATTCTCCTCCTCCTTCCTCCGGCCTAGAAACATCTGCCTTAATATTACAATTAAGTCCCGCGGAGTTTCCGCCGCCTGGGAGCAAGTGTACGGTAACGAGCAGGAGGATGTCGCGAGCAAGTAGGAAAACTTCGATTTTTCAAGCTTCCCTTCGTCAAGTAGGAATCTCCTTTGCTCGCATGCCCGGGACCCGGGATCGACTTGGTTTCGCGAGCAATGGTAAGTTTCTTTCCTTCGTTTACCAGAATTTCCCCGGATTAAAGTGCAAGAGGAGGGCAACGGCGGGGGATTGGCTGCAACAGAATGCGAGCTTCGTTCGCGAGGGGGTTGGTCGGCTGGGATCGAGACGAGTCGGGCCCGTTGAGCCACCGTCCCATCAAGGCAAATCGATTCCTCTCGTATTGTCTCTCCCTGCAATGGGATTCTTTCCTTCGATACGGCGCAGCCAGGAAACTTTCCCTCGCATTTTCGGTCATCAATTGTTTATGAACTTTTCGCTTCGCTAAAACGCGCGACGGCCTTTATCCTGCGGGGCAGACTCTCCCGCTGCCAATTGCTCGTTACAAGGGGACACCGAAGGCGACAGCGTTATCGCGTCGAAATTAAAAGCCGAACGAGGCGCGTGAACCACGCTGGGCTTGACGCTTCGAAGAAAAATGGACACCTTCACCCCCCGAGAGTTTGGCTCGCGGCGATGGCAGGCAGATAAAGGATAACAGGTGGTAACTTGAACGCGGCAAACGACGGAAATCATAAACTTCCTCGGTCCCCTGGACTCCGCAGCCTCTTGGACACTTTGTACTTTGAAGACACTTCTCTTCTGGGACGTTGGATTCAGTTTGCCGCCGCTTCGAGCTCCGCTTTCACCGCGAGTTCACGAGCAGCGCTACTTTACGGCGGCGGAGGGGGAGTTGTTTCATCTTCATTCCGGGGAAATCTCGTTTATATTAATATCGTGGAGGCGCTGGGAGAGCTGGGGCACGAAAACGCGAATCGATCGAGCGTATCACCGACGACGGCACGATTCCATGAATATTGAACGGCGGAAGCGGCATGGTTAATTTAACATTCGCGTTTAGCCGCGAGTAAGGCGGAACCCGCGAGCGCACGTGTCTGCTCGTTACGATTCTCGACGGCGCGGCGTCGAACGGTAAGGGAAAGGGATGACCCGCGCAATTTCGTGGAATCCTTTCGCCCTCTTCCCACCCCGACCCCTTCCCCCGTCCCTTTGATTCGTACCTTGACGGAATCCTTAAGAAGCCTCCGCTGGCTGAATCCGCCGCGATTCGAGCGGCGCAACCTTCCACGTGTCGCGTCCCAGAAGGCCTAACCGCCGAATGGGAAACTCGATAATCTTCTCTGTATACGTTCCAGATCAGAGCGCCACGCGTGGATCCCCATTTTCCTGCTGCCAATGGGGATGTTTCCTGTTCGGAGCCTGCAACACACAACGTTTCCGTACATTGCGGGGGCTAATTGTTTGGAGGCATTGTTGTTGGTAGAATTATTCCATAATGAGAGAGGGTGTAACGCAAGGGGCGTTGATCCGTTTTAGCGTGCGCTTAGCGAAAAGCTGCTCGACTCTCGGGGGGTTGAAGCAGGCCCGGATTAAAGGGGGGGGGGGCTGTAGCCCCGGGCCCCACTTTCCAGGGGGCCCCGTTCTAAGCCTTCAGTTGTAAGCAATTTAAACTCGTTATTGTTTCAATTTTTGTTAACCCCCCCCCCCCCCCCGCTTTTCAACCGCGGGGGACCCTCGAAGGTTGAATAGCCCCGGGCCCCAAAAATCTTAATCCGGGCCTGGGTTGAAGGGGTCTAATGAAACATAAGCGACAGCAAATTGGGTGGGAGTATTAGCGAGACAGAATTTGAAGTCACGAATGAAGTTCTAATGAACAGCAGGAGTAACAACTAACTGCTTCTCTTGCGTCCTGTTTGAAGACTTCTTTTCGGAGCTCCCTGGCCGCGCACTGACCCAATTGTTCGACTGGGGCGAGACAGATCCCCCAAGACGGGAAGGGAGCACATAAGAATCACGGGGGATTGAGCCAGGGTCAAGGTGTATTTCAGAGTAAAGCTCTTCCCAACGGGCAGGGATGACGCTCGCAACGAGCACGGATGGCCGAGCGGCGCGTTGTAGCAGCAACTCTGGAAACACAGTGGTTCGCCAGGGCGTAGCGGGCTCTCCAAGTACTTCTATAAACGTACGATGCAGGACGGAATGCCCTGTCCTCCGTTCCGCCCGTGTTCCTGGGACATCGACAGCGCTGGGAATCTCTCTTGCTCAACGCCCGGCGCGGATGTAGGGCGCGCGTGTGAACGCTCGCGGAGCAAACAACAGGCGCGCTGGCGGAGGACAGGGTGGCACATCCATCGGCACCGTCGACGAATTTGCACAGCCACGGCTTGTTATATACATTTTGGCGCGTCACCTCGACAACAGGATTATTCACCTCGGCCCGCGTATCTGTGTTACTTATTCGGCTCGGGGGGAAAGGTGAAACGGACAGGCCGGCAATAAACTCCGCTGGTTCCTCTCCCGTTTCGAGGGGGACGGGCGATGAAAAATTATGTCCCGCGCGGTGCAAGAGAAATGAAGACGAATCGCCCGTGGGTTTGATCGATTATGGTAAAATGTGCATTCAGACTGCTTACTGGGAAATTGTCTAATGCGAGAGGGGTGCAATCTCGCGAAGAGGTGGGGTTGGAAGGGAGGGTGAGCAGAAAGTTGCTCCGCTGCAGAGTAGCATAATGTTGGGGGAATTGATACCATTGTATCTTTCACATTCCTCAATGATTTGAAGACTCGCGTGTGTAGGGTGACTGTACCTAATATCGCCAGGCAAAAGTTAAGTCGCTGTCAATTGAATAATAATTGATATTTTTGCATGCACTTCGTTTCAAAGTAAAGAGAAATTATTCATCTTTCATGTAGCATATGTTAGAATCGTTGAAACCTACAAATTTTTAATTAGGACTCAAAAACGCAAGACATGCAAAAATCGGGTCCTGAAAAAAGTGTACCTAATATCGCCTACTCAAGAAATATTGATTAATTCATGTATATATGAGTTTTTAAAGTCATTTTTACATGTGCTTTTATTATTTCCTGCTCTATAAATGTTTTTTTATCCATCTTTGATTTTATTTTTATTAGAATAATATAGAAATTTAAAAATATAGATTTGTAAAATATTTTATTTTTTACGTTCCGATGTACATATTGGACAAATAAAGTTTATTTCGGTTGCTCCGCACATTTCGTGACCTCACCTGTAACAAACATTACATCGAAACCATTGTTCTCCGGTAGGCGGTATTGAGAACACGCATACTGCTAAAAGAAAAACGCTATTTTCATTACGAAAAATATTTGAATCGATTTCATTTCTTAAGTACATCATTAATTAGGTATTTCTAGTAGATATTCCTGCATTCACAGAATTATTAGACTTACCTTCTCCGAATGTGATGTAAAATTGTGACAGTCCAATAAATTTTTACACTATTAAGATTCTCTAAAATCCTTCCCTTTCTGTAATTGTTGATCACATGCTGCTGCAATTACAGTATGCCTTCCTACATATGTTTAGGTACTAATTCAGTGCATAACCGATAAATTTTAGAGCTTACTTTGCGAGATATAGCGAGTGGCGATATTAGGAACACTGGCGATATTAGGTACAGTCACCCTATACACTTTTTAACAAGACATAGTTGCAAGTATTCCTTTGCATCCGAATTCAGATTTTTCCGAATAAAACCTTGCCGCGGATAGAACCACCAATGCATCATAGTTAAATTGAACGGTTCACTCGATTTACCCGAATAACGAAACCGAGCTGCCTTGTTTGGGCGAGTCGGGATCAATTAATAAAGCCGATTTATCGATCGGTCCGCGTACAGCGAGGTTCTGGAACTGGAGCCAGCCTTCCATGGACCTGCATCCGTGCACCTGTGCGGTCACTTGCGCATTAATCCACTCGTGACGCTTGGGCCAACGTAAATATCTCGATCTGCCGGGCAGAAGTGGCCCTCTCATCGGAATTCAATTTAGATCGAACGATCCACCGCCTTCAATGCTGAACACTTGGCGGATGGACCGTATATTGATCAAGCTAAACCCTGTCCCTTATTGCTTTACAGCAGGTAGCGTGCAATTTAATTAGAGCACCCCTTCTCGAAATTTCTTCGTAAAATTGCGCGCCCAATACCGTTGACTATCTGGTGGGTCCAAACTCGATCTGATAGAAAGTATTGTAGCTTCAAGATAAGATTCAATTCCCCACTACGAATACTCAAGTAGGTATGCACAGAAACTCCACCTTATTTCACATTCATCCCCTGCGAAAACAGTGTAACTGAAGCAAATCCCTCGTACAATAACGTCATCAACAAAGTAACCGGCTCAGAAGCTGCTCAATGTTCGACAAAAAAGCTTTCACGGCATTTCTCAGAGAGCTCCCGTACACGGACCTTGTATTACCGACTGCGAAGGGAAAAAAGGGCCAGCCAAGGGCTAATAGACCGGCGCCGCGAAGAGCTGCCATTAAGACTCCGGACTGACAACGACATGACACGCGGCGATATCCATGGGAACGTCGAGGATGTTGGACTTCCGCTTGGTGAGGTCGTTTCGAAGAAACTTTTCGTTATCCGGCAACAGCCGCCGGTTCGCGATAACGACGAGGACCCGAGCTGCCGCGAGTTCAACTTTTACTCCGCTTTTTATTGCCATGCAACCCTTTCTTTATCCCCCTTGGTTTTCTCTTCCTTTTCCCCCGGAGCCCCATGTGTCTCGTTCTCACAACGCATTGTTTTATTCGCTGTCCCTTTGGGTGTACTATTAATTTGCCGCGTGCAAACAGGGCTGCTCGGGCTCGCGGCTTTTTACATCGCGATACCACATCGAGAAGTTTCCCCTGCTCACATCACAAATATCCAGCATGTGGTGTTTCAAGTTCCGGGTACTAATAACTTCGATCCTCCCGTTGTCTCGCAGCGGATGGGTGCCTGAGCGCCACTGTATTCCTCGATATAATATCGTGTCGAATCTGGCGATCCTTTCAAACTACTTGTCACTCGCAGCCACAGTATCCGCAGCGTCGGTTGCGTGGAAACCAGCCAGGCCCGCAGACGGCTTTCGTCGGGCACCCGCAACTTCGCCGACGTGTTTGTCGCGCGTTATGGCTGTGACACACATCACGTAACTTTCTACGGTTTTTATCGCGCGAGGACTACGGGGCATGGTGAAAACGGCTGATTTCCAGTAGGTGGCTTCCAACCGGGGGATATTTATTGTCTCACGTAGCGACGCCGTAAAACCCGGCGTATCGGGGCGGAACTTTGCTCCCCGATGTGTCTACTATGTTTAGTCAAATTTCCCGTTGCCCGGCGCGCGTTGCTGTTGGTCCCATTTTCGCGGACGCGCCACCGCGACCGTATCGGATGTTCACCGCGGAGCGTGATGACTCCGAATCCTTTGAACACCGACCCCCGTTTTTATATTACGCCGAATACTCGTGAAAAGCTTCCGCGAAATATTATACGATATTACAGCCTGTGGAAACGCGGAACACGGTAACAGGGGTGGGCGAAGTGAGAACGCTGGTATCCATTACGTGTTATTAACGATAACGCGTTCTTGCATCCACGGTGCTTCTTTTGAGCCGCCTCGAGAGGCACCCGTTAAATTACGGGTTATCATACTTTGATAGACATCGGTATTAAACCATATAAATTGCATTTGTACAGTTAAAATGCTCGATTGAATGACGACCGCTTAAGAATCCACGTGTAAACAAACGAGCGAGTTAGGAGTTTCATATTGTACTTGCGTTCGCGCAACGAATTCGATGAAGATGGATGAACGTGACGCGGAAGTTCAGAAGAAAGCAGGCTCCCGAGGCAATTTTCGCGGTATGCAAATATCGCGGGGACCGGGAACGATGGAGCGGTTCGCTTTCAGCGCGAAGTAAATAATAGCGCGAATAATTCGACTCACGTTTCCATCATTTTGAAGGAGCGCTCGGTGGAATAATACCTGCGCACGGTAACCCTCCGATACCCTCCTGCACTTCTGTGCTTTGAAGCAGGACGGATGAGTAGCCGCGACCTGTGATCATCTTCCCCTGGTGAGTATTAAGGAGAGTCATCAGTCGCGAACGTTTTACGACTCTTTTCCCTCGTAAACTAACGTCTTCGTGTCACGGGCGCGTGTTCAAAGGAAGCCAGCCTCTCGTTGTTTGTACAGCTTTCGAGGGAAACGCCATTGCGCGAGGTCTCGTTTATAAACAAAGCAAATATTTGCCATTGTATCGCGTCGGTGCCGGGTCCTGAGAAACGTATCCCCCGCTTCAGAATTTATTCCGTGTCCGCTCTGGCTGTTTACTTGATCGCAGCGACAGGTAACGATGCAGTTACAGAGGAACGAATCCCTTAATAAATGATTTGCCTTGGACACGCGAAGACGGGAACCCCTGGGGGCCATTAATAGTCGCGACTGTTAGGCGTCATTCGAAGAACAACCTCCAGCACGTAATTTTGTAAGTCAGGCGCTTGAGTTCTCCAATTTTGGATGTAACAAAAGCGGCAGATATTCAGACAATCCTGTCAAAGGGCTCCCCGATTCCCACGCTGAGATCCTCGCCGAATATTGCGTTCAGGAAGCGCGAGTGAGTCTGAGTCATCGCGTCAGGTGAAATTCATACTTTCTCGATACTGCACGTGCAGAGAGAATATTCCGCATGAATCATTCGCGTCGCATCGACTTTCGTTTCTTACAAGTCGAGTAGCTTGCCCCCCGCCGCCGAGATAATCCGGATTCTGCGAGCGTTGGCAGCCGTGATGCAGCCGCTTTCGCGAAGAAGCTGCTGATTAACGACCACTGACAACTTTATTATCCGTCACTTGTTCACTCCCGGGTCTAAATTCCACGAATTTCAGAAAACAAACGTGCCGATGCAAGCTTGAAGCTGTAGCCTTTGGTTCTAAAATGAAACTCTTTCGAATTGATCTGTCGCACTGCTCCACCCTTCCTCGCCACCCTTCTTACACGAGCGATAATTATAAACAGCTCCTCAGAGGAAGGCAATGAGGAATAGCCTCGTTATCCGAGGCTTGCTAAGCGCGTAATCGTCGTCGAACAGCGGTTTCGACGGTGCCGAAAGTAGCCCGGCCACGGCAAAGCCGATACCGGACTAAAGCCGGATTCGAGCTTAAACCGCGTGGCTCCGCTCCGATAAAGTTTTCGTTACAGCTCGCGGGGTTCATGCTAGAAGTCGATTCTTCGTCAGCGTGGCCCCTGCCTCTCCTTCTCTCCTATCCGGCTCCTTTCTGGGCCACCGTTGCCTCGCAGCCCCGCGAAAACAGAGGAGATGCAACGCGACGCGATAGTGACTTATAAGTACGCTCATGAATAATGCAGAGACGCAAATAAAAGCTGGCGCGGGGGGAGGGTCCGCGAGCTGCCGTCTTGCCACATAATACTTGTGTATTTTACAAACACCGACGCCACCGTTCTCCGAGCCACCCCCGCGAACATGGCGTCGTTATCGCGGTACGTATGCGCGTTCTACGTGCCCGCGCGCTCCGCGCCCGCTCGTACGTGCGCCGGCTGATTCATACCTCGCGATAGAGCTGATATTTATTAACGATCCCGCTTTCGGACGTGACAGTCGCTTCGTAGCCTGTTTTAACGAACCTTTCCTAGACGAGGACGCCTGATTTACGGGGCGAGGATTTAATTTGCGAGGGTGATAAAATGTTGGATGACCAGCCTTCTTGTTAGCCAAGAGTTATTAAAGGGTGTGACTGATAAGCGGGCCTTGGCCGCCGATTCCCAGGACCGTCATTCATCACCGAGCGCACTTTTTCACTCCAAGTCTGAAATTTGTACAAAGTACGACTTACTCCTCCAGTAATTAAGGGCTAAGGTGGTTCCCAGCCGTCTGAATAATTCTCGACCCGTATCACTGAATGCCGCGTATCGACCGGTGAATATGAACGGTGCTCCGGGGAATTAATTTCGGCAATTATTTTTGGAGCAGGTCGAATTTAACGAGAGACCTCTGTTTTACTCGCTTCGTCCTCGAGTTTCGATAACCCTGTTAGCTTTAGCTCGACTGATAGACCATCGAGCGGGAGCAGAAAAATTGGGATATTCGAGCTAAAAAAAGCGGCCCGCTGCCGTGACAAGAAATATTCTCCTCGCAAACGGTTATATTTCTCATGGTCAGCCGCGAGCATCCGTCACTTCCATTCAATTTTTCACAGAGCTCCGCTCTCTAAAACCATTCTACCTCGACGGAGCCAGAGACAATAGAATAACCAGATTCCAGAGTTGATCAGACTTTTAGAATCGCGGAGCACACCGGCTAAACGATAATCGACGAACGCATTACAGGAGGGAGCACGCCAGGGACGACCGTTCCACCCTTAGTTTCATTATTTTCTTGCGGCGCTGATTGCTGTATGCGACCAGGTCACGAGAGAATTACACGTTTCTTGCGGCGATCCGCTTTTTTCTCGATGCTCGAAGGCTTCCGGCCAACCTGCGCGCGGTCCGAAAGCTTTTCCCCGTTCGTTCGTTAAAGATCATCAGTCATTACGCGAGCGTTTCTTAGCCGAGCGCCGGCCCAGAGTTCGGGGCTAGTGTAAGCGCCCCGTTCGTAGTCAGACAGGCCGATTAATTTCGGTCGGACCGTTTGTCGGGCGTCGGGACAGTTCGCGTAACACGTTCCCATCCAAACATTCCTGTCCGCGCAACTATTCTCACTGACTAATCGCATAGAACTCGAGGAGCAAACGTCCTCGTTCCTGAGAGGCTGGTCGACGTTCCTGGATCAGATTCAGTCCGTCATGCGTGGAATTATTCCAGCCAGTTATCCGTCGAGTGTCGAGGATCGATAGTATTGCATAATCTGCGCCCCATAAAGGATCATCAACCGCGACGCGTCCCGATCGATTGTTAGCACGCTCGCGATCGGCGAGCGCGAAAAATCGAGGGCGAGCGATACAACGACAGGCTTCCGGGCCTAGTAAATCCTCTTCCGTTCTCTCGAGCGACCGCGTACCTTCTGCAAGCGTTATTGCGTCCCGACGAGCAGCAGAAATATTCTATTGACAGGGGAAACTGGTACACGGTGCATGGCGGATGATAGAATCGAAAGATGCGCGTTAGACCTGATACAGCGATCGCGTTATTTCTTCCTCCGCGAGATGACGAGATGACGAATTTTATAATTTGGACGGAAAGTACCTTTTCTTCCATCTGTGGTAAATATACAACGGGAATGAACGGAGTGTTTTTACGTTCTAGGTGGAAGCGAGTACTTTCCTAACGTAAAAGATGAACGTAAATAGGAAGAGGCGACGAAAAGCTGGATTAGTTGAGGTTCTAAGCGAGCACTCGGTGAATTTATGGTGTCCAATTAACAATGGAATTTTAAAGACGCTCACCCTGTCAGCGGCGAAATATCGTGTAGATCGTTCCTGTATTTTCTCAGATAATTTTTCTTCGTTTCCCTGCCGCGCTCCTCGCGTGCGAGAAAGCGCAGGAATTACGTCCGCGAACTTGGCGTGGAAATTTTTCACGCTCACACACGGCGGATTAGTTGCGGTCATATCCCCTATATATGCATGTGTTTACATTTATTATGTACAATACACGGCAGGGAAGCTCGTCCCGAGGAAAATAAGGTCGCCTCGCAGCTGTATCTCCTCCCAACCTGTAACTTCATCCTCGCACGCTTCCCGGCCTCGCCTCAGTATTTTTCAACATTTCCTGGCTTAATTTTAAAGTAAATTCACACGGCCCGTTGACGTTCCGCGATGCTCGAAAGATGTGCTTTTTAGAATCCTTCCGGGTGCTTATTTTTCCCTGGCAAACACGGAGCAGACCGTGTCGATGTTACGAGGGGATGTTACACCGGACTTTGCAAAATAGCTTGCAATTTATGTACGCCAGTAATGAAATTTTAGGGGAATTATATCAATGGCTAAAGATCCCTATTCAACCACGCGCACGGTGTGTCGCGGCGACGGCAATAGCGGTACAGTTACACCAGAGGCCGAATTCACTGGATCAAACGCAGTGGCGGACCGGTCGCTGCTAGTCACTCGTTTCAATAATTCAAAGAGCCTTTGACGTCTGTCATCAGGCGGACCGCTGGTATGCGCTTGTTTAGTCCAACGCGTAAAGGCATAGAGACGGAGTTTACGTGGGAACAACGGCGGCTAGCTGGCAGCATCGCGCGAAATGGCCAATGAAACTGGCGAGTATACTGCAACGGGATCCATTTAATCGAAACAAAAACAGAAACAGAGCTTCATGGCGCTCAATCAATCTAAACCGTCAAACAACCACCGCAGATTGTTTGACGACGGGGAACTCCTGTTTGTACAACATGGTGGTATCGCCTCGATGCGGTGTTTAAAAGCTCGTACGCCTGGGCGATAAATACGCCAATTATCGATAGCTTCGCGCAAAATTCATATCTACCGCCCCGTCAAACGGAGGGATCTACCGCGATATTCTACGTGCCCGCAGGCTCTCGCTGCATCTACACCACGCCCTAACGCTATAAGCTGCATTAACGTCTTGTACGAGCTGTGTGGTTAGTCTACAAAGTCTCACGGTGTATCTGACCAATCGTACGGGATTAAATTGGCGCCTGGCAGCGTAGATTGCCGCAACTACGCAACGGTGGAGGAAGGCCGAAATAAGGGGCTGGCGGAGCGTCCTTGTGCCCCTAAATCGCCTCTTCATCGAGGCTTTCGTATCGCGGCGGACCTGACTGAGTACTTCCAAGAGGCGGCTATTGCTGCTTGTCGATAAGAAGAAATATTCTAGCGGCGCGGTGTGCACGAACGAGTGAGAAGAATGGAGGCTGGCGAACCGGTTGAATCGGGCGGCAGAGCCAGTGGATGAGGAAGATGATACGTGGAAACCACGTACGATCGTATCCTTCCTCCGGATCTTCTCCACCTCCGACACCCTCCGCCCACCCCCGCCACCCGCCGTTATATATTCCAATTCGATAGACACGTTTTTCCAATGTCTGATAGGAAAATGGCTGACTCTATCGGTAGCCCGGTTTCGGATTACCCCGCCTCGACGACGGAGGGCGGCGGCGGAGGCGTTTACCGGGGGATAGAGGGCTAGGAAAGGAATTTCCTATGGATACCTTCGACACCCGTCCGCGAAATATCGATTCTATCGGGTCTCCCGTGTCGCTGCTACGCTCTAAACGGCGGAACAGAAGCGGCGACAAGCGGGGAAGAAATGTGACCGCGCCGCGTAAACGATTTACGAAAGGGCCGACGATATATCCCGCCGATAAAAGCCGCGGGAACGTTTTACCTTAACGAGTTTTGTCGCGTTTACATAATTCGTCAGCGGAAGGGGGCGGGTGCGGGGGGTGCGTGTGTGTGCCGGCAGGCGGACGCTTCTTTGGGTAAATCGCGGCGCGGCGGCACGAATCCGCTCCGTAAATATTTGAGGGAGACGGATCAGGTCTGCTGGAAGACTTTGAAATTATCGTTTCGTCGCATTGCACCAGCACGTACCTACCAGCGAACCGCTTCAAGTTTCTTACCGCTCCCGCGTAATCCACCTAATGTCACAATGATCCGCGCGGTGGTCATCATCTCCCGCCAATTCCTTTCTCTCGGACGATCTTACCAACATCCCTTTCCATCCAGATCAGGCGAAACGGGGATTTCTATTTCCAAAGTGAGGGAGGCTTCTTATATTGCCTGGTTCTCTAAATAGACCCTTGCTTTTCCAGGACAAAGTGAATATCTCCGTTATCCCCGCAACGTGTCCCGCCGAGATCGATGAGCACAGCCCCAATAAGCTATTTCAGGGGGAGATATCCGGTCGGGGCACGTATCTTGGTTCCTTCGTGTCGCGCGGCTGTGTGTGCGCACAGACAGTGGTCACCCCGTTTTTTTTCTCCCCAATGAATTTCAATGAAAAGCCGCACACCGGCGCGGCGAGCCGTCCGCGTGACGCTGCAGGCCGACCAGTTTCGAGCTGACCGCACCACTCGGCCATCGGTGTGCAGTTCGCGGTCACTGCGAATTCGTCACTCGTTTCCCGCCACCGCGAAAACGAGTGCGAATCGCCGAGCGCCGTCAAGATGCCATTCGTAGATTGAAACGTGCGACAGGAAGTTGACTCCGCCGGTCACGTCTGCCCTTTATGTCCCAAGGTTACGACGCCACGCGCGTTGCTGCAGCCTTCCAGTACATTTGCCGTGGCTTTTTTTACAGGGCTCGAGGTACCCTTTGCAAATAGACGCTCGCCCCTGGCCGAGACTGTGCCCATTCGGAGCGTGCAAAGGCATTTCGGAATCCTTTGGGTGCGTGCCGTGGCCCAGGCTTTTGTGGCCTCGTGTTTTCGAAGCGGGAAATCGATTGCTGGAGCCCCGGGCTCTTCCGCAAATAACACGGGATACGCGTAACTTTCGGGCGAACGATTCTTTGGGTTCTTTGGGAAGCGCGGGTCCTTGGCGATGGGTTTGGAACGCCCCGAGCGACCGAAAGTTCTTGAAAATTTGTGAAATCCTGGAACAAGGTGTCGGCGAATTATTGACACCTTCCAGTGCTACAGAAACTTACACGTTCCACTGTTCTTAATCCGTTAACTGGGCCAATACTCGGCCAGACACGCCACTCATGTGTCTCAAAATGATTAAAGGCGAAGTGTCTCGGCAAGCCAAGACCAGTACAAGTACAGTATTCCGCTTCTGCTCTATTATACTTTTTCTGACTTTCAACGCCCCTCGAGTGCTTTAAGAAGCTCAAAGATCCGCAGGCTTTTGGAAACTTTCAAGTCCCCCTGAATTAATCGCGATCGTTCGGTCTTTCGAGGGTTTTTCGAGCGCCCCAATAATATTCGAAATTAGTTTCCAGAGTCGATAAAAGTCGCGTCAATATTTGATGGAGCGACTCCTAAGACCGTGTGTACGCCCCCGGGGAAAATTAGCGTGAAAGATTTTTCGGCTGGATGTGCGGGTGCGGCTGTTGAAACTTTTATATCCTTTAAACTCGTTATCGGGCTTCCCGAGATCCTTTCAAGCATCGTCGAACATTCCGTACACGGATAATGCTCCAAGTTGGACTCTTTGTGCGGACTAAATTGCTTCCCGCAACAGGAAGGAAGGATCGAATGCCCATCACCACACGTCCCATTCACGATCGGCTCTCAACCTCTCCGGTCCCCATTTGTCTTCATTTCCTCGGGGATAAAACTCCAGATCCGTCTGTCTGGGCCGACTTTACCTATTGTCCGCGGCTGCGGTGCCGTGATTTTTATCAGTTATCCCCTCGCGCCGATAAACATATAAATATTGCTTCCACGGCGACAATTTTATTTGCCAGCCGGGCTTTCAATCGTGTTATCGAATTCACGCGTATACCAGTGTGTAAACAATATTCAACAACAGGCGAGATTTTATTTCCCTGCTCGGTTTAATAAAAAAAACTGCCACCGCCAGCGCGATTTCGCCATAAATTGCTGTTCGTTCCGCGTTATGAAGCATTTGTTGGCTTTATCCTTGTTCTGTTTCAATAGCGTGTACATAATGGGATCAATATTGCCTCCGATTGACCATGATTCAATCAAATGAAGTGTAAATATTTTAAAGCGGTCGTACGGAATATTGTCACGAACTTCTCAACTCTCAGTAGCCGGTTAATATTATCCCGACTGTAATAAGAAATTTTAGTCGACAATCGGTATCAATTATTGGAGTATATCGAGCGTATAAATTGGAAAGTGTTGATGCTACATATCGTTCGCTGCTGACAAACTACCCGTACTTCGGTTAATGCAAACAGAAACACATCGGGATCCTTTAAGCACGCGAGTTTCTCGTTGAGTGCAATTTGACAGTGACACACTACCTTTCTCGTTGTTCCTACATATGCTGCCCGACAGCACTTTGCTTTATTCTGTTCCCCTTTTTCCCCCGGACGATATTCTTTCAACGACCACCGGCGCACCGAACAGAGACGCGTTTTGTGTAGCCTACAACGTGGCAGATACGAATGACGTTTTCATTCATAACTGTGAAACGCTGATAAGAAACAGACGTTTCTTGAGTACAAATGAAAGCATCGCTGATAGAAAGTGTATCAAAGCCTCGCTTTGGAAGATGAACTGTAGCGATGCCTTTTATCAGACGTGTGTACGAGCGACTCCACCGCGATATTTCACCGCTGGATAGGAGGAGACGCGACACAGGCGAGTAAAAGCATCAAATTGCTTGCCCCAAGGATCGAAATTCATTGTTTACGCGTCCCAGAATTCGTCGAGAAGTTTTATAAAAGGTCGCGCGACGTCCACGATACAATTGCAGCCGGGAGGAATTTTTTTTAACAGTCCATGCCCTCCCTTATGCTGAAATTAAAATACGGCATACTTTCGCACTGATCAAACGTCCTCGGAATTCGAGCGCAGAGTAACGTGCAATGGACGAATTAAATATATATATATATATATATATCAAAACGCGTCATTTATCAAACGACGTGACGCATTATCCCCGTCAAATTAAAGAAATAATTACACGCGGTGCTCGCCAGCGGTGCTGCGCGTTCATTACTGTTTCATGAATAACGAGAAAGAAACCATTCGCGACGCAAGTACGCGTTTACAAATTGCGATGCTGGTAATTATTTGTGTGGCCAGACTTACACGGTTACGAGGTGATTAAGCCCACTGCACAAAAGCCTCTAATTTGGTTACTTTTTTTCTGGGACACAGGCCACTTCTCTTAAATCACTCCTCTCTCTCTCTCTCTCTCTCTCTCTCTCTCTCTCTCTCTCTCTCTCTCTGCACGAACAAAGCCGTCTTGGTTTTCCAAGAGAATCTGAGGAAAACACCTACCTGCGTATTGTCGTTTTCTTGAGCTGGATTCTATCTTTAGGGCATGGTATTTCAAAGACCCTGATGAACCAGTGGATTTTCTTTTTATGTATGAGTTTATTTTAAAGTGGTCGCATCAACACTAGAGTCGTTAGCGAGCACCCACTGAGCCAGTGGATTTTGTTCCAACTGTATACCTACTGCAAAATCTTTCATAACACGTTTCCATTATTACGCCGGGGCGTTGGCTGACAGATTTAGGTGTACGTTTACTTGTTTACACGTCGACTCAACATTATTGAGCGTCAAGCAACATTTTACTTCGACATAGGTGCAGCGTTTGCTGCTGGAAGTGACGGTGGATGGCGTTCATCCAGACGATATTACCGCGTGACGCGGGGCGTGTACGTGTTACTGGCAGGCTGAAACTACTTCGTTTCGATTCATTCGAAGGGAATATTAAATTCCGTGTATCGCCGTGGAGCAGCGCGACAACGCCAATAGAGCGTGCCTGTGGAATCCGCCCCGCATTCAATTCTATGCTCGGGCTAACAGTTACGAAAGCTTGGAAATGTTCGGGGCAACGCACCCCGTTTTTGCACCCCGCGTGTTAATCGCGAGATAAATTCACGGCCGACTGATTAAACGCGTAGAGTTCTTGGCCGGTGAACGCGTGGTTGCCAGTCCTCTCGGGCAAGCGGCTGGGATTAATGTCCGATCGACGTTAATCAGTCTCGAGCGGACAATATTATCGGACACTTTGTCCAGATGACGGACTAAACAGCGAGGGGGAAAACAGAGAGATTTTCGTTGCGTATTACAAGCATCGAAAGAATTACGCTCACGCTTTAACAGCGTCGAATCCTTTTCATTAGAACGCCCGATACGCCTGTGAAAAGCGAGGAAATAACGCGACCGAGCACCAGACTCGTCCTTTTATTAGATATTTAATATCGTACGTTTATCGTTTCACGCACAGCCGCGTTTAAACACGCCGATATTCCAAGTATCTCGCTCGCTGCATCTATGCGCCGTTTATTGGGGGGGAATTATTGGTCGAAGCGGATTCATTTAGCATTCATAAAATTCGGTCCAAGCTTCACGAATGGACGGCCTAGTTTGTTAAATCTTTACGAACGTGGGTGCCCTGAAGCAATGTAATCCCTTATTGTTAACCCTCATCCGTTCCTCATTTCACGAACTGAATCTGTCCCTCGGTGTCAAATTGACACAGTGGTAAAAGATCGACGAAATGAGAAGGTAAACAGATATTTTTCGATTTTTTTTATTCAAATTGATGAGTTAACATCTTAGATTGTTCACAACTTTCACCTAAAATAAAACGATGTGCAGGACATTCTGCTTGTTTACAAGAATAAAAAATAACAGAACAGTATAACTTATTATTATTATTATTATTATTATTATTATTATTATTATAGGTTATTACGGGAAAAATGTATCAAATTGACACAAGGGACGGATAAGGGTTAATGTAAACTGTTGCTCGCTCTTAGGATACAATGGAACGCCCTGGTCCATGGCGTTTCGGTTCCCCTCGATCTAAGGCGGTAAGGACACGCGTTTCCATTGTTCCGCAAGTCTCTCGTAAATCCTCGTATAAGCCTTCGAATCTAGCTCCACCCTTAGGATCACGAGAGAAGCGAAATTGTCTTTAGGATCTTCTCCGATACTCCGGCGGTCGGTCCGCAGGTGCGGTTGAAATTTTTCCAGCCCCGCCGTGCACGGCAACCCGACGAAGCACACGCGACACCGTCGGCGGAGTTGCAGCTATATTAAAATCGCGTACACATCCTCCCTTTGCCATGGGTAATTCGCCAGGCGGCTTGGAAAGTTCAGAGGCAGCCGCTTTTGGTCCTGCAAAAGTTCTCCGCGCGGACGTCGCTCGGATAGGCTTTAACGTCGCCTCCACCGACACGCTTCAATCCGCCCCGACCAGCTGAAATTCCATTGGGCGGCCGTTTCCCTCGCCCCTGAAAATTCTGCTGTATTTCCACGAACTTTTCCAAGCGCCGGTCGTCGATAATTGGCTCCTCGACCCGTCGTCAAACAGGACGTGAAACGTTCGTGCGTGAACGATTCCTCTAGCCACCAGCCACTTCTGAAAACGCGCGACAACCGTTGAAACTGGCTGAGCGCTTTTTATCCTGCCTCCGACCACCGTTTTCCGGTTCAGTTCGTCGCAATCACGTGGCCACCGAGCCCTTTCAGTACCGGGAACAGTTATAAAATGTAGGGACCGGCGAGTTTTCAGCTACGAACGATGCGGGGACCGTGCAGCGATCCTTATACGAACGAAATTCGAATTTTTATTAATCGAGGGGCGAGCGGGTTCGAGGAAACGCGAGCGACGATTGAAGGGTGGTGCTATTGGAATAGGGAGTTCGCGTTGAGTTTCACAAAGGTTTAGATAGCTCTGTGGCGATTTCCGAGGAACGGAAATACGAATGCTGTCTGCCGGCAAAGTTCTCTCGGGAAGTTTTTCCCTCCTCGGCGGGAGAATTCCAAACAAATTCGAAACAGCCGATCGTGCCTTATCACTTCTGCAGCGAGATAGTTCTCAGGAGATATAAGCGAGCGCGCTTAAACTGCAACACCCCCGAGGGAGAAAGGAAATACCTGTTCGTAGGGAAGTCTAATACCTAACTTTGCAACTTTCCCACCGACTCCGATAATGCGTTCCCCGAAACAGCCAACTAATCTCGATCCACGGTTGATTCAACCCCCGTTGCTCCTGGGGCTTCTCAGCTTTTCAAACCGGAACCTTTCGTCCGAAGGGCGTTGCTTCTAATTTCGAGCTCTGCTCGCGGGTGCGAGTGACAAGCAGCGGGAGTGGAGCATGGGGAGAAGAATGACTGGAAATCGGAGAAATTCAGGGAACTTAGCTGGAATTCAGTGGCGTGATTGAACGGGCAGAGGGCGAGTAAAAACACCGAGAGCCAATAGTCGAGGATAAGGGGATGGACAAGGGAGAGGAGAAAGCTTCGCGGCCACTCATTTGCAAAAGGTTAACCGAGGCGATCGATTGCCTCCCAGACGCTTTACTTGATGCGCCGGTGTTTGCTTCGCCCTAAAACGAGGGTAACGCAACAACTACTCCCCGGACATCGACCAACAATTTGCACTATCCTCCGCT
The DNA here is from genome assembly GCA_946251845.1 of Andrena fulva. NCBI lineage: Eukaryota > Metazoa > Arthropoda > Insecta > Hymenoptera > Andrenidae > Andrena > Andrena fulva. Next base: position 54,781,283 of record OX276329.1, on the reverse strand, counting down.
TGGCCATTCCCTGTCGGGCAACAGACGAATTTCGTGTTTGCGTCTGGAACTCGATGAGAGGATCGTTTGTCGCAACGCGATACCAAGCTGTTTGCGATCGGTCAATATCGATTACCCTACTGGTAGTGCCTGGAGCGCGGGGATGCCTCAGCATTAATACTACCGATCGGTCTTCGTGACTCCATCGTCATCGGTTCCCTAAGTGAAATCTCCCTAAACTGACACGGATGAATCGCGGATGCGAGTACCGCCAGTGTACGCGGAGCCCCTCCGCAGATTTGCTCGGTATTAAAATCTCCGCTCGTTCCTATCGCGAGAGCTTTTTTCCAGCCATTTGTACGATTCGTACTGCGCGGCCGCCTCCCCTATATTTCACCGAGCTTAATCATATTTTATCCACTGTCGAGGTTCGACCGATTCAGCCCCTTTGGATTACCAGCTCAGGGCTATCCTCTTACGTCGGGCAACGCTGTCACGATTCGGTTTCGAAGCCGCGGTTTAAGTGAGAGTTTATAGCCGGGCCGCCTACGCGTGTCACGATTTATCTGTGCTTTCTATGAATCGAGATACCTCGAGCGATGCTTCACCGTTTCGGCGGGAATCGCTACGGTGCTCCCTTGAATTTAGGTAGAGCACAGGAATTCAAGTAGTATAACCAACGATAGCTCAGCCAGCCGCTCGCAGTTCAGGCTGCACCCGTCTCTGACGATTTCGACGGTATGCTTCTTGCGAGGAATCCAAAGTTTCGTCGAACCGAATACCGGCCGGAATTTTTGCCGAGGCGTTCGAGCTCCGCGCGCGCGTCGAGTTCCGCTCCGCTCGAAGCGAGTTAAAATAATTAACCCACTTAGAATAATTCCGCCGGCGCGTTCGGGGCTCTTTGCCACGGTGATGTTCATTAATTCCTCGCCGGTCCCCTAAAAGACAAATGGCGAAACTTGAGGGGTAGTTCCGCACCGGCGTTGCAAGTTGTTGCGTGGGGAATGCGCTCCGTGGATCTCGCGCAACCGTTCGCCGAAGAAAATCTCGAGAAGTTGCCGTTCTTACTATGCAAATTTCATCCGGGGAAAGTACCTTTAAAGAGGGACGCGCCCAAAGCCTCCTCCTCAACCGCCCCCCGGACCCCCCGTAATCGCGCCGCTGTCCTTAATTGCCCGCGTACACAACGCGAGGAAAACAAAAATACATTGTTTGCGAAACTGCGAGGCCGCTTCGAGCGTGTTAAGCGCTGTAATCCGCTCTTTAATGCCCAATTACCATGAATTATCTTGGTATACGCGCCGGCGTGCTGGCCCCTCGTATCCCGCGTACAAAGGGGTTGGAATTATTATTATTAAAACCGTAGCCACCTCGGGATACGATCAAAGGGGCATCAGAGCTGACGTTATCGAGCTCTGTCGCGAAGACATTCCCAGTTTCCGTTACTAATCTCCCGGGTCAAAGTGGGTCGACGTCGAAACGTAGCCCCTCAAGGCTCCTGGCGAATTACCGCGGCTTGTTTTAACGTAATACCTGTTCTCTGCGCAAAACCCATTGGTTTATGCGTTCGCTCGCTCCCATAAAGCCTTTGCCATGCATAATGCACGCGGCGCTGATATTTAATAGCTGAATCGCGCAGTTTGAGAAACGCAGGGACGGTCGGTATTAACTTTTTCGCAGTAAATTGAACGGAAACACGCACCGAGGCTGATGCACCGTGAAAACGTTCCTCTACGCTCGCTAATTATTTACAGTAACCAACCTAATAGCGTGTCGCTGCTCACCGAGTGCGGTTGGCAAATTAAATTAATGCAAACGCCGCAGTTGTTATCGTCAAAGCTTAATTAAAGCAATGCGTACAACGCTGTTAGCAGAATTTGTGTAGCGAACGCGACTCTGCCTTTCCTGCGGTATAGGATAGACAAGAAGCTTTCTTTTTCGTGTTTTCAAACATTAATAGTTTACTTTGCACTCGAGTGGCGGGTTGAAAAGTTGTACCACGAGCGACGATGTAATTGCCTCGGAAAGGCGACGGCAATCCTGGAAAACTTTCGTCCACCGCCTCGCGAGAGGAGAATCGGTTTATAAGCGATAAAGATATTATCCGAACTGCCAGATGAGTGGAAACGTCTTCTACGGCGGGTTACTGCCTCTCTTTAAAATATACGTAATAAAACGAAAAAGTGCCAACAGCCAGCCGCCCTCGGGGCCACTTCCGCCACCCGGACGTATCGTTCGCCGGAGAGTGACGCTTCCGCCCGCGTTGACCCGTTGAGAGGCGGTTCTTGAGAGATCAGCTACGAATCCTCGTAAACCCCAATCGGATCAGGGGCACAAAGGTGAAAGACGCCGTCGCAAAATGGATCGCGACTCTCTATCGGGATGTTCCTTTGCGACCCGGCTCGGAGGATCGATCTCCCATCGCGTTGTCTCGTAATGCAAATATTCGTGTCCGCGCGGTTTTACGTCCCCTGTTCAGCTGAGGAACGTTCCGGTCTCCGGTGATGCGAGCGGGCTGGAATAAATGAATGGAAATCCCTGGATTTCACGTGCCGCTTGTTTCAAGGTCGTAACGCGGAAGGTTTTACACGGCGCGAGGTGGTGAAGCCTTCGGGAAACGGGAACTTATTCCGAGAGCGATGAGACACAGCTTTCCAATTATAATTTCGCACGTCGGGAAGGCGGATCGATAATGCCTCCCTTGAAGGGCTGGGCGGCGCGGAGCCTCACGTACTCGGGCAGTAACAACCGACCATCTGAGGCTCTGCCCGTGTACCTGGGTCTGCGGGTACGCTCCCTTAAATCGAATTTCGGTCGAAGGAAATTGAAAGGCGAAATCTCGAGGAGGAGGATGACCCAGAACGCCCGTGGAAAATTGCTGGAAGACTGCGGTTAGGTGCCCTGCCAGCGGGAGGAACGAGTCTTTGCCCCTTTATTGCGTTATAATCTTACCTCCGCCATGGGCAACCCCGGAGCGTGGGCATTATCCAATCTCGAGGAAGGTCGATAGTCAGTGGCTTCGCCCTGCGGTACAGGTGGTACAGTAGGGGAGGGTTGCCTATATCGTACCACTTAAGACATTCTAAGTTATATTTCATATTTGGTACTAATTTGAACGGAAATGACTATTGGATATTGGAGCTTGGTCTTTTAGGCACCTACTATTATACGCTTAACCTTTTGTTCAGAACAAATTACATACTGTAAAAGGTACGATTTAGGCAACCGGTCTCCTAAATCGTGCCTGCACTAAAAATAGTGTCAATAACAAATAGAGAAGAAACTATTCAATATGCAGTAATGATTATTATATAGTTACATATACATATGTATATGAATCACACACAGGCCGCAATAAACTATGTATATGATATATGTACATAACCTATATAACACACGAGTTGTCAAATCCTACTGGTACGATTGTAGTGGTACGATTTAGGAAACATGATCATTTTATTTATAAATATAAATTTAAACTTTATAATGAATGTAATATGTACTTAAAATGAATGTAAAATATTCTACATTAAATCCGCTTTTAGAGAAATACATAAATACAGGAGAAAATTGCATTGTTTGATTATTATCAGCTAAAATAAACTGGTAAAAAGTTACATCAATCATACCTGATTTTTTTAAATGCTTGTAGCACGCACAAAATAGGGTGTAAGCTCGAAAGGTTTTGTTTCTATTTCTTATTTCGCATTTACTTGATATTTTTATCATCAGACGTCGTTTGTATTCATTAATTTTTGAGAAATTGATGCGGTACGATTTAGGTGACCGGTACGATATTGGCAACTCTCCCCTACAACGAATCGATCGTTCCTCGGGACGAGTCCCATCGGACGAAGATGAATTTATATCAAAAGCACTCGGTACATTGGACCGCGAGCATCCCTAAACTTGCCTGAAACTCGTGAGCATCGTCGCACAGTGGAACGACGTAAGGACAATAACTGGACATGGCAATTACTCCCAAACGGTTTGGATTTTCATTGTAAAAATTTGCACACTTTCAATTCATGTTAAGTAGAATAACACAAAATCGAAAAATAGCCAAATTTTCGGTGGTTAATTTCACCCCCCTTCGAATGAATTTGGGCAGCAAACAAAAATTGCGTTGTAATCAGGAGGAAATCCCATATATATTTACAAAGTTTCAGAACTTTTTGAATTTTCGGGGTCGGGATCTTACCTTGTACCAAAATTATTAGGTATAACTTATAGTGACGATTCATTATTAAATATAACAATTTTATTAAAAATATGAACAGAAAAATAGACACGTGATTCATGCGTTCGTCGATATACGCGTGTCGCGACGATCGGGCCTGTCTGCTAGCCGAGGTTAAATACGTATAAACTGAAATGTTTACATTAGATTTATTTTATTAATCGCAACTAGTAGCAGGTAATTTTTGTACAGTTCAAAACCTTACCATTAAAGGATTAAATTAAGGTATTTTAGAACTTGGGCGACTTTGAGCAAAACTTTAAATCGCTAGTTGAATTATTATAGTATTGAGTGCAACACATTTTTATTTAATACAGTTGATTATTGATGAAATCCAAGTTAATTCAGAATGTTTTTTGTACAAAATCATTAATAATAAGATACTCAGTAATATGTAAATTATTGAGAACTTATGAAGTACTAGGATTTAGGCAATAATGGTTTAAAGTGGTGCAACTGAAAGACAAAAAGACTGAAATTTTCATATAGGTCAGATTCATATACAATTAAATCAAACCTAATGTGAATATAAAGTTTATTTCTTTGTGTTTTCTAATGCTACGAACACTTAATAAAGATTTAATGAAGCTATACAACAGAATTTTGACACTTCAAATTTTGGCCGATGTCCAAATAAATAGGGCATTCTCGTTCCACTGTGCGTCGTGGACGTTGGAAGCAGCGCCAGCCGGTTTATTATTCAACCGACGTCTTCGATCGAATTCTGTCGTCGACGGCTCTCCACTTTCACACATCCCCCCCCCCCCCCCTATCACTCCCCCGGAAGGTGGGAACCGCGCTAGAGGAAGCAACGATTAATCGCGGAGGCGTATTATATCACGGTGGCGCGGAGTCGCGCACTGTTTACCCGATAATTGTGCAATTAACGCCTGAAGAAGTAATTGTCCTCCCCGCAGCACGCTTTTGTAGCGAACGCGTCGCCGGGGTAAATCGCGGAAGCTGCGCGTAACGAACGGTACGTATTGTTTCGAGGGCAATTTGCATTGAAAAGTTTCGAGGACGGCACGGGGATTTGGAGGAGGATTTCCTTCCCGTTGGGACGCGCCTACTCCGGGAGCAAAGACGCCCGCCGGCGTTACCTCCTAATCAGAAGGGTAATTAAGAAGCGACGGTCCTGTTGCGTTAACGGCGAAGCAAACGCTCGGAGCGAGCAGGACGCTGTGTACACCGAGCAAATATAGCTGTATGCGAGTGTGAATGTTGCACGAATGCCTTTGTTCCGGTTACTATGTTAATATTGAACTGCAAAGCTCTTAATCTCACGCGTTGAGTATGCTGCGAGACTGTTCCCGGTCCGTGTCTCATCGCGCGTGCGATAAATTAAAGGCAAACCTTGGGTGAGACGTTAATCAATAGCGAGATCGGTACATTTTTGAACCGCTCGCCGATAGATCGGAAGGACGGGGCCGACAGGTTGGTGGCACTAAAGCCCGAGTATCGGGGCGGCTATTAACTGGGCACACTTTCGATTATCTGGCCGCTTGAAATTTACCCTGGCATGTAAAGTGATAACGACCAGGTCCAGCGATCTCGCTCGCCGTTGCTGTATCTACCTATAGATTAACCCGTAATGTTAACCAAACAGGAGAATCGAACGAAATAGTAAAGACTAATGCGCTCTAATGGTGCATTTCGTTTGCCAAGCTTGTATAAATTTAAATTTGTCGGGGCGTTTGGAGGAGCCGTTAGAAGAGGGCTGAAAGAGACAAATGCCCCCGATAGGTAGCGGCGAAGAACGATGTAAAATTCAACGACACCCTAGGTTTCCGCGACGCGGCGAGTTAAAGCTCTGTCATTGTTTATGCGCTGGGTCATACGTTCCTAGCTAGTATGTAATTTTTCACTTAGCATGCAGCGAGGAGAGACCTTTGTTCTCATCACTCTCCCGCTTGCCACACCTCTTGTCTACCTACTTTGCCCACAGCTAACAGCACGTCCTATGTCTCTCAGGCTTCACAGTAACCCGAGAAGATTATTACCATTTTGTCCTAAGTTCCACGTTAGCCCCCTGGGTGCCGCGCAGATAATTAAGTCTCAAGTGATTAGAGCGAGAAAGAAACGTCGAATTGTAGGTAATTGATAAAATACAACCAGAAGTATTCTCCATGGGAATCGGGCTTCCATTTCCATTCCACCTTGGACACGATTTACCTTCACCTCCCCATTCGAAGAATCGTGGACGGATTGGCAATGTAATTGTTCCTAGAGCGCTGGCCACAGGCACGTACCCCCGTGCACGATTAAGTCTCGTGCGCGGAAGTACCGATCGCAACGAGATGGATCTCGAATTTGTTAGCAGCCGATGCGCGGCGAGAGACGCAGGTGTCCGGTCTCGAGGGCGCAAATGCACCCTGTGAATGCGTCTAAGGGTGAGCAACAGCTCCTGGCAATCCCAGCCACCGACTACCTCCTCATCCGCGTCATTTAACTTCGCCGATCTGCCTTTCGATCAGACGTTTCGGCGGCTATCGCCTCTCTTAATTGTCAGATTATTGAGCAGTCTCATATGGAGGAATTTTATTAATAAATTTATCAAGAGAATCGTTATCACATTCCCAACCTCTGGTTCTTATTTATTTCTGGAATATCCTTGATTTTAAACAAATTTGTACTAAGCTGAACAAAAAGGTCTTTAGTATTCCAGCGTAATTGGGGACTCCCTTATCAGAAGTTTAAGGAGATCCCGTTTCGCTGATACGTTGGGCCAGAAGCGCAGAAGAGTACTTTTGAATTATTCCAGCAGCTCCTGTGCCGAACGGTTTCATAGACTAATTCGTGGAACACCCTCGAATCTGTACCACGTAGACAAAAATTTCGAGGGTCCAACGCGACGGGGATTCGTGGGCGTGCTGACGCGCCCAGAAGATAGGTTATCAGCCGTTTAACCCAGCCATAGTATTAAAAAGGAATCGTTCTCTATGCATATGAGCGAACTCTTAAACTCGAAGCCGCTCGTAAAACTCGACAAGATAAGATACGAATCGTACCAGAGGTGTAACGATTCTCTCCTACCACCCTCTCCGTTTCGCTGCCAACTCGCGGATAAATTCCACCGGGATAAGTGAAAAGGCACGATGAAGTTCGTCCAAGGGAAGTGTCCTTAAGTATCGAGACCGATAACAGGCAGCCCCCATCGACTGCCTTAAAATGCAACGGGGAAGGTAGTTGCGGAATGCTCGCGTACGATGAGCTGTAACGTTCGGAGGGACTTTAAGGGACGTCCAAATTACTGTTTGATCTCTCTTAGCTCGGATATTCACTTAAACTCTGTTTAATTGCAGCTATAATGTTAGTAGATTCTAGACGTTCAGTCGTTACGTTTCGCGAGTACTTAACATGAATATTCTACAGCTCCAACAGAGATAGAAGTTCTGCGTAGCTTGGGGTTGACCTGACCTTAGAGTTAAATGGTACCTGGACATCACAGGTACTACCTAAGTCAAGTCACATAGCTTTCATCCAAAATTTTTCTTCCACCTTGCTCCTTCGATTATCTCCGAAAACAAAAAAGACTGTTATCAATGCTAGCTTCCCCGCGAATCCTTGATCCCGCGCAAATGGAGAAAGTCACAGATTCAATGAAAAGCTTACAATGAGGAAGAAAATCCATCAAAGATAGTTTAATTCGCAATTGGTTTACCCCGGCGCGTTTCCTTTTTATTTCCTCGCAATCTGTAATCTTTCCAATCGATTTAAACTCAATCACGCCTCTTCGAACCACCGTCTCCTCCTCACTGTCCGCTATTCCCCCGTGCTTGTCCACGTTTTTCCCTTTCACCCTCCTTCTCCCGCAAGCTCTCGCCGTTACCTTCGCCGTCCCTGCTGTCCGTATCATTCCTCCTATTAAAACTGCTTCCAATAAATAAGCTGCTGCCTCTATCTAGTTCCCCCCATCTCCAACATGAGTTTCGAGCAATCTCGGGAACTGCGCGAGCTCCAGGGACGAGACGATTAGCTGGATAATGCGTGTAACACACGAAGACACTCGCTAACCATCCGAAACGAAGACGTTTCCGCGAGAGTGGCTGATAATCATGCACGGCGCGACTTCCTCCACGACTTCGACATTCAATTCTCTCCGCCAGGTCTGCAGGATAGACTGCAGCTGGCGTCATGCGGTGTGAAATTACTGCATAGCTCCAATTAGACGAGCCAGTTAGCCGAGCGATCTCCTGCTGCCGTCCGAAGGGCTACATTCTCCTCGGTAAGCGCGCGGGTGTGCTCATTATTGAACCCACTGATGGTGAAAATTTTAATTCCTGGTGACACGATTACCCGAGTGTTACTCAATTATCTGGCATTAAAATGTGATAAAAGCAGGCTCGAAGGAACCTCGGGAACTGGGACGCGAAACTGAAGAACACTCAGCGAGACCTCATTGGGAATACCTTTCCAGAAGATACTCTAAACATTCCTAAAGAATTCGATGGGCAAGCAGCTTCTCCCGACAAGTCCCGTTGAGAGCGTCCCAAGGTTGGCGGCTGTTCGAAGTGTCCACACCCTCAAGGATGGTAATCAAAATCGTCGCAAGAGTCGCGAGGCGTAAAAAATTAGGATTGAATTCAAACGAGCCTCGGCACAGATCGCAGTATGCAGCTCGCCTATCGGAATCGCGGGAGATAGCGGAATACGGAGAAACACGGCGGCGTGCCGAGGGGAAAGAAGTCTTTTTATTATCTGATCGCATCGAGCGCGTGATCCGAATGCTTAAATCGCTCGAGCACCGTTCGGACAGCGCGAATGGTAACAATGCGCGAAAAGTGAGAAAGAACAGCCACCGTGTCGCTTCTCCCGTAGTTTCTCGTCCGCGATATTGTTCTCGATTCATCGGGTGCAAGGGGTAGAAGCATCAACGTGTAGCTACATTTTCATCTGAACGCGTGCAATGGCGAACAATGATTTTTCAAACCCTTGGACGAACTGGTCGATAATCGATCGATACCAGTCGAGAGGCTTTTCGAAGTAAGCGTATTAACTTATGAAACGCAATGCTTCTCGTGGAGTGGCAGAGCTCTCCTTAAGGAGGCAAATTAATTCAGTAGCTCGAGCGACGAGAGCTTCCATCGAGCCGCGAAAAGAGGAAGAGCGTAAAACGTTGGCTCGCGTGTAGGTCTCTCGAACGAGAGACCAAATTTTTAAGCACCTACTAATTCCGCTCTGTAATTATGCTTAATGGCTCCCTCGAGCTCCAGCAGGAAACTCCGGGACTTCCGCCGCAGCGCTTCTGATAATTGCTTCAGCATCTTCGAAACACGCCCTCGAGAAGAGCGCGGCATTTTTCGAAATAATTCTCCCCTCTCCGAGGAGGGGAATCAGGTCAGCCGTTACTGTTACACATAATATACAAACCTCTATTCGCAGTCACGATAAACTGAGCGGGAAAGGTAAATGGTTTTGAGGGGAACCGAGCTGGAAATCGGAATCGAAATTGAGCCAAATCCCCGTTGCTTCGCGCTTAAAGCAACGGGAGGCATTGAAAGGACGCGTATTAACGTAATTGAACGGGGGGGGGCGTCGCTGGTCGCGAGATTAGTACGAGAGGTACGGAAAAAAAAGGGGCTACAAATTAAAATAAAAACGGCTTCCCGGCCCGTTTATTCGCGGACGTTCGCTCCGTTATGAACAGTCGTACGCGCGCGGTTTGCAGATTTTTAACAGTACCTGGCCGCGGAAATTTTAGCTCACTGGAAATCGCGCCGTTACGCCGTGACCCGGTCGTCTACCGAAATTCCTGAATGCCCCGGAAAAATGAAACTTTACGGAGTGGACATGGAGCATTGGAGCACGACCGCCCTTAACTCGATAGACTCGACATCGCGTCGTAACGAGCGGGACGTATACAATTCCGTGGCGTTGTTCGGCCAGGTTGTCTCGCGATCGGTAATAGGATGACATCCTGGTATGCGTCTGGTATAAATCCATTTTTCCCGCGACGGCGACGAGTCGCATTCATCGATATTATTCAATAAGAGTTGTTGAACTAGCACGTGCACTACTTTGATTGGGAATGAATGTGCGATGGAGTTTGCAATGGACGGGGGAATTTGCTGGAGAGCTCACAGGCGTATGCAAATATGTATTTGATAACTTTTAACATGGAGGATATTTCGAGGATCTGGGATCAGCATCGCTGAAATCGCGGCTGTACAAGATCGTTTTGCCTCGTGTCGACGCGTAGAGCTTACATGGAAAGCGTCAACCAACCCCTGCGCGAAACAGCCTGCACGTGGTTCGAAAATTCGTAAAACAAGATTCGACAAGTCGGCTGAGGCTTTGTACGAAAACGGGTCTTCTATGTACACCTTGTTGTACAACGCTGCGCGCCGAATTACCCTCCTGAACTAGCATTGTTTTCGCGAACAATACGAACAACCCTCCGAGGTGCGTGCTACAAGCACCCTCCAACAGTGGCGCTCAAACTTCCATTAGTATTAAAGTCAACCCGATGGATCTGCTCTGGTGTCGCGAGTGTGACGCTTTCTGTGTGTGACGATAGTATGTAGTAACCTACATTTCGACCTGCGTACGAAATATTCCATGCACTCGCCTTTTGAATCCACCCTCGATGGATTACCAAGTTTACGCCACAGTGTAACAGATGACAATGTTATTTGAAGTTAGATTTCTTTAGTTATGGAAACATTTTTATGATTAATGAGGAAGTAACGAGGGGAATATTACACGGTGTGCAATGCTGTTCGATATTGGACTATGATTGTAACGGAAAAGAAGGAAGGCAACAGAACGTTGAGATTACCAAGCGATTAAAAACGAAGATAGACTCCTGTAATGCAATTTATAACGCAATCTTCAACGCTTTATCGCAATTTTAATATTCTGTTCGGTGAACTTCATTCTCCCTGCGAATCATAAAAGACTCGAACGACGCTTAATCAACGAAGCTCGCTATCGGCTTAAAGCAAGGGATTTCTCTTTATATCGCATTATAAAGCGTGCTGATACAGGTACGCACGCGTTTCGAGGCGTATTCTCATTTTTCCTGACGACGGTCGTTTCGATCTTCGGAATAGAGACGTTAACGGTAAGTAAACGCTTTCGAAAAGCCTTTAGCCAGCACTAAAGTCTCTCCCGTCGATGGAGAACAGCGGAACGCAATATTTTTACGGTTTACTCAGGAGCAGCGGGGACGCTCGCTAACGAGAGGAAAATGCTGCGCGAGCCGATACGGCGCGTTTTTCCTGGCGAAACTTCGGCAAGAATACCCTTCGGGAAGGGGAATGAAGTTGTCGCTGGAAAACACTCGGGAACAAGACGAGGAAAGAAGTTCATCGATGCATAACGAAGTTCTTTCGCGCCGCGGCTCCTCCACCTAGTCGCTCGTCGATCGCCTTTTAATTGCATCGCGCGGGTAGAACGGAAACGAGATAATTCTTCATCCACTCTTTGATTACTCGTTTTTTACGTTTACAGCCTAACAGCGCGGAGAAAAAGAGGATCCTCGATATATTTTCGAGAAGAGAACTAAGCTAAACGACACAATAGCGAGGGTGGAGAATATCTCCATTCTATTTTAATGAAAAATTTATTCAAATAACGCCCAACTATGGTCGGGCGCACAAAAAGATTACAGGACCGGGGAGCCCGAAATTTCTTCGCCATCCGATACGCTAAATGCCTTTTAATTATCGAGAATTCCAGAGGGGAAAAATCGAAGGGAAACCGTGGCGTTGCTCTGCCTGTACAGCGAGTTGGTCGCGGGTGAAACGAAATCAGACGAACGGACGGGCAAAAAGCTTCGCGGGCCACCATCTCACGTTTGATTAAACATTTTTAATTGCTTTCGTCCTATTAGCGAGTCGAGGGAGCGCGGACCTCTTTCCTCGAATTCCGGCTCGCCCAGCTAACCGCTTTGGAACCACCCATCCATTCGCCGATCGCGCCTTCGTCCCGTCGATTCGATTTCTCTCTTTCGTCCTGATCAGCTGGATTATCGAAGTTGATCGCCGACAACAAGCCTCGCCCTTTCCTTCCACCGTCACCCTGCCCGATTTTCTGATTGACTTTTCGCCCTGTCCGCGATTTTTGCCCGCGCGGCCGGCGCGGCGCCGTGAAAGTGGACGACCATCGCCGATAACGAAATAGGAAACTGGTGTGTCCACTTGAACGATAATTAACGGCAATTACGACGTTCGTTCGAGCCGCGTTGCTCGGGTAATGTCGCCTGGACCGGACCTCGGGACTCCAGCGAAATGCCTCGGAAAATTGCGCTAGCCCGTGTAACAGGCGCGAGTACGCGAGTTAACCGGATTAAGATGTCCAACATATTTCGATACGATTCTGCAGACATTCTGCAATTCCCGTTGTCCACTTCTGTTTTTCTTCGCGCAGGTAATCTCCAGGTGAGACAGGTCTCTCTACGCGATTTTTTTCCTCTCTGGCAGAGCACCTGCCCGTAAATAAATAAACCTGCATCTATATCTAAGCATCGCGGTTCCATTGATTCGCTCACAGAAACATGCTCGTTAGCTCGCCTCCGTCGGCTCGTAATTAGCGTGCCTCTCCTTTCGCACGTCCGCAAATATAAGAGCAGTATTCCGCGTCGAAATTATTTCGAATGTATCGACGCGATAACGAATGCCCCTGATACACCGCTACGGTGCCAATTAAACAGGCTCGCGTATATAAATTTGAAGCGGCGGGGCTCGGCCGTAATCGCGGGGCTCGCGGAATTTGAACGCGTCGATGCCTCGATTTACATTTAAATAAAGTCGCGGAATTATGCATCGATTGTGTTTGCTGCAGTTCCTTTCCCTTCCCTTCCGGCGCCTCGCCGCCTCGGCCGCAGTACAATCCGGACTATACACACAGACTTCCGTCTTGCAACGCCGAGGCGTGCCTCGTCTCGATAATGGAGCGGAGATCAGCATTCCAGGCACGAAGCCGCGGATTTGCGAGAGGGGAATCGCGATCCTTGGCGAGTATCGGGGCCGATTAAACTTAAACGCGACGTGGAAGCCCTAATAAAGGTCGAGGACGATGGCCGTGCTCCGCAAGGCGACTTAAAGCTGTGAAATTACCGTGCGCGCGTATTCTTCTATTAACCAGACACTCGGCACAAAGGACCGCGGTATTTACCGCGGGGAATAAGCGCCGTCGACTTTAATAACTCTCGTTGTATTTCCAGCGGGGCAAGAGCAAAAGGAACCCCGGAGGGCGGGGGCTGGCGCGCGCGTGCACGCTTTCAAACGCACCGCACGGAAGTCCTCTTAAAAATTCCCCGGGAATAATTCGTGCCGCGTGGACGGCCGCTGAAACAAAAACCCGGGGATATACGCGGGCTCGCGCTCGGGAAGCACGCTTTTGTAAAATTTTTATATCCCGCCCGGCGACCTGACGTGCCCGGAACACGTAAACCACCGGAAGTTGACTCCGCGAAGGAATTTCGCGTCTGGAGTGCGGTTTCCTACAGAGTTGCGAATCGAGTGCAAGGCCGAGCGCCGATGGAAAGGCGAGGACGGAGGTGCAATGACGAGTGCAGCTGGCAATGCATTCATTACTGGCTGGCAGCTTAAGGAGACCCATATTTGTTAGAATATTCTTCTGAGTTTCGGGAGGTAAAGCACTACCTGTGAATTTCCGAGACCCGTTTAGACGGAGCCCGAACATCACCATGGGCGATGCTTTATCGCCGCGTCTCTCCGCAACACGCTCGCGCTGTACCTCAATTAATTAGTTGTTGCACTATTTTCCGCGGGTAAACGGGAATTTCGCGTGAGCCAGGGCACGTTATCATACCCCCGGAGGCCCTAAGTGGCTCGCACGCCGATAGAACTTGCGTTACAAGCTAAGAACTAAATCGATAAGGGGAGCAGGAGTTTACTTGGAAGGGGGTACTTGGGTGCGTAATATTTTATCAATTTTAGTAACGTCATTACCCGCCGCGTAGCGTGTCCAAGCACGTGCACGGGCTCGAAGAGAGTCAAGCATCAAGCATGAAATCGCGTGGCGCATTATGCCCGAGTCGTTTGCGATTCAGCCGTTGCACAGTGGCAACTACGGTGCTTTCGAGTGGAAGGGAATAGGAAGAAAGCGCGGCTCGCTCCAAACGGCTATAGGAAAACGAATACCAGATACATGCATCCTTGGCGGAATAGACGCGAAGAAGTACGCGCAGATGACGCGACATTTATCTCTGGCAATCGCCACGCGGCGTGGCCTCCGGTGCATAGTTCAGTCATTCGAGTCAACGCCTCCCAGCGACATGGAAAACCTCAAAGCCCACTCTGTCTCATTCGTTCCCCCTGCGAATGGGTAAGTTGGAAAGTTGAAACCGAAGAGTGCCTTCCAGAGTCTTTCTAGAAGGGACGGTTCGAAGAGGTATCGAGCAGGTAGGAGTCTTGAATTCTACATTCCTCGTCGTGGAAGTGATCGAATTCCGGTTGCATCATCGGGAGGCTAGATTCGCGTAACGCGCCGTCACGAAGTTTACTCGATCCAGCCTCATTCACGACACAGCTAACGCTAGGCTTTTCATTAGGGCGCGTGATTGATGAGGGCCCATCGCGGCGCGATATTATTTTCAGTAGGCGCGCACCTAGGCAGCCCCGGAGCAAGCCCCATTATCTGTCGGACCTCGTGCCCTCCGACTCCTCCACCCCTTCGTTCTCTTTCCTCTTTTGGTATTTCTCAGCTGGCATCATCCTCGCGCTTCACCCCCTACGACCTTCCATCGCTCTTTCGTACCCGAACCCCTTTGTTCCCCGTGGCCTGTCGGCGCTAATGGAAAGCACTTTTAACCGATGCTAATGGAAACGCGCCACCGGGGGTTACTTCTTCGTCCGCGCGAACCATCGGCTCTGGATCGCTGCGAAAAATTATCTTCGCCGACCTATCTCGTTACCAGCCGGGCGCAGTTTTCAGGGACGAGGGAGAATCGACTAGAGGGATGAGCTTCGAGATTGATGACCACGGTTCAGGGGATTAGCTACTCCATCGACGCGTCTCCGAACGCGGAGTTAATATAGAAACGATCGAGCGTTATCTCTCAATTATTCTTCCTCCCCGCGTGTCGATACCACTATTCCCAATTTGACGTTTAAAGGCCCACGAAATCGTATCTGTACTCATACGACATAAATTCCACATCCAGGAATCTATCTCGAAAATTCCACGAGCTTGGTCAGGTTGACCGAGCAACAAGATTTTTCGAGCTTTTTTGGGGAAAGTAATCGCCGTGAGATCAGAGAACGTCGATCGTTTAAGGGAGGATAATCCTCTACGCGCGACAAAGAAGCGTTAAAAGGATGGCTGAAGGAGAGCGTCGCTGCAAGACAGCCTTTACGCCACATCGGTCTTTGTCCTGACGAATTTTCGTGTCGCTTCGAGCTCGGCCCCCCCCCCCCCCCCCCCCCCCTCGCCCACCTTATCCATGCCCCCGTGAACCAAGCAGCCTGCTTTGAAAATTTGTCTTGGTCTTATCTTAGCCCCGCTCCACGTAACCATCTGCCGCGAGCTGAGCACGCTCGCTACCATAAATTCCCATCATGTTCAAAGACAAACAGAGTGGAATTGATCCGTTCCCTCTTGGAATCAGGGGAGAAAAGGAGGAGCGTGAAACGCGAGCAATCTGCGTCGCGTTTTCTTTCGGTTATCGGCCAACTGACTGGCAGTTTTCCCTGAAAACAATTTATCTTCATCGCGCGATCGGCGTAATCTGTAACTCCGCGAGCAAACATCCTCGGCGCAGCTGAGATTCCGATGCTCCTGAGAATCGGATCACTTTCCAACCCCGTTGCAAAGTCCGGGGGCATTGCGTCGAGCTTTTCCTCTGCAGCTCGATCAATAATCATCACCATCCACGCGAAACCAGG
Organism: Andrena fulva; assembly: GCA_946251845.1. Taxonomy (NCBI): domain Eukaryota; kingdom Metazoa; phylum Arthropoda; class Insecta; order Hymenoptera; family Andrenidae; genus Andrena; species Andrena fulva. The sequence goes on along the minus strand of OX276329.1, from coordinate 54,765,212 downwards.
CCTAACGATACCCAGTTAGCGCCGGATCAACGACTCCACTCGATTCCAGATCGAGCCATCGATTCTTGGCTATAATGCGCCACCATTTAAACTTTGCAAATCGCGCAGCTGAAGACGGCGGATTAAGAATTTCGCTATCCACGTGAATAGCGGTCAATTACGTCATTCAACTCCGCTTTCGAGCGATCGCAATCTAGACGTAGGTCGTTCCGGGATGGAAATCACGTCCTCCTTGCTTGAACGTCGGTCCGTCTCGGCCGACGTGAGCCGCATTTCCCTCGGTTTTTCTAGGTCCGGCGCTAATTATACCGAAAAATCCGCCGCTGGCCGACGAGCTTCGAGTGTCTCTTTAACCAAGAGTTTCGTATAACGAACGTATCGTTGCCTTTGATCAACGAGTCTGGAGAAAATCCTTTCCGAATACCCACTGTTCCGCGTTGCATCTACCGCCGAAAACCGATGCGAAACCGTGGACGTGCTCATCGATTCTCCTATTGCCAGCTGATACATTCCATGTTTCCTTTAATTAACTTTGACGTACCATCGAAGAGCGCTGAAGGAGAATTATTTCTCTACCCACACAAACAGCACGGTCTGACGCGATTAGTCGGCCGTCCACGAAAACGCGCTGAACACATACATATGTAGGGAGTCGTGGGAAGGGAAGCGACACCCGTGAAAATGGAACTATTTTTCACGGAACAGCGAGCCAACGATGTAACCGGAAGAACTTCACGGTGAAAAATTTAACGCGCCCGGGCCGAAACTGCAGTTTCACAGTTTTGATCGAAACCCTGCGATACATCACGCCGGATTTACAATCTGCCCTTGTTTCACGGTGGCGTGCCGACCGATAACAGAGTCGCCTGGAAAACTTTGGCCCTCCTACGAGGAGCACTTCCGTTCTGATCGAACGAACTCCTCCCCGCGCCGGAGCAAGCTTCCTGCCGGAGCCGCTGAAAAGCCGCGTCTAAGCGCTGGAAAAATCTGGCAGAGCGTTTGTAACGTGGCAAACGATCGCGCCAGCTCGGGCAAAGACGAGCGAGTTTGTACAGTGTATTACGCAAATGTAGCGCGCGATCGAACGATAGAGCGTGCTGGCTGGCGCCGGAGGATGCAATTGAGTTGTGCAGAGGAATAAGGCAGGCTTAAACCAGGCCCCCCGAAATGAAAGTACAGCTCTTTGCTTGCGATGAATCATACACTCGATTACCCACAGAGAATCCACTCTGATAAGGATTTCCCTCGGCTTGTACTAGAGCTCTTACTACCCGACCCGCCGGGTACTCGAGTACCCGCCGGGTACCCGTGAGATACCCGACTACCCGGGTAAACAAAAATTACCCGGCTACCCGGGTAGACAAAAATTACCCGGGTATCCATGAGATACCCGAGTAAATTAGATGTGATGAGATAGTTGAGAATTTCGATTTGACAGACGATCGTCTTTCGACTTTCGATCATTTTCGGCTAACATCAGTAATGAACGGAATAAACTTCAAGCAATTAAACATTTTATCATAATATGTATTCATAATCTTAACGTGCACACACACATTCAATTGCTTGACGTTTATTCTGTTCATTACTGAGGTTAGCCGAAAATGATCGGAAGTCGAAAGACGGTCGGCTGTCAAATCGATGATCATTTACCCGGGTATCGCACGGGTACCCGGGTAGTCGGGTATTCTACGGGTACCCGGGTAATTTTTGTCTACCCGGGGTCTCACCGGGTACCCGAGTACCCGGGTACCCGGATACCCGGGCCAAAAGAATAGCTCTAGCTTATACCCCTCGTACCAGCTCTGTGGTTCTCGTTAGTAGCCGCCCAGGGATCCTCGGCCTCCTAACGCCCCGCGATATCGAACGAGAACCGGCTCGCAATTATTGACCGTAAACGCTACGTTTACCCGGTCTCCAGCTCGCGAAAGTCGCCCTTCCGAACGGTCCGCAGAATCGACGGTCATATTTCTCCGCGATATTCATGACAGCGGTGCGTCAACCGTAGATACGGCGGACCGACAATGGCGGAGGGACGGCGCGCGGGGCTCGCCGATAAGCTTGGCCGTCGATTTTTCACGCGGACGACACGGCCAGGAGTAGGAGCTCTTAACGCGCTCACGTGAAAGTCGAAATGTCCGGCGGGTCTCGAAAACCCTCGAAGAGTCTCGATGCGGCGACCGGAAAGTATGAGGTTCGGGGGTTCTTAACGGAGCCCCGCGGTCCACGACTTTTCAAGGGGCTGGCGAGGCGAGGGCGTGTCTCGTTGAATTCGCGACTTCCAACATCTTTCTGAACTCTTCGGGTCGCCTTCCGCCTGACCTCCATCCCCCGTCCCGCGCGTACGTTGCATTTCCGTATTTTTGTCTCGAGGAAACTTGTCAACGGTCGATATTTCTCTGTTTCGCTGCCGCGGAAGGAGCACCTTCGGGTCCCGTCTTACCAGAAACTGTGGGCACCCATTGTCCCCCCGCTCTCCTGCTTCCCTCTGTTTCTTCGTCGTCCATTATCGAAATTCCCCGCGTCTACGCGAAACGGCGTATTGATTTTCGGGTGACGCTGATGATACTGGGTTATCGGTCGCCTTCAAATTGAGCGGAATGTCGGGGAAATAGCGCGGACGACGTTACTCGGCTCACCGGAAGAATAACTCGGGTGAGAAACCGGTGTCGGTGAACGAGAACGGCTCTATGGAGTATCCAGGGAAAGACGGATGTCCTATTTGAACGAATGACCAACATGGACGCGCTTCGACCCATGCTTTTACATTCTCGCGATATTTCGTGAATTTGACGGCGAACGTGCGCGCGACGTGACCATTTTGTTCCTTTCGATCTTCCCGCTACCTGACTCTGTTCCACCAAATTTATCGAACGAGGGAAATGAAAATACGGCTCGGATTAATACTAAGGAAGATTTGTATCGTCAGCTTTGCGGTTTCATGCCCCGAAAATCTCTAGCCCCGTCAGGGTTCCCGTTAGAAGCAGGGATTGTAAATTGTAACCCGCCCGGAGCGGGTTACTAGTAACATAGGACAGTCTAGTCTAGACAGCCATTTAACGTACTCTACTACTCTGGTCATCCGGCCGAAAATTTTTTTACTCAATGAATAACAAATATAATCGTGCAAAACTTTTTACATAACATTCATCTACTTGTGCCCTGCTCAATTTTTTGGCCAGATGTCCAGAGTATCCCCTTAAGTGGCTGTCTAGATAAGACTGTCTTATGTTACTAGTAACCCGCTCCGAGCGGGTTACAATCCCTGGTTAGAAGAGCGAAGCCGAGGAAGCTGAACGACGCTCGCGGGCGAAACGAACATTTAGATTTTATGCCCGCGGAACTAATTCGACCGTAGAATATTAAATCAACCGGGAAGAATGCGACAGCCCGCGACAATAGAGTCGCTTTTAAATCGTAATCGTCCCTGCGGCTACCTGTTGGAACTAACTGCAATTTTCTCGTCCATGCGTCTCGATTTCTTCATCTCCGTTTTCCTCCGTCTACCCCTTTCTCCTCCGCCGCCCTCCTCCCCCTTCTTATGCAACGACCTCGAACTAGATCAATTCCATATCCCCGAGAAAACCGTTTGCCTGGCCTCCACTACGTTTTACTTTCCAGCTCGATTTATGTATCTCATTCCGTTACCAATAGATTTTCGCCAGCGTTTCCGTCCAATTTGTAATGGTTTCTTTCTGCCCGCTCGTATATAAACGGATCTCCCCCCCCCATCTCCCGCGCCGCTGCTATCGGCCATGCCAGGAACCTTTAACTTTCTATCGGGGAGCGAGGCTGATTGAAAAACTTTCCAGCCACAATGTGTCACGTCCCTTGGAACTTTCCGCGGTCATCGTCGATATTCGAAGAGTCCCCAGTCTTTGACTATTTTAAGCAACTTTCGTCTTCATTTGCGTTGCATCTGGCTTCGTCGGAGTTCCCGGCGACATCGTTGATAGAGAGTTAGCGAGCTCCACACCAGCCGCGTTGTTCTCGGCTGCGCCCTCGAACTTCCATCGTCCCCCGCGTAGGCCAGAAGCCTCGACAACCGCGAATTTTTGGCATTCCGGACGCTGGCGAAAATGCTTAAAAGCCATAGTTGCCAAGTTTTAAGATATGACAGGGTGTCCCGTGATACGCCGCGGTAACCACCGTCACCATTTACTCTTTGGTAAGTTTCCAAACTTGAAACTATTGCGGGGAAGCGCGTACGGCTGTGGAGTTGTCCGTGCAGAGACTACACACACACACACACACACACACACACACACACTACAGCTGGCGCCTTTCTTCATCATCTCAGCCGCGGTTACACACCTCGACACACACAGGCCGAGTCGCCGCGTCATCACAAAGATGCGGCGGTTCAAGTTTCTAATCTGCTAAAATCCGTATTACTCTCTGCCGCCTCTTGCTCCGCCGAGTCCCTTTCGGTCCCCTTCGTCCTGTCTGCAAGCGAGGGGAGCTCCATTTTTTTTGACAGGGCGCTATTGATCTCGCCAGATTTCCTGGGGGCTTCAGCGATTCAAGGCACCCATGGACCATGGTGTTTAATGGATATACGGGTGCAGAGTGGGAATAACGAAACAGCTGTCACTTATCATAAATAAATGTACAACGAACAGAGCAAACAGAACTTGCTAATTAACACGACTCCGTCTCGTGTATCCCGACAATTTACATTGCTGATCCGTCGAAATTAGTGCTTAGAGCTGCAGTAATGCATAATCAGAAAGTTTCAACGACGCGAGAGCCACGTGTAGACGATGTTTCAGGACGCCGTAAATTCGTTACGCTACCGCGCCCTACCTACCGAGCGAGCCACCGAGACTTCCAAGTGAAGTTCCTACCCAGTGGAGAAGCTTCCCTTATCAGGCGGGTGCGGCGGGTGGAGGGGGGGGGGGGGGGCAGGATTTAATCCCGATATTCAATTCGGCCAATCTGCATGAATCTGGCTGCGAGATTGCGCGGGAACCTTGGGTGTCAATTTACAAGGTAGAGGGCGTCATGTACACTGTTTGTATCACGCGCGACCTGCTGAATCTCGCGGAAATTCCTCGCGCAAGGTCTCCCAGAGGGGTAGACTCGAAAACATTCCCGGGGAATTTATCCGATCGGTAGGACGCCCTCGGCTGTCTACGTGTATCCGGAGTCTCCTCTGTCTGCGAGAATCCGATGTATCTCTGTCCCGATAAACGCGAATATCCGCGTTACATCTCCAACGAGTCGAGTAATCGCGAGTCGCCAGACCGTGGATAAGGATTGGAGTTCAGTTCCGAGGAAGCGGCGAGAAGAATGCGCGCGACGGTATATAAAGGGGAATGTTTAGTCGGCGAGGAGATCCTCAAGCGAGATGTGTATCGAAAGGGGGAAGTTTCCCAAAGTGTATGGCAATCGTTGCACGCTACTCCGCCCGAGACGCCCCTATTGACTTAAACTCTGCCCTTCATTGTTCCCGTGGAATCGATGAAGGAGCTGGCGAGGGCCCTCGACCGAGACTCAGACAACTATGTGATATACGCCGAGTCGTTGACGGGATATTAGACCGGTCAGTAAACTTCGGTCCAATTACATCGACAGAGGGCCGATAATTGAAGCGGGGAGAGAGCATATAATCAGATTATAGCGCGGGGGAGGGAGCGGTAATCCGAATTCTCGAGCAATTAAATTTCTCCTTCTCGTAACTCGCGTGTCCCTGGCATCACTCCAAAACACAGAAGGCATGCGACCCGGCCGTAGAACGTACCGTATCCGGCGTAAGAACGCCGGGAATGTGGATGATGCTTCATCGAAGAACGCCAACGATTCGCCGGGATACTTTAAATTTGCGGAACATCGTTGCCCTTCCTATCCGCCTTCCTGCGTCTGACTGCCGCTCCCTTTTTACCCGCGGCCAGGTTGTTGTCTTTCCCCTAGAGACGGCTGGAGAGGAATCGGAGATGCCGAGATAATGGAACTTCGATGAAACTTTTTCAGGTAATTTGAAAGCAACGCTGCAAGAAACGGTGGAGCTGAAGAGTGCCTCGCGAGCCCAGACTAGCGATATATTTCCCTCCGCCGTTCCCGTCAGAACGCTCTCCGCGGGTCAACGAATCTTAGCGGGGAGTCTCCAAGTCCACGGGATGATGAAAGCTTGCACGGCGCGAGAGCTATTATTTCATACGAACGGTGTCCGAAATTTGCCGAGTGAAACGACATCGACGCCAGCGATCGTTAGCGATCGCAAACTGTGGGTCCATTAGAGGCGATCAGCTTCGATATCGAGTTGCTCGTTCTGTTTTTTCCGAGTATTTTTCGCTGGTCGGCTGGCTGTTCACGTGTTACCGTTGTCGCCTCGTGAAACTGTCCGTCTGTGATGCGAGCATATCACGCTCTATCAACTTCCACGCGAAAGTTTCATCTCCTCTATGCGTTTTGCCCGGCGAACCCTAAATGGACAGGCCGCGCTCCCGCGGGAACATTATGAATTCTCAAGCAACCCTATTGAAAAATTGATCCACCAAGCGTATAATGCGCGATGCAGGGCGCAGTTGGGGGCTAGAGCGAAACTCGAAACTATGTACGTTCCGAAACTTGAACAGAATTCTCGGGAGCACGTATCCCCGGGAGATTACTCTATCTTAATATGACCTGGGCATCGACTTAGGACTTTGGCACTTCGCGGTGCAGCCAAAGGCATCAAGGTGCGCGGGATATCGACATAATGAAGCAGACAGCCTGCTGCAGCGCGAGATTGAAATAGATGGAGGTGTCGAAGCATCTGACGATGAATTAACGTTAAAAGAATTCACCGAAGGATAAGTCTTCATTTCAGGAATATAAAGAAAAGAATTTCCCTCCGATTTAGATCATACTGGGCCTTCTTCAGCTCGAGACCCCGCGGTCGCAAGTTCCCCGGCTTGACATCGTGCTCCAGGGATGAAACAGCCCTCGGAGACAAAACTCAAACCCCGGGAGAATCGTATCGCTCAACAAGTTAACTTGTAAATTTTCCACAGTGGCAGACGTATCTCCTTGCTACGTTTCGTGGTGCAATATATCGTTTGAACGATCGACACGCGTATCGTTTTCCGCATCTCGTTTCCGGCTATCGAAACCCGAGCGAATGGAGCGTGTTGTTGACCCATGGAATTTGCGTGTCGACAACGCGGCGCGTTACGCTCCATCAGCTTTCGCTCGAGAGAGTCCGCCGTTTTTTCCCATCGGCGGGCGCGAGTATCGCCGCACTCGGGGAACCTTTGGCCAGAGGCCTGTGCGCGGATTTGCATGATATGGTAATTTTTCTCGATGCACGAGGGAACAGCGCCGGAGAGAGTACGCCGGTCAGCGAGTATCCGTGCACGCACGCGGCCGTATGACGCGTGTACACCACCGACAGCGATGATAACGGGCCGATATTAAAGCACGCTGGTCGAATCACCTGCCGTGACTCATTTTACGGGAGTTTGTACGTCGGGTGCTGTTCAGATATCGCGAACGGCGTGTTAATTATATCCGTCTTCACGGTGCTTTCTGTTCCGCGGACTGGAACTGGGCTGACGGAACGGAATGAAGGGAACCTCTGTTTTTTTTCTCCTCGTTTCTCTGTAATCTAATGCGGTACTCTCGTGTGGTACTTTGCTGTGGAGTACGGGTGATGTATGGGTATCGTGCGAGTACTTAGGAAGAATTCTGTCACGTACCAGCCGTGAAGTATCCGTGAACCGGGAATTTCGCCCGACCGTAGACCGCCCCATTTTCAATAATTCGAGGATTCATGGCGGCTCGAGGCGACAGTGTTTGCGAAGGATCAGGTCTACCGGGAGGGAAATAATTTGACGTTGCGTTCAAATCGTATTTAAATTTCACACGAGCTTCGAACGTTCCCGGAACGACGGTGACACTCCCCGGAGGGAAAGTCGAGCATCGATCAGAAGCAGGGACGTACCCTCTGGCCTAAGGACCCATATAATTTCAAGCCAGTCGAGTGTGTCCAGATATAATAGATGTTAAAATACAACATCCTCTAATTTGCCGCCTAATTTCGCAATCTCTCTGAACACCGCTTATATCCTCCATCTAAATAATCCCCCGCAGCCAGGCAAAAAGCAGAAGCGAACAGAGGATTGATAATACACGGAAATGTGGCTTAACACAGCGAGCTACATTCTTTAGGTAGCTTATGATAACGGACCTATCCGCGTTTGCATTGAGACACCACGTAATTTAGGTGCCAAGGCCCATCTTCGAGTCTGACCCGCGACAGCTGTCTTCAAAGGGTACGAAAACCTCGGAGGGATTCGTTCGACCCACCGGAACCTTCTTTTTTCGAATTTCTGGTGGATCGATCGAGGTTGCACGGCGCAGAGAAATAGAAAGAAAGGGATGAGCGGGACGATAGTGACTCCACCGAAGCTCGTCGATGCTACGTCGTTACTCGACGGTACATATTTCGCGGAAGAAATGCGACAGGAAATTGTGAGAACACGCTGGAATGGAAGAACCGCGTTCTCGGTTGAGCGTAGCTTTCGAAATACGGAAGAAGAGGGACGTGTTTGCGCGATCTCCTTCAAGACCTCCTCCAATGTTTCCACGTTGCGTAACGAGAGCGCCATTGTGATGGTAACTTTTATTTCTCCCCGAGTTACGCGACCGCGCGACGTTTTTAACATTCTAGCGTTTTATAAATTAAGAATCAACCGGAGCCTCGTCCCCTACCCGCCTCGCGCTCTCGCCCCGTGAAAATACGACGGAAACGCTCGGCCGTGGATTGAGAAAACAGACTCGCGCAAATATTAGCGCGCGCTGCAATTTGCCAGCGCCGGCCAGCCCAATTAAAAACACTTCTTGGGACCGCGGGCTAATTTTACCGCCGGGAAGATGGTAAATACGACCGTTAGCGATGAAACGGGGAGCCTCGCGGAATTTCATACGTCGCGGAGGTAGATAGAGCATTTCGAGCGCGGCGGGAATAGTTGTGCCGCGAAAAAAGAACGAACCGTGGAAGAAGGCGGTTCCGATACGCAAACTATCTCTTTTCGAGTAAACTCAATGCAAACTCATTCGTAGCGGCGGTCGAGCCGGCCTCCCCCATCGTACACAAAGTTTGCCAGACGAGAGAATTTGATAGACACGTAGGAGAAGGCGACCGCGATCGTGGTCGGGGTACAGAGATCTGTCTATTCTCGAAGATCGATTGGGGAGACACTTTCGACGTTTCTTTCTGCGTCCCGTGTGCTCGGGAGAAACGAAAGCGACTGGGGGGGAATAGGGACGAAGCGATTGGTACCGAGGTGTATGCAGATCGTCGGAATACGCGGTTGTTTGCCCACCGAGGGAAGAACTTCCGAATTTGTCTCTTTACTTGGTGTACGAGTGACGCACGTGGGTATCGCGAGGAGTGCCTTAAACCGGGGATTTCCCTGAAAATCCTAGCGTGTACCGATACTTGACAATCACGATTAATGATCCTCTACTTGCATATGTTTATTCAAGGAACGTCACATTAAAACAGTCAGCTTTTGTCCGTATTAGACCTTCGAGGGTCTGCAGATAACCCACGTCACAGGGTATCCCCAGCAACCCTCGTCATTCTCATCCAGGGTCTTTGAACGTCCACCACTGTCCACTCAAATGCTAGTCATCCCCTCCCATCAGAGAGAAAGGAAAGTGGGAAATTGAAGACCATCTCGTGTACAAGAATTGGACGTGGGAATTGAAACGAATCGGGCGTGATACACGGTCGAAAAAGATAGCACAAAAGAAAATGGTACCTAGGATGTGTTACTTAGGATTTAGACGTCCAATTCCAATTCCACCTGAACATTATCTACTTATAAGTGACAATTACACAAAAGTCAAGAATCCGAAGTGTTTGATCCACAAATTCTTGTATCTTATAATGTTAATAAAGGAACGTAGGTTTCAATGTTATCCATAACTTCTGCTGAATTTACTAATTTGTTGTCAAAAGTGATACTAGAAATTAATTACAAATTTCGGTGCATTTTTTCAAACACGTGCCATTGGCAGAATGTTTATGTTTTCCATTTGCTTTTTATAAGTTGTGTTTAATACTGTCATACCTTCAAAACTGCCGAGTCAGTTTTTTACAATACTAACAATTTGTACAAATTCTTTATGTTAAATGTTTATCAACTTCGATGGGACTTTAAAAAAAAAAACACCAAAAAATACCTCCCTGATTTTTTGTATATTAAATTTAGGGATCATTAAACTTTATATTAACGTCAATTTCAACTGCACGAATTTGCACGAAACAGAAAAAATAGCCAAAATCATTATTAAGACGTTCACCGCTCCGGCCCTTAGCATAGTCTCTAGGTCTCCTCGTGCATAAGACCCTTATGTGAATCTACACATCCGATATGCTTTTTCCAATTGTTTATACGATATCTACCATGACTTTTCCATCCTGGATGCTGTCTTCTGTTTTAAAATAGCAGTCAAACGCGATACACGTTTTAAAAATAATTTGATAAAAAAATGTTTCGAACAAAAGTTAGTCAGTATTCAGTTGACAACAAATTGCAAAAGTAAATATTAATAAAAAAACTTTTTATTCACTGAAAAATCAGGATCGGCTTAATTTTTTTAATGGAACTGTATATTTTTTTATACACCAATCGATGCATTTTTATATCCTCTTTAAAAAAGTATTAGGGTACTTAGGAGGAAAACTGATTAGTTCAGAAGTTATGAGTTTTGTCCCGAACGCTCATACACGCGTAACACTGTGCGCCGTCGCAATTCTGAGAAAGTGCATCGAAGCTTCTTGGATTTAGTGTGAATCAGCAAGGGGTTGATTACGTACCATCGCTAATTCCCCGTCCATTGAGCGCAAATCTGCGGAACCGTCCAGCGGATTCCAATCCAATAATATTTCCCGCGACGTAAATCCATTAGGAAGCCGGCAACCCCCTTGATCCATCTGACACGATAACCATTTCGCAGCGAGATCCGACGCGACTGTAGCAAGATTAACAACGTCCTTCCTCTCGATTTCTTAACGGCGCCCATGGCGAGGGGAGGGCACGGCCGCCACGGGGTTGATTACGATAAGGAATTCCAGCCTGTAAATCTGCGGAAATCCCGGAACAGTCCCGGCGGTGGCCTCGACCAGTCGTCGGGAGTCGGTTACCCTCTCGCGGGTGTGTTTATCTAGCGGGTGTGTCGGTTGAATCCAACCGCCGGGGCGAACAGGAGGCGAGGCCTTATCTTCTATCGGGGATTCCTCCCGGTTGTCGGGGGCTGGGGGTTGGCCAACGGCCAAAATGGTAATGCAAAGCCCCGAAGCCGCCGGCGTACTTCACGAATCACATTTCCCAGTATTCACTTTTCGCTTTTCCGCTCGCCCCTTTTCCTTCTGCCCTGGCATCTGGAACGATAGGGGGAGGGAGAGAGAGAGAGTGAGATAAAAAAGGGGGCTCGGGCGAGTAAGGATAAAAAGGCAGGAACAGCATTCAGGAACTTCGTTCATTCGGCTGGTAGCGTGGTAAAAAGCGGCGTTTTCATCACGTTAATCATACCGCGGAACGCGACGTCTCGTAGGATTCAGCCCGAGGCCGCATTAGCGTGATCGATTCCGCGGGCTCGACGTGATCGAACATCCGACGTTTTCGACTTCGCTCTTTTTCCTTCGCACGACGTTTCTGGGTAAATATCCCGCCAGACTTAATAAATTCCAAAAAGATTTATTTCATTTTATGCTGTATTTATTCAGTGAAAAATCTTTAAAAATAGCTTCATTTTTCGGCCGATCAAAGTAGAATGACACTTTGAGTGACGTGGCTGGAAGAATATTCGCCTCTGCGCGCTGCCGTGTATTCCATACCGATCTTGCAATTCTAGCGCAAGGTTAGAGCAGAAACATTAAGAAACGCCATGGAGCACAACGTATCGTCTGGGAAGAAACACGCTTGGCCTTCCAAAAGCGGGATTACGGTCTGCTGATCCCGATTAAAGTTACGGAACGATATTTCAATTATTAAAACGGAGACTCCGGAACAGTGGATAATCGGATACCAGTGTTAAAGCGTAACGACAGTAAAAAGAAACGGACTGCCGCGGCCCTTCCGGCTGTAAAATTAATGCATCGCTAAGCCCCGCCGGCTTAAAGGCGGAAGAGCTCCTTTAATCGTCTGGGAACGATGGCGGGAATAAAAATAAGTCGAGCGTTTTACCGATTCATGGCCCGTTATATTCGCTCGGCCGATGGACCGACGTTAGAATCTGCTGGAGAGACCGATGAAATTCCATTCCCGACCGAGGGGTTCGCTGAAAAAAGGCACACAGTGGCTGGCTTCCGCTTAAAGGGGTTCAGAGTGGAAGGGAAAAGACAGGATTCCATTATCATCCGGAATCAGGATCGTTTAAAGTGAAGCCATTGAGAGGGTTTCAGAGGAACAAAACATCCAAGGAGTACAATATCTTCTATAGATCCTGATATGAAAACAGAATGATGGATCATTTTATCATCTCGAGTCCCCCCCCCCCCCAGAGTCAACCGCGTTCTTCTTTCTGATCAAACAATAATCACCCTCTATCATGGCGCACCAGCCACCCGAAACCATCTATCAAGCATGCATCTCGAAGGAGATCCAGCTGGCATGGACGGACAGTCGATGGTGCCGCGCCATGCAAAGTGGAAGAAGACACAACGAAAGTGGATCGGATAGAAAAGTAGATCGAGCCGCGAGGGGTGGTTTCGGTTTCAGAGGATGGTCGGTGCACCACCCTCAAAGCGCGGGTGGTGACGAGGGCCCGAGGATACACACACGCCACCGTGTACGTAGGTTCGGTGAGTGCTGGCAGATGTATCTTGGCACGCTACCAAAGCTCTAATGTTATCCAGCAACTGGGGGGACCGAGTTGTAGACGAGTAAGGTATCGCGAAATTATCGTTACTCAAGGATTTACTGGCTGGCAGCCGGCTGCCAAGCACCTAGCTGGTGTCAAGGGAAAAGGAATTCTTCTTCCGCCCCCGTTCTCTTCCACTCCTCCCACCCTCGATTCCGACATAGTCACTACCGCCGATTTAGCCGACTATCTTTTCGCGTTGCCGATTTCACGCGATCGAAATAAGCGTCCCACGACTCCCCGAGTTCATTACAATTTTTTTTACAACCGCGACGTTCATTTCCTCGGCCGGTGCAATTAAATAAATGAAGCGGGTAGCGAGGACGAGTTACTTGCCCTCTAAATTTCACCGCGCGGTATAAAAATTTCAGGCTATCCAGCCAGCTCAGAGTGTTTTCCGCGTCTCTGTTACTGGTCGATCCCTCTCCTCCCGGCGAGGCCATTCCATTATTTTATTGTCCTTCCCGCTGTCTCTTTACCGCACTCGCTTCGAAAGTTTTATCATACCAGTCTCCGCGTCGTCTCGCGAGGATCGGCTACTTTTCTTCCCCGAAGGGGAGGCGGAAGATAGAGAAGAAACTGTCGCGGGCGATCTCTCGCTGGCGGATCCCGGTCCCCGGGAAACTCGAAACGGTTTATCATGGTCTGGAAAACAGATTCGTCAGTTCATGGTTCATCGAGCCGTGAATACTACGATCCCGATCGTTCCCTTGGAAGTTTTGCGCCAAAGAGCGATAGGCGTGCACCGGAACCCGGGGGATACCTCGGGGGGCATTCAGATTCCGGCGGATAAGTGGTAATATCAAAAGGGAGTCGTGCTCGAAATCGGTTACGCGTGGCACGTTTCCGCCAGCGCGGCGACGTCTATCGCGAAAGTTAAATGAGAACGAGTTAGGCTGGCAACAGGCGATAAGCTCCCGAGTCTTACCCGGCCCCTGAAGCATGTCGATAATGACGAGCCATTGTGCGCGAGTCCCCCGATGAGAGAACCTTCGCGGAGCCGCCTTGAAAACCTCGTGAGGATAGAAACGGGGAACGATTAGGCTCGCCGAAAGGGGCAAACAATCTCGCGAACATTATTATTCATTACGGTGTTCCGATATTCCCCGGGGAAGATAAAATTACCAGGGGATCGCGGGCGGAGTCAGTCGCGTGTAATCAAAGTTCGTTGAAATAATAATCGTCGGCGGCGGGGGGCGGGGATGGAATCGCCTCGGTGGCGAACGGTACGGCGGTTTCTCGAACATTTATTGAATCGTTTCGACGTTGATTAGGGTGGAAGGGCGAAGGGCGAACTTAAACCAACCCCGCGCTGGAAGCCTTTACGAGCTGCAAACTTTCTAATTGTAAATCTGGCGCGTCGTAGAGTCGAGGAGCACGCCGAAGCTTCCACGAGTTCTATGTAAATATGTTTACCGGATGGAGAGCTTCCCCGAGAGTCTTTGGAGCGAGGAAGCGACTTTCTTTGCGCCACGGATACGCTTTGTTTCCCTGGGACGGGGGGGAACTGATAGAACGGAAGCTTCGAAACTAGTTCGCCGTGAATTTTCTATCCAAGGTAACGATCGGTCAACGAGTCGGTGGGTTTCGTTCGCGGCGACCTCTGTTTTCGTCCTTTCCCTGCCTCTGCTCGTTCGATCGCTTAAATCTGGCGGCTCCATACGATTCTAAATTCAACGCCAATGAATGTTTGAAGTCGTCGGCGCGAATTAGCGTTACGTTGGTGAAACACAACGACGACTTTAGTGGGCCATGTCGGTGGACAGGAAAATAGGATATTCCGGGGACGAAAGTAACCAGACACAGGGACCATCCGATATTCCATTAATACTCATGAACCGTTCGAAATATACTCCGAACTTTAATTGTCCTCCAGAGGACGATCCGCGTTCGTCTTTAAGTAACGCGAAATGGGACGGTGAATTAACCAGGACACTATCAAGCAATTCGTCAAGTATTAAAGCGTTCGGGACTCGACCCGTGGCCGATCGTCGATGTAACTTTCAATTTGTCACGAATCGAATCGATCGCTGATGTAAGCACCGTATTACGGCCTGACACGGTTTACGGCTTGTACACGAATACTATATAGTGTTTCTATGAACGGCTTTCTGTTAATATTGTTCATAAGAAACCCTTTTCCCTTCGAAATAATGTTCATGGTTCTCCACCTTCACGTAGGGGAGACCGGGGCTGGTTGGCCCCAGGGGTAGGTTGACTAATTGTTAATAACTTTTCACTAACGTGTGCTCTACTGCGGAGCGATTTTCTGTAGAAACAAGTCACTTCTACTATGTCATTCATTTGTTTCCGACACCACCATTACACGTTGTTTGGCAGTTACCAGCGTTTATCGAAAAATTGGCTATGTAAGTAAATATGTTTTCTTAAAGATTTTATGTTTCCACGCTCTATATAATTACAGTAGAATTAATGCTAAGGGACTATTTTAAAGTTTGTTTATTAAACGACCTACTGAGACTGCGTTTTTGATTTTACATAAATAATTAAAGGTTATATAGAGTATTGAAGTCAAAATGATCGTTCGGGGCTGGTTGACTAATAACGTTCGGGGTTACATGACTAAGCTGGTCAACCAACCCCAGTGATATTAATTTATTACGAACTTTTCGTTACTAAAGGTTAGTTAATAACTTATTTTACCGAACAATGAGGACATATCAAAGAAAGTCAAATAGAGGTTCAACTTCAAAAGAACTTATAGAACAAGCATGTCGTGAAGTAATTCTTGAAAAGAAAAGCATTCATGCAGCTGCTGTGGAACATAATATACCGCATAAAACACTATATAGATATGTAACTAAAATGCAAAGTAAAATTGAACAAAATCCAAGCATCCCAAGGTCACAGATAGTTTTGGACAGAGTTGGATACCAGAGAAACAGGCAAATTTTTACCGACGAAGAAGAAAAAGTTGTTATTTATTATTAAAAAGTAATAAATATTTTATAATGAAACAACTCTCGTGACATTGTGCTATTTTATTACCATTCAGATAAGTTGCTAACAACATTTTCTTCACTGATTGCACCTATAGTCAACCTACCCCATACTGTTAGTCTACCAACCCCGACCACGGGGCTGGTTGACCAGCATGTAAGGTGTTAGAAAAACATTAAAATGCCTTAATTATTGTCACATTTAGTCAACTTTAATAATTTAATCAGATAGCCAAATGTATGCCCTATCAAATATACTAACCGGTTTAATGATATTTCGTCCACATAATTTATTAAAAATCAAAAACTGAAAAACTGGCCTACCAGCCCCGGTCTCCCCTACTCATCCCCAAAACACGAAGCAGAAAGGAAATATTCGAGACGAAAGTACCTGGAGCACGCGTCGACGATCCTCGATTATCCCGTTTCACTTAAGCCGAGCCCGATAGCCCGCGGGGCGGGCTTCGTTACGTACCACCAAGTCAACGTCCTGTTCCCTTATTTTCCATGCGACGCGACGGCACGAATTGGATTTTTACCAACACGGAAGTAGGCTTAGGAAGAGAAAAGAGGAGGAAGAAAGGCGAGTATAAAAGAGTCGGGGGTGAGTCGAAGGGGGTGTGGGGGCCGGCGGATTCGAGGCGGCCGCTGCTTCGAATCGAATAACGAAGCTACCGCCGTGCCTTCTCGCCGGAATAATAAGGACTCCGTTCTCTCGAGATCGAGAAAATCGATCGGGCGCCACCCCTATACATCGCGCATTATTACCGTCGCCTGTTTCCGACAACTCGTCCCCACCCCCTTTGGGCGACGCCTGATTGTGGCCACGCTTGACAGAGCCACTCGGATGGGTGTTACCCCTGCTGCTGTTCGCGATGGTGCTGGTGCCTTCCGGTTACCCTCTGACACTTCGCGCTCACCCCCACGGGGGTGGGAAACAGAGTGGAAGGAAAGCTGGCCTCGGCCAGACGCTGGGTAACGGGAATAACACCCTCCCCCCCCCCCCCTAACCCTCGCTCGATGAAATTACCCACCAACATCTCGGAATTTTCTGTTTCTCTGGACGGCAAGCCTTATAGGATTTCATTTATCACTCCGGCGGAATAGGGGGAGCGAAACTAAACGCGGAAAGTTCCCTCGTAACTGCTTACAAGTTTGTGACGTTTACGCGGATGCAGAGGGGGCGCAGAAATTAGAGAAACGCGCGGTGGTATAACCGTCGGTATTTGCAGCGTCATCGACGGTAATACTCGCGGGGCATTTATTATCCATTCCGTGAAATCTTCTTACGGTGTGAAGAGATTCATTAGCTGCTATGTGAACGAGGAATTATAGAGTGCTCATTATCGGTGTCAACCATGTTTAAGCGTCCCCATTGGAAAGCAATTACGCGAGAAATATCTCTAATTGGGAAGCTCGTGATAGAAAATAGGGCGGCTTGAAAATTTAATACCTAATCCTACCAGGGATTTAAGGGAAGTTACAGCTTCTCTACCGTGATTCCAATTTAGTCTCGCGCCAAGAATAAAATCCTTATCGTGCCTCTCCGAGGCCACTTAATATCCGGAGCAGATTCGAAGGGCGACGCTATAATTTCGCCAAAACGGGGCTGCATTTTCATCGGAAGGTGATAGGGGGCAGTGTCCCGTGGCCGCGAGTGGAAATCAATTTTAGCTGTGCACAGAGATCCGAGGGGTACCTTCTGCCCCGAATACGTGACTCAATATGCTCGAGCCAGGCTTAGAATGACCCCGTCTCTCATTAAGTTAACCCTATATACATGCAATCTCTACATTAATGTATGCCGCGTGAGCTTCCCTCGTATCACGACAGGCGGCTGTATCGTTTCGATGTCCAAGCAAAATCGAATCTACGCCAACGACGAACATACGCGTAATCTCAACGTGGGATGGATTCATTAAGAATTTTAAAGAGTTCCGCCAATGGCAGCGTTCCAGGAGGACTCTAGAACGTAACACGTATTAGGCGTTTTATGGGGAAGCTAGAAAGACCCCCGCCTGTGTGGGTGTTCGATAAAAATATCACGAATCTCGTATTTCTCTGGCGGAGATAACTTTATTGCGGCGATACCGTGATTGTTACGGCCTTCATATTTTCACAGCCGCGCCACGGCGTACCTGTAGATTCGGTTGTTCAGCTTCCGCTAGAAATTCCTTCGGTCGTAAAAGCCTCCATTCCAGGAACACATCGACAGCGGGAAAAGGGGGAACGAGGTAAGCCGTGCACGGTAACTTTGTAGCATACAGTGTATATATTCAACAGTTAGAATAACAGCAACAAACGCAGTTTGCGAGTAACAAGACCTCGTGCCGGTGGCACTTCCAATTTTCTTTGGTCCAAAGTAAAATATCCAGCAACAGTAACGAACGATAATCCCCAGGTAACGAGCTTCCGCGTAGATTCAAAGAGACCCATTCCGATGCTCTTTGAATAATGCAGATGGTTGTTAATAGTGTCCATAGCCATGCCCTTGCGATCCTCCAGTCCCCCCGTAGCCGCCATAGGTACCACCCTCGTGATTGTTGCCGTCAGAATTGTGCACGTACGCGAAAAATCCACCGTGAGGATCGGCATGGTACTTGACGACCCGCACGTTGCCGCCTGGTTCCTTCACGGTGTATTCACCGACCACGTTTTTGCCTGGCCGAAAAGAAGCCTCTGTGTTAACTTGCAAAGAGACAGAGGTGGTAGAAGCTACTGAAGAGAATTTGTTAATTTCCGTTTCCTTCCGACTCTCGGCTGTGATACACTAAAGAGGGTGCTTCCGAGAGAAAGAGCCCTAGCACCTACTTTGGTACACCCTGTACGCATAGCACACGATCTTGCCAACAAGAGGGAAATATAATATATCGACCTGTTGAGCAGAATTTATTTGCATCTATAATTTACTTTCCACCGCTGCGAGGTTCCTGCGGCTGGACGATAACCGCGCGCATACTTATCGCGTATAAATAAGAAAGTCAGCATCGGGAGAGATTTATAGTCCGAAGCGGAACGATATGTCTCGTTCCCCGTCCGTCATTCACTCACCATCTCTGTGCTCCTTCTGGCCATGGTAGTCGCCGGTGTGATGGTCCTCGACTCCGTAGGAAAATTCGTACTTCGGGTGGGCCACGTAGCCGACGTGATGACCGTGTTTACCGTGAAGGGAGACTTCTTCCGCGGGTCCTTCCACGGGGCCGTGGAAATGCGCGAAGCTGTGAGCGTGCCCTGCCGATCCGGCCTGCACCGCCACGAGACTAACCACCGCCGAAATTAAAGCGATCTGTGTACAGAAAGATAAATTGCCTCGTTAGGTAAAGTGACGTTTGTGAGAGGAGCTATCCCTGGCTCCCAAACGCGAACCTTGATCAGCATATTGCTGCCCGGATCCCGACGAAATGATATTCCAGGACAGATTCATCGCAGTTTATATAGCGGCGAGCGTTCGCCGTTTTTGACAGGCGGAATTTCGCCACCGTGAACGTTATTTAACGTCGAAACAACTGAACGTGCGACAGGCGTTGCGCCTGCATCCGAAAAAAAACGGAGGCTAGGTACATACCAATCGGTTTTCTGTGCATAAAGTATGGCATTTCTTTGACGGCTGGACATAACGACAAACCTTCCACGCACGTGGATCCACGGCCTGGCATTTCTGCCCGAAACGACAATCGATTCCGCTCTATTGATCCTGACACGGAAGAGTTTTTGCCATCCCGGTTGGCTGTTTGTTATGCGCCAACGCAAAAAGCGATCCCTCGATACGACACGGTGATGAACCGTTAGTAAATCAAACACGAGGAGCGCCGGTGTTTCGTCGCGCGTTTGATGCTCCGCTGTGTTTGCTTAATTCCGAGTTAAATAAATGCTGGACTCGTTTGTGACACGAAATACAAAACGGAGACCAATGTCCCGCGCCTAAAATTGCCCATCGCGGCAGCCTTTCTCTTCTCGTCCAAAACAATATCATACGCGACACTCTTGCAACCGACGCGGGAATACTTCTTCCGCACTCGTTCTTCGAATAACTACGCAACCGACCAGAGATTTATTCCAAATTTTTTACCCGTTTCGTCATGAGGGATCGCCGCCTCTACAATTGTTCTGCGACTCACTGCACGCCCTGTATAAATTCGTTTTCTTTCACACGGTCAAGGGGAACTGGCATTTTTATGGGCACCCGCTTCGCACAGCTTCGGCGGAACTTCCACAGGCAGCCTTTCAGTTAGAAATTAATCTGAGGAGTTTGCGCGTAACTGGCGCTACGTGTACCCAACCGTCTAACCAGAGACGCAATCGAGTTCTCTGACATCGTGGGTAACGTTTTCAAAGAACCTTTTAAGGGTTTCGAACTTTCGCGAGGACTTACGAAGCGATTACGCTTTCAGTCCCCTAAGTAGCTGGATTGTGGCGATGGCGTTTTACCTAGCGTAACTTCAAGTCAACGTTTAATCAGTTCTGAAATTGTCAAACTGGGAGGGAAGTTGGGCCGGGGAAATTTTTATTTGTTACTCCGATCGGATTAAAAGCTCCATTTAAGACGGTATTCTTAATTCGTCTCAGTTATTCCTTTCTGATACGACAAAGGCACGCCGCACAGTGGAACGACGTAAGGACAATAACTGGACATGGCAATTACTTCCAAACGGTTTGGATTTTCATTGTAAAAATTTGCACACTTTCAATTCGTGTTAAGTAGAATATCACAAAATCGAAAAATAGCCAAATTTTCGGTGGTTAATTTCACCCCCCTTCGAAAGAATTTGGGCACCAAACAAAAAATGCGTTGTAATCAGGAATAAATACCATATATATTTACAAATTTTCAGAATTACTTGAATTTTCGGGGTCGGGATCGTATCTTGTACCAAAATTATTAGGTATAACTTATAGTGACGATTCATTATTAAATATAACAATCTTGGAAACAGGCACGTGATTCATGCGTTCGTCGATATACGCGTGTCGCGACGATCGGGCCTGTCTGCTAGCCGAGGTTAAATACGTATAAACTGAAATGTTTACATTATATTTATTTTATTAATCGCAGCTAGTAGCAGGTAATTTTTGTACAGTTCAAAACCTTACCAGTAAAGGATTAAATTAAGGTATTTTAGAACTTGGGCGACTTTGAGCAAAACTTTAAATCGCTAGTTGAATTATTCTAGTATTGAGTGCAACACATTTTTATTTAATACAGTTGATTATTGATGAAATCCAAGTTAATTCAGAATGTTTTTTGTACAAAATCATTAATAATAAGATACTCAGCAATATGTAAATTATTGAGAACTTATGAAGTAATAGGATTTAGGCAATAATGGTTTAAAGTGGTGCAACTGAAAGACAAAAAGACTGAAATTTTCATATAGGTCAGATTCATATACAATTAAATCAAACTTAATGTGAATATAAAGTTTATTTCTTTGTGTTTTCTAATGCTACGAACACTTAATAAAGATTTAATGAAGCTATAGAACAGAATTTTGACACTTCAAATTTTGGCCGATGTCCAAATAAATAAGGCATTCTCGTTCCACTGTGCGCCGGGTAAACAATTTTGAATGAATACACTGTTTACGAGATTTAGCGAAATCAATGCGAGTGGAATTCTACGAGAATTTGGAGCATTCGTCACTTTGAAAGTAACAAAGTCACAGTCACTTGGAGCGTTTCAAAAATTTAATCCCAAAGCCGCTCCAGAGCGGGGTGCGAGGGGGCGTTTCGCGGAACTTTGCCGGAAACGTTCGTTCGCGCGCGCTGTGAAATTATAATTAACTTAATCTCAACAGGGGCTATGATAACGTTATTAAAATAACGTGGGACCATGTAATGTCCTTAATTAAATAAGTGCATTCGTTTCGAACGAGCCCGTGGCGCGGCACGGAAAGGGGTGAGAGGGATCCTCTCTCTCACCCCCGGGGATAACCAATGGCTGCCGAGGCTGAGGGTCTTTCGACTTTCCCGACATATTTCTCGCGCGTAGAAAAGCTTGTTTCACGCACACCACTCGTAATCCGTCCTTTACTTCGGTAACGAGAGTATCGATCGGCGCTGCGCGCCGCAGCGCGCGTTCATACGCGGACCGGATATGCGTCATTTTGCGTGGGCATGCGGAGGTTCGCACTCGCCCTCGCGACAAGTTCGAGGACGTTCCCGCCGTTTATTAAAATATTTACAGTGCAATTAGGTGCCCCGGACCACAAATTGGACGCGTTCGGGATCGTTCTTTGTCACCGGCGAATGAAATATTATTCTCGAATTAGTTCAACGGCAGGCACGCGGGGGTGCATTGTGCTGCAACGGTTGCCGCCCGGCGAAACGAATTCATTAAGATATATCCCGCTACGAATGTTATTTCTCTGGACCTGTTTCTCCTGATTGTCTGCGACCGGTCACGAGGCAAGAACGGTTTCTTTAGCAGCTGCACTGTAATTTGTCAGACACCCCCGTGTGCAGAGTCACGAAGAGCCTCCGGTGACAGAGTTCTCGAGCTTGATGGTTCAGTGAAAATCGAAATAATTTCGCTCGCGTCGCGGAAGATGTAGACGACGGCGCGCGCTGCAGGCTAATTACTTTAATAAGCTTCGAGTGGCAGCTGATTGTATCAGGAATCGTCGACGCGCGAACGACGCGTCAGGCGCGCGGAAGCGGAAGGGGTTGCGACACTCTTCGACGCATCGTCGTAGAAGCGCGTAGGTACACGGCAGACGAACACCGTGAAACTTAAAGGGATTTTTCAGGGGCGTCCCGTCGTTTCCGCTTTCATTCGCGTGCGCCGATGGCTGAGCTGTTTAGCCCCCGCTGAAATCCGCCAACTCGCAGCAGACAGTTCTCTCTCTTAATTCCATTGCCCTCCGGTGTTAATTTCCTTAAATTCCATGGAATTCTGCCGTCGCTGGACCGCGAAGCTGACGCTTCGTGATGCTACCTTTAATATTTACAGAAGATGTGCACGGCGACGCGGGCACGGTGCGCGCTCAAACGCGAATAACTTCCAACGACTTCAGTTAATTAATTACAGGAAACGTTTCCTTCGAAAAACTCGCTCGGAGCTACGTGACGCAACGAAGAATTATTTAAAAGCGGTGCTCGGTTCGTTTTAATTACTCGCCCTGCCGAGGCGAACCGAGTACTTCGGCGCATCTTTGTTGGCCCAGTTCTCAAAGGGAGCTGCCGGGAAATTTGTGCCTGTGTATCAACGGAAAGCCGTGTCTACTCGATATCATCCAGCCCGCGCCAACTTAGTGGAAATTGTCGAAGCGTGCGCGCAATGTAATTACTAGTGATGGAAATTGGCGGCGGAATTGACGAGGGATGGGTCAGTGCGAGGGGGCGAGATCTTCGGGGTATGGTCGATCATGGTTCTTGGAACTCTTGCAGCCTCTCGAGCGTGGTTCCGACCACGTCGAACCTTGAATTTCCGTGCTCCAAGATCGATACGCGTCAAATTGTGTCTAGCTCCTAAAGGAGCAAGCTAGCCAGACCCCTGGTCCGAAGACACTCCCGAAAGTTATTCCCCGTCGAAACGAGGACAAGGGTGAACGATATGTCGGACCTCTCGTCGGACAATGTAGAACGTATCGTTATAAAGTTCAGTTCATTGTTTCGTTTATTTCGTGCTTAATAGGCTATTCAGTGGTAACAGTAAGGGTGATGCTTCAACCGTGCGCGGTGGCACCAGTCGAAAATAACAAGATAACATGAATAAAACAACAACAGAAATGTAACTTAGTTATACCCCATACGCGGTGCGCTTCGTCAATGCTTGTGGCCGTAAGTGCCGCCGGAATGGTCGTTCCCGCCGTAATTGTGAACCTCTGCGAAGAAACCGCCGTGAGGGTGTGCATGGTACTTGACGCTCCTCACGTTACCACCAGGCTCGTGGATGTGATACTCCCCCTCGACTTCTTTCCCTGCAATTCACGACGGAATCTACTTTAACGTGACCCGATCTTCATCATATTCGTTACAGCTTCCGTAGAAGGCCCTTTAGAATTAGAGGCGACCGCGTGAAGAAGGTTCAAATGTACGGAACCGTCTACGTCGGAAAGAAATCGTGTAGTCAGAGTGCTGGAAGCCGGTCGGCAGGCGAACTTGCTCCTAGTTCTCCTAATTAAGAGCAAGGCCGGCCGTCCAATTAGTTCGAGATTCTAATTAAGAGCGGGAGATCGAGTCGCGGTAGACTTTCTTGCCGGCGCTCGATCGATGCGTACCGTCGCGATGCTCCTTTTGCCCATGATAGTCCTTCGTGTGCTTATCGTCCACGCCGTAGGAGAACTTGTACTTGGGGTGGGCCCTGTAGTCGTGGTAATGATTGCCGTGCTTGTCCTTCCAGCTGATCTCCTCGTGGTGGCCTTCCACGGGCCCATGGAAGTGCTGGAAGGAGTACGCGTGACCGTGGCCACCCCCGTGACCGTTTCTATCTACGCCACTACCCCCTTCGTCACCTAGAATCGAAAGACCACGCGTTGGAGCGGTGGAAATAGTGCGATTTGAGTACGGTTGCTCACGGTAGAAGTACCTCCGTCATAGGCCCTTGGGTAGGCGTTGGCGACCACGATGGAAACCAAAGCGAAAACGATCAGTCTCTGAAAATGGAGAACCGGAAATGGAATTCTGATTTACGGCCGCTAAGTTTCGCGAGGTATCGCGAATATGTTTGACACTTTGCGACGATACCTCCTAATTGCTACTGAATTATCGATTGGAAATTTACCTCAGCCAGCGTCATGTTTCGTGCTCCAGGGGACCACCTGGAACCACTGTCCACTCGATCGCAGGGTATCTCGTTTTATAGGACCGAGCGGTGCACAAAAGAACGGTCCTCATTGAAGCATTAATTTGTCACACCTTGTCGGAGATGACGATAGAGTGAGAGGCGAGACTAGTCGCTCGAATGACCGTCTCCTTAACGGCAACGTTATGACTTCAGTTTTCGTCACAGCCAGACACGGGCTGGCATCAGTGCTTGACTATGAGGCACTTTTGCAGAAGTGCCTTGCAAAATGCTCTGCCAGTCCGAGGAATCGTGGCTTCTTGTTTCAACGTCTCTTTTCAAAGGTACGGTCGAATTTTAATACAACTCGGTTGAGCTCTGTGGAGGGAAGTAGACGGCACTCGCGTTGAAACGGAACAGCGTCGAGGAGATTTACGAAGACCTCCCTCAAACGAGGAATTTTAATTTCAAGTTGTACTCGTAACTATCGGGTGCGGGGCAGCGGCGGGCGTTACCGATGCTTTACTAGTTTTAATCAGTCCGGAAATCTGCGATAATGCCAGAATTATAGGGCTACAATTATTCCCGCGTCGGCCCGCGGCCGGATTCCATTAAAGAAGCCCGTCCTATCATATATTCGATCGGCGAACGCAAATTGGACTGTCGAGATTAATGAGCAATAAATTGCGCGTTTTCGACGATTGAGCTGAGCGGGTGTCAATATGTCGCTTGAATAGCCGCACCCCAGCGTGGCAATACAGTTTATTGTTGAATTTATTGCATTTCCGCGTACCGCCGGCTCGCATGATACATTCATTCCTGGCCGAATTGTAATCTATCGATTCGACGGAAAGTCAAATATTCTCACTCTCTCCCGCCTCCCCGCCACCCCCGAAACCCTCTGCGCCCATGATTTCGATGATTATCACCGATACATCATGCGAACGAGTAATGAAATATTTTTGACGAATCGCTCCATGAATTATTAATAAACGCCACCGATTGGCCTCCATTAACGTAACGTTCGCCGCGAATCCCCTGTGATTACATAAACATATTTCCGAATTCTCGGGCTGCTTTCACCCGCCCATCGAATATGCCGCGAAAAAAAGCGCTGCGCACGGTCCGACGAGTAATTAGAATAACGTTTCGCGCGACGGCAATGTCGGACCGTGAAATATTTTCCAGCTTCCGGCTGGTTCTTGCGCGATGAAGAAACGCTCGCTTGGCAAATAACGAACGGGGACGGTCAATTGGGTAATCCCTCGTTTCGCCGTCCGCGTTGCATAATTACCGGCCCCGCCGGTATTACCAATTCGCCGTTCGGCCAAACAAACTTTTCCAGCCGGACCGTATTAATCTATCGAGTGCTGCAAATTACCAAATCAAATTTAGTCGGGGATCCGCGGGATGAGCATCGAGCAGGACATTTACCTACCGTTCGCACGTATTCGGCGCTCGCTTTGTTTGCGCAGCCCGCGAATTACGCGTGAATTCGCTCTTTCGTCCGGATATACACGAATTATCCGCGAGTCTCGCGGATGGAGGCCACCGCCCGAAACTAATACACACAATTTCCAATGATTACCTACTGCGGGAGCGAAATAATTAGGGCAACCGGCGGGATAGTATTCAGATGCCGAGCAGAAGATGACAACAGGAAACACTTTGATGTTGATTAGAAGTTTTTGTTAACATTGTATTAATTACAAAACTGTACACGTATCCGTAGAACCTAGAGCCTCTCGCACAACAACTCCCCTGGAAAGAATCTGCAAACACACACCGACGTAATCCTCCGAGGATCGGTTAATACTAGGTCGACGAGGGTTTCGTTTCATGAGCATTACCCTTACACAGTATTACTGGCTGATACGTAACCTAACGCGATCTTAATTAAGTCTTGCGTGTAACCACGCACCCTCTTCGACAGCCTCCGCCGATCGGCAGCCGATTCACCGACAGAAGAGTCTCGTTTTAGCCGCCATGTCGTACGAATTCCGTGGACAGGGCGACGTGAGCGCTGGGACCAGCGAGTTCTGGATACAGTGAGTCGATACTGGAGCTGTCCACGTCCCCTCGGACGACAGTATCCCAGATTCCACGTCGGACCTGCAAAGACATCGCCCATTGTTTTATCTCGGAGTCAAACATTATCGCCCGGTGCTACGTCCGCGGTAAAAGGTGACGCGACGAAACGACGACCACCTCTAGGACCAAACGATCCCAATTACCAACGAAACGCAAACCCCTCTGTCACTCAACGACCGGGTGAAAAAATCCGACCGTGAGATACTGTTTGAAAGCTTACGTCTTGAGAACGGGCGAACTATAAAGAATAAGAGGATTCACGGGCGGCGGTTTAAGGAGAACGACGTCGACCCCCGAGGATTGTAGCTCGCATTTCAATGCCTCCGCAGCCCCTTCCACGGCCTTTCGGGACGCGCTGAACGCCACCAACCCTGTCCCAGCCTTGGTGCCATAACTCGCCACGGAATCGCCCAGAAGAACGATGCGACCTTTAACATAAACGTCTCCCTTGCAGTGTAAGCCAGAATGGCCCCTCCTCTAACCGTTAACCTTATACGTATCGAACTCTAGGAAGCGAGCAGAGAACGGACCCCTTTTCGCGCGGAGAAGAGGAATGAACACTCTGGCGGTTCGAAGGGGAGCGACCAAGTTGTGTCGCAACATGGATTCCCACGCGGAGCTCGGCTGTCTCTCTATAACGCCTGGAAGAGCCAGGCCCCCGGTGTGCACGACTGCCCAGAGACCTGTAATTAAGTAAAGTTCAAGCTTGCCTGTACTTTAAGCGGCCGCTTTCGGATGGCACGGCAGACACGGCGAAGATGCAAGTTTGCCTCGCGAAACTCGCGACCGTCCGACGGGCTCGGCCCCGGCGCGCAACTTCGCGAACGTGATCGTTAAGTCCGCGTTAACGTTCGCGAATTAGAACTTGCGTTAATTTCGCAGTAACGGAAAGACCGAGGGGCGGGGCCAGGGGGGAGAGTTTCCATTAAACGGCGCCGGAAGTAATTTATAGTCGCCGGAGATGCGGGAAGAACGGCAGGAATCGATAAAACTAAATTCATTGCATTCGACGATCGGTTATCAGGCGGGGATTGTTCGTTTCGACCGAACGATTTCCGGAGAGGCGAGGCTATTTTGCATCGAGCGAATCTTTGCGGTCACTACGTCTGGAAACTCCATTCCAGGCCTCCCTTTTCTCCCGTTTCTACGTCCTCCATTTTATAGAGACCCGATAAAACACGGCGACCGTTTATGTCGAACCGAACTACTAGGCGGAATAATCGCCGGGGCAACTATTGTGCATCCCCGTCTGCGCTCATTTAAATTCGTACTACCGCCGTTACTGTCTACACATTCTACGGCGTTCACGTCGCGCCCTTGAAGGATATTACCCTGGTCACGATGTCAGAGCGACGCGCTCACCCTTCGGGCTCTTAAACTCGCGTAATTAACGGCAGAAATAATACTGCACGCTCTGAGGATCAGAATGAATGGCCCCGAAGCCTCGCAAGCCGGGCATTGTCTCGCGGGGACGCGAGACGCTCCTGAAACGAGACTTGAGCGGAAACTTAATTAACGTTCCCCTGGTATAACGCGATTTTTCGTTAATTATGCGACTGGTCCGGTTGTTGGGTGGCAGCCGGACGTCACCGGTACTCGTTCGGTTTCTTTTAACCGTACCACGCGATTGTGGCGGGTAATGGATGCCGGGACCGTGAATGGAATCGAATTCGGCTACTCGCGAGCGAGCTTACAGGCAATACAGGCGGAGCGTGCGAAAATGAAGGGAACCGGATGAGAAGGGCAGCGAGGCGTGCTCGATCTTCGCCGTTCCGGGGCGCATTAAATCGGCAATTGCTTGCCGTCTTCCCCGGCCGGAAGTTTTGCTCTAACTGCGTCCAAACAGCCGCGTAAACTGTCCTCCCTGGTTGGGTCCAGCTCCAATGGCACGATTTGCCCGCGAGCACGTACTTCCGAATCTTGTGGACTTCCCTCCCTAGCCTCGGCTGGATCCTCCTCCCTTTCCTTCTGCTGCTCTATCGCCCGAAGGATCTTGATCGATGGCGAGCTGCCAGACGGGTCCAGCAGGCCTGCGAACACCTGTCGACAATCATCCAACGTTACGATACCGATTTCCATGCGGCGCGTTACAACGACTCGGCGCCTTTTGTGCCGCAATTCGCTCTGGTCAGGTGGTTGCGCGCTGTCTGGGGCTTATCTCGACAATTGTCTGGTGTTTGTTTTCAACTGCGATGCTTACTTGCGGAGACGTGGATTATCTCTTGATGTTAGTTGTGAGAGATGCATTAGAGGGGATTCCAGGAATAAGTGAGCAAACTAAGGGAGATTACTCTGCTACCTTGGAGGATCAGAGGAGTTCAAGATTAACACGAAAAATGGATTGCTTGTAAGTAATTTGTAAAACTTTGATGCTCAGTGTGTGGGTAAACTTGGACCTATCTCGCTCGTTCGACTTTGAAGGGGATGAAGTATTGAATTTTATAAAACACGGAGTTCCTTGGGAGCCTGACCTGACTCAGTCAAAGGACCGCCGCTATCCACTACCAGCAACGAAACTTTAATCAACGCCCCGAAGTAATTTAATTAATAAATCGTGCGTCATGCGAGCACGAGGCACAATATACAATAATTTGAATGCAGTTCCTCGCAATTTCAAATACCTACACTAGGGGTCTCAAAGCATGATGAGGATGTGTGCTAAGTTAAGTACTTAATATCGTTTCTATGAAATCTGCCGCAACGTGTGCTCCGATTCCGTTGTTTTTGTCGCGCTCGGAGATCATTGCCGCGTGGGACGCGAAAGTGCGACGACGATTACCTTGTAGCCGCCTTCGTAGAGTGCAAGGGCGATCTGCAGGCCCACGCACGTATCGCAGCTGGTAACGAGCACGTGACGTTTGTTACGGGACTCGTACTCGTCGCTGGCGTTCCTTGATTGCCGCATCAGGTAGGCCAACAGAGCGGCGACTATCGAGCACAGTGCCAATATTTGCAGGGCCAAAATGGCCCCGGTCTCAACGTCCATCCTGCAGGGTGATATTCAATCTGCGAAGTAGAAGTTACATCTCAATTACGCCACAATTCCGGCCGGGTCGCGCGGGGCCCTTCCACTTCCGCAATGCGCCAGGATAGTTTCGCCGTCGCCGTTATGGCACAGTCTATCACTGAGCGCGCTCAACTTTCGTACAGGATACATTTACAGCCCTGATCTTGCTGGAAGGATACTCCCAACTATGTACTCAACCCCTGGACACCCGCGATTCAGGTGCAAACACCGCGACGATAATCACGTTCCAGGAGATTAATTCGTTCCCCCTATCGCGATCCGCGATCTACATTCATCGTTTATCCTGAAAGGAGTACTCGAGCAATTTTACCGTGGACGGTGCACGCCGGGGCCCATGACGCTCGGATAATTCAACGAATCTGCTTGGCAATTTGCTCGCAAGGTCCCGTGACCGTGCAATCCTGCGACAATTTATTGCCAATCGGCGGCGTTGTTCTAACAAAATTGTTCGTGACGCTCGCGGGTCGGGCGGAAAGGCATCGTTGGAAGGCATCGCGAGTTTCCGTTTTTCCCGCGAAAAGTGAAGGGTGTTGGAAAGGTTTTTGCTGGTCGGCAGCGACGCGCCTTTCTAAAGAGCGTATCTAGAGTCAGCGAGGCGTGGCACGGAGCCGCTCCTGTTTCTCCGCGGCCATCCATCGCCTGCTCGTCGCCACGGATTCCGCTCAGATTTGCAAAATCGAACACAATCCATACCCCCCGCCGGTCGACACAGTGAAAATCGCGGGACGCCGTTTTACTGGCACGGATCACGTTCTCGTTAATGTGCTGAATCGATTAGCCGGCTGGGGGCCATTTCAGCTGGCGTAAAGAGGTATTTTTCACTCGCCGAGAATATTCCCCTTTGAGCAGCGCGCTTTCAGCCGAATCGCGGAATCGCTGAAAAATATCCGCGGCGGATTTGCGCCTCGCTCGCATACGTAACTGCTCGATTTCAACGAGGTAACCCCACTGCATCGGGAAATTATACAAAGTCCGTATAGACTCGCCGCCGAAAATGCTTTATTCAGATGCGAAATCAACGCTCGGCTAGGAAAATTGTTGCTACGGCCGTGCTGTATGTCCATTGACTTCCATTTACGAAGCCAATATTGAAACAGATGGTTTACGAGAATGCGGCGGAAGCCGAGGCCAAGCTTTGGCAACGCGTTCGAAGCACATTTACAACGATTTGTAACGCACCGTGGGCATTTGAAAGAGTTGAATGGATGCCTGTGGCTCCCACAGAAGGAAGCAGCTTTGGAACACTGCTGCAACTTTATGTAATAACCGCTGTAATCACCGGTATTAACATCGCAGTGAAGTCGGGATGTGTAAATAATAACTGACAGTTATTTGAGTCAGCGACCCCATTACGGAGTCACGAAACCGATAAGAACAGTTTTGCTAACGAACTCCTTGTTTCTTCCAACTGTTTTAATGAAACACTTTCACACGCGTGCTGGCATAAACTTTCCTCGGCTAATCAGCCCACCCAATCACTCTGCACAGCTTTTGATCGATAACTCTGTCGATATTCGAGCCATCCCGGGATACTGTTCCCGCTGATGAGCTCCCATTTCAAACGGAATACGAGCCTTTTCAGCGGCCCGAACGAATTATTCGGCGAAGGTCCGTCGGGGTTGCGCGTGACAAATTACATTTTCGTCATCTGAGAGCGAACGGGAACACCGCGTTACGGAAATTAATACGTTTCAACGTGTCCACCGACACAGAAGTTGCCTGCCGACGCAGTGTTCGCCGCTACCCACGAATTAGCAGTCGAAAATTATGATTACACGACAAACTATTCACGTTTTGCAGACGCACTTCGGTATCGCCTAAAAATATTCCCGTTGCGATAGGAAACCCCGTACAGAGTTGTTGCTGCAACAACGCGGCAGATTGAAGCGCACAAGGTGAAGAAACTGAAGAAAATGTGGAAGGCAGATCTACCGAATTTGCTCGATCGATGACATTCCTCAACTATTTCAATGAACAGAGTTGTTAGCGAAGAAATATCGACCAATTTGATAAGAAAATTACGATTTCTCTTACCTGGATACGTGCACACCAGATTTTCGAAGGTGCGTGCACCCGCAGGCTAACGCACGATGGAAACGCGGGTACGCACAGGCGAGCGAGTGCGCGCCTCGATTGCGTGTCGAATCATCGTGGCTAACTTTCTCTGGAATGCAGCGGCGGAAAGAAACCAAGTTGAAAGACAGGTGCCACGAAAATTATGGAAGCTTATCGGAGATCGCGCGAATGCCGCGGTTGTTTTTCTGCAATCTTGGTGAAACGCCCAGGCGCGGTTTCGTTTTTCGCTAAATCGCTTTGTATTACAATTAATTATCGCCGGCTGTCGGGCTTGTTAAATTATTAAGGATAATTGTTCGGTTATTTCGTTGGTTACTTTCTCGGGAGCTCAACGCGCGTGAAACGCGTGTCACGAACAGATTTGTTGTTCAGATGTACCAGATATCGTGAAATTCTGCGCGAAATCATCGATAAATGTATCGGTTACTTAAAAGGGAAAGTCAGAGGTTGGTCTTCAGCTCGACCCAATATCGAAATTCTGCATACATTCGATAAAACCCGCGAGCGTCGCAGACATTCCCGTTTGAATTGTAAATAAGCTCAAGGTTCGACTAATTAATTGCACCGAGTATTTTCCTTATGGTATTTCCGATGCGAAATTATACTGCGCGGTGATAAATGCTTGGGAAACGAGGAGGCGAAACGAAGAAAACGATACCGATACATCCCTGCGATTTCGTTGGAGCGAAACGGAGTAAAAGGCGAGTCGCTTTGACATTTATTTGCAAACTGGTCTGCTCTATAAATCCGTAAAAGACTTTCCCTCTGCTCGACACTGTTAAGAAAAATCGTTCGCCTGCGCAGGTATGGAAGCACGCGCACTTTCACACGCAAACGAGGAATAAACGGTTACTCTTCATTAGATGCAAAACAGCTGACTCTTCTCGTTTGCAATCATTTCAAAGTAATCAGTAAAGTAGAAGTAAGGACAGTGTTGACTTACCGCAAACTGGGTGAACGTTGGCATGTTTTTGGAACATTTTGCTGTATAGGGTAATTATGGGAGATTTGCCGCACCTGACGCAAAATTGTCACCGTGTCTAAATTTTACAATGAAAATTTTTTCCAACGATACATATTATTAGTTGAACATCTTGTGCTACTACTATACTCGGGGCCAGATATATTGGCCGGTGAATTCGTTTTCGCGAGCAACGATTGAGGAGAAATCAACCACCACCATCTGACGATCGTGGATTTGTCAGTTGGAGTTGCGTGGTCGTCGCAGGGTATGGTGGGGTAACGGGAACGCTGCTCGGCTCCGCCTGAATCTAGCCGTTTGGCTGTTATTTATTCTTAGCGTAATAGTTGTGTGCGTGACGAAGCTATTCGTAGACCAATACGAGATGAAGCTATCGAGAAGGAATCAATGTTCTGACCAATAAATCCAATGAATTTCTTCGGAGCTAACGCACACCTATTCTGATGTGTGTATTTCTACGCTGACAGCTCGGTTTGACCTACACGCCAGAAGCTTGGCACTATCCCCACCACTTCTGGCTCACTCTTGTTCTGCGAAGGCGAGAGCGAGATGGAACGAGAGCGAGTAAGAAAACGTTGAGAAAAGGAGCACCGAGACAGGCAAACGGTGTGGTGGGAGAATACACCTCACGAAACTCACCGGCCAATATATCTGGCCCCGAGTATAGCATTAAAGAAAATCAAAATTTTAATATTTGTCACCCTTAAAAAATTGAAACTAAAAACATCCTTTTTGGGGAGAGATGCCGCACATGCGGGAATGGTGCCGTATTTCGAAAAACGTTTATTTTTCCATTTAAACTTGTTAATTTTAACTTTTTATTTTAAAAAACAGTAAAAGCAAAGTAAAATGAAACATCTTTTTAATTTATACAGTTATAAAATACAATAAAATTGGAGAAATAAATAGGTACAGATATTATTTCTGCTTTTCTAAATTTAATTGTCTTTTCTTCTTCCTTCCACATTCATTGATATAAAAATTAACATTTGTTTTAAGTATCCTATCATAACATTGCAGCTTTTATGATTCTACTGCAAGTTTGAAAATGTATAAAATTCTTGTCCTTTTCCTTCATTAATATCTACATAATCAGTAACTGCCAATGTTCCCCCAGTTTATGTTACCGAATCTTATGGTTTAAACTCCCTGCTCATTGCAATTCCCCATAACGATTGTCTGCAACTCTTTCCCTTTCCTTACACCTCGTGCACGTGCATGCTTCTATGTTTCGCGCATCAGCTTTTCGTGTACAAAAAGCGTAACGGTTTGAACGAATAAATTACGCCTACAAGAGGCCTCGCGATGATCAGGATGAGCCTTCCTTCGCGGTCATGCACGGACGAGTCACGTTTCGCGGTCGCATTATCGAATTGTCGAAGTTTATTCGCTCGTGCTAATTCCGAACGGAATGCGAGGGTATCGACCAGCCTAGAAGCATCTTCCTTTAAATATAAACGATCCCGTGAACCCTGCGCCAGCGTGACGGAACGTCCTAACGTTCCAGTAGATGCCGGACCATCGAAAATCTGAATAAAATAATTCGTAGGGGTACGAAGGAATGCCTCGAACCCGAGGCAGCCCGCAATTTCGAACGTGCACGGGGTATTGGATCGCAGGATGAAGCTGAATATCGTCATCCTGTGATCGTTTAAATCGATACACGGCATAGTCCCCGCTATTTTTACGTGGGAGCTGATGTTTCTCTGGAGAGCCAACTAAGGAACCAGGAAGAAGAGCGCGCGATTTAACGGAGTTCGCTGGGCAACCACGCGGCTCTTTCCCCTGTAATCGCAAGAATTATTAGCCGCGGACTGGCGTTTACGGCGACCAGCAGTCGCGGGTATCAAGATACCATCCGAGTAGGTACATACCGAGGAACGTGCAACGGTACTCGTCGCTGACCGCCAGTGGCCGCGTGGAAAAGATAAACACCGCTAATCCGCGAACGCCACTCGATTCTTATTTACATAATGTTTACGACCGCTGTTTTTCGCCTCGATTACACAATCGTGGAACACCTGCTGCTGGCACACGCGAATCCTCCACGCTCACCCTCTTATTAAACGAGAACCCCTCTTGTGAAAGATTGATTCTTCCGCTTCGACTAATTCCCCGATAGCTAACCCATCCTTTACAAGTCCACATTCCCCGACCGAAGACGACCCCTTTATCGTTCGAGGAGTTGGATAATATCGCAAAACGGCGACACGGTGTGCGCGATGGAATGCGTTAGGTGGCTGGTTACGCAAGTCGACCGATAAAGGAGACCGTCGATTTCGCGGCAATTATGCAACCACCTCGTGGATGCTGATTTGACGGGTTCACACCCCGCTCGCTTCGGTATCTATCTCCGTTCATGGGTTGGCGACCACGCGATACGGAGCCTAGAAAGTTTCGGGCCGAGAGCACTTTTCCCGCCGCTGGGGCTGTGATCGCTGAGAACGACACGCTCGTCCAGGAATGCGAATCGCCGAGGAATAGCTACGTGCCATTGTAGTTTCACCCGAGTCAACACAATCGGCCTGGAGGCGAACGTTTAACCGTCGTTGAACGCTGGGACACCTGAGCCTGCCTCGTGTTTGGAGCCGTTGGATATTTTAGCGGGAACGTTTGTCGAGCGTACGCTCGCCGGTTACACCGCCCGTGGAGCCCGCAAGCCGAACGAAAGTATCGGGCGTCGTGTTGCACGAACAACTCCTTTGTTTCGATTAGTTGTCAAGCGAGGATCGTCGCTTCCGCCTCGAGGCCTTCGATTATCGCTGCTGGCGAACCGTGTCAACGAAACGAGACTGTTACTGGGATCCGTCGATCGATACCGCCTCTAGAATCCAGCGTTTCCGCGGCGTCGCGGAATTCACGATATCCTTCCGATCGTTTCGAACAGTCGCCGACGAAAGATTTCTCTCCGCTTTCGAAAGATAACCACAATGTTCCTTGCCGGCACGAAAGGAACACTTGGAAATCATGGGGTTCGCGATGGTCGTCTAAATTTATGTTTTCAGAGCGCGATTTTCTTTACACGTCACGCGCCACTCGGCACCATAAAACATGCTCCACTTCGCGGTTAATTAACTTATCAGCTCATTGCGCTCCTGCGAAGACAATGAGGATGGCGAAATTTCTATTCGAAGGTCGTTTACGCGATAGTTAGCGGGTCGTTGATCGACGTGGTGAAATAAACTTGATACGATGAAGATTAACGATCATCACCTTCGCGTTCTAAGCTACACTTCTGTCGGTGACACAAGAATTTATAAAATTTACTTTATTGCACACTATTAAAGAACTAAGTCTTCTAATTCTACTTGAAATCTCAAACCCCATGAAACGCATTAGCAACAACTGTACATCCACACCGAAACAAAACACTGTAGATTGGACGAATTCAGTCAGTTTAAACACTTTTAATTAAAAGCGTCGTCAAGAAAGGCTGCCCTACCTTGAGCTCGATGGCAATTTCCTGGATCACGGGGACTTTTCTTGCCATTAACAAACGTACATATCACCTGAAGAGACGACGATTCTTGGGTTACCGCGGCAGCTACTCGACAGTTGGTTGTTACTCACCAGAATTTGACCGTACAACCGAGGAACGCCGGGGTCAAGTAGTCAGGTGCACTTCGGTGTTCGTCGGTGGTCCGTTGGCAAGAAAATTCGGCGCACTCGAATGCGGCGCGAAGCGAGAAAACGTCGGGTTTACGAGCACTCGAAAGCGAGCGAGCGAGCGAGCGAGCGAGCGGCAGGCCGCGACGCGTGTTTCTACAGCACAACTGGCTTTCGAGAATTCCCGCTTGGAATGCCCACGAGGACGAACGGTATAAGATGCTTCGACACTGGCTGCCTCGACAAATGGAAAAGGCACGGTCGAGGCATCTTCGCCGCGCCTACGATTACGTGCTCGCTTCTATCGCTCATCAACGCTCTTCGGCTGGCGGCCAAGCGGCCGCGCCTCTACCAGGCGCTAATTTCCAGAGGAATATCCAGGAATAAGAGACTCTAATATGGTTTCAATTACAACATTAATTTGGTGTGTAACCTGACCTTCTTGTCCAAGATTATTAAAGCGAAAATCAGAGGTCCGATTCTTTTGGAAGTTGTTGTACAATGAAAGGGTCGACTCGAGCAGAGTTCAGGGCTATGGCTGGTAAAGAAAGGTTGCCACAAAGTAGATCATGGAAATGAATGGGAGTTTCTGCGGCGAACACCTTGCGGAAAAAGGCAGCAGGGATGAAAAATC
Organism: Andrena fulva; assembly: GCA_946251845.1. Taxonomy (NCBI): domain Eukaryota; kingdom Metazoa; phylum Arthropoda; class Insecta; order Hymenoptera; family Andrenidae; genus Andrena; species Andrena fulva. Next base: position 54,728,258 of record OX276329.1, on the reverse strand, counting down.
CACCTCTGCTGCATATTCAACCAAACAAAGCGATGGTACAGACGTGTTACAATGGAAAAAGGAAGGCACAAAGTTTGAATAACGAAACGGGCAGAAAGATAAGAACTGTATGCTACTCCAACGTGTTTGAGAATGAGGCCCATTAAGGATTAAGCTGGTAGAAGTTTCAGATGAGTTAACAAGACAATAATAAATGCAGGTAGCTTTTTAAAGAGAAGTTGCCTCGCAAAACAAACTTCTCTTCGTAAAGTAGATCCGGAGGTCCGAAACAACAAAATCGTTACGAAATTTATTTAATTCGGTGTCCCCAGTATTTCTGTTTTCGACGAAAAAGAGAATGCATGATAATGTTCGAGGAATTCCTTCGCTTTCGCGCTAATGTGAAATATAGCTGCGGAGACATTTGTTCCAGTTACGTGGGAATATGAACATTCGTAATAAACGTTCCACCACTCGGCGGGAAAAAAAATTAATTTTAATTTGCTTAAGGCCGCGGTGCCCTATCGTAGCTTTTCTTATTCCCGGCTCTATTTGCCCTATGATATATATCGCGCCGCTCCCTTCCCGCAACGGATAAAGCGGAAACGCGACAGAATTTCTGAAAACTCATCCCTGCAATTAATTTCACGTGGAAAGAAAAGGGTGGCTCTCAGTGGGTCGGTTTAATGAGAACGTCGGAGGGACTCGAAATTACGTAAATCAGAAAAGCTTAGCTGGCAAGCGTAATGCGCGGAGGCGAGAGGAGAGATTCGCTTAAACCTCTGATTCCTTTTATACCGAAACAATTCCTTTTAATTCGCTTAACTGTTTCTTCTTCTCCTTTTTTTTTTTTTTTTCAACCCGGCGCATTCCCGTGAATCGTTACAACGCGTTAATGACTTGGGGCGGGCGGGAAAAAAGGATCGATCAATTATTTCTGGACTGGAAAAATTCCGCGACGCGGTCGGAGGCCACGAAAAATGCGTTGCTGGAAGGAGCACTAACGACCACGGCCACCGAAACGTGTTTTTCATTTCATTCGGTTAATCTATCGTCATGGCTTCCGTCAGGCTCTCGACAAAACTGTGGTCCGCGATGACCTACATACTACTTGATCGATTAATTTTCCTTTGGCCCCGTTCGGTTTGCAAGTTTTCAGACAGTCGTGCATTACGGACCCCGACTTAAATATTGAGACACCCACGCAGGTATAATGGGATGGCGTACCAGATGTAATAAACCGGCGAACCAAGCATGGTAATATCCTTTCCGATCGATCTCGTAGGATGGCAATGCCAGGATTAATGGCACAATTGTAATCGACTAGGTAGTACACGTGCTTGTGCAGCTCTTTTCTGTACGTTGAAGTTCAGAGGCTTTAATTATGAGTGCGATACGAAGTAGGTGGTGGAGTCATCGGCTAAATTTCAGTCACGATTAACCCCTTTCAGCACTGTGTCATTGTGCGACAATGCGGTATAGCAGGCAGAAAATATTCGTTTCGAACGGGGACCGAATATTAATTTGCCGAGTAGGTCCCCGCGTGGAATTCATACTGATGAGCCTACCATCTTGTATGGTTAAGTCGACGATTTGATTAAGACTTATATTAATTAGAGGACACTACACTTTAAAAATAAAGTTTTGATAGTAGTCGAACACTTTCTATTGAGCTATAGAAGAGAGATAATTTCGCATGGAGGAAAAATGAGTATAACACCTTTACAATCCATATTTTGTATAATAAATATAATAAATACGATCGAATCGTAATAGAATGGGCGTGTTTCACACAAATATTTGTTCTCAGCGGAAAACTGCATTAAGAAGTCTATAATTGGAACGTGAATTACAATATCTTACATAAACAGCGTTTTTGTATGTTAAGTTGCATACGAAAATGTGATTCACTACAATTATTTCAACTACATTGCCTCTCCGTTAAAATCTACGAAGCTTTGGTGAATAACGATACGGATTTCAAATTTCCCAGACAATTCTATAACATTGGCAGCCCTGACGCCACTAGGCCAAGTTATTCCCTATGCAGACTGGAAGGGAGGCGTCCACGGGCGTCCATCGGCGTCCATACTACGCGTGTGCTTCTCGTTCACTTCCTTTTGGGACTCGAAGGTAGGAGGAGGTTCATTGAGGTTCTCGCGTACTTCTCACTTTCGATAATTGATTTTGGTACACCATTCTCGCCGTAAATGTTCCGTTCAATTACCGTGGAATGCGCCAGTAAATCGGGGAGGCTCCGTAGATCGGAATTTCATCACTCGCTAAATCGTTGCTACGGGTCGAGAGGAAAAGGCTGAATTAATGGATAGTAGTAGCGAGCTCGTCGGCCACGTGGCGAAGCGTCTCACTCAAGAGGAAATGGAGAAGATGCAGGCGCAGAATTCGCGTTTGGTCCCGGAATTTCGAGCAAATCAGCTCGAGATGGAAGCTAAGAAACACTGGGATCTATTTTACAAGCGAAACGAGACCAGATTTTTCAAAGATAGACACTGGACGACCAGAGAATTCAGCGAACTGTTGGGCTTGGGTACGGGGCGAGGTGAGAACGTGCTCCTCGAGTGCGGCTGCGGCGTTGGAAATTTTGTGTATCCTCTGATCGAGGATGGATTGAAATTTCGGAAAATCTTTGCCTGCGATCTCTCCCCAAGAGCAGTGGAATTAATGAAGGTAAAGTATATTTATCGCGGGTACTCGAGGCGCTTGTGTGCACGTTCGCTTTAATGGTATTCTTTACAGAACCATGCATTGTACGACCCGGAAAAGATGAAAATTTTCCAGACCGATATCACGGCGGAAGATTGCTTCGCGGACGTGGAATGCTCGGTAACTGTGGCCACGTTGATATTCGCCTTGTCGGCCATTCATCCAGAGAAATTTCGGAAGTGAGTAGTCCTCCATACTTCCGCTAGACTTTTGCATCTTTATACGATCGCGGCTAGATGATCGGAAACTTTTAATTTGCTTTAGAGCGGTGGAGAATCTGTATAATGTGCTTGATAATGGAGGAGTGGTGCTTCTGAGGGATTATGGCCTCTACGATATGGCTCAATTGAGGTTCAAACCTGGGCACAAGATCGGTGAAAATTTTTACATGAGACAAGATGGAACCAGGTAATTTTTGCTTCTCTTCGAGATAAACGTCTTTTGCTTCAAATATATTTTCCGCGGGGTTAAATATGAGCGGGACGTTATTTCTCTTTCAGAAGCTATTATTTCTCAGTGGAAGAAGTAACAAACCTATTCGAATCTGTTGGCTTCAAGACTTTAGCGTGCGGCTACGTGCAGAGGCGCACTGTAAACTTAAAGGAGAATATAGATGTGCCGAGGATATTTGTTCAAGGAAAATTCGAGAAGCCTGCGTAGCTAGCGTTACACGGTGCGTTATCCTCGTGCTTTCAATAAATAATTTTTAACGAAGCGAATGATGAGACCATAGTTCAACTGACTCACAGTGAAGAATAATAAGTTCTTTCGCTCCTATCTGATGATTTCACTATACCGCCAGAATGTAATTGTCTATGAAAATGGATTTTTAGAGAATTCTTCTTTCATTTTTTCAGAACATAGAGGGAATACGATGTGAAACACCGTGGAAGGTGAACACGTGTAAGTAGTGTCTCTTTGTAATTTCTTTTTGTACAAATGTATTTTCGTGATGATTTCATAGTTCAACAGAGTTGAAGTGAAGAATAATCTTTCGCCCCTATCTGATAATTTTCTGATATTTCTAAAGTTCCGCCGGCCTTAAACGTATGCATTCCTTACAATTTTATATTCTGTTACAGAATTTACAGGAACGTGTATCGAAGATGCTTCCGAGATAAACGCATTTATTAATCTGTGAGTATAGTTCGTATATTTTATTAAATAAGTATACATTTCTTTGAAACTTCAATGATGTATACAACATTATCGTGTTGAGACACAATGATACATATAGGTTTTAGTTCGTCACTACCTCTGAGATAGAATTACAGTGCTTAGGATGTACCGCCCCTTGGCAAAAATAACACATAAACAATCATCATTTTGCAGGGGAAAGCGAGACATTGAAACGAGGAACACTCGAAAGATGTGGGCAAGTTCCCAGTTGTAGGTGAGTTAACACATGGAAAACAGCTGTTACAATGGTGTATTATCTATTATTACAATGATGAACGTATTACTTAAAATGATTCTAATGATTTATATTCTATTAGCTCTATCTGAGATTCAGCTACGTCTCTATTCATCTATGTAAGCAAGGAAGATCTGAGACCAGAATTTCTTATTTTACAGACCACTGTTGGGAACGTGTCGAGGAAGATGTCTCATGGACGAGATTCCATTATTCCATATGTACTTTTATACGTTGTAACGAATAAACTAATGTTAAAATCATTTTTGTAACGAACTTTTAATACCCCCAAGACGCAAGAACCATTGTCACGCGCGTGTTTCTTCATTTCGTCCTCCGGATGCTAGAATATTTTAAAACGTTAACACAGGTTGCACTATTCGTTTCATTTGCGATTAAATTACCACTTCGTCGAGCGCGTCTCATTAGATACATCCATCTGATAGGGCATCTTTTGCAATATATGCAAAGGGCACATATGAGCACAATCAATATAATGATAACAGCAACGAAACATATAATACGATATTTATCGGACCTGTATAACGCACGCGTGTATTAAGACAGAAAAATGAAATACACAGAAATACAATTCATTCGTAAAATAACGTACTGTCTGACGAAGAATCGAGATGTGTCCCGCTTATCGTTTCTCTGCTTGTCCATGCTGAATTGGCGTTTTACATGCACTGCCCGTGAAAGTTTATTTCGAATAACCTATTCGACCGAGTTATATCCAGTACGAAAGTACAACGCACACTTACGGACGGTGTGTTTTAATTAATGGTAACTGTACGTCCTAAACAGATATAAGGACATGGTATCTGTTTCGGCTTCAATGATTCTTGGATCGGCCCGATGCTCAATGATATTAACAATCGCAGTTCCGTGGCGGTGCCCAACTTCACTACATTAAAATTCATGAGGAAGTATTTAGAGGGTGTCGACGTTACACGCCCAGGAAGGATTCGAAAGCGAAGCCGCGCGAGGACGAGTAAATTGCATCGGGATTATTAATTAGGCAAAAAGATGCCGTGTTCCCGTTTCCCTTCGACCGTGCAACCGGATCGTAGCGCGATGAATTATATTTCTTTAATGCGCAGTATTCGACCCCGATGATCATAAAAACGAGTCAACACTAATGCAGTTTGCATTGTGGAATGTTAAAACGAGGTTTATGGGTGCTGGTTAACGCGACTATGATGGGTCAATAAATTCTTTCTCGAACTGATCGAAGTGTATCGCCAACCGTTTCGAATATTCGCGCGGTTCTCGCCGCCACAAAGAGGCTACGGTTAGAGAAGTGTATGTATCTACATACAATATACGACACCCTATGCAAACAAAAACCGCGCTACAAGCTTCGAAACGATGGAAAAGGGAAACAACGACCGCTGTGCAGGAATTCCAAGGCCTTTGCGACATGCTTTGTTATACGAGGGTTGGAAGGAAGCCGGTTCGATTTTTTTTGCAACGACGCACAGTGGCGTGTTTTCTAGGGAATTGTGAATAAATTCAATTTCCGATTTGACAGATAATGAAAATGTTCTTAAATATGTCTAGTATAATGGTCAAAGTTTGTTTTTTCTTTAAAAGTATTACCGACTGCTCTATAAATGTTTAAAGTTGAACAAAATTTTTGAGGCACTTCTAGGGGCGTTCTATTTCTTCTGTGTTTGGCGCATCCAAAATTGCAACAAATCTGTGATATAGTTGACAGTATAGTATATTTCAAGGCGAACAAAATGATCCATAGATCAACGTTTTCCGATTTTTTAAACGTTTTTTGTAACGTTCTTAGATAAGCACATTTTATTTGCGGCAATTTTACGTATATAAAAAATGTGACACAATGTGACACGCTGAAAGTTGTTTTATAAGGAAGGCAGAAGTGTATACTATCGAATAGAAAAGGAATCAGCTGCTGCTAGGCGCACCTTTTTGTGTTAGGTGCCGAAAACCATTGTAAAGTAAAAGTAACTAGGCAGCAAACCGTCTCGTTTTTTATGATTTAAAAGGAGATGTTCGCTCCGATTGCTTTGGATTTTGGATATGTTTTAGACGACCGGAAAATAAGAAATACGTTTTTTTTTATTTTGCCCCGTTTGCATATTTAGGGAGTAAAACCACCCCTCAAAGTTATAAGAAGAGGTACAAAAATAACTGACTACAAGAATATCATGCACATAGCAAGTTATGACACAAATGAAATTTATATCATGTTTTATTCAGCACAATGTTATAATGTTATACGTCGATAATAATAATAATAATAAAAAAATAATAATATTCTTTAAACTCACAATAGGATCTTACTCAATTTTAAAACTAGAAAAATACTAATATCAATAAACAATTTACAGAAATCACATAAAAAGTGATATATCTTCTTCCTGGAGCTCAACGTCCGAATGCTCAATAGCTGATTAACAAGAGAAGTTAGGGAACCCGGAAATTCAGAAAATTATGAAACATGGTGTGCAAATAGTGTAGTAATTGTGCAGTAATTCACCCGCAACATAACTATATTTTTTGTTGATGCCATCGTACGGTTTTAGGGGGTGAAATTACCCGCCGAAAAAAAACAGAATTTTATTTTCGTGGAATATCTCGAGAATGGTGCGAGATATCGAAAAGAAGTTAAAACAGAAGTTACATCTTTCTTTTATATCTACAAAACCGCGTAAAATTAATTTTCAAAACATCCATACCTTTCAAGTTACCCCCACCACCAACCCTTAAAATTCAGTTTTTGTATTTTGTAAATATATGCAGAAATACCATTGGATAACCTCTTTTCATACATATAAATAGTTGATGAGTTATGATTTTTTTAAAACAAATAAAAACCTTCATTTTTACCACTTTTTAGTTTACAACAAAAATAACAATATATTTGAAATCAGCAGGTCAAAATACGTAGGAATAGGGCATAAAATAATTTATTCACAATTTTTCCCTATAAACACGCCACTGTGCGACGGGAAGTTTCAGTCAGAATTGGCAAAGGATACCGCGACGTTGAGTCATTGAGTAAACACGAGGAACGAGAATTTCGAGAGCAGGTCGAACACAGGCGTGATGTTAGGCGGCAATCAATTTTTTTAAAAGATTTACCAGTTTTCTGTTTACCCATTTGCATATGCAAAGCACGAGGCCATTTGGAGACAGGGCCCGAAGATAGGGTCCCGATACTGGCCCTGGAATTCTCGGGGCGGATGTAGATTTCTGCCAATTCGTATTCCTCAAATGGTAGTCCCGATGTTCCTTCACACAGAACACTATATTCAACAAAGAGCTGCACACTAAAAGTTAGAAGGATCGAAAAAAAGCACGGAGGAATCTGTATGCCTGCGTCTGGCTGGAACGACGCGCGGGACTGGCTGCGCGCATGCGCAGCGCAGTTAGGCAATGACCGGGTTTTCCCACGAAATTTAAATTCAAGACAACAAGGGCGTGCCCTACGGCGGACGCGTTTAATATTTACATACGCGACGAGAAAGCGCGAAGGTGTTAGAATTATCACCGCGACGAAATAAATAATTGCGTGATGCGTAGAGGGAGAATGATTTTTATTGGAGTTTCGCCCTGAGTAATAAATTTACAGGAATTATTCATACTGCTGTTTACGCGCTAGAAATAATAAAATCGTTCAACGAAATTTTTTGTATGCGCGTATTCATTCGCTAAGATAAAATTTAAATACTTGAAATTGAATTCAGCTACTTCCGTCTGAAGTATTGGATTAATTAAATTCTGACGTGATATACGATTGCCCGCGACATCGTTTTTAATAGTATCGTTGAATAGCTTAATGCTGTCTGAGGATATAATATATAATAGATGTTATTGAGAGCGATGTTAAATATAAACCTCGTCGGAGAGGTTCCACGTTTACCAGTTAAATGCAAATTATCGAAGATTGTAGCTTGGTGACGTTCTCGGGAGTATGTTTTTCGCATAAGGTGTATGTAAGAATTAGCAATTCTATGTGCGATTAAAATGTGTAAACCATTAATATCCCAAATATCTGCTAGCGCTCCCACGTTAAACAATTAAGTGGCATAAACATTCCATCCGTCTCACCGTTTTTCCTCGTACATACGTCGTGGAAGGCTCGTTTTTCTTATTAACCAAGTGTTCCATAAACGGTCCCCTGAAAAATATTTTTCCTCAAACCTCGGATAAGTACGACGCGTAATGTTATTTTTTCTTCGTGCAACACATCTGACCGGTATTTCCCAAGCCTTCACCCACGTAAAAAACATTTCCACTGTTCGATCAGAAACATTAACGAACATTTATATATTAATTAAGTCATCGACATATTGTTTTCCGAAGAAATTTCTCCAAATTTTTAAAATTTGTTCGGCTTCTGAAGTAATGAAATTGATACCTCTATTCGCTTATGCTTTCATAACTTTGGCCAAGGGGTGCACGCTGGCAAGTTAAAGCACACGCGTTACAAGAAACTTCATTCCCTTCGATATCCTTCGTAACAATTATCATCGGAACTTCGATTTGCCTTCTCGCGGTGCCGCCAAAGTTCGAACTCCGAGGAAGAATGATTTCACACGCGTAGACGCGCCGTCATTGTCATTAACGTTCAGGGAACTCGTTACAATTGTATCGCAACGTGTATGGACTAGTGTTACGTCGAATGTGGTAAAACACTTTCGTCCGTATCTGGCCGATTGCCAAGGTCCCTTGCTTCACCCGCGTGCCGTGCATCGGAGGTTGTAAACGGGTCTGCTATGGAATACGTGAACGAGATTCCTTAGCAGACGTCGTCGTCCACGACGACACCGACGTCGACGGTACACGTACACTGGTTACGTATGCGATTCCATAAACAATAGGACGTGTAACAACCCCGTGCAACATCTCCCGGCTCACGCACACAGCGGGCCCGTGGAAAGACACGCACGACGCCGCGTGTCCTCGTGCATTGATCAATCAGCGAATGACGCGCATAGGACGATCTGCCCGCCAGGTATATAAAGGTATCCACCAAAAAGCAGGAGCATCATTCAGTTCCAACTGATCCCGCAAGCTGATCTTCAAAGCTCCAAACGCAACAACCATGAAGTGCTACGTCGTAAGTACACCGAGCCGTACGCTTCTATGTAACGAGCCATCCGAGTTGCTTTACGGTTTAACTACTTTAATCCCTCGTTGCTCCAGCAACTGGAAATTGAATCGAATTATTGACTCTTGGCTGACGGCAATACCGTTCCGTTGTTTCCATCACTTTTATCTGTTAATTGCACGACGAACCAACGCGTTTTAACACGCGAAATCATTACAGTAGTGCTGCTCAAGCTAATGACAGGCACTTGCCTGCAATCTGGTTCTACATCAGTCAACGTGGAATACGCGAAAATTGCATACATTCCGCGGGATTGCTGTGATTTTGAAGTTACTGCATAGGGTAGCATATTTCGCAGGGTCGTGAATGCTGAGGTACTAGTTACAATGATCGCTAATGATCAGTGAAATACTATAAAGAATAGTGGTGGGTGTATTAGCTTCCCTTCATCCGCGACCTGCCTCGTCTTCGTTATAATTCCTTCGTTTATGCGAGCAAACGTTGTGCTGCTGGAACTGTCGATCTACAAAACTGTTGTTGTTCGTTTTCAGGCAATCGTCCTTTTGGCTATGTTCGCCTTCGCTTACGCTGTCGAGAACATACCCGAACCCGAGCAATTAGGAGTGGGACCAGCGCTTCCCGGTGCACCAAGAGACAAGAGAGGCGTTCTTCTCGGCTACACTGCGCCACTCTCCTATGCCTACTCATCGCCGATCTCATACACCAACAGCTACAATGTGCCGTACGCCTACCGTGGCTACCCGTACAACTACTACAACTCTTACTACTAAACGACTGGCACCGACATCTGGGAACCTTCGGGATAAAGACTTAGGAAACGATCATGGCATTGCGAGGATGTTTAATCGAGTTACGCGTACTACTTTAGTTTAGGTTTAAGAACGCAGAATGACTCCAAACAGTCGACCAAAATTTTCCATGACGTTGGCCACCGATTACTTTTGGATGTAATTTTCGATTTACGATAATAAACACTCATTTTAATACATTTCAATTGTGTCTCATAGTATTAGCTACCTTCCCCTAGGCACCTAAACCCGAAACAAACAAGAGGAACCTTTACAGTTCTAGAGATAAAGATATCGAGGTCGACGATTATTCCTGGGAAAGGGGAGTTCCATAAAATCGAGGGCCGACAGTTGTACATGCATCTTCGGATTCCATCTGCATCCGGTGCAAATGCAATTTCCATATGCCCCATAGACGCGAGCCTATTAAGCATGCATCTGCGGTTTCATCTTTAATACGAGGACGCATCGTGAAGTGCCGGCTTAAGTCACGCTTCCTGTCGCGGGTACAATTAAAGTTGAAATAGGTAACGAGTGGCGTCACAGGGTGCAGTTTGCTATTGTCAACCCAGCACTTCATTTAGGCCACTATGCAGTCATCGCTGGCGTCAATGCATCGCCCTGAGGAGTGCGCGGATGCAGATTGCAAATTGCAATGCATCGGGTATCCATGGGACCATGGAAATGGTGCACGACTTACGAACCGTGACTTTTCAGCGGCCATAGAAAAAGTGAGCAGCTTTACGGCGCCGGCGTTATCGCTCGAGTTATCTAATCCAACTCGTCTCGGTGAATCGCAATGGGTTCTCGTAACGCCGACGACATTCGGGATAGTTTCGAGGAGCACCACCGCGCGTGACTTACGCGTAATCGTGAATTACACAATACGAATATATCACTATAAATGAACACTTATTCCGTATTCCCCGGGACTTGATGACTTTAAGTACTTTCACTGGAGCCTCGAAGTATATGAACGTGACGGGAATAGGACACGAGCTTTGTTCCACGTAGCTGCGGAATGTCTTTTGGGAACGCGACGGAAGTTCGATCGACCACCGTTTCCATCGATATTCTTCTGTCGAGGGAGCGATTTGCGCAAGGGAGTGCAATGCAAAAGCAGGTGGACGGATTGATTATTCACCCTGGTGGACCCTCGTCTCAAGGTTCTCAAGGGTTTGCATCTTTCAGCGATCGAGGACGAACGACCTGAGACCAATCGTTAAAGAGTGTGAGAATAATTTCGTAGAAAATCGATTCAACCCACTTAAGTCACCGTGGTAATTTACATCGATTGCAAAATATGTGTCTGGCTTGGGTAGATAGTAGGGTGTTTGGCGTTACACGGAACGCGAGCTAATGAAATTTTGGAACAGCGGCGAAGAGACGATACTCTACATCGATATGTGTAACATCACCAATCCGTAACAGCATTGCCTAAGTGCGATCGATGAAAGCCAGCAAGAAAGTCTATTGTAATTCGTGGATGGTCGCGACCCGACTGTATTTATACATGTGCAGGTATGGCCGTGGTCTTAGTCGTCGCGAGCCTGTCCATCCTTGAACGAATTAGTTTTTTTCGGCTCGGGTGCTGTGATTAAATGTCGGAGCAGCTCGCGGATAGTACGGTTCTTGCGTAGGAAGCGTTTCGGTTGGTGCAGTGATAAGTGCAGTTTGGGATTATCGTCATGAAGCTCCACTTGGTAAGTACAGTTTGCAGTTCGCCACTCGAATTCAATGGAATACCCTCCGTTTGCTCAACGCGAGGCAACATTTTATATTCCCCCTCGCATTCCCGAGCATTCATGCTGCGAGAATACAACGCCCCGTGCATTTTCGTGATCATGAAACAGAGACATCGCTGGTTTATTCTGCTTGCAGGTAACGTGTCTGCTAATTGTGGGCTTATGCTCCGCCAAAGTGAGGGCTGAAGAAGATGCCGGGGAGAAGCCCGAGATTACGAAGTTGGAGGTGGTGGATCTCGGCGAAGGAGAAAGCGACGTGGATGCCAAGGACTGGGAAGTTCAAAGAAAGAGAAATTCGGGGTATTCGTTTAAGAGACCAGGTAGTTTTGCCCAGGCCCCGAGAGCCCGTTTCCAAGCTGGACCGTCCGGCCATAGAGGACGAATCGTAAACAGGCATCCTGCTCAAATAAACAGACCTATTACCAAATACGGACCGCCTGGTTATCAGAATTCTCCGTCAACGAGACCTGCTTCTCACAGTCAACAGCATCGGGATAAATTACAATTCCACGGTCATTTCGGTCAACAGCGGCCGAGCAACTTTGATGGCCGGCCGAGTGGTCTGTTGGAGCAGGAAGTTCCGAGTCCAATTAGACAGGTCGGCTTCATCGAGCCGAATCCAATATCCAGCCAGAACAACGAACCCTTCGCGTCCCACGGGGCGAACTACTTGCCACCGCAGAACCAGAAGCTCCCCGGCTACACGGCTCCGCAGACATTTTCTGCGTCACACGTGTCACACAATCTTCAAGACAACAATCAAGGACAGTCAGCCAATTTCCAAAATCAGAACATCGTGCAGCCCCAAGGACATATATCTGATGCAGCTCTGTTCCTCGAGCAGAACGCCCAGGCGATACAGCAGTTGTACGGCGCCGCGGCGACCGATCAAGACTTTGCACCGAACGACGACCAGTTCTTAGGGCAGAATGATCAAGTTCAACAGTTTGATGGCCAGTTTGAGAACTTCGAGAGCAGCTCCCGGAGTCCTCAGGCTTTCGCAGGTGCCATACCTTCGTACGCGTCTGGAACGTTGGGCAACCAAGAGACCCTGGAGCAGATTCAGTCCCTCGAAAAGGACAGATTGATCGCCCAGCTGCAACGAGCACTCGCCACCCAGGCGCAGGCCCAAAACGCAGACGCAGCAGGAAGGTACGCTCAAAATCAGCCGAGCTTCGTTCAGAGTCAAGATCTTCTGGCTTCCATCGGACAGCGAATGAAGATTAACGGTTTAAATACACAACCGAGTACCCTACACTTCGGCCCCGGAAGCACAGCTTTCAATCAATCACCTTTTTTGCCAGGAACCACGATCAGTCCGGGGTTCCCGCTTAGCTACGGGCCCTTGACCACTGCTCAGCCTACGACCATCACTTTTCGGCCCTCAACCACCACTACTCAGCCTACGACCATCACTTTTCGGCCCTCAACCACCACTACTCAGCCTACGACCATCACTTTTCGGCCTACAACTACCCAGCCTACAACCACTACTACTCAGCCTTCAACCACTACCACCACGACTCTGCATCTCCCTCAGGATGCTAAAGGCGATGGAACCTTGCACGCTAGTTCCATCGTGCCCGCGCGCCCCACGTCGCCACCCGCCGTAGGAGTTCCCGTTTACGGTGGTTTCGTACCAACCCTTATCACCGGCACGAGTTTCCTGTCGAACGTTCCTTCCTACGGTCCCACTTTCCTCGCACCCGGTTCCGTAGCATCCGTCCAACCATCAGGCTCCTCGCCCACGCATTTTGGCCTACCCATCCCCACAGATCACACTCTGAAACCTACGTTGGGAAGCGCACCCTCATCCACGCCATCTTCTGCCCCGACCACTCCCTCGGCGAGCCGACCGAGCTCTCCTTCATCCCCGCCGTTTAGTGCGGTGCCTCTTCACCCTGTCTCAACTCCATTGCATCCGGTGGTGACGCCTCTTCATCCAGTGTCACCTTTGCAGCCTGCGCTACCCCCGACGCACGTGCATCCCGTCCAGACTCCACCAACCGGGCATCCGACCTACGGATTGCAACCGTCTGTGATCAATTCGTTCCTGTACAAGCCCGTCAAACCCGTCTACCCTCTCTACTATTACCCAAACGTCGCCTATCAGCTGCAGAAGCCCGCTTCGTTACCCGCTTACCCGTGGAACTACGCGCCGACGTACCCGCCGATCTACGCTCAAACAAAACCCGCCCAAATATGGAAATGACGCGTGATCCAGTTCCATCGCGATTGCGAATCGTAACGCGATTCTTCCCCGCACTCGAGACTGACTGTTCACCCGCGCGGAAAAGAGAGACCGACGAGATCGAAGAAGAAAGTAGCTGGCGCCGTGGAACACTGTCCGGATCGCGATGACACCGTTTCAACGATAACGACGCTCGGCACGAGCCCAGCGCGGCTCGACTTCGCTTAGATCCTCGTGTTCCTAACTGTCTCAATATTGTACGACGTATTAAAGCAACTGGAGGAAGTTTTGTATAGGAATGTCGCAAGGAATCGCGACCGATTGTGGCGATAGTGGCTGTGCGGCTGCCGAGACGCGAGCTTTTTGAAAGATATTCGACTACTTTGCGTTGATTGTTTCTATTTCCTCGAAATTGCCAGCTTTTGGTGTTAATCGGTAAATGGTGTTTCCAATTATTTACTCATAAAAGTAATCTTGGTGTTGCGTTTTCATGTGAAATGGGATAAACGGTGAACTAGTATGCTTCGTATTTATGTAGATTGTCGTGACTTTATTTCTTTTTAGTAGCGATCACGACGTTGCCTTCTCGACCGAATCATGTATATACCTCGGTGTTATTTATTGTGTTGAATAAATATTTTTTTACTACCTAATGAATTCTACTACTCGCAGCGATGCCCAATTCAACGACCGCTTAAGAGGCTCGCTACACGAAGCGACGTGCCGGTTTCGTCGCCAAAGAAAGTTCACCCTGGAAACTGTCTCCGCTTCCGGAACTCTCACCGAAGTCGTAACGGACGTTTGGCCGATCTGTCGTGGCTCGATCGTGACCTCGAAAGTCGTTCGATCATTCTATCCACGGTCAACGTAGCCAGATTACTCGGACAATCCTGGACATACATAATACGCCGGGTCGCCGGCAGGTGTGTGCCTTCCTATCCGTTTCGTAATCTTTGGCCATGTTCTTGTCAGCAGGAGACGCATCAGACACGTATCGCGCTGCATGCAGCATTCTGGATCGATTTGGGATTCAGGAAATTGGAGCACGTGTCCCATTGGCATTCCTAATCTGAGCGGTTCAGTCATGATAGCATGTGCCGTGATCCCAGCTTCTTCCTGCTCAATATGCATGTTCCCCTGACAATTGTGATTACAGTCTAATTACGACTGATACGCAGCAATGGACACAGAGGTTATTGGAGAGTTCACGTTTTTATTCAAGCTGCCTCGCGCTTCAAACTACATTGACCAGTTTGTCGACCTGTTGGCCAGCAATATCGCACGGTGGCGCAATGTACCTGTAAAACTCAGTCAAAGAATCGTGCGACCGAGTTGACAGGGCGAACCGATGAGCCAGCACTCGCTCGATTATACCGCTAAACGAGCTAGATTTCTATGAATACTCACTGAACAGGTATAATCGCCTCTACACTGGAGGGCCACTTTAATTTCTGTGGAGTGTAAGCTCGGACGGAAAAACGGGACGGCAGTTACGAATAAACGGCTCGGGAGTAGGGCTGTTCGAGTACTCGGAAAAAGCGAGCCGAGCCAGACTCGGCTCGAAAAACCGGACCGAGCCGCGTACTCGAAAGAACCGAGTAGCTCGAATAGAACCGAGAACTCGAATTTTTTCGAGCAACTCGAATAGAACCGAGAACTCGAATTTTTTCGAGCGGCTCGAAGTAAACCGAGCGGGCCGAAAGAACCGAGCGGGCCGAAAGTACCTAGTGGGCCGAAAGTACCGAACAATCCGGTGTGTCGAGTAGTTTGAAGTTTGAATGTTTCGAATATTTTAGAATATGTTTATATACTGGATAATGATTCGTAATTATTATTATTATTATTTTGACTTTATTAAGAAAGTAAGATACGAGTAAAGGCGAGGCCGCAGTAATAATGTGAGTAATTAAAATGTAAATTGTAAATGAAAATATTCTCTAACTATTGAAAATAATTTTGCGCGTATGTATGATTTATTAATATTTCTTCTTGCGTTTTCCTTTATTTTTCTTTCTTTTTTTGCCTTCTCCGTGTGGGCTATATTTCTGCCGAGTCACTGTTAACAAAGGCTGTTACCCGTTAATGAAAAATGAATAAGTATAAATAAATCAATAATTCAAAGAGTCAAAATTGAGATTATGGGTTTTTCCATGTGTGTCTAGATGAAATTTGAATGTTTGCAAAATATACCATCTCAACGCTGTGTAGTTTAGAAAAAATGTACTAAAAAAGAAAAATAATGTTGTTACCGGCCTAAATGACTGCCATAAACGAATTCCCTCATATGACCAAACATAAAAGCGTGGGGCGTAAATATTGAAATGCCCTTTTTATATAAAATATTTATAATGCTTTACGTAGTTTAATACATTACTTTTCGCATTCTGTTAGAGATCAGGCTAATTCCTTAATAGAATATGAATATAAAGACAGTAATACTATTTATATAAAAAGGGCATTTCAATATTTACGCCCCACGCTTTTATGTTTGGACATATGAGGGAATTCGTTTATGCCAGTCATTTAGGCCGGTAACAAAATTATTTTTCTTTTTTTAGTACATTTTTCTAAACTACACAGCGTTGAGATGGTATATTTTGCAAACATTCAAATTTCATCTAGACACACATGGAAAAACCCATAATCTCAATTTTGACTCTTTGAATTCTTGATTTATTTATACTTATTCATTCTTCATTAACGGGTAACAGCCTTTGTTAACAGTGACTCGGCAGAAATATAGCCCACACGGAGAAGGCAAAAAAGAAAGAAAAATACAGGAAAACGCAAGAAGAAATATTAATAAATCATACATACGCGCAAAATTATTTTCAATAGTTAGAGAATATTTTCATTTACAATTTACATTTTAATTACTCACATTATTACTGCGGCCTCGCCTTTACTCGTATCTTACTTTCTTAATAAAGTCAAAATAATAATAATAATAATTACGAATCATTATCGAGTATATAAACATATTCTAAAATATTCGAAACATTCAAACTTCAAACTACTCGACACACCGGATTGTTCGGTACTTTCGGCCCACTAGGTACTTTCGGCCCGCTCGGTTCTTTCGGCCCGCTCGGTTCTTTCGGCCCGCTCGGTTTACTTCGAGCCGCTCGAAAAAATTCGAGTTCTCGGTTCTATTCGAGTTGCTCGAAAAAATTCGAGTTACTCGAAAAAATTCGAGTTACTCGAAAAAATTCGAGTTGCTCGAAAAAATTCGAGTTGCTCGGAAAAATTCGAGTTGCTCGAAAAAATTCGAGTTGCTCGGTTCTATTCGAGCTACTCGGTTCTATTCGAGTACTCGGCTCGGCTCGGTCCGAATTTCAAGCTACTCGAATATTCGAGTACTCGAACAGCCCTACTCGGGAGGACATTGCTTCTTCACGGTTCACACAGGAAACCAGACTGTCAACTCACTTTCCTCTGCTGACCCGAATCTTGCCACAGTTTTCGTTTTCCAAGCCGCGTGCACTTTTACCGTTTTGCCAGCGTCTCATCCGGTAGGGATATCTTCTCTAAGGACTCGAGAGCTGGATAAACGGAAATAAACAGGTCTGATCTCCGTCATTAGCCTGTCAGGTAGCAAGTGGATATTGCCGATTTTTTTTCTAGCAGTAAAACCTTTCGTCTCCGTATATTTTAGAAAATTGTAAGAGAGGTGTCTGTGACATTCATTTTCGTTGCAACAAGCTGCTTCGAAGTGACTCAGCGAAAGAGCGCAACCGTTGGAGGTCTGATTTCACTCACTTACTATGCAAATGATACAGTTCATTCAGAAGTGCACGAATCCGGGGAAAAATCTCACGTTCATTGTCCGTAGCGGTCGATCCCGAGAAGAATGGGCATTCCAGCACCGCTCGCAATTACGTGCGCTAATTCGTCACTCTTACTTTTCAAGGAACGTGCGAGGTTCAACGTTGTTGCGTGTCATCGGGCCTGCGCATAATCGCATTGTTACAGGAAATTACTCGCCAAGATTCTTTCACCTGAATATCCGTGGAACACAAGCAACGTTCGTCTAATCTTGTATCGCGTACTACGCGGAGTTCCTTTGCCAGGCGATACTTAATTTCCGGCCATTAATACGCGTCTTAGGAGCCCGCATTCTTTGCTAATCATCGGCCATAAAAAGTGGTAGCTGTTTGCAATCTCGGAGCGCAATCAGCGACGAAACAGCATACAATTGACTTAATGTGCTTCGCACTTTTGTCGGTCCACCAGAATTCCGCCGGCGGTGCCGGACAAGGGAACAATGGCGATGGCCTCCATCGTCCCACGGGTGAAAGTAAAACGAAATCAATCGGTGTTTTCAGCTTTTACTGATCGTTGACGCGCCAGGTGGAAGGAGTTCTTTGCACCGTATCCTGTGGATCCTTGCCACCGTCTCGGGGCCACCTTTCTGCGACGCCAGCTATTAGTTCCGTCGTCCACGAGACGATTATGCCGCGCGCGCGCGCGGGCAAACGAGAGCAAAATAACTTTTTTGAAGAAGAATTTTTTGCCAACTATTCGCGCGTTTCACTTTCCAAGATCGGAATTACTTTCAGGGGATTGTAGAGGCGTATTGCGTCCCACGAACCACACCTTCGTTCCTCCTTTCATGCCGAGTCACATCGTATGCACATCGGTTAATTGGCTAACGAGAAGGAAAGGTACCTTACTGTTTGAAAATGCGGGTTTCACGAGCAGGCTTTCGTGGAAAAGGGTCATCGTACGGCCCTTGCGTCGCCTGGCAAGCTTTCTCCATCGAAGCCTGCGGAGGTGCGAGTGCACTGGTTGAAATAACTTTTGAGAAATGAATTGCAGAGTGAAGTTAATTAGCATCTTCCGTAACGATTATTGCTGGTTAGGTCCGCATTATCGCGTAGCGAAAGGGGACTATAGTAAGAGATAGGAATCTAAATAGTGTAACTAGATTGTGCACAATCAATATTAATTGTGAACCTGGGTTGAATAATATCCTTTGATGCAACACGGTTCTGCATTGTAACGCGGCTTCACTGTGATTTACTGACTCAGTCTCCTTGTTACTCCAAACTGGGATATTGTATGAAAGGGAAATTTCTCAGGACACCGTTCCAAACATTCACTCACTTGACGATCCTTTTCTGGGAAGAAAACCGAGCCTTCTCCTGCCCGATAGGAACGGGAATGCATGTAGCTATTTTATCAGACGATTTGATAAATTTCACATGCATACTGCGATAGTAACGTCTCGTGAGCGACAGCCAATTATCTGGCAGGAAGAAGTTTTAATTGCTAGATCCTGTGCGCGACGGTGCAGAGCCATCTAAAAGCTAATTAACGAGGACCGTGATGTATTTTATGACAGACGCTTTCTTTGACGATTCCGTGTGCAGAAAGACACAGTAATTGAATAGAAATTTATGAAAATAGATGTCTGTCCAACGATATGTAAAATGATAATTTTTACTCGATGCAGGCATTCATGATTAAATGGCCACGTCGTTAAGAAGAGAACGTCTCATGCAATGAAGTTTATCTCGATGCTAGTTACTCTTTATTATTGATGGAAAACTAGACAAACTGAAATTATCTCATTGAGATACAATCAAGAACTTTTGCTTGATCCTACGATGCGCCGTGGATGAGAGGCTTCTCAAAGGAATTTTTGATACATGTTCTAATTAGCCTTGTATCAGCCGCAATCTCGTTTTCATTCTTTCTTTCGTAAGAGAGTATCGACTTCCTCGAAGGGAAATGCCTTTTTACGATCCGTAGGAACAATGCACGATAAACATCGGACTTTAGTCACTTTTACCCGCGCAGGACACTCTCATTTGCGAATGCATCTCCCGATACATCGAGCCACGATCATCTCGGACGTGTGCTGGTGGAGGTGGTGGTGCATCGTGTACCAGCGCGGGGATACTCACCTTCACCTAGACCTTTCTTTCGCCGTGCAAGAGGGGATCTGTATATAAAAGGTCTCTGGGTAGCAATGCCATCAGAGCCTACATTTTACTCACACACCCGGTTGTCACTTGACCACGTGAAATAGCGAGCAGGATAATCCCGTTTAGAGTCAGCATGCGGTCATTAGTAAGTGTACCACGGATATCTGTATCATTCGCACTTGAATCCGGCTATCTCTAAATATTTCACCTGCATCGAGAGCTGGCTGTAAATCAATGTAAATCGCATCGTAACCGTCGTGTTGTTAAATGGAAACTGTTCTTTGCAAACACGCTTTCTACTTTCATCGTGACTTGATCGAGCACACGCTCGCTGCATTTTTGTTTTACACGGAATCCGTCTTTTGCAGATACTACTGGGCGTCGTAATTCTCGCTGTTTCGGGCGTCTCCTGCATAGAAACGATAGGGGACAAGCGACAACTGAGACTACCACTGAAGGGCAAGCGTGGCGTCCCCGAACTTCATGGAGGCTACTCCTCCGGCGGAGGAGGTGGATCATCCTACAATTCGCCCATTTACTCGAGTGCCGGCGCCGGATACGGTGGAGGATCCCTAGGAGGATACTCCTTGGGACATTCCTCAGGCGGTATTCAGACTCTCCAAGGCTTGGGAGGTTCTCTGGGACACGGCTCCGGGGGATACTCACTGGGAGGCTCGTCTAGCCTTGGCATTGGAACCGGAGGACTCGGTTTGAACTCAGGACTGGGTCATGGCTTGAGTCTCCAAGGGCTGTCCTTGGGTGGACACGTCCCGCAAGCTTCGTACTCTGCGCCCAGTGTGTCGAATCTTGCTTCTGGAGGAGGAGGAGGAGGAAGCATAGGTCTGTTCAATCCATCTTCGAAAACTGGACCAGTCACCTTTGGAAGCAGTGGAGGCAGTATATCTGGAGGAAGTTCGGGTTCCAATAGCTACTCGACACCAGTCTATGCCACAGGGGTTCAAGGATTATCAGCTTACGGCAGTGGAGGTTCGTCAAACGGCATCGCCCTTGGCTCATCGCACGGGGCCTCGTACAGTCTGCCAGCGTCGTCTTTGAGTTCACTGGGCGGCTCTTCGGGACATGGTCTTTCGCTCCAGTCTCTAGTTCCATCTTCAGGCCATTCGGTGAGCGGAGGCTTAGTGATCGACTCGGGATCGCTGGGAAAAGGTTCATCTGGCTACAGTCTCCCCGTATCCTCTGGATCCTCCTACAAAGGTGCCTCTATTAGCCTGTCCGGCTCGAATGGCGGCTCCAGTAGCTACTCTCTCCCAGTATCTTCTGGATCTCACGGAATATCTGGCTTATCATCCGGGTCTGGCGGATCTTCTAGCTATTCGTTACCAATCTCTGCTGGATCTCATGGACTGTCTGGCCTCTCTTCCGGAGGAGGCGCCAGCTATTCGTTGCCAATCTCTTCTGGATCCTCAGGTGGGCACATCAGCCTGTCCGGCGGTTCCTCGGATGGTGCCAGTTACTCCCTTCCCGCTTCCTCTGGGTCCTACTCGTCTGGGTCAGCTGGATCTAGCTCATATTCCAATTACATACCATCTTCCACTGGCGCGTCGTCGTATTCTTCTGGCGGCAGCCCCAGCTACTCCAGTCCCTCTTCCAGTTACTCCGGCTCTAGCGCCAGCTACTCCAGCCCGATTTCCAGCTATTCAGGCTCCAGCTCCAGCTATTCCAGTCCTAGTTCAAGCTACTCTGGATCACCTGGTGGCTACTCCGCCAGTTATTCAGCTCCTTCCACGTCGTACGGCACCCCGGTAGAGTCCCATGGTTCCTATTCGAATCTGAGCCCCAGATACGTGGGGTATTCCGCTGCGAAGAGCTACGAAGGCTTAAATTCCCCTGGCGGCAAATACGACACAATCTCGTACTCGAGTTCTAGCTCAAAGTATTAAATTATTGAGTTCATCTCTTCCTGCCAAGGTACAATGTCGTATCCACGAGTTGACTCGCTTGACACATTCTTAGGCAAATTCACCGTGACATCTGTTTAGAAGCGGAACGTCCAAGGATCGAGGGTTTGGCGTGCTAATTTGTAATTACGTTACTAGCATAATTATTCTATTTAAGACATCGTTGCATATTTATACTACTGTTACTTGCTTTACTTGTGTACCGTTGTATGTGCCCTGCGGCATCGTCATCGCGATGTTGCATAGCTGTATATCTCATTATTGTAATAAAGTGATTGTTTTTTTTTGTAACCACCTGATGTACCGAACTAAACCGATCTCTAACTCTCGAAACCATCGAAATCGCGGCGCACACTGCATTCATAAGCTTTCACCTCGACGCTTTCGTGGCGTTAATTATCCGAAGCTCGACAGAGACGGGCTACATCTGCCCGCGTATCAGAAAAATGTCTCCTCCCTTCCAATTACGGAGCTTTCGCCTTTGAGGTCCTTTGCGCGGCATGCAGACGTCAATGTAGCCCCTTCGCTAGGATATAATCCGCGCCTGCAGCAGCGGCCATAGCCGACCTTATTATTATTATCCGTCGATGCGCAGAAGCTGACAGGATCGCGGAATTTTTTTATTTATTAACGCTGATTTCGCCGTGAAAGTTATTCGCCGAGGGGAAAAGTAAACGGGAACGGTAGCTCCTGTGTAATGATCGCAACGACGCTTGAAAAAAGACGCTCCCAAAGCATAAAAAGAGGTTCACTTTTACTCCAAGGCCGGCACCGGCGAAATGGGCGGATTCCTTTCTAAACTTTTATTCCTTTTGGGAAAGTACGAGAAGACTGGTATCCTCCGCGCCAGTAAACCGGCGACTGCTCGTCTCGCCGACCGGTTTAACATGATTCATAAGGGAACTGTTCTTTTTCCTTGTGCCCTTATTACTGCAGACGCTAACGGCGTCTACGTGCCACCGGTACAGTGTCGCTGTATTTTCGAGCCCCGTGGAAGCAGCCCCATCGACACCGTTTCGGTTCCATTGGACCTGACGGACCGCTTCTTTGAACTACAAGCCTCCTTAGCGGTGCAATTCGTCGCGTCCCCTTTCTTCATTAATAGCGTCGCACATAGCAGCGCCGGGATTAAAAAAGTTTCAGCTTAAATTAGTTCGGAACTCCTGTAATTTCAGTGTCCTCGCGGAAAAAGGGCTGGCTCGTTCGGGTCTCTGTTGATACGGGACTCTTCGAGCGGAGGACGAGTATCGAAGTTTTCGAGTAACCGAAGAGCAGCCCACCGGAGATGGGCTGAAACTCGAAAGCGCCGTTTACTCGTCCAGCTTTTCAGAGAAAGGCAAATATTTGACTGTGTGAAGTGTGTGAGACTGGAGCACCAGGAAGCCACTCGTCGCTCTGTTCCTAAACGTCCTCTATAAATCCCCCTCTATGCCCCTTTACTACGTAATTGATAGCAGTAATTTTTTAGCGTCTAGTATCGACTTCTGTTCGACGTGTCCTCAACAATCGTCACGATCTCGCAAAGCGTCCTCTCTTTTGTCCGGTTTATAGCGCGGCAGGCGCCCAGCTACCCACACGCGCAAGAAAATGCACGAGTGCACCGGTGTTGTATTTCATGCGCGGTTCTCGTGCGGGGCTGACCTACTTCTCGACGGTCGCACGTGCACATGCACGAGTAAACTCCCGTCTTCGACGACGTCTACGATTTTAGCGATGAGCTCAAGACGCGTCCTGCCACGTCGAATACATCGAACAAGCTTAGAATCCTTTTCAACAGAATTCGAAAGTGGCTCTGCCTGATAGCCCTGAAAAAAATATGGAACTGGATAATTCTCTGACTCGTCCGAGCGTTCGTTTGACTCGGACCCCGAGCGGATAGCCTCCGCCATAGAAAACCCACATTTCACTGTTTCCCGACTGGTTTCACGAGCAACATACACGCGCTTCACTCTCACGCCCGTCCTGGTAGACGCGTCGCGAGCGAAAACAGGGAAAATTCTGCTCTTACTCTTCGCGGAGCTGTTCTCCTTAACAATCGCGATCGGCAGCGCAAGACCCCGTACACTCGAGGCTGTTAGCGTAACGCTTCAGGGGGCAAAATTGCCATTAAAGTAAGTCCAACGACTTTCATTGTAATAAGATTCGTCGCCGCTGCTGATGGATCGAATTCCAGATAGCAGCGGCGTTCCCCGCGATCTCTCGTGCGAGTTTTGCGTGAAACCGCGTGGCAGAGGATATTAGAGCGCACTTTAGATTACCGATAAGTGTTTCCTCTCGTTCGATTCCTTTCGACGAGTATTGGAAAGGGCACTTTCTCGCGATGTGTACGTCTAGCTGATGAAGCTGTCGGCTGTCGATGCGAATCAAGTTCATGAATTTAATACGTACGTCTCCCTGAACATATCATCTCTCACGCAGAGTGCTTCGTTACCACTGAATACAGCATTAGGCGAGCTGGAATATTAGCGAGTCCTACTCTTTCGACTTTCGTTCGCGCGAGGAGTCCCTTCATTTCCTGGTTGCACCTCGAATTTGTCCCCAGCCTACGTGTCACGGTAGATCACGTCGGTCAAAGGCGTGGTACCCGCGGCGGAGATTCGTAGCGGCGGTGAAAGTAACATAAATTGAATAGATGGAGGCGAGTGGTCCCCCATGAGACGTTTCCAGATACATCTCAGCAGCGGAATCGGAAACGTCCTCTCGCGGGGCATCGCGAGACGCCTCGCTTCCGTGACCAGGCGTCACGTTGCCCCTCGCAAATTGCACCTTTGTTTTTCGAGGTTCCAGCAAAGAAGGATCGACTGATTGTCTTCCTAAGATCGCGTGCCAAACGGGACGCCCCTCCATCCCCGCCCGCCGCTTCGACCATTTGCCACGAGAACGAACGGCACAGCGGCAATTACTCGTCTAAACGAGCTTACCAGGACGTTGAACGAGGGGAGCTTTCACGTTTCGATTCTGTCGGCCGTCTTTGTGGATCTCTGCGGACTAGGTGGATCTATCCCACCCCGGGGGCACCTCGGACCAGTTTCTGTCGCTGCGTGCACGACAAGATCGAGAGGCGTTTTACTAGGCGGTTTCACTGAACCGGCCGCGCACAGATATCTACATATAAGTGCAGAGAAATGTTAAACTAGTTTCCGCGATTTTTCAGCCGGCCGGGTATAAAGGAGAAATTCAATGTCGGCCGATACATCATTAGACATCCAGTCGGCGGCGTGTCGGTTCGATCTGCTGGATCACGGGTGCCACGGTCAACGGCAGTGCGAACGGTGAACAGGGTGGACGGATGAGATACCGTGGAGAAACGGACGCGCTGATCTGAGGCTCGTAATTATCGACAGGCGAGAGCGACGGCTGATTGATATGGAGCTGCTGGTTGGTACACAGTTCGTTCGACTGATAAGCGTTTAATTGATAAGCCGATCGGGGGAACAAGGGCGGGGGGTGCCAATAGTTCTATTTCGTCGTTTTACCGGGGGGCATCGTGTCACCGTGGCGTTTAATTACGTGATATTTGGAAGCGTCAGCTTGATCACACGATGCCCTCTTCGTACCACGTATCCTGGGACACGATGTGTTCTAGCACGGTCTGTTTCAGGCGCTGTTTCTGCTGTCGTCGTCCGTTCTCGTGCAGGGGTACGGGAAGAGCAGCGACCCAAACGACGAGCCCTTCCTGCCGATCTATCCCGTTTACCCTTACAGTCCCAAACTGATTAAGAGAGGGATCGACAGGGACACAACCGTTACCCAGTTGTCCCCGGAACTGTACGCGCCAAAAGTCGACGCCAAGGACTCGTATAGCTCCAGCTTCAGCACTAATTACCCCCGAGATCCTTACTACCCTAATTACAACCCGTATCCCAAGGCGTCCGCTCCATCCAGCTATTCCTACTACAATTCCGTTCCGTACACGTACCCGACGGTGCCCTACAGTGGGTACGGCTCGTACTCGACCCCCTACACGATGCCCTCGCCAACTTACTCGTCGATGCCTTACTCCTCGTCCTATCCTAATTACTACTACCAACCTCCTTACTATTATCCGAATTACTATAACCAACCTATGTTCCCGCCACCATCGTTGCCGCCACCTGGCGCTGATTATCCCAGCGACCTGTATTCCGACTCAGAGGCAAACAACAAGAGCAAGGGGAAGAAACCCGGCGAGGATAAACGGCACAGGGACAACGAGAGTAACCAGGACTCCTCTGGGAATCAGTTCGTCGATGGAGGGAATTATATCGGTGGAAACGCCAGGGATCTTGACACCCAACCGAGCACTTACAAAGCCAGCAGCCCACAGAACCAATTGGAGCAAGCGGGAGATTTGCACATGAAGAATCTTCCGATACCGCTGCCGAAGACCACGTACAGGGTGATTAGCGTGGCCGGGCAGCCAGTCGGCCCTGATTATCCTTTGCCAGCTCCCTACGTCAAAGCCCAGCAATTGGAGGAGCTCATGAGCCAAAGCTGGGTGAAGCTTTTGGCTCAGAATCTGCAACAGCAGGCCGCACAGTATCCTGCGAACGAAGCCAATAAGAACACCGCGGCCGAAGCCAACGACGGGGAATACGGGAACCAGAACGATCATAACAGGGACACGCAACGCTACGTTCCCGTCCCTAACGTTATCACCAAGTCTGGCCTGGCTTACATAGTGAACCCGAGCATTCTTGGCAAGTTAAACGTTGGGCAGACACTTGGCCAGGTCGCTCAGACACCGATAACTCAGCTTAAGAGCGTTAAATATCCTTCATTGACGCCGGGGGTGTACACCCCTGTTGAGAAACCGAAGAAAGATCAGGCCGAGTCGGACGAGTACGAGAATTATGACAATTCGTCGTCGCAAGGTGGCCAGGATTACGATGGTGCGTCGAGTCAGGCTGATAAGCAACAGCAGAGTTATCAGAACGACTCGGGCCAGTCTTATCAGAGCCAGAACTACGTGACGGTGCAAACACCTCGGGGATACAATTATCAGTACACAGGCTACAATCCAACGCAGACTTCTGGACAGCAGTCGCAGCTGTACAAGAACAACTTGGACGACGTGAATTTCGGTAGCAAGACGAAGAAGCGGTAAATTTTCGCGGTTAGGCGAAAGGAGCGGGTTGGAAGGCTACGGTGCTATGATTTGTTAGTTGTTAAAGGGATGTCATTTCGTCGACTATGATTGGAGCTTGCTAGGCAGTATTACTTTGAAAGTATTTTCTTTAAAGGTTCGGAACTGAAGAATGTAATATTTTTTATCTCGAATTGTAGTCAATGGAATGGATCAATCATAATATATTTATGAATTTCTTTTGTTATATTCTCTAACCTCTTCTTTATAACGACTGCGACCAATGTGCTGTTAGAATAATTACACATTCTGATTGTCTTAGATAACTACTTACTTAGGCATTTGTTCTAACAGGACACGTGGTGCAGGACATCGGTAGAGTAAGATACACTAATACTTTGCAAAATCCAATTTCCTATTTCTCGTTTTTTACTCGCTTTCTGACTGGAAGGAATTTCGCTGTGACGATTACTTTCTCACCTATGACCCACCATGGCGATATCCACTATTCATGAGGCTTCCGAATCCCACACGTATGTAAATTCTGTACTCGTTTTTTAGTCACTAGCCAATAAACGATCGTTGTTGTTTTCTGCGAGTCGTTTTCTTTTTCCCTTCATCCTGACTACCATACAGTGGGCTGACATAAAGGAACTATGATCCTTAGTCTACATCCACAGGCGTGATAATTCTATCCATCAATCTATATCGCACGAAGTGAGAGGATTACCTTTACTAAAGCAACGGTGTACCAGCATGTCACACGAAGTGAAAGTCAATTAAAATGCATGCAGAATATTATCCATCTTATATCTTCCTCGAACCACCACCAGCCACCAAACCTTGCGCTTCAATAACCAGTTCGACGTCTCGAGTAAGCATCTTCATATATCATCTCCATCGCGATTGTTTAAAAATTCCCCGATTTCCCTGGCGAAACGCGGACTCGCTCTACCGAATCTCGGGCTCGATCGAGTGCTCTCGACCGCTCCGGGGATGTATATGGAGTGGCAGGGAGACGCTCGAGGAAGGAAAGGAAGGGATCCGGATCGCGGCAACGTCCGGTCGATCGTTTGGGCGCGGCGATGGAAAGGGGAAGCGAGATCCAGGCGGAATCGCATGGACGTGCACGTAGATCGGTGGCAGGTGAGAGAGAGTGGCGGTGTTACCGAGTGTTTTGCTTTATTTTTCGCATTCCCGGCTGAGTGTGCTGGTGGTCGAAAATAAAATCGGACGGGCCTCTTACTTTCTCGCAACCGGGGGCTTGATCCCGATCCGTACACGGTGACTCGAAAGCTCGATGCCGTTGCTTCCTCGTGGAAAGGAATATCTCGTTAAAGCTTTCGGGGATTTCTGACGAACCATCCCGCTTGGAACTCTTGGCTGCCTCTGACGAAAACACTCCGGTATTCTGTTTGAGGAATTTTGGAAACTGTGGAATCTCAGTCTCCGTTTCTGCGACGCTGAATCTTCTCGAAATTTGATCTCTCCTCGTACAGACCGGGATTTTTCGTTGCTACGAAGGATTTCACTGAAACCTCGGCGGAGGCGTCGCGTGGGAGGATCAGGTATCATCTTCTAATAGGCCCGGTGAACTAGAAGCCGAGAAAGCGATAAATCTGAGAAGCCTTTGTGCCCGCTCTGACGAAACAACGGTTTGAAAACCGTCGAACACGTCCAGGGCCCGCCTTTGTTCTTTTTTTTTTCAGAGAATATCGACAGCGTTCCATGGCGGAGAAACTTTCTCGACTTAATTGAGGATAATTTGAGCGTGCGTCATCGTTTTATAGATCAGTCCCTCCGCTTCCACGCCCGAGATGCGGATAGAAAGTGTTTTTTTCCTCCTTCGTCCGCGCGCGATGAAAGAAAGGGTTCGCGGAAACGCGCGTCTCTATAGCGAATCGATCGTCGCCTCGTTGGGGGAACAGGGATGGGCGAAAAGATCGATGGGCACCGCGAGAACCCCTTTCCTTCCGTTCGCCGTGGAACCAATTTTTCAATGCCCCCTTCGCAGGGAAAAGTATTCTCATTCCCCGCCTTCGGAATGCCTCTCGTGCGTGGACGTACTCTGCCCTCACTTCCTGTTAATTTCACTCGAGTGTGAAGAGTTTACTGTCAGCCTCTTACTGGAGGAAATGAGAATAATAAGCGCGTTGAAGAGTTTACTCGTTGCTTGGTTCGAGTGCTGCATTGTCATGCCACTTTTCAGTATCGAAGTGGAAGGCTACCGAATCTACCTTTGGATAAGTACATTGATCCCTACTTTCGGAACAGCACTGGTTCCTTCGTGAACAAGGGATCTTGTACGACACGATGGAACAGTTTGCAGGATTTATCGCGCGAGTCCTCGTGTAGGCTGTCAAACGCAGGGCAAGAACGAAGTCGCTTCGTTAGCGGACTAATGAATCGATTTACCGGGGGATATAATTAGTAGGACTTTGTACTGGAAAACGTGGGACAAGTTAAACGAAGATTGCTAGCCCTAGCTGTAGAGGAACACGGGTTAAACGCACCTTCTTCTACTGGAAATGCATTTACCCGTATCACTCTCTGCTGGAAGTTGGAAACGCTTGGTTAATGACCAGCTTCCAAGCGCCACGAAGCACATCCGCGTTTCCATCGACTTTTCTTCGTCGGTTCTCACGGCTAAACGTGTAATAACGCTCGTTTTTCTCTAATTAATCGGCGAAGGAGTTAATAACAGCGACTACTATCTAGGCAACTGCACAACGTCCAGCATGGGGAATTAGAAACTAGAAAATCGACGTCTGTGAAAACAGATGGGGAAACGAATCGATTGATATAATCGTGCTTATCGTGGCGATAAAGTTCAGAGATAGACCATCGTTCCACGAAGGTTCCCATAATCTATTACACCAATAACTTTTTTCTTACGCTGCCTTTCACTCTCTGTCTACGAAATGCGACGTGCTTTATATGGCTTTAAAGCTCGAAGGGGAGAATCCACGCACACCCTT
The DNA here is from genome assembly GCA_946251845.1 of Andrena fulva. Taxonomy (NCBI): domain Eukaryota; kingdom Metazoa; phylum Arthropoda; class Insecta; order Hymenoptera; family Andrenidae; genus Andrena; species Andrena fulva. The sequence continues at coordinate 54,698,415 of OX276329.1, read as the reverse complement.
CACTTTTATCGGCACCGACCAATGTCGTCGCTGGACACGTGGTCCACGGGGCCCATTATATGTGCCATGATCCTCGAGTGAAGTGGACTCCGTCAGGGGATGCTACGGGTAGGGGTAAAGGCTATATAAGAGAACGTGAATCTACTTTGCTTTTGTAGTAGAGCTAGAATCTTTGTGTCAGGATAGTAGATTTTGAACACTTGGGTAACATGGTAAGTGTGCTTCCTGGACGACTAAAAACTTGGGACTTTTACGAAATCCCTTGTTTCACAGTTTCAGCTATCTGGTCCAAATAATTTGTAGTAATTACATAAGTCGCGCCACTGGCACAAATTCGGCGTTACAACGTGGCAATATTATAATTCGATGCGAACTGTGCTAAGCAAGTAAATACATAGCTGCTCCATGAATACTGCAAAAGCAATGGAGCGAAGATTCTCCATGCTATTCCACTTTCTTGTCGTTTCTACCGCGATTTACGAGACGCCCTGTGTATTGACCATGGTGCACCGAAATTCACTTAAGTACCAGGAAGAGAAACTTTTACTTTTGCATCGATGATGCGATCCACACGGGAGGGGCTCGATGCGCGGCGCAGCGTATAAAAGACTGGTCCATGCCGGATGTTTGACCCAGAAGATCGCGAACAGTGAAAGTGTACCTTGATGCAAGTTCATCTTTTGCCAGTAATCTCAATGGTTAAGGAACAAATAGATGATCAACATTATATACCACCTTATTGCCTCTTCATAGAGGATACCTAATTACACTCATCGTTATCGAACCGTTTCATTATCTAATCCGATCATGCCTGAAGAAGGGGACGAATCTTCAGCTCGTGAGTCACCATGTTCGTATTTTGCAGAAACTATACTTGCTACTGGGCCTGCTGTTCCTCGGCGTGAACGGGGAGACGAAAATCAACTTGGACGACATTGAGAGGGACAATTTAAGGACCGAAGTCATATCGAAGACAGGCCATGCGAGGCCAGAGGAGACCAAGTACTTGGCGAAGCCAGAGATTGGTCAGCAACGGTATCAGATACAGAGTCAATACAATGGACCGTCTTCCTCCCCCGTTGGATTTGTAGCTCCTCCACCGAGTCAAAATGTAAAGCAGATTTTTTTTATCGAAGGCACCCTCATAAGAATACCCCACTTCTTCAGCGACTGAGACATATTCTTCGTCCTTTCGTACAGATTCCACCAGAGGCGTACGTTCAGTTCAACAAATACGCCGCAAAAGAACAAGCCTACCAGCAACAGAACAACATCCTGCCAGAACAAACGCCACCACCACAATATTACAACGAATACCAGCAACAGCCACCGTTACCTCCAAGAGGAGTTGCCCCAAACATCTACGAATCTCAGCAGCTGGCTTACCAGCCGGAACTGCCTGTTGGCAATCAACTGCAGACCATGCAGCAGAAAACGGGTACAGCAAAGTACGCTAAAAACACGAACAAAGGTATCCATTGTCCGAAGATAGAAAATTGGTTTGGCTTTGGTGGAAGTACACGCAACTTCTCTGTACTTTTTCAGAACCAGTGTACGTTGACATTCCCATGATGCACCTCCTCGCCTATTACCCAAATCTGGAAGTAAGTGCTGGTAAAGCTGGCAGGATACGGGTGCCCCAGTTGACCACAGCAGCGGCGGGGCAGATCGCTATTCCATTCTATACCGCCGGCTTAACTCAGAAGCCAATTGTTTCGGCGAAGCCCACTTTTCAGATTCCGTACGCTCCAAAGTACAATTCCCTGGCTCCTCCCGCTTATACGACCGAGGTTGGTACAAAATATAACAGTTGTTTTCTCACAATGGTAGCCCAGTTAATAAATTCTACAATCAGATGATCTACGATCTTAATCTTAATGAACTACAATTTAACGGTGTCTCCACTGCGATGTAGCAGCGTAATTCATTCTTTCAGGGATTAAAGGGCCCAGTTTACACCACTCCCGTTACATCAAAGAAGTACACCAGTGTCCCGTTAACGAACGTACCAGCGTACGTCCCAGCAGACCAATCGTACGCCCAAGGAAGGCAGCTGTTGTACACGCAAGCATACGTCGCTCCCCAGGAAGCATCCCAGACACAATACGTCCCTCAGCTGGTGTACACCCAACCGGCGACCATTTACATGCAAGCCACGCCGGTTTACAGCGACATCTATGCTCGTCCACCCACCTATGTGCAAGACAATTCTCTGCAAGGCACTGTCAAATACAATGCCCCAGCTGAGCAGCTAGACGCTGCAGCACCCGTGGCTGATGAGCTTCCTAACCAAGCTTTGGTGCAACAGACTAGCCAGACCGTGTCTCAGACTTACGTCAAGGTTGGTGTTTGTCAGCGACGGTAGAGGGGATTGAACTTGATTCTCGGCGATGGCTAACTTGGCCTGGCGACCTTTCACTGCTGTAGAAAGGCTCCTCCACTTACTAAGAGTGTTTGCTTACTCCAATATCCTTTGATCCTTGTTGTTGAAACGGAAGATTGAGAACATTGGCATACAGTAATCAGTTGCTTTAGCGATTGCCAGGTTGTTGGTATGCTTGATAAGACAATTTGTAATGTGACAGGACTACGACGAACCCAGCGGCGACTTGACACCGCCCCGGTCAGCCCCTCAAGACTTCAAATTCAGTACCACACCTCTGGCACCCGTTCCGACGCAAGGTGACGAGTCTCTCCCTGTACAAAATCACGTAGGCCCTTCTGAGCCACTGTCTCTACTGGACACGTACGTTCCAAGCAAGGTAATCGCCGCTCAGGACATCTCCAGGTAAGTAACTACATCTCAGAAATGTATCAGACCACCGTATCTTCCGCATCCCTAACCGGGGAAAATTTTTTGCAGATATCTGGAGAGGCCCATCCAATTGGAAACTGGCTTCCTGCCGTCGAAGCAGAATATTTTGTTCCAGAAACGCAAGACTATTTAATTGGGGATAGGTGTTTCCACGAGTGACGATTGACGAACGTCAAGCATGATGGTCAGTAGAGTGTTGGGGTCCGTTAAACGGGAATTTCGACGTTCAAGATAGTTACATAATGATCTTGAAGACATTCCGCCGGCAATAAGAGGCGTGATCGCATCTAGTCCTTCATCGGAGATCGTCGAGCGACGATTGTGAACGTCGTGCTTCGCCCTTACTCTGTTTATCGATGTACTTTTTATACGATTATTTTTATAAAATAAAGTTACATTAAAACGATCCTCTCTACAGCGAGCAGCATCGAAGTATTTAATTGGGCCGATGCCGGGTGAGATTTCTCGGGCATTTAGGAGAAGAGAAATCTCATCCTTGGCCTGAATGAAGGTGCGAACTGTTTTGAGGGAGACTCTGCTCTCGGCGGATTCAATATGACGCAGAGTCACGATATGTTACGCGTTTCTATTGCGTGAGATCACCTGCGGTATCTTTAACGAAATTCAGACTTTTTACGGATTAGCAGATGTTGGAGATTCTACGCGGTTTCGCAATTTCATTTCCTCTGGTGATCAAGGATTCGACGACCAGTAAACTCTGCCGTAAATATCAGAAATGAGTGCTCCAAAGAATGCACGCAGCGCGTATTGCAAATCACAAATAGAATTCACTTGCGGCGCCGCGAGGAGATCTTCGAATTAGCCGGGAAAGATTGATGGGTCTCGCCTAACGGTAATGCGCGAAAGCCATGTAGGCTACGTGATTTTTACTGGTCACCTATTTAATTTATTAATGTATCCACGATACAACCATTATCGACTGCGCCGCGTATAAATGCTAGAAGAGAGACGTTGACATAGGACGCGCGTGCACGGACACACGGCTGTTTGCTCGTGTGCCAGCATGCCGAAATGAGAAAGTGGATGCTGTAGGTAAGAGCCAATGGTGTAGGCTTCTAAAATTGTTTATCAGAAATTTCAGTGCGTTGGAAACATTCATTTTCCGCCGAGATAATACGGTGCTCCTTCAGGTGGATCGTAATGATAGTTAACTAGCCCCCTTTGAGCTATCGTATTTGCTAAATGGTCTACTAATGACGAACTGAGTGCAGCTATTAATCAAAACTCTACAATTTCTGCAGTATAGATAACACAATACTCCTGCAAAGGTATTTGCATTAATGATACTATTTAACTCTTTCTAAATTCTAACTCTAGAGTAATCTAATATTATTTATTATGATTATCTAAATCTAACTATATCTGTGGAATAATGAACGCAGAAAAGATACGATTCCATATCTAAAGTGATCAAGGAATAAATGTAAAACGCACTCGTAATTCTCGCCGAGGTATCTCCATCTCTTAATTAGCAGCTCGCGCGTGACGTAATTGGGGGACAGGTTTACCTAACGATTCGCACGATTGCAGAAATTCGTCACACAAGTGAGAAAAAGGAAACTACCCGCGGTGGAAGGTCAACGTTGGCGACTTATCACTCGACTAATCGCGTTTCGCGGGGGAATCAGATCGCGGTGCCTGTTTTCCTCCTTTCTGAAATGTTCCTTGTGCATGGCGAGGGAATCTCGGCGGCGCTGTCACTACGCTACTGGCAGGTGTCCTTCCGTACGTATCGAATGAGAAATGCCGCCGTGTTACGGCGGTGAAACTATAATCGCGTTGTCCCTCTCGCGGTTCAAGCGAAGGCATATAAGGTGGGATGCTGCGGCCTCTGCTTCATCAGTCCCAAATACACACGACGAGGCCGGCTAGCGCGCAGGTTTAAGGTTGACCGTCGCCATGAGGTCTATCGCGATACATGTAAGTACGACTCGCGGTTGTCTGACCCCGGCAACGGTTCCACCTAACGAAATTTTATGGTCACGCGTCGTAAACCCAGTTAACCTTCTCTCACCCGTTTGAAAACCGTGTGATCCACTCGAACACATCATCATTCCTCTTTCGAATAGTTGAAACCCCCCGCTGGGGCCTCTAATTAGCTTAAGAGCAGGCGCGAGTGTTTGCGTTGCGCAGTTTCATCGTTCCTCGAGTTTTATGACGTTTATTACGGGTGTTACAGTTTACGGTGTATTGTAGAAGCTGGATTTTATGGAGGGCCGGAGTTATGAGGGAACTCGCTTGGTAATTCCCTTCAATTGCAGCTTTAAATTTTAGAGCCCGGCGTTGGGGGGCTCGAGCTACGGGATAGATACGACGAACGAATAACTGTTTTACGTGCACAGACTCCAGTTTCTACCTTATCTCGTTTAGCGAGCGGCTACTCCAATTATTCCCACCGAATATTCGCCACGGCAAGGCAAAACACTTGCCCGCGATTCGCCAGTTATTCGTATGCGTGCACGCTTACCTTCCTTACGTCTGAGTTATCTGCTTTCATATCGTGTAAACTTTCATGTGTACGTCGAATCAAGAGCCGCGCAGGTGCTAACTCACGTACAATTTGCTTCGGTGTCGAAAACAAATGAACTTCCAATGGCAGAGCCGCGAAATTGAGTAATTGCAGGGTCAAGTGAACGCGGGGTGATCCATTATCCTCGTCGCTGATAAGATTGTGGTTCTTTTTGTCGCCAGGGACAATCCTGTGAATCGGTCATTACGGAGAAAGTGTTTCTTATTTTCTTCCATCCACGGTCCCGCTGGTTCGGCGAAGTAGCCGTGGCAGATGCTCTTGAGCAAGTCAGTGAAAGTCCCCGAAGGTATTCGGGGGAACAGCGGCTCTCTGCTTGTCATAAAATTCGCTGGTCTGTGTTCCTTATTAGGTAACTGGCGATTTCTTGCCAGGTTGAAAATAACGCGACCTTCGGTCTCGATCGACAAACGACCACCCTTTCTTGAAGAACGGCGATGTTACAGTTTTCATGGGTGAAACATTCATTCTAATTCTGTTCTCGTTAACTGCTACCTTTCATTCGAACGTCGTTAGTGCTAGGAATCCAGGTGGTAAAAATGAGTCGGCTTATGGTAGTCATTAAGCGTTCCTTCAACTCTCCAATCCCTTCACACTGGATACTTCTTCTGTAAATCTTCTATCCGCCAAGCACGAATATCCCCCGGAGGTATCCGGCGAAGAAAGCGCGGTGAAAATCGCAAGTGCACGACGTGCGGAACCCGTTCTCTACAGGAACGCCGATCGTGCGCTTCGCTTCGATCGCAACCTTGTAGAAATTCAAACTCTTTCCCGTCAAGGTCGGCCCTCGTAATAACCGTCGTTCAAGCGGCCAAGATTTCCCCGTCGACCGATAATTATCCGCTTTGTAAACGTCTCTCTTGACGTCGGGAGTAAAAGGGAGCGGCAGGTGCGTGCAAGGGAAGGGAAGTGAAAGTGAGATTATCATTACTAGAGCATCAAGCCGTAAGATCGATAACCAGCGTCCCGTTGTTACGTTCACGGGTCGAGCAACGTCGATTTCTTACCCTCGTCCGTCACTTTTCAGATCGCCGCGATTCTCCTGCTAATTAGCACCGGCCACGCGAGAACTGCCGGAAGGGATCTATCCAAAGCGACCAGCGTTCTTGAAGAGGAGTCTCCCGGCATCGCTGATACTCCTCGCGCGGACGATGTGGACGATAGCAGCGCCAAGGCGGACGGTTCGAACGAGGAGGAGCAGATGCCCATTTTGCCGCCGATAATCCTTCTGGACTTCGGCAACAGCACCGACGACGAAAACGTCACTTCCGAAGAGAAGTCGAAGAGGACCGTGAACAACGGCCTTGGCTACGGCCTCGACCAGAACAGTCTACAGCCGAGACGGTACAATTACTACTTCCCGGCTGGAAAATCTGGGACCACTGTGAGCATCGAGGAATCGGTCAGCCCGTTCTTGCCCAAAACCATCATCGAGAGGGTACAGCCGAGCAACCACAGAGGCTTCCTTGGCACGCAGCAGAATTCGTTCGTTCCGACGTTCTCCGCGCCTCAGGCTCAAGCCCAGACCCAGCAGGACCTCCGATATCTGAATCTTCAACAATCGTCGAAATCCCAGGCAGCGTTTGGATCGCGAACGAAGCCGCAGAAAGCACCGACGGCATCCAGCTTCGATTCGTACCAGAGCTTCGGGGCAGCGGCGAAACCGCAAGTTAGCTCGTTCGGGATTCAAAATCCCGGGTACAGGGCCAACGGCGGTGCCACGACGCCGTCGCCTTTGGTATTCAGCTCCACGGAAACGGTCAGATACGTAACTCCCAACCCCGGGAGCTTGGCGAATCCTCAGAGCGGCTTGCTCAGCTACAGTACACCGGGACCTCTCCACGCCAGCGCGAGCGCGCAGCTTTACGCCGGTCAAAGGCAGCATGCACAATCAAATATCAATTCCCATGGCTTCGGTTATCTTTCCCAAACCGTCGAGGCCCCCACTTTCGGTTCTTCCAGCTACGATCCTCGTTTCACGAGCTCTGGCTTGCCGCAGCTGCCCAGCAAACCCAGGTACACCGTGGAGAACGGGGTTCGCTACGAGAACAAGATCTTCTGGAAGTACCCTGACGGCAGGGTGTCGGACGTGCCGCCAGCTACTTACGTGGAGACTTACTCGGATTATCCGCAGCAGGCGCTGAAATCTCAGCCAGCTAAATCGATTTACGAGGCGAGCACCACGGAGAACAGCATCCTCTCGCAGGGACCGGTGCAATTCCCCAGTATTGCCGAACAGAACGAGCAGGTACAGACTCAATTCGTTTCCTCGGAGTCGCTGTCGTCTAGCTTGCCCCAGCAGCAAGCGTACCGACTCGGTTATCAGAGTTTAGTGGGCCAGAGGCAGAACTTGAACCTGGCACAGCAACAGAGACCAGCGGCCAATCTGGCTACCTCCTACACGTTCTCGTCTTCGTCCACTTCTGGAAGGACGAAGGCGAGTTCCAACAGTCAGAAGGCTGGATACAAGTCGCCTTATCAGCAGATACCTTCAAGGTACATGGTGAACAGCCCCAATCCCGAGTACACCGTGTCATACACGACAGAGCCTTCCGTTATCAACAGCACCACACCTCTCAGTTATTATGGCTCGTCGGGTGAGTCTTCCTCTCGAGTCACCTCCAAGTACACACCGGAAGTGCAGAATTATCTGGAATCGATACTGGGAGCCAACGAGGGACCGAGGAAGCAGAGCCCCGGTAGCAGTGATCTAAGCAGCTACTCCAATCTCCAGTACTCGGACTTACTGAATTACAACCCGTCCATCTCGGAGTACATCAGAAACCCTTCGTCCATTCTGAACGTTCGTCCGACCTTCGTGCAAGCTGGCAACTCGCTGATACCCGTCATTATCCTCAGAGTGGATGGTGCGTCTCCTATTCAGGCCAAAGGCACGCAGAACGTCAACCTGAAAGCCCTGCTGCAGCAGTATCTCATCCAGTACGCCAACAGCATCCAGGACTTGGCGCAGCCGTCTACCTACGATCTTGGGACAGCTCCCACCGCGAAGGATCGAAGTCCTGAGCCCACGAAGAGCCCCGTCTTGGATCTGATCCGACTGACTCAGGAGGACGCGCGCCAACCACCCAGCTACAGCTCGGATTCTTACATTGGACGGTCCAGTTACGAGACCAGCAACTTGGAGGATGCGAAGGATTTCCTTGGGAGCCATTACGGTGAACGTACCGCGGGTCCGCAGAAAGTGAAGAACGTTCAGATCGTGGATGACCCCAGATTTACGACCTACAATCTGAAGAACTGAAGTGCTTCTGATATCTATGATCACGTGGCAAGGACATTGTGCTTTTTGACGGTAGTGCTGATGAAGGATTAACAACAGCGATGTTTTCACGAATGCTAGACATATGTTGAGATTTCTGGCACACTTGCTTCCGCCACGCAGGATGCTTTGTGCCATCGTTGTGGAGACAATGCGATCGAAGCACTTTGTAATGTTAGTCAGTCGATAGTATTTAATAAGGGATTGTGCAATTAATCTTCATTGCAAGATAACGTACCTGGTCGTTGATTCTTCGAGGAGTCAGCGACTTCTATCGAAGGGTCAGCCGTGCGTCGAGGCGCACGGCTTCTTCGACGCCGTACGTACCTACGATTTACCAAATTCTTCACTTCAAGAAGGTACCTTATAAGCCTAGTTTCTTAAGGATTTTCTGCGACGCTTACGGTTTTGTATACATTCCTAATTAAATAAAACACCAACCCAATTAAGAGGTCCGCCATTCTTTTAAAGTATCACATCCTCGTATCTTCATGCTCCACCCGACGCAGTAATACCCGCCTAATCGGCTACAATTTTTATTTAATCGTTCTTCTAAAAATTCTGAAAAATCTCCGCAATCGCTAAACCGATCTCGTGATAATTAACGATACATATACAGCGCGATTGTCCAATTAAGCCATTGGGACTAGAAAATCCGAGAAAAGTAAAAACTCCCGGCCGTTGGAATTTCTAATGGAAACTTTTCTTTCGTTCCACGACTAGGAAAATGCAAATGCTTCGCGCACTTTCGATGCGAGCGGAACGGGATCCTTTAGGATCCGCGATGTCGTGGGCGGCGTCGAAAGGGCCAGAAAGGATGGGAAAAGGGGGATAAGTGAACGTGACACGGTTGCCGGGAGGGCAATTAGCGTTAATTGTCTATTAGGTGCAGATGAACAAACTGGCTCGCGATAGTCCGTAGGGCAGCCAGTTAATTCCACGTTTTCACAACGAGAGGCAACGATGATATCTCCCGGGCATATCTGCCGGAGCAACGGCAATTAGACACAAGGCATTAAACTGTAGCAATCGTTGGTACACTCTTACACAGCCAAAAGTATCTGCAGCGATCATGATGCCTGCACACCGACTCTGGTGGCCGTTTCTATCGTGTGAGCCGGGCTCCATCGCAGCAGGAGCGAGCGCTATGTGCATAATGCGTGCGTTTTAGAGCGCGTAAAATAGCGAACGGGAGAAGTATTGGCCTTCTAAGGTGAATCTTTAACGTTCACCAGTATATTCTATCACGATCGAGATCGATTTTTGTGGCATCGCTCAGGGTGGCATGACCGTATTTCCTTTGACGCACCTGCAGGGCACGGTCCGAGGGCGCCAGCCAGAAGATGAACGGTTAACGAGAGGGAGAATGACGAAGTTGACACGTGTCGTTAGAGATAATTGCACTTAATTCTATGAAAGATCCGCAGATTTGAAAAGTGCGATGCGGACACGTAGATTTCGTTTTCTTCTGGCCGCAAATTCGCATGGCTTCCACGGGTAATGACGGGTGGTCGCATCCTGCCGCTTGTTACGGACAAGAATTTCCCCGGCGGCGGTCGCGTGTCGCGAATGAAAGTATCCTCCGGCCGGTGGGCTCTAGGATAATATTTAGAACGATATTTTTCACTTGGCTACCGGAGTGTATAAAGAAAATCGCGTGTCTACTATGTGGCTCAGTTCTCGCGTGGAGGCTCGCCTCGCAAGGTCCTACGGGTTACAGAAACGCTCAGAACAATCCGCACCGACGCAATCAATGTGTTCTACGCGATACTCGGTGACACTCGGCCCTTCCTAGTTGGTGATTAGCTGGTTCTAAAGGGAGACCCGTGCGCCACACCTGGAAAATGTTCTTTCACATTGTAAGTACGTGCCACCTACATAGCTGTCGGCCCGAGTGCAAATTCGATCCTCTGCTGAGACATAAGTGCGTGGACATAGAACTCTGTGAGTCGTTTCTTTCATTTACTGGACGAGTGCCTAGCTCTGGGTGATTCCTAGAAAATTTTCGTGAAAGGACGCCGAATATGCTTCTCTGACACCGAGTCATCGATATTGTTTAAATATTGGAGTAGGATTGATATTTTCGAAGGATCTAAGGTCCTGAAATGACGGTCTTCCAAATGATGTCCATCTGTAAGGCTCTAAACTAACTGTGTAATTGAAACAATTAGTCGAGTTTCTACGTATCTCGTGTGTACCGTAACAAGCACAGATTCGGTACGGACAGAAATTTATGGAGTGTGTCTAAGCGCACACGGATCAGCGGCGTAATTGGAGCACTTTCTTTCTTAATATTTCGACGTTGGCGTTTCCTCCAATTTGTCTCGTGTAGATGGTGGCCAATTAAATAGATGTTACTTTCCTCGAATTTTTCAGCTAACGAAGTTTTCTGTGTCGTTCCATTTCGGTCCAATTGAAGGTAGATCGAAATTCTTCACTCGCCTAAAGCTTCCTCTGTTAGTGGATGAATTTTCGGTTTAGTATTAATTCTCCATTCGAGTGAATAAAGAAAGCTTCTTCATCCTGAAACGGCATCGACCATTCCGATATTCCAGTGACGAGCAATCGTTAGATTGACAGTTACACAAGACCCTCCGCCGTCAAGCAGAATCTGGTCACGGTGAATCAGTGAGAAAGTTCCTGAGGATCTGCTTCCGTGCACATTCAGTCCTTGCTCGTCCGCACTGCACACGCATGCCTCTCGCATTTTACTTTTCTAGTCTGCTTTTCTTTTCTAGGTCAGCCCCTTGACTACCACTTATTTTCGCCGATGATTCCGTTTAGCTTTGCCATTACCTTAAGTTCGCAATAATCGGAGGCGCTTTCTTCTTTCCGACTTGAGCGCGATGGCTTTCTTCCAACTCGACATCGCGTTCAACTGACGCGTTCAGTATTTACTGTGCATAGTGGTTCCCTCGATTCAATTTATCTTTTCGTGTGAAGAGGATCTGTAAACCTTACCGAGGCTGCAGAGCGCTGAAGGCACTTGTCTCGCGAGCTTCAATTAGTACAGATGGATTAGTCACAGTAGTAGGAATCTCTGTTAATTGGTGCACGGGTGGAATGAGGATGTTTTGCTAATAATTTCTGTGTCCCATGCAGGTCGTTCTGTTATCTTTGAGCTGGCCGCACGTGATAGGGGATGGGATCCTTCAGGGCGAAGTGGCTGCGGATCAAATCGCGACCGCGTCCGAGAACGTGCCGCGGAACGCGAAGAAATCTGAGCAGGAGAACTTTCGAGACCAGCTGATAACCTCCATAATAGACACCACGGTGCACTATGAGAATTCGAACGGTTTCCTGCCAATGCTGGAGTCCTCTTCGTCGAAGCCGCTCGATCTGCTCGATCAGGCGGAGGTAACTAGTAACTTAACTCTGACTAATTTCTTGAACGATCCAGACAATTCGAGCACAGTCGACAGCAACGAGGAGGACTTTGTGGAGCAGGAAGCGGACAAATTTGAGAACGATCCGGCTTACTCCACGGAGGCGAGGATATTCCTGAATTTCCCTTCTCTGAGGAAGAATCGTAGATCGTTCGAGTACCAAGGCGGACAGAATGACTTCGACTTGCTCAAGGTTCGAAACAACACGCCGGTCGTGGCGAATTATCCAGACTTGTACGAGGATCCATCGAGCTCCGTGGAAAACGAGAAGACGCAGCCTTCCTCGAGGCAAAGGTCCAGGGGGAAGGGAAAGGCGGTAGAGGGCTACACTGGGAATTACGGGATGATTTCGGCTGACAACCACAATCACGAGACTGCGTACAATCACTATTACCCGCATAATTCAGGGAAAGATAAGGAGAAGTCTAGTCAGGGGCAGGAGAAAGTGGCTAGCAATTATCATCAGCAAGATGTCCTCAGCTACGACGGTCATGGACAGACCAGACCGACAGCTGCGTCCTTGCCAAGGACGAACGAGGAGGCGAACGACCTCGTGAAAAGCAGCACGCAAAACTACGACGTGTACGATAACGTTGCCATGTCATCTCAGGTCACGAAGAATCAGCACAGATTCTCCAGTCCCGTCGTGGTCGCTGACCCGAATTATAACTTCGATCAGTTGAGAAACTCGGCTTCGGGCACTGGCGATTATCAAACCTCGAGGATCATCGACTCAGGGAGCTCAGATATGTCGCACCGTTACACCATCCGCAACAGGGACGGCAGGTTTCGAAGCGACGAGGATTCGAGGGACATGTCAGATGACGCAGACTACGCGGATTATATGGAGAGACCCAGAAGGGTGCAGAAGAGCAGAAGGCGTCCATCCAGCGTTGACAATTCGAAGAGACTTCCCAAGGAGCATCGGGGTTCGATAGACGACAGTATGGAGTACGAGAGTCAGGGTAAGAGGCATCACTCGTCGAGGACCAAGTCTCATAGGCAGAGGGTAAGAGGGAGCTCCTGGGTGGACGATGATCGCCACCGAGATCAGGATGATAGTTACGAGGAAATGAGGTATGACGAGTCGAGAACCAAGTCCCAGCACAATTCCAAGTTCAAGCCCAGCAACAGTTGGAAGCAGGTATCCCCGAACCTGGAGATTTCACACTCGAGTGGTATCGAGATCGATCAGCTCGAGAAACCCAAGCTCATCGTTCCGGTTAAAGTGAACCTGGTGCCGTTAGCGAACTTCGATCACGCGACAGCCATTGGTAGCAGCCAGGGCTTTGACATGTCGAACGCCGTCCTGCAGAATATCGTCTCAGCCACGCCAGTCAGCACGCCCACGTCTCTGGTCAACACTGGTGAGAACATTATAGGCCAGGACACGAAGATACGAGTTTCTACACCCATACCAGACATCATCGTCGGTCAGAATAACTTCCAGGACTCGATGCAGGCAGTTTTTCCGCAGATGCAGGATCAGAACAAGTACTCGACGAACCTGAAGCCCCAGTACGTATCTAGCACCGTCTCTCCTATTTACGCTGTCACTCCGAGCGTGAACCCAAGCTTGCAGGGTATACCGATCCAAGATGTTCAAGGCACAGGCACTGCACGACCCACTTATGTCAATCAGATGCAACACGGGCAAGGGAATATCCCTCAGCTGATAGTTCCTCAACCGACAGTTCACACTGTGCCGACGTTGGTGCAGACGCCACTTCAGGCCAACACGGATTTCAACGTCCAGGTGAATCCTCACGGGATGCACGGTCAGAACCTTGTCAATCACGGCAACTTCCAGCTGCAGAGCTTCCCGACGATGTCCACGGTGACGCCTACGTCTCATACCATGCCCGTTACGAAGTTCAACTTGGTGACGGCTGAATCCCAAGGCAAGAAGACACTAATGTCTGGCTCGACTGCCAACTTCTTGGCTTCGGCGAGCTTGGCAGTTGGCCAGGGCGATCAAAGGCAACCGTTGAACGGTAACTCGTACTATTTGCAAAATTCGAATACCCAGCAGATGGTCAAGCCCCAGTTGCAGGGTGGAGTCTACCAGCAGGTGCTGAAGAACGTCAACGTCGCCCCGAAGACGAAGACGTACATTCAGACCACTCACCTTCTGCCAGCCGTGTTGCAGCCTATGCCGACTCTGGCCACATTCTCGGCGAGCACCCCCCAAGTGTTTCCTGAACAGAACTTCGTGCTGCAGCAGCCTAGAGATCAGCAGTATGTGAAGATACCTGCCACTGGCATTGACAACGGCATGAAGAACGTTAAAGTGCAGCCTTTCGCTTACCAAACGCTCGACAACGTGGGCAGCCAAAGTACCACGAACTTTAACACGCTGAGTGCGTTCCCAAGTGTTTCAGGGGTGGCTGAGAACGCCCACCTGCCGTACGTTGGCACGAGGAACGTCGAAATCGTGAATCCGAACATCAAGCCCAGCCCAGTCGACACAGCGGTCGTAAATGCGTACGAGACGATGCATTATCCTACAGCAGTCTTGACCACGCCATTCCCCATGTTCACCACCACCAGCGTCGTCACCACTAGGCCATTACTATCAACCACAGACTCCTCGAACGCCCAGAGCTTCAACAACCAATTTCCCACGGGGGACATGAAGGCGTACCAGTCCCAAGACAGACCCATGTTCAACCCCATCAACTTCGTACCGAATATAGACGTGATGAAGAACCAGAACGCTCTGAATAGCAAATTGCACGCAAACGAGCCCCTGCAGCATAACCTGAATCTCGTCCCATTGGTACCAGGTGGGAACTTCTTCAAGCCCTCGTTCTCCGCGCAAAGCGACCTGCTGGTGAAGCCTAAATTGACGTCCGATTTGGAAACATACGCGGAGCAGATGTTCAAGGAGTCCCTGAAGACCATATACAACTCTCAGAAGTGGAACAACGACCGAAAGCCAGGCAACAGTCGTCAGAACGTCTCGGACTCGATGGACCTCGCCAAGCTGAAGAACGCGCTGCAACATCTGAGGGCTTCGTTGTCTGATTCCAAGCGGAACAAGGACCCAATCGAAGGTCACCACAGCGAGACGAAGCCGCAGACGGCCGAGTTGCCCAGCAAGAAGCCGGACGAACTGCTGGCAGCGTTGGAGCAGATGCTGAAGACTCATCCTTCGGACCCCTTGCACATGTACCACGGCAGTGGCAGACCGCACAGACATCGCAGGCCTGCTGACCAGGATAAGTTTAAATTCGGGCCGGGCAGTGACATCAGGGACACGAAGCATGTTAGAGATTTCATGTCACCGTCGCAGTCAGGCTCGCATCGTCCAAAGGGGCACTACCACGACAAGCCAGGCAAAAAGAGGCCGATCTCTGGACCGAATAGGTACAGCGGTCAGAGTCACTTCCATGGGCCGAGGTCTCATTCCAGGCACAATTTGTCCCCGAAGACAGGCGGTCTAGATGTCTCTGCGACGAACGTTGAACCACTTCACGCGGAAGGATCGAAGTTCGAGCCTATGCACGATTCTAGGCACCATCACTATCGCGAGTTCAAGAAGGGATCTTCGTTTGACTCTTACCCTTCCTTCCCCACACCGTTGCCTGACAAGCATGGATACCCAAAGGGGTCCAAGCACCAGAAAGGGGCCAAGGAGCATGACATTAATCACCCTAGGACGCATAATTTTATGGGGCTATTGATGAAGAACAAACAGCTACCCGTTAATGGTAATCCTAACTACTTCCGCGACCCGGAGCAGCTGCAGCAGTTTTTCGAGGATGAAAAGCAACGATTACAGCAGCAACTCTATGACGATTCTTTGAAGGATTACTTGTATAAGATGTCCGAGGGTGCGATGTATTCCAGTTTAGGGCAGAGTGGTCCTGATGCTCGAAGATCACTGATGGAAAAGGGGGTTTGAACACTAATTTGAAGAGAGGACGAGCCAATTTATTTGCTGGATCATGTGTGTTTTAGCTCTACAATGCATGCTACTTGAAAGAGGGGTTTAGAAAAATTGTACGCAATCAAAATAAAGAGAGATTGGTATTGTTTGCTTGTCGTGGCAATAGACAATACGAGGGAAGTGTGAAGTGGATGGAAGGGCGCGTTGTAGGGCTAAAATTTCCACTGTTACACCATCTAGTGTAATAAGAAATAGATTGTAAGTACATTCATTTTTATTGGACGACGATTTCTTTCCCTTTCGCTCAATTTATGTTCGAACAGAGGCTATCGTTTGCTTTATGAATTGTATCAAATTCAGTTAGATGCTACTTTAGGTATTAAGGACCGAGACTGAGGGAGAAAGTTTCAATTGTTTGTTTCTATGGTGCTAGGCGATTCTTGTACATATTAACTATAAACCAAAAATGTATACTTTGCTCTCGTACATTTATTACATCCACTCTTCCTTTTTGGAATTGATCAGTAACGAGTAACTTTCATCATTTTCACTATTATAATCAATCTGCTTATGCAGGCAGCGCTTATCTGATACTTTCACTGCACAAGTAACTAGACAAATCAATTTTGTTATGGTTCACGGGGTTCTTGCACGTGTATCAACAATGTTGGAATCCATTCAGACACATTTATCTCTTCGGCGCCACTCTCACCTTTCTAATTTCTCAGCGTCGGAATTAATCAATGAGTCACCATCGCCCCTACATAAATGATTATAAGAAGCAGTAGACTGCACTAGATTTTTCAAGTCAATTTTGAACCAACTGAGATTCTTTTCTTGGAAATACCGCCGAGGTGAAAGTGCCTACGTTTCGCGGGTGGGAAGGATTTGACATCGACCTTGCGATCTTTTCACTTGCTTTATGGGGTGCGCAGGAAAGTGTGAAGATTTTTTCTTTCTAAACAGTGTACTCTTAGCGTGGCATGGCTCCAGGATTTCTAACATAATTTTCCGCTTGACAGGCGAGGCGTAATATCGCTCATAAAAAAGGCACTCGACGTTACGTCGCCTTAAACGATTGCAACAACTATCCAATAATGGAAGACAGGATCTGTGTTGTTGCAATTTGCATCTTCCTTACGATTCGCTCTCAGGATTCCCTACTGAATCCTTGCCCAGTTTCATTCACACATAAAAAGCCATAGATACTCGATCGGCGATAGAACCGTAGGCTCTGCAACGTGTATCGCGAGCAGCCACGGAAACTTTCACCAGAAATGATAGTCCGAAAGTAATTAGAGACAAATTTTTTACAACCGCCTCGATCTACGACGCGGTTGGTGTGCAATGAGCTCGAGTAATTTTCTGGGGACAGCGAGCAATGAATATTTGCCGAGTAATTGTACTTCCGGCGATTTTGCTCGTTACAACTTACCCTGGAGCCCTTGGTCACTAATTGCGAGTGTTATTTATGACTGTGTCTAATCACGTTCACCGCTGATAACTGATCTGACTCGAACAATCGGTATCATTAGGCGGGGATTGATTAAGGTGGTCATGGAAGTGGAGTCTGTTATTATAAATAAAGCCGGAACATTTAAACGGGGCGGCACATACGCGGTGCCTGAATATATCTGGCGTAACTTCGCAGTAGGTGATTTCCATGGAAAGGATGAACGATGTTCGAGAACACCCTGTATATTAACGAGCAGGTAGGTCATTGACACCTGGCTAAAACAGCAGCGATCACGGGAGTGCCGCGGAGATTTGACGCGGCTTTTCTCGACACGCTTTTTGTCAATCGTAGAAAAGCCAAACCCATTCGGTTGTCTCGCATCGCTAATCACTGAATATAAAAGATCACGGAGTGTCGGTGGCAGCCAGTTAAGGAGGAACGTTGGTGTCTATCTGTGCTCTTTATACCGGTGCCATGCTGGTACGTACACTGGGAACAGTGTCTCCCGTCGCATTTCCAGTTCCCATCTCGTTTATACCGGTAAAAGCCTCGATCGAAATGTGTCTCAATGATCAACTGCATTGCAGATTTTTTATGCCACCTTATTTATACCGGCTCTGAACTCCGCCATAGCCGTGGACCACAAGCCTTCGGCTTCGAGCTTCGTGACGGCGAAACGGGGAATCGTCGAGGCGGGACAAGTCGCCCCACAGGACTACAAATTTCGCCAGTCGAAGCCATCGAATTCGAACGCGCGAAGCAACCACAGTAATAATTCAAAGTCCCTAGCCTACTACAAAAATGTGAAAGCTGCGTCACCGGAAGCTTCACTCGTTGGTTCATCAGGTTACGATGATGTGTTCAAACAACCATACGCGGGCTTAACGTCGTCCGCCCGATCGGAAGCACAGACCAACGAACAATCCTCGCCATACTACGGAAATCTGTTCACCATGTCCGCTGGGTATAGAGTTGCGAATGAGGACAAACCATTGAAGCAGATTGGCCTGCACTCGCAGCAGAGTAACGATGGTTATTCATCGAACCAAGGTGCACGAAATCAGAACGCGGCAAGAGGTGAAGTGTTCAACTGTTTCGAAGCCTTTCAACCTTATTTTACTTAATGACTTCTCTCCAGGTGTCTATAGCGCGGTGCCATCCTCCAATATCCAGACACCGGTGTACAAGACCATTTATCCTCTGCCGAAGGCTTCAGGGTCCCACGCGCCTGCTTACCAGTCCACTCTAT
Source organism: Andrena fulva (assembly GCA_946251845.1). Lineage (NCBI taxonomy): Eukaryota > Metazoa > Arthropoda > Insecta > Hymenoptera > Andrenidae > Andrena > Andrena fulva. The sequence goes on along the minus strand of OX276329.1, from coordinate 54,679,789 downwards.
ACACCAAGAAGCCATCGCTGCCTACTTTGCACGTGCAAAATGTGCAGCAGCAGCCCGCGTACTTCGCCAACTTCCAGAGTCAACCCATCGTTCTGAACCCCGTGGATCCGCGGTTCACTTTCTCGGCAAGGGCGCCCAAAGTGAGCAACGTGCAACTGAGCGCGCCCTTCTTGTCGCCCCTTTCTAGCTTCCAGGGTCAGGTGGTGCCGATTTCGACGGCTGGTAGTAGCCCTCAGTTTCCACAGTACAAGGGTGCCGCCATAGAAGTCTATCCAACTGTGGGTGGCTTTCGGACAGCGGGTTACGAGCCCCTTCAGACGCAACCACAGTTGCACTTTGGGCATGGGAACATTCAGAATGTTCAGACCGTTGTTGGCCGTCGTCCTGCCGCTCCTGTGCAGGAAATTCGATCCGACGTGGAGATCATCAACAGGAAGAAGCCTACGACACCTCCCCCTGGGAAAGATGATGATGACGAGGACGATGAGGAAGATGAAGGTTCGTGGTGAACCGAGAATTAGAGATTTCTGTGCTCACAATTATTAGATTCCAGATTTTTAGTGTTCAGAGTGAATTTAGTGGTTAAGAAATTGAATTTGAAAAGTGATAGCGATTTCTTTGCTCAGGGTACTCTCCAGCTGACAAGGACTACGGGCCAAACACGCAGGACGACGACGAGTACGAGTCAAAGCCAGAGAAGTCCTTTAAATCGCCTCGAACAGAGGGTGACTTTAAGCCCTCCAAGTCTTTCCCCTTCAAGCAGTACGACAGCACGTTCGGTAGGTACTCGAATCGGGATCGCGACGAAGAGGCGGACGAGAAGCCGTTTACCAAGTATCGTGAATATTCCTCGTCGAATGACGACGACGACGAAGATACGCCGTCGGGGAGGTACCACTCCGAGGACACTTCGTCGAAACCTTACTACAGTCAGCAGGACGACGATGAAGAGGAAGACGACAGGCGAGGGTACGATAGACAGAAGACTGAAGAGAGCTCGGACTACAAGTACAGGCCCAAGTATTTTGAAAAAGACTTCGATGAGGAATTCGAGACTTCGTACAGGAAAGAAGTGCCTAAACAGAGTAAGTACCATTTCTTCGGGACAAGATGTACTATTGCTGGAAAGAGCGAGTAGGTGAAGAGTTCTGTGATGTTCCAGGCTACGTCCATAGGAAGGAAGTGCCGGATGTAGACTACGGGTCTAGATCCTCTAGGAGGAACAAGGAGAACGACGAATCCGATGACTCTTCAGGACAAGGGAGTCGGGCAAGCTTTAAGTATCACAGAACTCCACAAGGAATCAGGGACAGCGATGGACAGAGCTCTGATATCGTAGCTGAAGTGGCATACGAAGGAGATTTTGGGTACAAAACACCTGAGAGCATCAGAAGCTACAAACTCAGGAAGGCAACCAGTAATTGAGGAGAAAGAATTGGGGAGTTGCCAGTATTTGAAAAAAAAAGGGAAAAGTAGTGAAATCTACAGATTTATTAATGAAAAGCCTAAAATGATAGAAATATTAATAAAACACTTATTCGTTTTACCAAAATTTAATAAATAAAATTGACGTTTTTAAGTTGTGAGTCATGTGATCTCAAACGTCAATCACGGCGCGTGACGTCATTGTGCAGTAAACAGCGATTTATATATAGCGACGAGTGACACTTCGCGCATTTGCTCATACAAGTTTATATTAAAAAATATCGTTACGACTACTTATTACTCGATTTCTTAGCTAAGGAAAGTATTAGGCACTCACTCATTGCAACATGTTCCAATCAATTACCAATATCTGACACACAATCTAATATAACCTCAATGAAATGAAATAATAATAAATGATAGTTAATAATAAGTTAGTTACTTACATTGAAATGGTCTTCACAAAAACATAAATTAGATTTTGAAGACAATTGATAGTTTATTCTCGCAAGATTTAGCCACTTATTGCGAATATTTGTTTCCAGCGGAACATGAATAAATAACTTCTTCGGTGTACGTATTGACGTGTTCTCACAACAGGGAACAGCACAGTATGTATTCATAATAATTTTTATTATCCATTATTTTTGTGAGAAAAATTCACTCCTTACTGTCCCTAATCACAACTTTCGTTGTTTGCTGCACGTTGACGTCACAAATGGTCACGTGACCATGCAGTGCGTTTTCGCGGCAATTTTTTTATTCCAAATAAAAATTACATTTTTTTCATGTTAGAGGTGTAGCAAAAAATTAATATTTTTTTTACAAGCATATTTTATCATAATGAACAGTTTTAAACACTTTTAAAAATTTTGTCAACTCCCCAATTGTTTAGCAATTGTGAAGATTGTAATAAGTCTGATGCATCCTGCGAGTGACACATTAGTGTTCTTGCAAACTGTCAGTATTTAGAGTACAAGTGTAAGTGAAGTATGTGTAACTTACAGCGAGTATTATTGTACCATTTGTATCGTTGCATCTGTTTGTATATACGTTCTGCATAAAGTTGTGTTGCGAAGAAAATAGTTGTATCCAACCACTGCATTTCCACGAATATATTCCCCTCGATCGAGATTTATACTTGCCAAGATCAAAGGAAAATTCTGACAGTCGTTACTTATAGTCGCTATTAAATAAACTAACGCTTCCCCCATGAGAAATGCATCTTACCGGAAGTATGCGAGATGTAGTTGGTTCTCGACGATTTCCTGAGGGGTCCATTAATCTCCAGGCCGGGCAACTGGCCTTCTGGATGGGTGATTGTATAGCAGAGCCGCGGCGAATTGTCATTAGACAATAAAGGCCTGTAATTCAGCCGCGGTATGCCCATTTTTATCTTAATTAAATGGGCTAAATTAATTTTGTCATTACTTCGACACCGACCGGGCATTCTCCTGGGAATCAGAATCTGTATATATACTCGTCCTTCGAGGTGGAGGAGTCAGTATCATCGATATCATCATCCACAGCTCTTCCAAGATGAATATCACCTACACGGTAACAAGTGCTTCGAAACATACGAATTTTCTTTTTACCTTCATCGTTTCGCGTGGTATTCTACATTGCCGTGACAATGGAATAAGCTTCTCTTGAAATGTTTATAGATCGTTGTTGCCCTTGCATTGGCCACCATCGCCGAGCCAAAGTCACAATCCAGAAAGGAGAAGCGAGGGTTGGCATTGTTTGGTCCATCAGGCTACGACTTTTTCGGCGTCCCACCGATTCTTTCCACCCCGTCGTGGGCTCCAACCAGCTTTGGACCTGCTTCCTGGAACCCCTCGGGTGTACCTGACATCCCCCTGACTCAGATCCAAGTTCAAGCTACCCACGATGTCGCCGTTCAGGTAGACAGAAATCATCATTTTGAATCATACCTTCTTTGGTCGCGTTTACTAATTTGTTCTGTTGATCGCAGACGCTGAAAGATCCATCACCTGGCACCCCTAGTATTGCGTATCCTCCAGATGTGCTGAGGGCTATCCAGCAGGCCAAGGATGCGAATCATAACGTGAATCTGGCTCAGCACAGGGTGGCAGAGGCTAAACAGGCGACTGTTCTTCAGCAGAAAGTTGCATTGGCGAAGGAGGCAGCTGCGAGGGAGGCTGCGGCTAGGTAAACACAATATTTTCATCCCAAAACGATTCTTAAAGGAATGCGAGATTCTGAAGGAAATTAGGAGACAGTGATTTGGCAAAAGCTACAGAAGCATATTGTTTCATTGCATCCACAGATCGCAGGAGATATCATCGGCGGCCGAGGGCGAGGCCAGGGCGAGCGCGAAGCAGCTAGTGGCCCTTCAGCAAAGACTAGCCTCCCTGAAGGATGCAGTCGCAGCTTCCCAAAGAGTGGCTGCAGCGAGGGAAGCAGCCGCGGCAGCTGCGATCCAACGGAACGCCGCTGAAACCGCAGCTCAGTTGCAGAAACAGGACGTCGACAAGCAGATCAGTCAGAGTGAGCAGGAGGCAAAGGTACCGTTCACACGAATCACTATAAAAAGCAGCATCAGCTTGCACGCACCTCCAACAAATTTACCATTCCGTGGGTTTTCTGGTTGCCAGGAAAAGGACATCATAGCGGCAAAGGAGAACGCCGTGGCGAACGCTGTTCAGCTGGCCGCTCTGCAGAAATCTTCCCACCACCCTTGGAGCCGATGAACGCCCCTAAACTACGCGACAAACGCGACAGCTCTGTATCATCTGTTACAATTATGGTGACGGTACTCTATCTCTTTTGCACTTGTTACGAATAAACGTTGTTTCACGAATCCCGCTGCCCAATTTATCTACCGCGCCGTAGAAAGTGCCACGTGTGCTTTCACCGCTGAGCGCAGCGTAGTGTAAGTCACCAGAAAATCGTGAACAGTCAACCCTCCTTTTTCGTCCCTAACTTGGAACCCTCGCGGTGAGGGTCATCGTTCGGGTGGACGGTCAAAGAGCGAGGCATAAAAGTCAGTGGGCCAAGGAAGATTGACTCTGATCGAAAGACTTTCTTCCTACACATAATTGCTCCTGATCCGTGGAGGCCTCTGACGGATCGCCAGGGAGAAAGGGGGTGTTGAGAATGGTCAGGAACGAGGTGAGTGAAAGGATCTCGACTCCGGGCACGCCGGCAGATCCGATCGTGGAGAGTTTCGTCCAACCACGCTCGTTCCCCTGGCGCAGGCTGCTGGGCGTTGCGTTACACGTAACTGGACACTGATCTTGCATTCTTTGACCGTCGATACTCCGTCTTCCTTGCGGACCACCGCCACTTTCACCGCCACTTCCTTCCACTCGCGCAACAAGCCGCGTTGCCATCGTGACGGGCCGGTCCAGGAAACGGTGGTCTCGAAAGAGATCCTTCCCACCCCGGGCCGAGCGCCTGCAGTCTCAGGAAAGGAATCAAACTTGGTCCTACGTGGCCGCTTTTAACGATCCATTTGTCGCGACGATCGCGGCCTGGCAAGTGTTTCGCGACATCCCGCTGTTAGGCAATCTTTCGCGATTGAAGAGATTGTTCATTTCGGTGAGTAGAAGCGATTAAATGTAACGAACGGTGGTGAGACCGATGTGGCTTCTTGGTTTCCTGAAAATACGATGGACAGAGCATGGGGACAGGAGAAACTTTAATTAACTTAACATCATGTGTTTAGGGTAGGGTACATATGAAAATTAAATGCAAATGTCTGATCTTAGCACGCAGAAACTTTTTAATTAAGGATTGGAAGAGTTTAACGTTTTATGAGGTTTGCATGTGAAGGCTCGATAAGAGACGAGCCTGAGGCGCCCCGTGATAGTTCATACGGGTCATTGAACCTACTCGATATCTGATTCAGTTGCGTGGCCTTGCATGTATTCAATATTAATGTCAAACGACCGTCAGTGGCGTGTAACACTTTTTCGAGAACGAAGGAAACGAAGCAACCAGTTCCATGAATAGGATCGCAGTGACTGCTGCTCGATCAGACACGACTATTATAACGACTCGGGCCCCTCCTTTCACACCGAACCGGCCAATACTTTCATCGATGTTGCCTTTTTTTTTGGATCTAGTCGCTTTTTGCCTTTTACCTCGGCCCGTTTTATTTGCTTTCCTTTCTTATTGCGCGAAAGACCGCGCCACTCTCACTGCAGCTAGTCGTAACTCGATTTTTTCTGCAAGCTCTCTCACGAAAGTGTCCCATTCCTGGTGTACGGAAAAACAAAGAGACCGAGGAAGAGTTTTCGACCGTTGAACTTTCCCAGATTGCGGCAGCACTCCGGTTAATTCGATCCTCCGAGCGTTAATGAAGAAATCATGGTAGGCGGCGCGCGGATGAAGCTAAATATAGCGAAGTCAACGTAGCGTTCACTTGGGTAGCGGCGAGCGGACACGCCTGATTTCCGCCGGGGAATTTCATGACGGTCACATAGCAAAATAGGGCAAAACGGAAGAAAGAGGTTCCCTCCCCGGAGAAAAGGAAATCGCTTTCGACGCGTTGCTCAATTGCGAAGGATCATGACCACTCTTCATAGGCGTTCACCACGTTCACTAGCCGCCGGTTAGTTTGCGAGTCTGACGGTGCATTTCGTCAGCGTTTCTCGGCGGATAGGCACCGACGATATGGCACCTCCTGGTATGAATTTCAATCACGCCGCAGAGGAAACATACGTCTCTGGAATCATGCGAGCTGGAGCAGTTTGATCTACGTGGACGAGCCCCGTGTCCATTGGAATAATCGGAGAGGAGGGTAGGATCTGGGATCTGGACGATGACTGGGCCAGGGGTGGAAGTGGCCATTGGTAGGCGCGTTCGTGCTGGTAACTGGGCTGTTTCCCTCGATCAAGATCGTTTACCCTCGTTCGATCCTCTGTCACCGTGACACCGAAAGTCGGCTCTCGTCTAAGGTGACCAGGAGACATCGAGTGTCGAGTTTCGTCGCTAGTATTTCCTACACGCGAGCGTAGGATACGGGCGCGAGCATGCAGGTCCGGTTTTCGAGAGAGAGATCATCAGCGCGTCGCTGGTGTTGGGAGAGGGAGAAAGCGTATAAAAAGGAGCGGTCCATCGGCAACTACCCGCAGTATTCGTATCTGTTCCTTCATCCACTCTCTGATCAGAAGATAGAAAAATGCTCTCCTGGCCCCCCGTAAGTATTCTTGTCCAGATGGACAAGAATGTGAGGCTTTCGATGGGAACTAGTGAACCATGACCAAAAATCCCACGCCTCTCTATAGTTCCGGGGGCCTCAGCGCAAACAATGCCGGTGAAAAGTGTCTATTATCGTCTGCGTACTTTCCTGTGCGTGCACAGCCATGCATACTCGCGATGGATCGTATCGTTGCCGCCATTATGGTCCCCGTTTTGCATTCATAATGAGGAAACAAAGTTAGAGAGTCCGTCGTAAACGTATTGCCGTGAATAAGTGATTCGGTAGCTTCTGAACGTCGAGTTAGGAACATATAGGCTGTGAAAAAGGGGTTTTGGGGTTCCCTGGTGGTTCACGAATGGATCGAGAGCTACGTAACATCGTTCGAGGGGTCATAATTAATCGCCACATGTTTCAGGTGCTCGCAATATGCTTCATCGCGGGATCTGCTTCGGCCAGTATCGAAGGTGGTGATTCTAGCGGCTGGCAAGGGTAACAGATGATTCACACCTACGAATTAAGGTATTTGACCTGGATGTAGTTGACTTCACTTTCAACAGGATATCCAGTAACAGTGGCTACGGAGGACACGGTGTGGATTTAGGACAATATTCAGGGGGCCTTCATGACGTTTCCGGGTATGGCTCCTACGGTTACGGAGGGGGTGGACTCGAGCACGGGGTGCATGGAGGACACGTTCAACATCATTACGCTCAAGCTGTGCCAGTGAGTGAGCACGTGGAAATCACGAAGCCTGTGCCGATACCTGTGATCAAAAATGTTGGTAAGTTGAGTCGCCTGAACCTGCTGCTAGAAATTCGTTCCTCGTCCAGACCTCTCCAAATTCTCAATATCAATCACAATTCCCTGCTGTACCTAATTACCCCTCAATAACCAGAAGACAGAACTCGCATTAATGACGCTCCTTCCACCGTCGCACCTAAATGTCGGCCCATGCATCGACCAAAACCACTGCCACGCACCAAGTAATGTTAGACCAGGCTAACAGCGTCAATAGGTACGCGTGACTAATACTCTAGCCTAGGTGACGCTGAGTGGTCACGATCCACCATCAATTATTCAAATGAATCCTTCGCAGATCGTCCCATCATTTCATCCTTCCCAGCGTCCCACGTCCCCGCAAATCAATTACAATTAACTGTCTAACTTTTTGCACGACTACAGGAGTGCCCGTTGCCCAGCCAGTGGCGATACCGGTGCCACATCCCGTGGCAGTGGGTGTACCACAGCCGTATCCGGTCCACGTGCCGGTCCCGAAGCCGGTGGCGATCCCCGTGGTGAAGACGATCGCGATCCCAGTCGTGAAGAAGGTCCCGTTCCCGGTGGAGAAGGTGATACCCGTCCCGATAGAGAAGCACGTGCCCATAACGGTGGAAAAGCACATACCAGTGCCCGTGGAAAAGCCGTATCCCATCCACGTGCCCGTCTACAAGCACGTGTTCCATCGGGCGAAGTCTTACGGTCACGGTTGGAGCCGTTAGACAAGCGTTGCGTCACCGACAACCACAGGATGTATATACATGGGGGATGCGTCTTCCCAGGGGAAACGAACGCAATCATTGCCCGCGCATCCCACGGCACGCGAGAGAGGATTTCAGTCAGGTCTTTTAGTGGAGCATCGACCTGAACGTGCCTGGCGAATCGAGGCTCTCGGTGCGGCGCCCTTGTTCATGCGGGACACATATGTGTCCCTGGTCTTGTTCGATAGTACTATGCAGTATTAATGGTTGTTCGTTATTGTTACTCTGTTGCCGAATAAAGGATTGATTTTTTATTGAATGTGCTCCTTGTTTATTGTACCCTGCTTGCTAGCTCAGGTCAATGAATCTTGATGGATTACGTAGGATTATCGCCACGTTCCCCTGACCCACAGCTAAGCGTAGCGATTGAGGAGTTAGAGGCGATTACAGGGGCTCCTGACGCGTGAAGATTCTCATTTATTCACCCCTTCCGACTACTTTGACTAACAATGAACGTAGGTAACAGTCGGTTAGAATGTTCGCTGCGTAACTGGCGTGTAATGGCGGGTAGTTTCCACGGAGATGCCGTGCGTGTCCGTCGAGTCTTTAGAGCAGTCGATTCGATGCACGACACTGACAGATGCTTGTGTGAGCGACAGCTTGTACTTTTGTCGTCAACTCCAGTCGATTACGGAGTCCCTGTACTTTCGCGATAACGGCTGGTCATCTCATTGACTCGCGCAAGTTCCCGAGAAGATCGTTACCGAGATATCAGTCACGAATGTCTACACGCCACGCTGTAGGCTTTCAATTATCTTAATGTTCTGGACGGTACACGTACAGATAGCGTAGTTCGCGCCTAGCTGGTCTTAAGAGGCATTCGTTATGCTCTCTCCACAAGCCAGGTTAAATACAGAGGTGCATGAGTTTGATACTTGCCTCGTGTATCGTTACACGCGACAGTCAACATTTGTCGCCTGGCGCGACGATTTTCTACGATTCCAGTTGACGATATTAATTACTGTTGCCAGTAGAGGCTCGAGAACCCACCTGAGAGGATAATGCCTCGGATCCAATGCTTCCATTTCAGTCGCAAGAAAAGTGACCGCGTACGTAGGTCTCACCGTGGTAATAATCTGAAATCTCTCTTCCTGTCCACTAATCGCCATTTCCTCGTGGAAACTGATTATTCATCTTCGAGTAAGAGTCCACGCGCTTCTCACGTTCCGAAGGCACACAATTTACCATTAACTCCTGCAATTTCATTCCCACGGAGAAGTACAAACGAAATTAACCGTAATAACTTAATTAGACTGCCGTCAGTTTCGCCGAGTTAAATTGAAGCGATCAGCGAGACGTTCTGAAAGGAAGCTACGAAACCAGCGAACTGTGATGAGGAATCCTTGATGCTCCGCGAGCTTTGGCTGCTTGTTGACGTAACGAAGGGAGCACGAAAGCACGGCTGCAGATCGGAGATGAAAATTACGAGCGTGTGTGGGCGCTCGCCAGCTGAGCGCAGCGGAAAATGTCTAATTCGCGCGGCGCTGGCAAGAGATTCACAAGAGTGGCCAATAGGACGGTGCTCGCCGGACCGATGGCGGCGAAACAATTGCGCCAGTCCCGCGAAATTCACGGTGACTGGGCTCTGGACTAAACTACATCGTCGACAGTGAAAGGCTCGACGGTATATTAAGACGAGCAATGAGCAAAGATGTATCAGTCGCTGAAGGAACTTCTACAACCAGCAGCTCGGTGCGACAGTGCTCTATGCGCTCAAACATGAACCGAATCGTGAGTAAGGGAACCGGATATTCACGAATATCCCGGATCTTTCATACAATCACAGTGACTTTCCAATCTCCTCTCAATCTCACTTCTCCCGAAACGCCACCCGGGACAGTAGAATTTTCCAGAACCGTTAAAGTGAAATAAGCTAGAAAATGAATCATTAATTAAGATTACAAGGTGAGTTTCTTCGTGTCAATCGATCGTAAGGAAGAACCATCTGTTACACCATCGGGACAGCTTAATTCACTTAACGATCCCTTAACCCCTCGCGTGGAAATCACGCAGTCTCGCTAATACGTCTTCAGGGGTTAACACCCTTTTAACCAAAGAGTCCAACACTCGTACGTGCAATCTCCAGGCGTTCCTTTCCAAGTGCATTCCACTCCATTCACTCGACATTCAAATGCAGCTTCGCTTACACTTGAACTCTACCTTCGACGCAGGTACTCCTTTCTCTGGTGTCCTTGGCCGCGGCGGCGCCGGTGATCGTGAACCAGGATCACTACCAGTACTATCCGCAGCTCGTGGGTGGCTTCCAGCCGATAGAGAGGTCGGATCATGAGAGCCTGGGCAGCTCTGGCGGCGGAGGTTACGGTGGCGGTGACTATGGCGGCAGTTATGGGGGTGGCAGCTCTGGCGGCGGAGGTTACGGTGGCGGCGGCGGCGACTACGGTGGTAGTTATGGGGGTGGCAGTTATGGCGGTGGCAGTTACGGCGGCGGCGACTACGGCGGTGGCAGTTACGGGGGTGACTTTGGGGGTGGTCACGGTGGTTTCGAGGGATCCGTCGGAGGGCACTTAGAGGCGTCCAGTGGTGACCACTTGGGCTCGGATTACTCCTCCCTCGGTGGTGGTGGTGGTGGTGGTGGTTACGAGGGTGGTGACGACGGCGGAGTCTCCCTCGATGGAGGCCACAGTGTGGTTCAGAGTGTTCCTGTGTCCGAGCACGTCGAGGTGACGAAGCCTGTGCCTATTAAAGTCATCAAGCACATAGGTAAGTTTCTTCACCATTTTACCAAGTGGACCTGCCAAAACGTCAATTTCATTCTCAGACATTAGGCGCCGTGGCGTAATAACACGTTGTCTTCGCAACGAGGATAATTACTCTGCAGAATCGTTCAATTCTGAGAAAGTTTGAAAGCGAACACTGAGCAGAAAGTTGGAGTGTGTCTGTCCAAAATTAACGACCTTGCTGTGTTTTTCAGGGGTGCCAGTTCCTCAGATCTACAAGATTGCCGTGCCTCATCCTGTGCCAGTTGGTGTTCCTCAGCAGTACCCTGTGGCTCAGCCGATGCTGAAACCCGTTCCTGTGCAGATTGTGAAGACTGTCGCTATTCCAGTGGAGAAGAAGGTGCCGTTTCCCGTGGAGAAGCACATCCCTGTGCCCGTGGAGAAGCCTGTGCCGATCACGATCGAGAAACACATCCCCGTGCCAGTCATCAAACCGTACCCCATCAAGATCCCCGTCTACAAGACGATCTACCACCACGCGAAGAAACACTAAAAATCACCTGGTCGGAGAACAATCCACCCTAGCGATTGTTAGCACAATGCTAGAGACGTTCATCGCGATCTCGTGTCTCTAGACGGAACCAGTCCTGATAGAACCACAGTGAAAGTCCCCTAAAAAAGAGTCCTACCGTCCCATTTGGCTGTTGGCTCCAAAACGACTGCCCTTATCGTTATTCTATTTGTATATACGCATTGTTACTACTGTTACCACTGTTACTATTCCCTTTTTTATTTTTATAAATGTTATTGTTCTTGTTTTTCAATAAAACGCTTGAAAATAATCCATACTCGTATCGTTATTTCTCGGTGAAAGTCGAGGCTTGTTAAGAGTTTTCCCTCTCGATATCAGGAATTCACGTATCTTCCTGGTTCGTGATAGAACAGAAAAATTCACGCATGAGGTAAAACTATTCCTCTAAGCTATCTTCTACCGCGGAAGGGAAGCATGTTGCGAGCGATGGTAGATAGGGATCACCAAGTTGCAGACAAGAGTGTCGAATGTTGATTAACGAAGAAGCCTGTACGCTCGGATAATATTAAACGCATCCACCAGGAGAAATTCGATAGGACTACAGTTGAAGGAACTTTCCACGGTACATTAAAGGGGATTGAGCGATTTTTCCGCTGCTCCGTGTAAATTGCATACGAGAGCAGTCGCAGCGCGCGTCAATGTATCCGAGGTAATGCACCTGAGATCATAATCGAAACTTTCACTGGCGTCTTCGATAGATCGCCAACAAATTCCATGGAAAGTGAACGTCGCGGGCGGACTAGTTCAGGACCGGTGGGAGCGTGATTGTGACGATCAGCAACATTGTAAACGAGCCGTGAAGATCAGAGAAGTTCGCCAAGGCGATTAATGAGCAATCCTGATGAATACAAGCTTCCGTGAGTCTAAACGATTCGCGAGAAAATGTCGAAGCTCGCGAGAAGTAGCGTGATCAAGGCACAGTCTAGACTCTAGTCAGACACCGATAAGCAGAAACAAGATGAAACGGTCTAGACGTTTATTAACATTAGCACCTTAATGAAGATGCAAATTAGTTTTCACGCGTTACGAACTAATTCTTTCGTTTATAAATTCATGACAATATGATTTAATGTAACGCGTATTTATGATACCAGCTGTACCGCAAGCGATAATGCAATTTTAGCTGATAATTCAGACGAAGTAACAATCGTTATTGTTAACAGAATTTAATTTCCAACGAGTTTCCGTCACATTCATTAACGCTGTCGATGCGTTCCCTATCCCATTGTCCAGGTACATTGATTTCTCCCTCCCCAGTATTCAATGTTGAGAGCTCGCGACAAGTTTATTGCGATGACATAAATCTGTACTGCAAACTTGAAAAAGTGTACCGTTGCTGTCAACTGTACCATAAGTCAAATAATAAAGTGAGGAGTGTTTGGTCCATTAGACGTCCACCTTTTTCATTCACACCCCGAGCCTTCCGAACCAGGAACACGGTTGCATATCCACTATTCGATTTATCCAGGCCGACAAGAAGCTGCACATATTGCACCTAATTTTTGTCAAGCGATTAGCCAGCACCAGGAAGCAGGAAGTCCTCATTACTCCCACTTTCGGTGCACCGTAAAATGTCTCTCCCGCATGTGTGCAGTACGTTCTACCAAGGTGTTCCGGATTCAAAGCAGAGATAGAAAGGTGTGGCCAATCCCATCTCCAATGAGAGCGCACCGAACAAGCTGAGACGGATGGACTGAGGTTGCGCATCGCTCCGCGGAGGAAAAGACGGAAATCCTGTGTTGCGCAATGGCGCGCCGATTGAGGGGCAGGCTGCTCTTAGAAACAGAGAAATGTAACTTGCACAGTGAAGGTGTCGAATAGGATTTAAGCGGGATAGTGGGGTTGCGTGTCTCCTACGGGGCGGCTATATAAAGTGACTACGGGAAGAATTCGACTCGAGTTGATCTTTTATTCACGAGGCATTCATATGCACTGAACAGGGAGAGATGGAGAAGCTCGTACGTGAATCGTGTCCACGCCACCCCCTACATTATGCACGCATTTATGCCGCCGATCGATATCGATCGAAGATGCTTGTGTCGTGGAGTAGATTTCCAGTGTCGGCTAACTTTGTCCGTTTTCTTTTCTGTTTTTAAGATACTAATCTTGACTATCGTCGCGTCCTGCTCGGCGGGTGAGCTGGGGTTCGGGGGTCACGGACTGACATTGGGGGAGATCGACGTGGGTCACGATGGAGATGACATAGGATTCGGTGACTTAGGTCTATTCAACGGTTTAATCTCCATTACGCTCGTCGAATTAGACAGTAGCCGAAGTTGGCGTACAGTGATAGGCCAGTGTATTTCTTGACTCTGTGATAACTTGGACGTTTCCTGTTTCTGCATCAGGAGGGCTGGACTCGGAGATCAGCCTAGGAGGTCACGGTGGAGGCGGAGGAGGCGGAGGAGGCGGACACTTCATACCCGTCGTCAAATCAATCGGTACGTAAGCTACTCCGCACGTGACATAGAATCTTTTTACAGCGAGCTTAACTGTAACAGGTGTGCCAGTGCTAAAGCACTTCCCCTTGGCTGTGCCGACTCTACAAGTGCAACAAGTGCCGCAGAGTTACCCAGTGCCGGTTGTCGTGCAGAAACCAGTTCCTTATCAGGTTTGAGGCTCAAATTCAATCACTCTATTCGGGCGCACTTTGTGCTTCTTTCATCAATGCAGACTTTGCCCCTTCGCAGGTGGAGAAGCAAGTGTTCACGAAAGTGGAGAAGAAAGTTCCCACGCCGATCGAGAAGATCATCCCCGTGAAGGTTGAGAAGCGGGTTCCATTCACCGTGGTGAAACATATTCCGGTTCACGTGGTGAAGCCCATCCCCATCAAGATCCCGATTTATAAAACGATCGTGCACCGCTACAAGGGTCATTGATCTTGCAGGATTGTATCGTTGATTGTTTTCTCCACCGTACCATAGAAATACATTACTGCCACCATCGTCATCGTACGATCTGTTTCATATGTATTTCCAGATGTTACACTGACCAACTTAGTGATTTTCTGTTGTGATGTCTATTTATTAAAACTGGTTACTGATTACAAACATGTTGCTGTATTCACTTCCCAAGCCACTGTCCGTTTAGTGTGAAGTATTAAGTTAAACTCCTGGGTTCTGCTTATCGGAATTGAAACTGAGACTGGACCTGACTGCAGAGCGCAAGCTGCAAATTGTAGCTACACGAGCAAGAACATTAGCATTGGGCTGAACTGTCCCTCGTGGTCTGCCAAGGTTGAACTTCAATTCGGATTCCCCGACCTTAATTTTCCACCCGCGTCATAATACCAAAGCCGCGGCTGAATTATTAGCTCGAACTACAGTGATCAGTCATTAATATTACGACTCCGAGCAGAAGCAACGGAAGTTAATGCAGGGATGTTACGTTAACGCAGTCATCACGCTTATTGTTCACAATTTCGCGACAATGGCGGAGGAGAAAGGAGACTGTCGCGCATGCAGGGCGCTCGCAGGGAAAGTCATCACCTAGATTGCTTTTCCCTGTCATTGACCTTACGTAAATTCGACTTTGACAGCGCCGGCGGAATCCGCCGAGAAACGTGGGTAATCGACGAGACGGAGGAAAGAATGCAATAATTATTGTGCGCGGAATTCTTCGACGTGAAACTGCTGCGATATCGCCAACCCTGTATCGCCGCGATGCGCGAATTACCATAGAGATCGGGCAAAGGGTGCCTGTTCCTTGGAAGAAGGGGATTTATTAATGGCCGGAGAGCGAGAAAAACGAAAGCCGCGGTTAAAGTCGACTTTCACTCGCAGCTTTTCTGGTATCAGCTCCAAAAGCGGAAGAGAGCAGCGCCAGTAATTAAAGGAGCTCGGCTAGCGCGTCGTTAATGCAAGGAACGATGAGGTAATTGACGGATGCCGGTGGTATGCAACGAAAGGATGCATTATTTCCATGACGAGCAGGGACACGGCTCACGTCGCGCGATTCAATCGCGTAAGAATGAGGAAAGAAGGGAGCACACGATGCGGAAAGAGGCGATGGCGAAAGCGAGGCACGAAGATGATCTGCTGTTCCGTAGATCTCCTACGATCACGAGGTTGTAAAAGGAGGAAGAAGAAGCCTTCGATGATAGAGGCGGCGGATCGTACGCGTCGCTGGAACACACTGTTCCCTGGCTTCCGTTTCCTTCGTTCATTACGCGTTAAGATGCCAGCACCCGTTGTTTACCCGAGCATCGCAAAGATACGGGAGCTGGACTGGTCGCACTGGGTGGCTGTCTTCGCTCTCCGTGACGGCACTGTAGGTGAAACGATGCAAAAAAAGGCACTGACATCGCCTTGGCGAAAGTACAACGCCCGAGAGGAAAGGGACAGGCTGCCTTCGCGCATTTCGACAGCCTTCGAATTTTGATGAAACGCGCGATACTGGAATCCGGGAGGCGAGTATCGGAAACAATACCGCGAGCACGCAAATACACGTGCTGGCGAAGCAGAACGTGGAGGGTATTGAGGACCGTGAAAATGAAAGTACTGTGTCGGATGACTAGCATGACACTAAAGGATAAGGTATCGAATGGGAATGTAAAGAACAAGTGTAAGGTACCTGATACAGTATGTTGGGTGAGAAAAAAAGGAGAGAGTGGAGCCAACGTGTAGCATGGATGGATCTCGGTAGAACAGCTCGTCCATTGCTACTAGGGCTGGGACTATTTGTCGAATTTTCGGTATTCGAATTGTCGGGTTGAAATATTGTAAGCTAATTTTGACCCACTTCAACATATCCGATCGGCTTGAAACTTTGCACACATATGTAATTCCGATGACAATACAATATTTTCACTAAAAAGCATGAAATACTTTATAGTGAAATTTTTTTTTAAAAACAAGCTTTTATTAAAATGTACTAAAAATGAACCAATAATTTTGATAGCGGCCGATATGACTGCCTGAGAAGAATTCCCTTATAATAACTAATTATAAAATAATAAAAATAAAAAAAAGTACCAATAAATGAACACTTAAGGCTAATGAATGAACATTTTTATAAAATTATGTTTGCAGCGCGATTGATTCCACGTGCTGCAAAAATTGTTTGGATATGAAGCAAGAAATTAAAAGAAGTCTCTAATTAATTAGTTGCTTATTTTAATAACTTATTTTACTCATTTTAATATAAAATGTCCATTCACTGGTACGTGTTCATTTACTGGTACATCCACCCTATGAGGGAATTCTTCTCAGGCAGTCAGATCGGCCGGTATCAAAATTATTGGTTCCTTTTTAGTACATTTTAATAAAAGCATGTTTTTAAAAAAATATTTCACCATAAAGTATTTCATGCTTTTTAGTGAAAATATTGTATTGTCATCGGAATTACATATGTATGCAAAGTTTCAAGCCGATCGGATATGTTGAAGTGGGTAAAAATTAGCTTACAAGATTTCACCCTGACAAACTAACGAACTCACAACTGAAACTAAATAAATGCTTCTAAAAAAATGAACCTAAAGAACTTGATTTATAATTCACATCGGTATTCGAATACATCGGTATTCGAATACATCAGTATTCGAATAGTATTCGAATAATAACATTCGAATACTCAAATATTCGAAGTTTATTCGTAGCATTCGAATACTTGTAAAATATTCGAATAGTAAATTATTCGAATAGTCCCAGCCCTAATTGCTACTACAACTCAATAGGACAAAGGTTGCTGGGAAAACCAGCCGAAGGTGTACAGAGTGTTGGCCACCGATCTCCTAAGAGTACTGTACTCAGAGTAGGGCAGACTAAAAGTTTAAAGACATAAAATTGCGAGGAGCAAGAAGAAGAAGAATTCGCTGAAATACGGCCCCAACAGAATGAAACGCAGCTTCCTTTCTTCTTCAATCGCATTTAGCTTCTCTCATAGGTGTGTCTTGCAATGCGTGTGGCTCAATCAAATAACCATCGAAGAAATGTTCGAAACCGGTACTCTTAATTAGTCGCTCGGCTCGATGCAAAGAAGTGCAAAGACTCCCCTAACGATTCGCTTTCGCGTGCGCCTCTCTAGGCTGTCCTTTCCACCAGTTCTTTACGATAACGAGCGTAATTCGACTGGCCGTGGCTGACACGCATACGCGCAGAAGCAGGAACAAGAACGTGGCGAAAGAAACGTGTTGTTGCTGAAGGGAGAAAAAAAAGTTTCCGGCGAAAGTAAAATCAAAAGCGGAGATCGCCAGCCTCCTGTGTTGAAGGCGTTCTAAAAACAAACGACACGCCTCGATTCCGCGTGAAACATTAGCATATCTTCGCGATTACGCTGCGATTACCTGCTGGTTACTATCGCCCGGTGAATGTGGTTGTCGAGGTTTTGGAATTTTTTAAAGTAACCCTCCGTTCCTGAGCACGAGAAGGGATCGATATGGCGCTCAAGCGGGAATGATAGTGGATTTCTTTCAAGTTTCCAGCATTTTTCGTCAGTTTAAGCACAGAACTGAAAGAAATATTGCCCCACAGAGGTACTTTCCCTTCACTCGAGGTTGTAGGTCACGAGCAGGTCGCGTTCTTCCTGCTCCAAATCGGGGTCAAAGAAATCGTGGGTGTCGTTGAATCGAACTCCGAACCCCGATGGTTCTCGTAAGCGAACCTTATTCGTCCATTCGCTAAGGAACCTTTGAATCTTCCACGGGCATTCCGAACACAGGATCGCGTCTTTCCTTAGCGTGACGAGCGTTGCATGTCGCTAACGAGGAGAGCATCGCACAGATCGTGGCAAATGGGCAAACAAACCGATTCCTCCTTAGAGGATTCATTCGATATAATTAGCTCGGTCGAACGAGTTTAATTTGGACGGGAAGCTGCAGCGTTTATGTGCAATGCAAATATCTCTATATTCGGCTGAATTTCGTGCGGCACTGAAATCCGAGACAAACTTTCCACCGCGGAATGATAGCCTACGGTTTGCACGGACTCTCATTTAGAGATATTACCATATTATATATTATTCCTATCCACGTTCGTATTAAATTCGTGCCGCGGTTCCATTTAACTCCTGATCCCTCTCATCTCCAGGCTATCCGGGATTAATATACACGCGAGCGGACAACCAAATTGCGTCGCTGTGTTCCCTGGACGAGAAGGTGGCGTCGAATAATTAAAGTCCGCGCCGAGGAGCACGATGGGGGTTTCCAAATGAAAGCTAAGAATTTCCCACGAAATTCCATCAGCGTAAACGCTTCTCCATGGCCACACATGGTCAACCAGAAGGCCTTTTATCGCGGTTTCTCTGTGATCTGCTCCGATTTCATCACTGAATATTTTACATGGCTCCTCCGATCGTTTAATGCCATTATTTCTATCAACCACGATAACGGATCAAACGCATATTTCGCGGCGAAGATTTTGAAATCTACCAAGGCAAACTGGGAACAGCTGCTGATTTGGGGTTTAGACGGAATCCTGGCGCGTGCAAGGAGGAGTTGGAGGCAACGATTTAACAGGAAGTCACCGGCAAAGTGGAAGCTCAAAAGCGGCTCCAGATGCGACCGCAAATTTACGCGGCTGCTCCATTTACCGGAAGTGAACGCCTCGTGCGGTTTTGGAAATTTCCAGAGACGATTCTCCTCCGTGGCAGCTCGACACGAGCATTCGCTTCTGCATGGGATTGGATACGTAAAGCCAGCGGCGAAAAGTGGAGCCCATTAAGTATGCACATAAATTGCGATCGTCTTCATCGATCGATCTGTTGTAATTCGGTTGCGGCAGATTTTTCGAAAGGTCCCTGACCGGCGATGCGTGAAAGGGCGGTCCGTTTCCATTCGCGACTTTGGCCAGCCGTGGTCGTCCACGTCGCGAATCTCGTGTTTACCGGAAGTGAAGGTGAAGAACGCTCTCCGCCCGTAAAGATACTCAAAGCGGATCAAATTTTTCGGCGCGCAACGGAATGAAAGTACGTGGCCGCGCGCCGTGTGAAAGGATTTTTTGCGAAAAAGTGATCGGCTGCTGCGGTCCTTGCCCCTGTAAAAGTAGATTTCGGAGTCATCTGAGTTAATCACTCTTTTCCTTCAAGTATTCTCTGAGATTCTAAATCCTTCAACTGTAAATTATTCCACAAAAAGTTTCTGTTTTCTGAATTCTCCAGCTATTTATTCATTTATTTATTACCTTTTACGGGAAGACCCCATTATTTACAAAGTGAAAAAAATAACGAAACAAACATTACCGCACGCGAGAAATGACCCATCTAACCTCGGGAACGAAATTCAAAGTACAAACAGAATACAACAATAATGCAAAACTAGAAAATACTTTCCCGACGGAACGAGTAACCTTTCACGTAATCGTCAGAACTTCCCATCAAGAACTCTAAGCAGTTCAGACCTAAAGACATTGACGATGCGTGCAAGAAAAGCTATCTTTATTTAACACTGTCTCCTCTCTCCAATATACGATCGACGAGCTCGACGATACTTTGAAAATTAACACGCAGGGTTGCCTTTCTACGCTCCCTTTTAAAATAAACACGATTGGACTCGACCCAATAGACGCGAGCTTCTCTCATTCAAGCCAAAAGCGATTCATTGAAGATAGTTACCCTAACGACGAGACACTTGCAGCAGCGTGCACTTCCGGCGTCCGCAGGCACGCGTAATCCTGGCTTCCGGTGCGCCGTAGACGGACAATGGTTCAATGAACCACGTGAAAAATGAAACGCGAACCTTTCATATTCATTGGCGGTGCATAGAGTCTGCACAAAGTTGCATGGCTGGCGAGATCTAGCTCGGCATATCCAGGAAAGGGTCGGGACTCTAGCGAGAAGGATCAGTGAAAGGTGGTGGAATCGATGTTAGTATATAAGCTGCTTGTTCCACTGGCATAGACATTCAACGCTCGATCCTTGTGCTCACTCCAATTTCACAACCCTCAGCCCGAAAACCTGCAATAATGAGGCAAATCGTAAGAATCATGCGTCCACTGAACCATTCGGCAGTTATCTGTGAAAGTACACATGACACTTGACAGTAATTTTCTCTGAAACTCATTGGAAATATAGCTGCATCATTCAGAGATAATAAAATCGAGTTACGAACACTTGGTTCCATTCGATAGATTAAAAGGGGCGCGATAAACGAAGAAACGAAAGTGAAAACATGTTACTGGGATGAACAGATGGCTTTCAATGCGTCGCTCTTTACGACAGGGGATTAACGATTAAATACTTGCAGATTGTCCTGCTTAGTCTCGCCGCAGTGGTTTCTGCGAGCCACTATGACGAGGACCACGGCAGCTCCACGTACGAGGAAAAATCGAGGCCGGTGGAGATTCCAATCTATAAGAAATATGGTAAGTTACTTTACAAAATGACGCTTGGATGTCTGAAATTTACCAATTTCAGAAGTGCAGAGTAATTAATGACGATTATGTGTTTTCAGCTATCCCGATTCCTCACCCGGTGCCAGTGGAGATCCCTCAGAAGATAGAGATCCCTATCCCGCAGCCTCAGAACGTGCCCATAGAGATTCCTCAGCCTTACCCGGTGGAAGTGATCAAGCAAGTCGAGATCCCCATTGAAAAACCGGAACCCTTCGTCGTGGAGAAGCATGTAAGTGTGAGCAGTGAAAATTCACTGTAAAGTTTCAGCGATTTACCTTCAGCGAACCCATCCAAGGAGTTTGTCGAAGTTCCCCGAGCGAACTGTCGAGCAATTGCGTCGCGATGACCGCTCACTACAACGTGTAATCGCATTTACCCAGGTGCCTTTTGTGGTGGAGAAGCCGTATCCGGTGTACGTGGAGAAGAAATTCCCTATTCCGGTCGCCAAGCCGTATCCAGTTCATGTTCCAGTCTACAAGCACGTGTTCCATTACACCTCGAAGGGCAAGGGATGGCACTGAGCCCGTCATCCACCTACTGGAAACATGGACGCCGTTCATCGCTGTACTGACAATCATCTCGCAAACCTGGAACGCCTAAAATTATTTAATTAAGGGAGCATCCCGATCGTCGGTCCCGCGACCTCGATGTTCCTCCGTCTCCGACGAGGTCGTTTGTCGACGGCAATGTTGCCAATGCTTCTGTTACTACTGTAATTTTATACACTTGTTAAGTTTTCTTTTTATAGCAAGTCGCCGTCTGTTTTTGTTAATAAATGATGTTTAAAAAGTAAAACCTCTCCCGTTCGATTAACAATGCCCCCGGGGATTCGTCATACGTTGGTGAACCCGTTCGCGTGCACGCGCACCCCGCGGAATAATTTACCGAAACGATCGCGGAAGATAAGCGACGGCGATCGATAGGAAACGGTACTGGGTCGGCTCCGGATCTCTTCCTGTTCGCGGTTCATCGGCGAACCAGAAGGAAACGCGTAACCCCTGCCGCTGTTACGAATAGACTAGAAAGAAACCAGCCAGAAGGTAGGAATCCA
Organism: Andrena fulva; assembly: GCA_946251845.1. Taxonomy (NCBI): domain Eukaryota; kingdom Metazoa; phylum Arthropoda; class Insecta; order Hymenoptera; family Andrenidae; genus Andrena; species Andrena fulva. Next base: position 54,658,009 of record OX276329.1, on the reverse strand, counting down.
ACGGCGATCTTGATTCGCCATAATGAGCCTGACAGCAGACAACGGCGTTCCTACATCGCGACCACTTTTACTCGCGATGCACTTTCACTGTTCCGCTCGCTGATACGCGGCGCGAGGTATCCCGTGTACCACTCGAATCTTCCGAGCGACTTCTCTCCCATGGCCACACCTTCCCCTCGCTGTGCACCTTCCTCGGGTGACGCTCTGTATTCAGCATGAATATCAGAAAACTAATCTACGCGGCTGCAGCTCGAGTACCCCGTGGGCGATGGATGAAATTCCCTGTACTGTAGTGTCTGGAAGCTGAACGCTTCCAGGTGTCTATGTGCAAGGTCCATTTGAAAGTTCGATCCGTGGCTCAGATGATCGATGGAAACTCGATGCACTCTGTAATTACGCTGGATCGTGTGTCTGCGGGTGAACGAGCTAAAAAGTTTGCAGCTTTTAATGCGTCTGCCTCGATTCACGAAAGCGCAGACTTTTGTTTGGCTATTCTAAACATAATCACTGTTAAGTATCGACGTTTGGGATCTCTTAATGCTCTCTAAACGTATCCTCCCAGAATCGCGTGTTAACGCGATGGAAATGCCAAGGCGCGTATACAACCAGGCTGACTGTAATTTACAAATTGTTAAGCATGCGAATTAGACCACGACCGGGCTGCTCCGGCCTCGGTTGACTGGGCTGATGATTCTCATTCTCGCCGCAGAGATTGTTACACTCAGTCACCTTCGGTTATGAGAAATAATTTTAACCGCTGATTTTTCTGGCGAACGAGCCCGAGCTCATTAAACACGTGTAATTAAGGAATGATCGAACGATCTATCCTGTGGGAGGCTCGCCTCAACAATGTATCCTTTTTCTGATACGGTGAAAATTGAAAGCGGCCACTGTATTTAGTATCCGTGGGAGCCGCGCCTGAGAATTTCTCGAATATCTTTCGTTCGCTCGCGTAATTGCTGATCCAATAGAGGCTCGGCTTATCAATGTCTTTTTTTAGAAAAATGGCACGTCGGATATTGAACTAGATACCACTTTCAAACGTGTTTAACTTTCATAACTGCGCTGCAAAGCGAATATTTCGAGGAAACTCATTTTGTGCTTCGCGGGAAGGCGAAGTATCGCGAAGACGTGAAATTTATTAATTCTGAAATTAATTTGGTGATTTACGCGGAGAAACGAGAGGCTTCGCGGCGCTCGAGTGCCAGGAAGAACGGGAAGGCTCTGCCATTAGCGAATACTTTATTATATCCTGTGCAGACAATCGTAAAACCGTCGTATACGTGCACGGATGAATACAACGAGCAGAAAGAGCCAACGTAATGAAGAGAAGGGAGAAAGTGACGTTGGTATATAAGCACTTGGCCGTGACTTTGAAAGCATCAAAGAGATCGTGGCGAGTTAACACTGCGGATTGCGTGCGCAGGTTTCGGTTCGAGTGTGATCGCCGGGTGCAACGATAAACCATGAGGATCTTCGTAAGTTTTTGCCCAAAAGTACCTTGCCAATCGTATTTCCAAATTGCCACCATCGTTTCGTCGCGAAACTCTCTTCCCACCCCACAAACCCTTAACAGAGTCCATCCAGAGAAACAGTCTTAAAAATTTGTCGAATTAAGTTTACTCGGTTCCTTCGTGGTTTAACGATTATAAAATTGTCCCCTTTAGATACTGACGGCTCTAATCGCGGTGGCGAGTGCTTCCTACGAAGAGGACCATGGCGGTTCCACTTACCACGAGACGTCCAAGCCAGTGGAGATTCCAATTTACAAGAAGTACGCGATACCGATTCCACACCCGGTCCCAGTGCCGGTTCCTCAGCAAATCAAAATACCCATCCCTCAACCGTACCAAGTGGAAGTGCCAGTGCCCCATCCGGTGCCCGTGGAAGTTGTCAAGCACATCGAGATTCCCGTGGAGAAGCCTGAACCCTACCTAGTGGAGAAGAGGGTATGCGACACTTGTTAACCTTGTTCAGTACTCGATTTTTAACAGGTACATCAAATTTACGTGCCTCTCTGCCAAGGGACACGCGAGGAATTCGGGAGCAATCTAGCTTTACAGAAAACATAATTAACGAGACAAGCATTCGCGTGAATGCTCGTGGAACATTAATGACTGTTGTTGCAATGGCAGAGCTGGAAGTTTAATTGCGTCCCTATCGCATTGCCCCAATATCTGTTTATAACTGTAACTGCAGGAACTTCAGGGGGATATTACTTGTGCCCGAACCCACCATGCAAACGTGCAAACGCACGGAGGATATTGAAACGTTCATATTATACAGGTACCCTATGTTGTCGAGAGACCGTACCCGGTGACAGTCGAGAAGCATTTCCCTGTGCCAATTCCGAAACCGTACCCGGTCCACGTGCCCGTCTACAAGCACGTCTTCCATCATCAAAGCAAAGGACACGGCTGGAAGCACTGATCCCGGCCGGGATGACTAAACACGCCAACTTCTAGCCAAAAATATAACAAAGAGAAACACATCGTTTCTTGGCATTATGACACTTGTACATAGCTCATTATTGTACACTTAAGGGTATTGTTATGTTGTTTAAATAAATGGTTGCATTTTTTCCTAACTGCTCCGGCTCGTTTTCTTCCCCCGCTACCATGGTATCCAATCGAGCAGCGACGATTGGACGGTTTCGAAAGTGCGCTGCCCGCTCTTGGGTTCGTCCACTGCTAAGCAACTGGCTATATAAGTCGCTTTTTCTTTGTATTATAGCGTTTCTTAATTAGGTCAGCCGAAGCAGCCACGATCCCACTGATCTAGGGACTGCACACACCGATCGTTTTCTCAATCCGACTGCTGGCATAATAAAGTAATTTCTTTCCGTCTCGGAGAAAGTAAAACCTGAGAATTTTACGAGCAGAGGATTTCCAATCGAACCCCAGTCTATCCGGTCGCTTTGCATACTCAGCTGCGTCGGTGTCATCGACCTTCTTCGTTACAGATGAAGCAAGACGTCCTCCGCGAGTAATCTTCCAAATTTCTGTCACTCTGTAACCACGTGTCTTGAATATCAGACGAGATCGTAATCCACAGTCGATAATGGTTGTAATTTACCGGCTTTCGAATAGAAACGCCAGCGGGACGCGGCGGCAGCGATATAAATTAGATAACGCCGCAGTAAATATTTCAAGCGAGCTATGGTTTTTACCGTTTCGCGAATTTCTGCAGGCGAACAGCTCCGGGCGATGGAGCGCGCGTTGCGAGGCCTGCCCTCCGGTTTTGTCGGTCCAGAAACCGGCCAATGACTGTCCACGGTGTTGCAAATGACGAGCGCGTAGGTCTAACGACCAACCCGCAACGTGCCTCCATGCCCGAGGTGCAGAATTTATTCAGGAAATACCGGGGCACGACCGCTTGCGTCATACGACTGACCGACGACAGCTTTTTACGACCGCTTAAGGGAATCACATTCGACTGGGACACGCGGCGGACCTGCCCCCCCGTTTAAGTGGAGCAAAAGTTTATAAAACCAACGGCCACGCACGACGCGCTCCTAGTTTCGTTCAGGACGGTTGATCCAGCGTTCGCAAGGGAAGATCCTTCAGATCCACGGGACAATCATGTTCAGGCTACTGGTAAGAGGGCTGAAAAATACGGGATCGATGAATCGTTGATTTTCCAGCGATCTTTTCCGTACTCACGATTGCGTGGCTTAACGTCCGAGTAGCGTGCCGATAATTGATCTCTCATGCTCAGGGGAAAGATTGTTCTGGAAGTTACAGCTGAGAGTCGTTAGTAGAAGTGCGCAAGTTTTGATGAGGATGAAAGTGTATACCCGAGGCAATTTCTTGAGTTCCGTTGCTATGAATTAGAGAACCGCGAGGATCACGTTATGGCGGATTTTTTTTTATAGATATCGGATCGCAGTAAAATTGAGGTGGGGGAGGTCCCTCGTGTAAAAGAATCGTGAATGGCGGATAAAATTATCTGTGAGAAAATTATTCATGGGATATGTATAATATTGAGTACGGGCTCGAGGGCTGCGTCTGACTAATACCGAGCATCTCTACTTAGGCGTCAGCGTTTAGAAGCGTCGACAGTGGAATATTCGACTCAATGAATCTTCAAAAACCGATTTTCTCGAAGCGAAGCTTCATACAGACAAACCTTACTTTACATTTTCATATATCAATGAGCAATAGTTATAATTTTCCAGTTCTTATCCTGTATATTCCCTACTTGCCTCCCCATCCAAGCTTACACAATGACCAGCATTTAATTGACTCGGACATACCATTTATATCGCTGTCCACTTCACTCCTCCCTCCACGGGACGATCTAATCCTAAGCGTTCTTGAAGTTTTTCGCAATCCCCAGGTACTGTGCCTGATATGGCTCTCGAGCGTCCGCTGCGAGACCTCTATGGACATGCACATGTCGGACACCATGATGGAGGACAATGCTGCCATGGAGGAGAACCTGATGCTGAAGCCGAAACGGGAGTCCTACCACAACCCCTGCCCCCCGGCTTATTCTCACCCCATCTCCTACGCGCCGCCACCTCAGATTTACATCAAGCCGTACGTGCAGCCGGCGCACATGTCGTACGTTCATCAGGCCAGCTACGCCTCGGTTATCCAAAAGCCCATGATCACGTACGTGAAGGCGCCCGTGGTCGTGAAGCCGACGCCAGAGCCTGTGATCGTGAAGCCAGTGGTCCAGCCGAAAGTCGTCTACCCGGTGGTTGAGAAGCCGATGATTTCTTACGCGCCGATTTACCAGAAGCCTGTCTACTACGCGCCCATGTACCAGAAGCCGATGTACGAGCAGCCCAAGGTGTACGTGAAAAAGTACGAGGTGCCGGTGACCCAGGTGGTCCAGAAGCCCCAGCTGATTTCCTACCCCGTTCAGTACCACCAGCCAAAGGTCGTGCATGTGCAGCCGCCGCAGATCAACTACGTGAAGATCGCGCAACCCGTCCATCCCCAGCCCGTCTACCAGTCGACTATAAAACCGTGGTGCCCGTAAAAAGGTCGTCGGGGAACGGATGTCACACGGTACGATCGTAATGATCGAGTCGATCGATCGCCCAAGTTTCCCGAGCACCCTGGACAAAGCGGAGGCCCATCTTCCGTGAAACCTCTCAGGCAAACGAAACCGACCATACACACGGCTGCATTAAACCGCCATAACGATCGTAGTCGAGCGTAATGTAGCGAGGCTTCCGTATCGCGGATTGTACAATAAAAACGAAGGAAGTATCAATCTTGTTGTCGTTCTTGAATGCACTCGTCCTCCTCCGTTCGTCCTGGAACTTTCCCCTTTCACGGCGATTCTGTAATCCCTGAGCGATACCCCTTGAAATCGGGAAATGAAAGCCCTCGGCGCGCCAACGGCCGCGCTCGAACTCGTTAAAAAGCTTCTGCCCCGGTGGTACGAGCGGCCGTACAGCAGTTTCAGGGGTGAAGTTTCGATGGCCGGCTAATTTTCGCTAAACTCTCCGAACCTTTTCATCCGACTGAACAATCACGAGGCCGGGAATTTCATAAACGGCCAGCGTCTTTTTTCCAGTCAGAGGATCGCGAGAATCACTGGGCCGTCTTCCGCCCCGAGATTGCCTTTTCGCGAGTCTTAATTCGTTGACCCGTGGAAACTTATTGTTCCACGAAAGTTCCCTCGATTGTTCTCGGAAACTGAATCGCGTCCACTTGGACACCCATTCCTTCGGGATATTACACAGTTTGCTCGGCCTCCTGGCGAGGTCCGTCATCACTTCGGCGTTTAAGAGTGGATGGTGGAAGTTTGGGCACGATTGCGTGGGTGGAAACTCGATTAATGTGACCACTGACATTTGAAGATTAAGTGTATAGAGGGTGACAGGGTACAGATTACTGCCCTTGACCTGCGTAATGCGCGTCTGTCACGAAGGAAAGCATGCGCTTCGTTGAGAAGAAGCAAGGAGACATCTTGCAGGCTCGAAACACCTGATGCTACCTTTCCTTATCCTATATCCGTCCCTTGTTGCTTCTTAATCTGATCACGTCAAGTGGGAAAGCTGAGAACGTGCAGTACAATCGTCAAGGGGCGACAAGTTCCAACATTTTTCACCTTCTATTACCGGGCACAATTGCGTCAGGTAAATGCTGGCCTAAGTAAGGAATTAATTACGGACAAGTCGTGGCAGGCTTTCCATTCGATTCTTGATTATTTCGTGGAATCGTTGTTTCGTCACGCGTTCACTGCATCCAGCAATCCTATTGCGTAAGAGTCAACGAGACGATCCGATTCATGCGGTTTTGAAACCACCAAAGAAGGCGTGATCCTTTAATTGCCCAGCAGTGTTCACGGTGTCCATGTGTGACCACGACATAAAGCGCGATGTTTCCGAGCTCTTGGATAGCAAGATGCTCGAAGATTCAGCCTGTGTAGGTGATTAAAAGCACCTCGTGAACTATTTGATAAGAGGCAATTTTAGATAGTGTCGTTAGATTGCTATCAAAGCGTTTCCCAATTAGTCCTAATCGACCAGATTGCGGTAAACCACGTAAACCTCAAACCTCATCATAGTGCTCCCCGCAACTACGGGTTCTCGAACCATGAACACGATTACGATTATCAGTGATAGAGATCTAATTAAAGTTTTATGAGACTTTCCGTGCCACCGTTGCGTGTTAAACTGCTGGAAATGATCAGATCGCCTTAATTACCTAACATTGTATCCTTATTTAAAGATTAAGCTCCAGCAAAGAAATAATCGGTCGAATCCAGGAAACGATGATGACCGATTTAGCTATTCGATCTCTTTATTTCTCCTTACTCCTTTATATCCAATATATATATATATATATATATATATATATATTTATATATATATATATATATATATATATATATATATATAATATAGATTAATATAATCATTTGTGTAAATAACATCATTAGAATGAAAACAACGACGTGATAATTACTCTAGGCTCTCCTTTAGTTTTATGTACAACGCTGTTTTGGCTCGCGACTTCGACACTTTGGACCATTCGTGCGCGAGTACTCTTTCCAGGAAGGGGGTAAAAGGGTGTCTCCCGAAACGAGTACCTGCTCGATCGTGATTGGATAATGGGCATCTGACACTTTAATCGCGGCTGATAACACCGTCAAAGGGTGTCTGTGTATGTGTATTCTGTGTGTGCGTGTATGTGCGCTCTATTGACTGCTCTCGACCAAAGCATCGGTTTCATTACAATTACAGCGAAGGAACCGTCGAATTCCTTGGCAAATTCCTTTCGGCGTTAGGCATGAAAGTTTCAAAAATATCACGATTAAACACACGCGCACTCGTTCTCTCGCTCACGCACGCATATACGATAGAATTCGGTAATAGCGTTAACAATCGAAAAATATTGAAATCGACGGTACATCGTGCGGCACGCTCACTCCGCGTTTCTCGTTTATGCGTTTATAATAAATATATATATATATATGTGTGTGTATGTATATGTATATAACTATTATTAATATACGAGAACTTGACTAGATCACTGTAGTTCTTATTGACTCCCTTATTTAGTCTAGGTACTTTGCTCGTGCGACCACGGAGGGTATGGAGTTACAAGATGCGTTTTTTCGTTTCTCATAAAAAAATATCCCTGGTGAATGTACTACAGTACGATTAACACGGTTGTGCGCCCGTTGCATCCGGCTCTCGGTGACGCCGCCGACGATGGAACGCCAGAACGCCCGAGAACGACCGCCAACGAGACTTTTGATCCCAATTCCAATTGTGATTAACGATTATAGTGGATTCTCGGAACGCAGCACCTCAGTTTTTGCGAAACTACTTCGGCTAGAGAGGGACGAACGTGATTTCCGGACGCCCATCAGACGTAGAACTCGGTCTTAGGGCCCAGCTCGTACTCCATCTCCTCGTTTTTGTACATATCCATGATCTGAAGCAAAATATATTATGCAAACATACGACAATCTTTTGAATGACGTCCTTCGTAGATCGTAGAAAATTTCAGGTATCTCTTCTTACCGCATTCATGTCCTTTTGCAGGTCCTCCAGCTGCTTCTCGTGAATCACCTTCAGCTTCTCCTTCTCCCTGTTCTGGATTATCTGCGCGATCTTCCGCTCCTCCATGAACTTCTTCGTGTTGTTCTGCTGCTTCTCCCTAAGCCGGCCCTCCTTGATCCCACGAGTCTTCAAGGTCTTGTCGTTCATCACTTCTCTCATGCTCTCCACCGACAGCCTCGCCTGCCTCGCATTCATCTCCTTGATCTCGCGCTCGTGTCTCGCTGCCAGCTGCTTCTGCTGGGACACGTGGGCAGTCACGCACAGCTTGCACAAAGTGTTTCGTCGTTCCTCCAGGTGAGAGCGCACTAAATCCCTTTCCTCGCGACGCTGCCGGTCCGCCAGGCGAGACCACTGGACGGTCTGCTCGGAAACCGCTCGGCGAACAGTCGGGTCCCTTGATAGTTCCGCTTTGCTGTTCAGAGAAGAAATAAATATTGGCACCGTGACCAGTTCACGACAGCGAAACCAACTGTTACGCACTTTTTCCCTTTAATAATCTTCTCTATCGCAACGCAGTGCTGCTTCTGGACGGTAAGTTTCTCCTTCTGGTGCCTCTTCTTTAGAGATTCCAACTCCTTCTGCTGCTTCCTCAGGACCTTCTGGTAGCCCTTTTCTTGCCGTAGAACATCCACCGTTATGGGGTCGAATTTCATCTCCTCTGTAACAGAGTATACTAGTTAGCATGTGGCGCACTCTGTTAGTCGTTTATTCTGAAACATTTACCTCTTGGTTTAGGTGGCTCGCGATGATGAGCTTGAGCAGAGTCACCGCTACCCTTGCTACCGCTCTCCTCGATCCCAAGGCCGCGCATTTTGTTCTGCGGCGTGTTCTCCGGTTTCTTATAGGCCCGCGGCGCAGTAAGCGCGTCCATCAGCCCTGGAAATTCATTCGATTAACCCCTTACGCTCTAGCAACCAGAAACTTACCACGGCTCTGACTCGTGACTCATAATCTCATTTAAACAACACCATCACCAACCTTCGTAGCCGTCAGGCACGTAGATCTTGATCTCGATGTTGCAGAAGAGCATAGGCAGGGACATGGGGAAGTTCGCCTCCGTTCTCAACGAGATATGTCGATATCCCGACTGTAGACCATCCAGAGGGACGATCCTCTGACCCAGAAGTCTCCCGTTCGACTCGTCGTAGACTGCGAACCGCAAGGCCGCTAGGTCGGGCAGGACTACTTTCCGGAAGAGGAAGGGTTCTTCATTGTACACAGGATTCAGGCCATTCGCTGGAACCACTCTGGTCCTGAACTCTTTACGAATCGTGTCCGTGGGCAGACCGTACATCTCCACCTCCACGTACGTGCCGACCTTCTTGTCCGATAAAAATTGGCCCGCTATCACCTGTCATCGTGAACGGAGGTTAGCACAGGATCCTGACGAGACTTGGACGTGGTCAAAGATTATACAATACCTGCACGCTGCACTGGGTGGCGATTACACCATCCACGGGACTCTCCGCGAAAGGATCGAAGCTTCTGTCAGCCCGTCTCATGAAGTCCGGCTTCAGGAGGTAGCCCGACGAGCCGTTGTACTCGAACTTCCCTTGGTTCAGTTGCATAGGCAGGTCCGCGGTTTGGAAATTCAGCGACACCATTTGGCAGCCAGCGTTCCAGAAGACCTGGTTTCAATGATCGATCGTTGGGTGGACGCGTGAATAGGCCCCCGCCCCCGTGCTGGAGACAGTGTTACCTGTGGCATGTAATTCGATGAGTCCGCTCGGGTGCCCTTCGGGTAAATCCTGCTCATTTGCCGTTTGTTATAATTCACGAACTCGATGGCTTGCGTCTTTAGGTAATTCAGGCCAGCGGTTTCCGCGAAGGAAGACATGTTGTGATGGATGTTCTTCTCTGTAAAGTTAAGAGCAGCATTATGGCAGAGTCTCGGGTAAACCGTGCTCTCGGAATTTTAATAGACAACAGGTGTCTCCTCTCTTACGTTCAGCAACATCGAAGCCCAGGAACTTGATGGGCTGGGCATAGTTGACCATGGACGAGAGCCAAGGATGCACGTTCGTGGTGCTTCCGGTATACGGCTGCACCACTGCCAGCTCCAAACTGTCGCCCAGATTCGCAGTGGCTACTGATTGGGGCTGGGTACCAGTCGTCACCGACACTACCGACTCGACTATCGAGGCGTCCTCCTGAAAGCGCACGTGTTTTGGTGCAGTGGGTCGTTCCGTGTGCCCGGATATCGAAAACGGATGTCAGGGAGTCCATGCTGGAGCTTATACCGAGGGTTACCTTTACCGATTGCTGTTCAACGACGGCTGCTACCACCAGCGGCGCGCTGGCATCCTCTTTCACTTCGTCCTCGATGACGAACTGACCTTGCCTAAACAGCTCCAGCTCGTGCTTCTCCACTTCCGGCTTCAAGCGTTTATTCTTGATGAGGATCTTCCGCTTGAGCATGCTCGGCGGCGGCAGAGGCACCCCAGGCTCCAGCTGTTTTATCGAAACATACCATCGGTGCTTGTTAATGCCTTTTTTTGGATCGATACCCGCGGATGCGTGTGTACCACCTATCGCGTTTTCAAAACGCTCATGCGCGCAATCTAATCGCGCCCACTCGTCGAACATGCTCCGTCGAGTGCTCAATAGAGATAAGTCTGAATAACAATGGACTGGTGTACTTTTGTCCCCGTTTATCGATGGAAATCTACATCTGGATTGACGTAGGAGCCTTGTCTATTATCAGTCAATCTGTAACGGGGCTGCTTCAGGCATTAGCGGACGAACGAGCCTCGGATATATATGTATTTATAGAATATCCTATTCTCCGCGAGATGCATACTGCCCTCTTTAGGTAAAATGTCATATCTGGCATTTTGAAACAACCGAGAAAACTGAAGTTTTATCATTTACTTTGTACCGTCCTTATTTTCCTTTATTCAAATTAAAACATGTTGTCATTATTTCGTAACAGCCTAATATATTTTTTTGTAATAGGTGTACCGGTAGGTAATGTATTATTAACGTACCAATTACTTAATTGTTTTAGAGAAGATATTTTAACCATTTGGAAAGAACTTAGGTTAAATACATTAGACTGTTTATAAATATGTTTTCTAACATTACTTAAAAGGTAAAAGACGTGTGCTACTTCAAATATTTCAACATATCACAAAAAATGAAAAAATGCTAGATAGGACAGTTTAACTAAGGAGGGCAGCATACACTATGACAACTGAAGTCGATATGGAAACGGACAAAGGAAACACTTACGGCAAACTCCTTAAGGGGCTCTCTCAACAGCAGGTCACCGAGAATCTCGTCGCAATATTTGGCCAATTTGTACTGCTGCTTCTTGCTACAGTGGTTCTCGAAGCTGAGGATGACTGGGTAGTCGGACGTGACGAATGCAGTGTCTCTGACAGCATAGATGACGTCTTTGAAAAGGATATCGGTGCACATGGCTTTGCCATGCGTAATTATAGGTTCCTCGTCCTCTCCCTTGCCATCCCAGCAGTCGAGTTCCACGCATCTTCAAGAGAATGTATCAGTGAGACTTCTTCCAAGTGCACATACATTCACATTCATCATAGAATTCGGTAGGTCTCACCTGCAACCAGCGAGCAACACCTGTCTGTACATCTCGACGCTGCTTTTCCCGCCAAATTGCCTGCCCATCAAGTACGTGTTGTGGCTGGAGTTGATGTAATAGTGGGCAAGTGATTGGTCCATGTCCATGTAAGTGTCCAGCCTGTCCAGGAAGACCGGGGCGTTCTCGTCGGACATCAGGTACCTTATGAAGCCATCCTTCGTCATCGTTTCTGAAAGGACGTGATTGATTCTGAAAGGATGCCGTTTCGCAGGTACAAACTAGTCAGCACACTTAGACGGTGTCAGGGGTTCATTGAAAGGGTAGAGCTGGGTGAAACGATATATTGGCTATTCACCAGATCGTTATTCCCGAAGCTCGTGGCAGCAGAAAGAAGCACAGTCAGCAAGAGTCTTACTTTGATTTCGCGCACTCTCGTTCTGCTCGTAATCGTTTATGATCTCCATCGCCCTCTTCTCGTCGTACAGGGGGTACAGGATCTCGTTCAACGTTGGGTCGCGTTGCTTCTCGTTCAGGAACATGACGAGTTGGTCCATGTTGATCGTGTCCGCCTTGCCCTGGGTGCTGGAATGTTCAGAGCAAACGAACGATCGTTTCCAAGTTTACGAAGACATCGATCGAAACAGGATAATTATGGTTCCGGCGGACTCACATGGATTGGAACAGCTCCTCTATGTCATTCCTTGGGCAGATTTTGTGGTAGAGCGCGTAGAACGCGTCGAAGGTGAAGTCCTCGGGCTCGATAACGTCATTCTGGAAATTCGAGTGAAAGTAGAAGTTTGAGACCGAAGGACGTCCACTTTCCGCTGCTCTTTTTACAAGTACCTTTCCGCTGGGTAGGCTTAAGTCGGCGAAGCACTGATACACGAGCTTTTCCGTCTTCCCGGACGCGAAAGTTCTCGCGACCACTTTCACTGGAACTTTTCCATTTGGATCGACCAGCATTCTCAGCCGCATCCAACTGGAACACAGCAAAAACTCTTTATCTCGCAGTCGCGTGGGAAGACGCTTTGGATAACTTTCTCGTCTCTCGAAAGAATTTCCACATCTTGTTTACGTTTCCCGGCGAGCTTCATCGACTTTATAAAAGGTCTCGTCACGCGACATCGCGCAATCGAACGTCTGCACGACGAAGAAACGTGCTCGTCAGGGAACGTTTCCGGTTAATTATTGGAGAGCTTGTTAACGAAGAAGGTCGTGGGTGCGTGTATGAAATTGAACGAACGAACTTACTGTTTCTTCAAGCACGTGAACGGGCAAACGTTGTTGGCTTTCACGTTGTGCGTAATCGATCGTACGCCGTCCAGCCATACCTGTCACGGGACAAAACAAACACTTCGGCTTATTGATTACGTTAATGTTTGCATGACAGATTGAATTGGATAATTTCTCTACGTCTATTCTGCGCGGACACATTCCTTCCTCTAATCGTATGCCAAGTAAACATTAACATTCAAACGACTGAGATCCGTTCAATGTTTTTTCGCGTTCGTGTGGTTCAGACTAATTTTCCTAGAGGACGAGGAATGTGACGGGCTTACGCAAAGAGAATAATTACTTTAGCCGTCGCTGGGTCAGGGCAGACGACGTGTTGGTAATTGATGTTGGTGTAATCCACCCCCGAGCAGATGGTCAAGCTTTTCTCCTCTAATTGCTCGCCGTGCCTCGTCAGGAGCTTGTCGTATAATTTTGGATCCTGGATGAAATTTCAGAATGACATTTGATACGACTGAAGGGGTCTCCCCAGTACAGTATATTTATGAAGGAAAATTCCAAACTCCCCCATTCAAAATTTCAAACTTTCAACTTTAAAATCTTCAGAACACAGGTCTCCTCACCTTTGGTAGTCCACCAGCACGTATGTCGCTAACTTGACACAGCTCTATCACGTCTCCATCCTGTGCACGAAACGAAAGCCCAAGGAGTTGAAAGTTTCACAGTGGCAAATTACTTCACAGACAAATGGGTACCAAAGACAGACGAGAAGAGTGGCTCACCTTTCCCTCGCTCTGCCAGTAGATGAAGAAGCCGTATTCGTCAACCTTGAACGAGCAGTTCTGCTCGTATTCCGAATTGTCCTTCTCCTCTGACCAACGATCGAACATGCATCCATGGCGGAGCGGCAGAGGGACCTCGATCTGCCAATTGAACTCGAACCTCTTCGTCATCTTCCTGCCCCAACGATTTCGTCCGAGTCGATCAGTACGCGCGTCAGCTTTCGCCTGCTTCCTGACAGCAAGTCGAAGGTTTTTTTTTCTCTAAAATTTCTAAACTCCCGCCGTCCCTGACACGGTTCAACGCAATAATAGATACGAGGCATGTGGACCATCAAGACTATGTACTCGATTACGTGTGCGCGGTGAAAACGTGTTTACGGTCGTGTGCAAGGCTTCACTGGATAACTGCGCGTGGTTTTCTGACGGACAATGCGTGGTGTATACTACGTATTTACGCGAGGCAAACACTTTGACCAAGGGCGGAGTTCGATCGAATGACTCCAGAATCTGTAACTAGATGTCCCTCAACGATTTGTATTCCTCGGCGCCGAGCAAAGAGGCCATTTACCTTAATTGCGGCTGATTCGACTAGTACCCACCGACCACTTAAAAGTCCGGTCGAGATTCGTTTAACTTATTTACTGCCGCAGTTCGGGTGAAATACAGGCTCCCCCGCGTTCTTATCGCGCCGCTTCATTACGGATTCCGCGGACGGTTGCCGTGATTACGAAAATTGCGCGCGACGAGGAATACCAAACTACCTGCAGCTATCGCTCCGCGCCTTCACGTTCATTTAGAGCGGACACCATTGTGTATCAGGGACTAAACGATGCGCCGGATCGATCAACTCGCACGCAGCCCATCCTCTAATAGCATTTTCCCCAACCTCAATTGAGTATTAACCTCAGGCGGGACGAGCCGAATAGGTGCCTTCGACCTCTTTCACCGGCATTAGAATCCAATTAGGCGTTAATCTCGTTAAATACAGAGCTTTCTGAAGTGAGAACCCGGCTCATAAAGGAATTTATGTCCCAGCGCGACGAGCGAATCCGTGTGCAACATTCGTTCATCGACCTGTTCGGGGGGGATCTAGGCGAGCGTTGATTCTGTTATTGTTGGCTCCGATGGCACCGTTCACGGGGGCTGTAACAGTATTTTCTCAACCTCGATAGTCGAACACCCTCCCCGGGGACTATGTTAACCGCGTTTCTTGGCCCATTTCTCCGATACGTCGGGCAGGCTTCATTGGAGACGTTAATGTCATCACCAGAAAGCTCTGTTGCCCCATCAGTCACTGTTTCCCTTCGATTCTGTCCCACGAATTCTCGTATTTGTACGTGCATAGTGACACGGGTATAGAAACACTTGTCGCAACGAGTGCAAAGCCAAAGGAATCATTTCAAGTTCGAATTATTCCACAGCATTGATCTCGAGCTCAGCATTGACCTCTCAAGCCCGACTGGCCACAAGCTTCCTTGTCCCCTCGTTCAATATGAAATCGGAATTGACCATCGACAAGCTGTATAACAGCGACAAAGGGATTACAGGTCCCAGAGATGTCGCTAAAACGCGAGCAACGGATTTCGCCTTCGATTCTTTTTTTTTTTTTTTGATTCGACAGGCCGATTCGTTGTATCGATGAGCGAAGGATTTGCTCGGCATCGTTGCACCGATTGACCTTTATTCCCTGCCCACAAAGTAGGACAGACCATAGACGGAGGCGGATAGGTGAAAATAGAACGACGATAGAACGCGGCTCGCCCCTTGTGCAGCGAAATGTAAGTCCTCGTGTTTTTATCATGGAAATCATTCCCGGCTGCATTCGCGATACTTCGCGACTTCAAGAACCCCCTTACTCGTTATCCGGTTGATTAAAACTGAGAGACAGTTTCAATTGCCCCGTTTGATTCTCTATTGCCCGAGTCGAATGACAATTCAATGGATGCTGGCAGAACTTTCATCGCTCGTTAGAGATGCTGATTTGTAGGGCGAGACGCGTAACGAGGCGAGGATGGATAAAGGCCACTTACGAGGTTAAGACTGCTTCTTCCTGGCTGGCTGGCACATCTTAGTCGTCCGCTGCACCTACGAGCAGTGAAGATCGAACAGATTTTATCATGTACAGCCTCTGGATGCTCAGCAAGAGTCAAGGCCTCCGATTCTATCTATAGCGTTCCCGTACACAAGCCGGATTCACTGAACTTTATGGCCAATCTTCGGCGGATATATCACGCGGCTGTCAAACATCGTTTCAACCATCACTGTTAACCCACTTCCGGTCAACCTGAAATCCGAGCATTTGATCTGATTCTCGATTTACCGAATCCTCGACATCGTTTCAAACGTTTTCGAATTCGCGTCGCGGCCTGTCGTTACGCCCGAGTTCCCCTTTGATGCGGTCACGTCCTTGATTAGAAATTCGTCCAGAAGAGCGCGATGCCTATTTCTCCTCCGAAGCACTTCGTAGTATCTCAAGCTTGTAGGCGCACGAAACTGCAGGCTAGCGAATCGCAATTAATGAAACGTATATCGCCCATGCGAAGATTCACCATTATTCGGCGAGTGGAGTTATCGTGTCGCGAGCAAGAGAGATCAAGTGCCCATCGACACCGCTATCGTGCACGGATATCCTGCGACGTATCGAGAGTTTATCTTAATTGACGCACGAGGAAGTTGCGCGCTTAACGAGCGTCGACCAATGACGTTCGACGTTACACGCTAATATCGCATGCACGAAAACGTTCCCGCGTCTTTTCGAGCTCGCCAAGAGCAAACTGGAGCTGGCACATTGTTCCGCGGCCGCTTTGTTCCCCGCTTGGAGACGGAAACAGGCGCCGGGGCCATTAGCTGCTGGGCGATACTTTTCAATGTTCCTCGTGTTTCGTTTGTACGTACGGAGGATCGGGGAAAGAAAATTCGGAGATGGAAGCTGCCCCACGCTATAGTCCACGGTATTGGCTTAAAGGGCGACGGGGGAGAAATAATGGGCGAGATACAGAGGATTCGGGAAAGATATATGATACGGATAATGGATCAAGACGCTGTAGGGAATGTATTTCAACGATGATCGGTATGTACCGTGAGCGACCGCAAGCTACGATGCAAGCGGTAAATAGATAAAGAGTCGTTTATTTGTTTTACGGAACAGGTGAGTGCAGACATAACAGAGACGTATAAACAGAAGGAAAAGCAAAGCGGAGGAAGGTCGAAGCGAGGAAATAAGGTCGAACGGATCCGCGAGGAGAGAATTTTTTAATAAACAGCCGTATTTAGCTATGAACGATTGGAAATAGGGGACTGTTCATTCTGTATTATATGGCTGCTATGAAGCAGAGGTGAAATGTGATAAACTCACTGATTTCCTGACCCGCTCGCCACTGTGGTAAAAAAAACCGCAGTTTGGAAAACACTATTCCTGGGAGCGGGGCTCGGCCGGCTTGAAATAGCGATTTCGTTCTGCACAGTCGATTCGCCTTCTGTCTTATACGAGGCGAGTACACAGCACGCCTCTATATAACCAGCTCCCGCGGTATATATGTATGTGCAGAGATGACGCGTAAACAGAGGAGCAGCGTTACGAAAATAATGTGGGAGTAGAGGCCCGTGCCGGTGCCTTCCACCCCTCCCTCCCCGCCCCCGGTAAGATGAAAACATTCCTGGCGGCAGACACTGAACGGAATTCTGACGGAAACGATCGCGTTAACGACACGTGTTATGAGCACGAAATGTGGGGTCCACTTAATGGCAGGCGAGGAGGCAAGTATTTTCGTTCGTGAAAGTGGAAGACCGCGGGATGTCGTAACACCGCCCGGCTGTTGATAATCTGCGGGATGCACCCGGTCACTGACTGTTTCCCGGTTCTGCGATACACAGAAATTTCACTCCCATTTACCCGCAGCAACGCCGATTACGTCTTTCAGGAAACGAACGGACTTGTTCCCCTTAGGAGTTAAAATAGATCCCACCCGGTGGAAGATTTCCGGGCCATTCGCGTGCAAACAGAGCCATTAACTTGCTACTAATGAGCGCCATCAATGAGCAGATTGTCGTCGTTACTGAACGAGGTTAATAATGAAGATCTTAAATGGGAATGCCGAAGTAGATCGTCCCCGTTCGCCGTCAGACATCGAACGCGCTCGGGCGGACAGGCTTGTATTGATTTTCGACAATCAATTGGAATTCAAGAATTCAATTATCCCGGCCGCTCCCGCGGCGAGACCTCTCCCCCCTTTTAAATAGGCCGTCCGGTCTAATTAAAAGCTGTCGAGCATCCTCGCTGCCGTGCAGGAACACACTCTGACCTTCCCGAAGCTGGCATTGTGGCGGATCGCGTGAATGCCATCGCGACACCGCAATATCCCGAGCGGCGGCACCAGGTGCGTAAGGTGCAAAGCCTTGAATAAGCAATGCGGCTTGCGTGCAGCCTCGTTTTCCCGCGGTACGTTCAAGCCGCGGCCCGTCCCCAGCTCGTGAAATATTACGTAACCCCTCTATCCCGGTTTCGCGCGAAATGAATGGAATTATCGCTGAATAGGGGGCGGGCGAGCGTGAATGGAGGGCGAAGGCGTCGATGGAACGAAATAGTCTAGGGGACGCGTGCACGCGCGGCGATGCACACACGATCGCGTTCGGGGAGCTTAGCGAGCTTTTCGGAACACAGCATTATCCGCGAAGCACTCGTTACACCTTGCCAGCGCGCTCCTAAATACAGTGCAAACATTTGCACTCTGATATGCTTAAGTGGAGCGCCGTGAAAAAATATTTGCACAGCCGATGAATGGCGGCGGCGGTGCTCGGACCTCGCGCGTCGCAGGAACGGCGAGGCGTAAATTTGCCCGCGGATTAATCGACCGGCGGCTGTGGTTCAATTGCCGCCCCGTCGATCGATAATTACGCAACTTCCGGCGCTGGCATTGAAGGGCGAGTTAAACAGCCGCGGCATTGACCGGCCGGTCGCTTAACACGCTTTAAGAAACGGAATGCAAGTGAGCGATGGTCATGAACCGCATTCAGCGACCTCAAACGACGGAGGCCTTGCGATTTCCTCGCGACAACAATGTTTCCGTGAATCGTAAACAAGA
The DNA here is from genome assembly GCA_946251845.1 of Andrena fulva. NCBI lineage: Eukaryota > Metazoa > Arthropoda > Insecta > Hymenoptera > Andrenidae > Andrena > Andrena fulva. The sequence goes on along the minus strand of OX276329.1, from coordinate 54,639,331 downwards.
ATGACGCGAGCTATTCGAGAGATTATATTAATTTCCTTCGCTCGACGGATAATAGGAGTGACTCGCTCTGTTGCTGAGCTGTTTGAATTTCCATTAGGATAGTCGATTCATGGAAGCAGTGGTTTCTAACACCGGTGGATACTAATTGGGCTTAGTGGTGCAGAAAGCTACCGATGCTCAATGATCTGAAACTGAGTGAATTTTGTTTGAAGATTCTAAATATTAAAGGAAAGTAGCTTTATTTCTATTGGGTATATTTTATTTCTTGTTATTGTTTTACAAGGTTTTTTAATGGGTTATTTTATAGCGAGTAATATAATCAATATTATTTTAAATTTTCTGCAGCTTTTGTTTTTTAAGCCAAAAATGTAAATAATAATCTAGAATTGTTCTATGGGTTGGTAATTTTTTGCAAAATAAAGATCACAGAATTATGGGATCCATATTGCGTTTAACTAATTTTTTGTCATTTCGACTGTTGGTAGCTTTCTGCATAACTAGGCGCAATTGATCTTGCGTCGATGAGCCAAAATAATATTGTGTTCTGAGGTCATTATAAGTCCGTTGGAAATATAAACGGGAATCCCGAGATTGAGAGAGGATAGGAGCGTCGCCGCAGTTCGACGTAAATCCTTCTTAATGGTATTTGAATGGTATCTGACACGAATTCCAAAGGCGCATCGTAATATCTGTAATGATATTCTCCGAGAAGAGCCTTTAGTGACCTTTGACACGAGCCGATACCTGTGGACACAGCGCAAACGTCGAGCTGGAAGCTGTTCGCCCGAGGTGGTCTGTGTTTTCGCGCGTGTAACGAGCGCGACACCTCAGGCGTCTCGTTTCTGCCTCGTGCCCTCCGATAAGAAGGTCAGAAGTCAGGGAAATTGAGCGCGAAGGGGCGAGTGCCGGAGATAAAGTGGTTGATAGCCAGTCATGGGGAGCATCAGCCAATATCTCCTAACGAACGCGATCATTCCCCATCTTAATCAATTCCGCGGGAGGCTGCGGGCCCGTCTGACCGTTTCTCGGCCACGCTGTAAATCCCCTTGACCTCGAAAATCCCTCGGGAGGCTCGGAGTCAGGGTCGTGTGGATCCTCGTCGGCTCCCCACCCAGTTTCTTGTCCCCTTCTTCGATCGTCGATCACGCAATCGCCAGCTAATTACCGAATCAACGACTCGTAACGCTTGCCATTCGCCACGGTACACTCGCCTAGCCTTGTGCACGCTTTCCGTGGCGAGGCGTGCGGTGCGAAACGCATGGAATACAATGCTCGTATGGCACGGTACACACGAGCCTCGCGCAAACGTGCCGGATAGAGCGGCCAGAACGAGGAGCAGAGCTGAAGGTGCAGACAGCTGGACGGAGAGGAAAGAAAAGGGAAAGAGAGAGAGGAGGCGGCGATACGAGTAGAGAGACGAAGAAGGCGTATAGAAATGGAGCACGTAGCGCAAGATAGCTGGCGGTGGCGGACCAGTGTGAGTGTGCCCTGTGTACAACTCTCCATGTTAGTGGATCATCCCGGTTTTTCTGGCTGAAAGCAAGCTAAATCGTTTCTATTGCGCTCGAAATGCCAGCGGGTGAAAGTTGGCGAGGATCGGCGAAAATTGGCGCGACCGGGAAATCGGATCGCGGCCGATATGTAAACGCTCGTTTGACACCGAGATGGATCCATATCTCGCCACGCATTCGGTGGTAAACGATCGGCTATGCTTAATCGAGCCTCCGCGACGTTCGGAAATTCGAATTCACGCGACCTTATCGAACGTGCGCCGATTGTTGGCGTGATTAACGTGCGTCAAGTCCACAGACGAGACGCAACTTGTGTCCGTGACGTCCAGTGACCATGGATGGACGCGAACGACGCCTGGCGCATGCACGCACACGCGTACGCGGCCGCGTACACAGAAGCGCGGGTTACGTGGTGAGCGAGTCGCTTCTGCGAGGTGTTCTTGGCCTTACCGTGAACGAAACTGCCGGCTGTATGACGGTGTGGCGATCGGATGGCGATCACATTCTTCCTCGGCGACGGCTCCTCTTCTGCCCTGGCCCCTGCACGCTGCGGCCCACACGCGCGAGACGTGTCCAGATTTAGAGAGGGAAAATGTAAAAGGGAAACGGAGGAACGAGTGCACGGAGGAGCGCGTACACGTTACCGCGCGGCACTGAACGCGTTTCAGGCGCGGCTGAATAAACTGACGGTGCGGCACCGTCTGTTGACGGGCAACTCCGCCAGCCTGGCTCGATACCGTCCTTTTCCACTTCGCGCATGTGCCGCCTTCCCGTCTCTGCTTGCCGCTCTGTTTCCACTTCGCTCGGCCAGTAAGTGCGGTCCCTGCTAGTCAGACATGGGCGTAAATTATATTTGAAAGGCTAACTGGGAAGTGATACTTTGTACACTTGTCCTGATGGAATAATCAACGAGATTGCCTTCCAACGACGCGAGCAGAAGCATTTCAAAATAAGCGATAATATTTGAAAGCGGGAGATTCCGTTCTGCTGTGTTTATTTTCTACTAGTTGTCTATTCATTGCCAACGGGAAAAATGTGCAAGTACTTTGAGGCAGCATGTGTTGCACTGTTTGCGCGGTCAGCCTTCAGATAGCTCTTGTCTCTGATGTTTCTCTTCGAAGATAAACTTGGCTGAGTGTAGGGGATAGTATTCTGTAGGGATTGATCAAAGTAGACGTATATATTTAAGAATAATTTTACTTTAGTAGCGTTCAACTGCGCCGCGGCGGCCTCAACGCTTCCGCGTCTGGCTACTTACGGTATCATTCCGCTTTGATGCCGCGCGCCCGAATTATGCCACTTGAACTTGGTTTCCTTTGGATTTAAAAGTTTACATTGGATATTGAGACAGCCCAGAAACTTGGACTGCTTTAATTTTAAAAAGTATTTCAATAATTTCCTCTATACTGCTGAAATTTTCGATGGAAAATCTGCTTCCAATGCTATCAGCGTTTCGTCTCCAACTCAGCTTATAAATAACAAAAATTAGGCTTCTATGCGTCGCATCGCTGTCGTGTCACGGAACGTATTGTTGCACAAATTTAAAACGAATTAGGAACAGCGACAATATGTCGTCACATGTGAACAGAGTTGAATAGGAAAGAGAGAAACGACTTTCTCACAAAGAACGCCAGATATCCGCGCGTTTGAAACACGACGGTCTTATCCCGGGACGGGATTCAGTTGAGAATGAAAGCCTGAATCAGACGATATAAATATCTCTGCTCGCGAATAGGGCGAAGACAGCTATCTACAGTCGCTGACAAGCCACATGTAAATAAACATTCCTCTCTGATCTATAAGCACGGTAAAAACTAAAACGAGAATATACTATCAAGGCAGTTGGACTGGAAGATCGAGCGCTTCTATGTTTCCTGTTCCCTTTCGGTTAACTTCAACAACAACTAACTAGGGTAAACAGTGTAGTTGTTGGCCACCTGGCAGTGATTGGCCTTTTTTTTAAAAACATGAATATTAAGAAATAATGTACATTATGCCTTTTCTAATGAACATATTCAGATACCTTCTACTTTCATGCGTCGAATGCAATGACTATTTCGCTAATAATTGTTATACTACGTGTAAAAAATAGACGACTTGAAATCGATGCTTGAAAACTACAGTGATTGAATTGAATAGCCTTACGGTTACATCAGGCAATTCTTACATATTCTCTCTCATTCGTTATATAGACACTCTCATATTCGTTATATAGACAAATAAAGGTTTAAACTTTACAAAAAGGATTATTTATTCATTAAAATTATACATTATTGCAGAAATTATAGGTGGCCAAGAACTGTAATGTAAATAATGTTTCAGGACAGTCATTGGCCACGAGGCCAATGGATAGCTAACAGTCATAGCAACAGTGAAAATGCTGTGTTGTGATTTTAAAAGGTTATGTTTTAAAAGAAAATACTGTTATTACAATGTAAAAGAAGGTGCAATACTAGCTAATATAGAAACATTTAAATAGAAAAGGCATAGGTTATATATTTTTAATAATATTATATTACATTTAGTTCCATTTTATGAATATATCCATTTTTATTTAATAATTTAAATCCTGTTTCTAACCGAATTAATTCATTATTTTACATTAACATTATTTCATAATTAGGTCTTAGAGCACTAAGAATTAGGTAGGGTATATGTTACATATAGGTTATGAAATAGTGGCCAATAACTGCCAAATGATCGGCCAATCATTGCCTTCGTCTGGCCAATAACTATGTGTTTTGATAGGAAACGTATTTTCTATAAAATTTTTGTGGATCCTTCTACTCTTTCTTTAAACAAATTCTATTTCTAGACTATTAGAGTCGTTTACAGCTATTAACACTAATTGTGTTCCTGAAGCTAGCAAAATAAGACTTATAATTCAACGCTTATGTGAACCTCTGACTTAGGTGGCCAACAACTACACTCTTTACCCCTACCGCAATTGCTGCGTGAAATCAATTAGAACGAAATGCTGACTAAGCCTAGCAACGTCAAAAATGCAAAAGCATAAAAAAACAGAACGTTTCTGATGCGTGAACACGGAGAAACTTACACAACTCGCGGGTCACTGGTGTCAACTTCATCTCCGTCAATAGTATCATCTAATCGCTTTATTAATTCACGACGAGCCAACTAAGGTTTCCTCTTTACGAATAATTCAGTGCTCAAAATTGTAGCTAATCCTCAGGTCCAAATATTTCGCGCACAGCCTTGAAGCTTTAAAAGCCTGCCACTCGAATTGCATTATCCAGGCGTTAAACGCAATATCGTACAATTTTAAGGGGAATTTCGCCCGGTCGAAATTAAATTGTGCAAAGTGGATAACGCTCGCGTCGCGTTTCCTAGTTTTCTGACGCGCGGCAAATTCAGACCCGCAGCAACTCTTAATAGACACGGGAAACTTTGTTCCCAAAACTTGTTAATCTCGCAGATGACGCTGCCCTTAGTCTTCGTTAACCAGCAGGGCCGGGCGGAGCTCAATGTTAGCTAAAATTGCGTTAACTCCCAAGGGCGATATGTCAGAACACGTCGCGGACAGCGAGGAGCCCGGCGAAATTGCATCGTTTATCGGGCGAGTGTGCGACGGGAAACCGCGACTCCAATCCTGCACTGCCTGTGAAACTCTGTTCGAGCAAACGTCGGTACAAGCCTGGGGGCGACCGTGGTCGATAAGCACGAGTCCACGTTCTGCTGATAAACGACACACTCTGACAAGCGGTGGGCGAACATCGATCGCTGCGTGGATGAACAGGAAAGCAACTGGATTTAGACTTCCCCCTTCGGCTGGACGAGGGATGTTTCGATTACCGTGTTCATTAACATTGCCAATTCTGCTGCATTACTTCGACCAATCTACTTCAGAAGTAGTTGGAAGCTCGAAGCAACTTTTTGCCGCGAGAAGCCCTTCTTCTTCGAATGAAACTAAGCTCTCTGAATCCCGTGATTAATGAATCAGTTTGTCCATTGATCATGTAGAACTTAAGCCCCGTAAGCAATGCTTTAGTAATCATTTGTCTACTATATTGTGGGGTTTTTAAAAAGTGTGTTGACTCGATATATATATCAAAATAATAAAACAGTTTATTCATAAAAATAGGTGTAATGATAAGTAAACTTAGAACTAAAGCGTGATCAACTAGAACATCTTCCCGCAATACGGACGACACGAACCGCTCTCCACCAAGTCTCTACCTAATCTCGTCTTTTCGCACCGCTGACCCGACGGTCCCCAATTTCCCCGCATCCCCGCGCCAGACTCCTTGGAAAACTCACCCAGTGCGTAGGGCACTTGACTTCCAGGAACGCTGACGCCTTGCATCCATTAATACGTCCGCACTCTGCCTATCGCTCGACTGCCCCGGCAATCTCCGAAACAGTTCTTACAATAAACGAAAAGGCTCCAATAGTCATCGCACTCATCCGCTAACCTTAACGGAAATGTTCATCCACACCACAATATTGATCCCAATGAGACGCATAAGCCAGGGAGGACTGGTAGCTTGAACTCTTCCAGACGTCTGAAAGTTGGTGCCCTTAAAACACGATTTCCCAGTGATGAACGGTTCGACCACGCGGAAATCCCACGCAACCGAGCGATCTTATGGGTCGGTCGTTCTCCTAAAAAATAAACCGGTGCCGTTGCGTAGGCTTTTTCTTCGCGGAAAGCACGCGCAGGTGTGGCATTCCCGACCCCGAAGGGGCTTATACGACGAAACGGTCCAATGATGTTTTTATTTATCGTGCAGGTAAGGGAGTTTCTGCCTCGGCAGGTGGATTCTCACCGCGTAATATATCTTTCCTTATACACACTTCGAGTCGACGCCAATATCATTGGAGTTTAGGCCGCGACGAGTCTTCCCAGGAATAGAAAATGCCTATAATAGCCTCTGGCGGGGTGCAGGAAACGCAAGAGACCACCAGAAAGACAACTTCGCTTTCTCATAAGCAGGTAGAGAGGAAGATTTTTCCACGGGACGAAATTAGACCCCCCTGAGAGGCTAGATCTATAGAAGTACTCCCTGGTACTGTGAAGCTCTAAACACGTTCGTATGGGATGACACGTTTCATATTCTCATTTCCTGATGGGGAGCCCCGAGACAGTACTTCTTCGAAGGGGGCAGGCGATAATGTCTGGCGAATTCGCGCGTTGCCTCGCGACGCCGCGTCGATAGATCCAAATCGGTTTTCGAGGCGGAGGGAATTTCGGCGCTGAGACAATGGGAGCCCGCGCACACGCGACAGAACACGCGATAAAGATCTGCACGCTCGAGAAACTCGCGAGTCCCCGTTCAGTGCTCCGCGTGGCGTGCACGGTCCGATTAGTCATCTTAATAAGATCTTGCCTCTGTACGTGCTTTGCCAGCTGCGAACAATTCGGAGCGCGCCAGACGCGTCAAAGAGGACACGACACGTTCCTCGAGACTCCTCGACGGTGGAGGGAAAAACGAATGTTGGGTGAGGTGTGGGCGTCGAGGAGGACGCGGACGCTGAGAGCAAGTCTCTCCGAGGCGTGCTTCCTCGTTTTTTAAATGGGCGAACTAACTCGGAAAACCGCAGGGGTGTGGACCCTCGTTTCGAATATGCATGACGGTTCCCTTTTCCAACACCTTCGCTGGATCCTCGATCCTTCTCTACCGCGCGCAGCCCCTATACCTCTCTGCCCCGCCCTCTCCATCCCTCTTAACCCTCATTCCGGCCTCCCTCGCTACGAAATTACCTCGCATTCTGAGCTTCCTTTGATGTTGTGTCACTGACCATCGTCGGTGTTAGTGCCGCAGCTGCGCGTATGTGCATCGGAACGTGCACTCCGCTTGCCGAGATAACCACAGAATCCTTTGCCGGCTCCTGGACGGCGCGTTACACGTGCTCGGTCGTGAAATGTGTCTGCCGCGACGAGAGATTTCGCCGATCGTCGATCGAACCACCGAAACCTGCCTGTCAATCGTAATGTCTCTGTGATAGATGGAGCTGGTGTTAACTCGTGACACGTGTCCCAACGAGCTCCGCGATGCACCGGCCCTCACGCGTGCACAATGCACCAGGGAGCGTATCCTGGAAAGGGACACGAGGCCATTTCGTAATTGCTTTGCTTCCTTGATGGCTCCACCTCCGGTGAAACTGAGCAGCGTGCTCCTGTCCATGACACGAGCCAGTGATTTACTTCAGGTACGAGATTCTGGCGAGCCTTAGTTTTCCAGATTCCGGACCGGTTACATCGTTGGGTTCCTTTGTCGGGAACGTTTCAGCCTCGAATCTATATAAGGCCCCCATGGATCGCTCGACACCGAGAGGTCGCGTCGTTCGGAGGCGCGAAGGATAAAAAGTCGGGGCACAGTGAAATCGGATTGTCCACGATCCACTTGCTTCGAGCCCGACTCGTTAAATGAAGACAGGTTGAGGGTGCCAGGTGGTTCGTCTTCGTGGGATTCGCTCGAGAAGCGGAACGAGTGTCAGAGAACGGTTATTACACGGTTAGCTGGGCTGGCGCGAGTGATCGCGTACTCGTTTAATCATGCGATTTGCCGCATAAACGGGGCTGTTTCGTAATTGCCTCCCTTCCTTCCTTCCTGCCTTCCGCCCGTACTCGGTGCCGTGTCTCTGCGCATAATTAACGGCATCTTCGACGTCTATTACTGCAGAGAGCTAGCGCCGTCTAGTGCATCACGTTGCTCGACGTGTTGCTACGTGATTCACTATTTACTTCAACATACCCTGTCGGGTTTCCCTAAACTTCAAAAGGATTCGCAGCTAAACGAGCGGCCCGTCGTTTCGACACATTTTCACCGACACGAATTCCTTGATACGATTCCTGATTCAGCGTGCACACCCCCTTTTTGCATCGAGCTGCAATCGTCGATGCGATTGACTTGGATAATTGAAGCATTCCTCGCGGAACCGTCGGGATTTCTTTGAAGCGGTCTTTACCGCCTAATTTCCAAGGGAAATTGACCAATCGGGGACCGTCGCTCGCTTCTACCCGATATTTCTGCAACGTTATATGCATACGGTTAGTTGCGAATTCGATTGTCGGACAAAGGCGCATTGTCCAGCTGCGAATAGGTACGAATGAATCGAAACCTGTGGACGCTCGACTCTATTGTATCAAATATTATACTACGACCAGCCACGATTCGGGACAAATCTACCGAATATATTACCATCGAGTTCCCGCTGTGCCTCAATTATTCCCTGTGCTGTTCAACGCCTCGAATCGAGACGAACGGTGACAAAAGATCAGATCGAGCGTTTTTTCGCGCCACGCCCCCCCGAATTCTCAATGCATCCGCTGCATTTCATCGCATATGGTATTCGCAGAGCCGCGGAGGGACACGAGTAATCTTTCACCTACAGCTTCGTTATCTGCAGCTGGAAGCCACCTGAAAATTTACGGAATCGTTTTGGCGAATTTCTTCGAAATGTTCGTCTAGAAAACATGTCCCCATTGTTGGGGAATGTGCGGCGGGTTGCATGTATATGCATCTAATGGGTTTCCATCCAAATTCAGAGCGTACGTGTCTAAGCGTGCAGAAATTCTCTCCCCGGAGGCGAAGCTACGCAGCAACACGTTACCCAGAGGAAATTCTGCTGTCGAATGGTTCACACGTCGTGTCTAGGACGACCAGCCGTTTGACAAGCAGATGTAACGTTTCCCCGGGCATTGTCTAAATATTATTCGATCCTTCGAACAACGCTGGGCGTAGTTTTTCTTCCCTAGCCTTGCTCGCTGCGAAATAACGGGACTCGCTGAGAATTTCCAGAATTATTTGGGAATTTCAACAAAATCATTAGCGAGGATCGTGTTGCTGGAATTCGCGGGCCAAGAGAGAAAGCCTGCTTCTTCCGGGTATATCAATAATGCGACGCATTCGCGATGTTAACACGTTGAACAGACGAATGGTGTGTCCCGAAGGGACGACAAATGAACGAGACAGGAGGGCCGGTGGGTTTGGAATTTGTGGAAATTACGTATCCCGGATCCGGTACTCGTGAACAGGGCTGACATTACATTTAATTAAATTAGTATTGTCATCGAGGGAACATCGGGGACGAGCTCGTGCCCCTGTAACGGGGAATAGTTGCAACTGGAAGACTTTCTTCGTAAGAGAAGTACGGTTAACTTTTATTTTTATCGCTTTAACTTTTATGGAGTGCCACTGCAATGTTGTAGACACTGAAGCAAAGTTGCCCCGAGTTTCTCGCGCCTGCAGATCGACAAAGTATACAAGTGGATCCAGGTTGCAGCGCGGATCCACTACAAATTCTCTACATTTTGTCCAACAATGTGCCATTACATTGTCCAGCGAGCTCGTCGGCAGCCGTGGACGAAAATGAATCGTTTCGTCGAACAGGACACAAAACCATTCTCGAAAACGTGGTATCGATCATCGAATATAGAAGCGTAAAAGCTTGTCAATTGGAGGAAACAGCTTCCAGCGGAGAGAGGAATCTGCCCGGCGAACTTTCGGTAGTGCAGGCGACGGGTGGTTCGTGAAATTGCAAAAATGTCACCCACGTGAATTTCACGGCTACATGGCCACGCGCCGACGTTTCCAGCTACATGTAACCGCGACAAAATTGAATTCCGCAGCGATATCGGCCGACGAATCTTCCCGTAAAGGGCCGGGCAATTTCGCGAGGATCGAGGCCGGGTGATTTATGGAGCGATCAGCTAATTGACCGTGACGCGTCAAGTGAGAGAACGTTCTCGTGGGGCGACAATAAGCAGCCCAGCTTCTTTCCTCGATAATCTAGCCCGTCGCCGTGGATCCGACGACATGGGGAACCTGCCGCGTCCAGTCCGACGGGTCCGCTGAACTTGAACGATCTCGAACTTGCCCCCTGAAGGTACAACAAAGCCGACGGCAAAAAACGACAAATATCTCACTCTGGCGAGCAAATTAATTCCTTCCTTCCTTCCTACACGACGGGTATGCCGTTATAAGTCCCTGCACTTGAAAGAGGAGAAAATGCTCCCGAGGAATGCGCTCGATCCGCCAGCCTTTTCAGCCTCTACTGGCGTGTGGGATGAACGGCCTCTCTTGACGCCTCGGATGTCCAGAAGAATGGCGTGAACAAGATACTCTTCGTACAGTTCCAACCAACGTTTTCCATGCTTTTTCGCCACGGTAAATAAAACGTCACAGTCGGGCGTGATACGCCGAGCTGCCCGGTTATATGTAACACGGGGACCAGTCGCGTGAACCATGAATAGTAACCGATATTTCGAAAAAAAAAAAAAAATGAATGGCATATGAAAAAGGCAACTGGTTCGTGAAACAGATACGTGAAAGATGTAGCGCGATCGCGCACGGTTGAATAAATGAAATCGTGAAACATTTATAGGTAGGTATTTTGACACGATGGAATGGAATAAGCTTTTTGTTGGTGAATCTGGGATACATTGTGTTTCCTGCATTCTCTAGCTTTTTTACTAAATTTCCGTAACCGTTACGCTGTTGAAACGAAGTGGTTTCATTGGCGAAAGATGACGAGCACAGTCGGGGACGATGGGAGATCGTCAAACGGAAGAAACGCAATAAACGTAACGGTGGACGCGATAAAATTAACGAGCCTGCGAGTTAAGCCGTGGATGTTTAAAAAAAAACGGATAATTAGATGGAATTAGCGGTTGAATTAAAGGCCGTCACGCCCCACGACAAGAGGGAAGGGCATGAAAACGGTGTAGCGAGTGTCGTCGCGATAGTAATTAGAGATTCAAATGAAGTCCGACCGGGGCCCGGAGGCCGGTGCCGGGGGATTGGCGGAGAATCAATCATGGAAAGACTAAATGGTCATGTGATATCAACGTTAATATTCTAGAATATCGGCTGACGGGGAATGGATTAATAATGGCGACGATAATGACTACGAAAAAATGCCGTCGTGATCGCGATCGGCCGGGTCGAAATTAATTAAACCACCCCGCCGGATATACCGAACGCGTGAGTGATTTCCAATTTTCCACTCACATTTTTGCGCCCGCGGAAAATGAGTCCAGCGGGGATTAAAATGGAATCAGTATTCAATTTCTGCGATTTGTTAATCGACACTCGGAATATTATTATAGTACACGGGGGAACGAGCATCGTTGTTGTTCATTAACGCGGGGAATGGTGTAAAAATTGTAGACGCGTGCGCGACAGCGTCTTGCGGTGCAGTTTCCTTCGAAAGGAGGGCAGAAATTTTGCGCCACTGCTGGAAAGCCCGCGTCAAAGGGCGTGAAAAATTGGACACGTCGCGGTCCTGACCGCCGGTTTGTTTTCCTTTTGCGTCTCCTTTGGTTCAAATGGACGGACGAAAAATCGAGTCACGGGAAACCGAAAAAGGAAAGAGAATAACAGGTATCGATCCACCTGAGCTGACTGAACGTGGGGCTGCACCGAAATGCCAGGATAATGAATTGCGCGGGGGTGAGTTTTGCGGCGAGGCTGTCACGACTATTCGCGCAGGATTGTTTTGTTACGGGAACGGTCGAAAAATAATTCAGTCGAGGCTCGGCGAAAGGAAATATGTTTCTGTCGCTCTTTGTTCCATGTCAATCATCTTTGAACAGACGCATTCGTGTGCCCAGCGTGGTTTTGCGTTTGTAGGGGCATCATTGTGCCCTGAAGGGCGTTTCAAACGAAGACCTGTTCCAGATAGCACACTCTCAAGCAGAATAACAAACTTATTATGACAATTACATTTCGACAAATTGCCGGGCATAAACATTTCGTGATATGTTCTCTGCGCGAGCATAAGCCGCGCAGTGCAATCAGGCAGAACTATGTTCTCCAGCAGAACTTCTCACATGTCCCTAAACATTACTAAATGTAAAGTCATGCGCTTCACCCGTAAAAAATCTGTACTGGCGCATTCATATTCAATCGATGGTGTCGTGCTTGACGAAATTCACAGTGTATGTGATCTAGGGGTCTCATTCTCCTCCTCCTTATCCTTCAATGAGCATTATAATAACATCATCCGAAAGGCCTCTAGAATGCTTGGTTTTGTCATGAAATCATCCTCCGAATTCAAAAATCCTGCAACTTTTAAAATACTGTATTCTGCCCTGGTGCTTCCGTATCTAAACTACTGCTCCACACTATGGAATCCTCGACACCAGATCCATGTAACTTCTCTTGAACGGATACAGAGAACGGATTTATGACTCCGTTCTAAGTAAACTTGCTCTGCCCACCCTCGAGGAGCGCAGAGCTGTATCCGATTTACTATTTGCTTTTAAAATATTAAACAATCACATTGATTCCCCGGACCTATTAGAACTTTTCAAACTCAATGCTCCACCCAGAATGTTTAGACAATTTCCACTTTTCTCTTTAGAAATGCACGCTACGAGTTACGGTAAGCACGATACCATTGATCGTCTTTGTGGATTGGCCGATAGGGTCAGCCACAAGATTGACTTCTTCTCACACAACTCTGCCATCTCCTTCAAAAGACAGGCTACAGGCGCGTTGCGCGCTTTCGGTCCGTACCCCATCCCCTACAGCACACTTTGTTGCAGGAACGTTGCACACACGTTGCAGTACATTACAATGTTGCGTTTGGTTGCAGGTTGCATTGCAATATTCCTGCAACATTGTGGAAACATTGCCGTGCAATATTGCGCTCGCAACGTATGAGCAATATTTCGGCAATATTGCACACACATTGCCGTGCAATATTGCAATGGCCACCTTTCTGCAATATTTCGGCAATATTGCACACCCATTTCCGTGCAATATTGCGCTCGCAACGTATGAGCAAGTTTTCGGCAATAAATCCGGAATTACGCGGAACGATACTGAAATGTCGACATGCAGAATACAGTCTAAGATTCAACAGGCTATCGCCGAGGGAATATATGCGAACGTGGACAATATCTGACATAAATAATTAATACAATTATTTAATTAACACTATAGAGTTTAAACAAATTCATTAACCATATACAGCAACAAAAGATATTGGTAAAAAAAGTGTTACAAGTGCCAATTACTGCCAGTGTCCCTACCATTGACATTTAATTTATTATGCGTAATGAAAAAGTTCGGTATTGTCGAGTGAAAATTTCTAAGTCCCGATTTATTGCGGATTCATTGCCGAAATCTTGCTGATAAGTTGCGAGCGCAATATTGCACTCGTAATGTATGAGCAACATTTCGGTACTACGGGTTGCGGGTTCGAATCTCCCTGGGGTAAAATAATTTTCTATTTAATAAAGATACACGGACGTTATACTGCTATCATTCTGCACACATTCATGTCGTCGCCCCCCTCGGAGACACGTCCGATATATATAATTAATAAAATACCGTTATTTTTATTTTTGGCCCTACTGCCCGAAACGATGCTTAACCATTGCTGTAAAATCTCAGAAATGTTGCGCGAACATTGCTGTAAAATCTCAGAAATGTTGCGCGAACATTGCTGTAAAATCTCAGAAATGTTGCGCGAACATTGCTGTAAAATCTCAGAAATGTTGCGCGAACATTGCTGTAAAATCTCAAAAATGTTGCGCGAACATTGCTGCAAAAACTCAGAAATGTTGCAGAAATATATCCTGCAATGTTGCACAGGGCGGACATAGCAATTTACTTGCAACTTTTCGGCAATATTCCGTGCAATGTTTCAGATATCAAACCGCAACGTAACTGAGACATTTCGGCAACCAATGTGCTGTAGGGGATGACTTCAGTTTAACCATTTATCGCCGATAACCTCGCTTAGTCGTCTTGTACTTTTACTTGCGTTTTGTAACCAAAGGGTGTCCACCCGTTTAATAAATAATAATAATAATAATAATAATAATAATAATAATTAATTGTTACAGATTTTTTAGCTTCGGTTAGATAGCGTTATTTGCGTGCCCAACCGAAACACGCCCTTAATTGGCAAGCGCAATACGCGGCTGCAACAATAAAAGGACTTTTGCCCCGGGCGACGATAGTCGTCGCTCCAGCGAAATTTTGATCGCGATCAAAACGTCCAATTACACGCCTCGCGAGACGTAAATTGCTGCGAGAGGCTCGTCTCCGCGCCGTGGTAATAAAATTTGCAATTTTTCCATCCGTTACGCCTGGTTCCAGCGCTCTTATTTGGCGTGAAAGCTTAGGTAACCTGATTGGTTCTTTTTCTTGTCCAGTGCCGTTCTCGCGCTCGCTGACAGCCGTTGTCGGTCGCCTCTGGTAAATCTCAATTTCGTTCGATCGACACTCCATTGCCGATAACAATCGAACACTGGCCACGCTCGTGAATATTCATTACGCGTTACGCGATCGATGCTCGAGCCGCGGAAATCTTTGCGCCAGATCGCTGGGTTTTCGAATTTTCAGCAATGGATAAGGAATATTCTCAATAATCAGGCAGGTTCAACCAGCTGAAGCTTTATGCTGTTGGAATGGTTTAATTAATGTCACGGGATAATTTGATTACTGTTACGGCACCTACAATTTATTATTAAATAAAGTGATGGAACGTTTTACCAGCACCCACGTAATATCAGATGAATTATAGAAGTTTCGAGCGTCCGCCGGCGTTGTACTGAATTTCGGCAACGTGAAATGTGTTATTTTACAGCGTTTACCATTCGTGCCGTCGGTCTCCATGGTACGTGCCTGTTCGGGAATTTGAAAAATAACACCGCTTCTAGATTGGAATGCTTTTTTGCTCTATCAATATTCTAAATATTTCTCTCCTTCTGTTTTTTCATCGGCGATATTTTAATGAGTAAATATGGGGGTATCGGAGACTTTCTGAATTCCAAATTAATAAATGCTTCTGTCCGCTGCAAACACGAATACACAGGGGAATGTAAAACATTTAGTCGGCATAGCAGGGCGGTGCGTAAAATACATTTCATTCGTCGGATGTGTGAACGTATCAATCGATTTCTAACAAATTCCCTCCCTCTTCGTTCGTACCAAATTTCGTATTCTGCTTATTTATACATATATCGTTTCATAACTGAAATTCCATTGGATCGATTCAGGGGATATTCCAGTTCGTTTCTAAAGTATCAGAGAGTATTTGCTGAAGTGGCCGTTTTCAAAAAGCTTTATCAACTTTTGTGCAATTCAGAGAAGCTACTTACCTCTTCGATGCGATCCTCTATACAAGGTTTATCTCGAAATCGCTGCTACCATTTCCTTGCCGGGGTTTAGACCGGTTTAATCTCGATCGCAAACTAATAATTAATGCAAGTCCACAGAATTATACACACAAGCCATTAGCTCGTAAACAAACAGAATAGAATCCCATTTTACTTCCCAAACAGAATCAGCGTGTAACGTTCTCGCCGCAGGGTATCTAACACGCGTTCAACGTTAAATTGCTGGAGTAATGCTATTAAACGAGCAACATTTGCAATTGCACCAGCTTCCAGCGATAGTAGATATAGCAGTTAGTTGAATGAAATACTGAATTCGGCAACTTCACCAGACGCGCGACGTAAGGTCCGCGGACGTTTAAGTCGAGGAATTACTTCCCCCTGCTCCTTCCTTATCAAAACGGAAGGGAACGCGAGAAAATTTTGCAACGCCTTGAAAATTGGCGCACAGCGCGATAACGAGTGTTTGGTTAAAGCCTCCCCGGAGAAATTTATTACCCTCGGCATAAAACTCTAACGAATGTCTGATACTGTTTAGAAGAAAAATGGCCGAAAGACTTCAGACGGGCAAGATCGATCGATTCCTCCGAACCAACATTTGCTAATTACGAACGAAGCGTGGCTGTCGAAGATAAGAGAAATTGTTTCTCCGCGGCAACGGACGAAAGGCTGATAAATTTTCACTTTGCAAACCGAGAGCTAATAGAATTCATGAAACTTTCAGCCGCCATTCGTCTTTAGCGAATCGCAACGTTCGTTTGTAATTCAATTTCCGCGGGCGATATTTCCTAATACTCCGCGATACTTGCCTCGCCCGCGGCGATTTCAAATAATCTCTTAATGGATCGTCTGAGAACTGGAGAGCCTTTGCGACAAATATTTGTCGTGCAAGCAAAGTCCAGCCAGGGAGACGCGGGGCCGTGTAATTTG
This sequence comes from Andrena fulva, assembly GCA_946251845.1. NCBI lineage: Eukaryota > Metazoa > Arthropoda > Insecta > Hymenoptera > Andrenidae > Andrena > Andrena fulva. The sequence goes on along the minus strand of OX276329.1, from coordinate 54,622,795 downwards.
CAAAATGAATTTTCGCAAATTAGTCGTTCGTGTAACACTACGCGACACGTTCGCGGCCTTCGACCTATCAGCCTCCCAGCCAGTTTACACAAAAAATCCATTGTCATCCGACAGTGACAAAGCCAATGATACAATGGATTACGAGATTGGTAAAATGAAAGTAGGGGGCTGCATGCAAATACGTAAAGTTATGAAATCTATTTAATTCGTGACGAGTTGAGCGCGCGCCGCAATGATAATCGCGAAACGCAATTACACAGGCAACTGGGCGCTTCGGGGCAGGATCGATTATTAAACCGCTTAAACCCGAAAACGGGATTCGATAATTTATTCTTCACATTCCCACCCACGCTTTCTTTCATAATTGCACAGCAGAACGAAACGGACATCAGTTTATTAACGCGTTCTCTGCAGCCATGTGTCCAGGCAACTCGACGAAATCGTATTTTCATAAACGTTACATGTATTCGGTAAATGGACAGGCGTAATTTCGAGTAAAGTGGACCAATTTCATTCCACATTGCAGATGGAATCAAAGCTGAAATAAATGGACGACAAACGGGTCGCTGTGCAACCGTCTAAAATATTCAGGCAATTAGCTCGTAGAATTCTGATTTAATGTTTAATCGTAGCCAGCTTTATCTAGTAGAACTATATGAACACCTACTCTGACCTCCAAGCTATCGACGTTTTATAGGAAAAGTAATGTCGGTAGTGTGTAATCCGGGCCACGTATAATTTTTATTGCACCACCATTACCTCCTTAAAAGTCGACGAGCGTGCACGAGTGCACTCTTCTTGGTTCCTGGTGGAGGCCTTCAGACACCCTTATATCACGCGAGTGCACCCCTTCGAGTCGTTTATCGAAGATCGATCGGCGGCAGGGAAAAATATGGAAACTACCATGATTCGATGGTTCGTGTTCGAATTGCAGCCCTAGGCTGGTGACAATCGAATCGATTCACTGTTATTTTCCCAGGGAAAACATTATTCCGCGCTGTCGACTTATGTTTCCACGAAGAAGTTGGCTCTGGCCACGATAAAGCCGCTTAAAATGGGGAACAGACACGCTGCTTGGTAAATGATTGCGGTTTTTTCAATTAAACCGTTCATCGCATCGTCTAGCTGGAGTTATACAGGCAACGCGTAGGGTGACTGTACCTAATATCGCCAGGCAAAAGTTAAATCGCTGTCGATTGAATAATAATTGATATTTTTCCATGCAGTTCGTTTCAAAGTAAAGAGAAATTATTCATCTTTCATGTAGCATATGTTAGAATCGTTGAAACCTACAAATTGTTAATTAGGACTCAAAAAACGTAAGACATGCAAAAATCGGGTCCTGAAAAAAGTGTACGTAATATCGCCTACTCAATAAATATTGATTAATTCATGTATATATCAGTTTTTAAAGTCATTTTCACATGTGCTTTTATTATTTCTTGCTCTATAAATGTCTTTTTATCCATCTTTGATTTCATTTTTATTAGAATAATATAGAAAATTGAAAATATAGATTTTTAAAATATTTTATTTTTTACGTTCCGATGTACATATTGGACAAATAAATTTTATTTCGGTTGCTCCGCACATTTCGTGACCTCACCTGTAACAAGCATTACATCGAAACCATTGTTCTCCGGTAGGCGGTATTGAGAACACGCATACTGCTAAAAGAAAAACGCTATTTTCATTATGAAAAATATTTGAATCGATTTCATTTCTTAAGTACATCATTAATTAGGTATTTCTAGTAGATATTCTTGCATTCACAGATTTATTAGACTTACCTTCTCCGAATGTGACGTAAAATTGTGATAGTCCAATAAATTTTTACACTATTAAGATTCTCTAAAATCCTTCCCTTTCTGTAATTGTTGATCACACGATGCTGCAATTATAGTATGTCTTCCTACATATGTTTAGGTACTAATTCAGTGCATAACCGATAAATTTTAGAGCTTACTTTAAGAGATATAGCGAATGGCGATATTAGGAACACTGGCGATATTAGGTACAGTCACCCTACAGTCCCTCACGACAGGGGCGAAGGTTTCAGACAGATAAGGCCTCTATTTCTCGAATCAAATAAGAAACTGTCCGTGACTCACGGGGCTCAGCAGATACTGCAAGTTCAGCGAATCGAGACACGAGTTTTTGCCCCCGATCGTCCACCGATTAATTAACTTTCCTGACCTATCTTGCCACGGCGTTGTTCGACGCGATCCTCCATTAATCATACCCCGCTGGATGAACTGTCCCGCGATATAAAAATGAAACTCCCTCGCGAAAAAGCTAACAAACTGGAAAAGTCTACGCTTACGCCGCTTACCGGTTAGGAATACATTAAAGGCTATTGTAAACCTGGCAATGAACCTTTGGTAGAAAGAGAAAGGCGTGGACATACGTGATCTACAAGGTCCGGTCGCGTACCTGAACTGGAAGACGCGTAGAACCAGAGAGCAAGTCGAGGAGAAGCGCTTTTTCCTCGGCCTGGTAGCTATATAAGAAAGTAAATGATACCGATCGATTGCAGACGATCATTGCACGCGGTTTCACTGACTCGCCCTCTTCGAGCCGGAGAAAAGTCCGACAAGGAAAGTGAAATGAAGAAACTGGTGAGTCGTTTAGGGATTTGCCAGTGACAGTGAAGAGATAACTGATATCGAGCGACATTGATAAGGTAATTTGCTCCTGCAGGGGATCATCGTCGCGATGGCAGTGGCCGTTGTCGCGTACAAGGATGGAAGAGGAAGCTTGCCACCGCTGGAGGACTTTCCGCCTTATCAAGCAGCTCGCCACCAGCCACCTTTCCACGAGCAACATCAACCATTCCGGGAGCAATTCAAGTCGCAGCTGTATCAGTCTTACCGACAGCGACCTTACAGCCAGGACTTGTCGCCCTCTTATTCCGAGCAGCTGCCCTTCAGGGATCAATCGCTGCTGAGAGATTATCCGTCAGGGAAGAGTCGACGGTTCTACGGCGACAGCTCGCCGGTCAGGGACGCGGCGTACTTGAAGAGGCAGACTTCCTTCTATTTGGACGGGGCGCCCTTCAGGGATCAACAGTACAGAGACCAGCCTCCCTTCAGGAACGAACAGAGCCTCCAGGATCAATCGCTGAACGATCAGTACTCGTATCAGCAGCCTTCGTTCCGTGACGATTTTCGATTCTCGAACCTGTACGATAAGCCAATCAGCTCTTTCAAGGACCAAGCGCAGCCTGACCAAGAGACCGTGTCCTACGGCAGGGATTTGGAGTACTTGAAGCATGGTAACGGCAAGAAGCAAGCTAATGTCGCCATTCGAATCTCTTCAGCGTGCAAAGGAATGGTTTTGTTGGCTTACAGGGAACCACGGTCTCGGGTATGTCTCCGTGCCGCCGATCTCACCCTACGAGAACGCTCTTCCGTTGAACGAGCAGACATCCACGACGGCGGCGCCGTCGTCAACGCTGACGACCACCCAGAAGTCGTTGCTCCAGTCTAGCATCTCTTCAACAGCTATCGCCCAAGTTCACACGTCGGCAACTTCCGAGCCGAAAACGGCTTCGCACACGGCGACAATGCCAACCGTGAAATCCGATACGGTGAGCGAAATAGACTCACCCCGCGTCGTCGCGTCTTCGCATTCAATTCCACCGACGCGTCTCTTGCAGCTTTTCGCGTTTACGCTCGTTTCTATTTAACGCCATTTAAATGGGTAATTCTGACGGGCCTATGGTTAAACGTCCACCGAACTATGTTCCAAACACTTATGGCTCGATCATGCGGGAACTCCTAATCAATCGACGCTCGTAATCCCTTTACAACTTCGCAAGTGGATCGCACGCGACTCCCGCGGATCTTAAAAGGTCCAATGAAAGTTCGTAATTGCTTTCAGCTTGTGGAAAGTGGCGGTGGAGGCGCGTCAACTACATCAGCACCCACGGTATCAGCGGTCACCTCGAAGGAATCTTCAAACTTGGTCCACCCGACGGCTTTGACCACCAGCTTACCTGTCGTGGCCACGGAATCTCCGATCCTCTCCTTCGGTAGACAGTACGTAATGACGGTGTCGGGATCGATTACTCGCTCCGGCAACCCTGATCTTTTCTTCCTCCTTGCCTGACAGTCTTCGAGACGCGTTCCCGGACATGGCGTGTTATTATTGCGCAACAGTGATTACTCGATATTTCTACGATGACGTCTACTCTATCTTCCGAGAGACGAGTAGGTCATTTCTTGCACTTATGTCGCGCGGAAAGAAATGCCTCTAGTTTTTATTTCTCGCGCCGGTATCGATGCACGGACCGAGTGTTTGACAAAGCGGCTCGAAACTGCGCGAATGAATCGGCGGCCTGCGCGTTCGGCGCATTAGTATTCATTGATACGTTCTCTTCTCCCTTCCAGCACAGTTCTTCCAATTGAATTTCAATCAGCGAAGTTCACCACTCCAGCGTCTTACTATGTCACCAGCGGGCTGAAGAGCAAGCTCCAGCAGTCGCTGCTCAGCTACCTACTGTCGCAGCAGGCGAAAGGCGCCATCAAAAGCAACGACCAGAGCCCCCTCCTCAACTATGCGCTGCCAGATGTGCTGAACAACAGTTTCAACAACAAAATCCAGAGCCAGCCGTTGAGCTACGTACATCCGGGGGAGTCAAAGGCTGCGCTAAAGGACAACTTGCTCAACTATCTACTGCAGCCAGAATCGAACCGCGGTCTATCTTTCCAGCCATCTTCCCTATCGGAAACCGTGAATTACGTTCCACTGGCCAGCACTTTGGCCGACAGGTCGAAGCTTACGCTGCCGAGCATACCGATGGCGACTTTGTCAGCGATTCCTAGACCATTGCAGACCATGAATTACATTCCCGCCGCGCTGCCGAGGGCCTCTCCCTTCGTCACACAGGACTCGTCGTCTGTTCTTCCGTTAGGTACCATCCATTTTATACGAATCGATAACTTAGACCGAAACATCCCCTGATTATCAAGAGGGACACTTTAACTTCACTCTGAACTATCTTCTGACCGACTTTGAAGGAGCCAGCGGTTTAGGTATGCTCGCTTCAGGTGCAGCCCTACCCTCGAACTTAGCTTCCAGTATACCGGAAGCACCATCCACGGGGATATTCAACAGCTTACCTGGCGGGTTTAGCGGCATATCTGCGGGCATGCCTGGCAACATGTCGCCTGGCATTTCCGCCAGCATACCAACTTTGAACTTGGGTCAGAATTTCCAGCACATAGGCCAGGTGCGGCAGTTCGAGGCGCCCAGTCAGCCACTCTCTTACTCCACAGGTAATATCGATCCCAAGTGGTTGGACGACGGTCCAGCTATCGTTCTACTTCCTTCTTCAATCGTCTAAGACGCTGAACGCTTTGGGATTCTGTGCAGGATTACAGCTGCAGTTGGGCGGCTTCGGCGGGTTAGATTACGCCCTGCCGTCTAGCAGTGCTATCTCTAGGCCTATGGAGCTCGGCATCGCGAAAGTGGGATTAAGCTTGCCGGAAATACCGCGACAGCAGTTCTCCACGTTCCCCAAGGTAAGCTGTCACCTAGCAATCACGCGTCCCTGGCACCGAAACCAGTGTATAGCTGCGAATCCCTTCGCAGCATTTTCCCGAATGCCGCCACAAGTGTCGGGCTTATAATTCTCATCGCCCTGCCAGTTTTAGTTGTGTCAATGGTAACCGAATCCCCCTGTAACGGCGAGAACTTGGCGCTTTCGACGAGTTGGCTAACAGCCGCATTGCTGGCTTTGTTTGCTCCGATCTTCTCGCTCCTCCCTCGCAATGCATGATTTTCCTCATACACGAACTCCCGAGCCTGTATTGTTTTACGCGCCGCGAAGCTTAGGGAGCTGGTAAACTTCTTGGGATGGAGGAAACTCAACGTAGCGTCCAAGAGACTTCCTTGTCGATAGGCAGACCATTGTTTGGATGTTCCCGGCGGGAATTTTGTACCCTAAATACTGCCAAATTTTAAAAAGTATCTCCGTTGAAACGGCGTGCCGGATATAATGCAGCCAGATATCGCGAGATTCAAAGCGCGTTTATGGAATAACCGAAAATCGCTTGGCAGAGTCCGTACAGTAGTGCAAATAACATAAAAATTCATTCAGAATATACGCTTTGTTTTTTCGATCCACGACAAACGCTCGTCCAGTGCAAATACGGCGATAAATATCGAATCCCAATGACTATTTTAATTGAAAGCGCCGTGGAAATATGAATGTGCAATTATTTATTGCGCCGTGCCGGTAAATATTTCGATTACTCTTTTTTTATTGCAGATCGGGCTGGGTCAACACATATGGTAGTCAGCTCAATATCAAGAAGCACGGAAATTCTATAACTTTAACGAACTGCCAAAGTCGACGAAAACTTAGATTAATGTTAAAGGAAGATATTTCATAGCTCGCGCGGTTACAAATAAGTAGACGTAAACGTTAACTTGTTCTAAGTTTGTATAATTTAATCTACCACGAAATAGAAATAAAAGTGCATTACCAGAAGCCTTGTGCCTCTAAGAAAAGCTAAAATGATCACCACCTTCTCAATAGTCGATAATACTTCCACAACTTCCTCCCAATCAATTTTCCTTTTTCGACTGTCGACTTACCCACTCCTTCTTCGCTGATCCTTATTATCAGCATTCAACGTTGACCCAGGCGCAATGCTATTAACGCATTGTGTATCGTGGATATCGTTGTTGACACTACATCCTCCATCCTCGTATTTCTCTGGCCGGTTCACCCCCGAATAACCCCACCGTATATTTCTCTTATTACGAAGAAATTCTGCTATCTACGACCTACCTTTCCCGAGTGTTCACCCCGAACTACGTTCGCCCCTTTCGCGTTAGTTTTCGGGTTCTTTATCGCTGTATCTCCTTTCCGTTGCCTCTTAATGGCTCGCGTGAACAACCCCAGACGTCGACGAGAACAAGGGTTCGGTCCCTTAACGGGGTCCCGAGGCGCCCTTCATTTCAGGGTCGTTCGCGAAAGTCGATGCGAAGCGATTCCGTTGCAGATTGGATTCGGCTGACGTCCGCAGCCCTCAGCCATGACCATTGCCACTGCGAGTCGCATTGACTCGGCTTTTGGCGGTCTGATTACTGGCAACCGCTCGATTGGGTGCGAAAGCATTCAATACTACGTACTACTTGAATTGAAAAGGAAAGAATACAAAACATCGAGAGTCTACACGCTTGGAAGACTCCATTGTTCCAACCTACCTCTGTTGGAAAGAATTTCCAACGTCAAAGCGACGTACCTATTGAGTGGATTCGTGGAATAAAAGGTTCGTGGTTAATTTATACTATATTTTATTAATTTTAACAAGTGTCCGTGTGTTCGGTTGTCGTCGTGTCCCCTGAATGACCGTGTCCTGTGTGAATATGTATAGGTATTGCCATCAGTACATACAGCGTTTTAGATATTCATGTTGTCCCACCTCTCGATCCGCCCCGATTACCGTTTAGTCACGGCAAATCGATGATCCGCCACTTACATCTATGCCCTGTATAGACCAGTCGTAGTAATAATTAAGAAATTCATAGGAAAAACGTAGTTCTCTCACACCAGAACGACGCGCGCTACCCGATGGACACATTGTCACTCCCTCGCCATTTCCCTTTATTTATCTATTTGTTTTTTGTCTCTCTTTGGCTCGTTCTCTGTTTCTCGCGAGTCGAGGAGGCGGAGGCCGCGCCTCTCGTAGCTTCTCGAGATTTTCCAGCGGTCGGTTCACGGTTTCGATCCCTTTGAAAATCTCCCTCGACCCTCTCGCAGGCATTCGTATACGCTGAACGCTTCTCCTCGATTAGATATAAATTTACACAGATATACAGCGTACTATCCCCCAAAAATTCTCCCCGTACGATACGGACACAACTGCGCCCCGTACGTGTACCATATACATACACACGTATATACAGAGGAAGGAAACGTATCAGGTTAGAAAAATACACCGATCTTACGTAGAGCGTCGTAAGAAACATTCTAACGCTCCTCGGAGCGTGTTCCGCTAGAACAGAAAGCTAGGCTTTAGTCGTTTTTCGCTGGACGCGGAAGCACGATCTGGCTGGGTTTCGTTTTTCATTCGAATCGACGGACTACTGCCGATTTCCCGCGGCACCTTGGCCCTCGCATCGAAACGTGCAGCGAATCTTCAATGATGACTGGATGGCAAAAGGATCGCGACGAAGAAAGGAGGAAAATCTGTTACAGCAAGAACTGGGTTGAGGGGTGTGGTGGCATTGGGGATTGGAGCGGTACGTTTCGATTTAAGGGCTCGCTGGCCAACGAAAATATTTGACGGATCGTTCCTGCGTTTCTGGGGTTCGCTCCCTCGGAAACTTTCGCCTCGCCGTTAACGACCGGGGAACTTTGCCAATTAATAATCCGCTCAGGGTGTTCCTTTATCTCTAGGTGGTGGCGTAAAACGGCACGTGGCAGGATCTATCGCGAATCGTTTAAAATGTCCCCGATCAAAGTAACGTGGGGCGAGAAGCTCCTTACGGTATCTATTTGGAGAAGACGCGAAGCTGGTGGCCAGCCAGGGATAACGTATCGACAACTAAGAGATACGAACGCAAGCGCGACGTCATCGATACATCGCTAAAATACCATCAATAAATCTCGCGACTGATGAAGGTGATGGTGAAAGAAAAAACAAAATTTAAAAAAAAAAATTAAAACCGACTTCAAAAAAATAAAGTTGCACTAAAAAGTAAAAAATAATTCTTTCCCTTATTTAATGTACGACTCATATTTTTTAAGCCGGCGCCAGATTTACACAGTGCAAATGATGAGGCACCGACTTGAAAAATATGAGTCGTAGATTAAATAAGGGAAAGAATTATTTTTTACTTTTTAGTGCAACTTTATTTTTTTGAAATCGGTTTTAATTTTTTTTTTTAAATTTTGTTTATTTTTAACTTTTTAGTTTTATATATATTGACACAACATGCTGAGGAGATATGCGCGTACGTACATAAAATAATAATAATTAGGTGACAATAGTCTTTATTATTAACCATAACGGGCAAAATATTGGGCCAATGTTGATGCAGTGTAGGATGGGACCACCGGGGCATCGCCCTTTTTCGAATAAAAAAAAGATCATCAAAATCGGTCCATATGCTGAGGAGTTATGACGGGACAAACATATATATTATTATTAACTATAACTGGTAAAATATTGGGCCAATATTGATTCCGCGTAGAATGGTACCAACGGGGCACCATCCTCTTTCGAATAAAAAAAAGATCATCAAAATCGGTCCATATGCTGAGGAGTTATGAGGGGACAAACATAAAAAAAAAAAAAACATACATACGGGTCGAATACATAACCTCCTCCTTTTTCAAGTCGGTTAATAAAAGAAACGGGGGTGCGCTTTGGAGCTGTTTTAATATAGAAAGTCAAACAGAAAACGAAGCATCGAAACGGGAAAGATTAAAGGCCCGGAATTGTTCCTAATATTTTAACGATATATCGTTTCGACATCGCCATAAATAATTCGCGATTGGTCGTCCTATGTTCGCTGATTACGGAACGAATCTTCGTGATTCTCTGTTTAAAACCAAGAGGTTCGTGCAAATCGCGAATTCCGTCAATTCAACCAGGAATCAAGGAAATGCTGCCGATTGTCGGCGATCGTGTGTCCCCCAATTTTAATCAGCCGCAACTCATCAGAATCCTTGACTACTCAATGAAAGCTAGCTTTATCACAATTCATCGAGAAATAGTTTCCCTAAAGTTCTGCCTATCATTCAGCGTTTACGTTACTTCTCTATCGTTGCGTATAGCGTTTAGTAATTGCGGTGGATACCTAGGCATTCTTTCGCGACCATCGTTTGCCGCGCACGGTCGCACGGCTCGAGTGGATGATTCGCCAATCCTTCGCGTTATTTACAAATATACAGTGGAAGCTTACGGCTACGCGATACAACGTGTTCGTAGAACCCCGTGCGGGGGTGGAAAGCTTTGATTGTAGACGTTATTGCGACAGCACGGGCACACGCGAAACGGTCCTCCGTTAGCACGGAACTTCGTCATTCTATTGCATCTGGATTCCCGAGTTCCTTTCCGCTTCGCGTGCTCCTTACAATAGGCAAGCGCGCCTCGGGTCTGTCGATGCACGGGACAGATATCGTGCATCGCACTCGTATTGATATGTTTGAAAATTCGGTCGCGGGAAACTACGCAGACACGAAGACGGGAACAGCAAGTGGAGGCTGCGCGTCGGTACGCTCGATACAGGTGCCTCTGATGCGTCTACACTGTCCGGTCGCAAACTTATGTACAATGTTTATTTCCGGGAACAACTCCCGCGACGAAACTGGCGGTCACTTCGCTGGTATCGATTTCCACTCATCGAAGGCTCGTACGTGAACGTCTCGATGCGCTTAAGGGGGGAGACCACTGTAAAAAATCTGAAAAATCGATTTTTTCTTTTTTACATTTTCTGAAAGACGCACATTTCAAGAATGCTGTCTCCAAATTTTATGAAGAAATTCGCAAAATTGACGGAGATATAGTATTTTCTGTGAAGCGGGGTCAAACGCGCGACTGAGCCGCGCGGAACATTGAACGCGTTTTCCTCAGAATGACATTTTTCAACCGCGTTGACAGTCTACAGAGAAGACTATACGTCCAATTAACATGGTCAAGGACATTTATTGTACGGAAAAGCCGTCTCTATTACTTGACGATCAGTTTTTTTTAATTAACGACATCCTTATATTTTTTTATCAACATTTCCCTAACTTTGTACCCCGAAAACATGATTTTATTTTCAGTGGTCCGCCATTTTGTAATTCCTTGCGATTTTGACTTTTTTTGATCGTCACGTAATAGAGGCAGGCTTCTAATTTCTAAATATTATTGTGTTTTTGAATTCGGATTAACCATATGGCCTGGGCACTGTCAACGCGACTAGCATGTTTTTGCCGCAGCGCAAATTTTGACGAAGAGTATACAGGACATGGATTTATGAATTTGATTGAAAAATTTGATTTTTTTTACCCTTCCATATGTACATATTAACATACTAAGCAATAAATTGATTTGCTTGCATTGTTTGATTGAAATAAATTCCCAAAAACACCCTTATTTTTCGGACGATTAAATTCGGAAAAATCGATTTTTTATTTTTTACATTTTCTGAAAGACGTACATTTCAAGAATGCTGTCTCCAAATTTTATGAAGAAATTCGCAAAATTGACGGAGATATAGTATTTTCTGTGAAGCGGGGTCAAACGCGCGACTGAGCCGCGCGGAACATTGAACGCGTTTTCCTCAGAATGACATTTTTCAACCGCGTTGACAGTCTACAGAGAAAACTATACGTCCAATTAACATGGTCAAGGACATTTCTTGTACGGAAAACCCGTGGCTATTACGTGACGATCAGTTTTTTTCAAATTTCGACCTGCTTCTACTTTTTTTATTAACATTTCCCCAATTTTGTACCCCGAAAACGTGATTTTTTTTTTCAGTGGTCCGCCATTTTGTAATTTTTTACAATTTTGACTTTTTTTGATCGTCACGTAATAGAGGCAGGCTTCTAGTTTCTGAATATTATTGTGTTTTTGAATTCGGATTAACCATATGGCCTGGGCACTGTCAACGCGACTAGCATGTTTTTGCCACAAGCCCAAATTTTGACGAAGAGTATACAGGAAACGAATTTATGAATTTGATTGAAAAAAATTTTTTCTTACCCTTCGATATGTACACTATTAACTATACTGAGCAATATATTGATTTACTTGCGTTGTTTGGTTGAAATAAATTCCCGAAAACACCCTTACATTTCGGACCGTTACAGTGGTCTCCCCCCTTAAGGGGGCCGTCTCCTTTTTGTTATGGTCCGAATCGATCGAAGCGTCCCTTGTAAACAGACGGACCCTAATGAAACTACTGCGGTCGATAAAAAGAACTTATACAGTAGTGACATCTCCAGGTACTCTGTGTAGACGAATTTTTGACGCATAGTTGCCATATCTTCGGTTCTCTCTGTCTCTGCCGCGCTGTTGCCACAGAGTTCTCTCTGTCTATCGAGAAGTCTTGAAGGAATACGGCACGAGAGCTGCGTTTAGGGTCAGAGCCTTGCCGAACGTAAAAGAGGATAGCAATAAGGCCAGTTTCACACACTCACGGCACGGCACGGCACGGCGCCGTTTCTACGGCAAAAGGAACGAAAATCATATAGAGACCTTTCACACGTCGCGGCGGCCGTTCGCCGTCTATTTAGCGACGGCACGTGTGAAAGGTCTCTATATGATCTTCGCTCCTTTTGCCGTAGAAACGGCGCCGTGCCGTGCCGTGCCGTGAGTGTGTGAAACTGGCCTAATGAAAGATAGAGAGGTTGGGTAGTGAAGTTAGGAAACATGTCGATGAAACAATACTAATTTGCGTATCAATATTTTTCATTTATACGTAGAGAGATGTAATATTTTGTATAATCAATGTGTGATTTCAAAGCATACAATTTGAATAAGGTACATCACCAAAGTGTGACACACCGATCGTAATGAAGTTTATGAATGCTATACCTACCTAATTCTTCGAAAACATGACACTTTCTTTTTTATCTAGCTATACATCAAATTATCTTTTTTATCAACAAGAATTGTCTGTTGTTTAAATACAAATTTAATAACGCAATCATTATTCAGCTTCGATCCTCTGTTTGTTTGTTTGTATGTTTGTATGGTTCAAATCTGGCAACTCAAATCTAACCCTCTTCCAACTATCCAATTGTCTTGAAACTTTGCAGGCGTGCATAGATTGAATGACAATACAATATTTAAAAAAAATTAACCCCGAGGGGGTGAAAAAATAACCCAATTATCAATAAATATAACCCATAACCACAAATCCTAACGACATGAAATCAACCACTCGCGTTCTTTACGAAAACGACAAAAAGCTGCTGCGTTCGGGACACTATAGTGGCATCGCGATTACCGAAAATACACAATTTATCGAGAAATAATCCATCACCTATGTACGAATAATAAAACTAAAACTTTGCAGGCATTCGTAGTATATCACCATCGCAATTGCAGTACAAGAAAATAATTATTTTTTAGTGACTTTAGCACTATAGCGTTTAAGCAAACTGTTAAACTGTATACAGCAATAAAAGATATTTCTAAAAAAGTTTGTGCTGTGAAATGTAAATCCACAAACACTAAAAACTAGAAAATAAAAAATATATAAAAAAAATTTATTAAAAATGCACTAAAAACTAAAAAATAATTATTTTCTTGTACTACAATTTCCATGGTGTTTTTTCACTTTAAATAAAATCGTGGAGCATGATATCTCACAACAAATTCACTTTTAGTTTTACTATTCGTACATAGGTGACGGATTATTTCTCGATAAATTGTATATTTTCGGTAATCGCGATGCCACTATAGTGTCCAGCTGCTTTTTATCGTTTTCGTAAAGAACGCGATAGTTGGAAGTGGGTTAGGATCCATTTCGGTTGGAATGGACAATTTCGTATATACGGTTCATTCCATGCCAAGCGGATCACTTTGCACACGGAATGTCTGAGATTTTATTCAAATTGAAGCATGTTATAGGGCATGTGAAAATAAGAGGGGTTCAAGTTGTCACACTTTGCCACATTCAAAATTATTTTATACATACAGACCCTCAAAGTACACAACCTTCATCGATTTTTTGAAAATTCCCTTTCGAATTTGGCAAAATGATTATTTAAATCCTCCTTATTTTCACATGGACTGTAACATATTTCAATTTGAACAAAATCTCCAGGACCACGTGGAGGAAATAACCGTGGGGGAACAATATTTATATTTACTCATAAAAAATATATTAAAATGATTGTTTACGTTGTTTGTTTTGATAGAATGTAAAACATCCATATTCGCTATCGTATCGGCATGAACGTTTCAATAACATACTCCTGAGACTTTCCAGTTGAAAATAAATTTAAACACAGTATAAATCGGATTATTTTTAGCATTATCAGGTTAGCAATGTTACATTTATAGTCAATTATCTAGTACAGTTCTAAAAATAAACTGATTTATACCGGGTTTCAACTCATTTTAATCTGGAAAATCTCAGCAGTATGTTACCAGAAACATTACGTTTTACATTTTATCAATACATAATCCACCGCAGCAACACTCTATGCCCCTCGAACCGAACTTTTATTCTAATTTATCCAGATATTATCTTTGCCCATCTCTGTTCTCTAGCCGCTTCGCCGTGATTCATTCAAGCCTTCTTGACGACAAAATAGTAATAGGGGAAATGCGGCAACAGCGCGATCTGACTCTCGATACGTATCGGCAACTATGTCTTTCCTACATAAATCGGCTAGCTTGGACTTCCACCGGTTCTGGTGGTACATGGCACGAATATACCATCAGCGCCGGTGACGGAGGAACCTTGAAGTTTCATTCTGTCATTTTTCGGGCTGTCCTGAGTACACGATTCATAAATTCATTATTATTTCAACGTACGGTGCTTATTAGCATTCAAACGCACCGTACCACCCTGCACTGATGTCTACTGGAGGCAACTATACCCGCAAAAACTTTCTTCTTGCCGATTCTAGAACGAAAGACGGTTGAAACGGTTTGTTTACTACATCGCGTATACGCAGGGTCGGCGAAACCACTGTGCAAGTTATACGCCGCATAAGGGCGCCAGCGGAAAGTGGTCATTCTGTCAGTGCGATGCTTATTAGCATTCAAACGCACCGTTCCACCCTGCACTGATGTCTACTGGAGGCAACTATACCCGCAAAAACTTAATTCTTGCCGATTCCAGGACGAATAACGGTTGAAAAGGTTTCGCGTATACGTACACGCTTTCCCTAGCTTGTGTGAGCGTACGCACACATTCAAGGCCCGCTGAGACGGCCCCCTTAACGGGCGTATAGGCGGCACGTGGATTTCGATTAAACGGCCGTGGAAATGATCGGCGAAAGAAAAGTGCAGCGACTGTCGATACTTTTAAGGGAATTCACTTTTAAGCTGGAAGAAAGGGGAGGAAAGTCTCGCGAATGGAATATCGAGGAAAGTTTGAATCCAAGGAGTTGAGGAAATGGGAAAGCCGGGCTATGGTAGTCGACTTTCAAGAGCTAAACGATAGAAAAGATCCGAGTACTCGATAGTGGAAATGGCACGTGTATCGAGCGTATTCGACACGCTTCTGTTCCTTCTCCGAGCAAGTGAATTCTGGCAGATCGAGGGACACGGTTTTCGAATTATTTATTCATACATATTAAGTGCGGACTGCGGGACAAATTATTCCGTCGCGAGTCACGTGCCCGGGGATGCTGGCAATTTGCGAACCAGCCCTTCGATCTGTACGTCGCTCGCAGGTGACCCGACAGTGGAACGGCAATGGAATCGTGAAACCGTACGGTATCGTCTGACAGGCGCGCGATGATACAGATACGGCGAGTCGTTTCGAAACGCGCGAATGTACAGAACGGTTTGTCGTGGAGCTGGCGCGTGTCGCTTCTTCCGCTTTGAGCCGAAAAATATTGCTATACCTTACGAGCTACGGTAATACTGCCACGGCATGTGTAATATCCAACGAATTATACATCTATCGTCCAATTTTCCACCTGATATCCATTACCTTCGCCGATCCTCTCCTACCGGAGTCCCTCGAAGAGTTTCAAATGCTAGCTCGCGAATCCCGGCGTCTCTTGTCGAAATTCTCGCGCGCCCAGCACCGTCACGGTCGTTTTATCGCATTAATTAGTCTAGATATATTTATACGGTAATTCAGCTCTAACATCGATGCGCGCTGTCTCCGGTTCGACATCGTCAGGGGGGCTTGAACAGTGACGCGCGATTGATGGATGCACCTTCTGACGAGCAACAGAGGAAAAATGCCCATCTATAGGGAGACCGACACCGTTACAGAGCAAGCTGAGAGTGAGATTTACCTTCAGCCGGAACAAATGTTGAGCTGTTCGATTGTCCAATGCCTCGTTGTTCCTCCTTGCCTCGAGACGAGCGCCATACTGGATGGGGTCCATCGTCTAGAAGCTGAGCAGCTTGTGGAACGCCTTGCGAAATTCGGGATTGAACACAGTGTATATGACCGGGTTTACGAAGCTGTTCATGTATCCCAGCCAAGAGGTCACGATGAAGGCTGTGACGCCCGGCTGGCAGGCGACCGCCAGCTTCGTGCAAAGGGCATCCATTATGTTGCAGGTGAAGAACGGCAGCCAACAGATCAAGAAGACACCTGCAATTGGAAAACACCTTGCATGCTACGTTGACTTACTCGTCACTTAGGTGACCATCCGCACCGCGAACCTAATTTTCATTACAGGCTCACAAAAAGAAGTTTAAAAAACGACATCTACTATTTTTTTTTTGCTATTCCGACGAATTGCATTTTTTTCAAAACGACGAAACACGTCACTTAAGGGGACTAGGCAGTCAGAAACTCGATTTTTTGTTGTTGCATTTTTCGAAAGTACCACCCTTCCCGATTAAAATGCCGGTTGGTTTATGTTAAAATTCGCAAAATTGAGGATTTTACAGCCAAAAAGGTCGAGCGCGCCATAAACCGTTTCTGTGCGCACACAGGTAGACTAGATTCCTCTTTCGAAACTTTAAGCGCGTTTTTCTCGGAAACATATTTCCTCTTCATTTTGCAGTGATTGGGAAAAAACGGAGGTATCAGTCGATTTGAAAAAAATTCAGCATATATGAAATATGTCTACTTACGACCTGGACCTACGCATAAGTCTGTAAAAACTCCTGGTTTGTCAAAAAAAAAAAAATAGAATGGCTCTTTTCCCTGGCGAAGAATGACGTTTCTTTAAAATTTGCCGTTTTGCAGCCACCATTTCTATAATTTTGATTTTTTTCCTTTTTCAATAGGTTCAGGGCAGAATAGGGGCCAGGGCAAAGTATAAATTTCAGAGGATATTTCACAATTAAATTTCTTACGGCCAGAATCACTGCAAAATTACAGCGGCTCCAAAAAAAACGCCTACATATCAGACGACTGTAGTGCTGTCATACATATGTATATAATATTCAAATCATTTCTTTTTTACTGTTTATAGTATTAATAAACATTACCCGAAGGTACTAGTCACAATTTGTGTTCATCTCCTTGTAAATAATTCGCAAAAAATACTTGATTTTCGAGCGATCTGACTGCCTAGTCCCCTTAAGGGGGGAAGCCACTGTGACGGTCGAAAATAAAGGCTATTTTCAAGACATTCTTTTATAATGGAATGTAACTTTCTACGAAAAATCTTTATTACCAACTGAAAATACATATATTTGACTAATATTTTATGCTCGCAGATTGACAAAATTTTCAGTTGTATGGCCACAGCATACGATAACGTTAGGTTCTGCAAAAAAATATTACAAAACGGGTGCACGTGTAACTTTCCAACATTTGATCCGAATTGAAAAATTTGAACGGTTTCTTAAAGTATATTACAATAGCTTCAGTTGCACGTACGGATTAAAAAAAATATTCATTTTTGAAGAAATGGCGGACTTGAGAAGAAATCTTGACCAAATAGTATAAAAAATCAACATGTTTTTTCAATGTTACTATTGAATGAATTATTCGATAAAAAAAACTGGTACGTGCAACTGAAGCTATTGTAATATACTTTAAGAAACCGTTCGAATTTTTCAATTCGGATCAAATGTTGGAAAGTTACACGTGCACCCGTTTTGTAATATTTTTTTGCAGAGCCTAACGTTATCGTATGCTGTGGCCATACAACTGAAAATTTTGTCAATCTGCGAGCATAAAATATTAGTCAAATATATGTATTTTCAGTTGGTAATAAAGATTTTTCGTAGAAAGTTACATTCCATTATAAAAGAATGTCTTGAAAATAGCCTTTATTTTCGACCGTCACAGTGGCTTCCCCCCTTAACAAACTAATCCTTCTAGCTTCTAAAAAAAACTCAAGTCGTTTGGACGAATTCTGAAAAAGTTATGCGATTTTAAAAGTTGTAAACTTTCTTTCGTGCCGCCACGGTGTAATTAGAATTCGAAATGGAAAGCAGCCAACGCACCCAAAACGATGGCCAGCGTCTTCGTGGCTTTGCGCTCCTTCTTCGCGGAGCTTTTCTCTCTTTTCTTCTTGCTAGCCTTGTTCGCTTTGTATATCGTGAACCTAGAGCCCGACGCCGCGTTCTTCTTGTCCTTCTTGCAGGTGGACGAGCCAGACAACACGCTTGGCGTCCGTCCAAGCTGAAGAGGGAGAAGGGAACCGGCGCTTTTCAGCCTCTTCAGTTCCTGCTTGTTCGTTTCGCTGCCGTTCTTCTTGGCCTGCGAGCCGGAAATCGTCGACGCACCCTTCGGCGGCGGCGAGGAGGAAGTGGAGGAGGACGGGGCCGAGGTGATCCGCGGGTTCGGGCTCGGACTGGAATTCGTGTCCAACGGTTCGTGGATCATCGTGCTGCTCGCCGCCCCGTCGTACCCGGAATCCTTCCTCACGGTCTGTGTACCGCCCAGCTGAGCCTGGGCCACTGCACTGAAACGACAACTGCAATTCGAGTATCAGTAGCATCCCAGCGTAGGGCATTAGCGTTCCTACGGGCCACGGTCCCGTCACCCTCCACCTGCGAGCACAAGCATTTTGCGTGGACACCGCGAGACGAACGTTCACCGTGACCGTTATTTCACATTGCCACCCCCATACCGGATCTGTTTTAGTTTGCAAGTGTCTGCTTCAATAGCGTGCTGCCATATAATCCGCGCGCCATCGGCGACAAAGCGTCCCGTGTGATTAAACGCGCTGCAGCGTTGATGCTCCGCGGTGATCGGTCTCAAAGACAGACCCCGTGGCAACAGCCCGGTTCCTATGCGCCGCGACCACGCGTATCGATCTTAATTAACCAGCGAATTCCCGAATTACCGGAGCGGCAACGAGTTCCCCGATCCGCGGGCAATGGGCATTCGTGCCCGAACATATTCGCGGGATTCGAAAATCTCGAATGGATGTGCAGACTCCTCGTTCCGATTCAGAGTTACGTTTGGTAGCAGCGGATTCTGCTTTTTTACCCTTTACAGTATTAACGTGTTTAGCGGAGCATGCTGGTGAAATCAAAGGGACTAAATTACCTGTCGCTCCTTTCCCTCCGTTTATTACCTCCAATTACCCTGTTTACCGCTCCCCATTTATTTCTTCTATTGCGTCCTCCGCGGCTGTTTGCGTTCCTCTTCCACCCGCGTATGTGTTATTAGCTCAAACAAAGGAATCGATCGAAGCCCCGTCTTCCGCGTCCAGTCGATACAGTTACCACTCCAAGTTGCTGGACCAGTGGGCATTCGGCAAACAAACGAATCGATTTCACACCGAATTGGTTTATCGGTCGTTTCCTTCTATTTTTATCGGCCGTGGCCGCGAGTAATTCTTTACGCCGACGATCCCGCGGATCCCCAGTTGCAATAACAGATGCAGTGGTACTTGGATGGGAGCTGACCGAAGATTTCCGCCTGATATATCGTCTTTAACGGGGGAGGAACTGCAATTTGTAACTCGAAAAGTACCAGGCGGCGGATGGCGGTCGCTGATAGCGCGAAGCCAAAGGAGAATCAGCGCTATCTTAATTCGCGAATCTGGCCAATTAAGATGGACCTTTAGATCGACCTTCGTCTTACGAAGTAACCAAAGACTTATCTCCTCCAACGAGCAAGAAAATAATTCCCCTCGCACGCTCTCCATGCGCCACTAATTCCGAATTCTAACCGAATTCTGCTAATTCCTTCCGCGAACTAGAGATTAAAGTTTCACACTGTCCCAAGCTTAACAGTGTCTTCGACCTGACCCGTTTCACCATCTGCACCTTCCTTTTGTCTGCCCGTGAACGCCGTCGATATAGGCGTACCGGTCGTTAAATCGGGAATGCAACGTTTTACCGCGGCCCAATGGGAGACAAAGGGCGACAGGAATGTTCGTCTCGCGATGGCGATGGAGATTGGATTCTTACGCTGCCTCCTCGACGACGGTGGCTAAAAAGAACTCTGTGCTCTTGTCGTTTGAGATGACCACGACGGGGTCTAAGGGCGTCTCGTCCTCGTCCTCGTTGCTCCCGGACGCGGTGTTCGTCGGCTCTTCCATGCCGGGGGTCACGAAGGCAGCCGCCCCCAGAGCGGTCTCCGCGAACCTTGCCACAGAATATCCACTACGTGATCTTAGTCAAAAGCCTCTAAAAAAAGCTTCTACACTTAGCATGCTTTTAGTATTCCACGGCGAGGCGGGCGCGACGTTAATCCAGCAAAAGGCAGGGAAATTAATCTATCATGCACAAAGCGATCACGCCCGCGCCCTGCGACTCGCCGTCTTGCCACGGACAAAGAACCTAGCTGCTACGCCGTTCAAACTTGTTATACAGCCCCCGCTGGAAATCTTATGCGCCTCTCTGCGATTCTTCCCTCGCGTTCAAGCGTCGGTAATCGCCAATTATATTAAAAGCAGCGAGGAACCGCTTTAACGCAACGGTTCGACAGAATCGTTGACTCATACTACTGCGAGTAGTACACCCGCTGTTTCGTGAGAACGCGAGACGTATTGGTATTCCTCTCTGTTGCCCGATAATTAAAATGATTGAGATTAAAATTGTTAACAGCGCTGCAGATTGTGCCAGTCGATACACACTGCTTGCAGCACTCACGCAAATATCCTCATCGATATATAATAGGTTTTTAAGTCACGTATTCTGTCTAATGCAAAATCGGCCAGCTACGTGTGTAAATTACGCGGGAAACTCGGTCGCCGTATTATCCGGGTGATATGGACATCCGTATCCGTACGCGTGCTTCAGGTAATCGGATTACATCCATCCGATGACGTTGCAGGTCGAACAGACGAATAGCCGGCCTCCGTTCCATTTAGAGGCGATAATATCGTGGAAGTTCGCGACGTTCGCTCCTCGTAAATTTCGTATTCATTCCCTGGCATCCGATACAGTCGATGCTACCTAGCCCTCGAAAACAATTAATAATTTTGTTTCGGAAAGTTCCAGCGAGCAGCAGCGATAACAAATTGGAAAGTTGCGGGCGGGCGCGGCGAATTTCGAGGGCAACTTCCCATCCGACTAGGTTAATATCTGAAACCATTATCCTGATCTGCCAGGGCAGCACAGCCGCGGGCTATTTACGACACCACGCTTTGTTGCTGCGTTGCAGGGCGAAAATTACGGTGGAACAATAGGTTCCGCTTGTGGAGGGCACTTTAAGAATCAACGAGTAGGAAGAAGTTGGCTGCTTTAATCAGCAATGCACCGTTTCAGAAATTTCTTTACGCTGGAAACACGAGTGCGGTTTCTACCATGGTCAATGGTAGTGGGACAAGAATTGCACACCCGATGCACCTACTCGTAAAGAAGCTAATCCTCAAGTTACAGAGATAGGGTGCACAAGAGAACAAGAGAACCGAAGAGGAGGTGAAATTTGTGGAGGATGACGCAGTTTCGAGATTATGTTGAATGCATCGCGCCCATGGGAAAAGGCGAGATCGCACAGCCGAAACATGAAACCTAAGTCTAATTTATCGTCGGTATTTGCGCATCTATGCAACCGCGCAATCTGGAAGAGACCTATAGATAATAATTAGGGAACCGTAGTGTCGCCATTAATAATCGCTTGAGCCGACCGATATCGATGAGCCGCTCCTCTCCCGCGGATTAGGAGCCCTTTAATCTAATTAAATAAAAAAGTGCCACCCAAAAATCTCTTTCACCTTGGAGCAACAGAAAAATGGAGGCTTCGCAGACCCGACGCCAAGCAGCTGCACAGAAACAGTATAAATTGAAGCGCGAGAGATATTTCAAGGTTCACCAGCACCTGCCGGTACTTAAGTGCTGCTTTTTTTTTCAGGAAAAAAGAGGAAAGCGGGCCCGAGTGGGTATTAAATTATCTCCACCGACAAAACACGGCTGCGTGTCCTCGAGAGTCGTCTTGGGGGAGAATCGCGGGGACCCGGGGCTCCACGATCCTTCTCGTCGATGAACAAACGTACGACGCTTAGGAACCGCCGCGCACAAAAGCCGGCAATTAAATCGAAGGCGAAGTAGTTGGCTATTCAAGGCGAGTACACCGACCCCGGGACACAACGGAAATGAAGCTGGCGCGCGCGCGCGCTCGCGAGAAAAGCGTATTATCCAGAGGATGCTCGGGGCTTAACTCCAGCCTTAGCCTCCCTCCTTCGCGAACCGTTTCTTTCTCTTCCGCGCAGTCTTTCCTATTCGGGACGACGGATATTCTGGCTCCGCGCCGCGGCAATCTCCGTGAGAAATCGCCTCGTTGGAATGCAATGGTCATACGCGCGAAAATTGAAAAAAATGGCCCGCTCTACTCGAGCCGGAGACACGTTCGAAATGAAAGCGGTCCGTCTTTGGCTATCCCGTGGCTAGCCGTGGGATTCGCGAATAAATTTATCACTCTTAAAGAGAGTCCCTTTAAGGAGGAGCGATGGAGGTTGAGGATCGATTCGGAATCGATTCGAGGAACTGGGAATGGAAATATGTTGTGATGGTAGGGGAGCAGCTCGAGGAGCACTCGAATTTAAATCCAATCACTGAAGATTTCAAAGAAACATCACTGAAATTCTTGACGAATTTCTATTCGTTTTTCAGCTTTAGTCGGCGCTGGTTCTACAGAGAGTTTTCTAGAAAATTCTTTGGGAATTCGATCGAAGCAAGGCTGTTATCGGTCAGGGCGATGGTACTAGCTCACCTGCGCGTATGCGCGATGTTCTCGATTATGCTGCCCGGTTTTATGTCGCCCAGGTTCGGCTTCTTGTTGGCCCTCGCTTTCCTCGCCCTGTTCCGCAGAGCCTGGAACACGTTAATTCAAACAGCCGGTTTCGAGGTAAATCAGGGGACGAGAGATAAATGGCCCTGTGCTGGATGTCGAACTTGACTCCGAGCAATCAGTATTATTTCGGTGGTGATAGTAAAAGTAGCTTGCGGGGGCTCGAGAACCCTCGAACCCGTCGCGTCGTCGCGACGCGTCGCAAGACCTTTCTTTCCGCCTTTCGCCGGAGATATATATCCATCGTTCGTGATGCGTTAAGGAAATTCCGTTGCGGTCGGTGCATTACGAGAAACGCTCCCTCCTGTGAACGGCGTTACGGCTGGATATAAAGGAAAGATATTCCATGCTTTATATCGACGTCTCGAAGGATATCGTTTCCCTTTTCCCAACGTAACACCGAGGCCACTATGCTTTTACGACCACGGCCGTACAATGCGACGGGGAAACGGTCGGAGTGAACGAACGATCCCGTAACGATTGAATGATTCTTTTGAAGCGAACACTGCTGTCGTTCGAAAGGACAATTCCCTGTAATTCGATAACTCCTGGTATCTCGGGGGGCAACGTAAAAAGGGTTTTTTATAAAGCAAAGAACAGGCCACGTAACGTCACGCGTGCGTATGCCCTTCTGTTTCCCCACAGCATGGAACAAAAGGAGATCAGTCTAACGTTGTATTGAACCCGTACTCTCATCTGTGCATTAATTAACTATCATTTCAAAGTGACTGCGGGAACTAACGAGATTCGGACCGACACGTAGTCGCAAAAACGAACCGATCCACGGTACGGAGTTCTACCCAGCGTTGAAGCTACAGTAGTCACGTTATTGAGTTGTACGCATTCCATCGAGAAACCTCAAACGTGAACTATATAACTACCCTCAGAGACGTGTTATGCAATCCCGTAATTAACCCTTTCCAGTGTACTATCGATGCCCGATTGATACATACTTTGAATATGTTGTAGTAGAGAAACACCATGATGATGCAGGGTATGTAGAAGCTGGATAGGCTCGAGTAGATGATAAAGTCTGCATTGTAGAAGAGGCATTGGTCCGGTACCCGGTCGGGGGTGTTATTCAAGCCGAGAACAATCGGGCTGCCGATCGCCGCCGATATCGCCCAGACCAACAGTATCGTCAGCCACACTCTTCTATTGTTCTTGTGCTTGGCGTACTTTATCGGCTGGGTCACCGCTATGTATCTGCAATTCAGATTCGTTTCGCGTATCGTACAAAGTTCCCCCGTTTGATCGGCATTACGTTACCACGAATCCACGGGAATTTCTGGCTCGCCGTTTAATTTATAACCGTCCCGACTAATGCCGCGGATCCTCTCGCGCCAGGAAAACCGTTCGTAGCTACTCATCGCGAAAAAGAACCGAGCTCTATCGCCGTGGAAAATGATTATTCCTCCTGGGGCAAGAAACGGTTAGAAGAACGGCTGATTAATCGAACCTGCTAAATTAAAGCTCACGGGGATTTCAGGAATTCAGATTCCGCGGGTTTAAGGAGAAGGTGGTAAAGCCCTTAATGGACTGCACTCATTTTTCTGCATCCAGGGCTGCATACCTTAAAGTCCCGCTTCGAGAAAGCTCGGTATTAGTCACATGTCCACGCCGATTCCGTTCCAACGAGTCCCCGCCTGGACACGATATCGCGAGTTTGCTTTCGCTCCTTACGATCGAAATTTATAATTCGCGTTGATGCTGTTCGAGGAGAGCAAAAGGAGCAGGGACTGGGCGAGCGTGACCGTATTGGAGTACGACTCCTCCTGCACGTTTAATGAATTCCATGAATTCTCCGCAACCTCCCGCACCCCTGTCAAGTTTCGTCGTTTTCACTCCAACTATCATACGGCGGTTACAAAATTCTCAGACCT
Source organism: Andrena fulva (assembly GCA_946251845.1). NCBI lineage: Eukaryota > Metazoa > Arthropoda > Insecta > Hymenoptera > Andrenidae > Andrena > Andrena fulva. Next base: position 54,598,106 of record OX276329.1, on the reverse strand, counting down.
CGAAACACTGGGACCAATAGTTTGGCAGTCCCTTGGAACTCAACCGCATAGTCACCTCACTCGAGACCCGGGCGAAATGTAATTTACACAAAATTACGCCACCCGCCTTTGAGTCTAACTCATTTCGACAGTCGCAGAGGCAACCGCGGCCCTCTACCTTTCGTTACCCATTCGCGTCACGTAATCCTGTTAAATCAGCTACTCGGCATTCCCCGATTTTTCGAATGTTTTGTTTTCTTCTCCGAAACGTAATTTCAATTCAATGCAAGTCCCGTTTCCGTAATCTTCTGCCCGTGCTACAGGGCAGGCGAAAGTTCGGGAACTAGTTTTAAGGGAGCTCAAGTTCGCCCACGATAAACGGGGTGTTTTTGAGCATCGGTGGGAGGTGGATCTCCCGAAAGTAGAAAGGCAGACAGAAGAGATACCGGTTCACTCTCTGCACTCCTCGAATAGTAGACGCTCACCTGTCTATCGAGATCGCAACGAGGTTGAAGATGGAGCTGGTGCTGCACGTGACATCCATCGCGATGTAAAAGTCGCAGACAAAGCCAGGCAGGCTCCACGATCCGTTTACCTGGAAAACGAACGAGCAAACTGTGAAGATTAAACTCGCAGACCGCATCGCGACAGTCGAATTCACTTTTTAAAACTACCAGCTACCCTTTTGATACGAGTTAATGAGTGGCTTTGGATCCCACTCGGCAAATCTTTCGCACGTATTATCAGAAACGCGTGCAAAACAGCGTGCCATTATCAAAGCGTGGATGGGAACACGTGACACGCTGCTGGGCCTGAAAAGATACCGGCGAACTGGACAATACGCCGGTGTCACGGGAGAATATTCGAGGCACGCGCTCCCAGCCCCTTGTTTCTCCTGATTTCCTCGTTTTCGTACTTTCAACCGTATCTCCGACCTGAAACGTTCCACGAGTGTCCTCGAGAATCATCGCCGCCCGGGGAAAAAGGCATTCCAGGAGCATTCTCCACGAATCAAAGGGTCGAATCAAGATGCGAGCTTTATCTCGCCCTCCTTTGCATTCCGTCCGCTCTGCTGCTTCTTTTCTCCCTTTAAGCCTCCCCCGCATCTTCATCCGCACTCTTATCCTCGAAAACACAGCCGCCCCTGTGGACCTGCGCCCTGCAGCCGGCTAGAATCCAGTGGACCTGTGATTTATACGGACCAACCGTGTCGGAAGTAGGGAATCGGGCGCGGTCGAAACGTGCCTACAATCGGCCACGTTTACACGGTTACTTTCCTCTATTTTCGCTTAGGACACTGCTTTTCAGAAGGCTTGGTGCTTGGTGGACTTGGCACTACTAGTGGGGACTAGATAAAGACCACAGGTACTTCAGTTTCAACGGACAGTTTCGGTATTGGAAGATTAAATCGAATTAAGTAGTACGAGTCAAGCATTTATGTGGGGATCAGGAACCTCCATAACATAAGAGGCGGATACGGAACACCCAAGAGAGGGAAGTCGGCGGTAGCCGAGTAGGCAAAGGCGGCTGATCAGAGCGCGTAGAATCTAAAGATCGCGGGTTCGAGTCCCGCGTCGGGGGCTTCCTTTTTTCCGAATCCTACATTTATGCTCCACGCAGCCTCCTTTGGGATTCTACGTCTTAATGCGTGGAAAATCCGTATCATTTCCTACAGCATCTTTAATTTTAAACACTACCGCTCTTAGCATTTCTTTTCTTTCCTATAAACAATCTCAATCTTAATCTCACTTGCTCGATCCTTTGGATAAAAGTGATTTCCTTTCTTGAAGCCGTTTCTTTTATCTCAAACACTGTCAGTGTTCTTCGATCATATGTGTCTCAAGAATATAACTTGAAATGACTCACATGGCAATTTGCGTGATATCTGCATGCACAGGCGAGCCTAAGGGGTGACGTTAAAAATTGATGGAGTCAATGATTATCCAAGGGTTCGTTCACACACACGCACACCAATCAAACCGTGATGGAGGGATGGTTCATTTGTACAGCCATGCTAGGAGGGATTGATATAAATCGCGGCTGGTTCAATCTCGTTTCTATCGATCGCGCTTCGCAATATTGCAACGTGATTACTTGTAGAGCGCATTAGCGAATGGTACTAAGTTACGTTACGCGTGGCTCAACGTCTGATCGATCCAAACCGGCTCGGTATCGGTTATTTTGCGTACGTAGGAACCAGACAGCAGAGAGCAACACGCCCAGGACTATCGATACTTTATGGCGCCGTAACGTCACGGGGATATACAACGTGTCCGCGGTACAATGTTGCTCCTCCTGCGCTTTAGCCTACGGCCCACGAGATACGCGTCACGCGTTTCAAATGTGGCCGAGGTGACTTACGACCGCATTCGTCTCTGAACGGCGGACATGCGTGTCACATTTATAAAAATAAAGAGGGGGGGTGTTGGGGCAAAAGCTGTACAACCTTCTGGAGTCAATATTTGAATCCTACACAACTTGAGACTGTGGGAAACTTTAGGTTTAGTGGAATGATAGTGGAATATTCTACTTGCGATTTTCCAATTTCATATTATTCCTGTTTTTTAATTTGATGGACCATGCCAAAGAATTCTCCCTGTATAAAATGTATAAAACTATGGACCCATTCTATTCCCTCGCAGCTGGAAGCTGTTGAATCCGTAACCTTGCGATGCTTTTTGGCGAGAATGTCGCGAGCCGCGTTCAGTATGGAGATTTAACACCGTCCCGCTATTTTCACACTTATTTCCCCGCGAGAGCGCATTGTCGCGGCTGGGACACGCAACGGAATGCGACAAAAAAGGGGCGTTAGAGTGCAATGCGGAAAAGAGGGAAAGAATTCATGCCTGGATGTTCACGTACGCAGAATCCACGCATTTTTCATGAGTAATTTCCCTTGGATTAAGCAGTGGTACATTTATGGAGATAAATGGCCGCGAAGATGACAGTGAACGAGGAGCCGCTTCCTAATTAGCTCGTTAGCATTTCCTACATTTAAAAAAATTATCAGCCGCAACAAGACGATGGAAGCTGAACGTTCCACGAAAGAAACGATTTTTCACTATCGTTTCGTCAGCCATGCTCGTCTTAATCATGTTCCCTGAAATGTCATTAAACGTCAGGTAGTTCATAACTCTGGATGCTGGAAGAAATCTGGAACCATCACGGCGCACGTACAAGGGCGCAGAAACATCGGAGCAAGAGACCTAATGCAAGGAACGACAGCTCAGCGTAATGAAGCAAGGAGATACAGAGTTGAGGAAATAAAGCTCGTTTTCTTCTCTTCGCTGAGCTTTTGATGAGATCCACGGTGAATACTCTCCGCAGTTTCGCGTTTAAAAATTATCCAGCCGGGAAATGGACGAAAGTAGCGGTGGAGATGAAATTTTTTTGTCGCGGTGCGTCGGTCCGCAGGAGACCCGTTCGAGCGCCGAGTAAACATTTCGCGCAAGATAAGCCGCTTTCCTATGCACACTTCGCTTAATCTTCGAAAATGCTGGCCAAATTATTGGCCACTTCGCGGAAAACCAACTGAATCTGATTTCCACGAAGTCTCCAAATGAACTTTTCTCTATTCCCCAGGCGAAAGTATTTTCTGTTTTTCAGAACCCTCGACAGTCCTTAAACATGCGAAATTGCAGTCGCGCTCGCCAGTGGAGGGACACGTTCTATGCTTCGTGGCGAGTTTTAACGATCAGCCTCGGAAAAGCGATTTCGAGCGGAGGGCGAGTTGATCTCGTAGATTCACGGTGACACGTAGTTAATTGCAAGAGTGGCGCGCACAGTTTAAATCCTAGCACGGTCTGAATACGAGGGAGCAACCGTTGCAGTGTGTCTTTGCCTGAAGTTGAGCCGCGGCCAAAACGCCAATGAAGTATTTAGGACGTAGTAATTTAAGGGCGACGCGGGCAGAGTTTGCTACGAACATCGCCTAGTTATCCGAGACCGTCGCCGTTACCCACACTGCTTCGAACGGGGAAATATGCAAAATTCGTTCCATCGCGTTTTAGTCGTCGGTACAAAGACCCTTTAAGCTGGTAAGCGTAGATTATTACCGTGTTGCATGCACAACGCGCGTACATGCGCAAGATCGTGTAATTCCTGTTCAACACTTCGCCAATAAAGTCACTGTTTCAGACTTCGGTGTATAAAAGACCGGAACAGTAGATACATACAGTAGCAGTGAAGGTAGCTTTGAAATTCAGATGTGCATGTACAGACTGTCCAACAATTTGTATGTACACGACCAAAAACACTGCGCAACCCTTTCCAACAGCGAAGACAGTCTCTCGTGCATCCTCTCTCCCGTATCTCTCTCGCATCCATCCAGCCACCTGGCAAGGTGTTAAATGAGCCATAACCCTGTTGCACGCGGCTCGATAACGCGCCTCCCCTGTGAAGAGGGGATCCACGTCGACGCGCTTTCTAAATAGACACGCGCTGGCATCCGCTCGAGGAGCTGTTTCCCGCGAGCCACGCGGAAGATAATTAATTGCGAATAAATGAAGGAATAATTGGCAAATCCGCTGAGTCCATGGGCTCGTGGTTAGTTTTTATTAAAAAAAAAAACTCGTGCCCGGGGCGTGGAGTATCGTTTCGATGCGTGCTCGAAATAACTGGAAGCTGGTCGGCCAACGGAGATTCCGTTCGAATCCAATCGCGAATCGATCAGCGCCGACGTAACATCGTTAGGCGAACTGGCGACCCTCGATATTCGACATGGTGACCCGTTAATCGCGGAGCTCCTCGCCGAGCAGCGGCGCACGGGAGGCGTGTGCTTATGTTCCTCTTCAGAGGGTAATCGGTAGATGGTGGCTCGTGTTTCTGACGTTACACAGGCGAGACCAGTTGCTCCCAGAATTGGTCCTTTCGGCGAAATTAAACGGAATTCCCTCGTGTTCGGGATACCCCGAGGGGATACTCCAGCGGAGGCCAAGGTAAACGGGCACTTCCGGTCGACGTAAGCCCCTTCGCTATGCGCAGAGGATCGCGGCATTTATAGCAGCCGCGTAGAGAGGCTATAATTAGAGGCGGAGGGAACGCGACAAGTCGACCCTAAATTATTCCAGCGACCTTGCAAGAAGATGCTACGGGAGGGCGCCGTGGAGGAACGACAGCGATATCAATCCTGCTCGCTGCTCCTCCAGCAGGGCTACTTCCGCTCTTTAGTTGCCGCTGCGTTGAATTATGGATCAGGTGCATATGGGCGGCCGTGGATTATTCAGGAGTCGGCGAGAATGACGTTACCGAAACTTCGCCATCCCATGGCCACGTCCCTCAGCATTTGGTTTGCGTAATCTGCTGTTGCAAAAGCCATGCCAGGTCACCGTTGGCCCCAGCTCTTCAATCTTGTACACCGTGTTTCGTTTGACTGTAGCTATACATTTCATTGGGTAACAGAATCCATATTAAAGCCAACCATCATTTACTGTGCACGTTGGAATCTCGAGGATTCCATCAAAGCTCCATATGATATTACTTTCGAGCGTTCAACGTTTCGAAATTATCAGTCTGACGATTCACAGCGGCGTCACCAGCGAGATCGATCGTTCGCGGGATCGCGGAAGGGAATAATAGGTAGCAATTGACATGCTGGACCATGGAGTGTCGCGACGCGCTGGATGTCTAGGCCGCGCGACGTTATTTAACTCGGACATCAATGTCGGGGAATTAATTAGCGATTGTCTCGGGTATTTCGACGATTCCATTAATCCAAGCCGATCGATACGCAGCGGAATTCGTGCCCGGGATCCCAAAGATCCCCCGGAACTTCGACGAACCGGGGACGAAAGTAAATTGCCACCCCTGGAAGTTGCATTTCATCCTGCATTCGCTTTAATGCACTCCATATAATCTCCACTCCATCGTCGTATATAACGCTGATCTGCCAGGCATATATACAGCGCCGTGCAGGTTGCAGGCGACATCGAGGACACGGCAACACACTCGACAGTGTCGAGCACCAATATCGAGAGTGTTCCACGGACAATGCTCCTGTTAAATTTCATTGGAATCCAGTCGCCCAGTGTCTGAGATACGCGCGCTGCAACGATCAGGTCGGCGATCATGTCGAAGCGATTTATTAAGGATTAACGACACGAATCTGCATGAGACACGATTCGCGAGTTCATTCAGACTTTTGACATTGTAATTTCCATGTACCCCCTCTGCATTGATGCTGCTGAAGGCCGCGAGGAGCTTTTTTGTAGCAGCGTTTACTTCAGTGTTTTGGAACATTTACCGTTAAGGAACTAGTTTTTGATCAGTTTAGAGGGCTTCGCGCTTTAATATTTATTTTTAACCTAATACAACTTTAAACCATAGACTTTTTTATTCCAAAAGATGAATTAATGTTTAAAATATAAGGAAAAATTTTAAAAAGTTGAAAATAAGTATAATTTAATTATTTATAAGGTATGGAATAATAAGGTGACTAGGAACTAGTTTTTGATCATGTAAAATACATTGGAACTAATTTTTGATCAGGTCAGGAACTAGTTTTTGATCATCTAAAATACATGGGAACTAATTTCTTATTAGGTAAGGAACTATTCAATGTAAATAATCGGATACTAATTAAAAAGAAAGTACCAAATAAACTTATTTTTAGTATTATACCATCTAAATTTAATTTTTTTATAATTTTATAATGTCCTAACCTATCTTTTATTCAGGTGATCAAAAATTAGTTCCACAAGAAAAAATTGGAACTAAATAATGATCAGTGACTTTTAAAGCAAAATGATACATATAATACTAAAATTCTTGCTCTACATTGTAAAGTAAACTATTGTAAGCAAAATGTATGAAAATAACCTTTAATACCACAACAACCAGCAAAGAAATCGACTGTGGCGTCGATGGTGATCTATTACTTCGAACAGTAAAAGTGGAATCAGACGGCGCGTGAATCGGCGAGCTTGCTCGGCTCGGCAAGTCGGTTTGGCGAGCCGGACTCGCGATCCATGACTGATCAGACGGCGCGTGGCTTGGCGAGCTGGCTCGGCTCGTCTAGCTCGGCAAGTCAGCTTGGCGAGCCCGATTCGGCGATCCATGACCGATCAGACGGCGCGTGGATCGGCGATTCACGCGCAAAGATCGCCGATTCACGCACCGTCTGATTCCACCTTAAGGGGACTAGGCAGTCGAAAAATCGATTTTTTTATTGCATTTTCCGAAAGTACTATCTTTTCTGAATAAAATGCCGTTTGGGTTATATTAAAATTCGCAAAATTGTTGATTTGGCAGCTAAAAAGATCAAGCGGTAACTTATTGCGTCGCCTTTGCCCAGAAACTTTAAACGCCGTGGAAAACGTCGCTCCACAAGATCTTGCGTATCACGGCTCTACCGCCGCCATTTTGTAAGAAAAAAAATACGGTTTTTTTCCGGCGAGAGTTGTATAATAACAGGCTTCATATTAAATTTTCTGTTTATTTTATTATCTTCCTAAAAAAAATGCCGAAAATGACTGCAATTTTGCTCCGTCCAAGGTGGCCTAACCCCTTAAGAGATGGCGTTCAACTTACACATTTATTTTCACGAAAACTAACAATACTAACTGCTTTCACGGACAACACATATATTTTTGAATTATCAATTTTTATGTTAGTAATTATTTCAAACAATTATTTATTGACATAAACTTAAAAGAACGATTTATTTCATGAACTGATAAAAAATTAGTGCCTGATCAAGAACTAGTTCCTTAACGGTAACTGAAAATTTGCCTCACTCGTCGAAAGCAACGTTTCTTTACCCTTTTCCCCTGCACATATATCCTCGACTTCCCAATTGTGGCTTGGTATCCTCCTCTCGCGAATTGTAACTGTTAGTTCCAGTGTATAAACTGACGTCCATATTCTGGCGGGCAAATAAAAAGTGGGATAGCCGACCACGAGTTAATATTCACTGGTATAACGCGGATTCCCCGATAGACCTGTTTGCATGCGTAATTACCAAATCCGTTGGGCGGAATCGACGTTTGAAAACTGTTTGCATACCGAAAAGTCGATTCTCGAGACCGTGAACATTTATGCATTCGTCCCCCCATCGTTGCCCGATGCAACGCGTCGTGTTACGTGTTTTTCCATTCGAAAATATTCCATTTTCCCTTCAACCGAGTCGCTCTTGTCAATTAAGGGCCGTGAAGTATATTTCGGCGGGGTGGAAAAACGGCCTCAGCGACGCCATAATGGTCGGCCGTCGTTCCCGCTTCCGTTTATCATTTTAGCGGGTCGAAATGCCGAATCCACGGACGCGCGAGCGCACGAATTAATTGCATTTTGAATTCCAGATAAGCCAGAGTGACGTTCGTTATCGCGAACGGGGATCAACGCGAACTAATTTGCTACTCGACCCGCCGGAACACCAGTCGCATTTCCACGCATTGTGTACTTTTAGCGCGCCAATAATTCGTTCGGCTCGAAACGCATTCGTCGAGAAGCATAGAATTAAATAATCCTTCGCGTCGGCCATCGATCACTAGTTTTTCGTACAATTTTCAGGGCATCATTTGCCAAACGATCGTCGGTAGGAACGCAAGCAGCTGCTCTCGGAACGTATGAAACAGAGTGGTTCCTTAAAATTCAAGCAATCCGCCCTGTTCTTGGAATTAATATTTATTTATTTATTTATTTATTTATTTATTAACGGGACTAAGCCCTATATATACAGCGTGAAGAACAACACCTTAGTGTACAGATGCGAAAATTCATGTTAAAGTAGCGTGCGCAAAGAGGTTACAATATACTGTTTGAATGCCTCTACAGAGGTGCCAAACAAACTTATTCGATCTGCTACCTCATTCCCTCGGAGACAGATTCTGGACATAGGATCCCTCAGGTGTAGATTAGTCCTGTAAAACTTAGCCTGAAACAGCGGGCACCCACGCAACGGCCTTGGCAATATGCTAAAGGAAATTACTTCCAGTAATTGGGGACAGTTAATTTGCCCGTTGAGCAGCTTGAATAAGAATACGAGGTCCGCCAACTGTAGGCGCTGCTGCATAGTCAAGAAATTAAACCTATGCAATATCGGCCCGTAATCGTGGTCCAGTCTGTGCATTGGATGCCCGAGGCGAAACGAAGCAAAACGCAGAAACCTATGTTGAACTCTCTCGAGTGCACCCAGAAGGTAAGCCTGGTGCGGAGACCAAATCACTGACGCGTATTCCAGTAGGGGCAATATACGGCGAGAGCGAGGAATGACGTTTTCCATTATTTCGCGTACCCGCTGCGATTGCTCTGGAAAACCAACAAAGACGAAACAACGGTGAAGAATGATATACTGCGTCTGCTCGAGCATTCTTAGCGGAACACTACCCCTGTCGCTTTGACAGGCTAAGCCTTGCGCGATTCATGGAGTACACCGCTACATTGGTGGCGATACAATATTCAAACAGTTCAAAGTTCGACATCTATCGCTGCGCGTTAAAGAGTACTTTCCTAATGAAAAAGTAACCATTTCACCCCTCGTTTTTATTACGCTCGATATTCCGCTTTCCGTGCACTTGTTACTCGATATTCACGCCACAACTCACGCAACGTCCCTGGGCGAGCAAGGCAAACCGGGGCTCGCTTTCTTTTTACTCCCCCACAAGCGAGCCCCCCATAAATTCCTAAACGCGGCGCGGACGGCAAGACAACCGGAAGGCCGGGGGCCGGCGCCGTTTCCCGTGCCACTGCATTTTCCATCGACGCGTCGGGTATCATGTCGACCGCTTAAATGGGTAACGTCGTCCCTATTAATTCTCGTATCGACCGGCTGCAGTACTCGAAGCGATTCACCCGTCGTAATTCAATGACACGCGGCGGCGAGGGGTCCGCAGGGGGCGAAGGCGCGCGACCGATACCACGGCCGTAGCTAAAATTGATTTCGAATTGATGTAATCGCCGAAAATTAAGCCGACAGACTGGGACGAGACAGGGCAGATAGATGTATCGATAGACGGAACGATGGATGGAAGGGTTAAACGAGGAACAGATAGGGGGTGGGGGGGGGGGGGTGGCCGGGAGAGAGAGAACGGCCCCAGCTGCGAAGCTAAACGCGATAGACGATAAGGAGGTGCGAGAAGCTCTCACAGGGGGGTTCTGTGAAAGCACTCAAGGCTCAATCGTGGATAGAGATTGTGGAACCAAGTCGAATGGGGTAGCAAGGCTAGAGGCGCCGTTGCTACGGATGGAAACGAACCGAGAGGTGCTTGCGAGGTGTGCTTAATCAATTGGACTGCAGATAGAAAGGAAACTAGGTGTTGCTGTAACGTCATTGATACTTGACAGAGTGAAGGATCGTCATCGGTTCCCGAAATCCAGCCAGCTTCTTCTGTACGAGTCTCAGAGGGTGAGTTTCGAAACAGATCTAAATTCGCGAGTAACTACCGTTGCTCGCCTGTGGTCGTTGAGGTGCAACCCCTTCCTGAGAGGCAGATAAATCTTTGATACGCTGAACTTCTGCGCGCACTTACACCCATCCCTGGCCCCGGGCGAAGGGATGATCGATCAAAAGGGGGTCGAACGTTGCGTCTTGACGTGTCTTGTTCGCGAACATGTCGTTCCTCAGTTAATTACCTTTCGAATCTACATTGCACCCTTGGTTTAATTTACTACAGCTGTTTCTGAAGGGAATCTACTGTCACAGCCTTGGTAACAATATCTTTGTCATTTAGATTCTCTTATGCAGCACTGGCACGTCACTGCGAAAGAACATCGACGAGGTGTTTCAGCTATTGATCGCTTCCGAGATAAACAATATCGCTTCCGAGATAAACAATATCGCGTGCAACGACACGAATACACGAATAAAGGGTGCGACATTGAATCCACCCCCGTAATCGACGAATACGCGGGGAGGTTACCAACGTGCCGCGCCTACAAAGAAACTTCCGAAACGGCTGTTTCTTTCGCGGAAACATTCCACTTTCGCGCGATCGCTTACAGCACTGGTGTCACCCCAGAACCAGAGGGTGGTCTCGTCTGGGGGGATAAAAATTCCTGGAAGCGTTGCTGCAGATATTACGGCGAGCAATCGATAGGTTGGATGATCACCTTTGGACCTGACCCTGGAAATTCTACAGTGGCATTAAAAAGCCATTAGGCTGGCTAATGGAAGCCTCTGTGTCCGGTAAATTTTCGGCCAAGGCGAGGCAGCTCCTTGTCTCGCGAGAACACTTCTTTAGATTAAAGATAAGTCTAGACCAGATACTCTAGTCGAAGCACTCTTGCTGGGAAAATATTCCCGCAGACCTTTATGCACGAGGATCGAGCAGAAATTGCAAGAAATTCGCGGCGCAACGAATGAGGGTAGGGGTGTTCGTGAATAGTTAAACATTTCGTGCCGGAAGCTGTGCGGCGTATTGTCAATTTTGACAGGGCGGCACAGGTGTTCCGATGGAAATTTTCGACACCCCCGGGGAGCGGAGGAAAGAACGTCGCGCGACACGTTCCTTGCACGGGCGAAATATCGATTCTATTCCAAGGCTATTACCGGGGCGTGCACGCCAAATTGACGCGGGCACCGCGCGAATATTGAAAAGGGTGTAATTCGGAAACTCATGGTTATATTTCCTGTAAACGTGACTAAACGGTTCCTTCCTGTTATTTCATCCCTCGCGAAAACAGCTTGAAATTTTATTGGATCTTGAGTTATATAAGTAGAGCTCTTACTACCCGCCCGCCCGGGTACTTGAGTACCCGGTGAGACCCCGGGTAGGAAAAAATTACTCGGGTACCCGGGTAGACAAAAATTACCCGGCTACCCGGGTAGACAAAAATTACCCGTGTGTCCATGAGATACCCGAGTAACTGAAGTGTGATGAGATAGTTGAGAATTTCGATTTGACAGCCGATCGTTTTTGGACTTTCGATCATTTTCGGCTAACCTCAGTAATGAACGGAATATACTTCAAGCAATTAAATGTGGTACTGTCCGCAGAACACATTCTGTATCAGAATGTGAAAATTGCGAACTGTCAACGTCCTTTGCACTTACAATAGGGTAGTTCGCCCTATTGCAGTGCCTGCCCCTATTAGTGTGTCTTTATATTTAAATAAATTTCAGAAATAAATAAAACAGCACGTTTATTAGTTTAAAATGAGGATTCCAATTTTGTATATTCGATTGTTAAATACATTAAATACATTTGTTTGATCAACAAATCTTATTCTTATGGTTCAATTTACAAATATTTAATCTCATTGTTTTACATACAATTCCTATCCTCTACTTGGGCGCATACTCCAGGTATCGAGAGAAAAAATTATACACTTTGCACACACTTCATGAAAGATTGTTTTTCAGCGGAGAATTTAGCCATCACATAATAGAGAATGAAATATTAGCAGAGTGAACGCCATGGTCCATAGCTTTACAAAATCGATTGTGTAAAACATGTTTTGTTAATTTCAGAATGTCCTTAGATACTAAGAGCCAATTAGAGATTTATTAATATTAATATATAAATTCCCATTCGTCCATACATTTCCTTTCGATAAGTGTTTAACTTCTCGGCACAGAAGAGAGTTCAAATTTTAAAACAATTCTTTTATTAACGAATCTCAGATTGCCTCTTAGTAATCTTATCCAACTATCCACTATCTAACTAAGGACATTTTGTAATTAACAAAATATGTTTTAAACATTTAAACGATCGATTTTGTAAAGCGTTCATTCTGCAGCCGCAAACCAAAGAGTACGGACGTATTATCGAAATCTACGAAATCGTATACATTACATAGTACATACTCATATCTGGAAATAGTTTTGTTCAAAATTAAAGTTTAATTTTAATTCCGTGTTCGAAGCTTCGAATTAAGTTAAATTGTTTCTTTTGTTTGATTTGTTGTACGTTTATTTATATTATTCTCGTTAATTGTATGGTACTAAGTATAATAGATATTAGTTAATTTAGTTGTTCAGTGAACATGAATTACTGTTACTTTAATAATAACCATTGTACTATTTGCAATGATGTAATCATATCATATTTCGGATCTGTATCTTGTTAATTGTGTACGTACTGTACATAGAGTAATGGACGAATATAAAAACCTGGCAGAATTGGCAAAAATGTAGTTAAGTATTCCGATTACATTGGTTCAGCTTGGTTACTACCTGGAAATGTAGATTTATTAGTATTTTTACATCAAAACAGAAATGTGTGTAAGTTGCGAACAGAATCGTGATTCGACGTCACACACTATTTCTTGTATAGAATTTATTATTCTACTTACCGTTGCGCACTATACTACGGTGAGGTGCGGAAGTAACCTAGTGCCACCGACACCGACGACTCACCGATCCCTCGCAGCAAAAAACATTTTACCATAATATTCATAACCGAGATGGTATCGGCGCACTGGTTCGGTCAATTAAATTTTAAGTTAGGAATTACAGTCGAAATTTAATTTAAAAAGTTTTAATATTCATAACCGTAACGCGCACACAATACTACATTGAATTGCTTGAAGTTCATTTCGTTCATTACTGATGTTAGCCGAAAATGATCGAAAGTTGAAAGACGATCGGCTGTCAAATCGAAATTCTCAACAATCTCATCACACTTCAGTTACTCGGGTATCTCATGGACACACGGGTAATTTTTGTCTACCCGGGTATCCGGGTAGTCGGGTATCCTACGGGTCCCCGGGTACCCGAGTAATTTTTTTCTACCCGGGGTCTCACCGGGTACTCGAGTACCCGGGTAAAAACAATAGCTCTATATAAGACTCCTCCTCCATCCTCTTCACAACTTTGCACGCGTAACGCTGATCGGAAGGAGTACCAAATTGAAATTCAAATGGCAAATTGCAATTATTAAAGAAATCTATAATCGCATAGAAATCATAAAAATTCCAAAAAGTTCTGAGTATTACTTTGAACACACCTTAATATGCAGGCAAAACGCCAGATAGTATAAACTTATAGTTTTTGTTAAATAAATTCCCGAAGATGGCGTTGAAAAACGGGCAGTTACACTGGAGTACACCCTTAAGATCCATGGTAACATACCAAGCTGATGTTTAGTAACGTCACTGACCCAGAATCCACTCGAGCGAGGACCGGGAAATCAGTTTCTTGTGACGAATGAATCATTCGAAGCGAAGTAATAACGTCCCCTCTATCGACCGGTGAGAAGGGTCGCACTTTGAGAATAGATATGACGCAGTCGGTCGCAATATCTGTTCCCGCGATTTTATTGCAGATGGAGTCGACGGCGATATTGCTCTCGTCGCCATGGCTGACCAGACACGGAGCATTATCACTCGACTTTGATACGTTTCTTGCAGCCGGCGGACCACCTCGCGGGACTCTCTTATTTCTCTCCTGCCGCGTGATTCACGTCACGACCACGGGAGGAAGTGAATCGCTGGCGAATGTGCCGTCCGTGGCTATCGATGGGAGGAAAAATTGTGTGAGCCGGTAAAGCTGGGCGAAACTGCTGACGATACACCCAGCTACTGAAACTTTGTCGTATGTGTACACCTCTGCAGGGCTATAGGAAACGATGCACGCGTTCAACTGCGTGGGGGAAAGTTGGCTGAGATATCGGATTATAATTCAGGTCGAAAGTAATCCGCGCTTTTTCACGCGGAAGATCGAAGGGAACAATCTTCTACGTTTCGACGTTCTCGCCTTGGAACTTATCCGTTTATAAGACTCTTTTCTGGAGACGTTTCGTACCCCGCCCATGGACTTGGACTTTCTTTGCTCGGAGAGTAGGAGCTAGAACGTAATAATGGAAGTTTTTAGGTTTGTCGAACTTTTTCGCGGCAGCTGCCACGTGGGCCACACTTTCATCCGTCTTTCATGGACTCCACGAATGAATGCAGTTCCCTCTGACGTTAGTAGAATGATTTCTTTATCGTTTATCGTTACCAACGTCAGGGTCCCTTGGATTAAGAACAAACATTCTCCCCTTAATCCCTATTGTCACGCGTACGGCAACACACGAGGGCAGTAGTTCAAGAAATTCCGGTCTACATGAGCTGCTGCGGACTTCGTGGCAGGTTCCGGGACTGTTCCACGTTTCGGACACGTAGTTACGACTTAGCTCGGGATCAGATTAAATTTACCCAGCCGTCTAACGTGGCAGGATGGTGTCCGCGAGCTGAGGACCCGGGGACAACGTGAAGGAACTTGCAGGAAATGTCCGGGTTAACTTGCCATAAATTTCGTCGGCCACCAGGACCATTGGTGGAGCTTCCTTGAATTAGACTGTGTTATTGCGCGCCTGGGGAATTTCTTTCGTCGGAGGAAACGGGAAACACAGTTGATGACACTTGGGGATACCGTGCACAAAAATATTCTCCCGTTTGTCGCCGTTCGAAGCTCGTCGAGAGTCAATCGACTCAACATAATGCGAAGGCAATGCACAATCGACGACTGGAAGCATCGTTGTTAAAAGTACTCTTCCATTCTTCGCCAGTCAATGTTTTTCTACCATTCCGCCAATCGGGGCGGAATAATCAAAGGAGAACCACTTGTCCTCGAGACGGAACAAAGACACTCCGCTGGAAAATGTGTAATGAGCCAATTAATAACGGGGGGCATAGGGGTCGACCGCGGACAAAGTATGCCAATTAAAACGAGCCAACAATTTGTAACGCGATTAATTAATTGTTTAATGCGTGCCTGAAAACGGACGGCAAAATGAACAACGTGAAACTGCACGGTACATTGAACACGAAAGCGGTTTATGTGCGCATCATAGGTACATTCGATAACGAATTCGAAAGGGTGGTGGCCAGAAATCGTTCGCTACCAGGCTGATTGCGGATAATAAATATAAATGGCTCCTAACGCGGTAGATGATTCGCGCATTAACGCCGATAATCGATTATTAAATGCGATACGATGCGAGCGGCTGTACAGTACCGTGTAAAACGCTGCAATCGTGTTGCCACTTTCAACTTGTTCCCGAAATACCTCGCGTAATCGAGTTTCAAGGCTTTCAAGCCCGCTGAACGTTACTTCCGCGTTTCCTTCCCTCGCGAAATAATTACGAAGTAGCTGATTATTATATAAATCTACTCGGGAACGTGGTTCTGTAATTGAAACATTCAGAGGCGCTGTCTGTCCTCCGGAAGCACTGAAAACCCACCCACGATTATATTCATAAGGAAGACTGATGCAACAATAAACGATTCGCGTATTTTAATGCGAGCACGCCGCGTTAAGCTTCTTCTGTGTCCAGCGGGAAAAACCTTCGTCAATTCGGCTGGACAAGTGGCCGGATATTGCGCTCAACTTCAACCCCTTTGTTAGACCCTGTAATGAATAATTCGCGGGTCGCCCACTTTTTACACTATAGTCTCGTTAATGTCCCGGCCCCTGAACATTGGACAAGCATTCGGGATCCGAGGCCCCGAACGCGCGTAATCTGCCTTGAGAAGAATGACAGGTGCTGCTCGTTATCTCCTCCCGCGAGGCGAAACTTCAATCAGCCGCAGGAACGTCTCGCGTTCCGAAGATGGAGCCTCGTTTGCGCGAAGCCGGCAAAAAGTAAGACACTCTCGGAAGTTGGCTCGAGTAGCCGCAAGTTCGTAAACTTTGACACTTACCGCGCTAATTATTCAGACGAAGTCGCGAGGGTCGTTTCGGCATTTACGATGGATCACGTAACCCGTCTCGTGAACGACGTCCCATGGTTTCCTGTTTCTTTAAAGCATTCGCTCCGGGACACCTCGTTCTCCTCGTAACCCGTTGTTGTAGCGAAGAATGAAAGATAGAGGGGTTAGACACTCGACAATTATTTGCATGGGGCGCACAGTGCACAGTGGGACGAATCGCTAATTTAGGTGGAAAAAATTCAAGTCATCAATATTTATAAGAATCGATATGTTGGCTCAAAAATGTCTAATTAGAGCAAATCCAGCATATCATCTTTTTAATGTACACCGTTTTCGAAAATCGGTTCGTTCAAGCTCATATGTTTGAAGGCAAAAGTCAATCCTGAGGAAATTGCTTCGGAATTAGAGCTTTTTTCGCATTAAGGTAAGTATAATATTTAAAAACCTTTTTATATTATAAAAATTTAATATATATTCTTAATTTAGCATATTTTGGTTACTTGGAAAAACCTCTATTAATGGTAGATATGGGGCATTGACTATGCAAAATTTACAAGGTCTTTTTTTTTTAAAACTTAATTACTAACCAATGCCACAAAATGCCACTGTAATTCCATTATAATTTGTAAGGTTACTACGGATAGTTTCGATTTATGCTAATTTGAACTGCTAATATGTGCTAATGGATTGAAAATATAATTATATGCAAAGTTTTGTTGTAATAATAATTTAGGGATAGGTCGAGTAGTCTGGCTCCACAAATGATGCAAATACTGCGAGGAGGTTCTTCAAAAACCATGAAAAAAGCGCTGCAATTACGAGAATAGGGTAATTGTGGGAGAATTGCCGCACCTTACGCAAAATTGCCACCGTGTCTAAATTTTGCAATGAAAATGTTTTCCAAGGATACATATTATTAGTTGAACATCTGGTGCTACTACTAGCATTAAAGAAAATCAAAATTTTAATGTTTGTCACCCGTAAAAAATTGAAACTAAAAACATCCTTTTTTAGGAGAGACGCCGCACATGCGGGAGTGGTGCCGCAATTCGAAAAACGTTTAATTTTGTTTTTAAACTTGTTAATTTTAACATTTTATTTAAAATAATAGTAAAAGCAAAGTAAACTGAAACATCTTTTTAATTTTTACGCTTATAAAATATAATAAAATTGGAGAAATAAATAGGTAGAGATATTATTTCTGCTTTTCTAAATTTAATTATCTTTTCTTCTTCCTTCCACATTCATTACACATAAAAGAAAAATAAAATGTGAAAAAAGAGTACAAAGCCCACAAATATGTTGGGATTATCAGATTTGTCATGAAAAAATGAATAATTTGCCTTGAGATATCACGGTATCTGTTTTAAAACACTTTCTTTGTATTTGCCAAATGCCCGGGAGAGACGCCGCAATTTCGTATTTCGAAGTGCTATGTCGAATGTGACCTATTCTGGCCGAGAAATATTTCACAGAGTTACTTTAACGTATTGCACAAGTTATATCACGAAAAGCTATGAATTTTTAACTATTACGATAGCAAAAATAAACTCGACGTATAACTATTGAGGCAAAGTGCGGTAGGCTTGCCTCGAAAAATAGGAAAATCTTTAAAAGTAAAAAATGGAAACACGTTCTCGCTTATTAATCTAACCTAAACTAGCAGCCTAAAGCAAATAAAATCGACAGTGTTGTATTTTATTACCGATAACCTTGAAATACCGAAGGTGCGGCGTCTCTCCCAGTGCGGCATCTCTCCCACAATTACCCTAGATAGTGGGCTTCTTAAGCGATTTTTTTACATCCTTAGCGCATTAGCATCAGGTTACGAAATCGATATACCACAATTTGAGAAATATGTAACTGAAACCAGAATTATATATTTAAATTTGTATTCGTGGTATTTTATGCCTGTGACTGTACACAAAATACTGACACACAGTGTAGATGTTATAAAGTCTTGTCTACTGCCAATAGGGATGCTATCAGAGGAGGCTAAAGAAGCCCGCAATAAAGACTGTAAGCGATACAGAGAATGCCACACAAGAAAAATGTCAAGGGTTCTTACAAATAGGGACATATTAAACGCGTTACTACTTTCTTCAGATCCGCTTATTAATACTTTCAGGGAATTACCATATAAAAAGAAGGAAGTTATTCTAAAAGGTACATTGCATTTGCTGAAAGGACTAAAAATTTTAAACGATCCCTATTCTAATCAAAATGATGATAGTTTTAATAGACTTTCAGAAGACTCGGATTCTAGTGCCAGCCCATCGTAAATCCCTCTATCTTTAATTTATTAATTAAACTGTTATGTGAAAATTTATTAACATGCGTTTGAAACAATAACAATATGTATATATGCTTCTGTATTCATAAAAAATATATTGCTCGTCTTTTTCAACCTGAAAAGTATAAAAATTGGCCATTACTTATTTTTTTCCACCTAGATTCGCGATCTGTCCCACTGTGGCAGTGGGTTGAAATCCCAGAAACATGGTAAAAATATGAAGGTAATCTTTAATATTTACAAAAATGAGTATACTAAAGTTTTCGCGGTCGCTGATTACGAATCTGAACTCAAAATGGCAAAAAAAAAAAATGGCGGATCCAATATGGCGGACGCGTATACCCAAAAAATATCAGATTTGGTCTAAACTTGGTATTCTAGAGTTTCCGAGGTCGCTGAGTACGAATCTCAAGTCAAAATGGCAAAAAAAAAAAAATATCAGGGAATATCAAGATGGGTCGATTTATGTATTAAAAAATATATGATTCCATTTAAAAAAAACCACCATTGCCGTCGTGGAAACATGTGTTAATTAAATATCTCGTTACAACAATAGTATTAGGATTCACATCTGAAAATAACAACAGATATAAATATTTCAATTAACAGTGTTTGCAAAAAGAAATTATTTTCATGGACTGGGAACCGTTTTGAATAAACTGAAATTTTAGGGATTGGTGCAAAAACGAGCAAAATCTGAGAGTTAATCTCAGTTCTTTAATAATCAGAGATGATAACTGTGCAAACAAAAATGCTTGATCGGACTTGGAAGTTAACTAAATGTTTAATTGTTTTTGTAGATCAGCTATGGTAATTAAGGTTATACGAGGCAATTTTGAATTAAACATTATGAAGGTATTATTGCATGCCGCAAACGTATAACAACAAAAGGTAATTAAATAAACACCTGAAATTTACGTCTTTATCGCGAAACAGAAGTTTAAAACACAGAAAACACAAAAAATAGCTACACAAAATCGTTTGATAAATCGCTTGGAATAAACGTGTAACGGAGTTCCTACAGCTGACTGTTTTTGACCGACTCGGGTAAGGAAGGAAGAGTTGTAGAAGGCTGTGGATATACGTTTTATTATGCGCACATATTTCAACTATACCAGGGATAAAAAATCAGATATTTAAACATTCTTTTGTATTTCGATTTTTCGCCAACTTTTGGGGTCTCCTGCCCCACTGTGGGGCGTGATTAACGCGGAAGTTCGCGGGGAATGTCGAGAATGGTTGAAGCCATTCCTTTGAGTCGGGAGATAGTTTCGTCTTAATTTGACGACGCGAACCCAAAGGGTAAGTTCATGATCCCAAGTAACCTTCTGCATGGCAGCTTTTAGATTGAATACCGCCCTGCCTCGGCGCAATTACTAATAATTACCAATGTAATAGCACGGCGCATTTGAGGGAGCGCTGTATTCTCGACCTTGGAGTCATACTCCCATCGGGCTTAATACTCGGAGGGTGCGTTAGCTACATACCTCGCGTTGCCTGTAATTATAAGCCGCTTGGATGTTCGATGCCTACGCTCACCCCATGCATCCCTGGTATTAACTTCTCATACGCAGATAAAAGATGCACGAACGTTTACTAGCTAGCTGCCTATACCGTTGCGCCAAGCATTCGGTCCAACTTCCGATCATCGCGGGCCGTAATGACAGAGAACGAGGAAGCGGGTTGAGAGCGTGCGCCCCAGAATCTCGAGGATTACCTGCAGATCCTGTTACCAACTCCTGAGTGCCGTTAGCGAAGGACTTTACCGTCCCATCTCGTATCCTGTCGAAAGCCGAGATGCACGGCAATCTCCCGGCACGTATGCTCTATCCCGATCCCTGCGAGATTAACCGAGGGTAGCTGCGTGCTCCTTTGTCTCCACTTGCGGCCATGTAGTAGCGCGACTGCAGGTGGCGAGATTTCGCGGTTGTGGCTAGAAAACGCGCGAAAGAGCGAACGTATTTGGCATCCGGGGGCGGTTGTTCATGCGGCCGGGACGCGCCGGGTTCCAAGTTTGGGCAAAGTTGGCAAAGCACCGCGGTGAATACGAATTATCGGACTTCCGGTGGGTCGGATCTCCGCGCTAACGATGGAGTTCGCAGGGATGCTGTGGTTGTTCCTTTGTTGTTGCACAGTTTCTGGCCCCTCCGTGAAACCAGACACCCCCTCATGGCGTTTGAATCCCAATGTTCGGTCATTAGAAGAGCGAATACAACGTCGGGGTCGTTGGCCACGGGTGGCCCGCGGAATTTCGCGCTGTTAACGCGAGCGCTGATGCCTCGTTTACGGGAGATGAGCTAAGTTCTGGCCGATTAACGGCTCGAGGTTCCGCGGACAATGGAAAATGCCAGACCTACGGTTTCCAATTAACATGCGCGCAGCACGTAGACGGGATACTTGAGTCGTTAATTTGATGGTACCTGCTGAACTTGTTCGCTGGGATTAATGCAAGCCGGGTAATCGGTATTTAGTGAAATAATAGCAACCTCGAGGGAAGAGGAGTACCGCAGACTATTTTGTACTGTGGTCGAAAGATGCTGAAAGGTTGGAAAAGAAATGAGTATTGTTGGGGATGTTGTTGGCAATTCTGTGTGGCAATGACGTAGAAAACGATGGCCTAATGGCCAGCCGGGGCGAAAAGTTTCTAGCAGGGGAAGCGAATCCCTTCGCGCCCTTACGGAATCGAGTCATTAAGGGTGAGTCGCGCAGAAAACGTTTACTGAAAGGCGACGGGGAATGAACCGAGGAACGGACGGCCGTTGTAAAAGTT
This sequence comes from Andrena fulva, assembly GCA_946251845.1. Classification (NCBI taxonomy): domain Eukaryota; kingdom Metazoa; phylum Arthropoda; class Insecta; order Hymenoptera; family Andrenidae; genus Andrena; species Andrena fulva. The sequence goes on along the minus strand of OX276329.1, from coordinate 54,576,498 downwards.
CGGCAGAGATATTGGATCCGACTGGCAGGAGTCTAGCATCGAACTCCTTTTGCCAAGTTTAATTTACAGCCGTAAGTTGATCCTTTGCGCGCCGGAGAATATTGCGCGGATTTTAATTAATTTCCTCTTCGTCTAACGATAAGGTTTCTTCGTTCGACTTCCGTCAGCAAGATGAACAAGCGGGCGCTTGTCTCTGAGTTGAACTTTAAGAGGAGTGTCTGCTCCCCTCGACCAATTTTTCTCGTCCCGCGTGTCCATCGGGCAAAGGAGGAAAAGTTTAGCGTTCGGTAGCGCCGAGTGAGTGACGAGGGAAACGTGGACGCACCACAGTGGGACGAATCGCTAATTTAGGTGGAAAAAGTTCAAGTTATCAATATTTATAAGAATCGATATGTTGGCTACAGTTTTCGCAGTCGCTGATTACGAATCTGAAGTCAAAATGGCAAAAAACAAAATGGCGGATCCAATATGGCGGACGCGTATGCCAAAAAATTATCAGATTTGGTCTAAACTTGGTATTCTAGAGTTTTCGAGGTCGTTGAGTACGAATCTAATGTCAAAATGGCAAAAAACAAAATATCAGGGAATTTGTGTTAAACTTGAAATTTTTCAACAAAATTGTGATTAATCCAATACCATGCACGGTAGGATTTTTTCTTGACATGTTGGACCCCATTTCCTGTAGATTTTGTCACGCTGATATGAAATCCGTTCGCAAAATTTGTCTACTACCTCAGGATTTTGAAAAAAATCGATTTATGTGAAAGACTAATGACTTTTGCATATAATTATATTTTCAATCCATTAGCACATATTAGCAGTTCAAATTAGCATAAATCGAAACTATCCGTAGTAACCTTACAAATTATAATGGAATTACAGTCGCATTGGTTAGTAATTAAGTTTTAAAAAAAAAAGACCTTGTAAATTTTGCATAGTCAATGCCCCATATCTACCATTAATAGAGGTTTTTCCAAGTAACCAAAATATGCTAAATTAAGAATATATATTAAATTTTTATAATATAAAAAGGTTTTTAAATATTATACTTACCTTAATGCGAAAAAAAGCTCTAATTCCGAAGCAATGTTCTCAGGATTGACTTTTGCCTTGAAACATATGAACTTGAACGAACCGATTTTCGAAAACGGTGTACATTAAAACGATAATATGCTGGATTTGCTCTAATTAGACATTTTTGAGCCAACATATCGATTCTTATAAATATTGATGACTTGAATTTTTTCCACCTAAATTAGCGATTCGTCCCACTGTGCGCACGGCGGAATGTAAGTGCACGTGAAATTGTTCGCGTTTTCGTGGCACGGCGCAGATATACGGCATCCCCAACATTAACAAGACAATACGGGAGCGCAGTGGCACCGTGTTTATCATGTGAGACACGCTGCAATGACCGCGATCCCAGATCCTGTAATCTCCGATTGTGACGACCGCTGCGTGAATTATGCATGATCTCTTACAAAACAGGATTATCGAAGTGTTTCCATGCAGAAGTTGACTGAAGCACCCTCCATTCGTATCCATGAATTCTGTCTTTCAAACTGCTGCTTCCCTGCTTTCCAAATCGTACATGCAAAACGGGATTACTTTCTCGTAATTGCTGCTTCAATTATGTAGGTACCTGCCTATCGCCGCGAATTCCGTCCTTTTATCATGTTAAACTCCTTTTGCTCGAAAGGCGCCGACTTTGTATCGAGCAGAAAGGAAAACGTTACCATGAATCGGGCGAACTTGGAATCGACTTTTTGCCCAGCGCAGGACGAATGATCCACAATCATGGAGATTCCAACTTTACCAATCACGTTCACGAGACACTGCGACCGGGCCGGCCATTTCGTTAAAGCACTTTAATCATGAAACTTTACGAGTGTTTACTTTCTATTAAAACCGAGGAGCCATTTCATTGCATCGGTCTCGTCGCGAAATGCTGCGACTCGTTCGATGGCGATACTTTCATCGAAACACCGTTCCCGACCCCTCTTAATGAGCTTTTTACTTCTGCGCGATGCGACGGGACCATCGTTCACACCATCGAACCGAGTGCAGCCGAGCAACAGCGCGGCGAGACTTCGGAGAAGAGGGAACATACGATTACGAAATGAAATCGTTGCGCCGTCGAAAACAATTTCATCGGCCGACAAAGCGACAGGGAGCGATAGTGTCCACCCGAACGCCGTTTCGCGGGAAACTCGATCCAGCATTTAATGCTCGAAATTTCATTCCGTTATCCACCGTCAGGTCAATGGAGGAGGGTCGTCGTCGGTGATTTTTCCTGTCTTTTCGCGAAGCAAGCGCGAGGGAGCAAAAAGACGAAGACCGTTCCTTGCCAGGGCTCCCCTGGCTCAATCGTGCTGGATAATTCATTCGTCACGGAATTCCGAGCAAGAAAAGTGGTCTCGCTTCCTACCATCGGAAATGGAGGGAACTAGGGATAGATCGGGAGGGCACAGTCGCGTGGAGCGACGTTGAACGAGAAGAGCTTTTTACGCTTTTAGAGACTCGAGATCTGTGCATGCACGTGTCTATATCTGCTTTGGAAAGAATTCTAATTGAGATAATACGAAGCTTTCTCTTAAACGTATGCAGCTGCACTTCCAACTCTCTCTCCTTGATGGAAAATATGGTTGGAAATAACTCTCCCCCCGAGGCATATTCTTTCGCATCTACTTCGCATCGTAAACTTCGTTCACCTAGAAAACATATTACCTGTGCATTACATTGAATTTCTCGAGGGAGCATTATTGAAACATCAGTGCCGGAGTAAATGCTTCCTCTTTCGCGTTAAGTTCGATTGCACCAGCGACAGTAATCCTCCCCGCTTCTCAGTGGAGCGATTAAAGGCGACAGTGAAAATATCTCGATACGTAGCTTAAGCAAAGTGCTCGTTATCGACGCTCCCTTTCATTTTCGACATCGATTCACCCTCGTGCTCGTCTTTCGCGATAAAAAGTTTATGCCCTCGTTAAAGACGGCCACGCTGCATCGACCAGCAACGCAAGAAGCGGTCTGGGTGCAAAGTTGTTGCAACAGAGGACTATATCGTGCACCATGGAGGTTTGTGCAACGCGACATTTGAACTTCAGCTGATAGAGTGCTGGCAAACACGCGGTGGACGTCTCGACAAAACCCTGAAATGGAAACATAACCGGTGTGATGTAACGAGCGGATGCTTGCATATATATCGCGCGCAAATGTGTTTTCAGTATCGTGTTACGAGTTATGTGAACGTTGATCGCCATTGGCGTTTATACCGAGCAACATTCACGCTACAGTTCATTATTTCCTCGAGTGTTTACGGTTTTCGTCGAGTTACCTTCTTTCGACTCATTTGGAGAAGTAGAAGACACTGGATTATCAAGTTTCATTCACATTTCAGGAACTCATTAAGGAAACATACTACTGGAGCCGAACTTTACCCATTTCTCTCGTTTCCCACGAACTCCCTTCGTAGTTCTCGCGTGAAGACCAGGTTTCTTTCGAGTTCGGCCCGGGAAGAAGTGGGTGCATCACCTATTACACATACCTGTGTATAGTATACACCCTCTACCCTTGCCCGAGATCCTTTAAGGTTTCTTTAAAAACTATTTCCGACTTCGGAGAGGAGTTCTTCGCTTACCTCTTTCGGAATTACGAGCTAATTTTCCCTGGTAGAATACTTAGTTTAACGAGTCCCATTACCAAGCGCAATGGCTCTCAGTGAATCGTGGCGTTCTAGCTCGATTCATTCGCGTAATGAATCTCCCCGATATTTATTACGTTTAATCAAATATTGTACGTCGGAGTGATTGCATCGGAGAATCGACGAGGAAATTCCTACCCGGTACCACGGGGAAACTTCTTTTCAAATCACCAGGTGTTTGCAGAACCCATACTCACGCATTCTCCCAACCCAGCTCCTAGTTTCCTCAGGAGAGAGCGCAATCACTGTTGTAACGGAGCGATATCATCGTGCTGGCGGCTGGTAACGCGACTGTATCGGGAGCTTGCAGCGCAGGACTCCGCCTCGATGTTTTCTCACGTAGTCCCAGAACAACTGGAGTAGTCGATTCGCTGAAAACTCCGGATCCACGTCTCTTTTCTTGCCTCGGGTATCGGTGCCTCCTAGGCGGGGATATTACGTGCGCGGAATTGATTGATCCTGCTCCTCCTCCGAGGACAAGTTCGGTGCCCAGTTGCGGGCCACTGATAAACATTAACCATTACCAGGCAGATCCGCGAAAAAGGAGAGGAAAATCTATGTCACCGGTTTCCTCGAGGATGGCAGACAACCGGAGGAGAAACTTTTACCCTCTGGTCGCCGCAAAATTGTGTTTCAATTGCATTTTTTTATATCAAGCGATCATATCCCCAAATTTCTTTCGTAATATGAGTCGGCCTTCTGGAATACTCCGCCCAGGAATGAAGTTGCGGAGGCGATAGGTGTAAAATTGACGAAGGTTCATCGCCAGTGCCACGTTCGTTAACGTCAGTCACGAACGAGCATCGAATTAGCCTAATGTCGTTAAATTGGGCCGCTTTCAAGTCGTAATCCACACGGCTCGCGGAGTTGGAGGAGCTGTGTATGTGTTCAATCGAGCGGTCTGTACACCGAGAATGCGCTCTGCTGTCATCACCGTTGCCAATGGAATTAACGCTGATTACGGTTCATTTGATATCTCGCCACGCGCCTCTATTATGCAATATGACAGCCGAGGGGGCAAGTAATTCTGCACAAATTCGCCGTCCGAATGGAAGACAAAATGAGACTAATTAGCAAACATACAGACGCTTCAACGATCAGTCGGCGTTGTTCGTTGCGTTTGACGCGCACTCGGCAATTTTCACGGGCGGCGAGTTATTCCTGTCCATCAATTGATCCGCGAAACCAGGCGGTCCGCTTGTACATGGCTGAGCAAATGATTGCACGAAGGATTGCTTAAATCTCCCACGAGCTCCTTCGACCAGCAAGAATCGATAATGCGGCTAATTTTGAAATGTCCTTTCGTGCCTCCTTTACGTTGCGCGCGTCTATGCGTGTTAACAGGCGTCTCGTTCGCAATCGGTCGCCTTGATCGCGCCAGTGAAAAGCTCCGTGCACGGCCACCAGGTCAGAGTTAAACAGGAGCGCGAGAAAAATTGCCGCCCGCGAGCTTTACTCGCAGATTGTCGAGGAAGATTGCGCTGATACACTATCGATACACTGCGCGGATTACTCGTTCCTGGAGGGATGATCTTGCGCGACTCGGCTTCATAACTCGCGGCGTAATTGTAGAACACATTGGTCACGATAAATCTCGGAAAGCGTGGCGCAGGAATCAGAATCAGCCGCGACCGCTGGCAACCACTTGTGTCGGACAATTCTATGGGTGGACCGGACACATTAAACCATCCAGTTCATTATCAATTTTTTACGGGTCATTTTTCTCGGCCGGCGCACGCTCGAGTAATCGCCCTCATTAGAGGCAGCCGACGAAATGGCCATGGTCACGTACCGCGGGCACGCGGAATAAAAAGCTCCTACAAATTGGAGGCCGCCCCCGAACGATCCCGGTCGAGCGTTTGACAAAGAATTCCCGGGGCATAAAAGGCCTCGTAATAATTCCCCGCTCGGACAAGAAAGTATTACTCGGAGCGAATAAATTCAATTGTGCCCGGAGTCGATCGCGAGGTCGATAAAGAGAGCTCCGTACGGACTCGTTCGGTGTCGTTGTCGCGATAGTAGGAGGAGGGTGGAGGGGAAAAAATGGAGGCGAAGAGTAATTGGTGGAGGATCTTCCGTCTCCTGTGTATACCCGGATCGATAGCACCGGCATGTTTGCGCTTCCGAATCGTGCAGACGACGAGAATGCAGCGGGACACCGTCGCCCGGAGAAGTTTGTCATCGCGTCGAAACGACGGGAACAGACGGTTCAACGTGTGACACGAGTTACGCGAATGAGAGCGGAGCAATTTGTTTAACGGATGCACCTGCGGTGGTGCAGCTGCAACGCCACGGCGTAGGCTGCAGGAACGGCGGCGGTGTCTACGGGAAAGATGAGCGAGGGTGGATGCACCGAATGCATCTCGGTTATGTACTCTGCATTCCAGCCCGTTCATCCATTATCCCGGACCAAGAACCGCGGTAGGTACTAATGCCACTGCAAACAACGAATCTACTCATCGCCCTAACTTAATTCTCGGAAGTGGTAATTGCCTGATCGAAGAAAAGCAAGATCGAGAGATTAATCCATGGAACACCTCCACTATCGACGATGGAGTTTGTAATAATCGTCCTCGGAAAGAATATTATATCATTGTCATCGCTGCAAGTCATGTCAAGGAACTGCTGTACCAAACTGAGTAATAGCAATTAAATATTTCATTTGTTAGCTCAGATTGTAGCCTGCAACCTACGGCGTGCGCTCTGTAGCGAAAGCTCGGGTTCTCGAAAAGTTGTTGCGTAAATTGCCAGCCAAACTAGAGAAATCAAGAGACCCGCTGGGTGAATTATAAGTTCCGCGGAGCTGCAGAGGGTAGAATTTTCCAGTCAAGCGAGCGTGTTATAAAAGGCGTGGAGGAGCACTCGACTTACTCATCCGGCAAAGCTTCGCTATTCCGCGGAGCACGGCAGACACACTTACCAGGTCAGAAACGGCGAAGCTCCGGCGGAATGCAAAGTTTTAATTGTAGTCTTAACAACATGTTACCTAGCTGGCTGGTTGCTCCGCTCGAGCGCCCGCTGAATGAACTTTCCTGCCTGCGAAATGCATTTCATTGTCGCCGGAGCAGCGGCTCTTGGCGCGTTCTTGTGGCAGAGATTGCGATTTCAATCGAGCCACGACGCTTCGCGGGGCAGGGATCGATCTTGGCATGGTATTCTGCCATTAAGGGGAAAACTGAACGTTTCGCAAGTTCCCCAGGTGGAGCAGCCACCAACTTACGAACTTGCAGAATTTCAGAGCAATGGATACAGCTGTTTGAAATCCTTATTCGAATGCCAGGTTCGAGAGTGTATCATGCCACCGCAAACCGGACCAATAACTTGAGGGTCCAGGATGGGGTTATCCAGGGGATAACGTCATCAAATGCCACCAGGAAAGTACTGAAAACTTTCGAGCGAGTAGTTTCAGCCACATTCCACGGGGAGTTGGAGGGAATTATTTTTACAGGATTGTTTATCGATCGTGGTTTCTGGGGGCCCGGCGATGGTGTTTCTTCTTCGAGCTCGCACGATTCGTGACATCCTGTAGGGAGTTTGAATACGACCCTCGGTTCTTTATCGGCCCGACGTTGAATATTATTATTTTGGAGTCTATCAGGTGTCTAGCAGCCACGCTCCACTTAACAGAAGCTCCGGAAGGTAATTAAAATGGAATTTGCTCGCGCGCAGGTCTCCTAGCCCGGGAATACTTTATGTAAATTTTAATGCCACGACCGAAGGACGTCGTTCGATGATATACGAGCCTGCCACGGAATAATTTCGACGAACAATTGAATTTCCCTCGAAGAGTCGCGCAAGAGGCTCCGAAGCATCCGCTCTCATTAATTAATTATAAGCATCTGCTTCTATTATCCATCACGGAAGCTGGATCCTTCTTTACCTTCGGCTGTGGCAGAAGAATCCTTCGGAAAACGGAAATTGAGGCTTACAGGATACTTAAGGGAAGCTCTTCCCTGCTTAAGTCCCAGCCACGTTTGCGCAATTGTAATTGTCTTGCAACTACTTACGCCAAAGACGGGGAGCTCGAAGTCGAATCGGTTTCCCATGGAACACGGAGCTCTTCCCAAGCAACTTTGCACTGTGGAGGGAAAAGGTGAAAGAGCGAGCAACAGATTCGATCCATCAAAAGTTATAGCTACTCGGCAGAAACAAGTAGAAGTGGAAAAAGACTTTCTTCTCGCTTTCGATGCATCATAAATCCTCATTTCTCCTGTCCAGAGCTGGGCGCCATGGTAACCGACGCTCTTCATACTGTATTCCTCGTCTTTGGGAAACCGCGGCACATAGGAAATTTTCGTCTCGCCTTTCGGTTTCCATTTTCAGCGGCACGTGGTCCATCTAACGCTTCTCCGTGTCATGGAACAGGATCTACCCGATGCGAACGGACGAAATATCAGCAACAGCACTTGCAAAAAAGGATCACGAAGCGGCGAGGACTGTTCCGAACTTGTCCAATATCTTGGATATGAAACAAGGGGAAAGGCACGAAGACACGGGGGATATTTTTGTGCGAAACTCGCCTCGTTTTCTTCATACTCTCGTGACATTCGTGGCCTTAGGGCTGAAGCTAACAGAAGCACACTACGACGAACGAAAAAGGGACGAAAGAATGCGCAAATTGAACGTTCTGGGGCACATTTTACGGGTCTATGTTCTTTAGGTTCTTCTTTAAATCTCTTTCCCTTTCCAGTTAATTCGACGTCGAAAGTTCTTGAGTTGCTTCGAAGGGAACTTCGTTTGTCGGAGAAGGATATGATAATTTTTCAGATTCCCCTTCGCTCAACTTCCCCGACTTCTCGTACCTATGGATTTTACGAAGTTACGTCACTTTTAATAATTACTCTCCCCTGTTAGCCATTTTTTTTTCTCTCGTCTTTTCTGTGTTACTTCCAGTTAACCATCCCAGATGGCGAAAAAGAAAATTCAGTTAAATCAGAACGAGAAACAGCCGAGTCCCTGTTTCTGATGCTCCGCTTGTACATAGAGTACCATCCTTTATTTCACTCAATTTTACGTTGCACGCCTCCGGCATGAACCTCATTACGATTGAATACTTCCGTGGTGGTATTTTCCATCAGAGATACGAGCAAGCCCACCAATTTCTGTTGAGCCACAGTGCAAGCAATTTGTATGCGAATTCCGCCCCCGAAAACGAATTTATTTTATTAGTTCGACGGACGTTGCCTCGATTTTCGCGAAATTGAAACGAACCCTTCAACTTCTCCGACCCACGGCATCAAATTGCGCCGTTATTATTATATTCCAGCCCACTTTGCGATAGCTCTTCGTATCGCCAATTATCCCACGCTAATTTTGGCCCGAGAAGTTAACGTTAAAACCCTCTTCCATGATCCAAGTTTGCATAGAGCGTGCGCTCTGCTAAAGTCAAATGGGAAAAAGTCGACAGCAACGTCCGCTGGTGGTGCCTTTGTAAATCAAAATTGTTATCCAGCGCAGGAAACGAAACAAAATACATCTCGGCAGTACGGTGCACAGACGAGGCCTGTTGTCGCAGGTCCAGCCGGAAGTTGGGGAGGGCTGAGTGCCAGGCGGTGAAAGAAACTCGCCTGTTCTTTTGGATAGATTCTAAACGAGCCAATGAATGGTCCAAGTAGGTCTTCAATGGCAAATATTATGTTAAATCTCTCATGAATGGGACAATGTCGACGGGACTCCATTATCGGGGTCTTAACCGCGTGTATAGGGTATCATATCGAAGCCGTATTGTTATAACGTGCACCAGTGGGCTGGCCATAAAAGGGACGACAGCCCTATGGGAAATACGTAGGTGGCTCTTGGCTGTACCCTCGATGAAAAATTTATCCGGGGCTAGGTAATTCCGCGGACTCTCACAGGCCTAACGCGAAGATGGAGCCATGGGAGGGTCGTTATTGAACCTTTGCGTTTCGTTTACGGGGACCGCGTGCTTCTTATGTCCTCCCTATTCTCGCGTATCCCTTTGTGCCTTCGAATCCCCATGTATATGCATGGTGTTTCATTAACTACGTTGGGCATTCATCTCCTCGAAGCAATTCTTAAAGTAATGCGCGCTTGAACAGCGAAGCGTGTCTGACCACAGATCGACCCAGTCTCCTTGCCCCGCGTCTCTGTGTTCCTGAATTACGGCGATAGGGCAGTGTTGCAGGAAATATTGGAAAATAGGGGAGAGGCAGAGTCACGCCACCTTGGGTATCCCCCAGCGGGAGGGTAGGGAAAGTTTTGGGCCGCGGAAGTATCGTGAATAATCGAGCGGAAGCGGGGTGGAAGAGTCATTTGTCATTCGGTGGCTGACGCTTCGGCTTCCTGGCCAATCGATGCGCGAGTTCATGCGCCCGTGGCCTGCTAAATTTTTCATAAGCAGTAGATCACACTGCGACATGTATATTGCAGGATCATTCCGCACGGAACACGGTGCGAGTGGAAGGAGCAACGCTTCAAAGGTAACTCCTGCGCGACTCCGCCTCCTTATTCCTAAGTATCACCGCCCCTGCTTCTTTAGCCGGTGCAAACTTCGAGTTGTCTCTTGTTTATACTATTGCGTACTTTGAGCTGAGAAGAGATGTCGGTCGCTGGAATCCTTGGTGCATGTCTGCCACAGGGGAGGGAAGGAAATATTTGTAGAAACAACGTCGACGACACGGATGCGTGGGACGATACGTGTCAAAACTTACGAAATCTCTGCAATAACTCTCAGAACATCCTGTTCGAGATATCCCCGTCTCCACAAACGATCGTGAGCATTCGTCGCGCTTCATATCATCGCACAGCAAATATTTGTCCAGGATGCCTGCGCTGCTCGCACCCCCACAGTTTCGTTGTCGCCCTAACTTCCCCCCCCATTCACTCTAATCCCGTTCTCCCATCGCTTTCGCCGGAAACGCAGCCGCGTATTGCCCCGCTCTTGTCCGCGCGGAGCACCGCAGATAAGGTAATTATCATAAACACCCGCGATAATTAATGCCGCCGCCCAATTCATACAAAATAGTCGCTATCTTTCCATCGGGCGGCGCAATTACGCGAGCGGGGCACGATTAATCTTTCTTTCAGCGTGCAGAACGCGTCGCCGATAGCGTCGCGATTTATCCGCGAGCACGTGTTATTTTGGCCGCGCTCCAAGTCGAGGGACAGGCCATTTGTCAATCTGACGTACTCCATTACATGTATCTCCGTAATATTTCACTGATACCGCGGTTACTTCGTCGCGAAACAAACGCAATGACCGAGAAAATCGGTGGAAAACGATAAATCGGCCTCCCTTTGTTCGCGCGGGGGATTCCTCCCCACGGCTCCACCCTCCCCCGCAACGATATCGTTCGCTCGCGAAATCCGCGTTAATACGCGTTACGCTGAATCGCCGGTATAAACGGTAATGCAGCCGGGTCTATGGCTCGCGAGTAACAATGTTTCCTTATCGTATCTCGAGCAACGCGCGAAGCGTGAGCTTCCAGCATTCGGGGCGGGATAGTAATGCGCTCCGGCGTTTACGACTCCGCGAAATAATGATAGTAGCTCCTTCGCGCTTGTATGCCTCGATTTAATGTCAGATCCCTGATAAGTTATATACAGCCTGCAAGTATGTGTGGTTAATTACAGCCCAAGCGGCGCCGTGACGCTTAATCTTGCCGTTTTATACAGAGAAATTACTGGAACGCTTGTGTAACCGGCAGGCAGACAGCGGAGAGCGACAAGATGAAGGGAGGAGGCGAGAAATGGTAGGAAAGAGCGAAAATAAGGAGGGGGCGGGATTGAACTGATTTATTGTACCTCGGACCATGATCCCTTAAGTGCAATATAAGTCGTATAAATCACATCGGAGCAATGAAATACCGGCGAGAGGATTTATTAATTCTCGTGCATCCCCGTGGTGGAAAATCGCTTTAATTATGTATATGTCGAAGTAACGCAGGATAGAGCGGCGAGGCGCGCGAATGCTGAACACGGTGGCTTAGAAATAGCTTTAAATCTTTCGTTTAATTTTCCAGCGGAGGTATAGTGTGTTGAAATACGCGTCTCCCATGGGCTTTTAAAATTTCAGCCTCGCGTATGTTTCCGGTGGACGGGAGTAGAACGGGGGAGCGAAGTGACTGCGGCGTGAACTGCAGGATTCTTCATTGGCGAGATCGAGTCGCAGTAGCGTCGACCTGCGTCTCGGGAATTAATTAGTATTCGCGTGGACAGAAAAGGGGTTCGGTGAAAAACAGCATGGGAGGAACTGTCGCAGCAAACTTTCAACCTATTACGGAACTTTTTCGCCCACGATAGGAACTGAAGGCGAATTAGTGTATAAAATGGCCTGATGTTCCAATCCTACGCTCGAGGGAGAACAGCTTTGTACGCAAACTGCTCTTTTCTCCGCGCAGAGGGGGCGAATCTCCCGAAGTTTTCGAAGCATCGAAGGCAATCTAAGAGCTACCGTACGAACGACGACGAAAGTTTCCCCGAGTGTGACGGGAACGGAAGAAAGGTTACCAAAAAATGGTAACGTACACCGACAAAGGTGCCCCCGTTAAAAGATTCCGCGCTCCTCTCGCTCGTTCTTCCCATGCTGCGGCTGCAATGCTCGGGCTACGCAAAGCCACCGGCTCTTTGCTTTGAAAATAGACGGGCGTAAAGGCGAAAGGACTAAGTTTTAATTAAAGCTCCGGCTCGTTTTTCAAAGCTGCAACGTCTTCACGCTTACACGCTTTTCGGTCTCGTGGCTTTAATTCGCCATAGAACCAGCAGATCCCGATGCGCGACTTCCTCAAAGCGCTTTTCAGCCTCGTGATTAAAACGGCGTAAGGGACCAGCTCCCGAAAAAATTTCTTTCTCGGCGTTTCTGAACGCAAAGAGCCTCGAAGAAACTTGTGAAACACGTCACTGTAATCTAGGCATAATTTTTTTGATGGTGGTACAAAGCAGAGTTGGGCAAAGCTAATATCTAGATAACATCTAGTTAAAAGGTCCTTACGGTTAGTCGTTAGTCAAAGGGTGACTAAAGTTGATTTAGCTTAGCTTTAGTCGAGGCGCCAGAGCTGAAGCTGGTTAGTCAAGAGCCTTTCGTCGTGGGTTGTGACTAACGTGGTTTCAGCTGTCATTCAATTTTTAGTCGAGGAAACGACTAACCGGCGAAAGCCTTTACGGCCTGACCCGCGCGCGGTCGCCTACCGGCCAGATTCTACAGAATCTGAATTTGTTTATTTTTCATCGTATCAGTATGAAAGTGACGCCAATGGATTCTTGGTGTTCTCCCGATTAATTGGACAGAAAATAATTTAAATCGGACTATTTTTAACGAAACGGGCTTTGAATTCTGCAAACAAATTTCTCACTTAATATCCTTAATTATGGTCCGAATTATATCATTTTTGGGCCCATTTTCATCGGGAAGACATGAGAAATCGATTGGTAATACTTTTATTAACACTTATCAAAAACAGGCAGATTTTATGTGGCCCGTCGGTTTTATTGCTCTCGGCTGTCAACGGGCGGTCTACTGGGGCCCGAAGGTCCTCGCTCGCAAGCGGAGAAAGCAAAACGGTGGGGTGGGTTAACGTAAAGGCCCAACTAAAGGTTAAAGAACTTCAAAAGACGTCTTCTTCAGGTTTGGTGTAGGAAAAAAAAATTTCGCGGTTAGGAGAGAATCGAACCCAAACTTTCCGCTCACAAACCAGCCACTATTCGCACCTAGCCAACAAACTTTCTCGAAAATATTTGTAATTTCTAGTTACATATCTAGTACTAAATGTTTATAAAAACATTCGACCTTTAGACTTATTCTTTAAAAATTTCACTTTCGCCTTAAGACAGACGTCCTTATTACGTATTTATAAATAAGAACAGAAAAATCACAACGTGCAATATAATAACACGTTTCTGGATGTAGCAATTTTTCTGACGCGTTGTAAGATGACATTTAATCATCGTCGTAAATTTTTTGTTAATTAACCGACGATAGTAATTGTAGGCCCAACATTGAATATTCGTAGGCAAACTGTCGTAACTTTTTGTTAATTATGTGGGTGTGAGAAAGCAGAGGAGGCGATCTCCTAGGCTGGCCGGCGCGAGGAATGAATGTTTGGATTGAAAGAGAGATTAGAGTGTTGAGTGCATGTTTAGGTTTGAGTGTCGATTGCGGGCGAGTATGATTCTGAGAATGCACGTGGAGATTTTGGACGGATGTGTGCGGTGTGCATGATGGTGCGTGGCATGGATGTGTGATGTGTGTGTGGTCCTGAAGAGCGCATGGTGATGGCTCATCGAGGAGCGGTCGCCAGAGTCGAACTAGAGACGCGAGCGACGTAACGTCGAGACATATATAAGACTTAGAAAAGTAATAAACTGTTATAGTTGCATGAGTCGAATTATTAACCCTGCTTCTGATCCAGTCGCTTACCAATCCCACAATTAACCAACCATAACAATTTCAGGCCCAACATTAAATATTCGTTGGCAAACTGTTGTTTTTTTGTTAATCAACCCACCATAATAATTGTAGGCGAAAGCATCAGAAAGAATATGTATGTACAATCTTTCGATTGTTGAGAAGCCTTTGGGCTCGGATTATCGGGAAAGACCTACCCACCCCACCGTTTTGCTTTCTCCGCTTGCGAGCGAGGACCTTCGGGCCCCAGTAGACCGCCCGTTGACAGCCGAGAGCAATAAAACCGACGGGCCACATAAAATCTGCCTGTTTTTGATAAGTGTTAATAAAAGTATTACCAATCGATTTCTCATGTCTTCCCGATGAAAATGGGCCCAAAAATGATATAATTCGGACCATAATTAAGGATATTAAGTGAGAAATTTGTTTGCAGAATTCAAAGCCCGTTTCGTTAAAAATAGTCCGATTTAAATTATTTTCTGTCCAATTAATCGGGAGAACACCAAGAATCCATTGGCGTCACTTTCATATTGATACGATGAAAAATAAAGAAATTCAGATTCTGTAGAATCTGACCGGTAGGCGACCGCGCGAGGCTCAGGCCGCAAAGGCTTTCGCCGGTTAGTCGTTTCCTCGACTAAGAATAGAATGACAGCTGATCAACGATAGTCACAACCCACGACTAACGGCTCTTGACTAACCAGCTTCAGCTCTGGCACCTCGACTAAAGCTAACCCAGGTAAGTTTTCGTCGACTAAGGAAAAAGTTGAAGTAGCTTTAGTCGAAACGTTATTTCAATCACTTTTTAGTCGAATGATGCCCAACTCTGGTACAAAGCTCCTTTTACGCTACGAAAAGAAACGGTACCATTTGCGATCGTGTCGGTGTGGTTGGTCGAGTGTGAATATAATTTGGCCAAAGCGTTGGCTTGGCATATCTGCATACGATTTGGGAGGCAAAACAGAGAAGATAGTGTGGGAGGCAGCGGTCCGAATGCAAAAATTGGACGAAATTTTCACGGTGCCCGAATTTTTTCCTCTGTTCCAGTGGTTCGTCAGCAATTACGTGCCATTTACGGAGGCAGCGTGGCTGTCGCGGCTTTTCCGCTTGCACGCGCGACGCTGATCCGATCGACGTGCATCGATCGACCGGAGCCGACTGCCAGGATCGATTACTCTGATTTACAGGACGCCTGGTCAATGGAGGTGCCAGCTTCCCAGTTTTTCAAGCGAGCTTTCATTCCTGCACAGAGAAATATGGATAGGGGGAGAATTGAGGCTATGCATTAAGGGCGTCGACGAAGAATAAAGCTGACTGAGGGTGGCTGTTATAAGCTCCTCAATTAAGCATCGGTGACACAGTTCACTCTGCGATGAGTGTAATATTTAGTGGCGAAAACATGTTGGGAAAGCAGGCGTTGCGCATTTGTTATGAAGGAAATTTGAGTGGCTGATTAATACTTCGTTGCTTTGCGTCTACGGGCTGCAAGAATGACGTCTGCCTGTAAAGAAAGGGCTGAGGAAAGGAACTGCTACAGAACTCCGTTTTGCACGAGAGGAACAAGTTTTTGAAGGTTCGGAAACGATTTCAGTTGAATCCGTAGAAGTGTACGGCAAGCTTCTTCTATTTCAAGTAGCATAACCGTAACGCTTCGCAATTGAAACTCTAAAATAACGGCAAACTCGGTGCAGCCGCATCGGGAGCACGATATTCATCCTTAGAACTGAGACAAACAGACAAAAGGGAAACAATCCAGGTCATAGAGCCGGAAGGGCTTCAAAGATAGAGCCGAAGGGACACAGGCACGGGTGTCTACGATTAAAAAGACGAGTCCTGCGAAATTGGTTTTCGATGACCAGCTGGCAAAGGTATATCCTCTGAAAGGAGCATCGCGTTCCGTAAAAAGAAGAAGAATGTGCGAGCAGGAAATCCGGTCAATAAAGGGAAGATGAAATAAATGGAAAAGCGTGTTGTTGGTTTGGCAAAGAACAAGGGAATTATTAAGCTGCACTTGCAAGCACTATCCTCAGTTGAATATCTTAAGCTAACTGCGACTTTCGAGTCGCAAAGCTTCACTTTGAAATCTTTTTCGAAGAGTGGAAGTTGTTCCCTGAGTATTCTGCACGAGAAACGTGCGCAAGTGTCCTTAAAAGATTTAGTTGCGCTTCTGGAACGACTTGCTCTTCATGGGGAAGTGTTACGTGCCTATTTCTCTGAATATTTCCTAGGATTCCAGCAAAAAATTGTCAGCCGACTGTCGCGCAGAAAGGTGATAAGATTTGCGCGAATAAGAAAGAGTTCTTAAAATTTTGTATCGTGATACACGTGGATTTTCCAAAAACCGGAGAGAGACTTCCACGTGAAAGCACTGTACAGCAATCACAGGACTGCAGAGGTATAATTTATTGCTCGGAGAAATTGGGAACATCAATATGCTCGTTACAACTTAATAATATATTCGAAATTGCACGTAAATCGCATATACGAATTCGAGGACGGCAATTAAGTCCACTAAATGTTGCTAGATATTGTATGCATGCTCATATTCTCCCACTGCAACGAGAGAATTCAGTACAATGTAGTCCAGAGTCAGTCTGAAGTGTAACTGGCGCCGCGGCTGACCACAGGCTGACCTGTACTACTTTAGAAGAAGAATCGCCTCACTGTGCTAACTTTGCGCTTAGCATCTTCTTAAAACTTTGACCGAGTGTCATGATAGGAAGAAATTGTCGATACTATTTACATATTATGCGCATAATTGCTTTCACTTAATTGCATCGAGACTACATTATGCAAATCAAGTGTATCAACGACTTAATTAGTCGAGATTAACTTTTGTGGGGTATACTGTAACCTCCTATAGCGTATGCTAGCATTTAGGAGACAATTGGGGGAATAATTGTAGCGGCATTGATTGAATCACGTTAAGTGTAATCATGCTTGAACGAATCGCCGAACGCTTAAAATAACGCCTCATCCATATGAATGTTAATGACGGAATAAACGTTATTTCATACATAATCAACGCATTCGTTGCACGCGATCAATATTCAATGGCCGGCATTGGCATTAATGAGTGTTCTGTAATTTGTACCGTGCCTGCCTGTAATTTTCAACCGGACAACCGCGATAAAAGCGGTTTGAAAATTCGCAAAAACTTTCTCACGCCGGTTCCGTTCCATTAAACAAGCCACGGACTGCTTTTAAACGCAAACTATTATTACCCCGGTTTAAGTTATTCTTTTAGACACCTTGCAATTTCAGGTTGAATTGTATCGAGGTGTCAACCTGTCGATGAAACGGAAAAGGCACCACCTCGGGGTTGCAAGTTCGACAAACGGCATTCGTGAAACATTCAGGACGTGACGGGAGACTTCCAGAAGAGCTTCCGTGGAATTTAAATAGTGGCTGAATCCAGAAGCTTCCTCTGATAGTAATTGCAACTGATGTATAACTGATATTCCCTTCCAATATTCCGTTTCCACGAAACCTGAAGCTCGATAGCCATTCGGATGCGCACGTCTTTCACCCTCGCGGGCAACGTTTTCTGCCGTTAATTATTCGCGACGTGCGCGCAATACCGTGCAGCGTCCGCAGCCTCTTCTCCACGTTGTTTACGCGTGCACTTTGGTTTATGGAGTGGACATATATGCACGATACGCGTATATCGTAGCCGTTCTGGTAGATAATGGTGGTGTGCATGCACATACGGCGAAGAATGGGAGAACGACAGTGTGAAACGAGGCAATTCTTGGTGGAACTTTAAACGAAGATTAGTAGGCTATAAGGGAAATCACAGTATTGTACTCTGCGCGCTCCTACAAGAGTGAAAAATGTTGAAAATTGTGAATAACGTGACTGCTGAACACAGAAAGTGCTCTGTAGTTTTATGAAGCATAATGTGGAATTGGAACGAGAAGAGCGTGTATGTTTTCCATGAATCTTCCTACAGAAAGAATCCACGAGTCCCGAGTAGAAAACCAGGTCTCTCAAAAAAAACAAATCAGAGAAAATATCGTGGCTGACAAAGGAGGAGGACTTGGTTTTACAAAAATCCGATATCGTGCTGATATTCAGAAAATAGGTTATCCGAAAATAGAGAGTATTTCTGTGCGCATCAAACACGCCCAGAGAATTACTAATATCGTTGGAGGGAGGAAGGGAGCGCTCGCCAGGGGTGAGTATTTAATAAAAAACCAACAGCGACCGGTTCAATTTAATATTGACGGGTGTTGTCGCGAAGCGTCAGAGCGAGACGCGATATTGCCGCAGAATATTTTAGACAAAACTCGATTAGTACTGGCTGAAGTTCTCTGTGGAGGCGTCTGTAGCCATTATTGCGAAAGCCACGGTACCGGGGAAAGTACGTGCAACGACGAGAGCTATCTGCGCGTTTAATTAACGTGCGTTCGGGTCGAGGCTTACTCCTACAATTAACCTTCCCCGCTCAACGTATCCAGTCGGCTCGCATAGTCTGCGCCGAGCGCAAACAAAATCCCCCGAATAATTCGATCGCCCGGTTGTGTTCAATCGACGTCCCCGTTCTTTTTTTATGCCGCGTCAGGAACAATACGTCGTAATTAGCTCGGATTTCGGCGCCCTCCGCGGAAGCGTATGGCTAATTGATCGCGTCGAAGCGAGCATTCCGATCGATGGATCCACAATGGACCGGGTAAATTAGGTCCCGCAGACTTGCCGAAGAAACGAATTTCCCTGTATCCTAATTAATGACGCTGGAGGCGTCGTTACTTGGACATTATCGCGCGGACGCGCTCGCGTCGCCGCTGCCGACAGTCTTTTGTCTTGCTCATCAACAAAAGTTAATTAAGGCTGCGCGCTGCTCCCGTCAGCTGACGGTTCACTGCCAGACCAGCCACTTCCATTTCCATTTCTTCCTCTTCTGTTCTATCCAATTTCTTTTTTCCATTCTCGAAGAATGCATGGAAATTGCTTTCACCCCCACACCCTCGGAATTCACTTCCACTCCAGATCGTGCTGACCATATAAGCGGGGCCCCTGATTTCAGGGAAACTACGAGTTCCCACCGACAATTAGTCGATAATTAATCGGATGATACGTATCGGAATACACTTTGCGCAATCGGGAGCTACGCTGGTCGACGGAAGCTTTCGGCAAATAAGCTCGCAGCTTAGGCGGTAATTATGATGCTACGCATCAATTATGTCCAGGTGAAACTTGGATTCCGGGGTACACGCGAGACGTTGGATGCTATTATTATTATTATTATTATTTCGTCTTTATTACTCGTAAACAAAGGTAAAGTACATAGGGAGAAAGTAAAGGCGAGTAAAGGCGAGGCCGCAGTAAAAACTGTTAATAGGCCTAACCATAACATAAAATAAAACTAAACATTTATTAGTACTACGTGTACTAATACTAACCATACTTAAAACTAATTCAACACAGAAATATGAGATATGAAATATGATATCTGGAATGCGAAATATGAAATATGAAACAGATAGTAATGAAAGAATATACAATGGCGGCGAATGCGCAGGTTACGGTGCAGCATGGGCTATGGCGGAAAGGAAAAACATCACAAAGTGAGACAACACTAAAAGAGCTGAAGGATGTGTTTTCGGGCTGCCTGTTGAAAGGACGGAAAAGAGTCTGACTGTCGGATAGAAGCAGGAAGGGAGTTATAATAATGAGCCGCGGTATAAGAGAAGGAAGATTCAAATTTGGAGATACGATGTACAGGAATAGAGAGATATTGCCTCTTTAACTACCCCCGATCTATCAATAATTAACTGGCGATCACGGAGGTACTTATTAATATTGATGGTGCGTGTGGGGAATTTATGGCGGTTTCATTAATCGTTGCGTTTGGTCCGCAAAATTTTTCTGAAATCCAAAGAACTTTCTTCCCTCTCGGTTCCGTGGGAAATGATTTACGCCTCGGCCATAGATCGGAAAACCCTCGAACTTTTCCGAGTCGCTGGACGTAAAAACGGCAAGTTTCCGGCTAAGTAGTCTGAAAACATCGGCTGGTGTAGGATAACGTGCAGGTGTCAGACTTCGTTGGTACACGCTGACATTAGTAAATCGGGCGACGAAAGTTCCCCTTCTCGGGGTAACTTGTGCAACTTCCATTCGCCATCGGTCGAAAATATTTTTCCGTTCCCGCGGAAACGTCCCTCCATCATCTCGATAGCCGGACGACTTTCGAGAGGTTTCGCCTCTTACTCCCCTAAACGGGGTGCCTTTTGGTAACGTTGGAAATACCCCCGGATATGGTGGAAGCAAACATGCTCGTAAGCGCACCATCTTTGTTAGCTCCGATGCAGTTTATGCAGCCGACTGTTTGGCAAACAGGAATATTATTTTGAAACGTAGGAAACGTTTGTTAACAGTATGCGCAGCTCAGCAATAACTGACTGTAAGTAATGACTAACTGTAAATTTCAGTGAAGCGTTCACTTCTGTATTTGTTGAGTGAAGAGTCGAGGAATCGACCTAATAATATCCAGCGAATTCATTGCCCCTGGGAACGAGACAATCGTATAATTAATTTAGAGTTTCGAGTCGTATTTCTAGGCGGGTAGGAAAGAGCGCGGGGCCATTTAATATTTCAGCGGGAACTTTTTAGAGAATAATAAAACGTGAATATTTCCCTGGGAAAGATGATGAGTATTTTCCAGTCATCCCCAATTCCTCGAGACGTGCATACAAACCACAAACGCCCCGGTGGTTTCCTAAAAAAAAAACCGTACCGTCCTTTACGAAAGCCGCGTAAAGCCTGCCACGTGTCGTTCACAATCTTCTGGGGTGCTTTCGAGCGTTCGCCCGAGAAGCTTCGTTTCCACGGCTCCGTTCCTTCCACTCGGTCCCGTGGAAAAAGGAGGGCGAACGGTGGTATTGTTCCTTCGACGTTCGTTGGATTGGAAGAGCCGAGAATCGCAGGAAATTAAAGGCAGCTTGTCGAAGGCAGTAAAGGAGAATTCGATATCGAGTCTTTAATCCGTGGCACGGTCGCGTCGACTCGACGGTTAACACGGGGGAAAGAAGCAGCTGGACGTATCGTGCCGAAAGAAAATCCCCCCAAGTTGAAAGAATCTCTTTCATTGACAATTTGCTAGTCGTTGCTAAAACGGATCCAGTCGCCAGGATTCGTTACAAGTGTTGTCGCAAGCGGAACTGGCTGTTCCGCGGCACAGTGACTGGCTGGAGGCAGGGAGGATAATTCGTTCCTCTCGGACGTTGAGGAATTAATGCCTGTTGCGTGTGGCAGCCGATATTTAAAGCGCGACGAATAAATCAGAAGGGGTGGGTATTGATCGCGATGACATAGCGACGCATCCATTTCTGCCCGGCGGGATGAAGAAGGCGATCGCGGTTATTGTCACGCAAGTTGGTGGATCGATGGGATCCGTGCATCACGATCGAAAACGAGTACATTAACGGTGACGAGGCGGCTGGACTTAACGAGTTTTCGGATATGGCGATTAAATACGGCCTAGTCGAACGTAGACATATTAATTCCTATAGTCAGCGAAATTATATTAAGCCCGGGCGTGGGCGCAGCGTGCCAGATAAAATGGATTGACGGCGCACATTTAATTACCTCGGTAATTACCGCACTCGGGTCACGGAAAATCGTATAATTACCGATCGTTTTATATATTCTGACGGGCAACAATAACCCGGCGAATTTCCATGCAGGCGTGTTAACAATGATACTACATGAATTTCTGGTGTTCGCTTCTGTGTTTGTTAAATGAATAGTGCATTAATCGGCCTAATAATATCCAGCGAGTTCATTGCCCCCGGGGACGAGACAATCGTATAATCAATTTAGAGTTTCGTGTCGTATTTCTAGGCGGGTAGAAAAGAGCGCGGGGTCGTTTAATATTTCAGCGGGAACCTTTTAGAGAATTCTCGCGAATAAATACTGAAGGGAGCCCGTGGCTTCTCGCGGGAGGGAAGAATGTTTTCCCTCGCCCGCACGATATATCACTTTTCAGCGTGGAATTCCGTATTAATTCTGGATGACCCTCTAACGATACGCGGCGATATTTTCTCATTCTCCCCGCCCAGCGGGAATACACGTCACGAGTCGCGCAGCCTAACCATCCGGATCATTTATGAATTGTATGCCCACAGGACAACGCACGACCGTGTCGTCGTTCACGAGAGGGTTAAACAGCCATCTGTGTACACGCTAGGCGGTTAACGCGTGCACACGCTAACTCGAGGCACAGATGCTTGGGCCTGAAATTGCCCGCGACACGCTGCGAGAAGAAATGCGGCCCGACAGCTCTAAACTGTCCTTTAAACGACTGCTGATTCCGCCCGCGATAAAAGAGGTTCTTTAACGCGCCTCGGGTATCAGCGTAATCGGGCGAAACGGAAAACGTCAGACGCAGTGGACCAATTATGAAAGCAAAATGCTGTCCCGGAAGAACTCGACGCTGAAAGCGACAGATTTGTTTCGCTTCGTGGGATCACCAGCGCCGAGGAATAATGCAACAAGGGATCAGGAAGAACCGGTCCCTTTTAAAACGATTTCAGCAAATAATGGTGGTATTTCATACAGCCAGGTTGCGATAAGATATAGCGGAGGAGCTGCGGGTCGAGCACGCCAAGTGGAAGAAAGATATCGGGCGATTTCAGATGAAAGTACCCCGCAGAACGAGTTCAACTAATAGGGAGCTGATACCTCGGAGTAATCCCCAAAAGATGACTTCTGTAGCGATAAGAGACTCGACTCCGGGGGGAACTTATCGAATGCCTATTTAACTGCGACGTTTCAGAAATGCGATTAAGGCCCTCGTAGATGACTCGTTCATCATTTTCCGATTGCCACGCAAGCCACGAGTCGAAACCACACTCGACGTGCCACGTGGCTCGTCCAGATACCGAAACTATTTCCAATGACACAAGTTGCCAGTAGACACCGCAAGTATTACAGGTTCTAAAGCAGCGGACGTCAAATTCTCGCCAGGCAGCTGTCCCAGAGGCGCAGTACCGAATAGATCCTCTGGTGACAGCGCATTTGACGCGTGCGTGCATACATGTGTGCCGCAGCGAAGCCCTGATAGCCGTCTAACGGCCGCTCTGCCCATACAGGTACGTGCTCGTGTGGGAAACACGCGACCAGGGGTGCAGGCAGCGAGGGGAGAAACGAAACCATTCGAGAGAACTCGAACGTGACTCTCTGCGAAACGTCGCTGTGGTAGAATCAGGCGAGACGTGGGTAAGTGGAGGAGGACTTAAGGGGACTAGGCAGTCGAAAAATCGATTTTTTTTATTGCATTTTCCGAAAGTACTATCTTTTCTGAATAAAATGCCGTTTGGGTTATATTAAAATTCGCAAAATTGTTGATTTGGCAGCTAAAAAGATCAAGCGGTAACTTATTGCGTCGCCTTTGTCCAGAAACTTTAAACGCGATTTTCTCGAATCTTTTTTTCTCTTGGTTTTTTCCTGATTGCGAACGAATGGAGGTTCAGATCGACTTGAAAAAAATTACAGGATGTGTAAAACATGTGCCATTTCGCCCCAAACCTCTGATATGATCCGTAAAAATTCGAGATTTTTATAAAAAAATTGAGGAGTCACCGGTATTTTTGCAGCGCACAAATATGAACGAATTTTTCTCGGAAAAATCGCCGTTTTTCAGCCACCAATCGCATGATTTTTATTTAATTGTTGTTTTTATAGGTTTGGGCGGAAACTATGAATCCAACAAACAAGAATCTCGCCTTTGAAATCGGATTACGTCACATTTTAACACCGATATTAAAGAAAAACGACAGAAAAACGTTAAAATGTTTACCCGTCGGCAGCGCCATTTTTAAAGCACATATATATTTCTTATTACTTTTTTTTCAATCTGTATGGTAGTAATAAACATTGGGTAAAAGCATATATCTGGATGTGCTTTCATTTGTTTACAAATAAATAAAGGACAGAGTCTATTTCTCACGAAAAAAAGTCCCCTTAAGGGGACTAGGCAGTCAGAAACTCGATTTTTTTTGTTGTTACATTTTTCGAAAGTACCACCCTTCCCGATTAAAATGCCGTTTGGTTTATGTTGAAATTCGCAAAATTGAGGATTTTACAGCCGAAACGGTCGAGCGCGCCATAAACCGTTTCTGGGCGCACGCAGGTAGACTAGATTCCTCTTTCGAAACTTTAAGCGCGTTTTTCTCGGAATCATATTTCCTCTTCGTTTTGCAGTGATTGGGAAAAAACGGAGGTATCAGTCGATTTGAAAAAAAATTCAGCATATATGAAACATGTCTAGTTACGACCTGGACCTACGCATAAGTCTGTAAAAACTCCTGGTTTGTCAAAAAAAAAAAAAAAATAGAATGGCTCTTTTCCCTAGCGAAAAGTGACGTTTCTTTAAAATTTGTCGTTTTGCAGCCACCATTTTTATAATTTTGATTTTTTTTCTTTTTCAATAGGTTCAGGGCAGAATAGGTGCCAGGGCAAAGTATAAATTTCAGAGGATATTTCACAATTAAATTTCTTACGACCAGAATCACTGCAAAATTACAGCGGCTCCAAAAAAAACGCGTACATATCAGACGACTGTAGCGCTGTCATACATATGTACATAATATTCAAATCATTTCTTTTTTACTGGTTATAGTATTAATAAACATTATCCAAACGTACTAGTCACAATTTGTGTTCATCTCCTTGTAATTAATTCGCAAAAAATACTTGATTTTCGAGCGATCTGACTGCCTAGTCCCCTTAAATCGTGGCGCGAAAGTGGAGGAGCCCCGCCAGTGGCCAGACAACCCTTGACCTTACTACTCGGAGGATTCTACGCGCGGTACGCGGTTGAAAGTGCCTGTAGCCTGTCAATCATGTCGAATGCAGGTCACGCGTCTATTTGTGATACCTTGTGACTTGCGGTTGCGATAAACCGCACGCACGTCACACCATGCCGGTCATCCTTGACTCGCGTTTCGGACCGACACGCCTGGATACGCTTGGATATAATTCTGGAACACGCAGTGTGTCGAAACACGCGGCTGTCTCTCGTTTCGCGGATCGAAAGTGTGTGTTAGAATCCACGTGAAGTGGCTCTATCGGCTCGCAACTCCTCTTTAAACCAAACGCTACTGTTTCCCTCGTTAAAGCGCGCCAGATAAGTGCACCCATTCGAGTGGGTGAAAATTGGAATTTAGAGCGCGACAGCCATTGATTTATTCATGGTCTGATGTTTTACATTCATTAATAGTTTAATGAATATAAAGTCGATGTTAAATAGTTCGCCGTTAATTGCTCTGGTAAAACCTGGCTGCAGCCCCACTCTGGCTGGTAGCGTTATTACGATGTCATCCGCCGCCGATCCATTTACCAAACACGGGGCTGGACTGACCTCTAGAGATCCCCACGATGAAGCTCTGGAAAGGGTCGTCCGTCCTTCGCCCGCGTCGGAATATATTACGTCGCGGGCCGAGGGGGGTCGCGAGTTAATATTGAATTCGGGTAAATTCAGCCGGCCCAGACGCACAGCAGGGATGAACTATTAATATACATTAATTTAGCGTGACTCTGAACAAACCCCGCGACGGATCACCGGGACAACGTCCACGGAAATTCGGTGAAAAGCGCCGATGGCCCGGCAAGCGTTGACGTGTACAGCGGCGTTTCTGATATCGCGTCGGGGGGTGTTGGGGAAAGAGCGGTGCAAACAGAGGCTTCAAAACTGATTATAGCCCTAGCTAAATTGGATTTCGTGGCATTGGCTTGGGCATCTATATTTACCGAAAGGGAGGGGACCCGACGTCTCGAAAATGCCAGCGAATTTGGTCGCTCTGAATAATTTCCCTCGCATAATCGGTCTATTCATGGAGCTTCCCGGAATATCCAGCGTCCAACTTCGCCGACACCGTGTTGAAACACGAATTAAGTTGACACTGGATTCGGTAAAATTCATCTCACCGACTCCGACGACGATAGAAGGGCTCGATTGAAGCTATGCGAATGTAACCGTGCTCATCCCCAGACGTTTAACCGCGCGACTTTTTGAAAATCCCGTGGCAGGAAGTTCGCCGTACAGCTAGCGCGTTTTAGTTTCGTTCCATTTCCAGCGAACGGGATTTAACGAACCTACCGGAAGCGACCTCATTACCGGGGAAGACGTCGCCCATTTTCCACGACCGACTGCGAATTTACGCGCAGTGACTAGTCGAAGAGCTTTTTAATTAAATCACGCCACCGACGGCCCGTGCGTCTCGCCCCGATCTCGCAATACGTTACATCCATTAAGCGTCCACTCGATACCCACCGTCCCTCGGACTCCTTTTTTCTCTCACTGCGCGGGAGTGGGCGACAAGCGACCCGCAGTTCCAACCAGACTTGTCGAATTTAATTACATCATCTACTGTCGCGCCAACGATCCTTTACTTTGCTCTTTCCCGTCGGTACTCGCCGCGCTATCATCGCTCCGCTCGTTTACGTTCTCCTCCCGCGGGCGGTTCTTTGCTCTGCCACTTTATTTCCTTCGCAGGGAAGGTCCCCTCGGGGCGAGCGGCTCGGCAAGTGTGTCGCCGAGCGAGTGAGAAGTGCCCCGGCGTTACCCGTGGACTGTAATTAAAATTTTAGATTCGAAGGCTTCCGTTTATAAACGATCCGCAGAAGTTTAAGCGATCCTGCTGACTCCAGGGGTGGTTCTCCCAGAGTTTATGGGAAATGTTTACAGAAGCCCTCCGCTCTAGAATTCAACCCCTCGTGATCACCAGCTCGCCTTGCATATGGCACGGCTACGCTCCGGAACAAAAGCTTTCCCACGGGGATGAAATTACAGCCGAGTAAGATAGTCATTAATCTCAGGCGATCAAGCAGTCCGGTCCCTTCGGTGGGTGGCCGTCAAACGTCTTTGATTGATAGGGACGAATCAATCAAAGGTAATTTACCGAGTCCGGATGTCAGACAATCTTCCTTTCCCACTGAACCTCGACCTTGATGAGCTTCGACGTTGACGGCTTCCTCGAAGACAGTCTTCATCCTTCGTTCGCCTTTCGCGAGGACGATGCATGTATACGTTTTCAAGGGGCCATCAATCATGCGGGAGCTCCCGAGGTGCTTCCTCCTCTCTCTAACAGCCGAGATCGCGCGCTCCTTTATCGAGGGAAAATTTCGCGAATAGGACGCAGTAAAACGGAACGCGTAAAAGGCTTCGAGTGTGCCCCGAACGCTTCCCGGTTATTTCACGGTGCCATTTAAAACACCGCGTAGAGCACGTTGGAATTTATGCGTTGCCAGATTACCATCGATCACGTGGACCTTTCCCACCCCCGGATCCCCCGCCGTCTTTTCCCTGCTCGTAAAAACCCCTTCGACCGAAAATAAAAGCCACGCTCTCTGATAAGGTGCTTTCCCACCTCCCCTTCCTTCTGCTACCCCCGCGAAAAATCTTTCCGCCCTGGCGACCTAGAGGCTTTATATTTCGTTTAGTTCCAGGGATTACAACCTGCAGCAGGAATTGAGAACTTGGCCGTCCCGTGTCTTCGTCGTAAAACATTCGGTTACGCGTTTTAATTTCAGATACGAGCGCCCCGCTCCCACCCAGCCGCTGCGACGGGTTTTGTTAATCTTCGGGAGCGACGCGAGGCTGTCGCGCGGTATTTTACCTGCGTCGACCGATCCCACTCGCCTGTATGGATTTATGCGTCGATAGATTATCTTGGCACGAATACCGGCGCGGGGATTTTGGCTGCCGCGGGATAATAATCGATCGATGCCCAAACGCGGGTGAAAATTTGAGGCTTGTCCCGCGAAAAAATAGAGTACACCGAACACAATGG
Source organism: Andrena fulva (assembly GCA_946251845.1). Classification (NCBI taxonomy): domain Eukaryota; kingdom Metazoa; phylum Arthropoda; class Insecta; order Hymenoptera; family Andrenidae; genus Andrena; species Andrena fulva. The sequence goes on along the minus strand of OX276329.1, from coordinate 54,548,642 downwards.
TTTTCCTTCCATGGAACCGCGATCGCGGGATCGCGGGGCGATATGTCGAGGCTGCTCGACGGTCATTGGTATTAACGATAACGGATTATCGGGGCGTTTAATTATTGAAAATATTGAAAATTCTATCGAATGCCGCGCGATTCTAATTACTTCACACAGGGAACAGGGAATGATTCGGGGGGTTATCGGGATTTACGATGCTTTCGGTTATCGGCAGCGAGTATATCGAGGCGTATCGAATGAATTTGAATAGAAATTGACGGCATCCTGACGGAGTCGCGTTATTGATGACTCCGGAGCGTACGTGATACGGCGGAGCTTAACGACGAGCGGAAGTTCGCCCAGCATTGTGCGAACCGGCCATGAAAAATTGCGCCAACAGGCCCAAAAGAAGTCGCGACACACGAGAAATTGCCTTTGATGCGAGATATTCGAAACGCCCATGGAATGCCAGCAAAAATGGCATCGGCATTCTTCATAAAGTAGAGAAAGCAGTTGAAATAAACGACGGCAAAAAGGGCACGATGTGTGTGTCGTACGCGTGTGCGACAAAAGAATCTGTAATGTTTCGAGAGCATCAATATGGACCCTGTACCGAAGACACCCGAACATCAATCAAATGCTCGGCCGGGCAGTGATAATGTTACCTAATGGTTCGAGAATTCTGTTGTACAGGCAGTGGAGGAATGGTGGTTAAAGAATGATCGATGGAAACAGAGCGTTCCCTGTTTCATTACATACTTCAGGGAAATGAGGTACATCGTGTGCTCCACTGCCAAGGGACCCGATAAATTTGGCGAACGACAGGGGACACGATATTCGTCGAAACGTCGTATCGTAGCAGGGCGTAATTATGAACCCCACAAAATTACCTTTTTTAAAAAAAGGTACAAAAAAGAGCGCCAAGTATATAACCCATTCAAAAAGAATCGCATTTAGAAACATTGTCGTAAATTAATATAAATTTATTAATGTGCTATATTTTTTAACTTTACAAAAGTAATGATATACTATAATTGCGCCAATTATCACAATGACTATTTATACAAAGACAAAATGTATTAAATAATATTAAGCAGATATATTTTTATACAAATAAATATTTTAATACGAATAAATATTTTATTCAAAATACTTGGCGCTGCTCTCCGAATTGATGTTGCTAAACTGAATAAATATGTATAAATTGCATTAAAATCTTTTTCTTTCTTTCTTGTCTCAGTGGTGTCTTGTCTTGTTTTATATTTATTAACCAAGACAATTAACATTTTTATCAAACCCAAGCTATCCATTAAGACCATTCAAAACTTAATCGGATCTGCCGTTATTGAGATTCGGTAATCTCAGGGTTCTTCCAAAAACCGCTCGGCGTTATATAGCCACGAGTGACTCGCGCTGCGCATATACCTATATATACTTGGCGCGAGACACTACCGTGTCTCTTGAATATTATTATTATTATTATTATTATTATTATTGTTATTATTATTATTATTATTATTATTATTATTATTATTATTATTATTATTCGAAGTGGAAGACGTAATACAGCATGAGCATTTGGAAGATGTGGTTCGCATACCAAGGATGCAGGAATTTCGCATAAGCAGATTCGCCACCATTTACGGTCACATAAACCCTGTTTATACGACGTCGCAATATCTCCATATCGACGTCTCCGCCATTACGAGGAGACGTATTTTTTTACGTGACTCGTTTCATATTTCTCGTCCGCGAGGAAGCTGCGATGGGAGCGGGAGGTGAAACGGCGCCCGTCGTTTATATCGGGGAAACTTTCGCAATTTTAAGTTGGGGGTGATGAAATAATTTAGCGCCGAAGTTGTAAGGAGGAGCTTTCGATGTTGCATTGTGTCTCTCAGTGAGATTTAATTTCCCCCGTCCGCTGGCGTAATCTCTGATCGCCCCGCGGAAAAGTGAGTAGAACCACTCGTCGAGGGTCGCGCGCCGCGTGACAGTTCGCGGTGAACCGAGCCAAACGCTCGCCCTCTGATTGCTCGCCAACGGTGACAGGGTTTGTTAGAATCCCGCAAATTGACTGAACGCAGTTTAATTGGCGTGCCGTGTAAGCAGTCGACGCGTCCTTTCCAAATGCAATCGGCAAACCGATCGACGGCGCGAAGTCAAACGCGGCCGGGATTTACCATAGAGCGCGCCTCACTTTTCGACTGGGGAATCCAATCTCCCTCGAAACGTTTAAGACGATCGATGCTGCGAAGCGCGGGCCGAGGCTTCCCATCGGATCGATGGCGATTAAGTGGATCAATAGACGCGAGTCTGTACGAGCCGTATAACCGATCGACGATGAAGGCGAACTTCCCTCGTTCATAAGAAACCGAATTGAGGTACCCTCTGTAAGAAGACAATCGAATCGAGCACGAGCGTAGGAACGCGAAATTCTCCCGGCGCGAGCGAATAGGATGGATTAAGCTTAAGACTCCGTATCCGCGTCGATATAGTACCCATTTTCAATTTCATCTTTCCAGCGGCGCCGTCCTTTAAATCATGGAAGACGGTACCTGTCCATTAAAATTAGAAACGATTGCTATCTCTTGGACCTTGGTTACTTATATCTCTCGCCCGATATCGGACACATGCCAACGCATCCGGAAGTAACGCTCGCGATCAGGATTTCATCTGACCAATAAATTCAGCGGAGGGAGAAGGTGGATGGGCGAAACGCAAAAATTAGGTTAAACCTCGTGGCCTCCGCCGCATTGATTTTTTTTCTCTTCCTCTAGCAACGTTCGCACAGTATTCCTCCTGCATCCAGCTGCGAAGCTTCTTTACGAAGCTGCCCGGCCTCGAGATACACCGTCGGTGCCGTATCGCCGAGATAACTTTAATATCGCGACTGAATTAGGTGGCGGCCAATGGTCCGCTCCCGGCGCTCGTATTTGTAGCGCGTGTCCCGCCGTAAATCTCGACCGTAAAGATTTTAAAGGAATTAAGCCCGATCCTTTAACAGCATCCCATAACGGCGTTCCTTAGAAAAATGAAACCGCGTTCTTGCTGAGTTTATGGTGGATTGATATCCCCAGGGATTTATCCTCGCATGGAATTTACGGTCCACGGTTTAATAGAAATTTCAGCGCGGTTCCAATGCAACAAATCGATTTCGTTGAGCCTCCGATGCCCTGCACGATAGTAATACGTCTAATCGGTATCGAAGAGGGGTTTAAGGAAGAATAAGCAGAGTCACTCGATTCACCAGGGATTACTCCTATTTTCGTTTATAATGGTACACGATATGGAGTTAAGATACACGCGAGACCTGGCGATTCCTCGTTCTACAGATTTCCTAACAAGTTTCGTTTCATTCCCGTCGGAGTACGTATTCAGCAGGTGTTACGACGGTTAAATGCAGCAGGCTGCCTCTTAAATTAACTTCGCCTTCTGAAACTGTACTTGGGACGGATACTCGAACGTCTGGAGGACCTCTCGGAAGCTTATGCAACACGGCTGTTTATTCTCGCCTCTTCTGCCGAAGGCGAACGGTTACGAGCCACTTGTTCCGCAATCTTTTGCGCGCTCGCTGCCGCGGGTTGCGCGATATTTATTCACCGTTGCATCGAGATTTCTGCCAGTCTTCTCGCGGGTCTTCCGGCCGGTCGGCGAGCAAATAATAAATCCCGAGGGAAACTGCTCGTTTCGGTTTTCACTTTGCCCCGTTCTGTTCGCGCCGCCGCGAAGTGTAGAGAACCGATTGAGCATGCTTGATAAGCACTCTCGTTAACAAGCTGGTCGCCTTAACGTCTGGTACAGGCGCTGTTACTTACACCCTCGACCCACCCTGCGCCTTTAGTCCACGGATTTTCCAGGCTTTCTAACAGTAGCTCTCCGCTTATACCCAGAGCTTATCGAGCGAGAGCTTTCGCCGCGCTGGGTATTTCTCGGAGACTCGTTCCCCTTCATCGGAACCGGGCGAGAAATTTCACTCGTTGCCTGTCGCCAATTTCGCTGCTTGACGTCTCTGTCTCGGAAACGACATCCAATGGTCATTAAGCAGCTCCGAAGCTCAATCTTCCGTGGATGGAACGGCTCGCTTCCTTCCTATTACTCTGAAGACGGCGAGAGCCGGGAATTCGGGGCCGACCTGCCCTCGGCGCGAAAATATCGTCGTCCTTCATTTTCGAATGGTTCTCACTCGACGCACAGCGGGCGCCCGTTTTCATTTTCCAGCGCGCCAGCGCGAGCATGAAATTAATTAAAGCACTCTCCCCGTGAATTACGATTAATGGCATTCGACGGGACGAAAACAAAGCTCGCGAACAAACGAGAGGCCCGTCACGAGGTCCCCTCGAACGCCATCCACCCTCCATCCCTTTTTGCACCCGTAAACGCGGGCGTTTCAACGTGTGCGAAGGGGTGGGATTTATTCTGCGCGGCCACGCTCGCGATTATAAAAGGCGGATTCGAAAAAGGTTGCCGTGTGCCGTCGCTCTAATTCGATTTCCGTGTTCGCCGTGGAGAACCCTTACGGAAGCGATGGAGAAGCCGGCCGGGACGCGATAAAATTCTCGATAGCTCGCGACGTGGTCTGCTGTCTTAAATTCTGCCCGGTGGATCACTTCGGCTGTTGATAGCGCTAGCCAGCAATAAAGTGACAGAAGACGGGCAATAGTAGTGTATCGTCGATCGTCCACCTTAGAACCGGGCGTCGCGATTTCGACGAGAGCTTTCACTATGGAATCAGTCATAAAATATCGACGTGGATGAATGGAAGCAATTCCTGGAATTGGTAGCTGCTAATGAGTACTAGCTTTTAGCACAGAGACCCTCTCTCGCTCAGTTTAACTGGGGACAATTTACCTTTAACTGCTGTGCTTTTTAGAGAACACTTAAATTCTAATTTTCCTCGGTGCTCATCGATTCCCCTACAGGTCCTGACCCCCACGTTCCAGACCTCTACATTGAAATAACTCCCTTCGTCCTCATCCAGTGAACCGTACGACTCTTACCCTGGATAGGCCACTATAAATTCGAGCGACAAACTTCCGAACCTTTCGTTGACTCTGCGCGAATCCCGAGGCTACAGTCGTATCGTAAACAAGCTCCTGGAACTCTCGATCGTAACAACAGCCGAATAACGAAATATTACGTGACCGAACTGTAGGTCTCGGCGTTGTTTCGCTCCGCTGCCGCACCCTTTTCGCGTGGCAGTTGTTCCTAAGGTTCCCATTTCGGCTGTCGGCACTCGTCCAAGACGAACGTCGAAACTCCTCCGACCAAGGGAAGACAGAGAGAAGCCCCTGCGCAGGGTAGCTTCCCCCCTGGAAGCTTCCTGCAGAGGCGCAACGAGCCTCGCCTTGTGTACAGAAGATAACGTGGCCCAAGTTGAACGGGATTCGCGTGGCCACGGTAAAAGGCCCGGCCGCTTCTGCCCGTTTTCGTTCTCAGCCGGCTGGCTCGTTCGCGTTTTACCGTCGCCAGTTGCTTTCACAACTTTTTACGAGCTGCAGCCGTCCCCGTAACGTTCGCGGCTATCGGCGTACTTTTATCAGGTGCATTCTTTCTCCTGTTATCGGGAGTTAATGCGCGGGATAAGAAGCGCACACTGTTCCCCGTGTATCCTAAGAATCCTACAAAGATCACTGATAAAAAAAAAACTGAAGGATACTTCGCTAAACGAAGCCCTCGCTTTAAGTGCTTCGATGGTAACTGCAACTAGGAAGTCTACTGGAACTCCTTGAGTCTACGTAAAAGGTAAGTTATTCTATGAGAGGCAGACAGAGGAAATCCCCTTGCCCGAACCTCGACCCACGACACCCCTGCTCCGCAATAAGCCTGGGCGAGACTATCGCGTTTGCAGGACGCTCCCAGCTGAGCCCCTTGGTCTCAGCACTGGTGGACTAGCTCAGGTACCACGGGATCGCCGGTTCCCGTCCCGAGGACATGCTTCGGGGGATAAAACGCCCGCGACACGAGCCCCAGAACCTGTGGGATGCTTTCGAGGACACTCATTCATCGGTCGATTATACTCTCCGTTTGTCACGTCGATTCGCCCCGATACGGGCGACTCGATCGTGCGAAAATCAATCGCCGCGTGTAATCAATGAAATAGATTAAACGTCGGCCCCCTCGGCACGCATCCGCAAAAGTTTGTCGAGGCCTCGATATTTCACGGAGGATTTATGACACGCCGGGTGTGCAGGAAGCCAGCGGAATGCGTTCCATCGACGTTTCCGCGATTGTTCGACACGCTCCTCAGCAAAAGAAACAATCGGCGTGCCTGGAAAGTAGAAGCCACCAGCAAGCGCTCTCGCGGCACAACACCGGCAAACAGTTGCCCGTCAGAAATTCAAGCGAACGCCGCGTCATGCTAATGCTCGGAATTTCAAGTGACTTTAAAACAAAGTTCGACGAGTCGCGAGGAGCTGTCACGTTTGCGGTTCAATCTTTAGAGAGGAACCCGTCTCCTTCGAGTGTGCTACATATTTTGAGACATCGTGCATGTTGAACGCGCCGAAGATAAAATACGTCTGACTGAAATAAGACGTTGAACGGAATCACTCTCACTTACGATGAAAAGCGAAAGGAAGGATTGCAGCTTAATTGGAAGGATTGAAACACGACGAAACCTTCGGTTAGCAGTTCACTTTGACTCACTTTCCTTCGACAAGGACCTCGTTATGCGCCCTTGATCCTAGATAATTGCCTGACATTCATCTCCTTCATGAATTGGAACTTCTGGAGTTGCTCCTTTGATCGATCCTTTGACAGTACTCTCTCTCTCTCTCTCTCTCTCCGCCTCTCTCTGCATCGTTCTCTGTGGGAAGAGGTGAAATGCAGCAGAGGTAAGCATCGAAGCCAGCTCGTCAGGCTCACCCGCTGCGTATCCCTGTGCCGAACAGTCGAGTTTCCAATGCACGGACTGCGTTCTATTATGCATACATTGCCCCGAATAGAAATCTGAAAGGCGACCGGGGGATTCCAATCAGTTTCGACTCCTGCCGCGGCGGATCAGTATTTTCCGAGAGGCGCGTCCTCCGTTTCTGGCCCTTTCTCTGCCGCCCCCTTTGGGCTCGCGCGTGCACGCCGAGTCTATCGCGAAATTGGATTTCCTATCGGTCTCTTCGCGATTTCGAAACGCAGATCGCAAGGGGAGGTCGAGGGGCGCAGGAAGTCGCGGACAAAGGGACGCCTGCGTTCCCTTTTACCTTAGCGGAGTCGATTCCTCTGTCTTCCCTCTTCGCGGCGAGGCGGCCACGGTCTGCTGGCGACGCGTGCACGCGAGTTTCTGGTCCAGCTGCCTCGAGAATCGTCCCTCGAGGGCATCGAGACGAATACATCGAATGCACGACCGCAACTCGAGGACAAGGGAGGATTGCTCTTCTTCGTCGTCGCGAATCCCACGCGATATTTCCTGTAAATTTTCCGCTACACGCCAGACACCGTTCCACAGGAGCGTATAAATTAGAGAGCACGCTGCGCCAGACTCGTGGAATCTTATGGAGGAAGAAATTCGAGGCTGGCTTCGAGAGATAGTTGCCCGCGCGGAGCGTCCTGGCGCACGGCCAACATTTTGGTTACACCGGGCGGGGGTTTAACTACCCCCATGGAAAGCGACTCCCTCGGAATGCGAATCACGGGTTTTTCAATGGCGCATGGCGACTGGGGAAAATATATCGACCGTGGTGCACGGTAGATCTATCGTTTGAAGATGTAATTAGCGGAACGTGATCCAAATTTATTCTTACTCCGTGCAGGTCAGTTGAAATGTCTAATAAATGTAAAATATTTTCCCCGTCCCCTGTGAGCTTGAAATTGGAACGCTTCCGACAGTCGACTATATTTGTTGATAACGGATTTCAATCGCAATATCTTCCGACGACCATTCGCCTTCCAAAATCTCTCTCTATGCAAATCCAATTGGAACTTATATGGACTGCTACTTCCGATAATGGTCGAGATCGAACTATTCGATGTGATTTGGACTTACCTAAAACAGAAAGAAGCACTATTCGAAAAGAAGTATTCGACCACGTCCCTGACAGCGTAGCAGTGAAAAGGGCCACTTGAATTTCGAAGTATCGAATTTGCCCTTTAAAGATGTCGTTACGATAATCCGAGTTGCAGTAGCTTCGCGAGCCGTTGGTTCAATCCTGGAAATTATAGCCTGGGCTAGGGGCACAATCAGTTTCTGCCAGCAAATGGTCATGGGATCGTATCAACCCTTGTTGACTGCTGCCTGTCGACGCTCCGCGTCGTTTCTAGGTCAGCGTCTTGGTGATAGCGGAGGAGCAACGGGCTCAATGATATTAGCTTCGAATTACGCAAAATTACTTATTTCACTTGAGAGAAGATCTCTGTTACCGCTCCAAATTTCTCCACGAAAATACCCATAACATCCTGACGTCTAATAAAATCAACTTCTTCGACGATCATTTATGTATTTCTGGTTGCACATCACAATTTAAACACATTACGATGGAAATCACTTCCTTCGCATAACACCAGATAAATATATCAATACACAGCTTGATTTACATTGGTAGAAATTAGAGGTCGTGGCTTTTCACGTGTATCTAAATACACGTGTACACGGATTATAAGTACACGGATGCATGGTCGCCAAATACCGCCTCATACAATCAACTATAAATAGAAATACATACTTTGTTGTCAAGTCGGCATGACAACGTTCACGTCGTCCGTGAAACGAACTACACGAATATCCGTGAACAGAACTACACGGGTATCCGTGAACAGAAATACACGGGTATCCGTGTATTAAAAATTACACGGATTGAAGTTCGGATACGTTTACTACACGTGTACACGTGTATGTAAATACACGTGAAATAGGGACCTCTGGTAGAAATGACCTGCAGCGGCCACTGGAGTCGAGCGCTATCGCTTCCAGTAGAATAGCGCAGCATTGGTCAGCCCTGAAATCAGAAGCTGCAAATCACGCCTGACAAATTGGTATATAAATCCTAAGCCACAATGAATTGATACATTCCCAAGTAACTTCCATAAAGATCCATCACGTCTCCCCAAAGTGACATGGAAACGAATGGATGCATAATTTTCCTGCGACCGCTAATTAAAACTGGGTTACACAAGTAATGAGTGTTGCATTCGCTACCACTGTATAAACTTTGAACTCCGGAGTTTTCGAACCGAGTTGCACGCTGTTTAAAAATAATCACCCGTCTCGCAATATTTCATTCCTGCAAATTCGATTGAGCAGGAGAGCGCTACAGCTCCGTCCTGTTAAGTTTGAGAAACTCGCTGCAAGTTACGCGCACTTTCCCTTCCCGCCGACAGATGAAACGTTAATTAAATCGTAGACCGGATTTAATTTTTATTTCATCTCGGTGGCTCGATTCACTTGCCGAGAAATTTAACTCGCTTAAGACGCCCGCTCGCAGTTGCGAGCCTGACGGCGCAACTTTCGCGCGTCGCAAATTTTTAAACGGCTGCGCGCACCTTCGCCGGACGGCACGTCCCGTCGTAGCTCGCGGTTCGGTCGTTGTATTAATTACAAATGCAATTAGGAAACGCTGCATACATATTTCGCGCACGTGTCGTGCATTCCGCGAATCTTGGGCGTTTAATATTGATCAAAGCATTCTATAAACACACTGCGCGCAGAATGACGGGTATACGAACAATTTAGCAGACGGAGAGATAAGATTTTCCATTGTGACGGCTCCAGCGGTGCTCGGGCACGTTCGAGAGAATGCATTCAAAGAGATCTGCAAGAGAAGGTGTCTGTCCACCGTAAATTATGCATTGTGCTTCTATCTGTGACGGCGCCGCTGATATGCAAATAGAAATTGTACCACTGAACGAAGCTGCTGGATATTAATTTTAATTTTCATTAGGATTTCCATACCCAGTAATTTCAAAATATGATATATCGCGGGCGGTATTCCGGTCGCTTCGGTAATAAAATTCAAAGTGGAACCACAAAATTGAGTTGCTGGAATTACGTGCACGTTTGCAAGATGCGTGGTCAGATTTGCCGTAATATTTGAATTCGGTGTTCACATCTGCCCTAGAGCAGCTTCGACTCACTGAAACATGAGGATTTTCCTAGTTCCTCTGAAGATCTTATGATCGGGACAGCAAGAGCAGAAAAATTTAACGAATTTGTGCAGATATTATCCTGAGACACGCGCATCATTACGCATTTCTCGAACTCCTTCGTCGGTGTACACCCAGTTTATTTGAAACTTGTACCTCAGGTTGCTGCAGGCAAAATATGAAGGTATATTTTCCCGAAGATACTGTAATGTATACGTTGGAATCAAATAACATGAAAGGTTGCAGTTAGTTCTTAGCATTCAGAAAACTGTGATCAATGACTTCTTCTTTTACCCATGATCGTGAAGTCCGGGAAGTAAAAGCCCCACAGTAATTTTTCTTCGGTCAAGATTAAGTGTTATGCACCGCGTTGCTGCACAGGAACATATGTAGGGTAATAATTTGCTGACACTGATAAAAATATAAAATATATATTAAAGATGAACAATGTGGTTAAAAAAGGAATACAGAGACTGTTCAGGTCGAACGTTGCGGCGGAACTGCCGGCTTCGACGCCGATCGTCGACGACGTTCGGCAATGCGTCACTCACCACGCACGCACGCACACACACACACACCGCAACAACAAACGCCACGCGGTCTCACCTCAAACGCACATGCCGACGAATCGCACGGCCACATCTCTTAAAACCTACACATAGTTCCTAATTCTCCCATAAGTTTTCATTATTTTGGAGGCTTTTATATCATTTTATGTTCCATTAGAGCTCAACGGGATCACGTGGAACTTTTGGAACCTGCAAATTTTATTGTACCAGTCGACTCAGCGATTATAAATGTATTTAATCTCTCGCTCACTCTGCCCCCGTTTCCCAACTTTAATTACGTCCACTTCGACCGGATGCACGCTCGATTTTACGAGATTCTTCAACAAAATGCGTTCTCTGCGCGAGCTCCCGCCTTCTGCCCAGAATCTCCCTACTAACCGAAATACTTCGTGTCTACAGGAATATCAGCTGTTTTAATTAAGTCGACAGCACTCCAGGGACTTGGAGAGTACTCGAAGCTAACAGACCTATAAGTAATCGCCTGAACGACGTTAAATCTTCTGGCCAGGGAAAAGGTCCCCCGGGGTGACCAAGTGAACGACTGCTCCAGTGAGAAATCTCCTCCTTTTTCTTTCGAACAGGCGGATGGAACTTCTTCATAACTCCCTCGAAACTTCTCGAGTGTGGCGCGAGATCACCTTTAAACTGTAAACGCGACGAGTATGCGTGAACGTGGAAAGCAGGGACACTGCATGGCGCCACGATGCAGGAGGATTAAAGCAAGCACTGATATTTCGCGTAGCTTCTCCGCTGGCATTTCAATTCCAGCAGAGAAAAAATCTGTGAATTCGAGCGACACAGATCACAGCGCGGATGCAACTGAATCTGGAATCCAGTGTGCCGGAACTAAACGTCCACACGGCTTTTCGGACGTACAGTCACAGTTCATAGTTGACGTACCCTTGCCGAGTCTGAAAGCCTCCAACAACATATCGCGACTCTATCGGATTTATTCGGTCGTATCGGCGACGGGTCGCTCAGAGTTCCAACGCAGGGCGTTCAATTATGCAAACAGACGGATTCGCTGTAAAATTTCGCCAAATGCCGCGGCACCAATAGCGCAAGAGGGATCTGTTCGTGGGTGGGTGGCAGCCTGGCTGGCCATAGTCTGCACGCCTTGCGTGGTAAGTCGGTCGAAAGGATAGCCCGCGTTGAAGTCGCGTGATATTTTATTCATAGGCGAACTTATGCCATAAAAGAAATCCCCACGACTGCGTGAACGCCTCCCCCTCGCCTTTGTTTCTCGTGTCCTTTCTTTCCATTAGCTTAGACTTGGAAAATGGCCCGCAAAGAGGCACGGAGAAGGATAAGCTTGAACGTTCGGGCGACGAGCGACCGAAATTCTTAATGTAGCCGAAGGGAATGTTAAAGCCCTGGACCGCGCATCGATGACGATATCCCTGCGAACCACAATTGAATTATTGGCTGGGGAAGAATTCTAGGAAAATCCGTGGAATTTCGAGTTAAACTGCTAACTCGTGCTGGGCGTTCGTGAAGCGGGGCCAGCGCGTGCCGTGTGTTTGCGCGATCCTTTGACTTTTACGCCGGTACGTTCGATGAAATGAGATCTGGTGGATGTTTCCGGGGTATTGGAGAGTGGGATGGGCAATCCAGGTCGGAATTCAGAGTACCGCACCCGTTTATGCATTTCCCAAGGCTCTTTCCGTTGCGGTAGGTTATGGCAAATAGCGATGAGAGTTGAACTAAAAGCTGCAAGAATCGCAAGTTAATTTAAATGGGATTTCGTTCGACTCCTCGAAACCCCAAAAGTATATATTGAATCCTGTTGATCAACTTAGATTTTTATAAGCTCACCGAAGAAGCGGCTTTACCCAATGCCCCACTTCAATTACGAGGCTTGTCAGAATTCGAATCGCCACGAACGCCGTGGCAACGCACCTGGGCTATTTTTGATCAGCTGCCACTTAACATGTACGTGGAGGAATGAAAATAGAGAAGCGGTGGCTCAGTAGCGGCGCGGAATTAACGGCGTGCACACACACATGGATCTAAAAGCAGCTGCGTGTGACGCTTGATTGATCGAGAATGTGTCAACTTCACGTTGCAGTACAACGCATTACTGCTTCGGCCCTACGCGAAGTCCTCGTAATAGAATTACAGCAAAAAATCATTAAGCAGCTCGCAAGGATGAATCGGCGTGAATTGTAATGCAGAAATAACATTGGAGAAATGTTCCTCGTTATTTCCTTACTCGCTGAGTGTATCTGCAGCGGGTCTGACCATGCATGGGCTTAGACTACTGCTGACGAAGCTCCAGTCATTCCTAATTCCTACACGCTGCAAGTAATATTACCCCGCATTGGTAAGAAAGTACATATTTCAATCCCTCAATGTTTATGCGAAACAACGTCCATCCATGGAGGAGTTGATCGGGATGATCGGTTACATGTTACGCTAATAGAATTCCCTCGGCAACGACTGCGATGTTCGAGATTTGATTATCATTTATCACACAGTCTGGGGTTAGCCCTGGACTATGTGGACATAGGCCAGTGGTCTACGCAAATTGCACCGAGTTTCGACTGCGGTTGCACCTGGACGTGCTACTACTTGGCCGATCCGCTTCGTTCAATGAAATTTACCGTAATTGTGAGTGGACGTCGGGCTCCCCGCTGCTATAACGCGGTGATACTTAATGATTCACGTGGCATCTCACAATTACCGGGCGGAATTCCGCGCGCAATCAAGCTGAAGCTTCCCACCACGGTTCGATTCGCTTTTTGCCATTCCCCGCTCCGTCGTAACGTCGTTACATGCAATTAATGTTTGTCAAGCGGGCTCGCCGACATCTCGTTTGCGCTCTTTGTGTAATTATACAGTATAGCGGGCGCAACATGCCACGTTACGCGAGAAGGTAGAGGTCTGGCAATCCCATTTAACGAATGTATTTCCTGAAAGAAGCCGAGTAACGAGGAGCATTTGCTTTTGCGCCGCGGTCGTAGTACTTTCGAGGAGGCAGCTGAGTGCGGAATATTCCGCGAATATACCCTGCGTGCGATGTCACATATTTGCATAGGTTTTCAGAAAAAACTTGTGCGCATCTTGCGCCAGGGGGGGTTGCTTCCAGGCGCCATACCTCCGGCAGTAATAACCGCGCAAACACAGACCCGGTGTTCAATTAGCAATATTCAAATTTTGTTAAGAGGGAAGGCGGCCGACCTACATAGCTTTTAGTGGGAGCCTCGTTATCACTTGGAAGCTCGCACGTTTCTAGCTGAGTTTGTCGTTTCTGGAGAGGAGAGGGCATATCGTGGCCCGTTCTTCTCGCGACCCTATGTACCTACCTCTTGATTACCATCCCCTCGCCTCCTGGTTACTCGCCGTTGTCTGATTTGCAAATGTATAACGCATTTCTGCCAAACTAAATACGTAACCTTGCGCCGACGACGAGCCCGCTGATATCGCTGGCTTATTTCAATTACTCCCGGCCGTTTCTAGCATCATTAACTAATAATTAAAGAGGCAAGAAGTCGAGAACTAAAGCGAAGAACTCGGCCCGCGGCGCGGGCTAAGTTTCACGGTTTATCGTTAATTTCCCTCGAGGAGAGCACCGTGACCGAAAACTTCTCGATTATTCCCCGTCCCGGGCGCGACTCTGACAGCAGGAAGGACGCCTTACGGGGTCTCGGTTTACCAACGATTCTCGAGGTCGCTTACAGCATCGTTGCCGCGGAGTCGCGCCGTGCCCGTCGCGTTAATCGATAATCTTAGAGTTTGAGCCGAAGCATTAAATGAAAATTGCCAGATAACCCAATTAGAGCGCCGCGGAGCGGCACGGAACGATCCGCGTGCGCCGTATAAATAATTACGGAGCTGTGCCGCCCCCTCGAGCACGGGGCAGGGACGGCCCGAAACCCCCCGGTGAATTTCTGCATCATTAGCTTTCCCATTTCACGCGGCATTGTTGCGTTTCACGCAGCGCTAACGATTCGATAATACACGGCACCCTCCCTGCTCGACGCCTGTGCCACGATTTGTCAAATCTTTCGTGAAAATTGGACGGCCCTGGGACCGTCGCGTTCCGCGCGCCTCTGCATTCCTCGCGCGCGTTAGCCTCGTGCTTCTAGCTAACAGTCGCATGCGGCGTTTCTCGCGTCCCGCCATTAGACAACGACCGGGCAAATGGGCCACCCCTTCGCGGCCCTCTAACGTGGCGCAACAGGCGCCCTGCATGCTCGTACGTCATAATCAACAACAGAGATATGCATTCCAGTGGCATAGAATTAAAACGTTGATACCCGTCCAAGCTGTGGCGGGAGTGTGTCAGCATCGAGCTTGGTCGAAAGTGAAACGGCTAGGAAAGAGCAAGGCTCGCGTGACGGAACGCATTCTGTCGAAATAAAGTCCGCGGTGCTCGTGAAATATCAAGAACACCGTTTAAAGTGTCGCGGGGGAAATAATTCCCTCGCGATTGCCTGCACGCGAGTCCCTTGTATCCGCAAATTTCTACTTCATGTACGTCTGCATCAAAGATTCGCTGATTTTAGGCCGATTTTATTGATAACGTGGCCGCAAATGTCGCTACTGTATTGCGTGAGAAATATTTTTTTAAACGCAGCCCGGATTTTAATTTCACCTCGCTATACTTATTGTTAATACAATTTCGCTGTCGGTTTGAAGATCTCATCGCGTATCCAGCCGAACTCGCGGGT
Source organism: Andrena fulva (assembly GCA_946251845.1). Classification (NCBI taxonomy): domain Eukaryota; kingdom Metazoa; phylum Arthropoda; class Insecta; order Hymenoptera; family Andrenidae; genus Andrena; species Andrena fulva. Next base: position 54,533,347 of record OX276329.1, on the reverse strand, counting down.
GCTCGGCGGCCGGTTTTCCGCGGGACGATAAATTTCTCTGGGACACGTTTTAATGCTGCGCGCAACAGGGTCGCTCGTAAATCGTAATCAGTTTAATGCGGCTTACATGTTAACTGCGGAAACGGACCGCAAAGTGTAACGACTCGCGCCGTTCTGCATTCGCCGTAGCGCCGAAGGGAGAGGACGTCTCGAAGGACGAAGTAGTACTCGGAGGCGAGCACGTGCAAGACAAGTGGAGCGTAGGGTGAAGAAAGAGGCGAGAGGGTGAGACGCTCCCGTCGATCGATTAGCTGGACTCGGCTGCTAGCTGCCTAGAGAAGCTCCAGGAGGTAATTGCGACTCGCCTTGTTCGCTTCGCGACACTTTCCTGCTTCTCCCCTTGAACTTCTCCCTTTACAGAGAAGCTATCGTTTCATCTTGACTTCGCTAGCCACCTTACGGCCGTGTGTGTTATTTTTAACACGAAGTAACGGGCTCTGCAGAAGTCCCTTCGACCGCCTTCACCTCGTGCCTCTTGATCCCACGGGGAACCATGGATCCTCAGCAATTCGAACCTCAGAATTAATCGTATGGCGGAGCTTCTCGTGAATATTGGGCTCCTATTAAGACTACTCCCGCAACACTGGGTAAAATGCACCCGTAATGCACCTTTCATATTCTTTAAGGGTTGCCACAACCACTCGCTCGACTGCACCACGGGCCCCGTCCTTTCATCCCTTTATCTCGTGTACGCAATATCGTTTCACCTCCCGCTCTCGCGAGTCGTTGTTAATTACATGGAAGCGTGGCCACGCCGTTATCTCGACCACTTAACCATACCTTAATACCCCATCACCTGGAAATTACCAAATTCCACGTAACAAGCTCTAGGTTCGCGTTCAGCTCTATCGTAATTTCCCTTTTTACGGGGTCTGGATTCCGGCCAAATCGCTTTCTGCCCCTGTCCCAACGTCCCCGGTCCGTGCGCCGCGATTTTCCCTTGGATTCCACCCCTTTCTCTTTCCGGCTTCATCTCGATTTACCCTCGATAGGATACCCGGCCTCCCTATTCAGAATTTCAGAGTTATCCGCCTTTAAATCGACTTTCTCTCTCTGCTTGAATTGGATACCTGAACCTACACCTGCCTTCTGCCCCAGAGGTAGCCACCCCACCGCTCCATTCCGTCCCCCATTTCCTCCCTTGTAATGCCCCATCGTTTCGTTAATTACGCTAGATTCGAATCTGCGTTACCGTTGATCCGCGATTTCGAGTTATAAGAGCTTGAGAAAGCTATTAAAAACAGTGACTCCCGCATTACGAGACACAGGAGGTATAGTGGTACCTAATAGGACTGGACAACGAGAATTTTTATTGACCGCGGTAGGCGAGAAACTCCAGAAACTGTGCTTTGGCTGGCTTTCAAATTCCCATTTCCACTTTATCCCGTTTAATGAAATTACGAAGGAGTTTCGCAGCTCCTTTTAAAATAATTCCCAAGATGGAGTGCTCGCAAAAAATGGGGGGAACGAGAGTGTTCCCCGCGTGCAGGGAGTTCACGTATTTGATGCATCACGTGGAAATGTTAACGCCGCGTTCCAGAATATCACTTTGAAGATCACGTAGTCCATATTTTTCCCCAATGTCTGGAGCGGGGAATTTACTGCGGCTGTCCATATCCACCGGCGAAATCTACTTAACCCAATTCGAGGCAATCCGCGGCGATTTATAGTTCCCATTGATTCTAATGGAATCGAAATCCCTATCGTTTCGTGGCCAGCGTCACTCAAATAGCCGCCAGAATGACTTAACACGGCCATGCGAGGTCCGAAATGTCGCTGACGAATTAAAACCCCCGCAGTTCTTGCCTGCGCTTTCCCATTTCCATCCGCGTCGCGGGTTCGGCTCGCTATACACGATTTTTCATCCCCCCTGACCATCGCAACGTACACATTTCCGCGTAATATTTCGGCCACACTTTTCGCCGTTCGGCGAAAGCGTTTTGGATGTAGAAATAACGAAACGTTAACGTGCCAATGTCCGCTCGGTCCATCGCGTCGCATCATACATCATCGTGATGTATCGGTACGACTTCCCAAATGATTTTTCTCCTGCCAACTAAGTTTTCCTCTTCCTCGTTCCTCGTGTTTACTACGAAGGCACGAAGAACAGAGCTTCGTCCATAGATAGAATATTTCCGCTGAATGCGAGGCTCGCATGGAACGAAGAAATTTCAAGTATGTTTCGCGTGGTTCTCGGGACCGATCGATCAACGATTCCCTTTGGATTCCCTCGAGCTTTGTGCACTTGTAGCGGGCAAGACGCCGTGGAAAATAGTGCATATCACAGCCGCGCGAGTTACAATCAGTCATCGGACTGACAGTGATCAACGTGTAGTCACTTGACCGTGCCAAAATCAGGGAAACACTCAGTCACGGTGCAATTTGTCAATTTCAAAGCGACGACCGATGATTTCCTCAATGAAAGTTCGGTCGTCGACACTTCCTCTGCACCGAACCAGTGACACGAAAACACTGACCCTGTTCTTGTCGTAATTGCAACGATGCAGAATTTATTGCAGTTTCTGCACTCGCAACAGTGCTATAATGCTAGTCGTTATAAAAGCCTCGCATCTACGTAGTATAATGAATATTAAGTTGCGAACCGGTTAAAGGTCAGACGTGCAAAATTTTGCAATTACCGCGGCACAGTCCGGCGATTAACTTAATGAGCCAATTTAGCCATTAAACGTGATTACGCGTTATTTTCAGTCCTACCCGGGAACAAGGTCGTGAACCGAGAATGAGGCTTTTCTGCTTCGCTTTATGCTGCAACGAGTGTACAATGATCTGCCGCGCGAAAGAAGCGTTGCGTGCATAAAATTACCTGCTAGCAGAGCGAGACTTGTTATCGAGTACTGTCGGGGCTAGTTCTCGCCGAGTTTGTTCCCTCGATTGACATTTCCTGGCTTAGATGAACCGTGTCTAGTCGTGTAACGCCTTTCAAACCCCCTTTCTCCCACACGAGTTTTATCGATTCTATCGTCTTATCGTCGTCCCGACGAGACAGAGCAATTCCTTTCGCGTACACCCGGACCCGATACGAAACAATTTATAGTTGCCCTGCCGTGCTGAAAGTAGTTGGAAAAAGATTTAACGAATGGATTGCTTCGAAACGGTCCGCGAGGCTCGAAGTACCTAGGTGCCTTTCGAATAGAAGCACGCTTTAATATAGTTTCAGAATTCTGATACACGAATGAGCTTTCCAACACAAAAGAACGATTTCCGATTAAACGGTCTTTGAGTTTCGGGAGATCGAAGCGCATCCTTTCAGCCAGAACATGAAATAAGTTCCCTCTGCGTTTATTCTATTTGAAGAAGGAAGGGTGTAAGTGTTCCGCGGAAATTTGCTCGGGAATTATTTAACGTAGGTGCAAAGAGACTTACATTCACTCCGCACTTTTACGTGAAGTGCACTTCTCGTGCGTTTTCACAGAAATCGTTGAAGAAGGCAATGGACTGTAACACGATGTTCTACATACGTCGGCAGTGACGTCCTCCGCGAGCAGGAAGCCGCAAAAATTCGGTAAGGAAGACAAAGTAAAAGGGAGAAGAACGTTCCTAAGGAAACTCGTAAGGTCACATAATTTATGACTTCTAACGTACGGCGGTGACAGGGAAGAAAAGTTTTCCCATCTCACCCCATTCCCTCCCTCCTCCTCTTCCTCACGGGGACGATACAAATGCCGATCGTAAAAACGATTTTCTCTTCCCTGTGTTTCTTTCATTCCACCCCCGTCGCGAGCTTCCTGCTCGCTAATATTTCTCGGGAATGTTTGCAGCAACGAAGAGTTATTAGATTCTTCCTCCATCTCGACACGCCCAGCGCTCGATTCCCTCGAAAACTGCACAAGCTCTACGGAAGAATACAGTTCATTAAGCAGTTCCTTAAACACCTTGTTACGAGGGCACCTGGAATTCTCAAATAGAAAATTTCGATATACTTTTCATTCAAGTCGAGCGACTCACAGACTCCTGAGCTTATATATGCAAATTTTTTTCTGTGTTATCTCTCGTCGCTTCAAATCAGTAAATTCAGAAAGGTTGTAACTTATAAGACGTAGTCTTTCCATCGTAAATACATTTTACAGCTGCATGAATCGTCGCGAGATTATTCAACATCGTCCACCCTGCATCAGATTTATCGTCCCGCCTCAAATCTCTCGTCCCTTCTGTACCATGAGCCATCATTTTCGCGAAACTGTTCGCCAGCACCGAAAGGTTTTACGGCCACTTATCCATCGTTTGGCAGTTCGCAGTTTTAGACTCTACTTTCGATTTACACCCCGGGCGAAGAGTGTTGCTAGGCACCAGAGGAAATCCGTCGATCTTTCATCCGTCTGTCTCCTTATCAATATACTCCCCGTTCATCCGTGATTTCGTCACGTAACTTGTGCCTCCGCGAGTGTGACTTATTTTGCATTGGTTAGTCAGAACTGATCTATCAGACACGTTCCGTACGGCTTTTCCATACGTAATGGAGCCTCGCGTGTTTTCTTGCCTGCCGTCGCCTCGAATTTCACCAAGATTATAACGCTACAGTGGCCGTTCGATCGATTTCCAATGGAAGCTTGCAGGCCGATGTAAATTATTCGAGAGGATATATAGACCGAAGCTGGTGGCTATTAAACGCTCCAAATCCCACCCTTCTTCTGCTCGGCTCCGAAAAAAAGGGCAAATTATATACCGCCCGATAGCGTGGCCCTTGTTTTTCTTTCGGAAAATTCGCGCTGCTTCGCGCATTTTTGTGGTTACGTGACGGGTTCTCGTTTCATTTCGAATAGAATGAGCCGGAAGAGCAGACTCTGAATGATACATTCGGTCGTGTCAACAGAAATCATTGTGCCCTTTAATGGATTTCTTGTAGCCGATGGGAATGGATCGTCGAAGCGAATCCTCGTTTCCTCCTTCTCTCTGCAACGCATCGAAATGATCTAAAAGGTACACTGGCTTTACCAAAGAGCCAGGAAATCTTTTCCTTTGTGTCCAGGACTAGAAAAGAGGACTTGGAGGATCCACCGAGGACCTCAAGCCGTGTTCGATCCCGTGTATGGAAATATACACTTGTAGATTTCGTAAATATTGTAGAAAAGCTTGCGTCACGTTCCGAGTATCAAAGATATTTTCCAGGCTTCGATGGAGCATGTTCCTGGAAGACCTTCGAGTCAGAAATAAAACAGTTTCTGGGGCTTTCGTGTCACTCTGACTTGCCCGCACTTGAAATAGAAATTCCCCTCAATTTTAGCTCGCGCGAATGAGCCAGCTGTATTTAATTTTTCAAGAAGACAGGAAATGCGGAAATGCCTAACCAAACCCCAGCTGTGGAATTCAAAATTCTGCGCCAGCGAGCGCACGTCATCCCTGGAAGTGCAATTTTACGAAATGCCAGCGATGCACGGCCAATTTTCCGCGATCTCATCTAGTTTGTACAGTGCGGGTTTAAAAGGAAGTCTAAAAGTGCAATAATAATGGTGCGAGTAGAATTTCAACGACTATTCCCGAAAATACCAGCAACGTTATTCTTAAAGATACATAATAGAATATCTGTAAGCTTCGCTTTTAACTTTCATCCGTGTAACCGGCGAAAGTTTGTGATTATTATAGAAATAATGGCGGATGGAGGGAAATGGATGACAACGCTATTGAAAGTTTAACAAAAATGCCGAAGAACCGGCGGCAGCTCTTTAAACGCCACTCGATTATCGTTCGCGATCGATCGAGGCAATTCAACCGCAAGGAACTGTAACGCCACGCGTTCATGGAGCATAACTTGTTGCACGCTGTTAACAACACGCTCGACGCCGATAAAAGCTGTCGGCCGCGTAAAGCTTCAAGTTGAGTTTCCGATAAAGAGTAAGAGGAGGAAGGGAAACGCGACGTGCAAGTAGTGAGATTCGAAATAAACGCGACGGCAAGCGAAACGAAGGGAGAACCGTGTCCACCTTTTCAGAGATGATCCCCGCTGATCGTAACTTTCTCATTTCCTCCAACTCCGCTTCGGATGTGTTTATCTCGAAAAGTTTCATCTTCTGATGCATTACGAGGGACGAAGAAACTGTGGAGGGAAACGCATTAAATTCCCCACACACTGTTGGATTTTTAAATACCCTCAGCGAGGAGTGTTTAAAACTTCCATGTTTAGTGCACAAGAGCTCGGCACGTGTAACTTCCCTCTTTCCCGCGGCAAAGCGTCGAAAAACGCGCCGGATGAAACAGGGCCAATCAGCGGAACACTTTGTTACGCGATTCAACCGTTTACCGCGTTCCTTTCAGCGAAAAAGTATACGTAAATCCGTGTTTTTTCGCCAGGAAACGTCGATTGGCTGCCTCCGCGACAAATTGAACGATATTTCACTGAGACCCCATGGAAAACAAAATAATCGAAACACCCGGCATGAGGAGAAGATAGGGAGACATACAAGCGACGAGGGCGAAAAAAGCGTGGATAACAAAGGAACGAATTCCTACGAGCTCCTGCGAACAAAAGCTGCTCGCTACGTTCCAACGGCTATCTTAAACGTGAATTTTGAACGGCGTTCGTAGCGAGATTCTGAAGAAACAGTGTTTGCCTGCGTGTACGTGTGCCTACGAGGCGCTGACGTGCGATTTTGAGGGTGGTTAGGGCCCTATGTAGGAGATTATCGAACGCGAGCGAGACCCTTCGGTGTAATAATGATTGATTTCGACGTGCTGCGATATAGCCACTTGTAATACCGTTCCAGTAAATAAGCTTCCACTCTATCCCACAATTCGGTTCGACAACCCGGCGTTATACAGGTGGCAGCGACGCGTCGAGCAATGGTTTCATAATGAAGAAGAGTTTTGTTCTCGCGCCTGACGGATACGCGACCAGAGGGAAACCGAGGGAGGTAAATCGTGGTTAAATCAGCAAGGAAATTCAGTCACGGTTCACGGTGAATAGCGGCTTAACTAGGGATGACACTGTAGTCGGTTTGTCCCTCTACCCCGCTGCTCTAATTAAAGTCGATTAACTATGAAACGCACAGTTGCGCTGCGTGAAACTGAAAACTGGCAATCAACACCCGTTTACGTGGCACGCCGGCCCGTATGCGCGTACGTACATACGCGGCTCGTTCGAAGTTGCCGAGACGAACGATCTTGGCGCTATCAAGATCATCAGCGAAAATTTATTTTCCCCGGCTGCGGGAGTCGGTGTTGCACGAATTAATCAGATTACGCCAGTTTGTGCACGCCACAGTGCCGATAGTTCTTTTCTGTTGACGGCGTGTAATTTTTTTTAGCCCTGTTACAAATATAGCTCGCTCCACCAGCGGATCGATAGCCGTGACACCGCTCGCGGAGGCTCCTCTAGGTCCAGAATAATAGATGCACACAGTCCATCTGCGGGGCAGAACGAGCAAAAGTGCAAACATTCGTTTTGGACCGTGGCGGTTCGGGATTCGGTGGAATTTACGAGGAGCTAGCTGGGACGGCGGACAATAAAATCGAAAGAGATAAAGGGGAGCGAATGCGGCAATGCATTAAGCCTTTCTCACTTGAGACGCGTATCGATTCGAATCCGCCCGCCGGTGCACGAAGTGGATCAGCGCATACACGCGAGTCTGTATGCACGGGAACGCGTCTATTCGAATCTCTTTGATCCAGCTGGCGCTATTGAGTTAGCGCAGCTGGCTTTCGATTGGCCTCCCTTCAAAGCTCGGAAGATCTCACTTTCGGGGATCGCGTGTCGCGATGCCTCTGCTTCGTTGCATCCCTCTGTGCCGGGGCGCTGCGCCCTACCGCACCGTCCTTCGCCCGCGCTCCCGCGTGTCCTTTGACCAGTTCGACGGAACGAAAACGTTGTACCTGGTCGAGTATCGCTCCGCCGTCCGCCGTTCTTTGGAATAAAGTTACGCCACAAGTCGTAAATTACACAATTCGCCTCGTGGCCCTTGATTGACTGCTCTTGAAAGCAAGCCGCGCTTCGGGGAACAACCACGCAGAGGATCGCCACAGGTTTCGAATTCACACACGAGCTTGGGTCGAGGATTGGTGCTCGATACTGCAGCTAATCTGAGTGCAACTAGCATCATCCGCTTTTCACCGTGCTCCCCGTTCGGAGACCCGTTCAGCTGTCCACTAATTTTCGCGGTGTCATACACGCTAGTACTCTCTGTCGTAACAAAGCTCACGGGAAACTTACGAGATTCTAATTGAACAACGCCGCGGGCGATGGGGGTTGCTGTGGTTTCCTTATCGCCAGGGTGCCCTCCTTTTACGGATAACGTCGATTCGACAGGAATTCGTAATATTCCGGGATGCTCAAGCTGCTTGGAATATCGCTACTGCCTTATTACTATTGTGAGTCACGTCTGACTAATGACAGACCATTTTCACTCGCATGTCTGCTTTCCGTTTTTGTCTTCAACTGCACTTCTACTTATCATTGAGCGATCTCTGACTGTGTAGGAATAGATTTCGTAATTAAAAAAGAGAGCCTTGGGCGATGGGACTCGAATCCACGATCTTCGAGTGCTCTGCGCTACTGGCCAGTCGCCTTACGAATGTCGCCAAAACCGACCCTCCGAGCTCCCAAGTTTCTGGTGCCACGAATGTCTATGCGTTTATAATGCGTTCGATGCGTATGGAATCACTTGTGCAGGTCCGCAGGCGTGCACCATTGGTAAACGTCTGCCAAAGACACACAGACTTCGCCGATGCTATAAGGCGTGCCTAAGCGCGAAGCACGAGCAGAATGTCGAGCAACACGCGGTGAAACATAACTTGCATAACATCGGCCAATTTCATGCTGCTACCCGGGAGCGTGAGTAGGTTTCTGTGTTCCTCGGTTTCATCTTTCCACTGCCACCTCTCTCCAACCTGGATTTCAGCTCCGCTCGGTCGCACCGGTTCACTGTTATGGGGAGAGTAATACGATCCCCGCGTTCCCGAGGAGAACGATAATCTTCGTCGACTTGAAAATGAAATGTGGAAACGTGGAAAAAACTGGATGAAAAATGCCGCCGTCGCCGACACTGCCGATTTTCGGGGACGGTTGGCGACTAAAGCCCACGATCGTGCCTTTTTTGTCGCTATACCGCCAATTTCGACGATCAACCTTCACCATCCTTTAACGTCAAATTTCCAGAATGGACCTTTTCAAATCGATCTCGCCGTTGTGGAATTGATTCCCCGTACAGCGTTCCGTTTTAATTACCATTCACTCTTTCCCGTGCACCCATTTTTGGTACCTCATTGAATTTTTATTCGGCAAGGAGAGGAACGCTCTTTTACCACCTTTTTTCTCTCTCGCCTTCGTGAATTCCTCGCCTTTGTCTGCCAGCATTCCTACACTGCTCTCATATTTCACTACAGTTCTTGATCTCTGGTTATCATCTTTCAGTCCTCCGCGCTCGAAGCCTTACTTCGCTATCCTCTTATCTTTTGCCGATTCATCGCCACCGCTTTTTTCTTCCATCGTCCTTCGCCACGAGCATACCAGAACGGTGTAAAGCTCTCTTGAATTCCCCATATCGCCGTTCCTATCGTGGCCGTCAGCCGCAACAGTTTTCACGCTTCGCAGGGCGCAAGAGCGACTCGTACATTGCACCTGCTTCAACTCAGGGCTTTAGCTGGAAAATGGGCAGTCAGCTCCTGTACACGGCGGAAACTGTACCTCGACGAATCTACGCTCTAGGATATAATTCTTTCGCTCTTTCGCTCCCTTCTTCGCTCCCCTGGCCCTCGTTCACAAAATAGCAGTCGCCCCTCGCGGAAAACGGGAATATTAAACACGTACAGCGATAAGGGTGCAACGTTGCGAAAGAAGGAAACTCTTGGAAGCGAATTCCCGACTGCAGAGTTACAAGAGTCACTTGTTGTCTTGCGCATCTGCGTTTATTCGAGATGATAAATTCGCCCCATTTCTCATTTGCCGTCCCCTCCGCCTTGAAAGCCAGCGACGCGAACACGTTTAACCCTTCATCATCTCGCGAAACGAGCGGCTAAAATTCAGATTCTTTGGGAATACAGGGACAATCCGAGACCCCGTGGCTCGATTATATCGCGTTCTGAAGAAAATATTGCTCCCAGAACGTACGTCGGTCTTAATTTCCACCGTTTATCGTTTCACGAGGGAACGCTGGAATTCCTGTTCAGAACGAGGAATTTCTCAGGATCTCGCCCCGGGGGAATTAATTTCCTGATAAAGTGGAATGAAATTTATGTATAGAAAAAAGTGCAGGGCCAGAAGGTGGGCATTAGAGGCTCCTTCAAGGATTATTTAAAGCCGCGTCGTTAATTCTCTTTTAAGATTATGCAGAACACCATGCAGCTGGGCAAGGGCTCGTGTTATTTCACTGGTACGGAGCAGCTATCGATGCAATTATGTTATCGGTGCCATTTGGGGCATATTCGGAGCTTTCCTGTTCGAATACGACGTTCAGATAATCGCGGGTAAGCTCTCGAGCGTTGGATTCGACGGAAGCTGTGAAAATTGCCACTTGACTATCGAGGCGAAATTAACGCGGCTTTTCTGGTGACCCACGAAAACGACTATCTCTTTAATTACATCTCGAGTGAGCAATTACTCCGTCCAATTTAGAGGCTAATTCGAAACGCAATTGTCAAACGAACTGGACGCCACCGAGTTTTCCTGTTTTGCAAACAGCGCTCGTACCTCGTCCTGCGGTCGCAGCTGTTCACACTGCAAACCGTTCTCTTTTAAAAACGAAAGGCGAGTGTGATAACGGAGCCTGTAAGAGTAACAATCTCACTGAAGAAAAGTACGCGAAACGAAATTATTAGGAAATAAATGTCATCCACAGTTCTCTTCAGTCCAAAGTGGCCATGGTCTTAGTTTTAAGAGGATCTGCTTACTTTTACCGGAGCACGTGTGTGTGTGTGTGTGTGTGCGTGGGTACATCAAGAATGGCGACTGTGTGTCTTGGGGAAAAAAGATGTATCAAGAGTGAGTTGCAAGAAAAGGGACTTGAGAAGATTGACCGTTGAGCCACAGTGGTGTACAGTTTGGGAAAAGAGAGGCTTTGCCCAGTATTTTATACTCACCTTCTTAAGAGTGTACTTCACTGTTACAAAAAAAATGTATCTTGAGTTTCTCATCCTAGGTCACACAAAAGAAATCTCTTATTAACCCTTCAACTGATATTGCATCCACATCTGGTGCAATGAAAGCTTCATGCTTTTCTCTCTATTCTGAAAAATCAGACTACAACCAAGTCGAAACGAATTCATTCACAGAGCCGCCCACTTTTCACCGAAGAAAGGACAATTACGGCAGAAAAAGGATCATTAATCTGTACTCGCCGGGATCGATCGCCCCACGGACCCGTTTTGCAACAGCGCACAGGCTTCGGAGCGCCGGGATTTCCACGACCTTTGTCCCAGAATTCGAGTTTCTGAAAAGCGACGAAAGTGTCGAGGCGTGTGCACTCGCGACAACGGTCACGGATGCTGGGTAATTACCACGAGTAAATTGAATACCCTTGTACGCATCAGCTGCCCCTTTCCGCTCGCCTGTTCCCAGACGAAGATTAACTTTCCGATTCCTAGGCAGAGCGTGGCCCGTCTCGTCAGAATCGATGCCCGAAGAGGAAGAGCAGTCGCGGGGGCGGAATCATCCCCGCCCCGTAAGATTAATGGCCGTGCCCCGAGGCAGTGATTAGAAGCCAATTAAGAGCCTTTATCCCACTTCAGCTCGCCCTCGGCCGAACTCCATTCTGCGGAAAATATCCGATGCTGTTGCATACCGTCCGTTGGATTCTTCAGATTTTCCGCCTCCCTTTTGTCGCTGATCCCGGATTCATTAGCGCATCGATTTAAATCGCTCAAACAGGGTGCGCAGAAGCGTGCCGCCCGGATCGACGGGCGACCTCGCCAACGCTGCCTATGAAAATTTCTGTTTGATTTTCAGGAAATCCGTCAGAAATTTCCCCTATAATCGCCGTGAAATTGTTTAATCCGTTGGCATCGGACCGAAAAATGCGCCCTGCGCTGTGTTATTAGTGCTCCGCGGGCGTAATGAAAAATCAAGGCGCGAAATTAATTATATGATACGCGTTCGACCCCGGCCGCTCGTATATATTCTGCGCGTTATAATTCCCGGCGGTGCCAATTATTCGCGCGTACGGTTCCCGCGATACCAACGCGCAAATCGTTGCAGTATTCGCAATTTCTGTTGGGACACTGTGCGAATTTTTCGTAATCCGGAAACGCCCCACATTTTCGATTTATGTAAAGCAGTCGCGGGAGGGCGGGAGAGTGAATCGTTTAGGAAGCAGATTTTCGCGCGTATGGTGGCTCGTGTATGGGGCTGAGTCCCAGGGGGTAGTGAGTAAGAAATCAATGCGTGGCTAAAGTGTATCTGTATCAATCGTCCGAGGATTGTCACGGAGCACAGTTGGCGAAAAGTTTTCAGGGAGTTTGTAACGGGTTTTAGAATTATGGAGAGTTTACGCAGGCCTTAGGGTGCTTTCAGAGACTCTCAATTGAGCATAGAGAGGAGTTTAGGGAGTTACATTAAGTCCACATCTTGTTCTTATACAACCCTCGAGTGTGATCATTTAATTAGAAATTATCAGGGCCATTTCCCGCGTGGTTGATTAGTAGTTTGGACCCGCAGCTTCAACCCTCAGTTCCCGGTTACAGTGGCAGTTACAATTAATTCGCGGACTCAGCTGAACACCGCCATTAGTCATTAATACCTGTCCAGCGTTTCGCGATTCGCGCGCGATATTACTTTCGAGAATTTGATGTATTTCGTCGTCTGCTTGGCACCGGTTGAAATTGCGATTGCACACGTCCATAAATTGCCCGAGCCAATGTACTGTTTGCCGGACCGCGGAGCCCCACTGAAATTGCAACTTTCTCGATTGGAAATCGAGTTCGCCGGAACGATCGCGGCCAAGTAAGCGAATTCCGAGGCGGCTTGTTTTCGCGGCCGTGCACATTCCCGCGTGCATTAGTTTCTATGTACCGAGAGACCCGTATTTATAAGCGAGGTATCCAGAAGCCTTCGAAACTTCCAGGTCCCGCAGAAATCGTTTGCAGAGGGATCGAATGGAGCGCTCGTTTTAATCAGTGACGGAAGCATTTCTGCTTAGCGTCGTTGGTATGCATTGCCGGGGGGAGGCTCAAGAGTGACTCTTCTATACAAACCGAGTGTGCGAGTAAATGTGAAGTCTTTGATAAGTTTAAAGCGTCCCGGCTTTACCCACGCGACAAGAAATATTTAGACGTTCGTTCCCTGCAGAGTAACGATCCTAACCAGAAAAGCTCGCGGCAACCGGCAAATCGAAAGCTTCTTTCTTTTCCTCCCTTCGGTTAAAGTGGTGTTTAAGGCGGAACCTAGTCTACCGCGAGCTTTTCCCTCGGAGGCCCTCTAAAATTCGATTGCTGTCGACCGTTTCCCGCAAGAACGACTCTCTCCGCGTCTTCCTTTGAGGAGGAACACCGTTGAAATTTCGCTCTCGGAGCGTGTGTATCGATGTAACGCGTCGACGTCGATTCGATGGCTGCCACAAACGTCCTATCGATTTCGCGGGCCCGGTTCATCCCTGGAAACTTACGAGGGATAAGGCAGGAATGAGCTTGCGGGCGCGCGGGCACCAACTCGATGTAATCCGATTTCGAACCTTCCGGATAAATTCTGTTCCATTTCTTTCTCTTTCCTACGCGCGAGCAAGTGTTTCGCGCTACTTCGGGGGGGACATTCAAATATTCTGATTGCGACAGCGGGCAGATAACCATAATGGACCATCCTGGGGTACTCTGATTGTACCGGTAAAATGTATTTACTTTTAACTGATTACGTTCGTACCTACAAGTCCAGTAATGGCACCATTTACATTAGCATCGTTTAAATTCGAGGTTTCTCTGTGTTCGCGGAGTTTGCCGTCTAAACATTACAGCAGGCAAATATTTAATGTTTAATTGAGTGCTGGGGGGTCACGCGACCGTGGAGGCGATGTTAAAAATGAAACACTTGTACCATTACTGGACGTGACTCTGACGCTTTATTTTTTTAGGAAACGCCACTTACTAGCTTCTGATACCGGCGTGGCTGCTTTTGTAAATAAACGAGCAGGCCTGCGTGGGCTCTGTGACAAGCCTTGAATACCTTATGCGTACATACTTCCCGGTTGGCGTAGGCAACATTTTTCCGCGTAAATTTTTCATGCGCCCGAAATTGGCCTTACGTATCGCGGCAAGGGGAAATTCGCCATCGGATGAAGAATTTATCGAGTCACCTCAGCAGTGGCGGCGGAATTAGGGTGGCAACTGATGCACGACGCCGAACGGGAACTTTCAGGGGCCCGTTGGATTAAAAAAGGGAATTGGTCGGTCGCGCGAATGGTTCATTCGTGACCAAATAAATAGAGGGGGCGACGGGGCCGCCTCTGAGCGACGGGGTAGATTGAAGCGAAGCTAAACCGTCGTTGAGGTTAATTTACTCGAACGCCGCGGATAGGACTGTAATTTTCTATTTAGAAGCCTGGCTGGTGCGTTTAAGTGCCACCGTCGGATTTACTGTTACTGACGCTCACTCTTGCCCGCGGAAAATTGCGCGAGTAATTCCGTTTATCGCGCTCCCCCGCCCTCCGCCCGGTAATTTATTTTTCAACCCTTTCGGGCGTAAACCTTTCACCCCCGTGAATGCGTTAAAATTTCACTCGTCGTAACGCCTTCGTGCCACGCGAGAGTCGATCCTTATCGCTCCCCATTCTCACCCCCCTAGCCCTGATTGGTATTACCTGCGAGATCCCCCGAAGAAAAAGCAAGCAAGACATTTGTAGATTCGATTCATCCTGACATTAACTTTTCTCACCGTCACTCGTCGCTCACACTTTTTCCCGCTTTCCCTTCCGCGTTATTACTAAAACGTCGCCCCGTTAATAATCCTTAACGAGCTCGGGATCGAATAGCAAAATCTCGGCCCCGGGCTCGCCCATGCATCGTCTAATTCGTGTTCTAAATGGCTGGTTGCAACGCGACACCACGAAGAGTTAAACGACAGCTGCATAATGAGACTACGCACGATAAAAGTTCACCTGCCACGTTTTTCTATTCCCCTGGCTATCAGGGATATCGCGGCGAGGGGATCTAGGTGGACATTAATCTTAAGGTCAGCAGGCGTGCACTTGGTCCCGTGCCGCGTTAACATCAGTCAGACTCGGGACAGCGTCTCGGCTCCGGAGTCAGGGAGGATCGATATCGAGGCACGAGATACTCGCTCACCAACCGCTTCCCCGGATGGCAAAGCAAATAGGAGGACCAGCCGCGAGAAATCACGGCTTTCGGCTGTCCACAGGACACGGGGGATCCGATTCCTCGCTCTTCTTGTTTGGTTATCGCTTGAAACTTCTTGCCGCGGGGGGAAAGTCGCCCGTTTTGACGCGGCGAAGAAGATACGGGACGGGTCCTTGTTTGACGAGCTAAAAATTGAGAGGACGATGTCTCTCACGTCCGGAAGTTTATCTGCCATCCAACATTCCCTTAAACACGTATATCCGCATGCAATTCTTCCGCGAGGAGAGGTGTGATGAGTTTCATTGTGAGAGATACGTTTCATTGGGAGAAAGATCGCGCCTACAACCACCCCTGTTTTTGCAGATTGGATAATCAGATTAATGCACGGCGCATTGCCGACAATATGAAATCGGTGTTAATTGACCGTCGGATCCGGTCCCGGCTGTTGGTTACACGAGACAACAGATCGCCCATGCAAACAGACAGTAATGCATCGTTAATAATGCGCCCATCCGCGTTAACGTGATTGTGAAAATTACACAGCGTCGCGGGACCAAAGTGCGAACGATCGACCGGATTTTCTCACTTTCTCCCGGCAGCCAGTGGCGAGCAGACTTTCCCGCCGAGCTTCAGACCCCGCCGACTAATTGCCCCGATTGGAGCGGCGTCGGCAGAGAGACACAATGGCAGATATCGAATAAATTGATCCTGCGACGGCACGTTTAGTGGCCCCGTTTGCCGCGGCTTGCTCGAGCAAACAGCTATCATCGCTCGGCGGACCATTAATCATTGGAAACACAGCTGCTGGGAGAAATGAGATCAGCTTTGGGGAGGGCTTGCGGCTTCGATAAGGGAAACCTCGGCTCCGAGTCGCGAGGCGACGGCAATTCTCGTGGCTTTCCGAGAAAACACACGGACCCCGTTGAATCAGCCCGAGCAATTCGCGATCGTTTCTGTCGCTCGTACCGCGATTTTCTCGCTGCAATTCTCCCGAGCAATACAACGCTATCGAAGCTTTTATCGGGCTGGACGTTTCGAGATCGGAGACTGGGATTGAACTTATGATGGGACTACATCGACGTCTTTTAAATTTACAGTCTCTGTGCGTGTTTCGTCCGATAGTGTGGCTCCTGATAGGACGAGGAAAAAGCACGGCGAAGACGAACGAACCCTTCGTGGGTCGAGTGCGAGTAACAGGTGTTTAGGACGGAAGTGATCGAGTGGTGTTCAAGTTTGAGGATTAGCCGAGGGTGAAATGCTTATTAGGATAAGTTCTAGGATCTTCGGTACGAGGGATGGACGTGAAACGAGAATCGTTTTTCCGAAAAATACAACGCTCTTTACCCATCGAGCCTTTCCTGAAACACGATCCAGTAGGGTAGGTGTGGGTATTACTGCGGATGTCCCGATTACTGCGGATATTCTAAAACAGATCATATTTAGTGTTGGAAAGTACATAATCTCTTGAAAATTTTTGATAAAATTATTTTAAACTCTATTACAGATAATTATTAATAAGTATGTACAGCAAAGTTATTATTAATTCTTTTATCGTAGTTTGAAATTCGTCAAGGCGAAACTTCGGTCGATATCCGATATGGCGGTCATGAACACCTACTTGAAAAACATTTATATTTTTGTTATTAGCAGTAATACATGTACTGCAGCGGTATTGCTCGATAGAATAAGAGTTATTTTTTTCAGAAAAACAGTAAATCAGTCGTCTACATTTTAGTTTTAATTTTTATTTCTCACCGCAGTATTAGGTGCACTACTCGACACCATGTGCATGTATTACTGCGGATGTACGACTGTATTCACTGACGTCTATATATAACCTGCAAAGTACGCAACGGTGCGTGCAATCACGTGTAACTCTGTAAGCATGCCAAGAAAAAATTCAAGTGATAATAAGGAATCAAGAAATTAAAGAAAAATTTGTACTAAGGTTATGTTTGGCCTGACATCAGACCGCAGTAATACTTACATGCGCAGTAACTGGTGTTTCGTTAGTAACTGGCACGCAGTAATACATGCATGTCCGCAGTAACTCATGCAATGACATTGATCGACAAATCTCTTTGTTTTTAATTAACTGTGCTTATTACCCCGCCCTTATATTTTTTTATGGAATTATTAAGGGCCCACCTTTCTTTTAAAAAGAGAAGGAGGAACTTTCATTCATTTGAACGCCGTATCGAGAATTCTAAAGTTAACCTACCTTAAAAGTCCGCAGTAATACCCACACTTACCCTATCGCTGCCAGTTTTGAGGATATTCGCGCGGATAAATGGATGTAGGTCCCGCGTATTTCAGGGATTCGATTATATGTGCTTCAGCTTTGTCAGAATGTAGCTGGGGCTGGCAAGGTTTATTGCGCAGCCTACGGTACACCTGTTGTTTAAAAATACCGTGCTGGATCGTAAGTTAAGGGATTTCGATGGAACCGAACTGACTCGTGAAATCGTACGGGGGAATTTTTGTATCCACCCGTATTGGCAATTCTGCAAAATCGGTTATCGACGAATAACCCGTGGAAGTTTTACGAGGTCCCCGGTAACGTGTCCCGCGATTCGAGAGTTTGGCAAACATTTTATAGCCCCGATCGGTAGGAACTGTTACGCGCGACAAATCATCCCCCCCCGCCCTTTCGAATTTCTCCGCGATTCACCCCGTCGACGATCTTTTGTTTCTTGATGGCGGAACGCGAAGATCAACGTCCTGTCCTTCTTTAAACATTCCCAACGAAGGCTGAACGATTTATTAACGCTACAACCCCGTTAGTCACTGTTAACGTTACAAATCACAGTGCAGCACGCTCCCACTTGCCCGCCCCTCCCTGTTGCATCGTATTTCATCGCGCCACTGCACATCCCTACGACAATCGTCATCCCTTTTGCCATTCCGTTTCAGTTACCAGCCGGAAGGATTTGTGTCTTGCCATCTTTATCCGCCTTCGCGGCAGCGGGGCCTTTGCCACAACGCGACCCGACGCAAGCTTCCCTTGTTTCCATCGTGCTCCGCGGAATTGGAAAATTGAAGAGCTTCCCTTTGTCCCGTGGAATTTCCGCGTTCGAAGGAATACTTTCGACGCCAAGTGACATTCGCGGCGTGGAATATTCTTCGACAAAATGGTCCTTGCGCTCGATGAATCTTCTTTCGTTCCAGAAAATCCCACGAATCGGAAATTCACGCTTCTTTTCCCGTTTCAATCCGCGACCTTTCTACGAAGCTGTCTTCTGTTACGGCGAAGAGCGCACAACAGGTTTATCCATTGTTTTCACAGTTTTCAGCGCAAGGTACTCGATAATTCCCCACGAGATTATCGTATCGGACGTGGTCGACCGATTCAAATCGGATTACCGAGCGTTGCCGGTCGCCCGTGACAGGAAAGACAGAACCGATGCCGCGGGAGCGAAACAAGAGCAACATCCCGATGAAATTGACCAAAAGTTGATGGAACATTTTGTCCACGGCAAGGTATAGCAGGACAACCGCCTCGAGGGTTGTGCCTGGATTGATAAGCAGCGAGCCGGACTTTGCTCGGCGAATTCGTCTCGCAGCAGACGCACAAAGTGCTTTCGCGCAAATAGGTAATCCCTGCGGACGCTATTGCGAGGCTGATCGGGGACTAAAACGGTTCCACGGGGAAAATTGTCTGCCGTAGTGGTGGCACGAACCACTCGGAGGGTAAATCACTTCGAAATACTTTTCCAGGGCCTAAGGAGAAAAGCAGAGAAGTCTGAGTACACCGGGGGATAGGGTGGGATGATCAAAGATTGAAATTCCCTGTTGGGCTCTAAAGTCGCGTTGCTCGACGGGACCGATGCGAGAGCTAGCTCAAACGAAAAGTCGCCGATATTGAAATCCCCCATCAGTTTCTCCTTTTTTTTCACCGCAAAGATTCCTCGGGAAACGCGCAGAGTCGACTGTTTGAAGTTTAAACACACGGGAGGCGGATGGAAAAAGTTTGCTGCGCGAGGAACATCAGGTTCGATCGATTCGGGCTGCAGCCAGGATTAGCCGGTGCAGAGGTAGCGATGTCGTGTTAGGTATGCGTTGTAATCGAGCGTTATGTAAATCAAGTTCGATCTGTGGACCGTGCAAACTCTGTAACGAGTTGCAATTGCCAGCAATAGCCATAATTCCGTTTCGCATTGTCCATGCCAATCGCGCCACGACCGTCGTATTTTGCCCCCTTCTGGGAATTATTACCCCCCCCCCCCCCCCCCGTCGCGTCGATGGAAACGGGAACCAACTTGACGGCCCGGCAACCGCGCCGACGGAACGGCCAATTGTGGCGAGCTTGCTGGAAAAATTCATGAAAATTCAACGGCAACGTTGTCTATTATCATCGCGCTCGGATAGCACGGAATGATTGCTCTGTTGTTTTCATCCCCATTGACATCACTCGAACGAAAATATGCTGAGTATCCTAAATATTGACACTGCCCTGGCTTTCGGCATTAATCTTTCAGATTTTTCATTCGAGGCTGAGCGAAAATATTTGCCCGCCCAGTGGACTAAAAAAAAACCTTTTCCAGCGGCGAAAGGATTGAACTCAAGCGGATGTTAAATGTAAATCTCTCCCGAGCTCCGAAATCCCTGCCGCTCGAACGCGCGACTTTTTTTTTATTTTCGTTTTTCTGCCACACTCCCTGACCGGGATACTCCACGGCATTATGATCCCTTTGTCGTCGATGTTGCAGCTGGTCGCTGCTTTGCCGCGTACGTGTCGCGCATAATAGTGCAGGTTGCTCAACAAGTGACATGTCACGTGTCACTTCGGCCCCTTTGTTTCTACCCCAGCCAGTGATTACTGAAATCTTTCGACCCCAGAGGGACTCAGGTTGCCCGACACCGTCCACATTCAATATTCAATACGTAGAGATTGATTTCGCGTTGGCAAGATACTGTGCACTGTATCGATGATCACAAATTGGGAATTTCATAGCATTGGGCTCGATAACATTGAAATCAATCCCGACTGATTGCTACCTCGGTGCCGTCTAATTGCCAGCTCTGTAATATATGTAACTTATATGCCAATTAAGAAACACCTTCTGGAAAATCCTCGCCCGTGAGTTCGTTATCGAAAATCTCGCCCTAAATACTTGGCTGTCATCGAATACCAATGGACATCGATAGACCGTGTTATTGAATTCTTTTCTCGTTGCATTTGCGAATATTTCAGTACCTTAGAATCTCCGGCAGCGGATAATTTCATACGATATAACGTCAGAGCGGTATATGGTATATTTAATAACCCCTATGTGCATTTAGCATCGGTGTATTCACATGTAACCACCTGGAGTTCGATGCTGGAAGATGAAGTAATCATTTCGCGAGACTGAATGTAAACGCAACAAGAGATGTCCTCTTATAAGCAAAGCGTTCAGTAGAATCTACTTTCCGATTCAAGTGGGTTGCCGCCCCCTCCGAGCGGAATAAAACTGAAACTGCTTTTTATATCGAAGATGTTCTTCATCGCTGCTCGATGAACACTTCAAAGACCTGTTCGAACTTGGCGAGGGGTATTTCATAACCGATAACTCTCTACGAAAGAAAGGATGCTCAATTTCGGAGCTTCAAAGAGAATTTCTATGCAGTGGCTTCTTAAAGCCACCCCATTCATATATATATATTCCACGACTACAACTTCTGTTATTCCAAGTGGCCAGCTGTTCGACAGCAACTTCAATAATTTTACGAGGCCACCTTCCGGACGGGGTGAATAAAACTCGACCGGGATTATAAAGCAACGGATAGGCAGCGTCGATATCGGGAACGATAAAATAGAAACGCCACCGGTCACGCAGAAGTAACCGCGTTCTGTCATTTTCCACTCGCCCTGGGCAGCATTAAAAAACCACATTCCGCGTTTGATCGTTCACAGCCGTGAGATAAAACGAGTTTCAATTCCGAAAGAAATACAGCATTGACCTTTGTGTCGACTGCACGTACAAAAGTCTGATAACGCTCTGGATGATACTTTCTGGAACGAGCTTTAAATATCACCATGCCCCGCGGCAATCATAATACACAATGGAACGAGACGCGTTCCGTTTTTAATAGCCAATCGCGAGCTTTAGTTGCGGGTTAATTTTTATGCATCGACGATGACATTCGACACCCCTGCGCCGGACCGAAACACTCTGCGCCGTTCACATTCGTGGTCCCTGTGAAATTCACTCGGAACTATTTCGCGCTGACAATTTATCGGAGCTTTTTCGGTATTAAGAGAATAGGGGGAACCAATAACCATTAAATTGAAATGAAAGTATTCATTTTGCAGGAGTATGGTTAATCAGCGGGGCGCGGGGCTCGTTTGGCCCGCGAGAGGAGAACGAGGTGTCCCCTTCGAACGACGATAACGAACCTGCTGCACTTTGGGCTGGCCATCTTGTTAAGGAAGGTATTACACCAATTTGCACTGATTCTGTGTCGTGGCATCAACGAGGTGCAAAAGCTGGAGCGCAAGGTGGACAAGGAGGGTGGATAAAGGAGCAACATTCCCTTGGCATCATTAAGGAGGATTCTGTGTCAAACTGGAAGTTCCAGTAATTATCGTAAATAAGAGGGCTGTGACAGCAAAACTGACGATTGTTGCTCCATGTAGGTTAATAGTATTTTTACGGCTAGGAAAATTCGAGATCCTCCGACTGAATTCAGGATTGTCTGTTTGCAACAACTTAAGCGATACATTGGACTTATTTCTCTCCCCGAATGCAATTGAAACTTCCACCTGGCGACGGTTTATTCGCCACCGCTCTCAGGCCCTTTTCCAGCTCCCAAGCGTCGGACGGGCTCTTCTCCCAGTACCATTTCCCCGAGCCCGTTCAATCCTCCTTCAGCCCTCGGAAGCGTTATTTTTCGAAGCATCGCTGCGCGTAAAAGCCCTTTGAAGCTTTCTCGAGTAGGTTCGCGGACGATGAAACAGGAGGCCACGCGCTCCATCGATTCTCCTTCTTCGATTGGTCGGTCGGTCTGGTCGCTCGGAAAGCCGCGTTCAACGCTCGCGATCGATAGTCTGATACTCGATGCGGCAGCATCCCACGGAATTACGATCAAGCACCAGTCATTTCCGGGCTAAACGATCTCTTGTTATCGCCAGAATGCAATAACAACGGCCTACTGTGCGATGCCGCGTCCGATTTCACATATAATTATACAGCGAGAATGCGCGATTGAGAAAATGGATGTTGTATCGCTTCTCCGGTACAAATATCGCGCTCATATCCATGGAATTCTCCTGGATCTCACGCTTTCCAAAGTCGAGCCTCCTTTTCGCCCCTCTCTTGGGAAGAACGTTAGGAACGCGAAATTTGTTTTATGGATCGAAAGCACTGGGGTAACAGATTGCAAATTGCACGAGCCTCGGGCACACTCCGCTCGCATTACATTGAAAAAGGGAAGCCGTAAGGAAGGTCGAAGGGCCGAGGGCACAGAAGAAAGACGGTCCAGGGATTTTAGCCTCCGAGAAGGCGGGAGCACGCTTAAAAACATGACCGTAATTACTAGACCCTCTGTTCCGCGGCAGGGGTTCCCGTAGTTCTGAAAACAGAACCGTAAATCCTGTCCCTAATCCTGCGAAATTCATTCCTCTCGAACCGATCGCCTCACCTGGCCGAACGTAAATTCCACGTGGGGCTATCTCAGACCGAACGACCGCGGAGCAACTAGAAACGAATATTCCTGCTTCACTGAATGAAGAAAGAACGTCAAAGGTGCAATGTTTCTTTGAAGCCTGCTCATCTTATAAAAGGCAACGGCTGGAATGTAGGTCGCACTGGGTATAATTTTCTTACTCTAATAAAGTATCACGGACTCCGAAACGCTTTTTATGGTTCCCCGAAGCAAATGAGTTTGAAGGGAAGAAATCGAAGAGAATCGACTGCGGTAAATTGCGACCCGAGGGTACGTCCGTTCCAACGTCCCCTCCCGACGTCGGCTGATGGCGTCTTTAGGGTGTAGTCCGCTTTAAAGTAGGCGCCATAAAGATTTCAGCACTTGAAGACGAAAGAACGATCCGTTACAACCTGACCGTGCTTCCTCGCGATCGATGTGTTCACTAAATGCGCAGCGCGGGCACACCTTGCAACGAAAGAATGGAAATTGATTGCGTCTGGGAACACGGTACTCTGCAAAGTCATTAGAAAGCTTTCTGGGTAATCTTGGCACATCTATCACCAAACTTTCCGTGGCATTTAATTCAAACAAACATCGCTCTTTATTATAGTCAGGTCAAAAGTAGAAGAGTCCAACTGGTTTGAATAAAACGACACCTGCGTGCGAAAAATATTGTTAAAATATTAATTTCTCTGTATGATAATGGAAAGACTCGTAACATTTAAAAGAGAAGCAGAGCGCTGTGCGTCTAATGGACAGAATTAACCCTGCGCGGTTCCAGTAGTTACCGACGTCCGACTATACGTTGACGCGCTCCACTGGAGCAAGCGGTTTCGTAGAATTCGCAGAGGGACTCGTGTAATCGGGCCCCGCGGGCTACCATTAAACGCATCGCGGGAAAAGCAGCGTGGCCCACGTTCTGTTGAAGCCAATGATCGCGGTGTACGCATAATCTGGGCACAGCAATGCGAATTCTTGATCCGATTAAAGAGGAACAGCGGTGAAGATCCCACTTGATGCGCTCTTCCCTCCCGGTCTAAGCTAACCGCTTCCTGGAAGCCTTTAAACGATGCACGAGGCTTTGAACGGAACGAAACTAATTAGAAGACCGCGCTGAACGCGGTTTTTAACCGGAACACGAGCCTTATTTGCGCTGAAGAGTAGTAAGCAAGGGGGAGGCCGTCCGCGAGTAATTTAAAGCTGCAGTTGGAACCTTTTAATACCGACTGCTAATTAATATCGCTAATAACTCTAGCACCCTGCCCCATCCCCTCGGCTAATTATGCAGAGAGATGATTCGCCACCTCCTAAGTAAATTACACCATTACTGCTTGCTTGTTTATTAAATGAAAGCGACTGTGCAAAGTCGACACTTTCCGAGCGCTGTGCGAGTCCTTATACAAATTAACAGCTCTGAATGCTGATTCCAAGACTACTTTCCCGTGAACACGTCAATATTTCATCACAATACGATCCAGCATTTAATCGTCAGTCGGTTGGCGTTCGTAAATAGTTTTACCGTGTCACAGTGAACGATGCGTAAACGGCTCCACGGAAATGTCTCTAACTGGCGATCGTAAATTTAACTGGCCGGTTCGTTTTTATGGGATCGCGTGAACGAGATCGCACGAAGAAAACGGGGAATGGAAAACAGCGCGTCATTCGGAAAAAGACGCTTAATCGCGTTTAAGCTTTCGCTGAAAGCCACAGCCCAGGGTGAGCATCAACGGGTTGGACCCACGGGGGCAAAAAATAATGAATGCAGAACCTCCTGGCGAGCGGTATCTCGCTGTGCCGCGGAACCGCGACTCGCAGACAAGGGGAAAGCAAGTGGAGATTGAAGAACACGCGTTTCACCGAGCTCGAGATATCGCGTTCAAACGGAGCCTGTCGACTTGCCTGTATACTCGGGGACGCATGCTCTGGGAGCTGTCTGTGCGTAGGCTACCTTTGAAACGACAGCCGTTCGATGGAAATAATTTCCAAGTAACGCGGCCGCTCAACTGGAAATTGAAATGCCCGCGATGGAGACCAGCCAAAGATGTATCAGGGCTTCGAGAGCTTGGTAGGTACACGTAAACGTGGTACGTATTACAAAAATTATTCAAAGTGTACTAGGAGGTATAGGAAGATTGTCGATTTTTAGCCAATCGCAACTATCGTAGCCCACTCGATGCGCGAGGTCGAATCGATGCTGGCCAACTCGAGGAAACGGAGCTCGGTTCGACTATTAATTAGCGCTGCTTACGACGAACCTGTAGTCAGGGTATCCACAGGAAAGTTTGGCGAAGGAACCTCTCAGCGGAAGTGGACCGTCGCGAAGTCGCGTGATCAATGTCCCCCGCCGTGGAACTCGCTCAACTATTCGCTCCACCTCGCTTTAAAACGAAAGTGTCGTGGGTGGCTCTTACCAGCGGCCCGCGGTTGATTAACTTCCCATTGTTCCCTCTTAGCCGGCTGGCGAGCGAATAAAAGCTTTTGCGGGTCGGTGTCTCTCTTCCCTTCCTTCACCTCGAGCCTACGCAATATCTCGCGGGAAGCCACGGAAACAGCGGAATACAAATGGCCTGATTTCGGTTTCCGCTCTTTCGATTTTTCCCCCGCCGCGCCGTCGGGATCGCCGGCACGTGCGCATCCACCTGGCCATTTCGACAATCACGCTCCAAAGCGAAGAACAATAGACTTCGACCCTGTAATTCCCTTATCCAGTGGAACCTTTCGCTCCTCATGATTATTCCACTGCCATCGAGATTTGTCACTCTTCTGGGAGATGGGGTGGTTGGAATTAAACTCTCTGAATGTAGGTGGACGTTATGGCACAAAGAGGTCCTCTTTTCCTCTGGAAGCTGTTATCTGGAGCTTTTACCTCGATAAACACTTGAATATTATGTATATCTTTGTCCGGACAGAGTTCATCCTGAAGGGATGTGGACCCCTTATAAATCGACAAATATTCTTTTGTGCTCGCATTATACGAACTCTAACTGTATTGCCTAATCAAAGGGTACAGCTACGGTGTTAGAATCGAAGCTGCTTCTCCGAACACCCAATTTCCAGGAGCGAAGGTGGCTTAGAAGGCCTCCCGTTTTCGTTCCCAGTTTTCGTTATCTCTCTCGTGCGAGGCACCTGCACTGTCGAGAGTTAACGAAATTCCCGGCACGCGTGGCATTCCTCGGCGAGAAAGACACCCTTTGCAGAGGCTAGCTGCTCGCTTTCCGCTGCCACCTGAACCTCTAGGGCTGCCTCGAAACACGCCCCCGGCGACCTCGCGAAATCCTTTTGATCCCGTAGGCGGAACGTCTATCAACAGGTGAACGAGCCGGTCGGCGGGACGCATACGCGATATATTGAATAGGCAAATTCACAGAGGAGGAGGTTCTACCTCGAAGGGATGGACGTACAGGGAGAAAGTGAAGGTAAATGGAAAGACGAGCACACTTGATGTTGAAGTAATGAATGGGCGGTAATTACGCCCAGAGTTTTCCTAGGGCCAGAGGATTATATTGGCGTGGCTTAGACCAAACCGTTCCCGCGTGGAAGATTATAGGAAGATCAAAGAGAATTGAAGGAAAGTCGGTGAAAATCATGGAAAATCTGTCGCGGGAAGCACTCCGAAGGTAGCCTTTCATAACGCCTAACGAGCCAGTTGCACGAAAGTCACTCGAATTCCACGATCCCCCTGGTCTCCAAGTTCCTCGCGAGAGAACCCTCTTGTGGCTAAGCCTGCGGAGCCAAGCACCATCCAGCTACCTGCAGGGATTTATGAAATACAAGCGATTTCCTCTAAAACGTTTTGAAACGTGAGTGGCATACGTGCTTCTGAGAGAACCCTCGAAACCATCCACCATCTTGTCGATTTCCCTCCCGCACACCTGACACATCGCCACTTCGCCCTCTGGTATGCTTCTTTCGCTAATGACGCTAATGTGTTTCGAATGATCGCCGAACGAGGGGCCAAATCCAGCCAGCGTGAGATATCGCCTCGAGCAGACACGCGCATCACCCCCACGAACAACATTTATCATATCGTAGCCGCCTCGAAACTGTATTTTGTCGAATGGAAATTAAAATAAAAGTGTTCGCAATGCTTCCAATGTGGACTTTTGTGGTACGTATCAACGATTATTCAGTCGACAGCGATATTAGAAGTTTCGATTGATTCACTTCCTCGCTTTTCACGTTCCCCGATCGATTCATTCCTTCCCTTTTTTATTGCGCGAGAGGAGCATAATGGGAGGGGACGCGGAACGAGGCAAATACACGTTTCAGCCTCGTGCCTGGAAGCATACGGGATCGTACAATATTTTCATAGCAAATATTCTCTGGCCGATGAACGGAAGAGAATCGTAGTGAACCGTGTTCGTCTGCGATGAAATCAATGCTGCGGCATATTTTTTTTTATTACCCCTCAAACGCAGCGCGTTCCTCGCGTCACGTCCGAGATTCGTGGAATATGTTTGCCCGTCGAGGAACGCGATGCCCCCGCGTGTAAATGCTCGTGCGAATTTTATTGATTTATGCGGAACATCGCGGCACGGGATGTACCGTGTCATCCCAGACAGGCGGAGATGTCTTTCATATTTCGTTCCTTCGTCCCGCGGAAGCTTATCCATGCCACGATTACAATAACGCTCTGGTATCGATTTCCAGCTCGTTCTCGAAATGTGCCATCGGCTGGAAAAGATTTACAGAATCGTGGACAGACCACGTTGGAAATTCGATGATATGGAATTACGACCTATGTCTTCCACCGATTTCAACATCGTGTTGTCAGAATTAGCTTGATCTCTCCACTCGTTTAACTGTTATAAAATGTACTATCTCATTGTGCTATTTTTTAAAATTATCAAGTGTTGATGTTACAAAGTTTGCTATTTCGCGCAGACTCGCTTCAATACGCAATCGCCGAGATGAACGCTGTGAGCTAAACCAGTTTGAAGAGTTGTTTGGACTACTCAACTTACTGCAAGGTAAACTGCAACGCTGCTGCAACTTTAATCGGCTCTGTTTATCTATTATACTTTCCAGCGAGCTCCCGCGGTTTTCTGTTGCGACTCCAACTTCGTATCAACACCATTCTAGCTCTGCTTGCGAGGGAAATTGTGTAAACAAATATCCCGATTTCTTTGCAACTTTACAGATTCGTTAAAGGCCTCAGTAGCGTTTGAATTTTTTGGAAGGGAATTTTTTGTATATTCAGCGAAATACTTGTCACTTAACTCTTGTGCTTGCACTCTTTGAACTTGGAGGATTAAATTTCACGATGTTATAGAAGGCTGTACGTGGGATAATCAATTTTCGTTTCTCCCGGTTTATTTTTCATTTTCGCGGGTCAATATTAAATGTGCGCCACATTATTTAAGTGGCGGAAGTCATCCGTAATAACCAACATGCAGCAGATGCGCGCGATATCGCTTCGTCGACATTACGTGCCACTATTAAACCCGCAGGGCCATTACGAGCCGCGATAAAGAATACAATATTATCATACACGCGCAGGAGAATAAAATTCCCGCCGTAAATCTGGCGCCCGCAAATACGACGCCCGGCAAATGCAAGTTAAAACCACCGCGGCGTGCTCCCACCAATATCGAGCACGCCTCGGTTATTTTCTATTTTCGAGCATCGCTACGGTTTATCGGACCGGGGGCAGAAAAATATTAGCTGCAACGCCCGTGATACACCGTGGACAGAATTTTCATTTCCGTTGCAAACAGCGCCCCGAAAACGGCAGCAATTAAATCTCGACAGGGGCTCCTAAGCACTTCTTGTAATCAGACTGGGGTTTTTTCGGCGAATGCGTCGAAACGAATGCTGCGGAGATCGCAGAAGTGGAAGGGAGGCAACTGCCGGAACAATAAATAACGACAGTTTCGAAGTAGGGCGCGCGTTTTTCGGGGAATATCATTTTGACTTGAGTGACAATCCTGTGCTGGAAAAACTGCATTTTCTAGAAGCGCGGTGGAAACTCAGAAATCGGTTTTGAACTCACCTGCCTTTTCGCGATGCAAAGTAAGGTTTATATATTTATATATTTCGTTCACTCGTCTGATTTCTTCGCTTGTTTCTTTATCAAAAACTCGAGGCACTTGCAGCGAGAAGCGTCTGTGGATCTTGTGTATTCTCTCAGAACCCGATTACCATTGGAAAAATGTTCCAAGCTGTTTTCGTTCTTCGGGTTCGTCACGTTTCGCCTCGGCTAGCATTCGCGATAATAGAAACGTCTCTGGTGTCACATAATCGCGTCTCCTTTACCCCCCAGACAACGCTGCACGTATCGAAATCGATGGCATCGAGTTTCTGACCGAACGTTTCAAAAGTGCGGCTCAACAACGGGAGCGCGGACGGACAATGGACAAAATGTAAGCAAATTCGCGGGCTATCGGCGGTGACGATCGTAATTAAAAGTTATCTTGGCCTGGCAATGGACGAGCGAAATGGAAACAGGAACTTTGACAATGATATTTCAAAGTCCACTTTGACCCACTTTTGTAATGGCACGATTCGATGGATGGGGGCTGTGGGGGGTGTCGTTATCGTTGCCTTTGACTTGGATAACGGCCAAAATGCGGGGCGAAATATCCCCCGCGCGTTATACATATATCGTCTGGAGGCCGTTCAACGGTGAAATTCGATGAGATCTTCGTTTGATTTCGCTATCAGAGGCTCCCTTCGACCGTGATCACTGATCATAAGGCAACCGTGGCTTAACACTATGCTACAGTCAATTCACAAGCTTCCAAGGAAATACCTTTCTGACTCGTGTTCGACACTGGAAGAAGTTCCGAAGACGCTTCCTCCTCGAGATTCCCTCTCACGTCACGGTCCGCAGTAAAAAACTCGGCTGCACGCAGAGTAAGAAATCGGGAGCGCGCCGCAAATTGGAGTTTCCAAGACGCCAGGCGAAACACCGTGGTATTTCCAGATTCCCCGTGCAAATACACGTTCCACGGGCACCGGGGTGGACGTGCAAGTACCGAAATCGCGTTGTCAAAGAACCAGCAGGCGAAAATGAAATGCTGGGGAGCGGCGTGTCGGTTGGGGAACGCGCGGAGCGACACAGGCGATTTCGGGGCGCAACGGGTAAGAAGCCGCGTTACGTGAATCAAAGGAAGCGCGAAATCGAAAAGTCCGTGAGACATGTGACACGTGACACAGGCTTCTTAACAGGAACGGCAAGGGGCGAAAGGAGACTGAAGGGTACAAAGACGGCGTTTGCACGTAGAGACTACAGTCCTGTCGTTTTTGGTGACTCTGGTCACCATTCTCGCAACCGTTCCCGCGTTCGCTGGCGAACGGACTGTGATACAATAGGCATATTTACAATAAGGGTAACAATAGAATTCAGAGTATTTTTTTACAGCGCTGTTTTGCCCGAACGCGAACAGTGAATAACACAGGGAACTGGATACGAAACCGACGTCGATGAAACGGGAATGAAAATGTTTACATGTTATGCCAGTTTGTCGTCTTTCTGACGTTTCGGGCGGGATAGAAGGTACCCCGGTATTCTTTCGAAACGGCGATAAATCCGAGCATTATGCGTGTCAAGTCAGTGGGGAAGTTTTGGGAGTAGGTTCATTTTCGTAGGCAGACACCGTCGAAGAAGGGCGAGCGGGAACCGTGGCGAAAAGTTTCTGGGGTAGAGGAAGGGGAGAAGAAGAATGACCCTCTCTCAGGAAGGAAAATAAAATGCCCATAAAACATATCTTCGGTTTAACTTGGATGTCTTACGCCAGCCACGTTCTCACTTCATGGAAAACGGAGACACCTGCAACTTTCGATGACAGAGAATCGTCGTCTGATTTTGAAGCGTGCCTACCCATACAGCACACTCCATGGCAGGAAGGTTGCCGTGGAATGTTCCACCGGGAACATTGCTGGAACGTTGCAGGAACCTTCCTATGTCCGCCCCTGTGGAACATTGCACGGCAACCTTCCTGCCACCTTCAGGGAACGTTCCGGGCATTTTCTAGCCACCTTCATGGAACGTTCCGGGCATTTTCTAGCCACCTTCATGGAACGTTCCGGGCATTTTCTAGCCACCTTCATGGAACGTTCCAGGCATTTTCTAGCCACCTTCATGGGACTTTTCGGAAACTTTACAACAAAGGTCCCGCAGTAAGCAAGGCTCGAAAACTGTTGTAATATCGATTTCGGTTCTCCAAACGGTTATAAAGAACCTTTATTCTGAATAATTGTTATGAAGAAACGAAATTTCCAACTATTATCTGTGTATCGACTTTTCCCTAATTGAGATCAATAATAATTATTGTAGTTGCAGATTATACTGTATATGTGCATATTTTTTACAAAATCCTTATGGAAAAAGGAGAAACATTTATACACACCATTGATTTCTTAAATAAATTAGCTACACATTTTTTAGTAGTAGTAGTAGTAGTAGTAGTGGTGGTAGTAGTAGTGGTAGTAGTAGTGGTGGTAGTAGTAGTGGTGGTGGTGGTGGTGGTGGTGGTGGTGGTGGTGGTGGTGGTAGTGGTAGTAGTAGTAGTGGGTGAAGGTTTGACATATCACGGGTAAGTAGAACCCATGTATATGCTACTTGCAGGTTATGTCGAACTTCTTAAAAATAAATATTTTTGTTTGTTTCATATAGATTTCCGTTGAAGAATGAAAACTATCTGCATCGTTGGTTACAGAACATGGGTCTGGGCCTGAATTTCGTACATTCAAAGAACGTCGTATTGTTGTTCTAATCATTTTGAAAAACACTGTTTCCAAGAAGGCACTTCTAAAGGCTGTCTTCTCCCTGTAAGCATTCCTACTGTATTTGGACAATATAAATGTTCTTGTGTTTTCTGTCACGATATATAAGAACAGGATAAAAACAGATTGTTTCGCAAGTAATATATATGAATTATTCAAATTAAGGAGCTTATTTTTAAGTTAAAGTAACTAATATAAAATATTTGATGCCTATTAACCAACGGCAATTTTCTAATTATTTAAAATACATATATTTCTTTGCTTTCTGTGCTACAAGCTTTTACTTTTCACACAGTTTCCTTGTAAACATGCATGTACTGTACAACTTTCATTTCACTTTCCGTTCAATTATTTAAAATAACGGTGATTGTTATTTTTCCATTGCGTCGCTTCAATGCAGCCTGGGATTGACGTTACATGAATGTTGTTTTTAATGAAGCCATTTTTCATGACTGAAATAATTTATTGATGACCTTTTATAGATTCATTTACTGAAGAGAAGCTGTGGAAGCTGCTGATATTAAATAAATTAATAGAGGATTCTGTGGCAGAGAAATATACAAAAAGAATCATTCATATATTCAAACATGTAGTAAAATGAGTAAGTAAATTTATTATTTATCTCATTTCAGCACTTAAAGTTGTAAAATTGTAAAATAAATGCATGTATTATTCCAGGTTCATTACACGCTGCATGCAGTACATTTTAAGTAAAGAGAGCGGAAGAGCCTGGAACTCCACATACGCGGGTTTGAGAAGATCCACCAGAGCCAATACTATTATTATTTTTATTGTTTTTATTATTGTTCTTGTTGTTGTCGGCTTGTATAGAAAAAATATATGAATATTTAATTGTCAGTATTTATTGTAATTTAATTAATTTCCTTAACCGTGACCATTGCTAGAAAATGCCCGGAACGTTCCATGAAGGTGGCTAGAAAATGCCTGGAACGTTCCACGAAGGTGGCTAGAAAATGCCCGGAACGTTCCATGAAGGTGGCTAGAAAATGCCCGGAACGTTCCATGAAGGTGGCTAGAAAATGCCCGGAACGTTCCATGAATGTGGCTAGAAAATGCCTGGAACGTTCCATGAAGGTAGCTAGAAAATGCCCGGAACGTTCCCTGAAGGTGGCAGGAAGGTTGCCGTGCAATGTTCCACAGGGGCGGACATAGGAACGTTCCTGCAACGTTCCAGCAATGTTCCGGTGGAACGTTCCGGCAACCTTCCTGCCATGGAGTGTGCTGTATGGGTATACGTCAGCTTTCGAATTATTGAAGGAGAGGAACAGTGATGTTCTCTTGGGGATGTATCTACATATCTCAGGCGTGTGTCGTGGCTTACTGCCTCATCAGCACAGCTTCACTCGCTCCGAAGCTGCAGTTGATGAAGCTGACTGATTCGTCCTCCACCCTGATTTTCTATAAATGTGTTCCTTAGAATATCTTTCAATTCCTTCACATCAGTAAGAGAGAATTCGAAAGGTCGTAATATGTCACAACGGGGGAGAAGAGGAATAATATTTGTTCAACAGAATTCGATTGCCACGTAAGAAAGGAGGTGTAACTCAAGTTCGAATGGTACAAGATTCCCGAATTTGTGGATCCCAATTCTTGTATGACCGTCGAGAACACTCTAATCCAAAAACCACTTCGAGAACTAGGTACCATTCTATTGACGTTGCACTCCTCGCCGGTGTAGGTACACTTGCGCAACGATTGTTCAAGCTGACGTAATCGTACACGTTGTAATAAATTCACCGAGCTCGTTACACGTAAGCACGACGATCGCTTTGCCGCGCTGTTCAAACTGCTTAACGGCAAACGACTCAAAGTTACAATATCGAAATTATAACGGCTCACAGGTGCGGCCAAACAGTCTAACGTTTGCCAAGAGACCAATATCCGCGGAAATACGCTCCCCCCTGGATGCTTTGATTACTTGTACCCGCCAAATTACATTCTCTATCGGTCCGTCCCTAACGCTCCCCTCTGTGTTCTACTTTCGTTTCTCCAACTTGGCAACCTCTGCGGTGCATCGATGATCCCGAGCCTTTTCATTCGGGCCAACTAATTACGAAGATTCCACCGAACCGACGTATCTAATCCAGCCGTGGAAAGTGTCCCGGGATAAAGCGATAACCGAGCCACCGCAGCCATTAGCACATAAAAATTAATTAGTCGCGAGAAGTTTGACACCGTTCCGAATAGTTCGGGAATTCCGCTGCTCTTGTTTCCCACGCTTGTCACCAGCAAACAGAGCAGTCCCTCGTTCGGCGATATTTCGGAGCAAATGCTCGTGCTGGCCGAAAGTATTAAATTCCCGGCGGGAATTTAGCGTTACATTTCTGTCGTAACGTTTCTACGTGCGAGGTTTCCGCGAGGATGAATCCGGATCTGTATTCCGTGCGGGCACAATTTCTCCAGTTATCAGACGAGGAGCAACTGCTCGGATTGTGCTCGAGGTCAAGGAATCTCCTCGCGACCATGGGGAGAGAGGCATGGACAATAGAAGTCGATTTCGAGGCGCCGGCGAGCCCTCGTTCGAGCATCGATCCAAATAATTCACGATCGATCGAAGGTCTGGCCGGTACGAGTCGCGTTCCTCGAGAATTTCTCGGCAAAATTGTCTTCCCTTGGCCGACTTTATGCCCCAAACATTTGGCTGCGCGAGCGCTACTGGGGTCGCCGTAGCTGAGAAGTCACAGCACCACAATTGAACGTGTAATAACGTCTCTTCCGTTCCCATTTCATTAGAAACATTTAAGTGTCGCCGTTAGAAAGTGAATAAACTAACGACGTCAAGAGCCATTACAAGGAATCGGGTTTCTTAAATCGAGATACCACGGCGGGACTCGCTTGATTTTCGTTATTTTTCACGGCGAAGCGTAGCTAATTGGAGAATGATTTCACGAGGATGAAAATTGTGACGAGAAAGTGATTAATCCGCAGGGAAAGTGTAACGATTTGTAAGGAGCTTTATCAGCTCCGTTGAATTGAGGGTGAATATAGAATCGCACCGTTAATGCCCGACAGAGGTTCGATCGCAGCTTCGTTTTTGCATAAGACACACCCATTCGGCGCGAAGATGGAGGCAAATGCGATCCTGAACGCGACGAGGAAATTTTCTGGGAAATTACTCTCTCCCGCGAGCGGCCCGTCAATTGAGGGCAAGATCGTTCATGGGGTGATTGACGAATGGACGTGCAGTAATTGTGCGGGCAGAAATACTTGAGATAGAAAAGCCTCGATCCGTTCAGCCTGTCTTTTCCGTTTATTTCCTTCTGACAGCACTTCGCTACACACCAAATTTTAACGGGATCACCTAGGATTCCAGAAATCGCAAACAACCAGATGAGCACGAAATAGCGAAATATTTTCTGCTGATGAATCTGTCAACGATGATCCAAGTTGCAGGCAAATAGAAATATAGAGGTGGTCGGGATAAAATTCCCCATTCAACATCTCTGTTTGAACACGCTACAACATTTTTTATCTCTCCCCTTTACACCGATCCAATTTCAGCTCGACGCGAGGTACGCGACTTTCAAATCAGACCTCCACTCTGTTTTCCCGTCGAAATCGCCGAGTAATGACAATACTCCCCTGACCGTATTTAACTCCATGATTTCTGTAAACATCGCGATAGCTCGGCGGCGTGACGTCAGCGGAAACGTCAACGTCAACGTCAACGCCAACGGAGCGCACGCAGCAAGAGTAGGTACCTTTCGCCGTGGAAACGAACGATTCCGCAGGGTTATTTTATCAGTTACGCCTTCCCCGTGGACGTTACATATTTCTCGTTGCAGCGATTCTCGTTTCTATGGTATCACGCTGGCCCTTTGTCGGGATTCTCCCCTGGGGCATTAATTACCCTGCGATCTTTTGAAAAATGAAGCTGCACGCTCGGTATTGTTTCTACTTCGCCTACGGCCCTAAAAAAACTATCACTTCCCGGGATTGCGTTTTTTTTTTCGCATTGTAATATGGCCCCAATATGCGAACTTGCGAACGCCATAAAAAAATCCTACTACAATCTCGGAATTTATCTCGATGTGAATACGCATCCATTAAAAATGCCTGTCTTCTCATTTATGCAAATCTACGGGCGCAAAAGAGAAGCACGGAAACGGAATGGTACTTGAAGATCACATCGTTGATGAGTGGAGTTCGAAATGAAAATTCTGCTCGCGTAAACTGGCTCTGACTATTCTACTGAAATAGCAAAGAGAAGATTTCACAGGGCACTATATTCATCGAGCACCCGAGCTTCGAATTACCGTATTTCGACATTTAGGTTTAACGGAAAGAGATTTCTGGGTCGATTTTCTGATGGGGGCTTTCTCGCGAGCGTCTGCGCACTGAGGAGTGGGATAAACTTTTGATTTAACTCGTCGAAAAAGTTTATTGTATGAGTTTGCTAACAAAGTTTACTATTTCGCCGGTCCCGGAATGGTTGTCCCGTGCCTGTTAGCGCGTCTGGCCGCGAATAGGTTTAGACTACTGACAACGAGAAGCTAGCAAGTAGTATTACCCTACATTTGTCAGACAGGATTCGTTACCTGAACCCTCTCAATCTTCCATGCCCTTCTATGAACTCAAAGAAACTTTAATAAAACTTTGACCAAGATGAAACACTACTTTCTTACTCCTGTGTGAAAAATTGGCGAAAGTAATGGTAACTTTTAGGACCGAAATTTCTATCAATGGAGCTTCATCTGCGAACGGCATTCGTCCTCTTTTATCGTTTTAATTGATGACCAGCTGGGATCGTACCGAAGCTATCAATTAAAAAGTCGAGGAATTATCGCACCGATAATTTATGAAACTTTCCGCTGGATCCAAACTTTTTGGGTCACGTTCAGACGGATGCGATTTTCATAGCGCAATCAGGTCGAATTACGGTGACACAGAGAAATGGCGGGCCCCTGATCTGCTCACGGTGATTCCAGGAAAATATGACGTCGCGGCTTCAACATCTGCGAGAGATTTACATCACTGTCGATCGCGAGGGGGCTCAGGCAAATGTGCTCGTTAATGCTCGCTAGTCAAAAGGGTGGAATCCTCGTTTTTTTTCCCTACACCAATGATGATTCCCGATCGGTGGCGAGGCGAATTTATCGCCGCAGTCCCCTCGTTGAAGGGGAATTTGGTAATATCAGGTACTTTTGAATAATGGCCCGACACTTCGATACGTTTCACCGGTGAATTCGGCTGCGTTCTAAAAAATGTCAGTCATCAACGGGACACGGCGGGAATTTATGAATGATTCCAATAATCTGCAGCCCGGCAAATATTTTTATAACGGATTGCAGCGTTCCTCAGATTTTCATATCGGCCCCGTCGCCTATTTGGAAGCGATACGAGCACGTTGGCGTACTTCATCCTGCAAAAGAGCACGCGCTCGAAAACACGCGCAAATCGAATGCTAGTGAACGAGACGTCACATTTATACGGCCGCTGCCTTTCATAATTTCGAAATTTCGGTGAAAACGAGTCACGCGGTTCAAGTATAGCCATCGAGGCCAGAATTTCAAGATCGATAATGGACCAACACCGCTGACATCATCTGCCTAGCTGAACGTGATCGATTGGCGCGGAATTCGAGAGACAGAACAAGCTTTCCCCTTATTTAGAAGCATAGTCAGCAATTTTATCTTCACCACTATGTTCGCCCCGACCTCGCGAACTTGACTAATACTCCCTGCATCGCCGAACGACCGTCTGCAGCGTGCCATTTCTTCCTTCCGACGCCGTTCGGAAGAACGATCGGCATGCTATCGGTTAGCATCTAAGTGCTGATGAAAAATGGACACTCCAGCCAGTAAAGCTCGATCCGTTCTCGCTTTATATATATAGCCGTTGGCTTTCAGCGGTGTCGCGAGTGGAAAGTGAATTTCGATATGGTGAATTTACGAGCGCTTCGTTGCCCAAGTTTTTTTCGCTAATCACTGCCGTCGCCTCGATGGAGGGAAGCCTATAAATTTCTTTGATGAGAGTCGCGAGAACACGGTTATATAAGACATAACGACGAGCTTCGGTTTTGGTGGAAGCATCGAAATTCGGTCCTTTCGAGCAAGTTGATTCAGATGGAATTCATTCATATTTCCCTGGAATTTCGGAGAAACACCGATGCCTTCCAGATTCACTGCAGTATACCCAGGCACGATATGGCAGAAGCGCAAATCCTCAAGATGTGCGCGAAATTCCAGCCTCGAAACGACTTATCCTTTTCACGTTCTGCCTGCCAGACAGTTTACGGCCGGCATAAAGCCTGGCGTTCAAGAAAATCGGGGAAACCTAATACGTCCCGATGCAGAATGATAAACTTATTTGAATCTGAAGGGATCTATACGGATGCAAATTTCAGAGCTCCACTCAAACATTCATGCGCACACACTCCGCCCGAGTGCTGCCGACTATTTTCAGGATAATCCCGTTTGCTACTCCTACATTTGCCCGCGATACACTGCGTACGTTTCGAGTTATATGTGCACCCCGGGTCGCAGGTATATTTATTGCGGGACTCGCACTAGGGGCTCGAATAACGTAAATGTTTGAAAGTTTCGAAGGAATCAAAATATGCACCTAACGAGGCGTTAACCGAAAAGACAGCATATCTGGAAACCTATAAATTGTCAGCAGAGTTTCAATACCTCCTCGGCCACGATAATCCACCATCCAACTCTCAATTTTGCGTCCGAGCCATCCAGTGCTTTTCAACTGTATTTAATCCCATCGTTTCGCCATGCCCGATGCATCGAGAACGTTTAACGCTCGGGCAGACTATCGCACGGCGAACGAAACACACTGCATTTCGTCGAACAATGCGATTCGGATATCTCGGTTACACGGTCTCGCGCACGCGTGCCTCATATTCTCGGGAAAACCATTCTCGTAAGGACGTTGGGGGATAGAGCGTTAGTCAGAAATTATGAATGGCCCACGAGTGGCTCGAAATTATGGCGGTTACGGCGTGGCATAGTGGGCGAGCCTCGAGCTCTAAGGGAGCAAGGGGGTTGTACTTCCTGGCTGGAAAATAACGTTGAAGAGGGTGACAAAGTCGTGGTTGTGAAGGGTTGGACACTGGGTGCGTCCGACGCCGGCGTCGGGAATTCGGTCGTATATATATACAAGCTTTGTGAATTATGGCGGACGTGTTATCGTCCGCGGTTGGATTTTCAACGCGTTCCGACCTTGCTTAGTTCATGACGGATTATCTCGCTGTGGTTCAATCACACAATCAAATGGTTGATATCGAGGGACAGTGTGGGGAAATAGATGTGCGAAAACATCCCACGCTGTCCCCAGCTGCCCTTCGCAAACACTCTCGCAAAAGGGTGCGCAAAATGTCACCCAATCAGTTCCAAAAGTGGACAGAACTGACCATACGCCACTCACACAGAGCGTACAGAGGGATGAAATCTGTAACAGTCGGGCGGCCCCTGTGTCTCGATCAAAGTCAAGAACTAGTCAATTCACTAGCATTAAGGGATATCCGGAATGGCTACGCAATGCTTGTTAGGGGGGACGTTGAATGCGTTACTGAAAAAACCGTTTTATCGAGCGCACAGAACGCTGGAAGAAGAGGATCTGCATATGGAAACCCGTTTAAAGTTATTTTCGCACTATTTCCATTCGTCCCTTTGCAAAACGGTCCCGTACTTTGAGTACTTTCCACACAACACGGTTCGCTTGGAAAAACAACCGCTACGGGCACGTCCGCCTCGTAAATCCCACTGGCCCGAATTTTTAAATACCGACCTCCAACGAAACTCCGAATCGTGCTAGAGTAAATGTCGCTACGCTCCCGCTCTACTTTGCTTACTCCACCCTGATGACGCCAGGTCGAACGCTGACCACCGACTATCGAATTTCCTACAGCTGGTACGTCCTATATTCCCTACGAGCGATCGTTTTGTTGTGACCGATCTCGAAATCGGGCGGTAGTTAAATAGAACTCTATCCAAGACCATTTGACTTTTGATTTGGAGAGAGCAGGAGGTCGAGCGCCGATCGCTAGCCCGACCAAGCGCGTGCTTATTCTACTTGCGTTTCTTATACTACCGCTGCAGCGGCCTGGGGTCGAATAAAACTGTTAACTTTTATAAATAACAGTTATTTATCGAATTTTTAACTTCTACATCATTTCTTTTCTGTTTTAAATTAACTTTGTTCAGTTTTAACAGTCATTTTATGTTCGATAAATAAAAGTTCCGTGAAATATAAAAGGTAGGAATAATTTTTTAATTCGTATTATGTAAGAAATTGGGGGCAGAATTATTTTCACCGTAAGATTTATTTACACAAAAATGTATAAAATAAAAGTTCCAGTTAATACACTACATTTTATACCAGTTTTCTCGAAACAGAAAAGGTAATAGTCTTAAATTACAGTTATTTCATAACTGATTGAAAATTTTAACAGTTTCATTCAGAAATTGTAATATCTGTAACTCTAATTTAGCTTGCATGTTTACTCCTGACATCACACGAAGAAACCTATGACTCACCGCGCCTTTATACCTCTATCGACATGCGTTCCCTTTCCAATTCGAGCCCGCGACACACAGCGAAAGGAAGCGAACGAAAGATAACTCGCGTTTAGTCGACCCACCAAGGCCAAATCGTTTCGTGGTCTCTATTCCCAGAAGAAAAGTGGCCTGTTCCTCCGCCGCGTGCATTAATATTCATGGTAGCGGCGCGGCTGACGATTTAACCAGTGTGCACAGCTTGAATCAAAACTGGGCTGAGTTGGTTAAGTAATAAGCATGCATACGATGAAGCGATCTCTGTTATTAACATAGACCTTGCCTCGACTGGCGATCTATCGTGGTATTCCGCGAGGCGGCTCAGCGTTGAAGCTACCTTCGATTCGGTGGACGCGGGGCCAGGGGGTTGAGAGAGGGTTGAAATTGCTCGCGGTCACGCAGTGCACCCTCGACTGAACCCTTGCGCTGGCCCTTCCACCCACATTCCCTTCTGCTTCTTGTCCCCGTCCACGTCCCCTCCCTTCCACCACTTATCCTTATCCACCCCCGAGCCCCTGCCACCCCTTTTCTTCCATCTGTCCACCATCTTTGCAATTTTCTCTCCGCTTTCGGGCCAAGCCTGGCTTGCACCGCTCGCAGCGGCTCACGTGCCGACACTTTGCCAAAATCACAATAACTCGCCACGGATTCCGGTTCGATCGGTGCAGATAAGGCACGTGACTTCTCCATAGATCACCCTGGTGTGCCAAACAGTGCCGTGGAAGAGGCGAGGGGGCGATGAAGCCGTCGAGCAAAGGAAATTACAGGCACAGCGAGAAACGATCGCGAAAGTAGCTTTCCCTATCGATTTTCCTCGATCGTGTATAAAGTGTCTCTGTCTTGTTCGCCCGGGGAATGGGGCAGAGTCACGGAGAAGCCTTTCCGTCTCGTAAATCAATGGGATATCGGGAGTCTCGTAAGCACGAACGTGCAGAAGACCACTGCAAAGACACTGAATAAAGTTTCGGCAAATTGGCGAAGAGTAAACTTCGTGAATTTAACGATCCAAGTTTGTTAAACAGAGATTGGTGGATTACAAAGGACGACCTCAAAAGTTCATGAAGAATTAGGGCGAGCTACGGGTAAACTACTGTGACAACGTTGTGGGCGCGGGCGATTACACGGCGACAGTATGGAAAATGGCCAGGAATGAAGGAAATTACGCGAGGAAACCGTCCGCCCCTTATTGCGCGCACTTCACCCTCCCCGGCGTTCTTTGTGTAATTAATTTATTCGTTCTAATTAGAAAGGCGCGGGCCCTCGCGGGTCCAGGGAGAAAATTCAAAGAGAGACTAAAATCCTTTCGGCGCCGCCGTTCGAGATATCGAGGGTGCAGGTACGCGCGCTCGCGAATCACGATAGCGTCGTTCAAGGAGCAGTCGATGGCTCGTATAACGCGGCAGGGTAAAGAATTTAAAAATTTCTGCAAACTCATGATCGGCGTAACCGTAAAAGCTTAGAACTGCCGGAGGACCGATAAAAGCGAATTACCAATCAGCGTTAGGTCACGAGCACGGGGGGCCGCGGAGGGATACTCCTACGGGACCACTATCGAGGAACTTTCTCTTAAAACCTAGAAAGAATAAAATGAATATTACTAGCCGTGCAAAGAAGATCACCGCGCCCTGGCTGAACCTGCGGCTTTTTCGCCCGGCTCTCGATTTTTCTC
This sequence comes from Andrena fulva, assembly GCA_946251845.1. Classification (NCBI taxonomy): domain Eukaryota; kingdom Metazoa; phylum Arthropoda; class Insecta; order Hymenoptera; family Andrenidae; genus Andrena; species Andrena fulva. Next base: position 54,491,530 of record OX276329.1, on the reverse strand, counting down.
GACCCTCCGCGTTGCCTCGGAAGTATCGGGTCTGGAAACGATAGCTGAAGTACCGAGTGCAGAATCCCGAGCTCGTTACAACTACGGACGAAAGCACAGGGGACTGCCTTGGACGGTTCGCGAGGATGAGAGGATGGGAATGTGGATTGACGCTGGCACCTGATTAAAGGCGTTTCGATCGTGGGCACGGTGCTCGACTCGCAACATTATCGTCGCGACGCATTACACGGGCGCGCACGCGGCCTGTTAAACCGTTTAACGCGAAACTTGCGAGCGATCGTTTAAGCGGTCGATGAGGGATTTTAGCACGCTGCATCGTGTTAATATCCAGTCCGGGACGCGTCGATTTTATCGCCCCGATAGAGGGGCCGGAGTGCATTTGCCTCGGCCACTTCGGGGTGGGGTGGAAGAACACGAAGGATAGACGAAGAAAGACGAGGGGACGTTTAAACGCGTGATTAAAGCTTCTGTGAGTTATCGCGCTTCCCCCGTGGATGCTGTGACACGCTGCTCTGGAACAGTTTAGTTTCACTGAAACCTATGTCTTCTTTAACACAATCAGGGAATGGAGAATGCTTCCTACTCATCCACCTCTTGATTTTCATACTGTCAATATCTTATTTATTTATTTGCATAGTCCTGTATCGTTCATTGCGACATCCCCGTGCGTCCCAAAAGGGTCGTTACGTTTTATACCGTTCGCGTGGAATAAATTACCCGTTCCTATAAATCCCGCCCGCCTGTTGGTTCAACGAAAGCTCAATTAGTGCCGGCGAAGGGAAACGGCACGTATACAATGACTGTTCGGGCATGAACATGTGTCGTGCTTACGAAACGATTCCAATAATAGCCAGGCGGCGTAAACGCGTGACACGCAAAACGATGTCTCCGTCCCGCGGCACGCTCAGGAACGTCGGCAAGCTATCGCGTGATCGTCGCGGATTGCTCAGCTTCGAAAAAAGGGCCTTCGAACTTCCACTAACGCGGACGTCTGTCGCCAGACACGTCCTACCATCTAGATGCCCTCGCCCATTCGCCCGAAGGATATTCCACGGTTTAATTGGCGATTAATTACGCGTAAGATGCCAGGAACACGCGAAACGGCGATTCGATTAACGATTCATGGACGAACGGTGCATCGTAATCGTGGCGCAACGGATGATTGCTCTGGCAAAGCACGAGTTACTCGGTTACGGGTAACCGAAGGAACTATTGGGCCGGTTCGGTGACGCGAAAGTCGTTCCACGCACGGCGAATTTCGTAGCAAAGCCGGGCACGCGAGAGAAACGCGTTTTAACTCTGGGAATGCCCATCGGGGCAACGATTTCAAGTGGCCTCGGATAAAAGTTGCCGTAAAAACGAAGCGGGCCGCGCGGAATACGAATAACTCGGTTGCCTGAAATTCGACGTTTACGACATCTTTACGACCCTCCAATCCGAATTCAAGGCCCCGCGCCGCCGCAGCCCCTGTCGCGTCACAATCGTGGAACTATTATCTTCCTTCACGGGCAAAGTTTGCATCTAGCGCGTGATCCTCTCCATAAAGATCTATTTCATGAGCGATTTTACGCTTTTCCATTATCCCGCTTATTTTCCCCGCCGTCGTCAGTCATCGATGAGCGTAAACGAACGTGACAGTTCCTGAGAAATCGCTGCACCTTCCAGCAAGCTCCCTAATTTGGTTGAAACATCTTTTTGATACAGACGCAGCAAAAAACTTCATTACTGCTATTCTCACAGTAGAATGGACCAATGTAATCACCGACCTGCGCGGGCCAAATAGAGGAATGTGAATCTTCGAATATGGAAGCTGCAAGGTTTGATATTTGCGCAAGATAATTCGTGTGCTTTTATTGCATACGAGAAATAGGGTAAAAGACCCAATTACTGTCACCTACCCAATTACTGTCGCCCTATGCTGTTTTACTTAAAATAAGCCTTAAACCATGTGAATTCATACACGAAAAAATTTTGACACACATTTAAAATTGTAATTTATGCGAGGAAAAGCAGGACTTAATTTTTTCTTCATTAATTTTGATAAGATGGTAAAAAGTTTTAAGTTGGTTAGGTAAAAGAATGAAAACCACAACTTCCTTACTAGCGACAGAGAAAACAAGGCACTAAAGAAAAGGCGGTAATTGTAATATTTAAGCTATTAACGTAATGACACATAATTGTTTAGATAATATAAGCATCGTAGAACATACTAACAATCAAAATTTAACGATTTACTGCTTCGTTTTATTTAATATTCGGGTGACAGTGATTGGTACAAGCGTTTCAAGACTTTTTAATTACTGTCATGGCAGTAATTGATCAGGCAAATGAAGCCTTAGGCTGTTACTGTCACTTGTCATTCCTACCATTTCACGTGCGTGCGCGTATTGACATAACCTTGTCCAATTTCGAAATTTTTGACAACGTAACCGTACACGTTTTGTAAGTAGGGGAGACCGGGGCTAGTTGACTAACGAGGTTAGTTGACTAATTCCCTTTAATTCTTGTATTATGGAATAAATTATGCTGCGATTCGCAATATTGGAGCATATGAATGACCAGCTTGCCACTTAATGTGTCGCCGTGACAAAAACTTGCGTATTCTGTCAGTGAGAATGAAAAATCTAAAAAGGTCGGCTGGAAGTAAATATTTTCGTTTCGACTATTTATGAATTTTTGTCCACTAAGTACTGCTTTATGTTATTTCATGAATATTTTGTGGAAACGTGATACCTTGACTATAATTTACGGTATTTTATTTTATCCGGTACGGGGAGGTTTTGTACGTACGACCCTTAACATGTTAACAATGTCGGACGGGGTTACTTGACTAAGCATAGGAATACTACTAATAATTGCATTTTTTATCCTCAAGATGCAGTCGAGGCAAAGAGTTTAGCTGCTCAAGTCCACTTCCCCCACCACAAATCCTTCCAAACTCACCCCTACCAGTTTTACACCCTATCCTCCCTCCAAACTCTCAGGTCTTCCAAATAGACCATAACAAACCAGTACAAAATAATTACAGTATCTTAGACCATGATAATTAATAAAAAAAAATAACACTGTGGAGGAGTGAAAAAAAAATAAAAAAATTTATTGGTCGTAGTATACATATGTACGCGTTTCGTATACTATATTGATGGATTTGGCAGCGTATATATACGTTTTTCACATTATATTGATGTACTGTGACAGTGTTTATATACACCTTTCGCATGCAAAGGGTTAAAACTGAAAAGTAAATGTTAAGTCAACTGACCCCATCATATTTGTCAACTAACCCCGTAGCCGGGGTCTGTTGACTTATTCGTCTCACTACTCTAAATTCAATAAAAACTACAACCTAGACTCAATTAAAACGATTTTCAAAATTATGCCTGTATACCTAATGAAATTTGGAAACTTTTGGTATGCAGTAAGTCAACAAAATACTAATGGTCTATTTATAAAAATTAGAAATGTAAAAAATTAGTCAACTAGCCCCGGTCTCCCCTACTATTGTTAATATTTATAACAGAATGTACTTTGACATCTTTTATTAAAATAACAAAATTCCTATATTTATTCTCGTTTACTCCTTGCTGAACAAGAATTTAAAACTGACAATAATTGGGATGTCAGTATTTGGCCAGCTGACAATAATTGGGATGTCAGTAATTCGATTGAACACATATCACAGGTGACAGTATGAGCTCACGTCATATCTTTTTTAAATCAATAAATTTATTAATAAAAATAGAGATTTTAAGAGTCATACAAATTTTTTTTCTTCAACTAAACATATTAAATAATAATAAATAAATAGATAAACTTATGCCTGTGATCAATAAATACAAAACCTATGCGATACTGTCAGAGTCAATCCTTAACCTGACAGTAATTGGGTCTTTTACCCTATGGTTCGCCCAGTGATGAAACAGCGCAAAGTCCATTCAAATTATTAAGAACGAATGAGGTGTGCAAAACTCGCGATGAAGTTGAAATTATTTCGTAATGAAGCAGAGTAAATCCATCGAGCTGGCGAGCCTCGTCCCGCTTGGAACTCGAATTTATATTCGCGAAGGTAGATGCAGCGAGCGCTAAATAAACACCGAAAAGAATGCTTCGGCTCTCCGCATTCGGTTTGATGGCCACGCTGTAACTCTGATAGCAGCGTTCCGCATGGAAGTGGGTCAGACGCCGTCGCACGAAGGGATTCGGAGCTGTTGCTCGAAGAATTATTCAAATTGCTTTAATTAACTAATCCTGTTGCCGTTCGATTCGCCTGCCATATATCTGAAGGTAGGAGAACGCGACGAAACGAAACCGTCATCTGCTCGGCAATTAAACCCGCGAGCAAACTGGCAGCACTATTGTCTGGGGAATCGGGCTCTCTCTGGCTCCCATTCGAATTTCTGCACGAGTATTTCTAATTATACCGATGGAGTAATTGAATTCCTTAGCTGGGCATCGTGGAAAGGAATAAAGTGACCAGTCACCGATCGAAGGAAATACTTTTATCCGTGGATGGTTATCGATTCGAGGTTCATAAATATATAACCTACCCCTAAATTAATCGTAATTAGACCATCTCCCGGCAGCGCCGCAGCGCGGAGTCTGAAAGTAATACCGAGTCCTTAACTACTTTTTTCTGCTCGCCGAGGCGGAAGCTCGGCCGCGAATTCCAAAGAAGCTTGCACCGGGAAATCGTTTTCATTAGCCGCGCCAAGATAACAGCCGACAACTATGCTTTTTATCCGGGCAAAGGGGCTCGTAATTAACTACGAAGCCCCGATTTTCGCGGTCCACCCCCCCATAAAGTCCCGCAATTAGAGGGTAAATGGAAGACGCCTGGTCGTCGGTGTATCGTTATAGATAAAACGCCCGAGGCGTGCCACAGTGCGTTCGTCCACTGTAAACTGAAAAGAGACGCATGCGGAGGATGAATAAGAGTAGCAGACTCACAAGAACGTAGACGGCAAACGGCATGACGAGCACAGCGACCAGGAGATCGGCGACAGCCAGGCTGACGATGAAGTAGTTGGTGACGGTCTGCAAGGCCCTCTCGCGAACCACCGCGAGGATGACGAGCACGTTGCCGAACAGGGTCAAACACGGCACGATCACGAGAATCAGCGCCCACCAGGTGTTGGCGTTCGTCTTTTGATCGACGTCGGCCGTCGGCCCACATTCACCGGGCCTGATCACGCTCACCGCGGTCCCGGCGATTATCGACGACGTACAGTTGACACTTCCACTGAGATTCAGATCGGCCCCGCCGCCAGAGTACGTCAGATTGACGAAATCGTTGAACTGGTTTATGTAATCGTTCAGATCTTCCAGCACGAACAGATCGGAGATGCCCGTGTAATTCTCCGAGCTGGCCGACGTGGACGACGAGAAGGGCGACGACGAGACCCCGAACGAGGACTCGAACAGTGTCGCGTTGCTGTCGAAGATCGTGGATTCGTTGAACCAGCCCAGCTCCACGCCACTGGTGGTCGCGTTCCCATCGCTCCCCGAGAGGACGGTGTCCAGAATGCTCTCGTCGTCGTGAAGGGTCAGGCTATTCTTCGTCACGTCGGGGAACAGTTCGTCGGGGCGGTGGGTCTGGTCCAGCGACAGGTTCCTCGCGACGGACCTGGCCAGAGACTCGTTCGTCCTCGTCCCCATTTCGACTGCGACCGCTGCTGGATCTTGGACAACGACACCGATCACGAGATCTTGAAACGGAGCGATCCGTCTGGCTGGAGATCCGTCCCTTCGATTCTGTCCGGCATTCTCGTGCCGGTTATCTACGTCTGCGTCCTGCTAGCGCTTTGTTTCCCCCGTCCCGGCGAGATAAGGATCCTCGATCCTCCACGGTGCACGCAAGGAACGAGGTGCTGCGTCCAGGCCGTCCTCTCACCGATCACGGCCGCGTATCATTGAAATCCCTCGAGGATCCCTGTAACGGGGAACGAGCGGTCAGTGCTACTGCCTCCCTTCCGCCGCTTGTAAAATAAAAGCGCGCCACGATCCGCGGGGATGCTTCCTGCCACGGTAATTCGATTCTCTCGCGCCCCGAGCCGGTATCTTAATTTTATTCCAACGCGGCGCCAACGACACGCTGCTCTGCCCGCGCAACGGACGGCTTGAAAAAGTTTAATTAAATGCGATCGTACATCGCTAAGTAACGCCGTGTAACGAGCGCCAAAGGTGAGCTGGGGAACTGGATGGTGCATGTTAAATATTAAACTTGGCGGAAACGTAGCTGGGGAACGAGCTTCCCGGGTCTTGCGAATTCTCGATGCGCTAACGCGAAACAATGCAACGGTAAACTTTGCGTAGCGGTATGGCGCAACGTCATCCACGAGTATTCGCCCATTCGTATAAGTATCGTTTGGCATTAGAAAAAATCTGCTGGCTAATAGCTACTAATAGCTACTGCACTGTGAAAAATCGGTCCTCTACACTGCTATCTCTGTTTCTAATACCAGACCCTCTAATACTGTAACTCTTTCAAATTAACATCTACCATTATCCTCGTTGCTACTTTTTGTAAAGGTTTTAGGAAAGCTTTGGATGCGCAGATTTGCACAGCAAAGATTTTCAAGCGGAAAGATCAGTGGCGCACACAGGATTTAATCTTGGGGGAGCCGAGTTGAACGGATAAAAATATTTTTAAGAAAAGTTTATTTAACGCAAATTCATTAAATTTCATTATGTGATTATAAAGATTTCTTTAAAGATGGATGCGCAGATTTGCACAGCAAAGATTTTCAAGCGGAAAGATCAGTGGCGCACTCAGGATTTAATCTTGGGGGAGCCGAGTTGAACGGATAAAAATATTTTTAAGAAAAGTTTATTTAACGCAAATTCATTAAATTTCATTATGTGATTATAAAGATTTATTTAAAGAATATAACTCAGTTTTCGTTTCTTTTGACAAAGCCCCTTCTTTGGTAATGAGGAAAGGTAACTAGGAAATGAGGAGAGTATCGTCCCCTTATTTCTGTTCTTTAAATCGAATTGTACCAGTCAAGCCTACCGTGTCGCCTCGCGGGAATGAGAACGGAAGGATCCATGAATCACGGCGCTGTTCATCCGTTCGAAACGGATGTTGCCGGCGCAATCTCAGAATGAAAAGAAAACTCGGGACTCCCATACAGGCCGGTTGTTTTGGCTTCTCTCGCCGAAGTAAACGGATCGAAGCACACGCAGGAGAGGGTGGATTGACAGATGGACAGGCATTATAGTGTTTCCCTTGGCCTTCCGCCTCAGACGCCGAGGGAAGGAGGGATCAACAAGGCATCTCCGGAGACCCGCGGAAACCCTCTTAAGGACAGAAATCATCTCCTTATCCCGTAAGAGCTTTCATTCCCACCAATTCCCCTGTTTTACATATGTATACTTCGCGAGCCGGGTGAACTGTGTCGCGAGACACAATTTTTCAAACAGTAAACTCCCCGAAAGGAAGCACCGCGGCGCGGCGCTATCTACGAGTTTCGTGCACGGTATTTGTGAATATGAAATTGTGCTTCTAAAATGTTCGCGCAATTGGTATTCCAGAATGTTAGGGAAAGAGAGGAATCAAGAGGTACCTACAAGTGCATCTTCTGTAAACTTTGAAACCTCTTCGCACAGAGTCATCACCTAGCCATAAATAAACCTTTGACGAAGAACAGGAGTCGCTCGTAAATAGTGTAAAGCTACCTCTGCACGGTGCCACGACTTTCAAGAATTATGTGCTGCATTACGCGATAATGAGGTGCGCTCAATCCCGAGAATCTGACGGATGGCTTTGCACAACAGAAGAGAGACGGAAGTGCTGCTAAACAGGAAGCGAAACATCGCGACCCTGGATACATCTGTTTCAACTTTTACCCACTTCTCTCCCTTTTTACATATTTTTCCGCACTCGGAGCGCATCATTTTATCCCCCCCCCCCCCCCCCATTCCGTCATGCCTCGACTTAACGCGACTCCGCCTTAGTGCCTTCAGTTTTCGAGAGAAAATTTTATCGTGAAAAATGCCGCCACTCGGAGCGCGTCGGTGATAAACGTCAGCAGAGGAGCGACGTCGGTTTAAAGCAAGCACCGCGATGCGAAATTTTATATCGTATTTCAGCGGGATATTTCAAAATGTCGCGGTGCCCCGCTCCGCGACAAACAGCCGCAAAGAGACCCGAAAGTAACGTCCGGGACGATTTATCAAGAGCGTATCGCTGCGGGAGGAATCGTCCTGCCATCGAGACGGTCGCCACGGTTTATGATCTGGATGGGTTTCGCGATGTTTATAATTAATCGCCGCGGAATGATACGCGGTTTCCTTCGAAACGACGCTCCCGTACGAGCTCCGGTAACAGCGCGACGACGTCTGAATATGGAAATATGCAAAGCAACGTTATAATCCCCGGTGAAGAATGTAGTGTTGAAATTTTGTTCTCGATGGCAGCTCTGGCATTTCCCCGCTCTGTACGCCTCTTTCTTTACTCGCCCGGTATGCAATTACATGAATTATTCCCGGCTCGCATGGAAATCAGAAGGACACCGAGGATCCGACGTTTCCTTCTTCGACGTAAAACCGCTCGTACGGTTAACGGCGGTGTAAAGTTCCCGTCAGTCACGTGGCCGTGCGCGACCCGTTTCGAGTTGTCTTCCACAGTGGGTTAAAATCGCGACTACGGAACGACTGCGGTAAATATTTCGATACGCGTCAGCGTGACAGCTCCGCGCGATCCGCATTTGAAAAATACCCGCCTGAAATGTTTGCGTAACGATCCGGATGCGATTAATTCGTCACCGCGTGTGGTGGTCCTCGGGAGTAATGAGTAGGTCGTGTCTATTATGCTTTCTTCAAATTGAAACTGCAAGTGCTCGTGGAAAGCTAATTATCAGCAATTATTTGAAACCTTCGACTTGCAGATGTAGATTGCTGCCTTGAGCACGCGAGGCTAGAGGAAATACTCGACAAGTCGATGAAAGAAATCCTCAGCGGGACAGAATAATTCAAACTTCTCGACTACGTGGAAATACCAACCTCTCTCTCTCTCTCTTGCTCTCTACTTTAGAGTGTATTATAAATGCGGCGAACGCGGACAAACACAGAATGCACGATATATAATAATTCAGAATTATGAGATCTGGATATGAACCTCTTTTATACATAAGGGGAGAGGTGCTATAAAAGGGACACTTTTGTTTAGCGTCCATTTCTGACAATGTCGTTATAGGTATTTAAAAAACAACTACATCACAAGAAAGCGTGTTTATTTCCCTTCAATAAAAGTATATTGCGAACTCATCAATTGTAATAGAAAATAACAAAATCTTCGATTTTCAAAAAAGTAGGAAATGTCCCTTTTACGACTAGGTGGTTTTAAATGGGACAGTATAAGTCATGAAAGGGACACGTTAATAAAAATAAACTTATTAAGTATTACAATTATAATTCTAAATCTTAATGATACAAAACAACGAAATCTACGAAAAAATTAACTCTTTGTAGTATAAATCATCAATATTTTATTATTAATGACACATGGAACAGAAAAAATTGAATGTGCCTTTATTCCGCATGACTCATTGGCCCATTTACCGCAAATTTACATACAACTGTAGCAAATTTATAACTTATAATGAGGGCTAATTTATTGCCACACATTTTTTTGACGATAAAGTTTGTCGCTTTGAGTAGTCACTTTATTAATTCTTAAATTTGAAACAATGCGCCAACAACTAATAATTCATAATTTAAAACAATGTCATCTATGTATCAGATGATACACTAATAACTTTACAGGAAAGTATAATACATATAGTGTCCAGCAGTACATGTGTATGAGAGGGACAGCCATGAAACGGTCGTCCCATTTAAGACTTGTTATGCTGTCCCTTTTACGACTATAAGTGAGTTTAATATAAAATAACCGCAAAACAAAGAAAACAATTATTTAAGCTTACCTGTTAAGCGTTTTCGTTTCAGTTGAATACAGGCTATTTTAATGATATAAAACTATAACACTTTGTATATATCTTAATCTCAGAAAACGACACAGAAAACCAATGAAAATTTCACTTTTACTGCCGAAAAACATCAACCGTGGATTACTACTCTGTTGCAAGTGAGACCGCAGTGAAGTTTACGTCAAATGACTAGGCACTAGTGTTGCCATAAACAGGAAAATAACTTGCATGTGTAATGCATTTAGAATTTTGGAAATTCGATTTGTCCCATTTAAGACGTGTCCCCTTTATAGCACCTATCCCCTAGTGAACGAGCACACCACTGTATCAAGCTGTATGTTTCCCTTGCCCCCGAAATAAAACTTAATTTCGTGCGGTCGCGTAATTCAAGGTGAAACGGCGTGCCACGAACATCGAGCACGGCACCGAAGTTTCTTCGACGCGGAAACGTCAGACGTTCAGCCAGGATTTTCGTAAATTCCCGAGCGAAGCTGTACTTCAAGGTGCTGGGAGGAGCACGTCATCGCGTCTTTCATTTCTCACGTTTACGGTGGAAGATCTCAGACATCCATCGCGGCTTTTATAAAATTCCAAACGCACGGAGAATTGCGCAAAGGTAATCCAACAGGCCGCGAGGAGGAAAGGTTCTCTCGCAAACGGAAGCACAATATGCAATTCATTCTGCGCGGCGGCGGTTTCTGTCTGGCGAGAAATGAAATCGCGGCTCTCAAGATTGATCGTTCCTGCGCGGCATTGCCGCCAGAGAAAGGCACCAGGGCGATGCATCGTCGGAGAAAAAGATGGTCCCCTTGCCGTGGCAGCCGCGACTCAGATTAACACGCGAATTAATGATACAATTAATTACGCAATATTAGCAAGAAATTCCAACGGGACTGCACGGCATTCCCCGCTCGCGAGATAAGGGGATGAATATACTAATTAGCCTCGAAGGTAGTGAAACCGAGTGTGATTCTTAATACTATTACTCAGAGTGCTACGATTTCGTGGAGCAGGAGAACAAAGACGATCACTTTAATCGAAGAGGATACATCAGATTCCAAGTAGCCTAAATACACGACTCAACACGTGTCCCTCTGGTATAGAAAACAACGCAGGTATCCGGATTCAAGGGTACAGTTGAACGAGCATGGAAAAGCTCCATCAATTTCTTTTCTAAGACACTGGGAGGACACAATGACAGGGAGTGCAACAGGTAACGTGCACCGCATTAGATCCACCGAAAACAGGTACATCTACTTCTCTTTTATTCTACGATCTACCGTACGCTTCCCATGCCCGCCAGCATTCCGCTGAACGAATTTCTTGCTATTCTTAAAAGGAAATTAACCAACGGTGCACGCGGCCTCTTAAAATTGACGCTGAAATAGAGTGGATTCCATTGTATTGCCGTGGATACCTTCACAAAGGCGAAATAAGGTCTCTTTTAAAGGGTGTATCTAGAAGATTGGTTTCACCCAGCGCTTTAGAACTTAATTCGACGATATTAATATGACCCAAAGATCCCCGTTCCAGGCACGCTGCAGGCGCGCATGCTCGCCACCAGTTATTGCGATAGCTCCATCGCGTTAAGTAGTAAAGGCACGCATTATGTGTCTGCCAGTGGAGCGACCCGTAATAAATCCGCCGCTCCGGCACGAAATTCGACGGTCATTATTCTTACGGCTTATACCGTTCTTCGTGGCAGTCCCAGGAACAGGCGTTAATTCAAAACGCCCCGGACTCGCGAGATTAGGAATATCTGCTACTTTACGCGCGTTATCCGACGTTATCTTCCTAACCGGGACCGAAGCGTGTTGACACGGCGGAAATTATAACGGAACCAAGTAACTCGTTCCGGATCGTCGTTAAGCAAGTTTAACTCGCTCGATGCTACGTAACTCTCGCTGAAATAGAGCGGAGGAATGGAATGATAGGTGAACGGAAAGTGTGCCAACTTATCTCATGTAGTCAACTCTCACGAGCCACCCGATACAGTGCACTCGAACGTGTTGTGGTGAATGGCGCTAATGTACGAGATTATAAAGGGGATATTTAAGGGAGGACAGGGGATTGAACGAAGCGGTGTGAAGTCAATAAAAAAAAAACTGATTGAAGACAGATTTATTCAAAGTCGGTCACTGTGCCTAGTTTGGATGAGATTCGTGTGTTCTTACCTCATTAAAAAACAAGGGAAGTATGATTTCCATGTTCAGTGTTGTTATTGTGTACCCCGATACCCTTTCTCCCTCCCAGTTGTCCCTTATTTATACGCCCCCTCGATTCGATCGTATTTTAGGTACCCAAAGCTCTCCTTCTGTGTCAAATCGCCTTTTAATTAATAGTGGTTAAGGTCCACTTAGCAATTCAAATGGCGCGTGCTTGCACCCTTGACACAGGCAGGCATTTGTCGGTCAGGAGAGCCTCGTTAATACGGAATAGCCACACGCTGACTAGCAATCGTGATTCTGATCGTTACCGTTCAACAGGGTGACGTCTTCGTTTTCCCCGCGATGCTCATTCATGATTCCCGTGGCTGAAATTTTCAACGGCCTGGTTGCCCAGAGGATCTTGAATCGCCAGCACTGAACGTCCACGCCGATTAAAACGCGATGCTTTATCGCCTGACTTAATAAGAATGCGGCGGTATTCTACAGCGAAGTAGCGGTTCAAAGTGAAATCCAGAATCGACTCGCTCGTGGATTTCCTTCTCATGGTGTCACGCGCTCCTCGCCAACTTCTCCTCGTGCCTTCCCCATACTCTGCGCAAGATCCGCGTATCGGGGGTGCCTCTGGCTTGCCTCTCTCTCTCTCTCTCTCTCTCTCCCTCCCTCTTCCCGTGTGTGTATCAGAGGGATGATCCCCGGCACTGTGACCCAACCATAGAATACACGGAAGTCGTCCTAAGCTCCGCCATTCACCGGCGCAAGATCGATTCAATATTTTGCAACGAGATCAGAAACCTCGCTGTATTTAGTCCAGAGGGTCCAGCATTGTGCCCCTTCGGTTTATTGCCTTCCACACGGGATTGTTTAACAATAGGCTGCATCCCCCTTTCGTCCCACCGCCCGCCGCGTCCCACCTTGTCGCCCTTCCGATCCACCGATCAAACGATCCAGTCGGACGACGACGCCCGGTTACCCTCTCGATGCTAGTTAACCCTGGACCGGTCGATCCTCCGCCGACCAATCAACGTCGATTTTCCACGCGGAAAATTTACCCCTCTGGCACCGAACGAATCCACTCGACTCATCCAATCGGCTGCAATTGAGTGACATTATCCCCGTACACCGTGTCCGTCACTGGCACTGTCACCTCCGCACACTGTTCACGTTTCACTCGATCCTGTATCCATTCTCGGCCACTGGAAACAGTTCCGTCTTCGAGCGTCAGAACCAACGACTCGATCCCCGCCGATGTACACAGAATTCTTTCACGCGCGTGGACAAACGACCAGTTGGATCGCCGTGCTCGCGATAGCGGCAGACGCTTCGTCGTCGAGTGCCGCGACGGGCGTAGTTGCTAGCTGAATCACGATGAACGATGACGTCACTGGGGATACCTGTGGATTCCAATCGTACGATCGCCGATCGAGTCGCGTCGCCTCTTATCCGACTTGCTGGCCGATCGAAGCGAGCCGCTTTTGCGAGGATCGAGGGACGAAGGGTGGGATCGTCCTCGACGCCGTAGTCGTCGTCGTCGTCGTCGTCCGATTCGTCATCGTTAATCTGGATCCCGTCGTGGCGTCACTTCCGATCCACGTTGTCGGACGAACGGCGAGCGACTGGCTGTCTGCTCGAGTCTCCACACCGCCACGAATCCCGAACGCTCGCCAGAGATCGAGGTAGGGGTTGAAAGCGATAGAGGGGGCGAAGCGTCTCCGTTCAAAGCCCACGCGCACACGCCGCTCGCCACCGACCCCTAATTCGCGACTCTGCCCGCTTTCTTCTTCGCCTTCCGTCACCTTCCTCCTACTCCCCCCCCCCCCCCCCTTCACCCCGCCCGACCGCCACCCGCGAACGATCGCCTTTCTCTTCCTCCAGTTGCCACTTGTTCTTTTTACGACAAGGAACTCCCGAAATACGCTGGATCAGCCGTTCCACGATATTATTGGGTTACGGTCTGGCCTGGGCGCCGCTTTAATGGGCGCTCCCTGTCGATTTTAATTATAACTCTCATCGACGCTATTGGCAGCCGACCGGCGAGAAATTTATGGGCAAGACTGAAGGGTGTTTTTGCAGCGGGAGGTGGTGAGTAGTTGTAATTCCATTCATGTATTCGGTCACCTCCAGGCCGATCTGTTCCTCGCCTTCGGTTTTTTACCAATTTCTTCGTCGCAAACGGTGCCCGATTTACGGCGCGGGGAAAAACTCGTATTCGAGCTGCAAAGGGGAAAAGCACCGTCAGGCGGAAGGGAAAACAACAGTTGTTTCCTTAACTCTCCGGGAAAATGTTTCATTTGAGACACGCGCTCGCCAGAGACGCGAAAAAAGCTCAACTATTTGTTTACCGTACCGTTTAAAACTGTTCCAGCTCCCGTGCAATTCGCGCTGCTAAAGACTCCGGCGGCATAACTCGGTGACCGAGAGGTTTTCGTATAAAGTGAGGTTTTCATTAACAGAGAGCAATTATGGGAAGTGAGGAACAATTAATTATCTGCAAGAGCAACCGTAACTTCGAGTGGTTGAGTTTCCGTCAAGCGCAAGAGTACGTGATGCATCTTTAAAGCTTTTCATGAATACGAAGGAAAAGGGAAAAATCTTGTTCCCTTTCTAACGTTCCTTGTCACAATCCTTTCCAATAGGTGGGTCGAGGAAATCTGGCACATGGAAAAACGCCCCGGCAGAAGTCTCTCCCGCAATAGCCATCGCTCATAAGCGACATGTTTTAACGCGTGTCTCCGCGGGCCCGTGGAATCCCAGCTCGAGGCGAGAGGGAAAATTTATAGTTTCCAATTTTCCGTTTGTCACCAAGTCCCCGAAGTAACGACGCTCCCCGATGTCGGGGCAATCTCTGACTCCCGACCTGCCCGAGATGACACGCGTTGAAATACAGTGCACCGTTCTATGTACTCCCGTTCCCGCACAAAGGAGGCCCCGCACTGCTTACCGACAGTCATCGGCTGCAGACTGTCGATAACGCGATTTGTCACTGCCACGCTCTGCATTCGTTATAGCGGCGGTTTTTACGACGCGGAGATGTCTCGTAGACGGTGGCACCGTTAGCTCGCCGAGACGACGAGACGTCACGGACTACGAGGGATGCGGAATAACGAGGTGAAACGAAGAAATGTGTCTCTCGCGGGGGCAGACTAGGTAGCTCTGTCGAGGCAGAATTTCATTTCGCAGAAGAAACTGCTTTGTTTTATTCAGACCGGTCGATTGCCGAGGGAAGAGTGGCGCCCTCGAGTTTGCGGCGGCTGTTTCTCTTCCGAATGTGACTTTGTCAACTGTGAAACGCGTGGATTGTAAAGGGCAGGGTGGCGAAATAGCCTCGCAGGGCAGGTATCATGGATTGGCAGCGTGATTGACCGTAATCGGTGTGGTGAATCTTACAGGTTGCATGGGTAACCCTTGTTGCGGCATGCTGGGAAAGAACGTCCGCCCCTGGGGAATTTGCTGCTCCACCTGACGCAACCTTCCCTGCTGATTAGGAACGGTATTAACCGTTCAGTATTACGAGGGTGGCGATGACGACAGCCGCTGTGATTACTTATCAGCAGTACCTCGAATGCTTTGTCGAAGAATATCGAGCTGTATCAATGCGAACTCCCCTTTGTTGCTCCCGGCGTGAAACATTTAAAATATCGATTAAATACGGGGCAATGTTATACGTTAACTTGTCCCCCTTGTTCTTTTGTCCCCTTTGAGACTGTGCGCCTCTGACGCAGGCTTCCTTCGCAAAAAGGAAACAGCAAAACTTCCCCTGCTTGTTTATCAAGAGATTCATGCGGAGATGCACTGCAACCGTTAGCATCTGCAGCTACATAATAATTACTGGCGAAGGCTTTACTTGACAATAGATAAAGAATAAAGCATTTGTTCAGCTGTGAAGCGGGCTCTAACGGTAAATAAACAGAAAACAGTGGCAGACTCGTGATTACACGCTTCCTCTGGAGAATGTGATGTCGCCGTGGGATAATTAATATTCATACTCTCTGAGTCGCGTTGATTAACATCTACATAAAAAAAATAGCCCCACAACGCGTCCCTGGAAACGAGCGTCGGGTCTTAACGAAGTTAAGGCTGCGTATCATTTGCAAGCTGCTTGAAATTTTCAAAGGACGCTTCGTTATCCATGCCGGAGCCGCGTAGACGGTTTCGCCTTAAGACGGATACGCTCGTTTGTTAATAAACATCGATCACGGACACGTTTTCATCGGTGGGGCGTCGTTCTAATTGTAAGAAAGATCGTCCTTTATTATCGCGCAGCAACCTTCCCTCGCGAGTGAAACGTGAAGCAGCAAGATGAATGCTCCTTTCCCGACGTTAATTAAAAAATACCATCGTCATTCGTTTGCCATAAGCAGCAGAAAAATGCACAGTGTCCCGTTGCTGCTGGACAGGGCTACGGGGGCGAGTCCAGGTCACCGCGATAATGAAAACAAGCACCCCGTGACAGCCCGAACACTCCCCTCGCGAACGAACATCAATCCGTGGACGCTTGATTGCGATAAAATCGTCAAAGGAGTGGAAGCTTTATTACGAAAGACGCCAGTCGCGAAATTCGTACAACGCCGTATCCAGCCGAATGGAAGGCGTCCGACAATCGTCCCTTTAATTAAAATCGTCCCAGGACGTTTCGAAACGACCACGAAAGTCGTCCCGTCGGGGTTCCACCTGTACGAAAGCGTTCCAGCAACAACGAATTACGAGGCACGATTACAGGATCGCGGTGTCTCCTTTCCTACGTGCCTCGTAAAAACGGTTTACAGCGTATTCTCGTGGGTGCTTCGACGGGCCACTTCTTCCTTTCCTTTTTTTTACGATTCCGGTAAAGATGAAAAATCGCCTTCGAACCACGGACGTTCACGGGGAGGACCAGGGGCACCGGGGGCCTCGTGTAAGGACGGGGGAGCATCTGGCCGCGTTCCATCGTCCGTTTCAATAAAACCGAGCATCGTGATTCTCCTCCGTCGCCGTGGAATCTCTACCCCCGGCGAGATTCCCCGGTGCAGTTTTGAAATTCCACCCCGACGGTGGGCGCGAAATATTCGCGTGATGTTATCGATGCTCGTCGCGATGAGCCTCTCGATTTTCAACGCACTTTTTGCAGGACCCTCGTGTCGGCTCGGCACGAGCGCCTCCACATTAGCGAGGATCGAGGCGCTCGGTCGCTTATTTCGTGCGCGATACGGCGACCCAGTTATCGTATCCAATAACATTTATACGAAGACACCTGTGGCCGACGGTCTAGCGACCGCGCTACCCTCGGATTCAAGAATGAACAGAGTTAGAGGCAGCGGACGCTGCATATTCATGCACCACGAAGTTGCAGCTGCATCGAAAGGGGGGGGGGGGGGGTCTAGCTCGCGGCCGAAGCGGCTGCATCATTAACTGCTGTCGTTCCGAAGCATCCAGCGGGGCAAATATTTGGCTCGCAGCGGAATGCCGCGGCCGATAGAGGCACGGCCGTTCAAATATTGATCGGATAAATAGCTACGTTCGATCAAGATTGAGCCATTCGCGCGAAACCCCGGCCAGCCTCGAGGAATTATGAATTCCAATTTATGACGCGCGAACGGCCGTATAAATTCAGGTCGAACGTTGCGGGTGGATCGTGTTTCTGCTGCTTCGCCTGGAATTTTCATGATCCTCGCAGTGGAGGGGTCATAAAACGAATAACAGCGGGGTCTGATATTTTGGTAAATATTTGCTACGGACACTTGCGTCGGTGTTGTCTTCATCAAACGTGAAACTTCGCCGTGGGGTGATCCGAAGCGAGGGGTGAGAAATGCTGGGCGTTGAACGGACATTGTTCGAAATTCTGTTGTTTTTTTTTTTTTTCAATGAAACGAATATTTATTTCGTTCATTCGCGAGTAACGTTATTGAGGAAGAAGGAGAGAAATGTTACATGGGATCTTTATCTCGCGCCTCGAATAAACGTTGCCCAGCCGCGGATGTAATGCTGCGTCACGTGGCGTAGTTATTTCAAATGTTATGCGATTACCGCGCGCGTAAAACTTGCAGGTCGTCTGCCAGTCTCCCCCGGTACTTTTTACTATTCTGCCCTTTGGTATATGGGAGATGGTGACTGCCTACTTACGAGGTGCCCGGCGCGCGATTGCTCCGCATTCCTCGCGAATCTCGCTCGTATACAGGAGAGGACACGAACGGCATCGGCATCCCTGATATTCCAAAATGCTCCTTATTGCCGCGAGGAAATTTACGAGAAGCCTTCCACGACATTTGCCTTGCAGCTCGAATTCGGCAACATAACGTAGCCCAGGGAATGTTTCCCTTGCATCTACATTTCCCATGAAATAACAATAACTTGTCTTGGAAATTCGACGCATAATTATGATCCTGTAACGACGCCGGTGCTGCAGAGGAAATTAGGTACTAGGAAATCTGGCGAACGAGCTGGCTGACGTTAATTCGAGACCTTGACGTGCTTGGTTAAGACCACGCGCCCGCAACCGCTAATCCTTCCTTGAAATATTCAGCGTTTGATAATCTGCATTTATCCCCCTCTGGGGGACAGGCAGCACCCCTGTGTGAAAAGTATTCCCAAGGTATTAAGGGTTCCTTAGACGGTTTCTAGTTCGTCGCTAGAGCTCATCTGCGTCTGACCAGGCGTGTGCCTATACTACTGGCGCTTGGTAGCTCAGTAATAATACATACTTCATAGACGGGCTGTGAAAGTTTCTGTGTCTTTGGTTGCATCGGACTTGTGTCACCAGTTCTCCAGATAGATATCTTAAGATTAACGCAATTATTTCTTGAAATTAATTTCGAGTTCACATTCAAACCCCCTAGAATAAGGTGTTAAGATATTCTTACAGTTTTCTGTGATGAATGCAGAATCGATCGTCAGCAGCTGCTATTCCCCACGCGACGGATTTTCTATTATTCGGTTATTATTCAATTCTTCCAGGGTTTTGGCCATAAGTCACGAGCGAATTAGAATTACAGAGGCGCTGGAGTTTAATAACGCCTGGGTTCCTGAATCTTAATAGCACTCGTCTCGCTTTTACGCCGGAAATCAGGGTATCCCCGATAATTCTTCCCGAATAGATCCCCGGAAAGTGAGGATGAGAAGGTAATAGCGCGCGCCGCCTTTTGTAACCGTGAAATTGATCGGAGCTCCGTGGACTTTCGCGGGCTTTCCTGGCGCGAAAAATTTCAGTCACCTCGCAGACCCATTTATCAAAATCCCCTAGACGTGGAGGGCTCGCTGGAACTTTCAAAACGCCCTCAAACTATTCTCAAGGCTCGCTGGAATAACGTAGTCCCGGTTGTCCGCGTTATTTCCCAAAGCATCGAAAACACTCGCTAACTATCAACGACATTCGCCTATCCACCGTGACGACAGCCATCGACGAGTCGATTAATGTTGCGAACCGTGCGGTTAAACGCGATGTTATAATTCGGCAGGCGGCAATGTAATGAAAATTCCTCCTGCTCGTGGCTGATCGTATAATCAACCGCCACAATTTCAATTTATAGCGACAAACCTGTTGGAGAACACGTCTTGTCAGGAAAATTGCTATCGAGAGCTGGATAAGCGATGGCGACGGACAAAATGTGGTTACATCGAACGAACCAAGCAGCCGTTCGCTTAGGAAAATGCGATTACGCGGCCGTGTTAGCAGTGATGAAACACCGTCTGTAATGAAACGTATGATCGGCGCTTAAATAATGGACTATGATGTTCGAGCGTCGAATCGCCTCTGTTCTCGTCGAACCGCATATTGTTCGATCGTTACACGGTTACCGTGATACCGTGTTTTGGGAAACGCGTGACAGACACGGCTGAAAATAAATAATTCACGCCTCGGTCAATGGGATTTCACTGGACAGAATATTTCCCGATGGAGCGAGGACCCTTTGCCGCGCACGAAATGACACGGATTACGGGCAATGATCCATCTGCTGGTAAAATGGTTTTAATTGAAAGCGATCCGCTTCGCAAAGGATACAAATCCGCGGCAAGGTTTACAGAGAAAAACGGAACAGAACAAAAAGCCCCAGCTGGAAATAAAATGAAAACGAATTTCGAATATCCCGCGGCGCCATTTACACCGGCCCCTGATAACGCGTTCAACTGTGTGATAAAAAATGAAACGAGTCCGGTAATTCTGCGAATGATGTCTATCGGTAAATTTACCCTTTATTTTCTGAAGCTTGTCAATCACTCCTTTGAAATATTGTTCTTTGTCTGAATCAAAGTATCGCATGGGTATTGCGGCAAACTTGTGGCGTGACGGACACCTGTGTGCTTCTCTAAAAGTTCTCCTTTATTCAGTAACATGTTTAATGTACAATGGTGTCCTTCGACAGTCTATAACGCCTTTAGCTGTAAAAAGAAACATTTTCGTTGAGTAATGTACCCAACAGAATTGCTCGCGAAATGACCCCATATCTTCAGTCACCGATGGCGATATCACGCAGCTACGATGTCCATGTATCGCGAATGTAATCACTGGGACTTGTGGCTGAATTCTGAATGGCCGGATGCCCGGTAAGGTTTCCTTAATCTCGAATCGGAGCCGCGGGGGTGTGAAGCAGCACTTGACAGACGGTATCGCCGCGCGTACCGTTGAAAACGTCCTTTCAATTTTCCCTCAAACCGCGCGGAAGATTGCCAGGATTAAGGGTAGGGCTGGAGCAGCCTTTTCTAGGCCGCGGATCTAAGCATAAAAGTCGGAATCGGCTGAAAACCACCGACACTCAGCCACGACGCGTTACACCGGCGTTGAACTTTAATGAAATTTGCGAATCCGATATTTATGGAGGGCTTCCGGCCGTAGAGAGAAAGAGAGCCAGGGCCGTTGACTCATTTTACTTTGAAATACTTCCTGTCTGACCGACCGAGCCCCGACGGAGCCTGTTATTCATGAATATGCTGATTATCGCCGCTTTCCCGGGATGCTAATGGTAGAAAAGCGCATCTTCCTACGGTCGCCCGCGCCACCCTGTATTATAAGACCCGCCGATAAACGCGTCGCGGCTTACCAAGTAGCTGGGAGATCCCCCGGGCTACTGTTTTCTCGGGAAACAAAGCTGGTCTTCTTATGCGCTTCGCCGTGGATTCTTCGTTCGTCGCAGCCTCGTCTCTTGTTGTTCGTGAGTCCATCCTTGCATTCATGAGGGTAATTCATAGGAACAGCGGGATCTTAGACGCTGGATCCATATTCATGTTCATCGTACAATGAGAAATGATTTGATTAGCATTCTGGTGGGGCAATTTTGAGCAACATTCAATTCTAGAAGTCAAATTTCGAGAGTAGCTGAAGAGCGACTCAACAGAAGACTTGGGGACAAAGAGAAATGCACTACTAGATGTTAATTTCAAGTCTCCACGGGCAATTGAACGTTCTTAGCTTTTGCACCACTAGATATCGTTTGAAGATACATTTCCAGCAGAGAAACTTACCCACGATTGGACATCGAGGAACCTTTGGATGGTACAGACACAGGCGAGGTATAGATCAGACCATCGACGAAGTACAGAATAGACCTATCACCTTATGGGACTTCGTGTCACCACCCAAACTGTGTTACCGACCCATAACTCGAGGACTGAATCTGGCGGCCTCTGATCATGAACAGCGTCCAACTCCGGAACTACACGGAAAAATGTTTTCACAGTTGGGAACGGTGCTTAAATAATAGGCATCGTATAATCACGTGCACGCACCGTCGCTGACTGCACGGAAAAATGTTTTCACCCTTGAAAACAGTGGTTGTCGTACACTGTTCAGATGAGTGACCTCCAGGCGGTACGGGCACAAGCCGTCAGCCTCCGCTCGCAGGCGAGTACCCTGCGAGATTTAGTGAAGACCCAGAGCCGTGGCCGCGGCCGCGGCGGCCTATTTTGTAAATAAACAATTGTAAATAAATAGTTCCATTAAAATTATAATTAATATATACCTAATTTAAAATCGTTTAATTTATAATAATATAATACTATGTTCCAATTTTTTTTTCTCCTTGAAATTATTCATTTTTCCTTTGCAATCTTTAATGCTGCCAAAAGTCATCCTTTCTTGTTTGAGAACACCTTTAATGTTTTATTTTTTTTTCTATTCGCTCGTAACGAATCATTTCTCGATATAAATTGTGTATTTACAGAACTCGTGATGCGACTAGCGACCCGAACGCAGCGGCTTTTTGTCTTTTTCGTAAAACCGCGAGTGACTGATTTTAAGTCGTTTGGATTTGTGGTTATGGGTAATATTTTTATTGATTATTGCTGACTGGGTACAATTTTCACCTCCACGGGGTCCTTTCCGTCAACCTTTTCCAGAAATAATGTCACTCCTCTGCCCTACCCCCCTCAAATACATGAAAAAGTCGAGGACCAAAAACAGTATTATTTGTACTTCTACGTTATATTTAGCTGTATGTATGATCCGAATAAATAAAGCTGGCGGCGAAACCAAAAGGCGATGGTACAGAAGACTTGATAAGATTAACACAACAAAAATTCACAAACTATGAAATAAGTGATCTGTCGATTCGTACTACTGAAAAAAAAATATTCTGAAAAATTAAAAACTCTTGGTTGTACTAGTTTGTACTAGACTTTTACCACGTTGTACCGTTGAGAGCGTTCAAAAATTCTGAACCTTTTTCGAGAAAAATTGAAAAAACCAATTTTCAGGCTGGCCCCCCATTTTTGGAAAACATCGATTTTCACGATTGTACTACATTGTACTAGTTGTACCGAACATTGTACCGTTGAGAGCTTTCAAAAATTCGAAAGCGTTTTCGAGAAAATAAGGAAAGTAAAAAAGGGGCTAGCCCCCCATTTTTTTAAATCATCGGTTTTCGCGATTGTACTACATTGTACTAGTTGTACCGAACATTGTACCGTTGAGAGCTTTCAAAAATTCGAAACCGTTTTCGAGAAAATTAGAAAAGTAAAAAAGGGGCTAGCCCCGCATTTTTGAAAACATCGTTTTTCGCGATTGTACTACATTGTACTAGTTGTACCGAACATTGTACCGTTGAGAGCTTTCAAAAATTCGAAACCGTTTTCGAGAAAATTAGAAAAGTAAAAAAGGGGCTAGCCCCGCATTTTTGAAAACATCGTTTTTCGCGATTGTACTGCGTTGTACTAGTTGTACCGAACATAGTACCGTTCGAAGAAATTGTTTAACTCTTTTGTTGCCGAGAAAAATCGGAATATCCAAAGTGTCGATTCTTACTACTGAAAAAAATATTCTGAAAAATTAAAAACTCTTGGTTGTACTAGTTTGTACTAGGTTTGTACCGCGTTGTACCGTTGAGAGCTTTAAAAAATTTCCAACCGTTTTCGAGAAAAATTGAAAAAACCAATTTTCAGGCTGGCCCCCCATTTTTGGAAAACATCGGTTTTCACGATTGTACTACATTGTACTAGTTGTACCGAACATTGTACCGTTGAGAGCTTTCAAAAATTCGAAACCGTTTTCGAGAAAATAAGGAAAGTAAAAAAGGGGCTAGCCCCCCATTTTTGGAAAACATCGTTTTTCGCGATTGTACTGCATTGTACTAGTTGTACCGAACATTGTACCGTTCGAAGAAATTGTTTAACTCTTTTGGTTGCCGAGAAAAATCGGAATATCCAAAGTGTCGATTCGTACTACTGAAAAAAAAATATTCTGAAAAATTAAAAACTCTTGGTTGTACTAGTTTGTACTAGACTTGTACCGCGTTGTACCGTTGGGAGCGTTAAAAAATTCTGAACCGTTTTCGAGAAAAATCGGAATATCCAAAGTGTCGATTCGTACTACTGAAAAAAAATATTCTGAAAAATTAAAAACTGTTGGTTGTACTAGTTTGTACTAGGTTTGTACCGCGGTGTACCGTTGAGAGCGTTCAAAAATTCTGAACCGTTTTCGAGAAAAATCGGAATATCCAAAGTGTCGATTCGTACTACTGAGGAAAAAAAATTTGTGAAAAATTAAAAGATAATGAGTTTGTCAAGTCGCCAGGGCCGCTTATACTTTTGAGGGCCCCAGGCGCATCATTATGTGGCGGCACAAATTTTTCAGCTGCCTCTAATTTTTATATTATGAATTTAATAGTTAAAAAGATGTATTTTATTTTGCAACTATAACTGGGCTGTTTTTTATAATGCTGTTTGTGAGGAGTAAAGTTTTAAAATGTGTCCCCATAGAGCAGGCCTGCACAGCGAGCCTTTTTCAGCGCCTAGCGGCAAGCAACCAGCCGTACGCCGTTACTAAGGGTAGAATCGGTGAGGCGAACTATAGTTACGCTACGCGGCTACGAGCCCGCACTTACACTACTGCAGTTCGCCTCACCGATTCTACCCTTAGTAACGGCGTACGGCTGGTTGCTTGCCGCTAGGCGCTGAAAAAGGCTCGCTGTGCAGGCCTGCTCTATGGGGACACATTTTAAAACTTTACTCCTCACAAACAGCATTATAAAAAACAGCCCAGTTATAGTTGCAAAATAAAATACATCTTTTTAACTATTAAATTCATAATATAAAAATTAGAGGCAGCCGAAAAATTTGTGCCGCCACATAATGATGCGCCTGGGGCCCTCAAAAGTATAAAAGCGGCCCTGGCGACTTGACAAACTCATTATCTTTTAATTTTTCACAAATTTTTTTTCTCAGTAGTACGAATCGACACTTTGGATATTCCGATTTTTCTCGGAAACCAAAAGAGTTAAACAATTTCTTCGAACGGTACACCGCGGTACAAACCTAGTACAAACTAGTACAACCAAGAGTTTTTAATTTTTCAGAATATTTTTTTTCAGTAGTACGAATCGACACTTTGGATATTCCGATTTTTCTCGGCAACCAAAAGAGTTCAACAATTTCTTCGAACGGTACAATGTTCGGTACAACTAGTACAATGCAGTACAATCGCGAAAAACGATGTTTTAAAAAAATGCGGGGCCAGCCTGAAAATTGGTTTTTTCAATTTTTCTCGAAAACGGTTGGGAATTTTTGAAAGCTCTCAACGGTACAACGCGGTACAAACCTAGTACAAACTAGTACAACCAAGAAATTTTTGGTTTTCAAAAAAAGGTTCGGCTCTCCTGTCACGTGGGCGCCTTTCACCGTACGGCGCATGCACCTACGATTGGTGGGGCGCTTCCAACACCAGCTTAACGCGCGTGGTGGGGATCGCTGGACCTCCACCCAGTGTTCACAGGGAATTCCCTCTGTAGTACCGTACTCGCATCGTAGGGAGGGAGAACGCATGCGCGCGATGACGCGGTGACGACAAACCAATCAACGCCAAGATGGGAAACGATGGGAAACGAAACGGCGTGTCCCGTGACTCGCGAAAAGCGATATTCGACTCGCGAAAAGCGATATTCGACTCGCGAAATGCGATATTCGACTCGCGAAAAGCGATATTCGACTCGCGAAATGCGATATTCGACTCGCGAAATGCGATATTCGACTCGCGGAAAAGCGATTACTGTAAATTTCAGTGTTGGCGGTAAACTGATACTCGGGGTACCTAGGATCCAATTATTATTACTTCACTAGAATGATTAAACAGTGCATTAGAAAGTTGCGGGTTTGTCAGTAACAGCGTGAATTTGTAATACTTTTCGGCGTACGATACGTGAAAAGGTTCTGCTACACGCAAAGTACTAATAAACAATGTCATCTTGCAATTTATAGCGTGCACGAGCTTTGAAGAAATACCATTTTTCAGCGCCATAGTGTCTTGATCGCCGAAATGGATTTTGCGACTCCTTGTGAGTCCTCTGAAATGGACTTTACAAAGTCCGCCCTCTATGTCAAACTCACACTTTAAACAAGTCACATGTATACAAGCACGTACACACCTTTCAGCAATTGCAACACATTTCAGAGTAGTTCCTGAGTTCGACACTGTTCATGAGCAGATGCCACTACATTCAGTCCTCAAATTATGGGTCGGTAACACAGTTTGGGTCGCGACAGGAACATCCATAAGGTGATAGGTCTATCCTATACCTCGTCTGTGATAAAGCGCGCAGACTCTCTTTGCCAGCTGAAATAACTGCTGGGTTCTGTACCACCAATTCACTGTACCGTTTGTGAATTACGTGGAGAACATCAAGTAATATTTTCAAAAATCCATGACAAAGATCTTTTACACAATACCAGATACAGAACGCACTAAACATTTAACGTCTCAACAAGTTTTCGGCGGCCCGAAAACGTGGATGTTTCCTTCTTATTGGCAGCGGCTCAGTATGCCCGCGATTATTCACAGTCGACACATCAGCAAACTGCGCAGCTTAACGCTAACGAGGGCAGTTGGTCGAGTTGGCGGGATGTAGTCCGCATGGGAGCTCGCGAAACTTGCTGAAAAGGTCCTGAGTTCGTCTAAAAGTATCTTGCGCATCCGACCAGGAGAACGTAAACCAACGGACTTAAGGATTGCAGCGAGTTGCAAACGCCAGTGCGGTAGTTTGGAAGTTAGTTGCTCGTTGCTTTTGCCAGAATACCTCTCAGCTACTTGCCGCGCGTTAACCCGTTGAATATTCCGCCGTCTCTGGCGCAGGCTTCTGCACAATCCTGTCGAGATTCAGTTTAAGGACCCACTTCCGTCCACGAGAAGCATAGTGAGTCATAACACTGCTCTACACGTGAACCATGAGCTTCTACTTTCCCCTGGCTCGCCTGTTTCACCAGCCACGAGTGGGACTATGACTCTAAGCACGATACGACCAGGCTGCAGTTAAGGAAATCGAGCGGGCACGATTTGTCGCGTGGGAAAAGCGTGTCCCAAAGTTCACTAGTAAATCACCGTGCCAGTGTCGTTGAACCTACGAATCGCGCCGATAAACGCGACCGTTCGACCGATCGACCCACCGTCTGCGAGTGCAGCGAGATTCCTCGGTCCGTCGCAGAAACGTATTCCAGCTCATTGTACCGCGGGACGAAGGGCTTAACCCTTCCATTAACCTCGAGCTCGTTCGTCGTACGACGTAATCCACCGAGCTACTGGCTGGCGCAGGCAATTGTTAACCGATTTCTGGGTCGTGCAGTCCCTTGGTGTTCGACGTAAATGGGTCATTCGGGAAACTGGAGACCGGATTGAAACCTTGACTGGGTTCTTTTAAATCGAGCGAGCCGGCACTTCCCACAAAATTACTCAGGCTTCTAAATGCTCTCTGCAGCCATTCCTTTCCTCATTGGCCACTTCATCCAAGCTCGTATTCGTGTTACAAGAGTCAGAAGTCTCCGTTGGCGACGTTCAGGTGCGAACGATCCAGATTCACGGTCTAATCTCCTCGGTCCCCGAGAAGTAAGTAGGTAATCGATTAGCTGCAGGTGTTTCATTAGCGGGCACGTCGATCGGAATCCAGATCGTCTCGCGGGGAATGGATAGTGGCGCAGCGCGAGCTAACGCACCAAACCGAAGCTTCCATCCGAATTCCGAAATTCAATCGAGTTACTCATTGTTTCTCTCGCTTCGTTTCCCAGCGAATCTACAACGCCGCCGAGAACGCGCAACGTGACCGGACTCCGCCTCAACGCTGGTAATTGCCTTTCGATTACCGAGCGCTGCCTTCAACGGGGCAATTTACAAACAAGTGAACCGAGCGTCGAGGAAGTTGTGTATACTCGCATCGTTTCGATGCTCGAACCGCCCCTTCGAGAGCCGTACCAGCTAGAAACCACTTTGGGAGCCCCCTTCTGTTTCCTATCCCAAAGAACAAGCTCTTAAACATCGTTCTAAACGCTATAGAGGGGCGTAGAGCCACTGCACAGTGATTCGCGAGCCTCTTTTGCAGTCGCACGTGCACTCTCATTTCTCGCATTAAAATTAGAACAACGAGGCAAGAGTTTCACATGGAAACTGATAATGATGCAGGACCGGGGTACGATTCCACGCGACCATTTTCATAATCATCTCCCGCTCTGAATTTATACGAAGGTATCCGTAACACAATGTACCTAGGAAGCAAGAAGTCAACTTGCCCGGCAGCGTCGTTGAACGTCCCGGAGATGCATAATGAGGAGCTCGCTAGTAAACCATCGCCCCAGGAAACTATTATCGTGGATGCGGAATGCCCGGACGGATGCAAACGTATGGACGGAAGCGTCGAGTCGCTTGAACGTAATTTGAGGATTACGCCTGCTCGTATATTATCGCGGGAACAATGGCCAAGCGACGTCGGCGTCGCACAATCACGTACGTAATCCGCAAGGATCTTCTGGAATTCTCTATTCCCTCGCCCTTACCCTGTCCGTCCGCGCGCCCTAAACACCCATTGCGGCCCGACGAGCTGCTTCCACGGAGCTTCCTGTGTAACCTGCTATGATCCACAAGGATTAACTGCCCCCGAACTTGGAACAAATTGTTTTCGGAGCTTGCCTACTCTATCTAAGGAACTTGCCACCAAAGCCACTGAAATTGATGGGCCCCGATGGATTTGTCTCCGGGTAGACTGATCCTCCGGCCTTCGACTATCTTTCCGAAAGCCACTCAATGATAAGTAAAGATATCTGTGACGCGCCGTTCGTCGGGCGATGTGCGCCAACACTCGCAGACGTTTCCTATATAAA
The DNA here is from genome assembly GCA_946251845.1 of Andrena fulva. Classification (NCBI taxonomy): domain Eukaryota; kingdom Metazoa; phylum Arthropoda; class Insecta; order Hymenoptera; family Andrenidae; genus Andrena; species Andrena fulva. The sequence goes on along the minus strand of OX276329.1, from coordinate 54,462,897 downwards.
AAAGAAAAATGGGAATAAGCGTCCCCCTCTGCTGTGGCCACAACGTTCCAATTACGACAGGACAAGTTGCCTGCAAGACGCGAAAAACTCGCCGCCGCAACTTTACGGTTACGTCGGCTGCAGTTCTTCACGCTCCGAGGGCCGGTCTAATTTTTCACCGGGAAATTATGCGCCCCTGAGGCTGACAGGCAGCGGCTGCACGAGATCAAAGTTCGCCGGTGGCTTCTCCTCCGTTGCTTGACGGCTGTTAATGCGAGCGGGCTAGGCGAACGCGAACAATGTCGCGTAATTATCATTTATATTGCTGCTAAGTAAGACCACTTCGCCCCGGTGTATTCAAGGCATCCCATGAATATTAAAGCCACGGTGGATAGTGTTTCTCAGCTGCGGTCACGGGTATATCAACCGATAGGATTCGACCGAGGGAGGATGGGGGGCGGCGGAACAAAAATCGAAAAGGATTTCCGGCGGGTATCAAGGGGTTATCGAGGAATCGAATTTCAGATGGCACGAGTAACCGCCGGATCGTTTGGGCACGGTTTCCACGGGAGTTCTAATCCAGCTATCCAGAAACACGAACTAGGGGCGCGCTGGTGTGCGATCGAAGCCCAGATGGAAATTCCGTGCGATTGACGGAAAATAAATTTTTATCGGAACCGTGTTTCGTTCGTTCGCGAGGGATTTAAATTCCCAATTACGATAAAACTCCTTGTTTAAACTGTTAACCGGGTCACCGCTTGAAAAAGAGCCGAAGGTTGACCGACGGGCAGAGGGTGTCCGTGTGTATTTAAGACTGATCAAAGACGAATTAACTCGTTTGCCCTACAGCAAATGGTACTGCTAACGTAGTGCGTTTCACAAGCTATATAAGTGTACTGAACCCAATTCTCACCAAATTATAAAACTCGCGTAAAATAAAAAAGGTTCGTGTCCGTCGAAAACCAGACTCTTCTACTTGAAGGGTCCACCAGGTTCGAGAATTCTCGAGGTTACATCTAGAAAGGGCTCGCCCCCTCATCCATCCTTTTATCTTGCTCAGGGGGCTGAAATTATCGCAGCCACCTAGAAATGGAAAGATACTCCCTGGCTGGCATTAAGCCGAGTGCGACGACGGCTTTCTTTGCCACGGTCGCTCTTAGTTGCTAATGAAATAAGAGGGCGGCCAAGAAGAAGCCGCCCCTCGTTACACCTACAGAAATTCAAGCGAAGACCAAGTTCCACGAAGCGTTCCTTCAGACCTGCTTCCCTCCACTCTCTCGGTCAGCTTTCACCTTCTTCTTCAAGCACATTCGGCCCTCCCATTTGATCACAACTCCTCTGACAATCTCATTATCCCTTTTCCCCCTTCTGCGACCTCGTGCCGGCTTTCCTCGATCACGGATCGCTATACGAGCTGTTTCGAAACGTTTACAGTGGCCCGAAATGTCTCGTGTCTCGCGGAACGTATGTACGTTGAGGATGCTTCACTGGCGCAATTAGCATCGCGGGATTGGCGCCATTGACTGGAAGGGTTTGCCCCCGTTTTTGATCGCGGCCGGGCGTCCCTCGCGCTGGCCCATTATTCTGGCCTTTGAGGCTTTGTTCGAGCAGCGTGGGCCACGCTCTTGACCGTCGTCGAGCGTGATCCTTGAGCGAGAAGAAGTGCCAGTCGGCTAGTTTGGCCCGCGGCCGCTTCGACAAAGCGACTGGCTTCCGTCTCGAGGCTAAATGGAGCCCTTCAGGCTCCACGGACGCAACGCCTACCGAAAAGGTGTCCGGCCGAGCAGAGAAAGCACGAGCAAGAGTGCACTCGGCCCGCCTGAATTTTGTAGAAAGCCGGATGAAAGGCCCGGCCTCTGCCGAGCGAATCGAATAAGCTCCTTCGCTGGCCAGAGGTCAGAAGCCAGCCCTGTGCAGGACTCCATCTGAAAGATAGATGTCCTGATAATAGATAAGCTGATAGAGAAGATGATACTGTTGAAGCGCGCCGTTGTGAATGGGACGCCGTGTAATGTCCCCTTCAGCAGCTACTCTTTGATCTTACGACGAATTAGTATGGTTGCTACGCAACTAGCAATTAGGCTAATTTGACAGCAACAGGGGTCGCGCCTCTTTTGAAATTCATTAACGAAACGAGGGAATGTTTTAAGCCGTACTTAAGTCTGCTTATGGCAATTATATGTGACAGCTGGGCACACGTGTAGCGTGTCCTCTGTGCTCTTGATGCACCGTGCGATGTTTATCTGCGAACTCTATCAATCCACTTGCGGGTTCATTTACATACAGAGAAATATTCAACCCCTTCCTTTGTGAGCTGAAAGAGCACCCTCTTCTTATCGCGGCTCTCGCGACAAATTGGCTCGGTTCAAGTACAAAGGGGGATGAACTGATTCTCCTGCATTCAGACTACCCCGAGCACGTATAACAATTACTGTAGTGAAAACAGAGCGACCGTGCATCGCCGAGGCTATTCCTCTCATTCGCGTGTCTATTGTTACTGCTGCAGCCGCTAGTTTCTGGAATAAGTCAGTGGCGAGACTGGCGAGTAAGTTCGTGCTTCATTCGACACTCCCTCGAAGTCCTTCAATTATTAACGACAGCGGTGAAATATTGAAATTGCAATTAGAGGAGAAATGTCATAGGTTTTGGTGCAACAATATTTCGTGCTGAAACACTTGTGCCGAAGGAAACTATTGCATTCGTCAATTTCGACGTTGACGCAGTCAACAACGATTTATTGAACAAATTTAATAAACTCATACGTCGAGGACTGGGCAAGGTATGTATTCGACCCGGGAGCACGTTGGCCCCGTTTGTTTGGTCGACTGGCAAACCTACCTCAAATAGCGCGATGGCTGCACCCCCTGATACCATATACATTACCATTCGCCGTAAATTAACCTGCACAGCTCGCAGAGTCAGCTTTATTTCTTTATCGGGACGTATTCTGGCGTTCGTCGCGCGGAATCGGAATTTTATTTCAGCCATCAAGCTTAAACTCCGTGAATAGCCACGCACCCGACCGCTTCTCCTTTTTCCCGTGGCGCTAAGCCCCGCTGCCGGATTGCTCCATGCGATTCGCGAAATGCCACTCCTCTCGGTACTGATATCGATGAACGCTTTTCCATTTTCTCCGCCGGGAGTATTGGAACAAAAATTGCCACGAGTCGCAGTAGAATCTCTGCCGTAGCAGTGGGAACGTCGACGTTGAACTTCAAAGTGCTGCAGCTTTAAATAGATCAGACCTAGAATGACTTCAGAAGAGTTTAACCTTTGGTACCGATTGAAACCCCTTTTATACATACTCGTGGCGTTGTCAGTGGGCTTTTATGATTAACAACTCAATGGACATAAGTCCCTAAACATCGCGACAGTCCACGAGACCGAAATCCCCCAATTTTTTCACGGATCACCCATGTTCCGTGGCGTTGAATGCGCAAGAAACGGGCAGCGCGATGAATACCCGTTCCTCCTATTCTCCGGAGAACCGAAGTGCCGCGCGCAAAGCTTCGGAAAGCGAGGAAAGAAGCTTTCCGACCGCAAACGCGCGCGTGCTTCTCGCTCTTAACGATTCCACGGACGTCTTAGGGACGCGCCACGATCGGAACCCACCCTCCCGGTTCTCCACCCCCTTTGTATTTCTCTAGCCCGCTAGTATTTCCAAGGAGAAACCGACTTGGCAGCCGGGTAATGCGAGGCATCCTTTACACGGCAAAGTGGTGGCGCGTTGCGTGCCGCTCGCTCGGGACAAATATGTCTGCGGAATAGGGCTCAGCTCCAATTCCACGCGGAGTGCCGCTATTTATGTTCCCTTGCTCACGATCGTTCCGTTTGTTCATATCTGCGCGGCCTCTCCCTCCCCTACTGCCCCCATTGTATCAGAGCCGTTCAGACGATACCTGAATGCCTTCTTCGTGACGGTGGCTACGGGAAGGGTGCAAGTCACTTTCGAGCGGAGAATGCGGCTGAATCTCACTCTACTTCCATCGTATCGAATTACCTCATCGGGAGGCTATAAGATAATGCACTGACAGAGATAGATTGGGGAAAGTGGCAAGAAGAGCGCACGACTCGTCGGGGCAATAGAGGCGCGCCAGATTGAGCTGCATGGGATTTGCATCGCATAGCAGTGCTGTATAGTACTAAATGGAAAAGGGAGTCGGGAAGTATCCGGTCAGAAAGTAGCTGCCCGTCTGCAACGATCTTCCCTCAGTTTCTTAATTGAACCGAAGCTCGCCTTCGATGCTGGCAATAATACTCACGTGAACCCGATAGCTCGTAGCGCGCCGCGCTCGTAATTGCCAAAGAAATTTCATTATTGTAATCGCGCGTCGAATACACGATTGTTGCGCACTGACAACTCCCGGCCGCGCGCGGTCGTGTCTCAATAAACCTAAACTATTCTCTTTGCGGCGTAACAGTCTATACTTACGAGCCAGCCGCGGCTCGATGAATTATACAACCGCGCGCTGTTTGACGATCAATAACCGCACGTGCCGCTCGCGCAATAATGGTAATAAAGTAATCAGCCGATACACAATCGTCCCGCAACCCTAGCCGCGCAGCGCTGATGTCGCCGATCTGCCTGATTCTCGCCAACGAAGAAAGAAAATTGCCCTCGATCCAAAGGCGGCTGGTCGAAGGAGTCGCGGTAACAGCATCGCAATTTCACGCGAAACCGTGTCTGAACCCTAAACATCGTCTTGAAACTTTCCCTTGGCCACTGCCGTGCAGGAACCAGAGCTCTCCGCGCAGGTACACGAAGCCAAATTGACTTTCCTCCACTCGAGTCGCTGGGAGCATCTTCGGGCGACCGTGCGGGAATAGGGAGCAGCTCGGTGGAGCATTTAGGAACACGGAATCCCCGTGTGCGCGATAAATTACATTACGAGTGGGTGGCACGGGAACTCGTAAAACTAACCCAACGATATAGGCGGGCCAAAAGCGAAAGCTCAGCGAAAGCTGGCCGCAGGGGAGGAGGTACTGTAGGAGATTCCCAGCGAAATATCGCGTTGCATCGGTGTCTGAGAGCGATCCGTCGATAATATCGGCCAGATTTGGAGCCCGCTGCGACGGGAACGATGACGAACGGCGCTCGACAAAAATTTAATTGCCAGCGCAATCGGGTCCCTCCGGTGGCTCCAAAATCGTCGCAATTCAACTGCCCATTCTTCTCGCTCCCGGACAGCTCGACGTTTCTCGGTTTCGGAGCGATCAATCGGCTCGACAGCAAATATCGCGTCACCTTTCCCAACGACATGGCAGGACTATAAACCCGGCTACCCTTGAATCTCGCGGCAAACGCTGTACAGTCTGGCTTTCATCTTCTATGTCGGTCGGGTGAAACTGTACCAGCGCGCTCCCGAAGTTTACGATCGAAGAGGTAGCGAATAAAAGGGGACCCGCGGTGTATAAGTATTAACGTGACATCGGCGTACGTGTAGGCGACAGGGGGAGGTGGGCAACGGGGGCGACTTGTTTGAACAGAACTCGAAGCCCGTAATAAAGTACTGTACGCCATAGCGCGGAGCGACGAATGCTGTTCTATTTGCAGACCAATCTGCGAAAGCACCGTCGGCTCCACGCTCCCCCGGTCATGTAAAACACCGCGCAACATCGATCCCATCCGAGCACTTTCATGAGCTTTCCCACGACGCTGTCGTGCTTGCAGAGCGAGCGGACCAGCTGCTCCGATGGTCGAGCGAGCCACGCATGGAACGGTGGAAGAATGCTAATCAGACGGGCTCCCCTTAGCCGTTGGCTGGGGAAACATCAAATCGTCTCGAGTAGATCGCGTAAATCTAGGAATTAAGGGCACTTTAGGGGTGGGAGTTCGTTGATGGAGATAAGAAGGGACCTTTTGGTTTCCGAGTTAATAGCGAGTCTGTGGATCGCTGCGATTTATGATACGGTAGTCTACATGCCAGTGGGAAGGGTTAATGTTCGATAAATTAGAGCTGTTGCACCGTGAAAACGGGCACGATAAGTGATACCATGCAACGTCGGGCTCCTCTCCTCGTGTCCACCGAGACAGGGGAATGTTATACGAGTAGTGTTTATGAGTTTCTGCCAGCGTGGTCACGGTGAGAAAGAAATGCCAGTTAATAAGCTTGCATGATATCAATCTACGCGACCCAGAATCTGACGCGTCACGTAACAATTTCCCCGCTTGATTTATTCTGTCTCCGGCGAGCAACTGCTGTTCCGGGTTCCTACTCGACGCTCGTCAACTGTGTAAAGATACATCGCACACGAAGTCTCGTCGATTTCTAAAGTTTTTAATTAAAACTTGAGTCGCAGCGCGTGTACGCGAATGGTACTTACCTTTAATAAACAGAGCGGCGGCTCCGAATTTTTTCCTCTTCTTCTAGCGCGAAATTATCAGAGCGCGTGTTAATTGTCCGTATAAATATTTGCCTGGGAGGCACGCTGCCGCGAAGCAACTCACTCAGCCAACAGCGTAAAAGTTCGTTCGCCGTTGCACGACATGCAACTATGTACGTAGGTAATATGATTACGCCAGAAAATTACAAGCACGCGTGCACCTGTCGCCTTGGGCAATTCTGCTTTGAAAATGGTAACATTTCACGCAGCGGGCGTCACGCTCGTGATGCCTGCGTAAACGCGATTCGCGGTAGGGTGCCGTGGGCGAAACGAATAAGCAGTATTCGCACGATTATGGTAATTAATAGGCCAAACTAGTCGACGCGGCTGTCACGTTCCAGCACCGCGATACACCGTTTCCAATCTCCACCACCCTCGACCGCCTGTGCCCCTATCAAGATACAAACACGCCGCGTGCTCATCCCTTTTTCTCCCTTTACGTATCGTCACGCGACACCGTTAACGACCGTATCGCGATTCCCAGCTGGCACACGCGTCGACGGGCACGACGATCGTCGCATCGTCGCGTTTGCACGGCGACGTGCTCCTTGGAGCTTATGCCCCCCGTGCGCCGCGAATATGCACGGGGCCGTTTATGGGGGAATGGGGAAGTATGGGGAAATGTTTGAGCTGCGCCATCGCGGGGCTTTCGGGATTTAATCCGATTGTCAGCGAGGCTCCGATGATAAACTGTTGCACGATGAACGAATCCAGCACCTGTCGTTTTGTACGCCATAGTTGCGTGCGACTGGGGAATTTGCCGTTCCGCTGCGAGGGCTCGTTGATCGTAAACACTTAGAGAAATGGTCAGCCACGTACACGGAACGCATTAGAAAAACGGAGGGCCTCAAGGGAAACGGTATAGTTCCAATTCAGCGCGAAAATACTTAGTCGATGAATTTTTACAGCGCTTGATAAGAAAGCAGGCAACGGGGCCAAGCCGCGTCGCGTCGTTTCGCGGTTCCGCAACGAGTGCTCGAGGAATAAGACACCTCGCTGCTCCCTGAATTACCCCATTACGTGTGTACGCTCGACCGAGATGGGAGCACTCATTCTTCTTTGAGGAAATAGCGAACTTTCGCGAACACCCTCTAACTCTCTTCCCTCCCGACCCACAACCCTCGCCCCTGTCGCCCTACCTCCGAAGAAAGTTCAGCAAAGTAGAGCCTCGACAACCCTTCCCACCGCCCCTCCGACCACCCCCGTTGCCCTTGCATGTACAGGATATAATTGTCCCTACAAAGAGCTTACTGCTGATTCGCGCCAAGTTTCGTCTTGGATCAGGATCTCCGAATTTCCATCGCGCTCGAGGTGTGCCATCCGACTGGAATCAGGTCGCCGCGTCTAGCACGTTCCTTCCCTCCACCCCTTTGCGCTATTGAATTACGACGCGATTAAAAGATCCGGCAGAGAAGGTATCACGCGGACTATTCATTCAGCGTTCTTTCTTTGTCGCCGCGCCACGCAGAGGCGTGCATGGATCTATTGTTGGCGGAGAAATGAGAAGTTGTTCGTTAAAAAATATCCAGGACAAAGGCGGGCCGCGAGAAAGACTCAACTAGACCGCGAGCGGGCGGAAGCCTTTTCGGAGGGAGCCACGGGGTCGTACCGCTTTATCGCAGTGGTGTTTCAATTTAGCATCCGTTAAAGGAGTTTCGGCCGCTTTTATCGCGGAAAGTTCCGCGCGGTCAGGTAGAAAATAAGAGAAGAAAGCGCGGCGGGGCGGAGCCGTGGAAAGTTGGAGGACAGCGCGGCGGGGGGGTCGAGAGCGAACAAGAGGAAAAAGAGAATGGAATACGCGGTGCCTAGCCGTGACGAGGCACGGAAGGCCAACTCCCTCGCCGATTAGCACCTGCCCGTTAAATTAACTTCCTATTGTACTAATTGCCCGCGGTATCTCCTTCCACACCAGCCAGACCTCCTCGCGATTGAAACGACTCTTTAAGAGTAACGATTCCGAGCCATGAAAGGAGTCCTTGTCATCGCGGGACGTTCCTTCTTCCGTCACTCGCAAATCGTACCCAACAAAATCAACTCGATTTTCCACTCGGTCTCCACGGTTTTATCGAGCGATCCGTAGGTAGCTCTAAGGGCTCGTATATTATTATTATATTATTATATATTATATTCCTCCAATCGAATTAATTGGTTTCAACGGGATTTCGGGGGAAGATAGCGGTGGCTCCCGTAATAACGTTCGCTCGGCAGCTTGTTAAAAGCTCGCCAGCTGAAGTTCAAAGACGCCGACAGATGTGCAACGCGGGGGTGGAACGCGCCCGTTTATCGGCCGTTCCGTAACTTTCGCTGAGAGTTTCGCGGAATAACTTTTTCTCCGTCGGCCGTTTCGTTTCACGGCGAACGCGCTCCTTCGCATTCAATTTCCTGCCTCGTCGTTTGCCTATGGCAGGGCGGACGTATCGGAAACAAACTACGAACTTCACTCGTACAGTTTCTGCCCTTTCGTCGTGCTCGGGGGAAAGACTGTGGAGTTAAATGTCCGCGTCACGAAGGCTTCTCTTCTACTGACCAGCTGCTTCAGGAAAGTCGGAGTTCTCGGGTCTAATCAGAGTTATGGGGACCTCCCACCCTTGACCACCTCAAAATTGAGCCTTTTTGTTGAAAAATTGCAGGAAAAAACTATGAGACATATTGAAGAAAGTGGATATATTTCTGAAAGGGCTAGCCTTACACAACATAAAAAAAAAAATAATTCAGTCAATTTCACCTCTGAATAAAACCACAGTAGTTCACACCGCAAACTTTCACTTTTGAGATGATCACTGCTGGCCGACATGATATCTCAAAAACCGTTCGACATAAAGTCTTGAAATTTTCAGCACAACTTTGGCACACCCATAGCTACGATGTGACCTACAATCATCACTGGGAAAATTCTACAACCAGTTTTATAAAGCATTTATAAACTTTTAGTTTTAGTTTTAAAACCATTTATAAACTTTTAGTTTTAGTTTTAAAACCATTTATAAACTTTTAGTTTTAGTTTTAAAACCAAAAGATTATAAATGCTTTATAAAACTGGTTGTAGAATTTTCCCAGTGATGATTGTAGGTCACATCGTAGCTATGGGTGTGCCAAAGCTGTGCTGAAAATTTCAAGACTTTATGTCGAACGGTTTTTGAGATATCATGTCGGCCAGCAGTGATCATCTCAAAAGTGAAAGTTTGCGGTTTGAACTACTGTGGTTTTATTCAGAGGTGAAATTGACTGAATTATTTTTTTTTATGTTGTGTAAGGCTAGCCCTTTCAGAAATATATCCACTTTCTTCAATATGTCTCATAGTTTTTTCCTGCAATTTTTCAACAAAGAGGCTCAATTTTGAGGTGGTCAAGGGTGGGAGGTCCCCTTAAACCATTTAAGGAATATATCAACTCCTTCAGCCTGAATTGATACACAGCTGGGATAAGGCGTGCATTAAACGAGAAATCCTTTCCATACTCACCTTACCCTTCAATCTCCCCGCGCCATCAAAGGAGCCACGCAGAATCACGGTTAATGTTTTATTGAATGCATAATTAGAATGCAGTATTTACATTGATTTCCATTTACACGGACGAGGAACAGCGATCGTCGCGGAATCACGCGCGAATGTCCGTGACGAGCACGCTGGTTCGCAGCCAGATCGATTCACTGTACCCTGATAGCAAGAACGACGATAATCCCGCGTCTCACCGGCGGGCGAGCTGTCCAACGTCGCCAGCGACTAGATGACTCTGGTCGATGTTGACTCTAGTCTAGAAAAATCGTCGGGCTGCGACACCGGAAGCCCAGCAAGAGGGCGAAGAAGAGTCCGTTTCCGTGTCACGGGACATTCGCGGCGCTCGTCCATCCATCGAGTCCATACACAGCACTTACACGCTACGCACGTTTACACGACCACACACACACACACACACACACACATATATGTGCCTTTCACGGTATGTAACGAATATATATATATGTATATGTATATGTATTTATATGTATATATATAATGCACGTACATACGTACGAAGAAAACGTTATTCACCCATATCACGCACACCGAAAGATACTAACGAGTAGGAGGGCCGCGTCCCACGAGCAGTCAGTCCCTGTCCCCTTGTGACGAGGAAAATGGGACAGAGGGGTAAGGAAGTTCCTTTCGCGGCGCGCTATACTCTCCGTCCCACCCTCTTGCCGGAAGTTCGGAGGTAAAATCGTCGTGGTAAAGCGTCTTATCGCGGAGAGTTCTAGATCAATTCCAGAACGGAGGATAATCGTTATTCCGATCGCGCCCACGTTCCGGGAGATAAAGAAATTGAGAGATTACAGAGGGTAGGGTGGTACGGCGGGGGCCGCGAGGAACGGGGGAGGACAAAGGATTTATCGGTGACTGAGGTCCCGTCGTTGCCATCGAACGCGTCCCCTCTCGCAGAGGGTGCACGAGTCCGCGGTGCTCCCTCTCACTGAACAACGCACAGAGTCCGCACACAGAAGGATCGCGAGGTGGTCCGTGGTTGATTCTCGCAATGTTCACGTCGACGTTCGTGCACGAACGAGCGCACCGTCCCTCGGGCACGTCCCTCTCGGCGGCGAGCGGAGAGCACCGTCCTCGCGGGGTCGATCGGGGTTAGCCCCCGTGGATACGAGCGCTCGCTGGAGCCGCCCTTGTGGAAGAAGATGGGCCTGGTCGCGGTGGCGTCGGCACGGTAGCGGCCACTGCCGTTGGCTCGCCGGTGATTCACGTCGGGTAAAGGCTGGTGAAGTTCGGTATCCTCCAGCTGACGGCCGCCAGCAGGGACACCAGACAGTTGCTCGCCAAAATTGCCGGGCTGAGGTTCCTCCTGTCTCCGCCGTGCATCGCCGCCGGTTTCTCCTCCTCTGAAACGAGATTAGAAACTTCTGCTTGACACTCCTCCCGCGAAAAGAAGCCCTGCCCCGCCGGAACGGTCCGGGGTCGTGGCCGGAGAGAGAGAGAGGGTGACGGGAGGCGAGAGCGAAAGGGAGCGGCAAAGGACCCTCGGGCCTCGAGGGCAACTACGACGTTTCAAACGAGCTTGACCGACCGAAACGGTGGCTGGCTCCGAGCTGCCCTTTTCCTTCCACCCTTGTCCCTCGTGCGACAGTCGACTTCGTAGCCTGATCACGTGCAAAGCGATCTCTGAAACTCGCGAGGCACCGAGGGGAGGAGCCGCACGTCCTCCACTCGCCCCTGGATATCTATTGGACCCCTGAAATATCGGCAGTCGTTCAACGGCCTGGAGATTTTGTTTCCTTTTACGGACGTGCATCGTCTGACGCCGGATAGCAGGTAGGAAAGGTCGCAGCGATTGGGGTCGCCCCGTTCCAATCAATTTTCGTCCCTCTCTGCGAGACCTGCTCCGTCGATTACAGAATCACGATACAGAGGCGAACTTAATTAGAAATTCTAGAGCCCTGTGTACCGTGCAGTCAAAGTCGCGGCGTTTCGGCACGGTATCGTGTTGCATTATCGATCCCGGCGTTAAGTACATTATTCGTCAAAATAAAAGTCCCATCTACGCAAAATCCCACCTGTTGCACCCACTGTTCCATGACCAAACCGCCAACCTTAAACACCTTCGTGAACACCGCGCATTGGTGCGACATTTCCATTCCCCCTTTAAATTCGATAAAAGAAAAAGGGGTTGATCGGAACGAGCAATCCCGTTGCTGCGACCTCCCTCTTGTAACCCAATCTCCAGTCGAACCTTTTGAACAATGCTAAAGAAAAGAACACGAGACAGGGATTCAGACTATTCAGTTAGAGTAAAATAAATTGATTTTCCTCACCCTCGATCACGTGAACGATCACGTTCGCGGCTCTCGCGTTACTAGGAGTGCACGTGTAATTCCCGCCGTGGTACGGTTTCGTTTTCTCCACCATGAGGATGGAGCCGCTCTTGGTCAGCTCGACCTTCACCCCCGGCTCAGCGTCGTAATTGATCATGTGCCCCTGACGATACCAGAACACGTAGAGCGGCGACTCGGCTGCCGCCATCAACTGGCACTCCAATCGAAGACTGGAGCCTTGCTTCACGTGCAAATCAGGCGCCCCATGAATGATCGAGTACGCCTCCGTGATATTCAGTCGTACGAAGTTCCGTTGCACCGGATGCGACGTAACCTGAAATCATAAAGCGACTAGTTGCTTCGCAGAGGCGTCTAGACGTGTCTAGACACGTCTCCCTCGCGTAACAACTCGCGGGGCGGTTCGCTTGATGCAGCCACTCAAGGGGTAGCATTTAGTGACTCGACAAAGGTTAAGCTACCGATCTTTCCTGACCTTAGGTAACCATTGTTAAGAGTTACCATTTCGTGGGACCGCTTGACATTTTCCCTGATATTTGCAATATACCGCCATGCGGTACCCTAATACGGTTCCACGGAAGTAATTAAGGGGCCGGGTCGTAACTCGTATGCAAGCCGCTGCAAAAACATCACGGGGGAGCACTGTAGACGCTTCTGCGTGCAACTGCATCTACATACTAGGTAGCATTTTGCTCGCCGTCTTTATGTACGCCGAAGGGAATGTTTCATAAAAGTCAGTGCAGAACTGTGCACCGTGAATTCAGGGCACGGGGCAAGGTTTTACGGTCGAATAAATGATACGCGCGGGCGCAACTTTGCTGCAGAATGAAGCGCCGTTGGGACGAAGGAGACGCGGCTTTTATTACGCCCGCCCCGATACACCGTAATGATTATACCTGACACTCGTATATGCCGGCGTCCTGGACCGTAACTGCTCGTATCTGGAGTGCCCAATCGGTGCTCGAATGCATCACGACAAATCGATTGTCGATCGAGTGGGTACTAGTGCCGACGGTTAATAATTGTCTGTCTCTCCGCTTCACCCATGTAATCTGTAACAGGAGACAGGCAAGATCTGCAATGAACCGTTCACTTATCTCGTCCTCAGTTTCGGAATTTTTTAAATTTCCGGGTTCGGGATGTTCCCTTGCCAGTTACATTCAATATTGAATCGACTAGGGGAAACTTTTATTTCTGAATAAAAATATTGGTTGCCAGGAGATGAAGGGGGCCCACCCACAACTATAAGACAATCACTTAATTTTTAGAAGAAATAAATAAAATTCTCAAAAAACACATAAAGGGCGAAACAATACAATTAAAACTTTTGTGAAAAAAATGTAGATTTTTTAGTAATATTTAGTAATATTTTCTGACGTTTAAGGGGGCCCACTGCATCAGGGGCCCGCAGAGCCCACTTGTCATCGGGCAAGCTGACACCCTGGCCATTCCGCCACTGTCTACATGTACAATTTCTAGTAATTCCTATACTAGTTCTATAGAAGTAGGGTTGGCTCTGATAGGAGCCTCTGAAACACTAATTTGGAGGTGAAAGAGGGACGTGGTGGGACAGGCGTTAAAAGCATTCGGGCAATTTACGGTAACGATGTATGGGAAACAGCGTGTAAGATATTAGGCAATGAGAGAGGGATAGTTGGCCACGCTTGCATCCAATATCAATTACGGCGGCCATTAGTGTACCCTAATTACGGGGTAATTTTCATTCCTGACCGTACTGACCACGAAACTTTACTCAACTTGTCTAGCTGCCGTCACCCGGCTGCCGACTCTTCTCTGTGTACCTCCAACGTTACCAGAGATCTCAAATAACAGCAAACTTTCTCGATCTGTTCTTTCTGCACCTTCTACAAATCCGTTCGCACACAAACTACGCCCCCGTACTTTGACGTCGCGCTTGTATCATCAGCCTCCGCTAATTCCGTTCAAGGCGGCCCATAATTGAAATTCTTGCCGAAACGAGGGGGATCAAACGGTGACGCCATCACGCCGCCCATTAATTCCCGCGCGTACGCTATTTGCAGCACGTCGCAAAGAGGGAATATATATATATATATATCGCTCGATCGCGCATTTCCATCCGGGCGGGAACAGCAATCAAGGAAAAAACTGGTCGTTTGTCTTCCGCGGAGCGTGTTTGCGCGCCGACTAGCTGACTCCTTCGTCTGCTCCAAGACGCTCTAAGGCTGCATAATCGGGCTTCCAATCGGCATTAGACGATCCCGATCAATCACTCCGCGTTCAGCTTCAAGTGCGCTAGCGATAACCCGTTTTAATGCTTAGTCGGCGCAGTAATTACTGCGATTCCATGTAGTAGGTCCGAGGGAAAGCGGTTCCTAGCGGATATGACACTCGAGGAACCGTCGAGCATCGTAATCCCGGATGTTTCCTGTAATCCTGGATTCCAGCTGAAAAGGACCTATCTCCTCGTCCCGGCGTGTAATGGCGAATCCAATATTTCCACCGAGTCTGCGCGTTTCCCTCGCGTGTACGTGTGTGTGTGTGTGTGTGTGTGTGTGTGTGTGCGCGCGCCATGTTTGTATGCACTCGAATCTTCGCGGTTCCACGACCACCGCGAGTTATAGGGAACTTCAGTTTTCCTCGATCAGCGAGAAGTTACCGGCAACTTGCGCGTGCCTTGGTGTGCAAGTTGAAAAGACAAAGACGAAATCTCCGCCGTTTTGACTGACACGGCACACTAGATGCTCCTAGGTTCGCAACTTTCGTTGCATGTTTCGCATATTCCTGGAGTTTCGTGGCAAACTGTTCCTGCTCTAACAGGGGACCACGTGTCAAGTGATACACACCGATTTTAACGGAACTTCGAATGGACATGTATCTGATCTATGGAGTCTGTTCAAGTAGAGACATGCGACGAGGGAGGCGATGTTAAAGCCTCCTGTAACATTTCCATATCTACCGTCTCGATTCGACTGAAGAGGAGATCGTGGTTGATATCTCCAGATTAATTACTGCTTTCCCCGGAGATGGCAAATCGCGTACTGACTTGATCGCGAGATCGCTAATTCCCTTTGGCATTGTTTCAGCCGTCGGTCTTCTTAGAAGCGAGCGAACGATCTTCCCAGGGCTCCCGGCGAAAACTATTAAAGCCTGCACGAGCACGAAAAACATTGTTGAACGGGGAGAAAGCGGCGCGAGCTTCTTCGTACGTGTAATGAACGCGGAAGCGAATCTACGGACCGGAGCTGCTTTCCCCGAAGAGGTTCACTAACACCGACGTGAGCTTAATTGGAAACGACTATCCGCGGCATCCACTAACCTAAACCCTCCCCCATTCTTAATCTGTTCAATGGAGATTGCCAGGAACCATGCGCGATGTCTCCTCGGCGATCGGTGGATAACGTTATGGTTGAGCTTCGTATCTTAGCGAGATCTTAACAAACTAGTTCGGAGAGCTAAGAGCCCGTTCGACGTGGCCTTTATGGCTGTTAGAACGTCGCTGGAATTCCTCCGCGGCTGAATTACGCTCCCTCATTATGCAGATCCTAGTGGCGCGGAAGCGTGTCGTTTTACAAAGTGGAATCGTGTATCCACCCTGCGCGTAATTTTTAATAATTCCTTGATTCGTCGGCAACCCCTCTGCCTTTTCAATATCGCTTTCCAATGGTCACCGCGTATTCGATTAAGAATGCAACAAACTTTCGGGGGATAACGCCGGCTACACTTTAATTCGGCTCTCGGCCGGAGCGTAAAATAAAATCGCGATCCAATTACGTCGAAACAATTACCATCGCGGCGCCCGACACGCCCTACTCCCGGCCCACATAATTTCCCGGGGCAACGTCAAAAGTTCATCCGGTTATCAAGGGAACGGTTTCGAAAGTATTCCCCTCCTCGTAACGAGCAAAGTTTTATTCGTGTCGAGGAATCACACACGAACGACTCGCCAGCCACGTGCCGCGCGTGTATTACGATCATCGTAATTTCAGTCGCGGAGGCGAGCCTTTCCTCAAAGGGTTAACACGAGGCCAGAGCACGAGCTGCCAATATATTACGGCCACTAGATGTTAGATGAGAAATCTTCCGCTCAGCCGACACTTCTGTGTCTCTGCATTCCCTTACATAGTTGTACCATACAACAACCTTTCTCTTAGATATCTGAAAAGGAAAGGATCGGAAACTTGATCTCTGTAGTAAAAATGTATGAAAGAATGTCGCGAAGAATTCCATATAATCGAAACCAAGATCAGAATGAATATACGACTCTTCCGTAACGAAAGATTTAATTCCCCAAAGTGCTTCTTGCGCGGAAAGTTTAACAAGACCGGGTTAATAAGTATTCACCGTATACTTGCCCATTGGAGCAGTTTTTCGAGAACAACGGGATCCAGAGGAAAACGTTCCCCTCCGACAGAGGTTCACCAATTTGCCCAAGCTCCTCGAGGTAATTCCGTTACCTTGTGTTTTCTACGCTTCGAAATTTTCCAGCGAGCTCGCGCAGCGGTAATCGGTTCCCCTGCTTAATCGTATAATTCCCACCCCCCGAAAGAGGAGATGAGATATACCTTTCGAGATAATGCCCGTGTTCTACAAGCCTCGTCCTGCTGTGCATCTCTTATCTAACGACGGGCTGGCTCGCGTTCAGGATTACGCTGACAGCGTAAAATGCGAAGGTGTCGTAACGGCAGGCGACAGTTATGATCTTTACTGCACATGGTTCAGCACTTAACGCGTGATTTACCTCTATTGACGTTGCGTCGTCCCCTCGTTTCGCGGTTTTCCCGTAAATCGACGGCTTTAACTATACGCTGAATAGCTAGCGATAGATTTATGGCGCGATAAAAGTTGCCGTTGAATAAAGCTCCGCCAGAGGGTTGCATTTCCTAACAGGCAGTTGAATTCGTGCTCGATGCATCCATTCTTGGGTACCATTCGCTTCCTCACGTGAAACAATCTGTAGCAGTTATTATTTAAAATGCAAGCTTTACGAGAAGCATCAGAAGAAAATACCAGTGTATAGAAGCATAGGAAAGGGATTGAATTTACTCGAAAACGAATCGTCGTTCGAACGAAGTTACCTCAGAATTTATCTAGAGACGCGGCAGCGTCTCGACGCCAAGTACAGGAAAGACACCCTGTATATGTCGACTGTCGCTACCGCTATCATTTACTCGAGAAACGGCTATTCCAACCTAACCTGAAACTTATTTCATTAATATCTCATCACGCCTGCAATATTTTCTAAATTTAAAGGCATTTTTCTTATGTAAACCGCATATAAGCTTTCGAATAAGACCAAATTTCAATAAAATCTGTCCACGCATGACAGAGATATCATAATATCGTCTCATGAATCAGTCGGAAACGGTAAGATTTTCTTCGTCTTCTGATTCTCCTTCAAGCCAAATTTTCGTCAACATAATACGTATACGCGTTACACGCACACCTTCAGCCAAAAGAAACTAACACATGTTTCGTTCGTCATACGCGTTACACGCACACCTTCAGCCAACAGAAACTAACACATGTTTCGTTCGTCAAACGCTATTACGTTACCTTCACTGTGCAATCTACTCCAAATTTTGACAGCTTACAGTCAGGTTATAAACCTGGCGAATGTCAAATAAGGAAAGTTGTCAAAATTTTCTGAAATGTGACGAGTTTTTACACCACAATCCACACAAGACACTGAATTATTGTCTCAATTAACAAGGTAAGTCGCCAAAATTTTTTAATAGAATTTTTATGGGGATTTGTTTTTATACCAGCAAATTATTTTTAATTTAGGGTTTTTATGTAAAGCTTATCCCCATAAAAACTTCAAAAAAGTAAAAAAAATACGCCAAGTACATGAAATCAAATAAATCACAAAAAATAGAATATAATATAATATATATTAAAAATTATCTGAAGTCATTCCCTATGCAAATTATCTTTGTAAAAAGAAGTGATATCCCCATAAAAAACTTTAAAAAAGTAAAAAAATTACGCCAAGTACACGAAATCAAATAAATCACAAAAAATAGAAAATAATTACAAAATAAAAAAAAGTTGTGAAATCAAAATGAGCTGCAAGTATATAAAGGTGCTTTCCAGCAGCGTGCAAAGGTGACACTGTGTAACGCAATGTAAGATTCGGTGTTTTCCAACTGCGCTTAATAATATTAAGCAGATATATTTTTATAGAAATAAATATTTCAATACCAATAAATATTTTATTCAAAATACTTTGCGCTGCAAACCCGAAAAATGTTAATTGTCTTATTAATAGTAAAATAATAATTTACAATAACTCACTTGCAATCTAAAATACATTACGAACGCACACACAAGAAAAAAAGAAAAAGATTAATGCAATTTATACATATTTATTCAGTTTTGCAACACCAATTCGAGGCGCAGCGCCAAGTATTTTGAATAAAATATTTATTGGTATTGAAATATTTATTTCTATAAAAATATATATGCTTAATATTATTAAGCGCAGTTGGAAAGCACCGAATCTTACATTGCGTTACACAGTGTCACCTTTGCACGCTGCGGGAAAGCACCTTTATGTACTTGCAGCTCATTTTGATTTCACAACTTTTTTTTATTTTGTAATTATCTTCTATTTTTTGTGATTTATTTGATTTCGTGTACTTGGCGTAATTTTTTTACTTTTTAAAGTTTTTTATGGGGTATTCCTTTACAAGACACAGGGGTGGATTTATATATAGGCTAAGTAGGCCTGAGGTGGCAAATTTTAGGCGAAAGAAAATGAAAAATGTTTAAACACAAAGGCTTGAGACAACTTGAAAAACAATTCATTTTCTTTTTATCTAGTAAACTAGCAATAATATTCATACCTGACTGGTCATATTGAATAAATTTCAAAATTTTCTAAACTCTTATAAATTAAAATATTTGATGATATCTGATGGAAAGGGCGGCAGACGTTTGGTAACTTAGGGGCGTGAAATCTCGAAATCCGCCCCTGATAAGAGAAGCTGTACACTAACACAAAGAAGATCCAGCAAGTAAAATCTGTTTACACGGTACTGGAAGCTGCTCGAGTGAATCAATCCTCATACTCGCGGCAATATTGTACCACCCTGTAACACCGTACCGAGGACTTAGCAAAGGGAGCCTGGTAACGAGTATACATTGCGGTAACGGCAGATGTAACGAGAAAGAAGCGTAACTTACAGGATCCCGTCCATTGACCCAGTAAAGTTAATCTTCGAAGACGAATCTGTTTCGAGAAGAAGAACGGAAACCCGTTACCCAGCGTAACGTTTCAATGGGAACCGAAGCTCTACCCGATTTAACAAATAGCCCGTATTTCATTATACTTTGCCCGTTGTTACGAGAACGCTGCAGCTCCGTGGCAATTCGGAAAAAGATCCCTCGCGAAGTTTACCGGATAACGAATTAAGCACAGGCCGCGAAGTTCCCGTGCGCTCCCTCTCTCTTTCCCCGCGGTGCGCGAATAGTGGTACTCTACGGAACAACATTAATCAACGTTACTTTGACCGGAACCCACTTAAGGCGCCTGTACCAGGAAATTCCCGACGGATATCCGCCGGTGGATTTCCCGCGATCGAGCAAATTATTTCCTATCTGTAGCCCCGAGATACTTTTGCTCAAACGTATGGATGCGGCCCATTAATCTGGCTAATAATATTACCGCGCATAGCAACCCGATATCGGTGCCCTTTAAGCGATGGAATCTCGTAACAATTCTGCGCGAAACATATTTCCAACGACATGTTACCTAAAATTCGCGTTCATTCCTCTCGAAATTTCTCCTCCCGTACAAAGTGATTTTAGATTAATTTTGGAGTCCCTTTGAACCGCTCCAGCTTGAAGAGTGATTAGGCTAATGATTGACGCGCGCCGACAAAGGCTCCGTCAACGTCAACTTTCGCTCGCGGGAATCTTTCTTCCGCCACTATTTTTACCGCCGATGGACGCGTGCCGTGCTGCTCGTGGTTCGTTGCTCGCCGGGAATCGACTTTCGAAATTGTATTCCCACAGACAATCCTGCTCCCCTACTTTCCTTTTCCTTCAATCCTCTTTCCTTTTGTTTCTCCGCCTTTACCGCAAGTTGCTAGCAATTCCGTCGACTAGGACGCGCGGGGTTAGAAGATTTTTCGAAATTGATATTTCATCGCCCGTAGATTCGACTTCGCCCTACCGACGACGTTCCTGCGTTCTTTCAAGCTTCTTCGTGGCCTCGTTCGGTCGAGCCGCCCTCCGAAGCGACGCCCCTTGTTTCTCTGTCTCCGAGACATAGATGAATTCATCTTTTATTCATGCTCTGCGTCGGTGTGCGATGAACCGACGGTATACTTGCTTTCTGACGGTGGACAGAGCGTTTTACATAAGTGCCCGCCGGGTTCCCCGGCATTCTTCCCTTGCCTTCCGCGATGAGAGTCCCTCGCGTTCTTGATGCATAATTCGACAGCCAATAAGGCGGCTCGATGGTAGAGAGAAAGTGACGAGGTGAACGTTTATTTCAGAATACTATTCTAGACACGGCTCCACCATCGCGGAGCGTTTTACTTCTCCCAAACAACCTGGCAGAGTTGTTTCCGCAACCAAGGAAAGGTGTTTCCGCGCCTCAGAGAGAGTCGAAGCATTGAAAGAAATTTTCTTAACACGAATCTTCGACTTCGCAAGGAATTACCATAAAAATCTGCCTCTTCAGACGTATTGCCGTACAGCCCTGCGATCAACTTTCCATAAAATTAAAGTGGAGTTGGAAGGAAAAGCTGTTCGGAAGAGTGTTGCCGGAGCAACAGAATTATAGAAGACTGCAGAGTGCATATTACACTTCCGGCAGGCATTATTCCCTCGTTGGCATGTAGACGAAATGCTTTTATCAATTCAGAACGCGAGACGAGATGCATTGCGTTCATCCTATAAGTAAACTATATGATTTTTCGTTTCTCTCTCGTACAACAGTTGTGGAGTAAAGAATTCAAAAGCAGGATAGTAGTGCTCCTCTGCAATCCTCATAAATAACACGCCTTCCGAAGCATATTTTCAACTTTATCAGTAGCTTTGATCCCATATATTTACTTGGCAATAGGGTCTGCATATCGTAAATGTAGGTAGATACGTTTGCTCTCCGTCTTCGTATCTAATTTCTTGTAAACGTTTTAGCAACAAGGAGAAACTGCTGAACGCATTGAATATCATTTATAGACGAAGGGAGTGAACCTGTATAATTGGTTCAAGTTCAGTGTAAGCATGTAAGGTAAGAAGTTTGAAGAGTTACTACAGTGACGGAACTCGTAGACATCCGTATCAGCTAGCACAGAGAATTGAAGGACTTCCCTAAGTAGTATAAGTCGACGCATAGTCAGATATCGCGCTAAAGTGGCCTGTTTAAGACGCTTCAGTGATTACTACAGTGAATAATTTTCATACCTAAACTACAGGGGATGTTAAAGAACCCTACCTCGTTACACTAGCGATTGGTTAACATTATTTAATGTCACTAACATTATTATTATTTGTTATCTTAACGATACTGCATTTTTCTTTCAAAGTTCGTGGAAACCCAAGTGGCACTTGTAAAACGTACCAATAACTTAATTTCATTATCCGAAATTCATCACAGAACATAGTAGTCGGTTTTGTAAGATGAAACTACACAGCGCGGAGCTTTTATTCTATTTCTCAGAGACGCACAAAGCTTGAGAAGCAAAAATCGTTCGAGCGCAAGAGAGTTTGACCAAAGAATTAGTCTGCCATTCGCTAGAGACATATTGCCTCTCGCGAAAGCCGATCAAGTGTACCACCCAACGTACACATACATCTTTCGAATAAAAATTCGCCGAAAATCCGCTCGACCTAATCTGTTCTATAAAGAAATCGTTCGTCGTCGGCGTGCCGGGTCGGAATTCGATTCCGACATCTGGCTTTCGACGACGCCAACGGGTATCGAAGGAGACTTCCCTGCTTCTCCACGGTCTGTGTACACAACCTGGATTTTCTGTCATTCCTCTACCCCACGGCCCCGTTCTTTTTTTTTTTTTGCCTAAGGGAAACCCGAACAGAGCACCTGCCACGGTATCGGTTTAACGTCGCCACCACCGTAAAATATTCTGAAATATTCCTGCACCGCGGGTTCCAGCGTACGAAAGAGGGCGAGAGGAAGAAAGGAGATCGAAGAATGGAGGGCGAGGTCGAATTGAGGTAGTGCGGAGAAATACGAAATTCAAAATTCGAATCAATCGAAAGGGTTGCGTTACCGTGGCCTTAGCCGACCATTATGTGTGTATCCTCTTTCCGATCGGCATGAAGCCGGCAAATTCGTGTGGAATCGTTCGATAGAGCGCAGCTAGATAGAAGAAGATGTTTAATGGCAGACAAGAGACCGCGAGGGTCGAGGAAATGGTACTTGTAAATGTATCGAGCAGAAGTAGAGGAGACTTTCCCAGGAGTTCTGGGACACTTAACGTGATTCATCGATTTAAAGAATTTCGAGGGCAATCCACGGAGAGAAATACGGGGGTGAGGGAAAGAACACGGGGGAGAGAAACGATCACAGTGGGCGGGGAGGGAAGGACGGGGCAATTTGTCTAAAAGTTCAGGAAGGTGGAAAGAAAATTAGCGGAAGCTGTGGCCGAGCTATTTGTTATCGAGGTGGCAATAATGCCTTCCCGGGCTGGAGCTCCCGCTCGGAGAAGTTTCGGTCGTGGTGATAATTAAACCTAATTGCGTTACGCTACCACCGAAACCGCAAAAATTTGCTGCCTAAGGGCTGCGGCTCCCACAATAAGGAACTGTGAAATGCTGTTGTCGTGGCTCTATTTCTTCGTACTACATGACCCCTTGCCACAAACAGGCTCCCCCATTATGTAACAAACTTATGAGTACCGAATCGACCCGAAAACCAATTTCACCAGTTTCAATTAGTCGAGATTTTAATAATCTTTGGCCAGAGAGCGATTTGTCTGTGACGTATGGTTATTTTGGAACGTTTCACCATCTTGACAGGTACTCTAGAACGGAATACTTCTATTTCCAACCAGAATATTAGATGACATTTTCCGTGCGAGCCAATTTCTGAGAAAAGGGCACTTATTTGCGACCTATAACGAAACTGGGGCAATCTCCACGTTAATTTTATTCCGAATCGTTATAAATTTATCTACAGTGCCATCGTCACGGTGCTACTTTCATTTCAATACCTATAGCATTTAGAATTTAGAGCATCCATGTACTTTGAAACCGGATTTATATTCCTATATATAAGAAACTGCGGTGCCGTTCGGCGGCACTCTTCGAATACGATGCTTGGCACACAAGATGCGTGGCGCGTTAGACCTGCTTGCAGCGTCGACGCGTTGGCAGGGATTGGACTTGTAACGCGAGGGGAACAATCTCGAAAATAAATTGAAGCTTGCCAGGGAGTCAGCATAAAGGAGCCACGTGTTTATCGCAGCAATCTATCGAGCAACATTGAACGAAACTTCGCCTCGCTCGCGCTCCACTTTGATGCTTGCTCTCCTCGACTTGTTCCTCGGAAACAATTCGTTACCCTAAAGCGAGCGACGCGTTATTCTACCCGACAGCTGCACGCTTTTGCAAAGAGGAAAATGAGGTGGGGCTTATTTGGCTGGGAATTAAGAGGGCATTTTCGCATTGAATTAACGCGGACCACCATGGGCGCGGGATTGTTAAATGTGAAACAGTCCTACCAGTCACGAGGCACTTCTCCCTCGATTGTTCCGTGTGTGCCGTGTGGTGAACGGAAATTAAATGAAAATCGCTCAACTCGCTGCTCTAACGGGAAATGAAAATTGAACGGTCGCGAATAGGGAAACGGGGAGGAAGAGAAAGAGGGTGGCTTATACAGATACAGCAAGGAACGAGGAGCGTGTGGAGATGGAAACGGCGAGGAGTGGAATGCATTCGAGAAAGCTTCAAGCTTCCCATCGTTTCAATTTCTACGGGAAGATGAAGTCTGTCAGTTCTCCCAGTTCAAAAAGTATTGAACGGTACGTTATTGCAAGGCTTGATGGTTGAGTGCAACGCTTGTACGAAGTCTGAAAGAATCTTGTTTAGAATCGAGCGTATCTTTTAATTCTTTCCCAAATACTGTTCTAGTTCGTAAGGAACTTTGCATACTAATCCCTGGCTGGTGCATTAGTTTGCAAACTAACGCACCAATGTTGTCGCGCCTCGACATGGAATTACTTTCGACCCTGCATTAAGTGCACCGCGGCAGAAAGGGCTCCTTGGAAATACATTTCTGGGTCAATCGTTGGTAGAATGAGTTGTACCGTGCGAGGATACTTACTGTCCCGGCTCCAGGATCGGTGATTTTGCAGGGCAAATTGGCGTTGCTTCCGCTTTGCGCGAGGACTTCTCTGATCGGACCCTCGATGACATCTTCGGTTTTATCCTCGGTGCCTTTTAACGGAGCCACTTCGTTATCGGTGCTCGACGATCGCCGATGCTCCGCCTGGCTGCCTGTAAAATAAAAATCGAAACCACGTCGTCAGCCAGCGCCTCTTGAAATCTTCAGGAATTTTCAGGATGATAAGCATTAGTTGAAATGAAACGTGTCAGTTCCAGGGCTCCTGTGCCACAGTGATTTCATTAATCACTCGCCATTTCGAATCTAGTATATTACCAAGCGATTAACGAAGTTCCTCCCGAACTGTTGCACAATTCCTGCCAATTATCCATTTCTCCCAGAATTAACGCGGATTTCAGCAAGCGTAATATTTTGTCGCGACAAGTGGGGTAGGTACGATTGTTATCAGAAGCGCTTAATCATCTCACAGCTTCTCAGCGACGGTTTCGCTTTCCGCACTGTTACCGAGTCCCCCAAACAGGTAATGAAGCGTTTATATTCGTGCTCCACTACGAAATTCTGATCTCGATGCACAGACTCGTTTCCTATTGATCCACGGGCAGACTTAATCCAAGAGAACGTCTTAAGAAATTCTCAAATATTCTGAAGGGTATTTCAAAGTTTTCTGCGATCCCCGGGTTTCCATTAACCCGGCTAAATGTCCGTGAAAACCACAGAGAGCTCTAAAGAGCGAGCGCAGTCTTTGATGGTGCAAGAGCTGTCGGCTTTAAAGGCCCGAGGTAATCTACGATCGGGGGTTAAGGAACGATTTTCGCGGTGCTTCGCCGGCGAAGGGCACAACAGCAGGTAGAGGGACTGTGCCAGCCTGCAGTATCTTCCTCGCTTCGAGATTAATGCAACCACCGTCGCGGCGATAACGCATAACCCTGGTGCAGGCTAAGTAGCTTAAATGAATAACTTAGTCGCGACAATTACGCGGCTGTGCCGTGCGTTTGCGGCATCCGAGCTATTGCAAATGTACAGGGATCTCGGGGAATTCACTTCGAATACGCGTAACCATCCAGCGCGTTTCCATAGTCCCCTTAGGGAGGTCCGATACCAGATAAGCTTATCGATTTTCAAATTTCCTAATTTCTTCAACGCGAGAGGCTCTGGGGCCCAAGTGTGGGCTGTGGGAAAAGCCTTGCCGCCAAAAGGGAGTAACATTGACCACAAAGCTGGATTTTAAAACAAATTTCTTTAGCATCTATTGTATGTAGTGATGGGACTAATACCAATACTATTGATGATATTCAATCAATTCGATACCAAAGTACTCAATAGGAAATATCGATACGCATCGAAATGTTATGTACTTGGTATCAATCATCGATACCAATTCTTCTTCAACCGATACCATATCAATACTATACCGAATCAAAACCGGTTTGATACTTTACGATATTATCGATACTTATTTGATACTTACGAAATTATCGATACTTGTCTGATACTGTACGAAATTATCGTTTTTTATTTGATAATTCTGTGATCAGATGGCAAACCTGTTATGATATCTATTTGATACGAAAGTATCGGTTTCGATTTGCAATTTACTAATTCACGAAAATAGTATTTATTACCAATCATGATTTGATAATATAACTAATGAAGTAGGAGTTGGAATCAGTATCATGAACTACGTATATAATTGAATTTTAATTAATAAATGATGTACATATACATTATTCTAGAATGAAATATTTTGTTGCATTTTGCTTTCAATAAATAAGACGATTTATTATGGGTAAACCACTTTCTTTAAAAAAGTTATCTAACTGTAATTGTACATCCTCTTATTTATTGGAAGGAAAATGCAAGAAAATATTTCATTCTTGCGGAGTTTGTAAAAAAATATTTTTGCATTATGGCAAGCTCCGTGCCCGCTGAACGCGTTTTTTCAAAGGCTGGGGAGTTACTAAGCAAGAAAAGAAATCGTTTAAAAGATAACAAAGTGAACAAAATATTATTTCTTAATTCTTAAGGAATAATGTATATGTACATACTACATCGTGTATTAATAAAAATTCAATTATATACGTAGTTCATGATATTTATTCCTACTCCTATTTCATTGTTATATTATCAAATCATGATTGGTAATAAATAATATTTTCGTGAAGTACTAAATTGCAAATCGCAACCAATACTTTAACTTAAAAAATTTTTTTTTGCATATTTTTTATTATTTACTTTTTACTGTCTAATTTTTGATTTGTGGTTATATTGCATATTGATTGAATTGATTTGATTTGTGGTTACACGCCAGATTGAAATTTGTAGAAGGGTATCGATATGTATCGATACGGTATCAGTCCCATCACTAATTGTATGACAGATATTATTCCCAGATAAACTGCATCATGAAGTAGGCAATTAAAGCTATCCAAGGTACTTTTGGGGGGAACAATACCTGTTATACAATAGACGCTGGAGAGATCTGTTGTAAGCTCTAGTTTTGTGGCGAAAGTTACCACATTTGGCGGTAGCTCGTAATAAAACCGCTACCACCGTCAAATTACTGTAATCGAATTCGACGGAGCGCAGGCCCCGAACCTTATTCATCTGTTCCAGGAAGCCTTTATTTGGGTACCATCGACCGTCGCGTAGCTCGCCAAATGTCCAACCGTCAGTTGGTTATTCTCGGCCGTCTCACGAACTCCGGGCATTAAAATGCAGTAACATATCCGCGAGCACGCGAAATCCAGCCGCCTACGTAATAAGATTCCCTGTGAGCCCCGTGTTGATGCAACACACCCATACGCTGGCCGTGGCGTAACGAGCCGTTGTTTAGCTCCTCGCACTCGAGCCCTGTACACGATGAAAACGTCGGCAATTAGCTCTCGTTACCCTGCTCGAGGCTCGTTCGACGGTTCGTTAAACCTGACCCTGTTTCCCCAAGGAGCCCGCGGAATCCGTCCAGCACCCGAACGACGACGAGCGTCCAAAGATCTCGTCACGTGGCTGGCCCCGCCGCCTGAAATCGCATGCGGACGCGGAAACGACGCGGGTGCACGCGATCGTAGCTCGACCGGCCGCTAGAACCGGGTATTCTTACAGCACCGGGGCTGCTTTCGTTCTTTCCTACGACAGTTCGGCCTAGATTCGCCGCAAGCCCGGAAGCTCCGGCGATTTATTGCGATTTTATTGACGTGTAACGTTCGTTCTGTACAATTCCACCCTCGACACCGCCCCGAACCGCGCGCTGCTAATTGAAAACTGCACGTGTCTCTCTCTAAAGCATACTTTGGACCCGGTTCGCGGTGGACTTTCGTCGATTTCTTCCTGGAAACATACATCTCGTGGGTGGGATGGGAATCATCTGTTATGTTGAAAGACTAAGAGAAAGGCTAACTTCTAATCGTTGTTTGTATGGGGTGCACAGGTTACACCTAATATAGGGGCACATAAATAGGGGCCCTGGCACCCCTCAAAGAAGAAGGAAGAAGGAGATTAATGTAACCATGGCTGAAGTAATTCAAGAGCTTTATAAATATAAAAGAAAACTGGATTTCATTTCATAAATAAATTTTTATCATCACCTAATGAATTTAAAATATTTTTATCCGTTCAACTCGGCTCCCCCCAGGATTAAATCCTGAGTGCGCCACTGGCAGAGAGGTTATAAGACACAAATGCATAGATAGTTATTTTGCCCAAGGGTCTGTGTAACACTTCCTGGACGTTCCATAGCGGATAATCCCCTGAATAATTTCTATAACGTCAATATCGTTTCGGCCAGAAGCATGGTCGATGGCTCTTAACACCGTGGTATTTTACACGAGCCTCGACATGTCCTGCCGCGTTACGAGCCTTCTAGCGGTGGTGCAAGCACCTTCTCGTTCGGTATTATCGTCTTTTTACGAGGTACACAGCGATAGCGAGGAAGTACCGCCCTACGCCGCGTACTTTGCAGCCGTACGTGTGAACGGACAATGCGCGATGTTCGATAAACGTCCTGCTAGCGTTTTCTTAGCCGCCCAGGAGCCGCCTGCTGCAGCCGCAGGGTGCCGTCTATATCGATTTTTAGAGAGTTCTAAAAAACGCTCGCCTTTTTCACCGAGCTACGGAGATACGTGGCAAGGGATCGCGCGAAGCTTCTACACCAGTTGCGAAGCAGTTTTTCTTTGGGAAACGAGACGTTTCCTCTTTGTGGCCCGATTACCCGCGTAACGCGCTACGAAACGTTGATCGATCATTCAACTTTTGATAAATGGAGGGTGTCCGAGATTCTGGAGCAATGCCCCTTAGTAGCACGGTATTCTGTTTTAATCCAGGTGTGATTGCACGAATAAGAAATTCCTTTGAAGCCCAATTTCCATTCATTCCTGCGGAACGTCCTGTACGCGGCGGCGAGATTCCCGTTCCATTATAATAAAACGAATCAACGTGTTCTATTTGAAACAGGATCTAGCAACGATCGCTGATATTAGCTCGCAACGGGAGCCGGTAATGCAAAATTTAATGTCACAGTTGAAGCATAGTTATCCAGTAATGACCGGTTATCTATATTTCGCGATAGCGTGTCGAAAAACATGCGAAATACAAGATCCCGTTCGCCCGGTTGGCTTGGAACGCGGGGATGATAGCGTATCGCGGCATCGTACAGTCGTATCGCCGCCCCGTAACATTTTACGGGCCTTAAATCCTTGAATGCACTTCCCTCGTTAATACACTTCCGCGGGACGCGTGCATAAAGCCATACGCACGCTTTATAAACGCAAGATTCCGCGGAGATCAACGGAACTGCCGCAAGCTTCGCCGTTTCCGCGGCGGATTCCCGTCGTTAACGAGCCGGGCGCGCGCAGCCTCTTTACGCGGGCTAGATTAGCCCGTTAATCCTACCCGCGATCGTCAAAATAGAGTCGTTCCCCCGATTAGCAGGTTACTTGGAAATTAATCTCGGCCAATTCTGGAAACTTTCGGGTAATTGGAAATCGTAAAATGTCCGAGCAGCGCGGGTTACCGAGCGTTTAATTAAACTTTCAATTGGAGTCGTCGTCTCCGAGGTGCTTTACGCGGACGTTACTTGCATGGATTATCGTTTCGGGGCGATACCCGAACGGGGGTTTTCGAATTTTGTCGCCGTCGGCGGCGCATCGATCGACGATGACGAGGTGAATTGCGAGCGATTTCGTGAATGGTAACCGTGCCGCGAATCGACGGGCGGATCTTTCGGAGGGCAACGACTCCGATCCAGCAACGAATGGTCTACTGGTGTCAGAAAGTTCCTTGCCGGTGCTAACGAGCCGAAAGTTTGTGCGGTCTTCAAGAACACGATAACCGGATATTACTTGTCAGCCATCGGCTGGCACGGTGAATTAAGTGTTTTCTGTGTCAGCACGAAAATGACTGGGTGAAACGCGAACGCGGAAGAGGTAGCCGACGTGTAAGCACACACGCTCGAGGTGCCTTTTCCTCGACCGTGATTCCATTGAAAGGTGGATTTAATTTTTAATAAATTTAGATGGTAATTGCTTCCCTGATACTTGCGCCCCAATGTGTAGAGTATATATATGTATGTTGCTGTCAGTGCAAGCGACAGACAGACACGATTTATGAATATATGGACATATTTTTTTACAATCCTTAGTCATGCCCACTAATGAAGAAACACGCGGAGTATTTGACGAGGTTGCTGTAGGCGACGCGCCATCGTTAGACGCCATTTATTATATTTTCCATATTTAACGCTTGTCGTACGATAATTTCTGCTATCTCGTTATTCAAGCTGATAAAGAAGGTAACAAATGATGGTGCTTACCGGTGAGATGAAGGTGTAGCTCCAGGAAAATGCTCGCCAGGACCAGGAGCGCTCTCATGGTGACAATTAATCTGTGACGTCGCTGTTTCAGACGTTCATCGTACTTATCTGTAACAGTGACGAGAAAGAGGAGTGAAACAACATTCTTCACGGCTGTTATATGAAATACTGGCAAGCGGCGTGTTTGAAAATTACTGCCACAGAATGGCACACAATATCCCTTTGACTGATACTGCGCTCTCGTTTCGCAAAACAACGTCGCCGATGGAAGATAGACGAAGGGGCGATCGCGAAACATACGTTCCCCGGGGATGTTGCACGGTCGTGCAAAAAATAACAAGCTTCTTTCCCCTCTATACGCCCTCGCCGAATCTGTCTGTCCTCGGTATGTGCGCGCCAATGCCGGAGACCCCTGCAATCGATATGGGTTTAAGTAGGAGGGCTGCGACTCTTATGTTAGACCTTCCCCATTCACCATCGAGCTTTCGTTATAAGTAGCCCACCTTTGTCAAGTACGTTCGACAAGAGAGGACGGGCAACGGAGAAATGGATCGCGACTGGTTCGCGTGGACGAGGAATTCTCAACACGCTTCGCCGATCTTCCACGATACACCGAGTTCCAAACATTTTTCTTGCTTCCCGGAGATTCTGTTTCACCTGCAACTGGTTATTCTACCAGGGATATGGGAGATTAAATTTTAATTAATCGCCCCGCCTATCCAATTGACGATCCTAAAGGCTAATTTTAAATGCGGGAATTGTGTATAAAATTCAATGCATTCCGACTATTGAATAAGCTCTTCAGAATAAAAGTGCATTCGATTGAAACACATAGTCGACTCACCATCGGTAATAAATTACTACCTTTTCAGTTACCACTGTGATAAATTGCAACTAATGTGAAAGCATTCAATTTTTAAATAATGGTCCGCAACTCTCGTCGGCCAATTGATATGAATAACGAGAGCAGCGAATAATAGGTAGTATAAATAACGAGTATGGGATACGAGTAATGCGAGCAACGATGAAAATTCTATTTCAATAACGAAATAGACACAAATTTGCCCGACTAATGGGCAGTTTGCGCAATGTTTCGGGAATATTGAGCACACATTGCCGTGCAATATTGTAATGCCTACGTTTGTGCAATGTTTCGGGAATATTGAGCAAAGATTGTCGTGCAATATTGCAATGGCCCAGTTTGCGCAATGTTTCGGGAATTTTGAGCAAACAGTGCCGTGCAATATTGCGCCTATATTGCGGTACAACCCACGTGGAACTTTCCTGCAACGTCGACCACAAAATACGGTGCAACATTGCGCTCGTAAAATATGAGCAAGATTCCAGCAATTAATTCGCGCTAAATACAGAATTACGCGGAGCGATCCTGTAAATCGCGGCACGCATACTACAGTCCAAGATTCCACAGGCTACCTCCGAGGGAATTTATGCGAACGTGGACAATATTTTATATAAATAATTATTACAATTACGTAACTAATACATAAGGTTTAAACAAATTCATAAAGTAAATACAGCAACAAAAGATATTTGTAAAAAAGTGTAACCTGTGGCAATAAGTGCCAGTGACCCTTCTATTGCCATTTAATTGATCGTAGATAATAAAAAAGTTCCGTATTGTCGAGTGAAAATTTATAAGTCCGAATTCAGGGCAAATTACTTGCTGGAATCTTGCTCATATTTTACGAGCGCAATATTGCGCTTGCAACTTATCAGCAACATTTCGGCAACCAATCCGCAATAAATCCGGACTTAGAAATTTTCACTCGACAATACCGAACTTTTTCATTACGCATAATAAATTAAATGTCAATGGTAGGGACACGCGTGTCCCTAAAATATATAAAAAATGATGTCAAACGATTGTATTAAAAATGCGCTAAAAACTAAAAAGAAACATTATTTTCTTGTACTACGCAGGATATTTCATAACAGAATATGCATCAACTTAATACAATATCAAGCGTCGAAATGAATTTTTTGTGAAATATCCGACTCCGCGATTAGGGAGATGTAATGGAGTTTGTCAAAACGAATCTTTGTTTTTAAATAATTTGAGTTTAAAGTGTTGCACGGTAGGAGTATAAGTTGGAATACGTAAGTAATGTTCTCAATCAACAGTTCTAGCTGCAGCGGTATAGTGTTCGTCTACGGTGCTACGGGTCGCGGGGTTCGAATCTCCCTGGGGTAAAATAATTTTCTATTTAATAAAGATACACGGACGTTATACTACTATGATTCTGCACACATTCGTGTCGTCGCCCCCCTCGGAGACACGTCCGATATATATGATTAAATAAAATACCGTTATTTTTATTTTTGTAAAATCTCAGAAATGTTGCACGGACATTGCTGTAAAATCTCAGAAATATTGCGCGAACATTGCTGTAAAATCTCAGAAATGTTGCGCGACAATTGCTGTGAAATCCCGAAAAAATTTTGCAGAAATATATCCTGCAATGTTGCAAAGGGGCGGACATAGCAATTTACTTGTAACTTTTCAGCAACATTCAGTGCAATATTTCAAAAATTAAACCGCAATTTAAATGAAACATTTCTGCAATATAGTGTGATGTAGGGAATACACACACACGTTATACAGCCAGTGTACATTTGGCAATCGAACTGTGCGTGACGTTTCTCCGGCTACGGGATACGTATCACCCAGTCCTCCCAATTTTCGTGACTAAACGCGAGTCTACGACTGCAATCGAATCGAGCAAATCCCCCTTTTTATTTCCTGCGCGAAAGGATAGACGGAGGCGATGATAAATCGTGAATTACAGCAACGAGGGTGGGATTTTTCCAACCCTCCTCCACCCCCGGGCAACATCTAATCGGTTTTTTGCCCTCGCGATCCTAACAAATGGCAATCCCCCGAATTCGCGGGCCGTGTTTTTCGAGTGTGTACACAAAAGGTACGCGCGGCAATATTCAATGGCTCGCCGGTGGAAAAATATCGCCACACCACGGAAAAATAGCAAAATACCTCTCTGGCTATCGATGTTTGCATCGTCGCTATATTTCCCGCGAAGCCGCCGCCGCCATTTATTTAAACATTCATTTACGTACCGCCCTTCGAACGTTCCGCGACCTGTATCTCGCGATCCGAGCAAACTTCCGGCAGAATGTCATTACTTCTGGTCAGCGCGTCCCACTCGTCTCGTGTATGCACTGCTGTGACCATGCCCGATTATCGCACCGTAATAACTTTGCCAATGCAGCCGACACCTTTTCAAACACGACCCCGACCAATTCGCGAATCACGTTTTCCCTTTCGCGTTTCCGCGGGAGGGCTGTTTTTGCCCGGCCGGGCGCGCAATTTTCGCCAGACCGCTGTTCAAAGTGTGCGCAGGAAGAGATTCCAACGAACCGATGGAGCGGGAGCGATTTAATTAGCGCCGACACGCTTTATCTCGCGCATAATTTGCTGCATTGTGGAGCGCGGGTGTGTACACTTGTATCGAACGCTGCTCGTTTAAACGAGAACGATTGCGTTAAATTATTCCCGCCTGGTTGAGTTCCACGTATTTCCTTCCCCGGTCCGGGTTTCTTTCGCGTTTTATCACGCGGCCACCGACAATTTCGGGATAATTTCCAATAAAGATGTGCGGACTTCAAGGCTCGTCAACGTTTCGGCTGCAAAACGGAGACAGGATTTTTCCGCGGAAATATTCGTGACGATCCAAAGCAGTGGAGAAACAAGCGTCAGCCTCTTCCGCGATGAAAACTGGAGCGTAACGCGTAACCCCGTGTTAATCCAACTTTCGCTGAAATTCATTGTGCGGAATGTATAATACGCGGGCACAGTTACCTATCCGTGTATGCGTGTACGTAGGCTGGCGAGGGTGGTAGGAAGGCACGGGGCTCATGATAATGATCTCGGTCATACGGTTCCGTGGTGATAGCCGCCGTGCTATTTACATACTGATACGGGGTACGTCGCCGCGAAACTTTATGTAATCAGCCCGTCGCGGAGATGAACAGGGGAATCCCGACGGGATTGTCGTGGGGGAGTGTAAATTGTGCGCGCGGAAAATATGCGAAACTGGGGGAAGGATGCTGGGAGGACGATAACGAACGGCGGGAGAAAAAAGACGGGTCCGAGGGGCTAGGACGGTTTAAAGACATTAAGCCGATTTCAGGTTAAACGAGTTGCTTCTCCGGCTCGCCTTAAATGCGTGCACGCCTGGTGACTCCGGCCGTAGCAGATTAATGCACGGCTCACCCCGTTGAATAATTTAAATGGGGCGTGCACTTGCATCTGTATCCCCCGTGTACCGGCGAGACCTGGCAACTTGGCCGGATTAAAAACCGGGCAGTGCGCTCAAGCACGCGATAACAGCCCCGGCTTCTGATTGCACGTGACGCGGGATAAATAGAGACGCGGCCGAAAGTCTTGCCATTCGACGAAACCACGCTTCCACCGTTAATTTCGAACGCGCGCCGCAAGTTGCCAATGAAACAAGTTTATTCCGAGGCGAACAAACAGCTTGGGGCACTCTGGGACAGCCACGAATTCTGTTTAGGGAACGCTGCAACTCGATGTTAATGGTTATTTGAGTGACGCTTTGAAAGGCTCGAGTTCTATGTACTTTGGCCGCTCAGGATTTGTTAGTAACATGGCGAAGCGTTAAAGTGATTTATAAGCTCCGCGATTAGACACGCTATCTCGGGAATAATAAATTATTTGTTAGAATAGGCGTCGAGTAACTAGAGCGACTTAGAGAATGAAGGAATAACGGAGAAGCGTGATGCGATCAGTGTTGGGGAACATAGGAATCGGATTAATAGAATCTTTCGAAAGCCGCATCGAAATACATCAAGGTATCAGCGAATGGAACGACCGCGCAATTCATCCGGGACAAAAATACGGCAGAGATTTGTTATACTCGCGGGAAAGGCGATTATAAACGTAACGTGTATCAGAATTTATGTCGCGGGACCGCGCGTGCTATCAGAATACTCCTGCATGGAAATTGCTGCGAATAGGAGAACGACGTCGGACTACAATTACTCTATTGCAAGCGCTGCAAACTGCGAAGAACCTTTGTTTACGTGAAACGAAATTTCATTGCGCTCGGACTATGGAAATTTTCATAATAAACGAAGCAGCTGCGTGTAGACAATAATTGCTGAAACTTCTTTCAGCTCGAAAAACATAGGGCAACATTTGTTTAAAAATAACAGTCGACATAATGGCGGACTTTCAAACGCGGATGGTCCTGGAGACGGAGGGAAGAGTGCTCTAAACAATGCGTTTCGTTCGATGTCGATATCTCAATTGGTTCCTGAGATACAGAGCTTTAAAGCGCGCGTTCAAAATGCGCGGGATGCAGAATGACGCGCCTGACCCAGTGACCTACTTCCTGGGCACGAAAATGCAGACGTCATTATTATCGGTAGTAAAAATACTCTGACTCAGCGTCTGCCGCTGACCACCGCGCGCGTCCCGAACTTGGGATAGGTCAGGGAAGACGTGCGAGTGAGAGTTCCCAGTCTGAGAGTAAGGCAGACATAGGGAAACATTAAAAATGATGCTTGCGTTCCAGCGGGGATATCTCGCGAACGGACGATCGTATCGGCGTGAAACAAAAACTGTTTTAAAGGGAAGGGTT
This sequence comes from Andrena fulva, assembly GCA_946251845.1. Classification (NCBI taxonomy): domain Eukaryota; kingdom Metazoa; phylum Arthropoda; class Insecta; order Hymenoptera; family Andrenidae; genus Andrena; species Andrena fulva. The sequence goes on along the minus strand of OX276329.1, from coordinate 54,426,982 downwards.
CTCCGCTTCCGCTGATATTCTCAGATCGCAGAAAACGTCTCTAGTTTCAAAATGCCAGTCGCGTAAAGTTTGGGCAAATCTAATACGCATTCACTCATGAATTGAAGAACATTTTGTGGTGAATATGGGAACATTCTGGTTAACATTGTTTATACAAAGCCCGTCGGGACTTCTGATGTTATAAATAATGATAATACTACACCATTTTTGTTTGTTTCAATGATTAATAAAGTTTAAAGCGACCGGTTTGCCGCGGTTTTCATTAAGCCGATTAATCAAGTCCCACTGCACAACGCCGCGTGTATACGCTGCGTATATTGTTGAGAAAGTGTGAAGGCATAAAAAGCATAGTCCTGTGTATTGTCACGTAAATACCCGCACGCAACGAAGCGAATTTGTTTTTGAAAAAAATTCAAATACTGTTGGTGCCAGTCTTGCTTGCGTTACTGCGTAAACATTAAATATTTTGTAACAGTTTTATTGTGAAAGCTTACAATATTTGGGCGAGAGGAACGTTGCGCAGTTTGCACGAATGATTATTTGCTTTTAATTTTGACATTTCACGGTCGGGATTTGACAACCTGAAAGCCAGATTTCAATGCTGGCGAAATTCTGTTTTTCTCACTATGGCTTGCAACATGTTCATTCCATGTTGGAGCACAAAAGCAGGATTACATCCTGGTACGATCGCGAACGGCCGCAGAACTTTTTCCGCGTGAATCGCTCGCGAGCGTCGATCGATCCGTCGATTAATCTGTTGAAACCTTTGGAACGACCGTCATCGGTTATGTGGGATTACCTTACACCGGTGTCCACCCCCTGGAACGAAGATCCGGGCGCAGTTTTTGTGCGGTTTCCGTGCATTGACAGCGTGTCGAGAGTCTCTTTCTCACGAATAGCACGATTCTCCATCTTTCCCTGTACCCGCCAGCCGTGCTTTCATTCTCCTGGGCTAAGTGTTGTACGAAGTAGATTCTACAGGGTGAATTCGCCTTGCGAAAATCCTCTTTAAGAAAGATGGGGTTTAAGAGCGTTTAGAGTCGTCTGATCGAATCATTCATTATGGCTTCCTCGATATGGCGTAATGAGCGAGGGGAAATGGCCGAGATGCAATTGAGCTTGGCACCCAGGCCATCTTTTCATCGCTCCTTGCAGGGGCATTAAGCTGGCACGCGCTAATAGGGTGTAGAAATTCGCCCCGAACGTGGGAGTCGCGTCGTCGACGATGGTGTTCGTTAAAAAGCCATGGATAAGCATCGCGGCCCTTGCGCGCGAAGCGAGTTTTCATTTGGTACCAGCCGTGTAGCCGCGTCGTCGCCTCGCGAGAAGCAAAATGTCCCAACGAAATTTTTACTGTACTCCAAATTTATATTACACCGTATTACCGTGGCGCCCGGTTAAACGTCCCTGTTCCCCAAGACGCGTATCGTCCCCAGCAGCACGAGATGCTAATTCCTAGAGAAGATTGCCACCGCTATTTGCGCGAGGCAGTAAAAAGCGTTTCTTCTATTTCCGCTACTCGTACGATCTCATTTTCTCCGATGCTTCCTCGGGAAGCACGTTTGCTCAGCGGGCGAAACGGTTAAACGGGCGATAACGGCGAAGGAAATAAGGAAGATGCGTTTTCTAATTTCCTGATAAAGCGCGCATAACGTTGCTACCACGCGTGCGCTCGTGTATTTCCCGCTGACGGGCGGATGGAGACGTTAGATGACCGATTCTAATCGCGTGCGGGGTGATTGATAGGAGAAAGCCCCTACCTGGAAGCACAGCGAAACCAGGCGGCGTTACAGAACCTTGTTCCGCGAAACACCAGGCCGGACCCTTGATCTTGTACTATTCTTTCCATGCCCTGTTACGTCCACTATGAGTTACGTTACTCAGAACCTTGATCGAGCACGGTCGGCACGCGATCCGAATCGCAAAATGTTTGGTCGATTCTTTTTCAGTGACGTTTATAGAAATGGAGCGCTGTAACGAGTACATTCTGCTATTTAAACTGAGTATTTAAAAAGAGTGGACGTCCCATAAATTGAGCGACCACGACAAAAGTCGCGGATAAGCTCTTCCCCGCGCAATATCCCATTCAGATTTAATATTCTTATTTAATATTCATACGGGGACTTTAAGGGCTAAAGGCGAGGTAGGAAGTACTTCCGTATGCTAAAGAGACTGGGCTGTATTGTTTTTTAAGCGCTTCGAGCTTTGCGCGGAACGAACGAATTCTGGAAAAAGCTCGGCCACGTAAATCGAGCCTGTACGATAAAACGTTAGTAAATATTTAACGACACCAGAGAGTTCTTGTGCGCACGAACGGTTGAAAAAGCCTAGAGTCACTGCTGCAGCTTTTTAATGCGACAGGTACACGCTTCCGTTACAGTGAAATGTGATCTTGATGGGACCAAACGGTTCAGGTATTACAACTATGTCTCACGCTTCCCTGTGGGGAAATAGATTTTATATGCGAGGATCCTGTAAAGGGAATAAACTGAAGTAGAGGGTCAAACAAACGAGTTCCATTTGCCGAAGTGACTTCACTTTTGAAGTGGCGGGGCCAAACTTACGCGGGACGTCCTTTGGTGACCCAAAACTGTCGAATTAAACCGCCAGGCAGTACGAATCGGGAGTTCATCTCGCGAAAGGAAATTTTCGAGAAGCAGCAGTCGGTGTCTGTTAATCGAGGTGGAGCGACGGGTTCCGGAGTACGTCAGGCAGGACCGAGAGGGATTAATCACGGAAAAAGTTTATCGGTGGCAAGTGAACGGAGAAGTAAAACAAGCAAAGGGGACTATTAATCTCGAGTTGATGAACCCGTGGCGACTTTAGAATCGGAGGAATTTCTGGTCCGACTCGTCTTCCGTCGGTGGCTCTGTAATTAAAGGGACGAGTCCAGGAGCGGAAACAAAATGTGGCGAATCGAAGGCAGAAACTTTTGCCACCACTTTACTCCCCCCTCCTTTTATCGGATCGTTCTTCCTCCCTGATTCACTGTATATCCGTTTCCACTTTCATCCCCCATTTCTGGGCGGACCATTCGATCGATGAATAAAATTCCGGATAACTGGGAGAGTCGAGGCGAGCGAGACCAAGCACGTACGATATAATCGAATTATTCCAATCGGGCGAAGAATTAATTTCAACTACGTTGGCCCAGCCATGTGAAATACATCGCGGGTGCACAATGGTGCTGAAAAGAAGGTCTCAGAGTCCGTCCCCCGAGCGGTAGAATATTATAACCCTACTCCGAAGCTTCGGGAACATCAATTTCCCCTGAAAATGTAATCTGAGAAACTTCACAATTCCCTTCGTCGCTCTTTTTTTAAACCACGGCCCTCCCTACTGAGTACGGCAGGATTTATTCTGCTAAATCGCACTTAGAGTACCAACCACTCCCAGCCTACGCCTCGCGTTTCCGCGACCATTAGAGGAGAAAAATCAGCTTAAAGTTATTTATTCGGAGCTCCGTTGCAGCGGGTCAGAAAATAAGATTAGATGGTAAATAATCGCGGCATTACGGCTGCCGGGGATTCGCGAATTAACCCAGAAAGTCAGCCCGGCGGACCAGCAAGGAAATTGAAACGATCGTAGCTCCACAGTGGGGAGCAATTTCTCCGCGATCGTCCATTTCATTCTCCAATGACGCACAGCGTTGCGGATACAAGCGGCAGCACGGGGAACCGCGAACCTCCGCGGAGCATACGATCAAAGATTATCGCCGTCAATTGTACGCGTGGTAGTGTAAGCAAGAAAAGGGGAGGAAAACTTCGTGACTTTTGTGTAGCATTGAAAACGCTTTCGCGGCGCAACGATGCGCGAATCCATTGTCAATTCCGCTTTGAAACTTTCCAGCGATTCTCCGCGCGATTGAAAGACCATAGCCCCCCAGTTTCGTTAAATTTGTAACACAATGGTCGCCGCGTCGATGGAGCGCATTCTCGTCCTGTATTTAACAGAGTTTTTTTCACGAAATAGTGGATTACGCTTCTCGTGCTCGCGGACCATGTCAATTTTTTCGTTGAACGTATTTTGTGAGAATCAATGACCCAGAAGGAGGAAGATATAGGTACTTATTCCCGACACGCGAGGCCAGACACGAAAATACATGGGACGAGAAGAAACTGCCGGGTCGGCCAACATTTTCCACGGAGACCGTGCTCGTAGGCTCATTGAGTTTTCCCCAAGAAAATTTCGTGCACACCGCCCGGGACACTTCCCTTCGGAAATTTGTCTCCAACGAAATTACTTTCATTCCCCACTTTTCCCCGTCTTATTGAGCTACTACTCTAGAAACGCATTAACCTACTTCTGGAGTTTAAGTAAAATTTAATGTCGCAACTCCGACGATCGAGTCGGGAACGGGAATTGTTGTTTCATGTGCAAACGTTTTCGATTCCAACCGCGTTGTATTCGGGGCTGCTTCAGCGACCTTATTTAAATAAGCTTAACCCCATTGATAGACTTAGGGGATTATTTGATTAAAGTAAATCTGGCCTGTTTTACAGGCCAACCGGAGGGTTATCCCAGAGGGCTGGGGCTGGAGAAGACTAAATAGCTGAAGTACTCTGCTAATGTAGCTTTAAGACAGATATACAACGAAACCTCCATTTATCAAACACCCTTCGCCCGAATATACCATCATCAGAATGTAGAACAGTCTTATCGATGTAGCTTTTCACATTTGTCAGAGCAGCTCTGAAAGCGTTGAGATTGTCCCGAAATCTTCCATGCTCGAGATAAGCGCAATATAGGTACCCAAAGAATCGAGGCTCTTCCGCGTCATTCCCGTGCCCGTTGCGCGTGGGCCATTTTCGCGACAAGAAATATTCCTCCTATAACTTTGCCCCTTTAAAAGAAGCTCCATAAATTCATCCCCTTTCCGGATCGTTTGGTGAACAGGCCATTTCCACTCGCCCCGCAGACGAGGGTCCACAGAGGCGCGACACGCGAGCAAACTAGCTCGCAAGGGGAGCCAAATAGGATTCGTGTAAGCGATAATCTGCAGCGAAACTTCTTCGGCGCTGCCGCGCCAGGATCCCGGATGCGCCTTACCGGAACACACCAGATATGCCAGCGTGTATCAGCGCGCACGGGAAACGAGAGCCGTCGGAGCGGCATCCATTCGCTGACGAAAATCCTTCGACACGCTTTTCGCCTCGGCTCGAACCGGGGCGGCGAGCCGGGCGCGGGGGAAGAATAGGGAGAGAAATTCTGAGCTACCAGGGTAGCCGTTTTTACGGCGATGCGAGGGGATCTTTCGATTGATCGCGCGACCCGCTCGGACGAGGGGAAACTCGGTTTTTGCAAGCGACCTTTGGCCAAACATCCGGCCTCGCTGCGCGGGACAGATTTTTGCAGCGAATCCGTAATTACAGCGCCGCAGCTAGACTGCTCTTCGGCGCGTGAAAAAATTGGGGAGCTAGAGCCGCTGCGCCGCGGAAGCCCGAAAAATAAAGCGGGTTTGTGGAACGCGGTCGATAGATTGAACGTAGTCGGGAAAAATTCACATTTATTCCTTTCTGCCGAATGTTCGTGTTTCCATTTCGCGTACACGCTTCATTAGCGATATTAGTGTCATAGTTGAAACGTCCTCAATGGTCTGAGAGTTATTTGCCTAAAGATCGAGGTGCACCGAAAGGCCACTCGTTGAATAATCAAACTCGGTTACTCGTGACGAAATCTGAATTTAGTGCTACCGGGAATAGGATACATAGGTAATTATATTTAGGAACGTCAGGTTCACGGCGCTAGAAACATTAATGACGTTGGATGTAGGTACCCTGAACGAAACGACATCGGAATCTTTTTACAAATTGATAAGCTCGTGCGAGAAATTGATACCATGGCGAGAAGCTTTAATGAAATATCGTTTAAGACATCCTCGTTAAATTTAAAGCAGCCTAAGAACGACGGCGGTATCCCGTTTCAAAAACCTGAAGCTAACTAGCTCGACTACGTTACGTACTTCATCGTCGTTATCCTTGCCAGGGAGTTTTCTCTGCGAAAATATTCGATAAACCATTAGCTTCGTGAAGAGATCGGGTCTCAAAGCCATATCGCTAATTAGACAGTAAATTATTTAGTCAACATCCCTCAAATTCGCGTCGTATTTCAGACTGCTCAAGTAGACAAGCGCGGATCACCTGTTCCCTCTATGGAAGACGTTTCAAGGCTTTAATACAGCTAAGCCTACCGAAAAGGATTTCCTCAATCTCTGGTCTAATCTATCAGTTGCCGCACTCGACCGCGAATCTAGCAAGGAAGTGTTCCGGGAGATTTCCTGAAGGGAGTAATTGAATTTTCATAACGTTTCGAGCGAGCTCCACACAGGAGCCGAAATCTAAGCGCGCCGAGAGGAGCGGCGCGCGTTCGGAACAGTTTCGCCAAGTTAAATCCTGCGTCGATCCCCTTTGAGTGCGGCCGAATCACGAAATAAGGAAATTTCTAGAATAACGTTAACTGTTATCCCCCTCCAGCTGCGGTGGCGGGGGTTAACCGACGGAGGCTGCATCGGGCATCACGAGGGTCGCGTTTTAATAAGGTTCGCGCACGACGAATCCTACCAGGGGCGTTTACACCAGTGCGCAAGCATCACCCACACACGGCTGGGCTAATGAAATTCATCGCGCGACGGATTCCGCTTTACGAGCTCGTAAAACTGTTACCAGCGGCCGCGACTTCACACTTGACGGCAATTTTCAGAGGAGGGCGGGTTTCAGGCTGACTCTGCGTACGTTACAAAGGACCTCTGCTTTCCCCGGCTGCTGAGAAACTACTGTTGCATATTTTGCGGGATCGCACATCATTATTCTTTTATTCCTCAAAATTTCCCACCGCCTGCTTCGAACTCACAATTTTATTAATCAATATTCCCGCGTGTCGAAACAGCGTTCGTTATTAGGCCCCACTCGCAAGCTTGAACTTCGTTACCGATTTTAATTCCGCATGCACGGGAACCAGGTCGTGCATCGACCACCTTCGAACACGGCTGTCCGTCAGAGCAGTCCGTGACATACTCGCGGCTCGATGGCTATCTGCGAGTCGAAGGAGCGCTCCAGGCTCGATCGCGTGAGTTTCGCGATGCCAATCGTTTGCACATGGGTGAACGCACTTAAGATCATGCGATCCGCGGCGACGATCGTGCTCGTCCGTGTTCGAACAGCCAGCGGCCGAGCCCTTGCGACCATTTACTCGACTGGTCAGAAAATTGCCCCGGCTAATTCCTTCTCGACCGAGGAAAAAGCGAGCCGGTAGGGGCGGAACGTGGGTGGCCACGTAACGAATCGCGAGGGTTCTTCTGACCGCGTGACCACGCGGCGCCGTTCGCCGCGGCCTAATTCCTCGCCGGTTCGTTATGAGCCGCGGAGCGGCGTCCGCGAGCGCACTTGTTACCCACGGCAAATTTACATTTCAAAAACCGCCCGAGCGAATGCACGTGGAAAATTGACGCCGCGCCTAGCCGTCGATTGAACTCCTGGAACAGGGAATGATTACGGGAGGGAGGAATGGCACCGGGTGCCCGCTCGCTTATTTTTACGAGCGTTGCGCTCATTTAACCTGCAATTTGCTGCGTTCCCTCTCTGCCGTAATGCTCGTAACCGGCACAAAAGCCGAGCATCCACCACCCGGCGAGCTACAACCACGCGTTCTAACGAACCACGAGCCACCTTCTTGCGCCGCGTAATTATTGCGGCGGGGAGTCGCGATGGGGGATGATAGTCAGCCTTTAATCTCGCGGGGTTAAGTCGGGGGGTAAGTTAATATTGACGGGAGAGTATTCGACGGGGAGGGAAGGAAACGTCCATCCTAGAAACTCGCTTTATGATCCTCCGCAGATGAAGTGGGACTAGGCTGTGGTCCATGAAGTCTTAATTACTGCTCAACAATGATCAACGAAGACCATCCTGCCCCCCCCCCCCGGATGATTCTCGATAATTCAATGATTACAGGGCCCTCGATACCTCTCTGTCCCCTATCAGCGAATAAATCATGCTCCCCGCTGACTTTATCGCCTTGGCGGAGCCGGCGCGACCAGCTAATCGACCGGTCGCCGTCGAATCAGAATGGAGGAGCCAGGGACAGGACGCGTCGCAGGGCGCAGCGGCCGGATAGGAGGACACCGCGAGCGTACAAGCGCCGATGAAAGGGGCGACGTGTTTTATTGCCCGGCTGATACGCGAAAATGGGAGCTGCGCGCCGTGGGCGATCGCGAGGCCAGCACAATGGACCTCTCCCGTTATTAATCATCGTTTCCTAGGTCATAGTGCGCGCTCGAAAGCTTGCCTGGGCCCGAGCTCGCGAGCTCATGACGAACTACTTGACGACGAGCGGTGCCAGCCGATCGCCAACGAGGATGAAGGAGGATATTCTCGTCGTAATCGAGTATCGGGCGCGGAGACTCCTCTCTTTGCCCTGTCAGCTCCAATCGTGTTCCTTATTTCCAATTAGCAAGAAGGGAGCCGGCTGCTCGATCCATATAGAGCGACGGATTTCAGCTGCTCCGTGAATTCCACCGTCAGCTCCCGCGCTGGGAACAATTTTCGAGATTTCAAGGTGAATATAAAGGCTGCCGTGATTAATGGAGCTCGAGTATGACGCATCAAATTTCACCTTTAATTAATCACGATTTAACGATATTCTCGTAGCGACTGGTTTGATTAAAATCCCTGAATAAATAGAAGAGACACAGTGCCTCTGGCTTCGGGAGGTAGCCCGGCGACATTCTCGCGGCACGGTCCTCCCATAAATTCCAAACATCTCCCAGCAAATTACGTTTTTTTTTTCTCCTCTCCATTACCAAACCCGTCGGACCTTCAAGATTCTGGTCGAATCTTCGGGCTTTATCCGTCTCTTCCCTCTTCCTCTCCCGGCCTCTTTTTTGCCAGACCATTTCACGGAGCTATCGAAAAAACGATCTGCCAGCATCCACAATTTCACGACGGATCTCCTTGGCTCGAAATGAAACGAGTGGGAAATCGGAATTCTTATTACCGTTCGCTCCCCCGCCGGCCGGTTATACATCGCCGGCTCTCAAATACAATAAGGAACCCTGTCGAATCTCGTGCTCCCTGTCGGCCGTAAATTTTGAATGCGGTCGATCGCGGGGGACGTTCCCTCGTTTCATTCAACTTCTCAGGATTTTAATAGGCTCCCACCGCCGGCTCCCAGTTAACACCAGCGGCTCGCGAAAGATAGGACCGGCTCGTAATCGACGGGGCCACGAACGATATATAGAGAAATCTCGGTCCTTCGAACGACCCTGCTCTAACTTCCCCGCGGTTGATCGTTACCTTAAGGAGTCGTGGAAAAATGATGTTATAAATCTCCACCGACACGAAGTGGCCTTTACCACGCTTATCGGGGCCCGACGATCGGTTAATTATGCAGCAAACTCGAAGCCCGTAATACCTCGGGCGATAATAAGTCCCGGTAAAGATAACGTCCGGTCTCATTTTCATCGGTTGCTCATAAATTATCGTCCGCCGAAGCGCACGCGAATCGAGCGGCATTAATTACGCGAACCGTCCGCGTGTTTTCCGATACGCCTGGTTCCTTGTCGAGTGGAGTATTCACCGACAGCGGCAGACGACACGGGGATAGATAATTAACGACACCGCGCGGTCGTTCCAGGTCGGCGCACGCTTCTGTCGATCGTGAAATCGGCGGGTAAGATTATGCAAGTCATCGGCACTCGTTGCACGAGAACGTGGGCAAATTCTGGCGGGAAATCACATACGCTGCGCGTGTTAATCTTGATTCTTATGCAACGACCTCTCCCCCCACTGTTCGCGGCTACGACGACGGTGGAAGTAAATCTGTGGATGGGCGATAGGATCGACAGTAATATCGAACCTCAACGACGGACGAGTGGTTCGCGACTAGGCACGCCAGACGGTAGGATTAAACCGCGATAATATCGCAATATGTATGTATATTCGTTGCGCGATGGCTAGCGATGGAACGCGACACGGAGCGGAAACGATACTTACACGTTGTCAGAGGAAATACCTGGCGGTGTTGCCCTGGGATCATGGCAAGACGCAGAAACTTCACCCAAGGGAGCCAAGGCTCTCTTGAATTATGCTGCACAAGACGCTCAGGTTACAGCAAGTTACGGTGTAATAACCGTTTGCGGAGGCGTTCTCAAACTGTTCGAGGGGCAGCACGGTCTTCGGGCGTGGATACCACGGTTCCTCTGTTTTATCAGACGCGGATAAACGGTAAGCTTGCCCCTGCCCTTGTATCGGTTCAACACACGAGACTAAGTCGGGGATGAACTGCGGCGAATTAGCCCCACGAGGTATTAGACGTCGTCCTTGGCGGCTGCTTGGCGCGTTTTGTGCGTGGTGGAATGAATGGTATTCAACCGTAATCGGGATACTAGAAGCTGGGTCGACAGAAAAATCCTGGTTTCCGCGGATTTCGAACCGCCTTTGGAGAAAGATTCCCCGGATCATGCTCGGGGCTTGAGCAGGCGACTCGATGGCTCGTTACATCGTAATAATATCTCCCTTCCGCTCCTCCATTCTCGGATAGGAAGAATAAACGTTTGTGTATCGGTCGCACGCGATACATACGTGAATTTTTCCATTGAACTCGGTCGATGCGCCGCGCATGGACGCACACGAATTCGTATTCCATTTTCCAGGGCGACCGGCGGGCGGAGGGAGCCGAGAGGATCACGTGCAGAGAGGATTCGAATTGAAAGCGATCGATTGGCGGACAGATACGAAATCCAGGATCTCCTTGCCGTTATCTCGGTACCTCGCCATTTGTCACAGCATAAGCCACGGAATGGAGGCTGGATTCTGAGCTGCGTGCGGCTATCCCGCGCGATCTCATTTCGCAGGTGAAATCAGACCAAACGTGATTACTCGGCACGGGTGTCGAATGTCCTTTCGCCATTAGTCCTGTAGAGACTCCCTGGCGCGCGTAAATTAATATATGCGAGGCTGTTATGAGCGTATGACGTAATTTCGTACGCTGTCCGATTGAATTCCACCCCCCGTTTGCTCTAATTGGTGGTAATCTTTGAGCGCCGCGGCTACGTGCGCTCCGAGTCGAAGCACGGCTGCACTTTACGCGAGGGATGTAGATTAAGGCTAATAGTAGATGACCCAGCAAATACTCGCAGTATCGGTAGATTAGTTACGCTATACGTGTAACTGGAACAGCTGCTCGCGATTACTTCTCAGAGGTGAATTGGAATCGGGCTCACCTGGACGTGTGAGTTTCGCGTGCGCAGGATTTACGAATGATTTCTTTCACCACGGAACGATTCGATTGTGAAATAGATTGTGGAATCTAGATGGTGCTGTATGAAGGAAAACTAAGCATGCTGTACTTGATTACAGTTTACTTGCTCCGAGGGCGAGTATCGGTTCAAAGATTCTGTCTAAGTTTTGCCAAATTGTCGCTATACTTCTCTCACGCTCGGTTGAATCGCGTCAGCCAGTAATTGGTCTACTTTTCGCTGGATCGGAGAGTGGATTCCGCAATGGCCAGCGGATTGGTCGCAGCACTTGAGTTTCCTAACCGCAGCTTCCAATTGTACGGATCGATAACGAGCCACCGTGTCTTCTGGCATAAACACAAATTACTCAACCACGCCGTGGTGTCGCGTCGCGATTAGGACATCAGCCAACCCGTTCATAGATCAAGGAACACATCCTTCAGTTCACATCGTCACCCATTAATCCCATGCACCGATAAAGGGAACTTTCCACCCGATTTTCGTTGATTGACCAACTTCTAGTTGTTCGACGTTGCAACTAAGTAAAAAACCTAGAACAAACCCTTCTGTTCTCCCTCCGCGGATACTGTTTTCCCATCGGTCGGTTTACCCTCGCGCACGGAGAGAGGGAATTCCATGAACGGCTGCGAAGTCGCGGGAGAAAGGTCTCGCACCTCCCAGCTCATCTGCATTCTCCTAAGCTCCCCCGGACACCGTGAACGCTTTACAGGCGGAACGCAGCGTCTACCGTTTCATTTTTCCCCGGCCCGTGTTACCTCGGCTCTCGAACCTCGTACTTTCAAAGCGTCAGCTAGTGAAAAGTTAATGTCGTTCCATTTGCCATTACGCGGGCCGCGTGAAACGAAAAGAGAGGAGAGGCAGACGGAGAAAAAAAAGAGGGGAGCAAGAGAATTACTGCTCTCCTTTCTTTCGTGAACGCCGGCGTTTCCTGAATCGCTTCGTCAGATTTAGCACGACGCTCTTCTGAAATATTCATCCGCCCATTCCAGCCGTTATCCACTTTTATTGAATTACGGTAACGAACGATCGTCGGTCTCCATCGACGCGCACAGCCGAGAGAGTGGAGGATCGCCCCGTGCACGGCCAATTAAAATATTTCCCCCGCCGGAGTTTTTCCAGCATTTTCCCGCCCCTGTTGCAGCTGTCGATCGTCGCCGAGTGACAAGAGCCCCGAGGCGCCCGCCCCAAAGACGCGGCGGCCGCGAATTCCGCTTCAACCACCCTCTCGAACCACTCGCGACGCGTCTGCATCGAACGCGAAATGGTCGTCTAGTGGCTCGTTCGGAGTTGCCGGCTCAACGAGCTCTTCCGGTACGGTTTCGTTCCTCGATCTCGATTTTTCGAGTATGTTGCGTTGCCGATGCAGACGCGCACCACTTTGTTCCGTCTATCGAGTGAATCGTAGAGATCGATACGGCTGCCAGGGGGATGTGTTGGCCGCGCACCGACTATATTGACAATTTCACGGCCTCTATTCGGCCTCCTGTCTGCCAATTAATCAAAGTGAAGCACGTACGGACGCGGATGCGAATTGAGCGGGGATACTCGCGAGGCAATTTCCTCGGTGACTTTAAATCAAATGTAGGGTGTCCATTCAAAACCCACGGCCTGAAATGAAGGGTACCGGCAGAAATGAAGCCAGAAGATTCAAGTAGGGTGACTGTACCTAATATCGCCAGGCAAAAGTTAAATCGCTGTCGATTGAATAATAATTGATATTTTTCCATGCAGTTCGTTTCAAAGTAAAGAGAAATTATTCATCTTTCATGTAGCATATGTTAGAATCGTTGAAACCTACAAATTGTTAATTAGGACTCAAAAAACGTAAGACATGCAAAAATCGGGTCCTGAAAAAAGCAGGGACCCTAACTGTTATAACCTAAATTTTAAAAGTTATGGCATAAGAATTAATATTTTTGTTTAAATGATTTTGGTTATGAATAACAATTATCGATGACGGATATCGAATTTGGTCACTAATAACCATTATTGTCGACCGAATTATTTTTTGGTCACTAATAACCATTACCGATGACCAGAATTTTTTTTTGGTCACGAATAACCGTTATCGTTGACGAGAAGTTTTTTTGGTTTCGGTATAACCAATATCTATTGTAGGATTTTTTTTTTGGTTACGGCATAACCAATATATTTTTCGGGAATTTTATTTTGGTTACGGTATAACCAATATCTATTGCGGGAATTTTTTTTTGGTTACGGCATAACCAATATATCTTTCGGGAATTTTTTTTTGGTTACGGTATAACCAATATATATTGCGGGAATTTTTTTCGGTTACGGTATAACTATTGAACTATAGAATATCTGGAATGCGAACTGTGGGTATTAGGAGCCGCGGCGCGCTGTTGAAAAAAGATAGTTGCATCTTCCGTTCATAAATACAAATTATTCGTAATAATATTAATAAAAATTGATGATGACCTAGAGTGACCAAAATAAAACTGCCACCATCGATATTGGTTACTGGTAACCAAACCAGAATTCCCGCAATCAGTATTGGTTACTGGAAACCAGGGTTACCAGGCGATCCAGTACACGTACTGGCATATATGACGTCACTTAGCTTGGATTGGCTCGGCGTTGACATGACGTCACGGTGTCACCAATCAAATATAAGTATTCCCCTTCTCCTACACCGTATGACGTCATATCGACGTGCGTTACGAAAAGTAGCACGTTTGCCTTCGTTCTCACGAAAACTATCACGTTTCGGTTTTCGCTGCGAAAACTAGCACATTTGACCGGTTTGCCACGAAAAATAGCATGTTTCGTCTTTTGCTGCGAAAACTAGCACGTTTGAGCGGTTTGCCACGAAAACTATCACGTTTCGGTTTTCGCTACGAAAACTAGCACGTTTGAGCGGTTTGCCACGAAAAATAACATGTTTCGTCTTTCACTGCGAAAACTAGCACGTTAGAGCGGTTTGCCACGAAAAGTAGCATGTTCGCGTTTACCCCGCGTTCGCAATTCCCGCACCCTCCCTTACTTAAATTATGTAGATTAAAATTTTCATATGTGTTGTCTTTTGGAGATTAGATGGAATTATTATTTATTAAACAATATTTTCAACAGTTGAATTCTTTTAAACTGCCCACGCGCTGAAACGCGATAGTTTCTGCAGTCTGCAGTATAATCCAAAACGAGCTATTCTTCGTGGCCAAACCGGATAATATGTTAGTTTTCGCCATAAATTCCCAAACGTGCTATTATTCGTGGCGAAACAGTATAACGTGCTAGTTTTCGTCGCAACAGTACGAAATGTGCTATTCTTCGTGGCGAGGCAGTCAAATGTGTTAGTCTTCGCGGCAGAAGACCAAACGTGCTAATTGTAGGCGCTGGGCGCTCGGAGAAGACGGCCTATGGTGCGGAGTGGCCCATAGGTGGCGTCGGTTAGATAGGAGTTCGGAACTAGAGGGACCGCGGAGAGTCGGCGTAGCGGTGTGGCTAAAGGTGGAATCAGACGGCGCGTGAATCGGCGAGCTTGCTCGGCTCGGCAAGTCGGTTTGGCGAACCCGACTCGCGATCCATGACCGATCAGACGGCGCGTGGCTTGGCGAGCTGGCTCGGCTCGTCTAGCTCGGCAAGTCGGCTTGGCGAGCCCGATTCGGCGATCCATGACCGATCAGACGGTTCGTGGCTCGGCTCGTCTAGCTCGGCAAGTCGGCTTGGCGAGCCCGACTCGGCGATCCATGACCGATCAGACGGCGCGTGGCTTGGCGAGCTGGCTCGGCTCGTGTAGCTCGGCAAGTCGGCTTGGCGAGCCTGGGCGAGCCGAGCCATGACCGATTAGACGGCGCGGGGATCGGCGATTCACGCGCAAAGATTGCCGATTCACGCGCCGTCTGATTCCACCTTAACGCTGCTGATCAGCACGCGGGCGGCCCGGGTTCGATTCCCGGCGCCGGTGGCTCTCTTTTTCCGGCTCCTACATAATATTCGTCAGAAACGATGGAACGTGCTTCTTTTCGTGGCAAACCAAAACGTGCTACTTTTCGTAAGAAAATTGAAACGTGCTACTTTTCGTAACGTACGTCGATATGATGCTGCACTTATAGTATGTCTTCCTACATATGTTTAGGTACTAATTCAGTGCATAACCGATAAATTTTAGAGCTTACTTTGCGAGATATAGCGAGTGGCGATATTAGGAACACTGGCGATATTAGATACAGTCACCCTATGGTATATGGTGAATGGAAAGCGAACTTTTACTGGCGTGTTTAGAGCGCAGATATTCGTTTCCCTGCGTGGCTGTTTAATCTTACGCGACGACTCATTTCCCTGCAACATATAACTGCGAAACTATTGCGTTACTGGGGGCTGGAAGGATCAAAGCAAGGGAAAAGGGAATGAGATATGAAGCGCACTTCACGCTGCGTAACACACCCTCCTCCCTGCTTTACGTATTCTGTCTGTGAATCGAGGAAAGTTCAGAGAAACACGCCGTATCTTGCAGTCCCGGGCATCGTCGTAAAGTTTTAACCGCGCCTTTGAATTCTCGCGAGGGAATCGCCAAACGCAGAACGCGATATCTGCTAAAATTCGATTGCACCGGCACAGCTTTACTGAATAGCTCTCCCGCGTTCTGATCGATGAATCTTCGAATCTTTCTCGAAACTGAACGCTTTCCAACTCACAGAATACGCTAATATTTTCTACAAATTTCATAGTAGGTACTTCAGACGTTGCTGTTTGCTAGAAGAATTCTAAAAGAATTCTCCAAGATTCGTGGATTCCTTGAAACTCGATTGTCTCGTATGACAAATTCCAACGACACCCCCGACAGCGCAATAAAGCCAATCCCCGTTGCCCGCGCGAACGTCCACGCGGAGCGCCGGCTCACCCTCGTGAAATTCCTTCCTTGTAATAACCCCATTAAACGCACACCGCGCGCCTCGCCATAAAGCGGACGATAAAAAGGGAGAGAGGGCTCGAAATTAGCCGGCGCATCTGTCGTGTGGATCCAGAATGATCGGGGGGCTTGCCACCCCCGACGACCGTATCGGCCAATCGGCGTATAATCTGTTTAGGTTTGCTCATTTGACACGCGTGACTAACCGCGGCTGAATGTGGGTCGTCTTTCACCGCCCCCCCCCCCCCGGGGGGTCCGTGACAGGGTGAATCCCTTATGAGGGCACCAGATGCGTCCACGGATCATCCCCTAAGCACACAGAATCTCCTCCTGCATGTTTTATTCGGGGCCGAGCGTGCGCCGCCCCTGCATTCTGGAGCGTAACGTCGCGTAATCTGATCCCGCGTCTTGGATCCGCCATCGTTCAACGGCTGCAACGTTTATTGCCTCCCCCGTTCGTGAAATCACCCCGTGAAATTCGTTTGCCCTCGACCGAGGAACACGCCACGGGCTGCACAGCGGCCGCTGTTTAACGACTTAAGTCGAAACCGGCACGGCTTACCCTGGATTTAAGCCAGCGCGTGGCTGCGGTTTCTTTCGGGGGGAATCCATAGGCGGCCGGTGACTCATCGGAAATTTTAAACAACCGGGGCACGAAACAGCCCCGCCCTCTGGCTCGTAAAGGATGCTAATTTTCATCTTTCATTTGCCGCGCAAAGAGGCGTAAGCCGGGCAAAGCTGATCGGCTTACACGTCGCTCTTGTCCTCGCTTAACCGGTCGGGCGAGCGAATTTTCATTAATTCCGCGGTCCCACTTGTTTCCACGGTCGCGTTTTAAATGTTATCCGCCTGGCCGAAGCAACGCGCAGGGAACGTACGCCGCGGCGGCGACCGGGCGAACGTGGAAAAGTATCATCCTCGGTGGCGCGTAAGTCGGTTCGTGAATGATTATCGAGCTCGTTCGGACAGATTACGCGTGCAGTTTCAGCTTTCGGATCCGGAGAAAACAGGCGGCTGGCGACTAAAGGCATTTGTCAAAGGAAAGTCGAGGGGGTTGTACACGTAAAAAAGCAGATAAGAAATACTGACAGAAGAATGGACAAGGAACTCGTACCTACGCTTGATTTATCGTTGGAAAGAAGTCAGGGCGCTTTGTAATTCAGCGAACGGAAACGTTTATCGCCAGCACGCGACAGGCATTATCGTCGTGATTCGCTGGCCGCGCGGCAGCTAATTAAAAACGAAACTGACCGAGCGATATGGTATCCGCGGGCGGGAAATAAGTAGCAGCCACTGGCGATGCTGAAGGGAACTCGTGTTCGTTCGCGCACCGTCAGAATTGTTCATTTGCGAGGGTTCCGCGCCACACCGACCGCTTGTTTCCACCGGGAATTACAAGATTAAAAGCGTGGAAAGTCCGCGCGAGAATTTTACACCATCGAGGAAACCCGGAATTAGGATTCTCCGTGCAATTTAACGGTCCAAGCGCGGGTGGGTAAATTCGCCTCGCCCTTTGACGCAAAAATAGAGGAGCGCGGAATATTCAGGATGCACTGGGTGTCTCGAGATAAGTGGCGTTTCAAATAACAACCCGAACCACTGACTCCGTGAAACAGAGATACACGGAACGTCTCCCTCCGCTTTCCGCGGTGAATGCAATGGAATAAAGAATAAAGATGATACTTTCATTTCTACCCCTCTCGAGGGGGGCCACTTTAAACTTTATTCCGTTATCGTCGGTATCACTTTTATTACCCCAGGCTCTGCGTGAGAATGGAGAAGATCCATCTTCCATCGCCCTTTTATCAAATCGCCAGTTTAAATGTCACTCGGAGCTCCATTTACCTGCAGACACCCTGCACGAACGAATGGAAACCGTGAAGTATATTGCGGGGAAGATACGTATCTTGCATCGAGTTTCTGGTTTAATGAATACCGCGCTGTACCTCTGTGTATGGTAACGCGAAACTTTCAACGAAATCTGGGAACACGTTCTAATAGCCAGTGGAACAATATCGCTCGAGTTTCGACAGTTTGTGGCTCCGTTTTGGAGATGCATTTGTAGATACCTCGCGCAGTGTCGCAAGCGTGAGAGTCTATCGCGTATGAGCTTTTATCTTCATTAAATTTCGCTCAGAACGGTTGCACTATAGCTGATCGAAAACGAGAGAGCTTCGGAACGAAGTTACCAAAGAGTGCACGTTATCTCTTCCCCTTTGGTATAAGAGATTTTATTCTCCGAAATTCGAGAAGATTTATTCAGGATTGCAGTATTATAGGGGGGTGCTGTCGAATCTCTATTTAGATATATATTTCGGCGCTCGTCCTGATTCTGTCGCGCGAGTAACGTCGCGGAGACGAGATATTCTTACGGAGGTTCACTTCTAGCATCGATTTCTCGGCGCGATTACCGGTAATGGTGGCTTCGCAACCAGAAGACTTGCCCGTCGGCGGAACGAACGGCGCAAAGGATCGATGGAATAACTCGTTGGACGATCGAGCCACGGGGTGAATGTGGCTCCGAAGGTCGATGTATCTCCCGAGGAATCGAGAGGACGCAACAATGGGGCGACGCTTTCATCGGATTTCTCGTCGACGCGTAGGCGTTTCATCTCATAGGCGTCCATAAAAAAAAAAAGAAAAGGCGACATGCCTATCGATGGAAAGGGGGAACCACTCTATGCCGAGGACGAAATTATGTTCTGGGGGATGAAAGGGCGCTTACGTTGGCTTTCATCTCGGGAATACTATATACACTGTATCGAGATACAGTTTAGCCACCGACGAAACGACTAGGCTTTCGATATTGCAACGATTGACGGGGTACGATGCTTCTTCCGCACATACACGAGGATAGTAGGGTTAACGTTTGCAGACGTTTGTAATTTAGGAGGGTCGCGAGACTTCTGCGAGTCTCGAGTCGATGTCAGTAGAAACTTAGAAACTCTGATGTTTTAGCGAGCTGGAGATAAATCAGTCGCTAGTGAGAGGCAGAAAGAGGATATCGCGTCCTGCATATTCTAATTAGAACTTCGAAGCTCGTTCTGAACTTCATGCTCGTCGCTACCACCAGTTCTGCGTAATCCTCCTCACGTTTCGCGGCCTCCTTGGCCTATTCACCGAAAGAGGAACGAACGATAAGTCGAATGAAGTCACTTTCGATGAGGTTTCCCGGATACTGAAAGAGACATAAGCCTGATATATTTAGCGGGATCCGATAAGTCTTCTCGCTCGGTTTCGTGGCAAGGGGTGCGCCTAGGCGCAGGGTGGCACGGAGGGTCGCTTTCCCGCTGGGAACGGCAACGTCTGACCGTTTGATTACGCGGGCTATACCCTCGAGCTGGTAATTACAAGTCGAACGCGATATTCGTCACGCCATCTGTCCTATCTCAGGCGGCCGTCTCGCCCTTGGGGTGAAAAATGGCGATTCGATCCGCTTCCGTGCGCGAAAATGAACCTCGAAAGCATACAGTTGCTTCCCTCCTTCCTATTTCAAAGTGAAATTTAAAACAACAGAGAAAGTCATCGAGAAGTGAGCTAGGGTAAGCAGGCCAGTAGATGGACAGTTTAGCTGATTCCGAAGTTTACATCAAGGTGTTTCTTAGAAATACCTGTTGTATTAAAAAAAAATCAAAAGCTTTGCACGTAAAAATGTACAAATTTAAAGAATAAAATAACTGCAAGGAAAAAAATTAATGTATTTAAGGATAAAATGATGAAAATTCTACTCATAGCCCGTATCACAAATTTGATGGACGATAGGGCTAGCAGATGGACAGTTCAGAACCAATAGATGGACGGGTGTCTGGCTAGACGAGTAAAAGACTTATTAGCTATTGTAGGTACCTACTCTCGATTCCATATAAGAGTAGACCTATGCGCCTACCGATTCGCGACCGATCTGCGCAGCTCTCACGGATCTGACACACGCGATTGGTCGTAGCACTTTCGCGATTGGCCGCAGCACTTTCCCTGCCGTTTCCTACCAATCAACGGTATCCCCGCGCGGAGCGAGTCTACTCTAAAATGAAATGCAGTATAGATTAAGTTATTTTTGGTTAAAATATAGTTTATTTCATCAAAACTAAAAACGTATGGAGTCTTCATTGCCAGAAACCGGTGCCACAGGTTATGGGCCCAGGCCACAAATAAAGTGAGGTTATGTCTAACCTAAAGTGGCCAGACGTCACGGATCGTGTGGGGCTGTCCCGAATTTGAATTGTTTGTCCCGCATTGAGCACTGTCTCGGAAAGTGTCCCGGATTGGATATGTAACCTTTTTAACATTTTCTTAGTGGCACAAAGTAAAAATATAGTATATCCACTCGTTCCTTTTCTAATATCATCCAAGGCTCTATTTAGATCATTACATGTATATTGATATACGGTATATTTTTTTTAATGCTTGCCATCTAAATAAAAAAAGAAAAATAAGATACCTACAAGTAAATGTGTAAACTGTTTGTTTATTAAAAAAAAACGGCTTCAAAAGGTTTAATTCCGTTCTGTCCATCTGCTGCGACATGGTTAGAAAATCCATATCAGTACATGGACAGTCATTTTTATAAGTTCTATCGTTTTATTTTTCTTTGTTCACGCGTTAATATATAAATCGTTAATATTAGAATGCAATCATCTATTGCATACCTCTGTACAATACATCCAAATACGTTTTTTATTAACTTTAAGGCACGCGATGCTGAGCAATAGCTAATAATAAAAGAGTGACTCGCGCATGGTTGCGTAAAATCATACATACAAATCAGAGGTCCCTATTTCACGTGTATTTACATACACGTGTACACGTGTAGTAAACGTATCCGAACTTCAATCCGTGTAATTTTTAATACACGGATACCCGTGTATTTCTGTTCACGAATACCCGTGTAGTTCTGTTCACGGATATTCGTGTAGTTCTGTTCACGGACGACATGAACGTTGTCATGCCGACTTGACAACAAAGTATGTATTTCTATTTATAGTTGATTGTACGAGGCGGTATTTGGCGACCATGCATCCGTGTACTTATAATCCGTGTACACGTGTATTAAGAACACGGATTTTTAGATACACGTGAAAAGCCACGACCTCTAATACAAATACATTTTTTGCGTACAAAATTTTTTTTTCGATAAATATGTTAATGTTTTATAAAACAACAAACGTTGTTTCTACAAAATAAAAAAACAATAATATAGATTAAAACTCTAGTTCTTTCAATATTAACGATTAACCAACGATTCGTCCATCTACTGGGCCCCGTCCATCTACTGGCCGGCTTACCCTAACACCAGCGAAAAACGAATCGATAATCACGATGATTACAGAAGATGAATAACGATCCACGTGGCGCTGAATAATCCACACCAGCGAAATAGGAGTTCACGTATCAGAGAGTTGAGTCCATTTCCCGCGGGCAGGACAGCGAAACGTAAACGCTGGTTTATTTTAAAATGGAGGGGAATGCACCGTGAAGGGGTGGAAAGCCGAGCAAGGGGGATGAGACGGAAAGGTCTCGCAATTTTCAGACAATTTCAGGTAATAACTTTTGCATGCGAAATTGCAGTAATACGTTCTCCCCGTGGGGTAGTAAGTTGGCATGTACGTTATGCAAAGGCCAGTCTCTTCCTGCTTCGCTTTCGCCTGGATGGTAATGGCCAGCGTGCACCGCAAGGTCAGCCTTCCGGATGCTACCTACTACACAGTGCTCATCCTCCCACCCTCTGTCCTTTTACGCCCTGTCCACCGCTTTGTCGCCCTCGTTCGCTTTGAATTCGTTTATTAGCGTCACTGCCTTCCATCAGACCGCTTCCCGATTGGATATCCCGTTCGTCGTCCTTGTTCGGAGCTCTCGGACAATCCCTCCGCGTTTCAGCTAATACTCCACCCCTTCTACTTTCCATCCCCATGTTTTTAGAAGAACTTCACTAGCTCCTTCGTACACGTCGAGGGGCGCCAAGTCCATCGCAGAAACTCAATTTTCCGACCGCCGAATCCGTGCATAAATTAATCCATCCGAGTGCGTGCAGTGTCGAGGGTCGTTCGGGAGCATGTCCAGCGGCTCGATTTTCCGGTCGGTGTGCCGCGAACTCTCGTGGAAATCCAGCCGGCTACCGCGCCACGGGAGCGCAACGTCGAAGAAACGCGAGACTGTTCGTTGCCTTGAGAGCCTTCGACGTTGGATTCAGGGGGTGAAGTGGCGATGGTAGAGCACTTGAGCGGCATGGCGGCGAGTTCCCGCGACGGCAGAACGAAAAGGGGGCGAATGAATGGCGCGGGGGATCCGAGATCCATACGGAACATCAACCGAGCGGCGTAAAGTAGTAAACGTACCTTCCCGCCGTTGGAACTTTTAAAGAGGCAGTCGCGCCGTATCCAGCTCGATGCCGTCCTCGATAAAACCTTTTGTTCCGAAAGTTTCCCCGGTGTCTTCCTGCCAGTCACTCCGGGACCGGGGACTCCGCGGGGGAATAAATTAGACGGGAATCGGGCTACTTTATCCCCCTTTCTCAGGTAATTACGACTCGATCGAACTTGGAATTTCGAGTGACGCCAGCAGGCGGGGAACGGGGTCCTTTGTCCCGCGTCCGCGAAAATAAAACGCGGAAACAAAGGTTCTCGTTAGGAGGCGGCCATCCATCCGCGGCTCGTGAAACTCGAGCAATCAACGCGTGAAAAAATTCAATTCCGAATCAGCCGCGAGTTTAACCAACGCTCAGACGCGATCCCCGTGCGAAGTCGCGGAATAATTGTCCCGTCTTCCGACGCACGACACGCTTTTCAATATTTCACCGCGACCGCGGCGGCGGGCGAAATTGCACGCATAGTTTCCTCGGCGGTTTCTCGTAATTAAAACACAGCGTCGCGTACCGAGGTCTCGTCGCCGCGATTTCATTGTTGCCGCCTGGACACGTACGCGTTTCATTTTTCAACCTCGTCCCGGATCCCGGAGAGTCCAGCATAATAAATCTTATCCCCTTTTCGCCATTTGCTTCTCCTTTGTTTACGCTTCACTCGCCAGTGAATCCCAACGCGCGTGTACTTTGAGAGCCGGGCGCGCTTCGCCCGCGAATGGCTGTCGCCTCCGATGCATTAGAGATCAAAGTGATTTGCCTCCAATTTCACCACGATATGGACTAATGGCCGCTGCGCCCGTAAACGCTCCGCAATGACATTAAAGACGCATTTCTGTGAAAAACCTGTGCGCGAGAGCGGCGGGGGTTTATTGACTGCTAAACGAAATAATCGCCCCTCGCCCCGCGCTTTCATTCGGCCAGGCATTCTTTAACTGGCCCGGTTTTAGACCCTGTTACCCCTATCGTTACGACCGAGTCACGTGAGTGAAGTGCTCGTAAAAGTTCCGGAGCCACGAACTTCTTATTATCCGCGATAAAATTTGCGTCTCTCTTTACGACTCAGTTCTGCAATCGTCGAATTGACCATATTCACGATCGTTCCCGTGACACTTTTTCCGCCGGCTGATCCACTGCGCCGTCTATTCAGATTCCCTCCCACTTTTCACGCGCCGCCGTAAATGATATATTCTCGGATTTATCCTGACCGTACTTCGAGGACGTATTTTCAGGGTTACTATCGAGCGACTCGGGCGAAATGGTCTTGTTACGATTCATTTAACGGATAATTTACCCAGGGGCAGTATCTCGAGTAAAAGTTACGAGCAAGTCGATCCAGCATCCGCAGGGTGGACGATTATTTCGTATCAGGGCAATCGCCGCGCGGCTCAGAGACAATGACAAACGTCACGGCCCTGCCATTCGCCATAATTTAACAAGATTGCGCGAACCGTTTGCAATTCCGCGACGTTAATTATCGCTGCTCCGCGCTGAATCCCCCGCTCTATTCATCTCGAAAGACAGCTCTACGGGAAGGGATGGAGCGTAAGTGAATTGAAGGAATTGATGATTCCTGAAACGAACGAGATTCGGCGTCGCGAGCGCGCCATTGATGGAGCCTCCGAAGAAAATTCTTATTCGCCACGGGGTTATTGGACGGGGAAGGTAATTCCGTTAGCGATCCTAAACACGATTCGCGAAGCCACGTTCTAGGCGATCCGATTGAGCAGCGCTGATCGGTATTAACGCGGCGAATCCAGGGCAAGGCCCTGTTTAACGGGAACGATTACGGCTAATACACGCGATGAGGATAACGGGGATACGTTCGTTCGTGAAACGAAGCAGCCGGTGTCGCGTAACGAGATGGTGTTTGAATAATTAAGCCTCTTTGGCCCCGCGGGCTGGCCTTCCACGGGCCAGTTTCACTGGTCCAGTGTCTGACTTCATCAAAGACGTATTACTTATTCGCCACCACGCTGAATTAAACTCCACGGACGTACGGCGCACCTTCGTGTCTCCCCAGCCCGTCCCTGTCAGCTCTTTTTACGTTTACGACCTCCCTTTGTGCCACTTTTTTCTCCCCTCGGAATTGAAACTTTCTTCTACGCTCCTGTGTTTCGCGTCCCGTTTCTATCTTTCAAAGTTCACGCTGTTTTATTTGGTCTTCCCTGTGGCTGCCGTTCTAGTCTTTGTCTCCCCATGTCCATTCATTCCTTTATCTCGTTTCTTTCGCGGAGAAGCTCCTTCTTTCCCCAGCCCTTTCCAGCCCCCCACCCTCGCGCCCCCGCGTCTCCGCTGCCTCCTGCTCCGTTCGAAGTACAACCACCGGCGCCAAGCAGGATCCGTAGTTCGTTAGCTGGACACAACTTTGCCCCTAATTATCAACGAGCACTCGAGAAGAAACAGCCGGGAGCGGTACACTGCGGAACCGCGACTGATGTAATTACCGGTTGCGGCAACTAATCCGCTGCAGCTGCTTGTACTTCATCGTCGTGACTTTGTAATGCAATTTTCGGACCGCCCGGTTCGAGCTTATCGAGACAACGGCGCGCCACCGGATGACCTGATTAATTCGATAGCAAGAAACCAGCCGGACCTGTCTGGAAATCGACGAGGCACCCCGATTCTACGTCAATTCCAATCAATTTCAATCAGACACGATCTGCGACGAAACTATTGGTGGTATGATACCCTAGTAGCATTTTTGGTTGGCCAACGGTTGCCAACAGTTGGGAATTAGTTGGGATATAGTTAGTGTTTGTGCCTACAAATTCCCAACACAGGGCCTACAGCAAAAAAGTTACGACAGTTTGCCAACGAATATTCAATGTTGGGCCTACAATTGTTATGGTTGGTTAATTAACAAAAAGTTACGACAGTTTGCCAACGAATATTCAATGTTGGGCCTACAATTGTTATGGTTGGTTAATTAACAAAAAGTTACGACAGTTTGCCAACGAATATCCAATGTTGGGCCTACAATTACTACGGTTGGTTAATTAACAAAAAATTTACAACGATGATTAAATGTCGTCTTACAAACGTCAGAAAATTTGCTACATCAAAAAACCTGTTGTGATTTTTCTTTTCTTATTTATAAATACGTAATGAGGACGTCTGTCTTAAGACAAATGTGAAATTTTAAGGAATGAGTCTAAAGGTCGGATGATGATATTTTGTAGAATATTTCGCGTCACTGCACAGTTTTCATAAACAATTAATACTAGTTATGTAACTAGAAATTATAAGTGTTTACAAGGAAGTGTGTTGGTCAGCTGCGAACAGCGATTGCTTTGTAAGCGGAAAGTGTTTGGGTTCGATTCTCCTCACCGCGAATTTTTTTTTTTTTTTCCTAAACCAGACCTGAAGAAGACGTATATACGTCTTTTGAAGTTCTTTAAGACGCCTTCTGGACGTTTTTAAGACGTCTTTTGGAAAGAAGCCTTCAGTTGGGCCTATGGAAAGAAACCTTCGGTTGGGCCTTCGTGTTAAGTGACGTTGGGCCTACGTTGGTTACAATCGTTGGCCCATTTAAAAATAGCGCGACACTTCAACAGTTGGCCAACGGATAACACGCCATTGGCCCAACAAACTCCCAACAAATAAATGCTACTAGGGTAGCTGACTTTTAGAGCGAATAGGTTCCACGAGAATGACGATGGAATGTTAAAGACGTTGCGCGCGAAATTGATTGCACGGCCATAGTTCGGGGAATGAATCTAAACCGGTGCCAAGTAAATTATTCGGCAAACAGGCAGACGCATTATGTCGGTGAATGCGACATGTTACTACGAATTGAATTAATTACCTTTCGACACAGCGATCCCCACGGCACGGCCAACGGTGTATTATATGCGCAATAAACCGTTAACCCGAAAATATAGCGCGCAAAGTTCACCTGTGTTTGAAACGGTTTAAATGAAAGGTGACCAGAATTTCGGGGCGTTTAATGAGCGAGTAACACGGTAACATAACATTTCTATTAGCTGATTACGTATTCAAGTCCCGCACGATGTTTCTGGTACAATGGCACGCATTGCCGGCTGTCTGCCTGTAATAGGGAATTTTCAGCTCATTGTCAGCCTCCTGACAAGCCGGCAAACGATTCCGAACTCGCGAATCGCTTCCACGAGAGGAGCTTCACGCTATCGCGTCACACGATACAAAACATATTCCTCGAGGCGTTACTTGCGCCCCTGATATACTGTTCTGGGTTAATTGAATCAAATTTGCATGCATACTCGAATATACTCCGTGGCAGCGATATCCGCGGTTCTTCTATCCGCGACCCAATTCGAAACGGTCGGCCCGGTGTCGGGTATAATATTATTACAGGGGGTTTAGCTGGCCGCGTCTCCGTACTTTTCCATTACAGGGGATTCCCCTGTCGCGCGTTATTGCTATTAACAGGGGAACAATTTTTATCCACAACCCCCTCCATCTGCGCGCCACGGGGCGCGTTAGAGAGCGTGACAAAAAATAGAACCAGCACAGAGTTCGTTTGGTTATTCCGGCTTACCGGGATACAAATAGACGCGGCGGGTATCCGCCCTCAAAAAAGCCACCGCGGCATCTGCGTCCAATTACGCGACCAGCCGAATATCCACGAAATCGGATAAAACACGACGACCTATCAGAAATACCGTAATTCCGTATACGGCCCGGCTTGTTTGCACCGGGAGCACAGAGATACCAGCGTTCCGGGGTGCTTCCAGCGACGTCTGTTCAGTATGTATCCTAATAACCGTAATTTCGGGGCCGAGTACGGACAAAAAGTGGGACAAGCGAATGTGCGCGCACACGGGGGCCGCTTTTTCCAAGGATTATGTGACAGAAAGGCAGCACCCGTGGACGCGCATACGTTTGCGTCGCCGGGTTTTATCGGCACCATCGGCGTACCGCGCTGATAACATTTTATCAAACAAGTGCACAACACTCCGCGCCGTGTGAAAATGGGAAAAGCATAGCGCGAGAAGAATGGCTGTCGCCCGGCCGCCGTCGGCGCGACAGATGAACGTCCCCTGGTATTTCCAGCGGGCGAGAGAAAAGGCGGCCGCGAGAGGAATCATTATTGGCTGCCGAGCGTCAACGTCCACGGTGGGATGGAATTTTTTACAACGGCCGACACCTGCGGGTCACGTTCCGCGCGGCGACAGAAAAAAAAAGAGAGAGAGAGAGAGAGAGTGAGAAAAACGAGGCCTCGCGAAAGAGAGAATGTCAAGCATCGCCTCTCTATCGCGCCACTTTCGCAAACCACCCCCGCCGAGTGATTTAAAACACTGGAGCCGAGAGGCGGCGCTCGCGGTGAAATATTTTCGCTGCCCCGGAGCCGTGTCCTTAGCGAGATGAAAAGTGTTTCGTCCCACGGCCGATACCGCGGAATACAACGTAATCGCAATTAACAAAGTGGCCGGCTCGCTGGGCGGTCTGCGCGACCGCCGATTACGTGTCCCAATCGAAGTAATTAATTATCCATCGCGTCGGTACCGATGACCTACGGTGAACTATGAGATATCGTTCACTCTGCCCTCCCCCCTTCGCCCCCCCCCCCTCGCCGCGTCGATTTTCGCACCGAACTATTCACGTATAATATTAATTCAATTTGCTCGCAGTCGCGTCGAGCGATCCCGAACAATTATCGTCCATAGTCTGCTGATAATAGGGGATTGTCAATTACTAAAGGCTAAAGTGATTCGCCGCATTTAATTAACGCCCCGATCGACGAAATCGACGTTCAACGACCATTGTCTCTTCGCCCAACAGGCCTGACGGGCCACAATACTTGGCTGTTATACAATACACGCGAGAGAAAAAAGCAGGTGGAATGATTGGCTGTTTAGACGGTCGTCTAATTATCGGGAAACATCGATACCATTCGCGATACGATTCCCGCGCAAATTGACTTGTAATTTCGTAACTGACCCAATGCTGCTTTTCATCCCTCGTTTAACGCGCCCGAGCCTCGCGGATCGTTTGCCATAGAGCACCGTAAACGTACACCGCGCCGAACGAGAAAATGAACGTTGACAGAGGAGCTCCGGTTCCCTCCGTGCAAAAATATCCGTTCGCAGAAACAGCGAAATGTTTTCACAGCTCGGAAAAACGTTTCGCCTGACCACGGGCGGCCGTTTGAACACCCGCGGAGGTCGGTGCGCTTTTAAAGTACAGGGCACGGAGCAAACCCCCGCGATAACCATCGGCCAATTAAATTTCCGGGTTGTTCGCGATCGAGGAGCGATTTATTTGCGCAGCCCGCTCGAAAAAGTCGGACATCGGGGGGGGACTGTCGCTGGAAAAACGCCGCGCCGATCGATTGTTTGCGGGACCGTCGTAGGACGAGCCTGTAACTTCTCCCTTTAGCTATTGTCGGAGAAAACAGTGTCCGCGAGCGGGCTACCATTCACCGACGACCGGACCGTGCCTGTATTCCGAAATAACCCGTCAGGGCCGATCGATGGAAAGCAATTGCCGAAATTACGCTTCAAGAATGAAGATGAATTGTTGACTGGCGTCGACCAATCGGTCGGCCCTTGAGTGCCTCGGAATATTCCAAGTCCCTCCTACGCTCAGTCCACTTCGAGAGAGGATAACAGCGTTATTAAATCAAACTCGCCCCGTTCGATTGTGCCCTTGCTTCCACCACCCCCCCCCCCCCCCCTCCCCGCGCAAGGTGTCTCGCGTCACGCACGAGGGATGAATCAGCCAAGAAGAAACGACACCTCCCTTTTCGAAACTACACCGTCGGCGTCCCTGTTGCCGACGTTTCCAGGTAATTGCTGCGGCGCGGCTCGAGATTACAGGTGTTCGCCGGGCGAGCCTGGGAACAGCATCGACCGATGCCGGAAAGCGCATCGCTGGGAAAGGCCGCGCGGAGCTATCCCCGATTTCAATTATATCTAGCATTAAATGTACAGAGGCACGGCGCGCGTTTAACTACAGCGGGAATGAAGACACGCGATCCTCGCTGATAGCCGCGTCAAAGTTGACGGATCTCGCGCGACGCCCCCGCGCTCGGAACAAAAACAATTATCCCACCTGACGCTTCGTCAACTTTTTCCCGCGCTCCGAACGATATCGCTGAAGCGTTATTTACTCTTTTAATGAAACGGGAACGCGATGGAAAGTGTAGGTGTCTCGGTGTAATGCGAACGTTAACTGACACCGGTTGAAGCGAGATAATTTTTATCGCGAGTACAGACTCGCATCGCCCGGTATTTCAAGCAGGGTTGAGGGGTTCGAGGCAATTCGATCTCGTCATCAGAGGAATCCTCTCGAACGTGTACATAAATTTTCTGAAAGTCTCGCTTATTCAGCGAAGAGGGCGGATCGCTTATTCGGCGCGAAAATTCGTACGAAATCTCCCCGTTACGTTCTCAAACGAGAAACGCGATATCCCCGTGTCCCCTCTTCTTCGGCACCGACCCTCCGGCCCGGGGCAGGATTCCGAAATTAAATTACAAAACCCAACGGATGACCCCGCGGGTTATCGATGCTCCGCCTGCCCCATTACACATGCTAATACACCGATTACGTCGTTAAAGGGGAAACAAAGTTTCGTAATTAGCATGCTCGCGTTATGTAACGTATCTGGAAGAGCTGCGGGCGCGAGTATCTGTACCGTATGTAGTTTACAACGATCGTGTATATTACGTGCATTATGTCACCTACCGGTAGAACCCAGAATACTTTTGTTGCTATTACTGATACAAGGCGCTATGTTTTTGGAATGAAATTTCTGTTTCAATCAAATAAGTGGTTCGGTAAAAAGTGCACGGGCTTTTTAAGGGTAATACAGTAATGCCTCGTTAGTATCACGTTTTTACCATGCGTTATAATCACGCTCACTATCCCCACCATTTCTTGGAATCCTTCAGTCGGGAGTGAGAGAATCCGAGAACGTGCGAGAGAACAAAAGAGTCGACACGAAGTTGTCGTCGGCTACGAATGGTGTCCGCATCGCGTTAGTATCACGCTGCCAGCCCCGATCGTCGTGATTCTAACGAGGCATTACTGTACAACTAAATTTGAAACGTTTTCCTAACAGTCGTCTTGAGAGATTTATCTGAAGATAGGAGAAATTTTCTGTTCTTTCTTTAAGTGTCCCTTTTTGTAAGAAGAAGTTTTATCATCTATCATTTGTCGGTTTAATTCAACTTCGACTAGAATAATACCTCTCACTGCTAGACTAACAATAGGTCAAATGAGCCAGTGCATTTTACGTGTTCATTGACGACTTTAGAAGTGCAGCCTGACTAAACGTGTAAGCTTCGCAAAGGATGATGCTCGGCAAGAGTAGACCACAAAGCACGCTCTTTGCATTTCCACTAAAAGATTCAACGTGAAACCACCGACTTACCGTGGCTCAGGTTGTCGGTAGTGTCCCTCTGCGACGCGTAAGATCCAAAAGGCAACGGGGGGCGCAGTCTTGCACGAGGCCGATCGAACTTACGCGCACTTTTTCGCGTCGTTCACTGCAGTGACGGTAATACGTTGCAGTAGTCTCACGGTGACTTCCGGTCCACTTGTATCACACCACTCCCGCGTCACGTACGGAACAATCGTAGATCCTCGATCGAAGTGGTCACTCGAGATCCCGCGAGCACCCTCGTCCTTGTGCACCCTCTTCTCGCTAACGATCACATCGATCTGCACCATCGAACGATCATCAACTGTCACCCCTAACACCCGTGAGTCCATATAGAATCTAATTCTCTGGTGCTGGTAACCGATTCCTGCCGTTTAAGTCCTGGATCTCCTCGCCGGAGTTCTCGTCTCAACGCGTCATCCGCCGAAGAACTCGCAACCCCAAGGAACAGGATGAACGGGACAGTGAAATGGTCCGTTGCTCGCGCGAGGACACGAGAAGAGGTAGAGGACGCCTTGGATCGTTCGATCGAAAGTTTCTCGCAGGTTAGTGTCCCATAGCACTCAACGCATAAAGTGCCGATCCGAGCGGGTCAGGTGTACACGCGCGTCCGTTCGCGTGCTCGTCGCCGCGATACGAACAGCACTCGACGTGTCGGCGTATGCGCGAGAGCGAGGCGAGAAACGAGCCGGAAGTATGCGGCCGAGCGAGCAAAGAGCGATGACGTTGCGCGGGCGACGCGTCGTGTTGTTGGCAAGCGACTAACCCCCAACGCGGGCTCGCTACCCCGGACGCCGCGCATGCCCCTACCTCGAGGAACTCGCCCCCTACTCTCTGTGCCGCCCCAAAACCGCCGGTGACTTCATCTTTTTTGACGAGATGCCTGCGAGAAACCCCTCTACCCTTCTTTTATCCAACCCCTCCCCGTCTCGCCCGCGTATCCTCCGCCATCCCCCTGCGCCCTCCCGCGCCCTCCTCTTTCATCCCTCACGTCCGACGTTCTTTTTGTCCCCTCTATCTTTTCCTTCGCTCGGTCCATCTCCGAGGCTCTCGGCGCTTCTTTTATTGCTTGTTTTATGTACGCTCGTTATTCGTCGTCGTCGCCGCCGTCGTGGGAATGACGTGGATCAGGGCAACCGGAGGGACGCCGGAGCATCGAAATTTCTTTCCCGATCGTCGTAACGTGCCCGTGATGTAAGCGATGTCGCTCGATTCTTCCGGCCAGCCCAGGCTGCCTCGGCGCGGGGGAGGGCGCGAACACCGAGTCGACCTGGGTTTAAGTCGATGGAAACGACCCAGCGATCGGTACACGCGGTGTCCTGGAAACGTTCGAATGCGACACGATTGCTTCAACAGGTACAAATGATGGCAAATGCTATCCCGAGATCGAGGTCGTTCGTTCCGAGCACACTTTCTGACTAGCGGCCACAAGTTACTCTTTACGTCTTTCTCCAGACCACCTTTCGACAGACTCCTGTCGAATCGAGTGTGAATACTCTCTGAGAAATGGCACCAAGCATTTCGCCTTATCAGGTCCAGCGATAGGTTTCAGTTTACGGCTGAGTTCTCCAGAATTCTTCCTGCAAACAGTATGGAACTAACAGTGGATTCTGAACCACGCGATACACCGCTGCCTGAAAGTTAAGATAGCAGCGAAGACTGATGCTTCATTCTTCAGGCGTGTGACCTATTACATTTTCATAGTAATGAGCTTGCAAAGTTCGTATTGAAAGTGTTTCCTGCGCAAGGGATACGCGCCCCGACTTCCAAACACGATAAATATTGTCCAAGGGGCCGTAAATATCGCGCAAGAAGGAAAGACACCGACACATTGCGAAGTTATTAATAATCGCTTCGTGTTGCCAGCGCAACAGCGTTATCAGCAATAAATATTCCCTATTGATCATCGAGTCCCTGTCTAAAAGTTAAGTCGTATATCCATTCTGAACCGACGTAGCGCCAGCATGTTCGTGCCTCTTTAAATTATGCATACAATATTCGAATTCCTAGAAAGTACCATTTTACATTAAAACAGCTGGAAGAATTCGAGCTGCAAGCAGTACATTTCTAGAGAAGTGTATTGAAAAAGCTAAATCGCGATTAATAACGAGATCACTGTTGATCTGTATTGAAAGAAAGCAATAAGAGGCGAAATTAACTGGCCGGCTTCGTTGTATCGGATGAAAAGCGCGGATCTCCCCGTATATTTCAGCCTTATTTTGCGATGAATACGGGGGACGAGGACCAGCCGAAGGATTAAAGGAACTGGATGCACGGAGGCAAGAGGTACTAATTCAAGGGCCTCGGAGGGATGAGTTTATTAAAGTCGGGGCCCTCGGAGCCGGAGGCAGAGGAATAACCGTGTGGACAAAGAAACCACGAGTACTTATTCAGACACCTTTTTCTCTCGCTTCTCGCGGAGCGGCTATCGATTCACTCGCCCGCAGGTGCTCGCTTCTTCTCGCGCCTCCGTTCCTCTTCTCACGCTCCTCCGCCCCCGTTGTCCGCCACTCGAACGCTTCCACGTAATTTTTCACCTCGAAATGATAACAATGCCATTCGCTAAACCACTCTTCGCACAAAATCGCAGCCTTGTCCATTGTGTATTCACCCTTTAACCCACACCCCCGACGGCCATCGCGTTTAATGGTCGCTCTGGCTAAAGTTTCGCCCCGTTCAACGTCTCAGCCCTTGTCACGGCAACAATGACTGTTGCGCGCCCGGCCGTTCAACGAAATATTCCTCGAGGACACTCTTCAAAAGGAGACTAATCATTCCCGCCTCTATTCTTAAATTTCCGAAATGCGAGGGCGCCCCTCGCACGAGACACCACACCCGCGGGGCGAAACGACGCCGTTCGAGGCGGAACGACCATAATCAATTCGATCGGGCCGATGAATTTTCAAGATAACGACAGAGGGTGGGAGGAGACTGTTAGGTGAACTTTTCAATCTCTCCACGTGCTGCTGGTAAGGATAAGAGGATCCCTGTAAGGCGGACGATTCGTTCCACTTTCTCCCTCTTCGACCCTACGTCCTCATCCCCATGGGAGCCTCGGTGTCGCGCTCGAGTAAAGAGGGTAAATCACCCCACGGCACTCACCTTAACGAGAGTAAACGGGCTCGCTGGCCAAATCCAGAAGCTCCCGTACCAGGCACTATCGGCCATTTTCGGCTGAATAAGGGAAGAAAAGGCTGGCTGGTACCCGGTCGCGATCGTGCCTGGAAGGTATATCGCGCTCCGCTAAAGTTCACCCGCCCCCGAGGAGAAACGTCCGCGCGGAAAGTTCGCCCTCCCCCCCCCCCCCCCCCGGTTCGAGAAGTTATTTCTTCTCGGGAGTTCCCGTAGCGGGGTGCGCCGTCTAGTAGACCCCCGTCGAGAAAAAAAAACAAACCTCGCTACACCCGCGCGTCGCGAATGTAAACCAAATGTTTTCCCCCGGCTTCGGTTATTGCCTCTGCAAGCTCCTCGCTATTTTCGGCTACACTAGCCTCCTCCTGGTTCCTCTTTCACGAATCTATGAATGCTCTACGCGAGCCTACTTGCTATTCAAGGCTCCTTTGTCGAGAGCAAAAGGATGATTTGATCGAGGTGATTTTAGTAACTATCCCTGAGGTCTGTATTTCCTGACAGTCAAAGTTTTGATACTTTTGCTCTGAAATATGATCGAGCCCACGCGCGGAAGTATATTTTACAATAATTTCTGTCGACACCTCGTGGCTCTTGGCGCAAGCATCTCGAACACGTTCAAGCCACCTCGGCGCGTCGATTTAACACCGTAAAGCACGCAAGTTTTCCATTAACTGGTTAATTTGAATGCGTCTCGCGTCAAGGACTTCGTCAACTTTAGTCGCCAGACATCGTTCACTACCTATGGCGATCCAGCTGTGTTTGGTCCAATTTCACATTCCGTATCGTGTAACCGTTCGAAAAACACCGATGGAAACTTCACCCGAGTCCCGCCGTTGACTTTTAATTAACTCTTTGCCCCGCGCGCGCGCGCGCGCTCGAATCCTCGGTGTTTTCACAGCCGCGATCAAACAAAATCGCCCAGGCGACGTTACGAGCCACTTACGTTTCGATTTCGGCGTAATTAGCGAGCACCACTCACCGGGTTAATATTAAAACGCAGCTTTCGCTCGAAGCCCTTGGTTCCTTGTTTACGAGCCTCCTCTCCGCGAAACTGGGGATAAAACGGAGAGCGGCGAGCGGTAAAGCAGCGAAGGGCGGTCAGAAAGTGGGGAAAATTGACGGGGTTTCGCGGCAATGAACGCTTCCACGGCGTATACCTAATCGCGGGGAGATCGAGAAGTTGGCGTCTATTCCCAGGGCCTCCGGCATTACTCAAATTCCTCGAAAACTTGGCGGCCATTGTGAGCGACTGTCTCACGGTGACTACGGCCACAAATTTCGTCGGCACGAAATTACTGCAACTACTCAACCCTAGGGCTTGACAGTTAATACGGAACGCGAAGTTCCGGCTGAAGGATTCCGAATTACAATGGTCGCCGAGTATCGTCAACGAGCAGCCCCAGCGTCCCTCGATTAGACATTAAAGCGCATTCCAGCCCCCGGTTCTCCTTGTTTCACAAGTGTATCATAGGAAATAGATAAATGCAGAATAGTTTCGTGGCTGATAATAGGTCGAGTTTCATTGCTGCCTTTATGAAGCACCCTCGTGTCCCATTGCGGCACAAGTTGCGCGAGTCGCGCGGCACTGTCATCAGAGCCTGATGAAACAAACCATTATAATAATGCTCTGACAGGGAAAAGTGAACCGATAACCCGCTGTCAGTGGAAGTGCATAATGACCGCCCGTGTTCTGGCGGAGGAACAAACACAACTGGACTCGAGCACGAAGCAACGCGACGCCGCGAGGGCGGAGAAACGAAAGGGAAACCGCGCCCGTTGCGTCTGCAATAGTTGCAGTTCTTGAGCAAGGGGAGAAATGGGGTAGACACCGTCCTGGGGGACGGTGCATCTACGAATTTCGATACCGGCGAATTACGCTAACCATGCCCATACCTGGAATTGTCGGAGGGTTAATACGAGACGTCTAGCCCCCTACATTCTCGTAGCCACCCTCGCACAGGACTTTAGAGTACAATGGGTGCCGTGGCAACGTCGGTCGTGGCAGGCGGTTGCTGAATTGGTCCCCGCAGTAGCTTGAGAAGTGTTGCTGTCAGACCTCCGCGCGTGTACAGTGACTCACTTTGTTCACGAACGTCTGCCGTATCTGGTTATTCAGATAGCGGGTATGGGCTCCTTTGTATGGTTTATAGAAGCCGATGTCTCGTGACTTTTTTCGTCGTTAGGGGGAAAAGTCGAGGGAGCACGGCGAGACAACTGCGGACACTGCTCCGTGGGATCTTCGGATGGAGCCACAATTCGGATCTGATTTCAGTATTCAGAAGCCGTCGATGAAAAATTTCGTCTGCTTAGCTCTGATCGATCTCCCACGTCACGTCGTCGAGCGGAGGCCATTCCCCATCATATCCTTGTCTTTGTATCAAAGTGGAGCGAAGGTGATCGGCTCCTCGATCTCGAATCTCCCTCTGGGTCGCGTACGTGTTTCATGTTCCCAGCGTCGCCGTCGCCATCCGGCCAGAGCGAACGTGCCTGTCGAAAAAATCCTCCCCGACTGTCTGCTAGCTGCGCGCTTCATATCGAACACCCCCGCTGTTCGATACCTCACGACCGCGAAAGAGAAATCATCCCTCTTCGCCGCGAGTGCGGGGATACTAAACAGAAATGTTTATTTGGAGCAGGAACGATTAGACTGTCCTAATCCATGGAACTCGCGCGGCTCGAGATTGCGCGCAACGGGATATTTATGCGTTTCGGAGGGGTGAGCAACGGGGTGGCCGCGAGATAGCCACGGGGGACAAAAATAGCGTCGCGACGAGGCGGACATCGTAAACACAAATTTATTAACGGGCCTGCAGCGGCCGGAAAAACGAGCCAGCTCGAGACACGCGGGGGACGAAGGGGGTGCGGAGCATTTTTCACTTTATCAGGATTAAAGGCCGACCCCGGGGTTCACCGTGCCCGCAGGATCTCGCGGAAAATTAGCGAAATGACGTTGTCACCTGCTTCACCTGCTGGTAAGCGACATTAAAGGGCGTCGAGCACGTAATTAATTTAAAGGGAAACGGTGCCGGGCTCGTAACCGCTGACGTGATCAATACCGACAGGGTAACAACGCGAATCATCAACTTTCGCTTCGCATCTCACATCTTATTCCCATCCCTTGATTAACGCCCGTCGTCTTGGGTTTCCCTCACGGCCCGTTAACGAGTCGACAGCTCCGGCGTTGAAAAATGTGATGACAAGAGCGCTTCGCTCTACGCCGAAGCGATCGCATCCAGGGTTGCCAGGCGTACTGAAAAAATGGCGGTGTGCTGGCCTATATGACGTCATACGGTGTAGGAGAAGGGGAATACTTATATTTGATTGGTGACGCCGTGACGTCATGTCAACGCCGAGCCAATCCAAGCTAAGTGACGTCATATATGCCAGTACGTGTACTGGATCGCCTGGTAACCCTGATCGCATCCCAACCCGAATAAATGGACTTTATTACGTTTCGTGCGCGGATACCTACCCGAGAAGAGTAAGCTGGAAATCGTGGAAGGTCGCTGGGATATTCCAACACCCGCGGAGATTAACAGAGCGCCTAGAATCGCGTTTCCAAAATTGTTCCGATACCTCTTAATGCAGTAACCGTATCTATGCCCGTAACTTTACCCTCCGCGCATTAACGTGGATGCAAACTAGCCCGCGCTAGGTAGCTCGCTGAAATATAGAAGGCGGGTCGCCCGCGTGTCCGCGATCATTACTTCGCCGGATGTTTCGTTGCGTCATAGCGTGATATTACGACACGGCCGGCAGCAAGTATTTCACTTCGCCGGGCGGACAGTAAAGTTTCGATGAAACTCCTGTGTAACGCCGTTTCGTTGCCCTTTGATGCATAACGGGAGCAGCTTCTTACCGGCGCCCCGCTCTTGCCACGTCGATGATCGATGAAACTGTTACGTAAAGTGGACGTTATCGAAGTGTATCGACTCGCAGCGGCGAGGATCGAAGGGCACGGGGAAGAAACGTCCCTATTAGCTGAAGCGTTGCTCAGCATTGTGCACTTTGCCCCTTCGCCAGTCCAGTTCCCTCCGCAGTTTCCTCGAGGTTTCGTAAACGAAGTTGCGCTCACGGTCAACCTCGACCTAGTGCATCACCATAGGAATAAATTATCTTCGGCAACGAAACGAAACGGTGCCTTTGAACGAGACTTCAAAGGCCTTCGGCGACCTTGTTTCTATAACCGGCCACGGCTTTACATCGTCTGCGGACCTAGCGCGCCCTGTAATCACGTGATCCGCCATTACTTCTCTAACGGCATAATATGTGCAGGGAAAGTTTGCCATTTATCGTGCGCGATGCAATAATTCCGTTTGTCTGGTGACTTCCACGTGATCTACGAGACGGATCGTCGGCGACTCGAGATTCCTCGAAGTGCACTCGCGCGGCTGCTCGAAAACTTTACGACCCAGAAAAATGGCGGAAGTTATTATGGGATAGAAGTATTTTTCCACGTCCATCGTGAATGGAACCTCTTCCTCATCGTTCCCGGGCTTTCATGCAAATCAATCGATGGAAACTTCATCCCCGCATGTCCATCCCCTGCTGCTCCTTCTTGAAACGCAGCGTCAAATGGTTTTCCAATATTTTCGACTCTGTTTGCTGTGGTGGACCGTTGCTTCGGCCTGGAAATTAGGCGAGGCTTGCATACAAATCTCTCGAAGCTTCAACGTCCCCTACACCCCAATTCCTTATTCTTCCCGGAGAGAACCCCCGTTTGCGCGAAGCTCGTGCAAATCAAAGGATAGGAGAGGCTTACGAGTATCCAGAATATTTACCTTTCATGCCCTCGAATATATTGGCTGGTTTATATAAAAAATTCCCGGGGCTAAAAGCTGGCGGGGAGCAGGGACGTAGTAGCGAAAACACATAAACTCCCCTTGACTTTCTTCTACCTCGATAATTACATATAGTGATACAGATTTGCCCTCGCCGAAGGAGAAAGTAAACTTTCAAAGCTCCTCCAGCAAACATCCCATGAATCCTGTTGTTCGAGTCTTCCCGAAGATTGATCGCCCTCGCACCCGAAAACATACCCCAGCTGATCCTACGTCACGGTAAGAAACAGACGCGCGTTTCTTGTTGCCTCTGCCAGATGTGTATTATGCCCGACCGTGTCTCGGATTCGCGGGAATCTTCAGCGCGTGGAATTCCATCCGAATCGGAGGGAGGCGGAGCGGTGCAAGGGCGCCTCGAATGCATCGCGATCCGAGCAGATTTTAGGAGAAGCTCGCGTGTTTGAATCGTCCTGTTTCCATGTCGCCCATCGCAATGGCGCGCGCGTGCAAACACAGCCCTGTTTGTCTGCCGCGCGGGGATACGCGGTTTCCACGAAGCACAGAGGCAGGCACATAGACCAGCGTCGCGGCATATCAGACGGCGGAATTCCCCCTTGGAATTCGAGCAGATGCGATGCGTCGCCTCTAATTTCGCCTGACCACGGAACAATAGCCCGGCTATTGGTAACGGCGCGGGTGTGTGTCGTCAGCTCGAACGGCAGCTAGGCGACGATGCATGCCAGCTCGACGTAAAAAGAATCTTGCCCGGCACTCCACGTCAGCGACACGATGGGGGATTCTTAATTACTAGGGAACGCTCCCAGGAGAGATAGTGCTCGATGGAAGGGCGAAAAGTGGGTTCAAGTGGCACGCGATTTCGACACACCTTCGTGGCTGCTGCAGTGCGTGCGAGGTGTCGCGATTCTGACGCTTCAATTTCCTTGCACTGTATTCGATACCGCGGCAATTCAATTCAATACTGCGTAATTGCCACTGCGACGCACAGTGTTACGCGTGTATGGGCGTTCGGGACAAAACTCATGACTTCTGAACTAATCAGTTTTCGTCCTAAGTACCCTAATACTTTTTTAAAGAGAATATAAAAATGCATTGATTGGTGTATAAAAAAAATACAGTTCCATTAAAAAAATTAAGCCAATCTTGATTTTTCAGTGAATAAAAAGTTTTTTATTAATATTTACTTTTGCAATTTGTTGTCAACTGAATACTGACTAACTTTTGTTCGAAACATTTTTTTATCAAAGTATTTTTAACACGTGTATCGCGTTTGACTGCTATTTTAAAACTGAAGACAGCATCCAGGATGGAAAAGTCATGGTAGATATCGTATAAACAATTGGAAAAAGCATATCGGATGTGTAGATTCACATAAGGGTCTTATGCACGAGGAGACCTAGAGACTACGCTAAGGGCCGGAGGGGTGAACGTCTTAATAATGATTTTGGCTATTTTTTCTGTTTCGTGCAAATTCGTGCAGTTGAAATTGACGTTAATATAAAGTTTAATGATCCCTAAATTTAATATACAAAAAATCAGGGAGGTATTTTTGGTGTTTTTTTTTTAAAGTCCCATCGAAGTTGATAAACATTTAACATAAAGAATTAGTACAAATTGTTAGTATTGTAAAAAACTGACTCGGCAGTTTTGAAGGTATGACAGTATTAAACACAACTTATAAAAAGCAAATGAAAAGCATAAACATTCTGCCAATGGCACGTGTTTGAAAAAATGCACCGAAATTTGTAATGAATTTCTAGTATCACTTTTGACAACAAATTAGTAAATTCAGCAGAAGTTATGGGTAACATTGAAACCTACGTTCCTTTATTAACATTATAAGATACAAGAATTTCTGGATCAAACACTTCGGATTCTTGACTTTTGTCCATTACGCGTAACACTGTGCGACGATCGAACACCGTACTTTCGCTGTTTAATAGAATGCACGAGTCGCGATCGAAGGAAGATTCGCAAGGTGGCGGAAGGCTGTGCGGAAAGAATTCACGCGCCCTCGATAAACGTCCGTCACTGTGAAGCACCGAAATCTTGCGAATAGCGATGTACATGATTCGATTGTACGACAGCTGCCAGTCGACGTGGCTTCTCCCCCACGATAATTGCATTCCCGTCATCGCGCGATTCGTTTTCGCTGCACGGATCTCTGCCACCCCCCTGGCGCTGGTACGTCTGTATCGCCAGCGTCGACGTCGTCGTCGCGCTCGCCGAAAATACTGCTTCTTGTAAATAACCGACAGGCATCAAGCGCTAAAATCGTGTCCCGCCACTTTCCGGCTCGTTTAACGGCGGCCGCTCGTTATTCGCGCGACGCGTGTTGATTTTCACGGCCAACCCGTCATCCGGTTACGCCAATTAATCCCACGTCGAATGAATAATAATGACGCCGGTTTTAATGAGCCAGCTAGATCGCTCCATCGCCCTCGATCCATTCGTGCGGCTCACTGAAATGTTTAATCGAACGGCTAAGGTAAATGTACCAATACCCGGCCGCTGAAGGGGCTTAAGGAATAGCGGCAAAGTTTGTCTCCTAATTTAATTGGTAAAACCATCATGAAATAAAAAAATGTTGTTGAAATGTTGAAGATAATACAATATTATACTATTGGAAACTGAAAAAAAAAGTTTATGTATTATAATTGTGGGATCAGGAACCCCCATAACATAAGAGGCGGATACGGAAGAACGAGGACGGGGAAGTCGGCGGTAGCCGAGGTGGTTAAGGCGGCTGGTCAGCGCGCAAACCTAGAGATCGCGCGGGTTCGAGTCCCGTTGAAGGCGACTTCCTTTTTTCCGTGATCCTACATAATAGACGTATTTATTAATGAAAATACGAAAACATGCAGATGTCCCAGTAAGCGGACAACCTAAAAATGCATGTCCTGATGTCCCGATATCTGAATTATATCGTCCCAGTAGTCGAACATTTAGACTTGTTTAAAAAGATATTAATTTTCTTGCAAGTTTAACCATCTTAAACTAAATTTAAATCTATTTACTATTATAATAATGTATTATTATAATATATAAATATGAAATGCAGTCAATATTTTCTTAGTAAATGAGTGGCGTTTTTTAACGGAAGCCATAGATATTTCTCGAAATCTGCTATGCGTACGAAGTGTGTTACAAAATAATTATTTCTATCTAACGATTTTCAATTTTCTATAATAATGATTTTAATTAATATTGCTAAATACTTATTATGCATTATGGTACTATTTTTTGTTTCTAATTACATTAAAAATTAAGCTTAAAAATAAATAAAATTCGCATTGTTGTTCAGGTACTGGGACATGGCCGGGCACTGCACTGGTACATTTACCTTATGCCCTGCTTCCTACATCAGCATTGAAGCACAGAGCCTGTAATCTTCGAGAAAAAGTATCATCTCCGTCGCCCTGTACATCGAAACGTCAACCTCGCGACCAGAATTATTCGCCGTGTCGTAGATCGACCGCCCCGACCCCCGAGCGCCGAGAAATTTCGAAGGAGAGTCACAAAGGTGACAGGGTCGTTTGAAAAATCGGGGAACGTGACTGTATCTAGCTGCGGATCTCGAGGTGTGTGGGTGTTGGAGGGGCGTCTGAGCCCTACTTCAGGTTCTCTCGGTGACCCTGGTGTCTCTCCGGTGCACCGGTGGGGGGGGGGGGGGGGGGGAGAGGCAAGGAAATCTGTAGACTTACGATTGCCACGGATAAATAAATGCAACGGGGAGCCCCGAGCACACGATGGACCTCGAAACGGAAACTCCTTCCACCGATTCCTACGGTCCTCTCCATCCCTTTGTTTCCCGGGCTTGTTTATCAAGAGACCGAACGGTGTACGGGGAGAGGGAGAAGGAGAGGGATAGACCTGACTCCCCAACTTTAACCCACCCCTCGCCCCCGAACTCCCTTTTCTACCTTTCCTTATCTGGCCCGGCCCGATTTCTTCCTTCCGCCGTGTCCCTCCCGGCGCAGCGGGAGGAATGCTTCTTCGAATCTTCGCATTTTTCTTTCGTTTCGGTTGCATCGGTCGTCTAGCCTCCACCCCCTCGTGCAAGTCCCCTGCCGCCCACCGCCGTTCCCTCGCAAACCCTGTACACCCTTTGTTCTCTCGGATGCACCGGATGCACCGCGGTTCACAGTCTCCCCTCGACTTCCTCCGTTTCGTTCTCTGATTATTGATCTTTCTCTTTCCACTCTTCCACGTTCGTGCTCGCGAGACTCTCCTGTATCCGGAGGCAACGATTCGCTGCTCTCCCTCCGCGCCCTCCGCGCCCTCTTTCCACCCTCACCCCCGCCCCTCGAGCCTCAATATAATCAAATTAGATCCCGAAATAGACAACATTCCGGAGGCGCATCCGACTCTCTTTCGCGTTGTTCTTAAGCCACCCCCCGTTCCGCGGGAAAAATGCCGAGCCAGCGCAAGCTTTCTTCACTGTATTATTCGTATCTTATGAGCTGACTGAACACCGTCGCGACTTCATGTTTTTCCTCGCCCCCGAGTTTCCTGCTTGCTCCTGGCACCTCGCGGCAGTGCTCCTTACACCGTCTGCGACAGATCTTTATTGCATTGCGAGACAGTTGACCCATCTATTAAGGGCAATGTCCCGTATGGGCTTCATATAAAACTGTCAAATATTCCAGATTAATCTCCTGAGTGTGACCAATGCATACGAGAGCTGCGTCGCAGTTTTTCGACCCCATTATCGACCTAGGCATTCTATATTTAATGGCAATTGCTATCTGCCCCTGTTAATTTCTTAATTAGTTTCCACTTACTAATCTTAATGTCACTTTGTAGTCTGATAGCTTTCCAATATTAAATGGACCGACAGGAATATTATTATTAGTGAAACTCTCTTGCGTGTTCATGAATCGATACTTTGGTACTTTGTGTTAATTGAAACTAACCCTGCCGTGCTGCATTTTAATATTTCACCAGGAAAACCTGAAGCTGCGCGCAAATATTTTGCATCAGTTCTCCGTGACATTTTTTGGGTCACCCTGCATGGTCGGTAGTTATCTAATCTCCGTCACCTTCGTCTGTATCGTAAGACTCGTCCCATATAAATGAGTGAAAACTGTTCGAGTAGCTTCTCTACAAAATTTGTTCCCCAACCACCCGAAGTTAAAACAGGCGCAGTCCTTCTTGGAAGGGAAACGTTTCGTAAACTATTTCGACCAATTAAAGGCGATTGACATTTAAAACGTACCCGTGTAGGTTTCATATTCAAAATCGACTTTAACGCTGCTCCGAGGAGCCGCTCGACGTCGACTAATTGGGAATCTCGTGAATTACCATTTCGTCCCGTTTTACCATGCTTTCAACATGCGGAATAATTCAGCCGTTTTAAAATTTCAAAAGACGTCGGGCATTACAGGTAGCCGTGGATCCATTGGTCCATGAATACGGCAGTGGCGTGATGCGATAACCCAATATTTGCGAAAATTTTCGCTCGATACGGGCGGGTGGCGCGATTCCTAGCCCCGCATATACAATGCACGTGTAGGTACACGCCGCTC
Source organism: Andrena fulva (assembly GCA_946251845.1). Classification (NCBI taxonomy): domain Eukaryota; kingdom Metazoa; phylum Arthropoda; class Insecta; order Hymenoptera; family Andrenidae; genus Andrena; species Andrena fulva. The sequence goes on along the minus strand of OX276329.1, from coordinate 54,382,682 downwards.
CTATCTTCCCACCTACGATACACGCTGGCGCAGCCGGCGAGGATCGAATCTTGGCGGAGATCGAATAATTCAGAACAATCGAATCGTGCCAGTCGAGCTACCTCCTCTGAAAAGATCCTTCCATTTCGGCTAGGACGCGTGCACACATCCCGCGATGCATCCCGATGTTCGCGCCAGCAGATTTCCATTGTAAATTATCAGAGTGCTGGAAAGTTTTGCATACTTGACGAGCGATGCCTGCTTCCACCATTCACATAATCCTGCTCGCGGATATGCGCGAATGTTCCGATGGAAATAAAAGTGTACCCACCGTTCGCGTGACCGTGACAGAGTAATTCAAATCTTCCGTTAATTCTCAGTCACTATCGCGGTCGTATTCATGAATCGACTTCTTCCAACGACGCACGGTGCTTTATTCCCCACATACCGTAGCCGTGCGTGAATTATTTTGAAACTGTATCATTCTTTACCGGTCCCTTTTATGTCTCCCGTTGGTCAAACATGGTTACTAACCCGCCTGTTCTCGTACTTGCTGCAACGCGTGATAAACGATCGCGATAAAGCCACTCAATCTCGGCGAGATTCTGCCGGTCGATAGACAACCCGTGAAACGTATTCTACAGGTGGAAATAGATATCCAGCGAAAATATTTCACCGGTTTCTTTCGCTGTCTCCCGCGTTCATCTATCTTCCGCGATGCGTTCCGTGCCCGCCTCAGATAGAAACGATAACATAAAACAGGACGATCGATGCTCCCCTTGCTTCCCCGTCTCCTTCGAGTCAGTTTGGTCGGTTGTCAATGGTCCACGATAAAACAACGAACACTCGCGCCCCGTGATCTCGGCCACTAACTCGACAATTTCGAGACCCCCTCGAAACTCGAAACGCGTCATCGGCGAATGGAAAACACGGTGCGCAAATATTCCTGTCCGAAACTGGCTCGCCTCCCTCACGACACGGCGGCTATTTATCACGATCCTCTCCGCAACAGCTGTTTTGCGCGAGATTGCGTGCAGCTCGGCGAACGCCGGCGGAAAAGTTTCGCCCTCTGACGTCACGTTTTTGGTCTCGAAGTCGCGGTGGGGTGTGGGCCGCTCGCTAATTATTCCGATTAGAGGAGTTCACCCCGGCCCTTGGAATCGAGAGCCGGGCCCCGAGCGGGGCTCGGTGTACACGCATTGATATTCGACGCATCGATTCGTCGCGTCTGCCGCGACGCATACGCGCGTCCATGCCACGAGGCACGCGTTACGTCAATAAACGGTCAAATATTGTATATCCGTAATTGGCTGGGTGTCCGGTTGTTTGCTGACCGTTTGAAACCGCGACGAGCGAAACGTTTCGCCGGCACGAATTCAAGTTACCGCGCCCGAAATGAAACATCATTCTCGGACAGCGGCCGGCGAATCGTAATTGACGCGAATTAACGCGAATTCACAGATCCCCGCCGTTGTTAAACCGGGGGGCCACGGCGAGACGAGCGAGAGGGTGTGATCGATCGCGGGCGTTTCTTGCCCTGTGATCCGTTATTTCGCCCTTTAATCTCCGCCGTGTCCTCCGTGATTCGAATTCCATTCGGAAGTTCCTTCGACGCCGCCCGCGGAATCGCGATCTCGTTCCTGAATGCCAGCCGCTCGGGCGAGCCGAGGCCCCCGTCACAGAGAAATTCAGCGACATTCACCGGCTGTTTGGACGGCGCGACGGCGCCGTAATGAAGTTCTTACGACGTCGCGATGTTTAGAGACATCTTCGGCGATGTCGATGAGAAAGGAGCTGACGCGAGCCTTCATCTCGCTGAGAGCCTGTTTCAATCTCCCGTGAATCCCGTTCGCGGCACTGTTCGGCGCAGCAGGCGCCGTTTCGTCGATAAACATTAGGCTGCAGCGTAGATCTGCCTGTCGTCATTTTGTATTCATGGACCCAAGTGCCTCTGCCAAACGCCGGGGCAAAGTAGTGGCTTGCGGCTCGTATTAACACTGAGCGATGAATTCCCGTATCGCTGGGACCCCTTTATCTCGCTAGGTTTTTTATTGCGCAGCTTTAAAGGCCCCTGCGAGCGGAATGGGGCACTCGAAATTCATTTGAGAGGGCGGCCGTGATCTCTCTGTCAAAGTCCCACCCATATCCTACGAAATCCTGACATCGTGTCGCATTATTCTTACGTGCCGCCTTTTTAGGGCACAGCTACGTGTTTCCGTGACACGGTTCGCGATGTGTCGGAGAATGACGCTTTGAAATTCAAGCGGCTCGCACCCAGCAACGATATTCTATTAGCGGCCCTCTCTTGTCTCGCTCTCATCGAATAATTACACTGCGGCGAGAATTCTCCTCGCGTTCGCGTCGCGAGGAACATGTTTATCGGTGAATTGGTCAGACACGCAGTAGAACGAGGCGGCGGTACAGGCATTGGTAATCTAGCAGCCATGGGTGAGAAGGTATTTAATTATTTTGAGTGCCAGAAGGGTGATAGGGAGATTAACCTCCCAGCTATCATCTGCAATCTGGGTTCTACAATATTTGCTGAAACTGTGGAGCTTAATAATCGTCAGATGATGACTATGTAGTTAGCAAACGAACATGTGTACTGTAATTAGGCAAATTTAAATGTAAAGTTTTACGTGCACCTTAAAACATTATTTATCGTTAGCAAATAATGTCTATTTTATGCAGGAAAGAAAAAAGAACCTGCTGGAGCGAAGATTTATTTACTAGATTTATTCATCGCTCATAAACATCCGTCCCAATAACGGCAATAACGTCCAACTTTGCTGAGCACATTTCATTTCCAACATGGGACTGAAATTTCAGCAGATTTTTCGTCATGGAACGAATTTCCAGCGAAAGCTTTCAAACTCGCCGGAGTTGGACGGCAATTGGAGACAGGGGAGCGATTTGCATCCATCGCGACAGACTCGAAACGCGCTGTCCACGATGGGCGTAATTTAATGATAATAGACTCGCCGCTATTGGCCGGAGAACTTTGATATGCATTTCGGTAATGACGAGGGTTCGACGGAACGGCATGGGAACTTAAACGCGCTCCATATGAACGCCCGAATCCGCGCCTCCCCCGCTATGTAACTTTGGAATTTCTATTTGCGCAACCCCACCCTCTCTGCACCCCCTGTTTGCTACTGCGCCATCCCTCTGGCGCTTTTACATCGAATATCCCTTTATCGTAAGGACAGATATTCGGCCAGAGACGCGCACAGCTCCGTTTCCCTCCGCTATTTTCCGTTGTTTGTGTTTTCTTTTCGCCGAAGGCTAGCTTTCAGCTCTCCTCGCGAGCGGAGAAGCGGTAAATACACAGCTTCCGTTTCTGCCCGTCTCCCTCTCTGGCTTCCATTTCTTTTCTTTTCTTTTTTTTTTGTAAATCGACCGTGCTTCGAGCGTGTAGACACAGGAATTATCCGCGGACCTCGTGTCAAAACAATTCGAGCGAAAGCGGTATTAATCGCGCCGCTTTTCAACTGTGCTTTTATCGTCGCCGGCGACTCGCCTTTCTCCGCCGAAACCGAGCCGTGCGATTCAAGCACCTCGCGACATTTCGAGCCCCATTCGCGTGCGCTCGCTTATTCTACCGAATCTTCCCGTTGAATTGTTGTTTCAAAGAATCCCGACCGAGATCTCGGCGCTGAAATCTCCCGATTGCGGAAATATGTTAAACACGTTTCCCCAGTTCCGGCTCTTCCCCTCTTCACCGGGTGTTCTTTATTCGTAAACGGCTCGTTCGGTCGTTTCTAAAGGTATGTACTGAAAAATTGAGCGAGAGATCGTGTTTTAGCGAAAGTCTTGCTGCAAGCGAGGAAACGCGTGAGTTTTTAAAGCAGCTTTCAACGAGTCGCGCTAAACGGGAATCGCAATGTTTTTCATATTTATCATCCGAATATATAGTTAAATCTATGACCCCTCACAGAACACCTCCATTACTATAGAAACACTCGGTCGAAACTGCGAAAACGGAAGCGATGGGACCGTACGGATCGTCGGAGGCCTCCAGCAAGTAGTACGAGTCAACGATTACGCCGACCTGGCGCCGACAAGGTAGGCCGTCCTTCAATTACGTGAGGCTTTTTGGAGGCAAAAGGGTCGCGAATTTCTTACGTTTTCTTACAAAGAGTAGAGGGAGTCAGGTAGCATCTTACATAATATTTTTTTAACTTCAGTTTTAATATGAGCAGCCTAAAAAACGATGTTTTAACGCACACGCGAAACCGCGTTTAAAAGAATTTAAATAACTGAAAAAATGCAATGTAAAAATTATTACGTAAGGAAGGGCGGCGGGATTGGAATATGAAATCTTACGAATTCTTATACTAGGGGAGGGAGGGTGCAAGAAATCGCCAAAATTACCATTACGTAATTTAAGGACAGCCCCCAAATACACAGGACCCCCGACAACGCGAATGGATTCAGAGAACAGATGGAAACCCCAACAAACATCACTGGCCAACTTACAGACTCGGGTTGCGTGTCACCAATCTTAATTTAATAACTTTCTTGACTTTCTTGCAGCGAAAAAAATAATGAGAACGGGAAGCCAATGAATATTCGCCCGAGTCAAGCGTACAACTCAAAAATACATAAAAGGCTAGCCACAGGGGACGAGACAAAGCAGCCCGGCAACTTTTCAAGAAAGGGTATTAAGAAATGCATCGGTTACCGCACAAGAATAGCGGGGTAGTCGGCGAAGAGCGCGGCTAAGGAAGGAGGTCGGACGGCGGAGGGTTGAAAAGGATGGAACGAGTCTCGAGGTCGGTTACGGTAAGCAAGTTTCCCAGTAAATTTAGCGAGTTCAGCCGCGCTCGCGTTAATACGTAGCCCGCGGCTATTCGAAAAAAATGCCGCGGAGGAACTTGAACGGCGTCCGCAATTGCGAAAGTTCCGTCGCGGCCGGAAGGAGAAACTCTCGACATCGGCAATGAGTTGCGAGCGTAAATCTTCGCCTCTTTGCGCGAGGAGGAGACCGGGCCAGCGTTAAGATCGCGTCTCTCCATTCAGCGGACCGGAAGCTCCGCGGAGCGCTCCGCGGAACGAGTTGCCTCGCCGAGACGCGCCGATATAGCGGCGGATTCTCAGGATTTATTACTAACACAGCGCCGGGACAGCCTCGCGTCGCGCGCCGCAGTGATGAACTTCTCTTTTACACAGTCACGTGACAAGACACAACTTTCGTTTTAATTTTAAAAACTCCCTCGCCTGGAAAACGGCGGATCTTTGGTGACGGTGTCGCGAGACCTGTCACGGCGCGAGGGTGGAACGTCGAAATGCGGCTCGCCCATTAGCGTCAAGCAGCGCTTCGAGTTTGTTGAGAATCCCGGAAACTGCTGCAACGAGAATCAAATAACTTCCGCAAATACTAACGTGGAGAATAATTTGCTCGCCATCGTGTATCCCCGGCTGGTTCCACATTATTCTGCGGATACTGGAGGAACTGAACGTGCAACGGTCCATTTACGAATACATTCCATCCGTCGGTGGCCGGGCAACGAGTCTCTTAAAGGTTAATTGGCCCTCACAAATGAAATCTTCAGGGGAATTAATTGAATTCGACCCTCCTGACCGCTGTACCTGGACGTCTTCGTGCCTCCCTTTTTTCCCCATGCGCGTCGCGGGAAGAATAACGAGAAACGGAGTGCACAATCGAATTACCTTTGGCCCCCCCCGTTGCTCGCACGTCGACTGACGAAACTTACCGTTTCTGTTGCACAAATTTGCGAAAGTCCTCGAGCATGATCTTCCGCTCGTGTTGCGACAGCTCCGGGCGGCTCGTTTGTCTTCCCGCGCGACGAACACGCGCAAGCTTCCCGGTGCTCTTGGACGTCGAAGCCTAAGGGCGTCGGCTCAATGGTGCGCAACGATTTCACGAACTACTTCTGCTTAAGCTTCGCAAATGTGGAGCGAATTACTTAACGCTCCAGCCGAATCGAACAGCTAAGAACAGTGATATATGCAAGGGGTGACAACGTGGTTTAACCCTTAATCATTGTGGTTTTAACTAACAGCATCGTGTTAAGATATGAGGTTAGCTTGCCACTTGGATTTGGAACATACTGTGTCCGCTAATTTCGAGAGTTCCATTGGCAACTGCTCAGCCTGACCCATTTCAAGGAAGGCACGAAGAATGGTAACGAAAGGTACACACCCGAAAGCCCTCGCGGTCCAGCAGTAATTATTACCAAAGAGCGTAACGATCCCCGCAGAAGTTTAGTTTTAATTTACCGGGGAAATTCGTTGAGAATATTCCAACTAACCCATTGGCGGGGACCGAAAGTTTCTTTGGTATTTAACTTGGCGGGAGAATATCTCCGGGTATAACCTCGACTCGATTCGGCAACTTCATGGACCACTCTGTCTCAAAATTCATCTTTGCCTGGAATTGCCTGGAAAGAAGGCTCGCGTAGTTCTGAAGATGCAAAGTGCATCCGCTTAGGACGGAGCCCAGAAGCGCATCGATACTCCAACCACCCCGTACGGTCGCGTCTGGAGCAAGTTTCAATAGACGCCGACGGTTCTACGCGCGTATCTCGCGGCGGCGATCACAATTGCGACCTTCGTCGGTGAATCTCGGCAACGGAATCCGTCGGCACGAACAATTTAATTAGCGGGACCGAGTTTATTGGCCAGAACGTCGAACTTAATCTCGTGTTGACCAATTTCGACGGTTTACCCTCTCCGCCTCGTTACCGTGGAGCCCCAGAGAAAGGCGGGACAGGGAGGGCTCGGGTCGCATTTACCCTTAACTGTGCCACGAGGAGTTTGCCGTACGGTAGTTATAGTTAACGCCGGCTACTAGATCTGGGAGGAGGAAAAGGGACCGGGCTGGATGGCGGAGGTGGCCCCGTGGATGGTTGCGAGGGAAGTTGCGATGGTCGATATTATCTCTTCAGCCGGTGGCTTAACCCTATCCGTGTCCCCCGTCCGATTGCGGACCACCGGTCCTGTCGTCGTTTTCTACCCCGTTTCGTCCCGCCCTGAACCGACCCCGGCCCGCTCGTTCGCACCGCTTCTCGCGGGCCACCGGCCGCAGATAACCAGCTTGGCCGTCGTCCAAAATTCACCGCGTTCCGACGGGCTTTCCCCTTTGTTTCGGCTGAAGGAACGTAATGTATGCGCGTGGAACCAGCCGCGTCGCGGCACTCTGTGCTCGGCGAAAGTATCGCCCGAGTTTACGGCGGGACGTCTACACTTCTCACGCTTTGGCTGTGTTTCCGGCATTTTCTGTGGGGTCCCAGGAAATCGTTGACACGAGGGGGAAAGAGGATCGAGGATTAGAATAATGGATGCTGAAGGACAACTCGGAATGTAGGGGTAATTGGAGAGGGTGGCTCCGCGTAGGGTAGAGTGGGGCTGAAAGTCTCGTTTTTCGTATAAACCTATATGAAATTTAGTAATAACAATCTAGAGATATACGGTGATATTTTGTATAAACTACAACTATTATGCTTCACTTTTACAAAGTTGTTGGTTAATAGTGTTATTTTCTGTGGAGTTATATCACGAAATGTGTGTCAATTCGTAATGGACTCTTTGCCCCGGCATTTTGCATTCGGGAATTTTCACCCGCCGGAATTTTAGCCCCACTCCACCCTACGTTTAGAGTTATTTCAAAGTTGCAGAGTTGCCTAATTCGCATGGACCAGTGCGCGATAAAAACCGCGCGAGTACCGATGTTCCGTGAATAAAGCGACGGTATATTGGAAAAACGCGAGTCACGGTGTATATCTATTTCGCGATATGTGTGGCCCACCATCGATGACCCGATTTTCGGGTTCTTTCAATGAGGAAGCGATACGCCCCGCCGGAACGTGCTCGCGGTTTTTTATCGTTGAACGTTGCGCGCGTCACCGACGCTGTACGTGCGGGGAAAAAGCGGTATCAAAAAGTGACTACGTCGAGGAACAGCGCGGGGAAAGTAGCCACAAAGCGTAAAGAGGCTGCTGGAAAATTGGCGCAAAGTTGCGAGCGCACGCTGGTCTTCTGGTGGTCAATAATAATTAAATCCGCTCCGCAGGATGGCGGAACTTTGATCCTCATGAATTTTTAGCGCGCCCAGGTGCTAGTGAATTATGCTCGCCTACGGGGAAAAACGGGAACGCGGAACGTTGAGGCCAAGCGAAGGGTTTCGTGCAAGCTCGATAGATCGACGGTATATTTCGAAAGTTCGGTTTACCAGCCTCCGCTTTCACGTCGATTAGGCGAAAAAAAAGATAGCTCCTAGATCGATATTTCGGGGATCGACTATCGAGGCAGGTACTCGGTTACGATCAACAGAGAGAGTCGATCTTTGGCATATTACCCGCAAAATCGCGCACTTTTTCTGGGGGGGCTATTCGAGGCATCATTGTTCCCCATATTCTCTGCGGAAACGCAACGAACGCAAGAACGACGCTCGCAAGTTCCCGCCTGGGAGTTAATTTAAAGTTGCTTCGTCATCGCAGAAATTCAGATTGCATTTACGAGAGACGCGAGCATTAATCATTCCCCGTAGTTTTAGCGTCGTACCGTTTGACGCGGCGGATAAATCAGAACGCGGTGCACGCTCGAGTATTGCATCGATCACTGTATAAATTAATTCCCTCTAATTCTTTAATTACCACACGGTGCGTCTGAAAGAAAACTACTCCCAACGCTCCACTGACACGATCGCCATCCTTCACCGTCGATTCTTTACACACAAAATGTGCCGCCCGAATGAATTATTATTTCGCGAACTAAAATCGCGGGGAGGTAAAAATTCCCGCGCTATTGGCCCCGTGAAAAGCATCGCGTCGGGGCGTTTAATCGTATCGCTTGAAACGTTCATCTCGTTCCATTAACGTGACATATTTTATTTCCCGTCACGGCGGGTGTGCACGCGCGCGTGCCCAGCGGCCGCGATTCTCTTCTGTCCACTGTTCCCCGGTTCGCCGTTGGGGTTGGCGGCGGTCTCAGTGGCGCGAGGATACCGGCGGACAAAGGTAAAAAGCGGAAAAGCGCGGCGGGCATAAGAAAAACATGAGCGAACGGGCACTCGGAGGCGGCGCTGCCGTGCCACGGAGCGGCACAGGATACGGAAATGGCGCAGTGTCCTACGGGATACGCGATTGTTTTGGCCCGGCTCCCATTTCGTCCGGCTTTATGGGCAGCGGACAGAATTTGTGGCATCCCGTGTAGCGGCGGGCAACGGCACTTTTGCCTCGCAGACCGCGGCTATTCCGCCATTAGTTACAGACCCACTGACTCCCGCGCGATTGTTCTTCTTATTTTTCGAACTTCCCTTGGCCCATCGCCCTCTGGCCGCACTCTGCCAGCTTTTCCTGCCCTCCGCCGTGCAATGGTATTGCCCGCCACTGTGCCCAGCTTCCAGAGGGGTGGATGGAAATACGGTGGCTCGTCGACTGTGGCGCCTCCCTCCAATTCGCCACTGTGCACGCGAGAACCGCGCCATCGCCGAATTCGGGGAAGAATAGCTAGTTACTGGGGCGATATTCCATCTATTTAGCATGACTGATTTCATTTTTCCTCGCGAACTTTCCGGCCTCGATAGCACCGCTCCGTGGACGCGGATCGTTAGGTCGAGTTACTTGGAAAGCATCGATGCGCAATTCGCAAATATTTTCGTTCTCTAGTCACCAGCTCCCCTGGACATTAGAAAAATATTCAGCCTCCGCACCCAAAGCAGTGCACTGATTCGTGATAATATTCTCAAATTAAAGGGAGAATCGGGTATTTACTTGGACGGCGATGCAGTCCTCGGTGCATCGCATCGCATAATAACGCGGTCGTGTATGTACAACGGAAATTCCACGGATTCTTGGCTCCTCGTGTTCCAGGGGAGAGCGAGAGGGACAGGGAAAAGGGAGAAAGGGGCGCAGTATTATAGCCGGGGCTATATTAAAGCCCGATACTTTGAGAGCCCGCGAGATCCCAGGAAACACTTCCAAACATCTCCATATCGAGGGAATTAAATCCCCGCGAATCTGCAACGAGTCAGCCTTTCACAGCCAACGAATTTACCATCACGAAATTGAAATTCCGATTGCACTCCTGCACTCATCGCTCTTGTTCATCATTCGTGCTTATCAGGATACTCCATTTTCCAGCACATTGCACGTTAGTTCTCTCGAAAGATTCTCGAAGCAGGGCTCTGTAATTTGCTGTACGAGGGTGTGTGTTCCAGAGAAGAGCCCGGCGAAAACAACCGCTCGAGCTTCACCCTCTTGGCGTTTCTCCTCCAACAGTGAAGGAACACTCGCGTGGATTCTCACTAACCCTTGTCGAAGCCGCTGGTTTACATTCATCCGCCCGGCGAATTGCTTCGACTTCACGAATCGTCGAATCGACGCGTTGGCTATGTATCTCTCGCGACAGGCGAGAGGCACCCCCGATTTCCATAATCGATATCGTGTCGAGATCACCACGGTACCGGGGGCTCGGGGCTCTCGCCTCGTCGGTGGAGCGGTGGTTTGTTTCTTCGTTCAATTCCTTCGGCTCCCGGTGTCACGATCTTCTTCGGTTATTTCCCGAGAGGAGAATCATCACCCCTGGAAAGAATTTTCGACGGCAGACCTCGCGAACGGAATGCCTCCTTCGATTGCCCGGCGAGCCAGATCGAATCACGATTTGTTACGTTCAACGTTCACGATGATGAACGCCGGTCGAGGAAGGAAGAACGGGGTCGGCTGCTGTTGGATTCCGAAGAAACCAGCGGGAAGGCATTGTCTGTCCGGGGATGTTTTTCACGGCTGTATTCCCTAATGAAATACAGAAGCTAGAATCGCGGAATTGAATCCAGCCGTATCCACCTCAGCTTCTAGAGATTCATAACTGTAGATTTAAATCGAATGGAATCCTGGATTTTGTTGCGAGCGAGTTAAATTCATACGAAGTTATTCCCCACGAAACGGAAGACTCCGCGTTACGCTGCACAGCTTCGAAGTATCCGCTATTTCTATTCATCGCCTTCGTCGCAGGTTACGCTCGCCCCATGCATCACTGTTGCATTTGACGAAAACAATAAGGGCTTTCGACGTGTCAGGCCACCGATCGATGGCCCCGCAGCTCGAGCTCTCCTTTTGTCGCGCACCCTTCCATCGGGAGACGAAACTGCTGCGACGTGTCAGCGTCGCAGAAAAAGTAGAAAACGGCGGGGCTGAAATCCGAGAGCAACGTCAGCCTGGTAATAGGCTGTCGTGTAATGGAGATAGATGAAATACCACGTGCGGGATCGGGAGAGACAGCTTGAACCGGTCATTATCCGACAGCACGTGTTTCATTTTGTGAAAAAAGACATCCACCGCCCCAGAACTCCGTGTCTCGCAGTCTGCGGCAGACGCTTGGTCGAAACGAGACTTTGAAACAGCAAAATTTCATCGCAATGCAGAGAAAGGAGTTGCTCCTCGCACCCCGCACCTCCGGCGAAGCCGTGATTGCATTACTCGCGCGTTTTCGCGCGGTCGGCGCTGTGACTAGTATGTAAACCGAGTGAATTGTGGGATTTCTAGGGAATAATGATTGCCGCGCGTAACGTTTCGTAATATCCCTTAACTCGAGTATCTTCCGGAATTTAATTAGCAAAATAATCGCCGCGGAGTAAGAACCGGGGCGAATGTCGAGCGAGCGTTTCGCATTGACGCAGCTATCTCGCAGTAATACCGGGAACAAAGACTACATGGCATTGCGGAGATCTAATACGCGTGTTACGGATCGTGGATTTACGCGGCTATTTTGGACAGTCGCAGAATCTCGACCGCGGCATTCCCGGCTCTCTCGAGTTTCGAAATGTGCAATTGCACGGAACGATTCCCTGGGGAATCAACGTGTTCAGTTCTCAACGCGGATCTCTCTAAGAATTCCTTTAAAATATTTCATAATCGTGCGCACGCCTGGGTTCGGTATGGAACATTCTGATATTCCATTTTCGCTGAAATGCATGATTATAAACCCGTAGGCTTCGTTTTAGCATGCCACAAGCACGATGCTGGCAGTGTCTCATCCGTATTTTTATAAATCGCTCGGGGAGCCGAGGAACGTCGGGGATGATGGGAAAAAAGCAGAGAGTTCGAAGTGGAAAATTCGGAAATTCAAGGAAAATATACGGCCAAGTCGGCGAGGCGCAGCCACCGCATAGAAGGGGAAGAAGGACGACATCTTTTCGTAATTACCCACCTCCAGAGAACGCATTACTCCTTGTCGTCCGCCATCCCTTGGATCTTATCGCGTGGGAGCATCTTCCAGAAACCAGAAACCCTCGAGCTTCCAGAGCACAGAGGGAGAAAAGGTCACATTTCTGTATAAAATGAACATCCGAATTTTTGCCCAATTATTCCTGGAGCCTCCGTTGCATCTTCCTCCAAGGGGTGCTTCTTAATCACCTCTGCCCACTCTCCGCTACTCCACCTGTCGCCCTTAACCACGCAAAAGTGGCGATCACTTGTGCATCTTTCGAAAGGATTCGCGAAGCTGGAACCGGATCGCGTTTTTCACGAGGAGCGGTGTCTGCTGCGAAACGAGGCCGCTCTCGAACAAAACGGTCGAACTCTCGAGCAGCAGGAGCAACAAGTAGCGCACTCCAAGTTCCCACAGAGCTGCTCTCCGCTTGTTCTAAATGCAACTCGCTAAGAGATATCATAGCCATTAGCGGCGAGGGGTGGGTTAGGTAGGATCTGGCTGCTTACGGATAATGCCTGTCGAATAATTTCGAAAGTTTGTCGCGAAACACGTGTCGCGGTCGTTTACCGCCACTTTCCATTATCAGTCGGAGCTACCCTCCTCGGGCAAATAGAATATTTCATCGACACGAGCGCATGGGGTGCGAGGCACCTCGCGTAGTAGGTACACTGAATGAGGAAAAGAAGAGAAAGAACACTGGAAACGTGGGAAAAGTGTTGGTTATCCTTGTCCCAATAGAAGACTGATAAGAGAAGAGATTGATGCGTGCAGTATGCGAAATGTTCGCCCTTTCAGCGGCGCGTGGAAAAATCGCAAGTGTTAGAGGGGCGTTAACGATGTCGCGGCAAACGCGAAATAGCAATTTGGTCGGGGGGCGCGGTAATTCGCCCTATTAGTCGGGGCAATGAAATGATTTGAAAGCGTTGCATCGGGGGGGGCGGGCAGGGAGCGTGCCGGAACGTAGCATTTTCTCTTTCAGCGGGACGGCTAATCGATTGCTCGACGAGGGATTTTTCGCAACTGACGTGAATTTCGCCGCGCGACTGACACGCGAAAAGCTCGATTATCGGTTGACGCGCGACAATGCATTTAGCTGCATCGAACGGCCGCAAGCCAGCTTCCAAATAAATCAATCTTTGTTCTGCATAAATCGCGCTTGGATGCCGATTAACGCGTGTACGTACGAAAATATCTGTTTACGATAACGAGTAATATTGCAGGGTGCCCCGCCGCGGTTAAATCTGCCGGGCGGAAATATTTAATTTCTATAGTCAATGCGTGCACATGTTTGCCGATGCGGAAGATTCATTGGATCTCCCTCCTCTGACACGTTGGATTAATAATAGTGTGATTCGTGGCATTCACCTGTGACCTGTTTCCACGGCGACGAAACAACGATCGATAGCGGTGCATCTTTGATTCTACTTTCACATACTTGATACCGTGTGACCAATTTAGACGAATAAACGGCTCCCAACGTCATAATTTAGTAGATTCTCGCGTTAAATCCAGCTGAGCTTAAATCAGAAAATCACTAATGTGGTGTGGATGGACATTTCCGTTACGGTTAGCGGATGAGTGCGATGACTATTGAAGCCTTTTCGATTATTGTAAGAACTGTTTCGGAGATTGCCGGGGCAGTCGAGCGATAGGCAGAGTGCGGACGTATTGATGGGATGCAAGGCGTCAGTGTTCCTGGAAGTCAAGTGCCCTACGCACTGGGTGGCTTTTCCAAGGAGTATGGCGCGGTGATGCGGGGAAATTGGGGACCGTCGGGTCAGCGGTGCGAAAAAACTAGATTAGGTAGAGACTTGGTGGAGAGCGGTTCGTGTCGTCCGTATTGCGGGAAGATGATCTAGTTGATCACGCTTTAGTTCTAAGTTTACTTATCATTACATCTATTTATATGAATAAACTGTTTTATTATTTTGATACATATATATATCGAGTCAACACACTTTATTAAAAAACCCCACACTAATATCCTTCGAAACACTGACACCCTACTTATTTCCCTGCCAAAACAGAAACTCTCAAAAGAAACTCTCCATTTCTTGACCGATCGAATCGATTGCGTTCGCGAGGTGTTCGCACGAAACCCTCCAGTACGATAATTCTGCCCCGATGGGATCGATTTGTCGAGGGGTTGTCACCCGCCCCGAGATCCTATCGAACTCCCACCTCGCAATCTTGTATTATATACGAGACGCACCAGGATTAACCGCGACTTGCATAGGGCAACGTGGGCGAGCGCGCATCGCGTATGCAGTTCCCGTGTCGCGCGTCTTCATCCAGTTACAGACAGCTTTATCCAGCGGTGATAACAGGCCGCGATAGGCAGAGAGAGCTGCTCTCGCCAGCTAGCTAGCTGCGAGGCGACGCCTGTTTCCGTCTACGTCTACATCCGTGTTTTCATTCGACAAATGGACGGGCGGCATTGTTTCGCGGCGCAGCGCGGAGCATCGCGAATGAATGGAGCCGCGAATCGTCTGAAAGCCGTTTTTTGTCCCGCGGCCTGCATGCATGCGCCGCGCGGATGCATCTCCCGCGCGCCGCAGACCGGTGAGGAACAGTAACTCCTCCAGCCACCGTTCATTCTTCCTACCCTTTTAATCGCTCCCTCTGCCGCGTGCCTCCGCGAATTTCGATTTAATTCTATCGCCGCCTCGGCACCCGGCCACCCTCGCTAGACACCTGAAAACCCTCCCCCCGGTCCCTTTGCTGGGTTTTCGGCCCGGGCACGGCGGGCCGATGCCGCTCGCTCGGCAACTCGAGCGCGCGAAAGCAAATGCACCGGTTCGAGGCGAAGCCGCGGAAAAAGTGCTTATTACGTGCGACCTCCCTTTGTTTTCTGCTCTTTTCGCGTCTCGCCGGTGCGCCCAGTGAGGCGTTCTCCACGCCACAGAGCGCAGGGAAGCGAATTAGTTGATATTTTTGTGGAAGTCGCGGTACAGCGTGGATAGCTTCGCTGTTCAGATAACGTTCCAGCGTTCGTTGAACCGCCTGACCCCGGAGGTTTCGCACTTTTCTTCGGGTGTTCGATGATTGCTGTCATTCTGGTAGTACCCTGTACACTTTATGGTTCGGCGGCTTTGCTGACCTACAATGCCAGAAGTTGCTTCTGTTAATGGCCCTCCAAGCTGCCATTTCTCTTTCCCACCACTTTGTCATCATCACTCTTGGAGTTGTCACTTCCGTTTTTTTTTTTCTATTACAACCCTTTGGAGTCGCGCCTGAAAGCTGGGCGCGTTAATGGAATAAGAACCGGGGAAATGGTGTATAATCGGAGCAGAGGGAGCAATTACAAGTCGATACATAAATCGAATGGAATAGATTGCACGAGTGTAACGCAAGGGAAGTTCAAACGAGTGTTTCCTTTATCACGAAAGAATGGGAACGGAGGGGAGAAACGTGCACGGTCAGGTTTTATTAATCTATATCCCCGTTTCCCTTTTCTCTCCTCCGTAGCCTCGTCATCATGCTTCTTCGCCATTTCACCATTTCCTTTCCCCGACGCGGTCTAATTGCGCTTCCGTGCTACATGGTGCAAACCGGCTAAATGAGTTGAAAGAAGAAAAAGAACAGGGAACAGCAGCTCGAAAGAGGTTAGCGAGCCTGGAGAAAGAAACTAAATACCAAACGAGAGAATAACAATTCGCCTACCATCGCCCTGCGCCAGATGATTAAGCGCACCCTCGATACCACAGACACTGAATTCCCTGTTAATTAACAGAAGCTTCTAATATTTCTTCCCATCGTTCTCGATGGTAGAGCGTCGCGAGCCCCGGGAATCTCGACTTTAAACGACCATTCGAACCGAGAAGTAAAACGAGTGCCATCAGAGATGAGAAAGCACAGACAGTGCACTTTGCACCTCGTTTCGCTCGTAAAGCCCCTCAAAGAAAGGAACGAAAAAGAATACGTCTCGCTTTACACAGGGGTTTTCTTGGTGGACGGCGATACGTTTCGTTCGTAAAGCCTCGCAAAAAGCCGAGAGAACCTTCTGACCAATGCGGAAGGGACAACAGAAGCGACAAAGGGGCGAGCGTGTCCACGGTTTATGTAAAACAATCGCGCGACTTGGTGGAAGCTACTCTGGCATTCAGTGAAGCTGTTTCTTTGGCTCGATTACGAGACGAGAGGTTGGAGCATCTTCGTCAAGGTTTCTTTATCTTCCTCCTCCTACTTCCTCCTTTTTTTCCGCGGTCTGATTGCGGAAAGGTACGTGCCTCTATCGTATAAAGAGGTCCTTGTGGCTGGTTCCCCTGCCTACCCGGCCATGAAGCTCCTTATTGTTTCCTCTAAGCTCGTCCCTACTTCCTAGGAATAATAACGCTGCATTACCCAGTTAACTCTTGCCCTTAACAACACTGCTTGGAAAGACGCTGGGGAAGATCGACATCCTCAACCAACACGTACTTTCGTCACACTTCCTATCACATCGACATAAACCATACACCGGAAGGTAGTAATTTCTGCTTAAATTGAATTCCAACGCAATACCCGTGGATAACACCGGGCGTTAATGTCCTGCCCTGTTCTAAGCGAGTGTAAGGGTGGTCACCGACCCCCATCGTTCTCCTCTGTCTCTCCCTGAAATCGCCGGAATCTTTATTTTAATTTACTCCCTGCCTCAATCCCCGCAGCAAAACGCCGGCGGAATAGAAAAAAGAAAGGGGGAAAACGTTCAGCGATTGTCGAAATGGACGCCCGAAGGAGATAAGGGAAGTAGAAGCACCGGCCAGGGCAGAGATAAGCAGACGTTATCTAGTTTCCGTTCATTTTCTCCAATCGCGGACCCAACGTTCCCCCTCGGCCTTAACCTGCATGTTATCTAAATCCCCCGTCTGGAATCAACATCCTTCGCGAGGATATCTGTGCCCCAGTCAAAAGCTCTGCTCCAGATTAGCTCATCTAGCCGTCGCCTAGCCGGGGCCACGTTTTTATCCGACATTGTCCAGCCCCTGGCCCCTGCATCCTGCTTGGGGTTTACTCGCGACTACCGGTATCTTCCATCTTAATTCGCGAACCAAGCATCGAGGCGTTCAGAGACAACGTCTCAGACAATGGAGAAGCTCCCAGGGCTAAGCTTCCGCGTTCTCGATGACGCTTGGCCTTGTTCGAGCAGTCCACCTCTTACATTTACGAGGCCCTCGCTCCACGAAGTTTCGTTGCCAGCCTCCGCCGTGTCTCCACTCGCCAGACAATCGCCGCGCTCTCGCTGTTGGCGAGAATTATACGCAGAGAGGCGATCGAGAAGACAAGGCTGGCTCGAACGTGTATTACTTCGAGTCGCAGTGGCAGCGCACCCTTAAACGGCGAATTAATGTTGGGGAAGAGTACCGAGATCGACGGTGAATTGAACTATGGGAGTTCTAATAGTTCCCTATCCCATTGTTTGCAACAATGCACAATCGCAGTTGAGGGTAATTTAGTTTGCGCGTAGAGGACTTGCTTCCTGCGACAGAGGCATCGGCAGTGGAGTTCAAATTAATTAAGATTAACTTGGAATACCTAAGCTATGCTGAGACCGCCATGTCTGCGAATCTGGATAATGGAGGATCTTAAATGAGGGAGAAGTGCAATATTGCTTACAGTACAAAGTGCTGGGTCCCTTGAGTGGATACGCTGTCCCCTGTAGGTTCCCAAAGAATAGAGCTTCAATGCTGCAAAGGATACCTACTCGGAATAATTCGCCAGATTGGGATTCGCGATAGGACGTCGCCGCGCAGAACGCTCCCGAGACGCTGCTAATGGTATTTCGCTCCGTAATTCGATATTCCGCGGGCAGAGTGTTCCCTGTCGCCAGTCGTGACTCAAAGAAATAGTCGATTCGCCGGTGCACAAAGCTCCACAAAAGTTTCACAAATCCCAAGGTTCGCTACGCCTCTGTAGAGTGTACACCGTTCCGTTTACCCGCGCTATTCCGCGGAGACTTTCGCGGCATCGACGATTTCATGTCGATATCGTCCGGTTATAGGAGGGCACACCGAACTACCAGACAACTATCGAACCCTGGTATCGATATTCTGTCGGCGAAAGAAAGGTGCGCCAATATCCGCAGGATATTTCTCGAACACGACGCGACCTGGCCCCCTGGTTGATGTCTCTGAATTACGTGGCACAATACAAAGTCCCGACACTGATATGAGTGATAGAAACGAACAATGGCTCCTGATAAAGCTTACGTTATTGTTACATCGCCGCCGTTGCAATTTTAATCCGATCCAGCGACTTTGTGGAGGACGAAGTCGATCACTCTGAGCAGACGATAGGTAATTTATTTATTTATTCATTTAACGGCACTCTGTAATAATTAGCCTATGTAACGGAAGAGAAAAAAAAGAAGAATAGGGGTAAACAGTGTAGTTGTTGGCCACCTGGCAGTGATTGGCCTTTTTTTTAAAAACATGAATATTAAGAAATAATGTACATCATGCCTTTTATAACGAACATATTCAGATACCTTCTACTTTCATGCGTCGAATGCAATCACTATTTCGCTAATAATTGTTATACTACGTGTAAAAAATAGACGACTTGAAATCGATGCTTGAAAACTACAGTGATTGAATTGAATAGCCATACGGTTACATCAGGCAATTCTTAGATAATTTAATGCATTAAAATTATACATTATTGCAGAAATTATAGGTGGCCAAGAACTGTAATGTAAATAATGTTTCAGGACAGTCATTGGCCACGGGGCCAATGGGTACCTAACTGTCATAGCAGCAGTGAAATAGCTGTGTTGTGATTTTAAAAGGTTATGTTTTAAAAGAAAATACTATTAATACAATGTAAAAGAAGGTGCAATACTAGCTAATATAGAAACATTTAAATAGAAAAGGTGTTATAGGTTATATAATTTTAATAATATTACATTACATTTAGTTTCATTTTATGAATATATCCATTTTTATTTAATAATTTAAATCCTGTTTCTAACCGAATTAATTCATTATTTTACATTAACATTATTTCATAATTAGGTCTTAGAGCATTAAGAATTAGGTAGGGTATATGTTACATATAGGTTATGAAATAGTGGCCAATAACTGCCAAACGATCGGCCAATCATTGCCTTCGTCTGGCCAATAACTATGTGTTTTGATAGGAAACGTATTTTCTGTAAAATTTTTGTGGATCCTTCTACTCTTTCTTTAAACAAATTCTATTTCTAGACTATTAGAGTCGTTTACAGCTATTAACACTAATTGTGTTCCTAAAGATAGCAAAATAAGACTTATAATTCAACGCTTATGTGAACCTCTGACTTAGGTGGCCAACAACTACACTGTTTACCCCTATACTTACTGGTAATAGTAATAATTAATGCTAATAATCTGTAATTTGTATTGCATTATAGAATATAATAGGCAGTGCGTTATCAGAAAAAAAAACAACACAAACAACTGTCAGCTAGAATTTCAGCAGCCACCAAATGAGAAACTGTAACCAGGAAGCCCCGCTATGATTCGCATCGTGTTTCCATTATTATACCGTAAATACAGATAAACAGATGGACGTTTAATCGCGATCCGACCACAGCTACTATCCGTTTGGCTTTTCACTCTCTAAAAATTTCACCGCTCGGTAATCGATACAAGTTAATGCAATCAGCAAATAGGAACGAGCTAAACCGTAGTCGAATCTAGAGTCGATACAGTGACGAGTATCGACAATGGGATTAAAGCGTCCGTCCAGCTAATTACGTAGCTACAAATGCGTATCGCAGGCTGTAAGTCCATGACAGGAGTGTAAAGCAAATTCTTGGGACAATTTTTCGGGCAATCATCCCGCGCACGGTAACGCGCCGTGCGCCAGCCTATTTTCGTGTAAATCGACTGATTCTGCACCTTTCACGTCGAGTTGATCGATCCATCGCTTTGCTCGTAAATTCCGCGGATAATGACGTTACGGATCCTCCGCTGACAGCTCTCGAAACCCTGCGCTGGAAACGAACGGTAAAGACGATTTAATGGTGTTCGCACATCTGCTGAATTTCGCCGGCAACTTTAAAAGAAGACTCCCTATATCTGTCCAGTGGGAAATTCCTAAGAACCAACGCTCCATTATCACTCTCGCAGGATAGAGGGTGTGCGGAAAGTTTCGACCGAGCTTTCCGAAACACCGCGCACGGAGTCATGAACAACGGCGGATAATTGGAGAACAGTTAGCACTCGTCCTGGCTACTCTGGTTCGGCGACCGCAGTGGAAATGCCGACGATAATAGCAAATCCGCGAATGTTCTGCGCAGAGTGGCCATCGCGGTGTGGCCACTAGCAGCGGCAGGACGTCCTGGCACCGACTTTATTGTCAACAGCCCTATGCGGCTGGGTTTCAGCTCTTACCGCGTCTGCGGCAGCGTCCCTGTATTCCAGTGAGCAGAGCTAACCCAGAGCTAGCTGCACGCGTGCACCTGACGTTACACCGCTCTGGTGGATGGTAGTTTTCGTCTGCGCGTCTTCCAAAAAACGCCCGGTGCACTTTTAACGAACAATATCGGAGACTCGGTCTGGAGTATCCCAGGCACTTTGAATGTGTGGCGGGGAGCCCGAGAAGTAGAATCAGGCGGCCAGTTTGCGTAGTCAGACTCACTAGTGAAATAGATGTATGTATGTATGTATGTATGTATGTATGTATGTACAATGGTATTCACGATCGACCAGTAGAGAGGTGGGATTGTTTAACGGTTTGGGTCAAGTTGTCACAGAACATTTGGAAAGAAGAACTAAGCAAAATGAGTTATTTTATCCGATAAAGGAAAAAAGAAAAAAAAAGAGAAAAGTATCAACAATTAATAAAGAAGAAACAGAAAATGCAGAAGACTTTTGCCTTGTGTGCTTGTCTCTGTATTCAGAAAGCAAATACAGAGAAACTGGGGTTCAGTGATAAAGTTGTAAACTGTTTGTTAATAATGTTTCTAAGTTTAATTTTGTGTTCAGGACTATAGCATTTATAATTACAGTAAAAAAATTTGTGACAACTCACCCAACCAATATTGTCACAAAATTAACCCGTAAAAATCAAAGTAAAAAAATGAGCCTGTCAGAGACAGCTGTGCTTTAAAAAAGATGCTGAAACATGTCCTTGATATCTGCCACGAGCCACCAAAGTGTTTCATGTGAAAAGGAGCTAATAGCAAAGATTCAAAGGACCCTCAGCTCCCATCACCACTGTTGTCGCAATTCAGATCGTTTCACATGGAATAATCCGCATCGGGGCACGGCTCATTTTTTCTTTTGACTTTCAGCGTTGCACGAGCGCGTGCCTGTGTGTGTGGCATTTTAAAGGCAAATACACAGACGCGGTTGTCCATTGACGGTACACCCTTTGACCGGCAGAGTGATGGGGTGGAGAAGGAGCGGGCTGGAGAGGGCGGCGCGGCTGGCGAACGAGTATGTGGTTTTATCGATTTGTCAATTTGGAACGGTTTCCTGTCGGCGGCGCGGAATAATTCACCGTTGGCCAGTCTCGTGACATTGGGCTCTGTCCGTCATTCTTTTCCCCGCGGCTCGGCGCAGTCGAGCAGATTGTTATTCGATCCTTCGATACTCTCCATACTCTTACCTCCGCTCACATCGACTCCCGCCGCCAAATACTTCCAGCCTGTCGCGGGTCGCACAGAAATTCCACCAGCGATTAAATCTTCCGTCTACCATTCTAATTTCCGCCTTCTATCCACCTCTATCCAATTAGCAGGCCATTAATCCCGATGCTTCGCGACCGCCCCATAAATTTAATCATACTTACACCCCCGCACTGATATACACGTCCCGGAGACCGGCAGATTTATATGTGTACGCCGATCGAGTGGCATTTTAACTTTGCCGAGGTTCGCGAGACTCGGCCCATTAATTTCCATCAATCTGTCAGTAATTTTCGCCAATCAATCACTCTTCGCCCCGACGGATTCGCATTTCTCGGTCGTCGCCCTTACCCCCCTCGATCCTGGTCATATTAAATTAATAACAAACGGCAATTTTCCGGTCAGCAGACCGTTTTCAATGCTCAACAAAATCATCCGGCCCCTTTCCCAGCGAAATTTCATTTCCATCCGATGGTTACGTCGCGCGTGCCACTCCGTTTCCCAAACCGCCAACAAGCTTCAAACCGTGCGCGCGCTCGGTCCGCTACGGCACAAAGAACAGGTTTACGTCGCGTCGCTCCACGTTTCAGGACCGCGCGATATTTTGTACGGGCAATGAAAAAGCTGGCTTCATAAGAGCCCTTTGTCTCTGAAAATTAAAGCGCCAAGCGTATTACCTATCGCGGCAAGCGTAATATCGATTTTGCCCGGCCGCGCTCGACGCTGGCTACCACAGTTAACCCTTCGGAAATGTGAGGAGAAGCGAGTTCTCGCGCAGCAGGCTCCGCGGGTGTTTAAATTACGAAATCCAACGTGCCCGGCTCCGCGAACGTCCGTGAAAATGTGGCGCGGCCGCGCGGAAAGCGGTTACCCGCGGCCAGCGCCGCCCTCGCGCCAGCAATATCACCCCCCGGTCGCGACGACTCATCCCTTTCGAGCGTTCGCAGCCGATATTATGAAACTTACAAACAGTATCTTAGCCCCCGCTCGCCACTTCTGCCGGCACACGTAGGTAGGAAAGGGCGCATTCCTGCTCGGAGGGGGGCCGCAAACTCGACCGAGATAAAGTTAAAATTGACTCTTCAACGTCGATGCCGAGAGCCTTCGGAAGTTGCTAAGTAGTTCCGAGACGACGCGGTCCTCGCCCCAGCCAGCGGTACCTCGTTTTCCACCTACTGCTACCGCGGTACGCGATATTTCCTATCCTTCGATTTCGATGTTATCCGCGATCCGGGACCAGATCAGTTCGAACCGGAGCCCGGACTACGGGGGTGAGAACGGCGGCGCGCTTCGGAAGATCCAGGGGGTGGCAACGACTCTGTAGTGTTCGCGCGTTTCTGGATTATTCATGACACTTTATAGCTACGCGAGGGGCAGGAGCTCTCTATCCGCGGGAAGTGTCCGGCGAGCAGGATTTACGTGCTCGAAACGAGTGATCGCAGCCGCGTCATTAAATCAATCGAGGGATCGGCGAAAGCCCACCGGAGAAGAAGCAATTTAATCGCGAACGGGAGGCAGCCGTTGCTGGCGGAACGAGGAGAAAAGAAAGAGACTCGATTCATACGGCATGAACGATATTGGAGGCGCTCCGAAACGGCGCTCGGGAAGGATATCCGATCGCAAGGAACCGCTCGCCGCAAGGAAAAACTACGGCAACCTGCCAACGATGAATCTTCACCCGGTGCTCTAGGATCCCGTGCCCTCGCCCCGTTCCTCCTTATTTCCTCTGAACACCCTCGCACACTCTCCACTCGCCGTCTCCTTCGCGAACGCGACACGTATCACGAGCCCTCTCCGTCTCTCTCCCCTGCTAATCCCTCGGCAGCGGTTCGGTCCGGCGAGAATGAGGGATCTCGAGATCGATAGAGTGGCCTGTCCACCGGCAAAAAGAGTGCCCCTCGATCTTCCGCCCTCCAACCCTCCTCGCCCGACCGCCGCCCGTCTCCTTCGGCTCCTCCTCTCGCCCAGAAAGGGAGGGAAGTCCTCTCGCCTCTCTTGTGTACACGCTAGCCCGAATTTCCGCTTCCCAGCGTCGCCGCGAACTTGCTCGTTAAACCCAGAACGACGTCCACGCTCTCCCGTGAAATTTAATGCCGTGCTTTCTTGCCGTAATTTCCAGCGGAGCCGTCTACCTACCTGTGCACGCGCCGCAAGGATTCGTGATACCGTATCAGCCGTCGGTTTTGCATCGTTGCTGAGTGAATCAGTAGAATCGCCAGCCACTTTCCCGCTTACGTTCAAGTGGGAACTTTTAACCCGAACTTCCCACGCGCTTTCGCGAATGCATTAGCTTCGCGGGGTCCATTGTTCGTGACCGGAGCGCGGGGAATTGTCTTTGGATTTTTGAGAACGAAGTTGGAGCTGGAAGCCTCGCTCAGAATTTACGGATACCTCGTCACGCGTGTCGTTACGAAATACAGGAGCGCGGAGACCGGAGAGGACCTCGATTTTCAAATTAATACGAGTCACGTACTCGGGGGCAGGATGTAACGGAGCGATTCGGAACAGGAAGGGCACGAGCGTACGTGAAATTAAACGGTGCACTTTGACGACACGAATCTCGCCGTGCCTGGAGACAACGAGCGAGTGATTTCCTCGCAAAACGGTACATCTTGACAGGTATCCCTTCTGATTCTCCGTAAATCGACAGTTCCCTAACTGAACAGGCATGCACCGAGCTCCCCTCGACGCTGACACTGTATCCTGTCAGGGTGTAAAGTCGGCGGCAAAGTTTCATCGCGATGGTACATACAATATTGGGCATCGTCCCTCGGTTCCGTTCAGAAAACGGATTTCAATTTGCTCCTCGCTCGATGGATGGCCGATAAATGGCCGTCTATCTCCCTCGCCCTACGAGCAAGAAGTCCCGTCCCCGTTTTTTGCCAGGGCAAAAAGAAGCGCGCCTTCCCCGACGTTCTGTTGCACCCTCTTGCTCCTTTTTCGCCAGCCGATTGACGTCAGCGACGATCCATCTGTGCGACAGAATCGATTATACCTGTGGAACGGAGGCATTCGCTGCGTGCAAGCTTCGAGAAGAAACCTTGGCTCTCTCGCAGCGGGTGCGATGAAATCGCGATACGAATAAAACGACCTGTTTGTTTCTATTTCCAACGACAATACCGCGCGCGGAACATCGAATATTCTCCGTAAAGGGAGCTCGCTCGCTAAACCATCCCTGCATAAACTGTCTTAACCGGTTAACTGGCACGGTCCTTTTCACTATTCGGGCCCAAACTGGTACCATCGAATAATTAAGTGAATCACACCAAATTTGGTATACAGGGGTTTTTTGAGTCGCTGAACCGATTCCGGGGGTAATTTTTTTCATCTGACACCCCCAACCCCTAAAAAAATAGAATTTAGGGGTGAGTTTGTCAATTCTTTACTGAACCTTTTTTTATTTGTGAAGT
This sequence comes from Andrena fulva, assembly GCA_946251845.1. NCBI lineage: Eukaryota > Metazoa > Arthropoda > Insecta > Hymenoptera > Andrenidae > Andrena > Andrena fulva. Next base: position 54,357,527 of record OX276329.1, on the reverse strand, counting down.
TTTCTTGTCTATAATTCGATTGCAGCAGTTACTTTTTTCAATGCCACCCCCAACCCCTGAAAAATAAGGGTTTAGGGGTTTAATTTTTTAGTTTTTTTATTTTCTACAAAAAAGTTTCGAATAATTTTATACCTGAATTCTTCATCCATAAATTCCACCGCAAGTGCTTTTTTTTGATCCGCGATCCCAAAAACCCCTATATGCAATTTTTCTATATCCCGATAGTATTTCAATATTTGGCGGCCATTTTGGTTCGCCATATTGAATTTTACAATTCCAATGCCAAATTCAGATTCAGCGACCCCAAAAACCATTACATACCAAGTTTCATTCAAATCGATTGAAAAACAAAAAAGTTATTCCATTTCATCATATATGATACATTGCCAGAATTGGCCAGATTTTTGTTTGATCATATATGATACATTGCCAGTTAACCGGTTAAATCGTATCATTGGGAGAGCAATATAGTCGCTGTCGGATTAAACGATCATAATTAACGAAAGCTCGTAAAATCGAAAGGGAGAATAGAAACGAGAGGGCGTGCACCGCGGCGTGACGTTATAGTCGCTTTGTAGCCACAGCGGTCAAGGACCAACGACTTCGATTAACTTGTCCGAAGTGGACAGTGCGCTGGATGGTATGGACGCTTTACGGCGGGACCTTGAGGGCCATAAGTTTTCCATAGCGGTCGATCCTTGAAATACGGCTCGCGGGCTGACGCGGGGCGAATTAATCTCCGGCGCGAACCGGAAGACCGGGACTGGTTATAGAATTGGCCAGACCTGGGGCCGGCGCGGTGGGCGAGGGGGGTGGTAGCCTGAAAGGACTGAAACTGCAACGGGAACCGTCGAATGTCGCTCGGGAATGAAAATTGGTATAGACGTAGTTCGCTTGCACGGGCGCATATTGTATGACACCGCGAGATTCCGATGATTTATTACGTAATATCACGGCTCCGCTGGAGATCCCGACACCCTGCCACCCACCCGCCCACGCCTCGCCGCCCTATCTATCCCGCGCGATCGCTTCCGCGCCCTCTTTCTCTCGCCCCTGTCTTTCTATTGGCCGGCGCTACACTTGGAGACTTTCCAATTGAAAATTTGACTTTAACGGGTCCATCGACCGGAAGATCTTCGTGATTCCATCGTTTACGGGCGATGACACGCTTATCGTGATACCGTTGCTGTGCGATATTTGGGGAGACGGTAGCGGTAGGAGACACAAAGGGGTAGTTCCCTCAGTTGGCAATGATAAAACGGCTTGATAACGATTATAAAAGGTTCCGGTATGAAAGCCGTGAGAGAATCAATGTTGCTTCAGATCTTCTTTATGCATAATTGAGGGTGAAGGACAACATTGAGTACTTGCCGAAGCTTGCACCCTCTCAGAATTTCTTTCACGCAGCTGTTGAGAACCTCTGGATAAGTACCGAGAAAGGTTCGAGGCGCGAGGCGAAGGGTTGCAAAGGCATTAACGAGGATCCGGCGAGATCAAAGGGGAGTAGAATCAGCAGATTCTACTGCAAACTCGTGGTCGGCGCTGCCAGCGAACCGAGCATTTCGCGCCAACGAAAATGAAGAGAGCATTTTCCAATTTTCGTCTGGATATGACGTCGGGGTCTTAGCCGCTGGAATCCAGAATGCCCGATACGTGATGGCGTTACCGATTTCGCTCGCGAAGAAGGTCGAGCACAGCCGCGGAATGATAACGTTTCCAACGAGCCGAGACCTCTTTTTCTGCCCGTGCAACCGGCAACGTGTCTGCACGCTGTATTAGCTCGAACGTTCTTCCTCTGATGAGGGAAAGATCGACGAGAAAGGCGGGAAAGATTGATGGAATCCTTGACCTGCAGTGAAGCTTCAAGAACCTTCTTGTTCGTTAGTAGAAGGATACGGAGACAGATGTCTATTAGACTAATAAACATGACCCTTCTGGGAAGAATAACAAAGGAATTTGCATTAGCTCCAGCTTGCAGTATCATTCTTATCTCGCGAAACAGCCTTTAGTTAGTAAGGTGTCCAGAAGGGCTGTTATCAGAGCGACAGAAATGCCCCATCCGTCTTTCCCTGCGTCTTGTTACGCGAGTAGCAATATTGTTGCAGGGTTTCCTAATTAACCCAAGCAGTACCAGTATTCCCTTTGCCGAGGGAATACTTCTTATTGCAGCCAGCTTGCAGAATATGGTCCCAAAGCGAATAGTTAGGTAAACAGGAACAAGCACGCACTGGGTACGTGTGTAAACGATGCAATAACACAGAATGCAATGCTTGTTTGCGAATTCCTCTGCCGGCAGTTTCGCAGAACTCGTGCGACCGTCGTGAAACATTCAAGCCGCGAGTCTATGCCATGCCTGCTAGGTATCATCAGACCGAAGATTCCATCTTCAATCTCGCTGAGTAGAATCAGTGGCTTCGCTCTTGAGAACCAAAGTCGCTACGACCGCTTTGGGAAATACCACCAATTCGAAGGCTGTCTTCTCCGAAAAACAGCGATAAACTTCCCTCGAAACGCTCCGAGTGTCGCTGGGATTTTGCTTCCTATTCGTGGGTCCACTGCATGTTGATTTTGAGATTTTCTAAGCGCTTCCACCTCGGGGATGTTATTCCCAGTTTTCATGTTCTGAAGTCGGAGTTAAATCTAAGTTCCCGGGGATTCCATTTCTCCTCGATTAAGTGGAGCGGGCGCGTACACAGGAGCAGCTGCTTATTATTATCTCTAAGTTACGTCTCTTCCCAGCGGTGCGTCGTTAGTTACATATCAGCGGTTGAGAATTGCAGGTTTAAATACGTTACGGCACAGATTGCGTCGTAAAGTAATATTACAGCTGTATGGGGGTGCGCGGCGGTCGAGGGGGAGTGAACCGGATGCACCACTGGATCAGAAACGCCGTGGCAAGGAGGAAAGAAGGGAATTGAAGAGAAGACAGCAGCATTATCCCGTCGAAGGTAATACCCAATTAAGGTCACTCGTGTTCAAAGTGTCACAAATTATAAAGCGACACGATTTGCTAAAAAAAAAAAAAAAAAAAAAACGAATCCATCCAGGTACTTACATTTATGGGTGGTCTTGTCCATCTCGACCAAACGGTGCAATTAATTAGCAGAAATTGAAAACCGAGGGCCAACACGAATCCATTCGCGCTGCTGAACTTGGTCAACCATTCGATCGGTCGTTTCCATTTTCAGTGCCCTGCACACGTTCCCAATGAACCGTCCTAATTGGCTGAAGACATTATTGGGGGAAAATACACGGCATCGAAATTTCCCGACCTCGATTCGATTCTCAGACCGGAGGAGAATGGTAATGTTCGCCTCGAATTTTGCGGCAACGTTTCGAAATCAACGGTCTTCGGTTGTGCACAGATTCTACGCTATTTCCGAGAGGAAATGGTTACACTACCCTGTTCCAGTTGTAAAAGCAAGAACTACAGCTACCAAAATCTTACAGATAGAAAATCTAATTGCGAAGCCTTCCCTAAACACTGCTGCAGAATTTGCCAACAAATTCGTCGAAATAGAAGCTTCCTCCCCAGACACTTGACTTTTCCTGGTTAAACAAACCAGCTTCAAAGAGATTACCCCTTCGTCCTCCACGCGACGAGTATCGCGACTGAAGAGCTAGCGAAGCACTAATGAGATTTCCTCCAATTCCTCCTTTCTGCAGCGGAGAACCTATTCCTATCCCCTAAATCTTTACGAAGCCTCTTGATTTCATCTGGATCCACGGAAATCGAACCCAAACGCAGAGGATGTTGGGCCGGAAATCACAGGGAAATCACAATGGGCGCGTTAATCTCGACGCGACAGCGTGGCTCATTAACTCGGGACGCTTTAATCAGCCAGCATCTGAAGGAAAACGCGGTTTCTGTAAACCATCGGCGACGAAGTATATTGCACCGCGCGGCGTGAGTTATACTTCATTTGCGCGGGCAACGATTAATGGCCATTAGTCGATGCTAGATCTTAATTAGCCCACGGTCCCGCGCCCTTAATTACACCCCACTTTGTCGGCGTTTCTTTCGCCCACGTTGCGAGCGGGCGCGTGTTTGCACGGGGAGTAACTTTTTTCCCCAATGTTTGCCGATCCCTGTGATAGCAGTTACGGGCAATTTCATCAAAAAGGGAAGCGGTGGACGGTGGTTAAACTGTGCTCGTTGAAATAACTTTAAAAATCGTTGACCCAGGCGAGTCCATTGAACTCAATTTGCTTTTTTCCGGGAATGTTGCACGAAATTGCAGCGAAAACTTTCGCAAATTCTATGTTGCAGGGCGTGTTCGCCTGCCCTTCAGCAAGGTATGGATATTCCATGAAAAGCTTTGGAAATTGCTGGCCGACGTTGACGTGAAGTTTCGAAAAGCTCGGAAAGTTCATCAGCTCGCGACCTGTCGACCTCATCTACTTCGGGTACAGTTTATAATCGCGCCACACGGCGAATAATTATAGCTTTTTTCATCTTGCCATGGGATTACCGTCGCGTCTTTCAATCTTCCCTCGTCCTTCGTCGGATTTCGAGCTCCCTCTTCTCCCGCAGTAACGTTAATTGGCAAGATTAATCACCGACGTCGTGACGCACAAGACAACCCCTCGGACACTCACTTTTCGGTTTTCCAACTAAAATTGTCCTTGGTTTAATCTATTTTCGCTCGGGAAAAGCTCGTCTTCGTTCCGTGCATTGCAATTGCATCGACGCTGAAAGCTACAGGACCTCGAAGTGCAACGAGCGTTTCCCACGCTGACATTTAAATCCGCCGGTCTCGAAGAAAAATCCTGGAAACTCGTGTACGCGGCTCGAACGGAGTAACCGCCGTCACAAGGAGATTTACCCGCGACTCGTGCTGCGTTCAAGTTTCCTAATTAAGTACACCTAATGAGGAAACGTGGCGTCTCGCCGGCCGTGTAAATGCGAAGTCTGCAGCCGCGGCCGCGAGCTGCGTAACGTCGTTGCATACAAACCGCCGCCATTTGCGGCAATACTGGAAACTCACGCACTTGTGTTTGCTTAAGGCTTAAGGGGATGACGCCGAGACGGATGGGGCGAGTTGAGATTTCGTAGACAAGCAAATGGAAGGCGAGTTGCAGTTGCAGCCCTCGAAGAATGAGCCCCACCCACGACGCCAACTGGTGAGCGAACGAGCCTCGACGAGAGTTGCATCAGGAATCAATAGAATTATCTGAATTAACGCGCAGCTTGGATCTCGCGAAGCATCGCGGGTGCACGCTCTTGCAGCAAGTATCTTATTGTGCATCTGCATGCATATTGCATAAGACATTAGAAATATTCCATTCGCGCGGGGGATGCACGTGATTCCCAGCGAAGTGGTCGTCTCGAAATCTTAACCGACCGCGTTACGACCGCGTACCCGAGGATTCTTTTGAAAGTGTAATCGCGCGAGCGCAGCTACGCTGGCGACCGAATTGAATTTCACAATCCACCGAGGAAAGAAGTACCGCGAAGAGAGAAGAAGTACTCACGACGATAGCATGCACGGCATTTTATGCTGCTCTAGAGTCGCTGAACGCTGCCAAGGGAAACTTTATCTTTATTAACTCTCGGCTCGGCTACGCTTCCGTTCCGTCCGCCGCCGGCTCGGATTTTCGGCTGTCCCGACGTCGTAAAGCAAATCGACGCAACGCTCAAGATAAAGAGCCGCGGAATAAAAGCACTCGCGTATCTCGAACGTGAAAGTCGACGATCTTCGAGCAGAAAGTCGCTGGATCTCCTTCGTGAAACAGTGGAGCGTGTGCGGGACGCGTCCCTGGCAAATTACACCCGCCGAGGAGCCCGCCGCCTTTTAACCGTTCCGACTGACCGTCAAAGTATAGTAATTTCTGTCTGTAGATGAACGAGAATCGCGTCGGCTCAGCGTCACAACGACGCCTAATAAGCGACTTTCAGCGTGCTATCGCGGCGCACCGATCGTTACGTGGAAAATGCGCAATCCAGCGAGTCAGGCTGACTCCTGCCATGATTTCGTGGCCACCGTGCACGCGAGGATCGGCCGCCAACCGACAATTGTGACTATTAAAGTCCAGGACCCGGCCCGATTTAACCGATCGTCGGGCAATGTCTGGAGCGTGGCTGACAAACGACGCGAGGTTTATTGCAGCGTTTCGGCGCTGCATCGGCAGTTAAGATAAGAATCGTCGAGGTTCGTGGATGCGTTAGCGCGTGCAACGATACCCCGTTTAACCCTTCGCTCTCTGGTACAATTAAAACGGCAATTTGGTGACGTTCGCTGTGGTTATTGGGCTATTGTTGCGTAACGATTACGGGGAGCCCTTGTTCTCTACGCTATCTTTACTTTCCCCTGGAGTTTTCAGTCTTGCTTGCTGTGTTGTCGGGAATAGCAGGGAGGATTACACCGTACACGAAATCAGGTGGTTGCTGAACATCGCCGAGGGACTGCTCCCTCAGCACATCATCTCTGCGTGGCTATTATTCTATCTCTAATTTACTCTTAAAGTACATACGTACTCACATGCGCCTTACACTTCCGCCACGCAGCTTGTTGCACATAGAACCTTTACAGCATCCCCGAGAAGTCGTTGTGGCCGATCCTCGTGTTCTTTTTTTTTATTATTATTATTAAACGTCTTTATTACTCAAAGAAAATGAGAAAAAAAAACCTAAATAGGATTACAAATGACATAGCCGATTAGAGTAAAGGCGAGGCTGCAGTGGTGACACTGTTGTGAAGCCTAACCGCGTACAATAAACTAAATTAAACTAAGCAGAGACAAAAACAAACAAACGTTAAAAATAAACTATACTAAATTGTGGCGAATTGAGTAACCTCCTCCTTTTGAAGTCGGTTAAAAAGTACTTTGTGAAACGAAGCCACTTTTCTTGAGACACTGCATTGCTTGTATGTTCAATTAATTAACTGGGCGTTGCACGCGCGAGTATAACGAATATAGGGGAGACCGGGGCAGATTGTAACAAAAAAAGTTTTCAGTTTTTTCTCGAAAGTGTTTTCTTCAATCAGGAAATAATTTGCGTGATTTACTACTTACATATGTGGTGAACTAATTGCGTGAAAGTACGTGACAAAATCTTGGACACTTAGACATCTAGCTTCATCTTAAACAAATCTGAACCTTTGTTACAATCTGCCCCAGACCGGGGTAAATTGTAACACATCTGTTTTACTTATTTAAATACAAATATGAACACAAATAAACATTTCTAAAAAATAGAAATGAAAGCACAGATCATTATTAAACATTTGATATACGTGAGTTAAGCAATCATTGCTTATTCATCTGATTCTATCAAAATCTTCTTCTGTGCTTTCTTTACTTTTGTCTTCATACTTTTTGTCTATTTTTTGGATTCTCGACTGTTTTGTTGTTCGTCTAGAGCAGGGGTGCACAGGGAGCCGTTTTTAGCGCCTAGCTGCGAGCAACTCGCCTGTCCCGTTGCTAAGGTTAGAATCGGTGAGGAGAACTGCAGTAATGTACGTGCGTGGTAGCGTAAGTATATACGGCTGGGTTCAAGTCATACCAAATGCACGTACACTACTGCAGTTCGCCTCACCGATTCTAATCTTAGCAACGGGACAGGTGGGTTGCTCGCAGCTAGGCGCCAAAAACAGCTCCCTGTGCACCCCTGGTCTAGAGCATCTTTTTCCGGTGTGTCAGCAAATAGCTTGCTTTATCACCATTTGGAGCGGAGTAAGTATAGTAACATGTTACAATTTACCCCGAGGTCGAATTTTTGCGCTTTATCTCAGCAAACGAGAAATTAAACATCAAATCACTAAAATGCGTACACATAATAATAAACCAATGTGTACTGATTCGTTTGCGACAAAGAAACAAAAATTCAAACGGTTCCTAATGACGGCTAATTGAAATAAAAGTGCTAAGACAACATTTACTTACGTGCTCTAAATACTAAAATTCTGGGCTATTACCACAAAATGAATACATAACGCTCGTTTGTGTCACTAAAACCGACGGTGCTAATATCGTCAAGCAGCTCTCGCATGCTGTGGGTTACCAGATTTATCGTTCAAAAGATTTTACTTATGTTACAATTTACCCCGTGTTACAACCTGCCCCGGTCTCCCCTACTACTTAATATATGTAACGATCATCTAGGGCCTGGCTGTTCGGGGGTGTGCTGCAAGGTGTCTGCGCCTAAAGTGCCTAAAGGTATGCTCGGCGTTAATTGACCAATAAGCCGTGGAGAGGTCGAAGAATTTAAACCTGATTGGGTGGTGTGTGTACAGCAACTCGAAGGGAGGTACGAAATTCGAGCGATCCTCGATCCACCTCTACTCGATTCGCGTCACACCGCAACCCTTTATGCCCCTTCGCGAGTTTCGCATGTTGGAGCACCATCCATGCCGACCCTGCGTTCCACAGCGAAACGAAAATAGCGAAAACCCATTCGTTAACATTCTATCGATCAATTTCTTGGTTCTACCTGTTGTTTTCTCGCTCGCGATGCTAGCCAAATGGAAGAATTAACCTCGGGTGAAACTCTGACACGACGTCTCTTCGCACTTAAGTCAGAGCGGAAGTTGAACGACTGATCGCGTCAACGGACAGACGACAAAGCTATCCGCTCGACATTTTCCTCGGGGAATCGTCATGTGTCTCCTGAACGAGTGTTTAATTCTCCCGAGGCTAGGGAAAATTGTTTCCAAGCTTTCGAGCGCGTCGCTAAAACAGAAGTGGCAACAAGTTCTGCGACACTCCTGACTACCGCGTATTAGTTCCAATTGAATTAGCGCACTGTACCGATTCAATTAATACGTGTCGCGGGGTTGGACCAGTAAACAATATTCTGGCACCAACGTTCGACGTGAGCCCTAGTACATGAACCAGAGAAATATGAAAGAGGGCGAAGGGCACAAATTATTCTTTGCGATACTATATAGAAGCGTTCGTGTCGAGGCAACCATGGATCCCAGGAAGCCAGTGAAACAGTGCGAATGAAATTTCCTTCGTCCTCGAACATTTCAGATTAATTCGAGCCAGTGTTCGACATGATATGTATACAAGTTTCACACAGAGGCTCCACCAGAGAACGCGAAGCTTGAGATGGGTAGGGAAGGGGTGCGGATCGGGGGAAATTAAAAAAGCTGGAGCTGAATTACGAGCCTAACGAGGAGATTGACGTGCATTATCCGCTCCGCTAGCTTCGGTCCGACCGATTTGCAAGGCTTGCTAATTTCCTCGTCGCGGCTGATCACGACTCGGCGATCCCTTCGGCTCGTCTTTCCCTCGCCCCGCGCGCCCACTGTTTGCTTACATTTATCGAATGAAACTAAATCGCCACGGTTGATACGAGTTTGCTCTCATTTGCAATTTGCCCGCGTAGTTGGGCGGCAGACTCATTTACAAGTTTAACGAGCAGGAGCTTGTCTGGCGCGGCAGTGCAAAGACCATCGGGGCCCTCTTTGTTTCCGGCTGATTAGCGAAATCCAACGACGCCGATGAAGCTTCGCTGGGCTTCCCGGCGTCTTTGATCACCCGGCGACGCCCGTTTCGTGGAAAAAATGAATTTTCCTCAGGCTCCAGTCGCGGAGGATCCGCTCGCCTGCCCGCCAATAGGCGACAGAAACTCTCTTCACCCTCTCTCTCTCTCTCTCTCTGTCTTCTCCCTTCCTCGCCCCCTCTCAACCTGGAAGTCGACGTTGATTTCCCGATCCACCGAAGCGCGTCGAAGTTTCTGGAAATCTCATTCGACGGAAAGAGTTACAGGACGTGTACGACGGATACTAGATTCGGACGACCCGATAATAAAAGTTCCGCGTCTTCGTTTTGCACGGCGTCCACGTACGCGAGGTCACGGCGACGAGGTTTCATTGGTCGAGAGTCGAGGGGGGAAATTCGTTGGACGCTAAAAACGACGCTGCTCGCCCAACTTTCCTTCATGGAAATCAATTTTGGACCCTGCCGCGTCCGTGTGTCTACTTCGAACGCGCCACATGTACCGGGGCATTTCAGAGCGGTGGATGGAGGCTTAACTGTGTAGCAGAATTCCTAAAAAGGCACGGAAACTCGTGTACACCCGCTCTACATTAGATCCCGCGCTCCACTCCGTCCGAGGAGCGCTCATCCTGCAGCCACTCCCTGGCAAGAGCGGAGAAGTATGCTCCTTGGGCGCGGCGTAAAAAAGAGACTGAGCACTCCTCCGAAACGAGCCGATCTCAGACGAAAAAAGTCCTCTCTCATCAGCAGCCGACGCAGCTGGCCCACCCTCCGCTTTCCCTTTCGCCCGGTTCGTTTCATTTTTCTCGAATCCCCCGGCTCCCGGTTCCATTCCCCGGCCAGCTACACTCCGACGATCCGAATAACGCCAGGACTCGTTCCGATGACGCTGACACTTCGCTCTTAGGTGTCGCCGGCTCTCTATTCGGTTTAATTTCACCATCGACCGAGCAGATCGAGAACGAGCCGGAGAAGAAGCAGAGGACCAGGAGGCTCCGGTCGAAGCGATTCGCCGCGACGCGCCACGAGGAAACGTCGCTCGCTATCTTCCTGCCAGTCAGCTCGATAAGAGGCTGCACATCCTGGAGCGAGGAGACTCGGCGAGCTTCGAATCTCTGTTTCCATAGGCGCGGAGAAACCGGCGTCCACGGATGATGGAGACGTAGAACGAGGCCTCCGCAGACTCCCGGCGAAAAATATGCAAAGCAATTTCCATCCATCAAGCGTGCCTATCGGCGATCTTCGCGCGAGCAAGCACGCCCTCCCGCTCGGCCTCGATGCGTTCTCGGATTCTGGGAGGTATAAATCTCTCCTTTATCTAGTCGGCCCATAAAGAAGCGTGTTTTTCGCGCCGGGTTGGTGAGAATTTTAGCTTCGTATCTTGCCATTCAACGGCGCCGTGGTTTTCATGACAGTTCCCGCCGACTGGGAGGGCGGAAAAGTTGAACGGTGGTCGCGGCGCTGTGTGTTCGTCCCTCTTTTTCCTGGAATTACGCGAAACCATGGCGGGCGGGACGTGACCCGAGCCACTCGAATCATCTTCCGTCGAATGGGAAGTAATTACGCTCGGGCCAGGAAGTTAGCCTTCGCCGGGGGCCCGTGTCGCTCCGAAAATGCGATGCAGTTCGCCGTTCGCGATTAAATTCGAAGTTGGCCGTGGCGCCGGGCGGGAGAGAGGCGGTCAGCGTTTCGATAGGTTGCCGTGAAATAACAATCCCTCAACGACACTGTAAATACTTTGACCGGAGAATTTCCATGGGATGGAATAGGCGGCCGAGGCTGGTCCCTCGGCGCTTTCGTTTGAGTTTCGGCTGTAGTGCCACTAACGACGACGCCCGGCCAATGAGAATGCAAGATACGGAGCGCAAGCACAGTGGCCCCCACCGATAAGCTGGTCGATGTCCGCCCCGCGATTCGGGGCTTGTTTAGGCTCGACAAACAAACGCGCAGTTACCGTGCAATTAAATCATAGCGCCAGACGCTTAAGCGGAGGCCACTCGCTTCGAGCTGCTCCTCCCTCCGCTTCGTGGCATTCGTCGATTCTCTGTCTTGTCCCTTTCCGGAGCTGTTCCAAGCGGACGACAATTCCCACCGCCGCTGTTTGGCGAGTAATCGCGATACGTTGCCGCGTGTGGGCGCAGGAAATGAAATGTTGCCTTTCCTCGGTGTCCCGTGTAACCCTTGCGTCTCCAACTCCACTTCTTCTTTTTGTGCAAGCGACAAAACCGCGGGAGTCTCGCCGCTCAGCGAAAACTAAGCTGCACGCTTCCGGGAATATGTGTAGGAAACGGAAAAAGGAAGCCTCGGACGCGGGACTCGAACCCGCGATCTTTAGATTCATTGCGCACTGATCAGCCGCCTTAGCCTACTCGGCTACCGCTGACTTCCCTCTCTTGGGTATTCCGTATCCGCCCCTTATGTTATGGGGGTTCCTGATCCCCACATATGTTATTCGACGGTCAGGTTTTGCATGAATATATGGTTTGAAGGACTACGTAGTTCCTTTGCAGCGCGAAATAGCTGCAAACAGGATTTCATTAAACCATCGGGTTCACATGATACGGACGTTGAACGCGAAACAATGAATACAGCGTGAAAGGAAGTTCTACAGGAACGCGTCGAGCGCCGAGGAAAGAATATTTTCGCCGAAGAATACCAAACGATGCGAAGAATAGCGGAGGTACAGGAGATTTGTTGAAGGACTGCAACAGGTTGCTCATAGAAGTATTCAGTCCGGGGGGGAGGGTGGATTATTCTCGTATAATCTTCTGCCATATTAATTTTTATACAAAGTCACTATAATGAAACGTTAACTGTGCATAATATCCGAAACCGTGAAAGATAATATCGCACCTTCAGTTTTACTGCTCAAATATCGGGTTTCGAGATTAACTTATACCTCCCTTTATTAGCTGTCGCCGTATATCGTTAAACGAAGCGTTTAGATTCAAATGATTTTACCTCGAGAACATTCATTGGACGGTGCATTCGTCTACCGCCACAGCGAGACCACTTGATTTCCTTCGTACTGCAGGCACCATCGCGTTACCGCGAACAATAAAATTTTTCTTCGTTCACCCTCTCGCGAGGAGAAGGGGAGGGAACTTTTCGACGCAATAAAATTCCTTTATGCGACAGATAATTCGTTTCTTTCTCCCAAGAAGCGCAGAAGTGCATTAGCTGGAAGCAGAGAAACGAATCGTCGCTCCAACGCACCGACCCTAGTTCCCTCCTTTTTTTCCCCCCTCATTTTCTAAGTACCCCCAGGCGGTGCAGCCATGTTTCACCCTCGGACTACTCGTTTTTAAATAATTAATGGAGAATTGTTAGTGCACGCAGCGAGTAACATCCACTGAATGCAAGTCGGCGAAAAGTTCTCGATAATACCTACCCCCGCGCATTTAACGTTCCGCGTTATTGAAATGCACGCCGGCGCGCTTGTAACGGGCGCAGCGAAACGAAGTAATTCCGAATCTCGTTTACCACTGCTCGGCTGGCAACGGAACGAGCAAAGTTTCGCGAGCATAAAACGACGCAACGCGTCTCATTCGACGCGGGGGATGAAATACTACTGCAGCATGCGACTCGCATAAAAAGGGTGCAAGCGTGTCGCGCGGATAGTGGAGCGTTAGAAGTATGTACATCCACCTGCAAAGGATGTTGTCTCTTCTTTTTTTCACCCTGTTCCCACCCTCGCCGGGCAGCCGCTGATTACTTTACTTCATCCCACCTGTCGGCTAGTTTTCGCGCTCCTTCGACTCCGGATGAAATAATCCGCGGCAAGGAAACTGCGCGAGAAAGTAAAAGTACAGGTGAAGTCGGAGGCTCGATGAAGCAGGGAGGCAGAAAAAAATGCGAGCCTGGGAGAAAAGGAATAAGGGGGCGAAGGGTGGACGCCTGAAAGGCGAGGTAATTAGCGAGAATGCCCTCGTAACCGTTGCTGCTGCCGCTTCCAAGCGGAAATTCTCGTTCCGAGTCGGAACATCTCTTTCCATCCCTCTGTCCCTCTTTATTCGGGACCGTGAATATCCTAACGAACGGACCGGGGATCTCCTCGATGTGTTTTCAATCGCTGTTAATGGGAATACCGGAAGAAGGAGCGCGCGATGTATCTTGAGCACGATCGGGCGCGCTCGCCCGAGCGAAACGCTCGCGCCTTCCTTTCGTTCTTTCGTTTCCCGTGCCGCTTTCACGGGCGGAATTTTACTCCCGCCTATTTCCCCCCCCCCCCCCCCCGCTCGCAACGCCAGACGCCTCTTTCTTCCCGTTTCCTGTCTGAAACACGATAACGTTCAGAATGGAAAGGAGTAGCGACACCGAGCCAGCCATTGTCTGTTGGCCACATTCACGGAATGCCGGTCCCGTGTTCGAGACTTCGATGACGATTTCTCTCGCAGCTATCCAGTCTCACCCTCTCCGAAATTATTTCGCTTCCCTCGCAAGACGAGCTTCGACTTCGCTGCGCAAGGCAAATTTGAAGAAGCCGTGGAGCGTGAAATGTTTCGCGCTTCCTGAAAGAATGTCGCGGCGCTAATGAGGGGGGAACTGTGTTTGGCGAGGAATCCGTGAGATTTTTCTTTAAAAGATTCGCTCCGAAATCACGTCCGTGGACGTGCCCGCGGTAATTCGCTACATTGAAGGTAGTCGAACGCGAGAAATTACAACTCCTCGATCGATGGCTTTCAGACGAAGGACCCACCGTGCTCGAAACTTTCGAGCTCCTCGGAAGAGAACGAAATACCAAATCCCTCCGGGAGAAGTCAAACACTCGCCCAGCTTTTTAATTCCATCGCCGGCGACTCGTTGCGCTTTGTACAGTTCTATAAAAAAAAAAATCGAAAATCGTGAAGCCTCCTTTTGAAAGCGCATGAGCTCACTCGTTGAAATGTAAGATCGTTTGTGACGATGAGAAACAGGGGTCGATGGATGGGCTAATTAATTCAGCGGGACTGCTAACTCGGCGCATGGTTCTATTTCTCGCTGAAGCGCCTACATTCGCCGTGTTAAAGAGTCTCGATAACTCTCGGACAGCGAAAGATAAGGGGTGAAGCTCGAAATCGGTCGCACTCCTCCAGGTGATCTCTAAAAATTTGAACCCAGCAACTCGATGGAAGAGAAGCTAGACGATCAGATAAGAGAATGTTTAACCGACGGTGTAATAGATAGACGGGTGTTCCCACTCCTCTGCATATAAGGCTGACTTTTTGGGCATAATACCACTACAATCTCATTAAGGGGTTATGCCAGTCAGGCGGCCGAAAAGAGGCGAATGTTTGTGATTTTTTCTTTGGAAAAGCGGAACCATATATTTTTACAGAACTTTTTGCACTTAAAAGAGCAACATTTTCTTGCAGCTGGTTATAGAAGCACTCTGGTTAACCTCGAAATAGAAAGACCCTGCATATCGAAATAGAAATACACCGAAATACGCAGTAGGTCCGCGACGAACGTCATTGAAGGAAATTTATTATTTAAAGAGCCGAATTTGAGAATCGACCGCCCTACACTCGAATGTATAAAAGACCCTAAAAGGATGACCGCCTAGTGCTCCCTTAGAAATAGATTTCCCTATATTCAGGCACAGTTCGTTCAGAAAAGCCAGCTGAATCTTTTAAAATAACACCAACCAAGCGCGGTAAGAAATCATCGAGTGTATGCAATTAATATTAATGCCGGGCCCGTTCTTGCACGGCCATCGAGTCTGGTTATACCGCGTAAAGTGGTTAACGTTAAACTTTGCGCGGCTAACGAAGCAAATTCATTTCGCTGAAGATTAGTTGGCGCGGAGCGTATTAGATTTTCGGTCGTTAGCGCGTTCATTTTCTCCTTCGCCGACAGGGAAAACACCGTTCGCGCTGCCTCCGTTCCGATCCGAATTAGCCGGCTCGAAATTAATTGAATCCCGGTGTGCGTTACTATTAATTCGGCCTGCCGTGCTCGAACGTGAACTAATTGCGTCGTCCGTCCTCGTGGGAACTGGGGCGATCGGGGGAGGGAGGAAAAAGGAGGAGAAGCCTGCCTGTATATTAGACCTGGGAAGTCGCGTTACTTCGCTGAAAAACCGGCAGAGAATAGTTGTCAGGTTTTTCGGGGCGCCGTTGTTTCCGCGTCCCCGCGAGTAACGCGCGACAAACAATTAAGTATAATTCCGCTCAGTTTGCAGCCCCCACCGAGCATCGGGGCACGGGGTAATTAGGAAGCTGGCTTCCTTGGCTCGTTGCTTGCTAAGTAAACGCATTGTCTGGGAGCAGTCAAACGGCGGACGCTCCTCCGGAGCTGTAGCAAACACCTGGGTTACTTTTTGCATACATGCGTGCGAGGGTTCTCCGAGGATCATTATTTGCCTGGGCAAAGTATCCCTGAATTTATGAGAAAGATGTTGAGGGTGTTTGCGCAGGATTAGAAGATGAGGAACGGAACTAATTAAGGGAATACTACGGGAACCGGGATGTTATCGAGCTACTCTCTACAGGAGTGATTCGGTGTGCACGACCGAAAAGTCCCGAAAAGTGGTAAATATTTTTCGAGAGGCACGGCAACGTGGATGGAGGAAGTTGCGCTCGCTGAAAACTCCGCGGAAATATTTGACAACGTTCGGAGATTTATGTGTCGACGGGTGACCTAAAATTGCGCGGGCTTTCCAACACTTTTATCCGAGGGCTGAGGGATCCTGGCAATCAGATTTACCGCGAATCGGGGGTGAAAGAAAGGGGCCGGAGCAGCCGAGATGCTTCCTAAACACAGCGTCGCGAGCAGCGGGGAATCTCGTTTGCAGAGCCATACATCAAATCGGGAGAGACTGAAGGATTCGCAACAATACTTCCTCATCCCGCGGAAGTTCGAGCGCCGTAATTGCCGCAACGTTCCGCCTTGCGCAGGCGAGCCTCGCGTGCGCTGACATTCGCAAACAATTATTCGTTCTCAAATATTTGGAAGTTCCTCGTTTCCGCGTTTCTTCCTCGAGCGCGTTTAAGTAAACACGTATTTTGTATTCGTCCCATTCGCCTCGCGATATTGCGTCGCGAAAGCTTTGCCACATTTTTGGCCTACTTTCCCCCGTGCGCAGTTTTGATACCAGCGGAGAACAGCGCGGAGAAGAAGAAGGGAATCGCTCGGCCGCCCTGAACAGCCGTGGCCGTATTTACAGGGCAAATAAAAATTTCTGCGAAACGATAGATGCGGAGGGTAATAGCGCAATTTTCAGGGAAATTGCAGGCGTACACGTGCCCGCGCATCCCCGTGCAGTGGAGCCGAGGCACGGAAGAACTGTGGCGCGACACTGGATGCACGCTTAAGCCGATGATTCTTTCGAGTGAACGGTGGGTTCGGTGCGTCTCGATCCCAAGCCACTCGACGCCCCTTCATTTTTCATCCCCAGGCCGGAAGGCAGAGAATTATGGCGGAAGCGGCGCGCGTAGACGCAACAGGACCGAGGAACAATGCCATCCGCGGCCGTAGACACAGCCCATTTAATTAAACGCAACGATGATTGCTCGCTAATTCGTGACGTCAATTCGAGGAGCGCATTGTTAACGTTATAATGACGAGGGGGGATTCATGGGACGGGGCGCGGCAAATGGAGTACGATTTCCATTTGTCAGTGGATTTCGTGCGCGGCCCTCGACAATGCCGCGTTTCACGAAGATTTCGTGCAAGGCTCGTTGCGTCCCGCTATCGAACTCGCGACAAATAGCGGTCGGGGAAGAAGGAATTACCGGGGACCGCGGCAGCAGCCCCTAACCGTGCCGACGGTATATAATCTGCGGAAATATCTGCGGTATTTAACAGGTCAACGGCGCCCGGCGGCTGGCTCCAAAAATCATCCCTTGCATTCAGCGAAAATGAGCAACGTCCCGTGAAACCTACAAAATATCATCGAAAAATAGAACAATGTCCCCTTGTTACTCGTAGTCTGCTAATGGATCGAAGGCTCGCATAATTTCTCGGATTTTTGTGAGAGCATTCGTTATTTGAGAGCGGCGCTTTGTTCGCGTTCCACGAGGCGCGCGAGAGTGGTCGATTTTCAGGCACAGGCTAAAAATGCAACGCGAAGCACGCGAAATGCGCCAGGGAATAGGAGCAGCCGCACGTGTACATCCCCGCTGGTTCAACGTGGCACCGATTGCGTGCTGATCGCAACGAAAATCTGGGTATCTGACGGGTGCTTGAATTGTCGAACGAGACAGCGGAACTGGCAATGGTGGCGATAAATCCTGCAGTGTGTCACTTTAATAAGTATTAAGCCTCTGCGACATACGTGCCAGAGATAGAGAAGATTTACGTTGGCTAACCCTCAAATTCCAGCGATTTTCTACGCCTTCAGGGACAATAAAGGGTCCCACCCGAAAGCGTGACTGATTAGAAGGGTGGCGCCTGTGAAGCTGTCCATCGGATTTGAATATCCAGCGAAATTGCACGCCCAGATAGCGATTTCTCTCCAGAGGGGCTTACTTTTATATTCTCGGGGCACGTGATCGAGGCGTTCTGTCATGGCGGAGAGATGGAAACAGTCTTCTGCGAGCTGCAAAGCCCTAGGCGTTGTGCAAGAGACACGCGTCGATGGGTAACCTCCTGGCCGCGTGACGAACATCCGAGATTCGACTGGTATACGCTGGCTTCCGCATTTCTCCGACAGCTTGGATGCAAGTCGAGCAACTGCTTTGCTGTTCGTGGGGAAAAAAATTGCAAAATTTCCTTGACGACCGCAGACATTTAAAGCACAGTCTACATATGTACCCACGATATCGTAGTCGACGCTTGCAAAGCTGCGCGGTAAAGCCGCGATCGCGGACGCGAATGAAAATAAAGGAAAGCTGGTTAAACCATGTGGAACGTCGGGAAACGATAATCGTTGGTAGACGAGTGCATCCAGTAATGAGGATCGTGGAGAATACGAAGTGGTACGTAAGCAGAGATTTATGTGCGCCCTCGCTGGTGCAAGGCAGATTTACATATCGTGTTTCGCGCGTTACTACCTTGGACTACGTTGCAGGAAAGTGTCGATTCTCTGGGATTAACGTGTACCCGCGGGGCTACGGTAAATCACATCGTTGATGTGATCGAGAGTACCTTCGGCCTGCAACACTCGTATACCGCTGAAAAGTGTTTGGCGAACTTCTTTCGAGCGGGGTGTTCCAGAATCGACGAATTAACAGAACTTACGAACTCACGAAGCTTCAGACTCCAATCACCAGCCAGGACAGTATTTATCACGCCTGACGCGGCCGGCCAGTAGTACGAGCGCGTTATTGGTCAGACGCGCGGCGTTAAGGGGACTAGGCAGTCGAAAAATCGATTTTTTTTTATTGCATTTTCCGAAAGTGCTATCTTTTGTGAATAAAATGCCGTTTGGGTTATATTAAAATTCGCAAAATTGTTGATTTGGCAGCTAAAAAGATCAAGCGGTAACTTATAGCGTCGCCTTTGCCCGGAAACTTCAAACGCGATTTTCTCGAATCTTTTTTCTCTTGGATTTTTCCTGAGTGCGAACGAATGGAGGTTCAGATCGACTTGAAAAAAATTACAGGATGTGTGAAACATGTGCCATTTCGCCGCAAACCTCTGATATGGTCAGTAAAAATTCCAGATTTTCATAAAAAAAATTGAGGAGTAACCGGATTTTAGCAGCGCACAAATAAGAACGAATTTTTCTCGGAAAAATAGCCGTTTTTCAGCCACCAATCGCATGATTTTGATTTAATTGTTGTTTTTATAGGTTTGCGCGGAAACTATGAACCCAACAAACAAGAATCTCACATTTGAAATGGGATTACGTCACATTTTAAGACCGATATTAAAGCAAAACGACAGAAAAACGTTAAAATGTTTACCCGTCGGCAGCGCCATTTTTAAAGCACATATGTAGGATCACGGAAAAAAGGAAGTCGCCTCAACGGGACTCGAACCCGCGATCTCTAGATTTGCGCGCTGGCCAGCCGCCTTAAGGCCGAGTTTCCTAGCCGCGATCGGCGGCGGCGGCTGGCGGCGGTCCCACTAGTGCAATGGAGAGGTATGCATCTGTGTCTCCGTTGCGCTAGTGGGACCGCCGCCGGCCGCAGCCGCCGATCGCGGCTAGGAAACTCGGCCTTTAACCACCTCGGCTACCGCCGACTTCCCCGTCCTTGTTCTTCCGTATCCGCCTCTTATGTTATGGGGGTTCCTGATCCCACACATATATATTTCTTATTAATTTTTTTTCAATCTGTATGGTAGTAATAAACATTGGGTAAAAGCATATATCTGGATGTGCTCTCATTTGTTTACAAATAAATAAAGGACAGAGTCTCTTTCTCAAGAATAACGACTGCCCAGTCCCCTTAAGGTGGAATCAGACGGCGCGTGAATCGGCGAGCTTGCTCGGCTCGGCAAGTCGGTTTGGCGACCCCGACTCGCGATCCATGACCGATCAGACGGCGCGTGGCTTGGCGAGCTGGCTCGGCTCGTGTAGCTCGGCAAGTCGGCTTGGCGAGCCGAGCCATGACCGATCAGACGGCGCGTGGATCGGCGATTCACGCGCAAAGATCGCCGATTCACGAGCCGTCTGATTCCACCTTTACGCGTGCTAGGGAGCGACCCCCTTCGATCTACACACAGCCCAAACAGTGAGACGCGTGTTCAGGGGCTCGGAATAGTAAGAAGCAAGCATGCGGTCGCCTAACGCGCGATCAACAGGGTAAAAGGATGGGAAAGCAGGCCGCGGAGGGTCGCAGGATCATTGAACCGGCGTGAAAGCGGCTCAGTTGGCATACGGCGCGTCTCCCTTCCAAGAGATCGATGTATCTTCTTGCCCGCGTAATCCATCAATCGGACGCTGAAGACAATAGACGGCTAGCACGGTCGTATTAGCTCGGTATCTAGGATACGAGGCCCTTTCTACGGTATTATAACGTCACTCAGGATTTCCGGTTCGTTTCATCTGCATCCGATCGATGATAACCCTCGCCCATTACGCATGCAAACATCGACAGTATCCTTTCATCTCCCTCTAGCTCTCTCCCGGCCCCTCTTTATCTTCTATCTGTCCAGTCTCCTCTACTTAGCCTACCCATCGGTCGTTGACGGGTTCCTGGAGATGCGCGCGCGCGCGCCCCCGCCTGTGTCTCTAGACAGTCTGCCCTCCTACGGCAGCGTTCGTGCCTGCACCGGGCTGCATTATGTATGCAACATTGCAATTTGCATGGCCCCGCTATCGTCTGCTCTACGTGTGCAGTTCCTCTGACCGAAGTGGACGGTGGAGGGGCTGGATGCACATGAGCAACGACCGGCTACGTAAGGCCGCGGACATTACGTTTCGTATTAGCATTTGCATGTTTAACCAGCTATCTCCCAAGTCTTCTATTATTTTGTTCCGCCCGCGCCATGCTCGTCCTATCTATCTATCCGCCACCGACAACTTTTCCTTCCCCCCGCTCTTGGCCCTCCCCCGGCTCCCCTCGCTCCCTCGGTCGTCGCGGTTCCTCCCGGTTACTGTTTAACAAGCCATCTTCTCGAATATCGTTTCCTGGTGTACCCCTCGAGCTACTGGTTAAAAGTTTAACCCAGCACACTCTTTCCCCGATCCTCCACCTCTCCCCCTAGCAAATCAGACCGCCCCTTCGCGACCGATTACGTGCCCGTGGACAGAGTACACGGCCGTGTGTGATATGGACGACGTGCCAGGGGAAGTGTAATATGCATTTACTCGAAACGCCTCCGGCTCTACTTACTCGGGACGGGGGTTGCGCCTGGAAATATTCGAAGAATGTTTTTCGTCTTTGCGCTTCCGGGGGGAAGAATGCATGTAATCTAAGTTTGTCCCTCCAAGAGCCTGGCAAACTTTCCCCTTGACTGCTCCAGCTTCCACTTGAGGCCTGCTCACTTTTATCCCACGACTCCGTCCGTCGGTAACGGCATACGCGTCAGAATCTCGGCCGTGCAATTCGATCTTAATACGTTACACGTCCCGTCGCCGACGGAGCATTCCAGGCGTGGACGTTATAATGCTCGGCCCTTCGGGTGATTTCCGTAATTAAGTAGCTCCGGGACTGGCTGCACGCTCCGCTGTGACCAAACTCAGCCGCCTCGAATTATTAATTGGCCCGCTGGCAGGCTAATTACCAGCACGCTTGAATGACTAACTATCACCGCCGCTAGATTCAACAATTAAGTTCCCGAAAGTTCTCGAGATGGCTCGCGAGCCAGCCGAGACAATCGTCGGGCCGCCGAAGAACCCCGCGGCGGAGCAGCCCACAGGCCAGAGGGTTGGGAAAGTGGAGGAAATCCGTCGTCTGCGCGGCCACGGTTTCGCACGGACCGGTGAAACTGGCCAGGAAACGAGGGTGGCTGAAATTACGGCGCGATTTCGTCGTCCCCTGCCCCGAGACGCTCGGCGAGGTGGAAAAAAGTGGCGAAGCTAAAGGAACGAGGAGACACGGGGCTTGGCTTTCGCGGCGACACGCGCCCGTGAGCGGGGAAGACGCGACTGCAACCAGACTATTCCAGACGGCGAAACAGGAAAGGGAGAAAGAGGGGTTGCGACTAAGCACTCCGTTTAATCTACCGTGTTGCATAAATGCATAATCTCTGCACTCGCGAACTGGATGGCGGCAGACGTTTTTTCTCGCCTCGCCGACTCGGTTCTGGACGTGCCCAGGAAGGGCTGATACTTAAGTGATTTTAAAACCGCCTCTGTTACTAAGGTCGGGGCCAGATATATTGGCCGGTGAGTTTCGTGAGGGGTATTCTCCCACCACACCGTTTGCCTGCCTCGGTGCTCCTTTTCTCAACGTTTTCTTACTCGCTCTCGCCTTCGCAGAACAAGAGTGAGCCAGAAGTGGTGGGGATAGTGCCAAGCTTCTGGCGTGTAGGTCAAACCGAGCTGTCAGCGTAGATGTACACACATCAGAATAGGTGTGTGTTAGCTCCGAAAAAATTCAGGAGCTTTATTGGTCAGAACATGATTCCTTCTCGATAGCTTCATCTCGTATTGGTCTACGAATAGCTTCGTCACGCACACAAATATTACGCTAAGAATAAATAACAGCCAAACGGCTAGATTCAGGCGGAACCGAGCAGCGTTCCCGTTACCCCACCATACCCTGCGACGACCACGCAACTCCAACTGACGAATCCACGATCGTCAGATGGTGGTAGTTGATTTCTCCTCAATCGTTGCTCGCGAAAACGAATTCACCGGCCAATATAGGGGTAAACAGTGTAGTTGTTGGCCAGCTAAGTCAGAGGTTCACATAAGCGTTGAATTATAAGTCTTATTTTGCTATCTTTAGGAACACAATTAGTGTTAATAGCTGTAAACGACTCTAATAGTCTAGAAATAGAATTTGTTTAAAGAAAGAGTAGAAGGATCCACAAAAATTTTACAGAAAATACGTTTCCTATCAAAACACATAGTTATTGGCCAGACGAAGGCAATGATTGGCCGATCGTTTGGCAGTTATTGGCCACTATTTCATAACCTATATGTAACATATACCCTACCTAATTCTTAATGCTCTAAGACCTAATTATGAAATAATGTTAATGTAAAATAATGAATTAATTCGGTTAGAAACAGGATTTAAATTATTAAATAAAAATGGATATATTCATAAAATGAAACTAAATGTAATGTAATATTATTAAAATTATATAACCTATAATACCTTTTCTATTTAAATGTTTCTATATTAGCTAGTATTGCACCTTCTTTTACATTGTATTAATAGTATTTTCTTTTAAAACATAACCTTTTAAAATCACAACACAGCTATTTCACTGCTGCTATGACAGTTAGGTACCCATTGGCCTCGTGGCCAATGACTGTCCTGAAACATTATTTACATTACAGTTCTTGGCCACCTATAATTTCTGCAATAATGTATAATTTTAATGAATAAATAATCATTTTTTATAAAGTTTAAACCTTTATTTGTCTATATAACGAATATGAGAGTTATATATATATATATATATATCATAAATGCATTAAATTATCTAAGAATTGCCTGATGTAACCGTATGGCTATTCAATTCAATCACTGTAGTTTTCAAGCATCGATTTCAAGTCGTCTATTTTTTACACGTAGTATAACAATTATTAGCGAAATAGTGATTGCATTCGACGCATGAAAGTAGAAGGTATCTGAATATGTTCATTATAAAAGGCATAATGTACATTATTTCTTAATATTCATGTTTTTAAAAAAAAGGCCAATCACTACCAGGTGGCCAACAACTACACTGTTTACCCCTATCTGGCCCCAACCTTAGGATGCAATCGACGATAAAGATTCTAATTCGGAAGAAATACCTACTCCGAAGTTTCCCGTCAACATCCGATCACCTTCGGGTCCGCATTCCCACGAGTGATACTCATATTCCGATAACGGAGTTCGCATGGAACGTCGTTAGTCTGAAATCTCTGCGGTTCAGACATGCACCATGGGACATCGATGCCTTCATATTGAACCGTAACCGAGTAATGACGCATTGAGTGCTCTCGTTGTCGATAATTACGCCAATGCACGCGGTGAAAATCCAAAACGGTGACTAGTCAATTACGCGCGACGTCTTACTCCGGTGAGTCTGCTGGCCCTGATGTCGTTTAAAAAATCGCACTTTCGTGCACGTTCGCGGAACGACAGCCTCGAGTCAGTGCCACGCGTGGCGTAAGATCGACGGATGATGATCGTGGCGAATCGCGATCGTGGCGCGCCGTTCCGCTCGAATCGGCGAGTTTCGGAATATGTGGAAAGCTCGGGTGAAATGAAAGCTCGAGATAGAGGAGGAGGACGAAGGGAAACGAAGGGAAAGAGAAAGCGGCAGGAAGAGCGTGTGTATGGAGCAAGTGTACGAGATTCGAGAAACCGTACCGTACTGGTTGCAGGTCAATTTAATCCTGGACGGTAGTTGGAGTCCACTTAAGTATCTGGTAAATAGATTCCGATCGAGTACCTATCCTGGATCCCTGCAGACATTCGATACTCCGCGCTCTACTATCGACCGTTCGCTTTTACCCGCCCACTGCCCTCTGTTTCTCTATCCGTCCCTCGATCCACCCATCTTCCACCCCCGTATCGGCTATCTATCCATGGATCGTCCGACGTCGACCCTATCTCGCGCTTTCTCTCGTTCCCGCCGGTTCCGTTACTCGTTTAAGACAAAATCGACGGGTTGTTGGGGCACAGTCGGCTTAACATTCAAATCAATATCCATTCATCCCTATCCACTCGATGGCTACGATCCCTCGGTCATCCGAACCACCCCGACATAATGATAACGACTACCACCATCCAGAGGCGATTGAAAATGAAAAGGAGCCCTGGGAAATGAAATCCAAAGCCGCGATATGCTACGAGAGACGAGAAGAGATGAGAGCAACAGGGCCCTTGATAGATCGGCTCGTTGGCTTTCATTTCGAAGCGGGCAATTGCACGATCGCGTCCAAACGAGTTAATAATGTTTCTGTCGAGCTTCATAGTACCTACCTGTCAATTATGGAGGAATATTTTTTTATTAGCACGGCTCATTTGGAACAGTGTTATTATCGTTGTTAATTCCGCCTTTGTGCCGCGGAAAGAGTGAATAATCAGTGAGGAATATTTTGACGCACAAAGACGTAATTACACGCCAATAATGAGGTCACCTCGGCGAATTGTCACCGCGTTTCCCGCACGATTGTGAATTACTTTCGAATACTCGGGGGATATTTTTTATCCCCGGGATGTAGAGACTTTGATCGAAGCATGCATTTAGATTGAATGCTGGTTTCTCTCCCTTCTCTTATAACGATCAAAAGGAAGTGCGGATAAATGTTACGCCCTTCGTCCCAGTCTCTTAAACGCGCAATTTGGAAATGCCCCGAGTTCGACGCTCGATCGGCGCGCGGTTTTTATTCCACCCCCATTACGCCATGTCGCCGCAACCTCCGCCGCCCTTATACGTGGATTTAATCGATTTCGGTGTGGGGGAGAACGTTGGTAATGGGATTTCAGCAATCAGACGCCGTCGTTGGAGCTAATATAGCGGCCATCGGAGTTAATACACGCTCGATAACCGGCCGCAGAAAGGATGTAATCGAAGCACGAGAAACGATCGGCGCTTCGAGACAATGGCATTTCCTACCCGCCCCTCAGCTCCTCGCCCCCAGGAACTCGACAAGAATTTCGCCGAGACTTTGACTTTCTCGGCCGGCAACTCGGCGCACAGCCGAGTTCCATTTGGCATTGTTACCTCGGTATTTCGGCGGGGAACTTGGGGGCCGGTTCGATTTCCGATTGGTTGCCGGCTCGAGAGTTAACGCTGAAGCGAATCCAAGTAGAAGGTACATTAATGGAGCGTATATATCCATGCTCGCGAGACGTGTACCGGCTGAGTTGTAAACGGAGGGATAGACCCGAGTTTCCCTGCGATTTTTATCGAGAAGTTTCAAGGACGAACTCTCTTCGACTGGATGCGTTTGTCCCTCATCGACGTATACAATGCCCGCGCGCCTTGACCGCGATATTTACTCCCTCTGCGTCGTAGGAGGCAAGAACTCAACGTTCTCCACGTCCACCAACCGCGATTAGAGTTTTAACGAAAATACCTGAGCCCGCCGGTCGGTGAACAGCGCCGAATCGCGGCCACGAAAACCGCCGTCAGATGATTAACGTGTTTGAACAATAAGGGAACTCATTAAACGTGAAATAACGAACAAACGGAATTGCCGGGAGGGGTGTGGGGCAACGGGGAAAAACTTCTAACTCGCTGTAATTCGAGTTATCGCGGCCTGGGGCCAAGTTATAATTAAAAAGCCCGACGAGAGCGATGTGGTAATTAGGAGGAAGCGGTCGCAAAGGGTAGGGAAACGCGTTGCGGAATTCACGGTCGGCGATTGCCTTCTTCTCATAAATCATACGGCGATCCGCGATCCGATATTCTGATCTGCCAGCAAAGTGTAATCTGAACGTCCGATGTCCTCTCCACGTATGTTCCACGTAACTGATTAGCGTTTGGAGTATCGCTAAAAGCATACCGAGCACCCCTCGCTTTAGCGGGGTCGTTTCCCTTGCGCCTGTACGGGACGCGCGTGGAAAACGCGGCCTGTTTCGCAGGATGGCTCTGGGCCAAGCGAATTATTAATCGCGCGCGTCCTCCGGAATTAAATGAATCACGACAGGGTGCGAGAGAGAGAGAGAGAGAGAGAGAGAGGCATTATTGCCCGGACGTATGTACCGGCAGACAGAGGGAGGACGCGAGCCGTATAGCTAGAAACGATTGCATCGCGTTCGTTAATTCTCGGCCGATAAAAATTGTATGGGAACAAGCGAGACATCGTGTATCGGGTTTCAATGGATGCCGGGCGGCGTGTCTGCCTCTTGGGCAGCCTTTGGGCCCTGCAACGAAATCCGTTTGGGATTTGAATAATTTTTGTCGCTTATCGTGCACGGGGCAGGAAACGAGGCCACCGGTAGCTTTGCCCCGGACGGCAATAAATTATTCTTGGAACTATCGAGCAGCTTTGACGCTCCCACTCTCCCTTCGTCTCTCTCATGCCGTTTCCCTCTTTTCCGCCCTCACTCTCTCTCTCGGTGCACGTAACGCGCGCAACTTTCGAATTTCGAACCGAGAGTAATTCTACCAGGGATTAACGGGAGTTAATAGTTGGCGGGCCAAATTTCCTACGTGTCTCTCTCCATTCCCCCCTTCTCCCGCCCCCGCCGCCCTCGCCCCTCCGTCTCTGTCCCTTTTTGCGCAGTGTTCGCTAATTAATCGGAACGTTCCGGCGCAACGGGTCCCTAGCAATTGCGGGGGCGAATTCGGCCCAAGAATTGAAGCGAACGGCGTCGATTTTTCCCTCCTCTGTCCCGACGATCGCTTCCGAGTCTCCTCCGGCTTTCCACTCGCATGACAATAACGCGCGAAAGTAACGCAAGCCCTCGGGGCTGAAACGAACCGAGCGGATGCTCGCTCGACGGTCCACTGTGCTCGCGCGTTTGCTCGAGCGTTTGCTCGCTTCGACCGTAGTGGAGGCAGATCCTGCCGAAGTGGGGTGTTTCTCAGGGAGAAACGATTTTTACAGAGTCCTCCGGTAAGCACGGGTAATCAAGGGATCGATGAGAATGGCTTTAACTAGCCCTCTGCCGACGGTGCTGCGGACCCCGTTACACCAGCGAGGTAATAAAATCTCTAGTGGACAACGACAGTTTCGTTCTCGCAGTGTCGCCGAGGCGGAAGAACCGTACACGCCGCGCGGAATGGTCAATTTCCCTCCAGCAATCAGCTTCAGCCGAAATGGCGCAATGACGATGCCCCGCGAGCTCCAAGTAGGCGGTTCGCGGGGGACGATTTAATCAAGCCCTTGCGCCCGCAGTCACGCAGCTCAGTAATTAATAAGAACGTTACACTGGGCTCCTCCTCTTTGTGCTTCTCCGTCGACCGTTTCTTGGACTCGTGCTCCACGCGGCACAAACGACGCCGCAACATAGGTACGGAGAATTTGGTCAGTCGAGTCCGCCGGACGTCCTCCATTCGGCGGTACCAGCTATTCCCCAGGGGAAACGGCTTTCACTCGGCGTCCCGGTGCCTTTTTCTTCGCCCGTCGTTTCTCCCGTCTCGCGGACGGCCGTCGGGATCCTGTGGCCACGGCTTCCATTAACCGTGGCACAGCCGTTTTTCCAACGGGGAAATGACATTTCAGGCCGTGGCGGCGGTATTAGTGACCGCGGCGCTCTTCGACGCGCCAGACCACGCTCCCATTGCGACTGGCTGTTCATTCTTCCCGTGTCCAACGCAGCCGGAAGCTGCAGGAACACCAGCTGGGCCAGAAACCCTTTCCGCGAAACTCGGACATAATTCAGCGAGAATCTTGAGTCGCGTATAAACCTGATCGACTTCGGAAGAATTCAATTCGAATGGGAGGAATCTCCGTTTCACGAGAGTTTGGGAGAAACGAGATATCAGTTCACAGGGACAATGGTAAGAAGACGTTGCTGGGGAGGGATCGCGTGCAATTCAAATGCATCCATCAGACGCTCGAAGGGCGGCTCCGTTGATCCCGTTCCCCTGATATCTCGTTGACAGCAGTTGACAAACGTTGGTCAGTGACAACCGTCAGCTGACAGTCCATTGGCCGCGACTGCTGGCAGTATTTCTCCGATATCCCTGGCCTGGTCCGCGACAGGCGTTGCGATGCTCGCGGCCACGTCGGCGAATTAATTAAATCGACGCGATAGGGACGGAACAACGAGGGACCTTTGATGATCGGGATGATGGCTCCGGTGAACACGCGACTGCCCAGATCCGCGCAATAATTCTTAATCGCGGGAATATAGGTTACGGGTAATTGGCCCCTCGAGGGGGCAGCCATCCCTTCGGAGCCCTTTGCCGCGATTCATTAAGAAATTAAGTAGGAAAGAAGGCTCGTGGGCCTGCATCGCGTAAATATGTCAAGGATGCTCCACGGTATCCGCCGATCTGGATGCTAATTGATTTACCCCGAGTTAATTAGGATCCATAATTAGGTAGGCTATAGAGCGAGGTGTTGGGACGACCAGTAGCAATTTGCTTTTCCGATAAGGGAGCGACGTGATTGGCATCGGCGCCTCTATTCCTGACCGTCAGGTAAATCAAGGCCGTCACGTAAATCCGGGGCTCTTTGTGAGCGGGAAAATCCCGACGGGCGAGACGTCGAGCTTTATATTATCGCAAGCCATCCCCGCGCTCTCTCTCTCTCTCTCTCTCTCTCTCTCTCTCTCTCCGCCGCCACCCTCGCGGTCTCATTCTCTCTGTCTGAAATACAATATGTGCTACGGTGGTGCAGGGCTCGCTTGAATTAAACGCGCTTATCCCACGCACGAAGAAAAAGAACGTATGAAAAAGGCTCGATTAGGGGAGCAGCGTACATTCTTGCCGTGTAATATCGCGTCTTTGTAAAGGGATTTCGCCGGGGAGCTTCATTACCAACGCGAATCCTTTTCAGATTCACCACGACACCGTGTACCCGTGATATCAACGATATATAGCAGCATTTAGAATTATTCGACCTACTCTGCGGACTCTGTCTGGCACTGCGAATTGTTGATTCTGGGTAGCAGGTAATGCTGCGTGAACGAAATGTCTCGAAGTGTCGCATCTGGCCTCGAAAATAACGCAACGAGCCGCGTTTGTCCATCGAACGCCAAAAGTTATTACCGTGGCTGCAGCACGGTAGCGCGCGTCCACCATATGCGACGTCAATCTCGACCAGTACCGCGGAAAATCAGCGAAACGACACTGTAATTCCCCGCCCCGGATGAAGAAAGACGGGGATGATAGAACTTTTCTCGGCACTGGCTTGCGGACCCGAATTTCGTCCACTAACAAATGCAGAAACGGGGGAGACTCAAAAATGCAGCGGACCGGGGGATAATCCAGCGAAAAGTTGGTCCGAGTTGTCGGTACCCTGGATCGAAAGTTTCACAATTGCCTCGACCGAGCGCTATTAGCATGTTAATTCGATTGGAATTCGGTTAACGCTGTTCTCCACACTCCAATGCAGCACGGTACAGTGCGTCACGGTAAAACGACAGTCTGGAGAACCAAAGAAGCCGGATTCTGCAAAATATTTTGGATCCTATTAGATTGCAGGAGGTTCGCTTTAATAACGAGTTTCATCGATCAGAACTGTCGACGGAAACATCACAATTCCGAGCAGGCACGCGGAATTACAAAGTAAAATTGAAAAATAAATTGAACGGCCCCTGTGTAATTCTATATACTCGTTCGTTTCGATATGTAATTTCGTAAAGCGCGGCCGTTAGGACCTCCTACCCCGTGGCCAGGATGAAACTTTTACCAGGAAACTTTCGTCGCGCTGGTCGAAATTAAATCCCGCAAGATCCGTTCCCCGCGAAAGAAATTCGCCACTAACCGCCAAGTTATTCGAAGTATTATTCCTGTAACTGCGGTCCCGCCCGTTGTGTACGGTCCACATTCTGCATGGTGGATGATATTAAACCCTCCGCTGGTACACGCTCGTAACACGTTTCCATGGAACTCTTCCCTCCAACAATTATTCGGCACAAACAATTTTTTTTGTTTACCTCGCGCTTGCGGATTTCACGCAGGAGAAATGAGAAACAAAGAGGTTCCTTCTATCTGCAGTCACGCGATGGGAAGCTTAACAAGGATTTTCGTGTACATTGAAAAAGTATTTTACGCGCATCACCCTCGCGTGCCTTCGTGCCTGCTTGCCAAAGCAGCATGCCAGAGCGAATATATATATATATATATTCGGCGATCAATTGGAACCATTTTCTGCTCGGATAGATGGACCATCGCACAGTGGGGTATTTGGCCCCAAAACCCGGACATGGCTATTTTAAAATCTTCAAACCCCCATAACTTTGTTAAAATTCATCCAAAGTTGATGAAATAAAAATCATTTTAAAGTTTAAACTTTCTACTTTTCGACTCATTAAATCAATTTTATCGAAATCGGTATCCAGGGGGAAAAATCCGCCCTTAAAGAGGAATGTGCCAAACTGAAAAAGTTTCTTGATGTTTGTCAAGGGCTACGGAGTGCAAACAATATTTTTTGTAATTTTTATGTATACTATCGGAAAGTGCGATCCTTTGCCTTTACGATAAGTCGAACCTCATAAAAAAAGGATGTTTTTTAACAAAGATACAGCCATTTAAAAAAAAGCTACATTTTTAAATGTTTTTACAGAAATTCTTCGTTTACACAAATCGTGAGCTCAGGGGGAAAAGTAAATTTATTGTTTCATTTAGGAATTGCATCGTGACAGCTTTCTTTTTAATAAATTTTATGTTTTCTCCCGTCATCAGTTTGATTCCAGATGGTCCCGCAGCTTGAACCGAACAATTTGCTGACATTTGAATGCCTAGGTACGTATATATATTCTCGTTAAATAAGTAACATCTGAATAACAATAGCGGAAAACATCTAGTTCATGTGACAAATGTTTAAGCGTACTTACCAAGTACAAGTAAAATGAAATTTAATATAAAAGTAAAATCAAAACAGCACTTAAATATGAACTCAACTAATGAACTTAATAAACACAGGATAAATATATATATAACACACACTAAATATAGGCTATACAAAACAAAACTTTAACTGAATAAAATGTAAGAAACACTAAAATATAACATATAAGTACGTAAAAAGTGCTTTGAATATTTTGCCGTGTAGTCTTTGATGGCACTGTTTCATCTGAATGCAGACAGAATTTGATAAAATGTTTATGTTATGCTATAGATAAATCTTTTACTAATTGTAAGTCCTCTACTTTATGTCTGTATTCAGTTGAAACAGTGTCATAAGAGACTACACGCCGAAATTTTCAAAGTATTTTTTACGTACTTATATATTATATTTTAGTTTTTCTCTCATTTTACTCAGTTAATACATATGTGTTCATAATTTAAACAGTTTCATTGAAGAGTTCCTAAACATCTTACGAAGGCCTGGGGAGCGCGACCGTACAGGCGTACGTAAAACGCACCAGCTCTCGATTGTCATTTCTAGCTAAATTAGCTATAAAACTTAAATCCGGACGAATCCGGAACCAATCTTTTTTGCACTGTCTTCACAAACCTTTATCAAATGTAATGGCACCAACAAAAGCAGTTAACACGGCTTAGCAGTATAACAAAATCGTTAATGAAATCTTATAATCGTAAAGAAAATTTACTGAATTTTCGATTATCTTCAAATGTTAATAACTATGCAAATATATATGATAAAAAGTAAAACCTTTTGGAAAGTGTAGTATATACCTACCTGAGAAGCTTCCATAATGCAATAATTCACCAAATTTCTTTACAACATGTTGAAAACTCTAATAAGCCAACGATGTTTCAGAGGACGGTTAAGAAAGAATCGCGAGCTCTAAAATCTCTTAACTTTCGACGAAGCCGGTTGCTTCATGAGTACACAAATGAAACAAAACAATATTCATACATTGTTCCTCAGATATTTAACTGCCTCGAGCACCAAAAATTTTACGGTTTACGCAAAAATTTTTAAATCGATTTATGTCCGGGTTTTGGGGCCAAATACCCCACTGTGCATCGGATGGATGTATTTTTCAGAAAAATTTCCCGAATGCTGATCGATAAATGTAGTCGAAGTGTTCGACTACGACGAGTGTTATCGCTCGGGCGCTTCTATCACCGATCGATACAGCCAACGGCAGAAACAACGCCGGCCCGCGAAATTTCCAGTTCCACGATCGGCTATTCGACGTGCAAAGTTTCCCGGTAGCCATTGATGCACGTAGAACCAAACGATGCCCATGACGGCTAAATTGCAGTTGCTCGAATCGAGCGCGCCGCGGCAGCTCGGGCAGGACACGTCCGCCTGGCGGTCATTAGCGTGTTTCGATGCTGGGCCGCGAGCTCGCAATCAAATTATTCCGTGTGGACATGGCTCACACCCGCGAGCTCTCTGCGGGCGTTAAAAAGGACCGAGCGCTCCCTCGGAATTCTTGGAAATCTGCCCGCGACAGGCGAGCCCGCTCGCTCCACGAGTCGCGATTTACGGGAGCACCTCTTTCCAGCGTGGAATCGGTAAAGTTCCAGCCCCAGTAGCGGTGTTTAAGCCGACGGCGTATGCCAGCGACGGCCGGCGAGCCCCTGTATCGACGTTACAAACGCGTGTACCCCGTTTACCCACGTTCCAGCGGTCGATGAATCGTGACCGGATGGGAAAGGCCGTGGCGCGAATGATCGTTTCGCTCGTTTACAAGGAACTGCCACGCTTGCAACGCGACAGGGGAAATGCCGCAGATGCGCGGGGGCAACGCGTGTACACAGGCGAGCGCGTGGACCTGCATACGCCAGCCTAGCGTCGCGATACATCCAGCCAGGGTGATGTATGCCGCGGCGCGCGTTTCAGATTAGCAGGAATCCCCCACGTGCCCTGCAATATTAGCTGAATATAATCGTAGTCTTGTCGCGACGACGGATCGCCCGTGGCCCAAGGTGTCTCGTGTATTCGAAGACGGCGTCGCCGGTGAGAGTGTAGCGCGCATGGAAGCCGGAGAGCTCGAAGAGGCAAGGCAACGATTCGGCGGGGTAGGTATTCGTTTCAGGTTTTGGGCAGCGCGAACGGATTCGTTACCAAACGAACGGCTTTAACGAGCCCACACTTTTTTCCTCGGCCCCCGTTCGGGCGAAAGTAAATATTTGCCCGAGGCGTATCGCAAGCGAGAATCTGCTCGTTAAACTCGCGCGAAGCGAGGTGGCGAGACGTGCGAGGGGGAGGACGAAAGGAGCTTAATTGTCCACGCGATGCGAACAGGGGGAGGATTTCCTAGGCCCTTTATGTATGTGCATTCCCGCGATTGCATCAACGTGACTCTGCATTTCGACTGGACATCGGAGGAACGCCCTGTTCATGAAGTCTCGCGAATTTTCCTGCGCCAAGAAAATTGTTGAAAAATCCAGCTTTATTCGTCGCTAATTAAAACGATACTTGGACTGCGTTTCCATGTTTGCAGCACTTTGCACACAGAACATTACTGTCCTACACAGCGCGATACAGACCTAGGAACCCGGCATTACGCGGCCGTTGTTCCTTCCCCCCAGTGCACTGTAATTCCGTCGCAATCGCCTCGCAGCAAAGGGCGACAGATGCGGACGAAAATAATTAAAAGTCACCGGCGACGCGGGTTCGCCGAGCAAGGGGAGCGTTCACAAAGATCAGGCCAGGGAATTCTTCTCCCTTGTGGGGCGCTCGAAGGGTGACGGGGCTCGACGTCTCGCGAGGGATGGTCTTTGGAACGAGCGGAAGTGGTGGGTGGAGGAGTAACGCTAGTAGGGCCGAATGGAGATTCGGCCCAGGCGAACCCTCTTTCGCGCTCGCTCGACGCCGAGTGTAATTTGTAGGGCCACGCTCGTTCCTTTCCTATCTTTCATTTTTTGCCTCGCCTCCCGCGATCCCTAATCTCGACAGGCGCCGTGTTGCTACGCCACCTTTGTTGTTCACGGCGTAATTCGCCGTTTAGGGGCGAGGGTGATAGCTAGGGAAACGGAACCGGCATCAAGAAACAATATCGTGGGAAGGGCGGCTATGGAAAGTGGACAGGGGGTGAGAATTCGAAGGGTTTGGGGAGTGTCGTTGGAGTCAAGGGACACGGTGAACGTTCCTGCGACTTCTGTTACCACCTCTGCGAGCTCTCCCAGCTAAATTCAATTTACGGAACGCAAGTAGTCTTGTCTGGCTCGGAGGACGTGTAGCCCTGCAGAAGTGTAGAGGGATTGCGGACCAAAGAGCGTGACTGCTGCACACCTCCGCGAGGCTCTCGTCGAGGGGAGCCGAATGGCATTACTTTCACCCCGGGAATCAGGTGGGAATTTGATGGAGCAGAGTTGAAATTAACACAGCCCATTAACGAAGAATCCTTTTGTGCCGCAGACACGCAACTGCGAGCAATTGTACGTTACCCCGCGCCTCGGCAGGCGCCTTGGTTCGCGATTCACAGCGCAGCACGTACGAGATAATGGCACGTAGCCAAAACAATCGCCGGCCGCTAAATTTCCAGTCAACAAACATTGGAGCCGCGCCAAACGCTATCCCGCCGCTTGCTCTTTAGTCCGAGAGACTTTTATCCTGCCACCCCTGCCATCAGCGTCGCCACCGACTTCTTCCTGCCGCGAGGAATGGCCTCCTCCTCGGTCTCGTGAATAAGCAATTCCGTTTTTCCGAAGGGAACGGCTCATCGTCGGCCGTCCTTCGTCCTCCCGCTGACAATGAGAATCTAATCGTTTTCTTGCCCCTTAATTCCGCTGAAGACGGGAAACGTTTCCGTCCCGCGATCGTATGACTGTTTCCGTGTCATCCAATGTAAATAGTCTAAATGAAGCTTCGGATTAGGTGAACTGCTGACCAAACGGTTTTAATAGCAGCGCCAAAATTAAGGCACCGGGAACGTTGGAGGCAAGGACTCGACCGCAACGAGTCCCGCTGAAAATGTAACGTAACGTATTTCGAGGTGGACGTTAATGTATCGGTTTCGTGGTATCGCATTACCTAAGTAGATAGAGAGCAGCGTATCGACCTGCTATTAAAGCCCATAAATCTCGAGAATTTACGGTGTCGCGGGGACGAAAGCCGCGACGCTGTCCAGCTTCTTACCGCTTCTTCCGCGAATTATAATCCGTGGAGGAGGAAATAGTGGCCGTTGCCATGGAGTCGCGGGAAAAACGATGGAAACGTGAACGCCCGGTGCATTATTCGAGAATTATGAGAACGACGGGGTCGGTTAAATCGACCTGATACAGTAGAAGTTCTGACTAATGTCTTTCTCAAGACACACGCTGAATTTGTCTTACACCGTACCCCGAATTCCATTCAGCACGTTTCCAGTTTAATTCTCCTGACGATTCTTAAATACAGATTTTCCCTACCAAAGTATCTCAGCAAGCTGGTAACCCCTTGCAATTAGTCCAATAAAAATCTTGCCGACCGACTTTCTAGTTCACTACCTTTGCCCATTCCTCCGTTCTACGGGCGTCTGCCAAAAGTGAATGACGCTGAAGAGATAAATAGACAAGCAGGTTACAGAGAAATGTTCCAAGTGGAATGTGGCGGACAGCAATTGGAAGTTGAGTCGCGGGGCATCGTAAATTCCGTCTTTCTGAAGCCAAGGAATCGAAAACCGTTGCACCACGCCCCATAGATTACATCGCGAAACTCAAAGCGGACCAGAGCCTCGAGATGGGGCCGACCGCGCCGACGGTCGACCGAGGGAACACGAACGTGCACTAGAAATTATTGGCGTGTCCTCCAGGTAGCTTCATGCTCCGTCTGTGATCCAATTGGCAACAGTTTATTAAACTCGACGCCCGTAAGCTGGCTTACTACGTCCCGGGGACTTGGACAGGTTGACACGACCAAGAAATTGGTGGCCATTCAATGTGTGTGAGTGTAGCTGGGTGGGTAGCTTCTTACGCGGGGGGACGTATCTTCTCTCAGCGATTGTTCGATTCCCTCTCAGCGAGGCGAGGCTGAAATTTTCGAGTATTCGGTGGAAGGCTGGCGGAACGATACCGGGAATCAATTTCCAATTGACTCGCGGCTGCCTCGGAACAGAGTTACGGAAACTTCCTGCTCGTTCCATGATTCGGCGACGGGGAGTATCGATGCTCGCCGCATCGGCGCATAAATCGTTAAACAGAAGCTGTGCGCGGAGCTGCGGTGCCAGGGCCGATTAAAATTTCAGAAGGTGTCTTTGTGCCGAGGCGCTGATCGGTTCCTCGAGAGGCTGGATGGACTCTGTCTATGTTGGTAGACGCGTGGATCGGGTTTTCGTGCTGGCCTCGATCGGTCGCGGTTCATTCAAATTAGGCAGGCCATTAGGCTGTAAACAGCGTCGTTAAACATCGATTATCGGCGGCTGTTCCGAGCCCGATAACGCGGGAATAATGAAGCCTCGGGTAAGATTAACCGATTGTCTAGCCCCTGGAGGCGTGTTACACCGGAATCGGACGCCTCTTCTTTATCCCCCTAACCGTGTCCTCTCGTTCCCCTCGAAATCATTCGAGCACCGTTCGCCCTAATCGTTCACAAGCTGCGTATTCCGGTTGCCGCGGGTCCCGCGGGTCTACTTTCCACGGAAATTTTGTGTCCAGCCACCTTTTCGCCCCTCTCCCATCCTTGTACCTATTTTCCATCCATTCGAGACTCTGTATACCACGAACTCGTGGACTCCTCGCCAACTGTTGCTCTCGCTGTTTCGATTCCTTTGGCGCGCGCTGCTTTGACTCGTTCTCGACAGCTGTTATCGTTCCCCCGCCAAAGTGATATCGTTAAACGCTCCCCCCCCCCCGCATCTTTCTACGCCTGTATCGGACAATAGAAATGGAAATGATGTAATTTCACGTCCTTCCGACGAGCGGTTCTTTACAATCGACCATCTACCGTTACGTGGGCCGCCATAGAAATCGTCGAGCACCGAGAAGTGCTCGTTTAAAAGAACAGAGGGAAAGGAATAGGTATCTGTGCCCGCCACACGATTAAGCACCACACGGCGAAAATATCGGGATGAAATGAGCCAGACACAATTTCAAATTCGCGTCAGACCCTCGGTAATGGGAGCAGGCTACGGAGAACTGGCGTCGAAGGGGGAACGCGATTAGGAGGCAGCTTTTTTAATACAACTCGAGAAGATTTATGGCGCACCGTATCAATCACCCGCGGGCTAGAAGGAAGCGCGATTCACCTGGCGGCGTTTTCATTAAATTCTCCTCGGCGAACTTCTCCCGGTGCATTTCCACCGGATAATAACGACTCGGCGCGGACCCCGAAGACATCGAAATAATTAGTTGCGTTTCTGCAACCGTGGAACTTTTCGCATTCCTCGCGGCAACCTGGCGAGTGGAGGCGGAGGGCCGCGGCGAAGCGATACGGCCAAAGCAAGCCCTCGAGATGCTTCGCGTAAATTTCGCGAGTGCAGCGCGAATTCGAGGACGGAGGAATTATTGTAACTGAAGCTAGCCTTTGTGAGTGAGGATTCCTATAAAATTCCAACCAGCAGGAACCAAAGGATCGCGATCCCAGCCAGAGGCAGATTTTATTCTAGGAAATGTCTCCGCGAAAGACATTCTCCGTCGCGGAATTCTCCCAATCGTTCTTCTTTCCATTCATTTATGCGCGTAAAACTGGAACGAATATCTCCCAGGCCCGATTCTGCCCGGGAGTCCTCGAAATCTTCCTCCCACCCCGCCAGCCGCGAATTGTTCCCTCCTAGGGTCGGAACTAAATTCGTTATCGGATGCTCGATGACTCGGAAACTGGGCTAACCTCGTCCGCGCGTCATCGATGAAATCGACGAATTTACTCCGGTTAAGACTTTAATCGCCATCGACCGTGCGGACGGGAATTCGCCCGCGAACTCCGGATCTCGTTGGAGTTAACAGTGAAGTTCGAGGATTACGCGTTTCAAGAAGACACGCGCCCGGGTCGAGCCCCAGCAATGTCCTCTCCTCGTCGGTTTTTACGAGCAAGCGCCGCTCGATTAAAGTAAATCGTTCGATCCACTGGCGGCGCACGCCGGAGCTCCCACATCGCTAATTTCCCATTTCCATTCACCTATAATCGGCTGCGTTATAGAGTTGTCAACTTTGTCAACGGTTCGTCAGCGCCAGGATAATTATCACGTCGCGTATAAGACTGGACGCAACGCGAGACAAAAGCGTAAGACCGAGAGCCGCCCCCAAATAACGAGCTTTTATTACCAAAGCGGTCGCGGTTAATTGGCAATCAAAAAATCTGGCCGAATTGAAGTCAAGTCCCCGGCGGGGACGTCGCAATCAACCGTGAAACGCTGTAATGGACGGCCGATGAAAGGGGGGTGTGTTCGAGGAGGCGGGTGATTGCGAGCGGAGCTTTCGCGGGCAAACGAAAGGGAATGTCGCGGGAGGAAGAGAATTCGCGGCGCTATTGTTCCCCGGGTGGTGGTCGCCCGGAAATCTCGATCCCACTTCTTAATTCTTTAACGCGGAATATTTCTGCACTTAATTAGACGCGCGGAACCGCGCCGTCGGGGGGCCTCGAGTCGGCCAAGTGCCGCTCGTTGGAAACTGTGCCTTTTATCTTCGTCCGGCCTTTCCACGCCATTCCCTCCAGCCTACTCTCTCCTCCACCTTTCTCCCCGGTATCCCCCCGCGATCTCGTTTTTAACCCGTCGAACCCGCCCTCGTTGTTCTCTCCCCTTTCTTTGACGGACTCCAGCCACGGGCTATGCGCGGAGCGCTAATGGAGAAACGTAATTTTCCCCTTAGCCGCGGTAAGGATATTCCGGAAGCACGAGACGCGATGAGCCGCCCGCACTTTGACTCCCGACGCTCGACCAGCGTAACTTTCAAAGTGAAAATTATCGCGTCCGGCCTCCGCGTTGGCTGCTCTCGGTCGATTCTTCGGGGAAAGCTGGGCAGAGGATGCTGATTTCAGAGAGGGGTGTTGAAATCGGGTCTGTAGTCTACTTAGGTGAACCTTGTTTTGAGTCTAAGAAGGCACGGGCTCCTCAGAGAAATTAGGTTAGAACATCTTGCCACGGTTCGTGGCCCAATTTCTTTCGCATCAAACCACTTTTCTTTCTAACGAGCCCTTCGAAGAATCCTGCGGCGTTCGTAATTGAATCACGTGACCCAATAGACGTTTTAATTATCAGCTCTCCACCGACGCACGGGAATCGCACGTAATAACAGCGACGAGTGTGTACACAGCACTGAAGGGGGACCTCATCTGTTCAGGAGGGATTCCAGTTAGAAAAACGGCAGAAGAAGAAGTCGAAAGGATCTGATGGCGAAGGTAAACAAGCCACGGGGATTTCATTCTGTCGGGAATTAAGCTTGACACGGGATTGGAGAGCGATTATACGTAACGACGCTTTTCCATCCAGCGATGTTTATCAGACGTAACCGTAGACGAAGCGATACGGAGGACGAAAGGAAATCAGAACAGCGGAGAAATGGGGGACAGAGATAGGATGAACAGGGAGAGGCTGTGCCGCCACCTTTCTCGGCAGCTTAAGCCGGCACGTAAAATTTGTTTATGCAAATTTTAATTGCGGCCCAAGGCGTAACTCCTAATTCCGCTGAAATTAATACAAATTGCGTTCTCCTGGCGACTACTCGCCTCCTTTCTTCGAGCGCCCCGCCTAACGTCGCCATCCCCTATCGCAGCGAGACTTTTATGAAGAGACTTTTCCCTCCTTCGAGCCGTTCATATTCCTCGTCCTCGCTCCCAGTCGTTGCCTCTCGCGGCAAACAAACAGGAGGCTCGTTTTCTCCCGTTTATACGCGATAATCGGAAAACTTCCAAGGGAACCCGCCAGCTTCGGCTCGATTTGATCGAGGCAAACGGTCCGTTTCGCCGACGAATAGGCTGTGCTGTTGTTTGGTTTCAGAGTAGGGTAAATCCGGGAGACGCGGTCGGGCCGGAGAGTTGGTCGTGTCGCTATATTTCAGAGTCTATACGTAAAAATGCATTAAAGTGCAGACCAATTACTTCTCTAGAAGCCAAATAGTTGAATGAATAGCGTTATTTCGCTTCCTTCTGTGGTTTACTGGATTTATAGGCTATAAAAGGTAAATTGATGTTACATTTAACCTCTTTTGTCAAACAGCGGTTGTACAGAATCGTATTTAAAAAATACTTCTAAGTTTATTTTCCTTTAATGTTTGGAATAATAAGATAGTAGAGACATTGAGGGACAATGCAGCCAAAGTATTTGGCCATATTAACTCTTCCTCTCAAAGCTAACGAGAAGACCATGTCTCGCTGCAGAAAGGTGAGATGGTCGAGTTATGATTTTTTTATTATTTTTGTTTATTTTTTTTTATTATTATTTTATTATTACTTTTGTTTATTTAGTTTATTTATTCACTTTTATATTCATTTGCCTTGCTAATCGCCAGTAGGTAATTCAGTTTTTCTTTTGTAGCGGACTGTAGTACGAGAGAAAGTTTGATGTATTTCTCAGGCCTAAAACGGTCGGTTGCTCGAGTGTCTACTGCGGGTGGTCGAGCTTGGGGGCTAGGGCAATAAATGTGACGATTGCCAGAGCCTCCAGCGAAATCCTAAGGACTCGTTCGCATCCTTGAGGCGCGTGGGAAATTTGTTTTCCCCGTCCGTTAATTTTCGGGCGTTCGTATACCACCGACGAAAAGGGCAGAACCTTGCGGGACATCGTACCGAACGCTTCGTGGTTTAACGCTCAAAACAATTCTATGACTAGTTTGTATCTTCGTTGTTACTTGTAAATATATTATGTGGTTATTGTTACATATATAGGGTGCTTTATTTAACATTCACGCTCCGGTATCCAAAGTGGTGACCCCGACGTGATCAGTGCTAAATACGATATCGTGGGTTGTGCGTTGATAAGTGCAGTGAGTGCAAAATGGTGAATGATACTGACGGTACGACTGCCTCGAATGCTACGGAAGATCAAGATTCCGAGCATGTCAAGGTCGTTACGGCTACTCCCATTCGGGTTCCTACTTTTTGGCCCCAGAAAGTGTCGTTATGGTTTCGTCAATTGGAGGCGCAATTCGTCATTGCGCGGATAACCAAGGACGAGACGAAATTTGGTTACGTGGTGGCACAACTCGACGGGAAGTATGCCGAAGAAGTCGAGGACATTATTTGTAATCCACCCGACACTAAGAAATACGAAGCCATCAAAACCGAGCTAATTAAACGCTTGTCAGATTCGGACACAACACGCGTCCGAAAATTATTGGAGACGGAGGAGATCGGTGATCGGACGCCCACACAATTTTGGCGCCACCTAAAGGAGTTGGCCGGCTCGGCAGTGAACGAAGACTTTCTTACCGAGATGTGGAAAAATCGTCTTCCGGTTAAGACGCAGTTGGTTTTAGCGGCGACGTCCGATAAGGACGGAGCGAAGCTAGCCGAAATTGCGGACCGGGTGCATGAGCTACCGAGTGAAAGAGGAAGGATCGCCACCACCTCGGAAATGGACATGCTTCGTGAAGAACTGCGGCAAGTGAAGTTGCAGGTAAATGCAGTTGTAAATGGTCAAAGTAGACCGCGAGGCCGTTCGCAGTCAAGGGACCGGCGTTGGAAGAGATCCCCTAGTAGGAATCGCCAAAGGGAGGACAACAAGTCGCGGGATTTATGTTGGTACCACCACAATTTCGCTGAAAAAGCGGCGAAGTGCGTTCCTCCATGCAAGTGGACCGGACCCAAGCCGGAAAACCAATAGGACCGTCGCACGTTAACGCGGCTGAGTTTGACGGTCCCAAAAGCGGTCGCATTTTTCTTACGGATCGTTATTCCAAGACACAGTTTCTCGTGGATACGGGTGCCGATTTGTGTGTGTTCCCCCGATCGCGAGTGCGAGGCCGCCTGTACAAAGACGATTACGTGCTTTACGCGGCGAACGGCACTCATATTGCAACTTACGGCACCGTAAATTTAAAACTAAATCTTTCATTGCGTCGAGAGTTCGTGTGGAGTTTTGTTGTGGCCGATGTAGGAGGACCAATTATTGGCGTGGATTTTTTAAGCCATTATAATTTATTGGTGGATTCGCGGAATAAACGTTTAATCGACGCGACTACGAACTTATGCGCGGTCGGACAGTCCGCCGGCGATACCATCGCGTCTATAAAAACAGTTGTGGGTGATTCAGTGTACCATAGTCTTCTCTCCGAGTATCCTGATCTTACCAGACCAGCCGTTTTTAGCAGAGAGACAGTGAAGCACAACATCGAGCATCACATTGTGACGACACCAGGACCACCTGTTTTTAATAAACCGCGACGTCTTGCTCCGGATCGACTGCAAGCAGCGAAGGCCGAATTCGACCTGATGCTGCGATTAGGGATCATGCGAACATCCAAGAGTTCCTGGTCTTCGCCATTACACATGGTGGTGAAGAAGAAGCTGATGAAGGGTAAAAAGAAAAAAAGACTCATACGACCGTGCGGTGATTTTCGTGGAGTCAATGCTCGCACCGTTCCTGACAGGTATTCGCCCCCGCACATAGAAGATTGCGCGCAAGGTTTGCATGGAAAGAACATTTTTTCAAAGATAGATTTAGTTCGCGCATATAATCAAATTCCGGTTGCACCGGAAGATTGTGAGAAAACGGCTATTACAACTCCGTTTGGACTATTTGAATCAGTTTTTATGCCATTTGGGCTGCGAAACGCTGCACAGACATGCCAACGTTTTGTAGACCAGATAATTCGCGGACTAGACTTTGTATATGCTTATATTGATGATTTCCTTATTGCATCGGGAAATGAAACCGAACATAAGGAACATCTTAGAATTCTTTTCGAGCGCCTGAAAGAGTATGGTATTGTAATAAACCCTGAAAAATGCGTTTTCGGTGTCAAAGAGATTAATTTCTTGGGGTATACCATTAACCGGGACGGTATGAAACCTTCGGCAGAACGCGTCGAGGTAATAGCAAATTTCGCGAAGCCCGCGACTATAAAATTGCTTCGAAAATTTTTAGGTATGGTTAATTTTTATCGACGGTTCATACCTGGCGTAGCGAATTTGATGCAGCCCTTGAATGACCTGCTCAAGGGATCTAAAAAGGGTAATACACCTGTGCCGTGGACAGAAGCGGCAGAGAAAGCTTTTGACGATGTGAAAGCGGGGCTTGCCAATTCTACGATGCTTGTGCATCCTGTACCTGGTGCATCAATTAATATTACTGTAGATGCATCAGATTATGCCATCGGAGCTGTTTTACAGCAGTTCGTGAATGACATGTGGCAACCTCTCTCTTTTTACACGAAAGCTCTTTCTGCTGCCCAGCGGAAATATAGCGCCTATGACCGCGAGTTATTAGCGATTTATATAGCAGTTAAGCGATTTAGACATTCGGTTGAAGGCCGCGATTTTTCGATTTATACGGATCATAAACCGCTGGTATTCGCTTTTAAACAAAAGCTTGA
Organism: Andrena fulva; assembly: GCA_946251845.1. Classification (NCBI taxonomy): domain Eukaryota; kingdom Metazoa; phylum Arthropoda; class Insecta; order Hymenoptera; family Andrenidae; genus Andrena; species Andrena fulva. The sequence continues at coordinate 54,313,664 of OX276329.1, read as the reverse complement.
CAAGTGCTCACCGCGGCAGTTCCGTTATTTAGATTTTATTGGTCAGTTTACAACGGATATTAGGCATATTAAAGGCGTCGAAAACACCGTAGCGGATGTATTGTCGCGAGTTGAGGCTATAACACCAGCCCCAGATTATAAGGCACTCGAGCAGGTACAAGAGCAAGATTTAGAACTTAAAGAAATTTTAAAATCTGAGTCGTCTGCACTTCGTCTCAGGAAAGTCCATTTTCCTGCGTTCGAGGTTTCTGTATATTGCGATACGTCTAACGAAACAATTAGACCCTTTGTCCCAAAATCATTACGCCGGGCGTTTTTCGATTCACTTCACGGGTTTTCTCATCCAGGCATACGGGCGTCGCAAAGGCTAGTAACTGAACGTTTTGTTTGGCCTGCAATAAATAAAGATTGCCGGGAGTGGGCAAAGCATTGTATTCCTTGCCAGCGAGCGAAGATTACACGACATGTTACAACTCCTCTAGTAGATTTTAAAGATTCTGGCAGGTTCGAACACGTGCATATTGACATTGTAGGGCCGTTGCCAATGTCCAAGGGTTGTAGATATTGTTTAACGTGTGTAGACCGTTTCTCTCGCTGGCCAGAGGTTATACCAATCGCGGAAATTGACGCGGAAACCGTTGCAAAAGCTTTTCTTAACATCTGGATTGCTCGTTTTGGCGTGCCGTTGAGGATTACAACAGATCAAGGACGTCAATTCGAATCTCATTTATTTAAAGAACTATCGCAGTTAATTGGCGCGACACATTTACGGACTACCGCGTACCATCCACAAGCAAATGGTATGGTGGAAAGGTTTCACCGGCAACTCAAGGCGGCTGTAAAATGTCACGCGACCGAAAATTGGGTAGAAATTTTACCTGTTGTCCTGTTAGGTATTCGGTCGGCATTTAGGGAGGATTTGAAGGCCACGGCGGCAGAAATGATTTATGGTACAGGCATGCGATTGCCTGGCGAGTTTTTCATGTCAAATGGTGTTGAGGGATCTTCCGATTTTGTTACTCAGTTACGGAACCGTATGAACCAACTTAGACCCTCACCCGTTAGGCGACATGGCACAAGAAAAACTTTTATTTTTAAAGAACTCGCCACGTCATCGCACGTATTTCTGCGGCATGATGCTGTAAAAGGTCCTTTACAATCTCCTTATGACGGACCGTTTGAGGTGTTAGAACGCGGTGATAAGAATTGCGTTATTGATATTAGAGGAAAACAGATTAGGGTTTCCAACGATAGGTTGAAACCAGCTTTCATTTTCGCTGACGATGATAACTATCAACCGTTAAATATACCTCAAACTGACAACAACGGCTTACACGACGACGAACAAACGACACGACCGGACAAAAATGATTTACGAACACCAGATGGCGGTTCTAAAACACGGTCTGGTAGACGTGTCCGATTTCCCGAGCGGTTACAAGTTGGGATCTAATTGAATTGTGTCGTATCGCATTATATTGTAGTGTAAGTGTGTATTATATTTTGTATTGTAAGGATATCATATTAGTGTAATGTAGGCTATACATCTACATTATTTAGTATTATGGTTTTACTGTACTTTATGACTGACTTTTATGTATAATGTAGCGTGAATCTTACTAATGATTCGTACATATACAATTATAGGTCAGTTTTGTTTTCTTAACCCTGTAGCGTTATCACTGGTAAGGGGGTAGTGTAGCGGACTGTAGTACGAGAGAAAGTTTGATGTATTTCTCAGGCCTAAAACGGTCGGTTGCTCGAGTGTCTACTGCGGGTGGTCGAGCTTGGGGGCTAGGGCAATAAATGTGACGATTGCCAGAGCCTCCAGCGAAATCCTAAGGACTCGTTCGCATCCTTGAGGCGCGTGGGAAATTTGTTTTCCCCGTCCGTTAATTTTCGGGCGTTCGTATACCACCGACGAAAAGGGCAGAACCTTGCGGGACATCGTACCGAACGCTTCGTGGTTTAACGCTCAAAACAATTCTATGACTAGTTTGTATCTTCGTTGTTACTTGTAAATATATTATGTGGTTATTGTTACATATATAGGGTGCTTTATTTAACATTCACGCTCCGGTATCCAAACTTTGATGTGTTCTTTACTTGTTTAGCGTAAACAAATTAAATATCAATGAATCCGTAGTTGTATTCACTCATAAATAACACTGTCCAACACGATTTTTGGTCTGCAATATCCGCTGGGCGATTCTTATAGAGTTTTTCGCCCTGAACACGAATCCGCAAGCAGAAATGCTCTATCACACTCAGTTTTTGAGAAAATTGATTTTGAAAAAAACTGCAAATTTTCAACTTTGAACATTTTTTGTGTCGAAACGGTAATAGTTATTCGGTTGCTCGTTGCGTCAAATTATTTTACGAACCCTCCCGAATACAAAGATATAAGTTATTATTGCATTATGATCATTTAAATTTGTTTAAACAACGATCAAAGGGAAAATGACACCCGAAATGCACCCATTTTTGAAGATATCTTTCAATTTATTTCCAAAACTAAGGGTCCAGGAAAAAATCTGACCATTCCACGCGATGCAGCAGACATTTTTCCTTCGGAACTCATCAACAAAACTGGTAAGTCACGTTTTGTTTTCAATACAGAAGCAAAAGAGTTTGGCAAAACGCGCGGTGTCGACAGTGGTAGTCAATGGCGGCGCGCGGTACACTGCCGCTCAGCGTAGCACAATCGCTTAAAGCGCCTGAGTACCACTGTTGGCACCGCGCGTTTTGCCAAACTATTTCGCTTCTGTATTGAAAACAAAACGTGACTTACCACTTCTGTTGATGCTTTCCGGAGGAAAAATGCCTGCTGCATCGCGTGGAGTAGTCAGATTTTTTCTAAGACCCTTAGTTTTGGAAATAAATTGAAAGATATCTTCAAAAATGGGTGCATTTCGGGTGTCATTTTCCCTTTGATCGTTGTTTAAACAAATTTAAATGATCATAATGCAATAATAACTTATATCGTTGTATTCGGGAGGGTTCGTAGAATAAGTTGACGCAACGAACAACCGAATAACTATTACCGTTTCGACACAAAGAATGTTCAAAGTTGAAAATTTGCCGTTTTTTTTCAAAATCGAATTTCTCAAAAACTGAGGGTGATGGCGACAAACGGTTTGCGGATTCGTGTTCAGGGCGCAAAACTCTACAAGAATCACCCAGTGGATATTGCGGAACAGAAAAAAAGTTTCATTTTGTTGGACTGTGTAATTTTGTTTTATCCTTTGTTAATTTTCCATGAATAATTATGTGAGTGGTCTCTGCCAACGACGAAAACCATTTCTCCCGGCACCTCGGGGGAGGTGGTCAGATGTCACGACTTCAGTTTTCAACCCGATTTACAGTAAATATTGTCTTAAAGCAAATATCGACCAGTTTTTCTGAATCGGCATAAAATTCTGAACATATTAGGTTTGTTCTGATAAAATAAGTAATATCTATATTAGTTTTAATCGCCATTTTATATTAGGTCGACCGCGTGTCCCGGATTTACCCTATGTCGAAACGCGAGGATACTTCTCGTGTTATACTCCCTTATAGTCTAATTGGCCTGTGCAGCGTCACCAATCGATGTTCATTGGTACTTCCTTTTTTCTCCTCATTCTACGTTTAGAGAACCACAGTGGCGCACTCAGGATTTAATGTTGGGGGGAGCTGAGTTGAAGGGATTAAAATATTTCTTTGGAGGATACCAGGGCCCCTTGCCGCCCCCCTCCCGTATGGGTGCGTCACTGGGGACCTAGACCGTTCATCTCACTTTTTCCCTCACACAGATCGAGCGCATAAAGGCTAGAACATCTCGGAATATTATTAATTCGCGCCCATTTTGCCAGCATTTCCCGTGACAATAGAAGTCAGGCTGCGTAGCCCGTTGTGCTAGCCCGGTTCATTAATATCATTTATTTCACCGCCCTTTGTGTGGCTCCTTCGACAATGGTTTCGCGTGGACACTTATGCAACAACAATTCCAGAAATAATTATGAAGAATGGCGATAAAATAGAAAAGGTGGAATAAAACCTGGCGGCATATAACTTGGGGGCGGTCAAACATATGCTCGTTATTTTTAAAAGCCTAATACGGCCGCAGCTTTTTCTAGTCGCCGATATTTGGAAATTCGTGGCAACGTCCGCGGCCGCGCGACGACGATTGAAACCTTTTCAATAAATAAATTCGCGGCACGGCCGAGCCACTTTCAATATAAAAACCGAACGCGTTTCACCCAAAAAACTCTCGCCCATTCGGCTCTCGTCAAATCTACATACGCGTACGCGACGCAAATGCTCGCGTGGCGGTTGAAAACCGGTGGAGAAATCGGAATCCAGGTCAGGATCCATCTTTCGCCCGTGTTCGGTGTTTATCGAGGTCTTTTATACTCCACATACCCCCCTATCAGATTCCTCGACCCTAACTTATAAAGCGAACTATCCGCCGTGAGGCCACATTCCGCCGCCGGAGCGAATCGTCATTAAAATTTTAATAAAAGGCGACGGCCAACAGCGGTAGCTGGCCTCGCAGTAAACACGCGTAAAGTGTGTATGACGTTCTGCATTACAATTGGGCCGATCGGAGGGCGCCGATCAGACGTAATTTACAATGGCCCGTATTCGGGACAGGCCGGTCCGTTAAATTGCCTTCATTTCGCGGACAGGCTGTCGTGTTTATCGCGTCGATATTAGCACTCGACGAATAATGGCGAATATTCGTCGAGCGAATCAACGTTATCGTTTACCCGATTAAATTTCGCGTTCTCGTTACGAATTCCCCGCTCCCCGACTTTTCATTCCTGCTCGCTCTTTCCCTCTCTTTGTTCCGTGGAAAAAGCGACACGGTAACGAGACTAATTCTTCCCATCCCAGCTTCGATCGGCTCCGCCCTTCGATCCAGCGGGGTCCTCGTTATCGACGCTATCCCGGGTTAATTTCAATTTATATTAATAATGCGCGCGATAACGCCACCCACACCCCCCCCCCCCCCCTCGACCCCCAACCCTGAAAAGAGAACATCGTCATTTGCGTTTCAATTGACGGCATTGTTGATTCAGTTAGCCGCGTCGACGGTGAAATCGTGTCACCAGCCAACGCTGGTCATCCACGGGGATTGGCGAATAGGAGCGAACTTCATTTTCGCCGGTGGCGCGGGGAAGAATCGCGCCCGATAAGGTTGGTGGATAGCAGCGAGCCTATTAAGCGGCGGCCTCCAAGCATTCGGCGCGTCTGACCAGTGCGGGCTTACTCCACTGCGCGCGGTGAAATCCATCAAGCGAAATGTTCGGTCGCCGCCGGTTTAAATCATTCCCATTGGATCGAAGAGGAAAGCATCCTGATGGATCCCTTCGTATATCGCGCAGGCCGAGGTATGCAGCTGCTTTCTAAGAAATTACGCCACCCTTCCCACCGTTCACCCTTTTAAACCCACTTCCGACCGATCGCTGTCTGTAACGACTTCTTTATCGGCGCTGACTTTCGAATACGAAAATCTGTCAAGCGTCCCGAGTTATTTTGCAACGAGGTTTATCGACGAGCGGGGCATGATCGATGGGGGGTCGCCTGCACGTTCTTCGATAAACTTTCTACCGTTCGCCCTGGAAATTGTGACGGCGAATAAGGCGACAGCGCTGTGAATAAAAACAATTTGGATTTCCTCGTAGCGAGCGAATGAAGGTTGTCGGCCGATATCGGGCGATCCATTCATCCCGGCGAAATATTCATTTTCAGCCGGCACGGATTGAAATTCCCTGGTTTTTCCCTCCCCGGCCCCGCCGTCGAACCAAGTTATTGCTTCTCGTTATTGCCTCGCGTGCGCGGTATCGTTCACCGTGATCGTACAAATTCATTCGAAAATGTAACATCTTGGCAGGGGCCGGGCCAGCGAAAAACACGGGCGCGGGGGGACGGTGCCCCGGTAATTTACAGCCCTGCCGGGGAATATCCCGTCCAGCCCGGTTCCGCGTGTTCATTAGGGGAGTCCTTGCGAATCGGGTCGTCGTCTCCGGTTACGATCGCGATGCGGGGGTTTTGCGAATCAGCCGTGGTGCGCCGGGCTCCGAAGTGCGGTAATAAGAAATCGGCAAGATTAACTCGAGACGATGTCCCCGCAGTAATGGCGCTCGGCGAACGTAACATGAAATTCAACGACCGTAAGAATGGACCGATGGAGTGTCTTCTTTTACCTCGGGGCTAATACACGGCCGCTCGAAAGTTTAGGTACACGGGTTACGGGCAAGGATATCGTCCAACATCGCACTCGGTGTGTATTATTAAGATCGCTATCGCGCACGAGTGATTCGAGCGCACGGAGATAGTATAAATTGCGCGACGCTTGTTCAGACCAAGTGTCGTTCGTTATGAATGAATATCGAGCGAGCAGTTTGCGAATTAGGTGAACCACCCGGTATACCAGAACGGGGTCACCGCTCGCGATGCAAAGGAATCATACCCAACGACAGGATTCGGAAGCAGCCGCAAACTATGATTGAATTATATCCCGCAGCGACGTCCCCTCATCGAAAGAAGCGCGAACTTAATGAGCACCGTGCCTCCCGTGAAAAGACGCGCGTGGATTTAAAGGAACAGCGACGGGGGTACGGATAAGATCTCTTGCTCTCCCGGCGGATCTTGGGCTCGTCCCGTGTGTCACATGGGCCGTAAAGGAAATTAGGGTGACCTCCCGCCGCAGCGTAATAACGGCCGATAAAATAAAGATGAACAAACCGTGTCAAGCACCGTTGCCGGGCCGAGGATACGGATCGCGGGACGTTTGTTCTTTCGTAACGAGCACCCGCAATTTCGGGGCTCCGTATCGCTGCTTCTTGGAGACTTCCCGCGGACAATGGAACAGCGCCGCCTACATTATCGTTTCCCCGTATCCACCGATTCAATTGGTGTGCTCGGGGACATTGTTGTGCCTTCGATGTGAAATCCTCTCAAGGATCTGGATTTCTTCGCCCTGGCTCGCTGCCTATTTTCATTCGAATCTCCTCCGCGATCTTATATTTTTCTACTAAAACCCTGTGGGACCACCGGCAGACCCATCTCTCTGCTCCTCCCCGGTCCACCGCGGGCTGCTCCCTCGTCCCGATCCTGTTTCCTCTTGTCGCGACACGTAAGAGGCTTCAGCTCGGCGCAGCCGGGCTTTCGTTACTGCCAGCTTCGGTGTTCATTTCGCCGGATACTTTGACGAATGGCTGCGGGGCCAGCGTGTCGCGGTAATAGTCTTCGCGCTGCTGGGAATTGAGCTCGGGATCTCGTCGGCGAGACCCGTCGCTCCCCGATGCCCCCGTGAAGTTAATCGCCTCCTAATGACGGATTATCAGGGGACACGGTGGAAACGAACGGCCGCCCGATCACCGATAACGCTCGTCGATGAAACCCCGAATTTATAATACTTCGCGCAGGCAATTCAACAATTAATGGCCGCCCACCGTCCGAACGCATAATCGCTGGATTCATACAGCGATTCGGGCCGAATTGTTATGCTCCTCGCCCGACGCGTCCCCCGAATGTTCATTAACGTTAAATCAGATATATAGCAGCGGGTAATCGAAACCGTTGCGAAGGCACAATCGAGATATTCGCGTCGCCCGATATAAAATTCCGAATTCAATCCAGGTCGCCGGCTAATATCCGCGCAATCAGCGTTCGCTCTCGTAAGAATTAAGGTGAACGTTCGTCAGCTGATCGATTAATTACCCTCGAAGGGACGACAATGCCCGAGAACGAGGCGAAGAACGAAAGCCGTGCGCCTTGCGTGAAATTGGGAGGAATATACACCCTGTGAACGTTTTCAAGAATATTCGCCGACTAAAAAGTGTCTTGCAGCTCGTAAAACTCTAGATTCGGGTAATTAAAACAAGGGGGGAAGTTCTTTATACGTTTGCCAAGTGTTCCCCGCCAACTTCATGTCGCATACAGCTCTCAAACGCGGCCGATTGCATTTTGCAAGCAGAAAGAAGTCCCCGGGCCTCAGAGTGTTTCTACGCTTCAACTTTTATCTATCCACGGTCCCTCCAGTTTTATTTTTCATTAATGCCCGTCAATCCCGAATGCCGCGCGGCCAGATCGACGAAAGAACGCATCCTTCGCGCCACGCAGCCTTCCAGCTTGCTGTTTTACCGCGTTTCTTCCTCGCGGCAGGTTGTCGCTTCGCCGGCGAAATGGACGGGAAAGTAACGTTGTTAAAATGGCACAGGTTGGCGGGAGAAGTACAAAAAACATGGGGTCGGAGGAATCGGGGATCAACGGCGGAGCTACAAGAGCCTGCAATTGCCGCGGGGGTGGAGCCTGTGCGTCAGAAATATCCCGCGTTCGTGATAAATCTCCGTTGTTTCGCCCGCTGTTTTGCCGTGGTGAGCGACGCGAGCAAAAAATACTTTCGAAGATTCTCCTGTTACGCGGAGATTTCAAGTGGAGCAGCCCTACGCGATGTCAGCCGCGTTTGTGTCTGACCGTATACCTTCCAGTACCACTTACTCGAGAGGCCTCTAGCATTCTCCGCATCGAGTTTTTCAAACAATCCAACGGATACGGTGCTCCAGGCTTTCAATGAATATCCCCGGAGTCGCTTTTCCCCGCGCGGCTTTTTCTTCTCCGAAGAGCGCTCGGCACAGGACGACGGGGTTCAATGATCGCGAGACAGGCGGACGTCGAATAGTAATTTTTTATCCCAAAGAACGGCGACGTCCCTCTAATTACTCGCAATTACGAGGCTCGTGGGGGCGCGACTGTCGCGCCCCATCGATTTCCTCGCCACGCGTTTGATCTCCGCTTGCTATCTGCCTCCTTTCTCTCGGCCGGCTTACATAATGAAAGCCGCGGCGCAGTGACATCTGGGATTCGTCCGTTCTGATCGATCGATCAGCTGAAAGGAACATCTTCTGGCTCGGTGGGCCGGAAATTGATCGATCCACGGACTCTCCTCTCGCACGTGCACGCGTGCTCTTTCACCATCTCCGCGCGAGCATTGATAAGTACGCGGGGGCGGAGCGTTCCTCGAGGATCGAGCACGACGTCGAGCCTCGCTCGTCGAGCCGTAACGACACCCTCTTTGTACGCTGAGAAAAGGATCCGCGGTGAAAGAGGATCCTTAGCCGACGACTCGCGTCCACGTTCGGGCTCCTCTCTCGGGTCACTCGTTCCGACAGCGACACTCCAAGTACATAACTGTGGACATGTTTACACGCGCCGCGACGCGCGTCCTTCTATCTATCAGTGTCTTCCCGGAGAATCCCTTCTGGCTCGCTGAAACTCTCCGGCCAGAGATGCTGCATTGGATCCCAGGCTACCACCCACGGAAACACGTCGAGTCGATGGCGACGTTAGCGTCACGCGGCCAGCAGCTCTTGTTACCGGGATACTCTTACATCGTTACTCTTACATGTTAAAATATGATATTTTATTTTATATTATTCTATTTTTGTTATGGTATTTTATATATTTATATTTTTAATTTTTTAATTATTTTTAATCATACTATGTACTAATTTGTATTAATTGTTAGCTCTGTATACTAAAGGGTTTCCCGTTAAATAATAATAATAATAATCTCTTCTGATAAATCTCGGCGCTTCTATTCGTGCTGTTTGCACGTGAGAGGGACGGGTCAACGATATCGTTCTCTATCGAACATAAAACAGGCGATCTCGTTGGGAAGAAGTCACGAGCTGCATGGCGGCGCAACGATCACCAATATTTGTCTTCACCCAGCGACGATTGCGCGTCTACGTTTTATTCGATACTCCCTCGCTGTTTGCTCTATCGTCCCCGCTGCTGACAAGGAGCACGGGGGTAGGTCTGGTGCTCCCGTCGCGTTATCATTTTCGAGGGCGTTCGTTCAAACATCGTGCGTCTGGAATCTCGTCGTCGAGCATTGGATTTGAAGGAGGAGCGAGTAAGCGATAAGAGGGAAGGAATTCTTGATTACGACACCGAGAAACGTGTTAGGATTCATTTCTTCTGTGATCGAGTGCCCTTTGAGTCGAAAGGTGGTAAGGAGCAGATGGCTGAGGACGGAGGAAAGGGGAAGCACGAAAGAAACGGCGACGGAACCGCGGGCGGGTCGGCGATAAATTCCGCGGGGACGAAACGCTTCGGCGTAATTGGACGTAACTCGGCCGATTAAATTTTACGCCCGCAGCTGCGCCGCGTTATATACGGACCCGTGGTTGTCGGTCTCCGATGCACCCGTCGATTCCATTTGCTCCGCGACACAACGCCGCAGTTTTACGTGCTCCCTCTGTACGAACGCTCCGTGGCCACCCCCTCGCGCATTCCAGCGAGCTTGACGAACGAGGGAGTTCGTCAATCTGTCCTGTAGGAAGAGGGGTAGACTTCGCTTCGGTATTCTCCGTAGGACGCCTCGATTTTTTAAGCAACCTACGTGGGTCACTGCACCCCCTCGTGCAATCTCCTTCACTGCACTGCGATTTCTCAGACCCTTTGCAACCGTGGACGCTTCGCGTTCTACATCGAGCCAGCATTAGACAAGAGACAGGTAACGAAATTCAATCGTTGCCCTGTTAAAACAACGGACGAGCCAGAGTTACCTCTTTCGTTTTTAGCCCCAGCTCCGTGGAACGTCTGATTCCGCGTCAGCTTGTAAAATATACGGGATGTCCCGTTTGTGAGGCAGTCGTTGGGTGCACGTGTCGCGTTGCAGTGGCGAGATCAGAAGGAGCGTCGCGTTCCCTGTTGCAGGGGGAGCAAAATATTCATGGGGAGCGGCGCACAGTGGGGCAAAGTGACAAATTTTGTGTCAAAATCAAAGAACTTTTGATAGAAATGAGATAGAGCGATGATTTTTTTTTTTTGTTAAAGTTGAAACATTGCAGAATAGGGGAAAATTGACGAGATTATGGTACGCACGTTTTTTCACTGTGAAAATTTGTGTTAAACTTGAAATTTTTCAACAAAATTGTGATTAATCCAATACCATGCACGGTAGGATTTTTTTCTTGACATGTTGGACCTCATTCCCTGTAGATTTTGTCACGCTGATTTCAAATCCGTTCACAAAATTTGTCTACTACCTAAGGATTTTGAAAAAAATCGATTTATGTGAAAGACTAATGAAATCATATTTTTCTCGTTGAAATGATTTGATAACCCACTGGTTTGAAGGTATATTGTATTCCCATATATGGAACACAATCAAAATAAGAATAATGAAGTATTTGAATGTTTTTAGTTACTTACAAAACACTTCACATCTCGTGATCACTTGACGTATCGCTGTCCTGGTCACTGGCACTCTCTGTAGGCTGTGTGTGGCTGCAATGTAATTTAAATTAGATATCTATTTTCCATAATTATATTTTCATTTACATTATATTCATTTATATTAATGTCTTTTTTTATATTTTTTTTTGTTGTTGATGAGAAGTAAGTTAAAAAGATTAAATACTTACCTTACTTCGTGTGTAAATGAAAATATAATTATGGAAAATAGATATCTAATTTATATTACATTGCAGCCACACACAGCCTACAGAGAGTGCCAGTGACCAGGACAGCGATACGTCAAGTGATCACGAGATGTGAAGTGTTTTGTAAGTAACTAAAAACATTCAAATACATCATTATTCTTATTTTGATTGTGTTCCATATATGGGAATACAATATACCTTCAAACCAGTGGGTTATCAAATCATTTCAACGAGAAAAATATGATTTCATTAGTCTTTCACATAAATCGATTTTTTTCAAAATCCAGAGGTAGTAGACAAATTTTGCGAACGGATTTGAAATCAGCGTGACAAAATCTACAGGAAATGAGGTCCAACATGTCAAGAAAAAAATCCTACCGTGCATGGTATTGGATTAATCACAATTTTGTTGAAAAATTTCAAGTTTAACACAAATTTTCACAGTGAAAAAACGTTCGTACCATAATCTCGGCAATTTTCCCTTATTCTGCAATGTTTCAGCTTTAACCAAAAAAAAAAAAATCATCGCTCTATCTCATTTCTATCAAAAGTTCTTTGATTTTGACACAAAATTTGTCACTTTGCCCCACTGTGCGGCGCAGAGGAACGACATCCCCGGCTAACAATACGAATGGAATCGCTCTGGCAGCCAGCAAGCAAGCCAGCGGGAATGCGGTTCTGTTCCCGCTCTCTTCTGTGCGCGAATGTTGATCTTGCACTTCGCCGTGCCGCTCGCGATACATTATTAATACCGCGGATATAAAGTGCGAGCAGAGGGAGTTATACCCCAGAGAAGGGTGGTAGGTTGTCGCTGGTCGAAAGCAGAGGTTGTCCGCCATAAGTATACACGTTGAACTCGCCCCTTTCCGCAACGACGGCTACACCCGAGCCCACGGAGCAGTAGATCGGCTATTATTCGTGAAACTCCTGATTCTGCTTGCTCTTCAACCGATCGGCTCTTTGAGCCTTCCATTTTCCGCGGCAGGGATTTCCAGAGGGTTGGAACACGTTCATTAACGCGTTAAATCCGAGATTGGGATTTCCATGGTAATAACGTGCTTCTCAAGAGAAACATTAATGGTTCTTCACCCTCGAATATCAGATTTGATAATAATATTACGAGGTACGGACGAGCGAGTACGCGTAGAGAGATTGCCAAGTTAGGTGCAGACTATGTTGTTAGAAGCCGGGGTGAATTAGGGGAATTGGTGGGAATTGATAGTGTTTGCGGGTTCCTTTCAACGTCGCGGGAAGAAGGGACGGAATCGATCGTATTAAGATTCTTCCCCGCGCAATTTCGATAAGTGCGCCGGTTTTATTTCACCGAAGGCCAAGATTCGACGCCGCTGGAAATTTCGAGCGGGCGTTAGAGCCTTTCCTCGAGATTTACGCGACCGGCGTCGCCGGGGAAAGGGGATAAATTTGAATTCACGGCCTCCTTTTCGCAAGAAATACCCGTGGCCGAATTTACGCCCGGATAGAAGAAGGTTGTTACCGCGGAGGGAAACGAAACACGATATCGGGATACGAGCGGCGGCGGGGGAGGGGGTCGTCATTTCAGAAATTCAAAAGCAGAAGTCTCTGCCTCGCGGTATCTTCCGCGGCGATCTTGCATTCTATGCGTTGTGCGCGGCAGAAAAAAAGTTTCATTCATAGAAAATAAGGTTCTCGTCGCGTTTTTTCCCTTCCAGCGGTATTTCTATTCCTATTCCCTGAAATAAAACGGTATCGTGGATTCAGAGACACTCAGACCCAGTCCCGGCAGATCCCCATCCGAAGCCGTGACGAACGTGAAACCACAGCTGTCTCCATTTCATCGTGGAAAAAAAGTAATATGGCGATACTCTGGCGCGGCGATAACTAGTACAGCAAAAAATAATACAGATAAGGAATTTGCACCGGAACATGTGCAACGGATCTCCCCGAATCATTAGCGACCCGGCCACATACGTACGCCTGTTGCATTTTCGTGTCGTTCGGCAAAGGAAGATTAATCCCGCAGGCAGATTAAATATATCTCGTAAATACGCCGGAAATAAATGTACCTGGCCTGCGCCGGCACCTGCGCGCGGATAACACGTACAAATGAAATCAATCCCTGATTACGTATTATTAAACAATTTATCACTCGCATTCAATTACCGCTGGGACGTAATTTATAATATTACATGCGCGTCAGTCGGACGAACTCGGAGCGCGTTAAATTGCCAATGGGAGACGCATCTCTCGTCATTAAAATCGTATTTCTATTAGCCGGCGAAAATATAAAATCGACTTCCATTACCAGACCCGTTTCAATATCATCGAATGATCAAATTTCAGGCATTTGTTTCGTGCGTATCCTCCCGCTACTATTAGAATTTACCATTACCTGTCAACGCCTTGTTTAACATTCCCCGATTCTCCACTATCAAAAGAAAGCTTCTGGAAAAAAAACTCTTCTGCGTGGGTTTCGCCTTCTACTTTTTATAGATTTCAATCTACTAAGGAGCTTCGAGATTGAGAATTCCAAGTTGAAGCTAAAGTGCAGCCGATACAAGAGTCACTGGAGGACCGAAGGAAAAGTGTTAGGAAATTGTCGAATATCCGAGGAAAAGGGTGAAGAAGACTGAGCACGGGGAAAAGAAAAGGCTGAAAACCAAGCGAGTATCACACACACGAGCGAAGCGTTCCATCGAGCTGCCACGGCACGTTCGCGCGATATTTCCTCGAAAATTAAATTCATGCAAGCGAGCTGCAATCGCGTATTCATTGGGCGCATCGTGAGCGGAGGACGTTTGTGTTTTTCCTGCCCCACCTCGCTCGGTACGAATCATCGCGTTACACGCGAAATTTTCGAAGGAGCTTCCGGGTGGTTAGAACTCTGACCGCACGAAGTAGGGTATGTGTCCCAATTACGGAGGGTTTAAGCCAGTTTGCGCAATCATATATTAATTAAACAATACTGCTACATGAATTTCATATTCTGAAAATTAATATCTGTTGGTGAACAATTCTTCTTTATGAAGGACTTCTTTTTAAGTAAAAAAAAATAAATCTTTGTAATGTATTTAATTAAACAAAAACAGATGTTTTTGTCCCTATTACGGAGCCCTGTAAACTGCGCCGTCCGCATTACGGTGCACCCCATTACGGAGCCCGCCCGTATAAAGGTCTGCGCACACATATCCGTTCCGTGTCAGTTCCGTTCCGGCGTGCCAGTGGTAAGAAGAAGAGGGGCGTAGAGGGTCTCTTCTTCTTACCACTGGCACGCCAGAACGGAACTGACACGGAACGGATATGTGTGCGCAGACCTTTACGGTGCCCCCCATTATGGAGCCTATCCACATTTCGGTACCTTTGAATGTCGCTCCTAACGTAACTTTTGTGAAATATGGTTACTTAGAGCTATTTTGATTCATGTTTCCAGATCCACACACGCACTTCGCTTTTGACAGTTTGGAATAAAAATGAGGTTATGACGAAACCACGCTTCCGGCTTCGAGGCTCCGTATTACGGACAAGATTGAAAATCTAGCGGTATTACGGAATTTAACTTAAAAATAAAAACAAACAAGTTTGTAGGTGCTGAATTTATTGTTTTTAATTACATTAAACCTTTCTAAGATATAATATGCATTTTATACGGTGAAAACAGTGTTTATAATTGATTTATATGAAATAGTTCGGTACAACATTTCTTAAGGTTTTGGACAAGAAATGCTATTAATTCACCAAAAGCGTGTTACGCATTTTTTTATGAATACTTATAATATTATGTCATATTAAAATTGTCGTTTTTTACTTTGAATCTTGTTCGTGAATATTTGAATTTAATTAAAAAAATTTTGTTTACGTTTGTTTATACATGGATTTTGTTTCATTGATAATTTTAATAGAAAGGCTCCATAATTGGGACAGGCTCCGTAATAGGGACACATACCCTATATTCTAATTTTATCAGAATTCAATGCTACCAAATGGAGGCATCGATAAAGCTACGACTTCTTCATTTGTGCTGGTGTTTCGAATATTCGAAGATCCAAATCATGTTAATCTGACGGGGTATTGTGCCAAGCCAACAAATCGACGAATCTGTCTATCAGCCCGGCACTCACTTGACCAATTCTTCCGTTCCGATCTACACGATCGGTCCTCTCGTCTATAGAGGACGCGCGTTAAGTGGCATCGATTATTCCGCTCGCGAGATATGCAAATCTCCCCCGCCCCTCTCGCCCCCTTTCTTCCTCCCCCGCTTCCACACTTGACACATACTTCCACCGCCTTATCTATCTCCCGATTTTCTCGCTTGCTGTTTCCTCCCCCCTCGTATCTGTCGGGTGATTTACGCGCGGAGAAATAAAAGATCGTCGTCCAGGAACGTCGCGCCGCCTCGCGCGGCCAAAAGAAGATAGAATTAACGAGCCAAAGAGGAAAGGGAAGCAGACGTCGTGGAAGGGTAGCCACCCTAAATCTCTCCAGGCTCGCGGCCTCGACCACTTATCACGCGGAAACGATCCTCTTTCGCGCTGCCTTCCGGTTACCCACTGTTTTCCGTCTCTTCCTCCCTCGACTCCAAGTTCCTCCTTTTTTTTTTTCTCCAACCGACAGAAGCAAGAGCGTGGGAGGCAGGCCGTCGATTCTATCGTTCTCGCTTATTTTAACATTTCTTGATTGAAAAACTGCACCGCTTGTCGGCGAGCGTTCGCCACACGGACGGGGGAAGCGGTATGCAAATTCGGCGCAGAAAAATTCTCGTTAAACTCGGCCGGATGTAAATGGGGAAGGAAGCTCGGGGACTTATCGAATTTATCGACGACCGGCGCGGATTGGACTCATTTCCTTGATAGATGACGAAAGAGTGCTGGTGTATATTTATTCGCGATGAAATATTCAAGGAGAGTTGTTATTTGTAATCGAAGTTGCCGAACAAACAGCGAGCAACTTTCGTCCATCGATCGATCTGCTCGTAGAATTCCTTCTTTTTTTCCCCAGTCACAGAATTTCGGAGAAAGAATTATCGACGGGGGCCAGGCGAAGGCGATTATTAAATGTAGGGGAGACCGGGGCAGGTTGTAACACGGGGTAAATTGTAACATAAGTAAAATCTTTTGAACGACAAATCTGGTAACCCACAGCATTCGAGAGCTGCTTGACGATATTAGCACCGTCGGTTTTAGTGACACAAACGAGCGTTATGTATTCATTTTGTGGTAATAGCCCAGAATTTTAGTATTTAGAACACGTAAGTAAATGTTGTCTTAGCACTTTTATTTCAATTAACCGTCATTAGGAACCGTTTGAATTTGTGTTTCTTTGTCGCAAACGAATCAGTACACATTGGTTTATTATTATGTATGTGTACGCATTTTAGTGATTTGATGTTTAGTTTCTCGTTTGCTGAGATAAAACGCAAAAATTCGACCTCGGGGTAAATTGTAACATGTTATTATACTTACTCCGCTCCAAATGGTGGTAAAGCAAGCTATTTGCTGACACACCGGAAAAAGATGCTCTAGACGAACAACAGAACAATCGAGAATCCTAAAAATTGAAAAAAAGTATGAAGGCAAAAGTAAAGAAAGCACAGAAGAAGATTTTGATAGAATCAGATGAATAAGCAATGATTGCTTAACTCATGTATATCTAATGTTTAATAATGATCTGTGTTTTCATTTATATTGTTTAGAAATGTTTATTTGTGTTCATATTTGCATTTAAATAGGTAAAACAGATGTGTTACAATTTACCCCGGACTGGGACAGATTGTAACAAAGGTTCAGATTTGTTTAAGATGAAGCTAGATGTCTAGGTATCCAAGATTTTGTCACGTACTTTCACGCAATTAGTTCACCACATATGTAAGTAGTAAATCACGCAAATTATTTTCTGATTGAGAAAAACACTTTCGAGAAAAAACTGTGAAAACTTGTTTTGTTACAATCTGCCCCGGTCTCCCCTACGCTGACAAAATGGTTGTTCGGAGCGATGACAAAGAGCTGATACAATTTCAAAGGTTATTACTAGGCGCTGCGGCTGCGGCTGCGGGCAAATTCGATTTGACGTGGCTTTAACCGGCCGCGCGGCGATACCTCGCGCGTCACCGCTACGTGACGCGCGTTGCAATTAATAAATTAATAACCGACCGTTGCGCAGCGGTGTAAGAGTCGTCGTAACGCCGGAATGCGGCGAACCGTATGAAACGCCGACCAGATACACGTACCGCGTACGCCTGCAACTGTATTATTGACGAAATAATATCTCCGTTATCGCGGCGGTATCGCGAATTATTAATTCGCGCTCAAGGGAATTCGCTGACCGATAAAAATTCACACAGTTCCCGGTAGCGCGAGACTTACTGCCGCCACGTCCGCCGATGTCACACCTTTGGCAAAACTCGTTGATTTCGACAAACAGTGGAAACCACCGCGGCTTTCCAATTAGAAACCGATATTTCACTTTAAATAACTGTGGCTCACTATTTCGGAATTGACTTTCGAATACTTTACGACTTCACGGTGAAAGCATTCGAGCCTTGGTAATTTGTGGAGGAGGCGCGAGTGAGAAACGATCGTGGTCGATTGTTCTCGAAGCAGCTCGAGCCTGGTTACCAGCTGCATCATAATGTTATTCGACGAAGGATTACGATATCACGCGACGCTACAAGTGCCCGAATTCCCGACCAGCAACGCTCGCGATAGTCTGTAATCGGAACACGGGTGGGTCCGCGGCCCTCCGAAACGAGGCGGCCCGATTATCCGGAATAATTGCAGCGTATTACCGGGATAATACGTACGCGCCTCGTGTATACGGACACGTTTAATCTTCTTGATATTTGATGCGCTGAATATTCATACTTGCACGGGCGAGGATGGAAGCTGAACCGCAGAGTAATTCTTGTGTATCTTCTATTTGCCGTCAGAGGCGAACGGAGGAGATCGATTTTCTTGTGAAATTTTAATGAAATCCCTTTTACTTCGCAAATGAAGCCTCGCAGTGTTTAATTTAGATAATTATTAGGGTAGACCGAGGGCGGCAGTAACACTTTCACTTTGGAATACGATTACGCAAAAACTATTACAGTTACAACAACAGTTTTTTTACGAAAATGTTACTTACTTATCTGACATTATTTGAGCCACAACAGTTTCTCTGTATGTCAAGTAATATTCCGGTTATTAATAAAAAATGCGAAGCGGAGAAAGTGTTACAACCGTTCCTGACCCCGGGTCGGTTGTAACACTGCATGGAGTCGATAGTAGCACAAATATAACTTTACAAAATTAAAATATTTATTGATTTAAATTATAATAATTAATGAAAAAAGTAAAGTCTGTAACAAATTATGTGGTATCGTAATTGTGGCAGAAATAAAGGACGTTTTGGCTGGTGCATTCTTCATCTGCTCAATCCTTACATTCAGTATACCTATTGCACCTATTTTTCATTTGGTTTGCTTGTGCTATGCTATAGGGTAGATGTCCCAATTACTGCCAGTGTCCCAATTACTGCCACTTTATTTATTTTATGTAATAAAAACGTAACATATGAAACAAAATGTACAAAAAAATGTTATTATGAAACGGAGATTCTGATTTACATAAAAATAAAACAAATATATGTACTCATATGTACCTAGTGCTTAAAAAATAATATTGAAAAATGAAAGTGCCATTTGAGCGTGAAAAACGCGACGACGTTAGTAGGAAGTGATGGCGAAATCGTACTAAAGAAAGGGTCGCAATTTTACTATTCAACCTCTATCTATTGCATAAAATGAATTATTCCGGTCTAGAAGAATTACTTTAATGATGTAACGAATAAAATACATAATATTTATTGTTAAGTTATAATAATTAACGGTGACATCATTAGGGACAAAATTTTTGGGCTTGTCCCTATTACTGTTGGCAGTATTCGGGACAAAAAAACGTGAAGTACGCATAACTGTCATCTCTCAAAGTTCAAATTCTTAACCTCAAAATCACGTGTAGCGTGTGATGCTGTGATATTAAATTATAGATATATATTAAATGTACACATATATTCTGGCTATTAATCAGTAAAAAGGACTGGCAGTACCTAATCGAGTCTTAGTAAAAAGGACCGATTGTAATCGGGTCTCATTGTCAATAATAGGGACCGTCAATTATGTGGTCACAGTTATTAGGACCGACAGTTATTGGGTGGCAGTCATACGGACAAGGCGATTTTTGAGGTGACAGTTATAGGTACACTAGGATCGCTCGCGAATTTTAATTAATTATTAATAAATTCTTCATATTTAATTCATAAAACTATTTTTTTTTAATTAAAGAGATGTTAAATAATATTATGTTTCAAGCAGAGACGATTTTTAGGTTAAACAACACGTGAAATGATTAAATGAAGTTCAGTTATAATCTTAAGGTGGCAGTAATTGGGACATCTACCCTAGGATATAATGCAAATAAGACAATATTATTCGCCTTCTTTGTCCCTATTCGGTTCTGTTGCGGTAAAACCGACCCCGAGTGCCTATGTTACAATCGCCCCCGACCATGCTTCTGAACTTAAATTATAAATTTTGACTAACGAGACGCTTAAAAGTGCCAAGTAACGATCAATACTAGTTTAAAAAAGGTCGAATTACAGATTAAAAAATCGAACAAGCACATACTTGCAAAGGGAGTGTTTATATTACAATTTTAAGTCAGTAAGGAAAAGTTACTTTAGGGTATCGAAAAGTTATTTTCTTCACTATCTATGTCTATTGCGTATCTGTACTCCTAGGGCATGGATGTGTATATTCTAAATGACATTGTTCATCATATATCCCAAATTGGTGTTAATATCTATTATATGTTTTGAGATATTTAGCGTGTTACATTCGTCCCCCTATTACTATCGCCCCCGGTCTACCCTATACTATAATTCGGAATTAAATTGAAAGAACATTTCGAGCAATAGAATGTAGAGATATCTTCATAAACAAAATGTCAAGTAACAGTCTGCTTCCAACCGACTCAGGAGTCGTTTGCTTTTATAAATGCTACGACACTTCTTTCACCAGCAAGCGTAACTTTATATAATTTATCTCACTTTCCTTGAGGATGGTTCAAATCATGAACCGAAACGTCGGATTTTTCTATAATTAATTACGAAATAGCGGTGTTTTCTTTATTTTATTTTCAAATAATAAAATAAATTGTTGTATAGTGACCGAATCAACGCACCAATATCATCTTATTTAAATGTCAAGTAATTACGAAGGATTAGAGGGTATCTGATTTCTAGAGAGTTGAGTGCCACATGGATCATGAGCTTCTCTCGAATTTCATTAATGTCTTATCAGTTCTTTCCCTCGTCGCGCATTTGTATGGGAATGATGCCGCTGAAAACCGGAACGGTAAAGTTCTCTTAGCGACACGATCCCCAAAGGGACCACCGATTCGACCGTAGATCGTAGGAATCGCAGCCCGCGATCTTACAGTAATTCACGGAAAGACATTGAACATGATCGGGCAGAGGTCCATGTTCCGCCGTAAGAATCGCCGTAAGCTGCAAGGCGGTACGATAAAGGGCTCGTAAAAGCGTACGTGGACCGAAAGTGCGGCTATCGACGCGGATTTTATCGCGTCACCCTCAAGATTTTCGAGGAGAACGAGATTTGACTCGCGGCCACGAGAATACCCAGAATCTTAAAACCGCCACGGAGGAATCAACGAAAGCGTCACTGACACCGCCAAAAGTTACTCCATCACCTCTTCGGAGTTCCAGTTTCGTATAATTCTACAAATAAAATTACGACGAGAGAGCACCGCCGTACGGCAGGTTCCTTCTGAATAAGACATATCGCGCCTAAAAGTAGAATCGGGAATCAAATTACGTGGCGAAGTTACCTGCTATAATTGAAATTGTAAAATATTAAAGAGTGCCTCACGTCGCAGATTTTGCGACACCATGTCCCTGGCCGACGTCTCGATGTTTGTTGTAGAAGATTGGCCGCATCGAGCAGCGATCGCTGACCGTGGAATGGCCCCGAGTCTCGCCCCGAGCCTCGTCTCGAGGATCGAGAGACCGCAGGGATCGTAAATACGATATCGCAAAAGCAATTCGTGGCGTGTCTCTATTAAACGAGGAAACGCTCTACTCTGTAGTCAGGGAAAAGAGACTTAGAGAACGTAAGAGGGAAGGAAGATAACATGAACAGCGAGCCGGGGTTTTAATAAAGCGACACGGACAATATTGATCGACTCGGAGAAGAAAGGAAGGTTCATAGACTGGTATTGGACAAAAGATCCCAGCGAATGTAGATTCGCGGAGGAAACGAAACACTGATCGTAAAGCACGGTTAACTTAAACTGACAGAGCTTGCTTTTCCACAAAAGGAGTTTCAGACTTCATCTGGAAGATTCGTCTGGAAGGAAACGTGGTGTTAGCGAGAACGATAACACACAGGTTATTTAATGAAAAAAAAATTCCAATTCCTCAAGCTCCATTTAGCGGCATTCGATTCGAATGGCTCTTGGAGCGTCGCTCTTGCGTTGCAGCCATGCTACGTGCCCGAAATTCGTACAATTAAAGCGGCAGCTGATTCGCAGCTCGCGTTCGTTTTAACCACGATATTCAGCGAATGAAAATGTCGATCATTAAGAGTCAGCCGTGCCTACAATGGGATCCAGCCGACAAGCAGATGAAATGCCTTTATTAAATTCCGGGAACCATTAAGTGTGCGACAATGGGACGAAAATTACTATATGAATTAATTACCTCGCGGAATATGGCGGCAGACAGGGACTAAAATGATGCCTGTCCCCGACTGGTCGAGCCACGTGGATGTTAATACGCCAGTGGAGCCAGAAAATGGGGGCTTAAAATGCTATTATTTAAATATTCACGACACACAAACCGACTACAGATTTATCACCTGCACCTGCACTGTCCACCTTCGTTCCAAATCGAATAAAAACTTACAAATCAATCCTCGGTATTAGTATTCAAATTATTTACCCCTGTGACTCCCTAACATTCCTATTAATCGACTATCAGGAGACAGCGTCACCTTGAGGCTAGCCGAGTGAACTCACAAAGAGATACATTCGTAACGATGCCAGTTAGCTGCCGAAAACCAGGTGAAAGTGGGTCGGGTTAGACACTCGGCCAGGCCACGCGAGTTTCTTCCAACCGCTACGTCAGGACGTGCTAAAGCACCGCGCACCCTTCGTGATTTATGGTCAGCGCGTTTACGTCTTCGTTAATTAATCTCTCTTCGCTCGCGAGAAGATCGATGAGAGCCAGAGGGAAGACGTCAGACGCGAATCCATAAGACGGACGCGTATTTATCAGTTAATAGGGATCCGCGTTCGTTTTCAACTCTAACCTTCTCGAGCCGCCCCTCGTAATATCCCCTCGGTCGATTAAACGGCTTTCGTCGAACTCGTCGGGGACGCTGACAACCCCCGTCGCCGCTGAATAGCCCGTAACCGCCGCTGGAAAGCGGTTAATTCCCAGCAAGGCAGCCTGTAAAACGCGCTCGCTGTATAATAGTCGGCGAGCCCAGGGAAACACGCTCGCAATCTGTTACGCAATCGCGCGGGTTACATTCGCCCGTTTCATCGAACGGTCCCTGGCGTGCTTCGTTAATATATTAAATCTTCGATGGCTTGGCTTGCCGATCGAGAAGCTCAACGAGGTGTTTCGCGTCGTCAAAGCTTCGCGCTTTCATTATCGACCGGCCCCATTTTTTCGGCTCTAATTAGCGTCGATGCTCTCGTATAGTAGTAGCTCGCGGGACACGAGCGCCGCGCCGTTACGAAGCCTCCGTCGCCCCCATTATTATATGGATGTGCAAATATCGGTGGAGCGGGGCGCGCTTTTTCCCCGGCTCGACGTACCCGCACGGCCGTTCATTGAAACGCCGAAAACAGTTTCGCGTCGTTGGCAAATTGACGGGATAATTGCGGCGCCGCCTCGTGGAACTTTTACTGTCGAAATTTTAACCATAACCGCGCGATGGAGCCCCCGCTCGCGCCGGCCATTTTAAATTTAATTAACGCAATTACCGGACGCACTGGCCTGGACACGAATGGAAACGCGACGCAACAACATCGTCCACGCGGTCTATCCGAGTGCGCCAACAGCATCAGAGCCAGTCTACCACCTTGCAACCCCTTTCGTGCCATTTGCCTGTCATTTCGGACACGTTGGCGCGTCTCTTTTAAGCCCGATCGAAGGGAATGATATTCACGCCACACCACGATATACCGAGGTAACAACAACACGGACACAAGGGCGAGAAGGTCATTGCTAAGGGACAAAGACCTTCCCTCCCCGGTGGGTGGGACCAGCAGCGGCACAAAAGGATGGCAGCCACGCGTGCTCCGTGATTTATGATCCATTGGTGGGAAATAAATGCTTCGCGACACAATATTCCATCGACCAGAGGGCCCGTGGCCGTTCCACCTGTGCGTCACGCGAAAGAAACGATAAGCCCTGTCGTAATTTTTCTCAGCCGTTTCTATCGGTCTCTGTCAAGTGTAGGTACGCCTGCTTCGTTGTTTCTAACTGTTTCGCTATCACAGACACGCGCCGTTGTTGCTTCGCCGATCGGCTGTGCTTTCCCAAATGGGGAAAAGTGGTAGAAATTTATGCCCAGACGTGGGTGGAAAGCTGCGCCTCCTTTCCTCGAGGCCTCCTCGACGTTGTACGTTAAAAATTTCCATAAACGCCCCGGAAAGAGCGGGGTAGTTCCCCGCGAGAAGGATCGCCGGATCGCCTCCGTGAGATGGACGAGCGAAAACGATCGAGGGGCCGTTCTAACTTTACAGGAAGCGACGATAGGATAAACTCTTAAGGGATCAAGGGATAAGAACAATTTCCTGAGGGGTTTCACGGGACGGAAGCGACGCCCGTTCCCTTGATCCTCGCTCCTCGCGAGGAGACTATCGAAAACCAACTACCACTCCTCCCTGACTTTCCTCTCGCTCTTCTGTTCGCCTGCGAGAGAAATATAATAAATTGTTTACGAGGGACTCGATTGCCGGTCCGGTTTAAGAGCTACAGGATTTTTTCAGGAAAAGGGGAGGGTGAATGCGGCTACGAGGGTGGCCACGTGCTAGGAAAGAAATTGAGGGGCGCAGCTGCAAGCGGCTACCCAACTGCCCACGTGATTAGATACAATTTCAGGAACAAACGCGAAATCAACGCTCCGTAGTTGTTCGTCGAACGAGGAAAAAAGGGGAATCCAAAGCCTATAGCTCGTCTCAATTAATCACCGAAATTATTGTATGCGCATCGATAACGATACTCGTATTCGCGTCGATGCATTGTAATAGAATTCTAAATGAAAGCCACGCGGAGTTATTCTCATTGCAATGTCCAGCAGAGAAACCGCGGTGAATATTTCACGAAAATGCCGATGATTAGCGTCGCAAGTAATTTACATCCGCGATGTGTATCTGTCGGCTATCCTAGTCGACTCTTGTGCATGTTGATCGTTGATAAATGAAACCATTTCAATCCCCGGCGAAGGAACTAGACCGGGAAAGTGTCACGGGATCGCAACTTTCTTATGTAAGGAAAACTGATTGATTGACTGATCCTTTATTCGTGTCCTCCCTGCCCTTTTATACAATGCGGTTGCCATGCAGCACAGGTAGGTACACCTGGCGGGGGGACATACCTGTAGTGGGGTTATCACGCACATGACAAAAGCAACGAAGGGCTGCGTGTTTAATTCCAGAGTGCGACTAATTTCAGGGGGTAAGGTTTCCTTCGAATTAGAGCTCTTACTTTTTGACCCGTCGGGTACCCGTCTACCCGAAACAACTTCAAGCCATTGAATGTGGTATTGTTCAATCATTTTTGGCTAACATCAGACTATACCACAGACAATCACAGCCAATACTACATTCAATTGCTTGAAGTTATCCCGGGTAATGTCCGGGTACCCGGGTACCCGACGGGTCAAAAAGTAAGAGCTCTACTTCGAATATCCAAGTAGTACGTTTAATCGTTTGACCCGAGCGAAATACTTCGTGAAAGGTCTCTGGACCGTCTGTGCGGAATACCGATCAACGACTGCCCGTCGACTCGGGGGTTGACGTTACGTGTACGCCGGTGGAGATTGTTTCCCCGGTTCGATCACGGTGCTTCCTCGAATCGCGATGTCGAGGGCGGAAGGAGGGCTGGAAGGGCGCGAGAAACCGAGACGGTGAATCGATTAATCGGCGAGCCGCAAGAACGACGCGACGGCTGCGGAGAGGGGCGGAGGACAAAGGGGGCGGGCCAGGCAGCGCAAGGGAAACCCCTAAGATCCCGAGTTAGCAGGAAAGTGTTCCAGGGGACTGCAAACTGTCGGAAGACCGCAACACGATCCTCGGGATCTAAGCAAACGCGTCACATTCGATGCATATGCATCGGCCACTTTCGGCTGACCTGGCTGCATAAATTCTAATTGGATCCGGCTCCGATGTACGGAAACGGCTTGTAAACCGTCCGAGGTACCCCGGGACCCTTTCCTCTGGACTAAATCACGGAATCCCCCGACCCCACCCCCCCCCCCCCGCCCCCGCGCCGGAGCCTTCCTTAACGTCGCGGGGCTCTCGTGTCTTCCGAATGTTCCTTCCTGCAGCCAGCTGTCTGCCCTTCCATTTGCTCGTTCCACTGCGTTTGGCTTGTTAGCGCGACTCGGCGAATTTACAGCGGAGGTTAATTCAATTTCGCTTATGACGCTCATTGATGATTCCTCCCCGGTGGATCGAAGCTACGGCCTCGGCTAAATGCGAGGCAGGATCACGCAGGAGCATCGAGACGCAGCGGAAGAGCGCAAAATTTCGTCGACGAAACTTTCCCCGAGGCGTCGCGGCCGTAATCGATGCGAATTGATTAACTTCCCCTCGGTCTACTCTTGTTGGGGAACAGTACTTGGTTCGCTGTTGAAGTATTTACAACGAATCAGGAAGATTGTAAAATTTTCCAGTCTATCTGCATCATTTATTCGGATTTCTTTTAAAAATTCATTCGACACGCTTTGCTCGATTAAAGTGTAGCAGACGGAGGTGTATTCCATCGAACATTCGCGAGCAGCTCGACGAAATCAGGCACCGCGATGGGAGAAAGAAAGCAGCGAGTCTCTACTCATCACAATGGAGCATCGTCGGGCTTTAATTAGCCGAGAAAACGCGAGCCTCTTTTTTTCCCTCGGCGGGCTTGTGCATCCCTTTCCCATTTTTTCTGGCACTCCCTCCCGCGGGACTGGTTCATTTGCATCGCGGCCGCTGTTTTGCCAGGCGAGATTTGTGATATCGACGTTCTCATTTAATATTAATCGAGACACAGCGGACCTTCGTTCCGATACGTGCACGCGCCCTTACACCACGACCATCTCGATGTACGCCCGCGATTTAGGGTCAGGCGCACTGCCGCGCGCTAGTCCTACGCGACAACAAAACTAATATCGAGAGAGGAAGAGAAGAAAAATCTGGATCCACTATGCAGAAATTTCGTTCCGCGGCTCTGCCGGTTACAAAGGGTCGCGTAACCGCGGCAGGTGCTTTCGGAAGAAAGTAGAAACTCTCGGTTGGCATTGCGCTCAACGTTTTTAACAGGGTATTTGGTTTTTTAATGAAAAGCCGAGGAGAGTTTTTATGCCGGCGAGCCACATTCGAGAGCGTCACTGGGATTATTGGGGAAATATTCCTTGAATAGTTACTGTGAGCTCTTTTGGAACTCTGCATATATAGAAACCGTCGAAATACTTTTAAATTATTGGGCTGCTATATCATTCGTTTATACAGGAAAAGATATCCCATTTCGGAACGGATGCGCAGTAAAGTTTAGCCAGACGATAATAACGGACTGATTGAATTTCCCACTTCGCGGAGGCGAAAATATCGCGGCGACGCTTCTCTGCGATTCCCACCTAATCGAGAACACTCGTGGAACTACTTTTCGCGCTGAGAAGGGAGGATTCCAGCATCCTGTCGCGGACCAGCTTCGGGAACCAGGAGCAACTTCGCTGACCCACCGTGTAACCGGAAAATTTCAATTCCATTTGTAGAAGTTCGCGGGGTGCGCTCGAGAGTCCTCCTATCTGTGCAGATGCTGGCATAGGTAACGAGAGATGGACCCTCTCTCTCTCTCTCTCTCTCTCTCGTCTTAAACATCGAGCCTCGTTCAACGCCGAAACGTGGATTTCAATTTCGAAGCATTCTAGTTTCCATTTCCTTTCAAACACTCTGTGGCGGCACGTGCAACGAGCACGCCGTCTCATTACGACCAGGCGTTTAGTCTGGCCATCGGCGACATCAACGATATCGGCGACGCATCGAATTTCGGCGCCGATGCATCGCGCTAAGATTGCAACTTAAGGGTTCTCGGAAAGCGGCGAGGACCGTTGTCGATACGTTATTGTATAAACATCCTTTACGGCGCGAGAGACGACGGTCCCCGCAAGATCCGCGCCGAGAACCCACAAAGGCAGTCGAGACGGAACCAGAGAACGGCACGGACGACACCGGTGCCTGTTCGACGTCCATAATAAAATACACAAGTATTACGACCAAACCTTGTAGCAATTCACTTTCCCGCCACCCACAACTCAGACAATAATCCCAGATCGAACAAAGTGATCTCGTTGTCTTAGAATAAGAATTACACAAGATAAGGTAAATGTCCCAATGTCTGGACACGTCCCAATACCTGGACACTAATGTAAATAATGCTGATTATTACATTTAATATATGCTTTATCCATAAAAGAACTATTTTATTCAATTACACAAATATTTAATTAAATATATTCATATACATATTTTCTTAGTAAACTCGTAACACTCGTAATAAAAATAAATTTTCTTGAACTGACCGGTTTACACTATTTTAGTATTGCCGTTAGCTGATTTGCTAAACAGTCTCTACTTTTTCTTAAGCGAATATTATTAATGGTGTTTAGTATATTGGTACAACTAATACATTTTTAGGAAAATGTTGCTTTGTAGTATTATTTTCTGATTGAATTATTAAAATTTATGGTCGTATTAGTTTTTTATTCGCGTGTCTATCTATCGGTACAGTGAAATCCCGGAACGGCCCGAAACCTGACCACGCAGACCATCTATGCAAACTGCGACTTATCTTACGCGTTATTGTTGACGGAATAATACAATAGTTATTTAGGACTGTAGTACTTATTACTTTGTATTGTACTTATCCTTCTGTAAGTATACTCCCCCTTTTTTATCTTGTTTCAACGATAATATTTAATTTGAAAGATTTTTTTGACATATAACCTTAAAATTAGTCATTCGATAATCTATTCTTTTTACACAATTTCATTTACTGATTTCCATAAATTACTTATATAGAAGAAATATGCCAAAAGAAAAGAGAAATACTTATAAGGAAAAACAGTATAATCAAGAATCTGTTATTAAAGCATTGAATGGAATAAAAAGTGGAATGACGTTGCGCAGAGCAGCGAGCACAAAATGAATAAAATTTAATTTTGGTTTATCAAAAATTTATTGTGTTGTTTTTATTTAATTTACCTCCAAATTGCTGATCTTTTATCATGTGTCTATGTAATGGGATAGTTAAATTGGGACACCGGGACATATTAGTTAAGCTGTGCAGGTATTGGGACCGTAAAATCGGGACACCGGGACATACTAGTTAAGCTGTCCAGGTATTGGGCCATTGTAAGGACTACGAATTTTCAATATTTTACAAAATTATTCAATCCAATAATGTTTTTTTTTTAATGATAAAGTACACACGGTGCCCCATGCAATTGTAAAATCGTTTATATATATATATATATCGATATTATATATTATATATATATCGACTTGTATAACTGAACAATTCTCAAACGTGTTTCCGCCGTACCTTAAATATCCAGGTATTGGGACATTTACCTTAATAAGAATTGAAGCTCGATAGGGATTATATTTTAAAGGAATTTACAGGACTCGAATGATAAAGTATTCACGAAGCAGTAAAATTTCGCACTTGGGTTCGATCGATGACTGCCACTCGTCGAGCCGTTGGAACGTCACAGGACGTTGATCTCGGCTGTAATACTAGTCGCTCGTATCCGAAGAAGGAAGCTCGTCCTGACACAGCAAAATTATCGATCGTGACCAATGCCAGCCAGCGGCCCAACAGATTTCACGAGCAAGTTTTGGACACTGCCACCTACCCGCGAGCTCGTTGGATTTTATGAAATCGACGACTGTTACGATCTACCTAAGGCTGTAGTTCCCCACCGGAAGCAACCTCTTCGATGGGGAATCTCTGCTAGAGGGGAAGTGGAGAGAGTAGGTAATATCAAATGAAAACGGAGTCGAAGCAAGGAACCGCCTTGAAGAACTAGGGAAATTGGAAAGTAGCTCTTTCACAAAAAGGAAAACGGAGTGGGTAGGAGTTGGTTTTTTCTGAAGGTATCCAACCGAAGAGAAAAAATACAGACTACAAAATTTACGAAGTTGTAGGTAAAAGAGTTCGAAAAGTGGGAACCCAGAAAAAAGTACTGGAGATCGATGAAGATTCCAACGCGGTATCGAACTTTTCATCGAGACGGGGTTGAAATAGAATGGGGAAGGATTAACGATGAAGGCGTGGATCCGTTCAAAACGCGACCAGACCACGAGAGAACCGAGGACGGAGCTCGGACAAAGAAATAGCATATCGATCGAAGATGATCGCGCACGGAAGGGAAGGGAAGAATCATCGATGCTGTGGGTAGAATAAGCCGCTACGTGAACCGAATAAAAGTCGATGTCGAAAATATGCTTGGCCCCCAAACACAGCCCTGCCATCGTTGAACCGTACCAGCCTGATGTGGGATCTTTATTTCATGTTTTTATGGCCGCTCCCCGATCCACCCGCGTCCTGGCTTCAATATCGATACGCCAGCGTCGATCCACGTGGTCGTCGGACACGAGGGAAAGATCGATGGGCGTGCAGACTAACGCCGATGCAGCCACGTACACGGTCTGCAGTTTACGAGAAATTTACATGATACGCCAGTTTCGCCCGGGGAAAGAAAATTTTCTTCCCGACGAATTCCTAGCGTCGTGGAAAAACGCGGCTCGTGGCGCGTTATGGATTACGCGACACACCGAGGAATATCTTCGAATGGAATATAGGAATGATGACTCAAGTTTCGTTTAGTACAAAGTACAATTCTGCAATATTAGATCTATAAGAATAATTATAAAGTTTATTGAGTATGAAAAGGAAACAGGGATATATACCTACATCAGGAAAACACAAAAATAAGATAGAAAATACACGACTTTCGCGCGCGTAATGCGTAACTCGAAACAAAAGCTTTCGACACGGATTAAGCCTAGGGGATAGGTGCTATAAAGGGGACACGTCTTAAATGGGACAAATCGAATTTCCAAAATTCTAAACGCATTACACATGCAAGTTATTTTCCTGTTTATGGCAACACTAGTGCCTAGTCATTTAACGTAAACTTCACTGCGGTCTCACTTGCAACAAAGTAGTAATCCACGGTTGATGTTTTTCGGCAGTAAAAGTGAAATTTTCATTGCTTTTCTGTGTCGTTTTCTGAGATTAAGATATATACAAAGTGTTAAAATGTTATATCATTAAAATAGCCTGTATTCAACTGAAACGAAAACGCTTAACAGGTAAGCTTAATTAATTGTTTTCTTTGTTTTGCGGTTATTTTATATTAAACTAGTCGTAAAAGGGACAGCATAATAAGTCTTAAATGGGACGACCGTTTCATGGCTGTCCCTCTCATACACATCTGGACACTATATGTATATGTATTATAATTTCCTGTAAAGTTATTATGTAGTGTATCATCTGATACAGGCCTTCCCAAGTAGGGGAAATCTGCTCCCAAAACAGATGTTTCGGTTCTCCCTCCAACGCTGCGCCTTAGCTGCTAAGGCCGCTAAGGTGGGACGAGTTCTGCTACCCTCTCTCCGAGGGCACAGTAACGTCGCTGAGAAGCATGTTGGGCGCTTTAGGGCGAAAGTACCAAATTTTTATAGGAAATTTCATAATGACTTAAAAATAGTAGGAAAAATTAAAATTTAAACTAGCATTTCAAAATGACATAAAAAGAATTTAAAAAAATGTATTACATACAACGATACAGTAATACAATAATCGTAGTGATGTCTTTTCATTAGAAAAATATATTCATTTTTATAAAAATTCAAGTAGTAGTTATTTTCTAAATTTTTGTACAATACATAAATACCTACATTTTATATTTTAAACAACTTTCGTACAATGCAAATGTGTTATACATTTTATTCAGTTTTATGAAAATGCAATCACTACTTATTTTATAAATTTTTGTACAATATATACATATTATATACATGTTATAGAAATATGCATTTTATACACATTTTGTGTATAATATAATTTTATTCCATAATAGTTTTGAATTAAATATCAACGCTTACAATATGAAATTTAACAAAATTAATATAAAATTCACATAATATTATACCGTTTTACTTTTTACATATATGTACATACAATAATATTTTTAGGCTTTACGATAAAAATGAATATATTTTTCTAATGAAAAGACATCACTACGATTATTGTATTACTATATCGTTGTATGTAATACATTTTTTTAAATTCTTTTTACGTCATTTTGAAATGCTAGTTTAAATTTTAATTTTTCCTACTATTTTTAAGTCATTATGAAATTTCCTATAAAAATTTGACACATTTGGTACTTTCGCCCTAAAGCGCCCAACATGCTTCCCAGCGACGTTACTGTGCCCTCGGAGAGAGGGTAGCAGAACTCGTCCCACCTTAGCGGCCTTAGCAGCTAAGGCGCAGCGTTGGAGGGAGAACCGAAACATCTGTTTTGGGAGCAGATTTCCCCTACTTGGGAAGGCCTGATCTGATACATAGATGACATTGTTTTAAATTATGAATTATTAGTTGATGGTGTATTGTTTCAAATTTAAGAATTAATAAAGTGACTATTCAAAGCGATAATAAACTTTACCGTAAAAAAAATGTGTGGCAATAAATTAGCCCTCGTTATAAGTTATAAATTTGCTACAGTTGTATGTAAATTTGCGGTAAATGGGCCAATGAGTCATGCGGAATAAACAATTTCAGGCACATTCAATTTTTTCTGTTCCATGTGTCATTAATAATAAAATATTGATGATTTATACTACAAAGAGTTAATTTTTTCGTAGATTTCGTTGTTTTGTATCATGAAGATTTAGAATTATAATTGTAATACTTAATAAGTTTATTTTTATTAACGTGTCCCTTTCATGACTTATACTGTCCCATTTAAAACCACCTAGTCGTAAAAGGGACATTTCCCACTTTTTTGAAAATCGAAGATTTTATTATTTTCTATTACAATTGATGAGTTCCCAATATACTTTTATTGAAGCGAAATAAACACGCTTTCTTGTGATGTAGTTGTTTTTTAAATACCTATAACGACATTGTCAGAAATGGACGCTAAACAAAAGTGTCCCTTTTATAGCACCTCTCCCCTACTGATTACCGATTGTGCCGTGCAAACGCAGTTAATTCTGTTAATAAAATTGTCCATTTCCCCATGCACTCGTTATATAAATAAGAAATACCTCCCATAAATATGCGGTTGCAAATGGATCTATATAATCTTGGTGACGTAAGATGCCAAAGACGTGACTCTAATCCAGAGATACATTTTTCCCTCCACCCGAGTCGCGGTAGATTCCAAAGACAAACGTTTTAAGACAAAGCCCCGCGAGTGTCCACAAGTCAAAGGGTGAAGAGCAAACCGAAGTCTCGAAGGCAGAGCGGAACAAAATCCGATGCGGGAGACGGAGGATCGGAGCGGACTTTCCTTCGCTTTGAGACAACCGTCGAACCGAGTTCAGTGGATACACCGTTGATGTCGGATCTCTCCGGTAGGATCTGTGTCAACGTTATCAGATATATTGTCCGACACAGAAGAGTCGGCCGGGAGGGTGCAATACACAGCAGCGTTTACGATACCGAAGTCACCTGGGGGCACTGCAACAGAATGGGACAAAGCCTCGGGGTTTCCTCGCACGTGCTTCGCGTTCTTTCGCGCGTGTGAGTGCACCTTTCCCGCTGCATCCCTCCGGCGCCCCGCAGCGATAAACAACAAGAGCAACGAGAGTGGCAATCGAACTTGCTCGTGATGCAATTTTAGAGATACCAGCCCCGTAATGTCCTTAATCCACCACCGTGCACAGACGACCACAGATGCACGTGAATGCATCAGGCTCTGAAAAATGTTGGCCACGTGCAGCGGCAGCGAATAATTCCTTTCGACGCTGCGAGAAATCCGCGAGGCATTAACGATGCATAAAGCGCGAACATTTCCGCGCCGATCGAAGTGGCGCAGCGTCGAGGTAAGCTGGGAAAGCTTTGTAGAAGGCTGCGAGCTGAATTCGCGGGGCGTTGCGTCGATGCGAAGCACGTGCCGCGGCCGAAGGGATCGCGAGCAGCGGCGGGGAATCTGTTTCGCGGGACGCCGAAAGGGGGTGGAGCGCTGCTGCGAGGCGCGTGATCCCGAGACCGCGTCTCCAGGAATCTCCTAAAGAACGACCCTGACAAGGATTCATAGGTGGAAGGAAACGGAAGAAGCCGCACACGAACGGCATGTGTAACGGAGAAGAAGCGTATAACCGGATAACTCGCGTCACCGACTTCCACCACTGTCTTGGCAACAGTTCCCCGTTTCAAGATTCCAGCGAGCGCGACGCGATCCCGCCGCCGTGTCCCCGCTCTCGTTAGAGGCAGTTGCGCTTTGTAAAATTCATCCCGTCGATCGCGTCGACATCAATTTGTCGCATTAAATTTTTCCGCGTTGAATGCCTCTCGACGTTTACTGGGAAGGAGGTTCTCCGCGCGAATGCGGGGCAGCCTTTGCAAGGTGCGGAGTATAGAAACTGCGGGAATGTGTGTCTTACTTCGGTGTACTTGTTAATTGGTGTGCAGCGTATAGAAAAGCGCGGAAAACAGGGCGCGGCGAACAAGAAGCGAGTAAGTAAGTCATTAAGACACGGAACGTTCGAATGGGGAGAGAACGAAGTGGGGAAAAAAAAGGCCCCGGGGTTAATGAATTATTCATTTTCAGAAAGAGTTCTTTGGAATTCAACGATGGGATTTATGCTATGCAGAAGTTTTCCCGTTCGCGGGATTCACGGCACACTTTCCCGTATTGATATTGTTACGATTTATTTCGCCAATGGAGCTTTTGTTCTCTTGTTCCTTTGTACTCGGCTCTGCGCTCAGCCGATGTGACTTATTTAATATTCCATTGCAATCGTAACCAAGCACTTAAAAACCTGAAGATTCGTGGAAAATGATTATAAACGAAACATCCCTCGACCTTTCCTTTGAAACATAGGGGGCCATCTCTGTGAAGCTTCCACCAGCATCTTCCTGCATAAGAATCATCGCATTCTGCCGTCTGACCCGCTTCGAGGCATCGACCCGGAACACCGCGAAAGAATTAAAAATACCTCGCAACAGTGCTCACTGGTGAAAGATCATTATTCATAGCGCGCCGTTCCCTATCCCGTCACGTCGTTTTTCCACCGACTCCCACCCACTTTCAACGTTCATCAGCCACGCTCGTTTGTCCCCCTCGTAAAAAGTATCATTAACACGAACGCCGCATTTTTTATCCGTCCCTTCCACTTTTCTCCACTTAGCGTCCTCCAGGTACGCGCGATCCCTCCATTGTCCCGTGTTTTTCGTCGAGATTCTCCAGCCAGCCCTGTCCGTTTCGCTGTATAAAGCGCGCGCGGAACCCGCGGGGATAAATTTCGCGGGCGAAAAACGTCGGGACGCCGGAGAAATATTGGGAGGCGACTGCATTTTGTTGCGGCCGCGATAGAAACCGTTGTTTTGCGCTATCTAGAAGCGGATATGCAGTCACCGCGCCATTGGACAGCTCGTAATTCCGCGATACACTTATTCCGCGGCGTTCGCCGTTCCGATTATCGCTCCAGATTTATCGTCCCCCCGCCGTTTTAAGCTTCCAGCGAGAAATACTCGCCAGCGAATCCCTCCAGCTTCTCTGTGACCCGCCAAGTCCGGTTTCTCCCGCCGGATTGTCCGCCTCGCCTGTCCCTCAAATGCAAGGCAGGGAGCAACGAGTACGATATCGAAATTGTAGTTACCTCTGTGTTATAACAGCCGAAGTTAAAAACGCCTTTTCATTTTTTCACGAAATAAACGCGTGCACAGTTAATGAAGCAGTTTTTGCAATGTTTCGAACGTTTAATATTTCAGCCATGCTGGCAGGTAAACACGGCGCATTCTATGACGTTAAAAAAACAGATTTTCCTGTATAATTCGAAGGCGGAAAAGAGCTCCGCAATAACTGGCTTTATAGGATTGCAAACGGATCATATAGAAAAGCTTTTCGCCAGGGTTCAACGGATAAACAAAGTCCCTACAAAACATTATTTTAGCTTGGAAAACACGGTCTACGGTACGATACCAGTGCAGTCAGGAGCAGTGTTTAACAAAGCAAGTGCTTAAATTATCGCGGAAAATATGGGTCAAATATGGAAGAGAAGAGAGTTCGAATAAACTCCAGGTTTCGAATTTCGTCTATCCTACGCTCGGTCGCGAAACTTTTTCAAATATTCCGGCTACTATCACGCGCATTTCGACCGACAAGTGACTGGGGAGTTTACGAAACACGTATTCGCCCGTCTCTTTTTTTATTTATCCGTGTGGTTCTGCTTCAGCTGAAACGTGAATACCTATCTATAAATCGTTGGAGGACCATCAAACGGGCGAAAAGAGCGGACGAATTAAAAACTGTCGGCTTTTCGAAGAAACGATTGGCGTGCACGCTTAGAGCATCGGTGTCATCGATCGTTCGCGATTCAACATCACGGGAGCATCGGTTTTCCCGTAAAACTGTTTTTCAGATTTACATAGCGGAAAGCGGCGAGGGCCGGCGAGCAAATGGCAAAGTTAACGCGATCTTGTGTCCCGTATTTTCCGCAAAAAAGAAATAGAAAGGTTTTCTACCGACGCGAGAGAACCGAGAAGTGGCGCGACAATGAAATCTTATGCGCAACGATATCGCATCTGCTAAAGTGCCCAATAGCTCGTCGAGCGACAATGAAAATTTAAACGGTGGAACTTGGGCGAAGGGTAACTCCTAATTTGGCTGGCAAAATTTCGATTGCGTCACGCTGCAGGGGGTAGAAATTTCCCTAAATTATCGCTGGTGGCTGTCGCATCGATAACTCCATTTCCACGACTTACCCAAACGGTTTCCAGGACGCTCGCGCGACGTTCTTCGGGCTACACGTGTAGACTCGAGTTTCCGTCGACTTAGCGCGGCCGTTTAAAGTTCGGGATAAGTCACTTGCCAAAGAAACTTGCGGGAAATACGCGAAGAACGCTTCACGCGCTCTGACGAAACTCTCTTACGTTCTCTGGACGCTAGAAAAATGTTTGAGCTTGCTTGCACGCCGCGCAGAGTAAAAGTGAAATTACTGGAATGCGGGAGGAATGCTTCGGAAGAAGTTAAAAAAAGAATGGCCGCACAGTGGTTTGCATAAGTGTTCGCGAATTGTTCGTTTTTACTCGCATGAAAGAGGATACGTACAATTAACTAGTATTACAGCGCGACATCAGTTTCCGAAGATTTATTTTCAGAGAATTGTTTTATCAATTACCCCACCGGCGGCAATACAATAAATGTTGAACTGAAGGGGATATTGGCTTTTATAAATGGACATACAATTTTAGGCAGGCAACAAGTGTGAGTTACTGAAACAATATTAAAGCTAATGCGTTATATGAAAAATTGTGGAATGTGATTTCCTGTATGGAGAACTGCTTCAAAATGCTGATTTCCTTTATTGCAGAATAATGAATACGGGAAAAGTTATGCTCTTCCTGAAATTGGGCTCGATAAACCGTTAAATGTGACAAATTGCGAGATACGTGCGAAAGTTACTAGCGACGAACGCAGAATCAGCTAAGGTCGAGCGTGCGAAGAGGCATCGCTGAAATTGCACCGAAGGTATTCGCTGCGAGGGGCCCGGAAAAGCGATTTTCCGCTCCGTATAAATCGCGAAGAAATTCCAGGGTGAAA
Organism: Andrena fulva; assembly: GCA_946251845.1. Lineage (NCBI taxonomy): Eukaryota > Metazoa > Arthropoda > Insecta > Hymenoptera > Andrenidae > Andrena > Andrena fulva. Next base: position 54,276,134 of record OX276329.1, on the reverse strand, counting down.
ACATCGTGGGGGAAATCTCGAGGAACGAGAAGAATTAGCGAACAAAGCGGCTCCGAAGACGAGAACAATGGAGCTGGTGAAGCCCCAAAGGTTGCCGGAAATTCGAAGTCGCTGAGGATTAACAAGAAGATTAAAAACTATATATGGCAACGAAGATGAATAGAAGAAATCGAAGGCTCTCGCAAAGTTGAAGGATTAAAATCGTCGGCAGTGGAGGCACGCGCGGCAAATTTGTATCACGGTGACGTGGGAGCAAAAAGCAGCCGATAAAGAGAGCAAAACTGACTGGGAGGAAACGAACAGGAAGGAAAGCGTTCTTCAGGCCGGTTTCCGTCGGGAGAACAAAATTGCGGACTGTTTGTCTAAGCGAACCGACAGAAATTCCATCTTATCCCACGGCGTGCAGCGACAGCGTGGTTTTCCATCCAGCAACCGCGGCCACACGGGCGACTATTATTTATTTCATCCGCGAGATTCTCGCCGAGACTTCTCCACTCGTTGCACATGCTCGCGCGGGGCGAATTGCAGCGCGCATTCGAAGCGTGCAGCCATTTCCGCCGCTAAACGTGCCCGCCGCGAGCTATTCGTCGTATTTCCGGTTGCCGACGTCATCGGTCCACGTCCCTTCACGTACGGTTTAATCTTCGAATTGTATCGAATCTCCCGGGGCTTCGCGATGCCGCCACGATGCATCGCCCTCCGCGCGAGACAAATTTTTTCACGCCGAAAGTGAGACAGCGTTCTTTGTCGTTTCAACGTTCTCGAAGGTAATTTTCTGGAAAAATTGGCTGAGAGTCTTGCGATTGTGCCGTTGTACCGGTAGATTAATACCTTGGGATCTTTGGACGCGAGCTATTCAAAGGTGTGCAGCACTGGGGTCACAAATCGCTTTATAATACAGTCCTCCCTTCTACCTATGGTTGCAGTGAAAAATGCATTGTGCACGAGTGATCTGCGTTACACAGTGGGACGAATCGCTAATTTAGGTGGAAAAAATTCAAGTCATCAATATTTATAAGAATCGATATGTTGGCTCAAAAATGTCTAATTAGAGCAAATCCAGCGTATTATCTTTTTAATGTACACCGTTTTCGAAAATCGGTTCGTTCAAGTTCATATGTTTGAAGGCAAAAGTCAATCCTGAGGAAATTGCTTCGGAATTACAGCGTTTTTCGCATTAAGGTAAGTATAATATTTAAAAACCTTTTTATATTATAAAAATTTAATATATATTCTTAATTTAGCATATTTTGGTTACTTGGAAAAACCTCTATTAATGGTAGATATGGGGCATTGACTATGCAAAATTTACAAGGTCTTTTTTTTTTAAAACTTAATTACTAACCAATGCCACAAAATGCCACTGTAATTCCATTATAATTTGTAAGGTTACTACGGATAGTTTCGATTTATGCTAATTTGAACTGCTAATATGTGCTAATGCATTGAAAATATAATTATATGCAAAAGTCATTAGTCTTTCACATAAATCGATTTTTTTCAAAATCCTGAGGTAGTAGACAAATTTTGCGAACGGATTTGATATCAGCGTGACAAAATCTACAGGAAATGGGGTCCAACATGTCAAGAAAAAAATCCTACCGTGCATGGTATTGGATTAATCACAATTTTGTTGAAAAATTTCAAGTTTAACACAAATTCCCTGATATTTTGTTTTTTGCCATTTTGACATTAGATTCGTACTCAACGACCTCGAAAACTCTAGAATACCAAGTTTAGACCAAATCTGATAATTTTTTGGCATACGCGTCCGCCATATTGGATCCGTCATTTTGTTTTTTTGCCATTTTGACTCCAGATTCGTACTCAGCGACCTCGAAAACTCTAGAATATCAAGTTTAGACCAAATCTGATAATTTTTTGGCATATGCGTCCGTCATATTGGATCCGCTGTTTTGTTTTTTGCCATTTTGACTTCAGATTCGTAATCAGCGACTGCGAAAACTGTAGCCAACATATCGATTCTTATAAATATTGATGACTTGAATTTTTTCCACCTAAATTAGCGATTCGTCCCACTGTGCGAAGGCCTGGGAATCTCGGAAAAGTCAGTTACACGTTCTACCTCGACACGTTACATGCCCCTGAGGAAAGGAGGAAATAGTAACTTTAGATTTCCATTTCAAACCGTCCTCCCCCATCGCTCGTCACGATCAGTATTCTCGAATTCTATGCGATGTATCCTGATATGCGTTTCGCGGAGATACGTTGCAGCCCCCCGCGAGGGGGTAGCATCCTACCGGGTAACGTATCCTGCGCGATCCTGGCGCAAACAACGCGCGCCGTACCAGGGATTATGGCGCCGTTTACGTTTCTATAAAGCGTGCAGCGATGTGCCTCCCGCGGGGTGAGCTGCTTCGTAACTCACCGCCTCGGATAACGAGCAGAACGGGGAGAAAAGAAAATTCGTGGATCGGTAGGGCAGCGAAGCAACCATTCTTCGGGATAGAGTGTTTCCTCTGGGTTCGTGTTTAGGGAGCTCGATTCGAAGGGTTGTTCGTCTTCTTTCTCGTCGAGTTCGTTCGCGCAACCCTTCTAGCAAAAAGAGCCCTCCCCAGTCTCTTCATCACTGTCCGCATAGTTCCGACGCGGGAGCCTCGATAGTTTGCGATGCGTGCAGCTACCGGGAACTTTCGCAGAGCGAGGGCAAGAGAGAGGGAGAGAACACACAAGCCCGCAGGAATTTCACATCCTAGAAAGCCGCAGCAAGTTTCGCGGTCGGTCCACGTATCCTTGAATCGTTTCCATTCGTTGGCCCACTTCGCCCTTTCACGCTGGATCCACGCTGCCCCTGTTTCGTTGAAAAATCCTCCGCCACCGAGGTTAATTTTCCCGCTGTTAAAGGAACGAGAGCAATAATGCCGATGGTTCTCTATAATCGTGAAGCTACGCAATTTCCTGCACAATTTGCTTCCGGGGAAACTATTCAGTTAGCAAAGATGATTGCGCCAGAGCGGCGGGCGAAGAGGGAATCGAAGGATTCGCAATTTTCCAGGCGTCGCGGAATACTTGTCGAATATTTCCGCCGCCCGGCCGAACTGTTGCAATTACGTGGGACGAAGGACGATGGGCGAAAGAAGGTTCGCTCGTCTGTGACTTAAATTTCCTTTGCCGTCGCTGGAATTCTTATAGAGCCTTTCTTTATCGAGGTTTCCAATACGGGACTGTTCTGGATGCCTCATCCATGGAACGACTTCATTATTCACCCGCATTCTTCACCCGAGAGACTATCCACAGAGACCCGGCGAGAGAAAGACGACCATCCGGGTCGTGGAGCGTGCATTAAATGAATCGTTTAGACCATTGTTCCGCCTTCGTCCACATTTCTTTCGCGTAGGTCACGTTGCCTTAAAAAATGCGCCTCTTTGAATAATTTGCTGCTCGCCTTGTCTTGGCAGATAGCTTATTATTAGCACAAAGGACAGTTCGTTATACCGGCGTCAATTTCCCCCGAAGTATGCGCGATAAATGAATATGAAGACGTCACTGGAAGCTAAGCAGTCGCATTTTTTAGCATCCTTCGAAACAGTAATGAATAAGGAAGAAGTGGGTGGAATAGTCATTAACTTCGACGAGAGCAGAGCTGGAATTTAATAAAGTTCACGAATTCCTGGAATTTGTATCGCGAGCCATGAAATCAAGAGAGTCCCCATATTAGACAGTTGAATCGCGAGTAACAGCGGAAAGGAGGTAACCTTGCGAATTGATGTGTCTACGCGGGAAATGCGAAGATAACGAAGACCACGCTACAGGCGGGACTCCGTAAACTCAGAAGGGACGAATTATCCCGAACCAGTGATTAGAGAAACGCGATTTTCCATGGCGACGTCCGGCCTTCCCTCGTTAAACGGTCCCAAGGAGATTTAATCGAATTACAAGGAATAGGTACTCGTCGCTGTAAACTAAAGCTGGCGATCCTGCCGCGTCGATCAATGGCGATTACTCTTCCCCCGCCTGTGCGACCGGAAGGAAGACACCCGTGGTCTCGATTAGAGCGGCGTAAGCTCGATCGACAGAATAGACATCGTCGGGATGCGATGATTTATAAATGACGGGAGAACTGCCGGCTGGCACGATTGTTACTTTATAATTGGCCGGTGAAAGGAACCACGTAGACTGGTAAACCATGGGAATTCGATGGTTACAGCTGTAAAGTATGAGTCCGGAGCATGAAACTCAGCTTGGACACGTTTACTGTCTGCGATCACGAAGGATATCGGGGCATCGACGAACCCCGATACACCGCGCGTTCGGTCTGAATGTTTCAGATTCGACCTTCTAGAAATTCCTGTCGCAGAGTTATTAATTTCGAGGCACTTGAGATCGTAGAGGCGAAATCTTGCCGCTGGTGAAATATTACGCGTAGTATTCGCGTGACAATCGCGGAGACCCTTCGGCTCCAAGTGTATTCCAGTCAGAGGCAATATCAGCGCGGGTACAGGGAAAAGAAAGGGACGAACGACTGCGCACAGATGTCCAAGATTCTTGGGAAGGCACTAAAACGAGGAATGGTTTCTCAGAACGATGCAACGTACTCGTAGCCGACTGGCAAGAGGAGTTTCGAAATCATCGAGAAGCGCACGATATTCCTTCAAGTCCTCAGCCGTTCCCGGATCGAAGGAGCGCGCTCGGAAAAAACTGCGAGTTACATTCACGGGGACGATCAACGAAATGCACTTCCGATAATGCGCGCGCTTGCTGCAAATGTATGCGACGAGTTCCGAAAGTTTCGCCTGCCGGGCGCGTTCGCCGGAAAGTTGGGACTGTCTCTTTGAAGAGATTTCAAATTTTCAGTTCTTCCGCTGCTCGGCAGCAAGGGGCGAAGCAGCGGCGGCGAATTGAAAAAAGATTCCCTTTCAGAGAAACACGGGGGCGACTTGGGCAAGTAACTCTCGAAGCGTTCTCTTCCCGTAGAAACGAATTGAAAGCTTCGTAGCCCGTAGGATTCACTTTTTTCACGCCGTCGAAAGTTTTACACGTTTATTGGCAACGACCAATGGTGCCTGTTTTACCAAAATACTGACGTTTCGATGAAATTTGACTGGAGAAAAAAATTCTGTGATCAGGATTGAAGGAACTCTGGCGTGTTCGTGATGGAAGGAGACGAAAGAGGAAGGCGTAAAATTTTGCAAGCTATTCGTCGGCGCGTTGAGAACGTTGTACGGGGGCAGCGAGGAGAATAATAAACGAGGCAGAAAACGGGGTCGCGACAGAGCCACGAGACGTTCAGGTAGGGGAAAAAAGCGAAGGGTCGGCGCGCTCTCGATAAACCGCGTTCCACCGAAAATTTTCGAATCTTAATTGCGGGGAAATGGTGTGTAATGACGTGAAATATTGCCCAGAAAAAGATGCTGACTCTTATTACGGTCGACCGAGGAGGGAGCCTTTTAATCCGTCGACTTCTTTCTCCTCCCGCGCCTCCACACCTGCCAGGAAAACGCTGACCCGCCATTTCCACTGCCAATCTGTTACAGACGCGCCGATTCCAAGAAAGGAAACACCGACGGGGGCGAGGGGGCGAGTATTTTCGCGCCCTTTCTCCATCTCCTTCCCCGTTTTACCCCCGAAATCTCGGCGAGCTCCAGGCCGTTTCCCACACGAGTCGCACCCCTCGCCCTCTTCGATTCTGACTCTCAGATTTTATCTACCGGTTTTCCTATACTTCCTCCGAGTTCGTCTGTCTCTCGTGAAAATTTACGCGACACAGGTGGCCCCTTGGAAGTCGAAATACAGTGGAGCATTTGTTATTCGAACTATAAAGGAAGATATGCTTCTCGGGACGGGGAAGCATTGTATACGATTTTTAGAAGTTTACATCATCTAAACTTGTATCAATCAGTGACAACTCATTGTCCATCATGCAAAGATTTCACGGATTTCAACAATCCGCGCCGCGGATTAATAAGAAACAAAAGAAGGACCAAGGGGATGAAGCAACATGGCGGGTAGGGTGGAGTGAAAAAACTTTTTTTCGATGATAAAATTCTAATAGTGCGGAAAAGTTGTCTACTTGGCCCAATAAAACATGTAAAAAATTTCAGCTCGATCGGATAATTTCTTCTGTGTGCACCAAAGGCCTTAACTTTCAAAATTTTAGTACAAAACTTAAGATAGTATAAAAATATAAAATACAAAATACATAAAAAAAAAACAATAAAATTATTTAAAAAACAGGAAAAAATGTAAAATACAAAAAACAAGGAACCCGGCGTACAGCTACCTCCGCGTGGTGGGTTTCGGGGCACTTGTTCCGTTAGGAAAGTCACCGAAGAGCTGCATTTTTTGATAGTTTACAGTGCCGACAGGCCATTCCTATCGTTCCGAAACCAACCACGGGTGTTTCGTTGCTTCATTTACGCAACAAATATAGTCCTGGGTAAAAAAGAAGGTAGAATCCATCAGCTGAAGAAAGTTGCACTTTCTTAAGTTTCGTACTAAAATTTTGAAAGTTAAGGCCTTTGGTGCACACAGAAGAAACTATCCGATCGAGCTGAATTTTTTTACACGTTTTATTGGGCCAAGTAGACATCTTTTACGCACCATTAGAATTTGATCATCGAAAAAAAAATTTTTTCACTCCACCCTCATGGCGGGAGCAATTTCTACGGCATCGAGTGTCTTCGCGACATTGAAGCCTCCTCCTCCTCCGGATTCGCGTCTCCCTGCAGGCGAATCCTTGTGCACCGATGTGCTCGGACAGTAATCCGAATGCATCGTCGAGGCGCGTTGCGCGCAGCAGGGCCGTAACGCGTCGACATGGCCTCGAATGGGCGCAGGCGTCGAGCCCAGGAAGTTTCGCCAGTCGTCGGCCGAGCTTGAAGCGCGCGGCTTCGCGTCCCCTTCGACACGCGCGACGCGATCCTCTCCGCCTACGCGCCAAAACGCCAACACACCTGTGTGTCGCGGGGTGGAAGAACGCATAGTGAGGTCGTGGAAGTAATAAAAAGTGAAAACAATAGCGCAACAGAGTGCTCGGACGATTGCTTTCGAACACCAGCGCGCTAAGAGCTTTGGCTCGCCAAGGCGAACTTTTTGGCTTTGAGCGATAACGCAACGAGTGACGGAAAGAACATTCGGGCGGTCCGTACTGCCACGCATCTGGTGTGACAAGAGATCCCCTTGAGGATTATTAGGTGACTGCGTGCTCCACGAACACCTCACTATACTCCTTCCACTCGGCGTACCTGGACCTACTCGTGTGATTCCCGAATTTAGTCGACACACTGATTCTTTCGAGGCGTGTATTATTTTGTTGGGAGTAACACGTTCCTCCTGTAGAATGCAGGCAGTTACTGTTTGCGAGCTACGTGAGTGTACGTTGAATGTTAAATGAACAAAGATGAAAATCTTTTCCAAGTTGTCGAAATTAGTATCCAAGAATTTGAGAGGTTGAAACATTGGAGTTCATATCGTCCATGTTTGCAGAGACTGGGAGGCATAAATAGTAACTTACATGCTTCAGGACGCGACCAATCTTCCTTCTTTTTCAACAAACACTCTGCTTCCTTATTTCTATTCAGATGTACGAATCATTCTCTAAAGCGACAGAAATATCATCTTCTTCCATATATTTTTTCCGAGAATTATGTATAGGACGTAGCTATTCGTGCCATCGGAACGTTTCCTCGTTCATGCATGCCATTTCATGGACACACACACACACACATACTCGAACATAGATTTTTATGCCCATTTCCAAGTCGACTGGGAACAGTGCCCGTAGTAAGGAAGAATTTCATTTCCAATGCAATTTTATTGCTTTCACGATCCATTTGCCCCTTCCGATCCATCGACCAGTCATCGCGTTAGAGAATGTATGCGTCCAAGTGCACAGTGAAATGATAACATTCACCGTGCTCACTTCTCCCACGTTTTACCTCGCGATTTTCATTCCCCCCCGCGAACAAACAATAATACCCAAAGAAATCTCAATTTGCAACCTGCATGTGTCGCCCGCTCTCGTTGCTGGCACCTTCAAGTACCGTCTCCAGGAACACGCATCCCACGAGCGTTGCGTTGGACAAGTTTATCCTCGTAATTACGCACTATGTAATTCTCTCAACTCCGGAGCGGTGCACGGCCAAGCCCGCACAGAAGCTCAAGAGAAATTCATCTGACCGTAATTATCGCGGAATTGTCGCGCAACTTACGAATATGTTTCCGCGCGAAGTTTGCAACGAGCGCCGCGCGGCGAAATATCCTCGTCCGTCTTCTTGACGTAAAACCCCCCCCCGAGCAATTTTCAATCGAGCCACGCGAACATCCAGCGAGCCCCGCAATTCCCCGCCTCGCTTCGAGATGCTTTCAATTAATACGTGGACTATTATAGCAACGCCGGTTCAACGCTAAAAACTCGATTTCTCAATCGTTATCGGTGCTCGACGCGAAGCTCGCGTTTCAGAGAGTAAATAAGACAGTGGATGAGTAGCGTTTCTAAGGTGGGACAAGCTGTGACACGTGAAAGGACAGCAGAATGGAATGACGCGAAGAGCAATGTCCGCACGAAGCACGAGTCACGATTTCGTCGGGCGATAAAGGGTAAGAGATCCTGCTATAGTCGGGGCGAAATCAAGTAGCCGCTGATTGGACACCTCCATTACTCCTTCTTACTACTCAGACTCTATCCCCCAAGCAGACTTATAAACTAATATACTCTGAACGTAAAAGCTGAATTTAATGCGATTCAAAGTTGGAGAAGTAGTCTTAATGGTTCACTTGATTTTCCTCCGACTTATCGTTAATGATAGACCAGAATTAATTTGCTTCCTCCACCTCGACGTGGTGCTAACTCGGGATCATAACCACTAAATGCTTGCGAGTGCTTGCTAAAATAAATCCTACAGTCACCTGTTCGAACGAAGATCGCGCGTTTACTGCAGCTGAAAAATCTAGTATCCAATGAACTGCTTATTAATTAGCTTTGAAGTGGCCTTTCCCAGGCATTCTAGCTACCGAATCGCTGCGATTAGACCGGCAGTCACCTCGTTCAGGCGTTCCGAGGCTGCAATTACACGGGGCGCAAAGTTTGCGCCACAAATTACAACGCCGCGGAGACACACGAGACAACTCCGATACTATAACCGCGTACTAGGCATAATAAATGAATACGCCTGCTCTGGCTGCTCTGCAAATACTACCCAAATACCTAATAGACCGAAGTTGCTGGGTTAATTATTTCTAACCTACCGCGTTAAATAAGCAGCCGCGCTCCAGGGAGAGTGAATTAGAACGTTTGTACACGGCATCTACAAACTGCGCCAAACGCCGTAATGGTAGGCCAATTACTTCTGACATGCCGCTCTGAGAGCGAACGATCCCGCATGCTTTGCAACTAGAAACTGCCGATTTGGATGGCGCAAACTCCGGTAACTCGAACGTTAAGATGAGCCGTTCAGTAGCCCTCCGAACGATTTTTCGCAACCAGAGTCAAGTTTAACACGAAGAAGTTGCCGGAGTTTGCCGGAGCCCGCGTCCCATTCGGCTCGGGCCTGCACGGGGACCGCGAAATGCATTATATCCCGACGCGGGAGCGTGGTACAATTTAATAATGTTAGCCGGATGTCCCCTACGTGACCGGATTTCTATTCCATAAGTTCCGTCCGAGGGGGTGGCAAACTTTCGTGGTGCGAGCACCAAGACCAGCCGCCCCGACTCGCCGTTTCATTAATCTAAGGGTAGCGGAAGTAATACCGAACTGCGGCGAGTCCCGAGGATGCGTTCAAGATTTCGCGGGGCGACAACTTCTTAATAGAACCTTGGTAATGGGATAACGTGAAAAATCGCGCGGCCCTATAATTCCCTCGCTGCAATTTGTCTTTGAGATTCTGCTTAGCACACTCGACACGCGACAAGTGAGAATTTCAGCGAGGTACGGGCTACTTTTCGCGCACGACTGTCCGAGAATCCGAAATTTCACTTAAGGGGACTAGGCAGTCAGATCCCTCGAAAATCAAGTATTTTTTGCGAATTAATTACAAGGAGATGAACACAAATTGTGACTTTACGTTTGGGTAATGTTTATTAATACTATAAACAGTAAAAAAGAAATGATTTGAATATTATATACATATGTATGACAGCGCTGCAGTCGTCTGATATGTAGGCGTTTTTTCTAGAGCCGCTGTAATTTTGCAGTGATTCTGGTCGTAATTTAATTGTGAATTATCCTCTGAAATTTATACTTTGCCCTGGTCCCTATTCTGCCCTGGACCTATTGAAAAAGAAAAAGAATCAAAATTATAAAAATGGTGGCTGCAAAACGGCAAATTTTAAAGAAACGTCACTTTTCGCCAGGGAAAAGAGCCATACTATTTTTTTTTTTGACAAACCAGGAGTTTTTACAGACTTATGCGTAGGTCCAGGTCGTAACTAGACACGTTTCATATATGCTGAATTTTTTTCAAATTGACTGATACCTCCGTTTTTTCCCAGTCACTGCAAAACGAAGAGGAAATATGATTCCGAGAAAAACGCGCTTAAAGTTTCGAAAGAGGAATCTAGTCTACCTGCGTGCGCGCAGAAACGGTTTATGGCGCGATCGACCGTTTCGGCTGTAAAATCCTCAATTTTGCGAATTTTAACATAAACCAAACGGCATTTTAATCGGGAAGGGTGGTACTTTCGAAAAATGCAACAAAAAAAATCGAGTTTCTGACTGCCTAGCCCCCTTAACACTTGGAAATCTTAACCCTCGGGAAAGTTTTACCGCGTGACGGACGATCTTCGCGACTCGACGCCGTGCTTTTCATGTAGATGAAAAGAATTTGGGAACAACGGCGGATGCATGAAATTTCGATTATTTACCGGCTGGCAGAGTTATTCTCTCGTGGAATCGAGCGTCTTGGAGGGAGCAACACAAGCAAGCAGCGGTCTCGAGGTCCGCGTTCAGCCGCGGGGCTTTGTTTGCTCCCGGTCGGAAAAAGAGGGCGATCCTCCTCTAATCGCTCGACGCGAAACGTTCGCTGCCTTCGTCCCCCGCGCTGGATCGCGGCGGAAAAACAGGGGCTCTAGCCAAGGAGGGAAAACAAAACCAGCCGCGATCCACCAGCTCCGGAGGATCTTTGTCAACGTTGCTTTTTATCGGAGACGGTTAGTTACGGGTATCGTTCGAATCACGAGCAAGATTCCGATAGGATCGGCTATACTCGGGGCCAGATATATTGGCCGGTGAATTCGTTTTCGCGAGCAACGATCGAGGAGAAATCAACCACCACCATATGACGATCGTGGATTTGTCAGTTGGAGTTTCTAGGCCCCCGAAGGGTATGGTGGGGTAACGGGAACGCTGCTCGGCTCCGCCTGAACCTAGCTGTTTGGCTGTTATTTATTCTTAGCGTAATAGTTGTGTGCGTTACGAAGCTATGCGTTTACCAATACGAGATGAAGCTATCAAGAAGGAATCAATGTTCTGACCAATAAAGCTCCTGAATTTTTTCGGAGCTAACGCACACCTATTCTGATGTGTGTATTTCTACGCTGACAGCTCGGTTTGACCTACACGACAGAAGCTTGGCACTATCCCCACCACTTCTGGCTCACTCTTGTTCTGTGAAGGCGAGAGCGAGATGGAACGAGAGTGAGTCAGAAAACGTTGAGAAAAGGAGCACCGAGGTAGGCAAACGGTGTGGTGGGAGAATACCCCTCACGAAACTCACCGGCCAATATATCTGGCCCCGACCTTAGTCGATGATAATGGCGGTGTTAACGATCCGCTGGCGACACTATCAACGAGACTTTCAATAGCACGTGTTCACTGTCGTTCTGCTGGGAATTACTCAAATGGAATTCGTTGTGCGGAATGTTTCAATGGGTTGAAATAAATTAGATTTCCATCGTTACTCTATTTCAAGCCCTTTGTGCAACGATTCGATTAGGTAGAAGCTCTATTATTCCAACAAATGGAGAGGTAGAATTGCTGGAATACGAGCATCCTTGGATAACAGAATGCTCAGTTTTCTTTGACATTAATCACCGTGCGGCATCGATTACGCTCGAATAGGTTGCTACTGGCGCGATGCATCGCGAGATAAATGGTTCTCCATTAAGCGAAGGGGAATCGCGAATACGGCGCGGCTAACAACACATGATCGATCTTCGAAGAATGGGATATCGGTCCAGATAGCAGCCATCCGAAATAGGTACGCCCCGCGCGATTATTTTATCGCGTAATCCGTCGATTTCCTCGACGGGTTGGATTCCTTTTAATCATCCCCTCGTTCGCCGCCACCATTCGCGATCGATAGGCGGAATAAGTCAGTGACTGGGATTCAAAGAGACACCGAGTGCCTGAGAGGGACGGAATTCACTCGAGCCGTAGTCGACGGCGGTATTCTCTTCAATTTAAGTATATTGAAAACCAGAAATACGGCACAGAGCGATGGCGTACAAAAACTAGCGAGAACTTTATTAAGCATCCCCGTACAACGAGGTTCGCTCGCAATTTAATAAACAGCCCGAGGCGCCTACGGCCACGGCTTAATTAATAATCCGCGAAACCCCCAAGCAACGCGACTCGTTCGTCGAGGGTTGGTTAACGAATGTCGTGCATTCTCCATCCACCAAGGGGCCAGCTCGCGGTTGCTCACAAAGGGGACGAGAACGGTGTGAAACGCGTGAACATAAGAGTAGGATTCTCCGCCACGAAAGGACGAAAATAAGGCGTGACGGTTCTCCTCCGCCTCGTCGACGTTGCACTTTCCCCCGGGAGCGGCCAGCGAGGACGCGAAAGAACGAAGAAAGAGCGTCCAGGAACAGCCACGAAGGAAGTGGATATTTCGACCGTGGAAAATTTGAATAAAAACCAGCGAAGGGGGCAGGGTGTAGCTTCCTCTTTCTATTTCGCGCCAACCACCCCCGCCCGCCTCCCGTCTTCCTGTCGTCCTTCCAACCCTTCGCGCTCGAGAAGTAATGCAAGTTCCGCGCTGGAAACTCGTAAAAAGCGGTGGCCAGCTCGAGAGCCACCCTCGCCACCCTCGCCACCCTGCGCCACCCTCGACATCCCAACATCTGCGGTCCAAATGGCCGGTCCCACTTCTCACCCTCCCGGCTTGGAATTCAACTATTCAGCCAGCCAGACTTCCGCCTTTCCCTTGTCCATTCCGCGTCACGAGCACGACAGTGTTTTGCCAGTTCCGACAGACATCCTCCGTGGATCGGGCCCGATTCTTCCGATGGATTATCACGAAAAACTGACGGAACGTTCGCCGCTTCGCGAGGAGCAACGTAACCAGCCACCTTTGCCCTAGCTGCATCGGTACTAGTTCGTTAACTTACTTGGCAAGAACAGCTCGAACACCTCTGTGCCTCTGTCACAGCCTCGACAAATAAAGTAATTTCGAGGATCTTCGGCAGTGTCGTTACCGTCGATTTAACGCTCCGTTTCTCGGGCCAAGCACGCGATAACGAGCTTCTCGATCGCAGCGCAGTGCATACGTGAGCTGGGAAATAGGATTGCAGCCATTAGGTTCGGAAGATTCCACGGCAGGTGCGAGAGGAGGAAAGAATTTCCCCTGTATTTTCCATTTGCACGGGAAAGCCGTGCGTAGCAAACATTCTCGTCGACTTTGCCTGCAGTATAGCCCTCCTTGGCGTTCCCGGTTATCGTTTCCGCGGAATACCCTTTATCCGATGTCCGTACTAATGGAATATTCCGTTTCCTTTCGATACCTTTCGTGACCTCCTCTGTCCATTCCCAGCAGAGATCCTCTGTAACATCTCTGCAGGAAGAAATAATCGTGCCCACCTCGGAATCGCGGAACGGCGAAGTGAGCAAACAGTAAGACAGACATTAGCTATCCCTGAACACCGAGAAGAAACGCCTAAATTGCTGAAAATCGCCCACGGAATGAAACATTGAATACCAGTGACGAGCGCAGGTGAGAAAAGCCTAGACGTTTCTTATTTGTGGGAAGCTGACACAACTGCGGGACTGCGGAAGGACTTTACGCGGAGTCACAGGTTCTAACAGGCGTGCTACCATCATTTTCTCCCGGGGATTCCTTGTCCGTCCAATATCCAGCGGAATATTCCATTTCCTTGGGTTTTGCACTTCCGCCCTCGATTCAACCCGACCGTCGTTTAAGTCACCCTCTCGATGGCCACGTATACGGGATCGTATCCTGCACGCGGTCCGAATCATCCTCCAAGCTGTCCGCTGCAGTCGCCATTCGGAACAAGAGACCGGCGAAAGAATCGCAGCGTTCCACACCGATCTCGAGATTTGGGTAAATGGGGCCACGGTGCGGAACGACCCTTCGAACGTAATAGAAAACCAGGTTTATCGAGACCCGAGCGTCTTTCTTCGTTTCGCGCACGCGGACAGATCGAGACGGCTTTCGGCACTGATCGAGATTATTCGCGGGCCGTGGGTACGAACGCAATGATGGCGGCCGATCAATTAATTACCACCGAAATGGGATTGGAACGATGGTGCGATGAAACGAAGGAACGATCATCGTTATTCCCATTTAACAATTTCCCCTTTATTGGCGCGCTCAAAGCAGCCGATTAAATCGAATGGGCCACGAGATTCTAGGGACAGGGGATGGTACGTATTCGATGAGCGTCCAATCCTCGTTAACGCGTTTCCTGCGTATGAGTAGCGGGCGAAAATTGAAATTTCGGATCTGATCGAGACTCGCCGCGGCCGTGTAGAATAACCCACTCATTTCCCCCCAAGTGATACAGTCCGTGTACCGGCGACAGCTGCGAGGAAGAAGACACTGTTTTATCCACAGGTCACAGCGCGAGCCACCTCCGTCTTCGTTTGGACTCGTTGATCCCAGTTACAAGGCTCCTTCCCCTTATCGCGGCGGAGCTCATTAATAACACTGGATCCGTACAAGCGACGTTAAGGCGAAGGATCTGGAGCTAGACGTGTATCAAGCCCTGCGATCTTCCTGCGCCGCACGGCTCGCGGGGATTTCCTGTGTGAGGGGTCATGTGGCGTGCGTACGGAAAGTCGAGGGCCTCGCGCGTGAAGCCCCGCCGCGCCGCGATGCCGGCATCGGGGCGGGCCCATTTACCCCGATTATCATAAATGGCATCTGAGCAGCGGGAATCGGTGTTTGAATGGGCAGCCAGGTTGTAGGTCGAGCGTGATAACGGAACGAAGCATCGATAACGGGTACATCGGTCTTACGGCCAGAGATTTCATTTGCAGATAACGGCCGCTGTAATCCAGTAGCTCGGGACAGCGAGCGCGTTTCGGAGTTGCCGAAGATT
Organism: Andrena fulva; assembly: GCA_946251845.1. Taxonomy (NCBI): domain Eukaryota; kingdom Metazoa; phylum Arthropoda; class Insecta; order Hymenoptera; family Andrenidae; genus Andrena; species Andrena fulva. Next base: position 54,260,891 of record OX276329.1, on the reverse strand, counting down.
TTCACGGTGTCGTTGCCGTAACAGGAAATTCCCATCGGGCCGGGACGCTCGCGGAACTTCGCAGTCTTTCGAGTCGGTCGACTCGATTCCATCGAGATATCGCCGCGTCCCTTCGTATCGATCCGGATCCACGAAGGCTGAGACGCTGCACAAAGCCGACCGTTACATAAAGCCGAAAGGGAGTCGACTGTAACGGCTAAATGGGTCACGGGCCACTTGCCCATTGGGATTTCAATGACGACAGGCAAGTGGAAAAGTCGAGCTTTCCTTTTAGAGAAAACGTGTTGCGCGACTCGGTGGGGGAGGGAGAGGGCGGGCGACGCGGTGTGCACCGCGTGCTCCGCGATAATGCAAGAATGTTTTAATAGTTTGGCGCGCACGAGAATAACGATTATCTGCGGTTTGAAATTCGTGTTATGGTAATAGAAGGGAGATCGTGCTTGTAGAATGTGCACTCGGAGATAACTGAAGGCTAGATGAACCGTTTTGTCCAGTGGCTCGAGGAATTAGTCGTCGATAAATGGAGCGGGCCGGAGACAACACGAATCCGCCCCGTCCAAGTCCAATAAACCAGAAACACGACGAAAAAGTAGTCGCGTGCAAACGCGCAATTAAGAGCGGGGAAACAACGGACGGATGGAACGTTTAATAAACCGTGTGAAACCTCGATCAACGATTTCGTCTGTCGCGACCCCGAAATGGAGCAATCTCTGTATCGGTATCGACAAGGATTCCACCGCAGAAAAAGCACGGCGAAACGGTTCGACCGACGACCTTATCCGATTAATGGAGAACGTCGAATAAAAATCACAGCTTCGATTGAAGCTCGCTGGAGAGGGTGACAACTCCATCCAACCCGCGAGTTTCAATTAATTTAGAGACTCGCGACCAGTTGGCAGGTAATTTATTCTTCGCGTATTTTTATCGTAACGCAATCGTACTACAGAATTCTTGGAGCTATACGGCTCCTGTGAAATGCCTGCCTGTAATCTCGACGTATCATCGTTCCGAACGTGGTCTCTCTGTTTAATTTTTGCACGAATTCCGGCGACCCTGCACCCGACACGATTAACTCCTAAATACAGCGACAGGATACCCCAGAGTCCTCTCTTTCCTCGTATCTGGGCCAAAACGTTCAGTCGTGTGACAGTTGCGAGGCTGTAGCACCGCGTTACTAGCTTGCAGGCCGTTGTTATTCGAAGTTATCAGAAACTCCGCGCTTATCGTCATACCCCGTTACCCGCGCAGGGGGTGGTGTAGATCTAGCCGGTCGCAAACGGTGGCGGAGCTTAAATAAAACGGCTCGATGGAGTGTACGCCGACGATGGTACACGCTACGCCCGAATATATTCGCGTCGTTACTTTGCTTCGAGACTTTTTTCCGAACATTTTTCCGTTGTCACGATTAACACCGGCTTTATACGCTTTTATTTATACCGCCGCGCTGTATCGCCACCCCACTTTAATTATCGTAAAAGAAGATCTCTCGTTTCCCGCTTGCTAACGATTCCTATGACTATGAAGCGAACTTTTCATTTTTTTTATTCACCGAGCGAGCCATTCCGCGACACGTGCCCCCCTTCGTGTTTACACACATGCCGCGTCGGAACTTAGAGTTATTTTCAATGCATTGCCCGCTCGCGGCCGGTCAATTCAATATCTCACGCGACAAATTCGTTGCGAGAATGCATTTATTAATATCGCGTTCCGCGTATCGAGAACGCGGACACCCGCGGCTGGAATTTCCGTTATTTTATTTCAGCCGACGACCGCCGGCGACATAAATTTCGAACGGCCGCGCCGGTGACAGCCTCTTCCACCTCGTAATATAAAACTTCGTTACCGCGGACCGAAATGGCGGAGGGGGGCACTATTTTCATTTGTTGCTGGCGTTGCGTAATGTCCTCGCTCGTACGTTTGTAAAAATACAAATTGACGAGACAACGCGGTGCTCTGTAATAGAGGCGACGCGTTCTTCGTTTCGTTAATGATTTTAGCAGTGATTCCATCTGGAATATGGTGTCGTTGGATTTCCAGCGACAAGTACCGTCTAACGTCCTGTTTCTCTAGCGGAAGTATAACGACGGGTATCAAGAGCGTAGAGGCGAGGTCGGTTGAGATTTTATCATTCCCAGAGACAACCAAGATTTTTAGATCGATAGAACACTTTACACGTCAAGTGTTATTTATATTGTAGCACAGTAGGGTAGAACCCCCAATTACTGACACCTACCCAATTACTGTCACCTTAAGCTATTTTACTGAAAATAACGAATAAATAAACGTTGTAAAGTCATACAAAAAAAGAATTATGTAATTCAACCTATAATCTATACGTTAGAAAATGCACCACTTAATATTTTTTTTTCATTAATTTCTATAAGACGATACAAAATTTTAATTTGATGACAACAGTGGAAATGGCTACTTCCTTACTATAGTGAAAGAGAAAACAGGGCACTAAAGAAAGGGCTGTAATTACTATGTTTAAATTATTTACATAATAAACAATAATTTTTTAGTACAATATAAGTATCATAGAAAGTCACAACGATCGTAATATAACGATTAATTAAGCCTTTTTAATTAATATATTTAATATACAAGCATTTTGGTATTACTGTCATAGCAGTGGTTGCTCATGTACATGAGACGACATAACCGTAAAATGAGTAATAAACAGTATTAGGTTAGCTGGCAGTAATTGGGGTGTCAGTAATTCAGTCACACACGTTTTAGAGGTGTCAGTAATAGATCTAGAAATATGTTTTTTAGATTAATGAATTTATATATAAAAATAGAAATTCTAAGACCCACAAAATGTTTTTCACGAAGTAAACATATTAAACCATAATAAAAAAAATAAAAAACTTATACTTTTAGTCAATAAATACAGATACTATGTAATAATATTAAAGTCAGTCCTTAATGTGTCAGTAATTGGGGCTTCTACCCTAGGTTCATCAGCTACCATTAGTAAATGAGATCTCTTTGGTATCTTCTAACCGTTTCTGCGTCGTGGGGGTGCATATTCGGGAACCTATTTCAATAACAGGACCCAGTCCAAGCACCTGCACTACGACTTGGCCAATGGTTCGATCATCGTATAATAACCGACCACGTCAAGACAAATATGCGGTGAGTAAATTTTGACGGGGTACTGCGCCCATATTTGCGCTCGATTTTACCTTCCGGCGTAACCGCGATTGGTGACCGTGGATCTCCGCCATTCACGTCGCATTCCAAACGTTATTGCGATATTACGGAAGGTGCATTCACCCTGATCACTCGCCCCCTCCATTTCTACCCCTCTGGCAACTCAATCGAAAACGGGCCTTTAGATATCAATACCTCGTCGCCACGAATTGCGCTTGGTTTACACGGCTGGCGAACACCATCAATCGGGGAGTTGCCAGTATTTGAAAAAAAAGGGAAAAGTAGTGAAATCTACGGATTTATTAATGAAAAGCCTAAAATGATAGAAATATTAATAAAACACTTATTCGTTTTACCAAAATTTAATAAATAAAATTGACGTTTTTAAGTTGCGAGTCATGTGATCTCAAACGCCAATCACGGCGCGTGACGTCATTGTGCAGTAAACAGCGATTTATATATAGCGACGAGTGACACTTCGCGCATTTGCTCATACAAGTTTATATTAAAAAATATCGTTTACGAGTACTTATTACTCGATTTCTTAGGTAAGGAAAGTATTAGGCACTCACTCATTGCAACATGTTCCAATCAATTACCAATATCTGACACTTACATTGAAATGGTCTTCACAAAAACATAAATTAGATTTTGAAGACAACTGATAGTTTATTCTCGCAAGATTTAGCCACTTATTGCGAATATTTGTTTCCAGCGGAACATGAATAAATAACTTCTTCGGTGTACGTATTGAAGTGTTCTCACAACAGGGAACAGCACAGTATTGATAATAATTTTTATTATCCATTATTATTGTGAGAAAAATTCACTCCTTACTGTCCCTAACCACAACTTTCGTTGTTTACTGCACGTTGACGTCACAAATGGTCACGTAACCATGCAGTGCGTTTTCGCGGCAATTTTTTTATTTCAAATAAAAATTACATTTTTTTCATGTTAGAGGTGTAGCAAAAAATTGATATTTTTTTTTACAAGCATATTTTATCATAATGAACAGTTTTAAACACTTTTAAAATTGAGGAATTACAGGGCGCCACCTGTTTCTGCTCTAAGAAGGGTAGTGTAGTACATTGTTCAATCGTAAATATTTTCACGATGAGCAAGGAAACTGAATAAACAACAGAGGTTCGTCGATTTGAATGTAGAGAAACGCTCCTGGCTGAGAAATGAACGAGTTTACTACTTGTAGCCTGTCTTTTGCGGTATCGCGCTCTTTAAACAACATCCAAGCTGTTGAAAGGTGATTCGTCGGTCTCCAAAGGCATGCAAGATCGCTTTTTGCCCGGCCTGGATCTTCCACCGCCTTTGATTACGATACAGCTATTAAGTCACGAGTTCATGCCGATCATATCGCGACAAACGTGGAGCTACTGCGTCCATTTAGTGTAAAACGAAGGCGTTCATTTCTCTGCAGCTTTCGTGCACGATATACCTCGCGATGTTGTTAAATCGGGCTTATCGAGTCCTGCATAAGTATTCGCAAGCGACAGTATCGCGCTTCTAATTGATATCGTGGGAGACGTTTAACGCTCTTTATTTTCACACACAGTATATCCCAGGGATTTATGGAATTTCATTGCAGAACTTGGATTAGCTGGATGTGTACCCGTGTGCGGACAATACACTCGGAATAGGAGCTCCTCTATTTACGCGCTCAAGCACTCTGCGCACGTGCGGTGGTTATCTAAACAGTTATTTCGAGTTGTCACGTGGATCTTGTTAAGAATATACTGCAACCAAGAGGTAGAATATCTGCGGAAACCCTTAAACTGACGCCGCTGTCGATAAAATCCTGTAAAAGCCCCCGACCGCGACATCTGCGAGGTAGTGAGCCTAACTTATCCCTGGAAAAACAATTTCGAAGCGATAAATAGCAGATGCAAGGGTATATACATACGTGTCCCCTTAAATCGGCTGGATGGCCTATCCCTTGGCAGGAGGTCGGCGGCGATGTAAAGTTTTCACTGGGCAAAGACAAACAGGCGAGGCCGATCGTAAGTCCAGCGGGACTTAACACTTGCCCCTACCCTTCCGGCCCAGGGGCGACAAATTATCGCCCTCCGTTAGCAGAACGATTTAATACTCGATTTAGGGAAGGGCCGTTACTTGGGCGCAACCCGCCATTAGTCCGACCGACCGTGGCCGAACTTTATGGTACTAACGACGATGAATAATGGCGCTGCAGAAAATCGTTAGCTTGCCATTAACGGACGAGCCGGCGAGGAATCTTGCCAGGTAAACACTCGCGAGCCGGGCATCCCGGGATCTTGATAATGGATATCAAATCGCGAGCGAGCCGAATACCCGTGGAATCCCCGCGAAAAAGGAAAAAAGCCGATCGTTCGAGCCGGGGGCCACTTAATCTCTCCGTCGATCTCCGCCGTCGACCATTGCTCGAATCAATCGGGCGATATTATAACCAGATGCTGATGAACCGCCTTAATGGATCGGACGTTTGACCTCGCGTATGGAGCTCCGGCGGATTCAGAGGCAAAGTCTGTCGCAAATGCAAGGCAGTCAGGGCCGTGTTAACGGGGGCGCTAATCGAACCGTGTTGACAAACTCTCGTCGATTATTTGTGGATAAAGAGCCGCGGGTGGGGCAGAGGGGAAGAAGGAAGTGAAAGATTCGTCGTAAAGGAGAGATTTCAGTAGAAAAAACGGTCACGTACCGCGTGCTGGAATTATCGGCGTCGAGGGCGGAAAGTTTCGCGTCGGGGACAAACCGCAACAGGAGGGGACACAAAGTGAACGGTAAAAAAAGAGGAAAGGAATGAAAAAACGGCGGCAAGGGAAGCAATCGTTCTGCGAATCAGTTCGGGACGGTGGAACCGAACGCCGGAAGGGGCAGGTCGCTCGTTTCCGGCACGTGCGACCGAGAAAGACTTGGAGGCGAGCGTCCGCCTTCCAGCGATCCGGCGTAAAAGTTCAATCAAGAAGATTGCAGCGAATCCAATTTGGTGACTGGGACCATTTTTATTGTACTCGTTTGCCTATAGCATTGACTCCCGTGCGGCAACCAAACTTCTCCGGCTAATCTTCCACCTCTGTGTTAGTTTAAATACGGCACACTTACTCGACTGCAGGGAAAGGAAGGAAACGCAAAGGTCAAGCTAATACATGTGTAAAGGAAAGGCTCGAGGGACATCGTTTTCGGAGACCGCCCAAAACAATAAAAGGCGGATAAAGTTTAAACTATATATCTTGTACTGCAGGTCACCATCGATGTACAATATTCTCCGCAGACTAAAACAATGTAGAAAATGGAATAATAAATACTTTTTTTTTTTGAAAATATTTTTTGAATCGAAAAAACGTAACAATTCCCGCAGCGAGCCAGCAGAAAAAGCGCAACTTATTTAGGTCTCGTTCCTGCGATAAAAGGACAATTGTCCCGTGATTTCAGCGAGATTTTTTCGTTGCCCGCGCATTCCAATTCTACCATTTTTTCCCCCGTACGTTAAAATTCGCCACGCTGCAATAATTTTGCAGCGCAATTTTACTTAATCATAGTAAGCGCGACACGATGCGCCGGAGGTCTGCCAGCGGCAGAATTCCTGGACCAATTTACGGCATGCTTCTGCCGAGTAATCGGTATTTGTTTCACCTCCGTCGTCTACCTTCCCTCCGCTTTTCCGAATTCACGGCATTTCTGTTGCCTTTTCCACTCCTTCGCACAGATCGTACCTTACGACCGACCATTCCCGCGTATCGTCGTCCCCTAACATTGATCGCAAATGAAATGAATTCCCTTTCGGTCTCCCGCCCCTCGCCGACCTCCCGTATTAATTACAAACTATGCAGCCCCTCTCGTATCTCTTTTTTATCTCGGATAGAGGGAAACTTTCCGCGACCTATTTCGCCGCTTAAGTTGTCGACACTTAGCCTCCCCTCCAACTGAGACTCAAAAGTAATCCCCGGGAAACAAGACAGATAATTAATCATCCAATTAAACTGGATTCAATTATTTTTACGAGTTTAAGTGTTTTAACCGTAACGAGTTGATGTAATCAGGGATAGAGAAGTTAAGAGGCTGGAACGTTCACAATTATCCCGAGGAATGAATTGCAAATTAGATGAGGTATATATTGTTCCCCTTTAATCGCGACGCAGAATCTAAATTTCCAGAGACACCGATTTCGTTTGAAGAAGCGTTAGATGATCTGCATCTAATTGTAAATCTCTTATCCCTCGTCCAAAATGGAAACCACCGTGGGACTTTTATACGAGAATCTGGCGGCGGAGTGTTCGGAAATTAGTCATCCGAACGACTTTCTTTCCAAGGCGCGAACGTAAATTCAATATCGCGAGGTAATTTTCCGCTCGAGGTGGCGGCGCGGCGAAACCGAAAAAGTCGTCGCTCCTTTTCGCGATTTCACGGGCCACGTGGCCGTAAAGTACAATAAACGGCAGTCTTGAAATTCCTTTTCCTCCCTCGGCCCTTGATTTCCATGCCTTTGCCCCCGCGGTCCACCCCCGACAGAACGATTAAAACTTTTTCCTCTCGCCGGGCCGCGCGCGCGACGCTGCAATAACGATTACTTATGTTCTCTTCCGGATATTGCGTTTGTCCAACGACGAGAACGAGGGGTCCCCGATTGTCGTTCTTTATCGTCGCGGCTGGGTGAAGAAGTTTTCGGTCCACCGCCGTCGTAACTCGCTGCGATAGTGGTCCCGCTAGGAGCAGCCACGCCGAACATTTCTTCGACGGAACAGTCTCAGGCGTAATTGGCTACGATCAGCACGACCATCCCGCCTCGTTTCCACGTTCCAGAAGTCCTCCAGCGAACTTTCTCGGACTCCAGTTCGCATGGAATTTTTTAATGTCGCGAAAGTTATCGCGCAAGTAGTGTCTCTGAGGATGTCCAGCCGTGTGTTAGTCCTGTGTGTAAAATTCTTCAGGCAACTGTGTGCATAATATCGTCGTTGACGAGTAAAATGAGCATGCGTAATGGAAAGAACAAAGGCCAAGAACAGATAAGAGATTTCCCTTTGAGATCCGAGGAGCAAGTAGAGGCGCCCAGTATATGGTCAGACGCACACCAGCGATTCACACTGCGAGCATGCCCGACGTTTCCCTTCAAATTAGAGTAGAAATACGGAACCAGTACCTGTTACAGGCCATTGTAGCATCAAGCAAAACATTGAAAAAACAACATTTGCAGCCGCTGTTGAACAACAAGGAAGAAGAATCGCCCGGTGAAAAACGGTGCTCGAGGTGTTTACACAAGCGTTATCTGTATAGAGATTTATCGTTCGATACACTGTAGTCCGGCGATCCATCGGATTCACGTGGGATTTCAGCGACAGTTCACTCCCTCTCTCTTCTCCTCAGCTCTTCTATCCTACTTTACGATCCCCCTCTTTCCCTCGTGCACCTCTGTTCCTCTCGCGAGCCGGGCATTAGATTGGGGTCAGACACTTGGATTTCACACGATCTATAATGCAGCCCTTTCGAACGGGATAGAATACGAAAGTGCCTGAAATGAGCACGAGCTCAAGAAATGGCAATCGAGTACGCGGCGTTGGACTCCGATCCGAGGTGTGCGGGCGCGCCAGCACGGACGTCGGCTGGACCGGCTCAGCTTTTGAAAATCGCTTTGATATACAAATGCGTGGTTCGGTGTATAACAAGGCCGCGGGTCGTCGAGAGTTTCGAGCGTGTCGGTCAGTGTCGGTTAAACGCCCGGAAAGTGATACATTTTCGCGCGCAACCGACCACTATGTGATCGTGACGCGGGTCCACGTCACTGGCTGACAATTTTTTTTTAACGGTTCCCCAGAAAAATATATTAAACTTGCGGCACGCGATGCTCGCGGCATCGCCTGAAAAATGTTTCAATTCGATCCCCGAGCATTTTCACTTCTCGAAATGCGTGCTGGCGAGCGTACGCGAGCCAACGGCCAGTGGAGCGTTCGAAAGTATTTACCACTTTATACCACGGCAACCGCCGATAACGGGCACTCTGCGAAACATTCACCGCCGCTCCCTGCGTGCCTACATAGTTTGGATCGGTTTCAAAGCTTCGATAATAGTAAGCGCACCGGCGCGTTACATTCCAGGGCTTGACAGACCTATGAATTTTCACTCCGTGTCAATTGAACGATCGTGCCGGTTTTATTTCTTTTATTATTCCTCGATTGACGGCACTTTATCCGCTCCAATCGAATTCAATTTATAGTTCAACGCTCGGACAGGTTTTTAATCGTTATATCCAGCACCTTGAGCAACCCATCGTGATTCGCTTTTCGCTTACGGGCGTCGCAGTTAATCCTCGTTCTCCTCGACGACACTGCAAACGCTTCCTCTGAACTACATACACGTATAAGAGGTTTTAATGCGTTTAGCGGGGGCTGCATCGTGCGACGTAACTTTCAAAATGTCGTGCAGTTTAGAACGGGGCCGTGTTTACCCCACCTCTATAATCCCAACGACCCTTCTCTAATACATCGGCTAAAGTCGACCGCAACACCAGCCGTCGAGTTTGCCATTACAAGCACTAAATCCCGTCAAGCCTATCAGGCTTTGCTGCCGCGTTATCCTGCTCCCCTTGGCCCTTCATCCTGCTCTCAGAAACTTTTTCCAGAAGCTAATGCTCGTGCGCTGTCGGGAACACCTTCCACTTTAACATGCTACGTGGCGATTGACGGTGAGGCATTATTCCCATCGAGCTATCGTGCCGCAAAATTCAAACTTCGCAGAAGGGACATGTACCCAGAAACGTCTACTAGCAACGCCAGCGAAGACAGCGAAAGGTTCAAGGAAATAGTCAGGCCTAAGCGCCAAAGAACTTTCCCTTGACAGATAAGACCGTGCTGCGAATTTGAAAGGAAGTGGATCGACATAGTAGGCAAAGTTTAACGACACCCAGGGTCCCGTGAAGTCTCTTAAACGCGAGGTTCGAGTTGAGGTAACAAAAGACCGGGAGAAACGTAGCTAACGTGTCTACCAGAAGGGCCACGAGTGTTTTATTAGCCAGCTGATAACGAGCGAGAAGTTTTACGTCGAACTCAGCGCCATGATTCATGAGCCTTTCAGGAATGATGAAGAGAGGTACGTTTTATTTCCCTCCCGCCCTCGCCGGTTCCTCGGGCTCTCCTTCCCGTCGAGAGGAGAATCGAGGAAAACATGCCACGCTTGACTCCCGCGGAACGGCGCCGGGGCGACCTCGAGGATCCGTCTCTTCTTTGCGCGTCTTTCGTGCGCCCTCCTCGATTCGACGAGCCGCAATCTCGAGAATTCTCCTCGCCGCGTTTGACACTGATAGGGTTCTCGCATCCCTTCGAGCCCCAGACCCGAGGAATTTAAGAAACGAGAGAGTCGAGCCGGGCGAAGGAGCAGACAAGGGAGGTGCAAGCGGGAGAGCGCAGTATCCTTAACGAGACGTCGCTTGTCAAATAAAATGCCGGCTTCCAGAGCGCACCGTGGGGGCTCACGGATCCCGACAACGCTGCTGCAATACCGCGGCAGCGGGCGCGTTTGTCGGTAAACCGTGGTATGAAAATAAACGAATCGCCGGCAATGGCGGAAAAATTATTGAGAGGTAGCCACTGTGCGATCCACCAGCGCCGCGGCGACGCTCGTTTCCGTCGCCGGGGCGCACGTGAACGGTTTGTAATTGCACGGCGTCGCCGACGAGACGTGCCTTCGCCCTGGCACCGTTCGTCTCGATTACGATTGCCACGGGGGGACGCCAGAGGCGGCTGGATAATCAAATTCCACGGATTCGCGATTACTTGGAAAATTCATGAGCGACCGCGAGTTTAACGACCGGACGTGACGGCGACGAATCGAACGCGGGAGCGGCGACCATGATTCTTGCCTCCGCTTCGTTGGAACGTGGCATTCGGTTGCTTCTAGCCGTGATTAGAGACGAGAATGCAGTCGATACGTGGCAACGAAGATCACTTAATATACGTGGAAGCTTGGCGACGTTCAGCCATAGCGGTGGTAATAGCTCGATTTCAGCGACCGAGCTGGGCGATCGATAAAGTACTTACGTATCAATTGTACAATTTCAGTGAAATTGCTACTTGAAAGCTTTGATTTCTGCCGGTCGGCGGTATATTGCGACGCATTGTCCGCGGCACGGCTTTATTCCATAAAGCTAATATTTGGGTCAAGGATCGAAGGAAATGCTCGGTCACGGCGATGGGGGACGGTGCTGGGGGAAAAGAAAAACGTGGGAACTAACGCGGAGTCGCGTAGAGGGAGCCATTTTGGAGCGGCAAGATGAATGGAAATGAAGATCGTCCCGCCGGCATCCAGAGCAAATTGTTAGCGGGGATTATCGGCTACGGAATAAATAATGAGCAAATAATTATCCGCGGAGCATAAAGCGGTTCATTAACATGAAAATATCGCTGGCCGATGCCTGCGCCGCTTTTCAAATTAAAACATCTCTCTGTCACCTGCGCGTTCTAATTACTCATTATTTGTAAACCCGATTTTCCACTAACGATCCCCGCGGACCGTGTGTTTGCGCGTCGAAATCGCGATGCAACCGCGGGCGACAGACTCGAATGTTGTAGAAATCAAGGGAACGCGGAACGGACACGTACACCAGACTCCTAGATCACCCAGTAACTCTTCCCCTAATTTGTTTTATCTGTTATCAATATAGTAGGGGAGAGGCTTGCAGGTTGCCACCCCTAAGCTTTTTTGATCATAACTCGTCATAAAATTAACGTATCGTTGATTTATGGCATAAGTTGGAAAGAGGAAGTGTTGAGCTACAATCCTGAGCTACAAATCATGCAAACTCTCGAAAATGAAAAATTATAGGGTAGACCGGGGTCGGTAGTAACAGGGGGGCGAATGTAACACGCTAAATATCTCAAAACATATAATAGATATTAACGCCAATTATGGATATATGATGAAGAATGACATTTGGAATATACACATCCATGCCCTAAGAGTACAGATACGCAATAGACATGGATAGTGAAGAAAATAACTTTTCGATACCCTAAAGTAACTTTTCCTTACTGACTTAAAATTGTAATATAAACACTCCCTTTGCAAGTATGTGCTTGTTCGATTTTTTAATCTATAATTTGACCTTTTTTAAACTAATATTGATCGTTACTTGGCACTTTTAAGCGTCTCGTTAGTCAAAATTTATAATTTAAGTTCAAAAGCATGGTCGGGGACGATTGTAACATCCGCAGTCGGGGTCGGTTTTACCGCAACAGAACCGAATAGGGACAAAGAAGGCGAATAATATTGTCTTATTTGCATGAAATCATATAGCATAGCACAAGCAAACCAAATGAAAAATGGGTGCAATATACTGAATGTAAGGATTGATCTGATGAAGAATGCACCAGCCAAAATGTCTTTTATTTATGCTACAATTGCGACACCACGTAATTTGTTATAGATTTTACTTTTTTCATTTATTATTATAATTTAAATAAAAAAATATTTTAATTTTGTAAAGTTATATTTGTGCTACTATCGACTCCATGCAGTGTTACAACCGACCCGGGGTCAGGGACGGTTGTAACACTTTCTCCGCTTCTCATTTTTTATTAATAACCGGAATATTACTTGACATACAGCGAAACTGTTGTGGCTCAAATAATGTCAGATAAATAAGTAACATTTTCGTAAAAAAATTTTTATTGTAACTGTAATAGTTTTTGCGTAATCGTATTCCAAAGTCAAAGTGTTACTACCGCCCCCGGTCTACCCTACTGCAAATTATCGAAAGTATCTAAAATTGTCTCCTTGAAATTTTGGCTTGCAGGTTGCCACCCCTAAGCTTTTTTGATCATAACTCGTCATAAAATTAACGTATCGTTGATTTATGGTATAAGTTGGAAAGAGGAAGTGTTGAGCTACAATCCTGAGCTACAAATCATGCAAACTCTCGAAAATGAAAAATTATACTGCAAATTATCGAAAGTATCTAAAATTGTCTCCTTGAAATTTTGGCTTACAGGTTGCCACCCCTAAGCTTTTTTGATCATAACTCGTCATAAAATTAACGTATCGTTGATTTATGGTATAAGTTGGAAAGAGGAAGTGTTGAGCTACAATCCTGAGCTACAAATCATACAAACTCTCGAAAAAGAAAAATTATACTGCAAATTATCGAAAGTGTTTAAAATTGTCTCCTTAAAATTTTGGCTCGCAGGTTGCCACCCCCAAAAAATTGCTAAAAGTGTAAAAAAACTCAAGTAAAAACCTGATTCAGAAAACTTTTCAAAATTTATTAAGTTTTATTAATAAATTATATTATTCAGATTTTCTTGACCTGCGTGCTGCCATACTAAAAATGTATAAAAATGTAAAAAATAAACCAAAATATGACTAAAATGCAATAAAAACACTTCACTTCAAACTCAATGACATTTGAGTGTAAACAAGCGGGAAAGAGAGAGGTGGCAACCTGCAAGCCAAAAAAGGAGGCAACTTGCATTCCGACGCATTTTTAGGAAAATATGAAAAAAAATTGTCAATTCATGATATGTTTGGAAATCTGTTTGGCATATGTAAATTAGATAAAAAAGACAACACAGTACGTATAGTTATCTTGAATTGTCGATGAAAATGTTCAATTTACGAGCACAAGGAAAGCACACAATTTCAATAATTCAGTTTCTTGACAAACACTATACAGTAGTGCCTCGTTAGAATCACGACGATCGGGGCTGGCAGCGTGATACTAACGCGATGCGGACACCATTCGTAGCCGACGACAACTTCGTGTCGACTCTTTTGTTCTCTCGCACGTTCTCGGATTCTCTCACTCTCGACTGAAGGATTCCAAGAAATGGTGGGGATAGTGAGCGTGATTATAACGCATGGTAAAAACGTGATACTAACGAGGCATTACTGTATTACCCTTCGCTCAGCAAACACAGCGTTATTGCGTCTGTCCACTCCAGAGGTTATAAAATAGTGACACCTACTCTTTTAACGTCGATGTGAGTCAGAGTTCAGATTATGACACTGCTAGAAAGTCGAAATACAGCAGGGGTGGCAACCTGCAAGCCTCTCCCCTACGCGTTAAATTAAAAGATAACAGTGTAACTCCCAGGTGCCTCCATCGTCTCTGTAGGGAAGTAGAACCGCCTCTGTTCTATCCCATTCATTCCATGTCCCCTTCGAAAGCACGCTACGTTAGTCGCCCCCCGTGTCTCTCAAGACACCGTAACGTTGACGTAAATCAAGGTGATAAATTCATTTACCTCCACCTGGCCATATCCCACTGGGCCTCATCAGCCTTCGGATCCCGTAATCGTAAACGTTATCCGTACAGCTGTCCACCGTGTCAGGCACAGTGTCCGACGCGTGGTTGCGGCTTGTCAGCCGACCAGCCGGATAATCGATTCGTATTAATACAAATCGTCCGAGGAGGGGACCACGCCGAGGCTATTGGTACGTTTCCCCTTTGATTCGCGAAGCTGTACAAGCGTCGCGTGTTTGAATGCGTCGCGGCGTCGTCGCCGAGTCGTGCAACACGCAGGCCGCGACCCTCCGTAATGACTCGCTGACATAAGAAGGGGCTCCGACGGCCAGCTAAATGAAGAGATCCGAATGGCGGGAACGGGGCCGGTGGCGAGGGGCGCGAACAAGCATCCTCTTTCGTTATGGCGATGCCAATAAATCCTCCGTGGCAAGGGTTGCCGCGCTCGTCGCCTTGACATCGACAGCTCGTTACGCCGTCAAGACGGGGCCGGCTGACGGCGTTGTATACATTATTCAAGTATCCCCATGTGCGGCTTCTCCGCGCCACGCCGCGCACAGACGTTTCCAGGCGGAAGGGCTTCTCCCCTTGCAGCTGCCATCCGAGAGGAAACTTAATTTTCGCCCTGGCATAACCGGTCGCGTTGCGCGTTAACACCTCGCGCCCAAACCCCGTTTCATTACCCCAGGAATGCATAATTGTTTGGCTGGTTAATGGCGAGCGGGCCGGCGATCGACTTGCGCGCCGATATTTTATTCATTCTCCGAGGGTTATATGGGTGTGCGAAGGCTACTGTTGAGTTTCGGGGTGTAGATACATTCGTAGGACAACCCTCCGAGGACAAAGATGTTAACATTTTCGTACAGCAATGGACTATTGTACGAAGATATAATGCGAGTACTGTGGACAGGGGTCGGGAGCGGCAAATTTCGGAGAGCGGTAAATTTTGAGGAGAGGCAAATTTTGAGGAGAGGCAAATTTTGAGGAGCGGCAAATTTTGGGGAGCGCGAATTTTTGAGCGGAAGAAATTGGAAAAGATTTAAACACAGAGGCTTGAGACTTTAAAAACAATTCCCTTTTCTTTCATCTAGCAAATTAGCAATTACTCATATGTGAGTTGTCATATCGAATTAATTTTGAAATCGTCTCGACTCTTTCAAATTAAAATATCTGATGATATTTCGCGAAAAGGGCGGCAAACGCTTAGCCTAGGGGCGCTAAATCGCCAAATCCGCCCCTGACTACGGACTTGAATTGCGTTACACGTCGGATAGCAAGTCCAGCATGCCTCAAAGTCTCCACCGTTTCCGCTCGGTTATTTAAAATTAAACGACAGCTGGATACACGAAGGCCATTCATTACCCCCGACCAGTTTCCATCCGCGTTGCACTTCGCGAACGAAACTTAGAAGAAGAAAAATTCCCCCATACGTTACCGCGTGGCAAGGAAACGAAACGATACCGAGCGCATGTAGGATATTACAGGACCCCCCGCTCGTAACAATGGTATCGGCCACGCTGCGAGAACGTATCGCCGTTAATATATCGGCGGGAGGCGCAATCGATAATTCGACCCGGTCAACGGTAAATCACGATCCCGCGTAAGGCAGCTCTTTCCGCGAGAAAAACTGCGAAAGGGGTTAAATATTACATCGACGATGCACCGTGTGCAACGTACCGGGACGCACGTTATGTCTACGGCAGTCTGCGCAAAGCCAGGCCACTGCAACTGCAAATCTTCGTCAAGGCGACACTTTTTTGTACTTGTTCTCCGTTGGGCTCGACAAGCAACCGAATTTTCGAAAGGAAGCTCGAAGAAGATTGAAGATTGTGGTAGAGTGTACGGGGGTGATTTTAGCGACGTATAAATCAAGGTGGATTCAATCACGGGTATCGAAACATTTTTGTTTCCCTCGGCTGAACGAGAACGAACGGTGCACGCCGACGGAAAGTGTTACACACAACTGGTCTAGATGTGCCGCTAAAGCGCATTATAAATCTCCCTATGTTAATGCAGGGCCGATATTACGAAATATATCACCGATAATATACGGTTAATTCGATCGCGCGCGTTACGCTCGCGTAAATCTTGAAAACATATTTCCCAGGCTGGCGTAAATTCGTGCTTACAGTTTCTGCGCGTCGAATCCGTAAAATACGAGCAACCAAGGATGAGTAATCCTCCCGAAGTCGTCAACTCAGTGTCCGACGAAGAATGGCAATCATCGTTATCAATGTATTAATAATTCCCGCGATCTCTTCCACTACTTTTCGCCATCGTTTCGCCCTTCGTCGAAGAGCAGCTCTTCTTGAGCACTCGGTGGCACGTTTCACCGAAAAGCTCACGTACCTCTCCGAGTCCGTTTCTTTTTTTCTGCCTTTTTGCCTTTGGTCCCCGGCAGCGACGAAAAGCGCGACAAATGCAAGAAAGATAAGTACGTGACCCGCGAGGGGAGCATCCGCATTTATATTTCCTCCTCTCGAGGTTTTCGGGGGCTTTTGCTTTCTGCGCTGACACTAATTTGCCCTTTCCTCGAGTCTCTTGGACCCTCCCCAGCTCGTCGTAAAACTCTCCCTGCGCGGCTCTCGCGTTCAAAGGAGCTACGTGTCTTACATCCTGGAACGTAGCGGAGGACAAGCGTCTGATGAAGTTCGAATATTTGGCAAGGGAAAGTAGCCCGCCAGGAGCTCGTCTTTTGGAAGCAGCGGATCCTTTGTGGCATTACTCCTGGAAATCGCGGCTGTTCAAGTAGCAAGCTTCTATGTACTGCGAATTTGCGACAAGCTGGAGTAATGACGCAACTATTGATGGGCAAGGTTTTGGAAAATCGCCGGGAAGCTGCATCTCTTTGAAACCTTTTAAAATTTCACCTGTATGGGCGTAATAGAAGCATTAGGAAATGCGTTGCATCATGCAGGGGCGAAAAAACGAGCGCTACAACGCGAGCCCATTAAACGGCAGAAATACGGTTGAAAAATTCGATATCCGTGAAACCAAAGCGACACGCATGGAAAATAAATTCACGCGGGTAGCGCGTATAACGATGGCCGTAAGTCACTATGCTCTATCGACGGGGATAAAACGTTAAACGAAAATTAAATTACTCCCCCGAATCGAACGATATTTACCTGGTTGGCCGTCGATCTTCCCCGCGCCGCGATAAATATTCATAATTGATCGGGGGATAAAAAAGTAAGAGAATCCTTCGAGCAAAAAAATCGTGAATAATGTGCATTCGGGCGACGATGCACTTTGCAAATTGAAACGTTTTTCCATTTCTTCACAAGCTCGCAAAGAACATCATCTGGCAGCGGAATAACGTGTCTCTTTCTACAGATTTCGTCAAAGCACGAGTTAAATCCGTCATTGAAGGGTAACACGTTTCATTTCGCGGATTATCTCCGTGCACGCGGTAGCTTATTTTGCGGGAAATTATAGGAATATCGCGCAACAGTAAACGGATTTTCCAATCGGTGAGCTATATCAGTTCGGAAAATCTGATAACAATTCGACGGAGTGTGATTGAACATCCTGTTAGACTACTCTTGTACGATTCGTCCCAGTCTGTCGCTTTGTAACAGAGAAAGTAATTTTAAACAGCATTAACCATCGCAATTTATGCAGAGGAACACTGTTTACCCCTTGAAGGATGGTCGAGATCGCTGGAGCGCGCAGCTTCGGGGGAAAGTTACCCGAAACTCTCGGGAAAGTGCACGGTAACTAATGTTAACCCGATTACACCGATACGAGGCGGTGAACCGGCTCGAAAAGCAACAACACCGAGCAACTTATACTATTTTATCGCGCCGCGAAAGTAGTACGGCGAAAATGATAGCGCGAGGTCTGCATAAATTATGCAAAGGGTGGAAGGGGAGGAAAAGTTGTGGTTCACTGACGATAAAATCGCCCCGGAAGATAAATCCAATTAATTGTATTCCCTATAGGAGCTTTCCACGCTAGCGAGGTAGCCAAAGCCACCCCTATTTCACACGGAGGCACGGATGACACACAGTCCCGTTGAATAATTAAACACAGAAATCAGTGGCGTCCTATTCACCAGCTCCTGTTTAACAACTGTTCCTAAGAGAAGCAGTAGCGAGCTCGATATTTACAGCGACCAGGATCGCAGTGGCTCTATAGCCCCGCGAGCGTATAGAAACACGTCGCTTGAGGACACACCCCCGATGTATGCGAGCCCGTCCTCGAAACTTATTCCCAACTTGGCGGGAGTTTATTTAAATGAACAGGCGAACATCGCCGCGAGACAGCGGGGCGTGCAGATAAGGCAAAGTCGGCGGTCCCTTCTTCCCCCGCTCGCCTCTATTTACACCGGCAACCGCATACCAGTTGCTTTCATCGCGGCCGTGCAGCCGTAGCCCCCGACATAGTTGCAAGTTAAAGCGCCGTCTAATTAAGTGGCGAAATTACGAGTTCGCTGTGGAACTCGCGGAATGAGCCGACGGACACGCGGTCGTTTCGCGTCCGAGTCGCCAGCGCGTAAAGCTGGAAGCGAGCAACGGCCGGCGGGCCGTCGCCCGATCGACTCCGGACAATCCGAGATAATTCATCTCCTCCGCGTGAATAATTCAGGCGGTCACGGTGATCAACTGTTGATCGACGAAAAATTCGTAACACCGATGCGTCATTCGCACGCGTTTTAATCGCCGGCAGCGCCGTAAAACATTTTAATTGCGCCGATCGTTCGAGGACAGGCGAAAACAGCCCGCGTTAATGCATATATATCCGTCGGAAATAAATATTCATAGGCGGGCAGGTTTACACGGATTAATCGGATAGCCGTGCGACGCGATCCGCGGTTTTATTTCGCGTCTGTTATCAATTCGCGCCGGGCATGATTACGAATTTAATTGACAATTATCCGTACACGACGATTATTACAAAATGTAAATTGCAATTTAAATATAGGATTGGGACGGTAATTCCGCGGCGCGAAGATTTCACGG
Organism: Andrena fulva; assembly: GCA_946251845.1. Taxonomy (NCBI): domain Eukaryota; kingdom Metazoa; phylum Arthropoda; class Insecta; order Hymenoptera; family Andrenidae; genus Andrena; species Andrena fulva. The sequence continues at coordinate 54,241,550 of OX276329.1, read as the reverse complement.
GGAGGCGAACTTACGGTTTCGGGTGGGCAACGAATCATGGATAATGAAGGGGACTCAGGGTTCTATGAAGCGTAATATGACGAGAAGGCTACGGGAATAAATTTAATTATCAAGTTTACAATTAGCCCCGTGGATGGGCTAAGTTTAAAAGTAGAGGCAATTCGAGCTACCCGGCGCTGTAAAGGGGCCAAAAAGTGCGAGAGTGTCGCGGACCAAAAGCTGAAGAAATTCTAATTTCTCCGTCCCAACACGTACCAGGAGAGTTGTGGGTGGAGGCAGAACGTAAGAACGCCAACGAGGACCTTTCGGGCGGTTTCCTCAATTTTGCATACGCCCTGAGCGAATCTACTGCATGGCGCATGCAGATATGCAAAGCGGGGACGTTGCACGCGTTCTTAATTCGAGGGAATTTTCTCGCGACGGCCCGAGTCCTTCTAAAATCTGGCAGTCCTTGCGAGTTTACAACGTGTCAATTGCCATCGGGGGGGGGGGGGGGGGGGGTAAGAGAGAATTCCAAGCTCCCCTGTGGCCTAATTAGAATTCCCCCGTGTTTCCCTGGCTGCGAACTAGTAACTTAAGACTTTAACCGACGATAGCTTTCGAATTTCCAACTGTAAGCTCGCGAATAAGGGAAAATGATGGATCGATAAAGTGCTGCGAATGTTAGAAAACAATTTGCATGGCTGTGCCTGGAGCCCGGGGTCGAATTGGTTCGTGGTTGGAGCAGCTCTGCCCAGCCGTGGCTCGACAGAGGAAATAGAAATCTGAACGACAAAGGGGGAAGACGTGTTCGGGTGTTGCGATTAATAGCGTGGCCAAGAGGGTTGGGAAGAGGAGGATGATCGGTCGAGTAGCTTCGCAACATGGTTTACCCGTGGAACCGATACACGAAGAGGAGTAGCCGATACACTCGGCCGTCTAGCCGGATTATTCGAGGCACTCGATACATCGTCGCGAAATCCCGGACACATTTTCCAAACCAGCGAGCACTCGCCCCCCTATAGGCTTCAACGGGTGGATGCTTGCACGGTGGATCTACGCGAATCGCAGCCATCGATCGGCATTAACAATGTACCAGCCGGCTCTCGTCCGCGATAAGGCCTTGCTAGCAGGTGTACGCATATTGCGGATTAATTAGAAATTCCAGTGAAAGAGATCCGCGCCACGCGAGACGACCGCATGCCACTGTACACTCTTCTGGCTCGCGGGACTATCTACTTAATCGATTAACCGTCATTGTTACTTAATAATTCGGTGCTAGGGGAGAGTAGAAGTGGAAGCATCAGGATACATATGGATGCATCAGTTTTAAACGTTGTTAGTCCTTTCTAATTGCTTCCAATATGTGAGTCGGTGGTCTATGGTGATCGAGAAAGGCTAGAGATCCAATGTCCACCGGGGATATTCTGTTTTAAACGGTAATTACGGGATACAATTGAATGTAACGAGGAGCAACGAACGATTACGAGTTACTCGAGCATCTCATCGCGGGATCGCGATATCGACGAGAATTCCAATACACTATCCCCGCTCGAATAGCCGATAGATTTCGCGGATAGACGTAACGTTCCCATAGCTACAGGTCTTTTTTTCTATTGTAGGCGAGCTCATGGATGAACGCACAATGGATACATGAATCGAAGCCATCATGAGCGTGCTCCACTTGATCCTCCTGCTGCTGGCATCATCCCGCTACCTCGTACATCCGAGCGGTGAGTGAAGCCTTTATTTAACAATCGCGCGCACCCGAGGAGCGCCCGCCGACCCGTCGAACTGTGTTGGAAATTGCGTTGTAGGAGAACAGTTCGCGAGCCCGTTGATGATATTTCAAACTGAACGAGCCACGTGTGGCTATCACTCGACATGCGCAAATCCACGCTCCGTTGTTATTCGAGGGTAGGAGATCGGTCTACTTGCCTGACCGCGTTAAATATCGCAAGAAACGAGCGCGGAGTCGGCGAGGAAGGCGAAGACACGGGAACTCTCCAATTTGCATCGTGAATTATTAACCTAATCACGTCGGAAGCACGTTTCGATTGACTACTACCGAGACTTTGCCCGGTATCAGACCGAGCTGGAAACTCTCGACGCGAGGGAGAACTACGTTGTTCGAGAACTACGATTTATAGTCGTCCTCTGGCGACGAGGCTGCCTTTCCTCCTCCCACGCGATAAGGATTATCTCGATAACGGTTAATGCCGTGAATTCAGCAAGGGCAACGGCGGGTAAAGGCGGGGGGGGGGGGGGGGAAGACGGGATCGGTAATCGATGGAAAAGTAATCTGCGAAGTTTTCAGGTCGGGCTACGAAAGTATGTTTGTGTGATCGTGATCGCGCGACACGTAGTACGACCAGGCATTGAAACAATTTCGATCCTCTTAGATCGTGCTGAGAGAAGATAAGTCGGTCACGTTGTCCCGTCCTTAGACGGTCCAGATCTCCGATAAGCGCGAGGAAACCAATTTTCTCGGGAACAAAGCCCCGAATGAAAAACTGCATTCCGCCCCTTTGTCCAAGGACGCCTAGTGCGCAGTCTTCCTGCAAACTTCGCCCTATCTTCCGCTGATTAGTCGTAAGGATGCAAGTTACGCGTAGAAGTTGATTTCACGATGTAGATACCTACGATTTCTGCCGTTTCACCGGCGCTTGGAAAGTTATCGATCGAACGCTACCCACGTACACCAGCCGGAAAGTCCGGACTCGGTGAAACACAGCCGAATCTCGCTTTCACGCGAGTCGCACGCAAGCATCGCGCCGAAACATCCCTCCAGCCGATCCCGAGATACGAGTCGGTTGGAAGCAGCCTTTCTACCCTGACTGGTTCGCCAACGATGGGAACCCGCCTAAAGGAACAGGCCTTAATCACGAAGAAGAGGAATGGACGGGCAGACTTACCCCTGTAGAGGTGGCGGGCTATCTTCATGCAGAGGAAACACCAGCGATGGTACCAGGCGAACTTTCTCAATTAGTGCTCCAGCCCGATCGACCAGCAGCTCATTCGTATTCACGATGAACCCGAACCGGTAGATAAAGCAGAACGATAGCTCGACTCTCTTTGACTCCGACCCCCTTCTTCTGCTGCTCTCCTCGAACACTTTCTCCTCGATCTCTAGAACTGTCCCTTTCGTTTCTTTTCTTCTCTCCTCGCTGCGAACTCCTTCGTTGTCCCCACGTTCTCGACGACATCTGGAAGCAAGGGAAAGGCGGGTCGGAGGGATGATTAGAATCGGGAGCATTTAATTACTGTCGTCCGTTTAAGCCGCGGTCGGTGACGACATCCCCTGTCGTCAAGGTTCAGCGAATAGATAAGTGCTCCCTGTGTCTGCTTGAAATTACCGTCAAGGACCCAGTTCCTGATCAGTACCCAATTCCTGATCAGTTTAGTATATAAATACCAAATAATAAGCTTATTACGATACAAATTTATTCCCAAAAATTACTAAATAATTATGAAGTATTTTGAAATTTATACGCAAAATTTGATGCCTCATATTAAAATGTGTTTTGATAAAAAAAATATCAAAGTAAGACGCTTGTAGCTACGCCTGGTTTGACGCCATTTTACTGTTGTTCAGTATAAGAGAGCACGTCGTGAATTTCAGTTCTTTTCTGTGATACTTTTGAAAATTCTTAGGTAATATATACTTAGTTAACTTCTTTGATACTTTAATAATATTAAATAACTAAATTATGAATGTTTTGTATTATTTTTAATGCAAAAATGTGGTGATTAGTTATTGGGTACAGTTTTTATATGCTTCCGCAATTCCTGATCACCTGATCAGCAAATAGGTTATTGAAGCAAGAATTTTGAAAACCGAAAATTTAATTATACGGTTGAAATTTACTAGCTAATTTTTTGTTATTTTCCAAATAATATGTAATACTCTAATTTGAGTAATTTCTAATCAGGGTTTTGTGTTCAAAAATAAAGGGTATGTTTATTAAATCATCCAAGACATTTAGGTTAGCAATACGCACATAAATGATCAACTATTAAAATTTTGCATTGAAAAAATTTCAAATACCAGCTAAAAGATTATAAAAATATTGAGTTATAAAGATGCCATAAAAATATGCTATTTTAATGATTTTTTATGCAATTTATACATTTCAATCTATTTGATCAGGAATTGGGTATTGATCTGATCAGGAAATACTCCCAGACATGATTTAGGTGATCAGAAACTGCTCCCTTTGCATTTTTCACTTTCAAAGTTAAATTATAAAATAATTATTATTATGTTTGCATTTTTTTTAATACCAAATTAAAGATTAAACATAGAAATACTGAAATAACAAAACATCTTTTAAATTTGGTTAAGTTTTCCATTTACACGTTTAAAAACCCGCGATGGTTACTCTTAAGTGATCAGGAACTGGGTCCTTGACGGTATGTTCGTCGCGATTTTATTTGGATAACGAATGATAAGTAAGAATGAAGAGTAACTTTTTATTTGGCCGTGATGAAGATGAGTGATTGGGATATTAGCATGTAATTAAGATTGTGTGTAACGTGCATCCAAACATTTACCTAGGAAAATGTTAGGATACCATTATCGCGAAGCAAAGTTTATTAGGCAGTCCAAACTATCAATCCCGATGCCCGTCTTGCTACTTTATTTCTCGACCTCCCTCTAAGCACACTTTAAATTAGAGACGTCTCCAGCTTCCCTTTTGTCTCGCGGTGCTCCTGGTTCCTCAGAAAAGGAAGCCGTCAGTTCTGGAGGAACAAAAAGCCGACAACTGTACCAATTTAGAAAGGAAGGATATTCGCTGCTCGGTTCCCACCGCCGTCAGCGCATTCCTTTCCTCGCAAGAAAATTTCCCTTTAATGGAAACTACCGAGCGCTTCGAGCGTCCGCTTTGTTGCATCGTCCACGGGAAGGGAGCACGGCGAAGATGATGCAGGAGTAATGGTCGGGGATCGCAGCGAGGAGAATATACATATATTTAGCAGTCCCCAGTACACTGGCAAACTCAGTTTGCTCATCATTACCGCACTGGCTGAATTTTCGTTAAGCAAGTCTAGTAGCGTCAGCAGACTTCCTTTGCCCGAGCCTTGGCTCTTTCCTGCTGCACCATCTTTGCTAATTTCGCGTCGATGTATGTTAGGGCGAAGGATAATGCGTAAATATGCCCTCCTATTTTCGGCACTCCAAAGACCCGAAATCAGAGTGAAACTAGTAAATATTGAGAAGAGGATGAATAACTCGATAGAGGAGGAAATGAGAAAGGTGTAGACCAGAAGATACGGTGGAAAAATAAAACGGGACGAGGTGGCAAAGAAAAAGTGGAAGAAGTTTAACCATTTTCACCTCACACACGCGCGCACAATAGCGAGAAAAATTATAAAGCTACTAGGAAAATGGGGGAAAGTGATGTACAGCAGCTGAGTGTATAGATAATGATCCCGACACCTCCTCGTGCCTTGCTCTAGCCTTTTACTTTCTTTTTAAACAAAAACCACTCTTCCATGTTAACGTCCTTTCCGCCAGATTATTCCCCGAGATTTATCTACCATCGTTACAGCGAACGAACAACCTCCTCCGGTTCTTAGCCAGGGAGCAACTTGTCTCGAGGTAAGCGATGCCTTTATCTTCGTTAAGCGTATTCCGCGCCGTTTCAAGCCCCTGGCAAGAACATATTTTACCGCTTGCATATCTGCTTGCTCTCCGCGACCGTCAGCTCACTCTGTCCGCTGGTACATCAAGAATCTGTTGCAACAGGCTTCGCGGAAGATTTATAAGCATTAATGGTGACAGTTACGACGCAATAAAAGTCGGGCGCGAACCAATTCTCAAGAAGCTTTCACACAGTTCACGTTTCGTATCGTGGCTTTCATCTCTCCCTGATCCACGAAGATAAAACATGTCCACACTGATTATAAACGTATTTTATTTGGATACAATGAAGTCCATAAAGGCAAGGGTGGTAAACCACTATCACTGTGTCTTCTGTGCCCTTGAAACGATGATAAAGCAAGTAGTAAAACTCAATTATAGTCAGACATGTTATCGCGATGCGCAATTCCCTTCTCCAGACTTCACAACGCAACGCAGCGCTTGTAGATAGAAAGATTCTGCGTCAAAGGAAAATTTATACAATCCCCTAACAGCGACCTTCCCCTCGAGGAAACTTATTTTAGTAGAATGAACGTTAACATCGGCCAAAATCGACAGGCATAGATCGTCGAAAGGAGTCCGGTATTGGAAGAAATTTCTGAGATAAGTCGACACTGCGAACCGCTCTTATCTTCTATCGAAAAGAAATAGTTTCTTATTTCCTGCTCCGAGGTCCACGCAAACTTGTTTGCATCGTTATTGGCTACTTTCGAGCACCGTGGGCGGATTTCCTCCCCCGCGGGCGTAAGGATGACTCGATTTCCCTTGTTTCCCTAAGACTCGCGGCTTAAGTAGCCGAGGAAAAGCTGCACGAGCATCCTCGACCGGCTCTTGAAACTTCCAGCCTTTCGTCACCTCAAAAAGTCATCACTGCAAATTGTCCAATTACGGCGAACGTCTTCCGTTCCCCTTTCAGCAACTTCTGTTCGAAGATAGTCAAACTGCATCCCCTGATAAGTCACGGAAGAACTGGAATCCTCGAGAAAACGATGTCTTCCGTTCGTCGAGCGTTCATCCGACTTCTCGCTATTAGGAACTTCCCCTCTCGTTTATGCAAACCGGTAATATATCCCGTTATCTGATAATAATCAGAAGCAGCATGAATTATTTCGACGCCGACACTACTATTTCAGCGGTCTTCGATTATACAGCACCGATTTTAGCCGAACTTATTTCTGCCGTCCGGTTAATACACCTTCCATCCTTCGTCGCGTTTTGCTCCTCGTGCAGGCGCATATAATTTCCGAATCATAATCTGCCAATTACAAAGCAATAATCACCTTCACCAGCCACGTTGGCAGAGCAGATCGCAACCAACACAGTTTAATGGCTGCTGAAGCACTGATTACACTACTTAAACTGGCATCAGCCGGGGAGTAGAATTTCAACAATTCTACGGGCCGACATCGGAACCAATTTCGTTCGGCTGTTAGATATCGTTAGGGGAGCGAAATGAAACGCGAGGCCGCATTACGGGTTACCGGCAACGAGTCAAAGGGGTTGGCTAACAAACTTTGATACTGCGATCCAGCGGCGAGACAGCGTCATTTGCAGCAAAGGATATTTCGCTAACAGCTCCACATCCGAGTACCGTTGATGCTTACCGATTGCTCGTCTACGTCCCTTTTTCACCTATTCCCTCTGCTTTTTTACAGCGACGAGCACGGATATTCTTGCTCGCCGCTGTACATCGCCGATGTGTGCTCGTTAATATCAGAAGCAGCCGGTGTATTTGATTAGCAGCTTAATGCATCGCGACTTGTTTTGCACGCGAAGCTTACAAAGTCCATCCAGAGCTTGTTTATCCAGCGATACTGGTCAAAGGCCTTTGACTATCGATCATACTCGCTCTATCGTGAATGGTTGAAACTTGCGCCGATGAAGTTAACCACCGCGTATCGGTGGTCACGACACCCATACAATACTGCGTCCAGATGCCATATGCACGTGCACATGCCAGCCTTATTGATACACCATTGAAGATATTTGCGTCGCGCGTCTATGCCCACGCCTTTGTCACTAGCGCGCGATTCTCGTTTAGCTGGCAGGGCTGTACGCCAAAGTGTGTCCGTTTCAACCCCGTTGAATGACGTTCGCCGCGCGAGTACCATGTTTCGGTTGCACAGAGATCTGTGACGCGCGAATTGATCCGTGTGGCTCGGTTTCACTGGACAAAATTGCATGTCCTTATCTGCCGTATCAGTGTCTGTAATGCAATGCGTGTCACCGCACCAAAGTGCTGGAATTTCTCAACGAGTCATGCTTCGGGCAAATGATTTTTATGGGGGAAGACATTTTCAAGGGTGGCCCCATTCGAACCTGCCTGCCCACCCATCAACCCTCCGCCATCTAGCTAAATAAAAACCGCGTACGTCCAAAAGCGGACGCCTCGAGGGAGCGTATTCTTAGCATGTCGCGGAAATAACTCTGCTCGCGTGGGTAGGATATAGAGGCAATAAGAAGAGCACGTTGCTCATACGTGCCTTTGCTCCTTCGAGCTAGCTAGCTCTCTATATGATGCTGATGTCATCAGAGGCCACGTTAGTCCGCTGGCAAGCTTTGCCAGGAACATCAACGGTGACGTCGACGAAACGTATTGCACCTGCAGCTTCTTGATCCGCAAAGTAAACCCGCCCCAAAGTCAACCGAGAGAGCCACGTAGCGCGAGCGTGACAAGAAGAACCGTGCATTTACAGATATAACACTTGTCTGCATCATACTAAACCACTCTGTCTTCCGCGCTGGTATGCGTCACGCACTGCGGTGATACTCTAATGCTCGTGAACGCATGTTACGCGGGCACGTATGCCTTTGAAACGTCACGGTGCCGGAAGCTGGTTATTTGCCAGCGGGAACACCTAGCACCGCCAGCAATGCGAGAATACCAGCGCGATATCGATCCAATTACTGGCTAAACAGCGAACGATACAGCCTCCTCTCGTATTTTCAATCTTTTTAATGAGTGCCACTCACCCGGCTGTGCAGCGAGCGCGAAGCACGACTGTCGATGCAAAACGACGACCCCTCAGTGATCAGCGCCTGCTCAGATCTCTGTTAAAGCCCGGCCGAAAGTTGCAGCGAACTTACGAATGGATCGATGTACTGCAGATTCATTTCGACACGAGGAGCAAGAAACGCGACGGTTAAATTCTTGAAAATGATGCGACGAATTAACGGCGGAGTGTATTACAGTAATTCGTCGTAATAGTCCCGACGAACGGGGCTGGCGGCGGGACAACAACGCGATGCGGACACCATTCGTAGCAGACGACAACTTCGTGTCGACTCTTTTGTTCTCTCGCACGTTCTCGGATTCTCTCACTCTCGACTGAAGGATTCCAAGAAATGGTGGGGATAGTGAGCGGGACTATTACGCATGGTAAAAACGGGACAATAACGACGAATTACTGTATATCGATATAAAGAATCCATTAATCGGGTCGGCCGAGAGAAGCAACGATGTAGATCTGCGCGGGAGGAACTATTAACGGGATTATTGCGATCGTACTTTCGCGGAGATTCAATTTGGCTAGAAGCGTGCAGTTGTACAGCGACCTCCGTGAAATGCATCTTGTTTATCTGCCCCGTTTATCTACTCACAAAGGCCATAAAACGGGACCGTATTATACACAGACGGCGGCGCAAAGAAATTGCATACCCCCTACGAATGACCATGCTGCGCAGTGCGGAATAACTTAAACGACAGTATATTCTACATAACCCGAAATGCTGGAGGCTAGCGATGGCAGCTACCTCGAAGACGAACGCGATTCTAATATCGCTGCGCTTCTACTGCTTTTCACTCGTCGCCGAGGAGATTTTACAACCCCCCGAGAAGAGACCGGGCGCGTCCTCCGCCAGATTGCTTCCCCGAGCAGTACCTCATAATTCCAGCTCTTTGGAGTCAAAAAATCATTGCTTTAATCAAGGGGGGCAGGGAAGAAGGCGAGAGGCTCTCCCTTTGCGGATATGGTAGCCGAGCAGATAAGCCGAGCTAACCCCGAATTACCATCCCCTGTCTTTGCCAGTGTAAATTAACAGGCACGGCCGGAGAGCCGTACAATTTTAAGGCACTCGCTCTAATAGGTAATGCAATTTAAGAAGCTCGTCAACCAGGATGGCAGCAGGACCGTGGCAGACGGATGGCGGCTAGTGGAAGCGGGCGGCAGCCGAGGGGAAAGACAGAGAGCCCGCCCCTTTGAGCGGTGCACGTAGAGTGAATCTTAAATTCTGCGGCCGCCTCGCTTCCGTCTGCATAGCTAAGTGAATAACTTCAGTAATTACCGGCGACCCAGTTGCGACTGTCGCCCGGAGGTAGCGTTTCGAATCTGACCAGGGGAGCCGGAACGATAACTTTTGATATCGGTGCCACAGGATTTGACAAGCCCGCCAACTTTTCGAGGGTGAAGTTCGCGAATATATCCGCGAACGGGCGACTCCGTTTGCTCTGGCCTCGAACGCATTCAAAGACCATAAACCTACTTTCGACGAGCGCCCTTCACGCTTCTATTCATCGGCAACTAAAAGGTATCAAGCACCGCGCGCGGATTGTACAAATTCGACTCTGACGAAGTTCCTGCTTGCTGGGTGTCGCGAACCCTAGGAGCCGAACTTGGCCCAAGTCATCTCTGGCTTAAGTAGCAAGGTAATAAGAGAAGGATACGAATTTCATGATATAATAATGCGTTGCAGAGAAGGGTAGAAGGGCGACGTCGACTGCTATTACCTTGGCACGGCTTTTTGGCGCGTCCAATCAACATCGAGCGCAAGCACTCCTGCGGATCCCCGCGATCGTCGTACGGTATTCTCGAGTAATGCAATTCCTTAAGTTTTCGGCTTGGCTCCAAGTCGTTACACATACGTTACTCGATGGAAGGGACTTTCTCGGTCCACGGGGCTCGCCTGACCAATGAAACTCGGTGTTACACAGTGGAACGGCATCGTTGTTCTTAAACAGAGGCGGGCGAACATCGCCAGTGTAAATCGAGACGCGCCGTGGCTGGGAGTGCGACCTACAAAAACCTGGAAAAACCGGTGGAAGGTAAAAGTGTAACGACCAGCAGCCTCGCGCACACGGACCAGACGCATACATATGTATACACCCGCGGTGGAAAGTTTCCAGTCCATCTACGCCCAACTTTCCCAATACACTGCTGGTGGAAAGCTATCGTTCCTTTGGAATTCATTCCGTTAAGAAGCCTCGTTGACTGTCGACGATCGAGAGGCTTAAACAGGCGTAAACGAAAGGTAACTTCTGTGCTTGGGAGAATAGAAACTTGCGAGCGAAAAGTTGCTTGCCTCCAAGGATCCCTTTCGCGATTTTGAGCAATTGAATTCCGTGAATCTGCGCGCGGTAAGAGTCTCCTGAGGCACACACAGTGTTGCACTATAGACGAACAAAGTATCCACTATTAAATCTTTGTATTGGCAAATATACTTTGGTAGCATCTTTGACGCATTCTTTTGAGAGCAACTCGAGCAAAATTAGCTTTAAAGCATCGAGAAAGCACAATAGTTCTCCCTGCAATGCTCTATATTCGACAACTCAGTCTCTGACCATTCTCACGCGAAGTATTGTTACAGATAACATCGCGTTACGCTCCTCAACCCATTTCCCGCGACAACCCAGATTCGTCGAAGCATCCAAGAGACACGAGTATACACGGACACTTTTCAACATTTCCAGATGGTGCTGTTCGTGGCGAGCGGCCGGCCAGCGAGGAGTCTCGGAGTCAGAGTAACGACATTGCTTCGGTGGCCACATCTGTCAAGGATGTCCTGGCGCAGACTGGTGGTAACGCTATGCTGCCCTGCAGATTCACTGGCCCCGGAATAGTGAGTACACACGCGCGTACCGTCCGAGCTCAAAGCGCCCCGAGATATCTCGGGCCGAGGTTGAAAGTTCAGAAAGTCTAGAGCATTCTGTGCACCGTGAATGTCCGGAAAGTCTCGGAATTCTTAAGGGTCTTAATGTATAACAACAAGCAGCGTCGCTCTAAGCTTTTCCAAACTTCCAATCCCTTCGAGACAGTCAAGACTTGCAACGCTCCCAAGCCTATTTAGGCCCGGAGGTGTGTCCCGAGTCACTCAAAATTCCTTATTCCAGAGCGGTTTGGAGATTTTCCAGCAAAGTGTATCGAGTATTACCGCCTATTCATGAACGCGGGCAAATATATGCGCTCCAGACGATGTATGCAAAGCAGAGACAGCTCGTGTACAAGTGGACCTCGATACACGGGCAAGGCTGCCGGGTCTCCGCACGCGCGCGTATTGTATACGGGCCAATGCCCGCCAAGGAAATATGCACACTGTACACAAGTTTACGTGGCATTGTGCAAAGCGAGAGCGTCGATAAACACCAGCGTTGCAGATTGCACGTGTACAACCGTGGCGGCGGCATTGCGCGTTTCAAAACCGCCCGCACGGGCATTCCTCATCACCACCGGGCATTCGGTTCAACGAAAAGTAGCAGTCCTTAATCTCCGACGAGTTTAACTCCGCCAGAGACTTTGTCGATGCATCAAAACTGTTTCGCCTACAGCCTGTTTCCTCGCGAAAGTTGAATACGCTCCAAAATGCTGTTCAATTCACCTTACACCGCACTCTTCCCTTCGCCCCTACCGCGCCATTCTATTTCACTGGTAAGAGGTCAAAATATGAAGCTGCTTTCACCTGCATCCTCAGCTACCCCGAAACCGCGTGGCTCCCCGTGGCGATCAATTATTCACCAAAGCGCAAGCTTACTTTCAAATCCAACTTATTGAACAGGCCGCGCTGCATGCCGGCGCGGCGTGATGCGCTTCAGCGAGGGTAAACTCGACGCACGCGGTCCCTCCGCGTTCCTACGTCTTTCTTGCACGGTGTGCTCGTTAATAAATGATCGGAGACGCGCGTTGGCGCATGCAAGCCTCGGGGCTGAGGTCACCGCGGCGAAAAGCGGAAATCGGTGAAACGTGGCCGTAGAAAATGGCAGGGTGGTTTCGCGCGGCGCGACGGCGCGAATCGTCGCGGCGGGGCGACGTCTAGAGAGCCCGGGAAATAAGCGGATGAAAGGGAGAAGGTCCGAGGGGATGTGGACCCTTCCCCCCCTCCGGCTGCAACGTAATTTCTAGGTATTAATGTTGCAGACGTCAACCGGCTGCGGGAAGCAGCGGTTTCCTACAGCCTCCTACGGAGAAACTGCCGGAGAAAATTTGTATTTCCCTTGAGTATGTGCAGCGAGAGCGTGATTAAGATTCATGCTACATTATTCACGACATAGGTGTGCGGAATCGCTCCTCTATGACGCAATTTTGTCCCCCACTCTGGTAAGCGGGGCGAGCTTCGTACTTTAAGGAACAGCATTAACATCCTCGCGGTAACTCCGGAATAATTGTCCGTGTTCTCTACAAGCAAGCGCTTCGACGAGGGCCTAGATGCCTAGAACCAACTTTCGAGGCTCTTTCTCGCGCAATCATATTTGTTTGTAAGCAATAGGGTAAATCCGGGAGACGCGGTCGGGCCGGAGAGTTGGTCGTATCGCTATATTTCAGAGTCTATACGTAAAAATGCATCAAAGTGCAGACCAATTACTTCTCTAGAAGCCAAATAGTTGAATGAATAGCGTTATTTCGCTTCCTTCTGTGTTTTTCTGGATTTATAGGCTATAAAATGTAAATTGATGTTACATTTAACCTCTTTTGTCAAACAGCGGTTGTACAGAATCGTATTTAAAATATACTTCTAAGTTTATTTTCCTTTAATGTTTGGAATAATAAGATAGTAGAGATATTGAGGGACAATGCAGCCAAAGTATTTGGCCATATTAACTCTTCCTCTCAAAGCTAACGAGAAGACCATGTCTCGCTGCAGAAAGGTGAGATGGTCGAGTTATGATTTCTTTATTAGTTTTGTTTATTTTTTTATTTTTTATTATTATTTTATTATTATTTTTGTTTATTTAGTTTATTTATTCACTTTTGTATTCATTTGCCTTGCTAATCGCCAGTAGCTAATTCACTTTTTCTTTGATGTGTTCTTTACTTGTTTAGCGTAAACAAATTAAATATCAATGAATCCGTAGTTGTATTCACTCATAAATAATTTTGCTTTATCCTTTGTTAATTTTCCATGATTAATTATGTGAGTGGTCTCTGCCAACAACGAAAACCATTTCTCCCGGCACCTCGGGGGAGGTGGTCAGATGTCATGACTTCAGTTTTCAACCCGATTTACAGTAAATATTGTCTTAAAGCAAATATCGACCAGTTTTTCTGAATCGGCATAAAATTCTAAACATATTAGGTTTGATCTGATAAAATAAGTAATATCTATATTAGTTTTAATAGCCATTTTATATTAGGTCGACCGCGTCTCCCGGATTTACCCTAGAAGGGATCGTGCTTTGATACGAACACGAAGGACAAAAGGAGGTTTGTGTTTCGTTGAAGGAGGTGCTCGGCGCCATCGCGCGATAAAGAGTTCGTTGTTACGAATACTGATTCTGAACAGTCGAGGGCGCAAGGTACTCCGTCTGTTTTGTATGAAAAACCTACAGCTCTTTCTAATTGACTCTTGTTCGTCGATGGATTGAATAGAAACCGCGCGCAATTACGCGAAATTGTGTCAATCAAGCATTCGCGGGATGCGATTAATCCGTTCGATGAATTTTACATTCACTTGTAGTCTGTCGCCGTTACGAAGGTCCGCCGAACCGGCGGGGGAGAAGGGAGAAACGGGATTAAAATTGCTCGCGGTGAGTCGCGATTGAATGGAATCGGTAACGTGGAATTAACGAAAGGATAATTACAACGGTGATTCTCTTTGTCCCCATGATACTTGAGATACTTTTTCGCCCCGTGGGCCAAGGAAGATTACAAGGGAGAATTGCGCCGCGCTGTCGCCGTATAAAGGAAAGTAACGTAAGTTCATTAAAGTGGCGAGGGCGATTACGTTGGTAAAAACAGAAATGAAATTTCTGCGCGGTTGGGTTCACGGGGATGTGTACTTGTGCAGCATGAAGCAGTGTAAGGCGAAATGAAACGACAGATTTATAACAGCGATAGTGGTGTAAAGTGGTGTAAACCTGGACCAGATGCTAATCAAATTAGGAATGAAAGTATTTCGCTGGCGAGATAGCAGAAATGATGCGACTAACGCTGTTCCACGTTTAATGAAGCCTCTTGTGATGAATATTTTAATAAAGGCATTTGATAAATGCATCTAAGGGGGCTTTATGTAGGATTCGTTAAATGTAGCTAGCTCACAGAATCGCAAGATAAGATTAAAGTTTATTATTAAATAGAAACATAATAAAATACAATAAAATGGAAATGAGAATGTCGTGGCACGCGCTTCGGAGGTCTCTCATCAACTAAAACTACGCCACCGTCGACGACGATCGCGCACCGTCGCCGTTACGGGCTTCCTTTGTTTCTTCCCGTTCGGACCTCTCGCGTCTCCTGCCATCTAACCGCTCTTAGCACTACTTAATGAAATTAACAATCCTTCATTTATTCTTTGGGCTAAAAACGTTAACAAAATTTGGGGATTTTTTTAAGAAACCAGCGTTTCGATTCATCTGAAATTTGTACCCTGTTTTGATGCATCTTTGAAATAGTATTCCCCCCTTAAGTAATCATTTGTACATATCACCTAGAGAATCGGGAAACGAGCTGTCGTTTGACGCTTCAGCAGGGATAATGAGAGAATAAATCGGGGAAAATCTGCGGCGACGATGGGAATACGAATCTTCATTTACAAGAGAAATTACGCGAGAGAATCGTATTTCCTTGTCCTTTAAGCCCGGGAACGCCACGGCTAAGCTTTGACTCTGTCCTGGACCATTACCCCGCAGGAAGGACACGCAGGATTGATTTTCGGCTCCACTAGCCACAGCAAAGGTGCGTGTACTCAGGAACAACAAATTGTCCCGCATGACTCCAGGAACGTTTCAACGAGACACACCACGTTCGAACATGTGGGAAATGTTCCCTAATTAAAAGAAATATTTATTCACACTTATAACAGTATATCATGCATTGCGAGCTGAAATTCTAACCCTCCCACAACTTAACCGCGTTCTTCTGGATCTCTTACAATGACCAGTGGAAGAAGTAGACATTCACTTAAGATGCTCGCAGACTACAATGTTTTATCGCCAATTGTCTATACAAGTACCCGAACAGGTACATAATACTCCAGCTTCCCGTGAATTCTGCTAACACCCTAGACGAGTCCCTCGTTAGACAAGCCCCAATGAACGCCGGAACAAAGAACGCGAGATCAATTTCGCGCCCAAGGTACGAAAACGGGATAAGTAGGGAGATAAGAGGGAGAGTTAGACAGAGTCCTGACAGGGTAGCTGTCTGATCGCGACAGGGTGAGAAATCCATGCTCCAGGACAATGGCGTGAGGAACGCCTCTCCCTCACACTCTCTCTCTCTCTCGCTTACCCGTTCTTTCCCTGCCCTCTCGTTTACTCTCTCCTTCCCTTCGGCCCGCTCAAAGCGCATGTGCCGCTGACAGCAGTTAATTACACCGGCGGCAAATCAAAGCGAGGCGAGAAGCCGGAAAGAATGGAATGAAAGAGCGGAAATATCGCGGGCGCGATTAAACAGCGCTTTCGGGAGCCCGAGTGACCGGCGGGGGACTTCCAGGACTCGAACTGGGCCCTCTGTTGCATCTTAAATGTCCACAAACCAGAACTTATTCATCATCCAGAGAAACGGAAAGCACAAACTTCCATTACCGTGAATAATTACAGTAGAGGAGTAAGACGGTGTCGTTTGTCCTCAGAGACAATAAATGGCGTTCTAGGGAGAAGAGGTGTCGTTCGTGTCTGGGCATTGTATCAAGCAATATCGTGACGCTACCAAGCAACGATTCACGCGGGTGTCTGGTTTGCAGGCGAGGTGCAAGCTCCCAAGCCAAATGCGACGGGGAATGCAAGGCGCGAGTCCGCCTACAAAAGGACGCCTAGCCTCGGCCAAAGATCGATTCGCACCCGTGTAGAATTTCAATTGGAACCGCGAGGGCGGGCTGCTCCGATTGCAACTGCTGATACGACAGAGAAACCGAAAAAATTCTATTGGACGTGGCCGTGTCGCGCGACGTTCGATGACTGCAATCCGAAGATTGTACACCGTCGGGGATCGCGACGATGAAGTAATACGAAATTTCATCAGGGGAACTGGGTTGTAAAACAAACTTCCCTCTATCTTGTCCATTTTTTTTTTACGACACAAAGAAACTGGAGTGTACTTGTCGGAATAGAAGTTCGGTAATTGCGAGTCTTCTCGCCGGATCGCTCGTTGTCACCGTGGAACGAAGAGGAGAGTGTTCCCCGGCTCGCAAACGCGAGCGCCATGACTCCAGGTAGCAATTTTTTAGCACGCTGACGCGGCAGCGAACCACGTCAAGGTAACCATGAATTTTCTATTTGCGTACACGGCGGAGCGTCGCCTATAAACTGTATTTTCCTGCTGAACTCCTTTCACGACCCAACGCAAGTTTCGGCCAGGGGGTGAGCTTTTCGATGAATCTTTCAGCAGGTAATTAATATTACACCGCAGCTCTAAAACTGGATTCATACGTGGAGTTTTCGCAGTTCACGGTTAGATAACAGTCGCTTTGTTTCGCCCCTACCAGTTCTGGAGGCTTCCTAGCATCCCCTGCTGCTTAACGCAGCCACGAGGCAGTAAAAGAACCCCTTAAAACAGAGGGTGCAGCACGTCAGAGTAAAATTCGACCCAACCGATGGCTCGTATACTTTCTTACACGACTCGGTCCGTAAAAAATTGCTTAATATAGAACAACCGTATCGTAAAACCTGCAGGATATAGATTCCGCATCATGAGAATGTGTGTACGTTTATCCGAGCGCGTCGTGCCATCCCCAGCAACTTTCACGATATCTCACGGCCCCGAAAACGTAATAATATTCGAAATCCGCGATAATGGAATGTGTACGTCGATTAATCGCTCGATTCTGGCCGGCTAATAAAACTCGTTGGGGCGGAAGTAACGAGGCTGCGGGGGACGGTTGGCGTCGGCAAAGAATTATTTTATCCTGCTTGCCTGGCCCAGGGCAGGTGTAAAATATTTTTATCGCCGGCCACGATTGTTCGAGTATCGGGGTGGCCGCGTAAACGGGGCACGAGCGTGTGGTGTTGTGATACACGCATACGCGGAGGACCGAGCCGAAAGCATTCCCTGTGTTATATTCGACCGCTGTTCCGGGGATAAATTTCACGGTGGTCGGGAGCAATATGAATATTTCGGAAATCGGTACACGTGCGTTCGAGATCCTCGAGGAAATCCCCAAGGGGGCCCGGGGAACTTCTCCAATTTTCTCGCGCGGCTGGAGAATTGTCTCTGGAGCCGCGCTGAAAGTTCGACTCGCAAGAGTTTCCACGCGATTGCGGGATATGATCGCGTGATAGGCTAGTTTTTCTACAGTCAGAGACTCGATCAATGGCGTGTTGGTACTCCACAGACGCCTAATTAAGTTGGATGCATCCTGCCGTCGCACAGTGGGGTATTTGGCCCGAAAACCTGGACATAAATCGATTTCAAAAATTTTGCGTAAACCGTAAAATTTTTGGTGCTCGAGACAGTTCAATATCTGAGGAACAATGTATGAATACTGTTTTTTTTTCATTTGTGCACTCATGAAGCAGCAGGCTTCGTCGAAAGTTAAGGGATTTTAGAGCTCGCGATTCTTTCTTAACCGTCCTTTGAAACATCGTTGGCTTATTAAAATTTTCTACAAGTTGTAAAGAAATGTTGTGAATTCTTGCATTATGGAAGCTTTTCAGGTAGGTATATACTACACTTTCCGAAAGGTTTTACTTTTTATCATATATATTTGCATAGTTATTAACATGTGAAGATAATCGAGAATTCAGTAAATTTTCTTTACGATTATAAGATTTCATTAACGATTTTGTTATACTGCTAAGCCGTGTTAACTGCTTTTGGTGGTGCCATTACATTTGATAAAGGTTTGTGAAGACAATGCAAAAAAGATTGGTTCCGGATTCGTCCGGATTTAAGTTTTACAGCTAATTTAGGTAGTAATGACAATCGAGAGCTGGTGCGTTTTAGGCCTTCGTGACGAGTTAAGGAACTCTTCAATGAAACTGTTTAAATTACGGACACATATGTATTAACTGAGTAAAATGAAAGAAAAACTAAAATATAGTATATAAGTACGTAAAAAATACTTTGAATATTTCGCCGTGAAGTCTCTGATGGCACTGTTTCAATTGAATGCAGACATAAAGTAGAGGACTTACAATTAGTAAAAGATTTATCTACAGCATAACATAAACATTTTATGAAATTCTGTCTGCACTCAGGTGAAACAGTGCCATCAAAGACTACACGGCAAAATATTCAAAGCTCTTTTTACGTACTTATATGTTATATTTTAGTTTTTCTTACATTTTATTCATGTAAAGTTTTGTTTTGTATAGCCTATATTTAGTGTGTGTTATATATATTTATCCTGTGTTTATTAAGTTCAGTAGTTGAGTTCATATTTAAGTGCTGTTTTGATTTTACTTTTATATTAAATTTCATTTTACTTGTACTTGGTAAGTACGCTTAAACATTTGTCACATGAACTAGATGTTTTCCGCTATTGTTATTCAGATGTTACTTATTTAACGAGAATATATATACGTATAGGCATTCAAATGTCAGCAAATTGTTCGGTTCAAGCTGCGGGACCATCTGGAATCAAACTGATGACGGGAGAAAACATAAAATTTATTAAAAAGAAAGCTGTCACGATGCAATTCCTAAATGAAACAATAAATTTACTTTTCCCCCTGAGCTCACAATTTGTGTAAACGAAGAATTTCTGTAAAAACATTTAAAAATGTAGCTTTTTTTAAATGGCTGTATCTTTGTTAAAAACCATCCTTTTTTATGAGGTTCGACTTATCGTAAAGGCAAAGGATCATACT
This sequence comes from Andrena fulva, assembly GCA_946251845.1. Lineage (NCBI taxonomy): Eukaryota > Metazoa > Arthropoda > Insecta > Hymenoptera > Andrenidae > Andrena > Andrena fulva. The sequence goes on along the minus strand of OX276329.1, from coordinate 54,221,976 downwards.
TTCCGATAGTATACATAAAATTACAAAAAATATTGTTTGCACTCCGTAGCACTTGACCAACATCAAGAAACTTTTACAGTTTGGCACATTCCTCTTTAAGGGCGGATTTTACCCCCTGAATACCGATTTCGATAAAATTGATTTCATAAGCCGAAAAGTAGAAAGTTTAAACTTTAAAATGGGTTTTGTTTCATCAACTTTGGATGAATTTTAACAAAGTTATGGGAGTTTGAAGACTAAAATTGCCATGTCCGGGTTTTGGGCCCAAATACCCCACTGTGCGTCGCAGGATACAGCGTGCACTGCCGAAGTCCCTCCGCGACTTTTCCGCCCTGGGACGATGATCGATCCGAGGAGGGATCCGCGAATGCCCACCGCTGAAAGAGGAACGAAAGATCGCTGGGACGCGGTATAATTTTCAATCAACCCAGCAGCGATCGACGATCAGTATAGGGAGAACATTAGCGCGGCCGGGGATTTGAATAATTATCGGGGAGCTTGCGAATTTCACTCGGCTTCCCGGCGAGCGATCGTCCAACGTGCTCCGTAATTATCTTTAATGGCCGATAATTTTCCGTCGACGTCGCTGGCGTGGCATTTTCAAGCTTCCGTTCGTGTACCGTGGGCAGGAAGCTTTCGTTGAATCGCGACATTCATCCACTGCGATGAACTTCCTTCGAATTAAACACGTCCGCGCGCCGGCGAAGCGCGGATTTCCATCTTCTTTCGCGCGAAAGAATCGGGGAGGGATTGGATGATCAAGGTGATCGCTTGATCCAGCCGGAGCGTCGACAGTAAGAGGCAAACGAACCGGTAACTAGATCGGCCTATTTTCCGTTCAACGGAACCCAGTCCCTCATGATTGCCCCCGCGGAAATGACGTTGCCTCGTTGATCGAAAGCGGCCGAACGGGGAATATATACTCTGTTTGTCTCATTATCCCGGCGTGTTCGACGTCTATGTGCGCGGTTTGATACGCGTATTAACGGATGATTCGAATATCGGTCTAATATGCATAATTATTTCCTGAGCAACAGCTCGTTATCCGTGTTTCCAATTCCGACAGATCCTACCCCGTACGCGTTCTGTACGTCCAATCGACAACGCGCGAGGAAATCGAGTATACTCTAAGTCTAAACTCTAAATAATAGAAAACTCGCGTGTTTTGCTTGGGAACGTTGCGGGATTTTCGAAGAAAACAAAGGGCCACGATTCAACAAAAATATAAATGTATCTCTCTCTTCCGCGTGAACGAAATCGATGCAGGAGAAGCTCGCACTGCTCGACGAGTTCTATCTTCTCAAGGCCGCATCCCTTTCAGAAGATGCACCGATGCAGTTGCAGGGCGCTTTCTACCCCTCAGGCCACCCGCTGATAAGTTTACGACGCCACGGCATCGCCGTCAATAGAAATGGATATCGTCGTCAATGGAAAAGTATATCGTCGTCATCCTCCGATAAGTTTGCACGGATTGTGCAAGGTGCTCGAGTTTAATACCAGTATCGTGTATCGAAGCAATCCGAATTCGTGCATCTTCTGGCTTTCTCTGGCCCAATTCGAGACCGTGCCATATGGCGGCAATATGGCGGCACGGGGGGGGTGGAGGGAGCGGCACCGATTTTCTCGTAAACTGGTGAACTTTCTGTAGGAGTTCGCGAGGAGAAAACAGATGCCGCCCCGTAAAAACCACGCCGTTGGGAAGAAACTTCGGGGAACAGGTTAAGAACCCATTAAAAACGCAACCGTACGGCGCGAGAAGGAAAAATGGCCAGGACGTCCCTGAGATTGAGAGACGGCAGGGGGTGTGCTTAACGAACGGCGGTAAATGAAACGACGCCGCGCTCTCCAGCGACTTCGAATATAGCTATGATTTCGTTTATGGAGGCCCTTGTTTTGATAGGCCATCGGCGGGAAGGGAAACGAGCCCGCCGCTCTCCGCGACTCGTTACCCGAAAATATATTCTACTCGCGGCGATATTGAATTTACCGGTTATTACTATCCCATCCCCGTTACGCCGGAAACTCGTCGCCACTGAATCCGCTTAATTTCCTCGGGAATGTCGAGCGCGCCCCGCGCGCGGAGCCGGGATGATCATTAAAACGCGATTCAAACAGAAAGATGGAATATTCTCGCGACGAATTAAATAATGGGAAGCAGCAAATAAACGCGCGATTAATTCGTCCTCTGTTTACTTCGGATTCGATGGATCGCGCGGAGTTACACGGGATACGCCGAGCGTTCAGATGAACGGAGGACAAATGTTTACGGCAGACGGAAAACTCGATGGGAAATATGGATGGGCAAAGTCTCGGCCTTTGGAACGGTGAAGCGCGTGGGGTGCAGGAGTAAAATAACAAGGAGACAGTCGTCTGTAATTCGTGCAAATTAAGAAGAGGATCGACGTGTTAGGCCAGCGATGCCCAGGTGGGCAGTCCGAGATAAACGAGCATTCATCGCGTTTTCCAAAGCTCGCGTGGAAGGGGGTGCTCGAAACCAATGACGTTGCGGGCATGTCACGGACGGGGAAAACTCTAGTAGTGTGCGTGTAGGCTCGTACCCTGAAATCAGCATGTAACCGTTACATGCTGATTTCATTGCGATTAAATTGATTTGACTTCTGGTTATAGGCTGATTTCAAGTCGTTTGGATTTGCGGTTATGGGTTCTATTTTTTTGATGACAGCATAATTTTTTAAACCCTGGGGGGTTTCTTTTTCTTCATAATTTTGTATTGTCATCCAAAATACATATGCCTGCAAAGTTTCAAGTCTATTGGATAGTTGGAAGTGGGTTAAAATTGAGTTTCTAGATTTGAACTAAACAAACATACATATAAACAAACAGAGGATTGAAGTTGAATAAAAATCGTTTAATAAGAAACTGTTTGTTAATTAGATGTGTAAATGAGACTGTTCAAGTCTATTCCGTCCAATTATATAATCTTATTGTTTAATCATTAGTCAATTCCTGTTTATTTTCCCAATTCCTAAAATGTAGAACACTAGGGCTCCAAGAGCCCCAGTTGTAAAAGCCTATGGGTACGAGCCTACACGCACACTACTAGAGTTTTCCCCGTCCGTGACATGCCCGCAACGTCATTGGTTTCGAGCACCCCCTTCCACGCGAGCTTTGGAAAACGCGATGAATGCTCGTTTATCTCGGACCGCCCACCTGGGCATCGCTGTGTTAGGCTTTAATAGCATGTGGCTAATACAGCCTACTGATAGATCGATTGTTTGCTGACTGGCGGGACTATTTGATTTATCAGCCGCGCAGATTGAATAGATAAACTGCGATGCAATCCTGTTTCACGCAATCATACATGGTGATTCGTGAGTATTGCCGTAGCTTAGCTGATTACCACAACAGACAGGAAGAAACGGCAGCGTCTCGGCGGACACAGCAACGTGAACTATTCTACGGCTAACAGACGGCCACTGAATGGACTTTTTATTACAGATCGGAAAGCTTCCCGATATCGATATCCCCGGCGCTCCAACTTGCTGGCTTTAAAACTTGCGCCCCCTATATTAACCATCGAACGGTCGTAAGCGAGTCGTAAATCTGGGTGGGCCACGATAGAGCAAGGGACTCGGAACTGTCGAAAAAACCCCTCCCATGAAGTAACTCCACGAGCCGAAGATAAACCCCACCGCCCCGCTGCCTCCAGTTTCGGCTCGTACATCGCGGCAGATCGAGAAGAGTCAAGGAGGCAATCGATAAGGCAGCAGACAGGGAAACTCGCGCCGATCTTTTATTCATGACGTATTGCCGCCACCCGCTTTCTCTCTTGACACCCTTTCACCCGTGCCCGCGAGTACACGCGTAGCGGGAACGGCTGGTGAGCCGACACGCGATCTCTGCTTGAACGCGTAGCTTCCCTTGTCTACGAAAGACCGCGTGAATCGTATCAAGCTTGCGCGTACGCGGCGGGAATGCCTTATTTTTTATCCCCCACAAACAGGGAGGGTGCTCGTAAATCCAGTTAATACGAGGCCGGGAAGAGATGAATGAGAAATCACGTGAGAGATCGCCATGGCACATCTGAGGCCACGTGTTTCGAGGAGAAATAGGTGAAGAGTGTATCTGAGATATGTAATCCCATCTACCGCCAATGGAACGAAAGTTTCAATCGCGTGGTAGAATCGTGAACGAAAGCTGAGAGGATTTTGGAGCTTGACTTGCTCCCCTCATAAAGATCTAGGGTGTTCAGTCGCCGCACTGGAGAGACACCCTTGATTCGTGACGAATCACTGTTTGCGTTTCAAAGCGCTCATTTATGGGGCCTTTAGCGTCCCTTAGGTAACCATTCGGGCCCACAGTAGTCGTTTAGATTTACGACACTTGTTGAGTTTTACGGGCCACGCACTGCCACGTGTATGCTCTCCTTACAGGACAGCCCACATTGGTTCGTTACCAAGTATCGAGTGTGGTGGTTAATAATATTAATGAGAAACTGCAGGCTGGCCAGTTTATGCTCGATGCATGGACACGTTCCGGAGTCGCGACTGCGCAATTAAAGACAACCTCATTACAACGGCAACCCTTTGCGAACGGACGTCCGTTTTAATGGTAATGAATGTTCTGGACAGTCGTGAGCCGGTGTACGTGTGCCGCGGAAGGAGAACGGTGTCATTTGGTAATGGACAATTAAGGGAGAGCGGGGGAATTACGAACACCTAAGGAAATAGTTGAATAAAACAAAATATTAGAAAGTTAATAATGTCTTTATTGCTTATAATCAAACACACATTATGTGTTTATATATTTCTGTAATAAAACTTTAATAAAATTTGAAAATAAAATAAGTTTTGAATAAAAAACAAGACCGTTCCTGTTTGTGATTTCCTATCTAGTGGCGGGTAATCACGAACACAGAGTGGGGGAATCACGAACACGACTTATTTTTTACAAAAATCACATAAATAGCCTTTCGATGTGCTCTGTCCATCACTGCAGTTTCCGTGTGCCCACTTTCTGCAATTGTAGCACATGATCCAATCAGAGATTTTTTCATATGATCAAATATTGTCGTTTTAGGAACCGAATAAACTGCTGCTGCTTTGCCAAAACTTAATTTGTCGTTCCTGATATCTTCTATAGCTTTTTGCAAACTCTCCAAACTATACGTCGGTTCTGTTTTTCGCTTGTAATAGCGTGGCATCTAAACATCGTAACAAATGAAATCAAAATGGATAAATATAATACTCTTTAGTTCGAAACACGGGGTAATGACAAACGATAGGGGGTAATGTCGAACGTTCGGGATTGACCCACACAAGCTGTAAAAAAATGTAAAAAAAAGGTACGTTAGGAACATCAAATAGAAAAAACGTTGGGGTTAAATTAATCCTTGATTTGTACTTTTTGTGTTCCTAAACATTAGTATTGTGATAATTATAAATACAGAAGCTACACCTACTTTAATTTGTCAAAAAATTATATGAAAATAGATAAAAATCAGCAACAGTATTTATTTTGAGCAGCGTGCGTGTCAACTGTTTTGCACTTATGACCTAGCATGACGCGCTGCACGAGGTGTCTCGTGGCAAGGGTAGGAGTTGTTCATGTTTTTCTAACATGATTAATTTTCGAATTCGCGATTACCCCGCGTTCGTAATTCCCCCCCCCCCCCCCTCTCCCTTACTTGCTTTCAAAACTAAAGTATGCATCCTGCGTGGTTTCCTCCCTCAGAAGACGTAGGTAGAACCCCTGACACTTGTAGTTTCATAAAAATTCCAAATCCATTCTCTTCAATTGTCTGGAGTACTATCAGGCACAGAGTCTTTTCGCTATATTTACGGTTTTATTAAAAGATGTCACATAAGAAAGTATGTAATAACAACGAGATACAGTAAGGTAAATGTACCAATAACGAGCCGTTTAAGGAAACGGTGACAAAGTATAATGAATATTGTGTATAAAATTAACAATTTAAGTGAAACTTTTTTTCATTCATAAAGATTTTGTTGTTTCTCATCAGTACTCACATAAGAAAATTTTGTTTTTTTATATATTTAACGTAAAATAAACAAGAATATTTGTACGTGTAAATGTACCAATATATAGCCAACCTCACGCGATTGACCTAGCGGCCCGATTTTCATGTCCCAGTACCTAGCCATAGGGTAAGTGTCCCTATTACGGAGCCTGTCCCAATTATGGAGCCTTTCTATTAAAATTATCAATGAAACAAAATCCATGCATAAACAAACGTAAACAAATTTTTTTTAATTAAATTCAAATATTCACGAACAAGATTCAAAGTAAAAAACGACAATTTTAATATGTCATAATATTATAAGTATTCATAAAAAAATGCGTAACACGCTTTTGGTGAATTAATAGCATTTCTTGTCCAAAACCTTAAGAAATGTTGTACCGAACTATTTCATATAAATCAATTATAAACACTGTTTTCACCGTATAAAATGCATATTATATCTTAAAAAGGTTTAATGTAATTAAAAACAATAAATTCAGCACCTACAAACTTGTTTGTTTTTATTTTTAAGTTAAATTCCGTAATACCGCTAGATTTTCAATCTTGTCCGTAATACGGAGCCTCGAAGCCGGAAGCGTGGTTTCGTCATAACCTCATTTTTGTTCCAAACTGTCAAAAGCGAAGTGCGTGTGTGGATCTGGAAACATGAATCAAAATAGCTCTAGGTAACCATATTTCACAAAAGTTACGTTAGGAGCGACATTCAAAGGTACCGAAATGTGGATAGGCTCCATAATGGGGGGCACCGTTAAGGTCCACGCACACATATCCGTTCCGTCTCAGTTCCGTGTCAGTGTTCCATTGGTAAGAAGAAGAGACCCTCTACGCCCCTCTTCTTCTTACCAATGGCACGCCGGAACGGAACTGACACGGAACGGATATGTGTGCGCAGACCTTTATACGGGCGGGCTCCGTAATGGGGGCACCGTAATGCGGACGGCGCAGTTTACAGGGCTCCGTAATAGGGACAAAAACATCTGTTTTTGTTTAATTAAATACATTACAAAGATTTATTTTTTTTTACTTAAAAAGAAGTCCTTCATAAAGAAGAATTGTTCACCAACAGATATTAATTTTCAGAATATGAAATTCAGGTAGCAGTATTGTTTAATTAATATATGATTGCGCAAACTGGCTTAAACCCTCCGTAATTGGGACACATACCCTAGGTTTTATAATCGTGTAAAAATTATTTTAAAAACTGATTCTTTGTCTTAAATTGAAAAATCTGTTAAGGAAAATTAAGAAGTACAGAAATATAAAATTATTGTATAAATAACCATAATAAACAGATTAGAAAATAAATGCAAAAAACAATAAGTTTAGTTACACTATCAATAGAAGTTTGTGGTTATTTTATATAAGACTCAAAACAACCACCAAATTCATTAAACTGTACATATACATAAACTTTAATAAACTTAAATTAAGTGCTATCATTATTATCTAGAAAAATAATGTTTATATTATGATTTATGATCAAAATACTTACCGGCTTTATTCCAAATATCGAGTCAGAAATTCACACTTTTTTCGTAATTTTGCTCTGGCGATGCCTTAGAGCATATAAACATGGAGGAAGCATGCAATAGGCGAAAATGTAGAGGGCGATAGAAAGAGAAAGATATACATGTGGGACACCCCCTCTCTTTCTAGCGCCAGGCGGCGCCCCTGGCGTTAGAAAGAGAGGGGGTGTCCCACATATATATCTTTTTCTTTCTATCGCCCTCTACATTTTCGCCTATTGCATGCTTCCTCCATGTTTATATGCTCTAAGGGCGATGCCGATTAACATTTGCAACTCACTTCACCCGATTTATTGAACACGTGGTTAGTTACTGGGCTAACAAGATTTGTTTGCACCGATAAATAGCCATGTAAATATTCAAATAAAAAATAGTTTTCATATTCAAATTTTTTCTTTCTATGTGTTACAAATATTTTCAAGATTCTAAAACCCTTTTTTCTATCTAAAAAACTATTATCCTATAATAATTATGCTCTTAACAAGAAGCACGCTCTTCTTAGCCATATCATAACGAATGTCTGAAAACGCGTCATATATCTGGCCTCGAGACTATAAATGGTATTTCTAAATATCTAGACAAAAAAACAAGACGATATAACTTCAAATATTAAACCGAACAATTAAATAATGCAAATTACACCAAATATGTATTTTATCTTACGTGCATAGTTTAACAATTATTAATATTTCAACAGATGGTTAGGTACTGGTGCATGGCTCGTTATTGGTACATTTACCTTAATTCGTCGTTATTGTCCCGTTTTTACCATGCATAATAGTCCCGCTCACTATCCCCACCATTTCTTGGAATCCTTCAGTCGAGAGTGAGAGAACGAAAGAGTCGACGGCAACCGTTTCGTTCCCTCTCGCTCGCTCTTCGAATTTCTCGGCCGGACGGAATCGTGTCCACATCGCGACGTACGCCCGCCGCCAGCCCCGATCGTCGGGTTTATATCGACGAATTACTGTATTCCTCATCGATCGAACCCCTCGGTTAGCTAATAAAATACCACTAAAACCTGTATTACTTTGGAAGCAGATCGCTGATTTATTCAATTAATCCGTCAAAGAGCCACGTATTAATCTGGCTTCCATTAAGAAAATTGCTAGACGAAGATTCTCACGTAGCCGTGTAAAACGGAACACAACCGAAGGTACCAAGACATCGATCTTCCCGGCGACGGACGCATAATCCATCATTCCCGACATTATAAGGTCGTAATTGAAATTTAATCTGTCCCCGTCGCGATATTGTCTCAATAATCCGCCGTGTATCCGCGGCGAGTCCAAATTCGCGTGATGCATCTTGGCCAGCCGCACGACGGAACGGACCAAGCAACGGCCTTTCATTTTCACGCAACAACACACAGCGCGAATCGATACTACGAAATCCCCGGCTGCAGATATTCGTTAACCCGGCGAATTAATAACTTCCGCGCCCGTTACTTTTCAATTAGCGAGCATGCACCGTGGACGATAATTAAAAGTGATATTTACACGCAGTTCGAAACGCGTGCGTAGTAAAGCGATACAGACTGCGTTTCTCTGCAATCTATCCGCCGATACGTTCCCCTTCCGGTTTAAATAAATTCCCTTTGGTGCGTGTAACTTGACAAACACGCGGGAAATTTTCGAGGGCTGGTCGAATCGACGATCCCCGTGGAAGAGAATCGCCGGTCAAACGAATTTATCTCGATCGCCGGCCATTCTTTCACGGAGGGCGACATTAATTAAATGGCGCGGCGATGTTATCACGCCGCAGAGTTCACGCTCACAAAGAGAAGCCTGATTAATGGAACTCGGCGAACGGGAAGGAAGATTACTTTCGTTTCTTTCCCTATCATCGCTGAATGAAGACACCATAAACGAAGAAGCAAACTCTTTTGCCCAGCCTATCTATTTCTAACAGAGAAGCCGGCAGGCAATCCTCACGAGTGTGTCTCCTAGTTGCTTCTTCAGATCTTCAGATTCCAACGAATGCAACTGAATAGAATCGAATGACAACTCTTCCCCCGAAGACTTGTTGCAAAGACCGTGTCGACGTCCGACGAAAAGGTTGCCCGATTGCGTTCGTTCCAAGAAGCCAAGTATCGCGACGATTGCGCTAATGGCTGGAGTAGAGAATATAGACGCTGACTGGCACTAGCTAATGCATAATACGTAATATGCGACGGTGGTTCATTGTTCGGCTCGTTTATGCTCGAGTGCACTCGTTGGGGCCGGTGCTCGTCGATCTTCAGGCCCGCATCAGAAAATCGCGAAACCCTGCTGCTTGCCGCGAACGCCGAGTGCACTCGACAAAGACAATTAAGGCACGCGAGTGGCTCGCCAGGTCTCTCCTTTTCGCAGCGTCATCGTCAGGAGTATACACACACACGAGCGCGGGCGGGCGCGCGCGAGCGGCCAAATACGTCCCCGATCTTTACCCCCTTGGCTGCGCTGCCAATGACATCTTCAACTGCTCCCGCGAACCGGAAGGACGGCAATTATGGTAATCCCGGGGGATTTTCATCGAGTTATCGCGTACCCGTCACAATGTACCATTTAGTTTCCAAGCTTCGCTTTGTTCCCCGAATACAACCGACTTTATCGCTCGTCCGCGATCAGAGCCCGTCTGTTGTATCGAGAAGTTGCTTGTGCCTCGAGAGGAATGTGTTCGGTTTCCAATTCCTCGACGGCCCCGCTATCCACGGCTGAATACTGAAGGAGGTTCGCCCACGCGAGGAGATGGGACGTTAATCTACCTATTTATGAGCCAAGAAAGAACGGGGGACTCGCGCATTTTCGTGGAAATCGCCTTTGCCACGGGAGCGTAAGAACAGCGGCGGGCTGAGAGATGAAAACAGTATTACCGTGCGGCTAAGCCGGATGACGATGTTTCGTACTTACGGAAGGGGAAAGGATTTATTATCGGGGCCGGCTTCCTTCCGTTTGGATGGGCCATAAATAATGCAGAAGGAGCAATCTTTCGAGACGAGTATAATATTTATTGTCCGGAGGTTACGGGGGTACAGAGGCCGAGGGCGTTATCAAAAATGCAAAACTTCTCACAGAAGGGGATAGTAAAAAATGCAGCGCGACGCGTTGGGAGATTAACTTGTCGCTTAATGCACGGATACGGGTCTCTTCGTGCCGAGTATAGAAATAGTTCTTTCCTCGAAAGATTTCTAACCGTGCCGAGAAATTTCTGTTAAGGAATTAATGTTGATGGATAGCACGCCGTAAAATGGATATGATTCGTAAACTATACATATCGACGAAATACACTGGTCCTCAAACGACGATACCTTTACATGTCCGTTTAGCTTTCGCGGTGTTGAGAATTGAAGAGGATGCCCACTCCTCGTGTTTCCCTGCGGTTTTGAAAAACGCACGCTTCAAACTGAAATTCAGCGAACGCAATGTCTGACGTACTCCACGTGGAAAGTACCGGGCCGGCTGTGTGCCGTCCTCGAGCAGATAATGCCGCGCGTGTGCAGCAACTTTTCTCCCCGGCGAGTGTCAGCAGTGAATTAAATAGGGCGACGGCGAAAAACGCTAAAAACGAGAGACGCTCGAAGCGCAAACGTCCCGGAATCTCGGAGTACACTCTCCGCGATCCATTTGTCTATATAACCTCGTCAAATTGCGCTTCCGCCCCCGCAGACCCTTCGTACTTTAAACTCGCCCGATCCGCGCCTCCGTGTACCCGCGAGCACCGCTCTGCAATATTTATGTGGCTCGCGGAGCCTCGGGAATGAACTGCAACAATTTCCTCGACACGTTACCGCCGCGCGAGGAAACAATAACACCAGAGGGAATGTCTCACGGAATAATCAGTTCGCGGATTTATTTTTCAGCGCTGCTGTTTCTGCGAAATCTACATACGCCAATTCCCATGTTTCAGGTCACTTGGATCAGAAGAAAAGACAGACAACTGTTGACGGTGGGCAGGAGTATTCACTCCATCGATACACGGTTCATGGTAGTGTCAAATAGTCCCGATTGGACACTGCTGATAAAGAACGTGAAGCACGACGATGCTGGACTCTACGAGTGTCAGGTAACACGTAAAAATGGTGTTTACGGTGAGCATGTTCATAGCCAGTATTCCCTCACCATTTGCAGTAGGTATGCTGTTATACTTCTTACTTAGACAGAGTCCCCTTCAGACAGACTTAATAGATCTATCCCCCTTAGATAGACTCCCCTCTGACAACGAGAAAGACTCGTCTCCTTGGATGAACTACTAGCAAGTAGTATTAGACCGTAATTGGTCGGACACGTGTCTTTCTCCTACTACCACTGATATCGACGCGTGAAAATAAGAATCTATCATTATCCCTGTTCCACGAGGCGGTAATTATCCTTCCAATTACCCATTGCATAACAGAGAAATTCATTTCTCAAGTATGTACACAGAACGACTAATATGAAAACCGCCGTTTTCAAGAGCGCAAGCATGGAGTAACAACGAAATGCAAGTAAATTATGAGTTCCACTGCAAACCTAGGTCAAACCGACGTCATTGTTGCCCAGTATAAAAGTAGCGAGCAACAGCACAGAATAATGCTACCATTCCCCTATCATTGTTGCTACCCGGTGGCACAATGGTTCTCGAAATGATGAAAGCGAAATATCGTGTTGAAAAGGAAACATTAGAACGAACGCGGCCATCGATGAATTGTTCAGGGCGGGTCGTGGGTTAATGTTAGTAGAATGCAGCTGCGCGCGATATTTTGAAAAAAAAAAGATGTCCTCTGCTTGAAACAGATTCAAACGGAACCGGTCCAGCAACGATTCGTCCGACTGAACATCACCGAGGCGTATTCGACAATTCCCGGCGGGCCTGACCTTCACGTCAAGCAGGGATCCAGTCTACGGCTGGAATGCAAACTAATGGCCTCCGCGGAAGCGCCAAGTTTCATTTTTTGGTACCGCGAGGGCAGGATGATTAATTACGATGACGAGCCGGGGGTTAGGGTCGAGGCGACGAAGAACGGTTCCATTCTGGTGGTTGACAAAGTGAAACCCTCCCACGGTGCCAATTACACTTGCTCGCCGAGCAACGCCAAGCCAGCCTACATCATAATACAGGTGATCGAAGGTTAGTAATCTCCCTTGAACCAAGCATAATTGTCACGCCATCGCCTGTAATGATCCTCCGCCCCGATTTTCGAATTTTCAACCTGCCTGTACGATCTGACGGAGGATATCAACCATGGATTTCGAAATCCGTATGGGGTGTCCACCCAAACGCGCGGATTCATTAGAGAAACGCTTGACCCATCGATTTATCTACCCTCTGTAGTTCTGAGCCGCGAGAACGATTTATAACTTGATGGTTGATTCTACGGGAACAATAGCCATTTGTTGTTGCTGTTTCTCTTTGTAGAGGAGGAAAAGCCAGCGGCCATGCACGGGGGCGATCGCCAAAACGCGACGCGCGGAGCGTCCGTCAACGTCACGTTGATTTTCCTCGCTTTCCTCGGTATACAGAGCTCGAATCGGCTCTATCTGCAGCATTCCCACGTTACGTGACCAGCCCACCAACCCGTCAACTTTGTCACCGAATTAATATCCGCGGGGACTTGAACAATCCTGACATCTTTCTCATCTGTCTGGCAGCCCACTGGTCCCCGCCGGTGTTCAGCTCTCTGAACAGCATGGTAAAATCGACGGTGCATCGATCAACAGCGAAATTGTCACGCTGCGGACTCGATCGCGGCAAACCGCCAACGCTTCGAACGGACACCGAAGAAGGTACTTTTCTTGGGCGTCGACACCGTGTTTCCCTTCCGGCATTCTAGGCCATTTAAGCAACTTGTTTTCCCTTGCGCCGTGCTAGTAGATTGGTTTGGTGATTTCGTGCGCGCGCGCGCGCGAGAGAGAGAGAGAGAGAGAGAGAGAACTCGCTAGTTAGCCGGCTGGTGCGCGGTGGTGAAACGTCAACTTCGAGGCGACAATCACGAGGGAACCGTATCCAGTTTCGAGCGCAGGCAGATCTGGCTTCCGCAATACGGGCGAATTCGTTGCGAAGTTTCGAAACAGCTTCGAGCAACGTCGCTGTATTTTGAGGGGACTTGATATTTGTATGATGCATCGCTCGGTACCCTTATTACGGGAGACTGATTTTCGAATGGAGGCTTTTCACGGCGAGGTTCGCTCTCACGCGTGGCGCGAAAGTATTATATTTATTAGCAGTCAGCAGGGAAATAGACTTTCGCTCTTCAAGCTTCTGGGAGACGTGAAATTCGCGAGGTTGTATAGGTATAAGTGGACATTAAATTTAACGAGCAACATCTTTTGATATTAAATTGAGAGTCACATTCCTACCCATCCGCATAGTGGATGCTGCGAGTCAAACTTTTTCTCAGTGTCCTTTAAATTGAAGGAAGAAATTAATTTCTGTAAGCTGCGAGACGCCCAAGAATCCCTTCCCTTCGATTCAAGTTAGCGGCGCGCACTTCGCGAGGCGTGCGCTGAAAATGGGGCACGTCGTTAAGGCGGGCTCCTTCCACTTCTTTCTTGTCGACGGTGACTTTCTTTCGGTAGCTATTCGAGCGTGGAACGTGTTTAAGTAATTGCACCGCTGTCTAACAATGAGTGCGACGCGCCGTGAGTTTCCCTCGGTAATTAAGAGAAACACGCGAGACATTTTATCGATGTGAATTCACGCAGGACGAGCGTCGCATTCATTGCATTCGCGAGTCGCGTGGAAGCCTGAAAGACCTGTCGCGGAACGTCGCCAAGAGAGGTCTACTATATTCATTCACACAGAAACCAAACGCGCCAATGGAGAATTGAAAAGGCCGGCATTCTCAAATCCGGGTAAATTTAATCGGTTGAAAGGGTGACGGCGCGTCGTTCCGCGCTCTTTGCCGTTTAACCGAGCGCAAAACGAACTTCATAACTGGAAAGCGTGCAGAGCGAGGCGTCATTCCATAGGAGGCCTCGCGAATCGATCGGGCCACCAATAAATGAAGAATCATCCACGTCTAAGAATGTCTTTCGCGTGATTTATTGTATTAATATCGACTACTATTGTCTCTTTCTTTAAAACCGCCGATTACCAATTGCCACGGCGAGTTTACCGTCTGTCGAGAGAACGATTGTACTGCGACCACGCGTAAATACTTCGGTTAACCCTCTAGGGACGGGGATGTTTTAAACTTAACGTAGAATTTTTTTGAGCGTTAAAATAGTCTATTTTATACTTCGGATTTGGAAACTACTCGTTAGTTTTTTTTTTAAATTTTTTTTTTAATTTGTTTATAACAATATAACAAAATAAAGTTTAATTTCGGGTTCTGATGGTACAACAGTTTCTTCTCTGCCTACTAAAGGTCACTATACCTATCAAATCTCGATCTTATTGATGGAACGTAAATAAAAATGTGTTAATCTGAATGGGACTCTGGAGTCCCAGTCGTCCCTAGAGGGTTAACGTGTCCACCACTGTGGAACGTCGTGATTAGGAAATCGCTCGAGGGACATCTCGCCTCGTTTAAAACAATTACGAAGTACAATCGTTGCTCGCTGTGTATAGTGGCTAAGAGAAAGTTTCACTACTTAAGAAGCGTTTTATCGGCTGCGAAGCAACATTCGCTGTTTCCAGGTAATACTAAAATGCTCACTCGATGTATTAATGTGATCAGTGTATATACGTGTACGTTAACTATAAGCTCGTTGCGTTTCGAATTGAACACGCGCATGGATAAAGGTTACTTTCGCTAGATACGATTAACCATCGCCGTATCTTTTTACCTACGTGATAATGCACACTTTATGGGATAAGGGGTCGATCGGCAGTTTACTAAGGAATCTCGCGAGTCTGTCATTCAACACTTGCGAATCTATGTGCTCACTATCTATAGCGTTAGCTTAGAATCTTGCTAGCCGCATCCTAGCCCTCGGAATTCCGTTGATTGACGTTCGTAGGTGAAGTTCATTTACCGTAGACGTAACAGACTATTTTCAACGTTTCTTTCCGTCTACGTTCGGCGAGCCTGTAAATTGTAAGAGTACGCAACTAGTCGGTAACTACAGTTGACGAGCCACGTCCTCAGCCTCGCGATGCCGCGACGTGCAAAATAAATGGAACCTTTTGAATTTGTCGAATGAAGGATTACTTTACCAAGCGAGATACACGAATTCTTCTTCGGTGGGTGGTAAGTTGAATCATAAATCGGCGATTCTAGCGTCTCCAAGTTTAACGATTAAATGGAAGGAGCGTGCTCGACGTGGCTCCACTACGGAGGCAAGATTTCTCCTATCACTGTGATTCTAGCCGGAGGAATTTCACCCTCGACCGGTGGAATGTAATAACCCCTGGCTGCCCCCAGGGTACCGTACACCCAAGATGTATCTTCCGCACAGAACACACTTAATCGCGTATCACGAAGTAACTCCTCGCGGGATGTTTAACGTAGAGAATTATGGCCAATGAAAATCTTATCAAAATTGAAGCTTCGATAGAAACTCGTGACCGATGGGGTCTTGGCCCCCGTTGCTTCCAATTACCTACGCGATCGCCATTCACGATTACACCAGCTTCCTCCCCATTGCTATCTCCGATCCAGTTCACCAATTATTTGCAGACACGAGCCGATACTTACAATCAGAAATAATTAAGATGTAACAGAAAATTGAGGCCAAACCCCTTGTCACGAGACACGTATGTACAAGCCCAAAGCATGCACCGCGTCCTACAAGGATCTACCTCGAAGTATCACACACCCTCCTCTCCCCAAGGAGATCGGTCAACATCTTCCAGCCTCGAGTCCTCGAGAAACGTATACAAGCTGCAGATCCATTAGTGTCTTTCCCAAGAACAGGATTCTCCGTTTAAATCCAGCCGCGTGTCCCCGGCGCTCGCCAATCGGCGAATTTTGCACGAAGGAGACCGGCGTAATGCAGTTACGAGCCATTAGTCTGAGCAAATACGCGGGCTGCGTCACGCTCGATCGCGTCTGCCCGATCGATTCGAAACCTTGGCGGAAAGGCCGACAATAAGCCGAGCTTACTCCCGACGATTAATCAAAACATGGCCGGATAACACGTAATATCCAGTATCTGGTAAATAGTGGGTCGAGGGCGGATGCGCCCTTCCGGATTGTAATACGGACGAATTGCGGCGACTGTGTAGCGAATGGATACGCAGAAAATCGAAGCCGCCCGCGATGGTCCCATTTTCGCCGACCATCCCATCTGTCTCCTACTTTCTAAACATCGTTCCGAGTAATGAGTGCGCGCCGAGCAGACGTCGCGTGGAAAAAAAAAAGAGCGTCGAGCCGAATACCGTGACCCAAATCGTCGCGGATCCGAAGAAACAAGAAACATCGAGACGCAACCCGTTGAAATATTCTCCCGAGCCCTCGGTGCTTCCCCTGCACTTTCCCCACTCCCGTAGATACGTCGAGCCCCTCGATTTATAGTGTCGCCGCGCGACGAATGATTACGGATTACGTTGACGGAAAGCAGCGATAAATAAAGGGAAGACGAAGAGGGCTGTCGCACGCAGCGATTGCCAACGGCAGGCAGTTACGGCCAGGGAAAGAGAATGATGTATCACACGTATTATTACGTATCGTTGCAGAGATTTCGCAAAGCCGATGTATCGAAAGCAGATGGAGCAGTTTTCGCGTTAAAGCTCGACGGCAAACCGGTTTGCCGTCTCTGCTCGCGGATCAGCTTAGCGATATAAATTGTCGCGCAATTTGCGCGAGCTGGTCGAAATGAATTGACACTCTCCCTTTAGGAATAAATTACTAAGCGACCTGAATTCTCTCGCGCGGAATCTTCTCACGGGATGCGCACTGTTCGAACCATTTACCCTAACTGGTCTTTGCACGAGAGCCCCCCCCCCAAGACGTAGCTTCTTTGTTATTCAGTCTACGTCGGGTCGCCTCTTCGTGCAACGCGACTATCCTCTTAACTAGATTAATGACGCCAATTAGCGTAGCACAAACTCGCGGAAATGAGTGTACGCCGAACGAACTTCTCGTTACCGTCCGGTAATTTGCTATTACGGTAGAAAAGGTAGCCGAGTGGAGGGCACTTTTACGATGAGGCACTGTCTGCGAATCGGTAACCCCCGATCGTTATTTCTAATTGATCCTGGCCCAGCTGCAATACTTTAAAGGGCTGTAGTACTTTCCATCCAGTTCTTCCATTCCGCTATTTAATTAGTATCGCTCGGGTACTGGGTTCGTTAAGGAAGACATTGCTATTTCGACTTGCTCCCGAGTATCGGCTATAAAGCGGCGATAGGCTGCCAGGGGCGCGGTAAACAGTTTGTTTCGCAAAAAGGAAGGAGACTCCTCGGGTCGCCGTTTTTCATAGCCTCGTGCTTTGATTCGCCTCGAGAAAAAGGAGGAACGAGTCGGCGAAGAACGGCGGAAGGAAAAACGAAGTCGACGATGCTCCACGACTAGATTCACGCTCAAATGAGCCGGCAAGTTCCACGAGACTTTCGGCTTCGGTGTGTTATACCCTATGCTCGACGCGGCGCCCTGGTTTCACTTGGTTCACGCTGGTTACACGAAATGAACCTAAATTTTCAAGTACCTATGTGTATAAAATATATACACTGCCTAACGTAGGCAAGAGAGAAACAAAAGAACGATTTTTTGTCTTTAATAAAGGAGACTTTGAGTCTAGAAAAATTGTTGGTAATATCTTAATACATTTTGCTGCGCGATATTTCGCTCCGCCTCTAATTTTCGTCGGGGAAAATGTAGAAAAAATGGCAACGGGCAAGAATTTTATTCTGCCTGAAAAGAACGGGCTACGACTGACAACGAGTCTGTTCTACGTTTTATGGCTGGAGCCGTGGAAATGCAAGAAAGGGAGCCGCGTCACTGGAAATGTTTCTACACATGGAAAATCCTGAAAGCGTTAAGTAAATGGGTCAGTCCTTCTCTTCATTGTCAGATACGGGAAGCTCCTCCAATGGAGTTTTCCTATTCGCGAGAGATGTGCTTTTCCATTTTCCGCGGATAAGAGAAATTACTGTTAAGCAAGATGCAGAGAGCAGGGGAGAACACGGTGTAATAGACAGGTGTTCCGACTCTGTACCTTTTACGCCAGCGATTTTGTGTGCCGATTTCTGTTTAATTCCCCTGGCCGTCGCGAGAGGCGTCGTGACTTAGAAGGCATATACATTTGTATTAATGAGACTGTAGTAGTAGAGATTTTAGTGGTATTACTGGGCTTGCCAGACACAACAGGCCATATGTAAATGCCTTTACGACATCGACGAAATCTGCCGGCCGCCAGAAGAACTAGGACGGAAAAGTCACACATTCTGGACCGGAGTCGGAACACCTGTCTTTTACACCGTGGGGGGAGAACGTGTTTTCCTCTTTTGCTGGTCTGCTGCAGTTTCAGATAGCTCCCCGTAAAATATCATATCTGAGGGAGCGCCGTTTAATATTTCGACTGTTTGACACGAGGGCGGATTAAAAATTAAAGGGAGCGGGCGAGAAATCGTGGAATTTTCACGAAGTTAAGTTAATGGCCCGACCATTTATCTGCCTTTAAAGTTAGCCTGTAATCCCAGCGGAATAAAGGATTTCGGTGCTCTGTAATTCTCTCCTTTTGACTAGAGGGGCTTGAATTTCACGCGCGTTTACCGCGCTCGGTAAGTAAATATTAATAAAACGGGATAAATTCCCCGTTTACCTGTGCATAAAAAGTAGAGTCAACGTTGTCCGCGGGACGGGGAAGTTTTTGCGCGGTGCCGAACAAATTGGAACAAAGAGGAGACAACCGTATCGACTAATGAACTGGACGGTACATTTCGCGAGCACAAAACCATGACATCGTTTCAACCGGCAGCACGCTCGATTCCACGAAGACGTATCACGAGGAGTCGCATTCACGGCTATATTAAACGTGGTTATCTCTACCAGCAGTTTTAATTGAAACAACCGCATAAATATAGCACAGCGAAATGACACGGGCGACTTAATTGAAAACTGGCAAACTAACCAGCGCCACCAACACCGGCGAAGAGGCTACGTGTGGCCTTCGAGCTCTGTACAGTCGCGGTTGGACAGTGTTCGCGCGAATTCTCGCTGATGGCAGATTTATTCAACACAGATTTATACGAATAAATCTGGATTCGTCGTGTAAGTGCAGATCCTTGAGTTTCGTCTTATACATTTCGTTCGTTATGCAGAATGAACTTTGCTGTACTCCATCGCGACCGTATTTATAGTGGAAACTGGACCGAACAGGGTCGTAAAACAACCTGTCACCGACCCATTTAATCCACTTCTGCCTCTAGCAGTCTAATGCATCCATTGCCTCGCACCGTGCACGAAAATCACGGCGAAGTATGCTTCCGCGAATAAAACAGGAATGCATGTATCGTTCTCGTAAATGGAAGGCTGCACCTATTCCCCGTTAATGCTTCATAATCCACCAGCTATCCGTACTAATATATAAAAGTGAAAGGTTGCCTGTTTGTCCTTCTTTTACGCCTAAACAGCTGAACAGATTTCAATAAAATTTTGAATCTAGAGACGCGGTAGCGTCTCGACGCCAAGTACAGGAAAGACACCCTGTATATGTCGACTGTCGCTACCGCTATCATTTACTCGAGAAACGGCTAATCCAACCTAACCTGAAACTTATTTCATTAATATCTCATCACGCCTGCAATATTTTCTAAATTTAAAGGCATTTTTCTTATGTAAAGCGCATATAAGCTTTCGAATAAGACCAAATTTCAATAAAATCTGTCCACGCATAACAGAGATATCATAATATCGTCTCATGGATCTGTCAGAAACGGTAAGATTTTCTTTTCCTTCTCCAGGCCAAATTTTCGTCAACATAATACGTATATGCGTTACACGCACACCTTCAGCCAAAAGAAACTAACACATGTTTCGTTCGTCACACGCGTTACACGCACACCTTCAGCCAACAGAAACTAACACATGTTTCGTTCGTCAAACGCTATTACGTTACCTTCACTGTGCAATCTACTCCAAATTTTGACAGCTTACAGTCAGGTTATAAACCTGGCGAGTTTCAAATAAGGAAAGTTGTCAAAATTTTCTGAAATGTGACGAGTTTTTACACCACAATCCACACAAGACACTGAATTATTGTCTCAATTAACAAGGTAAGTCGCCAAAATTTTTTAATAGAATTTTTATGGGGATTTGTTTTTATACCAGCAAATTATTTTTAATTTAGGGTTTTTACGTAAAGCTTATCCCCATAAAAACTTCAAAAAAGTAAAAAAATTACGCCAAGTACATGAAATCAAATAAATCACAAAAAATAGAATATAATATAATATATATTAAAAATTATCTGAAGTCATTCCCTACGCAAATTATCTTTGTAAAAAGAAGTGATATCCCCATAAAAAACTTCAAAAAAGTAAAAAAATTACGCCAAGTACACGAAATAAAATAAATCGCAAAAAATAGATGATAATTACAAAATAAAAAAAGTTGTGAAATCAAAATGAGCTGCAAGTACATAAAGGTGCTTCCCGCAGCGTGCAAAGGTGACACGGTGTAACGCAATGTAAGATTCGGTGCTTTCCAACTGCGCTTAATAATATTAAGCAGATATATTTTTATAGAAATAAATATTTCAATACCAATAAATATTTTATTCAAAATACTTGGCGCTGCGAAACCGAAAAAATGTTAATTGTCTTATTAATAGTAAATTAATAATTTACAATAACTCACGATTTATTCTACATATATTTAATTCTAATACCATACGTAGCATATGCACACGCACACATACACACATTCACGAATGCACGCACAAGAAAGAAAGAAAAAGATTAATGCAGTTTATACATATGTATTCAGTTTAACAACACCAACTCGGTGAGCAGCGCCAAGTATTTTGAATAAAATATTTATTGGTATTGAAATATTTATTTCTATAAAAATATATCTGCTTAATATTATTAAGCGCAGTTGGAAAGCACCGAATCTTACATTGCGTTACGCCGTGTCACCTTTGCACGCTGCGGGAAAGCACCTTTATGTACTTGCAGCTCATTTTGATTTCACAACTTTTTTTTATTTTGTAATTATCATATATTTTTTGCGATTTATTTGATTTCGTGTACTTGGCGTAATTTTTTTACTTTTTTGAAGTTTTTTATGGGGTATACATTACACACCTCCTAGTTTAGATTAATTATAGGCTCCAATAAGCGTTGAATATAGTACTGAGTTTTATAATATTCATATAGGAATATGAATTTTATTGGACGTGGAGAAACATGGGAAACATCGTAAATGATTCCCGGGTGAAACCGGGTAACGGATCGGCTAGTTTGTTATAAATGGCATCGATCGGTAACACGATCGAAAGTAAATATCAGACGGATGGAAAGAGGGAGATGCGAGACTGGCTGGAGGGGGATGAAGGTTTCGCGATGGAGAGCACGTGAAAAAAGAGGTACGAGGTCGCACGAAAACAGAGCGAAGCGAAATGCAACCCTCCATGTTAATATAAAACCAATAATCAACCGAGCGCGGAACAATTGGCTCTGAGGGTGTACTCGTTCGACTGGTACGATTACGGGAGGAGGCAGGGGGTGAAAAGAGAGGAAAGGAAATCGAAGCGATGACAGAGAAAAGCTGACAACCGACAGACGGACTACGGCTCGTCTTCGACCGAATTGGAATCCATTCCACTGATTGCTGGAATAAAATTCTACGAGCAAAATATCTCGCCCCTTTGTTCCCTCTCTAATTTCCCTGCGAGACGACGCCGAGGGAAAGTGGAGAAGCACCGGCGTGGATAAATCCGAAAGAGCTCTTTCGCAACTTTTCAACTCCTCGATGAGTCAACTATGTATATATTGCTTCTCTTTAGAGGTCCATTAAGCACCCTTCTGAAGGTCTGAGAGTAAGACTCCTCGAAGTGTGAGCCTCGGATCTTGACGAAATTCGATAGACATCCATAAAACAGTAAGGTAGGGTTCTGTTGACAAATTAGATGCCACTAAAATGCGGAATATGGCTGGCCAGGGGGCCAACTGGCGAAAATGCTCACCCTGTTCGAGGGGTTCAAGCTTCCTGCTCAGATATTCGTGAGTGATCTCCTCTGTGGACTCTCTGTCGCTTCGACCACGTCGACCTTCTCTATTCTATTGTCCCCATGAACGAGCATCAGACAAAGTAGTTTATTTCCTGAGGGTTAGCCAGACGTGAACGTTTTCGCGCTAAAAGCTCGGCCAGGAAGCCTCTATTGTACCCGCGCACGATTCGACGCGCGTACGGGCGCACAGGCGCGAACCGACACATCAATCTGCCGAATTTCATAAAGGCAATTATAAGTTCGAATGAGAGTTGCTATTTATCTCGCAGAGTTGCACGGTTTATTGCCACGACTAACGATACATGCGATCGAAAAACTAGACAATTACTTCAACTTTACCTAGGCAGTTATATTCGGTTTGCCGAAACTGTTTTTATAAATAACGAGAGCGAAGCTGCTGGTGGATGATTATTTCTCGTTATTAACACAGTTTCACTCGTCGCGGACGAATAAAGCGTTAATTAAAACGCGAAATAAGCGAGTGGAAAAAATTAAATTTATTTGTCGCTCGTCAGCGGTGGACGAGTCAAAGGGAAAGAATTGCTCTTTGTCGAGTGTACGCCACTTGGGCGGACATTCTGGCACGGGGAGCAGTAAAAAGGTACTCGCGCAGTGAATTTTCAACAATAGAACGCAACACTTCGGTAATATCCACTTTTGGGAGGAATTTTGGCACCCCTCTCGTGTGCCTGTGTTCAAACCGCAGGTTTGAAGAACGTCCATTCGCACGCGCGATAAAAAGCATTCGTTTACAATGCTGTTCTTTGAATAACGAGAAGAACAGTCGGTGAATACAGTGTATATACGGTAAAACGAAATGTTGTCGGTAGCGTGCAAACTATTTTCCTCGCCAACGATACCAATCGGCAGATCGTAACTCAAAAGTTACCGGTCCACCGGAAACAAACGTTTTTCACGCGGCGGAAATATTGTGCAATCGCGACTGCATCGGTGCGTCGTTCGAAAACTCGAATAAAAGTAAATATCGTCGAACGGCGCCGCTAATGCAACCAATGAGTGGCAAACAACGAGCGCTCTCGCCACAACGCATTCGACCAATCGATAGCCACTCAAAAAATCCGACCATTTCGAAAGCCCATTAAAAATTCAATCAATCTCGTTGGAAAGTTTTTAACCGCGGATATAGGTGGAACAAAATAAAGTGGGCACTACAAATATCGCTTATAAAATTTCGTATATAAATCTAAAAAATAAATAGCCCAGCAAAAGGCTGTCTAGGAGCAGTCTAGAAGTGTATTTATGTTTGGAAAACCTCGAGGTAGGGGTAGTGTCACAGCAAACGAATTGGAGAGCATGCTTGGGCAACACCAGCATCGAGTAAACACACAGAAGGAGGAGATGTACTGTTACGCGCGCATTGGCACTTCTTCGAGTGTGGTTCGATGAATATCGGTTTCCAATGTGGAATGTATCCGCGGCCACTAATCCCAGCTGTCCTCGACAGTCACTTACGAGACTGAAAATCCCGTCCCGGTGCGTTTGCTCCGTTGAATGCAGGGTTAAAGCCGCGTGCCTACGTGTCTAACACGCGGCGCAGAGCACTGCCGGCTTGCTTAATAGTAGTTACTTTTCAAACGTGTCAACTGACCGAAAAAGCGTCTTAACCGCGCTCTACAGCGAGTACCTTGCGCGTGGAAATCCAGCTTAATGCATGGTGATGTTGCAATACCGCTCGGCTACCACCACCGCCACCGCAAATCCGCACGACCCGTATAATCCTGCGGAATCGAGCGATACGGTCTCACTACTGTGTAAACCACCGATTGGATTCTGGATTATCATCGTTTCGCAATATCCATCTTCCGCGTCTTTCGCTGCAACGTCTTTTCGCCGAGTTGCCCGCGATTGCTCTCGAGCCCTTTCGCGCCGATCGATCGAAAACGTCTGCAAGTTTCGTCGCGGGAGAGATGAACGTGTCCGTTCGTTCAGATGATACCGTGGCGTCTGCATAAAGCGCCCAGCGCATTAGCAGCGGGACAAAACGAATCCCAGCAGCGATCCAACGACAATCACAGGTAGGTATTATGATTTCCGGCACATTCTGCATTTTCATGAATTCGGCGAATTGTGGATTTTAATTAGCCAACGTAAACAGGCGGGCCGCGACGGCCGCGGCGTGTGTCAACGCTAAAATTGCCGCTGATGACGTAAAATATTCTAATATGATTAGCAGATGTGCGCGGAACGTACGCCACCAATCAGTGGGCGTAGTCAAATGCAGATTTCGTTCCGCGGCGGTTTAATCAACCGCCACTTGTGCGCGTTGTTTGTTCTTCGGGCTTCTTGTCGTAAAATTTACCTCCGGCCGCCGCATTCCGCGGAGTTTTATGCCGTTAATAACGCAAATATTGGCGCGCGTTCGAGCGATCCGTCCGGGCGTTCGTTTTATTCCCGCTGGCAGAAGGATATCGCGCTGGATATCCATAATTCATCCAGCTCGATCATTCCCGCCGAAGACTGAAACCGCGACCTATCGATTTCACCGTGGCCAAGTCGAAATATCCCGCCCCTCCCCGCTGACTTTCTGCTCGGATCCTTTTTGGATAGCAACGCGAGGACACTTGATGGAAACGTTTATCACGAGGCAAGATAACAGGAAAGTTGCTGCAGGAGCAAGGCTTCATGTGCTTAACCCAGGATAATTAAGCGCACATTCAAGCCCCTTCCACCTGCCAGTAATGTGGTTTTACCGGGGACACGTGAACAAGATGGATTAATTCTTCTACGCGGCCGGGTAGACCCGAGCCACTATGTTAATATCGCGGCAACAAAGACTGCGAATACCACAAAGGGTTCAATTTTCGAGAGAGATGAAAATGCAAATGGCAATTTTCTCCTTTGAAAGCAGTTCGATTACGTCTAAAGCCGAAACTTCGCCCTTTCTATTCCACTGTCCCACTTTCAATGTTATACTTGTGAATGGAATTCTTAAATTAATTACGAATGACTACGGCAGAATCTTGTGCACTTTCAACTTAGGAGATTTATGTAGATTTTAACTAGGGACGGGTCCATCAGATGCCATGGGACAGTTTGCTCTGTTCTTCTCTTGACACAACCGTGTACGGAATGAAAGAGGTTTTTACCGACGAAACGGGTAGAAAGATAAACTTGGCAAAAATTTCCGAAAGTTGGGACGTGTGTCGAATCAATTCACGGTTTCCGAGGTGCAGTCTGACATGAAGTACCGCAGGGATAAGACGGGGGATGAAGGGGATGAAGGGGATGAAGGGGATGAAGAGGATAAGGAAAGAGACTGGAACGCGAAGGAGTGACGCACGGTGCGCCATCAAGTTGGAAGCAAGATATGTTAAACGCCAACTTCCAGTTGTACGTATTGTATATCTTCCATATCCAGAGATGCTCGATGAATAATGCCAGCTAAAAGGGGAAAAACCAACCCTACGAGCAGGCCATTTGCGTAAAAACGGGGAGTTTCGAGATAAAGGCGCGCCAGTATTATTTTATCCGCGATTTTCGACCAGTTTCTGTGCAAAATCTCAATTGAAAACTAAGAAAGACGTAAGGATCGGCAGAAAATTCTTTGCCAGTCAACTTGGAGCAGTTATTAACGTGAATATATATAAAGCCAGCAGCTTTCATAACATTTTACTTCAAACTTATCGTTGAATGTGGTTCAGCTTTTAAAGGCATTTTCTGGCTTGAAAAAGCGGTTACCTTAATTATCAAGAAAATCCACTAACAAGGGGGAAAGGAGTTCGTTGGAAAAATGTTTCCTTTGACAAATTAGAGAAAGTATTTTCTCGGGAAGATTAAAAACGTACAAAAAGCGACGTCGCTGAAACTGCAAAACCTCGCGATCCTTTCACCCAAAGGATCTTGTATTTTCAGAACAATAGGAAACTTTGTCTTTATTCGAAGTTTCGATGAAGCTCCAAGAACTATTTGGCTAATTACTTCTGAGGGTTGTAGTTTATTTACAGTTCGTTTCAGTGATTGTTCCGGATACAAACAATGGTTGGGAGTAAAAAGCTTGAGGCCACGGCAGATTTTCGACGAGAAAGTCCCTTAGAAATGTAAGTAATCTTCTTCCAGACCCTTAATAGAAAAAACTTCCATGTTATCCACTTTCCACGTATTTCATTAATATTTTTAATTTTAAATATTTAAGCCTCAGGCATAGATCGAGCATGAAATACATTATTTCCGCTTAGTAATTGAATTTCATGCATCAGATTTAGTACAATGTTGATTTGAAATGAAATAGATATTTTGCAACAATTTTTGCACAATCCTTATCGTTCATTGATTATAACGAACCTCGTATTACCGAGAATCGTTATAGTGCCCAGCAGCACAGACGAGGTATAGCCACAGACGGGGTATAGCCACAGACGAGGTATAGGATAGACCTATCACCTTACGGATGTTTGTATCGCCACCCAAACTGTTTTACCGACCCATAACACAGTACAACAAATTTTGACTTTTTTTCGGACTTGTAACATTCAATAGCCGTTTCTTATAGGTTTTCGTGCGCTGATAACGAATCCGTAAACCGTTTGTCGCCATCACCCTCAGTTTTTGAGAATTTCGATTTTGAAAAAAACTGCAAATTTTCGACTTTGAACATCTTTTATGCCGAAACGATAATAGTTATTCAGTTGCTCGTTGCGTCAAATTATTCTATGAACCCTCCCGAATACAACGATATAAGTTATTATTGCATTATGAACATTTAAATATGTTTAAACAACGAGCAAAGGGAAAAGGACACCCGAAATGCACCCATTTTGGCAGATATCCTTCAATTTATTTCCAAAACTAAGGGTCTGGGAGAAAATCTGACCATTCCACGCGATGCAGCAGACAGTTTTCCTTCGGAAAGCGTCAACAGAAGTGGTAAGTCTCGTTTTGTTTTCAATACAGAAGCGAAATAATTTGGCAAAACGCGCGGAACCGGCAGTGGTAGTCAACGGCGCGGCGCGGCGCGGCGCGGCGTATCCACAGCCGCTCGCGCGCGACTCTCACCGTGCTCCAATATTGTATTTGTTATTTATAAACTATTTAATAAAAAATTATTAACTATTACACAATAAACTATGTAATAAATTTTCTGTAATTTCAAACTTTGATTTTTTGAATATGCAAGGTGTCGGCGCTATGTGTGTACAGTTAGGTACATCAGTTCCGAATGTATTAAAAATACCAAAGAACTGTTCGTGTGAAAGTCATACTATACGACGGGGTAAATTCATTGTCGAACACGATTTTTTTACATTATTATTTTTAAAAAATACAGGGTTATCCATTTAAGACTGGCGGCGCTCGCGCGAGTACAAATGAAAACGGCAACAGCGTCACACGCATTCTTACTAGTGCAATCATATGTCGATACATCCGCTATCTACCTATGGGCTGTTGCTAAAAGTATAGGTTCGCGTAGGTCATGTCACAGACCAGGTATAGGATAGACCTATCACGCAATGTAATTTTGTGTCACACGCTCGGGGGGCTCGCGAGCCCCCTTACCATTTTCGTGTCAC
Organism: Andrena fulva; assembly: GCA_946251845.1. NCBI lineage: Eukaryota > Metazoa > Arthropoda > Insecta > Hymenoptera > Andrenidae > Andrena > Andrena fulva. Next base: position 54,193,841 of record OX276329.1, on the reverse strand, counting down.
ACCCAACATTATCGATTCAGAGTGGAATTCGAACGCAATCCTAAAAGCGGTTAGAAATGAAACTAAATATGATGAAAACTACTACGAAAAATGCAAACGTCCGAACTTAGTTACGAATTTGTTTAAAAAATACAGTACGTTATAACTAAGTAGGAATACCTCAGCAAGGAATTGTAACTTGGTATATCTCAATAAGGTGCTAAAGCAGAGAGTACTTTAAAAATTGTGAAAAACCCATCAGTTCCAGTATCTTGCTGAAATATTCCAACATGCACTTATCCTTCTCTATTAACACTATACGAGTCGAATATCTGATTCCGCGAGTCGAATATCTGATTCCGCGAGTCGAATATCTGATTCCGCTAGTCGAATATCTGATTCCGCGAGTCGAATATCTGATTCCGCGAGTCGAATATCTGATTCCGCTAGTCGAATATCTGATTCCGCGAGGCGAATATCTGATTCCGCGAGTCGAATATCTGATTCCGCGAGTCGAATATCTGATTCCGCTAGTCGAATATCTGATTCCGCGAGTCGAATATCTGATTCCGCGAGTCGAATATCTGATTCCGCTAGTCGAATATCTGATTCCGCGAGTCGAATATCTGATTCCGCGAGTCGAATATCTGATTCCGCGAGTCGAATATCTGATTCCGCGAGTCGAATATCTGATTCCGCGAGTCGAATATCTGATTCCGCGAGTCGAATATCTAATTCCGCGAGTCGAATATCTGATTCCGCGAGTCGAATATCTGATTCCGCGAGTCGAATATCTGATTCCGCTAGTCGAATATCTGATTCCGCGAGTCGAATATCTGATTCCGCTAGTCGAATATCTGATTCCGCTAGTCGAATATCTGATTCCGCAAGTCGAATATCTGATTCCGCGAGTCGAATATCTGATTCCGCGAGTCGAATATCTGATTCCGCGAGTCGTATATCTGATTCCGCGAGTCGAATATCTGATTCCGCGAGTCGAATATCACTCTAAACAAGTCACACGTATAGTTCATGAATAGGGGCCATTGAATTCAGTCCTGAAATTATGGGTCGGTAATACAGTTTGGGCGGTGACACGAAGTCCCATAAGGTGATAGGTCTATCCTATTCTTCGTCGATGATGGCACCACAGGCCAGGTATAGAATAGACCTTTCACCCTCCGGGGGGCACGCTCACCCTTCCACAACATCATGCGACCCCCCCCCCCCCCCCCCCCCCCCCCGAAGTGGTGACGCGGACGCGTGGTCCGTCTCGCGTCGCCGGAGTTTTGGAAGACCCCGCGTTTTGCCGTGCGGGGCTGTTGAGCGCGGAGTTTGCAACATTTTCTTCATAGCACTAAGTTATTAGTATAGTGATATTGTTTAAATAAATTACTTTTTTTTAGACATTTAAGGCATAATTTCGTTGGAAACAGTGAACTTTTTATTCAAGAGGCCGCCATTTGATCATTTTGCATCTTTTAAGTTTTAAATTTGTTCAATCTGTGCGTACACTCATAAACTAAAAGAAAATTGTTCGATTTTTGGTTTCAGATGAAACCAAAAGACGCTACGTTGCCCGCAGTGCAACAATTGCGTCGCCAACGGACTGGGCATAACTTTGTTATTTGCCGCTCTTTTTTAATAAATTTTTTTTGTTATATACCTTAACCTGTTAATACAATATCCTGAAAGTTTCAGAAAGATCTATTAAATACTTTCTTTAAAAAAAATTCCCGAAAAATGCCTCGATTTTCATTTAGTTACACCAGGCTCCCCCCTTAAGACAATGTACCTGTGTAGAGGCTGGCTGCGATGGTCGGGTCCCATCCCATTGAAAGGATGGCGCACCGACATAGCGCGAACCACTGTAGTGGTGCATCCCTATCACTTACACTACTATGACTTGCTGTCGCTCTTCCCCTTGAAGGTGTGAAATAGTTAAAAGAGGCAAGACAGGTAGCTGAAAAACAAAGTCGCATCAAGTTCGATATAATATGTACTCTACGAATGCTTCAAATACTTCCAAAAAATTGATTGAACTGGTTGGAATATTCATTATATTCTGCTGCGTGATAAACTGCATTTTTGGTTTAATTTCTGTATCACGTTTTAATAAATATATCAATATGTTTTAATTTATATTAAGTGTCGTTCATTTGATTTATTACACACGTCTCACATGGCATGTTTATGCTTTCAAGAGTAAAAAAGCGCTCTTTCACGTTCGTATTTATTGTTTTATTTTATTATTTCCGCATTCAACGGTCAGCTATCCGAAATGAACAGAGAATAGCCTCGAATATGTTTCATAATCAAAGTAATAGGATGGACAATGTTTTAGGATTAATGCACTTTAGTACTTTCATACTCAGAGTTCGCTATTCTATTGAATTTAACGATAAAAAATTTGACAGTCCATTTGAAAAAATAAAATTCGCTCACACATCCGCTTTATCCCACCACCTGTAAAGAAACTAGTTTCACCGTGTTTTGTGTTTCTTACAACCATACAACTTTTATAAATAATATTTTCGCTTATTACTTAGAATAATAGATATTTGAGGTGAAACGAGTTAGTGGGACACCCTGTATAATACAGCTTCTATACTTTTCTCGGAGATACCGGCAGCTTTACCTGTGTCAATGCTAGAAACACATTATGTTTCCCGCACCCACCGCTCGAAAAACGGAGAGGGCGCTCGAAAACCAGTGGTTGTTTCAGGATATCGGTACTTCAGAACTGTGACACAGAAGACAATAGGATGAGAGGTCTATTCTATACCTGGTCTGTGGTCATGTACATGTTGCCGTTCTCATTTGTACTCGCGCGAGCGCCGCCAGTACTTATGGGACTTCGTGTCACCGCCCAAACTGTGTTACCGACCCTTAATTTGAGGACTGAATTCAGCGGCCTCTGTTGAACAGAGGTGACTTCCAAAGCTGGCATAGCTCGGTCATAACAACAGTCCTTTCTACCACACACGTTCTGCTACAGATAAAATAGAAATATTATGCGTAATAATATTTCCTGGGTTTATGAAATATCTAGCATCTACATACAGGACACTTTACTAAAGCTTGTAAAAATTAACACACAAGGCTTAATAAGTATATATTCGTAAATTACTGTAATATATGATATACAGTTTCTTATTGGAAAACTTTTTACAAGCTTCGCGATTGTTGAATATTTCGTGTCTGGCGTGAGTGCACGATGGAATGTAAAGGTCCAAATTGAATCAACACTCCAAGAGGAGATACTGCTATTGTGGTTTATTGTTTAAAGAAGGAAAGATGTTCCTTTTCTGATTAAGCCGGGTGGGCATCCATAGTCTTTCTCTCGGCTCTCGTTGGAGCCATTCGTTCTTTGCGACTTGTCTGTTACAGACGTATATTCTAACTTCTTTCTTAATTAAAGTTTTAGATTGTAGTAACAAAAGACTTGTTTTAATTAATCGCCTACCCTGCAACCAACAGCGATACAGTCGATGTTCCGCGTTGCATAGTATCGCGGAGAAAATAGTCGGGCTTAAATTTACCGTTAAGGGTAATGATTTATTAGTAGGCATTCCTGGGATTCTCACATCTGCATTGCACACTTTATTAAACAGTTTGACCGTTGCAAGGGCCAATTTGTCACTCGGCAATTAAAGTGAGAAGGTCGCCATAAATGCAAGGGTAGGCCAACGCTTCTGACCGCCTCATGGGCACCACCGGAAGGGTCGCCGGTTAACACGCCCCAAGTGCAATGCAGATTTGGGCGTCCTTGCGCTTTCTTGCCGTCTTACGCGGACAGGTAAGAAAACTTTACCGTTGTAGGCATTTTTGATGACGATGGTGTCGAGTGAAGGGAGATAAGCCAGACAGTCGGCCGATCGTCGGCCGACCGCTTGAGGGGCTGTTAGTTTAGGGTAGGGTTACAGGCCGTGCCATAAACAGGCGACAATGCGAGCGACCATCGATGGCGTATTGGCGGCGAGATGACTGTGAGTCAGGTAGCCGTTAAGGACATTTTCGAATGCGTTTGAAACAGTTCTCTGTTGGCGACCGACGAAAGACGTTGGCCGGAGGAACCGTCCCGTGCGAGATCACTTTTAATAAATCTCTATTTAACATCATTCTCCTCAGTTATTGAGCGACCACCTGACCACGCTCTATCCGTGATTTGCCTTCCTATACCGTCAAATTTCTTGACCAAGCCATTCCCGCCAAATTCAGCCACTTTCCCAGAAAAGGCGCGCCAAGGGCGCAGGGAATAGATGGCGCGTTTGGTCCTAGGGAAATTACCTGATTGGTTGACACTGACAACGTTGGCCAATCAGGTCAAAGCCACCACGCCGGACTCACTTCACGAAATCGGACGAGTCCGGCAGCGGGTCAACTAAAATCAGTCTCAGAAAAAGCTCTCGACCGAAAGGTCATACAAAAAAGACAAAACGCGTTCGTACGTGACTCACACGAACCACACTCATAATTCACTGTTTAATTGTTCACTTCATTATTTAGCTCACAGTTCTATTAAATATAGTTTTTGTTATTACTTATTAAACAACTGTGCATCAATTTATTAACCCTAATTCAGTAACACGTCTAGGGTATCCACGTGATTCCGGTGTCAAGACATTTCGGACGGAGCCTTACAACCTCCGTCGACTCGAAAATAGAACTCGGGTCGCATCGAATATACGTGTGAACAGTCGAGATACCAATCCCGTGTTACCATTTGCACATAAAATGAATACTCATTCTGCCTACATTTCCGTGAGCATAGTGAGGCGTTAGTAAGTAACACGAGAGGTAATGAAAGCTCCACGGAAAGTAGATATAAGTAAGAGAAGCAATCGTGAGATCTAATTTTCGTCAAATATTGATATTGGTTGATAGATCTATCCTATACCTCGTCTGTGATTGTAATCTTATTTGAGACTGAGTCGATAACGTTGGGTGTGACACGAAAATGGTAATGGGGCTCGCGAGCCGCGAGCCCCCCGAGCGTGTGACACAAAATTACATTGGATGATAAGTCTATCCTATACGTGGTCTGTGGCGACACGAACATCCATAATGTGATAGGTCTATCCTATACCTCGTCTGTGGTGAAACGAAAATGGTGTCTCTGGCGATCGTAGATTGCATAGTACCCTGCAGTGTCGATAGCTGGTAATATCATAAACTGGTTTAAAGCAACCGAACGGAATGGATACTCTTCGCAAACAGCCTTTCACTACAGATGGTGTGTACGTCTTAAATCGAGAAGCGCAGCGTCTAGGAATTTCTGGTTTTTACTGTATGCCTGCCATTTCGGTTGTGCCCGTTAAGCCTGGACTTCGTTGCACACCCTGGGCCCTTTCGAAAACGTTCCGACTCGCGTGTCGGATTCATCGTTAAATAACACAGAGGCTGAAACGTTATCTAACATTTCGCAATTGCATCCACGATAATGCTGTTAGAGCGCGCACGACAAATGCGTTCTTTTTATGTAGTTGCGTAAAACCGAAGGACGGCGTATATCTAAAAATAGTCGATCGCGAACCGCTATCTCGTATTTCTCTCGACCAGGCCTGACTGAATCAGAGCCAGTCTTCGGTTTCCCTTTTCCTCGCCGTCGCGTCGATCGGCCACGAAAAATGCAAAAGAAAGACGAAACTCGCACCTATATTACGTTTCTGCAGTTTTTCATTCAAGGTCGCCGTTGACCCATCACAAATTCTGCCCGTGCTTCGATACCTTTTCGAACCAGGGAAGTCCTGCATACCTGGCAGTGGTTCTCAGCGATTACCGATGCCAATAAATCAATAGGTGGACGATATTAAGGCGCATTATTCCGCACACCTCGTGTCCAAGCTGTGCAAGCATGGATCATCGCGGAACAATGCTCCAGTATGCAAATGCCGGGCAACTTTACACGGTAACTCTACGTTTACCTAAAAAAGAACTGGTGCCGACAAATCGGGTTACTAGGCGCCATTTGAATAATAGTCGCGATACATTATCTTTCAACTTTACTAGATTACAGAGTGTAACGACTAGGTGTATTGCCATCGGCGGGCGAAATTGTTATAAATTACTTATTTAAACGATCTGAGCGCCGACTCCTACGCGTCCCTGAATTTAGTTGGAAACGGATGCTCGACTGGTCATAGCTGAACGTGGCCATTGATTTTTTTTCGAGGATGGCGTATCGAATTGCTGTCTAACAGAAAGATATGTAAAAGCAGCTACGGCTTGAAAGACGGTCTTTAGATTGGACGGGAGACTTTAGGGCTCGGTTACATGCACGCCAGACACAACCGCGACCGGAAAGTGTATGTAGTAGTCACCAAGAGTCTTGGGGTAGGGCAGTGGAAATTTCCACTGTGCCCGCTGAGACGGTCAATACTCTCTCCGTGCCATAACGTGTGCCACGCGAGGACCACCCGGATTACAGGCGGATTCAACTAAACGGGACGAAAAACCCCTGCCTGCGCGCGTCTCCGTATCTTCGCTGTGTCGAGGGTGCATCGGAGGTACAAATGGTTACCGGGGTGTCAAAACCATTCGACATACCCCTGTTTACGTAATTATACGTGCGACACAACTGTAGTTACGATAGAGCTTGGAAATACAACGATCCCCGCGCGTGAACACGCCTGTTCCAACTCGAGAACGACCACTGAAAATGGGACTACCCCTAGATCCTACCGAAATATATTGATTGCGCTAGGTTGCGTATAATGAACCTGGAATGCGTCTACCCGGGACATGAAAATGCAATTTGCGACACGAATTTCGATAAATAAATAAAATATGCTTGATGAAACATTTGATTGGTCGATGGAAGACTGTAGATTGTTACGTGGATTTGATTTTAGAGCAGTTCTAGGAAGTTCTTAGGACTGTGGGCAAACGTTTAGAGAATTAAACACCAACTGATGAGTGTTACAGGCTGAAAACACTAAATGGAAACTGCATTTTACAGTTCGATTCCCTAGGAGGACAGAGGAGAATATTTCAGGGGTATTTTATCCGAGCATCGGCTCTATCGCATCCTATACCAAACTACCATTACTTTGCATCGTCAATAGAGAACTCTGGCTGTATAGGAATATCGAATCGATAGTAGCACCATCTCGACGAGACCTCTCGAATCGGAGCCAGCCAGAGATCGGTAAATTTGACGAGTCATCGGTGGGTTTTTCACCAACAAGCTGTTCGATAATTACGTTGTTGAACATGACCGACCTAAGCGCTACTTTTTGACTCGCGGCGTTATCCTATCGGGGCGTGATTTTTGGCAGCTGATACAAGAAACCGTCCATCGATGTGCCAAATACTCTCTTTATCGTCTTCTTCTAACTAAACGCCGACATTTGATTTGAAAATAACGCGGCGTGTATCTCTGTAGGCGGTTCAAAGCTCAGTGCCTATAGCTTGTCGCATTTGGAAAGTGTGGCCCACACGATACCCCAACTTTAGAAAACGCTTATATGCAAATCTCCAGAAACATGGGTATTCTTGCGTAAATTACGATGCTACATTAACAATCGCCAACGATCACGATACAAGGCAAAACTGCACGCGAAAGATTACTGAATGGAAAGTGCCACGTTGTTAATTGCGGCATAAAGGTCATGGGTTAACAAACGGCCAGGCAGGCGCCAGCTACTGTCGATCTAGTAATCAGCGTAATCACTCATCGTGCGTACGTATGCGGGGACAAATACAAGCTTAAACAAGTAGCAGATATTCAGATCAATCAACCGAACGTAAAGGAGGGACAACTGAGTCCTGATACTGTTAAGTTCCTTCAAGGTACCCTAGAAGTCAGGGCGAACTTTATGAGGCCATACGTAATGCAAAACGGAGCGAACATGGCGAACAGCTGGCTGATAACGTCGACTGAGGATTTGAACGGCCGTTTGTCGTTACGAATCGTCGATTAGTTCGATTATGACGAGCGAGGCGGGTTCTACTCGCGTGAAGTGACCTGTAGACGATAGGATTTCTCTTTTTCTACGAGGCACACCGTTCTACGTGTAAACGTAGAGGTATACCAACGGTAAAGAAACGGCAGCTAGCCAACAGTCACGTGACACAATTTGAGTGCAACGAGAATCTTTAAATAACTGTCTGCGCGCGAATGCTCGCTTCTTCCAGTCTGTCTCCGCGTCCCTGTGGAATGCGACGAGGAGGATACCATCCTTTCTACTGTTGCTGAGCACGCTCGGATGCGGCAACCGATATTTCATACCACCAACACACTATGCCGTAGTCATTACCCGCGCCCGACTAATATTTTCCTACCTCCGAAGATGCCGCGGTCGAACAACAATGCTGGATGCACTAAATCCGTGCACGGCACGCGATACACGGTCCTTCGGTGGTCTACAATTATGTAAACGAAGGCGAACTTGCTCGACTCACTAGGTCTCGATTCTTACATGTATGGACGTATCGCGAATATTTTTAGCGGAACATTACGTTACAAAGAGTTTCGACCTGCGATAAGCCATACTGATTGCCTTGCCTAAAATTGGTAAAAGTGTAACGCTCCTGTGCAGATGGACCTGAAATATGTTTAAAATTGATTTGGATCTCTTCAAAACATTATGGTCTCATAGAATACACATTTTTTAAAATGCAGAAGCGCCTTCTGCGTCTATTACTGTCTAATTATTTAAATTATGGACGTTCTCCATTCTACGAAAAAGACCGTGACCATTCGCAACTGCTGCATTGTGTAAAGCGAATAATTACGTGAAAATACGTAAACGCTTCCTGAAATGCAAGTAAGTTACGCCATTGTATTCGCACACATTCATCGGATACCGATACGTGCTTGTTCGTACAATTTGCGGGATATGAATACACGTACATTTAGACGTTCTGCTTATCGATATTTCCGCGTAAAGACAAGCGATATAAGCAATCGGATATAATCGACCGACATCGCCTGTGGGTCGTAGCATAATTCAAGAAGAATCGTCACTCTTTGCAAATTCAAGTGGCGCAGAATAGCGAGCTATTTTTAAAATACCCGAGACGCTTATTTTTGTTACATCCTACCACGCGAAATATTTGATTACGCTCCGCTTATTTATTTACATATTGACTGATGAGCAAGTGTTGCAATATGTACGATATTACGACAGCTATGCTGTAATGTACCGATATCGAACGACGCAAATAAAATAATTACATACTTCTGCGATTCGAGTGTATCGGTTCGATAAAACAAATCGAAATTCAATGAAATCATTTTGCGAAGTGGGATGTTTTCATTGTAGAGTTATTTTGTATGAAACAAATTGAATAAAATATTTAAAGTGTAATTTCTTCGGGAGAAAAGTTCCTATTGTTAACAACAGACATGTAACAAAATACAATATTAAACATGTAAATACTGTAAACACATAAGAATAAAGAAAAAATGCTCATATGGTAAATAGTACAGCGCCTGTGGTCAACGACTACGGTCACCAGAGAGTCTGGTTGAGAATCTACGACCAACTACGGACTACGGAGCACCGAGACTGTGGTTGAGAATCTACGATCAGCGAGTACGGTCCGCGATTTTGCAATATATACCATACATTTAATAACTAACTTGATAACTTATTGTAAAGGTATCACTTCTCCTAAACAATAAGAAGCCTGACCACCACAGAGTTCGACTCGTCAGTCGCCACGAGGGTGTGGCAAGATGCAGATCAGATCAAATAAAAGATAATTAATGCTGTCATCTCCACGCCAAAAATGTCCCAGGTCCCCGTTATCCATTGCTTCCCCAAGCTCAATTAATTCGCTGATTATGGTTAATCGTGGTAAGTTCCACGCTACACTTTATACGTTTCGGAATCTATGTCACTCGCCCTACAAGTTGTGATACCCGAATACTCGCGCCACCGTTTATTTCGCCTAAATTTTGTATTAAAACACGCGGTACGTTCACGTGCAAGAACAGACTCTGGTCAATCCAGCGCGGGAGAACTCGAATGCGCCAGCTGCGCGAGATGCGCGCGCATGTGGGTTCCTTTCCAGCGCCAGCCAGCGACTTTTATCGCTTGAGCGATACCCGACTCGGTTGGTAACCGACGGGTGCTTTATATTTCTCGAAGAGCTCGAAATCATCCACAGATGTCATCCAACTAATTGCTCTTCCAAAATGACAATAACATCTGCGAGTATCCATTGTGTACACAAACTTCCAATTTATTTGCTTCTTTCACTTTTGCAAGTATATCTACTTCTGGACCTGCAAAACTAGAGTGTAACATCTTTCGCAACTTTTTTATGAAAAAAATAATAAGAAATTGGCGCGTAATAGCGAGTGAAATAGTAGGTAATAGGAAGATCGAAATTCGATAAAGTTAAAGGAACGCGGCGAAGGTTTTATGTATACAGGGAACGTGTCAACACGGTCGACCGACGGTGATAGACAGAGGGCGAATCGTTCGCTGGGTTGTTTTGGAAACTCAGTGTTCAGAGGCTTCCAAGAAACTTGGGGCGACCTAGATGTCGTGAAACTATGCTTTTACAGCCATAAGCCAGTCCCCTGTAATACCTCCAAGGCACTCAAGATGGTTTGTTTTGGAGCCCGGAAGGTTGTGGTTAGCAATATCGTAGAGGACGTAGAGATTTAATGTATCCCCGTGTCGATAACTGTGCAAATAAATTTCGCAATTACTTTTCTTCGAATACCATGGAGTTCGTAATTAATAAAGGTTGTAAATGAGTTAACAGATTGTTTAACCTAAAATCCTGGCAGCTGGTCTAACAAATTAGTTTTATTAATATTGCCAAGCAAATATGACTTTTAATTACGAGAGTAAGACTCTTGATAGGTGATTAGAGGCATCCTCGATGGAACCTGATAATTAATAGATAACGAGCCTGGAAATTCACAGCCGGAGTAATTATTCAGAAGGTTCTAATAATAAACGTCATGGTGGAATGGAATAAAACTGAACGTACGCAGCGAACGTTTTATCCGTTCATATGCCATGTGTTCTGTACCTAATATAATATTTCACTGGGAAAATAATGCTGCCACTTCTTTGTGACGTTATTTGAACATTGGGACATTTCGAATATTAAACGAGGAAACATTGCCAGGTATTTTTCGATCAATTATGGATCATTACCTATTCGATTATAAGCGTCCCAGCTTTCAATCATCGACAAACCATTATCTTTGCCCAAGCCGTGCCCACGAAGTAAGAATAATGAAGGAAAGTCTCCCGGAGTCTAGATGCAGCAAACAAAGGGTCATCGAGTAATTACTTAGGGCATTGGCAACAAAGGGGCAAGGAAAGGTAATAGTAAAGGGACACCAGATCTAAGGGATGTTTACTGCTGGTGGTACGGAGTCAATATTGGAGCACCGTGGTATTATCTTGACTCAGGGAGATCTAATCAAACGTATCATTTACCTCTAAAATAAAAGGTATTTGTAACACGCAATTCTAGATAAATCTTCGTGAAATGGGTGGATGGCGGGTCACGGGCGCCAGGATGTCGCGACGACGTTCCTGCTACTGCGCCGTTCCTGTCCATCCAACTCTTTGACCAAGATCGATAGCAGGGGTACAATAATTATCGTTCGCGGACGTACGCTGCCTTCTATTTACTTAACCTTCACCAGGTACATCCTCCATCAACAATTCTATGATACACTCGAATCAATCCCCCCCCCCCCCCCCCGTGATTGCCTCTCCAATAGTCACCCCATTATTTAAAATCGACACACGAATAAATCCTGCGAACCCTTCCGCTCGGCCCCGTTAATTCCGTCGCAAGTTTGAAACAAGATCCGTAATGCCTGCAATCACATTCACCGTTGGAAAGTTTTAATTCCCTTGTTACGTTTCTCCGCTTGAGTTGGACCCCCCCCCGGCGAGCTCTCAGTCGCACTTCCCCCAAAGAAACCTTAGGATAATGACTGGATGCATTCAATCTGCTTAACGCTAAATCCTGCCCCTCTTATTTCGAACTTACTCCAGCTCTTGCCGCTGGAATCCTTCAATTAGCGTGCAAACATCGAAACTTCAAGGTGGATGGGTGCGTTTAGCATACTCATTAACGACACACGAGATTTTGTGTTCCACAGGCTGTCTCAAGTGTGATTCCCGTCGATCGAATAGAATTCGAGCGTGGAGCAACATTTCAGTGTACGGGCTTTTGTTTTTTTTGGAGAAATATTGATGCCGCCGAGTTTGCGACGACCTGTACTTCCTCCGTATGGTGGCCGATGGTTAAAATAATGGAGGTACACGCATGACGCGTTTGATGCGATGCGTAAGGACTTCGGGGAAGGGACCGATTAAGGGGGTGTATAGGAAACGTGTGGAGATTTCCGTTTTGCTGGTCCGTTATTGTCTTAAATGGCAATTAGATTTAGCTGAAAAGAAGGCCACGGCGCAGTAGGCCAACGTGGTATTGATTTCGGTCGGCGGGAGCTCTCTGCATCCGCGCTTTCAGTGTCATTTGAGTGCGACGTAGATACGGTAGAAAGGAGCTCGGCGGGGAGGCCAGGCCGCTCTCATTCAGTAAAACTGCGTTCTGCACAGTGGAATGAAAATAATGTACCAACTGCAACGACCGACGAAGAAACTCCATCTTCCCTAGGCATTTGTTTGCAACGCGTTGGATCTCCCCGGTATTGCGTTCAACGCGGCACTGCGCCACGTGCGAAACTCGCGCAGAAAATCGGAGTTATAGCCGCCACGGAGTAAAGGCTGATAAAAATTCAAAGGCCAGCACTGACGTTTTCGCGTCGACAGTCGGACGTTATCGGGTACAGAATCCTTGCGGAGACAACGCGTGTAATCGGTAGTTAAACAGATGGATAATGATAAAACTGGCGCGGGAGGAAGAAACGGAATTAAGAGCACCGGGGATAAGTCAAATATTTGCATGAAGCACGGATTGCGATCTCCTCTTACTGCGAACTCAGTATTTACGTCCGCGGGAAGTTATAATCTACCTGGAAGTGGGCCGCATCAACGAGATGCTTCGTTGTAGAAATTCTTCGAAATGCAAGGCGAATCTTCGCCAGTTCGGATAATTCGCGATTTTAATGAAACCTCCCTCGCCGTCCGTTATCCACCGACTTGCCGATCGATCCTCAGGCCGAGCAACAAATACCTCTCGATCGAAATTAGCTGGGTCGATCGGGCCGTTGGCGCAGTTCTCCCCGAATTATCTAAGGAATCGGCGTCAACCGCGCGCTTCCTGATGGGGAGATTCATAACGAAACCGGTTCCATCTGCTGCGAGCAAAACGCCGGCTCGTGCTGCGATCGCGGGACTTTTAAAACGGCTGCATAACTGGTCGGTAACCGGTCGATGGCAAAACCTTACACCGGCATCTGTACAGGGGGCAGAAAACCGACGCAACAGAGAGACTGGTTTCCCTTGAAAAAGCGAATCGGCCGCGGCAGACGGCGGCGGAAGAACTTCCCAGCCAGATGATATCGTCCTTGCTGAGAATCCAAGATCTCGTACCAAGGTCGAGCCGACCTCGTGGCGATTATGTTGCTCGCGGTCGCTTCGTTGAACCGTGTGATCCGATTATCGGCCCATCGGGATTTTCTGCGATCACGATCAGAAAGCGCGACACTCGGGCGATTTTCCGCGGCGTTAAAAATCTGATTCATCGACTAATGTCCCTTGTACGTTTCGAATATCGTGCCCGAAACTAGTCGCGGAAAGTTTCCATAGAGCAGCAGCTGGTACAGCAATGAGAACGCTGTATGCATAACATCCATTCGCGTGCCATTTTTGCAGTAGACTTCGGACCTTGATCTTCTCTATGATAATACATGGTTCTTCCACCCAGTTTGTCCGCGCTCTCTGATAAACTTTTGTCCATGGAGCGAGTGGAGGAGATTGATACAAAAAGGGGCAAGATAATTCGCTAGCCAGCGCGTACGTACATGCACGCGGATATTTGGCAATAAGCTTGGCTCCTATCAACTATTTATTGCCGCCGATCAGTGCCAGACAATCCGCGATCGACAGTCGCGCTAATCTTCAGGGACCAATTCACGTGCGATCTCGCGGCGCAGCGTGCCGCGCGCGTGATGCGCAAGTGCGACGAAGGAACTTGTCATTGCGATATCGCACTTCGATATCGATTTGCATTTGCAGCCCGCCGATGCAGCTACTATCTGGCCGCTTTGCGATCATTTTCGGGAGATTGTCTTGGATAATACCTATCGCACTTCGCGCGAGAAAGTCTCGCGTGGAAGGTTCCGTCCGGTCGTGCATCGAGCGTGCTTCTAATTGAATGAACGTCGTAGATCTGCCTCCGCCTATCGGCCGATTGAGACGTCGAAATTATTTGCTTTACACGATTAGCAGCGTGAATCAATTACGAGGATATTAGCAACAATTCAGACCGACGTTGGCGTTCAGTTGTATCGCGTGCGCGCCAATCGAGGTGTCAGATGCCAACTTCTCGCGTACGCGCGAGTCCAATTGGGGAACGCGATGCGAAGACGAGACAGAATTGTCTCGCCAACTGCGCACGTCTCGATCATTACGAGCCGCACAAGTGCGTGAAAGGGTGACTTAATGGCTCAATAAAGGGTAACTTAATGGCTCATCGAACAGGCAGCATTCATATTTCGACTTATACAGAGTGTCTCAAACGGGCTGGTCAAAACGTACAAGAGTGTATCTCAACGCCCTTTCTTTTCGAATCACCGGTAAATAAAAGCTTCGCCGCCAACGAGGCTCATATTCCACGCGTCTCCCGCGATTTCTTTCAAATACGCGTTCCGAATCGTTCGAGCGGCCGCAGATGCGTAGTTCCACGGACTCGCCACTCAACGCGCGTAGCACACCTGGCTGCAGGGGGATTTTCCATTGATGTACCCCTTCTCGTTCATATCTGGTGCACGCATGCGCGCCGTCGCAGGCTGTGTTGATTATTACATCCAAGTTTAATACCCGCGCTTCTCGAGAATGCGAGAATCCGGTGGACCGAGTCCCCCGAAGCTGGAATATCTAAAGCGATCGGGAACAGAGATAGTCTAAATTTAGTCGCGTGTACGACGAACGCGAATACCTTTCTCAATTATCTTTATTAACATCCTCTGCGTATCGGTCGCACCTATTACGATGACTCACGCAATTAGGATGAATTCGTATCTTCCGTTGGGTGAAATGTAGAGAACGGCTGATGTAGCGTAATGTTGAATGGAGCAGGGTGTATCATTCATGCTCGCGAAGAAAGTGTATATCATAAGGAGGCGGACGTAGGTGTACTGTTTAACTATTTCGAGTTCCCGATTGACTCAGCCTGCGCACGTATACCGTTGAAGTTAGATTGGGATAGGTCAGCGCACATCGACACGCAAACTGTGCGATACAGGGAACTTAGGCGTACAGCTGTTCAAATAGGCAACGCACGTCGATAGTACGAGCCGACGCCGTCTAATAAATAATCTAATATCAGCTAATACGCACGCACAGTGAGTAACGAAAATATTCCGCTACTTTTTAAAATCGCATAACTTTTTTAGACTTGGTCCATACGACAGGGGTTATTTTTTTTAGAAGCTAGAAGGATTAGTTTGGTAATTGACGTGTTTCGCGGTTTTGAAAAAAACGCAAGTGGTCAGAATAGCTAAAAAAAAATAGTATCTACGAACGGGATTTTTAAATTTTCATTACAGGCTCAGATAAATAAGTTGGAAAAACGACCTTTACTACTTTTTTCGCTATCCCGACCAATTGCAATTTTTATCAAAACGACGAATCACGTCAATTAGCAAACTAATCCTTCTAGCTTCTAAAAAATAAGTCAAGTCGTTTGGATTAATCTTAAAAAAGTTATGGGATTTTAAAAAGTGTCCGAATATTTTCGTTACTCACTGTACGTACGTGTCATAGAATGAGCTCTTCGTGTCGCGAAGTCTAATTTATTTCTACCTCATAACACTCTGCAATCAAAATGAAAGACACTGTCGTCCAGCATAGCGGGCGTACACACTGTTCGCTGTAATTCGTGACATTCATCCCGGGATCAATTTGACCCTGTAACTTAATCGCGACGCGTTCGGGGCACACCCCCGTCGATGCAGACAGCCGGTTACACCAACTATGGTTGTAATCCCGCCGCCGACGAGCCTTCGACTGTATTTCGGAGCAAAGTAGATGGAATGCCGCTCTTCGAGGGCCGCTAAGAATACACGAATGCCGCGTGAAGTAAAATTCATTGTACCCCCGGGCTGCGCGTCCACGTTCCGATGCAGGACGGAAACGGTGGTGAACGGGCGCGTGGTTTACGACGGAAATACCGATCGAAGATCTCGAGCACGTCTATTCTGAACGCGAGCCGTCCTTGCGTCTGTGCGCGATCGCTGCGGCTACGTAAAACGCATCCGTTACTTTTGCGATCGGTCCCCTGTTGTTACCCTAGGCCGGGCTGCCTGTGAACTGTAGCCGATTTGGCAGCGGTCGTGACAGCGTGCATTCGAAAACGTTCACGTGGGTGTCGAGACGGCCGGCGCGTCAGGACGCCGTAGGCGCCGCTCGATGCGACCGGCCTGCGTCGCTGTTCGGACGCTGAAAATAACAATGTGGAACCCGCCGACTTATAAGTGCAGGACACCCGTGCGTCGCGCTCGGACACGTTCACGTTCTGCACGCGTGACATCGCGAAACGCCTTGCTCTTGGGCGATTATCCAATAAATCCTCGATACCACCGTCGCACCGCGGCCCTGCTCGCCGGTTAGAACCCTGTTTCGCACTTGCGTCGGCGGATCCACCACCTGACAATTCGTGGAAATCCGTGTCATCTTTTTCGAATTTCCGCGCTGGCTCTTAATGCGCGCCAAGCGGTGTGTTTTTGCTCGGCTCCTACTTGACAGAGCTGTCTAGCCGTCCAACAGCGATGATTTATGTAGGTATCTAAGATTTGTCTACGTTATCGCTAGAAGGTCTGTGCTAGTGACGAACCGTTACCTCTCTTGCTGCGCGATCAATTCACTGTGTTTATCGGATAAGACGCCAATACGAGGATCCACTATTTCTCTCCTCGGGAATGGTCTAAGAATTCTAAGATTTGCACTTGAATGGATCAGAGGGAAGGAAATGTGACGTCTTTCGTTGTATAACAAGAGGAGCGCTTATTGTCGAGCTGCCCGGACAATCCAATGCTTTGAACGCAACAGTAAGGTGTTTATTGAATTGAAAATGGTACAAGAGCCTAAACGTAAGCCCGAGTAATCAATCTTCTCAATCGCCGTGGCTCTGTTCTATGTTGTTACGCGCCTTTGGATCCTCCAATTACGATCAATGGGTCAATCGATCGATTGGCGTGCAATTTCAAAGGATCGAGGTGAAAATAGAAGCAGCTGGAGCGCGTAAACGAACTTCCCCGCGGGGCTGGTGATGTTCGATAGCTTCTTACTGATGATCGCAACACTCGCGAGTTCCTTTGCGATGACTAATTAGAAAGATCACGAGCGAGACGAACGTTACGTGGCACGAGAGCACGGAAATAGCACGCTTATTACGCGTACAGATGGAATTTTATAGAAACCAATCCGTCTTAGCAAATTAGGCGCCAGTACCATCTCGTCGATACGCCGATAAACATGTTATTGCGAGTTGCAAATTTTCTCACGGACGCATTCGAGTAACTGTCGTTGTATTATCGTTCATTGACGACACGCCAATAGGCGCTCGTTATTATTAACAACCGTGCAGATACGGACATAAATACGACACGTCTGTTCGCTGCCGCGAGCGGCGAGTTTCCTCGGCGCAATATATAGCGAAGCGACACGATAAAGTCACCCGATAACCCGTGGGCCATCGTGCACACATGTAAATCACATCGGCGACATTACGAATTATAATGGCAAGGATAGTCGCCGGCGCGAGGATGCACCGAAGGAAACTCCGGCGACGGCGAATCTCTGCCGTGGCGCCAGCAGTGGAAAATTCTCGAGCGGATTTTACAAACCGCGCCCTTTGTCCCGTTCTCCCTGGACACGACGGAAATAATTTCCCTCCGCGTTCTACGCATTTCTGCTTTATTGCGCTTCGTAAACTGCCACGCGCAAAACTAACGCGAACGGGGGAAACGATTTGCAACGATCGCCACCAGCTTTTGCGTAACGCGATCGTTGTTGTTTATGGTCGAACAATACCGCCGTGGAATTACATTTCTATATGGCCGCGGAAAAACTCTCTCGCGTTTACCCTCGACCGTTTCGATCTCTGTCCATCGAACTCTCTCGGAGCCTGTGCCAGAGGGAGGACTTCCTTTTAACCGTAGAAACGGTGTACCATAAATGAGAAATGGCCTTGCAATGCCGCTGGTGAATGCAATTTTCCGAAACGGGCCTGAGGTGATACAACAACTCGATTATCCAGAATGTGATCGTAAGATTAGTCACGGACCGTTGCTTGATCGATCGAGCATAGTGATTTCATGCGATTCTATCAATCGTGAGTGCGCAAAGTCGTGGAAGCTTCGGGTAATCAATTTTCTCAACGTTATCGTCGGATCTCGCTCTTGTTCATTGATTCTCTCGGAACACACACGCGCTTATCGCATTCGACGTTTCAAGAACTCCGCGAGATCCAGAAAAATCGAACGTTCCAGGAAAAACTCAAGGTTGCAAGCATTCGTCAGCTTCTAACGCTCTCGAATCGTCGCGACAGCGCTGGCACGTGAACGCAAGAATATTGTATTCTCCGAGGACATGTCTTTTGCAAGTCAAACGGCAGACGACTGGCAAGAGTTGAGGACGTCGATGGACAATGGCATCGACTTACATTTTTCGCAATTTCCTTGTTATTCGATACTCTTTTGTTGCGCGCGAGAATAAAGTACGGACGATCGTTTAGACGTTTCTTTTCTCGCGCTTGAGAAAGAAATGGAGATGCAAGTAACTCTTTCCACGTAAGTTGCGCGTATAGCTCAGCGTGACTTGTGAGCGCAGCGTTTTTTTTTTTCAACAAAAGATCAGATGGAAACGCGCCACTCTAGCTTTAAGTGCGATCGTACCGCGGGAAAAAAATGGTCGACATTTGCATGAATTCCCTTGAATTTTCGAGCATACGCGATCCGGCGAGTCGTGCCGCGTGTAAACAGTAGTTATCTCACCACCTTGCGTGTTGCATCTTAATCGAGGATCCGCGAAGGGAGCAGTTGCGTTCTAAGAATAATTCGCGGCGCGGTAGAAATAGTATCGGCGTACAAATGTATTGATCGTAGGCCCTATTCCGCACCAGCCAGAAAGTCCATCGACCTGAATTCTTTTCCGGCGCGAGTGCTACCTGCACTCCAGTTTTCACTCTTCGATCCGTTGCATCCCTCGAGTTGGTCCTTCCCCGGGCCATTTCTGGCACCGATTCGCGCGACTCCCCTTTTCTCCCCGTACACCTGCATTTCCGTTTAGCACTTACCTGTACGTCGCGTTTCCTTCGCCCGCTCCGTTTCATTGTCCCCCAAGATCCACGTTACTCGCGGCACCGCCTGGTGTAGGTGAAGCGTGCCTGCGAGCCCCTAATGCGCGGCATTCAAAGCGAAGTCGTTCGTATGCAAAGCAGCGTGGTTTAAAATACCGTTGAATCGGGCTGGATCACACGGCGAGCGTAGCGTTCAATCGTAATTACAGCGGCGGATATCGCGGGCCAACGTAGCTTCCCCGGCCAAGGACAGGGTGCTCAGCATCTCAAGGCCGACCCTGTCCATTCTAAAGCTCGGCCTTACGCTAAGGTCGCGTGAAATCGCTGGCAGGACCGTAGGAACGCAATAGAATGGACGAAGGAAGACGGGGGACGAGTGCCGGAGGCAGGGAAGCACGAAGAGCGCAATGGAACGTATAGCTGAGGATGAGCAGCCTCTGCGAAACGGGAGCCGATGCCGGCCAGATGCGAGGCTAACAGCTGAATGAGCCCACACGTTTCGGAGCGAGACGCGATAAGGCGTGTCGTGGGTGCTGTTCCGCGACTCTCCTCGACTTCCTGATGGTTAACGGACTTCCCGTCGCCGAGAGCCACCCGGCTGCTTTCGTGGGAGACGTCGATTAATTGCGAGACTCGTCGAACGTTGCCAACAATCGGGCGGGAAGGAAGTCCGAAGAGGGTCAGATCGGGGAAGATAGGAGTGCTATTTTTGTCCACAATCCTATCGACGCGGTTATCACGTCGGGGACCTAGCTACGCGATAAACGCTGTTTATACATATGTAGATCAATCAGAATCATCGGGGCATCTCGCCAACCGATCGTATTTAACACGTTCGGCCCCGCTCGCGTCCAGCAATTTTTCCGTTGCAATTTTCGCGCTAATAAGCGAGCAAGCGACACATCATCGTTCGCGGCGAACTCCGCGCGCGGTGGAAATTTCCATTCGCGAAAAGCATTGGCGTAGCCGACCGCGAATTCCTCGCTCCCAGATCCTCCACTCGCTTTCGCGGGCCCCTCTTGCCCCCGGCCGTATCTGAAAATAGCGGGTTTCTTTATTCAACAGTTTTGCGGCGCAGAAATTGGTGGTCGATGTCGCGAGCGATCAGGTCCAAAAGGCTTTCCCGATCGGGTCGTTTCCTCGGTCTCACATTCCGCTAGAACACTGGCAATGACAGTAGCTATTTCTTTCGCCGCTAATCGGCTCACCTCGAGCAGAAAAATCTTCACACCGATAATGCCAGCTACGCATAAACACGCTCGGTGTCCGTAATCGTTGTCAATACGTTCAGCAATTTCCTCGCGAGGGATGACGATCGAACCAGGCAGCGATAAATTATGACATTTTTTTCTCCGTTTATCTGTTTCCCTGCCGACGTCCGTCACATAATGCGACGGTCGCATTTTATTCGTTAAGATACCCGAGGTTCCATCCAGAGATCCCTCGAGCAATAGTAAACACGAGTACGGGTTACAACGGATTATGCACCTTTAGATTTCGATTGCGCAACCACGGACGAGAGGTTATCTGCGTGGAAAAGTCTGATAAGAGAGGCTTAATTGGGGCTTCGGGTTTTGGGTCGGACGAAAATCCTCGGGGTTCCTCGTTGGCCGTCAGTGACGTCATAGCGATGATTACAGCTGGCTGCGATGACGTTAACGAAATGCGACGTGTTCCGGCGATTATCCACTCTCCCCTCTATTTTTCCTTCGAAACGTATTGCGCGAGGAACAAAGATTAAGTACAGTGACTCGATGATGGTTCTGGAAAGTTCGCTGCTCAGGTGGCCGAGTCATGGGAGCACGTCGTTGCGTACTGAATATCCGTCGCAGCATACGCGATACCGCATACTCTGATCGATAATTTCCATTAGCCTTTACCCACCTAGGATGGGAATTATTCTAGAGATTCCGCGATATCTTAAATTTTACCGTCCAGTGAGAACGCTTACAAGAGAAGATCCCGAACTCGAAAATTCCAAAAATTCTGAAACTTTGTGAACATGTAGGGGATTTCCTCCTGATTACAACGCAATTTTTGTTTGCTGCCCAAATTCACTCCAAGGGGGTGTAATTGACCCCTGAAAATCCGGTTATTTTCCGATTTTGTGTTATAATTCGCGAACTGTAAGAGATAGAAAAAAGTTTCAAGACGAACGTTACTTCTTTTAATTAGATCTATCATTTGGTAAAAATTATTTTATAGTTTACGAGTTATAACACAAAATCGGAAAATAACCGGATTTTCAGGGGTCAATTACACCCCCTTAGAGTGAATTTGGGCGGCAAACAAAAATCGCGTTATAATCAGGCGGAAATTCCCTACATATTCACAAAGTTTCAGAATTTTTTGAATGTCCGGGTTCGGGATGTTCCCTTGTTAGGTAAATACCAGTTTACATCATCATCGCACTTTGTTGCATAAATAGAACGTCTCTAATGGAACTTGCATCGATGCATGTCTGTAATCATTCTTATGATTCATTTAGGCGGCTTTTAATATCGTAAGCCTATTTATTGCTGCGTTAATTACTTCTTGGTACTCTTCGAGCTTTTCCTTTTCTACCTTCTGTTGTCTCACTGTTCTAGCGTGGCTTGTATTTCTGAGCACTAAATTTGCATGTCAAATGGGAACAAAGTCAAGATAGAGAGATAACCGCTCGTGCAATGCTCGCAAATATAAACAAGGCGACGTTTGCAGCCGGGAGAAATATTAATGAACTTATGCCCGCATCACGTGACTGCGCTTGCATGGATTTTTTATAGATAACGGCGAAGGTGGTTGCATCGTAGCCTGGTTTAACGAACTCACACGGCGCTCTGTTACTTTTCCCGTTGTCGAGGCGAATATATCGATGCGTCCGCCGACTTTACCAGAGCTTGCGAGTTATCTTGGCCAAAGTATCGCGGATGCAGCTCCCTTTCCGTGCTGCTGATTTCCTTGCCGAGCGATTATTTCATTATCGAGCCGTGATTTCTTTGTAATCCCGATAGGAATCGATAATGGTACCGACAAATCACGTTTCAGGAATGCTCTGCTGATCGTGAATCATAGTGATAGCGGGTAATAAAATTGAAGTTTCAGAGACTCGTTTCTTGCGCGTCATGCTTGGTTTGATTGCGATTTTTTTTAATTGTCCGGTGACTCGTTACTAAAGAACTGCTTGAAATTTCAATTTACGTTCGCGTGCCGCGTTCGCGAAAGGAACGGTGTGTTTGGAGTAAATAATCGTTGGGGAGGAGGTACTTTAAAACTCATTTATTGAACATGACATAAAAATCACGATACATAATAATGATAAACCGAGTCTATTGTAAGCTTCCAAACTTTAGATATATTATTCATTTATTATCTTCGCGTGTAATATCTTACGTGAATGTCTTATCAAACGCTAACAGATTCGTTACTTCATACAAGTATGTATAGTTATTATTTCGTGGAATGTGCACCCGCCATCGCGCTTTCATTTTTCATCAGATTCTTCCATTCAGCGGAAAGGACTATTGTCGCTACGAGGTTCTGCCTAACCGCAGGATTTTGCAGCAGGAAACTTTAAATTCGCAAAGTTCAGATTGTACGTATTTTCGCTGTTCCTTTTTCGTTCGCCCCTTTCGCTTCTCAATTAGATGTTAAGAAACCAAACGGACCAGGATAATTTTCTCGACGCCTCGATTCTAAGCAAACAGATCCGAAGAACACGATGAGAAGCGAGCGGCGCGGGTTTTTTCTTTCAACGACAAAAGCCGCTATTTGTATAAAAAAAAAAGAGACGAAGAGAATAAATACATAATGCGGGGATCGAAAATGGAGATGATAGAGAGGTACGTGGCAGTAGAGTTCGAACTGGCTGTCGTGGAAAAAGACGGCAGCCGATTTTCGAGTCGTTCGGCCACGCCAGCTAGACTTTTTTTTACGTAATCCCGGGGATTATTGGCAGTGACATTCAATCGTAGTGGATGAGGAGAAAGGCCTCGTGTGATCGGCGATGCTTCGGCGCGACGCCGAAGAAAGTTAATCCTCTCGGTCGCGCTCGCTATGGCCATACTGCCCGCGCGAACGAGTCGCTTCTGCGCGCGACAGAATGTTGAAAATGAGAAGGAAAGTACAGCGTGGCGCAGGTGAAAAGCGAGACGAGTAAAAATTTCAGCGCGTTCAGGCCGTTTCAAAAATATCTTTCACGTGGAACTTAGCGCGCCGGTGTCACGAACGGAACGGTAATTAACATGTGAGAGATCGATGATATATTCTACCAACTTTTTACGCGAGTCCTTGCCTCCTCAGCCACACGGTAAAAATCAGCTGAAAACGTCCCAAGTGAGGTATAACGAATAATTATAAAGTACTTGAAATAGTAATACAAAAAATAGTCAAGTCGTCGAATAATAAATATACATATATATATATATATGTTTAAGTGTGTATATATATAATATATTTATATATGTATATGTATATATATATATATATATATATATATATATATATATATATATATATATATATATATATAGCTTTGTAATCGCGCGAACATTGCGACCGTGGAATGAAAGTGGATCGAGCCGTACGAGATAAACTAGAAAAATCATCTATTTCTAAGCTTTTTATAGAACACCGTTTAAAGTTAACGAATAGTATATGTGATTTTTAATCAGCATTAAGAACACTGGGTATAAAAAGCCAGGAAATCGGGACACTCGATCCACGTTTACCCCGCGGTCCGAGGTCGCCGTAATAAATAGATCGTATTATCTCGTCAATCACTAAACTCTAGTAACACCATTTTCCTTTCTTTCTAATCAGTACAAATCATCCGACGAAGATTTTTGGGACGGATGGTTCGCCAAGGCTCGCCGGAAGTCCGTGATCCTCCGCGCCGTCCCAAACTTCCGTCCAGCACCACAAATGTAACATCCGATCGGTAAGTTCTATTATCTTCTCTTCCTCTTCTGTTTTTTTTTTTTTTCTCTAAAGCAGTCTTACGTGTAACGGCAACATTTACGAATTAGTTTAATCTCGCGACCATATTAGCTTTCGCGTTCTAACTCGATCTCTCGTTCATTCATCTTCCGTCGCCCCTCTCTACTCTTTCTTACCACAAAAATACGTAGAACGAGCGTGGAATTTCGAAATCTATCATCGTCGGATTATCTGGTGTTTCGCGTTGAATTTCTGTTTGCTTCGAGGCAAACATGAAACAAGACGGTTTCTAGAAGAATTTCTTCGTTTAGGACAGAAATTAAGCTCGGTTTCTGTTAATTTCGCGTGACAACTGATACGATTTTCGAACGGAAAATCGATCAAGAGTCGTCGGATCTCCAGTTCTTGCGAGGAAAAGCGTTCGCACGTATTTTCGTCGTAACAGTAACAACCTCCCCCAACCTTCTGCATTATTCTTCTTTGCTCTTTCCCGTTTTTCTTTGATCGTTGCAAAATAATTCTACCTTATAGCTTACGGTATCACAGAGTTACACGCGGTATCATTTAATTGCTCCCACTTCGTAAATTTCGTAAACGATAAGAAAGAAGCGCGCGAGATTCCGATAGCTCGCCATCGGAAATTAAACGCGACGAAAGTGGACGCAGAATGTGACGTTCCGTATCATCGTTCTATGACGTATATGCTTTTATCTTGCGCGTGATTTAATACTGTCGAATGAAAAACTGTCGATTGTCGGCGTGCATCGTGACGCAGTTCCGTCGTAATCAAACGCAAACTGGCCGACTCCGCGATGGAAATAAAGGAGAGAGGAAAAAAAAAATGAGATAAGTTTAATCCATGCGGACTATACCTGTGTTGTAACTGAAGACTTATTGCTTTTCCTCGTCGACGCACGAGTAGATCTAAACAAAAAAGAAACACCTTTCTCGTTATTTCCCGGAACAGCACGTAAGGTATCTCTGTGATTTCACATTCGAGTCATTCGATGCCGTCGAAAGACGTCGTTCTGCGTCCGAATTTCGAGGACACTTGGCCATCACCTCCACGGGTCGCTCTTGAAAGAATTCTGCTCGACGTTCAGCGAATATAACAGACTTGACTGTTTCATCTCGACGGAAGCAACGCATTTATACTATATAATATGTAAGAATTCAACAAACGCTCTTCGTAACGACTAATAGAAATAGCAAAATTTCGAGTACCTCGGTCGCGGGACAGAGAGAAAGCGCTATGGAAACACCTCGATGATATCGTCTTCTTAAGAAAATATCTCTTTCACTGTATAATTGTCGTCTAGCAAGAGTTTCTCGTGTGTCTCGTGTATGTTTGTGTGTGTGTGTACATAGATTCGCGTCAAAACGATGTCGTTGGATACTATCTACGTACGTAGCCACATAATTGCATACCATTCGAAAGGGAAATTTCAAATAGATGGCTCTAATCGTTACCCATGGCGCGTGCAATTTGGAATTTGGAACAGAGAAGCGTACCGTTTCGACGCGATTCCCGCTCGAGCATCTTCCAATTATATAAAAGACGCCGCAGCGAGATGAGTAGAGGTTTCGAAATAAATATTTACGAGTGTAAGTACAGCTAATCTCGCCTGAACGGGTACTTGGGTTAAAATAAGTCTTTTCTTAGGCTTCTCTCGTTGGCTCACCTATATATCTGCGAGTGAACCCCGCGCACCTGTGAATTTCTCTCCGCAGTTTTCGCGTACACCCACGCACGTTTCCTTCGGAGGCAGCGAGCGACCTTTGCGATGAAAACGAGCACTTCCGGTTGCACCCTGCGCGAGGGGCGCTACTTCCGCGCGAACTACGTCCCCATTCGGCCGTTCTTTATTTTTATCTGCGTGCCCCTGACGTTTAAAAATCGTGGAAGGTAAATGTCCCGGTTCGCCATCGATTGCTTTCATTGTTCGGGCAAATCACTCATGAAAGTTACCGAGGAAGATGCACTCGACAGTTAAACAGAGCAAGTATCAAACTGCGTTTTAATAGTGCCTCGAAATTGAATATCAGAAGGGCCAATATTGCGATAATCGACAATTCACGTTAATTTTTGCTGACCGCCTCCTCGTGCGTTCAGTAACGGGGCCATTTACCTTACCACTCTCCATGGTCACTATTGTCATGGCTATATCAGTGCGAATAAGTAGTGGAAATCGTAAATTTCTGAGGGAAACGTAACCATAGGGTCCGCACGAATTCTCGGCGCGATTAATTCCCCCGTTCGCAAACTAAGAGTCCCAGAAGAGCGGAAAAGCAAAACTTGTGTAACAGTTACATAAGTGGTATATACGTTTTACGGCTCTATACGCGCGATAATGTACAATGAAGGAACTGGCATTTAGGTCTGGACATTTGAGATCCTCTATCGACCCCGACTGGCCGCGAACCCTTTTGCGGCACTCGCGCGCGCGAAATGAACGCGACGACATACAATACATACACCCACTCCGACCATCCCCGTCGTGATAATGTACCTCTTTTACTGGCTTCTTCTTCTTCGTTCGGTTGCAATCTTCGCTCCACGACGATGCTGCTCAAGATCTTCGCTGTATCTCTCTTTGTGTCTCGAAAGAGCTCCAGCGCATCAGCTCTCTCTCTTCTCTCTCTCTCATTAACTTTCTGTTTCCCCGTCATCCTAAACAGATTCTCACAGTTATCCAAGGAAATGAATTGTCGCGTCAATTGTCGCGATTCTATCCCGGTCAAAGGTAGGGAAGCCGCGACGTGCAACGACTCGGCCGTATTCTCTCCCGTCAACATTCTCTGATTGGAAGCTAAGGCGACAATACACGGGGAAACGATTCCTTCCGATCATCCTCTCTCGCTCTCTCTCTTTCTCACCCTCTCTCGCTCTCTCTCGCTCTCTCGTACGCCGTATCGCCTGCGGTCTCCGTCACGAAACGATCGAAACGGGGGGATTTTCATCGAACGAAAGAAAGGACTCTCGCGTTTAGCGCGCGAATCACTCTGCATGGTCGGAGGAGAAACGTAGAAGAGAGCACACAGCAACCTACTGGGTACGATAATTCGGCCGCTCGCCCACCGCATCGATCGTTGCTCTCGAGGTCTCGGACTCTGTCGCGCGAGACCCCCCTCTCGGAGCCGAGGAAACTGGAGTGCCCCGAGTTTCTTCCATCATCGAACACACTAGCCACGTGGACTGACACTTCCGCCACGCTCCCGTCACCCACGATCACCCACGATCCTCGTCCCATACTCCAACGTCCACGAGATCGCGCCTCGCGGGTCTTGTAGAGCGCGACCGCCACTCGGCGATTCGGCTGCCCTTACGGTCCATCTCGGCTCCGTCGTTTCGCATTCTAAAAAATCGGCCCGCCCTCGAGCGTGATCGCTGCACGATCATCGTGTGCCACTGGCGAACGAGACACGTGGGTTACTCTCTCTTCTTCTTCCGGCCTGTCAGGTGCTTGTCTACCACGCCGACGACGGCGGCGGATCCGGGCACGAACGTGCCGCCGCATCTTTGCTCGGCTGGGATGCGGTAACGGGCGCTGAGGTGCGTCGGATCTCGATCGGTTTCGAGCCGGGGATCGGTGGCCGGCCCAAAACCCCCTGCGTATTTCACGACAAGTTCCGCTGGTCTTCCCCGCACTCCTCAGCCTTCCGCAGCGACCTCTTCAGCTTGTCCACCAGCCGATTGTGGAACTTGTTGAGGGAGTTGGAGCTGCCGGTTTTCGGCGGGGACGAGCCGGTGCTCTTGCTCGGGCTCTGCAACGAGGACTGCGAGGCCCTGGACGATGTCCTCGAGAAGTGGCGGGAGCTTAGGGGCACCGAACGGTGCGCCGGGGACGTCAGGAAGTCGGATCCTGGGGACGTCGACAGCGACGGGCCCTCTGATTTTGAACATTCTGACACCTGCGAACAGCAAACAGTGGTCTCGTTTTCAAGCCGAAAGAGAACCTTCCGCCGGTATGCTCTTTCACTTCGAGAAGACCTTAACCCTTTGCACTTGTCTCGCTCTGTCTTTGTGTTCTTTCTACTCCTCGCTTCGTACGATTCAGTGCAAAAGGTTAAAAATCGATAAAAATCTGCCTTCCGCAGCCTAACGGTTTTCGAGCGCGTTCTCTCGTCGCTTCAGCAAAGTCTCTCCTCCTTTCAAAACGCGCGAGAATCTCACTACTTTCACTCGACTCCTACACGTCACGTTCGACTGGGTAGCGAAGATTGGCCTTATCGAACTTAATAATCGATGCGAGACGCAACTTCGGCGCTTTCGAATTCTTTCTAAGCCCGATGACGAAGCAGAAGAATGTAGGAATTCCACGGCCACAAGGTCTTCGGCTATGCAGCTGTACTTTAGAGAAAATGGGATAAAAGGTTCGCTGTCGGGACAGTCGTAATCGTATTAGCCCCATTATTCGGCCGCTGATCGGTCAGTTATCCGGATTTAGAGGACTTTAATCCGCTGGTAGAAGAAATGCACGCTATCCGCCGAAGACGAACGGGCTGTTCATTTACTTGAAACGACCGAAGTACGCCGAAATTGGAGGGAACTTGAAGCGAGCATCGCGAAACACGATAGAGTCAGCGTGCTCGAGTAATTGAAAGCGCAACGTTAGAGTCAGACTGGCAATTTTCACGCCGAGCAATGTACGGAGCAATAACCGTGTCTCTCTAACCGGTAGTTATCGATTAACGCGACTTGCAGTTACACGCAATTTGCGACGGTTCGCTCGGTGCACGGACAAGATCGAAGACGGCGCGCCTTTAGGGATCACGAGCTCGGTTTCTTATCTTCATTTTCAGTGAACAGGAGTATGATTTGCAAGGTATCCTGCCTAGATTACTAGAATCCCAACTCTGGCTCGAATAGCAGCAGCTTCGCTTCAGCCCTAAATAATAAACGAGGCTGTGCCCGAATGCCATCTCTGTATCAACGAAAATGACGGCCGAAAGCCGCCACTGACCTCGACATTATAAAATTACCACCTTGCCCCCTGTAATTCGCGATTATCGACGCGAAATGCTGCTCCGGCGGGCGGCACGTCGATAAAAGCAGAAGAAAAAGCGACGCAGAAGCGCACGCGACCCTTTCCAGCTGCGCCATGCGAGCACTTTATACTCGTTAGTACTCTGTAATATAATTCGATGAACGAGCCGATAAACGTTATCGTTATCTCCTTCCTCCTCGACTTTGTATTCGCGCCGGCGTGCGTATCGACGATTAGAACGACCAATGGAATACGATAAGGAAAACGTCGATTCTGGCCCGTTGTTCGCCTACGACTCGGGAACCCCGTGTATCTCCCTTATCGCGGCGACGCATCAGATTATGATACGAGCGGAGGCATCACCGTGGAGAGATATTACCGCGCCGGTGCATTACGAAATTGTGGATCGAGGTTGCGCAAACGGGCGCCACGCCGAGAACGAAGGTGTGCATCGCCCGTCAGGTGAAAGAAACTTGCAGCAGGGTAGGAGGCGTTTTCTCCAACATCCAGCAACGTGCTCTCCACGCTGTTGCCTTCGTCAGCGGGACATGATTGTCAACAAGGATTACCTAACCCACGGGGCGAAATAAACGCGGCACTCTTTCGTCGGAGCCGCATTCGTCGCGCGCGATCGCCGATCTGGCTGAGCGTGAAATTATTTCCAATCGACATTCTCGATCCTATATGGCTCGCTCGATAGTTTCGAGGTTTAAATTCGTTCGGACGAGGCGCGCGGGTACGAATACCAAGCACCCTGGCGACGCTCCTCGCTTTCGGACATTTATTTATTCATACAATAGCCGCGGTATAATTCCATCGCTCCAAGATTGTAACCTTGGGAGATAAGTAAGTGTTAAAGGCACTAGGGTAGAACCCCCAATTACTGACACCTACCCAATGACTGTCACCTTAAGCTATTTTACTGAAAATAACGAATAAATAAACGTTGTAAAGCCATACACAAAAAGAATTATGTAATTCAACCTATAATCTATACGCTAGAAAATGCACCACTTAATATATTTTTTTCATTAATTTCTATAAGACGATACAAAATTTTAATTTGATGACCACAGTGGAAATGGCGACTTCCTTACTAGTGAAAGAGAAAACAGGGCACTAAAGAAAGGGCTATAATTACTATATTTAAATTATTTACATAATAAACAATAATTTTTTAGTACAATATAAGTATCATAGAAAGTCACAACGATCGTAATATAACGATTAATTAAGCCTTTTTAATTAATATATCGGTGATAGTGATTGGTACAAGCGTTTCAAGCATTTTGGTATTACTGTCATAGCAGTAGTTGTTCATGTACATGAGACGACATAACCGTAAAATGAGTAATAAACAGTATTAGGTTAGCTGGCAGTAATTGGGGTGTCAGTAATTCAGTCACACACGTTTTAGAGGTGTCAGTAATTGATCTAGAAATATGTTCTTTAGATTAATGAATTTATATATAAAAATAGAAATTCTAAGACCCACAAAACGTTTTTCATGAAGTAAACATATTAAACCGTGATAAAAAAAATAAAAAACTTATACTTTTAGTCAATAAATACAGATACTATGCAATAATATTAGAGTCAGTCCTTAGTGTGTCAGTAATTGGGGCTTCTACCCTAAGTGGAAAAAACGAAAGATGACAGATGACAGTGTCACAGGGTGGGATACTCTTCGGACAGGCGTCGAGATTTTAGCAGACGAGAAACTGGTTGGCGCGAGAATTTTTCTTGGCACGATTTCACGGATCAGTGCTCGGAATGAGAAATATCGAAACGTGACGGTCGCGCGTCCCTTCGCTTTTGCATAGAATTCCTTCAGTTCGATCCTTCTCCGCGTTCAATGGAAACTCAGGCAATGACGGAGTAGGCAGTCACAAGTTTCGGTATTAGTCAGGTGGTAAATACCCATCTGTCGCAATAAATACTGCCAGTGGAGTGAATGATTCGGGGTTGGAAGTCCCCACTAGCTGACTGATGATGGGTCGTAAAAGTGGCGGGCAAAGGTTTCGCTCCAACGCGTGGTCCTTCACGAGCACGGGTTCATTGTATACATAATAGGTACGTATTTCTAATCCCCAATTTGCTCCACGACTTTTATGATTTTCGAATGACACGATAGGTACCGAATGAGTACAATACACTTTAGAGTCTGTACTAGCGCATGCTTCTATTTACTCCGCGATGTCTCAAGTGTTCAGGACCGTAACAAATCCTGTACCTCGTTTTACATTTAGAAAACCCTGTTCTTTTTTTTTTAACAGTTTTTATTGGAAACGCAGGGGTTAGACGAGATCTGGAGGAGTGCACGCGGAAGTCGCGCGTTGACCACGAAACTAAGCGTAGCGGACCCGAACGTGTCTATCCGCACGCGGAATCCTCTAAAGCTCTAAAGTGAAACTCGAAGTTCCTCTAGTCGAGGTTGACGCGACAGAGTAGCGCGCTAAAAGTCACCTGTCCTCCGTTCGATCTAGCCTTCTCCTCGCCACGAGATGCACTCACCTTTCTGCTGCGACAGGACTGAGGATTCGAGCACTCTGAGGAGCGCCGGTTGCGGTTAGTCTTGTAAATGTCCCACTCGTTTTTCACCACGGGCATCATAAACGCCATCTCGAGGGCCGGCACTCCTGAACCGCGCACTCTCTTCTTCTCTCTCTCTGCCCCTGTTCCTCGAGGACGACAGCACCGTTCCCTTTCTCACGCTCTACACCTCCAGCCGTGTCGTGTCGTTCTCCCTCCGTTTCCCTGGAAAGTCGGAGCCTCGGCTTGGCAGGCCTGGGCAGAGGTTTTACCGTCGAGTTTCCGGCCGCTCAACGCTCGGTGCGCTCTGCGAGCAGTGCGTTCGGCTGACAGAATTTCGGTGGCAGGTCCTGCGAGCGTACGCAAGGATTCGGTTTCGTCCCCGTTGGCCGTGGCGGGATAATCGCGGAGCGGGAGTCCTCGGTTGGGTCGGCTGGGAATCGGATCGATCGCTCTTGTGCCGTCCGCGCTACGACTCGGTTCGGCTACGACAGGCTCGGGTTGGCGACTGCTGTGCTGTTCTCGTCCCTGCCTTCTTAAAGGATCGTCGGCGAAGTGGTCTGTCGGTGGTCTGTCGACTGGAAAACTGCATACACGTCGTGTCGCTGTCACGGGCTGCTGTCTCGGCGTGCTGCCTTTTCGACGTCGATTCGAATACACGCGCGTGTCCGTTCTCAGCGGCTGTCTGCTACGGAATGAGCACGCCGGCGGCCGTGTGGTTTAGGTGTAAAAGCTCGCCACGGTGGGGACGGCTGGGCCAGCCTATTGGTCGCTCCTGAGGCGGGACTCCTACGTCACGGGTTACCATTGATTTTACAATGTTGATACACACGTCGGCGTGACGTCCCGGATTGATTTTTCGGCGGTGGTTCCTGCTGGATCGCACGTACGCATACCTCCACCGGCCGCCCTTGCGGAGGGTGTATACACGAGTGCGCTGCAGCCGAAAACCAACCCCGTCCACCCCAAGGATCCTGCTTCCTGATCCTCGACCTGCCCTCGACCCCGGCGACTACCATTCCGCAAAACCGCCGCGGGATCTGTTCAAGGTCGCCACCGGTAAATCGCGCACCGCGATCGCGGAAAAGGTGCACGTGCGACGCACGCTGACGCCGTGCGCCACTCTCTCAGGGGTATATTTAGGGATCGCCGAGCTGGCTATTCCTGACGCGCGCGTTATTGTTCTGCTCCAACCCCGAAACAACCGATGCGCCGTTAGCACGCTTTTAGGCGAAATCGGCGCCAAGAAATGGGCGGGAACTGATTGCGTCGCGCTTAATGAGTCACCGTGATGTAACACTTAAATGGACGTTGCATCCTGCGGTGTAAGCAAAGAAACAACGTAATAGCCTCTGACGAGGCAGTTTGAGGGGCTGCTTGCGCGTGATTCTCGATTTTCTGCCAGAAATCGGGAAATTATTGCGCCTCGAAGCTGCGAATACCTTTCAAATGCGTAAAATATCGTTCGATGATATTCTACTGGCAGTCGGTAATGAATATTTGTACCTACAGTCGGTATCTTAACATCTATCGATTAAATCCTGAATAATAATAATAATAATGCTAGCGCGGAAGTCGATAAGTTATCGTAGGAGCTTTCGAAATTGCCAACATTTTTCAAATATTTTTGGCGCTCTTTTATAAAATAACTCCTAACCAACTGCGGATCAGAAACTTAAGTAATCTTGTGTGTGACTGAGAGATACGATAGCGCGTTTACGTTTGACTAGCATTATCTTGCAAGTGCAGAGCTCTGGTGCGAACGAAACAATATGTCCTTAAACGCGGGTAAATGTTACGTCATGCGATCTTCTAGGAAAAGATGTCCGATATCCTTCGAGTACAGTCTGAATAATTCAGCGCTTACTCATGTCTCTGAAATTTCTGATTTAGGAGTCCGCTTTACCTCATTACTCAACTTCTCCAATCACTATCGTAATGTCGCTAAGGATGCCGCGAGGATGTTAGGTTTCGTTATGCGTAACACAGCCGATTTCAGGAATCTGAGTTCCCTCAAACTCTTGTATTTCTCACTTGTTAGATCGCGACTTGAATATGCCTCTACTATCTGGTCACCCCAGCATTCCAAATATATTTATCTCCTGGAGAAGATACAACATAGATTCCTGAGATATGCTGCATATAAAACTGGTCAACGTATGGCGAGGCGCGATCATAACTATGTACCACTCATGCAATCTTTTAATATTCCTACTTTACAGATACGCAGAATTGGATCTGATTTACTTTTTATTCACAAGATCGTCAATGGTGTTCCATCAATTTTCATATTCCGCCTAGGCAGTTCAGGGATGCCAGACTGTTTTACACGACTTCTTATAAGTCGAATTTTGGCTACTCTGATCCAATTAATCGTATTTGTGAAGTAGCTAATAAGTATACTGGCTCTTTTGATCTTTTCACTATATCTCATTCTGCACTCAAACGTCATCTGAATAATATTCTAAATAATGTACTGTGACATCCTTCGTCTTTTCTCTATTTTTAGCTCTTACACTTTACTGTTTGCGGTTGATTTCGATTACTGGTGTTTCTCACTCAAATTATTTTATAACATGCACCCTCTCACTCCTGTACACTAAAGGGATCTCTTTCCCGTTTACAAACAATAAATAAATAAATAAATAAATAAACACGAATCGATATTCTGCTAATTGCAATATCAATTTCCTTTCAACAGAAACTTTGGTGTTGAAATGATTGTGCACACTGAGTTTTCGTAAAAAGTAAATTTATTCTGTTTGGCGAAGGTACATGTCTTTCTTGAATTAAACTCAATTCACTCGTCTTACGATCGTTACGGTAGTCGAAATAAATTACAAGTCTCGCAACATCGCTGAAAACTATGCCGCTTTCGATCTGTCTATAAAAGATAGCCTTTAATCTACCATCTCGCGAATTCTAACTGTACATAGGATCGTTCGTGCTCCGGACATTACAGGAACTATGAATCTTGGCTCAGTGTTGAATGAATCGCCCAAGCTACCTGAGCAGCACGCTCCATTCCATTATTTCATTCGTATAGTTTGATTCGTTGATTCTGTCGGTCGATGTTACAATGTAGAAATCACGAACGGGCACAAAGACGATGCGTATAAACTTGTACTTGCAGTTGTATGAATGTGAGCAGACTTTCGGAAGCTCTTCTTCGCGTTTAACAAAGCAGAGTTCTAGTTGCCCTATTGCACACGCGCAACTCAATCGAGTCCTATGCTAGAATAAAATAGTTCTTCAGTAGACAAGTCTTACAAGAAATACTATCCTTAACGTTTCGTCCTTAAAGAAATTACATCAGGTGTTCGGGCACCTATTGAAGTTGGGGCGCCCAACCTTCCTGCAGACAACGAGAACTTAGAACCGCATTTGACATTTTATGCTCGCTCATATCGCGCTATTAACTATGTAGGAAAGTATGAACTCCTCATTAACGTTAACGAGCGGCACGGCGATATACCATTTATTGCGTGGATCATTCGAACGTAAAAACTAGAGCGTGTCTTTGGCACAATTAAGAGGTATTTGCACTTCCGTTCTCCAAAGCATCCCGTCGCTCGCTTAGCCCCGATCGTTTCAAGCTAAGCCGCCGACCACCTCGCGGTTTTACTTATTACGTAAAGCACCGGATGTACAAAAGAAATGAGACGGATTCGTTTACGGCCACGCGGCACACTCTGTACAGCCTCCTCTATCGCTCCAGTCTCTCTACACTCGCAAGTATACCTGTCCTGCCTATACTCGATTTACAATTACAGCTTACAGGCTAATAGACACTTTAGCTAATACTTTTCTTTTGGCACAGACTCGACAATCACACTGATCACAAACATTGAAAATACTCTAGCTTCGAATTTTGCTTCGTCAGCTGCGTTTGCATGCGTGCAGCACGCACAGCGAAACACGGATTAGCTTGTCAACAGGATCGTTTCGCGATCGGAAAAGATCATATGACGTTTTAAGCTGCGCAACGAGTTCCTCGCGTGGAAACGTGGCTTTAGACACCGCTGAATATCCAGTGATTTCCTTCGAATCGTGGAACGATTAATATACTGTCCCTGTTATTTCTAGTACTTTAGTCACTTATGTATAAGATGCGCACAAAAATAACGTATCTTCGCAATGGACACTCTGCTCAAAACGGCATTGTCCTCTCGGTGAATTGATTTGTAAAGGGGAAGCTGATATTTCACTCGAATCGCGCCCATGGATATTCCTCCGTGTCTACGTTCTCTGTTTTCCTCAGAATGCCCTATATACTTTGTAGCTTCGTGGGACTACCCTTCGAGACCAGGGTACTGGAGGCTTAAGAATCGAATAAGTACGAGCGACTGTTAAATACAATATAAAACAGAAAATGAATCTCTCAGGTAACAACGAATTTATGTATATAATTCAAGCTCTATGAACAGGCGACGAAAATAGTTACAATATTCAGGCGCCTATAAAATAGCGTGTAAATCATTTAAAATACTCTAATTGTAAATTAACAGGCCTCACTACGATAAGGAAATTCTTTAGCGTTGTCCAAATTGTATAAGTACGAGTCACTCTCTCTCTCGATTGATGAGCGGAGTACCTGAGGGTCCCGCGAATAAATAAATATATAAATAGATAATTTACAAATAAATAGATACAGTCGCGGGAGGGTGAACGAAAGGAGACGAAGAAGAATGTTTCAGTTTCGCAGCTCGAAGGTGCAGTTCGTGTAAAGATGGATCCTCTGATGGTCCCGCAGGTGATGTCGATGCTTGAATCGCTTCTTGCACCACGCACATTGAAATCTCGGGCCGACGCCGCACTCCAGGCGCAAGTGCCTCGTCAAGTTGCACTTGTGGGAGTAAGTGCGGCCGCATTTCGGGCACAGAAACGGTGGCCCGTCTTCCAGGTCCTTCAGCATCTTCCAGACTGCAACATCGGTTCAAATAATCAGTAAACACAGTCGCTGTCCCCCGTGAACACGGCAGAAGTGGGACGACAGAAGTGGAAGAAGCGGTTTTACGGCAACGTAACGTTAGGGAATGAATAACGTGGACTTTGGAATAGGATCGAGGACTTTACACGGACTCATGCTCTTTTGAAACAAAAACTTCGATTCTTTCGCTGACAACAGTCTCGATCGGCTATGTTCGTTGCAGATTTGTCTCCCCACTTCGATTTTCCTGCCTGATCCTCCTTGTCAATCGCGAATCGCTTTTAACACTGCAGTTACCAATAAATCTCTACTCAAACAAATGGTATCACAAAGTACACCTTCCGTTGTTGGAGAAATGGAATTCTAGCGTCGAATGTATTTTTCTGGAAAAGAACGTACGTATGTTATCGACGACATGCTGTACACATTGGTGCTATGTAGATTAGCATCGGACTAAGATGTTTCTTCTACGGTAGATCGATTAAAAAAATCTGTCAGGTATTACGTGGTTTCGTAAATTACAAAATATTTATTTCCAATATTTTACAGTCGCCTATTTTCCTCCATAAACATAAACATATATACGATTGTTCTCCTATTAATGTATTCTTCTCAGACTTTGTTTTACTGGCACCATGTTTCATCAAGAATTTCAAGAGTACGACGTGCGTTCTTCGCACTCGTCCACTTTATAAATCTATAATCCCATCGACTATCCTACTATACAATTTCACTAAACGCGGAATAACAATGGCATTGGGCAGTCGATGCATGCTACCATAGTGATAAATGATTATCGAGATCCCTCTTTTCAAGTGGTACAAAAAAACATTTTCGTCTTCCAAAATACACAGGAAGATTACACTGGTAACAGATCTCGCTAAAGAGAATGGAGTCTTTTATTCGTAAATTAAGTACCCATCGACATGAATATCAAGGTCCCCGCGGTATCGACGACTTACAAGGAGAGTATTTTAGGTGTCCGCCTCCGATCATTTTGATTTTTGGATATGTTATAGAGGACCGAAAAATGAGAAATACGTGTTTTTTTATTTTTCCCCGTTTTCATATTTGGGGGGTGAAAACTGCGTTCAAAGTTAGGGTTAAAAACTCATTTTTGTGGAATATCTCGAGAACTATTAGAGATAGGGGAATAGTGGCAATGGACGAATTTTGTGTCTTTGAATGCGAAATATGACTGACTCACCAGATTTTCAAAAAGTCCACAAAAATGATTTTTCACCCCTAACTTTGAACGCAGTTTTCACCCCCCAAATATGAAAGGTTGGGTTGAAAAACAGTCTTTAACTGAACCCCGCCCTTGCATTTGTCATGTTTCGCTCTGTTTGCTACTTGCTGTGTCTTGTTTTGTTTGTTTGCAATAAAGACGTTTAATAATAATAATAATAATAATAATGAAAACGGGGAAAAATAAAAAAACACGTATTTCTTATTTTTCGGTCCTCTATAACATATCCAAAAATCAAAATGATCGGAGGCGGACACCTAAAATACTCTCCTTGTTAGAAGCATTCT
This sequence comes from Andrena fulva, assembly GCA_946251845.1. Classification (NCBI taxonomy): domain Eukaryota; kingdom Metazoa; phylum Arthropoda; class Insecta; order Hymenoptera; family Andrenidae; genus Andrena; species Andrena fulva. The sequence goes on along the minus strand of OX276329.1, from coordinate 54,155,543 downwards.
GAGCGTAGAAATACGTCGACGTCTCGACATTTCTAGTACCCATTGAAACGGTCATCTCAGAATTTCTGGTGCGTCCTCATGTGCAAGATCAGGTTGTGCTTGTGCTTCGATTTCTTGTGGCATATGGGGCACTCGAATCGTGGCTCGACACCACACTCGAACCGCATGTGCCTGTTCAACGAGTGTAGTCTTACGTACGCGTTCCCGCAACGGGGGCAACAGTACTCCGTGGAATCGCGCACGTGACTGCCCGCCAGCGAAGCCTCGTTTAATTTCGTCTCTGTCATCTTCTCCACGTCGGCGATCTTCATTCCGCAGCTCTCAGAGCCCTCGTCGATGGCAGAAGCTTCGTTCTGCGCGGCCACGCTCTCTCCTCTCTGGTTCTCCGCGATCATCCGCAGGTATAAAGTTTGGTACCGATAATACCACTCGACCGCAGCACCTGACGAGTAGTTTCGCTCTAGAAAACACATAAGAGGATCAGTAATCGTTCGGCACCTCGGCCCTTCGTCAGCTCTATTCCGAGGTTTCGTGGTATTAGCCGCTGGAGGAATTGATGACGACAACGTGAACGCACACAAAGCACGAATCAGGGTACATTCAACCGTTTACCATGAAAGCAATCACATGTGAGGCTGATCGACGAGCTCGCGGTTCGATTTCTGCTGACACGCTCTGATGCATCCGAGTTAGTCACTGTTAATAGCATTTCGACCAATTGCCTAGCGATAACTGTATTCAACGATCGTTCAAGTTCATCAAATTCGTCCAAGTACTATTGAAAGTGACAGCGAGTGGAACAAAATCAATTGGCTGCTCGAGGCCACCTTCCCTACTCTGGCAAATGTGAGCTTCTAGTAGTTTCCCTCTCTTTCTGTACCCAAGGTTACTTTCTTGCACAGAGATGCTCATCTCCTTCGCCTGACATCTCCATTTCAGGTTTACTATTTAGCAGAACGCTAGAGTATATGAACAGTATGGTAATGTGCCCCCTCAGTTTGAGAAACCGTCGAGTCGACTACTGCGGTAGCCCCTCTTCCGTGACCTCGAGCAACTAATTGATTTCGTTTCGATTATAATACCCACAGATCACAGTAGCCTTCTCCTTACGTCAAAGGTTACGCGTTACATGCCCGCGAAACACCTGGAGGAAGTTGGAATGGAATGGTGTCGCGGAAACGGCCCGCGTTTTCACTTGGGAGTCGACGAGGTTGAGTTGTACCACTTGGAGAGGATAGTTGCTATTACAGCGCGTCAGATTCTCCGTGTGCAGACAACACAGGGCTTCGATCCATCTTGCTTTCTGCCTGAATGTATTAGTGGCAACGTTCAAGCATTCAACCGCGGGTCTTCAAATTAATTAATTTTTATTCCATAAAGAGGACAGCGAGGTCGTCAGTTCTGATACAGCGTTCAGTAAGAAGAGTAACAATGATTCGATAGGAATGCAGCGTCGTGATCGTGTAACTACAGAAACAGTTGAGAATTGAATCGACGTCATTAAAAAATAGAATGATAATTTTACAATTCTTTTCACAAGTTACGACCGTTCTGTACGTTCAGGTATCGAGACCTACGTGTACGTAGTATAAATCGGCTATACACATTGCGCTCATAGTTCTGTTGCCGGAACAACGTCAAAAATATTCGATCCAGTTTCGCCCAGTAGAGACTATCACGTTTACCCTCATTGTGACCAGGAAAGAAGGCAAGCGAAAGGGGTGTCCTAATGTGCTACAGAAACGTGTTCAAATTACGTTAAATTATATCTACATGATCGTACAGTCTTATCAATGGTTCCCTTCCTCCGGACCCGGAAGGATAGATAGAGGAAGGCGAAACGATTCAAGAATCGCAGCGAGTATTTTCACGGCAGCCTACTCTCGAGCCGAGCAACGTGTTTCTCTGCTTGTTAAGTAACGAAGGGAACAACTTTCTCAAAGAATCCATCGCAGGTTCCCTAACGTTCCGAATCTAGTGGGGCTTGGGTAACTTATGCCGACCCTGGTAGTGCTCGTTCAGTTTGTACTGGTGATAGAACTTTTTCGGGCACAGTGTGCAAATGAATTTCTTCTCTTTGTTACCGCACTCGACCCTCTGGTGCCTCAACAAGCTGTCCCGCCACTTGTACCTCTTCCCACAACCGAAACAAATGTTCATCGTGTTCCCATCCTTCCGCGAATGGTGTTTCTCTCTCGCTTGATGCAGCTGGTGCCTGATGCTGCTAGGATAAGACTTAAACCCAGACTGCAGGTTGTACAGCAGCTTGGCCCCGGCGTACTTATCTGAAATTGAAAGAGACAAACGTACTGTTTAGGAGCTATCCTCGAAACGTCCGCGCTAGAGTGGATAGCAGCGAAGAGATCTTAGCAAAGTCGCTTGGATAACGGTCTACCGAGCCGCGGGCTTGCGGTCTACGGCGAATCGAGTCGGTACGACTGTGGAAGAAGAAGAAGTTGGCGATTATAGAGGCGATCTTGCGACAAAGAGTCAAATGAAAACGGGATATGCGACGATCCATTATTGTCGAAGCGTGGACGTTTATTTCTCGTTTGATCTTACAATCGGCGAAGCAACGCGAGGCTTCTGTTTCGAGAATCTCCCATCGTGTCGAGCATTCGATAGGGGATAACAACGTGTAATAAAATATAGGGAAAACTTTATTAACCAACGAGAGCAGTCAAGGTAAGGGTAAGTAATTAATTGAACTTCTTCTGATGTCCTCTAACGGAGGATCGAAAGGGACAGTGATTTCATCGTTTCTTGTGATGCAGAACGAAGTGACGTATCAGTTCGTAGCGTCGATTGTAACGCTTCCCGCATTCAACGCACAAATGGCGCTTCTTGTTCCTGCCACACTCGATGGACTGGTGCAGCCTTAAATTGCTACTGTGCTTGTACCACTTTCCGCATTCGCACCGATGAACGTCCTCTGGCTGGAGGTCTGACAAAAGGTCTCGGGATCCTGATTGATCCAGTACGTACCACTGCACTCCTGAAACATTAAGCTCCGTGACTAAAAGGCGACACTGGGCGATACAGGGTTTTAGACCTCGTCGATCGATTCACCGGCTTGTCTACGTTTCTAAATCTTAAATTTCCATTCGACACGTCTTGGCAAGGGGATGCAAGGACGATAGGTAACTGTCATCGTTAGAGGAAGTTCGGCGACAGGGCGAGTTACTCGAAAAATGAAAGAAAATGATAATGTTCATAGGCATCAGCAGCGTTTATCTATTACATGTGTGACGTTCAAACGCCTCGCAGTCGCTGTCGCTAATAATGTATAAGCGTAACATAAAATTAAATAGTCCCGAGAGGAAGATATCTTTGCACTGGTCAGGAAGAAACAGGCGTTCGAAATGAAAGAAGGCGGTTCATATCCTATGGTGGGTGGTCAGGTGATTGCGCAGTTCGTATCGATACTTGAACTTCCTCTCGCACATGTGACACGAAAATTTCTTCTCTTTATTCCCACAATCAACCCTCTGGTGCCTCTTCAGACTGTCGTACCACTTATAGCTTCTCCCGCAATCGTTGCAGACGTACTGTGCTTGAAGAACGCCCGCGTAGGGATCCGTCCCGCAATGTTGATCCGCGTACGTCGGGTCCATCGACTCTCCCGCCCTCGACGCGTACGATTTCTCGAAGAAGTTCAAGTCCTGATCTTCCCCTATGCTTCTTGTCCTCCTCTCCAGCATCCACAGCGCGTCGTGCTCTCTCGCCTCCTCGATACCTGCGGAAAAAGCGCAAAGTGGCAGCGATTAAGCTCTACCTGACGCTACATACCACGCCGATACATACTGAGAACTATGATGGAGTGCGAGGATTATTAGATGAATACGATAGAAAAATGTGCAGGGCGGGCTCGATATAGTATTCAATTGCAGGTTCCTTGAGCTTTAATGGACGCATAGGTACAAACATTTCACACGTCAAACGAGAGCTGTACAGTAGACGATCGATATGACCGTCGTACAATATATTATTCCGCAAATGGTACTGTAAAACATTCGAACAGGCAAATCAAGCTTCTCCTTTCTGGGGTGCACGTTGGATGGAAAAGGTCTACTAAAGATCGATCTACTTTCTTGCATCGCGCAATGTCAACGACCGAACTCGATGGATCGGCCTCATAATGGTCCCTCCAAGTAGACATTCGCTCTATTAGGAAGTGGTCTTCTCGGAGTTCGTCGAGGTGCTCTCCTTGTCGCCGCAAACGAGCCTCTGGTGCCTCCTAAGGGTGTCCAGCCTCTTGTAACCCTTGCCGCACTGGCTGCAATAGAACTTCTGCCTGTGAAGCCACTCAGCTTCGTCCTGCAGCTTCTCCAAGGAGGCGTCGCATTTGGTTTGGTGACGCTTCAGGCTGTCCATCCGCGTGTAAGCTCTGCCACAGCCGTCGCAGCGGAACTGCTGATGAGTCTTCGTGTTCTTCTGCGCGATGCTCGTCTCCATGGAGCTGAGAAGGGACGAGTCGCACAGCAAGTAGTTCATCTGCAACTGTTCGTGAAACGAGATCTCGCACACCTCGGGGTCCTCCTCTTGGTCCTTCTCCGCGCTGCTCTCCGAGTTCTCCCCTGCAAAGACGCGTGTCTCTGTTAAAAATCAGGGCCCACGCCTGGAGGTATTCGTTACAAGAGTGTTTGCCAACAGCGAGAAGCATGCGTAATTTCGATACAGGCAGTTTACCTCCAGTATGTTTCGTTCGCTCGAGATTATTGGCTGGTTATCGTTTAAGAAACCGTGTTAGTAACGTGGGATGATGATTACTTTGCAGGTGATCGTTCCGACTCTTCGGCAAGCAGAGGTTGAAAAGATTCAAGAGAAATTGCGCAAGAAAGATTTATTACGAGGATCCGATAAATTCAATCTTCCGATGCTCGATGAAATACATTCGTATCCTCCATGTACAAAGCACAGATCTATCGACACATGTTCAACAGAATCGTCTCTGACGAAGACCTTTAACGAAACGTACGTTACAGTGGGTTTTATTACAATCGTTGCGTGGTTACACCAGCTTCCTCGCGCTTATATTAAAAAATAAAATAAAAACCTGTACAAACTCCTCGACTTATAGCGCATAAAGATCTATCGAATAAACGAGAAACGAGAAGCGCCTCTTTGAAATGCGACCAAAGTGCCCGTTCCGAACAGAGAGTAGGAAACACGAAGGAGAAAAATTGGTAAATCGAAGGTGCCCTCTGACCGAAAGTTTTTAACGTCTTTCGCTCGCGTTGACTGGCTTTTGGAAACGCTCTTCACTGTGGTTCCAAATTAAGAAGGTGAGTCGGATGCACCGATTTCACGTGCGAGATCAACGAGATCGATTTCAAGAACTTTTTGCCGCAATAACCGCAGTATACCTTGTCCCCCTTCACTTTACAATAATTCTTCTCGTGCCTACGAAGACTGTCGAGCCTCGAGAAGCTCTTGCCGCACTCCTCGCATACCACCGTCTTCGACGACTTCCTCCGTTCCTCGGTATCGTGCATCGGCTGGTAATTGCTGGCCACGAACTCGAACAGGGTCTGCGGCCCCTCGTAATCCTGCTCTTGCTTCACGAGCCACTCGCACAGATCCCTTTGATTCCCTGCGAAGAACGAACGATACCCGTTAACAAACCGATTTGTTCGCGTCAAAATTCGGCTGGGTAATTCCAGGGGAACAGAAAGGCACATGCATCCGGGAGGAATACAAATCTGATCGGTGCTTCGAGAGCGATCGATTAGGTGTAGAGCTCTAATTATTCGAATATTCGAATAAACTCGAATAATTTCGAATAATTTCGAATACATAGATTATTCGAATATTCGTTACAGCCCCAATCAGGTGCACGCATCACTTAGTTTTCGTGAAAGGGCGCTTCCGTTCCCAAAATGGAAACATGTTAACCCGAAATCGCCGTGCGAGTAGATTTCCAACATTTCGATAAAAAAAAAACGATGAATGGAGTAGATTCATGTACATGAATAATAAATGGTATGAACGTTTTACTGCACCTGGTGCAACAGTAATGTTTCACGATGTACTTGAAATATCCTCACGATCAATCTCGTGTCCACGTATCTCAATTTTCGTTGCTTTTTGTTTACTCTCCTCTCCTCCCGAACAAGACAAACACTTTTCCTAAAAGCAGAACGTTCGTCGCTTTTTAGCCTGAAGTTCCTTAAACGACAACGAGTAACTCGTCTGCCATTTGCAATGAAATGAACGAATTAGAAGGAGATTCGAAGCGGGATTACTCACACGACAGCCAGAGATTACAGACATTCCTGCAGAGAGGAAGTGAAAGATGCAGTTATTCAAAGGAACAGATTCGTTTAATGCTGATACATGTCATGCGGTATAAATAAATTAATGTCTCAGTCGCATGAGCGAAATAAGGAATAAGTTAAACAAGGTGGAGACCAGCGCCGGCAGTGTTGAATAATATTAAGTTAATGAAGCTGCCCGCTGTAAAGTTCTTGTTCCCTAACTTGAAGAAATAATATGGTCCATGGGTCCCGATCTAAACAGCGCCGTGCTTGGCGATAAAGTGGTTCTTTAGTTCGTATCTACGATAGAACTTTTTTCTACAAAGTCTACAATTATGCTTGGGCAGTTTCCCGCACTCGAGCCTCTGGTGTCTGCGAAGGTTCGCCATCCACTTGTACCCCTTTCCACACTCCCCGCACATGTAGTGTTGCATGGGCTGGCCGCGAGGGAATCGCAGAGGTTTCACGTTGTCCGAGGGGAATTCGAGGCCCTTGGTGAACTCCATGGCCGCCAGGTCGTCCATGGGGATGGATTCTGGAACGCGACAAAGATCGGTTACTGTGTATCGATCCCACCTGAACGCCACGAATTACAGTTTCGCGCGAGGGAGGGTAGAGAGAGCCTAGCGAAACGGGATCTATCTGGGGTGTTTAATATCACAGCATTTAGTGTAATTCGTAACGAACTTCGTCGCTGATGGTTTTATTCGATTGGAATTTCGGAAAAAATACAATTCGATGGATCGTTGGTCGTAGAGTCCAGGTATACAATAGTGAGAATCGGCGGCGGTCGCAAATGCCCCTCAACATTCGAAATCATCAATTCTGACGATTTGTTCCTTGGAGGAATTCTGGGTGGTGAGCTAGCAAGTGTTCCTTGAGCCTGTCGCGTCTGTAGAATTTCTTCGAGCACATCTGGCACTTGTTCCTCGCCTCCTTGTTGCCGCACTGTAGCTGATGCCGGCGAAGGCTGTACATCCAGGTGTACTCTTTGCCGCACAGAGCGCAGGTAAACAGCTGCGTCTTCCTGTTCGGGTCGTTGACGCTTTGGAAATAGTAGCCGCCGTCGCTGAAGTTCTGGTCGATCGACAGGGGGTCCTCCATCAAGGTGCACTGGTGACTGTTCGCCGAGCCCCAGGCATGCGTCAGATAACCTGCCGAAGTAACAGACTCATGAACGATACGGTAATAGTCGAGGGAGAAGAATACTTTCGAGATAAGAATATTGTTTCGCGACGATAGGGCGGGCAGTTGGATGAACCGAGGTGAAAGGGTGAACCTATGAGTATGTACTGTGTGAAAGGACGCAATTAATAGGAAGCAATTTGCTCGCTGACACTTCATCAGTCTCTCTCAGCTATTCATGAACTGCTGACTTTGTGATCTATTGTCATCTGCAAGTCTAGAGATTTATTCTACATGTATCGCTGGAGGATTGAAAGATGTCCGGTTGTTATTCATAAGATGCGAGAGTCGAGTTCGATTGAAACACCTGAATTCCATTGATCGTTCCAATTCGTTTATTTATCGATACATATAAAACAAGAACGGTCCAAACGAGATGCACTTTCCTATTCCTGACCCGCTTTAAAAAATAAAATGTCAATTACGTTACAATCCGAATAACGATAAATACGTCTTACAAATAAAAAAAACTTTTACTCGATACAATTATCCTGGACTCTATAAAACGATTACGTATAAGTATATTTAGTACGCATTCCATTTCGCTCCACGTATATAAAGTCACGTACACGTCGTCCAACTAAATCGTTCGAAAATTTCATCGGATTCGAGGGATGCCTCGTGTCCTGTACCCGTTTCCCCAGCGTCCTGCGTGCACGAGATTCGTGCTCACTGTTCGATAACTCGGCAAACGAATTCTATGGCAATTGTGCTTCCGCAATTTCAACGTTTCGTGTACTTGAAATGCCCTGTTACGATTAGAAGGGGAGGAGGAGGGCGTCGGCGACAGCGCTACTCTAGCTCCTCGCTGAACACCGGCGAGTCGTCGCTCTTCTGTATGATACGCCGCAGCTTCTTCTGGCACCCGACGATGTGGGAGTTGAGAACGAATCTGTGCTTGAATCTTCGGTCGCAGATGGGGCAGACCTCGCAGGGCACCACGCCGCACTCGAGCCGCTTGTGACGGCTCAGGGACGTGGTGGCCATGTAAGTTTTCCCGCACCTGTTGCAAGCGTACTTGGGCTCGGTGTCCTTCGAGTCCCTTCTTCGCTGGTTTCTGCTGCTCTTGCAAGCCGTCCCGGAATAGGACAGCTGGCTCCACAGCGCGTCGCTGTTCTCCTGCGGCTGGTGTATGTCCTGCGACAGCAGCATCGTCGCCAGAAGCCCTGAAACGAAAGGATTCGTCCGTTAGATGTCTGCTCCCATCCGCGAAACAGCGTTCTCCAGTCCCGTTCGAGAGCTAAGCGAAGCTTAAGCGCGACGTTCCTGCAAATCAAACGTTCGTTTACGCGAGCGTCGAGGGCGAACAGATTAGAGGGAAAGAGGATGATAGAGAAGAGCGAAAGTGGCCTCACACGGGCAAGCAAGAAAACGAGTTGTTACTTAGAGCAGGAGCAGTAGTATATGAAAGAAGATAGCTTCTCGTGGCGATGGGTATCTTTCGGAGATCCTTTGCCGGAGGATCGTCAAAGTCACACAAAGATCTATGGTGATTCATGGAATCGGGTAAATGTTCATTTCGCCAGAAAACAACGTGTATTTATTTCATCCTGTAAAGGCTGTACGATCGTACATCGATTCTAATTAGTCTCCCCATACTGATTCGTGAGTAAAGTTTCTTCTGCAGAAGTAATTCACACTTCTTGGTATTGGGGCCTTAAGACTCGACAGCAGGCAGCACCTCTAGCATCGTTATGATATTACAGTTCTAGACCCCCGTTCGCTATAAATACCCCACGTATAAAAAGATAAATTATTTAATATCACTTTCCTATGGAAAAGTATCGCTCTCCACGTGTGGCCGCGCGAAAGATACAAAGGCAACCTTCCAGCAATTTAATTGGGAAGAAGGTCACTCGTCTCGCCGACGTCAAAGTACAATATCTTTGTAAAACTGTAACTTGTTCCTTTATTATCACATTTGTAGACACGTTCGGCTGGCGCTTCCGTCGTTAAGGCATCTTGTCCACTTCCTCGCTCCGCTTAACCTTAGAGTCACGAACTGGAGATTCGCCATCGAGATTGCACTACGTCGTAGATTAACAATTAATAACCCTGGCGAACGGAATAGTCCTAGAATCGAAATACCTTTGGATCTCTCGGTAGCGCTGGGGCAAAACTTAGCCACTGCTCGAACATCGTGGACTCTTTACCCTAAGTCGTTTGATTCCCCATTCGATTGATAAGAAGCATACGCCCCCTTTGGGAGACAGCCAAGGTCTCGTGCCTACTAATATTATTCACGTCTTCTTCTGCACACATCCATGTGATGGGTGAGTTTGAACCTGTGCGTGAACTTTTTCCCGCACATTGGACAGCTCTGCCTCGGTTCCACCCCGCATTCGAGCCTCTGGTGCCTTTTTAACGATGTTTCCAGCTGATAGCACTTTCCGCACCTGGTGCACTTGTAAATCAGCGGCGGCCTCTTGTACCCCAAGTTCTCGATGTTCTTCACCGTCAGCCTCGGCACTGGAAGACACAGAAAAGAAAGAGAACGAGAGTCAGTAAAGGGGAAAGATCGTCCCAGGGCATTTAATTCAAGGCTTTCACGCGTGAATGGCAACTCTGTTACATCTGCATAGATCTACAGACATTCATCTCTGGTACACTCGGGGATTCTTACCTGAATCTTGTAATAATCGGGAGTGCGAGAACGGGAAAGGGTGGACAGCGGGGTTGTAGGCGAACGAACGAAGGGAAGGTGTGTCCTTTGTACACCAAAACTGCAGTCGTCAGGGCGAGGAAATTTATTTTAATGTTGGACAAAGAGGCTGTATACAGATATCAGACGAGAGGTGCGTAGAAAATAATTTATTGATCCTCCGTTTTAACAATCACATCTTCCGATCTTTAGTGCATACACTCTGTGAATTTCCGTTTCGCGAAGGTTTATCTGTCGGAGAGGTACGGTGCAAGTAGTATCGCAGGAAGCTCATTTACAAAAGTGGTATATAATTTGAATAGTTTGCCCACCACCTCTACAGCTCCTTTGGAATAGTAACAATGGAAGTAGTCGAAGAACCCGTAGATCTTACGACGATAAATGAATGTAAATAAAGGGTAAATCGTGACAAGGTTGCTCTGCGAAGTGATAGAACGTTACAGCTGCAGCGTGTTGTTCTGGTGTACCCTGCCAGTCATGTGCCTCTGCAGATGGTACTTCCTCTTGAACTTCTTGTCGCAGATCGAGCAAACGTAGGTGCGCCCTTTTTGGTACTCCCTCAGGTGCACCTGAAGGTACTCCCTCTTCTTGAACAACTTCCCGCAGTCAGGGCAGCCCACGCTCGAGTCCGAGTACGCATAAACAGGTAGATCGCCTGAAAGACACACCAACTTCTAGTTAGAGGATTCCCGCTCACGTGAAGTCGAATTCATTGTCGATGGAAGTGAATACAGCGAGTTCCACGTTGAGATCCTCGTTTCAATGATCGAACACAGAGAAAGAAGGGACAGTACCATTTTCCAATTCTATTTTAATTCACGACTCCCCTGTATCACTTCCAACAACGCATGTACTTCGTTCTATACACCCTTGAACCCCACAACGCAAACACTACCAACACTTCATCGGAATAATCGACGTTTATTTTCTACAAACAAGTAACATTCTCAACTACTCTCTCGTCTCCGCGGCAACTTTGTACACAGAATTTCCTTAACCGCAACAAAGATCGCTGGTTACGAGTAGCAGGGAGTGACAAGGGGATTACGAAGGCAGGGGCACGCAACATGCTACCAGGTAGGGAAGTACTGTACAAGTGATTCCCGTAGGAATCATAGGTTCCTCGAGCGCAATGGGGCTAATTTTATTCGCATCCACGCGGCGATCGTACGGCAGGCAACGCGGACGGCTAGCTAGCCGCGCGATCGATGCCTCGGAACGATCATATATTGATGTAATGGATCAGTCTGGCGTGGGATTGCCAGCGATGCTTGTGCTTAAACTTCCTCCCGCAAATCGGGCACTCGTACGCGGGATCCTTGCCGCACTCGATCCGCAGGTGCTTCTTCAGCGAGTCGCGCCACATGTACTGCTTGCCGCACTGGAAACACGACCACGACCTCTTCGCGGTGGCTGCAAAGAGAAATTCACACGTTACTTGGACAGCTCCACGCATCCCCCTGATTCGAGCGCGACGCGATCCGCGCGAAAGGACTAGAAAGCTACGGGAGTCAGAGATTCGCCGTCACGCTAACCGTGGCATGATTCCGGTGGACGATGAAGCGCATTTAACGCGTCGACCGCATGTTCTATGACCGACAAGCAATTTCGAATAGACTTTCCAATCAACGATTTCGTTGGTCTTACGGCACAACGGTCGAAGTGTTAAGCGTTTTACTCTCGGACAGGGGAGGAAGGGAGGTTTGGAGTGCTTCGGATACTTCGTTTACTTCAAAATGTATTCTGACTTTCATCGTCGCGCATTTCCGCAGACAACAATTCGTCCACAAACGTACAATGCAGTCATTAATGAAATTCTTGCTAATGTAGTAGTTCCTTCCGTGTGTCGTTCAAGAAGGAACTCGTCAAATTAAGGTGGAGGCTTCGACTACGCCGGGGATTCCGCAGTATAAATCGAGGTCGTGCAAGGCTCTCGCGTGAGACTGCCAACGATGCTTGTGCTTGAACTTCCTGCCGCAAACCGGACACTTGAAAGCCGGCTCTTTGCCGCATTCTACGCGGATGTGATTCTTCATGGAGGCTCGCCAGAGGTATCGCTTACCGCACTGAAAGCAGATCCACACCTTCTGCGAGCAGGCTGCAAAAGAAGAAGCGTTTAACGCTGATTAGCGCTCCGGGATTACTGTGTTCGCGATGGGAATCGATCTCTCGCTATTCTCACCACTAGCCCCATTGTATTCTACGCTAGCAACACGTCAGAACACAGCACAGCGGATAGAGGTTCGAATGTCAGCGTCGCTGGCTCCTCAGCGCTTATAAATTAAGTGGGAATCAAGACTGATTATCAACGACTGCTCCCGAACATCATGCAAAATCTGGGAGCGTAGCATCCCGTTGATAATCTTTCAAGGATATCTCATTATCGTTAAATCTTTATTACTTCTATGGCAGCTTTACGTACAATGCGATGGAAGACCTAGGGAACGTGTAATAAAATAATCATTTATGCGGTACACTCTACACAATTCTATACAACATTCCAACTGATTCGTACAGATCTATATGGACGCGTCGGAGCTCTGTGAAAATACTTTGCAGCCGGTTTAATGGCACCTTTGCGGAATCAAAGAAGCATCTATGCGTTTTGTAGAAGTTCTGGCTGAAATTTTGCTTGATCTCGGGTCGCTCGAATGCGGACGCTGACGCAATTGATACACGGTTTAAATCGTCCGTCGGGGGTTCTCGTTATCGAAACCGTCGTGTGTGCAAATTCGACGTGAGGTGGGACTGCAGTCTATGCTTGTATTTGAACCGCTTCCCGCACAGCACACAGACGAATCTCGGCTCTTTCCCGCAGAGGCGGAGGTGCGTGTACATGGAGGATTTTCTCAAGTAGATCTTGCCGCAAACTCTGCACGGGTAAACGTCCCCTTGGCCAGCATTACCTGAAACACAAATTACGAATAGTGCAGAAGACGGTGTATTGCAATCCGTTCCACTTGCCCTCTTACGCCCCTTCCGATCGAACGCGCGAAGCTTAACAGTCTTTATTTAAAGAAAGAATCGGCCCAGCCCAATCCAGGTGAACTTAAATTCTAGGTACTCTTCGGCTCTACAAGCGTGGATAAATAAAACATCGGGGAAGGACGGGGGGGTAGAGTAAAAAGAACCCAGAAACGACAATATAGGCGTGTCTTTTTAAATATCAACGATCTCGATAGTATTTTGTTCTCAGTTTATTGCTCATCCTTCGTATCTCGTGCTCCTCTAACGCTACCAGGCTACCAGCACTCGCTAACATACAATATCGAGCAGCGCCAGGCTTCTCAGACTCTCAAAATGACGCGCTCCGACTTCGAATATCCGATCGTTCGTTCTTAAATCGAGCTCGAACGAGCGAAAGTGAATACTTTGGTTGTGCAGGGAATGATCGGCGATGTTCACGAGGTGGTCGCGTCGGTGCACGATCTTAGCTGCCTCTCGAGCTCCTTGGTCGACTCGTCGAGCGACTGCCACTGGTCCACGTAATTGTGAATGGACTTTTGGTGTTTCGTGAGGTGGTGCTTGTGCTTGAACCGTCTCCCGCAGATGTTGCAGGAGAACCGCGGCTCTATGCCGCACTCCATTCGCCTGTGCAGGTTCAGCGACTCTTTCCACTTGTACGTTTTCCCGCAGTTGTTGCACAGGTAGCTGGGTCGGTACACCAAATGCAGGACTGAAATCACAGAAAGGTACAGGTTCGTTAGTATCGCGAACAGGCTGCTGTCGCTTCGACGGGTCGCTAGGATACCTCTCGTTTCTCAACGGGACAGTGTCAGCATACTTAAAGAGCCAATAAAGGTTACAGTCTTTTTATTATGAAACTTAGAAAATATTTACAGTAGGGTTACTCAGTATCGTTTGATCCGATCGATTATAGGAACATGAACGCGCGTAGAATTGTGCTGCTAGGAAGCGATTCTTCAATATAGTCGTGATAAAAGCAACTGGCTGATCGAAGCCACTTCCTCCACTTCAAATATAAAGCAGGAGAATGTTGAGGATAGTCGAACTAGAAAGCCGAGAATGCGACGAGGAAAGCTCCTCAGTTGCTTTGAGCGACAAATTGAGTTTCTAGTACTAATAATACCTTGTCACTATCTCTAATCATACATATATAATTATACATGTAATGTCGTACATTAAATCGGGTTAAATCTATCGCGACAGCTAACGAACTTAGCCCTACGGTTTCCTTCGTTTAGAGGGCACAGAAATTCGAAGTTCATTCTGCGTTCAAAGGATACGGAAATTGGAAGTAGAGCGAGCTCGTTTATCCTGTGTTGGATAATAAAGATTTCGACTGATCGTAGTTGTGAAGCCTCTTCAGGTGCTCCTTCAAGTGGTGCTTGTGCTTGAACCTTCTGCCGCAGAAGATGCAGCTGAACTGCGGCTCGATACCGCACTCTAAACGGCGGTGCTGGTGCAGCGACTCTCGCCATTTGTACACCTTGCCACAGTTGCTGCAGACGAATTTTCTGCGGGTCTCTAAAAATCAACCACACGACAAATGTGCATTATTACGTCGAGCAACGCTCAGCAATGATTAGGGGTTCGCATTTCCTATCTGCAGGCACGCAAGGCCGTCAAAATTCTCAAATTTCATTTAAGAAACGTTTTGGTGAACCAAAGTTCATTCGCGTTACGTGTATATGCAACCTAGGAACGATTTTCCGTTCTCATATATTCGTAGAACTACGAATTAGATGTAATTTCGATTGATCATCCTGACGGATCTTGTGATTGCCCGCGGAACACTCGAGCGCAGGCTGTTTACCACATTCGTCGCGTTTGTGTTTCGTCAACGATGTCTTCCGAGCGTACTCCTTTCCGCAGGTATCGCAGAAGTATCTCCCAGGATAACGCTTAGGAAAGCTTGCGAACTCTGCAAACAGAAAGAAGCATTAGACTGTGCCCTCTTGCCACGGCACGTCTCGTCTGACTTTACATTCTCATCGCGACATGGAATCAAACAGTGTTCCTCGTTTTTCACGCATCGCGCGCTCTATTACCCTTTTTATTACCAAAAATTCACGTAATGTACATAAATACAATTTCCTCTGCGAAACGCGCGCGTTTCGATGGTTCGAGAGTAAAAAAAAAAAGCAAAGCGTAGGCAATCAAATTCATCCAGACGTCGATTACATACAATCGTTAATGATCCTTAACACAGGCTTATCCTCGGAAGGAAAGTAACGTTATCGCACGAAGCACTTGTCGAGTTACAAGTGCACCTGTGCGCAACGAATTAAAACGTCGCAGGGAAATCGAGAGAGTGGCTACAGGAAGCTGTTCTTCCTTGAGTCAATACAATCTTAGATCGATGAAGCTACGGTGCTACAGCTTCCCTGGCAAGATAAACTCGTTCGCCACAGGCGTTTGAAAATGTTGGAGCTTAGATCTTCCCGTTCAGGAAGACCAATTGATGGACGTTGACCAAGTGCTTCTTCAGCATCCACTTGTGCCGAATCTTCGCCCCGCAGACAGGGCAAACGTGCTGCGGATCCTTGCCGCACTCTTCCCTCTCGTGTCTGATCAAGGACTGCATCCACCTGTACTCCTTGCCGCATTTGGAGCAGAAGTGTCTTCCGAGTCGCTTGTAATAGTCTGAGCTGCAGTAAACTGAAAGAACAACGAAGCTTCTGTAATTACGACCGCTCAACGTCACATTCTCTCGAATAGCTTTGTTTCTAGGATGCAAAACCAAACAAGTGCGTGGTAAATGGGTGTCTATCGGTCACGTACGTCGATCTCAGTGACTCTAGATACTTTGATCCTCCTTTCATTTATAGGAAACACATTATTAATGTTGCTGGCTGTTTGAAGCTATTAATTCGTATTAGAATGGTTCGTTGCAGAAACTCGGCTATCGCTAGTTTAATATTCTACTACTTATTCCTATATTTGCCCGATCCATTTTGCATTTCTTCTGTAAAGATCGAGTCGGATGTTTTAATCAGAAAGAGAAACGAGATTCCCTCGGATGGGGATATCCTGTTTTTTAAAGAGTCTATCGGTCCTCCGGTGATTCAGAATATTTGCACACTGTTAGCGAGTGCACAGATTTGTCGCGTTAGAAATTCAATAGGGCATTCGTAAAAATTGTCTTTTATTAAATAAGCGTTTCAATGAATCAGTGTCACGACAACTTTTACATACATAATCAGACAGCTTGCCACTATCCATTTTATTCATATCGCAACGGCTGTTTTACGGTCTCAAAGCAACAATTTGAACCTTTCTTACAGAATGATAGCACGTGCCGCGAATATCGTTTATGCACATCTGTTATATTCCATTTTCTCTTTAAACATGATCTGTAACATGTAAAATACATTCAGAGGTGTATTTACATTACGTACGTAGAAAAATGTCGAGCGATATTAGGAACGCGTGGAAATGATTCGTTCTGCGTCGGCCGCTCTCGGCGAGCACGAGAAACGTGCGGTTACAATTACGGATGCGATAATCTGTGGTCCACTTCAACAACGAGAAACTATAGAACCTATCGCCCGTTTAAACGAACGAGTACTCAACGGAAAACGGACGAAGTTTAACGCATTCGCACGATTTATCGCACAATTGAATATCCTATAAAAAATAAGCGACGGAAATCGAGTTAGACGTGGAACGAGTTCACGTTCCCTAATAGACGGTATCAGTCTTACGGGCGAACAAGTCTTCGAGTCTCGCGACGGTGTTGCGCGACTTACTTAGTACCATGGCGTTGGTGCACAGTTTGCTTTGCAAGACGAAGGCTAATACTCGAGGATATCGGAATAACGTAGAACTGTGCGACCGTTGCAGCTACAGCCTCCCGGTCGGAACTTACGCATTCGCAGAATCGGAATGTTTTACAAAACAGAAAGATCGCTAAAGAGTCGCGATACATACAAAGTTCTCCGCGTTTAGCGGCTATGTCGCCGTAGGAAATCGTTTCGTTGCACTGCTCGGTGAACGAAACAGGTAATAACACAGAAGATGGGGTGGCTTCGAAGCAGCGCTTCACTCTAGCTTGTGAACGTTCGTTTCGTGGCGCAACAAATAGTCCCTGCGCTTGAACTTCCTTCCGCAGAGGGTACATATGTGCCTGGGCAACTTCCCGCAGCCTTCCCGAAGGTGCCTGGTCAGCGAGTCCGTCCAAGTGTAACGCCGCCCGCACTTGTAGCAGGTGAACGGCGTGTCGTAATTCACGCGATTCAGGTCCCTCTTCAATTCTGAAACAGACGACAGAGAGAAAGGCAATGAGACTAACCGACCTACGCTCGATCCCGACGCATCCTTCTTCTAACGTATGCAGTTCGCGCCTCGCCACGGTAAATGGCGTTACCGTGGCGTCGTTGCCACGAGCAGGACGCTCTTTAGCACTTTCGTTCTCTGGGAGCGTTTCAACGAGAAACGGAGGGTGGAATTTGTATCGAACGAAGGGGGTGACAAGGGAATCGAAGGAGAATTATTGCTTGGATCATCGACGCCTTTCTTTATTGAGTTTGCAGCGCGCTACCTGCACGCCGGAATGCTAAAAGATTCTTTAAATCTCGTTTCAGTAGTAAAGCCCTACGAAAGTGGCTACAATTCTCATGTACAAAGCCAGGCGATTATTTCGAGGATAGGTTTGCAGTTAGTCGTCTAATTGGCAACGTGCTTCGTCGGATTCGAAGGTAGTCGACACTCGGGGGGGGGGCACAGTTTATGGTATGTACATTGTTCGTCTTCCCTCTCAGTGGAACCTGTTCAGGTGAGACGTCAGCAGCTGCTTGTGACGGAACTTCCTGCCGCAAACGGAGCACATGTACCTCGGCTCCACTCCGCACTCGTACTTCAAATGTTTGTTCAGAGAGTCCCGCCAGCGGTACTGCCTACCGCAATTCTTGCACTTCAACCTCTGCTGCTTGCCGCATTCCTCTCGTAAGTGGCGGTGATAGGAGGACTTCCACGAGTAGGTCTTGCTGCAGACGTTGCACTGGTACAAGCCGCATTTGGTCGGATTCCCTTGTCCCATGACGAGCTGCCACCCTGAAATCGTAGTTCTCTCGTCAGACACGTCATGAAACTGTGAACTCTAGCCTTCTACTACCTTTCAATCGTCCTGCATTTTAATGGCATAGACATATATTCGAACACTTGGGACTCTAGTTTCATGCTGCGTTACCACGTTATCGCTGCAGGGTTTGATAGTGTTTGCAGGAGGCACCTCTGGGATTGATTGCTTCCACGTGCAAAGAAATAGAGATTGTAGGGTAACATTGCTCTATAATCTCCACTCATTTCGACACGTGGAATCGTCCCACCCTCACTGCCACACTGTCTATCAGAACTGACACCACGAACGACCCACAGCTTCAAGAACGCGAGGTACTTGCCAAACCAGCGACCAACTGTTAAACAAGAGGCCTGCAAGCGTCGAACCAGAAAGGACAAACCATAATCGAGCACAGAGCAGATCGCTGAAAGGAGTTGAGAGTGAGGAAACTCGCGGTCTATAGAAAATCTTGCCTTTATTCTGGGATCCGTACAAAGATAACGTTGCCTTGTGTAAAAACAAAATACAAATTCTGTAAAACGACCTAAAGTAGACTTTCTGGGCGATTACTTTCTTCTATTAGCAACGAAATATCGGGGGGGGGGGGGGGGGGGGGGCTGGATGTTGTTGGTCGGAACGCAAAGTAGGTACAGAATGTGAACGGAGAGGATTTGGGTTCGTGGGACTTCTGTCTCGTCAAGTTCAAGAGCGGTCGGGTCACATGATGCATCCGTGGACCGTCCAGACGTGCCGGTTGAAATTCGATCGCTGCTTGAAGGCCTTCTGGCAGTAACGACAAAAATACTGCGGCATTTTGCCGCACTCCTCTCGCAGGTGCCGGTTCAGCGTGCTCTTGTTCGTGTAGGACCTGGGGCACTTGAAACAGGGGTACGGCTTCTGGAAGTCGTCACGAGCTACGTTTCTCTGGGACCTCAATTGGCCTGACAACAGAATCGAGACAAGATTAATTCGACATAGGCACGTCGTACCTACTATCTTTCGCGTCTCGCGGATTAAGGTTTGGTAAGATCTTCGAGTAGGAATTTGATACCTTTGGAATTATGCTTCTTCGCTTGGATCTTCCGGTGTCATAGACGGAAGCATGGAGAGCATAAAAACGGGTTAGGAGCGGGTCCCTTCGGTCCTTTATTCGTTTAACGTGAAATCGGGGCACGGCGGGGCCTCGACACGTGGTAAGATTTAGAGTATGGCGACGCGTAAACTTATCAGGGCTCGGGAATCTCGGGTCTGATCGATGCTTTTGAATTGTGTCAAGCTTCGGTAGCTTTCATAGCGACTACACGAATCAGAGGTTGGCAAAGAGATGGAAGAGTTGCAGAATGGTGAATTGCAAAAGAAGAGGACTGAGAGTATTGAGTGAGGAGTTTAGAGCTTTTAGAATGGCTCGACTGGTTAACGATGCAGTTTAATCGATCTTCAGTGACTCTTCCTGTTGATGCTCGGTCTTGCTCGTCTTCAGGGTTGCTCGGATCTTCCTGCAGGCAGAATCTTGTCGCCGCTCGAGCGCGAAACACGAAAGCACACACGCCATTGCCCTTGTATAATCACAATTTTATTACTGCGTACTTCGATGGTTATAATAAAATTATAATAAACTATACTGACACCATTTTGCGAAACTAAGTTATGTCATAACCAAAGGCTTCGGCGAACATCGTTTTCCATCAATTTTTTTCGTCATTTTTTCTCTTTTTTTTCAAATATAACAATCATTCAATGTATCACACAACGTCGCTTACAGAATGAAATCTCTCTACCCCCTTAAACCAATTTAACGTCGAAATTTTTTCCCTCGAACAATACAGCTTTAACGTACGTATCACATGGCGAAAAGTTACCGCGCATCGTGTTTCACAATTCTCACTGGGAAAACGATAGATCTTATCCATTTGCATTTATTAAGAACGAACCGCTAGTCGCGCGACAACAAGGAAACTTCACACAAGTAAGGGCGGAGACTTTTCTAAGTAGTAGGAATCGCGAGGAAGCTCGCACGTGCCAGCCTTATCGGTTAATCGCTTACTATTTATCATAAGGTCGGAGAAAGAATCGATTACAGAGATCTCCCTCAACCCTAACCAGACGGGACTCTTCTGCTTCTCCATTCACCAACCAACTATACCTACTTCGCTCGGTCATCTCAACATCTCAGGCTGCAACCGCCTATTCCTTAAAACGCATACAGCCTTGAAGTCAATCTAATAAAATAACCCTAATATCCCATTAAAACCATAAAACGTTTCTCATACTTTGTATCAAAGTACATATTCAGGACGATAGGGATAACACAGGCAGTGGAGTGGTTCTCGTTCCCTTAAGTAGCCAAATCGACCCTTTCCCCGACAGTAAGTATGTGAGGTCCATCGATAAAAATAGTAGTATATAGTGAAGAGCATACATAAAAGAAAAAGGCTAAATGCTGTGCGCCGCTATACGTGTTTCAAGAGAAAGCGAAGGGTGCGTAAGGAGTCGCGTAACATCTGATTCTCTTCCCAAGAAGCTTCGAGGACCCTATGGTGCGGTGGTGGCGGTGATCTTCCGATGGCGTTTGCTCTTCGGCGTCAGCGCGTCCTCGTTCGTCTTTTCACGGTCCGAGGAGGATCTTGTGCTGGCTCTTGTAGTGCCGCTGGAAGTTGGCCTTCTGATGGAAACGTTTGTCGCAGATGCTGCAGATGTACTGCGGCGGTTTCCCGCACTCGTCCTGGAGGTGGCGCTTCAGGCTGCCCTTGCCCTTGTAGGATCTGTCGCAATTCAGGCAGGGGTACGGCTTCGCCAGGAAATCTTGGACCCGTGACGACGAGAACCTGATCCTCGAGCAATTCCCTGCAATTTAGAGGAAGAAATGCCTCGATTATTCGATCTAATCGCGGACAGGCTGAATGGAGAGCCGCGTGCTCTCTTCGGAAGCAGATCTTCGATTGTGCCAGCGCGTATCGCGTTCTACCGTTCCCAATCGCTCGAGACATGATCGATAAATGTAACCGTATCTACATGAAGGGTGGCTACCGTCTACGCGGCAGCTGGCTTTCAGACGGTATGGCGACGCCCGAGAAACAAAAGTAAACTATGATCGCGGGATCAAGGGACAGAATGGTCTACATCGGAAGCGTGACGCGAGCAGGGTGACGGTATGCGTTTCTGGTGGATCTTCAGTGATGACGTTCGATGGTGTATCTTCGGGTGGCGAGCTTGGGTGTGAAGTAAAGAACAAAAAGATCGCTGACAAGGTTACTGCGTGTTCCATCGGAAGCTTTATTTTCATGAACATTTGGCTGACTGGTTTTTGCGCCGCGCTGATCCCCCAAGACAGACTCGCGAAAGAAACGCCCGAGGAGCGAACCCGTTCGAATTGACCGACGTGTCCTTCAAGGCGCAGTATTGCGAGCGGCAAGTGATTGCTGGGGGGGCCCGGATTTCGCGAGTCTTTCTCAAAGAATCGGTATAATTCTCGGTTATCTTCGTTGATGATGCTACGCCACGTGCCCCCGCTCAGTTCATCCTGAAGCCGTGAACGTTCGCGCTGTGCCGCTGGAAGTTCGATTTCTGCTTGAAACCTTTCTTGCAGACGTAACAGATGTACTGGGGATTCTTGCCGCACTCGTCGCGCATATGCCGGCGCAGCGTGTCCTTCCTGGTGTACGATCTTCCGCAGGAGTGGCAGGGATACGGTTTCCGGTGGAAACGCGCGCTGAAGATGCTCGGCCTCCTCTCGCTTTTGTACCCTGTAACAGAGCAAGAGCCCGAAGGTGGCCAATCATTTTTTTCGAAAGCACAGCGTTTGTCGAGCCGATCGCAGGGGCACGAAACTCGAGCGAATTTGAACGCGTGCGCTACTGGCTAATGAAAGGGTCTGTGGAAAAATTTTCTTTTCGATGATTTTTAAATACAATTGTAGGAGATCGACTGTAAAGTTGAATTGTTCCGAAGAAAGCTTGGTAACAGTCGAAAGGACGAAGTGCTCGACGTCGAATGAAGTCTTACCTGCGACTGTCAATCGGACGTGATATTCTATCGAAACCTCTCAATAGATTCTGGAGTCAAAGAAGCAACGTAAAAGAAGAGAGCGAATCGAGTCTGTATTAAATAGAACGTTCAAGGATCGAACAGTGTTTATTGCAACATATTCAATCAAATCTTTGTACAGGGTTCTTTGGCAGCATTCGCGATTACAGCCCCTCCTTTTCTCCATTCCCTCGTCCCCAAGTGCGTTTTCCATTTCATTCTCTTTTCCCGAATCTCCTCCCATCTTGATCTCACTCTCTCTTTCGCGAAGGATTACACTTTGAACGCTTCGTAGCGTCCATGCTGGGTGAGCATGTGCCTATGAAAGCTGCTGCGTTGCTTGAACGCCTTGCGGCAGTGTCCGCACTCGAATTGCGGCGGTTTTCCACATTCTTCTCGCAGATGACGGCACAGAGACACTCTGTGCACGTAACTCTTGCCACAGAGATGGCAGGTGAATGGTTTCTGGCTCAAGTTCGCGTTGACGAAGTCCAGGCTCCAGACGGCTAAACAATCGGGAAAGGAAACAACGTCAGTGACATCGTTCTTGTGAAAGTGACGGCTGATCGTCAGCGATCGCCTCCAAGGAACGTGATCTCGTATTAGGATCGTTTTGGGGGTACAACACCGTCGATAGTGGCTCGGCCAGTCGCGACAAAGTAGCTTTCTTCTGTCCTACGAACACTGGATAGGAATTACGTCAAACGACACGGATTAGTAGAAGCAAATGTCTGCTGGCAGACACGTATAAACAAATACTATCAGTATTACCAACAGAACACAGCGCAAACTCGGTGTTATGGTAAATATGCGGTAAAACCGTACACGTATAAGTGTTGCCTTGGAATTTCGATGAATCGAAGTAACGAATCATCCCCCAGGGAATCACAGTTCTGGCGAAAACGTTTTATTCTGTAATGGTCGCAGGTCTCTCTTTCAAATCGTACAATTTCTTAGGGTATGTACAGGAACATGTAGTCGCGGCGGGGTGAGTCGAGCAAGGTTTGTAGGACAGGGATGAAGTCAACAGCGCCTGTGCGTATTGGCCAGGTGATAGGTGAGATGGTGTTTCCGTTTGAATCTTCTGCCGCAGATGGTGCAGCCGAACTGCGGCTCGATTCCGCACTCGAATCGCATATGCTTGTACAAGGAATTGCGTTTGGAGTACGGCTTGTTGCAGTTGCTGCAGCAGAACAGCTGCCCGACAAACGGCGGCAGTATCGTCCAACCTGAAAACCAGACAAACACGAATTAGAAGGATTCTCCCTTGGCAATTCGCAGCCATCCCATCCATATCCTCAAACCTGAAACCGAGAAGTCCGAATGTCTCAATGTTTCATTTGTGAGTCACCAACCACCAACATCCAACTAACGCTTACGAACACCGTGACATTTTATTCGACAAAATTACAGGGTTTCGGTAACCATTGGAGCCACGTGGAAGTGAAATTCGGGCAATGGGTGAGAAAGGATTCCTCCGATCGAGGGGCGGACTTGTTCCCAGAATGTCTCTCGTTACTGGGACGCCAGCGCGGTGGCCCCGTTCAAGTGGAGCATCTGATGGACAGAATTAACGTGCTTAAGCAGATGATGCTTGTGCATGAACCGATGCCCGCACACTTCGCACGGTATCTGCGGCAACTTTCCACACTCGATACGTTTGTGCTTTTTCAGGGACTCCTTCCACTTGTACGACTTGCCGCAACTCTCGCAGTAGAATCTTCTCCGCATAGCCTGCCCGTCCTCCGCGTAAGGTGCGGGCTGCTGGCGACGCTGGGCCGCCTTCCGCTGTCCCGCGCCTGCAAAATCGTGCAAGCAGAATACGATTCGAGGGTTAATTCGGTGCGAGTCTCGTGGATGTCGTGCAATATAGATATCGGCGCGTATCTAAGGCTCGGGTTTACAGAGCTGCTAACAGGGCGCGAGGAGATCCACGGTTCGCCTGGACCCGGGAGCCGGCCGCGCTCCCTGAAACCGCCTGATCGACGAGCGGGGTTAACGATGAGGCGTTATGTGCGTTTCTCCGGTTTATTACAATCGGTTCGTCGATGTGCTCCGTCAATAAATTACAAAAATAATACAGCCCACGGTCTCATGGTGGAAGATCGAAATGAAACGTGTCGCGCGACACAAAATTCCAGCGGGGATTCCGCGTCGAGCGAAATCCGCGCGCTCTCGGGGAGGAGAGAGGGAGGGTGGGATTCCTCGGCGAGATCAATAATTCGGGAAGTCCGGCTTCGTCGGGTCTTTCAGGCGACAGCTCTTCAGGTGCTGCGTCACGTGGTGCTTGTGCTTGAACATCTTCCCGCACTGCGGGCACGGCACGTTCGGCATTTTCCCGCACTCGTAGCGCAGGTGCCGGTCGAGGGAGCTCTTCTGGCTGTAGTACTTGCCGCAAGTGCACGTGTACCTCTTCGCGTTCACCAGCAACGAGGAAAACTCGTAACTGTCGCCGGCGTACCACGGGTCTTTCACGAGAAACTGGCCCGTCTCGTCTGAAATCAGAAACCAAGGTCGTCTCGTTAAGCACTTGCGGGGGAGACTCCGCCCTCTGCTTCTCGCGTGCTCGGTTAAAACAGTGTCTTCCTTCTTCTTTCTTATATTTACAAGATACATACGGGCGCCTGGGTCCGTTCGTGTTAGTTCTCGCACGTCTACAAGAGATTTTTAATTCGCCTGTCCGCGGACTTGTCGGCGTGTCGGGGCGCTGTTTGACGAGAGAGGGAATCGGCGACACTTGCGGGAGGGAGAATTGTTTGGAATGTGGAGAAGAGTTGCGTGAATTGTGGTTCGAGGGGAAATTAGAATGGTCATATTATTACGAAATATCAATGTTTAGAACGATATCTAGCGTCTCGTGACGATTACATTAGTCTGGATACATGTAACAATAGATTCTCTGAATTCTGAGAGGAGTTGGGTGATGGGAACTTTCCTCCTTAATATTACAACGTAACTTCTGTCTTTTGAACGTAAACGCGAGGATGGGTCGTTTATTTCTTCGCCTTTCTCGTGTCTGTGTCGCGGAGCCGCGCTCGGTCTGACCATCGGCGGGCCGTTTCTACTTATAGGGAACACTCCTGCGTCTGGACGTGGCGCAGCCACACGTGCAACTTGTTCGTGGTGAAGCTGCACCTCTCGCATCGGTACAGTGCCCCGCATTCCCCGTACAGGTGGCACATCATCGAGAACTGGTGCTTGTAGCGGCGGCCACACTGACAAACCAGGCGACCTGAAACAGAAAACAAAATGGGAGACATGTTAGCACGATTTGAACTCTATCTGGATCGTCGATTATGCTTCACTGACATCCAACGACGTTATCCATTTAGCATCGGTGATGGTGTTAGTGGATGATCGTGATCGAGGGGCACACAATTAACGTTAGAAGAGTGAGCGTGAGACTGATCAGGGTACAGACGGCCGTCGAACGATTAAATTCAATTCTTTATTATTCGTCGAGTATCCTCGCTAACACAATGGTTATCAGTGACGATACACACCGCAATGGTAATCATAACTTTAAATTCGCAAAAAGAACACCGTTAAACCATAAAAGATGTTATCCATTTCGTATATCGCGACGCCGGCGCGCGTAAACGCGCGGCTGCCTCGTTAAAATCGCCCGTCATTATGTATATCTCGCACGCGTTACCTGAACGAACAATAATATTATTATGCAATCATTTATTTTTCCCTCTCTCCCTTCCGTCGTCTCTCCCCTCCCGCTGAAAGCTCGCCGCGAGGGGAGAAAGAGGAAGCTGACGAGTCGAGCGCTTACGTGCTAATTATTATCATCGACCTTCTCACAAAGCAAGAGGTACTCCTTCTTTGGCTTTTAAGCTTCCAATTTTCCGTCTCTCGCGCTTGCCACCGTTAAGAATCCTCATTCTTACTTACGCGTGCATAATTTCACGTGGCTGTCGCTCCCCACGCCCTCGGCCGTGTACGCGTGAACGAGCGCGATCTTCTGTTTCTTACACGCTCCGCGTATGTACACTTTGCTGTTCGACCGTTTGCGCGAGCGTACACGGCGAGTCGCGTGTCTTACGTGTAAACCGGCTTGAAAATAATTCTATAGGCGTTTAGTGTGTACGGGGACACGAGTATTGCGTCATTAGCCTCGTTCGCATTGGCACAAAGGTTGCAAATTCAACAGAAACACGTGAAAATGAATCTCCATTGAACTTATTCGGTGGATGCTCGCTACTAAGTAAAGAATTGCTGCTGCGGTTGGAATAAAACTTTTTGGCCACTATCTTGCGTCAACTATAGGCTGCGCGATGACAGCTTTCACAAGAAACTATATGTATACATTAAAACTTCTTTTCCTTAAAACTTTACGAGCAATAAAGTTAGTTGCAGCACACCATCGAATAAGCGGAACGGAAACTTTACACAGCACCGTGTTAATCATCCCTCTCGAACCCTTCTGCGTAGCGTTCTACGCTGGAAAGTGGAAATCAGCAAACCGCGTCACGTTCAGACGCGCTGATATCATTGTTTAGCGATACTGGATACTTTTCTTAATTATGTCTATCTCTCACTTCTTACGATCTTTGGTATCAGTCTATCCGTTTCTGTTCTGTTGTGATCTCTGAGTATAAACGAAAGGTATGCTCACTGTAACAATTACACCTCTTTTTCCGTTCGAATCATTGTTGGAAGACACGCTCCATTCCCCTTTACGGATTCTGTAGAGTCGATATAGAGCCGCAATCGGAAGAAAATCAGTTGGCCTCTCATTGAAAAAAAAACCCTCGCCACCCCGTGTCCCGTGCCAGTGCAGAGATCCGAGGGCCAATTGATTCCGTTCCGATCGCGACTAGACCAGCAGCTCTGCTCGAAACGGTTTTCCCCTCGTATTCGTCGTAACGACACGCCTCGCGTCGTTGCCAATGATGAAGCGCTTAAAGCTCGCAGTCTAAAAAATAATTTCGTGGTTCACGAAAGAAAAACCGAACAAGCTTCTGTAAGCTCTGTTTGAGAAGGGCCCGCGCTCGATTCGAGAACGTATATAAAACGCGACGACATCGATAACAATAACATTCAGCTGTCGCACTGGCACAACAGTCGCAGTCTGATCACATTTTAGGCACATGGGGTCGACTCGAACGACTCGTTGGAGTCTCCATTTAAAAAACAGCATCGAATTTCTTTGGCACAGAAGAAGCCCGCGAAGAAACGGAAGAGGCTGGCGTTAGCGCGATCGCGATTCGCGAGTCATAGTTCTGAAGTCATCAAGATCAACAAGGGCGAGCGCGCAGAAGCTGAGAGGCTCACAGTTCGCCCCGAGCGTCTCGCCGACGTTTCCATTCCGGCTCACTTTCATCCCTCGCCCATTCGAGCCTGTTGGAGCGTCGGCCAGACGCTCGCGATCCCCGACGCAAGCCGGGCAAGTCGAGTGAGAGAAATAGTCGACAGGTAACGTCGACGACGACCAAAGGAACGGCCGATCGTCCAACATCTAGACACTTAGCTTAGCTTTAATCGAACAACTCTCGAAGGTTTTAAGATAGAAGACGCTTAGAGGTAAAATTAAGCGAGGGAACACGCTAGAGTGCTTTCGAAGAGGACACGGGAACCGTATCCAAGGGAGACAGAGCGAGAAGGAGAGAGTGGAAGTCCGTGAAACAGGAGAAAGTTTGGTAAAATTCTCTAACCCTACGGGATAAATACGAGATTCAACGCCTCTAATAGTATTATCGGCACGCTTCTTCGCTGATTTGCGGTCGGCCGGCGCGCGAATCGTCATCGAAGCCTCGGTCTCGCTAGAAATTTTCCCACCGTTTTGATCCTTCGTCGAGTCTTTGGTCCTAGATCGAGGATACTCTCGAATTCGTTGGGTCTCGAAGGAAGCTCGTGTCGCGTATAAATTGCCGCGAGGATCGCGTCGAAATGTTTCGTATTGTCCTCGATAACAAAAGGAAGCACTAATGAAACTGACGTACACCACCGGAACAACGCTCCCTCCGCGCGTTATGTCGTAACGAGAACACGGTTCAACTAAAAATCTTTCGAAACGATCATTAACGATATCACAGGGATCCTCGCGCGATAAGGTCTCCGAGTCGATGGATTCGACGCCCCGGCCAGACCACGTGGAAAGACATGTTTCTTTTTTTTTTCTTCAACCGCGATGTATGTATACCATTTACAATTTACATCGTAAAGTTGCTATGCTATATGTATAATATATCATATATATAATATATATATTTTTTGATTTAAATATATTCTCTATCTTGGGTATTCTATGTTAGGTAGCGGCCTACTTAGGCCATTCTCTAAACTAGACGACTCTAATTCAGACAACGGGAATCGTCGCGAGGCTATCGAGCGAATCGGCAAGAAATCATTTCGCGGGTCAAGCCTTCGGCTTAACGCGCCTCCCATCGCCTCGCCGATGGATTCGTTCGATGACGCCCGTCGATTCCCAAACTACGTACGATCTTCGACAAAAATAATGCAACTTTGGTCCCACGTGACGACGACAACGAACGTTACAAAACTCCCGCGCGAGCATGTCGTCGCGTTTGGTATCGTGAAAAGGCAACAATCGTCTAGAGCATGGATCCTTATTCTGCATTCCGAATCGGTGTCGTCGATAGCACGTGGGAGAAATCGTTATCCACGAACGAGGATCTTAAAGTCTCTTGGCTGACTAGATTTCCTGAATGTTGCTTAAGCTACGCTATTACTAGAGAGCTAGAACCGGGATGCTACTAGTGTCGGAATATTTTCGTTGCACCGAGAATCTCGATCCTTCCGACCGGGGATCGAGATGTCCTCCTCCCGATCGTTTCACAGCAACGGCCCGATCATCGTGGTTACCGAGCCGTTCCCAACGCTTCTCGACGGGCAACACGGGGATCGACAACAGGCTCAACGTAACTCTACACATATAAAATCAGACCCTCTCCTTCGACGATCTTGCTGCCGCAACCGCGATCATCGAGCCGACCTGTCGTTGCTACGATCCACGGATCACGGAGGTTCCTAACACCCCCGTGTCCGCGGCAGTCCGCGGAGAAACTTTGATTTTTCCTTACAATTAGTACAAAAATAATTGGGCAATTTAGTAATCTGCCAGAGGCTCGAAGGAAGTCTAGAAAAGTGCTTTGCTGTCGCTGCTCCCGGCGTTTCAACCGTCAAGCAGTGACACTTGTAGTCAGATCGCTGAGGGGTGGCCACTGCTCCTTTATATTCTTATCTTTCGGTGATCCACAGACAGCAGATCCATCGATCGTGATCGTGTTTACCAAGCCCAACGAAATCGTATCTGCTCAGCCTTTTCTAGCTCCCCCCCTCGAGCCTCCTAAAATATTCAACAACGCGTTTTACATTATTTTCCCCTCTATACACGGTTAAATGGGATCCAACAACGGCTTCGCGTGCCACGGTAACGACGGTTCGTCGACTTATAAACCCGCGCTACGCGCACCGGTAACAACAGCGACCGGTTCGTCTCCCGGCGTGCAGCGCGGCAAGTATTCGTTAATTCTCATTTGGGTGGTTGTTCACCACGAAGCGGAAGCAAAGCGGATTCTCTTCCGAGTTGCATGACGGAAATGTATTGTCACGTGTATGCGGCTGCTTCGGATCGCGTCGGTCAGGAACACACTGAACAATCGTTATCACGAGAAGACGCTTATAATGGCAATGCAGACGTAAAACTATCAGTGATCGACTATCGGGAAGGTAGCCAACACTTCGAATTTCAAACAGTAGCAAACGGTACCGATGAAAACGCAAAAGAAAAACTAAGAAACGAAAAAACAAAAAATATACAAAAAAAAAAAACCCAAAAGGAAACAATTACACCAATGATGTCCGAGATCGATCAACATTCGTCGTTCCGCCGAAAGCGATCTGCTTCCCGGCGTTCCTACGCTACTATTTGGCATCAGAGGGTGTGTCTCTAAATCTCTATCACATAGAGAAAGGAACGAAAAGAAAATAAAAGCTACATCTTGATACGATTCTACCAATAAACGTCGTAGAACCACTTCGTCATGGACGACACCCTATTGCTCGATACTCGACACCTTCAAAATAAACGCGATCTAACGAAACTGGCGCCTCTCGGGGTCGAAGTTCCTACGGAACCTCGGCCCCCTTCGCCGACTAGAGTTTGCGAGGGTGGTTCTCCTTCAGGCTCTCTGGTTCACGGTGGTGCTCGCGACCGTACCGGTCGACTGGGCCGTCTGCGAGGCCACGTGGCGGTGGTTGATGTGCGCCTTCAGGTTCCTCTCGTACTTGGAGCTGAACGTGCAGTGGGGGCAATTAAAGGACGGCGCCTTGCCGCACTCGTACAGCAGGTGCCTCTTCAGTATGTACGCGTTCTTGTAGCTCTTGCCGCAGCGGGAGCAATTGTGCCGCCGATCCAGCCCGGTCCCGGAGATGCTGCCGATCGGTCGGTTATTGTTATTGTTATTGTTGTTCCTGCCGGGGTGGCGGGACGGACAGTGGAGCCTGGCGCGACGCTGGGGCGCCAGCGGCGCCGGCACGTCGCCCGCGGGCGCCCGCGACACGCGCCTCGTCCCGCTCGAGCTCCAGCCGAGGCTCGCGAGGAAACCTGCAAACAATCGAAACAGAGGTTTCGACGGGTCGATTAGTGGCTGAGAACTCGCCCAACGGCTCTCTACGCGGCTTCGGTTCGTTACACGACTGCTCTTTACAACGGCGCGGGCCATGCGATATAAAAAAGAAACAACATTCAATGTCTCAAGCTTAGCAACAACGAGCATGTGAGGGAGAGGATCGACGGGGTGATGGCTACGTTCACCGCGGGGGGGGGGGGGGGGTCGGTTTCTCGTTGGGTGATTCTACTCGCGGCGGGACCACCTCGCTGGCTGCTCTACGGCGGAGGTGGCACGCGGGGACGTCTCGTCGCGCGATCGCTGCGACGCGATCACTGCTTTCGTGGGGTGTGCTTGTGAATTTACGTTGTTAACTTAACTGCCACTGTTAGGGGTGTGAGAGACGGCGATGGTCGTCGGTCACACCGAGCGATCGGTTCGTGACGAGTTGCTCGGTTGGTTGCGACAGGCACAACCAATGTTACCCTCGTGGAGGAGCAACCTGAAACTCAAAACCAGCAGCTTCATTAGTAAGCGTGTTTGCTACTGAACGGAGTTATGGGTGTACAAATCGTCGTTTCAACTGTGCTTTCCAGGACGTCAAAGGATCTTCTATTCCTTGGCTCGTACTTCTCGGAGCCATTCTTATTCTTGGTGGACATCTCGCTTTCCCAGTTGATCGGCCGGGACACCTGCGAAAAATGAAACTAGTCAGTATACGGAAGTAGCGTGGTTCGCTGACCTGTAGCTTCCTCCGGAGCTGATCTTCCTTTGCTTCTCCTTCTCCTTGGAACACCACCCGTCGAAGCTGCCGGACATCCACGATGAAACGTCGCAGTGTCGACGGAAAGAAGAACGGGAGACACAACGAGGCGGAGTACTTGCCTTTCTAGACTTTATTTTGCTCTAAATCGAATACAAGGCTCTCTACAAATTGACAAAAGAGGAGGGAAACAAGCATTTTGGAATGTTCGAAAAGTCGAAACGATACGTGTACAAAGAAATGAAAAGGAAGCACAGTGGTGTTAGATAAAAAGGACGAACGATCGGTCGGTGGACGGAGCTGTTGGCGCTCGAAGCATTTTGTAGCGCGATGGTCGGCGTGCCGAGACGCGTGTACGTCGAGCGGGATAGAACACCTGGTCCATGCTCGATCGGACCGACCGGTCGTTGTACAAATTTTCACCAAGCAAAGCGACGTTTCTCGCGCGATACAACGTGGCCGATAAAACGGCGACGCGTCACTGTTATTATCATTCTTCTTTCTTTTCTCTGTTCGTCATTTGGTTTTCCATGTGTGCTGCTCGCGACGTGGCTTTGCGACGCGCGACGTTCGCTGTCGCGACCGATCCTCGGGATCGCGTCGCAGCAACGGTACATTTGATTCTTGCTGTTGTTCGCGTGTGCTATAATAAACGTGTCTCTCTCTTTCTGTATACAATATACGCGCGTGGTTTGCATGCGATGCGAACTCGTCGCACAGTAGAACGAAGCGGAAAGAAGAATAGTCAAAATTATCTAGAAAGAATATCGTCGTTATTCATCATAGCGTATCATCGTTAATAATTATTGCTCTCTAAATAATAATTAATATAAAATGGAGAGAAAAAAAGGAAGTAAATAATTAATAAATCATCGTTCGTTGGCAAATACATGGCGACAAAGGAGTTACGATTACAAGTATTGTTTTGCGTTCGAGGCGCTGAGCGGAAGTTGTAATTGCGTTATTTTTTTACGTGCTCTCTGCTCTCACACACTCTCATCCAGTCGGGCTCTTCGCCGCACGTGCACACACTCACTTAATTACCATCTTTCACTCCGTCGATCTTTCCGGCATTCACTCCCGTGTCTTCTTGCGATCCTACTTTCACTCTCTCCCACTCGCTCCGCCTCTCCCATTCACACTTTCTCTCTGCCTGTCTCTCTGTACAGTCGAGTACTGTGCTTGTACTAATTGTAAGAATATCGTAGTTAAGCTCGAGCGCGGGATCCCCTTCGAGCCTGCGTGCTGAATTTCACAAACGGCACTGTATAATACTTTTGTCGCTGGCCCCGTGAACGGTTCAGCTCGATGGACGTTTGTGCCATGAAAGGATCGAAGTTGCGTCGAAGAGGCGCCTCGCTCTCGATATTCTACAGGATCACCAGAAATCACGCTGTGCAACTCGAATATGGATGATGACCTCTGAAAGAGACACATAGAAAATGTGGCGCAAGATGTTTCTACGAGAACCTTTGTCCTTTTTTTTTTTCGAGAAAATTCACGTGGTCGATGAAAGGGATATGCTTCAACGGATGCCTACTGATATCCCTTTCGATTTGTTTGCAATTTATAAGATCTTGTATAATTAAAGAGTTAATCTACTTTAATAGATTCTGTACTTTCATAGATAATAATTGAAATCAATCGATCACTGTGGCCACTATAAAGAACATTAAGCTCCATTTTCATTCGATTTCCCCCAGCGAGCTTCCACCTGCTTTCAAGTTGCACATCACATTCCCAAAACGCCCTGCATATGCGCGACCTCGCGGCGCGCGTTAAATTCGCTATTATTTATTACAAGATAATTGTACTGTTTACTCAATAAAGACGAACGAACGAAAGAAATGCAAAAAAAAAAGGAACGCGGGCACCGGCGTGCCCGTTGTTGAGGAGAAAAAAAAATAGAAAGAGAAAATAAAAAAACAACAGAAGAACAAGGAGAAACGTATGACGCGAGTAGGAATAAATAGAGACTGGAAGTAAAACATAAAACGCGCGGGAATCACATTGCGGTTTTATCAGGAGTCGTGGACAAAAAAAAAAGGAACAAATGTAAAACGCGTGTGTAAGGGATGGTGGTCGCTATGTGTGTGTGTGTGTGTACGTAGTTTAACATGGATCGACAACGAAGATGAGTACGTCTTAGCGGATAATATTGGCAGTATAAAGGCGAGTGATCGAGATTAAATTCTGCTTCCTTCGGCGTAAATAAATAATTTCTAAAAAAATATCACTGGTCTCAAGATGTCCGCCGGGCGTCACTGGTCGCGTAAGCCGCAGCCTTACCACGGCTTCCGGTGGACCCGACTCTACCTGTCCTAGTCAACGCACTTTCCCCTTCGACCTTGCATCCCCGAGGGAACCAAGCATCGAACGTCGATTTTCGACATCCCGAAAATAAGTCCCTGCCGGAAACACTGGACAGGCTAGAGGATCCACCAGAGGCGCGCGTCGATTTTGTTGTTCCGTGACACCCGGCTAATAATACCGTAAAAAATCGTTCACAGCTGGATGCGCCCAGCGCCTCTTGTTTTCTTTTTTTTTTTTCTTCTTCTTTCTTGTCATCTATCCTAAAATCTAAGTCGTACTTGAAGGCACTTAACACAAGGCTCTCTCGGTTCGAAAGCTACTCCACCTTTCAGTATCATCCCCGTCCCGTGACGCTCTACGTTCGTTTCGCTCTCGTTACGCTACTTTTCTTCGTTCGTCTCCTCCCCATTGGCGCGGCATTCCCCAGCGAACACGCGCTGCGCGAAAGCGCCGGGGAGCACCGCTCCCGTTGCTAGTTCCCGTCGAGCTTTCTCCCCGCGACGACACTTTTCGGTTTCATTTAGGTTCTCCCCACTTTGCTGAGCGTGGCTCGAAATCGACGTTTGTTTCCCTCCCTCATCGATGGTCGCCTCTGTTCGCGAGACCGTGGGTCCGACGCAAGAAATTCATCACCGTCGACGAGCAAATTCTCCGCGGCCAAAGCTTTTGAAATGGAAGTACGCGAGTGTAGCATACATGAAAAAAAGTTTCGATAGACCCGCTCGCAGTGCCTGACTGCGGCCCACTCGCGCTCTGAAATTTCCCTCGATAGTACGATTATTAGTAAGATACACGTAGTACGGTTTTTTCCCCCCTTCTAATTACCTCCCCCCCCCCTCGCAATAATTTCACTTTGCACTCGCGCTCCATCGGAAATCCTCTCGAGCGCCGGTTCGGCGTTCGATCGGACCTGGAAAACACCGGGCGGTTAACAATAAAGGTACGGATGCGAAAAGCCATTCCTAACGATTAAAGATAATTCTCTTTGTCCTTTTTCTTTTGACGGTGGAGCTGGCGAAAGGAGCACGCGGTCGTTCTGTCACACAGAGACCTCGAATTCGCTCGTTCCGCTCGCCCCTTAGTCAACTCCGGCTCGGAGTTGGCGCGCAAGTTATCGACGTTGCCTGTCCATAAGTATTCTTTATATAAATTTTCTCATTTTCTATCACCTTAAGACCTAAACACCCGCCGCGCTATGTTTTCCGACGCGACCTCCGCCAAAGGGCTGCCTTCGATAGTTTCTCACGGGGCCACAGGCCTCTCTACACCCTCGAGATTCGACACGATAGAACGCGATATCTCCTCTTCTCGTTCTTTCTCACGCGTCTCCGTTCGGACACCGTTCCATGCACACGCCAAGCGTAACAAGAGCAATAGACTCGTGGTACGGCCGAAGAGTATCCGCGAATTTTCACGGATAGACCCCTGTCGAAAATAGAAACGGAAGTCAGAATTTACGACAGAGCCTGGGCCCTGTCGAAATGATGAATTTCCTCCCCTCCAGCACTTTTCTTTTTACCCTTCGCGAATCGCCAGCGAGATGCTCCGAAGTGCGAGCTTTCGCCAGCCAAAGGACCACCACTCGATCCTTTATTAAATTTACTTGCTTTCTTGTGGAAAATCTGCTTCCCTGCGCGATCAGACATTTCTTCCCCCGAATACATCCCTTTACGGTACGATAATAGAAATATAATATCGTCATACAAAAAATAAAGCACTGTACTTTCTAAATTCCTGGATGGCATATCTGTCACACTTTTCTGCGAATCCTTCTACCCGTTCCTTACAAGCTACTATACAGATCCTCGTCGATCCACTATGCTTGCCAGAATCGTTTCATCCCCTACATAGACCACTCGATTTCCTCCCAAACAAAAGGTGCCGCGAAACAAAGGAAATACCGGCCATCTTGAGAAACCACACGAGCCTAAATCTGAATTCCCTAACGAGCGATAAAAAGCATATATATATATATATATCTATATATATATCATCTTAATGATAAATTTCGATCTAAACTTGCGAAGCAACATAATATCTCTTACTTTTTTCCTTCATATTTTTTGTTCTTTTTCTTCTTTTTCTTTTAAATAGCATAAATTTCGAACAATCCTCTCCTATATTAGATATATCCATACGTTCGATTTAAAAAAAAGATATCTCTGCGTCGTAGCGCTAAACAATCGCCTAATATAAATAAATTTATTTCTCTCTCTCTCGCTCTCCCCCTTAGCAAAACAAAATCACTTTATCAATTTTTCTTCGCGACATAAATCGTATCGAAAATCTCGTTGCGTCTCAGTTAAGAAAAGAAAAGGAATATGGAAAAATAGAACGTTCAACGCGCGAGAGCACGTGAAGTTTCTCGTGGGACCCTTACACGTTTAAATTTAGCGTCTAAATATCACACTGTTCGCGCATTTTACGATTTACCGCGAGCAACGATAATTGTAATGGTCGAGGTTCCCTGCACGAGTCGAACGACAACTATCGATGGTTGCACGAAAAGTCCACCCCCCCCCCCCCCTCCCATCCCCGAAATGTTCAAAAAATTTCGCACTCGCGTCCACGCGATCCACTAGCAATGAAATTAGATTCGTCTCAAAAGTTGCAACGTCGAAATGGCGCTGGTACTATCTAAATGATCGTGCATAAACCGAACAGCCATTTCTCTTCGCCCCGTGGTAAAATAAGAAGGCGTATTTTCCTCGCGTTGCAAAATGCTGTACGGCTAAATACGAAATGAAAATAAAACGAAATAGAAAGACAATGAAACTGTCGTCATCGCGTTTCGCCTCGCCGCCCTTCGGTATTTTCAGACGCACCGATTCTTCCAATTGGCTTCTTTTTTTTATATTTTTTTAATTCTTCGGTTAGAATGTTCCCGATCCCAAACCGACACCCCAAAAAAACCCCAAAAAAGTAGTAAAGAAAATTCAAGAGAATTCCTCGTTCCTCGATAATCGTAAACGTAATAAAAACCTAATTACAAAAAAAATGGAAAGAAAAACAAAAAGAAAAGAAAAAATATATAAAACACAGTGATTAATAAGCCCAATCATAATGCGCAAGACTCCGGTTAGACCTGATTATAAAAGCCATAATTAATTAGTACGAAGACGAACCCGTAATAAACTTACTTTTCTTATTCTTTTCTTTTACGACGATTCCCTTGTGTACGTGTATATATATCTCTCTATATGTATAGATATATGTATATATGTATACATATAATAATTTTTGCTTACTTATCTCGAAATTTTACAATTTTTTTCCTCACATCCCCCTTCCCCCGGCCGCGATCTTACATATTTATTAATATATATATATACTTTTTTTTTTTTAAAAGACTTTAAAACTGACGGCGGGCGCGAATTTCGCGGTTCGCGCGATATCATTCGTTATGCTTTCTTCGTAGGTATCCTACTTTTTTTTTTTCTTTTTCCCTCTTCGTCGTTTTTCGTCGCGGATCATTCTTTTACTTCGTTAATCAACGAACCACGCGCCCGTTTGCGGTTAGCCGAAAAACGCTCCCCGAAATCCCAGAACCGTCTAACAGTTACAAGAAATCTTAGAATCCTGTTCGTTTTGGAATTTATTATTTCTCAAAATTTTTCGAAGGCACATGTATAAGAACGAATTTAAAGAGTGTAACGCGATCGAGCTATCCAGCGGTCGCTCGTTCCACTCGTGTCTTAAAGTTCTGCCGTCATCGTCGTCGTCAATCGTCACCGTCGTTGTTCGTCGATCGGGCCGATCGACTTCTCGCGAAAGTGTCAAGCAAGAGCGTGCAAGCAGTTGATTACATGCGTGAAACTGTCGAACGAAGAAGAGACGGGTCGACGACCCCTAGAGAAGAAGAAGAAGAATAATAATAATAATGGATAGCAACAGATGAAACGTGACTTTCTGCCCGCGTGCTTCGTCACTTGCACGCAGAGTAGTACGTGGTTAGCATTTAATTGAACGCGAATCGACTGAACCCTCGATTATCACACCAGAACTACACACCGACGATCCTGCGCCTCGCCGATCGCCATCTTTTCCTCGAGATCGACCGACACCTCGCTATCGATGCACGTCGTCGGGGAAGAAAATATTTGCTCTCTATTATAAACGATAGCTTCTATATCTCGCCTGGTTCTATAAAATACGTTTTCGCGGTGCAGATATTTCTAAACGATCGACGTTCGATCGGCGTAAATAGCGAGCACGATCGCCGAGCTGGCGAGGAAAAGACGAAAAGGAGAACTTGGCACAGTGGCACGAGTCAACGGCTGGCGTGCCGATCAGGCAAAATCAGAGAAACCGAAACGGGGAAGCCGAATAACAGTCTTCCCTCTTCTAGCGACCCATCTACACGGACTCGATTCTGGATGGTATCCACAAGAATCATCGACAACCTAACGATCAAAGCCTCTGTGGAAATATGTTTGAAAGATCAGCGCGCCTCATCCCCTCTTAAAGATTCTCCCCCAAGCG
The DNA here is from genome assembly GCA_946251845.1 of Andrena fulva. Classification (NCBI taxonomy): domain Eukaryota; kingdom Metazoa; phylum Arthropoda; class Insecta; order Hymenoptera; family Andrenidae; genus Andrena; species Andrena fulva. The sequence goes on along the minus strand of OX276329.1, from coordinate 54,117,253 downwards.
GCCTCGGACGTTCTATCACGATCGTTATATTATCACTTCTCGTCTTTGACGACGATATCCTCCATCCCCTATCTCTGCCGTTCTCATCGAAATATCTCTTTCACGCAGACGCACACCCTCCCTTTCGCTTCCCACTACCACTCGTCCCCTCTCGCGCCCTCGCGCTCGCGATTCGCCCATCTTAGTTTCATCATCGAAATTCAAATCGACACCCCCTTCTAATACCGGCTCGGCCGACCACAGATTCTCGCGCGGGGGACGCGCACAGCAACCCCCCCGTTTCCCCTTTCCCTTACCACATACGAAAAATAAGAAGAAAGAGTCATTAAAACCTACGACCTACCTAATAGTACGTCTTACATGCCTAATAATCTAATAATCTCCGTCGATGGCGGCGGTCGGTTGGCTCGTCGGCATCTGAAATCATTTCCACCCCTGCGACTCTGTCGCGAACGTTTCAACGAAAGAACCCCCCGGCTTCGAAACACTCCCCCCGCGTTCGTCTCGACCGCCGCCACGCATCAAGGCCTCGTGAGGCAGTAGTATTATCGATAAACATTACTCAGTAACTATGCATCAAGTCGATCCATAAACGTATTTTATCGTTAACGCCTATATCGCCTACCGTCTTCTCCCCACCGTAATCTCGCTACTACCTATTCCCAAGCTGATATCAGTGTTACCATGCTAGTTTTCACATCGACACCCCGTCGCAGTAGTCAATCACGATAAATGTGCTGCCCTTGACAGCGATCCCTTCGTTCCCATTCTCTCCTCGGTCTCATCACACTCTCTCTCTCTCTCTCTCTCTCTCTCTCTCTCTCTTTCTCTCTCATCTTTCCCAGTCGACACAACAGTAGCCGTTTTGTTCGCTCACTATACGATAAACACGCGTCGACGAGCGAATTCTCGATCGGATGTTCGATCAGCGAACGCCAGGGGTTGCTTCTGCGCGGGGATACGAAACGGAAGAACGGATATGGAAAGAGCTATGCGGACGTGGCTAGATTATTGCACTCGTACGGAGGAGAGTCGATCCTGGCCTGCTTTCCATCCACGACAATAGCGACAGCCGCGTCCATCGGGTGGATCGCGATTATCCCTTCTCGTCGGCGATTATCATGAAGCCCGCGAAAGGCATCGAGATCTCTCCGCTGAAAGCGTGATCGCTGTTCGTCGAGACTGTACAGTGTGTGGTTCAGTTTTTAACGAAGGGCCCGCGGAGCACGTCCTTCCGGAGGCGTCCGGCGGCCCCTCGATACGGAAGATTCGCGACCGGACGCGATCGAGAACTCGCACGCGGACGGCCGCGATAAAAGGAAATTAAATCTACCGCTTTCGTTTGCGTCAGACGTTGCGCATACTTACACTGTATAATATGAATTACGAGTAGTTTAGTTTAGTATTTAGCTTGTCTCATAAATATTGTCTACAGTATGGAAAGTCGGGCGGCCGTGGCGCGCGTATTTTGGCGTAGGAATACGGGACCTGATGCCAGGTACATGCCGAGCACGGGGCGTTTCCTTGCTTCGAGTATTAGTTTCTAATAGAACCGACCGGGTATCAGTCTGCTCGCAATGTTGGGGATGGTATCGAGTCGTGGAACACCTGCAATCGTACACTTTTGAAGGAACTTGCTTCTAGAATAAAATTACCAAGGGGTATTAAAAGGTTTCCAAGTAGCACAAGGATGGTAGATGAGATATTATGGATGAAATCAAGGAAAGATGAGGTTTCTGGTACTGTCGTTCTTCAACGATAGCGCAGACAGGATTGCACGATGCAGCTGTCGAGGGTAGGAAGAATTGGAGTAGATGTCGTGATTGATAGAATGCGTGGCGATTGAAGAAGCAAAAGGACCCGGACCCGTGCTCGGCGCAAAGACCGCTGCGATCCTTCCGATCGAACTGGTGTGACGTGCTTCCTCCAGGGATAAATCGGCAGTGTGACGAAAGTTCGTTTGTATACAAAGAAACGCGACGGATCTTAACTCGAGGACGCTTAATTAAAAGAAAAGCATTAATCGTACGCAATTATTATAATATAAATATATATACTTAAATGCATCGTATAGGAATCTACTAGGTTTCGTGTTTATCTGGCAGTCTGACGATCACAATGTTCATAGGAGAATACCCATGCGCGGTATTTAAATTGTATCCGTGTGCGGGTGGTGTGTGCCTGTTGGTGTGTGTGTGTGTGTGTGTGTGTGCGCGCGTGTACGTGTGAAGTGTGTGTAGTATGTACGTATACCTGACTGTTGACGCGAGCGCGTGTCCCTTAGTGTTTCCGCGAATGTAAAGGAAGCATTAGCGAGAAGCAGAAAGACGCGCGATTCGTATCGCTGATGAAACGATCGAATCGTCGCCGTTTAATACTGTGTACCCTCTCTGGTGTCGCTGGTCTCTCGCAGCGACAAGGAATATAATAAAATGGCTGCCTTTCTCGAAAAGGCCGAAACGAAAGGTGTGACAAAAAGGCGAGGAGAGGTCCCCGAAGGGCCGGGGCGCGCGTCCACCTCGACGCGAGGTCCAACTTGCAACGAGTTTGGGTGCGTGTCGTTTGGAAGGAAGCACGTGGACCGGATCGAGGAACGGATCCAGCCTGCGACAGTAGAGCGGATAAGTTCTCTGGAATTTGGAAACTGCTTTCCCTCGCGACCTTTCCTCCATTCTTTCGTTTCTCTTTATTTTTTCGGTGTCCCCAGTGAGCCACACGCGCACGGCCAGGCCCGTTTAAAAAATATGGAACCAGTGTGACCAGAATGGTTGCTATGGAAGAGCTCCGGTTTACCGGACGGTCTTATATCCGACTCGGGGCGGAACGCACTCGACAGACTCTAGTTCTCAGGGATGCGCCGCGGCCGGGAGGTGTGCAGCGAGCCCCTAAAAGGCAGTGCTTGAACATTTGGAGCTCGGAGCCTAGGAACACTCTTTTTCATAGTTCTCGAGCAGCAGCGTGTCAGTGACTTGGTGTATGCCAAAGCGGGCAGGCACTCTGTGACCTGCGAGGACTTGTAACGACTGATGAAAAACATATTTGGCGACTCGTATACTCTCCAAGATATCGGTTTCGCGCGTCGGATTGAGCGCGGCTTTACGCGTACCCCGCTGCACAGCCCCCAGCCGCGCACTCGGCTCAGACCTCTTCTCTATGCTTGCGTGAGACAACCGTGCAGTTGGCTTCTATAGGATTCACAATTGAAGAAATGAACGATCGTAACGGGGTCGATCGTGGATCGGTATAAAGAAACAAAAGGAACGAAAAAGCACGCGACTTGGCTTCGCAAGCTGCATGCGAAATAAACGAAGACATCGCCCCGAGCGGGAGATCGACGCGTTCCCTCGTTCATACGCGGTACATCTCGGTTACGCAAAAAAAAAAAAAAAAATAAAATAAAATAATAATAATTACTAATAGATAATCAATTAATCAATTAATTAATTAATAATAATAAACCTTAAAAAACGTTAAAAAAATAGAATCCAAAATCGAGATAAGAGGAGGATTGACAGGTTTTGCCCCAGTGTACGCGCCGGCATAGTCTTCGCGTTTCACCGTCCCCGATCGGTATCGATCGTCATCGTCGTTGTCTGCCCTCGATCTCTTCTTCGCCCATACTCCCCCGACCCCCTTTCTCCGTGCACGCGGTGTTCCTCCCTCCGTCGCTCTCTAACTAAACCCTATCCTCGTGATCATTGAATGAACGTCAACCGAGCGCGAAACAAGTCACCGACCATTCCTTTCCCTTCGCTTCTTCCCCAGAGAAGCTCCGCTTCCTTTCGCGCCCGAAAGACGACATCGACGGTCCCCCCCCCTCTCTCTCTCTCTCTCTCTCCCTCAATTTCTCACCCACCCCTCGAGTCTCACCGCCATCCCCGACCGACAAGCTCAACTCTGCCTTTAGACGAGCTCCTGCTTGTAAATCTTCTCTTTGTGCATTCGTTCCATGTGCCGCGCGATGTGCATCTTCTGCTTCGCCCTGTACACGCAGTGGGGGCACTGGAATTGGGGCTCCTTGCCGCACTCCCACTTCTGATGGTTCCTCAGGCTGCTCTTCAGCTTGTAGACCCGGCCGCAGGCCGGACAGTTGAAACCCTCCGGGTTCGTGGAGCCGGAGCCCAGTCCCTTGCCCAATCCGCCACCGGATCGCCACATGATCGAGGGCACGCTCCATCTCTGCCAGGCGGCGGCCCACTTCAGCCCCGTGATGCTCAGGTCCTCGGCTGGAACACAGGATTCACGGCTTTATTAGTACGTGGCTCACGCTGCTGAGCGAGGATCGGACGGTCGTTAAATCCTCCGGTGCACGTGGGCCGTGCGTTCAAAGTCGTTCGTTCGGTCGTCTTTACGGCGATACGGGTCTCGACGCTACCGATCCCCGGATCTATCGCGACTCTATTCTTTGCTTTCATTCGGTATCATTCTCATTCTACGGTAGACGGAACTTATGGATTAAGCTTAGACGCTAACGGCGACGAATCGGATCGCCAGCCGACCGGGCTCGCGAGCCTTCCTGCCACGGATGCTTTCCCGCGGACTTGTCCAGGTCGCGTAAGTGCCCGCCGAAAGCTACCCACTGCACGTCGCCGCGACCACATCCGTGTTAGAAAGCGTTCTATTTGTCCTTTAGGGATCTGCTAGGCCTGGAAATTTGCCTCTGATGTCGCTGGCCGGGGCAGAAGGTAGCTTTCGCGTGATGGTCCTGAAAAGAAACAGCGTGCCGCCCGCTGATCGGGATGGAAACGTTCCAACGCGTCGAACGGTCGTGCCCACCGAGGTGGCGTTCCATCCCGGCGCGGGCGGATTATTATTTGTCGAGGAAGGATAGAATATAATGCACTTGTTCTTTGTATCCCTACGTTCGAGCCCCAAGCAGCTAGCTATGAATTGTCGCATACGAAGAAGGAGCGGTAATCCGTGCGTGGCGAAAGAAACGGAACGCGACGTTCTCCCTTAGCGATTCAATTCCGACGACCCTCGACGCGCCCAGCGGTCTGTTCCTTTCGACGCACAAGCGATAAAAGTCGTGTGGTTCTATGTACAAGTTTCGAGAAGAGTTAGTGCGCATGCTACTCCCCTAAATGTCGACGAACAAGGAAAGGGAGATATCAAAAGTTCAAGAGAAAGAGAAAGAGAGAGAGAGGGAGAAGGAGAAATGCGATCGAAGGGCAGCGCGCAATTGATGCGATAGTTTCTCGTCGAATTGTGGCGGGAGCATGCCGATCGACGACAGCACGAGCAAGGAATTTCGCGGTGAATTTATCCAGGCGTTTCAAGCTACGTCTGCCCACAATTCGATGAGACACGAGGCCGCCCGTGCGATCGCCGGTTCCTGCAACAATGTACAGTGTTCTTATTTCAAAGGGATGGGTAAGAGAGGAAGAGTGAGAGAGAGATAAGAGAGAGAAACAGTGATAGAGGGAGAGGCAAAATGCGGAAGTCGAAGAACACTCTCGCGATCATCGTCGAGAAGAATTCTTTTTCGCTGGTTCAAGAAAAAAAAAATAGAAAAAAACAGTGTTTATCGTGAAAGGTTTTTTTACGCGGAATCATTGTTTCGTATAGCTGGAATGGACACGAGCGAGTTAAGAATTTGCCAGACTGAGGGGATGATTCCCGTTTCGACGCTCGATCGTGGGTGCAGCGAGAAAAACAAAAAAAAAATGATTGTCTTCAGCCCGATTTAACGGTGGTGGGGTGGATATACATGTTTGGGTGTCCATCTGGTGCTTTTCGTCTTCCGACGCATTTTATTTAATCAAACGTACGAAACACGACAGGGATCGCATATAACGTCGACGCCGATCGCAATGATCGTTAATGTAAGCACGCAGAGAAAATCGTGGCTCTCTTGGTCGAACATTGTCAGTCTTAACGAGAGTTCGCTTACGAACCTAAGCATCCTAACGTCTTATAGAAAATAATTCTTATTCGCATCCTCTCTCTACTGGTCTAAAGTTTTAAGGCTACACCTCTTCCTGTACTGTCGTTCTTTCTCGTTACGCCTAGGAAATCGCACTTATTGTCATCGTGGCCGATTACACCTACAACGCATCGATAAGGCACTTGTCTGAAAGGATGGAACTCCTCTAAGAAGACAGAAGTATTCGAATCCGAGTCTTACACACACAAAAAAATATATATAAAGAAAGATTCAAAATAAAAAAAAGAAGTGGCTTATTCGATAAGAAGGAAAGCGCAAACATATTATGGGAAACTAATCGTAAGTTCGATGTACAGTAATAAATATCAGTCGATGTTCTAAAATACGAAGGACAAGTCTTAGGATTATGATTATTCGATGCACGCCTCTAAAAATAATATAATTAACACTCGTTACTTCGTTCCTCCGTTTCATCTTTTTGTACGTAGATTCTCGTCTCACGTGTACTTCACTCGCACGATCGTTTTTGATAAATATATGTACAACAAAGATGGGAATAAAATAATGAATAAAGGAAAATGTACGGAGAACGAGCTACAAGAGTTGGCAACACACGCGTGAAAAGGAAGTCGATTGTCTTACTAGAATAGATAGGTAGTCTTTGACTCGTTTTTTCTCTTGACACGAACAACTTGCAAGAAGGTGTTATAGGCTCGAAGTATGTCTTGGGTAGCAAATTAAAAATCTATCGCGACATTCGTTCTTTTAATATCAACCATCGACGATTGAACCGCGAACATCTGAAATTCATTAAACTCAGAACTGAAAACCGTCGGTTCAACTTTAACTCTCGATCGTCAGGAATCGAGGTAGGGCTTTGCACGGGGTGCCAGATTAAGAGCGCCACAGGCTGATATTTGTAAAACTCAGCGAAATATGGAGCTTTTGTTCTGATGGATCATCTGATCATCCGAGACACACCGTGCGATCAAGTTAATTTTTGTCCAAGTGAAAGTGCATAGACACCAAGCTCATTTTGACCTTTTTAAACAACAACACACATTGTTAAACACCTACATTTGTATTCCATTTTCTGACGAATAAAGTGTGCTACACACACTCACAATGAAAGAATAGTGCAAAAGCAAGGACTGTTCGGTTCTTGCAACAAAGAAGCAACTAGCATTAGAAGAAATAAATTCCCAACATTATATTCAACACTAAAATGGTCCACTGGTGGGACATTTCTAAACCAATTCGAAATGAAACGCTAGACGCGTCCAACTAGTGGCCTTCTGACCCGCGCCTGACAAAGCGCTGACCGTTACTACTTGCGCGCCTTACACACTCTGTTTACCCCCTCTGTACCCACTATTTTTTCATCACGTATGGTAATTTTACTCGCCAAGGAGCAGGACACAAACGTAACTATTTAAAAAGGACATGGTTCCATTACAAAAAATTCAAAATAACTTGGATACATTAGATACTTCCATCCACAAGAAAATCAGCTATCACACGACGTCCTTGACTAGACGAAGCGATCCCTAAACAATCTCAACGCTAAATTCCAGAGACACCAGCCCACGGCACACTCTTAACTTCGCGCCGTGCAGCAGAACGAACGATTCTGCTCAGTGAATCTCGAGCTTCGGCGTGTAGGCGAGCAGATAGGACTCGGTGTCCCCTATCTTGTCGAAGTGCTGCCGGCGGATGTGCCGCAGCCAGTGGGCCTTCCGCTTGCACCGTTGCGGGCAGAACGGGCACTGGAACTGTGGCTCCTTGCCGCACTCCCAGTGAACGTGCCGCTGCAGCGAGTCCTTCCTCATGTACGATCTTCCGCACCTGCTGCAGCCGAACTGGCCCGGCGGCTTCTTGCCCACGAAGTTGTACGCCTTCGGTATCTTCAGCTCGGCGAACGGCATCGCGCCCTGCTGCTCCTGTATCTTCCACGCTTGCACAGGCAGATCCGCGTTCTCCTCGTCCACGGCGGCGTTCTTCGTCTCGCTCGTCTCATCTGCAATCCCGAAAAAAAAAGAACAGCTTTAGGCCTGCTCCACCATCGCCCACGCGCCTCTGGCAGCCACCGTAACTGACCACCACACACTTTTCGTCCGCGTACTGCGCCATCGGTCGCTGTTCGACGCGCTGAGGGAAGATGGAGGTGCGGTGAAGGGTGATCGGGATTCTGGAGTGTTTTCTGGAGAGTCTCGGTGATTTCGTTTCTTTTCTCTCACGTAGTCACACGACGAGCGACGGTTACTTTTATTTCCGGGATTACAGTGGAAGATCGTGAACCACGCACGACGAGACTCGCGGCTCTAGTCCCAGCGGAACTGTGGCTTCGAGACCGATGACGTCGGGGAGTGTCGAGTTTTATTCGGGGGATCCTTGTTATTCAGAGAAAGGTTATGGAAAATTAGGCTTTATTTCGTACAAGCTTCCGTAAAGCAATCAGAGAACCTTGCTGGGTACTCGAATACTTCTTATAATCTAGGAAAATGAAGCTATGCAGCAACCAAACAATTAGGATATTAAAGAAACTAAAACAAATTGATTAAATTGGGTGAATAATTGAAATGCTCTTTTGTCGCAGTTTTCTGCGTCCTTCGAACAGCATCCTTATGTGCTTGTCGAAAGGTCCAGTTCGTATAGCGTTTTAGAGGTTTGCCAAGGTTCCCCAGGCTCTCTCTTCAGAATGCAGCTGGGGTATTCCTCATCGTCCACTTTCGGGTGGCACACGACAAGGTGGCGGAGGATACCTCCCTCCCAATCAGCACAACGACCGCAAATGGCACAACGGAATTGCTTGCTGCAGCGTTTCTTGTGTTTCTTCAACGCACTCGCGTGGACAAACTTGAGACACATGGGACACTGCGTCTTCCGTTTGTTTTTCCGTGATGCGACCGGACAGCTCAGCGGATATCCTGAAAAATCACACCACAGGATGAACTACTGTCCCAGCATTCCGGCCCCACAAATGTCCTACACCAATTCGAACGCCCACGGGTGGAGAAACTAATTATCCCTCCCCTGTGGTCGCTCAAATACACGAAACAATCTACAAAACAGTAAACTACCGTGTCACCATTCGAGAAACTCCCTTGGACGCACAAAATAATAGTACTGGGTAATCTGATAATCATGGAGGTGATAACATATAGATGACTCGTTGGGAAGGGATAATGTCGATGTAGGCTCTATTATTTATTCAAAGTATACAGTGGTATTTCACCAAGAATCGCGAGGTTTAACCTTTCAAATTAAGCTTCTCCCAACGCATATATAGTCTTTCTCCCAAATTATTCGAATGGAGTTTGACAAAAAAAAATTCTTTTTTATTAAGCTCGTCTTTCGTGCCGGAGCATGTGCCTCTTCAAGTTCGCGCGCCTGTGGGTTCTGTAATTGCAATAATTGCAGCTGCAGCTGGGCTCTCGGCTGCACTCGATTCTCTGATGGCTTCGAAGAGCTCGTATCGTGTTGTATACGCGTGGACAATTGTCGCAAATGAATTTCCTTCGTGCTGTGCTCGCGTAGTCGGCGGGTAGCTTTAAGAGGTGAAACGGGTCTGAAACGATACAAAGAGGAATAACCAATTAGTGTTGAATGACTCGTCACAGGTCCTCCAAAAGTAGGAATGTTGATGGGACAATGAGGATTTAATGACGGGACGCACTGGGCACGTAGTCTGATTTAGGTTCTTTTTAAACACCCAGATTCACTGATTTACCATTTCATTGCCATTTCAGAGCTCCCGCTGACTCGGCCGTTTCTGGTGAAAATATTCACAAGCGTCTGCTACGAAACGTTACGTTTAATACTTCGAAACTGTTGCATACAGATACAGTACAATTGGCCGTGGGTCTGCTGTGACAATCGTTCATCTTACTTAGGCTCCGCGAAACCTCGCCAATCCCTCGCGCCCGATTCAGCCGACGCTTAATAAATGTACAAAGAAAGCGCGATATGTGACGGTACTCGACGGAATATCGTTTCCTGGAAGACATAGTTATCGTCAGTCAAAGGGTGAAGGAAATTGTCTACAGATGCAAATGCTTCAGTCCTCTGATTGCAAAATAGTCGAGCGCCAGTCGAGTCGATATCGGTAAACTGGAGTAGTAATAGGCGTTAGTAATAAAATATAGGATTCCACTGGAACTAGAGAGTCAAGCTCGCGGCGTCGATCACGTGGCCGGGAAGATTTTGTGCAACTTCTTCTGGTGCTCCACCAGCTTGTCCCTCCTGTAGAATTTCTTCACGCACAGATTGCAATGGTGCTTCGGCTCCTCGCAGTGGAGCTTCATGTGCGCCGCCAGGTTGTGCTTGTACTTGAACCAGCCCTGGCAGATCTGGCACTGATACTTGGGTGCCTGGCCGCACTCCACCCGCAAATGCCGCTTCAAGCAGGACGCGCGCATGTAGAAGCGGCTACAGTTCGGGCACTTGTAGGTGGATTGACCTCGCGCGGTCCAAACTGGCTCGTATATGCTCTGATTCTTCAGCTCCGCCGATACCGCGTCCGCGTGGTGCATGCCGACGGCGTCCATGATGTCTCGGTACGGGTGTAGCCAGTAACCTGAAACGAAAAGAGCCAATGAAGAGGATGTTCCATTCGCTGCGCACTGAATGTTTCACGGAGGACGCGGAGAGTGTCCTCGCCTGGAATATGGACAGACCAAGCTGGAAGCTGATGGACTTCCCAAGCAGAAACTGAACGCACGTGGGACATTGGAGGCTCTGTGTATTACCTGGTCGTGTCAGCGATTAGCCGATGTGTTATCTCCTTGTTAGCTTCTCGTTGTTAGGCGTTAAGTTTTTTTTTTTTATGAGCAAAGTGGAAACGGCGTTCACCTACTACCGTGCGCTAATTCGGAACGTCACACGACCGAGGCAAGGGTTTTCCAAGGATTGACAGTTTGAATAAACAGACACGCACCCTGGGTAAGATTTTCGCATGAAATATATACAAAACATATATGTACACAGTATAAGATAATGAAGTATGTTATGTAAGTGATTCGGCGTGCAATAAATACGGAGTTACATCGAGTAACGTACGTACCGTTTCTTCTTCGTCGCGAGGGGAATTAACGGCGCAAATTAGTAACTGAAACGGGACCAGTTGCCGCAGAGTCCATGTTACTTCGAAATTTATTGCGAATACGAAACAATGGCTGATCTGTACAAATCGCGCTGTGCTATACAATACTCTCTATGGGGCGATACAAATAAATATCCCTCGATACATTCTTCGCTGCAGAAACTTCATTATCATCCGCAAGGTACTTGAACAATGGCATCGAACAACAATCTCAAGCTATCGTACAGATAGGACACTTGAGAAACGAGTTCCCACGTACAGTATCTGAATGCGTCGACTGTCGGCTCATTATGCAAAGCATTCCATGGCAATGGAATATCTGCGAGCGATGCCCGATTACCGAAATAAGATCGATGGTCCTGAGAATTCTGACCGAGCATCGGGTCCTCCGGTGTTCTCCGCGCAGGAGCGCAGAAAAGCGCGCGACGTGTCAAGCACCAAAGTTCCTCTTCTGCCCGCGCGTCCAAGTCCCCAGTCCCGGGTGTCAGGCGGGCCTCTCCTCCCGCTCGAGCTGGCTCGGTTTCGTCGCGTCCGCCACGTGGACGTTGTAGTGCCTTAGCAGGCTGTGCTTGTGCTTGAATTTCGCGTGGCACAGGACGCACTCGAACTGCGCCTCTTTGCCGCACTCGAGCCTCTTGTGCCGCTGCAACGATATCACCCTCCGGTACTGCCTGCCGCACGTGTCGCATGGGTATGTCTCGAAACTCACCGGTAACTGGTACCAACACGCTGAAAACAGAAATCACACGGTTAGCAAGAGCACTCCAGACGGGGGATTCTCATCACGACGACCTATAGATCCGCTGTTATCTAGACATTCTCTCTTGGATCTGGTGCTTAGTCTCTTTCGCGCGTTGTTAATGGGACGCTCGTAGGCATCGGGGGGTAAGGACAGACGAGCACGACTCGTAAACGTGGAGGTGGCAAGGGGGGTTGTGGGGGGATAGAATGACACTCACCATGTTTAGAAAATAACCCGCAACAAAGATTGTCTTTTTATTAATAATAATATTAATAATAATAATAATGTTAATAATAGTATTAATTGCTGGTAATAATCGCGATAGATATTCCATAGTTCGCTTGGTAAACCTTTCCAAAAAGAGAAAAAGATTTCAGAGTGCTTAAATACCGGAACGAGTATTCGAGGGCGGTGGTTGGGGGGGGGCAGGTAGGGGGATGGTTTGCGTTTTCTCCTCGCTAGGCGATACGCTGGTTTGTGTCGACGTGGGTGAAACGAGAGAGGCGACAGGCGAACGAAAACGAATAAACCCCGTTCTCTTAAATATTACACGATAAGGATCCGGTAACGATGGCCGATACAGGATTCATTATGCTTGGCCGAATGGACCTTCGCGTTCAAGACACTAAACGTATCGCTGCAAGCCTCGGGCTTGCCGCGCGAACATTGACGACGTGGAAGGTACGAAGAAGGAAACGTTTGTAACGAGTATATCCTACGTTAGTCCGCAGGCAGGACGACGCGAGTATCCGCGAATACTGATATCAAAAATACTGGACTCTAATCCGGGAACGAAAGTCTTCTCTTCTCTTTCTTCGCGTTACGCATGCTTCTCTCTCTCTCTCTCTCTCTCTCTCTCTCTCTCTCTCTCTCATTCTCTTTGTGCGCGCGTATAAATGTTCGTCGTATAAAAATGGAAAAAAAAAACGTTGCTCCTTAACGGACTAAGATAAATCGACGCCGCGCGGACCGGCAAAAGATGCCGATCCCGCGGCGATCAAGGAATGTTCGATCGAGTTAGAATGTTGTTGTGCAACGTAGTCGATCCTCGAGGGGATTTATAAACTCGCGGGGGATTGGAGATCGACCATTTTGCTCTCGGCTTGAGCAAACCCACGATGCGACCTTTTCGTCGGGCATAAAAATAGACGGAGGCTTTCTCCGGCGGCTGGTAAATTCTCTTAGAAGGTACAGTGGTCCCTTAAAACATCTAACGTCCATTGTCGAGTGTGGCTTTTCAATCATGACGGGCCTGCGCAGTACCAAAATCGGGGCTCGCTCGTGAACGTTACAAAACCATGGGGGTGGGTGGGGGGGGGGGGATGTACACTTATCGCTATTAAGTATTTCGCTGATACTGGGCGAGTACGATGATTGAAAACCATACACCATAAATTACGATACGCAGCGGTCGTTAGGAAAATACGATACGATATTACAACCCTCTAGCTCGTTATCTGCGATATATACTTGCTGCTCCCTCGAACCATGGACAAAGTGCGCCGGGATTTATCGGGCTCGCGTGCGGCTCCGCCGTAACGATTGCATGATCGTGTAACAATTATTGTCTATCGTAAGTCTACAGGTGCTCTCAGGTAACCGATTCTCCGGGGATTGTTCCGCGGGAATCACCAGCGAGGCGCGACCGACGATCGATCCGCGTCCCAGATCCACTCTCACACGTTTCGTTTCCTATTAGAACAAGGCACTTTCTACCCTTACTCCTTAATTACGCGCGGAATGATCAGCGATTTCGTAAACCTACCACCTCTTCGGCTGTCCAATATCTACCCTATATAAACTCCTCACGCCCCAAGATCGCTGTACCGTAATATCTATAGATAAACGTACCTACGCTCTATAAAAGTACTAAAAAAATATGCAACTTTCTGCGAGTAAAAAATTTCGAGAGTGATAACGCGATCGTAGATTTTGCTCCCGATATCGTTCGCGCGATAGTGTCCGGCAGCGATCGCCCCCTCTATTGTTCGTGCCGCTGCTTTAAGTCGATAAAATCCGGAAACCCGGGAACGCACTGTGCATTCGCGTGTTTCGTCAATGGAATGTTTCGCTGATCGTATGATATGTATAATCGATACACGTACATGTATTTCGGAATGCTTCTTCCGTGGTACGATCGTCATAGAAATAAAGATGTAAAATGGCCTGAAACTGAAGCCCGTGTTCCAGTTACTTAAATAAACGACCAAATATCGAGGTACATCCAGAAAGGAGAAATAGAAAGGAGAAATCGAAATCTTGAGAACTTTAAATAACATAAAATAGATTATGTACAAGTAGAACCGAAATACCACGATAAATTTATATATTGAGGTAATAATTCGAGAAAAGGGAAATTAATCTAGCAGCTCGCCCACACGGCCGTTCGTAAGTGAATACGAACTCCCATATTTCTAAATCTCTTACAATTATTCGACAAGTAACTAAAAGAAGAAATGCTTCGAGACTTGGACACGTGTAACGCTGGCGACGCAGCGTTCTGTTATTTACAACGATTATTCGTGATTTATATTACAATCTCTATCTGTGGCCCAGTAATTGCTCAGCTCGCGAATCCAAGAAACAATAGAAAAGGAAAACGGAGGAAATAAAGTGCTCGATGCTGGAAACTCATACAATTTCACGATTAACGCGTTGTACGTCGATCTTCCCAAACAGAGGCATTTTCGTAACATCCAACCATCAGTTTCAAATTTGAAATACATCTGACAATAATTATATTTCATATCACCAACGGGAAGCCCTTTTCCTCGATTCCTCAAAGTCACGGGTGCCGCCAAGGCACACGAAAAATAATCATCCCCTGTATTAAAAACGATCGAAACCAAATTCACCGTTTCCCCCAGCGCGATGCAATACTTACTCCAGCTCGTTCATCTTACCGAAATGGAAAGTCACTTGCCAAGCCACGAATTCACTGATCCTCCTCCGTTAAGAAGCTAAACCGTAAGTTTGCAAGAGAATGGACACAAAGCACTTTGCTGGCCGAAGCCCAGCTTCGACCCCCCCAGTGTTCGATTGAACCAAAACGACGTACAAAGCGTTAACGAAGAACCGTTTCGCGGGAAGGGAGGGACGAGACGCGGGGCCGTGCGTCTCGTTTCGGGGCGTTGAATTTCCAGGACGATCGTGCCAATGGAGGAGCTGTTATTAGGCGGCGTCGTCGTAGCCGATCTTCTGGTGGTGCCGTTTGTAGTGCACGGTCAGGTTGCCTCGTTGCCTGGCCTTGTACGGGCACTCGGGGCACTGAAACGCCGGCGGCTTGCCGCCGCACTCGACCATCTCGTGCCGACGCATCGTGCTCTTCCACCGGTAGCCCTTGCCGCAGAAACGACACCTGAACTTCCGTTGCTGCTCGTGGGGCACGCCCATGTAGACGACGCTGAGGTCGCGGGGCTGCGGCAACACCTCGAACGAGTCGGGGAACACCACCTCGCGCGTGGACGACGACGAGGTGCGCGCGTTGTTGTTGTCGTTCCCGCTGTCGTAGCTGTTGCTGTCACCCGCGTTGCTCACCCGCCTGCTGGCCAGCACCACGTTGCTCCTCGTCATCGTGGCGGACGTGGAGGAGCGGGCTTTCTTGCACGTCTGCTGCTGTTTGTAATCGGACCGCAGCAACGACAGCAACGCGACCATTCCTGCAACAGGTCCCGGCGCCAAGCGAGACGCGAGATCGAGGTGAGACGTTATTCTAATTAAATGAGAAGTTAAACGAAACGGAAGTTCGATGGGTGGGGAGCGGGGGATGGAGGACGGTGAGAGGTTGTTGGTTGTGTCTCGAACGATGCACGGATAATGGGTGTTATGCGACTGGCGAGATAGATCAGTGAGATATTAAACCCGTAACCAACCCAACACATAACGTATCAGCCAATAGCCCCGAGAGATAGGTGCGCCCAGGGTAAAATTTTGCCGTGTGTACGTGAAGAGGCGTGAGGTTTCCGAGGCCAGAGAAGGTGGACAGACGCAGGCAATGAATGGCGATATCGTATACAAAGATTCTGGTTAAACCGCGGATCCAAATGGGCGAGGGGGTTGCTTCCTCGCCTGTCTCCCGTGGGGATCGCTCGATCCCAGAATTAGCGGGTGATCGGTCGTCTCTCCACCTGCTCGGAGCCTCCGTCTTAAATGAAGAGATGCCAATTTCCAAACCCCTCCAAACAAAGTAACCAAACAGGATGCTTCGGATGATAATCGTGTAGGGTGATTGTCGCTTCGTGGGCAGTCAGAGAAATAAATCAATGTACAAGTGTTTCGTGGAATTCCGACGAGTTTATGGTAATATACATATACAGTTCAGAGTGGGTGGGGCAACGAGCCTGATCGGCAGAGAAATCCATTGTCTTTCGTTTGGAACGCGGGGCAGTCACAGTCCCGAGGTGCTCGGGCACGGGGATGAAGGTTCGCGCGGCGACTCGACGCGGGGGAGCACTTTTCGATCGCCCGTGGCTCATATTCTGTGAATGGCGATCATGTGGTTGTTCATGCTACTCTTTTGAAGGAACTTCTTCTGACACATGGGGCAAACGAATTGCTTGTCCTTGCCGCACTCGTAGTGCACGTGACGGTTCAGGGAGCTTTTGTTCTTGTAACTACGATCGCAACGCTTACAGGGGAACGGTTTCTTGACAGAGCCGATGCCCCGATACCCTGAAACAAAAACACGCACGATCCAGTTTAATCCTGAGCTGAATGCCGAGGAATGGTCGTGAGAACAGCCACTGCAACGGTGAATCACTGATTCAGCCTCGATACCACTGTACAATGGTCTCTGATCGAGCTAAATCAGTGCGGGACTTTCTTAAATGTACACCTAGCTTACGTCAACATTCCTGATTCACGAGAATCCTCTCGTAAATCCCGCTAGTTCCCTACAGGATAAACGAATGGTTAGTAATCGCTACAAGAAACACGCGCGTCATCGCATCATCAGTTTATTCGTGTTACTCCAGAATTATAAGGAACGCTCCGAGCGAGGAAGAGAGGCACGAGTACCGTTTACTCGCAATCCTGATTACAAACGTGTTCGTAGCTGCTTTTCTATACCCTGGTGTGGGGATCAGGAACCCCCATCATAAGAGGGAGCTCGGACTAAGGGACCACGGAGAGCCGGCGTTAGCCGTGCCGGCTAACCCTGCTGATCGGCACGCGGACGGCTCGGGTTCGATTCCCGGCGCCGTGGCTCTCTTTTTCCGAGGCTCCCAAAACGTAGGAATATTACGTTACCGATTCCTACACTAATGTGTTATCTCAAACTGTCGCGGGCAAACTTATATACCACCATTCTTCCCTTCCCGTCGACCGCGCTCGGTCGTTGCACGCGTATGTACACACCACAGCACCAACGCCGCTCTCTCCAGTCTATTTATTTATGTAACAATTGAGTAGCTTGCGATGCTTGTGGGTGACGTGGGAGTCCAGGTTGAACTTCCTCTTGGAGCTGAAGCGGCAGTAGGGGCAGTGGAACTGCGGCAGCATGCCGCACTCGAGCTTCAAGTGCCGATAGAGGGAGGACGCGTTCGAGTAGATCTTCTGGCATTTGCCGCAAGGATACATCCTTCGCGGCTTGCCCGACGTCCTGGCCAAACAGTGCAGCCGGAAATCTGCGAAAAATTGTAGGGTCAGCGAAAGACGGGCACGACTGCGAAGGAAGTGCTGTGGAAAGCGACATTCAAGGAGCAGGAACGATTCGACTCAACTATCAATTTAACGGTGGTGTGGTGGCCAAAAAGATTGCAACTCGGGACCGCTCTCACTCGAGAGAGAGCTTTGGAAAACACAGTATCGCGATGGCCGAGCCAGTTTAGCGTGTCTACGTTCTGGGAAGACTGTTAGGCTCGCTAGTGCCAACGTGGATTAAAGGGGACTGTGTGCTTGATGAGGATGGAGCGGGAAGAAGTGTTTGAAATGCGTAGAATGATGGTTAGAATGGGCGATAATCCGAGAAAGCCTGAAAAGGTTGTTTCGAGACGAAACGCGTCGATTGGGTTGCTTTGTGACTAGAAATGGCGTCCGGATGGCTCCTTCCCGTGGCAGGGATGCCAATCATCGCCGTTTACGTTGCAATACATAGTAGTCTCCGGTATCAGAATATAATAACATTTATTTCTATAAAAAGATATCCGAAACAAAGGTATCCAACAACAAAGTGCGCGCGCCGACACTCGGGCTCTCTGTTAATTGTTAACGTTGTAGAGCATTTTGTAGTGAATCTGTCTGATGAACTCGCCGTTCCCGGAAGTCAGGAGAACGGGCCAACATTCCGGGCTCTCCCTCACGTGCCGGTGCAACGACTTCCGCCATTTGTACGACTTCGAACAGGCCAAACAGGTGTTCCACTCTGAAAAAGAAACGCGTTTCTCTCGTCAATCATTTCTCATCTACTTGGAGGGATACTTAGAGGAGGGCGCTTTCCTCTCGGCAGGCGGTGTTGTGTCTCTCGATCTTTACCTTATCGCTAAAACTGGACTGTTCGCCCGGCTACTGTTATCTGTGTGTATTTCTTTTTCTGTTGTTTTTTTTTTTCTCTTTTTTGGTCGGGTAAAGGGTGGATCGTGGAGACAAAGTGGGAGGTTGCGACGTCGTTTTGAAACAGAAACAGGTAAGGGTGTTCGCCACCTCCGTTGAAGTGTTGCAGATTCCGAGGCCGTAAGCCTGCGTTACGTCAGAGTTGCTTATCACTGAGAACCACCGGTTCCATTCCAAACGACACGTTGCTTCTCTGCTTCAAATCGACGGCTCGCCATCGACACGCGTTCTTTAACGCGGTTACCCGAAAGTGAAGAGTAGGGGCGACTCTCGAAAGCGTGTCGAGGGTCGCTTGGTGGAAAAACCGAGCCCAATTACTCGAAACCTTCGAGTAGCTCCACAAATTACTATTCAAACGGTCGGCTACCCGGCTCAGTGCACCAAATCGAGTCTCCATCGACTGGGACTTCGAGTTACTCGAACTTTTCGAGTACTCTGGCAGCTACATAGAACGGACAGACTGGCGGCACTTCTTTCTTGGAAACAGCTGCAAGGAATATCGAATTTTCTACGACTCCCCTCCTAAGACTGCCGTATCAGCGAGCCCTGGTCAAAACAGATCGATAGCTTCCAAGAGATTTATTTACAAACACCTAAGGATACCGCCATGCTTCCGACAGAAATGTACACTATGTTACAGACAATTCATCCGGAGGAAGAACACAGAAGGGCGCGAGATTGGTGTCCGCCCAAGAACCCCTCGCGATAATGTACAACATGACTTCTTAAGAAGGGAAGGCTACGAGTGGATCAAGTAGGTGAGCATCCAATTACATCCAGGAAAGCCGCTAATATGCAGTACCAATCATAGTCTTTCCTCGTGAGAAGTCCACAGGCGTTTCCTAGCGAACGTTTTTTTTTTTTCTTTTTATTTCTCAAGCCCATCGATTCTTTGGATTCGTTCAATCAAGCTGGTCCACTTTAATCCGAGACCCCTGGAGGAACTCGTGCAGCCTCAGCCGTGCTTTTTGCGCATGTGCTTCAACAAGTTACACCGTAACTTGGTCCTCCTCGGACAATAGGGGCACTGATACTTGGGCGCCTGGCCGCACTCCTCCCTTATGTGCCTGGTTAACGAGCTGTAATACATGTACACTTTCCCGCAGGCCTTGCACGCGTGCCACTGGCCCCTAACTAGGCAACCTGCAAAAAGAAATTACAGCGGTACGTTAGTAAGAAAGGAAAGCCGTGGGACCCTGCCGTTCGTTTGCCACCCTGATCGCTGATACCTGTTATCCATGGTTCCTCCCACGAAACGCCCTCGTTTTTCACGGGATTACCACGTAGATTAGTTTAAGCTACATGGAGGATCAAGCTTCGCTTTCAATTACCGAATAACATTGCACGCGTGGCTGCGGAAACATTATTGCCTGAGCCAGTACATAACGAGACGATCGAACTAGTGGGGAAGCGAAATATCAAGGATCAGTGGAGCAACGGAAATCCGTGTTCATTATCGTCGATTCAAATGCAATTCGCTGCTCATGGCCACGCTACACCCTTCGCGCCATTCAGCTACCCCCGTTAGGTTTCTTCTCGTTTCTCCGCGCAGATCTGCGCTTTCAGACACAGAGAGGCCTGTTTCTGTGGTCGTGACCCAGTGAACAGATTATACAGGGTGTCACCGAGCTGCTAATTGAATTTGGCACCACAACTCGGTCTACGATGCAGCAAAAATGGGCACGCATGAAAAGCATCGTGTTACACATATTCGCCCACACGCACCCTTCGTCGCCTCCTTTGCGACTCCTGCCCTCGCGACGTCGTTCACCAGGCGAGATACAGAGGTCGAGGGACGGTGACAGAAATTAACAGCGTACGTACAGAAAAGCGGGGGATGAACAGTTGCGATTAATTAAACTCGGGGGTTCCGTGCACTCATTAGTACTTCGTATTAATTCCACTCTACCACAGCGAGTCGGACTTGATTCGGATTAAAAGAGAAACCAGGACAATTGCAACGTCCCTTCGACGCCACTTTATTCAGCTTGCCACGTTCAAAGAAACGTGCCTGCGATTTACACAGTCGGCGATGCACTTTCATCGTTATCGTAGCAACATACAGCCCCATCGAACGTCTTCTTCTATATTACTTCTCTCTCGTTAGGTTGACGGTAGATTTAAACAACAGTGGAACGTTATTTCACTCAAAACATGCCGAAGGACGTCTCTCTTCTCACAGCGAACGTCTCCAACCGTACATGTAAAAATAAACTCGGCTCTTCCACCTGATTCTGCTGTTCGGTGGTCGTTAACGCGAATAACATCTTTCGCATGAGTTCTGGGCCACGCCGAAGGAGACCCACGGAATTAAGGTAACAGAATGGTAAACCATACACTGAACGCAGTTCTTCCTCCCCGGGGGATGCGCGAAGGCTAAGTCCATAAAACCAGGATGTCCCAAGATCGAAACGTCACGGAACATAAACACGATAATTGTTTTTGTACATCGCACTCGAGTTCCCGTGGAATGAAAGGCCCTCGGGCCGAGGCTCCCCTGGCTGGAGCTTAAATCTTGGCCGCGCAACCGTGCTCCTTCTTCAGGTGGTTGAGCAGGTTGAATTTCATCGGCATGATACTGTGGCAGAAGGGGCACGTGTACAAAACCCTGCCGCACTCCTCCCTCACGTGACGGTTCAGGGCCATTCTGGACCTGTACGTTTTCTTGCACTCGCAGCACACGTGGAAACCTGAAAAGAAGGAAGAAAGGTGCGTTTGAGTGCGTCGGTCCCTCCAACTTTCAACGATTCACGAGCAAGCTTTCGCCCCCACAAAAGCAAAGCATACTATCCGCCCTCATCGCTCTCGGCCACCCCGTCGTCCCCTCGAATCGAGTTCGAGCGCCCGCCTGTCCACGAAGGCTCCCCTGAAACAGCATACACAGACAAGTCTCCAAATCCTCGCGTCGCCGCGCTCCCCAATCTCTTCGCGAAGGGACATTCACAGCCGACACAAGCGAAAGGTCGTTGGAAAGGGGTCCAGCGAAGAATGATTCGTCGTATCTCTCTTTATTTCAAAGTGTACAAGATTCGAGTATAAATTCGATCCCTGCTGCGCCTTGGTTCGAGCACCAATCGGCGTGACCTGGATAAAATACTATGTACAGAGGATCTGGTATTGTCGCGGGAGGTTGAAGAACTCTCGACCGAAAGGATTCGTCGGGAAACAGGGTGGTTCGTCCAGCTAGTGCCTCAAGGATGACTTTCTCGCGCGTTTCTTCGGCAGGCGTTTGATTTCGGCATCCATGGACCCGGCGAATCGACTCTCTGCCCTGTGGGAGATCGGACGCTGCACGATCCGCCGCCTCACGCGGCAGTCCTGGCCGTGCTTCAGTCGCAAATGGCGAATCAGGCTGTCCTTCAGGTTCATCACGCGCTGACAGTGCGGGCAACGGTACGGCTTTTTCCCGCATTCCTCTCGCTCGTGGCGCAGCAAGCTCTTCCTCCACTTGAAGCTCTTGCCGCAAGGACCACAGGCGTACACCATGGCTGAAACACGGAAAATTAATCACTCGTTATTTTGGGGTTCCAGAGAAAACCGCGACCCACTTTCCTGCCAGACGCTGCGGACCGCACTCTTGCGTTCGAGGATAATCGTTCCGGGCTGGGAAACGTGGAGAACGAGCAAGATCGTAGCACATTATGCGGAACGTTCGTTGACTGGTATAACAAGGGTGTGTCATTGGTGAACGTTGCATGTACGAGATCTATTTGGAATCGATGGTCCCCTTATGGTATATACGTGGGTGGTTTGCACTGTAAAATGAAGTAGGAAAGACGATGTACCAAGGCAGAGGAAACCTTGGGCCTCTTTCAATCGATTTCACGGTCCAAACTGCCCACGCGTATTAAAGGCACTACCTTTTTCAGAGGCAGCTTGAATTGTTTTGCTCTCCTCTTTGCTCGTTACCGCAGAGGAAGCGCACAGTAATCCACGTTTCACTCGCAGCGCGTCACAGCTAAAGAATAAATCGTCGAAGGTCACCGCGAGAGGAGATCTTCTCGATCTCCCTTGGCCAGAAATGACAGCCCCCGTTCGTTTCGTTTGCAATATCCTTGCACTGATTCTTTATTTCTTTCCTTTTGGTATTAAGAAAATACATGCATTTAAGAGTACTAAGGGTTACGTATTAAGTTCGCGCGCGCGTCCTCTTCCGTCGCCCGAGTCTTTCCTTACAATACGCGCGATCGACGGGATCGATTCGCCACGGAGTTACAGACGTTCTAAAGGACACGTTGCGCGAGCGTGATTCTCTGCCTTCGATTTGTAATCCGAGCGAGCGAATCGGAACGGCGAGCAGTCCTGTGGCGTATAAAAGATCCGACGATCTGTATAATGCGTATATCTAATCGATCAGTCGAGAAAGTTTGCGTTCTACGTAATCCAGCGGCGCAAACTGGAGAGCTATCAGAAGTTCGCTAAAGAAAAGGAAAATCACGGTCGCAGGGAAATTCACTTCCTGCTTGCGAAGCACAGCTATGGAAAACCATTCTTCTCTACCGTTCTGACGACCACGTAATCTGTTCGTCGAGACATCCTCTAATTTAACAATCACTAGCGTGTTCGTAATTCACTCCTCGCATCACTTTCGCCTGACATCGGTAAAGCCGTCGACCGCGACGAAGCTACTACGTACAGATTATAATCCAGCAGTTAAATTAACTTGCAAATCCTACTTGAATTACCATGCCGATGCAATCAGTGAATCACGCCATCACAGGCCAGTGTAACTGAAAATATAAAAGCGAGTACCTCTGCTGGCTGAATTTACCACGAGGTGACAGGAACAGAAGGTGACCCTTTAAGGGGTAACACCACTCTAGAGGCAGAAAAAAATACCTAAATTTGACAATTTATTTTGGGAGTATGACAAACGGAATAGAATTTCTTTTCAGAGGGTTTATTTAACACATATTGAAGTACGGAAAACAATTTTTTTATTGTCATTTTCATACAAAATAGCGGCGACAGAGCCTGTCGTCGAAAACAGCTTTTTTGAAAACACCGCCACGGGAGGGCGGATTTCTCGGCATGTATGAGTCCGGGAATAAAAAATTAAAAAAAAATTATAATCTATATACAATTGGCTTTGGAAGTACGTAGGGGTTCTTTTTTTAATCAATTTTTGTGGAAGTGGCGCACTTTTTAAGAAATGAATTGATTTTTGCCCTAAACATGAGCATTAAATTGTTTATAAAAAAAAGAGTTTACATTCAATCAAAAAACGGCTACGTACTTCCAAAGAGAATATTGTTGTGAAGCTACTGTAAAAATTTCAAATCGATCCATGCAATAGTCTCCGAGAAATCCGTCCTCCCAGTTTGAAAGAAGTGGTTTCGACGACGGGCTCTGTCGCCGCCATTTAGTATGAAAATAACCAGAAAAAAATTGTTTTTCGTACTTCAATATGTGTTAAATAAACCCTCTGAAAAGAAATTCTATTCCGTTTTATTATTATTTATTGTCAAATTTAGGTATTTTTTTCTGCCTCTAGAGTGGTGTTACCCCGTAATTTATTTACAGAAGAAAGTATGATAAAGACCACCAGGTAAATGGTCCTTCGACCACCACATCCCTCTGTTAAACCTCCATAAAGGGTGCCTTCCGTTCTCATCAGCTCCTGCCAAGTTCGAAGCCAACAGAGACGCCCGGGTGTACACTTGCAGCCGCTCCGCCCTGTGGCAGTTAGATACCACGTTTCCCGTCGTCCTTTCGAGAGATCGTTCCCGCCGCTACGCACAGGAACGCCAGGAACTACCAGCTATAGATAGGCACGAAGGAGCTCTGCGACGCTGATTAAGGCAACTCGATGGCGCGTTTATTCGAGGAGGAAAGGATAAACCGTCCACGGGGTCGGCCACGGGTGTTCACGTGTTGGACGAGGTGACCTTGAAGTGCTGCTCGGCCTGGTGGGCGTGCAGTATGAAGGCCTTGAACGCGGCGAACGGGCACAGGGGGCACTTGAACTGCGGCGGTTCGCACTTGTGCTTCAGATAGTTGCTCCACATCTTGTAGAACTTGCTGCACATTGTGCACGTGTAGCCGAGCACCTGGTCGCCCATGTACATCTTCCGGTAGGCTGAAAGCAGAGGGACCAAGTTAGAGATAAGCACGGCCGGGAAGCGAACGGGAGAGGAGAGAGAGCGAGAGAGAGAGAGAGAGAAGAGGAAGGAGGCATTTCGGTCAACGGAACCGCTAAGGTCCTACGAAAGCTTCGAGGCATCGGCGTTCCCGGGGCCTCGATTAGACGGAGAGAAAGCTTTTTCTGGATCGACAGGGATACACTCGGGGAGACATCCTCGCTGGGGGGCTCGATGGGAAGCTTCTGTGGACTCAGGGGGGTGGAGGGACAGTCAGGGGTCGTGAGCTTAGAACGTAATCCTGTGGAACTCCTTTATTAAAAAGGAAGGTGAATCGTTTTCAATCGAGCGTATGTAAAGTGAGTTACACGTAGGTTTGGAACGGTGCGTTAAAGGGCGATGACGTGTAATGAAGTCTATCAGGATATGAATTACGTTCCTCGTTTTCTTTGCTCCTCGAGTTGCTTCCTCCTCGGTGGATACTTCTTCGCTGCTTAAAAGGGCTATTGCAGAAATGTCAGTGTCACTTTCATTCTTTTTTCTCGACGGATTCGTGTGCTTTCATGGGACAGGTTGTACGATCGCTGTAAATACTCTTTATTTCGACTGGAACAGGTATACATTCGTAAATATCAGTCCGCGTGATAGAATCGATATACAGCATGCAGTAGCGTTTATAGTTTTAAACAGAAGCCACTGGAGCCCCGAATGAAACGTCCCGTTCACTGGCGTAAGTGTAAGGGTGGACAAGGCCGTTGCGGAGGCCAGTAACAAAGGTATTTATAAAAGGAAAACTTCGCACAATGTTCTGTAGTACAGAGAAGTTAATTGGCTGGTTTATCACAGGTTTCTCAGGGGCAGCTTGAAACGTGGTCTCAACGCTGGCTTATAAATAAGTTTCGGAAACAATACTCATAGACTGCGCCATACGCAATTAGAACACCGTGGCCGTTTCGAATGGTTCGAAAGGCGGCGCGTTCGTTTGCCGACTAAGGACAATATACTTTTCCTAATACTCGGGCGAGAGGTGCCGCCTCTCGCCGGAAGCCCGCTATGCGCGCGCGTCAGTCTTCGGGGGAACAGTTCTAACGAGCGGAAAGCATCAATTGTAGGCGTCACTGTGGTGCCTCTTCTTGTGGTTGTCTATGCACCATTTATGAGGGCTCGTGTATGGGCATGCCTCGCACGCGAACTTCGGCTTTGCGTTCACGCACTCGAACTTGCGGTGACGCCACAGCGACCTGTGGACCGCGTACGCCTTGCCGCAGTCGATGCAAACGAACTTTCGTTCCTTCGCGTCCGACATGCTCCGCAGGCGAAGCTGCTGCTGCTCCTGCTGCTGCTCGCCCCTCGGCGCGATCCTGCTCACCTGCCCGTACGCGTAGGTGCTCTTGTAAGGCCATAACAACGCTGAAACAACAACACCACACTGGTTAATCGGGTGCCCAGGGACCGACGAGCAATCACAGCGAGACTCCACCCTCCTCTCTCATCGTACAACATACATTTATACAGAATCATCGGGTCATTATTTTGCCGCGATTGATGATATTTCGGGGACTCCCTGTTTCCCCGAGGCCCAAGCGGCACTGAAAGAACCACGACGCTTCGCCAAGGGAATCTAGAAGCGCCGACTCCGATCAGTTCAAGGAAACACATGCTTGCTGGTACGCTAGACAAACGTATCGAATGGTTTATTACGTTCCTGACCGACTTACAAACAACCTGACCGTCTTAATTCAGTTCGGTAAATGGTGTCTACGGTATATATCGCCTGCTACGATTGAATATACGGCTGCTGTTATAAAATACATAGAAATCGTGCACGCTACTA
Source organism: Andrena fulva (assembly GCA_946251845.1). NCBI lineage: Eukaryota > Metazoa > Arthropoda > Insecta > Hymenoptera > Andrenidae > Andrena > Andrena fulva. Next base: position 54,091,060 of record OX276329.1, on the reverse strand, counting down.
GTAGCGTTTACAGTTCGTCGGCTTAATCTACCCTCCCGCACCTCTTCTTCGCCCCCCGTCGGGGGTCACTGAACGTTAACTGGGAAAGGATCGTGGAATGTCCCGACGTGTCGATTACGGTACCAACGACGCACAGATCTAAGCAATAGCCTAGCAAAAATAATACCTTCGGAGGGGGTAAACGTCATACTGAGTTCGTCATAGGGTCGCGAACAGTCCCGCGGAAGATATATATACACGTGCACGCAATGGCCCTTTCACCGAATAATCCCTAACGACCTCGCGAATAATTCTACGACACTCGTGCGACCTCTGTCGGGGGTCGCTTGCTTCCCTCCCGACCTATGCACTAAACTTCTCGAGAAGGGTTTAGAGGAAGAGATACACCGGCCCCTAGCGCGGGTGGCCGTCGCGACGGCTCGTCAAGCTACAATCCCCCGGCACTCCTAAGCCTCGAGGCAGAGTTCCGTTAAGAATCGGCCTACTCTTTCGGCACGCTCGTGTCCGGCGCGCGATGGAACGTCTTCATGTGCCTGCGCACGCAGAAGGAGTAGTTGCTGCGGAAGTTGCAGAGGTCGCAGCGGAACTTGAGCACCCCGGTCTCGTGGACGTTCCTCACGTGCCTCTCCATGTTCGCCTTGTAGGTGCTCTTGTACGGGCAGAGGGAGCAGGCGAACTGGGCGTTCCTCGGGTTCATCTTGCAGCCGAACTGCACGTGCCTCCTCAGCAGGTTCTTCAGCGGGAAGACCTTCTTGCAGAAGCCGCACATGTGGCGCTTGTGGATGATCTGGTAGGCGGACATGGACTGGGCCGCCTCGGAGATCTTGAACTTCTCGAGGTCCGGGTGAAGCGGCAGGCCGTCCACGGGGCTGTAGCCGTCCGCGTAGCCCGGAACGTTCCAGGCGCCTGAAACAGAGCGAAAGGACAGCGATGAAGAGGTGTTCGCGGAGGATCGACGATGCCGCCTGTTCCGCTTCGACCTACGCGTGCTTCGCGGGTGCTCAACCGCGCTGGCATTGTACCGAACGACTATTGGGATCGAGTAACGTGTGTTTTACTCATCGAGAACAGTGGAGAACAATGGGTAGGAAACTTTTCCTCGTGTTTGCTTTACGCGTTGATTCGATGCGGCACGAATTGGATTCGTGCGCGACCGATGTCCTGGAATGTTGCAATTGCCTTTACAAAAGACGGACGCGCCGGTGTTAGCGCGCGGGGATATGGTACAGGTATGTCTAGGAGCGTTGGTCGACATGTATTTCGACGCTACAACGTCGCGAGACACGTTCTTATTGTTCAGATGAGTTGCTGAAGGATTTGCTGAGCCGGGGCACGCGAGTGCACGTGTCTCGTGTGCCTGAACAGAATGTCCTTTCTGCTGGTCCTGTAGTCGCAGAGCTTGCAGCAGAACATGGGTGGCAGGCCGCAGCCGGTGCTCAGGTGGCGGTGAAGACTCGCCTTCCAGGTGTAACCTTTGCCACATCTCGGGCAGACAAACATTGGCTTGCCAGACTGATCGAGCGACTCGTCCCGCGGCTGACTCGACGAGCCCCCTAAAAATCAAAAGCGTGCACGTTAGAAGGCTGTGCCGTTCAGCTGGCTTCGTGACCAGTCGATGCAACGGAACGGTTGCGTTCAAAGGTGAATGCCAGCGGCTTAACGATGTCCGATCGCAACGAGGTATGAATGACGAGCGACGATGGATGAAGCATGGGGAACCGAGTCACCGGCGTTCTGCGGCGTCGATGATGAATGATCTGGGGTTCATGGTTCCATCTTTATTGCGCGATGCGAAGCATTGGGATGGAAGTGTGCAGAGTATCGGTGGCCACGGCAAAATGCGACAGCGTTTATGAATGATACGTTTATTACAAATCATAGTGTGCCAATAATAACTACAGCTTACTGAAAAAAAACACACAAGAATTTGGTCGACTCGCGGCAGCGTGGTTTGGAAGAGGATCGACGATCGAGATTTACACGTCGTCATAGTCCGGCGGGCAAAGGATACTCGGGCGCTTTTTAGGGCGTCGAGGGCCGAAACGGATCTCCTCGAACGTCCCGACGGCTGCGTGCTCGCGCGCAATGTGATGCTTCAGCTTGTTAGCTGTCCTGCCTTTATGAGTACAATAGGGGCAAGCATAGAGCGGTTCCATCTGACAGTAATAATTCATGTGCCTCCGCAAGTTCCCCCAGTCGCTGTATCTCCTCATGCACTTCAAACAGAAAAGCTCCTGCTTGCACCGGAACACGACGTCTCCCGGCAGCTGGTCGCAAAACATCATCCGTCTGCATCTTTTGCCTGTAACAGTGATTAGAAACGTGGCGTGAATGATCGGCAAGATCTGCTGAAGAATTAAAAGGAGACAAACATACTCTTATCTGGTTCGGTAACATCCATCAGCCGCTGAAAATGGGCCGGACGCTGAAACTGCTGGAAGAACGTTGGAATGTCAGAACAAAGAAAAAGGATTCTGTAAGTGGGAGTGTTTGGGGGGGGGGGGGGGGGGGGGGATAATCAAGGAGCACCTAGTCTTCGACGATTTCCTCGGCTATTCGGTATCTGAGTGTCGAGGGAAAGCGTCACACGAGATACTTAAACCGTGTGTGGGTGTATTTATGGTTTTCTTCTTTTTAAGGGGACCTTCCGGTCTAGAGCCCCAAAAAATAGGTGATTTTTAGGAATTAATTAAAGGAAAACTACTATATATAATTTAATGGGACTTTTTGCATTGTATTAAGGATGTCTTAAGTTATAGAAATATATTTTTTGTTTTTTAATTAATTATTGCAGACGGCCCTGGGGAGTCGTTAAAGTCAAGGCGTCAAAAAATTGATCCAAATCGGTGGGGCCTGTATCTCCAAAAGTTATTATCCGATTCGACTGAAACTTATTTTATTTGGAAGATTATATTTCTGGCTAGGGGGGGGGGGGGCGGGGTAAAAAACTAAAAAAATGACATTTTTTTTAGAAAATAACGACACTTGAAGTTTGAAATCACTTTTCCCTGTACTTTTCGTCCTTTCAACGCCTTTGAAAATTATAAATTTTCAATTTTTTGTAATTTTTCTAGCCCCCCCCCCCCCCTAGCCAGAAGTATATTCTTCCAAATAAAAAAAGGTTCAGTCGAATCGGATAATAACTTTTGGAGATACAGGCCCCACCGTTTTGAGAACACTGTTTCGAGAAAAACGCGATTAAAGGTTTACGTGAGCGCCGAGTGCCCGGTTGTTGCCCATGCATTTGCCGCTACTCAAATGCCTATAACTTCTGGAATTTTACGAATTTCAACAAATCCTTTTAAACACGTATTCCTAAAAGGTTGAACATTCGAAAATTGAAATAAAAAAAAATCGACTTTTAGACCGGAAGGTCCCCTTAAGTAACCCCTTCGGTCATCCGAAAGTGACGAGTAGGGACGACTCTCGAAAGCGTGTTGAGATTCGCTTTGTGGAAAAACCGAGCCCAATTACTCGAAACCTTCGAGTAGCTCCACAAATTACTATTCAAACGATCGGCTACCCGGCCCAGTGCACCAAATCGAGTATCCCTCGGCTGAGACTTCGAGTTACTTGAACTTTACGAGTACTCTGGCAGCTACATAGAACGGACAGACTGGTCGCACTTCTTTCTTGGAAACAGCTGCAAGAAATATTGAATTTTCTACGACTCCCCTCCTAAGACTGCCATATCAGCGAGCCCTGGCCAAAACAGATGGAAAGCTTCCATAGATAGCTTCCTTAGTGTTCGCCCAAGAACCATTCGCGATAATCTACAACATGACTTCTTAAGAAGGGAAGGCTACGAGTGGGTCAGGTTGTAGACCATTTAATTACATCCAGGAAAACCGCTAATATGCAGTACCAATCATAGTCTTCCCACATGAGATGTCTACAGGCGTTTCCTAGCGAACGTTTTTTTTTATTTCCCGAGCCCATCGATTCTTAGGATTCGTTCAATCTAGCTGGTCCACTTTAATCTTAGACCCCTGGAGGAACTTGCGCAGTCTCAGCCGTGCTTTTTGCGCATGTGCTTCAACAAGTTACACCGTAACTTGATCCTCCTCGGACAATAGGGGCACTGATACTTGGGCGCTAGGCTGCACTCCTTCTTTATGTGCCTGGTTAACGAGCTGTAATGCATGTACACTAGGGTGGAGTGAAAAAAAACATTTTTTCAATGATCAATTTCTAATAGTGCGGAAAAGTTGTCCACTTGGCCCAATAAAACGTGTAAAAAATTTCAGCTCGATCGGATAATTTCTTCTGTGTGCACCAAAGGCCTTAACTTTCAAAATTTTTGTACAAAACTTAAGAAACTTCAACTTTCTTCAGCTGGTGGATTCTACCTTTTTTTATACCCAAGACTATATTTGTTGCGTAAATGAAGCAAAGAAACACCCGGTGGCTGGTTTCGGAACGATAGGAATGGCACTGTAAACTATAAAAAAATGCAGCTCTTCGCTCACTTTCCTAACGGAACAAGTGGCCCAGAACCAACCACGCGGAGGTAGCTGTACGTCGGGCTCCTTGTTTTTTGTATTTTATATTTTTTTCGTTTTTTTTTTAATAATTTAATTGTTTTTTATGTATTTTGTATTTTATATATTTTTTTTTTAATTTTAAGTTTTGTACTAAAATTTTGAAAGTTAAGGCCTTTGGTGCACACAGAAGAAATTATCCGATCGGGCTGAAATTTTTTACACGTTTTATTGGGCCAAGTAGACAAGTTTTCCGCACTATTAGAAATTGATCATCGAAAAAAAGTTTTTTTCACTCCACCCTAATGTATACTAGGGTGGCTCTTATTTTCGAATTTTGAATTTTCTTCGCGGCACCCCACAGAATAGTTACAAATAATAAAAAAAAAAATCTGTGTAGAGTTTGAGCCCGACCAGATAACGGGATAAGGTGCCCCTGGGCCCTTGAATAATATCCACCTTTCTCGTTCTCCCGTTATCCGATCGTGCTCAAACTTAACACAGATTTTTTTTTATTATTTGGAACTATTCTGGGGGGTGCCGCGAAGAAAATCCTGAGAGAAAAATTCACCAAGAGTAAATAAGAGTCACCCTAATGTACGCGTTCCCGCGGGCCTTGCACGCGTGCCACTGGTCTCTAACTGGACAACCTGCAAAAAGAAATTACAGCGGTACGTTAGTAAGAAAGGAAAGCCGTGGGACCCTGCCGTGCGTTTGCCACCCTGATCGCTGATACCTGTTATACACGGTTCCTTCCACGATACACCCTCGTTTTTCACGGGATTACCACGTAGATTAGTCTAAGCTACTTGGAGGACAAGCTTCGCTTTCAATTACCGAATAACATAGCACGCGTCTTATGAATTATACGTTTATTACAAATCATAGTATGTCAATAATAACTACAGTTTACTGAAAAAAGCACACAAAAACTTGGTCGACTCGCGGCAGCGTGGTCTGGAAGAGGATCGATGATCGAGATTTACAGGTCGTCAAAGTCCTTGGAGTAAAGGCTACTCGAGCCCCGTTTGGAGCGCTCTCTGGGGCGTCGAGGGTTTATATGGATCTCCGCGGACGCTGCGACGCCTGGGTGCTCGCGCGCCATGTGATACTTAAGCGCTGTGCCCATCCTGGCTTTGTGAGCGCAATAGGGGCAAGAATAGAGCGGTTCCATCTGACAGTAATAATTCATGTGGATCCGCAAGTTCCCCCAGTGGCTGTATCTCCTCATGCACTTCAAACAGCAAAGCTCCTCCTTGCACCGGAGCACGACGTCTAGCGGCAGCTGGTCGCAAAACATCATCATCCGTTTGCGTCTTTGTCCTGTAACAGTGATTAGGAACGTGGCGTGAGTGATCGGCAAAAATCTGCTGACGAATTAAAAGGAACAAACAAACTGCAATCTGGTTGGGTGACATTGATCAGCCGCTGAAACTGGGCCAGGCGCCGAAACTGCTGGAAGAACGTTGGAAAGTTAGAACAAAGAAAAAAAACTCTGTAAGAGGGTGTGTTTTTTTTTTAAACGATTTTATTCAGCTTCGATCCTCTATTTGTTTCTTGTATGTATGTATGTATATATTTTTTTTTTTTTTTTGGTATTGTTCAAATCTGACAACTCAAATATAACTCACTCCCACCAATCCAATTGTCTTGAAACTTTGCAGGCGTTCGTAGTTTGAATGGCAATACAATATTTATATATAAAAAACAAAAAAAAATCGAGGGAGTGAATAAATTATCCAGCCACCAATGAATATAACTCATAACCATAAATCCAAACAACTTGAAATCAGCCACACGAGTTCTTTACGAAAACCACAGAAAGCAGCTTTATTCGGGAGTTCGGGACGCCAGTCACATCGCGATTACCAAAAATACTACTTAATGACGTTTTCGGATGGTCGCACTGAGCGGACCGAGTGCGAACCCTACCCTATCGGAAACGAAGAGTGTGAACTTTTACCCCTCCGATTGGCCAAAATTCGCACTCAGTGCACCCCAGTGCGACCGTCCGAAAACGCCATCAATTTATCGAGAAATGATCCGTCACGTATGTACGAATAGTAAAACTAAAACTTTGCAGGCATCCGTAATATATCACCATCGAAATTGTAGTACAAGAAAATAATTATTTTTTATTTCTTAGGGCGGTATTTTCAGTCGTTGCTTATTATTCTTAAGCAAATGCTTAAGCATTCGGCATCCTTTATTAGCTACTAGGTTAGTAGACGATGCCGCATGCTTAAGCATTTGCTTACGAATAAGTAGCGACTGAAATACCGCCCTTAGTGCATTAGTGTTATCTACGACTCTCCATTTTTTTAAGTCGGCGCCAGATTTACACAGTGCAAATGACGAGGCGCCGACATTAAAAAATCGAGACTCGTAGATTAAATAAGGAACAAAATTATTCTATACCTTTTAGCGCATTTTTATTTACTTTTAAAACTGTTTATTAATAAAATCGTTTAACATAAAATTTGTTTTATATATTTTTTTTCGGAGGATAATCAAGGAGCACGTAGTGTGTGTGTATGTATGTATTGTTTTCTTATTTTTAAGTGACACGCTCGGGTACCCGAAAGTGACGAGTAGGGACGACTCTCGAATGCGTGTCGAGGTTCGCTTGGTAGAATTACCGAGTGCAATTATTCGAAACCTTCCAGTAGCTCCACAAATAACTGTTCAAACGATCGGCTACCCCGCTCAGCGCACCAAATCGAGTCTCCCTCGACTGGGACTTCGAGTTACTCGAACTTTTCGAGTACTCTGGCAGCTCCATAGAACGGACAGAATGGTGGCGCTACTTGGGCGCCTGGCTGCAATCCTCCCTTACGTGCCCGGTTAACTAGCTGTAATACATGTACACGCTCCCTCAGGCCTTGCACGCGTGCCACTGGCCTCTAACTAGACAACCTGCAAAAAGAAATTACAGCGGTACGTTAGTAAGAAAGAAAACGTGGGACACTGTCGTTCGTTTGACACCCTGAATGCTGATACCTGTTATCCATGGTTCCTCCCACGAAACGCCCTCGTTTTTCACGGGATTCCTACGTAGATGAGTCTAAGCTACTTGGAGGACAAGCTTCGCTTTCAATTACCGAATAACATTGCAACGCGTCTTATGAATGATACGTTTATTACACAATCATAGTATGCCAATAATAACTACAGCTTATTGAAAAAAAAAACAAAAAGGAGAGGATTTGGAAGAGGATGGACGATCGATATTTACAGGTCGTCAAAGTCCGCCGGGCACTGGATACTCGGGCGCCGATTAGGGCGTCGAGGGATCAGATGGATCTCCTGGAATGCCGCGACGGCTGAGTGCTCGCGCGCCATGTGATACTTAAGCGCTGTGCCCATCCTGGCTTTGTGAGCGCAATAGGGGCAAGAATAGAGCGGTTCCATCTGACAGTAATAATTCATGTGCCTCTGCAAGTTCCCCCAGTCGCTGTATCTCCTCATGCACTTCAAACAGCAAAGCTCTTCCTTGCACCGGAGCACGACGTCTTGCGGCAGTTGGTCGCAGAACATCATCCGTTTGTGTCTTTTGCCTGTAACAATGATTAGGAACGTGGCGTGAGTGATCGGCAACATCTGCTGACGAATTAAAAGTGGGCAAACAAACGAGCGTTATCGGGAACAGTCATGAACTGTTATCTGGTTGGATAGCACCGGTCAGGCGCTAAATCTGGGCCAGGCGCTGAATCTGGGCCAGGCGCTGAAACTGCTGGAAGAACGTTGGAAAGTCAGAACAAAGGTAAAGGGAGTAAGAGGGAGTGTTTTTTTTTCTGGGACTATAATCAAGGAGCATGTAGTCTTCGACGATTTCTTTGGCAATTCGGTATCTGAGTGTCCAGGGAAAGCGTCACACGAGATGCTTAAACCGTGTGTGTGTGTATTTATTGTTTTCTTCTTTTTAAGTAACACCTTACAGAGCAACAAAGTTTTTCTCTTATAGATGGTAATTTTGTTTGACGGTATCGCGAGCCAAGATGAACGGAGGGCTCGACACAGACGCGTGTCCACGGGGCACCGGTCGTCGCGTTCGAGTTTCCGTTCGACTTCGTCAACAACAATATTCGACTCGGGACGTGATCAACGAGAGAGAATAAAACGAAAGAACGAACGAATAAAATGAATGGCGAATGATTTTCACAGCCCAAACAACAAGTGCCAGTCGCATAAGTTTAACGAGGAAAATTGCCGTCGCGATGTTTGACTGCAGCGATAAAAATCCGTCGAGTCGACGCTCCTTTCTAATGTACCCCGACATCTCAAACCACGCTATATACATATACGCCTATATATCGTATATAGAGGCAGTCGTAAAAGTCCTTAAGTGCACCATTTGCAATTATATTTAATCCTATATAATTCCTTTAGTATTGCAGTCTTAAAAGATTAATTCACTTAAAAAGAGAAACCATCAAAGATGAAGAAAGAAGCATAACTTGAAACGTTCAGCACCATCGAAATTGTACCAAGCGTAAGGGGGGCACTCCGTTCCTACCGGAAGCGCGCTCGCCCCGATAGAATCACTCACAGCGCTCTTTATATGCGGTACACGCAGAGAGGCACAACTAAAAAATATCCAACTCCAACTTGCTATCGAATTAATCAGCCTTCGTTTCGAAAACGAACAACAAAGCGTAGTTTCTCGTCTTGTCGATGTGTATGTTCAGATCTAACTATAATAAGACACTTTTTAAGAAAAAAAGGGCACGCGACCCTTCGCTTCTCAACGCGATAAAATCCTCCCACATGCTACCAGTGATTCGTACCTTATCTTACAAGTATTAAGTATTTATGTGTGTGGGTGTGTATATATTCTTGTTTCCTGATAGTCGAAAGCTTATCGATTTAAAAGACTGTTCTCATCGCTGGCCGTTGACGAGCGGTACCACTTCGATCCGCGAATCATTTCGTACTTGCGTCGCAACGGACAAGTCCTCTGCGAAGTCTTTATTCCTCGTTCGGCCGAACTTTATCGAACATTGAGTCCCTCGTTCACTTTCACGTTCCTGTACAAGGTGTACAGTGGTTTCTAGACACTTGCTATAATATAAAAGCGGAACTTTACCTGTTCTGAGCAACGAATAAAATAACAAACTCACAAAAACTTTGCTAACACTTTCTCTTCGATTAAAACACCAAGCTGCCTCGGGCTGCTTTTATAATATCCTTGGGTACCGTTGGTGATGGTACTTTTAGTAATCACCGATTCCCCCTACACGCTACCGTAACAATAACAGCACACGGTGCCCTGCAAATTGCTCCAGCTATCTTTCATTCTTTAATTAAAGAAGCAGCGCTTCCGAAATGTTCCTGCAAAATAGAGAAAGTTCCGTTTATACTTATTCTCCTCCGTCGGATCGTCGCAAGTGCCCACAAATGGTACACCCAGTGCTGCACCTCCCCCCACCAGTCGTACCACAAAGAACAATTCCAGAAGCCAACACCAGTAGTATGGGATAATGCGGTTATCTCTGTTAAAAATCTTCCTTACGAACTACGGCTTCTACGTAAAGGTGGAATCAGACGGCGCGTGAATCGGCGAGCTTGCTCGGCACGGCAAGTCGGTTTGGCGAGCCCGACTCGCGATCCATGACCGATCAGACGGCGCGTGGCTTGGCGAGCTGGCTCGGCTCGTCTAGCTCGGCAAGTCAGCTTGGCGAGCCCGACTCGGCGATCCTTGACCGATCAGACGGCGCGTGGATCGGCGATTCACGCGCAAAGATCGCCGATTCACGCGCCGTCTGATTCCACCTTAACACGCATGAGAATTCTTAGAACATTAAGTGACACTTGAAACTCTAACCCCCTTCTTAGGACTACCTTAAACGAACTCCGAGGCCTGGAGGAACCGTTTCCCTTGCCGAAACCACCCCCGTTCCAGCCGAGAAATACGAAAATATCGCGCCCACGGATCTGAGTCGAATCAAAATAAATCGCTCGCCGGAACACGCGAGCCACCTTTACTTCCTCCTCCCTCCTTTCCCCTCCCTTCTACGCGATGCACCCTTTAATGTAACGATCGTTTAGAGTCTCTGTTCCCTCGCCCCCGCTCCACCATTCTAACGTCCAGCGACGTCGAACTTGGAATCCTCGGAACTCTTGACGTCCGCGTGGCAAGGGTTGATCGGCAGATGGTCCCCGGGGATGGCTCTCTCGTTGCTCTCGAAGCTCTCGTTGTGGAAGTGCCTCAGGTGCCGGGTCAGGCTGCTGCGCTGGGTGAAGAACTTGCGCTTGCAGAAGATGCAGTAGAACATCCGCTTGACGCCGCACTCGTACTTCAGGTGACGGACGAGATTGCCCTCGGTCACGTACGACTTGGTGCAACGCACGCACTTCCATTTGCCGCTGGTGTTCCTTGGCTTGCCGCACACGGTGCGGCGGTGGCGGTTCAGGGTGAATATGTGGGTGTAGCCCTTACCGCAGCTCGAGCACATGTACGGCTTGTCCGTTTCCGGCAGCCAGGTGGACGAGCCCTGAAACAGCAGCTGAGGATCCTCCGAGCCACCTATCCCCGGGTTAAACGACGACGTCGAGCTGTTGGAGAGGTCCGTGGCGAGCGGCAGGTACGCCTTCGGGTGCATCCTGAAATCGGGCTTGCTCTCTGCAAACAAAAAACAGAGAAATTTCATACGTTAGGGTGGGAGGGTGCGTGTTGGATTTAGGGAGAGATACTCTTTAATCGGGGGGGGGGGGGGGGGGGGTGTCTACAATCCGCGGAAAGTCAGCCCAATAAGGGATCGAGGGTTTCAAAATCAGAGATCTACTAAAGAAATCAGTGAAAGGAATAAAGTGTAATGAAAAGATAAGAGAAACGTTTTCTTTAAATTGCGGGGGTGGTTCGAACGAAAAGCTGAGGAACTCGCCCATCCCACGTCGCGAGGGGTTTGAAACGACTTTTGTGCGAACAGATCGATCCGGGAGTAATTATGGTATACGTACTTACAACATAGAAAGAAAATGCACGATGAGTATCTTCGACATGAGACGACGTCGAGCACAGACGGCAATTATTTGTGAGTATTTAGAAAAATAGAGGGTACAAAAGATACGCGATGCTCGAGCTCGGAGCGGTGGTTACTTATAAAAATTGAAAAAATAAGAAGTGTATAAAAATATCTGCGCGTTCACCGCGGCGGTCTATGTACTTACTGTGGTTTGCAAAAATGTTGGCGTCCGGATGCTGAGCGGGGCAAGGGGGCTACCTCGCTCGCGCCGCCCCACTGTCTCCCGCGTTACTCCACAATTCCCCACTCGCTCTCTTCGTCACGCGGTGCTGCTGACCGATTCGTTGACGTGACGCGTCGGCCAATAGCGACAATACGTGTGCCTTACCTCTACCACTGTGTTAGAGAACGTGGGCCTAGGAGGATACACTCGATCGGGCCACCAAGTTTCTGCCGGCAACATTTTTGCAAACCACAGTATGCGTGTGTATATGGTGCTCGCGTGATAATTGATCTTCGTGTGGAAGACGTGAGAGGTATGCGACGATTGTCAAGCTCCGCTGTATCGTTGTAACTCATCAACGTAAAACTTTATTTGTCATATTTATTACTGATTCGCTAGACACTGGGGTGGCACAGTCCAAAATTTCTTCAAACGTCTAACTAGTACTGGCGCTCTAAGAGCCGATTAGTTCGGACAGTACAATCGAACGATTCAAATCGAAGAAAGATTAAGCCGAACGCGCTCGGCCGAGAAGCATTTACAACGGTGTTACACACTTGTCAACAGATATCTACGCAATCCCCGCGAATGATCGAGCAACGATCGAAATAGTCCGTGTGCTTTTAGCTAATCTTCGGTGATATTCGCAAGTATTCTTCGGGAGCTGGATCTTCGTGTGATGCGAGAAGCCGGGACCCAGGGTGGCCAGTCTCTTCCATCGTCCTGCCGCACTGATCTTCGGGTGACCTGATCTTGAGCGACGAACAGAGGTCGGGCGATCTTCGAGCCGAAGGTGATCAGAGGTTTTTGAAGCGCGGCATCTTCGGCGGACGATAGACGTTGTGTACGTGCATCAGGTGGCGTCGCAGGTTCATGTTCTGCGTGTAACTACAATGGCAGAAGTCGCAGGCGAAGTTCCTACGGCCACCGCACTCGTACTTGAGGTGCTGCGAGAGACTCGACCGGACCTTGTACCCTCTGCCGCATTGGGGGCACTTGAGCGGCAGGTCCTCGTCCCTCAGATACTTCGCGTGTCTCGATTTACGGCGCAGGGAACGACGATAGGGCATCTCGACCGGACCTAAAAGAACATCAACACCAATAGTCGCGTTAATGAGGATATCCATTCGATTCCAGCGTTCCCCGCGCGGCTACCACGCCGCAGGGGTATATCCCCTGGACCACAGGCGAGTTCCGACATCGATGCTGGCGGAACTCTTACTCGCTCTTCCCGCATCGATATTCCCTCCGCGAGCAGAGACCTCTTGAAATCAGACTAACAGGAGATTGAGAAACGAGCGTGATCAAACTGTTGGGACATGGTGAGGATGTGGACTATAGAAGCGGTAGACAATTACAAGGAGTATAGGTAACGCGAGCCCCGAAGAGAGAAGTGGAGGAACCGGCGGTGTAAAGACCTCCTAAAGGTGCGTTTAGAATTTAATGCATCTGCGTATTTGTGGGATCAGGAACCCCCATACCATAAGAGGAGGACACGGAATACCCAAGACCGGGAAGTCGGAGGTAGCCGAGTTGGCTAAGGCGGCTGGCCAGCGCGCAACGAATCCAGAGATCGCGGGTCGAGTCTTCCTTTTTTCCGTGATCCCACATATCTCTACCTAGAACCAGATGAAAGTTGACAGTCTCGCTCGAAAGACACTTTTCGCTTTTGAGCGCCGGCCACGAGCAAGATCGAATTGGACAGCTGGCAATCAAACACATGTCCCAGGATTACTTTCTCTCCGAACCCCCTTTTTAATTCCACCTAAGCGGTCCGCGCCTCGCTCGCGTTACCTATGCAGGGACAGAAGCTAAGCGAGACGGTGGCCTGCACAGGGATTAAAGGTGACACCGTCGGTCGCGACGGATTTTACAAATTAGCTTGGACTACAGTCTCGACTGTCGCGTGTGGACGGGATTCAAGGACTCGAGCCCGTGTACACGAGATTGGGCTCCATCCCGTTCACCACGTCGATCTTATGGATCGCCGTGAGGTGACGCTGCAAACTGGTCTTCTGGGTGAAACTGTAGCTGCAGTAGTAACAAGGAAACTGGCGTTTTCCGCCGCACTCCCACTTCATGTGCCTCCTCAGGTTGCACAGCATCGTGTAGCCGCGGCCGCACTGCTGGCAGGTGAACCGAGACCTCGCCAGACCTGTCGAACGAAAACAGAAACGACGTCGTCAGAATAACGTGGCTCATCGGGCGGGGTCGAAGTGGCGAGGTGTATGTCGAGGAATTGTTCTGATCTCGAAGGGGGATATGCAGGTGACTAATCCGAAACACGCGATCGTGTCGAGGTTTCTGTTTCTTCGGGAGGGTGAGCAGGTTCGGTGCTAGTCTCAGAAACTGTGGGTCGATGGTTGAGGTGAATTGGGACTTGGGTCGTGGAGCACGATAACGATTCGAATCACCGCGTAACGTTAAACACTTATAAGTAAATAATATCGTCAATTAAGTGAACTAACCAACAAGCAGTGACTTCCATTCACAGCGAGGATTCAGTGTTCTTCCGTGGTGGCTGAAATTCCAAGCTAAAAAGTCCGTTCTAAAACGCTCGTCTACTTATAATACAGGTGTCGTACGTTACGTGTACAGAAAGATAGAAGCAACAATGGTAGTGAACTGCGAATAGACGTTTATTAGACTCTACGAGAAAGGAAGTGAGGGGCTTCGAAGACAGACAAAGTTCTCCCTATCGTTTGCAACGGTATCGCAGGTCTTCTCTTCTTCGGTCCATCACTTCCCGAACGGCGCCACTATGTTATGAAAACGGATAAGGTGTCTTTGCAGACTGACGTTCTGCGTGTACTTCTTCTGGCAGAGGGGGCAGGTGAATCTTCGCTGGCCACCGCACTCGTAGCGAGCGTGCTTCACTAGGTTGTGCTTCCTCGAATATTTTCTCTCGCAGTTCCAGCACTGAAACGCGGGCTCTTCACTGGCGTCCAGGGGTCTAGCCTGTGGTCTAGCTTTCTTCCTGGATGCCTCTTCATATGTATCATAGCTCTCGTAGTAACCTGAAAAAGAACGATCGTGCCACGGTCAGAACAGTTTGGGAACAGATTGGGAAGAGTATACCAAAGGTGAAGCGAGGGCGAAGATTCTCAAAGAAAAGAAGCAGACGTTCCGTTTTTAATAAGACAACTCCTTTATTTTAATATTCCTCTACCAAAGCTCCGCTGAACGTCTCGTCGATCTCCATTCTTCATCCCCCTCGACACTGCCGTGAGAATTGCCCGCGAAACGCGCAAGGGTCGAGCGTAGAACGCGCTCTAGCAAGCATTTGTGTACTCAGACGGTTTATTGCCAATGTATTATTTAATCAAACAAATGTTACATTAATGTAGTAGCTCGGATAAGCCCTTCGACCAACTGTAAGAGAAAAATAGAGTCGATATCGATTCCTATCCTCGTTTGTACGGACTCAGGGGTAAAACCTTAAAATGTATCTCCACCAGTTCCAAGAACTCTGCGATAACATTCGAATGCTCGTGTGGTCGAGTCGCTTCGCTCGTGGCACAGAACGATGCACAGTGCTCGGAATATGCGTAGTAATTCGACCGAAAAATGAACTTTCTCCTATCGCAATCTACTGAATGTATACTACTTCCTAAATGTACATCAGTCCCGAAACTGAAAATATTAATAAAATTTAATAAAAATAGTAATTGGGACGAACACTTGAATTTTGACATTTTAAAGATCGCAGTTTTCACCAGAAAAAAAAAACTGCTTCCTTCTTAGAGATGCCCTGACGACCCTGTTTAATATTTTCTCTCCGTTTTTTTTCAGGAATGAAGATCATTCTTTTGCGTTAAGAATTAACACCGTTAACTAAAAACTACTGTTCATAATGTATTAAACAAGTAATGCTGAATGAAATAAAGAAAATTGTCAAAGTTCTTTACAATTGACAAGGAATATCTTTCAAGCCCCATCGAGTCCCACGTTCTAACCAATTGGAATATTTTGAGCACACCTTCTACAGATATCATGCAAAAATCATTTCCCCCTTCAGCCCACTCTTCAAGTTATTAATGCTTAAAACTGTCAGCGTTACGTCATTTTACGTATATACGTCCGTATCCATCGTATTATTATTGTATTACAAAGGGTTTTTACAAATACTTATGCATATATTGGGCTCCAGTCCGTTGCATAAATTAATAACTCGGAAACGAATAGTTTCTTCAACATGCGATTTAAATCACTTAAAGAGCATTAACTAAACTACCTACAACATAAACAGTATTCAAATTTTTTTATAACGATTAAGTTGAAAAAATTGAAAAAGAAACATTAAATAATCGTAAAATACATTCGATTATAAATCATTAGGAAGGGATACTTTTTCCCTGCTTTTTTTAGCGCAAATTTCATTTTCATGTCTTTTATAGTTTAAAAGTTATACACGAATGTCCCCTACTACCCCTATTCCGGTCACTGTGCGACGGCGAGATTTAAGCGTCACTAAATCTCGACCACGTTTTCCGCGGCGGCACGAAGATCTTGTGCGTGTTCAGCATGTGCTGCCTGAGCTTGCCGTTCTGCGTGTACCTGGCCGGGCACAAACTACAGGCGAAATGTTTCTGCCCACCGCACTCGAATCGCATATGTTTCATCAGATTGTGCCTCATTTCGTACGACCTGCCGCACTGGTGGCAGGTGAACGTTCTCATCTCCCTGCGGCAGCACTTCGTGCACATCGGTGGACTGGTTCCCAGCTCTGTAAAACAGCGAAAACGAGAACATAAAGTATCTTGCTGACCCTTGGCAACCTCCAAAACAGAACAATCACCGTGGGACAGTTTAACTACCAATCACTCTCGCGATCGGCTCGATTCTGGACAATGAAGGTAGGCGGAGGAATCGTGTACCCGTTTTATTCAGCGTTTCTCATGCAAATAACAATCTTACATACTGTACAAA
This sequence comes from Andrena fulva, assembly GCA_946251845.1. NCBI lineage: Eukaryota > Metazoa > Arthropoda > Insecta > Hymenoptera > Andrenidae > Andrena > Andrena fulva. The sequence continues at coordinate 54,074,462 of OX276329.1, read as the reverse complement.
ACCGACCAGGCCCATGGTCGCTGCAGCGTCCACTTTGGCCTCGTTTCCGTTTCGTGAGTGCTCGTGGGAGCACCCGGTCTTTTCGTTTTCTAAGAAAATACGTCGAGGGGAGAAGAGAATATCGACGGACAGAGGGAGGAACGTTGGAGACACTTGTACATATACCACAGGTCCGTGACACGCGAGTCTGGGACACGTGGTCCTCGTCTTTAAGGCGGTCATCTCGAGGGATGACGATCCTTTTATTCGGGACCGAGCTATCTACGCGAATATTCGCTTGGGATTGGAGAACTTTGGCGGCAGATAAATGTTGTGCCTCTGCAAAAGGTGTCGACGTAGCCCGACATTCTGCGTGTACTTTGCCGGGCAGATGTGGCAGGTGAAGTTTCTCTGCCCACCGCACTCAAACTTCATGTGGGTCGTCAGGTTTCTCTTCATCTTGTACGTCCGTCCGCATTGGGGACACATGACGGGCGTCTCTGTGGAGTCTCTTACGTTACTCCTCCTAGCGACGGTGCACCTCATCACGTGGCTCCTTCTGAATCCTAGAAATAAACAGGATGACAACGTTAGAAGAATGACCGAGTCGCTTTGAGTTACGTGGAACGGGCACTGGGTCTGGGTCGGTCAGTTTCACTTTCAAGGTAACTTTGCTCACGGCGCCCGTGCCGGTCCCTGTTGAAAGGTATTGGTCCCATCGTTTATTCGTAAGTACAAGCAGCGGCATGGAATTACTAGCACAGTTTATTGGCCTAGAAGCGCATCGATTGGGGTTTACATAAAATTTATTCGACTCGCACGGCTACAGGTAGGTAACTCTCCCTTCAACGCTTTATTCCAACTACCAATAACGAATAAGGTGCCTATTACATGGTTCAATTAAATTAAACACTACACTTGATAAATCTGTAATTATCAACGATAAAAATTAGCGATCACTCGGGTACAACGTTCAGAACGTTACTTTCAATTCAGCCTCGTAATCTTCAAAGTCAAAGTAATACTCAAGCAACTTATTGAAAACACTGGGTAGGACCACACACGCACACACACGCGCGCGCGTTTCATGCGACACACATATAAATATATATTACTACGGTTTCTCGACTTATTCGCTCGTCTACGATTCTTCGAAAGATTATTTAGCGTCCGCGATCGAACGACGGAACTTACCGAACGTGGGAGCTGAGCAGAAGTCTCGCGACCTGAAAAAGCACTCAATGCTAGCGAAATCAAAAAGTGGTAATTTTTATTCCCACGCGTAGGATGTTCAAAATAAATGCTTCTGGAAGTAGCCCTTGAACTATCGAGTTCATGGAATTGCTGCAGTTTCCCTGTCACTTTCAGAAATCAGTAAATCAAGGGCTACTTCCCAGCCACTCGTCTCGAAGCGCCCACCGGCAACGCGGTAAACGAAGGTTAATGCTTGGTTCTAATGTGTCGGTCGAGGTTGCTCTTCTGCGTGAAGCGGGACTTGCAGATGGGGCACGTGAACTTGGGCTCGACGCCGCACTCGTAGTTCCTGTGCCTCCAGAGCGACGTGAAAACCGCGTAGACGCGATTGCAATCGGGGCAGCCGTACTTCTTCTTCCTCCTCCTCTCCGTCTGCCCCTCCTGGACGGTCTTCCCCGCCGACTGCGGACGTTTGTCGCACTCGAAGATCCTGTGGCGGGTCAGCGAGGCCATCAGCGCGAAATTTCGGTTGCAATCGGTGCAGAGGTACTTCCTGGGGCCCCAGCGGTGTATCTTGCCGTGCTGGTCCTTGAGCGACATGGACCTCAGGTGCCTGGTGTAGCTGACCACCCTCGAAGTCGACGGCAACGTGGGCACCGTCCAGTTCGACGAGCTGTAGCCCAAGCCTGCAAACGAGCAAACGGAAGAAAAGAGTTTTAGCGAACCGATCAACCATGGGCCTGCACGCAAATCCCCGCGATCGTGTCGCGAATTCGGTGGTCGACCTGGAGAACATGAAAATTCAATGGGAACTTTTGACCGATGTAAAATACATAGGATCTTTATTTATCGTGAACATGCTCCTGCGCACATGAGCCTACAAATCAACGTCATAGACGCCAACTAGGTTCGACACTCTCGCCGATGGTTCGCACCATCGGCCCAGCTCGCGTCGTTTCAACAAACGGAGCACCTGTTCGACGTTGAGAATCGTCCACATTAGACACGGCATCGCGGTACACGGGCGAGTGTATTTTACAAATTCTGCGAGAAATCGTGATAGGAGACGAACATGGTGCTCTGTATCTCGCTATGGACGTCCAGCAGCTGCTGCGGCCCGTACTGAGAGTTCTGATCGAGAAGGTGCTGGTGCCTGGCCAGTATGTGCTTCATCAGGCTGTCCTTGTACCTGGTCCTGTGCGGGCAGAACGCGCACTTGAACTTTGGATCGATCCCGCACTCGAAATCGTGGTGCCTCTTCAGGTGGTGCTTGTGCTTGTAGGTCTTCCCGCAGGTGGCGCACGTGTGCTTCAGCGCCGAGGTAGCTGGGTACTGGGACTCCCCTGAAACAGACACAGATATCCAGCGTTAGCTGCGCTCTCGTGGCGGAGCACACTTCCGGATTACAAGGTCGGACACGTCCCCTTGCTGGATCAAACGATCTCGGTTCTACCACGGACAGAGTCGGCGGAGTGATAGAAAGACGTCGGATGAGAAGAGCGAGGGGGAACGGTTTCCAGATGGGAGTTACACAGGTGAAACACAGACAGCTGCATTCGATTGTGGAACATGACAGACTTTTATTAGATCCGCCTCACCACTTCCGTCGATCTAACTCGCGGAAGCCGGAAAGAAAAACAAAACGACGATGGACGCTCACGTGTACATCGCAACGTTCTCTGTCTCTTTGCCTGCGTGTTCTCGTAGCCTACACTTAGAAGCTGAAGCTAGAAATCATGGATAGAGTCGACGAACGGATCAGAGGGGGCAGGGGTGGGCGGGAGATCGGATTGAAAATTATCGAGAGATCGTGTGCCGTTTTACAATCGGTCCTTCTACTTCTATCGCCGCGATCCTTTCGCTCGAGGCAACGTCTATCTATGGATGTCTCTCTATGCTTCGATTCGCCTCGATCCCGCGACACGCCCCGAACGAGATCGTGATCCACGGACGGCTCGTTCAAGGGTTCCTGTGCTGCCGGATGGTCGCCGACCGCGGCGTGAACCCTTGCCTGGCGTGCTTCATCATGTGCACCTGCAGGTACGACCTGTACGTCGCTCTGTAAGGGCAGAAGGCGCACTGATGCATCGGCTGTTTACCGCACTCGTTTATCACGTGCCTCCTCAGGTTCTTCATCTGGTGGTAACGCCGCTCGCAGTTGTCGCAGGCGAAACGTCCCTGGCCCCGCGATCTTCGACGGTCCTTGGTCACGCGGCTCATGTAGTACCTCATTTTCGCGTAATCTGCAACCAGGAGAAGGATCCGGTTAATAGCGATTGGGTTGGAGATCGTGATCGTCGTACCTCTGGCCGTCATTCGTCGGACCTCGAAAGTAATCGTACTCCTTCGGAGCTCTTCAGGCGTAGGCTGTTCCGTGCCTCGCGACTGTTATCTCGGGGACACGCGATTCTTTTCTATTGCCACCGTCGTCGCGCGAACGTGGCCCAGATACCGGTCGCGGGCCATTAAATGCCTCGCCTGAAGCATACCCAAGGGTACGGGGGGAGAGTCGTGCTTGTAAGGGGAGGGACGATCAAGCGGGGAAACAGGAGCCCTTTTAATCTGTCCGAAACGTGGAACAAACCAGACACATCGTTCCTGCATGCAGACGACATAGTTGTGCACGTTCACACGGGGCGAGCTGCGCATCGGCGGGGTTCCGCGAGAAACGAGCGCGCGTTCGAGACGATGTACAATATCGCAGTTGAAAGAACAATCGCCAACCGCCGGGGACCACTTGGGGTATCAGGTAAATTGTATTTCCGATAATAACTGTACATCAGCGATCGTCGGTGAACGCCGCGAGCTTCGTCGAGCGCTGCGTGCCCTCTCAGACGGGAAAGCCTTGTAACTCACGTCTGGCGTCCACGCGTCGACATTTTCCATCCTCTTCGATCTTCTCGGGAACCATCCGCCAACGTATATCTTGGGTACCAGTTGTCGAGCGTTGACGAACAGTCATCGTCAACCTATGACGAACAGGGAAGATTCGGATGGACGTTTATCATGTGTTTTATTAAGTTGCTCCTATACTTGCTGCGGTGCTGGCAGTACGGGCACTTGTGCTGGGGAGGGAGCCCGCACTCGACCACTACGTGGCGTCTCAGCGATCTCTTGACTTTGTAGCATCTACCGCAACGAGGGCACCGGAAGCCTTTCGCGGTAGGTGCAGCTGCCTGCCAGTCTTCGGACGTTTGCTCGCTCATCGATGGATCGAACACCTCCAATTGAACCAGTCGCCATTCTGAAATCGTAAAAGCGAGGGGTCAGACGGTTAACGTTGTCGTGTCGGCAAAGGCCACCTGACGCACCTGCAAGATAAAAGTTAGCCCGTGTTACCTCGTGTGCGATCGCGTGGCAGACCGGGGTTAGAAGCTTCTCGCCCTTGGTCTTTAAAGTGGCTTAAGTAGAAGGGAATGGATAAAAAGAGATCGCAGATAAATAATGCCTTCCCATCACCAGGGGAGAAGTTCTCGAGGGAAAGTCCCAAGTTCCATGTATCATCGTTTATTTTATTAAACAGGATAGTATAATGATACGCGCGCGACTGAACAAAAGCCTATCGATGAGACGAGCTCGCGATATCACGGCGCACGAATTTGATTTACTGGCATCGGGTGATGGTTTATTGTCGATCATGGAAGTGAACGGAAATCGTGGGCACAAATCTGCTTGGCTGTGAGGCTCCTGTATAAATTCGTAGGTGAGGGGTTCGTTTGATCTGCTGGAAGACTCCTGGGGCTCACTCCCGCTACTATTCGTGGTTCGGCTACTCTATGTTAATACTTTGGTTGCAAACGTACGCGGCAGTTAATACGGGGTTTCAGGTAACGTTCTTAATATTTCTGAGGGATGATCGAGAAACGAAGGATCGGGGACGACACTCTTGTATCTCGATCGTTCGGTAAGCCTACGTTCTACTTCGTTCTGCTTCGCTAACGTCGGTGTCTCTTAGAATTTGCTAGATCTACGGATCTATATCGTCGTGGACAATCTACTCACCTCGAGTATTAGCTCCGGTCTTACAGATACGATACTTAGCAGGTATTTAACAATAATACGCATGGAGGTATAGGATGGAAGAGATTCGTGATGTCGCCACTTCCGGTTTCAAGAAAATATAGTCACTATGGGAATCATGGGCTTTGGGTCAAGAATATAATACTGAGATTCTGCAGAATGAGCTGCCCAAAGTGTGAAAAGCTACTTTTTATCTGAAATCATAACAGAGCTCCCCAGGGCTAACTCGAAGTGTATTTGCTTCGATATCTGTTCTCCCATCTTGTTCTAAATAAATCTATGTGATATTGTATTGAAAAGAACAGAGTGATTGCCAGACCCATCGCTTGGAAATGATTCAGCCACGTCCCAAGAGCTCTGCAAGATCTCAAAGCTCTCGCAGACACCAGAAACCAGCGCATTCCCTATCCTCCCGACAGTTTCAGAGTAAATAGCTTTCAAACACTTCCCGTCGCCCACCCTGCACAGACACTAAGGGATACTGCTTAAAATTACCTCCCTGTTCTCACCCTTCTTCGACACCACGAACCCCTCCGCTTATGGACACGCTACGTGGCTATTCCTCCGACAGGCATACAAAGACAAGCTTCCAACGTCACTGCACTTTGCGACACAAATACTGGATACCTCCAGCCGATTGTTGTAAAAATATATGTGCTGGTACGTCGATCGAAGCGTCACGCGTGTATCGCACATGTGTATCTTCTTTAAAGCTGCGATCGAAGTCACCGAATCCTCTCGAGTCTCGGGAGGAAGGAGCTTCCTTGTCGGTGTACGTGTTCCAAGGTTGCGGCTGGAACGTTTCCACGTTCCCGGCCAACCCTTACATCCAGGAGAATCGCTCGCGTGGCTGCGAGCTGGATTAGTTCCCACTGTCCATGGACGAGGACAGCTTGTTCCCGTTGGGCACCGCGTAGAACTCGCTCAGGAGCTTCATGTGCCTGCCGTTCAGGTGAGTGTTCAAGCTGGACTTGTGCTTGGTCCTGTAAGGGCAGAGAGGGCAATGGAACTTGGGCTCGACGCCGCACTCGTGCTTCAAGTGCCTCGCCAGGCTGGAATAGTAATTGTAGACCTTGCCGCAGTTCTTGCAAGGGTAGGTGACCCTCTGACAGTTGAGGAAGCCCACCGACCTCGCCTCTGGAAAACACGAAAGGCAGAAGAGGTCGAGATTAGAGACGATCGGCAGACAAATCGGGACACTTCGGGCGGTTTTAAGTTTCGCGGCGCCGGGGCGAACATTCACGCGAGCTTTCTTTCGAATTCGCTGCAGCGGATCGACTGCTCTAAGGGGCCAAGTGCATAGCGCAAAAGGGCTCATTTCGGGCTATGCACTTGACGAGCTCGCTTGAAACGTGGGTTCAAAGTAACACTCGTGATTCAATGGCGAGAGACTCGTGGGAGTTCGATTAGGATGGGAATAGAAAGACGACGGAGAGTGGGTAACATGCAAGTTCTAAGAAATCGTTCTTTGGACAGAAATATTATAATTTGGTAGTTTTCTTTCCGTCTGTGAATTGGGTTAGCCGCGAGGTTCAAGAAAAGAAAGAATATTATTTCATTCTTCTGATTCCTTGATTTGCAAGCAGGCTTCTCTTCCTCCTTGATTCTCCACGTCTGTTCTGGTACTCCGTCGTTTAGATATCGTAAAAAGCATCCCTGTTTTGTAAAATGATAGAACAACGTTCGACATATTTAAGGGGCCAGTACACAGCTGATTTCCAATAAAGGGCTCACATTTTATTTACAAGTCAGACGCTCGGGGAAGGGTGCGAGACAGTGGGTCTCAGGGTGGTGGAATTTTTAAGTAACATCACAGAGAAATTGTCGTAAAAATGGTACGAATGCTTGTTCCGGAATTGTGGATGTTCCACTAAAATCTCTCCGGCAGAATGGGGATGCCATATTTGCTGTAACGCTGGAGAACGGACTTCGGTATGGCGAAGATTTGCGCCGCCTTCCTCAACGACACTCCGTGATTAGCCGCGTACTCGATGGCTGCCCTCACGCGCTCCAGCTCTGACCTCCCGTATCTTCTTCGGATACATGTCCTCACGGCGTGATAATACTGGCCTGCAACAGCAATTAATAAGAACTGTAAGAACCCTGAATCTCCATCGCTAAGGAGGAGCGCATCGATCGGGTGATCGAAGAACATTCAATTCCTGTTATCCTTCAACTTAAATTAAATTCAGGAGAGACGCCACCCTTTTTGGTTGAGACCCAATAACAACTTTAGTTTCATACTAATTAAAAAGGTTTATTCGTTATTACAATAACACACTCATAGACTATGAAAAATCAAAACAATTCTAAACTTGTCTCATGCAAAATGAAACAAAAATTAAAAAAAAAAAAAAATGACAGGTTGGTAGAGTGGCGTCGCTCCCACATCTTGTAGGAGAGATGCCACACCTATAGGGTGAGATGCCAGTTGCGCTAATTTTGTTTTTCTTTTCTCTTATATTTTCTCCCCCACAGTTGTTGCAGTGTGAGGTATACATTATGCAAGGCTCGCGGAGACTCATGCTTTGATATTTCACGTATCTGTACTTTTTCTATAGTCGGCTTTAGATGTTCCTCAGTCCACTGTCCTCTTGCAACACTATGTTGATGGATACATTTCCTCCGCATTCTAAAAGAAAAAAAATCGGTCATTATAAGTCAATCAAAACACCTTTCACTGTGCGTGGCGTTTCTCCTTATTTTGTGGGAGAGATGCCACATCTCTGAAAAACAAACTAGAAATATATAATCCCCAAAATACTGTGTTTACTAATTAATGAGAAACCACATTAAACAATTAAATAGGTACTTACTTTGTAATAGGCATTAATGTCTCACATATATAAAATTTTAACGTAATCTTTCGAACCGTTGCTGTTTTACTGCTTCAAAGTCACGACACGAGCACCGACTAACTTATTTTCCTAGGCGAACAGGTGGCGATATAAAAAAAACCGCAACAACTACCTATGGTTCCATTTTCCTATCGGACGACATTACAAGTGTGGCGTCTCTCCAGAATTCACCCTACCCGATTATCGAAATCCGCACGAAACGCGCGCATTCGACAAGAGGAATTAAGAAAAATTAAATACTCGCCGACTGGTGCACGAAGTTTATCGTGCAAAGTCTGAAGTATACCTGTAACACCATCACTGGAACTCTGGAACTGTCGTACAATGAAACGCTCCAGAGCCTCCCATACCCTCATCGAACGTACCTCGTCTGTATCGCAGCACAGCAGCCGACTGCCGCAGCAATAAGGAACAGCGGCGAAAGTTCGCAGCTTGACCCAGGGGCTAATGGAACCAACAAGGTGTACTCGAGAGCAACGGAATACTTTATTGTAAGTTGGCCAGTGGCTGACGAGTTTCATGTAAAGGGCGACGGGAACGGCGAGGATTTAAACGTCCGCGTGGATCCTCTTCATGTGGGACTTGAGGTTCCACTTGCGACTGCTCCTGTAGCTACAGTAAGGGCAACAAGCGTCCTTCTTTTGACCGCAGAACGCTTTCACGTGCTCCACCAAGTGGTGCTTCCATCGATACGACTTGGAACACTTGGAGCACCTGTATCTACCGCCCACAGGGTCCATCACTTTCGCCATGAACGTTTTCGCGGGCTTTCGCTCGGCGAAATAACTGCCGCCGTACCTCTCCGGCCTGAAGTCGGTCGTTTCGACGGCCGCGGAGGGATCGAATACCTGATAATCGTCCCAGAGGATCGGCTCACCTGAAACACAACGTCCAAACTCGTCATTGCTCGTGCTCGGGGCTGGGCAAGGTCTGCTGGCTTTAACATTGCCGAGGATCGTGCAGGGGTGGGGCTTGTGACCAGGGTTCCTTGAGGCGTGGCTCGAGCGGGGACGGCACAGTTTATTTGTACAGGATGATTTACACGCACACCTATGTAACCGATCGTTGGCCGAGAAACGAGGAATCGGGTTTTCTAGGTCGGACTAGGGAAGGATACAGCCTGGCATCAGACTTGCTCGAGAAACAGAAGATATCAGGTTTATTTCTCTCTAAAAATATTTACAAATCGTCGTGCTACGAGCTTGCATTGATTGCGAGAGCCTGTCGCGTGGATTTAGAGTCTGAACGTGTGGGTGCGCGGTAGGGTCGAGATTGGGTTCACTTTTTTTTTTACAAGATTCAAGGGTCTCTGACGGTTTAAACGTTGCTCGGGGGGTCGCAGGGATTGAAGGTGTCGTAGCAATGCATCCGAGTGATGTGCTTCTTCAAGTTAGACTTCTTGTACGTACGAAACACACAGTACGGGCAACACTGCTGCTTGTCTTTGCCGCAGAATATCTTCTGGTGCTCGATCAGGTTGCCCTTCCTCTTGTAGCTCTTCGAGCACCTCGCGCAGGAATACTTGTACTCCATCCTATCCTCGGCTTCTTCGTTCGAGTTGTCTTTAAAGGCGCCCGAATTCTCCATGCCCTCTGACTCTTCCTCCTCTTCGTCCCTGAAAGTCTGATCGGCTGCAAACGGACCCCCGTAAGACTTGACGTCTTCATCCTTCACGGCGTGTCTCTCCGCGGTCGCGTCGCCGTGAAACGTGTCGACCGACCTCAGTCGCTCGTAGATCCCACCCTCTTTGGCCTCGTAGAAATTTAAGAGATCTGAAACAGAAGATCGGCACGGTTCAGATCGACTAGCTTCCTAGGCGAGGACGTCTTCGCAAAATTTCTTGGACAAGAAGCTCGTCGAACGTGTCGTCGACGATTTCAGGACCTAGCTTTTCGATCCCTCAAGCAAATTCGTGGACACGCGCTCTGTGCCTCTCGAACAGACGGGTGATTCAGGCTTGTGCGAAAGTAAGAGTCGTGATTCGAACTATTGGGAAAGGGGAAGTGGGTTACAACGGTGAAGTAAAGCGGTTCCTGTTTATCGGAACACGCTTCGGCAGCTTCATTCTCTTGTCAGCGATAACCCCTCGAGGGTCCGGCTGTGAACAGAACCGAAAGGGGAATTAAAAGTGAAAGAGAAGTCGGAGAATGAGAGCGAACGAAACGGGACGTTCCTCGAGGAATCTGAGCAGAAGCGTTGGGTATGTACACAGGTATTTTATTCAAAAAGCAATCGACTGTCGAGACATCGTTACACAGGGGACACTTAACCGCTGCGCGGTTACAACTCGCTCGACCTATAGATCTACGGATCTATCGAACCGGTTGGATAAGATAGACTAGATCAGACAGTCATGCATGCGTAGACAAGTGACTCGTACATTGAAATTCTTCCTAATATTAACGACAAAGTACGATTCGTCTGTTCTCGCGTCACGTATGATAAGTACACGGGGAGAATGGGGGATGAAACGAGCCGTGACAATCACTACTTGGGTTATCTGTGTGTAAATTCTGTGAAGTTGAACCCTTCGTCGCGTCGACAGCGATCCCATGGATCCTCAACCGCAGAATATGCGTGGGCCGAACGGTTACGGAAGCCAATCGAAAACCTTTACCCCTCCAAATTTAAACAATTCCCTTTTCCTCTCTATTCTTGCAATTTCCACGTCATACCATCTAGGACAAAATAGAACGAAACTGAAGTACGAAGTGAAAGTGACACGGGGTTGCAGAGGGTGAATGTAAAGTACCATTTTATGGCCAACGATTGGCTTTCAAACCTTCCCGTTTCTTCGATATGCAACGCGTATTCGAACAAGAGCAAACGTCCCCCTCGTGCCTCCGTTCGCCCTTGTTCGATGATCGCCAGGGGGTGAGCAAAATTAGGCGTACAATGTCCGACTTACAGCATTACGATTTCAACGCGTGATATTTACATTAGCCGCAAACAATGTCTATTTAAAGGGAAGAGACTGCATGCTTATCCATACTACAACCACTTCGATATCAAACGGGTAGGAAACCGGTTGCTAGAGTTTACTGTACTACCGTTAGCTCCGTGGGGGCGTTTCTACGTTTAACCCTTAAACGACGTGGAACGCGACCGAGTCGTCCCGCTGCGCTTCGTTAAAAGGTTCTCGCGAAACAGTCGCGGGAAATTAAAGTAAGAGGACTCGACTTGCCACGGTGTGCCATTTAATAGCTAATCCGCGACGCGCAGCATCCGTCGTCGAGGATGTTCCTTTCCCCTAAAAATACAGAAGACAGCGTGTACGCCACGAATCAGCTCCAACACCACGAATGAAATATCAAAAGGGACAACAGCCTGTAGACTAGATTCAGTTCACATAAAGTATAAGTACAATTGCTTCCTTAGTCTCGTTACCGCGTCGATCATTCGCGATCCATCGAACTTAACCACCGACCATCAGTCGTTACGCGGACTGCTGCACCGAAAGTGTCCCTCATCTGCTGCACTTCGACAAAGATCAACGATAAACCGTCTACTGCGATACCGATTACAACCGAACGTCCACGAGACACCGACACCGGTTAACATCGATTCGTTCGCCCGGGCGTTCTTCCGACCGTCCCGCACCGATGCACGTTAAACGTTAGGCTTCAGCCTCGATTCTCGCTGTCCTCGATGCGAACCAGAGACCCGGTAGATCCTCTACCCTTCGCGTACAAAATAGTTCCGGCCACCGGAATCGAAGGGGGCGCGCGGTTATCGCGCGAGCTGCGGGCCCACGGGCGGAGGAGGCGGGTCCTTGGACGAGGTCTGTTCGGTGCGTCTCCCGATCTACTTGATGTTGTGGACCGAGAGCAGGTGCTTGTGGAACGAAGCCTCGATCCTCGATCTGTAAGGGCAATATTGGCAGGAGAAGTGGGTCTCGAACGTCATCATTCCGCAGCCCATCTTCAGATGCTTGCGCAGATTCGAGGCCCAGGAGTACATTTGCCCGCAACGCGGGCAAACGTGCAGGCGCGGCCTCACGATCGGGAATAGGGGGGCATCTGGAAAGAGATCTCGGTTAAAACGATGCATGGGTGAGGGAGGAGCGGAGGGCAGCCACCTCGATCTTGGGGGATCGACATGGCGATCGCGGCGGGATGAAACGGGGGTGCAAGGGAGGGAAACAAAAACGTGGAGCTCGCAGGGGGTAGCTTCTAGACACCGAAGCGTGCATGCGTTGACGTTAGAACGACGGGGCTCGTCAGCCCCACCGTTACGCGACGTTGCGCTCTTCGAGTACCAGGCGTGGATGAGACGTAGAGAAATCTCGAGGCGCTCGCCATTTCTCGAGCGTTCCACGGCCATCGACTTACTCGAAAAGGGCACCTTCTCGATCTCGACCAGCCAGGAAAACAACGACGCTAACACACCTGTACTTTCTCGTGCACGTACTTACGAGTCTCTGGACAGTCCTCGACGATCCCGTGACGATGCCTGGAAGAGAAACACTGGGAAACGAACAGTTTGCGAGCAGACGATCTAATTAAGGCTCGGGATGAGACTCGGAGGAACGCACTTTATTGCACAATGTTCGTTCTGCTGACAATTCGATAATGCCTGGCGCGCATACTGGGAGGGGCAGGATCTTTGGAACGTCTGATGAAGAACGAGACAAGCCCTGGTACGTGTTTATTCGCTGCTTAGAGTACAAGTGCCTTTTCACGTTTGCCTTGAAGACTTAATCGCAGACGCGGCTGCAGAATTTGGACGGTATTCCACGTGCCGTTCCCTGGTGGAGCCTCAGACTCGTTGGTCAGGTGAACACTGGAGCACACCGCTGGCAAATGTGCCTGTTACCTGAAACAGAAATGTTAGTCAGCTTACATTGCCATCGGAAGTCACGCTTCACTGTCGCGAGACAGATGACGATGGTAGACTCTTTTCTGGCGTTCTCCATCATTAGGAACGCGTGAATAATTTATTAATTACAACCGACCAATAATTTATTAATTACACAGCAAACATTCGACCCCGCGTGTCTATATACATAAATGCGTACACACCAGCCATCGAAACTTGCTAGATCCCACTAAAAGAGCTGGGGACCGTTGCGTATACCTTGCAGCCGCGAGGCAAACGCGTATTGGGAACTTGCACGTGCAACGAGCTGATAACTAACGACGCTCGGCGAAATCGAGGGGAGAGCGGGGACTGTCTATCATCCGAAGTGAATCCGTAGAATGTGCTTCTGCAGGCTGCTCTTGTATTTGGTCCTGTGGGGACAGTAGGGGCAGCACTCCTTCGGGTCCTTGCCGCACTCGATCTTCAGGTGGTTCTTCATGTTCCGGAGCCAACGGTAGCCTTTGTTGCACCTCGGGCACCGAAAGCAACCGGGCCTCTTGTCCAAGCAGCTGGTCGACCTCTGGGGCACCCTGAAGCTCGAGCTGTTGGACGAAAAGGGTGTCTTGTGCTGGCTCGCCGTTCTGCCGTAGTAATGCTGGCTGGGCCAGGGTTGATCTGGAAGCAGAGGAAAAATAACATTCTCTCGTTAGAGGGTGGCTTGCGTGTGGATAGGTTCGATCCCCGTGTTTCGAGCGGCCCCCATTGGGCACGAGTGACGGTTAAAAAGCTCGGTTTTAGGCTATCTGTGACTGGACAGGGGGTGACAAGCGACGAATACAGAGGATAATTAACCCGTTGCATGCTAGATCCATTTACCTATTTGCCGTTCGCACTGGCACCGCTCTTCCGGGTGGTGATTGCGTGTTTCTTCTAACTGCTTTAATACTTCGAAGGGTTAAAGAACAATTGTTACGCTTCTTCCTCTTCGGGAACAAAGTGTCTAAGTGCTTTAAAAACGTTGCTTTTTATTTGTCATTAAACTTGGCACACGCCTACAGGCTCGCGACTTTTATACGATGTTATAATGTGATCGCTGGGAGAGGGGTGATCGATCGACTTTATTTTCAAACAATACTAATCGTAACAAACAGGACGACGATACTCAAACTGCAACGAACGCATTGTACTCGGGCCTACTCTATCGCGTCACATAATCTCATTCACGGTTACGTTCTGTAGGAATAGTTGACGTAATTCCTACGTGTACGGAAGCCACGGAAAAAGAGACCCACGGGGCGCCGGGAATCGAACCCGAGCCGCCCGCGTGCTGATCAGCAGCGTTTGCCACCACGGCTAACGCCGACTCTCCCTGGTCTCTTAGTCCGGGCTCCCTCTTATTTTATGGGGGTTCCTGATCCCACAGTTCGACGGAGAGCTTCTAAAAACTTATCTCTGCCTACGCGTCAGCGCTCCATCTATCGACTCGCACGTTCTCGGAAACTATCACAACTCCTGCGCAAACAATGTAAACGGGTACACTGAACATTCGGCTGGCGAACGTTCCACATCTTCTGGTACCTAGAGAGTGTGTCCTTTCCGATCGAACACAAACGTTGTCGAAAGGAAAAACAACGCGCAAGTGCACGCCATGGGCGAGCAAAGCCAATCGAGAAATTATGTCCATGTTGTGAAAGCTCGAGAAGATCAGAATCCATCGAAGACGAGTTTAAGGCGAATGGAAGGAATACAGTGAGGTCGTGAATCTGGTCACGTCTAGACTTAATCCAGACCCGGTGGCCCTGTGAACGATGCAGAACACACTTGGCGACCCCAGGGATACCTCGAGGAATACAGGCCGTACTTCACACCGTAAAGCTGGGAATCCACCTAGCAGCTAAACTATGCTATGATATGCTATGTCATGCTACGTTTTAAAAAAATTAGCTTCAGTACATTCTAATGGAACCGTTTCCACCAAAAGTTAAGCTAAAACATAGCATAGCATAGCATAGCACAACATAGCACAGCATAGCATAGCATAACATAGCATAGATTAGCTTAACTTAGCTTAGCTTAGCTTAGCTTAGCTTAGCTTAGCTTAGCTTAGATTAGCTTAGCTCAGCTCAGCTTAGCTTAGCTTAGCTTAGCTTAGCTTAGCTTAGCTTAGCTTAGCTTAGCTTAGCTTAGCTTAGCTTAGCTCAGCTTAGCTTAGCTTAGCTCAGCTTAGCTTAGCTTAGCTTAGCTTCCCGTTGGATTCCCGGCTTAAAGCAGAGGTGGACAAAGAGCCGCCCGGAGCCGAAGACCTCCTTGCGATTCTGGGCGCCGGGTAAGACCCAAGCGCGGAGCTGAGCAACGTAATAACTCCGCGCTCGGATCTTACACGGCGCCCAGAATCGCAAAGAGGTATCCGGCTCCGAGCGACTCTTTACGCAGTTCTGCTGTACAGTGCGAAGTGCGCTTGACGCGCTCGGGTATCTCACTATGTTCCTCCCACGCGCGACGCGACGCGTTGACCTTTCTACACGGTACTCGAGAATACGTTCTTGCCAGGGTGGTTGGTTCGAATGTGCTGATAAAGGTTGCCGCGTTGCTTGGTCCTGTGGGCACAGTACGGGCACTTGAACTGCGGCTCCTTGCCGCACTCGTGCCTGGTGTGTCTGACCAAAGTGGCCCGGTGCTGGTACCCCTTGCCACAGGTCTCGCATCGATAGAGGAAATCGACGCGCTTCGCCATCCAGAAGTTGGCGATCGGGAAGGTACAGTCCCTCTGGTAGCTCTTCGGCATAGGCATGCACGGTATCGGTGGCAACTCTGCAAGGCACAGCAAGAAGAAAACGTGGGACGTTAGTTGCCGGGCATAAACTGTGCTACTCTTCGTGTCTTTTTTTTTTAGGGGGGCGTTCTGTCGAGACCAGAGGCCCAACTACGATTGGAAACGCGTGTCGGGGTTCGGGTTTTTTAATACTACACCGTACTATATCAACATGGAAACGGAAGTTCAACTTTACTCCGCTCCCTCTCGCTAAGATAGGCACGGTCGATGCTGGCGGTCGAGTGAATCCTGAAGCAACAACGTTTCTCGGTTACCAATAAAGTAGTATTTATTAAGTTACATAAACAAGGTGTAAGAATGATAGCAAGCCTTGGAAAATATGTTTCTCAGTGTCGTCTTTCTTTCTTTCTTTCTTTCTTTTTTCTTTCTCTGTTTCACCGCTCGTTCAGAGCAGCACGCGAGGTGTTCGCGACCGAGGATCAATTTCTCTCCACGTTGTACACCTCGAGCACCGCGCGGCGAAGGTTCGGGTGACGATTGCCGATGTGACGGTGGATCTCTTCGATGCTGGTCGCCATGATATCGCAGTAAGGGCACATCTTCCTCGACTCGAACCCGCACACTCGAATCATGTGCGCGCGTAGGTCGCGCAACTGATCGAACTTCGCGAAACATTTCGGACAGAAATTGGTGGCGAACGCAGGATCGCATATCCTCGGGCGGAGGTTCCGCGTTGATCCATGGATCCCAGGGCGCCGTCGCGACGCATCCGCCCTGACGTTAATCAGCGCATTTTCGCGCGTACCTGAAATCGAACGTGTCCATTAGATCATTGCCCCACCTCGATGGAAGACCGACGTGTGCCTGTGTATCACAATAACACAACAAACGGGGGGGGGGGGGGGGGGAGGGTCATTCTCTCTAAATACTCCCGCACAATAGTCAGCAGAGCGTTCCAAGTAGATACATCGACGGCATTTGGAGGATAGTGAAGCTTCGCGCGATAAATGGGAGCGGGGTGATGGTGTTGCTACTTAGGTACAGAAAGGATTCATAGTTCATTCGTAGTTTATTGTGTCTGATAACTGCTCATCCACGCTACGCGTACAATAAAATTATGGTAACAGAGTGGATTAATAAAAACATTTTATGTAAAATAGTCGGCGGCTGCTGTGTCCCTTCTCTCAAGGAGCAACTCTAGAATCTGGCTACGTCGACAGAACATAGTTCCTCTTGAGTAATTTCATGGAAAATAAAGACACTTTTCACTTATTCCGCGTGGCAGCATGCCCTATCCAAGATAACTTAACGGCGACGTTGCAAATAATAAATGACACGTAATACGGCGTTGGGATGCGCGGGATTCAATCATCTCTTCGTCTCGACGTAAAACAGGCGTGCAGTGCGTAAGAAAGGAGAATAATCAAGATTTCCAGGGATGGATATGCGTTCAGAAATCGATGGAGACTTATTCAGAAAACTGGTCCTCTGAAATTCGAAGCTGATTCTTTATTCCCATGTATTCTGCTAGACACGTAGACACTTTCAACAGTTTGTCTAGTAAAATACGCGGAGTTGAGGAGAAACTTTGCTCCGGAATTTCAAACGGACTACCCCTAAACGTCACCACAGAGTTTCCCAGTAAATGTCCACCGATCTGCGCAGACCTGGCCGTGGAATCCAAGATCGTTGTCATTTGCGCAGCCTGCAGCCGCGTAGCACCCTCGGTTTCAGTGTTCCGAAGCTAACGAAGGAGTCGTGCAACCGCGGACACGAGAATCCTTCGGGCACGCCCGGTTAACCCTGCACGGAACAGGAACTTATGACGCGCGGTTTGTGAATCGGGGAAGATCGATCATCCAGGAAGAAGCTTGGATAGATCTCAGTTCAGGTCGATCACGTACACGTTCTGACCGCGATGGCACTGTCGGATGTGTCTGTACACGTGGCCCCGTTGCTTCATGCGCGCCGCACAGTAGGGGCACTGGACCTTGGGCTCTTGCCCGCACTCGAACTTGGTGTGCCTCTTCAAGTGCCACGCGTGTATGTAACTCTTCGAGCACCTGGAGCACGTGTGCCTCTCGATGTCCCTCAGGCTACCGGATCTTCGCCTCCTAGCGCTCAGCGGCTTGTCTTCCTCGTAATCGAAGTCCTTCGAGTCTTCCATCACCACCGAGCACAGGCTCTCCAGGTCCGTCTCGAGCTTGATCCTCTTCACATCTACAAGACAAGATAAAAGAAACGGCGAATTAGTCCGGGTCCTCTTCACGTCCGTCCCGCGGCCGAGAGATGAGGGAACGAGAATTATAACGCAACGATGAAGGGGCCGAGGGGTGTTTGGGGTAGGGGGAGGGATAGTTTTCGTTGCGAAGGGGTTACCGCGAGTTATTTGCCCGTCACCTGGTCCCTCGTGGCGGAAAGCTGACGCTGCCAATGGTCTCTGGTAAAGAAGCAAATAAAAAGGTAGAGCAAAGACGAACATCCCAGGTCGGGGGGGTTGAACGAACGTTTATCGCGACTCTATCGGCGCGGGTTCTGTCGCAGAACAAAAGAGGGGAAGAGAAGTTGCAGGACTAATCGCCGCGAGCAAAAGTAGAACGTAGGAGGTCGAACGCCGCGCGGCCGATCGAGAACGTCCCCGCGAAGGAGTACTCTTCGATAGCATCGTAACAATGCTTTATTCCATCACATGTACAATTGATAAAAGAACCGTCGTTGCGACCAGCGTCGTTCCACACTCATATACAGCGATACACCATGGACCGACGAAGAGACACGTGACAGGGAAGAGAAAGGAAAAGGCCGTTTGTCCTTCTGGAATTCAACACCGGCGTGTCCATCGACCTAGCAACGGATCCAGGCCGCCGTTCCGCCAGTTCGGTATCGCCTCCGATGGGATTTAAGGGGGAGAAAAGTGGGAGCCCGGCAAGCCCCGTGCTCCGCTTTCAGGCGAGTCAGCAGACCGGGGCTGTCATCAGGGCGAATCGATTATGTAGATCCGCTGGCCGGAGTGCTTTCTACGTATGTGCTCGTTCACGTGGGCCCTCTGCTTGCTCCGCGTGCCGCAGTAGGGGCATTTGAAACGGGGCGCGACGCCGCACTCGTACCGAAGATGACGCTTCAGACTTTTCACCACGGTGTAACCGTTCCCGCACTTCGGGCACACGTAGTTCTTTCGCTTGCTACCCCGGAGCCGTAGGGGTCCGTAGACGTAGTCCGGCGACACCTCGGACTTGCCCAACTCCCGGTAGGCGTCCGCCCCGTAACACCCGTACAGCAGCCGGAACGAGCGGTCCACTGAAATCAAACGAACAACAGGGTTAGAGGGAGGGATGTGGTTGCGAAGTGGCGGCGAAGGGCTCGTGTGCCTCGAGATCGGCGCAGACGATACGCTCCCGGTTCATCCAACGAGCCGCGTCGGAGGAGGAAACGGTGGAGGATCGCTGGCGGATTATAAATCGCGAGCAGGAACCACGAGGATTCTCTGTGTACGAGCACGCTGCCTGGCCGGGTGCCCCGGAAATCTACCACAATGCTCGCGGCTAATCGTGCTGGCGAGAGACACTCGGTATATCCGATTTCAATGACCCCCAGAGACTCGTGGTATCTAGAGTAGACGAGCAGCGTCCATGAAAAACACGACGCGCTGTGGAAAATAGCTTTTATTGGTTCGCCCTGGTACAGCGTAATACTCGAAGAATCGGTTAAGAGTAGAGCGTGCGGCCTCGACGGGGTTAAAAGCGCACCACGTTCCCCGTGAACACCGGCGGTTCGGTGGACAACACGTCGATCACGTATACTCTGTTGTCGGCGTGCTTCTTCCTGATGTGCGAGTAGATCTGAGACGTCTGCTTGCTCCTCATCTTGCAGTAGGGGCACATGAACCTGGGCTCGTGGCCGCACTCGTACTTGAGGTGCCGGTTGCGGTTGCTCTTCAGGGTGAACCCGTGCATGCACTTCGGGCAGTAGTGGAGGATCTTGTTGGCCGTGGTTTGCAGCGGGTGTCGCGGGTAGAACGCCAACGGGTTTTTTTGGTCCCCGCAGTTGAGCGGCGCGCCCACCGCGAACAGATCTGAAAACAAAGCGGCATTCCGTGAACCTCCGTTCTAAGGCTTTCGTTGGGGAGCACCGTCGATGAAAGGGTCTCGCTACGTTCTGTCTGTTTACTGTTAGTGACAAAGCTGAACACGTCGGCCGAACGGAGGAGCAGAGGACAGTTGCTGTTTGGACAAAGCGTAACCACCCAAGGAAAGGGGAACACGCGCGAGCTGCTTGTATGTACACAGAAAATAAATTGCCAGAGGGACGCAAGACGGCCCTCGAGGCTCGTTAGTGAAAGTGAAAGTGCCCCCGCGGCGGAGCCGGGGCTCGCGTGGTTCAGAGAGAGATAGAAGAGAACGAGAGGGCATGAAGACAGATACAAACGTGTAGAGATATGCCAGTCTCACCCGACGAGGGGTGCATGCGATCAAAACCGTAGATGAAATAGGTGGGGTATTTGAACATCGATTTATTTGTATCTTACAATTCCACAGCGACGACATTACGATCAATAAAACATCGTGGAAAGTTGGTGAATAGTAACTGTTTAGACATCAAATTGTTATTCGCGGACATTTAGCCGTGCTCCAAGTGACAATAGAGGGGAACAACATCGCCCGTCCGCGCGACGGGCATCCCTAAATCGCGTGCCCGCGGGTTAAACACGCTTACATCGCTACGCAACATCGTTTAATTATATCACAGCAACGAAAACAGTCGGCCACTAACGTCGAACGCCTAGGTGCAATAATCGTAGAACAAACGGAAACGGAACGGAACGTAAAGGGAACATCTTCGCCGCGGCGCGAAGAACGACCGCACACTTTGGTTTCAGGGACGGCCCCGGGGGGAATCGAAAGCGTTTCGTACGCTGTACTCAGCCGCCGAACACTTTAGTAAGTACGTTTCCTGTCTAGGAGATTGAGCCAGTCGCAGGCGCGCCCAATCTCTTCTCGGCTCGAACAACTTCGGCCCCATAACTTCGATCAACGAAATATGTATTTAAGAAAGGGAAAAGGGAAAGAAAACGCGTCACGTTCGTCCCGACCGCCTCACCCTGCACCATATCAGCCTTTTTATAATTCGGCCTTCGCTTCAGTCTTGATGATACAGAAAACGTACCTTTCGAACGTACGGGGGATGTTGGAAAAGAAACGATCGCTGCGGTTAGAGATGAATCTGCGAACTTGAAGGAGTGGAGGTTTGTTCGAGGGAGAGCTGTGGATTTATCTTGGTGTTGACATTCAAGGTGGATCGACTTTGCAGCCTCTACGCATTCTAGTGCACCAAGAGGAGAGAATCTTAAGAAGGAACTGCACATGTACACCATTTCCTTGCAAAAGATTGTCACTTTTGCCAATTAGATAGAAGAGAATTGCTTTTCAGGGAGGAATACTTCCTCGTACATTGTGTCTCCTCACTGTGTGCTACGAGTGCCACAAATAGGTGACTACGTGCTTGAGCGAGAGATAAAGTACCTGAAGAGCAATTATACTCGAGATAATTGGCTGAAACTTTGACAAACATTTGTGACGAAATGGCATGTTTGTGATATATGCTTCCTTCTTCGTAACTTCTTCTCCTTTTGTGAAAAATACGTAGAAATACGTTCGTCTTGCATTTCAAAGACAAGATAAGCATTGCAGGTGCCTCAAAGGAATCTCCACCGATCCAGCCACCTTTGATCCTCTGGAAGACGCGATCGTCGCTCTTTTCCTACACCCCGCACGTTCCCCATTGCCTCGCCCTCGCAACGCACAATAACGCATCGGACCAATAATATTACCCAACATTAAAGTATGTAACAAACACGCATTCGCCTCGCGCGCAATTACCCGCCCACATATCCGCAGCTGGTTCTCGTTCGTTTCCAAGGAACGGAAGTGCAAGTTCGCTTCGTTACGGCGAACATCGAGGGGCGACGTTATTTAGTACTATATTATCATTACTTTTCGTTAGAAAACATACAACTCCGTCTAGGACGTCTAGGAGCCGGAAAGACCCCTTTCACAGTACCACCTCATCGACCATACATAAATGTATCATGGAACTTTTCATTTTTTTTTTTTTTCTTTTAAATGCACTTGTACTTAAAACGTGGCATTATCGCCCGACAACGGAATTACTCTTTCCTAGAAAGCACTGAAAAATCGTTTACAACGGATAATTGGCTAATTGAATCGACGATTCGCATTCGATACCTAAGAATTCAGATACACGCTTGAGCATTGTCCCATTCCATAAGGTTGCCTCGTGAAAATCATCATCGTGATCCCTAATTTTATAAAATATTTTAAAAACCTCTTAACAACGGAAAAATATATATATATATATATATATGTATTGTGTGTGTGTGTATATATATACATATAAATGATTTTTTCTAACCGAGCCAGACCCTTAGAGTCTCATGTGGTTTCGGCGAGTTCCCCTCGCGCGAACTGTTTCGCTCGTTGGCAAGTATGCAACATTCGTCGGGCCGAGCGGAAGCTCTCCTCGCGGCTCGGGGCTTGCGGGTGGCTCGGTTCCGATTCCGGTCGCGCGCCACATGAGCTCCCAGGAGTCCGCCGACAACAGAGATCTTGGAAGGGACATAGTTATCCAATCTCTCGAAGGCAGAGAGAATCGTTTCGCTGATAACGATCGATTGTCTTGAACGTCCTCCATTTATCCATGCACAAGCTTCCCGCCGGCTTTTTCACACCATATCGTCCGTTAGGAATGTTTAAGAAGGACTTGCTGAGAATAATCTCGACGATATCTAACTAAAGTTTCCAGCGAGGGGAAGCCACGGGCCACGGGGACGTTCCTTCGATGGAGACGGGCTTGAGGACTTCGGAGACGGTGATGGTCGATCACTTAAATGCTTCCCAGCTAACGGAACAGCCACCCACGCACAGTGCTCTAGATCAACCCAAGGAGAGGAGAGGTTTTCAACGCTGTAACAGATTTTATTCACAATCACCGCCAAGTAGCAACCGATTCTAAGCGCACGAAGGGTCTCCCTTAAATTCTATTCTCTTTCCACCTTGCTTCCGCAAAGCTTCGCCATCGTTGCCCCGCCATGAGCAGGTCAGTTGTCAACCACACAGAACTACGTCATTCTTTCAGACATCTATGAAAAATGGATTCATAGAGCTGAGAAGTCGCGCTGCCTGGAACAGACATCGCGGAGATCCACGGTCCCCTGAGTCTCCAAGCCACGTGCCATCCAGCGAACGTTCCGCCGTTCGACGCCCCCTGGCGTAAGGGAGACGCCTGGCGCGCCCGTCGCTCGTTCAGTTCTCGTACTTGAGGTGCACCACGTAGACCCTCTGGCCGGTGTGCCTGGTCCTGATGTGGGACATGACGTTGGACGTTTGCTTGCTACGGAACTCGCAGTAAGGGCACTGGAACCTGGGCGCCTGGCCGCACTCGTACTTGAGGTGCCTGGTCATGTTGCCCTTGACGGTGAAGCAACGTCCGCACTTCGGGCAGCCGAACGGCTTCCTGGCGAACGAGCCCTTCGCGTACGTGTTCCTCACCCTGGCCTGGGCGTAGTAATCGGACAGGGGCCTCGGGACCGACGCGCTGCCGGACTCCTCCTGGCCAGCCTCGCTATTGTTCCCTTCGCCGTCGTACGCCTTGCAAGATTGTAAAACGAAGTTTAGATCCAGCTGCGGCGTCGCGGCGTAGAAACCTGAAACTTCAACATCGACCCGTTAGTCGGCGAATGGCACTGGACCGGCTGATCGGAGGGAGCGGGACCGAAAAGGCGGGGAGGATTCGGGTCCAGGAGCCGAGAATTCGGTGGCAAGCACCGAGATTCTCGCCGCGGGATGCGTCGAGTGGTAGATGGGGTGTCGGTGGCATGCTTCGGGATCGTCGAGCGTTTGAAAAAAAAAAAACAAACAGAATACCTTGAGAGATTGCGGGCGATCTTCTAGACGAAAACGTCGAACCAGTTTCGACCTTACTCCCCCGAAACAATAATACAGAGAGGTGACTCGGCAAAAACGCGCTGCTATTGCGGAACTGTGTCTTTTACTCTAGCGTGTGCACGGAGGGTTTGCCACTTAATCTACGGATAACGATAAATCTACAGAGAACGAGATCGTTGTGGGTGCAGTCTTCGGGCGTCGAGATTCATCCGTGGCGCCTGGGAGACCGTGCGCGTGCGGAAGAGCGCAGTGGAATGATTCACTTACATGGTTAAAACGTGTGTGCGTTGGCTAGAATTCGCATGTACGAGAAGAGACATTAAACTACGATTAAATCGGTCATGTTGGAGTACGTGTTTCTTCCATTTTCTTTTGCTGAGCTCGCGCTTTTTCTCGCACCTTTACAAGGTTTCGTATGTATATATGCATTTTTTTTTTTAGAGACTCTCGAGTGTAAATGAAGTATAATCTTAAGACTAAAGAGTCCTCGAAGATTCGCGGTGGTTTGACGGTGGTTCGCGACGATCTTGCAATGATGAGCGCGTGCGGCGTACTGCAGATGGTACACACTGTCCCCCACAGAAAGCGAGCATAGTCGATAAGCAACATCTATGATTACTTTAGCCGCGGCTCGGTCGTTCCAGCTCAGACCTTCATGTCGAAGATGAACACCTCCTCTTCAGGATGCTTCTTCCTGATGTGGGCGTAGACGGGGGACGTTTGCTTGCTGCGCAGGCCGCAGTACGGGCACTGAAACCTCGGCTCGTGCCCGCACTCGTAGTTGACGTGCCGGTCCTTGTTCCTCTTCAGGGTGAACCCGCGGCCGCACTTCTGGCACTGGAACGGTTTCTTTTTGTCGCAGGCGTTCATCTTCAAGCTGCGCCGCTTCGAGCTTCTGCTAGCTTCCAAACTACGCTTCCCCATCGCACCCGATCGATTCTTCCCGATCACGCTCTGCCCGAACGGAAGCGGCAGGATATGGAATCCTGAAACACGCAGACGTGCACGCTAAAACACCGTGCTCGAGGACCGGGGCAGAGAGGGAAGGATCTACGCTCGTCGAACCGACGTTCCACCGAATGCAGCGAATTACCATTGTGCTAGATTCTAGCGCCGGGTGATCGATTACAGGCGCGATTTAGGGTAAACTGTGAGTGTGTGGATGTTCCCTCGTTGCTGCGTTCGATGGGACGCCAGTTTCGACGTCTCCCCGCCCCTCCGGACGCGCAGCACGCAACTAGGGATTACAATCACGACAAAACGCCCGGGTTCCGTCTCTCGTGCTTCGCAAAAACGTCACAAAACAGCCGTTCGCTGGTTTCGCTGCTCGGTGACATTTGTCCGGACAGAACGATCAAAAGACATGGAGATGCATGGTTCTACTTATCCGGTCCTCGAGCACGGTACCGGTTAGACTACCTGCGGGTCGTCGATCTCGGCTGAAAAACATCGAAGGATCAGTTAGAGCACACGTACGATCCGCCTCATAAAGGGCGCGCAGAGAGAATGATGGATAAGGGAGGAATATCGATCGTTCGTTGTTTTCTGTTTCGTCAGGGAGCTTTATTACGAGCAACAATCAATATCGTCATGGATCGCGGGGAGTTAGAGGCGGCAGAAGCCGTTCAGCTTCCTGTCCCAGAACATCTGCGCGAGCTGGGGATGGTGGACGCGCAGATGCCGTATCATGTGCGCCTTCTGGTAGTTTTTCATCGCGCAGTGAGGGCACTCGAAGCGGGGCGGCTGCCTGCACTGATTACGCAGATGCGACAGCATCGATTTCTTCCATTTGTAGAGATTGTGGCAGCTCGGGCACTCGTACATCCCGTTCCGCCTGATGATCATGAACTCGCGGCCGGAACGGCCGTGGAACCGCTCGATCCTGGTCACCTCCTTCGCGGTCTCTGCAACAGAGACAGCGGGGGGCAGACGGTTAATAAGAGAGTAGCACGATCTCGACTCGTGGATCGGAGACATTGGGCAGCGATGGTCGCTGGGCGTACTCGTCGAGGGCCCTACGGTTCGGTAATCTTCTCAGGCTCGATGAAGTATCATAGTTTTGGGGAAGCGAGAAGACGTGGGCTTAGGGGAGGTCGCCCCTAGGCGAACGTGCCGGAGGCTACACGAATCGTGGATGGTACTGAAGATTAGTTTACCGAACGGTCTTGTTGCCCGTAGCGTTTTTATATTTTAAACGGGGTGCAAGGCGAACAGAGACGCTACAACCGTCCGTTGTAAGCGAGGGTCCTGCCCGTCGCGGTGTCCACGCAACGGAGCGCGTAACCGCTGTGAACTGTCCGTATGTGGGTCCACACGTGGGTCCTTTGACGGTAGCGATACTTGCAGTAGGGGCACTGGAACCGCCTGACGAACCCGTCGCACTCGTACCTGGTGTGCCGCCTCAAGTTGCCCAGCCGCTTGTAGCTGCGGTTACAGTTCGTGCAATGGTACATCCTCGGAGACGAATCTGCGGAATAGGAAGAATTTCGAGGCAGTTAGTCGGAGGATCACTCGGGCGAACGAGAGATTCGTGGCACTGGCATACGGTGTTGCGGCATGATTCAGGGTAACCGGGTCGTTGGGGAGCCTCGCGCGTCTTAGACACTGCTTTACTACCTGCGGAAGAAGGTTAAATTGGGGCTCTTGGAAACAGATACCCAGAGGGATGCTGGAATTCTGGGGACTATACGTGAATTATTTTAAAAAAAAAAAAAAACAAACATTTCCCCCTTTTTTTTTTAGACACACCAACGTTCGTTATACAACACATCCACATCCACTTTGGGGAGTAACCAGGGGAAAGAAGCTACTTTTTGTATTAGGAACGACATGAACATTCAAAAGAGAGATGAATCACAAAGGACATTAGGTAAATTAATGTCACCAAGCGTATCATTCAGAGAAAAATGCGCATGGTTTTCACAGACAGATCTGCGTACATGAAATCCATGAGCATTGCTTTTACACCGCGTACAGCTGAAGTTCTCGCTGTGACACTTATACTTGGCCCCTTTCGCGTGCATGTATTTACATGAAGCTGTTCGTCGCAAAGTCCCCCATTCGATCGTGGCTGCGAGTGCCAAAGGGAATTCCCTTAAGCTTGCAGCCTCGCGTAAGACGTGCCCAACAATGAAACAGAAATGCAAAGCTGAAATAAAATTCCGACGGGCTGGCCCACTCTTCGTCTATCGTACGCGAAGAAGAAACACCGGAGGAGTAAGAACAGAGCCGTTTCTATCGCTAAAGGACGTTTATTTTCTACACCAATAGTCGCTATCGATAAAAATGTATAACATCGAAGTAACGTTACAGCACAGACCGTTCGTAAAACGGGAACGGAATCATTCCCCCCCGTTTCTCGCGCGCGGCAACGAGAAACCCTCGATCTCCATCATGATCGCGCACTCCGTTTTACCCTTCATTTACAATTCGAAGCGTAATCTCGACACTAAGATTTCCCATGGAAATACGTTGCTGCTTTGAAGCTTCCAGCTGTAAGCTGTCTTCCTTCTGGCACAGCGCTCCAACCAGTCGCCAACATTGCGACCATTCTCATCAGAAGTCCGAGGACACCGTATCCCCGAGTAAATCACCGATAGAACCGTGATTTCTCAGAGAGTCGCGGGATCCTACCCCCAGAGGAGCACAGCTGCCACCTGGAAGCCTCGGTGAGCAGCGGGCCGGGGCCCTGAGAGCCTCGTATAACTCACGAAAAGACCGGACCCGATCGTGCAAAGTCCTTGCCACAGAGATTCCCAAGACGGCCAGGCGGGCTCAGACCTGTTGGGTGTCCAGGGCGTAAACCGGCCGGTTCCTGTGATTGCTCTTGATGTGCGAGTACACGTGGGACCTGTGCTTGCCCGTGTACATGCAGTGCGGGCACTTGAACCGCGGCGCCTTACCGCACTCGTACTTCAAGTGCCTGTGAAGCCCGCGGTACCATTTGTACGTCTTCTGGCAATTGGGGCAATCGAAGCTGCCCCTGGACGCTGTGTTCACACCAGGCAGCAAGCCAGTGGCGTTGTAGCGTCTTCGTCTTCGATCTGGGCCCAGGGTCGCCAAGTACGGCAGGGCGGTCAGGTTGAACATCACTGTAAAGTACACGTTAGGTTATCTGGGTGAGTGAAATTCAGCGGAACGGACGGCTCGACACATATAAGAGCAAGTTCATAGAGTGCCTCTCTTTCTCGTGCTGTGACAGAAGTTACCTGCTGTACTAAGAAAAGCCTCGAAATCATAGAATCATCGTTAAATGGCACCAGCCCAGAGGAAGACCCACGAGGGGCATTGGAAATCTTGCGAGATCGGCCTCTCGAAGTCTCTCCCTGGGCCGTGTCACAGAAATTCCACTTTATACCGAGTACCCACGCGAGGATTGATCGAGTCGATTTGGTCTTTATTCTTTCTCAGGGTTACAGACAGTGGGAGGGAGCAGAAGACAGCTGTCGCTGAGGAGCGCTAGGGGTTTCATCGAATTCGCCGTGAACTCTGGCGCGGATCGTTCTCCTTGACCAACCCCTGCCGCCGACGATGAGGATGTTGTTCCTGTTCCAAGGCAGCAGGGCCCGTCAGCACCTGAAATCAAGACGACCAACGTGGTTAGTAAAGCCAGAGCAGTGTCACCAGCTTCTAACCCTGTACAGGGGAATCCGTCATCCTGGGTCCACCCCTTGCTTCCCCCGAACCGATCGGCCAGCTCTGCCTGACGCTCGGAAATGAAGAGACTTGGATGATTGGGGCTCAGAGGACTTTATTAACTTTCTTTCACACATCGAACGGGGAGGCGCGACTCCCAGCTGGGGGCAAGGAGCGTCGATAAAAGGGGACCCGGGGCTGAACCGTGCGGGATTCAGTAGAGCCGTCTGAAGCACAGCGGCTGGCCGGGGTGGTACTTCCTGATGTGGGCGTATATGTTCTGGGTGAACTTGGATGGCTTGTCGCAGTAAGGGCACTGGTACTTGGGCGCCATGCCGCACTCGTGGCGCAGGTGTCGCGTCATGTTTTTCTTTAGGGTGAAGCCACGGTTGCACCGCGGGCAATAATGACTCTTGTTCACCGAGTACACCTTCCGCCGGTTCCTGGGAACGTACTGGCACATACCTGAAAGATCGAAGAAACGTGTTAGCCGCAGGAAGCACCGGCTGTTCGGCATTTCGAAAGCTCTGACCGTTTTCTCGTTCCGGGAGGGGTAGTGTGCGCACGTGCATCGTCCCGGGTCTTCGTGACAGAAAAGAAAGAAACTAGGGGGGTAGGGAGTACGTGTCTGTATATCGTTTTTTGCTACGTCGACGAAAGAACGGGGACACTCGGCGAGGATCTCTCACCGTGAGCGAGCAAAGATAGGTGGTCGCCGGGGGAACGAGAGACCTCGTCGAGCCGACGGTATCAAGCGAAGCTGGAGCGTTGGGACGCTGCACGGAGGTGTAACAATGCGACAAGAGGCTGGGGGTACAGAAAGACACATATATTTTCTTCGTTTTCTGTTGATATCGCAGAACAGCGTGCGCGGAGAACGAATGGAGAGCGTTACACGGTCTTACGTAACTAATCGTCGGTTTGGTTTGGTTTCGTTTCACCTACATCTATGGACGATCAGGGGTCCGTTTTGACAGTAGAAATGTCCGGGGTCTCGTTTCACATGCCGGGACGGGAATTCATCGTGGAGAATAGCTTGATGGCGTGCGCCTTGTAGCCGACGTGCCGCGACCTCACGTGTCTGTAAATGTTGGAGGAGCACGAGGCCTTCATGTCGCAGTACGGGCACTGATAACGGTGGCCCTGACCGCAAAAGTAACGGAGGTGCCTGGTTATGGTGGTCTTCTGGGTGAAACGGCATCTGCAGTTCACGCACTCGAACCGTTTACGCTCGTTCGGGTAACACCGGTACCCGCCCATCAGGCTCTTCGTCTCCGGCGAGTAGTCGGCCAAGTGGTCCATGCTGGTCCACTTGCAGCCCTGATAGTCACCTGAAAAAATCAACACAGGGCGCGGTTAATCGACGCACAAGAGTCCCCGCGTTGAAAACCGTGCAATTTGGGAAACGTTGCTGTCGTCCAAGCACACACACGCACACTCTTTTTTTTTCTCTTTTTTCTAGTGGTTATAGGAAACGTTCCATTGGGAGAGACAGAGTGTTGATCTACGCGCTAGATTACTGGTGAACACGCAGGAAGGCGAAGAAAATCATGGGAACTGATAACTCAGCGAACGTTTAATCGTTTAAGTTTCTTACATTGGATACATTGCACCGTTCAATGACGCTGGACATTGGAACGATCGTTTCCTGGCCGATAATTAATGACGAGAGACACAGAGATGGTCGCGGGGGTAAGGTAAACATCCCCATCAGTGGCCGCGTCCGTTTCAGGGGATATCTTTTTAATTCCCCATTGAAAGGGGAAGATTGACTAGTGGACGGAGCGACATGGGTCAGAATTGAGATTCCTGCGTGAGAATCCATGCCACCCTTCGAAAGTGAATATATATATGTATTCAAGACTAGAGATCGATCGTTCTTCCGTAAAGTCACGCGGCGATCAGAAACACCACTTTCATGGGGCGATTTACCTGACAACCCCACTGGAACAGAACGACAAGAGACTCCTCGACGCGACCTCGCGCTCCCAGTAAACTTCGAGGATCTCGGAAAGCTATTCAAAGCACGCTTGCACGGGGGAATCGTTTCACTCGCGATTAAGATACTGAGAGGCGACTCCACCCGGCGGGACACCGCGACTCTTTAGAATAGTTTGTTGTAGTAAACCTCCTTCCCCTGGTGGTAGCGACTTATGTGGTACTTCACGTTGGACGTGTACGTGTAACACTTGCTGCAATAGGGGCACTGTATCCCGCGGATGCCGCACAAATGACGGACGTGGTAATTCAGATCCTTCCGCCTTTTGAACGTTTTCCCGCACTGGCCGCAGTCCAGACTGCCGTTAGAGCATATGAAACCGCGAATCCGGAGTTTCTGATCGCACGCGTGCCTCGTGTGGAAGATCAGGTCTCTGCGGCTCAGGAACGTCTTGCCACACTGGGGACACTTGAGGCTCGGCTTCCTGCAGGACTTGGTCCACCCTGCAAACGAGAAAAACGCAAAGGCGATATT
The DNA here is from genome assembly GCA_946251845.1 of Andrena fulva. Lineage (NCBI taxonomy): Eukaryota > Metazoa > Arthropoda > Insecta > Hymenoptera > Andrenidae > Andrena > Andrena fulva. The sequence goes on along the minus strand of OX276329.1, from coordinate 54,043,769 downwards.
TAGCGAGACGCAGGCTGGGGGTCGAAGGAATACCGTGCGCGTCACGAGATCGTCGAGATAGTGGTATAACCGTGAGCGGATGGAACGAAATGGGAGCGTGAAAGAAGCAGAGGGTGAAAATGGTCGCTGTGCTTCGGGTGAAAGGTGCCGGTATACCGAGATGTAACGAGGACAGGCCCGGATTAAGATTTCTGGGGCCCGGGGCTATCCAACCTTCGAGGGCCCCCGTGGTTGAAAAGCGGGGGGGGGGGGGTAACAAAAATTTAAACAATAACGAGTTTAAATTGCTTAGAACTGAAGGCTTAGAATGGGGCCCCCCTGGAAAGTGGGGCCCGGGGCTACAGCCCCCCCCCTAGCCCCCCCCCTAGCCCCCCCTTTAATCCGGGCCCGAACGAGGACTTGTGTTTCGAAGCTCGAATCCCTCTCTATATCCCTTCCACCCGCGGGGAAAATCAAGGCGCGTGCGGCACGTCAGCGCAGATACCTACGAGCGTTACATCGTTACGCCCAGAGGTACGCCAAAGGGGAAGTGGGCTAAATCTTGGTCGCGGGGGGTGAAATAACTGCAATCAGAATCGGATGCAGCGGCACAGTTTCATCCTTTATTCTATACACACAGTACGATCGCAGCGGTGTTCGTTTGATCCTCCCTCTGCTTCCGAGTGTCTCGAGCTAATTAAGCGCGCGCTCTTCGTAGTCTTTGGGAGCGAGAGATCCTAAGGAATCAGTGAACCGAGACAGCTACTCCGACATCCAAACGATTCTAAGTGTATTAATACTGTTGTTTAAGCGGGACCAGAGGACAGGCTCAGAACATTTTGTTCACGCCGACAGGCATCTTCGGGTGCCACCGTCTAATGTGCCTGTAAACGTTCGAGGATGAGTTGTCCTTCTTATGGCAATAGGGGCACGCGTATCTAGGTATCTGGCCGCATTTGTGCCTGATCAGGTCCCACATCCTCCGGAATCCTGCGTTGCACTTGGGACAGATGTAACTCGAGACTGTGGCCGGTGTCCTCGCGCTCGGCCACCCCAATATCCGTATATCTGAAAGCAATCGGGACCAGTTAGCCCTGGCGCCGAACAGATCGCACCCCGTCACGACGAGATCTACGGCAACGCCCGTGACCCTCGCGGCCACGGGACGATCTAACGATCGCGATAGGTCTAAGCGTAGCCGGAACAGATTCGATTGCCCGCTCGAGGCCACTTTGCGCGCTCCAAATCGCAGTAGACTCTCACTCGCGTACAGTGCTTTGTCTTTTCTCTTTGAAAGAGTGCCAGCTTCCGGAGCTGAGGATGAGAAACGCAAAGGTGCGGGTGGGCTCGTCCAGTGGCCTTGAGCGGCCAGTTGATTTCGCCCCGACTACAAATGCTACGTCGCTGGAGCAGATGTAGTGTAACGATACTGTGTGTCCGCGATGTCTTGGAGATTGTCGTTGTTCATTTCGTGCAATGTGCGCCGTTGATGCAGCTCGCCACGGAACCTCGTCTAACGACCATGCTTCGCGGCTTAAAATGTAAATCGTCACGGTGGCTGTCGAATAACGGAGATCTGGCGACGTAGAAGCTGGTTTTGATTGGTGAGACAATTGAAATTATTTCTGTGTGGTCGACTTCGCCCAAGTGGTGGTTCTCGAGTCGAACGTTTCACGACTTTATTGAGGTACTCTCGTTACATTCGTTTCGCGGCTTCTCGCCCGTAACGCAGTCGATATATTACAATCCGGGCGTGCGCGGCCCGCACGAGAACTATCCGGTGTCTACTCGTAGGAACTGATAAGTCTAGGAGAATACTGAAATACGCATATTACGTGTCTAGATCGTCGCACCTCCACTTTATTCACCAACATCCTCCCACAATTTCATCGGCACCGATACGAGGGGGGAGAATCGACTGTACAATTTCGACAGGTGCCACGACCAATCACGTTCACCCGAACGAAAGGGGGGAACAGAATACTTGTGTGCGATGCTACAGCACCGTATGTACATTAGGGTGGCTCTAACTTACTCTTGGTAAAATTTTTTTCAAGATTTTCTACGGGGCACCCTCCAGAATGGTCCCAAATAATTAAAAAAAAATCCCTGTAAAGTTTGAGTTCGATCGGATAACGGGAAAGGGTGCCCCTGGGCCCTTAAACATTTAAATCATTATTTAACAGCACGCGAAGTCGATTTGATATAACATCTTCCAAGTTGTTGATTAAATAAAAAAATATGTCAAACAAAAGTTGTAGATCTGGACAAGGAGCTTATTTTTTGTTTTGTTACTTTTTCTCGTGCGACAAACGGTTTTCGAAAAAAATCCGAGAAACGAAAAAAAAAACTTTTTTATTTTTCAAAATTTGAAAGTTTAAATGCTTCTAGAACGCTTTTTATTTATGAAGATGAACAAAAAAATGGAATTTTTATTTTCGAGGACTATTTTTAAACATTTAAGAGGAGGGCATTTACCGAAATATGCAAAAAAGATAAAAAAAAAATTTTACTCACTTTCAGTGTTTGATATGTCATGAATGTTTCCTGAAAATTTGGGACCGAAATTCTCAAAAATTTCGAAAATATAGAGTCTATATCTTTAACAGCTCGCAAAGTCGATTTTATATAATATCCTTCGAAATTATTGATTAAATACAAAAATATGTCAAACAAAAGTTGTAGATTCGGACAAGGAGCATATTTTATGTTCTATTACTTTTTCTCGCGGGACAAACGGTTTTCGAAAAAAATCCGAAAAAACTAAAAAAAAAATGTATCGAAAATATAAAGTCTATATTTTCGATATTTTTGCGAATTTCGGTCCCAAATTTGCAGGAAACATTCATGACATATCAAACACTGAAAGTGAGTAAAAATTTTTTTTTATCTTTTTTGCATATTTCGGTAAATGCCCTCCTCTTAAATGTTTAAAAATAGTCCTCGAAAATAAAAATTCCATTTTTTTGTTCACCTTCATAAATAAAAAGTGTTCTAGAAGCATTTAAACTTTCAAAATTTGAAAAATAAAAAAGTTTTTTATTTTAAGTGTTTCTATTTTTTTTTCGAAAACCGTTTATCGTACGAGAAAAAGTAATAGAACAAAAAAGATGCTCCTTGTCCGGATCTACAACTTTTGTTTGACATATTTTTTTATTTAATCAATAACTTGGAAGATATTATATCAAATCGACTTTAAGGGCCCAGGGGCACCCTTTCCCGTTACCCGATCGAGCTCAAACTTTACAGGGATTTTTTTTTAATTATTTGGAACCATTCTGGGGGGTGCCCCGAGGAAAATTCAAAAATCGAAAGTTAGAGCCACCCTAATGTACATAGTGGGTCGCAAGGGTCTGTCCACATTCCTCGCAGGACTATTCCCTGGACGGCGTTTCAACTTGAAACACCTCGAGACCCTCGATTTCGCGCGTTCGTTCAGCGAAGATTCTATCCAGCAGTTTCAGAGTCCCGTGCGCTGGAAACGCGAACGAAGCGACGCAACGGTGAACACCGTCTAATGTCTCGAAAGAAAACACGCGAAGAAGACGATGGATCCTAGTTTCTGTGCACGGTCACGGGCATCCCGTCGTGCCGCATCCTCACGTGCTTGTAAATGTTCGACGAGCACTTGTCCCTCTTGTTGCAATAAGGACACTTGAATCTCGGCTCTTTGCCGCAGTCGTACTTCATGTGGGTCTTCAGGGTCTTCTTGTACGTGTAGCCGGCGTTACACCTGGGACAGTGGTAGGACATCCTGCCGGTGTGCCAGAACGGTCCCTCTTCCTGCTTCCCGTCCTCCCGCCCCGCCGCGTACTCCATGTTCGCCCTGAGGATCTCCAGCAGGCCGGTGTCGTAGGACGTCAGGGGTCGGCCTACGAACAGGAAAGACGTAGGTCACGATTAGCGGGACGGGTGGTCGGGCGAGTGGAGCTGAGCGGAAACGAGAGAAGAGCAACTGAGCAACGAAACGGCTGGAATAATAGTAGGGGGGTGGAATGGCGAAGAGAAAGCGGGGGGGTGGTGCAATGAAAATTGCCCTGATAGGACCGAGGAACACGTCTATTTTCGTTATCTTGTACACAACTGCTGACACTTTCGACTTGCTCGAAGGGGCAGAACCATGAGGATCGCACCACGATTATCGTGCCCGCCTTGTCGCGCTTTCGAATGCGAGAGTCATTGAATGGAATCGACGTCCTGATTTCACTCGGCGTTTCGGGGTCCCGTTGGTTCTTCCGGTCCAAGTGGATCCCTGGCTCAGTAAAGCTTGTACGCCTGGATCCTGCTACCCTTGTGGTACGTCCTGATATGCCTGTAGGTGTTGGACGACTTCCTGTCCCGCTTGCCGCAGTAGGGGCACTGAAACCGCGGCTCCTTGCCGCACTCGTACCTGAAATGCGTCAGCATGTTCGACTTCTTGCTGAACGAGCTGCAGCACTTCGGGCAAAAATACCTCTGAATGTGAACCAGCTCCGACTTGGGCCCGATACGAGGTCCGGCCGGCAACTCTGGAAAAAGCAAGCAGATCACGCCACGCGTCAGTGAGAACGTTCACGATGGCCCCGCTCATGCGACATCGTCCAGGGACCACTTGCAACGGGGGATTTGGAAGCGGTGTTAAATGAGGATGACACCGTGAACCCCGGGAACAATGGTACACCGTGACGGTACGAACATCGGCGATACGGTACAGTGTTCTCTTCGCGTGGAGAAGGGACGCGTCGTACTCGCAAGACGGAGCCGTGAACTTTGTGCTTAATGACGGGACAAGTTTTCGGTGGCGAAGTCATGCGAACGAGCTTTATTGTTCCCCATCGCTGACAAGGTTGGTGTGTTAGTTACAAGTCTGCTGTTGCTGCGCAGGAGTAGAACGTGCGGTTACAGGTTGGGATCGTGAACGAGATACGCTGGTTTTGCTTGCTTGGCGCTGGTAAAGCGACGCAGAGGTGCACCCTTTGGTAAACGAGAAAGCAATGGAAGTGCGTGAGACATGGAGAGCTCGACGGTTTCTTCGGGATGGTTAAGAGGATCTTCTAGAAGATTCACCGAGATACGATTCCCCGGTGGGTTGCAAGGGTGTCCAGAACTTCCTGCTCCTCGTCTATGCGACTAGGTTCCTAGATTAGACTAGGCAACCTAAACACTCGCTGGGGCTTGAAGAACGGCATCTGCTTGTGGATCCTTCGCACGTGCTTGTAGACGTTCGAGCTGTACTTGGACCCGTAATCGCAGTACGTGCACGAGTACCGAATGTCCTGAAGCCCGAGATGGCTCCCGTAGTGGCGTATCATGCACTCGTTGGACCGGAAACTCTGAGCGCAGCGTGGACACCGGAAGCAACCGCCCGCGTTTGCCAGCTGCCCACCTGCAATCACGGATTCGATATCAGAACTCAACGGTCTCGCCGGCAGTCGCTAGTTCCGTTCCACAATTTCACACCTCTCCCTTCTTTCTCCGTATGACAGAAGTCAATAAATTTCACCCTCGTTCGCTCGCTGTTCACTAGGCCGCGTGAACAGAAAGCGACAGGGTGCTACAGGAGAATTCTTTATTACTGCGAATCTTCGAAGCAGAATGCTTTCTCATCGTCGAAATCTCTAGGTCGGCGATCTACACTGTACAATGTGGATAATAGTAGTGCCGAGGGAAGAGTCGATTTCTCTGACCGCTTAATAAGAAACCGAACGCGTCGGGCTATTCGTTGACTCGCACCACTAGCGAACACGCAGCAGCGTGCTTTCAACGGAGTCTCTGAGGTGTAATTATCGACAGACGGCTATGATCTGCACGAGAGCCTGAAATATATCTGCATGCGCTTCTTCAATGTAATAAGCTCCTGAGAAAATGAGATTTTACGATTGGACTCGTTGCCATCGCGCCCTGAAAATTGAAACAGCTTGGTCAGTGAAAACAACCCCGATTCGAGGGTTCAGTATGGGAGTTTCTTTCTTTCTTCCTTTTCCTGTAAACGTGATTCGGATCGCACACGGTTCATATATTGCTGGGTTGACAGAATCCCTCGGCGTCTGGAGAGGAATAGAGTCATTCCCCTTGTCTGTACGGAAGATCGACACTGAATTTCGCGGTACAATCGTATCGATATGACGGTGCAGGGAGTGTCAGAGTGTGTCGAACGGTTGGAATAAAAATTCAAATCGTCCTTTCTTATAGTTTCCGATTTTAATGGCTTCCTTCGAATAGGATAACGTAGAACCCACGGTACCATAAAATTCGCGGCGCCTGCTCGAAGTTCCAACCAACCCCAAGCAGAGCCGTCCCCTTTCTATCGCAAACTACCATTCCAGATGCCGCGTCGTTTCGCGTGGTACAAAGCTCGGATTTCTCACAACTGCCTCAGCGTCCGAAGTCCCGATCTTATGGTACGAATAATAATATTAACAATATCGCTTGCAGGCTGACTATATTCACCACTCGTGTCCTCGAGCCACCTATCTCTAGCTGCATCCGACGCTTAACATAGATTCTACCAGCACGTGCAGCTTGTCGAAGATCATCGCAGTCGTGCGAACTGCTATGCTCCGTTTCATCGCTCGTATCGTTCCCTATTCCATTACATTCACTACGATCGATACGCATCGATTCCATTTAGGATTGCCAGGCTCCTTTCAAGCAGGTCGATCGTAAACCGAAAGATCGCCACGGTGCGCTGGGAAGAATTATCAATCGACCGGTACAAGCTCGACCCTTTCCCAAAGCGTAACGCGCTCGAGAATTATTAGAATTATTATTCATTAAAATTATTATTAAACGACTTTAATGCACGGAAGATAATGGTCGACTAGGGACGCTGGTACAATGTACAAACGCGACAAAGGAGTTCCTCGTCGCTTCTGTACAGAGATGGGCATCATTTAAATAACGTATCAAATAAAAGAGACTTTATTTATATTAGTCGTCGAATAAAAATAACCCAAAGTTATTTTTATTCGAAGCGCCTAAAATAACTTTTTTTTCGACGGGATTCATTCGACGGCTTCGAATGATTTTTTGATTCGACGGGAATTCATTTTAAGCTTTGAAATGATTTTCTCTGTTTCAGGCGTGTTTTATTTCAAAAGTTATTCGATGTTAAATAACTTTGGGCGAGCCTCGAGTGCCTTTGATCGAAGCCGCCGACTTCTCGAGCCGAGCGACATTGTATCGTTCACCCGTATACGCTGCAGCGCGGAGTTGCTCGGCGATGTGTCATCGATTATACAGAAACGGAATTTCTTTATTTTTCGTCGTATCAATATGAAAGTGACACCAATGAATTCCTTGCATTCTCCCGATTAAATTGGCCAAAAAATTATTTAAATCGGACTACTTTTAACGAAACGGGCTTTCAATCTTGCAAATTAATTGTATGCCTAATACCGTTAATTAAAGTTCAAATTATGTCAGGTTTGGTATCATTTTCGTCGGGAAAACACAAGGAGCCGATTGATATGACTTTCGTGCAGATTCGATGAAGAATCTGATTTCACATTTTTCCGTTCTTAATGGCTTGTGCTATCTATGTCTTTTATGGCCCCGTGTTTCTCGGCTGTCGAGCGCTCGCTTCTGAAGGGTCTCAGGTGTCAACACGGTCAGGCACGCATTTTAACTGCACCACTTATTGGCAATACCGAAGATTCTAGGGCCTAGAATATTAGCTTCGTATCGCGATGTTCTTAACCAGAGTTTCGTATCAATCAATTGAAAAATAAATGGATTGGCCAACTAGTAAGTAGTTATAATTAATGAATTGTGCATGGTTGTAATGACGTCTAATTTAATTGCACTTAAAAACTGAATTACTAAGTGTATTTAAAATAATACTTAAAAACTGAATTTTGAACTGAATTTCATTTAAAATAATACACTCCGTTTCTGTATAATCGATGACACATCGCCGCGCAACTCCGCGCTGCAGCGTATACGGGTGAACGATACAATGTCGCTCGGCTCGAGAAGCCGGCGGCTTCGATCAAAGGCTCTCGAGGCTCGCCCAAAGTTATTTAATATCGAATAACTTTTGAAATAAAACACGCCTGGAACGGAGAAAATCATTTCAAAGCGTAAAATGAATTCCCGTCGAATAAAGAAATCATGCGTAGCCGTCGAATGAATCTCGTCGAATAAAAAAGTTATTTTGAGGCGCTTCGAATAAATATTACCCAAAGTTATTTTTATTCGATGACCCTCGAATAAAATTTTTGTCTTTTATTCGAAATCAATTTTTTATTTAAAATAATTTTTTGCCCATCTCTGCTTCTGTATAATCAGAAGATCGGCACGAAGTCGATTGCAAACGCTCTGCAATTACCGCAGTACATCCTCTAAACGCAATAAATTACTCCGGTACGGGACTATAATACAAATGCTCGTCGAGCCTTGGCGAGCGCTGCGGGATCGCCGGTCTCGAGAGGCGGGAATGGGGGATTATCCGTCAGATCGGTATAAAGAGAACCGGAAAGGAGAACGCGGCGCTGGTACGGCTCTCGTCGCTATCCGGTGCTGGGGCCCGTTCAATAAAGCTTGACGAACCTCAGCTCCATGTTCCTGTGCTTGGCACGAATGTGCCTGTACACGGCCTGGGTGTACTTGCTGCGCATATCGCAGTGGGGACACTTGAAACGGGGAAGATCGACGCACTCGAGCCTGTAGTGGCGGCTCATGCCGCCGGAGGTGTGAAAGGTGCGGGCGCACCTCGGGCACGGAAAGCCGCGCCGGTTCAGGGACGTCTGTAGCCTCAGCATGTGCCGAGAATTTCGCACAACACCGTGGAACTTCCCCAGGACAATCGGTCTAAACTCTGCAAGCAGAAAAAGAGACCAAGATCTATCGTTAGAGAGAAAGAGAGAAAGTGAGAGAGAGGGTAAGAGATTGCGGCGGAGGGGTGGAAGAAGCGAAGGCAGGATGGATCTTCTCCGTAGGGTCGTGGACAGCTGTCGCGGCGCTATTTAATCGAGACGGGGGAACACGACCCATTGGGGGCTTGTACACTTTTAAGGAGCTCGAACGGGACCCGAGAACGCCGCTGATGATTATATGGACTCGATCGAGCGTGGGGCACGACCGCGGAGCGAACGATGGGGGGAAGAATCTCCGCGTGGATCGATCGCTAACGACACATAGGGGGATGATTCGCGCGGTGCTTCGTCGGAAGGAATTGGCGTTTTATTGACAGGTATACATTGGCGGGGGTCTGGGCGAGTCCGGTGCTGCGAGCGAGTGGCCTCAGTAGAGCTTGTTCAGGCCGACCTCCTGGCCTGGATGGATCTTCCTGATGTGGTTGTAGATAGAGTGCGTCCACTTGCTGGTGTGGCCACAGTAAGGGCACTGATAACGGGGCAGCGTGTCGCACTCGTAGCGATAGTGACGGTACATGGAGTAGCTCTGCGAGAAGGACTTGTCGCACTTCGGGCACTCGTGCCTCCGTCTCGCCGAGGACATCTTCCCCAGCTCCACTGCGACCCCCTGCGAAACTTGCGCCTCCTCCGACTCTCCTCGACGTGCACGCGGCCGAAACTCTGCAACCAAGATCGTGGTCTCGAGTTAATACAGCCTTGCGGGCGGCTACCGGCGAATTGCAAGTGAAAGTAACTGATTAAACACCGGCGGTAAAGCGTGATCGGACGACTGGGTCGCGGCAGTGATCGAGCTGGATCGCTGTACTAGGCTACAAGTCTCGCGATTCCTCTCGCTGTCGCTCGTCCAATCGCGAGGATCCCGAGGACTGCGGCCACGAGGGCCGGCACCGCGTGCCGCGTTCAGTAGAGAAGATTCGTCTTGACTTCGAAGCCAAGGTGAATCTTCCTCACGTGCCTATAGATCGTGGTAGTGTATTTGCTCCGTGTCCCGCAGTAGGGGCAGGCGTATCGAGGCTCCACGCCCACGCACTCGTGGCGAAGGTGCCTCTTCCAGGACTGCTTGTGACTGAACCCTTTGCCGCACACCTGGCAGACGAACCTCTTCGCTGGCCGACCGTCTGCAACATCTGAAACGAAACAGTTCGGAGGATTCGTTAATCTCGTGCACCTTCGCGCGATCCTGCTACTTGGATGGGCGCCCCACCCGTTCGAGGGTTGTGATCGTTGCTGCTGAAAAACGAGGGGGTGGGATTGAGTGACACGAACGAGGAGTTGGCTCTTGGTCACCTTTATTTACTCCACAACCATCCAAACTGTCGCCATGTACATCGCAGTCTCTGCTCTCCTTCGCGCTTTCGCTGCTGCTCTACTCGAGTCTTACAACGAAACACAACGAAAGTCTTAGTCTGTACGAAAGTAACAGATGCATCGAAATAGAGGAACCTTCTCCAGCCCCCCGCTTACTTCTGGAGCACATTCAACATCCGCACCGAGCGCAGCACAATAGTCAATGCGTCGAGGGAAGTGAATATTGAGACTCACTCAAGACTGCGTTCCTATATCCACGACACAAATGCACTCGGAGACAGGGGGTGTGTTAACGGTGTTCCAGCACCAGTCGTCACACACGCGTGAACACAACCTGTGAGAATCTATGTCGCCTCCGTGGAGATTAGATCTTCCCCGGATACAGCTGGTCCGCGTTCAATAGAGCTTGACGACAGTGACCGGCTCGCTGGGGTGCATGCACCTGATGTGCTGGTACACGTTGGACGTCTTCTTGCTGCAGAGCTCGCAGTAAGGACACTTGTACCTAGGCGCCTTGCCGCACTCGTACCTAAAGTGACCCAACATCGTGTCCCGCCTTCCGTAGCCGTTGTTACACTTAGGACAGTGAAATTTCCCTGTACCCGCGTTGTACAGCACGTCCCGTCCCTTCGCGAACTTTCTCAAGTGATCACCGAGCCTGTCACCTACAAAACATCGTGTCAGAGTCAGGGTACCAGTGATTGCCAGCCGATTCTCGGACAGCATCGCCTCGACAAGCGTGAGGGGCGTGAAATTAGGTGGAGTGGTTGGAGGGGAGTGTGTGTAATTCATGCAGGAAGAAGATAGTAAGCGAGTCTCTTGCGTTCGTGGGCCACGAGGGCATTCAGAATTGCTTTATTGCTGGTAACGACGTGAACCTAACCCATTGACAAAACGATACATCGCATGGACCATGACGGTGCTTGAATTGTACTTGTTGCAAAACTTTATTTTCCTATCGGTGGGATCGTTGGGTTCGTAACAGCTTCGTCCATTGGGAGATTACTAGGGCAACTCGCGTGACATATCGTTCGGCGTGTGTACTTGGTTCTATGGCAAGATCTCGTAAAAAAGTGGGTCACATGTACAGCAACTCACGAGTCTGTTGGCACTGATTTAGAGGACTATCGAAGCTGTGCTCTTCAGAGTCCGTTACTAATTCTCAAACTACTAGTCCTCCAGGAACAAACTCGTGAGTCACTGTACGCGAACGTACGGTATCTACTACGCACCCTGTCGACCACTGAACACTAGGGTGGACCTTAGCTACTCTTGACGAAAATTATTTTGCGAGATTTTTTTGGTCCCGTACCCCAGAAATGTAACACTTATTGGGAAAATGATCTGGAAAAAATTTCAGCCCGATTGGACCACGGGAAAAGGACGCGCCACGAAATTGAAAATTTTGAACTTTTTAAACCTTGACATAAATATACATTATGACATATCGTTGAATTTGTATTTTTTTTTCTGTTTAAGAATACATACACAGCATATACGATTGTTAAAAAAAAAACGTCCGTGACCTTGAAAACTCGAAAGAGTGACCTTGAAAAAAAAATTTTTTCCTTCCATTACATTCGCCTCTTTATATACTACAACTTTCGTCTGAAGAGTTTTTTCATATCCATAAACGATGGAGATATTAAACATTTTTGATTTTCATTATAACGCTTCATTATACAGAAGAAAAGCAGTTCTAAGACTGGAAAATCCTTCCAAAGGATATGGAACAATTAGTCAACAAAAAAATGGAACATTTTATTTCTCCTGATTCCAACAGATTCTTTCAAAGGTTTTTAATACCTACCACATTTTTTGGAAAAGACCCTTCTACATGGAGTGATGACGAGGCTTTCCAAATTGGGCGAAATATCGTGAACGGAATAAAAGTGGTAAATGACACCGCTGAGCGTGGCGTTAAACTTATAGAAGAATATAACAAAATATTATCAGAAAATGAAGAGGAGAAACAATTTATACTGCAGAATGTGACGGAATATAGAAAGCAGTATCCTGACGTCACAAAAGAGAATTTATCAAAGGATTTTTAAAGCATTTTTAATATAAAGGAACCCCTAATAAATACCTCCGTGGCTATTTGAATTTTTGAGACGCATTTAATACAGTGTTTGTTAACACAGTCGCGTCTAGGGCAAGATCTGCTCGGTCTTATCGAACGTCCACGAGCAGGTCTGGGACGCAATACTTTGATGACATTTCTATTCGTAATTTACATAATAGCTATAATAACTTATTTCCAGTCTTAGAACTGCTTTTCTTCTGTATAATGGAGCGTTATAATGAAAATCAAAAATGTTTAATATCTCCATCGTTTATGGATATATGAAAAAACTCTTCAGACAAAAGTTGTAGTATATAAAGAGGCGAATATAATGAAAGGAAAGAATTTTTTTTTCAAGGTCACTCTTTCGAGTTTTCAAGGTCACGGACGTTTTTTTTTTTTTTTTTTTGTTAACAATCGTATATGCTGTGTATGTATTCTTAAACAGAAAAAAAAATACAAATTCAACGATATGTCATAATGTATATTTATGTCAAGGTTTAAAAAGTTCAAAAATTTCAAATTCGTGGCGCGTCCTTTTCCCGTGGTCCAATCGGGCTGAAATTTTTTCCAGATCATTTTCTCAATAAGTGTCACATTTCTGGGGTACGGGACCAAAAAAATCTGATGGTCGAAAAATAAGGTCCACCCTACTGAACACTCGACTACCTACACCTTAAACTCCCTTAGCTACTCAAACGACATTAACTTTAACACGATTCGTTAATATCCTCCGAAGAGGAATTCATTCAGCGAACCCAACCGATGTCCCAACACCACCATCGACGCTCCCGATTACCACGCCTACCACAATCTACGAAACTATTATAGAAAACGGTACCCGACCGTGTTAACATGCCACCCGCCTAACACCCACTTCCTCCGACAACACTGACGCGCTATCACAGGCAACTGTCTCGAGAAAGCTGCGCGCTACGCCCGCGAGCTGTTCCCCTCGATACTTGCGTCCATCCTCATCGAAACACATCGAGGCTCGCAATTGAGTAGCGTTCATACGCGATCCACGGCCTCATAATCGCTCGTGATTCACGGAACGCCTGAGCGCGCTTCAGCGACGAATTGGATGCGCTTCGACGGGCCGGCCCTCAGAAGAGGGTGTTGCAGATGACTGGCTTGGAGGGATGCTTGTGCCGTATGTGGTCCTGGATGTTGAACTTCTTCTTGCTCAACTTGCCGCAGTAGGGGCACTCGAAGCGCGGCGGCTTCCCGCAGTCGTACTTGAAGTGGGACGTGACGGCGCTCTTCGTCGTGTACGACTTCCGACACCGCGGGCAGGGGAACCGCGCCTTGCACTTCCACGGGCTCCTCTCCGGCTGATTGTCCTCGAGCCAGGGCAACGGCAACATTTGTAGCAACGCTGGAAAAGAAACGGAAGACCGGGGTTAGCTCGAACGGATCGGCGCGGCAGCTATCACTTCGGGGGCTGGACTTTTCGTTAAGCTGACAAAGCTTAAGAACCCGGGTCGGTTGGTACAGCGATGCTCTCCCGAATGGGATCATCGAGCGGTGGAAGTTTCTAACGATCGACATCCAGATGGTGGTGAAAGAGCGGATTGCCGGAGGACAATGAACTTAGAGGGTCGGAATGTGCGAGGCCAGCGTGGCAACCCCGTTGTGAGAATTAGAGTGACGGTGTTTATGCGATGTTCTGGGGTTAGGCAGACTCGAATCAAGTTCGTAAGGAGAATCGCTTGGCGAGATGGATTTCTGTGTCTGAGACTCGGAGATGCTGCTTGCAGGCTGACACGCGCGGAGCAACGTGGCTGCCGTTCGGTTAAAGACAAACAAATAAAGCAGTTGCAGGCATCCTCAAGCTGTGTACGGGGACGCGACATCGCCGGAGTGGTTCACACGAGAAAGGACATTGCGAGAATGGACACAGTGAGACGTAGGCAAGCGTCTACGATCGATGCTGATCGTTCCCACGCCGACATCCGTTTGACTTCACCGACATTCTATCTGGAAAATGATTCGATAAGTTAGTGAGTCGGTTCGAAGACAGGCGAGGGTTCCCTTGATAAGAGACACCTGAATATCTCGATTACAACTAGTGGACGTTTGGAGTCTGATGATTCACCAATATTGGTGTTAGTCACTTAAGAGTGTCTGTACTTTTAATTAGCCAGTTGACTGATTGATAAAACGGGAAAGGAATTTTTTGCACGTAGGGATGAAATAATGGCCCCCGCTGTGGTATCAGGAAGACACCAAGAGGACCTTCACTTTTCCTCCATACATGGAGAACACACCCAAGTATCAGTGCACCATCAGGTCTCCCATGAAGCTATATAGCTGCAATTTCAAGTAGAACATCGGAACACGTATTCGAAAAGGCGCTGCTACATCTAAAGGCCTGAAAGCATGATTCCCAACAGTGGACATGGACGTTTTCCCATTAATGTCGAGCCGCATGAAGTGGAATGAAAGGATTAGGAGTCGGGAGGTCTCAGATCGCAAACACTCATTCCTCTTCACGAATCGTCTTTTATTTCCAAAATCAACAAAGCAAAAGTGAAGGGATAATTCGTAAAATAATTAAAGGATAATTCGTCGCGGGGTTCACAGGCGATCCTATTGTTCGTATTGAAGAACAACGACTTCGAGCTTCGAGCCAGGGTGCTTCACGCGTATGTGCTTGTAAACGTTGTTCGACTGCTTGCTTCTCATCTGACAGTAAGGGCACTGGAACCTCGGCGGGCTGCCGCACTCGAACTTGTAGTGGCGCAGCATGTGGTGCAGGTGCTGGTAGCTCCTCCCGCATTTTGGGCAAGTGAACCTGATACATCGTGCCCTTGTTAACGATCGCACTGCTAAATCGCTGTTAATCACTTCTCGGTTAACTCTTCCACGTGTGATGGGAATCGTACGATTCCTTTGCTTTCATACAGTGTACCGCGGAGTCAAAAAGGGGTGCATCCCCGTGAAGGAATCAATCGAAAACGCAGAATAACAATCTTCGTACAGGACTTCGTTTTCGCGATAATCAATTTGACGAATCAGACACGCGTACACTCGACTGATCCTTGACCAAGTCGACGTCACCCCAGTGCTTGACCATTTCTACTGGCTTACCAGCTGTATCAATGTTTCATCTAAGTAAACGCGTGCCTTAAGAATTTCCAAAGTTAACCTTCTCGAAGACGAACCCTTACACCATCGACTTCCCTTTCCTCAATAAATCACCCTCCATCTGCTACTGCTGCACCTCGTACGGGGTGTAGAATAACATGGAGGGTGTAATGTAAAAAAAAGGAAGGTGTCTGTCTTTGCACTTGTTGTTAGTGCATCATGTCCCCGTGCAAATCCTCAGGCAATTTAGGTGACCGTGTGGTAAGCGCGGAAGCAAGGGGTGACGCAGAGTCCAACGTTGCATTCAGGACAATAGTATCTTGTCTCTTTACGAACACGTTTCCCGTTCTCGGATGTCTTCCTGCAGCATCGAGCGCACTGTCTCGTGGGATTCGCCCTTTTCTCCGTCGGCGGTATCCTCTCTGGGAAATGTCTCTCGATCAGACGTCGAGGTGCAGTGGTCATGGCCCCGCGAACAGAGTCCACGTTCGGGAGGAAGGTGCGATACATCACCTCCATCCTGCAATGCAAACGTGTATTTCTGCACAGTGCTACCCTGCCACGCGTCCGAAAGACGACGCACAATGCCTGTGAAAAGGCGCGAGTCGACGCGTGGAACAGGTGTGTCTCCGGAAAATCGTACTAAACGAGCAGCAGTGGAAAGTGAAGAAGGAAGATGTAACCGAGAAGTGATTAACGTTCGTTCACACTAGTGGCAGCAACGAAGCTTCCGTGGTTGTGCGAATTAACAACTGACCTGTCGTTATTGTCCTTTCCGTGTTGCGCATCCAGTGGAACGTGACACTGTTGCACCACTTGGACCCCAGGCATGGGAAATGGGAAGCCCATCGACGGAGGAAAATACATTGCACCTGCAATCAGAAGAATAGCATCGTGACGGGGCGTAGTTTCTCGGATGCGTCGCGGAGTCAGTTAACGCCGGATGAGACGAACGAGCAAGCGAGTGCTCGCTGCGGTTGCACGGAGGAGCGACGCGTAGAACGGGGGTGAAATTCGGTTCCGCGAGTTGGTGTTGGGAGTGGAGAAGGTGCTGCGATGCCTCGAATAAGCGAGCTTTATTACACATCTCCTGCGTACAGCTGAACAGTTTTCCAAGGCCAGTGAGACTCGGCGTGGCTACAGAGGGGGCACGTGTATCGAGTGCCGGCAGAGGACTTAGCTTCCCACCTGCCCCTTGAATCTTGCTACTCGTCTATTCGCGCGTTGACCGCGTGTTCACTGGGCTGAAAGTCCGTGGCAGTGATCGAGGGAGTTACTCTCGTAATCGTGCGTGATTCGGTTAATTCTTTCGCGCGTACAATTGTCTGTTAGTGGTGACGTCGATGAGGAAGACGCGCATGCCTCGGTGCTTGGTCCTGATGTGCCTGTACACGTTCGAGATCTCCTTCGAGTGCATGTCGCAGTACGGGCACTTGAACCTCGGCCCCTGGCCGCAGCCGTAGCGCACGTGCCTACGGAGGTTCGTTTCCCTCGTGAATCCGCTCGGGCAGTTCGGGCAGCAGAATCTCTTCGACCTGTTCCGCCAGACGCCGAAACCGCGGCAAACTGCAACAGAAAACGCAGAGGGATACTTGCGCACGGTCCACGAAAACGGCGGCTAGACACAAAGATCGACGGCGACAGAGATTCGTGCAACTACTGGCGACAGTCCTCGCGGAGCAGGCTTGGTCTTCGGTGCTCAACGAAGTCACTTAGGAGGAGCTAGGGCTACCAGGCGCGCGCCAAGTCCTCGTGGAAGGTGCTACCAAGTTTCCTCAGCATTCGTGCTCAGACCTCTGACAAAGTTAGGTACGATCTTGGGGAAACGTTGGGATATCCTTCCACCAAAACAGGGTGCATACCTGAGTGCCTCTAAGGGCAAGGTTTATTAGCCTGTTTAATTAGGATCGAATCGAGCAAATGCGATCGAGGTTCGATGTTGGGAGCAGAACAGTTGGAACGAAAGGAATTGGCTGGTGACTGAGCACTTGTGCAGTTTGAATTAGATACTTCGAATCGAGGGTAGGTGGTGTCGAATATCGGGGCAGGGAAGTGGGCGCTGAGCGAGCTTGATCAACCAGTTGCTTTCGTTCCAACTGCAGTGAGACGCCTGTAAGAAAAACAGCGACGGTGAAACTGTATGGGATACAAGAGAGCAATGGTCTCGATTTCCACGGATGAATCTATGCGCTTGGATAGGCCGGGGTGCTCGCGTGAATCCAAACGCGTAAACTCATGCACGAGCGCCACGACCATCACTGTCCTCGCACGCCATAGAGCGCAGGATAGTGAGAGGATTGAAGAAACGCGACGTCCGCCACTTATGTTCTTTTGGTTCTAAGGTACACTTTACTCGTTGCAAGCCCAACCGTTTGTACAGACAGCCCGGGTCAATGGTCTCAGAGAATTGGTTTGTTGTCCTGCGTCGGGGTATCTTTCGGAAAGTAGGTTCTCCGGTTCTCCACGTCGATCGCGTACACGGTGTGGCACTCGTGAAGGCGTTTCACGTGCTTGTACGTGTCCGACGGGTATCGGGACTTATAGGGACAATAGGGGCACTTGTAGCGTGGCTCCTTCCCGTTGCATGCGCTGACTATGTGACGTTTCAGGTGGACTTTCGTCGAGTAATTGTGCGGACAGTTCAAACACTGATACGGTTTCGTGCTCCACGGGCAGTAGTTGTACCACTCGTTGTAGTATCCTGGAACAAATCGGAACGGTCGTGTTTTCTTTACGTAAACGTCACACTCTGGTGCTACGGTTAATCGTCCTTAACTAGCTCTGTTTCGGGCCTCTGTGCCGGGGCGATAGCTCGAGATAGAGAGGATAGTCTTACGGTACAATGGATTCTGCGAAATGAGCGTGCGGGGATAAATACAAATTACGTTTATTGATTCGTACACCTCGTCGCTATACACGGGATCCGTGTAATCTCACGGCGCAATAATTCCAGCACCGGTCGCGTCTAGCATCCCGCGTGACTTCTCGACGCGCGGCGCGATCAGGGCGACATCCTCGACGCCGGTAATACTGCCTAATATTTCGCGATAATGTACAAAATTCGAGCGGGGGATGCAGGTGGGAACGAGATTGGGGGGGGGGGGGGGGTGGTCTCTCAGAATCTATATCGACGCAGGGGAGCGGATCAGAACCAATTCTCCACTTTGAACACCGTCGACGTGTTCTCGCTGGGCATGCCATGGATATCGATGGCGAACACTCTGCACGCCGTGTGCTTCCGTCTCACGTGGGCGTATATGTCCGACGTCTTTTTACTCCTTTGCAGGCAGTAGGGACACTGAAAACGCGGCTCCTGCCTGCACTCGTACTTCAAGTGCCTCGTGAGGCTCGGCTTCTGGCCGAACCCGCTCGGGCAGTTCGGGCATGGGAACTTCTTGTCCTTGCTAACCGAGGCCGGCCTGCAGGAACCTAGAAGGGGAAAAATTCGACGTTAAGCCAAACGAAAAACGGAGGCGTCGATCACTGGCTCCCTTCCGTCCCTGTCTTACGAACGGGGGACGCGCGTCGGTCGTCTCTACTTCTCGCCAACCGACATCGCTCTCAATGCAGGCCGGATGCGGTTAATTTCGCTTCTAGATTCCCGAGAGGTGTTCGACCGCGGGTCGTTGTTAGTGCCTACGTTAATAGCCCGCGTGGATGCGATACCCCCGAAGCCCAGAGAGCAAACAACAAGTGCGGAATACATGCGAAGCTCGAGTCGCGTGTTGGTTGAGTGAGAGGGGTTGCGGGTTTTGGGGGGGGGGGTGGGCGGTTTCGTTACTGGTACATACTCTGCCTTGTTACGGGGTATAGATTTACAATGGGCCGACTAGACTCGCAAGCCAGCGTGACGGACAGTGCGCTTCAACGTTGCTAATGAAATTACAATGGCAAACGGAGGCTGGGGCAACGACTGCCACCGTCGTCGACGACGATGGGGGCTCGGACGCCACTTGGCCCCGCTCTTCGCTCACCGAAGAACCTCCCACGACCGGAACATATCGATCACGTAGACGTCGTGGTTCTGGTGCTTGCTCTTGATGTGCTTCCGTATGTCCGCTTTCACCTTGCACACGTACTCGCAGTAAGGGCACTTGAATCTCGGCTGCTGGCCGCACTGGTAGCGCAGGTGGCTGGTCAGGTTCCTCTTCCACGCGAACACGCTGCGGCAGTTCGGATTCGGGCAGGCGAACTTGCTGGGCTTCGTGAACCAGTTGGTCCGCCGGTGGCTGCTCCACTCTTTGCACCCTGAAAAACAACGTGCCGTTCGCGATCAGTGGTACCGGGGGCTGGCCACGCGACTTAAACCGCCAGTCATTCGCCAACTTCTCCTAACTAACGCGCGGGGATAGAACGAGGGATATCTTGGGGGGGGTAGACTCGGTCGAATTTTCAATGTTTATTGCGACAGAAGCGACGCGCGAATCGGTTATACATTCCAGGAGGGTAGGTTCCTCTAACGAAAGGGGAGGGAAGGCTGCTGGAACAGACTGACGACATAGACGCGTCTGTTCTTGTGCTTGCGCCCGAGGTGTTTGATCACGTTGCTTTTCAATTTGCCAATGTAATCGCAGTAGGGACATTTAAACGTGGGGGAACGGCCACACTCGTATCGCAGATGTCTGGTGAGACTTCCCTTCCAGTTGAAAGTCCGACCGCAGCCCCTATTAGGACACGCGAATTTCGACTGTCGCGTACCTTCCCCCGAGGACGGTGTCTCGACCGACCACAACGGCCCACCGGCACCTGCAATCAAAGGGAACCGGTAAAAGATCCTGAAACGGCCGCGGCGCGCTTCTCTAACGTCGCATCTCCGTTAGCCACTGTTCTACGAAAGCGAGACTCGCGGATCTGCTTCTTGAAACAGAGAAACGCTAGCCCCGACGACGAGACGCTTGGCGAAGACTGGTCTCGTAAGATAAACACGCAGAGATGATTCGAAAGAGGCTGAGCAGTGTTTCTCCCAGGTACCAGTCAGCAAAGAGCCTCGTCCGAAGGTGCAGCTCGATTCCGATCGATTCGGCAATAAATGGCGGCTGGATTACTCTCGAGAAATAGGGAAAAGTGTGTTTTATTTGCGATGAAGTACAAGTGTCGAGGTTGCTAGTAGCAGGTCAATCAATTAGAATATCCAAGATCAGTTGGTGAGCAGCTCGAGGACGTAGATCGCCAAGCCCTGGTGCTTCCTGGCGATGTGCTTCTTCACGTCCCCCTTCACCTTGCAACGATAGGGGCAGTAGGGGCACTTGAACCGCGGCTCGTGGCCGCAATCGTATTTCAGGTGTCTGTTCAGGTTCCCCTTCCAATTGAAGGGCCTCGCGCAATTCGGGTTCGGGCAGACGTACATCCCCGGTGTCAGTGCCCTGAACCGCTGCGGATTTCTGCGCCTAGGGTAATTGTTAGCGTAATACCACTTCCGCTCGCTACCTGCAACAAACGAAGAGACGAGATTGTCTCGTGACGATGAAAATCGCTTGGCTCCACGCTGCTTCGCTCTCCTCGCTACCAAATGAACGCAGGGGGTTCAGATTCCGTTAAGGGGAAGGTTAGAAAGTTTCCAAAAATTCGTATTTTATTGGCATCGGTACATCCCCTGACAGACACAGCTCCCATATCCTACGTATCAACCCCTCGGTGGATTCAGTACGCAAGGAGCCGACCAGTCAAATGTCAGTCAACACAGACACTACAGTTTCCGTCGGGCATAAAAATGCATAGAAGGTTTATTAATTAAACGTTTCAGGAATTCATTCAGGCACGTGGTTCTCCAGATGCAAAGGCATCTTGTCCACGCGGGTATGTGGAAGCTTTCCGTTCGTGGGGGAAGAGGAAGCTTCCGCTCGTCGAAATGTTATTATTCTCGGGGTGGGGGCCGACTCTAAGTGTCGATCACGAAGACGGTGCAGTCCTTGTGCATCCTGTTGATGTGCCTGAGTATGTTGGACTTCCACTTCCCGCGGTAGTAGCAGTAGGGGCACTTGAACCGCGGCTCCATGCCGCACTCGTTCCGCAGGTGCCTCTTCAGGGTGCACTTCCACACGAAAACGCTGGGGCAGTTCGGGCAGGGGAACTTCTTGTACTGTTGCCCGGTGAACCGTCTCCGTCGCTTCTTGCAGCGCTCGGCCATAAGACGGTGGTAATCTGAAAGCAGAATTCGTGGCTCGGTATTATATCGATGAATCGGTGGTGCCTCTAGCCACCACTCACGACGAAGTCAAGTTAGAACATACACGTATCCACGGATTGGTTAGTGATCGCAGGTACCCCGAGCAGTGTCTCCAGTAAACGGATCAACGGATGAGAGATGTATTATAACTGGAGTCTCGGAAAGAGGTCTCGAGTCGGTATGCGTACACTTGCAAGAAGAACGATCGCGGGGTGAGGACTTTGGGGCACCATTTATTGCGTATTTGTTTGATAAATGAAATGAAGAATGGGGATACATATAGACGCGAGTTCCTTCAGCAAAGGGTTGTATCTGCCTTTATTTCCAAGAATTCTGAGGTTCGCAGGACTCAGAGGGTTTTAGTAACAGGGGTTCCCTTCTTCTGGAAAAGTACGCAAAGTGTCTTTTTGTCCGTGTTCGCCGATTTAGAAGCTGCCTGAGAGCTTGCGCAGCTGGCAGGGTAGTCCTCTGTGTTCGTGGGTGGGATGATTAGGGTTTATTTGGGCTTGTTGACACAGTCCCTGACGACATCCATGGCGAAAACCTCGCGCTTCTTGTGGGCGGTGCGGACGTGCCTGTAGACGTTACTGCGAAGCTTGCAGCGGTACCAGCAGTAAGGGCACTTGAACCGTGGATTCTGGCCGCAGGAATAGAGCAGGTGCCTGTCGAGGCTGTTCTTCCTCTTGAACGTGCGATTGCACGTTGGGCAGGGATGGTGCACGTCCATGATCTCGTACTGCCGTGGCAAGTGGATCAGGTGAACGTATGCACCTGTGAACGAGAGAAACAGATTGCCTGGGGTTAATAGCGTGCTCCAGCCTCCTGCAACAACGGGGCGCGACCGAACCATCGGAACGTGCAACGCTCCTATAATTCTCAGCGCTTCGAGCTCGCCAAATCCAGCCTGGATTGAGGAGTAGGGTAAAGGCAGGTAATATGGAACATCTGATTTCAAAAGCTTGTCAAAAGTAGGGGAATTCTTTTTTTTTAATAAAACCAAACCTGGAGAGAGAACAGAGCAATGGCGGCCGGTCCGAGAAAGAGGGAAGATAACGGGTGAACCACTCTCTGTCTTACAAACAGACTATAGATATTGAGCTGCAAATAACTCAATGGCTATTGATGTATAGAGCATGCCACTGAATTTACCCGCGCACAAGAACACGAAAAGTAACATTCTCACTTATCTTCCACTCACTTTTACAAAACTTGATACAACACGCTCTAACCATTTCGTTTCTCGCTATCCGTAATACCAAAATGGCTAACATAAAACATAACATTGAGGTCAATGAACATAGCACAGATCACGACATGACGTCTATAATTTACTACATGATAGTACAGAGTGAGAGGGATAATAGGAAGAAGAAGGATAGGTTCACCCGTCATCTATTTCCCTCAGACCGCTGTCGCCTCTACTTCTTCCCATTGCTGTTCCCTCTCCAGGTATTCTTATAGCTCAATGAATAAAACTAACATGAGGGGACGAAGGAATTAATGCATAATCATATTTACATAGTCAAATGTAAAAAAATCCAATTGTTTTGCAATTATAGTAAAAAAAAAAACTGAAAACAGTGAAAATCGGCAGTTCGAAAAAATGGGTCCTAATATGGAACACCTAGTAAACTTGTAAAGAAAACCCAAAAATCTTTACTTTTTTTTACTAAAAATGAAGATTTATTAAGTAGAAGATACAAATAAATAAATACACATCATTTGGAATTTATTCCTGCTTTCTGCGTGTCCTACACGTTGGGCACGTGAATAATACGTCGGAAGCCCCACATTCTTCGTGTGCCCACTGAAAGCAGCGAATACATTGCGTCCTACTTTTCATTGTCGTTATTTTTATAATTACCATCGCAAAATAAGCATTCCGCATCATCGTCGTCATCGTCATTATCAACTTCATCTATGTTACTCGGTATGTTCCATATTACGTACACACATATTCCGACAAGAAATTAAGAATTATACTGAGAAGAAAGTAACTTTATTGGTAAACTATTGTTGAATAATCAAGAACACACATATTTAATGATAAATTATATCAAAATAATACTTTGTAACATACCTTCACTACAATATTTAACTGTTTGATGCACTTTTCAGAAACTTTTACACCCCACGAAAAATATAAACGTTTCTCTTTCAATGATAGATGCCCGACTGATGCTCAATTCTCAGTATCATCGTCTATTGTGTCTAGGGATGTAGTATAAACGATTACCTGAAGAGTTCGTTATTTCTTTATCGAAATTTTACGAAGTTCCATATTACGTGCTGTTCCATATTACCTGCCTTTACCCTATACCTGAAAGCGTAATTCTAACCGTTGGCTACTCTTGCACATTCTTTCTGAGGAGTTCACCTGACGAACACATCCGAACGCAAGCAACAGACCCTTTGGATTTCTTTATTCGCGAATCACTTACAGAAGTAGTTATGGGCGAAGCTGTCATCGTTGTCGGAGCCTCGATGCTTCTTGATGGAAATGATCGAGAGGTTCGTCAAGATGGACTAAATTCCTGGAAAAGAAGGAATACCTTCTGGTCAAACAACGAAGAAAATCCAAGATCTCGGGGATACTGAAAGGACGGCGTGGCTGCACCTGCAAGAGAAGGGTAACACAACTCAACGGATGTCATAGAAAAGCATTGAAACCTCTTCGTTTAATCGTTCGACTCGCTGCCCCGTGGCACTAGAGCGAAACTGGAAACGCAAACACAGAGAAGAGAGACAGGAACTCGGGGGCAGAATGTGAGCCTGGAGAAGCTTGAAATAACGTAAAAGGGTGTGGTGAATGCGTCTTCTTTATTCACAGTCTTTGAAGGGCGAGTACAATTCCCGAAGGACGACGAAGGTGGCTCTCGGGCACGTTGCGGCCGAGATTGAAAACCTGTGAACTGTACACTACATTGCAGTAAAATTATTCACTGTAATGCCTGGTCTTCGTAAGTGTAGGTTTAGTAATTCCTACGTGTTTCGGGAGCCACGGAAAAAGAGAGCCACGGCTCCGGGAATCGAACCCGAGCCGTCCGCGCGCTGATCAGTCGCGTTTGCCACCACGGCTAACGCCAACTCTCCGAGGTCTCTTAGTCCGGGCTCCCTCTTATCGTGCGGGGGTTCCTGATCCCACACAAGGAAAGAACACCTAGAAAGAGAAACATGCATCGATCGGTTGAGTCTACTCTAAGTTACACCCGCTGGAAGTGGACACCGTATTTACTATAAACAGTAGTCACAGATTCGTATAGTGCACGGCTACAGTAGCGATGAAAATAAGTAGAAAAGTATTGGTAGAAATGGCCACCGTTCGCCTATTCCCCGTTAACAGAGAATGTAACAGAAGTCTGTCGCAAGCCGGCAACCATCGACTCTCCATCCCCGAGGTGTTCAAATACCAACACTTTTCCCTTCATTCTGACGAACGCTACTAGCGTGAACACTTCGCACCACGAACTCTCCAGCGTTTTACAGAGAAGATGGACACGTAAGGGCGACACGGGGGTGCCTCGGTGTCCTTAAGTGACCTTCTTGTGGGCCATCTTTAGGATGTCGATGGCGTACACCTGGCAGTTCTTGTGCCTTCTCCGAACGTGCTCGTAGACGTTGGCCGACTTCTTGCACCGGTACTCGCAGTGCGGGCACTTGAACCGCGGCTCCTGCCCGCACTCGTAGGTGAGGTGTCGGTTCAACGAGTACTTCTGGCTGTAGGCGCAGGCACAGTTTGGACAGGGGAACTTCTTCTTCCTATAGCTATTGGGGTGTGGCGTTCGGGGCCATAGCTTGCCGATCGTTTGGACCTGGCCGCCTCCTAGACCGACGTTGATCCCGAACACGGTGAACGAGGCCGTATCTGGAACGAAACGGGTCTTGGCTGATTGGCGGGTCTACATTTCGACGCGGGTGTTCTCGGGCACATCGAGTCCAACTGTCCAACTGATTAACAAGGTCCAACGAGCAAACATCCAAGGAGTGGTCGGTCGCATTGGCAGCGGAGGAGAACGTGGAGGTGGGAGGTTTAGGTCCGGGGGCTGCTGGGATCTACGTGGTTCGAGTCACATCAACGCAGGGGTAGGAAAAGTCGCTGTTTATTGAAGAAAGTTTGAATACTAAAGTGTGCTTCGTGTTACAGGCTAGGTGAATTCGTCAGTGTCGTAGGATTCTGGGACCCTACGACAATTGGCACGACTCTGGGATCTTAGAGCCCTGGATGCCTGAGTAGAATGCAAGAATCCAAGAATCCTACAGTCCACTGCGTTCTTTACAAACTCTCAACGCCCCTTCGCCGCGATACCTCGAGCACACGCGTCTCCTTTATTTCGCTATCACAGATGTCAGGTACGTTCGACACGGGCGCAAGTCCGCCGCGAACTATCGTCCACGTTTCGCGGCCAATCTTCTCGATCGCGACCTACGACGTCCACTGCGCTTGCGTCTCTTGCTTGCCGCGGACGTCGAGGACGTACACCCTCTGGCCGAGATGCATCCTGCGCACGTGGGACCTGACGTTCGACGAGTGCCTGGTGCGGTACGAGCAATAAGGGCAATTGAACCTCGGCAACTGTCCGCACTGGAACTTGAGGTGATTGTACAGATTGTTCTTACGCGTGAACACGTTGCCGCACTTGTGGCAAGGGTAACTCCTGCTCTGCTCGTTTCGAGGGGCGTCGTAGGCGTAACGGTGCCCCTGTGGGTAACACGGATGCATTATCTGCTGGTGATGCACACCTGTGAACAGAAACGTGAACGAGAAATGACTACCAACGATGCTTGCCGACGCGCTACCGCAGCTTCATGATCCTGCGGGCTACTATTTCGTTCACCGCCCTGTTCATCGCGCCGGAACACGTATATCGACACGGGGACGGGCAGCTATCGTGAAAGACACACACACACACACACACACACACAGACACAGACACTAACTCTAATCTTGGATGTGCTAGGGAGCCCAGCTAGATACAGACATTGACTTCTCACGAGGAAAGAAGGCAAGGAAACGTGTATCGTTGAGGGAGAAGGGTGAGTCACATAGATACGAATATATTTTGCGAAATAATAGCAAATGTCTTTCTCTTCTGCTACGTACAAAATGAAAATATCGTCGTGTACCTTTAAAACATAACAACTCTACAAAAATGTACTGCAGGCTAATTACAGAAGTTTAAACGAGCAGCGTCAACGATGGTCTGATCGTCTCGTCGATTGTAATTGAAATCAGAGGTTAAAGTGATTAGGTGGACGACTGAATATCCATCTTGCTGATGTTCACGACGTAGACATAGTTGCCCGGATGCATCCTGCGCACGTGGGCGCGCACGTTCGACGGATGCTTCGTCCTGAAGGCGCAGTAAGGACAGTTGAAGTTGGGCGACTGTCCGCACTCGAACTTGGCATGGTGGTGAAGATTGTCCTTCCTGTTGAACACGCTTTTACAGTTCCCGCAGGGGAATCCCACCCCGTTCTCGGAACGTCTTCTCCTCGGCGGTGGCAGCAAACTGTGCGTCCTCTTCGGCTTCAGATGACCCGCTATGCGCTCCCACTCTGAAAAAAAAACGATTTCGTCTTTCGAGCTGGTCTGAGCACTAGTAGTCGGAAGCTCCCGTATATCGACGTTGAGACAGGGATCTACGAAGTAGCTTAAATAGTCACGAACGATCCAGCAGAAGAGTACGCCTTTGGCTACAAGAGTAACGCTCAGAGTGCAAGGACTTGTCCTCGGAGGAACAAAAACGGTTGGTCTCTGAAAAAGTACAATCGTGGAAGATCCAAACGAGGCACACACCTTTCGTTTAGCGGTCGTGCCGCAATGCATTCAGACCAACGACGATTACGGATCTGATTATATCCGTCGCAAGGATACCAACGAGTCGAGGGGAGAGCATGCACTCGGAAGGTTTCGAAGGACACGCTCGAGGGGCAATGTTTATGTTTTTATTGAAGGGTCGGTTGCAGCTATCGCCCGCGAGATATGTACATGAATGTCGTTTACTGTTGCGCGCTCATGAGATCGATGACGTAGACCTCCATGTCGGGATGCTTTCTGCGCACGTGGGCCCGGACGTTGGACGTGTGCTTGGTCCTGTAAGGACAATACGGGCAATTGAATCGCGGCAACTGGCCGCAGGCGTACTTCAGATGATGCTGAAGATTGTAGCGCCAGTTGAAGGACCTGCCGCACTGGGGGCAGATGTGCTTGCGATGAGCTTGCCGGGGATCAGCCACGCGACTGTCTGTCCGGTACCAGCCGTCCACCTGATTCGGTAGCTTTTCTGGAAAATTCACATGTTCTTACGGTTAATTATCTCTCGGGCACCTGCCCGGGCTTTCCAGCCTAACGTTCCAGTTCCAAACGCCGAGCAGCCGAGCCGTTTGGAACAAACGGAACGAGATTCGCCGGGGCCGGGGGGTCTCGGGGATCGAAATCGAACGGGAAGCTCTGTGCCGCGGAAAATCCGCGGGTCTAAAAGCACAAGTTTACTCGAGGAAGCTGTGGATTACTGTCTACCTAGGCACAGGGTTATTTTATAAAACGACGCGGCTTGGTAGACACGGCACATGGCATTAAACGGACAATCTGAACAGAAGCATGCCGTTTCCTTGCGACTATTCTTCGTATTTATTGCGAGATCTCAGGTTACAAGTAGACGTTCGCTTATAATTTTCGTACATCGACGGGCGATACACGTTTCTTATCAAAATACAGAAGGAGGGGAACTGAAAATGTCCTTGGAATCGTCTTAAACGTTAACCTCTCTGGATATTCTGTGTCCCCCCAGCTCGACATGGTAGTATCTCGCACAGGCATGCGTTACAGGTTACTCAGGCGGTCACTAGCGTGCGTGAGAATCGCGGGACAATCGGGATCTCTGTCATCGGGTCAGGAAGTTAGAGCAGAGTGGTCGTAGTTCATCGCAGATGATCATCCAGGGGACTTGGTGTATGCAAACTTTGGTCAGACTAAAGTGGTCAACGACAGCCGAGTGACGCTTTGTCTCAAGTCCTTCAGAAATCTAGGCTACGTTGTATGACGTAAAATGAGCCATTCCTAAATTTACGCAACGATATTACAAGAATACATTCGATTAGCTTATTGAGCGTCCAGCACTTGAGAGTACACTGATTCACGCAACATCCTTCGACCGCACCATGGAGATCCTCCTCCGAATCCAATGATACAGGTCCAAAGTTCCCTATAAACGCCAAGTGCTCCGGGACATCGCAACACGAGGGACACTTGAGGTCCCCGGTGTTTAACTCGTGTCGAGCACTTTGCAGACGTCGATCGCGTAGACGTTGTTACCGGGGTGGCGTCTGCGCACGTGGGCGCGCACGTTGGACACGTGCCTGGTTCTATGGGGGCAGTAGGGGCAGCAGAAACGGGGCAACTGGCCGCACTCGAACTTGGAGTGATAGTAGAGATTATTCTTGTGGCTGAAGACGCTGGGGCAGGTCGGGCAAGGGAACCTCTGCTTCTCGCTGGGCGCGCCCACCACGCCAGCTTTCTGATAGCTCCTGCGCCCCTTCGCGATGGTCGCGGGACACGGGAACTCTGGCAGGAGGGAGGAATAGTCTGAAACAGAAACGAGACGAGAATTTCGTCGTGGATCTTCTCTCGGCGCTTGGTGTTTCATTATTTTATAGATTAAGTCGTAAGCAGCATGCCTTTAGAGCATTTCGTTCTCCGCTCGCCGCGGCCAATCAACTCCAATCTACGGATGTCTGGGAGAGGATAGGGGAGTGAGCGCGCTTCTCACCGTGAATAACAGCAATTCCACACAGCGGATGGGTTTAACTTTGTATATTTTTTACGAAAGAAACACATCTGGTTGATATCTTGCTCGCGGCTATAGAGTACACGGGTCCGTGCGATCTGTGCGATCGGGGGATGCCCCGACGCGATAACTTTTAACGGGCGCTACGAGTGAAACGATTCGATACAATGCTATATCGACGTGCACCGGACGCTCGCTGAAGCACGCAGGGCAACGATCTCATCGAGCCCAGTGCGAATGCATCGCGTGAGTCCATCGTAATCGTACGGTAATTGGCGAGCTTGTCGCTTGGTAATGTAAACTTTGGAAATCAGAGAGGCTTCTTGTCTCTCGGGCAGTGTTCGAGAGGGTGCGTGAAACGTTGCACGTCCACGAATCGTCGCTGAAGCGTCACTCCCACCGCAGCTTCCGTCGACGAAGTACAGGGATCGGGCGAAGGAACTTTGCACCCCTGAAATTAGAGAAAATCGCGTTCAACCCCGAGGATGTTCATCCATCGCGCGAGGAAACGGCGCGCGGTAAGAGTCTGCATCAAGGTACGGATCATGTGTCAAACATGGGGGAAGATTGCTCTAATCGCAGCCCTCGATGCATACTTTCGCAATGATTTTCAATAGATGGACTGGGTGGGAGAAATATGGTGATCTCGTCACTTATTCCAGGGCCACAGAGATTCCAAATTCTTGCAAATTTCAACTGACCACCCCTCCACTCCCGAGCTTGATTAGGAGCAAATGATCTCCTTCTGCGTGGCCTTTTAAATAAATTTTATAATAATAAATATCTATGCATAGGGCCCACAAAAATTACGAGAAGCTTTTCATGGACCGCGGAGCCTTTTAAAAAAATGTATACTAATAAATATCTATGCATAGGGCCCCGCAAAATTTACGTTGAGCTTTTCGTGAACCGCGGGGCCTCTTAAGGGGTCATTCTGGTTAGATCGCCGATAAATTCAGCGATTTTCAGGAATTTATTGCGAAGACAGGAATTATAGTAATGGAATAAAACTTTTTTCTATTGATTAAATTACATTTCTAAAGTAAATAAAAAATATATAAGTTATAAAATTATTGCTATTAAAATGGTTTTAACGGCGATTTTGATGATATGTTTCAAAATTCATGCTTCGCTCGTGCATGAGATTTCAGCAGTTGGACTTATCTGAAACCAAAAATACAAACAGATTCTTGATCAGTATGACTGTCGCTATGGCCGGTACTAGAATCAAGTATTTCTGTTGAGTCTAACCTACTTTTAAAATCGAAAATAGCACAGAAAACACAGCCGAAATACATTGATTCTTGTATTTTGACCGCCATTTTGTTAATTTTAAGGATAAATCATTTATTCTAGTACGGGCCATAGCGACAGTCATACTGATCAAGAATCTGTTTGTATTTTTGGTTTCAGATAAGTCCAACTGCTGAAATCTCATGCACGAGCGAGGCATGAATTTTGAAACACATCATCAAAATCGCCGTTAAAACCATTTTAATAGCAATAATTTTATAACTTTTATATTTTTTATTTACTGTAGAAATGTAATTTAATCAATAGAAAAAAGTTTTATTCCATTACTATAATTCCTGTCTTCGCAATAAATTCCTGAAAATCGCTGAATTTATCGGCGATCTAACCAGAATGACCCCTTAAAGCACGATGCCGAATTCCGAGAAACACGCTGAACCTGCCTCGCACCGGGCCTGCACAGAAGGATACGTTTACGGCCTCCACACTCAAGTACACTCCTACCTTCGTCCTCAAAACACCCCTCACAATCCCACTATATTTCTTCCACCCTGGGCATACTTGAACGAACATACAGCCACTGGACGCTCGCTCTATTTAAGAACCGAACGAGACCTGCGGCGTACGATTCGAACACTTCTCCCCTGTCGGGTATCTCTACCGTTCTTCCGGCCACGGGAATTCTTCCTGCGACGACACCTTGGTCGCCGACGTCTTCAGGGTCGCTCGGCGAGGAGTCCATCTTCGGCAGTGGAGGCCCCGCGATCTTGCGGTGGCGTGATTTCAAGCGGCGTGCTGCTGCAGCTGGCAGAGATCGACGGTGTACACCTCCCTCCCGGGATGGCACTTCCTCACGTGTCTACGCGCGTTCGAGATGTGCCTGGCACGATAAGTGCAGTAAGGACAATTGAACCGCGGTTTCTGACCGCACTCGAACTTCTGATGGTAGGTCAGCCCGCCCTTCCGACTGAACACGCTGGTACAGTTGGCACAGGGGAACTTCCTGACCAGCATGCCCGACGTGTCGGGTACAGGGAGGCCCAGCGCCGGCCCGTAACGATGTAGAACGAAGTTCTGCGACGGCATTCCGGCGAACACGCAGTAATCCAAGCCTGTAACAGAAAGAAGAAGAACGGGCACCCCTGTCAGAGTTCTTGCAGCGTGTCCACGGTGGGTGGACGGAGTGGCTAGGCTCTAGAGAGGAATAAGAGTATGGTGGCTGGTTGTCAAACCTTCTTCGGGCGGTCGATTTTCCAGGGCCGCGGGTCACGGCACGGCTTGGGATCTTCCGTGCAGAGGAGTGAAATAAGAAAAGAACCTCGTTGCTCGTGTGCAGTGACAGCTAGTCGCTTTATTGATCAACGAAAGGATCGGTCGTCGCCGCGTGCAGTCACGCTGTCCCGCAATTGCCGATCGAACGCCCAACGAGAAGGGAGTGGAACGAACGAACGAACGAACGAACGCGCGTGACGATCTAAGGATCTAAACGACTCGGAACGCTATGGCGGGGAGTAATAGAGGTAAGGGAGAGAATGGGGCGGTGGCATGCGATGGTGTTCTAGTTAAAAGGCCGGCGCGATCTTCGCGGTGCTGAGATCTTCCATGGATGCGGCGAACGAGTTGCGCGACACGTCGATCACGCTGACTTTGTATCCGTAGTGCTTCCTGCGCACGTGGGCGCGGATGTTGGAGGATTTCTTGGACGCGTAATCGCAATAGGGACAGCCGAAGCGCGGCAGCTGACCGCACTCGAACTTGAGGTGCGAATAGAGATTGTTCTTCCGGTTGAAGGTGCTGGTGCACTTGGGGCACGGGAACCTGTCCTTGTTCCGCTCTTGGGAATCCGTGGTTCTCGGGGTGGCGTTGCACGTTGGTATCTTGAAGCCGCCCAGATGCTGCAGATCTGCAAGATAAATGGTTGCAGCTCGTCAGAGTCGGCGCTGGAGCAATGACACGCGTTCCGTCTATCGATAGCTGATTAATAAGTGCCCCCGAAGAACGGCTAGAGGACGGTGTTAATCGTCTACGAGCGTGTACGGATCGTTACGAGGCGGATCCCCCCTCTCGGATGTAGGACTTTGGTATTCTCGTGGCGGAAGGATCGAGCGTTTCACTTTCGATTTTATTACCAAATACATAATTGCGCAGGGTACAAACTCCCATGAACCAGAGGACCATTTTCCACGTATCGTACAATACTGTTTCGCGTCTATTTGTTCGAGATTTTGGTATGTGGGCATCAGAGATCGATGGTTGGTTGGAGGGGCCCCGACACATCATTCGCGTTCAGATCGCTCACTGAGATGCTTCTTCCACGGTGGACGGATCGCACGTGGATACGGATGTTGGACTTTCTCTTGGACCGATACTCGCAGCAAGGGCACTTGAATCTGGGCGATTTACCGCACTCGTACTTCAGGTGCTGCTGCAGGTTGCTCTTCCGATTGAAGACGCTGGCACAGGTCGGACAGGGGAATCGGACGCACTGCACAACCCAGGACTCCGACGAGTACCGTTCGAAGGGAAAGAGATGGTCTGCAAGCAAAAGAAAAGAAAGAGACGGAATGAATGTAGGGAAGCGCGCTGATGAGCCGCGAGCCACGGACGGGGTTTTCTTTCTTCTTATCAGGAACGATAAAGTAGGAGGTTAAGGGGTACCGCCACGATGATAAGCCAAAACTGGTAGGATAACTTTAGAGGTGATTTTAAGAGAAATTTATGAACTTAATTAAAAATATAACATGGTTTTTATGATATGAATGAAGAAAAAAGATCTCAAAGAAAATGTTTTTGTTCTTCTTTATACATATCATAACATCCGTATATTACATTTTTAATAAGGTTCATAAATTTCTTTAAAATTACCTCCAAAGTTATCCTGCCATTTTTGGCCTATCATCGAGGTGTTACGCCTTAATGGGAAAATGCGTTACCAGATTTTGTTACGTTGATCGCAACAGGATGGGATAATTACTCGTAAAGGACTGTTAGTGTTCTTTTCAAAGAGAAGTATATAGGCATATTTGATTGTATCGTGATAGTACCAGAAGCAACGTAAGAGCTAATTCTCCTTTTCACTTTTAACATCGATGCTCCACACCAGTTCGCCATAATGCTTTTCTCGCACATGCCTATAAACGTTCGGTGGTCTCTTGTAACGATGATCACAATAGGGACATTGGTATCTGGCTGGCTGACCGCACTGGAACTTGAGGTGCGCACGGAGATTGTTCTTCCGGTTAAATGTGCTGGCGCACTTGGGGCACGGGAACCTGTCCTCGTTCCGTTCTTGGTAATCCGTGGTTCTCCGGGTGGCGATGCATGTCGGCATCTTGAAGCCGCCCAGATTCTGCAGATCTGCAAGATAAATGGTTGCAGCTTGTCAGAGTCGGCGCTGGAGCAACGACACGCGTTCCGTCTAACCAATAGCTGATTAATAAGTGCCCCGAAGAACGGCAAGAGGACGATGTTAATCGTCTACAAACTTGTACTGATCGTTACAAGGCGGATCCCCCCTCGCAGATGTAGGACTTTGGTATTCTCGTGGCGGAAGAGTCGAGTGTTTCACTTTCGATTTTATTATCAGATACATAAGTACGCAGCGTAGAAACTTCCATGATTCAGGGGGACCATTTTCCACGTATCGTACAATACTGTTTCGCGGCGATTCATACGAGATTTTGGTATGTAAGCGTTGGAGAAGCTCCTATGCGTCATTCGCGTTCAGATCGATCACAAAGATGCTTCTTCCACGGTGGACGGATCGTATGTGGGCGCGAGTGTTGGACGTTTTCTTCGACCGATACTCGCAGTAAGGGCACTTGAACCTGGGCGATTGGCCGCACTCGCGCCTCAGGTGCTGCTGCAGGTTGTCCTTCCGATTGAAGACGCTGACGCAGTTCGGACAGGGGAATCGGACGCGCTGCTGGCGCGTTAGGTATCCGATGAGGAAGAGTTGGTCTGCAAGTAAATGAAAAAAAAGACACGAAATGAATGTAGGGAAGTGCGTTGATCAGCCGCGAGGTATGGACGGGGTTTTCGTTGCACTTTCTTCCTCTAGCCAAGAGAAACCTGAAAGTGAAAGGTGTCTCATCAGTGGAATCTCCTTTACTCCCATCGAATGCCAATGATAGACACCTGGTGCCTCGAAATCCATGAAAAATCAAAGGGACAAACCGACGGAACCACCTAATCAGTACAGCGATATTAGAGGAACCTCCAAAAACGTCGCATACAAGGAACACTCAACATTACAGGAAAATTTGCGTATCGTTTTATTACACTGGGCACAGACGGGAGACATGACTAAATCCTATTCAAGGGGCATGTTCACATCGGGTGGTTTAAAGGGCCAGGTTCGGTAAACGATAAATTTCCTGCATGTAGACCACGTTGCGCTGGTGCTTCCGACGAATGTAATTCTGTGACTGATAAAACGAAACGACAGATTAAACGCTGTTGTCGTCGTTGGTGGACAAGATCAGCTCAGAGTGGAGGTCCTCGTCTTTGACAAGAAATACCACATCAGTGGGCTTCATCACTTGTGCGCGCCACATATTATTCCTCTTGCACGATAAGATATGCTTCCTTGAAATGTAGCCGCCGGCATACTTCTTGTTGCAGTTCGGGCAGATGGCGTACTTCTGGCACTCATGTCTCTGGTGGTAGGTGAAATTCTTTCTGAATTTGAATCGACGCTCGCAGTTGGTGCACACGTACGGATGTTTCTCGAATTCGGTGTAGCACGTGGCATTTCGATTCTGCAGACAGTTGTTCTTGACGTGCTTGGTCAAGGTGTTGGCCACGGAGAACTCCTTTTTGCAGAACTTGCAGATGTAATGATGCCTGTACTTGCTGGTGTCCGGCACGTCCACCCACTCGCTGTTGGTCGAGGAGCCGCTGATGTTGTGTGAGCTGGACGGTGTTACCCTCTGGCTGCCGACGCGGGTGTCCACTTCGGGGCCTCTGTTCCCCATCGTTTTTTTCATACGGTTCCTTGCTATTGCTGTAACAGAACCGGTGGAATGAACATAATCGCTTCGGCGGCTGGAGTGGTTAGAAGAAGACAGACAAGTAAACGATACGAAGCACGAACGGAAGGAGGAAACCCATTATAGCCGTTAGAATCGTAGAAACGCAGACGGTAGGAAGAAACAGGTGTTCGCGATCTTTCTGATTGCGACTGTAATTCACAAATTTCTTTAAAATCACCTTCAAAGTTATCCTGCCATTGTTGACCTATCATCATGGCGTTACCGCTTAACCCTTAAATGCATGGTGTTGTAAAACTGCAACATACCGTGCAAACCACCTCAAACTTATCGGCTGTGCTCAATGCATGCCGCTGCAGATTTATCGCGTTCACGGTAATATATTTTATCGAGTGGTAACATTTTTTTTTTCTTTCGCGAATGTTAAATGTCACTTTTGCTTTGAATAAGTGAAGACTCTCGGAAATTTGTTGGACGTCAGAATTGCAGTTTTGTTTTGCTGTGTAATAAACTGATTTTCTAAGGTAAGTACATACAATAACATAAGCCTTTGCCTTACTAAAGCCAAGCATTGTTTCAGAAGTTTCCATACGTAAATTGTAATGTCTAGTAATAGACATTAATGTCCAGTAAATGCATAGTGTTGTATATCTGCACCAGGTAGTTTTTTTAATAAAACACCATTAAAAACATTTTAAAAAAAAATTGATTTATTTTTCCTTGCATTAGCATGTACATGTCTGCCAAATATCTTTTTTTAACGAAAAATAAATAAATCATGCATTTAAGGGTTAATGGGAAAATGCGTTACAGATTATGTTACGTTGATCGCAACAGTATGGGCAAATTACTCGTAGAGGAATGTTAGTGTTCTTTTCAGAGAGAAGTGTATAGGTATATAGGTATATTTGGATGTATCGTGATAGGATCAGAAGGAAGAATGCCTTCTTTTTGATGCACCGCACCGTTTTGCCCGGATGGTTTCGTCAGACGTGTTTATGGGCAATACGGACATCGTGCCTGACTTCTCCCCCACTTCTCTCGAAATATTGTCTTGCAAATCCAACAGCTAACCAGCCGATTCATCCTGATCTTCATCTGAACAAGATCAAGCTGTCGCGGCCGTGACGCGTCCGATCTGGAATCTGAAAGCATACATCTCGGTTACCCTGGGGGACATCTCGACCGGGGGAACATAGACGGAGGTCGCGGGATTGAGTTCAAGTGAATTTAACACATTGACTGGGCCACGCTTGATTCTGCAGGACATATCGACAGGGGCTATTGAAAGAAATAATTTTTAATACTATACTCACTTCGCTTACCATCGTGTTTTACGATCTCGATAAGAATGCTTTGTTATGTTGATTCTATAAGAGGCGTGAAACTGAGTGTCTAAAAATAAGGGATATATGGTTCTGTTAAGGAATATTAGATCTGCAGTAATCGTCTTTACTCGTTTCTATGGTTGTACAAAGTCTCGGACGCACGGGTGGTTTCGTCGTCAAGTCTGTTTGATTGCCGATCGCTACAGATCTGTAGGAAGGGAAATATGAGCAAGTTGACTCCTATTGCTTTTAGTTTCATATAATTAAATGAATTAAATGCAACTAAGTGTACGTGTGACACGTGCCCCATGGAACTCAACGTCGTCGATGATACATGAACCATATTACAGTCAACGTGTTAAGACAAGCCTCGTATTGGAAGCATACACGAAAGGATGAAATGAGCCAGTTCGTTTCAAAAGAGACACTCTTTATTCACACACGCCTCAACGAAATACATTGAGATGGATATCGAGTGCATTTTCGAAAACGACAGGAATTCTTGAGCCATCCTTTGGCGTGGTTGCACTTCCATCCTCTAGCCAAGTGAAGCCTGAAAACGAAAGGTGTCTCGTCAGTGGAATCTCCCTTATTCTCATCGAGCGCCAATGATACACACCTGGTGCCTCAAAATCCACGAGAAATCAAAGGGACAAACCAACTGAACGCTACAGCGATACTAGAGGAACCTCCCAACGACGTCACATTCAGGGAATACTCGACATTTCAGGGAAAATTACGTACAATTTTATTACACTGGGCACAGAGGGGAGGCGTGACTAAATCCTATTCAAGGGACATGTTCACATCGGGTGGCTTAAAGGGCCAGGTTCGGTAAATGATAAATGTCCTGCACGTAGACCACGTTGCCCTCGTGCTTCCGGCGGATGTGCTTCTGGACGTTGGACGTCTTCTTGGAGATCAGGTCGCAGTAAGGGCATTTGAACCGCGGCGGCTGGCCGCACTCGTATCTCAGGTGCGTGTGCAGGCTCCGTTTCTGCCTGAAAACACTGGTGCAATTGCTGCAAGGATACTTGGTGTTATTCGGCACGAACGTCCTGAAAAGCCTGCTCCGCTGGCCCGCGGTAAGGAACAGCCTCGACGCGGCGAACCGTCTGTAACCTGGAAAAATCGTATCGCCAGTCAGTACAGTCGCGGGACGGGCCGCCTTTCTTTCTAAATTAAAGGACCCAGGGCACGGTGGATGCTTCGCGAGGTAGGTTCTGTCTGCTCTACGATACGGGGGATCATTCGTGTAACATACAACGCTCCGTCACCGTACCTACCGGTCAGCGGGGCCCTTTGCACCGGGTGGAAGGGAGAGATGCTTGCTGGACTCGTGGTGACGATCATGCCAACGAAAGCGAAACAGAAAAAACGAGGAAACGCAAATAACTGTGAGATACTTGTTTTCGTATGGATGCGGCGAGCAGTTTCGGGAAGCCTTTATTCGGGGCACTTATAGATAACAAACGTGTCTAGCTAGGTAAATGGAGCGCCTCCTCGACGGTCGCAAAACAATTCTCAGATACGCTTCCATGGCGATGGCCCTTAAAGGGCGGTTCCGGCACAAGTCTCTGTCGAACGGGCATGCTACTCGGTGGATACAATGGAACGGAACACTCTCCGGACGCTATGAAAGCTCACTCATCTACGAACGACTGCCCTGCTAAACTTCG
This sequence comes from Andrena fulva, assembly GCA_946251845.1. NCBI lineage: Eukaryota > Metazoa > Arthropoda > Insecta > Hymenoptera > Andrenidae > Andrena > Andrena fulva. The sequence continues at coordinate 54,005,270 of OX276329.1, read as the reverse complement.
CGCTCATAGAAAACCATAGAATCCGATGGGGGACACTAACGACATTTCACGGGAATATGCAGCGAGACTCTTACAGAAACTTAAGATATGTATCGTCCACGAAAGTCTTCGTCTTTCATCACCGTCTTCCGAGCGGAAGACTCCACGGTTCACGGTGGTAAGACGTGAATGGCTCCCCTTGGTTCGCAGACGAAGGGAGGCTCTGATCGTTTAATAGCGAACTCTGGAGAGCTGCTTGTACAGGTCGATGATCTGGAGCTTCTCGTCCTTGTGCATACGGCGCACATGGACGTACATGTTCGAGGAAAATTTCGCCTTCTTCGTGCAGTAGGGGCACTGGTAGCGCGGCTCCTTGCCGCACTGGAAGTGACAGTGGGTCTTCATGTCGGACAGCCTGGTGTAGCCGCTGTTGCAGCGGGGGCAATAAAACTTTTTCCTAGGCAGGGAGTTCTGGGCGATTAGGCTGTCCGGCCAGTGCGGTCTGGACACGGAGGGCAGTGGCTCCTGACGGCAGCCCGGCTCTAAGTACAGGTAGGACTCGTCCTTGGTGTCCTTGATGGAGTCCCGTCTCGGCAGGAAAGCCTCCGGCGGCAACGAGCCGGCTGCTATCATGTCGGAACGAATGTAGGACGGGTGGATTCGACCGTACATCGGATCTAGAAAAAGAATCGAATGTTTGGGGGTAGTTAGTGTCGGCGGAACCTGGCGCAGCGATAGAATTCATCGGCATTCGGATAGCGATACAGTTTCGTCCATGCTTGGGGAGGTATTGGCTAAATGCGTGGCTTGGATTTCGGTGGTCTACTTGGATTCATAGTAGCTGTGGTCGAGGCAGAGCTTCCTGTACTCCAGTACTTTCTTTCAACCCGCGTGTATCATGTTCTTTATTCACTGTTGGTCGCAGAAGTTTCGTGGTTACAGGGCTGTAGTTGTTAAGACTGTGGTTTGAAGGAGTGCTAAGTCAATCGGCGACTCCAGGCCAATGAAATAGGGGTAGTTTGATGTTTTCAGTGGCCTTGAGGGGCTAATTGAATTTCGGTTGGCTATTGCCGGGTTGGGGATCGACGCAGGACGATGCTCCTCGATGTATATCCTGATGTTTAGGAGCAGGGCTTTGTAATTTACGCACTGCGCCTTTTGGAGCTGATATATGACTGAATTCAACTAAAAAATCAGGTAATATCATCGTGCAAAGAAGTGAACTGGTATCTGTGGATCCATCGTAAACGTACAAGTGTTAAATTTCCACACCCCTTCAAATCGCGACTCTCGGCATAGATCAAGATTCCCTCAAACATCGCGGACACTAACGAAAGCTTGGATTCTGTGGGTGATAAAACAAAACGATTGGATTTAAAAAATAGTATATTTGGACAAGAAGAACAATAATACATTCGGCTCGCCGACCGATGCCAATTGGGTCGCAAGGGAAGTCATAATTAACGCATTGAACAGGCGTAATAAAAGACCAAACACACTAAAAAAACAGTATAAAAATAAAAAAACTCGTTTTACGTGATATAAAAAAAAAAGGAAAGATCGATTCGCGCAATATCACGTGAGAATGGCTCAGCTATCGTACTGAAAATGCGACGGGAGTAATACTCGGTGGTAAATAATAAAAGAAAGTACAACTATCAAAAGAAATGACGCAAGGCACTAACTCCTTGGCGAATGGCATTTAAGTGCTATCGTATTATAACATAATTAAAAGAATAGAAACAGATGAAAAAGCGGGCGCGACAGGTTAATCGCTGTCGTCGTCGCTGGTGGACGAGATCAGCTGAGAGTAGAGGACCTCGTTTTTCACCGCATCAATGGGCTCCTGCGTTTGCTTCTTCCTCTTGCACGTTATGGTATGCTGCTTTGAAATGGAAGTGCCGACAAACTTCTTGTTGCAGTCCGGGCAGGTGACGTACTGCTGGCACTCATGTCTCTCGTGGTAGGTGAGACTCTTTCTGACTTTGTATCGACGCCCGCAGTTGGTGCACACGTACGGATGGTTCGCGAAGTCGGTGTAGCACTTGGCATTTAGATTCAGCAGACAGTTGTTCTTGACGTGCTTGGTCAAGGCGTTGGCCACGGAGAACTCCCTTTTGCAGAACTTGCAGATGTAATGATGCCTGTACTTGCTGGTGTCCGCCACGTCCATCCACTCGCTGATGGTCGAGGAGTCGCTGTTGTCGTACGAGGTGGACGGTGCTACACTCTGGCCGTCGACGCGGGTGTCCACCGCGGGGCCGCTGTTCCCCTTCTTCAACGTGATCGAGGTCTGGCGGCTGGAATTGCTCACACGCTTCCTCGCTACTGCTGTAACAGAACCGAGGGAATGAACGTAATCGCTTTGGCGGCTGGAGTGGTTAGAAGAAGATAGACAAGTAAACGATACGAGGCGTGAGCGGAAGGAGAGAAGCCATTATAGTCGTTAGAATCGTGGAAACGCAGACGGTAGACAGAAACAGGCGTTCGCGATCTTTCTGATCGCTGGCGACTATAATTCGTTTATTCTGACGTGGAGCATTTTGTACAGTAGTTTCACGGAAGCCAGGATCATCGACAATTTGACGAGCGTTCATTCGCAGTAAGCGGAAATCGCGGGGACTTGGAGCAGGGGGTGGTAAGAAGCTATTTACTCCCCTGAATGGAGTAGCCGCGCTGTCGGAGTGCAACTGGCTTACGAGTCGATTCGTGTACAGGGAAGTCCCAGTAGGGCACGATACAGTATTCCTCTATTTCCTTCTGGATCTGCAAATCGATCTTCTTCAACGCCATACAGCGCAGAATGGCACATCGCAGCGACACGCCGCGGCCCATTTCGAGAAGATATTTTCTGACGCCACCTTCTTCGACGGTACACCCTTCTTCCAGCGCAGATGGGATCTGAAAAGACCAACCAGCCCATCAGCACACCCCAATCCGAGGGGCCAATTAAACCAAAGAGTAAACGGCACAGGAGAACCAATTGCAAAGGTAAATCAAGGCCAAGACTCTGTATCTTCTTACATCTCTCTATTTCTCCAATATTCATCTAACATTTCGCGTGCCTTATAATATTCTGTACTCGTTAATCGAGATTCTAAGAGTTATGGGATTATAGAGAATCTTTTCTTTCAGCGTTCGCGTCTTTTTACGGAGTTTCGAGTTTGTTTACGCGCGATTGAAAGCCGCACGGGGCTCGTTGCCGGTGCTTGTGCAAGCTGCTGCTGTGGAGGAAGGTCTTGCCGCAGTCAACGCACTTCTGCGTCCTTCCGCAGTCGTGCCTCACGTGGAAAAGCAGGTGGGACTGTTTCGCGTAACAGGCGCCGCACTGGCCGCAGGAATACGGCCTGCTCTTTTGAAGCTGGTGGCAGGTAGACCTAGGGTTCCAATAGCAGAAGGTCTTCTGATGGCTCTTCAAGTGGCCGCTCAGGATGAAACCTTTGCCACAGTATTTGCAATTGTACTTTCGCTTCGAATCGCCCCCTCGGATCGTTTCCGCGAGTCGCTCTGCAACATTATTAACCACTCGTCAATTACGCTCCCGCCGTGTAATTCGCCGCGGGTAGTGTGTGCTTCGCACGGGGGGCCTCGCGTGGAAAATAACAGAAAAGTACCTGCGTGCAATAAGGTCGCTCTTAAACGATCGATCGCCACCGATCAGTCAGATACACCTTGACGGTACAATGGGAATTCAACGAGGACCACGGGGGGACGTGTTGCGGGTGTAAGAACTGGGAGAAGGTGCGTCCAATAGCTCTTTATTATCTTTACATTCAGACGAGTAGAGGAGACAGAAACTCGCGACGAGTACAGGCTCCTTTTAATCACTGATTCGCATGACCCACGGCACTGTGATCGTTCAAAATTACGACGAATGTCCTCTGTTCTAATTTTCAGAGACAATCCCTTGCGATATACACGAGCAAGGCTTAAAAGAAATAAATGGAACGTGACATTTAATTGACGAACGATTAAAAATGAGAAAAAGAATTCAATGAAACCATAGAATCAACGCGATTCCGACGTCGACGAGGCGTTATTTTTTACTCGTTCTCGATCAGACAATGCACCCTGTGCTTGCGCAGGCTGCTGCTGTGCAAGAAGGTCTTGCCGCAGCAGTCGCACTCCTGCGTTTTCCCGCAGTCGAAGCGGATGTGCGACTTCAGCGACGACTGTTTACTGTAACTGGCCCCGCAAAGGATGCAGACGTACGGCCGCGAAGCCTTCGTCTTGTAAAACTCCGAGCATGGGTTAAAGTAGCAATAATTATTACGGTGCTTGCTCAGGAACCGCGAGTGTGTGAACGGCTTGCGACAATACTCGCACACGTACTTCCGTTTCAACAGCTCGGGGTCCAGATACTCTTTCACAGACCCTGAAACACCGGTCAACAACATCAAATTAAACAGGGCACCAATTGTTCAAGGGGGATATCGATCAACATTCCTCGCGCCAACCCATTATCAGCAGCATCCCCATTCGGGGGGCTTTTCTCAATTTTCCCCTGTACCGCAGTTGGTGGTAGTAGCTGCGTGGTTACATGTGACGTTATTGACGTTATTGGTCACCGTGTTGGTGAAAGATAAATTGCAATGGATGTATCGTTTACCACTTAGGGGCGAGGAGGTGAGAATTTTGGGACAAACCGTGTGAAGACATATCGGCGCCACACGTGTCACTGACGGAACCATGTAGATTCTACTACCAAGTGCTGTGCAGGAAGAGTCAGTATTCCATGTGGTTAATTGGTTAAAGTAATCGACGTTGTTATACATATATACGGATGTGGTGAGGATTAAATATATTTTTCTTTGTTCGGAATGGAAAGCACTTTTCTGCGCTTTCTGGGGGTTATTTAAACTGCGATGCTTCTCTGAAAGCACTTGTAATTCAAGCTATTATACCGAAGCAAGTGTACCCTTTACTTGTAAGTAATTGGATCGAAGAATTTAATCCACGAATAATAGCTACTAATTTCCGCTTATGCGTAATGTGGCTGTTTATTCGCGATATATGAAAGAAATATGCGAAGTTCCCTTTCTGAACACCTAATTGCAGCTCGGACACTAATACCTAAAATCAGCTGTGGATCGTCGAAGAAAGACCAAGCCACTCGTCCAAAGCTTACGTTTATTCAATAAAAACTCTATAACGCTATACAACGGAGAATCACACCGTAGAAACCTTTACGCAGCCCCCATAGACCGGAGGAACGATAACGAAGCATTGCTCCTCGAGCAACCCTCCCAATATCAAAAGTAGCATACTGCACGCAGAGTTATATTATTATCGATTAAGGCAATACGTGTATCAAGATCTCGTATTATACAAGCAAGTATACACAAGGATCAATGTGTAGAAAGGAGATGATGCCATCAGAAGTCCAGAGGGTCCAGCACCAACTGATTCCTCATGGAGGTATCGATCTCCAACGCAGTCAGATCTTTGGTGTCAGACTTGGCCAGCTTGTCGACGATGTGGCGAAAGGGGCAGTAACGGCTCCTGTGCTTGTACAGACTGGTTCGATGCAGGAAGGTCTTGCCGCAGTGCGTGCACCTCTGCACCTTGCCGCACTCGTGCCTCACGTGCCACATGAGGCTGTTCTGTCGCGAGTAGCTCGCCCCGCAAATGCTGCACGCGAAACGACCCGGCTTCCCCGCCCTGTACAGCTGGGACTGGGGGTTCCAGTAGCAACGGTAGGTCAGATGGGCCTGCAAAAAGCTCGCCCTGGTAAAGCTCTTGCCGCAGTAGCTGCAACTGTGGCAACGAGTCGCGTCTTGGCACTTGGATGCAGCTTGCCCTGGAACGCGATGCAGCTCGCTTTCTGCAACATCATCAAAGCATCTATCAGAGGGGCCGACAGTCCTGTTAACCCTACGCTGTCTTCTTCTTCCGACTCTCTCTCTAAGCGCTCGTCGCCGCTTTTCCACGGGGAATTACGTTAAAATTCGTGCATCGTAGTGGGCTCGATGGCGGGCTGGTTAGAAGTGGAAAGGTATGGAGATGAGATCGTGAAGATGCTGGGGTAAAAGTAGCTTCCTTTTTATTCGTTCTTTGGTAACAACTGTTTCTCCTAACAAGAAGAATATGGTAGCACTCGAGGATGCTACTATTTGTTGCGAATGGATGGTATATAAAAGACTTGGTAACAGTCTTTCTTTTCTCCTTATGTATGTATATAAAATAGTAAAACATAATGAAACATTTTGTTAGAGATATGTTCTGGCAATAACGTTGAATCTCGCTTAAACATTAATAATGTAGCGAGGCGATGGAGTTAAAGAGATCCCCAACTCTTGCGTACAAGCGTAACAATATTGCACTGAATCGTGCACTCGAATGAAACGCAGATCTAGTAAAAATAAAAATAAATAAATGCTACTCGCTGGTCGTAAACAGAAATAAATAATTGCACAAATTATTGCAATGATTGCTTAATAATCCAAGAACCGAGTTCGTTAAACCCGTGCCAACATCTTAACTAAAATCTACGACTGACCATCGTCACGAATCGGTCGCTCTGCTTGTCATCGTACAAAACGTTCAGCTACGATTAAAAAGTTGCGAGTTACCAAAAAGAAACTAAAGAAACAAAAATAATATTACCAACAATTCGTGGTTCTAGGCTCGGTGTCGTAGATTTGATAAACAGTATACATTAAAAAATCTCAAGCTTAATGTGGGAACATCACACGGTGTTAAAATGTTGTTAAGCGCCGTGAAACATTTGTTAAAACAGTAATAAAAAGCAGGTAGACTGGTGTGCATAAGGTATTAGAAGCTATTTTCTGAGAAATCAATGGTAACCAAGTACTTTTGTCCACGTATAAGTGTTATACTTACAACCATGCAAGCTCCACTGCTCTCGGTCACACGAAAACCAAAGAACTCAATCCCCTCGCGATCCCCAGCAATTTCTCAAAAAAAATGGCCCTCAGAACATCGTGTACATCACCCTGCGTAGCTATGAACCCGCGAAACGAAATCGTGTCGTATAAAACTCTGTTTTACATGATTCGAAAATCACTTGTTTCACTTGGTGCACATTTTTCGATGCCGACAAAAGCTCGCTCGATACGAAAAAGACTTATTGCAGTTATCACAGGGGAAATTTCTGCCACAATCATTAGTCTTGTGTGACCTTAATGTGGTCTGTCGTGAAAACGATTTCGAGCACCCGTCGCAAGTGTAAACTTTCATCAAGTCGCTCTTGTCAGAGCTTTCAACCGGCTTGACGCTCCGTGGCTGCAGCTTCGCCGTACGGTTATCGCCGATCGAGTAATCTTCATTTACCATGATCCACCCCATGTAAGGAACCATCTGGAATTCCGTGATCATCGTGGCGGGATAGAGCCGTGTGCATAGAAGTCCCTTTAATACACTACGGGCTAAAATAAACATGTATTAACTACCTGCGAACGATTAATACTCCCTTCGTATCGCTTCGAAGGGACCCTTACAAGTCTACCGAAGACAGTCCACATTACCTAATTCGCCATTACCCCAGTCCTAATTACCAACACGGATGTGTATAGTTTCTACCCAATCTACTATTACGTTACGAGTGTCACTACTCTCGGGGTCCCTCTTCCAGCATATCTACCAATATAACAGAGGATCATACCTACAGGGAGAAGGAAGGAACGATACGTGTTTTGTTAAATTACCAGAAATTTATTCTGAACGTTCGCATAAAAGGTGTACCGCTGTGTTTACGATATCGAAGACTTCCAGACGTTTTGAGGCTGGAACGCTCGTTCAACACAATTCATTCCACAGAACTATTCAACGCGGTACCGATTGAAAATTGTATAAAACGTGGCGAACGAGTGTTTTTTTTTTTACAGAGAGTTTAAAAGATCGTTTAACATTGCTCCTGGTCGACGATCAGAAAGAGATCCTGGCCCTGGTGCCTCCGCCTGATGTGCGTGTATATGTTGGGCGGGTGCTTGCTCCTCAGGCCGCAATAAGGGCAGCGGAACTTCGGCTCCCGGCCGCAGGCAGTGCGCAAATGGGTGTCCAACGTTCGCTTGTTCTTGTACCCCTGCGAACAGTTCGGGCAAACGTAGTTCCTGCACTTCATCATGTTCATCATGTGCCTGTCCTCCACGCGGAACGTGGGGTCCATGAAGCAGCCCTTGGTGATGTGCCGCTTTAGGTGGCTCTGAGACGAGTAGGGGCAGTTGCAGAAGCTGCATCGGAACTCGCCGATCCTGTTGTCTGGGAATTGGACTGTAACACACAAGCAACACCTGATGTACAGACTTCAGCTGGCCCTTCGAACCATTCGAAAAATGGTCTACGAGATTTCACTGGCCGTTTGGGCACGGTTTGGAAGGTGCACGGGACAGTGCTGTAAATTCGGGAGCGTGACCAATATTTGCTCCTTTTTCTTGAGCTTAGGAAGAAGAAGAAAAAGAAGGGTTAAAATGCGCGCGTGACTACGGAAATCATGTACAATTCGCCGATCAAGCCATCTTTGGTAGAATTAAAATAAAGTCGTTGTAGTCCGAAGGTAGGCGAAGCTGGTAATACTATTTCGCTAAGTATCCGGGGTGTGGAGAGGGAAATGCGTAGGGGTGGTTCTGCTTCGGAGGACAGACGAATTTAGAGGTGTTCTGGAAGTTATTTTGCTCACACGTGGGCTGAGTATTATTGAAAGGGGTGGTATTCAACGTGCAATCGCAGGTGTATCTTCTTTTTATTACAAAGTCCATCGTTAGTGTTACGTGGAAAGAGACGGCCCATAGCTACGAATGTCGAATTGCTGGGTTAGCAATCGCAGTCCCTCTGCTTTAGCTAGGCTACACACGATAATTCTACAACGAAAGAAAAGGAAACGGCGTAGATCATCCCCAAGATTGGTCAGACTATAGTTACCCTGCACCACCTGCGGCCCTTCGCACGATGGACACCGTAGTAGCTGAAGATAGACTCGACAAGTTCGAGGATGCACCACGTGCCTACAACCTCGACCATCCTTTTCCAAATCGACATCGTTAAAGGGTAATCAATTATCCCACCAAAAGTGTCAGCTTCAATGTCTCGCTCTTACCTGAACGCCAGAAACAAGCCATCAACCCCCAGTCGTTGCAATCTACCACCGCTAGCTTTCCTTTCATTTTCCTTTACCCAGGGAAACGTTCATGCAATTAACTCTCGTGAAATCCTCTGTGCCTAATCAACAATTAGAGAGCAGAATAAAAGGACAGACTCAAGGGGAAGGCATTCTTTTCAGATCCTTTTTATTTACATTCCATAAAAATCTGTAGACTCTTCCGAGCAACAACTTACACGCCCGTTGCTCAGCGATAACGATATATACACAATATATATATCCTTAGTCTCCTCGGGGTATAAATCGGTATTCCAAATCCACCATCCTCTACATACAAATATATCTTTTGTTCACACGCATCCGTATCGCGACTGGAAAAATAAGATTCAACAAACGACCGTGCCATCGATCTGTTGGGCGCCTAATCCTAGTAGTACTATCTTTAAAATCATCTTGCTCCTCTTGCCGAGCCCATATAGTTCTGCACTCATGCACGCGCGCACCTAGAAGTAGGTATGTACAATGAAGCGCGTCACGTATTCGAGGAAGAGAGAATTTTCCGGAAGAGAACTGGTTTATCTAAGTCTCTTTTTTTTTTTGGCATACCATGTAAACGCGGACTGTCGTTATGCAACAATCCATCCCGCCTTCCGCTGAGAATCTCTCGTTGGGCATACTTGACGCGCTTCGAAGATAGATCGTCGTGCGCGCGTGCTCAACCACACCCACCTCGCGCAATCGTGACGCGCGATCGCGTAGAATAACTTACAAATACGTTATATTGCACTGATAAGCTAAAAAAAATAGGAATCTATCATTCGTTTGGCATTCGTGATCAAATCATTTGGCAGTTCGCGCGCGCACGTCGGTGGCACACGGGTAGTTCCTAATTATTAGAGACCGAGCAACGTCGCCGTCTCCGTACGATCGAGGATAGTTGGTTCCGACGAGTAATATACACCGCGTTCACTTAAATGCAGCTTAAACGAATCTTAGCTAGGAACGTTTACGTTGCCGTAACAACACGCGTCTCGCTATAGAGGGTGTTCGAAAGTCACTGTGTTTTTTCTGTGAAATGCGGCCAATTTCGGGGAAGTACCTCGGTAACAGTTTGTGTAAAAACGCGAGAAAGATGGAAGTGAAAGACTATGGTATCGAGAATATCACGTGCGATTCATATGAACCGTCGCCCAAATTTCATTGAACTACTCAGTGATCTTTCGAACACCCTGAACACTGCAATTGCCAATATACAAAGTCGAGATTCGTTGGCGTTCGTAGAACACGCGGAATCGTACATAAAATGGAAGAAAAACGCTTCGGCACCTTTCCTATACATACATCGATCGTAATATTATAGATTTCTCCCAATTTTTTTGGAAAGTATCACACGAATTACGGCCCCTCCGCGCAGGGTGCAAATGGTAACTGCGACTCAACCGTTCGAGAAAGATTCCACTCGCAATAGTTAATACATCGCAGGGGTAAATGTTAGAAACAATTTACGCGTTTGTACGTACGATTTAAAATCCTATTATAAGACTCCCTTTGGTATTCCTTTGGATTACGACTGGCAGGGACGAGAGGACAATATCTTATCGCGTAAAAGGCGCGTTTAATTCTCCATACCAGCTAATAAAATTACGCAGAGATCCCCTGCCATGCTACGGTACGGGTAATAAATTAAAAAGTGACGAGGAAGACTTTACCCACTGATCGAACTTGACACGTTCGCGCCCTACCCAGCTACGCTTCGCCAGACTATATTATTCCAACTAAAACAATAAAATTCCACGGTAATTCATAGAAAGCTGTATACTACTCGCGAGAAGGGAACCTGGGGGTCTGCGCTTCGCATAGATTCGCGAGGAACTGACAATGCATCAACGATGATGTTGCTTACACGTGAATCTCTACAGAATATTCCCTCGTCAGTGGGTGCAAACTTTGCCCGATACCTTCCCATCGCATCCCGAAGCCACTCAGAAACCCCCATGGTATACGCCATTTACCTAGAGACGACTTCTACCCCTTCGTTCGAGTAGAGATCCCGCAGGTCCCGCGAGTAAATTGAAGGGGGTTGAAACTCACGAACCCCCCCGTTACACCCGCTCGCGCGTCAAGGTGTTACAAAGAAAAAAGAAAAGGTCGAGCGGCGACAGAGTTCGAGAATGCTAAGCGGCGAAACGGTGGTAAGCTATTTAGCGACCGATCCACCGTGAATATTGAGGATGTGCTGCTTTAGATGATCCGGCCGGCAGAAGTACTTTCCACAGAGGGTGCACGTGAAAGTGTACCTGGAGCCGAGGCCTCCGCACTCGTACCTGGAGTGTCGGGTGAGAGAGGACCGTGACCTATATCCGCGCCCGCACATGACGCACCGAAATCTCAGCTCGCTGGCAGAGACACCCTCCATCATGGGGCTCGCTGTAAGCATACATGGAGGCGTTTTTACAACAACGGGCCTTTCTCTCGTTTCCCCCATTTCATTGGGACGATCGAACAACCCAAGCTCTCTCTCTCTCTCTCGCGCGCGCGCGCGCCCGCGCCTCTTCTCGCCAATAGTTCCTATCCTCTTCGCATTCCAATTCCACCCCCTCGCGATCCCTCTACCCTCTTTATCCCTTTGCTTGCCCATTCTCTCCGGTCAGATCCCGTTCTCTCCCTCTCTCAATGTAATATGCAGAGTACACGAGCACAATGGTAATTCGAAGCGGGGCTGTATCTTTTACACGGTCCTCCCGCTCGCGTCTCTCGACGACGACGGGGAAAGTGAAGCTCGAGCCAAGCATGTGGACGATGGACGGTCAAGGCTTAAGCTCGCTCCGAAAGAAGACTGCGCGCCATGTAGCTTTCCGTTCTCTTTTTCCTCGCATTCTTAACGTGACATTGAAATAGAATTCCACGGGGATGCAGCGTCTGTTTTTGCAGTGTACGAAATACGACGGGGGTGCGTTTAATGGTCCGTCGCTCTGGGAGAGATAGACGGCGAGAGTTTTCTCTGTGAATCTTTTTACCGAGGATCGAATGAAGAAAGACGTACTTGGGTCAGTGTTCCATTATGCTTAATTTTCAGGTTCAATCCAGCGATAACTGTATGGACGCGTGATCGTACACGAAAAGTTAACCGAATGAAGAATACTGTGACGAAGGGACTGCAGAGAATCTGTTGCAGTTCTCCAGAGTGTCTTAGCGGCATACTTGGCGCAGTCTTCTTTACTCTGAGCCGTTGTTATTTACATGCTGCTCCAGAATGAATCGATTTTTATTAGTGTTCCATTTTTACAACCGTGATGCGCATAGCTATCTCTCGTTAATTCAACCCAACGTGACAAATGCCTCCTTGTATAGTTCTTCAGACCCCCCACACGCACGCACACATACACCAGCGTACACGTCCATAGTTGGCACACGAATTATAAAGTATGTGGAACGAGTCACGCGAGAGTGAATGATTTCGGTCAAGGGACTGGTGTTTTCTTCGGGACAGCTCGGATTATGTATTTTATTTCGATCGACGATTACTCCGCATTACATGAATGATTGTGAAGCTTGAGATCGTGGCAAACCATAAAAGGCCAGCATGCATTACACATCGTATCGCTGAGCATGATCATCATCGCGTGACGGCATGCGTGTTGTCTATCAAAAATATTCTTTTCAATCGATCAAGTTTAATGGAAGCTCTCTGTACAGAAAGCTTTGCATTGTTTGCCAAGATAAAAGGAACAGAGGTTTCGCATCAGAATTAGTAGACAAGTGTTCAAGCTTGTTGCACGAAGTGGAACAGAAATTAAAATAGATTTAATTCGACAAGTTACATAACACGATCCAACGCTATTATCTGTTAGACAATCGTCAAAGGAATATCGTCAGAAATTAAGAAAGAACTGCGGTTTAAGGTACATCAAATTCATCGCCTCTATCGTTCAAAGTTAAATTTGCAAGGGGATGAAATTACCTGTACAGTCGAAGCCATTTTCAAACAGGATATACGCCGAATAACGTAACGAATTTGTTTTACGAGATGAATATTACACCCGATCGTTCTTGCGATTTGACTTGGTAAACGAAGAACCGAGAGGGATCGAGCGATCGACGCATCCACTTCCGTGCCATGATTTCTGCCGCTCTAAAAGAAAAGAATTGTACAAGCTAAACCCACCTTTTGCAGTCTGAACAGAAAAGAAGGGTAAAAAATAAATGTCAAAACAGATTTGCGGCTTCGATGGACGTGGCTGAACGAATGTGACTTGGGAGTTACTCGATCGGGTTCCAAATGATGCTGGTCCAGATCCTGCGCTGCTGAGGTGGCGGCCATCGACATTCAAAAGCTACTTGCAAGCTTTTTCCTTTTGCGAAGACACTTGGCGATCGCGCGGGCCCATTAAATCGCTTCAACATCGATTGTTCTTAAATTTTGACACGACAGTCTACGAGAGTCCACTACGAATTGAATCTAAATCACTCTATCGCGATTGCAACCAAACCGAATCTGTTAACCACACGCTACAGCCGCGAAATTAATGGAAGTTCTGCAAAATTACGATAGCTAAGGAAATGGCACCCTGATTGGAATCTCTACTCGCAAGAAACCGGCGAAAATTTACTATCACGACTTTCTACGAGCTGTTTCGATTACTTTCAACGAACTCTGAAGCATTACTCTGTATTTACAAAAAAAAAAATGAGAGAGACCATAATGACAAACGAAGCCTCCACGATCGTGGGTTACGAGTTGCGGTTCCTGAAAAGCAGGACGTAGGAAGGACATGAGAAAATGACGAGAGACAGAGATTTTTTCAATTGAAAAATAGTTTATTACGTATCTTCTGGTGCTCCATCTCCCATTGGCCGACAGCTGGAACCGTGCGATCGATGAATTGCGAAACTACTCCTAATTTAGGCGACAAGTTCGAGAGCAGGAAGAGTTCGAGACGCCGAATGAATCTCCGGCGTTAATGTACTTGAGAAGCAAGCGGAGCCGTTTTCCTCGCAGTTAGGAAAATTCTGCGCGAATACGTAACGCATAGGACGCGAGGTTTCGTTCAATCTTCGTTGCACGAGAGATTCTACCCCCGTCGAGGCTGATGAAAAGGAAGATGCAGGCGATCTACCTTTTCGATCCGAGCACGCATCGAATTCACGACCACGGCTCGCGGGCAACGGGCATTTGAAATCCAGGCTCAGATTTTAAGTATTTAATTAACCAAGGATGAAGGAAACGTTTCGAATGCTCGTTTGCCCGCGAGCCGATAGAAATCCCCGTGCTTTCCAGCAGAGAAGACAAAATGAAAAGCATTGCTGCAACACACGACTGAGTCTCAGTTTTTCCAATGGACGATCATTTATTTTAACAATGTTTCTTTTCTCTCTTCACCGTAACCTTTCCCGCAGGGATTACTTTGTACAATGATCATAGCGCCGATTGAGTTCGAGAGTCGACTTCGCGTACAATTTTGAATTTGGATCCTCTTACAATGCTCGCCTACAGAAACCGAAGGGGAATGACTTATTAACCGACTGCTACGTACTTCGAAACGGGTCGGGAATCGCGAAGATATCATTTTAAAATCGAAGCTCCGATCGCGAGGAAGCAATACGACAGTTAATTAACACCCGAACTGATAAAAAAAAACGGCCAGAATTCGCACCTGCACTTAACGTCGCGAGCCAAGATGTCCCAGTCACTTGACCAACATCGAATATACCCCAGGATCTTCTCCCCAATATCACGCATCATAGCCGCGCAGAACAAAAGTAACTTTTAAAAAAAATCAATAACGGCGGAGGAAAACGAAAGGTACCGAAAGACGCTCTCACCGGTGTCTACTTTCTAACTTTCTACATCCACCGTTCACGCAGAGAGCTTCGAGGATCTACTTTACCATTATAAACAAAAAAGAAGGCGCTCCACTCCCCTGAACAAACGAAACACCTCCCCCAATTGCTCGCAAGATGGTCAAGTGATTAAAGTTCAATATACGACATTGTTGGTTTCATAAACATCTACTATCAGATATGTACGTTGAAGCAGAGACGTGGAAACGGGACACGCGCGACATACTTGGCATCGCGACGCGATTTTCACCGGCTGGCTTTCGGGGTCATCGGTTTCCGCGAGGAAAAGTGCGACACCACGAGCAGAGAATTGATCGATCGATCCTCCCCCTGGTACTTAAGCCTCTCTTAAGAGTCCTGGCATGCCGCCACGGTGCGCTGCCGCCGCTGTTGCTACGACCTGGTGAACCGTCCTCGGGAGTAGGGCGCCAGATGGTGGCCCGTCCGCTTCTGGTGCACCCTCATGATGTCCAGCCGAGTGAAACGCCGGCAGCATGTCCTGCAGACGAACTGCTTCTCTACCCCGCACTCATACTTCCGGTGCCTGTCCAAGGAGTACTGGACGGAATACCGTCGGCCGCATCGAGAGCAACAATAGCCGAGAATCGATTCTGAAACACCCGTTTTTGGGCCCTCACCGCAATCACACACTCGTACGAATCCCTGAGTACCTAACACTCTCCATCGCCCCGTAGCCTCTTTACTCCGTCCGGCTGGTAACTAGTGTCTCCTCTGTCTCTGTTCGTCTGTTGGTTCATTGGTCTGTCTAAGGTGCGTTCATAGGAATAGGATTGCAATTTGCTGCCGCTATGGTAATGATCGCTGCGCAGCAAGCATTGCCACAGAAACAACGGTTGCCGAGGATTCGGTGGGTTAAGATGTTTCCAGTGCTCGTTAAGCCGCCGTTGAACGTCTGCGGTCCGCGTGATCGATCGGCGATGGTATTCGTAATCTGCAGTCTACGGAGCGTTGAAACGAGGTCGTCTTATCAATCGCAAACAGTCTACGCGTTCCCATCTCTGAAAGAGCTTCTTTACTGTGTTCCTAGCGCCGAAGACGATCGTTGGCACGATTAAAGAGGGATTAGAAGCTGGTCATTGGATTCCATAAGTTTGGTTTACGATATTCAGGGAAGGGATCGTGAACGATCGATATTCAATGTGGCGATGAGATCTCTGCGATACCCGCAACGAGATCTCATGGACGGATTGAAGATTCAAGTTCAGTATGAGTGTCACGTGGAAATTATTCAATGAATCGGTTTTCAGAGGTTCGTTCATTGAATAGATCTGTGCGAGGATTTCTTTCGAGCCCATGATGCAATATCGTAAAGCAAAAGACAGGATCCGATGACGATTGGTCTGACCAGACACAGTTTATACTACTACTGTGTACCAATTCGTAAGCAAAAGTATCGCTATCACAGACAAGTTATCGCCACAGAGAGTGACTAGTTCAAACACGATCGTCGTCGTATATTCTAGCTTCAATTTCCATCGAATTTCTAATTCTCAAAGTTGCAATGAATTTTCCTACAATTGCCCCACTTCTTGTTCCAAAGAATCACGGTCAATGAGAGGACGCAATCTTTCAGTCTTCCATCGTCCAGCGCCTTAGATTATGGAAGATTCAGATTGTGCAAACATCGAGCTTGTAATTTTTTTAGAAGACAAGGTTCCTGAGTTTCTCCTGCTTGACTAACGTCCCTCGAAACCGTCTAACAGCCTTTCATACAGAGACTCATCCGCACATTTCCGAGACCACTCGCAAAGATCGAACGAATCCCGTCGTCGTTGAATCCCACAAGTTGCGCTGAAATGTGGCGAGCAAGAAGATGGCCGAAGGGGAAAGCTAGAAACGCAGGTGTCGCCGTGAGAATCCGTTTACGATCGTCCATTAGCGAGAAGGACGGTGCAATCGCGAGACCACACGGCTCCGACGTGTGTCGAGGAGCTTGTGTACGTGGAAGATAATAACAGGGATCTATCGTCGAGAAACGAAAACCAAAATAAAAGTAGAAAAGGGACGAATCAGAAGGGGACCATGAAACGAATTACCTAAAATTTCAGAGGAAGTGGGACTTAAAAACGACGCACGTAATGTCCAAGCAACAATGTAAAACCTTCGGGTGTTATATCGTAGGGAAACAAAAATGCAAATTCAGAAATGTACCAAGAGAAATATTGCAGTAGAGTATACTTAATATTGAAGCAAAGATGATTGTTCTGGCTCTACAATATGCAATGCATGGTTAAGAAAATCTGAAGCAATAACTGCTTCAGTCACAGCAGACTTTCGCCGTATAGAAACAATCATTTTTACGAAAGTAATTGTTATTTTAATTAGAGGAAAATTTAAGGGCATCTCGCGTGCCGATACAACACGCAAGATTAAATACTTACACTATATACCTTTTACCTATTATAAACCTCGTTTAACACTGTTAACGAGGACACTGCACGCACACCATGCTTCTTCGCTTGGCACAGAACACACGACTTCTCGAAAACTCGATGCGAGTATTCGAGAACAACGATCGAGTACTCTTCTTTTCTTCCAGATGTGTAAAAGTATAATGAAGGGGAATTTTACGTTGTCGCAACGAGCAACGTTGGATTCCAAAATAACGATGATTCAAAAGTATAAACAGCGGAGATGAAGAACCACAATATCGCGTTAGAAATTCACTTTGATTGATTATCGAAAATATATGGCACATGTATATTAAATAGTTCTCGTAGCACGAAAAGATGTCGAGCTCAAGAACTGTATCTGTAAAAGCATGAAATAATACAAGAATGGTGAAAATTCCTGGAAGTAAAGGCAATTAATGGACGAAATTATTTTTCTGTTTTACAAGTAACAACTTCGTCAGTGACTGGAGGAAGCCTTCCATAACAGGAAGCCCATAAATAGCACTGACGACACATCAATCATTGCAATAAATCAAACAAACCGTAATGAACAACAATTGTAAATATAATAATGTCCCTGCTGTATGCAATGAGGCATACAATTTGCAAGAGACAACCTGGAAACTTTTCAAACACACAGACCATGGAAATCAAATCAGAAGACATAATTGTAAATGGGTAAAAAAACATTTGATTATATATGGGGGAACATTTGGAGACCAATAAATATAACTTAAACTAGGAATTACTCTAAAATCGAGGAAAGGTTTACCAATACTTTACCACTCCACCATTTCTGTTACCAAATTTCTGGGATCCTACGATGACGTCTCCATCTTCTTTCTTCGACTCAAATCACTGTTCGAAGTTCTACAAATTGTGAACTTCGAACGTCATTCCTCTCCCACACTGCTTCGCGATAGAAAGATACCAAATTCGATATCTTTCAGCGACTGAAACCGTGACGATTAACCGAAATACAACATCTAAATCATTAATTACAAATAACGCGTTTCCAATTAAACGATTTTGAATGCAATAGTCGAAGCAAGCTAAAGGAAATACAGAAGGCTCCAAAAAATCGAAGCTTCTTAAAGGAGACAGTAGGTAGCTTTTGTTTTTGTTTCTAAAAAGCTGTTCAAATCGAAAGTTTTTCAGAAACAAAAACAAATGAACAGCTGACATCTTTTGTCCATCTTCTTTCTTCGCCAATCTCTTCTTCTGGCATCGAGGTCCGAAAATTATCACTGGTAGCTAACTATCGATGCAAAGGTAACAAAACATCGCAAATTGCTGATCCAAGGTGTATGCAAAAACTGCAAAAGCCCCAGGATCCACGCGAAGTTTTGTTTGCGAGTATCGACAGTTTAATGAAGCACGAATGCGCGAATTTCACGGAAAAATCGACCATTGAAATATGAAGACTCAAGCACGAAATACTTCAGTCTTCGTTTCCCTAAATTACGTCCCCGAACTCCACCGAATATAAACGAAACCGCCACGAAATATTCTTTAGAAAATACCAAAGTTCATATGTCCTTACATTGCTGAAAAAAAATATTCAAAACTGCAAATCACATAGTTCGTACACATTCTCTCCAAAATTTTCATTAAATTCTCCATCATCTGACATTTACACACTCTCAAAAGACACAAAGTTCGTCGAATTGCAAAACGAAGGGTCACCCTCGATTCAAGAGAAATAATCCAATTCTCTTACCCAAAATCAAACTTCCAATTGAATCGGGGGAATACAGCCACTTCGTTTGCAATATCGACAACGTAATTACATCTCATTATACACCACGATCGCAATATTATGTATCCAGATCAAGTACGTACCAATGCATAAGGTTAATGATACAATTAATGCGCAATAATTACGGAGCATCGCAGAATATGGCACGATACATGTGACAGAGTCAACAGTACCTTTTTAATGTTACCTTTCTTACCATGTTTACCATTCTTACCAGTCTTACCATGTTTAGCATTCTTACCAGTCTTACCATTTTTACCATTTTTACCATTTTTACCATTCTTACCAGTCTTACCAGTCTTACCAGTCTTACCAGTCTTACCAGTCTTACCAGCCTTACCAACCAGTCTTTACCGTGTTTACTTTTCCTTACCACCCGCTTCCAGTATTGCCTTACCAAACAGTCTTCCAGCTTCCTCGACGTCTCTTCGATCTTCGGAATTCGACCAGGCACAGAGAGGAGCGTGGTGAACGGCTAGTCGCTGGCGAATCGCGCAAAGCAGCGTCGATTCGCTTCGACAAAATTCGCCGTGCACCAAAAGCTTCCGGAATCCCCGAGGATCGATAAGAAAACGCGAGAAATCACGACGGAAACATAAAGAGAAAGAAAAAGATTCGATACTGTCGCGGAGGTTTGGAAAACGATGCATTTTCGTGGCGCAGGCGCCAACGAAAGTGCGAGAAAAAGTTCCGCGGTACCAATCAGTGCGCAAAGGGCGCACTGCTCGGTTGCTCTTCTCTCTTCTCGCGCCGAGCTGAGATTGAAAGCTCACGAGGCGCGTGTCCCGGCCGAGATATCGCTCGACCGCGACTCGCCGAAGGAACCTTCTACTTCGGATTTATCATCGGCTTGGTATCTCTTCTCTCTTCTGTATCTCTTCCCACGATCGTGGCCTAAACACTTGGGGAGGTAAGAACGACAGAGAGAAAGAAACAGCGTACAGGATGAGAAATTGACGTGGCATGGTACAGAGAACGTGAAATCGAATGGCGAGAAAGGTACAATACCATGAGCAGTAATCATCGACGAGATAAATGTATATATATAAGTGGTATGGTCTTCGTACGCAATGTAAATAAATTATATAGACGATAATATATGACAGTACATTATCGGGTTTGAAAAACAATGCGTATTGAGGAGCGTGTGTGCACCCTTATATACGTGCATACCAGCAGTGTGCGTGTGTACGTATATAGAACCGTGTTTACGCACATACAGGTGTAGTATGCATAGATCACGTGGACACACGACACAACACAGATACACAGGTTCATGTAACTTCATTGATATACGTATGTTTATACGCGTATATCGATACACTAGCGTGTACGTCACATATACGGCGTATAAATGTACATACATACACACACGTGAAACAGCGTATTATATATATATATATATATATATATAAATATATATATATAAATATATATATCGGGTTAATCGAATATTTGATGTTTATATGCGTTACGAACAAAGAAGCGAGTTATGTACACATGGGTTAGTCTTTAAAAAAAAAAAAAAATAATAATAAATGGTATTTGGGAACGTGTGCAAGCGCGTACGCCTCGTATTATTACATGTCCGTAGGAGAAGAGATAGTATAAAAATAATGAGTGTGTCGATCGAGCACCACCACCACCCAAAAATGTCTATATACGTGTGTACAATTGTATATCACGCACTACTACCCTGAAAGAGACACAACACGTATCGGATGTACGCAAGGCAGAGAAACACAGGACAAGGAAAAAACATCGTGTGCGCGGCTTTCCGCGGTTTCTTTTCCATCTCTCCTTCCCTTTCCCCCATTCAACACGAGAACGCGCCGCGCTCGCTCACCTCCGCAGAGTTATTTAATTAAAAAAAAAAATATATATATATATATATATAAAAAAAAAGGTAGAGTCGTATATAAAAATTACACTACCGAAGGAAGCGTGGCATGCAAGACGAATATTACGCAAAAATGGCACAACGCAAATGGATTAAGAACTATCGAGTGTACGCATACACGGATGGACAAAGAAAAAGTATATATATGTTGGTAATATATATATATATAAATATCACACATCGTATATATGTATACTGTTCGTTTGGTACGCGTGGAAAAAAACAGGCGTGACACGCGCGCGCCCACCCGACGGATGTGGAAATGCAACCGTCGACGGTGTCCAGCCACCGGTGGAAACGCGCGTCACGCCTGCTACTACTACCAATGGAAACGTGCTTTTTTTGTCGCGACCTCGCCCAGGTGTGTCATGTCATTCTCCAATTAAAAAAAGTCTAAGAAGGTGGTGAATCGCCCGACTTCGGCCATCGTCGTGTCCGCGTGGAACGTTCCACTAAGTAGTTACTTCCCCAAATACTTTAGAAATTTCCCTATGCTGGGAACGACACGCTTCCACAACGATTTCGCGCGAGACTAGACGCAGGACCAGCCGTTTTAATTTCCGGACATAAGAATATAGAAGAAATGGTTTCGGGGAACTTTTCGAGAAAGAACGCGGCATTAGAAGCAGCACGTATGATACTTTGTATTTCAAATTGATGGTGCAATCAGAAAGATTGAGCTTCGATGCATACGGTTGGCTCTGCGTCGGAGGGCGAGAGATTGGATTTTGGAAGCGATATATATCTCGGTTGAATTTTTCCCTGGTTACTTGTCGATCGGCAAAAAAAACACGTACACGACTACAGTGGGTGATTTCCTTCTTTTTCTTCGTTTAGGATACGAGGGTTGCCCTCCGGCTCGTCGACAGAGGCGATCGCGGTATATCGGGTCTGCTCGAAGAACTTGTGCTTCGAACGCGTTCATCCGAATCACGAAGCTGTCGGGGTACCCTTCGAGCAATCACGAGCATGCCACCACCTCTGTCATTTCCCACCGGATTATGTGTAAATGTATACATATATGTATATATAATATACATATATATATATATATATATATCTTTGTTTCCACAACGACATTTAGAGGAACTCTCTACGCGCTGCAAATAACGTGGCGCAACGCCGGTTCTATACTTCTCTTCTTCGCTGATGTTAGGTACGCGCGTGTTCCGCGCCGACCGGCAAAGAGAACTCGTGAAATGTGAAGAGAACTTCGTCGAGAAAACGGGACCAAACGGAGAAAACGCGTGTACTGTCAACGAGAGACCGTTCAACTGAAGGCTTCCGTCAAATCGAACGACTGCGGGTGCTATCAATTTTGTCAATCCCGTTGCTAGAAACGTTGAGTCGATTCCCTAGAACACGTTACCGTGCCGCGTGGAGTTCTATCGAGCTTCCCGTTTGCGCACTCTCATCGTCGAATCGTCGAGTTTAGTACCATAGTATTCGCGAAATGAACCTATCCACTTTCGAGCAACTAAGAGATCTAGAAGCAAAAGGATGCCAGATGCAACGTCGAATTCGGAATCGGGCTTTATTAGAAATGGCCATGCTCCTCGTAGAAGCACCACTTGCATAGATAAGGCTTGCCGGGACAGTCGTCGCAAAACGTGGTCACTTTCGAGGTGCCATTTGTCGCGAACTGGATACCGAGTATTTTTACATTGTCGTAGTAGCATTTCTTGCAATGACGCCTCACTTTCCATACTGGGCCCTCTTTCTTTTTGATCTTGTGAAGGAAGTTTCTGCCCCGTAGATCTGCGAGAGACAAATTACGATTCTGATCATCCTCTATGCTTCTTCTCTCTTCACTGCACGATCAATCTTTCCTAAACGTTTAAAAGCTACCATCGCTATTAAATTCAACGCGATAGAGAACTCAATCGGATGGCCAGTGCCCGCGTGGAGCTTGAATGCGACAAGAGGAGCTCTGGAAATTCAGATTCCCTAAGTGGACCGACTTTGAAGCGCGCGCAAACGGGAATGTTCCCTTTGGGGAAACCGATGGAGGCCTCGCGAGACACGGAACGTGTTGCAAGCTCAAAGACTCGTAACGCGACTTTGTAATAAAACTCCGCTCCGAACAATCGATTCAAGGTAACAAGTCTCTGACGGTGAAAACAACGACCTTCCCCCATCAATGCGAGCGCTTGTAGGATCTTTCATTCTGGCTCTCGACCGTGCACCTTTTGTCGCGCGTGAAACCGGGGCCACCATGGGGCCATCGGCAGAACCATCGTCTCTAATGGAGATGCTGCGAACGTGGCAAAAATCATGGGCGATTGCGAGACGCGTTAAGACTAGCATTGACAGAGAGATCGCTCCTCTCTCTCCGATATTACCTTGCATCCCGCGTTGGATCACCTTTCTAGGCGATCGTCCACCCTAAACCTCTCCCCTTTCAGGTAAAAAGAAATTCGGGAGAAAAAACCGCGGGAGAAAAACCCCCTCCTACAAATCAGCAAACTGCCTCCCGAAATTTCTGGGTCTCTCTACGGGCGTCTCTTTCCTTCTTCCAATTCTACTTCGCTTTGTACGTTCAGTCGAGGACTATTCGAGTCAACTATAAACGCGCGAGTCTATGTGCTTTTTTTCGATCCGTGTTTGAAGGATGCAGGATGTACGGCGCATCTGCGCGAGCCAGCACGGCTCGCATCTGCTAGCGCAGCTGTCGCTGGCAGATGCAACGGCTCGCGGAACCGACAGCTGCGCATTTCTTTCTCTCGCCTCCTATACTCGCTAGCGCGCGCGCCTGTTTCGCCGTTGCTCGTCGGCTTTCGTTTGCCAGGACAGACATCGAAATTTGTATAGACTCTTGGTTGACTCGGTGGAACGCCCACATAAACGGTGACACGTTAGCAGGAACGTTTCGCATGTGTCTGGTTACCGCGTTAGGATCGCCGAGTTGTATCGTTACATAACTGATCGATAAGGTTCAATGGTCGCGGACGTACGGGTAATCGCGAATCTAGGTCGACGACTTCGAAATCGCACTACGCCGCCTTAAACGCTTACGGGGATTCATCTATTCCAGAAATCATCGCCACGCCTAAAACCCTCCGAGGATTCTTTTGCCGGACTTCGCCGGCT
Source organism: Andrena fulva (assembly GCA_946251845.1). Classification (NCBI taxonomy): domain Eukaryota; kingdom Metazoa; phylum Arthropoda; class Insecta; order Hymenoptera; family Andrenidae; genus Andrena; species Andrena fulva. The sequence continues at coordinate 53,981,229 of OX276329.1, read as the reverse complement.
TTCGCGAGATAACGCGATTCAGCTTTCAACGTGCCTACTGTCGAATATATATATTCCTGCGCCTTCGAGTAACGTTCCAAGTCGTTCACCTTGTTTTCCCCGCTAATAGAGTCTGTCTGTCTATCGTGGCAATTATGCTTCGGTGCCCGAGCCCTATTTGAGATCAAGGCCGACGTGTATCCGTGGGAACCGTTCGCGAGCGATTCGCCACCGCGAATCGCCTGTATAGCTTGCACGGGACGTTGGCGCTTCTGATAACCTTTGGTCTCGCACCACGACGAAAATAACCTAGTTTGGAAAGTCTAATATTTTTTTGCCGCTTCCGCGATGCTTCGCAAGTGTGTCGAGATACGAGCGAATTGTGCCAAACGCGAATGGCATCGTTGGTGCTCGGTGCATTTCTACGCTGATTCTAAAGTTCTTTGATGAAAATCACACCCAGTGGCAGAATTTGATTTATCTTGCCTGTATTGAATCGATTCGCGGTGCGATGCTATTCACCTATTCCGAGGTGGTTCCGTTACGATCCGATTTCTCGAAAGAACGACCGTTTCGAGGAGGAAGGAAAAACTAGGACAGCTCTCGACCGTCTCGACTCACGCCACGTTATATCCTTTTCCCAAGCTCTCGCGTTACTTCGGCTTGAATTTCTCATAGCAACAGCGCGATCGCGCGATACTTGCCGCGCAATACCGTCTACGGGCGACCTAAGCTCCTTTGCTTTCAGGTTTCTCTGCTGGGACCTTCGATACTGCTACTTGTCTAACTATGACGCGAAAATTCAACCCTTTGCACTTGGTTACTATCTTGCTGCGTGTCTAACGATACGAAACGTGCTCGGAATACTTCCTGCGCGGGTAGGGAGTGAATTCGTTACCGTCTTTTTTTTTTAGAAAAGCCGCGTTAAAAAAGCTAGCAATATTCCTCCGTACGGTGACATTCGAAACACTTGCTTTCGTCGGGTTCAGTGCGTCGCACGAATCTCGCGTGATACGGTTTGCGACTACATAGGGCGAGAAATTTCGACTTCGAGATGAAGACCCACGGGGAGTTTGAGCTACGCGCAGTAGAAAGGGTCAACTCGCATGAAATTCAATTTTCCAAAGGCAGAGACACCCTCGGGAGACCAGACAGAACCTACCTACACACCAATCGATCATAATTAGCAGATAATCGCCGATTGCTTCACGCGCGAGGATTCTAAACGTCCGTGTTCGCGATTGTATTCCTCCATATACTTCGATGGATATGTTCTACGCGGATTGAATCGAAGTCAGCGCGCCAAATCGCCGCGAGAGGCCAACGACAGCTGGCTAAGATCGTTTCGGTAAATTCGCCTATGTTCAACTTCCGTTTCCCTGCTACGTTCCTATCACTCTGACTGTACTTCGTGGCTCACGGCTCTCTCTCTCCATCTGTCTTACTGATGTTTGAATCCTCTTTAGGTATGCAGACGCGAAGGTATCGCGATAAAGACACGCGGATCGTTACGTATCGGAGGGGGTACGAGTGGCTACCGCTGCGCTTTTCTTTCGTGACACGAGCCTAGCGTGGAGGAAAGATGCGATACACACATCGGGTGTCGTGTTTCCTTCGGTGGTCGCGGCGGAGCGACTCTTCTCTCCGCTCGGTCGACTTTTTCCTTGCAGAGGAGAGAGAGGTCGCGATATCGCGTCGCGAGGCCAACGATAAAGAGACCAGCCACGGACCAAGGGAAGGGAATGTCGCGGATCGCCGAACGGCCGATGCGTGCGAGAGAGAGAGAGAGAGGGGGGGGGGGGGGAGAGAAGAAAATCGTGGCGGGTCCCCCCTGTCGTCGGCCCTGTGCCGCGGTATCGCGTCGGAAAGACAAAATAAACAGATAAAGACAGAAGATGTCAACAAGAAGAAACTTGATTGAGAATCAACGGGAAAGCTACATGCCCTGCCTCTTTTTGTTCCTTAAAACAGAATGTCAGAAAGCTCTTTCAGAGACCGTGCTACTCTTGAACGTACCGGCATCTGGGGTTGAACCACGTTATTCGAACAGCGAAAGAAAAGAAAAATAAAGCCCCGCCACACCTGCGCAATGGGCACCCCCCGCAACGGCCTGGTACCGTGGACTCTATTCCGCAGGAACCGCGAGGGGTAGATTCTAGGAATGTGTATTTATTTCCAAAGCCGTTTTCGCAAACCGATTCCCATTTTCCTTCGTTCTCTAGTTAGACACATTCGTAGAGTGCGCCCGGGGGGCTATCTGTGAGTTCGTTCCCCTTGGGTTGTCCCTCGCTCGAACTGGTGGATAAACTCGGGGACGCCGAGGAAAACCGTGGCAAGAGTGCATCGAGATAATTGCGCCAGTGTTGAGTGCCCATTGTTACGGCGACCAGGGTTTCGTGAAGAATGGTGTGGGTGAGCCTACCTTGCGAGTCGCGGTGGGCCTGGGCGGCCTCCTGGGCTGCAAGGAACACCTCGTCCGTCGTTCCAGGGGCTCCCGCCACCGAGCCCACGACACCCCCCGCATTACTTCGATCGCCGGTAACGTGCCACGCACCTATACCTGCTGTTTGGACAAAAAAACAACCGTACTCGTAACACACGCGCCATCACTCGGGGGGCGTTACTCGTATACAGAGCGTCCGCGGGCCTGGGATACGTAGAGAGATTCCAGGGGACACCCTGTGTATCGAGCAGTAAGTAACGTAGACGATGTGTTAACCCTTTCGGTGGTGTTTCCACGCCCGCTACGAAATCGTCGATCATAGAGGAGCGACATTCGCGGGAACGCCCGCGGTCGTTTGAGGCACGCGGCGCGGCGAGCGTGCACAGGCACCCAAAGGGTTAAGGGGATGTGAAAGAGGCGAGAAAATATTGTACAGAGTTCGTAGTCGGTGAGTGCTAGGAATGAAGGGTACTCTTTATTCGCAATTGTGACTAAAACGAGAACAAAGATACCTTCAGATCGTTTGGATAGTCCGAGGTAGTGAAATACAGGGTACATCACGATAAGAAATTGAATTGTACGCATTGTTTTACAGGCGATAGGAGAGACGGGGTTTTACAACCTGACACGCGGTATTACGTGCGTTACGTATAAGGTACCATAATATTCTTTGACTCGCCTGGCTCGTCAACAGTTTGGCAATCAACACGAAATATATCCTTACAATCCTAATCGATGCGACGTACGCTCCGCCGTGTCGCGTGCACGCGGCGGGCGCACGACCGAGCACCTTCTCCGCCCCGACTCGAATTCGTTTCATCGATCGATCCCTATTTTAACACTTAGAACGAAGAGATAATACTGATAGTTTCCAAGCTATTTCACAGTCTGACACTTTGTACACCACTGTTCGTGACTCGCGTTTGATACAAACGTTAACGGCTAGTCCGGAATACATTAAACAATGAACAAGATCGATACGCAGGGCCATCTGAAAAGGCTACACGCAGCGGCAAAGCTTTGTTGCTTTCAGAGAATCGACAGTGTCGTTGGAAACGAAGTCGTACGTTCCGAAGAGGCGGAGTCATTGTAAGGAAGAAACTCGATCTGGGTCGTGGCGTTCTTCGAACTGTACGACTTTGTATTTCTATGTCTCCGTTTAATCGAAAGTAACAGAGATGTTTGGGTGTATTCTCTTAGATAGCCCCACCCTGTATATATTGTTTAAATATTTACTTAAGATATTATCGGCACGCTCTTCTGAGAAACCATTCTCGAGCGTTGTGTAAAAACGAAGGTAAGTCTTTAACCCTTTGAACCCTGAACTCCAACACACCGATGAAGCCTTGAATTCTGATTAAAAAGTACTAATGTGAAAATGCCATGAATAACGTACCGTAGGGAACTGATGCTTTATTAATTTTGGCAATAAGTTCTCGAAGATAGCTGGCAAGACTATGTCAACGATGTTCTACTTTTATATGATACTTCCTTCTAGCAGAAGCTCTAATTTTCGTCGTTTTATACGAGTTCTGATTATGAATCAATGGAACTTTTAATCTCAAACGGCATCGAGGACTGATTGGACTGATTGAACCGCCGATACTAAGGGTTCAAAGGGCCAAATGTAAAATGTATACGTAGTATACTGAAACACTTCGTGGAACGATAGAAATGAATCTGAAAAACTGAATCTTTTTTCAAAAAAAGACCCACATTTCTCGGAGCACCGTGTACTCGAAGTATCTCGACATCGACGTACATTAAATACCGAGTGACCTACACGTAACAAAAATTCCATCGCTCCTCCAGGGAAACCAGGATACGCAACAATGCTTTTCGTGCCAAAATAGCTCACTAATTCCCAGAGGCTGGCACAAAACGCGCATATAAAAGAAACGAAAACAGAGCAGAGGTTACTGTATACCGCTATAAAGTATCACCGGTAGAAACACATTCCCCGTTCCGGGCACGAGAGAATTAAGTACGGAAGGAAAAAAAACAGAAGGATCGCGGTGGCAACAAACGGAACAGCCGAACGAGTCTCGTTTTCCTCTCCTAAGATCGATTAGTGGGGGCATGTCTCGCCAGCCGAAAGAGATCCACGAACACACCGAACAACAATCGTTACGTGAAAGCTACATGTACTTTTCTTTCTTTGTTAAATGGCTGAACGCACACAGCAGGACTAAGACTGCCTAGGCTGGATCGGGTTACTAGGTTGCTGCCTCCATCTCCTCCTGACGACGTTCAACTTTTTCAAATAGAACTGCAGGGTGGATCGATTAATCCCGTACATCTCGGACGCCTGAGTGGTGCTAACGCCCTGCTGCAATATCGCCTCCAGGGACATTTTAACCGAGTCTAAGCTATACTTTCGGCCCTGCTTGTTCGCCAGCGATTTAAGCAACGCGCCTACGTCAACGTCCGGACGTGGCCGCCTCGTGTTCGGCCCTTTTTTACATTCGAGGAAATGGGACGCCCAAAGGGCACCACCACCACCACCGCCTACACTCTCCCGAGACCGAGACGACCGCGCTCCCGCCCCCCCACCTGCAACGAGGAAACCCAAGCTAGTGTCGGCCGGTCATTGCACGATCCGTGTTTTTTTTTTTTTTTTTTTTTTTTTTTTTAACACTTACAGGGGCGCCACAATGAAGTAGTAACGAGCACAATTTTTTACCACTCGGCGTGGAACCATGCCTCCCAGACGTGCGACTTATCGCAGCCCGAAAAGGGTGGTGCACGTGTCGGAGACATGGTTCGGCCTTGCCTCTGATATAGAAGCTCGGCGCCCGCGGAGTCTTTCGCGTTTCAGATCTGTTAAATTGTTACAGTATGTGGGTGTATACTTGGACGAGTGACTCCCTCTGATTTTCTGTAGATGAGTGAAGGCGGTATTGTGTGGTGTGGAAGGTGTTTTGTTTAATTATCTTGCACGTTTTGTGAATACTGATTTGACATCGAGTGTTAAAGTGTATGCTTCGAGTTTATTGTGATCGTGATATCTGCGGACTGCAGATTTGAATGGATCGGAATGCTAAATGGTGAGCAAGTATTTCGCACGTCGATAGGGAACCGGTAAGTGTGTCACCTGAATTCGATCGTTCGTCTAGACACGCAATAGTTCTCAAGATTTTTAACAATAACCATCCTGCTTCGTTCACTGACGAATTAAGTTCTCGCGACTTCGGATATTTCTTCCGAAATTTCTGCTTTGTTTAAATTAGAACAGTAAGCAGAGATAATGGCGAAACGCTATTTGCTGTAGCAATTCAGGCGAAGTTTAAAAAAGTGTGGAGTTGGAAACAACGCGCCAGTAAACAGAGCAGGATGTCTATTGTTAGCTATCTCGTAAATAACTGAGTGTCGCGGCTAGCAACCGTAGGCGAGGCAAGTATTTTCCGATTTTCTATCTGCCTACGAGATCTCGCCGAGATCGGTGCGTACCACTTCACGTGGTCCCCTTTGTTGACAAACAAACAAACACGGGGGAACGTTCGCGAGATTAAGCTAAATCGAGTCCCCATCTCTCCTACGTTCAACGTATTTTCTGATTCGAGCCTAATAAAGCGCGATCTCCTCCACTTTCAGCGGCAACGCGTTCGAATAGAAAGCTCTGCTTCGATCCAAAATGAACTTTGGATCGAAGTTTCTTGCATACTGTCATACGGCATCTACGTATGTAGGGTCGTACGATTATTTAGGTCTGCACAGAGTACTCTCACCGAACAATTTTAAATCAACTCGCATATTTGCGTAGATCCGCGAAGATACCCTGTATTCCACTACATCACGAGGCAAATAAAAAGAGAAGGACATTGAGAGGAAGCGCGACTTACCAGGATGTTGGGAGGGGTCGTGGGATGGCCCGGCTCTGTTGTTGTCCTGATCCATCTCGCTAAGATCGTTCATATCGTCATCGAGCGTCAGGTCTTCGACGCTCTCCTCCGCGTCTTCTAGATACTCAGACTTTGGCTCGATGAGACTATCATTTGGCTCAGGCTTTTCGAGTGGCAGCTGCACGGAAAAGAAAGCGTTTTATACGCGAAGCCCTCTGAACTGGTATTATAGTATATGAAAATCGATAAACGCGAGCAAATAGTGTGTTGGATGGCCGTGTATCGCACCGTTTCCGCACTATAAGATCAGATTCTATAAGAGGATCGTATAGTAGGATGTAGTACGAGGTTTGATCTACCAACGCGCGAAAGAAACCGTGCATCAGAGCGATAGTCTCCATTATACGTTGGTAATTAAGAAAGTTCACGCTGATGAATCGATATCGGCCTGCGACATTTACCTGTAACATCTCGTCCGCGGGTTTCGTCAGCTGTGTCATTAGAGCTGACCTGCCGAGCGAGTCTGTGGGGTCCACGTGTACTTTCTCGTCCGCCACGGGTGTGATTCCAAGTGCGGGTACGCTCATTTGTTGGGGCATGTCACTCGAATTCGAGGCCTCGTGGTTCTCAAGCGAATTGTCTTCTCCCACGCTTCTTCTTCTAAACCTTCTTCTTTTCCTCGAAGTCGGACTTTGGGAACCCTCTCTGTAACAGAAACGACCAAACGGTGAACTGAGTGCACTGTCGATATAGGGAATATAGATCGCTAAAAATTCGATGTTAATTTAATTTGATGTTAACATTTTAATGGTGCTTTCTTGACTGTACTCACCTCGAGGAGAGACCCTTTGATACTTGGGGACTAGCCGAGTCTTCCGGCAAGTCCCCTACGGACCCTTGTGCCATACCCTGCCTAGGAACTTTGTTTTTCTCAATCGTGAGACCGGAAGACGAGTGTGGAATGTCTAACGACGGGGCCGTCGGCTGTGGAACGACCTTCTGTTGCTTGGAGTCCGTCTTACTGTCCGAGAGACCCTTAATTTGTAGAGACCCGGCAGCCTTAAGAAGCGCTGCCAATTGGTCTTGGGAGATATTTACTTCCCCCCTGTACATGTAGTCCATCATCGCTTTTAATTCTTTAAACTTAACATCTTTGAGTATGAAGACCGGATGTTTGTCATAGTGTTCGCTGAGGAGGCCCTATAATCAAAACACGCGCACATAAAGCTTAGAAACGACGTGCGATCAACATAGTTTCTTAAGTTGTAACTTTCAAAATTTTAAATTAATAGACACCGTATACCGGAGTTCAAAAATGGATTTTCATTCGAAATACAACGTTGAATTTTCTTTAATCGCAATATAAAAAATTTAATTGCGAACGAGCAGTAGTGATCGAAATGGAAATTAATATCGCGAATAAAAGTGAAATAAATTTTGAAAGCGAGCCGTTGATTAAGTGGAATTGCCATTGAGCTAAGCCGTAGTCTGGAGCACGAGATAATTTAAAGAGTTGAAATTTAATTCCACGATCCAAGTATAAAGTGATGGGGCACTGCCTCTTCGTACACCCCCACCCAGCTATCAGGGCAAAATCCCAGGGCAAGTGCCCTGGAAATCAGCCATCTTGCTTTCTCTGTATTGATCACGAGGAACCAGGGGGGGGTTTGGGCTTTCATTCCCCCCTGCCTCTCAGGCTTCAGCCCAGGCAACGTTCAACAAGGGCAGCCATCTTGTTTCAATTTCAGGTTCCCCCTTGCCTACAGTTTCAATTCAAGTGTTCGCTACGGGCCCCAACTATGCTTAGCCAATGGAAACAGACAGTTATGACAGAAATCTAAGGCCGAGAATAGCTCCTTTTACTAATTTTCAATGTGCCTGCCTTCTGGCTTACAATCGTACAAATTACGCGTGAATTTCACATAAAGGAGCAAATTAGAGCACGGAATATGAATGTGATCTCTCCTTCGTAATTTTTAATTGAAGCCAAGCAAGTAGCATATAGTACTAAGATATATATCTAAAGCTAAATAGCCAATTGGGAGGAGTAAGTGGTTTATTATGGAAAGAGAAATGTACTCACCTCGAAATAGGGACTGCACGCGGAGAGAACAACCTTATGGGCCTTTAAGTATTGTCCCTCCGCAGCCAGGGTGCAGTCGACCAGCGTCCCGCTTTCGAGAAGCGTGTCGAAGTTTTGGATTAATGTGCTCTGATGATTATTCCACCTGAGGCAGAACTGCTGGTCGTCTTCCATGTTTTTTACTTCGTTCCCTCGTTTCTGGACAAGAGAAAAGAGGCCGGTGCCGATAAGCAGACCCAGGATACCAGGACTCCACACTTGCTGTCGTTCGATATCGACCCGTGTCCCGCCTAATGCTATCTAACTTTCTTTCGGCCGATTAACGCGAACTCGAAAAGTTTAATCGCCCCCGTTCGCCTCGATCAATATGCGACACCGCGGCGAAAGCTCCGCAAGGAAGCACCGAAGCTTCCAAAATGGCCGTACGATGCAAGCGCGTCGGTCGAATCGGTCGTCTGGCCTTTTCCTTTGTGCGTGTCCTCATAACGGTAATGGACGATCTGGTGGGGATGATGCAGGAGGACGCGCAAGCATCGCGCATGCGCAGCTGCGCCCGAGCTGCGCGCTTAACTTGCGCACTAGCCTCGAGGCCCCTGGAACTCAGGGGCGTCTGCTGGATCCTCCGGTGCCCGGACAATAATACCGAAGTGCCGGAAAATTTAGGGCAACGAACCGGGTTGCCCGCGTTCCCGAATCGATATTACACGCTTCCAACTATAATATTCCAAAGGATCTCTCAAATACGAACAGGCCTTTAATATCATTTCAATCTCGAACTATACGAATACTGGATTTCAACAGATGTTCCGCGATCAATGAGCGTCTGTGTCCAACGACCGGTCAATAACATCGTAACACGTAAAAAGAGGGGATAAAAGAATAAAAGATTCAAAGTGGAAAGTCCTTACCTATTCGAAAAGCCACATTAAAGTTCACGGAACGAGGGGGGGGGGGGAGGGTGTAAGGCAGGTTTACGTCACCGAAGTTTACATCACTGTCGCGCAATAAAACGGAAAATCGATTACTTGCTTCACATGCGCGCAACGCGTAAGTTCCCCAGTCATGGGGTGCAGGGGGTGGGGGGAGGGTGGACCGATAATGCGAGTATCCGAACGTTAAGATTAATGCAAAATAAAGCGAGAAGAAGAAGGTTCGCTGCTTACGCGCGATTGCGTAATCTATTTATATTGTTATCTTGTGTCGAGCGTTACGTCAGATGGCGCCGGGCAACGTGTGCAAAACAAAAACAAGTTCACGACAGATAATTTTCCCGATCGCATCTACGCCGACGACCGGTGAAAAGGAACGATGCACTTTCCTCGCACCGCCCCCGGAAATCACGAGAGATTGAGAGAGAGAGAAAGAGAGAGGTGAGGAGACGTGGATCGCAATATGGCTGTCCGCGAGGTCGCGCCCGAACAAAATGGCGATAGAAGAAAAGCTCGCGAGGAAAAGTATAACGATCGAAAAATTTTCCGCAACTTTCCGAGATTTCCCCCGTTGAAGCGCCGCCTGGACAACAATACACGAGAATCACACACGCTCGCTTCACCGGGGGACCCGGCTATCATTAACGAAGCCAAGATGGTGTTTCCTCGAAAGTATATAGAGGATCCGCCCGCGCCATGTCACCCCACCTTAAGATTTTCCGGAATTTTCTTGCGAGATCTAGAGTAGCCGCGACTCTTAAGATTAAATGTATCTACGTGTTAGAAACACTCACCTAATTAAGGGTACAAAACAATCTAATATCACAGCAACGGGATCGGTGAAAAGTGAAAAAACTGCGTAAGCGTCCAAGCTCGGCGTGCGCCTCGAGCGCTGCCCTTTTCAACAATGGCGTAGCGCAACGCCTGCTAGCTTGGCCTGTACGCCGACCGTCAGAGAGCGCAGGCTTCCCCGGAAGAGGGCATCAGAGAAGAAAAAACGAAGGAAACTGACGAGCATGCGCTCTAACTCCCAAAAGCTATAATCTCGCCGCGAGTGGAAATTGCAACTAGAGGACGCTAACAGATATTAACACGTATTCCTCTATTTTTCACGTGATAATACGCAACAGCGTATTTAATATTGATCGAAGACAGTTACCACCTCGAATTTTTCATATCGATAGAGGTACCATTGTAGTTTATAATTGGCTAATTGTAAGTAAGTAGACGATAGTTGAAGGGACGCGGACTGCCGATCCCACGATGAAATTAGAAATTAATCACCAATAGACTACTATCATACCATGCAGCTATTTTATTAAACAGATCAACAGTAGCAAAATGTAGCAAATATCATGGTGGTGAAGGAAATTCAGGATCAATTCTATTTCCCATGTATACGCAGCATACTGTCGAGAAAGACGTTGTTTTGATCGAAATGAACTCACAAGACTGTATAAATGCAATAAAACTGAAGTAATTAATAACGAAAGAAGACTAGGTGTCTTCAACGTCATTAGCCGGCCCTGGACCGCAACCTGGCACGCGTACGTAATGGCGGACTCTGCAGACTCGGCCAAGGCAAAATGGCGAAAACTGTCCAAAAAAGCTCGAAAAATGTAAACTATTTTGTCCGTACCAGAGGATATTTCACTCGAATCTCACAGTAAACATTCTTCCCGCAATATTTCGAACACGTTTAACAGAAGCTAAGTCAAGAGATCGCGGGTTAATGGTGAAAACCCGAATGATTGTTGGCATAGCGAGGCGACCTGATTTTCCACGAACTTTCGCGACACCGGAGGAACCATCCGAACTGTATAGGAAACTAATCCTAAACCACTGTATTTAAGTATTGATAAATAGATGTAAGGTACTCACCTATATTGGCACAGTCTAAATATCACAGGAGGAAAAGTTGGAAAAACTACGCGCCTCCGTCCTCAGCGTGCACTACCCGGGCGCCGTGGGTTCTCTCTACACAATGGCCGTAACACTACGCGTTAACGATCGACCCGCTCTGCGAAGGGATAACCGGGATGCACGGAAGCGGCGGTGCCCGTTGTGGGGAGACGCGGCGCAGAAACTTAAAAACGGTCTTCTGCGCACATCGAGGCACGAACGGTGGGGCGAAGAGAAGAGTCGACCAATGCAGGATCGTCGAAACACTTGCGGGACCTAGTGACTATTTTCGCGAGGCATTCGTAAACACGCAAACGTCAAAAGGATATTCGGTAAAACAACAGCAAATACTTAATCTTCAAACTCTTTGCCCATGTGCGATAGCTCGCCCACCGGATCGCTCTATCGCTCGACTCCCTGAATGTCAACGCGCGACAGTCGTACAGTCCGCCGCGTAACATTCAAAGATACATAAGCACACGATTCCGCGCAAGGTTATGGCATGTAATACGCATTGTCATTCGACGAGAAGCGTGATATTTGAGGTTAGACAATTTCATCGGTATGAAGTTGGCAAGCCGTGAGCGTCAAAGTTGATACAATCCTGATTTTTGCCGGTCTATCTTCACCAGCGATCCACGGTGGTAGGGGGTGTCTCGCTCGTACGCGATGGTGGGGAAGGAGGAGAGTTTCCGTTGAGGGGCGCGTTTACCGGCGTAGCGCAGCCGTGGCGGAGGGAGAGGCGAAAGGCGGCGCGGGAGAAGTGGAAAGCCGGGAAGAGAGAGCCCCGACGAAGGGAAGAATCGGGGTCCACAACAAAATCGCTTAATCGCTTTGCGCCACCGTCCGCAACGGAACACGGGCCGTCCGCCGCCATCACGGTGCCCCCTAGTGTGCATTTATGTCTCTCTCTCTTTCTCCACCTCCTGCCTCTCGTCCTCCGTCTCTCTCCGTGATTCGCTACGCCACTTCGTGCCGCGACGTTTTCACGGGCAAACCGAGAGAGTGACAGCTGCCAGTCGTCCACGCTCTACGTGCCTTTCGCGACCACTGACAATTGCCCCGCGGTGTCATCGCGCGAATACGTGCGGACTCCTCGCGAGTATCGCCCCGCGGAGCAGACAATCGTAAACCGTGCGTGCTCCTCTACACACCGTGTGTCATAACCCCAACAGCAAAAGTGAGTGTCTTCCCGCGGACCTTGGCACGCAGTTGCCAAGTATCGTGGAAACTTTCGCACCGCCGCTGATTTCGTTCGTGCGTCCCGGTTGTCATGGTAAGGTAAGTGCAACCACGGTTTTTCTACGCTACCGCTGTTTTTATTCCCGCATCGCCTCGTCGCCAGCGCGTACGGCAGGTCTCGCGAGATTCTTAAGTGCTCTTTTGTTCGACGGCAAACAGAAAGGTGTATACGCTTCTACAGTTTGTCGCCACTTATTATCGCCTCCTCTTTGACAGGCTTATGGCATTCGCTCGTTTCGATGTGAAACCCCTGCAAACTGCCACTGGCAACGATCCTACGCATCTCTGAACGTCATTGATGACGATAGACCCAGATTCAGGTGGAATCCCTGCTATTTTGTTTCGTTCCGTCTGACATTTTCCAATACGTACACGCATTTTGGCGCGAGCGTGCGCGCGCGCGCGCGCGCGCGTATTGTTTGGACTTTTAAGCGTGTATCACGGCACAGCTGGTCAGCCTCGACCGCGCGTGTAGGTGTGCGTGACAATGATCTACGACGTTTAACGACCTGTCGTACCGCGGGGCGACGAATTAAGCATGTCCCTCCATGCGCCTCGTGGCTTTCGTCTCCATGAGGATTTGGAACGCGCCGCGTGCACGTTCGATACGCTGTCGTCGATTACCGTAGGTCACGTGCACGATAACTGTCCAATAATCGGCCATTACGTATGCGCAGGAAACGCTTGTTTTATGTTGTGCCGCGAATTAGGCAAATCAAACGATTCACATACCATTCGGTTACGTGTCTTTCTAGGAGTCATCGGGAATTTTATATCGTCGCTACAGATTTGTTTCTCTTTCAACAACGTACGGAATATCGCCGATGGGTCGGTGAGCGGTCATCTATCAACGTGCACGCGCGAGAAATTCAAATCCGCTGCAGGTGATATATCGTACAGGTTGTATGAGAATTGCAGGGTGTTTCGAAACGGTAATTCAGAGTCGCGAGCGTAGTAATTTAATTGAAGATGCATCGCTAGACGTTTAATAATTCTATAGTACGCGGAGAGGAACTGTCGGCCTTAGAAAATGATTAGTTCGTGATCTTGGATTATTAAAACACTTGTTTCTCCGCATGAGCTCCATCGCCATTTACATTTGACGCCAGCGAACGTTCAGCACATTGTATTATCCTTAGTATTACTCTAAAATGATTCGAAGAATGTCTTGATAATCTTACGTGGCACAAGGCCGCAAAGGAAAGGGAGCTATGGTGGGGGCGGGGGCGAAAGCCTGGAATAAATAGAAAGAAATCTTGAGGACACTGGCGGTGGTACAAATCGGCGACGCGGGCTGGTATATTCTTTATTAAATATCAGCGTGGAAACGTTGACGGAATAATTAAAGGACATAGCGGTGGCGCGCAGAAATCTAAGATTTTCTCCGGCGATCGCGGAGCAGCGAACGGTTTACCTGTACATTGTGCTCGCGGTGGCGATGATAAAGAGAAATGCTGCCTAGAAAGCAGGTCTTGGCTGAATCTAGGCCACCCTGATGCCGCGTACACATTCTCCACAATTTTACTGTTCCTTCTCTCGGCCTTGCCTCGCGTTCGTAACCGTCGAGAAGAGGGAACTGCAGCGGCTTTTTCTCTCCTCTCCTAGTTCTCTCCCTCTCTCCTCCCGCCTCTCTTCTCTATCCCTTCCCACTTCGTGTCCCTCCCCCTCCCCCCCCCCCTCTCTCTCTCTCTCTCTCTGCCGTTTTCTCTTCCTATTTTTTTCTTAGGACGATTCAAGGATCGAGTTCCGGAGGACGACCGGCTGCTAGACAGATAAAAATGAACGTTTGAATCACACCTTGCCATCGATAACGTTCATTCCGTGTATTTTTTTTTTTTAAAAAAGAAAAAGAATAGCACGATCCGTGGACAGCTTCTCATTCTAACCCGACGACCCGAGGGTTTCTGATAACTCTGATAGTCGGATGAGGCTCGTTAGAATGAAGGGGGATGGAGAAGGTTGGAAGCTGATAGGATCAAACCGCTGAGATGTGTCCCCGCGTATCGTGGCAGGATTTTGATTGATACCTCGAAGCCGCGTTACCGACGACAAAAGGAAGACTGATAGGGAATGGGAGCGTTTCCCGTGTAATCCTATCTTGGCCGTCGCCGCTGAAAGAAAAACTGCGAGACGGGTTCGGCGATTTTCTCGAGAGCGGCGAGCGGAATCGCGTGTACATGAGTAACAGTGGGGCGATCGAGAGCGACCTAGAAAGGTTTCAAAAGACATTTTCCCGTTCACCCACGTATAAAGCTGCCCCCTCGCCGCAAAAGCGTACAGGCACATAACGCGAAACCTCGTCTAGTAATTGAGATGGTAGAGAAGAGAGAGAGAGAGGAGGCGAGAGGAAGAGTGCGGCAGGAGGGAGAGGAATGGGAAAAGTCTTCGTGCAGAGCATTAAGAACGGAGACAGAGGCAGGGAATGAAAGGTAATGGACGCAAAGGAAGGCAGAAAAGAAAGAGAACACGAGTGAATGTATATTTCTTTAGATAGGCTATACTGCCCACATATAAGACCGGCCGTGTGCGCATCCGCGCGGGCACGATCGCGCGTACGTGTGTACGTGCGCCTATAGCTCGGAACGCGAGCGCATAGGAACAACGGAAAGTACGGAGCATAATACGGAGAAAATGCTGGTAAAAGGAAAGAGGCCTCTCTGCCTGCCTTTCCAATCGAATCGAACGCCCCTCTCGCCTTTGTCATTTTCTCTTTGTCCTCGTTTCTGCCTCGCTCTTCCACCGCAGAATTCACCGTCCTCCCTTTTTCTCTATTTCTCGCCCGTCTATCTCTTTTTTCCTCCGCGGCTCGGCCACTCTTTTCGGTTTCCATCTTCCATCTCCTACGTCCTACGGCGTGTCTGACTCACACAGAACAGCTCGGGGGCCCCGTTCTCTCCGTTCTCTTCCACGATCTCCTTCCACCTATGTACTACTACTTCCCCCCTACTTCGTCTTCGCCGTCTTCTTCGGTGTCTTTCGCTTGCCGGGAAGGAGGAAAGCACGGTGGAAGGGATCACGGAGGAAGAGGAGGCGAGGAACCTCTCGCCGGCTCGATTCAGCCTCGTCCTGTTCCTCTCCTTTACCCTCTGGCTTCCAGTAAAAGCATCCTACCACCCTAACCTCTCTTCTTTCCTCCTCGCGTTTCGATCTGCCTCTACCCACCTTTTCCTTTTCCTCTCCTTGCCGTTGCTCCCCTTCCTCAGGCCGCCGCCATCGCCGCCTCCGCCTCCGCCGCCTCTTCCTTCTCCTCCGCCGCCTCCTCCGCCACCTCCTCCGCCTCGCTCGTTCGTCGTCGTCATCATCGCCGTCGTCCCCGTCGCCGTCGCCGTGTCCTCCTGCTTCGCCTTCCGTCCCCTCGTGCTCCCTCGAGCCGCTCTTTTCCGCTGGCAACCCTCTCGCCTTTCTCTCCCTACTCTTTTCCCTCGTTCCTCGTCCCGCTCCGCTCACATCCTGTTTCTTTAGAAACGGTCGGAAAGAGAGTGCGGGAAGAGGGCGAGGGAGGGAGACGGATGAAACAGCGGAAAGAGGGGAGAGAGTTTTATTGGTCGATTTTTTCACGCTTTTGTCTCTCGTAGTTTACTTGCGTAAAAGCTTTCTATATTTGGATGTATTACAATTTCCATAGTTCACAATCCGCGGCAGCTATAGTCGCCTCGCGTCCAAGCCATCCACGGACGAAAGGTGTTTTCGTTTCGAACGCCAACCACGGAAAAGTGTATGGATTTTTAAGGGCGAGGCGATCCTGAGAGTAAAAGGAGAAAGGTAGCTCGCCGGTGATCGACAAGAAAGTGGTCGAGCTGCGTATAATTGCCTCCGAAGCTACTGTTTATTTGTGCCATCTACTTTGCATCGGTCGACTTTGTCTGTTCCCGCTCTATCTATATCGTTCCTCCAAATTCCAAGTACGAAATAATTCTCTCCCAACTACTTTCGTTTTCCATATAAAAACCGCTTCGGTACGGTGCGGTTGCTCTGGAAACAATAGAAGCGCGTGGCATGAACGCATTTGCGACGATAACGTGTGGCTGGATCGTTAATCGCGTTCAAAGATTGTCCGCAGAGTCCATCCCGCCTCTGACTCACCCGTTTTCCGTCTTTCCTCCTTCTCCTTTCGCTCTCTTTCTTCGTTTTTCTCTCTTTCCCTCGCCCTCTTCCCCCATCCACCCCGCGCGTCCCCCTTTCTCTCTTGCCCCCATCGTTCATTATACCCCTCTCTCCGTCGCCGTCTCAAAAAAGCAGTTTTGCCTCCTCTTCTTTCTTCCGCCAACCTTTTCCCCGCTGCTCTTTCTCTTTCTCCCCCTTAGATTCTCGCTCGCGTTCCCCTTATCTCCGGAGTTTCTCATTGTCTGAAAGGGCCATCTGTCCCCCGGCTTTTTCATCCTCCGCTTTCATCCCTCCGTTGTACACGGGCACACAAAGAGACTCCTCTTATCCGCTGTTCGCCCCCTCCTCTCTCTCTCCCTCTCTCCCTCTCTCCCTTCACCCTTTCTCCGGCTCCCTTCTCTTCTTCGTTGCTTCCGTCCGGCCGAATCTACTCCTGCGCCGTTCCACGTTGCTCCTTTCTCCTTCCTCGAAACTTGGACGGGCGACTCCTTTCGCAGGCCAGACGGAACCGACGCGGACTATTAAGAGAAAATGACGGTGTAACGATTCGAGGCTCGAGATCCCCGCGATAACCGTCGTCATCGCGCGACTGCTCCTCGCAGCGGCCGCGGAGCGCCGGCAACTTCGCTTTTTTTTTTTTCAAACGACGAGCGAGGGATCTCTGACGATCGTGTATCAGAGCGGGGGAGAAAAAATCGTGCACCCTCGAAGCCAGAGAGAAAAGATCCCTTCGGGCAGGCCACGTGCGACCTTGGGCAAGTCCGCGTCACCCTCTTACGCTGCACCCTCCGAAGGGACGCAGCCCTGATCACGTGGATCTCGGGGGTTGTTTCCAACCCTCGCTTATATCCTTGCGCCACAAGAACAGCGGAGAGAGTAGTACGGCGCGTAGGCGATGGGCGAAACGCGCGACAAGTTTGCTAAAACCCTTCCTGTCCAACAATTTCTTTGAATAGTGCGGAGGGTGACGTTCAGCGTCCACGCAGAGGGGATTTTTCGCCAACATGGCTGTGTACCTGTGGAAACTTCCCACCACCAGCAGTTCAATAGCTGAACCTTACGATATTCGAGACGGCACAGGTGGATCGTGTAGGACAGAATTAAAAATCGACCCTAATCTCGTCCTTTGACTCTCCTCATCTTCTCCAGGGGCCTCGAGTTCATTGATCGAGCTCCCTCTAACGCGGAGCTTTCCACGAGAGAGGCATCCTCGGAGGCATCGACGACAGGATCCATCGAAAGCGGGTGCCTATTCCGATATAGACCGTATCTTTCCTTTCTCCTTTCTCCTTTCTTGCGTCTCCACGTGTCGGCTCCTCCGCTCTCCTCCGGTTCCAGTGAAATTGCCGTTTCCGGGTCCCCTACCTACGTGGCCGCGAACGTCGGCCGCCGCCGGTTCCTTCGCCTCTCCTTTCCTTCCCTTCGAAAACACGGCGCACCGCTCGGGAGGGAAATGGCGGGAGGTAAAGGTGGCAGGAAGAAAACGGAGCCCGGCGCGATGTGTAGGTATATACGCGGTGCCGCTCCTCCGAAGTGGTAGGGCGAAGGGGAACAGGTGAGAGGCCGAGAGAGCCCGGTTCTCTCGGAAAGGTGAACGGAGAGAAACGAAGAAACGAAGGGCATTCGGAATGCGGTACTGTTATGCCTTACGGTACAGACAGGACGGAAATTAGGACTGCTCCGACTCGTTGACCACTGCTCGTTGTTCTTCATCTTCGTGCGCCGTCCTTCCCTTCCCGCCGCCCGTTTCACTCGCCTTAATGCGCCTCCGCCGTGCCCACGCTCTCGTCCCGCACCCCTCGGCGAAGGGCGTAGCGTCGTTCCATCAACCATGGATGAAGAATACGGACGTGTAGCGTCCTGGGTCCTAGGGGCTCCGCGCCGTACGAAACGTTTACGCGCGGGTGGAGACGTGGCTCCGTTATGAATCGATATTCTTCAGGAATCGCGCGGACAGAGGAGGAGCGGCTGGTGCGTTTCTGTGCCATCAGGGCTGCCTCGAGGTCGCAGCGCTGTCGATTCCTTTCGATTATTAGCCGGCATGGGGAACGTCCGGGTATAACCGTGAATAGGTATCGACAAGAAGAATCGATGAAAGACCGTCATCGAGTCTGAAGAATCGCTGCTTTTATCGATGCCAGTCGAAGGAACCTCGCGTCGCATTATGCCCCTTTCTCTGTACTCACCCGTCCCTCCGAGTCGCACCTTGCTCAATGCAACTCGGTCTTGTTCTCTCATTCGGGGTAAAAATAGACACCGCGCTCCCCGCTGAAACATTGCGAAGCGATCGATCGGGATGCGAGTACCGAGCGTCAATCGCGTTACGAGCACTGAAGCGAGAAGTGGATGCAGTAAAAGCTTACCCGTGCCACCCCTAAAATTAAGACACCTTAATTCCGAAGATCGCCTCAGGAATAGAAGGCAATGGCACGATGATCGGTCCCGAAGCCGTGGATGGACAGGTGTTCTATTTTTCCCCCAGAAAGGAGCTTCCAAAGTCACTTCCCCGGCCAGAGACATCCACGATGCGGATATTCAACCCTCCGACTATCTCTGCCCCGAACAACAAAGGGAGAACGACGGGCGAGTCGCCTCGAAGAATCCTGGAATCGCGATTGCACGCGAAAGGAAAGGTCGTAGCGTAGATGAGGGAAGGTTGACGCGGGCTCCGTTCGCCAGTAGCGATGGAAATTTTATTAATCCGAACGTTCCCCGTTCCGCTCGTGTGCGGAAGCGAGGGGAAGGAAAATGGAGGCGAAGCGTAGGCAACCGTTCTGGAAGATTTCAGAGAGCGTTCCCTGGAAACGTGGTGTCCTGGATGGCGGAGCTTGAAGGCGAGGGAGAGCGGAGCAGGATAGCGGGGCGGCGAGGGGAGGGTGGTGAAGAGAAGTCGTTTCCGCTTACGTTTTCCCGGAGAAAGAGCTGGTTGGTCGTCTCGAGGACGGCACGGCGAAAGGAAAAAGTCCGGGAAGAGCCGAGGAGGAACGTCGATAACGTTGGAAAAACGTAAAACGCGCACCGGCGAGCAGCAGAGGAGAAGGAAACGTCGCGTGGAGTATAGGGAGAGGAATGAGAGGAGAAAGAGAAAGAGAGAGAGAGGGTAGCAACAGAGGTAGCAGCAGCAGCACCGGCTCTTCCCCATCGAGCGGGAGAAACGGCTCGGTGATGTCGAGAGGAGAGCAGATAGGAGAGCAGAGAGGAAAGGAAAGAGGAGGATGAGACCCTCGGAGAGAGGAGAAAAAGAGAGAAGGGTGGCGGAGACCGTGGAAGAAAAGGGGCCACGAGAAAATAGCGTCTTCGCCGTGGGGAGGGAACGAGGGAACGAGGGAACGAGTAAATGGAGCCAACGCGCGGAGGAAGAGGGAACGAGAGACCGTCGGAGGGTCGAGAAAGAAACGATGAAACGACCCAGAGACAAGGAGGGCTAGAGAAAGGAAAAGAAGGAGATGGCACGAGAGGCACACACGTATATCTGTACATGCACGGTGGGCGCGCGCACACACAGAGCGGCGACGACGAAGCGACGACGACGACGACGACGACGACGACGATGGCTACGGGGGTAGAAGAGAAGAGCGAGGGGGGGAGCGCGCGCTCGTCTACTCCACGAATGGCAGAGGGACAGACAGACGGGGAAAAAGAAGGTGGAGATGGGAGATCCGAGGGAGGCGAGGTGAAATTGGACACAAAAAGCTCGAAGAAAAATTGAGATGAATCGTGGAAGGGAAGATGGGGGAAGGGAGGATTCTCTGAAAGGGAGAGACCAACGCAGTGTCCTTCTTCGAGGCCGCGAAAGAAAGCGCGAACGGAGCGCGCGAGGGATGAGAGCGCGCCGCGAGATACGCCGATATTCCTCGCCGATTTCAGCCAACGGTGAACACTGAGCCCGATCGTTCCTCGCCACTCCACGCCCGCAACGTGTCGCTTCTTCTCTTAATTCCATCGTTCGACCGCTGGGGATCTCCAACACGTAAGTGAAAACGTTCGTGGAGTCGCGAGAGTTAAATTCTAGAGATCGACAAACTAGAAAATACTAAGGGTTTGTAACTGAGTAGTCTTTCTCTATAAAAATGGCTTTAAAGCTTTGCGCCTATTTAACGTCTCTGGAATTCAAGTTTCTCCAACCACCCCAGTTAAAACGATTGAGGTGTCCTGAATTACAACTGGGGTGATAAAGATCGCAAGTACCTATATTCGGTAGATTTATATAGAAACGTAGCGGGCTTCAAATTGAATATTTCAGTAGACAATTTTATTTCTTTAGCTTCTCGTTAATCATTCCTGAAAACAACTTCTCCTTCGTCATCATTCTTCCCTCAACTCGATCCTCCATTTTTCACGCGTCCTCCGGAACGAAAGATCACGACACCCGGATTCGCATTTGGCTCCAGTGATCGTCGCCACGTTAGTTCCTAAAATTCCTAAAATTCCTTGAACAGCGTATGCAATCGGCGCGGCGATCGCTTCGCTCGTCGGTATCGGTGAAAGTAACGGGAAAATGGTTAAAGGACGTCTGTAGAACCGGAGAGAAACCGCGGTCGCAAAACCGCCGAGATCGGTGTGTGCACGCGCGAAAGATCGATCGTCGAGAAAGCGTATCGATCGATTCGATAGGGCCCCGATGGAACTGTATCGATCCCCACGATTCGTCCGAGGCGCCTGTCACGTATCGATAGGTGCGCGTTTCGCAACTAACACGCCTCGATCAGCCGCACAGTGTAACGAGTATATAGGAAAAAAAATCAAAAATCAATTTTCCATTAAGACACTGTTATTTACGTGTAATTGATACGTTAATCATATTTATTCACAAAAAATAATAATTTTTAACATAAAATAATTAATTAATATATATTTTTGTCCATAATAAATGTAAAACAAATAAAATATATATATTTTTAAATACATTTAAACACAAATTAATAACAAACATATGAAACAATTGTAAAAAAAATAAAATTAATAATAAATAAATTTTTTAATTACATAATATATTTTAAATTATTCATTCTTATTATACATCTTCATCACTATCAGTTGAATCTGAAGGAATTGGAAGCTTAGTGTCTTTTAAAACTAAATATTCTAACACAGATTTGTCTAGTTTTTGTTTTATTATGTGTATTTTTTCTTATGTGGGAGTCGGGAGCAGACAAAATTTACACCAAATTAAAGGACATGAAAGGAACTAATTGTAGTAAAAAAATGAAAGAACCGATATGTTTCGTTTTTTTTTTAATTCTCTCCACAATTTAGGAGATGAGACAAAAAAATGTAATAATGTGAGCCATTGGTACGTATCCATATCTTTAAATGCGATAATTTTTAATTAATAAAACGAAAAAGGGATATATTTTGCTTATTTTCAAAAAGAAAAGAAAGAGAAGAACTTATAAATACAACAAAAATGCAGTGGGTAAATATTTCCTATGTGTAGTCTGTGGCAGGTTGCGTTTGGTTATTCGACTTTGAATGTAATTACTAACCTTAAATCCGCTATTTATGTTACTAAGTTATGTTGTTCCTATGTCGGAAGACTGTTTACTATCAAATCCACAAAATGAAATACAAAATTTCAAAACACAATTTTTTGCTGTTTGAACACGGGCCGTGACACTGTGAGCCGGCTCGACTTCGTTTTCCTCGAATCCTCTTACGCATCCGGTTTTTCCTCCGCTCTCCGCGTCACGAATCATCGCCCGAGTGTTTCCAAGCGAACTCACGCCCGCCACCGATCCCTTACGAAAATCTTCCAACTGTTCGCTAATCTCCGTAAGATATCTGCAAGCTGGATCTTGTAACCAAGGCATACACCTCTCGATTACTCATGTTTCCCGCGTTCGCGAACGCGAAGTCAGATCGACGCTCCGCGCTCTCGCTATCTCCCATTTCCAAATCCAACTTCTCGCCCGCCCTTTCGCGAGCTACTCGCTCAGCGACGTCGCGGCTCGCGATTTGTCCGAGACGATAGCGCGAAGAGGACCGATCGATCGGCTGTCGTCGATTCGCCGCCATTCCCCGCCCGTTATCGCTGATTATCAGCTCGTCTCCAAGTGTCGCACCGGCTAACCCAATTTCCAGATATCGTTCGTACTTCCAGCGCGTATATTGTAACATTGTGCACACGCTCGACCTGCCAGGGGAACGCGAGGACCGCCGTACGCAAGCGCGCGCGTGTGGAGCGCGGTTAACGAACAAGCAGGTAAAGATCGACAGGTATAGGCGCACCAGGTGCGCTCGCTTACTGCTACCTGCGACCTGCGCGCGAACACGCGCGCCCGACGCGAGCCTTTGGACGAAGCAATTCGCGACAATGCGCGGACAGAGCGATTTAACACCGACATTCGCTAAGTTCTAAGCCCCACGGGTCACTGGTGACCCAGAGGAGTCAGGTCAGTAGTAGCTTAAACGGGTACACGGCAGGGTTCAGCGAAAAGAGTTCACTGCTTCTAAAATCCGACTATAGCAAAAGTACAGCGAAGTGGACGCGACTGAGTCGCGCTTGAATACTTTAAATTACACGTAGAGGTGTTCGATAAAAGTCGCTGTAGGATTATTGAAAGGCACGTAGGGTAGATAGCCGCTGAAAGCTTCGCCCGGCGATGGACAAGGATAGCTAGATCACGGCAATTGAAAGATAATTGATGACGAGTGAAAACAGAAGTATTCAGCGCAGTCACTCCTTCCCCGCAGTTCGATATCGCAACCCGAGGTTTTGAATTCATCCGAAGGCCCCTGCGGAAAGCCTGAAACGTCGCGGTAGCGTTGGACGCGTCCATCGATCGATCGGTTCAGAGCCGATTGCACGGCTACGATCGTTCTTTGTCGTTACATCGCAGTATCTTATGACCATAATACGCCGCCCGATATCGTTACACGTGTCGCGCGGGGAACGTTTCTTAGCTGGTTCGATCGGGGGCGAGCGTGTAGAGCACGGTTCGCGAAGGGAAACCGAGGGACGAGCACCGGGTCCCGGGCGCCTAGAAGAAATCGGCGAGCGAAGAGGAACAGGGAGAAGAGGCGAGGAACTCGGCGAGGCGGGACGAGGCGGACAGCTTAAAGTTTTCGCGTTATCGGCGCGCGCGCGTCTAAGCAACTGATAAAAGTCCGTGTTCCTACGGATAGATAACGCGGAATGCCCGTATAAAGAGTCACATAGATAGAGGCAGATAAAGCACGGTCCACGGAACAGGTGAATGTTACGAGACAGACCAACGCCCGAACTTTATTCGTTGCTTTTGTGTGCTGTCAATCCGCTCCGATCTTGCACGCGTATCGTTTCGTCTCGCCTGTGCGTTCCCAGCAACAGTTCGCCGCTTCCGGTCACGAATAACGCGCCTACGGCCGCGTACTCTTCCTTCCTCCGTTTCTTGATCGGTAGCCTCGCGAAAACCTGGTGCCGCGCTCCGCCCGTCCATCGGTACCCATTATCGACTTTGACCGAGCCGCGAAAGTGTCGCGCGATCTCGATCGCAGAGAGGATTCCTTCCGAGCCGCCTCTACCAGCAATTAACCCTCTCTTCTCCTCCGCGCTCTCTGCCTCGTCGCTTCCTGTGGTCGCTTGGAAAGCTCTCTAGGTATATACCGATTTCCATCTTCCCCCTATCCATCCTCCATCTCCGAGCGCTTCTTCTCCTCGCGGGTATAACTCTGTTCGGCTCCTGGCCGCTTGAAATACGTCTTCAGGTACCCCCTCGTAGCCGCGCTGGAAAAGAAAACGAATATTTCATGGAGACAGGTCGTTATTGGGGCGTGCACTACAGGTACTGTCCCGCTTTGCGGATCGATCTCGAAGTAGAGAAGGGCACCCGAAGAAAACGGTGTCTCGGGTGTGTGTGTGTGTGTGTGTGTGTGTGGGGCGGTGTGGCTGCGTAGGGTGGCCGAGGCGTATATGTGTGTGCGTGTGTGCGAGGACGTCGATGACTCGTCGACGAATCTAGGGAAAGACGAAGGATCGGACTGAACGGACACGCTTTGCGGTGTTTCTGTTGCAGCGGCGGCATGGCCGGGCAGCACTACTGCCTGCGCTGGAACAACTACCAGTCGAACATGACGTCCGTGTTCCATCAGCTTCTGCAGACGGAAGCCTTCGTGGACGTCACCCTGGCATGCAACGAAGCTTCCCTGAAGGCGCACAAGGTGAGCCGATCGATAAAAGATAGCGCGATCGCGGGCTACGTCGCTCGCTCGAAACGATAGGACTGGCTGGCCTGATAATTCTCCTGGCTTTTCACATTCTTCGCTGGCCTTATCTCCGAGAACGGCTGCGAGACGTAACGAGCAATGCCTCTCCACCTCGGCACTTTCACGGATAAATTCTTTATAGACCAATGTAGCGTTGGATCGTCTTCGATAGACTTCATCCTCGAGACGTATCAGCGAACAGGTTCCAGGCGGCGATCGATCGTTTAATCCGTTAACTGGGTCGTTCCTCCGCTAGAGACGCCCCCTTATGTATTCGAATGTGATTAATGGCAGTAATGATACGCTTCATCTTTTCGTGCATGCTCCGGCGCCGTGATTATCAATGTTTCGCGAGGTGCCCAGCTCGGTTAACAGATTAACAGCCCTCGCTTATTTCGTAAACAACGTCGTTTCGCGATTCACATCGATCGATGGAAGTATCGCTTCGCTCAGTGGACCGTCTACTTTTGCGCAGGTGGTACTGTCAGCCTGCAGCTCGTACTTTCAAAAGCTGCTGTTGTCGAATCCCTGCAAGCACCCGACGATCATCATGCCGCAAGACGTCTGCTTCAATGACCTCAAGTTCATCATAGAGTTCGTCTACCGGGGAGAGATCGACGTGTCGCAAGCGGAACTTCAGGTGAGTCTCGGAACTTAACGATATGCCGTCAGCCGCATATGGCGCGGTCTTGCTAACTGTATAACTCTGTTTAATGAGATCGAACGTACAAAGCTCCCGTGGAAAAGCGTCAGAGAGCGCGTTGGGGACGGATAAAAGATAAAATATCATTTAAGCCGCGAAACGTTTGAAGTCCAGGGTATACGTGCGGCGCGTGAACCGCGGCATAAAGAACTCAGGTACCGTTTCGCACTCGTTGAACGGGTGAAGCAATACCGCGTCACGATTTCCTGTATCATCGAACAACCGCTTTTGATTAAAATGCATTCGCGAAGTGAAACGAATAGGCACGATAGAAACGAACGAGACGAACCGGACTTTCTCTTCGTTGCGCACTACCCCGCGTTCGATCGCGTTTACGCGAAACCATCCTCTCACGCGCTCCCTTACCGACAGCAGAGGCGAATTCTGCCTGGGTATATGCTCGCCCACTTCCTTTCCGCCCCCCTGCACATCCGTCGGAAGTTAACTTCCTTCTTCCGTTTCCACCAGCCTCGCATGGTACACACCATTCCGGTGCCTAGTTTACCGACCGACGTTCATCTCGCTCTGTTTTACCATGCTTTACCCGGCGTATAGCCAGCAACGTGTTGCGGTTGCAGCTTCGAGATGGCGCCATAGATGCCCGTGCGCGAATCAGTCATTGATCGCGTTTCGATCGTCTATTCACGCGATCCTGCCTTTCTTCTTTCTATTCTTCCTCGCTCCCCATCGACTCCGATACTTGCCATAAATCACGGCTCACTTGCCACCAGGGAAGTTCTACACACGCGTTTCGAATCTTCTCCGCTTTCCCTTCCGCGCGCGTTTCTTTTAATCGCGCGAAGCACGGTTCGACCCAAGTCCCACGATAGTTTCGCCAACAGTTGCCAAGTGTATCAAGAAAATCATGTTCCTTAGGACGCCCTGTGCGACACAAGGAAAGGTATGGAACATGCTCTCTTATTAGATGAAACTTCAGTTGCTCTGTCCAATACAATTAATATGTCGAAACCTACGAACTCCTCCCCACTGCTTTCCAAGCAATCTAAATGCGTCTGCAGGCAGTGACCGATACGATTACCGATCACCTTCTCTCGTGTGCCGAATACGTCGCAGCGATTGTACGCACACTTGCGGCTGCATCTGATCCGATAAGAATCCCGCGCCAGACGCGCGTGTGTTTCACCCGAATTATCAACGCTCGTACACCGTTATTATGCGTTTTACGCTTTTCACTTTCGCGAGATCAATAAGACAGTCTTCAACCCCGTCTCGTTAGATTCCATTGTCCAGCAATCAAGCTACTACTACCACGCGTACCGGCGCAGTGGCACTCAACCATTATCACCTTGGCTATCGTATCCCCGTATACACACGCAATTTGTAAGCCCGACTTAATTGCTTCGAAAGCGGACGGGACGATTGTTTGCAACGCGAATTGTAGTCCGTCTAATCCGTACATTTTATCCCACAGATTCCTACTTTACGCCCATTCTTATTACTCTATGAAACTACGTGGAATGCTCGTTCGTGCCCGTGGTCGTCTTTCAGGCCGGTCTTACGCGCGAAAACGTATGCCCGAGAGAATCGCTCGCGAGCGATGCCTCGAGTTTCGTTACTCTGCCATTTTTTACCTCCCTTTTGCCCCGTTCCGTGAAGCAAAACGTGTTGGCACGCAACGATGCTCACGCCCCTGATTGGTGCTCTCTTCTCACTCAGAGTTTCTCGTATCTGGCTGCCAGCGTGCTCGTCTCGTACGTAATTCAGGATCGGCACCGTTGTCGAACTTCGTGGAACGATTTCTTTCCGACCGAGCCCCTGCTCCGGGTCCCATCTTATCCGAGCGGCGCACGTAGAAATCGTCGCGGTTTGCAATTAGACCGGGCAACAGTCGCGAAGGACCCAATGCGAAGAAGAACGTGTCGAAACGGGCGGCGGATCGACGCTCCCGTTCAATATCCGAGAAGCGTTTTACGGTACATTTTCGGAGAAAAGCCTATAGATAGGGCCTGACACGCGTGGTCCTTCGACTCGCTGTCCTTGACACGAGAGTTAAGACGACGGCGTACGAAGAAAACGCATATCGCTCATGTGCATCAGGCTTTGCTATATGCGCCGGCATACCGTATATTCACGGTCATTTCTGTGCGTGTCGTTAGATGGCAATGGCCCTGAGGTCTGCGTCCACGATCGAGCGACGACTTCTTGATCTAGCCGAAACAAAAGCGCCACTCCGCAATCCGATATATTCATTTTCCAATCAAATTAACAGCTCATCCGGTGATTGATAGAGCAACGTGCGACCGGGCATGCTTCGCGTAAATGTCTTTTACGACTATCCTTTGTCAATTGCGCGCGCGGTGATCGTGCAAGGAGCATCCGAGTAGCGTAGGGACAAGGATAGTGTTCTCTACTGACCTCGTTCTCGACCGATATCTCCTTTCTTCGAGTAGTTCGAGAGTCGCGGCCGCGTGACAAGTTTAAAAATGAACGACGGGACGAACTATCGGCCTTATGGCACCGGGCCTTGTAATTTCGTCGTCCACAGCGAGGCGGGGGGGGAACGAATTATAGAATGCGAGCGAAAGCAGGCGCGGGAAGAACGGGCGGTAAAGAATGAACGGTACGTCGAGACGATAGTCGATTTACAGCAACGCGATTTAATTTCCGAATCTGTACCACAATGCTCGTATTGGCCGTGTACATGCCGCGCGAGAGATAATCGATACAAGTGGTCGTGACCACTGCCAGACAGTTTAGTTGTACGTTTTAACTAAAGATCGAATCAATATTATTATTATTATTATTATTTAACGGGAAACCCTTTAGTATACAGAGCTAACAATTAATACAAATTAGTACATAGTATGATTAAAAATAATTAAAAAAAGAAAAATATAAATATATAAAATACCGTAACAAAAATAGAATAATATAAAATAATATACCATATTTTAACATAATGTAACATTAATAAATTACATCGATAACATCAACTAATACATATATTGCTGGCTGCCGGCTTCCTAAATAATAATTAAACGGCCGTTAATCGCTCGTTGCCGATATCCGTTTATAGGTGAGCGCAGGGCGGGCGGGATCCCGCTGGACGATAGTCAATTAACGAACCGAAGTTATGATCTACATATTTCGAAGGTTATTCGTACAGCTTTGATACTCGTGGGCGCGTGGCATAGGCGTCGCAAATGAAAGAAATCTCCTTCCCTCCCAATACTCTGCGCGAACTCGCGGAATGGAATTTCGCGACTGTACTCGGGCCAAGTTCAGTTTCTGCATGTACGACTGAGAATTTCGCCTCTCTCCGCGCGCTCCTTCCCTCGGTGTTCGTACGAATGTGACGAGCGTTGTTCGGGTCGTGCGACTCCGTTCGCGGTCTCTTTATTCCCCTCGATAGACGCGCGAAGCAGAAGGCAGAAGGAAAGGGACCGTGACGAGATAAAAGTGGGAAAGAGGGGAAGGATAGCGGGGAAAGTCGAACGCGGAGGAACAAGAGAATTCGCGCTTCCTCCGTCGACTGTACCCGCGATTTCTGCAGTGGCGTGCACATGCGTGCACAAGGATGCACCGGGGCCGTGTGTGTGCGCGCGTGGGCACGGCTGTGTGCGTAGAGAGACGACTGGAGCCGCAGATTCTCTTTGTCCGCCGCGCAAGCTCTGCAATTCGCGACTCGAGCCTTCCTTCTCCACCGTCCACCGCTTCTCTCATTCCAACCGTCCTTCCGTCCCGCTCCGGCTCGCCCGCTTTCGATGCTCTTCTCTGTCCTCCTTCGCGGTGCTCGCTCTCCCGAAACCGACCGTGCCCTCTTCCCTCACCGCGACGCGGCGCGGCGTGTCTAGATCGCTCGCTCGTTCACAGCCGCTCGCGAGTCGAGTCGAGTCGAATGGAATCGAGTCGGGTCGCGTCGCCGTCGACTCGACTCGAGTCGGCAGGGCCGGCTCCGTGGACGTGGACCCTCCAGGGTCCTCCACAGGGGCCCGTTAACGGCCACGGGAAACGGGGGTAATTCGATCTCCTCGGCGCGTTCCACGTTTCTTCAGCTCGCGATTGTTCAAGTGTCGTTGGCTCCACGTAACTTTCATGCAGTGCTATTGTACTAACTGTGCTCCATCTTTGGGGTTCAATGTAACGTAACTTTGAAGGATGCCGCCTCTGTTAGTTCATTCCATTCATTCGTTCCGCTTCACGAGTGTTCGGTTTAGACAGAAGCATGTTCGTCTTTTTTATGCCTTTCCAGTTCAATGTCCGTTTTTAAAGAACCAAGAAGAAGGGAAGGGTCTCTCTCATAATTCATAAGAATTTCAACTCGTATCGTAACGAAACGTGCACATCATTCGTTCGATCACACGGTATTTCCCTCGTCCCAAGAAATAGTATAAAGAAGGTTCGCGGCACATGGAGCAGTGGCACGAGAAGGCCCAGACTCCGTCTGGAATTCTTCAAGTTTCACAGTAAAAGGCAAAGAATTTAATCATCAATAATTTTGCGCGAAAAGATTCTACCGACGCCTCAAAATCAGATGCTCGTTCGCGAACGTTGAAAGAATAAATTCCCTTGCAGTTTGTCCGCGACGTCCAGGGAACCAGGGTCCTAACTTTAGACGTACACCACTGCAACAGTCTTCTCTCTCTCTCTCTCTCTTTCTCTGTTTCTCGCGTGTGCACGCATCTATATGCACACACGCGCGTACATATATACGCACGTATATATGCGCACGAGGAGTTCTCGACCGGCGTGTTCACGCGAGTACATAACGCTAGCTCTGTCTGGCGACCGCGGTTGGATCTCGCCTTGCCGTCCTTTCTCGTTCTCTCGCGAACCTTGCATCCGTCTTCGTCAGTCTGTCGCCGAACACCGTTCTCCGTCTCCTGGACGCACCGTCTCGCTCGCTTCCGTGCTCTCCGCTCCGCCCGGCTCGGTCCTCGTCCGGTCACCGGGTAGTCTTGCTCGCTCCCGCGGGAACCGCGCGCGCTAGCCGCCCGTCCTCGTCGCCCTCCCGCAACAGACGCAAGCCCTCTCTGTCTCTGACGCGCGTTTCTCTCGAGCACCGCAGACTTTTGCGCGCCCCCTCTGCCCCCGCCATCCCCTGACGCCTCCCTGCCACCCGCGTCCCTCGATCGCCGTTCCCACCCCCGTTTCGCCGTGCATCGTGGCTGTGCGACTCTCACTCCCTCTCTCTCACTCGCTCCCTCCTCGTCACCCCTCCACCAAACGGACTCTCCTGCCGCCCCCTTCGCCGCTTCCCGTCGCCGACAGTCCTGCCACCCGCCGGTTTTCAACCCCTTGCCCCGCTGCCTGGGACTGGTCAGGTGTGCTGGCTCGCTCGCTCGCTCCACGCGAACGCTCAATCGGTCTCTGTCCACCGGCGAGCACGCATCCCCCGCGAGTCTCGCCTCCTCGTCGTACGCGCTCGAGCGCGGCCTAAATCCGTCCTTGTTGGTCGCGTCGGCGAATTTCGCGGCGTCCTCCGCCGTCTCCTCCTCCACCTCCCTCTTTCTCCTCTTCCTCCTCCTCTTCTGGCTGTGGCTCTGGCTCTACCTCCTCCTCCTCCTCCTCCTCCACCTCATCCTCCTCCACCTCCTCCTGCTCTCCGCCGCGTCCTCTTCATCTCCTCGCTCCTCCGAATGCCGTGCGCCCTCAGCACGGAGCGCCGAATGCCATTTCACTTTCGTTGGGCTTCGCCGCGTAGGAGATCGGGCCCTGCCAGGAATTATCCTCTCGTTCTACGTGGTCGTAACCTCCTCGTACACGGTTTCGTCTGGCTTTTTCACGACGTCGTCTCTACTAACGGCGGCGGCGGCACCGGCACCGGCTCGTTTTCCCGTCGTGACTTCTTCTTCTGTGCCTCCTCTTCTTCTTCTCCTCCTCCTCTTCCTCCTCCTGCTTCTTTCACTTCCTCCGTCTCCTCCTCCTCCTCCTCCTTCTCCTCCTCCACCACTTCCTCCTCCTCCTCTTCCTCCTCCTCTTCCGCTTCCTTCTCCTTCCTCTTCGTCACCTCTTCCACTTCCTCCTCCTCTTACTCTTCTTCCCGTGTCTCTTCCTGCCTGTCTGCTTCCTCCTCTCCTTGCTCTTCCTCTTCGTCTTATTCGTCTTCACCTTCACCTTCGTCTTCGTCTGCTTACTGCTACTCCGCCGACTCCCCCGTGCTCCTCCCCTCGCAACACTCGTCCTCTCGTTCGTCCCTTAGCCCTGCCACCTCCGCGCGCCCTTCCCGTGTCCTTCCCTCTTACCTTCGTTTCCTTTTCCCTTCCTCCTCGTGCGCCTCCGCTCGCTCGACGAGGGACCGTTCGCCCACGGACTATCGCAGCCAGGTGAGTGATAAACGATACAACTTCCTTCGCGGCCCGGATCAGAGTGTCTTGTTCGCGGGGAGGCGCGTCGTGTCGTGTCGCGTCGCGTTATTCCGACCCCGCCGTACCATGGACCTTGCCTCCTACGGAATCCTCCCGAGAAAAGGAGAGAGAGAGAGAGAGAGAAAGGGGCGAAACTTTCACGTGGACAGCGCGACGCGACCCGGCCGGCCGGCGGAACCGTCTCGGGCGACGGCGACGGCGTCGTGCACGTGAGCCGTCGCCTATCGGGATATTTTTGTGCGCCAGAACGTTTCCTGCGGATCCTACCGCCGCCTCTCTTTCTCTCGCCCGATCGCCAATCGAGTCGCCGCGCCGAGATATCCGCCAACGAATTAGCCCGTGAATTCCGAGCGTCTGGGCCTCGCGGTCGCGTGCAGAAGTGTCTCCCTGGCCGGATCGCACGCACAAACGCCAGCGGCCCGACACGCCGCCAAGTGATCGCCGGCTCTCCGCCGTTCGGTGTGATCCACCTCGATACGGATCCATGGATTTACCGCACCGCCGAGCCGTCCATCGAGCGCGTGGAACGTTGCAACGCGTTGTGCACAGATAATCCGACTCGCGCGATTCATCCAACACTCGTCACCGACGTACTCCCTGCGGTCGTGCGTTCCCTCCCGATGCACTCTCCAATTCGGCGTACGTGCCCATAATCGCTGGCCGATAGCTGGTACGTTACGCTTTCATTTAACGCAGCTAACAGGCGAATCACTCTTCTCTCCGTCGCAAAGTGAAAATCGTACTGGCTTCCCTTTGGACACCATCAGCCTGCACACGGTACGATCGAGTCAAAGACCGTCCCTTCTGAGAGAAGAATGATCGAAATGCGGCAGCGTGTGCCCGAGAATCCTTTAGAACATCCGCGAAACTGCACCGTCCACATTATCTTCCTACTCTGCTTCACGTTCGTAA
Source organism: Andrena fulva (assembly GCA_946251845.1). NCBI lineage: Eukaryota > Metazoa > Arthropoda > Insecta > Hymenoptera > Andrenidae > Andrena > Andrena fulva. Next base: position 53,948,577 of record OX276329.1, on the reverse strand, counting down.
ACACTCACTTCACGCGCCTCTTATCTTGCCGATTTAGATCGCGCCGCTGGATAGTCGTAAACCTTCCGTTAATTGTCAGTGGAAGTGTACGCTCGGCAAAGGCGCGGTCCAAGTACCAAACTGCAGTTACGGCCTCGAAATTAACGGCCGCCCCATATTGTAAGTCACAGAGGCCGATAGACGTACAATTTTATTAAAACCAGCGCGCTCCGATGTCTCAGCCGGCTTCGATCGATGGCGATCGATCCGCGGCACAGAAAAGCCGGCGGGGTTGAAAGATCCGTGGTGCAATCACTGCTCGCATAAAAAAAAAAGCAGCCCCCGAATACGCGTATTTTAAGGCGAAACGTAAGTAGAGTACTCGCATCCCCGAGGGATCGCGTCCTCGCATTCTCGCACTCGCGTGTTCTTGCACTCGCTCGAGGAGAGCACGTGGTGTCCGCGCTTCCATTCAGAAAGGAGGTTATGTAGCGTGGAGAAGAAGAGAGGAAGGTTATGCTCGTGACGCCCGTTACATTATCAATTCCGTTATGGCGCCGTATTCGTAATAGTGGAGTCGACCCTACGACCATCTTCGGGGATTCCCCCGTTGCGTTCTCCACTCCGTTTCCCTCCTCGTTTCTCTCTTTCACATCTATCTCTCTCCCCTTTCCCCATCCCTCCCACCCCATCTCTATACTCCCCCCCTCCCCTCCCCTATCTCTCTCTCTCTCTCTCTCTTTCTCTCTTTCTTCCGCTATTCTACCTATGCCGGGGGATCTCTTCCTGCCCCCGGTATGTCTGTATAATGTACCTTACACCGTCTCCTGGTACGGTCTTACGGAGACCAACCCCCCGGCCACCCTGCTCGCGTCCTTCCTGTTCTCGGTGAAACGTTTCCACGGTCGATCTTTTTGCGGATTTACACCTGTTGGACTTCTCGTTCTACCGCACCCGTTATTCCTTCTTCCTGCTCAAAGAACTCCGCCCCTCCCTTCTCCACCCCCCCCCCCCCCACCCCCGTGTCGCGTTCTGCATCGACAACTGAAGATCCATCCACGATTCACCCCTCCCCTTTCGGATGCCTCTCTCGTTCGCTTTTCCCTTGGCTTCGGCCGGTGTATCTGTCCCCCGGTGTGTCGTTCCCCCGTCTTATCCTCGGGCTCGGCTTCCTCAAGGTCGACTCGTCTAATACTCTAATACCCGGCGAGCTCCGCGAAGTAGATTAGATTCAAAGATCGGCAACGGAAGTAATCCCTGTCCCCGAGGAGCTGCCAACGGTCGTTGACTCCCGAAGACACCCCGGTTACGCGGGGGTAGCCGGCGGAAGTCTCGTCGCCGAGGAAGGGCACAGATCGGAAGAGGCTAGGGGGTTGGAATTTTTTTTTTCCCTCCCGTCTCGCGTCAATTAGTCTGGGATAATTGGTCTGGCGATGCCCTTGAACCCTAAGTATTGATTGGTGAGGTTGGATTCTGCCGGTGGCTTTCCCTCTTGCCTCCGAACCGATGGCACCACCCCTATGCATCCACCGCCGAACCAACCGACTACCCGCCCGTTCCCTAACCCCTGCACCAACACCCGCGCTCTGCCCTGCCTGCCAGCCCATCGCCTAGCGACCGTGGTTCTCCAAGTGCCGCCGTCGCCGTTAAACCTCTGCCCCCGCAGACGATCTTCGCCCGCTCTTTATTTATTTAATTGAACCGCGACAGGCCATTTAAAGCACCCGCAACGCCACCCCCGCGGGCCTCGCTCGGGCGCCATCGAATCTTCGCGCCGCGGAGGGCAACGCTCGATTCGATAGATTCGATGCACTCGGTGGCACCCATTCGCTTTGGAGCAGCTCGGGTGCGGCGAGGAACGCGATCGACGGAGCGTTGTCCGCTAACTCCCCCGGGGATCTCTCATAGTGCACGACGTCGCGATCGTCGGTCGTAAAGTTCCGTATCGGTTCGACGGGGGATGCACGCGTGCCCAGGAATTACGGGAAAGCGGCTGTAGCGGTGGAGGATTTTGCACAGTGACCGCTCCTACAGCCGGCTTCTCGAACTCCCCGCGTTTACCTAGGGGCAGGACGCCCACCCCCGCGAAGATTTCGGAAAGCGCGAGGCGGTCGTGGCTGCCCAACCTACCCCCGGGCAATCTTAATTACTACCCGTTAGAAGGGTGACGGCATCGTCGTGTCGCCGCGGCATGCACGTCCGACATGGAAGTTCGATCACCCTGCTGCAATCAATACTACGAAACTCACGGATTGTCGAGTTCGAAGATTCGCGGACATTTCAACGAGGTTATACGTATCCGCCCGCAACCCGGAGGGGGGCGGTGGGTGAGGGGAGGCGTGTGAAAGAGGGATGGAAGGCGAAAGAGAGGGAGAGGGAAGGAGGGAGGGAGAGAGAGAGAGAGAGGATGCGTGCGTGGAAACGGTTGGAAGTCACCGGTGTCGGTGCCGTCGCGAGTGCCGAGGAGAGAATCGGGGGTTGGGGGTGGTCGATACGGCCCTGGGGCCGCGACAGCCGCGTCGGAGGCCTCCCCATTCTTCCTGCGGACGTTTTTGCCCCCCCTCTCTCGCTCTCGCTCTCTCTCTCACTCCCTCTCTCTCGTTGCAATTCTCTTCTTCTCCTCCAGCCATACCGCTGCGAACCTAGTCCTACCCACCGCCACCCAGTTTTCCACCCACGCTCCGCTTTCCAGCCGCCACCGACACCCCCGGCGCAGCCTGCCTAAACCCCCACCTGGAACCCTCTGCTTCCATCGCCTAACTCTTCCTCTGCCTCCTCGCCGCCCCCTCCTAGCCACCGCCACCGCCGGCACCGCTCTCTAGCCGCCTGTCCCCTCGCCGACCCTGTCTAATCGCACCACCCCTGGCTTGATTAAAGAACAGAGAGCCTCAACTTCAGCGCGAGCCTTCTTCCTCGTCTCTTCTATCCTTCCCTTCTGTCCCTCTACCCATCCATCCATCCTTTCTCCATCATCCTCCTTGTTTTCCTTTCCATTTTTTCCCAATTATTCTACTCCCCGCTCCCTTCCTTCCTCTACACTCTCCGCGCGCGTTTCTCTGCCCCGTTTGCATTTAGACTCCCGCGGTGTTGTTTCTCCGCGTTAACTCGCATCGATTGCTGATCATCATTAACTGGGGTGGGCTGTGTAGACGCGGGACTCCGAACCATCGTGTGCTGCTCGCATGGGGGTTACAGTCATCGCACCCCATCCGGAGCGCAACTTGAAGCTAATTTGATGGCCGGCTTATAAGCTGGAGAACGATGAACCGTCGTTGCCCTCGCCTTCGTGCTCCTCCGTCGGGTTCGACACCGTTCCGCCACGCGGAAACCGCCCTTGTTCCACTCCTCCACTTCCTTTCGCCCTTGTTCCGCCGCGCTTCTTCCGCTCCGCTCTGGGCCATCCGTCGCGCTATCGCTCCTCGCCTCTCCTCCTTCTTCCCTTCTTTCCTGCGCCAGTTTCCTTCGGCCGTCCGCTTTCAAGGTTAAGATCACAGCGAAACAGGGGGCGGGGTGGACGCGTTCGCAGGGAGGACGTCGCTCGACTTTCGCGGGTCGACGCACCCTGCCGATGAATCGCCGCGCGCCGAAACTGGATCGTGAAACTGATTTTAGAACGAGCCCGCGGCCAGACGGCGACTGCAACATGAAACTGTATCCGTCGGGGCGGCAGGCCGCAAGGATGACGAGCTTTTACCAGAAATATGCAAATCCGCCCGCCTGTCCTCGGCCCTTCTTCTTTATTCCGCTCCGGGAAAGCGGTTTATCGGAATGGGTTATTCCACGTCCACCTTCCACGATCCTCACGCAACCCCGCGATTCGGGTCGTATCGGCGCGACTTCCGGCAACAGCGGTGACGATTCTTCGGGTTCCACTGCGCTGTGGAATTCTGGTTGGTCGCTGGGGGAATTGGTGAAAAGATCTAGAGTTGGTTTCTTGGCAATTAATGTTGCATCTACTATTTGTTGGTACCAAAAATCTTACGAGTCTCTAGATCCTTTAGGTATTGTCTTCATCACCTCGTGACTTCCGCCAGCTCCCCTCAAGTATACTCTTAAGCTCGACGATATCGTGTTCGAGGCACGGAACAGTTTAGAAACGAAGGTAGCGTTAACACGTGGCGTTTGTTAACTGGCTTGTTGCAGTCACTGTTGAAGACGGCCGATCAGCTGAAGATCAAAGGTCTCTGCGAGGTGCCGGAAAGCAGAGACGGCCCACCCTCGGTGAGCCTGAGCTCGCCGTCACGGGAACCAGGCACTCCTAGGATAAACTTCACCAAGCTAAAGCGTCACCATCCGAGGTACAAGAGGGCCAGAACCACGTTCGAGCCTCGCGCCACCGACTCCAGGCACTACGACAGGTACAAAGAGGAGGAGTCGAACGAGAACTACAATCGGGAGAACAAAGAGGTGAGTAACGCTCGTGGGGGCGCGAGAGGAAAGCGAGGAGGAAACGGGGGCACGGAGGGAAAATGCGTGCGAACGTGACAGCCGTCCGGCGATCTCCTCATGGCCGTCGCTAAATTCGTACCGGATATTTCCGCAGAACCACAGGGACTGGCAGGCCGAAGATGAAGATTGCGCGGAGGGAACAACGGCAGCAGTAGTCTTGGAAACTTGCCAGCGCAACAACAACAATAACAACAACAACGGTAACGGGACGAACAACAATAACAACGGTAAGCAGAGTGATCGAGAATCACGCCTCACACCTCGACCCTTGCGCATCCACCAGGGCAAAGGGTGCAGCTGCAATTGTTTTCACAGAGCGTGTATGGTAGAAATATCTTGGGCCTTCTATTAACCGGTTAACTGGCACGGTCCTTTTCACTATTCGGGCCCAAACTGGTACCATCGAATAATTAAGTGAATCACACAAAATTTGGTATACAGGGGATTTTTGAGTCGCTGAACCGATTCCGGGGGTAATTTTTTTCATCTGACACCCCCAACCCCTAAAAAAATAGAATTTAGGGGTGAGTTTGTCAATTCTTTACTAAACCTTTTTTTATTTGTGAAGTTTTCTTGTCTATAATTCGATTGCAGCAGTTACTATTTTCAATGCCACCCCCAACCCCTGAAAAATAAGGGTTTAGGGGTTTAATTTTTTGGTTTTTTTATTTTCTACGAAAAAGTTTCGAATAATTTTATACCTGAATTCTTCATCCATAAATTCCACCGCAAGTGCTTTTTTTTGATCCGCGATCCCAAAAACTCCTATATACAATTTTTCTATATCCCGATAGTATTTCAATATTTGGCGGCCATTTTGGTTCGGCCATTTTGAGTCTGCCATATTGAATTTTACAATTCCGATGCGAAATTCAGATTCAGCGACCCCAAAAACCATTACATACCAAGTTTCATTCAAATCGATTGAAAAACAAAAAAGTTATTCCATTTGATCATATACGATACATTGCCAGAATTGGCCAGATTTTTGTTTGATCATATATGATACATTGCCAGTTAACCGGTTAACATCCACGAAGAACTGAACGTTAAGGGGTGATTCTCGTCTAACAGCCCCAAAAGTAACTGATATTTAAGAATTTTTTTTTAAAAAACTGTTGGTCATATTGGATTAAACTCTTTTGGGATATAAGCACGGTACCATCGCAGTGCGCGTGTATCACTTTCAAAATACATGTCCATTTTCGAGCGTCGATACTCGACAAGAGTGCAAGGGACTCGCAGGTGTGGGGCGGTTTATCGCTCCGGCGTACGGCAGGACAGACACTTTTCACTCGAAATAAAAAGGCGACATGTTCTGTCACACAGGGCTCGGCCACTACGGCCACCATCCTGATCCTGGAGAGGTCGATCTTCCCCCAGAGACACAGCCCACGCCACCGAGCGCGACCTTGGTTGGCACCACGATCACCCATCTCAGAGATCCGGATCATCACTCTACAGGTGTGGTCTTTATGAAAATTCATGTACTTCGATTAACGATCGTGCAGAGAAAGATCGTCGCTGAGAGATTGCTCGTTAAAATCTGAGAGTTACGTATCGCGGACCTATCATCGTCGATTTCAGTTGCTTCTCGAAAAACTCTCCCACGTAATTATCACAGTTGCCAGTTAATGCCGCGCGACCGACGAGGAATCGCCAGGGGAGGGAGGAATAAAAGTGTAGCCGGTCATTAGACAGGCAGGGAATCAGAATAATTGGTCTAATCGGGCTTAACTGGTCGCGATTAGATTTGCGTTGCTCCGTTCGCAACAGCCCACGCAACCTCATTTAGTGCACGCACTGGAGCCTCGCTCCTCGACGTTCCTTTCGCGACGGTCCAGGTAGACAGTGGACGATCGAGGGGCTCGCGTGTCGAGCGTTTAGCCAGCGATTCTTAGTGGATTCCGCGAGCTTCCCGTAGCCGATCAATCGAAATGGGGTCGGAGGGATTGCCGTTGTACGCGCGGATCTGCTTGCAGAGATTCAGAACTGTGACAGCGTGAAGATAAAGTTCGAAACGTTGCACACGATGGACTCGTCGGACACGATCGACATCGACAGCCACATGTCGGACCGCGCGAGCGTCAGCTCGAAGAACGCGGCCGACAGCGACAACATGATGATGATCACGCCGGAGCTGCTCGGCCTGATGCCGTCTGGAAGCTCCGTCCACTCGGATTCCGGCGAGAACAACTCCAGGGGCCATTCCGGCCAGTCCAGCTCGCATCACCACGGCTCGAAATCGTGGACGCAGGAGGACATGGACGCCGCGCTGGAAGCGTTGAGGAACCACGACATGAGCCTCACGAAAGCCTCTGGTAATTGAAACCCTTCCACTCGCCCGCGACGATCGTAGGACCCTAGTCTCGCGTGTTGTCTCTTTGTTCTATGCGCTCGTTCAATATTCGCGGCGATCGTTACAGCGACCTTCGGCATACCATCGACGACCCTGTGGCAAAGGGCGCACCGGCTGGGGATAGACACCCCGAAGAAAGACGGGCCGACCAAGTCGTGGAGCGACGAGAGCCTGAACAACGCCCTAGAGGCGCTCCGGACCGGCACCATCTCCGCGAACAAGGCCTCGAAGGCGTTCGGCATACCATCCAGCACGTTGTACAAAATCGCTAGGAGGGAAGGGATCAGACTGGCCGCGCCTTTCAACGCCAGCCCGACCACCTGGTCGCCCGCTGACCTGGACCGTGCTCTGGAAGCGATCAGGTCCGGCCAGACGTCCGTGCAGAGAGCCTCCACGGAGTTCGGCATACCCACAGGGACGTTGTACGGTAGATGTAAGAGGGAAGGCATCGAGCTGAGCAGAAGTAACCCCACGCCTTGGAGCGAGGACGCCATGACCGAGGCCCTCGAAGCCGTCAGGTAAACACTTTTCTTTTCAGCTTTTGTCATATGAGAAATATTGTCTGAGAGTATTCCGCGTCCGCGAAAAGAGCAGCCGCTCGAGGCTCGTGCACCGAATTAATTTGTGTGGATCTATCGGGAACGCGTCCCGTTCGTTTGCGTGTTTCAGATTAGGGCACATGAGCATCAATCAAGCGGCTATTCACTACAATCTACCCTACTCCTCTTTGTACGGCCGTTTCAAGAGGGGGAAGTACGAGGAACCCGCCGTCGGCGACATATCCCAAGACGGAAGCAATCCGCATTTCCATCAGAGCCCCAGCCAGAACCATTCTACCGCCGTTCCCGATCAAATGCCTTACCAAGGCAGCTGAAACTTACCCCTCTATTAGAGTGATAAGTTAACTTAATGATCCATCAGACTCGCCGCTACAGTTCGATCGATTTTCTTTTTTCCTTCTGTGCGGAGAATGCCGCGGAAACGCCACCGACCAAACTCGTCGCTGGACGATTGGCGAATATTTTCGGGGCGGCAAACAGGGATACGACGGCCAGGGAGAGGCCGATGGAGAAGAACTCGCAGTATTAAAGGTGGAACTACCGCAAGTGCGAAACATCGTGTACATTGTATGATTTTTATGTCGAGACGGGAACGTGGAGTAATTATATATAATTTATAAGAATTATTTATAAAGAACACTTGTACAGTCGGGGGAATCCCCGTAAAAAACTACTTTAGCATGTAAGTCGCCCCGTACCCCGCATCCGAGGGGATTTTCAGCGAGGATATCAGATATCCCGCGAGACGGACATCCTGTTAATTTAAACTGACGCGAAAGCCGATCGATTCGTAACTTAATTCGCCTTACGTCCATACTTGTTCTTTTGTTCTCTCTTCTTTTCTTAGTTGGTCGTTCTTCTCGAAGCAATACTTTATTTTTATTGTATATTCGTGACTCAGATTAGGCGTTATCCTTGAGATGGCGCGCGAAGGATGCTTTTCCTGTATAAATAAAGAACTTACGCATTCGTGGACGTTTTTAGGTAAGAGGGGAAACCACACACGCGTGCGTACGCACGCGAAACACGTATCATTGCGTACGTACGCTTGCAAAATTTAAACGCGAAAAGCGACGTTCAATAAGATTGTAACGTGTGAAACGAAGGAAAGGATAATATATGTGCCTGAGGGCCATTTTTTGTGAAATATCATTTTCGAAGTCGCAAATACTTATATTCGATCGACGCGAACTTCTCCTAATTTAGCGTGGATGAAGCAATACTCATTTTTCTTTCACAAAGTTTCTATACAGATCTCCTCAGGGCGAAAGAGAGCCGTTTTAACGAAATGTACGAGCAATGATATGCGGGCGATCAGCGAAAGAGAATGATCGGTGTTTTACTGTGCGTTGAAATCGTTATGTTGCAATATGGAATCGAGTTCAAAATGAATTCGAATGTTGGGCTGAATACGAGTCCAAACGGTGCTTTATTTATTAAATGATCCTCGATCGTTCACATTTTAATGGAGGAAGCGAACGTTAGCATTGTAAAACCTCGTTTTCGTGTAACTCGGGATCGTCTCTTTCATCGTCCACTTTTGATTTTCACAATGGGCGAAATATCGAAATCATGCGTACTTTAATTAGATTGTATAGATGTTGCATTTCTTTGTGTTTTTAGAAAGGACTGAATAGGATATGTTAAGTATAGAGAAAGAGGGAGAGGAGAGAGAGAAATAAGTGAGGACCGTTTGGAAAACGGAGGAAAGTGCTGGGTTTCTGTGGATTTTATGGATTTCTAAAAACACAAGTTCTTTCTTTGTCGACTCAACTGCCACATGTAAAAATACGTTAGATCTACTATTAATTTATCATGCTCACGACTATTATATAAAAACATATGGATATATACCACTTATAAATATATGTACAGTTTATATATTTTAAATTAAAAAGTAATGCAATTTAAAGAAACGGCTACGGTTATTTAATGCGCGCACAAATTACTGTTTCCCGCTCGTAAGCTTGATAAACATTCGCGGTAAGTGTCATTAAAACAAAATTTTAAGTAAACGGGGGCGAGCCCTTCTTTTTCAAATCGGTCGATTTAATCGATTAGTTTCAATTCGTTATATTCAAAAGTCCTATTATACCAATAACATATAATACGATGAGTTAGTAGTTACAAATTATTAGTGACAACTGAGGAGGAAAGATAGTTATAGGTAAGGCAGCGAAAATTTGCTTATGTCTTTATTTATTTGCAATTTCGAATACTAGACCCGTGATACGTGTATGAAACACGTGCTCAGTTTTTGGAGTAAGAGACGCTATATAGTTCGTGAACGTTTTGATTTATGCACTTTTCGAGTTGCATTCGAAAATAGAGATCCTTAAGAAACCTCAGTTATGCCTTTTATGAATATATTATGTTCTTCGAAGCGGTAATCGCTGCATCGCATTCCATGTATCGTACAACGCGTCGGTAAATTAGTTCTCAACGCGTCGATAATTTGGTCCATTTGGACCAGGAAATTCGCCCGAGTTACTAGGAATACATGATACTAGTGGAGGTTGCACGGTGGAACTGTGCGAGAGAGAGGACATGCGCATGTGACAAGGATGGAGATAGATGGAGTGCGACTAACTTTGGTTATGCTCTCCTGATCCCGTATCAGGGGCACATAACCAGAGTTAGTGGCACGAAATATATCTCTATCTTCGTCGCACACGCTGGCTTTCCGGCCGTGCCACCTCCACCAGTATCTTGTGTTCCTCTTAATTCAGCTGAATTTCTGTTCCTATTCGAAAGAGAATTCAGTAGGGTAGATGTCCCTATTACTGATCACTGGGCACAGTAACCGGGACAAAAACATGTATTTCCATTTAAATGAAAAAAATATGTAAAGTTGACATTTTTAACCCGGAAAAAATGCCTTAATAAAAAGAAAAGTTCCAAAAACCAATATAAATTTTCACCAAACAAAATTAAGGCGAGGGAGGTCACTAATTAATTAATTCCTGAGCAAGTCGGCGTCAAATACACCATTCACATATTATTTCGAAACGCTTTCCACCTCTATACAGCTGCAGCAGGAGTCGAAATTCCCTTTGCAAGTTTACCGCACTTGCGAGAGATAACGAAAACGCTTTTTCTAAAATTGGATCACAAGTTTTTTGGATTTCCTTGCGTAGGTAAAAGTCAATTTCCATCGTATCCAGTTTGAGTTCTAATCGCTAGTAGGATTACGATCGAATTCCACTCTGAAATCGATAAGTCTGCATGCGACGCTCTTTGTACCCTCTTACATCCTCTTTCTCTCTGCGGCTATCATCTACCTTCTCTATCATTCTGTACTCTTCTTAACTCGGCTGAATTTCCTGATATGAACGTATGTATATAAACGCGACAGTTCATATATGTTTTACTGTGGTTCGTGCGGGCGAGAGTTAAACGAAAAATTCCAAAGTACAAAGTGGCCACGTACTAAAGAAACAGCGTAACTTTTGTATTCCCTGCAGCTATATACAATCTACATGGCGACATGCGTGGAGTCCTGTATTTTCTGTAAAATTATAAATGATAAAGCACCCAGCGAAAAGATTTACGAGGTACGACATCAATTAACCTCATCTATTCCTCCTTAGAGGAATGCTAAGATGGATCGTTAAGTTCGATGTCGGCGCGTAGATTATAGTTTCAAATATACAATGGCTCCTCGCAGACGAATCGACATACCAAACACGCGGCTGTCAAACTTGGTACTAACAAATTCGTTTTCTTTGTAGGACGAATATGTGACTTGCATCAAAGACATTAATCCAGCTTCGACGCACCATTATTTAATACTGCCCAAGAGGCACATACGCAATGCTAAAGAGCTTAAACAAGAGGATGCTGAGATTTGTAAGTCCAACTAATAACGCTCGTAATAATTCGTGTATAAATATTCGTGTTATCGAAACTCCGGTGGCTTAAGAACAACGATAATTTCAGATGATAAAATGACCTGTGTCGTGGACAGAATAACGGAAATGCAAGGACTCGACGCTGCGCGCACGCTTACAGGATTCCATTGGCCGCCGTTTAATACGGTGCATCATTTGCATTTACACGTTATTTCTCCAACGAACGAGATAAATATGTTACAGAGATTTATGTTCAGACCTAACTCCTTTTGGTTTGTCAGCGTACGTGTGGAATATACTTCGATGCGCGCGGACTCGTTTATTAACACTTACGGCGTCAATGTCAATTCTTACCTTTTGCAGACAGAGTACGTGAGATCCTACCTCCAGTCGCGCAGTTAATGCTGCGACCTGTTACTAAGACTAGAATCTACTTAGGGAATTCCAACTGGTTACGGTTCGTTTAAACGGCACAAGCAATCGTGATATCCGCTGTGCGAAAAGGTAAATGTTCATTTTGTATAAGTAACGCATAGTTGTTAATACTTTTATAATCAATTACCCTATGTGCTGCGGTTTCTACATTTTTTTTTATATACGTTTATGTTAATATGAAAATTGTACGATTAATATAACTCTATACATTATATATCTGTATTTACTTCAGCAAGATGGTCTTTGGAAGATTCCTTCTTTGTACATGTACTTCCATTGCTCGCCGTCTGGATACGAATAGCTCGTAACGCAGTCGTCCTTAAATTTAACCGAATAGCCCGGCGATGTGGGCGGCATGTAACAAGCTCTCTGAACGCGCACGGGGTGCTCGAAATGCTCGTGTTGCTGATCCACGTACTCTATCACGCGATCGTCGGTAGTTGCGCTCAAGCAGACGAAGTCCCACATTTGGAGATGTTGGACCATTTCGCATAGACCGACTCCTCCGGCGTGTGGGCATACTGGAACTGGTTTAAAAGATATTACATCGCGCTACCTAATCGCTGTAAGAGTTTCCGTTTCCAAGCTCACCTCCCATCTTCTTCGCCATGAAGTAAACAGATAATATTTCATTGACTCCCCCTATCCTGGCCGAATCGATTTGGCAATAATCAATCGCCTTTGCTTGCAGCAGTTGCTTGAACATAACGCGATTAGCGCACATTTCGCCAGTAGCAACTCCAATGCCGTGTGGCCTTAATGCATTAGCGATCTTAGCGTGGCCCAAGACGTCGTCGGGCGATGTTGGTTCCTCGATCCAAGTGGGCTTGAACTTCATTAGTTGCTTCATCCACTCTATCGACTCGTTCACATCCCAGATTTGATTCGCATCCACCATCAGTTTATTCTCGTACCCTATCATATCGCGTATCAGTTGGCATCTCTTTATATCGTCATTCAAATCCTGGCCGACCTTGGCCTTGAAAGACGTGAACCCGAGATCTAAAAACTTTTTGCAAAGATCCTTGACCTTTTGGTCGCTGTAGCCGAGCCAACCCACTTGCGTCGTGTACGCGGGGTATCCATTCTTTTCTAACATTTCTTCGCGCCCTTTCTTTCCCTTCTCGTTGTCTTTCAGCATTTGTATCGCTTCTTCTTTTGTAATAACGTCGGTACTGTATGAAAGAAGCGCGTGTTCGTTGAAACGGATTATTGCAAAGTTGCACTTCGCGTGCTTCGTAACTTACATGTATCTGAAATCGATCGTGGAAACTAATTGCTCAGGAGTTAAGTCTGTCAGGAGCTTCCAGACGGGTTTATTCTCTATTCGGGCCCACAAGTCCCACAGTGCATTTATTATGGCTGCTGTGGCTAGATGGGTGACACCTTTCTCTGGCCCAATCTGTTAAGCAGTAGATAATTAGTGGAAACTTAGAGTTTAAGAACATGTATATACGTATTATTTCTGAAGAATTCTCTGCGTATATCTATTACCCATCTCATTTGTGATTCGCTGGTCAGTTTCCTCCAGAACGAGCCGAAGTTTGCGAAAATCTCGCTGGCGTTTTGTCCTTTCACTAAGTAGGACATTGATCTACATGCTTGAACGACTAAAAAAGAGTTAAAAAATTATATTCTATACGGATGATTATGCTTTTTTATGTACAAACTCGCATACCAATTTCTGTTCCTCTGCCTAAAGTGAACGTTAATCCATATCCTTCTACATCTTTGTTAGTCTTTATTGTCACATAAGCGCAAGAGTAATCAGGGTCGGTGTGCTGTAATGAAAGTAATTCTACAATTAATTATCAAAAGGAAGGAGTACACGTGTTTGAAAAATATACTCGAAAATTTACGTACCATAGCATCGCTTCCATCTGCTAAAAGAGACGTTGGGAATCTTATGTCCCTTACAACGATATCCGTAATTATAATTGCCATTATTTATACAATCTCTATGCCACGTCAAGCCTATATTTTTCGCTACCAATTCACTCGGAACGTTACGTACTAAATGGCAAGTGAAATTTTCCGCAAACCTCTCAATGCTAAAATATATCAGACCACTTGAGCTTCATCCTTTTATCATATTACATACACATTCGAGTACATAGACGCTATCTGCTCTACACGACTGTAACAAACAGAGGAATATTATTGATAAGTAGGACGATTTGATATCAGGAGCTAGTGGAGAGTTATGCATAAACTGAAAAATTATATAATCTTTTGCTGAGTTCGCTCTATTTTTACTTCTACGATTTGCAAAAGATATTAGTCTAATTACATTCACTAAATCATTGGATAAACAGCTACCGCTTACATTAATACTATGCACAGCTTTGTAAATACACACAACACGTTTAAATAGTAGAAGATTATTCTAATAATGCATCTACATTAGGGAGGTCGCAAGACATAGGGGGATTTTTTTTTCGACGTATCTTCGACGGCAACCCCCAAAAAGTTGCCAATTGGTGTAAAAATAAGATTGTCAAAGTTTCAGCTCGATCGAATAACGTTAACACCTGCCTCATCAGCCCTAAAGTTTTAAAAACAGCTATTTTTCTAAAAAAATCGGGGTTTTTCCGCTATAAAATTAGAACGGTTTATTCTAGGGACGTGTTTTTTTTTAGTTTTGTAGAGGAAGTTCCTGGCTTTAATTTTCATTCCCACAACTTGTTTGACAAACGTACAGATCGGAAGATATTGGGCTTTGTCGTGGGCTGGACCCGGAAAATCGACTTTTTCAAGAAAATGTAAAAATTCGCTTAAGTTGATAATTTGTTTTTTTAAATGTTTTTCAAATACTTTTTAGTTACTTAGAATAGAAGGAGTGGGATAGAGGGGGGAGATGAAAGAAAATATTGACATACGAATCAATTATGTATTATAATCAAACTATAGTGAAACTTGTCTATCGGATGGCAACTTACTGCCAGTAATTTGATGGGATATATATCCAATCAGAAAAATCTTGTCTTTCTGCCTGGAACTTACACCACTTGTAGATGTAGAGGACGAAGGCAATGGTTCCGAATCCATTATTACTTACAACTTTGGAAAACAAGAAATGTAAGCTACCCATACACGCACGAAAGATTTGTCCCTTCTCTCGAGGTCGTAAGGCCCGATTAACTCCGTGGTACGCGGTGCTAGCGGCTTTATCACTCGCTGAGGGATGATCACGAAAAAATGATAGTCTTTTTCACCATACAGAACTCGCTGACTAACAAATCACCCGATTATGCAGAAGAAAGTAAACGGTTAACGATAAACTTCACGACACGGTACCTCAGAGGGCTTGTTCAAGAGTGAGAAGCCTCGTCACCTTCGGAGGGCAATTTATACAACCCTCGCAGAGGATCTCATCCCTGAAGCAACGCCAAACCCGCGCGGAAAAAATCAGCGTGAAAATGCTTCCGCACGCCGAAAAATACTGACCTGGGTAAGTGTGGCTTAGAGCTGTAATTATTCGACTATTCGAATATTCGAATAATTCGAATAATTTCAAATACGAATAATTTCTTCGAATATTCGAATATTCGAACATTCGAACCTTCGAATATTCTGCTCAATCGAATTTCTGATTGTACCGAATAGGAATCTGAACATGAAATATTTGTTCACAGTTTATCGTGAAATTCTTTTCATATTGGCCTTTACAATTATTTGTTTTTCAAACGATAAATTTGGAATTTTATTAATCATTGGTTCTATGAATTTTGCAACGAAAAGTATAAATCCTATTTAAATTTAGGGACCTAGGGTATTTAAAATATTCAAATGTTGAATCATAATGTTTCTTGTACATTTTTATGCGTTGAATACGAATCTGAAAATCGTTTTTTGTGTAAGAACTACGAAAATGAAATTCAGTTTTCTCGAACCACTAACCGTCATTTACAATTCAAAATTGAAGTACAAGTGCGGAATGAAATTTGTCAACTCGTGTCTCAGTGATCAAGTTTTAAAAATCATCTTGCCAATTTATGAGGACATGTCATCAACGAAATATACTGAAATGCCGATAAAGTTAAAAATTTATCGATTGAGAAACAAATAATTGTAAAGGCCAATATGAAAAGAATTTCACGATAAACTGTGAATAAATATCTCATGTTCAGATTGGTATTCGGTGCAATCATAACTTCGAAAGATCCGAATATTCGAATAGCCTGGCTCTCCCAGGTCCAAGGGGAAAAACTCGAGAGTACCTACGCCTAACGGAAAACTCTACCTAAAACATGGAGGCATGCTAGCGACGAAGCCGATACACAACAAATTAATTATAAACGACTCATTTGAATCGTGACGAAAACTAAACTCGTTGGGCCGACTGTTGATCAGACGAGGTGTATGAGATCTATGACATGAACGTTTGACTAGACCAGGTGATGTTGTCTGAACGACGACTGTATCAAAAGGCCACCCACCCTTGCTTGAAGAGCGCTGATTGAATTCTGGTCTTTGTCCACCTCTTCGACGTTGAAGGTAGACAAGACATCAGAATTGTGGGAGATGCCAAAATTGTTGATTAGCTAGCTTTTCCTCGAAGAGGAGAAACCTTTCCTCTGCGATTTCGGCGGTGGAGGAGGAACCCTCTCCTTCTTGGTGACGTCAGCGGAGAAGAACCAGACATCTGCCTACCAAACCTAGTCAGATTGCTCGATCAAAGCGTCTTGCCGGGGTCGCGGTTTATGACGGTATTGTCCCGCGAGTCAGCAGTGGATGACGGTATATATCGGTTCGAAGTCACCGTGTACCAGCTACCACCCGCTGACAGTGTAATCAACCCAGGATTATCACGGAGCGAAAAAGGTCGAAATCCAAGAAAAAAACCGGCACGGTGCCGATTGCCCCCTATTCGATATCTGTCAGGCAAATATTTTCCAGTGAATGCTTCGGAAATAAGCATTGCCCGATCATAAACGAATAAAAATGAATTTCGCTTCGAAAACTTCGAAATTACCGACTGTAAACGAAAATGAATTTTCGTTTCGCTCCGAGCCCGCTTTCGTCCCGTAAGATGGAATAAGAAATATATTTAAAAAAATATACATTTAAAACATTTATACTGAAACATTACTTTGATGTATTTGAATGCAAAGAATTGAACGAACAACAAAAGCATGGTTAAAAAGTAATTTTATCACGTTTATAGCGAATTTTTACATTTTCTTGAAAAAGTCGATTTTCCGGGTCCGGCCCACGACAAAGCCAACGTTTGTCAAACAAGTTGTGGGAATGAAAATTGAAGCCAGGAACATTCTCTACAAAACTAAAAAAAAACACGTCCCTAGAATAAACCGTTCTAATTTTATAGGGGAAAACCCCCGATTTTTTTAGAAAAATAGCTGTTTTTTGATACTTTAGGGCTGATGAGGCAGGTCTCAACGTTATTCGATCGAGCTGAAACTTTAACAATCTTATTTTTACACCAATTGGCAACTTTTTGGGGGTTGCCGTCAAAGAAATTCGGACATCGATTTCTTGCGACCACCCTAATCTACATAAATCCCATTATCCGTAATCTACGTGACTTCGAAAATTGAAATTCCCGCGCCACGGTTCTGTGGCAAGTCTGCAGATGTCACTGAAGGAGTATTCAAATTTCAAATACCGTCTCCATTCTATACAATTACTCCTTTCCGTGCCATTAATCCTCCAGTCGTAGAATGACATCTACTCCATCTACTCGCGAGGAATTCAGATATTCTAGAAGCATCGTGAACCGCGTGTGCGTGCGTCTATTGCGCCTCGTTGCCGGTAACCCTAATGTTTCACCACTTGCGCGTTAAACCTGTTACTACAAGCGCGCGTTGAGGATATTCGTTCCGTGAGTGAACTAAACAATTTCTGCAGAATGGTGTGCTCAGATTCAAACATGTCGGACCCGTTTGAAATAATTGTGGGAACCTACGAGCAGTACATGCTCGGTTACAAAGTAAACAATATAGTGAACGTAAGTGAGGAGTTTCCTTATTGTCGTTCCGCGACTCGCGTCTCCTGCGTCATTATACGACTGATGAATTTACAGGAATACAAAATGGAAAGGACCTTCGCGACACGGAGTCACATCAGCAGCGTGCGCGGCGTTTCGAGTAACAGGCACTATTTAGCTTCCGGCGGAGCAGACGACTCCGTCTATCTGTACGACATGCGGTATAGGATAGAATCCGGCAGATTAATGCACCATAACAGTAAGCGTAAACGTACCCGAGCACCTCCGCCATCCATTTTATAAAAAGCTCCGACACGCTGCTTCTTATGCTTTTCTTCAGGTACAGTGAATTGCGTCGCGTTTACTCCGGACGCGTCCCATCTCTTCACGTGCAGCGACGACGGAACTATAGCCGCCGTCAGGTGCGGCAATTGGCAGATGGAGAAACACTGGCGGACGCCGCACAAAGGCTTGGCGGTTAACACTCTGGCCATCCATCCGACCGGGAAAATAGCGCTGTCCGCGGGAGCGGATGGTATCCTTCGGACGTGGAATTTAGTCAAAGGCAGGCAAGCGTACGCCACGAACCTGGCGCCGAGATTGAAGTTGGACGCCGCCAATGTCGCCGTTCTGAAGTGGAGCCCTAACGGCGAGAAGTACCTGCTGGCCGTTAATCAAAGAATAGACGTGTACTCCGTAGAATTGGCGGGGATCGACAGCGAAATCACGTTGGACTCGAAGATAATCTGCGTGGAGTTCCTCAGGGACGATTTAATCGCCATCGGATTGGAGAACGGTCGGATCAAATTGTACGACCTGGAGAAGTCGGTGGCCACGGTGGAAGCCGTCGCGCACGACATTCGAGTGAAATGTATGGCGTTCAAGGGCGACTTATTGGTCACCGCGTCCAGTTCTGGCGAGATCAAGCTCTGGCGATACGGTAAATATAAGTTGGACATGTTGCAGCGCGTGAATTGCGGCGCCAGGATCACTTGCCTGTCTCTCGCAATGCCGTGTAAGAGTCTGGTCGGCGAGAAAGAAGCGAAGTCCGAGGAGGAGGAAGAAGCGTCGAAGAGAAAGAGATTCAGATTACGGCAGGAGGTTGTCGTCGAGAAGGAGGGCGATTGGGAGGTGACGCCAATCGAAGATTCCCGGGCGGGCACGAAGGGCAAGAGGTCGAAGAAGAAACGGAACGTAGGGGACGCGGATCCCCCGGATACTCCGAGAAGGAAGAAAAACAAATGGATCTCGAAGAAGAAAAGGGGAGAGGACGAGGTGATCGAGATTATTCCCAAGAAGAAGAAGAAACTGTGGAACGTAGAAGACAACGGCGACGGTTTGAATAAGAAAAGGAAAGAGAAGTTCGCGTCTTCGGAAGAAACCGAGAATCTTCCCTCCAAGAGGGTTAAAAAATGCAGCGGTCAGTTTTCAGAAACGGGCGACGCGACGGGGAATAAAAGGAAGAAGAAATTGAGGCAGCCGGACGACGGCGATGACGTTCCCCCGAAGAAGAAGAAGAAGAAAGCGGTAGCGGACGGGATTGGTGGAATTTTAAAGAAAAAGAAGAAGAAACAGTGAGAGGGAGACAGGTATTCGATTATTACATCAATCATGTCCGTTTACAAAATTATATTCACATTCTGCATAATATTTACAGATCGTATATTCTAATTGGGAGTATGATCTACGAATATATTAAGTTACACGCTAGTTCCTACAGAGTCAGTCTGTTCGCATCCTTTTTACGTTCAATGTAATTTTACCATAAACGGTGTGTCGTGTATAAGGACGACACTCGAGGGCAAACAAACGTTCGTTAAGTTTTTTGTGCGTACGATAGAAAAATGAGTGACGCCGGCTCGCAAGACGTACTCCCGTGAATCTACCACAATATACACTTGTGTGGCGGGTTCATGGAACTTCCCACCGGACAATTCCACGTCTTCGCGAAATCGGCGTTGTTCGAGAGGGTTCCAATGACTCTGAAGTGATTCGGCGCGTGGACCCCTTCTATCAGCTTAGACTTTAACGCTCCGTTCGTGTAATTGCCGCACCAGACCTGTACAAGCAACACAATTGTATATTTCAGGACGTACAGCTTCTGTGAATACGCATTAGTCGTAGTGTTGTGTCGTTTACGCTGGTACCAAGAAAACATAGGCGTTTTGTTTTTATAATTCAGTAACGATACGAATAAACAGTGAATTGGAAATGAGATCTCGAGTACAGTTCAATTGGTATTTGTTTGGTAGTGAGACCAAATGCAGCTTATGCTTAGAAGTAGGGGTGGGTTTCTCTAAGCGTCGAAACCCAAGAAAGTTTCGAGTTTCTAGAATCCAAAAGTTTGCACTTTTTCGCGAATTCGAAACTCTCGAAAGCCAGATAAGAAAAAGTATAAAATTAATTAATAGAATCGTTTACAGCGTGCCTCGCGAATTTGTATTTGTTATAATATTTTCGTTCAGCTACGGTCAACAGATTTATGCAAAAATTTTGTTGAGTTCAGTTCTTAAAGCAAGATATTCCACTCGCAAAACAGAATCAGCGCTACAAGTTTCGAGAGCTTCGAAGCCTTACAAAGTGTCGAGAATTCAGAAATTAAGTTCGAACCCGCCCCTACTCGCGAGTACACTTACTTGCGCGAAACCAACGAAGAACAGCTGCTCCTGAGTGTACCTAGCAAGGCCAGGTAAAGTTTGCTGGTCACCATTCCTCGTCGTCAGCCTTCGATACGCCCTGTAAGCCTCCCGTATACCGCCATTATCGGCTATGTTCTCTCCCTGCGTATTAACGCCGTTTACCTAAATGGCAACGTACAGACGATTAATTTGTCCAATTGTAAGCGCCCGCCTTGGCACAATTTTTTGGCTCCTTTGTCACAAGGGCAACACCCACCGTGAAATTATTGCCCAGCTCGGGCAAGTGATAGTTGCTGTACTGTTTGATTATACACTCGACTTTCTTATGGTAGTGCTGCAACGTCTCGTTACTCCACCATTGTCTGAGGTTCCCGTTCTCATCGTATCTGCGACCTTAAGGGAGAATTGTATAGATTAATCATTCGAGTTACCAATGCCCTGCAATTTCTGCTGTCGTTCACTAAATATCGATAAGGATACCTTGATCGTCGAAGCCGTGAGTGAGTTCGTGACCCATAATCGCGCCCATAGCACCGTAGTTGATGGACCTATTACGAACGTTCGCGTTAAACATCTTAAGAAAATGATGTCAAGAGTAAATAACTTTGTAACGGTACTTAACACGTACTCTAGGCCATTTCCATAAAACGGTGGGTGTAAAATGCCGGCTGGGAAAGCTGTAAGTCAAGCGTATAAAATAGCAAATGACACAGAGAATTGTGATTGAACATCGGTATCGGATACTCACTGACTGAATTTAATACTGCGCTATAAAATGCGTTCACCGTAGTGCCCGTTGATATCCATCGATTTTTGTTAGGCTTCTCGCGCAGGCTACTCAAACTCTTCTTAATCCCCAGGTTGGTCAAGTTCACAAACGTGTCGAATAATCTTCCTGGGAGGACCTCTGTCTATTGTAAATCGATCTGGCATTATTCGACATTCAATATTTGGAGATACTTCGTGGGGAAAGTGGACTCAGGTAGCTCACCCCTTCGTAGAATTTATCAAGCTTCTCGGAATTCGTAATCCATTCTGGAATCCCTACGAAAGGTCTCATCGCTTGCAGCTTCTTGTGTGCTCGAGCCCTGGTGCCCATGTCCATCCAGTCTAAATCGGCGACCATCTCATCGAACGTTGCTTTGATGTCCATCAGCATTTCTAAGGCCTGAGGAGCCAGTGGCAAGTGGGAGATATGTGTTTCAATCCATACAGAAGATGACATTGTGTGAAGAATCCATAGAACCACTAAGGGTCCTAAACTCATGGGATTACGAACCTTCTCTCGAGCTTGATCGTTGAAGTACTTCTGCGCGTAGATGTAACTGAGAGCCATGCCGAAATTAGCGTTCACATTGCTGGTGCAGGCCTTCCACCTCGGTGTCTTCTCCTTCAGGCCGAAGACCTTTTGCGAGAACTGGAAGCCCAGGTCGCGGAATCGTTGCAAAGTCAGCGGGGCCACCGTCGAATAAACGCTCCACCATACGAACCGTGCTGAAATATTGTATCCATTAATGATCCCCCTTCGGTACCAATTATTTGTGAACGCTGGAACAGAAGGTGATCCCGAGTAATACCTATGGTAGCAGGTGATGTGATCGCCAACAGTTCAGGTAGCTTCTGCAAGTAGCGTAGATCCATAACGATCACGCGATCGAGGCCTGTATTTATCGTCACGTTCGTATCCTCGAACACGGCTTCCACGTACCTCGTCCAGTTCCACTGAAACGTATTAAATACACGTGATTCAATTAAACATCTGGTACAAGCTGAAACTAATCTCCTCACGCTACTCCACTGTATTCACCTGTTGCACGTGCAAGTCCGTGAGTTGTTGCAGCTCATCGACAGTTACATCATGGAAGAGATGATTTACGCTGCGCCTTTCCTCCGGCGTTGCCATGATCTGCATAAACCAGTAGATCGAATAAATTTACAGTAGCCTTCCAACGATCCAGGGTACAGACAGTTACCTACTTTTGCGATCTGCGTGCTGAAATCCAGAATTTCGTTCGCGAAACTGCCGCTATTATTCCCCGCGCCAGCCATCTCGACCATAGATTTTATGTACTTCTTGTACTCGTTCAGCTCCGATTGGAAGCGCTGAGGATCGAGCAGGTAGCGCTCGCTGAATCCCGGGGACACTTGCTCCATCTGAAAGCACGCGACGATATATCACTATCCTAAAGTCGAGGGAACTGTGGTGATAAATCGCCGGGAGATTCACCATAATCCTGTTACGCGTCGTGTCCCGAATGTCCTCGCTGATGTAAAAGTTGAGGAACAGATCCAGGCCCAGGAGCCTCTGAGCTGTGCCAGCGATTTCTGCGAGATCCACGGGCGACGCTTTGTTCCTTAAGGGTGGATCCTTTGGCATACCGAGCCTGGCCAACGTTTCGTGGATGGGGCTCAGTCCTAGAGCTTCGACGTCCTCTGAAAACACGACCGGCAGTTAAACAGCAGTATCTACAGTTGCAGAGGAATAGCTCCGCTTCATAACGAAATATGTAATGCAATTATAGATCTTCGTAGGTACCTGTGTCCATGCAAGTTCTGTACAGAGATCTCGCCAGCTGGACTGGCCTGAGGTCGTCCTCTTTGTCTGGCTCTTCCAGCAGGATCCTCAGGTTCTTCAGCAGCTGTTCTCGGAGCAAGCTCAGCTGGTCCCAGGATGTTTGGCTCTGCGGTATAGGATTCTTTGAAATCCAGCCGCCGCAGGCGAAGTTGTAGAAATCTGCGCACGGATCTACGGACCTGTTCATCGCCTCGATTATCCTGGCGGCTGGCACGATAAACAAATTATTATTAGTCGCGGGTAGGCGCGGAATTAACGCGTTTGTAAATGACGATCGTTATGTAAACGGATTTGAAGCCGAGGATGGACATTCCCATGGTGTGTAATTGCGCTGCAAGGCTGATGGAGAAGAAAGAAGGAAGACCTTGGGTCTACTGGTACCTGTCTTCACGCACTCCTCGCTCTGGCACATCTCTTTGTACTCCCCTTTGCGGAAAACGGCCAGCTGTATGGCCAACGTGACGGCCAGCGCAACCACCGTCACGACCAACAGACCGACGATTATCACCAGCTTCGTCTCGCTCCCGTATGACCCCTTTTCGTCCCTTCGCGCGTACTGCCTGTTCGAATCAATTGAAAAGGACCGTGGAGGTTCGCCGCCTCGCGTCGAGGAAAAATAGGGCACCGAGCGCTGTTCGGCGGAGCATCGTGTCGCTTTTAACCCTCTGGATGCTGTGGACGTTTAGGACCAATGAACGTTTCAGGGAACAAGGTTTAGTGGAAGATCTATGGATCAGCGATTTTTGTGTAAGAGTGAGTACACTACACTCTGAAGTCCTAGCAGCGAAAGGGTTAATAGGAACCCTGTGCCCTTTTCGTGTATAAAAATACGAGACTAGTTGCTATTTACCATGACATGATCGAATCCCCCTTCGTCTCCCCTAGCGTACCTCTTTCATGGTCCTCCGGGTCGTTTACCTGTTGAAAACGGAAACGAGATCTTCAATTGTGGAAGCGCTGTAGGAGCGGATAATTCAAGGATAATTGCAGCCGTGTAATTATCGCAATCAGTAGAATGTTGAAATGCACAGTTTACGGTGGCGGACGCAAAGGCTCAGCAAGCACCGCGAGGTCTTTTAGATCGCAGGCAAATGTAATCAGTTCGTCTAATTGAAGTCAGCGCAGAGCATCGCCCATTTCGGTGTGGTTACACTCGTTACACGATCGGCGGTCTCACCTTGCCCCAGAATCGACGGAATTACCGCGGTATTATTCTCTCCGCGGCCAATATCCTGTCACCGCGAAACGGCCATCCTCCTCCCATTATGGATATCGAAAAGACCGCAGCCCCGCTATAATTCCTAATCTCAACATTCTATGCACCTGCACATGAAACAGTGAATCTCGAAGCTGCTTCAAAGATTTATTCTCGCTAAGATGATAGATCCCGATGGATCGTGATCTGAATCACAATCGGGGGAGTCAATGCCTCTGGATGGGCCCCTAGATTCGTCTGTTGCTCTACGCGATATCGACGAGGGGAATATCCTATCGAGTTCGTCGCCCGAATCGAAGAACAATGATTCGGAAGTAATTGAAATTCACTAGCGATCGAGTGGCCACGCTAACTCGCGGTACGCACGAGGAAGAGTTATCGAGGAGCTCGAGACAGGAGGGGCATTCATGATGAAGAGACGAGCCAGCTGACAAGTCCCGGCTCGGTTTCATCAAAAAGGCGCCCCCGTTCGGGTCATCACCTTCTAAGTGCTTAACAGCGAGTTTCTACGCTGCGATTCTATCGCCAAGTGCCCGTGAACCGCGACCATGACCGTTGCTCTTGACTACTTCCGGGAAAGGACCCTTCCCGAGTGGTACCTACGAAGCAATCGTCAAGCACTGCTGGTCTTACCGCGAATCTCAATTCCTCGGAGCAACTCGGTGCTACGAAACAGCTCTATTCTACTTCACCCACGCTCCACTTCCCTCTAACGAACTTCTTCGACATTGATCCTCGTCAGACGCGTGCATACAGCGATTATGCAATAAAGGAGCGCGATATAGTATAGGTACTGTACATGTATCGCGATCGATGTTATACAACAAAACTGTCGTCGAAGTAATCCACCGGCGATGATCGCGATCGTGCACGCGAGGGCACGGTCTCCTTCGTGAAAGGATATAAATACGCGCGGTGGGCCCAGCCTGGAAAGGAATGAATCGATATTGACCGTGAACGTGATCGTCGTTTCTATTCACGGTACATCGTCACGGCCAGTTTGAATCAATTAGCTTGATTATCCTTCGAGCAGCCTCTTTTTCTTGCTCGTTCTTCCTAAACGGGAGACGTGTCTTGTTTTCCTCGTTCATTAATTAAAATTGGAGCCGAGGGAAAAGCGCATCCGCGGTATCCCGCGGCGTTCTAGCGATGGGGCCTAATGTATCGCGAGTCAGATGGAGATTCGACGGAATACGCTTGGAGCTTATCGGAGCACGCTCACTTTTGAATTTAAGGGATGCAGTGGCGCACCCGGAGCGGAGTAAGCGGCTTGCAAAGGGGCGTTGTAAAAAGAAAAGGAAATTAGATTTTATACTTTAAATCAATTTCTCTAATCACCTAATGAACTTTATTGAATTTGCATTAAAAATATTTTTAACCCCTCAACTCAGCTCACCCAAGATTAAATCCTGAGTGCGCCACTGAAGGGATGCAACTCCCCTGAAAGGTTGGCAGTCGCCAATTCTACAGGCGCGAAGTGAGTTATATCTCCAAGCATTGAGATATTTAGAACTCGGACCAACCCCTGTCCCCGTCGCTTGAAAATCTCGATCACGATATCGGAACGCAGGCCGCGTCTCGAGCCGCTCAGAATCGGCGGAGAACAAACGGAGGCGTTGCACCGTCCGCATCGACTGTGTTTTATGCAAATCGGCGCTGGCGACACAAAAGAATAGAGGATGAAAGCTCGACGACTCGATCCAGCAAGAATATCAGGGACGCGAGACAACAGCGATCCTTATGATATTCCTGCTCCTCGAGAGCCAGCAAGGCCACGATGATAATTCATAGTCGCCGATGCAGGGAATATCTAAAAGAAGCGTCACCTTTTCGTCTCACCTTGTATCTCATCTTCCTCTCCGTTTTTCTTCCCTCTGTGTATCTGTCGCCTGCTCCTCCGCCTGAAACAAAGGATCATTGGCAAGCTCGTCTCGATAATCCATGCAACCGTGACGCATTGATTGCAAATTGACGAGCGACTGCTTAGCATCTTAAATCTAATCGAAGAATACTGATACCCTTTATCACTGCTTCTTTCTTCTTGGACGATCGTGAAAGATTCATTGTCTCTGCGCTCAGGGGCGTTTGGAATCGAGCTTCAGAAACGTGGGCTTAAGGGAAAATTGAGGACCTTGCAGCAAGAGGGTTGCAGCTGCAGCTTTACCAACTTCGAGTAAATTAGAAAAACCTGTTTATAAAATTATTGCTCTGACTTGACACTAGAAAGAGAACAATAATTGAAAAATATGTTTTTTCACGCAATAAATAGTAGTTATTGAGTTGGTAAGTTTTTATTTCTATTTTTGGCGAAAAATATTCCATAATTAAAATAACGATATAGAATTTTTTTTACATATATTACTCGTCATAACTCAAAAACTGTCAAAAACGGAGTTGCACCCCTTTTGCCGCAAGGTCCTCAATTTTATCCATCTGTTCCCTAGGCGTAGTTAATAACAAAGTCAGGGGTGGATGGAATTGTCCGTTTCCATCCTCGAGGACCGATACCGATCGGTGGACGGAGGAAAGCGATTTCAGCTCGATTTGGCTGAAACGATCTAGGTTGGAGAAATCACGAATTTCACGATCCATCGGATGCGCGCCGTCGATCGTTACCTATCAACCTCGCGAATCATTACCCTTTCTTTTTTATCCTTCGCTCTGTAACGGACACTTGCTTCCCATCGAGAGCGAAATTATCCGGAGCGTCACGGATTTATCGTTCCGTTTCGTTCCTCGATTGTTTGTTCCCCGGTATTTTTGGATGCACACAGGATACCATTGTTCGCTTTCTTTTACCCAGCTGTCCTCGCTAACGAGCAGCAAGATCGCTGATCTTGAAATAGGGAATCGATGAAAAATAAAACTCGACTCTTACACTCTTCGCGCATTCACAAGAGTCCGAAGTAGAGACAAAAGCTGTCTCGAGAGGAGAAAAGCGATCCTCGTGGCGGCTGGCAAGCCATTCATTCCCCGAAGTACACATTTAAGAAACGCTTTGGCCGGTTTCGCGGGGCGTTTGATCTTTTCGCAGTTTCGAACGGTCTCTCGGTCAATGGCAGCCATAAATCCCCGCGGATCGCCCGTACGTCTGGTGAGAAGCTTCGACGCTCCCGTTGGTAGCCTGCCAGGAGGTAAATCGGTATCGAAGGCTGCCCGAGGATGCGCAAAAACTACGTGCCCGCAATATTTCCGTCCCGCGAAAGGGGGAGAAGAAAAACGTGAATGCAAACGTGCGTACGGCGGCCACTTGTCAGAAAGTGTATCGTTCCACGCGGCCCGGAATTAGCCGCGGCTATTTTTACAGGCATCTCTCGCTTTCGGCGGGAACCGACGTTTCATCCCGCCGTATACACGCTCTCCAACGTAAACGCGAATACGCGGCTAGCTCCAAGCATCCGCGAGAAACACGTGCCCGTGGATCTAGGCGCGAGTCTATCGTCAGAGCTCCCCCCGTGCTTCTTTCCCCTTCGTTTAAAAGGAATTGGATATGAAGCTGGATTATCATCGAATATAAAGTTTCCTTAACATAACAGCGCCGGCAAATCGCAGAAATTCCATCCGTCCACCTTCGTCTCCGTTCAACCTTCTTCGGACCTCAACGAATCAACCCCTCCGAGCTAATAAGCTAATAAGTTCTAATGCCAGCAGCAGGAGTTAGACTCACCTGTTCTTGGTCCCCCGAGTGTCCCCTAGAAGCTCATGTTGGGCGGTGAAGCGTCGGATGCTGGATGCTCTACTCGCTGTCGGGTCGCCGGATAAGGGTCACGGTTAGTAAGATGCACAGACGAGCGGGGAAGACGCGCAAGTGCCCGATAGCAGTTGAAGAGGACGTTTCAGGATTCGATCGATCGCCGTTTCCGTCGGTTCAGCGACTCGGTGCCGTGATCGCGCGGGCGCTCGCCGGTTCCTCCTCGGTTTCCCTGTGGACGGCTCGCGATTTTTATTTAGCATTCGCGCGTTCGTATCCCGAGGAAGGATGCGCCACCGGACCTATAGTAAACCAAACTGATCTTTCGGCTCGCGAACCAGCGAGCGTAATCTTCAAATCCCCTACCACTTGCGCGCCACGATACCGCCGTCCAGGAACGGATCATCTTCGTCTCGCCGGCGTCCACGCGAACGCGACCCGTGCGGCCAAGGATGCATCGACAGCAGAAAAGTGTACAGCTCTCGGCCGGGAATTAAGAGGAACTAACTTACGAGGAGCAGCTGAAATCTCGCGCTACTCGTTCAAAATATCTGGTTCGCGCGCGCGATTTGCGCGAGGGTGTCCGATGACCGTGTTACATTCCTGGCCCGCCTGGCGATCGTCAGATATCGCCGATGCTCGTTCATCCTCGGTGACCAGCGATTCAAAAAGCCGGGGGATCCAGCGTGGATCGTTTACTCGCCGCTCGACTTCCGCCCGAGGAAGCTGCATCTTCGCGGCGCGGCACTGATCTACCTCGTGGTGTCGATTGCGATTCATGCGGGCTCGTTGCGCGCTGCACATTTATCGGCTGGATGTAAGATCGCGTTTGTTGGCCACGCGGCGATCCACGATCGCGCGAGATTTATCGCCGCGGCGCACGCGTCCCAACACCCCTCGATCTTTACGGCTATAAAAAGCTTTCTTTCCAATCTCTGCTCAGTATGCGAACGAGATAACGCGTGGCTCTGGGAGAATACCAATGCCGATGCGCTTTCAGGACGGAGACGAAGACGCGGCTGCTGGGAAACTTGGGAACGTTGCATTCTTTGTCTCTTAAAGGGGTGGTCTTTGGTTCTCGCTTTTAAGAGAGAATATATATAATTCGTCGCGAGTGATTGAAACTGTTTTCTTGGCTCACGATCCGACGCAATTACCATATCGATTAACGATTCCGCATCGTGTGCAACGATGACCACGCAAATGATTGCGAGCAAATAGCGATATGCTAGTTCCCAGGGGTCAGATCTATCCCTTCCCTTAGAAAAATGTAGAACAGTGTATCGTCTAGTTGTACAAGGAGCTTGATAAGGTGTGAGTCTACTCAGCTGTTTGCTATCAACGCCTTATATCTCGTGTACGACCTCGTTAACTATCTTTAAACTCTTTCGCGGTGCTCCGTGTAGCGCTATGAATACAAGCTTCTGTAGAAGTGTTACAGTAGCTCGTTTTATAACAGAAATGATCGGGAGATAAGAGCTCTCCTGAAAGAGGCACGCGGAAACAAGGTCACGTATGATAAGTCCTTGGGTGACCCTTGGTCGCTTTTCGTTTTAATTCTCCGCTTCCTGCAATCCTGTTTTTTAGGAACGTCGTTAAGACAGTCGCTTAAGAATTGCATAAGGAACCCTATTATCCTACCTGCGAGCGTCCAAAATTATTCCAATCCCAACGGGACAGCTTCAACCGCGCCTCTTAAGTGTAACCTTCGCGGTGTCTTCCTCTTCTGTTTCGTAATATCGATCATCGCGAGTCATATAACAAGGATCTCGCTGCACGAGGCAATAGTCGTCGAGAAATAGAAATCCTAAGAACAACAGAAATTCATGTTACACCGTCGAGTCCAGACTCCAAGCGGCACCCTTCGATCAAGTCTCTCTAAAGGGTCCAAGAAATCCCTGAAACGCTGCGTTAATACAATATACTGACAATCGGCTCGGGTTGAATGAAATAATTGCCCCGACATACATTCCACGCGGGCACGAAGAGCACGGCAAGGTAAATCGGCCGGGCAGGCGGGGTCTATTTCGATCGCGGAAAGTAATCGCGCACCTTCCCGCCGCCGCTGACGTATGCAAATATCCCTGAGAAACTCGGGGATCGGTGTTCGTTGGGTCGAGGAAGCGAGGGAGTGACGGCGGTACAGAGAATCCTACCTTTATTAAAAATGTAAAACCGACTAGTCCAGGTACAAAGATGAAACGGTACGATGCAACGCGGCTTGATTGTGATTGCGTGTATCAAAGCGAGTATCTTCGACGGTACGGGGCGTCGATTTTACGTGTCTTGGTATCTGCAGTAGGCCGTGTCCTCGATCAGCTCCTGAGGGATCAGCTCCTCCGACGGCGACTGATGGGACACCGCCACCGCGTGACTCTCCGCCTCTTTGAACACCCTCAGCAGATTCCCGCCGACCAATTTCTTGATGTCCGAGGCCGACCATCTTCGGTCCCTCGTCAACTCTGCCAGCAGCAGGGGATAACCGGAAACGTCCGGCAGCTCGACCGGCGGGCTGTGAAACGAGATTAGAACTAATCGGAGACAGGTTGTCGTTAGCGAGGCTGATAAGAGATTTGAAGCGCGAACGAATGGAAGAAGTGGAACATTGAATCGCTCCGATCGATACGCTTATTCGTTCCACGCGAAGGCACTCGATGCGGCACGCTGCGACTCAGGCTCGCGAGCGATGTAAAAAAAAGAGAGATAATCGTTTCTTAATTGCGACGCGAGTGGTGTATCAATGATGGAAGCTGGTGAGGATGATTCACGCGAGCGCGTAAATAGAATCTAGCAGGAACAGGGAAATCGGTTCGCTGTGTAAAGGATCGATAGGGAGAGGGGATGGCATCACATCAAAGGGGATGGAACAGATGAAGAAGATTCCTGGTTGAGCTAATAACGATGAAAGCATCGCACCAACCTTAGTATGCCATCGTAGCCAGCCCCAAGGCCCACATAGTTCACACCAGCTACTCGTCGTATATGATTGATATGAGCTGCAAAGAGAGACAAGCATACAGGATTGTGCTCGCGGCGATCCTCGTTTCCTCTCTTTCCACGGGTTTCGAGAAGCAAAGAGATTTCATAACACGCGCGCGCATACCTATGACGTCGTACATGGAAGCTTTATCGCCGCAGCTTAAATGCGCGCTGTCGAAGCTGACCATAACCAGACCACCGTTCACGGACTGCAAAAAGAAAAACGAAAGTCGGCCAATTCATACTTACGTAAACGATACACCGGGGCGCGATACCAGCTATCACCCAGCGTCGCAGAGTGCTCTTGGGGGTAAAACGGAAGATCGGCAGAAGGAAAATATTAGCCGACACTGGAGACTTTCTCTGGCCCGTTCTTTGCATAATTAAACCGTAGCTCCCAAGATACTTCGCTACGTAATCTGATAGCCCCTGTAGGTGGCAACCAGCATCCGCCTAAGTAAGTGCTCGGAGCGAAAGGGGGTAAAGGATCCAATACGATTTCCCGGCCAATTCAATTCAATTCATAGAATTGCCGGTTCGGTTCTAGAGCAGGGTCAATCTTAATCTAGGTCAGTTCTAAGTCGGCTGGCATTCCGCGATCTTCGCGCCACCAGAAACGAGGGTAATCTGCCCTCCGTTGCGTTCGGTAGAGCAGCGGGGAAAGCGGTATGTCGGAGGGAGAGTGAATCGGAACAGAAGCCAGCTCGGTTGGCTTTCTTCTCTCACCAGGTTACGGAGCACGTCGTCTGGAACGTTGCTGGACGAGTTGCAGAGTGCTCTCGCCGCGCTGTGAGAGAATATCACGGGCGCTTTGGTCACCGCCAGGGCATCCCTCATGGTCCTTATCGAGACGTGAGAGAGATCCACGAGCATCCCCAATCGATTCAGCTCTTTCACCACCGATTTCCCGAACGCGGACAGCCCGTCGCTGTGGAAATCTAACGAGGCGTCCGAATTCGGGTCCTCCACCGAGCACGAGTCCGCCCTGGGGACAATGAGATCGGTTCGACTCGTTGCTTCCCATTCTCCGGCCTCTTTCATGCCCGAGGCATCGCCTTACCACGGGGTGTTGCACTTGTGCGTCAAAGTCATGTACCGTGCCCCCAATCGATGAAAGCTTCTGAGCACCGCCATGGAGGTGCCGATGCTGTGGCCACCCTCGATCCCCACCAGGCTGCCGATCACCCCATCCTTGTGCGCCTTCTCCAGCTCCTTGCTGCTGGTCACCAGCCTGATCCTCTTCGGGTACCTCGACACGAGTCTGCGCACCACGTCGATCTGCTCCAGGGTCAGCTGAACCGCGTCCAGGAACTGCGCCTCGCATGGCACGTAGACGGACCAGAATTGCCCGCCAACGATACCCTCCCGCAACCTCACCAAGTCCGTCTGCCACTGCGAGCCCCAGCTGGCGTTTCGCGACAGGTTCTCGTCGAACGGGAAGTCCTGCAACTTAGTGCTCCCTCGGTGCTTGCGCAGGTTCCATGCGAAATCGTTGTGCCTGCAACGTGGGGCACATGGTAAACGATGCCGCTCCGGTGGCGCGGGATGGATTAAAATGTTTCTTATGTACGGAGACGTCTGATTACCCATCGATAAGAGGAATCTCGGAGAGCATTCGTCGCACTACCCGAAGCCTAGCCTGCAGCAGGTGCGAGCTTCGCAGCTCTAACGCTAAAGGTAATCCTACACCGGCGACCAAGGCACATCCGAGGAAAAAGAAACCTGCCATCACTATCCACCTTCTCAGCATACTTTGCCCTGCATCGCACGCAGAAGCCAAATTCAATACGCAATCCTAGACTTCTCTCGTGGTGTGTGTAGTGGTATATCTCGTCCCCGGACCTCGAGTTTCAAAGTTTTTGCAACGGAAAAGGGAAAAGTACACTTCCGTTCGCGGATCATTCCTCTGGTCGCCTCGACGGTTCAAAAGCGATCGAGGTGATCGTCGGTCCGTGAACGAGATCGAAACCGCGTCTACACTGCGTTCCACATTAGAGCATACTGGTTTCGCGCAGGGGTACACTGCTGATTGGTAGTAAACCGGCAGCGAAAATGCTACGACCAATCGCGAAAGTGCTACGACCAATCGCACGTGTCAGATTCGTGGGAGCTGCGCAGATCGGTCGCAAATCGGTAGGGGCGTCGGTATGCTCTAATATGGAATGCAGTGTAATCTCAGGTTGATTCATTTCTCAAGGGATTTAACAGTGGCGTGTACGTTTTCGGATGCATTGTCAATTCTTTGGGGACCTACCGCTTTCCCTCGGCGGTTCTTTGTCCTTGTCCAAGGAAGTGGAGACACCCATGTCCTTCGTGTGGTGTATCGCATCGCCATTAGGCAATTTTCTCATTAGCTCCGGCGACGAGAGTTGCAAGCAGGTCTGCGAACATGTTGTTAAGTACAGTCTCGAGCAGATTATTTTTTACCCCTTGCACTCTTGCTCTCCGTGTATACATGCGAAACGGGAAGAGGACTGAAGAAAGTTGCCGTCTCTGGGACCATTTAATTTGAATGAAATTATAGTTCGAATTATTAAAATTCCGTTCTCTCAGAGACCAATACTTTCCTACTACTTTTGTTCCTTCTGTTCGATACAGTAGAATTCGCTCGGGAATGTTGTTATCATAGGCGTAGCGATAATGGGCGGAAGTAGAAGTGGCAAGAAAAATTGAAGCAGTAATTACTGTAAATCGAATGAATTAGTGAAGCTGGTTGGATTACCTCCAATATGTCGACTTCTTTTCGCCTCGGTGGCGGGGACCGATAAACCATGCCATCCTTATTCATCCCGTAAAGCTCAAACATTATTTCCTCCCTTGAGCGGCCGCTCTGTTGCTTCTGCGAGCAGTTTCTCAGGACGGTAAATACTGAAGGGAGCGTCTGGATTTACGGGATACTAACGCATGCGCCAACTCCCGTATCGACCCGGCATCGCGAAAACGTTTTAAAACTAAAAAATTTCGCATAATCGACGACAATCGGAGAAAAAATTGATCGACGAGCCCCGTGTTTCCGTCTACGGATACTAAGGTCCTCGTTTTCGCAAACCTGCCCACCTACAAATTACAATACAATTCATTTGTAATACGTAGTTGCGAGGCATCGAACGTTTCAGGCGCAGCAGAATAGAAATCTTCTCTAATCATTTTTTAATCACCTCCAAACGTAATGTCTTCCTCATTTGATATTCACAATGAGATTCGAAATACACGTGAGTGAAAGAACTCGATTCTATCCGTAATAATACATTACACTATAAATTAATACTTAACAGTCTTAATAGAATAGATTCTCTACGAAGTAATTTAAATTCTTCTAAAAAACGCGCGTATATATATAGCTAAAACAAAGATATACTTTGTGTCATGTTCTGCTCTCCTATTTTATGATATTATTTCATTATCATAGCGATCTGACAAGAATCTACATGGAACCTTGAAGACAATTGAGTAAACAATCGCTAGTTTTACATACTTTTATTTGTTACATCGTTCTAAGGGAATAGTGGATGATACAACGATGATCTCGAGCAGTTTCGTTTGAAAAGCCGTGCGTGCCGCGGTTGCGAGGGCATGCAGGAAGTCGCGAGGCACGCGTCGCTTCCAGGCTGCGCAGAAACGTATGCGCGTAGCTCGATTCCAACCGCCATATACCGCCATATTGTTTGCGGTAGTCGCGCACATAGTCGGTCAGTTCGTGCCGCGGTCCCGTGAGTTTTTTTCTGCCCGTCTGTGAGCCCCTCTGGGAAAGTTTGCAAACATTTCGCGTAAAAGCAATATGAAGAAGACCAAGGACGTGTCAGACGAGGACGAATATTCCGCAGACGATCCAGAAGAAATGGAAGGAGCATCCGAAGAAGAGTGGACTCCCGAGGCCGGAGCCGAAGTAAGCCCACGCTACCGATGCTTTCCACTTTCCTCTTATCTCGAAAATATGCCCTCGCATTTCCCGATTAACCGTAATCCCCTACCTTCATTCGTACGCTACTCGACGCGACTCGCTCGCCCACGGAACGGTTTACGCTCCATTATTCGCGGCGAAAGATCTGTCAATCGGAATCGTTCTTATCAGGATTCCCTACATTTTTCCCCGAGCGCAGGCTAAGAAATCTCGACGTTTCCCGACGAGAAATCGGCGCTGCTCGCCGAAATGTTTATGCTTTCTCGTTTATCTGCTACCCCCCCGGCTATTGTCAGAAATGGATGGTGTTTAATCAATCTCGCCGAGCAGATAACGGAAAAACACGAATCGGTTGTGTAGCTGCTCGAAGCCGTGACATGCACGCTACCCGATGCACCGCGAATCTCCGAAACTGTTATCGTTGGTGGAATATTTTAAGAAAATTTTCTGCTCCGCCGTCCGGCGGTTATTCGAATCGCTGGGAAATTTCATACCGAAGCGTATTTATTACGAGAAAAATGGTTATTCCGAAGGACAGCATTGGGTCCGCCACGAGTCGTCGTTGCCGGCCGGTCGATGGCGCCAGTCTATGAATTTTTCAAAACAGTATAACTGTACTCCGATCGTGCATTTCATTTTTTACTCGCGCGTCTCGTAATTTGGAATTTTTTTCTCGCGGTAAATGTCGATTTGAGAGTTATGTATTTAAATCGATATTGCAATTCGCCGCGCGAGCATTATTCAATGCATAGAACGGTTTTTGCTCCTGGAAATCATGCTCGCGATAGACACAAACACGAATTATAAATGCGCATGTATATGCATCTCATCGATGTTCCCAGCAGCTTTATGTATCTTTATCAATTTCAAGTACCATAAAAACATACGTGCGAGCGTTGTATTTTGAACCTCTGGGATTAGCGAAAGTAGATTGCAAAACGAGTAATCAGCGAGTAAAGAAAACACTTTTTCACTCTCACGCTTGTAATCAGTGACCCTCGATTTTTGTCAAGCCGAACACATTTAATTACACGTTTCCTCCTCGCCGATAATTACTACGCACGTAGCGAGAGAAATTTCACTGAGTATTACAATGTTAATACTAACGCTACTCAGGGCGGAGTTAAGAAGAGGCCACAAAGAGAGGCAGCTAAGAAACGCCAGCATTCGGAAGAGGAAGAGGACGAAGAGGAAGAGGAGGACGAAGAGGAAGACGACGAGGAGGACGAGGAATCCGATTCGGACACAGGAAAGAAGCCCAAAAGGAAAAGACGATCAAAGAAAGAGGAGGACGAAGAGGAGGAGGACTCCGATGATAACAGCTTTAACGAATCTTCCGGAGAAACGCCGAAAGATTTCACTGTGAGTTTTGTCCCGAGACACGTTACCTCTAACTGTTACAGTTCGATAATAAATAATACCGCACTGTTTGCCTTGCTTCTCGTAGTCCGGCGCGTTCGTCGTCGCGAAGGCTGACATTGGAGGAAGCACGGATCCAACATTGTGGAGGATAGATGGGAAAGCATTGCTTCAAAAATTTTTACCTTTCAAAGAAGACGGAAAGACATTATACAAAAGCACGTCGACGGTAAGCCTCGATATGCCTGTCTTAAGGGGGAACACCACTGTGACGGCCGGAAAAGTAAGCCATTTTTAAGAATTTTTTTTCGGGAATAATTTACAGTTTTCATAGAAAATTTTTATTATCTACCTTTAGTACGCTGTCTTAAGGGACTATACAAAAAAATAAATAGAAGAACATCCATAAATTTTAATATATTAATTAATCTTCCAGACCCACCCACGCGAGCTGGTCGAATGTGTAACTATGAAACAGCAGATCCGAAATCAAATTTCATTTTTTTTTTATAAACTATATGAGTGTAGTTTCCGTTGTGCGTACCGATTTCTTAAACAAATTATTTTTGTAAAAATGGTGCGCTTTAGAAGAAAATTTTCGAAAACCTGCGAATAAGAGGGACAGTTTTTCAAGCATATTTAAAAAAGTTTGTTTTCAATCCAAGAATCCGTACGTACAACCGAAACTACACTCGTATAGTTTAGAAAAAAAAATTAAATTTAATTTCGGGCCTGCTGTTCCATAGTTACACATTCGACCAGCTCGCGTGGGGAGGTCTAGAAGATTAATTAATGGATTAAAATTTATGGATGTTTTTCTATTTATTTTTTTTGTATAGTCTCTTAAGACTGCGTACTGGAGATAGATAATAAAAATTTTCTATGAAAACTGTAAATTATTCCTGAAAAAAAATTCTTAAAAGTGGCTTACTTTTCCGGCCGTCACAGTGGTGTTCCCCCTTAACCCTTCGTGGTCACACGGGGTGTATCGCACCCCAAGAGCAAATTTCAATTTGAAATATCGCATCTTTACGTCTTCCAAAGGGGATTTATCGCAAAAGAAAAAATAAAAAAAATTTAAAAAATCGGTTTTTCCCCACGACCGTGGAAAATCGCTCATTTTCAACTGCAAACTTTATCGTATCAAAATTTACATTTCTAGAAAAAGACTATTAGACCATGTCTGTATATCTATTACGAATGTACAATTATCCCTGAAAACTTAAAAGATTCAAAAATACGAAAATGGTAACTCAAAAAATTACGCTGGGGTACAGTGAACCCCGTGTGACCAATTTGTGATTATAAGGTGTGACCACGAAGGGTTAAAGTTATTTCGCCTATGCTCCTACGGCCGTTTAATAAATCCCTGTATTTTCAGTATTCTGGGTGGTCGGTAAATAACAAAGACAAGTACTTGGCTGCACAAGTCACTTTCAAAGTGCAAAGTAGAACAGAGACAATTGTTGAGCTTCGTCTGGATCAGCAACAACAGGAAGTTGTAAAGTACGTATCCTCGCCTTTCCCAGCCCCTTTCGCCGCAGTAGCCTTGTTGCAATTCGTGACCATTCGTCTTTTCCGTTTCAGAGACGAAAAAGAAGACTAAATATAAGGTCGCGGTTGATCTTATTGTTTATGTACATTTTAAGGTATGCTAAGAAAGAATACATTTACATTCACATGTACACAACAACACTATGCAGACATATGCAAACACAATGAATGCAGTTTACAAAATGATATTCTAGCGGGTTCGTGTTAAAAAAAAAAGGGGAAAAAATGTAAGATTCAGTGGACCATGAATCTCAGTTTGTTGCGAAGGGTAGCTTTACGTGTAATTGATAGTTCTGCCAAACGCGTACGTGTGTTTCAATTAATGATAAAGCTACCTACAAGCCTGCGTCTTTATTCGATCCTTTAAACATATAATACAATATATACTCACGTTTTGTGTTTTATAATTTTGACGGAAAGTCCGGATTTTTTAATCTGTCTTGCATTTAATGTGTAAAACACCTCACCGTTGTCGTTTTCTGTCCCCCGGATAATAGACACCCGGTATAAAAGCTTTTGGGCGCAGTCTTGAGTTCGAAATTCACTCGGCTGTCTGTTGTACTTCGAATAATTATGACTATGGTAAAAGCAGTTTCATTAACTAGATCCTCCATTACGTTTAGTCACCAAAAGGCAAATATTAGGATATAGAAAAGAATCGTAATGTCAGTTACCGTTTAATCTTGTGTTCCTATCGCCGTGTAAATTTATTTGGTAAACCGTGCTGTTCCTATTCTCGGCAAAAAAAAACTTTTCGTGGCTATAAATATTATGTATCATGGGTTTATATTAATGTCAACAGTGTGAATAAGAAATTGAATTGTATTTGTCATGAATCATGTTCAGTGGTATGTCATGTTGGACCTAGTTTCATGGATAAAAAAAATTATGGTTCACATACATAAAGAAAGAAAGAAACAGTAAAAATTGTGTTAAATATTTATTCAGTATTCCTATATGCTTGTACATTTCATCGTATCATCTACAAAGCTCCTACCCTGTTTGTATAATCTATGTACATCACACTTATCGGAATGTAGGCATATAATAAGGAATATAGTTTTCACTTTAAGTTTAGGAGTTCACACGTTGAGTGCATATATTTTTAAAAAAGTATATGACAAAATAATTCCGTAAGTCCTCTTTCAGAAACGTCAAGTAACATTTCAGAATGTTTAGATTTGTACTCGAGATGTTTTGATTAGTACCTAAATATAACTCTCGCAGTTATATGTAGTTCCAATTACAAACGGTATGTGCTGAAATATAATTGATGTTAGCAAAACCTTCAAATAAAATTGTATCTTCAGTTCGTACTAAAAAAGAAATAACGTAGTAATTGTAATAACCCGAGTATATACATATTTGAGCATTAGAAAAACGACGAATGAGCTTACAAAATTAGAACTATGTGTAAGCGTGTAGCTAACAGTTGATATTTCTCTTTCGTTATCGATCATGCTAACGTGTTCTAAAGGCAGATACGCAACATAGTACAAACATCCAAATGGGAAACATGATGGAACATTACGAATAAGAACGTTTTTCTTTCTGTTACGCCTCTTAACAGATATAGATTTAAGGCGCAGTAGTGATCCTTGTCTTTTCCGGAAGTCTGTTTTCATTTTCGAATATATAAGTCATACATATTTCAAAAAGTAGTTTGCTTAATGTACATGTATCGAGAGAATTTCGCAGCTTTCATTATTCGCTAAAGAATTTTTTGTTCCTTTTGATATTTGATTGTCGATGGATCGAAGAGTCTTAAAATTTTGCAGTATATGAAATTAAACAAATTTTTATACATGTATAATATTAAGTAAAACAAGATATGTGACAGAAAAACTGTCCCTATAATCAGTTTTATGCAGTTCGTATACTTATATCTTTGTAGGTCGATGTGAACAATTTATTACTCGTCTAACGTAATATATCATTAGAAATAGACTCGATGTTCGCACAGATCCCGCACGCGCCACGTTATAGGATTGATGTTCACGCTATAAATATAATTGTTCGCTAAGTGTTTACAAATGTTCTTGTCCATAATGGAAATTATAAATGTTGGTTCGACCGTATTACCAATCACAGTTGCTATAGAAAATGTGGCCCACATTATACGCGTCCCGAACAACAAGTAGTATAAAGTACGAGAAGGTAGTTTATATTGCACATAGGTACCAATGTTCAGTAATCATCACTTATTTCGATGATTTAGAATATTCGAATTATATTCGTTGTTTTAATTAAAAACGAGACAGTGAACCTATGGGACTAGATCGTTTCGAATTCTTTTCACTGTATCTTCAATTATCCGTTAACAGTATATCACGAACTATACATATATGATGGAGAATAACATAACTATTCAGACGTCAACATAAAATTAAGATGAAACTTTCAACGCTAAGCAAATAAAGGATATCTATTAAAATTAACAAATGTAATAACATAGTAGCAATAATTTTCAAACATAACGAGAGACATTGTAATTACATGTGACAATGAAAACAATATACATCATTTGTGAATGTAACCGTATATTGAACATTGGTATTTCATCCTTAATTAATAATAAAATTTGAAATCATAACAAAATATTAGCATCTTCATTTATAACTGAAAGCATGAAAAAAAACTGTGCAGCCGTTATAAATAAAGATGTGCTCTCGCGTAGAAAACATTGGCATTGATAGTTTTTATGGTACTTATCACTTGCTGAGGTAATCCCGTGTACTACGTTCTTTATCGTGTATATAGTGCTTCGCAATGCATTACAGAGCATTATAAATAAGTAAATATGAAATGAATGTTCAATCTTTCGCGTAGCTAAATGGAATAAGTTCGAAGAATTCCCTGTGCCTAATGTTATGGTGTATAGAATGAAGTGTTTTATAATGTAATTCGTCATGAATTGTCCTTTTAAAACGACATTTCTCCCTACATGTTAAAAACCAGGCTCCAATCGCACTGACAATACGCTATTCAGCATTTCTCGAATTTCTGCCATTTCCCTTCTGTTTCTTACCACCATACTTTCCAGGTTCTTATTCTTTTTAATCATTTTCTCCATTTTCTCCCAATATTTCGTAGTACCAGGGCAACACCGACACGTCGCAGTCTCCTCTTCGCCCATGCTCACGCGTTCTAAAGACTGATCCTTCTCAATAGAGCACGTACAGTCCTGCTGTTGCTTTTCATTAAGTAAAATACTATCTACAGACTGAATACAATCATCCGTCTCATTGGAAAACGTATTCGAACATTCCGCACCACAACTCTCGTTTTCGCTTCTGGATGGCAGATCCTCCATCTTTTGAAGCGACTTTGTTCGAACGCTTGCACTAGGTTCGCAAGTACCCACTGCCTTGTAAGAGCCACACGTTTTCAAGTCGTGATAACTTATCGCGTCTATATCACTTATCCTAGTTTGCCGCTTCAAGGTTCTTCTCTTCTGGGATATTACAGACCCGCAGCTGCCATCGTCGAAAGCGTGCACGAAGCTATCGCTGTGCCTTCGTTCATGCACTGTCGATAAATTCTCTCCCGGTTTTATATTGCAAGATCCATCGCTGGCTCTTCGAAAATCATATACATTTTGCGAAGATATATTTAAAAGAATATCTTCGTTACAATCGATCTTTTCGTCTAGGCTTGTATTTCTCGTGTTCGAAGGCTCTTCGCGGGTTTTCATCGATGAATTAACATCGGTGTCGGAATGTTCTATACAGTCGTCAAATAATAATTTCTTTGGTATTATTTTCTCGGCTTTCTGAATAGCTACTTCGTCAGATATTTCTTGACAATCGATATCGGTGCCTCCCAAGTTTCCGAGTATCTCTGAATTTTCTGCGACAGCAGAGTCTCTGTTAAGATTGTTTTCGAACGATCGTTTGGCATCAGAAGGGTTGATTTCGATCAAGTCACCGTCGTGCCCGAATGCAAACGACTTTTGTCCTGGAACAGTTACATTCTCATAGAGAGATCTTAACGCCTGCTTAAAAGATACTGGCAGAGACGGAGATATAATCAATTCTTACCAATAATCATACGTTTATTGCGCATATCGGGACTTTTTGATCGTGGCCTTTCCAGAAACTGTCTACTGTCAGGCGATAGTACAGAAAATGTGCCGTTACACTGTATCGGGCTGTACTGCTCGTAAGAATTGTACATCGAGTAAGCATCCTGGTCGTGGCTTTCATGTTCCCGTAAACGTTTCATAATTTTCTGTACAATTTCCGAGGGTGCTACGTACGGCGAGCCTTTCGAATTAAAGAAAGAGAAGAGATGTAACTTTACGCTTTACGATTCGATTCCGCTACGCATTACACGATAATAATCACAATAACATCGAAACACGCAATAATAGTTTCTAAACAGAGCACAGTATGCAAATTACACAATACGATTTTATATTCATTATTAATGTTCAAGTTTTATTGCTCAACATAATCTCAAGTATTACAAGCATTTACCACTTAATCAGAAACAATTAGAGACTCTATCTAAAGTAACTCCATGGTAATACAACAAGTGTTTCATGCACATTACAGTTTCTTGCTAGTTATCACAATACAAACTTGCAAAACAATCGAGTAGCATAAATACCGAAATATAGGAAGCAAAATAATCAACGTAAACACTGTACTTCGCAATTTAAATAATATATTACCGAAAGACCTGACTGTCATATAAGACTTACAAAATTAATTGGTCCGGAATGTCTGCGATGCGGAATAAGTCTAGACACAGATAATGTGCCATCGCTTCCTATAAAATTATCATTTGTGTAACATAAATCTGTTTCTAGTTTAAGGGGACCTCCCACCCTTGACCACCTCAAAATTACCAAAAATGAGCCTCTTTGTTGAAAAATTGCAGGAAAAAACTATGAGACATGTTGAAGAAAGTGGATATATTTCTGAAAGGGCTAGCCTTACACAACATAAAAAAAAATAATTCAGTCTTAATAGGCGCCTAATTTCACCTCTGAATAAAACCACAGTAGTTCAAACCACAAACTTTCACCTTTGAGATGATCACTGCTGGCCGACATGATATCTCAAAAAACCGTTCGACATAAAGTCTTGAAATTTTCAGCACAGCTTTGGCACACCCATAGCTACGACGTGACCTACAATCATCACTGGGAAAATTCTACAACCAGTTTTATAAAGCATTTATAAACTTTTAGTTTTTCGTTAAAATTATAAAATAGTTTCCAAACGTCAGAAAAGTCGTTCAAACTTGGTCTATTGGATTGAAAGTAGGTCACGTCATGCGGAGGGATGCCCTGACGTAAATTCTTTCTTTCTTTTTGATTTCAGTCACCTCATTCTCCTGGGAGCATGTCGGCCAGCAGTGATCATCTCAAAAGTGAAAGTTTGCGGTTTGAACTACTTTGGTTTTATTCAGAGGTGAAATTAGGCGCCTATTAAGACTGAATTTTTTTTTTTATCTAATGTAAGGCTAGCCCTTTCAGAAATATATCCACTTTCTTCAATACAGGGTGATTCTGGAGCTCCGCCGGACAATGGATGCTCCCAGGTACCCCGTGGCGAGGACAAGCCCCCGCAGTGCCTCGCCGA
This sequence comes from Andrena fulva, assembly GCA_946251845.1. Lineage (NCBI taxonomy): Eukaryota > Metazoa > Arthropoda > Insecta > Hymenoptera > Andrenidae > Andrena > Andrena fulva. The sequence continues at coordinate 53,905,492 of OX276329.1, read as the reverse complement.
ATTTTATGGGTTTCGACCCTCGAAGGGGTTGGAGTGCCTATTAAGAAGTTAGAAATCTTGGATTTCCGCATTTCTCATCAGATCTTTGCGAAAACGACGCCAATTGATTCCTTATGTTTCGCCGATGAAACTGACTCCAAGAACGACGTAATTCGGAAAATAATTAAGGAAATTGCATGAAAAATTAATTTCCATAACCTCAAGCTAATTTCGTTAATAATAGTCCGATTTACATGAAATTTGGTATGATTTTCATCGGAAAAACATAAGGAATCCATCGGCATCACTTCCATATCGATACGATAAAGACTAAAGAATTATTTTATTCTGAAACAGGTATGAATCCTCGGTCGACCCCGGCAAATCGTGGTCTACCCCCCCGCAGTCGAGGGTGAAAACGTGAAATATTCATTTCAGCGTATTAAAAAATTCTTTATTCTTTATCGTATCGAAATGGAAGTTACACCAATAGATTCCTTATGTTTTTCCGATGTAAATCTTACAAAATTTCATGTAAATCGGACTATTATTAACGAAATTAGCTTGAGGTTATGGAAATTAATTTTTCATGCAATTTCCTTAATTATTTTCCGAATTACGTCGTTCTTGGGGTCAGTTTCATCGGCGAAAGATAAGGAATCAATTGGCGTCGTTTTCGCAAAGATCTGATGAGAAATGCGGAAATCGAAGATTTCTAACTTCTTAATAGGCACCTCAACCCCTTCGAGGGTCGAAACCCATAAAATTCGGCGAGGCACTGCGGGAGCTTGTCCTCGCCACGGGGTACCTGGGAGCATCCATTGTCCGGCGGAGCTCCAGAATCACCCTGTATGTCTCACAGTTTTTTCCTGCAATTTTTCAACAAAGAGGCTCATTTTTGGTAATTTTCAGGTGGTCAAGGGTGGGAGGTCCCCTTAAAACAATTTATCTACAAACTTCCTTCCATTCGTTCACCGCCGAATGTAGTAGCAACTTTTAAACCACAGCTCGTCGTTAAATACCCCATTATACGTTCCTTATTTGTAATATCAGTCAGATTCTTACCTGTTAATCCTCTATATCCCAGGGATACAGAGTCGATGGATTCGTTAGTTTCTTGCTGGTGTTTCATAAAGTCGTTAATGGCAATGCCCTTCAGCTTCGACGGTTGTAAAAATCTTTTCGGTATTCGAGAGAGCGAGCCGTTTTCTTGCGGGCTGCCCGGACAGCCGCCGAATCCAAGTCCGAGCAGAATTGCTTCCGGATCCGCCTTTCTTAACTCTAACAAGCTCTCCACGCTGCTGCAATGACTGCTGTCGGACTGCAAACTCGGATCGCGTACCAATTTATGGGGTAACGAGCTGCAAGTAAATATATATTCATGAACTTACGCCGCGAATCGGAGAGGAGCTATTACCTTAGACCTTCCCGTGCACGCCTATCGTTTACACAGTACCTGGGTAGGCCGGGTGTATTAATTGTTGGTACATTAGGAACTTTGATAGGCGCTGAAACAGTCATAGCTGGAAATTTTGTTCCCATAGAATACGGAATGTCCTTAGGCTCAGTTGGTGTCACCGGAGTAACAACTATATCGGCTGACGTTCCTTGCTGTTCACTGGTTATTAATAGATTCGATTTTATGGGCGAAGGTATCGAATCGACCCATTGTTGAACCGGGCCAGTTCGACGTCTCATCTCCCAAATCCCGCGCAGCCAGTCCGTTACTTTTATAATGGTCTCCTTGCCCACGTTTTCTGGCGAAGTATACGCGTAATGAATATCAAAGGATTTCTAAAAATAATGCTGCTTGATAAAGTAACGGCTTTTACACGCTATAGTGACGCGAATCGCAAGTTTTCGAACAGTTTTCGAACGTCTACGAACGAGGTGAAAATAACTTTATAGCTCTTAACGCTACTGTACGATGTTTACATATCTATCGTGCATATACGCGGGAATGTTAATGGAATACTGATCGATGTTGCTGTAAAAAATACCTGGATCCATATCCTCCTGGGTAGCATGAACAAGATAACGTCATTGAAATTCAATTACAATCGAAAGACGTCTACTTATACGCATTAATGAGTTATTGTTTTTATGCACGATTACGAAATTCTATGTTCCATCGATGTGCATTCGAAACGCGATCAAGTTAAACCATGGAATGCAATGGGTTTGCACCTACCTTGAGTTCAAGCGAAATAATAGAGCGAATAAAACGTTCCCATTCGAGTCAAAGCGTCTTTAAACGCATGTTTAAACAAGCATCGTTCCTTGAACGATTTGTGCTCCGCGGAGCGATTGAGAACAGAACAGCCACTTGTTACCCACACGGTAGGAACACTTCAGGGCCGTGCGATGCAGTGCCACTATCGCAAAGTGCAAATGCACATATTTCAATTACCATCGTATCTCTACTCGTTACACATTGCGTTCAACCGAACTGATGCACGAACTCGATAGATCCCGGCGTTTGCTGTTTAATAATTCCGTAGAAGTTTCTCCTGATAGATGAATTTACAAAAAAATCGAACAGTCGACGATCTCGTCGATCCACGCATACGCGGATGTTTCCAATGAAAAAGCATGTAACGATAATTAAAAATTGTCGCCAGTATTTACATGAAACGCAGATATATCATATATATATATATACGCACGTGTATATATAATAGTTATCAGCAGAGTTTGAACTGTAGTAACTGTACTGTGCTGACAAGTGCAGCCTTCAAATTATATACGTATATAATCTCTCGCTTACTGTCGCGTGTTCCGCGAATGTTTCTCACGCGACAAAATTGCCGCGTAAGAATCACGGGTATCTGACTGACCTGATCTTTTAGATAGGTATATACCTATCGCTTTCATTCTTACCCAAATACACGTATGTTTATATAAGCATATCGTACTACGAAACATTCGGAAATTTTGTAACATTATTATACAGACGGAGAGACAGAGAAATGAAGAGTCGTCATCGACGTGTCAGAAAAGAAGAAAAGTATCGTCAAGACCGGGACAGGTCCGACAGTGAGGATGAGGAGGAATCAGGTTAGGATTTAACATTTCGTCGTGGTTAGCGAAATGTAATTTATTCGTTCAATTTCCAGAGAAAGAAGAAGGCTACCATGCCCCGTTCCCAGTTGCCATGTGGGATCTCCATCAGTGCGATCCCAAAAAATGCTCCGGCAGAAAGCTCGTTAGGCATGGCTTAGTGAAAGTTTTGGGGTTAGGAAATCGATTCCCCGGGTTAGTTCTTACTCCGGTTGGTAAAAAGGTACACGGAGTCCGAATAAGAGATAACGCAGGTCTGTCATAGGTATCTGTAGCAAACACATTCTTCCGCAGTGCGTCAGTCCAGCGGATCGTGATATCGTTCAGCAGCATGGTTGCGCCGTGGTTGACTGCAGTTGGGCGCGCCTGGACGATACTCCGTTCAGTAAAATGAGGTCTCCGAATCCTCGCCTTTTACCGTTCCTAGTTGCCGCGAATCCGATAAATTACGGTAAGCCGTGTCAATTGAGCTGCGTAGAAGCTATAGCGGCCACGTTGATCATAACGGGCTTCCCCGAGGATGCAAAGTTTTACCTCGGCAAGTTCTCTTGGGGCCATTCGTTTCTGGAACTGAACGACGAGTTGCTAGAAAAGTATTCGCTTTGTACTAACGCGGAGGGAATTATAGCTACCCAGGAAAAGTACCTTGCCGACGCTAAGCAGGAGAAATTAGACAGACAAGGTAGTTTAATATGTTACGTTAGGGTGGACCTTAGTTACTCTTGTCGAAAAATAATTTTGAGATTTTTGGCGGGGACATCCCCCAGGATTGTGCCATTGGGAGAAAAAATAATGTGTGCAAAATTTGAAATCGATCGGAGAACGGGAAACCGTGCCTCATCGCATTTGAAATTTTTTTATTTTTCGAAACTCGTTTTTCTCCATTGTAGTATGTATATCGTTAATATACATTTTTATATATCGTTGAATTTGTCTTTTTATGCTGTGCGATAATGTGGAATCAAAGTATAAGATCACTTAAAAAAAAACATCATGACCTAAAATCTCAAAAACCATGGACAAAATTATTTTTTCGTTGGCATTATATTTACGCTGTCAAACAGTACAACTTTCGTCTGAAATTTTTTTTCATATAATTATAAATAACAGATTAAAGGGTAAAGTGCACTCGAAATTCACAAATTTTTGCAGATATTATTCTATTTATTTTAAAAACTAGGGGTCTAGAAGATAATCTGACTAGTCCACACGATGCAGCAGACATTTTTCCTTCGGAAACATCAACAAAAGTGGTAAGTCACGTTTTGTTTTCCATACAGAAAACAACAGCGGCGGGCGTATCCATTACCGCTCAGCGACAGAATCGCTTAAACGCGCGTGACTATCACTGTCGGCGCCGTACGCTTTGTCAAACTATTTCGCTCCGGTATTGAAAACGAAACATGAATTACCAGTTTTGTTGATGTTTCCGAAGGAAAAATGTCTGCTGCATCGCGTGGAGTAATCAGTTTTTTTTCTAGACCCTTAGTTTTTAAAATAAATTGAAAGATATCTGCAAAAATTGGTACATTTCGGGTGCATTTTCCCTTTGATCGTTGTTTAAATATATTTAAATGGTAATAATGCAATAATAACTTATATCGTTGTATACCGGAGGGTTGATAGAATACTTTGACGGTACAAGCAACCGAATAACTATTACTGTTTGAACACGAAAGATGTTCAAAGTTGAAAATTTGCACTTTTTTTAAAAAAAACCAATTTTTCGAAAACCGAGGGTGATGGCGAAAAACGGTTTGTGAATTCGTATTCAGCGCACAAAAATCTATAAGAAACAGGTATTGAATGTTACAAGTCCAGATGGCTGTTGAATAGTTACAATTAAACTCGTCCATGAGTTTGACTTCTCGTTCGGCCGAATCGTTTACTGCTAAATTATTCACTATATTTAATCCAATATTATAATTGGGTTCATTTTCCCATTCTAGAGAATCCATATTTATAAAATCTGTTGAAACAGTGTATTCATAATGAAAGTATCGGTTATTTCATAAAAATTTTGAAATCTGTTATTTATAAATATATGAAAAAATTTCTTAGACAAAAGTTGTACTGTTTGAGACGGTAAAAATAATGCCAACGAAAAAAGTTTATTCTGATGGTAAATTTATGAGATTTCAAGGTCATGATTTTTTTTTTAAGTAATTTTATACTTTGATTCTATATTGTTACAGAGCGTAAAAAGACAAATTCAACGATATATAAACATGTATATTAACGATATACTACATTCGAGAAAAATGAGTTACAAAAATAAAAAAAATTTAAATGCAATGAGGCACGGTTTCCCGTCCTCCGATCGATTTGAAATTTTGCACACAATATTTTTTCCCCCAATGACACAATCCTGGGGGGTGTCCCGAAAAAAAAATTGAAAATCGAAAAATAAGGTCCACCCTAATGTTACGTATTACGTCGTCTTTACGCCAGTACCATTCACGACATTTCTTATTCGTTAGCTGTATCAGATTTCCCCCCGAGTGATTCGGAAAGCGAAGACAAGGAAGAAGGGGCGGCAGCGCCAGAAGTACCAGAAGTAAAAGACTTAGAACGCGGACTTGCTTCTATGCTTAACACGTGACAGGGGATACGTTAAACGATATAAATGTAACACGAACGTTATTCGCGTTCAATGGTATATATCTTTTTTACATTGTACTTGCTGGAAATAAATCGAATACGCGTGTACAGCTTCTATTTCTCGTAGTCAGGAGAGAAGGTAATCGATGAATTGATATAATAGCCGTAATGAATGAAAAACGGAATGCACAGTGGTCTGGAAAGCGGCGTTTTGTGGCCAAAATTCTGATCTTTCTGAAACTTGGTGATTAAGGGTTTTTGAGGTCGCTGATAACGAATTTGGCACCAAAAATTCAAAATTCAAAATGGCGGATTCAATATGGCGCGCATTGTGGTCTGGAAAGCAGTATTTTATAGTCAAAATTAAAAATCATAGCCGTACTAGAGAAAAAAGAGAAAAAGATTCAGCTCTAACATTATCTTTGACTTAAAAAAAATAAAACATTAAAAATACACGCGTACGGGACGCCCAAACACCTCGAGCGTCATTTCTAAAAGTCTGCATAAAATTGAAGGTTGCAGGAGGTTGCACTTGAAATTAACATGCTCTTGTTAACAATTGTGTAAGCTATCATGTAAAAAAAGTCCGATGTTAATTTCACTTAATCATTTTTTTATAAGCCTTCTCAAAGTTTAAATTCATATAAACATTGCACTATTTGTTCATGGACTAAAAAATGCCTATGATACATATAAATAACTGAAATATACTTCGTTACTTATATAACTGTATGATATAAACACGTATTTTGATGTTCTATAATGAGTAATTACAACAATTAGTTTCACTTAAAATTTCATGATTTACACTTTATAACACTATATCTGATTATAGAATTGCCTGAAATATATAATATGATTGGAGTTTGAAGGTTTCGGGGGTTATCAATACATAGGAAAAAAAAATTTCTGTAAACATTGAAGTTGAAAAATTGACGTTTGGCCACAAAACGCCGCTTTCCAGACCACAGGTAGTACGTACTGCGTAGCATCGTTTGAATCTCGCGCCCAGTTGCGGACAGTCTCCGCGCACGCCCCGGCCCGAGCCTGCAAGATGGCGGTCAGTGCCTCGCAAGCTCGTTGCTCGGTCAGTCGCACAGCTGATACCACCGGTGACGTCAGTGAAACAAAGCCATGCGCGGTCGATCGCAGCCGCGAAGCAATCTGAACGAGCCGAGCCGAGCCGTCCCGCGACCAAACATTCGGCGTCCGTGAAACAGTGAGGTGCGTTGCGCGGTTATTTTTTCGCCAGAAGGGTTTACGATCTGTGCGCGCGAGCGCGGTGGTTCTCGCGTCGTCTTCCTCGCGAACGAGATGCCGTTCATATCGAAGGACTGGCGTAGCCCGGGCGAGGAATGGGTAAAGACCGTCGAGGGCTGGGAAAAGAAGAAAATCCTCGAGTGCGCCAACAACAAAACGCTTTCCCTCCTACTACGGTGAGTGCCATACACGAGCCCGTCGACATCTCGCGTTCCCCCCCGAAACGCGTTTTTTGTTTTCAAATCCAGCGGACGTTGACGACCGCACAGTCGTTTCCGGGTAATCGGTTCGCCTCACAGCTGTTACATCGATCGGGCGACAGGTCCCGATTTGTTTACAATCCCAAGCCACCGCGAGTGTGTCCTGACATTCCTGACAGTCGTCCGCCTGTCATCCCGTCGAATGAACCGCGACGAAAGAGATTCGCCTCGAGGACGGTTCGTCGTTCAGGATAGGGCTCTGGCTTTGAATTATGAGTTCCCTCGGGAACCTCTGGATGGTGCCAATTGTATCCACTTCGCGCGTGCTTCGTAGCCACCGATGGAGTCGACTCGTTCGCTTCATAGAATGATATGTACTGTCAAACGCATTTGGCGATGTCGGAGCGCAAATAAATAACGTTTTACGTTCCAGTTCCTTTTAATACGCGTCACTCTCGATTTGCGCGTTGCATACGTCGAGTGTGTCGATTCAGCGTCCGTGAGTTAACTTTTATCCAGAAAATCATTTCGCTGTTGCGTACGAGCTCGGGGAAACAATAAACTCGGAATATTTATCTAAGTTTGCAGAGAGGGAAGAAGTTGTCTTTAAAGTTCTCCACTCGTTTATGGCAATGCCCATCATGGTTCCAAAAATAGACCATCGGTTTTGTTCTCCGCGAGTTCTCAGGACTTTTTCAGCAAAACTTTTTCCATCGCAAGAATCGTTCTCCCGTTCTACCGTATCCACGCATCCACGGCGCGACTTCGCGAGTCTGTTCGAAGATGCATAGAGGACCAATAGGCGATTTCATTCCAACCGTTATGTGGTTATTGCGCGTATGTGTTGTACGTTACTTCTCCCCCTCCAACCCCCGCTCCCCCTTTGTTTCCCGCGATGGCGAACACCGTTGTGTTTCTCAATTAATCGTTGCGTACGTACAGGGTGTGCGTGCGTGTCGACGCGAGCGCACTCGCTTTGTGCGATTCTCCCTTTTGGTTTCGCGCCTGTGTGGGCAGGTATAGGCACACACGCACGCCCTCGTGTGCGACTTTAAGCACCGGCGTCGCGAGACCGTGAAAGCTCGCGCCAATGTATATACACCGCAGACAGATGGACGAGCCCGTCGGGGCTGCATAGTCGCCACGCTTTCGCGCGCTTCGCGAAAGAAACGCCACCCTTTCTCTCCTTTGGATATATCGCTAGAAAACGCGTTTCTCGTTGCCCGTCACACTTTTTCTATTTATAATTTATACATTATCGTTCATTTTCTCATTCGAAATCTTAATTACGAAGGAAGGAACGCCGTAATATAAAAGCTAAATTGTATATGGGGGTACATAACTGTATGTACTCATCTTTGATCCCTTATTTTTAAAGAAATTCAAGTGTGATTCCTAGAATACTTTTGCGTACCTGAATACCGTCAAGGACCCAGTTCCTGATCACTTAATATGCAAAGGGAGCAGTTTCTGATCAACCTAAAACATTTTACTATGAGCTATCAAATGTTTGCGTATAAATTTAAAAATACTTCATATTTATTTAGTCATTTTTTTTAATAAATTTGTATCGTGATAAACTTATTATTTGGTATTTATATGTATACTAAACTGATCAGGAACTGGGTCCTTGACGGTAGATATATAGAGTTATTTTATTTGTTACAAGATAGTTCAGTGAGCTCCGTTTTACTCGTTTTTTGCTGTCTCTCGCGTTACCGGAGTTCCACATAATGTATTGCTGCGATTCTATAACTACTGCCGCGTCGCACTTAAGCGGAGCAATTTTAAGAACGATTTGCAGGGCGCAGCTCCGTAATTCCGACTGTTAACGATACACAATTTGTCTGGTACAGCGATTACGTGTCCGTTGGCCTTGGCTTCCGGATAGTAGCGTGCAGCTTCGCTCTCAAGATCTACGCGAAACGCATTACCAGCAAGCCACTTTCAACTTCTTTGTCACGTACAGCAATAACAAGCAGCTATAGATATAATAGACACCCTTCTACGTGTAGTATAAACATTCGAAAACATTCATTTAATAAACCCGCTATAATCGGAACAAGCTCAATTAGCCATTAAAAACGGCCCCCACAATGACACCGCCGAATATGATCTCTTGGTTGTATCAATGCACGATCCATTTGCAGAGCGCAATTGTTCGGCAAATTAGTGCTCGTTCTGTCGGAACAAGGACAAGTTACCTATGGTTGGAGGAGCGGAGGTCGAATTTCCGAATGCGAGGATAGCATCGGTGTAACCCATCGCACACGCGACCCTGCGGAAAAGTGGGTCATGACCCAGCTACCGTGACCTGCACCAATTTCGCAAATCTCCTTCTGCATCTCCTAGTCCTGATAAATTCGATTCGACGATATCGCGCTGCTTGGCGAGCACTCCTTTACATCCCTCGCGGTCTTAACCGACGAATTACCCTCCTTACCCTCGTCAACGAAATTCCACGGGTCCCGAGATACGGAGGTACATAGAAGCAGCCTTCGCTAATGCATGGGATACGCTACTCGCTCGACAACGTGCATCACCGTTAGTTACATAATATCGCGGATTATTGGTGCGAGGTTTCTCTCCCCGAGTCTCGTAAGCGCGTTAGCGCAAGGTCTTTGTTGGGCGACCACAGCGCCGATTCGTCGACCTTAACGCTTCGTAGAGCTCGAAAATGCGAAACGACAGGGGACTAGGCAGGCTGTAGAAAAATCTGTTGAGACTGATTGTTTCTTTTTTTTTTCTTTTTACAGCGGGGACAAAGATGCGCTCGACAAGAAGGAGAAAGACAAAAAGAAGGGTGAGTGCCCCCGATTTGCCCCGATTTTGTTCCTCGATTTACCAAGGTACGGATGGTAGGGGTGAATTTCAAGAAGCGCGTACCGAGCCGTAAATGTAACAATGATTTTTTTGGAACTTTAATACTCCGCGTCTGATAGGGCGTGAAGACGCCCTGATCGTTTGGATTTCTCCACTAATCTTGCCGTGTAATTTTAGAGAACGTCGTCCAGCCGCATTGCCACATCACGCTCAAGTGCACGCGCGAGGTGAGTGACTCCTTCCACCCCTGCTTATATTTAAACCAGCCTCGCGTAAGGGGAGGGACGCGGGATTTGTTCGCTAAGAAGCTCCCGCGCGTTTGTCGCGTATGGATTAAGAGAACAGAACAGAAGAAAGGTATACACGGAGGGGGAAAGGAAATAAAAAAGGGAAAGTAACGGCCGGCAAACGCCTCGACTACTCTGCGACCACTATTCTTAGGTTCGGAAACTGAACGATTAAATAGAAAGGGCGATAAAGAAGACTAGCGACGCGCGCGCCCCTTTTTTCTGTTCGCAGATCGCGGGCTTCAACGGGCTGAGCGACGCGCTCAAGAGGCTCGACTTTTTGTCCGCGGTGCACGATTGCCGTCGATTCAATTATATCGTGCGGCTGCTGGACCTTCTGGTCAGCCACAGAATGGGAGGGCTCAGCGGGTGTGCCCAGCGCGTGCTCTTCAATATGCTGGAGGAGGTCGCGTTGGAAGGTAAATTGCAGCCGAATCTCTCTGTTTCTTCCGATACAATGGCAAATGCTCCACAGTGTCGTTATCCCAGCAACAAACTGGAAGGCTCCGGCGTCTGATCGAGAGAGTGCGAGCCTTCAGCGCGGGCTGCTGTTGGGGTGGCAGACCATTGGGCTCCGTAATCCTATGGGAAAAGCACAAAGCGGCTTTGGAGAGAATCCTACAAATCGCCTCGTCCATCACTATAACTCAGGTGTGAACCGCGAGTACCTTTGGGGAATGTGTATGCAGCTAGTTAACCAGTAATAATAGTCCAGTGAAATTAGGATTTGTCTTCGGAATAAATCCCAGCAAGCTAAATTTTGGTATGGGCCTTTATTTGGTCGTTTTAAACAATATGTCAAAAGTCCCCATCGATCCGAGTGCCGCTAAAAATTTTACAGAGGGTTGAAAAAAAAATAACAGTTTTTCGCGAATATCTCGTTATCTAGCAGTTTTGCGACAAAAATAGGTCTCACACAATTTATAACCTAGGAAATTCTCTACAAAAAAGGTTGTATGAGTTGTTTTCGTAGGAGTAACCATTTTCATGTGTGCCGGGTTACCAAGTTTCAACCCCCATACTTTTGACAAGGGAAGATCCCGAACCCGGAAATTCAGAAAATTATGAAACTCTGTAAATATGTAGCGGAAGTCCTGCTGAGTACAACGAAATTTCGTTTGCTGCCCAAATTCACTCCAAGAGGGTGCAATTGACCCCTGAAAATTTTTTTATTTTGTATTATTACTCGCGAACTGTAGGAGATAGAAAAAAAGTGTTCAGGAAAAAGTTACTTCTCTTAATTAGGACTAACATTTGGTAAATTATAGTTCTTACAGTTCTTACGGTTCGTGAGTTATAACACAAAATCTAAAAAAGAACGGATTTTCAGGGGTCAATTTCACCCTCTTAGAGTGAATTTGGGCAGCAACAAAAATTGAGTAATACATACCTATATATCCTCTACTTATCCCCAAAGATTAAAGTTTAAATTTGTTCACTCGAAGGGGGTGAAATTGACCCCTGAAAATCCGGCTATTTTCCGATTTTGTGTTATAACTCACGAACCGTAAGAACTGTAAGAACTATAATTTACCAAATGTTAGTCCTAATTAAGAGAAGTAACTTTTTCCTGAATACTTTTTTTCTATCTCCTACAGTTCGCGAGTAATAATACAAAATAAAAAATTTTTCAGGGGTCAATTGCACCCTCTTGGAGTGAATTTGGGCAGCAAACGAAATTTCGTTGTACTCAGCAGGACTTCCGCTACATATTTACAGAGTTTCATAATTTTCTGAATTTCCGGGTTCGGGATCTTCCCTTGTCAAAAGTATGGGGGTTGAAACTTGGTAACCCGGCACACATGAAAATGGTTACTCCTACGAAAAAAACTCATACAACCTTTTTTGTAGAGAATTTCCTAGGTTATAAATTGTGTAAGACCTATTTTTGTCGCAAAACTGCTAGATAACGAAATATTCGCGAAAAACTGTTATTTTTTTTTCAACCCTCTGTAAAATTTTTAGCGGCACTCGGATCGATGGGGACTTTTGACATATTGTTTAAAACGACCAAATAAAGGCCCATACCAAAATTTAGCTTGCTGGGATTTATTCCGAAGATTGGGCAGATTTCCGTCTAATTTCACTGGACTATAATGGGAATAACGGTTTTGTAGCAGCTCGTCGTTAACGAAATGAATTGTGATCTGTCTAGCCTGATGAGGAGCAGCAGCCACAGTGGTCAGATCTGCCTCCCGAGTGTCGCCGGGAGGTGCTCCTACGGCTGAGCGACCCGCGAGATATCGAGGCTTCCTCGGAAGCTTGCGAGCACCTCGCTGTCCTCGCTCAGGAACAGAGAATCTGGCGCGAGCTTGCCCAGTACCATTTCACGCCACAGCAAATCACCACTACCAGGCAAAATAATCCCGGGAAAGACTGGAAGTCTATATTCACCATTGCTCGAAGGTATCGGCTCCGCACTGTTGCGTGCTCGCGAAAAACGAGGCGAATTTTCATTCGATGGAAACGTTTTTAGGTCGTTCGGATTGCGGGAAGAGTACGCGGAGATGATCCAGTTGTGCCGCAGCTGCCGTTGCCTGTTCTGGCGGTCGCTGGGACATCCCTGCATCGCGGACCAGGATCCAGCGTTCCAAGAGAAACTGGCGGACGTTGACCAAGCCTCCCTTCACGTCCCGATCCCACCGCAGACCTTCCTTAAATTTTTCTCGCTGTGAAAGCCTCGCGCCACCGACACTTTACGGAACCGACGGAAGAGATGTAGGCGCGACAAGCTGTAGCGAGAATCGCGACAGCGAAGGATTGCCGCGATCCACGGTGCAATCAACGGGAAACGTTCGGGAAGTTGTTACTCGCTCGTGGGATTCCAACGTTGTCTTCGAACGGATACCTGTAAATGTTGTGTGATTGCGAGTATGCGAGCGTGTGTACACGTATGCATTGACCGAGGCAGATCCGATATATTTTTCTGGTTGATCGAGTTCCAGAAATCACGAGAGACTTTCTCGTCCGCTTCCTTCTCTTTGAGATCCCTAACCGAAGATACATTCTACGAATGGTAAGCCAGATATATACATATACTCCCCATGTTGTTCGAGAATTACGACGCTAAGAGATAGACGCTTAAACGTGTAACGATGTTTAGGATCGAACTTACGGGGTGCCGATATATTATCCTCCGAAAGTTTCGCCAAAACGGACGGAGTACGATTACGAAAATTCCAAATTTTCGATCATCGTGTGAAAGCTCCCGGGTCGTTGCAGCCTTGTATTTTGTTTTCAGGTTCGTGCGTAAGAGAACCTGTACGATTCGTACTCGAATACTTAAATTATTTCTCGCTGAACGATATTCTACTGAGCGTGCAACGACCGTGGACGAATTTCTGTTTTTAACAGCCAACGACTCGATTCGACCCGTATCGAGTAACGGACTTTGATTTCGTAATCAGAGGAATCCCTGTAGATCTGTAGTTTAATCGATAAGTATGCGCAAAATGCGATTGATGCTGGTCGGAAAATGTTTATCGAAGGGTTTTCACGGCGCACACGAGGTCCGTTTTCCTTCTTTTTGAAAACGGGGTGGCTCGTAAGCGGCGACGGCCTCTCGTCCCTGCTCCCGGCAGCTTTACCGACATTTCACTTCGATTCATTTCCATTTAGGTGAATTTAGTTTATAATACATTGCATTTATTTCACGCGAAGCCCCCCTCCATGCGTTTACACGCGATCGCCCGTGTCAGTTTTTATACGTATTATATTCTATCCGTACACGTTTCGCGTGGATTCTTTGCATTCTAAGATCGTGACCTACTCGAGCCTTAAAACGCAGCATGCGAGGAGTCACGAAACAATCATGCCGCTGTCGCAAAAGGCGTTTATTACGCTGTCATGCTCTCGGTGCTCGTTTTAAGGAACGGGAAACTCCTATTTACACCGCTTGGTATACAATTATCGCACGTGTTCGTTTAGCTGTAACGTTGTTGGACTCTCAAAAAGATTTCCGAAAATACACAGGGCTAATGATGCATTATTAATTTGGTGCGCGGAAAATTATACTGCCAAAAGAATAAGGTGGATGCTATTGCATTAACACGAGTCGACGCGTGTCTTTCTGTTTTTTATATACACGAATGCGAATTTCGTTCCAAACGATACGAGTATGTGGTTCTTTTTGATATTTCCTTTTTCTTAAATGGCGACTATCGCAATGGTTCCGTATGCGCGTAACACCTTACCGATCTAACCGTTACCGGTCATGTAAAGGTAGACCAAACGGCATTGCGTGTTACGTTCCTCGATGCGAGGCGAGAATTACAGTACGAGTGAATTATTGTTGTAAAAATTCTAGGGCAGCTCGTACCTCTCACGATTTAATGCGGCAACCTGGACAACTGTAGAGCAGCGTTGTGTAAAATGCTTTGAAATAAAAGATTTATTTGTGTATACGCATATTAAATCTTTTAATATATATATTAAAACTTGCAGTACATTATTCGCCACTCTTAATATATATATTAAAGTCTCTTTAATATGTGTATGCGCATTTACGTGTACATATTCGTGTACATACTGAAAACATGGGTCTTATAACTTTCCCATTAATCTTGCCTATATAATCTAATGGTTGAACGAGTAACAAGTTAGAGGGAAATAGTATTCAACTCAGACTTAATATTAATTTGCTTTTATTGAGTATTCTATGATCATTAATCTCAATGTCGTTGTTACATTTTTCGCGCATGTTCAGCAGCCTCGTTTACTTGCGGTTATTTACATGTATGCATGCCACGCGCCGAGCAAATCGTGGGCATGCATACATATTTTAGGATAAATACACGGACTTGCCATCTGCACCTCGCAATGAAAAATTCTGAACATTCGCGAAGCATTGCACTGTGCAAGAAGTAAAAAAATATTAACGTTTAATACATCCTCGTCGTTTCTCATGATCAATTTACAAGGTTTTATTGGGTTTTATATATAAGATCGCATTACCCCGGACTAAGTAGATTCGAGTAGACTTCAATATTTCTGGTTTAATTTTAGCAGCGCCACGCGTATTCTCAACATTATTCATTTTATGGTTAAGGTCGCGTTTCAAGCATAGCGGCATCTGCCTGATAAATTCGAAAGCTTGGCTACGGGACAGTGCGCACGCGTAGAGAAGAGATCTAGTGACGCTGTGTCCTGTCGGTGGGTGCCGCGACACTCCGCGGTCCGCGTTTGATTCATATCAGTTATTTTACAATTTAGCAGAAAGTAATCGGTGCAAAATGTCGACGATACCTCACAGCAAGAAGCGTGTCTGCTACTACTATGACAGTGAGTGAGAAAATTCGAAAAATTCCTGGCGACTCGCGATCCCGCGAAAACATCATACACGCACGGGGGGGATTGTCAAACTGTATTTGTGCCGTCCGCGCTTGTACCCCGTACAACACATTTATTTCGCCTCGGGCTCCGAATTTCGTTACGTTTCCGCGCCACTAAGCTCCGTCCATTCCAAACCTACGCAAAATACTCGCGTTTCGTTCGCAATGCTGCAATTTTGTCGCGTTGCTTCGAGCTTCTTGTACGGTTTTTGCCGCGTTAAGGCGAGAGACTCGCAAGTGTAGCTCCATGCGACCGTACTCGAACGAAGAAAGAGCGTCGGCTTTATCTCCCTATTTACTCGGGGCAATTGCCATTCGCCCGATGCTCTTCAACATTTCTCTATTGCTTTACAATACACATATTTTTAGTTGCATTATTCCCGCGCTTATGGAACTACGATGCGCACCGTTATACGAATTCCTATTAAATCTATGAAATCTAAATCACACGTCTTTGTAACGGCGCAACGTGAATTATAAATATTATTTCTCCTTCGATTATATACTACGCGTGTTGCCCGTATCGTGAAGATGCATGGTCTCATTTAGTACCACCGCAATATTTACTTCGGAGCGTCAACTTTCCGGGGGAAACTAATTGATTGTAGGTTATGACGAAATACCAAGTAATCGTAGATTTTTTCATTAATCCAAGCACAGACGCACGAGATTTACGGGTTTTCCTTCAACCCTTGGCGAGTCCCTTAGAAACAATGGGCTCCCAATCGGTTATACCGTAGATAACACTGTTTTTTCACCGTTTACGCGAGAGACTCTCAAGTGCACTTCGGCTGACCGTACCGGTAGCAAGCATCGCAGACATAGGTTTTAAGTTTTCTAAAAATCGCCGCAGACTCACAGTACAGATTTTTATTCCCTTGTGAACTCTCGTGGCATAATAAAGCATTTGAAAAAAATATTCTGGTTTAGGTGATATTGGAAATTATTACTACGGACAAGGGCATCCCATGAAACCACATCGTATAAGGATGACGCATAATTTACTTCTCAATTATGGTCTTTATAGAAAAATGGAGATATATGTAAGAATCGTTAATCCCACGCTATCCTTCCTCTTTGTAATCCGTTAATGCGTATAAATGACTTCGTGCTCCTTTTGTTTAGCGACCTCATAAAGCTACTGCGGATGAAATGACAAAATTCCATAGCGACGAATATATTAGGTTTTTAAGGTCTATCAGGCCTGATAATATGTCGGAGTATAACAAACAAATGCAACGATGTAAGCTCTTACCTTTGGCATAATAAATATAATTGGCATCGCCGTTTGGAAGGCGCAATAAACATTCTCCTTTTCTTTTGTAGTTAACGTAGGAGAAGATTGCCCTGTTTTTGATGGTTTATACGAGTTTTGTCAATTATCGGCTGGTGGCTCCGTAGCAGCCGCCGTGAAGCTTAACAAGCAAGCCTCAGAGATTTGTATAAATTGGGGCGGCGGTTTACATCACGCCAAGAAGAGCGAAGCGTCTGGCTTCTGTTACGTAAACGACATTGTGCTGGGGATATTAGAGCTACTCAAGTATCATCAGAGAGTTTTATATATCGATATCGACGTCCATCACGGCGATGGTGTCGAAGAAGCTTTTTATACCACCGATAGAGTAATGACGGTTTCTTTCCACAAGTACGGGGAATACTTTCCTGGTACCGGCGATCTTCGTGATATCGGGGCAGGGAAGGTAATGGATTTTCCAGCGGCGCGGGAACAAGTTTCTGTTCTTATCGAACGAAAAACTAACTCGCCTCTTTATGCGCAGGGAAAGTATTACGCGGTCAACATACCGCTAAGGGACGGTATGGACGACGAAAGTTACGAGTCAATATTTGTACCTATTATTTCGAAAGTGATGGAAACCTTCCAGCCCTCTGCGGTGGTTTTACAATGCGGTGCTGATTCCTTAACAGGTACAGCTTTATTCGTAGCCGTGTGCAATTTTAAAGGACGAAAGATCGATTCTAACTTGGCGCATACTGTTCACAGGAGATCGATTAGGTTGCTTCAACTTAACAGTAAGAGGCCACGGTAAATGCGTCGAGTTCGTAAAGAAATATAATCTTCCCTTCTTAATGGTCGGCGGTGGTGGGTATACGATCAGAAATGTATCCAGATGTTGGACGTACGAAACATCTGTGGCTCTCGGCTCGGAAATCGCAAACGAGTTACCTTATAACGATTACTTTGAATACTTCGGACCCGATTTCAAGCTGCACATCAGCCCTTCGAACATGGCGAATCAAAATACTCCTGAATATCTCGAGAAGATTAAGTACGTATTTCCGTGTTCCGGAAAAGTATGTGTATCCTGTACCGAATACAGGATTTCTAGCATTTCTGCAGAAATACTTCACGTCTTCGATTAATCTTCCATAGGACCAGATTATTCGAGAACCTACGAATGTTACCCCACGCGCCGGGCGTGCAAGTTCAACCGATTCCCGAAGACGGTGCAGTTATCGAAGATTCGGAGGCTGAAGAGAAAGTGAATCCGGACGAGAGATTACCGCAACGAGATTTGGACAAAAGGATACAGCATGAAAATGAGTATAGCGACAGCGAGGACGAGGGGGAAGGAGGGCGAAGAGACAACAGGTCGTACAAGGTAACGCTAGTTACTTTAGCGAACATAAACGAGTTGTTAGTTCGTGCTCTCGTTTCACCAGACAGCGGCATTTAATTACGTCTGCGTCGAATATGTTTGTAGTTAAAATAGCAATTCTCTTTTCCTCTGAAAGGGTTCTAGGAAGCGACCTCGTATAGAGAAGGGACAAGAGGGAATAGAAGGTGATCTCAAAAAGGAGGAAGACATAAAATCAGAACCAAAAGGTGTGTATATTAAATCTCCCTGCACACGAGCATAGTTCTATCTCTCCATAGCCTTTTGTGTAACAAGCAGTAATGCTCCGCAGAGAATGAAAAGGACGAGAAAGCAAATGTCACAAATGAGGAGTCGAAGAAGGATGGCGGGGCGAATCCCTGATAAACGGTTGTCATTGATCGTTTAAAAAAATTGGTGAAAAGTCCTTATTTAAATCAAGTATAGATAAGTGTAGGTAACATAAGTCAAGGAACACACGATGTCCGCTGCCTCGAACTCGGTATACGATTCTAAAATCATCATTATGCTTCTTTTTTTTTTACTCTTCTATTCGGAAGCTGTGTACTTCTTTGATAGAAATGTTTGATATATATACACCATATATCGATTGAATTCGTGGCAAGCGACATTGTTATCATGAACACGTATGAGCGTGTAATTGACTTCAGCGCTCTACAATTTTAATTCTTGTCCCATTGAATTTACAGACGTTTCCCAATATTCTTAAAAATTGATAATTCACCGAGTGGTCGGTTCTTGGTATAGTTTTGGAACCACGTTATGAGCAAATGGTATCTTGAACACACAGTAGAATTTTATGATCCGGCCGAAATCCTTGTATCCGTTTATATCAAGCAAACCTAGTTAGGTTTAGGCCCCTTAATTAGTTAATCAGACGATGCAGACTCCTTAGAAACATTCGCAGAGATCGAGAACGATCAAATTTTATAACTCCCGTTCGATGCTCCCGTCGAGATCATAAGATACTGACAACTTTTCAAGATACCCAGCTTTTCCAGTTAGCACGTTCCGACAAATCATGCAGATATCTAACGACAGTAACGTTTTGGACACTCGAAGCCCTTTCTGTTCGTATCCGTTTACTCGTAGCGTGATCTTGATTGAGCCGTTTAATAAGCATGATTTATATTCGAATGTGAACGCGATTGTACAACGGGCAAGTATTTATGGGTTGAGAAATTTTTTCGTTGCTTCCTATTCTTGTACATAACATGGAAATCAGATTTAAACGAAGTCCTATATATGCAATAATACTGTATGATAACAATACCGATATTCTTTTTGATATGTAAAGTATTTTATTTTATATGGAAGAAATTTAATGATCAGCGATGGAAGATAGTATGGGGAAATTAGGACGGTCAATGAATATATCGAATTCAAGCATAGGTGTAGAATCTTAATCGTAAATTAAGTAACGGCAAATTTAAGAGTTCAAAATTATATGTATGTGACTTGGTCGATTTATGTATGTGCACCGCGGTTGCCAATTTAGTACTCTCGTTCGGTTAAATAGAAAAAGCGACAACAAAGAAAAGATGAGAGAACGAATCGAGAAGGGAAGAGGAAGAAGCGTCTCGCCGATGTATCCATAAAATGTTACCCTCCGACCGTAATTACATTTAGGCACACGTACGAGAGTAAGAATAAATTAATGATTTTTGTGTACATAAAATTACAATCTTTGCGCCTCAAGAATAATTCAAAAGCAGATGTTAAATTCGACTAGCTACATGACGGCAGATAATCGATCGAAGGAGAAACGATGTCGATTTATCTAGTTGTAATTAAGTACGTACCACTACTTGTAATTAATCATCCACCACACGACACAAAGACAAATTCGATATAACTATTGCGTATATCTAAGTCGGTTTCGAGATAGATCAAGTACGATATACATTTAAATATATATATACATATATATATATATATATATATATTTATGTCCAGACATGAATAACACGAATGTTTTTAAATATTTATAATAAAAAATAAAGAAAGCTACCGCGTGGATTGTCGAATTTACTTTAATCGGTAGGCGGGCTTAACGGAGCGTGCTTTTGTCCGAGTCAAAATGGTGGCAGGCTTAAAAGGCCGACAGAGCGCTCGCTGGTTTCTCTCGACTTCTGTTACACGCGGTGCGTCCCATCAAAACCGTGACGCCCGAATCACGACTTTGATACATCCAATATGATAACGCCATGCACCGCTCGTCTCACACGTAATAACGCCGGGCGTACGATAGTGGCTGATAGGATAACGATTCTAACCTCGCAGTCGAGAGAGTTTATATTCTAGGATATGGAAGCAATGCGCGAATGATCATTACATTATGTATGTTATAAAGTTTTAAGGTTTCCATTAAATAGCATAATCTTGCTATCTACCTTGTCGAGGGGATTTATTCACGAAAGGGAAGCTCGACCAACGACAGGCGCGGAAGGCGCTGAATATCCCCGAAATAACATTGACGCTACACGAGTTCGGACAGACTCGCTTTGTCTGGCGCAAATTATTAAAATGATTTCTCAATTATCGCACGTCATGACTCTGGCGAACAGCATTATCGGAGTAAGCGTCCTCGCGATGCCGTTCTGTTTCAAGCAATGCGGCGTTGTGCTGGCCACTTTAGTTCTGCTAGCGAGTTGCATCCTGTCCCGACTCGCTTGCCATTTTCTCGTCAAGTCGGCTGTAATGTCGAGGAGGCGAAACTTCGAGCTGCTTGCCTTCCACGTGTTCGGTCATATGGGGAAATTCTTGGTGGAACTGTTCATTATCGGTTTCCTCGTGGGCACGTGCATCGCCTTCTTCGTCGTCATGGGCGACTTAGGGCCGCAGATCGTAGGGAAAGTGATAAATAAGAACCCGGAGGATATCAGGACTAGCTTGCTCGTAACGACCAGCGTCTTCATAGTTCTACCGTTAGGGTTACTCCGAAATATCGATAGCTTGTCCAGTCTTTGCACAGCGACGATTATCTTTTACCTCTGTCTCGTGCTGAAGGTAAACGATACATTTTCGTAAATACAAATCGTCGAAATACAATTTACGTCGCTTACATTTGCTTCTTTGTCGATAGATAGTGACGGAGTCGATGCAGCACATCTTTGCCGGAGACTGGTACGAGCATGTTTATTACTGGAGGCCATCCGGCATACTTCAGTGTATACCCATCTTCTCTATGGCATTATTCTGCCAAACCCAGCTGTTCGAGATATACGAAACCATTCCGAACGTATCGTTGGAAAAGATGAACGAAGTTGTACGGGGCGCGCTGAACATATGCACCGTCGTGTATCTGTGCGTCGGATTCTTCGGTTACGTTGCATTTTGCACGCAGCCTTTCACGGGTACGTATTTAATTTCTAGCGAATATTCATTTTCGGAGTGTTACTAATTTATTTGTTAAATTTGTAGGCAACATACTAATGAGCTTTGCACCCAGCTTGTCATCCGAAATGATAAAAATGGGATTTGTGTTTTCCATTGCATTTAGTTTCCCTCTAGTCATTTTTCCTTGTCGTGCAAGTTTAAACTCCCTTTTATTTCGCAGGGTTTGTATGGAAGCAGTGATACACATTAACAGTAGAATAGTTTCATTTTCTGGCACTTATGCATAGATATATAGACGTGCATAATTTCTTGCAGATATACACTCACGAGCCGTCCATGAATTATTTGCCAGAAGCAAGATTTAGGTGCCTCACCTTCGCAATCGTCGCTGTCTCATTAATTACGGGCATTCTAATACCGAATATAGAGTTTGTCCTCGGTTTAGTGGGATCTACGATCGGAGTAATGATATGCTTAATATTCCCGGCAATATTCTTCATATCTATCAGCAGCAAACATACGAACGAGAGATTACTGGCACAAGTAAGAATAACGGGGAAATCGACGAACTATATTATCCCTTATTTGTTCGCAATTAACGTGTTCTTGTCGGCGTATATTTAGGTGATTTTATTTACCGGCATGTGCATCATGATTCTGAGTACGTACGCGAATCTGTACGCCCTGGAAGAATCTACTACTTCGAAAGCATTAGCGATAACGAACAAACCTGTTAATCAGATTAATAATTTACCGATAAATTTGAACAAGGCTGACATTGGCGCGATAGTAAATATTCCTAACAATCCTGAGAGTCTTCCTGACATTAAAGGTATTGAATATTTCTATGTGCGATAATAATTCTGTATAATAGTAACGGGGAGAATAATTTTTTAACAAAAAATAGATCGGCTGCCAGAGTTGAATATTCCTGAAAGGTCGTTAAACCTAAAGGAGAACGATGTACGGCAGGAGCCTCCGATTCCAGTGGAACGCATAGTTGTCACAAAGAAGCCAGCGGTGGAAACGCAAAAGCCTGTGGAAAGTGTAGCGATCACGTTTGCTCCAGTAATGAGAAATGCGGCGGAGAAGAAGACGATGGACGAAGACTTTCATAAACAATCAAAGACTACGACGAAGAGTGATATCGCAAAGGCAGTGGAATCGGCCACCACGAAAGTAGAGGGCAAGATCAATGCTGTAGAGTTAAAGGAAAATTTCGTAGACATGCAGAAAATTGATAACATAAATTCTGATGCGATTAAGAAAGAGGAAATTGAGTTAGCTGCCGATGCAGAGGTTGCCAACATGATGGCCGCGGAAAGGCACGAGAAACTTAGAAAGACTTTGGAGAAGCACAAACAAGAGCAATTAAAAATGATGCAGGAGCAAAAGGAGATATTGAAAGATATCAAGGAACAGAAGCAAGAAATTGCAAGGGAGAAGCAGAGAATAATAGAAGATGCGCAAAAGCTTAAGGAAACTGAGAAGAAATTGAAAACTTTTAACGAGGAATTGGTCCTAGAAGCAAAGAATAATCTCACAGACGTAAATAGTAACGATAAAAAGGAATCTTCAAATAAATCAAAAGAAAACGATAAGATAGATTCTGATAAAAAATCTGACGGGACAAGATCGGATACTCAGTTTAATGTGGAAAGCAAGGTCGATAATTTAACAGCGAAGCTTCCGGACTCCAAAAATGAAAATAACAAAGATATTCAAACGGACACTCTAAATGAAAACTCTCTTCTTGCCAAGGATGTAGATAGTAAAGCCTTGAGTAATAAAGAGATTAACGAGGAAAGAATCGAAGAAGCAAAGGTAGGACTGAGCAATTCGAACGAATTACCGAAAGGTCCTATTTTAAATGCTTTGACGAAACGTGTGCAGCGGGAGTTTGTTAAAGAATTAGAAGATAATATCAAAGATAGCGAAATCACATTCAAACAGAATAATAGTTCAAACGATACCAATTCTAATTTACAGGAAAAGACAAGCTTGAAGTCTGAAGATCAGAAGGCACAGTACGAATATTCTTTGCCAATCGCGCTGAAAATGCGAAATCAGACAAAAATAGAAAACGCACCTGTTTTATCTGAGGACAAAGCCGAGAAAAATATTCAAGTAATACGTAGGGACATTTTGGAGGACCATGAACGCGAGAAACGCGAAATTGCAAATGAGAATGACACCGATAAGAAAGTTACGAGTAATATTTCTGACAAAGATACCGACTATCTGATTAACACTGCTTTGGTGAAGGACGAAGGCGAGAAATGTTCCAAGCTGGACGGAAATCTGGACGAGAACTTGGAGGGCAAATCGAACGAGAGGCTTAGCAAAATGCCGCATAAAAATGATTTTGTCGAAGCGCCGTTGATCGAAAGCAATGCATACTTGTCGGGGCAAGAATTCGCGAACGCGATTTCATTGGATTCGAATATCGCTATAGGAGGGGAGTACGTTAAGTTGAAACAAAGGGATCTAAAGTCTGTGGATGTAGATATTGTAGATGAAGACTGTAATATTTAAATGTCCTAGAGACCTGATTAGGAATAATACATCGCGACATAATATACTTGTAAGGACTTAATTCTGCGGATAGGAGATACTAATTAATGTTGCAACATTTTCTGTCGTTCCTTTCGACTGTATTATAGTAATGCATAAATATGTACAGTAAAAGAACTATTGTAATACTGAAAAATATTATTTATGTTACGAGGTTGCGCTGTACGTCGCCGTACATATCATTATTCTTTTACCCGTTGCCCGCGAATAATCGTAATCAATTAGAAATATATTTTTACACTAAACGAAATGTGGATCTTTCCCCCCCCCCCCCCCTTGTGCCCTTTGTGAAAGTTAGTTCTTGTTGTGAACAGATTGTACGACAAATCTGTCCAAGTTATCAGCATATTTAGAGTTGCATTTGAAAGAATAGTGCATACAGAGAACAATATGCTTACAGAGCAGAGATTTGTTTATTTCATTATTCGATTTTACTTGACTTCGTTAAAATTTTTGGTTGGTGGTTCTAAATTTTCTAAATTTCTTTGAAATTATCTTGATTTTAATTGATATCGTTAAAATTTTTGGCAATTAGGATGTGGATGAGGACGAGGAGGGCGCCTTCTAACCCCCCCTGCTAATCCTCACCCACAGCCCCAAAAACTCCCTCCTAGCATTTCAAAGTATAAGCGGAATTAGTTGATGCGGAAAGACAGTTATAGGGACAGTGATGTGGCGATATTAGGGTAGATGTCCCGATTAACGTGCCCTGACGCCGACTTGCTCACGACGGAATTAATAACTGACTTCTCTCACTATAATTTTGCTTGGTGAAAATTTATATTGGTATTTTGAACCTTTCTCTTTATTAAGGCATTTTTTTCGGGTTGAAAATGTTAATTTTTCATATTTTGTTAATTGAAATAAAAATACATGATTTTGTCCCAGTAACCGTGCCCTGAAAAAATGCGTTGTCCCAATTCCCGTGCCCGTTTTCGAATAGCGTTCCCGCGGGTAGGTTATGTCGTTCAACTTGGAACTGTTCGAAGCATTTTTTTGCTCTACGAGAGGTGTTTTTATGTAATTTTAATATGACCTTTTCATTACAAAAGCAAAATATGCAAATATAAATTTCTGTTCACCCGTTCTGGGAAACGAAAGTAAGGTTAGGTTTAGCAGTTACAGAGAGAGCCAGTGGGCTTCGAGGGTCACGGTAATAGGGACAAGCGTTAAATTCCTGTCCCAATTACCGGATTCACTTTAAAAATACGAAAACGTTTCAAAAGTGCTCATTTTGCTATTTTTTCATAAAACTTGAACATCAATTTATTCACTTCTGTAAAGTACGTGTTCCTTACCGTTTCCGGTAAGGATTTAGATAAATCCATCGAAATCTTTATATGCATTTTTGAATATTTTTTACTATGCTTTAGTTGTTTAAAAACGCAACTTTCTCGTTTGTAACACATACATTAATAGTTTAACTTAATTAAAAAAATTTATTTCCTTATTTATTTACGCGAGTTTTTTTGTACGGCGTCTTTAAGTACAAAAGCACGGTAATTGGGACCGAGCACGTTAATCGGGACATCTACCCTATGAATATTAGATTGTTGCATTTTCATTGGTTAAACGGTCTTGCACCTAAATTTCGAGATACGCTGTGTACAAGCCCTAAGATCTCCACCTTATCACCCTTATCAGCTACCTTTGACTGTTGCAAGAAATCTGTCAGCTGTCAGGCAACCTTATTTCGTTTGTGTTATTGTGTACTTTGCCCCACAGTAGCAAATATGAATTGAAACTCGCATGCTGCGCGAGAAGTATCGAATGCAGAATTGAGGTTTTGCGAAACGTTTCGATCCTCCGAAAACGAAACATGGGTAACAGATCCAGCCTCCTTTTGCGCGAAGAGGAAATAGCGCAGATCCAGGAAGCCACGGGATGTAAGATTTATCCACTAACCAGCTGCGTTACCTTGAAATCTCGCTTGCTTTAGAAACGCAATAATAATTTCAATATAGTCCGTAATTTATAACCTAGAAATGATTTTGTTACTTCCGATCATTTATTTTCTAGTTCGCTGTAGCGATGCTTTGTATGAGCTATTCTTTAATATGATTACAGTTACTCCGAATCAAATCGAACGTTTGTATAGTCGCTTCACGAGTCTCGACCGTGGAGACTGCGGCACGCTTAGCCGAGAGGATTTCCTCAGGATCCCAGAATTGGCGATAAATCCTCTCGGCGATAGAATCGTCAATGCTTTCTTCGAAGAGAGCGGCAACGACAGAGTAAATTTCCTGCAATTCATGCAGGTGCTAGCTCACTTTAGACCTATTAAGAAAAATTGCCCGAACAGATTAAACTCCAGGCAAGAGAAACTGAGATGTAAGTATAACGGCGATCCCGCGAAGTCGACGGACCCTGAAGGCGATCGTAGTAAACGCATTGTTGGTTTTAGTCGCTTTCAAAATGTACGATTTGGATAACGACGATTTGATATCTAAAGATGAGCTCTTAGCTATTTTGCATATGATGGTCGGGGCGAATATAAGGTAAAACAGTTGTTTTGTCTCGATTCTGCGACACGAAGTAATGGTTACAAAATTGAATGACCGGTGCCGTATACATTTTAGCGAGGAACAGTTAACTAGCATCGCGGAACGAACCATAGTAGAGGCTGACGAGAATGGCGATGGAGTAATATCGTTCGAAGAGTTCTGTAAAGCATTAGATCGGACAGATGTGGAGCAAAAGATGTCTATACGATTTCTTAGTTAATTTACTTCTTTGTTTCTTATAAAATAATGTACAATTTTCCGATGCATTTGAAAGATGTATTAAGATTTATAACGATTAATAATAGAGAATGTAAAATATACAACCTTATTTATTCTACGTAGAAAGAGAATTTAACGGTGTGCGGTATTCACTGACGCACGGAAAGATTTGCAAATTCCAATGATAACAGATATACAAATTTTAATTAATATAGAATTTATACTCTTTTTCTCATTCTTACGATTTATGGTGTATAAATTCCATAACTATTACAGGTTTGGGCAACATACCGTTTACAAATGTCTAAACAGATAGTCAAATGATCTTCCGAGAAAAAAAAAATATACAGGCCAGATTTATTTATGACAAGAAGTTCCACTGAAAAATAAGTTATTTACTGTTGACGACGTATTCGTAAAAAAAAAATGAACAATACAGGACATCTAAAACATCCATTACATTAATACTATGTACTTTATTTGTATACAAGTTATACCTCGACTTCGAAAAAAGGAAATAGTTGTTCAGGAATTATGACGTACAATTATGTATCCTCCGCTGTAACCGTCTAATAACTTCTGTATATATAAACTTTTACTATGCCTATGTTGTCCTTATTACTTAAACTGCAACTGCGTGCCTCATCATCAAGCCCTCGGTACTTATAAATTTTGCATACAAAAAGAAATGAGTGGGGAACGTTGGTCCCTATATCGCTGCAATTTTAAGCCGTGGACGACACGGCCAGTTTCTTCAAATGCTCCATAAATACTTGTAGACTCACGTCGTCGGTCAAAACAGGGGCTCCGCTCTCCTATATTAAAACAAATACCGATTACCGTCTGCAATCGACAACTGTTGGAACGTAAAAAAGAAAAGGAAGCTGCTAAACCTCATCCCCGAACCAGTGGAATAAAAGAAATTATTTACAGTTTATAAATGTTTGTTCCGAGAGGAGAAATGCCTTGACGCCAACCACCAGTGAATTGTGACCATATAATATCGTACAGAATGTTAAGGTGTGTAGTGAGTACTATGCTTGTTTAATATTAGCACGAGAATTGTATTAACCGTAAGATAGAAATATCCCAGTACCAATATTGCTGTAAAGTTCTAGGATAACAGCAAATGCCTGTTAGTTCCTTCGACACCATTGTTTGTTAAAAGATGTTGCGATAAAGAAATAAATAGTTTGGTGCAATGTTGTGGTAGATACAAATTATTTAGATTGTTGCCCCGTAGTTCCATTACCAAAGCAAATCGAAACGAATATGAAAGAAGATACAATTATCAAATGAATGAAAAACACACCCCACTGGGTATCGGCATCCCCTGGTTGCAGGATCACGGTGACATAAAAAAATATTAGTTACATATGATTGATCTATGTATTTGACGGCTGTGGCGTCAAAAAAATCAGCATCAGATAAAGTAGTCTGATACTAGATATATATATATATATATATATGTAGCATCATATGTATTTTGTCGACGAGAAATTTACTTACCGCTCCGTAGGCGTACATATTATTATGAGTCTGACTGGGATTCACTTTGCTTAGTAAAAACCTCGCTTGTGAACCACCCTGTTCGGTATCGATATACCTAGGCGCGGGGAATCTTCCTGCCAATATTTCAGCTGCATCGTCGACAGGCGCCGCTAATAATTGCCGGAAATTCTCATACTCGGGCAGGTCCTGGTATTTCAACTGGCGCCACTGAGCAATTGTCTGCAAACCGATCGACCCCTGTGTCGTGACCAAGTCTTTTATCGCATTGCATTAACAAGAACAGTAAGGTAGTTACTTCTCCGTGGAATATAAGTATTTGGAAGAAAGTGTCCATTAACAAGATTCTATCGGGTTGGATGGACGAAGTGTCTAGCAGAACTGGCTCCGGAGGGCCGCTGAATCCGTAACTGTACAAGATCGGTTGCACCATTATCAATGAATTCGTTAAATCCTCCCGCATCAGCATGTGTCTGTAACATTAAATCGAGCAGTCTCGATAAATTAGCTGCCTTGGCTCGTCGAAGCATACGAGCAGAGCAGCCTACCTGTAAAAGCTGGTTTCATCCGGGGAATTGTTGAACACTTGTAAGAACTGAGATCTACGTAAGTGATACATAAACTGAGGATACAAGGAGAAGTTTTCCGCGAGCCTGAAGCTGTTCGGGTCGTCTTTAGAGTACTCTCCAAACTTCTGACACTGTAAAGGAAACGTTTCAAGTTGTGAGGATCGCTCCATCGATAGATACCAGCCAGAGAATTTAGTAAGACACCGACCAGTCTAATAAGCATTCGGTCAACCCATCTCAATACGTCTGGACTATCGTCGCTCTCTGCCCTGAAGACGGCCAGGCGCGACATAAGAACGGCAGCCGCTTCCTGGTCGAAACCAGCGCTTATATGATGAGTCGATGTCGTCGCGTCTGCCCAACTGTGAATAGAAATGCCACGGTACTGAGCTCTGCAATGATATCCGTAACGTTCGTTATACCGTTCATTTACTTTCTAGCGATCGTGGTAACTCTGATCCTTCGTTGGCCGCTGCTGTGCTGATACTGTGTGATAAATTGAATGCAGCCCCTGCCACCCTGCGGAATCGGCGCGGTGTGTTGGTTCACGACTTCGAAGAACAGCGCGGTCGTGGTGGACGGAGTCAGCGAGCAGAATTTCCACTGGCACGTGCCGCCGAATCCCACCTCCTGCTCTCCGACGCTAGCTCCTTTCACTCCCAGGGAGACGCATGGCCCGATCGCTCCGGAGACTTTGATCTCTCGCGACGTCTTGATGTCCAACGTCGCGTTAAATGCCATCTTCAAGTCGCCCTTGCTGTCCTTAGCGAACACGCGTTGGAACGTTTGTTTGAATAAAGAGGAGTTGAAGGAGTCTCCCATGACCATGTGGCCGCCAGTTGAGTTGCAGCACTGCCTCATTTCCAGCAGGCCGGTTTGATCGAGAGCGCAAGTGTAGATATCTATTATGTGCCCATTGGTCGCGGCCCGTGCCGCAAGGCCCTCGTAGTGTTTAGTCGCCTTCTTCATATGCTTGGCATTATCTTTGTGGATATCGTGGTGCGATCTGATGGGCTGCCTCAAATCGTCCGTTACAACCTGACCGGGGCCTTGAGAGCAGGGTCCACCGACGAACAGCATAATCCTGGAAGCATATATTCGTTTAGACGCTTCCAAAACGTGTTCGAGCACTCGTTACAAAACACGATACGTGCCTAGCTCCTGTGTTAGCGTAACTGGCTTCTAATAGACCAGTAGCAACAGCCAATGCGACGCCAGTGGATCTCAACGGGCGTTTCCCCGGGCCCACGGGCCACGGATCGCGTTGCAACTCTCCCAGAATGTCCGTTAAACTCATATCACATTTATGTACAGGCTGTAAAAAGCGATTAGCCGGCGGCAGTGGTTGCCCACCCGGGCCTCTCTGTTGATTTGGATTCTGTCCCGGTATTGGTCGGCCGATGCCTGTAACAGACGAAAGTGGTGTATATTCTCTGCCATTTCGTTAAGTAAATATTAGAGATGTACCGACTAGTGGCCGACTAGTCGGTTAAGCCGACTATCCGGCCACTTTTGTAGTCTGCGACTAATCGGAAAAAAAGGCCGATTGATCGGCCCCCTTTTTGTGAATATTTACCCATTTTTCGTTCTCCTTTTCTAACAAGTTTTATAACTTTGCTTTAGAGATGTACTGAATAGTGGCCGACTAGTCGGTTAAGCCGACTATCCGGCCACTTTTGTAATCGGCGACTAGTCGGCTTCTTGGGGGCCGATTAATCAGCTAGTCGGCTAGTCGGCGAAAACCCTAGTCGGTACATCTCTAATAAATATAAAAGAAACGTACCTAGCATGTCTTGAACCTGCTTCGGCTGCAAGTCCTTGGTACCGCGGAAAACGTAACTCTTGCTGCACCCTTCGCAGCCCAGTTCGTGAACCTGAACCATTCTTCCAAACGTAACGAGGCCGATGAAAGCATTGGGCGGAAGCAAGGACAGCGACATTTGTAACGAATCTTTAAGAGAGCCCAATTCCTCGTCGTCCATGCACGTATCCACGACCAATAGGAATATGGGAGGCAAACACTGCGCTCTCTAAATGCCAGTAATTAATAAATATCTAACGAATCTACAAAGAATCATTTCCGATCGCGGATGCTTACCATTATAGTGTATTCGATCGTTGAATACATCGGTATGAGTTCGGCTGGCTGATGCTGCTCCGAAATAGCAGCATATTGCGGAGGGAACTGAAAATATCAAGCGATGAATTACATGTTTCTAGAAAGCGGGACAATCGTATTTAACTCCGCTATGAGAATAACGGCTGCGTTCAGCGGAACAAACCGCTACGTAGCCGCTCGCTGATTTTTCGCTGAACGCTACCGCCAGGTTGCTGAGCGCTCAACACGTTTAGCGAGCGGTCGCCATTTTTTCGAGCGTAGATAAACTCCGCTACTTTTACGGAACGTGTTGAGTTGCTACGAATATCTCTACCCTGCAAAGTGTCGTTCAGCGGAACCAGAACCGATCACCGTTGAGCTCAGTGAGCGGCTACGTAGCGGTTTGTTCCGCTGAACGCAGCCAATTTCTTTCTGCTTACAGGATTCCTCTGGAAGCAAAGATTGCACACCCATAGTTTGGCACGGTAGTCCACCTGGCACAGGGGATTCAAAATTGCCCTGCAGGTGGAACGTGTGCAAAGGACTGGATCGTACTGTATCGGCGGCAGGTCTGGCCTTTCTTTAATCGGCTGATACAGGGTTCCTAATGGCACAACTAGTCTGGTGGCGTCCACGCGCGAGGACGGCCAGACGTTCCAAGTGAAACGTACGCCGTCCCGGTCCTCGTTCTGCTGAATGAAATCCTCGTACGTGGTCATGTTGCTGGAATCACGTAAGCCTATTTAACCAGTACATCTGGGCGATACTTAATTCACGTTCTGTGTACAGTTTTCAAATATGTGACAAGTGTTAAGGTACGACTGGGTGTTCTAGGTTAAACATACCTAAGCGAGTTAACGCTCGATTATCGCGAGCTCCCGATTGCGCGACCGAAACGATTCGAAGTAACAATCACTATAAAACCCTCATGGTTACAGCATTTCCATTGCAAAAGGAATTACAAACAACACGATTTCACCGTAGCAGCACGACTCGTGCCGTCATTGAGGCCACGTCACTTGGAGGCTTGGAAGTAATAATAAGGCGCATGCGCGAGCCTCCTCTTAATGACACAAACGATATTTGAATGAAAGTTTGCCGGCGAACAGTCTTGCTGCGAAAAGAAAGTGGAATTCGGGAATCAGATGGGTATCGTTTCCACAGATCAGCTTGTAACATTCGTTAAAAATCCTTCGTATCTACAATAACAGAAGAAAATATAGAGGAACCGTGGGCATAAACCTCAGTACTCAATGGTCCCTCGCGGCACTTGGGTAGACCGCTTCCTTCTCTGTGGACATTTTTTTTTTAATCTCATTACCAGAATTCACGACTAACTCGAGCTCATTTTAGAAGGAACTTATTTCGCGCATGTTGAATGAGCTATTCGACTGTCGCGAGGTCTCTGTTCCCCCACTTTACCACCCAGGCTTCCCACTCTCCTTGCACCATTCCGATTCTCTTTCACATACCGGGTAACCAAATAAAATGTGTATAACATTTTTTATATTTGTGTATTTTGACATATTCAACAAAAAGTCGAAACACGCGGTATATACGAAAGTGGCGTCACGCCAATGCTTTCGGCGCAGAACGGATGCGCAGCCGAAAGACCATTGGTGGTGGCATAGCCAATGAGCGCCAACATGCGCAGAACCGATCTAAACTCGTCGGTCGGCAAGTTCCTTCTAAAATGAGCTCGAGGTAGCGCGAGGAATGAAACTCGAGAAAGATGCGAAATGATCACTTAATATTAAGTGGAATATGTTCGCGAATAAAGTTCATAGTTCCCCCTGCGAATGAGACGTGTATGCCGAGTGCAACGATTCTCCAATGTGGCAGTAATCGTGGCGTACACTCGGGCGAGTTCACTCATTATGCATTTAAAGATCGTAAAGTAGGAAGCGAGGTGTCATCGAACACACACTGTGGCGTTGTGCGAGATGGTAGGAGTTCCATTCAACCAATCAGCCGCGAATTGATAACGACCGATACTTAATGAGCTAGCGGGCCAACTGTTTACCGTCCGTATTTATTATTACTAGGGAGTCGTTTCCCGACTAACCTCCGACACCGTGCAGATCGTCCGCGAGGATGGATAAAAGGTAAGACCACGGGTGGTTCCCGCGGATCGTCCGCGATCGCTAATTTATTCAACGTCGACGAATCTTTGTTAGGTTGGACGCATCGAGGTCGGGGTGTCGCGAGGATGCCTCTAGCCACCCTAAAAAGAGCAAGAAACGATCGAGTAAAAGGAGCGGTGCGCTCGGCCCTTGGGCGAACAGCGCGCAGAGCAATCAAAGCAGCAACGTGGTGCCTGACATGGAGTATCAGCACGTAATGTGGCAGTCGAACGTGCAGCAGAACATTCAGAGCAACGGACAGCGACTCTTCACAGCAGCCTCCGACCCGAGCATGTGCGGCTACGCGCAGATGCCGATGACGTACGCCATGGAGCCCGTTTCGTTGCCGACTATGTACAGATTGTACCAGCCGGTACCGTTCTCCGGCGTCAGGCCCGTCCACGGTCGACCCAGGCGACATTGCAACCCGAATCACGCGATGAATCTGGGCGCGAATTCTGTAGCGAACGGGTATACGAGTCTGCAGGAGAACGGGCTGGAGTGCCCTATACCTGTTAACTATCAAAACGGAGACTACACGAGTCTGCCGCCAACGGCGAACAGGAATATCGAAGTCAACGGGGACGAACTGAATTCGGAGCATCGGAGGTATTCGGATCCTGGCCTCGGCTCCGCGGAGGCACCAGCTCATACGCAGAGCGAGGAGTCCGACAGCGGCGACAGCGGAAGCTCCATCACGACGATCGGGCGTAGCAATAAACTCGTTCTGTCCCTTATCGAGCAGGTTCGTGGCGGTTCTGCGCTTGGACGTTGCGTTTAAACGGTAAACGAATGTATCACGGAAGCGTGTCGTGTGTTGCTTGCAGATGACGGAACTGAAAAAGAGCAATAGCCAATTGTTTAAAGAGTTGAACGAGACGAAGTCCGAATTGAACGGCATGAAGGCGAAGTTGGCACAGTGTAAATACAGCACTTCTTCAGATTATCAACCGGGAATGTTATCAGGTAAATATTTAGAAAGCTCGTTATATTGATTTATTGTTATAATCGGCGAATCGGCTGTATTTCTGTCGCAACTCCGGGGATTTGCCTTTAAGCGCTAGTTCCTCGGAAGGATTATAAATTTTTTAATTGTTTCAGACCTGATTCGAGAAATCCGGCAAGCTAACAAGATGTGCGAGGAAGGATTGGTTACAAAGGTCAAGGCCATGGTAGACGAAAAGATGAACCAGAGTTCGCTAGAAGTGGACAGCTTAAACGTGCGTATTAATTTTCTTTAATAATCGGTCTTTCTATCCACGGGTACGGGATCAGCCTTGCGCTGATTCACTCTGAAAACAAGAAATTCGAAGCCAATGAAACCCGAATTCGGGCGAGTGATTCACACTGTTTGTCCGAACCATTGACTCACCGATTACTTATCACCCCGTAATTTCGCCCATTTTAACGCAACGTAAGGAATTTCGACTGTACAGTCATTTCCAGCTTCGTGCGATTCGATATATTGCAAATAAACTGATTCTTGTAGTTCGTTTCACGTACGGAGCAGGAGGTTTTAAGGAAGAATATAACGTTCGACTTTGGAAGATAGAAAACGTGGGAATGGAAAACAAAACGGGTATAGAGCTAGGAAGCCTCTCTCGACTTTGCAGTTGGGGTACAACGGCGCGCAGACGTTTTCGGCGTTTCCACTCTGCGGTCGTGGACGTATTGTTTGCGTAGCATTCGTACGTTTTGTTTGATTAGGACGGCCAGGTGATCTTCGGGTCCCCTCTCTCGTCTTCTCTTTTTTACAATTTCTCTCCCTCGATTATCGCCTGCACGCGAATTTCCATCGATCAGCCTCCGGGTTTCTGGACTTTGTTGCACGCTGATCCTCCACTTAACAACGATATCTGACTGAAATTCGAGCTTCGTTCGCCATTACCCTTTACGGAACACTTCTACCGCGGAACGAAAAGGATCTGCTAGCTAAACAGGTCAATTACCCGGTGAATTCCCCAAATCGACGACCGAAACCGCCTCCATCCCATGATTGGGGGGCGTCGGACTACTCGAAAAGGGGGAGGTCAGAGGCACTACTCGACGCTTGATAAAGCCGGCCTGACACCGGAGAACCTAATGTAGACGTAATACGAAATATCCTTGACGTTGGGCAGAAATGATTAGGTTTCACGTAAGGGCGGCACCTACGGGGGCGAAAGAGTGTTCCGACGAACGGGGAGGTAGAATCGGGTGGGCGAGGGGCGAGGAGGGGTGAAGGATGAGGCACTTAGCGGCTGTCACGGCCTCTCCCTTGGCCTCCTACCCTCCTTCCTCCTTTCCCTCTTTCACCGGGTCTTCTCGGGTTTCAACCATCCATTAGCCTCATCAGTGGAAGCGATGGCCGTCCGCGCCATGCTTGCCTCCGACGCGTTGCCAATCTCGTAATTGAACCTCCGGGACCTTCCACTTTCGTGCATGTAAATTGTGCCCCTCGTCGCCGACGGCGCCCGACAGGGATGCTACTCGATACTCTTCGTCGCGACGAGAGAAATTCGTGTCTATCGCGCGCTCTTTAGTTGGAGTCGCGGTGAACAGCGCTCGTAGGATTCTAAAGTTGGGGGTGAATGAGTGAACTGTTTACTGTTTAGCAGTGGCGCATTCAAGATTTAATCTTGGGGGATGATAAATATTTTCAATACAAATTCAATAAAATTCATTAGGTGATTATACAAAAATTTATTTAGACAGTAAAATTTAGCTTTTTTTTTCTTTTTACAAAGCTTTTGAATTACTTCAGTAGTGGTTACATTAATCTCATTTTTCATTTTTCTTTGGGGGTGCCAGAATTGCTGTTTAGAATTGTACTGCGCGTGGTGCTGGGGCACCCTAGGTTTCATACGATATATTGTATCGAAGAGTAACGAGTAACGCGATATTCTATACAAAAGTAACGAGTTGTATTTTATTAGAGGCTTGAAAATCTTAACTGTTTTTTTAAATGATAATCCGGTACTCTACACAGTCTCGCCATGGAAGACCACTGATATTGTGCTCTTTCGTTATCTGATGGAAAGAAATTGCACGTTGCTATGTAAATTGTTTGATTTCTTTCGAAACATGCCGCGGCATCTTATCTGCGCCTGGGTATTATTGTCTCCCTTATCTTTATCCTCGTTTCCTTGAGGCGAGAGAAGACTCAGACCCCGGCTTGCATCGAGGAGAATGTTTCTACATATATCGTGGCTGCTGAGGATTTAAGTAGAGACGGGGAATCGCGCGAGGAATCAAGCTATGTATTCAGAGATGAATGTCTCTGTTTTAGAATCAAGTTTCGAACTTGTTGGAGGAGAAGCAAACAAGCGACAGGCGCATTGCGAAGCTGGAGGAGGAGGTGGCGATGCTGAAGCTGAGCGCAAAGTGAGTACCCATTTATAGTTTGGTTTTGGCTGGTCTATACCTAGTTGATATCGTAAGATAAACTTTCGTGCTCGGGGTAATTATTTTCTTTGATCGATTAGATACACGGTTTGGTTGTTGTCTCACGCGCGATTCGGTACGGTACACGTTTTAGCACTGAGCACAGTAGAATTCTCACGTGGAGCTGTATCGTCACGAATTATTCTGAAACATCGTCG
Organism: Andrena fulva; assembly: GCA_946251845.1. Taxonomy (NCBI): domain Eukaryota; kingdom Metazoa; phylum Arthropoda; class Insecta; order Hymenoptera; family Andrenidae; genus Andrena; species Andrena fulva. The sequence goes on along the minus strand of OX276329.1, from coordinate 53,868,800 downwards.
ATTTTCATGGATCACGTGTGGGGTTTAAGTAGACTTCTGTTTAAATATCTATTTTCTTTTGGTTTCAATCGAAACGCAAAATTCGCGTATTTTATATAAGGGTTGCGTATTTTTATAGTGTATATCGGTGGCTTAGTGCACAAATATTGTATATCCACTTTTAGCGTTTTCGAGAAAAATAGGTTTACACATGCAATGGTACGTAAGATTCAGGGACATACAACGAAGAAAAATATTATTTTCGACAAGCTTATGAGATAGATGTAAATGTGATTTTTATACATCATAAAGAAACTGTGAACAACTATTTGTTGCATGTAAAAACTCAAATGTCACAAAAAGTTGACATACAATATTTGTGCTCTAAGCCTAAGAAGGTTTCTTTTATCACGAAATTTTTATCGAATTTTTCACGCAACAACGGAGATTGTACAAATATGTTAATATCATTAATTAGCAATGTCTTGCAGTAATTCTTTCTGACTCTTCTACTTCTTCCCCTCTGTTCCCCTATTTTTAACAGCCGCTTTGCACAGTCTCCATAATTTTAGGCAACGCGACACAACTCGATTCATCCTCCTCACATAGAAACTCAAAATTAATTACCGCATTCTCTAACTCCTCCTTCTTTCTCATCCACCCCTCGATCTTCTAACTTCATCTCGCTCACAAAGGCTCTCAGAAACTGTAACACGCTTGTATCTTCAAAATTACTTAAATTCACAACCTCTACTATCCTCGAGCAAAACGAAGACTCTGCAGAAAATCTTCATACGGTCTACTTCTCTGCCTCTTCATACGGTCTACTTCACTTCACTTTCTAACTTGCACCCTCTCAGAAAGATGCTTCACAGACACACATACCTGGCCTGCAACTTCATCATCAATCGATACACAAGCTATTAACTAACACACCATCTGTATCACGCTATATCAAAACAAAGGCTCTTCAAAAACCTCCGTCTACTTTTTTACTCCCCCTCCCAGTTCACCATTTAACCAACTCACACAGGTGGTACGAAGCTACGATTCGCCTGCGTTCTCCGCATCGGCCGATCCACGGGCTACTGGATCGAGGCAAGGACTCCGTGAAAAGCTTTCGTACCGTCTATACTTCTCTGCAACACTTCACCTCCCCGCCTGTTCAAGGTTAACCAAGCTCGAGAGCTCCGACTCGGAGATCTCTTTGTTCTGTCTGTCGGTGTCCCTAAGAGTCATCCCTCTAACCCCCCCGATACCGTCCTAACGCACACGCAACCACGAGCGGGAGAACACGCGCGGTCTCCTGCCCCCGAAAACGGCGGCTGGCTAGGCTGACATTGTATAAACTATAAACGGTGGACTTGTATTGGCACTTAGCAACGAGGGCCGCGAGATCGCAGCCTTCGAGGAGGAGGCGCTGGCCCTGCGACGGGAGCTCCAGGAGGCGCGGGCTTCGAAGACCCTGGCCGAGAATCACGTGGCAAAGTGCGTAAACGCAAGATCGGTCACGCCCGTTGCTTTCGAAACGGCCTACGTAACCAGCACCCCCGTGCGTACCGCTCTCTCAGACACGTGTAGCCTGATCCCAGCCTCCTCGCCACCCCCCTCGGCCCCGCAGAGCTTCACCACGGTACTGCGCACCCGAGCCGCCGAGCTGGCGCACCACTTCACCGCCGAGAAGTCCATCCTATACGGAACCGCCGACTGTAGCACCGCGTCCCCCGCGGACTCGTGGAGCACGGACGACAACCGGGGCCCGGTGTCCAGCACGCAGCCGGCCCTCGTCGCCACCAGCGATCTGGAGCGCGAGGACGCCACCTTGGAGGAGACCTCCAGCCTCACCTCCTCGGACAACCCGTTCGAGAGGGAGAGCAACAAGGAGGACCGGGAGGACGAGACCGTGGACGCTGGATACGCCGGGAACGTCGAGCGGAAGGTCACCAAGGCGGAGAAGACGGGATGCGAAGAGGAGAGAGTTGGCGGGCAGGGCGAGGACAAGGTGGACTCTACTCAGGGCAGCGTGGCCGTTGAAAGCGAGGCGATATCGTCTAGCGTCTCGGAGAGGAGAGCCAAGGGCTGGAGGTACGAGGTGAATAAGAAAGAGGACGATGCCCAGCGCGGCCAGAAGGCTGGCTCCAGGCGGTCCAGGAAGAAGAAGGGTAACGTGGTGACGAAACGATCGTCCAGCGAGGCGGAGAAGTCGGTGTCCGACGGCGCGCACGACGCGACGGCGAGAAAGGGCCAGAGAACGGTGAGCGTAGACGAGGATCGTCTCGGTGACGATGGTGCGAGCCGAGCCATCACCGAGATCCCGGAAGTGGCCGTAGTCGGTGGTGGCTCCTTCGTGCCGAAAGATCTCTGCTCGACGGGAATCCTCACCTCCAGAGTCCTGACAGCACCTTCACGCGCCACCTACACCACCGCCTACATTTAGGCCACGTACGCGCGGGGCCCCGTACAATACGCAAACCACTCGTCGCCGTATCGCAATGGGGGCTTCAAGGGCTTGCTAGAGGCTACTACTATGTACATGTCGAATAGCACGTAGGTCTATCGTTGTTTAATCCTCGAGTACACTTTCGCGACCCTCTTCTTGTCGTTTCGGCTCCTCGCACGCTCGGTCCCACCGGGGGCTTGCTTCACCCTGGCGGCTTGGCTAACCACCCGCGTCTTAATCAACGTCTCGAATCTTTCCTTCGGAACGAAGGACGCTCGAATGACTTATAACCGAGCCGCCAGTGTCAACCAACCCTTGGACCGTCCGTTGAAGCTGATCTTCTGCCCCTCAGTCGCTTCTATTTGCGCGAAAAGTAGCAGAAGAGTTTGCGCTTTTGAGGGAATCTCCCTTCGAGAGTCTATGTAAATTAATCCACTCTGGCTTGGGATTTTCTGATCAATTTTCCTCGACTCTTCTTCTACTTACAGTCTGTGTACATTTTAATAGTCTTAAAGCGGAGACGGGAGAAGCTGTACGCGCCGAAAGATGAATTTATTATCAGAGGGGACTAGCTTTGTCCAATTATTAATGAATTTCCAACCTCTGCTGAGTAATCGCGAGCATATTTATTGACGATTCTTTGGCATTTACAGCTTGCCTTTCCATTCCGTAGTTGTAATTACATGTTTCTCTGGTCGCGACAAAATCAAGCAGTCGTTCAAGACTTTAAGCCTCGGTCTATACACTGTGGGCAGGAAATGTGTCCTGCGAGGGTCGTTATACTATATGGTGAACGATATGAAATTGATTTTGTTTCGACTGTAATATGATACGCGCGCGTGAGTGTGTAATTGAGTAGAGTGGACTGTATCCTCGTTTATTGTTGGCATGGCTTCGCAGCTTGTGTAGCATGCGTTCAGTTTCCGTGTTTCTCCCTTTGTATTAAGTTTCTCGTTTAACTTAGAGTTTATACTCCTCGAGTTCCGAGTCGTTGGACTTTTCAACTGGCTCGACTGTTCGCGCACATTCCGCTCGCGTCGATTTTATTTTTGTTTTAGCAATACTTTTCAATCGCGGTTGTTTCGCGATGTAACCTGTGCCGTGTACATTTTTAGGATAGGATCGAATGACACTGAGAGTTGCAGGAGGACTGATAATTAACGCGACTATTTTATAACGCATTTTACACAGTATTTTTAAAGAATAGTCTTTTTTAATGAAGTTAGGACGTTTCTACTATTTTTATGTAGAAGATACGCTTCTCGTAGACGTAAGAACAAAACACACGACACGACTGACTAGAATTGTTCATTTTTTATTAAGTATCTTAATCGAAAACGCCAGTTCAAAAGTTCCACCATGCGCTGAGTGTTTCTAACTCTATGAATCTGTCTTGTGTTTTAACCAACGCGATGGAGAATCTACTTTTAACCATTTTTTTTTTTTAGAAATATTTATCTTTTAGATCGTCGAGGATGAAAACGATTTGAAAGCAAAAGAACGATCATTGTACCTCGGTGTAACTTAATATTATAAAAGAAATCCTCGTTTGTTTTAAACAGAGCGTCGATGTATACACAGAAACTCGATTCGATGATGGAAATCGGCCACAAATCGTCATGTGCACCCAGCATATTCGACGAACGATCAAAAATTACATTAATTTAACGCTTCAGACTGGTATTTTCACCCTTCTAAAATCTCCACCGTCGAACGCGCTCGTAGAATCCCCTAGAGCCGCGTAGAAACGCAAACCAACTCGCCGTTCGCACGTTCACGACGAGCGTGCCACGGCGAATTCGGAGATCCGATCTCGATCGTCGCAGGGCAAAGGAAGAAGAAGGGAAATGGTTTCGAGTCGCGCGTCTTTACCACGTTCTCGGCGATCTATCGGGCAGGCTCTCGTTCGAACGAACTTCGTACACCCTCCACGGCAATCTCCAACCCCCATCATCCCTCCAACCACCCGCAACAAGTCCGCTGTTGGGTCAGGGGAAACCGAGACACGGGCTGTTCTTTCTGTTCCTCTAGCTGGCAGCATGGCTTTCAGCTGGTACCGTTGCTTTTGCCGCTTCTAAAGACAGTATTACAGAGATATGTGTGGGCCGTGCCAGTCGGGCTGGAAGGGCCTTATGGCACGCATGTAACGTTCAAACAAAAAAACCCGTGATTTGTCAGAATGGAGAAGCGGCTGGGCGTTCAGCGTAATAAGATGATCGGTGCCACGGACGGGGATCCAGGGGTGGACGGTCCTAGCCTGGCGAAGGCGAAACGGGGCGGATACTCGTCGTCGGAGGGCGAGCAGGACGAGGCGGGCAAGCAGCAGGAGGACGAAGAGGACGACGGTGACGTGGACGGGGACAACGGGGCGGTTTTCAGGGAGTCGGTCCTCGACCGATTCATGGAGAACGGTATCAAACTCTCCGGGCCCGTCACCGACCTTTAGCCTAGGCACTCGCCAGTTCCAAACGCGGCTGCCGAGTGCAAGGGCATTGGTAGACGAGCTTCTGATTTATTTCACGAGGATGGAGAATGGTAATTTGCTGGTGTTCCTGTGGCCAGCTGGAGCAACATTATTGTGTCGATGGATTACTTTTCTTGCTCTCTAAGGAAATTAACTTAACGGGCTACTGTTGATGGAGAACGGTAGCGGACTCTTTGGACTTAGGTGTCTCTTTTTTGTGGAAGGATACAGCGGGGCGATTTCATAATGAAGAACCGTTTTGCTTTTTTGATTTGATTTTTTTGGGGGGTGAAAAAGAATCATTGTTGAAGGTCTTCATAGTTACATATCGCGCGGAAGTGAGAACGCGAGGGAGGAGGGTATGATTCAATCGAATTGAATCGTGGTATGTATTGAGGGCAGTGCCGGATTAAGACTTTAGAGGCCCTAAGCACTTGACAGATTTTGAGGCCCCCTTAACCGGTTAACTGGCACGGTCCTTTTCATTATTCGGGCCCAAACTGGTACCATCGAATAATTAAGTGAATCACATAAAATTTGGTATACATGGGTTTTTTGAGTCGCTGAACCGATTCCGGGGGTAATTTTTTTCATCTGACACCCCCAACCCCTAAAAAAATAGAATTTAGGGGTGAGTTTGTCAATTCTTTACTAAATCCTTTTTTATTTAAAACATTTTTATTTGTGAAGTTTTCTTGTCTATAATTCGATTGCAGCAGTTACTTTTTTCAATGCCACCCCCAACCTCTGAAAAATAAGGGTTTAGGGGTTTAATTTTTTAGTTTTTTTATTTTCTACGAAAAAGTTTCGAATAATTTTATACCTAATAAAAAAAAAAAAAAAAAAAAATATATAAAATAATGCAAAAAAGTAAAAAAAAAAAAAGTGGAGTGTAAAATCTTTCCGTAACCTCCTCGTCGGTAGACTCTGGGGTCGTGAAATTTTCACCAGCTAACTACGGGAGTAAGAGTTTACTTATGAAATAGAATACAGTACGAATAATTTATACAAATCCCAACAATTCGCTAGTCATTTTGGTTCGGCCATATTGAGTCTGCTATATTGAATTTTTCAATTCCAATGCCAAATTCAGATTCAGCGACCCCAAAAACCATTATATACCAAGTTTCATTCAAATCGGTTGAAAAACAAAAAAGTTATTCCATTTGATCATATATGATACATTGACAGAATTGGCCACATTTTTGTTTGATCATATATGATACATTGACAGTTAACCGGTTAAACAGGGTGATTACTTCAACGCGATGTACAATTTCTTGGGCATTTCCGATAATTTGACTGAAAGTGTTTCTAACAAATTTTAGATTTTAAAATTCAGAAAGGCACGTGCTTATTTTGCTTATTGGTTAATCCAGCACTGCTTGAGGGTCAAGGAGTTTCCATTAGAGAGAACTTAGTGGTGAAACTTCATGTCAAGGAGCGCTCGTGTTTTCAACACTTAAATCTTAAATAATCAACAGGGTGACAGGACTAATGGCAGTTCTATCGTTTCAAACTATGCTTTGAGCTCGATTGCAACCTTACCTGTGATCGTTAATTCGTCCCTATTTTTTGGAAGAAATAGTTCCTCAAGGTTCTTGCTACGCAGCCCGGGCCTGTCCAGTATGGTCCAGGTTCGTTGAATGAATTCTCGTGTTGCGATTAGGGGTTGCTTTGAGCGTAACGGTTTCTCCAGTGCGACCACGGGAGCTTTCTTCTTACGTACGTAGCAATGAAAGGTAACTAGAAGCAATTCCTTTTAATTGATAAGCGTTAATGGGTCTGCAGCAGTGGCGAGCAACCTTTGGCCCATAGTGGGCCAAAAGTGGAAGCCTATGCTAATCAAAGAATTTTAATTTATGGGGTGATTTTGTTATTTCTGACGTAGATTTACGATTGAAACATTTGCGGGCCGCGGGTTGCTCATGACTGGTCTACAGAATAAATATTCTCGAATCCAGGAATTTGGTTACGTGCGCAGATTTATATTTCTCGCTACTCTAGCGTTGGAAAAGGCTGCGACTGGTTCATCGATTAGTTCGCGTGTTCTTCTAGCTTATTTAAAATTAGCGACCTCCTGTGCCTGACCCAGTGACGAACTTGATGGAATTGGGTTGACGTTGCCTTCGCCTCGCCTGAACCAACGTCCTACAGGGTATACGCGTTGCAAAATTTCCTCTTTCAAACGCTTTTATGTTTATCTGCAGTCTCGGGTAAGCGGGCAGCTTTATAGTTAATTGATTTTGCGGCAATTGCGCCGTCACGGGTCACTTTTAGTGCAGGGTGTTCCATGATTCGCGGCGCCATCCAAAGGGGACGTTTCATCTTATTCGACAATTCCGATTTGTGTTTTTTTTTAACGAAGAATCACCCCCTCTCGATTGCGCCGCGAACTAGTTACCATTCTGCGAGGAAGAAGCTTGTTCCGAGAAGTTCAATTGCGCGGTTGGAAGAAGCTGACGACGCCAAGTATCGTTAAGGATTCTTCGAGACTACATACCGCGAAATTTTCAGCTGTTTGTGACAGTAAAGGAACGAAGTGCGGCCGCAACATCCACTCGACGTGCGTTACGAAAAGTAGCACGTTTCAATTTTCTTACGAACAGTAGCACGTTTTGGTTTGCCACGAAAAGAAGCACGTTCCATCGTTTCTGACGAATATTAGCACGTTTGGTCTTCTGCCGCGAAGACTAACACATTTGACTGCCTCGCCACGAAGAATAGCACATTTCGTACTGTTGCGACGAAAACTAGCACGTTATACTGTTTCGCCACGAATAATAGCACGTTTGGGAATTTATGGCGAAAACTAACATATTATCCGGTTTGGCCACGAAGAATAGCTCGTTTTGGATTATACTGCAGACTGCAGAAACTATCGCGTTTCAGCGCGTGGGCAGTTTAAAAGAATTCAACTGTTGAAAATATTGTTTAATAAATAATAATTCCATCTAATCTCCAAAAGACAACACATATGAAAATTTTAATCTACATAATTTAAGTAAGGGAGGGTGGGGGAATTGCGAACGCGGGGTAAACGCGAACATGCTACTTTTCGTGGCAAACCGCTCTAACGTGCTAGTTTTCGCAGCGAAAGACGAAACATGTTATTTTTCGTGGCAAACCGCTGAAACGTGCTAGTTTTCGCAGCGAAAACCGAAACGTGATAGTTTTCGTGAGAACGAAGGCAAACGTGCTACTTTTCGTAAGAAAATTGAAACGTGCTACTTTTCGTAACGCACGTCGAACTGTCACGTACAATTCGCAGTATAACTTCATCGCGTTACAGCTGCTTAGTCTTAATTCCTTAGGATGTATCTGTAGTTCTATCAACACTTTCACGATACCTCTTCTCAGATTATTAAGGGAGAATATGTAATTTACCGCGACGAAATTCCAAGAGAGTACAATTTACTTCTTCAGACCTGATCGTTCGCCAACGTGCATCGACTTCGAAATCGTGTTACCGCTTTTCGCGCAGGCTCCTCGAGATCTTCGAAAAAATTCCCCCTAAAAGGATCCGTAGTTTTTAATAGCGGGAAGATATATTTTTTTATGAACAAAGTAGGTAAAACTGACACACGTTGTACATAGGGGATACGTTTCATTTTTAACAGGGGCGATCGATCTTTTTGCCGCGAGTAGAATTCTCGCTCCCGTTTCGAGTACTAGCGCGCGAATGTTGAGAATAACATTGCTGTCGCTGCGAAAAGAACCGTCGCTTTTGCAATGTAATTTCTGTTAATGTACTAGGGTAAACGTCGATTCTTGCGTAGACAGAAATGAATAGTTATAAGCCGAACATAGACAGCAGCTCCACGTTATCTAATTACTCTCCACTAACAAGAAGAAGATTGTATATTGTGCACATTCTAATTTAAGGCCGTGGAACGTGTTTGTCCTTAGTATTAGAGCGCACTCGCGAAGACAGTATTTTAATAAAAAGAAAACGTAAAAGTGACATTACTTTTGTCCCCAAGCGTTCGAGAATATTTCGTGAAATTTACTTTCTATTTTTTATATCCTATATATGTACACGAGAGTAGAAGAGTTTTGCTCGTAACGACGAGCAGCTTCGTTTATCCTTGCTGCACTCAAAATAATTAGTGGATCTTTTCGAATGACTTCGTTCCTCGAATGGGCTTTCAAAAAATTACTGCGGATGATCCTTTCTTAATTCCTCCATTTCCGACGCTTTTTAATTAATGACACGATCCCCTAATTATTTTGAGCAGGGTGATCATCATCTGAGAAAGGAGAATCGTATTTCTCAGACACGACGTTGTAAATATTATACACATCCGTTATTGAATATCCGTAGGCGAGTCTTAAAACGAAAGGGGGACGTGGTCCACTTTGTTTGAGACTTCGAAGGCTACGCAAGATCGCTTAGATTCGCTACGATGGCAGCATCTTCTATTTTCATAGGAAGTTTTTCGAGTTTAATCAGAATATACAGGCGACAACTCGTGCGAGCAGCGTCTTCGAGCGTTTCAGGGCGAGCTAGCATCGTCCCATTAATGGACTCGCAATAACCTGCGCGTATTTAATAATAACAATAAATGATGCGCAAAGTGCGTAAACAGAAGCGAAAATAATCGATTACTTCCGTCGTGCGGAGCGTTGATTGACAAAGTGATCGCAATTAATTCGCACACGGTAATATTTAGCGATTAATATTTGCACGGGGATCAATGAAAAATGAATCACGTCGAAGGGAATATTAACGCGTTAACGCGATGTTTTTCCACGAGAGATTTACTGTACACATCGCGCTAATTGACGTTCCCGTTTGCAAGAATTAACGAGCGACGCCCCATCCGAATCGCGAGAATCCACGCTCGACATCATTCAAATTCTCATAATTAAACAACCGGCTTTTTATCCAAATACCAACAATCACGGAGAGATTTTTCGTTCGATTTGCGGCAATCGACGGCTGCCACGCCGAACGGGGAAGCGATTTCATCATCGTTCGTCCTGTCAAATTCTAACAATCCCACGTTAATTTCGCGGTGGTATTGGTAAAATGCATCGAGGGAAGAAACGCGCGAGCAAGTAACTTATTATCGACCGCTTAACGCGATCGATCCATTTCATAAGAGAATGATGAGAAATTTTCATGAGTATGTATATCCATGATGAATTATTGTAAATAGATGGAACGAAACAGTTCGCCAAAAATGATACTTATCGGTGAGCGTAAAGAGCGCCAATTAACACACGTTTCATTTATATATCCTTCTGCGATACTTAATAACGTACGATAATGTAAAGAGAAATGCGAATGCAAATTTACAGGGAATGTTAATTAAAAGTTCCCGCCGTAGGGGTACAGAGGATTGTATTATTAATGGAATAATAAACTAATAAAATAAACGTTGTAGGGTAATGATAGCTCATGTATAATTAACGCGGTACTTACAATCACTCGATTCAGCGTAACTCGAGGTTGAATTAATATTAATCCGTATCCGACCGACGCCTAGACACATTCTAACGCACCGTGCATATCTTATCAGCTGTATAATCTCGAAGTGCCATTAAAATCGTGCCCAACGCTCAGGTTTCTCGTCGTATCTTCTCTATCGTGTCAACGAAACGCAATAATCGGTAGGAACCTCACCCTGAAAAAGTGCCCTTCGTACCGCGAACATTTTACCACGTATGGCTTAAGTTTGGGGCGTAGCCTTAAGGGAGGGTAAATTTTGCGTGAACGCAATTTAGTTGCCGATGTTTCTCGTGAAATTCATGCGTGACACGTGCATAATGGGTGGATAAGGAAAATGTAGCGGGTAGCGACATACTTTGTACACGGCTCGTTTTAAGGAATAATTTGTGTATACTCTTGAGATTTTAATAAAATGGAACATATGGATAAAACTCGACTGCTAAGTTATTTATCTACTTACCACCCAGTTGGTCACTTTCTAATTTCCCTCGATACCTATCGAAATTTCGCGATAAGAAATTCGCTGGGCAAGATTAAAGGGAAGCTTGAGATTGGCAAATTTAATCAAAGGGTCTGTAATTTTCCTGCCGAGCCACTTCATTAAACCCCTGGACACGGTCTACCGTTTCTCCAGCGATTCCAACCACCAGGACCAATATTTTCCTACCGTCGCCTCTCGCCTGTGTACAGGGCGCTCCAAGTGTTGTGATTAGCGGAACGCGAAAGATGTTATTCTTGTGTATGGATGTTTGTCTTCGCTGCGCAGCCTCCCACGAAGATCGTCTGGAACAGTAAAAGGCCCGATACACGGGTAACGTTGGCGGCGGCGATGATAGGAAAACATTGTCTCGATCCTGGCTGGAGGTAAGGAGCGGGGAGTACAGGCTGTTTCATGCAGAACCGTAGCCACGGGAACTCGAGTGGCTGGGAGAACTCCGACAAAGGGGAAGAAGATGTACCGATCAACATCCATTTCGCAAACACCAGACACTCCTTAAGGAAAAAGTCCCTGTCTACTGAGGTGAAGTTCGCGGAAAATGGGAATCTTGTGAAACCAGCGTCCCTTAAGGTAAAAGACCCAATACGTGGACACGGCCCAGTAGCTGGACACTGGTGCAAATAATACTGATTAGTACATTTAATATTCGCTTTATCCAAAAAAGAACTATTTTATTCAATTATTCAAATATTTAGTAAAATATATCCATATATATATATATATATTTGATATATTTGTAACACTTTCGTAAAAAACAATTTATTCTCTTGAACTGTCCGGTTTACACCATTTTAGTATTGGATTTATCTGATTTGCTAAGCAGTCGATGTTACACACGAATACACATAACCTTAAAATTAGTCATTCAATAATAGATTCTTTTTACTCAAGTTTGTTTACTGATTTGAATAAATTACTTATACAGAAGAAATATGCAAAAAGAAAAAACTATTGTGTTGTTTTTTTTATTTAATTTCTCTAGAAAACATCAAAATTGCTGATGTTTCATTATGTGTCCATGTAATGGGACAGTAAAATCGGGACGCCGGAACATACTAGTTAAGCTGTCCAAGTATTGGGCCATTGTAAGGTCTATGAATTTTCAATATTTTCACAAAATTATTCACTCCTACAATATGTGTGTTTTTTTTAATGATAAAGTACACACGATGCCCCATGTAATTGCAAAATCGTTTTTATATAAATCGATTTGTGTAACTGAAAAATTCTCAAATGTGTGTACGCCGTACCTTAAATGTCCAGGTATTGGGACATTTACCTTACCAAAGAATATTCGAGTGAGTGCTGCACGTTACATAGTATTTCAATCAGGCTATATTTCAATAGATGTGAGAATCTACACTTCAATCATTAACACCCTCAAAACCCATCAAGTTGAGAGCAAAATTTCCCATAAACAAATATCTAAAAATCATCACTGAATGCCCCTAAATAATTGCCTACAGAACAAACCAGCAGTGACTACAGCGTTATATGAATAAATATTGCGGAGTAGCGAGGGGGCACGGTTCCCCAAGCACTGCCCGAAATCTCCCGGATAAGTTCCAGCTGGACATAGCCGTAAAAACGGTTCGGGGTGGTGTTTATTGTGGCCGCTGGACGCGGTTGCGTCACAGCGAGGTCGGTTTATTGTCGGAATCCGAGGGAATCTGCCGTTTTGCGCCTTTCCTTTACCCTCGTGGCGTTCTTTGAGGCCCGGCCGCTGAGCGGTGCAAAGCGCCGCCGTCGTAAATCGATTATCGTTTTACGACGGGATTCCAAGTCCCCGTTCGCACGTCGCCGCTTTTCCATCCACCTCACCCGTCGCCACCCCCGCGGAAAAAGTATTAAGCCGAGCCCCCCCCCCCCCCATTTTACCTGCCGCGCCAGGTACTTACCGCGGTTTTATTGCGCGCCCCTTGCGAGACCTATCTTCCGCCCGTGTCCCGATTCTCGTAATACCGCGATTATCTGTAATACCGGCTGGGGCAACTAACGTGGAGAATCGGAGATGGCCATGTGTCGCGATCCACGTAATTCGGGACGGGAGTTTACGGTAATAGTCGCGCCGGGCAAACAACCCTGCCGAGGTCTTGATCGATAATGCACGCGTGGACAAAGAGGCGGATGAAGAGGGTAGAGGGAGGATGACAATAAGGAGGCTCGAGGATCATCTGAGAAATTGTTGCTCGGTCGTCGTTAGCTTTATTGCCCCGGCGACGCACGGATTGTCGCCCACTATGCTCGTATTAACCCCTCGCAGGATGACGATGGATTAGACGCGTGGCCGTTGCCGGGGCCTCAAGTGTTTTAATTACCATCGAGGTAGACCGGTGTCTTTGTAACGCCCGGACGTTAGGAGCTACAGCGACGGAGGCTCTTGTACGGCTGTAGACAATTGCGTAGCACGAAGGGGGTAGTTTTCAGAGATATTAGTATATTCTAATTGAAAGTTGGAATCGCTGGCACGATCACGATCGCAGCGGGGCTGTAACGTATGTATGTAACTCCTCGTCCGTCCCACTTCCGGTGGCGGACGAGGTTACAGCGTAGCGTTGTCCAGGGGATCGATATTTCGCGGGGGCAGCCCGTGGGAGTGCGGATAATTGAAAGGCCCGTCGGAAAATCGTGCGAGTCATCGTGCACGGAGGCGCACGAACGAGGGGGGTGATATTATTAAAATTGACTCGAGGAGGGGCGGGGGGTGGCGGACGGTCGAGAAATCGCTGCCAATTCGAGGCGTTTGATCGGCCGCGCTTCATCCACCACCTGCCATCTTTTTCAACGTGTTCATCGATCCACCGCCGCCGACGCGATTTCCTACGCGTTGCCGCGTTATAAAATGAAACACGGTCGCTGGGTTGACGATAGAGGTTGCCTCGCGATAACCGCGCGATTCGGCACCTTTTATCATTCCCAGGGGCGGCAGGGGGCGTCTCAGGCCGTCGATCGCCGTTCCTCGGATTCCAGAGGATTCTTTTCGGTGTTTGTTCAGGAGGGCGAGGTATTTAATTTTTGGGACCGATTCGTCGGCGGGGCGGTTAAAATTGCGAGGCTAATGGGTGATGATGGCACCACAAACAAGCAGAAGAAAGGGAAATGGTAATAAACGTGAAGCTGCTAGTTTCCTTCCCAAGTATCTTCCTTCCACGATGATAATAACGCTACGGGCTGGAAAAAGAGAGAAGGGAAAGTAGTAATTGAAGTCACCTTCTACTTCGCTCGAAGCCACTCCTCGCCAATTAAATGGAAACGTGTCCACAGCCACTGAACGTCGGTTACGGGGGTTTTTTCGATCGGCCAGATGGCCTGCTTAAAAACTTTTGCCTCTCGGAACGTTTGCACGGACACGATGAAACGGAAATTTAACGAAAGATCCGCGCAGACACAGGGGCTGAGGGTGCACACCGGTCCTGTTTGTACAATCGATTCCTCGCATGCTGCTTTCATACGTGTGCAGAGATACGTCCTTTCTGGCTGGCTGGGGAATATCGGGTATCTTCTCCTGCTCGCCTCTGCAACAAAAAGTTCCCATTGCGCGATCAAGTTAATTACATTCCTGCTCCTTTCTCATTACATTTACTTTGCGATCGCTCGAATCGTCGCCATTTTCCTCCAACAGACGCTCTATGGAAGCAACGAAGTTGAAAGAAACGGGGTAGATTTGTAGCAGTTGAGGATGCAAAGGGTAAAGTTCTCATACACCTTTTTAATTGGTCGCCTCAACGATTCAAGACACAATTTATTAGTAAGGGGAGAAGTCTCTATAAATGGTGTATTTTTTATTATCAATTTTTAGGATTTTCTTGCAATGGTACCAATGCGCTAATACTTTCAGAACTTTAAGGGTACTTTATTTAACATTGTAAGAAGTAAATAATTTTTTTATGAGAGCCAGATTATGATAAATACGAAAGAAGTAGAGAAGTATCTTAAATAGGTTTTGAAATGTTTTAAAAGCGATTTATTGAATTTTTTCCGATTTTTCGGTCGATTTATTGGGTAACTAAATGGTACTCTCCGTTAAATAAATAAATACAGATTATCCGACGTACAGCGAGCTTACATTACTGTACTCCATTGATTTTAACATAATCGACGCACAGTGGGTTGAAATCCCAGAAACATGGTAATAATATGAAAGTAATCTTTGATATTTACAAAAATGATTATACTAAAGTTTTCGCGGTCGCTGATTACGAATCTGAACTCAAAATGGCAAAAACAAAATGGCGGATCCAATATGGCGGATGCGTATACCCAAAAACTATCAGATTTGGTCTAAACTTGGTATTCTAGAGTTTCCGAGGTCGCTGAGTACGAATCTCAAGTCAAAATGGCAAAAAAAAAAAATATCAGGGAATATCAAGATGGGTCGATTTATGTATTAAAAAATATATGGTTCCATTTAAAAAAAAACACCACTGCCGTCGTGGAAACATGTGTTAATTAAATATCTCGTTACAACAATAGTATTAGGATTCACATCTGAAAATAACAATAGATATAAATATTTCAATTAACAGTGTTTGCAAAAAGAAATTATTTTCATGTACTGGGAACCGTTTTGAATAAACTGAAATTTTAGGGATTGGAGCAAAAACGAGCAAAATCTGAAAGTTAATCTCAGTTCTTTAATAACCAGAGATGATAACTGTGCAAACAAAAATGCTTGATCGGACTTGGAAGTTAACTAAATGTTTAATTGTTTTTGTAGATCAGCTATGGTAATTAAGGTTATACGAGGCAATTTTGAATTAAACATTATGAAGGTATTATTGCTTGCCGCAAACGTATAACAACAAAAAGTAATTAAATAAACACATGAAATTGACGTCTTCATCGCGAAACAGAAGTTTAAAACACAGAAAACACAAAAAATAGCTACACAAAATCGTTTGATAAATCGCTTGGAATAAACACGTAATGGAGTTCCTACAGCTAACTGTTTTTGACTGACTCGGGTAAGGAAGGAAGAGTTGTAGAAGGCTGTGGATATACGTTTTATTGTGCGCACATATTTCAACTATACCAGGGATAAAAAATCAGAGGTTTAAACATTCTTTTGTATTTCGATTTTTCGCAAAATTTTGGGGCCTCCTACCCCACTGTGCGACGGCTGAGATGAAGGAAGAAAACAGAAACCATAAGTATATAGGTGACGATTCTATGTGACCCAACTTTCTCCCCGGGAAAGCAATGACGAAGCCAGGGGAGGAAGGTTCCCGTTCCGTGACTAATGACAATCGCCTGGCGCATGGTACTTCGACACTAAACAAGATAGCATTGCTTGCAGGCGCGAGGATCTCCCGTTTCTAATTTTTCACTGACTAATCGGTCATCGAGTTCGAGTAAACAAATAAGATCGTAAAGGACGCGGCCGAATCTCGCAGCTGGACCTTTGGACTTTTGAGTCACTTACGATTTACGGCCCTCCTTTGTACTCGGGGGCCCGGAACGAGTCGGGTAACGAGCCACGTTTCACGTTTGTTTTTCTCACTACCAGTTCGTGATGATTCAGGGGGTAACGTTTTGGAGGAGTGCGTGGTTTCGCGAGGATCCACAGAGGGGTGAGTAAGCGCTCGGTATTGTTCTCTGCCATGGGAGACATTTTGATTTTAACAAAGAAATTGGTACACTCGTAGTATCGTACAGTATACTCGTTTTGCAATGAACGTTTATTTCTTCTAATTTCTTTAAGAAACTTCCGGTGAAAGTCACTTCAGACGCTCGTAATTATTGACTCGATATTATTTATCGGACGCCTACCAGAAACGAGGAGGCAACAAATTGCGCAAACCTTGTGTACGCACGCGTTATCAAAACGCACCGTTTGCCAGCTAAAAAGTTTGTACAAACGACTTGGAAGCAGCGACACGTCGTCGCTGGCGATTGTACTTTATTGATCCTGCGAGCGCCTCGATTATTACTTGCAAATATTTGCCGATTTGCCGCGGTGACAAACAAAGCGATGCAAGCCACCGATTCGAGTGGCTTTGCTCGTGCTTTCCACTGTTTATTTCGGCAGCTGTTCCGCATTCCCAGGGACCCGGGGTCCCGAGACTCCCGAGCTGCTCCAGAGGAACGTTAATTTATGCTAATGCATAGGAGAAGAAGCAGAAAACCGCCGCGATATTCTGGTGTGTTTCGAAACGATTCGACAACAGACGAGATAAGGTCGGTAGATAAAATCGTGCCTGAAGAAACGTTGCAAGAGTTTGTTAAAACAAACGTCCGGACACATAAAATCAACGTGAATCGTGGAGATAATAGTTCTGAGAGCAAAGTATCTATTATACGTATTTTAATCTTAACTAAACCTGAAGCAATTCCTACGCTAGTATACATTTTTAAACGCCTCGGTATCGTGAGATTCACCCTCGATCGGTAATTCCCAGTCTCCCGGGCGACGAATTTCCCAAGTTTCCCAAGTTCCCCGCGAGCAAATCCGCGAGATTTAAGCTGCCGGGACCAGCGGTCCTCCAGAACGTGCGACGAGTCTATTATTTTTGCCTCGGCCGAATTGAGGGGGTGGCAGGGCTCTCCGCGTCCAGGAGATAGGTCGACGGGCACTCGGATTCGGGGGCTGCAAATCTGGGAAAAGGTCGGCGAGGCACGCACAGCACGTGACTCCTTCGGGGGCTCCGTCTGCTCCGCGTCCACCACGATAAAGCACACGCGGTGTATCGTTTTTTAAGCGACTCAATTTCGGCCCTGCATCCACTTATGCCACCCCTCTAACCCCTGCCTCCCCCTTCACCCCGTGTAATTTTCTCGGGGAGTGGAGAGAGAGAAAGAGCGATGGGACATCGTAACTGCTGCACGATTCAAGAGAACGCGAGGTGTACAGAGGAAATACAATTGAAATGGTTTAATGGAAATTGTAATGATTAATAACTATTGCTACATCTTTTGCTAGATTTCAGGGCGCTAGCTAGGCAATGTGTTGTTAAATCCCTAGGTAAGAAGGGAGTTTAAGAATAAGCTTCGAAACCAGAGCGTGGAAGAAGATCAGAGAAGTCAGCTGGCTGGCAAACGTGGAAGAGTTCACGGATCTGGGGTTTCCCCATGGCGGGAAAATTGGTTTTGCCCCGATTATGCCGGTGCTTAATGCGGTTCACGCGCACCGAGGTTGCTCTTCTCTCGCGCAAATGTTGTGACAGCGATTTACGAAGTCAAAGGGGCGAGATTTGCACGGACTTAGACACCATGCCTGTCACGACTGTTGAACTCTTTGCTTTCGACTGCCCTGGTTTTGAGGGTCGCCTCATTGTTGGATTTGCCGGTCAACCCGGCGCAGTGATAAATAAGATTCTTTTTGCGGGCTGTTGTCCTCTGTTCTTCAGGTATCCCGTTTATTTTCGTAAGGGTGCGGAACGGGTGGTTCGAGGAAGAAGTTTGGGGCTTGAAGCTCGAAGCTCTTTCTTCCTGTTGGTAGTAATTCCACTACTTTACATCGCGCGATATCGATTCAGAATAAAGAAGCTGCTGCTGTGTCCTCCCAAAATGCCCTACAATTTTGCAACAAATTCCTCTCCTCGCTCTAACGTTTCCACGCGCCTAAAAACCAGTATTCTTTCATCGGTGTTTGAATACGTTTAAAGCAGCGAAAGAGGCGCGAGTCAAGAGGCTGTGTCTCGATAAAACTGTGCTGTCATTTTTATAAGGAGACGATGGAGGTGACACGAGGGTAGACAGGCGGGTGGAAGGAAGGCCGCGGAGCTCCGCAGGGTCTGAAGGATAGCTACCTGGCCCACGTGGGTGGTCCACTCCTGTTTTTCCTATTATTAACGCCATTGATAACTGGTCGGCGCACGGGCCGTGGAACAGGACAACCAACGCTCGAAAAACTGACCGTTGCTTCTCTCTCGACATCGCTAAAGACCAGGAGTTTCTACCCTAATCTTCTATCGCATTGAAAGTACAAAGAATATTAATGGGATGTTCCACTGTGACGCTCTGATAAAGTAGGGGAGACCGGGGCAGATTGTAACAAAAAAAGTTTTCACAGTTTTTTCTCGAAAGTGTTTTCCTCAATCAGGAAATAATTTGCGTGATTTACTACTTACATATGTGGTGAACTAATTGCGTAAAAGTACGTGACAAAATCTTGGACACTTAGACATCTAGCTTCATCTTAAACTAATCTGAACCTTTGTTACAATCTGCCCCAGTCCGGGGTAAATTGTAACACATCTGTTTTACTTATTTAAATACAAATATGAACACAAATAAACATTTCTAAAATATATAAATGAAAACACAGATCATTATTAAACATTTGATATACATGAGTTAAGCAATCATTGCTTATTCATCTTATTCTATCAAAATCTTCTTCTGTGCTTTCTTTACTTTTGCCTTCATACTTTTTTTCTATTTTTTTGGATCCTCGATTGTTCTGTTGTTCGTCTAGAGCATATTTTTCCGGTGTGTCAGCAAATAGCTTGCTTTATCACCATTTGGAGCGGAGTAAGTATAGTAACATGTTACAATTTACCCCGAGGTCGAATTTTTGCGTTTTATCTCAGCAAACGAGAAACTAAACATCAAATCACTAAAATGCGTACACATAATAATAAACCAATGTGTACTGATTCGTTTGCGACAAAGAAGCAAAAATTCAAACGGTTCCTAATGACGGTTAATTGAAATAAAAGTGCTAAGACAACATTTACTTACGTGCTCTAAATACTAAAATTCTGGGCTATTAGCGCAAAATGAATATATAACGCTCGTTTGTGCCACTAAAACCGACGGTGCTAATACCGTCAAGCAGCTCTCGCATGCTGTGGGTTACCAGATTTGTCGTTCAAAACATTTTACTTACATATGTTACAATTTACCCCGTGTTACAACCTGCCCCGGTCTCCCCTACCGTTGTCTGAAACTTTTTTGGTCTCAAAAAGAATGTGTTTACTGAATTGAGGTTTTGTCCTATTTATTAATACCTGCTTTGAGAATACAAAATTATTTTCTCCGTATCTCTTTAATGCTGGCTCCCGCCAAAATAAGTGGGTGTGATATGCGCTGTAAACTAAAAGACGCCTCGACTGCGTGGCCGATTTTACAGGAACCGTGGATTTTACAATCCACCAATAAAAACATCAAACCCACAAATTCCCACCCCTCGTCGGAAGAAAGATTCAAGCTGTCCTAGGGCCCTACGCGTCGCCGAATTTCAACATCCCCTTCGTCACCTCGTCACCCAAAATCCGCGCCCAAGTGTCAGGTCGCCTTAGGAAAATACACGGATCTGGCGAAAGGGGGGGCTGAGACGCGGGGCTGGCCTAGAATACCTGTCACACGATTACGGCGCGAGGCTTGGTCCCTCGGTGCCAAGGGGTTTGTTGTTTCAAGGCTTTACGAACAACAAACCGCCGCCGCCGCCCGAGAAGTCAATGTTTCCGTGAGTGGCCGCGAAATCAGGTGCATCCGCGGTCGGGGCACGTCCGAAAAACACTGGCCTGAATAGCTGAATAGCTGGGGTACGCGAGCGGACTGGCGAAACCGTCGTGCTCGCGAAGGAAACGCGCGTAAATAGCCGATCGCCACGTCAACGTGCACCGTGTCACCGCATAAATCACCCGATTCACTAATTCACGACTCCAACGACACTCGTGCACCCCTACGCCACTATGGCTCGCTCGGAAAGTCACTTCGGCCTCTGCGACCGACGATCCACGACTGAGCGCGAAACATATCAACGTCAAGGGTAGGATGAATCGAACGATCATTCTAGGTCCCAGGTGTGGAAGCGAGGGGACGTAAACACATTGGCGGTGGAGGCCGTTGATCTCCGCTCCGTGTCGTTGAATTTCGTCCTCAAGTGGAAAGTAATTGCTGGTAACTGGCAAGGGCGCTCGCTTAAGAAGAGGCGCGCGGAGATTCGGCCAAAGCAGGTGAGGATCGATCGCGACCGCGATACGCGCAATCTAGGTCAAATAGCAAATCGTTATTTAATCGTAGATTAAGGATCGTTACTAATCGAAACAAACACCGTGCTCGATTGCGCACTTGTGCTACCAACCGGCCCGGCCGGGGGAGATGGAGGAGAGGGAGAATGATTTGTTGTAACGAAGAACGCCGCGAGCTCCGGGAGTTGGCGCGAGCGCGCGAGCGCAAGAGCGCCGCCGCCGCGCTTGGCACAATGTAGCCACTTGTTTACAGGGACAATATTTTCATTCCGCAAACAATTGGTGGCTCGATAAAGACCCGACGTACAGGTGGGTGCTCGGATCTAACGTTGTAACGCCGCCCGTTCGTGAACGCCTCTATGTGTGTGTTTACGAATCTCTCGAGTAAAGTATTAGCCGACTCTAAACGCTTGAATCATCGGCAGAGAAAGAGAGAGAGCTGTGTGCTTTCGATTCGCCGGCCCCTCGCGACCTCCCACTCGCGATATTTCACCCCTTTTCCAACCCCAACTTTTTTTTCCTCATCCTTCCCGCCATTCTTCCAGGCTCTGTTTAGCTTTTCCATGGATAAATGTAGCCCGCTGCACTTTGTCACGTGGCTCTGTTGGAGGCGGACATTTTTTTCCCCGAACTCATCTCTTCCCACTTCATTGCACGTTTCTCGTTGTACTACCGATCGGGGGATCGGAACCAACCGTGGCTATCCCTCGATCCCTGAAATCGTGCCAGGAACGTCCGGAAAAGATTCAACGCACTTAGCTCGAGGTCCCTCCGCGATAAAAGGGGATGTTGAGTGTCTGCGATGGTTGTTGGAGCCGGGGGGGATGAATGGCAATAAAAAGCGAAAGGAAAACCCGTAGCTTGTGTTTAGGGGCAGGCAATGAGGAAAGAAACAATGGCGGTGGGCCGACGTGCCCCGTAGAGATAATCCTGCGGTGTTTAGGGCCGGGCAACCGCAAGAACGAAAACAAACGATGGCCTCATCGGGGTTGGAGTCCACTCTTATGGTCGCCGCGGATAATATGCGTTGCTGAAGTGACTGTAAACCGAGATCTGCTGGTCGCTGATGGAACCGATACGCGAAACTGCCGTTCACAGTCTCGGATTTTCGCGACAGGGAGAACACACCCCTTGGACACCTCGAATTTCACACTCCTCTTTCTATTTCTATACCCGCTTTTTAATTGAAAAAAAAAAAACCACGAGGAGTATTACCAACGCAATGAGAGGCGAACCTCCTCGGCATTTATCAGACCGGGAAGGGCTTTTAATCGCTGGTGAGTGAACAAAATACAATGGACGACGGGCATCCAATCGATAAAGTGTCCGATCACGTTGCCAGAGGCCCCGTAGAATTCGGCGCCAATGCAACCGATAAGAGGTATTTTACGATAACGACCGTGTGCATCGATTCGACGGGGAACATTTTTTCCATCGTAAATGAGAATTTCAACGCGTTACACGCGGCAGGGGTGCACCATTTCGCAACTATTGGCCGATGGCAAACACGATTTTCAGCTCGATGTTCAGTGTTTTACCTGGATATTTGATCTCCGTCTCGAGGTGTCTAGTAGAGTAAGAGGAATGCTCTGTACGTGGAGGGAGTGCAAAAGATAAATATTTAAAATCATGAAAACAGGAAAATATTCGGGGAAAAGGAACAGCATTTTCCCCAATCAAGATAGTAATCGCGATTTACCAAAGAGCAAAGGGAGGCACCCGTTTGCTGAAATAACGCTGCCAGTTCACCCTTAAATGTTAACCGCCGACAAACACCGCTGTTCGGACGAACGTGACTTTCGCCCCGGCCGTTCAAAGAGTTTTAAAATAATTTCGAAGCGGGGTTTAATTAAAGGACGCCGGGCGATCCGCGAATCGGCCCCGCCAATTTTCGACGTGTGGCGAGGTTACCGAGATTACTCGACACTTAATCCAACAGCAGAAGCGTTTCGCGAAGCGTGTTTGCCGAGCGTATTACCCGCGGCCGCGAGCGGCTTAATGAAGTTAAAAATGCACTTTGCGGGCGGACGTGCGATAATGATAATCCCCGGCGAAAGAAAAAGTCTGGCTCGGGCGACCGATTTTTCAGGGGACCGTGATTTTAATTGCTTCGCCCACCGTTGCTCGACCAACCCCCTCCGACACTTTTTTCCCACCCCCTGGCTCGAGAGAAAGTCGAAACATTTGGCTCCGCAATTTCGCGCCAGCCTGTTTTGTATATTTGCGCTGCTGTAATGAGGATGGACCGTGTGGATCCCGCACTGGGGGGGGGGTTGTTTCGAACGAAATTGGTGTCTTTTCCAGGGGGGGGTGGCTGGACTGGGCTGGGAATTGAAAAGAGAATTCGAAATGGAAGCGTGCCATTTGCGTTCTTAAATCGAGCAGTTCGGTTTCAGCGAGAGCAAAGTTTGTTTGGTGGGAATCTAAACAAGGGTAGTTCCGAATCGAAGTAACGTTCGACGCCGTTGGACCTCGAATATATTTCACAGAATTTATTTCTCTACGCAGGGGGATTTAATCATAAAAGGGTTATATGATGTACAAGACAGGGATTGTTCGATACGTCGGTATCCCCATAAATTTCTTTCGCTGCTCCATTTCATTATCTGTTTAACGAGAGGATCATCCCACAATTTTAAGCAAACACCTCGCGAGCACTCGTCCGCAAACGTTCGCTGATAATTCATGCGAAACTATTGAACGATTAATCAGGAACTAGACGCGATATTTAATTCATCGTTAAACAACAGCCCATCGCGTTGCATCCCCATAAAATTATTAACACACGCTCGCGCTCGGTTGTTTATCGTAAACCGCGTCCGCGGGGGGTTTGTCCAGTGAAACTGTGTCGTCGCTGGAAACACGGCACCCAACATTTCTATTACTTAATTCATCCTGTAATATACGCGTCAGTAAAGCCGAGAATTTAAAATTATAATCAGAAAACAGCCACTGAAATGAATTTTTCCTACGTTCCTCGCGTTTCTTTCATTCAACTGGAAATTCTGAGAGGGAGTTCCAAGAATTGACGAAGAAATTCTCACTCCAAGTCCACCGATACACCGAATCTGTTTTTCCCCTTTTACAACCCCGTCGTTTAGGTACGTGCCGTCGCTTCGACGACCAACGTTTGTGGAAATTAGAAGAAAAAGGAGAAAGTTCCTGTTGCGCCGCGATGAAATAGGTCACCGCAGTGATTTAACGACCCGCGGATCGTGTTAAATGTTTAAACAAATTGAGGCACATCGAGCGTTCCGCGACGGTTCCTTTTCCCTCGCGTTTCTTCGCGTCCTCTCCTCTTTCGTTCCCTTGGTAATTCAAAGTCACCGAAGGTTCGAGCAAGCAATTTGCCACATTAGACCGCACTTTGCACGTCGTTGGAAAATAACTAGGCAGGGCAGTCGCGAATCACTAATTTCACACGCGTCGTGGCTCGTCGGACACGTACTTCACACCCTTCTCCCTTATTTTTCTGTATTCCCTTCGAAGTTCTGCTTGCCCGAAGAATTCATGAGCGATAAAAGCTGGCAACTGTTCTGCGATACTTTGAAACAGGAGCGCTGTCATTTCTGTGTCATTCGGTGGCAAGTTGATCCTCATTTCGGTATGAAAAGGATTACAAGGTTCGTATTTAAGCAGACCTAATAAGAGAGCAGACTATCGCCGGTATCCTCGTTGATAAAGAATATTTGGAACGTGAGAGATACGCGACGGAAAACGTAAATACGTTGGATTTATGTTGCTCAGGTTCGGCCGCGTGCACCCACGATAAAAGGGAACTGATAACATTTTCGGTTCTCCGCTATTCGAGCTTTGTGGAAGAAGAGAGGAATTCGTCGAATGGGAAACTCCGAGGCGACGGAATGGAGCCGGGCGATATGCAATCAATCAGCTTCTCGGCTACCGACTCTTCGATTTTTTAAAAGTTTCTGCTTCGAGTTCGCTAGAGGAAGGAGCCTCGAGAAGGAGCCGCGAGAAATTGATGGGCTGATGAGGTTCGAAGCGACGGGAATCGCGTGACGAAATCCAGTCGAATTAACCGAATTATCCCTCTGCCGAAAATCCGATCTCTTTTGATTACGCGCGTTTAATATTCATGGGGCCATCGACGGTTAATTATTCCACGCGATAAACGATTAATCCACCGCGAAGCTCGAAATCGAACGAAAAGTGCGAATTAATCGGGCAAGTTTAATCGTACAGCGAGGCTCGGAAGGGAAGTTATCGAGGATTCAAGGGGCTTGCGCGATAATGTCTTTAGAAAAATTGCTAGCGCGTATCGTGCGCTCGTATGCGAAAAGGAATGAAGAATCCTCTGCTCATATTTTTATGAAAATCGTGGTCCAGCACTTCTGAAAATGATTTGAGTAACAAGTGGGGAACTGCAGGCTTCAAATTCACTGTAAATATTAGCGAATTTGCGCGAGTCCATTCACAATTATTACGGTTAAACGTTACGAATGATTTGCAACTATTTGTTTGTCATAATGAAATATTAACTGGCCTGTTCAAATTGTCTAGCCGTGAAATAGACAGCGGGGTGGAATCTCGTATTTGGATTGACTTTATTAATCAAAATTTGCTAAATTTACCTAGGTATTATCACGTTCTACATCTGAATGATTCATTTGAATAGTAATAATTGAATTAAAGATCACACTGTTGGCTATAGCTCTCAGTTGAGACCCTTTCATGTGTTTCTAGTCGAATGGGACTATTCTCAGTTTCAAAAGACACAAAATTCGCTGATGTACAGAGCACTAGTTAACACTCGAGTTCAGTGGCGCGATAAACGATTAATATCAGCAAAGTTTCTGTTAAAGAATCTGCCCTGCAATTGCACATGTTACTCCGTTTGGTGTTAGAAGCCTTCGCACGATTGGAGTAAAGTCAGACCATCCCTGTCTCCTCAAGAACTACAAGCAGCACTTCATTTGACATCCAACGCCACCAAAGAAAGCCGACCGAGAAAACGACCTCCACCCACAATCTACTCCAAACCCCTGAAACCTGAATCATCGGTCGCAAACGCGTCTCACAATCAACAAAACGAACCTGAAGCTCTCCGTCGGCGTGGTTGCACCAGGACCATCCTCCTCGATCCTCGAAAATCGACGCTGCCGTTGTTGATACCACGGGGGAGGATCGGCCGCGATGAACAACTGCGAGGCGTCGATACGAACGGGCAGCCATCTGAACTCGAACCGAACGAAGGTCGAGGAAGTCGTCTATACGCGATGATTGGATCTCAAAAGAGAGGAGGCGGAAGAAGTTGAATAGGAAGAAGACGAAGCACAAGGGGGAGGATGCGAGAGAAACGGCGACTAGTTGAAAGTCAAAGGCAGAGGGTAGAAGACGAAGATGAATATGAAGATGAAGATGAAGATGAAGACGAAGACGAAGAAGAAGAGGAAGAAGAGAGCAGAGCGTGTTGGTGGCCGCGCGACGCGTGACGCGCGCGATACGTGTCAAACGCGTGGCGGACGGACGGTTGACATGACATGGTAGGAGCAAGCGAGGCGACGGAGCCGTCGGGACGTGGTCGTCAAGGCGTCGTTGTCGTCGGCGTCGCGTCGGCGTCCCGCGGGGTTGCGCAAGCGGGCAACGCGGCCGCCCGCAGCTGCGCGCTACGGCCTCCGTTGCTGAAGCGGACGGCCGAGCGTACGCTCGCATTATCGCGCCACCGATTCACGCGATACGAAGGGGACACGCAACGACCCCTTCGAGGCGGCCCCATTGGCCGGTGGCAGGAGCGGGAGGGGTCAGAGAGGCCCGGATTGGCCGCCGTGGTGGAAACAGGCGCGGCACCGGCTCCGGGGAGTGGGACGTGTTTGAACAAGATCGGCAGGCTGAAGAGTAGCGGAGAACACTCGCTAACCGGCCTCCATCAGCACACGGCACACAGAGAGACAGACTGGGTGAATGAGGGAGAGTGGAGGTGAGGCGGCTCAAACAGGCCCCGCTCAAACAACCGACCTGGCTCTGCTGTTGTGTGCTCAGCCCGTGCTGGCCGCGCGAACACCGCCGCGTATACCTTGCTACACGTCGTCGCCGTCAGTTCTGTCTTCGTAGACCGCGCCGGTATTGTTGGGACAACGATCGATCGTTGATCGGACCGAGTGTGGCTGCCAGCCGAGCGACCGAGCCCGCTTGGCCAGCGACGGCGAGTGATCTTCGTGGCCCTCCCGCCGAGGAAGGCTTGTGACGCAAAAGATTTGGATTTTCAGTGCGGGATCTGTGCCGTCCGGGGAGCAACGTGTTGCTTTGGACCGCAAAGTGGTGAAGTTTTGGTGTGCACTCTCGGGACGTGGCCGTACGAAGTGAGAGCGAGGTGTGCAAAGGTCTGTCCCCCTCTAGTGCTCGAATTTTGTGAGAGGGACGGAGTTGTGCCAAGGATTCCTTACCACGGGGGAGAAGATAAAGGGATCGTCGCACTACCAGCAGCCGTGGTACCGCGGTTTTCATGAGTCCCGTTTGACGAGGAGCCAGCAGCCCGCCACCCCGGCAGCGGTTAGCTCTATGACCATGCTCCAGTCGCCGAAGCTGTACGGCGACGCTGGTGGCCTCGGCGGCGCGATGACCAGCGCCGCGATGTCCACGATGGGCAGCATGGCGCCGACGTACAGCTCGATAAACTCGATGGGCTGCGTGTCGATGGGCATGTCGATGGGCGTTGGAGTCGGGTCGAGCTGCAGCCCCCAGGGCGCCAGCGGTTTCAACATGAGCTCCATGAGCTCGGCCATGGGGATGGCCTCGATGGGCGGCGGTGGTATGCCGGGATACGCGAGCGGCGCCATGGGAGGCGGTGGTGCCTGCATGAGCACCGTCGGCTACGGTCCCCTGACGCCCGTCGGCGGAGCCGGGGTCAGCAGGGATCCTTTATCCTTGACCGAGCCGGACTCGCCGAATTCCGCCCTCCAGCGCGCTCGAACCGACAAGTCCTATCGCAGGAGTTACACGCACGCGAAGCCACCCTACTCCTACATCAGCCTGATCACCATGGCCATCCAGAACGCGCCCACCAAGATGCTCACGCTGTCCGAAATCTACCAGTTCATTATGGACCTGTTCCCGTTCTATCGGCAGAACCAGCAACGCTGGCAGAACTCTATCAGGCATTCCCTCAGCTTTAACGACTGTTTCGTCAAGGTTCCCCGTACGCCCGACAAGCCTGGCAAGGGCTCCTTCTGGACTCTTCATCCCGATAGCGGAAACATGTTCGAGAACGGTTGCTATCTCCGTCGGCAGAAGAGGTTCAAAGACGAGAAGAAGGAGATGACCAGGCAGAACAATAAACACCAACAGCATCAGCAGCATCATACAGGAGCCGCCGCAGCCGCCGTCGCGGCTGCCGCGGTCGCCGCGGGGCACAATAGTCCCACGTCTCATGACCTGGCTCACGGAGGGAAGAAGACCCCGTCGTCGCTCCACCACGGGTCTCAGCAGCAGGACGACAAGGATCTTCACTCCCTGGTGTCCTCCCATCATCATCATCACGCCAGCCTGCACCAGCACCACGCCGCCCTCAAGAGCGACGCGACGGACATTGGGGGCCTGCTGGGCCCCGACCTGGGCGCGGCGCACGACGAGCTCACCGCCATGGTCAGCAGGAGCCTTCATCCTCACCTGATCTCCGACCCCGCGGCCCTGCACCACGGGATGACCGGCAGCCTGAAGCAGGAGCCACCGTACACCGCCGCCAGCCATCCGTTCAGCATCACCCGGCTATTGCCGGGCGCGACGGCGGGCACGTCGCCAGGCGCACAGGACTCCAAGCCGCCCGAGATGAAGATGTACGAGCAGCTGCACCAGAGCTACGCGAACTTCGGCTCCTCTCATCATCCTCACGCGCACTCGGCGCCGCCGAGCCACCACCATCACAACGGCATGCACCCGGGCTCCAACACCGGCGGGCCCATGCACAACATGACCAACCATCATCACCAGGAGTACTATCAGAGCCCGCTCTACCATCACGCGACCAGCGTGGCTAGCAGTAGCGTGCCCCCGCCGCCATCCGTCACCAGCGCTGCTCCGGGATTGTGACATCACGCCACACACCCCTACGCCTTGGCCTGAGTCGCTGCTGCCGCGGCATACGCCGCCAACGCAGCCACGAGCATCCCCTCGACAACGGCCAACCTCGCCCCTATCGCGATCCACCATCATCCGCCCTCGTCGTCCATCTCGTCCACGTCCTCCTTGTCCTCCTCGTCGTCGACCTCCGTGCAGCCAACGGCGGCCATGCCCTCGGCGCCGCCGCCACCGCCGCCGCCGCCGCGAACACCCTCCGGCCAACAGCGGCGTCGACGACGCTGCGAGGACAACGAACCGGACGCCTGCTGGCCCGTCGTCCACGACGACGACTACGACGACGACGAAGAGGACGACGACATGGAGGAGGACATGGTGTGACCGACCTGGGACGAAGCTGGACTCCGAGGTACGGGGACGACGCAACGCGACGCGTCTGGACGAGGTCGCGAGCGTCGGGTTACTTTGTCGGGGGGCTCTCGGTATTGGTGGAGGGTACGGGTGTTCGGGGCGTCGCGACGCCAGGTCGCGGAACCAGGCTGACTCGGAGCAATGGCCACGAGTCGGGCAGCTGCGAATTTTCTTTTGGCAATAGGTAGTTTCTATGCTAGTAACACCCAACTGCCCCTGGGGGTAGCCGTGAGCCTTGCATCTCTTTTATACGCTGCTCGAAATAGTCTCAATTCGAGTATTCGATAGTAGCATTACTTTTTCAGTCTTGAAATTTCATTCGTTCTCTTTAGTTTCGAAGATACGTCGTCCCTTAACTGTTTGGAGCAGCGTATTGGTTTGAAAAGTGTAATCGACGTGATGGGCGCGTCAAGCTCTTCTGTTGTCTCGATTCACGCGGGAAAAATGCGTCGAGACGCCAACGGAGCGCCACTCGAAGAGCGTGACTCACGGCTACGCGTAGATACGATTGCAGTGCTGTGGTACTTATTTAGAAAGGGAGACGAGGAGAGCCTTGGGCCCTCTGCCCTGCTCGAGGTGACGTTCTCCGTGGTGACTTCCGGTTTCGCGGCCCGTCAGACGGTTGTTCCCTCGAAACGCGTCGGTTTTCTGTGATACGCGACAACGATGCACGAGGCGGTTCTCATTTCGTTTTTTCCGCGCGCGATTCACCTCGGAGGCCAGTCTTTTGCGTTTCCTTTCGTTTCTTCCGCAATATACGAGTGCAATTTCCTTCATCGCCGGGAGGAAGTTGAGAGGAAAGGTGTCGGTAAGCTGCTCGGGGCTTCGAAGCACGGATACGGGTCTTTCTTCCCATCGATATTCTACGATACTTTCATTACCAAGAGACTGTGTTGACGCGCTGTTGCAAGCCGAATAGCTGAACGTATTCTCAATGGTCGTTGAGGCTAGATTCTCTTTAATCCGAATTGAAGGAGCTAGGAAGCAGCTTTTTCAAAGTAACAGTAGAAGTTGCGAGGCACCTTTAACAGCTAAAAGTCGAAGTCCGTGAAAGCACGTGAGTCGACAGTCAGTGTTACGAGAATAATTATGGCGGGACTACGTGTACGTGTTGTTAGAAGTGGAGTGTTTGGCGATGCTCCTTAGAGAACACTGACCCTGATCGAGAAAGTTGATTCTCTTCGATCTAAGTTTCCCTGGCGACCTTGAAGATTGTCAATGTTAGAGGCACTAGAAGCAATCGCTATCCAAATTGGGACAAGGCAGATGCCACAATTCCTCTATGTAAAAGTCGCAGTACACCTCCCAGAAGCGAAGGATCAGAAATTGAGTGTTACCGTAGCCAGCGTTCTCCAAATGTAACGATCGGTTGCAGTTGCTTAATCGAGATTGAAATGCTCTTCAGGAGGTCTACACTGCGATTTCTCAGCCCCCGCTGTTGTCGAACGTAAGACACGCGGGACAACACCCCCGGACGATTGCCACAACAATTTCTGACTCACGATTGTGTTCCATCGGAGGCAAAGAGCACCGTCGACAATCGATAGACGAGTGTTTATCGAAGCCACAGATTGATACTAGAAAGCGATAGCAAAAGTCTTTTTAGGATTATCTGTATTCCTTCGATGACACATGCCTCTTTCACCGGTCGTTGATCTCGATTTCCTGATCTCCTCTCTTGGTTGCCACTTATCGCCCGGTATTATTGTTAAGCTTGTTCATCGAAACGCCCGTTCATTCGATAATTAGGCATTATCGAGTGTAGCGATCTATGCTGATAAGTTGAAATCGTTCAGCGAATTTCGAGCAAGACGCTAAGTCTCTTCTTCCCTTCTTCTCGTAGAAATCTATCCGTTCAAAGTGTTTAGATATTTATTCAACACTGTCCCTCTGGATTTTTGCACAGTTCGTTCTCTTTTCATGGAGCTTACCTTCCCTGCAATTCGTTTCCCATAATTTCGAATCATCTCCATATGGTAATACGCGCGACACCTTCCTGCCAGTCGTTAACGTCGTGAAAGTCAGGCTTCTTTCAAAACGAAATGGAACGAAACGAACGTCAGAGAGAAAATCATTCTGCGAGGAAGAGGAGGGAAGCGAATTTATGGCTATAAAAACAGAATCCTCCGCGATTCGCGGTAACTCTCAGACAACATCTCGCGCATTTTCCCGTTTTCTAACTTGCCGTTTCCTGGACCGTGTATACAGTCGCCAGCGCGAGAGAGCTCGAGGTGCATATTTGCGTTTATACTTCGATTCATTTCGCTGGGGGGCCTTAGTGAACTTTGAATGAAATTTCCTCAATTTCTCTTACACTGATCATTGGAATAGGAACTGCAAGATATTACTTTACAGTTAAGCGATCCACAGTGATCGCCTCCAACAACTTAAAAGAACCACCATCTCTAATTCTCTGATTCTACTTCGTCACCTCCAATTCCCTCGCGCTTCCACTTCCTCGATCAATTGAAATCGCCCAGCAATCGCGACCAGAACAACTGATAACGTCCAACGCCAACGCAGCACAGTCTCCGTCGTTCGAGTCGCAGATCCCTTCGATTATTTCGCCCGCAGCGCGTGGAGAAGACCTCCGAGGCCACTCGGTGCCTCGAAGCCCGTCGAGAGATCGGAAACACGAAGAAGAGAGCAGGCCCCGTTGGACGGCTCGACTCGGAACCGCGACGCCGTCGGCGGGGAGCGAAAAATGTGATAACACGTGAGAGATAAGTCTAAATTAAATGAACGCGGGCTTGCGAACGCGCCCGCCATTCACCGCGCGGAGGCGCGCGCTCGCCTGTACGCGCACTTGTGTACAAACACTCGGGAAGAACACACATTGAGAGACACACGCACACGCACCCGTAAGAATCGTGTAAGAATTTTTGTTGAAAGCGTCGCGCAGGACACGTCCAGTGTTTTTTTGTATGATACGTGTAGATAGCCGCACAAACGTAACGCGTACGATGTACAATATTATACATATATGTTACAGAGAGCTATATATATATATATATATATATATAAATATAAATATAAATATATAAATAAATGGAGTCTTTAACGATACATTATGTTAGGTATATACATATTATATATATAGAGGGAGAGAGAGAGAGCGCGAGTGATTGATCGAGTGCAAGAGAGAGAGAGAGAGAGAGAGGGAGCATTGTACCGCGCGTTTCAAAAGCATCCCCTGAGCAGCTGGAGCCCTCCGGGCACCCCAGAAAAGTCGTTCCAACCACCCCCCGCTCGAAGGGGTGCCTTTGAAACACGCCCCTCCCGAAGGGACGCCCTGTAAATAGAGAGCGAGAATAAGGAAGAGAGAGAATGAGTGATAGAGTGAAAGAGTGAAACGAAACCAGGGAGATGCGCGCACCGCGTAAGATCACTGATCATTGTGCGAATTCGTCGGGTCCGAGTTTCTACGTTGTTCATACGCACGTCCGTTCCCTCATTTCTCACCGTCGCTCTGTCCATTTCGCGACGGCCGCGCCGACCACCAGAGCCTCGGCCACCCCCGTCCCCCGTGAAACAAGCAAGCGTCTTTGGATCGAGATCGACGGGGGTGGGCGGGTCAAGTAGGTGGACGCGCGCCGGGCGGAATTCGGAAAATCTCGAAGTCATGATATCCCGTCGCCCGATATCTTTCACGCTTTCATTGTTCCTTGCGTGCCCCGACACTTCCACGCTTCTTCGCGACGGATCGGCGGTCTTCGGCGACCCCGACGGACTCACCCTTGCATCGCCCTCTCGCGCTTCTACCATCGCCGACACCGCCGCCGTCGCGCCGTTTTTCCATTCTGCCGTTTCAAGACGAAGGTGGCGACGAAGGCTCCTCCGTCGTTCTCGAAGTGATCGGTCGACGCGCATCCGAGCGCCGTGCAAGGACGGGGGAAGGCTCCCAAGCGTTAAATAGGGAGAGACGACGCGAGTGAACGAGGATGTAAATGTTTCAATAAATCCACGTATTTCTACGAAAGTACTCTGTTTCTTGGCTTCTCGATGCACTCCTACCATCCTGCCACGATCTTACCCTCCTTTCATCCCTCCGGATTTCTTGGTTATTAAAAGACAGAGCAGCCTGCCTTGAGCGGAATCTCGTGATTGATTGTTAAGGGGTTGTTTAAACTTCAACTTAGGTCTGGTGACTAGAGAACCCAGCTGCTTTAGACTCGTCGACAGGTTCGCGGTTCTGTGAGTCCTCTCATTTCTCACTGAAAAGGTAACTGTTTGACAGCGTTGGAGTCTAAGAGGACACGCCGGCCTCTCCACGCATTCTAATCACGCGATACCAGATTCGATAAAAGTGAGAACCACGTGTGTAACATTCCAGCGGGATACGTAAGTGGACGGATCGAAAATAAGATAATGCGGCACTACGTGTGTACGAACATTTCGCGCAGGCATTCGCGAGTTTCATCTCTGCCCGTCTTTTCGGAGAAGCCTAAGCCGGAGGACTCTTTTCTGGGACTCGGGACGTGTCAAAGTTGCTTCGGGGGAAGATACTGTAAATAAAGAAGGACCGAGTACACAGCCGACGTATTCTTGAGATTTCTTCTAAAGTATCTCAGAAAACTGCGTTTCTAAAATTCTTTTGAACAGCATGACTTGGAGTGTTGCTCTAAACTGAGACTGCATTCGAAGCTCCATCATTGTTGCGCGTAGTCTGGCTATTTCATCGGACGCTTGCGACATGTTAGTTCTTTTTACGCAAACATCCCAGGTTGGGAGTTTAAAAGGAGAGAAAACGCGGCGTTTCCTCGAGATAACGGCATTAAGAAATTCGCGTCGCGATGTTTGACTTCCATCTGTAGTGCAGTCACACTCGAGGCACTCGTTATTGGACCATCTCGATGAATCGTAATCTCCTGATCCGCGTGGGCAATCGATACGGCGCTTATTAATTACGGATTCGCTTGGCGATTCGACAATCACTCGTAAAAATTCGAGGGATTCCAGGGCAGCGCGTCATTTCGACAGACAATGCCAGCGATACGGATCTGGCGATACGATCGATTCGTTCGACGCGTAATAAGGGATTAACTGGGAAATCCCGGCTTTGAATCAGTCATTGGAATCATCTGGCATGTCTGGTAAAGGGAAGCCTAAATAGAATCAGTACTTTTCCTTCATTTTCTGATTTACCGATCATGGCATCTCGATCCACTCTTGATCATAAGAATAATAGTACAAGCTGGTGTGAAGACCCTTCAAATGTTCACATTTTAAAGAAAATTATCATTAGCCATTTCTTTGCAACTCTTTGACCAATAAACGTCTTCTCTCTATCTCGCATCAGATTCGTTATTATAGCGAAACGCAAAGATTTTCCAGCAGAATAGTCGGCTGACAAGTCTACAGCCAACGCGTGTTCCCTGGCATATTGATTTTCTCCTTTAGCAGATACGGCCAACCGAATTTACGGCCGTGGTGGTTTTATTATCTTATCTGCCCCTTTTACGTCACCCATTAAAACTTCTTATTACACCTATCTAGCTTCTATTGCTCTCAAATTGACCCCTAAACCGAACGTCACCGAGCTAAACTCCAACTACAACACTCTTCCACCATACTACAGTCGCGCTACTATAACGCCTCGCAGCTGTTGCGCCAAATCTATTGCCGCACCACTGTCTCGCGTCCAGAGCTGCGACGGAACCGCATCGAGCTGAAGCCAGTACGACAACAGGGAATTCGCAACATTAGCCTGGTTACCACTCATCGAAACGAGTGGCGATCGTCGATAAAAGTCACTCCAGCCGAAACAACCTGATCGAAGCAAACCTGAACGAAAGACGCCGGGCCGTCGTCCCGGGCCAGCTCGACGAGTCTTAGTTAACGGGTGGACAATCGAGGCGCAATCTCCCGCGGATTATTCGGCATGATACACAGCCAGATATACATTGAGAGGCACTACAAACCTGTGTATCTCGCCAATATTTGACTAAATCATGAACAATGTTTGATTGTACACAGGCGAGCGGCGGCGGCGGCGGCGGCGCGCGCAGACACCCGCGCACAACCAACACCCCTGTGCATATACGCGGACTCGTTCGATATACCCTCTCATCGGGACACGGGCAGCGCGAGAGCGCGCGGGTAGGGTGGCGAGGGGTGGTTGGAGAGGGACGATACCGCCGGAGAGCGACGGAGAAACGCGGCGGTGCTAGGGGGAGGCCTGGTAAGATGAAAAAAGAAGCGGCAAGAGTGTACGGCGAAGTTTGAGGGAAAAGAGGAGCGGGGGTGGAAGCGTCGGGCGAGACGAGGAGTGGGCGCAGGGCTCCCTAAGAACGGGGGAAAAGGGATGGAAAAATGGACGGGGCGAAGGTAAGACAGAGAAAGTCGAGCGAGGTGCGGAGGGGCGCGGTGAAGAGCCGAAAGAAGAACGCGAAGGGAGGAAGAGTTGGGAAGGTCCAACGAAAAGGTGAAGTGAAAGAGGGTGGAGGTGGTGGCGAAAGCGGAAAAGAGAGGTGGAAACGTGGAGCGGTGAGCGCGAACGAGGGAAAAGCGAGGCGCGGAGGGAGGGAGGGGACGGCGGAGGGGCAGAGGGGGTTGGTAGCGGGCGAACGATGCCGTTATCACGTGGTGGGGGCTGGAGGGCCGTCGCGAGGAGCTCGAGAGAGGAGGGGAAGCCGATATCGACGGAGAGGAGAGGCGAGCGGTCGTGTGCGTGCGTGTACGGACCTTCTCCTCTCTTGTAGCCTCTCTCTCTCGACGTGGAAACGCCGCGTAGAGGGCCGCCGCGAAGGAGGATACGAAGGGCAGGAACCCCCTCGCCATGGAATTTAACGCTTCATCGGCTGGTTTTATCATCGACGCGCTCTTCGGGACACGACGATAAGCGGCACTGGTAATTCGAGGATATTAAACGGGACGCAACGTGCGCGGGGGTATAGTTGTGCGTATGTCGTTGCTGCTCGAAGCTTTCTGGGGGGGTATAGTCGCTGGATGATCTTCGAAATGGTACCTGAATGCTATGCTGCTTGATATCCTGGATGTCCTTGATGATCAGAATGATTTCGTTATTGATTTTCCGCGACATCGTGGCTCGATTACTTGCACGTTACAGCGGTTTCATCCCTTCGGTATCTCCATGCCCGTTGTGCACTGTGCCGTGGGTGGCGCGAGTGCGTGGCTGCATTGCGCCGCCTGTATGCAGATATTTGCACGGCCGTACATAGTACATGTGCACGCGGTGTTAGTCAGGCTAATTTGCAGCTTCGTTAATTTATGGTTGCGCAAGCGTGAATTTCGCGTCGCCAGCAAAGGCGAGGAGTCAAGGTTCGCGGGGAATCAGTGACAAGATGTCTGACCAGAGACGCGACGTCGCGACCATCTACTGCTGCCGCCCGTCGTCGAGGAAATTTCGTACATACTTTCTCTGCCAACCTTCCGTTAAGTATGGTACTCCATTTTTAATTACCTGTAATTTCTGGAGCACGCTGAACGCAGCTCGGTGGAGGGTTAAGAAACGCTGCTGGCGTCGCGTGATAATTTCTTTAAATAGCGAAGAAAGAAGGAATAATGAAACGTAGGAAACTTTTCCTCGTTTGTCAAGCGTGAAGCATCGGAGATATCGCGGCAAGCCTGCCGCCCAAGGGGCGATTGAATAATATCAGATAAGGGATATCTGTTTAACGCCGACTCTAATGCAGCATGCCGATCTCGATTTTTCTCGCCAGCTGGACTCTCGCATGAACGAACGCTGCGCAAATGCGCGGCGCCTTTTTCCACGGAATTCCAGTATCGACGTAATTTCCATGACGTGTTTTCCGCGAGAATTCCTATCCAATATCGACTACTACGAACGCATCGCGCAGCGTAATCTCCTCTAGCATTTTGTTAGTTAAACTTACCGTACAAAGTCATGTTAAATCGAAGCATCTTCTTTCGCTACTATCTCGAGGAAAGTAGTGTAATAAATTTCCTACTATTACTATTTATTTTTTGTAGCAGGACTCGTCTTTTCGCTGGGTGAACTGCAGTTAGTTACGACAGATTTTTCCATTCAAACAATTCCGATGGGGAATGATCCCTCCGCCGGATGGGGAGGTAGCGGATGCATTAACAATGAAAATATTGTTCCGTTCGAGAGCCACGTTCAAACGCGTAATAACGAAAAGTTTGCGCGAAGGTACGATCGATTAGCGAATTTCATTTTAATGGAGTGTAATGGCTTTTATGGAAATACGATATAATTCGCTGCACGGCAAACAAGATAAAAACTGCAAACAATTTTGATACATTTCACGCATCGCGTCCGGCATTGAGCACACGTATAATTTTCAATTTAATTTTATAACTGGATCGCGAATGCGCCAGCTTATTCGCTCCTGCATTACCGCCTCGCATCAGAATCATTTCGCACAAAAGATCCTACATCTTCAACCCCCTCAGCGCTACGAACGATCACAAACACGCGACAGCAATAAAAAATAAAAACTTGGAGTCACCGCAACAATTCCGAAATTCGCGATCAAACAGGTCTCCCTCGTCGCTAGCATTTTAAATTGCTGAAACTCCGCTTGGTTTCTCTACTCATTATCCTCGACCCCCTCTGGAGTCGATATTTCATCCGCCCCATCCGCGGATCAATGTATTCCGGTGTACAGACAAACGACATCGTCGCGTACGAACGTTCACGACGAAATCTGACAATAAGGGGGTAAATACCGCCGCCGCCTTCCGCGGGAATAATCTAACGAGCAAACGACGGGGCCGACGTAACGTGCGTTAACAGGAGTTTGACGTTAACCAACGTGGAACGAGCGCCCCGTGTCACTCTGGTCGCTTGAATTAATTATAAGCCATCAACAATTACAGCAATGCGATCCGACGGAACGATAGTCAGCAGGGGGTGAAGGGCGTGGGTCGAACGTCGTACCCTTTGCCCATCGCGATCGATCGGGGTCGATTAAATATTCCGCGATTAAGTCGAGGAGAAGAGCGACGGTAATTCGAAAGGAGGGTAAACACGCGAGAGCTGGTGGGGAAAAAGAAATACCGCGGTTCGAGCGGCCGACGCATTAACGAGAGAGGTTAACGGGACGAATTGTTTAACTTTGTGCGGAAATTAACGATGGCAGATAGCTTTGCCTCTGGAGCGCTGCTTTCGCGCAATTCCGCGGCGTTATCGCTTTTGTCAGCGACGTCGGTAATTAGAAATACGCGACACATCCTGAATAAGTACGACGGGATCGTCGCAGGGGAAGCTTAATCATTAACCGAGAGAACGAAGCCCCCGTGTTCAGCTGTGTTGTTAATGTTACTGTTGGCAAACTTTTCTTGCCGTGCGCGCAGAAACGTTTCGTCGTTAAACTTTCAGTGGGGAGCCGGGGAACTTTGCTGTGTGTTTTCCGAACGACAGAATCTGGGGAATAAATCTTGATAGTATAATGCTGCTTGATGTTTGTCCTTTGCAACCGCGCTTTGTTAACGCCCCATTTGCATCCACTTAAGGGAAACAAACGAAAGAAATGTATTTCGGACAAATACCGGGGAAATTTGCGGCGAAGAGGCCAGTGGCGGATAGAGATAAGTAACCTAGCCTCAAATATTTGTCCCATCCGCGAGAGCGTCGGTTAATTGTAGTAACGTTAATTGAAAGGGGCGCCGCGGGTATTATGTCACGCGTGAAACAGAATGGAATAACATTTGCCTGTATAAATCCCACGTGAAAAAAAAAACAGCACGTGGCTGGGGTTTTTTCGTTGGTAATTCATTTGCCTAAAAAATTATCATAGAAGAAAATTTGCTTGTTAACGCTGGGGTGGAGTTCGCCCCCTCGTTCGACGCTTTCGATACAATTGAAAAATCTGTACGTCAATTTAGCGACTGTTTGTGCAATTTCGTCGAAGAAATCGCTGGTCTGTGCGTGACAGGAATACTCTACTCTGCCACGACGAGAAAGAAACTTACAGTTGTGCCGGTGATTGCGAAAGTGGTGCAAGTCATGTATTTGTTTTGTTTAGACTGTTGCGTTTGGGTGTATTAAAAAATATTTCTCCATTATTAAAGAAAATGTTTCACAACATTTACAGAGGACACCGCTATAAAAAGAAACATAATACTGCTCGATTTTCATAATATTGGAATATAAATGAATATAACATAAAATAATAGAAATCCCAAATTTTTGTTTTTTTAACTTACACCACTTTCATAACCACCAGTTGTCACCTGCATTTATTCACTTTACTATATCAATTTATCAGCCTACGATCGCCCAGTATCTTTCCCTCAACTGAATGAGCGTTATCAGAATAAACCTACCTCGGTATCCTTGAAATGGGGAGCGTATCTTGTGCGTAGCGTCGCAAAATCTCCAGACGTGGAAACGAAAGTCGTGGAAGAATCAGCGGAAAAGGCGCCCCGAGACAGGCCACCCTCCTTCGTGGTTTCTCTTTAACCGTGCGACGCGTATAATTTCTTCCGGCACGGCAGGATTAAGTACATGGTTCGAAGCCGCGATTTTCGATATATCTGGGGCTGGACGAAAGGCAAAGTCTGTCGGCGGTTTGCACTGGTGCACGTGTCCAACGAATTCGCGGAGGCTCAAGCGGAGCCCGAGCTCGGCCCGGTTTACTTAGGTGCGGCCGAGGAATTGAAATTTTCGTAAACGGATTAGGGGTCGGCCGCACGACAAACTCCTTGTTAATTAGAATGTAATCCAGGTCTTAATGGGACCGTCTCGCTAATAAAATCGGCGGCACGTTACGAATCCGGACGGCGTCTCAGACACTGGCCAATTTCCGCTGGAAATTGGAATTCGGTGTCTGGGGTGCCGCTGGAACTTGGGGTAACTTGATTGAACAATAAGCAGAGCGAGGCTCCCTTCGACGAGACGCGAAGTCCTTCGCCGCGTCCTCTCTGTTGGAGGACCGTCGATTGGAAGTGTGTAAAGGCTACAGCAGTTCTTGGGAAAATGGTAAAGTGTCAGCTGATTTTCTGGAAATAAAACGTCACGCTGTTTGGAGGGCGTTACGGACACAGCTTCTCCCTTGGTAAATCGTTTTTTCGTCGCAAGACCGAGCGCTCCACTCTTTCCCAAGGAAAATACCAGCCTCGGAGAGGAATCGATTCCTCTATTTGGTTATCGGGCGTTACGTAACGCCTGTAATCTCGCGGCGCTGTAAGTCCCCCTCTCTTCCCCTGTAATTTCCCCATACGCCACCATGACGGAGCTCGTACGAGTGTACTCGAGGATTCGTCGTCGAATGTCTCTCGAGGATCGAAATAAACGCGTCGCCTTCCTGGAGAACGTGTTGCGCCAGGTGAGAACGGAGGTAAATGGGGGGGAATGACGAAATGGGTTTTTAAAGCAGAGAACGTCGGACGATCGAAGGAAGAACGGGGGAGAAGAATATAAACGGAAGCGGAGAGGCCTCGGGGAAGGTTCGACGGGGCAGCGGAAAACGGGGACCGGCATGAGAATTCGCAAGGAACCAAGACACCAGAAATCATAGCGGAAAAAAAGGCGCGGAAGACAAAAGCGGCGGGGAAGAGGAGGAGGCAGGCTCGCAAGAAGATTCAAACGGACAGAGGAGGAATATGGCACAGAAAAGCGGCGGGGGAGTGGCAAGGGGGAAAGAGAAGAAGCGACGGAAAGGTTCAGGAGATTCAGACAAGCAGACTCCGAGAGACAGACACGAGTGGAGGAGGACGGAGAGACGGGCGAGGAAGTGGCGCGGAGAGAGAAAGAAACGGCGCAGCGTGTAAAACGAGGCGAAGAGGAGGGAAAGACGCGACTGCTGACGCGTGTGGGAGCGGCTATCAGTGAATATGAGCACGTTTATCAGCGTGGGGGTACGGACGCGTCGGCCATGTTGAACGAGCCTGCGTTCTGGCTCCCTCCCGTCTGTCTCTCCCACTCTCTGCTCCTCTCCCTCGTCCTCTCGCGGCTCTCTGTCCCGCGCTGCCTTCTCCGTCGCTCTTCCTCCACAGTCCACCGCCTACAACTTTCACCCTTTCTCTCCGACCACCCCTCCTCGCCCCGCCGCCTCGCCGTGCCTCTCTCTGCCTCTCTGTGCCTCTCGCTCCGGACACCGGGACCCGATGTCTCCTCTCCCGGTTTCGCCCACGCGCCCCCCCCCCCCCCGTGCTCCCCTTTTCCCTCCTCGTCTGGCTCCCGCCGCGCGCCTCCTCCCGCCGCAACCCTCGCCGCGCTCGTCGCTCTCAGTCCGACGAAGGCGCGTCAATACCTCGTCCAAGCGTGCTCTGCCACCCCGCGAAGTCTCGTGGGCCAACCAGAAGGCAAGCTGATACCCAGGCGTAGCGATGGCAACGCTTTCCTCGCTCGACCGCCGCCGCCGGGCAGTCGACTTCCTCTCCACACCCCCCGCCGCCCCCCGCGGCCGCTGAAAATCACGGGGAGAACGAAGGAGACGGGCCACGGATCGCCGGCCAACCCCTCGAGGAGCAGCCGCGGCTCCGCAGCCGTTCACTGGGCTACCGGGCAACCGGGCAACTCCGACGATCGAAATCGATCCGCGAGAGATGACACGACCAGCTTTCAAAGCACCGAGGCGAACCAGCCAGCTGCTTGGTAATCCTCCAGAAGCTCGCTATTCGAAAGCCGCACGGGCTATTGGGAGACGTGGGCGTCGAAAGAAGGCGATGGAGCGGTCGACTGGGTGCAGAATCGGGAGGAAAATGAGTGTAAGTACGAGGATCGATGGGAATCCAGCGATCTTCTGGGTTCAGCGAGCTGTTTGGTAAGGTGGTGGTCCACGGAGGTCAGGGAACAACCGATTAATGTCCTAAACGAAAAGTTACTTAGCCATCGGGGGTAGAGGATTAAGGGTAACCCGCTGATTGAAATCATTTCGACTTGGGTTCGCTAGGAAAGCAAAAAGGAAACTGGACGATCGAAATCTGGGACGAGGCGGTTTCAAGGGTTCCTGAAAGACTCAGGGATTCCGCTTAGTGTTCAGAGACATCGATTTTATTCCTCGAATATTCCAATGCCTCGAACATTCGGCAAACACACCCTCCAACCTAGACAGGCCTCCCGATCAATCAGAATTCATGAATGAGCCGAGAATTGCAGCCGAAACGAGAATGGGTCGCCGCAAACCTCGGTTCCTCCATTTTCCCGCGTAGCCACGGTGACATCGGGAGGAAGGAGTCACGCGAACCGCTTGAAATCCACGTCGCAAAGACAGACGGGAGTCACCAGCCTATGAAATATTAAAACACCCCGTGAGACAGGGGTTACGCGTTCCCCGGGCCTCTCGTCGAAATGAATTCCAGGGCAGAAGCAGCCTCCGCGAGCCGACTGTTCCGGGGGATGTTTTCCCTCCCTGCGAGGGGGATTTCTCGAAACCACGGATCGACGATGCAGAAATGCTTCGGCATCGAAGCCACGGAATTTGTGGAGGTACAGAGAGCGAAGGGTGGGCATCGATAAAAAGGAAATTTAATTGTTCTATAGGGGAGACCGGGGCAGGTTGTAACACGGAGTAAATTGTAACATAAGTAAAATCTTTTGAACGACAAATCTGGTAATCCACAGCATGCGAGAGCTGCTTGACGATATTAGCACCGTCGGTTTTAGTGACACAAACGAGCGTTATGTATTCATTTTGTGGTAATAGCCCAGAATTTTAGTATTTAGAGCATGAAAGTAAATGTTGTC
The DNA here is from genome assembly GCA_946251845.1 of Andrena fulva. Taxonomy (NCBI): domain Eukaryota; kingdom Metazoa; phylum Arthropoda; class Insecta; order Hymenoptera; family Andrenidae; genus Andrena; species Andrena fulva. The sequence continues at coordinate 53,825,965 of OX276329.1, read as the reverse complement.
TTAGCACTTTTATTTCAATTAACCGTCATTAGGAACCGTTTGAATTTTTGTTTCTTTGTCGCAAACGAATCAGTACACATTGGTTTATTATTATGTGTACGCATTTTAGTGATTTGATGTTTAGTGTCTCGTTTGCTGGGATAAAACGCAAAAATTCGACCTCGGGGTAAATTGTAACATGTTAGTATACTTACTCCGCTCCAAATGGTGATGAAGCAAGCTATTTGCTGACACACCGGAAAAGGATGCTCTAGACGAACAACAGAACAATCGAGAATCCAAAAAATATAAAAAAAGTATGAAGGCAATAGTAAAGAAAGCACAGAAGAAGATTTTGATAGAATCAGATGAATAAGCAATGATTGCTTAACTCATATATATCAAATGTTTAATAATGATCTGTGTTTTCATTTATATTGTTTAGAAATGGTTATTTATGTTCATATTTGTATTTAAATAAGTAAAACAGATGTGTTACAATTTACTCCGGACTGGGGCAGATTGTAACAAAGGTTCAGATTTGTTTAAGATGAAGCTAGATGTCTAAGTGTCGAAGATTTTGTCACGTACTTTCACGCAATTAGTTCACCACATATGTAAGTATAAGTAAATCACGCAAATTATTTCCTGATTGAGGAAAACACTTTCGAGAAAAAACTGTGAAAACTTTTTTTGTTACAATCTGCCCCGGTCTCCCCTATTGTCCGTTAGCCCTCCATTGTTCGACCACTTTGCCTTCTCTAGTTGAAGTTACAGGAAGACAGTCCCTCGGATTAATTCATTTCGTTGGAAACGGACATTTCGAAACGGGCGAAAAGTGAAATTATGACCCAACGCGGTGGTAATTTCCAACACTCCCGTCGAGGGGAGAATTTGACGCGCGAATCGAGGTCGTTTACTCTGCGGAACTCGTCGCTGATGCTTCGTTTTTCCGTACGGTTTCACGGCCTGATTTCACGGTACCCACCGCGAAAGCCCGCGTGTTTGTTCTTGAATTTCGAGTGCCCGGGAGCTGGCGCGATCGTCATGCACGGCGACGAATCGCGGTATTTCTAAATTGCGCGTGCGAATTAAAACGGCGCCGGCTCGTTTGCATCGCGTAAATGTACGAGCTTCCGCGGATTACTTTTCTCCAACGATCCGCGTTACTGCTTCGCCGCGGAGTTGGGAATTACCGCGTGCTTTGTATTAATTAGTGCCCCCCCGAGAAATTTAATATCGACTCGATTAATTCCCACGGCTAAATACATTTGAGGCAGACGCTCGCTCGGTGAGCCGTCGAACGAAGCTGCTTCGAGATAGAGTTCTTAAATCAGGACTCAGCGCTGCGTTTGTTAAATAATGACATGTTTAATCGAAGCAAGAATTAGTTCCGCTACAGAAGACAAGCCTAATAAAACTCTGATGCGCGTGAACCCCTGCAGGCTTCTCGGGCTCAACCACCCCACGGTCACGCCCCTACGATACAGTTATTGTCGGGCTTACCCTTTGTACTTCATTATAGATGAATGCAGCTAAATGCTACGCTCTGTGACCCACGAACAATCGCTCCGAGCGCGCAGAACCTATGCTTCCTAACCAGCGTTTAGCTTACGACGCTTTCCCCACCTAACTATTACGTAACCAAGTCTGCGATCAGTCGAGATGACTAAAACATTTCCATAAAACCGTGGAGAAGCCTGTCCTTCGACGAGCCATCGTCGTCATCCCCTTCCCAGATAATAGGGTGAGCAAACAGATCTGTCAAAACTAGTGCATTCATCGCGGCCAATCCGACACGCCTGCTCGGTAGGTGCATAATTCCACGGCCAGGCGACGACGGATCGCTTTTAATCCACTTTTTTTCACTCCCCTTCACGCTTCCCTCGACAGGTCAAGCAACAGCACGTCGATCCCCACCCCAGATGGGTAAAAATTTGTCGAGGGGCGAAATCAGGTGTGACGGATCAAAGGCGACCGCACATGTTCGTTCTCGTGGGCGGCCGCCCCTAAACGCTTAATTGTACGCTATTATCCTTAATGCGATTAAGTGCTGCAATTGCCGATTGTTTTAATCGGGATCCTTTTGTTACAGACCTAAACCAGCTGGCTCGAAAAGCGATCAAAGGGCTGGCCAGCGAGCGTTCGCCGTTTGCTTTTGCATTGTAACGCGGGATGTAACGAAAGGCAGCTGTGGCGCCCGAACGATTCGGCTGTTTGTTATTGGTAAATCTAAACAGGCGTCGCGATGCTCGTTTGCCAGCTCTCAAAGAGAACACCGCGTGATTTTGTCGCTGATAAGCGGATCCGCTGCGGCTGGTTTTGCAAATCGGCCGCTTTTCCCGCTCTGATCTCGAGTCAGGCTTGTAACCGTTCGGCACGAGCAAATATTGGACCGAAACACGCGAAATGGTCGCTTTTTTTCCGAGGCTGCAAAGCTGCTCGCGTTCTCCCCGTTGTACAGCGGCGATGGCAAAGAGGCCGAACCGATTTGTAATATTTGATCGGACTGTAATAGCGCAACCGCTGTGACTGACTCAAAACCGTTTCAGTAGTTGCAAGATTTTTGTTTCGCGATTCTTCCTTCAAGAACGAATAAAAAACTGTGGGAAGAAATAATCATCTCGGGCTTCGTTTTCGAATAACACACATCTTCGCTTTCCAATCCCCCCATAACGCAGCCCTGTGCGAAGCAATGTTATTCTACTGTTTCAAATCACTACTGTACAGTGCTCTGTATGTTTATCCAGAAGAGAGAAATTAGGGGATCGTTGGGAATCGTTGAAGCCAGCCTCAGGACGCGTTCGATCGCCGAGCGATGAATTAAAGCGGGACGCTCGCTATTGATTAGGAATAATTACCGATAACGAGCGCGATTAAAAGCCAGGGTGAACGTGGCGCGTCGTTATTAAATGTAAACAACGATGTTTTTAACGATCGTAGCCGTTGATTTCGATTCCCCCGCCGGCCCATCGTTCGCGCTCCAAATAATCGGCCGACACTTGCCGCGTCAGAATTATTTTAACTGGCCAAAATTTCGCAGTGAGTAGGAGGAAGGGCGGGCTGTTTATTTTGCGCGCATAAATTACCAAACGGAGTAAAATCGAGTGTTCTCGCGCGGCTCGCGAACTCGTCGATGGGTCGGTTAATGTCGCGAGAGATAATTGCCGGACGCGACTTTAATTACCATTCGGGGGAGGAGAAGTGGCAAGTATCGAATTTTTCCAAAAAAGGATTCTGGACTCTGGGTATCGAATGATCCTTCAAGTGGGCGATCTTTGAAATTAATGGGACTTTGAGGTTCCTCGATTTTCACCTAGAACGTTTCAATGTTGACTCAGCATTTTCTAATTTTCTTTCAAATTTTCTTACTAACAGTAAGAAAATGACAATGGAGAACACATGAACAAAGTTAAGAAAAACTCCTCCACGGTCCCCATTAACAATATTAACAAGTATTCCCTTAGAGGATCGAAGCCCGTTATAGCTCGTGTCCACTTTAGAAAATTAATACGTCGATTCCGAGTGCAACGGTTGGTTCGTGGCTGTTGGACGTTGGTCTCGGGTGGAGACAGCCGAAGAACGAAAGAGGAGAACGTCTCCTGTGTTTGCTATCGGGAGAAGCCGACGGAGGACCTGTTACAGGGGAGCATGGACATTATATAATTAATCACCGCTCATCCATCAAGCATCCCTGACAAGGCGGTCACCTCTCCGATAATAGATTCCGCCTGGTAACAGGGAGACACTCGAATGGACGTGGCTGGAGTCTGATAACGCGGTTCACCCTCTATCGCTGGTCGAAAGATAAAAATTCTCCGAGGGAAATTGCTTGTACTGGATTATTTCCTGTTCGTGCTAAGCAACATTGAACTCCTGCCTTTGCAATTTGGTGATTAACCCCTGGTGGGGTGAATAGATATCGTTTACCCCTTTTCGATGCAAGTTAGTTAAATTTAAACTATAAAGGGAAGCTGAATGTGAGAAAGAAACGTCGTTGTATCGTGGACCTGGCTATCCTCGAAAATCCTCGGGGGTTAGCGAGATCTTGAGGGCATCGACGAGGGGGCCTGTTTGCGCAGTTCCTTGGGGCAAAGGACGATCGATCGCGATTCGCCAGTTAACCTGATTGCCTCGAGTAACCATTTCCGTAATTGTAGTGGACCACGGTCATCTCTCGATCATTGTCTCGTAAATCCACACTCCGCAATGGCCGTCACGTCGCGGCCGAGTTGTTTGCGCGATCCCAATGCGTTCTGATGCGCTTTTCCGAAGCCCCCGGTCCACGTGAACGAAAAAATCTTCCCGCCTCTCCTCGACTGACTACCATCGCGACGGAGTCAACCCTCGCGCAGTAACAGTCGAGTCAGAGTTCAGGATTTCACGCGATTTTTTTTCTATATTTTACTACAGTAACTTGGAAGCTAGCTCGCAAGTGTTAGTCGCGAAAAATAATGCAGACTGGCCAATAGAAGGAATCGTAGAACGCGTGCAGGAAATGAGGGATACGTGTACCGAATGCTCGTCTGCAAATGGCGATGCAACGACGGGAGTGACAGGACGTGCCTCGTCGAATGGCGGACGGATTTGTACGGGGATAACTAAGGGATGGCCATGGTCAGCAATCATTACGCCGATGGCCACGATAAGCAACAGCCAAACGCGATCGATTGGCACGGTTCGTGGAAGAATGCACGATAGCTTCGTAGCATTCAGAGATCACGTACGGGATGAAAATAATTCCCGCCTTGGTAATCAGCACCCCCCCTCGAGGGTGGAGGATCCAGGCCTCCGTTGGCAGGATCTATGGCAGCATTGATCGTCTGTCATAAAAGGATACTCCAAAGCAACGAGGAAATATGTATCAGAAAAGCCGGTAGAATTAACTCTACTTTTCACCGTGACCGAGCGGCTAGGGGGTGCGAAACATCCGAAACATCCGAAACGGCCGCAAACGCTGCGGCACAATGGCAGCGGGCGAAATGAACTTCGCAGGCCCCGGACAATTCGATCCTCCTCGGTGTCGTGAATATCGAAGAGAGAACGACAGAGGACGGGGAGCGGAGGGAGAGAGACATTTGCACCCTTTGCGACTGGAAACAAATAACGAGATCATTGCTCGCGCGGAAAAATGTCCCGTATGTGTATGCGCGTTCGACAAACAGCAGGGGTGGTTCGCAGTGATTCGGTGGATTCCGTGCCGTTCGCTCTACTAAATGCTGCTATATTCCTGCTAATTCCCCGGCCAATCCCCTCTGATCCCCCTTTACACGTACCGTGCACCCCTTCTTTCCTCGACTCATCCGCGATCAACTCCGAGCGCCGTATGCACCCCGCCGACAACTGCGCCCAACTTCGTCTTGCCGCCTCCGAGCGGCCGATTTCGCTGGACCGTCCATCGAATCCTGAAAGCAACGGTCTTTGTTAGCTTTGTTACATCGCGGACACCGCGTGCGCCGACGGGGGAGAGCGCTGCCACCTCTCAAGCATCGATTCAAACAGTCGAAGTTTGAATTCTATTGAGTTGGATTTGCTTGAATTTTAATTCATGTCAGATTGTACAACTAGGTCTCTTAGTGTAATTTTATTTTATTTTTATTTTATATTTTATATTTTACTTTAATTTACGGATGAATTGAACTTACTTTTGTTAGAGTGAAAGGGTTGACGCGCGATGCGTGTTTCCGCAGCGTATACGGTTAAAAGAGCAATAATCGTGGACAATGAACGGAAGGTCGCGATTAATAGACCTGTTTGCCGCGTCAGAGAAATGTTCGCTGCCCTGCGACAGATTCGGGGCAACTGCGGCGAGGGTGTTCAATGGGGATCCGGCTTAAGATCGCACCGTTTAACACCGAGCGCCGGAGAGCAACCCCTGCGGCGCGACACCCGTCAATAAAACACCCCATGAAATGCTAACTATACGCGTTGCGGCCTGCACCCTTCGGGCCGCGCCACTTACACCCTCCCCCGTTTTTCTGGGGCTGTCTCGTGGCCGATGCTGATCGATATGGGCGCAGCCGGTGATCGATCGCGACGGAACGCTAAATGGCCCTTTCGATCCAGACAAACGAACCTTCTTTTCTCAAATTATTAGAATCGTATTAGCTGAAGCAAGAAATTTGTGGTCAGCGGGTTGAAGATGACAGCCAATAGTGTGGCTTTTCTAAAGGGTAACTTAACACTTCCACTATCGTGTCCAAGTGAGAAAACATTGACGATAAAATTGCAAGGAGGATTAACAGGAAGGGTGATTAGCCGCGACAGTGTGCAGGAGATTGGTTCCTCGCGGTTCAAACCGCTCCATCGTCGATTATCGACGTGTCGGCGTGGCTTCCGGTCCAGCCAGGCTCGCGCGGCCATTAAACGGGAATAACCGGAACCGTCCGGTGCTCCGTTGTGTTTGCCAACGTATTTCGGCGGATGAATAATGCCTTTGTTTAACGAACATCGCGATATGCCTGCTCGTTAGCGAAGGAAATGACGATTCGCGTTAGAAGAGGAGGGAGTGAAGGAAAGGATCTCCATTTGGGGGTACGTTGGAAGGAAGAAATTTGGAAAATTGTTGGAGAGGGAAGCGACCTAGGTCAGCAGTTCCTTGACCTGCATTTATTTCATTCCTGTTTGGTGCCCGTGCTTGGAAAAACCTCCCCAAAGATAGAAGTATGCCCAAGGAATTAAACAAAGCGTGGATTAAGGGTCGCGTGGCAGGAATCAGGATGCTTCTAGCCTAGACCCTTCTGCTACATGTTTGCCACTGTATTTCGTAGGATGAACCGAGCTTTGGGCATGGTAAGGCTCTGTTGACAGCTTAGCATTATGCATTCTTCGGCTAGAAATATGCGAACGTGCGCTTTGAATCTCTGCATCTGCCCAACCACCCTTTATATTCCCCAGGGAACGTCTAAATATTGCGAAATGGATGATGATGGAACTGTGGTCCAGCAGGATTCCCGCAGAGTTTCATTAAATTGCCAATCTTGAGTGGCTTGTATTTTTAACGCAGGTTTTTGATCCACGTTTCGCCACTGACTAACTTTCAGTCTCTGCGCGAGGTGTAGTCAGTGCGGTGTACAGAGCTGCGTGTTTTTCGTTTGCAAAAAGAAGCAAGGCTCTTCGGGGAACGAGTCTTATCGTGGCAGACGATATTCAAAAGACGAGCAATAAATTTCAGGTTTAGTAGCGTCTCGACGCGTGTTACTCTTAATTCTTCTAACACTCGCGACTTCTCGAGGCATAGCAGGCATCGTACGCTGGATTAACAGTGTGAACATACTGATAGGTGCTAAGAATCATAGTTCAACCGATGGAAGATGGTCTGCACGTGAGTTCAGGTAGAATAATAGAATTATTGTATGTGTGTACAACTACAAAATTACAAGAGATGATTGAGCTTGAGGGTGCATCATCTTTTTCCTAAGTGAAGAGATTCAATCAAGAAACAATAGCTATTGAAATGAAGGATCCAAGAAGAATAACATGTCGAGTTTCCCTTGATTCCACGAATTTTTCGAATGCAGAGTTCGTCGATGTTTCCGAGAAAAGATACCAACGACGGACGATAAGAAATCACGCACTGCGTCATACACAGTGACGAAGAAATGAGAGGAAAAGAAGAGAGTCAGTGACCTAGAAAAAGAGGAAGTTTCATGGAACACTGTGCAGTTGCCATAGTAATTGACATTTACTACACTTCAGTAGTCTGTCTCTTCTCGCTTAATTTGTCAAGCCTGCTGTCAAGTAGTACAGCCTTGAATAAGTCACACCTCGCTTCTTTCTCCTTTCTTGTCAATTGGTGGCTGAGAATTCAGGTACTGTATCGCTCGAAGATAGTGTCAGTAGAGATTCTAAACACCCTTGGTGCACCCTCGTATCTTCAGCATTTCCCCCCACAAGCTCGTGAGGAATGGCCGAGTCGCGTTCCCTCGCTTCGCTTCGACGATAACAAGGCGAAGACGCGATTTCAGCCCAGAATTTCTAGCGAAATAGTCGGTACAGCGATACCAGGCCGAGTTCGCGTGACGATAGCGCGTGTTTGCACTGCGATAAATCGACATGTACCTGGCGCCCGTCTCCTTCGCCATCCCGTCATCTTGGTCCCCCGTCTATGCCAGAAATAATGCGCTCATTGTTTCCCGTGCACGCCGTGGGTCCGCTGGAACACTGTGCCCTTAGAAACTGCCGCGACTAGGGGGCCAAAAAAATTGCAACAACGCTAAAAAAATTCATACGAAAGAGAAGATTTACAGCAAAAATTGGGACATTGGGACATCGTTCGCAGCTAAAATTCTCATCCCGCAACTTGAAAACACAAAGGGACATGCGGGATTGGCTGGCCAGCAGTGTTGAACGTATGGGTTCGCTTCGAGAGAAGTACGAAGTGGGTCTGAAGTTATGTCGCTGGGTCCACTCCACTGTTTCCACGTCCATGCACGGGGTTAGGAGTGCGGCAGTTTAAGCCTGATCGTGAGTGAAGTTCACACAGCCTACTGATAACGTCTCGGGACCGACGCGTAGAGGTCCACAAAGGACCACGTCGTCTTCCCAGCGAGAGACGCGATGGTTGTTCAGGTAAATGGTAAACGCCCCAGGCACGGATGCGTACCTCAGGTACCTGAGGTGCCTTAGCCGGGGACGGCGAAGCGGGCACGATCCAATGTTTGACCGTCATTGCTCGGCAAACAGCGGCACGCTCAGGATTTCGTCGAAAGGGCCCCGATAGAGAAGCTCCGCCGAGTGGGGCCCCCGACTTCCGTCCACGGCTTTCCCCGTCATCCTTTTCCCCGAAGTGCCGTGGTTTTTTGGCCTTCGTGCCCGCGTGCCCTCTCTGTTTTCTCTTCTCCCCGTCTCTCGCTTCTCGGCGGGCCAGCATTCGTGGCCCTCGCGGACGAATGGAAATGAAGGGTACTTTCGGCACCTTTGAGAAGAATCGGGGCTCCGCTGGCTACGGCGTAGAAGAGAGATCGATTAGGTTTACTCTGGGAGACTCCGGCGGGCCCATTTCTCAGATGCATTTCGAGTGTAGCCTCCACTTATTAGTGGAATTGTCGGGCGCGCTTTGCCAGGGCGAACCCACGACTTTAACTCGCTCGGTCGTCCTATATTCGCGGGAGAATCGAGGGTGCACGGTGGTATCGATGGGTGGATCGTGCGCTTCGCCTGGCGCGGCAAGATCGATCGGCCGATTTGTCGAGAGACACGGAGTTCCGGCACGCTTCCTTTGTTTTACGTAATTTCCGCGCCAATATTAGCACGCTGCGTTCCAACGGCGTGTTCCGTTCTCGACTTCGTGTATTGGCCCGTGTGTACTTGGCAAACAGACCAATCAATGCGCCGATGCCTCGACTCCCCTGCTGACTTCGCGGGTGTATTCTGATTTTTAGCCTGGCCGCGAGACGGGAGAGCTCGGAGTCCCGAACGCGGGGGAGAGAAGGAGCAGGGCGGCGAAGTCGCGGGGAGACCTGGCGACGCGAAATACCGCGAAACGCGGGCTGGAAGGAGGCCAAGGCGGGTGTGCCGGCCACGGGGACATGGAGGCGAGGAGGGAATACGCTTCGGCGGACGCGGAGAAGAAGGTGGACGAGCAACGGGGCACGTTAGAACGCCGACTTCGTGGGCGTCTATTTGCGTAGATCCAAGAGATCGGACAAGTGGCGAGGCCTTTGTCGGACTCTCCGTGGGTGGTTCCCTTTCTCGCCCCTTCTCTCCCTCGCTTGTACATTCTTCGCGTAACCCCGTCCGCTCGAGGGCCCTCCCACCCCCGGAGTTATCGTCACCCCTTACGGCGACCGCCATCCCCCTATCGTTTTCCTGGACATCGTTATCGTCCTCCTTCGCCACCGTCCCTCTGCAGCCTTGCTGGTCTAGCCGGCTGTAATCAAGCGAGCGCGACACCGCCATTTTAAAGTCGCGATGGAGGAAAGTGGAAGGCGATTGGCCCCCAGGGGTGGCTGGTCGAAGGGAATGATAGTTAACGCGGCGAATATGTCTGGCGGATCGATCGCACTTGGCGCTGGGGAGTATCGAAGGGGCGGATGAGTGGAGTTCCGTGGAAGGTCGACGCTGTTTTATACGTGACCGCCACGTAGGAGTTCTTCGTAATGGATTGACAAGTTCATGGCGCGGGATGTTTTAAATAATTATATAACCTGACACGATCGAATAATTCACTTAATATATCTGCGAGCAGGTTATTTGTTATTTGCGAGCGCGATGTATATTTTCCAGCTTCCTGAGCGTCTAGATCCGCCTAGTGTTTACAGGGGCAACATCAATTTGAGCATTAAACAATTACTAAACGCGAGTTGTTTAACGAATAGCGAGGTACGTAATCGAATAATAAGCTTATCGCGAAGTGATTGTATTAATATTTGCTCCAGTCGCAGCCCCCCATCTTTCCCCGCGATAATTAATTGCACCGTCGCGTAAGCCCGTCGGTCGTCCAGTCGTTGGCTAAACACCAATCGCCTCTCGATATTTTCCTAATACCTGGCGTCTGTGAAGTCACGGCGCAGGGTGCACGAACGGGCGAGGAGGGGGGGTGGGTGAAATAATACGCCTTTCCACGGGGATGTTTTTAAAGCCAACAAATAAAACCGAGGCCTCTTTAAATATGCTCTGGAGTCAGGAGATCGCCGCGAATCGAGCAACCCTTACTTACACAATCCGGCGTCAATAGAGGGTGGAAAGTCGCCGTCGAACGACTTACGGGGGACGAGTAAAGTGCAGGAAATAATGCAACGACGTTTGTCGAGGCTGCACGGTATATAGAAACACTCGCCGGCAACCGTTCGTCCACATTTTAAACACCTCGTTAAAAAACGCCTCCCTCACCCCTTTATTATTCCCTTTACGCTCTCCTTCTTCCTCTTAAATCTCTATTCCAGGCCCACCCCCGGCGAGTTCCAATTCACCCACCACTCGTCGAGAAATTAACACGAGCAGGATTCTCGAAAAGATTCGCCGCGCGCCAGACTCGAGAAAAGTGTTCCAAAGGGGAACACAGGTCGCTCTTTCCGCGTGTGTCTCTTCCTTGCATCTTCCCCCGCAACCCCTGCCGTCCTCCGTCCCTCAGTGCCGATCGTTTATAAACAGGCATCAAGTATTTGCCGAGGAGCGGAAAATTGACTCGCGGACGTAAATTCGACGCGACACAGGGGCTGGGGGTTGGAGGACGCGGCGGCTGCAAGAATTTCGACGCCTTCGGCGCCGACTGCGCGATGGCATCGGGGGGGTGGGAGGCGGTTGCCAGGCGAAATCAAGTTTCCGGAACGGCGGAGAGACGGGTTCGACGATTTCCGAATGTTTCCCCGGAAATTCTCGCCTCGCTTCCTGGGTTCAACACGCTTCCGTTGGTTTGTACATATCGCCGCGCCTCCCTTTGTGTGCAGGGGGCGGCGGATTTGCACCCGGCGATCGACCATCGAGAACAACGCGCTGCGCGCTTCCTCATCCTGGGTTTCGCCGTTTCCTCCGGCCCCCGTAAAGGGCTCCCGCGGCCCCAGGGCATTTCTTTCGCCGAGATTCGAGGCCGTGGAATGTGTCGCGCCGCAGATCTGCGCGGATCCTCGCTGCTCGCGAGGACGCAATTATAAAATACGCCGATACGCTCCCGTATTTGCCCGCCGTTTCCGACGATGGCTGATAATGGGTCCTCGACCCCCTTCAGATAAAACTGCGCGCCACCTTACGGCGATCGAGGACCGGTAATCGTGGAGATACCGCGGCAATAGTTTTCACCGATTAATCGATGGAAAAAAGCGGACTGTTTGCGCCCGACCTACATTACATTGTGATAATGGCGATCTGCGATGGTCGCGGCGATCGTTTTTAGCGCCGCGGCTCCGCGGGAACGATAACATTTGCCCGGCGGGGGATGCTGGAGCTTCCTTTGGTATTATGAGACATAAGGGTGTTCGGAGAAGTCGTGTTTGCATTTTTCTTCCATCGATCTGTTCGTTACCTGGCCTCGTCCGCCTAATTCGTTGGGTCTTCTACTTTTTATTCGTTTTAGAGTGGACAGAGAGGGTTGAAAAGGGGCAGATCAAGGTGTCCAAGAATTTTCGAACGTTTCAATTTCTCGGTAATCCGTGGCAATTTAATGGAAACGCTTATCGATCGACGTCGCTCCCGCACGTTACACCGAAAAGTATGTTCATGCTAACGACAAGTAAACAAACCGTGCGTGTTCGATTCCCGACGCGGTTGGGTAATCCACCTATCTGGCCACCTTTTTTTTCATCTTCCTCCGTCGCCTTTTCGTGGAACGAAATAACACACGCGTGGATAATTGGCTGCGCCGCTTTCCCAACGACCTGTGTTTTTGCGAAACGATTTGGGGGTGGTTTCGCGTAGACTTGAATAAAAATTAAGTGGTCCATCGACGGATAATATAGACACAAGTTATCTACAATAAACTAACTATCTCTAAACAATATTTAAAGGCTCCAAAGCGTCCTAGGTAAGGGTTGAAAACAGCCCGGAGCATCGAGAAATGCACTGGACATCGTCCCCGTAAGGATTAATTAATAGCAGCGGCGCAGGGGGGCTGGTTTTTGGGTACAGAGGGGAGGGGCGTCGCTAATTGGTCGTGCAGCGGGCCGCGCAAAAGTTGCCACAGAAATCTGAATGAACATACCTTGAATCGTGCTACGCGGTTAATACAAATGTGTATTACCGAGCAAATAAATAAATATTTGGTCATGAGCGGAGCAACTCAAATATGTTCAAGCAATGTCAGCAGCATCTCTGCCCGTCACTCTCTCTCTCTCTCTCTTTCTCTCCCTCTCTTCTGCTTCTCTTCCCCCAACCGCCCGTGTACGTGCACACACGTACCAGCGACTCGTGTACGTGGGAATGTACGTGCAGCACACGTGGAAACGCGGTGGCACACACAGGCGAGAAAGGGAAACGCAGTTCATTGGCTTCGTGTCTGATTCTCCTTTTTCCACGCTCCTCGCTTTCCCGACGTCCCTCCGCCTGTTTCACCCTGTTTCACGCTTCTGCTCGCGTGTTTTAATCCGCCTGTTTCTCTGTGTCTTCAGCGTTACCCCGTTTTTTCCCCGGTTTTTCCGATGCTTCTCTGTACTACCTTCCATTTTGTTCCCAACATCCCCCGATCGGTTCCTCAGCCTCGCGGCCGCTGTTTTCGTTCCGCGCCTCTTCACGGTCCGAGGTCTTTTTCGCTTGGAATTCCAGCGGGCAATGGCGTCGTTGTAATATCAAGCAGCTGCTGAGTTAATATTGATCGTAAACAGATGTAAATAGACAAGTAGGGATTCGATTGTGTGGGGACATACATATGATGCAAGGGGACGTATCGATTGTGCGGTGTGTTTGAGCTTTGTGTTTGAATAACTTGTGTTTCTGTTATCGATGATGAGCACCGTTTTTACACCCCCCCCCCCATCTTCGACTTTATTCCAGCAGTCTCATCTGCCAGATTCTTCTTCGAAGTCTCGACTCTCCAGTTCCACGTACTTCCGTCATTTTCTGCACGTTCACTTACCACCTAGTCCACCCTGTGCCTCCACCTTCTTCCTCGCACTCCGCCGTCCCTTGTGTGCGCCTGTGCGTGTGTGTTTCTACCATTATAACGTCGTTATACGCACAGGGATACACAGAGAGCGGCGTATCCGTATCCACGTAGGACGGCAGGCGATAGCGTTCGGGTACAATATGTACTCAGTCTACCCCACGGTTGACTCTTGGTATTTGATTCTTGAATCATTTTGTGTACAAGAGGAGCGGTTAATCGTAGGTTAAATATTTTGGCCAATCGAAGCTGGGGCGCGCGCGAACACCAGCGCGTCGACGACGACGCCGGGGCGTCGATCGTGCATCTTCCTCTTATCCGATCGATCACCCACGCTCCAAACGATTCGGCCGGAGGAGTGCCGCGAGCCTCGCCGGGTTTGATGAAAATGGAAGCGTCAACGACTCGGGCAATCGACAGAATTTTTGAAACGGGCCTCACCGATCGAGGGGATCGAAGTTCGGCGGTGAGTAAAGTTATCGAGTCACTGCACTCACAATCCAGCGCACTATCGCGCGAGAACCTTTAGCCTGCAATTAGGCTTGCGTATCTTCGGGCCACCCTAGATATTATCCTCGAGACAGATATGTAAAGCGTACGTATGCACGGGAGAGCGTACTATCTGTTTGAGCAAAGAATGATTATGCAGAGGCCTCTATCTAATCGTGGTTGTTTGTTGGAGGCGGAAGGTCATCCTTTAAATAAAGACATTTTTCTTTCACGTGATTGTACTTCGAGAGTGCGACAAACGATTGTACCACGGCTACTCGACGTGCAAACAGTCGCGCGAGATCGGTCAGGCTCTCTGAATTTCTGACAAACAATTCGCACACACGGTGACTCGTGTCATGGGCAAGAAACGTATGTGGAGACACACGGGGCATCGTGTATATTTATTGTATAACTATCTTTTCGGGGCGGGAAGTAGCTGTGCAAATGAAAGAAGTAGAATTAGACCGTGAAGAGTCAGACGAGGACTAAAATCGTCTGCAGAGGTGACAGTGCCCTTCCGATTCAGATCACCGTCGTGGCAGATTGAAAGGCATCGGTGCCCGGTGACGAAATCAAATTTATTAGCGTGCACTCGAAGACGGGGGGGGGGGGGGGGGGAGGAGGGGCCAATTAACGAGGCACCGAACACTTGTGCAAACCTGGCCGGCTCGTCGTCGACACGCGATTCCGACGAATTCGATCCCGAAGGCATCGCCAGCGATTGTTTAAATAGATCCGACGTGTCGCGTCGCGTCGCGTTTCGTTCCACATTTCGAGCTAGCGTGGAGCGGCATTGTCGCTCGACAGACTGCCGTGGAAAGGAATAAACGTTGCTGGCAGGGAAGGTAAAAAAAGAAGAATATCGTCAATACCCATTGCAAACCCAAATTCGAGCTTGTAGATACCTCTTATAATAATATTTGAGTTCCCCAAATTGGATCCCAAATGCAACAATTAATAGTTACAAGTATACCTCGGTTTTCTATTTTTCCTGTTCGTGCATTCTCTATATTATTATTATTATTATTATTCGTTTTTATTACTCAGTAAATATACAAAGATAAGAACTTGTAATACATTAAAGCAGATCGAAGTAAATGACGAGGTTGCAATACAATATTGTTAGAAGCCTAACCGTACCTTCAAAAAACAGCTGAAACTAAAACTAGAATTAGGAAACAAGGAAGAGAAATTGATAGTGTAGTTTCTGTACTCTATTTATATTTTCTATAATTTAGAGAAATATACTGTGAATGAACCGCAGCTGCAGCTTCGAAGCTACAGACTCCCAAGACTCATCGAAGGAGACTTTCGCCTCCGGTAATCAGTCGGCGTTAAAGCGGCTGTGTAAAATTTACCGTGCCGCGGCGAAACTGGTAATAAAATTCCGCCTGTCCCTGGATTCCACGTACAAACACGCACACCCACACAGGCTCGCCCGAGCATGTGCACTCGTTACTAAATGTACCAGCCTTTACCGGCGATATCTATCCAATCTCCAGGTTCATATCCCACCCCATAAATACATTGGCTGATAACGGCGGACTACGTTCCGCCGACGATAAGATACACGTCGGGAAGGAGCATTCGTGCCAGGCATTCGTGGTGGAAAAAAAAATGGGAAGAGACAGAGGGGGGAAGGCTTAAAAAGGTATCGCTCCACGCTCAGCCCACGAACGCTCGTTATTTCCAGAGTTGGGCATTACTCGGGTAAATTTTTATTCAAAAGATCTCGAATAAGAATTGCGAATAAAATGAAGTAACTTTTTATTCGAATAAATTTTTATTCCGAATAAAAATTAAAGGGTAGATCGTTCCTCTGGCTGCAGTTGTCGAAGGGAACGTGGCCAGGCCATTCATCAATTCTTCAATAAAATTTTATTAAGTCACGAAGGAAGCGATATAAATACAGAATGCTACGAAGAATGTAATAAGAATTGTAAGATGTATTAAGAAAAGTAGGGATTACTTAGTTGTTACACGAAAGTCCGTGGAAGATTGCAAAAGCAGTGGCCAGTGGAGTTCCTATCGTTCCTCCTATAATCCGACGGAATATAATCCGCGGAGTATTGAGTATAAAACTCGCAATTTCACATGCGGGGAAATTTTTTCATCGGGATATAGGCGCGAGAGATGTTAGGACTCTTAGGTAGAACAATGACGCATCAGCGCGTGACTGTAATTAAGTTGCTCGTGATTAATAGCGGGCACCGTGGTGCCTCGTTCCTCCTCTGCCGCCATTAATTTACAACTCTGTTTAAGGCTCTCTGGCCCGTGCAAGAACCGCTACACCCGCCGTCCGCCATAATTTTGCCGCTGAGAAACAGCTCTGTTTGCATAACCGATAAAGTGTACGCTTCGGTGTTTTTTTTTCGTCTCTGTTGCCGGCGTATAGATGGTTGTGTTCCGCGCGGCTTTCATAAGAATAGATTCGTTGTAACCAGAATAATGCCCGCGGCTATCTGATCCCGCGACTTTTATCACTCTCAATTTACGAGACGGGAGTTCCTTCGAAATCGCGACTAGAGAGTGAAAGCTTCGATTGTGTGATATAACAGTTGGAGTGAAAATGGTAAAGGAGGCTGACCCGCTACGTTCCTCGAGCACCGAGCAGAATTTCACGCGAGGACGATTAAAAACGATAATACCAATCGAACGAACAATCTCGAAGATTGCTGTGAGCTCAGCTCCCGGCAGGCTCCACGGGATAATGGGAAATTAAGAAGCGAATCAGTCCGGCTGAATGAATTCTCGCGAAATAATCGAAGGAAAAGAAGCGATCGACCCGTGATGGTGGACGCAGAGGAACGTCTGATAGCAGCGGGACCGAGGGGGCGAGGTTGGAGTGCGGAGGGAGGGTGACGGCTTCTTCGTTAATTTAAGAATTTGCCTCGTTAGTCAAATCATGTCCACCTCGTTGGCCCTGCAGCAGTTGATACAATTAATTAAGCAGTCTGTCGGTGTTACCAGGTTCACGGGATCTGATTAGAGCCCTCCGGGGCCACGCTTCTTTCCACGGACATCGTTTTTTTCCGGATATCGATGTCCATTAGCCTCGCGATTAGTCGATTCTGCTGTGCCGGAGATGGAGGGACTGCAAGCTCGCGGAAAGGAATTTACAGATGTTTGAGAATGTTTGCAGGTGATGGGAGGCTGCTTCTTCAGCTGTTCTTGATGGATCACGATCTATATGCGGTCCTCTTCTGATCGTGGATCGAGCCACAGATGTAGATTTATTTTTTCTTATTTTATAAGAAGAGCAGGAGGATCAACTACGGATCGCGATAGGCATTCTTCTGTCAGAATGGCGTGTCGAGGGTTGAACGTGAGTCGTTTCAATTCGGCCTGATGCGTTAGTCGATCGGACACGGACCTCATCGTCCGAGGATGAAGAGTCGGTGGATCATCTTCGGCGGTGCGTCGTAAAAAATTCATTACCCGCCCGAGGAATCGATCGCGAGCCCGTGTAATTACAAGTAATTACCTGGCCCTCGAATCTCGCGGATCCCTCAGCCTTCCATCCGCGACTTGGCCAACTCGAAGAGGAAGCACGCGTTCTTCGGTCGGAGTGTCTAACGAGAGCAGAGGAAATTGATCGATTCAACGTTTCAATGAAATTATACAGAATGTTTAGAGAAACAGGATTCAGAAGCTGGGAGTTTCCTGTTTCCACGTGGATTTCATTCCGAGACGAATAACAATGCCTGGATCGGAAGGAATCAGGAAAATACGATAGTAGGAGAGAAAATTTCTAGCTCTATACATGTGACACTACGAGCAACGCTGAATCGATGGCGATCTGCCTAGCACGATGCACTGTATCCTTCAAAAAGCAGTTGCTACAGTTAACACGGAGCAGCTCGTACTGATTTCACCGATTCTTTTGGCGAGTGAACGGCCGGGCTGGCGCAAATCGCGGAACACACTGCAAAATTAACGATTTGTCCCGCATCGGAGTACCTAATGGCGGCGCGCGAGACAAGCGCATTCCCGATGCCGACAAAAGATCTCGGTGAAACGGTGCGCGGTTCAATTCCTCTCCGTTCTGTTCTGAATACTCTAAATGGCCACTCAGACATTTTATCTTTCAATCTCCGATCTCCCCTTTCAGTGTCCACGGAACATGACAATACTTAACTAACCATTTGATGATTGAACTATACATTTAATTTCGACCAATCAGGCTCGATGGTACATAATAAGAAATTCGTACCGCCGCACAGTGTTACGCGTATATGGGCGTTCGGGACAAAACTCATAACTTCTGAACTAATCAGTTTTCGTCCTAAGTACCCTAATACTTTTTTAAAGAGAATATAAAAATGCATCGATTGGTGTATAAAAAAATATACAGTTCCATTCAAAAAATTAAGGCGATCTTGATTTTTCAGTGAATAAAAAGTTTTTTATTGATATTTACTTTTGCAATTTGTTGTCAACTGAATACTGACTAACTTTTGCTGGAAACATTTTTTTTATCAAATTATTTTTATCACGTGTATCGCGTTTGGACTGCTATTTTGAAACTGAAGACAGCATCCAGGATGGAAAAGTCATGGTAGATATCGTATGAACAATTAGAAAAAGCATATCGGATGTGTAGATTAACATAAGTGTTAATTGTTAAAAAAAGTACATTATTGTTCTCTTAAAATATAAAAAGAATGCATATTTTTTATTATACTAATTCTGCATCAGATTCGGAACAGGTATCTGTATTTGTGTCGGATGAATCATTTGTTTGGACTGTGTTTTTTTTTAATTTTGTTGCATTTCTGTCTGTACTTTGACACTACTGGATCGGAGTTTATAATAAAAAAATTCAACATTATGCACGAGGAGCCCCAGCGACTACGCTAAGGGCCGGAGCGGTGAACGTCTTAATAATGATTTTGGCTATTTTTTCTGTTTCGTGCAAATTCGTGCAGTTGAAATTGACGCTAACCCTTAACTGGTATCCTGGGGTCGGTCATGACCCCAAGCACGCAAAGTTCGCCGCTAAATTTTTGGTTGTCTAGGTTTGTAAACTGAATTTCTAATTAATTTTATAATAATAGTTTAACTTTCTACGCTTCTATTATTTTATACATTACCTACCAACAAAATATCCATAGAGGTTGGATCTAGTGTCGACTTTACAAATTTCTGTGTCCCGTTTCACTTGGGGTCTGCCACGACCCCAGTATACCAGTTACGTTTGAAAAAAAACAGTATACCAGTTAAGGGTTAATATAAAGTTTAATGATCCCTAAATTTAATGTACAAAAAATCTGGGAGGTATTTTTTGGTTTTCTTTTTTTAAAGTCCCATCGAAGTTGATAAACATTTAACATAAAGAATTAGTACAAATTGTTAGTATTGTAAAAAACTGACTCGGCAGTTTTGAAGGTATGACAGTATTAAACACAACTTATAAAAAGCAAATGAAAAGCATAAACATTCTGCCAATGGCACGTGTTTGAAAAAATGCACCGAAATTTGTAATGAATTTCTAGTATCACTTTTGACAACAAATTAGTAAATTCAGCAGAAGTTATGGGTAACATTGAAACCTACGTTCCTTTATTAACATTATAAGATACAAGAATTTGTGGACTTTTGTCCATTACGCGTAACACTGTGCGCCGTTGCGTTTTAGCTCGATCGCGGATCGCGAGCAGCACGAGCGAGACATATGGGCGAAACAGTTTTGTATCGTGACGGAGTTACGTGGGCGTAGCGTGTCAAGCGTTTTTACGAGTCGACGAGCTGCACGAAAGCTCGTCACGTCGAGGCGCGTATCCCGAGCTACGGATGATTATTTAACCCCGTGGAGAGCATATGTCGCCACCCCCTAGCGCCCCCAGGGCCGTCTAACCACGGGTTATCGCAATTAACCCGCGTCGAAATCGAGTCAGCGATAGGGATCGCGTATAAAAAGCCGTTTTATTCGGCCACCGTGCCTAGCTGCACGCTATTACACCTCGACAGGTTGCAGGCCATTACGCACTTCCGGCTCTGCCAGCTCTGATTCGCGTCTTAATCGAACGTATCACGGTGGACGATCTAGCAGCAGGTTCGAGGGTTCAGAGGCGCTCGCAACCGGGCTAGCGAACAATAGAAAAGGAAAATGGGTCAAGGATTTATGGGCGTGGATGGTGTCGGATCCGAAGGTAAATTTTGACTCTGCCAAGTGGCATTATTGGTTCGGATAATGCAAGTGCTCGCTGGCGATTCTCGTGAGATTTGCAACGTTTGCGGAGCGATAATATATTAAGGAGGACGAGTGACGGGCACGCGGAGAAAGATTGCGCAGGATTGTTCGAGTCGGGCGTGTCGAAATGCTCGAGAGGGTCGCGTTACGGGATCGACAATGTGTACAAGGAGAGCCGGGCGAGTCGCAGGGTGAAACAACCGGGAGGGTTGACACTGGGACTGAAAAAGTCAGCCTCGCGCGAGCTGCCCACCCTCTGCACTCGCCTCGCACTTAACCACCTCCGCAGGACATTGCGATTTCAAAGCAGGACACCCTTTTGAATACGTACGTAGTTTCCGGGGAAACGTCGTCTAATCCTTTGCGAGACCACTCCTTTGAAGATTAAACGAATTCTCCTTAGGCGAGTCGAGGCTACGTCGTCTCAACTTTTTTTCAGTAATATTCCCCGGATCTCCTTAAGGGGTATAGGACTATTGAACGACTGAAATCGGCGGTTTCTTGTCGGTTGGATTGCTTAGATACCAAATAATCACCATACTGGCACTTTTCACAGTTTTTTATTTACGCATTAACGAGTAATGTAAAATAAAAAAATTGTCAGAATGTTGAAAATTATTGAATTTATTTGACGCTAAAGATGGTCCCGCGTAGCGCGCAACTGTAATTGGTGTACATAGTCTCAGGTGAACCAATTATCTAAAAGCAAAATGCTTTGGGATGATTAGTTTCTACACTAATACATATCGTGTGGAACTTTGGTGGCGAATTCAAACAAAAATTGTAAAAGTTACACACGAATTAAGTTTTTTCCACACTTTTATTGAAAAAAATCGTCTTTAATCAGTTATAAAATGTGTTTACAAACATCCAATGTTGATGCGGAAATTCCACACGATAGAGAAAGGAATTCTACAGCTCCAGTTAAAATTTTAAGTGAAAATATTCATTCGTTCAAGAGTTATGATGTACACCGTGTTTGAAAATGTAGTTTTGAGATAAACGGCTTTAAAGTTAAGTCCCATACGCCAATACCGCTCTGCGAGGCCGTTACTCGACGGTGCACTCAATTACGTTCAGCGCTATAATTTCCGTAATTATTCGAATTTCCTCACTATACATTGTTGTAAATGTTCACAAAGCATGGCACTTTCAGAATTAATAATAATAAAAAAATCGATTTTTCGAGATTTCAATAGTCCTATACCCCCTTAAAGCCACCAGACACTACAGGAAACTCAACTAAATCTACTCCGCAGAGGGCGCGGTACCGAACCCTCTCTTCTTCCATTGTGTTTTACGTCAGGCTGCCCTGAAATTTCGCGACACTGCGTGTGCCACTATCTTCAGCCGCCTATAAGTCGATTCCCTTCGATAAGAACGCGTGTTCCATCCACCTAAACGCGCCGCTTTTGTAAACGCTCGAGAAGGGGGCAGAAAATCCCGCGGCCCGGCCTGGCTGCACGCAAGTTTCAGTGCTTTCGAGCAGTTATGGAGGGCGCATGCCTGCATATTTCATGAGCAAACAGACTTCAACCCCCGTGGCATGCGCTGCAACCAGCCCTCCCCCGCCCGCCCTCCAGCCCTCTTCGCCAAGACCAGCCGTGCTTCGACGAGTCTGGGCCCCGCTTCAAAAAGACTTCGCTGCGAGGAAAGCGCGCGGGGCCGAATTATTAACGAACTTCCGCCTGGTCAACGATAAGTCTCCCTTTCTCTCTTTCTCCCTCTCTCCCTCCTCCATCCCCCATCGTTCCCCTTCCCTCTCCGCCCGATAGTACATCGTTTGATCGAGCTACGTATTAATTACCCTAGAGCGACGTGGCACGAGGCAGCCTCGACAATGTTTAATGACCCACGTTTGATTAAACGTTTATCTATTCTATTTCATTCGAACAACTCATTAATCCTCCGTATCTGCGAACAGCGCGAACCTTCTCCCCCGCTAGTCGCTATTGAATTCACCAGGACGGTGATCGCCGGCTCATGAATAGAGTGGAGTGTCTGAAGCAAGCCGCTCTCCAACTTCCAACTTCTTCTCCGGAAAGTGGCAGGGAACTTTCCACGCCGGCAAACGGTAGACGCAAAAAAGCCGACTGTTTGCCTTCATCTGTTTCCATCGGGGCAAGCAACACTATCGTCTCCAGATCGGATCGGTGGACGCCCGATAATATCGCCGGTGTGTTTGCCCTGTCTCGTTTTAGTATCGCGCCGCTCGTGTACGCTCGCCGGTTGCCTTTTCCAACGGAGAAATAAGATGTTTTCGCGCGTGCACGAGCAAAGATTCGTCAATAGGCAGGGCAAACAGTATCGGCAGCCCCGGGAGCAGGTGGATCCGCGATTTGCGAAAATCCAATAACCGGGCGGAATTTTTGTTTGCGCCGAACGGGATACGCGCGCCGCCCCGTCCTCCATTAGGAGCGTCGTTGAACGCGATTTTTCAGCGATCGGGTAAATCGACTGTGTTAATATTATCCCGACACAGGAAGCTGGCCGAGCAAACGGCCCCTCCTGCGAGCATGGGAAATATAGCTTCTAATCTGTAAATACAAAGACTCGATAACAGCCTCCTCTGCTCTGGGGGGTTGGATTTTTTGCTCGGGTCTCGATGCTGGCTGTTGTTTTCAAAGGAAACTGTAAATACAGCAGAGCAAGGACTGTATTTCGCGAGTTCCCTCCCGCGATACCCTGCAGAGGTCATAATCTTTTAGTTGCGGTATTTCTTCAACCCCGAGAGCGAGTGGACTAAGCACCCGATGTTTGGATTCCTCGATTAAAAGCATCGACTGCCCCGACAATCCTTTCTCAATTCTTGCAAGCTGTACCAAGATCTGCCAACCGACAGAATCTCGGTTACTCCTCCCAGCCAGGGCGGAGAGGAATTAATTTCAATTAGATTATCGCGAGCGGGGAAAGAAAATCACGGCGTCGTGTCTCGCCCCGGGAACAATGGCGTATCGATGCTCTCTCGAGCCGCAACAATGCGAACAATGGCGGGTCGCGTGGCAGGGCTGCCGGTTAATATCGCCGCGATAAAGGAGCTGGCGATGTTTTACAAACAACTACGCGCCACGTGCGCCCGCCCCCCTGTCAAAACATTCGGTGGGGCTCCTCCTGAACCACCCCGCTGGACCAGGGGGTAACCTGCACCCCCGTCCGTCTCCGTTCCTCCGGGTCGACGGCGGACCAAGCGACGTTCGAATCGTGCGCGCCTCGTGGGCACACGTGGACCACGTGAATTCGCAGGGGGATTGCCGACGGTGAGACCAAACCAGCGGATCGTTTGGCTGAGTCGTTTAAACCTGGAAGATGGGTTAACTCGCCGCTTTAGGAATGGCGGGTGCTTATCCCCTTGGAAGTTTCCAATCGACGCAGAACTTGCCTCGTTTCGAATGGTTCCAGGTAGTCGAATGTTAGAAAATTTTAACGCACACGTATGTGGATTTAACCAGTGGCGCACTCGGGATTTAATCTTGGAGGGAGCTGAGTCGAAAGGATAAAAATATTTTTAAAGCAAATTTAATAAAATTCGTTAGGTGATTATAAAAATTTATTTAATGAATAAAATCCAGTTTTCTTTTCCTTTTTTTAAAGACCCTTCTTTGGGGGTGCCAGGGCCCCTTGCCTCCCTCTGAGTGCGCCACTGATATGGACTCTCGCGCGTGTACCAATATCGAGGCTTTCAAGATTTAATGAAACATGGAACACGACGTCGTTTAAATAATTACGAACGGCAGAGTGGTTTAAGATGAATTCCTCTTGGGGGTGCGAGAAATTGAAATCTGTCACGTGCTGGCCAGATTTCTCGAGAGGAGTCCACTCGACGTAGATCAGACGCGTAATTGTGGACGGGGCAGAGAAGTTCCCACGAGCGATCGTGGGGGTACTTATTTAAAAAGCAATCGCCTTTGAGCAGCGGAGAAGTTAATCGCGAGCAGGATATCGGCCGATGTAAACTACCTCTCGATGATACTTCTAAGTCCATCGACGGCCTCTGTGCTTGCCAATTCCCCGGAGCGACGGGCGCATCCCCCACGAGCGCGTTACTCTCATAATTTCCCATGCACTCTGCTCGTGCGCGTCGCTCGGAGGGTCGGCGATCGACTCTGTTGCCCCGGTTTCTAGAAACGCCTCGGGGAACGAGCGTTGGATCACTGTTTCCTCGAGGGCACTCGGCAGATCGAGGAAGAACGCTCGCCGGGAAGCAAGTTTCATTGTAAAAGAGAATATGGAGAGTACAGTCTTCCACCAGCGGGGTGCAGCCCCCGTTCTACCGGACTAGCTAATTAACCTCCTCTTTCTTGCCGTGGAATCGCCTGACGTACAGTGACGTACCTTTATACTTTCTAGCTGCGTACGAAAAGCCTCGCGTCGACGCGCATTGCGGCGTATTTTCCAACGAACCAACTCCCCCGCGATCGTCCACCACTAACGATACTGTTTTCTCCTCGGTCACCATCGAGCCCGAATAATCCACGCAAATAGAGCATCGCGCTCGTTCTTTCGAGCACGCGTTTGCGCCCGAATCGGCCAGCGGGGGCTCCGCCCCGAGAAATAAACGGTCGAGGCACGCGTTTTACTTGGACTTGATTATAAACGCCCGAGGCACGCCGAGCGGCCAGGCTCTCCTAGTTGACAGAACAAACAGGTGACGTTCCAGAGATCGTAAGACTGGTAAACATATATGCTGGACGGCCGCAACGCGTTACCAAGCAAACAAGCAGCATCAAAATGCATTAGCCGATTCTGATAATTCCGATTTACGATGCGCTTATGGCCGCTAATTGTCTGATTTATCGACGATGTCGCGCTAATGCGCTTAACACGCGCTACCCTCCCCCCTGTCGGGGATTCGTTATCGCAACGGTTTCGCTTCAAATTTGCGAGCCCGCAATCAACGGCGAATCCTGATGGCTTCTGTCGCTTAACGTCGCCTCAACCAACGATCTCCAACCCCCCATTCATTATTTCCTCTTGGATGAAACTACTAGCTATCTCTGATACCATCTGTGACTCCTCGATAGTTTGTTCACTTGTCATCGAGTTCTTCGTGAATCTCAGCATCGATGCTGATTCTGAGTGTCCTTGAGAATAGTCCATGGATCTGGGAGAGAAGAGAATGTTTCCAATCCCCTCGTTTGGGCCCGAGAGAAAAGGCCCAAGCATTTAACTCGATGTTAAGGTATTGCGTTTTTATTCGGAGAAATGAATATCTAGACGAGGTGTCCGTGAAATAGGTAAGAGGAATCCCTGCCCCGTTGCCCGTCGCCCACTTTTCCTCCCCGAGAGTGTGTAGAGACCCCCCCCCCCCCCCCGTATTTATACACACCGACGAATGTATATTTTGTACATATTTACATTACGTTGGTGTATTTGCACGAAATGGTTATACGGGAGGATCTTTAAATATTAAAAGAATATTTGCCCGGGCAAATGTCGGGTAAATCAGCCGAGGACGCGGGGGGCACAATGCCGGGTCTTCATTATTTCTAATCGTTCGCCGACGATTGCGGGATAAATGGCTACGATATTTTGAATCAACAGGAACGGCTACGCGAAAGCTGGCTGGAGGCCCGAGTAAATATATGCAATGTATACAACGATAAATGCCGGAGTTATTCGCGTGTCTGTGCGCGACACGTTGTCGTTTCACGCTGTGAGACGAGGTGTATAAATAGAGGGTGGTTTGGTAGCTAATTGTTGCTATAGTTTTGATATTCTTGGCAAATTATCGCTCCAAGACCTGACAAGTGTTGCGCACGCTATGCAACTGTTTGGCGGGATCCTACTGTCTCGTGGTTAGGGGATGATTATGGGAGACGAAAAGTGCATTTGTTAGCGATGCTGCGGATGGTTCTAATATGTTTAGCCGCAGTGAAAATATCGATATCAAACGAACAAGCTGCAGTCGCAGAAGCTGTTACTGAATGTAATGAAGGATGGACGAAAACAATATTACATGCATTCAAGGACAACCAAATGCAAATGAGCGAACAATCATTGAAAATTGTTCAAAACCGTCACAAAGAACGAGTATGCAGGTATAAACAGAAAGCCTCAGAAATATACAAACGTGCAAGAAAAATGATACGAACTGCACAATCACGAAGAGATCAGGCATTTCAAGAAGAAGAAGGTCCAACGTACGGAGCAGGAGCGTTTTAGTTACTACGCCAAAACATAAAAACTTTATAACTCGGACAAAAATGAAGTTTTCGAACTGAAATTTTTTCTGCAGTCTTTGTATACAATACTACATAGATAAGGGTATGGATTTTAAAATCGAATAATTTTTTCGAAATTTTTTTTTTAAATTTTTGAAAAAAAATGTCACTAATAATTCTTACATAATTCATTTCAGCGTAAAAAATAATATGGAAATACATATTTCCAAATTTTTATCTGTAAATTAACTGGCAGTTCATTTTCACTTGAGTGACCCCCCTTAAGGGGACCTCCCACCCTTGACCACCTCAAAATTACCAAAAATGAGCCTCTTTGTTGAAAAATTGCAGGAAAAAACTATGAGACATATTGAAGAAAGTGGATATATTTCTGAAAGGGCTAGCCTTACACAACATAAAAAAAAATAATTCAGTCTTAATAGGCGCCTAATTTCACCTCTGAATAAAACCACAGTAGTTCAAACCGCAAACTTTCACTTTTGAGATGATCACTGCTGGCCGACATGATATCTCAAAAACCGTTCGACATAAAGTCTTGAAATTTTCAGCACAGCTTTGGCACACCCATAGCTACGATGTAACCTACAATCATCACTGGGAAACTTCTACAACCAGTTTTATAAAGCATTTATAAACTTTTAGTTTTTCTTTAAAATTATAAAATAGTCTCCAAACGTCAGAAAAGTCGTTCAAACTTTGTCTATCGGATTGAAAGTAGGTCACATCATGCGGAGGGATGCCCTGACGTAAATTCTTTCTTTCTTTTTGATTTCAGTCACCTCATTCTCCTGGGAGCATGTCGGCCAGCAGTGATCATCTCAAAAGTGAAAGTTTGCGGTTTGAACTACTGTGGTTTTATTC
This sequence comes from Andrena fulva, assembly GCA_946251845.1. NCBI lineage: Eukaryota > Metazoa > Arthropoda > Insecta > Hymenoptera > Andrenidae > Andrena > Andrena fulva. Next base: position 53,798,724 of record OX276329.1, on the reverse strand, counting down.
AGAGGTGAAATTAGGCGCCTATTAAGACTGAATTATTATTTTTTATGTTGTGTAAGACTAGCCCTTTCAGAAATATATCCACTTTCTTCAATTGGTCTCATAGTTTTTTCCTGCAATTTTTCAACAAAGATGCTCATTTTTGGTAATTTTGAGGTGGTTAAGGGTGGGAGGTCCCCTTAAGTGAACAGACAAGCTATCCGTGCAGTGGACCCCTTTGTCGCTACAGTTACTGATAATACTACCATCACTTGTTCATCTTTATAATCGAAGAAAATGCAGAGATTTAAGGGGCAACACCACTGGGACCACCGGAAAAATAAGCCTTTTTAAGAATTTTTTTCAGCAATAATTTAGTTCTCATATAAAATTTTATTACCTACCTTTAGTATAATATCTTAAGAAACTATAAAAAAAAAATGAATAGAAAAACATGCATAAATTTATAAACTATAAACTATGGAACTATGGATGTGTAACTCTGAAATCATATTTAAATTTTTTTTTCACAAAGTATATGAGTGTAGTTTTCGTTTTCGTAAATTATTCCTAAAAAAAATTCTTAAAAAAGGCGTATTTTTCCGGCCGTCATAGTGGTGTTCCCCCCTTAATCCGACATCGAGTCACTAACAATAAACGTATTACACACCTTACCATCCCCTAATCGGGCACCGGGCGTTAATGTCTTGATACATCATTAGAAACGATTCACCACTAATCCACCCCCGCGCGGCAAAGACCACAGTATCTATGGGGAGCCAGGGCGCGCGGGGAATGAAAAATTAATTAGAAATCACGGAGTCGGGCCTATCCCCGTGACCAATAACCGCGCGGAGATCTCGAGACCGCCAAGCACTATCGGAACAAATGAACTCACCCCTGAATCCTCGAGCCGCAGCGACGGGGCGCGTGTCCTTTTTCGAGCCAGACGAAGAAGGAGCGTGAAGTGGTGCGCAGCCAGGGGGTTTGTGGGGGTCTAAGCAGTTATACACGGCGCCCAGCTGTGGCCCCATGATGTCTGGTGTTGCGCACGGGGTTTACCACGGGGGTGGTTTGACGTGCGCTTTACCCCATGCAGCGCGCTCGCCACCTGTTCTCCGGCTTGCCAGCTCCTGGAAAGCGGATTTGCTGGTTAATTTGATTGTTTAATACCCGAGATGCCGCGATAAAATGAATGTGGCCGAGCAGGCTGGTCTTGGCTCTACGGGGGAAGGAGTTTCCAGGTAACCGTTTCGACGGTTTGCTTTGGTTTTCGGGTAATGAGAATGGAATGGCTTCTAATTTCCCCCAGTAATTGAAATGGCGTGCAAGTGTCGCTCCCTCTCGCTTTACTCGGCACTGTATCGCGTTACAGGCTATCATGGAATATTACCCCCCAATCCAATTATCTGTTTATCGATATTTCCATGACCAGTGGAGATCGATCGATTGCCCGACCCACCTTTGTGTGAATTTCATGTAGGGTAAGAGCTTCCATGTAATTGACTTCTGCTGATCTTTCTCCTCAAAGCTCGAGTTTGGGTATTCTTACGCCAGGGAGCATCGATGCTCTTTACTTCTTTAGATAATATTGCGAGTCAACGAAGCTGACAGTATTTGCTAAAGAAAACACGGGGATCGTTTGGCCTATTCCGCGGAGCCTTCGATTTCCAGCGTACGCCCAAATTATTAATTTGATACGCCCCGCCGGGGAATATCGATACAAAGTTGCTGCTCCAATATTCCACGGTTCACGTTGAATTACGTCGAACCAGCAGTTTGTCCTTTGCTTAGCGGCAAATCGTAATGTACACGATCGATAGTCGACGTTGCCGCGGGTTACAACTTCGGCATGGTTGACTTGCAAACTTAAGAGTTCATTATGGCCGCAGTTGTGTTGCCAAATTCTACGCTCACTCTCGTGTGTTCCACTCCGGTCCTAGCATCTACTTAACAATTCCAGTCGAATCCATCTACAAAATTAACGCTTCCCTAATACCACCCCCTAAAGTATCAAATCGGGTACGCTCATTTTCCTAAGTAGTGGCCAGTTCGTGCCGCATTCCGCTAACTCGCCACCGCTCGAGGGAGCGAGCAGAGACCTCAGCCTCCTGTCCCGCGCCATCTTCCACGACGCTGGGGACATTGTATTCCCGTTCGGTGGAATTTTTCGTCACGGCGACACCTCGATCAATATTTGCACAGCCGGGAGTGGAGACCACGTCACACTCGACCTTCCGCGGCCATATGTGAACACGAGGCTGCATGCGACGAATCGCGCGTGTTCCTCCAGCGTGGCTCGCGCGCCCGTGGCCCCGGGTGCACCCATGGGTGCACCCACGGGTCCACCTCCGCCGGCGTCTGCCTCCTTCGAACCCGACAGTCCACTCGAAGCAGGCTCGGTGAGAAAAGGACCGATCCAACGGCCCCGATGAAGACCCAGGAACCGTTAGATCGGTCGAGTACACGGAATTACGCAAGTGCGAGGTGTCCGCGGCCAGGCACGTGTCGCGCAGAGCAAATAAACGGTGCACACTCGCCGCTACCTTGGCACCACGTGTTAACCAGGCTAACCAAGATAATCACTCATTACGAGCGTTTAGCGTGGTCGAGGAACCGAGTCGCGAGGCGTCGTCGATCGCCCTCGCCGTCGTCCCCATTGGCCGACGCTAACTCGTGGAAATAATTCGCACGGCAAATACGCGAACCTTCGCGCCGGGTTAGACGATCTATTTCTCCGCCGAGGCACCGCGGGCGAGGTGAGAATCGATTTCTGGGACCCGTGGTCGCATGGGAAACGATCCTTGTTCCTTGTATCTTCAAAGACACATGTGCTTTAGATCGTGATCGAGATCCCGCCCGATGTCGCAATCGTTTGAAGAATGTACGTCGAGGGTTGGCTGCCCCGCTGCGAGAACAGAGGGGTAGGGAATCTCGGCGATCGGCCCATCGGAGCAGCAATTACTGTCACGCTGTAATATTTAACGTGTCGCGCCTTAACGACGATTTGGGAACATTGTCGAAACGGTTGCTTTGACGGGAACAGGCGTGCAGTCGCAATAAACGCCGACGGAACAACGGCGCTGTTTGCCCGGCCAGATGGGGGGTTCTGTAACTGTTACTACGGTGTTTAACGTTCTGACGTGTTCGTGACAATTTAACAAGTCGCATGCACCCAACAAACTGCGAGCCGACGAGTGTGCAAACGTTGCTGCAACTAAGGCTACAGTTCCGCGGTAACGATCGGTCTGTGTGCGTGCGCTGTGTCGTTGCCGTAATCTGTGCGCTGGTAAACTTCTGATACATTCGAAATGTAATTACAGGAGAGCTGCGCGCCTTCTACGATGCAATAATTCAGAATCCCTTCTAAACTGCCTCAATTTCATTGAAAGCAATCCAGTTCTCAAACAAGTCGCAACACAACTACTTAGGGTCGTCCTTAAATTACGTAAGGGTAATTTTGGCGATTTCTATTATTCCAACCCCGTGCCTCCAATTTTTCAGTTAGTAAAATTCATCTAAAAGTTTATATAATTCATTTAACTCGATTTCGGGAAAATACTAATATTACTTTTCTGGACCATAAATAATAGAATATGTATTCATTGAAAATTAGGTTAAGAAATATTACGTAAGACGCTATCTGACTCCCTCCCCTTGTAAGAAAACATAAAAAATTCGCGAGCCCCCTCCTAAAGACTTATGTAATTTAAGGACGACACTCTACTTGTCACGCTAGACACTTCTAATCGCTGGCCTACCCCCAACCAACTTCGGCGTCTCGACGAATCTACACCAACCCTTTCTTTCAACCCCCAAGTCCACGCCTCGCCACATATGTATCTCCGAGAAAGTTGGTTCGCGAAGCAGCCATGCCAGACAGAATGGAGCAACAGTTTGGACGTTGGGGCAGGTCGCGAGTACGAGCCGCTTAATTCCACGCGGCTCGATGAAGAGATTCGTCGAGATCGCGCGCGCGTTACGCGAGGAGCAACGTGGGGGGACCTTCCAGGACCTGGCCGGTGTTTGAACGACAAATATTTTGCCATCAAACTTCTGTCGCGCGGAATGAGCGTGTCTATATGTGCAGGGCTAATACAAAGCGTTTCGCGGGCATTTGCTAAAATCGGGTTACGCGTGACACCCAACCCCCTGTGGGGAACGCGTTTCCGGTGGCCCTAGCAGCAAGACCGGCGATATCCGCGCGATAATGAATTATCTAAACGCCCGGTGAAAGCACGGGACGCGTTTGGGAAACCATGGTCGTTCCACTGTTTGGACAGAAATCTTGGGACGATCGCCGGCGCGGTATTAATGGACGCTAGTTTGTAGTTGTTCTTGGTGATCACCGACGGGGGCTTCGTGTTTTCGATGGGCCGAAATCGGTGGAGGCTCGCAGAGAGCTGAGGATTGAAAAGCTGGAGGGTATCTTTACTTGAGATGGAGGCAGCGTGTTGCTCGGGCTACTGGACGCAGCGAGGAGACAACTGAACTCTAAATTCTAAAGTTAAGGGGGTACTCTAGTGTAACAGTCTCGACATAGGGTAGAAGCCCCAATTACTGACACATTAAGGACTGACTCTAATATTATTGCATAGTATCTGTATTTATTGACTAAAAGTATAAGTTTTTTATTTTATTTATTATGGTTTAATATGTTTACTTCATGAAAAACATTTTGTGGGTGTTAGAATTTCTATTTCTATATATAAATTCATTAATCTAAAAAAACATATTTCGAGATCTATTACTGACACCTTTAAAACGTGTGTGACTGAATTACTGACACCCCAATTACTGCCAGCTAACCTAATACTGTTTATCTCATTTTACGGTTATGTCGTCTCATGTACATGAGCAACTACCTGCTATGACAGTAATACCAAAATGCTTGAAACGCTTGTACCAATCACTGTCACCCAAATATTAATTAAAAAGGCTTAATTAATCGTTATATTACGACCGTTGTGACTTTCTATGATACTTATATTCTACTAAAAAATTATTATTTGTCATGTAAATAATTTAAATATAGTAATTATAGCACTTTCTTTAGTGCCCTGTTTTCTCTTTCACTACTAAGGAAGTCGCCATTTCCACTGTTGTCAACAAATTAAAATTTTGTATCATCTTATAGAAATTAATGAAAAAAAAAAATTAAGTGGTGCCTTTTCTAGCGTATAGATTATAGGTTGAATTACATAATTCTTTTTATGTATGACTTTACAACGTTTATTTATTCGTTATTTTAAGTAAAATAGCTTAAGGTGACAGTAATTGGGTAGGTGTCAGTAATTAGGGGTTCTACCCTAATAGCGACATCCAGAATAAAGAAAATAAACCTTAGTTTTTCCATTTTGGATGACTATAACAGTCCCCACAACATCGCCTGACGGAAAATAACTTTTTTGAAGAAACTGGCGCCATCGCTATACCTATGTATATATGTGATAAAAGAGCTCACCAAAATTCTGAGTGTTACATCAAACATACCTCGATATGCAGGCAAACCCCCATACAGTATAAACTCACAGTTTTTGTTAAATAAATTCCCGAAGATGGCGTTGAAAAACGGGCAATTACACTAAACAGAGTTCCTACCCCCTTAACCGTGTTTCATAAACTTGGAGCTCGATAGAAATCTACAGGGGGTGGAAATTGCCAGCTTCAGAGCCAAGGAACTCGGGACCCATAAGAACTTTCTATCACGCCACTGGTCTGACAGTTTTCTGTAGAGCCATTTGCTCCGTCGCATAACGGACAATCGTTAGCTGTCTCGCTGACGAAATGGCGCCACCGATCCTCCGCATACAAATTCGAGGAGCGCCAAACGGTATTCGGCATCTCCATCGAGCAGCCTCGCCGTTGAAACTTTCACCGAGTACAGGTGAAATTGCTCCGCGTACGATATTTCCGCGAACAACTGTGTATAGAGTGATGCGCCTCTGCTGACAGAGCACACATTTCGATACGCGTACACCGCGCGATTCCCAGATAATCGGTGTACAATTATTTGCTCGGTAATAAATCCGCCGTGGTTTTCGCGGCGGGCCCCTCGATTTTCGGCTCCTCGCCTGGCGACCAAGACGGGGATCAACGGCTAGAAGCTCGGTTCTCAGGAACCGGCCGTTCGTCCTTCTGTTTCCCTTCTTTCGCGGACGCCAGCAGCGATCGTACCAGTCGCGCGTTACTCAACGCTCACAGCCCACGGGCGAAATCTCGCGTCCTCCACTTATGTAACTGCTATTGATGCATTAACGGAGACGAACGTCTCCAAGGACGTGAAATCCTCTGTTCTCTGTGGAAACAGCGTGCCCAGGCGGGAAGCCTTTGATCGTTTCGTCGGGCAAAGTTCGCGGATGGAACGTCACGATTCCTCAGCAAATAATGACGTATAATGTTTCGTGATAATCTGCGACGCTAGCCTCGCGACAGGATTGATCCGGTAATTGTGTGACAGCGATGGAGTAATAGAGGAATAACGTAGCTGCAATCGAGTTGACCAATGTGAGCGATGCTTGTAGCTGGGATCGTAGAGAGGTAGACTGTTTTTCGAGGACGATTGCGCGTACCTACTGAATGAAATTCACTGTGAGCAAGGCCTAGTCGATTGCCTTCGATTTGTCATTGGCGAGGACAGGACGAGGGAACAGCTTCGCGAGTAACTGTAATTCAAATTTTCGGCTGCCTGACCAATTAGCAGGTGCTGTTCCCGCGTGAATGATTTTATTATTTACGCTGTGACGGGCGAAGATCGTTTAGCCGACGCTCGCGAGACGGACAGTCGATTCTAGTTTTCTTCTCTCGAGCGGTGACTAATTCACGGTGCCGCGTTAAAATTGCCAGTATTTTGTCCCGGCCACGACGCGAAAACATCGCTGTTCGATCTCCAGTGCATAAATATGCATCGCTTCGGTTTGCAATGAACAAAGACTCTGTACGAACACTCTGATTCTATAAATATATTACATTCCGAGTAGCATTGCAGGGGAAATCACGGACCGATAGAAAGAATTACCAATTACATTTGGAGTATTTCTCAGAAACGAATGAAAGTCCCTCGATGAGGCAATAGATCAGAAACGAAAACCTTGGAATGTTCTTAGATAAAAATTGAAATGGTCGCGCCAAGCGTACCTATGCACGCTTGAAGCCTCGTCGAATCGAAGAGAGCTAAAGCAGAATATGAAAAGATGCGCTGGTAGAGGCTCGGCGCCTTAGCAGCGTGTCCGTCGATCTTTGCCCATTGGGTCATCGTGTTTTCGCGTGCACGGTTACGAAAGGAGGTGGCGACATTAATATTTCATTAATATTCCACGAGGATTCCTGGAAAAGCGAGAGAGGCACGCTTTATTAATGCGCGCCGTGTGTACGCCGCTCTTATGGAAGCCTCGGTGTCTTCAACGAGAAGAGAACGGGCAGGAACGGCGACAGAGTACCTCTCTTTCATATTCCCTCGCCGTTGGCCGATGGATCGGAGAAAGAAGGAATTTCTCGTCTGGTCGACGGCGACTGGTCGGGCCGGTGGTAGTTAATTAAGTGCTAACAAGTAGAGAAGCAGCTCGCGCAGCGAGCCACCTTGTCCCGGCGTAAAATCGTACCACGGTGTCCCAGCGTAGAAACAAAAAGACCGAGAGCAGGAAGAAACGGAGGCGATGCTTTTACGCGGCTACAACTTTATTATTTTATTCGACCAGCCTCTCCGTGGACGGGGACGCTGATGGGATTTTATAGGCTGCCTGTTCTACCATGGGAACGCACGAAGTTGGAATCGAGCTACTGGTAAGGTAAAGGCACCAGTAGTTGACCACTTTTCAGAAAAACGTGAAAAATAAGGTTTTTAGAAGTGACGATCTTTTGAAAAAAGTGCAGTTGACGTGCCAAGACATCTACCGACTAAAATCTAAAACACTCAAGTGTGAAGTGCATTATGAATAGTATTGGCCACGGTGTAAGAAAGATAGGTGGACCGACTCTATCCCCATAGAGCTCTTACTTTTTGACCCGTCGGGTACCCGTCTACCCGAAACAACTTCAAGCCATTGAATGTGGTATTGTTCAATCATTTTTGGCTAACATCAGACTATACCACAGACAATCACAGACAATACTACATTCAATTGCTTGAAGTTATCCCGGGTAATGTCCGGGTACCCGGGTACCCGACGGGTCAAAAAGTAAGAGCTCTGGCCACTCCTGTGATCTTAAAGAAAAAGTTACTTGTCCCACCTGCAGAGGGTATTAGTGTAACATGTGAACAATATCACGTTTACTTCCTTATGTTTCTTTTACAAGGGACTGCATACATTATTATTTAACCTTAAGAATGCGACAAGTAGCTAGAATAAAAAATAGAGAGTATTCTAAGAGCAAAGAAAAAAAGAAAACAGCCAAACTGTACAACAAATAAATAAATATTTGTATAATTGAAACAATGTCTTAATGTGTGTTTGTTATAATATTATCCTAAGTATAATTTATCCTCATAAAATAAGCATTTTACATAACGATAAATATTTGTTTGGTCGTTAACCGTCTCTCATTTTCTCAGTTTAATTAATTTTAAAAGTTAAAATATTTTACTTTATAAAACTTTTTATTGGAGGTGCATGAAGTCATTACAAATTTTGGAACCCACTTAGTATTAAGCACGTGATTATGGCACGGTGTAAAAGAAACATAAGGAAGTAAACGTGATATTGTTCACATGTTACACTAATACCCTCTGCGGGAGGGACAAGTAACTTTTTCTTTTAGATCACAGCAGTTTTGTGGTGGGGGTAGCGTAGTCGGTCCACCTATCTTTCTTACACCGTGGCATTGGCGAACGTTTATTTACATCAAGGTGAGTAGTGTGTTCCCATTTCGTTATTTCCTTAATGATTTTGTTAAGAACAGGTGTATGGTTCAGGTAAAAAAATTCGTAGGTTATTAACTCTTTATGACTGAACTCTTCACTTGTTAAACTCTCATAGTGTTCTATATTTGATAAATGTACCGTTTTTGTTATACTAACCTCAGAAACACATAGTTTGCGGGGTGGTCAAGTAATGACTCTTGTCATTCTAATTGTTTCTAGAAGTTGACAGGTATGGCGCACAAGAAACTGGGTAAATGCACGAAAAAGTTGTATATATCGTTAGTGGTTTTTGAGGTCGCTGATCCCGAATTCGACATAGGATTTATAAAATTAATTTATTTAAACAATTTGTTTAACAAATTATATTGTAAAAAAGTTTTAGAATAAATAAAAAAATTTCGGAGACACATACATATTTGTTTAGTTACTTTCCCCGCAGAACACGATTCTATATGTACCAAAACATCTAATTTTGCAATCATTTGTTTAAACCTTCGAAAGTGAGCAAAGCTCGAAATGTCTAATCTGTTCCTGAATTGGACTCCTTATGGAATTGAAATCTTTTAATTTCACATTCCTTTTTAGTTCTAACTTGTTCTAAATTATTGACAATAAACGATGCTAAGATGATTACCTACATCATTGCCTTAATTCTCTTTCTAGTATAGGTGGTCAATTACTGACCAACATAGGGTCAACTACTAGTATTTTCATTTTCAAGGATGGTCAACTTCTGAAGCAGTTACTGAACTTTGAAAAATGGTTTCAAAATTTTTATAGCATACCTTTTTTAAAAAATCGTTCTCATTACATAATTTGGAAAGCTTAAAGAGTATCTTTAGGCAGCGACTGCCACTATTTAATGACAGAGCAATTAGTTACTATTGTTTACGTGAAGGATTTCTCTTAACTGGTCAACTACTGGTGCCTTTACCTTACCATCTCTGAGTTCCTGTATAAATTTATTATTCCAGAATGCGGTGGAAATTTGTAGAAAACCGAAAAGGTATGCCTTCTATTTTTATTCGTAATAGAGGTGTTCACTGTTCAGTGGGCACACTTTTCTCTGCAGATGAAAATATTAATAGGAACGAGTACAATTGCTTACCAACCCCTCCTATTTCTTCCATCTCCTTTCTATCCTCTGTTCACCAGTTTTTCCCCTCCGTCTACCGTGTTTTCCGTCGACGATTGAAGCGGACGACGGAAGGAAGAGAGACGGAAGAGAACGAGGGTCCAGAAGGCGACGGCGCGGTGGCTTGGGGTTTGAGGAGCGAGCGAAAAGAGGCGAATTAAAATTCATGAACGCTTCGAGCGGCGTCGAATTAAAATTCATGGCGGAATTATCGCTGGCTCCTCGAAAACAAAGGAACGGAAAGAGTTAGGAGCCCACTCACGAAGTCGCGTCGAGGAAATCATCCCCGGCTCGACGGTTCCGCTAATGTCGTCGACTTTTTCAACGCGAGCGCCACCCTTTAACCCAGTTAAGCCCTCCTGGTCGGCGGGCGAGACGTCGATCGTTTAATTACGTACAATTAACCGAGGAGTTCGACGATTCCTGCGGCCGAGGGTGGCCCAAACGACAGAAAGATCATTCGAGGGGGTGACCGAACCGAAGACGGAGGTTAGCGATCCGCACCTCAACTAATTATATTTTCACCGACAGGAAAAGTGAAACCGCGCGAAAATATTCGATAATATTCGATATCTAAGAACCTCAAAACACATTTCACTTTGCTGACAATCCCACGATATCCAGTCCACGCATCATAATTCGCTCATCCACGGCAATCTCGTGGAAGCGACCGAGGGGGTGGCCCTAATAAAATGCGGTTAGCCAGCCCCGGGGGCCTCGTGCCGCGAAAGCAGAACGTATCCCGAAAAAAGCCCCATGAAAGCGTCGTCTCCCTTCCTCAAAACAATCTGGCCGATTGTCCTGCCGGTTGGGGAGGTTCTGGGGGGGGGGGGGGGGTTGTGCAGCCTCGATCTTGGAGCTCTGTCCAAGTGGCCCCCAGGGGGTGTTGCCGGCGTCCCGGACGCAGAACCGAGAGAGACTCGCCGCGATACATTCGACGAGCAAATCAGAGCTGGTAATCCTGAGCGACAGGGAGGCTTAGCGCCCCTCCTGGAAATGGTAGCGGCGAGGGTGGCCAAGGAGGGAGGGCTGGGTTAAATGCGCACCCCCAGCCCCGTAGATCTTGCATTGTGCACGCTCGTACGGGGCGATTATAAGCGAGCACCATCCCTCCAGCGACGATCCTTGGCATCGGTAACCCCGTTGCGATCAAGGGTCACGAATAATGCCGGTTAAACGCTACATATTGCTCGGTTCGCCTGCAATTTGCTCGGGGATTTGAATAACGATTTGTCGCCCGGCTTCTTCGACCCACACCTCCCCCTCTGTTACTCCGATCTACCGGAGGGGGCGTCGGGACGAGCAGGCGCACGATAATCGCTGGCCCGTGTTTATCAAACGCTTATTTTCGCCGGATTCCGGAGGACGATCATTTGCCACTGTGCTCTTTGGTTTCATCGTCCTTGAGGCAGGGGGAGTTTTAGGTAAATAGGAAAACGTCAACGCTCCACCCGTATTTCGAGGACCGGACAACAGGAGGGATGCCTATTCGTCGCGAAAAAGCAAGCTGGATCTTAAGAATTCATGTGTATACGCGACAAGGCAGGGAATATTTTCCTATATACAGTCCCTCGAACACGGGGAAATGAGCGAAGTCTAGGTTTCTAGAAGGGAAGGAGAACTCGACCACCGTTTTTCATCCCCCGTGGCCACTGCGCTCGCGGCCCAAAGAGGCGAAGGGCGAGAAGTGTATCAATGGACCACTCGAGTTCTGATGTAAAACCGCAGCTTGGCGTGACACAACGAATTACTCGCAGGACCGCTCGAGGACGCGCGTGTTGGCGCGTGAAAAAGGAAACCCCCACGTGGCCGGTCGAGGGCCCTCGATGTCATCGCTACAGAAACGTTACTTTCGTCTCTCGATCGTGCCGAGCGTTTTCGGGACACGCTGCATCCGGTCGAGCCTCGAGTGTCCGCGACCTCTGCGCCACGAACCTGGAGATTTCCTTCTTCTATTCGGGACAGTGTGGTGTCGGTGGGCGTCGCGCGGTTTAATTGCTCCTTTGTCGACATTCATCGGCAACTATCACCCGGGAAACATCCCTTAGATGGTGACAGGGGGGCCGGCGGTAGCGTGAAAGTCAAAGTGGCCACGGAATTATTGGAAAACCGTCGCTGAGGATCCATCGGGACACGGGGACAGAGAAAGCGAGGAGGAAAAGAGGGAAACTAAGCGGTGGGTCGTATGGGGGGCGAGGGGTGGCGAACGATAGGACAAGACTCCAGAAGTCTGATGCAAGCGTAGCCCAGGAACTTTTCCAGAGAGTCTCGAGGGTGGAGGTTCAGTCGCATTAGACTGGTAAATTCGAAAAGCACCACCCTCCCCGTTCCGCCGCGAACAGAACTACCCGCCACCCTCTCGAGGCTTCGCCACCACGGCTCCACCCCCTCCGACCCTCCCCGAACCCCGTCCAGCCCCGAGGGGATCGGGGGTTCTTCGAGACTTCCAAGAGTAATATAACAAGAGGGACCCAAGCAAGGGCGCGGCGACGAAGGGAGGGGCAAGGGAGTTTTATTAATTTCGAAAGTTCCCAAACTGATAATTAGATCCCAGCGGACTGGGGCCGCCAAAGGCGAAGGAACTTAATTTCTGGGTCGGTCGACGGAACGGCTCTTAGGTTTAATTTTCTTTAATGTCGCTTCCTCGATGCCTCCGGCGATCCCGCTTCTGCTCTCCATGAAGTTATTGTACCCACAGTCTCGTGGAAAAAGCAATGGGAGAGCTGGGTAACACCTTGTTGGTTGCACCGAGATATTCGGATATTCGAGCCACCCTGTATATTCCAGAAGCATAGCGTTGAACAAGAAAATCAAATAATTGTTGTTATCTCATGTAAAGCGAAGATGCGGTGACGAATGAATTTTAATTATCTAGCATCTCCAACTATTTAATTACTTGTAGCTCCGTTTAACTAGCCTCTCGAACGATTGTTTCGGCAAACAACCATTCACGTCCCAACTGCTTGTTAAATTCTAATGGTTACCACCACTCTATATATTCTTTTATTACAAATAAATCAATATAGCGATGGTGTGCTTAAGCCTCTCTCAACACGACGGAGTTGAGTCAACGTTCTACCGACGGTTCGCGTTGTTAGTCAAATAGATCCGAGTGTCATTACCGTATCGATTCGTTTATACGACACTTGTCTGGTAATACGACAAAAAGCTTGTTTGCTCGGACTAGTCGACATTTATCGCGGCGGGGTAATCTAATTGACTAATCGGGGAACCACTTCGGATACTTCAAATATCAAATTCTTACGGGGTAAATCGAAAGACTATACCCAAGAAAACCACCCTTTCTTCACAATCTGTGTCTTTGCAAAAGCTGCTGCAGCAACTCTGAAAGGAGGGAAAAGAATATCGAAGCTTCTACTTCGACACCCAACCCCTAAATCACGGATGTATCTGTCGCGGGAAAGGTGTCGCCGGTCGGGCAAGAATAACGTCCCGAGTATACGTTCACCGCGGTCGACGAGCTCTCTTTTCCACCCCCTCCAACCCCTTTCTCTGTTCGCCACCCTGTTCGCCACCAGCGAACACAGTCAGACGGAGCGTAGCTGTATTCGGTATTGCGAATGTTGACCCGAGGTATATTTGTCCAGCAATGGAGGAGCGTCGGTGGTGGTGGTGGTGGCCGAGGGGGTGGCCCCGGTTCAAATATTGTGTCGCTTCATTCAGCGCCGCGACGATCATAGACGCATCATTCCGGCGTCGCGGAACACGAACACGCGTCGAGAAAAAACGACGGACAAACGAAAGCCAAACAGTGGCTTTCACGAAATGGAAAACCCCCGGCTGGAGGGGTAGAGCGTCCAGGGGAGTATCCGACCATCGCCTATGCGCCACCGCGGAAAATCCTCTCGCGCGTCTTTCGCTCGCTTCTCGAGCGACGGATATCACCCTCGTTACCCAACAAATTACCCTCGTTAGGCGCGCGAGGCGCGAGATTTACAAAGCTGATCTTAAACACCAGCCACCGGGCAAGCGAATAAATGGCAGTATGCCGACAATAACTAAGCAAACAGTAATTAACTCGTCGAGCATCGAACTGTGTCAATATTTCCTGCTCGTAATCGCACACCCGTTAGAGAAGCCTCCCGATCGGTGCCAAGAAGCAGATATCACTTGGGCGAATCAATAAAGCGTGTTTGACTCAGTCAAACTGCGTGTCATCGCGTATCCATTTCGCCAAACAGGTACACTCCTGTCATCCCCGATAATTGTATGCCCGCTGATTACCACTTCATTTCATGGTAAATATTTTCACGCAATTAACAAAGGTGCATCGCGTAACTTTGATCGATATCGAGGGACAGAGGTGGGGCGTTGAAAAGTGAGGAAGCAGGACCACCGTCGAAATCCTCCGTTTTAATCAACCCCTCTTTCGATTCAAGACCATGGGCGAGCACATACCGTGGCTCCCGGTGCGTTTAAAGCTGCGAGCCGGCAAAGATACACTGCAAAGCGCAAGATACTCTCTCGACACTCGAATTAAGCCCCGCAGATAAATGCAGCAACTTGCTTCGATCCTCAGCTACGTAATCCCCGCGTTGGAATCGCATGTATGCTCGGACTAGTCGTAGCGAACACATAAAGGGTGTCCCACGTAAACCCTTCCAAAGGCTACTTCTCAATAACCCTTTCACTACTTCCAGAAATGATTGCTCCACAAACTGAACTCGGTGACTCGTTACATACTTCGTACTTCAACTTCCCTGCACCCCTTCAGAGCTCAACAAGAGCAACTGAAATGGTCCACTGTAGCAATTGCGGATGAAACACAAAATACATAAGTGACCCGAAAAACACTTAAGAGTTCCCTCCACGCGAATCTGCGGACCAGCCAATGTGGATCAGTCTGTACAATGGAGAGTTCCCATTATAAGGTAGCGCGATTCACCGTGAGCGTATCTATATAATACTTAAACGGCAGAATGTATAACGCACATATAGAACCGAGACGGCAAGGATGAAAGGCGGAGCCAGCCACAGCCAACCAGCGGCTAGGATTTCCATTTTAGCTCGTCTACTCGCAGGACTAGCACAGGCTGCTCCTCGCGGAGGATCCTGCCAGCCACCATAAATCCATCGCGCGGCCGTTCCTGAATTTTATGCGAGCCACCTTTTCGAATCGCCCCGCCGTGAATTTTGCCCGTGTCGCGAGCAAGGGAATTTCCCAGGGGATCGTTCGATCTACGTGATGGGGAATAATGGATCGACGGACGGGCGCCGAAACTTTTTAACCCGCGCAGCTCGGCTCAAGGCTTTGATCGACGATGGATCCTCCTCCTCGATTACTGCTAACTCGCGCGAGAAAATTCTGCTCCCCAATGTACCGCGGCTTGGGAACTAAGAATCTTGGCAACTGTATGAACCGATAAATAGTCGAGCTCGTGGACGACGATACTCGACGTTATTAAGTCCGTCGAATTCATCCGTCGGAACGGGGAGAATGCAAACCGTATCGCCAGGGTGTAATTCACTAAAGTTCCCTAAATTCCGGTTTAAATAGCAGGCATCGCAGCTTGTTTAATCAACTTTATTGTTTCGTACACTGGCCTGTGTACAAATGAATTCATTGCTGCGTGTGTGAATCATTTAACTCGTTACAGTAATGAAACACCGCGGCGGGCGTAAATAGCGCCGTATATAAAAAGCAGAAGTTAAATGATATCGTGCTGCGAGTTTAAATAACGCGATCCGCTACGAAACAGCGGAGCGGTTCGCTGACGCTGGTGCAATAACAATTTCCGCGGCACAGGGGCTTGAAAGTGACGCGATTCAGACTTTCAGAGAGAGAACAATCGCGAAGGAGGTACCAAGACGCCAAGTTCGTTCGGTGATGCAAACTTGTCGTCCTTTAGTCTACAATTTTTCCTCTATTTACCGATGCCGGTGGGAGAAGCTCGCGGTTCCCCTTCAAAGTGAAAGAACGCCGACATAGTCAGACGAGAGCACCAGCCACCATCGCCAGAGGAAATCGGAGAAGGAGCGGGACAAAGGGTGAGCTGTTGCGCAGGATAATCGTAGGAGGATAGGGAACGGGTGTGGATGAATCGCGCGGGGCGTTCAGCATTCATTAAATCATAGGAGAGCCGCGTAGTTTTCCGCTCCGCTCCGCTCGCCGCGGCTCGGCGCCGGCGATACGCGAGCACGTTGCCCAATGAATAGGCCGTGTTTGCATAGGTCCCGAGCTGCAGCGCGCGTTCACGGTTGCGAGAGGAGAGGAGAGCACGATGGGGTAGAATTCGAAACGACGCCCGAAAGAGGGAAAAAGAAAGGCAGAAAGATGGAAAAGAAAGAAGGCTGGCTCCTATGTACACTCAGCTGTCGGCCTGTTTTTACCGTCGTTCTCTCCAACCAACACCATCCATCTCACATCGCAACTCGGAGTCGATCTCAGCCTGACCCCCGCGCGCAAATCGTGAATATTCGATTTCACGTGCGATCCGCTCGCTCGAAATGGACGCTGAACGGTTGACTTGCGTTTGAACTGTGAATAGATGGGTCTCCGAAGCGCAAGCCCAAAGGGAACCTTGTAATAAATATGCTGCCAGGACAGAAACGACTTTGTGCCCAACACATTTTGCGTTCCAGTTTTTGCTAGGAGAAAGGAAAGGCGTAATTTCCGGACGCGTGCCGTGTTTTGTGTATTACAAAGGGGCGGGTGGAAACAACGGTGCTGTTATTTTACATTCATCTGGAACCCGCATTGCCCTCGTCGACCTGCTGAGATTGCGCGTGCATGATTTAATGAGACGGTGCCTCGATTGATCGCAGTGCCCCGCTGAATTTCGATGCGAGCCTGACACATTGGCCGCGGTATCGCGAGCACGATAAAGAGGAGCGCGAGGAAGAAAGCAGAGGAGGCGGATTCGCGGAGGATCGGGCTGAAAGGGCGACGAAGGGGCGCGCAAGAAAATGACGGCGAACTTTCCCGACGGAGTAGAGGGGACTAGGAGAAAGAAAAGAGACGTCGAGGGAGCTTCAGTCGAAAGCTGAACGATAATACTCCGCGGTGCTCCCCCGAACGCTTCGAGCGGGATAAAGGCCCCGCTCACGGACGAGTGAGAAACGAATCGAGGGGGTGGCAGCAGGGGAAGAGCAAGAGGCAAGCTCCAGCCAACGGTGAAGAGGGACGGCTATAGCTTGTAAGTGAATTTTATTGCGCGATTATATTGAATCCCTGGAAGCCACCAGCCACTGTCAAACCCCCACCCCGGAGCTCTTCCAACCCCCTCGAGAAGCTTCCACGCGGTGCTCAAACGGTAATTCGAAATTCGTCTACGTGTCGTTCTATGAGCGACATTTTTCTTTCGGATAAGCCTCCCTCTTTGCTCGATCGAGAAACGATGAATTGAGGGAATTGTTCGGCTTTAAACAGATGGAATTTTACTCTTGCATGCACGATCGTACAAGTTAGTTTCTAGCTCCCTTTGTTGTGAGATTAGGAACTAATAAATTGGAAGAACTATTAATTAATAACTGACCACAAACACAGAAAGTGTAAAGTGATCAGTGTCCAAGGGTGCAGAGTAATTAAGAAAACACTGTTCAAAGTTGCTTGAGAATGATATGGAGGGACACGTAGATCAGCCATGCCACAAGTGGCGATCGCGTTATCCAAAAAGGAAAGCATTAAGTCACGGAATAACAGGGAATTTCAGGTCGGCGGTGAGCACCACTTTTGAATCTCGAGGGTTGCACGGTAGTTACCGCCGGCGGATACCAAATCGAAGCTCTTGCCCGCAGGGATGTTTGCACGTTGGATCACGGCCTCCATAGCAAAATTCACCATAGCAAAACCTTGCTATTCCCAGAGGCACGGGAGTCGACCCGGATCGGTCAGGGATCTCTGCAGCTTCCTGTGCCTATGACCTCGGTTTCCTTGTTTCCACACCGCCCTGCGCGTCAGCAAGGGTCACTGATCTTCAGTCGTTTCTAAATATTCTTAATGAAAACATTGTTTATCATTCGAACAGTATCCTCCCCTGATTCCAAAGTATCTTCACACCACGACGAACAAGTACGCAGAAATTAGCACTCAAGAAATTCAAAGAATCCGCCAACTATACTTCCATCAACTGAAGGACGAGCGAAAGGAAATGGAAACGTGGTCGACAAATCAGCGAGAAGCAGGCAGCTAAATACACGAGAGTGGAAAGAAGCGAGTACCAGCGATTATATTTCAAGCTGTCGTCGTAACTGGCGTAACGAAGGACCGGGGCGATGGATAGTCGTGGAATTAATTCAACTCGACCATCTTTCCCCCCTTCCGTGCCATCTCGAGGGAGCAACTGGCTGCTTCTTTGAAGAAGGGCCAATAAGATTGTCCCCGTGAAACCTTCTTCCCCTGTCCTCCGGGGAACAAGGCGAGCCCTCTGCTCAGCCAAACTATCAGATCTTTTCTGCGAGCAAGTCTGACCTCGCCATAAAACGCGCGAGACGAACTGGCCAATTCTTAAAAGAAGGTCCAAGTGTGAAATGTAACTGCTCTCTATGAAATTATGGCGTCTCTTTAACCTTTCATTCACCGTAGGACACAAGGAAGAAGATACGAAACGTTTTGCAGGATTTAGTCGAGTCGAATGGTACGCGACAGGGAGCTGCGGTGTATACGATTTCGTATGATTTTTAATAAACACCGATCAGACAGCCAGATGTACCGGTTGGCCACTTGACTCGGCATTCGGGAGAGCACTCGTTCGGCTTACCCGGGGCCACTCGATGCACAAAACTGACGGACGGACAGGCCCTATGCTGCATCGAGCATATTACGTCCCAAGTGCGCGGAACAAAGCTACGCCATTGTTTCGTGCCGTCAATAATCCACTTGCCCTGACTTCGAGCACCGCCACGGGGCGGGCACAATTGGAAAAAGCACGGAGGAAGCCGGGAAACCGTTGCCCCACGGGGTCCATCGTCCCACACACCGAAGAAAAGGGAAGGCCGGCTCCTATTCCGCCTCGGTTTATCGCGCAAGAACCACCGCTAGGAGACAAACCCTCGCCGCAAAGATCAGAGAGCCCCCACTTCCACCGGTGATTAACAATGGGGCATGTTTGTGAAATATTTTCGCCTCTTCAAGGCGGAGGGTAACATGAAGCCAAGACTTCGAGGTTGAAAAAGAAATGGGACAGGTGCCGTTTGCTCTTCGATTTCTAAAACTGCAGAGACCATTAGGGGTGCACCTGAGCGTCGGTGGTAGAACACAACCCTGAACCCTGAACGCTGTCTTCGACGTGTTTCTAGAATTCCGTGGCAATCCTCGAAGCAGCTCGATGTTTGCTAGAGGGTTTCGAAGGAGCGGGTGACTGGGCGGCTTTGAGGATAGTTGCCGAAGGAGGGCACAGCGAGGACGAAGACCCGCAGGAGGAGCGACAGGGCGCAAGAGGGGTGAGTTGAGACGAGGTAGTCGAGGTAGTCGGTGCTTAGAAAGAGGGAACACGGCTGGATGGCCAGCGACTCTGATTTCCGTCGGGAATTTCGCCCTATCCGACGCAACCAGGCGAAGCCGCCTTTAATCATTCGATTGCCAACGCTTAGAGCCGGTCCTTCCTCGCTCAGCCCGATATCTAACCGCGCACGATATTTACTTAGCAAGTATCCGCTGGACCGGACGTTTCTACACGCGAGAACGGTAAATTAATTTGCCGTTTTTCTTGCCACAGCTTACAGCCTAGACAAGTCTTCTCATTATCAAGCAGGATCTAGATACTTTTTCTAAATAACAGAGCCTTCTGTTCACTCGCTCACCGTCGATGAATTAGTTGGGAGAGCAGTAAACAGATGTTGCGATTAAACACGAAGCGATTTATAGCGAATTCGGGAGACCCGCAAAACAGGTTCAAAATTTGCAATAAGTCGCTCATTTGTTATCGGATTTCCATCAAACGTGCACCAAACGATGTGGAACTTTTTTTTACGTAGTCATTTTTAAGGTCCTCAATTTCTTTCTGTCAATTTATTTTATCATAGTTGACGGCGAGAGGGGGCGGTCGAGAAACAAATACATCCGCTTCACCACGTGAACGCAGTCGTGTGTATTCCGATATTTAAATAAACCACGAGCGTGGCTAAGTTCCAGCCGAATGGGAGACCGTGTCATTTTGGCGTGCGTTATGCTCGGTCTCGGCGAATTTTCCGGCTCGTCGACCCGTTAATGAAGCAGCAACAGCAAGCAGCGAGATGGTGCGGAAATCGGTGCTCGTCTACGACCTGCTGAGGACAGAGCAGTCGCAGGAAGGGTTCTCCGAGAAGGAGATCGTCGAGCAGATCTGCAACAAACACGACATCGTGGCTGGGAAGGGTCTTCGCAGGCAGGTGGCCGTGGCTCTTCGCCGCGGGATCGACTTTGGGATCCTGGCGAAGAAGAACAACAAATATAGGTGACGACCGTGCCCTTCTTCAGTCTGTTGTAGTATTTTCATGTTGAGGGAGTCGAAATATAGCTGACGATGCATAAAAATATCAATTCTGTCGATTCTGATTGATTAACAGCTGACTAATTGCAGATTCGATCCTGATGGCGCGAAAGCCAGCACCACGACTCGCGAGACGTCCCCGAGAAATTCCCGAGGTAGGAGAAAGACGACCCCGGCCAAATCGACGAGAACGAAGCAACGATCGAAATCCACGCGGAATAAAAAGCAGAAGCAGAGGCGACCGGCGGTGCAGCCCAAGATGCCGAAGCCCTGGTCACCTAACAGAAGGAACCTCGCTGACGAGCCTGTCTCCAAAGTCAAGAAGATCTAGATCCATCCAAACGATCATGTGAACCCACGCGTTTGACTTTCTAAATGTTTACTCGTGTTTCATACGTCGTGTATTTTTCGAGAGTGCTTTTCAATATAACTATGTTCCTTTTCGTTTGCCATTCTGATACACTGACTCTTTTATTCGACTGCCCTTCTTCGTGGTTTCCCACACGACCTTTTTATTCATTACTCTACTGCCCTCCACCTGCAAAATACCACTAAAATGAAGAAAAAAGGAGGATCCCTAAAGCGCAACGATGGTCGACCATTCGCAGCGGCGTAGATGCGTGGAAAAGTGTTCCCATGAAATCCACCTTCCGCCCTGAGGATCCAGGATCCTGTTAGGCGAGACTGCTTCAAACGCAGCCGATTCTCCAGCGCGTAATCTCTGCCCGGATGATCCAAATAGGTGCACCCGCGTGCCTTGGGAATCCTCGCAAGCTTTCGCTGACCGTTCGTCGATTAGGCACGGCCATTACGTTCCCCGGAGCTTTCAAAGGCGCAGCCTTCCACGCTTTCATCGCGACGAAGGCTTGGCTCGAGAGTTGTGCAAGACCGGATACGCCGTGAAAATCGTCTCGAATCGGCTCAACTAATCGTCCGGGGTCGTTCGAGGTACGAAGCACCTGTTATCGATGCAACGATTGCGGTGTACCTGGCGATCCAGTTCCCACGTGCAAGTCTACGTCGAAAAGAATTATGCTTCCGCAGTGGTCGGGCTTTCTGAGCAGTGGATGCTTGAAGATGTGATGCAGGTTGATTAACAAGCTGCCTAAGTGAAGTCGTTTTTTGATAAACAGAAAATAACTGTCCATTATGGAAATCTAATTGAATTTCGCGTTGTTAAGTGGCAACGTATGGGTGGCTAACAACAATGAGTGGACGTATCGTCGGCATAGCCAGCAAGGCTGCCTTTTGTCCCTAAATTGCGTACAGCCTGGTAGATCGACAACGAAGGCTGGCTCTTCCACTGGCGAGGGTCAACGCTCGAAATGGAGGAAGGGCGGCAAGGTGTGCCTGAAAAGTTGCGGATGACCAACATATGTTCTGTCGCCAGCAATCTGGCAATTATCGATAATCTAGCTGCACGCTGATCACACGTTATGCAGCCAATCGGGGATATGGACGAGAGTGAAGCGACTGAGCTGGGGTAGCCGCTGCTTTCATGGAAGCACGTTATAGTGGACTTCTGGAAAATGGGGACATTATGTGGACGGAGCTGCTAGTGAAGAAGAACTGATTGGTGATGGGGACTGGTGATTCAGATATTTCTGGAAATGGTTTAGAAATCTCTGGATGGCTGGAATTTTCAGCAGAATATCCCAAATATCCCAAATTTCCCAAAGTTGGAGACTTCTTCGACGCTGACCCCCGATTACAAATATCCCGCTTGGAATATTAAAGAGGCGACGAGCTGACAATGAGCCACGATCGAATTATGCCAGACACCGGCGAGAAATTCTAAACTAAAGAACCCAAGAAACCGAGCCGCATTTGAATAACGTCTGGCCCCATTGTCTGGGCAGAAAGAAACGTGGAAATATACGAATTAGCGAGTGCACCGTGAACCCATCGAAGCAGAAAGGGAAGAAGACCCACCAAAGAATGTCTCCTCGACAGTCAAACGAGCCGTGAACTTTATTGTCTGGATAATCAGCCACCATTTAGAGGTCTCTCCTCGACCCCTGCACTAGGAATCTTTGTTCCTCGGTTCGTCGACGATACTGTGGCGACGATACTCGATAGGACGCGTGCTGCAGGTGTTCCACCTTTCGATTCCAGCGAGATACAAACGATTTTTCATTGCAACAGACACCCATCGCGCCCATCGACACGTGTCGCCACACGAGACCCGGAGGAATAGTTTCCTGTTCCACCAGTTCTCACAAAACCACGGTTTTCGTTGTGTAACAACAGGGGCACGGGAACGACACCTTATCGTGGCTTTTCAATTATTCAACGGGGCATCAGAACGCAATCTACCACACCCGTTTCTTCTTTACTTCAGTCATAGGACGGGAACTCAAAAGCTTCATGTTTTCTGACTATTAGAAGCCAAATGCTAACGATAAGTTTCCTATGTTCTCTAAGGGATATCAAATACTTTCCAGCACTGCTGATTAAACTATGTAGCTATTCGGATTCCACCCTCCGAATGACCATTTTTCGGAAATCTGTCATCGAGCATTTCCCCGGGGGACGTTAACGAGGCTCGATTAAAACTCGAGTGGGTGAGCATAAAGGTGCAGTAATATATCACGCTTGACGCCAATAGAACGACCAGCCTCCGCAACAATAAACCGCCTAATTAGTTGGACACGAGACGCCGCGAGGCTAGTCTCTTTGTTGGGCAACCCTTAACGCATACTTAGCCCCCTCGCCCCCCCCCCAGTCACGCGTATAGAATAATTTCAGCGGGCCGATTATCGGCCTTCACCATCGGCCACCTCTTCACCTGGCCCCTTTTATCTGCCTCCACTAACTTCCATTGCCGATGGCAGAGGGAATTCTACGAACGTTCGAGGAACGACGGGATTTGCCTGGCTGAGGGAAACAGGTACGCGAGCGACTGTTTCCTGGCCACTTGGGATTTCGTTGCGACGCGAAACACGGTAACAACGCGTTTCTTGTGGCGAGCGCACCGTCTGACGTCTAGGCGGGCGTTATCACGGGCGTTATCATTTTTGAGATTAGCCTTAGTAGTCGGGCGTTTGCTTTGCACCGTGGTGCTTTCTCTGTGTACCCTGGGTGTATCGCTGTCCTGCCACACCAAACTCCGCTCCTTCCACCAATCATTAAGCTACATTCACAGGGAAGGCTACTCTTGGACAGAGAAAAAGGTAGCGGGACAAAAGGAACAAGTTGAAGTGGGACTACAGTCCATAAATTTCGAAGGGGTTCGATAGCTGAAGATTTTACTGCTACATTAAGAAGAATCAGAGAAGAATCTGCTGTTAAAGTTTGTTCGATTGGAAGGATTGAATACTAGTCGACTTGGCTTATTCTTAAGTCACTGTTCATGTAACTTGTTACCGAGTTATTCAGTTGGGTTGCCGTGTGAAGAACGCTTAAGTCCGAGGAAGGGCGCCACAGTATTCACGAGGAGCGCTAAGATCGAGACTGAAGAAGACTATCTGGTAGATTTTCCGGTGTGAGAACGCGATAGCGTTCCTGCCTTGGCAAACATCAGCGCCCATGGAGGCCCACGGTTGCGTCCGAGCAATCGAGCGGCCGTGAGAAATCTCCTTTAAATATCTCATATTAATCGCGCAAGATAACCACTTCCTGAAACGCTATCCAAGGACAATGAAGTGACACGCAAAAACGAAGGAAAGGTCCCTAGGACACGAACCTCTGTCACTCCCATACTCCACGTATCTCCGAATTTTCCCTCATCCCCAAACAACAGAATTTCATCCACCAGAATTCTCCATAAACAGGGAATATAGAAACTCTTCGACAGCTTCCAAGCAATTTCTCTCCTCTTTCCCTGAATTTCATTCGATTTCATTCGATCGCATTCGATTTCATTGGATGCCCTAAATCAATCCAACGTCATCGTATTTCTGAATAAAAAAAAATCCAGGCGAAAAACGGTTTATTTGCGCACGACGATACCTGCAGGCCGCAGATTCGCGATCCGAGCATCGGCGTTAGCGTTCAGCCGTTCGCCGAGCGACAGATTTTTAACATGTAACGTTTAGTTTGACATTTTTACGGTTCCGTGGAGTAAATATTAGAGCGAGCTGGAAAGCCAGCCGTTGAGCTTTTCCGTGACGCGTTAAATTCGGGCCGGCTCGGAAGCAACGAGCCGATTGTCGCGCGATCGCCTGCAAAAATATCGCCCTCGTCGATGTCGCTGGGTATAGCCTCTCCAGGGGCCACTCCCATTTATTATTCTCGAGCGCACTTGCAGCACAATGCCGACCACGAGTATTGCAACCTGCTCCCGGGCTTCCTTTGACGCTGGGAATAACGCGTCATTTGCACAGGCCGCGATCGCGGACATAAACCCACGGTTCCCGATCATCTATTGCCCACCTAGCTGCCTTTTTCTTTCCTCCAATGGGTCCAATGAGTTTGCTGATCGACGAGTTATGAACGAAAACTTGGGCAGGGAGGTTGAGTTGTGGCAGGGACGAGGGAGGAATAAATTGGGCTTAGTTATGCAGAAACTAAGATGCTATTGGGTATATTTTATATCTCGTTATTGTTTCCAAATGTTTTTTAATGGGTTCTTTAATAGTGAGTAGTATAATTACCATTATTTTAAATTTTCTGTAGTTCTTTTTGTAATTTGATAATTGTATAATGTAAGAGTTGTTCTATGGGTCGGTAATTTTTTGCAATATAAAGGTCACAAAATTATGGGATCCGTAATTCCGTACTCTGTTTAACTAATTTTTTGTCATTTTAAGGGTTGGTAGCTTTCTGCATAACTGGGCCCAATTTCCTCAGGTTGCGCGGAAAGGTAGAAGTTCAAGGTTGTTGAGATAGTGATGTGATAAAGTTAACAAGGGGGTGGAATACTAAGTGTATGATCGATACGTAAGCAGACGTCCATCGAAATGGACACCTTCGCGGGGCTCGTCGCTTGGAGCCACCCCCAATTATCGTAGCCGACTCGAAAGGGCCTGGGAGAAAAATCTGTGGGGCCAATTGAGCTGGCTAGATGACGAGGACTGGACAATGCCTCACCCCCTTATCGACAGAGGGGATGTTCGAAGAGAGGCGGCGTGTGAAGGAAGAGACATCGAGGGAAAGAGAGAGAGAGAGAGAGAGACGGTTGGAAGTGAGAGAATGCACGAGTGGCGGTGGGGGCGAGAGAGGGCGAGATAACAAGGAAGCGCGGAGAAAGAGAAAGAGAGACACGGATCAAGGATAGTCTTTGCCAAATACCAATATTTGCGACCGCCCTGTTGGTACCTCTGCTCGACTCGACCTGACCCGACTTAACTCAACCGATCCAGCCGCAACTCAACTCTCGACTCCCTCTCCTTGTCGCCCCCCCCCCCCCCCTCTCCTTCGTCTTCTTCTACTTTTTCTTCTTCCCTCGCTGACTATCCACGGGATATCGCGGCCTCCGCCCGAGCTTCACCCCCGCGACCAAGGAAATCGTCCCGCTTTCCTCTCGTTAATACGCCCACGATTCTGATCGGGGAGCACCGATGGATCCGGCCCTCAAACAAACTCCAGCGATCGATCACGCCGACTGTTGCGTGCCCCAGCGTCTGTGTCCCTTACGATTTAATGTGTCAACGACTCCCCGACAGATTGTTCGCTCGGTTCGGGGGTGGAAGAGGCTTAGCGAGGTATTTGGGACGCTTCTAAATGGCGTGCAAAGTGTTGCCCTAGTGCGCGAGACAGTAACGCCTGTCCAATCGGCGGTGTGCTGAGATCCTTAAGGTCCTAGGCACGAAGCCTCGCAGAAGAAGAACCGCGGGAGGGAATAAAAGTAGGGGGATGGTATGATGGAGGAACAAGTTCCTCAGAGTACACCACTGTCCACTCAAAAGTTGCAATGTATCAACCCTCCCGAGCTACAAAGACTACAGAATCTCAGCTACCCCTGAAGAGGAAGCCAATGCCACCCCGCGTCTTCGACGTGTTCCGCGAGCACCCCTCCTGGAATCAGACCGGCGCGGCAGGTTCGGATCGCGCTGGGAAAGTAGCCGTCGAAGCCGCTGAGACAGGGCAGATTGATTTCAGGCATATGCGGATGGTAACGTAGCCCGATTGGCTTCTCGCCCGAGGGCATGAAAATGGACAGGGGGAGAGAGCGTGAGAGTGGGACGGAGTGGGAGCAGGTCGCGTCCGATGCAATAAATAATAATTAGGCGCTAATTAGCGGCGGCCATGTTGGCCGCTGGCAGTTGTCGGGGGCGCAAAGGGATGGCGGTGGTGGGGTTCTCGTGGAGGGCGGTTTAATCACGTCACACACCGACGCACCACGTCCTCGCTTATGGCCGTCTCGACGCGCACAGATCCCTCTCCACGTACGTGTGCACGCGCCTGCACGCGTGTGCATGAAAACGACCGCGCGCGCTGCTTGTCCCGGACATGTTGACGATGTAGGGGCTAGCCCGTGCGGTCGTACGATAATACAACGAGCACGAGGGTGGATGGCGGACGCCGAGGGGGGGGGGGGCGGCGGGGGGCCGTGGACGCTGGACGCTGGATGCTGGGTGGTGGATGCTGCACCGTGGGATGGCGGGTGCACGAGGTGGTCGATTTCACGCGGTCGATCGCTGGACCCGCAGCTCCACCCCCGTACGCTCGCGCTTTCGCCCCATTCCAAGAACCCACGGCACCTCCGCCGTCATCCTCCCGCGCTACGCGGAGAAACAACCGCGTTAATGTCTAACGGGACAGCTTCGAGGAAATGGAAAGAGCAGTTGTCGCGAAAAAATGGGGTGGTACCAGTTTCGAGATGAGGAACAGGGTACACCCTTAACAATTACGTGCACGCGAGCTCTTCGTGCTTATCTATGGGTACAGATAGCTTTGCGATGGCTTTACTATTTGCAGACTTAATATTATACTTTCCTGTTGTGGTACAGGCTTCATAGGTAGAGGGTGTAGCGAGGTTTATAGAATGTTCTTCGGAATCTGGCTACGATAGAGCTTTCAACTGTGTTTTACAAAGAGTCGTACTGCTGTTCGACGTGTACCTTCGTTGGGAACAATTTTTCTACTGGGAATTACTCATACAATACGACCAACGAATATGCCTTCATAATTATTGACCGATACTACTGCAGAATTTCTATTCAAGCGCCAATAAACGTATATGTATTTTGAAACGCTAATAGTGCAAGATGAAGATGAATTGAGAATTAAGATCGTTTAGAAAGAATACAAACTGTTCCCGAAGAATCTGCAAGCGTGTTCTTTGAAATTCACGTTTATCCCGCGGCTCTGGATACCCAAGTGTCCGTGCACGTGAGCGCGCAAGATTAGCCTGTGGGTCTAGAAGAGTTTGTCTCTATCGTAAACAAAGTCCTGCCCAAGGGTACCTTAAAGGTCTCGTTAAATCAGCACGGGCATCGCCGCCCTTTTACCTGCAAATTCTGCGGAGCTCCTGTCGGCCGAGTCCCCTCAAATATTGAAATTGGCTGCGGTTCTTGGTGCACGTCGCATTCTTTCAAGGTGCAGGCGTCGGGGGTCCACGTGGGAGGACGAGCCATGTTGCACCTGTAAAGTAACTTCATTTAGCCTCGGCTCGCCAGCATCCAAGATGCAAAACAGAATTAGATTAAAACACCGAAGTATCGCAGAGTTTACAATTTTCAACCCCCTTCGAGATTCAATGACCCCTTTAGCCCCCCTTCGTAACATGCATACTTATTTCTTCTCCCAGATCTGACACGGACAAAGACAACCTTCGTCCTTGCACCCCCAATGAACTGCTGAACTATTTTTCAATGCACGCGACTTCCGAGCCAACCACCCCTTCACATTCAAAAATCTTAAATGCATTCCTAACCGATCGGCTATCGACCTCGCCGGACCAAAGTGCCGAAAAGCTCGTCGCGCCAGTGTAATCGCAGAGCGATCGACGAGGCGCGTAGCGAGCATTTTAAAATGTCGAAATTGCCAGTGTCGTCGGTTGAAATTCATTAGCAGGGCGCTGGTAATGGGACAACGATGACGTTGCGGACGGGTCGGAGAGGAACGCTGGACGAAAGCCTGGCTGGCGAGCCGAACGGAAAAACAAGAGGGTAAGAGAGGGAAGGAGCGAGAGGGGGCGGTTGTCGTAATTCTGTCGCATTACCATTTAGATTAGTTAGATTTGCAGGTAAACAGGACGCGGCCGATCACAAAACACAAACATGAATACGCGGCGGCCGCCGCTGCCGCGTTGACATTTTAATTTCATCGCGATAATTACTTTCAAACGGATGGCTTTTTAAGTAGATTAAAATATTCCTGTGCCGCGGACACGTCCGCATTCGTATAATTAATGCATTTTGCAGGACGCATGGCCGGTAGAGGGAGGAACGAACGCGCCCCGATTCTGTTTTAACGCTGGCACCCGCGTCTGCACGCCATTTCGACTCGATTTTCCGATTCATACCCCGTATATTTTTCGCTGAGCATTTTACGTTTCAGCGGGGGTAACTTTGGGGTACGCTGGGGGTGCAGGCTCGAAATCTTGAGTAATTTCAAAACGATTACTTTTAATTTTTGACTTTAAAAGACCACAAATGAATAAGCTTCTGTTTATATTGTAAATTCTAGATTCTAGTGGAACCAAAGACAAAGTAACTCCACAGGCATGGAACAATAGCTCGCGCGTTTATTCGCAGCCGATGATTAGAGAGCAGAAACCTGTCTCGATCCTCTCGCCCTATTATCTCCGCGCGATCCAGCAACGATTCCGATGGCACAGGTAGAAGGGAAAAGAGTACCAAGAAAAGGGGTTGGTTACGGGTGTGCACACGGGGTTGGTCAAGTGGGAGCGCAGCAGCGATTGAATATCCCGGGACATGCGATGCTCGACTCAGATTTTTCAGCGCTGTTGCTCGTCGAGATTAAAAAATTGCGGGGACTTGCGAATCCGTTCTCGCAAATTCGGGGAGGAAGGCTCGAGTGTCCTTCAAACAAACAATATGCTTTCCACCTGCTTCCAGTGCTTGAACAGTGGCGGTAAAACGGTCACGAAACAGCGACGACGGGAATTCCCCGCGGTAACTTGTTCGGCGTACCCTATAATTTTTGCACGCAGCAAGGATCACGTTACGCCGAGAGGAACTAGGTGGAGAGTGGCCAGGTAGAAGTGCCGAGCACATTTCGGGCTCTGATCAAACATTTTCGCGCAGTGGTATCAAGAACTATGTAGAACAAACATATAACATACTCTCGGTCGAAGCTACAGCATCTCGAGCAACCGAAGCACAAATCTCACGGTGCATCCCCCACAAAGAACACCGACTATCCTCAGCGACAAGCCGAAGCCTCCTAGATCCACGGATTAACATCAACCTCGACAAAGTCACTCGACTATCCAGCGCCCAATACTCGAATCCTTTCGAATCGATGGAAAAGATGGAACGCGACCAGGGGCAGAGATGATCGAGGCACATACATGTACGCGAGGAACTCTCGGGGCCCCAGCCAGGGGCGCAATGAACAAGGATCGATTTAAAGGCGGGCGCAATTGGAGTACAATAAATCGACGTCGTTCTTCGAGCAAGGCTAGGGGGTGGGTTTAAAGGCAGCCTCTCCCTGGGGAGACGGGGGTGGGCAGGGTGGAAGAGGTATCGCGACAGACGGGCTGCAGCTCGTGTAAACAATGGCTCCACTTCCTTCGGCTAGGTTAGGCGTAGGTGGATCAAGGGGACGGACGCGGAGGTGGGTGGCAGAAGCGTGTAGAGACAGGACACGCGTGTATGCGTGAGGTGCTTATTGGGTCCGCTGGGGGCTGCTGCGGAGCGGAGAAACAACCCTCTGACCAAACACGGCAACATCAATCAGCACCAGTCACTCGAGCGTCGACCATTGGCGCCAACATTGCGATATTGCCTACATTTACATCCGCCGGGGAAAAACGTACCGGCACGGCCGGGAGACGTCGATGGGCCAGTTAGTGATGCGGCATTCAATCCGGCCTTTTCAAAGCTATCGATCCGGCAGCTCGTTCCTCGCGCCAATCGCTTTTCCCGATATTAGTCGGCCATCCCCGGGACACTTTGCCTGCCTGTGTACTCTTTGTGAAACGACTTGTTTCGTTGGCAACTTTCGCGGTCACGCGACCGCAGCCTCGCCGGGGCGGGGGGTGATCGATAATTTCGACGTTTGCTAGAGGAAAACGACGAGCTTTCCACGGAACCGCTTGCGAACTTTAGGGTGGACATCTAGGGTGCAACCACTGTCCACTTTCAGATATTGGCAGGAGACGGTGGAAGAATGCCCGCGGGTACTCCAGAAACAATAGCTACTGCGAAGAAACTACCCTCGCGAGGGAACGCCTTTCGTCAGGCTGACACGATAACGAATATCCAAGCGCTGTATCGTCGTGCGATGTTTTAAACAGTAGTATAAATTGTATTGGACGCGACTGCAAGTGTATTTATATTCGATTCGCAGCGCCGAGCGATTAACAGGTTGCACGGCGCAGTTTTATAATTACCGGATCGTGTAAATACCCGATAAAGGGAGGGTAACGGTATTAAATTAATTCGAGACCCGCCCAGGGAGAGGGGTGTGCGCGAAAATTCGTCGCGGGGGACCCTGCTACCCCGTCAGCTTATAATAATATAGGTACTAATGCCATGCAAAAGCGGGGCTCTCGGGCAACGGTTGTTCCACGATCGATGCAAACACTCGACATTGTTTTCCTTAGCCTCGAAGGATGCGCCTTAATTTTTACTCCCCCGCGGTCTGAGTGGCTGCG
This sequence comes from Andrena fulva, assembly GCA_946251845.1. NCBI lineage: Eukaryota > Metazoa > Arthropoda > Insecta > Hymenoptera > Andrenidae > Andrena > Andrena fulva. The sequence goes on along the minus strand of OX276329.1, from coordinate 53,767,594 downwards.
CAAAGATAACAGAAGGAGACGGGAGTCTGCGAGCCTCCCAGAGGAAAGCTTTCGGTGTTCGAGGGAACGGGGGATGGATTCGAATCTGTCTTATGAAATAATTTTTATAACGCAACGATTACGGGCACGCGGCGAGCAGCCGTTATTTGGCCGAAGGACGGAACGCGCTCAATCTCAAAAATCCTGGAGAGTTCCGGTATTTGTGGAACTCTCTTAATCCGCTCGGGGTCTGTAAATAAACTGGCTGGTGCGCGAGATTTGCGTAACGTTTCACCCGTTCGGAGGATGCAGCCTGATTCGCCAAGGCTCTGAATAACTTCTTTATAACTGTATAAATAATTAACCCCTCGGAGGCGATGTAGTTGGGAAACTTCAGGATTCTTCCAGGAACTTCGGCGAAGATGTGCAATTGAATTTCTTTGATGAGAGTGTTATTTGGCTAGTGGACCTCCTTCCTTTTCGAATTTGAATATTTAGGATCGCCCAGATTTTAGATGAATAGAGCGTGTTGGAAAGTTCCAAGTAAATGGCGAGGGTGCTGGTTGGAAAGGATCGTGGGAGCGAGGGGCCCGTTGCATCTTCGAGGTATTAATAAACAAGCGTTCATCCCCCGAGTGATACGGAGCAATCAGCTGAGCTTTCGACCCCGTTCACCGTGATCACGTAGAGAAGGATGGCAGCGGTGATCCTCTGTTGTCACAGTGACTCAGTATTTGGACAAGCACCCCGTGCTACGGCCAATGAGCGATTCAACTTTCGGCAAGGAGCTCTCTGTTTTTCCCTTCATCCTGGATGCTCAAACATCCTGGCTTTCCGTCGCGTGAAATGAGCTAATAATCATCGAATTCAGTCCCCCAATACTCGGTGGTAGATCTTTGAAAGTACATCGCGATCGAAGGGCACTGATATCAGACTTAAGGGGATTAGGCAATCGATTCTTCTTTATTGCATTTTCCGAAATCCGGATTTTTAGGTCGTGTTTGTGCGCTACTAAATATCCGCGACTTTTTAATTTTTTTTATGAAAATCTCGGAATTTTTACGGACCATATCAGAGGTTTTGCGCTAAATGGCACATGTTTTACACATCCTGTAAAATTTTCAAGTCGATCTGAACCTCCGTTCATTCGCAACTAGCTGAACACCAAAATAAAAAAAGATTCGAGAAAAACGCGTTTAAAGTTTCTAGGTAAAGGCGACGCTATAGGTTGCCGCTTGGCCTTTTTTAGCTGCCAAATCTACAATTTTGCGAATTTTAATATAACCCAAACGGCATTTCATTCAGAGAAGATAGTACTTTCGCAAAATGCAATAAAAAGTCGATTTTTCTACTGCCTAGTCCCCTTAATATAAATCTCTCGCGAGTGTCTCGGTAACTGTATCGCAAAGTTTATACACCAGCTCGCCAAAGGAGAAGCTCTGCACGTTTCACCGTGATTCATTACGCCGCCGCCGTAAGTAACTGGAATGTTTGCCCCTGCCAACGACGAAGAAATTTATACGATAAATATTTTAACTTTATTTGCCGTCCGCGTAAACAGATATTACGAAGTGCTGTTCAACAGAGAGAAGGTAAACGATCTTCGATACTAACTTCGATACTCTACAGCCTGTGGTCAGTTGAGACTGCGAGATCATAACATCACTCGCAGTACCTAAGATACACCCTATCACGCTACCAACTTCCCGATCTCACCCGCAACCCTGAAAGCAGAGAACTCGCCGAGAGCACCGAGGAGACGATCCGCAAGGACAATGTGCCGCGATGGTTTAGCAGCGATGCAGGATCCCCGGTGCCATCTTACACGTTGTCACGTCGGCAGGTATGGGTATCCGTCCCATTTGCAACTAGTCGCATTATTGTTAGCCCTAGGTATGTACCATACCGCGCGGGTACACAAACGCCTGTGTACACACGTATCTCTGGCCCAGGTAGGTACTACGTACAAAGCTGCCTCGTCCTCCGAGATCCATCGAGCTCTGCACGCACAAGCACTGGTGCAGCACACGCACACGCCCGCACAGGAGCCCGTGGCCGTCTACACGACGAAATATAAGGACAGTTGTCGACCGTGTGCTCGTGCATGTGTACGCCTACGTGAGTGTGTGCGCGCGCGCGGGTGAACAGGCGCGCAGACCAGGGGGCGGTGTAATATAGAGAGCGGCTAAAAGCGAACGTAATTTCCTGCCCGCCTGACAACGCTACAGACATGTTTGCGAACTCGACGCACACAACCTACTTAGAGCCTACATGTGTCCCTACGACAATGCCCTAACACAAGCTTGATCCAGTCACCCGCATGTATATGGGTCGCGCGCGGGCGCGCGGAGCGCGTGTGCGCCTGTAGCTGAGGACGCGAGCATTCCCGATGCGATCTGCAGCCAGTCTACTCTGTCGCCCTGGGGGGCTTTGATCGGAATACAGAGAGGACGGCCCAATCGGCGGATGCCTCGATATAAGTCGCTGCATCCAAGAGCTGCGGGGCGTCTTCCTACCGGATAGCTCTCCTCACGTGGCCTAGGCATACGTGTGCCCCGCGGGCAGTTAGACGCGGGTCAGTTTGCCGGCTGCCAATTTGGGAAGTAATTAACTCGAGATTAGCAACTCGGGGTGTAGTAGCCTCGAGATCAGCGATTCTGTAGGCAGTCGGCTGGTTGGGATTGGGGGTGGTTGACGAGGTTCTAGCGGGTTTCTTACTTTTGGGGGATCGCTGTATGAATAAATAGCAGTGATGGGGATTTATTTAATCGAAGGAACAATTTGAAGGCAAGGGCTGGGTACTCTGAGGACCTCAGAGGAGTGAACAACTTGTTCCCCTGCGCAACTTGAGGACACTCGGTTAGGGACCAGTTTCGGAGAAACCAGAAATGATGAGGAATCGTTATACATAAGATACAGGTCTCTATAGACGCTTTCATTGACGAATTCTAATAGCTACCCAGTGGAATCAGCGAACCCCTGATTCCAGGCACTCCATATATGAAAGTAGAACCTATGCAACCTAGTCTCCAAATATGTCCTACACCTCGAGTTCCCAGAATAATTTCGATGGCAGACGCGAGACGTCCAGTGATTTTGGTAACAAGCTCGACCGACACTCGAAGGGAATCTGTGGCGAGGGTGTAGGGAAGGACCGTCGACCGTTGGGCTCCCCTTTTCACCGTTTTATTGAAAGCTCCGCTGCCGATAGCGGTGGAATCGACGGGCACTCGCGCGCGGCCGCGCGCTGCCTCGTCCAAACATTTCGGACAGCCTAAGGAAACACATTTGCCTGCGGGCAAACACGGCCGACTGTGGTAAAGCGAAGCGAGGCGCGTCTTCGCGCTGCGCCTCCAGGCAAAGTGGAACGCAGAATGTGTCTGGGACTGTTTGCATTGCAGGACAATATTCCGAGTCTTTTGAAGGACGAGCCGAGAGGAGCCGTGTTATTTCGTCTCTCCTTCCTATCCCGGCTCCGTTCGTTTCTTTTATAGCTCCTTGCCGTCGCGTCGCTTGCTTCTCTACTTCTGCTCGGATCTTCCTCGTTCGAGGCACGCCATTCCGAGCGAGTCCCCAAGCACGTGGACGTCATGGACCACTTACTGTATAGTCGAATCTCGCCGAGATTGCTCGCAAGTCGATGGGCAAAATGAGGGGTAGATACTTGGACCAGGTGTTCTTCGGTGGATACTTAAAGGAATTGGGTGGAAATGGTCGCCCAGGTCGACTGGATCGTCCACCCAGAGGAGGGGGTGTTTAAAAGCGTCACCGAGACTCGAAGCACGAACAAGTCTCGCGGAAGGAGCAGGGGTGCGACATCACGGTACGCGCATACGTCCATACATACATGTGGCAGCATAATAAGTCCCCGGTTAAACGCGTGATCCGAAAGACAAACAAATGCTGCACCCCTCCCTCGGCCATCCCTATCGCTTTTTCTATTGAAAATTCATCGTACGGGCAAAAGTACGCCAGGGTGGTTGGACCCTATCCATCGGTGTCGCCCCATCGTGAATCAAGCCACCAGCGATTCTTCTCCTCTTCCTTCCCGGAGGCTTCCTTCCCCCTTCTATATCGTCCCTCTTCTTTTTCCAATAGGGAGAGCACGGACCGCGCCGCGCGGCAGTCGCCCCGGGTTATGAGATTTTATGAGAGCCAAAGCGGTTTACGCACGTAGGATTTCCTTCGATCTGCTTTCCTCCGCGTCCCTTCGATCCACGATACCGAGAGGCTGGACGGTTACAGAGCCGGAGGAACAGCCGTGCCGGGATTCTATTTTCCCTCGACGTCGCAGGCGCAGAAGCCTTCTTCTCGGTGAAGGAAATAGAAGGTTCGATCTGGTGATCGAGACGTCACGGATGAAGACAGGTGGATGATGGAAACCTGCAGCGAAAGGAATGGACAGTGGGCGCGACGCGTAGGTGGTCAAGAGGACTCGAAGAGTCAAGTTCATAGGTCACAAAGCAGATCCACAATCCGAAGAATTCACAGATAATACAATCGTCTATGAACAATCTAGAAGCTCGCTGCTAATCGCTTCTAAGGGGGCCGCGAGGATCGACGCCGGTGGGGGCCAGCGCGTGCCACTTGGTCGGAATAAAACGAGAAGATAAATATGAAATTAAAGAGATGGCCGCGGAGTGACACAGAGGTAGAAGGGGGGGGGGCATAGGGAAAAAATGAAAAGAGAAGGAAAGGAGCGCAGGAGGGAAAGGCTCTCTCATCGGCGTCCCCCTTTTCCGTCGGGGTCTTCGCAAACTCCCTCCGCGAGGCCGAAATTCTCCGCGGCGGGAAGTCGTTAGGCGTTTTCTGACGCGAGATAAAATTCTGGGAAGCACGTTGAAACGACTCTCTACTCCGGGGCCCTGGGTATTGTTTTAACGTGTTTGAGTCAAATATTGACGCAAGTTGGGCTCGCAAGCCGGAGCCAGGAACGAAACGGAACGGAAGAGACGAGGAAAAGGAAGGCGACGGACGGCGTGGGGCACGGGGGCCACGAGAGCGAGATGAGATGGAACGACCCACATAACATCCACCAGAGGACGAGAGAGCAACGGCGTCTCGCGGTAACGAAGGAGCAGGAAGGGAACACCGAGTAACGAGAAAAAGAAAAAAAAACTCCTCTCCTTTATTCTATCTCCCGGCCCGTTTTTCTCCGCCTATCCGGCATATCGGTGTTCCCACTTGTATGTATGTACGTACGATCGAATGCTGTTTGAATTTGCTGGAGAACGACACCGATACATGGCGACTGTCGAGGTTTGCTCCATTTTTGGGCTGCAATTTGCGCCACGACACTTATCTTACGTGCCGTTTCTAATCGCTGATGGGTAATCATCGATGTAATATGACGGGGTATCTAATTGCAAGCTGTGCGCAGGAATATTTGCCACCGTATGGATTTTATCGGTTTCAATTGCCTTTAATAGAACGAAATGACATATCGAAGATATTTCCCGGCTTCATTTCCACCGCGGCAGGTTAATTAGAAAAATAATGAACTTGTTTGTACTCCTTTCCACCCGTACTTCGTTAAAAGAGGGGCTTCGGATGAATAATATACCGTTCCATTAATATTAACCTACATTAAAACGGGCACGGTAAAAATAAATAATGCGCTGTTTAATCAGCAGCGTTCCCTGCTCACGGATCCCCGCGTTAATTTATCGAGTGTACACTTCCGTCGAGTGTTCGGCGAGAAATAATTTCAATTATTCCCAGCTTATGACTCTTTAAAAGTACCTAATATTGATAACAATACGACCAGCGAAACCATTGCCAGGATCCTCATCCCTTCGAAGCTGAACGCGTGGATACAGATAGCTACGCGAACGATGGAAGAATTAAGTTGAACCAAGTCCCCTTTGCTAAATCAAACAAGTATCGATCGATCATTAATCCTATGGAGCGCGATGGAAATACATTTCACTATGGCATAATCTTGGAAAAACTTCAGGCTCGTACGCGAAAATCGTTGGACAGAGAGGGAGAGCTGCTTATCGATTCCCTCCCACGAACGAATCGCCGGCTGTTAGATCATCCGCCGGTTAAGACAGGGAAACGAGTTTACGCGGGGTACATAGAGGATGATACACTCGGACGCGAGTGAAAAGGACGACGGAACAGGTTCGTGGAAAAAGCCCGTCACCAGGGGGGAGAAACCGGGCTCAAAGTCGAACACCAAGATTTAACACTTTGTTCGGGGGAGTAGACGGTTGCATTCCGCGTTTCACCTACGGCTCGCCTCTGTTTGCCCACGGAACACGAGTTAATAACTCGAAAAATCCGCGCTCAAAGCCGTCGCCTCGCATTCGGACCGTTTTCCCTGCGGGCTGAAAGCAGCGGTAGCTCATCCCCTGCGCGTACACTCCGAATTAAACGGTTCCTCCCTCCGCAACATCCTCCCTCCTTCTTTACCATCAAATATCGCGAGGAGCCCTCCCGACACCTTCAGAAATCACGACTAAAATTCATCCCTCGAGTGGCCAAGCGGAGCCATTCAATTTCGCTATGAGAACGTGCAACGCGACGAAACGATTCGCAAAAAAATCTCAGGTAAACACAAGGTTGCTCGGGCACCGCGGGCCTCACCCGAACACGCGAGGGCCTCCAGGTTCTCGAGGACGCTTAATCGCCAGCGCCAACATTCCACGGGGGCTGGGCGCTCGAGGGTTGAGCGGCAGCGAGGACTGCAAGGATCGGCGAAGGGAGCAGGAATGGATGCGCGACGTTGGTCATTGTCCGCGGTAGAAAAGACACGTATACACCGTGTCCAGCGACGAACGGTCGCCGGTCATTCTTCAGGGCCATTTCTTGGCCATCGCACGGCATTTAGGCAGAGTTTACCGGGGCGTTTCGCCGTCTGAATGGCCGTGTAACGTATTGCAAACATTTTACCGTTGCGGGGCGCGCGCTGCTGCCCGGCCAACGCCGACGGGACAGAGGGGGCTTCACACAATCCCGACTGGTAGGGACATTGTGCCTAATGTTTGGACATGTGTTCCGCTACGGTCACGCCTTTTGTTATCATATTCTATGCATGTTTGCCCGCTTAAAATGTTGTTTTAGAGCTTGCGCCACGCAGCGACGACGTAGCCCGCCTTTTCCGCCGACTGACACGCGCGCACCCGTCAAATCCACCCAACCTGAGCCGTCTTACTCTTCTTCCGCGGCACCGCGAGACCTTTCGCACTACTGGGGGGTGATTTTTAGTTTCTCAGCTTTCGAATAGTTCTCAGTTTTATGAGAAAGTATAGTGCCTGATGTATCGTTGGCTGGAGATTGCAATTTTAAGTTGCACTTCGATCATCAAGGGGGTTTCGATGCTGACTACGCGCTTCGAGGGCTACGTGTTTGCAGCGAAGAGTCTATAATAGGCGGATTGATTGGCACGGAATCACCGGGCAATTTGATTAAAGTTTACAATGCATGGGCAAATACGTAATATGAGTGGCGTTATTCCATCCGCGAGGGGGGGGGGGGGGGGGGGAGGTTTGGAAAAAATGTTGGCAAACTGGGGGGAAAAAAGCTGTAACGCGAAAGTTTCGCGCTGACAGGGTATAATCTTGCTCGCGCTCGAAATCCTTTGTTGTCCGTCGTGTTTGCTGTCGTTTGTTTATGTTTAAACACGAGCCATTAATAAAAATCCCGGACATTTTTTCCACGATTCATCGGAACGATGGGAAACAGTTTGTGTAAACTTGCTGGTCCAAGGAGCTATCTCGCTGCGCGCACACGTGTGTGTGTGTTTTTGTCGTTTTAATTCCAGCCCTATTTCCGAGTCTGAAGTGCGTGTAAAAGTGCTCGGAAACGTTGATAAATATTTGGCGTACATTTTTGTCCTCCGTTACGCAGTCGATCCTAACGCGATGGAACAATGGAGAAAAAAACTTGATACATATTTGCGAACGCTTCGTTCCTCTGTTACAGCCTATTTACCAAATACGCGCGCGCGCGAGTGCAAATCTCCTGCGAGGGGGAAAAAAATCCTCTGTATCTTAAACGCGGACTGTGATCTGTTTTCCATTCGCAGCTATTCTGTATTTCGAACGGATACGTGTATTTTTATTTGCTCCTGTGAAGTTCATTCGCAGTTTCTCTGCGAGGAGTCAGCTTCCCTTGGAACGTCTAATCGAGTTTTCCTGACCGCTTGCATTTCTGAGTTGCCTATGCAGCCCAGCTCGACGAAGGTGTCCATACATCATCGGGCCTCGAACGCGTCCCTTCGTGTTCCACGCCCTGACAATAAACGGGGGACATTATATACGTAATCAAAGGTCGGCAGGGACGTTGTGCGCCCTGAATGCCGTTTCCTGGGGGCGTGTGGGGCGGCGTCGCAGCATTCATCGGTGTCTGAGGAACAGACAACCCCGACAAATTGGCTGGGAAAGACTCTATAGCCTGACTTCGGTCGCCGTGGCAAGCTTACTCCCGCAAATTCGTATTCATATTCCTTGTGTCGCGGGGTGTAATAAGAAAGGGGTTGAAAATAATTCCCATCATTTCGCAGATAAGAAAATGCGCGAATTGCTAAAAAGCAGCTCTCAAGAGGAATCAAAGTAGGGTAAATGTGAGCGAGTCGGTGGAGCAGGAGATAAAATTCTGATAAAATAAATAATATCTTCTTCGTTCGGCTGCTGAATTTATCCACAATCTACATTCTACACGATGCACGTAGAGTTTCGACAGGTTGGTCTCTCCTCGCAATCGATCATCGATTCGGTGCCCAGCCGACGCAACACTCCGCCCCTTCATCGAAACTTGCTACTTTCCCAATTCGATCCTCGTTTAAGCGGAAGCTGGGAAAAGGGCGAACCGAGGGCCAGGCAAGAGCGAGGAGCCAGTGCAGATCCATTCAACTAAACGTGAAAGGAATTCACGAAAAAGGCACAACACGAATTTCACGGCGATTCAACGGGGCACAATGCCAGGGGCCCTGGACGTTTTGACTTTTGTCCGGTCTTTAACCATCACGGTTTCTCGCTGCCCGTCCCTTGCCTCTTCAATTTCACCGGACGTTTGCTGCTCTGGATTCGAGCCCTTTCCCTATTCAGCGTCTCCTACGAGTTCCGCTCCAAGATGGACTGACAGCCTTTGTTGGGCAACGAAGAATGCATCGTGTATTCATTTCTTCGTCGATTACGCTGGCTTGCTATATATAATTGCATCATCTAACGACTTTAAAAATATTCCTCGTCACCTTCCTTCTCTAAGTGCGAGCCTGCCAACCTACCTTGGCCTCTGTTCCCGGTTTCTGTGCTTTTCAGCTGTACATCGCAATTTCTTATCTTGAACAAAGTCCTCGCACATCCAGCTCAACGGAATGAATCGGATCCAGGGTGATACATGCTACGACCCTAAACTGAAGGGTGGGAGATGGACGGCCAGCAAACTCTCGATCGATGCAGCACGTACTCAGGCGAACCTTCGTTTCCTAATCCTATCGCGGAGGATATCTTCGTCCTTAAGAAGACAGTTCGTAAGGTTCGCGTGTATCGAGCAGGGTACCGAGGCTTCAACCCCTAAACTTCCCGACCTCCGCCGAAAGGGAAGGAAAGGGACTGCCTGCCTCCGAGCATGGATTGGATTGGGTCGGCTTACCGTTGATTTAAGCCAATCAGCAAACAGCCAGCCACCAGTTCGGGACCTCAACATTGATCTCGTTAGCTCTTTGCAAGTTCAATGTTGCGTTCCACGCGCGCATCCGGCGCTCGCCCCACGGGTTCGCACGCTTTGCCCGCCAAATTCTTCCCTTTTGCCTGACTCCTTCCAACCGCGATTCCTGCCGCCCAATCTTCGATATTCCTTAAGATACTTTACATGTACAGATCACAATAGGTGCATGTATACCACGTGGCATCGCGCGGCTATCTTTCCCTCGAAACGTCCACTTTAAGCGAGCTCGCACTGTTCCCCAGAGCTAACCGCCTAAATCCAGCCCCTAAATGCCGATCGCCGGAGGAAAATCGTCAGGTTTCCGTGCAGCCGCGATTCGAACGAGTCCCCGTTCGCGCGGCATAACTATACGACCAAAGCACACTCTCATAAAGTCGCACACGTCGCGGAACAGGGTTCATAGAGCGGCGTGGAACGAGCTGGATGTTAGTATTTTAAGCCTATTTAAGTGTGTTTGTCGTATAATATTGACATCGCGCACACAAGCAAAGATAGCACGTGTGCGCGCACACACTCTCGCCGGCAGCACACGCACGGCCCCGTTTTCACTCTCTCCTTCAGCCCTCTCGCCATTCCTCCGCCCCTGCCGCTTCCCTTCTTTCTCGCCCCCGCTGACTTCGTCGCCTCTTTCGCCGCCCCTCCCGCCCGCCCCACCGGAGGTGTAGGTGCACACGTAAGAAGGCACACGCACGGGCGAGAAGAGGAGCCAAGGGGACCTCGACGAGTGAATCAAATCGCGGTGTGTGCTCGGCAAACGACGCGGCGCGTCGCGACGCCTTCTTTTCCCTCCGTGCCACCGGGGAACGTGAAAATTCTGGTTACCACCAGCATCGAGATTAGCCCCGATCGACCCCCCCCCGCTGGAATATCTCAATGAAAGCACCAACATCGCGGGCTTTCTCTCGCTGCTCCTTTTTGGGGTGGTGGAACATTAGTGATTCGGGGGTGAGCAGTAGGGCTGTTCGGGTGCTCGAATATTCGGGCGGCTTGAAGTTCGGACCGAGCCGGGACTCGGTTTTCGAGCCGAGCCGGATACCCGTCAAATTCGGGCGGCCCGAAAAATCCGAGTAGCTCGAATTTGTTTCGGGCGGCTTGAAAAATCCGGGTAGTCCGAATCGTTTCGGGCCGCCGGCCTACGTCTTGAATGTGGTTCGAACAGTGCGTACAAGGCGTACGGATTTTCCGAGCCCGGATTTTTCAAGCCGCCCGAAACAAATTCGAGCTACTCGGATTTTTCGGGCCGCCCGAATTTGACGGGTATCCGGCTCGGCCCGGTCAGTCGAGCCGAGCCAGGCTCGGCTCGTTTTATTCGAGTACCCGAACAGCTCTAGTGAGCAGTGCGTATATTTATAGAGCTCTGATTGCAGCTCAATTCAGAATTCAAGTGAAGAAAGAGTTCTACACTTTCTCGATTTCTTCCTGGTCCCCCCCGGCAGCGGCCGCAAACAGCGGGGACAGATCTAGATCTATATCTGAGAATGGAAGCCTCGTTGATGGCCCCGGAGTTAAAACACACGGGAAAGCGATCCAGGGCGAAGTAGCAGCAGCCCAATCACAATATTTGAAGACAAACGCTCCCCGCCCAGTAGCCTTTCCGATCTCGATATCAGAATCAACAAGTAAACAGTAGGGGAGGGACGGAAGGGGAAGGAAAAGCCCCTGCGGAGGAGAATACAGAGAAGAAAGCCGCGGCTATTACGGCACCAGGAACGCTACCTGCCGAATGCGCCCCGAAATCGGAACTTCCGGGCTCGCGCTTCACGCTTCGACTTTTGCTTGGAAGCCCCGTGAATGGGCGTCCCTTTTAATCGAACGGACTTGCCGGAAGATCGGCAAGATTTCGCGCCTCGAGGGAGGAGCAGGCTGGCAAACGGTAGCCAAAAGGCTGTCAGCGACACTGGTAATCTCCTGCTAATCGTGACAAATTACGGGGCGAAGTTATGGGACCACGGGTCTTACGGGCCGTGGAATGAATGGGGGACCAAGTGCCAGGTGGGGCGTGCCCGCCCCATGCTGCGAGGCAAACAATTATGTAACACCATGGAACATACCACCGTCGCGACGGGGCTCCTATCGCCGACACGAGGGCCCCCGACGGCTAATCGATTACGATAAATTATGTTTATTGGCGAAACGTATTTTACACTTATCGGAGCCCCGACAAAGCATTGGATAAACGTTTGTGTACCACGCTCCTTTCTCACTCCTTTCTGTTTCTCTCCACCTTGAGGAGTAGCGAACGGGGGTGGTTTTCAGTGGAAATTTCGCGAGTTACTTTATTCTCTTAAGAATATACGGTACCACTGTGCTCGTCGATTGGCAAATTAGTAACGATTCGAGGCACGTTATCTCGCGTGATTTTGACGTTTCAGAAAGCAGTGATACGAGGAGACGGGAGTGATGGTTAGAAACTACCGTGTCACTCGGATGTTTAGGTAAGATATTTGGCCTAGCAAATATTTGGAGATTGTCTACAGCCTCTAACCACTGCGCACCACTCCATCGACTCTTCCATTTAATTAATGACGCATACCGACGTTCCAGCTGTTGATGCAGCTTAAGGGAATCGCGCCATCTAAGATTACCGCCTGCATTCTTCGAGCGCCCGAGATGGACACCGTGCCAGGGCTCTTTGTTTAGTGTCGCGCGGGTTAGGTGAAACTTTTGCACGAGAATTTTTATCTTTTTATCAAAGTGGCAGATAGTAGGGAAAGATTAATTCGGTGAATGTGAAATAAAGAAATTCTCGAGTTTCTGCTACGAAGGGGAGAAAAGTTCTCGTTGCGAAGAAAGTACACGGAGCTGCGTCGTAAAAACGTTTTACGGTGTTCCGTGTGAACCAAGCATGGTCGTAAACCACAATCCCTTCCTAATATACCACAGGGTGGTCGCGGTCCTTAGAAGAAACCGCAAGTCCTTTCCAATAATGTGGTCGACCATTAACCGGTTGTTAGGGCCGTTCAGTTTACCCTTAGCCATACTCGTTTTATGGTCACATGTGGAATATTATCACGCGCCGTCGTTCGGGGCTACCAAGCGATCGAAAATGTGCGAGCCCTCGAAAATTCGTGTCTAATGTCTGATCCTTGAAACGAGAAATTTATGGTCCGAATTTGAATAATTCAGGCGCACAGAATTGTCGTCTTTTTCCATAAAATTCTTTGTTATTTGAATGGGGAGAAAGGGCCGTTATCGAGCTCCAGCGGAAATTACAAATTAATGTGAATTCGAAATGAACATACAACCGCGAATGTAAATATTTCAAGGCACGTAAGCAGTACAGTCCGAAAATTAAAATCCATATTACGGAAATAATTAAACTCGCTGTTTATATTGCACTTTATCGCATCAAAAATTCCAAAACGGTGCGGGATGAAGTTTATTTTTAAAAAGTACATACGTGTGTGTATTGAACTTTACCGAATCGCTCGTTTCAATATAAATTTAACAGGGCATTAAATGAGTTTCCATCATCTCGCCGTTATTTCCCATCAATTTTGGAGCTCGTTACGCTGCTATTAATAACTCCGTAATTTCCTTCTTCGCCCTTTAATTCCCGGTGTCTCAATCATTTCCTCCAAACCCCTAACTGAAAGAGCCACTCGACGATATCCAGCAGCCCTGTTTTCTCGCTCCATTACAGATAAACCAAACATCTATACCAGTCTACACCCTTACGCTTCTAATAAACCTAATTACAGCCTCCCGAAAGGGCACAGCCTACACTCGAAAGGCTCTGCCAATTTTCACTGCAGGGGCGTGAAACTCCAGAGGACCCCTTAGCACCCCAAGAATCCAAATCCAAAGAAATACAAGTCCCGGCATTTCCAAACATATCCATCTTCCTACCAACCCCTTCACTAGCGAATTTAAACAGCGAACTGTCGCGCACTTGCCACGGGTCGCCGGAAGGCCGAGAAAACGCGAATTAAAGCCCCCGGGGCCATTCCCTTAAACGGAACCGCAGAAGGAAACGGTGAACGCTAAAGTTTGATGACGTCGCGGCTGGAAGCGGAAGTGACGCGTGCACCGTGAACTTCCGATGATGTAGAGACGTGGCCAGGGGTCGTGTGCGTTCACGGGTCACCCGTTATCTGGCTGGTTATAATGTATGGCCTAGTCAGGTTCGGCAGGGTCCAGCGGGGCGTCGGGAGGGGGTGGGTTCGGTTGACAAATCATTAACTATGCATCGAGCCGGCCTGCAAATACTCGTTACTAGTGCTTCTCCGTACTAGCCCACCCCCGTCGGCCCGTACCTACGACCCTATCTCTCTATGCTGCCACCAGCACCCTCCCCTCGCCGCCTCCTTGCCACCCTCCTCGCGGGGAACCGACAAACGCGGTACCATCAACGTACCTTCTGTCAATAGCCCGACCTAGCCGTCCCTAAATACATCGGTAATCATTATGCAGCGTTATAAGCGCCGGCTACGCTGCTGTCGCACCGTGCCCCGCGACTTTTTCTAATTACGAGCCACGTTCCGCGGGATACTCTTCGCTGACGGGGATGGGGGTGGTTTGGAGGTCTCTAGGGGCCGTTGGAGATGTGAAGAGCCCCGTGTCTTGAGATTCTATAGTCGGGGAAGCGGTTGCGATGTTCAGATACACGAATGTAGCACGGCGACAATTACCGCAGACCAATCGAAGTGTGACGAAACTCCACTCGTTATGCTCGAACAAGAACGGTTTAAATGAAGGGGCGTCAGGATCGAGGCTCGTCAGGCACACGTTTAAAACAGCCCCCGTTCGCGATCACTGCCGAGTATGGACCCAGAGATAAACGGCAGATAGAAGGGGGATGGAGGAAGAAGAAGACGAACAGGGAATGAAACGGGGGAAAGAGGGAGAAAGTGACCAGGCGCAAGGAGCGACGGTGGGGGGCAGGAGAGAAAATAGGGGTGGCGGATGGCCGATGCGGTTTCCAGCCGCTTGTACATGGGAATCTGTTGTCCGTTATGTGGCGCGCGAGTGGAACGCCGTGAAGAGGAGTCGGAGAAAAGAATGAACGGAGAAGGGACGAAGGGGGCGAAAGGGAAGGCCGCATCCGAGGGTGCAGGAGAGCAAAGGAACGCCGACGACGAGGGCGAGGGAAGGGCGAAAGGGCAGGACAGAGGGGATAGGAGGACGACCAGACGGAGGTTAGGGTCGGTACCGGCATGCCCGGCCAGAGGGTTGAAGAGACGAGGGCGAGGTACACCTCGTAGGGTGAGCGAATTCGCAGCATTAAACATGGTGGACTCGCGCATTGGTTGCGCAGTAGCTGGGCGTTACGGGCCGCACCATCGACCAGCGGACTATACGCGCTCTACTGTATACCAACCATCCTGCGGCATGTTCCATCTCTCTCTCGCTCTCTCTCTCTCTCTCTCTCTCTCTCTCTCTGCCTCCCTGCCTCTCTGCCTCTCTGACTGCTACCCCCAACCTGCCCATGTTTCCTCTAACTCGCCCCTGTTTTGTTTCTTGGGGTCCTTTTAGCCGACACGCTACGATGGCTCGCGACTTACGGTACACACGCATACGCAGATGATTTTCGGAACTCGACTTTCTCGTCGTCATCATACTGTACATGAGAAAGAAGCAAATCGTAGGTTCTTTACGAGCGTCCCGTCCGAAAAGGACCTTTCGCTAGTTGAATGACACCTTCCCCGAGGAAAAGGGGCACCCAGGGTGCGCGACTGTAAACGCAGGGTGCGTCCGTGACCCACGCAACAGACTCGACAGGACTCCCCACGGAGGCCAGGTGACAGGAGCAGAGACGAGGAGTCGTGCCATCAAAGACAAAAGCCAGACCAATATCGAGGACCGGCAGGAAGCAAGAGTGAATCGAATGAACGCAGCCGGTTTGCCGAGGGAGAGGATACGTATCGAAAAATCGTCGTTGGAATCCCGAGGAGAGCCAGGAATTTGCAGTAAGATTTTCCCGAAGAGGGAAATGCTCGAGGGACTCAAAGAAGCTCGGTACTCATCCGGATGTGGGGCGAGGGGGTGAGCGCGGTCTGTTGGAAGGGAGGATGCGCGAGTATAATAAAGGGTAAACACCCCTCCCCCCTCTCAACCCTGCTGGGGGCCCACCACCGCCAAAGGTCCTTTGCGATTTCGTGAGATTTTCAGTTAATTTTCTGGTTCCTCTTATGGAACCACTCCATCAAGCATCCCGCCCACCCCCGGTCCTCCTCGCGGCTCCAGCTTTCTGGGGCTATCTCTCGTCCACCATTCGGATTCTCGGCCGAGCCCTTCCCTTTTCGTAAGAGTTTTCAACCCTTCCAACGAGGCAGCCTGGTATAATATTCAATTACACAGCTGCAAGTAAAGTCAAACAAACCCACGGGCCTGCAAATCTCTCTCTCCGTCCCTCTCTATCCCCCCCGTCCTCCTCTCACTCTCTCTCCCTCTCCTATCTCTATCGCGCTACCTGGCCTCTTCCAGGGTTGGTCGAGAGTCTCCGGTGCTGTGGGAGGGTGTATACACCCACCCCGTGTATATACGTTGCGTTACTCCACGTTACTTTACCCGTACCGTTCGCGCAGTTTGCAGAGACGCCTGGCCATGGTAACGAAGAGAGTGCAAATTCTTGTTTGGAAAAGACGAGACTATAGCCCCCGTTATTCACCCCTTCCGTGGCCCGTTCCAAAAGAAACACGACCCCCGTCCACCCTCTCCCGCCCCCAAAAGTCCACTGTACGCGCGCTTGTACACGTTTTATGAATTTAACCCGACCTTAACTGTCCTGGAACGCAGCCTCCCGACCGCCGCCAAACATAGGCGCACCGGAACTTTCGAGCTCGATCTAGGTCCCCGTGTTTGGCAACCGCGTATTAATCCCTTACGGGTTAATGGATTAGCTGGCGGGTGGCGGTGCGTTAATTTTCGGGGGACACGTTCGGATTTATTCCGTAAACACCGGAGGGAACGATGTCGAGGGCCGGTCCTTCGCGAAAAAATGAAAGATGACGGTGGCTGTGCCGCGCCACCAGCATGGGGTAGTTCATGGGGCTTAAGCACGTGGAATATGCGAGCTTGTATTTAATAACCGATCAGTTGTGGACGAAAATTTGATGTTGGGGGACAATAGAAATGGAGTAGGATGATTTGCAGAGAGTAGAAGTGGAGGGCTTCAGGGAAATATTTGAGGAAGCAGTTGTCTAGCTGGCTCCATGTAGAGCTCTACCTTTCTTCGGGAAACGAACGATACATCTGCCGAGATTGCTTGCACTTGCTAAACTTTAAATCTTGTATTGATCATGCTATCAGTCTGCGACCATGAAGAGACTTCGCTGGCGCCATCTGTAGAGATTTTCCAGAGTGAAGGAAATCTCGAGGACCCTAATAGTCGCTTAACGTTTGGATTTTCAGCTGAGGCTGGATCCAATCGATTTATGGAAGATCGAGAAATTAATTTCCCAGTTTCTGTTTCGAGTGCAGAGTATAAACGACATTGGAAGAATTAGGAGGACACTTATTTAAACTTACCACTGTGCTTCCATCCCTATATAACCCCTATATAAAAAAGGTAAAATAGTTCAAGAATACCAGCCTGTAATTACATTGATCAGTGTAAATCATCTCGCTGCAGCTTTTCCCCAACACGCCGTTAAGCAGTTGCACGAATGCTAGCGCAGAATTAGGGCATCATTAAGTAATTCGATTAAGGAAATGATGCTCGACTTTGCGTGTCGAGCTCGTTAAAATGTCAACGTGGGGCAACGTAAGGACGAAAAAAAAAGGGCTGGGGCGCACGGTTTACGTGAATTATCGACGATGATGAGCAGACAATGAGAGCAGCCCTACGGAAACACGGCTATAATGGCCCACGGTTGGCCGTCGGTTGAACCCCACCGATTCTCGCAACTTACTACCCCCCTTTGACGTACAACTGACGAGTCGAGCGAATTAAATATGAATAAGCGGGGCGCCGTGTGACCAAACGATTCTCATAGCTCGCCCACCTTTGCTGGACAAATTACACCGGCACTTGGGGGACAAGGGGTTGATTGGGGGAGTTGAGTCGAGAGGATAGGAACACAGAACCTCGGCCAATATCTTGGCAAACTCTTTCGCTGATTCTCCAGCCTTGGAGGAATTCTTAATTCTTCGCTTGGTACTGAATTCTCGTCCTTAATTGTTAGATAGTTGTACAACTTTCACCCTCTATGGTGGATGTACATGCTTGATAATAAAAAATTGTGATAAAACACCTACAGCGCGCCAGCGAGATAGGATTAACGCTAATGAAAACTTAACCAACACTTTCCCTAATCCTTTCCCTGGATAATGAAACGTTACATCGAGATGGTGAGTCGACCGATCGCAAGTCTCAGCGTGTTAGCAGCGATTGTAGCGACAGTATAAGAATAAAAGTTTGCATCTTCCTGTATTTCCTTCGTTCGCTTGCTTCCTTCGAGACGGAGGAACTGCAGGTTCCCCGGAACACAGGCTTGCCACGCTTAATTCCAGCTAATTAATAAACTTTTACCATCTCCGTGTTTGTGCCCACCCCGACCACCCCCTCGAAACCCTCTCCCAGGCGGCGTTCGAATTCATCTCCTGGCAGTTCGTCTCAAAGGGTGGCTTTACTGTTCGTTCACTCGCGGCCCTTTCTACTACCCGCTTCCCACCCCTGCATCCCCCCTCCGCCTCACCCTTCCCAGGGCGAGTTTAACCGGCTTCAAAGACACCGTACAATCATCCACCTTCCGCTAGACGAAGTTCAAAGACCGGATCTTCCGTCGTTTCCCCGTTTCCACCACGAATTTTTTTCCCCCCGACGGAACCCCTCGCGCCGAGCCTCGGCTGGGGGGATGTTCTCCACGTTCGTCGCGAGGGGAAATCGCGCGGTAAGTGGGGAAATTCAAAGTTAATTGCAGCGTCTTGGATTATCCGCGCATCGCTCGCCTGTTACCATTAATTAAACCGAAATTAATCGTTCCCTCCCTCGCTCCCGTTCCGTTTCTTACACCGTTCGAGGCTCGTGCGCCAAATTCCACCCGGGATCCATATTTAATCGTAGAAATCACGCGAAGACGCAGCTAACTCGTTTATTGCATTAACGAAAGGGATATTGGATCTTGGTTCGTTGGGTACGGATTGAACACTGATTAATTAACCAAGGCGAATGAATCGAGGGGGATGATTTGCCCGCAGAGGATGGTGGAGAAAGTGGTGGTCACGGTATTCCCTGCTGTAAAATTCACTTTGACAATTTCAATACAGCAGCCTAGGAATACTCTGCCCCGTCGCGAGCTTCATCGTTTCGGTAGATCCGATAGAGGATGTGGCCATAAAAGCACGAGCCGCGTTATTTGCGCCGTGAACGTGTGCTCTCTTCGCCAGTGTGTAAATCACGTCCCGGAAAGTCGGGGTTTATTAGCGACGAGGCGACCAGGCGGTGTTTGCCCGGCAACAGAAAGACGAGGAAGGAAGGGGGCCAGGGCCCAAGGATAACGGAGACACCGACTTAAAGATCCTCGACCGAAACGGTCGCCACCCTATAATAACTGTCGCCTTGTGTGCTGGGCGAAATTATGTCCCAATAAAGGCTTTACGGGGCTGCGCGAGCGGATGATATACCGCGCTGGCTCTTCCCTCGTTAATTGCACTCGGTATCAACGTAGCGGTACGAGATCGCGTCCGATTATCACGGGGGTGCATCGATGCTTGTTCAATGAAAGAGATAGTAATCATCGCTATCTTCTCCAGTCTCTCTTTAAACTTTAAACACATCGGTGTCCCTTGTAGCTACTCCACTAAACGTTAAAGGTTTCGAGCTTATTTCGAGCGGGTTAAAGTGTCTTACCTATTCGTTGCCAATAGCTTCGTGAATTATTCGAAAGAATCGAAAGTCGCGGGTCGTTACGTGCACGTGCTTGGACGCGTTTTCGATGTCCACCCGCGTCGTTTCCGGTCACGTGGCGACTCGAGGCTCGAGAGGGTCGAGGCGAGAGGGTAGGTGGCCCCGTTTATCAGAAGGAAGCCGCGTGCCGGTGACGCGTAATTACGACTCCCACCTTACGTTACACATCATTTGCATCGAATTTTCCCCGAACGCGCAAACACTCGCGTCCCTGGACATTAATTAGAGGCCCGTGCACGGGGACAGTTTATTCGGCTCCGTGCCCTCCCTCGAGAATCTTTCCACTTTCCCATGAACCGGAGGACGAACCATCGTCGCTAAATTTACCAAACTCAAGTATTAGACTGGCGAACAGGCGACGCTGTTTTTTTCGCGCAAGCGATTGCCCTTTTCGCGTGCCTTAATTTTCTATTGCGCGACGGATTAACGCAGTTGGGGTAATTAATGTCTACGCAATTACTGTGCCACATCAGTTTGAAAGAATTGCCTGTCGTAAGAAATCCCGAGCAAACGATTGTAATAGGCCACGGAGGAATTCGATCAGCAGCGTTCGGCTCTCGTAGGTGGAAGCGATAATTAGCGATAATTCATTTTGGCGTGGCGCCGAAAAGAATGCTGAAACTGAAAACGGGAGGCGAAAATGTGGAGAGGCGCACTCGGTTGCTCGACGGTGTCGCTTTGAATCGACACACATGGGTACCCTTTTTCCGCACATATCTAACGAACAACTACTAGGTATATTTGCCAGGCATAAACGGAATACGGCGCGGAGCGGCGGGGGGGTTGCGGCCGCGGGTATCTATGCCGCGCCACTACCCTGTAATAATAGGCACTCGCTCAAATATATCCCCGGTTAAATATTTGATCTCGTTTTTATACCATTTATTAAAAGCCGCAAGTGAGGCGAGCTCGCACACGCGCACCTTAACCGAAATCTGCCTCCCCGATCGTTCCGTGGATCGCGAGTCGCGACACGCCAGCTCGAAACTTCCACGCGAACCAGCCCCTCTCTGTTTCAATTTCCCTCGACTTTCGCTGTGGACTGTCATTAGCCCGATTGAACTTGGTGATTCGAAAATATTAGGTATTTACTTGGACTAGAAATTGTGAAAAGATCTTCCAGGCTTGGGATCCTCACATTCGAATTTCTCGAAAATAAAGTCTCGCGAGAGTTTCAATTAGTTAAGAGCTCCTTTTATGCCACGAAATGATGTTGATCATGGTATTTGTTCTCCAGCGTTACCAGTTCATAAACAAGCTTCCACTTTACGTCTCGTCGTATTAATAAACATACGTTGCAACGTTTGCAGTATTAATAAACCAGTAGCCTTGCTCCCATACGCGTCTAATATTGACCCTTGATCGATTTTACGATTTCCGCGGCCCTTACCCCGACGCAACACACAGTGGCTCTTTTTTGCCAAGATTGCATTACTCTGCCATTACCCATGTTGACTGAATTTCGTTTCCACGTCTGCCCCGTCAATATTAACCCTCCGCTACCCTCCTCCAATAAAACTTTGTCTAACTTCTACGAATCTACATTTATACGATACTCCTCAAACACATTAAATGGGTGTATCGATCGGCCGTCGGCGGTGCTGAGAATGTTACTATCGCAGCGGCTTCAATCGACCAGTATCTGTTTCAGCAACCACCAACAGCCCCCGAAGAGAAGCAAGTTCTCCAATACGAAAAAGGCCAGCTAGAACCACGATACGTACACCTATCGTCACTCCCCCGCCGAACGGAAAAGAAGAGGAACAAGCTGCGAGTTAAAGCTCTTTTCAAAGCACACCGATTCGACTGCATCCTCTGATACCTAACACGAGCACAGAGGGCCACGAGAGACCGGGCAGCGTTGCACGTAAGCTTTTTGCGTTTTTTTTCGAAGCGGTACCAGGACGATTCCTCGATAAGTGACCTCGCCGCATTACCTAGATTACCATCGACCCTCGACCACCCCCGGCATCCACGGGGCTCAATGGTCAGGCTCGGTCAATATACAGGGTGACTCCACGCACTGGGTCGGGATCTGGCTCTTTTCCACTTCAACGTGGAAGAACACCTTAAAAGTCCTGTCTTCCTCTGACCATATTCCCCCTCTCGTATAAACCTTCAACTCTAATGCAAGCCACTAATATAAAAAAACTACAGAGTTTCACTCGCATATGAAATTATGAACGCAGTTGCACCTCGCGACTGCGTCAATACGCCCTTCGAAGAATGTTTCAGGCACAGAAGCGCAGAGCTGGCTAAGCAGTGCAACGTTTCCCTCCCCAAGGGGATCAGCTACGAGTCGGTCCAGTTTCTAGGATCACCCTGTACTCCGGGAGGGCGAGAGGGTGGCGCGGGGGAGGCTCGCAAGGGGCTGCACGGTGTACAGAACGATCGCCGAGGATCGTGGGAGGGCGAGTCGGAAACGGAGGAGTAACAGCGCGGCGAGAGAGGGTGAGACGGACAGAGAGAGGAAGAGGGAGACAGGGTTGTACGATCGTGGGGGAGTGGCGCAAACATTTGCCTGCCGCCCGGTAAATTAAAAGCACACAGAGAGGAGAGAATAGAAACTGGGAGGAGAGTGAGTAAGTGAATGAGCGAGCGAACGAGGGACGGGGGATGATCGTAGGTGGCCATCGCTTTCTCTTGCACCTCTTCCCTCTGGCTGGCGGCGCGGCTCGCGTCCCGCTTACCGGGGCGAATCTCAAGCGGGGTAGGCCGCTTTGCCGGCCACTCTTCTGTGTACCCACGTCCGCAACAAACTCCAAATTCACTGGAAAAACCGTTCGATTAGGCGGCCGCTGCGTCTCGACGCCGCGAGACCAGCCTCTGCGGAACCGTTCCGCGCGGGGGTTGCCTCGAAGGGGGTGAAACGCGCGCCCGGCGAAGTCGCGCCCGGCGAAACTTCCCGTTGGATGCTTGGTGCCACGGCGAAGGCAAGTTTAACGATTCGGTTTTGGTACCCGAGGGGGTTGATCCATTAGGTAAATGGACAAATGGGAGGATGGATTATTGCTTGTACTTTCGGGGAGGGATGAAGAGGGGCGATTGGTTCACGAGGGACACGGTGGCTTGGATATGAGTGCGTGCGAATGATTTGAAATATTTTGTGCAAACACAAGTGAGCACTTTTGATTTGTAGTTAATTAAAGGTAGATCTTAGTGGGGGGTGGTGCTTTGGAATCAAGTGTATTTACCGTATTTGCTTTATGGCGAAACTTTTGAACGCGGGTTGGCTGTTTTCTTGCATTTTAATTCTGCTCACCGGCAGAAATTTCTGTAAACAATTTGCTATTACCGTGGCGGGTTGCGCGAGGGAAACAGCGAACTTTTCGAGACCGCTTCGATTTTTCACTCCCCGAGCCACGAGGTTTTTCATCTTCTGACATATTAAAATAACAACGAACGTTCTCCGTGAAAATTACAACAAACAAGCCGCGCGAGAGGGCAGCCTTTTAATTTATTGCGCCGTTACGCGGGAACGCGATAAATAACACGCTCGCGTTTTCGGCAGCTTGTGTAAATTAATCTACAACATTGCTCCGCACTCCGTGCAATAAACAGGCGACAATGTAATTGCGTTTTGAATGCGATCGAATATTTTACTACGAATTTTCATTTAATTCCACGTTTCGTTTATTAAATCCATCCTAATTCAATCCAAATTCTGCTGTTTATTCGAATAACAATGTATGATCTGCAAATGCCAGAGATCGCGTTTCGAAGATACGGTAACTGAACAATTTTAAACGGACAGTAAATGGTACGTTTAAAAAAGGAACTAATGCTAATGAAGTTGTGCCGTTTGTTTGATCTACGGTACATGAAATATAAATAAATTAAATATAATTCATTAGCTTCGGGAAGCCTGCTCGCTAATTAATAAATTTAAGTAGGACTAAATCATGTCCCACTTCAGCGACCTACTTCAACTCCATTAGAAGAAAATCATCAAAACAAATTTCCCCATCTTCGACAAAACATCCCCATCTCAAACTCTCCCAAAAAAATTTCTAGACGCAGTCGTCCAGCGTCTTTATTAATTCAGAAAAAAAGGTGTGTGCCGTTTAATCCGACTTGGAACGCGTGTTCGACCGAAGGGTGGAACGCAGGATCGTGTGAAAATCAAGTCCTCGGTTCTTATCGCGTGCCATTGCCTCCCTCGTTCCGCTTTGTCTCTCAATCGGTCGCTTTATGATTCGTTTGGATCCCTCCGACGTACCACCCACTCGCCCACCCACCCTCTCTCTTTTTCCCCGTCATCTCTTTCTCCCTTCCTCCCTTTCTCCCTCGTCCAGCCATCAAACGCTCGCTTGGATATGCATGTCGTTTGCGGCGAAGGGGTGGAGCGGGATGGCAGTGCGAGCCTCTCTGTGTTGACAGGTAAATATTTGTCGCGGCATACACCACCACCGTCAACCACCGTCAACCGCCACTACCATCATCTCCACGTTCGCGTCCTCCGACACCCGTCCACCCCCAGCCCCCGTGTCCCAGCCGTCTGCTAACGGTGTCTCCTCCTTTTCCTCGTTTTCACGCCAGCACCCAAGACACCGGTGCACGTGTCCCCCACGAGGCATCGAGAGGAGTTGCAACAACGACTCGGCAAGTACCGAGGGTGTGCAAAGATGCGAGCTTCCTCGAGCAATGTGCCAATCCACGGCAACTCGTGGTCTTTGGGAGCTCTTAAAAGGTCTGACAGTGAAACTCAATGCCACAGACTCAACGTAAAGAGTTCCCGAACGTTCCCACCCCCAACACCGCCCCACTAAACGTATCCAGAAATATAAATGAACGCGTCAAGGAGCGAGTAAGCTACCCCTTGACCTGCCTCCGGCACCGCCAACAACTCGGGGAAGCATCCCCGTTTAAGAGGCGTGTGTCGTCGCGGCTGCTCCTCCGCCTTTCGAGGGCTAATTAAGAAGGGACCGCCGAGCGGTGACGCGGCCATCGATCGTCAACAGGCCATCGTGCACGGACACGCCGGGGCGTCGCGCGTGCAACGATGAAGTGCGCGGCTTTCGAAGCGGGGGGGAAAAAAGGAATCGGTGCGAGTGAAACGGAACGCAATCGAGTCTTTGTTGCGCTTTTACCTGGAGGCCGACTAGGCCCGCCACTGTCTGCCCGTGTTTGTCCCGCGCAAACTTTGTTTTTACAAATAGAACCACATGTTCCTCCGTTCACCCTCTAACCCGCTACCCATTCTCTCCTTCATCCCCCTTCCCGTTCCCGCCTTTTCCTATCTGCCGCAACGTTTCCTTTCTCTTTCCCTCTATCTCTCTCTCTCTCTCTCTCTCTTTCTCTAACCCCCCCCCCCCTCCCTGCACCTCCTCCACCGTCCTCCTTCTCTGTTCCTCTTTCATCTTCGCCCTCCCGCGCCACGCTGCCGCCCTCGCAACCCTCTTCGTTCGTTCCTCTCCTAGACCCACACCCCGTGCGCACACACGCGACAGGTGGTAAAGTATAACAAAAAGGCAACTTCATTCAAACGGTTTGCATTGGATTCGCTTTGCACCTCGGAATTTCTTTGGAATGGCGCGCCCTCCCCCGTCAAATATTAGTTCGCGACAGGCTTTTGTGGCTGCTGGATTTCCGTCGGAAGGGGCGGAGGGGGATGAACAGCGTGCTCATCGAGATTCCCGTTCTTTGGCCGTAATTTGGTGATCCACGGTGATCGAGTGGCGCGATTTTCGGCGGCCGCGATTCCGGCAGCGGTTACGCGCTGGGGGGGGAGGAGTACCGGGGATTACGTTCCGATGCTCGGTAAGGAGCTCTTCAGAGGAACAAGTCTCAGTTTGCAATATTCAGCGGTGGAAATGAAGGAACGGGAATGGAAGTGTGCTATCTTCGGATCGATTGCTCGTCGAATTCTCCTGGAAAGGTCAAGATCGAAAGGATAGAGGCGCTCGCCTGTGCTCCGTACCTTTGGCCACACGCGCGAACCACCAGCGGACGACCGTTAATTAATATTTATGAGCAACGCGCCGGCATTTCTGCGTGCAACCTGTTCAATGAGTGGCAATTGTCAATGGCGTTCGCTTAAATTGCTCATCGAATATTCATGCAAACGCGGCCGCGAGAATGCAGTTCCGTTCGATACCGAGGGAAAAATAACCGACGGGGAACATTGGAATCCCTGCGAATCGTCGCCATTAATACCGTCGAATCGTCAACGTTTGCGCAGTGGGTCGAAATACTCGAATCTCTTCTAATATTTAATCCTCCATGAAACTAATATTTCCCTGGTGTTGATAAACATGCGATCAGTTCTCTAGCGATACCAGTCGCAAACATCTCGAACGGTGGATTCTTTGTGGGCTCGACGAAGAGTTCGCCAATTCTTCTTCCATCGTCCACAGTAGTTTACACCAGAAATGGACAAAAATTTTATTTGAATAAAAATTAAGAAAATACGAATAAAAGTTAAAAAAAAATGATTGTCAAATGAAAAAATGAACTTTACTAAGTATGAACTTTGTTACAGTAACTTTAATTTGATCCGTTATTTAAATCATTTTTTATTTAGTTAATGCCCAACTCTGGTCTACACTCTACACGAAGAAGATGTTTCGCGCGTAAAACGCGATCAACAGAATCGTGTGACGAAGTCATAGATGTTTAGCGCCCGCTCGAGGGGCACGGTTCCCAAAGGGAGGATCGATTCGAATTTCCGAGGGTCAACGGGATTCTGAGAACGGTTCTTTTTCTTCGTTCTATCGTCTGGAACAGAGGGGAGATTGTGAATTCGGCTGGACCACGAGAGTCCCGGTACCACGTGGAGCGAAGGTAGGAGGTGTATACTAATTGAAGGGCCGGTTAGAAGCAAGACAGTAGCAAGTCTCCTGATTAACACCTCCGACGGACCACACACAGCCTCGGTTTTTCAAGAATTCTCAGTCCTATTTTTGTTTATCGAGAGACAGAGACAGGCGAATCTGGCCCCTGTGCACACACCGGTGTCATAACGATACGGCCCTTTTCAACGGGATCATTGTCCCTCATTGTTCCTGCAACGAGCAGCCGTGACTGGCGCGATGATTCGGATAAACTACTGCCTCGACTAATAATTTCGGGATTACCATTCAGGTGACCCGAGTTGGAGAAGAATATTGGCAATGCTAAGTATTCCTTTGGACAGTGCTACTTTACAGATCAACCCGTGATAAGAAGAAAGCAAAATGTTACAAAACTATCGAATTATAGATTTTAAATGCCCAATGATAGAACCCAAGAATAATCTAGCGACCACGGTTACAGAATTCCCGCAATACAATTTTAAAGCTCTCTAGTCTACTTTGCGATTGAACGTCGAACTCGGGCGGTCTAAGCTTGAAAAATAGAAATAGCCAGAGCGAGCAGAGGCAACAGCTACGTTGCATCGAGGAGAGCGTTCGAAATGCGAAAGTGCAGCGGAGGGTTTCGCGAAAACATCAACAGCAGAAGGAGGATAGGGGAGGAAAAAGGCGACTACTTTCGGAAGTTCATGGAAGTTCGTTTACACAACTCTTTCCCGTACTGTGATGCATTATGCTCTCGAGACGGACTGACCTGAAATCTTCGAGCTCCGCTGCTCTTCAGGAAGGAACAGCATCACGACTCGTCATTCCGCTGCGCTTTCTACGGGGCTGGCTGCCGTTGCACACCACTGCACGCTGCTGCACACTATGCGTCCTGCGAGCGGTATAGATATACCGCTCAGGTATTTCTATGTCTGCGAGTTTCCCCTTCGTTATTCAATTCTCCCCCCCCCCCCCCCCCCCTCGATATCAAACACCTTCGTTAATTGCCATTCAAATGAGAACCCTATCGTTTCGTGGCATCTACGAAAACGAATGAGCCTGATAAAATTCCCAAGGTATCGTCCTCCCCTCTGCTATCAGCGCAGAGTTCACCCGAAGTAGGGTAAGTTAGGGAGAGTTCGACCACCGGGAGAGTCCGGCCAGTGTTGATATTTTAAGACTGACGCAAGATAGGGCACTGTGTGTCATTGACACAAAAGAAATGAATGCGCCTGTTGTTAATCTTGCATTGACCATTGTCACAAATCCATATTTAAATTATAGGAAACACTTACGACTTTATGCGTGTCTGAAAGTTTTTAGACCAAGTAACAGTGCTGGTGATATTTGAAAGACAGGTAAGTTTATTTACACTACACCGATATTGGGGGATATAATATGCATAAAACTACAGTGTCATCCCAACAATACGTATGTATTCGTTTTTAATTTATTTTGACAAGGTGGTCGATCACTCCCTTGATTATGGGATAGTCCGACCACATGTTTTTTTCTTACTGTAAACCCATCTTCAGATTCAGGGAGGGAAAATTCCACTCTACAAGATAGTGATATGTCGTTAAAAGCCTGTGACCGAAAACGATATCTCGAAAACTGACGATTGGATTAAATGTGTGCACTGAAGCCGTTGGTTTCATGATACTAGATGCTTAAAGTACCAGAATGTTTGTGATTTACATGAAAAACTGAAGAAGAAATAACATATCAATTAACTTCTTCGTGTATTATACTTTTTGTTATTTTTCAAGGTCGGTCTCACTCATAGTGGGTGGACGATCTAACCCCGACATGCGGGTGAGACCGACCAGTTGCAGTGCCAATGTTTTTGGTTGAAAATGAAAATAAACATTTGAAATTATCGCACACTATAATTTATATATATCCTAAATTGCTTGGGCTTTGTTTTAATGTGCCTAAAACGACAAAAATGTGAAAAACAACGATGCTACAATTTCTTTTCCAGAAAGTGGTCGGACTCTCCCGGACTTGCCCTAATAATAAGCTTCGAACGGAAAAGAGGTATCGAGGATTCGCGCTGGGAAGCCGCGAGTTGCGACACGTTCTACCGGCGGTACACGGTGCGCGCTATTCCCGAGCGATAGAAAAAGGCCAGGCCCCTGGTAGCTGGTGTCATATTCTACCCGGTATGCTGTCCAGCCGACTACTTCGCCCGATGGAGTACTTGGTCCGCGCGCGACTCCTGAGGGCACTCGAGGACGAGTCGAGAGAGGCCCCTCTACATGGGTGGTCCATTCTCCTTGCGCATGCATTATATAAGTTCAGGAAAGTTCACACTAAGGATACTGACGCCGGGAGCTGTCCAGCTGCGCTGGAATTCGATAATTATATCCGAAACCGTTCTCTCACGATCCCATCCTCATCGTCCAGGGAGAACTACGCGCCATGCGCGAGGCCACGGGCGGACGCTCGCTCCGCGTGATAGACCATTCCACTTGCAAACGTTTCAACTTCTGCTTCCCATAGCTGGCAATTTAGGGGCGTTGAGAATCGTCCAAGTTTCTAACAGGGTACTGAACGAGATGCTGCCCAGCTTCGAGGAATTGCAGAAGACTATGGACAGTGGGAAGCGTGGTTCAGGGAAATTTAATAGAGTGAAGATTTCTGTAGTGAAAGTTTTGGAGAGGGGAAAAATTAACACTGAATCCTATTGTAGAAGGGAAATTTCACAAGCGACTTGCTGCAACGTTAGACATTTTGTCGTCAAGTGTCCCACGTAACTGAAATTTAGGTGAGTCCGAAGGACGTGGGGAATCTGCCTCGCCCTGCTCGAAGGGCAGCGAAGGGCAACGCGGTCGATTCATCATACCGTGTCCTACGCTGCCCCCAAACTTATGATACCACCTACGAGATGTGGAATACGAAGAGGTAGAGAAACCATCGCCTGTATTCTGCAGATAAGAACAGACCCTATATTCTCTGTAACGTCGACTCCCACCCTCCCCTGTGCACAGATTCCTTCCGGTCCCAATTACGTTTCAGATACTTGCGTGGTCACGGAAGGATTACCATCCCCGTGAAGCCAGCACTTCAGAAAGGAAACCCGTACAGCGATGAACAAAAGAGGTGCAGAGCGTTTCACATGGTTCATTTTTCAAGAAGACACTGCCTTCGTGGGAACGGCGAATTACCAAATTCTTGGTATTTACATATTCAAGATTTGTAGGAAGTATTGCTTTATCCAAGAAAGTAGAATTTCTTGGTACCGTGTTACTAATGAATCGAAACTAGGAGGTCCATGTTGATTATAATGATTTCAATAGGCCCTAATTGTTTCTGGTTTCTATTATAAACAAGTTCTTATTACTATTTTATTGTAGATCATGTATTATTGTCTTGGAGATATTAGCAGGGATCGAAAAAGTTCTCGGACCCTCGTTTTTTAAAAATTCTGTTAGAACTTATTTGTTTCGATTCGGAAAATATCTGTTTCTGTGGAATTTTTAATGAAACAAATGCTACCTTCAGGAACTTCTTTAAAAAGTGTTCTCATGGAACAGATATTTTAGAACCTATATAATAAAAGTTCCATGGAAACAAGTTACATTAGAACATTTATTAAAAAAGTTTTCAAAAGATAAAGAAAAGTACTCAACTATTAGGTACAAGTTTTATTTAACAACAACAATATGTTATAATATTCTTCATGTGTTTATTTAATGAAGGGTATGAAAATCATAACATAAGTAATTAATGGTTTCATAAGATGTATTGAACGGAAAAGAGAACTTGTCAAACTGTATGAATTATTTAATATTCTTGTAGTACTATTCATTGAATAGTATTTAGTGTTTGTTACAACGATTGAGAACTTTTTTAATATCGGTGAACAAAATATCTGTTCCTGTTATACAGAAATTTTTATTCTTATATTTTATAAGTTCCATTCCAACTAGAACTTTTATTTTCAAGAACTTTTATTTTATCGGTTCTTCTGAGAACTTATAATGTGAGAACATTTTTAAAAAAGTTCCGTGGCATTTGTTTTAAATGGAACCTATTGAAAAGTTTCAAAACTTTTTCGATCCCTGGATATTAGTACTGCAAATAACCTTGAAAAGGATTTCCTTTTTGCTTGTTCTAAAGGACGAGGGGAACAGAAATGTAATTTTTAGTGAAAGATTGCCTTAAATAATACAGCTCTGAACACTTTCTATTGTGTTGTTGGAATAATGATCGAAGAGATGGAGAGGATTCTATTAAATGTGAGACGCTATTAACACCAAATAATGGTTCGTGTTTGAAATGTACAACATCATTTTAATAGGTTTATAGTAACGAATCATTCTTCGAACAACGGTATCCATACATTGAACCCAGTATTTCCAGGTTCCACACGCCTCTTAACGCAATTGCTCCCCGTCCTATCAATTCGTGAACGGTACATACGAAATAAACGAACAACGACAATCCCTATTCGACAGTGACGCCACTGTAATGACGAAAGTACGTTGCAGAGCGACACGAAATTTGAATCGCATTTAGGCTACCATAATAAAGATAAGCAACATAACGATATCGAAAATATTGAAGACCAGACACAGAAGATTACCTTTTCCGCAATCTGGACCGCCGATCTGCATAATTTCCCCGCAATTGGCATTGATTTTTCACTCCCTAATTGCACTTTACGCGTTTCATAAAACCGACAATTCGTACTGAAACGGGAGCGTCGTTCGAGAATCGCAATAGCAATCGCTACGTCACGGTATCGATATTAGTCGCTTATCGAAGCCAGCGAGGAACGATTCGAACAAACAGCATTTTCCCGCGGATAATGTCCCTTGCAGCAAAAGTCACGTGCGGGACGTGTTGCGCGGTGTCGTTCGGTATAATATCGTACGTTCATTACAAGCAAGAGTACGACAGGTAATTAATAGAATGCCGCGGTTGGAAGTGAGGTTATGTACGAGTGGCGCTAGTAAACAGCGCCCCGCGAATGTGTTCCTGGCGTCGCGTAACACGGACTGAGCGTTCAATGACCGACACAGGGCAGACGTGATACTGGAATATTTAAATGTAAACGAAAGTGGCACGGTTATGTATTTCTCAGAAGTCTTTCGACTGAGCACTCCAAAACAGAAGCGGCCGATCGCCTCGATTCACTCACGCTCGAACGAGCCGCAAAAATGTTAGCTCGCCCAGCGATGTAAACAGCATGGAACGAAAGCATTAAAGTTACCGAGCAAATATTACGTTCCCAACAAACAAATTTCACGCTCTGCAGCGTTAAATGTATAACACTATTCGATATACGGAATAATATAATATGTAGATTAATAGAAATACAACGTTCGGTCCGTGTTACACGATGCCCAGTTCGCGGTACGTAGTTCTTGGATAGGCTCGTACATTCTCGTGTGATCATTCCAGAGAACAGCTTCATTCAGGTGTAGTTCGCGATGTCGAGCGGCAAGAACGCCAGAGGATAAAGAATCTATATTTCCTTGAGCAACAGAGAGAATTAACGAAAAAACTGCAAGCGGCGCAGAACGAGAGCGATGAATTGAGACTGCGTGGCACGTAAACATCGTTCGACCGTCACGAGAAAGTAGCTTCTTACGTTTAACGTCTATTGATACTCTTTGTGTACTCGCCGCCGCGGTCCTTATTTTCTTTAATCATCCTCCCGTGTAGTCGTCGTTATCGAATTTAAGTGAATGTTAAGTAGTCCGATTTCTATAAACATGACCTCAGAAGAACCTAAAGATCAAACAGGTAAGTACGCGGAAGAACGTCTGTTACCTTTGTATACGCTTGTTAGTATTTCGTCATCGCGTTCCCTGGTTGTAGATTTAATTTACATGGAAGAGAATCTGATGAGCTTGGAGAAGCTGGATCGCGCGTCACCAGATTTATGGCCGGAGCAAAGTGAGTACATATCAAGGAACGCAATGCTCTGATTTGGATAAAAGTGGTAGTATATCATTTATGTTAGCGGTTAATGAAGTTCCAGGTGTTAACGAATTCGTCGCTCAAAATTCACCTCAAACCGTGCCGTCCGCTTGGGCCGCTGGCCTTACCCCGGACGACATAAATCAGCTGCATCGTAAGCTCCGACTCGACGGTAGAATCTTTCGCGTCGTATTCCGTGCGACTTAAAAGACGGACAACTTTATTTCAGAGTTAGGAAACTTATCGATGACCGGCTTAATATCCGAAGTAAAAAAACTACACGATACGGCTTATCAATTGGGCTTGGAGGAGGCGAAGGAGATGACTCGGGGAAAGTACTTAAACATCTTCAAGCACAAATAGCGCCAGCCCTCCGATAGATGATTAACAGTTCCCTTGGATCCAGCGTACGTGTCTTTGAACGTTGACAAAGACTGATGGGAAGTTGGTGGCCGAGTCGCAGTTCGAACCGTACGACAAGATGCCTAACTGAGAATTGTGTACAAATGTTTATTGTTATTTTGTAAATGAAATGTATATGAAGAAGAATATAGTATGGCTTACCAAAACGTACGTGTCGCCGTGGGCAAATAAAAGGGGGCTTCCACTGTATCCCGCGCAAGGCATTCCGTCACCAATTGCGCACAATTCAACGGACATACCTTGAGCGTAGTAACTCGAACATTCTTGATTCGATAGAGTCCTCATTTCCAGAGACTGCTGCTCGCAGGATTTCACTTAAACGAAATTTAAAGGAATTATTGTTCGAAATCTCTGTTTTCTTTCGCGTTGTTTTTCTTCATACCATTTTGAGTGGACAGTCTTCCCCATCCGACAAGAATGGAACTAATACTTGGGCTTAGATGTCTGTCCACTGGCAAAAGACACGCTGGTTGCGCAGTTACTAATATTTTTAACAGAAAGTCGTGATAAATCGGACGATAAATGATGTTGAAGTACTTCTGACACTTCAAACTAATTACCTGTATACTGCATCGGTTCCTTTAATCGTAGCATCGCTATGTTGTTCGCGAAAGTATCAGCCTGATAATTTGGATGTTTTATAACGTACGATATATTAAGCTTCTGCCTGTTGCAATCGGGATCAGTCTCAACGTTAAATTCGCCAACGAGAACGGAATGCCTGTTCGATCATTAACGAACAATCGTGGTGAAAATTCACTTGGGAGATGAAAGGAGCAGGCTATACGTACAATTTATAGTCGTCGGACTTGGCAAGAGCGCAACTTGCAGTTGTCAATATCGTTCGTTCGTTCAGGATTACCCCGTTGCAGGGGTACTTCATTTCTCCTGTTGCACCTGGAGTTTAATTGCATTGGGTGATAGTATTTCATTGGAGTCTTCAAGTATTCACTTATATTATATTAAATTTTGGGCAAAAGAAATTGAAAAATCTTTAAACGCAAAAGCTTGAGACAACTTCTCCAAAACAATTCACTTTTTTTTTGTCTAGCAAATTAGAAATAATTCATATCTGAGTTGTCTATTGAAGTAATTTCAAAATTGTCTCGACTCTTTTAAATGTAAATATTTGATGATATTTCATGGAAAGGGTGGCAGACTCTTGTTAGCCTAGGGGCGCCAAATTTGCCCCTGATTATATTCGATACTCCGCGAATCGTTTACAGCAGTGCAATACACAGAAAGCTAAAGTTAATAGAGACCCACATCTAAAGCCAACCCTTGCAACGAAGGGGTAGGTTCCTACTGTGTTCCTGTTGCTGCGAACAAGGCTTTTGCCACACTCCAAAATCGAATTTGACCTTGTAAAAGGCGCACCATCTTCTTGGGTGTAGACTGGACTCGCGGCATTCCTGCCCACGTCGCAGCACACCTTTGGTTTTATAGAATCGTAGCCACAGATTGCTTGGCGAAGTCTGGATATCAATATGAAAAGAATAACCCGATAAACATTCTCTCGTAATCGCGAGAAACAATTGCCACCTACCTATGAACAGGGAGCAGATTCTGGTTCATCAGTTTCAAAATAACCGGACAGTGCTCGATGAAGGTGCATGGCTTGTCGTTTTGGCAATTGATGGAATTGCTCGGATAGGTTTCGCCCAACAAGCTCTGCGATCGCTCGATGACGCACGATAAAAGAGGAATGTACAAGAGCGCGGACAGAGGAAACATTTTTTCCCTGTTCGACTGGCAGCAGTTAAAACATATTCTGAACTGATCTATCCGCGGAGATCCCGCTTTGCAATGCACCACGTGGGATAGATTTTTATTGCATCGGTTACCTTGGCTTAGAGCATTATTCGCTCTTCCGGCGGAAGTCTCATTGTCGCGGAAAATGTAGCTCACGAATGCTCGCGCAGAAAATTTCAAAAGCGATCCTCCCACGCCGGCGTCGCGAGCCATTGCGTAACAGCGAGGCTAAAGTGTCTTTCAGAAAATTTTATTTTTCACGTGTTATTACAAATTATACGGTGGGTACTACTAAATGGTAGATAATAATTGTTTAGCAAACTTAGAAGGGTGGAAAGGAAGGCACAGCTTTCCCCTATCATCCACCCTCGTGCGATCCTCCATCGCAAGATGAAGAACAGGTATAACATCGAATCAAAAGTTTCGTTAGCGAGATTTAAAACGATTTCTACAAAAGTTCAACTAATATCGACAGTGCAAGTGACGATTCTCGTTGGCCTTGATGGCGGTCTCAACTATGCCCGTGCCCTTCACGAAATCTACGGCCACGATGTTGGCGGTGTATTGCCAAAGGGTGCTGTACCAATTCGTGACATTGGCATTGACACTGTAGGCCATATCCCGAAGGTTCCCTAATCGATTGGAGATCACATCTATGAAATTCGCCGTGAGTTGCGCCATCGCCGACCGTGGTCTCGCTCTGTCGTCACTGGAACAAAGTTCTCGCAATGTCACTAATCGATAGATAAGCTCCGCGCGTGTCTCTTACCTGTCGTTGCTCTCAATTCTATCCAGATGTTTATACAAATCCGCGATAGTTCTGACGTTGCCCCATTGGTGCTGCACGCAAGGCCACACGCTAGCGTGTTCTCCAACGATCCTCGTGTTCTCGTAGCCGATTATCAGTCTTCTCCCAGAGGACCAGACATCGTTCAGCGTGACACGCCATCCACGATTGTTCCTCAAAAATAAATGGTCCCGAAATTCGTTCTCCAAGTATGACACCAGCTTGCGATGGGTTGATATGTCGCTGAACCCTAACAAACGCAAGCTTCGATTACCCCGAAGAAAATGGCCCTGAAAGTTCCAGCATGGACATTGAATATTCCAGAGCTGAAGAGAACTTCAAAGGGATTACCAACAGGGAATTCGCGAATATCCATTATCACGATCTCCTCGGTGTTGTTCAGGAACCTCGTCACTTGGTCTGCCACGGTCTTCAGCGACACGGAACGATAGAATGGCCCGTGATTGGTCCACCAAGTCTCGTTCGTGTCGGGATAATGTCCCACTCTGATGTCCAAATACCGTATGCCGTGTATCAGCTGCCCGAAGATGTTTACATTCTAAGAATATAAAAAAATTAAAAAAATAATAAAACCGACTTAAAAAAAAAATACATACGGGTAGAATCTATAACCTGCTCCTTTTTGAAGTCGGTTAAAAATCTCGCGATAATTCACACGCATTGGCAACCTCGTCAAGCTCGCGGGAGTGTTAATTTTCACCTGATTCACAGCGAAGTCCGAGAAAATATTCCCTGCGCCGTTTCCCCTGGCATAAGAGGCGGAATTATGAGTGCCTGGGAGAAAAACTTGGCTGAATCGAAGGGGACCCAGAATGTGTTGTCTCTCCTTCATCCAGGTTGGCTGCGTCCTCACGCAGTCCATTCCCTTTATTCCACCCTCGGGCGTCTGCCGCGCTATATGGACTGCGGAGAAATGATAATGACCGAATGACAATGGCCTTCTGGTAGATTAAAACGAGACACTCTGTACATAGTCGGATTTCGAAGAAAAAATGTAAATAACTCCTCAACGTTTCGCCACAAGTTCGCTTTGTAACGATTTTCTGCCGTTGAATGCTAAGAAAAATTCGTTCGCCACCTACATACGCATCGCGGTTCGAAGGAAAGCTCCGAGCTGGGCAGAAACTTCGTCTTTATGCGAGTCCTCTGGATCCCACTTGGGCCATTCGGTGTCGTGGTGGAAATTACAACTGGAGGATCTGATTCTAGCGAGTCGTGTTTCATGATCAAGATCTTCTCACTGGGTTCAAAATTCACGTTGTTCCAGTAAACCTCGATCTCGTGTGTCATCGACTCCGAGATTATCGGCGAGACCAATATACCGATACGGGATTGCCCTGTGAATGGGAGACTCCACAGTTAAATAGATAAGGCAGATGCGACTTGAAGAATTTTAGAAAGGTACCATTCTCCGCGGATGTATTGCAGACTCTTGCAGCGATGGTCCCATCGATGGCCATCAACAGGAAAGTGAGTACCAAGGTTGCCGTGCTTCCGCCCATGGTTTACTCGAATTTCTGTGACTTTCCTATTCCAATTAGAAACGCCGGTCAAACGGTATCAGATATACAAAATACGCACCTATCTTCCTCCCTTCAGAATTACTATAGCTGATCTTGCACAATAATCTCTTCATCTGCCGCGCTCCGGCAATAAAAATGATCGTTCGCGCGATTAGACGTTATTTAAATCCGCTATCAGAATCAGCCCGTGACGCACTGATTATAACTGTGCCCGATAGTTGACCCAACGCGAAGAATCAAACGTAATCATAGCTAGTGTTATCAATCCAGAGAACGATCTACTCGATCAATCAAGGCTCGGAGCACTTACAAGCTCCCTAAGTAAAACACCGGAGTTCGCGGCGAGGGAAAGAAGCAAACAAGTCTCCTGGAATTCACCAGCAATACAGATAAGGCTGGATTCGTTACAAGGTCGAAGAGTAAGGGAGAAAATAGAGGTCTTACCAGGGTATCTACGTCTTCAAACGGGGACCGTTTGACCCGAAGAGCATAGCCACCAGTTGCTGGACTTCTGATTACCCGGCACGCACGCGTGACAGGGAAGAGAAACGATTCAGATCGAAAACAGCGACGAAGAAGCGAGAAGACAAACAGGAAATCGCTGTACGGTGATTCGACTCTGTTGCACGACGCGCGGCACTGTAGCGTTCCGAGTAAAGTGCTTCGATCGAAATTCCCCTTAATTCAATTTACGATCGGTCGACTTTCAATCTTCCGCTTTGTAAATCACTCTCACGCGACAAGAAAGTGGAAACTACTGGGACTCGACTAGCTCACGTGTCTTACAAAGACCTCAGTCTTGCTTCGCATATTAACATTTCCCCCACGATCGTCTCTTCTGGGAGGTACATATTTACGTCAGCGCAACTACAAATTACATGACTTTCCCTTCCTGGCCACTGAAACTATTGGTTAGATCGCATTTAAACGGGTAATACATTTTTTGGTAAGTTCGTCGAAATTACTAGGGAGAGGGGTAGGTGTTAATTAATAATTATTGTTGAAAAGTATAATGCAAAAGAAAAGCTTTAAGTGCGTTTTATTGCTAACGGTAAGAGAGCTATTCATTACTTCAAAATTCTTTCATTAACGTATTAATATAGTAGCATAGTTTATCTAAATTTAAAATATTTAAAACATTTTCTCAAATATCTACGTAAAAATCACTTAATAGTTACTTACAGTCGCTCACTGCTGACGATACCCACCGTCGGTAATTGTTAATCAAATCAATAACCTTTAATTAGTTTTTATAAAAAATTTAGCGCTATTTTGGCTTCTTAAATAGAAAAGCAATATTCTAAAGTAGAAGCTATAATTTTCGAAGAGGAGAACTAGACTTTTTTCCAAGTTAATAGTGTGAAATTAACTTTGACGGCAGCCAATCAAAACAGTTCAGTTTCAACCGTCGCTAATGTAGTTCCCGAGCAAGCATTCGATCGATGCTCTCTATCGTTTCGCGTAAAATACATCGGTTCCAGTGAAATTTCCATAGAATTTCTCCGCGTTGCATTTGGCTATAATTTTGCATCGAAACGTCTGTGACTTCGAGTTTTCTGTGATCTAGTCGAATTTGCTTTCGAGGGGAGAGAGAGGAAGGAAGATGGATGCTCCAAACAAGGATCCTTAAAGTAAGTACAGAACGAGTTAGATGCTTTTCAAGTTATTTAATTTCTCTCCAACAGTAGAAACAAGTACAGTGTGTATTTATTTCAGGTGCAAGGTCTGTTGAGACATCGAGACAACTGTGGGATGAGCAACGTTCTTTCGTCGTCGCGAAGACATCCAATGGTAGGTGAACATTTTAAGTTAATAATAATAATGACGAACATCGAGGCGATGCTTCTACTTCTCTATTGGAAAGTAATGTGTACACAATCAAGATGGAAATAGGTATGAATTGGCGTAGAAAGGTAGCGTTGGGCTTGCCCCATACACTTCGATGTGCGGCGCGCTATTTGAATTTCGGCGGCAAATTTGAATCGCCTCTTTCTGCCGATCGACAATTACAGCTTATTCCTTCTTGAAATTATCAGTCAGTGGACAATTATTTTATCAGGCAAACGATGGTTATCGTTAGATTGAAGGATTGAGAAGGGATTGGTATAAAATATTATAACTAGTCTATGGTTTTATATAAATATCGATTAATAGTAGACAGGGAAGGAATATTGAACGAAGAGTTGCATTTCAAGGGTTTTACTCATCCTCCTTTATTACAAAACTGAGAAAAAAAAGAAAACTTTGCGAGAGTAACAAACTTTTGGCTTATGTGACTAGTTGTAATACTCAGCGGCAATACTAAATTAATGCAATTGTTGTAAGTATGTACATTCCCCGTGTAATTAAGTGTGGCGAGCTCAGGCGAAGGCCAGACGAGTTTCAATCAATTGAAACACTTCGTAGTAACGAAAACACTTGTAAAGCTATACGAATGTAACACAGAAGTCGAAATATCATAGTATCTGCTAAGTGATGCATTTCCAAGCAATATCATTTGGTTCCGCGATACGAAAACCTATCCCTGTCCTAGTGGCCCTTGAATTTTCAATCGAGTATATTAGAGTCGGTGTGTGAGGACACATGTTTAACAGTAGAGAAACGAATTTGAAACTCGTCTCCGGCTTTTCCCGCCACCGCCGATCCCGATAAGTCCTAGGGTCGCTTAAAACTCGTTATCTTACAGAATGCTAACACGTTCACGCGCGCGCGTCCATCCTTCAACCGTACAAAGTCGACGAAACACAGCATTCTTTGTCTGTCGACCGGCATTCCCGTACACTCGATCAACATGCAATCAGACTTCACTCTCGATCTACACTGGCACACATGTTCGCTTTTTTTTCACCAGGGTAAACGACAACTTAACTTATTTACGGATTACTGATACAGTCG
This sequence comes from Andrena fulva, assembly GCA_946251845.1. Taxonomy (NCBI): domain Eukaryota; kingdom Metazoa; phylum Arthropoda; class Insecta; order Hymenoptera; family Andrenidae; genus Andrena; species Andrena fulva. The sequence goes on along the minus strand of OX276329.1, from coordinate 53,727,979 downwards.
TACATCGTCATTCGACGCTTTCGAGCCGCGTTTCCAATCAACTTTCACATTTTCCATCGCTGTTTTCGAACGACGCACACTTGTCCATTCACCGATGAAAATAATTTCGAAAATGATAGATATCATTAGAATTGAAATTTTTTTTTGGATCTGCCGAGCCTCGCGGTGGGTAGTTCGCCTGGCAAAATCTACACGATTCATAGCCACTTGTTGGTCGACGACGTAATGCAACGTCCTTCCAAATGTGGAGAGCGTTTTCTCATAAAATCTAATTACAAATTTTATTTATATCAATATCCTACAAGCTGTCCACATATTTACATCTATATGTGGTACATATATAAAATCTCCAATGTCTACGACCTACTACCAAGTGATTCTAAAAGTGGAGCCTCGAATTTATCGACGTACTGCTACGTCTTCTGGGATATGTAAGTGTTGAGCTGTGTTACATCTTGTAACGACAATTCTGGACCCACCAACGTAGTACTACGCCTTTTCACTCGTAGCTTTCGCTTTCTACGACGTACCAATACGTTCTAAATGTGTATCGTTGGTATCGATCGAATTTTCGAGGCTCAGCTTCGGAATGTGATTATTCTGATTCTGCAGTTCAATGCTCGTTAAATCGTCTCTTAAATAATAGAAGACGGCTGGAAATCTGCATGTAACAGGTTCCTCGACAAATGACGATGTACGACCATGCATAAATACTAAACTAAGTCGCTATTCGTAGTCTCTGTCTTGGAAGACACGGTATGGCAGGATTTTTTGATTAGGAATAACGTTTCTCAGGGAAAGGTATGGATTTTGGTTTCGTCGCCGCGGTACACTTCGATCTCTTAGGCTCGCCTACGAGAGTAAACGAACATTCACCCTGTTGTCCAGTGATCATTCTATAGAACGAGGGCGAGCTCGTTCTATGCTGCCCGACGCCGTGACTCGACCGTCGTTGACCAACGAAAATTCGGTTAGATCCGGGGTCATTTAAATCCTATTCGCAACTAGCTATTATAAATAATTAAGAGGACAATTAAAGAGAAACCGTGAGGTACCCGTAACTCTGACCGTGCAACGCAATCCCAATACAAGTCGGGATCGTGCACAATGTTAATCGTTAACGAATCACGCGGGCGCGACGCAGGAGCCCCTTCTAAGGGGGGTAGCAACGATCGTACGAAATATAATCACTACGCGTCTCGAGCTTCTCTGTGTACATTAAGGGGTCGTAAGTTCCGTCGGGCGACTGTAGTAGCGCAATATAGCGAGGGATTAATATAGAATATAGAAATATACAACGAAACGGGAGACATTTACACGCCTACATTATAAAACTAAGTCTTCAGTGTCAGTCCATTGAAATTCTGCCGTTTGTGCGTTCGAGAAACGCCCACCCTAATGTAGTACCGTAACTAGACCAGGATCACCGACAGGAATTAGTAGCCCGTGACGAGTTAAATTTCCCACCCACGGAGCCCGCCAGCGGCTCGGAAGGAACGACCGTGAAAGAAAATCGATGAGGGGGAAAGTAACGAGGCGGAGGGGGGTAGGTGAAAACGTACTGGGACGCGTGATCTTCGACGAGGGTAGCGAACACCTTTCGGTAGCCATTTTTCCAGACTTCCTCTCGACGAAACTAAAGCGATCTGACCCACCAATAATCGTGCGCATCGACATTTCTCTTGCTCCATTCTATAAAATATAAATGTTACTCGTGATCAAGCAGCTGACATTGGAGGGTGTTTTTTTTTTAGCGTGGCTAAATTCGATAGGACTCTCTTATCAGCTAGCTAACCGGTTAAATCGCTTAGGCTTAGGCAACTAAGGTGCTGTACATGGTGTCGTACGTAGCGATCCAGGCTACGATTTCTGTGACTTTCAATAAATTACGCTATCCTAACGGCGCTCTTTCCCTCTGTGCGGAACGAAACAGGGTGAGATTCTAGCGGTTACTTAAGCTTGGTCGCTCGCCCTATTAACCCTGGCCGAAATCTGTATGTACGTGCACGGAGACGGCTGCTGTACACGCGCTGTGGTATTTAGAAACGTGTAATCTGCGATTGGACCACTTATTTAGCGCCGAAGAATAAGTAGAGAGTACACCTGTGTATGCGTGTACAGAGACTACGAGACTATTGATCCGTTGGAAATTAACGAGGTGTTTTATAAAGTGAAACGTAAGTAGGTTTCTGTGACTTAGCGAACAAGGAAATGCCTTCTAGTTACGGCACTGACGTAGTGTTTATATATATATTCATATATTTAAATTAAAAACACTCCCCCCAACGCGCGTTTCCCCTCGGAAGCATAATGCGCAGCATGTCCCCCACGAGAAACGCGCGCGAAACGATCTCTCCCCTGCCTTCAGGCACTAATCGGCAACAATAAATACTAAAAATCGATCACCCAGATAGAACGTGCGTTTGACGCGAACAGTGCATTCGACTGGCCCAAAACCAGCCCCGCTTTATTTAATCACATCATTACCTAACATCGTGATTCCTCCTCGTATTTATTTATCCCCGTTGCAGCCGCCCTCGGATCTGAATCCTCATTATTTACACGATTTACATTCTATTATTGCAACAGTAAAAAATATTCGTATGTTCTTTCTCTCGAAGCTCGCGGAATTATACGTTTTAATGCCCATTAGAGTATTTTGATTTCAAGAATATCCTACTTTCCAGTCTCCTCTCTCTGTGCGCGTATGCGCGTGTCGCGAAAATTCAAGCTTCTTTCCACCCTTTCTCTTTGATTTAATATCGTAGGTATTGGTCGATATAGAACACTGAACGAGGATCGGTTCGCTAAACGTTATCCTCCGATTAAGTAGATAAATGGTAACGATCAACGCGACGGGTGCAGAGGATATCGAAAAATCAACGACGCGACGCGATTCTTCTCGAAGAAACGAGCAGAAACTGCGGCGTGAAGTTTTCTCGTACGAGCCGCGGTTCTCGAGGAAATCGAATTCGAATTCGTGCGCGCTGCGCGCGCAGTAGATCGCGCGCATACTTTAAGGGGACTAGGCAGTCAGAAACTCGATTTTTTTTTGTTGCATTTTTCGAAAGTACCACCCTTCCCGATTAAAATGCAGTTTGGTTTATGTTAAAATTCGCAAAATTGAGGATTTTATAGCCGAAACGGTCGAGCGCGCCATAAACCGTTTCTGCGCGCACGCAGGTAGACTAGATTCCTCTTTCGAAACTTTAAGCGCGTTTTTCTCGGAATCATATTTCCTCTTCGTTTTGCAGTGATTGGGAAAAAACGGAGGTATCAGTCGATTTGAAAAAATTCAGCATATATGAAACATGTCTAGTTACGACCTGGACCTACGCATAAGTCTGTAAAAACTCCTGGTTTGTCAAAAAAAAAAAATAGAATGGCTCTTTTCCCTGGCGAAAAGTGACGTTTCTTTAAAATTTGCCGTTTTGCAGCCACCATTTTTATAATTTTGATTTTTTTTCTTTTTCAATAGGTTCAGGGCAGAATAGGGGCCAGGGCAAAGTATAAATTTCAGAGGATATTTCACCATTAAATTTCTTACGACCAGAATCACTGCAAAATTACAGCGGCTCCAAAAAAAACGCCTACATATCAGACGACTGTAGCGCTGTCATACATATGTATGTAATATTCAAATCATTTATTTTTTACTGGTTATAGTATTAATAAACATTACCCAAACGTACTAGTCACAATTTGTGTTCATCTCCTTGTAATTAATTCGCAAAAAATACTTGATTTTCGAGCGATCTGACTGCCTAGTCCCCTTAAACAACTTCGCGACCGATTATCTCGGAAACCAGGGATCCTACGAGAAAACTGTATTCCACATTCTCGATTTATTTGTTCACGAAGTGTCGTGTCCTATAACTTTGTGTCTAGTGTTTTAAGATATCCTGTGCACCTTACAGTCGGCAACGTGCAGTCAAACATTTATATTTATTATTGGTCTATCGTCCATATAGTTATCGAAATTTTCATCGATATTCGCGCAAAATTAGGCCAACGTTCCCTCGGTAACGTTCTATCTGGGTACCCATCGTTATTACGTACGCCATTATTTACAGAATATATACAACATGTGCGATGGTGAACTATGAGCATCTCAAAGTGATTCCTTCGCGCGCAGCTTCCGTTTACTGGAAATCGCAGACCCTTAGACGTGTCTGATACAGGAAAAGTTGTTCAGTGATGAATACACTCTATCAAATATAAAGCCTTGCAACAATAAGCACAGAGAGAGATCAGATTAAGTTCACAGAACTAATTCTCCTCGATTTCATCTGCACTAGAATGATCGGACATTTTTAGCGAACATTGCTGAACTGTTCCGCAAATTCCAGTAAACCAGCCGGCTGCTGAATCGTAAGTAGAGGACCAGAAGATAAAGACGGAATAGTTGAGAGTTAAGTTGAACGGATCAGGGCTGATTCAGTAATTGAAGATCTCTGAAATTACGATTGTTTGCCCGTGCTCGATAATCTTTCTGAGAAATTAAACGTTTAATGCCTGATTCCGTTCCCTTTCCCGCGTAATTAGACCGCAGAGTCGAACACATCCTCGCAACGAAAACAACTCTCTCTCTCTCTCTCTCTCTCTCTCTCTCTCTCTCTCTCTCTCTCCAAACTATCGTAATATCTCACAATACCTCTGATCGTTAATTATACGCGATTAAATTTAATTATTACACTTTCAAGCGCATCTTTAACCACCGTGCCGGCTTAGGTAGAATCACACGATCTAGAAAAACGATTTCCATAAAATCAGACTTTCGATTACGTGGACTATTATCCTCTAAAACGATCGCCCGATAGCTTACTGCCGCCATCGACGTGAGAAGTATATAAATAAAGTATTCTACGGAACCGAGTGATATATCTCAGATATATTGCTAAAAATAAAGGAACTTCTTAGTGACCCTAGTAAAAGATACAGCAAGTGTACGTCGAAAGATACGAAAAGTTAATAATTTACGAGCGGTATAAACATAGAAAACCTACGTCAAGGATTAAAAATATCTGTATATATGTACAGCACTTTCGTTTCACCCGGACAATCGATCCAGATAATCGAAAGCATCCGAAAATATCGGTACAGCGTGTGATGCAAGTTCGCGAGGGAGCGAGCTCTAGAATGTTGGTCGTGGCACTGACCCTGACCGTTTCGATATCATCCTTCCCCCTTGGTCCGCGAGGGAGCGATGAATCGAACGACGCCTCGAAAACGATGGAGGGTTTTATCGGTGGAGCTCAAAGGAGGAGGTTAATCCAGGCCCCTGGACCCTCGAACGAGTCGATAAAACGCTCCTACTCTATGTTCCTCTCTTGAACTGTAACACCGCGTGCGTCCCTGTATGCTCCCAATCCCCCTTCGATCGATCATGAATAAATAATACGGCCGCCGCAGAAAAATACTTATCCGAATATCGTTACAATAAAATAGAGATACTCTTTTTGTCTCTTAGATTCCCTCTTTGCTTACCCCTTAGCTTACTTTTATACTTATTATTGCGAAGATTGTTGGCATGCTTATTGCAAGTTTACGTACAGGATACACCGCCCTCTCGAGGGAGCTGCGTGACCCGTCTACGCGATCGTTAGGCGTCTCTCTGCTCCTTCGTTCCAGCTGGAGCCATTAAGCCGCGATCCCACGTGTCTCATACAGCACCGTTGCTATTCGAAAATATCGTGCATTATAGAGGTGTTAAGTCGCGCTCCCACATGTACGGCACGCGATGCGGAGCAAACTCGAAGTGGCTTCAAAGGAATAGCTTTTACGTGGGAGCGTGGCTTTCGGTTAGTTTCACAAAGTGGAACGGTACGTGTTATTAATATAGCTCTCGGTGTGGTTTGTCTTGCGTTGAATTCGTGGCGTCGTAACTTTAAGTATCTTTCGCGTTGCACATTGTTCGCGTGGGAGCGCGGCTTTACGAGGACGGGTCGCGCATCCCGTGCGAACGGTATACGTGTAATAAGGAACTCTGGTATGTGGATTCTCGTATGGTTGAACGCGCAAGTTGTCTGGCTTTCCGAGAGCTCGGAACTGTCAAGTCCTGCCCGATATATTCCGATCGATTCGTTATTGTTGTGTACAGCTGACTATGAGGCGATCCTTCGTCGATAAAATACGCCGAAATTGTAAAACCAACTGCTGCTAAGCTGAATTTCGAGAAGCACAGCACTGAGAATTCAGTTCTCTTCCGTATACAGGCTGCTCCAAAAACCGTTACACCGGATGGGATCTAAGTAGCATAGAAAAATGATTCAGAATTCCCTGAAACTTTGTAGAACATTAATCTTCGACGTAAGATAGAAATTAGTTGTACGATTTCGGCTAATTCCCTCAAACAGAGACACCCGATTCTAAGACTCTACTGTCCTCAATTCCCATGTCCTCGGTATCGGAAGTACGGTAATTCGAATGGGAACGGTAATTTCACACCAACACGTTGAAATTCATCGGTCGTATAAAAGTTAAGCAAACCTGGAGCAATTACAAAAATGCGGGGAACAGGGCAATTTTCTGTGGTGCCCCGACAGATCGAAAGAAAGTCAGCTGATCACGCGAACGATCAGCTGATTTTGCCGCGACTGTAGGTCCCCCAAGAATGTTCCGACGATGTTGTTCGTAGATATGTATATGTAAACCGTGATGTGGCGAGTTGAAAACACTTGGCAATGGAGCACGACAATGCAAATTCGATCGATCGTTTCCTCGAAAGCATCGAGAGGAGCGCGATCGACGAGAAAAGTACCTGCGGACTCGAGCACGTTTCCTCTGGTCTCTGCGAAAACCGTCTCATACAGTGAACTCATTGTTACTCGTTACTTTTGTGCCCTTCACCCTTCGGAAACCATCCCTCCAGGCGCATCTTTGCAAGTCGTAAAGAAAAAGAAGCTTCTCTTCGCAAACTCTGCGAATCGACCTCGTTACCCCATTCCCAACGCAAAATTTCCCCGTGGCTTAACTAAACGATTCGACAAAACTCGTCGTTCCTATAAAAGACGATTTAACGCGATCAGCACCAAACACGAATGGAAAGTATACAAGTGAAGAAGGAGCTCCAAGCTATCCAGCGAATATGAAATAACAAAGAATTCATTGTACGCGAAACGTAACACGAATGGGCTCTACGAAAACGCGACTTCGTATAATTAATCAGTTCTTTGCGCGATACGAGGCTGGTCCGGTTAGTAAAAGCCACCGTGACTCTAAGAATCGCTACTCTAAGCAACGGAACACGGAACAAAATGGTGTGTATTGTATATCCGCGCGTGAAAGGACAATGATACAAAAGTAACCCTTTCGAGGAATGAAACAGTTCGTAGACTTGCATGGCCTGAGGAACTAAGAGCTTTTGGTTGCGCTTTAGGAAAATGTTCCAGCGCCCGAACGGATCCTGGGTGGGGCACGGTCGGGCGCTTTTGGTTTCGGTTCGTATACGGTGTCCTCGTGGAGCCTCGACGCCCGTACACAGTGTGGGCGAAGGTAAAGGGTAAAAAAATCTCTTTAGTCGCTCGTCGCCATCAAGGTCCTATTCGTCAACGAGCACCGAGAGACGAGGACGAGGCCGTCCTCGTGGTCTGTGGTGCGCGCTGGGCCTATCGCAAATATTGTCCTGAGTATCGTTTGTACATTATATCTAGAAAAAAGGTTTCGTGACTTGTGGATGTCTCGGTGAATCGTACACCAGGGTAAAATTAAGCTACAGAGCGTGACTCTAGTCTCATCGATCGAAGGGTACATCTTCCATGTTGGCTACGTTACCGAAATGCTGGAAGCCGTTCTTGAAGATACGGCCCCTGCTGGTACCCGCCTTCGTCTGATCGAGGAGCGTCACGTTGTCCTCGAACTCCTTCACCCACCTGGCCGTCTCGTTGCCCCAGTGGAAGCGGATAGGGGCAGCGTGGTGGTAGGGCTTCTTCACGCCCGAGTTTCGGCTGTCGATGCCCTCCGTCGTGTGGTAGAACGATCTCTCGCAGAAGTCCTGACTGAGGAACGGCTCCAGCTCGGTCACGATCTCCATGAACGTCGGGCGATCGTTGGGTCGCCATTTAAAGCACTTCTCCATGATCTTCTGCATGTTCTCGGGGCAGCCGCGCGGTATCGTCAGCGTTCCTTTGTGCAGCACGTGGCTGAGCACCTCCTCGTTGGAGAAGCCTTGGTAGGGCATCTCGGCGAGGGTTAGAATCTCGTAGAGTACCACGCCGTACGACCAGACGTCCGAGTCGGACGTGAACACGCCGTCGGACAGGTTCTCGGGTGCCATCCACCTGATAGGGAGCAGTCCCTTCTTGCCGATTTTGTAGTAGTCAGTCTCGTAGACGTCCCTCGCCATACCGAAGTCGCCGATCTTGCAGACGAGGTCTTTGGCGACCATGCAGTTCCTCGCTGCCAGGTCACGGTGAACGAACTTCTTCGACTCGAGATAGGCCATACCGTCCGCGATCTCCGCCGCCATTCTCAGCATCCTGCAGGGGTTTGGCACGAGATGGGTGTCACGGATGCGGCGCAGATACGTCTTCAGGTCCCCGTTCTCCATCAGTTCCATGACGACGAACGGGGGGCTGTCGATGGACACCACTCCGAGGAGCTTGATGATGTGGTAGGTGGAGAAGTTCTTCATCACCGAGGCCTCGTTCAGGAACTCGTTCCTCTCCCGCTGGTTGGCGGTGCTCGAGATGGTCTTGATCGCCACGGGTGTCGTTTTATCAAAGTATCCGCGATACACCATGCCAAAGTTGCCCAGTCCAAGCTCCTCCAGGATCTCGACGCTCTCCCTGGGCACCTCCCAATCGTCGATCACGTACTTGGTCTCCATGTAGTCGGGGTTCACGCTGGCGATCAGCCGCTCCTGTCGCTTCTTCTTGTGCTGCTTCCTCAGAAAGAAGAATATCACGACCATGGTCGTGGACAGAATGCCAAGGATCAGACAGGATATCAGCGTGACGGGGATGCCGTTCCTTACGTTTATCGTGAAGTAGATGGCCTTCGAGAAGCAACCGTCTCCGGCCAGCGACGTCGATCGCACCCGTAGGCTGTACTTCCCAGGACTCAGGTTCCTGACCAAGTAACTGCTTGCACTTTCGCTGCGGCCGGTGCGCGGTATGCATTCCGTGATCTTCTTCGCGTTCGTCACGTCCAGATTCGTATACTCCACGGTGTAAGACACAGTGAGAGCATTGGGATCCTTCACCATGTCCCAGGTCACCTCTACTATGGTATTATTGCTCACGCGAGCTCTGACACCGCGCACGTCGTCCGCGTGGTCCCGTTTCTTCGTCCTGCTGTTCGTGTACTGTATCGACGAGCACATGTGCGCCTCGCCCATCTTTATACCGCAGGCGGCCACGGTTATGATGTACCGCGAATAGTGGCGCAAGTTCCTCATCACGTACGAGTTGTTCTGGCCAGTGACATTGTAGATCACGGTCGTCTCGCCCGTGTAACCCACGAACGACCTCTTGATATCGGTCTTGGACGGCTGCCTCTCTGACTGAGTGGCGGACAAGTGGTTGGCCAGCTCGTAGAACTTCTTGTCCATGGAGTTGTAGCTGTTGTCGACGCAGTAGTCCTTCCAGCCGGGCGACATGTAGCTGATGCTGGTGTTCTCGTGACAGAATATCTCGAACTTCTTCGACGTGACCACATTGGTGGCCGCGTTCTTGGAACAGCACGAGCCGATGTTGATCACCGGTGTCCGGACGGTCACGTGGGGCGTGTTCTCGACCTCCGGCTCGTACTGCAACGTATTGTTGCAGTAGTTCCGCATGGAGATCAAGCCTTCCTCGTCGTACAGCATCGTGCTGGAGAGCATGTAGTAGCCTATAGGCCCGTTAGGGTGCAGGGGATTTTCCCATTTCACCAAGATCTCCGTGTCGCTAAGGGTGGACGACATCACCATGACCGGTGGCGATGGCACGGCGCTCTTTGTCCTGAAGAAGATGATCTCCGACTGACCCACCCGGTTCGACAAGAAGTTCATGCTCTTGGCCATGAAGGTCTTCACGTAGACGCCGTACATGGTATATGGCTTCAGATTAGCGATATGCTTGGACACGGTCGTGTTCCTCTTCGGTATGTCAACGTCGATCACCTGCCAGGTGTTGTTGCCGCCGCAGGCGTTCATCTCGTAGCTGATGTTCCGGTTCTCCGTCTCGACGTAGTGCAACAGGTAGCTGAGCAGCTGTTGGCCCTCGGGCGGCTTGTCACTGTACTCCCACACTAGGTCCGCGTAATCCGGCCCCAGATGCTTCACCGTGATGTTTATACCGACTATGTTGCACGCCACTTTCTCGCCGTTCGACTCCGGCTGCACCTCCATGTCGGTGAAGTTGGTGATGTTCACCATCTTGCTCAGCTCCACGATCTTCGAGAAGCACAGCTTCGGGTTGTAGTGGAAGAACAGCCTGCCCCTCTCGATCCTGATACTCCGCTCCGGCGGGAACAGGCCCGACAGGTTCGGATTGTCGACCACCGTCAGGCTGGCGTTGTTCAGGTCCAATCGCTCCCCCTTGATCACCTTCAGCTTCTTGAAGAAACCCAGCGACGTGATCGGGAACGAGTGGGTGATCTTCACGTACTCGGTGATCTCCTCGACCAGGCTGAACGCGTCGCTCAGTTCGTTCATAATATTCGGGTTCCCGTTGCGAATCTGAAAGTCCAGGGCGCCTTTCACGATGGTCACGCCGCGGAACCGTTGCGCGTCCGAGATGTGGTGTATCAAGCCGCCGTGACTGATCTTCTGGCAGCGATTCTCGCAGGCTCGACACGTGGTCATCTGCAATTTCACGAGAATCCATATTACTTTAAAGGGACATTTGTAAATGATCTGTGAAGAATGTGAGGCAAATTGCGGACGATTGCTCGAGTTCTAAGCACGATTGAACCTTTCGAGCAACCTGTCAATCGGCTAGAAAAGCTTCGTACATTGTGCTCGTCGCGTGTATCCTCGAATCCGTCAGGGCAGTGAGTGACGCAGGTCCCATTGAACGGTCGCCAGGATTGTCCTTCCTCCAAGAAGTAGAACACCCTCTTCAGGCGATTCATTTGATAGCACTCGTCTCTGGCGATGCAGCGTCTCGCAAGATAGGCGTTTCTGCGAGAAAGATCGCACCCGTTGGCAGCGTATCTAACAAATGGGGTGGATCAAACGCATATCTACATATATATCACTCACAAATGGCTGGGACACGTTTCCACACATTTCCCTTCGCGCCTGTAATGCTTGCAGACGTAGCAATCGCTGTCAGAGGGACCTAGGCATTCACCCAGACACTGCTCGTGACACATCGGCTTCTCTGTCATCTGACACCGCTGGGCTGACCAGCACAGACCCTCCGGGCAGTGGTTGCACCCTGGATGTCACACGATTTCGTAATTATATATTCGAATGGGGTTGGAGACTTGGGGAATTAGGTACCCGCGATATACATAGAAAACCTCTGAATAACAGCCACTTGGATTTTTAGAAAAGCGTAACACGACCACAAGTTGTGAAGGCGAGTCGAGCACCGAAGTGAAGGAATACCAGGGTAATTGAAAGTAGTACCGGGGCAAGTGACGTCCTCCCCGTTCTCCTTGATAACGTTCTCCCCAGCGGAGACGATAAGGTCCCAGTTGAGGGTGTTGGTGTAGCACAGGGACGGGTTCTTCTCGATGCGAACGCTGCCCCTCGAGATCTCGGTCAGCTTGGTCAGGCCGATCTGAGAAAGAAAATTTCCGCGGGCACGATTCAGGCGCAATATCGGCAGCCAGAGGTCGAAAGACTGCTTAATTCGATTGGCTAATTAACGCCACTTGACCCCCGCCGAGTCAACTGGCTACGCCGAGCGAATTGGAGCGAGGAGAAGCCTCCGAAACAGCCAGTTCTCCTCGCCTCCTCCCGCCGTGGGAACGATTCACGAGAAGTCAGCGTCTCGCAACGAACAATCGATCAACGGGATCCAAAAGCACATCCGATGCTTCTTCCGCGTAACCTCAGCTCGCGAATCACGGTAGACGAGCAAAGGAACCGATCCTCCCCCATCCCCGCGAAAAATGACACCACCATTATTTGCCACCTCTGTTGCGAATTCCCCCGGATCGGCGTTTATTTTCAGAAACAACACGACACGTTGCCCAGTGTTCAGCGGAGGCTCCTCGAAAAAATATTTGCTCCGCAAACAGTTTTTCCCCGTTGGAAGCGTACTCCCGTTTTCCCCCCAATCGATACCCTTCGACGGGATCCCGGAAATAGAGGTGTGCAGCCGCGCTTACCTCCTGCAGATTCTGCATTTCGTACACCATGAACGCGTAATCGGCGAGCAGGATGTTGCCCCTGATGACCTCGAGGTTCGGGAACAGCCTGCCGATGCTCTTGAGGCCGTGCACGCGGTAGAGGAGCAGGTAGCCGGTGATCTCTCGCAGCTCGGGGAACTGCAGGTCTTCGAACTCCTTGTCGGACGCGTTCTCCAGGAGGACGATCTGCAGGAAGCCCTCTATTACGCGGCAGCCCCTCATCATCGCAAAGTACCCGGCGGTGTTCCGAATGTCGATGCTCTGGCAGATCCCGTCGCCGAGGGTCACGTTCTTGTACTTCCGCGACTTCGCCTCGGTCTTCGAGGTCGGCTTCGGAAGGTTCGACGACTGTCCCGGCTGTTGGTTCGTCTTCGCGTTGGCCTCCGTCGATCTGCAACAAGGGGATACGTTCGGTGCAGGTGCGTCTGCGTTTAGGATTTAAGGGGTTATACCTAGGCAGGCGGCCGAAAAGAGGCGAATGTTCGTGAATTGTTTTGAAAAAGTGGAAGCATTACCAAAATTACCAAATGTTCTTTAAATGTTGCTCTTTTAAGTGCAAAAAGATCTGTAAAAATATATGCTTCCGCTTTCTCAAAAAAAAAATCACAAACATTCGCCTCTTTTCGGCCGCCTGACTAGGTATAACCCCTTAATACAGTATGGCGCGTCGACAGAATTCGAGAAAGGTCCCAGTTCTGTGTATCCTTTCTCTACTGTCACCTTCTGCTCGGCAATCTTCTTCAGACTTGAGCGCAGTCGATATTATAATTTGAGATGTTACATTGCATTATCAAAAATGATCATCTTAAAGAGTGGACTCGTTACCCAGCCGTGACTCTGACTACTATCCACCTTCAATAGGGTCACGGCATCATACATGCTGCATCATACATGCTGCATCATACATGCTGCATCATACATGCTGCATCATCGACGCAATAAGCAAGAAACAAGTATGTACCTGGAATCATCGATCGCCCTGTTGCTCCTGTAAGAGACAGCTGGATCGTGGAGCACGCGATCTCCCAGGTTGTGAATGGTGTGGATCGCCTGGTATCCTGCCCCAGTACGACCGTCGTCTTTCCTGACCACGCGACCGGGATCGTACTCGCCCTTAACGGCCTCGTGGTGGACGCTGGCCGCCATGTTCGACCACCTCGTGTCCTGGCAGCACGCCAGCCGCGCCGCGACGCAGAGGGATACGATCAACAGCAACCACCTCATCCTCATCTCCTTGTCTCATCGACACTGTACTATTGACGAGGCTATCGTCAAACCTTCCTAAATTATCCCACCCTCCGGAGTTCTTCCACCTCCGTCACGCGTCTCCCGATTAATCGGCCGGATCGATCGGCGCGGCCGTTGCGGCCCTCCGCACGAGCTGCGGCTCTATTACGGACCTCGACCAGCAAAGTAGCTCGATTACCGAGCCAAGACGCTTCGTGACCTCGAAATTATGTCTGTCTTATGTCCGTCAACTTCGACGACTGCCCGGTCGAAATTCAAGGATGGCTCTCCTCAATGGGGCTCGCCCGGCTGGCTGGCTTGGCTCATGAAATTTTCAACTTTCTACCTTGCAGAAACGGCGATCGGGAACGATCAACTGTTGCAGCTGCTCTCGGTCGATGGCTCTCCTTCGTCGACCTCGTTATAAATCAAATCTCGTCATGCTCCCTTCCTTCCTCCGCTGAGAGATCGACCGCCGAAGCGGTCCCTTTATCGCTCGCGAAAGGGAGCTCAGCTTCTCCGAACACTCGACCGACACTTTGGCCAGATACCTCTCCGCGTGTAGACTAGTTCTCGCTGTCTGGAGATGCGGTGTCCTCGAAGCGCTGGGGATGGCTAATCACATCGCGACGCTGTTCCAGAGCTACTCCCCGTTCAAGGCGAGAAGGACATCCTGGGCTCCGGCATCCTGCAATCAAATCGGCCACCACGTGGCCCGCGGTTAGAGAGGCCTGCTTCGGGAAACGTGCCTCGGCAGTGTCTCGGTCCCTGGGTTCTCCCGGCGTTCACCGTACTCGCCAGAGGCATGCAACTGACCGACCACTTAACCCATTAAAGTCAGCCCGACCCATTTATAGAACGTGCCATGTTTTGCCTCGATAGGCGCTCAGGAAGCGCTGGAAACCCTTTAAATACCCAATTCGCGTCACTACCCTGATGCTTCCACTTCCCTCCTCCCTTTCGTCTCTTGTTAGCTAACGACAGCTAGCGTCATTTAGCAATGGATCTATACAGTTCTATCTTTGGTATCTAGCATTTCGGCTGTTGAGGAAGCTTGACATTTCCGACACCATCCCTCTATTTTAATTGTAGTAGTACCGATCTGGCTGCAGCTACGAAAGTATCCTCGAATGGTCAGTCGATTTTGCTCCGACTTGTATCTGCTGTTTTCGATAGCTTTTCCTTTTAGAATTGAGGTTCCCGGTGATCAAAGGAGCGACGTTACTTGCCGAAGGCAACCTGGACCACTGGGCTAATGGATCAACCGCGATCTTTCCGTTTCGTCGAATTAATCAGGCTTCTGGCCGACCGGCGGACATGCCACGCTCCGATATCTTAACTCGAAGGGGAGAACCTACTGATTAAAGGTCAAAGACACCCGCGGAAACGACCTGGGATTCGCGCAGTCGGCTGCGTGCACGTGGGAAAGGTGAGCGCTGGCTCGTGAATGAGCAGCGTCGCAGCTATAGAATATTGAGTACAATAGAAATTCTTTGAAATTGGACAACAGAAGAACTGCAAAGCAGGGCCCGATCTAGCACCTCCGCTGGATCTGGGCAAAAATCATTTTTGCCGCCCTTTAATTATAAATGATTAGTTTCAAATATAATTTTTGACAGTGAGTGACATTTTTTTAAAAGCCTTTTGTTTATGAAAAAAATGGGTATTCTTGAAAAAAAAAACAGTATCAATTTTTTACCGCTTCCTGAAAAAGTTGGACTACTTTCTATTGGTTTTTATTGATTTTAATTTCCTTTTTCTACCTTTTTCTTCTATTTGCCGCTCTGGGCAGTGTTCCTGCCGCAAAGGTGGACCGTTTTAAATGTGATGAAGCGCGGCTGCCTCGCTTTCGTGCGTGCTGCCTAAGAACGATCGATGGCCGGTGCAGCGCGGTGCAAAATACGTAGGTGCAACCACTGCACTGTTCAGTTATATTTCGGTGGCAAGTATAATTATGTTGCACCACAGGCAACGAAACAAGTTCTCTGCGTTCGAGTCCAACAGCATTGGCTCGACTCGCCGACATATGCGTGGAATGTTACCGGCCAGAAATCCACTTCATCCGTTCTGAAACCTGAATTTGTTCGCGCTTACATTGGATTCCTACAGACTTGCGCCTTTTTAATGAGCAGCGACCTGCACCGCATAACTTACAATTACAGGCAATATCTGATTAAAATAAATGTAGGAAAGATCAAGCGAGGTAAAGTAACTGGGTTTCAGGGAGCTTGTGTTCTCCTTTTGCTTGTCAGTGATCGTAAGAGACTCGTCGATTAAGTTGTAAATTGAAAGTACTCCCTATCGAATCCACGACACCTATATCTTTTAGGTCTAGTTCTTCTAATCAAGATTCTTCTAATTAGATTTCACTTCTTATTAAATACCACAACTCCAAACTGCAACTTATCCACGCACAACCCCCAAAGGCTCCATCTTCCAAGCGCTGCACACTTGCTCCGCGATTTTCGGCGCCCGATCGAATCACGTCGTCGAGTCGTAAGGCTCGCCCCCGCGTCACGTCCTCTCGTTTTAATATCCTCGGTGGCGCAGCGGCGAGCGACAGACTTTCGTGCTCGCCCAATAAATTTCGCGTGACGAGCCGTGAAAGAAAATGAAACGGCCCGGGGTCCCGGGGAGGAAAACACCGCTACCAGTAATAAAAACGGATTTACTCCGTTCGCCGAGATGACAGTGGCGGAGCCGGAAATTATAACGCGCCGCCGGCTGCCGCCAGCTACGGGGAAACGTATCGAGAGGTCGAACCGCACTGATATCCGTTTGATTTCCTGCGTTTAGCCGACCACCGTCAAATGAACTCGCGATGGGTTTGTTAGCGGGCGACGCGCGCGCGCACCCACTTTATTTTCTCCATCGACAATCGACAATCAATGGGCACTTGGCGAACTTCGATGGGAAGAGGAGTCGGTTAATTGGAAGAACGAACCTTTCATTTGAGTAATTTCCAAACCACCCTTACATTATCCGCCATTCACCCAGCGCTGGGTTACAGTTGCAAGGAAATCAATCGCAGGGCAGTTTAGACGCCTGCCCCACCACTTTTATATTGCGCTGCCGCTACCGCGGAGTTGGGGCTGGTGATCTTGGGCGGTAGAAAGAGAGGGAAGGATTTGATCGAGCAGAGAAGCGCCGAGGATCGATGCGTAAGGACCATAGACGTCGTAGCAGGCGATTAATTTCTACGAAAATCTGGCACAATTCCGCCCATTCATAACTGGAGACGCGACACTGATGATAACGAGCTGATAAGCGGGGCAGATTGGCTCGTGCCTGGTCCCTCGTTTCTTATCGCCCACTCCGTCGAGGAATTCGGAACGACACGCGACGTGGACAGCTTAGCTTACTTCCACGGAAACGGGCCCAAGTTTCGTTTCCCCGAGGAAAAGCCCTGGGAACCAGGCCTCAATCTCGCTTTCACAATCTTCGAGGCGCAAAAATCTATAATTTCTCAGAGATAACAATATCAAAGTGCGCGCATACGATTTACTTAATACCTATGACGATAAAAATATCGCAGCTATCCCTGAGTTGTATGTAGATTTCTCGAAGAACCTGAAAACTTAATTTCTTGCCTAGCAGGATTGTAGAACAGCGGATCCATGAAAATGTTCCATGCAGAATGGGAAACGGACTCCGGTTTTACTCCACTATCGATTCTTTCGCGAGGTAGACGCGAACCCAGGGGGCGTCGATCGATTTCTCTCACAATGTTGCGAGTTAATTAATGGATCGTGATAACGCAACATCACGCGCCCACCGTGTGCCCGCTCTTACGAAAAAGTGTGCCGTTCGCCGCGACCATATTTCGCCACTACTATGTGTTATTGCTGTGCGCAACGGGTAAGTACTTACCTTGGGTTTCAAGTGGAAGGCGCCGTTCGTTATCAGACTTATCCTGGCTAACGGTTTGCTACTTTCTTTTACCTAGCCTAACGTGTTCCACTCGCCAGCGATTGCTCCTTCGCGATCCTCAATCAACGGTTCGCAAATAGCAATTTTAAAATTTTATACTCCCGGTTTTACGGACGAATCTGCGAGATGAAGACGATGGGGATTTGATCGTTTCTGTTCGAAATCTGCTACTAAGTGCGTAGATTCATATAGGAACACTCAGATGTCAGAATCATGTAAATATGGAAATCAGAAGAAGCCAAAACTCGGGTGTCGAGAAATATTTCTAGACGAAAGTTTACAAATGAGCCTGCGTATAGTGGATAAAGAAACTACATAGTTTGTTTTGTAGATTTCAAGCTGCTACACTGCTACCTCAATTTCTGTGAGATTCTGTGAACAGTTATATCCTCGCTTTCGTCCGTGCTGCCTAAGAACCGACGGCGATAAATATTCATTCAGCCGGTTTTATTATTGCGCTGCTACATTGTGGAACTATGTTGCCACATTTATCGAGATCTACACACACAGCGAATTAATTTATGTGGACTCCTTTCCACACACCCGACGCCTTCAAAATGTTGCTCCCGCGTTCCTGCGGTGTCCACCGTGGCGAAACAGAACCACAGTCCTAAAAAATCCGTACGTACTTCGCTCCGAAAATGCATACTCCAAACACCAATGAAATGGAGTTATTAAATGGAAATTTATTAATTTATAAAATTTTTGCATAGGTAATCCAGAATCTTTTAAAAAATCCCATGGAGTTCGGGGCCATTCAACGACTCTGCGCTGTCGCTGAAAAGTGGCGGGCAAGGGTAACGCCAGTGGCCAGCCACCGATCTGCGTATCTGACGAAACGTTTGAAGGAACGCGTCAACAGCTGACTCACTCAAACGTTTCAGCGGACCACAATTAGATGGACATGACGTTATAACTCCGTGCCGAAACTTTCCAGCAGTTCTACGAGCAGCTCCTTCGACGGTGCAGCGTGTCCTCCGCCATAGATATCTAAATAAAACGCTGTCCCCATTCTTCACCCACGTTTCCGCGTTTCTAGTTGTATAGCAATCATTGACCGTTCAGGAGTGATGATTCGATCAAGTACAGTCGAGCGAACTCGTCCTAAGGTAGAATGTCTCTTAGAGCTATTTGCGAAATTGTAGGCAACATTCTGCGGCGGATCTGGCGCGCGACGCCAAGGGCAGCTTTTCGCTTGGAATAACGAAAACGCGGCACAGCGTGTCCGCGTAACGCGCGCTGGCCAACTGCTACCACGTGCCACAGGAATTGTAGCCTTCGTAATGATATAATTAGTTTGGTCGTAATCACCGCCTGTCGCGATGTTACGCTAGATACTTCGCTATCGGCGAGAAAGCGCCAATCACGCGATAACAACTCCGCAAGCAGGTTTTCTGTTCGCGTTCTTTGGAATGGTACCCGCGCGTGGTACCGTTGCTCTCACGAACCGAGTCTTTTTATCGGGTATTCCAAGTCCTCCTTTCCAATTCCTTGGGGGTGAGAACCAGCGAAGCAATGTGGCAAACCGGGGCACGGCCGTCTCGCAAGCTCGAAGCAGGGAGGCGAGGAGCATAAATTATATTTCCGCCAGTGTAAACAAGGCGGGTGCGCGCGTTAACAAACGATGACAGGGAAATCTGATTTGCGCTGCCGCGGCCGCCTCTCGAACACCCCGACAAATTGACGAGCCAAAAATCGCATCGTTGCGTCAGAGCCGGCGTCGATCGCTTGCGTCACGTGCCTTATTTGTTATACCCTGAAGGGCCGGGGCGGAACGAACGGCGAGGTTTAACGAGGGACGACCCATTCGTGTCCCTTAAACGCACGTGGTACGGCTATCGATCCGCCATAATTCACCTACGCCTCGTCAACATTTACGCCTTGTTAAAAGCCTCGACTTTGCAATTAGTCGCGCACCGCCCCCCGTCGCTCGCTTGGTAAAATGAGTTGGAGCAAGTTCAGCTCCCGCGTCATAGGTGCAATCTTTCCCTCGGTCGTCCCTTTTACCGGTCAAAGTGCCGCGGTCCTAAACCCGCAGCTGCCTTATCAGGAGCAAGCGATAACGCAAAGTTACCGCTCCCGTGCTGAACGCCCGGCTTGATGAGCTTTCACTGTTACTTGTCAAGCAAGACCCCAGAGCCACTCTAAAAACTATACTTTCACACGGCGAGCGAGCCCGGCCCGCAGGAATAACGTAAGCAATGCCCGCACCGGAGGTGGCCCCGCGCAAAAGATTTCAAGAGTTCATCTACATAACCGGTATGCACTGACGCGAATCCTCATTCAGCGCACAATGGGAGGGCGGTTAATGAATCTGGAGAAACTGCTCGCCCCTGTGGGCCCGTGGAGGCGCTGGGGATCGCGAGGATCCTCCCCCGCGGCACACGGAGCCGTGGCCCGCGACAACGGAACCCGACACCCCGCTAGACCGATCGGGGGATCTATTTTCAGGCTTCGGGAACGGCAACGAGCCATCGACCACCGGAACCACTGTGGGAAAACGCGTCCTGGAAGCGCCGCACCGGCCGACGTCCCACGCGTCGCTTTTGCGTCGTTTCGAGTTAATGTGTGTCAGGGGATCACGACTGGCCTCGTCATGCCTGCTCAAAGGGACAAAACGCCTCGGAGGCAACGACCTATTTATGGAGCCGAGAAGCTCCTTGCACAGGATTTCCAGTCTGCGCCAGCGATCTTAATCCTCGCATGATCAAGCAGATCGCAAATATTAGACTGCATGTGCTCTTTGTTACTAGTATTAAGTTTTGAAAGGATGAGAATTTTATTATTATTATTATTATTATTATTATTATTCTTTAGAATGCTAGATGATAATAGAATGGAAAGTTAATTTTATAAAATTATGGGTAAAATTTAAAAAAAAAATTAAAACCGACTTCAAAAAAATAAAGTTGCACTAAAAAGTAAAAAATAATTCTTTCCCTTATTTAATCTACGACTCATATTTTTTAAGCCGGCGCCAGATTTACACAGTGCAAATGATGAGGCACCGACTTGAAAAATATGAGTCGTAGATTAAATAAGGGAAAGAATTATTTTTTACTTTTTAGTGCAACTTTATTTTTTTGAAGTCGGTTTTAATTTTTTTTTAAATTTTGTTTATTTTTAACTTTTTAGTTTTATATATATATATATAATATATATATATATATAATATATATATAATATATATATATATATATATATTATATATATATATATATATATTGACACAACATGCTGAGGAGATATGCGCGTACGTACATAAAATAATAATAATTAGGTGACAATAGTCTTTATTATTAACCATAACGGGCAAAATATTGGGCCAATGTTGATTCCGCGTAGAATGGGACCAACGGGGCACCATCCTCTTTCGAATAAAAAAAGATCATCAAAATCGGTCCATATGCTGAGGAGTTATGAGGGGACAAACATAAAAAAAAAAAAACATACATACGGGTCGAATACATAACCTCCTCCTTTTTGAAGTCGGTTAAAAATGGACCCTGCATCTAGCGCGTGTCAAACTATCCGCGCAAGGGTTAACAAGGACTCGATCGGGGCAAACCACTCCCGACGCTGACCGCCCCGATATTTTTGTCGAGTACCTACAGTGAGTAACGAAAATATTCGGACACTTTTGAATTTTCATTACAGGCTTATTGTTAGTACGCGTGTTGGTAACTTGGTAGCCTCGGTGGAAACTCGCGAACAACGTCGGTAGATCGTTCAAGTTTGAGGGAATGAAAATTTTTGCGTGGGGAGCTGAACGGCTGGGTGAAGGTACCAAGGGTACTTGAAGGCCGCTCACTTTGTTTCCATAGAACGTGGACCTCTCGTTCGCTGCCCCGGCTAATTGAGGCGTAACATAACACTCGCATTACGCAAACCGCGGTGGCTGAAAAACAAAACGTGTTTATCGTTGGCCAGTTTTTCCATGGCGCAACACCTGGCCTACACTGTTCCGCTCGAGAGGCAGGAAGCACGTGGCCCGCGGAGCTTTCAACCCGTAAATACCAATTCCATTCAGGTTTTCGGGGAGTTCGTGCACTGTTACGCGGGATCGGGGTGGCCGCGCTGGAAAAATACACAGTGGGTGTTTCTTTGTACGTGGAAAGTATCGCAGACACGGGATTGGGGATCAGAAGTCAACGAAGGGAACTCGTAGGCACATGGCACCTGGGCATGACCTGATTTCTGAATTATAGATCGTTCTATATTCTAATAATACCCTCGGCCCATTGTTACTTCAACAATCTTCTCCCTTTGTTTCTTTCCAACTCTTGAATGCGCTGCTACAACGTTTCCCGCGAGCCAACACCTTGGGACACTCTGTACACAACTTCTATCGTGGACAAAACTGTAAACGGCTGTAAAGTATTCTCCGTACATTGGACAATGTTTATAGAAACTATAGGGGAGAGGCTTGCAGGTTACCACCCCTAAGCTTTTTTGATCATAACTCGTCATAAAATTAACGTATCGTTGATTCATGGTATAAGTTGGAAAGAGGAAGTGTTGAGCTACAATCCTGAGCTACAAATCATACAAACTCTCGAAAAAGAAAAATTATACTGCAAATTATCGAAAGTATCTAAAATTGTCTCCTTGAAATTTTGGCTCGCAGGTTGCCACCCCCAAAAAATTGCTAAAAGTGTAAAAAAACTCAAGTAAAAACCTGATTCAGAAAACTTTTCAAAATTTATTAAGTTTTATTAATAAATTATATTATTCAGATTTTCTTGACCTGCGTGCTGCCATACTAAAAATTTATAAAAATGTAAAAAATAAACCAAAATATGACTAAAATGCAATAAAAACATTTCACTTCAAACTCAATGACATTTGAGTGTAAACAAGCGGGGAAGAGAGAGGTGGCAACCTGCAAGCCAAAAAAGGAGGCAACTTGCATTCCGACGCATTTTTAGGAAAATATGAGAAAAAATGGTCAATTCATGATATGTTTGGAAATCTGTTTGGCATATGTAAATTAGATAAAAAAAGACAACACAGTACGTATAGTTATCTTGAATTGTCGATGAAAATGTTCAATTTACGAGCACAAGGAAATCACACAATTTCAATAATTCAGTTTCTTGACAAACACTATATTACCCTTCGCTCAGCAAACACAGCGTTATTGCGTCTGTCCGCTCCAGAGGTTATAAAATAGTGACACCTACTCTTTTAACGTCGATGTGAGTCAGAGTTGAGGTTCTGACACTGCTAGAAAGTCGAAATACAGCAGGGGTGGCAACCTGCAAGCCTCTCCCCTATACTTTTAATAGCTTTTAAAGTACCAATGTACTTTCCGAGGCACAAATGGATCACCCTGTATACGCAGCGGTGGTTGTTGGAAAGTTTGAAATCTATGCCGCACAGTATCAGGTTTTCTTCAATACAGGTTACTGCTATCAACGTGATAAAGTCGCACTGTACTAATTGTAAACAGAATCAGAGTGCCATTACCAAGCTTCCTCTTAGTCACTACCGCGAAAGATCGTCATGAACGTTATCTCCAGTGTTTAACCAGTCAAATTCTACGGCCGGACATTCTCGTTTGCGGATTTTTCCGATCGTTGTCCCAGCGAAATGGCAGGGCAATTCGTGTCACGGGAATTAGAGCGATGCGAATCGAGTTGGCGGCTCTCCCGTAGCGACTCTGCTCGGCCACAGCGAGGCGAGTAATCGACCACGAGGTTTTCCCGTCCTCGAACGCGACTCGCACGTTTCCTCGTCCACCGAAAACTTGGGTGCAGGAATATCGAGTGTAAATAGTGGAGGAACTTCAACTTTCCCAGCGACCAACGGGTTGCGCCGCGCGATTAATAAATCTACCGTGGCATTTTCGTTCTCGAGGCTTATCAGCTTCTAACTAGGCCTCCGAGGGAAACGCGCGCAACCATCCGCATTCCAGAACCTCGATTTTAAGATCACTTAGTTGCTTCAGCTAGAATTCTGTTTAAATTTTTTGCCGCGCAATTTTCGTCCCGATACATTGTCTACCGTCGGTAATCTTTCAAATGGAAGAAGCAACCCACTCCATAAAGCCGAGCTGGGTCCAAACGGAACTGCATCCTGCTGCGACCACAATGACATATCGCAATGGATGTCCGTTGCCCCTGCTCCGAGCGTTTGCGCGAGACAATGTCAGCCAGGCAATCTGTCACACTTATTCCAGCCAGCAAAAAGAAACTACCAACTCCTCGCTGCGTTGCCTCCAGCCGAGATCCCGATCGTTTTACCGGCAGAGTCGAAATAGCGCCCTACGGGCCCGCCACCTTGCGATACCGAGCGGGATCAGCAGCGCGAAACGGTGCCGGAAGTGGATTAGGAACTTCACTCCTAAATTCCCTTTACTACTTCCGTTTCGCGTTTCGCCGTTTCGATTGGCTGTCCCAATCGCTACCGTTCCTCCATGCTCTCGACTCGCGTGTCTCTCTCTCCTGCGGTGGTCCCGAGTTCGTATTTTTAAACCGGCGAGCGATCGCTTCTAAGCTCGCGACAGTAGGATCGATTGTGTGTGCGTGTGGAAGGAGAGTGGATGCCACCACCAACTTGTTTCGTCGCGCGCGGTTTTCGTGTTTACAGGCCGAAAGAATGGAAAGCTTGCCCGCGAACGAGAACGTCGACACGTTTGCCAAGCAGGCGAGTCATCTCGTTTTATCTACCGGTTACGCAACCTCTTCCCTTTCTACGATTTCGCTGACCGAATTTTTCCCGCTTTCCTCCGCAGGTCCACGTCCCCGCGATCCAGTCACCGATCCGCCATTTTCCGGACAATCGAACGGAACGGGAATCCGACGGATTATCGAGTGAGAATTCCTTCCAGCGGTAACGTACCGCTTCTCCTCTGTAGAATTAAATCCTCCGCCCGCATCGAGTCCCGAATTGTTCGTAGAGGAGGTTAAGGTTTCCCAGCATCGATTCAACGGACTGTACGCAATTGGCAACGATTATTACAACGGTTTCGAGAGCGTTCGTGGCATTTGCTTCGCTGCAAGCGTATTCTCGGTAATTCATTCGTGATACAAGAATAATTAATTTAAGCCGCGCTAATTTAGCGGTATCGATCGCGCTTGCTGCGCCGCGCTTGTATCTCCTCCTTTTCGTTTAACGACTTGTACCGCTGATGCGCGCAATTATCCGTGTTAATTGAATCGCGCGATATTCACCGCGACGATTCATTAATTCCCGCGCAGTTTCGTAGGCTCGCGCCGCGAGCAGATACTCTTTATCTCTGCTTCCCGTGGGGGAGGACCTGCTTTTCTCCGCACGGCCGAGGGGAGGAGGAGAATAAGCGCGTAAAGGTCTGCGCACACATATCCGTTCCGTCTCAGTTCCGTGTCAGTGTGCCATTGGTAAGAAGAAGAGGGGCGTAGAGGGTCTCTTCTTCTTACCACTGGCACACTGACGCGGAACTGACACGGAACTGACAAGTGTGTTTAGACCTTAAAGGTCCGCGCACACATATCCGTTCCGTGTCAGTTCCGTTCCGGCGCAGTTCCGGCGTGCCAGTGGTAAGAAGAAGAGGGGCGTAGAGGGTCTCTTCTTCTTACCACTGGCACACTGACGCGGAACTGAGACGGAACGGATATGTGTGCGCAGACCTTAAAGGTCTAAACACAAGTAGATCACTCGTCTTACTCCATCTAACTACTCAAGTGCGTTCTGTTCGGCGTTCGGTTCAGATCTGGACCGGGCCTATGACGAAGCGTCATGCCACAATGTTGTCACGCACGTGCGGATGATAGTCGGCTGCCTGTGCGCGAGCCTCTCCCCCGCGCGTGCAAAAATTGCGTCGGCGCGCGATAGACGAAACAACGGTTAGCACTGCGATACGTGGAAGAAAGGTTATAAAGTCTACGGCGAGCGCTTCCTTCCGAGCACGTGATACACATATCTGCTCGCGTGGCCAGCCAGACAATAGCCTCCGAGCGAAGTCAACAACAACAAACGCAATAGCCGCGACACCGCGATTACTTTTCATAAGATTACGAAAGGATCATTAGTAATTCCAGTTCACCGCTGGAATAGAAACTCGTCTGAAATCGTCCATATTAAACCCAATAACAGGATCGAATAATGCGACTTCGTAGTACTACCCGTACCAAATTATAATCATCGAACGTCATCGTTTGAAACTTTGCTAGTTTCGATGCTAGCGAAAGCACGAAAGTAGTCAGCGTCCCTTGTAGTCCCGTGAAATTAGACGGAAATCTGCCCAATCTTCGGAATAAATCCCAGCAAGCTACATTTTGGTATGGGCCTTTATTTTGTCGTTTTAAACAATATGTCCAAAGTCCCCATCGATCCGAGTGCCGCTAAAAATTTTACAGAGGGTTGAAAAAAAAATAACAGTTTTTGCGAATATCTCGTTATCTAGCAGTTTTGCGACAAAAATAGGTCTCACACAATTTATAACCTAGGAAATTCTCTACAAAAAAGGTTGTATGAGTTTTTTTCGTAGGAGTAACTCACGAACCGTAAGAACTGTAAGAACTATAATTTACCAAATGTTAGTCCTAATTAAGAGAAGTAACTTTTTCCTGAACACTTTTTTTCTATCTCCTACAGTTCGCGAGTAATAATACAAAATAAAAAAATTTTCAGGTGTCAATTGCACCCTCTTGGAGTGAATTTGGGCAGCAAACGAAATTGCGTTGTACTCAGCAGGACTTCCGCTACATATTTACAGAGTTTCATAATTTTCTGAATTTCCGGGTTCGGGATCTTCCCTTGTCAAAAGTATGGGGGTTGAAACTTGGTAACCCGGCACACATGAAAATGGTTACTCCTACGAAAAAAACTCATACAACCTTTTTTGTAGAGAATTTCCTAGGTTATAAATTGTGTGAGACCTATTTTTGTCGCAAAACTGCTAGATAACGAGATATTCGCGAAAGACTGTTATTTTTTTTGTCAACCCTCTGTAACATTTTTAGCGGCACTCGGATCGATGGGGACTTTTGACATATTGTTTAAAACGACCAAATAAAGGCCCATACCAAAATTTAGCTCGCTGGGATTTATTCCGATGACAAATCCTAATTTCACTGGACTATTGATAGTTCGTTAATACTCTAGAGCCCATCTGTCGAAGCAAAGAATCCTACGGCAAGGTGTGGGAGGGAAGGGCACGTAGAATGACGAGTCGCGCACGCAATCACGTAGTAGACGTGGAACGTAGATGAATCGGTGTTGGAACGTGCTCGGAACATTTGCGCGCAAATATACTTACGTGTCGCGTAGATACACGCATTCTTGGCCGCGATGTGGATTCGAGCCACGATGATGACACGTTGATAACACAATCACTACTGGAGCACCACTGCCGTACCCCGCATTACTCGGCATGCCGATAGTTCAAAATCACTGCGTCAAATGAAACAAGCATGAAGACGAAACGCACGTTAAAAAGGGTGGTGGGGATAGGGCCGGGGAGGCGCACGGCACACGGCACAACGTTACGTCGATCGACGTGGTCGTACCACGCCGCGGCGATTACAAAACACGCAGCACACTAATTCCCCTTTTTCTCCGGTCGGTTAGCCGGAACTTTTGTCAAGGCTTCGGGCCTGCGTGGTTTCACAATACATACGCAGGGAACGATCTACGAGGCATCCCGCGATCCGGAGGCGCACGAGGTCCCGTCGATTTTTCAGTTAAACGCGGCCACCCGATGGCATTTCTTTAGGACAAAGGCGCGCGCTGGGTGCGCGGACGGTAGCCGGCGATGACTCGCGGGGCCCTCGCTTACACGCCAGTATCTCGTCGGCATCGCGAAAACACAAAGTGCTCCCCCGAAGGTTAAATCGCCGCCGAAACTTAAGCCCGCCTATGAAGGGACAACCGAGCCACGCTTCTTTCCTCTATCCCACCTTCAAACAGGTTGTTGATACGCGCGTCACTACGAAACCGTCGGGGCTACGGGGAAGAACGCCTCGCTCTTTCGCGCGTTCACCGTCACCTCGCCTCTGCACAGGTGCCGGCGTACACACGCGAGCGCTCCAAAATGTTGAGGAACGTTGGGAGTCGTATGACTGGAATGGTCGATGTAGCGTGTCGGCTTTGCCTTTGACGTTCGTTACGTGACGACTATACGCGTCACGTGGGCTAGAACGTAGCTTCCCTTCGTCAATTATCGAATCTGTTATCTGAAACGATCGATGGCGCGAACGCGACCGTTTCCGTCAGAGGTGCGAGACGAAAGTTCCACCGACGCGGGATCCTGGCGTTGAAAGAGGGCGATAGGACGCGCAATTCCGTGCGATATCGAGCAACCACCCTTGCGCAATTCACCCCTGCGACGCGCCGCGAAGATGCTACCCCCGGAAACAAAGCAGGAAAACAGAGGCACGTGCTAGGGACAAAAGGCGGACAGTGTCGCAAGAGCGGCGAGAGACCGACCAGAGGGGGAACTATTATTGCGCGGAACTACGAGAATGACGACGCAGGACGTTTTCTTCCCCCCCTCCCCCCCCCCCCCCCCGTGGTCGCCATTATCGATAGACGAAGGAGAGGTGGACGGGGTTGGTCGGGCAAAGCGAAGGAGCGAGGAGTATGACAGGGAGTTGGGATAGGGAACGGAGGAGAGAGATAGGGAGCGTGCGAGCGGAGAGAGGAAAAGACAGAGAGAGCACTACCCGCGTCCTGTATTGCGTAGCAAGCGCTTGAATGGATTACGTCACGCGCCAGAGGCAGCGAGAGGGTAAAAACATCGCGTCAGACATGTTGCCTGCCACACGGCGTTTGTTTATTGCGTCGTTGGCCGGGCTGCAGAGCAAAGAGTTTTTGCGCCCGAAGGACTTCGGCCCCGACCTCGGCCCGTTTCTTTTCCGGCCGCGGCAGAGGAGCAGGCCCCGCGTAGACGAGATAAAACACGAGGTGGCCGAGAGCCCAGCACGCACTACCGCGCCGCCATATGAAACGCCACGAAATCTGTACACCGTCCGCGTTCGTTCCCCTACGTGCGCGCACCAGCGGCACCGTTTACCGTTCTACGCGTCTGGGTCGCGCGACAGGATGCCGGAATGTTTCCCAGACGTTCCCCGTGGCACCTTCGCCCGTGCCCGTCGGGGAACGATCGATCGTCGAGATACAGGGGATTTCGCCAAAGTAGAGCCCGCCCCATGCTACATCGGGGGTCGAAGGGAAGTTCGTTAACAGGGGTGGACGAAGAGGGAAGAGAAAGCCTCTCCCGCGTCGCTCCCCACGTGTGTTCTCGCCGATCAAAACCGACCAGAGGTTCCACTCTTGCGTGTCCCTCGGCGTCTTTTATTCTCTATCTTTTACCCTCCTGCCTCTCGCCTGTCTGTCCCTCTAGCCCCGTTTTCGCTCCGTCTCCCTCGGCACGGTTCCTTCCCGTCTGTCCTTCTCCCTCCCTCCGTGTCTCTCCGCACTGTACGTCGCCGAGCTCGGGTGTCCCCCTTCGTCTCCGACCCCGCGCCCCGCACCAGACACGCAAATTCCGTCTATCTTAACCCCTTTAGCCGGCCGCCTGCTTACTTGTTCGCTCGACTGGTCGGCCACGAAGATTACTGGCGCACCGCGTTCCACGTGGGTAAGCGTGTCCTTTCAAAACACAACGGCTCTCACCGCCACGGCACATTCCACTGCATAGCACGGCGCATTTCGCCTCGTAGCGCGCGTGGGCTCGACTCGCGGCCTCGCGACTCCTGGCCGTCCCCCTTAATAGGATATAAGGACGGCACCCAGGCACCCCCGATGCTCCCGTGTATCGATGCACCACAGAGGAGCGTGACTGCCACTCTTTCAAAGACGCGACGAACGCTGCAAGGAAACGCGCACCGACATACTGACGAACGAGTCAGCTGGTATACTGATCGGGAACACTATCGCGGGCGCCTGCTTCGCCACGGGTCACGGACGTAGAAGCGCTCCGCGGGGAAACGTGAACCAGGTCTCGTGCCGCGGGACGGGAATCCGACGTACGCGCCGCCGTCCGTGCGAGCCCCTTAACTAAGGCCAGTACCGTACCAGCCCGAACTTAAAGCCCTTCCCTTCCAGCCCTACATATGTACCTCGGTGCGTGGTGGCTCTTTAACCCCTCCACAGTTGTCCCCGGGATATGTTTACGAGCGGTTAAGACCGACAAAGTGGTCAACAGCGCAGGTAGCCGGATACTATCGACAGCCATTGTCCCTTGTGAAGATGAATGACCATTGTTCGGGGGTTGTTGTTCGCGTTTGTATTTCCGACCGTAGTCAAAAGGTTTCGGACTTCGATGGGTTAGTTCGAGGTAGGGGAGGAAAGATATTCTGCCCTGGAAATCGGAGATGTAAATTGCTTTTATCTATCCTCCTATCACTTGCGCCTATATAGGTTTGATTGAGTTTCTTGGAGTGCTTGCAACTCACATCTGTTAATGAGGATTTCTTTCCACATTTGCATCTACATTCTTTGTCACTCTCTTTTTTTTTAGATTTCTTATTGATTGCTAGTAGTGTTAAGCAAATTACTATCCCTGAATGGTTTCGCGCGCTCCCCTACGAATATAAACTCTATGCCTTGTTTAGTAAAGGAATCTATGCATGGGCATTATCGTGCGCGATATGAAAGGTAATCCGCGGTCTGCGGATATCGACAGTAATATCTTAGCGTAGTGTTCTACTGTACCGATTGCTTACCTTGAGTCAATATTATCATTCCCGTTATGAATCTTGTATCGTTATTTGCAATCAACTATCTTTATTCGTTTGCTTAAGCAACCTCGTTTCTTTGAATTTACACATTCGTTATTCAGTAGCTTACTGTATACCCTATGATAAATGTAGCGCAATAAATATACAACACGTGCGCGCAGAACACTGTAAAATCAGTACAGTTCAGTCTAGCTTCTTTTTAATAGAAACTTGTCTCGATATCGTCTTCCAGCACAATTTCTTCAGCCCGTAAACTAGCGCCAGCAACGTTATCGCATAAAACGTCACCACATCGATGGAGTAGTATCGAACGACGCCCATGTACCTGCAATAAAGCACCCTTCGGTCACCTTCAATTCGACTTTTGAATCTGTGCTCGGGAAGCTTCAATCTACCTTGCGGAGCTTTTCAAATGCTCGGCCCCTTTGTACTTGGCCACGTGCTCCACCCACCAAGTCGCTAATTTCCTGGGGCTAATTGGCAGCTCCCGTAACAGCGAGCTCCTCCGTTTCGCCGCCATTCGATACGAATTGTTGCGCACAGCAGCCACTTTGAGGATGCCCTCGCGAAGGTCCCCGATCGACACGCCAGCTAAATCCATCACCAGGGCGTAGCCCAGCTTCTCTGTAACGCAGCGTTTCATATAAGTCCCTTCCACTTGTTGGATAAGAGATAAAAGTTGCTAAAGTAGCTAGTCAGCGGTGAAATTAGTCAGGAATAGGGTCCGGGGCGCGGACTTACCAGCTTGCGCCGCGTTTCCATCGTGGTCGCAGAAAACGGGCAGAACGAGGGTGGGGGCGCCGTGATAGGCGGCCTCGTGGAGGGATAAGAGCCCTCCGTGAGAGACGAAAGCTCGGAGCTTCGGGTGCCCGAGTAGATCCTGCTGTGGCCACCAGCCAGCTGTTCGGACGTTCGACGGCAGATCTTTAATCTTCCCGCCCTCCCATTTCCACACGACGTTGTAAGGGATCGTGGCGAACGCCGCCACGAAGATGCGGCGAAGTGCCTCTGGCATCCCCGACGCGCGCACCGACGAACCCATGGACACGAAGATGAACCCTGTGGGCATTTTATAGATACGTCATTGCTATTAGGTTTTCTTCCAAGGACGACGTTCGATCGAACGCCAAATTCTCGAACTTATTGGATACTGGTCAAGTAAAATAGATCCGTAAAGCTACCGTTCTCAATCGCGGCTAAGCCACTGTACAACCTCTTCCCCAAATAGAAAGGATATTACATTCTCAGAGTCATCGATCGTTTCTAAGTATATCGTTAGACGGCATACACGAGCCCACCGACCATCTTCACCATTAAATTTGTCATTAAACTCTTAGCCTCGCACTTAATGTTAAATTTAGTTTAGACCTTAGATTTAGGCTGCTTTAACATTGAACTCACCACGTTGCAAGAAGGTCTCCAAGTCGGGGCTAAGTTTGGTGGGCGGGTTGCAATGGAGGCAGGCGACGTTGACGACGTTCGTCAAGTAGGGGACAGAATCAGCCACGCTGTAGTGGCTGTTCTGCAACGTGAGTGGTACCTCCATGGTGAGGTCTCGAACATCGGGCAGCTGGTCCCCTGGAAGAACGAGACCCGTGGTGAAAACTCCACGCCATCGAACAAGATCGATCGATGTTTACCTAAATGTTGTCTCAGAACCGGTTGAAGGTATCCAGTGATCATGATCCAGTGCATTATCCTGAGGGTGGCGAGGCAGGCGACGTTCAACACCCTTTCGAAGATGTTCATGTCCTGCGTGAAGGGTCTGCCAAAGTAGGGCGTGATCGACCACGGCGATGGGTTTCCTTGTCTTGAGATCGTGCCAGTGTACAGGGCGACCTGCATCGGAACATCCATTGGTTGCCTGATTATTCTTTAGCGAGCAATTACGTTCATCAGCCGCCTGATGATAATTAAACTCGGGCTGGGCTTAATTGAAACTCGATACCACGGAGCCCCCTGATTGGGATGGACTGCCGTTGAAATTATTCTTTTTAGGGCGCCCTTTATATGGGGAGGGTGTGCTTAATTGGGTGGCACAATTAGGGGAGAACGAGCGGACTGTTAATGTCGATTGATCGGGAACTGGTGGAGGTTGACTCTGGCTGCAAGGCTGGCACCTCGTTGAGGATGAGATTCAGTGGCATGTCGTAGTCCGCGATGAAATTGATCTGTGACGTTATTATTACCGTGTTGAGCATGATCGTGGGCACATTTTCCCCGTGAAGAACGCCGAGGATGCACTCGGGATAGGACCCGTCCAGAACCGCGATGTCCCAACGAGCACGAGGATCGCCCTCCGGCTTCCTCAGCCGGGAGACCGATGTTTCGTCCCGGAGAACCGCCTCGCAGGCCTCCCAGGCATATCGCATTGCGTCCCAAGGAGAGATTGGCAGCTCATCTCGGAACCTCGCACCCACCAGGTCCCACTCCGACGTGTAATTCCCAACGTAGGCCTGTTCGATAACCAACGTTCACGTTCTGAACACGTCTTTTCTCTACTATTATACTTATACCTCGACCGCACGCGTTCAAACACCTACTCTCCTTCGCAACTAAGTCTACGAAGAACGACTCAGAAGAGAATGAACGTCGTGGATTGCTCTCCACGCTTTGGCCAGAAATTCCCAAGCCCCCCTAAGCTTCCCTGCCGAAAGAAAGCAATCTCTAAGTTTCTCGATCATCTTCAGGCCACGTCCCCGGAGAGCAATCCAAGCGTCGCTGACTTATTAGGAAAGCTGCAAGACGGCTAATCACCTCGAAGTCGGGTGGCACGAACTCCTGTAGCCCGTGGTTCGCGGCTGGCCCTGGGAACGCGCTCACAAGGGTGACGTTGTGACCTCGCGCCTTTAGACTGCTGCCAAGAGCGACGAAGGGCGTTGTATGAGATTTCGTGCCGCCCATCGTGGCTAATAGAACGTTGTACCCCATCGCGGACTGGTAGCCGCAGCAGATCAGCAGAATCACGAGCATCGAGCTGATCATCTTCTTAGTTCCTCGGAGCCTTTCAGCTGGATCCACGAGTAGATTAAATGGCCCCTCTACCAGAGGGCTACGGTGAAACGCAGCGGTCGTTATCGAGAAACACGCTCGACGTCGGTAGTGTCGCCGTCGCACCGAGCGCGTTCCAACATCACTTCCTCCCTTTTCCTTCCACTTGTCTTCGATGTCTTGCCCTCTCGTTGCCGAGCACGCGTCCCTTTTCAGTTGAGTTATTATTCCCCGAGTCTCCACCGCGGGAGCTGTAGGGCACTACAGGGAGCAGAGTTTAACGAGCTCGCGAGAGAGCGGCAGCTCGTCTGCTTTTCCTGAACAGCTTCGGCTGATATATACAGGCCCCGCGCTTGGTCCCTCAGACCGCGACCGCTTTGGGAACCAGCTGATCCATTATCATTCTAATGATCGAATGAAAAATCACCATCGATCACCGCGCACCGTAACAGACTCCTTTGTCCCTGTCCTTTTTACGAGAACGACGGCAAAATGGGATGCCCCTTGCACGGTCGCGCGTGGAATTTCGAGTACCTAGTTCGACATCATTCCTTCACGAGCACGCGCACGTCCGGTCACGTCCGTTTCCGTGAGTCTTTATTCCATCTTCGAATTCTGAAAGCCACAGCAGAGCGAAATTGATTTTATCGGTCGAGCGTGTTTGCTACCACGTCGATCCTCGTTAATTTTTTTTTTTTTTTTTTGCAGTGCTTAGGCTGCGCACGAAGTTCTTAGCGCGAAGTAACGTACTAGCATATGATAGGTCCTTTATTCTTTCCATTTTCGGTGGATTTTTAGAGTGCTGTTTCGAGTATTCGGTAACTAAGAACGTAGCGCTACAGTCAACAATACTCGAAGAATTAAATAACCGATCAGAAAGATGTCTCTTACCATAAAAAGAACGGGAGGGATCTTCGCGGTCTTCGTCCATCGCCATTTAAATCCGCGAACATAACTGTATATTAATGGTGTTCAACCGAGTGACAAAAAAGTGGTGTGTATAACATTAACGTGGAGTTTTTGTCTGCAGATATAAATTGAATGGTCGAAATATACATACTGAAAGAAAACGAATGTCACCTAAAGAAAATGTCGATACTCCTTTCACCAAAGATTTTATTACCATTTATGGAAATATATAAATAACATCCTTCACTGTGAAATATAACTTCGAAAGGTTATACATACGAATAAAATTTTTTTGAGAGTATTTTGAGAAAATTATGTGCAATCCTACCATGGCGCTGTCACAGGAAACGTTTACTGTTATGTTTAAACATACTTCGTTCTGTTTAACTCCGTTCGAGTTTGCAGGGCAATTATTGACAAACCATTCAGCAAAACGAGAAGTCCACGATTTTGATCAAATAAACCGTCAAATAAGCGGTCCGGACCGATTTATCTAACGTGATTTGTCTTTGAACTTTCGCTGTAGGTACTACGTCGCAGACTCTGATCGCGACGGATGAAGACCGCGGAGTGGCCAGCTAATACGTTCCCACCCCTGCGACCTTTAAACACCACCCCATTCTACGATTATACGAGATTCCAATCATGATTATTCAAACGATGCTCCATACTTTCACTAAGAACGCGAGTTTCAAGTGCGCCTTTCGGACAATACGATCCCTGGAGACCGACGGACGAGTCTCGCCCCTTTCTCCGGCTGCTCCTCGCCAGTTTCGCGGCTCTTCCTTCCACCGAAAAAATGGATCTCGATCGGTCGATTTCACCCGGCCGTGCCATTCCGTTCCGACCTCCTACGAAACTGAGAAGGATCGAGAGAAATCGTCGAGCCCGTTCCGGGCCGGACCAGAAGAATCGAAAGTTCACGGTCAAGAATGCGCGGAGGACATCACCTGCCGAAAATCGACTGTCCGAACTTCAGTGAAACGAAAGACGGTGGAATTAGAGGGCAATGAAGTAATTGCCGCGCTTGATCATCGTCAGATTCCAGATCCTAGATCGAAGATCCATGTGTAACCGTGCAATCATCCTAACGCGATGGACTGACAATGAAAGAGGGAATGTAAAATTGAAATAGAAGGTTCTACGCGCGACCCGATAGGAATCCCTGCGAGCTGAAAATTTCATTCGGTATAATCGCATCGGCACGACCCTGGCTGATGGAAGGGATTACGCGGGAAGAACGGAAACGAAGCGTGTCAGTATAACGGAATAGAGCCCCTCGAGATTTCCTTTGAAATTAAGAGGCTGAAATGTTTGAACTAGGCGAGGAGCGCCAAGCGAACGCTCCGAATGGCTGAAACGATTTACACACAATTACCGAGTGAACCGATCGACCGGCCCACGTCGGTGAGCTGCTTAAATTCCTTTCGCTGCCATCGAAAATCACTGGACGGAACGCGATCATCCAGGGCAGTTTTTCTTACCTCGCTGGCCGGCTCGACTTTCTTCTTCTCCTTTACGCGTGACCAGGGTTACCTTCCTTTCTCATGCACTCATTCGTCACCGTTCTCCTTAGCATTTCTACGAAAGAAATTTCTTCCGCGCGGCAGCCTCAGCCGAATCTCACGAACCACACCGATCGTCCACCATCCGATCTTTCAACATTCTACGCGCCGTTCCTCCTGTTTTCACAGAGGTCGGATTTATTCGAGCTTCAAATCCCTTTTGCTCACGTGCAACCAACCACCGCACCGAGTTCACTGGGGCTGATTCGAGCGAGGCCGCGGTTCGCTTAAGTCGTACCGCGAGGGGGATGATGACCGATTAACACCGACCGATTTCTGCCGAGGCGCGGACCTTCAAGTTCAACGTGTTCGAACGCACGATGCTCGGATATCACCGAGCGTGAAAGTTTGACTGGCCAGCGGCAGCTTTAATGATCAGCTGTGCTCGAGAGAGAGAGTTTTGCCTCCCACCAATTCGCTCCTTGGTCTTGCACGGTCTCTTTCGCGAAGATGCTCCGTAACGGGTGGCCAAAAGGCACGGGAGGCACCTGGCGAACGATCGAGAGGGAGGCTGTGCGAGTCCTCGCAGTCGATTGATGGAAAATTTCGCTGCCGGGACGTTGCGTTGGCGTGGGCGTTCAAAGTCACTCCTTTACACCTTCGTCACCCTTGGAAATTTTTATGGAGATTGTGCTGAGCTTTGGAAACTATTGTAGTTTTGTAAATAGCTGTGTGCATGACATCTTGTTTAATTAATTTTTTTATGCACAATTACGGGGCAGAATTTCGCATGGAAAAAATTCGTTTAACTTCAAAGTGCCATAAATTGTTTATTTTTTTGAAATTACAGAATTTGGCCTGTCAGCCCTTAACGGCAACATTGTTTTACAAGAATATCATTTTATTTTTCGGGTCCATCGATGTTTAAAGCAGATATGCTGACCGTTTTTTCTGCAGTGATCTAAAGAACTTCAAAAATCATAAATAATTTAATACAAAAATTATTGTAAATGAATTTCTTCCAGCACTTTACGAACTAATAAATCATGCGTAATAAGTATTTTGTCTTATTTTTTTTTAATAAAACCACTAAAAAAAAATTCTTAAAGTCATTTATTTTCGCCGCGGCTAAACGTATGTAATCTCTTTACGCTTCAAGCACTCGACGTCTTCTAGTTTGTAAAAGTTGAGAGCCATTCACGTGGTTACTGTGTTTTTGGAAGGAGGGATTCTACTTCATAGATGAGTTAATTATGATTACGGGTTGACGATTCACGGTGAAAGTCGATGATCTCTGTGTAGATTACTGGATTAGGTTCTGCGAGAGCTCGCCGAGGAGTTTTTATTCCAAGAATCAGACCAATTTCAATTACGGCTTAATTCTGAAGAAAGTGTACGCCGAACGGCACGATCTTTGCTCGAGCGATGTTCAAGAACCTAAATCAGTATCCACTCGCAGTACAGAACATATAATTATTTAGCTCGCATGACTTGCATCGCACAACACGAACTCCCACTATCTAACACCATAATTTCACCCGCGAAGCCCTACTGTACCGTCGCGATTTCCAATACAAGATCTTAATTGCCCTCGTTAATCGTAGGCGTCCAAATGCGCGCGATATCGGGCCGCAGAGTTCAATTTCAAGTCCCATTAGCATAGTTTATATCGCAGAAATTAAAGCGATCGTGTCGACTTTATCGGGCCGCAGGTAGGACAGGGGAACCTTTCTGCACGCGCGATTCATAGAAGCAGATCACAATCGGCGCGAAACGATGGACGAGCAGCGGCGAAATCGAATCCGCGCTCATTTTCCTCTCGCGATTGAGCAATCCGCTGTACACGAGGGATCCACTGTACACAAACAACCGATCGTTAAGTTTACGCATGTATGTCGGCCGAATTTGCTGGCGGATAAACGGGGCACGCCCAACCTTCCATACACCCGACAAGTAATCGAGTTTCTCTTTCACTTCTTATCCACGGAGCGGTCCAATTCATTTGCCTAATCTACTTAGTCGCTAAAGGCGTCACGCGAAATGCATAATTCACCGATCATAATTATAGTCCTATTATGCGAAAACTTGGAGTTCGAACTATCCAGAATAGAAATGGATCACTGGTCGCTAGGATAAATTTTAATATTCGAAAGCATTTCGTTAGATATGATTTACTATTTACGTGACATAAGAAATTTCTATCAAGAGGATACAGATATTTATTATAGTAAAGTGTTTTTTACCTGAATGCAATATGATAGCCGAAGATCGAGGTGGCTCTGTGCAGTTTCGTGGACAAGTCTCTTAGCAAGCTCGAGAGAATTCCAGCGACACCGCAGAGGCGTTCAACGACCCAGAAACAGCGGTTTTGCGAATCGCGACGGAATAAAGAATTAGGACGAATTTCACCATAGTTCGATACCGTTATGCGTTCGCGATCGATTTGCTATCTGTACAGTCCGCCGGGGCGTTTTGCGCTGCGTCGAAACGATTTCGTGCCCGAATGGCCGCGTTATTTCGATTTCTTCCAGGGAGCGGGCCACGGTGCGCAGCCACCGCGAAGGATCTTCATTTTCACGGTCCCTTTCTCTGGCCCGTTAACTGGCGTAGTAAAATCCATAGAGTGGCTTCCAGGAGAGAGAATCTAGAGATATCCCCAAAGGCAACAAAAAACTCCTCCTACGATGGGTGCGATTAGTGTATAAGTTCCTCAGACCGCATTTCGGTGATACATGAGGTCAAGGATTTGGGAGTTCAGTTTTCATCCACTCTAGATTTTTCCAAACACTGTGCTACTGTTGCAAACACCGCCTTGAGGACTCTGGGTTTCATATCGCGTTTCTCCTCTGACTTTCAATGTATTAGCACAATCAGATTGCTTTATACCACTTTAGTTCGACCATCTTTAGAGTACTGCTCCTCAATTTGGTCGCCGATCCTTGCGAAAGACAATCTAATCATAGAGAGGGTTCAACACAAATTCCTAAGGTTTGCCGCTTATAAACTGCGACGTCCAATGTCACGCGATGATCACAATTATGACCAAATAGGTACTGGCGTCTCTGAACTTATCTACTTTATCGGAACGAAGGCGTATCGCTGATCTTTGTTTTTTATTTAAAATTGTTAATAGTTGCATCAACTGTCCTTCACTTTTGCGGGATATCTCTCTCTATGCACCATCCAGAATTTTAAGAGGAAGGACATCCTTTTATTGTTCAGGTATTAAATCTAAGTTCGGTGCTCGTGATCCTGTAAATCGGATAGTCAGTGTTGCCAATTTATACTCAGACAAAATTGATTTTTTCGGCGGATCCTTTCAAACTTTCAAGAGCAATCTGCGTAAAATAATCATTGATAAGTAAGCTGCAATGTTCAATTTTTTCCTTTTTTTCTTTTTTCTTTTTACGGCTGGATGTTTTTGTTTTATTTCTTTCTTTGTTTTCTTGTACGTAGGCTACTATTGTCTTTATTGTCTAAATTGGGCTTGTCCCGTAATAAATAAATAAATAAATAAATAAATTACTCTCCATTCCTTATTTTTCGTTTCTCTGTATTCTAAAGGGTTTCCCGTCGATAATAATCAGTCCGGAAACGTTCAGTGGAATGTTCATCCTCGAAGCCAGTCGAAAATAATTAACCATAGCCGCGATTTCCGATGTTACAACGAGGTAGACCGAGTTTTCCTCTGATCGATTCAGTTTTCCTCCATTGAGTGCCTCCGAATAATGCCCGCCCGCTTCACAGCTCGTTAAATCGGTAAATTACACTCGCCATGAAATTACCTCCTGTCCGCCGCGTTTACCAAGACAAATGCCCCAGTTTTCTGCGCCCCGAGGACGGGAAGGGCGGTCTCCGTCGCGGCCAAGCTCGCCCGGCTTGTCCCTTCTCGTCCATGGAGCCACGGTCGCAGATTGGATTGTCGAGCAGTTTGGAACTCGGGTCGCGACCATTCATGGACCTCGTTAATCCCTTTCCTCCAAGATAATCGCCGTCGAAGCAAATCGGCCGACTTCGTGGTACCATTCAGCAAGGGCGAGGAATTACGGACGGGCAAAAATACTCGGATCTGTTCCTCTGTCTTTCTGGAGTCTAGAGGAAGACTGCTCCACCGAAGCATACCTCCGCTGGAGGATCGAGTGGATCTGAATTCAAGCACCGTTTCTTTAAATTTAGGAGCATCGATCACGAGAATTGGGGAATCGTTGTGATTGGTTAGGCTAGCCCCATTGCGCGTGGATCACTCTCCGCGCTTATTCCTAGAGACTCGAAGTATCCTGGAAAGTAAGGAAAGGTTCGAACATCGGGGTGCTCCGGGTCACGTTTTATCAGTCCGGAGATACATAAATTTGATCTCGGAGAGCGAAACGAGCCGGCGTTTACATTCGTACGCGTGTTCCCATTGCAACTCGCGAGCCCCTGCACAGATCCACGGGTTTTACGCTTTCGGACTCGGTCTGCATTCGAATCCCGTTTAAAACGTCACGGTCGCGGTACACGGTCCCGTCGCACAGTGGTCCGGAGTCGTAGAAAAGTGAACTAAACTCGCAACGCTGTTATTTATACGGTATTCGTTACAAATGGTTTTAGGGGCTTTTTGAGCCGTAGCATCTGATTCTGGTATTATTTTATTCTGGGACAACGAACTACCCTTGTAAACTACTTTTAAGTAAACGTAGCTACAACGGAAAGGGTATTTTTTTGGAGGGTTGTAATACGTACATCCTTTTCATATTACATGTACTTGTAGGTGAAAAGACACACTGTATAACTCTAAGTAGTCACATTTAAGTCAACTCTTATCTGTAGAAAAATACAGCGAGGCAAAGTACGCCGATTTCAGGGAAAACGCGATCCTTTCGAAACTGTCCTTTTTCCCCATCGTCAAACCTTTTCCAAATAATCTTGTGTGACTAGTGGCAACCCTTACTTATGCCGAAACTTAGTCTACAGCTGTAAGAGCCTGTGGCTAAAACGTCAAGGGTTTCCAAAGAGGTTGAGAAATTGAATTTAGTTCACCTTTCTACGATTCAGGACCACCACTGCTCGCCTCTGCAGCACGTTGCGGAACACACGCGAAACACCGACGAGCTTCGCGAAAGATATGGAACGTGTTTCCACTAGAACCATCCTCCACTCTGGCAACCTAAATTCTGTCGTCCCTTCATCGTTGAAAGTCGTTTTACGTTCCGTTTTAATCGTCAACGGCAAGCATCTTCCTCTATTTTTATCCTCCCGTTTCACGAAACTTTCCATGCCAGAGGGAGAATAAGCGAGGAAAAAGTTAGGAGAAGCGAAAGAAACAATCGTTGGCTCATTAGTTCCGCGATTACCATTTCCTCTGCTCTGCGCGCGGTCACGGGGCGCAGCAGCTAGACATTTCTCCATCGCAGTCACGATCCTTGATTGTTGTAACCGAAAAGCAGAGATTCGACCGTGGCCACTTTGCATTTACTTGAAGCTCGCCCGCCTCGGTTATCCCTGGACCGGGAACGCCTATTACCATTGCGCAACACCTTCCGATCCGCTCGCCGTTGGAAAATGAATTTGCGTAGTCTGTTACGCGCGCTTCTTTTTCTTCCTCCTCTTCCAGACACGTGGGATTAATAGAAATTCTAGCCACCTTCGAGTCACCCTTTCACTATCCCCGGCAAGATAATTAGTTTCCCAGCTATGATAATTATGGACCGAGTTCTGGCGCGATACACGCCTTGGATTCGTTTCGGGGACTGTAATCGTTCAGGGGACTGGAGATGGGAATGCTGCTTCATAAATTCTCTTCTATTTTCTCTTTTCAGTTCGGACTGCAAAGGTGAACGAACTTCTTCCATCGAATTTCACAGTTCGGAACGTGACCTAATTTGACTTCGAGTGAGATTGAATTTGGTGGGAGGTCAATTGATTCTGGACCACTACGATTGGTAATATTCAGATTTATATCGGGCACACCCATAGGGGGCCGTCCTTAAATTACGTAAGGTTAATTTTGGCGATTACCATGCGGTAATCATTTTGGCGATTACCGATCTTATACCCCCCAAGTATAAGAATTCGTAAGTCCTTATATTCCAACCGCCCCCTTTCCTTTCTTACGTAATATTTTTTCAGCTGCTAAAATTCTTTTAAAGGTTTATATAATTCATTTAATTCGGTTTCGCGCGAGGCACCGCTTTTCAGACTACTCCTATATTGAAACTTAGGTTAAAAAAATATTACGCAAGACGCTACCTGACTCCCTTTTTTCCGGTGTAAGAAAACGTAAAAAATTCGCGACACACTCTTCCCCTACAAAGGTCTTGCGTAATTTAACCGGTTAACTGGCACGGTCCTTTTCACTATTCGGGCCCAAACTGGTACCATCGAATAATTAAGTGAATCACACAAAATTTGGTATACAGGGGTTTTTTGCGTCGGTGAACCGATTCCGGGGGTAATTTTTTTCATCTGACACCCCCAACCCCTAAAAAATAGAATTTAGGGGTGAGTTTGTCAATTCTTTACTAAACCTTTTTTTATTTGTGAAGTTTTCTTGTCCATAATTCGATTGCAGCAGTTACTTTTTTCAATGCCACCCCCAACCCCTGAAAATAAGGGTTTAGGGGTTTAATTTTTAGTTTTTTTATTTTCTACGAAAAAGTTTTGAATAATTTTATACCTGATTTTATACGCGATCCCAAAAACCACAAATACAATTTTTCTATATCCCGATAGTATTTCAATATTTGGCGGCCATTTTGGTTCGCCATTTTGAGTCTGCCATATTGAATTTTACAATTCCAATGCCAAATTCAGATTCAGCGACTCCAAAAACCCCTATATACA
Source organism: Andrena fulva (assembly GCA_946251845.1). NCBI lineage: Eukaryota > Metazoa > Arthropoda > Insecta > Hymenoptera > Andrenidae > Andrena > Andrena fulva. The sequence goes on along the minus strand of OX276329.1, from coordinate 53,685,645 downwards.
ATTTTTCTATATCCCGATAGTATTTTAATATTTGGCGGCCATTTTGGTTCGCCATTTTGAGTCTGCTATATTGAAATTTAAAATTCCAATGCTAAATTCAGATTCAGCGACCCCAAAAACCATTACATACCAAGTTTCATTCAAATCGATTGAAAAACAAAAAAGTTATTCCATTTGATCATATATGATACATTGCCAGAATTGGCCAGATTTTTGTTTGATCATATATGATACATTGCCAGTTAACCGGTTAAGGACGATCCCTAGTAAGTGAAGCCTATGCCAATCAATTATCGTCGAAGCTACGTACTTCGTAAGGGGATCGGATTATTTCGGTCAATGTTGCCTCCAGAGAGGCACGATCGAGGGGAATGGAGGCGTTGAATTTTCTTCGCGATTTCACTTTCGCTACCGTGGCATAATCGCGCGTGTCGTGAATCGTAATCTTAATTTCATGGAGCGGCCCTGCGCCACAGCGACGCCGTAGCCAGCGTTACTGCAACGATTCTTATTCCAGCGGCGTGCGAAGGAATAGAAATTTTATAGGCGGCCGGTAATTTTCGTTACCGATTTGGTGACACCAGCTCCTCACGATCGATCCTCGTTGGTGGGATCCGATCGCTGTTTTATTCATTAACGATCGTTTCGTTTATCGCCGCCACCTAACTTGCACTACATTCGCATCTACATTGGAATTTCTATGCGAGGCATTGAATAACAAACGCCCCCTCTTTACTTACCCGGCGCGAAGCGAGGTGTCCCATCGGGTCACGAATAAAAAATAGAGTTTTCTCAAACAAACTATCCCCGCGCGGTTAAACTTTTCCGCGATGCTCGCCGGGCGCGCAAGGAATCCCCAACTGGAAGCGTTCTTCACGCTCCGCTCCCTCTGTCACGCTGACGCGTTTCCCAACGGAGGAACCAGCGGGCTAATTAGCACTCGACAGAATCTCGTGCCCGCGGAGGCCACGAAAGGCGAATGAAGCCATTCAAAGAGCCGCGGAGAACACACTCGAAAATATCATTCCGCGTGCATTCCTTCGCCAAACATTTCACGCGTTTCCACGGCATTTCTCTCGCCCGATCCCCGGAACACGCGAGCTTCGCGGGTGCGTGAATCGCTAACGGGCACGTGAACGATTTGGAAGAGTGAGGGGGGAGGAGAGAAAGGGGCCACATGGTTCGAGTGTGCTGCTCAAAGAATATATTGAATACTTTCTCGCCGAGGTGTCTGTCCTCGCGCGCGATGGCCCCTCGGCGCGGATTCCTCGAGGAAGCTGAGGGTCGCGAGCTTTCAGGGGGTTGCTCCACGAAACCCCTCGGTGGATGCTCCGCAGCAGTCCTCAGTTCCCGTGCTCTCGTCTGTTCAGAACAGTCAGCGCCGTGTTGTGGCTGTCTGGTAGGATGGTCCTCGAGCTGCGTATGTCGAATATCTTCCTCAGGGAGCGAGGGAACTGGCTGTTCAGGGCCGCGTAGATGATGGGGTTGTAACAGATGGAGGACTTGGCTAGCAGCGCTGGAAGCACCGCCACCGAAGCTGGCGGCCTCACCTGTGAGGAAAGTTGAGGGATGCACTCTGCGTCACATGTGAAATGAGAAATTGATCAACCCTTGGATATCGGATCGATCGACCAATAACAGTAGGCTCTATTTTGCTCCGTAATCTCATTCTTCGAGAATTAAGGGTAGGTAGGGGAGACCGGGGCTAGTTGATACAGAGGCAGGTTGATACAGACGAATTATCTCGACACCGTATATATGTAGCTTCATTTCAATGGGATATGTGAAAATTGTTGATAAATTCTTTCCTACGATCCAGCGTACGTGGGTGTACCTTGACGTTAGCAATCGTTTTTTAACTGTTTTCGTTTATATAAAGAAAAAGTAAATAGTTGTGTTCACTTTCCAATCCGTCTTGAGACGATATAAAGAATTTTATAACCCGAAGTAATTTGGCATCATATTGAGTCTTTTGAAGGTAAGGTAATTACGTTTTGTAATTATGTTTATATGCTCTACATTTTTTTATGGACATGTTTATACATAATGACTTCCTGTGGGGTAAGTTGATACGGTTTCTCTGGGGCATGTTGATACATTATATTAATTTTCCCCGACTACTTTTAATTGAATTTTTTCTTTATATTTCTTGGAAAATGGTTTGAAATTATATCAAAAAGACAAATCGTGGCGAAATATCGTAGGATGTTTTGAAAAAAACGTGTGCCGAAATAGAAAAAGACTCAATATTATTAAGGCCATGCACAAAAATATACAATCACGACACAATGAGTTTATTAAGATATAGTAACAAAAAGAAGAAGACACCTCATGTTAAAGTGGGATATTCCAGACATAAAAAAAGAAAATGAAAATAAAAATGTTTTTCTAGGTATGTTTGTTTAAAAATCTGTTTGATCTTTGAACTTTTGACTGTTGGAAAGGTATTTAGATTGAAATTATATTTTTCAAATTTATTAGTTACTCATTAAACAGATATTTTAAAGATGTATCAACTTGCCCCGCAGTGGGGTAAATTGATACACTTTGCCTTCGTCCAAATAACATTTTTTCATTCATTTTGTATGTACTTTCTCAAGTTTTCGCTTACTATATATTAAAGAGAAAGGACCAAAGTATATTTTAGCATATTTGTTATTAAGTAATTGATTCAAACAAAAATGAAAAACAATGAAAACTGAAAAACGTATTAACTTGCCCCGGTCTCCCCTACTGCTTAGGTAGTCATTTTCGACAAAAACCACTGCTTAGTACCCTTAACCCTTTCCGTACTACGGGCGACTATAGTCGCCCTCCACAAAACGCCACGTACATACGACGGGCGACTATAGTCGCCCTCCACAAAACGCCCTCCACAAGATGCCTATGTACATACGACGGGCGACTATAGTCGCCCTCCACAAAACTATTTTATTTTCCCAATCTGTTCAACAATCAACAACAATCCGCATCCCATAATAATACAATTGTAATAATAATGAAAAATATAATGGTTATAAGGCTTTCAATTCAAGCTGTAACACTCTGGGCGCGGGGTCCCGTTCAGTAGAGGTCACTCGGCGGAGCGGACCGCCGTAGCGAAATGTGTACACTCGTGGCGGGAGGTCTCGTTCAGTGGTAGTGCTCCCGCGGACCGGACCGCCGTAGCGAAAGGGTTAATACTATCGATAGGTAATGATGGTGACAGACAGAGAGGGAGTCGATCAGGGGGATAAAAGAGTGTGACTCTACTTCCGCGTGGTATTCTGTTGCGCAATTCTGTTGACTCTGGCCTCCGTCTAATTCCTTCCTCGTTGAACGTCGTGCTTCGGGATAGGAGGCGTGCATCCGTGGTACTTACGTCGAAATATTGCGCGGCCAGCGCCAGAGCTGCGTACGGCGACCAAGCGAACATGAAAGCCGTTATCATTAACGCGACCATCTTCGTCACCTTCCCCTCGCGTCGCCTGCGTGTACCTGCATTACAAAACGGAACGTGTCCCGGAAACCTGGCATCGTGACACCTCTTCCGCGTCGAGCGTGGAGCAGGGTGGCGCAAGAGAAACGGGGGAAAGACGGGGAGGTCTCGTTTGACATATGTAAAACCACGGATCGCTTTCGCGAGGACACACGATGGTAATTATCGACTGATTGCTCGGAGGCATTGTCTTTCCCACTGTCTCCCCGCGAGTGGCACGGGTCACTGCCTCGGAGACAGGGAGGCCCAAGGGGTTGCGCAGAAACGAATCTACAAGGCAACGGTTGGCGTGATTAACCGAGGGATCAGTGAGAAATGAAGGCTCTTGTATCGGAAATTTGATTTTGGTGATTAGCAAGATATTTAGGGAGCGCTTAGGTAGTTCTTTAGAGTTCGCAGGAATCTCGATGGTACCTGCTCTCTTGCTGACTTTCTTCAAAGTCAGCATAATCGCGACGTAACTGGCGGTGATGACGAGTACAGGGATGACGAGGCCGAGGATGAAGAGGAAGGCAATGTAGCTGCCGCTTTTGGTGGCAGGATCGTGGACCTCCCAGGAGACGCTGCAGGACACGTTCCCTGCTTCGGGGCCGTAGCTTCCCCAGCCGAGGAATGGCGGCACCGAGAGGCACAGCGCGTAGACCCAGACGAAGAAACCTAGTATCACAGCGTGCCTGTTAAAAGCAGACAGTTTGGATAAGCAGCTAAAGTTACCTGGCATCTATTCGAATGAAGGGCAAGGGGAACAACAGCTTTATCGAGAAAATTAAGTGTTTCGCTCCAGTGCAGAGTGGGCATTACCTGGTTTTAACCAGTACACCAAAACTTTAACGTTATCTTACGGGGGCATTTGAACTTTATAACCCTTTGTGATTCGACAGTTCTGTAGTCCCAGCTGCCACCAACAAAATATGCTATAAATCGCAAAGTCACGAAGAAAGGACATTCCTCGTTTTTCCCCTTACCCTTCAAAGGCAGTAGGCAGCTAATATTTCGCCAGGTGTTAGCATCCTACTAGCTTTGGACCATCGCGATGAACAACTAGTTCCTTTAGTTCCTCACCTTATAGACAACGTTTTCATCGGTCCAGCGATCAGCAGCCACCTTTCAACGGCCATTACAGTCAAGTTCCCTATACTGGCGAAGCCCAGGGTGGACATAAACCAGGCGTACCTTGAAACGGGCAGAATAGAATAGACTTCTCGTGACATTCTGCGAAATTCAATCCCTCCACACGTTATTAGAGCATCGCCAATAAAACTGCCTGCTCTCCGATTACCGAAGCCCCCTTTTTCACGACTTTCAGAAACAGAGGGCTTCGAGAAGATTCGACCGATTTATCGGGCAAAATCTGAACAAAACCTGTGACTCGAACCACGTAGGTACTCTTCTGTTGCGAGAATGAAGGAGAGGAATGGAGGAAATAGAAAAGCAAGAAGAGCCGGGAATGAGGGAACGTGGGTGACGGAATTTGATGAAAGCGATAGGGGATGAGCTGGCAGAGAAGGGAGGAATAGAAGAGCGAACTAATTGCAGAGAGGATTAACGCAGCTGATTAATGATAGTTAATGGGGATCAGTAGTTCGTCTGCTCGTCCACGTCAAACTGTCTTTCACACTTAATCACTTCCAAGACACGTTTTAGATCTTAACTTTTCCCCCATAGTGATTGCCTGACATTGGTCAAATCACGTGGGGTGTAGTAATAAAAAGGGGATGATCGTGTTAAAGAGAATCAATGAATTTAACTGCAGAGACTTTTAGAATTGCACCCAGTGCTTTAATCCTCCAGGACCCGCTTCGTTACCGAACGCTCGGTTTTAATTTGAAAAGCAGGAGCCCGAGGAAATAATTGCATTCGCTTGGCTTCAAACCGGAAGCATGCGCAGCTGAGAAAACGCATAAATACGGTTTTTCAAATGCAACGTGATTCTTTAATCCCTGTACACTGCATAGTCACGGTATATATCTACCTACACGTAATATGTACAATATGCGGGCAACATCCTGCAACGTACGCTGCGAAACAACGTTTTTATCATAGCCGTGGAATGCGAAACGGCACGTTTCCAGTTTTGCCCCTAAATTAACATTTCTCCCCGTCACTCCTCGCAATTTCTCCCACATTTTCGCGTGAATTGCGGTACAGCTGTTTCTGGCTTTAAAGGCCTCGAGAGGGAGCATAATCCTTCCACGTTAATGAAAAAAAAGAGACCTTAAAGAGGTACTAATAAATCCTCATTAATAGGATAGCGACTCAAAAATATCCTTAAATATACTTTAAACCATCTTCGTTAAAGCACCAGCGTTATATCAATTATCCTGTTTCGCGATTCCGCGCTAGGGGAGGTGAATTAAAATCGAGAAGTTATTTCATACGGAGTCACGTTTGTTAGTGACATACAAGTTCCTCGATAAAGATGAAGCATACTGGAAAAATTACGTTGGGACCGTCCCCATGAAAATTGAAATCTTTTTTCAAATCGCTCGGGAATACAATCGATCAACTGGAACGGTCGTTCGACCACCGTGTCGTCAATAAAAATCATATCGCTTGGAGATTCAATTATTTCTCATCGCGATAGCCGGTCGAAGGAAAATGTCCGCAGCCTTCTGGTTCTCCTCAGAGAAATCCCATGTAATTTCAGTTAATAAACAATAAGTTGTACCAGAGACACACTTTGTAGCCCCAGTACCATCCTCCTGTGATTGCCGAGACCATGGCAACCGGATTCCCAAGGGCTGCCACTAAGAAGTCGCCAACCTGAAAGCAGTTGCTACTAAATTATCGTGGTAGGGCTCTAGGAACGGCCTAAGTAGTCTCCCTAATTCTAATGCAAAGTACAAAATCAGGCACATGAATTTCATTCCATCCATCGACTGGGGGTGTAGTCTTTCAATTTCTATCTCGTTCCTATCGGTGCTCTAAAGCCAGCTTGCCTACCAATCCTTCCCATTTGGGCCCCGTTCCGAAGGAACAACCGTAGCCCTCCGCATCCCTTAATTCTCCCCAGCGAACTCGGTATTAAAATGCACGGCCTGTAAGTAATCGTCACGCGGAAGGAGGTGAAGGGACCTCTCGCTCGCCTGGAGTCTTTGAACATTAATTATAAACGAGGAAGGAAGGAGTAATCTCTTAAGCATCCTCGGCGTAAGTACTTAATTTCCACGAGCCAACAGGATGGAATAAATTCCTCGAAAGAAGGTGCATCCTTCGGGGTAGCTACCCCGACGTTTCACGTTTTTGAGGGACAATCGGTGGGGATATCGAAACGCTTGCCCCCGGAAATCTCGTTTATTGATACTCGATGTTGCGTAAAAACAGAGAGGATCAGAGAAGACCGAATTCCTTCGGGTTTCCTCCGTCGATGGAGCAACTTCGATCGTTTCCCCTGATAGGACGACTCTGTGACAGAGCTTTAGCTAAGGGGGTTGCAAAACAGCTGGATCACTGGATCCGACGCAAGAGTGCTTTAGTCGCTGGCACACCACTCGCGGGAGAAAGCAGCAGGGTCTCCAAAGCAAATTTTCCACGATCCCAAAAATTTACGATCCATCCGTAGGTATGCCCATTAAATTCACGCCTCGAATAATGAACGTTTATTTCCCAGCCGCGCGAGCATAGATGTCAAACGAGATTCCATGTAGGTATTTCGCATTAGTTTAACAACACCCCCTCGCGCCTCACCTTCTATCGAAACTGCACCGGCGATATCCTCACAGATGACAGATTCACGTTAGCAGCCGAGGGCGGGGAATCCGCTTCGTTTCGAACTAACAAAGGCCCGATTATGAAATGTGTCTCGATCGCCGGTGTGAAATGGGAGAAGCGGAACACATGTCGCGAGCCGTGCAACAATTTCGAAACGCTCTGTATCCCCGTGATATTTTCATTTCTACCTCGCCTCTCCGCTGCTGAAAGCCCGGAAGAGGCTCCATCGGGCGTTTCCGTTTGCATTGGGATCACTTTCGGCGATATTAAATGAAAACACCGCGGGACGAGGGAGCCATTAAACTTTTAGCAGAAGAAACGTCCAGGGAGAAGATCCTTTTTATCCGGGGCTGTGTAACATTTAGGTTCCCCTTTTCAGTTGCCTTTGCGCAACGCCAGTATATGTATAACTCGAAGAATCCGAGACGCGAGGCATCCTCGCGAGTTTTCCCGTTACCAGTTACGATCTTTCTTAAATTCCAAGCGTAATGTCACCGTACTACAGCGATGCCAGTATTTATTTCATTTCTCTCCGCGCGGCACCGTTTTCACGCCAATACAGGGAACGGCAGCTGCTTTCGCGTACGGTGCCGCTAGAAAGGGTTGCGTAGGATGCGATTTGCCGCGCATGAATTATGCTCCTAGAGACGTCGCGAGGCAAAGATACCGTGCATCGTTACAGGCTTGCAGAAGTCTGGGATTCCAGCGATCGACTGCTATGGTTGTTAAATTAAATTTAACTGGGACGCAGCCTCGGACTGATCATTGAGAAGTTACGCGACGCTTCTTGGCACTTATACCGGTAGAACTCGAAGGGGAACTTCGTCTTTCATTACGGCTCAATTCTATATCTATCTTCGAGTCCTCCGTGTACTTGCATCGAGCAAAAGTTTGCCCTTCGTCTCGGCCTGCTTCTTCGCGCTGAAACGTGATCTTTGGTGCGGAACGGCCAACTGAAGCGAATTTCTTCGGCAAACTGTATCAGCCAGTAACAAGTGACTTCTTTGTGGGCTAAGTGGCGTCTTTGATGCTTTCGTTACCGATGATTCAATGGCCGAGGGCTGAGTACCAATACACCCCCGGCTTCCTACAGCAACTAGGAAATATACCACCCCCGTTTCTAATATCTTCGCAGACGCAAATCCCGGGGACGATTTACCTTCAACCCTTGCACTTCCACTTCACACCTCAAAAATGGGGCTTATTTATTACCTACAAGCTAGGCTACACGTCGGTGCCCGAATGTAACACTCACGACAAGGTTGACGAGGATCACGTTCACGGGCGTCCACAGGGTCTGAGCGTCCTTGACGATCACGATGACGACCAACAGGTTCATGGTGAAGCCGAAGAAGCCAATACAGCCGAGGGTGATCGCCGCGCCGATGTAGACAGCGGGGTCCACCTGTTCCTCGGCGATCTCCTCCGGCACCACCAGGCTGCTACGATTCAATGACATCGTTCCTCGGCGCTGGGACAGGCGCCCCGCCGCAGGCAAATCACTCGTGGTCACAGAAAACCAACGAACACCACGTGGTATTCCCGTCGACGGGCTAACAGTCGCGTTCCAACCCGCGGTCGCTTCTCTTTTCGCCGCCCCTTTCGCGACCCTCTCTCGCGGGCAACAGGACGCGGAATAAGGGCCCCGTGCATCAATCAAAACCAGTGGCGAACTTTCAAAGTCTACCTACCCTTATATAAAGCCCGGCCGAAACTACCCTCTCTCCTTTGTCTGCACGTAGTATCTACCACTCGCCGCTGCTGCCTGCAACCAACCCCCTCGACGTGAAAAAGCAGCATGCGCGATATCAGCCGCACCGACCAACCGTTTCGCCACCCCACGGATCTTCCTCGCCCCGTTGCTGCGGTGCCATACAATTAGCCGCCGGGTGTAAATACTGTAAATGAAAGGTCATCCCTGCTGCATCCAGCCGTTCCCTCGCGCTTCAATGAACTCGGTAATTCGGTCCTCCCTCGCGGTGGGTGGAGGGAAGATCGTTACAAGAATTATGGTAGGATGGTGGGATACTTGAGGAATCATTCTACTTTGATCGGCCGAAAAGTGAAGCTATTTTGAAAGATTTTTTCTCAATAAATACAATATATAATGAAATAAATCTTTTTGGAATTTACTAAGCTACTCTTAAGATAAGCCTTAGTCGGGAAATCATCTACGCCACGAACATACCTCTTTTTTGTAGGTGTCACATTGAGGCTATAAAAAAAACATATGAAACAAATTAAAAACAATTTTTTTAAATTTTTTGTATAATATAAGAGTATTTTAATAAATTCCAGAAAGATTTATTTCATTATATGTTGTATTTATTGAGAAAAAAATCCTTAAATTCATTTTTCGGCCGATCAAAGTAGAATGACCCCTCAAGGCCTCGTTGGCAGGTTGTTCGAAAATTAGTCACTTCAAATCTCTTAGAAATTAGAACTCAAATCCATTACTTGATTTTTAACTCCACAGCTCGACTCAGGTTTTCATTAAAACGTTCGTTAATCGAGGGGGGATGTGAAAACCCTATTAATGGTACAAAGGGATCGTACTCCCGTACTCGAGGGCTTTTAGAATATCCGCGTAATGGGTGTCGATTGAGGGGTGCGAGTTGGGGACCCGTGAAACGAATGAAAGCGTCGAGATTTGCCGTAGGTGGGAGATCGCAATCGATTTTGTAGTTTCATAAACAACAGGCAGGATTTTATTATTCCGCTCACTCGTTGACAATGAAGAGTTCATAGCGATGCGCTCTCGTGTATTTAAATTACAGCTTATAATATAAAATGACAATTCTGTTCCTCGACGCTGTCCGATTTACATATCTTCGGTGTCGCTGTCCGAATCATCCGCCATCGCTTGTTTCGCAGTAGCCTCGGCCTGCAGCTTTAACTCGGGTGGCACGCGCTCGTGCCTTCCATTTGTGTGCTTGCCGACCCATCTCATTTCGAGCTCGAACTGCTTGTCCTTCAGTTCGTCATGGACGAGGTAAATGATGCGCACCGCTTCCTCCACTAACTCGTTGCAGGTCATGTCGGCGAGCTTCAGCTTCTCGATTTCCGTCTTGGCCGACTGTTTCGCCTTGCCTGTCGAGAAACGATTGAACGTTCACCTCCATGCACACGTATTACAAAGCGTAAATCGGGTACAGACTGATACGTACCAATAGCGCAACCATAGTATCCGTAGGACACGCCTGATGGATCGATCATATACATAGTCGGCCCACCATTTTCGTAAGCGCCAAGAATTACGGAGCAGCCGTAAGGTCTGACTGCCGAGTACAGGGTATAAGCGTGCATGTACATGGAAACCCTCTCGTTCAAATATTTCAAGGGAATGCCGACTCCGTACTGCGATTTGTAACTGGCGGCTTCGGATCTGGCTGTCTGGGCGATCTGCCTGGCGTCGGAAATCAAACCAGAGCTAGCCATTCCAATGTGGTGGTCTATGTTGAATATTCTTTTGTTCGTGCCAGGCTCGTACAGCTTGGAAGTAACTATCTTCTCCACGGCGAACACAATGCTGTCCTTTCCCCGTAAACCTATGACCGTGCTGTACAGGGGATTAAATGAAACGTTATTTGATCGAGTGCAGGCAACAGGTTATGTAGCCGCGATCGATACGAATTTCGCAGAACGACGAATGAAATGAAGGAAATAGTCACCCTCCACTCTCGACGGCTTTCTGCGCGTATTCCACTTGAAACACACGTCCGTCCGGTGAAAACTGTGACGCTGACAAGTCATACTGAAATCACCAGAGAGGTTAGGTCTCACCTTTATCCGGAGTCAATGGTTCTTACGATGGTACCACGTAACCGAATCTCAGATATTTACCCCTGTTCCTATGGAGCTCATTTTTCACCGAATCGTCGGTATAAATGCCGCAGTACTTTAAACAAGAAAAATTGTTTATACGCGCAGACGGCGTGAATAGGCGAAAATCAAAACTTGATCGTCAGCGCTGGTCAGCGCCGCTTATTTTCTTGAGTTAGGTTAGGTCTCGAACTACTCAACTGCCATCTGGCGAGGGTCAGTGCAGTGATGCCAGATTCGGGACGGGAGTTCTCGAGAATTTCCCCCACCACGCATGCACACTACGCCGGAGCTGCGTGTCCGTGAGCTCGGCGCTTCGGACAACGTCGGGAAGACGAGAGAGAAAACGAATGTGTGTCTTTCTCTCTCGCTCTTGAAACGCTGTGATCCAAGGAGAGGTGCAAGCGACACGCGGCCGTGCGCGATCTTCTCGAGTGCCTCGAGATACACTTTTCACTTTCTGACATATGTATAATACTCTTGTAATGAAAAAAAAATTGAAAAAAATTTTGTTACGGAAATCACGTTTTAAGACCTCCTGATTACGTTTTGACTATTTAGAAAAGAGCTTTTTTTAAATATCTCATATATTTGTTAACACGATTACGTTTAAACGGCAAAATGGATTTCAATGAAACTTTATATTTAAATGGTTCTTCGATATTTCAGATATACGAACTAAATTCTACATAAAAAAAAGTTAAATAAAGTTCTTCTGTAACTTCTTTAACAAAGAAAAATGTACATTCATAATTTCTTGTTTTCATTTTAAATTTCCGTACTTTTTATTTGAGCTATTTCTATTTTTCAAACCTTAAAATGAATTTTTTTATTAAAAGATGAATATTTTAATACTGTAAATTAGTGAACTTTGTTAAAATTAGAATCCACTCTTGGCCAGTACCATGCACGCTGTAGCAGCCTTCGATAAAAAATATTTTTTCAGGGTATGATCTAAAATCTAAAATCTAAACGTAATCACATTTCTCGCTAGATTTTTCGATAATCATATCAAGTTGCGACAAAGAATCACGCACTGTTTACAAATTAATTACGCGCTGCGTGCACGGTACCGCTCGATGGAAACTACGGGAAAGCGGTGGTCTCTTTCATCGGGAGCGAAATGTAAACAATTGGTTATGCAACGCTAACATCGCGATACATGTTGTACACTAAAATGTATAAAAACATTACTAAAATAGAAAAGAAAGGCAGCACGTAAATATATCAATTGGGTTCGATATATTGACGAAATGTAAGACTGAAATAATGCTACAATTGTTTACATTTCCAAAGGATAGAAAGCAAGCAGAGGAATTTACTATAATACATGCGACAGAATTTCCAGATAATTGTTACATATAAAATGAATATAATTAAGAATATACATTTATTTGCACAATTATCTCGAAGTTCTCTCTATAAATCATATGTACAGCAAGCAAGCGAATTTATTGCAAGGATAGAACAAGAATTGCGTGAGGTAAATCGAACAACTATTTACATATTCGCGATGTCCAAAAATCGAATGAAATAGAAAATGGATGAAATTGATAATATTCTGGACATCACCAATTTGCATTACCCGACGTAGAAGGAAAATCCGCGAGGCCATCAACGGCATGTAAACGTAAACTACTCTTTTGCTTCTTCGCAAAAGTTGCATATAAATTCTCAGATGACATGAGAGATAGATGTTTGTCATCTACCTCCATGGTCTGAGCTGTTTCCCCGTGCGCCTTTAATGCCGATTTCGTTACGCAAATGGCTTTGACGATGGTCGAACAAAGTCGGTTTCGTTTCTTGTTCTTTATGTCGGGAAGCATGAAAAACGATCTTTCAGCATCGGCGTTTGAATTTGGAAGACTTCTAATGGAATTTAATAATTCCTGCAAACATGGATATTTAAATGAGCCTTGATCGTTTCGCGTTAACAACACCGTTTTCCAAACATCATCGAAAGCTAATGTACAAAGCATCTGCTTGTCTGCATTTGCAAAATTCAGGTGCAATGTCGACCATTCGTTTTGCAAACCGTCTTCGTCGAAACCGCCCAATTTCTGAGCAATAAAGAGAACACTTTTAAAGGAAGTGTCTCTGTCATTATCTACTAATGCCAAATGAGGCTCAAAAACACATAACTTGCTCAGAAATTCGTCATCGATTGGCAATCGATTACGAATTTCGTTTGCAGCCGTTATGTAAAACTTAATACAATTTTCTCGAACGGTTTGAACAACATCGGGTTTGCCTTCTGCAACTAATTGACAAAGAAAAGTGTCACAATCCGGACCTAAATGAATACTATTAAATGCGATTTGATTATCGCCTCTTGAAAAATCTATTAATTTTACTAAATCCATATGCTTCAAAAGCTGCGGTTTCAAAAAATTACGTAAAATATTATACAAAAGTGTTTTGGCAGTATTTTGAAGCAAATGGATTCTGGTTTGTTGCGATTAAAAGAATAAACTAAAGTCATTAAAATACTCTAGAACGTATTTCAAAAACAGAAGATATGCTTTCGCTTCTGGATATTGCATGATGATAAGCACATATTCCCCAGACTTTGTCTTCTCATCTACGACCAATTCTTGCAGAAAGTGCAACACACTGTCGCAATCTTCTAAAAGTGTAACTACGAATGAGTAACGCGATAACCATCGCGTAGTACACAATTTTAAAATTTTGCGACTTTTCGATTTTTGGACATCGCGAATATGTAAATAGTTGTTCGATTTACCTCACGCAATTCTTGTTCTATCCTTGCAATAAATTCGCTTGCTTGCTGTACATATGATTTATAGAGAGAACTTCGAGATAATTGTGCAAATAAATGTATATTCTTAATTATATTCATTTTATATGTAACAATTATCTGGAAATTCTGTCGCATGTATTATAGTAAATTCCTCTGCTTGCTTTCTATCCTTTGGAAATGTAAACAATTGTAGCATTATTTCAGTCTTACATTTCGTCAATATATCGAACCCAATTGATATATTTACGTGCTGCCTTTCTTTTCTATTTTAGTAATGTTTTTATACATTTTAGTGTACAACATGTATCGCGATGTTAGCGTTGCATAACCAATTGTTTACATTTCGCTCCCGATGAAAGAGACCACCGCTTTCCCGTAGTTTCCATCGAGCGGTACCGTGCACGCAGCGCGTAATTAATTTGTAAACAGTGCGTGATTCTTTGTCGCAACTTGATATGATTATCGAAAAATCTAGCGAGAAATGTGATTACGTTTAGATTTTAGATTTTAGATCATACCCTGAAAAAATATTTTTTATCGAAGGCTGCTACAGCGTGCATGGTACTGGTCAAGAGTGGATTCTAATTTTAACAAAGTTCACTAATTTACAGTATTAATATATTCATCTTTTAATAAAAAAAAATTCATTTTAAGGTTTGAAAAATAGAAATAGCTCAAAAAAAGGTACGGAAATTTAAAATGAAAACAAGAAATTATGAATGTACATTTTTCTTTGTTAAAGAAGTTACAGAAGAACTTTATTTAACTTTTTTTTTATGTAGAATTTAGTTCGTATATCTGAAAAATCGAAGAACCATTTAAATATAAAGTTTCATTGAAATCCATTTTGCCGTTTAAACGTAATCGTGTTAACAAATATATGAGATATTTAGAAAAAGCTCTTTTCTAAATAATCAAAACGTGATCAGGAGGTCTTAAAACGTGATTTCCGTAACAAAATTTTTTTCAATTTTTTTTCATTACAAGAGTAAGGTAAATGTCCCAATACCTGGACATTTAAGGCTGCCGTCTCACCGGGCATTGAATGGTTGCGTACGCTCACACAAGCTAGGAAAAGCGTGTACGTATACGCGAAACCGTTTCAACCAACTTTCGTCCTGGAATCGGCAAGAAGGAAGTTTTTGAGGGTATATGTAGTTGCCTCCAGTAGACATCAGTGCAGGGTGGTCTGGTGCGTTTGAATGCTAATAAGCACCGTACGTTGAAATAATAACGAATTTATGACTCGAAAACTGACAGAATGAGGCTTCAAGGCTTCTCCGTTGGTGGCGCCACTGGTATAGTCGAGCCACGTAGCACCAGCGTATACGTATACGCAATGTAGAAAACAACCGTTTCAACCAACTTTCGTCCTGGAATCGGCAAAAAGGTAGTTTTTGCGGGTATAGTTGCCTCCAGTAGACATTCGTGCAGGGTGGTCTGGTGCGTTTGAACGCACCAGACCACCGTACGTTGAAATAATAATGAATTTATGAATCGTGTACTGAGTCAGACTCGAGAAATAGCAGAATGAGGCTTCAAGGATTCTCCGCCACCGGCGCTTATGGTATATTCGCCCCATGTAGCATCAGAACCGGTGGAAGTCCAAGCTAGCCGATAAATGTAGGAAAGACATAGTTGCCGATACGTATGGAGAGTCGCATCGCGCTGTTGCCGCATTTCCCCTATTACTATTTTGTCGTCAGGTAGGCTTGAATGAATCACGGCGAAGCGGCTGGAGAACAGAGATGGGCAAAGATAATATCTGGATAAACTCTTGGGATTTTGTTCAAATTGAAATATGTCACAGTCCATTTGAAAATAAGGAGGATTTAAATATCATTTTGCCAAATACGAAAGGTAATTTTCAAAAGATCGAGGAAAGTTGTGTACTTTGAGGGTCTGTATTTATAAAACAATTTTGAATGTGGCAAAATGTGACAACGCCAAAAATATTCGGACCCAAACGGAATAACATTCTGACAATTGCCACGTTTCGTACAAAGTTGTTTGGTATGAAGTAAGACATACACCAGGGGTACACACTAAGTCTGCCCTAGGGCAGTCGGTGCGCCTTCGAGCTCGACCGTGGTATTGTCATTCCCCACTCCTCGGTATAAGGTCTCGTGGTGGAGAATTCTATGACTGCAGAGGCCGTATGCCCATTTTGTTTTCTCCAAGGAAAATATGGTATTGTCTCGAGCTTCCCATTGTTGCCCCAACACGGTCACTGGAAAGGCCCAGTTTATGCTTTTATGACACCCCCGACAGCTAAATAATCGCTTGACCGCGACTTACATACACAGTTCCATCACCGTGTGTTAGCGACCTCAAGCAGTGTGTTTAAATTGACTCAGGCACAGGATACGGAGGGTTAATTGAGCTTTGAAAAATGTTTAAATTTTGGTATGCAATAATAATAATTTTGTTCAAATTTATAATGATAGCAGTAAGAAGGGTTTAAAAAAGTTTGTAGCTGGCGAACATGATTCTGGCTGTCGCAGTCATCGGAAACAAAAAGCGCAAAATTTTTCTTAATCTGTGTGGTTATCGTGTGAAATAGAATGAATTATTTGCAAAAATCCAATTTTGCAACACAAAAAACTAACATATGCTTTTCCAAAAAATTAATGTTTTCGGCTGTACTTCCGAAAGGGACCGGTGGCCGATCGAAATGAGGTTTTGTGGGAGGGGTGGGGAGGGGGTGTGAACCCTAACTCTAAAATTGTAGCTTCGGGTATTTATTAGTTTCCGAAATATTAATAAAAAATTGTTAATTATTTCGGAAATTGTTTTTGGACGTTGCTGCTGGCCTCCCTACCCGAGAGCCCTTCCGTTACCCTACTTTTTATTTTTGAAATTTTGTAACCACTGTCTCATTTTTAGCATCGCCAAACTCACATCGGTTCGCTACCATGCTTTACGCGCCTGCGCGCCCTCCGCACTAATCTAGTTGGCCCCAACCGGTGGCCGATCGAGATGAAACTTGGTGGGTATGACGAGGGTTGTGGACAGACCCGAAATATAAAATTATAGTTTCGGCAATTAATGCGTTCAAAAGATACTGGGGTAATTGTGCATAAACGGGTACACCTTTTTTAATCACTTTACCACGGTTCCCCCTATTAACAATATTTCTGTCGACTTATACCGACACAACGCATTCCACTTCCCAACTTGTCCCGGGTATTAGTATTGGTGGGGGGTAGAGTAGCGCGGGCCCGCTTGCGGGCCCGTAAAGCATGGGTAGCAAACCGAGGTGAGTTTGGCGATGCTAAAAATGAGACTGATTACAAAATTTCAAAAATAAAAAATAGGGGGACGGAAGGGCTCCCGGGTAGGGAGGCCTGCACCAACGTCCAAAAAAATTTTCCAAAAAAATTAACAATTTTTTATTAATATTTCGGAAACTAATAAATACCCGAAGCTACAATTTTAGATTTAGGGTTCACACCCCCTCCCCGATATCACATCCTTCTACGTATAAATAAAAAGATATTGATACGCATATTAGTATTGTTTCATCGACATGTTTCCTAACCTCACTCCCGAACCTCTCTATCTTTCATTATTGCTATCCTCTTTTACGTTCCGCGAGGCTCTGACGCTAGACGCAGCTCTCGTACCGTACCTATTCCTTCAAGACTTCTCGATAGAAAGAGCTTTGGCAACAGCGCGGCAGAGACAGAGAGAACAGAAGATGCGGCAACTATGCGTCAAAAATTCGTCTACACAGAATACCTGAAGATGTCACCTCTGTAGAAGTTCTTTCTACCGGCCGCATTAGTTTCATTAGGGTCCGTCTGTTTACAAGGGGCGCTTCGATCGATTCGGACCATAACAAAAATGAGACGGCAGCCTTAAGGCACGGCGTACACACATTTGAGAATTATTCAGGTATACAAATCGATTTATATAAAAACGATTTTGCAATTACGTGGGGTATCGTGTGTACTTTATCATTAAAAAAAAACACATATTGTAGGAGTGAATAATTTTGTGAAATATTAAAAATTCATAGACCTTACAATGGCCCAATACTTGGACAGCTTAACTAGTATGTCCCGGCGTCCCGATTGTACTGTCCCATTACATGGACACATAATGAAACATCAGCAATTTGGATGTTTTCTAGAGAAATTAAATAAAAAAAAACAACACAATAGTTTTTTCTTTTTGCACATTTCTTCTGTATAAGTAATTTATTCAAATCAGTAA
This sequence comes from Andrena fulva, assembly GCA_946251845.1. Classification (NCBI taxonomy): domain Eukaryota; kingdom Metazoa; phylum Arthropoda; class Insecta; order Hymenoptera; family Andrenidae; genus Andrena; species Andrena fulva. The sequence continues at coordinate 53,667,655 of OX276329.1, read as the reverse complement.
ACAAACTTGAGTAAAAAGAAGCTATTATTGAATGACTAATTTTAAGGTTATGTGTATTCGTGTGTAACATCGACTGCTTAGCAAATCAGATAAATCCAATACTAAAATGGTGTAAACCGGACAGTTCAAGAGAATAAATTGTTTTTTACGAAAGTGTTACAAATATACCAAATATATATATATGAATATATTTTACTAAATATTTGAATAATTGAATAAAATAGGTCTTTTTAGGATAAAGCGAATAATAAATGCACTAATCAGTATTATTTGCACCAGTGTCCAGCTACTGGGACGTGTCCACGTATTGGGTCTTTTACCTCATTATACATATGTCAGAAAGTGAAAAGTGTATCTCGACTCTCGAGGCACTCGAGAAGATCGCGCACGGCCGCGTGTCGCTTGCACCTCTCCTTGGATCACAGCGTTTCAAGAGCGAGAGAGAAAGACACACATTCGTTTTCTCTCTCGTCTTCCCGACGTTGTCCGAAGCGCCGAGCTCACGGACACGCAGCTCCGGCGTAGTGTGCATGCGTGGTGGAGGAAATTCTCGAGACCACCCGTCCCGAATCTGGCATCACTGGGTCAGTGTTCAGTGTTGTTCAGTGTTCTTCAAACAATCGTGATGTTAGTGGTGAGTATTTCGGGCGCAACAATTTAACGAGATTCGAGCAGAAAGTTAACGATAATTCGCACTCGAGATCAACAGTTCGATGCGTAGTTTCATGCTTAACCTACTGATCATTGAACATCTGCTTTGTTTTGCAGGATGGCTGTATTATGGGACGTTACAATAGCGCAGATCTCTGGATTAGGGGACTGGCCATTGTCGTTGCTGGCTCGAGGGAAAGAATGCAAAGAAGAAATAGGTAAGAAGATTTTCAACTTGAAAGTAGCTTTATTTAAACATCAGACGTTTGAACCAGTCACTGCGTGTACACGCACTCGTGTGTGCGAGAGAAATACACGAAGATTCATAGTCGCATTCATCGCGCACGTGTGCGTTCAAGCACCGCGCGGGAAACCGCGCCATATTTGAATTTCGGATTACCTCGGGAACGAAGCGTTAGATTACATACTTACTTCGTTAGGACTTTCCCGTTTAGTTTCTCACGTGGAATTACCAGCATGCACGTAAGAATTTCGCAACTAGCTTTTTTAATATTATATCAATCTTAATATAAACTTTGCTAGAGTGTTAAAACGAGCAATTCTTTTTTTTTTAGGACTATATTGTTTCTTCTCGTAAGAAATTCTTGATGTTCTCCTTTTTGCAAGTATATTCGGGCGGGCATCCATTCGTGATGCCATGCTCGATGGCTTTCCGGAATTCAGCCATTGTCTTCTCGTATTGTCCTTCAGCGGGTAGACTCCTACAAAGTATACAATATTTCATACTGAATTTTCCGCGCGAATATTAACGTACGGTGTGCTCTCGAACGAAATGAATAAAATTAATAATATCGCTTACTGCGGCAACAATTTCATCGTCTCGATGATCATTTCCGCGGCTCCAAGGTATTCTTTCGCGACCCGAGGTTCTTCGCAAGCTGCACGATACAAACACGTATCCCCCATTAAATATCCCAACGCCAATGCGACCTCACCCTCGGACACCACGTTTTCTGCAAACAAATATTCCCAATAATCAAATATATAAATAACACAGGCGAATCATTTTTGGCGACTAAAACCTTCTTCCAATTCGCGCCCCTTGTGCCCATGTTGCCCTATATACCCCGCCCCGAACACGACCGCCTTCAGCACCAGAAGTAGCAGCAGATTCGATAGATTCAGGTTCAGCACCTGCGGAACGACAATTACATTGCTCTCTGACTTGATGTCCTCCGAACTCGTAAGCAACAATAGAAACCACACTTTCCACTCACCTGACTGCTGCTCGACGATCTCTGCACCAGCTCCTTCGCGACTTCCAACAGCATGGAGCCAGTGTGCTTCTTATTCGGCGTTTCCTTCACAAAATCGCGGTTGCTGTCTGTATTTCGAGCAAGAACACCGCAACCCACCAAGGCAATCGTTATCAGCAACTTCGCGCTCAAGGGAGTCATCTTTCAACCTCACTCGCACCGCTCGAACAAACGATAGCTGACACGAGGTATCGAGATAAGAACGTCCAACGACGCGATCGATTTTTAAAATAAAACACGGATTAATTCAACGGAGAACCGTGGGGCCCTTATAAAAATAGAGGATCCTCGACGAAAGTGGCGAGACTGGAGGGATCGAAATGACGAGTGGACCGTCGGCCACGGTGATTTTTATAAGCCGGCACTTTGCTTTGCCAGCAAACCGTGAAGCTCTCTCGCTTTCATCCGTGTGCATCAAACCGATGGCGGCCAATGTCTCCTCGTTTTCTCCCATTGTGACGACGCCACGCGCGCGGTCCTTTAATAACGTTCATTAGGGGTGCTTAGCTGCAACTTTGCGCGCACTTTCTTTCCGCGGAGGTGACGGAAATAAGCGGTGAAAGCTCCGTGTTCTTGGACTCTTACTTGATCTGCAACGGAGGCTCTAGGTGGGCGATACTTGTGCTTTCATATAGGGAGCTGAAGCACGCAACGTTCGTCTCGTGTTTGGATTTCGATTGAAACGGGTGGCGATGGAGGAGGAGCGATTGGGAAAGTATCGGCGAGAATATTGATAAACGTATGCTCGGAGATAACTTTCGTTCGCACGGGTAATGGGAAATTTATATCTATAGTAGCGATCAGAAGAAAGTTTCCACCGCTAGTGGTAAGAAAAGTAAGATGGTTCCATTTGAATGAATTATGCCTTAAAATGGATATTCCGTAGCGGTACCAGCACAATACTTAAAGCCTATGACATAGTAGGCATTGCCTATATGAGTATGAGTTCTATACTTTCTTTTCACCATCACTGTGGATTTATATAGTATTTATACTATCCAGAGAGACACTCGAAAGCGAGCCTGCCATTCGCGCTGTATAAATATTTAAATTCCCATTGGCGAGGCTAGTCATCGTACGTATGATCGCATAAGTGATTACACGTGGACAGCAGTTGCGGCAGAAGCGTATCAAGAATGATAGTAATTGACGGTCCGCGGTCAGGTTGCTGGAATATTCATCGATAAAGAGATCTCGCGTGTCCGCGGCTCGTGCATAAGCAACCGACTGCAAATCAGCTTAACGCTGCTCGAATATGCACCCAAGGTGCGCGTCCCGTCCCAGAGAATTCTGGGAGGAGGAGAAAAAATAATATACTTGAGCTTTCGTTGCATATTTGATGTGGTAGCTCGCAGAATGTCGTTAATAATTTATACTTTTATTAGTTCCCCCTCGTGGACAACTTTCGCCCCCCGTCGCCTACGCGCTCTTTTTGCTTCCTCGAGCGCACTCTGTACATTTTGTTGCATTTCCTCCTTGTTGCTTGTACAGTATTATTCTGCGACTGTGCGCTTGCAGGAATTTCTTGGACAATTTCAATTCACCTCGGGATTATTCGATTGTTTTCGGTCCGAATAGGATCTCCATTTGCTAGGATTTCTCAAAATTCATGCTAGTATCTTTTATACGATTTATTCTATTTTATGTACAATACTGTCTAATATTTTACCAGAGAGTGAGATCGCGTGCCGCCTCTCTGGTAAAAACAGAAGTGGGAATTTGCATTTTTGGAGGACCGTCTATTTGTTTTTCGTCGCGCACAGGACGGATATGTAACCCATCGATGTTTTTAAAATCTGAAATGGGAAAGAGTCGATCGCGACGGAGAACGCTGGAAATATTGAAACACTTGGACATCTTTCATTCGTTTCTTTAAATATGTATTTTGGCACTTTCGTTGGGTAAAGGAATAGAAGAACCGACCGCGAATTATTCGCTTATGCTAGTGTAAATTATCTTCGTGCGCTTACCTGGGCATAGAGGACCAAATTCAAGGAGCAAAATTTGCCTGCAGTGATCTGCAATGGCAACCTCGCGCGACGTATCACAATTATCAGCAGCTTTGCTTTCTCCGCCGATAAATTGTACCATTCGCAATCGTATGCTGCCTGAGCTATCTCAGTACTCTGGGGAAATAGTAAGATTTAATGGTAAACAAGATCTGTGAGCCAGGAAATAAATACATAAATACATAATTAAGAATATATATTAAAATCAATGGGCATGGAACTCGATTATTATATAGAAATCGTGTTTTCCGATATTATCTGAGAACTTCAAATAAGTTCGCATCATCCACAATCTTTTAATTGCCGTAATTGAAACGTAGGGGATCGTACCTCGACTAAAAGTCTTTCACCAACGTAACAGTACAAGTACAATTGCAGCATCACGTAAATGACATAGAGCAAGAGAAAAGAGATTTGCATGATCAAAAACTGAGTCGCTTCCTCGCCTGTCGACTGAAAATAGAACGATGTTAGGGCAACTGCGACCGTGTGTCAGCCATTAATCAACCAATCCCTACCATGATCACTTGGACACATTGGAAACACAATTGAATAGTGCAACCGACCATCTGAAGTAGAAGCATCATGTTGAAACACTTTTCTATCGTTTCCGCGAACCTTCAGCCAGCATATACAGCAATGAAACATTGGAGCACTCAATTCCATTCTCCGTTTCAAAATCAGAATCCCACCGTTACACTGTGCAATCTTAGACGCGGGCTCACAAGGAAGTTCGGTTACCCACACATTCTGACATTTTTAAAACTGTGCAGGTTTGTGGAGGACCTCGATAGAAGTATCAGGCAATTTTTCGTATGTGAAAATTTTTCGTTCCTTCGGGGTGTTCCTGTATATCCTGAATAATATAGTAGATATAAAAGAATTATGAGAATGAAAATTTAACAGCTTTTTATGCCCTATAAAACTGTGCAATCAAATTGTTTACAATTTGTAGTTTAAGCAGGAAAACGTGCCCCACCAGAAATTTTAAACAATTCAATTACATAGTTTCATACAGCATAAGAAACCATTAAATTTTCTTATATCTTCTATACTCTTCGAGATATACTGAAAAATAAGAAAACATTCATTAACCTTAGGGGGTGCTTTCACACCCCGTGAAAAATTTCCTGATGCTTCTGTCGGGGTCCTCTCCAACCTGCGCAGTTTCAAAAAAATCGGAATGCTCCAGTGACCGAACATCCCTTCAGTAAGACCAAAGCCACGTTCCCACATGTACAAATATCTGCAGAATTTCCGGATCGCTGAAACGATCCTCGCGCATGTAAGAACGTGGCTTCTATCGTTCCGATTTCCAGGAAGAAAAGCAACACGAAAACACGAACGCCCTTCGCTACACACTTACACGTTAAGATACTCGTGCTTTCGTACAAGCTTGCCCAAATTCGCCTGCAGGTCTGCCTTGCCAGTCGACTCGAGGTCCGTGAGCTCTGTCTTCAGGATCGACAGTTGCCCGCAGACGTGAAGCACCAACATGGCGATGAAAGTGTCGACCGCCGTGTAGGACGTGGCGGCGTACAAGGCTGCCACAATTTGCGCGAAGCTCGTCAGCTCGGCACTCGGGCTAGCGTCGGTGTCGTAGGGGAAGTACGCGCGAAATAGCAACTTGTTGTCAGTGTATTTGGCGGTGGAGAAGCGGAGGACCACGTACGCGATTACCACGCAGTGGCACATCACCGTGCTCCTTATTATCGTCGCCCTGGTGACCCTGCCGATCTCCTTCATCGTTTCGCGATGGATCGGCCTCACCTCGCTGCCCCAATCCTCGGCCATGCGCTCCAGCAGAGATTTCAGAGCTTGCAAGCGAGGAAAACAGTGGCTGGATCATCCGTGGCTTTCGGATTCATTAGCTCGCTGCAAGGTTCACTCATCAACCCGTTACCAAGCAAATCTTTCAACACGCGGGATATCATTCGGCGGACGCGTATTTGCTACATTTATCTAGCACCCTTATTATTTAGATAGGCGACTCAATTTTGCAAATTGGATCGTTGATTTTATATTTCCTCCTGCTGCCAACCGATCGCGCGACACTTACGTTTGCCATTTACCCAAAAGGCGATGGTTTTCAGAAAGGAGATGGTGATGGTGATGTTTCCCATCGACAGATTCTCCACCAGCAGGTAGAAATCGTGGGCAACCATGGGTAGATTGGCTGTCTGAGGGCCGCAGACGAAGAACAGCATCATTAGAAGCGGAGTCAGCACTAGATAACTCGACGGGTCCTTCCATCTTCGCTCCGCGGGCCAAAGACCCATGAATCTCATCGTGTAGTGGTTCCAACCGTACACATACTCAAGATCTAACGGTGTCAAGTGCGTAAAATAGTATCAATCGCCGAGGATATTAAGGATCAGACTTAAAGATAGTTTATTAGTGACCTCGTTCGACCTCTTTTGCATCCATTGCGGGAGTTCCTTTCTGATAACTGAGGGATCCGTTCCCCTACTCAAAACTTTACCTAGGTAGCTCCCTCAGCGCATGCTCCCATCGGTGAATAGTAAATGTACTCGCACAGAAATCGACGGTATATACCTCAGTACGAATTCAGGAGATCAAAGTACTCGATCTGTCTTGGAAGACTTGCTGACGACAGACAGTAAAATGAACATTGCGAGTATTCTCTAACTCGCAGTCTATAAACCAAGGTTACGAATGACTGAAAGCGGAAAAATGAATTGCAAATTGTTGCAAAGTAAATGAAGGAAAATTCGTAGAATTTTCTTTCCATCGACTAAATGGGAACACGGAGAAATACCGGGGAAATATCCTAATCAACAATGAATTCGCTGGTAAACAAGGTCGTTGTGGTAACGCTCCTCAGTATACCAGGAGTTTTCGTGACTGTGTTCGGTCTCTATTAGAGGTCGTGGCTTTTCACGTGTATCTAAATACACGGGACACGTGTAACGTGTATTAAGGAATTAAAAATCCGTGTTCTTAATACACGTGAATACCGCCTCATACAATCAACTATAAATAGAAATACATACATACACGGGTATCCGTGAACAGAAATACACGGGTATCCGTGTATTAAAAATTACACGGATTGAAGTTCGGATACGTTTACTACACGTGTACACGTGTATGTAAATACACGTGAAATAGGGACCTCTGGTCTCTATCCCTTCCCCACCCTTACGCGCCCGAACGAGTGATCAGGTAGTTACGAATTTTAAGTGGGGCTAGTCTTCGTGCGACCGCGCTACTGATAAGACACTCGCGATTTCACTTTATTGTGTGCTCCGTAATCGCTTATCATCTTCATCGCGGTTAGTATCATCCCTTCACTTCGTTTCTTTTTTAAGCAAAGGTACAAGGTGCACTGTATTTTCTAGTGTTTCAAGTTTCTAATGTTTTTTAATTGTTCGGGTTTTCAGCGGAGTGCCTGAGTGCGCGCGGTACGGTTGCAGGCTCCAGATCCTATTAATCATGGAATTGTCGAGCCAGGGGTTTTCGAGTGCATTGTGCGTCGCGACTGAAAACGGTGAGTACTCATATTTTATTGATTCAGTTGTACGCGTTTAATAACGCACAAGTCAAAGATATCAAAGATATTTATGGGAATGTCATATGTGTAACACGTGTTCCGATCGCACTGTAAATATCCGATTATTTGTTGAACTCGAAGGGTGATTTCATAAAGCGGGCGATTGATGCGTTGCATTTCAATTAATATTCACGAACGCAACGGTTGCTATTATGTCTCCTCGATTATTCAATCTTTCATAGCCAGTAACACGGACAGGTAGCTGGCAGATGTTTTTAGAACCTGAAAGCGATTTTATAGTTATTGCTTCTGTAGTATTGAAGTCGCTTGCGTGGTTTTCAATTCAATTCTTCGATGCAAAGCGGTGTTGGTGGTTGTCTGTGAGATAGTGTTTCACGATTATTCAACTCACCGCGTTAAAGAGCTCGAGGGAGAAGGGACTGAACTTTCCAGCGGTTATTTGAAACGATATCCTAGCACGACATATAATGATAATTAATGACACTGCTTGTTTCGGCGGCAAATCGTACCAGTCACAATTGTATGCCGATTGACCGAATCCCGTGCTCTGGAAGAGTATAATTAATTGGCTTAAGTATTAGGTTAAATAAATATTTCAATATTCACATATGTTTTTGGGGTGTTTTAACTTTGGAGTGTCAGAATCCATGTTATGGTGTTGAGGCTTTGGAGTATTTGGGTTAGGATATTAAGATATGGGGGGTGCTGGTATTTTGGGACTTTGGGGCGTTAAGGTATCGAGAGGTTGCAGAGATGGGCAAAATTTTTATTTAAATAAAATTTCGAATAACGAATGAAAGGTAAAAAAATTATTCGTCATTCGTTCGTTAACCCAAATTAACTTTATTCGACACATGACGAATAATTTTTTTAACTTTCATTCGTTATTCGAAATTTGATTTTAATAAAAATATTTCCTATCTCTGGGAGGTTGGTACGTTCTGGGTTAGGGAATTGGAGGGGTTAGAACATCGGGATATTATTGGAGTCTTGAAGCGCGGATGTATTGGGTCTATGGAACATTCACGAATGGGGTGGTTGGTAAATTCCAGGGTTGATGTATTAGGGTGTTAGGATATCGAACTATCTATAGTCAGACCCGGCTGGTTGCGTGTGCTAAGTGCGCAATGCACACAGGCGCCGCAAGAGAAAAAGGGCCTAAAAGCCGTAAAAAAATACGAGATACATTTTTAAACACAAATTTGTATGAGCAGAACTAAGGCATAAGTAAGATCATATTGTAGAGAGGTTCTCATTTCATTTTCATTTCCTGCTCTTTTCATTCGCAATTAATTCAAAAAAAAATTTTTTGAAAAGGCGCCAATCATTTATGGCCCACACAAGAAAAACACTACTCGCCGGGCCTGTCTATAGTTGAGATACCACAGTATACCAGCACCAGCGGACCATGGAATTCCATCCATAGGGTGCTCGGAACAATACAATATTCAATTACTAGGCTATTAAATAATTACAGTGTCACAATATAAGTAATCATTTGGCTACTCACTTGGCCAAGAAGCGCCTCACCTACGTAACAATAGATAAACAGATGCAACATAGTGTATATCACATGAATAATGAAAAACAGCAATCCCACTATTGGCACGTCCTCTTCTTGCTGATCCACCGACTTGATAAACAGAAACACATAAAAAATTTAATCGTACACTATACTTTTACATTTACCCATCAACTCGAACAGCTTCCTTCGCTATTTGCCTACGGTCATTAACGCGAACGTACGGTTATCATGCGGTATCCAGTGAGGCAAAACATCGCCGTGCAAATCAGCGTCTGTATAAGTAGCGTGAGATTGAAGCAATCTTCCACGATCACCGCGAACCTTTGAACGATTTCACATCAACGTAATCTCTACACCACAGGCTAGGGAGCATCTGTAACCAAGCGATCGCCCTACGAACCTGAACAATTGGCAGTGCCTCTGCACGATGAAGCTCAGCCGTTCCTTGAACTTCGCGGTATTATTCTCGCCGCCCGTGTAAGCCAGATTCTCGAGTGCCGCTCTGAGAACAGTTAATTGGCCGCATAAATGTAAGACGAGAACCGCAAGAAACGTGTCGAAGCAAGAGTAGCAGATCGCTGTCAGCACCGTCCCCATAAGCTGTCCCAGCCACGTGATCTCGAAGTTCGGGCTCCTGCCTGTGTCGTAAGGGAACGTGGCTGGATGAAGCAACCCCCCCAAGTCATTTTCCGACGTGTTTTGCATATTGCTCCAGATCTGCAGCGATAAGAACGCAATTAGCATCAAGTATGTCAGAGTAGAGCAGACGATTGATATCTTTCGGCTTATTCTCGCGGTCCTCAGCATCGTTTGGCGATCTGGTTCTGGTATCGGTTCGGACCAGTCGGCGAATATTTCGTTGAGCAACAGTGTCAGGGCTACAAATCCGTAAATTTATGCTTATACGGGTAAATTCTAAGAGATCTGAACGCACTCAGGAATAATTACCTTCCTTGTGGTATCGAAGAACGATTTGCTTCACCAGCGCAAAGACGATAGGCACGTTGATCGACAGATTCTCGATCACCTCGTCCAAACTCGTCGATTTAAGTATTAAATTCGCTGTTTGGGGTGCACAGATAAACGTGAACGTTACGAAAGTCGTCGACCAAAATATCAGCGTTGATATTCTATGAGATCGCTTGGAGATCTTCCTTGGTTCTGGCCAGACGCCGAGTAGCGTTAAATTGAAGCGATTCCACCCCATTGCGAAGTCCATGTCTCGATTAGAATAGGTTTATTCCATCGGTATAATCGCGAATCTCGATGATTCGGTATATTATAAGAGGCTCTATTTTTAATTCGGATTATTTTTTCTAAGGAAATTGTGAATCGAATGCATCGAGGAATGAATGTCTTTGCAACGCGGGTTAACTAGATGTTTTTAAATTCTTTATCGAGTCCTTAAGGAGCGATTCTGAACTTGGGGAATCTCTGAGACTGTAGAATTCACTTATTTTACACTGTGATTTGTTCTGCGGTCGGGATAGGTTCTACTTCCCTTTGGTCACGTCGAAAGATTGCCATCACGCGATGCGAGTGTTTCGGCAACTGACGTCCCATGCTGCGCGTCACCCTTTCCCAGACGCGATGTTCATTACGCATTCGGTCCGTGGCGCAAGAACGGGTTCCCGATGGGAACATCTAATAGCCGCAATTTCAAACTTCGCAGGGTAGATGGAACTCTATGATACGGGCTATTTTGGTCCGTCTGGTACTGCATGTCTCCGGCAGTAGATATTAAAACTTCAGTAAGCCTAGCCCGACGCAAGGGTTTTCGCGATCAGCCGAAAAACTTTTGTTTGCGCGTAGAATTACTTCTTAGAAGAGGGCTTCACAGAGATGTAGCTTTGTTTTTTTTTTTTTTTTTTGGCGAGCACAAAGGAAAACAACCCGTGGTGGAAAATTGGAGAAAGTATTGAATGTATTCAGAACTATAGTGTAACTTGGTGAATCCGTATAAATTGTATTCGAGGGATTCTAATTACAGTGTCTATCTTTTACTGCGAACGTTTCAGTCGTTCCCGGCTGAAACTGTTAGTAGAACCGACAGATAACCCATTGCTGTTCGTAGTATCTGAAACGACAAGATCGTTGTTTTGTGTAGTTTCCCTTTACATCGGCCAAGGTAATGTTAATCGATTCAGTTGACAAACACTTACAGTGCTGAACAATTCCATGGAAAATGTGCCGAATTTTCCTGCAGTCAAACGAAGTGGACGAATAGATCTGTTCATGATGAATAAGAGACATCTGGCTTCCTGGCATGACACGTTGAACCACGTCGATTTGTAAGCAGAAATACCCATTCCGTTACTCTGAAACATGTTCCTGTAATGTGGCAGTTTTTCTACTGAAAGAGAAAGGTCTTGCGTGCATTGGAACCTGAGAGTATTGGGTCCTCAGTCAGAGTATTGGTACGTTAAACTCTATGGTCCCAATACACAAAGGTCCTAATACTCTAAAGACCCAATACTCTAAGGTCCCAATACTCTAAGGCCCCAATACTCCAAGGCCCCAATACTCCAAGGTCCCAATACTCCAAGGCCCCAATACTCCAAGGCCCCAATACTCCAAGCCCCCAATACTCCAAGGCCCCAATACTCCAAGGCCCCAATACTCCAAGCCCCCAATACTCCAAGGCTCCAATACTCCAAGGCTCCAATACTCCAAGGCCCCAATACTCTAAGGCTTAGAGTTTACTTAATATTGGTGCTTAATATTAGCACCTAAATATGTATTGAGACATTGGAATATTGAGGCATTGTAATATTGGGGCATTGCAATATTGGAGCATAGCATATTGAAGCATTAAAGTATTGGGACCTTAAAATATTATGACATTAGAGTATTGGGACATTAGTGCCTCGGCGCATTGACATATAGAATCCACCTGAGATAAAAAGGATCGTTTTGTCTAGTGAAATTTCAGTAACCTCCTTATAAAATGCATTTATAGAAAGCACATTACTTTTATTCCGCGCAAACTGGAACATAGAAAAGTTCTCAAATACGTGCGCATCGATATGAAATTAGGATGATGTGAAGCATTTTCGATATGCAATTTACATTGAAAATGAAAACAGTATCACAACTAAGATACAGGACTATGAATATGGCGATTGCATCAATCCGATGCGATACTTGCTTGGACAAGAAGCATTTCGCCTATGTAACAATAAATATACATATGCACCACGATGAAGGTTAGGAACAGAACGAAGAACACCAGCTGAAAGTTCCAAATTCCATTCTCATTGTGCAGTATCACCTATAAACATCACTCTTTTAAATCCTCCCTACACCCTTCATACCTCATTAGAACATTTTTCCAAGTTGCAAGTGTATATTGAAATATCATTTTATTCAAAATCGACATCGATACTTACATTGAAGAATAAGAAACCTTGAAAGCATATCTCGACGGTACAGAGCAGTATCTGAATTAGCAGCAGTATGTTAAAGTACTGCTCGATCCTACTAGCAACCCTATAACAAGACAAAAATTTTGAATTCACTATCTCCCCTGAAGAGACATTGCCACAGGTAGAAAAGTATCGTTCACCAGTTGAGATGCTCGTGTCTCTTGACAATCCAAACCAGTTCCGTTCGAACGTTATACACGCTTCGGGTCCCATTCTTGTCGTCCATCAATCCCTCCAACCTTAGCCTCAAGGTCTCGAACTGGCTGCACGTGTGCAGCACTAGCATAGCGATAAAAGCATCGACGCAGGTGTACGAAATCGTAGCGCAATAAGCAGCAACCACCTGGCCCACGTTGGTCACCACTAGAATCGATGTTGGTCGAACGTTGTAAGGAAAATATCCAGGGTACAGTACCAAACGGTCCTGCGTTTCTTGGTCTCGGTCACATGTGTATATCGTAAAGGCTCGAAGGCTCAGGTAAGCCGTAACCATCGTCTGAGTTAGCACCGTGCACCAGGTGGATATGAATCTAGACATTTTGGCGCTGGTTATCATTGCTGTTCTTTCTTTTTCGGTTTTCGAGCCGCGCCAGTCGTCGTAGAAACACTTGACGAGGGGTTTCAGACCTTCCAGCACAGACAATAAATTCGTGGATAACCGAGAACGATGGATTATTCCAAGTCGAGCGTTTAAGCTTACCTTCTTGGTAATACCAAGTGATAAGGATCTTGACGATCGAATTGAACGCGGGGATGTTGGCCAAACAAAGATTGTTCGTGATTTCATTCAGGTCCCCATTTAACATGAAAAGATTCGTGCTCTGTGGAACAACTATGAAGGTGGCCACGCACAGGCAGGGTATCAGAGCCGCGTAACTCGGCGATCCTTGTTCGGCTGGCGTCGGTTCGGGCCAAATACCGCAGAGCTTGAGGTTCAATCGGTTCCATCCGATCGCCAGTCTCAGATCTGTACATACAAAGCAGACCGTACTGAAATCTATCAAATTCTAATTTAAACATTTATCTTCTCAACTAATTGCAAGTATCTCCATTGATCTCTGTAACTACTGTAACTATTTCTATTAACAGCAGAAGATTTTCGTGAGACATTTCTATCTGCTCATATTCCTTTCAACTAATGTTCTTCGAGAAATTAACATTTGCTTACACCACGAAATTATTCTGGAACTGTGTCTCCTACCTTGATTGACATCCATCGATACGTGACACACGTGAACTGCTCGACAAAGTCCTTGATACTAAATTCCTGGCTGCCGAGTCCCCTATCGTCCATGGGGAGAACGCAGGCTCGTCTAAGAAAGTTAGAAGCCATCCCTGGGAAATATTACGAAGGTAAATAGAAGGGGGGCTCGACAGTTGCACCGCCTTTAAGCTGATATATCATTCGAGACTCTTCTGTTCGCCGCGTTGAATAAATAATCTATTGAATTCGTTAAGTAGCAAACGGCATAGCCCTTCGCCTGTGCTCATATGTACTTCCAAAGTTTCTTCTTTCCCTCGGTTCAACTGAAGAAAGCAACTTACTTTCCAAGTGACCCGTAAGGGAATGAAATTCTTAATAGTGGTCGTGTAGACAAAAAATTCTATTCATGGAACATGGAGTATCATTATTTACCTTCGAGGACGCGTTCAAAGAGCGGATCTAAGTATCAAGAGACATGGATGTGTTCACGTGGAAAAATGTGTACTTACTACAAATATGTGTGCTCCAAACGGTTCAAGATCACCTTTATTCGGCCTTTATTAGGTTTCCGATTTCACCACTATGCTTAAAGGTATCAGAGTCTTTTTATGCTGCATAAATTGAGGGAATTTCATAGTTGCACGACTGCACCCCTCATGAAAAACTTCCATCCCCTATGTCTGCGTGCTCTTCTTACTTTCTCAGGCGCACTTGTTTCGTTTTATTGCATCTTCTTCGTATTGATATTATTGTAGGGTCACGGAAAAAAGGGAAGTCGCCTCACCGGGACTCGAACCCGCGATCTCTAGATTTGCGCGACCCTCTACGCCCCTCTTCTTCTTACCACTGGCACACTGACACGGAACTGAGACGGAACGGATATGTGTGCGCAGACCTTTAACCACCTCGGCTACCGCCGACTCCCCGGTCTTGATGCTTCCGTGCCCTCTCTTATGATGGGGGTTCCTGATCCCACACTATTATGCGATTGTACTGAAAAAATGAATTGCGACTTTGTTAGAAAGTAAATGATGAAAAATTCGTAAAATCCTTTTTGCATCGACCAGATTCGAAGACAAAAAAGTAGCTGAAGAATATCTTGATCTACCATGAATACCAAATCATGTTATCTCTCTGGCTGGTAAATAATTTTTGTGGTGACGTTCCTCAATACCTCCGGAATTTTCTTGACCGTGTGCCACGTCTATCTCTTACCCAGTCCTAGACCCCCGAATGAGGGATCAGGCTTTACGAATTTTAGGTGGGACCAGTCTCCTCGCGGCCGCACTACTGATAAGACACACTCGCGATTTTCTTTATTGTGTACTCCGCAATCGCTTATCATCTTGCCCGCCGTTTGTATCATCGCTTCAAAACTAATTTCTTCTTTAAGATACAGGGTGGACGGTATTTTCTAGTGTTTCGTGTTTCTAATGTTTTTTAATTGTTCGCTTTTTCAGTGGCGTTTCTGGGTGCGCGCGATACGGTTGCAGACTCCAGGTCTTCATCATTGTAATCATGAAATTGTCGAAACTGGAGCCCTCGTGTACAGCTGTGTATCGCGACTGGAAACGGTGAGTACCTTCACATAATTTATTGGTTCAGTTATCCGTAGGGGAGACCGGGGCAGATTGTAACAAAAAAGTTTTCACAATTTTTTCTCGAAAGTGTTTTCCTCAATCAGGAAATAATTTGCGTGATTTACTACTTACATATGTGGTGAACTAATTGCGTGAAAGTACGTGACAAAATCTTGGACACTTAGACATCTAGCATCATCTTAACCAAATCTGAACCTTTGTTACAATCTGCCCCAGTCCGGGGTAAATTGTAACACATCTGTTTTACTTATTTAAATACAAATATGAACACAAATAAATATTTCTAAAAAATATAAATGAAAACACAGATCATTATTAAACATTTGATATACATGAGTTAAGCAATCATTGCTTATTCATCTGATTCTATCAAAATCTTCTTCTGTGCTTTCTATACTTTTGCCTTCATACTTTTTTTCTATTTTTTGGATTCTCGATTGTTCTGTTATTCGTCTAGAGCATCTTTTTCCGGTGTGTCAGCAAATAGCTTGCTTTATCACCATTTGGAGCGGAGTAAGTATAGTAACATGTTACAATTTACACCGAGGTCGAATTTTTGCGTTTTATCTCGGCAAACGAGAAACTAAACATCAAATCACTAAAATGCGTACACATAATAATAAACAAATGTGTACTGATTCGCTTGCGACAAAGAAACAAAAATTCAAACGGTTCCTAATGGCGGTTAATTGAAATAAAAGCGCTAAGACAATATTTACGTACGTGCTCTAAATTAGAGCTCTTACTTTTTGACCCGTCGGGTACCCGGGTACCCGGACATTACCCGGGATAACTTCAAGCAATTGAATGTAGTATTGTCTGTGATTGTCTGTGGTATAGTCTGATGTTAGCCAAAAATGATTGAACAATCCCACATTCAATGGCTTGAAGTTGTTTCGGGTAGACGGGTACCCGACGGGTCAAAAAGTAAGAGCTCTACTCTAAATACTAAAATTCTGGGCTATTACCACAAAATGAATACATAATGCTCGTTTGTGTCACTAAAACCGACGGTGCTAATATCGTCAAGCAGCTCTCGCATGCTGTGGGTTACCAGATTTGTCGTTCAAAAGATTTTACTTATGTTACAATTTACCCCGTGTTACAACTAGGGCTGTTCGAGTACTCGAATATTCGAGTAGCTTGAAATTCGGACCGAGCCGAGACTCGGTTTTCGAGCCGAACCGAGTAGCTCGAATAGAACCGAGCAACTCGAATTTTTTCGAGCAACTCGAATTTTTCCGAGCAACTCGAATTTTTTCGAGCAACTCGAATTGTTTCGAGCAACTCGAATTGTTTCGAGCAACTCGAATTTTTTCGAGCAACTCGAATAGAACCGAGAACTCGAATTTTTTCGAGCGGCTCGAAGTAAACCGAGCGGGCCGAAAGAACCCGAAACATTCAAACTTCAAACTACTCGACACACCGGATTGTTCGGTACTTTCGGCCCACTAGGTACTTTCGGCCCGCTCGGTTTACTTCGAGCCGCTCGAAAAAATTCGAGTTCTCGGTTCTATTCGAGTTGCTCGAAAAAATTCGAGTTGCTCAAAAAAATTCGAGTTGCTCGAAAAAATTCGAGTTGCTCGAAAAAATTCGAGTTGCTCGAAAAAATTCGAGTTGCTCGGTTCTATTCGAGCTACTCGGTTGTTTCGAGTACTCGGCTCGGTCCGGTTTTTCGAGCCGAGTCTGGCTCGGCTCGCTTTTTCCGAGTACTCGAACAGCCCTAGTTACAACCTGCCCCGGTCTCCCCTACTTAATAACACACATGTCAAAGATATTTATTTTATTGGATGTTATATGTGTAATCAGGGTTGCCAGGAAAATCCCTACCGAAGTGGAGAGGGAACACCTACAACAGTGCGGTATATGTGTGTATGATGACGTCGCGATGTCAAACCAATCGGCGCCAAAGTAGGTGTTCCCCCTCCACTACGCGTATGTTCCCTCTCCACTACGGTAGGGATTTGCCTGGCAACCCCGTGTGTAAGTCGTGTTCCAATAGCACTGCAAATATCAGATTATTTATTGTAAATGAAGCAACGAATTTTGTGTTCAGTCGAAGAACATTTGGGTGGGAGTGAAATCATTTGTCTGAACTTCGTAGACACGTAGCTTTGTTTATTTCGACGATTGCAAGGTCCCAATTGGAGGAAAATGGGTTGTCTAACCCGTCTATTGTAAATAAATTAAAATTAAAATTAAATTTTTTGAAATTGAAATTAAAAAATCAAAATTAGGGAAAACGTTGAATGTATTCCGAACAATCGTGTAACCTGGTGAATCCGTTTAAATTTTATTTTAGGGATTCTAATTACAATGTCTATGATCGTTTTTACTGCGAACATTTCAATCCTTACCGGCTTGAACGGTTAGTAGAACCGAAAGGTATCCCATTGCTGTTCGTAGGATCTGAAACGACAAGATCGTTTTTCCGTTTAGTCCCTCTTTATCCTTTCCAACGGTTGCGTTCCAGTGCAATTAACACACACTTACGGTGCTGAACATTTCAATGGAAAATGTGCTGAATTTTCCTGCAGTCAGTTGCAGTGGTCGAATAGATCTGTTCATGATGAACAAGAGACACTTGGCTTCCTGGCATGAGACGTTGAACCAAGCCGAATTGTAAGCAGAAGTTACCATGCCGTTACTCTGAAACATATTCCTACTCTAAACTTTTATTTCGCGCGAATTGGATTATAGAAAATGAGAAAATGAGAAATTGTATTGTTACCATGTTTCACGACTATGAATAAGATAATTGCATCAACCACATGCGATACTCACTTGTACAAGAAGCATTTCGCCTACGTAACAGTAAATATACATATGCACTACGATGAAGCTTACGAACAGCGCGAAGAACACCAGCTGAAAGTTCCAAATTCCATCCTCACTTTGTAGTGCAAACTACAAACATAACTCATCTAAATTCTTCTCCAAACTCTTCATGCATCATTACTCCATTCTCCAAAGTTGCAAATGCATGTTGAAATTTCATTTCATAAAAAATTTTCATGGATACTTACATTGAAGAATAAGAAACCTTGAAAGCATATCTCGATGGTACAGAGCAGCACCTGAATCAGAAGCAGCATGTTAAAGTACTCCTCGATTCTGCTAGCAACCCTAAGAAAAAATTTTCAATTTACTATTTTCCCTGAAAAGACATTGCCGCGGGTGGAAAAGTGTCGTTCACCAGTTGAGATGCTCGTGTCTCTTGACAATGGAAACCAGCTCCGTTTTGATCGGAACCATTCTTCTGGTCTCATTCGTCGGGTCCATCAATCGCTCCAGCCTCATCCTCAAGATCTCGAACTGGCTGCACGTGTGCAACACTAGCATAGCGAAAAAAGAATCGACCCCGGTGTAGGGGATCGTAATGCAATAAGCAGCAAGCACCTGGCCCAGGTTGGTCACCACTAGAATCAGTGCTGGTCGTACGTTGTAAGGATAATATGCATGGTAAATTAGCAAATGTTCTTGCGTCTCTTGGTCTCGGTCACATGCGTAGATCGTGATGGTTCGAATGGTCACGTAAACCGTGACGAGCATGTGAGTCAGCACGGTGCACCTGGTTGATATGAATATCCACACTTTGGCGGCTGCTAGCATGGTAGTTCTTTCTTCTTTCGTTTTCGGGGCTCGCCAGTCATCGTAGAAACACTGGACGAGGACTTTCAGACCTGTGGATAACATGGAACGATAGATTATTCCAAGTCTACCGGAAGGAATTCTGCTGTTTGCTACATTATTGTTTGCGAAGAAACGGGGCTTCTTTTTGTTTCACGTATACCTTTTCGGTAATATGAAGTGATGAGGACCTTGATGATCGCGTTGACCGTGGGGATGATAGCCAAACCCAGATTGGTCGCGATCTCGTCCAGGTCCCCGTTTACCATGAAAAGATTCGCGGTTTGTGGTAGA
This sequence comes from Andrena fulva, assembly GCA_946251845.1. Classification (NCBI taxonomy): domain Eukaryota; kingdom Metazoa; phylum Arthropoda; class Insecta; order Hymenoptera; family Andrenidae; genus Andrena; species Andrena fulva. The sequence continues at coordinate 53,648,504 of OX276329.1, read as the reverse complement.
GTTAGGAAGATGGCCATCCAGGCGACAGTTATCACAGATTTGTAAATCCACGATGCATATTCGGTTGTCGCCGGTTCAGGCCAAATGCCACAGAGCCTTAGGTTGAATCGGTTCCATCCCAACGCCCATCTCAGATCTGTACGAAGCAGACGGGCAATCGTGAAATCTATCGAATTCTAATTCAACTGTTTATCTTCTCAAAATTACGTTACACATTCTTCTCCAGCAGCTCAGTGGGGACCACTTACCACATCCTCGTTACACGAACATTATGTAGACCAGCGATGCCCAGGTGGGCGGTCCGAGATAAACGAGCATTCATCGCGTTTTCCAAAGCTCGCGTGGAAGGGGGTGCTCGAAACCAATGACGTTGCGGGCATGTCACGGACGGGGAAAACTCTAGTAGTGTGCGTGTAGGCTTCGGACCCTGAAATCAGCATGTAACCGTTACATGCTGATTTCATTGCGATTAAATTGATTTGACTTCTGGTTATAGGCTGATTTCAAGTCGTTTGGATTTGCGGTTATGGGTTCTATTTTTTGATGACAGCATAATTTTTTAAACCCTGGGGGGTTTCTTTTTCCTCATAATTTTGTATTGTCATCCAAAATACATATGCCTGCAAAGTTTCAAGTCTATTGGATAGTTGGAAGTGGGTTAAAATTGAGTTTCTAGATTTGAACTAAACAAACATACATACAAATGTAGTAAAGTTATTATATGGTTTATTAACATCAAATCGCAATACGTCGTGACGGTTCGGTCGTCAATCCTCTAGTCCTCTCGTCGACGCTCGACGCCACGCCGCTTGACCGTTGCGCTTCTGTTTCTCGGCCCACCTTTCCGTCTTATGGGGCCTTTGCAACGGCAGAGTTCGGCATACGATGACCCCACACATAACGCTCCCCTTCATTCGGCCTTCCTGATGTTTAAGTCGTCCTCGATCTTACTACTCCTCGGTTGTTCTGTCCTATAATCTGCACGAATAACGTCAAGAATTAGTGCATCCTTTCCTTTTCTCACTTGTAGATAGATAACTGTATAGCCCGAATTCTCGCCCCGACAGAGTGATCAGTTCCATCGTTAATAGCAAGAACTCGCGATACAGTCGTTATCCGATTGACATCTTAGGACTAGATAAAGTGTTAAGTAGACCACAATAACATCAGTCTTGTCGAATTTCCCCTTTTTCTATGGATGTTTACATGATAACAACCCCCGGATACCCTTAATTCAAAATCAACCCGGTCGCCAGCCTCGCCAGGTGCCACATACAACTGAGCGGGCGACCGTCGCCAACTCAGCCAGAAGCTTGCCTGACTCCACGACTGCCTTGGTCCCAGCCTCGCGCCTCAAGGTCTCTACCCATACAGATTGACCAAATCTGTACCAGAGCACCCCGGACTACGGCCACATTGATGACAACATTAGTCATCCCAGAGGTCCCAGCCTTGCCGTCAGATCTCCATCCACATGATTCCGACCAAGAATCATGCCAGAGCATCCACGACTACGCGACTGTGCAGAGGAAGAAGCCCAGGACCCTCGGCCATCGATCCTCTCTGGTTGCTTTCCACCATCAGCCCTTGTCCGTAGGTGGCATCGCTCGGATTTCTGATCCAGGTCCATCCGGTCATTCTCGAATTCACTCATAATCGAGACCTGAACTTCCTTAACCGGTCCGCCATTGTAACGAGCCCCTTAGCTTCCGTGCCAGCTATTTCTGAAACGACTAGTCAATGAACAACAGTATCAACTCACCTGCATAATTCTATTCCATAGCATCAAAAGTGATCCACTTTCGGATACTATCCACCGCCACGACGCTTTTCTGTCTTCGGGCCTTCTTCATTTCCCGAAGGTCCTCCACCTCGTAGCGGTCGTTAGGCAGCTTTGCAGTCACCTTAAATGGCCCTTTCGCCTTGGCTAACAGTTTCCTGCTCTGGCCCGTTGCCGCCGGATTTGTAGCCACCATGACTACATCCCCCACCTGGTAGACTGGCGCCTTGAATCTTCGAGCATCGAAGCGAGCCTTTTGGGTTTCTTGTTCAGCATCCGTTGCCTTCTTGGCCTCCTTACGTAACTTTGTTAAATCTATCTCGTCTAAAGTTTTTTGAATACTCTCTAGCAACACAGCATCAGCAGCACTCCTAGGTATATAGCCCAAAAGCAATTGCGCTGGACTTCGTCGCGTTGTGCGATTCACGGTACAATTTATAGCGGCTTGCACCTTCTTTACATTCAAATCCCATTGATCTTCAGGATCACCCGCAGACGTGGCAGCTAGTGAACTGATCACCACACGATTTACTCGTTCGCACTGTCCATTTGCTCTTGGTGTTGCCACTGCATTTAGTATGTGCTTGATGCCATAATCCCGGCAGAAAGCTTCAAATCGATGGGAAGTAAAGGCAGTACCCCGGTCGCTAATTATCCTCGACGGAACACCAAAGATAGCAAATAGTTGCTCGAGAGCCCTTAAAACCCATTTTGTCTTGGTATCTCGCACAGGCTCGAGGACGCAGAACTTAGTAAAACCATCTACTATTGCCAAAATCTGGGTGTTCTTATGTTTGCTCTTTATATACGGACCTTGGTGTTGAATGGCGTGATCGCGACGAGCTCCCGCGATGTCGAGATGAGGAACGCCGACGCTTCGAGGGACGCTCTCTTGATCCCCGATGTCGTTTACGCGACCTCCTATGCGTTCTGGACGATGTTTCGCCTTCCATCTTGCTCTCAATTCGCCAACCAAAGTTTCCTTTTTCTATTTTATATAAGAGTGATATAGCAGTATAAAATCACTATAGAGAAAATCCTTGTTGTACTATCGCACTACACTCGCGAATTCCAATAGCGCGCGCGTGTATCCCACTTCTGAATTCTGTAGTAAAGTTATTATATGGTTTATTAACATCAAATCGCAATACGTCGTGACGGTTCGGTCGTCAATCCTCTAGTCCTCTCGTCGACGCTCGACGCCACGCCGCTTGACCGTTGCGCTTCTGTTTCTCGGCCCACCTTTCCGTCTTATGGGGCCTTTGCAACGGCAGAGTTCGGCATACGATGACCCCACACATAACGCTCCCCTTCACAAACAAACAGAGGATTGAAGTTGAATAAAAATCGTTTAATAAGAAACTGTTGGTTAATTAGATGTGTAAATGAGACTGCTCAAGTCTATTCCGTCCAATTATATAATCTTATTGTTTAATCATTAGTCAATGCCTGTTTATTTTCCCAATCCCTAAAATGTAGAACACTAGGGCTCCAAGAGCCCCAGTTGTAAAAGCCTATGGGTACGAGCCTACACGCACACTACTAGAGTTTTCCCCGTCCGAGACATGCCCGCAACGTCATTGGTTTCGAGTACCCTCTTCCACGCGAGCTTTGGAAAACGCGATGAATGCTCGTTTATCTCGGACCGCCCACCTGGGCATCGCTGATGTAGACTATCGCGACACGTGAAATTACTACTTGTAGTAGATGTTCGTGAGATATTTGTGTCTGTACTTATTCCTGTCAACTTGTAATCTTCAAAGGATTCGGATTTACAGAACATTCCGCGCGAATCACGAAATTATGCTCGAACTGTGTCTCGTACCTTGTTCGAGATCCATGGATACCTCGTGCACTTGAACTGCACGACGAACTGTCCTCGGTACGAAATTCTTGGTCGTTGTTTCCCCTACTGTCCATGGGAAGAACACATGCTCGTCTAACAAAGTTAGCAGCCATCCCTAGAAAATACTACGAAGTTATATAGCAGGGGGTGGGGCTGGTAGTTGCACTCCCTTTAAGCTGATCTACCATTCGAAACACTGTTCGCTGCAGTGAATAATTAATCTATTGAATTCGTTAACTAGCAAGCGGCATAGCCCTTCGTCTGTGTTCATACGTAGTTCCAAAGTTTCTCCATTCCTTCGTTTCCACTGAAGAAAGGACCTTGCTTGCCGTGTGGCGCTTTTGGGGGAGTCAACTTTTTAATAGTGCTTCTATAGACGAAGAATTGTATTCTTTGAACGTGGAGTATCATTCGTTGCATCGGAAGACGCGGGGATGTACCTATGGAACAAGAGACGGATGTGTTTACGTGGAAAAATATGTACTTACTACAAATACTACGCGTACTCCAAATCCTTCAAATTTACCTGATAACAGCTTCCGATTTCGCCACTATTTTAACAGGTACCAATGTCTTTTTATACTTCATAAAATAAGAAAATTACATAAACAGTTACCCGTCTGCAACCCCTCTTGAAAAACTTTCGTTCGCTTCGTGCGCGGCGGTGCATCGTGACTGAGAATGGGGAATACTCATATTTTTCACAAGTCAAAGATATTGATCGAATGTCATATGTGTAATACGTGTTCCCATCGCACTGCAAATATCAGATTATTTTTTGAACATGAATGGTGATTTCATAAAGCGTGCAATTTGAGCGTTGCATTTTAATTAATATTCTCATATTCAACGGTTTCTATTATTTCATTACTAGTAACACGGACAGATAGCCAGCAGATGTCTTTAAAACCGAAAACGTATTTTACATTAATTGCTCGTTGCCTGTACTATTCAAGTCGCTTGCGTAGTTTTTAATTTAATTCTTCAACGCAAAGCGATGCTGATAGTTGTCAGTGAGATAGCGTTTGGCGATTATTCAGCTCACTGCGTTGAGGAAGAAGGGAGTGAACTTTCCAGCGGTTATTTGAAACGATACTCTAGCACGACATGTACCTAATGATAATTAATGATACTGCTGGTTTCACTGGTAAATCGTACCATTTACAACTGTATGCCGATTGAGCAACTCCTGTGCTCTGAAAATTGTAGTATTCGAGTATAATTAACCTGATTATGTATTAAGCTATTGCACGTAACTCCCTTCCGAACACGATATTCTTTACACATTCGTTGTCGTGCCGCAAGAACGCTTTCCGATGGGAACTTTTAATAACCGTAATTTGAAAGCTCGAGGGTCAGAAGGAACTCTGTAATTTCGGGTTATTTAGTCCATCTGGGACTGTACGGACTGGCTGTCTCCGACATTACGTATTAAATATGTGGGATGGGAAAGCCGCATAAAAGGGAGCCTGGAATAAAAAACCGCGGAGGGTCGGCTTTGGCGACATTGGCAACGCGGCTGGCCAGTAGCGCAGAGGACCCGAAGATCGTGGGTTCGAGTAGTCCCACCGCCCGAGGTCCTCTTTTTCGGTGGCTCCCGAACATATATAGGGTGTCCCAAAATATGCTGCGGTTCCTTGAAGGGGGTGATTCGTGGGGTGATTGCATACAACATTGTCCTTAGCAGAAATATTGTCCGAAGCATCGTTAACGAGATATTAACAAAAAACCCTGACCAATCAAAGTGCGGGCCTTCCGTTCGAGCTCCCGATATTTTTTAAATGAAACTGTTATTCTACCCAAAAATCCGATAGAATTTATTTCTATACCTAATAATCACCAATAAATTAAATAAAACTCACCCTGTCGGACATTCCTTTCTTTCCTTTCCTTCCTTTTCGGAAAGCTGTGTCAGTAGGTCACTGTACCGATCCTGGTCATCGGTGGATGAAAAGATTTATGGTAGGGTAGCGTCAAGTGTTCAGCTGATCGCAAGCACATACGACACCACCCAAAGTAAAGGGTCGCAACGTCAAGTGCGTTGGGTTAATGTTCCAAATATTCACTTCACACATGCAAATTGTGGGAATTGAAGCATCCTTCCCTGCTGAAAAGTGTTTCATCCGTCCACAATATGAATTTGGGGAACGGCGGATTCCTTTCCACTTCTCCCAACAGCCATGTGGAATATTCAACCCGCTGGATGTGTCCCCCGGGTTGCAATTGTTGCACCCGTACATATTTGTACGGATCCGTGAGGATTCGGTGTACCGTCGTTCTGCTGACACTAGAACAAAATGCAGAAACATCCACTATTAGATAACATTTTTTTTCTTAATTAATAATTGCTGCAGTTATCTTGAACTGTGACTTACTTTAGGCGCCGGCTGAAGTCGCGCACACTGAGAGTTGGGTCGTTTCCAATTGCATCGATGATGCTCTCGATAGTACCAAGAATCCGCTCTTCTGCGGGTCTGCTCATCTCGTTGCCTCGCGGCATCATGGACCCCGCCGCTAGTAACCTCGACTCAAAACGGCGAAATGTATCCTCGCTTGGTGTTCGGATTTAGCCATAAATTACTCAAAACCGTAGGAAACCGTTCTCTACCGCCGACTCGCGGGACAATACGGTCATAAACCGCGACCCTCGCGAAATGCTGTGGCTGATCAGCCTGATTAATTTTTGGGAAGCAGGTGTGGTGTACAAGTCAGCCTGTTCAGTTTTTACTTAAATATGCCAAATGTGAGATAGATGCCACCAATGTAGTGATTAAAAATTATTATCCATCATCAATACGCCTCGCGGAGAGTTCGCTAACTACGCGTAGTCCCGCCTGCTTCGTCCTCCCTTCAAATTAAAGACGGATCCCTTATCTCTCGAGTATAAACACGAGATCGAATCTTCAAAACAAAAGCACGCGTTGACGTGTTCCGTCCTTATGTACCGTTGTCTAACGTCGGCCCGCGGACAATACGGCCATAAACCGCGACCCTCGCGAAATTACACACCGGGGCCTCCAACGAGTCAGGTAAACGACAAACGGTGGTAGTCTCGTCCAACCCTATTTCACCGTACGGATTAATTCAGTACTTATGTAGGACTTATGGAACCTATTCCTACAAAAGTTCGGTAAGCCTAGCTAGAACGCAATGGATTTCGCGATCAACCGATGAACGTTCGTGTGGGCGTGAAATCATTTCTCTGAACAATGTAGCCTCGTTTATTTGGACAAAGAAAAAAGGCACAATCCGTGGTGGAAATTTGCAAAAAACGTTTGATGTATTCAGAACTATCGTGTAACTTGACGAATCCCGTTAAATTGTATTTTAGGAATTCTAATTACAGTGTCTATCTTTGTTTTGACTGCGAAAATTTCAGTCCTTACCGGGTTGAAGGGTTAGTAGAACCGAGAGGTATCCCATTGCTGTTCGTAGAATCTGAAACGACAAGATCCTTGTTCTGTTTAGTGTCCCTTTACAATTTATATGGTCCAAAGGTGTGTTAAATGATTCGGAAGAACTTACCGCACTGAACATTTCAATGGAAAATGTGCTGAATTTTCCTGCAGTCAAACGAAGTGGCCGAATAGATCTGTTCATGATGAATAAGAGGTACTTGGCTTCCTGGGGCGAGACGTTGAACCAAGACGAATTGTAAGCAGAATTTGTCATTCCGTTACTCTGAAATATATTTCTGTAAAGTGCGTACTCTAAACTTTTACTTCACGGGAACTCGAGCATAGAAAAGTTCGCAAATACATGCGCATAGGAATGAAAGTAGGATGACTTGAAGCATGTTCGATATGCAATTTACATTGAAAGTGAGAAGCAGTATCGTAACTATGTTTCACGACTATGAATGAGATAATTACATCAACCGGATGCGATACATACTTGTACAAGAAGCATTTCGCCTATGTAACAGTAAATGTATAGATGCCCCACGATGAAGGCTACGAACATCACGAAGAACGCGAACTGCATGTTAAAAATTCCATCCGCATCGTATATTGCAAACTACAAACGTAACACATCTAAATTCTCTCCATAATCTTCATACTTCTTTGCTTCATTTTCCAAAGTTGCAAATGCATATTGAAATTTCGTTTCATACAAAATCCTCATAGATACTTACCTTAAGGATTAAGAAACCTTGAAAACATATCTCGATGGTACAGAGCAGCACCTGAACCAGCAGCAGTTTGTTAAAGTACTGCTCGATCTTGCAAGCAACCCTATAACAAGAAAAAACGTTCAATTTACTATCTCCCTTGAAAAGCTATTAATAAAGATGGAAAAGTGCGGTTCACCAGTTGAGATGCTCGTGTCTCCTGACAATCCAAACCAGCTCCTTTTGAACCTGATCCATGCTTGTGGTCCCAGCCTTCTCGCCCATCAATCCCTCCAGCCTCATCCTCAAGTTCTCGAACTGGCTGCACGTGTGCAGCACTAGCATAGCGATAAAACCATCGACGCCGGTGTAGGGGATCGTAAGGCAATAAGCAGCAACGAACTGGGCAACGTTGATCAGTACCATAATCGACGTTGGTCGGATGTTGAAAGGAAAATATCCAATGTATAGTAGCAAATGGGCCTGCGACTCTTGGTATCGGCCATATGTGTAGATTGTAAGGTTCGAATTCCCAGGAAAGCCGGGATCACTGCGTGAGATAGCACGGTGCACCATGTGGATATGAATATCCACACTTTGGCGGCGGCTAGCATGGTAGTCCTTTCTTTTTCCGTTTTCGAGCCGCGCCAGTCGTCGTAGAAACACTGGACGAGGAGCTTCAGACCTTCCAACACAGACAAAAAATGCGTGGGTAACATGGAACGAAGGATTATTCCAAGTCTACAGTATTGTTAGCGCAGAAACGGGGCTCCTTTTTGGTTTTAATTATACCTTCTCGGTAATACGAAGTGACAAACATCTTGAGGATTGCGGTGAGTGAGGGGATGAGAGCCATACAAAGAGTCTGCGTAATCTCATTCATGTCCCCGTGTAACATGGACAGATTCGTGATCTGTGGCAGAGTTACGAAGAGGGCCAACCACACGCTAACTATCACAGTTGTGCAAGTCGACGATACATCTGAGGTTGTCGTCGGTTCGGGCCAAATACCGCAGAGCTTGAGGTTCAATCGGTTCCATCCGATCGCCAGTCTCAGATCTGTACATACAAAGCAGACCGTACTGAAATCTATCAAATTCTAATTTAAACATTTATCTTCTCAACTAATTGCAAGTATCTCCATTGATCTCTGTAACTACTGTAACTATTTCTATTAACAGCAGAAGATTTTCGTGAGACATTTCTATCTGCTCATATTCCTTTCAACTAATGTTCTTCGAGAAATTAACATTTGCTTACACCACGAAATTATTCTGGAACTGTGTCTCCTACCTTGATCGACATCCATCGATTAGAGCTGCTCGAGTACTCGGAAAAAGCGAGCCGGGATATACTCGGTTCGAATAACCGATCCGAACCGAGCGCTCGAAAGAACCGAGTAGCTCGAATGAAGCGAGCGGCTCGAATGAAGCGAGCGGCTCGAATGAAGCGAGCGGCTCGAATGAAGCGAGCGGCTCGAATGAAGCGAGCGGCTCGAATGAAGCGAGCGGCTCGAATGAAGCGAGCGGCTCGAATGAAGCGAGCGGCTCGAATGAAGCGAGCGGCTCGAATGAAGCGAGCGGCTCGAATGAAGCGAGCGGCTGGAAGCAATCGGGTGGCTCGAACGATCCGAGCACGCGAGCAGGTCTGGCGTACAGTGTACAATGTATATACGTCTTTCGTGCAGATCGAGTATGATTAATGTTTCGGATATTTTATCGTATGTGTTTCTAATGGAATGGATATAATGATTGTTAAGGAGAGTCCAGAATTTTTATAACCCATATTGAAAACCGTTAGGCAGTAACAATTATTTTCTCGACTTTTTCTAATTACGATATAAATCAAATAACTATTATTTATTTATTTATTAAGATCACTATCTTTCTAATTTTGTATTTGTAAACGTACTCATATACCTTCCTTTTCTTTGTTTTTCTCTTTCTTTTCGGTCTCCCTTCGTAATTATGTTTGTGTTGTGTTATTATTAACGAAGGTTATTAATCGTTTATAAACAAATAAATATATAATCCTGAAACAGTTGGACTTATAAATCTCTTGCACAATTGATAGAATTTTTTTCCCCGACTTAATTAATGAAAAATTATAATATTATGTGTGATCTATATATCTCACAACTTGACAATGAAAATGAGGAATATTTGTAGGAGATCGTACGAACACGCAACAAAACGAAGAAATATTAAAATAATATTTTGCACAATTTAATTATTCGCTGCAATTTGTTAATAATAACGCAACACAAACACAATTACGACGGGAGCAGCGTGCGTCGCTAGCCGGTTACAGCCTAGACATTTTGCCTAATATGGAGTGGGGGTAGATCCTCCACCAATCACCATTATACCCCCACTCCATATTAGGCAAAATGTCTAGGCTGTAACCGGCTAGCGACGCACGCTGGAAGGGAGACTGAAAAGAAAGAGAAAAACAAAGAAAAGGAAGGTAGAATAAAGAAAAGTATATAAGTACGTTTACAAATACAAAATTAGAAAGATAGTGATCTTAATAAATAAATAATAGTTATTTGATTTATATCGTAATCAGAACAAGTCGAGAAAATAATTGTTACTGCCTAACGGGTTTCAATATAGGTTATAAAAATTCTGGACTCTCCTTACCAATCATTATATCCATTCCATTAGAAACACATACGTTAAAATATCCGAAAAATTTATCATACTCGATCTGCACGAAAGACGTACATACATTGTACACTGTACGCCAGACCTGCTCGCGTGCTCGGATCGTTCGAGCCACCCGATTGCTTCCAGCCGCTCGCTTCTTTCGATCCGCTCGCTTCTTTCGACCCGCTCGCTTCTTTCGATCGGCTCGCTTTATTCGAGCTACTCGTTTCATTCGAGCCGCTCGGTTCGTTCGAGCGCTCGGCTCGGATCGGAAACCGAGTCCCGGCTCGGCTCGAATTTCGAGCTACTTGTATATACGAGTACTCGAACAGCTCTACCATCGATACGTGCACACGTGAACTGCTCGACAAAGTCCTTGATACTAAATTCCTGGCTGCCGAGTCCCCTATCGTCCATGGGGAGAACGCAGGCTCGTCTAAGAAAGTTAGAAGCCATCCCTGGGAAATATTACGAAGGTAAATAGAAGGGGGGCTCGACAGTTGCACCGCCTTTAAGCTGATATATCATTCGAGACTCTTCTGTTCGCTGCGTTGAATAAATAATCTATTGAATTCGTTAAGTAGCAAACGGCATAGCCCTTCGCCTGTGCTCATATGTACTTCCAAAGTTTCTTCTTTCCCTCGGTTCAACTGAAGAAAGCAACTTACTTTCCAAGTGACCCGTAAGGGAATGAAATTCTTAATAGTGGTCGTGTAGACAAAAAATTCTATTCATGGAACATGGAGTATCATTATTTACCTTCGAGGACGCGTTCAAAGAGCGGATCTAAGTATCAAGAGACATGGATGTGTTCACGTGGAAAAATGTGTACTTACTACAAATATGTGTGCTCCAAACGGTTCAAGATCACCTTTATTAGGCCTTTATTAGGTTTCCGATTTCACCACTATGCTTAAAGGTATCAGAGTCTTCTTATGCTGCATAAATTGAGGAAATTTCATAGTTGCACGACTGCACCCCTCATGAAAAACTTCCACCCCCAATGTCTGCGTGCTCTTCTTACTTTCTCAGGCGCACTTGTTTCGTTTTATTGCATCTTCTTCGTATTGATATTATTGTAGGGTCACGGAAAAAAGGGAAGTCGCCTCACCGGGACTCGAACCCGCGATCTCTAGATTTGCGCGCTGGCCAGCCGCCTTAAGGTCTGCTCACACATATCCGTTCCGTCTCAGTTCCGTGTCAGTGTGCCAGTGGTAAGAAGAAGAGGGGCGTAGAGGGTCTCTTCTTCTTACCACTGGCACACTGACACGGAACTGAGACGGAACGGATATGGGTGCGCAGACCTTTAACCACCTCGGCTACCGCCGACTCCCCGGTCTTGATGCTTCCGTGCCCTCTCTTATGATGGGGGTTCCTGATCCCACACTATTATGCGATTGTACTGAAAAAATGAATTGCGACTTTGTTAGAAAGTAAATGATGAAAAATTCGTAAAATCCTTTTTGCATCGACCAGATTCGAAGACCAAAAAGTAGCTGAAGAATATCTTGATCTACCATGAATACCAAATCATGTTATCTCTCTGGCTGGTAAATAATTTTTGTGGTGACGTTCCTCAATACCTCCGGAATTTTCTTGACCGTGTGCCACGTCTATCTCTTACCCAGTCCTAGACCCCCGAATGAGGGATCAGGCTTTACGAATTTTACGTGGGACCAGTCTCCTCGCGGCCGCACTACTGATAAGACACACTCGCGATTTTCTTTATTGTGTACTCCGCAATCGCTTATCATCTTGCCCGCCGTTTGTATCATCGCTTCAAAACTAATTTCTTCTTTAAGATACAGGGTGGACGGTATTTTCTAGTGTTTCGTGTTTCTAATGTTTTTTAATTGTTCGCTTTTTCAGTGGCGTTTCTGGGTGCGCGCGATACGGTTGCAGACTCCAGGTCTTCATCATTGTAATCATGAAATTGTCGAAACTGGGGTCTTCGTTTGCAGCTGTGCATCGCGACTGGAAACGGTGAGTACCTTCACATAATTTATTGGTTCAGTTATCCACACTTAATAACGCACATGTCAAAGATATTTATTTTATCGAATGTTATATGTGTAATCAGGGTTGCCAGAAAAATCCCTACCGTAGTGGAGAGGGAACACCTACAGCAGTGCGGTATATGAGCGTATGACAGAGTTGGGCATCATTCGACTAAAAAGTGATTGAAATAACGTTTCGACTAAAGCTACTTCACCTTTTTCCTTAGTCGACTAAAACTTACCTGAGTTAGCTTTAGTCAAGGGGCCATATCTGAAGCTGGTTAGTCAAGAGCCTTTAGTCGTGGGTTGTGACTATCGTTGATCAGCTGTCAATGTATTTTTAGTCTAGAAGGCGACTAACCGGCAAAAGCCTTTGCGGCCTGACCCGCGCGTGGTCGCCTACCGGTCAGATTCTACAGAATCTGAATTTGTTTATTTTTCATCGTATCAATATGAAAGTGACGCCAATGGATTCTTGGTGTTCTCCCGATTAATTGGACAGAAAATAATTTAAATCGGACTATTTTTAACGAAACGGGCTTTGAATTCTGCAAAGAAATTTCTCACGTAATATCCTTAATTATGGTCCGAATTATATTATTTTTGGGCCCATTTTCATAACTGTTTGCCAACGTTTTTTTTTTTTGTTAATTTACCCACCATAATAATTGTAGGCGAAAGCATCAGAAAGAATATGTATGTACAATCTTTCGATTGTTGAGAAGCCTTTGGGCTCGGATTATCGGGAAAAACCTATCCACTCCACCGTTTTGCTTTCTCGCTTGCAAGCGAGGACCTTCGGGCCCCAGTAGACCGCCGAGAGCAATAAAACCGACGGGCCACATAAAATCATCCTGTTTTTGATAAGTGTTAATAAAAGTATTACCAATCGATTTCTCATGTCTTCCCGATGAAAATGGGCCCAAAAATGATATAATTCGGACCATAATTAAGGATATTACGTGAGAAATTTGTTTGCAGAATTCAAAGCCCGTTTCGTTAAAAATAGTCCGATTTAAATTATTTTCTGTCCAATTAATCGGGAGAACACCAAGAATCCATTGGCGTCACTTTCATATTGATACGATGAAAAATAAACAAATTCAGATTCTGTAGAATCTGACCGGTAGGCGACCGCGCGCGGGTCAGGCCGCAAAGGCCTTCGCCGGTTAGTCGTTTCCTCGACTAAAAATTGAATGAAAGCTGAAACCACGTTAGTCACAACCCAAGAGCTAAAGATCCTTGAATAACCGGCTTCAGCTCTGGCGTCATGACTGAAGCTAAGATAAATCATCTTTAGTCACTCTTTGACTAACGACTAACCGTAAGGACCTTTTAACTAGATGTTATCTAGATATTAGCTTTGCCCAACTCTGGCGTATGATGACGCTGCGACGTCAAACCAATCGGCGCCAAAGTAGGTGTTCCCCCTCCACTACGCGTATGTTCCCTCTCCACTACGGTAGGGATTTGCCTGGTAACCTCGTGTGTAAGTCGTGTTCAAATTGCACTGCAAATATCAGATTATTTATTGTACATGAAGCAACGAATTTTGTGTTCAGTCGAAGAACATTTGGGTGGGAGTCAAATCATTTGTCTGAATTTCGTAGACACGTAGTTTTGTTTATTTCGCCGATTGCAAGGTCCCAATTGGTGGAAAATGGGTTGTCTAACCCGTCTATTGTAAATAAATTCAAATTCAAATTCAATTTTTTGAAATTGAAATTAAAAAATTAAAATTAGGGAAAACGTTGAATGTATTCAGAACAATCGTGTAACCTGGTGAATCGGTTTAAATTTTATTTTAGGGATTCTAATTACAGTGTCTATGATCGTTTTTACTGCGAACACGTCACTCCTTACCGGCTGAAACGGTTAGTAGAACCGAGAGGTAACCCATTGCTGTTCGTAGGATCTGAAACGACAAGATCGTTGTTTTGTTTAGTTTGCCTTTACATCGTTCAAAGATATGTTAATTGATTCAGAAGTTGCGAGTGCGTGTTGAGGTTCAGTGAAGCGAACACGCACTTACCGTACTGAACATTTCAATGGAAAACGTGCCGAATTTTCCTGCAGTCAAACGCAGTGGTCGAACAGATCTGTTCATGATGAACAAGAGACACTTGGCTTCCTGGCATGAGACGTTGAACCAAGTCGAATTGAAAGCAGAAATTGCCATGCCGTTACTCTGAAACATATTCCTACTCTAAACTTTTATTTCACGCGAATTGGATTATAGAAAATGAGAAAATCAGAAACTGTATTGTAACCATGTTTCACGACTATGAATAAGATCATTGCATCAACCACATGCGATACTCACTTGTACAAGAAGCATTTCGCCTACGTAACAGTAAATATATATATGCACTACGATGAAGCTTACGAACAGCGCGAAGAACACCAGCTGAAAGTTCCAAATTCCATCCGCACTGTGTAGTGCAAACTACAAACGTAACTCATCTAAATTCTCTCCAAACTCTTCATGCATCTTTACTCCATTCTCCAAAGTTGCAAATGCATGTTGAAATTTCATTTCATAAAAAATCTTCATGGATACATACATTGAAGAATAAGAAACCTTGAAAGCATATCTCGATGGTACAGAGCAGCACCTGAATCAGAAGCAGCATGTTAAAGTACTCCTCGATTCTGCTAGCAACCCTAAGAAAAATTTTTCAATTTACTATCTTCCCTGAAAAGACATTGCCGCGGGTGGAAAAGTGTTGTTCACCAGTTGAGATGCTCGTGTCTCTTGACAATGGAAACCAGCTCCGTTTTGATCGGAACCATTCTTCTGGTCTCATTCGTCGGGTCCATCAATCGCTCCAGCCTCATCCTCAAGATCTCGAACTGGCTGCACGTGTGCAACACTAGCATAGCGATAAAAGAATCGACGCCGGTGTAGGGGATCGTAATGCAATAAGCAGCAAGTGCCTGGCCCACGTTGGTCAGCACTAGAATCAGTGCTGGTCGTATGTTGAAAGGATAATATGCATGGTAAATTAGCAAATTTTCTTGCGCCTCTTGGTCTCGGTCACATGCGTAGATCGTGATGGCTCGAATGCTCACGAAAACCGTGACGAGCGTGTGAGTCAGCACGGTGCACCTGGTTGATATGAATCTCGACACTTTGGCAGTGGTTAGCATGGCAGTCATTTCTTCTTTCGTTTTCGGGGCGCGCCAGTCATCGTAGAAACACTGGACGAGAACTTTCAGACCTGTGGATAACATGGAACGATAGATTATTCCAAGTCTACCGGAAGGAATTCTGCTGTTTGCTACATTATTGTTAGCGAAGAAACGGGGCTCCTTTTTGTTTCACGTATACCTTTTCGGTAATATGAAGTGATGAGGACCTTGAGGATCGCGTTGACCGTGGGGATGATAGCCAAACACAGATTGGTCGTGATCTGGTCCAGGTCCCCGTTTAACATGAAAAGATTCGCGGTTTGTGGTAGAGTTAGGAAGATGGACAACCAGGCGATAATTATCAGAGATTTGTAACTCCACGATGCATATTCGGTTGTCGCCGGTTCGGGCCAAATGCCGCAGAGCCTTAGGTTCAATCGGTTCCATCCCATCGCCCATCTCAGATCTGTACAAAGCAGACGGGCAATCGTGAAATCTATCGAATTCTACTTCAACTGTTTATCTTCTCAAAATTACGTTACACATTCTTCTCCAGCAGCTCAGTGGGGACCACTTACCACATCCTCGTTACACGAACATTATGTAGACTATCGCGACACGTGAAATTACTACTTGTAGTAGATGTTCGTGAGATATTTGTGTCTGTACTTATTCCTGTCAACTTGTGATCTTCAAAGGATTTGGATTTACAGAACATTCCGCGCGAATCGCGAATATTGTGCTCGGACTGTGTCTCGTACCTTGATCGAGCTCCATCGATACCTCATGCACTTGAACTGCCCGACGAACTGGCCTCGATACGAAATTCTTGGTCGTTGTTTCTCCTACTGCTCATGGGAAGAACGCATGCCCGTCTAAAAAAGTTAGCAGCCACCCCTAGAAAATACTAGGAAGTTAAGTAGAAGGGGGTGGGGGCTGGCAGTTGCGCTCCCTTTAAGCTGATCTACCATTCGAAACACTTCTGTTCGCTGCATCGAATAAATAATCTATTGAATTCGTTAACTAGCAAACGGCATAGCCCTTCGTCTGTACTCATACGTACTTCCAAAGTTTCTTCATTCCTTCGCTTCCACCGAAGAAAGGAACTTGCTTGCCGAGTGGTGCTTTTGGGCGGTGAACTTTTTACTAGTGCTTCTATAGACGAAGAATTGTATGCTTTCAACGTGGAGTATCATTCGTTGCATTCGAAGACTCGTGGATGTATGGAACAAGAGGCAGATGTGTTTACCCTGAAAAATGTGTACTTACTACAAATATTACGTGTGCTCCAAACGCTTCAAGTTCACCACTATTTTTACAGGTACCAAAGTCTTTTTATACTTCATAAAATGAGAAAATTACATAAACATATACCCGCCTGCACCCCTCTGGAAAAATTTTCGTTCCCTTTGTGTGCGGCTGTGCATGGTGACTGAAAATGGTGAATACTCATATTTTATTTTTTCAGTTATACGCCTTTAATAACGCACAAGTCAAAAATATGTATTGAATGTCATATGTGTAACACGTGTTCCCACCGCACTGCAAATATCAGATTATTTTTTGAATATGTATGGTGATTTCATAAAGCGTGCGATTTGCATTTTAATTAATATTCTCAAATGCAACGGTAGCTATTATTTCATTACCAGTATCACGGGCAGATAGCCAGCAGATGTCTTTAAAACCGAAAACGTATTTTACATTAATTGCTCGTTGCCTGTACTATTCAAGTCGCTTGCGTAGTTTTTAATTTAATTCTTCAACGCAAAGCGATGCTGATAGTTGTCAGTGAGATAGCGTTTGGCGATTATTCAGCTCACTGCGTTGAGGAAGAAGGGAGTGAACTTTCCAGCGGTTATTTGAAACGATACTCTAGCACGACATGTACCTAATGATAATTAATGATACTGCTGGTTTCACTGGTAAATCGTACCATTTACAACTGTATGCCGATTGAGCAACTCCTGTGCTCTGAAAATTGTAGTATTCGAGTATAATTAACCTGATTATGTATTAAGCTATTGCACGTAACTCCCTTCCGAACGCGATATTCTTTACACATTCGTTGTCGTGCCGCAAGAACGCTTTCCGATGGGAACTTTTAATAACCGTAATTTGAAAGCTCGAGGGTCAGAAGGAACTCTGTAATTTCGGGTTATTTAGTCCATCTGGGACTGTACGGACTGGCTGTCTCCGACATTACGTATTAAATATGTGGGATGGGAAAGCCGCATAAAAGGGAGCCTGGAATAAAAAACCGCGGAGGGTCGGCTTTGGCGACATTGGCAACGCGGCTGGCCAGTAGCGCAGAGGACCCGAAGATCGTGGGTTCGAGTAGTCCCACCGCCCGAGCAGGGGGTGGACAGTCCAATGCTTAAGCGTGCAGAAGGATAGACGCCAATGACGCCATCTAGTGTAGACGCAAAACCCCAAGATAAGATAATAGATAGTCGTTCAGATACTCGAGATATTATTCAGATAATATACTGATACCTAATTAAAGAACTTAATAAAATGAAGAGACCAATAGAATAACATACAGAAATACATAATTAGTTATTACGAATAGTTACTGTAATAACTAATTATGTATTTCTGTATGTTTTCTATTGGTTTCTTCATAAAAGCGTGTTTTATGAATAAGAAAAAGGTAATGAAATTGTTTCAAAGAATTTTTTTATTATATACCAAAATTACAGTCTATCTGTTACATCTCGTACTTCCATAACACGGAACGCACCTTTTGCGAATTTCTTATTATTATTATTACAGAAGACAAATGGGCAGAGCCCAATACAAAGCATGCTTAATAACTATTAGCGGATTCGGTTGGTGAAAACTCTGCACTTAACGGAGTAATAGTCATCCCATGTAATGAATCTTCCTGCCTGTCCAGATCAATCTTCTCCTCAACTTCCTTTGAAGATGAATTGTTATCAGTTTCCTCAGGCAGCAACAAGGACGGTACAGTTCCTTCCTTCAGTTTTCTTCGCACACTGCATTGGTAATCCTGTGGATGAAAATGTAACTGACAAATTACATACCGATTATCGTAGACCTGCTTGGGAGTTAAACCTAGCAAACGCGGACTACGCGCTGCTTCAATCCATTGTGAAGCGATTATAGCTGATTTTGGAAACCGATGAGAATGTTCCTTTCGCGTTGATGGACAATCCCGGACAGCACACTTTCCCTTGTCCTTGGAAATCCGTTTTGTATCCATTTTCTCTGCACAATTACCTGAAATCACACTTAAACACAACACAATTAGTACAATTTACAAACAAAAATATGCAATGGCGACCAATGGCGGCATTAGTGGGCGTTAGGTAACGTCAGTGGCATCAGTCAAGGATGCGCGAGGAAGACCTGGCAAGACCGGAATGACCGGAAGACCAACGAAGATGGACGCAACCTTCCTCCAGAGGAGTGAGGGGCGGGGGGGGGGGGGGGGCGAAACGCTGCGCCATCTAGCGTAGACGCAAAATGAGATGAACTATGTTTCTGCACGAAACCTATAATACTGTCCACCCCCTGCGCCCGAGGTCCTCTTTTTCGGTGGCTCCCGAACATATATAGGGTGTCCCAAAATATGCTGCGGTTCCTTGAAGGGGGTGATTCGTGGGGTGATTGCATACAACATTCTCCTTAGCAGAAATATTGTCCGAAGCATCGTTAACGAGATATTAACAAAAAACCCTGACCAATCAAAGTGCGGGCCTTCCGTTCGAGCTCCCGATATTTTTTAAATGAAACTGTTATTCTACCCAAAAATCGGATAGAATTTATTTCTATACCTAATAATCACCAATAAATTAAATAAAACTCACCCTGTCGGACATTCCTTTCCTTCCTTTCCTTCCTTTTCGGAAAGCTGTGTCAGTAGGACACTGTACCGATCCTGGTCATCGGTGGATGAAAAGATTTATGGTAGGGTAGCGTCAAGTGTTCAGCTGATCGCAAGCACATACGACACCACCCAAAGTAAAGGGTCGCAACGTCAAGCGCGTTGGGTTAATGTTCCAAATATTCACTTCACACATGCAAATTGTGGGAATTGAAGCATCCTTCCCTGGTGAAAAGTGTTTCATCCGTCCACAATATGAATTTGGGGAACGGCGGATTCCTTTCCACTTCTCCCAACAGCCATGTGGAATATTCAACCCGCTGGATCTGTTCCCCGGGTTGCAATTGTTGCACCCGTACATATTTGTACGGATCCGTGAGGATTCGGTGTACCGTCGTTCTGCTGACACTAGAACAAAATGCAGAAACATCCACTATTAGATAACATTTTTTTTCTTAATTAATAATTGCTGCAGTTATCTTGAACTGTGACTTACTTTAGGCGCCGGCTGAAGTCGCGCACACTGAGAGTTGGGTCGTTTCCAATTGCATCGATGATGCTCTCGATAGTACCAAGAATCCGCGCTTCTGCGGGTCTGCTCTAGGGCTGTTCGGGTGCTCGAATATTCGGGCGGCTTGAAGTTCGGACCGAGCCGGGACTCGGTTTTCGAGCCGAGCCGGATACCCGTCAAATTCGGGCGGCCCGAAAAATCCGAGTAGCTCGAATTTGTTTCGGGCGGCTTGAAAAATCCGGGTAGTCCGAATCGTTTCGGGCCGCCGGCCTACGTCTTGAATGTGGTTCGAACAGTGCGTACAAGGCGTACGGATTTTCCGAGCCCGGATTTTTCAAGCCGCCCGAAACAAATTCGAGCTACTCGGATTTTTCGGGCCGCCCGAATTTGACGGGTATCCGGCTCGGCCCGGTCAGTCGAGCCGAGCCAGGCTCGGCTCGTTTTATTCGAGTACCCGAACAGCTCTAGTCTGCTCATGTCGCTGCCTCGCGGCATCATGGACCCCGCCGCGAGTAACCTCGACGCAAAACGGCGAAATGTATCCTCGCTTGGTGTTCGGATCCGTGGGTATTCCACCGCAAATTCTCACGCCGCAGCACTTGCGTCCCCGTTGTTCCAATTTAGCCATAAATTACTCAAAACCGTAGGAAACCGTTCTCTACCACCGACTCGCGGGACAATACGGTCATAAACCGCGACCCTCGCGAAATGCTGTGGCCGATCAGCCTGATTAATTTTTGGGAAGCAAGTGTGGTGTACAAGTCAGCCTGTTCAGTTTTTACTTAAATATGCCAAATGTGAGATAGATGCCACCAATGTAGCGATTAAAAATTATTATCCACCATCAATTATACGCCCCGCGGAGAGTTCGCTCACTACGCGTAGTCCCGCCTGTTTCGTCCTCCCTTCAAATTAAAGGCGGATCCCTTGTCTCTCGAGTATAAACACGAGATCGAATCTTTAAAAGAAAATCAGGCGTTGACGTGTTCCGCTCTTATGTACCGTTGTCTAACGCCGGCCCGCGGACAATACGGCCATAAACCGCGACCCTCGCGAAATTACACACCGGGGCCTCCAACGAGTCAGGTAAACGACAAACGGTGGGAGTCTCGTCCAACCCTATTTCACCGTACGGATTAATTCAGTACTTATGTAGGACTTATGGAACATATTCCTACAAAAGTTCGGTAAGCCTAGCTAGAACGCAATGGATTTCGCGATCAACTGATGAACGTTCGTGTAGGCGTGAAATCATTTCTCTGAACAATGTAGCCTCGTTTCTTTGGACAAAGAAAAAAGGCACAATCCGTGGTGGAAATTTGCAAAAAACGTTTGATGTATTCAGAACTATCGTGTAACTTGACGAATCCCGTTAAATTGTATTTTAGGGATTCTAATTACAGTGTCTATCTTTGTTTTGACTGCGAAAATTTCAGTCCTTACCGGGTTGAAGGGTTAGTAGAACCGAGAGGTATCCCATTGCTGTTCGTAGAATCTGAAACGACAAGATCCTTGTTCTGTTTAGTGTCCCTTTACAATTTATATGGTCCAAAGGTGTGTTAAATGATTCGGAAGAACTTACCGCACTGAACATTTCAATGGAAAATGTGCTGAATTTTCCTGCAGTCAAACGAAGTGGCCGAATAGATCTGTTCATGATGAATAAGAGGCACTTGGCTTCCTGGGGCGAGACGTTGAACCAAGACGAATTGTAAGCAGAATTTGTCATTCCGTTACTCTGAAATATATTTCTGTAAAGTGCGTACTCTAAACTTTTACTTCACGGGAACTCGAGCATAGAAAAGTTCGCAAATACATGCGCATAGGTATGAGAGTAGGATGACTTGAAGCATGTTCGATATGCAATTTACATTGAAAGTGAGAAGCAGTATCGTAACTATGTTTCACGACTATGAATGAGATAATTACATCAACCGGATGCGATACATACTTGTACAAGAAGCATTTCGCCTATGTAACAGTAAATGTATAGATGCCCCACGATGAAGGCTACGAACATCACGAAGAACGCGAACTGCATGTTAAAAATTCCATCCGCATCGTATATTGCAAACTACAAACGTAACACATCTAAATTCTCTCCATAATCTTCATACTTCTTTGCTTCATTTTCCAAAGTTGCAAATGCATATTGAAATTTCGTTTCATACAAAATCCTCATAGATACTTACCTTAAGGAATAAGAAACCTTGAAAACATATCTCGATGGTACAGAGCAGCACCTGAACCAGCAGCAGTTTGTTAAAGTACTGCTCGATCTTGCAAGCAACCCTATAACAAGAAAAAACGTTCAATTTACTATATCCCTTGAAAAGCTATTAACACAGATGGAAAAGTGCGGTTCACCAGTTGAGATGCTCGTGTCTCCTGACAATCCAAACCAGCTCCTTTTGAACCTGATCCATGCTTGTGGTCCCAGCCTTCTCGCCCATCAATCCCTCCAGCCTCATCCTCAAGTTCTCGAACTGGCTGCACGTGTGCAGCACTAGCATAGCGATAAAACCATCGACGCCGGTGTAGGGGATCGTAAGGCAATAAGCAGCAACGAACTGGGCAACGTTGATCAGTACCATAATCGACGTTGGTCGGATGTTGAAAGGAAAATATCCAATGTATAGTAGCAAATGGGCCTGCGACTCTTGGTATCGGCCATATGTGTAGACTGTAAAGGTTCGAATGCCCAGGAAAGCCGGGATCACTGCGTGAGATAGCACGGTGCACCATGTGGATATGAATATCCACACTTTGGCGGCGGCTAGCATGGTAGTCCTTTCTTTTTCCGTTTTGGAGCCGCGCCAGTCGTCGTAGAAACACTGGACGAGGAGCTTCAGACCTTCCAACACAGACAAAAAATGCGTGGGTAACATGGAACGAAGGATTATTCCAAGTCTACAGTATTGTTAGCGCAGAAACGGGGCTCCTTTTTGGTTTTAATTATACCTTCTCGGTAGTACGAAGTGACAAACATCTTGAGGATTGCGTTGACTGAGGGGATGAGAGCCATACAAAGAGTCTGCGTAATCTCATTCATGTCCCCGTGTAACATGAACAGATTCGTGATCTGTGGCAGAGTTACGAAGAGGGCCAACCACACGCTAACTATCACAGTTGTGCAAGTCGACGATACATCTGATGTTGCCGTCGGTTCGGGCCAAATACCGACGAGCTGGAGGTTCAATCGGTTCCATCCGAGCGCCATTCTCAGATCTGTACAAAGCAGACGGGCCAAGGTGAAACCTATAAAATTCTAATTCAAATATTTATCTTCTGAAAACTACGTTGCACATTCTTCTTCAGCAGCTCACTGGGGACCACTTACCACATCTTCCTTACACGAACATTCAATAGAAGATCGCGAATCGTGAAATTACGAACTGCGAAATATCTTCGCGAGGTATTTGTATCTGTACTTATTCCTTTCGACTAGTGATCTTGAAGGAATGAAGTTTTACAGAACATTTTGCGTGAATCACGAAATTATGCTCGAACTGTGTCTCGTACCTTGTTCGAGATCCATGGATGCCTCGTGCACTTGAACTGCACGACGAACTGTCCTCGGTACGAAATTCTTGGTCGTTGTTTCCCCTAGTGTCCATGGGAAGAACACATGCTGGTCTAAGAAAGTTAGCAGCCACCCCTAGAAAATACTACGAAGTTAAATAGCAGGGGGTGGGGCTGGTAGTTGCACTCCCTTTAAGCTGATCTACCATTCGAAACACTGTTCGCTGCAGTGAATAATTAATCTATTGAATTCGTTAACTAGCAAGCGGCATAGCCCTTCGTCTGTGTTCATACGTAGTTCCAAAGTTTCCCCATTCCTTCGTTTCCACTGAAGAAAGGAACTTGCTTGCCGTGTGGCGCTTTTGGGGGAGTGAACTTTTTAATAGTGCTTCTATAGACGAAGAATTGTATTCTTTGAACGAGGAGTATTATTCGTTGCATCGGAAGACGCGGGGATGTACCTATGGAACAAGAGACGGATGTGTTTACGTGGAAAAATATGTACTTACTACAAATACTACGCGTACTCCAAATCCTTCAAATTTACCTGATAACAGCTTCCGATTTCGCCACTATTTTAACAGGTACCAATGTCTTTTTATACTTCATAAAATGAGAAAATTACATAAACAGTTACCCGTCTGCAACCCCTCTTGAAAAACTTTCGTTCGCTTCGTGCGCGGCGGTGCATCGTGACTGAGAATGGTGAATACTCATATATATGTGTAATACGTGTTCCCATCGCACTGCAAATATCAGATTATTTTTTGAACATGAATGGTGATTTCATAAAGCGTGCGATTTGAGCGATGCATTTTAATTAATATTCTCATATTCAACGGTTTCTATTATTTCATTACTAGTAACACGGACAGATAGCCAGCAGATGTCTTTAAAACCGAAGACGTATTTTACATTTATTGTACTATTCATGTCGCTTGCGTAGTTTTTAATTTAATTCTTCAACGCAAAGCGATGCTGATAGTTGTCTGTGAGATAGTGTTTGGTGATTATTCAACTCACTGCGTTGAGGAAGAAGGTGGTGAACTTCCCAGCGGTTATTTGAGACGATACCCTAACACGATATATACCTACCCCTACAGCACACTTTGTTGTAGGAACGTTGCAGAACTGGTGCTGCATATTGCAATGTTCTAGGTTGCATTGCAATTTTTCTGCAATATTGTGGAAACATTGCCGTGGAATACCTACTGCAATGGCCACATTTGTGCAATGTTTTTGGGATATTGCGCTCCCATTGGCATGGAATACTGCAATGGCCACGTTTGTGCAATGTTCCTGGAATATTGCGGTCATACTGTGGTACAATACACACGGGATATTGCACACATATTGCGGTACAATACTCGCAGAATACTGAGCACATATTGCGGTGCAATACTCGTGGAATATGGGATGTCCCATTTACTGCCAGTGTCCCTGATATTGCTATTTAATTTATTTTACTTAATAAAAACGTATCGTGTAAAGAATAGTGTACAATAATGTTCTATTGACGAAGAATCGTATTCTTATAACGTGTAGTTATCAAACGTTGCATTCGAAGGCGCGGGGATGTATGGAACAAGAGACGGATGTGTTTACGTGGAAAAATATGTACCTACTTACTACAAATACTACGTGTGCTCCAGATCCTTCAAGTTTGCCTGATAACAGCTTCCGATTTCGCCACTATTTACACAGGTATCAAAGTCTTTTTATACTTCATAAAATGAGAAAATTACATAAACAGTTACCCGTCTGCACCCCTCTTGAAAAACATTCGTTCCCTTCGTGTGCGGCTGTGCATCGTGACTGAAAATGGTGAATACTCATATTTTATTTTTTCAGTTATACGTCTTTAATAACGCACAAGTCAAAGATATTTGTCGAATGTCATATGTGTAACACGTGTTCCCATCGCATTGCAAATATCAGATAATTTGTATGGTGCATCGCGACCGGAAACGGTGAGTACCTTAACGTATTTTATTTGTTCAATTATCAGGGTGTGTAATCAGGGTTGCCAGGAAAATCCCCACCGTAGTGGAGGGGGAACACCTACAGCAGTGCGGTATACGTGTGCGTGATGACGCCGCGACGTCAAACCAAATCGGCGCCAAAGTGGGTGTTCCCCCTCCACTGCGCGTATGTACTCCCTCCACTACGTTAGGAATTTGCCTGGCAACCCCGTGTGTAAGTCGTGTTCCGATTGCACTGCAAATAACAGATTCTTTATTGTACATGAAGCAACGAATTTTGTGTTCAGTCGAAGCTTTGTTTATTTCGACGATGACAAAGGTCTCACTTGATGGAAAATGGATTGTGTAACCCGATTATTGTATTGAAATTGAAATTGAAATTGAAATTGAAATTGAAATTGAAATTGAAATTGAAATTGAAATTGAATTTGGAATTAAAAAAATCAACATTAGGGAAAACATTGAATTTATTCAGAACTATCGTGTAACCTGGTGAATCCATTTAAATTATATGTTAGGGATTCTAATTACAGTGACTATCTTTGTTTTTATTGCGATCCTTTCAATCCTTACCGGCTTGAACGGTTAATAGAACCGAGAGGTATCCCATTGCCGTTCGTAGTATCTGAAACGACAAGATTGTTGTTCTGTTTAGTTTCCCTTTACATCGTTCAAAGATATATTAATTGATTCAGAAGATGTGAGTGCATGTTGAGTTTCAGTGCAGTGAACATGCACTTACCGTACTGAACATATCAATGGAAAATGTACTGAAGTTTCCTGCAGTCAATTGAAGTGGTCGTATAGATCTGTTCATAATAAATAAGAGACATTTGGCTTCTTGGCATGAGACGTTGAACCAATTCGAATTGTAAGCAGAATTTGCCATTCCGTTACTCTGAAACATATTTCTGTAAAGTGCGTACTCGAAAATTTTACTTCACGCGAACTGGATCTTAGAAAAGTTCGAAAATACATGCGCATTGATATGAAAGTAGGATGACTTGAAACATCTTCGATATACAATTTACATAGAAAGTGAGAAACAGTATCGTAAACCATGTTTAATGATTATGAATAAGATAATTACATCAACCGGATGCGATACACACTTGTACAAGAAGCATTTCGCCTACGTAACAATAAATGTACAGATGCCCCGCGATGTGGATTACGAAAATCACAAAGAACATTAGCTGCAGGTTAAAAATTCCATCCGCATCGTATATTGCAAACTACAAACATAACACATCTGAATTCTATACATACTCTTCATGCTTCTTTACATCATTTTCCAATGTTGCAAATGCATATTGAAATTTCATTTCATATAAAATCCTCATAGATACTTACATTAAGAAATAAGAATCCTTGAAAGCATATCTCGATCGTACAGACCACCACCTGAATCAGCAGCAGTTTGTTAAAGTACTGCTCGATTTTGCAAGCAACCCTATAGCAAGAAAAAACATTCAATTTACTATCTCCCTTGAAAAGCTATTACCACAGGTGGAAAAGTGCGGTTCACCAGTTGAGATGCTCGTGTCTCCTGACAATCCAAACAAGCTCCTTTTGAATCTGATCCATGGTTCTGGTACCATTCTTCTCGTCCATCAATCCCTCCAGCCTCATCCTCAAGTTCTCGAACTGGCCACACGTATGCAGCACTAGCATAGCGATAAAAGCATCGACGCCGGTGTAGGGGATCGTAAGGCAATAAGCAGCAACAAACTGGCCAATGTTGGTCAACACCATGATCGGCGTTGATCGGAGGTTGAAAGGAAAATATCCAATGTATAGTAGCAAATGGGCCTGCGACTCTTGGTATCGGCCATATGTGTAGACTGTAAAGGTTCGAATGCCCAGGAAAGCCGGGATCACCATGTGATTCACCACGGTGGAACAGGTGGATATGAACCTCCACACTTTCGCAGCGGCTAGCATGGTAGTCCTTTCTTCTTCCGTTTTCGAGCGGCGCCAGTCATCGTAGAAACACTTGACGAGGAGCTTCAGACCTTCAAACACGGACAAAAAATTCGTGGGTAACATGGAACGATGGATTATTCCGAGTCTACCGGATGGAATTCTGTGGTTTGCTACACTGCTACAGTACTGTTAGCGCAGAAATGGGGCTCCTTTTTAGTTTTAATTATACCTTCTCGGTAATACGTAGTGACGAGGAGCTTCAGGATCGCGATGACTGAGGGCATGAGAGCCATGCAAAGAGTCTGCGTAATCTCATTCATGTCCCCGTTTAACATGAACAGATTCGTGGCTTGTGGCAGAGTTACGAAGATGGCTAACCACAAGCTAACTATCAGAGCTGTGCAAGTCGACGATACATCTGAGGTTGCCGTCGGTTCGGGCCAAATACCGACGAGCTGGAGGTTCAATCGGTTCCATCCGACCGCCATTTTCAGATCTGTACACAGCAGGCGGGCCAAATTAAAACATATCAAATTCTAATTCAAATATGTATCTTCTTAAAACTACGTTGCACATTCTTCTTCAGCAGCCCAGTGGGGCATACTTTCCATATAATTGTTACACGAACATTGAATAGAAGATCGCGAATCGTGAAATTACGAACTGCGGAATATCTTCGCGAGGTATTTGTATCTGTACTTACTCCTTTCGACTAGTGATCTTGAAGGAATTAAGTTTTACAGATCATTCTGCGCGAACCACGAAATTATGCTCGGACTGTGTCTCGTACCTTGATCGAGATCCATCGATACCTCATACACTTGAACTGCACGGCGAACTGTCCTCTGTACGAAATTCTTGGTCGTTGTTTCCCCTAGTGTCCATGGGAAGAACACATGCTCGTCTAACAAAGTTAGCAGCCACCCCTAGAAAATACTACGAAGTTAAATAGCAGGGGTGGGGCTGGAAACACTGTAGTTCGTTGCAGTGAATAATTAATCAATTGAATGCGTTAACTAGCAAGCGGCATAGCCCTTCGCCTGTGCTTATACCTAGTTCCAATGTTTCTTCATTCCTTCGTGTTCACTGAAGGAACGAACTTGCTTGCCGCGACTCGCTTTGGGGGGGGGGGGGGGGGGGGGGACTTCTTAATAGTGGTTCTATAGACGAAGAATTGTATTATTTGAACGTGGAGTATCATTCGTTGCATTGGAAGACGTGAGGATGTATGGAACAAGCGACGGATGTGTTTACGTGGAAAAATATGTACTTACTACAAATACTACGTGTGCTCCAGATCCTTCAAGTTTGCCTGCTAACAGCTTCCGATTTCGCCACTATTTTTACAGGTAGCAAAGTTTTGTTATACTTCATAAAATGATAACATTACATAAACAGTTACCCGTCTGCACACCTCTTGAAAAACTTTCGTTCCCTTCGTGCGCGGCTGTGCATCGTGACTGAAATGGGTGAATACTCATATTAATTGTTTCAGATATACGCCTTTAATAACGCACAAGTCAAGGATATTGATCGTATATCATATGTGTAATACGCGTTCCCATCGCACTGCAAATATCAGATTATTTATTGAACATGAATGGTCATTTCATAAAGCGTGCGATTTGTGCGTTACCTTTTAATTAATATTCTCTAATGCAACGGTTGCTATTATTTCATTACCAGTAACACGGACAGATAGCCAGCAGGTGTCTTTAAAACCGAAAGCGTATTTTACATTTATTGCTTGTAGTTTCTAATTTAATTATTCAACGCAAAGCGATGCTGATAGTTGTCAGTGAGATAGCGTTTGGCGATTATTCAGCTCACTGCGTTGAGGGTGAAGGGAGTGAATTTTCCAGCGGTTATTTGAAACGATATCCTATCACGACATATATCTAATGATAATTAATGATACTACTGGCCATTTGCAATTGTATACCGATTGTGCAACTCCTGTGCTCTGAAAATTGTAGTATTCGAGTATAATTAACTTGATCATGTATTAAGCTATTCCACGTAACTCGCTTCCGAACGCGATATTCTTTACACTTTCGTTGTCGTGCCGCAAGAACGCTTTCCGATGGGAAGTTTTAATAACCGTAATTTGAAAGCTCGAGGGTCAGAAGGAACTCTGTTATTTCGGGTTATTTAGTCCATCTGGGACTATACGGACTGGCTGTCTCCGACATTACGTATTAAATGTGTGGGATCGGGAAGCCCCATAAGAGGGAGCCCGGAATAGACCTCGGAGGTTCGGGTTTGGCGACTTTAGCAACGCGGCTGGCCAGTAGCACAGAGGAACGGAAGATCGTGGGTTCGAGTCCCACCGCCGGAGGTTCTCTTTTTCCGTGACTCCCGAACATATATTGTAGGACATATGCTATTCCTACAAAAGTTCGGTAAGCCTATCTAGAACCTAATGGATTTCACGTTCAGCCGATGAACATTCGTGTGGGCGTAAAATCATTTCTCTGAACTTCGTAGAAATATAGCCTCGTTTATTTGGACAAAGAAAGAAGGCACAATCCGTGGTGGAAATTTACAGAAAGCGTTGAATGTATTCAGAACTATCGTATAACTTGCCGAATCCTTTAAATTGTATTTTAGGGATTCTAATTATAATGTCTATCTTTGTTTTTACTGCGAACGTTTCAGTCCTTACCGCCTTGAACGGTTAGTAGAACCGAAAGGTATCCCATTGCTGTTCGTAGAATCTGAAACGACCAGATCGTTGTTCTGTTTAGTGGCCCTTTACAATTTACATGGTCCAAAGGTATGTTAATTGATTCGGATAAAACTTACCACACTGAACATTTCAATGGAAAATGTACCAAATTTTCCTGCAGTCAATCGCAGTGGTCGAGTAGATCTGTTCATGATAAACAAGAGACACTTGGCTGCCTGGGGCGCGACGTTGAACCAAGACGAATTGTAAGCAGAAATTGCCATTCCGTTACTCTGAAACATGTTCCTGTAATGTGGCAGATGTTCTACTGAAAGAGAAAGATCTTGCCTGCATTGGGACCTTAGAGTCTTGAGTCCTCAGTCAGAGTATTGGGATCATAGAGTATTGGGACTTTGAACTCTATGGTCCCAATACTCTGAGGTCCTAATACTTTGAAGTCCCAATACTCTTAGGCTTAAAGTTAACTTAGAGTTGGGGCTTAATATTGGCACCTAAATATGTATTGGGACATTGGTATATTGAGGCATTGTAATATTGGGGCATTGCAATATTGGGAGCATAGAATATTTAAGCATTAAAGTATTGGGAGCTTAAAATATTAGAACATTGCAGTATTATTGGGGCATTAGTGTCTCGGGGCATTGGCATATATAATCCACCTGAGATAAAAAGGATCGTTTTGTCTAGTGAAATTTCAGTAACGTCCTTATAAAACGCATTTATAGAAAGCACGTTACTTTTATTCCGCACAAACTGGAACATAGAAAAGTTCTCAAATACATGCGCAACGATATGAAAATAGGATGACGTGAAGATGTGTACATCTTCGATATGCAATTTACATTGAAAATGAAAACAGTATCACAACTAAGTAACAGGACTATGAATATGGCGATTGCATCAACCCGATGCGATACTTGCTTGGACAAGAAGCATTTCGCCTATGTAACAATAAATATACATATGCACCACGACGAAGGCTACGAACAGAACGAAGAACACCAGCTGAAAGTTCCAAATTCCATTGTGCAGTATCACCTATAAACATCACTCTTTCAAATCCTCCCTACACCCTTCATACCTCATTAGAACATTGCTCCAAGTTGCAAGTGTATATTGAAATATCATTTTATTCAAAATCGGCATCGATATTTACATTGAAGAATAAGAAACCTTGAAAGCATATCTCGACGGTACACAGCAGTATCTGCATTAGCAGCAGTATGTTAAAGTACTGCTCGATCTTGCAAGCAACCCTATAACAAGAAAAAATGTTCAATTTACTATCTCCCTTGAAAAGCTATTACCACAGGTGGAAAAGTGCGGTTCACCAGTTGAGATGCTCGTGTCTCTTGACAATCCAAACCAGCTCCTTTTGAACTTGATCCATGTTTCTGGTCCCATTCTTCTCGTCCATCAATCCCTCCAGCCTCATCCTCAAGGTCTCGAACTGGCTGCACGTATGCAGCACTAGCATAGCGATAAAAGTATCGATGGAGGTGTACGCAATCGTAGAGAAATAAGCAGCAACCACCTGGCCTACATTGGTCAGCACCATAATCGACGTTGGTCGAAGGTTGAAAGGAACATATCCAATGTATAGTAGCAACTGTGCCTGCGACTCTTGGTATCGGCCATATGTGTAGATTATAATGGTTCGAATGCCCACGAATGCCGGAATCAATGCGAGAATCAGCACGGTGCACCAGATGGATATGGATCTCCACACTTTGGCGGCGGCTAGCATGCTAGTCCTTTCTATTTCCGTTTTCGAGCGGCGCCAGTCGTCGTAGAAACACTTGACGAGGATCTTCAGACCTTCCAACACAGACAAAAAATTCGTGGGTAGCATAGAACGATGGATTATTCCAAGTCTACAGTATTGTTAGCGCAGAAACGGGGCTCCTTTTTGGTTTTAATTATACCTTCTCGGTAATACGAAGTGACAATCATCTTGAGGATAGTGGTGATTGAGGGGATGAGAGCTATACAAAGAGTCTGCGTAATCTCAATCATGTCCCCGTTTAACATGAATAGATTCGTGGCTTGTGGCAGAGTTACGAAGAGGAACAACCACACTCCACCTATCAGAGCTGTGCAAGTCGACGATACATCTGAGGTTGCCGTCGGTTCGGGCCAAATACCGATGAGCTGGAGGTTCAATCGGTTCCATCCGAGCGCCATTCTCAGATCTGTACAAAGCAGACGGGCCAATGTGAAACCTATAAAATTCTAATTCAAATATTTATCTTCTCAAAACTACGTTGCACATTCTTCTTCAGCAGCTCACTTGGGACCACTTACCACATCTTTCTTACACGAACATTCAATAGAAGATCGCGAATCGTGAAATTACGAATTGCGGAAGATCTTCGTGAGGTATTTGTATCTATACTCATTCCTTTCGACTAGTGATATTGAAGGAATTAAGTTTTACGGACCATTTTGCGTGAATCATGAAATTATGCTCGGACTGTGTCTCGTACCTTGATCGAGATCCATCGATACCTTATGCACTTGAACTGCACGACGAACTGTCCTCGGTACGAAATTTTTGGTCGTTGTTTCCCCTAGTGTCCATGGGAAGAACGCATGCTCGGCTAAAAAAGTTTGCAGCCACCCCTCGCAAATACTACGAAGTTAAGTTGAAGGGGGTGGGGCTGGTAGTTGCACCCCCCTTAAGCTGATCTATTATTCGAGACTCTTCTGTTCGCCGCGTTGAATAAATAATCTATTGAATTCGTTAAGTAGCAAACGGCATAGCCCTTCGCCTGTGCTCATATGTACTTCCACAGTTTCTTCTTTCCCTCGGTTCAACTGAAGAAAGCAACTTACTTTCCAAGTGACCCGTAAGGGAATGAAATTCTTAATAGTGGTCGTGTAGACAAAAAATTCTATTCATGGAACATGGAGTATCATTATTTACCTTCGAGGACGCGTTCAAAGAGCGGATCTAAGTATCAAGAGACATGGATGTGTTCACGTGGAAAAATGTGTACTTACTACAAATATGTGTGCTCCAAACGGTTCAAGATCACCTTTATTAGGCCTTTATTAGGTTTCCGATTTCACCACTATGCTTAAAGGTATCAGAGTCTTTTTATGCTGCATAAATTGAGGAAATTTCATAGTTGCACGACTGCACCCCTCATGAAAAACTTCCATCCCCTATGTCTGCGTGCTCTTCTTACTTTCTCAGGCGCACTTGTTTCGTTTTATTGCATCTTCTTCGTATTGATATTATTGTAGGGTCACGGAAAAAAGGGAAGTCGCCTCACCGGGACTCGAACCCGCGATCTCTAGATTTGCGCGCTGGCCAGCCGCCTTAAGGTCTGCGCACACATATCCGTTCCGTCTCAGTTCCGTGTCAGTGTGCCAGTGGTAAGAAGAAGAGACCCTCTACGCCCCTCTTCTTCTTACCACTGGCACACTGACACGGAACTGAGACGGAACGGATATGTGTGCGCAGACCTTTAACCACCTCGGCTACCGCCGACTCCCCGGTCTTGATGCTTCCGTGCCCTCTGTTATGATGGGGGTTCCTGATCCCACACTGTTATGCGATTGTACTGAAAAAATGAATTGCGACTTTGTTAGAAAGTAAATGATGAAAAATTCGTAAAATCCTTTTTGCATCGACCAGATTCGAAGACAAAAAAGTAGCTGAAGAATATCTTGATCTACCATGAATACCAAATCATGTTATCTCTCTGGCTGGTAAATAATTTTTGTGGTGACGTTCCTCAATACCTCCGGAATTTTCTTGACCGTGTGCCACGTCTATCTCTTACCCAGTCCTAGACCCCCGAATGAGGGATCAGGCTTTACGAATTTTAGGTGGGACCAGTCTCCTCGCGGCCGCACTACTGATAAGACACACTCGCGATTTTCTTTATTGTGTACTCCGCAATCGCTTATCATCTTGACCACGGTTTGTATCATCGCTTCAAAACTAATTTCTTCTTTAAGATACAGGGTGGACGGTATTTTCTAGTGTTTCGTGTTTCTAATGTTTTTTAATTGTTCGCTTTTTCAGTGGCGTTTCTGGGTGCGCGCGATAGGGTTGCAGACTCCAGGTCTTCATCATTGTAATCATGAAATTGTCGAAACTGGGGTCTTCGTTTGCAGCTGTGCATCGCGACTGGAAACGGTGAGTACCTTCACATAATTTATTGGTTCAGTTATCCACACTTAATAACGCATATGTCAAAGATATTTATTTTATCGAATGTTATATGTGTAATCAGGGTTGCCAGAAAAATCCCTACCGTAGTGGAGAGGGAACACCTACAGCAGTGCGGTATATGAGCGTATGACAGAGTTGGGCATCATTCGACTAAAAAGTGATTGAAATAACGTTTCGACTAAAGCTACTTCACCTTTTTCCTTAGTCGACTAAAACTTACCTGAGTTAGCTTTAGTCAAGGGGCCAGAGCTGAAGCTGGTTAGTCAAGAGCCTTTAGTCGTGGGTTGTGACTATCGTTGATCAGCTGTCAATCTATTTTTAGTCTAGAAGGCGACTAACCGGCAAAAGCCTTTGCGGCCTGACCCGCGCGCGGTCGCCTACCGGTCAGATTCTACAGAATCTGAATTTGTTTATTTTTCATCTTATCAATATGAAAGTGACTTCTCCCGATCGTTCCCCCGATTAATTGGACAGAAAATAATTTAAATCGGACTATTTTTAACGAAACGGGCTTTGAATTCTGCATACAAATTTCTCACGTAATATCCTTAAGGCCTTACATACGTCCAGAATTTTCAAAAAATCGATTTTTTTTTAACAGATTGTTGTTCTCTATAGTTTTAAGCTTGTTTCTGTGAAAGGCGATTGCAAAAATTCCCCATAGATCCAAAGTTATGGTAGAAAATGTGACTGCCCGACGAGAGTTTAGTGCGCGCAGGTAGCTGTCCTTTGTTTCACTTGCGGGGTGGCTCCAGTTTGTCAGTTTTTATTATTGTAAAATATACCTGGGGACGATTGTAAAGCATTATGAGAATATATTTAGGGTTGATTGCTAAGGTTTCTGAAATTTAACGTTAGTTGTCTTTGATCGTTCGAAGCGTACAGTTGTGTGTCTTATTTGAGATTTTAAAAATGTTGAAACGTTGCTATATAGATCGTAAAGGCAGTAAGACGGAACGAACTTCACGCCCTAAAAAGAAGAAGCCTCCTCAAAGGCCAGACAAGATGGAGAGTGAAACTGAATACACTAGTTCGGCTGCAAAAAAATTAGCGGGACAATTACATGAGGTTTCATTCGATCCAACGTTCTCATACTGTATTTTACAGTTTACTGCTGTTTTTACAGTTATTTCGGAGTGTGTGGTCTGTCGTACATGTGGTGGTAATGTGAAATTTTTAAAAGCAAGTACCCGTGGACTTGGTTTCAAGTTAAATGTTTTTTGTACAACGTGTGACGATAATATCCAGAGTGTTTTTTCATCTCCTTTGATAAACTCTGCATACGAGATAAATCGACGCTTCACATTCGCCTTCCGACTGTTAGGAAAAGGATTGAAGGCAATGCAGCTTTTTTGTGGTGTCATGGATTTAGCATCATGTATCGCACAAACAACCTTTGATTCAATTGTGAAAAATATTGAAGAAGCTTCAACAGCCGTTGCTAAAGCTTCTATGAAAGTTGCTGCTGATGAAGAACTTCAACAATCTGCCAATCAAGATAAACTAAAATTATCTCAAGATGGAATTATTGTATCCGGGGATGGCACTTGGATGAAGAGAGGCTTTTCTTCGCTTTTCGGAGTTACAACATTAATTGGTTATTTCACGGGAAAAGTTGTCGACTTCGTGGTAAAAAGCAGTTATTGCAAGGAATGCGAAATTCACGAAAAGAATAAAGGTACGGCTGAGTATGAATCGTGGTTAGAGAATCATCAAGAACATTGTTCAACAAATCATAAAGGAAGTGCTGGAAAAATGGAGGCAGATAGTGTTGTGGAAATGTTTCGGAGATCAATAGAAAACTATGGGGTTAAATATGAATATTACATAGGTGACGGTGATACAAAAACTTTTTCTAATATCACGAATTCTCAGCCATATCAAGACCTCGAGGTAAAGAAGAAAGAATGCGTGGGTCATGTCCAAAAACGTATGGGTAAGCGTCTTCGCCAAGTCGTCAATGAATATAAAAAATCGACGTCAATCATAAAAGAGGAATCAACGACTCAGAAAAATAAACCAAGTACATCGAATCAGAGCAAACGAGTAAGTTTGGGAGGAAAAGGAAAATTAACTGCCAAACTAATAGACGAACTATCTATTTATTACGGTTTAGCAATAAGAAATAATATTGACTCATTGGAAAATATGAAAAATGCCATATGGGCGACATTCTACCATAAATCATCAACGGCCAAAAAACCTCAACATTTTTATTGTCCGCCTGGAGAAGAAAGTTGGTGTGACTGGCAGAGAGCAAAAGCCGAAGGTACATTAGATGAATACAAGCACAAAGCCGCTTTACCTGAAATTGTACTGGAGGCAATAAAACCCATCTATGAATCATTGAGTGACGAACAATTACTTGAAAAGTGCTTAGGTGGATTTACACAAAACGTTAATGAATGTCTCAATTCGAAAATTTGGAAGATTGCACCCAAATGTACTCCAGGTAGTTGGAGTATAGTTGAAATAGCTACCAATGTTGCAGTATGTACTTTTAATGACGGGACAGAGAGTATATTAAGAATAGAAAGATTACTTGGAATAACAATTGGATATGAGGGGTACCACTATTGTCTCGAAGAAAATGCGAATCGGCTAAAACACGCACGAATCAATGCTACTAAAGCAACAAAAGAGGCCAGAACAGCTCGTCGACTGGAAAAAAATAAACAAAAACAATTAATTACCAACAAGGAAGGCATACAATACGAAGCCGGAATGGGAGATTAAACGTAAGTTTACAAAACAAATAAAAAAATTCATAAAGTTCTTGCTTTAGCTGCGCGCGACTTCGAGCAAAACGCACTTAAAACTTTAAACGCGTTTTTCTCGAAACTACTTTTTCCGCCACGGTCTGCATGATAACTCATACAGTTTTTAATATTTTTTGATGCGATTTTTTTTAAAATATTCGAAATCGTTTTCTCTATAGTGTGTCGAGCCGGATTTTTTATATTTTGATTTAAAAATTTTATAAAAATAATTAAAGTGGAAAATTTATGACGTAAAACGCATACTTTTTTTTAAACTGCCATAAATTGCTAAATTTTTCGAAATTCAAAATTCCGGCTCGACACACTATAACTACAACTTTATTTTACAAGAATTTTTTTAAATTTTGCAGATCGATCAACATTTATTGAAGATATGATGCCGACCGTGGAGCAACTTTTTTTTCTTAGTGTTGTGAATCACGTGATTTTTTATATAGTAATTTTTGTAAAAATAAAGTGAAATAAATTTTTTTATAAAGTTTAAATACCAATAAACAATGTGTACTATTTATTTTTATTAATTTCTATTGTTATCCCTACTAAAAAAAAAATTTCTTTTAGCGCATTTTTGGCGCTGCTAGACGTATGTAAGGCCTTAATTATGGTCCGAATTATATCATTTTTGGGCCCATTTTCATAACAGTTTGCCAATGTGTTTTTTTGTTAATTAACCCACCATAATAATTGTAGGCGAAAGCATCAGAAAGAATATGTATGTACAATCTTTCGATTGTTGAGAAGCCATTGGGCTCGGATTATCGGGAAAAATCTACCCACTCCACCGTTTTGCTTTCTCGCTTGCGAGCGAGGACCTTCGGGCCCCAGTAGACCGCCCGTTGACAGCCGAGAGCAATAAAACCGACGGGCCACATAAAATCATCCTGTTTTTGATAAGTGTTAATAAAAGTATTACCAATCGATTTCTCATGTCTTCCCGATGAAAATGGGCCCAAAAATGATATAATTCGGACCATAATTAAAGATATTACGTGAGAAATTTGTTTGCAGAATTCAAAGCCCGTTTCGTTAAAAATAGTCCGATTTACATTATTTTCTGTCCAATTAATCGGGAGAACACCAAGAATCCATTCGCGTCACTTTCATATTGGCTCCATATCAAAACTACACAGTACAAAACTACACATGCAATTTAGGACACATCAGAATAGTGCACAGAAAGTAGTGCACATGCAATTTAAAGCACATTAAAATTATAGTGTACATACAATTTAGGACACATGCGATTTAGGACACATACAATTGAGGACACATGCGATTTAGGACACATACAATTTAGGGCACATTGTATGTACACTATAATTTTAATGTGCTTTAAATTGCATGTGCACTACTTTCTGTGCACTGTTCTGATGTGTCCTAAATTGCATGTGTAGTTTTGTACTGTGTAGTTTTGATATGGAGCCTTCATATTGATACGATGAAAAATAAACAAATTCAGATTCTGTAGAATCTGACCGGTAGGCGACCGCGCGCGGGTCAGGCCGCAAAGGCTTTCGCCGGTTAGTCGTTTCCTCGACTAAAAATTGAATGAAAGCTGAAACCACGTTAGTCACAACCCAAGAGCTAAAGATCCTTGAATAACCGGCTTCAGCTCTGTGGGATCAGGAACCCCCATACCATAAGAGGCGGATACGGAAGAACGAGGACGGGAAGTCGGCGGTAGCCGAGGTGGTTAAGGCGGCTGGCCAGTGCGCAAACCTAGAGATCGCGGGTTCGAGTCCCGTTGAGGCGACTTCCTTTTTTCCGTGATCCTACATTTGGGGGCTCGTCCGGGATGGGGGGAGCACCGATCGCCACACGGAGCCGAGAGATGGCGTTGTGGTCGCGTTGTCTGCGACGTAAAAGAACAAGACACGGTGGTCGTTGTCCGCGACGCGATAAAGAATGTGACACAGAGTTGCGACGATGACATTCGAGGGCGAATGTCGTCGAAGGAGGGCCGAGTGTGGGATCAGGAACCCCCATACCATAAGAGGCGGATACGGAAGAACGAGGACGGGAAGTCGGCGGTAGCCGAGGTGGTTAAGGCGGCTGGCCAGTGCGCAAACCTAGAGATCGCGGGTTCGAGTCCCGTTGAGGCGACTTCCTTTTTTCCGTGATCCTACAGCTCTGGCGTCATGACTGAAGCTAAGCTAAATCATCTTTAGTCACTCTTTGACTAACGACTAACCGTAAGGACCTTTTAACTAGATGTTATCTAGATATTAGCTTTGCCCAACTCTGGCGTATGATGACGCTGCGACGTCAAACCAATCGGCGCCAAAGTAGGTGTTCCCCCTCCACTACGCGTATGTTCCCTCTCCACTACGGTAGGGATTTGCCTGGCAACCCCGTGTGTAAGTCGTGTTCAAATTGCACTGCAAATATCAGATTATTTATTGTACATGAAGCAACGAATTTTGTGTTCAGTCGAAGAACATTTGGGTGGGAGTGAAATCATTTGTCTGAACTTCGTAGACACGTAGTTTTGTTTATTTCGCCGATTGCAAGGTCCCAATTGGTGGAAAATGGGTTGTCTAACCCGTCTATTGTAAATAAATTAAAATTCAAATTCAATTTTTTTGAAATTGAAATTAAAAAATTAAAATTAGGGAAAACGTTGAATGTATTCAGAACAATCGTGTAACCTGGTGAATCGGTTTAAATTTTATTTTAGGGATTCTAATTACAGTGTCTATGATCGTTTTTACTGCGAACACGTCACTCCTTACCGGCTGCAACGGTTAGTAGAACCGAAAGGTAACCCATTGCTGTTCGTAGGATCTGAAACGACAAGATCGTTGTTTTGTTTTGTTTGCCTCTACATCGTTCAAAGATATGTTAATTGATTCAGAAGTTGCGAGTGCGTGTTGAGGTTCAGTGAAGCGAACACGCACTTACCGCACTGAACATTTCAATGGAAAACGTGCTGAATTTTCCTGCAGTCAAACGCAGTGGTCGAACAGATCTGTTCATGATGAACAAGAGACACTTGGCTTCCTGGCATGAGACATTGAACCAATTCGAATTGTAAGCAGAAATTGCCATGCCGTTACTCTGAAACATATTCCTACTCTAAACTTTTATTTCACGCGAATTGGATTATAGAAAATGAGAAAATGAGAAACTGTATTGTAACCATGTTTCACGACTATGAATAAGATAATTGCATCAACCGGATGCGATACTCACTTGTACAAGAAGCATTTCGCCTACATAACAGTAAACATACATATGCACTATGACGAAGGTTAGGAACAGCGCGAAGAACACCAGCTGCATGTTCCAAATTCCATCCTCATTGTGTAATGCCAACTACAAACGTAACTCATCTAAATTCTTCTCCAAACTCTTCATGCATCATTACTCCATTCTCCAAAGTTGCAAAAGCATGTTGAAATTTCATTTCATAAAAAATTTTCATGGATACTTACATTGAAGAATAAGAAACCTTGAAAGCATAACTCGATGGTACAGAGCAGCACCTGAATCAGAAACAGCATGTTAAAGTACTCCTCGATTCTGCTAGCAACCCTAAGAAAAAAATTTCAATTTACTATTTTCCCTGAAAAGACATTGCCGCGGGTAGAAAAGTGTTGTTCACCAGTTGAGATGCTCGTGTCTCTTGACAATGGAAACCAGCTCCATTTTGATCGGAACCATTCTTCTGGTCTCATTCGTCGGGTCCATCAATCGCTCCAGCCTCATCCTCAAGATCTCGAACTGGCTGCACGTGTGCAACACTAGCATAGCGATAAAAGAATCGACGCCGGTGTAGGGGATCGTAATGCAATAAGCAGCAAGTGCCTGGCCCACGTTGGTCAGCACTAGAATCAGTACTGGTCGTATGTTGTAAGGATAATATGCATGGTAAATTAGCAAATTTTCTTGCTCCTCTTGTTCTCGGTCATGTCCGTATATCGTCATGGCTCGAAGGCTCAGGAAAACCGTGACGAGAATGTGAGTCAGCACGGTGCACCTGGTTGATATGAATCTCGACACTTTAGCGGTGGTTAGCATGGCAGTCATTTCTTCTTTCGTTTTCGGGGCTCGCCAGTCATCGTAGAAACACTGGACGAGGACTTTCAGACCTGTGGATAACATGGAACGATAGATTATTCCAAGTCTACCGGAAGGAATTCTGCTGTTTGCTAGTTTATTGTTAGCGAAGAAACGGGGCTCCTTTTTGTTTCACGTATACCTTTTCGGTAATATGAAGTGATGAGGACCTTGATGATCGCGTTGACCGTGGGGATGATAACCAAACACAGATTGTTCGTGATCTGGTCCAGGTCCCCGTTTAACATGAAAAGATTCGCGGTTTGTGGTAGAGTTAGGTAGATGGACAACCAGGCGATAATTATCAGAGATTTGGAACTCCACGATGCATATTCGGTTGTCGCCGGTTCGGGCCAAATGCCGCAGAGCCCTAGGTTCAATCGGTTCCATCCCATCGCCCATCTCAGATCTGTACGAAGCAGACGGGCAATCGTGAAATCTATCGAATTCTAATTCAACTGTTTATCTTCTCAAAATTACGTTACACATTCTTCTCCAGCGGCTCAGTGGGGACCACTTACCACATCCTCGTTACACGAACATTATGTAGACTATCGCGACACGTGAAATTACTACTTGTAGTAGATGTTCGTGAGATATTTGTGTCTGTACTTATTCCTGTCAACTTGTGATCTTCAAAGGATTCGGATTTACAGAACATTCCGCGCGAATCGCGAATATTGTGCTCGGACTGTGTCTCGTACCTTGATCGAGCTCCATCGATACCTCATGCAGTTGAACTGCCCGACGAACTGGCCTCGATACGAAATTCTTGGTCGTTGTTTCCCCTACTGTCCATGGGAAGAACACATGCTCGTCTAACAAAGTTAGCAGCCACCCCTAGAAAATACTACGAAGTTAAATAGCAGGGGGTGGGGCTGGTAGTTGCACTCCCTTTAAGCTGATCTACCATTCGAAACACTTCTGTTCGCTGCAGTGAATAATTAATCGATTGAATTCGTTAACTAGCAAGCGGCATAGCCCTTCGTCTGTGTTCATACGTAGTTCCAAAGTTTCTCCATTCCTTCGTTTCCACTGAAGAAAGGAACTTGCTTGCCGTGTGGCGCTTTTGGGGGAGTGAACTTTTTAATAGTGCTTCTATAGACGAAGAATTGTATTCTTTGAACGTGGAGTATCATTCGTTGCATCGGAAGACGCGGGGATGTACCTATGGAACAAGAGACGGATGTGTTTACGTGGAAAAATATGTACTTACTACAAATACTACACGTACTCCAAATCTTTCAAATTTACCTGATAACAGCTTCCGATTTCGCCACTATTTTAACAGGTACCAATGTCTTTTTATACTTCATAAAATGAGAAAATTACATAAACAGTTACCCGTCTGCAACCCCTCTTGAAAAACTTTCGTTCGCTTCGTGCGCGGCGGTGCATCGTGTCTGAGAATGGTGAATACTCATATTTTTCACAAGTCAAAGATATTGATCGAATGTCATATGTGTAATGCGTGTTCCCATCGCACTGCAAATATCAGATTATTTTTTGAACATGAATGGTGATTTCATAAAACGTGCGATTTGAGCGTTACGTTTTAATTAATATTCTCATATTCAACGGTTTCTATTATTTCATTACTAGTAACACGGACAGATAGCCAGCAGATGTCTTTAAAACCGAAGACGTATTTTACATTTATTGTACTATTCATGTCGCTTGCGTAGTTTTTAATTTAATTCTTCAACGCAAAGCGATGCTGATAGTTGTCTGTGAGATAGTGTTTGGTGATTATTCAACTCACTGCGTTGAGGAAGAAGGTGGTGAACTTTCCAGCGGTTATTTGAGACGATACCCTAACACGATATATACCTACCCCTACAGCACACTTTGTTGTAGGAACGTTGCAGAACTGGTGCTGCATATTGCAATGTTCTAGGTTGCATTGCAATTTTTCTGCAATATTGTGGAAACATTGTCGTGGAATACCTACTGCAATGGCCACATTTGTGCAATGTTTTTGGGATATTGCGCTCCCATTGGCATGGAATACTGCAATGGCCACGTTTGTGCAATGTTCCTGGAATATTGCGCACATACTGTGGTACAATACACACGGGATATTGCGCACATATTGCGGTACAATACTCGCAGAATACTGAGCACATATTGCGGTGCAATACTCGTGGAATATTGGATGTCCCATTTACTGCCAGTGTCCCTGATATTGCCATTTAATTTATTTTACTTAATAAAAACGTATCGTGTAAAGAATAGTGTACAATAATGTTTGATTAATACTTTTTCAAACTGAAAAATCAGTTTTGTAACATGGTAAATTACAAAACAAATCCTTATTTTGCAAATTCTCCTCGAAGGTTGGAAATCTAAAGCTTGAAAGAAGTATTACCAAATGCCTTGAAATTCTACCTACAAAATAAGCACCTTTTAAAGAGGGAGTTTTTAAAATAAGCGTCGTAATTAGCCAGCGAAGGCAGCCGTGCGCCCCGTTTCAGGTAAGCGAGCCGCGCGCTGCATTATTGCGGACGGTTTACAATACCACTCGCACCCCGTATTACTTCAATCAGGACGAAACATAAAATCGACTGGTCCCGTATCCGCCTTAATGGTGTCATTTATGCCAGCGAAAGATTACTTTAACTGCTTTTGTTTGAATTTCAATAGGGGTTATACCCAAAAGTTCTTACGTTAGATGTACTACTCGCATCCGCATCACAGGAGTATTTTCCGATGTACCACACTCCTTTCTTATACATGTATATCGTAATAAAAATTGAATATGTTACGCTTATACAACTGATTCATAAGATGTTAAATAATGTTTTCATATGTTATTCCAAGAGATAAAAATTGAAACATTGTAATAAATTTTGCTGTAAAATTGGTTATTTATGCTATTGTTAAATATGTATTTACATTTTATTACATTCCTGTCTTCTATTTTTTTTTCGACACTTGGACATACTTTTAAAATATCCACACGAAAAATTATAAATTCAATCATTTTCTTCTTATTTCTATATTAACAATAATTTATTTATATTAACTACTTCTGTTAAAATAATACATAACTAGTGTTTGAAATACAATAATATCTCGGCAAATCGACATAGTTTGAAATGTACAGTGTTACAGTAACAAATAACTGCAAAAGTCTGCTATCAACAAACCCGTGACGAGAGTGACAAACAGTGTGAGCGACAAGAACAGCATCCATACCTTCCCGGCTTATTCAGCTAGGTTGAACCGATCCGAACAGAACCGTAGTTGAAACAAGTCGTTACGTACCAGTTATGTTTGTACGTGTATAAAAAATTA
This sequence comes from Andrena fulva, assembly GCA_946251845.1. Taxonomy (NCBI): domain Eukaryota; kingdom Metazoa; phylum Arthropoda; class Insecta; order Hymenoptera; family Andrenidae; genus Andrena; species Andrena fulva. The sequence continues at coordinate 53,604,188 of OX276329.1, read as the reverse complement.
TGTATTTTTACCATGTTTATATATAAAATTTATGTTAAAAAATTACAATATTTATGACACAAAGCAGTATAAATTTTAATTATTCAAAATAAGGGTTGAAGGAAAGGAAAAAAAAATTAGGGCGACCGGGGATTTGAACCCGTGTTGTTTTGGTGGGAAGTAAGCGCTGTACGCACTCACCCACTGACTTTCTTGAAATTTGCTTGAAGTGAATTGCTTTTAAGCCTCACATATCGATTGTTTATAAATAATGCTCATTGGCATAAAATATTTAGCAGAGGGTAATCGAGGTGACCTCCAGATTCATCCCCTAAAATTTTATTAAAATCCACGGGGGCTCAGCTGTGGGATCCCCTTGTGAGAGACCTCAATGCGGGCGGATACCACTACAACTTTAAGGCTACCAGGTGGGATAAGTTTCCCCAGGGTCTCGACACATTATACCGTTGTTGCGTTGCGTCAGAAAGGAATTTACCTATCGTAGATATCGAGAAACACTTACAAGCGATTATAGACACCATAACCTTGGCAATCATTAGATACGTGCCTAAATTCAATCAGTATAATAACACTTGCAGATACTTGAACCGGAGGATCATCAAACTACAAAAATAAGGCGGTAGTTGCCCTACTCCATGACCTCCACAGATCTGATCCGCAGGCCAGCCTCCGACTAACACAGAAAACCAAAGCATTACATAAAGACCTAGTTGCCGCTTTACAAACCGAATTCAAGAAGTCGATCGAGGCTTATTGGATTAATACAATCAAAAAAATTGACTACACAAATGATGAGAAATTCTTCCCTTCGGTTAATACAATTTTCCGCTCCAAGTCTCGCTTGGGCATTAATGAGTTACGCGTTCTGCAGGACGACCGGGTGTTACTGGATCGTAGTGCCTGCGATCTTACTAGAGCAATCGAGATAGACAATTCATACGTATTCACTGCCCCATTAGACAAACTGAAAATTATGGGAGCTTTTTATGAGTCCATTAACTCTCCTCGACACTTAAACTCCAACACGAGGTTGAAGGGGCTCGTTGATGAGACGGTAGGTACCCTTAGACAAGATTTTGATAATAAGAGAACATTAGCTTGGTGAATCCGTTTAAATTGTATTTTAGGGATTCTAATTACAGTGTCTATCTTTGTGTTTACTGCGAACATTTCAATCCTTACCGGCTTGAACGGTTAGTAGAACCGAAAGGTATCCCATTGCTGTTCGTAGAATCTGAAACGACAAGATCGTTGTTCTGTTAAGTGTCCCTCTACAATTTACATAGTCCAAGGGTATGTTAATTGATTCGGAAGAACTTACCGCACTGAACATTTCAATGGAAAATGTACCGAATTTTCCTGCGGTCAGTCGCAGTGATCGAATAGATCTGGTCATGATGAATAAGAGACACTTGGCTTCGTGGGGCGCGACGTTCAACCAAGACGAATTGTATGCAGAAATTGCCATTCCATTACTCTGAAACATATTTCTATAATATAGCCGTTGTTTTACTGAAAGGGAAAGCTCTTGAGTGCATTGGTACCTCAGATTATTGGGACCTCGGGGTATTGGGATCATAGACTATTGAGTGCATCGAGATATTGAAATATTGTGGTACTGGAATATTGAGATATAATCCTATTCCGAATAAAATATAGACCAAGCATAACGTTGTTTTCCGAATGTGATATTCGTATTGACAACTGTATCGAATTGTAATCACGGAAGAGTTGCGGGTTTATGCGCTGCGGTTAGCTATACCAGCGTGGACGCTTTTATCTGGATGCTAGTGCTGCACACGTGCACCCAGTTCGAGAACCTGAGGATAGCATGTAAAATAAATACGTTTTCGGTTTTAAAGACATCTGCTGGCTATCTGCCCGTGTTACTGGCAATGAAATAATAGCAATCGTTGCATTCGAGAATATTAATTAAACTCCAAACAGGTTGGCGATTATTTCACCCCGATCGGAAACACGTTACTACATGCACACATATTCTATTTAAAAAATGGCCCCTTCTGTCTTAAATAACGATCTGATGAAATCACCTGTTCATATTTTAACACGACAAATCCCTTCCGAGTGAAATGTCGATAACGTACTCATTCAACGCATTTATAGAAAACACATTACTTATATTTTTCGCGAACTGGCCCATAGAAAAGTTCTCAAATGCATGCGCGTAAATATGAAAATAGGATCACCTGAAACATGCTTGATATCCAATTTACATTGAAAATGAGGAACAGTATCGTCCCTATGTCACACGACTATGAATAAGATACTTGCATCAACCGGATGCGACACTTACTTGTACAAGAAGCATTTCGCCTACGTAACAGTAAATATACATATGCACCACGATGAAGTTTACGAACAGCACGAAGAACACCAGCTGAAAGTTCCAAATTCCATCCTCAGTGTGTTGTACAAACTACAAATATAACTCATCTAAATTCTCTCCAAGCTCTTCATGCTTCATTACTCCATTTTTCAAAGCTGCATATGCATATTGAAATTTCATTTCATACAAAATCCTCATGAATACTCACATTGAAGAATAAGAAACCTTGAAAGCATATCTCGATGGTACAGAGCATCACATGAACCAGCAGCAATACATTAAAGTACTCCTCGATTCTGTTAGCAACCCTACAATAAGAAAAATATTTCAATTCACTATCTCCCCTGAAAAGACATCGCCACAGGTAGAAAAGTATCGTTCACCAGTTGAGATGCTCGTGTCTCCTGACAATCGAAACCAGCTTCGTTTGAATCCGCATGTGATCCACGCTCCTGGTCTCATTATCCTCATCCATCATTCGCTCCAGCTTCATCCTCAGGTTCTCGAACTGGCTGGTGTAGGGAACCGCAGCGCATAAACCCGCAAGCGCCTGACCCACGTTGGTCAGCACTAGAATCTACGTAGGCCGAACGTTGTAAGGAAAATATCCATGGTAAATTAGCAAATGGTCCTGCGGCTGTTTGTCTTGGTCACTTGCGTAGATCGTGACAGCTCGAAGGCTGAGGTAAGCCATTACCATCGCCTGAGTTAGCACCGCGCACCAGGTGGATATGAATCTCGACACTTTGGCCCTGTTTAGCATGGTAGTCCTCTCTTCTTCCGTTTTCGGGTCGAGCCAGTCGTCGTAGAAGGCCTGCACCAGGGGTTTCAGACCTGCCAACACAGACAACAGATTCATGGGTAACACGGCACCATTAGATTCTACTAACAATAAGTTTTCTCGGTAATACCAAGTGACGAGGATCTTGCCGACCGTGTTGATCGTGGGGATGTTACCCAAACACAGATTGTTCGTGGTCTGGTCCAGGTCCCCGTTTAACATGAAGAGATTCGCGGTTTGTGGTAGAATTATGAAGATAGTCAACAACAGGATAGCTATCAGGGCTTTGTAACTCGACGATACATGTTCGGTGGCCGTCGGTTCGGGCCAAATACCGACGAGCTTGAGGTACACTCGGTTCCATCCGAGCGCCAGTCGCAGATCTATGCAAAGCAGACGGATCAAAGTGAAATCTACCAAATTCTAATTCAACTATTTATCTCCTCATAAACTACGTTGCACATTTCTTCTCTAGCAGCTCAGTGGGGACCACTTACCACATCCTCGTTACACGAACATTATGTAGACTATCGCGACACGTGAAATTACTACTTGTAGTAGATGTTCGTGAGATATTTGTGTCTGTTGCGGATTCGACACGCCGAAGTTCGAGCGATCGATAATTAAGTTCCGCTTTAGACGTAATTTAGCGTGTACGGTAGTCTTTAAATAAAGTCGTTAGGATTTAACGCAAAGGTCACAAACACTGTATATTTACACGACGTTTCACAAGTATATTACACGATATCCTAGCACGACATATATCTAATGATAATTAATGATACTACTGGCCATTTGCAATATTATACCGATTGTGCAACTCCTGTGCTCTGAAAATTGTAGTATTTGAGTATAATTAACTTGATCATGTATTAAGCCAGCGATGGCCCGATGGGCGGCCCGAGGGTACGAGCATCCATCGCATTTTCCAAAGCTCGCGTGGAAGGGGGTCTCGAAACCAATGAAGTTGCAGGCATGTAGCGTATGAGGAAAACTCTAGTAATGTGCGTGTAGGCTCGTACCCGTAGGCTTATATGACTGGGACTCTTGGAGCCCCAGTGTTCTACATTTTAGGAATTGGGAAAATAAACACGAATTGACTAATGATTAAACAATAATATTATGTAATTGGACGAAATAGACTTGAACATTCCCACTTACACTTCTGATTAACAAAAAGTTTCTTATTAAACGATTTTTATTCAGCTTCAATCCTCTGTTTGTGTGTTTGTTTGTATGTATGTTTGTTCAGTTCAAATCTAGAAACTCAATTTTAACCCACTTCCAACTATCCAATAGACTTGAAACTTTGCAGGCATACGTAGTTTGGATGACAATACAAAATTATGAAGAAAAAGAAACCCCCAGGGTTTAAAACATTATCCTGTCATCAAAAAATATAACCCATAACCGCAAATCCAAACGACTTGAAATCAGCCTATAACCAGAAGTCAAATCAATTTAATCGCAATGAAATCAGCATGTAACGGTTACATGCTGATTTCAGGGTACGAGCCTACACGCACACTTGTAGTAGAGTTTTCCTCATCCGTTACATGCCTGCAACTTCATTGGTTTCGAGACCCCCTTCCACGCGAGCTTTGGAAAATGCGATGGATGCTCGTACCCTCGGGCCGCCCATCGGGGCATCGCTGTATTAAGCTATTGCACGTAACTCGCTTCCGAACGCGATATTCTTTACACATTCGTTGTCGTGCCGCAAGAACGCTTTCCGATGGGAAGTTTTAATAACCGTAATTTGAAAGCTCGAGGGTCAGAAGGAACTCTGTTATTTCGGGTTATTTAGTCTATCTGGGACTATACGGACGGGCTGTCTCCGACATTACGTATTAAATGTGTGGGATCGGGAAGCCCCATAAGAGGGAGCCCGGAATAAGAGACCTCGGAGGTTCGGGTTTGGCGACATTAGCAACGCGGCTGGCCAGTAACACAGAGGAACGGAAGATCGTGGGTTCGAGTCCCACCGCCGGAGGTTCTCTTTTTCCGTGACTCCCGAACATACTATATTGTAGGACATATGCTATTCCTACAAAAGTTCGGTAAGCCTATCTAGAACCTAATGGATTTCACGTTCAGCCGATGAACATTCGTGTGGGCGTAAAATCATTTCTCTGAACTTCGTAGAAATATAGCCTCGTTTATTTGGACAAAGAAAGAAGGCACAATCCGTGGTGGAAATTTACAGAAAACGTTGAATGTATTCAGAACTATCGTATAACTTGGCGAATCCTTTAAATTGTATTTTAGGGATTCTAAGTACAGTGTCTACCTTTGTTTTTACTGCGAACGTTTCAGTCCTTACCGCCTTGAACGGTTAGTAGAACCGAAATGTATCCCATTGCTGTTCGTAGAATCTGAAACGACCAGATCGTTGTTCTGTTTAGTGGCCCTTTACAATTTACATGGTCCAAAGGTATGTTAATTGATTCGGATAAAACTTACCACACTGAACATTTCCATGGAAAATGTACCAAATTTTCCTGCAGTCAATCGCAGTGGTCGAGTAGATCTGTTCATGATAAACAAGAGACACTTGGCTTCCTGGGGCGTGACGTTGAACCAAGACGCATTGTAAGCAGAAATTGCCATTCCGTTACTCTGAAACATGTTCCTGTAATGTGGGAGTTGTTCTACTGAAAGAGAAAGATCTTGCGTGCATTGGGACCTTAGAGTATTGAGTCCTCAGTCAGAGTATTGGGATCATAGAGTATTGGGACTTTGGACTCTATGGTCCCAATACTCTGAGGTCCTAATACTTTGAAGTCCCAATACTCGAAGGTCCCAATACTCTTAGGCTTAGAGTTAACTTAGAGTTGGGGCTTAATAATGGCACCTAAATATGTATTGGGACATTGGTATATTGAGGCATTGTAATATTGGGGCATTGCAATATTGGGAGCATAGAATATTTAAGCATTAAAGTATTGGGACCTTAAAATATTAGAACATTGCAGTATTATTGGGGCATTAGTGTCTCGGGGCATTGGCATATATAATCCACCTGAGATAAAAAGGATCGTTTTGTCTAGTGAAATTTCAATAACGTCCTTATAAAACGCATTTATAGAAAGCACGTTACTTTTATTCCGCACAAACTGGAACATAGAAAAGTTCTCAAATGCATGCGCAACGATATGAAAATAGGATGACGTGAAGATGTGTACATCTTCGATATGCAATTTACATTGAAAATGAAAACAGTATCACAACTAAGTTACAGGACTATGAATATGGCGATTGCATCAACCCGATGCGATACTTGCTTGGACAAGAAGCATTTCGCCTATGTAACAATAAATATACATATGCACCACGACGAAGGCTACGAACAGAACGAAGAACATCAGCTGAAAGTTCCAAATTCCATTGTGCAGTATCACCTATAAACATCACTCTTTCAAATCCTCCCTACACCCTTCATACCTCATTAGAACATTGCTCCAAGTTGCAAGTGTATATTGAAATATCATTTTATTTAAAATCGGCATCGATATTTACATTGAAGAATAAGAAACCTTGAAAGCATATCTCGACGGTACACAGCAGTATCTGCATTAGCAGCAGTATGTTAAAGTACTGCTCGATCTTGCAAGCAACCCTATAACAAGAAAAAATGTTCAATTTACTATCTCCCTTGAAAAGCTATTACCACAGGTGGAAAAGTGCGGTTCACCAGTTGAGATGCTCGTGTCTCTTGACAATCCAAACCAGCTCCTTTTGAACCTGATCCATGTTTCTAGTCCCATTCTTCTCGTCCATCAATCCCTCCAGCCTCATCCTCAAGTTCTCGAACTGGCTGCACGTATGCAGCACTAGCATAGCGATAAAAGTATCGATCGAGGTGTACGCAATCGTAGAGAAATAAGCAACAACCACCTGGCCTACGTTGGTCAACACCATATTCGACGTTGGTCGAAGGTTGAAAGGAACATATCCAATGTACAGTAGCAACTGTGCCTGTGACTCTTGGTATCGGCCATATGTGTAGATTATAAAGGTTCGAATGCCCACGAATGCCGGAATCAATGCGAGAATCAGCACGGTGCACCAGATGGATATGGATCTCCACACTTTGGCGGCGGCTAGCATGTTAGTCCTTTCTATTTCCGTTTTCGAGCGGCGCCAATCGTCGTAGAAACACTTGACGAGGATCTTCAGACCTTCAAACACAGGCAAAAAATTCGTGGGTAGCATAGAACGATGGATTATTCCAAGTCTACACTATTGTTAGCGCAGAAACGGGGCTCCTTTTTGGTTTTAATTATACCTTCTCGGTAATACGAAGTGACAATCATCTTGAGGATAGCGGTGACTGAGGGGATGAGAGATATACAAAGAGTCTGCGTAATCTCAATCATGTCCCCGTTTACCATGAATAGATTCGTGGCTTGTGGCAGAGCTATGAAGAGGAACAAACACACTCCAACTATCAGAGCTGTGCAAGTCGACGATACATCTGAGGTTGCCGTCGGTTCGGGCCAAATACCGACGAGCTGGAGGTTCAATCGGTTCCATCCGAGCGCCATTCTCAGATCTGTACAAAGCAGACGAGCCAAAGTGAAACCTATAACATTCTAAATCAAATATTTATCTTCTCAAAACTACGTTGCACATTCTTCTTCAGCAGCTCACTGGGGACCACTTACCACATCTTTCTTACACGAACATTCAATAGAAGATCGCGAATCGTGAAATTACGAATTGCGGAAGATCTTCGTGAGGTATTTGTATCTATACTCATTCCTTTCGACTAGTGATCTTGAAGGAATTAAGTTTTACGGACCATTTTGCGTGAATCACGAAATTATGCTCGGACTGTGTCTCGTACCTTGATCGAGATCCATCGATACCTTATGCACTTGAATTGCACGACGAACTGTCCTCGGTACGAAATTCTTGGTCGTTGTTTCCCCTAGTGTCCATGGGAAGAACGCATGCTCGGCTAAAAAAGTTTGCAGCCACCCCTCGCAAATACTACGAAGTTAAGTTGAAGGGGGTGGGGCTGGTAGTTGCACCCCCCTTAAGCTGATCTATTATTCGAGACTCTTCTGTTCGCCGCGTTGAATAAATAATCTATTGAATTCGTTAAGTAGCAAACGGCATAGCCCTTCGCCTGTGCTCATATGTACTTCCACAGTTTCTTCATTCCTTCGTTTCCACTGAAAAAAGGAACTTGCTTGCCGAGTGGCACTTTTGGGTGGTGAATTTTTTAATAGTGGTTCGATAGACGAAGAATTGTATTCTTTGAACGTGGAGTATCATTCGTTGCATCGGAAGACGCGGGGATGTATGGAACAAGAGACGGATGTGTTTACGTGGAACAATATGTACTTACTACATATACTACGTGTACTCCAAATCCTTCAAGTTTACCTGATAAAAACGTCCCATTTCGCCACTATTTTTACAGGTACCAAAGTCTTTTTATACTTCATAAAATGAAAAAATTACTTAAACAGTTACCCGGCTGCACCCCTCTTGAAAAACTTGCTTTCCCTTCGTGTGCGGCTGTGCATCGTGACTGAGAATGGTAAATACTCATTATTTTATTGTTTCAGTTAATATGGTCGCCCATTACGTCGAAGCGAAGTGCAGCGACCAAAGCGAAATGTTCGGCGCCGCTGTTCTGTCATATGGGCGATGCGTGGTCGCTGCTGTTCTGTCATATGAGCGATGCGTGGTCGCGGCGCTTCGCTTCGCCGCGCTTCGGCCTAGTGCGCGACGACCTTAACGCCTTTAATAACGCACAAGTCAAAGATATTGATCGAATGTCATATGTGTACGATCACGGAAAAAAGGGAAGCACGCCAAAGCGCCTAAAAACCACATCTCTCATCCTAAAAGGCGTTCGTGGCGATTTCAGTGAGGACTTAATCCGACAAGAAATTGAGGACCTTAAGCTCCCAAATGTCAAAGTGCTTAACCTATCAAAGTTTGTTTATAACAGAAATCGGCCTGACACTTATCACCACCTGGTTCAAATTTCAAGCGACAGCAAAACGTGCGACCTCTTCAAAGTTCGTGTGATAGCATACCATAGACCTATGTCTGGCGGATTCTAGATTGAGACATACGGATAGTGTTGGTGGTAAGGCCTTGACCATCCCCTACGATAGGAATCATGCCGCCATTTCGCTCGCTTTTGAGATCGGTGGCGACAGCGTGCCACCGAGAGACCTCAATGCGGGCGGACACCACTACAACTTTAAGGCTACCAGGTGGGATAAGTTTCCCCAGGGTCTCGACACATTATACCGTTGTTGCGTTGGGTCAGAAAGGAATTTACCTATCGTAGATATCGAGAAACACTTACAAGCGATTATAGACACCATAACCTTGGCAATCATTAGATACGTGCCTAAATTCAATCAGTATAATAACACTTGCAGATACTTGAACCGGAGGATCATCAAACTACAAAAATAAGGCGGTAGTTGCCCTACTCCATGACCTCCACAGATCTGATCCGCAGGCCAGCCTCCGACTAACACAGAAAACCAAAGCATTACATAAAGACCTAGTTGCCGCTTTACAAACCGAATTCAAGAAGTCGATCGAGGCTTATTGGATTAATACAATCAAAAAAATTGACTACACAAATGATGAGAAATTCTTCCCTTCGGTTAATACAATTTTCCGCTCCAAGTCTCGCTTGGGCATTAATGAGTTACGCGTTCTGCAGGACGACCGGGTGTTACTGGATCGTAGTGCCTGCGATCTTACTAGAGCAATCGAGATAGACAATTCATACGTATTCACTGCCCCATTAGACAAACTGAAAATTATGGGAGCTTTTTATGAGTCCATTAACTCTCCTCGACACTTAAACTCCAACACGAGGTTGAAGGGGCTCGTTGATGAGACGGTAGGTACCCTTAGACAAGATTTTGATAATAAGAGAACATTAGCTTGGTGAATCCGTTTAAATTGTATTTTAGGGATTCTAATTACAGTGTCTATCTTTGTGTTTACTGCGAACATTTCAATCCTTACCGGCTTGAACGGTTAGTAGAACCGAAAGGTATCCCATTGCTGTTCGTAGAATCTGAAACGACAAGATCGTTGTTCTGTTAAGTGTCCCTCTACAATTTACATAGTCCAAGGGTATGTTAATTGATTCGGAAGAACTTACCGCACTGAACATTTCAATGGAAAATGTACCGAATTTTCCTGCGGTCAGTCGCAGTGATCGAATAGATCTGGTCATGATGAACAAGAGACACTTGGCTTCGTGGGGCGCGACGTTCAACCAAGACGAATTGTATGCAGAAATTGCCATTCCATTACTCTGAAACATATTTCTATAATATAGCCGTTGTTTTACTGAAAGGGAAAGCTCTTGAGTGCATTGGTACCTCAGATTATTGGGACCTCGGGGTATTGGGATCATAGACTATTGAGTGCATCGAGATATTGAAATATTGTGGTACTGGAATATTGAGATATAATCCTATTCCGAATAAAATATAGACCAAGCATAACGTTGTTTTCCGAATGTGATATTCGTATTGACAACTGTATCGAATTGTAATCACGGAAGAGTTGCGGGTTTATGCGCTGCGGTTAGCTATACCAGCGTGGACGCTTTTATCTGGATGCTAGTGCTGCACACGTGCACCCAGTTCGAGAACCTGAGGATAGCATGTAAAATAAATACGTTTTCGGTTTTAAAGACATCTGCTGGCTATCTGCCCGTGTTACTGGCAATGAAATAATAGCAATCGTTGCATTCGAGAATATTAATTAAACTCCAAACAGGTTGGCGATTATTTCACCCCGATCGGAAACACGTTACTACATGCACACATATTCTATTTAAAAAATGGCCCCTTCTGTCTTAAATAACGATCTGATGAAATCACCTGTTCATATTTTAACACGACAAATCCCTTCCGAGTGAAATGTCGATAACGTACTCATTCAACGCATTTATAGAAAACACATTACTTATATTTTTCGCGAACTGGCCCATAGAAAAGTTCTCAAATGCATGCGCGTAAATATGAAAATAGGATCACCTGAAACATGCTTGATATCCAATTTACATTGAAAATGAGGAACAGTATCGTCCCTATGTCACACGACTATGAATAAGATACTTGCATCAACCGGATGCGACACTTACTTGTACAAGAAGCATTTCGCCTACGTAACAGTAAATATACATATGCACCACGATGAAGTTTACGAACAGCACGAAGAACACCAGCTGAAAGTTCCAAATTCCATCCTCAGTGTGTTGTACAAACTACAAATATAACTCATCTAAATTCTCTCCAAGCTCTTCATGCTTCATTACTCCATTTTTCAAAGCTGCATATGCATATTGAAATTTCATTTCATACAAAATCCTCATGAATACTCACATTGAAGAATAAGAAACCTTGAAAGCATATCTCGATGGTACAGAGCATCACATGAACCAGCAGCAATACATTAAAGTACTCCTCGATTCTGTTAGCAACCCTACAATAAGAAAAATATTTCAATTCACTATCTCCCCTGAAAAGACATCGCCACAGGTAGAAAAGTATCGTTCACCAGTTGAGATGCTCGTGTCTCCTGACAATCGAAACCAGCTTCGTTTGAATCCGCATGTGATCCACGCTCCTGGTCTCATTATCCTCATCCATCATTCGCTCCAGCTTCATCCTCAGGTTCTCGAACTGGCTGGTGTAGGGAACCGCAGCGCATAAACCCGCAAGCGCCTGACCCACGTTGGTCAGCACTAGAATCTACGTAGGCCGAACGTTGTAAGGAAAATATCCATGGTAAATTAGCAAATGGTCCTGCGGCTGTTTGTCTTGGTCACTTGCGTAGATCGTGACAGCTCGAAGGCTGAGGTAAGCCATTACCATCGCCTGAGTTAGCACCGCGCACCAGGTGGATATGAATCTCGACACTTTGGCCCTGTTTAGCATGGTAGTCCTCTCTTCTTCCGTTTTCGGGTCGAGCCAGTCGTCGTAGAAGGCCTGCACCAGGGGTTTCAGACCTGCCAACACAGACAACAGATTCATGGGTAACACGGCACCATTAGATTCTACTAACAATAAGTTTTCTCGGTAATACCAAGTGACGAGGATCTTGCCGACCGTGTTGATCGTGGGGATGTTACCCAAACACAGATTGTTCGTGGTCTGGTCCAGGTCCCCGTTTAACATGAAGAGATTCGCGGTTTGTGGTAGAATTATGAAGATAGTCAACAACAGGATAGCTATCAGGGCTTTGTAACTCGACGATACATGTTCGGTGGCCGTCGGTTCGGGCCAAATACCGACGAGCTTGAGGTACACTCGTTTCCATCCGAGCGCCAGTCGCAGATCTATGCAAAGCAGACGGATCAAAGTGAAATCTACCAAATTCTAATTCAACTATTTATCTCCTCAAAACTACGTTGCACATTTCTTCTCTAGCAGCTCAGTAGGTACCACTTACCACATCTTCGTTACGGGAACATTATGTAGACTACCGCGACTCGTGAAATTACTAATTGCAGTAGATGTTCGTGAGATATTTGTGTCTGTACTTATTCCTTTGGAGTTGTAATCTTCAAGGAATTAGGGTTTGCAGACAATTTTGCGTGAATCACGAAGTGATGTTTGAACTGTGTGGCTCGTACCTTGATCGAGATCCATCGATACCTCACGCACTCGAACCGCACGACGAACTATCTTCGATACTAAATTCCTAGCTGCCATCTCTCCTACCGTCCATGGGAAGGACGCATGCTCGTCTAAAAAAAAGTTAGGAGTCACCCCTAGAGAATATTACGAAGTCTAGGTGAAGGGGGGGGGGGGGGGGGCCTGCAGTTTGACTGCCTTTAAGCTGACCTACCATTCGAAACACTTATTTTCGCTTCATTGAATAATGTATTGAATTCGTTATCTAGCCAACGGTAGAGCCCTTCGCCCGTGCTCATATGTACCTCCAAAGTTTCTTCATTCCTTCGTTTCTACTGAAGAAAGCGACTTACTTTCCGAGTACCTCTTTGGGGGATGAAGTTCTTAGGAGCGGTTCTATACGCGAAGAATTGTATTCTCTGAATGTGGAGTATCATTAGTTGCATTCGAAGACCCGTAGATCTATGTGCAAATAGACATGGATGATTGCACGTAGAAAAATGTATATTTACTATAAATACGTGTGTTCCAAATACATCAACATTGCCTAATAACAGCTTCCGATTCTACAACTATGTTTAAAGCTATAAGAGTCGTGTTATGCTTCATAAAATGGAGGAATTGAATTGTTACACGACAGCACCCCTCGTGGAAAGCTTCCATTCCCTTCGTTTACGTGAACTTTTTATTTTCTCCGGCACACGTTATTCATTTTATCATCACTTCTTCTTTAAGACACAAGGTGCAACTGTTTCAAGTTTCTAATGTTTTTCAATTGCTCTGTTTTTCAGTGGTGATTCTGAGTGCGCGCGATACGGTTACAGACTCCAGGTTTTCGTTATCGTAATCATGAAATTGTCGAACATGGGGTGTTCGTGTCCAGTTGTGCATCGCGATTGGAAACGGTGAGTACTTGTATTTTATTGATTCAGTTATACGCGCTTAATAACGCACAAGTCAAAGATATCAAAGATACTTATCAAATGTCATATGTGTAATACGTGTTCCGACCGCACTGCAAATATCAAATTCTTTATTGAGCATGAACGAAGGAATTTTGCGTTGAGTCAGAGAACATTTGCTTGGGAGTGAAATCATTTTTCTGAACTTCGTAGAGACGTAGCTTCGTATGAATGTATTCAGAACTATCGCGTAACTCGGTGAATCTGTATAAATTGTATTTTAGGGATTCTAATTGCAGTGTCTATCTTTGTTTGTACTGGGAAGTTTCAGTCGTTACCAGCTGAAACTGTTAGTAAAACCGAAAGGTAACCCATTGCTGTTCGTAGGATCTGAAACGACAAGATCGTTTTTCCGTTTAGTCCCTCTTTATCCTTTCCAACGGAACGTTAACCGATTCACAAGATGAGAGTGCATGTTGCGTTCCAGTGCAATTAACACACACTTACGGTGCTGAACATTTCAATGGAAAATGTGCTGAATTTTCCTGCAGTCAAGCGAAGTGGTCGAACAGATCTGTTCATGATGAATAAGAGACATTTGGCTTCCTGAGACGAGACGTTGAACCAATTTGAATTGTAGGCAGAAATAGCCATTCCGTAACTCTGAAACATACATAAAATCATACCAAATGTAGGTATTGTAAATCGGACTATTTTTATCGGAGCTAATTTTACATTAAGCAAATCAATTTTTCACGTAATTTCCTTAATTATGGTCAAAATTATGCCGCTTTTTGGAGCCAATTTCATCGGGTATACATAAGGAATCGATTCACGTCACTTTTGCAAAGATCTGATTAGAGATGCAGAATTTGAAAATCGCGACTGCTTACTGCACAAACCGGAACATTGATGACGTGAAGCATGCTCGATATACAATTGACATTGAAAATGAGAGTATCGCAACTACATATGTTACGCGACTATGAGTACCGGATGCGATACTTACTTGGACAAGAAGCATTTCGCCTATGTAACAGTAAATATATATATGCACCACGATGAAGGCTATGTACACTACGAAGAACACAAACTGAAAGTTCCAAATTCCCTCCTCATTATGCAGTATCACCTATAAACATCACTCTTCTAAATCTTCTCTAAACCCTTTACACCTCTTTAGCATATTTCTCCATGTTGCAGCGGCATATAGGAATTTCATTGCATACAAATTGTCATGGATACTTACATTTGAGAATAAGAAACCTTGAATGCATATCTCGACGGTACAGAGCAGCGTCTGCATCAGTAGGAGTATGTTAAAGTACTCCTCGATCCTGCCAGCAACCCTATAACAAAAAAAAATTTGAATTTACTATCTCCCCTGAAAAGATATTGCCACAGATAGAAAATTGTCGTTCACCAGTTTAGATGCTCGTGTCTCCTGACAATCCAAACCAGCTCCGTGTGAACGTGATCCATGCTTCTGGTCCCATTCTCATCGCCCATCAAGCCCTCCAGCCTCATTCTCAAGTTCTCGAACTGACTGCACGTGTGCAGCACTAGCATACAGATAAAAGCATCGACGGAGGCGTAGGAAATCGTATCGCAAAAACCAGCAACCGCCTGGCCAGCGTTGGTCAGCACCAGATTCGACGTTGGTCGAAGGTTGTAAGGAAAATATGCATGGTACAGTAGAAAGTTGGCCTGCGACTCTTGGTATCGGCCATATGTGTAGATTGTAAAGGTCCGAAGGCCCAGGAAAGCCGTGATCAGTATGTACGACAGCCCGGTGCACCAGGTAGATATGAATCTCCACACTTTGGCGGCGGTTAGCATGGCAGTCCTTTCTTCTTCGGTTTTCGGACCGCGCCAGTCGTCGTAGAAACACTTGACGAGGAGTTTCAGACCTTCCAACACAGACAACAGATTCGTGGATAACGTGGCACGATTGATTACTCCAAGTCTACTGGAACGCATTCTGCCGTTTGCTACATTACATATTCTCCTTTTTCGTTTTAAGTATACCTTCTCGGTAATACAAAAGGACGAGGATCTTGACGATCGCGATGCTCGTGGGGATGATGGACACACACAGATTGTCAGTGATCTGAATCAGGTCCCCGTTTAACATGAACAGATTCGTGACCTGAGGTAGAATTTTAAAGATGGCTAACCACATGATAATTATCAGACCTCTGTAACTCCACGATGCATGTTCGGTTGCCGTCGGTTCGGGCCAAATACCGACGAGCCTGAGGTTCACTCGGTTCCATCCGAGCGCCAGTATCAGATCTATGTAAAGCAGACGGGCCAAAGTGAAATCTACCAAATTCTAATTCATCAGTTTAGATTCTCAAAAATACGTTGCACATTCCTCTCCACGAACATTAGCGTGGGTACCACTTACCACATCTTCGTTACACGAACATTGAATAGATGATCGCGAATCGTGAAATTACGAACTGCAGACGATTTTCGTGTGATATTTGTGTCTGCAATTATTCCTTTCGAATTGTGATCTCCAAGGAATTAGGATTCATCGAACATTTTGCGCGAATCATGAAATTATGCTTGAACTGTGTGGCTCGTACCTTGATCGACATCCATCAATACCGCACGCACTTGAACTGCCGACGAACTGTCTTCGATACTAAATTCCTGGCTGTCGTTTCGCCTACTGCCCATGCGAAGGACGCATGCTCGTCTAACAATGTTAGAAGCCACCCCTACAGAATATTACGAAGTCATGGAGAAGGGGGGCCAGCAGTTATGGTGTCTTTAAGCTGATCTGTCATTCGAAACTCTTCTTTTCACACGATTGAATAATTTATTGAATTCGTTAACTAGTCGACGTCATTGATCTTTGCCCGTCCTTATATGCACCTACAAAGTTTCTCCATTCCTTCGTTTCCACTGAAGAAAGGAACTTGCTTGCCGTGTGGCGCATTTGGGGGAGTGAACTTTTTGATAGTGCTTCTATAGACGAAGAATTGTATTCTTTGAAAGTGATGTATTCTTAGATGCATTCGAAGACCCATGGATCTATGGAACAAGAGACGGATGTGTTCATGTGAAAGAATGTGTATTTACCTACTACAAATACGTGGGTTCCAAACGCTTCAAGTTTACCTAATAACAGCTTTCGGTTTCATCACTGTTTTTAAAGGTATGAAAATCCTCTTATGTTTCATAAAATGAGAGAATTAGTCAGTTACACGACTGCATCCGTCGTACAATACTTCGATGCCATTTTATTGCACCTTCTTCGTTTTGCTGTTACAGTATTATTCTGCCGATGTACTGAAAAATGAATTGTAACATTTTTACAAAGTAAATGAGAAAAACTCACACAATTCTCGTTGCATCGACCAGATTCTGTTTTTCAAGTTTTTCAAGTTTTTCAACTTTCTAATGTGTTCTAATTGTGCGGGTTGTCAGTGAAGTTTCTGAGTGTCCTTGATATGGTTACGGACTCCAAGTCCTCATAATCGTAACCGCGGAATTGTCGAACCAGAGATCTTTGTGTGCGGCTGTGAACCGTGGCTGAAAGTGGCGATTATCTACTTTTATTTTATTGATTTAGTTATACCCATTAAATAGCGCCCAAGTCAAATAATATATCAAAGATATTTATCGATTATCATTGTATGTGTAATACGTATTCCCATCGCACTGTAAATATTAGATTAGTTATTCAACATTATCGGAGAAGTTTTGTTGGGGTGTGAAATTATTCCTCCGGACATCACAGAGACGTAGCTTCGTTTATTTTGACAATGACAAGTGCACAACCCGTGATAGAAAATTGAAGCAAACATAAGGCCGGGTACAGACTTTAGCACGACCGCGAACGAGGCAAACCGAGGCAACAGGAGTAGTGAAGTTCACCGACGTAAACACTTGCCTCGTTCTCGTCCGAGCTCGAGTCTGTACCCGGTCTTAAATGTATTCAGAACTATTGTGTGGAACTAGGTGACTTCGTATAAATGGTATTTTAGTGATTCTAATTAGGGTGTTTATTTTTGTGTTCGTACTGGGAAGATTCAGTCGTTACCAGCTGAAACGGTTAGTAGAACCGAAAGGTAACCCATTGCTGTTCGTAGGATCTGAAACGACAAGATCGTTTTTCCGTTTAGTCCTTCTTCACCTTTTCCAAGGGAACGTTAATCGATATACAAGATGAGAGTGCATGTTGCGTTCCAGTGCAATTAACACACTTACGGTGCTGAACATTTCCATGGAAAATGTGCTGAATTTTCCTGCAGTCAGACGAAGTGGAACAATAGATCTGTTCATTATGATTAAGAGATACTTAGCTTCCTGGGCTGAGACGTTGAACCAAGTCGAATTGTAAGCAGAACTACCCATTCCGTTACTCTGAAACATATTCTGTAAAGTGGCAGTTGCTCTACTGAAAGAGAAAGCTCTTGGGGGCATTGGGGCAGTAGAATATTGGGACTTGAGAGTATTGGTACGACTATTGGTACACTGAAATATTGGGAGATTAGAATTTTGAGCATCACAGTTTTGGGACACTGAAATATAGAATCCAATAACAAAGGATTGTTGTTCATGTGAAATTTCGATCACGTACTCATGATGCATTTATTGGGAGCACGTTATTTTTATTTCACGCGAATTATACCATAGAAAACTTCTCAAACACATGCGCATAGATATAAAAATAGGATGACGTGCAACGTGTTCAATATATGTACAATTTAGGGGAAAGGTGGGATAGTTGATCAGCGGGGATACATGATCACATCAGTTTTTTACTTAATATATTGGCAATTTGTGCCTGCTGTCACGCTAGCGTGGTAATGTTTACATTATCGCAACACTTCACGTTGCAGTTTTCTTTTGGGAGCATAGAATAATGTTGTTATAAGCTTCGATCTTATTTGCAGGCAAAAAGTAAATATTTCGGTCTGCTTGTTCTTCCTCCTTTTCGAGTAAATGTTGCATTTTCAACGATTTAAAATATACTAAGTAAAAACGGCAATTTCGAGTCAATTAATGGTATTTATTGATTTATCTAAATATTTAAGGTAAGTTTAATTTTTCATCTTTTTCAAATCGAGTGCATTGAGGGATACATGATCAGTGTGTGAGGTGGGATACTTGAACAGCTGAAAATGCTCCAATAAAGAACCATAGAACGGCTAATGAAACAGAAAAATACGGCAAAGAAAGTGAGAAGGAAAATCTTTTCTTTATCATCATCTTAATCAGATGATATCTTAGTGAAATGTCTTTTAAGAATGCATTTATGTTGTTTTATGTCATAGAGTTTAATTCTTCGGTTTCATTTTTTCAGTATGTAATTCCTTCAAGTTTGTTATAGTTTACTTTCTTTTTAGGATATTCCCTTTATTTCATGTTATTGACGAAGATAATAAATATTTTTTAGAAAGTTAATGTGTTATTTACTCTGAAAGTTCACTGATCAAGTCTCCCTAACCGTTTGATCAAGTCTCCCCTTCAGTGGGGGATACTTGTGCATAACGTCACTGCCAGAAAATGTTGAAATTCTGTCATTAAAATTAGTTTTCAGCTCTCAAATTTGTCAAAGTATATTGAGAATACTCTAAGAATCACAACTTACATAATTAAATAGAAACAAAGCAAACCATTATTATTATTTCAATAAAAAAGCAAAACTGTGATCAACTATCCCACCTTTCCCCTATATTGAAAATGAGAAACAGTAGTCTAACTATGTTACACAACTATGAATATGGTGATTGCACCGGATGCGATACTTACTTGGACAAGAAGCATTTCGCCTACGTAACAGTAAATATACATATGTACCACGATGACGTTCACGAACAGCACGAAGAACACCAGCTGAAAGTTCCAAATTCCATCTTCATTGTGCAGTATCACCTATAAACATGACTCTTCTAAATCCTCATACTGAAATTTCATTGCATACAAAATCGTCAGGGATACTCACATTGAAGAATAAGAAACCTTGGAAGCATATCTCGACGGTACAGAGCAGCATTTGAATCAGCAGTAGTATGTTAAAGTACTGCTCGATCCTGCTAGTAACCCTATAACAAGAAAAAAAAATTTGAATTCACTGCTTCCACCGAAAAGACATTGCCGCAGGTAGAAAAGTATCGTTCACCAGTTCAGATGCTCGTGTCTCTTGACAATCCAAACCAGCTCCGTTCGAATGTTATACACGCTTCGGGTCCCATTCTTGTCATCCATCAATCCCTCCAGCCTCATTCTCAAATTCTCGAACTGGCTGCACGTGTGCAGCACTAGCATAGCGATAAAAGCATCAACGCTGGTGTAAGGTATCGTAGCGGTATAAGCAGCAACCACCTGGCACACGTTGGTCAGCACTAGAATCGGCGTTGGTCGAACGTTGTAAGGAAAATATCCAGGGAACAGTACCAAATGGTCCTGCGTCTCTTCGTCTTGGTCACACGTGTAGATCGTAAAGGCTCGGAGGCTCAGGTAAGCCGTGCCCATTGTCTGAGTTAACACCGTGCACCACGTGGATATGAACCTCGATACTTTAGCCCTGTTTAACATGATTGTCCTTTCTTCTTCGGTTTTCGGGCCGCGCCAGTCGTCGTAGAAACTCTTGACGAGGACTCTCAGACCTTCCAGCATAAAAAATAGATTCTTGGTAACACGCAACGATTACATTATTCTAAGTCGTAGGAATGGCGTGGAAACGAACCTCCTTTTTCGTTTTAATCATACCTTCTCTGTAATACCAAGTGACGAGGATCTTGACTACCGCGTTGATCGTGGGGATGTTAGCCAAAGAGAGGTTGTTCGTGATCTGGTCCAGGTCCCCGTTTATCATGAAGAGATTCGTGGTTTGTGGTAGAATTATGAAGATGGTCACCCACACGATAATTATCAGAGCTGTGTAAAGATGCAAATCCACGATGAGATTTTATATGAGACTTTTCTATCATGAGATGAAAATCTCAGCGACAACAATTATGTTAATTAATTATGTTAGTAATTATGGAAATTAAAGAATAATAATAATGGAGATTAAAGTCTCTTGTGCGACACGATATTTTTGTGTCATCGTGGATTTGCACCTTTTCTCGACGATGCATGATCGGTTGCCGTCGGTTCGGGCCATATACCGACGAGCTTCAGGTTCAATCGGTTCCATCCGAGCGCCAGTCTCAGATCTGTATAAAGCAGACGAGCCAAAGTGAAATCTATCAAATTCTAATTTAGATATTTATCTTCACGAAACTACGATGCACATTCTTCTCCTGCAAGATTTGTGTAGACTATCGCGACTAGTGATATTATTAATTGCAGTAGATTTTCCTGAGATTTCTATGTCTGTATCTATCGCGTAATTATGCTCATAGGTACTTTGTGTCTCGTACCTTGATCGACATCCATCGATACCTCACTCACGCGAACTGCACGACAAACTGTCCTCGATACGAAATTCCTGGGTATCGTTTCTCCTACTAGCTATGGAAAGGACGCATGCTCGTCTAAGAAATTCAGAAGCCACCCCTAGAAAATAAAACGAAGTTAAGTAGAAGGGGGTGCTGGCAGTTCCACTGCCTTTAAGCTGATCTATTATTCGGACACTTTTGTTCGCTGCGTTGAATAAATGATCTATTGAATTCGTTAACTGGCAAACGGCATAGCCCTTCGCCCGTGCTCATACATACTTCCAAAGTTTCTTCTTTCTCCCGTTTCCACTGAAGGAAGCAACTTACTTTCCAAGTGACTCGTTGCGGGATAAAATTCTTAATAGTGGTAGTATAGACAAAAAATTCTGTTCATGGCTCATGGAGTACCTATCGTTACTTGCATTCGAAGCCGCGTGGATCTACAGTAGCGGACAAAAAAGTTACCACTTTTTCGAACCACCCTACTTCTATTACTTTTCAATATCAACTCAAAACTGCAGTATGTGCCTAATATTCATATTCTGAAAGAGAATTAAAAGCTGTATAAAACCCAGTGACAGTTGAATTTATTTAACTAACAAACAAAAACCCTACATAACATCAACCAAGACAACACACTTTTAAAGCCGACCGAAATTTACCACTTTTGAACATTATTAAAAAAAATATAATATTTTGTGGGGGGCACCTTTGCTTTTAGGACAACCTAAAAAGTTACTATACGTGGTAATTTGTTTGCCGGCCCCAAAAATGTGTTACCCCGTTCAATGGCATATAACACTTTTGTTTGTCTGTTAAATAAATTCAACTTTAACTGGGTTTTTGTACAGCTTTAAATTCTCCATTAGAATATACATATTAAACATACCACAGTCCAAAATGTATGCCAAAAAATAGCAAAAATAGAACAAATCGAAAAAGTGGTAACTTTTTTGTCCGCTAGTGTATGTTCAAAGAGACATGGATGCGATCACTTGGAATAATGTGTACTTACGTGTGCACTTAAGTGTGTACCTAGTTTCGCTTTTAAGCAAAAGCACAAGGTGCACTGTATTTTCTAGTGTTTCAAGTTTCTAATGTTTTCTAATTGCTCGTTTTTCAGTGGAGTTTCTGAGTGCGCGTGATACGGTGCAGACGCCACGTGTGCAACATCAAAATCATGGAATTGTCGAACCAGGAGTCTTATTGTGCATCGTGACTAAAAACGGTGAGTACCTACTCATATTTTATTGATTCAGTTATACGTATTTAACGCACAAGTCAGAGATATTTATTTTACCGAATGTCATGCCTATGTACAATACGTGTTCCGATTGTGCATACTGCAAATATCGATATTATTTATTGAACATGCAGCAAAGAATTTTGTGTTCCGTCGAAGAACATTTGGGTGGGAGTGAAATCATTTATCTGAACTACGTAGACACGTAGATTCGTTTATTTCGAAAATTGAAGAAGAAACCATTGAATGTATTCAGAACTATCGTGTAACTTGTTGAATCCGTCTAAATTGTATTTTAGCGATTCTAATTGCAGTGTCTATCTTTGTTTGTACTGGGAATATTCAGACGTTACCGGCTGAAACTGTTAGTAAAACCGAAAGGTAACCCATTGCTGTTCGTATTATCTGAAACGATAAGATCGTTTTTCTGTTTAGCTTCTCTTTACATTGTTTAAAGGTATGTTAAGGGGGGAATCATGCATAAAAATATGGTCCAAATTTCTGATAAATCGAATTACTAGTTTTTTTTAAAAAAAATCGCGAATTTTGCTATGTTTTAACCCAAAAAATATGATTCTCCGTTTAATTGATGTGAGTACATGCTGAGTTTCAGCCAAGTGAACATGCACTCACCGCACTGAACATTTCAATGGAAAATGTTCCGAATTTTCCTGCAGTCAAACGAAGTGGTCGAATAGATCTGTTCATGATCAATAAAAGGCACTTGGCGTCCTGGGACGACACGTTGAACCAAGTCGAATTGTAAGCAGAATTTGCCATTCCGTTACTCTGAAACATATTTTTGTAAAGTGCATATTCTAAACTTTTATTTCACGCGAACTGCAACATAGAAATGTTCTCAAATACATGCACGTAGATATGAAAATAGGCTCGACGACAAACATGTTCGATATATAATTTACATTGAAAATAAGAAATAGTATCACAACTATGTTACACGACTATGAGAAATGAGAAATTGTGATTGCATCAACCGGATGCGATATTTACTTGCACAAGCAGCATTTCTCCAACGTAACAGTAAATATACATATGCACCACGACGAACGTTACGAACAGCACGAAGAACACCAGCTGAAAATTCCAAATTCCATCCTCATTCTGCAGAATCACCTATATAAACATCACTCTTTTAAATCCTCACTAAACCCATCATACCTCATTAGCACAATCTTCCAAGTTGCAACTGCACGTTGAAATTTCATTTCATACAAAACCGTCATCGCTACTTACATTGAAGAATAAGAAACCTTGAAAGCATATCTCGATGGTACTGAGTAGCACCTGAATCAGCATCAGCATGTTAAAGTACTCCTCGATTTTGCTAGCAACCCTACAAGGAAAAAAGGAATTTCTAATGACTATCTCCCTTGAAAAGACATCGCCACAGGTAGAAAAGTATCGTTCACCAGTTGAGATGCTCGTGTCTCCTGACAATCCAAACCAGCTCCGTGTGAACCCGATCCATGCTTCTGGTCCCATTCTCCGCGTCCATCAATCCCTCCAGCCTCATTCTCAAGTTCTTGAACTGGCTGCACGTGTGCAGCACTAGCATAGAGATAAAAGCATCGACGCCGGTGTAGGGGATCGTAGCGCAATAAGCAGCAACAGCCTGGCCAACGTTGGCCAGCACTAGTATCGATGTTGGTCGAATATTGAAAGGAAAATATCCATGGTACAGTAGCAAATGGTCCTGCGTCTCTTGGTCTCGGTCACACGTGTAGATCGCGAAGGCTCGAATGCTCACAAAAACCGTGACCAGCATGTGAGTTAGCACGGTGCACCAGGTGGATATGAATGTCCACACTTTGGCGGCGGTTAGCATGGCAGTCCTTTCTTCTTCCGTTTTTGAGCGGCGCCAGTCGTCGTAGAAACACTTGACGATGGGTTTCAGACCTTCCAACACAGACAGCAGATTCGTGGTTAACATGTCACCATGGAGTATTGCAAGTCTATCAGACGGAATTCTTCGGTTTGCTACATTGTTGTTACCGCAGAAACGAAGTTCCTTTTTCTATTTAAGGGGATGCTCTAGTGTAACTGTCCGTGTTTCAACGCCATCTTCGGGAATTTATTTAACAAAAACTATAAGTTTATACGATCTAGCGTTTACCTGCCTATTAAGGTATGTAACTTATAGTTTTTGTTAAATAAATGGCGTTGAAAAACGGGCCGTTACACTAGAGTACCCCCTTAATTATACCTTCTCGGTAATACGAAATGATGAGAATCTTGACGACCGCGTTGGTCGTGGGGATGTTAGCCACGCACAGATTGTTCGTGATCAGGTCCAGGTCCCCGTTTAACATGAACAGATTCGTGGCCTGCGGCAGAATTATGAAGACGATCATCCACAGGATAATTATGAAAGATACGTAACTCAACGATGCATGTTCGGTTGCCGTCGGTTCAGGCCAAATGCCGACGAGCTTCAGGTTCAAGCGGTTCCATCCGATCGCCAGTTTCAAATCTGTACAAAACAGACGGGCCAATGTGAACTCTGTCAAATTCTAATTCAAACGTTTATCTTCTCAAAACTACGTTGCACATTCTTCTTCATCAGCTCACTGGGGACCACTTACCACATCTTCGTTACACGAAAACTGAATAGAAGATCGAGAATCGTGAAATTACGAACTGCAGACTATTTTCCTGGGATATTTTTGTCCGCAATTATTCCTTTCGACTTGTGATCTCCGAGGAATTAGGATCTACAGAACATTTCGCGAGAATCACGAAATTATGCTTGAACTTTGTGGCTCGTACCTTGATCGAGATCCATCGGTACCTCACGCACTTGAACTGCACGGCGAAGTGTCTTCGATACTAAATTCCTGGCTGTCATTTCTCCTACCGTCCATGGGAAGGACGCATGCCCGACTAAAAAACTTAGGTGCCACCCCTAGAAAATGTTACGAAGGCAGGTAGAAGGGGAGCCTGGCAGTTCGACGGCCTTGAAGCTCTTCTACCATTCGATACATTTCTTTTCGCTTCATTGAATAATCTATTGAATTCGGTAACTATCCATCGCCATTGCCGTTTGCCTGTGCTCATATGGACTTGTAAAGTTTCTTCTTTCCTTCGGTCCTAGTGACTAAAGCAACTTGCTTTCCGTGTGACTCTTTGGCAGATGAAGTTCTTAGTGATGGTTCTATAGACGAAGAATTTTATCCTCTGAACGCGGAGTATCATCATTCGCATTCGAAGATACGTGGATCTATGGTACAAAAGACGGATATGTTCACGTGGAAAGATGTGTATTTTCTACAAATTTGCCTAAGAACAGCTTCCGCTTTCAACACAATTTTTAAAGGTATCAAAGTCTTTAATGCTTCATAAAATAAGGGTATTAAATAATTACACGTGTTGATAATACTGTAAAAATACCATTTATTGCTAACTTATACATAGATTCGATGCATCGTGTTCTAGAAACT
Source organism: Andrena fulva (assembly GCA_946251845.1). Lineage (NCBI taxonomy): Eukaryota > Metazoa > Arthropoda > Insecta > Hymenoptera > Andrenidae > Andrena > Andrena fulva. The sequence continues at coordinate 53,578,410 of OX276329.1, read as the reverse complement.
AGAAACGTTTTTTCGCTCGAAGGTTATATACTTCACGCGAATTATGCGATGAAAGGAAATAAATATCTGTTTTTAGTAACGTTAGAACGTGCTGTTCAATTTCCACGAGATACCGTTCGATCCGTCCAGATCTTTGCGACTTATTCGCGGTTACGAAGATAAAGATGGATCAAATTCATCGAAATTCACAATCAGGCGACAAGAAGGCTGCAGGGAAACTCAAATTTGACCCGAATCTCTCATTAAAATCGTAACACTGAATGCATGAAGTGATCTAACATCTATAGTTTAGGTCAAGTTTAAGCTACCCCGTTTCACAGTCTCTGAATCGCCTTTCATCGATCCCTCCCCTAATTACTAGTCTCTCAATTAACGAGCTTAAGTGATTCATTAAATAGGCTGGCCAAGGTGGCAGATATGTACAGTTTAGGTTCGCAGACCGTCTCGCGAACTCTTCTATCCATAAAATCTCCATGGAAATTCGCTCTCGTTCGAGTCCCATTCTTTTCGTTTCGAGAATTCCTCTAGGAACTTCCATACCCGATCTTCCATTCACCCTCATAAACATTACAAACAAATCGGGATCATCAAATCTCAGCCCCCTTAAATCAACATTATCATTATCTCGATCAGATCCTTGAAATTAGTGGCTTTCAATAAGAATTCTTGCGATCGTGATTAAACTAAATCCAGATCTCCCCAACTTCAACGCGATCGGTCATCATAATCAATATTGAAATGGAATCGTCGGTACAGGCCACAGAATGGAGTCGAAACGAATGGAATCGTAGGTAAGTCCGTTAGAATCGCGAGCGAACGGAATGATAAATCGTTGGAATTTGAGGTGATCCTTGTGGAAGCTTTCACCGTCCGTGAAACCAGCGATTCGTCAGCCCCGCTTTCCATGGCAAGAAAGCATCGTAGGCTGAAGACGGAGTCAGAAGAAGACGTTGCCAGGCCTGGCCTGGGGACACAGGAAGCTGGAGCAGTCGTGTCTTCGCACGGCGTCCATCACCTCCTGGAAGTGGTTGGACACTTGTACAGCTGCCACCGGCTGGATTCTGCAAATGATATGCAAACGCCGACGATTAACGGTCAATAGAAATTCGTTAGAAAGCTTGGAGGCACTCGTCGAGCCTCGAAGCATCGATGGCTGGCAAGAAAGTATAATTGATAGGTAATGAGATGAGGTAACCTTCTATGCTTTACGACCCGCCACTCATGCTCGTTAATTAAACTGCTGCGACTGCTATCGGGGTCGGAAGTTAATATTGAATGACGATCGCGCGGTGAAATTGGGGATTGGCTCGTTGAAAGTCGTGGACGAGGGTCGAGTGGTTTTAGAAATTCAATCGGAGGGATTTGATCGAACGGAATGAGGATTTACGGTTGATTCATGAGAATCGAGGTGTGCATAGCTAATTCTCCCATCGATTGGAATTAGAGTTGAATTATAGGTACTATTCTTTGTGGTAATTCTGGTAGTTGCTACTTTGAAAGGATGGTACGAAATCAACAGCCGTAGAATCGACCCGTTTCGCCACGATGCGTGGATCTTGTAGCATCATTTAATTACCGCCAGTGCTGTGCAAACAATGTGATTATGCTCGATAAGTCGAGGCGTCACGCAACCGAGAAAATCGAAGAACAGACTCGGCCAGACGGAACCGTAGCGAGAAACAGATAACTTTCTTCCAGCTTTCGCCGGCGACGTCCTACTGACTGATTCGACTTTTACCTCTTAGCACAGTTTCACTCTGTGCATACGATACTAGGCGCGATTCGCCATGGCGCGGGCCACGCGCGTGGCGGGAAAAGTCCATGAGTCACGGGCTTATAGAAAATCGAAAGACGAACCACGTTGACTTCTTGCTGTCATTAATAATTTAGCGCATGTACTGCCGAATTCGATTATGTTTATCGCTTCAATTTGGGATACAGTAGTCAGGAGAGTTTGATAAAATCTCCAGGGTTTGTTGAAGCATCATTTATCTCCTTAGCTAAATTTACCTTACAGACGAATAAATTCCAGTTAATTTATACAACCATTTTACAGGATCTTCCTACTGATTCCCAACTCTGGGAGAGGTTTCAGGTGTCCGCCTCCGATTGGTTTGATTTTCGGGTATGTTTTAGAGGACCGAATAATAACAAATAGGTGCGTGTTTTTTTATTTTAGCCCGTTTGCATATTTAGGGGGTGAAAGTACCCCTCAAAGTTCATAAGAAGGGGTATCAAAAGTTCCTATTTTTGGCTTAAAGAATATTATAACATTCTGTATATCAAGTTTTATTCAACACAATGTTATAATATTCTTTAAACTAACAATAGGAACTTTTGGTAACTCTTTTTATAAACTTTAAGGGATGCTTTCACCCCCTAAATATGCAAACTGGCCAAAATATAAAGACACGTATTTGTTATTTTTCCTCTCCTCAGCAAAGTTGCCCGAAAACGACGCTTCACCTCCCTGATTCCGAAACCAAGCGCGTTCCCACGATTTTCCCGCGTCCGTCACGAGACCGAGCGTCGATTATCCGCCACCCAAACATAGACAGCTGCGTAACCATAAGTTAACGAGGGCAACGTTATTATATCATCTGTGGAATTACGAAGCTTCCGGCTATTTTGTAACGCGTAACGAGCCAGTGCCTGTGTAGTTTCCCTAATCGGGGGAAAAACAACTGCCAGGAATCCAGCTGGATACTCACAGGCCCAGAAGGGCAGCCATTTTCTTCTCCATGAGTATAACCGCGTCAGGACCCCTCTGTACCATGGCGTCGCAGAATAGCCTCTTAGCGCAGGGTGTGTTGGTCCAATCGCCGTCGATGTGAGCCACTTCCGCCACCTCAGCGTTCTCCAGGTTCTGCAGAGCGTCCTCGAGCTCCAGATCACTCTCCACGCTCCTTCTCCTTCGTCGTTCGTCCCTCCCGTCCACAGAGTTCCTCGCCACGCTCCCCAGATCGTTTCCGTCAGGCAGCCCGGCGCCAAAGCTCTTCTCCATGAGCTCCAGTGGCGCGGAGCCGTCCTCGACGATCAGAATCATCGGGCCCTTGTCCTTCCCCGCGCCACCCTGTTCTCCATCTTTCTTCCTTGGAATGAGCAGCTCCGTTACATCGATGCTGCCCTCGCGGAGGGGAAGATCGATCTCCACGATCTCGCTCATCGAGTCCGCTCCCTTCCTCTGCAGTCGCTTGTTCCTCACCAGATTCTTCAGGTTTCCCTCTGCCTGGAAGATGTCCAGGTAATTCAGGCTCCTTCTCCTCCTGCTCTTCCCTTCGCTCTCTGTCTTCCGACCGTCATCGAGGATCACCAGCACACTGCTCTGCTTCCCCGCAGCCCCAGCTTGTTCCCGAGTAGCATCATTCTGCGGGACGTTCTCCAGGAGGTACACGGTTCCTCCGCTCGCCCCTCTGACGCTTCGATCCTCCAGTTCCTCGAGGAACGATCCATCCCCGCCCATAGCTCTTTGGTACTCCACTTGAGCTGCGTCGTTGGATCGCTTGAGGACGTCGACGTCTAGGTACCTGCCAACGGCCACGGCTCCGATACCCAGAGCAGCGCCGGAAGCGACCAGTCCCAAGGCTGGTATGAGGATGCTGCCGCCTGTAGCGACGGTGCCAATCTTGTCCTGGGCCTCCTTGCCCTTGGACAAGCCTAGGTTCTGGGAGATCTTGTGCGTTGCCTCTACCAGAGGGTCAATCACTGGCCGCGTGAACTGCGACACCTTCTCCACGCCGTTGGAGAACTGGCTCCTCAGGTTCTCGGATATCTTGACCCAGAACGGGGCGTCGTTGGGCCGCTTGAGGCCGTAGAAGTGCTGGTTCGGGTAGTAGTTCTTGGTGGTGTAGCTGTCGACGATGTTCTTGTCGTTCAGCACGTACTTCTTCTTCTGCCTCTGCTCGGTGAACGAGTACTGGTTCTCTGGGAAGTTGTCTGGCCGTTTCTTCTCGTTCTTCAGGATCTTGGCCGGTTGGACGCCCAGCTCTGGATGAGCGTACTGCAGGACCGGCGCCCTAGCGCCTGGTTTCAGCGCCACCGGGGCGATCTTCTGACTCTCTGGGGTGTAGAGCTGGGAAACGGGGTACACGGGCACGCCATCGGGCTGCAGCATCCTCTTGTGTGCGCTGGCTCGGTAGTTGTCGTTCCTTGCCTCGTACACCTCGGCCTTGAGGGCTTCGTTCTTATAGTTGCTCGGGTCCCACTCGAAGAAGACGTTCTTGCCCTCCCCGTCCATGTCCTTGCCGTACCTGTGCAACGAACTCATGGAAAATCATCACTGACTCGACTTTGATCACCTCTATGCTTCTTACCTACTATCATAGTCTATGGAATTCATTCTACTCGCATACGGAGGTTAAAATGGCCCTATCGCGTGTCTAAAGACACTCCCTCTGGGAGTTACAATCGCTTCTTCTCTGCCGTTCAAGAGGAGCGTTTGCGATTCGACACCGAAAGGAGTATACTCAAAACATCATCGTTTTCCCTCTTCGAAACTGAGTAGAATAAGTCCCACAAGCTCGTTTCCAAAAAACCCTACTTAATAACAAGCTGAATAACGCACCTTCGATTAACCGTCTTGAAGAACCTCTCGAACCTCTGGTTCTCCGCCACGCTCTCCGTGGGATAGAAGCTCGTGGAGGCTTCCAAAGGCTCAGCAGCTGCCGCTTCGTGGATCAGCTTGTTGTTAATCACCCTAGCGTTGCGCCAGGTTTGGATCTTGTCGATAGGTTCGTCAGGAACCCTTTTCCCGTGGATAACTGGGGTGCCATCCCTGTCGAGCGTCATCGGCGACCGTTTCGGGTTCGATTTCACGTTTATCTCCGACCTGACGATCACCTCAGGCGGCACGTTCTTCGCGTCCCTGTTCTTGGACACATTAGCGCCGATGTTCGTCCTCGAGGAGCGAATCTGATGGGGCAGGAAGGCGTAGCGAGCTGTGTCCTCCGGTCGATCGTTCAGCTGCAGGTTCCTCTGCGATCGGTCCTGGAAGTGTCGCAGCAGGACGAGTCCACTTGTTGGAAAAGCTGGGTCGAACCTGGCGTAGTTGGTCCTCCCTTCCGTGCTGGCCTTGAGATCGCTCTGAAGGGGCTTCCAGCTCCGGTACTCCTCGGTGGTCGATCTCTGCAGCTCCACGGCTCTCCCGTCCGTGTTCAGCGGCGTCCAGTTGCCATAATCGATATTCTTCTCGTGTACCGCTTGATCCTTGCCAGGAATCCTCTCGGACGTTGACATCCTCTCGGTGGCTGCCACGTTACCTGGACTCGTGGTGCTCCTCTGACTCTCAGATTCGGACAGTTTGCTCCTGAGCTGCGCTATCTGTGCCTCCTCCAGCTTCCTCACTTCTTCCTTGGTCCTTGCCTCGCCCTGGGGCACTTTGGTCGCGTCTAGTAGCGTGGCGTTCTCGCGTTTCTCGACGGGACTGAGCTTCTGGTTCTCGAGAGGGTTGCTGGAACGGTCGCTGGCGGCCGCTTCCTCGGAGAACGTTCTGTCCCGCCTTTTGACGATCAGGGTGGCCATGCTACCTTCGCTCGTTCGTACTTTCAGCTCCTCGGTCTCGCCTGGAAGGCTGCGAGATACCTTCAGCATCGTTCTGGCGTAGCTAGGCTTCGGAAGATCCGCGGAGCTGCAGCTGCTGGCGACCAGGCTCAGCAGGGCCAGGAAGAACGCCACCTGTGGCAGATAAATGAAAATGTGAAGGGTTCTGGAATTGTTGATTAGATGCGTTGGGATTGTAGTGGCTTTTGATTTGAGGAGGCATTAATTTGGGTGGAAATTCGAGGGGAATTTTGTGTTTTCTAGCTTTCTAGTTTTCAGGTACGCCGCCAATTTTTTAGCTTTTTTCCAATTTCCCCAGCCTTCTGGTGCCTCAATTCTCTATTTTTCTACTTCTCAACTTTCCTGCTCTCCCCTTCGTGCTTCCAAGACCTCCAAAGAATCTCCATCAACAGTATCTTCTTCGACCCGACGCAGAGACACCAAAATACAATTGCCTCGCAAGAGACATCGAAAGATTTATGCATAGCTGCATGACAGGCGTGTTCCACGCTCCCCATTACGTCCAGCACGCTCGAGCATCGGCCGCGATGCGTTCAGAATATGAAATCAGTTGGAAAAAGGTTCTCGAAAGTCGGTCTTGCGATTCACGCTCTTCCAATGATCGTTCATCAACGTTTCTCAAGCGGTTGCTTTCAATCTTTCCGCTAATAATCAGGCGACCCACGGCGCGATTATAATGCCAAGTGGCCGACAATCGTAATTAAAATCGAATCGAAACCGTGGCGAACGGTTCGCTAAACGTAATTAGGAAGTGCAACCTAGTGCGCGTTAGCGGGCAAACGGGTTTTATGTAACGACTAATGTGTTACGAGGCTCATAGCTCGATGGAAACGAGCGTACCGGAAGTCCATTGTGCCTTCCTCGATCCTGGTCAACGTGTTACGCGTGCGCAGAACTTAGCAAAGAACCAACCGCGTCCTGTTTCGCGAGCAACGTGACCCACTTTTCGTTCCTACCAGCTAACATTCCATTATTTCCTGCCAATTTATCACTGAAACTCTAAGATCCTAAAATGGAGAATTTGATCCAAGTGGAAAGGCTGGGAGATTCATTCTCCCAGAAAATCAGTGCTGAGAAACGTCACCGATATCCCTTCGATACCCTACGTTTCTCTGCAACTTTCGAGGCCATTAAAAAAAAGTGCAATCGCACTTTCTACACGTATCGTCGCTGCGAACGTAAAAGGGAAGGGTCCGCGAGACTGCACCTTATCAAGTCACTGAACTTTCTCCTTTTGTCGTTCCCTTTTATCCCGGAGCGACAAGGAACTGTGCAACTACTAGTCGTATTAAACGCACGCCGAACAGAAAGGCCAAATAATTGTTTATCATCGTGAATCGGGTAAAGGGTGCCCAAGATTTTCGAGGTCCATTGTCTCTGCAGATGATAAATAATTTTCATCGAAACCCGAGGCTTGCAGAGATCGATGCATAGCGACGGGAGAACCGAGAGACTCGGAGTGGTAATCGCGGCGAGAGAAATTTAATAGCTCGCATAAATTGCCTGCATTCTTCCCCGAGATTAGAAAATAGCGATGCAGTAACCGTCTAGATGCTTTCTGTTATTAAAGTCGACGATCATTCGTCACGATTCAAGGTGCGCTGCTCTGTGACGAGGCGAATCCAGTGCCTTCCTTTTCCTAGTCATTTCGTCGGCAAGCTTCCGTCAATTCTGTGCATTAAACGGGGCCACGATCATTGCCACTACCGTCACTCTACGTTGATAAAGTAGCCTCGAAGTTGACCCTTGCACTTTGCAACAGGACAAGGCTAAATAAAAAAAACTGTAAAACACTATACCTACTTTATATGCTTGTTCTCTGCGAAGAAGAATTTACTCTTTAATCCCGCAATCCCACCTGGCGGTGTTCCTTAAAGAAGAAGCTGCATCGCTGAAAGTGCACAGATCCCCGACAGGTAGCGATCGATAGTGATCGATGGTCCTTTCCATTGCCGCGCGCGCGTGCCAACCGAGGAATCCCGCACGGCAAAAGGCTAAGAATTTCCACGAGGTCTCTCGCCTAGCTGAACATGTGATCGCGGAGTTTCTAGTCGGGCATGATCAGCCCGTGGATCGTCGATCGAAAGTCAGCAGATCGGAAAAAGTGGATCGTCCCGCGCTGTGTGCACGCGTGCTCGCCATAGACGAGCTTGTGTAGCGCGCAGGAACGTGCACGGGGAAAGCATGTCGTTCCATTTCACTTGTCGACGGATCGCTCGATGCCTCGGTCCAGTCGGCCACTTTATTTTGGTCCGGTCGTTTTGTCTCTCCCATTGGAAAGTATTTCTCTTTTCCCCCCCGGTGGCCGGGCTCCGTTCCGAGAACCAGCGAAATCGAGGAAAACCGGACTCGCGCGATCGCTTTGTTCCCCTGCAATCCCTGCACGAGTGCATGCACGTGCACGGGGTAGAAAATAAGCGGGGGTCATTGCTCCCAGAATTATGAAAATGGATCTTCGTGGATCAGAGTGCTCTTCAACTTCTTCCACGGGGATAGACGAGCAGCTAGTCTCGAATTCAGAGGTCTTGGGTCTATTAACGAGGTTGCATATAAAATAATTGGTAATCGAAGGTGGGGTCCCTTAATGCTTAATGCAAGAGGAAAGAACGTGACGCTTCTCCTTCGGCAGACAAGCTGACGGCTGTGAAAGAAGACAAGCCTCGGTCCTCTAAAGTTTAGAGTCCAAACGCAGATAAAGAACGACTGCCTGTTACGTGGAGGATGAAAGATTACGCGGTGGCAAGTGATAAATGGAGGAGGCTGCGAGCTGCACGCCATTCGACGGTCCACAATAAACTTTAATTGCTGGCTGCTGCGTGGACTGCACTTAACATTTCGTGTTTTCGTTAATTGCCCGTTTAACGTCGGGACAATGGACGCCTGCGCGAAGCATCTTCCCCGAGACAGGCCCATGCAATGGATGTTGGGCAGGTCGTAAACTCGTTGCAGCGTGAAATCGAGGGAGATCCATGAATTATCGAGCTTATGGGGACATGAAAATTGCAAGGTCGGGACTAATGAACGACGCGCGATTAGCGTGCGTTTCGTAGATCCACGGTGGGCCGCCAGTGGCCCAGATCGGTGTCACACTGCGCGTTTCCGCTCCAGAAAGCTTGCGGACCGACGTTAATTCTCTGGCAATTAAGTCGGTCCGTCTTCCTTCTACCTTCGTGCCCTCCCTTTTATCCGTTACTCGTTTCTGGTCGCGATTTCGTCCCTCGGGGCAGATGACAGTGAAATTGCAATCGCCGGAAGTGGATGGCACCTCGAGACTGTGCGCACCGCGTATGTACTCGTCGCAGCGTGAGAAACGGGAGGATTCATTGAACTCCGAGCCGTTCAAATGCATCATGTGTCGAAAAAGTATTCTATAACGGCTCGAAGAAGCGTAACGAGCGATATAAGGAAGCACTTGGAGGATCAGAAATTTAACAGAAGCTAACACCGAAATTCCCCCAAAAATGGCACTATTTTTTATAAATACCTTGAGTCTGTCCATTTGTGCGTGTGTCGAGCCCTCTTCGAATCCACTTGCCCCAGCGAGTGTCCAGCGGCGAGGAAGCTCTGGACACGTCCCAGAGAGGAGGACGAGAAAGAGAAGAAAAAAGGGAAGATACGCGATGGGACTTGCTCAAATCCGCATGATAAGCGCGTCGCGAGCGGTTTGAATCGAATCGATCTCTGGCTGGAGACGAGAGAAAAAGACACCGACGGGGAAGGTAGCTGAAGAAGAGCAGAAGCGACTGCTCCTACGCACCTGTTCACTCCCGGAATATCTTCGCGAGACTGACGGAGGCGCTCAGTCAACGGCTCCTCGTGTCTCTGAACGAAGGACCGACACTTCTCTCCGACCTACTTCCCCGCGTAAGCCATCGCCATCGCCCGCTTCCTCCGTCGCGACGCCCAGCGTCTTCCACCGATTAATCGGCACGTTTTCCGAATCGACACAGTCCGCTCGATAGCAACAACCTGCCTCCTGCAATTCAATTTCATAACTGTCGATCGATTCATCGTCTCCTGGCGATTCAATCGAATCCAGCATTTCCACGAGCATCTGGGGTACTCTGAGGACTAAAGTGAAGTTCAATGGTCTTTCCAGAAATTTTTTTAAATAACTTTGAAAGAATAGTGTCAAGTTCTTATTGTGAAATTTATTGCACTGTTCAAGAGGGTTTATGAGTGGAAGTTTGATAATTTCAGTATTGATATTTAAAGATTGTCAGGTTTGCTAACTACTAATAAAGTCTGGTAATTATGTAGTGGATACATGTCGATGATGATTATAATTTTGCAGCTATTATTTGATGATTCGTTTATTAGCTAGTATACGATAAATTATTAGCCAGTATACGATAACTATAATCCGGCGACTCAACTCGATAATTCCATCGTTCGATTTGCCGTTATCTTGGGCCACGGTATTGTTGATTCGACGATGACAATGACGCGAAGAACCTGCTTTGGTGCCGGCTATAATTTAGTAGCCTTAGTTGTAAGATTGTCATTTTAACGATAACTCTAAATCAAAGTCGCAGCTTTCTGATGCCATCGTTACTACTTCGTTCAGAAGATTTACCATCGAATCTTACTATAATGACATTTGCTTCTAAACTAGCAGATGAATATTCAAACGCCGCTAATTCAAAAACACTAGCTTCGCCATCTGTTCATCGATCATTAACCGATTACTATATTTCCCTGATTCGCATTAACATCCACGCTACCGTTATTAAAGCCATCGATGCAGGCAACAGCAGGCGAGGAAATCGGCTGGCGCGGAAAAATCGCGTTTTCAGCCGTTCCTCCGCCACTTTCACCGACGTGCTCGCGATCGTTTCATCTAGTTGCCCGTGTAAATTGCAAACCCATAAGCGCGTTGCTTCTTTTCCAAGGGAGAAAGGTCGAATGGAAATGAGAGAGACGCTGAAGGTATTCGCGAAACTTTGTGGCACGACGGTCGGTGTCTGGTTTTCAAGTTCACGAACGACGACCTGGAGGGGCCCAACCGGAAGAGACGGTTCTTTAGGTGGCGGTATCGGGTTCAGGGACCTACCAGTGAAAGTCCATTCGGCTCGGCGACGATAAAGACGGCGACAGCGATGCACACCTGCGTAACCCCTGCCCGCAGCTAAATCTTTAGTTACGCCCTGATCGATCCTCATGCTTTGTACGATACCTCGAGCGCTGCCAGCGATTCATTCTACCTTAGCTTTTTTACATTTCTAACGGGACCGCTTCGAGATGCCAGACTCAATTCGAAGTGCTCCAGCAGCGAGTACCTACGTTTTGGAATTCGCGAACAACCGGTTGAAAACTCCAATTCTCGTCTGGCGTAGCCCGCGGAGGCTACGCTCAATTTCTCATGTCATTGACACGGTCGTTGGCTAACACTTGACGCTCGTTAGACGCGAGCTCCGATTGCCCGTTTGCAGGCGAGCACGCGGCGCGATTAGCCGATTACTTGCACAATGGGCCCGCGAAACGAGCGCGGCATGACTGCGCCAGCCTCGGGCAATGGCGGAAAGTTATTAGAGAGAGGAGAAAACGGGAGGGAAAGGGGGGGGGGGGAGATCGGGATGGAAAATTGCAGGGCGTGAAACGAGGCGCGAGCATTGTGCTCGCGAAAAATGCTGGAAAGTGAGCGAATTATCTTGGGCCGTTGGAGCGTTTAAACGGCCCGTCGGAGAAAAAGAAAGTGGCTCGATCGTCTTCCTGACTCCGGCGACCCCGGGCTTGGCGACCTTCCTTGGCCTTCCTCTGAATCCTTCGAGCCTGATGACTCCGCGTCACGGGACGCGACTCTGCTGATCGTTTAAGGAAACGGTGGGTCGTAGACAGTTAGGATGCCACTGGAGGGGAAATTTTCCCGGACTTTCACTGCTCAAGGGCCGCAGGGGGCGACTTTAGAAAGGAAGTCCACCGTGGCCAGTTGCCTTCGCCTCTATCTCAATCGCAGACATCCTGACTTGGCTTCGGGTATTCAGGGTGGACCAATAGGAACTATGCAAGTTAGAGAAAAATATCTAGCAAGCGACTCCACCTGCATAACAATCGTTATGACCATGCAAAGGTTCCTTTCGTAGCAAATAACTTTTATTGGAAAAACTTCCGGAGATATTCGAGGCAATATTCCCTCTACGGATATGTGTCTACCTGGCTACACTTTTCTAGATCGATTCAGCATTAGCGAACAGGTGGCGTGTAATATGGATCAGTAGGTAACCGAGCAGAGAAGAAGAGAGAGGACTACGTGAATGGAAGTATAGAACGCTGGATGTGTGTTAGCTTAAACTATTAAGCTCTTGATGGTAGATTGACGAAGCCTGACGTTGATTAATGCTAGATGAACATCAAGTAGCAATGTTACTTGGATGTTTCTATGGTCGCGATTACCACGATCGCGGCGGACGTGTGTTTAATCTCGTGGGTGGAAATGGCGTCCTTCGATAGAATTCGGCGGCCTCGCGGCGCTCGGGGTGATTAAGGATTATGAACGCGTACGCGTCCCATTGTGTCGCGATGCGATGCACGAAGGCCCCGCGTCGGTTTCCAATATCGTTCGACGCCTCTTGCACACTCGTTTTCCTTGACATACCTCGGAGACGAGCCCACGCGACGCCATAGCGATCCACCTACGTGTACTGCAACAGTTTCCACGCGAAACCTCGATTTTCCCGGATTCGCCCCGAGAGGAGTGATCGCGGCGGGGCCGTTTAGAAAGACCGTCCTCCGCGCGTAGAAAGCTAGAAGATAGTGAAAGTGTCAACACGCGGCTGGCTCCGGAATAATTATTTTCGGCAAGTTTTTAGGCCACTGCTGTTACCATGGGTACAGCCAAGCGCTGCACGCTATTCTTGGCGATTGTTCATTTTTAGGTAAACGGGCCACGTGCGAATCTCCTTCCTCTTTACGCAGATGCGACATGTGCTACATTGTCCTTAAGGGGACTATGTAGGCAGTCGTTTTTCGTGAGAAATAGACTCTGTCCTTTATTTATTTGTAAACAAATGAAAGCACATCCAGATATATGCTTTTACCCAATGTTTATTACTACCATACAGATCGGAAAAAAAGTAATAAGAAATATATATGTGCTTTAAAAATGGCGCTGCCGACGGGTAAACATTTTAACGTTTTTCTGTCGTTTTGCTTTAATATCGGTGTTAAAATGTGACGTAATCCGATTTCAAAGGCGAGATTCTTGTTTGTTGGATTCATAGTTTCCGCCCAAACCTATAAAAAGAACAATTAAATCAAAATCATGCGATTGGTGGCTGAAAAACGCCGATTTTTCCGAGAAAAATTCGTTCTTATTTGTGCGCTGCAAAAATCCGGTGACTCCTCAATTTTTTTATAAAAATCTCGAATTTTTACGGATCATATCAGAGGTTTGGGGCGAAATGGCACATGTTTTACACATCCTGTAATTTTTTTCAAGTCGATCTGAACCTCCATTCGTTCGCAATCAGGAAAAAACCAAGAGAAAAAGAGATTCGAGAAAATCGCGTTTAAAGTTTCTGGGCAAAGGCGACGCAATAAGTTACCGCTTGATCTTTTTAGCTGCCAAATCAACAATTTTGCGAATTTTAATATAACCCAAACGGCATTTTATTCAGAAAAGATAGTACTTTCGGAAAATGCAATAAAAAAAATCGATTTTTCGACTGCCTAGTCCCCTTAAGGGGGTATAGGACTATTGAACGACTGAAATCGACGGTTTCTTGTCGGTTGGATGGCTTAGATACCAAATAATCACCATACTGGCACTTTTCACAGTTTTTTATGTACGCATTAACGAGTAATGTAAAATAAAAAAATTGTCAGAATTTTGAAAATTATTCAAGTTATTTGACGCTAAAGATGGTCCCGCGTAGCGCGCAGCTGTTATTGGTGTACATAGTCCCAGGTGAACCAATCATCTAAAAGCAAAATGCTTTGGGATGATTAGTTTCTACACTAATACATATCGTGTGGAACTTTGGTGGCGAATTTAAACAAAAATTGTAAAAGTTGCACACGAATTAAGTTTTTTCCACATTTTTATGGGAAAAAAATCGTCTTTAATCAGTTATAAAATGTGTTTACAAACATCCAATGTTGATGCGGAAATTCCACACGATAGAGAAAGGAATTCTACAGCTCCAGTTAAAATTTTAAGTGAAAACATTCATTCGTTCAAGAGTTATGATGTACACCGTGTTTGAAAATGTAGTTTCGAGATAAACGGCTTCCCATACGGCAATACCGCTCTGCGAGGCCGTTACTCGACGGTGCACTCAATTACGTTCAGCGCTATAATTTCCGTAATTATTCGAATTTCCTCACGATACATTGTTGTAAATGTTCACAAAGCATGGCAATTTAAGAATTAACAATAATATAAAAATCCATTTTTCGAGATTTCAATAGTCATATACCCCCTTAAGGGGGGAGACCACTGTAAAAAATCTGAACAATTGATTTTTTCTTTTTTACATTTTCTGAAAGACGTACATTTCAAGAATGCTGTCCCCAAATTTTATGAATAAATTCGCAAAATTGACGGAGATATGGTGTTTTCCGTGAAGCGGTGTCAAACGCGCGACTGAGCCGCGCGGAACATTGAACGCGTTTTCCTCACAATGATATTTTTTAACCGCGTTGACAGTCTACAGAGAAAACTGTACGTCCAAATGATACGAGCAAGGGCATTTATTGTACGAAAAACTCGTCTCTATTACTTGACGATCAGTTTTTTTAATTAACGACCTGCTTCTATTTTTTTTATTAACATTTCCCCAATTTTGTACCCCGAAAACATGATTTTTTTTCAGTGGTCCGCCATTTTGTAATTCCTTGCGATTTTGGCTTTTTTTGATCGTCACGTAATAGAGGTAGGCTTCTAGTTTCTAAATATTATTGTCTTTTTTAATTCGGATTAACCATATAGCCTGGGCACTGTCAACGCGACAAGCATGTTTTTGCCGCAGCGCAAATTTTGATGAAGACTAGTATACAGATTCATGAATTTGATTTAAACAATTGTTCTTTTTTTACCCTTCAATATGTACATATTAACTATACTAAGCAATACATTGATTTACTTGCGTTGTTTGGTTTAAATAAATTCCCGAAAAGACCCTTACATTTCGGACCGTTACAGTGGTCGGTAGATGAAATTTCGTTATTATTAGCGACGTTACCGAAGAACAATCTCTTGAACTTGAAATTCTCTTAACCTTTTGTGGCCACGCGGGGTGTATCGCGCCCCAGGATATGTATTTGCCAATATTTCTGCAAATTTTTAGATCTTAATAATCAAATTTAATTTTTCAAAGACAAATTTCGGCATAACAAAATTTATTTACATTCCTGGAAAAAGACTATTTGAGCATTACGCATGTACAATTATCACTCGAAACTTAAAGGATTCAAAAATACGAAAATGGTAACTCAAAAGTGACGTTGGGGTGCAATGAACACCATGCGACCAATTTGTGATTATAAGACGGTGTGACCACGGAGGGTTAATGTTACGTTTCAGGGAAACCTTAAGACCTTTCCCCAGAATGCAGAGGAAATCTAGGAACACGCGTCCCAGAAACCATAATGGCGAGTAACACCGGGAATCTCTCTCACCCGCGCATTCCCCGTTGTTTTATTGTTCCTCGGTACTCTCGTTTCGTTGAGTTCGCCACGGCACCTGGACGCAATAAAGGATCTGACGAAAACGGCTGCGCCACGATAGATCGGAGACGTCCGGCTAATTCCTGCGTTTTACGAGCGCGAGATACCTCGCGTTGCTCGAGAATCATCCACGCGGCTGGCCACCTGGCCAGAAGTGGGACCCATCGGTAAAAAGTGGCTCACTTTCGTTGCCGTTCGAGCTCTACGATCTCTTCCTCGCTTCTTTCGATCGGCGTGGTCGTTAGAGAAGGGCGCAGAGCAATTAGATAGACCAGGAGCGTAATCAGTGGACTTTGCACCCTTGTATTTCCTGCGGGGTGGTTTTTATCCTCGCTTTCATTGAAATTACGCCATTGTGTAATGCAATACAATGTAGATTGTACGAAACCTTTGTTACCAAGGAATTCTGGCACCCTCGAAGAAGGGGCTTTGTAAAAAGAAAAGAAAACTGCATTTTATTCTTCAAATAAATATTTATAATCACCTAATGAATTTTATTGAATTCTCATTAAGGGGACTAGGCAGTCAGAAACTCGATTTTTTGTTGTTGCATTTTTCGAAAGTACCACCCTTCCCGATTAAAATGCCGTTTGGTTTATGTTAAAATTCGCAAAATTGAGGATTTTACAGCCGAAAAGGTCGAGCGCGCCATAAACCGTTTCTGCGCGCACGCAGGTAGACTAGATTCCTCTTTCGAAACTTTAAGCGCGTTTTTCTCGGAATCATATTTCCTCTTCGTTTTGCAGTGATTGGGAAAAAAGGGAGGTATCAGTCGATTTGAAAAAAATTCAGCATATATGAAACATGTCTAGTTACGACCTGGACCTACGCATAAGTCTGTAAAAACTCCTGGTTTGTCAAAAAAATAGAATGGCTCTTTTCCCTGGCGAAAAATGACGTTTCTTTAAAATTTGCCGTTTTGCAGCCACCATTTTTATAATTTTGATTTTTTTTCTTTTTCAATAGGTTCAGGGCAGAATAGGGACCAGGGCAAAGTATAAATTTCAGAGGATAATTCACAATTAAATTTCTTACGACCAGAATCATTGCAAAATTACAGCGGCTCCAAAAAAAACGCCTACATATCAGACGACTGTAGCGCTGTCATACATATGTATATAATATTCAAATCATTTCTTTTTTACTGGTTATAGTATTAATAAACATTACCCAAACGTACTAGTCACAATTTGTGTTCATCTCCTTGTAATTAATTCGCAAAAAATACTTGATTTTCGAGCGATCTGACTGCCTAGTCCCCTTAAAAATATTTTTCTTCGTTTAACTCGCCTGCCCCAAAATTCAATCCTGAGTGCGCCACTGATTGCGGTAGTAAAGTGTGAAAGAGGGGTGTAGTACAGTGCCGGTGAAAATATAAATTTGAAACTTGTGTTTTTATTATAGTGGGGTATAAATTTTAAGATACAATTCTTTCTAATGGAACTATCTCACTTTTCTGACCATTTACAATTGAACCTTCCTTTCGACCACTGCTGTATGTTGTGCAGGGTTAAGGGAGTAAACTGCACTTGCACTTTGCACTGCAAGAGTGCAGCGTTTAGGTTTAAAGGGAGTGTCTCTATACTTTCTTGCCTCGCTTTGTTAGATATCGATTGAATAGACACCAGGAATTATGTTAATCGAGGATTCGGGTGTTCGGTTAGACTCGAAGAATTTCGCAGGGTGTCGATAATGAATCCTCAGAGGACTAGCATAGTAATCGACTCGGACTCTCTTGCATTCCTGAAGTGAAAATGAAGAACGGCTTCACTCGCGACCCAAAATTCGAACCCCTTCCGACGTTCATTTCTCATCCTCTAATCGCTGTCCCCTGCCAGTGGACAGTGGCTGATTTATCGTAATTGATTTCTTTCTCAAAAATGAAAGTGTTGAGTATTCTAACGGTAGACCTTAAGATTATCAAGCATTGCACTACTCTGTAGGCTCGTATCAGAAAGTGTCGAAACACTGGACACTATTACCCAATCTTTATTATAAACTACTTATTTGAAACACTATTTGAGCGGTTCCTGAACCAATATCTCTCAATCGAGTGACGAGTGCTAGGTCCTTTATTCGCCACCTGCTATTTTTAATTTTAAATGTCCATTTCCATAAGTTCTGTGGCAGCTACGCGCAAAGTAGCAGAGTGGAAGAAGCAGCAGGGGGTGATTTACATATAAGCGAGCATCGATATCTGGTGCAACGTGTGCTCAAGATGCGCGTGAAAGCTCGTTGCAGTCGCCGATAGCCCGTATCTCATCGCGGACACACGAATTCCTGGGTCGAGCTGGCATAGAATACCGTCGACCCACTTACACACTGCGACTACTTTCACTTGCGCCGGCCACGCGGTACGTTCGAAGAATCCCCGAATAATCGTTTAATCTGTCTCCTGCCCTTTCCTCCACTAACTTCTCATCACTTTCGTCGAGGCCTCTGCCTTTCATCGACCAGGTAGCACATAGGGCACCTACCGCAGCTAGAAATTTATGGCCAATCGCGCGCAGGGAAATTCCCTTTCGTCTTAATCTCGCTCCTGTCCTTTCTCCTCTTATCTTCCATCTGGTACGACGAAGAAGAGCGTGGGAAGACTCATTTTCTAGTTCCGATAATTGCCTCCGTTCGTTTTGACTCCTGCCTCCACGGAAATTACCCTCTCGAGGCTCGTTATTACCGTGGCCACACTTTCTACCGTTTCGCGCGAAGAATCAGCAAGCGAGCATCGAGCAATCCTTCTTCTTCACTGCCTCGAACACTTCTTGAAGATCGCTCTGCTTGGCAACCGCCGTGGACGTTCTGGTTGCAGGGAAGCATGCGTTAAGAAGATTCTTTAAAATCGATTTAGGATCGAATTACCTGGTGGCCAGATTCCACAGAAGGTTTTGCAACACGCTCGACTCAGCTCTGCCACCGACCAAGATCAGCTCGCAGATGGACCTCTCCTCGCAGACGTTCGAAGGTTCCTCGGCGGATCGCGCCTGTTTGTGCTCCACAGGCAGGTCACCAACCCTCCACTTCGATAGAACTATACTGGGCTGGCTGAGAGTATTAACGTAGCAATTAATTGTCGAACAAAGAGCCCCGTCGAAGTAGAGACCGAGGAGTGTACTCACGTGGTGTTGTCCACCTTGACGGTGTTGGGCGTTAAGGCTGCCAGCAGCAGGCCCAGAGGCAGAAACGCGCCGATTAAATGCAGGATCTTCTTCCAAGGTGAAACTCTGCAAACCCGTATAAATAAACGGAGTGATCGGTGCATGGTAAGCCGCCGCGTTAATTAAGTAATTAATTCGAACACCATTGTTGGAGGGCAGCGCGCGGAAAAATAGTGAAACTGAATGCCCCGTCGCGATTAAAAGCGTGGTAGTTTCATTTTACGAGAACACGCCGAAAGCGTAGCTACTGTAACCATTAAACCTCGGCATAGGTTGCTTTCGTAAATAAAATACAAGCAAGCTTGCAATTTGGAAGCTTCGTACTGACGACGAATGGCACCAGCTAAATCTGAGAGGAAATAGGAAATCAAAGGACGAGCTGAAAGAAGCAAGCACATACCTCTTTCTAGCAGCGTACATGGAATGATCGTCACTGAGGAAGTTAGCGTGATGATATCCGATCGATGGCTGATAAAAGGAATACGGAAACTTCCTTGTGCTCATGAAAGTGGACTCTTGAACATAGACAAGCCCGTTATTCGGCCTCCTCGAGGCATCAAAGCTGTGCACAGTCGGCTGCTGACTCTGGTGGCCGTAAAGCCCCCCGGAATACTGCGATCTCGTCGGATCGACAACAGAAAAGCCCCCCAGTTCATGCTTCTGCGCGTCACCCTGGAACTTGGACGGCTTTCCCCAGAAAACGTTGGTGTCCTGCTGATAGACCGGTTTCTCCAGGTTCTGGAAGACCTGCTGATCTATCGAGCCGTGCTGCGCTCCCTCGTTTTCCGCGATCGACTGAGCAGACGGCAGATGAAACGGCTGATGAAACGGCTGATCCTTGAAGACACTCCCGTAATGGACCCTCGGCGCGTTCGCCACGTCCTCCTGGAATTTCGCGTAACTGTTCTGCTCGACTGCATCCTTCTTGCCCTCCTCTGGAGGCACGGTCTCGGGGAAGCTCTGTTGGAAGTTCGCCTGGTGATCGGCCAGGACCGACTGGACAGTTGGTTCGAGTACCAGCTTGTAGTCTTTCAGCTGCTCGCCATAGGAGCTGGAATCGATGTCATTCTCGAACCTGATGTGCTGCACGTTGTTGAAGGGGCTGGAGCTGATCCTGGGCTCTTTGATCTCTCCCAGGTGAACGCTGGGCCTGAAGTCCGCGCTGACGTTCTTCTCGTCGCTGATAGATAGAGTTAGCTTCCCGTGTGCCTCCACAGTTGCGGTCGACTCGGTGCTCGTCACCGTCTCTACCGAAAACTCGCCTTCGTTCGGGCCTTCCTCGAAGGACTCCTCGACTGGCTTTTCGTTCTCGCTGCTGGATAAGTCTTCGCGATCCTCGCCGCGCGTGAAGCTCATAGACAGCAGGACCAGCACAAGTATCGAAGGAGATCGAAGGCCCATGTTGCTGGTAAGATTTTATTGCCGCCAAATGGTTTCCATCTCGAAGTGCTCGCTAGACTAAACCGTCTCTTTCGTCGCTCCTCGTCTTTAACTCGCGAGACGCGACGCTGGCGTGGGCGCATTTTCTAAAAAGCGTGAACGCGATGGCAATTTGGTCTGCTAATCGCCAGCCTCACTCCAATTGCCGTTGACAAAGTGCTCGCTTAGTTCCAGCAGAGTGTTCAGCGCCTCGGAGAGCACGCTGACCAATGGGAGCCTAGACTGACGAAACGTCTTGGGGATTTCTAAGATCCTGGTTTCTCTGTTATCGGAATTACTGAAAGCTCTCAATCAGCCACGCGTACTACGTCAGAGAATATTCTTTTGACGGTCTTACGCTCTGCGGTCGAGCCGTATCGATTGTACTCCGATGTTGGGTTATTAAACGCGAAGATGGTAGTGCCAAGTCGGTTCGGCGAGCTCGGAACGAAAGTGGCGGGAAAAACGAGGAAGAAAGGATAACTACCAAGGGGGATAGCCTAGATGTCGGATGATATTCACGCATCGACAACCAGTTTCCAAGGAAAGTCCACCACGGGATAATGTGACGTTTTTACTGTCGTGAAAGACTGCGGAGTGGCCGGCTCGGCGTGAGAAATCACGAATGTAACTGAAGGTTTTCACGTGTCTCGAGATCTCTCGCTCGATTCTAGGACAGTTTTCACGGTGACGATAGCCACGCCAAAAATAAGTCTCCTTCGTGTATTTACATGTTTCACGGCTCCGCGAGCATTATTCTACTGGATCCCGAGTCTTAATTAGAAAACGGAACTGGCTGCGAGCAAGGGGGCCTTATCTCCAGTTTCTAAATAACCAAACTATTACTTAACCGAGACGTACTCATCGAACATATCGAACCCGCACATGTTGGTTCTTTACGAGACTCTGCAGATTTGCAGAATAGTGAAAAATATTTAACACGTATTTTTTGTTATCAAGGGCAAATATTTATTTTTAAAGTGTGAGTTTTTTAACCGGTTAACTGGCACGGTCCTTTTCACTATTCGGGCCCAAACTGGTACCATCGAATAATTAAGTGAATCACACAAAATTTGGTATACAGGTGTTTTTTGAGTCGCTGAACCGATTCCGGGGGTAATTTTTTTCATCTGACACCCCCAACCCCTAAAAAAATAGAATTTAGGGGTGAGTTTGTCAATTCTTTACTAAACCTTTTTTTATTTGTGAAGTTTTCTTGTCTATAATTCGATTGCAGCAGTTACTTTTTTCAATGCCACCCCCAACCCCTGAAAAATAAGGGTTTAGGGGTTTAATTTTTTAGTTTTTTTATTTTCAACGAAAAAGTTTCGAATAATTTTATACCTGAATTCTTCATCCATAAATTCCACCGCAAGTGCTTTTTTTTATCCGCGATCCCAAAAACCCCTATCTACAATTTTTCTATATCCCGATAGTATTTCAATATTTGGCGGCCATTTTGGTTCGCCATTTTGAGTCTGCCATATTGAATTTTACAATTCCAATGCCAAATTCAGATTCAGCGATCCCAAAAACCCCTATATACAATTTTTCTATATCCCGATAGTATTTTAATATTTGTCAGCCAATTTGGTTCGGCCATTTTGAGTCTGGCATATTGAATTTTACAATTCCGATGCGAAATTCAGATTCAGCGACCCCAAAAACCATTACATACCAAGTTTCATTCAAATCGATTGAAAAACAAAAAAGTTATTCCATTTGATCATATATATATGATACATTGCCAGAATTGGCCAGATTTTTGTTTGATCATATATGATACATTGCCAGTTAACCGGTTAATGAGGAATCTCCCTGCTCAGTTTATAGAAAATTTCAGAAAATATGTTTCCGACCTCAACTTAAAGAAATATGTATGAAATATTTTTCACTATTCTGTAAATCTGCAGAGTCTCGTAAAGTTCGACCTGGCGCGGGCCTACGGCGATTAGAAATGCAGATAGAGCCGAAGACGTAGGAAACCGCTGGATTTCTACGAACGGAGGCGTTAAACGGAAGGAAAAACGTTTTATTACGGCTGCACGGGATACGGAGGAAGAGCGGAAAGGGGTGAAAAGACTTTCTAAGACGAGTTTTATCAGCGAGCGGCGAGAGTCTGGCCTTATTTCAGACCGGGGGTCAAGCGGCGCGAGGAAAACTGGACGAAGGCTTAGCTTGTTAGATGCAAGATAAATACTTTGTACGGCTTCGACCCGAAAAGTCGCTATACTGGTACGATTTCACGGATCACAATGCTGCTTTCCAAGTTTCAACTACAAAGCATCCTACAAAGGAAGATAATTCAGTACACTTCTCAGTCTCTTTGTGTGATCAATTACCTACACCGATACTTTCTCGGTAAACACGTGGTATAATTAGAGGGCTCAGAAGCCAATCAGTGTAAGTCCATTAGCATTAAAACCGAGATTCAAACTTTGTCCTCTAAATAATTTTGCCTAGTAATTCCGTGCTCGATATAAGTACCGCCATTTATTGCTTGCGTATGAAAGCAGTGACTTAATTGATTTCTCAACTGAAAGTTTCAACATTAAAGAGGTTTTCGAACTACGCAACTCATTTTCAGGGAAAGTTGGACTTACACTGATTGGCTTCTCTGCCCCCCAATTAACACTAACACTGAAAGCTGTTGAAGCTTTGATAATACCGTTTCACCTGCAGACTTGGGCAAATTTTATTAAAATAAGAAATAAATTAAAAAAATAAGAAATAGCCATTTGAAATATTATTTCAGAAGTGCCCAGGTCTGGCCACCTGTTGCTTCAACCCTCCTATTAATGTGCTAAAGCAAACATAGTAGGTACATAGCTGAATGAAAAATATGCGATTAATAGTTACCTAACGATTTCATACCAGAAATAGCTTCAGCCGATTTATTTTGCCATCGATTCCTCGAGCTGGATTCAAAGGCACCACGCCCAATCTGCTCGATTTCACGTTCCACGATTAGCCTGCAATTAGCTTCATCGCGTTTGCTCGCCTACGCCGCGTACCCTCGTCATCCTTTCTTCGATTTCCCCGTCGTGTCGGAGCAGCATGGGTAGAGGGGTACAAACGACTTGCAAATCATCGTGGCCGTGAGAAGCCGTCGCCCCCCTTCCGTCTCCACCCAGCCGACAATGAAAGTAGACGTAGCCTGCACTTGACAGTCCGTCGCTTCTTCTTCGTTTTTCGATACGCGTCCCGCTGCTCGTTTTCGCGGTTATCTACGCTTCGAGAACGACCCAATTCCGGTTTCGAGTAGGCCAGCCGACCGCATCGGCGGAACGGAATCGGAAGGCGGGTAAAAATCCCGCCTCCGTTTGTATATAAATCGGAAACCATCCACGTCGCGTCGTGCCTGCTGTCTACGCTCATTTTGCCACGAGTTCCCTCCAGAAGCTGCTCGAAATCACACTTTTCAGTCGTCCAGTCTTCGAGTGACTAAGCTTCTAAAGGGTTTGAGCTTCGCTTCGGTCGATTCTTCCACTTTGGTGGGTGGTAACTTTTTAATGGTCCCTTTTCACGTGGAAATTGGTAACTGTTTGTATGGAGAATAAAAAGAGAGGTGCCCGGAAGGTGTCCTTTTGCACATCTTCCAAGATCCAGTTAAAGAGTAGTTGAATCTAGGATTTGGAGTAGACTCGGGTAGGGTCCGTTTTTCCGCTCGACTCGTCGAGCGTTTCTTTCGCGTGCAAACGGGACCAGGGCAGGCCGTTTAGTGATAAAATTCAGCACGAATAGAGCGAGGAGTTCTTGCCGCGGCGTCGAGGAAGAACAACGGCCGCGGTTTGTGGGTCGAGGATGGAAAAATTAGGGATCGGTGGAAATCGGGCGCGATGGATCGGAAGCTGCTCATAAAACGGAAACGTTAGGCTCGCGTTTCACTCGGCTCGAACGGGAATCCTATGATTCCGCGGTAGGGGGGAAAAAAGCCGCGGGTTTCTGGGCCGAGAAAGCGCAAAAATCGCGGCGGAACGATCGAGTCAGCTGTAGATTCGAGGCGCCTACCGCGAACAAGGTCGAATCGATGATTTATCGACCGTGAAGATCAATGTTCCCCGTCTTTTTCGCGCGCTCTTGGCCGACGAAGGAATCCGGCGTGCCGAGGCCACGAGTCTCTTCGAAACCTGCGGCGAATTCGTCGTGGAATAGCAGGCGCGGCGATGGAGTGAGCCATTAGTCTTCAACAAAGTGGAATCCTGGACTAGGTGTGTCCGAGGAGTCGTGGAAAATTAAGGACAGCTGATGACGGCCACTCGAATTCGCCAGCAGAAAAGCCAGCGCGAAAAGTAGCCGCTGATTGTCCACGCTGCTGCAATTAGTGCGTGACGAATCCTCTGCTTCTTCGCGATGACGATTCCACACCTTGTCCGTGAAGATTAAGATTGCTGGAGCTGGCAACCATGCTTCCAGTCTCCGCAACTCTTTCTTTCGCTTGGATATAACCGCGGCTATAACGAACTTGGGGCTATCAAGATAAACGCATCTAAATTTATTTCTAACACCTCGATAATCACTTATCAACTACTCGTGAACCATGTACCATCCAGTAAACAATATCGCACCTCGTGCACTAAGAAACTTGAGTCATCCCACCCCAAATCGCTCCCTGTCTTTAAACTTGCCCTCCTCGAGCTCCTCGCACCAGGAACCCCCGTATCATCGATCGAAGACCACAATCGCCGCGAATCTGTGTCGATTGGCTGATCGAAACGCGCCGATACTCCCGTTTCCTAGGACAATTATCAGCCAGCGAGCAGGAGAAAGAATAGATCCCGAGATAGGAGAGAAGGACGCATAGACCGCGTCCGTTCTCCAACCGACAAGGAGGGCGCATAGCGCGAAGAGCGTGCACCACGTGGCCGCCAGAGCGAGACACAAAATGGACCAAGTCCCCAGGAAGTGGGGACCTGGATTAAAAGCAAACGAGGGCAACGTGTCGGCGACAGAGCCATCTCGCACCTTGAGGAGTCGAGGTCGTGTAGTCGCGGAGTCGCGGAGTCGCGTGCCCATCTAGCTTCCACGATATCGTCGGCCGGCGATCCTCAGAACGAGACTTCCGGTTGCCTCCAGCAAGCAAACCAGGGGGGACGAGGTCCCGGTGGTCCAGCAGAGTCGAGAATCGGCGCCAGGCCGAGTCCAGGAAGTCGGACGGCGATCAACGACACGGTCAGTGCCGCGGTGCGTCTTCGTTTCTTCCTTCGCCGCTACCTCTTTGCTCTTCCTCCTCTGGGACGGATACAGCTCGCCGTCTCGAGTCGGTTCTACGCCACAGTCCACGGCTTTCTGGGTGGCTTCAAGGGTATTTCCATCTCGCGGCAAGTAATTGGTTGTACTCTGGTTACCTTGGAATTTCTGAGGGCTACTACTGGAGTCATTGAGTAGAATCTTTCATTTGTTTCCTCCGCTTGAGGATGTCGGAAGATAGATGCTTGGGAACAGCTAGCTTGAAGTTACCTTAGGACTTGGTTGAAAAGGGAAAAGAGTAGCATCGAGCGACTAGATTTAAGGGAGATCGAGGGACATCGAGGACGCGTGGAAAGTGTCAGTGTAGCGACTTTCCTCCTGCGTTTCAGATGGCGCCGAGGGGAGCCCTGTGCCTGCTCCTGGTGGTCTTGGCCCTGAGTGGGTGCCACTGCAGCACCAGGTACTTCGTCAAGATGAGAACGAACGCCTCGGAGCTGTTCAGGACGAAGGGTGATGGTTCGAGGGTGCTGGAGGAGCCGATCGCTGCCACGCCCACTACGCTCTACGATTTACCCAGGACCAAGTTCCGTATGGAGGACGATAGAATGATCAAGGACTTCCCTAGGCTAGAGGAGCAGCAGAAGAACCCGTTCGAGGCGTCCACGTTCAATCCGGACGTGCTGAACAAGTTCCTCGAGGAGTACGCGAACAGGATCAAGAGCAGCACCACGGAGAAGTACCCCAAGTTCCCGTTCAGGGTCGTCAAGCCTGCGGAACCCCTTACCCTGGAGGTGGACGCTCAGACCACCTCCTCCACTGGACCCAACTTCGAGCAGGACACTAAACTCCAGGGGGATGCTGTGAATTCCACGTCCACCGAGGATGGGGTAAGGTTTATGGCTGCTGAATGGTTGGGGAAATCTGAGATAAATCAGTGTCTTGAAATTCTTGTATATAATCTGAGCTTGGAACAGTTGCTGAAGAAAATGATATTCTCACACGATCGGACACGTATATACATATAAGATAGCAGGGTTTTCTAAGTTTCTAAGTCCCGAGCTAACGTCCACTATGCATGTTGTCGGTTACAGTTGAGCGAGGCCCTGAACGATACCCTGAAGAGGAACAAGTACTACGGGACGAATTCGTACGAAGATAGAAACGGCTGGGTCACGCTGGAGGCGATCCCATGGTCGAAGAGCAAGATCTCTAAATGGCAGGCCACCCCCAGCACCCAACGACCCTGGCCAGATGCGAAGCCATGGGACAAACCGAGCATTGCGAAGCCCTGGGCCTCCGATTACGCCGTCAGGCCGATTTACGAGAATAATAAGCCATGGTAAGCTTGTATAAAATTGCTCACTTTCTCTTCTTTCCATTGTGATTGCGACTTAAGTGGATGATGGCTACCAACTCTCGCTGGGACTGTAGCCTTGCTCGCTGACCTCCAATTACAGAACTTTAGTTCCACCGGCAACTGAAGCTATTATAAAATTCGAAACTCGAAAGTAACCGCGTCAATCCCCTTGCAGGTACGACAAGCCGAAACCAAACTGGCCGGAAGCCGTCAACGAGAAGCCCTGGCAGAAGCCCACCTCCCGTCCCTCCTATTACTCAGAGAAGCCCGAGGAGAATCAAGCTCAGAAATGGCCCCCGGAGAGGCCATCTTGGAACAAGTACACCGATCGTCCTAACAGCGACATAATCACAGACAGTCGTCCAGCCAATTTCCCAAACAATTGGAACAGGCCGCAGCCGACGAAGCCCAGTTACCAGTTCATCGATCGGTACGATAACAAAGGGGAGGAGAACAACGACTGGCACGACTTTCCATCGAGGCAGGACGACCGCCTGAGGCCCTCGACCGAGGCACCAGGCTTCTCTCACTATCAGTACGTGAACAACCACCCTCCGAGCTACCCTGGCAACGGGGACGGCCAGTGGGTGCTTCTGTCCACGAACAGGGGCTACTCCAAGTCCAAGCAGAGATCGATGAAGATCGACACAGCGAGGGGTACCGTGGGGAACGTGACCAAGAGCGTTGGAGGGAAGAAGGAGGAGTACGATCCGTCGATCGCTGTGATGACTTCCAAGCGACAGGTTAGGCTAGATGATCAAAGAAGTTTTGGCACTTGGGTGTAGGCTTCTGTGGGAGACTCGGGGTCAGAGTTCCATTGGTGTAACTGGTGTTTGTTGAAAGGCTTTCGAGTTGGGGGTGGTTCCTTTGTCCAGGTGTTCGCCGGGGTATTGTGGGGATCGAAGAACTCTGGTATCCTGAGTCCCTTTTTCAAGTCGTAGTAGTTGTTTTGTCAGATTTAGAATTTTTATTGAGATTTCCGTGTAAAAGATATTTCTTAGGGTGGGACATCTTTATATGATATTCGATAGGATATACTCTTGCTGTATTTATAGAGACACAGTCCACGTAACGGAAATCACTTGTAACTAGCTGGATAACCAATTTGTTTTCATCCCTAGCGACACTAGAATGCATTGAAAGTTACATAAAACGATGCCAGTATAATTGGTTAGTTGTAGACGTAAAAATCCATGGCTGATGGGGTGTTTTTTCACTTTTGCTAGTCGTAACGCGTTTGTTAAAAAAACGAGGCGAATTTACGTAATCGAAAGGAGGATGATCGCCTAAATCAGCTGCTCGTTTGTCAGGCATTAAATACTCCCTCTAAATTCCCATAAATTCAGGTTCATTAATAGGCAAGCTCGTTTAAAGTATCATTCGCTGTTAGGTAATTTGAAAAATGACTCGAGGTTCCAGTCTCGTAACCTAGATCTGCGAAGCTAGCTTAAACTAGTTTATTTATCCTGTTACTGTACACCCTTCTCTCTTATTCTCTAAACACTACAATTAGTACCCCACTTGTCTAATAAGTAAATAATACGAAACAGTGTGGAGGATCGCGGGTGCATGTGGCACCGGCAGTCGCTTGATGAAATATGATTTACCTAGGTCAGGTTGACAGTGCTACCGTCGATCAACGGCACCAACACCACCACGTCCCACGGAGGTCTGCTCGAGGTGGAGAAAACCTTCAAAAGCGTGGACCAGAGTCGAAACGAGTACGAGATGGAGAAGCAGACGTTGCCCACCATACTGAGGAAGAGACCCATCAGGAACACCGTGGCCAATCAGCCATCTAGCTCTGCTGTCTTAGCTGCCGTCGGTGCCGGTGAGTCCCCATTCCCTATTTCACATAGTCGTTCAATAATATGAAAGATCCAAGGAATAATTTTCTCATTCATGTCGCGTGTAAAGTCGTTTCGATTACCAATTACCATGCATGCATGAAAATTTGACATGCGTTAGCCTCCATAGTACATATTATGGAATAATTCGAAGCTGTTTCGAGGGGCAGGTAGCGGCGAAAAGAAAGTTTAAACTGTGAACAGTGAGATCAGATAAATATCATCATAAAAAATTCTATGTTACAATTTTTGGGGTTGGAAAACTGGAGGCTCACAGATTCCGGGGTTGAAAAATATATCAACGATACCATTATACGTCAAGACTAGACATAAAAATATGAATTTTAAAGTTTCTTTTCACCACAACAGTAGGAGGAAGAAATTAATATGTTCTGGATGAAAATCACTGTAACGCACTAAGCAGTCTCCATGAGAGAGTTCCAAGGTTTTGAAGGAGTAAATGAATGCGATGAAGAATTGAGGGATGAACGAAACCTTCTTGCAAATAGTATTAGCAACTAGATGCACATCGAATACAATGGTTATAATGTAACAGAATTATGATCACAGCAATCGAATTAATTTGTGTGCCTGTAGGTATATTACCCGCAACCATGGCAATGATGATACCAATGATACTTGGCCGTCGAAAGAGGGACCTGACTCCTCCCGACCTGGCTCACCTCGATTATCGCGACTCTGTCATGAATATTCGTGTTCCCACGAATAAACGTGGGGTCCATGGATCGAAGTTGAGATAGGGTACCTGAATTTATCGGAGAAAGCCTCTGGTCATTATTTAATGGGGATGATGACACGGAGGGAAGATATCTATCTTCAGAATTTAGCGGGAAATATAAAGCTTTGCTACTATTCTCTACTTTAGGTTTGATCTACTCTACTAGGATAAATTAAGAAATATAGATATATGTACTTGAGAATCCGTATCGAATCAAAAATAGATAGGCGCGTGTACATCAAAGTAGTTATCCATTTCAGTTGTGTTCCCTCCAGTGCTATAGATCACAGATTTTAACGACCGCCTGAATTTCGTCCCTAGAAAAGGGAAAGTTCCATTTGAAAGCGAGAACGGGCATTAATCGAGCAGTTTTGTCGAAATCAGGAATAAAGAATTAGAATCTCGAAAGTGAAATTGTCCTTGGAAGGGGACTGGAATTTTTATAGGTACAGTGGAATATTTTTCAAAAAGTGGCGAGAAATCTAAATTTATAGTTTTTCTAATCGACGAACCATGCAAATGAGATGAAAGAATCCTTCTCAAGGGAGCGGAAGGATAACAAGTTTGTTTGAAAATATTTATCGTATATTTATGTACATGTTAGGGTATCATATAGACGCATATATTATTTATTTATTTATATATTTATTTATAATATACTTTACAGTGTCTCGTCGTATATTTCGTCGTTGGCTTAAACAATAAAAGCACAAGTAGCAACAAGTGATAATAATAATGATCGAAGTAAAAGTGTTACGTCGAAATAAAATAGAACTTTTCGCCGAGTGTTTTTCAAAACCTTGCGCCTCGTTAGATGTATCCTGGTTTCGAAAAATCGTGGGTAGAGTGCACTTCGAACGCGCGCGCAGCGTCTGAGTGCATTCCATGCGAGAAATCCTATTCCCTAATATCCATTTTAAAGCTTGTCGTTCTCAGTCACGTCCAGAAACACTCGTCTCCTCCAAGCCAATCCCTGACCAACGATTTCGCGAGGAACGTCACTAAAATTTCCTAAAAAAATCCACAAACAAAAGCGTGAAACAGTGCTCAACTATTCCACGAGCAAATACATTTCAGGAAGTCCTAAAACACAATAATCCGATGATCTACAGTCCACAAAGCATTTACCTCCAAAAAGTACCTAATATTAAAACCGAAATAAAATTTATTCCTTAGCTGTCTCTAAATTCATTGCGTCACGAGAAATCGTCTGAAAGGGAAAATAAGGGTAAACGGTATGACAAGGATCATTCCCCCAGGTGACAATTTTCTGAGACCCAATTCTCTTCAACTTCTCACAAAATGGTAATGTTCCGAAATCCTAGGATATAACTGAGCCTTCGTCAAATCGTTTACCCCTTCGCGCCGTTTCGCCCCCAGAAACTTTCTCCGTGTCGTCGAAAAGCAGCGAATACGTCAGGTGAGGCAAGCTGTCCAAGAAAAGGAACTCTTCCAGCGGAGAGAACTGCCCCCAGTGGAGTCGTCCACCTCAGCAGAATGTCCAAAAGCTTCGGGACACGAGGGACATCCGTTCGAGGTTCCTGGCGTTCCTGAAGAGAGAAGGTAGAGAAGACGTGACAGAAGAAAAACTCTCGGTATCGTCACTCGAGTCCATTGTTCCCTCATGTCTCCTAAAGGAAACCCTCGTCACTCCTCCCCGTTGATCCTCTTCTGCACGTGGCCGATATATCTGGCGAAGCCCTCGCTGGCGTGCTTAAGAATCGTCAAGCCGAGCCTGAACTTTATTTCGGCGATCTTCTTCACGAAGTTGAAGAGATTGAAACCGTTCTGCTCCGGCGGCTTCCCCGTGGTCGGGTCGATCCACTCGACGTTGCTCTCCTCGGTGTCTTTCGAGCTTTCCGTCGTGTTCCCCTCGACCTCCGTCGCGGCCGACGACGACGCCACGGAGTCCGTCACCCCTTCCGTGGACGAAGAGGCCGGTTGCGTCGACGAAGAGGCCGTGGAGAACGTCGTGGACGCCGTGGTAGTCTCCGCGGTGGGACTCTTCATGGTGGCCTCCTTCAAGCGAGTCTTCTCCTCCTCCTTCTGTCGCCTCCTCTGTGCCTCGAAGTCCTCCACTTCGTTGTCCTTCCTCCTGTCCTTCGTCTTCTCGCCATCCTCCCCAGGGAGAGCAGAATCGATGATGTTGAGGATCTCGTTGCTCAGGTTCTCCTCCTTCTCCTCCTCCTCGAGCTCCCTCTTGGATGGTATCACCTGGATCACAGAGTCCCTCTTCCACCTCAGGTAACTCGGCTTCATCGCGAGCGAGCCCGTCGAATCAACAGACCTCTTCGTCCTCAGGAACCTGGGCCCATGCTCGACAGCAACAGCAGCTGGAGTGATCTCCACTTCCTCGTAGCCCTCCTCTGGCCTGGCAGTCTGAATCTGCCCGTACCCCTGAACAGACGCTTGAACAACTCCCCCTGGTAAGTTGAAACTCTGTCCTGCGTCGTGATCGAACTGCGCCTGGCCACTTTCCGTCGGCTCGTAGCTGTTCGCCAGTTTCCCAGGCGTGGACAACGCGGGGACCTTCTCCTCGTACGGTGGGTAATCTTTGGGGACGCTTCCAACGACGAACTGACGGTTCGCCGACCCAGGGACCGACTGTCCCACCACGTACGCCGATGGTTTCGTTCTGTCGTAATAATTCGGGGTACTGGGCGCATCAGGGTAGCGATGGTCCGTGTTCTTGTGCTTGAAGCTGGGGGCTGTGTAAACAGGGGACGAGGATGGGTACCTTTGCTCGTTCTTCTTGGTCGTCTGAGGCTCGTAACCCCCGTCGTGATTCTGGTACCGGTAATAATTACTATCGTAGTCCTTGTTGCCCGCATAATTAACCTCGTCGCTGGTCATACCCTGAAGAACCTTGGACAGAACCTCTTCCTCGCTCTGCCCATAGTTCCCACCGTACTCGTCCAGGTTGTACTTGTACTTGGGCTCCACTTCGTAGTTCCTCCGAGCTATCGCGCCGCCGAAGGGGTACAGGAAGTAGGAGGCCAAGCCTAGTCCAAGTCCCACCAGTGACATCACTCCGAAGCTAGGCATCACCTCGCGGCTAAGAAAATTGTAGATCTGCGTGCTGATGGGCTTCTGAGGAGGCTTCTTCTTCATCTTCGTCGAGTTCGCTGTCAGCTTGGTCTCGGGCGCGATCTTCGACTCCTGCACGTCGTTCTCAGCGATAGACTCCTCTGCCAGCAGCTCGAGCTCCGTCGAGCTGGCTGTCACCGGCGCAACGGTGGTCGTGGTGGTAGATGTGGACGGCTTGCGACGCCTGACCTTGTTCTTCTTCCTCTTCGTGGTGTGCCTGGGCCTCTTCGTGGTCGAAGTCGAAGTTGGGGTCGTGGCTGAGGTCGTAGAGACCGATTCCTCCGTGTTCACGTTGACCTTCGTTAACTCGCGGTTGAAATCGAACTTCAAGTCTATTTTCGAGCTGTCCAGACTATCCTTCTCCTCCACCTTCTCTATCTTCAGCACGGGCGCGTTGACTTTGATAGACTCGATCTCGATGTTCGTCGGGTCGTCCAGAGGCTTCTTCAGCTGCACCTTCAGCACGTTGCTCGCTTTCGTGGCGACGGGCTTCGTCTTCACCTCCGTCAGTTCATTATTTAAAATAGATTTTATGGTCGTAGTGGCAACCACATTCGTCGTGGGCGAGCTGGGAGCCTGCGTGGTGGTCTTCTGGGTGCCCATCATGATCGAGGCTTTTATCTTCGTCACGAACATAGGCTTTTCCGTGCTCTCTGGCTTGTTCTTCGAGATCGTGACCATCTGCACTGGCCTGAAGGTCACCTTCTCGATCTTCGCTATCGAAGCATTCTCATTCCTCACGATATCTGGCTTGACAGTGGTCCTCCTAATCGGCGGTTTCGGTCTAGCCAGGTGGTTCGGCCTGGACGTCTTGGAAACGGACGGTTTCGACAGCAAGGTTGTCTTACTGGTCGCAGTCTTCGGCTTAGGCGTCGTCCTGAGGATCTGAACCTTCTTCGTCGTGCCAGCGAACGCCTCTTTGCTCTCTAGCATACTCACGGTAGTCTGAAAGAGTTTGAAAGTCGTGTTCTGCGGCACAGGTTCCAGCTTCTCCAGACCCTCCACCTTCTCTGGCTTGGAGTCGGTCGTTTTTTTCGTGGTCACGTGGACCGTCCTCCTCGTGCTCGGAGCCTCTTCCATCGTGGTGGAAACCGGCATCGTCACTTTCTCGGCCACCCTTTCAGTGGTCTCCACACGCTCCATCAAGGTGGTTGGCTTGACGGTCACGCGCACCTCGGTCTCTGGGGGTGGCTTGGTCTTCTTCTCCATCTCGATCGTTTTTATCGTGGTGGAGGGAGGGTTCAAGAGGATCCACGTGGAGATCCCTCCGGTGGTGGTCGGGTGATTCTTGTACGCCGTCATCAGCCGCGTGGAGCTCATCTCCCTCTCGAGCTCTTCTTCGGTCATGGCCATGGCCTGGCCAGGGTGGCTGCTCTCGAAGTAGCTGAACTTTGAGTTTATCGGTCTACCGAAACCTATCGGCTGGCCATTCATCACTGTCAGCTCCTTCATCGGAGTGACGTCGTCCCTCTCCACTGGCTTCTGAATAGCGATGGGCTTCTTGATGATGTTGCTGTCGAGGACCTTCCCTGGATCTTCGGGGCTGCTCGCGTTGAGCAGCTGGGTGGCCACTGTCCTCAGGGACTGGTCCATGTACTGTAGGTCCTTCAGGTGACGCTGTGTGTCGTTTGCTTGGACGCTGAAATGAAATTTTTTAATGAGTCTCGTGAAATGCTACAGTGGATAGTGAACATCCTCTGAGCAGGCACGTTTAAGTACATTTAGATGTGGGAAATTGTGGTCTGTTTAATTGAATGTTAATCGTGCCATTTTAAATATTCCTTACCTTTTGGGTGGGAAGTTTTGAGGAATTTTAGTTAGATAGAAGATTCTATTCTTACAGTGCTACCTTTTAATTGGGTGGTATCTGGATCTGGATCTGGCACCGAGGGAGATATTTTTACGAGATGGTTGGGGCGTAGGATGCTTGGGAGGGTATCTCGTGATGAACTACAGTGTCGAGTACAAGTCGCAAATTTCATGGTTACAGAAGAAAAAGAATACAAAATTTGTTCGTTTGAATGGTTTATTTCGGTTACAATTGACTGGCACAAGTACTAGCAATGCCCTAAAGTGACGCAAGTTCTAACGCTACGATTACAGTGTAAATTCGTTTCAGTTAATACTGCTCTTTATCTCTCTAAACTACCCTCTACAAACATTGCATACTTATCAGTAAAGTTTTAAAGCTACTTTTGGCGAGGTTAAAATGCATTATCCAAACAGCATTTTACCATCCATTAAACCCCTTACCTGTTAAGATCAATTAGAAGTAAAATAAACAGAATCACCTTTAAAACTATTTACCATAAATAATAAGTTCGACTGCTCTACAATAAAAAAGGTATCTATACGATGTGAAAAAGTAATCAACACGCTTTCCACAGATAAATCTATGTATCTGGGTCCATAAACTATTCGACAAAAGAATACAAGATTGCAAGCTTCGATCTCTAATAAAAAAAACCCTTCCCTTGCTTTTAAAACACCCTGTCGAGACGAAGCCTAAAAAAGTCTTCATGGATCTAAACAGTAAGATTCATCCATGAAAATCGTGAGCATCACTTTCTCCACACCCTGTACACTGCTGACTCAGTGTCCACTTGGAACTCCTTGCCCCTCTTCAGCATCCACGTGACACGGTACTTTTCACCTCCACCTAAACCCACTACAGTCTCCAAGCTGTACACACCAACAACCTAAAGTCTCCCACAACTCCACCAGCATCACCGAAAAAGGAAGAACCTAATCACCGACCCCTACAGAGCTTCATCTCTTCCTCTTCTTCCTGCGACTCTTCCACTCGTTCAACCTGCCATACTTGTCCATCGACCGCCTCGCGATCTCCTCAAGGTTGGGCCAGTAGCTGCCGGCAGCGTCGTCGTTGGCACGACCGAGATTGAACGAGCTTGGGAACACCCAGGGGAAGAGGAACGTGAATATACCAAGAACCCCAGCTGCCAGAGCAGTGAACGGCGCAGCAGCCAGGCTGAAGAACCCGTAATGCAACGGGTTGACGAACGTGAAATAAGTGAACACCGACGCTAAGGAGTCCATGATACCAGCTGGAGAGAGGTCATACTCATCGTCGTCGTCGGCAGTGGAAGGAGCTTGGGACGAGGAAGTTGCTGCTAGCCCCGCTGACTGGGAGGGAGAAGAACTGGCTGGACTGGCATTTGGGTCGCCAGGTGATTGCACCAGAGAGTTCAACCCTGGGTCATCGTTAGCTGGATCAGAAGCAGCTGCTAGGGCTGAAGAATCTTCTTGGGAGTCAGTAACCGCGCTATTCCCTGGCAAGTCCGTTTCATCAACTTCCATTAACGAATAATCAACTGGGGGGGAAGCCTCGACTTCCGTCGAAGGGTCAATTTGGGAGTTAGAGCCTGAGACGCTGATGTGTGTGCCCTGGAACACCTCGAAGTTAGACAGGCCCGAGGGTACGTAATTTTCTGGAGGAACACCTCCCTGTGGGTTCTTTGGGGGACTATAGTAGCCACCCTGAGGCCATACAGAAGGACCAGAGGAACTAGATTGGTAGATAGGAACAGCCTGACCTAGCCCAGGGTCTAAAAACCCATCCTGACTGACGCCAGCGTACTTGTCCCCGTAAATCTCATAGCTACCAGGGTTGGGCTGGATACCAGCTTGAGGTGCGGTAGGTTTCAACATGTTCGTATTGAACACATGTGAATTGATGATGATGTTCAAGTCAGTGCAGCCCTCCTTGCTCTGAATAGTGTTGTTGATCCTCGTGTAGGAGTTGATGAGAATCGTGGGGCAACTCTGATCGTAGGTTACTACCGGGGTCTGGGGTTCGGGCACCTTGTTCTTGTCCTCGTAAGAGGTGAAGCCTATGTGCACATTGGGACCTGGCTTCGAGGTAGTCGAGGGGGACAGCTGCGAGAGCAAAATGGACGGAGGATACGAGGTATACTCTGAAGAAGACCCCGAAGGCCCTGATTGCCCATAATTCCCAGGCACCTTCGCCACGACTGTCGTCCTATTAGGCTTCCTCGAGTCAGTGTTTATAAAATGAACAACAGTGTTCTGCGACACCTGAGTCTGGGGATTGTAAACCGTCTTATTCTTCAACAACACACTCCCCAGCCAACTGGGAAGCTTGAAATTGCCCGGCGTGTAGCTTGGGCGAGAATTGACAGGGTAAATGAAGCCAGGCTTGAAAGTCTGAACGTCACTAGGTTTCGAGGGCCTGTTTGGCTCCAGATTCTGGTAAACCGGGTCGAACACAAGGCTGGCCGGCTCGCCTGCCTGATCACTTTCCACTATGTGGCTGCCGTTCGTCATGAAAGCCGGGATTTTCAACCAGTGCATGATTTCCTGGAGACTGGGGCTGGTAACGGGCACGGGGTGACTGAGGCTCACGTTCTTCGGGGGAACTGGTTTGGTAATAGCCTGCTCGAGCTTGGGATCGTCCCCGAACGAGGTGTACTTTTCGTAATTCTGGAAATCGTCCACGTTCTGTATGGCCCCGTTCGGCCAGTTCTTCAGCTGCACATTGTGAACAGACGCGTTGTTTCTACTGAAAGGGATCTTGTTCGGGCTGACCTTCGTCTGGCCCTTCTTCCTCAAGCTCGACTGACCGCTCGAGGGCTGACGAAATTTCGTTCGGTTCGAGTGCTTCGAGCTCCAGTGGCGAATGGATAAGTTGTCACCTTGGCGAGGAGGAACTATCGACTGGTTATCGGAGCTCTCCACGTGGATAGAGGAAGGTGTTTCGAAAGGAGGCGCAGCATTCTCGAGACTGAACGTGCTAGTGATCCTTTTAATAGCCGCTACGTGATCGAACTCGGTCGTAGACTCAACCTCGACGGAACCAGCCGAAATTTCTGCCTTCCGATCCGAGAATTCCGCGTTCGAATTGAGGCCCAAGGCTGGGCCCGTCGATTGTGAATTATTCAAGCACATTTCGTCCGTCCTTCTGGACAATTTAACGTCCCTGGAATCTCTCGAGACGCCAGTTGAGTTCGTCCTCAACGAACGCTTCCTCGTGCACGAAATTCTCGAATTCGGATGTCGATCGAGCTTGCTACGTGAATCGAATTTGTGAGTGGACTTCCTCGACGGGGAGTTCACTAAGTCGCTAGAACTAGGTGGGATATTTTGACGCTGACGAAAGAGGTTCTTCACCGTGGGTAAATTCTCATTTCTAGCTACTTTGCCATCGAAAGTGTTGGAAATTCGGTGACCACTGTCCCTACCGAGCTTCCCTACTTTGCTTCTGTCCTCGAGCTTCGAGTCGGAGCTCGTTCTCATCAGTTCGTCGACACTTACCTCGGCGCTACGTTCGATAAGGGGGCCCATTGTATCGTGATAGTAATTAATGTACGGAATTCTACGATTTCCGGAATTCCACCTGTACCTGCTATCTTCTCGGGTGTTTTGCAAAGTGCTGGTCGCTTGCACGGGCTTCCATTCCTCGGTGTTTGATCTCGCTGGCTGCGACGATCCTTCTGCAATACAAAATAAAACGGTGTCCAGGTCAGACTTAAAAGCAGCAATGAGATATTTCACATTTATTCTTCTTTTTTATTTTTACTTCCTATTTATATTCTTCAACTCTCCTCAAATTCTGTGTAATAATAATTGATGGGACGTTTTGAGAATCGTGCAGATATCGAATAACAACGCTGCTAATCCTAATCTCGTAACAGAGGTGTTTGCGAGAGATTCGCGTGGTATCATACAGTATGTTAATGGAAGAAGGAAACTTTCACGTTATGAAATGGAATTTCGTAGCATTGGAATGATGATTGGAATCGATGCAGTAACGCACGGGGCCGCGATCATTCGCTCAGAAAATTTGCATCACGACTCCGCGAATTACGTTGCGTCGTTAATGTGCAATTTCTTAAGGATCGATTCGTGTAATCAGCTGGCACGGGTCGTGCTTTCCTCAGGCGTGGAACGATGACAGGGTGGAAGTGAGGAAATACCGATTCACAGGAAACGACCGCTTCGGGGCAATAGGCGCTTCGTTTGCTAGGACCGAGCATAGATAGAATAAATAATTTCCCTGGGTACAGGGAGGAAAAAATCGATATAAAATTATACCGGCAGCTTTGAAAACTCTTTTATAACGAAGGACCTTAATAATCTACAAACTTCTGCTTCTTCCTTCATCGTTAAAACGCGATCAAAGCTTAAAAGGAAGTGAACATGCAACTGAAATCGCTGGGAAGAATAAAATTTTCGCCAGATCACCGTAATTTCTACATTTTAATACGCCCGATGGGGAGTCATCTGCAAGGAAATTGCAGTGCGCTCCAGCTGATTAGAGGCTAGCCTCTCGAGACTTTCACGGAAATCGGCAACGTTTCACATTAACCGATTTGCAACTGAATAAATACAGCCCCGCTGGGACGATTCTCGAGGACTTTAATTTCCACAGGAAAGTATCGCCATTTCCTTTCCGCTCTTGCAATCGCTTCCTCCACGATCCTCCCTCGAGTATATCGGTATGTTCACCGGTCGTTTCACGGTGGAATCGCAATATACCTACCAGTTTTCTGTGGCCTGGCGTCCCCCGATCCCGACAGCAGCAGGATCACCACGACCTTGAGAAGTTTCATCCGCATTTTGGCGCTGCAATAATAAATTAAAAGATCGTTAATCATAGATGTGAGTTTTAGAAGCTTCGGCACAATTGTGGATCTACTATCTTCCTTCTCCACTTCGATAGAGGCCACAATTTTCAGATTCATATCCCCAATAATTTGTTTCGCGAGACGAAGGCTATTATTCGACGAGAATTTCGTGAAAGGAAACGTTGCTTCGGGGGGGGGGGGGGGGGGGGGTAGCGAAAGTTGGCGAAAAAACTTCCCATCGAAGGGGCACGAGGATCGAGAAGCACGTCTCGCCTCGACCCACTGATCCTGAACCTGATCTCGATCGGGGATTTCTCGCTCGTGTCACTTCTGACAGGAATGATACCTCTGCTTCGAGCAAGGAAACCCGCCACGTTTTCGTATAAAGAAATAACAGCTCGACCTCGTAGGGAATGAAATTCTCGGGGCCGAACATTTCCGCGCCCAAAAATCGCCTCGCGATGAATTATGGGGGAGTGACGCAATGCCGACAGACACTTCCGAATTATTTTTCAAGTGCAACACGCCGGGAATGCTTTATCGCTGATTCGCGTACGAAGGTCTCGATCGAGGCGATCGTTGGTATTCGATCGCCATGCGCCGGTCGTTCGGTCTGCGACGCCGGTCGCATCGAAATGAGAAAATTTCTGGCCGATCGTTGTACCACGAGACAAGCAGAAGCCTCGAGGAAGCAACCAACGATTTTTTGAGTATACATTAAGATTCTTGTTAAATCTATGTACTCCTCAACCCTTAACCGGTCACGTGGAGTCTGGAAGACTCCTGCTAAATTATTTTCCCTATATTTTCCTTCATTTAATTCGACCTTGTTTCACAATACGCCGTGTCACGAAGACAACTGTCAGTGATTTTGAACAAAACATGCAGCAAGTATCTTTTAAAATATATAATAATAATAACTCCAATATATCTTAGAAATAAATTTAAGCTCGACAATGTCGGTTAAGGGGTCCCCTACAGCACACCTTGTTGCAGGAACGTTGCACACACGTTGCAGTACATTACAATGTTGCCGTTTGGTTGCAGGTTGCATTGCAATATTCCTGCAACATTGTGGAAACATTGCCGTGCAATATTGCGCTCGCAACGTATGAGCAATATTTCGGCAATATTGCACACACATTGCCGTGCAATATTGCAATGGCCACGTTTGTGCAATATTTCGGCAATATTCCGTGCAATGTTTCAGATATCAAACCGCAACGTAACTGAGACATTTCGGCAACCAATGTGCTGTAGGGGTTAATCCACCCCTCGGAAAAGATCCAAAAATTCATCCCCTCTGCTGGAATCTAATTTCATTACTTCAATTTCCTCTCCTTCTCGAATACCCACGTTCACCTTAACAACTTCTCGTCCCCCCTTCTAGATCTCCATCTCCCCCTGATTTCTTTCCAAGCAGGCCGACCGATGATTCAGCCGAAAAGAAGCTACCCAAAGGCTGGCTACTCGTTCTATTTCGCAATCACGGTCCTACCTCCCCCTTTCTCCCATTCGATTTCGTATCGCCGCGTGGTAAAAGCGGTGTTTATTTTTACCGTTGCATTTTTTCGTTTACATTCGTGTCCGGTAACGGTACCTGCTACGTATCGGCTCTTAGGCCTTGATTTGCATGCGGACGCGCGTTTCTGCGCCACGGGGTCGGCCAGCGTGTCAGAAGACGTTGGAAATTGCGATAGGCCGATGGTCTGGTCGTGTTGCTTGCTACCACGGTTAACGTACCGTTAGAATGTGTTTAATATGTGTCGTTTCGAACACAATCGCTGCAAGAAACGGGGCCCCCCCCCCCCCCCCCCCCCCCCCACGTCACGGTATTTTATCGTGATGGGGTGTTTGCAACGAATCAAAAGTTATCGCGGTTTGAGCACGGTGGATTTCCAGGTCGCCTGGGATTAGTGAATTTTCTGGCTCGTTTCGGAGTGACGATGGTCCTCGCCGCTCGAAATGGAGTGTTGGTGACGAAGCGAGGATGAACATAGCGAAGAATGTCGAGGGTGAGTAGGGTTGTTTGAAGGGGTACAACGACGAAGGGATGAATGGATTAAGGGAGGAAGAAACGAAGAATAAAATGGTAGTGAAGAAGCAAGGAACCAGATAGCAGCGGAGGAAATTCCCAACACTCTCTTATTAAACAATTATAAAGAATATAAAGCAGAAAGTTTATTGACCGCCAATCTATTAATACTCAGCCAATAACTTTCTACCGTGTCTTTCTTTCATTCGATGAAACACCGTAGACTTTCATTAAGAAAGGGAAAAGGAAACCCATGGCGTGGACACCAGGAAGAAAAACACGATCTTATCGTTCGCAGTCTACGACCAGAAGAAACGTACGCATGCATACGTCTATGGAGTGCAGAAATGCAACTTGCTGGTTACCGAACTGCGATCAATAGTCAAGGACGTCGTTCAAGCACATTTCCCTACCCTCTTTGCAGTTCTCCCCAGTCTTCCCTTAATCCAAACAACCCTAACTCCCATTCATCTCAAGAAACTATACCCTTCGATCCCCCTTACCTGATTCAAAGGTGTCGCTGGAGCTGCATTTAAGCACCACGTAAACCGCACGCACCGAACGGACGATTTAGAAAAGTCCAACTACAGAAACTACGGAAACTATGTGACTCGACTAAAAGGAAAAAAATCCGCGTGAACCGAAACACTATTGGTACCGCGACGACGAAGAGAAAAGAGCGAGGGGAGCAAGTGCTACAGGTAGACTCGGAGCCGCGACGGCGAACTGGAGGAACGCGAACGGAGCCGCGAGTGTCGTCCAGGTGGACGATCTTTCGACAATGGTGCACGGCTGACTGAGTCCTCGCCGAGAAGGTTGGAGAAGGCTGGGCCCGCGTGCACGCAGCCTGGCCACCAGGTAATCCACCAAGGTGGAGAGGCGCCTGGCTCGTGCACGAGTCATCGGGAACCCGTTACTCCGTTGGATACGTTGGAACGAGATCTGCTCGGGTTGAATAACCTTCGCGCGCGCAGCCAGCCTAGCCAGTCTTCGTGACTACCTTGGCCGATCACCTCGGGAACTGGGTGAATCTCTACCTGGGGGACTGGGCAGCCATCGCCGAAGGGGGAGGCGTCAGCGGGCGCGCAGGAATTCCTCGGTGATGTAACGACCAGGCGGTGAAAAATTCCACGGATCTTGGGGGAAGGAACGAAGTTCGAGATGAGCTTCGTTGCTTGCCTGATAGGAGTAATTAATTTATTAAGGGTGGAATTAAAGGGTGACAGGGGTAGTTCGAAGGTAGTTGCCTACTTTCGGGATGGATGCACTAATTAATCTAAAAAAAAAAATTAAAAATTAATTTAAAATTAAGTTCACTACCTAATTAATTTATTACATAATTTGGATTGTAATAATGCAACTACCTACACAGGAGATATATCAAATTTTTAAACATTATAGACAGTTTTGCAACAACTTCACTGTGCATAAAAAATATCTAACTCCGTAATGTTCACAGGTACTCTTCTCCAAACTGACTTTTAGCCCTGAGGCCCTTTTTGCATCCAACAGTACAATTCACGTCGTTAAAGTAACTAATTGAGGGGAGAAGGTGATCATCTGTGAACAGTGTGTGTAGAATCTCTGAAACGAGACTGTTCCTTTATTTCCACGGAATTAAGATGGTTTAGAAGAGTGTAGCGCTTCCTTGTGAGTTTTCTTAAAGAAGAATATCGTCAGAGGAAGCTTTATTGTCCCCAACTCTTCTTGCTTTTCCCAAGAATTAATCACGAGCAGCGAAGAAGTTCGATCTTATCGTTCTAATCACGATAGCGCTGAAGGGAAACTCGGAAGTGATCGATTAGATAACATCTAATAAAAGATAATACATCTAATAGATATATTTAATAACGTCTGGGAGCGTCTCGGCACACATACGTGCATGTATAATTACACGTGCGAATAAGACTGGTGTTATTCGGTAATAACACGGTGCATTAACTTCATCGTGCACTGCTTTTCCCATGAATATCTCCCCTCAGCTCTTAACTACCACTCCAAGCGATATTTCTCGTGCCCCACGAATCTAATGAAACGAAAATCGTGCGTTAACACGAGAAACTGGAGCGAGGGATTGAGGAGATCGAGCTGATAGACAATCCAGCGTAGGATAGTTTGAATAAACGACCGGAGAGCACCATACACGATTTTCTATAACGATCAGGAAGCTTGGAAAGTGGAAAGTATTCGCGAACGGGGGCCACTGTTATCTCGGATGGAAGCCATGGTCCAAATGATTCATGAAATATCGGTTCGAGGAACGAGCCTCGTTTCGTCGATCGAGTTTTTAGTGCTGGATGGTCTTGGAAAAGAAATGCGCGGAGTGAAGCGAGCGGAACGAGGTATTTTTATGCTCCTCCTCGTGCAGAACAATTTCTGCTCGTATTTTCCGCTGCTCGGTATGGAACGTTATTCGATATTTATCGCTGGCGAACCTGAGCCCTCGAAAATAAAAATGGACCGCGTCAATTTTCCTTAATTCCTCTTGAAGCGGCGCGCCTACTCTCCTACAGGCTGGGGATCATGGTCAAGGAGCGTTCTGCAGAACCGATACGGAAACGCAATATCCGATTCGCTTCTATCTTAAAACAGGTTTCCCGTGTAAAACCTCGAGTGGATAGCAAATCAGCGCTTCGTTTCCCAACACCACGAGCGCGTCGTTACAAAAATTATTTCCCCCAGAGAAAATTCGCGAAACTCCTCGAAACTGATCGTATCGAAGCAAAGGTACACCAAACACCGTTACTCTTCTCTAAATTACGACCACCTCCTTGACCCTCCCCCATTGACTGGCCGTGAATCTTCGTTTCCTAACGAAGCTCGTTACGCGATCATCGATCTCTGGTGGGTTAAGCGAGGAGTCTATGTAGGACGTCTCTGAGGCATCTCTGTTCCTCGCTTATGGGGTTATATGTAGTCAGGCGGCTGAAAAGCGGCAAATGTTTGTGAATTTTTTTTTTTGAAAAAGCGCAAGCATATATTTTTACAGAACTTTTTGCACTTAAAAGAACAACATTTAATGAACATTTGGTAATTTTTTCGTAGAAAAATATGTACGTTTATAATAAAGTAACACCCGACATCCAAGAAGCCTTCTTAAAAATTTGGTTTGGT
Organism: Andrena fulva; assembly: GCA_946251845.1. Classification (NCBI taxonomy): domain Eukaryota; kingdom Metazoa; phylum Arthropoda; class Insecta; order Hymenoptera; family Andrenidae; genus Andrena; species Andrena fulva. The sequence goes on along the minus strand of OX276329.1, from coordinate 53,534,637 downwards.
GATTTTTGCAGGAAAAAATCAGAACTTCATCTTTAAATAGCCGCCATTTTGTTTCAAATTAATATTTCGGAAATTCCCTCCGTTAATCAGAGGATACATTAATGTACTAACGAAACCTTTCTTGTGTTTTGATTTTAGATAATCTGATTCCGAATGGCAGTGCTCGCCGCAAAACCAAATTTTTAAAAAGGCTTCTTGGATGTCGGTCGTTACTTCCTTATAAACGTAAATATTTTTCTACCAAAAAATTACCAGATGTTCTTTGAATGTTGCTCTTTTAAGTGCAAAAAGTTCTGTAAAAATATATGCTTCCGCTTTTTCAAAAAAAAAAATCACAAACATCCGCCTCTTTTCGGCCGCCTGACTAGGGTAGATGTCCCAATTACTGCCAGTGTCCCAATTACTGCCACATTATTAAATGGAAATTCTGATTTACATTAAAATAAAAAAATATATGTACTCATATGTACCTAGGACAAGATGATTTTTTAGGTGACAGTTATAGGTACACTAGGATCGCTCGCGAATTTTAATTAATTATTAATAAATTCTTCATATTTAATTCATAAAACTATTTTTTTTTTTAATGAAAGAGATGTTAAATAATATTATGTTTCTAACTGAAACAATTTTTAGGTTACACAACACGCGAAATAATTAAATGAAGTGCGGTTATAATCTTAAGGTGACAGTAATTGGGACATCTACCCTAGGTATAACCCGTTAAAGGGGATAAACGGAAGATGCATCGGTGGCAGCGTATAGGTGCGAGGGTGAAAAAAGTCGGCTCGCAGGAAGCCACCTCCCGGAAGGTGCATGTACGCGGTGTATAATAGGAGAACGTGCTTACCGTCCCAGAATCGTGGGCAGTCGCGGCACTATGTGGGACATAGCGGCACTTCTTACGGCGGTGGATACCTTTCCCATCTGTTGCCAAACGATGCCTATCGACGTTACTGTCGCTAGACCACCTCCATGCGTGTCTACCGGCTGGAAAAGAAGAATACTAATTAGAGCTGTCTCTGACGCGGAGGGGAACGATCTTGATTCGTCTCGGCCGCGACAGGAGCCTCGTTAAGGTAATTCGCGGTGCATTTGTAGGAGACCAACGACTCGTGACAGGGGGATAAGGATTCGTGAAACGGCAAAGATTCGAAGTGGCCGATAGCCAGCTCGTAAGATCGATCTCTTCTCTCGGAGCTGCTTCAAAAAACCAAGCGTAATCTTCTACTCTTTTAATTCCCTTTTGTGGTCGCTCGGTCGCCTTGCGCCGTGTAATGGCACAAGAACTAAAGCAACCAGTATGTAGATCATCGCCGATGACTCGAGACTAATTCCCATGATGGCTCCTCAGCCAATCAATCCGACCCAGTGACGGGGCTGGCAAATTACTGGGAAAACGTTGCTGCATCCGCGGTTCTTCGTCATTATCGCGCGGCGACGCGTTGATGGAGGGTCTCGCAAAGGAAGGGAGGACATCCCAGCCGTTCAATCGAGATTTCTAGCACGCCGATTCGATCCCTCGTTCTTAATTAAAAATCCAGACCACTGTGTTCTTTTTATTTCATCGTACGACGCCTCCTCGACTTCCGCCGACTTTCGTCCATGTAAGATCGTCCGGAGGCTTCGACGATCATTGTCGTGCCGATGCCGCGCCATCGGCCGCCGCGAATAATTAAAACGATCGAGGGCCGATGAACGGGAGCGCTTCCGCGTCGAGCACCGTTATCGATCAAAATGATCTAATGGCAATGCCGAACCAGTCGGCAGCCGATCTTGTAAATAAGCGGTTTGCATGTCGATCCATTTGCCACGGGGGATCGCGGACCGATCTGGTTTCCTCCGACATTGAATCACCACCGGCAGGCTAATTAGGATCTTGGGCTCGCGCGCTTCGGGCGGCGTTAACAGGACTCGTTGATAGAGCTCGATCGTTTCGCCAGTAAAATGCTACGAGTACCGATGGAAACGCGACAGATTTACCACTTATCAGTCTCGTGTGGACCGACGATTATCGAGTACATGGTAAAGTAAACGCAGCTGGGTGCCATCGATCGAGAAGAGAACGAAAGTTTCGAGGAAGCGAGGGGCGGCCGCGCCGAAGAAGGAAAAAGTGACATTGACTCCGGGGAACGGTACTAATTGCCTCGATCACGATAATTTACGAACTTGCGCGCGCATGGACGCGTACGAGGCATGGGTGGCAATCTGCGAGGGTACAATCTGCGTGGACGAGGCGATGGAACGTGAATATGTAGGTTGATTATTTATTATTAAATCGCGATGGAAAAATGTTAGGTCTGCGCAAGGTGATCGATCGTGTTCTTGCCAAATTTTGCCAGTACTTAGCGCTTTCTGCCCAGAGCTTTTTTTAATTAGATGCGAAAGCTTGGGAGCACCCTTGGGAATTTTGGAATTCAAGGGGGTCTACAGGCTTGGAAACTACTTTTTTATTTCAGTAGGGTAAAGTACCCAATTACTGTGCCTCTAGTTTATCATTAAGCATAATTAACTTTATATTTCTCGAATAAAAGATATTAAATTTTTTTATTTAAATTCAGTTAATTATTTATTTGTTAAAATTAAACATGTAACACACAGAAGTTCTTAAAATACGAAAAAAATTATTTTACTTTTTTGATAATGAATTCGCAAAATTTTCTGTAAAACTTATGAAAAAGCTTAAGAAAATACTGAACGAATGAAGGTCAATATTCAGTAAAATAAATCGTTCTAGGTAAGATTCACAACGTTAATTATATTAGTAAAACATATTTAGATTCCGGAAAAACAATACCGCGATTATTTATTTGAATTTCTGTATTTATTTTCAACAAATTCAGTAACTGAAACGAATTTGGAAGTAGCGTCATTTACTGTGTACAATAACTGGAGTTGTTTTCGCACTTTGCGTTAGTTACTGTGTCGTTTACACTGCCGCGCGTGTTAAATATTCTATCCTCTAACGCACTTCCGGTTATATTTGGAAAGAAAAGTACGGTAAATATGAACAATTTATTAAAGTGGTCATCTATTATGTGAACTTTTAAGTGACTTATTATGATATTTCGTTTTTATTACAGAAAAATTTAACTTAAAAATGAGTGTACCTAATAAAAAGCACAGTAATTGCAGCAGAGTATTCAAGGAGGAAGCACAGTAACTGAGGCACAGTAACTGATTTTTGGAGATTATAGGCACACAGTAACTGATCCCAGAACTTCTTTTTTTATATTTAATATTATCCAAAGAAGATGTGATATTTGTTTCATGCAAAAATTTATATCGATAAAAGAAACATTGAAATTTATCTTTAAATGCTTAAGACAAGTCAATTTCATTACTAAAGTTATTTTTACTAGAGAAAACTCCGAAAGTCCTGCAACAGGGCACAGTAATTGGGTACTTTACCCTATTTCATTATAAAACGAAAGCTGGATGATCGAGAGAAATGACCACATTTTATCGTCAAGAAAATGTGTCGCAATAAATTGGCCCTCGTTACAAGTTTTCCAAAGTTGTATGTAAATTTCGTGCATTCAAATTCTTTTCTCTACCTTATTTACTTCTTACATGATTTTTAAGAAAATTGTATATGCCTTTTCTTAGACATTTATGTTTCAATTAATGTATACATAATCTCATACTCGGTAAGAAAAATAGTGTCGAGCGGTATATCCCCCAATTAATTATGTCTCTTGGAAAAAGAATGCTTGTAAACATGGCTAGCAAACTTTTCAGCAATTCACTGACGATTTCCTTTACGAAATTCTGAATCTCTATTCGTCACAACGAGCAAAACATCAAACGCAAAATATCAAATTCCCCATCTTCTTCTACCCCCAATTTCAATTTCTGCTCTGTATTCCTACTTTCGAACTCCTCACTTTCCATATTTCACACATCGGCAGCTAACCGCCGAATTTACACAGTCCCCGTATCGGTTCGTATCCTCGAAACTAGAATTCTAGTTCGCATGACTCGCAGTTGGATCTCTCTGCCGTGCAATCTCCATTTCGATCGGTGCTTCGGCTCCTATCTGTCGAATCTGCACGCTCTCGATTGAAATTTCGATTTCCATAACAGTTTCACAGGGGACTCACCCACTTGGGATCGTGACTGTCCTCTATGCTTCCCCCTTGGTACTTGTCCGCTAGCTCCGGGGGAATGCGGATCGGCCTTGTTTCCCCGTGCAGCGATCGCTGTTCCGATCGGATCGGATGTCTCGGCACGATCGAACGGTGATACCTCGATCCCTTGGCCGACATTTATGCGGTCGACGGTTTCACGGGCACCGAAGACGTCTCTCCTCCCCGCTCCTGAAACGAACCATCGATTCCTCGTTCAAATCCACCCCCATTCCCCTACTCATCACCCCAGTCGATGCTTTTTTCATCGAGCAAAACTTACATCCCTCGATTTTAGAGAAAGAATATCCGCACGAATCTGATAAGAGACTTTACCTTATCGTGATTCCAGGGGTAGTGAAATATTTCTGAGCTTCACGAGGGGTTCGGAGGGCGGGATTGATAGATTTAATAAATTGTAAGAAGCAGGAGTTATTGTTATTGTTTTACATTAATATTCGATTGGAACGGGTGCTCAAGGAGTAAGGGAGACCGGAGCTAGTTGATACAGAGGCAGGTTGATACAGACGAATTATCTCGACACCGTATATATGTAGCTTCATTTCAATGGGATATGTGAAAATTGTTGATAAATTCTTTCCTACGATCCAGCGTACGTGGGTGTACCTTGACGTTAGCAATCGTTTTTTAACTGTTTTCGTTTATATAAAGAAAAAGTAAATAGTTGTGTTCACTTTCAAATCCGTCTTGAGACGATATAAAGAATTTTATAACCCGAAGTAATTTGGCATCATATTGAGCCTTTGAAGGTAAGGTAATTACGTTTTGTAATTATGTTTATATGCTCTACATTTTTTTATGGACATGTTTATACATAATGACTTCCTGTGGGGTAAGTTGATACGGTTTCTCTGGGGCATGTTGATACAGTATATTAATTTTCCCCGACTACTTTTAATTTAATTTTTTCTTTATATTTCTTGGAAAATGGTTCGAAATTATATCAAAAAGACAAATCGTGGCGAAATATCGTAGGATGTTTTGGGAAAAGCGTGTGCCGAAATAGAAAAAGACTCAATATTATTAAGGCCATGCACAAAAATATACAATCATGACACAATGAGTTTATTAAGATATAGTAACAAAAAGAAGAAGACACCTCATGTTAAAGTGGGATATTCCAGACATAAAAAAAAAGAAAATAAAAATGTTTTTCTAGGTATGAGTGTTTAAAAATCTGTTTGATCTTTGAACTTTTGACTGTTGGAAAGGTATTTAGATTGAAATTATATTTTTCAAATTTATTAGTTACTCATTGAACAGATATTTTAAAGATGTATCAACTTGCCCCGCAGTGGGGTAAATTGATACACTTTGCCTTCGTCCAAATAACATTTTTTCATTCATTTTGTATGTACTTTCTCAAGTTTTCGCTTACTATATATTAAAGAGGAATGACCAAAGTATATTTTAGCATAGTTGTTATTAAGTAATTGATTCAAACAAAAATGAAAAACAATGAAAACTGAAAAACGTATCAACTTGCCCTGGTCTCCCCTACATACTTCGAGTTGCATGGAATCGATTCTTCTCGGTTCGAGGGGGCCAACGTCTTTGCTTCCCGCTACAGATAAGCGAAGCGATAGTCCGAGCTTTCTATTCGACAATTTATTGGTATATAGGCGGTTAAACTTGTTGCCTGGTCTACCTACATTCTACGGTATCGATGCAGGTCTCCGTTTTTATGGCCTCGGCAACTGCTTCAGGATCGTGAATCAGTCGCGTATGGAAATTTGCGAGTCCTCGTTGATATCGTATCGAGAGTCCAAGGATCGTGGCGTTCGAACATCTTTGCATAAGTAAAATCGTTGCAGTAAAATTCAGAGTATCGGGAACAAGATTCAAATAAGCAGTTCCCTGAGTGCTCCTATTTTCTTTCGTCAGATAGATAAAACAGTGTTTAGAATGGTGTCGTTACTTCCGCATCTTCACGCAGCCATCCTCTTCAACTGTGGTAAAGAAACGAAAACGGTACCTGATGCATTGATCGTAGTTCCTTCTCGTTCCTCGAATTTTCTTCACTGGAGTTCCTGGAGTTCCTTCTTCATCAACTCCTCCCAGTGATCGTTCTGCCCGAGGCGCGCGTTTCTTGCCAGGTGGACTTGAAGAGCACCTCGTGCCCCTTGTCCATCGCCGTCTCTTCTTTCCGTCCACCCTTCTCGCATTCAAAAGTCTCGAGATGTCTCTACCTTTCTCGCGGTTTCCTTTAGTTCTTCTGCGCCACCTTCCTCCCCTTCGCAGGGCAGAATCTCCTCGTTTCACGCCTCATAAGCCTCCGACACGGTCGCGTCGCCTCGATCCTTCCTTTTTGCCCGATCACGATCCTTTCTGTCCGCTTTCACCGCCAGCTTCGCCGTCCTCCTGCTTCGCTTTTACTCTTCACCGGCGTATTTCCTTCGAACCTAGGAGGGCTCTTCTTTCACCCGCGGCTGGTTCGTCACACTTGGAAGATGGGGACCGGGCACTCGTCGACGAATGGCCCTCCGGAGACGTCGATTTGTCGAGGCTCCATCGCGCTCTTAATTGCCACCTCGATCGATTGTTCCTATGACCGTGATTCCCCGTGAGAACTTATCCTCTTCTCCGCGCTAAACTTGCCGGTCGGGTGATTCGCGTTTCCCTGCAGCGATATTAATTGATGGTGCACTATATAAATGTCTCGTGCGATTGCGTGCCATCGTGGGGCTCTGCGTGGTCACGAATGGGACACAGTTCCTCCGTGCTCCAATAAGATTGCAGGAAGTGTTCAATTTCAGGTCCGTTGTCGAGCAACAATGACAAGGGCATTCTCTTCTTCTTCTTGGAAACAAACGGTGCCCTGTGACATCCTCGCGATTAGTCCCTCTCCCCTTGGCTTCTTCGGTGAATTTCTGTTGAGAGCAGACGGAGCTCTTTAGTACCAAAGATTGCAGAGAAATCGAGAAGAGTCTTCTTCCTTTTTGGACGGGGACTTTGCGTCACTTTACATTCTCGTTTTGCTTAAATTAACGGAGTCCTCCGAGCAGAGGAATGTCTTTCTCTGCGGCCCCCGTAAAGTTACCCTTCTGTCCTGCTTCTTCCTGCCTTCTTCGTGCTCTTTCATCACTGTTGGGAGAAACTTGGTAACTCGTCCGCGTAATGTCCCCTTAATTAATTCCACCAATTACACTCCTTCCATACCGATAAAACGTCCACTATATTCTATCTTCTTTCACAAGTCAGTTCTGCCGGGGAACCCTGCAGGCTTTAGAGTCTTCAGACCCATGTCACCCCGTCGATGGGCTTTCAGAAACCACCCTGTCTGATAGAAATCCTCCATCGAGGGACGTTCTTCTCTCGCGAGGTCCTCCAGCAACCCCTCAGTCGATTTTAACCACCCACAGATTAATCCTACCGCGATGTCCTCCGCCTCTTCCGGCTTCCTTCCTCCAGCTTCCTTGGTCGCCAATCGAAAGACACTGATCACGATCGTGGGGATCGATCCCCCAGCAAGTGGATGACGCCTGTCGAGTGTCGAAATTGCACTGAGCCTGGATGGTGTTCTGCCGCCCCCGTTCTGGCTTCTCCTTTCCTGCGTCGGGCCATTTAATAGTGGGGACTACTCGCGGGTATCCCTTCTTTCGCTTTAGAAGCAACACGCGGGGGCTCTTCCCGTGTCCTTGCTTGCTCGCGATCTCGCGATATCCACGTCGTCCTCACCGGGACAGACCTCAGCTCCTCCAACTGACGGCCCTCTTTCCTCCACCTTCCTCCACCTTCTTCCACCTTCTTCTTCGTCTTCTGCCTGCTGCATGCTTCCTCCCGTCGTTCCTCCTGATTCCCACGATTCTCTCGTTTAACCGGTAACACCATTCTCTCCGCTCGAATAATAATGGCCGTTCCTAAGAAAGTGGAGATTCGTGTCGACATTTTTCGTCCTCCGCGGAAGCGGATGGATGCTGTCGGGTCACTCTTTTTTCGGGGGTCGCCGAACTCGCGAAGACGCGGTGTCTTGGGCGAGGAGGGACCTCCGATGGTATCTGGGGACACGGTGGTACCTGCTCCGCGGTACTGAGCTCCTCGTGGAATTAAGGGGGGAGCCTGGTGTAACTAGCTGGAAATCGAGGCATTTTTCGGGAATTTTTTTTAAAGAAAGTATTTAATCGATCTTTCTGAAACTTTCAGGATATTGTATTATCAGGTTTAGAAAGATAAAAAAAAAATTTTATTAAAAATGAGCGGCAAATAACAAAATTATAAGGGCTTATGCCCAGTCCGTTGGCGACGCAATTGTTGCACTGCGGGCAACGTAGTGTCTTTTGGTTTCATCTAAAACCAAAAATCGAACAATTTTCGTTTAGTTTATGAGTGTACGCACAAATCGCATAAATTCATATCTTAAAAGATGCAAAATTGTACAAATGGCGGCCTCTTGAAAAAAAAGTTCACTTTTTCCAACGAAATTTTGCCTTAAATGTGTAAAAAAAGTTATTTATTTAAACAATATCATTATATCAATAACTTAGCTCTATGAAGAAAATGATCACAAATATCCGTGCACAAGGCCAAGTCGATTGGTTGAATATTTTTGGAGTTACATTGCCCGCAAACTGTAAAACTGTCGTTTCGAGAAAAACGCATTTAAAGTTTTGTGGTAACCTGGCGCTCCGTAGCAAACCCGGCTATATCCGCTTTAATTTTTCGAATTTCGTTTTGCGGCTTTGGGAACATATTATCTTGATGTTCAACTATTGATTTATGCAAAAAAAAAATCGATTTCTTCGACCCGCTACACCAGGCTCCCCCCTTAACTCGCGAATGTATCCTGGTACATTTAGTAAGCAGAGACGAGGTGTCCATTATGGGTACCCGACGTCCTCGTCTCTCAGATTTCTATGCAGCATGGAACTTCAACGAGGATTTTATCTGTTCTCTTTTATCTTCTATCAGCTGTATGGAACTATGCTTTTCGCGCAGAGGGACGTCACGATTTGCAATCCCGCTAGCTTTGCAATCTCTGTAATTGTTAGTCGAGGGAACTCGATGGCGCTGGGTCGATACAGAAGGGGAAAGAAAGAATGGAGGACCGAGGAGCACCGCAAGAAAGTGTCGCGTAGCGGCGCGAGCTAACGCGTTAACGTTGTAATATGTTAATCGGGCAATGGTAACGGACTAATTTCCCATAACAGAACCCATTAACTGTTAGAGTGAAATGACCTATTGTTCCCTTCGCGGATTCGCTCGTGATGTAACTCGAAGCATCGGGTTTCTCGCGCCAGCTACAATCCCGGGCATCTAGTTGTACAACTGGTTGCGTCTGCATTTTCTCGCCGAAGCTGCTCCTGCTCTATTAGTACGTTAAACAAACTGTGTAGAACGATTTCTTCGCGAATAGCAAGAGAAAAGAATAATTCTATAACTTCCGGCAAGTGCGAAATTAAATGTCTTCTTTACAAGTTATTTGCAATCAAAGATCGTGGTGGATTTAATTGAAATCAACTGGTGGAAATGCGAACTCGCCTCCATTATTTTCTGCTCAAGTATTTTTATTTATTTATTTATTTATTTATTTACATATTTACTTATTTATTTAACGGGAGTAGCCTTTAGTTACAGCGAAGCATGCAGCTAAGTAAGTAAGATGCAGGCTATAATATTTATCTGAATTTTAAATATGAAATTTTAATTAACCTCGCGTTTCTGAGCTCTTTCGGGCGAGAATTTTAATTATTCAGGGGGTACCCTCGAAATCGCCTCTGGTAAGATTTGCATACCCAAGCTGTTGCGTGAACGCACGTAATCCGTCTCAATTATCGGAGCTAACGAGGGACCGATGGATACAATTCAGGGCTGCGGAAAATTTGAAATAGTTTCAGGCAAAATACTAAAAACTGGAATATTTCCATAAGCAAATACTGATATCACAATAGTATTTCTATGAATTAGTATGAAAATATATATTTGAAATATTTCTTCATGCACCTACTATTTCAAAGTAAAGTTTATTTGTCAACTCCTATACTGCCCTCCTTAGTTAAACCGTCCTATCTAGCATTTTTTCATTTTTTGAGATATGTTGAAATATTTGAAGTAGCACACGTCTTTTACCTGTTAAGTAATTTTAGAAAACTCTAAGTGCTTCGTAAAGATTTATAAACAGCTTAATGTATTTAACCTAACTTATTTCCAAATGGTTAAAATATCCTATCTAAAACAATTAATTAATTGGTACGTTAATAATACATTACCTACCGGTACACCTATTACAAAAAAATATATTAGGCTGTTACGAAATAATGACAACATGTTTTAATGTGAATAAAGGAAAATAAGGACGGTACAAAGTAAATGATAAAACTTCAGTTTTCTCGGTTGTTTCAAAATGCTAGATAGGACATTTTAACTAAAGAGGGCAGTATATCACTCGAAGAAACAAAAATATTTATCTCTATTTATCCATTTCAAAAATCTATTTTCCCCAGCCCTGGAATTTCCAATTTAAGGCGCCACGTAGCGTCTGGAGTGACTTCGACGCCCGGATAGGAGGGTAATGGCGTGTTAAGGGTACATACCGTGAAACTCGATAATTTCGCGACGCGTTCTTCCTAACGAGAACATCGCAGCTACGAAATTATTTTAATCGATCATTCACGCCGTTGTTCGCGCTGAAATTACTCGCAGATAATTCTTGCCTAATTTAAACCGCAAAGACTGAAGTAGTTCAGCTGCGAGCCGCACGAATTATGTTGCGGCACATTGTTAAAAAATTATGCTCGTTTTAACATCGTTTCCTAATCACGAGCATTTTCCTCGAATTTCACAGCAGCGATTCCATTAATCCCCCTGCTTAATTTAACACGAAACTCTTTACCGGTATCAATTATAAACTGTTCGCTGATTGCCTGCACTTTTCTCGCGTGGGGCGTGACTATCCTGCAATTATCTTGTCCGGCGTGCTACACGACAGCAGCTTCAGTGAACGGATAATGGGAAATAGTAGGTACACAGCTTCTTGCGCTGCATAATTGATGAGGGGCCAGCACTCGCGCCAATTCCTAATCGGAAAAATTCAAACCTTCCATAGTCACACTCTGCGACACCTCCATCTTCCATAAAGTCACTGCGAGATTTTCACAGTGCATTCAAACTGCTCGCGATCGGACGGCATAATCCCCGACCTCTCGTCTCGCAGTCTTCTCACGATACACATAGATACGTGTACCATTTTTGCATTCAGCGCCGCCAAGGCGCGAATCGCTCGCCCGCAATTTCGATTCAGAGCTCGCTAACGACACGCGAGCGCACGCAAATCGCCCCCCCCTGATTGTCCGATAAGCGGAGGATCGTCGTTCCCTCGCGTAATCATCGCCGGAGCAAGTTTAAACGAATCGTTCTAGCCGCCGGAGCGTGGTCGTAAAAAGGTACGATGCGCGAGCCGCGTGCTCGCGTACACGGAGCCTGTAATTAAGGGAAACAATTATTATTGCGGTACATTTGCACGTGCGTAGCCCAGTTCTGCTACACACAGACGTCCCATGGCGTAACGACGCATCGAAGTGCTGGATATTCATACGGACCCCGTCGTCCATTCAGCGCTTTGCTAACAGGTACGTGGAAATCATAAATGGAGGGATGTTAGAGTTAAAGAGGAGACTAAAATGGCCAATTGACCAAATTTTCCTTATCCTCTGTAATTATTACTAATTTCACAGTCGCCTGATCCCGGGAGAAGGTTTCCAAACCGCGGAAGTATAGGTATCGAATTCTACCGACCTTCCTACGCCGCCCTCCTTATTCAGGGGCGGATTTTGAAATTTGGCGCTAACTAGGCTAACAAGCGTCTGTCGCCCTTTCTGTGAAATATAAACAAAATTTAAAAAACATATTAAAACAGAGTTCAAAAAAGAAAAATAAAATTGCACTAAAAAGTAAAAAATAATTCTTTCCCTTATTTAATCTACGACTCATATTTTTTAAGCCGGCGCCAGATTTACACAGTGCAAATGATGAGGCACCGACTTGAAAAATATGAGTCGTAGATTAAATAAGGGAAAGAATTATTTTTTACTTTTTAGTGCAATTTTATTTTTTATTTTCTTTTAAGTCGGTTTTAATTTTTTTTTAAATTTTTTTTATTTTTAACTTTTTAGTTTTATATATATTGACACAACATGCTGAGGAGATATGCGCGTACGTACATAAAATAATAATAATTAGGTGACAATAGTCTTTATTATTAACCATAACGGGCAAAATATTGAGCCAATATTGATTTAGTCTCGGATGGGACCACCGGGCATCGCCCTCTTTCGAATAAAAAAAAGATTCTCAAAATCGGTTCATATGCTGAGGAGTTATGAGGGGACAAACATATAAATTATTATTAACTATAACTGGTAAAATATTGGGCCAATATTGATTCCGCGTAGAATGGGACCAACGGGGCACCATCCTCTTTCGAATAAAAGAAAGATCATCAAAATCGGTCCATATGCTGAGGAGTTATGAGGGGACAAACATAAAAAAAAAACATACATACGGGTCGAATACATAACCTCCTCCTTTTTGAAGTCGATTAAAAATCAAATATGTTAATTGAAAAGAGTCGAGACGATTTAAAAATTAATTCAATATTGCTACTCGCGTGTGAGTTTTTGCTAATTCGCTACATGAAAAGAAAGGGAATTGTTTTTAATGTTGTCTCAAGCATCTGTGTTTAAACCCTTTTCAATTTCCTTCGCTCAAAATTTGTCGACACCCAATATTTAATGCTCCCGAAAATTTGCCGCCCCTCAAAATTTGCCTCCCCTCAAAATTGTCAATCCAAAGAATTGCCGCCCCCGATAATTTGCCGCTCCCAAAATTTAGCCGCCCTAGGCTGCAGCCTATACACAAATCCGCCCCTGTCCTTAATGACTAAATAATTAGCAATCTCGCGTACGTTTGCCCCGTGGACCTGCAAAACCTGGTACCAGGCTCTCCAGTGATCTGATAATCCGCGAAGCCGAAGTAGAAGGGAAGAAATAGGTGAGATGTTTTCGCCGAGTACGAATGATTCTCTGCCTGGAGAAGAATAAAACGCTGCAAAGCTGTGCGGCACGCGTACACGTGTCGTGAAGAACACAGCGGGCACAGAGGATTCGTGGCATTCCGTTCTTTTCAGTTTTAATGAAGTAACGGTGCCGAAAACCTCGAATTATCTCTGAGAGGTACAACGGATGTGCCTAGTCTCCCAAGGAGGTAGGGACTCATTGTGGAATCGGTCGGACGGTTCTCTTGTCGTTCCACTTTTTGGCAGCCTGGCCACGGGCAGAACACTTCCGCCGGATGTTGTCGCGTTTCGTTCGCCAATCGCGTTAACTGGCGATTCGGTAGGAGGCTGAATGGAACGCGGATGATGCTTGAAGAAGATGAGGAAAATCGACGATGTAATTACCATTTAATTGAGAAGAATCCGAACAGTGATTAAGGGTGACTGATGAAGGTAAAGTTGGCGAAGAGGGTGTGGAGAATTTGGATTGTTGATACGGGGAACATAACTATCGTAATTCATATACAATAACCCTCGTATAACGCGGATATTCAGTTCCATAAAAAGGCTGCGTTATACAGTTGTGAATTTTTTACGATATCCATTCTTGGTTTCATCTTGGAAAAAAGACACGCGGTATTCTGTGTGCCTTAATATCATTTATTTACACGCAAATATATTATATGTATACGCATATATATTTATATATTATGTATATATCACTGTTATATTGCTATAACCCTTGAGATTTACACGTACACGATACGCCACGCTTTCTGTAATATCATCGATCTCTCAAGAACCGATCGAAATTTCCGTGTGTTCGTCGTTCTTGCCCCTCCTTTGTCTGCTTCTCCCTTATCTTTCTTTGTGTGACAATATCCGTGTTAATGATAACAGTGTAATCGTGGTTTCAACAACGCTGTAATCTCAGAGCACTCGGTATTGTACGCGAAGGCAAAACGTGCGTGCAATAAAACTTTGATACGTCAACAGTTTAAAAAAGTGCGCAAAAAATTTGCATCGAAAAGGACATGGCATCCGTATAGAAAAGTTTAACTCTCACTTCGCGTCGTAAGATCGTCATGGTAATACAGTCGATTCCAGAAATAAGACGGAAACAGTGCTCTGGAAATGAAACTTGCTGCGACCGAGACCGACACAAACTAGCTTCGTTGAAAGCGACACAGCGGAGAACAGACACTCTGATAATACTGCTTGACACTTTCTGACTCTCTTGTCTGTCGAGCGATCGAAATACTAACCGCGATTTCTGGTAGTACCTCCGAGCTGCAAGTTACAATCGTGCAAAAGTCTCTCCGATCGGGATCCATTCGAAGCCGGTGAAAAGATTCCTTTCCAACGTGATCCCTCGAAGTATCGCATCGTCGTTTCGCCTGAACGAAAAGAGGGCTAAAGTTTCGAGCGGAAGGGTCGCGAAGATTTCGCATTTTGTGCCCTAGCTGTAACATTCTCCATCGAGGATTGCGTTCGCGTATAAAAATGGGCCATCGGACTGGTTCGCCGGAGGCTTCAACCTACTTTCAAGCGTTGAAAAGCGAGGTTGCACCCGTTCGATCGCTGTGTATTAACATTATCATTATGTACATCTATTAATAAAAAGACGCGGTCCGTTTCGTCAGGCCGAGACGATCGCTGGAAACGCTGCCCTATCGAAGAAGTCGAATATACGCGTGTCGCCTCGTCCGGTTAGAAATACAATTACAAATACAAATACAAATACAAATACAATTACAATTACAATTACGATCGAGAGACATACGGAGAACGGTGGTACGAACGATTTTCTCAACCTCGGCGAGACACAGCCTAAAAAATTGTAGCCTCCGATTGCGCGCTGCTGAGCCGATTAAGCTAGCGGAACTACTCGTCGTCGCCCCCGCTTCGAAAAAGTGCGAATGAGGCTCGGTGGTGCGTTCGTTAGGTAAAAATTGATTTATTACAAAAGAGTCAGAGCGGGTCTGGTTGTGTAAAATTTCGAAAAAGGGAACCCCCGATGGGTGCCTCTGCTCTCGTGACGACTATTAAAAAATCATAAGACGCGGTGTACAGGTGTTCTTTCGTTTAGCGTACAATACATGGCATGTCGTAAACGCTTCTAGGTTCTGCTATTCGGTACAAAATATTTACTATATGTACAGATTGTTCTCCCCCCCCCCCTCTCTCTCTCTCGCGCTCTCTCGCCAGGTCAGGCTCGTACAAGATATATATCTTAAACAACAGTTTCCATCTCCGCAGCCCGCCGATATATAAACTTACATCGTCCGTATACTAACTCATGTATCGCGTACACATCTAAATTTCGATATCTCTACAAGAACGTAGGGGTTGGTGATCCGTTAAGCTTTCATGTAAGTGCTCTAAGCAGCCCGGTGTCTAATCAATTCGTACTTACTACGATTAGTGAAGTGTGTCAGTCTTGAGCCACTTTCATAAAAGCTTCACACTTTTATGATCAGGTCTTACCTTACGTTAGCGAACGTATTAATTAATAGTGTCTTGGCACATATCCTCCTAACAGTGTAAATCATATTTCATGCTCGTGTACGTATAGAGGTGTGATATACCTGCTCGAGCCTGTGTGTCGGTGTGTACATTGTTTAACGCGGATGTTGTGTGATCAGCGCTAAAGAGCCCTATGCTATCACCAGCGGCTCGTCGTCAGAGAAGCCTCTGATCACTGGGCTGTCTTCTTCTTCTGGAAAAGAGAAAGATTTCGTTGGTCAGATGTCGCGCGTCCTACCTCGCATTCCTATTACGCGAGGAGGTATTTACGCTGGCACAAAAATGGTACTTGATAAAGAATGAACGACTGTGTCGATAGACTGTGTAGATCTTCCGTTCCGCATTTAGTGGATTTCTTCTGCCACTCACTATACTCTTTCAAGCACCCAGTGAGGTAGGCGGTTAATAATTCTCTAAGTTAACTCCTATTTACTTTCATTGTATTTTATTCTTTTTTTCCTTGTACTCTATCTTGCCACTATTCCTTTTTTGGCTTTATGTTGTTCATTTTTGTGTTTCTCCTCTACTGGTCTTCTCTATTCTATACCGAAGGGTTTTCCCGTATATATAAAAATAAATAAATAAAAATTAAATAAGCAAGTGTGCGAATTTTACGTTAGAGTCTCGAGATCAATCAGGGTGTCACGGTATTCTAATTTCTCGGTAAGGATAGGAGCAAAGTTACGCGAACCAACCTAAACCATCCGTAGTTCCTGGGAAAGTCGCTTGCCCGCGTCTCGTATCGTAATGACTGTTGGCGAACTGCGTGAAACTGTTGGACAGCCTTCTGTGCCTCACAACGAAGTATGCCAGAGCGGATCCCAGAGCCACGATCAGCAAGCAGATTGGTATGGCGAAAGACAAGATGTTCGATGTGTTCATTATCACTGGCAATGATGTCTCTGAAAGAGATGTTGAAAATTACAAGTCTCGCAGTAGAATTAACCGGTTCCCTGAAGAGCGACGAGTAGTAGAGCGGAACTAATTACCCGTATAGTTCCTGAAGCTGAAGATCTCGCTCAAGGGGCTCTGGTAGCCTTCTTCGGTGACCAATCGTACAGCAATGGTGTATATTACGCGTGGCTTAACGTCCTTGTAAATGTACGGCGGTTGGTCGACCTTGTAAATCTTGGCAATCGACTCGTTCATAGTCTTCGACCCCTCCACCACCAGGATCTCGTAGTGGTACTTGGTAGTCTTGAAGCTCTCCGGCAAGTCGTGCTCCTGCCAGAAGATGACATAGCCGTGCTCCTCGTGAAGAACCTTGAGCTGATGAGGTGGCATGATTATAGGAGCCACGTAGATCACTGGCTGACTTGGGATGGCATTCTCAACGTCTGTCGCGATGGTGATCTTATATTTTCCGCCGTGCTTGATCGAGTTGAACGTGTGCTTCAACGCCGTCTCGTTTGTCGGCGGCAGCGTAACGGTGAAACGCCTGTTGAACGTGATCTCTGTGACAGTGATCGTGTACCTGATGGGCTCGTCGATCGTGGGGCAGCTGGCGTTCCAAGAAATGATTATGGTGTCGTGTCTATCCGACGAGGTGACCCTCAGCTTCTTCGGCGGGGCACGCTGATTAAAATGCGTGAATACTGTGACAGGCGCGCTCAAAGCACCGGCGCCGTATTCCCCGTTAACGCCTACCGCGAACAGGTAGGTCTCGCAGGCCTCCAGATCCTTGATCGTTGCGGAAAGGTTGGTCGTGAGCAACTTGTACTCCTTGAAGAACTCCACTATGTTGACGGCATAATGAATAGCGTACTGCCACTTGATCTTCCTGGTGGGCTTCAGTGGGTCCCAAGTCAGCTTCACCATGGTTCCATGCGGTTTTACCAGCTGAGCGACGAGCTTCGTCACCGAGGGCAGAGCTACGCCCCCCGTAGTGGCTGATATAGTGGCGGCCCTTCCGATATATTTCTTCTTCAGAGCTCGGACCTCGAAAGTGTACTTGATCCCTGGGGCAAGCTTATTCACCTGTAGTTTATCCTCCATCGTCGACACGGTCTGCAACGCTGGGTACGGGGCTGGCGCCCTAGGAGTGACGTGATAACCGTCCACATCCTTCAGGGGCTTCCAAGACAGGGTGATGGAATTGTTAGTGGCAGCGACCACCTTGAGGTCCTCGATATCGTCTATGTTCGCAGACCCGTCGAAGGTGACGGTAACCACGCTTGACGAGACTGACTCGCGCTCCCGGTTCTTGGCGATCACCCAAAACGAGTAGTGCTTGCCTGCCTCGAAGGCCATGTCGATAATCGCTGTTGTCTTCGGCTTGAAGAACCTCGTGGGCGGTATGGGTGGCGCAACGAAGACTTCGTAGCCTGTGATGGGCCCGTTGGGCAACGACGGCGGCAGCCAGGTCACTTCCATGCGGGTCCCACTCTTCTGGGTGACTGTGACGTTCCTGGGCTCTGATGGGACACCTTCCGCGGTCATAGTGTCCAGGTATTTCGCTGGTGGATAGACGGTGCTCTGCCCCTTTAGCTTGACATGGACTGTCAGATTGTAACGGGTGTAAGGATTGAGGTTGTTGAACTGGTACTCCATTTCCTCGATCCATTCGCTGGCATTGGTCCAGTTTGCCCCGGGCTCCACGGAAGCTATTGACGGCAGGAACTCGAAAGTGACGTTCGTGGGGACTGGCATCCACCAGAATAGGAAGAGGCTGGTAGCATTCACTGATCGCTCGTCTACTCCCATCACGAGCACCTGGTAGACGCGAGAGCTGTTCTTCTCGCAGTTGCTCTCGTCGAAACCGTCCAAGCAGTCACGGTTGCCATCGCAATACGCCGCCAAGGGGAAGCAGCGGGTCTCGTCGCAAGGGAACAGGCCAACGTAGCAGGACGGAGTGGCTGCCCGGCTAGAGGACTGTTCGGTCGAACAGCCCAGCTCGTCGCTGCCGTCGGGGCAATCCTCTACACCGTTGCAGACGTCTCTGAGAGGTATACAGGCACCATCCATGCGGCACATGAGCTGGCCTTCTCCGCAGGCAACCTGCACGCCATCGCAATGCAGCTCGTCCTCTCCAGATGGGCAATCATTGGAGCCGTCGCAGACCCAGGCATCTTGTATGCATTCGCCGTTTAAGCATCGGAACTGGAAATCTCGGCAGACGTCGGACTGTTGGGTGGTGTACACCAAGGTGGAGGCCTCGACCTCGTCGGCGTTACCGCAGCCAATCTCGTCCGAATCATCCCCGCAGTCGTCCACGCTGTCGCATTTCCACCAGTAGGGCACGCACTTCTTATTGTTGCAGATGAACATCCAATCGGTGCAGAGACCGGTGGGTAATATCGGGGCTAACGGTGACGGAGGGGTGACGACGGTGCAGTTGACCTCGTCGGAGCCATCCGCGCAATCCTTGTCCCCGTCGCACACCCAAGACTTGTAGATGCAACGCTTCTCCTGCGATATATTGCACATGAACTGCCAGCTCTCGCAGACCATGTTGATGCAGTCCGCCTCGTCCGTGCCGTCCTCGCAGTCCGAGTCCCCGTCGCACTTCCAGCTAGTCGGTATACAGGTGTGCTCTGATTTACAAAGGAACTCGTGGGACCTGCAATTGCTTGGCGGGACGTTCCCCTTGCAATGCCTCTCGTCGGAACCGTCCCTGCAGTCGTCCTCGCCGTCGCATTGCCACCTGTGCGATATACATCTGCCGTTCTCGCACCTGAACTGAGTGTCCGTGCAATTCGAGTACTTGCAGTCCTTCTCGTCCCTGCCGTCCTTGCAGTCTGTGTCCAGATCGCAGATCCAGTACTTGGACATGCACTTGTCGTCGCATTCGAAGTGGTTCGGGCTGCAAGTGGTCCTGTTGCAGTGGATCTCGTCGGAGTTGTCGCCGCAGTCGTTGTCCCGGTCGCACCGCCAGAACGCCGGTATGCAAATGTCGTTCTGGCAGGCGAACTGATTCGCCGAGCAAGTACTGGCCACGCGAGGGCACGTGGAGTTGAGGAACGGCGTGCTGCCTCCCGGACACATACATTTATCATCGATCATCTCCATCCCATCCGGGCAGAGGCAAACGTGGCCACCGTGGGGCGCTCCCACGCATATGTGCGAGCATGTGTTGTTGGCGCAGGCGTTCGTGCCGCGCTGCGAGCTGTGGTCGAACACCTTCAAGTCCATCAGACCGGTCAGGTAGCCGATGAGGTGGTCTATACTCTCGCCGTAGTTCTTGTCCGCGGTGAATATCATCGACTGCTTCCAATCGTCCCAGTACATGTCGTCTTTCAACACCGCGACAGCGAAGGGATGCAGCACTCGGTCGTCCTTCGAGATCACCTTCTTGAACTTCTTACCGTCGTAATCGCTGGAGCCGATGTAGTCCTGCCTGGCGTCCACCCAGTAAATCCGCTCGGATATGTGATCAATCGTTATCCCGTTTGGCCATTCGACGATCGGCTCCACGAACAATCGCCTCACGTCCGATCCGTTGAGATTAGCCCGCGAAACCGACGCGTTACCCGGAGCCCAATCGGTCCAGAACATGTACCCGTTCATCGGGTGAACCGCTATACCTCTGGGCTTTTGTAGATTGTTGGGTCCAAGGATCGTTCTTCGCATTCTACCCATGGTGGATATATCTGTTCTGATCACTTGAATCCTCATTCTGACGCCGTCCACGAAATACAGAAGATTCGACACCCAGTCGAGCGCCATTCCTTCTACAGAGCTTAGATCGGTTTCCACTAGGATCTCAGGGTGGCTCGTGCCATCCTTCAGACACTGCCTGCCAATAGTGTCGGTCACGATGTCCGCCCAGTACAGACAGTTGTTCTTCACATCGAACTCTATGGCTATCACGTTTTTCAAGTCGTGAACCGGCAGCTCCTCCAGCTTCTCGTTCACCAGATCGATTCGCGATATGTGCTCGCGTTGCGCCACCAACAGAAACTCGGATATCACGCCGACGGGGCACGGAATCTCGTCCGGCTCGAAGTTCCTAGCCGCGCCACCCATGCAGTCGTCGTCGGATATTTTTATGTAACCCTTCGTTCGATTGTAAAATTTCCCCGGCTCGCAGGTGTTGGGCACAACGTAGGGATCGTACGTGCTCAGATTATCGCGCACGCAATGATACGGATTGCCTTCTCGTACGAACCCGAAGTCGCACTGATAGTCGTTAAAGTCGCAAGGGCATATCTCTGTTTTTACAGGGCGATCGTAGTCGATGCCGGTGTAACAATTAATTCGCGCCGCTCTCCTCTGGTACGTCTCCTTTCGACCCAGCATACACGACACCATCGGTTGATCCGGGCTCGACGGGGACCAAAACTTGAAGTCCGTTTCTGCGCAGTCCTTCTCGAACACGTTCCGCAGGTCGACCTTTATTATCAGCCACTGATGTTGCCCGCTGTCCGAGCCGAACATCGTGAACACCGTCGTGTTCTCTCCCGGCTCTGTCATCAGCCCGTACACCCGTAACATTTTCTCGTTAAAATCATAAGACTGCCAGGTCTCGCCCTCGTCGGTGGAGTAAGAGATATGCCTGGTCTCGCCGCGAGATTTGAAGTACTTGACGGCCACCAGCAGGCCGCCATGGTCCCCCATGTTGAAAAAGTAGTAGTCCTTCAACACTTGCTTCCAGGTGAGGCCGGCGTCTCTGGAAACGTACAGAGCCGGGTGGCCTTTGAGATTCGGCCCAATAACTCCAGTGGCCATTATAATGCCGGGGGCAGACTTGGAGCTCATAATCGACACCGATCTCGTCACAGGATACAGTTGGCTGAAACGCTGGCTTAAATGCAACGAGCAGTCTTTCGTGCAGTGGATGTAGAACCCTTCGTGATTCGCGGCCGGTGGTTTTATGGGGTTCCATGTCGCGCCGTGATCGAACGTTATTAGCGACACTAAGTGCTCCGGCCCGATCGCGCCTGATTTCGGTGTTCCTTTCACTTGCGACGCTATGTAAATACCACGAAGGCCCTCTACCTTGTACAAGTCTGTAAATGCTTCGTCGGCTACGTCGCTAGAAGGAAGGAAAGCAGAAATATATATATAATTTCTAGAAATCCCTAAAGATGCGGGAAGTTTTTACGCGGAAAGTGTTTATGCGCTACGCTTACTTTAACCAACTGTCCTTCCAAGTGCTGTTAGGGAAAAAGGTAAGAATTCCCTCGAGCGACAACGTGAACGTTGCCCTCTTCTCATCTACAATCTCCGATACATAGAGATTGACTTGCGTTTCACCGTGGGAGGCCGCGACAAAGATTCTATTATGCGAAACGTCGACAATGTGGTAATAATTGCAAGGTAAATAGGTGTTGAATTCAGCCTTAACGAAGGTGTTGTTCTTATAAGACAGGTAAAGATCCAGGCTTTCCGATCCATTCTGTTGGAAAAGAAGTTCTTCCTGTTTGTACCATCGCAGTGAATATTACCAATCGCTAAAACGTTTATTACATACTTTTGTGTCCTTGGACGTTGCGAATTTGTAATCACCTCTGATCTGAAAATCTTCAACGTTCGTGGTTACAACCGTAAATGATTCATCCAACGGCATCTCTTTCGTCTGAAGCTCGTTTATTGGGTACAGCAGTTTATCCTTGAAGCTTAACTGCCAAACGGTGTTCGATCCAGATGGCTCTATACGCTCGATCAGCAGGTTGGGCGTGGGGGACCAAAAGAATGCTTTCACATAATGATGAATTACCACCCACCTGGCTCCCAAATTCTGCGACATCCATAGCTAAATTCAAAACGCAATGTGTCAGCGCAATGATAACATAAGGAATATATTTTACTTCGAATCGCGGATCGTAGGGCTTGCCTTGCGCATCGGGTCGATCTTATCAAGAGCGACGAGAGTTCTGCGATCCGACTCGACGAACGAGATCTCGCTCGGATGGAATGGCACTTCGAACGGGTGTATGCGGTTGCCATTGTTGAACGTAATGAAAATTTGACGATTCGTGCTGTCCACAAAGACGCACTGCAACGCACGATAAATTATTACTACAAGGATAAGGATAGTTAATACGACCTAGAGAGAACATGCTTATCGAAGATCTACTCACGTAATTGTAAAACTTTGGATGATTGATAAACTTGTCCAGAGTCGCGTACGACGCATTGGATCTCGGACCAAACTTGAAGTCTTCGGTCTTATTGACAAACGTATCGCCGTAATCGTAACTTATGTATACGGCGCTAGGATTGCTCGGTACGGGATACTTGCTTCCGTGCACCCGCACGACGGGCGTGCTGTCCCTCGCTAGACATATTATTACGTTAGACCCTTCTCCAACCCAGTGCACCATCAATTGTTGATGCGAATCGTTCAAAGCATTGACCTGCAAAGAAAATATATAGAAAGGTACAGTACAATGGACCGTGCTGTTGCGTTATATCACGTCGCTGCTTCGAGTATATCCTTCTTAATAATCTTAATAGCTTAGAGAATTATCAAATAATATCGATCGTCGCGTGGAGATAAAAATAAGCTGGCAACAAGCATATCGTTAAGATCCCAGATAAATGAAAAGCAGGATCACTGCGAATTCTTGTTAATAATTAACAAGTCACAAATACGTTCATTTACATTTAGAAATATCCATGGAGGAGTTTTGCGACTAATGTGATTCACGTAGATGGATTTCGAATCTTGGAAAGACGGTACCTCGTATTCTAGAAGCAGGCCCGGATTAAGATTTTTGGGGCCCGGGGCTATCGAACCTTCGGGGGCCCCCGGGGTTGAAAAGCGGGGGGGGGACCAAAATTTAAACAATAACGAGTTTAAATTGCTTAGAACTGAAGGTTTAGAACGGGGCCCCCCCTGGAAAGTGGGGCCCGGGGCTACAGCCCCCCCTAGCCCCCCCTTTAATCCGGGCCTGTCTAGAAGCTTAAATAAATAGATAGGATTCAATAGCTATAACTGTCTACTGCTTTTTTCGCTGAAAATGACATCAACTAGAAGCCTGAAATTGATTCACACGGATACGAGGGCACAATGGCGTTTAATCCTTAATTTGGTTTTTCCTCGTGGTATGAGATTCCTGGGAACCAACCGTAATCGCATCTCATTTAAAATGATAGGAGTCAAAGGTATTCATTGCAAAATCATCGGAAATATTTATTCGTAATTCAATGGACATTGAGAACTACAACTACAATTTATCAGAATTGCTGGCTAATGCCTTAATCTCCATTTAATATAACTTGTTTTATCAGCTTTGGCTGCTGACACATTATACTCCTTTGTTATCACCGGCACAAGTATTTCTGTACGTGCTGCCTAAGAGTTTCATTGTGTCCACTGGCATGACACGTACATTATGACTAATTGCTTGTCCCATCTAGCTATTATCATCCGGACGCTTTATACAAACATTTATTTACACAACGGCAGTACGTTTAGCCGAAGGGAATCTCAAGCTTGCGACTCCACGTCGTTCCTATTTATCGGGATAAACACAGCCGAAAATAAACGCGTGTTTACAGAAAAAATGTTAGTCACGTGTGTACACGGCGCAGGAGTATAGATTAAATACTGCGAGGGGAACACTGCGAGGGGAGCGCAGCGAGAAGCGTAACGCCTCCACGATTTTGTAAATAATAGCATCTCGTTGAAACGAGAGTACCTACGTCGGTTACACAATGCCGGATGCCGATAGATCGTGTCCGCCGTCGATCGTTTATTTACAAGCAGTCGCGATCCGCTATTTCGCCAGAAAAACATTGGCGAAGCTGGTGGCGGCCGTGCTGTCACGAAAACGACCGAATCATCATCGCGCGGAGATAACAATCGGCTTTATTCGGAAGGCGAATCCGTTGCTCGCCCGATACACAAATAACAATAGTGGAAAAACCGACGAGAAACGGGGACGTGGAGAATCGGTTGGTTGACCCCTCTCTGTCAATAACAGAACGACTGCATAACGCTACTTCATTTCATCAGGATTGATTAAATTTAGTCCGGAAGGGACATAATACGGCAATTACGATGCTGCTCGGCTGTGCAGCGCACAAAGGCGGTGCTGTTGCGCCGTCCTTGTTATCGGCGGCCCGTAAAATTCTAAAATCGCCCCTATCGGCGAATAACATGTCCGCGAGAGATAAGGGGAGAGAAACAAAAAGTAAAATGCGCACAGGGAGAAGGATTTAACGGGCACGCCCGGTCACCATGTAGGGCCACGAGAATCGATGCGCATCGCCGCTGCGGAGAAACGGCCGGTCGTCACGTACCTTCGTCACGATCTTTGGATGATTATTTGGAGGCGCTGAAGGGACATCCCTGCGCGTTCGACTAGATGACGTTTCGCTAGCATCGTGCGAATGCTCGCCACGATTGATAATCAGCGGCTGTCTGTAATTGAACGAGTCGAGGTCCTCCGTGACGTGGAGCGTTCTCGATTTATCACCGAACCTCAGCCCATTATTCGAGCTGGTTAACAGTATCAAATAAAAGACAAGCGCGTAGTAGTAAAAGGCCGAACTGTTCCGGCCGGCCATCTTGCTCAGACTGACTTTCCGTAATAACCATCTACACAGGTACATACGTGTATATATATATATACGCATCTATGTACTTGAACAGTAGCGGATCGCGGGGGTGCAAGTAGCGCGAGCACCGGGCCCCAGTACCGTACCGGTGTTTGAAATCTTCAAGAAATTTCAGCTCCTCTGTGCTTCGCAGCGTATCTTAATTCAGCGAAACTGAATTTGCCCGCGAGACAAAGAATTGTGTAATGGGCGATGACGGAGTGGAGAAGCGAGGAAGAGGTGGCTGGGGAAGTAACTTCGGAAACGCTTCTAATTGCATTTGGCGATGCAGTTTGTTGACCGGGGATCTTTAAATACTGTGATTACATGGTGTGTGTTTTATGTAGAAGGTCGAGTGGAGTAATTTGCATGTGTAATTTAGTGCGAGCTGATAGGCATGCGTCAACGTCGTTGCATGCGCATTGGACTTAAGCGCTTTCTGAAAATGCTAATGGTGCAACCGATGTCGAATCGAACCTCGGAGATTTCTTTTTCCTTTAAATAATGTTCTCAAGGTTCTCGAGAACCCAGAGCCAATCATAGAAGGATGCTGGATATTAAGAACGCTGAGGAACATCGCGCATTGTATACGTAACCTCAGCTTCGCGTTTATCATCCATCGCACTTCAGAACGCACGGCTGTAGTAGAACGTGCTACCTGTATTCAAATTAGAGTTGTCGCTAAATACTGCTTTTGAGATTTATCAAGCTACGTAAATACTTATATGCAGCTGGCGTGTAATCTGGAACGGTGTTGTAATTGTTTTTTACGAGATTTTTTTAAATTTTAAGTAGAGATCGCGTTGAGTCGAAGGCAAAGGTAAACCTATAAATATACGACTATCTAGAACAACAGTAAACATTTTTCGTAGCATTGTATAATAATATTTATGAGCAATATGAGTCATAGCTTCGTTTCGTGACTAATTAACGGCGTAGTAGCCGATGGAAAAGAAGAACGGTCGTAATAAAATTGGAAATCGTCGAGTTGGGGGAGCAAGTACTTGAATGGCGACTCTTAGATGTAATAATAAAACTACATTAGATAATGGCTTTCATTTCCTGCCACCGACGCCAACGTCCCCCTGTTCGTACTACGCACATGTATAAAACACAGTGCCCGATCAGAGTAAAAAGATTTCTCGATACTTCCTTATTTACTTCCTTGGGTAAAATGCAAAACAGTTTTTGATGAAATATGGAAGCATTGCCACTTGTAGAAAGTGTAGTTTGCCAGGATACTCTGATAATTTAACAGATATAATTTACACGCGAAGTATAAACACACAAATTACCCGAAAAATACTGTGTACCTGAAATTGCATATTTGTAAGAAACTCAATTAAAATTATACAAATAAGAATATATAACACTCATTAGTGTCACCGTAGCGGCGATAATGTTTCTTGGTTCATATATATGTAGATAATGAATAACTCTCGAAAACGCATATGTGTGCAAAAGAAATGACAATTATATCGTTTATTATAATTGCACAATGAATTGTAATGGCTCGATAACAAGAATACTTAGGGCTACGCATGATAAAAAAAAGTAACAAGCGAGTTATTCCATATTTGGCAACATGACAAAATGGATTGTTTGTGCATTTTCTGCGTATTATTTACATATGTACTTTAACATAGTAATAATTCAAACTGTAATCGCACAACAGCTTTCACCAATTCTCCGCGTAAGTCTATATAGTTAGTAATAAATCTTCAATACTATAATTCCCTGTATCATCGTCATTCAACCCACATTCCTAATAATCGATAATTTATTAGATTTCCGTCCCTAATTCCTGCACTTTTTCAGTTGCATTAAAGAGTAGAGATCCTTAAAAGCCTGAATTACGCCTTTTATATTACGTACAAGTGAGTAATTATTAAGTAACATGTAAGTTATTGCTGCATATACGAATGCATGCACCACGTATGTGTGCAGCGCGTCGGTAATTTGGTCCATTTGGACCAGGAAATTCTGCAAAGTTAATAGGAATACCTGGTACTGGTGGAGGTGGCATGGCGGAGTTGTGCGAGAGAGACTTAACGTGTGCGACAAGGACGGAGATAGGTGGAGTGTGCGAGAGGGAGAGAGAGAGTTAATACGTGCGATAAGGACAGAGATACTCAGGATAAGACTGTGACCTGCTTTACCGGCCACTGTTATCGATGCAGAATAGAATAGGATTATGACACGACTAGCGAATAATCGATTCAAAAGATGGGGAATTACTTGTCACTAGTGAAAGGACCAATGAAATTGCTTAGCATCACTTGGCTTGGTTTCGCGTCAGCGCCACTTGGCTTGGCGTTGGCGTTGGCGTCGGTTGGTGTGACGTCACGGAGTCATCACGCACACATATACCGCCACTGCCGTAGGTGTTCCCCCTCCACTACGAATAGTTTGCAGGAACCTATTTCCTGGCAATACCTAACGGTTAGGTTAATTGTAACCAGTTGACAAGAATCTAATTCTTTACCCCAAACTATCCAACTTACGTTGTTTAGATATTTCTTGTGTTTTAAGTATTAAGGTATTGCAAGACGTTTATTTTTCATACTTTATTTTAAACCCATTTTACTAGCGTTAAAATAATTAACCGTGACGTGAACCGTTGCTTGCCATCGGAACAGTATAATCGTTGCACATCGTGCGTGGGTAGAAAAATGGAGCTGCAGCAGCCCGGCCGGTCAAGCTCACCGATAAGCAAAAATCCCCCAGGAAAGGTAACTTAATTTTTCTACATTAATTGTTTTCATCGTTTCGACGATATATATACGGAGGAGAATTTCGGTTTTTATGTAAATCTCACGCACACATATCGTATTTCCAATCTATCATAGTTCCTTACCGTTGTAACTTTGGTCTTTACAGCACGTTGGGTCTGGACAGAAAAAGATTATCATAAACGTGTACAAAGCACTTATCCAGGAGAAGCCGTCTATGAAGAAATACGAGATCATATCGACGCTGTCCGAACAAACAGGGATAGGGCTCTTGACCGTGAGAAAGACTGTTTCCGAATACGTGCAAACCGGCAAGGTGTCTTCGCCGAACAGAAAGCGTAAAAAATTGAGCACCGCGCAGAAGATGTCTGAACAAGAGAAGACTGGAATTAGGCACAAAGTCCACGAGTTCTGGTCCCGGCGAGAGGTGCCGAATTTAAATAAAGTCCTCTCCGCGGTGAACGCAGACCCTGAGCTCGGCACATATGTAAGGACCACCTTCTATAGAATACTCCACGATTTAAGCTTCAAATTTACAGCGAAACATCGGAATAGCGCGCTTATGGAGCAAGAGTACATTGTGCTCTGGCGACATAACTATTTAATTAAGCTGGCACAATATAGAGCGGAAGGTCGCCATATTTACTACTTGGGCGAGACCTGGGTGGACAGCTCCAGCTCCACAGGTACTACGCCTGAGCCCGCCGGCGCAGGAAACCAGCTCGTCGCCCTCCATATTGGGTCGGTGGAGGGGTTCGTAGCCGGAGGACTGCTATGCTTCAAATCGGGGAAAAACTCTAAGGATCTCAATGACAGAATGAACGGGGATACATTCTTTGAATGGTTTCAAGGTATTCTGCCATCATTGAAGGAGGGCGCAGTTATCGTCATGGACAACGCTCCTCATCATTCCGTGAAAACGGAGCATTGTCCAACGATGGCCTGGACGAAACCAAGAATCATAGAGTGGCTTATCTCCAAAGGGTACCCCATACCTCCGCATTCCGTAAAAGTACAGTTAATCGATATGGTAAAGAAGATCAAGCCAGAATATGACAAGTACGTAATAGACGAGTACGCGAAAAGGAACGGGAGACTGGTCTTGCGTCTGGCCCCATATCACTCTGACCTGAACCCCATAGAAATGGTATGGGCCATGGTAAAGAATTACGTCAAGGCGAAGAACACGACCCACAAGTTAGCAGATGTAAAAAAACTGATAAGCGACGGCATCGATCGTGTGTCCGTCGAAATTTGGCAGACTTTTATCCGGCACACGACGAGTAAAGAGCAGAAACTTTTCGAGCTGGGTCGAATTATAGACGAAGTCAGCGATGCAAATATAATTCGCGGAGGCACGGACGAATCTGAAACGGATTCCAGCGACGAGTGGGAACAAAATAGTTAATTAAATTTTTGTATATGTGGGTGATGGCGTGGGTGTAAGTATAACACAGCTTCCCGTACTTTAACAGAGCCAGAATTTATCAAACCCATTTCAATGTCGGTTTGTCTTTGCTTGAATGTTACCAGGAAATCCAAACTAATCGCGTGGTCTCTATGCCTCGGTCGCTCGTGAGCGAATGAGTCTCTTTGCACGGGGGTCTCTGGACCACCCCTCTCTACCGATTCCCAAATCCTGGATAAGGATTTATATATAATACCGGACCAAGGAAGGGAGACGCTTTCCCTGGTCGAAGCCGAAAGAACGCGGAGCCTGCAAAACAGATGTTTCATTGCTCTATAACATCCTGACGGTCCTGTTCGAGGGTGACGGAAGTATGTATCGCTACACACATGTTTTATTTTATTATTGTGTTACGTGCTTAAGAAATGGCCATTCACAGTTCCAGGGAAAGCTGGAGAAGAGTTCCAGACACAGTTCCCAGGCGTTGACCATGCATTTTCATAGGTTGCAACACTTCGGCCCGGATGGTCAGTGGGCGGCACTGCGTTGCCACGCGCAGTGTTGCCGGAGTGAGTACGGGCGTCGTGCGCGGCGCCGGGAGGGCGGGACTTACCTGCCAATTAAGGCGCGAAGGTGGCCGTGGGGTTTTAGTGAGTAAAAGTCTCACACTACCTCGGTGCCTTCGGGGGAGGGCTGAGCTCTGCCTTGAAGACGTCGGGGTGTCTTTTGAAGATTTCCCCACGTTAAAGAAAAAAAAAAAAATGGGTGCACTCCTTGATGATGAACACGGTCCTCGAAATTCTGGACACCCGGGATCTTCAAGGCTGCATTGCAACTGGTCAATGTTCCTGGCGGTTTCTCGTGCAGTTGAGATTCCGCGATGTCTGAACTTCGTCAATCACGTCGACTCGGGACTCGGGACTCGGGACTCGGGACTCGGGACTCGGGACTCGGGACTCGGGACTCGGGACTCGGGACTCGGGACTCTGGACTCGGGACTCTCTTCTTTTGGACATTCGAGGGTAGCGGGTGTAAACTCTGTACTTGACGTTTTAAAAACGTGGTTTTTTTCAACGTTTAGGCGAGCGGTTACTCGTGCTTGTAGTGCGTGTGTGTAAGTACATGAATGTTAAATAAACAATTGAAGTTCGTTCGAAAGAACTGCATAACGATTTTTATAAAACAGTCGCTAGCCGTGTGTATACGGAATTAATTATGTCACCGCGTATACGAACCCCGTGCGTGAAACGAGGATAGTCTTACGGCGCACAGTGGGCCGGATTCACTTATTTGACGCCATTTTGGACTTTTTTTTAAGATATCGGAATGAAATTGACACCAAAAATAGGATAAAATTATTCATTTCTAATGATGTATAATTTAATATATTTGACATTAATTTATTTATTTATTTTTCATTTTTTTTAACTTAATTGAGAAATTTTTTTTGAAAACTATTCATTCGGTACTTTATTTAATGCCCTTTTCAGTGGTTTAAATCGAATGTTCGCGAAACTTTTCATTTCCAAGTTATAAGGAAAAGTCGAAAAATAAAGGAATGCAGCCAAATATCGTTTTGTTTAAATTGAAGGCCAATTTTTTGCGCTAAACATCATCTTTTATTAGTAATTAATGTAAATAATCTATTAAAAAATAATTCTGAAAACAGTCAGGAAAATTGCGACATTTTTTAAAATTGACAAGGAATATCTTTCAAGTCCCAACGAGTCCCGTATTTTAGCAAAATGGAATCTTTTCAGTGCACCTTCCTCTATACAATCATGCAAAATTCACTTCCCACTTCATCCCATTTCTCAAAATATTTCAGTTTGTAGTCATCAGCGTCGCATCATTTCCCTCACGTTCATGCGTTGCATCCTGCTTCGAAGGAATTGTTTAGATTATGCATTCTGATTTTTATAAGTTTTTATCCATTATCGTCAGATCCACATATGTCTACCGCAAGAACAAAATCCAGCAAGAAAAAACCGAAAACATTAGACCCAGAAGCTGCAGAACTTATAAACCAATAAAAGAAGGGACGCCCGTCCTTTACTGGTACATATTACGTTATATATCATTGAAAGAGAATTATTTTTTTAATTTTCAGTTACAATTTCATTATGATATTTTTTATGACCAAGTGTTTGTAAAAACATGTCGCACCAACGTGAAGAAAATGATGAGATGCTAATGACTACAAATCGAAATATTTTGAGAAACGGGACGAAGTGGGAAGTAAATTTTGGATGATTGTATAGAGGAAGGTGCACTGAAAAGATTCCATTTTGCTAAAATACGAGACTTGTTGGGACTTGAAAGATATTCCTTGTCAATTTTAAAAAATGTCGCAATTTTCCTGACTGTTTTCAGAATTATTTTTTAATAGATTATTTACATTAATTACTAATAAAAGATGATGTTTAGCGCAAAAAATTGGCCTTCAATTTAAACAAAACGATATTTGGCTGCATTCCTTTATTTTTCGACATTTCCTTATAACTTGGAAACGAAAAGTTTCGCGAACATTCGATTTAAACCACTGAAAAGGGCATTAAATAAAGTACTAAATGAATAGTTTTCAAAAAAAAATTCACAAGCAAGTTAAAAAAAATGAAAAATAAATAAATAAATGTCAAAAATATTAAATTATACATCATTAGATAGGAAAAATTTTATCCTATTTTTTGGTGTCAATTTCATTCCGATATCTTGAAAAAAACACCAAAATGGCGTCAAATAAGTGAATCCGACCCACTGTGCGGCGGACAATTCAGTCAATTACACGTATTCCACGCTCCTATTCTAACCTCATTCCTGGACTACTTCCATCGAATTGTGTAATTTTTCACAGGACTGCGACTCTTTTCTACTTAAAAACTATATAATAAGTATGTAGACTCTTCAAAGAAAAGAGCCGTACTGACCGTACTTCGAAAAAGTTAATCAAACCGCACAAATAACCCCCCCCCTTGTGTTTATAGTATTGAACGATAAGATTGCACTCACATTTTACGCTTCAATCTCTGCACGTGACACTTCTTATCGTGTTGTAATCGTATTCTATTCTGCACCGATAACACTGCATGCGAAATCGAGATGTTACAGATTCAAAAGTACTAATTACCGGTAAAGCAGGTCACAATCTTATCCCAGCAATCTCTATCCTTGTTGCACACGCTAGCTCTCTCTCTCGCACAGCTCCACCGTGCCACCACCGCCGCTATCATGCGTTCCTACTAACTGTGCAGAATTTCCTGGTCCAAACGCACCAAATTACCCAAGTAAAGTGGATTGCAGGCACATTCAGAATATATCTGTCCTCGTCGCGCAACACCACCTTCCTCTTTCCAAAAGCCGCCGAGCCGTGTGACAAAAATTTATATCACTTAGACGTTCTGGTAGTTGATTTCACGAGGAAATAAGGCTGCGAAAGGAAAAAATTCGGAGAATGATACTTACGGTTCATTACTTTCGTAAATTCCTCATCATTTCTCATTCCAATGTGCTGCCGCGGTGCCGCATGAAGATGCAACAATTGGCAACTTCAAGCGGAACCGTTCAAACGTGTTTGGACGCGCATCGGACGCGCTTCAAGGCGCAGTTAACAGAGGAGACTGCAAGACGTTGTTGTCATAGCAATTGTTTCCAGAAATTGTAACGACAGACGTAGTAAAATAAGTTGCAATAATATACGATCATAAATGATAGAACACACGATTCATAGTGTCAAGGGCCGTGTTGCATGTGTCTCAGATTATTAACGAAATAAGAATTTAGGACGGCTTCGGAGTGACGTTTCGATACCTATGATGTGTCGTAGATAAGCTGTACGCAATGAGCGAGAGTAAAAGGAAGCTGAGAACAAGGGGCGTCATGGACGAAAGTGGCAGCTTCAAACACCGGCGCAGTTCGTTGCAAGTGAATTTAAGCTGCGTCTCCAAGTTAACAGATTCTGGCAACGGGTCGCTTAGACAAATGGATGACGATAATAACGACGATACAGCTCCGAATACAACTGAGACTAATACATCCTTAAGAAGCAACAGATACAGGTCCTCTAGGAGCAACCAGGTACCTAACGACAATGGACACAGATCGTATAACGGTATTCCTTTGAGAGACGTGAACATTGTTTTAAGGCGAATAAACAACGACGACGAGATTCTGAATAAAAGCTGCGAGAAATTGAAGGAAGCTATTAGGACCAAAACTAAGGGAATGTTCGACGCGCGAAACGAGGTATCCGTTAAGACACATATAGTTTTAGGCGCTGATCATGCCGAAGAAGAAGAGAGAGCGGAAGATTCAAATCAGAGTATCGGTAGTACGCCGAGAGATCAACGCGAAAGCGAACGCACCAAGGAGCAGAGACAGCGGAACAGATTGAGAAGGAGACGATTGTTTAACGCGTACAACTCGACGTGTAATTCTAGTAATCTGCGCCCACCGCGGTCGAACGAAATTCAAAGTAGCAGCATCGTACTGGCTGGAAGCAACCGAAGACCTGCTACGTCGAATCTGTCTTCGAATACATCGGGCGAAGCGACGGATCCCCGCGAAATAGAGAATCGTAGGACCAATCGTTCCGTTATTTCGAATACCTCGGAAGGCGAAGGCGAATTCGCAGCGGTGCCGATTGGTTGGTCCACGATGATAAACGATCGAGCGTTAGACGCAGAAGACGAAAGCGGCCTTCAAATTGCAAATGATTCGTCTTTGTCTGTAGATAAGCGTACGAAGAAAAGTATAGTCTCCATGGAAATGACGGATGTCCATGAAAGGTTTATACAATGCGATAATCAGAGCTTGAGGACAATTGCGGGAAGCAGCGTGAATACGGTACGGACTTCTTTGAACGTAAATATGTCTGTCGAGGGATCCAGCGAAGATATCGGACGTAGGCGAGAAAAGGACACAGATCCGTCGGTTTCTGACGAGGCGCTGGAGAGCGTAAATACAGTTCGTACTTCGTTGCAAATGAATACATCTTTGGACACCTCGAGTAGATTATCTTTGCAAAGGTCTAATAGCAAAAGCAGGATGTCGGTATCGAACGATACCACGAATAAAAAGCAAGGCACGAGTATCGTCGCTGAAAATGATACGAGTTTAACCGATCGATTGAAAAATGTCTTCATTCGGTCGAATGAACGTGTAGAAAGCAACGAAGTATGTACCGATAGGGATCGAAGTAGCGTTACGAACACTGGTCGCAGAGTTGGAGATAGAACTTCTGGTGGTCAGAGTTACATCGAGGCTACTCCGTATCCGATGAGCCGTTCTGTTTTCTTGAGATCACAATTGAAACACAATGCCAATAATAATCCGCACAATGGCGATAAGTCGTCAGACGCTGCGGATGCAAGCTTTTCCAAAACGAGATCTAATACTTCGTAAGTATATCATTTTTATTTTGTGGAAGGAAGTATTCGCAATGCTTATAAATACTTTGTTCGCGTTCTTTCAGAGGACAGAAGGGATGCCCGGCTTCTAATAATGATCAGGAGAGATTTGTAAACGACACAATCATCTTGGATGATTCGTCTGGCTGTAGAACACCCGGTGCTGAACCGCGGGTACCCGTGATCATAGACGAATCGTGCAATAATAGCAAATTGGAAAACGATCAGAATGCAGGGAATTTGATAGATCTCTCTTCTAAAAGAAAGTATAAAAAGAAACTATTGTCTCTTCGCGAATGCTCGCAATTGCTAACATTCTCTCCGGTAGAACAAGAACGCGTAGCTCCTAAATTCCCAACATTCGCAAGGAGACACAGAAAAGGGAAGAAGCAAGCTGCGAAGACTAAATTTAACGCAGCCGATAGCGCGAGCAACGCGAAACACATCGAAGAACAAAATAGCAAGCAGTCGTTATTAGAAGATGATACTCATTCGTTCTCTGAGAAGAAGAAACAGAAAGCTAAGAAGCCCAAGAAAGTAGTCAGTAAAAAGATTACCGTTAAGAAAATTGTTAATGCAGACATTTTAAAGAGACTAGAAGAAAACAGAGATATTGGTAACGGATCACAAGTGGTGACCTCTGTTTCGAGTAGAAATTCAGCAAACGATTTTCAATCCATGAAAAGGCTATCTACTACACAATTATCCAGAAGGAAAGCGCAGAGGCTAAATATCGTTGCAACAGGCCTGTCCAATGAGTAAGGAGAATTCTTTAACCCTCTAGGGACGGGGATGTTTTAAACTTAACGTAGAATTTTTTTGAGCGTTAAAATAGTCTATTTTATACTTCGGATTTGGAAACTACTCGTTAGTTTTTTTTTTAATTTTTTTTTTTAATTTGTTTATAACAATATAACAAAAAAAGTTTAATTTCGGTTTCTGATGGTACAACAGTTTCTTCTCTGCCTACTAAAGGTCACTATACCTATCAAATCTCGATCTTATTGATGGAACGTAAATAAAAATGTGTTAATCTGAATGGGACTCTGGAGTCCCAGTCGTCCCTAGAGGGTTAAAACCCTAGCTGTTGAAGAGAAACTACTTTGTCGCAATTATTTAATATGTACTCTCGTATCTTCTTTCGCAGTGACAAGAATATAGTTAAAAGCGTCGTTAGAGCTCTGGGCCTCGCGAGAATTGAGTCGAATGTCACGAAGAGAACGACCCATGTCGTGACTACTGGCGTGCGTACAGTAAATTTGCTGCACGGAATTATACGGGGCTGCTGGCTCGTCAGCCTCGAATGGGTTTTGCAATCTTTGGAGAACAACGCCTGGTTGGATCCAGAGAAACACGAAATGACACATTTCTCGAAGGCGGCATTGGTACGCAAAGCAAATCATATTCCAAAATATATATTACTAGGTAGCTTTACTACTCGACTTCGCTCGAAATTTAGATTCTGATTTTATAAAAAAAAAATTATTTCATTTACTTTTATTTTGCGAAAAGTCACATTCATCTGGATTAGCTAAGCATAATGAGCTGGGACACATTTCGTGACCCCAGAGTTTACCGTTCGAAAATGTTTAGGCGACAGACAAACGCACAAACACTTTCTGCTTTATATATTAAGATACGCGAAAGATAATGGGTATAAAGCGTTGCTAATTTACGATTTGTAATCTTCAGGAGAACCGTAAAGATAGACAGTTGTTTGGGAGAGCCTATGTCCCTGAATTGTTTGCTGCTTCTGGCTATATATATGTCGGGAAAGACACAACGCCTCCCTGTACTATACTCAAAGATCTTATAAAAACCGCAGGTGGTTTTATTACCGAAAGTCCGGAAACGGCGAAGATAATTATTGGCGCAGAAGGGGTAAAAGAGTCTTGGGTGTTAGATTGCATCACGACGGGCGAACTACAAGCGTGTAATCAATATCGACGGCGTTAAATGTCGCCTGACAATAAACAATTGTAAATACCAGTACTTTTCATTAGTGCAGAGCAGGAATCGTGTGCAAAATACTTTTCGCAAATTTATATATACTTAATCGCTATATCATAGATATAATGTAATTATATCTAACACGAATCAACTTCTGATTTATACATATCTATGTAATTATAATTATATTGGACTGAATATTACTGTATAAAAGAAGTCTTTTTCTTTCTGCAAACCAACTGTTGAAATTCGTTTAAGTTATAGATGAAGTACTCCAACTGGATCGCGACAAATAATATACGATGTTATCGTAATTAGAGGCGATATTTGGATAAAAAATCTATTTCGATGATTCATTGATTATTCCAAAGTACAGCATGCTTCATACACATATATCCACCATACAGATGCATTGTAAATACCTGTTTCGATAAAGATTGACTCACGTCTAAATCGTCGCGATTTGACTTTGAACAAAGCAATTCGCGGAATTGTTACGTTGATAGAAAGCTAGGCTAAAAAAAAAGTTAGATATAGATATAGCTTGGTTGGAGTAGGATCGTGTTATCTCGTCGTAATCATACGGTTCAGGTTAGGCTACGTCACACCAACACTTGCAGCCACTTGCAGCTGCTTACAACCAACGGCACTCGCGTACGATGTGTCAAACTGACATACATTTTCTTAATATGCGTCTTTGTACTTATCTAACCGTAAACTAATATAAAGTATCTCAACGAACATGAACTACGATTACACTCAGTAAGTAGTAAATTACGAATTCACGTAGAAATCGAGTCCTGCTGCCGTTTTCCTTATCGCTGCGCGAAACCGTACTCAATAGCCTATGAAACTCGCTTATCGCTCGGAATGCCGTAAAATTCGATTGTTCGAATCTTTTGATGCATTGTTTACCGTGCGGTGGCAGTTACGCTGGTATATATAGTCGATAGTACCTGTAACGGTAATATCTATCTTTTGCCAAACTAATTTTGTACCTGTGTAATACAACACTGTTGAACCATTCACATATTTTCGTATTGTCTGTCCATTCTTTTCCCCAACCTTCCGCGCGCGTTTGTGCGCTCAAAGCTGCTACAGCAGTGCCAAGGGCTCGAGCGTCGACTCGTCCGAGTTCCCTTCGAACGACACACCTGGGAAATGTTTAACGTCGTCGTTGTTCCTTCGATTCCAGAGCGACTCCGCGCGACACTCCATCCACAGAAACATGTATTCCAATACCAAGGCACAACACAACTATAATAACCGACGCTTACGCAGGCATCCCCGAAAATTTGTTGCTAAATTTTCTTGGATTTTTGGTAAAGACTACGTTCTTACGCGTAGCGCGCTCATCTTTTCCTCTGCATCCGCACGCTGCTCCGCGTGCACTCGCCTGACATTGAAATATATTTTTCCAGTTCCTAGTTACTCTGTTCGGATTACTGCGCAAGAAGGCATGGAATTACGGGCGTCTTGCGTTACTGAACAAAACGGATGATAGGTGGATGGAGTTGTTTTACGGGGACAACGAAGCTACAGACACAGATGCGATATGCCTGGAAGCCTCCGTGAATTCACAACTTTCCCAAGTTGACAGAGGCTTCCTGTCGTGGATCGTTACCGCGTTTAAAGTTACGTAAGTGGAACGATCGCGCTGATTATCAAGGGCGCCGCCAATAATGCTGTTTAAAATGATTCGCAACGATGCTTACAGCGACGAGGAATTGTTAAAACGAGCTGGGCCCGACGGTTTACTGTACATATCGTTCGAGCGCCATTTGATCCTCCTAACGGGGTTGATGCTGGTCGCGTCGCTGTGCGTAGCCTTACCGATCAATTTTCATGGGACTATGCAAGGGGACGAAGCGAAGTTTGGCCACACGACATTGTCGAACTTGGATCCGATGTCTACGTGGATCTGGGTGCACAGCGTATTAATTCTGTCTTATCTACCCATCGGTGGTTACATCATGAGGCATTTTTTCAAAAAGGTTCCACTATTTATGGATCACGCTAGCCGCGATGTTAATTCGAGCATGTTAAGTAGCGAAAGTTTTGCACTGTTTAGGTGCGAGATGCTAGGCATGGAGGAGAGCTGGCAGCTAGGACGTTATTAATCACAGAAATGCCCAAGCACCAGTGCAACGTGCAGCTTTTAACTGATTATTTTAAGTGCGTAAATTCACGCGCCATGCAGTCGCTTGATTTTCCTTGCTCCCCTTATAGTTCGATTATTTCCAGAGAAGCATTTCCTACTCTAACGGTGGAGGATGTCACGTTGGCTTACGATATTAAGCGGCTCTCGGCATTGGACGTGGAAAGGGATTGCGTCGAACAGGCGCGTTTATATTGCGAGAACTATGCGAGGAAAAGGGAGCCTTTGCAAATGTATCCATATCCATGCGGCCAGGTGCTAGCTTGTTGTTGTAAGAACGTGAGTGGTAATTATTCAGAGATGTAGGTATCTGAGCAGAGCCGCGGTTAATGTATTTCATTTGCCCCGCAGAAAACCGATGCCTACGAATTTTATATGAACGAGGAAGTGCGATTGACCGCGCTAGTCGAGGAGGAGAAAAAGGTTGCGTTGACCATGCCTCTGGGGGTTGCCTTTGTGACTTTAGGTAAGTTGCTTGCTATCGCTCGTTCCTCCCTTTGAATAAAACGGCAACAATTACGATGCTAATATTGACGACAGGTACACCTGGCGCGGCGAAAGCTATGCGAAATCAGTTACGTTCATCGCCCAGCATAAAATGGATGGTAGATTACGCGCCGACGCCGTCTGACATCTTTTGGGAGAACCTAAGCATACCAAGACCATGCTGGTATTTGAATGCTGTTTTAATTAACGTTGCTCTGGGCATCGTACTGTTCTTTCTCACTACGCCAGCTGTAAGTCGTTCGCCCATCAGCCGTGTCTCGTAAGAAAGCACACCGGCACCCGTCTGAATCACGTAAACGTTCTTTATATCCCGCGGCGTGTGATTTTAGGTAATAGTATCCTCTTTGAACAAAGTACCGATCACAGGAGAGATCATGAACCTCAGCCCGGTGCTCTCGTCCTTCCTTCCAACCGTATTGCTAGTTAGCGTGGCTGCCTTGATGCCAGTGTTGGTAGCAAGGAGCGAGTCGTTAGTCAGACACTGGACCAGAAGCAGCCTGAACCGAGCAGTGATGACGAAAACGTTGCTCCTCTTATTGCTGATGGTCCTTATATTACCCAGTTTAGGCCTAACCAGCGCGCAGGCGTTCTTAGAGTGGACCGTGAACCCGGCCAACGACACAGGGAGGTGGGACTGTGTGTTTCTACCTGATCAGGTACGGCTGCGCTGCTGAAATAACAGATTCGTCTTAATGTCGCGAGACACATGATTCGCACAGAAGCGCAGGATCTGTTTTACACAAAAGTATGTTTCGTTTCTGTAGGGTGCTCTGTTTGTAAATTATGTAATTACCGCGGCTTTGCTTGGAAGCGGATTGGAGTTAGTCAGATTCCCGGAATTAGCGTTGTACACGTTCAGGCTGTGCATAGCTCGCAGCAGAGCGGAGAGGGTGCACGTTAGGAAAGCAGTATTATGGGAGTTCCCCCTGGGCGCTCATTACGCCTGGTTACTCTTAGTTTTTACGATGACGACGGTGTACAGCTTAGCCTGCCCGTTGATCACGCCGTTCGGCCTGCTGTATCTTGTAGTGAAGCATTTGGTACGTCTGAATCCCGTCAACGACACGCGTACGTAAGCGTACTCGTAAGACGGAAATATTACACGTTACTTTGCGCAGGTGGATAGGCACAATCTGTGCTTCGCTTATGGGCCAAGTGTCGGGGGCGGTCAGTTAGCTGGTGCTGCTGCAAGTGCGACTGGTGCAGCTCCCATTCTGGCTCAGGCGGCACTACTGGCTTTAGGTTTGGTGAGGAGAGGCTTGTCGCCATTGGCTGCTGTGCAACTCAGCGGCCTTGCTGCGAGCATCTTGGGCCTTGTCACTGGTGTTACGTTGCCCACGTCAAAATCTAAGGTAGCGTTAACGAATACCGCTGTGAACGCACGCAAGTATAACACCCGAGTCAACGGAAGCATCTTCTTTTACAGGCGCAGGCGATAAAACGAGATCTGTCAGCCGGGCAGAATTTCGTCGCACCTGTCTTGCGGCAGAAACAGATCTCGTTAGAGGAAACCATATCCACGCGATCAAACTCCGATCCCAATCTGCCTAGTTTGGTGAGCACCAGCATCTCTTTGGTACAGGAGAGCCCGAAACTTTATCAGAATTATGGCAAAGAGTCGGAAGCATAATAGGGAAAGTCGTTGAGCGGCTTCGAACACGCGTGAGGTGGTGCATGCATGTAATTCAGTGTAAGCACAGTGATACATACTCCGAATGCTATGACTGATCCATTTATACTCCATGTACCGCGATATCGTATAAGTACGATAGAAAATAGTGATTCTACAAATCGAACTGAATTCGTTTGTATTTTGCGCCAAGAATTTTATAAGGATGGAAGTTGCGAAACCAGTAACGAATAGCACAACTTTCTATCCGCGAACGCATGAAACCGTCGAGATTAAATTACTTATCGCGCGAAGGTAGTTCGATAATGTCCCATTTGTACTATTAATAGCGAAAGGCAAAAGTGAAAGTATTATCCGAATATTAATATTAATAATAATGAAGCTGATAATAATAATAGTTGACATACTTATTTATCATCTTTCACCGGTGTACAATTCCACGAAAGCTGTCAGTTTTGCTCAGTGGCGGATTTAAGGAAAAGGGCCCAGGTGGCAAACGTTCTGGGACACCCTGTATGCATAACAGAATTACAAATGAATTTGCGCGCGTGTGGAATGAAAATTATACTAAACAAAAAAATATATAGTGTCTGGATAAAATCATAATCTTTTTTTGGAAGAAGGGGGCCTTGGGGGACCGTTCTGGGCTGGGGTCCAACTGCCCATCGGCCGGCCGTTAAATCCGCCACTGGTTTTGCTCCCGGGATTTTTTAAATATCGTATAACAGCGACTAGATAAAATTTTACCACGCCACGGCTGTTTCATCGATAAAATGGAACAGCTCGAGCGAGCCTTAGAGAGGACCAACAAGCATTTAGCCGTAACAGAATTGTTAAACGATTTTTCCATAGCTTCTCACGAATAAATCTTTGCATAATAGTAATAATTACTTCGCGAGGCGTGTGCGAGCAACGCGCCTGCATCTTTTTACGAATAATTACAGATACTAACTATGTAAGAATGTTACATGTATTTATGTCCACTTCTTTGAAAGAACTTTCTTTTTTAATACATTTACAGCGAATGATAATGGTACTTAATCGTATGCTAAAAATCGGGAAGTCACATACATAGTAAGTTCCGCTTATATTACAGAAGATTCCTTTCGTCTACATTAAAACCTTTGTCTCGCATTTCTACTAACGGCACAATTATTCGTATGTACAATTTGAAATACATAGGGAGAAACGCTATTAACAAATGTATATCATTTCCTTCGTTCGCGAGATTCGCGCTCAAGCAAACGTTTTACGAAAACAATTCCTCTATTGTACATTACCAAATGTCAGTTCAACGGATCCTACGAATAATGTTCAACCGAGCTTGTAAAACAAAGGTAACTTTGCGACATCGTTATGGAATATGCCGTGATGATCGCGTTCTATCGACGTGCCGGTACTAAGCGCTAAGTCCTCATTTTAAAAAGCAATGTATTTCATTTAATATTATTCCTCCGAAATATACAAGGCAGTGCGAAAATAAGTTACTAAAGTTTAAAGGCGTAATTGCCTTATCAATTGGGAAATACTATGTTTGACCGATGCGAATTGCCTCTATAATGCACGGCCGTCTAAAACGAAAGGCGAAGGGATATAAAAGAAGTATTCAACTGATGTGTAAATATCTTGTATAAAATTAATATTGGGCCCTAGAGTGTTCATCCGTACAAGTGTTCGAATTAAACCTGAGAAGGCACTGAATTAGTATGCCACACTTTCAAATCAGATAACCTGCTATGTATTTATCAAAAAATTAAACGAACTATCGGGTGTACATTACGCTCCACTGTGCGAGCAAGTAGAAACATTCCATGTCAATCCAATTAGGTAAATTGTCGATCGGGCAGAGAAGCTTCTAAGGATCGTAAAACTTGTTTATATCTTCATCGTAAAATCAGGCTCCCCCCGCTTCCAAAACAATATATAAATACCGTTAAACGAGTGGAATAAAAGCTTTAAAAGCAAGTCCGGACTTTTAAAGTGCCTTAGAAAAGGAAGCCGCGCGAAATATGC
The DNA here is from genome assembly GCA_946251845.1 of Andrena fulva. Classification (NCBI taxonomy): domain Eukaryota; kingdom Metazoa; phylum Arthropoda; class Insecta; order Hymenoptera; family Andrenidae; genus Andrena; species Andrena fulva. The sequence goes on along the minus strand of OX276329.1, from coordinate 53,491,685 downwards.
CGTTGGATTAAAAGGAAACTTTTAAGAATCTTCCATCCTCTGCAGCGGTATTGAAATTTTTTAAAAGTCGTTAGTCGCAGCTGAATGCTGGCCTATTTGACATGGAATGGTGTCTGACGAACAAAACGAATACCATTACAAATACTATTACCCCCGCATTGTTATGCAGAGTGATATACCATTGTCGTCGTACAATTCATAGTTTATCGTTTGAGAGCCAATTATGGTATTCACTATTCAGAGCCGAGCCGGTGACGGTATTTATCGTTCATTCGAACAAGCTGCCACCGATTATAGCCTCCAGTTGACTAGACGTAAGATTATTTAATTTTTCTACCTGTTCCTCCTCGTTTCTCAATCTTAGGGACAATCGGTGCATCGTTTTTCTCTTCGTATCTTTCAAGTTACATTTGTACGGCATATAATCAGCATGCTGTATTATTTCTTCGTCATCCTCTTTCTGAGATTCTTCGCTTTCTTCGCTGCTCGGATGAACCTACGAGGCATATCGCCGTTTAAGAAACCTATTCCCTTAAGCTCCACATGGTGTATGAGAATAAACGATCGTGTAACTGTAACTACTGTCTAAGAAAACACTATTTTCTCCACAACGTACTTATTAGCAAGCATAATTACACTACATGAATTTTAAAAAAAAAACACAAGGAACTCTAGTTTACAGCCAAATTACGTACGCTACCGAAGTGGCACAAATAATATGAACACCCATAATAACAGTCTATATCTACAATACGATCTGGCAGTCTTTTACGTTTAAATACGAGGAAACACAATTTACTCACCGCCGTGTTCTTCGAATGACTAATCAACTAACGATAACTAGACTATTTGTTAATCGCAAGCTAGGAGTTTCTCGCTTACTATGATCGATGATACTATGAATGAAACGAGGCCCAAAGAAATAATAGCAAAAGTATACACTCACTTGAACGCATAAACTTAAACAGAACATGATTGTTTCTTACTACTTCTCACTACTTCTCACTACTGCCAATGTCAGGGAGAGGATGCTGGGAACAATGAAAAATAATTAAAAAAAAAAAGGTTAATTGTCATCAATTTCTCTTTTTTTTTCTTTCGTTCGGAAACATACTAACCGTGAATGTTACAACAACAACATCGTATCATTTTCTTTTTGCATAAAACCGTAGTAATAATCGCATACGTTTTTCTTTTATGTTCTTGCAGTAAACCGTCATGATATTCTTCATAGATGGGCGTGCAAGGTAGACGTGGGCGTACCGTTAAGTAAAATTAGAACCGATAAATGGTGGAACACAGTAAGGTCGACGGTACGTAAAGATTAACATACGCGTTTATATAATCTATATATAAACATGGGAACCGTTACGTCCAATTGAAATTCGTTAACTCCCTAAATACAGCTTCGAATGCGTGAAGAAAAAATAACATACGTGGCGTCCCTCGAATCCCAAAGCATTGAGAAATAAAATAGGACCGCGTTGACGAATTTAGAAATGCAATTATTTCTTTACACACCTTTGACGCCTCGATCGAAAGGTTCGCTCAAACATTCTCTACTATTCTCAAAAAGATACATTTGTCCTATGGAAAATCTCTCTCATGCTCACCACCACCAACGCAACTCATTGCCAACTTGCCTCTACATTACCATGTAATGTAAATCAGATGAACAAAATAAAAGGGAAAACAAAAGGAAGCCACCAATGCTCGATACGTAAAACGATTTCGCGGGTAAGGGCGGGGAAACCTGTTTTGAGCACTAGGGCAGCCCTGTGTTCGCTTATTCTTCCCTCATAATTTTGCACCGACGGATACGTTTTACTATAGAGTCTCATCTCACCTCTACTATGGAGACTCTTGGCGACGGTTCACGTGGTATCGCTTTCTCCATCATCGCCAGAGGACTACTGGAATCTGTCGAGGAGTACTCCTTGTCCGTTTCGGTGTCGTTATCCGAATAATCCTTCTCGTCTTCCGCGTTCTCGTGCAGCTTACATACGAGAACACCCCTCCTGCCGTATTCAAATAGATTCCCATCCAGATGTACTGTTGGAAACGACAGCGATGCAATTAGTGGTATGGTACGGAGGCCTTTTAAATTTTTAGATCAACGCGAGCTGTCGCTACCTTGACAGAAGGCAGAGCTGCAGAAAAAGCAATGCGCAGACGTTCTACGGCCACAGTCGGCGCAATGATGCCAGGGGCAGCTGAATCTGGAATCCGCGTCGTCGATGATCACACAAATTTTGTGATACCTCTTGTTGCAGGTTTTCTGATCGCAAACCACCGGCTCTACCGACTTGTCGATTTCTTGCCCGCAGCTCCAGCACAACCAGTCGTTCCTCGGTCTGGTACAGGAGAAAGAAATTTACACGGATTCACAGTTGGACGATAAAGCAGGCGATAATTATATAAGATTACTTACCGTCTTTGACGCTTTATCTTGTCAACTTTATCTAACTTTTTCGGGGTAAACGAGGGTGTCGATACTTGCGGTTTTTGCACCTTCAAACCTATAAATCCGCTACAATTTGGCGCGCCGCAGAGGCAGGCCTTTCGGGTCTCCCCGTCGCAAGCTAAATTATAATTAAAAGTTAATTCTTCACCGGGCTCGATATCGCGCAACGCAAACAGACCTATACGCCTATCCCCGTTTACCGTCCATTTCTGTGTCTCGCAGTTGGGTGAGCACGAATGATCTATATTGGAGAAGAAAATGGCATTAATTCGGGACACGCAAGTTCGCGCTTCTCGGTTCTCCGTTTGCTAGAAAGATACTCACTCATAAATCGACTTAAATTACCCTTCGGTTCGGCGTCGATCATTCTATTATTATCTATGGTTAAAAAATAGAAATTCTCATTCTTTAACTCTTTTTTCCTATGGAGCCTTCGTTTGTATTCATCCTCGTCTATGACTTCGCCCACATATTCGATGACGAACTGTCCCGCTATAATGGGCTCTAAGCTTCTAAGGCCCCAGCCACGGCCCACGGTGTGGAACGGCTCCATGGCTGGATATTCTCTCCTCACGAACGCCTGATTGTTACATTTAGGACCGGCCGGGCAGATATCAGGGCTACACTCGAACAACAGTATCCGGTTCAGGCAGTCTGTACCCGGTGCACATGGAGTCTCCCATTCCGCATCGCAGTCGCATGCCGCAATACTTTCGACCTCCACTGGCTTCACGTTGCCAACCGGCTTATTCATCTATAAGTGCAACATTATTGCAAATTATAAGCTGATGCGCGATCACACATCGATGCACCTTCGCGGGCATTGAACGTATATTCGAAAACAAAGGAAAGAAAAGAAACGAAAGATTTTACTTTCAACTTAACATAAGGCGCAGGTTTCAATCCACGCGGTCCACAGGTCTCGGCAGCGGCTCTCTCAATTTTCAAACGCTGATGGATATCATTGGCTTCCTCGAGTGCCTTGCGGTACGCACCGTCTCTATTCTTTTTACCAATCGGTGGTTTAATATTCGCGTCGCCGTCTTGATAAAGGAAAGCGCGACCTCTAAAAAGAGATACATAAATAATTTCCATGCTACGACGAATAATGACACTTTTCGTGCACCTCTGGCGAGGGCGAAAGCTTACCTGTGCACCCAGTAGTAATTATTCGAACCCAGAAACATTACGCAAAATTTGCCGGGACTGTGAGGTATAGCCTGGATGTTCTCGGGAATTTCGTGGGGATAACAAATGCGGGATGGCCACCAGCGATAAACCCCTAATTTCACCCATACCACCTCCCCGTATAATGGAAGCCTGCCAGTTTCGCAGTCTTCGCAAATGAACGCACCATCCGGTGCATCGATCCCTGCAATCATCACGCGCAATGTTACCGTTTTTGCTACCATTACTGCTACGGTTACTATTGACGCGTTCAAAGTAGTTACCTAGGCACTCGAGGTGAAAGGAAGTCGGACACGTATCGCAACAGATAAGACTTCCACCTCTCGTGCACAAGAAGCACCACGCTGCGTTTACTGGGGGGTGAGGTGCTTGATAATGCTTCGGGCAAACTATTTGATTGCCGGTTAGAATTACCGAACCGGCTGGCAAGCAAAACGTCGACGTATGATAAGACGAAGGACAGCGAACGCATCGCGCTATCTTCTCGTTTAGAGCCCTCGAATGGCTGTCCTGAGGATTGTCCGAACTACACGTATGACACACGTGATACGGGCAAGTTAGACGACCTCCCTGCCAACGAGACTGACAAAACAGAAGACAATATTTGTTGCTACAAATAACGTTGCGCACAGCCACGATTAGAAATAAAGAAAATGTTTATTATTACTTGTGGCCATGATTTCAAGCATGCCGAATGATAATGTTTCCCACAGGCCATTGCGGTGCATCTTATCCTATCTCCTTCCCTCTCATTGCATATAAAGCAAGCAGGCGCCACGCCCGACAAGCAATCGATGCACTTGAACAACTCATCCTCTTGTTCCTCGCTTCTCCCTGGAATCGAAAGGTAGTGGTTAATTGATTAAATGCGTCCAGGTATTATCCGTGGAAACGAGAGTTCGAAACTTGATTTCGGTACCGCTATTTGCGTCATCGTCGACATTCCGTTTCGCTTCCTTTACATCGTAGAATATCTTATCATCCGATGTACCCTCGTCGATGGAATGTTCTGGACTGGACTCACCAGGCTTCACGCAGGACAAGTGAAAATATGAATAACAAGGACCTTTGCATCTGGTCAGCTTCCCAGTCTTCTCGCAGATTTGACAAACTTTCTCTTGCTTCGTTCCTTTGAAGATATTGTAAGGCTTCTCAACCCTCACCCGCGACTTCTTATTATACTTTGTACTTGAATCCATGTCTATCGGCGAATCTTCATCGTGATCCGACGAGCTTTCTTTTATATGATTACTGCTACTGTCCGACGTGACGTACGCTCGATATTTCTTACGAAACGCGGAATTCATACTGTCCCAAGTCTTTCTCAAATACTTCCTGATTTCCCGCTCGGACGCGTCAGGGTACTCGTCCTCCAGCATATCTCTGTTCCGTTCGTAGTAGACTTCAAAAACACCGTCCACATCCTCCTCCGCCCTGAAATCAACTTTCTGCATGATCGGAACCTCCTCGTTGGAATCCTTTTGGCTCTGAGGAGATAACGGAGGAGTATCCGAATTGATTCTCGAATGACTCCTACCGTTCTCGACGTACTTCAGCATTTTAGGCTTCGCCCCCTCGGTTTTGTACTGTGCTTTGTCTAACTCTTCCACCTGCAAAGTCATTGTTATCAGAAAAACGAGTTAGACGAGATTGTTATTTCATCTTAGAAGTTAGATACGCGCGCTCACACTGTCCGGCCTAACGCGTTTAACATCAGGCCCGCCCGAATCGCTCGAGAGTTTCCTTTTGCTAATATCCTTCTCGTCGAATGTACTTCCTTTCGGCGATCCGCTTTTTCTAGCTTTCTCTTTCGGTTTAAAAATATCAGCCCTAACTTCGTTGTTCATCGGCTGAACTTCCATGGCCTCTTCTATCGCGCTCTCCCATTTCGATTTCATCAGAGCCTTCACGACGAAGGCGGCGGCGTACTTTGGTTCTCTCTTCTTAACTTCCGCCGTTACCGATTTCGACAACTTCTTGAAGTCGGCGAGGTTCGTAAACGGAATCATGAGATTGGACGAAACCCAGCTGTGACGCCCCTTGTCACCGAAATACTGAACGTGTATCATCAGTATCTGCGTTTTGGCAGTGGCTGGTAAAAGAGACAGCGAAGCAGATCGTGTTTACGACGACGGGAGTATGCAACCTTGCGGTATCGTACTTCGGAGCTAGAGGAGGGGCTTACCTTTTAATCTATGATACGTCATTAAAACTGGATCGAGCGTTATGACGCACGGCCAAAAAGGGAAATTACCGACTCTGGCCCATGCTAATTGACCTAATATCCAATCGCACTGTATAGACGAAGCGGCCTCCTCCGACGTACTTAAGCTAATAGAAGAGTCGCTCGTATCTTCTACGTCGTTGGCCAGATTATTCTCCTCGGCGCTCTCGACGCTGCTGTCGGGCGAATTTCGATACCTTCGAGCTTTCGGCATTTTGGGATTCTGAAAGAACAGACGCATCGACATTCGCAACGTTCCGTTACATAATCGAACGTGTCCACCGGTCGTCAGAGAATTTATATGTATGACGACAGAAAAAAAATTAATGCAATGCGCATCGTACGGACGAATGGTGAACAATGGAATGTTAAAGATCGCTTGCGCGCAACATTGTAGGTTGTTAGGGGCCGGTTCGATCTCTAGTCGGAAAGATTGTAATTGAGGAAAAAGGGGCACATGCCTTTGGAGAGCTGGCAACCTCATTCTTTGGAGACTTGGGTTTTATTGTTCTGCCGTAACGACTTCTGCCGGGCGAGGTCCTATTAATATTGGAATTGGCGTCCTTCGTCTCATTCTCGGAATTGGTGGCGGCTGCGTCGAAATCGCCGTTGACTTCGCCGACCCTTGATTCTGTAGTTGTGCCCACCTTGCTGTCCACTCTGTTAGAGCTCATAGCTTGTCGACTAATTTAACATGTTCGTGTATCCAGGCCGATAGGGATTCGATATTATGAAAGCTCATAGGCCCCTCCAACGGCAGGCGTGATATAAACTTCAGAACCTGCGTGTAAATAGCTCACGCGTCGAAAACAATTTCCATTATCGCTGAAAATAGCTGCGATGGCCGATTCTCAAGGGTTACCGTATTTCTTAAGAGAACGGCACGCAGCTTTGCTCAGCACACTGATGTCGGCACGTATTTCGCCCGTGCTCTCGCGTGAACAAATTCTGCGCTGCATAAACAATTCTCTCTATTGATATTGTGGGATTGTAACTGCACCCCACGGGCCCCCGAGCAGAACAGGACGCGTTTCCCGCGATTTTGGGTAATCCTCATAACCATGCTTGGTCCGACTTTCCACTATGCCGCAACACCCGTTTGGTGATTTTTCGTTTTATCGGTTATTTTCGAAAATCCTTTATGCCGCGGCCGTGGATTTTGCAACTGTCAAGTAAATAACGTTTGGCAATGTGGGCGATTACGCGCATTGAATTTCAGGTGGAAATAGTGTGCAAATTTGCCACTGTATCTGGTTGGTCAATCATGCAAACAGAATACGTACGAGACACAGGCACGCACACGTCCATTCAAACGTGCAACGGTACCCAACGGGTACCCTGCTCAATTCCATTCAATCCCGTTTCATAAAGGTTTCGTTGTAAAAAATTATAATCGCGTTCTGAAATACACATTAGCACGGAAGTCGGTTTTTCTCTCTGCACGTACATTCTTTCACCCTCCTTTAAATTAGAGCTAGCAGGAATGGTGCTTGAAACTTCTTTGCCATTCTCAATTATACCATTGCACACACATGGGAAAAGGAGATGCAATGAAACATGTATACGCTAATATTTCTGCACAGGCCATTTAATAATTAAAATCATTTTAAGCAGTCTGAGGAAGTAAATTTCTTTGCCATCGCTGGTCTCGAGCAGCAAGAGATGCATAGTTGGAATTTAGTTCCTTGCTTGTAAACGATTAATGCTTGCAGAACCTAGCGATATAATGCTCTTTAGGATTTATATCGCCGAGTTCGCGCAACGCGCTCTCTCGCGCTATGCTTCTCAATTCCTCTACAAACTTTCGTAAATCCTCCTCTCGCGGCTCTACCAGGTACTTTCGCAACTCTACCAACACGATTGCTCCTTCCTTGAGCAACGGCGCAAGATTAGGCAGTTGTTTTACCATGTTCTGGGCTACCCATAGAAAGTCGAATCTACTAACGTAATCCGCTTTGTGTTTGAATGTCTCCAGAGACGCTGTGGGATGAACGACTACCTGAAAGTACCACATAGGTTGTAGAGGAAAGCTGGCTTGTTGCAGCCGCTAAATTTCACATTGCGCGATACCTTATGATCTTCGATATTTATCCAGGGCATATCGTTTCTGTTGTGTTTGCTTCTTTCTCTTCTCCACGATTCCTGTTCCATTTCGGTATCCGGCATTTGAGTTATTAGGGTACCGTTTAATATAGAAGGATCTCTATGGGACGCGATCAGTTCTTCGCACAGTGGCTCTTTCGTTTTGATTTCGTGTATCACGCGCATGACTTCTCGCTCGGCTATGTCCGTTGCTCTGTACTTGCTGAATTATCATCTTCGTTAGTATAACAGTTGATACAGAGTAGAATGGATAAATCTCAAGCCTTACTTATGCTTATCCTTCGCTCCCTCTAAGGCCCAAGCGAAGTAAGGCCCGTTTGTAATGTCCCCTAGATAAGCATAGTGTATAAATCCAGGCCCGTGTTGAACGATATTACTCAACAATGTTGGATTGCTCCTAACAGGTTCGCCCTCCAACCAAGTGAAAGCGACTCCGTTGTTTCTCCAAAATCTAGCTTCGGAATAAACAAGTTACGCTTCTTAAATACATGTCCATAAATGAGCGGCGATGCGCAATTAATAAACGTACCTATACTCTTGTATAGTCAGATTCGAGACACCTCTGGACTTCAAGATCATATGATAATCCCAGTCGAAAACACCGTCTCGATAATCGTACCTTGTTCCCAACGATTTTCTAACTCTCTGATCCCAATACTTGACGATGGGAACGCTCTCGCGGGTGGCACGCTCCCAAAATCTGACGAGAAACATTACCGTTAACTGGGAAACATAAAGGAAATCGATGTTCCAAGCTTCTCTATCAGACTCACTTAAAAATTGCCTCTAGTCGATCTTTATCCTTGTGCTTGAGTTTGTCTAAACTCAACCAAGAGCAACCGATCGTATTCGTTGGGATGTCCGTCAATCGACTGCACTGCTGCACCAAGTACTTGGCTGTTGCAGGCCTCACAAGGGTATTCCCAAATATTTCCAGATAATATCGTGTCGCTTCTTGCAATCCTTGTGTGTTAGATTTTTCGATTGAAAAGAGAGACAGATTTTTAACAGAGACAATTGCAGCGCACATCTCAGAATTTTGAATACGTACCTAGGTCTTTCTCTAAACAAGTACTTAATAAGAGAATGGACCTAGCAACTTGCTCCGATGTTAATTCGATTACGTGGTATGTAATAGGGCGATCTTGGTGCAAATACGATGATGCTAATGTCTTCAAGATGTGTCTCGCGTCGCCAGCACCTACAATTAATACCTCGAGACATTTACCTAGGCAATTAGTTCCACTTTTATTAACTTCATGTTGTATGTCTAATCCAGGACTGTAGCCCCACCACATGTTGCTACGCTATTACTCTCTCTCTCTCTCTTCCTCTGAGACTTTACGAGAGTAGATCACTGTATTAAAATACTTTACAGATTATCGAATAATGAAACGCTACGTCGTATCACTATTATCGTTGCTAAGTAAAGATTTTGGAATGCGTTATCACCATAGTAACATACATGTGCCGTGCAAGTATACGTACAAAAGTAGTTTCATTTGCCATGTCGCGTTTCGATACCTAGTGCGACTGTTTCGGTAACGCGTCAGGTCTTCAGAGTCTTCCCGCCAAAGCAAACATATCCTGCGTAACAAATGTGTATATGTGTCTATACACACATGTGTACATTAGGGTGGCTCTTATTTACTCTTGGTAAAATTTTTTTTCAAGATTTTCTTCGGGGCACCCTCCAGAATAGTTCCAAATAATTAAAAAAAAATCTGTGTAAAGTTTCAGCTCGATCGGATAACGGGAAAGGGTGCCCCTGGGCCGTTAAACATTTAAATCATTATTTAACAGCTCGCGAAGTCGATTTTATATAACGTCTTCCAAGTTATTGATTAAATCAAAAAATATGTCAAACAAAAGTTGTAGATCCGGACAAGGAGCATCTTTTTTGTTCTATTACTATTTTTCGTGCGACAAACGGTTTTCGAAAAAAAAACGAAAAACTAAAAAAAAACTTTTTTTTTTCAAATTTTGAAAGTTTAAATGCTTCTAGAACGCTTTTTATTTATGAAGGTGAACAAAAAAAATGGAATTTTTATTTTCGAGGACTATTTTTTAAACATTTAAGGGGAGGGGGCATATACCGAAATATGCAAAAAAAAAAAAAAAATTTCTTATTTTCAGTGTTTGATATGTGATGAATGTTTCCTGAAAAGTTGGGGTCGAAATTCGCAAAAATATCGGAGATATAGACATCAGATATTTGATATATTGATCATTTTACCCGAAATCATGACGTCTATATCTCCGATATTTTTGCGAATTTCGACCCCAACTTTTCAGGAAACATTCATCACATATCAAACACTGAAAATAAGAAAAATAAAATTTTTTTTGTGCATATTTCGGTATATGCCCCTTCCCCTTAAATGTTTAAAAAATAGTCCTCGAAAATAAAAATTCCATTTTTTTTGTTCACCTTCATAAATAAAAAGCGTTCTAGAAGCATTTCAACTTTCAAAATTTGAAAACAAAGTTTTTTTTTTAGTTTTTCGGTTTTTTTTCGAAAACCGTTTGTCGCACGAAAAATAGTACTAGAACAAAAAAGATGCTCCTTGTCCGGATCTACAACTTTTGTTTGACATATTTTTTGATTTAATCAATAACTTGGAAGACGTTATATAAAATCGACTTCGCGAGCTGTTAAATAATGATTTAAATGTTTAACGGCCCAGGGGCACCCTTTCCCGTTATCCGATCGAGCTGAAACTTTACACAGATTTTTTTTTAATTATTTGGAACTATTCTGGAGGGTGCCCCGAAGAAAATTCAAAAATCGAAAATAAGAGCCACCCTAGTGTACATATACAGCGCGGCAATGCAAAGATAAGAAGAACATTTCAACAGATAGAGGAATAAGAAGTACTATATTAAAATAAAACGTCGATAGATTCGTATAATAAAATTATAAACATGTTTAGCGATAGTCGTGTCATAGACTTATAAAACCATTTATTTTACTCCTATAATATAGATTCTGTGACACAGATAAAAATAACTCCCTCTCGAACCTCGCTTCAGCAAGGGTTCCTTTATAAACACGTTCCGCTTAACTCGATGCGCGCACTAGCTCATTTGTCCCGTTTCTTTTGAGCCCGTTTATTACTGCACCGTTGTAAAATATCCGTAATAGGTCCTTTGTGTTGAAATATAGCGATAAGCTGGGTGCGCGCCTCATTCATCCCTTCACTAATTAAACTACTGCGTTGCATGTTTCCTTTAATCAATTCATTTACACGTTCGAGTCCATCGTCCTGTTTGTTCCTGACGTTCTGTTGCGACTCGAGCATCGTCAACGTTGTTTTCAACTTTTCGTGTACCTGCGCAAGTATAAGATTATTAATTCCAAATTTCACTGCCTCCTCCCTTTCGATATCCCGAATTGACTCACACCACGTACTTGTTTCTCGAGGTCAGCAATGTCCTCCATCTGCGCAGTGAGGTGATACACTTTCCAACCGTTCAACTTTTGCAGCACGTGTTTCTGCTGCGCTATTTCCGCGACAGTGGGTCGCCTTTCTTCGCGAGGGCGAACCTCGCTCGGTCTTCTGTAATGGTGAAGCCTGCTGCCCCATCTATTCTTCCAGGACGGCCCTGTAAAATGGAGAATTATTTTCTGCCGCGTGCACATGCAACGTCTCGCTTCCTTTCGCACGAACCTAATAAACTAGGCGTAGGTCGCGTTCGTATCGCAACAGTCGACTGTTGCGTAGGAGATTTAATAATATCACGTTGCACGCTCGAGGTCTGCTTCTTATCCGGCGATTTCTCTTTCGCCTCCTCCTTAAGCTCTTTCTTCATTCTCTCCTCCGTAACGAATTGCATCTCCTCTTCCGTGCATCTTGATTCCGTCAACTCCACCCCGATGAGCTGCTGTTTCCGAGGCTTTTTCCTCGGGGACATGTCCACGGTTGGATTGATAGTGATCCTGGATTGTTCCGGCTCCTCGTCAAGCCCTGGTGACGACGTCGCTGACACCGTGGTGGATCCCGAACTTTGACAACCGCCGCCGTCCGGGTCCCCTCTTGGCGAGCAGGGCGGGCTGGACGTCGTGACGGGGGGTAAAGACGCCAGGACAGGAACTAGATTCTTTGCCGCGCCTGGAAGTACAAGCGTGATAGGTCATTTTTTTACCGACAGCTTCAACGTAAACAAAAACAGTCAAGAGAATAGGAATAATTAGACTTTGTACTTTTAACGGGTGAATTGTCGTGATCCCTCTTTCTAAGTATACTTGGTCTCGGAGACGAGTTTAGCTTAGTGTGCGGCTCGTCGTATCCTGGTTCAACAAGCAATCTTACTGGAGTTTGTCGATACTGAGAATACGTTCCTACGCAAGAGCGTTAAAGTAAGTTCGTTTTAACAGGACCGATAGAAGTGGCGAGCACGAGTTACCTGTAGGCTCGAAAGAATAGTAGGTCGCCGTGTGCGGCGGATGCAAATATTGCCCTTGGACCGACTGAGTAGGCGTCGTGTTCGAGTTATTGTTTGTACTGGTGGCTGAAGAGACTCTCAGCCCAGACTGCTGAGAGGGCTTGATCTGTACGGTTGGTCCGATGCTTTGAGCCTGCACCGTCTTGACCGGTGCCGACGTGGCTCTTGCAGGCGCTAAAGGTAAAGGGTGTAACGACATCCCGGTGATCCTAGCGACCGTAGTCGGCGCTGGCTGCGGTATCCTCGTACTCGTGCTCGCTGTTGTAGCGATTACGCGCGACACTGTATTCAGATTCGACAAAGAGGTTACTGTTTGAACAACACGCGGCGCTGCTTGCGGCTGCGATTGCTGTTGCTGTTGCTGTTGTATCTGCGATACGAATAATTTCATTTAACGTTTCATGCTCCAGGGAACTATATACTGCGTCACATCTATACCTACTTGCTGGGACGGAATGACAATCCGACTGACAGTACCCGTCGACGGGCCGGCCACTGTATTAATCGACAATTGTCGTCCCGCCGTCGGCTGAACCGTTACAGAAGCTGTACCGCTTATTCTGTTCGCTGCGCCAACCACGGGGGTTGACACAGCTATGCGGTTCACGGTACCTGCGGTGCTTAAGGGCCTGTTCGATTGGGTGGGCTAAAATTTGAAAACAGAACGATTCCAATCATTACATCCGTAACGTTCGGCAGCGCCGATCGATTGTATAAAACAGCACGACATTTTACTTGAATAGTCTGAGCGGATGATCTCCCAGGCTGCGTGCTTTGAGATATATTCGTCACTTGAGGAGCGGTCGGTCTGCTTTGCGAGACCGGCAGTCTTGTAATACTATTATTCGTTTGAAGAACGGGCGCTATTAATCTGGACGGAGCGCCGGGAACCCCGGTGACCATCGTCGCCTGTACAGATCTTCCCGAGCCTGTCGGCGTAATTAGACGAGGCTGTTGGCTGGCGTACACCGTGGTCGGCGGCCTCGATACCCGGCCAACAGGAGGCGTAGGGTGCCTTTGGGGTTGCGCGTACACGACTGATGTTTTAGGTTGCCATTGGGGATTTGAAATAGTCGTACTTATTCTAAAAGATGCAACAGGTATATGGATATCTACGCTACATCCACCTTTACGATACACGTGTTCACCAATAATGTAGGTCTGTTTTGTGTTAAGTGTTAAGAATAAAATTCTATTTGTCTCTTACATGATAAAATCTGTAAAATTATATAACTGAATGCTGCACGTGCGGGAAACGGTCGTACAACTTCCTGTACGCATCCGACCAACATACATACCCAGGCCTCGTAGCGGGCACGGTCTGCCCCGTATTCGCCCTAACGATAGGAGTAGCCACCGTTGATCTCGGAGCAGAGATATTAGCAACCGCAGCCGGCCCTCTGGGTACGTGATACGTGGCTGGTATACTCGTCACCTGTTGGCTCTGCTGCAACAGTTGCTGGGCCTGCGGCTGATTCTGCCGTTCCACCGTACTCAACACGCCGGGAGATATTATCCTCACTGTGGAGCCCACGGGGCAAAGCTACGAAGAGACAAACGAGCTACGCTTAGTAATCGTAGCGGTCCACGTGCAAGCGCGTCGATCTCGACGATACTGTAACGAACGTTATAAACGAAGACGAGGACTACGTTGATTTCTCTTACCGTTGTAGTTATCTTATTAGTTTCTGACGTGGATGTGGCACCAGATGGTACCACCGGCTTCATTAGGGGTAACTTTGGATTCGTATCCATCGATATAGATTTCCCTACGAGATTAGCGGCTGTCCCAACCGATCCTACTATAGTCTGCGTCGATTGGATACTCTGTATGTTACTCTGAACGACGCTCTGCACATTTTGCATACTCTGAAGGGTAGTCAGATTCTGGGCTATGCTCTGCACGGTCGCCTCCGTCAGACGTTTATCACCGCCACTGTCTACGGAACTTAAGGTTGTATTCATGTCTGCTCCTCTGAAAATTGCTTTTCTCAACAAACAACGCCGCAGCAGTTCGCGCGCATCGAAAGGGCCGCTCCGCGCGGAAGCCTATCGTTTCTCTAACGCTTGCTGTCATGTTCTTGGCGCACATTCGTACGGCGATCCCTCATCGTGCCGAGCTCGTGTAAATTGAATAGTACTACGTGTTAAGGTAAAGGCGCCACCGTTTACGACAAACCGTTTCCGATTGTTCTCCAGCGACGGGAGGCTCGAATAGCTCTCCAACGAGTTTAGAGGTTACTCGAATTTATCGCAGCCTCGCTAGAAATGTATTGATAACGGCGAAGGCGATGGCAACGTCACGGCGATCGTGACAGAAACGGATACAAGAGGATCTCGCATGGAACGAAGCGCAGTGGCATTTTGTCGTTTAAACTGACAGCAATCGGTACTTCTGGCGCGTAACGCGGTAAAAGTATGCATACCTTGGTAGAAATGCGACACTTCAACACCATAACCGATTCAATTGAATGTACACATCGGGCATTCCTGAAATACTTTTCTTTCATTGATGTTTCTTGAAAAAAAACATTCTACAGCTACAAGAGCACCTTCCCCATTATTGCAGAAGTTTATAGCGCCCACTGTAAGCACAGCACGACGCAGGTGTATCGTAATCAGCCAAATAAATGCTCTAACTATTTACTACACATCACTTCGCAGGAACATTTCGCTCGGATTCTAGGGCACACTGGCGTGCATCGAAATTGGTACTGCTCGCCAATCAAATATGGACGACATAAAACGCTGAAATGTAAACTATTTCGATGCTTCCTCTAATGAATAGAGAGAGCTTTATCTTTGCTTTAAACGCTAGGTAATTATACGCGCTACAAATTGGTGGATTTTATACGAACAGCGATAAATCTGTCCCCCGGAGAACGTGCAATCTCCGCCAATTAAGTCTAGGGACTTTGACGTAGCGTGATAGTCAAATGTAATCATAATGGCAGGCCCGGATTAAAGGGGGGGGCTAGGGGGGGCCGCAGCCCCGGGCCCCACTATCCAGGGGGGCCCCGTTCTAAGCCTACAGTTCTAAGCAATTTAAACTCGTTATTGTTTAACTTTTTGTTACTCCCCCCCCCCCCCCCCCCCCCCGCTTATTCAACCACGGCGGCCCTCGAAGGTTGGATAGCCCCGGGCCCCAAAAATCTTAATCCGGGCCTGCATAATGGCAGAACGATTATCAGTTATCACGCGTAGTTCCTTCATTATTTATCGTATTGTTCGAATACAAATCGAAGCTTTTCATATCGGTACTGCATATTTAGAAAAGATCTTCGACTATGGCCGAGTAATATTCCTTGTGTTGAGTCGCAGGATATCACTCGAAGCTCGTCCGCAGCTCAATAAATATAGCATATAGAAGACGTGCGTCTCGATTTATCGTTACCAATTTACATAATACGATATTTATGCTAATTTAACGTTCTATATGGACTAATTATCGTTTAGAAGAATCGTATATATGTATGCCACGCGAGAGAAATGCATTAGCGCATACACATGCGTACAGTCTGTGCGATACACACGACGATCTCCCATTAGGCTGAGTTCCTGCGAATGCGAGCATACAGATTTCCTTGCAATATTCCAATGCACCGAGATTCTGGGCGATTTCGAGCGGAGGCAAAGGGAATAGTTGAGTCGCAGGAATTTAGGACGCTTTGTTGCGTGAGTCTGATGCGTTGAGAAAGATCCCTTCCCCTTCTTAAGGGCCTCGCTCGACCTGAAGGAGAAGTAGGGAGCCGCGCCAATCCGGATCCCTTATCCCAAGTTCCCCTACCAGGCAACTTCTTCAATTCCATTTTCAAACCTATCTTTCAGCTGCACTTTACTTTGTGATCCCGTTGCCAGTTAAGTTCGCGCTCTTCGCCTCCTGCCGAACCTCCCGTCGGAGCAGTAGCCTCGCCGCCGCGATTCACGTTCCGCCAAGTTCGACCGGCGCCGATCCAAGGATAGAAAATCGATCTGTTCGGTGGCCCTGGATGGGTTTGAATTCAGTCCACGTATCTTATGTCTATCCGTGACTAGATCCACACTCATCCAAGGAGCCGGGCACCACGAAGTCGATCTCGGAGGGTGAATTTACGTTCCTGGACTCGGAAGCAAGCGGATTCAAACGTTTCGCACGCAGCCTCGTTCCCGACGTAAGGCTGTAAACAATATTGAGAAGAAACAGGAGCAAGAAAAATTATGAGACTCATGTTTGTTATATAGATATGCTCCTCGATGTTATTATGATACTTAGGGAAGCGAAACTTTCGCGTCATTTCGCGTCGAAGTAGTGGATTCGTTCCGACGATGGCCCGATTCAGAGTTATTTTCCAATGGAAATATTTAATAGAGGAAGCTCTAATTAAATTTCATCCAAATTTACGTTCTTCTACGCCGCTTCGAGCCATACACGAAAGATTCTCGAGTTCCAAGCCAATGACCGTGAGATTCCTTTCAGTTTCTTTGTGTGTGAACACCTGCCGTGTTTCCCCTCCAACGATCTCCCCCTTTTTCGTTGGTAGCAATAATCCCGCCCTTAACCTCTCCCATATCCCT
Source organism: Andrena fulva (assembly GCA_946251845.1). NCBI lineage: Eukaryota > Metazoa > Arthropoda > Insecta > Hymenoptera > Andrenidae > Andrena > Andrena fulva. The sequence goes on along the minus strand of OX276329.1, from coordinate 53,474,706 downwards.
CTTGTCCTTCCTGAATAACGGTAAAAACTTGCCCGTACCCCCTAAAGGTTACCGCCTTTCCCTTCGAGCAGGGAACTGAAGAATGAACGTAGCCTGCTCCTCGAAATACACGTACATTTTTACATGCCTCCAGATTCTATGCACATTTTATTTCACCTTTAATATCTCTTTGTTCCCGTAACCAAAAGTAGCGCTGTAATCAGTAACAGAATACGCATAACACAGGATCACAAAGGAAGCGATCAGATTTCATTTTTCCTGTTAAATGCTTTCTCTGCGCGAAAAAAAAATAAATATACGCATAAATCGTTTCATACGCAAAGAAAAGTGTTACTTTGTTTCGATTCGCGGTAGGGTACGCGTGCCTATTTCATAAATCTTAGGTCGCTTGGAAGTAAACAATATAAATATATATGTATGTATTTACATTTATATTTACATTATATTATTATAAAAGTGATGGTTTAGCCTAAAAGATTTTAAAAACGTTGCGCGATGTAAACAAAAGTTTTTGAGTCTGCGACGAATTTTTCGGGAAAGAATCCAAGTTTTTTTCATATGCTAATTGTATATTATATAAATAAAGGCAGATCGATAATATATTGTATAATACGAACGTTCTTCTTTCTTTTAATATTTGAAACATGTGTATCAGGCGCTTTGGGATTCTAAGCTTAATTTCGCTATACGACTATGCTCGTCCTGGGTTTCTGCTTCGTATGATATATCCGGGTCCGAGCGTATTTCTTCCATCGCACGTTTGATCTGGACCCTCAATTGGCCGGCGACTTTTCGCACCGCCGTGTAGTTCTGCTTTATTTGCTTTATGCACGGCAGTAGATTTTTCCATGGGGCAACGCACGTGTGAGCGAGATATAGCTCCCTCCATAATTGGATGCTGATCGGCGCGACGCTAGGCCAAATCACCCTCGGATTGGGCTCGTACAACGGATTCAACCATTTCTCCAGCACGCTCGGTTGATTTATGTACGACCACAAGCTGCTCGTTCGCTCGGATAATCGCAGCTCGACTCTCTCTGACTCTGAATCGCCTGAAAATAACGTATCACAGCATTTCAAGCACAGGGACGAAGCCGAGAAAAGCTGCCGACTCTTGTATGCATGTACACATATGTGTGTATGTACCTAGGAATGTTCCATAATTAGAGCAATACGCGTGATTGTACAATTCGAACAACAATTCTGCCGTGTATTCGAAGCTGAATTGGAATTGATATTGAAGCTGGTAGAGGCAGTCTAGAAATAGGAGAAAAGTCGGGGCGTGCGTTGAATTTTGCGAGGTTGCTGGATGATATGGTCCGTGACGGGTGCGGCTGAAGAACTGATGTCCTGCTTGTATCCATTCGCGCTCGATCAAAGCCTGAAGACCGCGCACCGTTCTGCAGTCGGGATTTAAGATCGCTTGGGCTAAGCTGGTTACCACTAAAGTAGAATCTCTGCCGGAGCTTCCTGTTCGAGGCAAAGTAAACACCATTACTACGAGCGTCACGATTAATTGCTCTACATCTATTACATACCATGAACTAACACAGCTGCGACTTCTTGATGGAGGCACTGAGCAGTTACGCAAGCAGCGTTCAAAGCACTTTGTACAGCGGATAACCATCCCCCGTTGTCCAGTCTCGATAGCCATTGGGAAGTGGAGGACGTTACGTCGTTGCAAGCCTCTATCAATTTAAAAAAACTATCCGCCAAGTCGTGCGGACGCGGAACTGCTTTGTGCACCTTTCGCCACTGTGGGTAAGCGGCGTCCATTTCTGTACCGCCGCCCTTGGCTCTAGAGCTTTGAGCTTGATTAACGGACCTTGTGTCTACTATGTAACTATCGGGAAAGCTTACATTAGCGATACAGTGTAAACCAGAAAGAATCTTACGCTATACGGCATATATTTCAGATCCCCAAGGGAACGTTAATCTACGATGCTTAAATTATCGTAATTACCCACGTCTTCCCGGGCCTAACACCGCGTTTAATAATCTCTCGTCCTCTTTACACCTTTTGCCAGTAGCGCCGCACATCGGCTGGCTGCTTCTTAACAAAATGCTCTGCAATATATTTATTAACACCTGATTAACCGCCCTACGACATGCGCGCATCTTATCTGCTGCTTTGTTACTTTGTATAATATCATTTCATACCCCCCCTTCGTGCCTGTAACACAGAACAGGAAATCTTCCGCCGTCTCTAAAACTAGCGGAAGATATTATAATTTTATCATCTACGTGACGAGGTACTATTACAGCAGAAGGATAAGAATTGCAAACTTTGTAGTCTTTATTTAAATAACTGATTCGCCATTCGTCCGCGTGGGCGGTTAATAGTCTGGACCATTCTGAAATCGGAGTAAATGCCATCCAGCCGTCTTCTATGTGCGTCGTACTGCTATTAGTCGGCTGTGGTTTATTGAAAAACGGATACTGCAAGGTTTGCTCTGCGACAAAGAGAGAAAGGATAACAGCTCCTGCGATATGCGAGATGGCGATGCATCTTACGCCGAGAGCAGGCCCGGATTAAAGAGGGGGCTAGGGGGGCTGTAGCCCCGGGCCCCACTTTCCAGGGAGGCCCCGTTCTAAGCCTTCAGTTCTAAGCAATTTAAACTCGTTATTGTTTAAATTTTGGCCCCCCCCCCCCCCCCGCTTTTCAACCACGGGGGCCCTCGAAGGTTGGATAGCCCCGGGCCCCAAAAATCTTAATCCGGGCCTGGCCGAGAGATAAAATTATGTATCGTACCTTGCGACATTAACTGTTCTATAGATAACATGACGCTTGTTAAGTCGTCCGTGGAATTGATATCTAATTGGAGGATGCGGAAATCTTTGCACTTCAATATAATGCTACCACCCGGGCTTTGGGTATTTAATTTTCTCTCTACGAGATCAATGTTTCGGTGTAACAGCTAAAAATTACACAGATGACTAAATACTTTTATTTAACGACCAATGAACGGACACTGCGGAATAATAGTATTCAGAAGTTGTACCCAGAGATCTTGGCCGTCCTTCTGTCGCGAGGACCAAAGAAGATGGTGACTGCTAACACACAGTGTCCCATCTATGCACTTACTATGCCCGTCACTCCTATCTATTAATACGACGTTCTGAAGATTTGCGATTAATATGAAGTCGCCAAGTTCCATTATACGTCTCGTTCGAACACTCTGAATATTAACCGTTGACAATTCTAAGCAATCGTAAATTGTTTTGACAGCTCTACATAACCCAACTTTCTTAGCTTATAAAATCATCGTGGAGTTTCTGTTTAATAAATTAAAATCAAGAGTAGACGTTTGTACAGGATTCTGCGGAGTCTTCGAATTCTCTGTTAATCTTCGGATAACGTATCCATCCTTCGGAAGTAATTCGACATAAATTCAAGAAGCCAATGTCGACGAACACATTCCTATTTACTCCCCGTTTCTTCGATACTATACCATTACAACAACTTCATTGGCTCCGACTATACCACGAAATAGTCCTACCCTCTACTCCTGCAGAGGGAAGCACCAGTTACCGCGTGCGCATAACCTGTACAGAACAAAGTAACATTCCAGTTACTTAACAATCCTGCATTATTTACTGCATTTACGGTAATATTCATTATTCATTTTATTAAGTTTATGCGTCTATTGTATTCATATGTATATGTGTATTTGTATGTAACAACACGCTACTCTTAATAGCTTAGGGACCAAAGTATTCGTACTCTTACTATAGATGTCGTATATATACTCCCCTATCCAGTAGTGTATGCGTAATTCCATACACACTATTCCATCCTATTCCGCAGCTAATTCATTTCGATCCTGTATTTCATAAATAAATTTCATAGCAATTTACAAACTGTACACTATCCCGATAAACGAGAAACCGGCTGTAGAAATAAATGGGGTATTTAAGGAGACGTATTTTTATTGATTATTTAGGAACGCGTCCCCTCTGTCAGGCTGCATCTGCCACTAATCTCACCCACGCGTTTCGTTAGCAGCCCACGCGTGTGCGTCGCGCTGATAATGCACACGTATGCGCCCACACAGGCATGAAATCGTGGCGTCACCTAGAAACATCTCTTAACGGTCCACTGTTTTCATCGGACGCCAGATTAGATAGAAACGTCAAGCTCGGCACGGAGTCACGCGCATTTCGTTACGCGTCCCTGTCATTGGCGATCAAGTACACGGTGCTCGGTTACCTGGTGTGGCGTTACTTGGACAAAAGGAAGGAAAGAAGAACGACGAGCTCATGGTCGTGCCCGAGGGGCTGATTAAGCAGGATGGACACCGGAGTCTCGTAACGAAATGCTCGTCGGGACGCGTCAACCTGCACGTATAAGACAGAGAAAGAAACAGCGGCGAGCGGCGGGATAAAAGGAAGAGAAAGAAACTGCGAACCGCACGTACTATACGCTGTTGTACGCTGTACGCGGCGCAGTGGACGGGGACAGAGAGCATTAGGAAGAGCGAAAGTGGTTTTCGAGCGAGGATGAGAGCGGCAATTTCGCGCACGGTAAGTCGATTTATAAGCATCGCGATCTGATTGAATTAACGGCGATCAGTTGCAGGGGTCGATTCTACCCGGAGGAACGATTTATCGGCCTGCCGTCGATTTAATAGCTGAATAGCCGTATCGATTTTCGCCCCGTTAAACGGGAAAATTCATTTCACTTCGCGAGAAGCTTCCGCGTTCGACTTTCTGTTTATACTACAGTTACGTAGATCACTCGCGGCTTTCTATTGGGGCCGAAGGTCGCCGTTTGGGAAAGTTGCCAAATGTTTGAGGTTATGTTTATTATGTCATTAATCAGTGTACAGCGCGTACGCTTCGCGATGACTAATTTCACCGGAGTGGTCAAACAACTTTTTATCTTCGAAGTATGCAAAAGGAACTTTGTTTGTTCGTCAGGATAGAGCCGAGTCGGGCTGCGTATGCTTGTTCCATTTTCTTGCGCGAGGTTGTGTATCGTTATGTACAATTTGTTTGGTAGTGAAAGCTCGACGAGTGGTTCCAGCGTAACGTCTACTACAGAGCGAAAAGTATGTATGGTTCGGTACGCGAAGAGGTCTCGGAAAGCTGGCTACACACGTCCGACTTGAGCAGTACAATGATCCCTAACGTTAGTTCGCCGATGAACGACGAGGAGCATTTCTGCAAGTTCATACTGTACAAGGAGATCAAGGATTCGAGGTACGTAGCGAGTCGAAGGCGAGTCGGCTCCGTCGTCACTGATTCCTCTCCGTTGTTTCAGGGTGCGAATATGGGATATCATCATATTGGTACCGAACCTCTTGTTCCTTCTGTTCATCGCAGTGAGATTTAACAGAGCACGGCTTAAGTTACGAGCAACGAGTAGCCCCATATTTTTAGCATTTTACGGACTTGTAATTTGTAACGTAGTGATTTCAGTGATACGATGCGTCGTGTCGATGTCCGTAAACGCGGCGGCCACCGTCGGCGGTAAAGCGGACAAAGTGCTGTGGGTTACGGTCAGATTCTTCCTGTTATCCACAGAGATGAGCGTGGTCATATTCGGTTTGGCTTTCGGTGAGTTTATCTTCGTTATTCGAAACCGGTTACGGAGCGTTCGAAATACAGGGTTCGCTGTTTCTCTCTCAGGACACTTGGATAGTCGCTCCAGCATTCGCAGGGTTCTACTTGCCACGTCGTTCATAGCATTGGCTTTTACGATAACTCAAGGAACTTTGGAGCTAATTTTACCGGACGATACGTTCCATATTCCCAGCAGAAACTTCTACGTTTTCGGCCATGGGGGTATGATGTTTTGGCTTTGCAGCAGTCTTGTTTTCACGATGGTAAGCTCCGCGAGCTATCGAAGCATTATAACGCTGACTGTCGCAATCATCTCAATTGTATTGCAGATATATCTTTTTATACTGATACTGCCGTGGACCCGGTTAAGAGACCGCTTAACTCTTCCAAGTACGTCGACGCGAACGCTTGATTCGAGAGTATGTCGTATCAGCCTGTATCTGATATTATATGTTTCATTGCAGCAAGGAAAAGCTTTTACATTTACGCTGGTACATTGGCCATGCTAGACTTAGTACAATCAATCGGTGCAGGCTTTTTAAACTATACACAGAATCCCGTAGGATTATGTATCGTCGATTTTACTGCAGCTGTCTATTTGACTCTTTTTACGCCGTTGGTTTATCATACATTCCTGTCGGAATTTTTCGGGTGAGTTAATCGGGTCTGGACAGGTTTAATGTGTATGAGACTGATTCACAGTGGTTGTCTAACGAGTTCTATTTTCCAGGGTTTCGCAACCTTCGATAATGTTCTCATACAAGGCCCAAGTAGACGATGCAATGGACGAAGATACAGTATCGTTACCGCACCAGCAGAGTTTCTCGTCGTTAAAAACCGACAGCGATTATATTTATCAGGTCCATACACCGTCTTTTCACGTACCCTTATACGATTCACAGACATTAAAATCATCACCATCGAAACACAAAGTCTCCTTACACTCCCTGCCGTCCCCGCAAGACTCGAAAAGTGGTAGCGGGCACATTTACGAGCATCCAACTGCTTTATATCGATCCACGTCCGGCATCAAAAGCTTCGCCAGGCGTCTCAGCGCGGAGAAAAGTCCCTCCGACTTCAAAAATTACCCGTTAACGAAATCCGACAATTTCATCGACTCGAAAAAGAGCACGCCGGATCTGAGATTCCCTAACTCCGCTTGGAAAAGCAGCTCTGTGTCGCAGTTCAAGTACGGCGGACCTAGTAGCGTCTCCAATCTGCTTTACCCGCCGACTACCGCCAGCAACTTTCTCTACAAGCCCAGAACAAACGACAGCAATACGAATCTGTTCTCGCTGACCAGGAAGAGTAGCTTGAAACACGAGAGGAAGAAGTCTGAGGGGAACGTGCCGACTCAATCGTTCGAGATCTCGCCGCTGGAGAATACATTGCAATCGATTCTGGACAGCGGCAATCACGACGCCGAGGTGGAAGATAGCGCGCTTGCTCGCGCGCCTTTAATAAATGATCCTAACGCGCCGCGCGTCACCCAGAGCGGCGCTGATAAGAGAGAGTCGAGCCCCTTGAAGCGACACGCCGCCGGCAAAGCATCCGAGATCCACGCGGAGTACGCGCGGCCCGATTCAACAGACGCTTCCAACGCCACGCAACAGTTGCTTTCTAAGCCCGCCGTCCTTGCAAGCGAAGATACGTTCAAGAAAAGGAAAAGAGACTCGAAGAAGAAAGAGTCCGGCGGCCTGAGCGAGTATTTGCTGTCCCTGGCCACCTCCAGCACTTACAAATCACGGAAAGACAGCAAAACAGATCCTAGTCCCTCTTCCCATGACACACAGACTGAGTCGTTGTAAATACTTTATTAGAGTCGTTTACGTAAAATCTAAGTCATTACACGTAGCTGTATATAGAGGGTATGATTTTAAAGTTTTAATCCATTTTAATAATCGAAAGGAACCGAGGTATCCTGGGATATCGAAGTCACGCGTGTCTGTTAACAACTAGATGTACTATAGTGTAAAATAGAGAAGCGCACAAACGCTTTATTATCTGTATATACAGCATGTCTAGATTTAATTAAACTCATTAATGTAGCCCGATGCACTTGGTTTTATTTATTGACACTAACTTGGCAGTGGATAACGCTAATACATTAATGTTTTGTGTTGCAATCGGTATGTCCATCTCACGGCCCACCATCCTCCGCTGTCTTTTTTATTCTCTCTCTTTCGTTTTGATTCATTTGCAATGGACCAATCGCACTGTGCATAATTAGCAAAAGTGTTTCCGACACCCAGCTTAAAGGTGCTTCTGTATGTGTGCCAAATCGTAGTGCTCGGTGTTTCCACGTGTAGTGCCTTTGGACACGAGTCTTCATATCGAAAGCATAGAAATTCGTCTTAGAAATTCTGCGCCCTCTCGTAGAATCTAAATGCTCGCCGTAGATCAGCGTTCAGCGGCGCTATATTCGTGTCAGCTTCACGATTCCCCATTCGTTCGTTGAAGAGTGCAAACACGAGATATTCTTTTGTTCACAGAACCACAGTGTTTACGACTCGACCCAATTTGACACGAACTCCACGCCGGTGAATCCACTCTACGCGGCGTCTCTGCAAAGCCCGGATAGCATTACTGGTTACAGTATAGATAGCCAAGAGGGTCAAACCCAAGCGAACGGCTACCAGCAATGAGCGCGACGAGCCGCCGCAGACCATCGTTCGACCCGTAATGATAATTCAGAATCCCAGTCTAGAAAATTGCCCAACGATCGCGGGGGCGTGTTTCGCTCGGCGAAAGGGCCGCGCGAGATCCCTCGAGAGCTACAAACCAGATCATATCTGCGCGTGATTCCGCCGGAAGAATCTAGTCGCTCTTAAAATTCTTAGGGCAATAACATCGAAGATATCATTTCATTTCCTTGTGATAGACGACATCGATAATCATTGAGATCGCCGGATGTTAAATGCGACGTGTAGATTGCGCGGGAGGACCGTCGGCTCTCGTGTTTCACGGGAGAACCGCGTATGTTTCTTGGGAGGTACCATTGCTCTTGTACTTAACCGGCCAGAGTGCGCGCTCCTTTAGGACGTATTTGCGCGAATGATGCTTGGAATGGCACAGCTCCACATTGGTGCGTGATTATATTGATCAGCGGGCTGCTTTGCGCGTGGGTTACCTTATATGTTCCAACAGGCGTAATCGGTTGAAATTCACTTCGGAATACTTGCTTATCGTTTCTCCGTCCTCTTCACCAAGGAAGACCCTCGGATCGCCAGGGCCTTCGCCGCGGCAAGGCCGAGCACGATTCACGCCGAATCCCTCGCTATTTTCCTACTTTTGCATTAAGGAATCGTTAGAACGACGCACGGACAATAGGGGGGGGGCCGTTTCAGATAGGCGTGCCGGCGAGGATTGAAACATAATTAGTGATTAAGGAGAAAGCTTCGACGCTACGCTAAACTATTACGAAGACTCCATCCATCGTGCGTGTATATACACCCTGTACTCTAGTATAAAGGATCGTGCTATTTATATACTAATATATACATTATATTTATCGATATCGTATGTCTGTACTTGTACCAGTTCTGGCAGAGCCAGTGGCAGGGGGGCGGCTGGCCCCCTCTTCACGAGAATTCGCCTGCCTTTTGATACGTAACGAATCATAAAAACACAAGCGGCTATAACGAGGCGTGACGTTTTCGATAATTGAAACCGCCCGGGGGGCGAGAGACTTGTTCTAAAACGACCCTTCGAGGCATTCCAGCTAAGTTTCGATCTTTCTTCTCCACCCGCCCCCCCCCCCCCCCCCATTCTTTTTGTACGATTTGTATATTTTCGGTAAGCGGAGCCGAGCTTGTCGGGGCGAAATTCTCATCGGGACATTTGCTTCAAGGGGAGCTGGGGGCTTGAACGGCGAGGGGGAGAGCGATGTTATCCAGCCGGTCGCGTCGGACAGTTGTCTCTCAGGATATCGGCGGCGATAACAGCGGCAGAGATCGGTAGCAATACGTCTACATATTTTATAGTACGTCACGCATCCACACGGATTTGTAAATACGAATGGGGGCGCTCGCTCGGACGCGCCGGCGGGCCCCACCGTCTGTCAATTGCGGTTGCGGTTTTACTCACTTCGAATTACTCGTTCTTGTACTCTACAATCATTGTCGCGCAAGGCTGCCTGGCAGCGTGATTCTTTTTTCTGTCTGTAATCGTCAGGCGGCTCAGTGAAAGATGGCAATACCTTGAGGCGCGCAACACGATTATACTTAATGAGAATAAAATTACATTTCAATCGGACGCCCGCTGTTTCTGACCAACCCCCCCCCCCCCCCCCCCCCCCCCAATCCACGAGGAGCTACTGATCGAGCGCGACAACCCTTGGCTGACTTTTAACAAGATCCGCAGGATATAGAAGAGGGCACAGTGGTCTCGAGCGACCGATTCGTGTTGTCCCGACTATAGCCACAGGGAAGGCATCGGCTCTTTCGCGAATCGATAAGCTAGACCCTTCAACTCCAATCCCTATTGCTACTATCTTTAGCCGAGGGCTACTACACGCTCCCTACTTAATATTCCGCTTGCCAATGAGAGGTCGAATCGGCACGTGGCTCGTGATCGGAGAAAAAACGCTGTTACGTGCAGCTGCCCGGGAAAATGGATGGCGGGGCACTTAAATTTTCCCTCTGATAGGGCCGTAACCGTGATCTATAAATACGGGGGTGCATGTGTGCGCGTCATTGGCTTCCACCTTACGCCACCTTTTCATGGACAAGGCTAAACAGGCAACGATTACTCACGGTACAACGACCATCGGTACTTTCCGCTCGACTGGATATCTCGTTGCACAATACACCCGAGTGCAGCGCTTGCGTTAAAAAGAGAGTGCATCAACTCGGCCAGGCTGTTTACGGGGGCTCCTAGCCGTCGCGCCTCGTCTCGTTGCACGCGCTGGGTGCGGGCAACGTGTTGCAAGACTAACAGTGGAAGCTGGACGCGGCGCAGCTACTGGAAATATTTATTGCAGCGTTTGAGGATTCAACGTGGTTCCACTTCCACCTCGTTTAGTATTAATTGGTATTCGCAAAGTACTCCTGCGAGATTTTTCACTAGGCACACAGTGCTCTACATACATCTCGGTTAAGAGGGGAAAACATTGTAAGAAATCGGAAAAATCGATTTTTTATACTTTCTGAAAGATTCACGTTTCCAGGATGCTCTAAATATTGTTGTCTTTTTGAATTCAAATTAACCGTATGGCCAAAGCACTGTGAACGCTAGAGAGACAATTTTGCCGCAGCGCAAATTTTGACGAAGAAGTATACCGGAAACGGATTCATGAATTTGCTTGAAAAAAAATTATTTTACCCTTCAATTATGTGCATATTAACTATGCTAAGCAATATATTGATTTACTTGCGTTGTTTGATTGAAAAAAAATTCCGAAAATACCCTTACTTTTCGCGTGGATTTGGGGATGATGCAATAAATATTTCCACTATAATAGTAGGCAGGTTCGAATCGTGTTTAACTGCTCTCACGTGCCACAAAAATCAGTAAATGGGTGTGTGTGTCGCTATATACCTCACCTCTAGCCAGAGGGATTCCAATTCTCCTTCGGCTGGCTCCTCCGGCGAAAGTCGTCGATTGGAAAATGGAAGAAGGTATCGGGGACTCCGCTGGTCCCTCGGCATTCCCTTTACACCGTCAATCCAAACAGATAGAACGCGCATTAAACGCGACAACACGACTAGATACGATCCAATTTTTTGGCCCGCCTCCAAAACCGCATTTTCTCTATAGCTCCGATCCTTCCTCCACCACGCTGCTATAGCGATCGGTATCAAGGATTCTGAATACATCGCAGGACCGAGCAGATCGTCTTATCGCGTCTAAAATTAACCCTGCGCGAAAAGCTTGTTAATCGATCGTGAGGGATTCACATTTGGGGGACAGAATTTATGAGCATCCGCTAAGTCTGATCGATTTAATTATTTCTAATTCCTAATGCTAAATACCACCACCCTCTTCCAGCGTCGATCGATGGGAATGAATGAGGACGCAGTGGAGTTCCGATAACTCGAGGTAAATGAAACGTAAATTGACTGGGAAAAGTATTAAGCAGAGTTTGGAGAGCCATCGATGTTCCACTGTTTCCTTGCTAGTTTCCAGAGGCGTAACTTTAATTGCGGACCTTGCAGCCAGAGGGTTGCAGCTCCATCCTTTACCAACTTCGAGTAAATTGGAAAAAACTTTATAAAATTATTGCTTCGACTTAACATTAAAAAAAGAACACTAAGTTGATAAACTTTTATTTCTATTTTTGGCGAACAATATTCTTTAATAAAGATATTAATAGTAAATTATTAATATTTTAATATTATTAATATTAATATTTTGAAATGTCAAATTTTTAATATTTTAATATTAATATGTTTTATTATAGAATATTCCTCGCCAAAAATAGAAATAAAAACTTATCAATATTAAATATGAAAATAAATTAATATAAAATATTAATATTTATAAAATATTTATATTTCCATTTCTATTTATTTGCAATAAATCGGTCATTTATTATCAGATTTGCATCAAACGATGTGGAATTTTTTTACCACATATTACACGTCATAACTCAAAAACTGTCAAAACCGGCACCCCCCTTGCTGCAAGCTCCTCAATTACCAGGCGAGAGCCGCCGTATTTGGAACACCCTTTTCTTTCCCAGGGGAACATTGTCTAAACTGCTTGGCACGTGCTGATTAAAATCAACCAAGACTTAATTAGACCGGCGTCATTAGAGGAAGGCGAGCTACACGATCTCGATAACGCGCTCCCGCTCGGTCAAGAACTCATTTACGTAACAAACGTTCCACCAGCGAGATAACTAGGCGTCCCGCGGGCTCATCGTCGCGGAAGCTTCTCCCCGGGCCGAGGGGATGCTTCTCTCGACGTCCTGGCGTCGAAAAAACGCCCCTGCCATCGATTATTGTGTAGCATATTTTGTGACTTTCTTCAAAGTAGCTTCGCGTTGAGAGAGGAGGGAAAAGATGGTGGAAAAGTGGAAGTGCTAATTAGGAAGCGGAAGTGTTCCTTCGAGGGGCGCTTTATGTCGAGCACGGGGCCATGCTTCGTACTTTCTGTTGCCCTTTTCTACTTAAAGTGGCGCACGTTCTTTCGGAGCACGCGAGTTTCTGCAGTGGCTCGAGACTTCTCGAGATCCGATGCACGCTCTTGGGAACTTTAATGGTCCGAGTCGAGGGAGAAGTGCGGAGAGAATTGTGGTGTCTTGTGTCGAACAGGGTGGAAAGAAGCATTCTGCGGTGATTATTTTGGAAGAGCTTAAGAACCGTGTCTCGCGTCCTCTGCAAGCTAATTCGGCATGGAATTGATCGTGGTTCATGATACTTTAACGGTTGCTCCGTATTTTATTTTACACGGATTTAAATATAAATTAGTATTTCTTGGAGGCACTGAAATGTGGAGGCTATATCGAGGGTGAGGTATAATTAGCGCCAATACAATATAATTACCGTTATCTTCAGTCTAAACTTAGCAAAGTTGGACCATCCAAATTCACGATCTACAGAACTGCGTTAGCAGCGCAAAATGATTTTTGCCGCCTTTTGTATTTAATTCTAAATAATTACTTTAAAATATCATATTTTAACGCCGAGTAAAATTCTTCGTAGGTATTTGTTGAATAATAAAAGCCTTTTGTAAAGATGTTTAATATAGGTACGCGCCTTTCCCTAGTATAATAGTAATTATGTGGGTGATTTAAAAACAATTTATAAGTTTTACCGCTGTTTCAAACAGTTTTGCTTTTTTATTCATATTAATTTTCTTTTTCTACCAATTTTGCCGCTCTGGGCAGTTGCCCTGCTTGCGCCCCTTACATCGGCTCCTGTGCGTTAGAAGCCTAGAATACAGTGAAAGGAAACAGTTACGGCTGCCATCAACCTGTATGTAACAATTCTTGCAACTGCGATCATTATTTTCAGTGTGCGATAAACCATCGTTCGCATCGTTTGGAAAATCAGGAAACAGAAATAGGCGCCCTATACAGCAAAAGAATACGGTAGCAACGGGTCAGAAGGTTTAATTAAAAAATTAATGAACGCCGAGAGTGGTTGCTTTAATGAAAGTAAGGCGCAGGCACTGTTACGACGGAATAATAATTCTGCGAGTAAACGAGCTACGCTCCTCTCTCCGAATAAAGTGGAAAGTATAAAGCAGAAGCTTATAAAATGGAGCAGTACGTGGAATATGGGTAGCATAGAGAGTGGAATTTTTCCGTATCGCCGCGCGCGCGGACTCTTCAATTTTCATGTAGCAATCCATTTACAAATTCACGACCCCGGGTGTATGTATTTTTAAGATAGACCGAGGGAAACCGTGTCAGGGCGCAGGACGCTCAGACCGGCGGCGTCTGATCCTGTTTTTCCCCGCTGGGAAACCCTCCCGGGGTGTATTTCTTACAGCGGATAAATGGCGCCTGAAGACCTACTTCTTGGCTGTTCAAGGATAGCCATTAAAGAGGAGCAACGCGTATCCTTTGCCCCATTGGTACCCCTGTGTTCGATTCTACTATAGCGATCCATATTAGGACACTTTAGGGGCCTTCTCTAGGGGGTAAGTAAACATCCAGTGGTGTTCATTACAGTAACATCCTAGGAGAAAAGGAATAAATACGATAAAGGGTAGTAAAGAATTTATCTGAAGAAAGGCACTGGCAAACGTAAATGAATAAGTAAAGAAAAGTGGAAACTGAAGAATCCCAGGCAATGGCGCCCCCTGGCACCCCCAAAGACGGGGCTTTGTAAGAAGAAAAGAAAACTGGATTTTATTCTTTAAATAAATTTTTATAATCACCTAATGAATTTTATTGAGTTCGAATTAGAAATATTTTTATCCCTTCAACTCGGCTGCCCCCAAGATTAAATCCTGAGTGCACCACCGATCCCAAGGGGATATTAATGAAACAGGGAATATATAAAATATCAAGTGAAAGTTGGCTGCAATAATAAATGAGAGTAAAATAAAAAAAGGTACTGTCACCCTTGCAGTTATACCTCCATGTATTTTGAGACAGAGGTGCAGACCCCTTCTAGCACATTTTCTAATAAACTTAGAGACTTATTTATGCTTTGTGTACTTTTCAAGCACCACCACTGCTCGTAAAAGTCGAAACCTAATTGTCGTGACTCAGTAGTCAGACCTGCCGGCTTGGGAGGGGAATTTACGCCCCTTACACACCTCTGCGGGGCAGACAGGAGGATTCACCTCGTCCAAGCCCGACTCCCAACCCCCTCCACCCTCCTGGGTGGGGCTGCCGCGATCGCGGAACGTTGCTAGTCGACCCTCCTGCACGGTGTTAGTTCCAGCGAGCCAGCTCAGGTACCCTGATCACCGACTCCCCCCTCGAGGATATGCTTCTGGGGAACGATCACCCATGAAACAAGTCGCAAGTCCGCAGGGGAGTTCATCGGATGGCACTAAGTGTCTTACGAGCTTGGAAACCCTGGCTTTCCTGAATGATATACACAGTAGGCTCCACCGCCTAACTTCCTCACAGCGCAGCAAAATAATAAGATAATAAAACAGTAATTAGCAATTGTACTGTTGGATATTTTAAGGGTTAAGAACCATTAGGAGTGATTCAGAAGAAAGATTGCTGACTGAACTCAAAACCATCGATTGTTCCAATTCGCCTACCCGCCTGAAGCGTCAAGTACAGTCACAAGCAGGCACAGCTTTAAGGACGCGTGCCCGCGTTCTCGTTGCCGAAGAAAGGATGTCGAGCACGCATAACTGGACAACCGGACGGTTCGGAATACATGCGCGCTGGCCCCGCCATCATCTCAATTTGCAATCAATAGATAGCCGACGAGACGGCGCCGAAACGTGTCTTCATCCAGCGTGGGCAACAATACAAATAGAGGGTGTCCCGAAAGTCGCGCGTTAGAACGCAGAAATCACTGACGGTGGTGGAAAGTGTCGCTAGATCAAGCAAGTTCAACTTCGCTGTGCATAGCTTCGCGCTATGTCCATTCTAGATTCGATACCTTTGGAAGAGGACTTTGGTACTACTGGACTCGAGTGTCCACGGTCAACAGCTTAAGGACACATTCAGGGTACATAATCTTTGGTACAAGGTGTTTCAAGATTCAGAGCACACCGAGATAGTAGACGTTTGGGTTTGCAGGACCTCGCGGTGAGCGAGAGAACACACATGGAGGCTTGCACCCTCGAAGGCAACGCTTTGCACACCAATCGAGTGTATGTACCTAAACTTTAGAGTATAGGTATCCCGAGACAGGAATCCCTATGCTATGAGGTCGCTTTGCTCGAGCTTCGTCGTTCTATAGATTCTAAGTTCACGTGTAGGGATCACGTGTTTGAGGGGACTAACGACGTCTGACCACGTGTCGACGCATACTACTTGCCACTAGCTTTCAAGGAAGTGGCATGTTTAGATTTTAGAAGGACTTACAAGGGGAGATCCTGGAAATTCAAAGAATTCTGAAACTTTGTGAATGTGTAGGGGATTTCCTCCTGATTATAACGCAATTTTTCTTTGCTGTGGTTTAAATAATTATGAAACAGCATAATCCATTTTTTCAGACAAATTCAACCTCGTCAAGCCCCTGAGAGTGAATTTGGGCAGCAAACAAAAATTGCCTTGCAATCAGGAGGAAATTCCCAATATATTCACAAAGTTTGAGAATTTTTGGAATTTCCGGGTTTGGGATTCTTCCCTTGTTGGGTAAAATGCTGCATTGGACATTTTATTCGCTTGCTCGGGGTTGTCGACCGATCGAGGTGTTTTCTGGTTTGGAGGTTTAAATGGAAGCACCCGGTTGTTGGCGGACGTGGGGATCGCTGGCGCCGGATGGGACCCCCAATGTCAAGATCGTAAAGTGAAAAATGTTGTGTGGGTGGGCGAGACACAGAGCTCGTGGCGGCGAACGAGATGGAAACTAAGTTGCGATTGGAGGAACCCTGTGCCCAGTTCGAACGGGGGACGTATAAAGCTCGAGTCTCGGGAGATCGTGTCCATATAATCGGACGGGGCGCTCGTAAGGCGAAAAGAAATTAGCAGGGTGTGGATGTAGGGAGGTGATTGACTAGGGAGATCAAACTGGATTGAAAGTAAACTGTGATATAGTGGTTGGAGGAAGGGTTCAGTCGAACTGTACTAAAAACAGTTTGACTTGAAATGAAACATAGTAAGCTGAGTGTAATGAAAACAAATAATTAAGTTGATTAGGATTCCAGCTTGAAAGTGTGCTTAGAAGCTTGGGAATTAGTTAAATTAGTATTAGAATTGCTATGTAATCTAATCTTTCATTCCTCTTTCGAAGAGAACAGAAACCTTCTTGCTCGAAGACCAGCGGTAAGTAGTATAAGGCGATGAATGATCAGACATCGATCTGCCCCTTCGCATTATTCATATCGCGGGTTCAACGAAGAATCTATTAATACCCTCGTTCCACGAGACAGGGTATCTAGTATATCACAATTTCCCAAGTGAAGTTAAAAAGAATTCCCCTCTTTTATTAAAACGATATGCTCGACGGAATTAAAATACTTTTAAAGCCAAACAGCTATCGCTAAAAAGCTCCTCAAACGATAACCCAAACGTGAATCATTTTCCCGAAGCAAAGCTTTAATGTCTATCGACAAGGGGATGATTGGATTTCCAGCGGGTGTACGCGAGAAAACGGAAACAGGCGTAGATTGTTATCGAGCACCATTATCTTGTTTACAGATCGATGTCTCTGTCCTTTTCCACCTGCTCCCTGAAAAGACAAGCAGAGAAAGTGGAGGCGACGAAAGCACAGAGGGGGAACGTATCCGCGCGTCGTGTAATGAAATTTAATCTCGAAGGCTTCCAAGTTCCTCCTAGGGGGGTGAGAAATCGCGCGCTTTCGTGGCCCTGTAACTACGATAAACAGTTGTTCCCTCCCACGGATGAACGAACAGCTGCAGGGAAGAATTATCATCCCCATTAAATGAAGCACAGGGACACCTTAAATTAATGTCAAATTCTTCATCGGTACTAAAGAAACATCGAAATCGGGACACACAGTACATTCAAAAGTCGATTTTCTTACAGGAGACACTAAACCCTGATGAAACTAACGGTGGGAGAAGATTTAAGGAGTCACTCTACATGCGAAAAAAATCGAGAATATAGAATAAAATTTTTCGCGCCTAAAATCAGGGGTTGATTTGGAAATTTGGCGCCCCTAGGCTAACGGGTGCCTGCCACCCAATTTCAAAATTAATTCATTATGGCAACTCACACATGAGTTATTGCTATTTTCCAATTTTTTTCGCCTAAAACTTGTCGCTTCCCAAATTTGAAATCACTCAAAATTTCCTGCTCCCCAAAAATTAATGTACCCCAAAATTTGCTACCGTAGGCTGCAGCCTACTTACCCCAATCCCAAATCCGCCCCTGCCTAAAATTCAAACCGAATTTTCTCGAAAGCGAAGCGCGACGTCAAAAAGTTTCGACTTCTTTCTCCACGTAGAACCACCCCTCGAATTTTCCTCCACGTGTAGTTGAACACCCTGCGCGACAGCCTATATTTACACCGAGCAGCAGCAAACCACCCCGTCGGTGTTTTCAACCCTTGGACGCAGGGGCCGTGGAAGCTCTGCCGCGATCGTCCTGGCAGCGTGGTATCGCGGGGTTGGGGACAAAGACGGGCCGACACGAGGGGACGCAGGAACGCGGAAGCGGGCGCAGCCGCGGGGATAGGAGCCTAGGAGGGCGCCGACGCCTGCAACGACGCCGACGTCGTGGCCGAGCGGCGCTGGGCAAACGTCAGTAGAGATGTCGCGTACGCGGGTACGGTGTGTCGGCGGTGCCAGTTAGCCCGTGGGGTAGCATCGGGGTGGATCCACCGGAGAGTACGGCGCGAGGGGTGCGTCAGGACGCGTGTGACGCTGGCGCGAGCGACGGTGCGTCCTCCACTTCCGCTCCGGCCACGCTTAACCCTTCCGAGGCTTAAACAATTACCTCACAATTGCGCCGAAAATAGACACCGTCGTAATTGTAAATCAAAATCCTCAAGCAAATAGATTGCATTATACATAGTGTTAGGTGGTCTTAGAAATTCAACGCGGTCCTACAGTGGTGGGTGAAAAGAAAGTTTCAACAGTGAAGGAATTACGCCTGTCAGAATTATACATTCCAATTGATATTTTACAGAACGGAGGGTTGCCAGAATAATTCAGTGACACCGACGAAATGGTTGAAATGGTAGTAATATAATACTAGTTTTAAACTTTCTTTTCACCCCCGCTGTGTGCACATATGTCGGTAGTGCTCCAAGGGTTAAAGGCTCTCGCCCCTTTCCATCGGGTGCTCAACCCTTTCGACCGACAGGACGAGCTCCACCACGTTTGCGGTTCTCGGTGGAAGCCTTTAATTAATGACGAAGTGGTAGTAAGAAAGGTGAACACCGCGAGCCGTTCCAGGCGAAAGACCCGCGGAGTATGACTCTCCGCGTCCACCCCTATCCGTCGCGATCGATTTTATTCCTCGCCACGGGGATGAACGGTACCGACGCGGAACAAAGCGGCTCTCGAGTGGAGGCGATGGTTAACCTTTAGGCGCGACGGCGAGGCAAACATCGTTACCCCTCGGGGCAAACTGTTTCCCGAGGGGGATCTGCTTTCGACGAGGGTGGTCGAGGAACGATGCCCGAATGTCTGTTGTTCGCAGTGCGGGTTCGCTCGCCGAGAACCATCTGCCGCGGTATGCCATCGATCGGGGATCGCTTCGTACACGTCAGTTTGATTAAGGCCGCGCGGCGGGTAATTAGGTGTCGAGTGTGTGCCAGCTTTCGTGCTCGAAAACCGTGGACGATGATGCTCGAGGCGGCTCGAGGAGCGCGGAGAAACTTTGAAGTTCCATCCGAACGTGGATTCTCTCGGTTGGGGGAATTCGAGGAATTCTGATATTTAAGGATATCAGTATTTTCCCTTTTGTTCCGTGAATTGAGAATCGTGATAGTTTTGTAATTAAGGGTAGCTTTTTATCTGTCGGTTGAGGATGCGGAGATTTTTAGAGGAATCAAGCTGAATTGTCGCGTATTATGTCGAATGCAGCAACTTTGGATCGCGAAGCAATTTGCTCGATAACGAAGCCGCGCTTTCGGTTCAGCGAGTTTGAAAGCCAGTCCCCCCGCCACCCTTGGTCCTTTGACCGAGGGAAATAATTAAATTCTTGCAACCGCAGCACAAAGGCCGATGCTGGGGAGATAGAAGAGGTAGAAGAGACACGGGGTGCATTCGTGAAATGGAAAAGCTCGCGTTCTGACCTAAGAAAACGTACCAACGTTCCCGGAAGTGGCTGAGAAATCTCGACGAGATGAATCGAGAAAACGAGGAAGTACGCATTCCGAAATTACAAAGTACTCTGTGTTTGAGTGTTCCTGTTTTGTTTTCCATAATTCCTTTTCACCCTAAAGAAGCTTCATTTTTATACGTTTCTACATTCAATTGTCCATTCGTGTGGGGATCGCTGCAGAGCCGAACTCGCCACTTCGCTGATAATTGATTTGAATATATCGAGAGAACAGTGGGTGCGTTCCAATTCGCGCATTGAGCGCATGAAATTGGTGGCATCGTATTGGTGCAGTATTGGTGGCATCGTACGATTCTCTTGAATTTGTCTCACTTGCGGTGCATCAGGCGCGCAGAAACTGCAGGAACTCGGAGTTGCAGCAGGAGAGGGTTTTGAGGGCTGAACGTGAGGATGAGCGCGAGTAGGGGGTTTTCGGGGCTGAGGGTGAGGATGAGCGCGAGGAGGGGGTTTTGGGGGCCGAGGCTGAGGATGAGAGCGAAGAGGGGGTTTTGGGGGCCCAGGGTGAGAATGAGCACGAGTTGGGGGTATTGGGGGCTGAGGGTGAGGATGAGCGCGAGAAGGAGGTTTTTTGGGGGCCCAGGGTGAGGATGAGCACGAGTAAGGAGTTTTGGGGGCCCAGGGTGAGAATGAGCACGAGTAGGGGGTATTGGGGGCTGAGGGTGAGGATGAGCGCGAGAAGGAGGTTTTTTGGGGGCCCAGGGTGAGGATGAGCACGAGTAAGGGGTTTTGGGGGCCCAGGGTGAGAATGAGCACGAGTTGGGGGTATTGGGGGCTGAGGGTGAGGATGAGCGCGAGAAGGAGGTTTTTGGGGGCCCAGGGTGAGGATGAGCACGAGTAAGGGGTTTTGGGGGCCCAGGGTGAGAATGACCACGAGTAGGGGGTATTGGGGGCTGAGGGTGAGGATGAGCGCGAGAAGGAGGTTTTTTGGGGGCTCCGAGTTCCTGCAGTTCCTGCGCGCCTCATGCACCGCAGGTGAGACAAATTCTAGGGAATCGTACAATGCCACCAATTTCATGCGCTCACTGCGTGAATCGGAACGCACCCAGTGCCATTTGTGACTAAAAATTGAAAGTCTAGAACCTTTGGAAGATTTCCAACAGCTTCTTCTGTGAAACTGATGACATTTTCAGTCATGATTTCTTTGCAGCAGATGGGCATGCCCTAAATCGAAAGATTAGTAATGCATCCTGAATCTGATACTCTAAAAATATTTGTATCTATCGTAACTATTCTGCAGTCTGCCCTACGCCTTAAAGTATCAATTTTTTATTTGAAATTACATATTATAGAGTTCCTTAACATTTTCCCTATACTTGCTATTAAAATTTGCTACTAAAGAACACGTTGTATCCAAATCGATATTCCTCACGCGTGCATCGCCGCAAGAGCTTAAACGTAACGATTTTAATCGTAATACCTCCGCAGCAGCGACCAGAATCGCAAACCCTTTGCAGCGCGTTGCAAAAGGAGCCGAACTGCAAGTGTCTGGTGCTCTCGGTGTTAATATACGGATGCCTTGCCGCAGTGACCTGGTGTAGATGCGCGAATGTCACCAAGGTACGTCACATCCTCTGCATTGCGAGCTTCCTGCTCGACCAGTACCATTCGCAACCGTCCGTTCCACCCGAGTCTCGTTCAGTAAACAGAACCACCGACTTGCGAGGAAATTATCTGTAGATCAGAGGAAAGCAGTATTATCGAAAACCAAGGTTCTTTTGTAGATCGTGATAAACTTCTCGAGGTACCCAATTAAGAGTACGAGGCACGTGTCGCCCTGTGACGATGGTTACATTTACATTCCCGTAAGTTACAACGCAAAGAGCAATTATATTTCACGAGAAAAAAAAAATTATATGAAGTGTTTGGTATCAGGTGGGAGTGAAGCAGGATGATTCTATATGACAAAGCACGGCGAAATGAAAAGTAATGAAATTGATGTGCTTCGGGTGTTTCTCGGGAGAATTTTTAAAGATTAATAATTAAAGCAAGCCTCCACCACAATTTCATTACACTTTCCCCAAACCTTCGTCTTCTTTTGTCACGTAGAATCGTCCCGCGAGTCAGTGGCGCACTCAGGATTTAATCTTGGGGGCAGAAAATAATAAAAATTTAATAAAATTCATTAGGTGATTATACATTTTTTTTTAAAGAATAAAATCCAGGTTTCTTTTCTTCTTACAAAGCCCCTTCTTTGAGGGGTGCCAGGTACCCTTGGCCCCCTCTGGGTGCGCCACTACAGTGAGTTTACCCACCCCTGATCCAGAGCGCAGTGTATATTCCTCAAAGCCTCGATTCCTTGTAGGAATCTTATTCCTACGATTTTGAAGATTACGTTCCTCGTCAGGTGGCGTTCATGGGAATGCTGTACCTGGTCTACCTGGTCGAGTGTTACCACTCGCCGATCAGGATCGACCTATTGCACGCGGAGAGCCAGGACAGCGTGCTGTGCAAGATCTCGCAGCTCAAGTCCGCCCAGCCTACCATTTGGTGGAAAGCCGTCTCCTACCACTACGTGCGCAGGAAACGCCAAATTACCCGGTACAGAAACGGAGACAATTACACTACGACGCAGGTAACGCATATCGCGCGACGTGCAACGCATATCTCGTTATCCAGACGAAAGGAAATCGGGGGATGGTAAATCGTCGAATACGCCTCGCGCCAGACTGACTCTACCTAGTGCGGGGACAGATGGGCCATTCCCTTCGAGAAACTAATAACACAGCTTGCAACGCCTCTTCTCTTCCTCCGCAAACACCACATCCTAAATCCACGATCACTCTATTTACATGGTGACCGTCGAAAATTAAACGGGCTTGTATACCATGGAAATCCAGGTCTTGAGGTGGGCTCTCCCTCAGAGATGGGCATTCTCTAAATAAAGAATTATCGAATAAAGGTACCTCGGGTGATCTTTATTCGAAGAGTAACGAATCCAATTTTTATCTTTTATTCGAACAAATTAAAAAATCAAATTTCTCAACAGCCTTAAAAACTGTAGCGCGCAAAGAAAAAATAAATAATGGTAAAATGCCCTCCAAAAAACTTTCACACACAGCAAAATCTCATGTATGGGAATACTCCACACAATTCACGTCGGCTCTGGCTCACATTAGGAGAGGCACAGCGTAGTGTGAGTGGATGCATCGCCGTGAAACAAAAGAATTACCACTCGCACTAGTAAAAAATTCTCTGGACGACTGACCAAACATGCGAACCGAGGCAAGCTGGAAACTTAGGAAGAGTAAAAAACCAAGGCGAGGCGTAGCGAGAGCCTGCATTTAAGACTGCCATTGCTTACACACAGCAAACACCCACGCGCTTAGCCTCCCCATCCTCGCATCCTTCGTTTCCAACCACTGGTATATCTCTAACTTTACCTTGTCTAGCTACTGTACTTCTAAAACTATCATTTACTATCTAGCCCTCGAGCTCGTGGCCATCTATGCTCTCCCTAATGGCTCGTCTTTCCTCGACCCCCCTTCCCCCCTGATGATACCCACTTTGCAGGTCTACTACGAGAGGATAAACACCCACGCCGCGACGTCCTTCTATTACTACGACTACTGCGGCGTGAAGGATATCAGCAAGGAGCTGATCCTGGACCCGAAGGTGCCCATCACGAAGATCAACCTGAGCAAAGGGTTCGCCTTCTCGAACATGCGGTCGGCGACGGAGTTCGAGGAGGCCAGGTCGAGGTTCTTCGCCGAGCAAGTACGACGGGATTGTATGGTACTTTAAATGCCCGCCATCGAGCGGCGTTGTTAAGTGATCGATGCAAACGTTGATGTTCCAAGGAGTTAAGGGACGACTACATGGAGATGAGAGAGGGTCTGGACCTCGGCTACAACCCCAATCCAACGACCTTGGTGGCCGTCCTAGGTAATCCCTGGTTCACGAATCGTTACGTGTACTGGTGCTTGAGCGCGCTGCTGCTCAGCTGGCCCCTCAGGGTGATCATAGAGTACAAAACGCAGTACGCGGACTATCAGGTAATGGAATCGGAAATAATCAAGCTACTCTTCGGAGATCTCCCCTTTGAGCGTCTGATAAGGGCTTCGAGCAGTCCCTCTTCAATTAACTCGCTTCTGAAGGATGGCAGAGCGCGAGTCCCTGCTGGGATGTATGCACTTTGCATATTTCTTTCACAAGCCGACAGAGGACTTGCCCATGCCATCTGACAAGGACAAGTAAAAATCGAACGGGGGGCCACTTCGAACACCCCTTTCCCGCGACTGAGCAAAGCTAACAACCCTTATCCTCAGATCACCAAGTTGTTCGGCATAAACTACGACACGCCAAGCGGCAGCGAGCCAATACACGCCTCCATGAGCCAACAAACTATCAGCCAGCCAGGCTCCTACATGCTAGCGCCCAGCTACAGCGAGGCGCTGCTGATGGACCCAGCTCCGGACCACAGAGACCTCCAATCCCAGGACGCAATTACGGAGATGGTGCCGAGCTACTCGGAAGCGTTGCTCTACCAGCGAGCAGACCAGGGCTACGCAGCCAACGAGGAAGCGAGCCTCGACAGCGAGGACTCTACCCGTCGATACGACCTGGCGTCTCGCGAGTGCTCCTGCCCTTGCCACGCCGCCCTCGAGTCGAGGATACTGGAGGAGGCTTCGAGAAAGGACGACGACGCGGGACATCCTCCGGCAGACACGAACGTCCAGATCAATCCACCATCCTGCACGTTCGTCAGCCAGATGGAGGCTGGGAAGTGCGGAAGCTGCGGCAGGTTCCTGGTGGAGGCGCGGTTGGAAAACGAGTCCAACGGAGCAGAGGTAGGGACGAGTTCCACGGAGGTGCCTCGACGCGTCAGGAAGGGAGTGCACAGCGGCGTCATGCCGCGGGATATGTCTGAGCCGAACCTGAGGACGCGAGCGGAGCCGGTGGAGGTCGACACGCGGTTCCTTCGACTGAACGGGCAGAGTTTGGGGAATATTCTGGAGAACGAGCAGGAGGAGGAGCTTCATGGCGACGTGAGGGTAAGGGAGACTCCAGGAGCCCGTGGGATGTACAGGTTCTCCATGTCCTCGCTGGAGGAAGCGAGCTCGCGGGCAGGCGGGCTCGTGGACGTGAGCAGGGGCGCGATACCGAAGAGAATGCCTGGACGGAGCAGGGTAATCGCGAATCCCATGTCGAGCGAGACCTGCGTGTTGCCGAACTCCAAGACCTACTTCTGCTTGAAGTCGATCCTCAAGCAGAATAATCGGCGGTACACGCTCATCACCGCGAGGGAGCTGCAGAACATGTCGAACCGAGAGGACGAGGAGCAGGGTTGCAAGACTAGATCGTCGTACCACGAGGGTTGCACGCCTGGGTACGCGTCCACGAGCAGCGGGGGAAGGTTCAGTAATTTGTTCTCAAGATCGAGGGAGAGCTTGGACGGGGTACTGGGCAGAAGAAAGAAACAGCTGCTGGAGAACTTGCTGACGGACAAGGGCGAGGAGGCACCTGGCTGCTCGAAACGCGAGAATAGGTAAGCGATGTTCCACCAGAAGCTAAGCTGAGCCAGACATAGCATAGCTTAGCTTAGCTTCCAGGTGGATCCCCGGCTTTGCAATAACTCCTGGGGCGACCTAATCAACACACGGATCTCAATGAAGCCGATTTTCCTCGACAGAACCCTGATCTTCGCCAGTCCCATTCAAGAAGTGTGCCCCGGGGATCCGTTCGGCGGTAAAGACGTGATTCGGACCAGGCAGGAAGTGGACTCCACCCCCACAGAGGAGTCACCCAGCCACACGATGCTCAGCCAAATAGGGCGCTCATTAGCTTGCGACAGGAAGTCGCCTCGACGTCGCTTCCAGGAGAACCGGAAGCAGCGTTACTCCGACACCTCTCAGCCCTCCAGCTTCTCCTGCCCACCTGATCGCCAGCACCCCTATCCCTACGCGTTCTCAGCGTCCTCGGACGCTGTAGACGCGGTGGACTTCGAGAAGACCCTTTCGCCGTCCCGCGTCTACCAGCACGCCACATCATTCCCACCTTACGAGGGTTCGAGCCCTAGTCACAGCAAAAAGTGCGTCGATCCACCCGCCGCCGATCGAGCTCCCTCGGAGGGCGCCACCAGGTCGCCGGTCAGAGCGGAGCTGACACGCTCGCTCACCGAGAGACGAGCGAAGCCGGCGAAGCACGACTCGAGCGTACGTCGGAGCTTCACCGGCAGAGTCGAGGATTACAGAGCGGAGAACGGCAAGTGGGCGAACCTGAACATGGAGACGTCGTTGTAACGAAGGCACGCTCACGGACGCAGCGCAACGTAACTTGTAAATATCCGTCCTAACCACTTTTCACGGTTCAAGACTCTGTAAATATGTACGCCGTTAAGTACGATTTACGAGCGCCGGGGCTATTGCCTCGCAGACGCGCCTTCGCTTAAGTATCGACGGTGGTTCGTCGCCTAGGTCATTCTAGATCGAAACGCACCGATCACTACCCCGCCCCTAGGACGGCGAGGATCGACGCGTGCAACCGCTGTCCCCGTAGCCGATTTCCAAGTCATCAAGTGCCCCTCGCAAAGGTAACCTACGCGAGGAAACTTTCAGCGCGGTTTATATCGCGCGGCGCCTGGGCGGCCCTCGAATCAATTTCTATGGAAGGACGCGTTTCGTGGATGGAGATTGATTCGAGTAGATTTGCTTCGAGTTTTACGGATAGCGGGGATATTATTCACGAGTAACGAATGCTCTTTGCTGCCTGTAGTGTATAGATATTCAGTAACGTTGAAAGAAGGAACAATCGAGGAAATTGCAGCAAGACGGGTGCAGCTCTAGGTTTACCAACTTAAAGTAAATTAGAAAAAACTGTTTAAAAACTTATTGCTTTGACTTAACATGAAAAAGAGAACACTAAGTAGTAGTTATTGAGCTGATAAGTTTTTATTTCTATTTTTGACGAAAAATATTCTATAATAAAAATATTAATATTAGAATATTAAAATATTAAAATATTAAAATATTAGAATATTAAAATATTAAAGTATTAAAATATTAAAGTATTAAATTATTAATATTTTTATTATAAAATATTTTTCGCCAAAAATAGAAATAAAACTTATCAACATTAAATATTAAAATATTAATATTAATATTAAAATATTAATATTAAAATATTAATATTAAAATATTAATATTAAAATATTAATATTAAAATATTAATATTAAAATATTAATATTAAAATATTAATATTAAAATATTAATATTAAAATAAATTAATATAAACTATTAATATTAATATTTATAAAATTTATAAAATATTAATATTAATACTTTTACACGTATCTTACACGTCATAACTCAAAAAATAGAGCTGCAGCCCTCTTGCTACAAGGTTCTCAATTGGTGAAGACGGTCTTCGTGTAATTATGTAATTGTGAATGGTATTTTTCATAAATAGTGGCTAGATGTAATAGAGCACGAGTAAGGGATAAGATTTCATTCGTTACTCGAGACTGAATCTTCGAGCTTGCCACTCGAGGGAAAGTATGGACCGCCCAATTCTGCTCCCCGCGATACGCCTCGCTACGATTGCGAATCGCAACTTTTTCGCGTGCAATTGATTCGGCGTCAATTATGCGCACACCGTATAGCATGTAAGCTTCACTCATCGATAATCGAGGGTTTTTGATACGAAATTCGAGGAAGAAAACGCATGGCGACGTAGAATCCGTAGAATGGAATAGTCACAAAAGGGAAGCTTGGTATAGGATCCTCGCGGTTGAACCGAATCGCGATTTGTGTGCCAATAACGAACATCCCACATTCCTTACATACACCCAGGCCCGGCTTCTGATGTTTTTCTTGTGTGTGCGATAAACATTTCGCGCCTCTCCAAAAAAATTTTTTTTTAATTAATTGCGAATGAAAATATCGAAATGAAAATCAAATGAGAACCTCTCTACAATATGATCTTACTTATGCCCTAACTAGTTATGGTTATACAAATTTGGGTTGCTTAAAAATTTATCTCATACTTTTTTAGATCTTTTAGGCGCCTTTTCTTTTGCGACGGTAGTGTGCACCGCGCACTTTGCACACGCAACCAACCGGGTCTGCATACACGCCCCAAGATTCTCGCGTTCTTGCCCCTTTCGACTTTTCAATTGATCGAAACCAGAAATGGGCTAAAATTTCATTTAAATAAAAATTTCGAATACCCAATAGAAGTTAAAAAAATGATTTTAAGTTTATTCGCCAAATAATCTAAAGTTAAAGTAACTTTTACTTGGTCCGTTATTTAAAGAATTTCTCATTTAGTTAATGCCCAACTCTGGTCGAACCTGGCTCGAGAAATCTTCCTTCCAAGTCTAACATTTAAATCTCAAACTTCAATGCTCCAGCGAACTATCCCTTATTCGAATCACAATGCTCCAGAAACGTTAAAAAATTTCCCAAGTCCAGCAATGCTGTACGGTTTCTTTATTGCATCGCCCATCAAAAACCCCTCCCTTATCGGTTAATTTACGATCTCATGTAACGTCGTTCGTACACACAACCGCGATCGTGGGCTTTCGGGCAGTTTTATGCTTGCATCTTTGTAGAGATCGGGATATCAATGCAGCGTTATAGAGATCACCGGGTGAACAACGATTGCCTTCTGATCCTGGATCACTTGGCCGATATATCGAATGATTTCGGACGGGACTATACAAACGTAAACCTTACGAGAATATCGTTCGCTCAAGTGCAATAGGCAGAGAAACTTCGAACGCTTCGAACGAAGCACGGAGAGAAAAGGGTCCTTTGCCTGTAAACGATTGAAAGTTTTCTCGATTCGACGCGTATAGATTCCGAGAAATATACATGTAATATAGTATATATTTTTGTCTACGACATTGGCTCGCGAGCAAAGTACACCCGAATGAAAAAAACAGGCTATCCGCATTCCGATCGTTTTTACCGGTTCCCTCGTCATTTTGACCGAGGAACATTGTATTATTAGGCGATGTACAGGGTGTTCGGCGACAGCAGTAGAAAATTAAATAGGTGATTCACGTGAGATAATAAAGTGAAAATAAAGAGTAATTAAATTTGGCGAAGGCTTCGTTTCTTAGTTATTAATGTTTAAAAATTCGGCCGAGAAACTTGCGTCCATCGTAGATCTTCAAACGTCTTTGATTCGAATTTCTAAACATTAATATAAGAAACGAAGTCTCCAGAGCAATTTTATTACTCTTAGTTTCTATTATATTTTTTCACGAAGAATCGACCATTTCAATTTCTACTATTTGGTGCCGAACAGCTTGTATATAAATATATACATAAAATACAATATACACGTATATATACATACTATTATTACATAATACCGCGGGAACGAGAAGCGACGCACCGTTATGCTTTTTAGGGAAATATTTTTCATATACTCGATGGAACGTGTATCGATGCCAATTGCTGATCGTGATAATCATTGATAGATGGTAAAATACGTTTACGATCGTTACGATCGTGGTACGATTAAGATTGCATTGTTAGTAGATATAGATACGAAAGCTTTTAAAGAAACTCGGAATTATCGATTCGAATATTTGTAAATAGCTATGAGAAGATCGATTTTAACCTGTAAATTTCTTCGTTCGGGGATCATCGATAAGAACTAATAATCTTGATCGTACCACGACGATTTCTGTCTACAGTAAGTGAATTAGTGGTTTCCGAATCTGTACTATGTGCATATGTGTGTACGTGTAACTTGGCAGGAAATTATTCAAGTGTGATTTATCAACCCATTCGATTTTTATCGCCGAAGGAAATGATTATTTATCGGTTCAAGGTTTCGAACTTGCTACATATAAAAACGAAAGAAAACGTAAGCGCTTTTATCATACGTCAATTTAAATTTCCTTGATAAATTCTGCCTCCCAGGCGTTAGAATCGTACACGAATGGGTTGAAACTTGTTAAATGTGTCTACATTAATGTTCGAAAGAAGTTGTAGTCGGTCAGACTTTTCTTCTAGAACAAGGCTAGGTACTTAAAGAGTACTCACCCTGCCGGTAACGATGAAAGTGACGAAAATTCGCGTGCAGTCAGACGATGCCTCAGCCCGTAACAGGATCTTTCGTCAAAACCATCCACATTTCCATTTAACACACTCCAGTAACGATTCTCCGACGCGAACACACTTTCCCGGCGTACATACGCACATTGGCATTTTTAAGCCGCGTCTTCTAACTGACGAGGATCCGTCAGCTACTCGACCGCGATTTTGGCGCCAAGTTCAAACGCAAGCCGTAGCTGAGCCGCCGCGTAGACGTAGACTTGTTGCAATTTGTTGACACAACGAGCGACGAAGCATGTGATACCGGGACTCGATTACTCGCGACGAACCGTTGTTAAGTTTTAAGCCATCTCAGGATAACGCGCGATTACTTCCAGGGTTTACCGCGTCACACGAGTAACGAGCGACGAATTTTCTATTCCGCGTTTAAATAGGACTTTTGATAGACAGGTCGTTACGAACTTCGATCGCGAAGAGGCACTTTCGGTAATGGCGGATGTACTGCGCGAACAATGCAGCAACCGACTTGTAACATTGCAAACAATGGTGACAACAGCTTTGAGTTTTTTTGGGGAAACTTTGACGGAATCGAGCTGGAAAACGATATATTAATTTATGGCGAGCGAAATCGGGTTCTAGATATAGCGAAGGTTCGACGAGATAGATAGTTGACTAGGTTAGCTTATGTTCTACGTTAATTTCCAAAGTGTCTCTTTTAACGAGCCACTCGAGCCTTCAATGTTCGAAAATTCATCGATCCGTAGTCGCTTACAGCAAGCCTAGGCTTTAAGAAGTT
Source organism: Andrena fulva (assembly GCA_946251845.1). Lineage (NCBI taxonomy): Eukaryota > Metazoa > Arthropoda > Insecta > Hymenoptera > Andrenidae > Andrena > Andrena fulva. The sequence goes on along the minus strand of OX276329.1, from coordinate 53,443,996 downwards.
ACAGAAGATTTCGCGAGAATCGATGATCTAAATTTCAACGAACAAATTACGTTCGTCGATAAAGGCGGGATTAAGGCGAAATATGAATGTCGACCGGAACTCCACATTCCGATGGATTTCCGATCGATCAGCATTTTCACTGCAAAATGGGGAGAATAGATAATCTGGCCGCCGCGACACGATTGCACGCCAAGAGGAATTTCGTTATTGCTTAACGTTATTGCAGATTATTCTTGCGGTGTATTTAAAGCCTCGGGGTACATGTAACGGAATCCTTGTTGCCGTGCAATATCGATGACAAAAGAGAAAACCTATGCCGTCTCAGAAAAGTGCTCTTCTAAGTAAAATTGTTATTATAGGGCGAATTGTCTATTATTTAGCGATAATTGGGCGCGCGTTTATATGCGATACGTACACGCATATTCGTCCGCGTAAGGAGCCTGCAAACTGTATATTGCTGCGTATGTAACTATTATTATTAACAAACGATATACAAAGCATACCTGTAAAAAAAAACAAAGAAAAACGATATGGTTATAGTACAATAAACGTTGACACGAAAGAGGAAAGTGTTTCGTTGCTGCCAATCCTTTCGCGCATGTTAAGTCACGGCTGGAGAATGAAACGCCAAAGTATTTTCGTTTGGATGTATTTTCTTCTAAAACGTGGGACAGTATTAATAAAAGTATACGATACACGCTCGAGTGTGATGATAACAGAACAGACTAAAATCTGACCGCAGGAAACAATATTATGCATGGGGGTTCGCCAGATCATCACTGGCTAATATACAATTCGATGGACACTGATATATGGGATACAATGAAATCCATTGATGCACATTTACTGTTTGCCGGCATTTATACACATTTCGCTTGCCCGCTTACAAACACTCGTATGGGAAAGGGAACGATAGGAACCTTCTCTTTAATTGTGCCCACTTTCTTGCCATATTAAACAATAAAGTGTTTTTACGTAACTATAAGTATATTCTTTTTTTCTTCCTTGCGAACACTTTGCTTTACGTGAACAGAAATAAGGTATAGGACTCTTCGTTTGGTTGGACTAGCAGTATCGGCAGGCCGTCGCATTGGGCTAGTTCTCAACGGTTGTACGTTCGATAAATCGTCGCTTTCGTAAAGCTAATTTTTCGTGTAACCATTCTGCGTGTAATATACCCGGTAATAAAGCGTTTTGCTTCGCCACAGTGAATACGAATTGTCGAACTTGAGAAGGTACACTCCCTGCAATAAATAATCGATGTTATACCAGAAGCACACGCATCAAAATTATCTTTCTACGATTGCCGTTTGCTCACCTGCCCCGGGTATCTATGACTCCCTGCATAGATTTCTTCTTGCGAGTCCCTCCTATATACCTTTAAGGAGCAATAAATAAGCATTACGAAAATACGAATACCATTAAGGTGGAATCTGACGGCACGTGGATCGGCGAGCCAGCTCGGCTCGCCCAGGCTCGCCCAGGCTCGCGAATTGGCGATCCATGACGTTCTCACGGCGCGTGGATCGGCGATTCGGCTCGGCTCGCCCAGGCTCGCCTAGGCTCGGCCCGGCTCGCGTGTCGGCGAGCCATGAGTGTTCTCACGGCGCGTGGATCGGCTCGGCTCGCCCAGGCTCGCCCGGGCTCGCGAATCAGCTATCCATGAGCGTTCTGACAGCACGCGACTCGGCGAGCATGAGCGTTCTCACGGCGCGTGGATCGGCTCGGCTCGCCGAAGCTCGCCCAGGCTCGCGAGTTGGCGAGCCATGAGTGTTCTCACGGCACGTGGATCGACGAGTCGGCTCGGCTCGCACAGGCTCGCCCAGGCTGGCGAATCAGCGATCCATGAGCGTTCTCACGGCACGTGGATCGGCGAGTCGGCTCGGCTCGCCTAGGCTCGGCCAGGCTCGCGATTCGGCGAGCCATGAGCGTTCTCACGGCGCGTGGGCTCGGCGAGTCTCGTGCCAAGCTCGCCGATCCACGGTCCGTCAGATTCCACCTTTACACTTCGTTCCGTCTCGCTGGAATACGAGATCGTATCTATATACTTACAGGTACGATCACACTTATAGGCGGCGACGATGGCTTATAATCAGACTGAACGTTACCGTTCGTCACTCCACTTTCCAAATCCTCTCTCGACATATAATCCTCGTCTTCGTCATCTTCGTCTTCGGACTCGCTAATATGAACCGACACTTGATTCGTGTCCGGCTTCGACCACTCGAAGTAGACCCCGAAGCCGATGTCGTAACCGTCCGTCGCGAACTCCCAAAATAGGCAGGAGCCGTCCTCGTGCGTCGGTACCCTAACAGTCACAGTCTCTCCGTGGCCGACTTTAATAACGGCGTCGCCGGCTTCCCTCCTAATGGTTTCCTTGAACTCCTCTACGCCTTTTATCGTCCACATTTCTGCGGGGGCTATGGGCGGCCAGTCCTCTTGCTGTTCGTCCGAGTCGTCCTCGTTTAAAGGCGCCGTCTCGTTCGCCTCGTTCGGCTCTTCCTTCTCCGTATCGTCCGGCGTGGTGTCGTTCGGTTCCGGTGCTTGTTCTTCTACGACTAATTGATTCTGGCGCAACTGCTGCATGTACTGATGATAATGCTGCTCCTGCAATTGCCTTATTAAAACGCCCTGCTGCTCCGGGTTGCCGGGATATTGCTGCTCGGCGTACATTTTAAATTGATAATACGTTTGTTGGTTTAAGGCGTCCTGTATTTGTCTTCTCTGTATTTCTTCCTTCAGTCTCGCCTCTTCCTCCTTCTTCCTTATTTCATCCAATTCCTTCAACCTCCTCTCCTCCTCCAGCTTCCTCTCTTCTTCCTCCTTCTTCAGCCGCAGCTTCTCTTCCACGTCCCTCCGCTGCGCCTCCACGAACGTTCTGAACAAAGGGCACAGCTTGTCCAACAGAACTATAAACCCGTCCATTGCCTGCTCCTTGGATATATCCCCCAAGCTCTGCCATGCCAAACGCCTGTCCCTTCCGATCACGTCCAACACACCTAAAGGCGGCGCGTTCTCGGCCGTACACTTGCCGTGCGTTACTTGCTGCGTAAAGGCCACCAGCTTCAATTTGTCTTCGTAGGACAGGTGGACCGCCTTCCCTTCCTTCTCTACAATAATTACATACTTGGTCTCATCAATGACGAAGCGAGATACTGTTCCTTTACTCCTCGATCGTGCGAACTGGACAACGTCGAAAGCAAAGGACAGTGGTAACTAACGAAGCTCATCGTTGGATTTTATAATCGATGGTCTCGAGGATTTACGAACGTACGGTACAACAACGGAATGACGCGAACGGACACGGGCAACTCGTTCTTTTACCGGAACGCGAAGAATTGAACAGCGGGATTATTCTAGCCAAGCTGTCAATACGACCGGACTCACCTTTGTAGAAATTGATCGCCATTTTATAGAGTTCCCGGGCCTCGAAACCCCACAGACGAGGCTCGGCCTTTTTCTCCCTTTCCGTGTCATTCTCGCTTTTCGCAGACTCCTCCGTGGATATCGTTAATTTCTCGATGCTCCTCTCTACGGAGGAAATGTCACCATTGGCGCCCGCCATTTGTAATTACACTGACACGTCAATTACTAGTCGCTACAAGCACCTTAACCTTGCTCCATCGAAAAGGCCCGCTAGTTCCAACATTTCTGTAATCATCGGGAAAATGTTGCAACGACAGAACGCAGCTACGAGACTCGTGCTTACGTCGCAGTGCACCTTTTACGGCTGGCAGTTATATACGTGTTAATATTAATGGCCACAGCCCGTTCTTTATTGGTCGACCGCGACATCGCGAGATACGGCGATGCATCTCACCATCTCACTGACGAATCGATTCTTGGTTTTTGGAACCGCAGGGCGCGAAAAATCTCCCGCTAATTTACAGCGTTCATCGATCCTTTCTGTACCTTGTTATTCTACCTTCCTATTTAGAAGTAATTGAACTAGCTACCCAGCGGAGGGTATTCATAATTTCTCTTCTCGTGCACTCACCGGTGCATAAGAATTTTCTAGCTGCAGTAATACACGCGGGGTTCTAGATACGTCTTATCAGTTCAATGCTCAAAAAATAACGTCCTTCGTGGAGCGGGTTTGGCCATTCCTTAATGGAATTTCCCTTTCCGAGAAAATAACGACGTCACTCGAATAAGGTTTTTATTTCGTCGACTGTTGTTCTCCGTCCTCCTATCTTCTACATTTATTTTCACTCAAATTAAGAGCAAACGAACGTTCGTACCGTTCATACTCAAGAATTGGTATCATAGATGTCGTCGTTGCATTCTTCTATCATTCAATGTAATTTTGTCCCTTACTCCCTTTCCCACCCTTACCATTTTCGTGTCACACCCAACGTTATCGATTCAGTCTAGAATAAGATTACACTGCTACGAGTGGTGGGAATTAAAATTAAATGTTATCGGAAAGATTTAAAATTTAAAATCTAAAGCGGTCTGACCTTTAATCTAATCACTCGAATTTTGTTGCACTAGGTTCGGTGTGTTCGGATTAGAACCGAGTCGGCCACTGAACGGAATGCAATGAAAGGGAAACAGGGTTAAAAGCGGGTTCGTTTCAACTAGGGCTGGGACTATTTGTCGAATTTTCGGTATTCGAATATTCGAATACTTCAGTTGCTCAATTATTTGGCGAATATAATTCGAATATCCAAGTATTCGAATACTATTCGAATATTTAAGTATTCGAATACTATTCGAATAGTATGGTGTGAATTATAAATCAAGTTCTTTAGGTTCATTTTTTACAAGCTTTTATTTAGTTTCAGTTGTGAGTTCGTTAGTTTGTCAGGGTGAAATCTTGTATGTTAATTTTGACCCACTTCAACATATCCGATCGGCTTGAAACTTTGCACACATATGTAATTCCGATGACAATACAATATTTTCACTAAAAAGCATGAAATACTTTATGGTGAAATTTTTTTTTAAAAACAAGCTCTTTATTAAAATGTACTAAAAAGAAACCAATAATTTTAATACCGGCCGAAATGACGGCCTGAGAAGAATTCCCTCATAGGGTGGATGTACCAGTAAATGAACATGTACCAGTGAATGGACATTTTATATTAAAATGAGTAAAATAAGTTATTAAAATAAGCAACTAATTAATTAGAGACTTCTTTTAATTTCTTGCTTCATATCCAAACAATTTTTTAAGCACGTGGAATCAATCGGGCTGCAAACATAATTTTATGAAAGTGTTCATTCATTAGCCTTAAGTGTTCATTTATTGGTGCGTTTACCCTATAACTAATTATAAAATAATAAAAATAAAAAAAAGTACCAATAAATGAACACTTAAGGCTAATGAATGAACACTTTTATAAAATTATGTTTGCAGCGCGATTATTTCCACCTGCTGCAAAAATTGTTTGGATATGAAGCAAGAATTTAAAAGAAGTATCAAATTAATTAGTTGCTTATTTTAATAACTTATTTTACCGAATACATCGGTATTCGAATAGTATTCGAATAATAACATTCGAATACTCAAATATTCGAAGTTTATTCGTAGCATTCGAATACTTGTAAAATATTCGAATAGTAAATTATTCGAATAGTCCCAGCCCTAGTTTCAACGCGAACCAGAAAGACAACGCCGACTTATGTAAAATGGATTTCTTTTATTAGCGTTAAAAGTACGAATAATGTACAGTACCCGTGTACACGATTCACGCACAAAATGTGTACACGGTACTTCTTCTTCCACCCGTCCAATATACATTTGTCTCGCGTAATTTGTAAATCGTAGCAACACAGTATTATACACTTCAAGAATGTACAGATCCGTCTAATGGAAACCAACTGTGCTTTCCGATCAGAATTTTGTCGCCATCGTCCTTCGCGCGATCGCAAAAATTCGTCGTCCACGGTTACTCGGAAATTACGTATCTTCTTTCCTCTCCTCTGCCAGGGGCGCACTCCGCTGTGCCCGTTACCTACTGATACATTTGATTCTGTTGACGGTTCAACCTTCGGTGAGAATTTCAAGAAGGAGACGCCGTAGGCTGTCGAGACCTGTCAGAAAACCACAATCCGGACCTTGGTGCACCGTCGAATTTGAATTACAAGCTACCGTCGAACCGTGAACGAAAGTAGTGTGCGCGAAGTCAATCATTCTTACGTCGACGCGCGCCTCCTCCGTTTGCTGTTTCATTTTCGGCCGATAAGAACATGACGTATACCTGCGGACAAAATACGGCTTGTTACACTGCAGTTGCGGTAGGTAGGACAACCAAGGACAACCGTCACAAGTTGCAAGGTAGGGTGGAGTGAAGAAAACTTTTTTTCGATGATCAAATTCTAATAGTGCGGAAAACTTGTCTACTTGGCCCAATAAAACGTGTAAAAAATTTCAGCTCGATCGGATAATTTCTTCTGTGTGCACCAAAGGCTTTAACTTTCAAAATTTTAGTACAAACTTAAAATTTAAAAAGACAAAAAAAAATATAAAATACAAAATACATAAAAAAAAACAATAAAATTATTTAAAAGAAAACAAAAAATATAAAAGACAAAAACAAGGAGCCCGACGTACAGCTACCTCCGCGTGGTGGGTTCTGGGCTACTTGTTCCGTTAGGAAAGTGAGCGAAGAGCTGCATTTTTTGATAATTTACAGTGCCGACAGGCGATTGCTATCGTTCCGAAACCAGCCACGGGTGTTTCTTTGCTTCATTTACACAACAAATATAGTCCTGGGTAAAAAAAAAGGTAGAATCCACCAGCTGAAGAAAGTTGCACTTTCTTAAGGGGATATTCTGGTCTGACGAGGCGTTTTCGTCGCGTTATTCCTGAATTTTTTTACAAAGAACCCATAAATTTGATTATTATTTAGTTTATTGCTACATGCTTATTGATATTTCCACTATCTTTACAAACTTTGTCGATAGAAAAAAATTAAAGTCAAACGCAGTAGACTGCTTTAAAGTAATGGTGAAAAAAAAAACACTGCGACCGTGATTAGGCTCATTCTAGTGATCTAAAACAAAATGTCAAGAGATTCTTTATTTGTATGCCTTTGGCTATCGTCCCTACCAGAATTATGATAAAATATTTTGTTCCCAAACTTTCACGGACCTTTAAAGTTGAAAAAATGTACGAGAATCGAAACTTAATTTTCAAACTCTTTACATTTTTTGTTTCTGATCACGAGAACGAGCCTAATCATGGTCACAGTGACCCCATTGTTTTTTTTTCACTGTTACTTTAAACCAGTCAACTGCGTTTGATTTTATCATTTTTCTATTGACAAAATTTGTGAAGATAGTTCAAACACCAATAAGCATGTAGCAATAAACTAAATAATAATCAAACTTATGGGTTCTTTGTAAAAAATTCCGAAATAACGCGACGAAAACGCCTCGTCAGACCAGAATACCCCCTTAAGTTTTGTACTAAAATTTTGAAAGTTAAGGCCTTTGGTGCACACAGAAGAAATTATCCGATCGAGCTGAAAATTTTTACACGTTTTATTGGGCCAAGTAGACAACCTTTCCGCACTATTAGAATTTGATCATCGAAAAAAAGTTTTTTTCACTCCACCCTATTGCAAGGGTATAGAAATATTCCGTCACCTTTTTCTTTAATATAAGGTAAACGTACGAAATCATACAAAGAAACAAAACCAACAGCGACACAAAGGAATAAGTGAGAAGTCTCTTCCAGCGAAAAGTATTATTGTATGCATGGAAAAAGATAAAACGAGTGACAGAAGATCATCGTCAGTTTTTTACCTGTTCGATATATTGGGACACTCTACGTCTTCCTCTATCCTATCCTCGCTCTCGTATAGACGGAGCACAGGACTTTCGTGTCTCTGTCGCTTTGCCCCGTTATCCGACCTAGCTTCCGTATCGGAACTAGTGTCTTCTGCGTTATCCGAAGTTTGTCCGAAACAAAACTCGTCGTTCGAGGTGCCGTAAAGCATCCACTGTTCGTATCTGGGTGTTTGAAGCACCGTGTCGATCAAGCTGTCGCTAGATTCGACGAAAACAGTCTCTTCGCTGTTGGGATTACGAGTTCATAACAAAAAACACATTATTATTAACGTCGCTCCGCCAATTCACTTCACTTCGTTTAATTCATTTGAATATTGCAATGTAAGAAAATTGTGAAAGAGTGCGTAATTAGTGTCCGTTATTTCTCCCGAGGGATTATTTAAAAAAACAATCTCTTGTAGTTTTCGATAGAACCGCTTCTCCGCGTTGCTTTCATTCAAAGTCACTTCCTTCAACGTTCCATAAGCGAGCAAATATCAAACGTACTTTTAAGGTAAATGTATATTTCGCGAAACAAATTCTACAAGATATTCGAAAGCTAGTGAAATGTCTTCCCTCCAGTCAGGGAAACGATTGATTAGTTTACGTCGCATGAATGTCGAGAGAAATTGCGAATGGAGGGAGAAAGGGGTATGTCTGATGTGCAACTGCGATTTCAGAGATATGAGAGGCGAATAAAACGATTCTCTTCTTGCCTGTCCATCCGATCACCGGTCATCAATTTCTGAAATTATTGACACACAAAGCTGGATAAGTCGAAGGGGTAAAGGTGGGATTCCACTAAGGCAATTTATTGGCAACGGGCAACCACCCCCGCGTGTCTCAGTAGAATCGCAGCTTAAAGGTAAACGAAAAATGGTAGACAAAAAACATAAAAGAAAACGACGAAAATGAGCACCGTGTTGCGGGCAGTTGAAAGGATTTTAGTTTGCTAAAAACTATCGTTCAATTTGAATCGCTGCTTACTCGACAAGACGAGAACCGTTTTGTTCTTAGTACAAAAAGCTATTCGCCTTTCGATGTACTGCATATCGCGAAACGTTTTATGCTTACAGACCAACGATACGTACATACGCACGTGCATATACATGCGTATGTATGATGTGTGTGTGTGTTTGTATATGTGTGAATGTATGTATGAGACACATAAATACCCCTCTGATTTATTATTTATCTTTGTAATTCATATAAACATTTGCGTCTAGTAACGGTTGTAGAGCTATGCTCTACAGATGAGCAACGATATACCTACGAAAGGATTTTGATATCCACCACTTTCAGCTCTGATCCTCCCATAGTAAGAAACTGATGGGGCTCGATTAGGGACTGGTATTGCCGCGCTTTATTATAGTTCGGCCGTAATAAAGAGCAGTTTTCTAAAAAGTGACGGTACACAGAAATATACATGCTTAAATCTGGGAAACAGCGCACTCCTAGTTCATTAGTGTAACAATCCGATATTCCACGATGTGTCGCGAGGGCCACCGCCCCGTCGTTTTCAGTTATGATTTTATCGGATGGTCCATACGCGGCGGATATGTACTCTCAACAATCAAGTAACGTTTTCCCGTGTACGACACTACTACACTAACATACTGATCGTGCGACATTTCCTCTAAACCGATTTCTTTTTCTTTTCTTTCTTTTTTTTTTTCGAGCAAACTACGAATGGCATTAGTGCTCGAAATACGACACAATCTTCAGAAAAAAAAAACTTTACTTTCATGATAAACCCTCCTATGTTCTGATGGAGTATCTTGAAACGTGATACGCGCCGACGAAACGATACGAACCGTGAGTAATTGGAATGAATTTTTGCACCCAGTTCCATATCGAACGTGTGCACTAAACTTTTGCTATTGTTTCGACCAAAATTGTAAATGGGCATGTTTAATTTAAAGAATCGTCGGGTAATCTCATACCTCGATCACATACTTCACCAGACAACGTGTGCTTTCGTCTGAATCCGAATTATCGGAGGGTTAAAAGCATCGATTCAACGCGTTTCGTAGAATTTCTGATAGCAACGTTAACGAACCTACGCAAAACAACGTAGAATCGTAACATCAGATAAAAGGAGAAAAACAATTATTCATTAGATTCCTAGTGTTGCAATACATCATGATAGCACTATTAGCATTACAATGCGTATGTAAAAGAAGTGAATAAATGACTGAATGAGCGGATGATGGAAACTAATTAAAATAAACAAACGGCTAAATAAAGTATGCTAAACGAATGTAAATATGTATGAGTATCATTACTTCCCACGATCTGGTTCTTCGTCGCATCGCAACGTTAGGAATTTAATTTCGATCGTTCCGTACCGAGTCGTCGTAAGGTTTCCCCTTACCTCGGCAAAGTTTCTGGAGTACGCGTAAGCTGCGTGTGTCAAAACGATATTCTACGATATCTGACTTTCAAACTTAACATACGCCGCGTGTAGAAATTGCAACAAATCCTTATTATTTCGCCGGGGGTAAATGCGCGACGAATCGAAACGGAATGACCAACTTACTATTTCCTTTCGTAGCCATCGACGAACATTTTAATCGGCTAACAACGAAAGTTTCGAAAGAAGAGCTGATCACACACCTTGTTGCATAGAAACTGGTGGTATTCTTAGCCCCTCTCGCCGCCGCTTCGCCGAACCCTCTATGCAAAGCCGCTTGACTGATTTCCTCCTGAATCGAAAGATTGTAATCTGTCGAGCTGTTACTTGTGTCGGCGTCGTAGCACGCTTCCGAGCAATGAGGGACATCATCCACGAAACTAGAATTAGTGGATTCTTCTTCCATTTGTAACGCGGACGGCGACTGGCTGAGCCCCGAAAAATCGTCCATTTGATAGCCCTCGTACACAACGAGCAACGAACTAAACAATGATTGTACAGAATTTCGTACAAAATGATTTGTTGGCAATCCAGCTGCTGTGTGTCTCTGTGTGTGTGGCATTGTTATCGTACGCAATGCTGTGCATTTTGATTTACTTGACAAAAAAAAAAGACACGTACCACGAATAAAATCGATAGCTACTTTGTCCTTCGATCGCACGCCGCAACTGTTCTAACCGAGACACCACTTTCTCGATAACCAATGTTCGCAAACAAAAACCGTTGTGAAAGAATCGATATAAAGCTGCTTTGAAGCCCTCTTCGTTCAACTCTCTGCCCCAATATTTATCTCGCTTGACGTAATGATTCGTGTCGGCTTGATACACCTGTGGAACAAATTCCTCGTTTGTATCGTCTCGCGAAAATGATTATTTCTTACATTTCTGTTATAATGGCGCACCTGCATTCCGCATAATCTAACGCCTAAAGAGGCTGACGTGCTGGCAGCGCACTTTGCGATTTGTTTGCTGCGCTTCTCTGCTGACGCGTCGTCGCCGTGCTGCCGGGTTCCCATCTTCAAGTCCAGTATACACGGGTGAGTGTATTGCGATGTTATATTCTCCAGCAGAAGGAAATACTGTCGGTTCGGTGCGCCGTCCAAATGCATTCCCGCTTTCGGTGTTCCCGTTAAGGTATTGTCGCGATGAATTTTCATTCTAAAAGGCAATGCAGGGTAAAAAGACGTTGCCGCGGCGGTCGACAATTTTTTGAACAGCGGCATACGAAGAATTACACAGTCCAACAAAATGAAACTTTTTTTCTGTTCCGCAATATCCACTGGGTGATTCTTGTAGAGTTTTTCGCCCTGAACACGAATCCGCAAACCGTTTATCGCCATCACCCTCAGTTTTTGAGGAATTCGATTTTGAAAAAAACTGCAAATTTTCAACATTGGACATCTTTTGTGTCGAAACGGTAATAGTTATTCGGTTGCTCGTTGCGTCAAATTATTCTACGAACCCTCCCGCATACAACGATATAAGTTATTATTGCATTATGATCATTTAAATTTGTTTAAACAACGATCAAAGGGAAAATGACACCCGAAATGCACCCATTTTTGAAGATATCTTTCAATTTATTTCCAAAACTAAGGGTCTTAGAAAAAATCTGACTACTCCACGCGATGCAGTAGACATTTTTCCTTTGGAAAGCATCAACAGAAGTGGTAAGTCACGTTTCGTTTTCAATACAGAAGCGAAAGAGTTTGGCAAAACGCGCGGTGTCGGCAGTGGTGGTCAACGGCGGCGCGCGGTCCACTGCCGCTCAGCGTAACACAATCGCTTAACGCGCCTGAGTACCACTGTTGGCATCGCGCGTTTTGCCAAACTCTTTCGCTTCTGTATTGAAAACAAAACGTGTCTTACCAGTTTTGTTGATGAGTTCCGAAGAAAAAATGTCTGCTGCATCACGTGGAATGGTCAGATTTTTTCCTAGACCCTTAGTTTTGGAAATAAATTGAAAGATATCTTCAAAAATGGGTGCATTTCGGGTGTCATTTTCCCTTTGATCGTTGTTTAAACAAATTTAAATGATCATAATGCAATAATAACTTATATCGTTGTATTCGGGAGGGTTCGTAGAATAATTTGACGCAACGAGCAACCGAAAAACTATTACCGTTTCGACACAAATAATGTTCAAAGTTTAAAATTTGCAGTTTTTTCAAAAACGATTTTCTCAAAAAACTGAGTGTGATAGAGCATTTCTGCTTGCGGAGTCGTGTTCAGGGCGAAAAACTCTACAAGAATCACCCAGCGGATATTGCAGACCAAAAATCGTGTTGGACAGTGTTATTATTTCCTATCCGACTCGACGTATCGCGCGAGAATTTACCTGAGTACATCGTCGCGTTTCCTCTTGGTCGAGCTATGCCCTTGCCTGTTATCTTGATCTCTGAAGCTAGGACTATAACGCTTATCTAGCGCACATTCGTCGCTATTGGAAGCTTGTATAACGCCTAAAACATTAGAAATCATAGACACCATTATTCGATTATAGTCGACGCGCATTCGCATTTACTGCTATTCAACGACATGGTTTAAAGATACGTTGCATTCAACTTTAGCTTAATATTGAATTACGCTTCCCTCGCTTACTCTTCGAAGGTTTGCATTTTCAGTTGTATCGAAATCGAGATATACCGTGCGACGCGTAGGTGCGCTTCATACATATTTTATACTAGCTTTACTACTCGGCTCCGCCCGAAATTTAGATTCCAATTTTATAAAAAAAATTTTCAGTTCGTCTGGATTAAGGGGTAACACCACTCTAGAGGCCGAAAAAAGACCTAAATTTGACAATTTATTTTGGGAGTATGACAAACGGAATAGAATTTCTTTTCAGAGGGTTTATTTAACACATATTGAAGTACGAAAAACAATTTTTTTTATTGTCATTTTCATACAAAATGGCGGCGACAGAGCCCGTCGTCGAAAACAGCTTTTTTGAAAACACCGCCACGGGAGGACGGATTTCTCGGCATGTATAAGTCCGGGAACAAAAAATAAAAAATATTTATAATCTATATACAATTGGCTTTGGAAGTACGTAGGTGTTTTTTTTTAATCAATTTTTGTGGAAGTGGTGCACTTTTTAAGAAATGAATTGATCTTTTGCCCTAAACATGAGCATTAAATTGTTTATAAAAAAAAGAGTTTACATTCAATCAAAAAACGGCTATGTACTTCCAAAGAGAATATTGTTGTGAAGCTACTGTAAAAATTTCAAATCGATCCATGCAATAGTCTCTGAGAAATCCGTCCTCCCAGTTTGAAAGAAGTGGTTTCGACGACGGGCTCTGTCGCCGCCATTTTGTCTGAAAATGACAATAAAAAAATTGTTTTTCGTACTTCAAAATGTGTTAAATAAACCCTCTGAAAAGAAATTCTATTCCGTTTGTCATACTCCCAAAATAAATTGTCAGGTCTTTTTTTCTGCCTCTAGAGTGGTGTTACCCCTTAACCAGGCGTAATGAGCTGGGACACATTTCGTGATCCCAGAGTTAACCGTTCGAAAGTTTTTAGGTGACAAACAAACGCACAAACACTTTCTGCTTTATACATATATTAACCCTCTAGGGACGACTGGGACTCCAGAGTCCCATTCAGATTAAGGGGGGAGCCTGGTGTAACTAGCTGGAAATCGAGGCATTTTTCGGGAATTTTTTTTAAAGAAAGTATTTAATCGATCTTTCTGAAACTTTCAGCATATTGTATTATCAGGTTAAGGAAGACAAAAAAAAAAGTTTATTAAAAATGAGCGGCAAATAACAAAATTATAAGGGCTTATGCCCAGTCCGTTGGCGACGCAATTGTTACACTGCGGGCAACGTAGCGTCTTTTGGTTTCATCTAAAACCAAAAATCGAACAATTTTCGTTTAGTTTATGAGTGTGCGCACAGATCGTATAAATTCATAATTTAAAAGATGCAAAATTGAACAAATGGCGGCCTCTTGAAGAAAAAATCACTTTTTCCAACGAAATTTTGCCTTAAATGTGTAAAAAAAAGTTATTTATTTAAACAATATCATTATACTAAGAACGTAGCCCTATGACGAAAATGTTCACAAATATCCGTGTACAAGGTCAAGTCGATTGGTTGAATATTTTTGGAGTTACATTGCCCGCAGATTGTAAAACTGTCGTTTCGAGAAAAACGCATTTAAAGTTTTGTGGTAACCTGGCGCTCCATAGCAAAACCGACCATATCCGCTTTAATTTTTCGAATTTCGTTTTGCGGCTTTGGGAACATATTATTGTGATGTTCAACTATTGGTTTATGCAAAAAAAAAATCGATTTCTTCGACCCGCTACACCAGGCTCCCCCCTTAACACATTTTTATTTACGTTCCATCAATAAGATCGAAATTTGATAGGTATAGTGACCTTTAATAGGCTGAGAAGAAACTGTTGTACCATCAGAACCCGAAATTAAACTTTTTTTTGTTATATTGTTATAAACAAATTAAAAAAAAAACAAAATTTAAAAAAAAAACTAACGAGTAGTTTCCAAATCCGAAGTATAAAATAGACTATTTTAACGCTCAAAAAAATTCTACGTTAAGTTTAAAACATCCCCGTCCCTAGAGGGTTAAGATTACCATACAGAGTGACGATGTAAACAGCTCAGAGAGAATAATTTCATATGTACGTTCAATGGTTTGTATACGTACGTGACATGGAGGAATCATGAAAATGAGGAAAATGCGATGCGGGAAGAGGGGTGACCATAGGCATAGTGAAAAGCGAGCAGCTTACCTTTAAACTTTGGAACAAAGATTTGTATGTCCTGTGGAATGTTTTGATAAAAGTCAAGTTCTCTGCAGTTTAATGGCTTGCAAATGGTATTCTGGTTGAGTAAAAGCAATCTTGTGTGCCCGCCGACCTGTAAGGAACGTAAAATTTTTGTTTCGTTAAATAAACCTAAAGTTTCAAGTGGTAGGAGTTGCTTTCTTAGAAATTTACGAGTGGAGTGTAAATTGACGAGATGTCATCCTGGCATATGCGACTCGCGAAAGGAAGTGTTAGTCATACGTTCTCGGTAAATCGCACGGAAGAATTTAAAATTTAAACCACACCCCTTATACCTAACCACAAATCCCATATGATTCTAAGTACTCTGCGTCTGCAACGTGACATTTCGATTTCTATCCCCATTTAAGTATTTCGTGATTTAATCGGTAAGAAGCGAACGCATTTATTGCTACGTCTTCCGACATATTTCAGTTGATTTTTCATGCAAAAAACAAAAATACACGACGCAACAACTGGAGATGTTGTGTGTCACGATGTATACTCGGGTACCGAGTGTGTATAGTATATCGACGCGTTTCACAATTAAGTCAAGCGGCGGCAATTATTTGCAAAGTCAGAGGTGAACATTAAATATTGTAGCTGCAGATCCGATCGGCGCGAACGAAATATGGTAACGATAACAAAAGAACGATACCAACAAAACGTTTAGACATGCACTATAGAAACAATGGCGCGAGGAGAAACGGAGCGCCCGTCATCTCACCTGATTCTTGAGTGGCAACAATGCGACTTCTTCATCGTTCTCCTGCAGAAAGGAGGAAGAACCGTTCGTACCGTGACACTGTGATTTAGTCTCTCCCATACCCCAGACACCCGACAGGTATACCATAACCGTTCACTACGGTAGATACAATAAACGGGACTCGCAGCAGCACGAATTATTCACACGATATTAATATGTTACTGTTTCTGTTGTACCCCTCAATACATCTCGCATTTATCTAACGCCGTGGGAGCACAGCTCTTCAGTGATGCATTGCTTCTCAACACTTTACCATGCGCGAGAAAAGAGACAGCTATGAGTAAACATGAAACAAAGCTGAACACGTTATATATTCCCAATGTTCTTTCACAATCAGTCTCTCGCGATCGCTTGTGCTCGGAGAGTAGCGCGATTCGCGATATTGTGAGATCAGCTGTGCGCAATGGTGGTGTTGGAATGAAGATTTTTTTAGAAGGGAGCAAGTTAGGCAAACAGAGAATCGCGACATCTGGTGAGGAGAAGATGAAATAAATAACAATGGCTGGAAGCGGGCGATTTGAAAATGTATAGGGTACGTGTCCCGATTACGGTGCTTTGACGCCGACTTGCTCACGAATTAAATTACTGACTTCTCTTACTTTAATTTTGCTTGGTGAAAATTTAT
Organism: Andrena fulva; assembly: GCA_946251845.1. Lineage (NCBI taxonomy): Eukaryota > Metazoa > Arthropoda > Insecta > Hymenoptera > Andrenidae > Andrena > Andrena fulva. The sequence goes on along the minus strand of OX276329.1, from coordinate 53,427,619 downwards.
ATTGGTTTTTTAAACCTTTCTTCTCTTTATTGAGGCTATTATTTCAAAAGCCCTACAAAACTATTTGCACTATTGCAGGGTTTCCTGGTTCTTGTGTTGATATACTTTTGGTGGAGGTTATCCACCAATCGATAAAGGAGAAAAGGAAGGAGCGTTTCGTCCCGGGTCCGCCAGAGGACTCGTCAGTAAGGCTGCCTGGCGGACCCTGCCTTAGACGCTGGGTGAAGGACTGCGACGGAAACTTGTATATATATGAACGGAGGACGACTGAGAGTAGCAGCGAGAGAAGTGGCCCTCTGGTGGAGATAGTCTACCACGCGTCGTCTGCTCGAGGCCGCCACATACTTGTATGACTGGATTGCGCGCGAGTTTATAATTTATGAATGAATGGAGCAATGAATGAAGTAGGTTGTTACTTACTGTTTTATGTTTAGTTATTCTTTTATTTCAAATATTTATTTAACAATTGCGCAACAAATTATTTATTTCTTAAACACTCTCATTCTGTTATCTTAACCATGAGCATTATTCGGTTCTTCCGTGTGTATACATGCACCTGCATACTTACTGGCATATATACACATGGCGCACATGGCTCCTACATAAGTACTTACCTATATACACACTTTGTGATAAATGGAAAATGAGTGTTTGGTAACTTAACTGAACTCTGTGGTATGCGTCAAATTAAGTGCGGTCAACCCTTGGAAATGTTTACATTGATGCGAAATGTGGTTAGGCTCGAAAGCGTCGCCCACGCACCCGTATCCATAAGAAAGTACAGTCGAAAGGTTAACTTTTACATTGCATCCAAAAGCTTACACAAAAAATTGTTGTCGTATGCGTTATAACATCAGTTGCAGGTTTTTAAGAATAATTACTCGAAAAGGATATTTTCGGGAATTCAACCGACTGGAAATGTGCATTTAGGAAATTACTTGGGTGCCATACAAAAATGGGTACAGCTACAAAACAGTGGAGAAAATGTTCTTTGGAGCATCGTCGACATGCATTCTATTACTCTACCGCACGTAAGACGTTACCTATTATCTCTTAGAGAAACGTTACTTTTTCTTCGACGAACTTACGTGCTCTTACTTAAGGGGTCATTCCTGCAATCACGCCGCAAAATTCGGCAACATTCATGTTTTTTTTCTCCGTGAATAAAATGAACAACAATGTCAAACTTGCCGAATTTTGCGGCGCGATTACAATTATGGCCCCTTAAGTGTTAAATTCCGATTTACCATTATCCGCCGTCGCTTTAAGCTCTGAAAAGTAATGCCGGGTTGTCACTCTTAATTCCGTTTCTGAGCGAAAGAATAATATTAATGCTATTGCGATTGATGTCCTTAGGATCCCAAGGAATTGCGTGATAATATATTAAAAATGACGGCAACGTTATTAGCGTGCGGCATAGATCCGAAGAGGAGCGTACTGTTCCAACAGTCCAGCGTACCGATGCACACGGAGCTCTGCTGGATTCTTGGATGTATAACAACTTTGGCAAGGTTAGCGCATTTACCCCAGTTCAAGGAAAAGAGTGCGACGTTAAAAAATATTCCTTTAGGTTTATACATTTATCCCGTTCTGCAAGCAGCTGATATATTACTGTACAGGTAAGCGTTTGCCGTCCGCTAGTCGGGGAATCTGTCCTTCGACACACGTTCGTAGTGATGGGCTCAAGACATCAACTTCGAAATCGATTCGAAGTTATTCAATCATGTAAAGATTCGAAATCGATTCGAAGTTATTCAATCCTGTAAAGATTCGAAACGCTTTGAATCTCATTAGTCATGGTTGCCAAGCAAATCGAATCGCTTCGAATTCTGGACAGAAGTTTCGAATTGCTTCGTATCCCGGGCGGAAATTTGGAATCGCTTCGAATCGCTTCGACTATTATTCGAAACAAAAATTGCTTGAAAGTCTTGATAGATCATGAAAGTCTTGATAGGTCTTGAAAGTCTTGATTGGTCTTGAAAGTCTTGATAGGTCTTGAATAGAATTGTAATATCAAGATAAAACACGCATGATCGATAACGATTAGTCGAACAACTGCATCTTCATACCATAGGGTAATAGTCCAGTGGTCCAGTGAAATTAGACGGAAATCTGCCCAATCTTCGGAATAAATCCCAGCAAGCTAAATTTTGGTATGGGCCTTTATTTGGTCGTTTTAAACAATATGTCAAAAGTCCCCATCGATCCGAGTGCCGCTAAAAATTTTACAGAGGGTTGAAAAAAAAAACAGTTTTTCGCGAATATCTCGTTATCTAGCAGTTTTGCGACAAAAATAGGTCTCACACAATTTATAACCTAGGAAATTCTCTACAAAAAAGGTTGTATGAGTTTTTTTCGTAAGAGTAACCAAATTTCAACCCCCATACTTTTGACAAGGGAAGATCCCGAACCCGGAAATTCAGAAAATTATGAAACTCTGTAAATATGTAGCGGAAGTCCTGCTGAGTACAACGCAATCTCGTTTGCTGCCCAAATTCACTCCAAGAGGGTGCAATTGACCCCTGAAAATTTTTTTATTTTGTATTATTACTCGCGAACTGTAGGAGATAGAAAAAGTGTTCAGGAAAAAGTTACTTCTCTTAATTAGGGCTAACATTTGGTAAATTATAGTTCTTACAGTTCTTACGGTTCGTGAGTTATAACACAAAATCGAAAAATAGCCGGATTTTCAGGGGTCAATTTCACCCCCTTCGAGTAAACAAATTTAAACTTTAATCTTTGGGAATAAGTAGAGGATATATAGGTATGTATTACTCAATTTTTGTTGCTGCCCAAATTCACTCTAAGAGGCAGGCCCGGATTAAGATTTTTGGGGTCCGGGGCTATCCAACCTTCGAGGGCCCCCGTGGTTGAAAAGCGGGGGGGGGGGGGGGGGGGGAACAAAAATTTAAACAATAACGAGTTTAAATTGCTTAGAACTGAAGGCTTAGAACGGGGCCCCCGTGGAAAGTGGGGCCCGGGGCTACAGCCCCCCCTTTAATCCGGGCCTGCTTAGAGGGTGAAATTGACCCCTGAAAATCCGTTTTTTTTTAGATTTTGTGTTATAACTCACGCACCGTAAGAACTGTAAGAACTATAATTTACCCAATGTTAGTCCTAGTTAAGAGAAGTAACTTTTTCCTGAACACTTTTTTTCTATCTCCTACAGTTCGCGAGTAACAATACAAAATAAAAAAAATTTCAGGGGTCAATTGCACCCTCTTGGAGTGAATTTGGGCAGCAAACGAAATTGCGTTGTACTCAGCAGGACTTCCGCTATATATTTACAGAGTTTCATAATTTTCTGAATTTCCGGGTTCGGGATCTTCCCTTGTCAAAAGTATGGGGGTTGAAACTTGGTAACCCGGCACACATGAAAATGGTTACTCCTACGAAAAAAACTCATACAATCTTTTTTGTAGAGAATTTCCTAGGTTATAAATTGTGTGAGACCTATTTTTGTCGCAAAACTGCTAGATAACGAGATATTCGCGAAAAACTGTTATTTTTCTTTTCAACCCTCTGTAAAATTTTTAGCGGCACTCGGATCGATGGGGACTTTTGACATATTGTTTAAAACGACCAAATAAAGGCCCATACCAAAATTTAGCTTGTTGGGATTTATTCCGAAGATTGGGCAGATTTCCGTCTAATTTCACTGGACCACTGGACTATTACCCTATGGTATGAAGATGCAGTTGTTCGACTAATCGTTATCGATCATGCGTGTTTTATCTTGATATTACAATTCTATTCAAGACCTATCAAGACTTTCAAGACCAATCAAGACTTTCAAGACCTATCAAGACTTTCATGATCTATCAAGAGTTTCAAGCAATTTTTGTTTCGAATAATAGTCGAAGCGATTCCAAATTTCCGCCCGGGATTCGAAGCGATTCGAAACTTCTGTCCAGAATTCGAAGCGATTCGATTTGCTTGGCAACCATGACTAATGAGATTCGAAGCGATTCGAAACATTGTGTCATAGATTCGAAGCGATTCGATCGGTCTTGAGCCCATCACTACGCGTTCGTGTCGGGGAGTGCGTAACGTAACGTTAGCGTACAAAGTATATGTTCTAGAGCGACTCATGTTCCTGTTGGACAAGATCAACACCAACATATTCAGTTGGCGCAAGATTTAGCTATTTCGTTCAACAAAAAGTTTGGAGAGACCTTTCCTGTACCGCATTCTCTACTTGATGGTAACATTTCTCTACGGCGTTTCGAATAAACACGTCTATCTTACGCTCCGGATGTACGCGCGCGCGGAGCATTGTTGACAGCGTACTGTTTCCTACAGACAACGCCGGTCAACGAATAAAGTCTCTACGAGACCCTTCGAAGAAAATGTCGAAATCAAGCACAGACCCGAAAACTAGAGTAGAAGTACTCGACGAGCCGAATATCGTGTTAGAGAGAGTGAAAAAAGCTATAACTGATTGCACGTCGAAGGTAACTTACGAACCGGAAAGTCGACCGGGCGTTTCAAATTTAATCACCATTCATTCTATGCTTACCGGGAAAACGCCAGACCAGATATGCTTGGAAATGCAGGGATTGGACACTGGAATGTACGTACATCGAAGACTTTGCGTCTGCTCTTGTAACCGTTACATATTTCGCAATTGCACGTTCTGTTTTTTCATTCTTTTGCTTGTACAACACAGGTACAAATTAGTGCTGGCTGATGTAATTATAGAAGAATTATCTCCGATTCGAGAAGAGTTTGCGAAGCTGATCGCGGAGCCCGCGTATTTGCAACAAGTCCTGAGAGACGGTACGGAGAAGGCAACGGAAATTGCCACAGACTGTTGGCATCAAGTTCGAGACAAAGTAGGCTTCGGAAGTGATTTTCTACGCGTAACTGGGAGAAATGTACAAAATGTAGTGTAACATTAGTGTTTATTGACGATAAAACGTTCGTTCTTATCGAATATGTTTGCGAGTCCCTTTGTTACATAATGTCGCTTCTACTTATCAACGTATTCTCTTTTTCTCTCGCTGAAAATACTATCTCATGTCTATAACCAATTTACCCCGTAAGTGACCTTGAGCCACTCTGTCGTAAGCTAAAGGTAATTCTTCGAATGGATAGACTTTTTTGACCAGGGGAACCACCTGAATTTAATCGGGATAAAGTATTATAAATTGCGCCGCGGTTACAGTTACTTACAAGGAGAGTATTTTAGGTGTCCGCCTCCGATCATTTTGATTTTTGGATATGTATAGAGGACCGAAAAATAAGAAATACGTGTTTTTTTATTTTTCCCCGTTTTCATATTTGGGGGGTGAAAACTGCGTTCAAAGTTAGGGGTGAAAAATCATTTTTGTGGACTTTTTGAAAATCTGGTGAGTCAGTCATATTTCGCATTCAAAGACACAAAATTCGTCCATTGACACTATTCCCCTATCTCTAATAGTTCTCGAGATATTCCACAAAAATGATTGTTCACCCATAACTTTGAACGCAGTTTTCACCCCCCCCCAAATATGAAAACGGGGAAAAATAAAAACACGTATTTCTTATTTTTCGGTCCTCTATAACATATCCAAAAATCAAAATGATCGGAGGCGGACACCTAAAATACTCTCCTTGTTAGAGTATCTAGAATAGGGCTCTTGATACCCGGTGACCCGGGTACTCGGCTAACCGGGTGATACCCGGGTCTGCGGGTAATACGGTTACGGATACTCGATACCCGTATGATACGGGTAACACAGTTCGACAGCCATCTGGACTTGTAACATTTAATAGCCGTTTCTTATATGTTTTGGAGCGCTGAAAACGAATCCGCAAACTGTTTGACGCTATCATCCTCAGTTTTTGAGAAATTCGATTTTGAAAAAAAAACTGCAAATTTTCAACGTTGAACATCTTTTGTGTCGAGACAGTAATAGTTATTCATTACTGTTTGCGCAAATTTGCAGCTTTTTTCAAAATCGAATTTCTCAAAAACTGAGGATGACAGCGCAGAAGCAATTTGCAATATTACTAATAATTTATAACTAACAATATTCATGAAACAAAAAGGTATAATAAGAGGTTTGTTATGATCCACTGCAATAACCGGTATTTCGTCGATTACCCGCAAACCCGGGTAACCGGAAACCCGCGAAAAGGAAGAGCCCTAATCTAGAAATACGCGAGACTATACGTAATTGTACCGTACCTCTCCGCTTTCAACGAGCTCGTGAAGAATTTTCATCCCCGTCTGCGAGGGCGCGAAGAATCCCCACTTTACGAAACTCTTATTATCGGCGGTTGGAATGTTATACTTCACTAATTCGCTTATATTCTTCACCGTCCCGCCTATCAATCCGTGCTGATCGATATTTCTTAATAACGGTGAATTTAAAGTTATGTATGTACAGTGCGGATAGCCCCTCGATCTTATCTCGTCGGGTCCTTGATTGGCGCAATCCAAAATTATGTTGTACCTATGGCACGAGTCGTAATCAACATTTACATATAACAGAGCCACCGCTCTACGTTGCTTGAGGAATTACGTACGGCCCCTCCTCGATTATTCTTGAATCGGCATCGGCAAGTTTATAGTCGACTACCGCGTCGGCTCCCAATTTTTCTACTACAGTTACGGCGTCGCTACTACAAGTGGCGACAACCTAAACGTGATACTTAGGGTAATAATTAACAGACGGGTAATAACTATCGCTAATCTCGTGAGTCGCGTACGTGCATGTTCCAAGCCTTTGAAAGTTGTATCGCCAGAGTTCCCACTCCGCCCGAACCACCTAATATCAAAACTCTGTTATTCCTCCTGTTGGCTAGTGTACTTTTATAACACAATCCACCGGTAATCCATAAAGCTGACCACGCCGTGAGTCCGGCGTATAATATACTAGCCGCTTCTATGTACGATATATTTTTAGGGCGTAGGTCGACCTACGGAGAGACATCATATTCAGACGTTAAGATGGTTTACGTATATATTGCGTGCGCTCCCGCCGAACACACCCTTGCGTATTAGCAGCGAGGGAACGAAACGGCGTCGTTATTTACCAAAGTGTTATCGACGACTACGTAACTGGCATGGCAACCCTGTTGTTCTACGGGAACTACGCCCCACACTTCGTCTCCTAATCTTAACTTATTGCCCACGCCGTGTCCTTTCGAGACTACCACGCCCGAAAAGTCTCTGCCTAAAGTTAACGGAAGTTCCAATTCGTCGTGCTGTCCGTTGGTAAGATGCTTTGCTTTCCGCATGAAATTCAGAACCGCCGACCCGTAACCTCCTAATGACACCGTAAAGGAAATAAGTATATCTGTTCGGCGTTAAAGCGAGGGAAGGAGGAGCCATAGCGCGTGTTATAATGTACTTGTCATAGCGATGTCTATTGGATTTACGCTAGACGCTTCAACCTTCACTAGAACATCCGTCGGTTTAGCTATCAGTGGAATTCGAGCGCTTAAGAGTTTCAATTCTTCCAGACCACCGTAAGAATGTATCTGCCAGGCTTGCATTTTATCCTCGATGCTCTCCTTATGTCTCAACGACAATTTGCTGGCAGAACGCACCGGAATACCTCCGACGGATGCTTTCAAACGGAATGCGATCCTCTTTAGCATGGTTTCGAATTAATTTCAACCGGATACCAAGAAGACATAAATCTTAGAAGTGAGGTTAGGTGCGCTAAAACATGTACTCGCGTTGCCTGGCTTTTTATTTTCACCGGGGTATCGAAAACTGGTTATGTTATATTATACAATAGAAAATTTCCATTTAAACGTATAATTTTTAACGCTCCGCTGCGAAAGAATATATCACGTCTGACTGCTGAACGCGAGTTGAATGTTAAATATCTTGGGGTGTCTTTTTTCCTACAGTACAGTACTGTGCCGTACACACGTGCGTATGTAGTGTATGTAACTATGTCATGCATTCTTATTATGATAATATGTCGCATGTATCGCGAACAAGTTCGACGGAAAAAGTTTTACGCCTCTATTTTGTAGTGTGACTACAAAAATGTTTAACTTATCGCGAGATAAGTATAAATGTAGCGCGCCGACTATTGATGGAATGGGCTCCTGACTATTAATATCCTTATAATTATTTAAAATGACATTACTTCTGAACAATATTTGCAATCAAATTAATTTGATTTCTATTTCCGCTACAGAGCCAAATATATGTATTTACGATAGAAAAGTAGAAGTCCAAATATTCAAACACCAACCTGGCGGGCTAAAACAGAATACACGCTGCGCGCTGCACGGATGTTTTCGCAAGTTCATCGATGCACTTGCGAAGTGCGATTGCACTTCAGTTTTAAATGGAACCATACGATTCTTTTACGTACGTTGATTTGCCGATTCATTCTGCGTACAAAATGTATAAGGCAATGCCATCGAAAATCAATACTTTACGAGACATTTCAGTTTATGTACTTTAGGGTGGCTCTTATTTTCGATTTTTTAATTTTCTTCGGGGCACTCTCCAGAATAGTTCCAAATAATTAAAAAAAAATCTGTGTAAAGTTTCAGCTCGATCGGATAACGGGAAAGGGTGCCCCTGGGCCGTTAAACATTTAAATCATTATTTAACAGCTCGCGAAGTTGATTTTATATAAGGTCTTCCAAGTTATTGATTAAATAAAAAAATATGTCAAACAAAAGTTGTAGATCCGGACAAGGAGCATCTTTTTTGTTCTATTACTATTTTTCGTGCGACAAACGGTTTTCGAAAAAAAAAACCGAAAAACTAAAATAAAAAAAACTTTTTTTCAAATTTTAAAAGTTTAAATGCTTCTAGAACGCTTTTTATTTATGAAGGTGAACAAAAAAAATGGAATTTTTATTTTCGAGGACTATTTTTTAAACATTTAAGGGGAAGGGGCATATACCGAAATATGCAAAAAAAAAAATTTTTTCTTATTTTCAGTGTTTGATATGTGATGAATGTTTTCTGAAAAGTTGGGGTCGAAATTCGCAAAAATATCGGAGATATAGACATCAGATATGATCATTTTACCCGAAATCATGACGTCTATATCTCCGATATTTTTGCGAATTTCGACCCCAACTTTTCAGGAAACATTCATCACATATCAAACACTGAAAATAAGAAGAAATTTTTTTTTTTATCTTGTTTGCATATTTCGGTATATGCCCCCCCCCTTAAATGTTTAAAAAATAGTCGTCGAAAATAAAAATTCCATTTTTTTTGTTCACCTTCATAAATAAAAAGCGTTCTAGAAGCATTTAAACTTTCAAAATTTGAAAAAAAAAGAAGTTTTTTTTGTAGTTTTTCGGATTTTTTTCGAAAACCGTTTGTCGCACGAAAAATAGTAATACACCAAAAAGATGCTTCTTGTCCGGATCTACAACTTTTGTTTGACATATTTTTTGATTTAATCAATAACTTGGAAGACCTTATATAAAATCGACATCGCGAGCTGTTAAATAATGATTTAAATGTTTAACGGCCCAGGGGCACCCTTTCCCGTTATCCGATCGGGCTGATACTTTACACAGATTTTTTTTTAATTATTTGGAACTATTCTGAAGGGTACCCCGAAGAAAATCTTGAAAAAAATTTTTACCAAGAGTAAATAAGAGCCACCCTAATGTACTTATATGACAAATTTTTGTTAGTAGGAAATAGGAATCTTTTTCAATTGGAGGCGCTACTTTTGGTGACGTTATGATAGATGGCGCGCTCTATCCAATTCCTCAGGAGTGTGCATTCCACACCGCGAACTTATATTTAAATATTCAGACCTTCACTACTCTAGCCTGAATATTCTAGTTGCTAAGCTTTATTTAAAACATCCACTTATTTTATTTCCCACTCAATCAACGTGCCTACATTTTTTAAAGCATTGTACATACATATCCGCATATAATGAAATCTATTTCAGAGTAAAATAAAGATGCATACACAACAAGGGACGCTAGAAATGAGCGACGAGCGAAGCTGAACGCGTCGACTCGATCAAAGGGATCTGATAATGTTCGAACACGCGACGAACTTTCCCGTAAAGTTCACTGACCTGCCCTTGAAGTTTACCATTATTATCATCCCCATTAGCCTCGAACATGTATGAATCGAATTCAACCGTACATTATCATTCGAATTTTAAAAAGTAAATCGATGAAACGCGTTTAGAAACATCCCCCACGAAGGTGACATATTTGCCGATGTCGAACTGGTTCGTGTAATGGACAAAAACGTGTCACAAGCATATTTATTTCCCTTCAAATTACGATTCTTAATCCATAAATAGGGGTGAAAGAGGGAACAGCGGAGTAGCAGAAATAAGAGAAATGCAAGCAGTAGATAGAAATACTTGACCCAAGTAAATTCAGACGATTCTAGTATACAGCAGGGTATTGTAGCCGCACGGTTTGCGTAAACGCAGCTTCAACGTTCGCTGCGAACGATAGAAGAGAGCGAGGCGAGGGTGGTTTCTTCGTTTCGTAAGTAAATGTGCGAGCGCGCATGTCTGATATCGATCGCTAATCACTATGGTTACACCTCGGTATAGAGGCAAGATAGCGACTGCGACGGTGACGACGACGGCGACGACGACGACGGCGACGGCGACGACGGCGACAACGACGGCGACAGCGACGACCACGACCACAACCACGACCGCGACTACGACCACGACGACGACGACGACGACAACAACAACGACAACGACAACGAGGGCGACGACGGTGACAGCGATCGCCCCGTATTCGTTTCACGGTGAGTTAAATGGCAAATCGAGCAATGTACGCTCGATCCCTGTAAACGGTGAAATCTAAGAAGTGGACCAAGTTTCGAAATCGAAAAGTGGGCAGGACATAGCGACGCGAGATAATGAGCTGCCCGCGGCGCGAGTCGTGCATTCCAAGTGCTCGCATCCCGGTTCCCCGTCGCGTCACTCCAGTTTAGTCACTAAAGCGGCTAAGCGTAGGCGAAAAGTAAGGCTAGCGCGAAAGACGCGCCGGGGTGGAAACGAAGGGAAGGAGCGAGTAAGCCGTGGAAAAAGTCCGGAGGAGAGGAAGCAGAGAGGAAGGTGACGGGCGACAGAAGGAGGAAAAATCGAGAGGCCGAGAGAAAGAATGGGCAAGGGTGAATGAGTGTGGGAGACGGAGCGGCGTGGGAGGGCGGAGAGGGGCCGAGGAAGAAGGGAGGAATAGAAAACGCATACAGGGCTGTTCAGAGTAACATGGAGCGCATCGCGGGCGCAGCAAGAGAGGATATTGACATTTTCGGTCGAGGGGCGCGCATTCGTAGAAGAAGGGGAGGTGGGTAACGGGGCAGTCGCCTCTTTTGCTCGATCCTGCAGTATCCATGGCTACGTCGTCCGCGAGGATTTCGCGCGAAATACCGGAGATTTTGGATACGTAATCGTTGGCTTAGGACGCTGCCGTTCGAGTGTTATGTGCGCAACCGATCCCCGTCGAGGCGTCGTCAGATAAATCGCCGTTCGCCCCCGTACACGTTACAACAGGGTGATCGTTCGCGAATTATTTGCATTCGGGAAGGGTGGATACCGCGATCCTGCCCCTCTACTAAAGCCACCGTAGCCCATCCCTTATTTCGGTCCCGTTCCTGAACCCTCCCCGCTAACGTTTATCATCCCATCCCTTACCACCTTTCACGATTTTCGCCACCGTTTCCTTCGCGCTCTACGCTTTCCACCCCCCACCCCAGATATCCACTTTTCCGTTCGTTTTTTTTCCCTCGCCCTCCTTTACCCCGCGTTGCCCCATTGCGACGGGGCCAGGAGCTTCGACACGTCGAAGCGATCGCGGCGAAGACATCGCCGATGGTGAGTCTAATTTTGCGGCAACGACGGTAAAAGCCCAAACCATGCAAGTGAGTGGGTGTGCAAATGCGAAGATGAGATTGTGCGTATGATGGGGAATGGCGATGAAGTGGGGAGGGCGGGCGGGGAGGGAGGCAGGGAGGGGCGGCGAAGGTACCGGGAAAAGGGGAGGAACAGGAGAGGACGCGTAAGGAAGAGAGCGGAGCAACAGAGAACACCAGAAGGTACCGAAAATGTAAAGCTCAAGGATCTCGATCGAGTGGAGGCTTTGTTAAATTCGTGGGAGGTGCGAACAGCGAGGGGGCGTTGATTCGACTACACTCGCCGAGTGGTGCATCCTGCCTGGCGCAGTGTTTACTCCAGCGCCAGGGTGAGGTACCCCTAACTAGGTGGAGCCGGGAGTTTATCCGTTTCGATGGTACGACCGGTCTCAGTGTTACGTGTCGCCCATCGACCGGGCGACGATTGCGTCGAATGGCATGTAACAGAATGTATTCGAGCTTCTTCGAGCTATTTCAACTTCGGACACCGACGATCTGATACTTGATTCGCTTTTGTGACGAAAAATGGCAACGAGGGGGGTGTCTTTCCATCCTCTGATATTTCTCTTCCCGTGCGCGTGACTGTGTATAAAGAAACGAGAAGTACACGGAATACTCGCTTGCTATAATTATTTCCCAACAACTAATATCTGTGTGTGAGTCTGTGTGTGTGTGTGTGAGAGTGTGGGCGTGTATGCGCGCGCCTGTATCTGTGCGCAAAAGACTGACCGGCACAGAAGGCGGTGGTTGAAGCAAGTGACAAGTACGTATAAACATAGCAGACACTTGGTGCAATTTTGTACATACAGAGTGACGTGTTACTTGGACGAAGCGTAGGCACCGGTTCACTAACCCCCCCCCCCCCCCCCCCCCGCCCCGGCGATGCCACCCCTATTATTATCTGCGACACACGTCCACGCAATGCCCCGCTTCGCTTCATTGACCTCGCTAATGTCTATACTTCTGCGTTGCGATTACCTTCGCAATTACCTTTTCCCGGTATAAAGGCAATTTCCATGTAGAACGTTCAATGCGCGCAGCTACGTATGCTCGAAACGAAGAATGCGGGGAAACTTGTCGGACCATTTCTATTGATTGATTCTGGTACATACGAATTTTACCCTGGTAATGCTTCCATTCATTCGCGTGTAAAAATAGCAGCGTCAGTGCCAGTGTCAGTGTCAATGTCAATGCGCTAGTGGCCCGAGACATTTCACTGTTTCTTGCGGGCGATCGTGGAGCGTAGTCAGACTTGTGACATTCGCGTGTCACTGCGGCCAGTGACATGGCGCAACACTGATGTAGGTGTATATCGATGACTCTTAATGCACAAGTGTTTTATGTCCACATTTTGTGAAGTTTCATGCAAAAGTTAGTTCCTGACTGTTTCTTTATGCTGTATAAAAATCATATTTATATTCACTTCATAAGTTTGTTAAAAATAATGTTTTTCTTCATTGTCTCCCCCTGAATCTTAGGTACCATTGCACATTTAGGCCTGTTTTTTTTCTCTAAAATGCTAAAATTGGACAGACAAGCAATAAGCCATCGATATGTCCGTACACAGAGTTTCAGTCACCGTAATAAAATAATAATAATAATTTTTTATCGCACAGTAGACGTTACGAAAGAAAATTAGTTAGAAATAATATAGAAGATGTAAAGGTAGAAGAGCGCAAAAGGCGAGGTACAGCTGTTGTTAACTTAACCGCTTAAAACTACTTAAAACTACTTAAAACTATTTAGTTAAAAATCGTACTAGACCGCGGACAAATGAGAGAAAAAAAACGGTGATAAATTTCGTTACAGTATACCATACCAGCCAGACAGAATAATTTCTGACCGAGGGAGAGCAATAAACGGGAAAGTGTTTATGGTGTCGGCGCATACGTTTAGTCGAACTACTGGCTACAGTGCTAGACCGCTTCAGCGCGAAACGATACATTCTCCGAGTAAAGAATTAACGAGCTCCAATTTGTTGCAAAGGATCCGCTTGTATATTTTCCACGAACGCCGATATCTTCAACCTCGCGTTACGATTGTTTACTTAGCTTTTCGGTTTCTCCTCTTTCAGTAGAACGATAGAGAGATAGAGAGGTGTGCGCGTAACGCGCTTAGGAAATATAGCAGAACTGTAAATTGATCTAATAAAATTATTGTATTTTCAGCGACCATGTCAGGGACTAGCTGATGACTTTTCCAACATCTGCAATGATGTGACAATAAAGATATCTTCTCCTACATCCTCTCTTATATCACGGGGCATCGTCCCTGTTACACAGTGCTTCCCAGAATAAAAGGAGAGAGCGGAGAGAAGAGGAGACAATACATCGCCGGTTGGATCGATGTTGAATCATAATTAAAGCAGTGCCAAAGGTCGACAGACAAGCCAATCAGAGGAGCGATCTGTGAGAATTCTGGTATATTTGGGAAAGTATCGACGTCCGAGGGAGCGATAATGGGAGAGAAGTGAAAGCGAAAGGAGCACGCTATGAGAGACGGGCCGAGCGCATAAAGGGATCCGATTAGATTTCAAGGGTCAGGAGAGATTCGAATTGGGCAGCATTAATTGGTGGAAAGTAAATGCCAATTAATTGGCGAGAAGGGGTGTAGAAGGGAGACGACTCGCAGGTGGGATAAGAGAGCGAGGAGAATAGAATGGGCAATAAGCTGTCTTGCAGTTGTGCTCCTCTTATCAGAAAGGCGTATCGTTACGAAGATTCCCCATGGCAGACAGGGGCTAGGGGCGGAATGGGCGGCAGCGGAGGGCGCAGGGGTGATACTGGCCACTTGCTCAGGTGCGGAAGCTTAAGAGAAAGGAAGAGGTGCGCATACCATACCATTCAACCATTCAACAACTCCATTCGGCTACATTATCAGTTTCTGTTTCTCTCGACGCCTCTCTCGTACACATATTTACATACAATGCATTGCGATTTGTTTGCTCAGGTAGAGCTATCTGTCGCCGAGTACTGGTCCACGAATTTATATTCGTATTCAAACATCTTGATAGCAATTTGTAATTTAATCAAATCTACCAATGGTTATTGCTAATTCGCGCTTAATTAACCCTATATTGCACACGTGGAGGCCCAAGTGAGCAGTTCTCATGATATTGAAGAAGATTCAGATAACGATCGCCCGTAGTGTTGAAGAGACATTGCTTCAGTATTTCATTCTGTTAGAAATATTTTTCATAAAGATGTATCGGACGTACAATATTAGACAAAAGTACATGAAATTTGAAATACTTGAATATCTACGTCTTACGCATAGTAAATCTAGATGTAAGGAACTCGAACGACAGTTGGAGTCCTAGAAAGGTATCTTTTACTTTACAATGCTCTTTCAAGCATTATTTGCTAAACTTTTGGCAGTGAAAATGCCCCGAATTCACCATTTTCTCGAGTTATAATTTATTTCTTTAAAACGGTGTAGTGAAATCTATTGATTTAGCATTGGTACCGATTCTTCAACAATCTCACAAATTTTCACCAACCTGGTACCATTTTGAAGATAGGTCCGATACGTCTAAAAATATTTTTTTCCCAAAACATCCATGAATTCTTAGATTTTGTGATTTTGGGGATACAAGCCTGTGAAGTGCGAAGCCCTTAATTTACGTGTGCACTGTAGGGTTAAGAATCGTTTGTAGGAGGTATTGTATTAAAGTACCTATCGCGCGGACGTGTTTCGATTCCTTTCTTTCTTGGAAAGAGATATTTCAATGATCCCATCAAGAAACTAAAAGCAGTATTCGAGACCTACGCGTTACTACTCCACCGTAGTAACGTGGTTGATGGTATAAAAAACACAAACTGTTCTACCTGGGTTCGCCTTTTCTTTCTTCTCCTTACTACTTACTGCTTACCACTTACTCTTTTTCTCTCTCTCTCTTTCTCTCCCTCTTCCTTTCCCCCTCAATTTGCTAATTTATTTGCTGGGAGGTCCTCTCTACGCGCACGCGAGCACATCCACGCCCACGTACACACATATACATACACATTTACTCGTACTCACATCTATCTGCGCGTTTAGGCAAGTCACTTTCTCTTCCTTTCTCTCTAATTCTCACTTTATTTTCCGATGCAATCTATACTGTTTAATCCATTCCTGGCCACTCTGTGTTTCTTTACTGTATCGCTCGTTGCCGATGTCTCGTCCGATTCGTTACGATCACAGTACATTTACAACTTGCCATAATTTGCAAGAATTGTTCAACTGATTGCAATACAGTATCACGTCTTGACTATTCTACTCGCATTTGAATGCAACTGTTCCACATCGGCGTATAGGATCCTATACCGTGCTTGGACTTTTTTGGAGACATGTATCCACTTAAGTACATGTACTGTGATCGGTTGGGTAATTCCAAAAATTGATATCGTCCGTTTCATTGCTTTACTTTCTGCTTCAATCGCGTATCATATGCATACATAAGTACATAACATATGTATACATGTATACGCGTACACGCATACAAGCATACGCGTTCGCGCGACAACCCCGTCTCTCCCTTCTTCTAGCTTCCCTTAGACTTGATTCTGCGACCCACGCCGCGTTTGCATGTCGAATGTCGAAACTGCGAGAGACAGATGCACGTTGCAATTCACGAAATCCTCCACCTACACGAGACAGTGTTACCTATATCGTACGCGTCTCTCACTGCGTAGGCAGATGTTGCACAGAACACGGTAATGGGATTCATATGCGGTGTGTAAGTGGCAATTATACAGAGTGCAGTGCGCTAGTTGGTACCGTAGAAAATGCATGTCACCCCGGAAATTAGCTGAAAGAATTCGAGTCATTTGATTCTAGAGAGTCGCCAGTTAAGGGGTCGTTCTACTTTGATCGGCCGCAAAATTAAGCTATTTGTAAAGATTTTTTTTCTCAGTAAATATAATATATAATGAAATAAATCTTTTTGGTATTTATTAAGCTGCATTTATATTATAGAAACAAAAATTAAAAATAATTCGCGAACTGTAAGAGATAGAATAAAAGTTTCAAGACAAAAGTTACTTCTTTTAATTAGATCTATCATTTGGCAAAAAAATTATTTTACAGTTCACGAGTTATAACACAAAATCGGGAAATAACCGGTTTTTCAGAGGTCACCTCCACCCGCTTAGAGTGAATTTGGCCAGCAAACAAAAATTGCGTTGTAATCAGGAGGAAATCCCCTACATGTTCAGGAGGTTTTAGAATTTTTTGAATTCTCGGATTCGGGATGTTCCCTTGTTAGTTAGAAACGATTGTCTCGGAAAGCTTGTCTTTTGTTCAGGTTACTCCTCGCCCGTCCGTTTCTTTCAAGTATTCCCCTGTTTAATGAATTCCGATGCGTGAAAGAAAACGTTCTTGCGTCGCGACGACCAGTTCAGTAATGAGATTTTTTAGGTTGTGGGCCGAAGTGTTTCATGTGAGCGCCAGCGGGGCAGGGACCGTAAAATGGCAGCTGGTGTCGGATGATTTAGTTCCTGTAAATATCACTTGCATCCAAGATTCGCCCGAATACGTCTTCCATATTACCGCGTACAATAGCCAGGTGGACAAAATTCTAGACGTGCGATTGGTCCAACCAGGTAAGGCCGATATTCCGTTCCCTCTAGCAACGAGGAGATCGCCTCTCGAGACGGTCACTGTTAAAAGAAGGGAGGAGCAGAGGGACGTACCAGTATGTGATTCGTTCTTTTCTTTCCTTTCGCACTGTTTAAGGAACACGTATCGGACAAGCCTCGGACTGCTTCGTTTATTGGAAGGACACAATGACTAACGACACGTGGGGATTGAATTTTACCTCCCCGATAGATGCCAAACAATTCAGAGAGTGTTGCGTAAGTTTAAAAGCCAACCAATTTGCTTGCGTTAGGTCTCTGGGAAAGTTCAGACGTTTTTCTCTTGTATCGTAACGGTCATTGTCGCGTAGGATTATAAGTAACAACTGTGGCGGAAGAAGATTTGTTAAAAAGGGGCATCTTTCATGGGCGAATCTACACAAAAAAACTTACTGCGAAATTGTTTGTTTCAGCAGAATATGTTGATGCGAAGAAAAAAATTAACGTCAATTTTCAATGTGCACAAACAATTTCGCATTCACCCCTTAAGGGGGAACACCACTGTGACGGCCGGAAAAGTAAGCCATTTGTAAGATTTTTTTTTCAGGAATAATTTACAGTTTTCATAGAGAATTTTTATTATCTATCTTTAGTACGCTGTCTTAAGAGACTATACAAAAAAACTAAATAGAAAAACATCCATAAATTTTAATATATTAATTAATCTTTTAGACCTCCCCACGCGAGCTGGTCGAATGTGTAACTATGGAACAGCAGGTCCGAAATTAAATTTCATTTTTTTTTAATAAACTATATGAGTGTAGTTTCCGTTGTACGTACGGATTCTTTGATTGCAAACAAATTTTTTTAAATACGCTCGAAAAACTGTCCATCTTATTCGCGGATTTTCGAAAATTTTCTTCTAAAGCGTGCCATTTTTACAAAAATAATTTGTTTAAGAAATCGGTACGCACAACGGAAACTACACTCATATAGTTTATAAAAAAAAAATGAAATTTGCTTTCGGATCTGCTGTTCCATAGTTACACATTCGACCAGCTCGCGTGGGCGGGTCTAGAAGATTAATTAATATATTAAAATTTATGGGTGTTCTTCTATTTATTTATTTTGTATAGTCTCTTAAGACAGCGTACTAAAGGTAGGTAATAAAATTTTTTTACGAAAACTGTAAATTATTCCCGAAAAAAAATTCTTAAAAATGGCTTACTTTTCCGGCCGTCACAGTGGTGTTCCCCCTTAAGGCAGTGACCATCACTTTTTTAACACCCTGTACACATACCTATTGCTGGCTAATGGCCACTTTAGAGCCGCGGTCCATTTCGCGTGGAAAGTAAAGATGCCGCATTCACCATTACGCGAAGAGAAACGACAGAGCTTTCCCACCGAACGATGCTTACGTTGTTTTGTGTTTTTGCATTGGCCGTTGTGTGTTGGAAAGAATCGGGGAGAATCATTCTCGATATCGAAAGAATTGTGCACCCACAGCGTGAACACGAGTCTGGGGTTAAGAAAATCGATTCGATGGGACTTGAGTCATTTACAGTCATTAGTTAATTTTCCGTACAGTCACCGTCATTCAGGATTTCAAGGAAAGCGTCCTCTTCTTACTCGTTGAAGCTCGAACCACCAAACAAGCAGAAGATCAAAACGCGGAGAACGCCCGTGTCTACGCCGGCGTCGCCGAGCAGATCCAGAGAGCCTCAATGCACATGTATGAACGCGGAGCCGTTGACCAGACTTCGAAATCAGGACCCCAGATATCGGGGCTTCTGCGGTACGATATATGTATACTTATTAATTCGTGCGCGCCCCGAAACCGTCTGACTATTAGCCGGCGATTTGAATTGCAAACGACGACAGTCGGTGCTCGCGCGCGTGTCTCGTGGGGGTCGTCCTTAAGGGGGAACACCACTGTGACGGCCGGAAAAGTAGGCCATTTTTAAGAATTTTTTTCAGGAATAATTTACAGTTTTCATAGAAAATTTTTATTACCTACCTTTAGTACGCTGTCTTAAGAGACTATACAAAAAAAATAAATAGAAGAACATCCATAAATTTTAATATATTAATTAATCTTCTAGACCCCCCATGCGAGCTGGTCGAATGTGTAATTATTGGGACAGCAGATCCGAAATCAAATTTCATTTTTTTTTTATAAACTATATGAGTGTAGTTTCCGTTGTGCGTACCGATTTCTTAATCAAATTATTTTTGTAAAAATGGTGCGCTTTAGAAGAAAATTTTCGAAAATCCGCGAATAAGATGGACAGTTTTTCGAGCGTATTTAAAAAAAATTGTTTTCAATCAAAGAATCCGTACGTACAACGGAAACTACACTCATATAGTTTATAAAAAAAAAATTAAATTTAATTTCGGACCTGCTGTTTCATAGTTACAGATTCGACCAACTTGCGTGGGGAGGTCTAGAAGATTAATTAATATATTAAAATTTATGGATGTTTTTCTATACATTTTTGTTGTATAGTCTCTTAAGACGGCGTACTAAAGATAGATAATAAAAATTTTCTATGAAAACTAAATTATTCCGGAAAAAAATTCTTAAAAATGGCTTACTTTTTCGGCCGTCACAGTGGTGTTCCCCCTTAAGGGGCTGTTCCGGTCTAGAGCCCATAAAATTAGGTGATCTTTAGGAATTAATTAAAGAAAAACTACTACATATAATTTAATGGGACTTTTCGCATTGTATTAAGGATGTCTTAAACTATAGAAATAAATTTTTAGCATTTGCCACTACTCAAATGCCTATAACTTCGGGAATTTTAAGAATTTCAACAAATCCTTTTAAACACGTCTTCCTAAGAGGTTGAACATTCGACAAATGAAATTAAAAAAATCGATTTTTAGACCGGAACCTCCCCTTAAATTACGTAAGGCGTTTTCTCACAAGGCAGGGAGTCAGGTAGCGTCCTACGTAATATTTTTTAACCCAATCTTCAATAAATACAAATTCTATTAATAATATTCCAGAAAAGCAATTTTAATTTAATTTCAAGAAAAAATGCAAAATCTTACGAATTCTTATACCGGGGGAGGGAGGTGGTAAATCGCCAAAATTACCCTTACGTAATTTAAGAACGGCCCCTGGGCACTTACATCCATATTCGTGTTTCTATTCTCGGCCACATGGTACCATTCAGTTGTCCCTTCATGGTCGCACGATTCGCGTAGTTACAGGTACCTCCACGCTTCCACGTACCATGGCACGGTCCGCGGACATGGAAATGACACCGGCCCGCGAGAAAATAACCGCGGCGACGTCCAGCGCGTCGCTTTACGATAACGTCAACAATACTAACAGCACACCCGGGAAGACACCGAAAGCCAGCGGCGACTCGGCGAAACAGAAGGAGAAGCAGACCGAGACCTGCCAGACTACGCCGAAGACAGCAAACGTTGGTATCGAAACGGTTACTGTCGGGTCGCAGGCAAGTTGTAAAACGACATTAGTGACACATTCAAAGTTCCCCACTCGCGAGGCGGAGGCGGCAGCGGCGGCGGTGGCGGCGCGGCGGATCTATAACAGTTACACATCCATCCCTGTGTGTGAATACGTACTATTATATTATAAAATAACACCCACGGCGCGTTTCATTTCAGCGCTATTAATGCTAATACACCCTCCGCGCTTGTACTTACCCACCCTATGTACGCGGACGTGCATAGGGCAGTGCACCGCTGTAGGTAGACAGAAGCGATGTTGTAAGCTGCTTACGTTAAATTACAGATCGACAGCCCGGAGGAGAAGGGCACCGCGGTCTCGCCGAAAAAGTCACAGAAGCAAAGCCAAGACACGTCCACTCAGCAGAACGGCACCGAGATGCTGAAGTCGGAAGGCACTCAGGCCGGCGGTACCTTGCAAAACAAGTGTCTGCGAAAGGAGCAATTGCATCACACTAAGTCGGCCGATTACACAGACTTGGAAATGCAGAACGGCAATATCTTCAATATAGTGAACAATAATCACGGCGGGCGAAAGTCGAAGAGCAAAAGCACGGACGACATGAGAATAGAGAATGCGCAGAACGGTGGTATTAGCTTAGATTCCAACACCCTGAAGAGGATGCTAAAGCCTATGTCGAGCATCGACAGCCCTGTCACGTCGCCGGAGATGACCAGGAAAAGGCACAGCCACCATAGTTACCATTATCACCCGAGCAATAATAATCAGAAGTATGTTATACAAGAGACTGAAAACGAAAACTATGCGCATCCATATCGAGCTCCGTATAATAACAAATTCCAGGCTTCTAGAAGCGTGCACGACATGGGACGCCAGTATACTGGTACATACGACAAATTTTTATTCCAATTAAGATATTCCGTGGCAATAATTACGCGCGCTGTTCGTCACACGTGTCTCTTGCCATCTAAAACCACATTGCGACTCCCTACAAATCACTTATCACTTGAGCCTTCGGGGCCGTTTTAGTTTAACATCGATCATGCCATTTTATGCCACATACACTCTCGTTTCTTTCCATACAAGGGCACACGTGTACCTGCTGTGTATGTATTTGTACGGGGATTCATTAGGCTTAGAACTTTTCTTACGTTCTTATGGTTCGCGCGTCTCTTCGGGGTCAATGCTTATCGGACACTAACGGCGAGTGCATGCCGATGGCTATAAGTACTATTCCAATCGATACCTTTCTTCTCTTAAAGGGAACGGAATCTGTGAGATTTAATAACGCGGTAACTAGAATCTGGCGATATATACTGGGGGTGTGCCAGTACCCTGAATTTACGGACTGAGTTTGAATTTTCCGAGCTGTTTGTAATCGAAGAACTTTTTGAAAAAAATGCGAGCTACTTGAAAAATTCAAGTAAGACTTCGAATTACTTGAATTTTCCAATTACTCGAATATATTCGCGAATATTCGAATTACTCGAGTTACTCGAATATTTATGTATTCAATATCGAATACTAGTCTAACTGTATAAGACGCTAGCAATTCGAGTAATTCGAAAATTTTACGGCCGAAAAATCTCCAAGTAACTCGAAGTCCTCTGGAGGATCGAATACTCGAGAAGTTTGAGTTGTTCAAGCTTCAAACAGTTCCTCGATTTCAACCAGCTGGGAAAATTCAATCTTCGATCATTATTCGACTGGAAATTCGAGTACCCGCACACCCCTACTACATACTGCCTATTACACTCGAACCACCCGCAGCTTTTTCAGAGGAACAAGTCGCGTTAAAGCGAGAGAGTGTCCACTAGGGTGGCTCTTATTTTCGATTTTTGAATTTTCTTCGGGGCACCCTCCAGAATAGTTCCAAATAATTAAAAAAAAATCTGTGTAAAGTTTCAGCTCGATCGGATAACGGGAAAGGGTGCCCCTGGGCCGTTAAACATTTAAATAATTATTTAACAGCTCGCGAAGTCGATTTTATATAACGTCTTCCAAGTTATTGATTAAATAAAAAAATATGTCAAACAAAAGTTGTAGATCCGGACAAGGAGCATCTTTTTTGTTGTATTACTATTTTTCGTGCGACAAACGGTTTTCGAAAAAAAAACGAAAAACTAAAAAAAAAAACCTTGTTTTTTCAAATTTTGAAAGTTTAAATGCTTCTAGAACGCTTTTTATTTATGAAGGTGAACAAAAAAATTGAATTTTTATTTTCGAGGACTATTTTTTAAACATTTAAGGGGAGGGGGCATATACCGAAATATGCAAAAAAAAAAATTTTTTTCTTATTTTCAGTGTTTGATATGTGATGAATGTTTCCTGAAAAGTTGGGGTCGAAATTCGCAAAAATATCAGAGATATTTCTGAAAACTTCAAAATTTGAAAAAACAAAGTTTTTTTTCCAGTTTTTCGGTTTTTTTCGAAAACCGTTTGTCGCACGAAAAATAGTAATACAACAAAAAAGATGCTCCTTGTCCGGATCTACAACTTTTGTTTGACATATTTTTTGATTTAATCAATAACTTGGAATACGTTATATAAAATCGACTTCACGAGCTGTTAAATAATGATTTAAATGTTTAACGGCCCAGGGGCACCCTTTCCCGTTATCCGATCGGGCTGAAACTTTACACAGATTTTTTTTTAATTATTTGGAACTATTCTGGAGGGTGCCCCGAAGAAAATCTTGAAAAAAAAATTTACCAAGAGTAAATAAGAGCCACCCTAGTGTCCACGTTTACAGTAGCTGTACTTCTTGTCACTTGTAGCGGGAGTAACGTTTAGAAAAGGCAGCTCGGCGTACTTACATACATGTTTATAATAGTCGAGCGGAGTCGTACCGCGAGAATGCGACTAAGCGTGCACACATATGTACATAAACAAGCATTCGTGCGTCCAAGACAAGACGATATCAGCACAACTGACCCTACAGACATTCATTTAAAAATCGAAAAGCGATCTTGTGAGCACTAATTGAAATATGTACAAGCACATATAGCATACACACACAAAGATACTGCAAGTAGATTTACTCCGTAACGGATCAGACAGGCGTCTAGAGTTTTCACGGGCATGCCTCGTGTCTCGGCTCGCACGTGTGAACCTCTTAATGTCATAATGTCCCGAGCGATTAAAAAAAGAAAGGTATTACGGTGTATAAATAAATAATGGGGTGCGTAGTCAGTTAGCGAGGGTGCATGGCGCATGTCAACATCACCAACCACACCGTCGAACCAACCTGAACGCAGTAAAGTAACGACTCTTTTCCTCCGACAGCTGAATACGATCTCATCACACCGTTTCCAATTCTTGCATGAGGCACCTGTTTGTCGTAGGCGGCAGAGACAGGACCACCTACTTAGATTCGGAACGTAATCGATGCACAGGTGATATGTCGCCGCCCTCGGATAATGTCATCTTCGATAATCAGTGCTACGCGACCACGCCGAGTTCCTCCAATGGTAACTCCGACATGGAGCAGCCGACGCATTGCAATTCGCGTCGCTGCAACGGCGGCCAGCCATATCAGCAACAGAGCATGCAGTCGGTCTCAACGCCCGGCAGCCCGACCAGCAGGCTCCTCCTCGAATACGAGATGCATTTGAGGAACACCTTGGCTAAGGGTATGGACGCTGAGAGTTACAGCCTGCGTACGTTCGAGGCACTGCTCACGCAGAGTATGGAGAATTTAGGTGAGCCACGCCACTCTAAGGGCAAACTTGTTCTTTTTACACTTCGCACCCTTTCGCAAGCACTCGCACACCAACGTCACTTTTCACCTCTACCATCGCTTAATGTTGCAGAGTTTGCAGAAAATATACCACTAAACGTTCAACGTACACCTCACGTTTCCCGCAGACGTAAGTTTCAATGATAAGTTTCTCTAAATCACGAGAATATTCGGACTCCCTTTAAACTACGATAGCTTTTTTAAAATTGGTCCACTCGACTTGAGTTTTTTTTTGAGAAGCTGGAGGGTGTTACTGGGTGACGTGTTTCGTCGTTTTGAAAAAAATTGCAATTGGTCGGAACAGCGAGGAAATTAGTGGAGAAATAGTATTTGGATGAAACAACTCTTTACTTTCCATCGTTATATTCTCGTCCCCACTCCTCTTCCATCTGCTGCCTCCTCACACTTCCCGTCACCCTTTAACATTTTCCCGTCTTTATAATAGTTTCCCCCGTGCCGAGGATACTCATGACATGCAACCCTTTCAGGTCCTAATTCAAACAAATCGTCAACATTGCCATTGTCGCATCGCTATTGCAATGAGAGGCAAAGCAGTAAGGACAGCAGAGACGGTTACTATAGCGATCGCACCGAGATGATACGCGAAAAGAGAGAGAGAGACGCGGACCGTGATCGTGGGTACCTTAGCGATTACAATTCTAGGTAATTTCTAGATGCGGGACTCGCATTTTTATACGATCGAATATATACTTCATAAAGTAAAGCTCGACAATCTTTTACGTTGAGAGGGCATTCTCATCTAGAAGGTCAATTTTTTGCCAATCTTTAGGAACGAGGCACAAAAAAACTATACAGTTTTTACCGATGATTATTATCCACGCGTATTTATTATATAAAAAAAACTTCTGCCATATATAATAATAATTAACGGAGTTATGTGTCATATCGTAAAGCGTGTGCAAAAAAGGTTGCCTCATGGTGCGCACGATTCCGGCTGTTCCGCTGAACTAAAACAAAAATCCAAAAGGATTCTTAATCAGTAAGATTGTGGCTATAGCCCCCAGCAGAATTATAAAAAAAAATAAGAAATTCAAAAAATGGCGAGACTTTGAATATAAATTCATTTTTAGCGTCTTTTTCGTTTTTAAACGGCCTTAAACATGTGAAAGAAAAACTCTTTCGACTCGATTCTACTACTAGTCCAGTGAAATTAGGATTTGTCTTCGGAATAAATCCCAGCAAGCTAAATTTTGGTATGGGCCTTTATTTGGTCGTTTTAAACAATATGTCAAAAGTCCCCATCGATCCGAGTGCCGCTAAAAATTTTACAGAGGGTTGAAAAAAAATAACAGTTTTTCGCGAATATCTCGTTATCTAGCAGTTTTGCGACAAAAATAGGTCTCACACAATTTATAACCTAGGAAATTCTCTACAAAAAAGGTTGTATGAGTTTTTTTCGTAGGAGTAACCATTTTCATGTGTGCCGGGTTACCAATTTTCAACCCCCATACTTTTGACAAGGGAAGATCCCGAACCCGGAAATTCAGAAAATTATGAAACTCTGTAAATATGTAGCGGAAGTCCTGCTGAGTACAACGCAATTTCGTTTGCTGCCCAAATTCACTCCAAGAGGGTGCAATTGACCCCTGAAAATTTTTTTACTTTGTATTATTACTCGCGAACTGTAGGAGATAGAAAAAAAGTGTTCAGGAAAAAGTTACTTCTCTTAATTAGGACTAACATTTGGTAAATTATAGTTCTTACAGTTCTTACGGTTCGTGAGTTATAACACAAAATCGGAAAATAGCCGGATTTTCAGGGGTCAATTTCACCCCCTTCGAGTGAACAAATTTAAACTTTAATCTTTGGGGATAAGTAGAGGATATATAGGTATGTATTACTCAATTTTTGTTGCTGCCCAAATTCACTCTAAGAGGGTGAAATTGACCCCTGAAAATCCGTTTTTTTTTTAGATTTTGTGTTATAACTCACGCACTGTAAGAACTATAATTTACCAAATGTTAGTCCTAATTAAGAGAAGTAACTTTTTCCTGAACACCTTTTTTCTATCTCCTACAGTTCGCGAGTAATAATACAAAATAAAAAATTTTTCAGGGGTCAATTGCACCCTCTTGGAGTAAATTTGGGCAGCAAACGAAATTGCGTTGTACTCAGCAGGACTTCCGCTACATATTTACAGAGTTTCATAATTTTCTGAATTTCCGGGTTCGGGATCTTCCCTTGTCAAAAGTATGGGGGTTGAAACTTGGTAACCCGGCACACATGAAAATGGTTACTCCTACGAAAAAAACTCATACAACCTTTTTTGTAGAGAATTTCCTAGGTTATAAATTGTGTGAGACCTATTTTTGTCGCAAAACTGCTAGATAACGAGATATTCGCGAAAAACTGTTATTTTTTTTTCAACCCTCTGTAAAATTTTTAGCGGCTCTCGGATCGATGGGGACTTTTGACATATTGTTTAAAACGACCAAATAAAGGCCCATACCAAAATTTAGCTTGCTGGGATTTATTCCGAAGATTGGGCAGATTTCCGTCTAATTTCACTGGACTATACCGGCTAGAATTATATATTTCCTGAAGGTTTGCGGAAAAGATGGACCAGATTGGCCAGCTAAAAGTTGAGCTATCGTGGAGCACCGTCATGAAAATCACAACTTTTTTTACAACTTACTGAAATGTTTCTTTGAAGTGTGTAGTTTTTTGTGCGTCGTCCCTAAAGAGGATAGAGGGTCTCTAGACGAGAATACGCCCTTAAACAGTAAAGCTTGTCTCGACTGCAAACCATACCACGTCATTCTCCCCGAATGATTACTTTCGTCGGGGCTTTTCGTAGAGAATTCTGAAATCTTTCGCGTCGATTGATCGACATCATATTGAAAAGTCAGTGTGAGGGAGGGTGTCAGAGTGATTGAGCGAGTGA
This sequence comes from Andrena fulva, assembly GCA_946251845.1. Classification (NCBI taxonomy): domain Eukaryota; kingdom Metazoa; phylum Arthropoda; class Insecta; order Hymenoptera; family Andrenidae; genus Andrena; species Andrena fulva. The sequence continues at coordinate 53,400,151 of OX276329.1, read as the reverse complement.
GTGAGTGAGAGGGATATACCACTTAAATGACAGACATGTGAAATTTTAAGATGTGCCAGCTGCATTGGAGAATCCGCGCGTGCACAGTGGTTTCGGCATTCTGATGGATGGCAGTCGGGTAGTTCGACTCTTGGATCTGGTGCTTCCAGTTCGATAAATCAAAGTTATTCGGGGCACAGACGAGAATCTCCGTGGGACTCCCTTCCGTCGTTGAGACATGAAAGCAGCCTTAACGATAGCGGATATAAGTCCAATCGAACCGATTCCTTAGAACAAAGGTGAGAAATGCAGCGCTACATACGGTGTTAAAGAACCACTCGCCCGAAAACTTCGCACGGTTACAGTTTCTAGAGGGTAACGCTGATTTCATGAATCAACGATATAGTCGCGTGCGTTCATTAATCCTCTTTGGTATACATATAAAGGCTGTCCACGCTGTTCGTAATAGTGTGGCTCTCCCTTCCCTCCTTACACCGCACGTAGTTACCTCCACTTGCACCCTAAGCTACTCACGTTCTCTCCACTTTAAAGAAATTATGCTCGTTTTCTGTTCTTCACCATCGACGTTGTTTATCCTTTGCATTGTCATTTCTATCGAAACCTTTTACCGACACGTCCGAATTGTTCAACCCATTGTCTTGCTCTAGCCGCGAAATTCGGAGTAGTGTTACGTGACGCGAGGTGTTCTAATATACGCTGTTACGCAAGATAATGGGGTAGAATAACATCAGGTTTATTCCAATTGGTTCGTTCGATGCCGATTCTATGCGTTACCTTGTCCAGAACACAGAATCCCAGGAAAGCTTTAAGCTTTTTTTTAAAAAACTATTGTTAATATTGCATGAAACTCTTTTGGGATATAAGGAGGCATCTTTAAACTTGTAGAATTTTTTTATGACGATCCTTCTTATTATTTATTAATTATTATGGAATCGTGTTAACCACTTACAGGACAAGATTCCACAATAATTAATAAATAATGAGAAGGATCGACATGAGAAAAATATTTTCCGCAAGTTTAAAGATGCCTCCTTATATCCCAAAAGAGTTTAATCCAATATGACCAACAGTTCTTTAAAAAAATTCTTAAATATCAGTTACTTTTGGGGCTGTTAGCATTGGCGTAACTAGATAGGGGGCCGGGTGGGCCTGTTCGTAAAATCCTATCTGAAAAGAAACAAATATTTGGGCCGAAATGCTATCGATGCAGGGCAACTAAATAATAAAAAAAAACAATAATGTTCTTATTACGTTAAATTATGAATTAAAACTGTTAGAATTAAGCTGCTAAATGTAGATAACTCTACCTATATAAAAGAGAGGGGGGGGGGGGGGGGGGGAGAAAATGGGACCTGGCCCCCCCAACACAAAAATCCTAGTTACGCCAATGGCTGTTAGACGAGAATCCTCCCTTAAAAGCACGCATTATCGGTACCTTCGTTCCAATATCTATATGTACCTATCTCTCCGACGCCGTTTATACGGACATTTATACTCTAGATGTGAAACGTGTGAATGTACAAACGTCACGCATCCCATCCGTGTGCTTCAGTGGCAATAGCGCGCTATCGCCGTTAGTTAAACATAGAACTTTTCTCTATGTTCCAGAGGCACCTTTGACAGGCAGGACAGCGTCAGGTCCGACTATATGTCCGACAGAGACGGCAGATACGGGATAGTTCAACAAGCTTCCTTGGAGAGCACAGACTCGAGACTCTGCTACTTGACATCCTCAGAGGTAAGTCGTCTCAATAGAGCTGTTGACCTTATCAAACCGATATGTCGAGATCCCATTCAAACGCTTTGTTGCTTCGGTTAGCTCGAACTTTAGCAAGTAGAAGTGAAACTAAAAGTACATTGCCAACAGCGAAGGCGGTGAGACACGGCGTTTGTTAACTTGTCGATCCATTGAAAAACACTGGAATTTGTATGAAAAAAATTTATAAACACCGCATGGAAGACGATTAACCGAATGCACTATGTGATGCATGAATGATTGCATTTCGCCCTAGTTCTATTACATTATCTTCTTCACCTCTGTGTGCGTGTGGAATGCTTTTACAACCGCTTGGAAATACATACATATACATGTGTACTCCATTAGTATCTACATATTCACGCTACCGAATCGCATTCCAGCAGATGGGAAATCTATTAAAACTCTGATAGCAACACGTGCTTTAAATCCTTAAATCTTGCCATTACAATACGACGTTACTTTTAAATGATCTTCGCTTATCGTTTATAATTTACCATTGCGCGTGCTTCGCGTAAAGTGTAGTTATTCGTAATCTTCTTGCACGAACCGGGAATAAATAGTAGAAACGAAACATAAGTTGGGGAATATTATAAGTACGACGAACGTCAGGTATGTAACGAGAAACTTCTTATAGTAAACGTATAAAGTCGCCTGTTTGTGCGTTTTAAGGTAATACAAAGCAGTGAATAATGTGTTGCCAATTATGTACCAAGCATTCTCGTGTCACGCATGTCGTGCGAGAGATACCCCATCGCCTTGGTTCCTACGAAACTGCCAGCTATAGGAGCGCGTATTTATGGGCACACACAATTATGTCCATCGATGTTGCAAGAAAAGCGCATATCTACCCCGGGAACGTCGATAACCTACTAACCCTGCCTGCAAACGTCGTATCCGCGACACCTTCCAGTCTATTCCTATACATCATCTCTTTCGGATCGAGTAGACAATATCCTCTCGCCTTTTCCCTCTGGGGAGATAACAGTTTACACTTTGCAACCGGGCATCCAAACGTGAGAGGAGTCTACGATTTAATTTACCTTCTCACTTATCCCGCATACGTATGTATATGAAACACGAAAAGAAAGGAAACGGTACTGTAACAGTGCGATCGAACACGTGCCGGTAGATACATGCGGACTCGTGGCACCAGTAGATGGAAAGTCGACGATAGACTTTCCCCTGTCAACAACAACAAGTGCATGCGCAAACGTATAATCCGAGGAGGATTTTCCTATACCGTGTACCTTTGCTTCTTTCTCATCTTCGCAAGTCGCTAGGACTGCCTCCGCACTTGTCCTACGAGATGTCGTAATGTTTGTGTGCAGGTGGAGCGCTTAAGGTAGGTATTCTGTGTACCCCGTGATTAGCACTTGTACGGGGGACGATAGAATAACCGCTGGCGGATAGGGTTATACGTAATCTGCCACAGTGCCGCTCCGCGTTCGGTGGCATTACGCTTCGCTCTCCCCGAAGTATAACACCCCCTTTCGTGCCTCGGTGCTCTCGCAATGTTTTCTTCTCCCCCACCAAAAGTTTTGCCATCGCCGCCGCCGCCACCACCGCCACCGTTACCGCCACCGCCGCCACCGCCACCCACCACCAGTCTACCCCTTCCGGTGCGATCCCCCCACTGTGCCGCTGCCCCTTCTATATCGTCACCCACTTTCCTATTGCAAGCCTGATTCCGCGGCCTCTTCGCAACCCCTCGCCAACCTTTCGTTTCCCTACTACCGGTCGCCCCGCTCCCCTTTCGGTCTCGCGAAGGACCGAGGTATTGATTCCCCTCGCGGTAGCAGCTCTCCTCTACCCTGTTCTCCAGCGCAGCAGTCTGGAGCAAACGCACGTTCGCGGCTGCGGACCACTAATTCGAAACCTCCTGTTCGTTCGCGTAAAGAAAGCGGGGCTGGATAATCGTCGAGCTTTGGGGGGAAAAAATCGAGCGGATCGTGATCGGTACGCCACGCCTGACGGTGGTGATAATCCCTCGTGTGCTCGCTAGCCAGTGACGTGTTCTCCAGGAGTTGGAGAACCAGCACCGCCTGGAGTTTACCCAGCAGAACGTCACGCGTGTATATCACGATGGACGGGGACATTAGTGACACCCTGGAGGATCGGAAGCGTGCGAGAAGCCCCGTTGCTATACGTTAGAGGCGAAATAGGAGGGAGCCCGTCGCACGGGACCGGGGAAGATAGGAGTCGACAGTAACGGAGCGAAGGCTAATCAGAGACACCCGGGGAGCCGATTACTCTGCGGGAAAGATAACTCCATATATCGGGGCACCCCGCGCGGAAATGTTGCTCTGCTGAAACAATTGCATTTCGAGTTCTTCGGCACGTGCGGGCTCACGTGGTGTTGACACAGAACAACCATGTATCATAGCAAGCTCTTTGACGAACTTTAGACACGCGTGTAACTTAGATCTGTACATACAGGTGATCGATTAGACACCTGGGATTTTCACTATTTTGTGCACAAAGGATTTCCCACGAATTAGGTCTGGAGATTAGATGACGAAACCAGGGGGTGATGATTAATTTCTTGAGGGAAGATTGAGAAAAGCTTGTAGCTCGCTCCAGGTGCAAGGGGAAACGAAGGAGGAAGGGAGGGAGGGCGGAAGGGCGGAAGGGAGGCTGACCGAGAGATGAAACGATGATTTGTGATAAATGGGAAGGAACCAGATTTAACGCTTAAAGAGGATATAGTAATCGATCTTGTACATGTATGTATACTTATGAAACAGAGAAAGAGAAAGTGATATCGAGAAGAGGAACATATTTTTATACAGAGAGTCGGTTTCTACACGTCTATTAGAAAATCATATTCTATATATTTACTTTTAACCGCGGAACACAAGGTTTGCTCGTCACGAGGAGGAGCAGGAGGAGGGAGTACGTGCATAGGGGAATTTTTAGGATTCTAGGTGAATTTTCAGAGTGATCGGTTCTATTTGTCAACCGGCTTGGGAATTTCGTGAATGCCACCTCGAGTAGATCGACGAGACTCTTGTCAGAAGAGTGTCGAGGGAACGAGAGGTATATACCTGAGCATCTATGCCGGAGGAGCACTCTCTTCTGTATCTCTTCGGAAACCGTGGATCGGCCGAGAGAATGCGTACAAAAGGAACCGCATAGTACAAGATTATGTTGCATCCGGCGGGTTATTGATTACGAGGGATAAATTCGTTGTAGTTATACATATAGAGGCGGGAGCTGATCAGACGCGGTCTGCAGAGCATAAAGATACATTTGCCTTAAGTAAAGACGAAGGAAGCTGTACAAATGATAGGAGATGTTCCACAGGATGGTTGTTGTCTCGCAGGTTAATATATCGTACTCAGGAAAGCGTTTGTGAAATATAAAGCTTCTCGTTTCCTTGCCTCGGCCCTTGTTCATCTTCTACCCAGCTGACCGATGCTTGCTCGACCGCCAGACGGGATAGAACAAAGCCGGCGATATATCCCGTATCCGTAGAAGATGCTCAACGCGAGTCGACTTTGTCTTTTCTACTTCGTGTGCACGTTTATAATCAGCTTGCTACATTTACTTACAAAGGAGCTGGAGCCGTTAGCTATGACCTTTGCGAAGCAGATCGTGCAGATCTACAAGCGGGACGAGGAATTTTACTCGTCGAGGGTGCACCACGAGGACACCAGCTTCGACGATTGATGGCGACCACGACGGACCGATAAGTCAGATATTATTTTTTCGTGATTATACGGCGAAGAGCGAGGCGACCAGGTGACGCGAAGCGAGGCTCCGCGGCCGCGAAACATTCTCGGAATAATTTGCGGCGCAAAGCAACCGCGATCGATTCCACTCGGCTGTCGCCTTTCAGAAAGACAATAAAGATACTATTAAAGAAGGAAGAACGAAGCCGAGACCCTGTTACCGCATCGGCGTCGTAATGCTGATCCTTTTTTCTATTTGGACATGTTGACTGCTTTGCCCGGCGGGCCATTGATTTCGCATCAGTTCCGCATCAAGGAGCTAGTCTTTCTGTGTCGGTTCAAGGAAAGGAACCAAGTAACGACGAATAATGGTAGAGCCAAGATGGGCGATCAGATGTATGAATAGCACTCTGAATCTGTTGAATCCGAGCAGCAGCTACACGGATCTGAGGACGCTGCACAAGAAGCACTGCAAGAAGTATTTCTGCCTTTGCAAGAGGCACACCGTCAGCGTGATATGTATCAATGAGACGAGGAAGCTGTACTGGTTCAATTGCAAGAACGTACGGGAGAAAGTGAACTTCGGCCTCGGTGACGGTTATTACTACAAGTTGCTCAAGATTGTATACGGGGCCCTGAACACTTGGGCCCAGCGTTATATCGACGGTCTGAACGTACCGTGCAGAGAAATCATGTTCAAGATCAACGGCACCGCCAAGACGAACATGAAGCTTCTAAAGGAGGGTTGCTACTGTCATTACCATCCGCACATCACGGCGGATGCGTGCAACGCTGACTTTCTGAAAAAAGTCGTAAGTTTTTGGGCCGGCGAGGGCCTTAGAGGATTACGCGAGAAGCTCCGCGGTATGACAAATTATGCTAAAAAGGTAGAGACACGAGTTCCCGCGTGATCGTACGTTGTACGTTGTACGTCGTACAGTTACTTTTATCGTTAACGTCACTTCTCCCTTCACCCGATCACTATATCTCTTTCACCTCCGATTTCTACGTTCTCTTCAACATCCCCATCTTTTTCACTCGCATGCGAGGAGGACGTTCGACGTTTCAACCAGCATGGACGGTAAACGTGTTAAAATCCACGCAATTCACCCGATAGTAGATAGGGACATTTCTATATAACGTATAATATACCTGCACCGTAAAGCCCCATCGGATTTGCGCAGGAGCAACACTGCTGGATAAGCGCACTATTTTTATCCGATATCGATATTTCTTATGCATCCGATTATATTTATACACTTGCAAGGTTGTCCTTGCTATAAGCAAGTTGATTAAGCCGTTGTTATTGGATCCATACATTCTTTACGCCCGCTGCGATTGCTCACATCCTCTCGCACCCTCTCGCATCCTCTCGCATCCCTCTTCTGTCTGACGTATTAGCTCAGTACCTCGAACGTATTACGCGATAAAATGCACGCGTTCACGATGTACTCGGTAATAATCCAAGATTCTTCTATTATAAGTACACAGGCCCCTAAATTCTCACCTGTACATACACTGTATTTGGAATTGTGCGCGATCCGAGTATCTCCCTCCTTCGATGTCTGATAACACGAATATCCGGCGACAAGAAGTGTAACGTGACCGACTAACCACATACATCCATAAACGTGATATTGCAGATGTCGGACGACGACAGAATGTCACTAACCACCGCTGTGAGCGACGACGACGACGGGGAGAGCGTGATAAACTCACCCTACCGGGGCAACCAGACTGGCACGGCTGCAGCTTCGTTCAATTGCACGGGAGCAGTTCGAAAGGCCGGGTAAGTAGAGCGTGAGGGAGAATACGGGCATGATTGTGCGGATGATCTGGGTGACGATAGATGATGTCGATTCGTAGGTTCCTCAGCGTGAAAAAGTGGCTGTTGCGGAAGAAACATCAGATCGAGCTGGCGAGGAAAAGAGGGTGGAAGGGTTATTGGGTTTGCCTGAAAGGGACCACGTTGCTCTTCTATCCTTGCGACTCGCAAGAGAGCAGGGCCATGGAAGCGGCGCCGAAACACCTGATTATAGTGGACGGCGCGATCATGCAACCGATCCCGGAACATCCGAAGAGGGATTATATATTTTGCCTGAGCACAGCGTTTGGCGATGCTTACTTGTTCCAAGTAAGTAGGCTATCATTGGTATCGAAGTGAATGATACGAGGATCGGTAGGTGTTTGTAAACGGACGGCACGTCTGAAAGTCCTCAAAGTTTGAAAGTCTGAAAGTCTGAAAGTCCTCAAAGCCTGAAAGTCCTCGAAGTTCTCAAAGTCTGGAAGTTCCCAAAGTCTGAAAGACCTCAATGTCTAAAACTCTGAAAGTCTGAAATTCTGAAAGTCTGAAAGCACATATATATCGACGATTGCACGCCAGTGTCGCAGCAGTGTTGGTCGTTACGAATAAAGAAACGCGTCACATTGTTTGCGCTAGGCACCGTGTCAGGTGGAACTGGAGAACTGGGTGAACAGCATCCATTCGGCTTGTGCCGCAGCGTTCGCGCGTCATCGCGGGAAAACTGGGACCCTTCATTTATTGCAGGAAGAGATCTTTCGGTTGGAGAAGGCGATAGACTCGGTAAGCAAACAGGGCGCATCCACATCCTTTCCACCAATTTCACTGTTAGCCACGGGTATGTAGAACACATCACGCAGGAGGATAAAACCTCCTCCTATCGTGTGTATCGTTTGCCTAGGACCATAAACAGAAGCATATGGCTGATCTTCAGCAGTCTGTCGTTTCCGACGTGGAAATGAAGCAGCAGATCAACAATCGAATCATCCAGTGGGAAGAAAACTTGGAGCGGCTTTATTGCGAGCAGTTTCGCCTCAAGTGCTATATGGCCAGTCTGCAGAGCGGAGAGTTACCTAATCCGAAAGTAAGTACATAGATACGTATCCTGTGAGGTGTTCGGGGCGAAGAACGGAGCTCCCGGTGGCTTCTGGTCCTTCCTATGCGGCGCGTCTTACGCGGGCCAATCTACCCAACGAATTGTACACCCTCGACCCGGCAGAGAACCAAGTCACGCACGATACATTAGACACGTCAGATTCAGGTTACGAAGCCGACTAACGTTGACACAGCACAAAATAACACCGGCGAATACGTACATATGTAGGTTGGGGTGGTCAACAGCCTAGGGAGATATTTTTTTGTATTCTTTGTTTCTCTCCACAAGCCTGTTTTTCGCTTACAGCTCGCTACGATTTGCAACATTATTTTGCACAATTAAGTGTATATTATTCCTTAATAGCGTAAAAAAAATCGCTTCCACTAGTACCCCCAAATCTACAAGGACGTAAGCTGGAGAGTCATTAATTGGAAAACAGACAGAAACTCTTTACCATGTCCCTAAAAACGATTTATCCCAGCGACCTCCAAATATTGTCCGATTAGGCTGACATTTTGCACAGGTGTTGCCTTGTGGAAAACGTACATTTTAGACTTGTGAAAATGGACCACCCAAAGATTCGATATTTTAATGGTACTGACACCAAAGACAGTGTTCCGTTTAATACGCGCAGTTTATGGTCGTTTAGATGCATTATACGTATAGGAAAATCGTATTGATTGCCGCGCGTCCACCGCAAATAGAATGCTGCAGGTGCAAGTCGGACGAGCCAGTTTCCGCTAGATTAGTAGGGGAGCAACTGATAATGCCGTTGCGAGAATCACCTCTCGATTTCGATCTTTCATTTTCTCCACAGAGTTTATTGACGCACGTGTCTCGCGCTACAAAGCAGACGCTGAACAAACTAGGAGTATTTACGGTGTCGTCGTTTCACGCTTTTATATGCGCCCGAAGCCCCTCGCTGCTCAACAACCTGCTAGCAGGTCGCGGCGCTACGAAGAGGAGGCCGCCGTTACTCTCGAGATCCAACAGCGGGTCGAGCCGGAGGTCCCTTCAAATATCATCCAGGGACGATGAGAAGACTGTAAAAGTGTGCGTGCCGGAGAACCAGGTAAGCCACGGGCAGTTGAGGAACCTCGCGATCAGCCCCCAACCGGAAGGTTGATTCTGTCCCTTTTGTTTATGTAATCGATGTCGTTTGCCCTGACTTCGGCAGCTGGTATCTGTATTTTTGCGCGACGCTATGACGGTCGAAGAGTTCTTGGCGAGTGCTTGCAACAGGAAAAACCTGAACCCGATGGAGCATTTCGTTCGCGTGAAAAAGCGACGCGACATGGAGGATCATAATTATTTCGTGCCGCACCGAACCGACTCGATAGAAACATATGTGAGCATTATATTTCATTCTTCCACTAATTACAACTCAATACCAAACGCGGGGTAGATACCCAGGTGTGTACCTATCTCCGTGTGCTGCAAGAAAATTATTCTGACAATCAACAAAATTAGTTATGGTAGTGGTAACGTAAGAGCCTTAGGCAATGGAAAGCACCGGAGGATAATTAAGGTGTCAACTCGGTGGAACGTGTACCGTACCTGTGTGTTTCAGTTGCATACACACGAGATTGTTGAAGTTTGCGCCAAGATCTTGTATCAAGTAGAATTGCAAAGAAATACCCTGGAGCAAATGTGGGGCTTCTCTGTGGAAGCAGAGCTCATCGAGAATTCGGACAGGCAGGACGAATTGTGTTGTTACGTTAGCAGAGTTGAGGACAAAAGTGTGGCGATGCAAAACGGTAAGACACGTTTTGTAGACGCGAATACCGACGAGAAAATCTTCGTTTCAAGCCTGTGTGCACGTACGTACTCCTATGTATCCGCGTGACTGAACGTAACTCACCCCTTCATCAAAGTACCTAATTTAGTTACGAAGGTTACGCAGTAGATATCCACACTTGGATCGCATCGGATGGCCTTCGTAACGTTTCTTTAGAATAGGTCATAGAATGTTGTGGTGACCGGCATTGAAATCCATTGATTTTTCGTACTTCACTCTTCATTAGTTCGGCAAACTCGCGTTAGCATGCCACTTCGAGGGAACACTGATCGACACTTATAATACAATAATGATGATAATAACTATGCTAATAATATGTCGAGACCAGAGTTAGGCATTATCTAGATAAAAAATTATTTAAATAACGATCGAATAAATGATACTTTATCTTTATTCGTTATTCGAGGCTCGAATAATCGAAGTTATCTTTATTCAAAGAGAAACGAATAAATAATTTTATTGGATGAGAATTTATTCGACGAATAAAGATAATTTTTTTATTCGATGGGAATTTATTCGACGAATGAAGATAATTTTTTTATTCGATGAATAACGATAGTTTTTTATTCGAAGGTTTTATTCGAATAAATGCGTCGAATAAATTTTTCATCCGTGGCATTTATCTTTTCGAAGCCTTCGAATAGAGCCACGAATAACTTTCGTCAGCGTCGAGCGTGTTTATTCGAGCCGCCGGTCCTTTGTGTTCGGCGCTCGCCGCTCGGCCGGGCTCGACCCTCGGCGGCTCGAATAAACACGCTCGACGCTGACGAAAGTTATTCGTGGCTTTATTCGAAGGCTTCGAAAAGATCAATGCCACGGATGAAAAATTTATTCGAATAAAAAACTATCGTTATTCGTCGAATAAATTTTCATCGAATAAAAAAATTATCTTCATTCGTCGAATAAATTCTCATCTAATAAAAAATTATCTTTATTCGTCGAATAAATTCTCATCGAATAAAATTATTTATTCGGTGCTCTTCGAATAAAGATAGCTTCGATTATTCGAGCCTCGAATAACGAATAAAAATTATTTATCTTTTCTTCGTTATTTCAGATTGTTATTTAGATAAACTTTTGCCCAACTCTGGTCGAGACAAAGGAAATGGAATTGTTTCTAGAAGCGCAACCTCAAATGTTGCAATCTGTTTCAACAAATTCACCCCATAAATTTAAATTCTTCGATTAGTATATTTAACTATTTAATATTGCGGCCCGCAATTATTTCAATTGTAAATCTCAAAAGTATAAAAAATAACTGATTCACCCTATAAATTAAACTTCTTTGATTAGTATATTTAAGTATTTAATGTTGCGGCGCGCGTAGAGTATTAGGTATCCACTTTTGGCCCACTACGGGCCAAAGGTTGCTCATCACCGATTTAGGCCTGAAAGATCATAGCGACCTTCACATTTACATACGTGCACACGTGTCCAGTTCATATAATAATGTACAGATACCGACTTCTATGTTTAGTGTGAGCCGAAAGCAGGATCAAATGCCAATCTGTTGCTTTCACCTTATAGGTATCATTAAAGGCGACGAGATTATGGTGATCAATGGTGCTATTGTAAGTGATCTGGATATGATGTACCTGGAAAGTGTATTACAAGAAGAGGTCGGTCTCTGTATGATGATGAGGTCATCTCGAACCGAACCGCCGGATCTCACAGGCATAATGAGGGTTACCGATGACATAATCGAGAGTTTGGTTTGCCCACCACCGCCAACCGATCCACCGGTTATAAGCGAAGAAATGATTTCCGGTCTGATTGTTCCAGCTCCTGGATGGAGTAAGCTCCCTCTCTTTCTCTTACTCGCACACGCAAAATAAAAATTAAAAAGCCCAGCTTCCTTTATACTTCAGCTACGCAGATTTCTTTCTTCTATTCTGTTTCTCGGTGACAAAATACTCCATTCTCCCTATCGTACAAACTGTATCTGGATTAAGGATACAGTTGCCGCAAGCATATTTTAGAATTAAAGGTTTACATTGCTTTTGATAAACGTAGGCAAGGAAAGCATCGTTCAGGAGTGTGCGTCAGCTCCCCATATAGAGAACGGCAAGCAAACGTCCCGCACAAATTCATTCGAAATAGAGAATTTATTAAAAACCGCCGAGCAAGTGACGGGGATATGTCGATCGCCCGGTGAAACCAGGAAGTCCAGTCCGACTGGAAGCGTCGTTAGTTCTCACTCGCAAGCTCTCACGCCAAGTCGCCAGCTGAGCGATGCCGAGAAACTGAAGAAGGTGATTCTGGAATTGATCGAGACCGAGCGGACTTACGTAAAAGTGAGTTGATGGCGCGTAGAAAAAGCCAGACACCCAAATACTTATATGTTTCGCACTTGGAATCGTGGGAGATTAAAAGCGTTCTTATAAAGTAGAGTAATGTGGGGCAAGAGTGCGCACTTAAATAGTTTAGACTTCTCTAAAATCCTTGGTATTACACTGATAGTCATATCGTTTTGTGAGAAATAACTACTATCCCTTATTATTCGATAGGCAGTGACTTCATGTAAATTTACCTGTCACAACTTATATAAAATAAATATTTCCACAAAGTGTCAAATGCGAACTTTTACCCGCTATGTGGAGTAAAAGTTCGCATGTTGTGGGGTAAAAGAACGCTTCGGTTATTTCCAATTCTGCAGCGATTTTTCTTTTTGAAAGTCCTGCTTCTATGTTTATCTCGAGCGATCTGAAGCATCTCACTAATTGGTTTTCGGCCGGTTGCCCCCTTATAAGTTCTAACACTAAATGAATAAGACAATAAAATAGAGTCATATTTTTTAATCAAAAACTTAATAAAAAACGTATTTTGGACAAATATTGCGGATTAAAAATTAATAAAAAAAATCAAAAGCTGATATCAGCGTGGCTCAACTATCATAAACTCAAAATTTATTTCCATGTTGTAATTGATAATTAATTTCAAATTTATTTTTTATAGTCGGTTTAATCGGTGTTCGTTACTAATTTAGCAAACTCTAGAAATAAAATAAGTTTAATGAACATATAACACCCGTCAAATTATTTTGGGACAAAAGTTCGCATTCGAACTCTTGCCCCACTGCATTGTGCGAACTTTTGCCCCCACAGCTACTTTTACATTGTTTAATCAATCCTGTTATCTGTGAGGAGAATTGAAAACTTCTATTAGCACTTTTTAATAGGGGAATTTCAGCTCTTTCAGACGGCATATTAATTAAAATATTTACTGATCAATTTATAGGAATAATATTGATTCCCAAACATGAGAATATTACATCAGAACTAACGAATTCAGTACTTACCGCATTGTAAGATAACAAACCGAAACACAGCCACGAAATTCGACATTAGTGACTCTACCTTGATTGATAATTGACTGCCAATCACCATTGGCAACTGCCACAACTCAAACCATGAAATTCGCATGGTGGGAACTCTTACCCGCTGCGAACTTTTACCCACCTTTACTCTAACACTTATAGTACGATGTTTCTCTACCATTTTCAGAATTTAAACAATTTGCTAGAGAACTACTTGGAGCCCCTTAAGCGCGAGACATTCCTATCAAACGCAGAGATAAACGCCTTGTTTGGGAACATTCAAGAAATCGTTACGTTTCAGCGACAGTTTCTGCAAAATCTCGATCACGCGATCGAGATGGAAGCTGATTTCAGTAACTTTGACCACCCGAGTCAATTTAAGGTACGCGAGACTGAAGAGGAGCGAGTGTCATTTTCCCCATATTTATTTTGGGTTTTGACGAAGCATAATACTTTATGTATTACTTTTTTCAAGGGTGTTTTATTTTCCGTTGGGAGCGCTTTCTTGTACTACGTGAATCACTTCAAGCTGTACAGCTCGTTTTGCGCCAGTCATTCGAAAGCGCAAAAGGTCCTGCATCCAAGTGAGTGAAATGCCATTTGATTTGTTCCTTGCGGGACCGTCTTTCCCTTCTCTCGACCTCGTCGTCTACTCTTTCGTTCTGCTTCTTACAGACGAAGGAAATCAAGCTTTACAAGAGTTTCTGCAAGCGAGGAATCCGAGGCAACAGCACTCGTCAACTTTAGAATCGTATTTGATAAAGCCTATCCAAAGAATACTCAAGTATCCTCTGCTTCTGCAGCAGCTTCGAAATCTCACAGACGAGCGAAGCGAGGAGCATCAGCACTTGATCGGTAAATATTGCTCTAGTGAGCAGTCTGATTAAATCTAGTAATAAATACACAAATAATTGAAAGAGTTGAGAGGTGAATCGAACTGATTGTAAGTGTATTCATAAAATAACACTGTTTTAAGACTTTTTGCCAAGCCTTCTAGTTTCTCCCTTCTTACAAAAGAAACCCGAATTGAATCGTTTTCGATAGCTTGAAAAATTCGAATTGGTAATTAATTAACCAACCGGTGGTTGTCGATTGCAGAGGCCTTAAAGGGTATGGAAAAAGTGGCCGAACACATAAACGAGATGCAAAGGATTCACGAAGAATACGGGGCTATCTTCGACCATTTGTTCAGACAACACCAAAAATCTTGCAAACAGGTGAGCGCGTAGTACATGCTTCTCATTCGATATAATTTTTGCAACGAGTACCGGACAACGTGACTAATGTTTAATAGCCAATCGACCTGAGCCCGGGAGATCTTCTTTACTACGGAGGTGTCGAGTGGCTGAACATTTCTGACTTTCTTGGCAAGATCAAGAAAGGCCTAGAGTTACACGCGATGTGTTTCGTTTTTAAATCTGCGGTTGTCTTCTTGTGCAAGGAGAGATTAAGACAAAAGAAGAAGCTTATGGTAAGTCAGCCGTCTTTTAAATCGTCCTCAGAAATCCGCGTCAATCGGCTTAATCCGTGCTAATGTGTATTGATCAGGGGGTTTCGACGAAAGCCAATTCGAGCGAGGTGGAAATAATCCGCTACCAAGTGTTGATACCTGTGACCGAAGTGCAAGTCCGAGCTAGTTCCGCCAAAGACATGGAATCTCATTTCTTGTGGGAGTTGATCCACTTGAGAAATCAATTGCAAAGAAGATCGGAGAAAGTGTATGTGCTTTCTAACAGGTAAACGTCCGATAGTATTTGCATCCCCGAAAATCTCCAGTTCATATTAGATTCTTCACAAGCAAACACACGTTTCACACTGAACCGAATTACCTAAATTTTTATTCGAATAATCGTCGAATAAAATGAAGTTACTCGAGAATAACGAATAATTTTTTATCCAATTCAATCTTTATCTATCGCGAGTGGGACATGTATACATGATCGTTTCTTCCCCTCAGCACGACAGAATTTCGAAACGCGTTCCTAAGGACGATCCGTCAGATAATTCGAGAATCGGTCCGAAATATGAGCATACCGTCGACGAAACAGAATCTCGGCCAACCGCCAATGACAATATCGCCGCGGATGTCGACCGGGCACGTGGAGAAATTCGAGAAGCCGCCGGCGATGTGCCAAGGGCAGAATAGCGGCAACGGGGGAACCTTGATCCTGGTAGGGCTGTCAAAGAAGACAGTTAAACCGCAAGCAGTGTTGACTTCGCATAACGTAAAACGCAAGTACAATCAATCGAAACAAGCGATGGAGCACGAAAGTTCCGAGGACAAGGACGCGGAGGAGTCGAGCGCGGTTAATCAGCAACAGCCTGGCTTTCGCCCCAGAAGCAAAACCATAAGCGATACGTTTGGTAAGATCACTGATCGCGTAGGATTTCATTTAAATTTTACCGACACGTATTCCGTCGATGCGACCATGCCACCATGCGACGATGCCACGGGCAACAGTTGTACCGATTCTACCGATTAATTGATTCCATTCGATTACCTAACTGTGAGACTTAGCACGTACTAGATGTATTATATATATACATGCATACATAATGCTACATAAGATGCCGGCAATCGGCTGACTTGACACAGTAGAATCTAGCGACTGACTAGATTAAATTATACGGCTTAATTACCGACAACAAGACACGTAAAGGCCTATAAGCGTATAAAAGGACTCTTTAAAAATGCAGGGGAGATTAAGGTCGAGATGGATCCGGGGACGAAATCCGAGGGGGAGGAAGACTCGCAAGCTTTTTTAGGTGAGACGAAGGCGAATTTGGGACGCACCCCGAATCATTTGACTTTGAGCACCACTTCAACCATTTCAGCAGGAAGTACGGGTAGTCAGGCGAGATTGATCCAATCCTCCCATCAGCCGGAAAATTATCAACCTATTACTGTTAAAGAGCTTGGTAAGATGAAAATTAAAGGTCACGAAACTGTTACCCAGATTCTATTGCTCGAGCGTTACGTAGAGTACAGCACATCCAAACTCGATAGATTATAATTATACCCCGGTATTTGCTATCTTCCACGATTTTACTATTAACGGGGGATTCTACCTCGTGGGGCCGAAAAATACGTGATTCTTTGCGAATTTTTTGCGCGAAGACCGTTGCACAAATTAATTCGAAGTTTGGCAGGCTGTTTTATAGTACCTTGAATTATTGTTCTGAATTTTTGCGCGATGGTAAAAAAAAACGTGGCAGATATACGTAGAATGCTAAGTGAAAGCGCTGAAAAAAAATCGGGCGGTCCTGGCGTTGATGGAAAGTGCTCTAAGAATTACCTGAAACACAAAAAGGAAAGGAGATTCTTAATCTGTATGAATGTGGCTATCTATGGTGGTAGATTCATTAAGGAAAATAAAGAAATGTTAAAATGGCAGCCTTCTGGAAAAGATGAATCGAATTTCGCCTAAAAATCGGGAGAATCTTTTTTAAATAAGAAAGGAACGGTAACAGATACGGCAACAAATCTACTACCACAGGTAGCCACATTCATATAGATTAAGAATCTCTTTTCCTTTTTGTTTCAGATAATCCTTAAGACCTGTACTTTCGATCAACGCCAGGACCACCCGCTTTTTTCAACGCTCTCAGTCAACACTCTGTATCTGCCATGCTTCTTTTTTTACCGTCACACGAAAATTCAGAGGAACAGTTCAAGATACTATAAAACAGCCTGCCAAACTTCAAATTAATTCGTCGAACAGTTTTTGCGCAAAAAATTCACACAGAATTTTTAGAGGAGTAGAATGGCCCCTTAAGGGACTGTTCCGGTCTAGAGCCCATAAAGTAGGCCATCTTTTGGAATTAATTAAAGGAAAACTACTACTTTAATGGGACTTTTCGCATTCCAGAGTTGGGCATTATCTAGATAAAAAATTATTTAAATAACGATCGAAGAAATGATACTTTATCTTTATTCGTTATTCGAGGCTCGAATAATCAAAGTTATCTTTATTCGAAGAGCAACGAATAAATAATTTTATTGGATGAGAATTTATTCGACGAATAAAGATAATTTTTTTATTCGATGGGAATTTATTCGACGAATAACGATAGTTTTTTATTCGATGAAAATTTATTCGATGAATAACGATAGTTTTTTATTCGAAGGTTTTATTTGAATAAATGCGTCGAATAAATTTTTCATCCGTAGCATTTATCTTTTCGAATAAACACGCTCGACGCTGACGAAAGTTATTCGTGGCTTTATTCGAAGGCTTCGAAAAGATAAATGCTACGGATGAAACATTTATTCGACGCATTTATTCGAATAAAACCTTCGAATAAAAAATTATCGTTATTCGCCGAATAAATTTTCATCGAATAAAAAAATTATCTACATTCGTCGAATAAATTCTCATCCAATAAAAAATTATCTTTATTTGTCGAATAAATTCTCATCGAATAAAATTATTTATTCGGTGCTCTTCGAATAAAGATAACTTCGATTATTCGAGCCTCGAATAACGAATAAAAATTATTTATCTTTTGTTCGTTATTTGAGATTTTTATTTAGATAAACTTTTGCCCAACTCTGTCGCATTGTATTAAGGATGTCTTAAACTATAGAAATAAATTTTTAGCATTTGCCGCTACTCAATTTTACGAATTTCAAAAAATCCTTTCAAACGCATATTCCTATAAGGTTGAACATTCGAAAAACGAAATAAAAAAAATCGATTTTTAGACCAGAACCTCCCCTTAACTTGGAGCGCGGTTAGGGCTATCAAATTACACATACGTAATATGTCCGAGTTACTGGTATACGTAGGTGAGGGAAGTGTACACGCGAAAAACGTTCCTGTTCAGTTTCATCTAGAGTCTAGGCACTCTAGACTCCAGAGCAATTCGACTGATATCCAAATAAGGGCTAAATGTTTCTATTGTGTTGCATGAAAGGTTCGCCGATCTGGAAACCGCGGGAATTGCCCTCGTTAGGGGAGGCCACTACGTTGCCGCGTAAGGGTAAGTCGGCGAGCGAGTTTGGGGACATAAACTCGTCTCACAGCGCTTCCCGAAAGTCTCTAATAGAAATCAATAATTGTGCTCAACAATCTAACTTTAATAACCATGTTTAACTTATCGTTAGACAGGCGTTAACTGGCTAACAAAGTACCGAGTTAAGTTTAAAGATTGTGACATAAACCAACCATAACTATTCGATTATAATCTTAGAAAGAATACCGCGTGCTTGCTGCCCACGCGGAACATTCACGTCTTCTTTTCCGTACCTTGGCGTCTTTCTAATTTTATCGCTAAAATATTACGTACGTTCAGGATGTAGCATGTAACATAGTGCAATTTCTTCTATGTGCAACAGTGAACGGGCGAATCAACTGTTTAACAAGTTTGCTGCCGTGCCCGAATTGCAGGCCGCTGTCCCATATTAGGGCATAGGGGGACCCATGAGAAAGCAAATGTTTAATCCTGCAGCATATGCGACATGGGCATCGGAAAATGTATGGGTACCGCAGCGAACGTGTTATTAAAATGAAAATTTTGCTGATAGGATGAGAGAGAGAGAGAGAGAGAGAGAGAGAGAGAGAGAGAGAGAGAGAGAGAGAGAGAGAGAGTGTGTGTGTGTGTGTAATTTCAGTTTTGCTTTCCTTCTTATACTAATCTCAGAATGTAATTGCAATTATCCATTACTATTAATATTCGGGATCGGAAATCTAACGTTACTCGTTTTACAACGACAGAGGGTGATAAACTTTTAGACAACGACGTCACAGCATTTCGATTTCCAGATTACATACATGTTTCCCGTTTCACAATTGTTACCGTTTCTGTTGCAATAACATTGCTGACACATGTACATTTCAAGTTTCATTCACATTAATTCGACGAGGCGGTACTACCGACATGGTTTGAACTAAGAGAGTTCCTTTCGAAAGCAATCTATAGTCCCTTAGAAATTAGCTACTATATATTCGATTCGCAATACTTGAATGTTGGTTTCGACTGTTCGTTTTCTGCGTGGACGGCAATGCAATAAAAAGTAATAAACTCTGTATATAATGTAATAATGATATTATTGATATTGTCATTATTATTATTATTATTGTCGTCGTCGTCATTTACATACGTAATCAACGCCATTGTCATCACCAGTCATTATCATTATTATTATCACCATCGCCATCGTCACCATCATCATCATCGCCGTCGTTGTTATCATTAATGGTATTACTATATTTTCATCATCTGGGTCATTGCTATCATTACGACTATTGCAGTTATGAAACCTGTCGCTGTTACTTTCATTATTATTTAAATTTCTTCTACTACCACTAGTATTATTTCAGCCGACTCTAATGTTGCTATTACCACCTCTTCTTCTTCTTCTTCTTCTTCTTCTTCTACAACTACTACTACTAATACTCTACTACTACTACTACTACTACTACTACTAGTACCACTACTACTATTACTACTACTACTACCACAACTACTACTATTACTACTACTACTATTACTACTACTACTATTACTACCACCACCATCACCACCATCACTACCACTACCACCATTACTATTACTACCTCTACTATTACTACTGTTACTAACCCTATCACTACCACTACCAACACCAACGCCAAAACCGCCACTACCAGCACGCCTAGAATTCGTTTTCTTACTTGTATTCGTTAACACCGCCAACATTACCACCGTTATTGTTATCGTCCCCGGTTCTGCAACCGGCTGCTCCTATCCCGAATATCGCCATCGTGATCGTCGTCATCATCGCCATCATCATCCTCATCATCATCCATCATCAATCACCACTATAATTGCCACCATCGACTTCATCGTTCATATTACGACACCGTAACTGTTATCGAGAGCTAAACCGACAGAGGTGCCACGCATAAAGCATCGGGATGAGAAAAGCGACGACGTACCGAGTAAATCTAGCGATCAAGTAAGGGAATTTAACTAAATATGTAAGCCGTACACATACATATGACGATTAAGAGAGGCGTCTAACGGTTGCGTGTATGTACGTATGTCATGTGTGTATATGTATGCGCGCGCGGACGTTTGTGCACTCGTGTTACGTGCGCGTACGTGTTTCTACAAGCAGGTACGTGTGCGTGTGTATCTACATAAACACAGAATGTAGATAAATAACATATATATATATATGTATATGTATCGTGTCGTATCGTACGAAGGACGATTTTCCACATGTCCGCCGTTTTAGCATCTCCTTTTTTCACTCTCGGTACGATAATTCTTGTCGCAGGGAGGTTTACTTTGAACGTTACCCACGATAGGACTAAACGACTCGGACGCTCCCAACACTCAAGACTTAAAAGAGAAGAGAATCAACCCTGCTCACCGTTCGTAACACGATTAACGATAGATGCGTAAATGCACAATTAAGCGGCGGCCGTAGCGGAGGCGACGTAATGATGCTTCTGTACTTAAAGATCTATCAACAAGACGTAGAGCCTCGAGCAGCAAGGTGATTACGCGTGTGGAACATCGTCGGAGCATTCCTAACTAATGACAAAGGCTAACGATACTCGACTTATAATGCATTGTTAATGGATATATTCAGATATAAGTCAATGCGATAATGAATGATTAATACTTGTAAATTAGAAAAGAGAAAGTATATCTATACGTATGTATATCTATAAGTACCCGCAGTAAACAATAACATATGTACACGTGCGCGTGTATACAGTGTATAGAGCAGGTGTGGTGGAAATTGTTGTCCGGAAATGTAAGGGTCTACTGCCATATTTTGCTTTCTATTCTTTACTTTCTAAGCTTCCACTAATCGTCAACCGACTTGCCCTGGCAATAATTCGTGTTTCGCATGAAACAGGATCAGACACCGAAAGCAGCACTCGTTTTCACTTTTTCTTTCTCCAAACTTTCACCAGGGAAGTACACCCTCGAATTTTCGAATAGCAATTTGGAGCCAAAAATTTTGGTTACACATATATACATATATACATATATACATATTACGTGTAATAAAACTAAAATGTATGTAACTGTAGTTGCGGAAACGCGCAAACGCCCAATTGCGCTCGCGTATGATGTGGCTCGTGTATATGCACCCTGTGCACGCATACGGGTGTATGTGTGCTAGTATTCGGACATAGGACACGCATAGTCGACGTATTGGGTTATGCTAATTACATTGCGCGCAGAACTGCATAGAATCGATGGTGTCGAACGAGAGAAGGGACGTTTTTATGTGTGCCGTTTATTATATTTACCGAAGAACAGGGTTACTTACGGACATACTAGTGGCGGATTTAACGAGCGATGAGCAGTTGGGCCCCTGCCCAGAATGGCCCCCAGGGTCCCATCTTTTAAAAGAAATTACGATTTTATCCAAACACTATATATCTTTCTGTTTCCCATAAATTTCATACCACACGCGCGTAGATTTATCTATAATTCTGTTACGTATACAGGGTGCCCCAGAACGTCTGCCATTCGGGCCATTTTCCTTAAATCCGCCACTGACACACTCGCAAATGTTCCAAGGTTGTCGTCTACAACTCGTTCACAGTCTAGCAAACACATCCGCCTGATTGTGAGTATTTAGCCACTGACAATGAGGACACTTACCCTGCACCCCAGTTGCTCTTTCTTTTTCCCTTCAAAACGAATGCCTATGTTCCGTCTGAAAGACTGTTTGCCGCACAATTTTTTAACAAACCTTTCGTACGACCACGTCCGTGAAATATGTAAAGCGACGCGTTCCCTAGCACCTTTGGTGTTTCTTACCTTCCCCTCGAATTCGACGCTATCGATTCACGCGCGAGGTCCTTAATATAACAAATTCCAAATTATCAACTGTTTAATTACATTCGATGGTCAACGTACAAAGGCGAAGAAACGCGCGTGAGAGTGTCGAGCGCGACAATAAGGGAGACAGAGGACAAAACAGTGGTGAAATCCAAATTCGGTCTGTCGGTTGAATTAAACGTTGAAACCTGCAGGGAGCAACAAATGGTCGAGCTGAAGTATTGCGCGGCGAATGCCTCCTTCGGTTTTCTTTCAAACACACGCCCAACAGTCGTGCGCGTACTCCCCTCGACGAATGTAATTCTTATCTTATCTTTGCGAGGAAAAAACAGAAAGAATCACATTACTTATTGATACGTTTATCGATAGACACAGTGATTAAGTGTAATTATAATACGAATTCTGTACCGTGACATTCGTCGGGGACGTGACGCTTCACTTACATACTTACATACGTGTCAAGGTGGAAATCCGCGATGAGACAAAGATATCGTGTCTCACATGAGAATTTAACTTCACGCGACAATTATTTAATTATTTTTTAATTATTTCGTCAGTAGTTTCATGAAACTAGAATCTCACGAGCAGGGCCGTTCCTGGGTTTTGGCCGCCCCGGTGCAAAAACAATATTGCCGCCCTTATTAATTCAATATTCTTTAATTAAGAATTTAATATGCAGTGTTTACTTTTATATCTATGCATACATAATTTTAAACAGTTATCATCCAAAAAAGTTTCGATTATTATTCTTATTAATCAAAATTTTACATATAATAAACGGCCCGCGGCCGCCCCTAGGTTTGGCCGCCCAGGTGCGGAGGCACCTTCTGCACCCCCGCCAGGAACGGCCCTGTTCACGAGACAAGTTTCATGACCTATTTTCAAAAATCTCACCTCTAGTAAATATTTCCATTATTTACATTTAG
This sequence comes from Andrena fulva, assembly GCA_946251845.1. NCBI lineage: Eukaryota > Metazoa > Arthropoda > Insecta > Hymenoptera > Andrenidae > Andrena > Andrena fulva. The sequence goes on along the minus strand of OX276329.1, from coordinate 53,376,991 downwards.
TTGTTGAGATTTTTATCTCGCGTTAGAAAAGTCTCGTGCAAAATCTCATCGTGGATTCGAGCCTTGAAGGGGAACGCTTGAAAATGAAGTAGTTAAATTTGAAATCTCGTCACAAAATTGAATCGGTTGACCAAGAGGGATGAGAAAGTAGGTGACGTTTCGCGAATAGGTGGATTTTTCTCGCTTCCGATGAAGCCTGACAGACGTATGTAAGTGTGTGTAATGTGTATGGGCTCGTGAATTTCGTAAGAGTACGAGGGGAAACGAGGACTGGGCACTAAAGGTGGAAAGGCAGACGATGAACAGGCTGACCAAAGTATTTCTGAGAAATCAGAACTCTGCGCTCTGCTGTCCGTTGGCAATTACAGTAAATCCTCGTTTGGAGCCCGTTTCTACCACGCGTTAGGAGCCCGGCGACTATCCCCACCATTTCTTGGAATCCTTCGGAAGAGAGTGAGAAAACCCAATGAGCGAGCGAGAGGAAACGAACGAGTCGACACGAAGCTGCCGTCAGCTTTCGTATCCTCTCGCTCGCTCATTGGGTTTTCTCACTCGCGCCAGTGGCCGCGCGGAATAGTGTCCAGTCGCGTTAGGGGCCCGCCGCCAGCCCCGTTCGACGGGCTCCTAACGAGAATTTACTGTATTCGTTCTTCGAGTACGTAGCCCTGAAGCGTCCAATCTTCCGAGTGCGCAACCACTGCGTGCACGTTGTTGAAAAGCTCAGCTTCACAAATTATCGAGATTCGCGTACTCCTTGCCCGACAGTCCGAAGTATTCGTTTAAAGCAGAAGGGAACGTAACGATAGTCACCCGAGAGGATTCATTTTTTCATGCGAGAACGAAATGAAGCGAAGCTTCGTGAAAAATTAAGAGAACGAAAGGGGCATCTGCGGCAAATAATGAAGAATGTAGTGGGGAGGATGCGAAGTTGGGCGCGGGAAAGAGCTGAGGCAAAAGGAAAGAATGAAATCGTTATCGGAAGCTGAGACGGAAAATTCGAGACTATCATCACAGCTGCTCGACACATGAAAGAATTTTACGTTCTACGTGCATCCACGCTCGTGACACGCTCTCCTTCTGATTCAAGAAGATCACACACACACACACACACACACACACACACACACACGCATACACGCAAAGGAAAAAAAAACTATGTACGTAATAGAGCATCGGTGAAACATTTGACAGCGAATGAGAAATAAGAAGATACCTATTTACTAATTACTATAGACGTCAAACACGCAGATTTAATAATCTACGGAGAACCTTCTGTTGCTCGAATTATTGCATTGTCTACTATATACATATATAGATATATATATATATATAAATTTTATTGTATAAATTCTGTCGAGACGTGCCTCCGAGCAAGAGTAGACGTTTCTTTTTTTTCTCGGCCCGCGTAATTTATTTTTCACGGCGAGGCTCTTTGGTTGAAACCTAAATCGAGCGGAAAGGATTACTTGCTGGCTATCGTGTGCACCGGGGAAGTAGCGAGTGCTCGATAGAAATCGGTAGGACGGTGCATCCCTACACGGGAATCGCGGAATACACACGTAATTATGTAGATACGTGCCTTGTATGCATTCGGCTGAGCGCGACGGTTCGATCTGCCTCGTTTTTCAACCGATTTAATTAACGGATTACACGCATCAGAGAGTCTCGTAACTAGACGTTCGATATTACCTGGAATTCGTGACTCGTGACAATCAATGAAAGGCTTGGGGCTGTACTTATTTCTTTTTCCGCGAAATGAAATCGAGTCGATAAAATGGTAAAGAGAAAGGACAAAGGCAAGAGGAGAGGCTCTGGGTGCAGATTCGACAGGAGTTTGCCAAAAGAAATCGTGCGTGCAGGGATGCTCCATTCACACGTCGCGCGGTACCCTTACATCAGAGCTGGACATTAGTCGAATAAATTTTTATATTCGAATAAAAATTTATTCGTTATTCACGAATAACTTCGTTCTGTTCGAAATTTTTTTTCGAAGATTAGTCGAATAAAGATTTAGTCGAATAATGCCCAGCTCTGGCTTTACATCCTCGGTACACGAGTGCGAAGACCGATGAGGGTGGATAGGGTGCACCCGCGTTCCTTACGAGAGCTGTCCAGTCGCTCGGTACTCCTTTCTTCTGGTATCGCTGTTTCTGGCCTACGCCGGCGACCGTTAAGAATGTTCACAGAACCGAGGAGTTGCTCAAGATTCGGCAGATAAGCGTGCGTATGATCGGGAAATTCGAAAGGTGGTCGAGACACTCTGGCTCGGAGACATATCTGAATAGTTGGCCTAGTATCGAGTTTCATATTTTTGTCCCGGTCGCAGTGGATCGAACGATTATCACCTATTATATGATTATTGACATTCTCCACAGATTTTATTGACATAAACTTTATCGCTACCGTTGAACGTAATATACTTGAATTATGGTGACGGTACCTTCGCTAATAACACGGGCACCGAATATGTATTTCGAGAGGGAGGAAGGAAGGGAGGGACAAGGGCGAGTGGTAGATAATCAGGAGGGAGATCGAGAGATCGAGAGAGAATCTAGAGAGAGAGAGAGACAGAGAGAGAGAAGGGAGAGAATCTTTGAATGTCCCGTGAACACGAAGATATTAGATGGTCGACAAAATTATTATAGAATATAAGCGGAAATAGTTGTATATGGGAATAGAACGGGGGGTGGGACGGGGTGGGACGGGGTGGGCTGAGATTATAAAGAAACAAAGATAGGATAATACAAAGTAAGGATGTAACCAGTCTTTCCACATTCTTTCCGTTTCATTGGCGTGCGAAATCCTGGTGCGGCGAGCCAGGAACGAGGATAATCCTTGTGTTTACAAGTGCGGGTTTAAATGCAGACGTGCTTATGTTCTCATCTATTGTGTAATTATGCATTAGTACCGAACATTGTAATTACGATCATTCCTGTATTTATTGTTATTGTTCCTCGGTTACACGGAGACGTTCAAGGGTGATCCATTTGTACAATCATTGAGTCATTAAAATATGATTATCCTGATGATTATAACGGCTACTGTGTTCATTCATCCGTGTATACTAGGGTGGCTCTTATTTTCGATTTTTGAATTTTCATCGGGGCACCCTCCAGAATAGTTCCAAATAATTAAAAAAAAATCTGTGTAAAGTTTCAGCTCGATCGGGTAACGGGAAAGGGTGCCCCTGGGCCGTTAAACATTTAAATCATTATTTAACAGCTCGCGAAGTCGATTTTATATAAGGTCTTCCAAGTTATTGATTAAATCAAAAAATATGTCAAACAAAAGTTGTAGATCCGGACAAGGAGCATCTTTTTTGGTGTATTAATATTTTTCATGCGACAAACGGTTTTCGAACAAAATCCGAAAAACTAAAAAAAAAAACTTTTTTTTTTCAAATTTTGAATGTTTAAAAGTTTCTTAAACGCTTTTTATTTATGAAGGTGAACAAAAAAAATGGAATTTTTATTTTCGAGAACTATTTTTTAAACATTTAAGGAGGGGGCATATACCGAAATATGCAAACAAGATAAAAAATTTTTTTCTTCTTATTTTCAGTGTTTGATATGTGATGAATGTTTCCTGAAAAGTTGGGGTCGAAATTCGCAAAAATATCGGAGATATAGACGTCATGATTTCGGGTAAAATGATCATATCTAATGTCTATATCTCCGATATTTTTGCGAATTTCGACCCCAACTTTTCAGGAAACATTCATCACATATCAAACACTGAAAATAAGAAGAAATTTTTTTTATCTTGTTTGCATATTTCGGTACATGCCCCCTCCTTAAATGTTTAAAAAATAGTCCTCGAAAATAAAAATTCCATTTTTTTGTTCACCTTCATAAATAAAAAGCGTTCTAGAAGCATTTAAACATTCAAAATTTGAAAAAAAAAAGTTTTCTTGTTTTTTAGTTTTTCGGAATTTGTCCGAAAACCGTTTGTCGCACGAAAAATAGTAATACACAAAAAAAGATGCTCCTTGTCCGGATCTACAACTTTTGTTTGACATATTTTTTTATTTAATCAATAACTTGGAAGACGTTATATAAAATCGACATCGCGGGCTGTTAAATAATGATTTAAATGTTTAACGGCCCAGGGGCACCCTTTCCCGTTATTCGATCGAGCTGAAACTTTACACAGATTTTTTTTTAATTATTTGGAACTATTCTGGAGGGTGCCCCGAAGAAAATCTTGAAAAAAAATTTTACCAAGAGTAAATAAGAGCCACCCTAGTGTATACCTACGTGCTACCACGCGTTTCACCCCCTCTTTCTTTCTTTAATCCTGTATAAAGTACTTATCCGAGTACCCATGTGCTGTGTAAGTGTTATTGTCAGCGGAGGACTTAGAGTTCCCGCAGAGACGTGAGTCAGAAGTTTTTACCGGCGGTTATCGGTCGTCCAATACTATGCCTATGGCCGTTGTTTCGCAACTCATCGGGATTTGATACCGATAAGCAGCAGGTGTGCACAGTTTAAGTAATCCAACAATCAAAGTGATAATTATCAAGTCACAGATTGTAGCGACTGAACGTAGGTTTCCTCGTTGTGTCTTCTTTATCGTGAAACAGAAATGTTCCTTCCCTCTTTTGTTCTTTATTTTATCGAACGATAAGTTTAAGATGATATCGAGGAAAAGGGATGACCTCCTTGCTATTCAATCACTTTGCGCTCACTACCCGGCTGGTGGCTGACGGGCAACCGACGCGACGAAAGAAACAGTGAAACGGTAAAACGGTAAACATTACGATCGGGATCATCTAATATTGGCGGAATATTATAGTTTATACTAAGAAGCTATCGATAGCCAAAGTACCGAAATTATCTAGTGCCCAGGCCAAGGCGAACCGTGTAACGTGACATTTCCACGAATAAGTGCAACGATGCCGCCTAATTTAATATACCAAATTTCTGCGGATAACAAAATGGTGGGAAATTAGAAGAGCGGGTAAGTGAAGTATCTGATATCGTGAAATGTAAATGACAGCTGCGATTAGACTACTTCAAATACATTATGTAAATCTTTTCTCGTCTTTGCGTTAAGTTTCTTCAGAAGCATAGTTAAAAGGGGGCACCGGTGTTACCCATTACGCGTTCAAGCACCAAATTATACACTGCCGTAGCAGAGAAGCGGTGAAGTACGGTGAAGGGTAAAAGATAAAAGGACCGCGCAGTGGACGACGACTGTTTCCTTGAATTTCTATGAAAAACTCGTGACAAGATGGCGAGAATCGACAGAATGCTGGACGTTTTGGTGATACTGTGTTGCGTGTTACCAATAACACGCGGCGCAAGCCCGTACACTTGTGTAATGTCTGGAGTCTGCAAATTCACCGACAGAGACGAGCCCCTGCCTCGGACATGCGTGTATAACGGGCCACCCCGACTAATCAACGATACACATGCTGAAGAGATGCTTCGAGAGAAGTGCCCGCAATACTTTCAGGACACCGGTACGTTATCATTATCACACGTAAGAGAAAGCAAAAGAGTGGAAGCCGATTCTTGGGTCGAGTATGTAATACTACTATGCTTCGCCCGTTTATATTCTGATTTTATAAAAAAAATATTTTCCTTAGTATTTTTTTTTTTTTTGAAAATAGTCGCACTCATCTGGATTAGCCAGGCATAATGAGCTGAGGCAAACTTCGAGATCCAAGAGTTTACCGTTCGAATGTTTTTAGGCGACAGACAAACACACAGACATATCAACTTTCTGCTTTATATATTAACGTATCACGAACGTCATCCGTTTTCCTTTCAGACACACCGGAATTATGTTGTGCCACTGACAACATTGAATACCTGGTCAAACAAATGAACATGGCTGTGGGCATCTTTGGCAGATGTCGAACGTGTTTAATGAACGCATTCAAGTTAATATGCGATTTAAGCTGCAGTCCCGAGCAAAGTAAATTTATGCAAGTTACAAAGGAAGGTGTTACTAACGAAGGCAAAAAATATGTCGAGGAAGTCGAGGTAAATGCACGAATTCGTTTGATAGTGGCCCAAAATGTAAAACAGATTCACCGACAGGTCGTTGTAGTAACAAGTTCGCGACAGAATTCTTCTCCCTTTACTTTTTACACATTTATTGATATTTCTTAGCCGTTTACTCGAACGATTCGATCTCACACTTGCGCCTCGTAGGTTTACGCTGCGAAAGAATATATGAGGGACACTTATGGTTCTTGTAAAAATGTCATCCACCCAGCGAGTGGCAATTTAGCCATGGACTTGGCTTGCGGAGTGCACGGAGCAAGTAGGTGCTCAGCCAAACTGTAAGTGTAGAACTGTGACATATTCGAAAGGGGACTCTCCCCTTTCTCTGCGTTGTAGTATCAGTACGCGAACGGTAAACTATGATAAAAAAAGCTAGCCAACGGGAAACGTTGATAATGATGGTTTAATCACGCTGGTGATAAACTCGCGTTTCTCTTGTTCACTACGATGGTGTTACAGATGGTACGAGTATCAAGGTGATCCGGATGTGAATAATTTCATTTCTTTCCGAATGCGTTTTCTCCCTGATAAACCTTACTGGAACGAATCAGCGAAAACATGTGACGACAACTACGAGGTAAATTAACGTTTAAGCCTTGGCGTATCTTAACATTTTCAGTGGTCTCGTCGCGTTTCCACATCGATATTTTATAACAACTCGAACAAGCGAAAAATCCACACTTTCCAAGTTACCCCCGCCACCACTCCTTAATTCGATAATTATTTTTACTCAGTTTTATAAAAAACATGCAACTTTTGTTTATACTTCTTTTCGATACCTCTCGCCGTTCTCAAGCTATTCCACGATAAAGAAAATCATCTGCATCTTTTCAAGACAAATAGTTTCGTATTACGGATGAAGTACTCTACTTGCACCCAAAGTTGCATAATTTCCTGAATTTCCGGGTTGCCTAAATTCCGAAAATATAGGAATGCAAGTTTTCATTATTAGACTAGATAGCGAAAGTGTACTTGGTACATCTGTAAAAGATTGCCGACCGATCGTCGTTCGACAGGGTTATCAAGCGTGTAGCTGCGTCGATTGTCCCACGGCTTGTCCTGTGAAGGAGCTGCCAGCAGGCAGCGGCGGCTTTCTCATCTTCGGATACAGTGGCTATGGATTCTTAGCAGGGCTAATAATCGCTTTATTCGTAATATTCGCTGCAGTCGTTTTCACACTTTTAAGAAGAATATGGCGTCCAGGTATCTCGTAAAACAATAATTCCATTCATTATTATACCTATGCTCGTAGAGATATATGTAAAATTGTGCTTGTACAGATAGACATATAAGTTTCTGTTCAACTTGATGGTAAAACTAGCTACAGAGGTGCCTCGTTAGCTGACCGCCGCCGTCGGCATCCCTACCAGTTCTTGGCGCTTGGAACCTGGAACTAAATAGGTACATAGTTTCACGCAGTCGCTTGTCCCAACACCCAAGCATGCTTCTTTTAACAGTCACACTGAATCTAAGTTCTTAATCGCTCACTGGAATTCTTGCAACTCTACCTCCCTCGATAGGCGACCAACCAGACATGGTCCCGGATATACGGCTTACCCTGACAGCTCACGAGGCACCTCTGCAGGCTGTCCCAGAATTGCGGGACAATCCGCAGCATGCAATATCCTGATGCAAAAAGACATCGAAAAGTCCTTTACCGTTTTGGGATCCGAGGCTTCGTTCTCGGGATATTAACGGTTGAATATTACTGATACAACTCCCGGGCCGCGCAGTTTAAAGCCGAAACGGCTGATTGTGAGCGCGGAGCAGTAGATGCAGACCTACAGACACAGTGGAGCCGACCGCGCTAACACATTTTCAGAGTCTGAACCAGCACGGTAGATTCTACTGTGTGTGAGGGTCTGTATCGACGCTTGCCTCCTGTGTGTGCGTGCCAGGGGTTCAGCGCTTAGCTGTTTCGGCTTTAAACCGCGCGGCCCGGAAGGTGCGCCGCTAATATTCAACTGTTAATATCTCGTGAACGAAGCCTCGGATCCCAAAACGGTAAAGGACTTTTCGATGTGTTCTTGCATCAGGATATTGCATGTTCCGGATTGTTCCTAAATTCTGGGACAGTCTGTGTATACACACATATATACATGCATGCATAGGTACCTATATCTGTATTCCGTCGCACGAGTACGAATCTTTCTATAGTTACAGATACTTTCGAAACTGAATTAGCGGAGATTAACAAGGGAGACAGTAAACCAAGAGGAATTTGTGGAGGAAGCGTTCAAAAGATGCTTGAAACTGGTTTTGCTGTTTGGGGGAAAGGTGTGTGTCCTCTCTGTTGCGTGACTGTACCGTAATCGAGTGAATTGCATTAGGTTCGATGAATGGAATAAACAGCTCCCGATATCTCGATATGTTTCATTTGTGTTACAACCCTGATGGTAATTAGTGCTATTATTATGGTTACAGCATTTGCGACACACCCGACTATAGCGTTGTTCACGTTATCGTACGTAATAGTGGCCCTGAGCTACGGAATCACGCGCCTTTCTATAACCAGCGATCCAATTGAAATTTGGGCAGCACCTACTAGCAGAGCCAGAATCGAAAAAGATTATTTCGATTCTCGTTTTCAACCTTTCTACAGGACCGAGCAGATTTACATAAAATCCGTGGGACTCGATAAGGTGGAAGAAATCTTTCAACTTTAACTCAAGTTAAACATTAACAAATAATTTTTTTTAACTTTCATTCGTTATTCGAAATTCTTATTTAAATAAAATTTTTGCCCATCTCTGCTGCCAACGCATGAAACTGATCCTTCTCGTTGTACCTATGTATGTATTTAGATTTCACACAATACATCGTCCGGTGTTGTGGAATTTGGTCCCATCTTCAACAGGACATTCTTACTCGCTGTGCACGAGCTTCAGAACCAAGTATTACAAGTAAGCGTTTCCCTTCATAGCATATCAGTTTGACACGACGTACACATGTACACATGTACTACGCGGTGACTGAAATTTTTCAGCTTGGACAAAACGAAGGAGAAGGATTGGAGCGCATTTGTTACGCTCCCGTTCGGAATGACTTTACCGGGCCCACTACTGTAGAACTCTGTACTGTGCAAAGCATATGGGGGTATTTTCAAAACAATCTCGACAAGTTCAATCAAATTGACGCATCTGGTCCTCACGAAATAAATTATTTGGATCATTTGTATAAGTGTGCGCAGTAAGTACCTAACTACAGCATTACACTAAACGTAACGAACAATTACCATCACCACTAAAGCAGATTTTGCCAATAGTTGTACCGATAGTTTCGGTTAAGTTAAATCTAACGTTAAATTTCTTATTTTCGCCTAAAGAAATGCCTATAACCCGGAGTGCATGGCATCGTACAGAGGGCCTGTTATACCTGCGATAGCTTACGGAGGATTTCTTCAAAAGAACGAATTTAACTACGATTCAAAAGACTATATCAAAGCGACCGGATTGGTTCTAACATTTATGGTGAAAAACTCTCTGGACGAGTCTGTACTTGCTTCGGCACACAAATGGGAACAGCGGTAAGTGCTCCTTGATCGTTGCGTTGGCAAGCAAGCCATAGGTACTCAAGTACATATACATATCGGTTGATAAGCGTAGTAGAAAAGCCAGATCGGTAGTACAGAAGGAAAAGAAGTAAGGCAAGGGAAAGTCCAATCGGTTGATCTTTCAGATTTATCAACTTTATGAAGGAATGGGACGCTACGAAGCGTCCGGATTTCATGGATGTCGCGTATACTACTGAGAAGTCGATTCAAGATGAATTGGAACGGTCCTCGAGAGCGGAAATGTCGACGGTAGTCATCAGCTATGCATTAATGTTCCTTTACGTCACCGTTGCTCTGGGTAAAATAAAAGGCTCCTTCAGAGGATACTTTGTAAGTTTTCCCGCCGTTCAAGCTAAGTAGCCCCGTGCCCTCTCTGACTTTAATGAATATTATTTGTTACACGATGTCAGGCGCACAGTAAAATAATGCTGAGCGTTGGCGGAATTATCATAGTAATGGCATCGGTAGCTTGTTCCCTTGGTATATTCGGCTACATCGGGACACCCACGTCACTACTTACGATCGAGGTAAACGACACCATCGAGATACTAACGGAATAAGTGAAAAGAACTTAACGTAGCGACAAATCACTCGTCCTACACAGGTCATTCCATTCTTGGTATTAGCGGTGGGAGTGGATAATATCTTTATATTGGTCCAAACGCATCAAAGAAATCCAAGACACAGGGGAGAAACGATACCGGACCATATTGGAAGAATCCTGGGCGAAGTTGGTCCATCGATATTGCTCACCAGCGCGTCCGAGTGCTTCTGCTTTTTGATCGGTCAGTACATTCCGCATATCTGTACACAGGTAGGAGATACATATGTACTAGGGTTTGTCGGTTTTAAAAAACCGGTTTTATTTATAAGTTTGTAAAATTCGAAAACCGGTTTTAAATTTAAAAAACCGGTTTTATATAAATACTAGAATTAATATGCAGAAATGAATTAATAATTTAATTGAAAACGTTAACATTTTGACTTGAAATCGCTTCGGACACAAGCATATTATAGTAGGTAACAGTTTACTGTAAAACTAATCTTCATGAGTTAATATTCTTCGGAAAAAAATACTAAAGGAATAAAGATATATAATTTGGTAACACCTTTTAAAATATTTATATTTTGTACGGATTTTAGTTATTATAATTTTTTTCATTTGGTTTTTTATAGATAGAGTATATTTTATTTTGTTATATTTTCGTAATTCCATAGTATTAAGGAAACTGAGATTTTTTAAAATAAGTACAAATATTTATTTACTATTTTAATTATATTTTTTTGTGAAAATTCGAAAACCGGTTTAACCGGTTTTTTGGGAATAGTGGAATTCGAAACCCGGTTTTTTGAAAAGTCGGTTTTTGTATAAACCCTAATATGTACATATATTTGTATATGTAAAACTTCTGCTCCATCAAAATCTCATCATAATCCGGATTTTCATTTCTCTATACACTGCCAGGTACACTGTCCACGATGCCGGCTGTAAATACTTTCGCGCTTTACGCGTTCTTGTCTATTCTTATAAATTTCCTTCTGCAAATAACAACCTTTATTAGCCTGCTGTCGCTGGATGCTCAGAGATCCAAGGTAAGAAAAGTAACGTTGTACAGCAGACATGCCTCGTATGTTCCTACCGATCTATCTGCCGTGAAAGCAAACTGTACACTATTTCCCAACGATATTTCGCAATGTTTCAGAACAATTTGTTGGACGTATTCTGTTGCGTGAAAACGAAGAGACAAGATCATCAAGACGACGATAGCGCCGGTTTTATACAAACGATATTTCAACGTTTTTACACGCCCTTTATTATGAAAACATCGGTTAGAGTTATCGTGTTAATCGTGTTCTTCGTCGTCCTGGTCGTGCAGGCTGTAGTGGTGCCAAACATTGGTATCGGTTTAGATCAGAAGCTCTCTATGCCCGTGGATTCTTATGTCTTGAAATATTTTCAGGTAACTTGTTTATCTTGCACGAAACCTGAATTCTCATTTTCAGTACATAATGCGAGTCAATGAGAAGCAATGATAATTTTCAGTTTATGAACGATCTGCTGTCAATGGGCCCGCCTGTCTACTTTGTGCTAACACCTGGCCTCAATTATAGCCACACGGAAACTCAGAACATTATTTGTGGCGGTCAAGGTTGTAACTCGGATTCTCTTTATACGCAAATCTACTCGGCGTCTAAACAACCTGGCGTGTTAGTATACTATATCTTCGTGATGTGTCCACTGTCTACCAAAGATGGGCAACATTTTTATTCGACAAATGACGAATTCATTTTTTCACTTTTATTCGTCATTCGAAATTTTATTCAAATAAAAATTTTGCCCATCTCTGCTGTCTAAGCTCTGCATTGTCAATGTGACACGTTGTGCAAAATTCGGTTCCACTAGACTCGAGAAATTTCTCATCGAGTCGTTTCGTTTCAGATCGTACTTGTCGAAAGCAGCTTCCTCCTGGATAGACGATTACATGGACTGGTCGACGATTTCCGATTGTTGCAAATACTTTCCGAATAATCAATCCTTCTGCCCACATCCCGACAGTAATTATCCCTCGTTTTCTCATTCCTCGTGAACAGAGCCAAGAGATTGGATCAGAAGAAAACTGTAATGTACTTACATGTGCGTATTTCGCGTTCCAGTTGGTACGTGCCTTCCTTGTAATATTCATACAACCGGGGACCGGCCTGACGCAAGCAGCTTCCGGACCTACATACCGTACTTCCTCCAAGACATTCCAGATGAAGCTTGCGCGAAATCTGGTCGTCCTTCGTATCTTGACGTACGTATAACTCCGTAAATCTGCTAATATTTTCCACTCTTTTCTATCTGTATTTCCAGCGTTGAGCGGGACGATGGTTCTTTACACTGCGTAATGGATGTATTTGCGACTTTACAGGGAATGAATTACTATGTCGACAGATATGGTCAGGTCGATGTTGGCGATAGTTACTTTATGGGTTATCACACCCCGCTAAAAAAATCATCGGACTGGTACGAAGCGCTCAGGTATGCCAGACGGATAGCCGATAATATTACAGCGATGGTAAATAATGAAGGCTTAACCGATGATAAAGTAACCGTGTTTCCATACAGGTTTGTTATACGAGTATATTTTGTGTGTAAATATCATGTCTATACGTAGCTCCAACACTTTCATTTCGTGTACTTTTGTAACGGTATCACCATCATAACCACCAGTGGCAGATTTAAGGAAAAAGGCCCAGGTGGCAAACGTTCTGAGGGGCTCATTTTTGCGGGAAAATGAAGAGGTAGTTTACTAAAAACGGGCCAAGTGTAGTAGTACAGATAAAAATATAGGGCCCTGGGGGGCCTTCTGGTTAAGGGGACCTTCCGGTCTAAAAGTCGATTTTTTTTTTATTTCATTTTTCGAATGTTCAACCTTTTAGGAATACGGGTTTAAAAGGATTTGTTGAAATTCGTAAAATTCCAGAAGTTATAGGCATTTGAGTAGCGGCAAATGCATGGGCAACAACCGGGCACTCGGCGCTCACGTAAACCTTTAAACGCGTTTTTCTCGAAACAGTGTTCTCAAAACGGTGGGACCTGTATCTCCAAAAGTTATTATCTGATTCCACTGAACCTTTTTTTATTTTGAAGAATATACTTCTGGCTAGGGGGGGGGGACTAGAAAAAATTACAAAAAATTGAAAATTTATAATTTTCAAAGGCGTTGAAAGGACGAAAAATACAGGGGAAAGTGTTTTAAAACTTCAAGTGCCGTTATTTTCTACAAAAAATGTCATTTTTCTAATTTTTTCTAGTTCCCCCCTCCCCCCCTAGCCAGAAGTATAATCTTCAAAATAAAATAAGTTTCAGTCGAATCGGATAATAACTTTTGGAGATACAGGTCCCACCGTTTTGGATCAGTTTTTTGACGCCTTGACTTTAACGACTCCCCAGGGCCGTCTGCAATGATTAATTATAAAACAAAAAATATATTTCTATAACTTAAGACATCCTTAATACAATGCAAAAAGTCCCATTAAATTATATATAGTAGTTTTCCTTTAATTAATTCCTAAAAATCACCTATTTTTTTGGGCTCTAGACCGGAAGGTCCCCTTAAGGGCCCAGGCGGCAACTGCTCATCAGCCGCCCGTTAAATCGGCCACTGATAATTACCATAATCAGCACACCCTATTGCCTTTCATGTGCATCTCCCGCAAAATCTCGACTCGCATCTTTTCTCGAAGGGAAACAGCTTGAAATCGTTTCAGCATATTCTATGTCTATTACGAGCAATATCTGACGATCTGGATAGAAGCGATATCGTCGTTAAGCCTGTCTCTGTGTGTCATCTTCGTGGTGACTTTATTTCTGACAGGACTGTCGCTATTTTCGGCGGCGATGGTACTATTGACGGTGCTCATGATAATTGTAAACATAGGTGGTCTCATGTATTGGTGGAATATAGAGTTGAACGCGGTTTCCCTCGTCAATTTAGTAATGGTACGTACGCATGCATGTAAATGCACATACGTAGTAGGATTAACTTCAACAGCACGGATTATTACGGATTCGTTACAGGCTGCTGGCATTTCCGTAGAGTTTTGTAGTCACATTATACATTCGTACTTGACTTCAACGGCAATTGCGAGACTCGATCGAGCAACGGAGACTCTTAACGAAATGGGCAGTTCCGTAAGTAAATATCTATGTATATGTATATATATACGTATATGTAAGATAACTAGAGAGGTTAAGCCGACTATCCGGCCACTTTTATAGTCGGCAACTAGTCGGCAAAAGGGGCCGATTGATCGTCTCCCTTTTTGTGAATACTTAACAATTTTTCTTCCTTTGTTTCTAACAAATTTTATAATTTTGCTACTAGAAATGTACCGACTAGTGGCCGACTATCCGGCCACTTTTATAATCGGCGACTAGTCGGCTTCTTGGGGGCCGATTAATCGGCTAGTCGGCTAGTCGGCTAGTCAGCCAAAACCCTAGTCGGTACATCTCTAAAGATAACTCTTACGCGAGACTTTATTAGTGGATATATTTTATAACGCGGGCCTGTAGCAATGTTATTAGAATACTGATGATTGCGACGAAAATGCTCCTTGTGCGTGTGCATATGCACGCACATATGTACAACTTATATATTCTTTTTCGACACAGGTCTTTTCTGGAATCACTTTAACGAAAATCATTGGAATCATTATACTGGCGTTTTCCAAAACTCAAATCTTCCAAGTATTTTACTTTAGAATGTACTTGGGTATCGTGGTGTTCGGCGCCGCGCATGGCCTGATATTTTTGCCCGTATTGTTGAGTCTCATAGGTAAAGGAAAATCCTACGTATCTTATCATAATTATTATACATACATATATGGTACTACATGGTAACAACCCGTTACACTTGATGTGCATTAAACGGCAATTGATTGTAGGACCTCTAGGGCGACCACGTAGCTGAGCACTGCGATCAAACATGTAAGTTCGTTGGACGATTATAAGAACAAACTGTAAGCCCTACGCGAAAACCGTGATTGATTCCAGTTTTACGCAGGATAGTCACGCAAATGGCAAGATTTCGTATGTACATATCAATCTACACGAGTACTGAACAGCGAAGAAAATTCCCTTTACATCTATTCCTATCCTTTATTACTACGATCTTGATGGCGGATTGCAGCCATTATTATTTAGTTATTATTTGCTATATATGGATAACCCTGTGTTATCGGTTAGAAAACGTGGCGAATGCCCGATATTCCGATCTAGTCTTTCTCGTGATATTCACGAAATCTAAGATTAAGGAGAATGCGTATATATATGTATGTACCTTCATTGTACGTGCGAAGCTCTTCCAACGGTTCTCGTCACCGGACGTCTACGAAACGAATGAATGACCAGAATGACGCTTCTTCGTCAAATCGTCGCTATTTGTATACGTTCGGTGGTGATTGGTTGAGTACGGCATATGTATGTGTTAGTGGAACGTCAGTTATCTAGATCTAGAAAATATCATTGTAGATACTTGCGCTCGCCTCTATGTTAAATAAAAACCAAAGCTTCAGAAGGAAAGAGCAAACATTCCAGACTAACATTTAATGCCCCAACGATCTGACTTGTCAACTTTTCTGATCCCATCGCCTCTACCCATCGTTCCACGTTCCACTTAAATAATGGACCTATACTACTTAAGGACAAAATTTCGGTATACATCGTACAACTACATCAAAATTCAACTACATTGATTCAACTACTTGCACAAAATCGGTGTAGTAGTACAACTTTTATGGCAATACCTTTCGCACGTGTGTACGTATACATCGAATTTGACGCAAATCGCACACATACGTATTAAGTATGCATGCGTGTGTGGGGGGCGCTCCGGATTCCGGAACGCGCGAACGCGCCACGCACAGTCAGTGATGCCAGAATCGGGACCGGAGTTCTCGAGAATTTCCCCCACCACGCATGCACACTACGCCGGAGCTGCGTGTCCGTGAACTCGGCGCTTCGCACAACGTCGGGAAGACGAGAGAGAAAACGAATGTGTGTCTTTCTCTCTCGCTCTTGAAACGCTGTGATCCAAGGAGAGGTGCAAGCGACACGCGGCCGTGCGCGATCTTCTCGAGTGCCTCGAGATACACTTTTCACTTTCTGACATATGTATAATACTCTTGTAATGAAAAAAAAATTGAAAAAAATTTTGTTACGGAAATCACGTTTTAAGACCTCCTGATTACGTTTTGACTATTTAGAAAAGAGCTTTTTTTAAATATCTCATATATTTGTTAACACGATTACGTTTAAACGGCAAAATGGATTTCAATGAAACTTTATATTTAAATGGTTCTTCGATATTTCAGATATACGAACTAAATTCTACATAAAAAAAAGTTAAATAAAGTTCTTCTGTAACTTCTTTAACAAAGAAAAATGTACATTCATAATTTCTTGTTTTCATTTTAAATTTCCGTACTTTTTATTTGAGCTATTTCTATTTTTCAAACCTTAAAATGAATTTTTTTATTAAAAGATGAATATTTTAATACTGTAAATTAGTGAACTTTGTTAAAATTAGAATCCACTCTTGGCCAGTACCATGCACGCTGTAGCAGCCTTCGATAAAAAATATTTTTTCAGGGTATGATCTAAAATCTAAAATCTAAACGTAATCACATTTCTCGCTAGATTTTTCGATAATCATATCAAGTTGCGACAAAGAATCACGCACTGTTTACAAATTAATTACGCGCAGCGTGCACGGTACCGCTCGATGGAAACTACGGGAAAGCGGTGGTCTCTTTCATCGGGAGCGAAATGTAAACAATTGGTTATGCAACGCTAACATCGCGATACATGTTGTACACTAAAATGTATAAAAACATTACTAAAATAGAAAAGAAAGGCAGCACGTAAATATATCAATTGGGTTCGATATATTGACGAAATGTAAGACTGAAATAATGCTACAATTGTTTACATTTCCAAAGGATAGAAAGCAAGCAGAGGAATTTACTATAATACATGCGACAGAATTTCCAGATAATTGTTACATATAAAATGAATATAATTAAGAATATACATTTATTTGCACAATTATCTCGAAGTTCTCTCTATAAATCATATGTACAGCAAGCAAGCGAATTTATTGCAAGGATAGAACAAGAATTGCGTGAGGTAAATCGAACAACTATTTACATATTCGCGATGTCCAAAAATCGAATGAAATAGAAAATGGATGAAATTGATAATATTCTGGACATCACCAATTTGCATTACCCGACGTAGAAGGAAAATCCGCGAGGCCATCAACGGCATGTAAACGTAAACTACTCTTTTGCTTCTTCGCAAAAGTTGCATATAAATTCTCAGATGACATGAGAGATATGTAGATGTTTGTCATCTACCTCCATGGTCTGAGCTGTTTCCCCGTGCGCCTTTAATGCCGATTTCGTTACGCAAATGGCTTTGATGATGGTCGAACAAAGTCGGTTTCGTTTCTTGTTCTTTATGTCGGGAAGCATGGAAAACGATCTTTCAGCATCGGCGTTTGAATTTGGAAGACTTCTAATGGAATTTAATAATTCCTGCAAACATGGATATTTAAATGAGCCTTGATCGTTTCGCGTTAACAACACCGTTTTCCAAACATCATCGAAAGCTAATGTACAAAGCATCTGCTTGTCTGCATTTGCAAAATTCAGGTGCAATGTCGACCATTCGTTTTGCAAACCGTCTTCGTCGAAACCGCCCAATTTCTGAGCAATAAAGAGAACACTTTTAAAGGAAGTGTCTCTGTCATTATCTACTAATGCCAAATGAGGCTCAAAAACACATAACTTGCTCAGAAATTCGTCATCGATTGGCAATCGATTACGAATTTCGTTTGCAGCCGTTATGTAAAACTTAATACAATTTTCTCGAACGGTTTGAACAACATCGGGTTTGCCTTCTGCAACTAATTGACAAAGAAAAGTGTCACAATCCGGACCTAAATGAATACTATTAAATGCGATTTGATTATCGCCTCTTGAAAAATCTATTAATTTTACTAAATCCATATGCTTCAAAAGCTGCGGTTTCAAAAAATTACGTAAAATATTATACAAAAGTGTTTTGGCAGTATTTTGAAGCAAATGGATTCTGGTTTGTTGCGATTAAAAGAATAAACTAAAGTCATTAAAATACTCTAGAACGTATTTCAAAAACAGAAGATATGCTTTCGCTTCTGGATATTGCATGATGATAAGCACATATTCCCCAGACTTTGTCTTCTCATCTACGACCAATTCTTGCAGAAAGTGCAACACACTGTCGCAATCTTCTAAAAGTGTAACTACGAATGAGTAACGCGATAACCATCGCGTAGTACACAATTTTAAAATTCTGCGACTTTTCGATTTTTGGACACCGCGAATATGTAAATAGTTGTTCGATTTACCTCACGCAATTCTTGTTCTATCCTTGCAATAAATTCGCTTGCTTGCTGTACATATGATTTTTAGAGAGAACTTCGAGATAATTGTGCAAATAAATGTATATTCTTAATTATATTTATTTTATATGTAACAATTATCTGGAAATTCTGTCGCATGTATTATAGTAAATTCCTCTGCTTGCTTTCTATCCTTTGGAAATGTAAACAATTGTAGCATTATTTCAGTCTTACATTTCGTCAATATATCGAACCCAATTGATATATTTACGTGCTGCCTTTCTTTTCTATTTTAGTAATGTTTTTATACATTTTAGTGTACAACATGTATCGCGATGTTAGCTTTACATAACCAATTGTTTACATTTCGCTCCCGATGAAAGAGACCACCGCTTTCCCGTAGTTTCCAGCGAGCGGTACCGTGCACGCTGCGCGTAATTAATTTGTAAACAGTGCGTGATTCTTTGTCGCAACTTGATATGATTATCGAAAAATCTAGCGAGAAATGTGATTACGTTTAGATTTTAGATTTTAGATCATACCCTGAAAAAATATTTTTTATCGAAGGCTGCTACAGCGTGCATGGTACTGGCCAAGAGTGGATTCTAATTTTAACAAAGTTCATTTTTTAATAAAAAAATTCATTTTAAGGTTTGAAAAATAGAAATAGCTCAAATAAAAAGTACGGAAATTTAAAATGAAAACAAGAAATTATGAATGTACATTTTTCTTTGTTAAAGAAGTTACAGAAGAACTTTATTTAACTTTTTTTTATGTAGAATTTAGTTCGTATATCTGAAATATCGAAGAACCATTTAAATATAAAGTTTCATTGAAATCCATTTTGCCGTTTAAACGTAATCGTGTTAACAAATATATGAGATATTTAAAAAAAGCTCTTTTCTAAATAGTCAAAACGTAATCAGGAGGTCTTAAAACGTGATTTCCGTAACAAAATTTTTTTCAATTTTTTTTTCATTACAAGAGTATTATACATATGTCAGAAAGTGAAGTGTATCTCGAGGCACTCGAGAAGATCGCGCACGGCCGCGTGTCGCTTGCACCTCTCCTTGGATCACAGCGTTTCAAGAGCGAGAGAGAAAGACACACATTCGTTTTCTCTCTCGTCTTCCCGACGTTGTGCGAAGCGCCGAGCTCACGGACGCGCAGCTCCGGCGTAGGGTGCATGCGTGGTGGGGGAAATTCTCGAGAACTCCCGTCCCGAATCTGGCAACACTGCTCCCGTCCCGAATCTGGCATCACTGAGCGTATTTCCCGTGGACACTGGCCACGCACCGCCGCCAAACAACGGTACAAAACAGAGTTGTTGGTTGTTGGTCCATTGAGATTTCATTCGTTCTCATACATTTTTTCACAACGATGAATTAACATCCCTCTAAAATGTCGAAAGCAAAAGTATCGGCGGAATGGAGAAAACGTGTAAAGTCCGAATACATGCGTCTGCGGCAAATGAAGCGTTATAAACGGGCGGATGAGGTGAAGATAGCTTGGAATCAAAACCGCAAGGTTATGTCTGGTCGGTATTTCGCTCACTCTTCGAAGCAAAACTTTCCGTTCCATCCCCTTTAACCGGCTGTAGTCGTAAATCACGTGGCAACAACCACTGCCAAATTACAAATTCGTGACTCGCACGATCTGTTCGTTACAGGCCCGTTGATCGTTCCCCCGCAATAGTTTTCTCCTTTGTATCAAAATATAAAAACTAAGTAATCCTGCCGTGTTCAAAACACTCCGCGCACACCTTCTCCTCCGCTAATCTGTATTTTATGTTTGAATCGCGCGATTAGACCTTGTAATGAGTGAACAGAAACGATGGGCGGACGGAAAGGCGATGTGGCTTGCTATGCAAGACATTCCGCCGCATGTATCTTGCATGAAAAAGGCGGAAGTTAGCAGTTCCGACGGCGATATACAAATGTGTCCCGTTAAAATCATTAACGCCGTCACTCCTATACCGACCATGTACACCTGGGCACCTATACAACAGAACTTTATGGTCGAGGACGAAACAGTACTGCACAATATACCATATATGGGCGATGAAATTTTAGATCAGGATGGCACATTTATCGAGGAACTAATAAAAAACTACGACGGGAAAGTATGCGCCAGGATTGTTTCGCGATTTATGATGTAGCGCACCGAGCAGTTGAGAATTAACAATCTACATCTCTGTAAACCACCATAGGTCCACGGAGACAGAGAATCTGGTTTCATGGACGATTCGATATTTGTGGATCTAGTAAACGCTTTAGCGCAATATGAGAAAGAAGACAAGGAAAGGGAGCAAACGAAGAAAGGGAAGGAGAAAGAGGAGGATAAGGATAGGAAGGACAACAGTCTTAAGCTAGAGATCAAAAGCGAAAAGTCATCGGAGGATGTTAAAATGGATGGGACCCCATTCCCATCGATACATATATTCAACGTAAGCAAAGCGACTAGACGTTCTGTAACGTCTGTAAGATTTATGATGCCCGTTCGTCAACTTTTCAGGCAATATCTAGTATATTCCCCGACAAAGGTCGACCAGAAGAACTGAAAGAAAAGTACATCGAGCTAACAGAAAGATCGGACCCGAACGTTTTGCCTCCGGAGTGTACGCCGAACATCGACGGAGTAAATGCTAAAAGCGTACCTAGGGAGCAAACGATGCATTCCTTTCACACACTCTTCTGCAGACGATGCTTCAAATACGACTGCTTCCTGCACCGTAAGTGTAACCGCAGCGACGAGTAAGCTTCGATCTTCTCGAGTTGAATACGTTAATTCGTTTACAACGTACTGCGTAATGGGCATAGATACTGGGTGACCGTCGGTTTAAATTCAGCATCTGTTAAGGGAGTGTCCTGCTTTACAAAGTCCAAAAAAATGATTTTTTCGCGAATTTTTTTGAAAGGGAAAGGAACAATTGATCTTCGTAAACTTTTAGGTATATTTAAACATATATTCGATGAGTACAGAAATTTTTTTTTCTCATAAAATTATAGAATATGGCAGATTCATCAACCGATTCTCGGAGTGCTTTGCCACTGCAGTCTCCAATTGGCGGGAAGGATTCTGGTTGTAATTCTTGTCTGAATGAAAAAATCAAAATGGTTTTTAATGCTCATATATTTTTCTTCTGGGTGAACTAAGAAAAAGCCGAAAAAAGCGCGAAATCATAAATTTTTTTAGTTTGAGAAGAAGAATGTCTATTTTTTGAAGACAACATTTGACTTTAACGTGCTATAAAAATGATTTAAAAATAATTTTTTAACAATCTTTTTAGTTCACATAGAAAAGAATTTAATACTGATAGAGCATAAGCTTTGGTTCAATTCAATAGGCCGCATAGTTTTTTTGCTATCACACCCGCCAATTTTAAAGAATCGTAAAACTGAAAACTGGAGAAATCGCGCTTTAAAGTTTTCGCTCGCGGTCGATCGCTACAATTCTCTGCGTTCAACTTATAAAATTTCTAACTCACTCTGCTCTACGACTATTCTGTACTATTACACTGCACAACTCTGCCGTTTCGATTGTCTTTAAAAGTAATGATCGACGAATGGGGACGCGTCAAAGGGTGAAGCACGCGTCCGTGTCCGGCCGAGCGCTCGCACATATGCTCGCCGCTTACCTGCTCTCGGTTCTGTATCTTTAAAAATACTTCGAATTGGCCGCTGTAACTTTGTGAATACATTCTTGGATGGTTTATCTATCGATTTAGGCAATGAAAAAAAAATCTGTTTTTTGGACTTTATAAAGCAGGCTCCCCCCTTAATTCTAATAATTTACGATTCCTGATTTATTGTGGCAGCGAGGGGAACGTCGCCGCAAGGTAAACATCAACACCGCACACAATTCAACGCATCGTATTCGAATGAACGCTTCTTTTCATTTCTCGTTTTCCTTCTTCTTATTTTGTTCGGTACCAAGATATCGCCAACCAGATATTCACCCACAATCCTACTTTGTATTCTTCGTTAATCGTAGCGACTTGTAGAAGATTCCTTTCACTGAACTTACGTCGTTACGTTACATCGTTAGGTCTTCAAGTCTGCCACCCTGGGCCGAATTTACAGAAACGGAAAGGGCCTGATCTGAAACCGTTCTCGGAACCGTGCGGATCAGAATGTTACATGCATCTGGTAAGAGCGATAAATGTGGAACTCGATGGATCGCCGTCAGGAAACTGAGCGCGTACGATATCATGCCAGTAACTTTGTTCCGCAGGAGGGGATGAAGGAGAAACTTGCCGCTCAAGCGGCTGACATAAAGGACGAGGAAAGCGATGAGAAACGCGGTGGTCCTAGAAAAGTACGGAAGCAAGCGAGCGTGGATTCCGGAAACGAAGCGAGTAGCGAAGACAGCAACGACAGCAATAAATACAGTCAAGGGGGTGGTTGCCAAGGTAAAACGATCGGTCGTTCATTCCTCCACACCATCCGATCCCACTGCGATTTCTTTCTCACGATAGTTTTATGAACTAGCCGGATGTACGTAAATTTATATCATGCGGTGTTAGATTTTAAGCAGAACGTTAACAAAGAGACGAAGCCTGAAGGGTCGATGGAGGATCAGGCTCAACCGGAGAATCAAGCGCCGTTCACGCTTCTCGGTCTCGACAAACGGGTAAAAACGGAAAGCGAACTTTCGTGGACTGGTTCGGAGCAGAGCTTGTTTCGAGCCCTTCACAAAGCTTTCCCTGGCAACCCGTGCGCACTGGCACAGATAATGCTGACGAAGACTTGTCAAGAGGTGTATCAGTTCGCGCAAAAGGAAGCCTCGGACATCCCCGCGATCGAGAACTTAAAAGACTTTACCCCACCGCGAAAGAAGAAGAAGAAACATCGGCTGTGGTCGATGCATTGTAGAAAAATACAGCTGAAGAAGGATTCTGGTAATAGGAGAAATGCGTAGACGTTACCACGTAACGTATAATTGAATTTCTCACTTACGGCTTACTTTATAAACCATTATTTTCTTGCTTTCGCGAAAGGTGCTAATCACGTCCACAACTTCGCGCCGTGCGACCATCCAGGAAGACAGTGCGATAACTCGTGCCCGTGTATACAGGCTCAGAATTTCTGCGAAAAGTTTTGTCAGTGCAGCAGCGAATGTCAGAACCGATTCCCGGGATGTAGGTGCAAAGCCCAATGCAACACGAAACAGTGCCCCTGTTACCTGGCCGTAAGGGAATGCGACCCGGACCTTTGCCAGACCTGCGGTGCCGATCAGTTTCATATCACCAAAATATCGTGCAAGAACGTCAGCGTTCAACGTGGCCTTCGTACGTATCCTCCATTTTCCCGCACAGCAATGATTTTATACAAAAGCGATAGCTTGATCCGGTTGGTAAACCGGGACGAAGATAGAAAGAAAAATTCTTTTTCAGACAAACACCTTTTAATGGCACCATCGGACGTGGCTGGTTGGGGGATATTTCTTAAGGAATCCGCGGCAAAGAATGAGTTTATCTCTGAATACTGCGGCGAAATTATAAGTCAAGATGAAGCCGATAGAAGGGGCAAGGTGTACGATAAATACATGTGCAGCTTTCTCTTCAATCTTAACAATGGTAAGAAGCATCGTAAAAACCGCTCGCTCCACCTTCGCGGTATCCTTCCACTGCTAAACAGAGGAGGAATCATATACTAACATAGTATACCGAACGTTTAGATTTCGTCGTGGATGCTACACGAAAGGGGAATAAAATAAGATTTGCGAATCATTCGATAAACCCGAATTGTTACGCAAAAGTGATGATGGTAAACGGTGACCACAGAATTGGTATCTTTGCCAAAAGAGCCATTCAACCTGGCGAGGAATTGTTTTTTGACTACAGGTGAAGCGTTTAATCTTTCTTTAGCAGGCCCGGATTAAAGGGGGGGCTAGGGGAGGCTGTAGCCCCGGGCCCCACTTTCCAGGGGGGCCCCGTTCTAAGCAATTTAAACTCGTTATTGTTTAAATTTTTGTTACCCCCCCCCCCCCCCCCCCCCCCTTTCAACCACGGGGGCCCTCAAAGGTTGGATAGCCCCGGACCCCAGAAATCTTAATCCGGGCCTGTTCTTTAGTACATATGTACATACCATACACGCGTTACGATTGCGGTTTTTACAGATACGGACCCACGGAGCAATTGAAATTCGTTGGAATCGAGCGTGAGATGGAATTTTTATAGTATGCGTGCGAGACAATAATTCATTAGGATACATTATTTAAGGTTGCACAAGGCAAGGGGGAATATGGAAATATAGTATAGAGTGTCGACGATGGTAAAGTGGTGGAGGAGATATTGTACAAACTATATACATAGTAAATGTTTTCATCCGCATCGGGCTACATCTCGTAAAATCATTATACTTTAATTTCTGACCAGCACAACATGGCGATATGCTTTTACTTTTCAACAGTATCGAATATCGATTAATAAAATATATTTCAGAAAACGTGACGTTTATATCGTCATTTATGACCCTGTCGAACAGCTCAACGCCCGATAAGCGGGTTTGCTGCGCTGCACGTTAAAGGAACAATATGAATCTCCTACGTACAGCAAGGGAAACATAGACGTAAGAATTTCTCGCAGGCCGAGACTTCGCGTGGCGAACTATAAAAAGCGCGATGCTAGTCTATCGGTCGTATACATTAACGGAAATGTGGCAGAGCTTGCGATGGAGTTACCTCGAACGGATTATAGAAAAGCTTTGCGTTAAACTTGGCTTGTAATTCGGCCACCAGTTGCAGTTCTCACGACCGCAGAAACGGTTGCACGAGTGTTCGGTGGTATCGCCGTCGTCGTGTTGTCTACTAGATTTGCGCTATAAGTTTCATAGTCAAATTAATCGAGAATTCGTACCGCGAGTGCCAGTGTTTAAATATGAGAACAATAGCAACGGCCAAAGTATCGATCGAATAAAACTGATTTATTATTCCCCTCAAGAAAACAATACACCTTTGTAAAATAGTACTCGAGGTTTGTCCCCGTTTAATCTGTGTGTGTCTGGAAACTTTCCCATTGATTGTTTCGATCTGAAATGTGTTACATAGAGAAGGCCGATTTGTAATGAGGAAAGGAGGAGCGAAGAAGATGGAATAAACGGTGACGGAGAGAAGTCGAAGAGTCAAAGCGACAGAGTCGGAATCGAACGCAACGAGGATGGGAGACCTGCCTGTCGCTGATATGCCAGAAGAAGGTAATCCGAATTGTCGAGTACCATTAGTTAATTTTATATTTTGCAATGCCAATAGCGTGCGCGCGATCAGGTAGATAGATTATGAGATGGGTACCTACAGCAATTTCCAATACTATAAAATCGGGATGTAAACGTTTAACACGTTGGCGGTATCGTAGCGGTACGCTGTTGGGGCATAAGACGCAAGTATACATATATTATCGCCCATGCAGGTAAATCGGCGGATCTAGGGGCACGTAAACGAAATTCATGGAGTTAAGATTTGTCCCGACCACGATTCTCAGTTCATCGGAATGGATGCTAAACTATCAACATGAACGATCAGTCTCGGAATAGTCGTGATTCCGACTATCTGGCGAGTGAACTTGAACTGGAATTAGGAGCAATTGAAGCTGACCCTGTCGCGAATGCTCCTCGCCCTCGTTTATTGTCGTGTACGCGGGACTAAGTACATACGTGTGCGTTATTCGCGAAAGAAAATAAAAGGTAACTCTGTCCTCGGCAATCTCGACGCTCCTATCAGCATCGACACGTATTTAGCGTTAAGCACGTGTTTAACGAAGAGTAGAACAGAGTTTCGAAACGTTCGTTTACACGCGAATGGGCTGAGCGAACGTTAACCATGGAAATTATACGAATAAGAGACACCGAATGAATTTCTGACGACGGAACAGAACGAAAATAATTCTTGCTGGCCGGTAGCCAACGTCCGAAACTAATATACGCACCGTGAGGAATCGCAAACGTGCGCTTTGCCTTCCCCATCTGTTCCTCCTTTACTACTTTCCCCTGCGCTTTTAGATAGCATGCACTGACACGCATCCGTTTTCGGCCCTTATTCCTTTTCCTAAGTAAGCAAATTGTATGCACATATATATGTGCACTGTTGGACGAAGCTGAATAATCGATATGTTTGCCATTGTACCGAGAAAAGAATCAATCGAATGAATCCCCTTTGTATTACCTACTTACGATCCGCCGCCGCGTCTACACACATATGTACATTATCTTTCGCGTGTTTCCGGTAACGAGCACCGTTCGAAAGAACCTACATATATTGTCTACGCAGACGGAAAACAAAAGATAGTATAGATAGTAGGGTGGAGTGAAAAAAACTTTTTTTCGATGATCAATTTCTAATAGTGCGGAAAAGTTGTCTACTTGGCCCAATAAAACGTGTAAAAAATTTCAGCCCGATCGGATAATTTCTTCTGTGTGCACCAAAGGCCTTAACTTTCAAAATTTTAGTACAAAACTTAAAATTAAAAAAAAAATATATATAATACAAAATACATAAAAAACAATTAAGTTATTAAAAAAAAAAACGAAAAAAATATAAAATACAAAAAACAAGGAGCCCGACGTACAGCTACCTCCGCGTGGTTGGTTCTGGGCCACTTGTTCCGTTAGGAAAGTGAGCGAAGAGCTGCATTTTTTTATAGTTTACAGTGCCATTCCTATCGTTCCGAAACCAGCCACGGGTGTTTCTTTGCTTCATTTACGCAACAAATATAGTCTTGGGTATAAAAAAAGGTAGAATCCACCAGCTGAAGAAAGTTGCAGTTTCTTAAGTTTTGTACTAAAATTTTGAAAGTTAAGGCCTTTGGTGCACACAGAAGAAATTATCCGATCGAGCTGAAATTTTTTACACCAAATTTTATTGGGCCAAGTAGACAACTTTTACGCACTATTAGAATCTGATCATTGAAAAAATGTTTTTTTCACTCCACCCTAATAGATAGATAAGTACATATTGTGAAATGATCTTTCTTCAGCTCTCTTGTTACATTATGTATGTACGTTGGATTTTGTGGATGCGATTACTAAACATAATTTCCTATCTGAGCGAACGTTATCGTTTTAGAGAAATCGGAAGAGTTCGCGTACGTGAGGGAAGCGAGCGTGGAGGAATTGGAACACCTTCGAGACAAGTACGAGGGGAAGTTGACAGCATCCCTCTATAACGGTACCCTGCTCGTCGCAGCAATCGCTTTGGCATTCGCCGTAGGAGTTGTTTGCGCCACCAACTACCGGGTAAATTCAATTCCTTCCGACGATACTTGATTATATCTATATATGTAGCAATTACACTGCTACACGCTAGCGATGCAACAAAAAGGAAACAAAAGAGAGAGAGAGAGAGAGAGAGAGAGAGAGAGAGAGAAACAGGCTGGACCGGATGAATCCTGATTTGGACACGGGTGTCCCGATTTCCGCGCCGCTCTACAACTCTGCAAATTTCCCTAATGGTGCATACAGGTCGTCGCGCATTTTGGCGAAGCGCGGCGGTACGAAGAGAAAAGTTCGTAAACAATTGATGACCGAAGCGCAGCGACAATTAATTAATTAGTATTAAATTCTTCGATTCGCCGCGCTTCGCCAAAATGCGCGACGACCTTACGTCGGGAGAGTGGCTGTCAGCTGTGACATGCGATGGTGAAAGGAGAGCGCGTAGTAAAGTAGATTCTTCTTGCAGGATTTCTCCACAGTAATTGTCCCTGTATCGACCTTGGCTGTCATGCTCGTCTCCTCGTTGACTTTGCTACTCGTGACGCAGCTGCCGTCGACCCTAACGTCGGCGAGAATCAGATTTCTCATAGGCATTGCTTCTTCTGCGATTCTCGGCGTTGGAATACTGATGCTTAGAGGCTCGGTACCATTATTCGTTACGATCCTCGGAACGATCGCTGTGCTGCCAAGAGACACGCGCCGCCACACGCCGATGATCCTCGCGGTTGTCTTAATCAGTGTCCACTTGGGCGGGCGATTCGTGTCCTTAGACCCCTCGAAACGCTATGAAATAGCTCAGGTATCGCAAGCTGTGTTCTCATTGATCTCCACACTCTTACCGCATTCTATTTCGTCTCTCCGTCTTCTGATCACCAAGACAAATTCGTTTATTAAACTATCGTCCGTTTCACTTGCAATTAGATATGCGGAGAAGTCGTCTTTCTACTCGCGGCGGTTCTAGCGGGCTCGTATTACAGCGTTTTAACGGCGAAGGCGCATAGCAGGACGTTCTCGGGAACAAAGACAGTTATCGACTCGAGAATAAAGCTCGAGTGCGAACGGGAACAGCAGGAACAATTACTGCTGAGCGTTATCCCAGCCTACATCGCTGCCGAGGTGAGTCTAAGTTGGTCGCCTGGGTGGCAATTAACACGCATGTAGAAAGCACAAAGTAATATGTATGCACGATTAAGGTGAAAAGGAGCATTATGTTGAAAATGGCGGACGCTTGTCAAGAGGCTAGCAAGCATCAGCAAACCAGATTCCACGAGATGTACGTGCAGAGGCATAACAACGTTAGGTAAGCCGAGTAGAATGCCTGGGTAAATGGCAAATGCTAAAAGTAGTCTGTGCCGCGCTACAGCGATTATGTACATATATACATTTAATAACTTCCTCTTCCTCGATTCAATTTACTCGTGATTTATTATTAGCATTCTGTACGCGGATATCGTGAATTTTACGCCGCTCTCGGAACAACTGTCGGCTTCGGATCTGGTGAAAACGCTGAACGAACTCTTTGGGAGATTCGACCAAATTGCACAGGTAGGAGGGCACGAATGGAAAGCGATTGTTTCCCTCGTTTATTCAATGTTCCATACAAGGGAAGAATGCAAAGAGTTTGCATACCTCCAAGGACCAAGGACACCTTTGTGTGCATTTCTAGGACAATCAGTGCATGAGAATCAAGATCCTGGGCGATTGTTACTACTGCGTTTCAGGACTGCCGATCTCTCGGCCGAATCACGCGTACAATTGCGTGAACATGGGACTGGAGATGATAGACGCGATCAGGTGAGTGAAGAGAGAACGTTTCGTTCGATCGACCTCCTCCAAAGTGGAGGAGTTATGGACACGGAGATTCTGACACGCATTTCTTGCCACGCGTTAGGTTCGTTCGCGAAGCAACGGGATTCAGTGTGGACATGAGAATCGGCATACACACCGGAAATGTTCTGTGCGGGGTGCTCGGCCTACGGAAATGGCAGTTTGATGTTTGGAGCGACGACGTTACTCTAGCAAATCACATGGAAAGCGGAGGTTTACCAGGGTAACAAATTCTTATACTTGTACTATACGTATGTGTGTATTAGGGTGGCTCTTATTTTCGATTTTTGAATTTTCTTCGGGGCACCCTCCAGAATAGTTCCAAATAATTAAAAAAAAATCTGTGTAAAGTTTCAGCGCGATCGGATAACGGGAAAGGGTGCCCCTGGGCCGTTAAATATTTAAATCATTATTTAACAGCTCGTGAAGTCGATTTTATATAACGTCTTCCAAGTTATTGATTAAATCAAAAAATATGTCAAACAAAAGTTGTAGATCCGGACAAGGAGCATCTTTTTTGTTCTATTACTATTTTTCGTGCGACAAACGGTTTTCGACAAAAAACCGAAAAACTAAAAAAAAACTTTTTGTTTTCAAATTTTGAAAGTTTAAATGCTTCTAGAAGACTTTTTATTTATGAAGGTGAACAAAAAAAATGGAATTTTTATTTTCGAGGACTATTTTTAAACATTTAAGAGGAGGGCATTTACCGAAATATGCAAAAAAGATAAAAAAAAATTTTTTACTCACTTTCAGTGTTTGATATGTCATGAATGTTTCCTGCAAATTTGGGACCGAAATTCGCAAAAATATCGAAAATATAGACTTTATATTTTCGATACATATTTTTTTTGGTTTTTCGGATTTTTTTCGAAAACCGTTTGTCCCGCGAGAAAAAGTAATAGAACATAAAATATGCTCCTTGTCCGAATCTACAACTTTTGTTTGACATATTTTTGTATTTAACCGGTTAACTGGCACGGTCCTTTTCACTATTCGGGCCCAAACTGGTACCATCGAATAATTAAGTGAATCACACAAAATTTGGTATACAGGGGTTTTTTGAGTCGCTGAACCGATTCCGGGGGTAATTTTTTTCATCTGACACCCCCAACCCCTAAAAAAATAGAATTTAGGGGTGAGTTTGTCAATTCTTTACTAAACCTTTTTTTATTTGTGAAGTTTTCTTGTCTATAATTCGATTGCAGCAGTTACTTTTTTCAATGCCACCCCCAACCCCTGAAAAATAAGGGTTTAGGAGTTCAATTTTTAGTTTTTTTATTTTCTACGAAAAAGTTTCGAATAATTTTATACTGTTACGAGCCGGGGCTGCGGCAACGCGAGAGGCCGGCGAGAGGGGTATTTCCCAAGGAATACGGTTTATGAATTTGTTAGTTAGAGGGCGGACGAACCTGATGCGAAATCAGGGAGCCGCAGGATTATCGGAAACGAGGACGAACCTGATGCGAAATCAGGGAGCCTCTAGGAATGGAGTCACTCACGGACGAACCTGATGCGAAATCAGGGAGCCGCAGGAGGGTGATTATTCGTGAACGAACCCGATGCGAAATCGGGGAGTCACTAGGATGATGTTCACAGACGAACTCGACGCGAAGTCGAGGAGCTGTTAGGAGGTTGGATTATTCACAGACGAACCTGGTGCGTAACCAGGGAGCTGTTCGGAAGGTGGTCGACTTACAGACGAACCTGATGCGAAATCAGGGAGCTGTAGGATACGGACGAACCTGATGCGTAATCAGGGAGCCGCAGGAGAGGTTAAACGTGGACGAACCCGATGCGAAATCGGGGAGCCACTAGGTTGGAGAAGATTCCTTTTTTGGTATGGATGCGAAAGACCCTGATGTGAAATCAGGGAGTCGCGGGAAATGTTAGTATTGCCTCGTAACTCTTAATTAATATTTGATACAACTCGAGCGGTAAAGTTGTATCGGTGGGTATATGCTACTAATATTATAAGGATCGCTGGGTAAAAGATGGGTTTTAACGAATCTGACTCAATTTAGACGTGAACACCATTCGTGTATTCAATAACTAATTATTGTACAAATGTAAGTGTCGCGATTAAATAGTGTAGTAAAAGTGTATGAATTACCACTAATTTGCGCGGTGTTGACGCACTGGCGATGCGGGGCGTACGAGTGGTTATTCAGAGAAGCCAAATAGAATATAAACCGAACTCGCGGATTCTATGAGGTTAACTATGATTCCGACGGAGACTTTAGCTCGATCTTACTAGATTTAACCAACTCTGTACGAGCGTGACACGACGTTACTCTACGCGTAACTGTACTGCTTTGAACCAAAGAGGGTAGAAACCAAAGGGTTTATATAGTCCCAAAAATGAGTGGGGATAAGTTGGAAATCTCCATATAAGGAAATTCTTCGGGGTCGTCGTCGTGTCACTCCCGTTCCCATGATCGTCAACCAGATGGTCGAGAGCACTTCCCCCATTAGTGGTGTGTGATAAGCAAAAGGATTTTAGGGCGTTTTCCCTTCGCAGACGCGAGCTCGAAAAACGGTTGAGAGCGGCGTATGGGAAAATTCCACATACGTAACATCTCCCCCCCCAAGACAAAACATCGCGATTTTCGTGATGCTTTTACAAAAGAAGGGAAAACGACCTACAAGTCTTTCGTATGCAAAAGTGTAAAAGAGAATTGTCGGGTGTAGTGTAATGTAGTGTACTTATCGCTAGGTGTTGCGGGGTGTTGGGTTTATCTGTCGCTGGGCACCACGTAGCCCATCTCCAGCCAGTGGTTGATGACATCTAGTGGGGTTGTACGAGTAGCTGGTCCAGCGTTAGCGTTGCAGTGATGCTAACCTTCTGATCCCCATCAGCATCTCCGTGCTGGTTGTTGTTTGCAGGGGCGTATGGGAAGGGGTTGAGTACTCCTCAGGTAGAGCCTCACTGCTTACCAGGGTATGTTTCGGGACCAGGGTGATCAAGGCCATATTTGGGTACACGGTCGGCTTACCGTTTTGCCGTGGACGGAAAATAGGCGTGTTTTAATTTGTCCTGATGCTTTGTAATTAATTTATGGCGTGTTTGTAATACTACGTTGTTCATATCCATTATGTCCATTATCTGGTACGGTCCAATGTAATGTGGATCAAATTTACTGGTTCGTGGTTCCTTGAGTACGTAAACAAAATCGCCTACGTTAAACGTTGCTGGTTTTGCACGGATATCGTAATAATTTTTCGAACGATTTTTTGCGTTGTTTAGATTATCGGAAGCTATATTACGAATACTAGTCATGTGCGTTATCAGTTCTATTAGGTATTCTCCGTATGACTTTAATTTTTCACCGGTTGGAAAAGAGCTTGGTTCTCGAGCTGGCTTGCCAAAGATTAATTCGTACGGAGTGAAATTTGTTGCTTCATGAACGGATGTATTGTAAGAAAACATTGCGAATGGTATTAATAGATCCCAGTCTTCATAATTATCCATGTAATGCTTAAGGTATTCGGTGAGGACGATGTGGCTTCGTTCCAGAGATCCATTGGTTTGTGGTCTATATCCTGAGGTTGTGATTTGCTTGATTTTGAATATTTCGGAGAGATTGGTCATGAGTGTTCCGATGAAGCTAGTTCCTTTGTCTGTTAGTATTGCGCGAGGTGTACCGTATATTGCGATGAAGTGTCTAGCGAAAGCATCTGCAATTGTAGCAGCTCGAATGTTAGGTATTGCTATGGCTACGCAATATTTCGTTAAGTTATCTTGAATGGTGAGAATATGTCTATTCCCACTGGGTGTAATTGGTAAAGGTCCTACTGTATCCAAGGAAATTTTGTCAAAGGCTCCTATAGGTGTGTCGGTGATTAACATCGGTTGACGAGTTTTTGCTCGAACTAATTTCTGTTCCTGACAACTTTGGCATCTTCGAATGTAGTCTTGAATGTCGTTGCGCATTTGTGACCAATGGAATTTTGATCGGATGCGTTTATATGTTTTCGTTACTCCTTTATGTCCTCCAATTAAACTATCGTGAGCCTCGCAAATGATGTGCTGTCTGTCTTCTTCGGATGGTGTTGTGATGGTACAATTGCATAGGATAATCTGCATGCCCGTTCCTGTGAAAACCTCTTCTAAAATTTTGACGAATTCGTTGGATGGTATTTTGTGAAGGTCTCCCGTGGCAGAAATTCGAAATGATTTAATCTGATTTTGATCTAAGGTGTGTCGAAGAGTTTTCAATCCGTTGAGCACATCTACTCTTTTAATATTATCGAAGAAATTGTCTGAGATTATTATACTGAAGGTTTTAAATAATCCATTGTCCGTAGTTATCACATTTCCCTTTTTTGGTTCTTCTGCTAGAAGGTTTGGTTGATTGATTAGTTCAGTGTCCACCAGTAATTTTCCAACGGGGTTTATTAAATTGCAGTCGGCAGAAATGAAGTGTACGTAATGTCCTTCTTCGGCGGTAAAAGTATTTGAAGAAACGATGATTTTATGTGGTCGATCTAATGGGGTTTCTTCCAGATCGTCAAGGTCATTTGGATCCTCGATTTCGGTAGTGGAGAAAGGGTAGGAGTCGATCGTGTGGTCAGGGACCCTAGGTTCGGTTGACCTGTTGTCAGGTGGTTGTCCCATACTTGCTTCGGGCGTTGTACCTGCAGGTAGCTGGTTTATTGAGGGTTGTAAAGGTTCTTCCATGACTTCCGATGGTACTTGCGGGGTACTGAGTAAATCTAGTTGAGTATTTCTTGCATTTTCTATTACAGTATTTTCGAGCGGCTCCTCAAACGATATTAAATTGTCAAATACGGTCTGGTCCTTATCTAAAGGGGCAATTTGTGTAGAATTAGCTGCGGGCGAAAAACTGTTTATGGTTTCCTGGCGTTCATCTGGCATGGTTACCTCTTGAGATAAGCTGGGAAAAGATCGGTTCTTGTATATTATTGGAGAATGTTGAATGTTCCCACGTGCGGTTTCTTCTTCTGAGCTGCTGCTTGTCTCTTGGTACTTGGGTCGGCTTTCTCTATCTCGTCGTAACTGTCGTATGCGGTGCCCGATTGTTTCGATATTGGCATCTGTTTTCGGTATCTGGGCTTTGAAGTCGGGGTCCTGGAGCTCTCGTGGAATAAGTGGTAAGCAGGTAGACGTAGGGTTGCGCGATAATGCGTCTGCGTTCTTATTCGTCTTTCCGGATTTATGGACAACCTGGTACTCGTATTCCAAAAGACGTAGCTTCCACTTCATAAGTCTAGAAGTTGGGTCCTTGACAGAATGTAACCAGACAAGTGGTCTGTGGTCTGTAACAAGGGTGAATGGGGTTCCATAGATGTAGGGCCTGAAGTATCTTACTGCGTAAACCATGGCCAAACATTCCTTTTCCGTAGCTGAATAATTCTTCTCAGGTTTATTTAGGCTGCGGGAGGCATAAGCAATCGGTAGGTCGTTTCCTATCTCCCCTTGGCTAAGTACGGCTCCAATAGCGTAATCAGATGCATCTGTGGTTACAATGAAAGGTTTACTGAAATCAGGGTATTGCAATATGGGCTGTTGACAAAGTTCGTTGCGTAATTGCTTAAAACTCTGGTCTTGTTCTTCTGTCCATTTGAATTTGATGCCTTTTCCTAATAAGTTAATTAATGGTTTTGCTTTTGTGGTAAAATTAGGTACGAATCTTCGGTAATATCCAACAAGTCCCAAGAATTGTTGAATGTTCTTCTGCGATGTGGGTGTTGGAAAATCTTGAACAGCTTTTAATTTCCTAGGATCAGGTCTTACCCCTTCCTTTGAAATAATGTGTCCAAGGTATGCGACTTCCTTTCGCAGGAATTGGCACTTGTTGGTCTGAAGGGTTAATCCGTGTTCTCGAAGGCGGTTTAACAATTTTTTGACTTTGATATTGTGCTCCTGTAACGATGATGCGTAAATCACTATGTCGTCCAAGTAGACAAAGAGGTCTGTTCCTTGAAGTCCAGTGAGTGCTTGGTCCATCAGGCGTTGAAAGGTGGGTGGTGCATTTTTTAATCCGAAAGGCATTCGAGAAAATTCGTAATGTCCATTTGGAGTGGTGAATGCTGTTTTTGCCTTATCCTTCGGGTCCATCTCTATTTGATGAAATCCACTTGCGAGATCAAAAACTGAGAAATATTTGGCTCCTCCTAATCGATCTAAGATCTCTGTGATTTGAGGTAATGGATACCTATCAGAAATGGTTATTTCGTTGAGGCCGCGGAAATCTATTACCAGGCGCCAACGTTTCACTCCGTTTTCGTCTTCTTTCTTCGGTACAATCCATAAGGGTGAATTGTACGGAGATTTCGAAGGCGTAATTATACCGTTTGATAATAGCGCGCTGATTTGTTTTTGAATTTCCTTTTGATGAATGAGAGGATAACGATATTGTCTTGTGTTGATTGGAATATCATTGGATGTATGGATTGAGTGTTTAAAGTCGCGGGCCTTCCCAAGTTTATCTCCAGAAAGATAAAATCGGTCGGGAAAATCTCTAACTAGATTAGTAACGAAATCTAGTTCCTCCTTGTTCAAATGTTTAGTGTTTAGGGCTTCTAAAATTTTTTGTATCCTATCTTCGTGTGTTTTGAATTTTGACGGGTGTTCTACAGCTGGGTAAGAATCTTCGTCTGATGACCCGAAGATATCGAATGGCTCTAATGTTTGTGGTTCTATCTCTACGTCTAGGGGTTCATCGCTGGTATTTGTTGCCATAACGTAGCACTTCCCTTTATTATTCCTCACAACTGCTTCTCCTATGTAAAGATGTTCAAGGGTCTTGATACGCGGTAAATATCCTTCCTTAATCTTCGAGTTTGTAATTGTTATAGCAATCTGTTG
The DNA here is from genome assembly GCA_946251845.1 of Andrena fulva. Lineage (NCBI taxonomy): Eukaryota > Metazoa > Arthropoda > Insecta > Hymenoptera > Andrenidae > Andrena > Andrena fulva. The sequence continues at coordinate 53,340,629 of OX276329.1, read as the reverse complement.
CGACGTCCTAGGCTCGATACGATGTTTGGTCGATGTCAATAGTTCTTTCATTTGAGGTAGATCTTGATAATTTGAAAAACGTAGAGGTCGGGTTGGTTTATTTTTTAATACCAGAGTCCCATGATAATAGGAGATTTCAGCCTCTTCCTGTTTTAAAAATGGGCTTCCTATAAGTCCATCTGCTTCTATGGCCAGCTCTTTTACTACATAGAAAAGTGCAGGAGCTTCGTGGATATGAAGAATTGTTGTTCCTAAAGTATGAATTGGGTTAGTGGTAATTCCGGTTAACTCGATTTCTTCCCGAGAGTTTATCGCGGCTTTTTCTCCCAGGGCGTTAATGACTACTAAATTAACGGATGCTCCACCGTCGATTAGGAATTCTCCCGTTCCTGACTCCAATTCTGGAACCTTGATGTTGATGCGTGGGGCAGGTGCTTCCTTGATGAGGGTTCCTCTTCGAAGCGGACTGTCCTTTGGCGAGCTTCCTTGTTTCCGCTCATCGTGTCGCCTATACGTTGAGCACGATTGAAGTTTAAAGACTTGTTTGATTCAACGGACGAATCTCGCGAGTCTCGTTGATATCTAGGGTTACGCGGTTGTTTCCTACAGGACTTTCCGTCATGTCCGGCTGTGCCGCAATGCCAGCAATATAAACTCGGCTTGCGATCTTTATCGGGATTTTTTAAAATAAAATAGTGTTTTTCTCTATCATCTGCGTACGATGAGTCGGAGCGATAAGAAGGGGATTTCGAGGGGCTTCGGTGACGCAAGGTCCAGGCCGTCGTACGTGTCCGTCCTTCTCGTTCTTCTTCAAACCCAGATGTTCTAAGAGGCCGATCCCTGTTCTGGTCGTATCTACTCGGAGAAAGTGGGTACGACACTTCGCGGTCGTGGTGGCGAGAGTTTTCGGTGTAATGATCTCGGCGAGACCACCTGGAGGGTGATTCATTACGGGGCGACTGTCGTCGATTCCTTAATTTCCTGTCTATCTGTAGCACGGCGTCGTAAGCTTGTTCAAGTGTTTGAATATCTTGAGTCTGAGCCGACACTTTCCAAGAAATTCGATCCGGTAAACCATCGATGAAGTTTTCCTTAACGTCCTTTTCCATTTCTTTGACGAAATCTTCAGCGTGATCCAGATACCTTTCCCGAATAGCTCCGCGCGCACAATAAACGAGATGGCTAGTTCTGTCGACGTACTGTCGCAGACTTTCTCCTTCGCGTATGCTTAGTTTCGCGATTTCGACTTGAAAATATGACAAACTTCTTCCCGGCGCGAATCTCTTTTTCAGATGTTGGACTAATTTCTTAATAGATTCGAATTTATGTTCTAACGTGCACCTGCGTGCCGGACCGATCAGTTTCGTTAGTATTATCGCAAGATACTCAGCTTCCGTACCCTCAGGAATCAAAGTTAACCCGTCTTCAACATTTTGTGCAAAGCGCGTCAAGGGTGGACTTTCACCGTCGAAGGTTGGAATTGACATAGTAATATTTTGTATACATGTCCGTTGCGTCAAGAGTGACATTGAGTTTGCAATTGAAACTGTCAGGTTCATAATGTCGTTAGACGAGACATTCGCCTGTGCGCTTGTCATTTTGAAAATTACTAAGTGACTCGACTAGAGAAAACTAGTATATTGTCGATAATAAATAATGAGTGATTTTAACGTATTTAAAAAACCCAAATTTGACGGCGATTCTAATGCAGTAGCATCCCACCGCTGTCACCAGTTCTGTTACGAGCCGGGGCTGCGGCAACGCGAGAGGCCGGCGAGAGGGGTATTTCCCAAGGAATACGGTTTATGAATTTGTTAGTTAGAGGGCGGACGAACCTGATGCGAAATCAGGGAGCCGCAGGATTATCGGAAACGAGGACGAACCTGATGCGAAATCAGGGAGCCTCTAGGAATGGAGTCACTCACGGACGAACCTGATGCGAAATCAGGGAGCCGCAGGAGGGTGATTATTCGTGAACGAACCCGATGCGAAATCGGGGAGTCACTAGGATGATGTTCACAGACGAACTCGACGCGAAGTCGAGGAGCTGTTAGGAGGTTGGATTATTCACAGACGAACCTGGTGCGTAACCAGGGAGCTGTTCGGAAGGTGGTCGACTTACAGACGAACCTGATGCGAAATCAGGGAGCTGTAGGATACGGACGAACCTGATGCGTAATCAGGGAGCCGCAGGAGAGGTTAAACGTGGACGAACCCGATGCGAAATCGGGGAGCCACTAGGTTGGAGAAGATTCCTTTTTTGGTATGGATGCGAAAGACCCTGATGTGAAATCAGGGAGTCGCGGGAAATGTTAGTATTGCCTCGTAACTCTTAATTAATATTTGATACAACTCGAGCGGTAAAGTTGTATCGGTGGGTATATGCTACTAATATTATAAGGATCGCTGGGTAAAAGATGGGTTTTAACGAATCTGACTCAATTTAGACGTGAACACCATTCGTGTATTCAATAACTAATTATTGTACAAATGTAAGTGTCGCGATTAAATAGTGTAGTAAAAGTGTATGAATTACCACTAATTTGCGCGGTGTTGACGCACTGGCGATGCGGGGCGTACGAGTGGTTATTCAGAGAAGCCAAATAGAATATAAACCGAACTCGCGGATTCTATGAGGTTAACTATGATTCCGACGGAGACTTTAGCTCGATCTTACTAGATTTAACCAACTCTGTACGAGCGTGACACGACGTTACTCTACGCGTAACTGTACTGCTTTGAACCAAAGAGGGTAGAAACCAAAGGGTTTATATAGTCCCAAAAATGAGTGGGGATAAGTTGGAAATCTCCATATAAGGAAATTCTTCGGGGTCGTCGTCGTGTCACTCCCGTTCCCATGATCGTCAACCAGATGGTCGAGAGCACTTCCCCCATTAGTGGTGTGTGATAAGCAAAAGGATTTTAGGGCGTTTTCCCTTCGCAGACGCGAGCTCGAAAAACGGTTGAGAGCGGCGTATGGGAAAATTCCACATACGTAACAATACCTAAATTCTTCATCCATAAATTCCACCGCAAGTGCTTTTTTTTGATCCGCGATCCCAAAAACCCCTATATACAATTTTTCTATATCCCGATAGTATTTCAATATTTGGCGGCCATTTTGGTTCGCCATTTTGAGTCTGCCATATTGAATTTTACAATTCCAATGCCAAATTCAGATTTAGCGACCCCAAAAACCCCTATATACAATTTTTCTATATCCCGATAGTATTTTAATATTTGTCAGCCAATTTGGTTCGGCCATTTTGAGTCTGCCATATTGAATTTTACAATTCCGATGCGAAATTCAGATTCAGCGACCCCACAAACCATGACATACCAAGTTTCATTCAAATCGATTGAAAAAACAAAAAAGTTATTCCATTTGATCATATATGATACATTGCCAGAATTGGCCAGATTTTTGTTTGATCATATATGATACATTGCCAGTTAACCGGTTAATCAATAATTTCGAACGATATTATATAAAATCGACTTTGCGAGCTGTTAAAGATATAGACTCTATATTTTCGAAATTTTTGAGAATTTCGGTCTCAAATTTTCAGGAAACATTCATGACATATCAAACACTGAAAATAAGTAAAAAAAAAATTTTTATCTTTTTTGCATATTTTGGTAAATGCCCACCCCGTAAATGTTTAAAAAATAGTCCTCGAAAATAAAAATTCCATTTTTTGGGTTCACCTTCATAAATAAAAAATGTTCTAGAAGCATTTAAATTTTCAAAATTTGAAAAATAAAAAAGTTTTTTTTTTAGTTTTTCGGATTTTTTTTTCGAAAACCGTTTGTCGCACCAGAAAAAGTAACAGAACAAAAAAGATGCTCCTTGTCCAGATCTACAACTTTTGTTTGACATATTTTTTTATTTAATCAACAACTTGGAAGATGTTATATCAAATCGACTTCGCGTGCTGTTAAATAATGATTTAAATGTTTAAGGGCCCAGGAGCACCCTTTTCTGTTATCCGATCGAGCTCAAACTTTACAGGGATTTTTTTTTAATTATTTGGAACCATTCTGGAGGGTGCTCCGAAGAAAATCTTGAAAAAAAAATTTACCAAGAGTAAATAAGAGCCACCCTAGTGTGTATGTATGTATGTGCTGTGTGTGTTCGTGGTAGCTAGCAGCTGCAGCTGGCTCGCTCAATTACACATGTATGCACAGTAGAGCTTTTTCATCCCTTAGGAGAGTACATATAACTAAAGCAACCCTGCTTCAACTCGGGAACCGCTTCGAGGTAGAACCCGGAGACGGGGGATCTCGAGAAAGCTACCTTGCTCAGCACAACGTCGAAACTTTCTTGATCATCCCGCCGAAGGTGAGCTGATGTAGATTTCTATCGGCTAATTGAATTTTACATTGAACTGTGGTTAGCAGATCGCCATAACGTAGATACATGTATATATGTATGCCCCTTGTCCCAAAAGCAATGCCTCGCCACATGAATGTTCTCCGACTCGCGGCGTTTCAATCGAATCTAACTTTTCTTCTCGTAAAAACGCCGATTGCATTGTGAAGTGAATCCACGAAGAGTAGGGCGAGTACGCAATGATTTTTCTCGTGTTTTCTTAGAAAACCAGCCAAGAGAATTGCAAGGATGCGAACTATTGCGGCGGATCCGTCCGCGGCCCTGCCTCGATACCGTCAAGGTGATCACGGCATCATTTCACTTACACACATATCATGCACACGAAATATTAGGAACTTAATTACTCGACTCTATTCAGTTGCTGGCACGGCACTATGTCTGTGCTTTACTCAATGCTTTATCACAATCTCCTAACTGTAGTTGAACCGTAAGCTATCCAGCACAGAGTGGACTGACTCGCCGGGAGAAATTTAGATTTTCCATTTGACACGACTCGCGTGTTACGAAACGCGAGGGCTACAATTAGAGAGACCGATTGTTTAACAAAGGTTGAAAAACAGTTAACGACACAAGCATACATGTAATACTTTAGATGCGTACTATTTCGAATTCTGTACAGATCAAGGCCAAGCAGCAGAATGACAAAATACGTTGAGTGTTGGGGCGCGGATAAGCCTTTTGCCAATATCGCTGAAGCTACGCTGGCGAAAAATATTGGTCTTACGGTACGTGGGCAAATTCGTTTTTCTTGCTTTTTTCTTTACTCTTTTGACGGAAAGAAACGGAAGGAAGGAGACCGTTAATTGGCGTTGCTTTTTCCAGAGCATTGCGATGATCGAGACGAATCTTCTGGCAAACAGTAATTTCAGTTGTTTCATCGACGTAAAGTGAGTTGCGGCTTCATCTTGAAATTCAGTAGGTAAAAGCTTTGTACTGCTCGCCTAATCCCCTGTGAATTCACGCGGCAGACAATGGTGTAACGGAAATGAGGGTATGTCACCGTTTACCTACCGGTTCAACGACCAAAATCAAGAGGCTCAATTCCGCCAAGTGGCCGACGAGCAGTATCCTTGGTATCCGATCGCCTCGTGCACCATCTACGCAATGATCTTCTGCGTTCAGGTCATTTATTTGCCGCGGTGAGTATCGTGTCGTGATAGTATGTAGCTGTGCCTTGTTACCTATTGACTTTGTTACAGGAGCGTCACAGTTTACAGCTGTTTTGTGACGGGCCTGTTATCTCTGTCGATTTTCGCCGCGATATCTTGGCTGGCCAGCAAGGCCAAAACCGAAGGTAAAGGCGTCCGGTGTCGTTTAGGTTTAAGCAGAGGTATCAGGATAATGGCGTATTTGGTTACGGTACTTCTGGCAACCGTCTCGTCCATGCTTAGCCTGATCGATATCGATCAGACAAATGGGTACGATGTCGTCCCAGTACGTATTGAGCCTGTGTTTGATTCCTCTGTCGTTCCGTTCTTTAATCAATTGAAAAGTAGTAGAATCGGGACTCGAGAGCTGGTGTATCAAGTGCGAATGTTTCACCTATGCATGTATGTAGTTGCAACGTACGTCGAAGAGTACATATGTATGTATCGTAACGTTTCAGCTGTACCTGTACTCTGCGGTGATGTCCCTGATCGTTGGTTGGGCTCATTTGCGCGTCGATTTCTTGCTGAAATTCTTTGTAATGTTCCTTTCCGTAACAACGATCCTTGTAACATTCTCGCAAGCACCGGCCGTACGGCTATACTACGCAACGAAACACGACGAGTAAGTACGAGGCTGTGTGGTTTTTCTTCTCTCTTCACATTTTACTTTAATAAAATCGCTGATACCGCGACCGTGTCGCAAGAGAAGAAGGCTAGAATAATGGAAAAGCGCGTGACACGATATTTCCCAGATATTACCGCATCCACTACTTTCTTCACGTCGGATACTTGCTCGCACTCGTTTGCCTCGTACTCTACATTTTGGACAGACAAGTGGAGTACACATCGAGGACCGATTTTCTGTGGCAAAGTAAACTGAAGATAGAACAGGACGAAGTAGAAACTATGAGGGGTATCAACAAGATTCTGCTGGAGAATATACTGCCGGCTCACGTAGCCGAGCATTTCTTGACAAACAACAGAGCCACTGAGGTGAGATGAGAGGAAGCTGGAGAGGAAAAAAAATATTTCTCGTCTTCCTTTCGTTTTCGTTCGTAGGACCTTTACCACGAAAGGTACAGCAGTATCGCTGTGATGTTCGCATCGATCCCAAATTACAAAGAGTTCTACGACGAAACTGACATAAACAAGCAAGGCTTGGAGTGTCTGAGGCTTTTGAACGAGATTATTTGCGACTTTGATAAGCTACTGCTTAAACCGAAGTTTTCTGGAATCGAGAAGATTAAAACCATCGGTAGCACTTACATGCTTGCCTCTGGTCTAAGTCCCGGGAAAGAAGACGCCGATGGAAAGGTAACATTGCCAGCTGTTCTACTCGCCAAAGAAACAAAGACGCATATGTACAATGTATAATCAGATCTTCTGTTCGCTAACATTCGCAGGATCCGATGAAACGACAAGATCACAACGTAATCGTCCTCGTTGAATTTGCTCTCGCTTTGATGACGATTCTAGACCAAATCAACAAAGAATCTTTTCAAAGATTTAAACTGCGGATAGGTGAGCTTCAGAGACGGGGGCGCGTTTGTTTTGTTTGCTTCTTATTTATTTGTTCGATCGCTTGTCCGCTTCGTTGTATCGAATGAGTGAATGCGCATATGTATAGATGACGTACTGATACAGAGAAAATTTGAAGGTTTGAATCACGGGCCCGTGATAGCAGGCGTGGTTGGAGCGCAAAAGCCTCAGTACGATATCTGGGGTAACACTGTAAACGTGGCATCAAGAATGGACAGTTGCGGAGAGATGGGGAAGGTTCAGGTGACCGAGGACACGGCCAAGATCTTAATCGCTGCTGGCTACGAGCTGACGAGTCGGGGGCCCACTTACGTCAAAGGGAAAGGAAACTTGATTACGTATTTCGTGAAAACACCATTCGATGGCAAACAGGAGAATTATTAATCCGATCGCGGGGATTCTCGCGCCGCTAACGGAGCATCAGCAACGGTAGAACACTAACGATAAGTGAAAGTATGTATAGGAACGATCTTTTTCCCACTCTAATAGATGCGAGAGAAAGTAGATTAGCTGTGATGAACAACACAATCTGGGCAAAGTTACTCAAACACTGGCTTAAACCAATGGAATAAAAACGTTTCATTTTCTTGCCATAGATTTCTTTACCTTAGGCCTTGGGGGAATATAATGAATGGGCGGTCAAGGATGAATGAAACTATACGAGCTTGCTATATGTATATGATATAATATATTGCTATACAGTTGCCTAGTTTTGAATTCGATTTCGGCGAAAGAGCGAGCGAGATTGTTTAATATCTCTTGAATATACATATATGCATACATACATATGTTACGCGTAACAGTGGCCTTGATTTTGCAAACACCAATCGGGTTGCAAGCTTTCAGCCGCGATCCCCCTTTTTACGAATCGCTCTCTATGCCTGAGCATTCTCCGCTCCGCGTGAATCCAAGTTGAGTTTGGTTCTGCCCATAATCTCTCAGCGAGTGCCGCAGATCTCGGCCAGATCTTGGCATCGGTCGTCGCACTATCGGCTTGTTCCGTCCAGAGCGCCGCTTCTCCTCCTATTACACAGGAGCATATGTATGTGTAACGTGTTATTTACATGTTTAGCGATGGTCAGGCGATAGTATCAATTAGTGATTTGTAACAATGTTTCGGCTATGTTACTATCACACCTTCAGCATTATACACACACTAACTTTACTACTCGGCTTCGCCCGAAATTTAGATTCTCATTTTGTTAAAAAAATTTTTTTTTTTTTTTTTTTTTTGTGAAAATAATCACATTCATCTGGATTACCTAGGCATAATGAGCTGGGACACATTTCGTGACCCCAGAGTTTACCGTTCGAAAGTTTTTAGGCGACAGACAAGCACACTAACACTTTCTGCTTTATATATTGAGATATGCATAAAAAAAATATGTTTACGTGCCTCGCTACACAAGCGGAAGGTGAAACATAGCTTTTGCGAAGAGAAAGAATTTCCATATATGTAGCTCACCTAATACCAGAGCCTTCTTGTTTGCGAGGCCTTGCGACTTGATTATTCTCAAAGGAGAATTGTCGTAAACCTTTTGCCAGCCTTTGTAAGGGGCACACCAGTTGCTACCTTCACCTATCCAGGCTGAAAATCTGAAAGTGGTACGAGAAGAAAATGGAAAGGATTTGGGAATGTATCGAGAGTGATTCGGTAATTCGACCCTTACCCGCAGTCTAAATAAAGGGCGTCATAATTCGAAAAGATGACCTTGAAGTTATTCCGTAACAATCGACCAACTGCAGGGTCGCTTTCGGTTGTCCATATCTGCACGATGTACTTGTCCGGATTCAGATATTTAATGTTCTCAGCGTTCGTTAAACCGCTTGTCCATAAAATGGCCGGTATCTCTTTCCCACCGTTAGCAAGGAACAATTTCTCCAATGCCGTTGCTTGAAAGTGATCCCAAAGCATGTAGAAACTCGATTCTGACAGGTCCCAGTGTTTAACTCTGTGCATCCAGCTTCTAATAACGGCCGAAGAGTTCCAGCAGTTTATATTCACTTCGTCGCCGCCCATATGAAATAGGTCTGGCTGAAAATCATCCAGCATATCTTTGTATATCCCTTCGAGAAGCTGGTATACTTTGTCGCTGGTCGGATTCAGTTGGCCGCAGGGCGGCTCCACGCAATAGTTTCTCCATGGCTCGGCTTTGAAACAGACAACGGCATCGTCTCCAACCTGAAAACGTATAGTACGGTGTATGTATGTATACTAGGGTGGCTCTTATTTTCGATTTTTGAATTTTCTTCAGGGCACCCTCCAGAATAGTTCCAAATAATTAAAAAAAAATCTGTGTAAAGTTTCAGCTCGATCGGATAACGGGAAAGGGTGCCCCTGGGCCGTTAAACATTTAAATCATTATTTAACAGCTCGCGAAGTCGATTTTATATAACGTCTTCCAAGTTATTGATTAAATCAAAAAATATGTCAAACAAAAGTTGTAGATCCGGACAAGGAGCATCTTTTTTAGTGTATTACTATTTTTCGTGCGACAAACGGTTTTCGGATAAAAACCGAAAAACTAAAAAAAAAACTTCTTTTTTTTCAAATTTTGAAAGTTTAAATGCTTCTAGAACGCTTTTTATTTATGAAGGTGAACAAAAAAAATGGAATTTTTATTTTCGAGGACTATTTTTTAAATATTTAAGGGGAGGGGGCATATACCGAAATATGCACAAAAAAAACATTTTTTCTTATTTTCAGTGTTTGATATGTGATGAATGTTTCCTGAAAAGTTGGGGTCGAAATTCACAAAAATATCGGAGATATAGACGTCATGATTTCGCGTAAAATGATTAATATATCAAATATCTGATGTCTATATCTCCGATATTTTTGCGAATTTCGACCCCAACTTTTCAGGAAACAGTTATCACATATCAAACACTGAAAATAAGGAAAAAAAATTTTTTTTTGTGCATATTTCGGTATATGCCCCCTCTCCTTAAATGTTTAAAAAATAGTCCTCGAAAATAAAAATTCCATTTTTTTTGTTCACCTTCATAAATAAAAAGCGTTCTAGAAGCATTTAAACTTTTAAAATTTGAAAAAAAGTTTTTTTTATTTTAGTTTTTCGGCTTTTTTTTCGAAAACCGTTTGTCGCACGAAAAATAGTAATAGAACAAAAAAGATGCTCCTTGTCCGGATCTACAACTTTTGTTTGACATATTTTTTTATTTAATCAATAACTTGGAAGACCTTATATAAAATCAACTTCGCGAGCTGTTAAATAATGATTTAAATGTTTAACGGCCCAGGGGCACCCTTTCCCGTTATCCGATCGAGCTGAAACTTTACACAGATTTTTTTTTAATTATTTGGAACTATTCTGGGGGGTGCCCCGAAGAAAATCTTGAAAAAAAATTTTACCAAGAGTAAATAAGAGCCACCCTAATGTATACTACATGAGCATATTTATATACTCGCGTGTGCGTATAAATACAGAACAACTATGTTTCTCGAGTTGCAGGCTGGTGGCTGGGAGCGCATGGAATCACGCGATAGGAAGAAACAAGGAAACACAGAACAGCACCGGCTCTATATTTAGTATTTAATATTTACCCATTGCCATCCCTCCCCTACATGTGCAGGCGCATCGAATTCCGGTAATACTCGGATCCCATGGACAAGCCCGTGTGCAACGATTTCTCTGACGTCATCCTCGGCGTAAATCTTCTCGGGCGCGTAACTGCCGAATCTCGAGAAATCTGGCGACGTTTTGCTAACGTACGGAAAGCTATGGGAATCGACGATGTGCCAATGCAAAGTGTTCAGCTTCGACATGGCCATCCCATCGATCGTTCGCATAATCGTTGCCTTGTCGATGAAATTTCGGCTGGTGTCCAGCAGCACCCCGCGATAAGGGTAAACTGGTCCATCGGTGATCGAGACTTGATTCGGGATTTGAATCTGATTGCGGAGATCGTCGAAAACGATCAGTTGGCCTAGTGTTTCCAGAGCGTGTCGTGCACCGAAATACGTGCGCGCCGTTATCTCTGCCTCTAGTATCTACGCATTATGCATATGTACATATATAGAAGAGAACAAAAGATAGTGGTTGTGTCGGATGTCGCTAAATAATCGCCTTCAAATAATTCGAGGGTCGTTAACAGGTGAATGTAAAGTCTAAAACTGGTTCCGAAATGCCGAATGCCGGTGGCAGACACACGTATGTAAATTATATCTGTAGTTGCAAAAATACTGCTGACGACAACAGTCGGCGATTCCATCACCATCATCCCCAACCTCCGCCCTCTGAATATTTTCAGGTGTTTCAGAGGTTGGTAGGCAGTTGGGCAGAGGAACGATCGACTGGGCGACTAGACAATATGCAAGGGGTAATAGACAGACTCCACAGAATGTAATAATCACCGCGCCACCCTCACCCCTTTGTCCGGCTGCGTTATAGTTAAGGTGTAACTTTCATCCGTATGCAGGGTGAGCTTAACGTCGTCTAGATCAAGGAGTCCGGTAAATCGAACGAGCATGCCTGTACCGCCACCCTCCGCTGGTGATAATCCGTTGCCAGACTTCCTCGCGTTCTTTCTCAATTCAACCATGTTCGTCTCGAGGAGGCGCCCAACGCGCGTCTCTCTTTCTATGTTTTCTGCTGAAATCTGATCTGGATCGAGTTGGACCACGCTTTTGCTTAAAGACAGATGCCCCGTTGGTTTCGGCCATAACGAGCTGGCCGCGCCGCAAAATAATTCGCATACTTCCAATGGAAGTGGCGAACTCACATTCTTTGTGATTAATTCCTTCTTGCACAGGCCGCCTTCGCATTTATAGTGCCATGGCGAACTGTGGGCAGGCAAAGTTCGTTACTTTTTACAACCATTTCACCTATACATGAGGATCCTGATCAGTGTGCGGAGCAATTAAGCTTAACAATGGGGGGGGGGACACCGACAGGGGTAGTGGTAATATGTACGTGAACTGACGCCTGTCGATGTTTCCCCCCCTCCATTGTTAAGCTTAATTGCTCCGCACACTGATCCTGATACATATATACATACAGTGGTGGATTTAACGACCAGCCACCTTCCAAAAAAATTAGGATTTTATCCAAACACTATATTTTTCTGTTTCCTATAATTTTCATACCACACGCGCGTATTTGTAATTCTGTTATGTATACAGGGTGTCCCAGAACGTTTGCCACCTGGGCCTTTTTCCTTAAATCCGCAACTGCACACATAATATTTATGTATTCGCAATTCTCTCTTATATTTACGTTGTAAATGATGATAGCGAATGTACTATGCGCAATGATTCGTGTCACTTAATAATAGTAACAAAGGACGCCAGTTAGTGAAAGCATTTGCCCGTACCGGCACACACTCGCGCGCAACCTTTTCCTTGATTCGATTCAGTGGTTACCTACACGCACGCGTTCGCATATCCACCTGTTGCTTTCACCATTTCACCATACTCGAAATAGACCCTGTGTCTCGACTGCCAATGAAATTCGTATGAAACCGTTAACAATGATCGCCGCTTGCAATTAGTTGACACGTTCGTCGCACCCTTCTGAATATCTACGGTTTGTCAAAATCGTCGGAACAAAATTGGCGAAAGCAACGTATTGTATATGTATGTATTCGTGGTGTGGGTTTAGTTGAATTTAACCACCAGGGGCCAACAAATGTTCTGATAAAGTAGTACTACACTTACCGGTATTGTAGGTCCTTGGCATCTGCTTGAACGTTAACATGCCCGAGAAACCCGAAAACTAATAATAAAGCAATCATACTTGCCAACTATCGCATAGGATCGGAATCGTACCGCGAATGGTTCAAACACCTGCGCGCACGGCTTTCTTATAACGAATAGTATATCCTTCCCTCGGCGTAATGATCAAACACTTCGATTGGAAGGGAAGTCGGGGAGTGGGGTCTCAGCATCCTTCTTTAATGCAATCTCTCGCGTTTCTATCGTAAATATTTTAGTTGCTAGTTGTTCAGTTGCTGTTGATCTGTATACACGATTTAATGCGCCCCTGAATATTAATAATATAATATCCTTACAATTATTTGAAACGATATGTATCGTTCCGGAACAGTGAAAATCGTTGAAAATATTTCTAGTCAAGATAATTTCACTACCTAACTGAGAGTTTGAGAAGTTAGAAAAAAATCGTAGAGGAGAATCTTCGCGATGGAAGGGTACGAATTTTTTCAATTGGGGCGCCACTTTCGTTCACGTTCCAATAGATGGCGCGCGATGTCAAATCCCTGTGGAGTGTGCATTCTGCTTTACCACGTAAACTTTTATGTTCGAATATTTAGGTTTCTGCGTTTCTATCGTAAATATATGTATTAAGCCCCGTAGCGGAATAATAATTAAATCAATCGGAATTGAACTACAAATATCTTCGAAAAGTTGGCTATAAGTCATAATTTAGTATTATTACTTATAATCGTTATATTACATATATATATGCAAGATGCACGCAGCAGGTTGCAGCAATGACTCTTGCATCCATTTTGTTTTCAATTGTTAACTGTTGAACAGAATATATAGCTATTGCGATAATAATAGCGCAGGTATATCTGGGACAGAGGGACAAAGGAAAGAAACACTGCTCTACGTAGAACAAAATGTTGCCCTTATCTTTCAATGCAATTTCTTTAATAAACATGTATGATACAGAATTAGAATGAGGTAAAAAATGAATAGAATATACGTTTGTTCATTCGTCACCACGTATTGCTCTATATTTAGCTAACTCATGGGGAAATACTCTGGTCAGTTCAACGAGCATATTTGCCTTGAATTTCCTGTACGCGTCGATCTTTCCTTTCACTTGCTCGTTTTTGGTTAATGCTTTCTCTATACAGTCTTTTGTATACAGCTGTGGGTTTCTGCCTTGATCTATGTAACTAAGATCACAAACAATTAGTTGTCACTGTGCTTACAAAATCCTGCGTTAAAAACTCTAGAATTAATTTTTCTTTGCTTACTCGAAAACCTCCAAAGGTACATGGACATCTTGAACTTGGGATTTCAGCTTATCTATTTCTTGTAAGCCACTCACTAAACCTTGACTGAAAAATATAATATTACGTATATATGGTGCAACGGTGGAAATAGAACTTGTCGACTCCCTAAATGTTAGTTTCAACTAAAATGGCTGACACTTCGTAATTATCAATTATGAATGTTCATTCGCGAGCGATAAGTTGAGAGAGGCGCGTAATAGCTGCGAATAGAAGGCGAGCAAAGTGGAATTTGCTTTTCGTTGACGAACGAATACTGTGTACGTTTGGGATGCAATCGAAAGAATCGTGCAGGACATTTATTATATACTATGTACGATACTTACATTTTCTGATTCAATACATTCTGCCCTTGGGGCTGAAAGTCACTCACTATAATACGTATCTGTCTGACATTTTCGATGAAAAGTTCCAACTGTGTTTCTAAATTTTCTAGTGCGGACGCCATGTTTTATGTATCATGATGTTAGCGTAGCCTGCGTAGCGGCGTGCATGGCACCGAGCGGCGAGCACGCGAACACCGACAGGACACTTGGCAACATTTTTGGCACGAATGCATGGTCAGCATAGTAGTGTTTGCCGGTGCGTAACGCATGCGTGTGGGAAACGAAAATAACATGATCAGACAAGTACCTATCGTTATTCGTTGGCTGGTCGTTGTCGTTACTCGTTAATCTCTGATTCGTATTTCTTTGTGTTTCTGTGCCCCAGCCACCTGTATGTATCTACCAAGTAGATACTTGAAATAGAAGATGAAATGTCAAATTCCTTCAGATAAGTCTAAATGTACTTATAAAGAAAGAATTTACATTTCATTAAAAACTCGATTCGAATGATTTATATAGGCAGGGCCGTTCCTGGGTTTTGGCCGCCCAGGTGCAAAAACAATATTGCCGCCCTTATTAATTCAATATTCCTTAATTAAGAATTTAATATGCAGTGTTTACTTTTTTATATATACATCAGAGTTGGGCAAAAGTTTATCTAAATAAAAATCTCAAATAACGAACAAAAGATAAATAATTTTTATTCGTTATTCGAGGCTCTAATAATCGAAGATATCTTTATTCGAAGAGCACCGAATAAATAATTTTATTCGATGAGAATTTATTCGACCAATAAAGATAATTTTTTATTGGATGAGAATTTATTCGACGACAGAAGATAATTTTTTTATTCGATGAAAATTTATTCGACGAATAACGACAGTTTTTTATTCGAAGGTTTTATTCGAATAAATGCGTCGAATAAATTTTTCATCCGTAGCATTTATCTTTTCGAAGCCTTCGAATAAAGCCACGAATAACTTTCGTCAGCGTCGAGCGTGCTTAAGGTAGATTTACACTAGCCGTCTGGACGACGGCAAGACGGCTAGTGTAAATCTACCTTTATTCGAGCCGCCGAGGGTCGAGCCCGGTCGAGCGGCGAGCGCCGAACACAAAGGACCGGCGGCTCGAAAAAACACGCTCGACGCTGACGAAAGTTATTCGTGGCTTTATTCGAAGGCTTCGAAAAGATAAATGCTACGGATGAAAAATTTATTCGACGCATTTATTCGAATAAAACCTTCGAATAAAAAACTATCGTTATTCGACGAATAAATTTTAATCGAATAAAAAAATTATCTTGATTCGTCGAATAAATTCCCATCGAATAAAAAAATTATCTT
Source organism: Andrena fulva (assembly GCA_946251845.1). NCBI lineage: Eukaryota > Metazoa > Arthropoda > Insecta > Hymenoptera > Andrenidae > Andrena > Andrena fulva. The sequence goes on along the minus strand of OX276329.1, from coordinate 53,324,878 downwards.
TATTCGTCGAATAAATTCTCATCCAGTAAAATTATTTATTCGTTGCTCTTCGAATAAAGATAACTTCGATTATTAGAGCCTCGAATAACGAATAAAGATAAAGTATCATATATTCGATTGTTAGTTAAATAATTTTTTATCTAGATAATGCCCAACTCTGATATACATACATAATTTTAAGCAGTTATCATGCAAAAAAGTGTCGATTATTATTCTTATTAATCAAAATTTTACATATAATAAACGGCCTGCGGCCGCCCCTAGGTTTGGCCGCCCAGGTGCGGGGGCACCTTCTGCACCCCCGCCAGGAACGGCCCTGTATATAGGTTTTTATTTACTCCCATTACAAAGAGATGGCATTTCAGGGCAAAGCCCTATATAGCCCAACGAACATTAGTCAGTTTTCGAATGATTTTATTGAATGCAATTAGAAGCGATCGAAACGAAACTGCAAGACGCTCGGAGAAAGGGTGACAACTATTAATATCTTATTTTCATTCGTGCTCCACCAGCCCTCGCCGCCCGTGTGCGCTGCGCGTCACGCACACATGCGCACCTACCTATCAAGAGGGAATAAGAAACGCCAAACGCATCCGACGTGATTACGTTGATCAACATCGAGCTACATGCATGCATACGTTTTATCGTAGTTTTACTTCCCCGATAACATGGCACTGAAACACGTAGTTATAGGCAAGTTTACTCTGGTTCAGGATACCTCTGAACGATAGTTTAGGGAAAAGCACTATCGACTGTTCTTAGGTTATATGACAAACAAGGTTATGTAATTGTCTCAGGTGGTGGTACAGGCTTTATCGGAACACAGTTAATAAATTCATTGTCCCGTCAAGGTGCTTCATGCACATGTATCTCCCGAATGCCTGGACCTAATCGAATGTCATGGGTAAGCCAAACTTGCGTGTGTATAGTTCTATAGCGAATCATCGAGAACGTGAAACCGCGATCTGATGTTGATATCCGCAGCATGATTTGGAATGTTACGGTTTACCCGAGAGCACGACTGCGGTGATTAACGTCACCGGTCAGAATGTACTTAATCCGAGTCAACGATGGTCGGAGGGATTTAAACAGAACGTTGTGAACAGTCGGGTAAAGACGACAGAGTCCCTAGCCAAGGCTATAGTAGCTACCAAAGCCGATGTGTTTATAACGATATCCGGCGTAGCTTATTACAAGCCGGACAACGCCGAATACACAGAAGAAAGTATATGCGAAGAATATGACTTTTTATCGGGTAAACGTTCAGTTTACGCTCAGCCATTCCGAGTAATCCCCACGACCGCTTTGCTTTGAGATGATTATTTTGCGTGTTAGAGCTTTGCCACAAATGGGAAGCGGCTGCCCAACTTCCGCCGGATAGTACTATTAGGCGAGTTACGATCAGGTCGGGTGTTGTATTAGGAAAAGACGGCGGTATGATTAAACAAATCTATTTGCCATTTTTCCTCGGCTTGGGCGGCTCCATCGGCTCTGGAAGCCAGTACATGCCTTGGATACACGTAGCAGATCTGATCGGCATGTTTCTGTTCGCACTCGGGAACAAGAATGTACAAGGTATATTGAACGGAGTTGCCCCGCAGGTGATTTTGCCCCGACATCTATTCCGACACCTTTGACCTCCGTCGACCTTGCCTAATTTCTCAATATTCTCGACAGATCGTGACGAATAAAGAGTTCACAAGAGTGTTCGCATCGACGATGCAGAGACCCGCATTTCTCCCAATACCGAGCGTCGCTTTAAATATCCTTTTGAACAAGGAGCGAGCAAAAGTTAGTGCAAAAAGATGGTCGACTTACGTCTGCCTACCTTCGGTCACATTGTATCGGCTCTTTTTCAGATTATGCTGGAGGGACAGAAAGTTGTACCGAAACGTGTGAAAGAATTAGGATTCGAGTTCCAGTATCCTGATATAAATTCTGCGTGCGCGGAGATACTCGGTAAAAGTATCGTCAGATTCAAATAATTAACGATCGGATATAGATAGTACATATCTGAATAACGTCGCGTTAGTAGTGTGCGCGCACACGTCTATGTACATTCGGACAGACTCGTAAGTTGTAACTCGCTAGCGGCCGAAAAGAAATTGAGCGTACACAGGTTTTATGTTCTGTTCCACGAAGAAATACACGAATATATTTGACTGTACAACATCGATCCTGAAAGGGGCATTTTTATACATGAATATGTATTCCGATTATCCAAGTTAACTTGGCTACAATTCTCTATCTGTTGGATTAATGGATTAATAAAATTTAATGGACGCATATGGAATAATACAATTTACAGTTTTCTAAAGTATCAATTAAGTGTGGTATTCTATCGCGAGTACGGGTAAATGGGAAGGGATGAAAGATGATCGGATTGGTTCGTAGTAGCTTCTAGTCTGATTTGCATTTAAGAAAGTAATCGATGTTTTTCCTAAGGTTCTGCAGTTCGTTCCTCGCGAAACCTTCCATGCTCAAACAGATTCTTCTTCCATCCTTGTGGAGTATAAAGAGTCCCATTCCCACGGAAACTCCAACGTATCTTACATCGTTAAGTTTCATCACGACGCAGGAGCCTTGCGTCGCTTTAAAGCACAATTTATCCGTCCAAGTGCACCTTCTAATTACAGCTTTATTCACATCTTTGTCCAATAACAAATCCTGCCATTCTCCGAATGCGTCCAAACTGAACATGATCTCCCCCAAGAGCAAGATAATCGAATAAAGAAAATTCTCTGTCAACCGCCGAGACATTTCGGTGAAAATAATCGCAGACACTAGATGCATGAAAGAAGGTGGGGTTAATTAATGGTTAATTACGGCTATAGCTTATTAAATCGCAGAACCAGTGATTCTCAGCGTCGCGGATAAAGGCTTTTGTTGAGAATTCAATTTCGCGTATCGATGCGCGCGTATACGCGAATTCTTATGTACTACGAAGAAGTAATCGGTCTTACTCTTATCTACGAAGAAGTAATTGCATATGTATCTTACGACTGAGCAACGACCATGCGAGCAATCCTGGTTTACGAGAGACATGAATTTTTCGTTCGTTTAAGCATAAGACTCGAGGCTTTGTGCATTGAATCATATCGTCACACTAAAATTTCGCCCTTACGCTCGAGCTTTCGCTTGTAAAATGGAAACTGCCGCAGGACAGAAATCAAACCGATTGTGAGTTTCAGCTGTTACTTGGCTTTCTTTATTCGAAATAAACTGTTCAATTGATTACACGTGGCTTGTAGTATTCAGTAAGTAGTCCAGTGAAATTAGACGGAAATCTGCCCAATCTTCGGAATAAATCCCAGCAAGCTAAATTTTGGTATGGGCCTTTATTTGGTCGTTTTAAACAATATGTCAAAAGTCCCCATCAATTCGAGTGCCGCTAAAAATTTTATAGAGGGTTGAAAAAAAAAATAACAGTTTTTCGCGAATATCTCGTTATCTAGCAGTTTTGCGACAAAAATAGGTCTCGCATAATTTATAACCTAGGAAATTCTCTACAAAAAAGGTTGTATGAGTTTTTTCGTAGGAGTAACCATTTTCATGTGTGCCGGGTTACCAAGTTTCAACCCCCATACTTTTAACAAGGGAAGATCCCGAATCCGGAAATTCAGAAAATTATGAAACTCTGTAAATATGTAGCGGAAGTCCTGCCGAGTACAACGCAATTTCGTTTGCTGCCCAAATTTACTCCAAGAGGGTGCAATTGACCCCTGAAATTTTTTTTATTTTGTATTATTACTCGCGAACTGTAGGAGATAGAAAAAAAGTGTTCAGGAAAAAGTTACTTCTCATAATTAGGACTAACATTTGGTAAATTATAGTTCTTACAGTTCGAAGAATATAACAAAATATTATCAAAAAATGAAGAGGAGAAACAATTTATACTGCAGAATGTGACGGAATATAGAAAGCAGTATCCTGACGTCACAAAAGAGAATTTATCAAAGGATTTTTAAAGCATTTTTAATATAAAGGAACCCCTAATGAATACCTCCGTGGCTATTTGAATTTTTGAGACGCATTTAAGACTGTGTTTGTTAACACAGTCGCGTCTATGGCAAGATCTGCTCGGTCTTATCGAACGTCCACGAGCAGGTCTGGGACGCAATACTTTGATGACATTTCTATTCGTAATTTACATAATAGCTATAATAACTTATTTCCAGTCTTAGAACTGCTTTTCTTCTGTATAATGGAGCGTTATAATCGGTTATAATGAAAATCAAAAATGTCTAATATCTCCATCGTTTATGGATATATGAAAAAACTCTTCAGACAAAAGTTGTAGTATATAAAGAGGCCAATATAATGGGAGGAAATTTTTTTTTTTCAAGGTCACTCTTTCGAGTTTTCAAGGTCACAGACGTTTTTTTTGTTAACAATCGTATATGATGTGTATGTATTCTTAAACACAAAAAAATACAAATTCAACGATATGTCATAATGTATATTTATGTCAAGGTTTAAAAAGTTCAAAATTTTCAAATTCGTTGCGCGTCATTTTCCCGTGGTCCAATCGGGCTGAAATTTTTCCCAGATCATTTTCCCAATAAGTGTCACATTTCTGGGGTACGGGACCAAAAAAATCTCGCAAAATAATTTTCGTCAAGAGTAGCTAAGGTCCACCCTAACCCATACATATTAGCGCACTATTTAAAATACTGGCAAGTGTCCCGCGCGCGCGCGCGCGCCCGTCTGTGGGCTATGAAGTTAGACGCAGGTAAGAATATTGTAATATGGCGCGGGCCATGAGGACAGCTGTTGTATACTGACAAAAAAGTGAAAGCGGGGAAAAACAGAAAGAGAAATATCTTGTTTTCGAATGAAATATTGTTTCGCGGCAAGCGGGAGAGGAGTACGTAGCAATCCGTTCGCAGAGAAACGATTCGAAATGAATAATAGTTTGACGGAATATAGGAATAAAGTGGCAACAGTCAGTTGAAACTGGTTGAAACGGTAAAACAGAGTGGTCGGTACATATGTGTGTACAAACATTATAGGCAACTACGTTGGCAGCGGGTGTGAGAGTGCTGCGTGTGTGTAATACGATGATGCATACATATGGCGATGGAAGTGGTTGTGTAGGCATTGAGGAATCGAGGAAAAGGCAGCTCACAAAAGTACTTCATAGAACAATTAATCCGATTGTATGACTACCAATTGATCTCATTTAAACACCTTGCCGCGAGAATCCGACAAATTAAGACACCACAGCGTGACAGTGAGAGAAAAGGATGACCAGAGAAGTAAGTTAAAGTTGCGCTGGATGATCATTCAGCAACGCTTATTTCGCCAAGATTTCACATTATCCTAGTCGTTGTGACGCAAACGTAAGGCCAAAGTGTCGAAAGAAACAGCAAAGCATAGAATTTTTCGTTGTATCTCGATGCGATTGCGAATACGTGCACAACACCAGACACACGGTTTTCGAAGTTATCAAACAAGCTATAAGGACTTGCTTCTATGACGTTACTCATCGATTGTTTAGTTGTATTTACGGAGTACTGGACAATTTTCTACAACTAAAAGATGACCAAATATCGTTCGGTAGTGGAACGAGTCTCCAGTGATAATCATCGTTTCCACCACTGCTTTTACGAGGTTAGAATTCATAACGCAATTACGTGCACGTCCCTTGTTTTCCTTTGCGCCCGTTCGTCATATCCGACATTTAGAAATCATAGAATTTTGCGAATATATAGAATGCGATTGAGATTTCCTCCCTCGACGTACGCGCACCCCCTATTTCATTCGTCAAGTTTTTACGCTCCTCGAAGCGTCGCTTCGAGGCACTTTAATTTTCGAAATTTTATCACCGGACAATGCACTTCGCTACCGTTAAATCACAACGGTAATACCTACATTTTCACGAAAACTTGTAGACTACTGTAGAGTGGTTTTTTTTAACTGTTGTTCTACAGGAATCACCATGAATGCCAGAACTCAGTTGTTCGAATTAAGTATGGAGGGCAGACAAGTGGACGAGGCGGTAGCAAGTATCTTCCACAGTGTTCTTTTACACCGAAGTCTTGGTAAATTTAAGTACAAACAAGAAGGTAGCTATTCAGTAGGCACAGTGGGATACCAAGACGTCGACTGTGACTTTATCGATTTTACTTATGTCTGTTGTTCGTCTGTGCATCTGGATCAAACGCTGAAACGTGAAATATCAGGCTTCTCTGAGGCTTTGCGTTCCACAGACAGTCCAGGGTCCGGCCAAATATCCTTGGAATTCTTTCAGAAGAAGAAAAATCGCTGGCCCTTTCAACCGGAATGCATACCGTGGGAAGTGTGGACAGTGCGCTTGGAGCTTATAAAACTAGCGACGGAGCACGAGCGACAGATATGCAGGGAGAAGGTCGGCGATCTGTTGACGGATAAGATACTTTACATAACGGAAGTAATGAATCGGCACGATTACCTTCCCAAAATGCCGAATCAAGCGGAACTGGACCTGATATTCGATACGTCGTATCCGGACATACAACCTTACCTGTTCAAATTATCCTTCACGACGTCTAGCCCGCCTAGTACGACGATGGGTAACACAATGAAGAAGCTGATCAAAGAGACATTATCGATTTAGTTGTACGAGCTCGCGGGCACTTTTTAGCGTATATGCTATGCATGTACGATACTGATCCATTTAGAGACACAAACGCGGGAACTTCTCTTTGCTAATCGAAGATTTTTAGCCGCCGCATCGATTCTTGGTTTCGCGCTCACGCTACGCCTTCGTAACGTTACTAGCTTCCTTTGCTCTTAGCTCGCGCGTAGCTCGTCCACTTCGCTAGATTTTCTACGTCTGATTGGCAGAGAGAGTTCCGCGTGTGTAGCGAAGTAGGTATGGAACAAATTCTGTGGAAGATTTCGAATTAGATAGGACGAGGAATCGTATCCCATGCGAGCATTACAAACACACCATTTACGATCTAGGTTCGTGCAAGTTCTGTGCCGACAATACTTGTCAGGAAAAACGGTTTAATACAGATAATTACGATTGTACGGAGCTGAAATATTTGTAAAATTGCTATTGTACAAAGGAGCAGATTGAGTGTAGCGTTACTTTTGCTTCTTTTTTCTTTATGGTTGCTGTTCCATATAGAGACCGTTGCGTACACAATTCTCCTGGATTATCGATTATTCGTGAAATAGCATACGATTGTTTGGTAGCTTTTGAATTTCGACTTGTTCACATCATTCGATACGTGACAAGAGGGTAACGAGCTTCTCCGATCTTTTATTACCTTGTTGTTCCTGCCAAAGCTTTCCCGCGGCAATAGAGGCGTGTAATTGTAAATGAATATGACAGTGTCCGGCGTTTATTTTAGGAACAGAAACGTGACGGGAAATGAATTTATCTTACTATGTAAAGATATTTCTATTGTTTCTTGCTATTTACGCGCAGACGCAGACGCATGCCCGGAACACGGTGCGGGTGCACATTTAAATAGTGTGATGCGTGTTTGCGTACGCGTTGACGTTGATACGCCGCGTCGCGTATGTATGTATGTATGCGGTTGAACGCGAGAGGGAGGAATGCGTCCCGACCCCGGCGATGATGCACGCTTGTACAGCAAAAGACGACGCGTCGAGGCGAACAAGTCGAAGATCACATAAAATCGACGTTACATACTTACGTAAATAGTCCAGATATTCAACCAGTTTTTAGGTGATTAACAATTGCTCGATATTTACAAATTAGCAATATGTACTTGTATATTTCGTGTGATGGAAGAATGAACTGAGAACGAAGAAGCTTCGTTGTTTAACCGTGTGGCAAGAGTGCTCGGAGAAAATGTCCATCAACATTAATGGTTAAGAATTTCGACTATAATCCACGAGTATATCTATAACGACGCGTGATTGTACACATTGTAGATTTTAACGATCTAAAATCTAAAGTGATTCACGTACCTAGTTACTTCGGAGGCTTTTCTTTTGGGAATAAAGCTGTCGCCGGAGCGTCGAGTTGCGTGTAAAATTTGTAGGGAGCGAAGTGAATCGAAGCGATACAAATAACACGCACCAAACCTATACGAGTAGTCTCCATTGAATTTCCGAAAGTTTCATGCCTTCGTATCGAATTTTTATAATAGAGGGTAAACGCTTAGAGAATAGTAATGTTAAGCAACGATACTGCTATTTATTAACTCGAAGTACACCTGGGAAATGTGTTTTCGTTGAGAGAAAAGAGGCAGGGCGTGTTTTCCAAAGAGCAGGAGGAATCGTGTACAATTCTAGTGTGTAATGTATACTATATACATATGTGTACATACATAGGTACTATATATTGGAAGATTATACGAAAGAATAGACTATAGAGGGTGCAAGGAGAAGGAACGAAGGGAGAGATGCAAAGTATAGCGAACGGGCGTATGTACACGTACAATTACGAAATATCTTGTACAATAAGTTGGAATAATACGTGCTGAGTTAATACGTTTGAAGATGTATTTTTGTTTGCGTTTATGTAAATGTACATATTATATTTGAATGCGCGTGCATTAGGGGGCAGCCGTGCGTTTGGATAATAAATAATGATTATCGAAGATGTGTAAATTGCCGTAATGGTACGAAGATACATATAGAGAGGAAAGTGTTGCGTAGCTGTGAAAACTTGAAAACCACGAGGACAAACGATTCACTCTTAATAAATTACCGTATTTTATAATGATAACTTTATTATTAAATGTGTGTGTGCTTGTGCTTGTCTAACCCTTCCCGAAACAAACATTTCGAAAGATGGCGCAACACCAAGGGTACGGTTGCAAGGATGACGAAAGGTGAGCCGGGGAACAGGAGCCGAGTACGAGTAAGGAAGCTAACCCAGAGCTGTCCAGAGCGATGGTAATCGGTTGTCGCGGACGCCTGCGCGAGGGGACATTCGGCGGCTTGTCTGGTTAGGTTCACCAGCAGCGATTTTCCGTTCTCACAATCAGTCGTCGATAGAAAAGGTTGCTCGTCGTCTCGGATGCACTTCATCTCGCGTTGAACGTTAAACACCGTGCGGAGTCATTGCTTTTCGTCTAACGGAACATCCAATTGTTCGCTGCTGTTGTATTTCTCTTTCTTTTTTTGCCATTCAACAAGTCGAAACTTCTCTGAAAATATTCGAATTTCGGAGAATCGTCTACGCAAAGTGTTCAAGATTACAACGTGCTTTTCGTTCGACTCGATAGTGATCGAAATTAATGTTTAGTACGCTGATTTCCCAAATTAATATGTATATATCAGTGTCGAGGAATATTGTATCGGCGAATTGGACGAGTCTTCGACGGTTTTTAGGATACCTTGCGAAAACCATTTCAATTCGTAAAGATTCTTCTTCTGCCCCCTGCCGTTACTACGTACCCACTGCGCCCCTCTTCTGCTCGTTACTCCTTACCATAGTACTATTTCCGTACAATGAGAAAAAATTGAGGGGATCGACACGCGGTGCTCTCCACAGGTGGCCCAAATCCAACTCTCGGACTTATAAATGTAGTTTCCTTGGCTGGAGCGAGGGGGGCACTTAATGTGTACTTACATGTGAACTTTCGCGAAATTTCAATCGGTTCCAAAGAAAATCGGTAGAAGAAGTTGAAGTTGAGAGTCCTAGCTTCGGCTTGGGTGCTTCGTGATCGCGGAGTATATGTTCTATTTTCGGGGAATGTTTTTACCTCGGTAACCTCGACAAACACCAGATTTCACTATTTTTAAGATAGCTGGTACATACGATTCGACGGACCCGGAGGGAGAACCACGCTTTACGACTTGTTCGGATTGCACAGTTGCACGATTCTCGGTATAAAAAGAAGTTGCCGCGAATTCGAAGTTCCTCGAATTCGGCCAAGGAGGAAGCAACAGATAAGCTGGCGATTTAATAGTTATAGTCGAAGAAACGATCGGCAGGTCCGTCCCTCCGCCGCGCCGTTCAGTGTTGATCCCGTTTGATGGTCGAATTTCGCGACGACGTTTCTTCTTCGGTTCTCCGAGTCAATCCGAAATCCGTGGCCGTGCTAGTCCATCTCTTCGTTTCATCTTACGTTCGTTCGGAGGCGAAGCACTAGCACGGCAGTCGCCGGCACTAGTAATTGGTAAAAACCGTGATCAAGGTGTACGATGTGAATTGTATTATATGTAGAAACTTATGTTTTCAGCAGTGAGTGGTTGTAGTGGTTTGATCGAAAGGCGATTGGTGTGATTCGAACGAGACGCGAAGAGGAGAGGAGAGAACCTAGGCAATCCGGAAGAAGGAAATTTTCAGAAGCGGAATCGGATTGAGGTGCACGTACAACGTACACCGCGTGGATGGAGAAGTGCGCGAAATAAGAATGCTGAATGCAATGCTTCCGTGTAACGGGTGCTTGGAAGTTTCGTTGATCGCGAGTGATCCGAGCATCGGCGACATGAATGGGAATCGAGACGGAAGCGGGACCGGGCACGGGAACGAGACCGGCAGAGGCAGCGGGAGCGGGAGCGGTAGTGGGAACGGCAACGGCGATATCAATGACAGTGACAATGACAACAACGTGACTTCGAACGTTATAGTGCAGCTAATCTTTTATATCTTTTACGGGAATATCTTCGTAGTCGGTCTGCTTGGCAACGCGCTGGTCTGCTTTGTCGTGGCACGGAATCGTCAGATGCAGACGGTAACCAACCTGTTTATCGCGAACCTGGCGTTAAGCGACGTGCTGCTTTGCGTGCTGGCAGTTCCGTTTACCCCTCTGTACACATTTCTCGGCAGCTGGATATTCGGCAGGACGCTCTGCCACTTGGTTCCATACGCGCAAGGTGTCAGCATCTATATTAGCACACTGACTTTAACGAGCATCGCGATCGACAGATTCATGGTGATCATATATCCGTTCCATCCTCGCATGAAAATCCACGCTTGCCTGGCCGTGATCGCGGGCATCTGGGTAGTGGCACTGCTGGTCACGCTGCCGTACGGGCTTTACATGTATCTCGAGGAGCCGCATAGTTATTGCGAGGAGCACTGGCCGAGCGAGCGGTTTCGGAAAATCTTTAGCACGGTCACCTCGGTGCTCCAGTTCGTGCTGCCATTCTTCGTGATCACATTTTGTTACACATGCGTCTCGATCAAGTTGAAAGATCGAGCGAGATCGAAGCCTGGCGCCAGCGTAAATAAGAGGGAGAGAGCCGACAGGGAGAGAAAGAAGCGGACGAACCGAATGTTGATAGCTATGGTCACTATATTTGCCATTTCCTGGCTACCCCTCAATATCGTCAACGTTGTCAACGATTTCTACTCGCCGGCCAACGATTGGTCCTACTATAGACTCTGTTTTTTCATGACGCACTGCCTCGCTATGAGCAGCACCTGTTACAATCCATTCGTTTACGCTTGGCTCAACGAGAACTTTCGCAAGGAGTTTAAGCAAGTACGAACTTATCGTCGAACAACCAAATATCCTTCCGATGCAGCTTCTTCTCGCAGACGCAATACTTCTCCATTTATTCGTCTAAGTAGTCGCGTACTCGTTCCCACTCTTTCGCCTTCTTTCGAACAATTATAGTCCAGTGAAATTAGGATTTGTCTTCGGAATAAATCCCAGCAAGCTAAATTTTGGTATGGGCCTTTATTTGGTCGTTTTAAACAATATGTCAAAAGTCCCCATCGATTCGAGTGCCGCTAAAAATTTTATAGAGGGTTGAAAAAAAAAATAACAGTTTTTCGCGAATATCTCGTTATCTAGCAGTTTTGCGACCAAAATAGGTCTCACACAATTTATAACCTAGGAAATTCCCTACAAAAAAGGTTGTATGAGTTTTTTTCGTAGGAGTAACCATTTTCATGTGTGCCGGGTTACCAAGTTTCAACCCCCATACTTTTGACAAGGGAAGATCCCGAACCCGGAAATTCAGAAAATTATGAAACTCTGTAAATATGTAGCGGAAGTCCTGCTGAGTACAACGCAATTTCGTTTGCTGCCCAAATTCACTCCAAGAGGGTGCAATTGACCCCTGAAAAATTTTTTATTTTGTATTATTACTCGCGAACTGTAGGAGATAGAAAAAAAGTGTTCAGGAAAAAGTTACTTCTCTTAATTAGGACTAACATTTGGTAAATTATAGTTCTTACAGTTCTTACGGTTCGTGAGTTATAACACAAAATCGGAAAATAGCCGGATTTTCAGGGGTCAATTTCACCCCCTTCGAGTGAACAAATTTAAACTTTAATCTTTGGGGATAAGTAGAGGATATATAGGTGTATATTACTCAATTTTTGTTGCTGCCCAAATTCACTCTAAGAGGGTGAAATTGACCCCTGAAAATCCGTTTTTTTTTAGATTTTGTGTTATAACTCACGCACCGTAAGAACTGTAAGAACTATAATTTACCAAATGTTAGTCCTAATTAAGAAAAGTAACTTTTTCCTGAACACTTTCTTTCTATCTCCTACAGTTCGCGAGTAATAATACAAAATAAAAAATTTTTCAGGGGTCAATTGCACCCTCTTGGAGTGAATTTGGGCAGCAAACGAAATTGCGTTGTACTCAGCAGGACTTCCACTACATATTTACAGAGTTTCATAATTTTCTGAATTTCCGGGTTCGGGATCTTCCCTTGTCAAAAGTATGGGGGTTGAAACTTGGTAACCCGGCACACATGAAAATGGTTACTCCTACGAAAAAACTCATACAACCTTTTTTGTAGAGAATTTCCTAGGTTATAAATTGTGTGAGACCTATTTTTGTCGCAAAACTGCTAGATAACGAGATATTCGCGAAAAACTGTTATTTTTCTTTTCAACCCTCTGTAAAATTTTTAGCGGCACTCGGATCGATGGGGACTTTTGACATATTGTTTAAAACGACCAAATAAAGGCCCATACCAAAATTTAGCTTGTTGGGATTTATTCCGAAGATTGGGCAGATTTCCGTCTAATTTCACTGGACTATAATAGCGTTTCAACGGACCGCGAAAGGGGCCGGCATAAAGGATTCTGTTTTGTGAAAAATCGCTATTCCCGCGAAGCCTTCTTTTCCATAAGCAATCCCGAAATTCCGTAAGGAAAGAAGGCAGGTTACTCGACAATGATCGTGAAATTGGTTTCGTGGCCATTATCCGAGGGGGGAGGAACCTCGCGCGGAAAAGTTTTCTCATTTCCATCGTATTTACGTAACTTTGACTAGGCAGATGTAGCTATTCGTTGCTGTGAATAGCCGAGTGTCCTGTTGCTTTCTTTATGCATACATACGCACCTACTACGATTTTATCGTAGGTCTGGCGTTCTCGGAAGTTGTATCTAAAAATTAAATGGTCGATCGGCACCATTATCGGTACACACGGTATTTAATTTGCAGTGGCGGATTTAACGTGCGGCTGATGAACATTTGCCGCCTGGGACCCTTCCTCATCTTCAAAAAAAATTATAATTTTATTCAAACTATATTTTTTTCTGTACTATTACACTTTGCCCGTTTTTAGTAAACTACCTCTTCAATTTCCCGAAAAAATGAGCCCCTCGGAACATTTGCCACCTGGGTCTTTTTCTTTAAAACCACTGATAATTTGAAGTGATTATGGAAGATGGGAAGTTGCAACTTGCAAGTACCTATGTACAAAGCACGCCCGTATACTTCTTCTTTTCTTTAAACGACGAATAGCTTTCCGATAACTATAATGTAGGCTCCGATAATCCGATGGTTCGGATCCAGGGTGAAACGCCCAGCGAGTTTCACCTCTGGAAATTGTTTTCAAGGTACTCCCATGTTTCCCGAGAGCTGCCAGCGGAATCACTGCAACAACGACCGAGCGACTTAAGAATCATAAAGCTTGCAACGGTAACAGCACCCTTCAGGAATCTCTGCTACCCGGTCAAACTCAAAACAGAGCTCTGAATCCGGACGCTTGCGAATTGATCGTTCTCGACGCGACCACCACCAATCTGTCGAGAGAGGTCGAAGAGGATGGAACTCTGTGACCGGTTGCGACTTGCGACCGACCGCCTATCGCCAGTGGTAAGTGGACAGTACGGTTCTATGTACATATTCCGTAACTGTATGGGGCCGTCCTTAAATTACGTAAGGGTAATTTTGGCGAATCTTACCCCCTCCCTCCCCCAGTATAAGAGTTCGTAAGATTTGATATTCCAACCCCCTAATTTCGTAATATTTTTTACATTTAATTTTATCAGTTATTAAAATTCTTTTAAAGGTTTATATAATTCATTTAACTCGGTTTCGGGAAATTTAAACTAAAACTACTTTTCTGGAACATCAACGACAGAATTTGTATTTTTATTTACCTGACTCCACCCTTGTAAGAAAACGTAAAAAATTCGCGACATCCTCCCCCCCAAAAGCCTTACGTAATTTAAGGACCACCCCTACGATGGACTTCATTTGCATTTCCTTTCCCCATCGTCTTCATTCACCTGTTCCTACATCTGTTCTCGGATGCAATCCCTTTCCCTATAAAATATCCCATGGCAACGTCGATTGGTATGTAGTACCTATATTATTTACCAGTGGCGCACTCAGGATTTAATTTTGGGGGAGTTGAAAGTATAAAAATATTTTTAATGCGAATTCGATAAAATTCATTAGGTGATTATAAAAAGTTATTCAAAGAATAAAATCCAGTTCTCTTTTCTTTTTACAGAGCCCCTTCTTTGGGGGGTGTCAGGCCCCCTTGGGCCCCCTCTGAGTGCGCCACCTTGCGGTGACTAATTTTTATTCAGTTCATGGTTCTTGCCTACGACACAGTACGAAAGGAAGCCCGAAGCGACGATAGGGAAGAGAATAATGCATACCCGACTGTACATACGATATAAATACATACACACTTTTCTATCGAGCCATAGCTTGTTCTTATCGATTACAATAATCCCTCCTCGAAACCGATTACGTTATCTGTCGGTCGATGGGGTTTCGCCGGGCGATATCGAGAAGCAGAGATTGCGTTGCCGCTGACAAATTGCGGATCCACTTTAGCCCTCACATAATGCGTCACGGTAATGGATGCTTCTAGTTCTTCCATAGTGGGTACATGGATACGAGTTGAAAATGAGGATCAACATTCATCGCGTCCATTCGTCAACAGGGTTATTTAACCCTTCCCCTCCGGCGCGCCCACCCACATACACGATCACAAACACCCCCTAACGTCTATCCCATTGTTTGCTCGAAATCAAAGGGGAATTTAATTCGAAACGCGATTATAACGACATAGCCGCCCGATCGAATCGAGTTCTGGACACGCGCGCTCGCTTTTAAAATTCCGCCCGGCTCAGTTCAATATAAATCGATCGCGAATGGCAGAGATGGAGTAAGAACTGGGCTAGAATGCGGAGGGCGGAGGCGGGGACAGGGGCACGAGCGCGATTTAATAGAAATTGAAAATGCCATTCAGATTCGAAACAAAGCGAGTCTTTTAAGCGCGAATATTGCGGGGCTGTTATTCTAAGAATTTGCCCGTTGCAAATTGTACTCGCGCCGCGCATATCGTAAAGCTGAGATTCTCAAGTCCGTGCCGCGTTACCCCTAACTACCTCGCCCCTATTGTTAAGGGCAGAGAATCGAACGAGAAAGGGGCCGGTTCGTCTTGCCGGGAAAATCATTTTCAAGAAAAGTTTCTTCTGGGATAGCCCAGGTCAGTGAAAATTTCAGAATTTTCGTTGATCCCGCGCGTACGCAGCTGTATATTGATTTTTCGAACGGCCGAATACAAACAGAAGCACGAACGCGAGTGCACGGCGGACATGTAACCATTGCGTAAGACGATATACAAGAAGCAAGTCGAAGATGTTATTATACTGAGTAATTTCAGCCAGGACCGAGCGTTCATATCTCACGCACGCTCGCTGAGCATAAGTACATATGCATTTTCAATAGACTGCCGTTGCTTCGGGGATACTTCCGTCGAGATCGTTGAAAAAGAATACGTAGAGTAGATGCCCCAATTACCGCCAGTGTCCCTATTACTACTACTACTTTAATTATTTTACTTAATAAAAACGTGACGTATAAAGAATATAGTGTTCAGAAAAATTTATTATTAAATTGGGACTGTTCTTAGGGGCCGTCCTTAAATTGCGTAAGGGTAATTTTGGCGAATCTTACCCCCAGTATAAGAGTTCGTAAGATTTGATATTCCAACCCCCTCCTTACGTAATATTTTTTACATTTAATTTTATCAGTTATTAAAATTCCGTTAAAGGTTTATGTAATTCATTTAACTCGGTTTCGGGAAATTTAAACTAAAACTACTTTTCTGGAACATTAATGGCAGAATTTGTATTTCTTTAAAATTCAGTTAAAAAATATTACGTAAGACGCTACCTGACTCCCCCTTTCTTGTAAGAAATCCGCGACCCCCCCCCCCCCCCCCCCCTAGACCCTTACGTAATTTAAGGACGACCCCTTATTATTATTATTGTTATTATTGCACACTATTCTTTATACGTTACGCTTTTATTAAGGGGGGAAGCCACTGTGACGGTCGAAAATAAAGGCTATTTTCAAGACATTTTTTTATAATGGAATGTAACTTTCTACGAAAAATCTTTATTACCAACTGAAAATACATATATTTGACTAATATTTTATGCTCGCAGATTGACAAAATTTTCAGTTGTATGGCCACAGCATACGATAACGTTAGGCTCTGCAAAAAAAAATTACAAAACGGATGCACGTGTAACTTTCCAACATTTGATCCGAATTGAAAAATTCGAACGGTTTCTTAAAGTATATTACAATAGCTTCAGTTGCACGTACGGATTTTTTGAACGAATAATTCATTCAATAGTAACATTGAAAAAACATGTTGATTTTTTATACTATTTGGTCAAGATTTCTTCTCAAGTCCGCCATTTCTTCAAAAATGAATATTTTTTTAAATCCGTACGTGCAACTGAAGCTATTGTAATATACTTTAAGAAACCGTTCGAATTTTTCAATTCGGATCAAATGTTGGAAAGTTACACGTGCATCCGTTTTGTAATTTTTTTTTTTGCAGAGCCTAACGTTATCGTATGCTGTGGCCATACAACCGAAAATTTTGTCAATCTGCGAGCATAAAATATTAGTCAAATATATGTATTTTCAGTTGGTAATAAAGATTTTTCGTAGAAAGTTACATTCCATTATAAAAAAATGTCTTGAAAATAGCCTTTATTTTCGACCGTCACAGTGGCTTCCCCCCTTAAGTATAATAAATAATATGGCAGTAATAGTGACATCTACCCTACACCGTTCTCTGTCCGTTATCATCACTTCATACTTGTTTCACTAATTATTGATAATTCATTTGTCATGTTACAGGGGCCGTTAAATAATATTACCGCGGAGATGGTAAGCTATCATTGGAAAGCACCGCAACAGAGTTTATTAAACTTAATCTTGTAATTATGTAAAATAGGTAACAATGGCCTGAAAAGAAATGCCTATCAAGTGTAATGACGTTGCGAATCGACTTGTAAAAATTTTAGGCAAAAGCAAAACATATTCGATCACAAACGGTCTCGTCTCTTTTTATTCTAACCAATGGTGACCATGACTAGACGGTTCCTTATTTACATGGTAATTATAAGTACGAGTGATTGAGAATCAAGACGTACAGACGGGCAAGCTGAAACTCGTGGTTATAAGATACATACATGTACGTACATGTACTAAGGTAAATGTACCAATAACGAGCCGTTTAAGGAAACGGTGACAAAGTATAATGAATATTGTGTATAAAATTAACAATTTAAGTGAAACTTTTTTCATTCATAAAGATTTTGTTGTTTCTCATCAGTACTCACATAACAAAATTTTGTTTTTTTATATATTTAACGTAAAATAAACAAGAATATTTGTACGTGTAAATGTACCAATATATAGCCAACCTCACGCGATTAACGTAGCGGCCCGATTTTCATGTCCCAGTACCTAGCCATAGGTTTTGTAATCGTGTAAAAATTATTTTAAAAACTGATTCTTTGTCTTAAGGGGTTAGGCCACCTTGGACGGAGCAAAATTGCAGTCATTTTCGGCATTTTTTTTAGGAAGATAATAAAATAAACAGAAAATTTAATATGAAGCCTGTTATTATACAAATCTCGCCGGAAAAAATCGTATTTTTTTTCTTACAAAATGGCGGCGGTAGAGCCGTGATACGCAAGATCTTGTGGAGCGACGTTTTCCACGGTGTTCAATCTCACGGCTATACCGTTTGACTTAGAACAAAAAACCAAAAAGATTTATTTTCTGCATGCCTAAAACTATGGAAGTACGTAGGGAAATCCAGAAACATTAATTTGTCTCGAAATGGTGACCATGGAGAGAAAAAGTGCATTTTTTTTATAAAAGTGTCAATTGCACAGAACATATTCAAGATATCGCAAAACCGCTACGTACTTCCATAGTTTTAGGCATGCAGAAAATAAAGCTTTTTGGATTTTTGTTCTAAGTCAAACGGTATAGCCGTGAGATTGAACACCGTGGCAAACGTCGCTCCCATAAGATCTTGCGTATCACGGCTCTACCGCCGCCATTTTGTAAGAAAAAAAATACGATTTTTTCCCGGCGAGAGTTGTGTAATAACAGGCTTCATATTAAATTTTCTGTTTATTTTATTATCTTCCTAAAAAAATGCCGAAAATGACTGTAATTTTGCTCCGTCCAAGGTGGCCTAACCCCTTAAATTGAAAAATCTGTTAAGGAAAATTAAGAAGTACAGAAATATAAAATTATTGTATAAATAACCATAATAAACAGATTAGAAAATAAAAGTATAAACATTTTATTTATCTTACAAGTAATATAATTTTGTTGTATATATATTATTACAATTATATCTTTATAATTTTCTTTCTTTTTGTCCATTTTGAAAATTCTTTAAATGCAAAAAACAATAAGTTTAGTTACACTATCAATAGAAGTTTGTGGTTATTTTATATAAGACTCGAAACAACCAACAAATTCATTAAACTGTACATATACATAAACTTTAATAAACTTAAATTAAATGCTATCATTATTATCTAGAAAAATAATGTTTATATTATGATTTATGATCAAAATACTTACCGGCTTTATTCCAAATATCGAGTCAGAAATTCACACTTTTTTCGTAATTTTGCTCTGGCGATGCCGATTAACATTTGCAACTCACTTCCAGGGTTACCAGGCGATCCAGTACACGTACTGGCATATATGACGTCACTTAGCTTGGATTGGCTCGGCGTTGACATGACGTCACGGCGTCACCAATCAAATATAAGTATTCCCCTTCTCCTACACCGTATGACGTCATATAGGCCAGCACACCGCCATTTTTTCAGTACGCCTGGCAACCCTGCTCACTTCACCCGATTTATTGAACACGTGGTTAGTTACTGGGCTAACAAGATTTGGTTGCACCGATAAATAGCCATGTAAATATTCAAATAAAAAATAGTTTTCATATTCAAATTTTTTCTTTCTATGTGTTACAAATATTTTCAAGATTCTAAAACCCTTTTTTCTATCTAAAAAACTATTATCCTATAATAATTATGCTCTTAACAAGAAGCACGCTCTTCTTAGCCATATCATAACGAATGTCTGAAAACGCGTCATATATCTGGCCTCGAGACTATAAATGGTATTTCTAAATATCTAGACAAAAAAACAAGACGATATAACTTCAGATATTAAACCGAACAATTAAATAATGCAAATTACACCAAATATGTATTTTATCTTACGTGCATAGTTTAACAATTATTAATATTTCAACAGATGGCTAGGTACTGGTGCATGGCTCGTTATTGGTACATTTACCTTACTTCTGAACGCGATCGACAGATTGAAAGCAACGAACTTGCGATCCACTGTTGGAGAAACGGAAGAAAATATATTTCCGACCTGGCTGCAGTTGATTATCTAATTTCCTACGTTTCCTCTCCCATATATACGCACCTGTGTACCCGTACCAACACCGATGGTTTGCCAACAAGAGGATATGTATATTGTGTGAACCGGTCAGCTGATAAAAGCCTCGCTCGGATCGTCGACCATCCTCGAGGGCGAGTTCTTCTCCCCTTTCGCTCATCTCCGATTTCAATTTCGCAATAACTCCTCATTATCCTGGGAAATGATTGTGGTAATCCGAGTCTGCTTCCTAAGGAACGGTGCTTGTCGAGGGGCGGACAGGGTGAAAGGTGAAGCGTGTATGTGTGTATACCGTGTACCTATGTATGCGCGTACTCTTTCGCGTGACATTCTCTGCGCGAGATAGAAATAGCCGAGTCTGAAAACATTTATGCATTTTTATTAACATTTTTACACTTTTTAATATTTACGTGTACGATCTGTGCCTCGCAT
Source organism: Andrena fulva (assembly GCA_946251845.1). Lineage (NCBI taxonomy): Eukaryota > Metazoa > Arthropoda > Insecta > Hymenoptera > Andrenidae > Andrena > Andrena fulva. The sequence goes on along the minus strand of OX276329.1, from coordinate 53,304,557 downwards.
TTATTTTATACAAAGATAGATACATGTAATGAACGAACAGCAGTAAATACGGCTTTGCGTTAGGAATATTATAGTTTGGCAAATGATAATTCTTTCCTTAGTTCTGTGTTCATGTATACACATATATATATATATATATATATATATATATATATATATATATATATTCATACACGTACACGGGCCTATGTTTATGCGTGCATACTAGGGTGACTCTTATTTTCGATTTTTGAATTTTCTTCGGGGCACCCTCTAGAATAGTTCCAAATAATTAAAAAAAAATCTGTGTAAAGTTTCAGCTCGATCGGATAACGGGAAAGGGTGCCCCTGGGCCGTTAAACATTTAAATCATTATTTAACAGCTCGTGAAGTCGATTTTATATAACGTCTTCCAAGTTATTGATTAAATCCAAAAATATGTCAAACAAAAGTTGTAGATCCGGACAAGGAGCATCTTTTTTTGTTTTATTACTTTTTGTCGTACGATAAACGGTTTTCGAAAAAAATTAGAAAAACTTAAAATAAAAAACTTTTTTATTTTTCAAATTTTGAAAGTTTAAATGCTTCTAGAACACTTTTTATTTATGAAGGTGAACCAAAAAAATTGAATTTTTATTTTCGAGGACTATTTTTAAACATTTAAGAGGAGGGCATTTACCGAAATATGAAAAAAAGATAAAAAAAAATTTTTTAGTCACTTTCAGTGTTTAATATGTCATGAATGTTTCCTGCAAATTTGGGACCGAAATTCGCAAAAATATCGAAAATATAGACTTTATATTTTCGATACATTTTTTTTTTAGTTTTTCGGATTTTTTTCGAAAACCGTTTGTCCCGCGAGAAAAAGTAATACAACATAAAATATGCTCCTTGTCCGAATCTACAACTTTTGTTTGACATATTTTTGTATTTAATCAACAACTTGGAAGATGTTATATCAAATCGACTTCGCGTGCTGTTAAATAATGATTTAAATGTTTAAGGGCCCAGGGGCGCCCTTCCCCGTTATCCGATCGAGCTCAAACTTTACAGGGATTTTTCTAATTATTTGGAACCATTCTGGAGGGTGCCCCGAAGAAAATCTTGAAAAAAAATTTTACCAAGAGTAAATAAGAGCCACCCTAGTGCATACATCTATCGCACACGCGCCCATATACATATACGTAAGGAAAAAAATATACATAGGTACATACATACATGCATTCGTAGGCATGTATGTACTTACATAGTCAGGCATCCAAGTTTACACGCTTCCATTTACTATGTTACAGTGATGTCCGATTTAAAATACTCGATCCAATAGTTTTAGCGTCCGCGAGACTCTGATTTTTATCGTGTGCCCAATCGATGTTTACACGATGTCCGATACCTGATACCCCGATACAATGAACTCATACCAACCATTCTCTTTATTGCATATGTGCGTGTACACGTCTAGAAATGATAAAGAATCCTATCGTTCGATTAACATTTTGTACGACAAGCGACAACAGATTTTCCTTCACCTTCCGCGACAGCGGGCTGAGATTCAAGCTAACTTAACGCACTGATTAGGGGATCATTTTATAATGTTATAGTGTTGCAGTGTCACTGTCATTGATCGCGTTCGTTGACCGACGTACGAGTTTAGTACTTCATTGTATCAGAGCGCATGTTCGTGTAGCCGTATAGCCTAACGCATGAGAGAAACATTGATTATTTTCAGTAGACGCTTCATTGTTTCGACTCTCCTTTTCCATAAGCTTCCGCTTTCATATCCATAGCTGCCTCTTCGATCCGTTCGCGAAACAAGTTAATGCCAAAGAGATTATTTTCGATAGATGCTTAAACGTTCAATTGTGATAATTACAATGACGAATCGCTTTGCTTAGGCAACGCTTTGATCCGCCTTCTATTCTGTTTCCATATAGACATATTACGTATGCGATATAACGGCGCAGACTGGCAGGGAATACTCAACTGTCAAGTTTAATATTCCCCGCCATTCGATGATATTACGCACGCGCTAATCGCCGTGAAACGTTGCGTTTTACTTGGAAGAGGAATCTCTTGTGCGTATACAGTTAGAGCGATCGGCAATCTCTTTGGCAGCAACGTTACTACGGATTTCTCGGCCTTCGAGAATACAGATGTTGTCCCTCCTCCTCGGCAATCGTTGAAATCTTTTATTGGCGCGAATGTACAAGTGAATTTCACCTGAGCCAGAGCTTCAATCGAAGAGCATCCACGCCGTTCAAATAATACCGAAACAATCGCTTGTCGCGCACAAAGCCTAGATTCTCGTATAGGCGTAGCGCCGGCCGATTAGTGATCTCCGTTTCCAACACCACCTCGTCCGCGTTATCTTCCACCATAGCTTGAATAGCTCGCCTCACCAGATTCGATCCGATCTTCCGCTTTCGGTATTTCACGTCGACGGCTAACATCGCAATGTATCCTCGTTTTATCACCTTTCTGTGGATATCCAACTTGCAGACTATGGCACCGACGCACTCGTCACCATGCATCGCCTTGACGAACAAAAAGCAAGAGTTTTCTTTAAATCCTACACGTGCAAGAGAAAACAACCCGACGAAAAGCTGGCTAAAAGTTCTTTTTGGCATCCGCAACATTTTCTAACGCCGTATCTCTGATCCCTCTCGTCCTTTAAATTCTACATAGGCAACAACCAGCAGAAACAATATATATACACTATCGTATCAACGTGTCTATACAGAATCAGAAAGTATCGTATGTATGTATGTGTTTATACCAGAGATGGGCAAAAAATTATTTTAAATTAAAAATTTATTTCGAATAAAAGACAAAAATTTTATTCGAGGGTCATCGAATAAAAATAACTTTAGGTAATTTTTATTCGAAGCGCCTCAAAATAACTTTTTTATTCGACGAGATTCATTCGACGGCTACGCATGATTTTTTGATTCGACGGGAATTCATTTTAAGCTTTGAAATGATTTTCTCCGTTTCAGGCGTGTTTTATTTCAAAAGTTATTCGATGTTAAATAACTTTGGGCGAGCCTCGAGAGCCTTTGATCGAAGCCGCCGAGCGACATTCTATCGTTCACCCGTATACGCTGCAGCGCGGAGTTGTTCGGCGATGTGTCATCGATTATACAGAAACGGAATTTCTTTATTTTTCGTCGTATCAATATGAAAGTGACACCAATGAATTCCTTGCATTCTCCCGATTAAATTGGCCAAAAAATTATTTAAATCGGACTACTTTTAACCCTCTAACTCCCAGAGTTGCACCGGTGCAACACTCATTTTAAAAGTTTTTATATTTTTATATTTAACTTCTGTTAGCAACCATCCGTAGTTTTCATTATGGTAAAGTAGATTTCAATGTTCTCGGTTTAGAAAATCAAATATTCTCTTCAAAAAACTATTTTGGATTATTATAAAAAATAAAAACAAATAATAAAAAAAACGCTATTTTTCATTTCAAAATACCAAGATACAACATATGTATCAGTCACAATTTTGAAAAGTAACGATTCAAGGGTCTGGGCGTTAGAGGGTTAACGAAACGGGCTTTCAATCTTGCAAATTAATTGTATGCCTAATATCGTTAATTAAAGTTCAAATTATGTCAGGTTTGGTATCATTTTCGTCGGGAAAACACAAGGAGACGATTGATATGACTTTCGTGCAGATTCGATGAAGAATCTGATTTCACATTTTACCGTTCTTAATGGCTTGTGCTATCTATGTCTTTTATGGCCCCGTGTTTCTCGGCTGTCGAGCGCTCGCTTCTGAAGGGTCTCAGGTGTCAACACGGTCAGGCACGCATTTTAAATGCACTACTTATTGGCAATACCGAAGATTCTAGGGCCTAGAACAGGCTTGGGAATTAAGTGATCTTTTCGGCCGAGTTTCAGAAGCAACGCCCTCTTTCTCCCGCCGCGCAGTTTCGTTAAAAGTAGTCCGATTTAAATAATTTTTTGGCCAATTTAATCGGGAGAATGCAAGGAATCCATTGGTGTCACTTTCATATTGATACGACGAAAAATAAAGAAATTCCGTTTCTGTATAATCGATGACACATCGCCGAGCAACTCCGCGCTGCAGCGTATACGGGTGAACGATACAATGTCGCTCGGCTCGAGAAGCCGGCGGCTTCGATCAAAGGCTCTCGAGGCTCGACCAAAGTTATTTAACATCGAATAACTTTTGAAATAAAACACGCCTGAAACGGAGAAAATCATTTCAAAGCTTAAAATGAATTCCCGTCGAATCAAAAAATCATTCGAAGCCGTCGAATGAATCCCGTCGAAAAAAAAGTTATTTCAGGCACTTCGAATAAAAATAACTTTGGGTTATTTTTATTCGACGACTAATATAAATAAAGTCTCTTTTATTTGATACGTTATTTAAATAACTTTTTATTTAAATGATGCCCATCTCTGGTTTATACCAGCATCGTTCGAACGTACTTGATATTTCTGTGGAATATAATACATACCAGAAAGCACAATTTTGGCCAATTATGAATGAAATATCTATACGTATAAATAGAGTACGGTTCGCTTAGGTCCTTTTGTATCAATTTCATAATATCAGGCATTTGTAATTCGCTTGTGTAACTAACGTACTGAATGTCATCGCCTTTATTCTCTAAGGGTAACGTGTCTGTTTTATCTAAACGTATACAAGAAGAATATGATAGAAATAAGTTATACATCAGCAGTATTTATAGTAGATATATATATATATATATATGGAATAATATGACTAATCGTATATAAAAGTACACGTTATACGGAGAGACCGCTTTCGACACTGGTTTTATGTTTCGATACGCTCTATATTTATCGAAAGAGATGTTTAGACGTGGATAAGCACTATAAGCAGACACCGTCCGCACGCTAAAGATTAACATGAATTTCCCATACCGTGTTGACTTAAATGACTAGTTTCCATGGTTTTAGATTGCGGTAGGTTAGCCGTGCTGGCGATTCTTTCCGGTGAATCGTAGATACCGTTCACTCGGCTTATCCCATTTGCATGTAGTTCTTCGTATATTTCGGTCGCTTTTAGAGTGAGCCGCGACTTAATGTCCAAGGAGGCGATATCTGTCAGGGAATCATGCTTGTTCTCCTCGACCTTACTCTCGTCGCTCTCCGATCTATTTACATCCGCAGCCTTCTCCACCTCGACGCTCTCCATTTCACTTAATTTTCCTACCTCCCGAACGTCAGAATTTCACTGCCCTGGCTGCGTCAGCTGAGATACGAACAGAGTGTTTTGGTGGCACTGTTCCCACAGTTCCCTCTGCGATCCCACCAAACGTGTCAGCAGAATCTTTAGATGCTGCACAGACTTTTCAATCGAATTTTCATAATTACGGCAGGCTAAATAATGGTTCGTCGGTGATTTTACGTTAAAACGCGGATATCCGACAGAAAGTTCCGAGCGACGGAGACGACACCATATTGAATTTCTGATTTCTGCCAAATTCTGCCAATTTCTGCAATGACTGCTGCAAGTCGAACATAAACAATGATCTTACGAGAAACAACAGTTGAGCCGACACGGCTCGGAAATGACACAAACGCACAACGCGCGCAACGGGCACAACCAGAACGAACACTGGCCCGATTTAGACGGTTGGCGTCTGCTTCGCGACCATCCCTTCTACAATGTTTTGTGAATGTGATGAGAGGCAAAGCGGGCGAAGCCACGCCATAGGCTCTTACTAGCTCTTATCCTTGATCATATTCACGAAACATTGTATCTAGAAGGGATGGTCGCGAAGCAGATACCAGCTGTGTGAAGTTAGTCCTCTCTCCCTCTCTGCACCTTGCATCTGCGATATTACGTATGTATGCAGTTTAAAGGATATTTTTTAGCGATTGAAAATCTTACCGCGTAACGTTAAATTCTATTGCATATACTTGGGTGAGTGAATCGATAAGTCCAACTCGCCATCCGAATAAAAATCCGATTAACCATCGTTTAACAGAAAGTAATACGTAGTGCAATTAAAAACAATAGAAAGATGTGAGAATTCAATTTGCAATTTAATTGTTTATTTTCGGATGTTTACCGGATATGCGTCGCGTTTGTTTTTCTTGTCAGCAGAGGTCGCTCGCATCGCCAGGCGGCACCGGAAGTAAAGAGAGGCCATACTAGTAAATCGTATATTCAAGTTTCTTTTGGACCTAGGCACCTAGGCACGATGGGTGAGATATCCGATTTTATACGAGTTTTGTTTTCATCGCTTTGAATCCGTACTTTCTCTTTAGAATTAGCTAATAAAGAATTATCGGTTGCTCACAACCAAGTCTATACCTACAGTTTACGTTTATATTATTTCGATGAACGTAACTTAAAGATTAAAAGATCGATTTGTCAGCGGCATCAAATGTTTCGTTGCTTGAGCATGTGATACCGTTTCGGTGTATCTACATATTTCTCACGATCATATGTACTCGTTGCCGTTCTTTCAAACTTCTAATTCGTCGTTCGCGTAGATGAAGAGCTACGCGTCGTATAGTCCACCTTTCCGCGCAAAACCGACTGCTCGATTTATTTTCATACGTACTGGATAAGAAGGAATTTGTCCATTTCAGGTATCTCACGGGATCATTGGCACAAGAGGCGAGCAACTGGTGGTAAAAGGAAGCCCATCCGTAAGAAGAGGAAGTTCGAGTTAGGACGTCCGGCTGCAAACACCAAACTCGGAACTCAGCGTATTCACACGGTATTGTTACTCGGTGTTTTCCATTCTTGCCTCGAATCTAATAATTTCTTTTTCCTTCGAGCATAATGCAATATTGCTCGATCATGAAATGATGACGACCTTTACCTACTCTGAGTACTGTGCTGACCAAATTCCCACAGCGTACTGATCGAACCCCTAAATCCAACGATCCTCGTTAAGCGTACAATGCGACCGTAACCATTATGGATTTCTTTCTCTATTTCTGCATAAGTCAGGTACGCACACGAGGCGGCAATAAGAAGTACAGAGCCCTCCGCCTGGACACGGGAAATTTCTCATGGGGATCCGAATGTACTACGAGGAAGACACGTATTATCGATGTTGTATACAATGCATCGAATAACGAATTAGTAAGGACAAAGACTCTGGTGAAGAATGCGATCGTCACCATCGACGCCACACCTTTCAGACAGTGGTACGAAAGCCATTACGCTTTGCCGCTGGGCCGTAAGCGTGGCGCTAAATTGGTGAGCAATTATTTTCCTAGTATTGTCGTCGATTAAGTATCGCAACTGAGAAACCAACTAAATGTGCACAGACGGAAGCTGAGGAAGAAGTTTTAAATAAGAAACGCTCGAAGAAAGCGGAAGCTAAGTACAATGGAAGGCAGCGATTCGCTAAAGTTGAACCTGCTCTGGAGGAACAATTCGCTACGGGACGTGTGCTTGGTAGGCAATCGTTTATCTAACAATTCAATGTCATACTTACGCTGCTAATCCTTTAGAATAGGTAGCATACTATTTCAGTTCAGCATTGCATATAGAATTATCGCAACTCCGCACCTTCAGTATTAGGGTGGAGTGAAAAAAACTTTTTTTTTCGATGATCAAATTCTAATAGTGCGGAAAAGTTGTCTACTTGGCCCAATGAAACGTGTAAAAAATTTCAGCTCGATCAGATAATTTCTTCTGTGTGCACCAAAGGCCTTAACTTTCAAAATTTTAGTACAAAACTTAAAATTAAAAAAAAAATATAAAATACAAAATACATAAAAAAGAAACAATACAATTATTTAAAAAAATATAAAATACAAAAAACAAGGAGCCCGACGTACAGCTACCTCCGCGTGGTGGGTTCTGGGCCACTTGTTCCGTTAGGAAAGTCAGCGAAGAGCTGCATTTTTGATAGTTTACAGTGCCGACAGGCCGTTCCTATCGTTCCGAAACCAGCCTCGGGCGTTTCTTTGCTTCATTTACGCAACAAATATAGTCCTGGGTAAAAAAAAAGGTAGAATCCACCAGCTGAAGAAAGTCGCACTTTCTTAAGTTTTGTACTAAAATTTTGAAAGTTAAGGCCTTTGGTGCACACAGAAGAAATTATTCGATCGAGCTGAAATTTTTTACACGTTTTATTGGGCCAAGTAGACAACTTTTACGCACTATTAGAATTTGATCATTGAAAAAAAGTTTTTTTCACTCCACCCTATTCAGTATTGCTGCCTTGAATTTTGTATCACAATGATAAGTTTGAATCCAGAATTTCTACGTTCTGGTATATTCTCTCTTTCTCTCTCTCTCTCTCTCTCTCTCGTGTGCTTCGCGGATTCTGTAGCCGAATGAATTAACGGTGAATCGCAATACATACCAAAGAGTTAGAGAATACGTTAAGACTTCTCAAAGAAAAACATTCAACGGTATTTGTGACAAGGTTTCAATGATTGTAAGTTGAAATTTGAATTTCAGCCTGTATAGCGAGTAGACCCGGGCAATGTGGTCGAGCGGACGGTTACATACTTGAAGGCAAGGAACTTGAATTTTATATGAGGAAAATTAAAAGCAAAAAAGCTAAATAATCATGTAGCTACAGGAACAAGATAATAAAGTAATCTATATGAAAACGAGACCGGCGAGAAGAGACGTTCGTAAATGAACGAAATATCCTATGCATGTCTCAACATCCCCACGTGACAGAGTTTGAAATATGTTTACTACCTTCTCCCGTGCGCCGCACATACCGTCTTCTATGCGAATCAATGGGAAGGGATCAGTTCTATCGTGTGAATAGAAAACTGTTGCGTCCGAGATCTGAGCGAAGGATGGTATAATCAGCAAGTGAGCTGCAACAGGTTAGCGAAATAATGAGACGACTCTGTTGAAATGAAACGTTTATGTGCTTCCATTGAACAGTAACGTTAAACATAAAATTTCGTCGCTAGTTATGAATCTCAACGGTAGTGTTTAGATACGTACACAGGCGCGCACCAGTTAACCGAAACGTAACTTGCCAAACAGTTGTTCGCGGTAATATCAGCAATATACAATCCAACGTATAAAAATTTAATATCGTACAATCTTATTTCCGAGCATATTCATTTATACTTACAGAATGTATAACTACATAGCTCAATTGCCCACATACAAATGTTTATAAAAGCACTCCTACCGTATATTATCTCAGTCTACTTGGACGCTTCGCAGAGCGTATATTAACAAATCTTGCGTATGCGATTTATACGCACGAATCTTATTGCACGGCCCGTTAATTGGAACGATGTTCGTGGCAAGACTCGTCTCTGCGCGAAATGCGATTCACAGCTATGTTGGATCTTGATTATCTTCGGTTTTCGAATAGGACAAAGACAGGGACGCCAATATCTCGCTCAATTTATTATGCGATAATGCATATATCCTGTCAACGGAGCTGTTTACTTTGGCATTATGATTCTGAAAAACATAAGGGATTTTTGGAGTATCGTATTAGGGTAGACAAAGAGAAACTTGCAGGCTTACATAATCTTAAATGCTTCTTTCACTGGATTATTGTAATGACGAGACTCGACGAAGGTATGAAGGGACCAAAGGCACGCTCAGTGTAAGTTGAATCGCGGATACAGGTCTCCCAATTTCTGGTTTTAATTTAATACGATTATAGGACTGGCTAAAGTAACGCTCGCTATTGATGATGTACATACATATATCTGTGTGTGTTTACGAGTCTGCGTGCGTGCATGCATGCTGCGTATAAAATGCACAAAGTAAAGTTTCTTTATTTACTGCGTACGTGCAGGAGTGGACAGTACTCCTTGAATAAATATTCTTTATTTTTTATCGTTTGTATTTTTACATTACAAAAAATGCCGTGTAACGAGTGCGTGCGTGTGTGTGTGTGCGCGCGATGATCCGCGCGCGCATACACACGCGCACGCACGCACGCACACCTTTTTAATGTTTTAATTATAACACTTACATGTAAACACAGGACGCGAACAGCGGTGGAATAAAAATCTAACGTCATTATCAAAACTTATGGGGGAATCGCATGTAAGGTTACGCACAGATTTCAATGAAACTTCGTATTTAGACAGAGAAGTGAAAAACGTATCGGACCAGCGTTTCGCCCGACATGGAGGGTGAGCCTAATACTTTCCGGTATTCTATGTAACTACAAAATTTCATTAAACCCGCTGTTTAACATTTCGCTCGATTCCCGTGTTAGGTTAGGGGCTAAGTATTGATCATTCATTAAACTTGTGGCTTCGATTTCAGAGACTTACACCGATGCGTTCTAGGCCCTCCATACGTTTGCGCTCGCATGCTGTGTATTTATCATGAGTCTGGGCATCACCTGCTGCTGATTCGAATTCGCAGCAGAGCTGGTTACGATAGTAAACGAAGGTTTTTGAGCGCAGGTTCTCATATGCATCGGCCAGTGTGACTGTTGGCATGGATAGTCGCAATACGCCGTGTTCCAGCAACAATAGAACAATGCCTCTCGACCGCACATCGCACACCATTGTTTACGTTTAATTTCTTCGATAGATCGTAGTTTCTCTTCTTCGGCTTCCCTACGAGTCTCTTCGATAGCACGCAACCGTTCAGCCTCTAGGCTTGCCTTCATCTCTCTTAATATCCGATCTGCAATTCAGAACATCTAGAAATGCTTTGTAACGGTACGAAACGATTATTCAGCAGATTTGTAAGGTTTTTAGCAGGGGAAAATAGTATAAGCACTAGGGTGGCTCTTATTTTCGATTTCTGAATTTTCTTCGGGGCACTCTCCAGAATAGTTCCAAATAATTAAAAAAAAATCTGTGTAAAGTTTCAGCTCGATCGGATAACGGGAAAGGGTGCCCCTGGGCCGTTAAACATTTAAATCATTATTTAACAGCTCGCGATGTCGATTTTATATAAGGTCTTCCAAGTTATTGATTAAATAAAAAAATATGTCAAACAAAAGTTGTAGATCCGGACAAGGAGCATCTTTTTTGTTGTATTACTTTTTCTCGTACGATAAACGGTTTTCGAAAAAAATTAGAAAAACTTAAAATAAAAAACTTATTTTTCAAATTTTGAAAGTTTAAATGCTTCTAGAACACTTTTTATTTATGAAGGTGAACAAAAAAAAATGGAATTTTTATTTTCGAGGACTATTTTTAAACATTTAAGAGGAGGGCATTTACCGAAATATGCAAAAAAGATAAAAAAAAATTTTTACTCACTTTCAGTGTTTGATATGTCATGAATGTTTCCTGTAAATTTGGGAGCGAAATTCGCAAAAATATCGAAAATATAGACTTTATATTTTCGATACATTTTTTTTTTAGTTTTTCGGATTTTTTTCGAAAACCGTTTGTCCCGCGAGAAAAAGTAATACAACATAAAATATGCTCCTTGTCCGAATCTACAACTTTTGTTTGACATATTTTTGTATTTAATCAATAATTTCGAAGGATATTATATAAAATCGACTTTGCGAGCTGTTAAAGATATAGACTCTATATTTTCGAAATTTTTGAGAATTTCGGTCCCAAATTTTCAGGAAACATTCGTGACATATCAAACACTGAAAATAAGTAAAAAAAAATTTTTTTATCTTTTTTGCATATTTTGGTACATGCCATCCCTAAAATGTTTAAAAAATAGTCCTCGAAAATAAAAATTCCATTTTTGGGTTCACCTTCATAAATAAAAAGTGTTCTAGAAGCATTTAAACTTTCAAAATTTGAAAAATAAAAAAGTTTTTTTTTTTAGTTTTTCGGATTTTTTTTCGAAAACCGTTTGTCGCACGAGAAAAAGTAACACAACAAAAAAGATGCTCCTTGTCCAGATCTACAACTTTTGTTTGACATATTTTTTTATTTAATCAACAACTTGGAAGATGTTATATCAAATCGACTTCGCGTGCTGTTAAATAATGATTTAAATGTTTAAGGGCCCAGGGGCACCCTTTCCCGTTATCCGATCGAGCTCAAACTTTACAGGGATTTTTTTTTAATTATTTGGAACCATTCTGGAGGGTGCCCCGAAGAAAATCTTGAAAAAAAATTTTACCAAGTGTAAATAAGAGCCACCCTAATAAGCACGCTACAGCAGTGACGAGCAACCCGCGGGCCGCATTTCGCCTTCCAGACCTGCGGCCCGCAATTCTTTCGATTGTAAATCTATGTTAGAAATACCAAATTCACCCCGTAAATTAAAATCCTTTGATTGGTATATTTAAGTATTCAATATCGCGGCCTGCGCAGAGTATTAGGTTTCCACTTTTGGCCCACTACGGGCCACAGGTTGCTCATCACTGCGAGTATGGTTGAAAACGGGACGTACCAGTGTTGTGTTTCAGTTCAGCTATCTGTTGTTGATGTTGCCATCTCATGCGTTCTATTTGTAACCGTAGAAAGTGAACTGTCGCTTGATGATTCTCCGACGTAGCGTATTCGCAAATCTGATTCTCTTGAGCTACTTCTTTGTACGCCTCCTCCATTAGCTGGGCCATTTTCCTGGCCAAATCTTGCGCGCCGTGATACAAACGAGCACTGATCGGGCCAGCTTCCGGCGGGAGCATCTGATATTCGATAGAATTTTCAGTCTGTTGAGTAGGGATGTAGACCATAGATCCAGCCGAATTCGACAATAGACTTGCCGATGAATGCGAAACAACAGCAAGCGGCGGGCAGGGACGAGCCTTATTAGGGAACGATTTTCTGGCTTTGCTTTCTTTTTTCTGATGCGGTGTGTCTCCCGGAGGCTGTTGGGTCTCTGGAACGCCGCCACCTTTTTCTTTCTCTTTCTCGGCGCTCTCAGTTTTCTCAATTTTCTCGACTTTCTCAGCTGCCGACAAACTGTCAATAGGTTTCTTAATCGAGTCGGATGTACCATTGTTTACGACAAAGAATAACGCAACAGACTGATCGATAGGAGATTTTTTCAACGTCGAAACGTCCAGGATATCGGCTTGCGTTTTGCTACCGGACATCGAACTGGGCGACGATATTGCCTTGCTATCGTTGGAATTGTTTAAAGTGTCCTTCAACGATGCCGGGTTGGTCTGTATAACCGAAATGGTCGGTTCTGCCTTTAACGATTTCTGAGTTTGATTGTTCACGATGGACCTCAAAGCTTTCTCTGCATTCACTTTATCAACCATTCTAGTTTTTGGCTTATAAACCTTTCCCGCGCTTTTAGTACCCTTCGAGCTACTTCTCAGCGGGCTTGGCAAATTTTGATTGGCGGGGTCTCCTTTATTCACGTTAATTCTCAAAAGAGACGACTCATTTTTCAGCATCGCCGTCGTTGGACCGTCGCCCACCGTCGAATGCTTGCCCAGAGACGTTGCCGATTGTTTTCGCAACTTCTCCATAAATTTCCCGTCATCGACTACTTTCTCGGAATTATTATTCTGTTCTAGTATCGTGACGTTTGATTCGACTGGATCGTCCTTAGCTGTATCACTTGCGGCCGTGCTGTTTGCGTCGGTACTTTTGCTAGTGCCGGGTTTCGCGTCTTCTTTCTTGGTCAGTTTTGCGTTCGCCGGGTGTTTGTCGGATTTTGTGCCCCCCTTAGAAGTACGCTCCCCTGCCGTCGATTCGTCGTTCGACTTCGGAGGAGGATCGGAACGCGCGTCCCGTTCGCGAGCAATCGGGAGCAACTGGAGTTGGTTTTGACTGGAGTTTTCAGGTTCATCTACTTGCGGGTTCACCTGCGGATCCTCTTCGACTTTGATTTGCTCGGTACTCGCGTCAAGATCGGCGAACGTCTTGCTCTCGTTGTCAGAATTATCCGCTCTCTCCGAATCGCTTTGCGACTTGGCTTTAACGTGCAGCCGTTTCTTGACGAACGGCTTCTTCTTGGGGCTGGGAAATTGCGATGATGCACAGCCATTGGAACATAGAGGATCGTAATTTGGTAGCAATAATTTTATTTGCGTCGGATCATGCGGATTGTATTGCACTTTGGGAGGCGCGAATTTAAACTGACCAAATACAAGCTCAAGCTTTCGGCAATGCCGTGTAATCTCTCTGACGCATTCTTCCATATCCAATTTCCTTTTACGTGGCAGTGGAACCGGCGGCTCTTCGGAGTACAAGTACAGGTCTCGCGGCGGCACCCATGCACGATCGTGCTCGCCAAAGAAACGCACGTCTACGAAACCCTGGGAGTTTATTCGCGGCATAGCTTTGGCTGGCCAGAACGGGAAACCTTTCAGCTTGGCCCACACGAGTGGATGAGGACGGTGGCAGGGTTCGATGAACCACGATGGTTGCGGTCGCGGCAAGTTCCTCCCATGAGCGTAACAATCCGGGCAAGCTTCGATCTCTGACACTTCTTGGCGCGCCAACTTAATTATCTGTTTCGCAGCATTCGTTAATTTAGATGTATCGGTGTACACACCACCGCCTGAATAATTCAAACGAAACTGTAGAAATTATTTAATCCTACCTCCTATTAAGTTAACTTAACGCACGATAGGATACATTACGTACACGTGTTAAACACAATACAATTGTGTTGTATCCATTTGGCATCGGCCATGAACGCGTCCGTACTGCCGTACAATTTAGCCCGCACGTTCGACTCCAGAAGGCTCAGATCCATTGGTTTCACCACGTAGTGCAGATAATTCGGGGCTTCGGAGAGCTCGACTGGTTTCCAGAACGGCTCGGACTGTGACAGAAAAGTCCTGAAATTTCATGGGACAGGACAACGGAGATGTAAGTAGAAGTATGGGACAGTACGTACGCCAGGGTACTCTCTCATTCTCTCGACTACATGCTTCAATAATAAACACAACTGATCAACCGACAATTGAGCCATTGCCGTAGACCGTGTCTCTGCGTTCTCCGCTCGCAAAATAGCCGCGCAATCGCCGCATATCCAATTTTGGATAGGCGCTCGCGGCATCCCTATGCACCTGCGGTGCCAGGAACGTGGACACGCGCTGCAATGCGCCTCTACGGACTCTTTATGGCATCGCCAGCAAAACTTATCGTTCGCACTTTTTTTCTTTCGTTTACTTCTGGGATTATGTTCCTCTGAAAGTGAATCTGCTTCTTGAGTACTAGAAAGTTAATTAAGTTCCTTAATGACATGTACGTGTGTGCGTGCGTGCGTGCGTGCGAGTGTGTAGTTCTGCGTGTATTTATCGATATATATAACGAACGATGTCGAAATCGCTATGAAATTTGTTGAGAGATATGTTAGAAGCAGATACCGTCCGCACTCACACAGTGTTCCGCTGCTTTCTTTTCAGGCTAGTCCCACTTCTGATCGTTGTTTCTTTCGCACTGTCGCTCTTATTAATGTTGGAGCCATTTTCCAGCACAGAGGAAAGCGTGTCCGACTTTTCTGTATCCTTTACGCAATCCACTTTGCTCTCCCTACATTCATCCTTGATATCGTTTTCTAGAATAATCACCTCCTGCTCGTTTTCACTCTTCCCCTCGTCGTACTTTGTGGCTCTGTCCGCGTCTTTAATACTATCTACTGTATCTGCAACTAAGATTTTGCTGTCGTCCCCGATAGACGCATCGGTGGAATTATCTTGATCGTTCTGAACGTCCATTAACTGCGACGTCTCCTTCTGCGAGTCCGATATAACCGGGCTCTCTAGCCGCAGAGAATTTGCCAGCCTTTCTTGAGCCTCTACAGACGTCATTTTTACTCATTGCACGCGTTTACTTGTGTATATGTTGGCTGAAACGTAAAAACGGAGAATAGGACAATTAGTGCTCGCGTAAAGTAAAACTTATGCATTACAAATTAACGTCTCTCCTTTCGAACGAAACGTTCACGCCATTGATTTATAAACGCACGATCTTGTACAAAACTAAGGAAGCTTATTACATACACTTTCATTGCAAATGCAGCACTTAACAGACAGACTTTCTATCGCAAAGCTTCGCACAAACAATGATAATGCTTTGTTATATATATATATATATATATATATATATATATATATTTTATTAATTTCCAGCCACGTTAAAATACACTAATGATTTCTCGTTAGAAGATTAATGTGTTATGATTGTGCTGTTTGCATTCACTGCTGTTCTCCATTTCATACACAGTCACGCGCGCGGGCGCGCGCACGCACACATGCGCGCGGTCGCGCGCGCGCGCGCACACATACGCGCGCAGTTGCATAGTATATTTTTTGCTTTCTTGCTCCGACACAATCAGATGAAGATGTACATACTATCAATTGGGAAATCAATAGAAAATTATGAAAATTGGCATTGAACGCTACGATTAGAGTTTTATAACAAAGGTATCGGGCCTGGGGTATTGATTGAGGCGATATTGTGGGATAGTGCACGATAATAGGAACTGTACAAAAGAACTCGGCAGAGTATATTCTACAGTCTACACTATAATGAACATGTATGTATGAGACAGTTACCATCTATGGAGCTCTTAAATAAATCCAGGCCTGCAATTGGCAAAAGTGTTTCGGACGGTTCGCCAGTATTAGGATGTATTCTGCAGGTTGAACAAACCACCATCCATACAAATGTTAAACAGCATGGATAAGCAAGATATATCACTTCCCAACACGACATTGCATCAAAACCAAAACCATAAGCATTCCTTCCCCCTCTACATGCAAGGCTCCTGTGGGCGCATATACATATGTACCTACGTGAAATTATCAGCAAATCGTATACACGTGAATACGTATGCTTAATACTATTAGCAAGGCACATACATATGTATGTACTTACGTGAAGATATGTATTGCTTGTATGTGCGTGCACACACGTAAATTTCCTAACGGGCCACATATACGCGTGAAATTACTACCAGACACAGCTAAATGCCGATATCCAATCGAAGCACATTTCCCCGATCACCAATAAAAACACTTGTTTTATTCCTGTTTGGCCGGCAGTGTTGTTTCTAACAAAATTCCATAGTGCATGGAAATGGGAAGAAAAGATGGATGCAGATAGAACTATCTGTAATCTGTAGGAAACGAAAATTGTGGGAAGCTGGCGGAACGGAGCTGGGGTTAGTCACACGGTTGACGGAGATACCGTGTTTCAGCGACACATAGTATGTACGTATATGTAATAAAGAAACTAATTATAACTGTGTTGTTGATCAAGATGGTTGCATAATGAGTTACACTTAGTTACAGTGTTCTCAGAATCGGAAAATGTAAATAAATGAAAAAGTTTTTATAACGAAGTTAGTTTATATAGTTGATAGGTGTCACCGGTAGATGGCCACCGAGATTCCTGGCCCACATGTTCGAGAAATCTTAACTTTTTAAAATTAACGCCAGTCGAACAGTCGAGCAGAGTTGAGCTCCTTCGTTGCGAATCCAATTCTTCGTAAATTGTGGGAAGCGAATTCTAAACGGTTGCGCGTTGTCAGTTTTGATCCGTTTGATTGCTCTTTTCTCCGGATCGATTGTGGTATAGTAGGTGAATCGCGGGAATAGCGGTAAGAGCGGTAAGTTGTTACGCGCGTAAAAGACGGCAGACGGAGACGTTTCCTTATGTCTTACGTACGTAAATATGTTTAAATAAGTACATTTAAACGATTTCGTAAACGTTTCAGATGACCGTCGATTATACGAAAGATTTGTTGAGAAACGTTGATCGAGGCATTCTTCCACCCGAACCTGGACAAAGTTTCTTGATCCGAGGAGATTACGAATATTGGCATTACGGTTGCGATGGCTTCAACGACAAGGTCTGTATATATATATATGCATTCATACGTTCATGGCTACACACGTATTATTCAATATGAATCTCTCAACGTCTAATCGAAATCTTCAAATAATGTAGTTCGACCGCTATGATTTTAATTATTGAACGAATTTAGCAGAAGACAATTTCGGAAGATTCATGTAGCTATATGTTCTTTCCCCACGAAAAGTAACACTTCGCAAATTGCAATAAATACGTTAGCGCGAATAGTAGAAAGATTATCTTTACCCAAGGTTGAAATTATTAACATTTTCATCATTAACCACCTGAGAAATCGCAATTGTAAGTACACATGCACGTGCAGAGCTGTGCGACAGAGTTGAAAGTTAGTTGAGACAAGTTTAATTGTTAAAGGGGCATTATCAGAATTATTGTTTCTCTTGATGAGTGTACAGGGATGGGGCTGTGGGTACAGAACGCTACAAACAATTTGTTCATGGATCATAATCAACAAAAATTTCGAACAGAGTGTCCCAAGTCTGAGGACTATACAAGAAGTATTAGTTGCGCTAGAGGACAAAGAAAGGTCCTTCCTCGGGTCCAGAGAGTGGATAGGAAGTTTTGAAGTAAGCGCTAGTTAAGCTACTCTCCCTTTCTTCGGCTGTCCCGGATTGTATAACTGTTCGATGCAATTACCTGCAATTTTGCAAATTCAAGCTGCTAAATATCGCTAATAAAGGAGTTCCCCTGTTCGCAAAAGTCTACTTTGATGTGTATGGCACTAGGGTGGCTCTTATTTACTCTTGGTAAAATTTTTTTTCAAGATTTTCTTCGGGGCACCCTCCAGAATAGTTCCAAATAATTAAAAAAAAATCTGTGTAAAGTTTCAGCTCGATCGGATAACGGGAAAGGGTGCCTCTGGGCCGTTAAACATTTAAATCATTATTTAACAGCTCGCGAAGTCGATTTTATATAACGTCTTCCAAGTTATTGATTAAATAAAAAAATATGTCAAACAAAAGTTGTAGATCCGGACAAGGAGCATCTTTTTTGTTCTATTACTATGTTTCGTGCGACAAACGGTTTTCGAAAAAAAACCGAAAAACTAAAAAAAAAAACTTTGTTTTCAAATTTTGAAAGTTTAAATGCTTCTAGAACGCTTTTTATTTATGAAGGTGAACAAAAAAAAATGGAAATTTTATTTTCGAGGACTATTTTTTAAACATTTAAGGGGAGGGGGCATATACCGAAATATGCAAAAAAAAATTTTTTATTTTTTCTTATTTTCAGTGTTTGATATGTGATGAATGTTTCCTGAAAAGTTGGGGTCGAAATTCGCAAAAATATCGGAGATATAGACATCAGATATTTGATATATTGATCATTTTACCCGAAATCATGACGTCTATATCTCCGATATTTTTGCGAATTTCGACCCCAACTTTTCAGGAAACATTCATCACATATCAAACACTGAAAATAAGAAAATTTTTTTTTTTTTTGCATATTTCGGTATATGCCCCCTCCCCTTAAATGTTTAAAAAATAGTTCTCGAAAATAAAAAT
Organism: Andrena fulva; assembly: GCA_946251845.1. Taxonomy (NCBI): domain Eukaryota; kingdom Metazoa; phylum Arthropoda; class Insecta; order Hymenoptera; family Andrenidae; genus Andrena; species Andrena fulva. Next base: position 53,285,386 of record OX276329.1, on the reverse strand, counting down.
TCCATTTTTTTGTTCACCTTCATAAATAAAAAGCGTTCTAGAAGCATTTAAACTTTCAAAATTTGAAAACGAAAAGTTTTTTTTTTTTAGTTTTTCGGTTTTTTTTCGAAAACCGTTTATCGCACGAAAAATAGTAATAGAACAAAAAAGATGCTCCTTGTCCGGATCTACAACTTTTGTTTGACATATTTTTGGATTTAATCAATAACTTGGAAGACGTTATATAAAATCGACATCGCGAGCTGTTAAATAATGATTTAAATGTTTAACGGCCCAGGGGCACCCTTTCCCGTTATCCGATCGAGCTGAAACTGTACACAGATTTTTTTTTAATTATTTGGAACTATTCTGGAGGGTGGCCCGAAGAAAATTCAAAAATCGAAAATAAGAGCCACCCTAGTATGGCACAGTCGAAGAAAGGGGCGAACATTAAACATAAAAGTGAAGAGGCCGATTAATGGTAAAATCGTAGGTATGCCTGGTGCTGAACCACTTGTACAAAGTTCTTAGTAAGATTGTTCATGTACCAAGTGGCGATTCATTATCGGGCCAAATACCCACTATCAAAAGGCACTTCGAGGAATTTGCCAGCCCTATTATGATGGGCGGGGACAGAGACTGTTCTAGCAAATGCATAACGGGAGTTCACGAAGGCTTGAACAATACCTACGTACTGATTGTCGATCCACACTTTATCGGCAGAGTAAAAAGCATACAGCAGTTAGAAGCTTGCCATTGGGTAAAGTGGCATAACGTTAAGAACTTTGTGGACGGTTCGTTTTATAATCTGTGCTTGCCACAGGTGAAATATGTATCGTGATAAGAAGGACAACTGCTTAGGCGCTAATAAAAATGATTGAAAATGCAAATTTGTCCGTTATTTCCACATCGATTAGAACACTGATGGAGATCTTCAGGAAACTAGTTTAACACATACATATGTACATCGTTACATTGCAGTATACATATAAAGCATGTCCTCCGCAATGCGTATACAGCGATCTCATAAAGCTACTGAACGATGGCGCTGGCGCTGGTTGAACGGCGTATTAATCGGTATTTAGTATCAAAGCGACTCCTTGCAGCACCCAGTGCGAGATGTGTTCGGACGTGGCAAGATTCGCCTCGAACACCAGACCTATTCCCATCGCGTTACGTCGATTGGACGTCGTGTAGACAGGCGTCTTGAAAGTATTCTACAATCGCAGTGACGTATGATTTAGTAAATATCAGAGTACACATAACGATGGCTTAGTGCAGAAATACTGTATGTCCACAGGTTTCAACACGCAACGGCACATAAGAATATTGTATTGGACAAATTTATAAAGTAGATATAAATTTGATTTTTATGCAGCACAAAGAAACAGCGAAGAACTATTTGTTGCATATAGAAACTGAAGTTTCACACGAAGCGGACATTGGATATTTGTGCACTCGTTTGATTTGATACCTGGAGCCTAAGTCTATGAGCTTCGACTGGAATGATGATAAGAATCGGTAGGTCTTGGACTAGAATTTTCGGATGGGATCTTTTCAGGCATTTCTCTTCCATGTCCCACCTCGCACCTTCCAGGTACAAACCACTTACGTAGCAGCCCTACGCAAATTAAACGACATTGTAAATCTGATTGCACGTTGCAGCGTAATTGCCGTGGGTGCATGTTGATACTTCTCTCTCTCTCTCTACCTGATCTGGTCTCTCTTCCACTTGATCGGGATTGGTATATCTCGAGACTGCTGTGTAAGTGAGAGCCCGATCGAGAGACCAACTGTTTCTGCGACAAGCCATTTGCACGAGGGCCGCTAAGTAAGTTTCCGGAATGTGCAGGCCAGATAACCAGAGGACGATTGGTTCGCTTGCGGTCTAAAAGATTTTTAACATCGTCGGTGATACGCGAAATTTGAAATGTAGTTTTAAAGGGGTATTCTACTTTAAACGTTGATTTTTTTTACATTTTCTTAAAGAATATTGTTTCGAAAATGTATGCGCAGAGCTGTGTATCTGAACTCTTAAAATTGAAAAAAATTATAAGCACTACCGCAAATGGGAATTATTTCTCTCTAAAAAAATTTGTAAACATTACTGAGACATGGATGAATATGTAACCCAAAGTTTAACGAAAACAATTGCATAGATGCCCCATAAAAAAAATATTAAAAATTGTGTAAAGAAGGGTGGTTTAAATTAGAATACCCCCTTAATCTAGTTTACATCTAACTTTTCATCCACATACCCAATTAGTATACTGATCTATTCTTTTCACAAAATGCTCCATCCAACCAGCAAGTGTTTTTCTCGTGTCTGGTGCTAATCTGATCCACTCTTTTGGCAGCACACCATTATACAAGGCTGTGGAGATACTCTCAAGTGTTGTGTCCATCCCAATTTCACCAACGATAGCCTGGCATGTGGGACATTTGAAAGATTCGTTTCGACTCGCCCCGGATCTACCCGGAATTAAAAAACTACAAACCTTTCTTAATTGCGTGAGCGTCCTCTTCATTGTTTCGATTAACCGATTAAATCTCTCCAGTTCTTGAAAGAGCACGATTGTGGTTGGCGTGACGCTTACTCCGAAATGTTTCTTTACCCTTTCGAGATCGAATTCATCTGGGATTTTGTCTAGTATCCCCTCGGCGACGTTGTCGATGAAGTTATCTTTGCTTATTCCAGTGCTGTCCACTTCTAAGGTTTCAGTGGCGTTTCGTGAAATGAGTTGTAATTCGTAGATGCATAGAACTTTAGCTAGTTTCAGCGGAGCATAGTATCAAGGGAACATATCGAACTTTAAGGGCTCTTTTCACCCCTTCGATATGGACGATTGCCGATAAAAAAGAAATACGTGTCAAAGTCGGCGTGTGAGTCGACATTGTCGGATTAATATTTTGTGTGCTACCCGATATATGTATGCGAATGGAAAGTTGTTGAATAGGAAGAAATGGTGTTAGCGATTGTACTTGCCAATTCGTGGTTGCAATTCCGTAAGGCTGATCCACATCTCCCTGGTTGCTTGAGTAAAATATCCAATTTCGGCATTCGGATGGAGCCCAAAGACTTCCGGGGTGTTGACCAGCGGGAGGAGCTCGATGAACTTTAGATAATCGTCGCGTTCACCTTCCGGGGGTATCACGTAATCGACGTGACTGTCGTGGTAGAAATGGAACGGCTGGAAAGAGTCGAACAAAAAGTCCCCGAAGTATTCGTCCATGTAAACTTGAGACACTCGGCGATCGTAGCCATCTATCACTCGGCCGCCGTACATTACCTGGCGAATTGAAAGGTGCTAATTTTGGAAGGGATTCCGGTTGCATTATCGTATGAGAAGCCCATTATGTGGGAGAGAGTTGGGCATTATTCGAATAAATTTAAATAAACTTCGAATAAAATGAAGTTATTCGTGAATAACGAATAAATTTTTATAAATTTCTAATTATTTTTATCGAAATTATTCCCAACTCTGGTTGGAATTTCGAATCACTACTCTACCTCGCCTATTAGGTATTTCAAGCTGTTCCAAGGTATCCTGGTGTCTTTCGTTAATATAGCCTTGTCGAGGTATGTGGCCAGGATATGCGTGCAGACGTTGAAGTCCGACTCGTTGAAGTCGTAATTTATGTTCCATCCGATCTTGTCGTACCTCCTTCTTTCCTGTATACATATACATATTATATATATTTCCCATGTACATGTAGGAGGAAGAAGAAAAGAATTTACGAAAATATCGCGTGCCGGTTTCCTTTCGTCCCTACCCAGGTACTTACTTGAATAACCGCGTGATAGAAGGCTAAGACGTAAATTAAGTTCTTGTAGGCGGAATGGCTGCAGCTTTCCAACACGTCTGGGCCGATTTTCAAGTAAGTGTTCTGCAGGTTTAACTTTAATCCACTCGGTGGTTCCGTGACCACTACAGACGCAAACTGTTAGCTGTATGTCATTGGATTAGATCAGGTCAGTTGGCTGCGATGGCGAACCTTTCATGGACTGTTGCAGTATTCCGATCGGGAAGTTCGGCGTTGGATCGGTCGTTAGCCACAACCGGAAGTCCGGATGGGGGTTTCCAGCATCCTCCAAAAGTTTCTCTAATTCTCTCGTAAACCTCAAAAGCAAGTGGCAATTTTGCAGCATCAGCCATTGCCCTCTGGTCACGGCTATCTCCAGTAACTCTGTGGCAGTCTGGAGAGAAACATATTATACGCGAGTAAACGTTGGTGTAGTTGGGCAAAACCGACTGAAACTTAAGGAAGTGGTAGGATAACTTTGGAGGTGATTTTAAAGAAATTCATGAACTGAATAGAACACCTATCATCGTGGCGTTACCCCTTAACTTACCCGAAAGCAACCGGTCCAATCGTATAATGGCCAGTTATACGTACGCACTAGGGTGGCTCTTATTTTCGATTCTTGAATTTTCATCGGGGCACCCTCCAGAATAGTTCCAAATAATTAAAAAAAAATCTGTGTACAGTTTCAGCTCGATCGGATAACGGGAAAGATTGCCCCTGGGCCGTTAAACATTTAAATCATTATTTAACAGCTCGCGAAGTCGATTTTATATAAGGTCTTCCAAGTTATTGATTAAATAAAAAAATATGTCAAACAAAAGTTGTCGATCCGGACAAGGAGCATCTTTTTTGGTGTATTACTATTTTTCGTGCGACAAACGGTTTTCGAAAAAAATCCGAAAAACTAAAAAAAAACTTTTTTTTTTTCAAATTTTGAAAGTTTAAATGCTTCTAGAACGCTTTTTATTTATGAAGATGAACAAAAAAAATGGAATTTTTATTTTCGAGGACTATTTTTTAAACATTTAAGGAGAGGGCATTTACCGAAATAAGACATCATTTTTGATTTAATCAATAACTTGGAAGACCTTATATATAAAATCGACATCGCGAGCTGTTAAATAATGATTTTAATGTTTAACGGCCCAGGGGCACCCTTTCCCGTTATCCGATCGAGCTGAAACTGTACACAGATTTTTTTTTAATTATTTGGAACTATTCTGGAAGGTGCCCCGAAGAAAATCTTGAGAAAATTTTTTACCAAGAGTAAATAAGAGCCACCCTAGTACGCACATACGCCTAGTCTCACCTTTTCCTGGCCTTGCCCTAGCGACAAGCCTTTAAATTTCCCTCCTCCACAGCCGTGTTTGTCGGCTAGCTTCATCAATTCCGCGGACGGATCCGAACCGGGGCTTAGGATGAACACGATAGGCATCGTTGACGTGCTTTGCTCCAGGATCAACTCGAAACTGATGTGAGGTGGAGTGATGTACTCCTCGCCCATCACTTCGCTGATGTAATTTATGATAGCCCGGTACACTCGATCCACGCGGAAGCACCGAATCAGCATCAATTTCTCGAAGGGCTCCAACTTGTCGCTGTAACCCAGTGGGAAGGTGTCCGATTCTGGAGCGTCCCCGTCGTACCACTGGCAACACGAGACACAGATGATCTGAATCACCTGTTCAACTATTTAATAGAGTGGAGCGAAAAAATACAGTTTTCGAGGATCGGATTCTAATAGTTATGGAACCGCTCTACTGTTTAGTCCGGCTCGTGGCGGTGGTGTTTCGAGAGATATTTGGAAAATCGGTATCTGTGTATGATAGAAATTTATGGAATTTCAGGATCGACGAACCACTTGCCACTCGTCGGTGTACTCTTGCAATTCCACGGGAAGTTCGCTGAAAGTTTCCGGGAAATCGGTGCTCAGTTTCAGTAGGTCCATCCATCGAGTGTAGGGCAGCCAATCGGTGGGATTCATTTTGCTCGCTTTCTCGAGCGCGATGCTGCCCTTGATGAAGAAGTCCAGCTGCCGTTGGGCCAGGTTCCCCAGGGTCTGCTGTAGTCTAGTGGAGATTTGAAAGGAGAAGAGCAGCTTGTGCATCTCGAAGATCCCAGTACAGCCGTAATCGTACACGTTCTTGGTTAGCATCAGAATAATATTTTTCAAACGTTGCTTCAACGATGGGTCGGGCAGCGATTTCCTCAGGGCATAAAGGAACACCTTCACGTAGCTTATAAGGGAGTACTGATACATCGAGTTCACCATTGCCATGTCGGCTAGAACGAAGAAGAGGATCGCCCCACGCTTCGCTACCGGCCGATATCCGTCGCGGAGCTTGTTCACGTCCGCGCCAGTGACTTGAGCAAGGTACAGCTTGGTCATCGCGTCGTGGGCGCTTGATTTCGTGTTGTCCAGGGTTTCGACCAGCTCCATGTTGTCTAACATGTTGCCCTGATTGGTGGAGATCTCTAGCAGCAAGCTGTCTTCGAGCTGCTGCAGCAGATTCTTGTTCTCGCTGGTCTCGGCGATCAGTGTCTCGCGTTGCGCCTCGACGTCCGGCCTCTCCGTTCGCACCACCACCGACAACAGCTGGTCCTCCAGGCCCTGTATATTACAATAAGTATGTTACGATTCTCTTTGCTTTGCTTTCTTTCCACTCCGTATTAAGGGACATGGAATATTACCCTGATGGTCACCATATAATTCACTACGGTCGCTCTGGCGTACAAGGCAGGATCGAACATCGGATTCGAGATTTTGGTTGTTAGGTACATCCGGAATCTCGGATCGTAATCCACTTCTTTATCGCCGAGAATGACGAACGTTCGACCACCAACGTCTGCAACAAAGTTTCTTTGTATGTACATACATACATATGCTTGTACTCGGCATCCTGGGTCTTCTTCGACATTACTGGGTACGTACAGGGTTATCCACTTAACTCACAAGGGAAGTCAGGCAACCCGGAAATTCAGAAGATTGTGCAGCTATGTGTGCAGATAGAGTAGTTGAAAAAAAATGCAGAATTTCCTTTTTCGTAAAATATCTCGAGAACGGTAAGTGGACAACCCTGTACATTAGTCTATACATGATATTGTTGACCGGGCTGACCGCTTACTTTGTATATCTTTCGACAAAACGTTCTCTATGACAGGATCGACGTCCTCGATGTCTTGAAACAGCACTGGCATACCGTATTTTATCGCCAGCTCTAATTGTTTCAGAAAGTCCGTGTCTAAGAACGAGAGGATTTTCAGATTTTTCTGCTCCTTCTTCTTTATCCAATTGAGTGCCTGCTGTTGGGGATCGATGCAGATAGCGAATCTCGATGCTCTGGTGGTTAGTATACCGTTTTGCACGGACAGTTCATCCGGCGGTAAACCCTCTGACGTCCAGCTTGAAAAGCAGTGATATTAATTGCTTTACGACTGTTGATAATCATGCGAATCAAGCGAGCGGACACGCCTCGTCTCACTTTAAACACAGAGCTGAAGGAGATCTTACGTGCTGATTTCAACATCGTTGCTCAGTTGCGTCTCAATCGTGAAAGTGTCGGTAAACGGGATCTTTTTGGCCAGTAAGTTGTTCCACCAATCGTTGTACAGCATCCGATTTCGATACTCGTAAGTGAACGGGCCGCAGTAGGCGAGAAATCCAGCGGAAATAAGGCAGTTGCCAATGATATTGTCGATCTGACTGTGCAGGGTGTCCAATTCTTTCTTCCAGCGCTGGTTCTCCGACGACAGGCCAGTGATCAATCTGTCGGCAGCTATCAATCGCCTTTGCATAAGGTCCGTCTCCTCCTGCAACTCTTGCCTCTCCCCCATCGCGGTCTCATACTTGGCGTTCAGGTCTGTTATGGCTCTCTCGATTCTTTTCAATTCTCTCTGCTCCCTCTCCATAGCCCTTCGAGCTCGCTCCGATTCCGCCTCCAGCAGTTCAACCCGCTCTATCTTCGGCTTCACCTGAAACGGAAAGCGCGTTCACAAAGTGGCATGGTTACGACGGCCAAACGCTTTGCCAATAGAAGCCGCAAGGCGTGACGCGCAAGCACCTCTCTGTAGACGGTGCAGTAGTCCAAAACAGCCAGCACAAACTTGTACAGGCCGTATCCAGCTCTGCTGATGCTTTGCATTTGATCCAGCTTGGTCGTTTTCTTCATGTGCGCTCTAACCGCCTGCTGTTGCTTAAGCGTGATCCGCTCGACATTCATTTCTTGCAACGACCTCAGGAATGCAGGATCGCCCATCATTCCCTTCGCGCCTTTCCATGAAATATCCTTCACGTTTCGTAGTATGGCCACGCACTCTGAGACTATCTGCACGGCCTCGTGGGGAGTGGCGAACGATCTGAGGATTTATCCAATGCTCATTGTGGCATGTTGCACTCACGATTAGTCGTTAATGTAATAGGTAATAAATCCGGGGCTAATAAATTGTAGAGTTTTCAGGTCTGGGCGCAGGTTTCCAGGAAAGGAAGGGAGGAAGGGAAGGGAAGGGTTGGGTACCGAAGTTTTTTGTGGGGTGCCACCACGTTTTTTTTTTTTTAATATTATCAAGTTAGAATTATTTTCTGAAATGCTTATTTTTACCTTATTAAATTTACCTTACTTTATATGCGGGACAGGTTATTTCAATATTGTAAAAGGGGATCGAGACTCAAAAATGGTTGGGAAACACTGAGCTAGGTAATAGAAGGGAAAACCTTATTTCGGTGATATCCGCTTTATCGAGTTCCCCAAGGGCCGCTCTAGCTCCGTCGAGGGCAGGTTGCGCCTCGGCCAACGCCTGCCTGGCTTCCGTTTGTTCTTTAACAATAATTACTCTCTGTTCTTCTATTTCTTGTCTCTTTTCCTCGCTCAACTGTTTCTTTTCCAACGCAATATCCGTACTCTCGCCGATAGACGCCAACAATTGTTCACAGTTTTTCGTTTGATCCGCCACCTTTACTCTTTGCACTACCAAAATCTCATTGAGCTCGGACAGAGTCGTGGAGGCCTCGGCGATCTTGAGCAAGCCTTGGAAACACACAGAAATGGTATTAGATTAATATTCTCTTTTCTTTACCCTTGCTTTGCCGAGCAATTTTCCTGGAGCACACCTCCTGAAAGTCGATCGCACTGCGAGTTTATGTAATTCTTTGTCTCTAGTAAGAGACCCACGTATGAGTTTACAAAATCTAGATAGTGTTTCGGAGTTACGTAGTTCCTTCTTCGTAATTTCGCGTGGAATTCAAGCGTGTTGTCGCAGACCGTTTTGTGGGCATATACCATATGCTCCACCAAGGCTTCCCTATAGTTTTGCGGCACATTTGGATTCTGAAATGTAGGGAAATGTAGGGAAACGATTTATCCTGTGTGCAAGCTTCGCTGATGATAAGTGAACTGGAGCAACTATTGCTTATTTTTTGCACGCACATCCCTGAGCGTAACGTTAGCGACGGCTACTAGGGCCTGCTCAGGCCACGGGAACATCCAGTCTATGGTGGTGCTGTTCACCAAGCCCGGATAATTACGACATCTTAGTCTTAATACATCTCCCGCAGGACTCATAGACAACGCGATTCGTAAATTGTCCATGCTGGTCTTTACAAAATACGACCACACGTTCTCCCTAAGGGGCAGAAAGGAAAGAACGAATCAAGGACAGCAACATACTTGTAAATAACGACAGACTCTGGGAAAGAGGAAGAGGAAGAGAAAAAGGGAAAATGGAAAGGGGGAAAAGGAGAAAAGAGGAAAAGGGAAAAAGGGAAAAAGGGAAAAAGAGAAAAAGAGAGAAAAAGAGAAAGAGCCCACTTTGATTAAAATTGCATCGTGGATACAAGTAAAGAAACTTTCACCTGTTGATCCCGAAACCAGCCTGCGCAGCTTGGTCTCTGCAAGAGTTCACGATTTCATCCTTATCTTCGTCGGTGAAGAGGGACGGTATGACACCGGTCATCAGCATATTGTTCACCAGCTCCAAGAAACTTTCGTCGACGACCTGCGAGGAGGTGAAGAGGAAGACGACCCTCTTATTCTCGACGCCGACCGTGTTGTACAGGGTTTTCATATCGTCGCGGAAAGAGGTCAGGTTGTAGCCGCGGCTCAACTGAATTTCGAAGGTCTGGAAGGTGGCTGCGAACGCAGCCAGCTTTATCACCGATTTCTTGCCGCTGCCGCCGACGCCGATCACCAGAACGTGGCCCCGATGCATCCGAAGCACACGGTGCACTCTGGTCAGATGTTGGAGCGCATCGTTGAACAGGACCATCTGCAGTTGCATCGTATTCCTCTCGTTGTAGTCATCGAAGATCTACGGACGTTGGGATTCAAGTGGGATAGACCAGCCGGCTAAGGGATCGCGTTAGATTCTATCATAGAATTCGTGCGCGTATCGTGCATCACCTCGACGAACAAATTATAGACAGCCTCGTAGTCGAGCAAGTCTTCGTAGAACCGCGGTTCTCCCTCATTGATCGCGTTCCGGAAATCACCGAATAGCAGAGGATCTCTTAACGTGTACTCGATCACCTCGGGCTCCTCTTCCCAGTGCTCTTCAATCTTTTCTTTCATGTATCCAGCAACGAGCTTCTCATCCTGCAATCGCGCGTGTCCCATTCATCCGAACGTTTCTCACCGCAAAATTACCCTCCGCTCTATCGACACACAGGTCCAGGTATCTCTACTTATCGTTAGCCCAAGACAAATGGGAGGATCACCTGCTCGCTGATCAGACGATCGCATATCACTCTGGTGCATTCGTTCCTCCAAAGTCTGGCCATCTGTTTGATCGTTGGCTGGTAATCGGGATGGCTTTGAAGAAGACCGGCCGTAATTCTCGAGAGGTCCCGCATGTTGAACACGTAATGGAATTTGTTGGGCGTTGGTAATAGTTCTCTGGTGACCATCTGGGGAGAAACGATTAATGCATAAAGTTGTAGAGTGGGGATTAGGCGAGAATTTCGGCGACAATGGAGAGGAGAGAGAGAGAGAGAGAGAGAGAGAGAGGAGAACCTGGTAGAGGTCTAACGTTATTTCCACCAATTCCCCGGCGAGCCCTTGCACTTCTTCCGGGAATATTTCCAAGTGTCCTCCCAGTATGCTCGTATAAATATAGCCCAATGTTCCCGTTGACGGGATCGTGACGTTGTAAACGGAGAACATGGAGATAAATCTGGGATCCACTTCGTTTCTGCCGCCGCCAGGCTCCCCCATTGCTGCTAGGTAGCCTGTAGTAACCAATCACCTTGTAGTCACTTTTTCCGCAACTAACACCTTCCGAACGCGTGGTGAAGCTGGCCATTCCTGGCCAACAGCAAATGAAAACCCAACGCAGGCCTGATCAATCAACTCACACAAATCCTTCATGTGCTTGAGAGTAAGATCCCCGCCGCGATCGTAGAATCCGTGCTTCTCCAGCAGAAACTTGAGAAATGCGATCGGCTGTTGAGTACCGTAAGTATCTAGCATTGGCATGTTCATATCGTCGATGAAAATCAGCAACTTCTTGCCAGGCGGTGGCCCATAAATCTCTCGGGTTCTCTTTTCCACGGCCGCTTCTATATTCCTCTGTACATCGATCGAGGTTGTCCTCGACGAGAAATTGATTACAAGCTGGTTCTGTTCGGAGGTGGGCAAAATTTTTATTTAAACAAAATCTCGAATAACGAGTAAAAGTTAAAAAAATTATTCGTCGTTCGTTAATAATTTTTTTAAATACAAATCTCCCACGTCTCCGGTTCTGTTCAATCAGATGGTCCCCGTTTCATTTCCACTCGCTTGCTACTCGCTTACGACACACTTTGTGCGCTTCGAAACTTACGTATCTTTCTCTGCTGAGATTACGAAGGAACTCTTGAATTATTGCCGTTTTCGAAGTGCCAGTTTCGCCTACTAGCAGCGCTGGCCGACCAAGTCTGTTCATCGTTTCAACGAACCAAGTCGCTCGCAAAGTGTCGACGGTGGGAACCAGAATGTCCGAGAAATTTCTCTGCCTGTCGTGCGTGTACGCGGGGACTACCGATTCCCATGGCACCCAAATGTTCTCTTTTATGTCCAGCCGATAGTCGTACAATGTTGCGTACGTCACAGGAAGATATTCTGTGGATAAATCACCACGTTATACAGTATTTATTCGCTAAGAGCTGGCGGCTCGGTACCGACGGCAAGCATTTAGCGTAGAGGGGACACGATTCCGAAGGCCAGAGCGAGGTGAAACGAGGGCTCTCAGCGTAGAAGTACCGTAGTGTAACAATATAGGCACTGTTATAGGTTACTACTTAGGCAATCGATGGTGGATAGATAAATCCAGTATTCTGTTGCTACTGCCGACGAAACGTTCGGCAGATCACGGTTTCTCAACGTCAGACATGCCAGTCGTTGAGTGGATATGGTTAAAGCTTACTTATAGTGGCTGGTTTCTGAACGGTATCTTGAACGAGCATTAGTCCGGCCGTTTTCTTCACGAACTCGTCAAAGTGGCTCCTATGTTCGGCAACTAGGCAAGCACCGAACGACCAGTAACAGGCTTGAATGTACATTGCTTCGAGAAGTTGATCCCTGGTGGTGGCCAGTCCCAGCTGTGTGCTGTCATCTTCATCGTCGCGTTCGTCGCCGTCCTGATGTTTCTCGGTTTGGCTCGCGAAAGCCGATGCTTCGTCCAGGATCGAGAGAAGCCCGTCGAACACGTAACAAAGTTGAGTCACCTGAGAGAAAGAGAGAGAGAGAGAGAGAGAATAAGCTGAAATGGGACCCTCGACCAAGTGGATTGTTCTTTAAATACCGTAGAAAGTTGCAAGTTGATTTATCATAATTATCGTATGCACCTAGAATATTTGTAAAATTATTACCATGTTCAATCCGGTTTGCGGTATGATCAGCTTAAGTGGCGCGAGCATTTGCAAGCCCAGCATTCCGTCTCTAATTAACTGAATTGCGCCATCCACGTACTTGTCGATCATTCCGGTGAAGAATTCCTGATCGGAGTTTGCCTTGCCTCTTATCCATTTCTCCATGTAAGGATGATGGCCAAGGTTCTTGGGGTCCACGTACACCATGCCGGCCCTGGACACCGTGGCTGGTGAGGCGTACTGCAGATCGCCTACCTTCTCATACAAATGCAATATTATCATTCGATAATTACAAGCTTGGAACATGTTGGTTCTAGAGTTATTGGGAACCTCGAACAGCAGGCTGCAGTGATTCTGCATCCTGATCCTTTCTTGATTGGCCAAAGTGAGCAGCTTGTTGTCGTCCATCACCGAGTTCATGTTCTCGATCCATTGAGGGTCCACGTCACCGTCGAACAGAATGTACCGGTACTCAAATTTCTCCGTGTCCAGAGGTCTGTTCACTTGGCGGAAGATGTTACTGAGAAGGCCATCCGTCCAATCGCGAGTCGCTGGATCCAGCACTCCGTAAAGTTCCACCACCGTGCATGCCTCGAACCGGTTCACACCGTTGCCCGTTTGCCACCATTTAGGGTTGCGCTAGGTTAGATTAGGATACTCACCTTCGGATTTAGGGTGTACAGCTTTGTTGGCTTGCCGAGACTGATCTGGGCTCGGCACAAAGTTTCGATTACCACAGTTTTCCCACCTCCTGTCGGCCCGACTACCATCGTCGAATGTCTGGTCATCATTACTTCGTACAGTTGAATCACTTTGTCGACCTGGTGGACAAAAGTTCTGTAGATTGCAGCCAGTGAGAGATTTGTGTTACGTACACACAAGTACCTCTATAATTTTCTATGTTACCTGGTCGGGTATCACGCTGTACCCTCGTTCCTCGAGCATTCGCTCCACGGCTTCATTGAAGTCCGGATAATGAACTCTGGGGCAATCCAGGTCGGGGAAGAGGTCCGTTATCAGGCCCAAGAACAGAGGCACGTCGTCGAATATAAATTTCGGTAGATTCATGTCCCTGAGGGCTCTCATCAGCACCAGGTCCTCCGGCATCTCGGCGGAGTTTCTCTTCAACTGGCCAGCCATCTGGAGCACGGAGTTGAGAGCTCTCAGACCAAAGTCGTAGTGATTTTGTTTGCTCAGTTGCTCGCGCGCCAAGCTGTACAGGACGGTCATTTTCTTGGCCAGGACTTTGGCGGTCAGGAAGCCGGCGCTGAACAGCTTAATCTGGCAGATCAGCTCGTTGTCCGGAACTATGCAGACCACTGGCCTAAACAGCGCTTTCACCGATTCGGGTAATTCCGTTCGGCCGGCGTATCCGGGGTTCATTGTGATAAATATGCCCACCTTGGAGTCCAGCACGATGTCTTGGCCCTCGAACTTTTATAATAACAGAGCGAACAGTTTTTGCGTTATGCCATCGGTGTGCTATATAAATCGGATTTGGTTAAATATTAAATCTCAGGAAAAAGATATTTCACACACGTCCGAAATGTAAACTGTTATATCTTCAGTTTCACCGCAGATATGCGTTTCTTATTTAATATACATATAGATAAACAATTTCTGTGCCACCTGACAGCAATAATTCAATTTAAGCGAAAGTTGCAGATACGCCCTTTCGAATTAACACGGCGTATTATGTACTCGTATGTAGTTATATAACAAGATATATTCATATGTATACCATGAATCGGTTCGCTTTCACTTGCAGCGCGGTGCGTATAGTTTGGAGTTGCGTGGAAATGACGGAGAGCACGGAAATGTCGATGCGATTGAATTCGTCGAAGCACCCCCATGCACCGCACTGCGCCAATCCGCTCAGTGTCTTTCCAATCGCCACGTAATCCATCCCTTCTCCGCAATTCGTCACCATGCACAGCAGCCCCATCGCTTTCGCCAAGTCTTTGGTGGTCTCGGTTTTCCCAGTTCCAGCCGGGCCTTGTGCGTATTAAATACTGTGTAATCTTCGCCGAACGATTGAAACCAGGTAGCTTACTCACCTGCGGGAGCACCGCCCAGATGCATCGACAGAGCTTGTGTAATAGTCAAGTATATCCTGCCCGTCAGAGGTGTGACTACGAGCCTGCCGTTAAGACCCATGTACTCGTAGCCGTATTCGAATGTACCCGTGCACTGACGCACCCAGGCATTGTCCTGGTCGTGAACCCAGTAAAACCTTTTGGGAAACACGTTTACGACAAGTTTCTTATTCTCATCCATCTGTCGCTTCCTAATGGTCGTATCGCTTTGCAAATGATTGACAAATGTACACACAGGCAGAGCTGGATGCTGAGGTTTATAAAATCGCGACAGGAAGAAGGATTTCTAATCTGACAAGGGATGTTCGGTTACCTGAACAATCCGAGTTTTTTTTAAACCGTGCAGGTTTGTAGAGGGCTTCAGTAGAAGTGTCAGGCAATTTCTCGTTTGCGTCGGTTCATGGTTCTTCGGGGTGAAAACGCCCCTTAAAGGTTAATGTGTGATTTCCTATTTTCCTGTATATGTATCTTGAAAACTACAAGAAATTGTTAGAAATAATATTTAATGGTTTTTTATGCTGTAGAAAACTATGCAATCGGATTGCATGAAACTTGTGGTGGGGAATATTTTGCAATTTTATAGGTCATAAAAAGCCGTTAAGTTTTCATTGTAATAGTTTCTTTTAGATTCACTATAGTTTTCAAGATATAAAGGAAGATAATTAACCTTTAAGGTGTGTTTTTACCCCAAAGGATCGAAAATGGGAAGAAACGAAACATTGCATTGTGCCGCACTACTGTTACAGTGCACGCGAGAAAGCGCATGGAAGAAAGGGACCGTTTCGTCAATTGAACATTGAACCGGTCCAGTGACATGAGCAGATCGGTCCGTGGCGTCGCGTACCGTGTATGTACAATATCAAGTTTGAAAAGCAATCTTGCGAGTGTGCCAGTATGCACGTAGAATAGATAGAGATAAACCTTAGCTGACTTTCCCATTCGAATTCCATGGGATCTCTAATGCTGTCTCGGACGAAGCTCTCGATAATGTCCCGCATATGAACGTCGAGCGTCAGCACCATATCGAACTTTTTTCTGTCATTGTTCGTCAACGAATCGCTGCCCATCAACGTGACCACTTGATTCAGCTGATCGTTGAGTTGCTTCAAATACTGAGCACGAATCAAACGACATTTAAAGGTTCCCGTAAATGCCAGGGCCGAGACAAGTGTGGGAAAGAAAGTTATACATACGTGCCGTGTGTATTCACATACCTCTTTCATAGCACGCTTCTCTCCTTGAGAGATCCTAACAAATACGTTCTCCACCTCGGCTGTCCACCAAATTTGATCTGCCGCGAGGATCATCATCCCTTGGAAATCGAGCATCCAATCTGTCCTTGGCCTTCTTACCTGCAACGCACCATATTGCATGTGTGTGTAATATTTATTATACGTACAATTGAGGATCTTGCAGCAAGAGGGGTGCAGCTTCATCTTTACCAACTTCGAGTATATTAGAAAAAAATGTTTATAAATTTATTGCTTTAACTCAACGTTGAAATGCGAACACTAATTGAAAAATATATATTTTCACACAATAAGTAGTAGTCATTGAGTTGATTAGTTTTTAGTTCTACTTTTGGCGAAAAAATATTCTATAGGGTAAGTTAGGGAGAGTTCGACCACCGGGAGAGTCCGGCCAGTGTTGATATTTTAAGACTGACGCAAGATAGGGCACTGTGTGTCATTGACACAGAAGAAATGATTGCGCCTGTTATTAATCTTGCATTGACCATTGTCACAAATCCATATTTAAATTATAGGAAACACTTACGACTTTATGCGTGTCTGAAAGTTTTTAGACCAAGTAACAGTGCTGGTGACATTTGAAAGACAGGTAAGTTTATTTACACTACACCGATATTGGGGGATATAATATGCATAAAACTACAGTGTCATCCCAACAATACGTATGTATTCGTTTTTAATTTATTTTGACAAGGTGGTCGATCACTCCCTTGATTATGGGATAGTCCGACCACATGTTTTTTTCTTACTGTAAACCCATCTTCAGATTCAGGGAGCGAAAATTCCATTCTACAAGATAGTGATATGTCGTTAAAAGCCTGTGACCGAAAACGATATCTCGAAAACTGACGATTGGATTAAATGTGTGCACTGAAGCCGTTGGTTTCATGATACTAGATGCTTAAAGTACCAGAATGTTTGTGATTTACATGAAAAACTGAAGAAGAAATAACATATCAATTAACTTCTTCGTGTATTATACTTTTTGTAAGCTACTTTTTGTTATTTTTCAAGGTCGGTCTCACTCATAGTGGGTGGACGATCTAACCTCGACATGCGGGTGAGACCGACCAGTTGCAGTGCCAATGTTTTTGGTTGAAAATGAAAATAAACATTTGAAATTATCGCACACTATAATTTATATATATATTAAATTGCTTGGGCTTTGTTTTAATGTGCCTAAAACGACAAAAATGTGAAAAACAACGATGGTACAATTTCTTTTCCAAAAAGTGGTCGGACTCTCCCGGACTTGCCCTAATAAAAATATTAATATTAATATTCTTATTTTTATTCAATATTAACATTTCTATTTTTATTTGTTTGCAATTAATCGCTCATTTTTTTTATCAAATTTGCATCAAACGTGCCCAAAACGATTTACAATTCTGTTGACGTATATTTACGTCATAATTCAAAAATTGTAAAAAATGGAGTCGCACTCCTCTCCCTGCAAGGTCCTCAATTATTATCAGATTATTATTAGATAGAGAACGTACTCGAATGTTGCCACTTAGCTAATCCCCCTGAAGGAAATGCCCGCCTCACCTTTCCGTAATTGTAGACAGCCTTCTTCGTTAAATATCGATTCGAGCGTTTCATTTCCTCCAAAGCAACCACCATCCACTCCTCGATCTTCCCCTCGGTTTGCACGGGGTTTCGAAACTCCATCACCTCCTGTTCGCCCGAAATCAGCCCAGTCGCTACCAGTCGATCGCCATTACTCATGTCGAACTGAAATTTCTGCAAATTATCGAACATCTTGCCGACGTGCTCTTGAATCGCCGACGCTACGCCGCTGCCAAGAATACTCAGCAACTCGTCGTCGCTGAGGAAAGTGAATCTCGGAAAGATCGCTCGTTTGCTGTTTAAATAGTCTGAGAGGGATTTCTGGCATCTGTCGAGCCCGCTGATCATCGCTTCGAATTCCTCCTTTCGCCCTGAAGTGACACGGTAACGCGCACGACAACCATTAGAGTAAAGAAGTTAAAAGAAAACTTTTAACTTGCGATTTTTCAGCGTGATCAGATGTAAGAATTTTTATAAAAAAAAATCGGCTCCCGGATCGCAAATCGGGCCCCGTAATTTATACACATATGTACACTACTACAGAGGGATTAATCATTGTATACCTTTAACCGTGCAACACTCGAGAACGTTGATCCTCTTCGACGTATCGACCATGATTTTCCTGAACGTCTTGTCGATGTCGTCAAACCTTTTCGCTTCCTCTGGCAACTGCAACCTAATGTCACCGCCCACGAAAATACCCTCGAGGTACAGCCACTTGTTCTGAAGCACCGTCCACAGTTCCAGCACCTCTGAGATCGTATGCATGATACCCTCCCATTTGTTCACGGACTGGAGAAACGGCCCAATAAACTGGGAGGCGGCCATCCCGTTCACGTTCATCATATTGTCTTCCAGGGTCTGATTTAATTCGTCGATGGGTCCGAGTATGTATCCGCGATCCTCTATGCCTGCGGGTTCGTTTACAGATAGCGACTATTCCTATGTCGCAGCTGAAAGCGCCGTTAAAAGGCAAGCGGTTTACCTTTCGTATGCCTCACTACCGTGAATTCCATGGATTTCCACACATCGTATAAATCCTTCAGGCCTCTTTCTATAGCCAGCTCCTTTATGGCATTCGTCACAATTTCTCTCGCGATATCTTGATACTTCCCTAATTCCATCGCGAACATATTTTGTAGGGTGAACCTTCAAGATGAATGTTCAAGGGGAGATTTACTGTTTGCCGGTTCAGCCGAATCGGTATTGCTATTTACGCGGAAAGTGCGCGCATCTTTTATCGCACGATCAACTCACCCCTTCACTATTTCTATCCCGTTCTCTTCCATAATATAAACAGTTCGTAGTTGTTTAATTAAAAGCGGAGTAGTCTTTTGACGAATCAACGCCGAAGATCAAAGAGTCTTTTGTGTGGAAGGGAAAGGAGAAAAGAGAAGAAGATTCTGTAAAGATGCTCGATTATAGATAGTGCTGCACGGTGAGCCCTCGAATACAGACAGAGAAATGATGGTCGAGCGCTCATAATTCTCCAATTATTATAACAGTATTATGATGATAAAAGATGACGATAAAGTATGTGTGTGTACCTGAGCATGTTGGATGACGATTAAAAAATTCTAAACAAAGGTGTGACGTTTATAAGATTTTCAAAATTTAACTAAAAACCACACGCACGCGGTTAAGGTTCCCTGTGCGCGGTTCAGAGATGGTCAAACTTTTTATTTGAATAAAATTTCGAATAACGAATAGAAGTTAGAAAAATTATTCGTCCTTCGTTCCTTAACCCGTAGTTAACTTTATTCGACGCGTGACGAATAATTCTTTTAACGTTTATTCGAAGTTTTATTTAAATAAAAATTCTGCCCATCTCCAGCGCGGTTTCGCTAAGCCTACGCAAAGTACCGCGGATCGTTCTCAATCGTGTTCACACCTGTCCGGGTCCATATCGAAATACTGTCCAGTCTTTTCCATCAATGTCTTCCAGTGTCTCTCGCGCATAGCTTCGTTCTTTAGTTGGATGAACAACGGCACTGAGTTCTTGAAGCTCTTCATATTGGCGTCCAGAGCCTGCCCGATACCTAAGCTTCTAACAAACTTTGGAAGCCTGCGGAATTCACGGATGAAGTGATCCATGCCGTCGATCAGCTGCTGAGGATTCAAGTTCACCCAAAGCGTCTGCGCCCAGTCGTCCCGGCTGAGTTTCTGCTGGTTGTACAGCTCGAACAACATTTCCATGCCGTCGAACTCCTTCTTAATCTTCAGGAAGGTCGAATAATCGGTGGCTGGAAGATCGAATAGCAGCTCCGAATTGATCAAGCTCTGTCTGCGCTCTTCGTGCTTCGCGATCAGCTTGCTGTATTCCTTTGCGAATCAACTTAATTCTTAGTAAATTAAATTAAATTAAATTCGACGGTAAATTGAATTAGATTCGCGTACGTACTTCCATTTTCTTGAGTCCAAGTTGCAGGTCATCGCCGACACTGCCCGGGCCATTAGCTTCAAAGTCCTCCGCGAACATCTCGAGCTCCGCAACGAACTGGTCTATCTGCTCCTGCGTCATCTCCGAGAACCTATCGCTGGTGCTTTCCAGAGTGGAGGCTCTGTACAGAGCGCCGAGGTAAAGCGATTCCCAGTCCCGTTGCAGCTCCAGAGCCATTTGCTCGTCCTCCGCGGGAAAGTTTATATGGTGGCTGCGAAAAGTCGCAAATGTTTCCTGGAACAAACATTATTCGTTGTCTACCGTTACCTGTGTCCTATCGTCGACCAGCTCACCTGATAAGTCTTGAATCGAACTTCGACTCCCACGGCCGATTTCTTGATGTCGGAAATTGCCTGCATCACCGACGTGAAACGATCTAAACCGGTGATCACCAGCTCCACTTCGCCGCGGAAGTTTTCGATGATCGTCTTCAGTTCGCTCATCCCTTCGACAATATCGGCTAATAGGAAGTCTCCCAGCACTTGCTTCCATTCTTTGGCGTGTTGCTCGATACCCGAGAGCAGAGGGTCAAGATTGATGCTGCAGCGAAGAAATAAGAAATAGATAACGAAAGAAAGTAGGCAAATGAAAGAAGAGAAAGCAGCCATTTGGATGGGATCTTACCTTAGACAGTACAAGTTATAGTGAGTCTCCATTTCCTCGAGCTCTCCCAGAATGTTATCGTAGAACGTAAATTTGTCGTCGTACTGGAAAAGGGTAGGCTGCGTCGCGGCGAATTTCTCGCCGGCCAAGTGCTTGTCGAATGACCAAAGGTTGCTGTATTTTCGCCATCTATGGAGATAGTGCCAGCATTCTAGCGCTATTCTATGCGCCGACCCTTGAACCGCGAGCATCTCATCATTCACTATCTGTGTAGAAGGGTATTCAACATTCAAGTATGATGAAAAGTTTATTCGAATGAAAATTTTTATTCGAAGCTTATTCGAAACTCTTCGCATGTATCATCTTATATGCATCGAAACAATCACGACTGTTGGCATTATTTACTTGAATGCTCATCACATCCTCGAAGAAGCTGAACGTAACGTACTGGTCCGAGTCGCTTTTCCTTTGAGGCTTACATTCCAGGCAGGTGCCGTTCAACCACCTTGGGAACTGTTTCAGCTCCTCCAGCAGATTCTTCCCATTCTGAATGATAATGTTGTAAATTTCACTTGGCGATGGTCTTAGGACCGCCTCCGATGCGATTAACACAGCGTCTACTTGAAAGATCGGCGTCGAACCGAGCAGAGTCCTGTTGAACAACTTTAGATTCTCCACCATGCATCTAAAGAGGTTTTCAAAGGAAAGGCTGTTAAAGTTTCGTTGAAATTAATCGATCCCCGATCTTCTGCCTGCGCGAAAGAATAGCTATGTACAGGATAAACGCGGAGAACAATTTTTTCTCATATTTCTCGTAGAACAGCTGCATGGCTGGGCTTCTTCCGGTGGACGTTCCTTGCACCAAGTTCTCCAATTTCTTTAATATCGGGCTCGTCGATTCGTAGATATTTTTCATCGCAGTGACTAGCTCTGTTCTTCGGTTTTGTAGCTCTTGAAAGAAAATCTTTGAACGACAATCGGAAGCAATGTATCGTACACTATCGAGTGACTACTACAGGTTGATGGGTAGTACCTTTCGTTTGGTTGATGCTACATACCTCATACCGTAAAGTGGGAGGGTCATTCCACGCGAAGTCGGACACTTTTCGGAGTAACATTTCGGATTTTGGTGCAACTTGGATATGTTGTAGTCTTTAGGGGTATATAAACATATCTCGAAGGATTTTTCGAAATGTCAAAAATTGTGGATGTTACAGCTCTTTGAAATATAGTGTTTACTATTTTTCCAAAAATTATAACTGTTGAACTAATAAACTGATAAAAATGACCTTTTGGGTGCTTACAGTGCAGATATAAGAGTACCTAATAAAAATTATTTCACTTAATAAAAACGAATATTTGACCATTTATTTAGCAATTGTTCTTAACAAATGCAATTTTATAGTTGAAGGCACCTTTTTAAAAATTTGGAAAAATAGGAGGATAAAGCCCTGTTTTTCCTCTTTACGGACATGTTTTGAAAAACGTGGACGTTTTAAAATTGGCCAAATGAAAATTAATTGAATGTAACGCTGCGTCGCCCAGCACCGCCTCGACTGGTCGGGCCGTGCAGTACTCGCAGCGGCCAAGCGGCTATATCTGCTATTCTTATACAATGGTAAGTATTTGTAAAAAAATGAAAGAGGAAAACTTTTACTGTTTTTTATACCCAACATAATACAGTATCTTAATTTTTGGTGTTCGCAATATTTTCCTTGAAACGAGGGTGATCTTCAGTGTTTTAAATGGAATGCTATATACTTGATTACCCAAAATGAAAGTGACTGTCAAGACAAATTTACCCATATGGTATACTATGACCTTCAAGGCCACACAAGGTTAGGAATGAAAGAAAGAAACTCAATCTACTATTTCAATATATTTATAACCTTGTGTGGCTTTGAAGGCCATAGTATACCATATGAGTAAATTTGTCTTGACAGTCACTTTCATTTTGGGTAATCAAGTATATAGCATTCCATTTAAAACACTGAAGATCACCCTCGTTTCAAGGAAAATATTGCGAACACCAAAAATTAAGATACTGTATTATGTTGGGTATAAAAAACAGTAAAAGTTTTCCTCTTTCATTTTTTTACAAATACTTACCATTGTATAAGAATAGCAGATATAGCCGCTTGGCCGCTGCGAGTACTGCACGGCCCGACCAGTCGAGCCGGTGCTGGGCGACGCAGCGTTACATTCAATTAATTTTCATTTGGCCAATTTTAAAAGGTCCACGTTTTTCAAAACATGTCCGTAAAGAGGAAAAACAGGGCTTCATCCTCCTATTTTTTCCAAATTTTTAAAAAGGTGCCTTCAACTATAAAATTGCATTTGTTAAGAACAATTGCTAAATAAATTGTCAAATATTCGTTTTTATTAAGTGAAATAATTTTTATTAGGTACTCATATATCTCCACTGTCAGCACCCAAAAGGTCATTTTTATCAGTTTATTAGTTCAACAGTTATAATTTTTTGAAAAATAGTAAACACTATATTTCAAAGAGCTGTAACATCCACAATTTTTGACATTTCGAAAAATCCTTCGAGATATGTTTATATACCCCTAAAGACTACAACATATCCAAGTTGCACCAAAATCCGAAATGTTACTCCGAAAAGTGTCCGACTTCGCGTGGAATGACCCGGGAGATCATTGGCAATTCACATTCACGAAAGATGGAATGTTACGATAGAATACTTAAAGCAAATGTAAAAATTTAAAAAAAAATAAAACCGACTTCGAGAGAATGAAAATGCACTAAAAAGTAAAAAATAAGTTTTTTCCCTTATTTAATTTATGACTCTCAATTTTTTTAAGTCGGCGCCAGATTTACACAGTGCAAATGATGAGGCGCCGACATTAAAAAATTGCGGGTCATAGATTAAATAAGGAAAAAACTTTTTTACTTTTTAGTGCATTTTTATTTTTTTGAAGTCTGTTTGAATTTTTTTAAATTTTTTTATATTACAGAGCAAAATGTTCCCACGACATGCCAATGGTTCTCCAGTTTACAGTATATATGTAACTGTAATAAATAAGAGAAAATGAAAGAGAAAGAATAAGTGCTTTCTAGGATCTAATGGGACTCGTATATTTGCTCCCTTGTCCGTTTTCAGTGTTTGTGTCCCAATTTGTAATCTACATAATGAGTTCCTGTCGTAGCATCAGCCTAACCAGGTATTATTCCCGGTTCAAAGGTAGCGGTAAACAAAGATAAACCTTGCACGGCAGCAGCTGCTTGTCTTCGTACAACTCGGGCGATAGAGAGAACAGATTATACGACTTCAGTTCCGAATTAATCCTACTGTCGAGGTCATTTTTCATATGGTTCACTTGGTTCACGATCGAGCTCAGATTTTTCAACAACGCTTTGCAGTCGTACGCGTAATCCGCTATATTTAGGGAGTCCCAATTGAAACGCATCGCTCCAGGTTGAATGTGTTTCTCGATATCCAGCAGGATATTTTTTAACAACTGTATCTGTAACGAATGAAATCGGTCAGTTCTGCAGTCTGTCGTCGCGGTCGCGTCGCCTTTTTATCGACGAGAGAGATATTAGCAATTATGCGCAGTGCTGAAAAGCAAATTGTTTATACGAATAGTTTGAAACATACGTCAGCTTTGTCCATTTTATCTATCATCCCGTTATACTGGTCAATCATTCTTTTCGTCACTTCAATGTCATTTCGCAACCGATCTTTTTGGATACCGGCTTCCTTTACTATCGGGGACAATTCGAAGCCCAATTGCTCCATTAATTCAGCCTGCATGAAGAATAGATAGATAGCTAGAATTTTCCTGACCGCAACGATCGTTATATAGATATGTATATATGTAGTTTATATATCTAGAATTTTCTCCATTCGATAACCCTTCCCACCCTAGCGTAATTTTTTACCATTTTTACCATTTTCGTATTTTTGAATCCTTCAACTTTTGAGTGATAATTGTAGATTTTTTAATACTCTCACAATCGTGCTCTAATACTCTTTTTCCAGTAACGTAAATTTTATTTAGATATGATGAGATTTGTAGATGGAAAAATAGTTGTGGAAAACACTATTTTTTCGTTAAAATTCACCAAATTTTTAAATTTTAATCTTTAAATTTTAATATTTAAGAAAAAAAATTGCCTGGGGTGGGATACACCCCGTTTGCCCACGAAGGATTAATTAACAATTGGGAACCGTGCAGAAATTAACGGTTCTACGTTACAGTTCGCAACGCTGTATTTATATTACAGCAAGAAATTTCAATTCTACATATTCTACCGAATGAAACCTAATTAGACTACTTAGTACTACATAATATTCGTATGATAGGTTCGCGCGAAAGTTGCTCGATGTTTGGGAATGCCGAAGGGAGGAAGAATACATACCTCGTGAATGATTTCGAACACTTGCCAGTTAAAGTTCACTTGAAACCGGAGCTGGCACTCAACCAAAATGGAACCGCTCATGAATTCCGTCCAAGTGATCTTTGTCCCATGAGGGCCGTCCTTCTCCGCCGAGGAAGGTGTCGGGGACCCTTTAGCTTCCTGTTTCCCCAGGTCTGATCGCGTGTGTCCCTTGATGGAAGGAACTTTCAAGACAGCCGCTCCTGAAGTGCCCGTTTCTGTTTCGCAAATAGAAGGACACCGGACCGCTCTACTCCGTTACGTGGACGAGGATTTATGCACGATATTATTATAGCGGTAATTTACCGATGTTACCTTTCAAAGTCACTTCGCCCTTTTGAAGCGATCCCTGAGGAGTCGACCCAGCTGATCCGAAATCTTTATTTCTCGCTTTCTTCGACACGTGAATGGTCTGAAGATTTTTCGTGGCCAACGATTTCTCGATATCCGGGAACTTCAGCAGACCTGCGGCACAACCGTTGGTTACCTATCGTTTCGCTTGAAAACCTGCAATTCGGGTACAACCTTTGCCTGGTTCCGAGCGCACCATCCTCAGAACATTCTTCTTCATGGTGTTTATCACGACGAACTCCGCCTTGTCGGCCCACGAGCGAAGCTTCGTTTCCTCGAACGTTTTCATCTGCTTGGCGACCTCGAGGTATTGGTTGAAAGCGATAAGCTTCAGTTCGCTGTCCTTTAACTCCGGGACGTTCTGCAAGTTGAGAACTGGCTTCCTCAGTCGATGGAACAGCTGCCTAACCCAGAATATCGCGCCGGCCATAGGGGGGTGATACGTTAACAGAGGAGGATTTCGTTTCCCTGGCCGTGAGAAAGTGCAGTTAGTCGCACTCAGGATCATTCGACTTCCCGCTCACCGTTCAAGAAACCGCGGATAAGGGTGGCGCTTATTTCTCAACTACGAAAATATGATCTCACCATCTCAATTTGTTCCTTTATATATCAAATAAAATCGAGCAGAATGTGTCCGATGTCTGAGCCTCTGTGAGCAATAAATTTAACAAATTATCAAATATAAATGTAAATGTAATGGTAATGTAAATGCATCAATCAAAATATGGCCGTTATAGATTGAATTCTCAAAATCTCTATAATCTTTGACTCGCTTGAGCTACCCCTAAACATAAGAATGTATTCTCCAAAGTTTTTATATAGTTGTC
Source organism: Andrena fulva (assembly GCA_946251845.1). Classification (NCBI taxonomy): domain Eukaryota; kingdom Metazoa; phylum Arthropoda; class Insecta; order Hymenoptera; family Andrenidae; genus Andrena; species Andrena fulva. The sequence continues at coordinate 53,259,221 of OX276329.1, read as the reverse complement.
TATATCTAAACGAACAAATCAGGATGGCAAGGCTTACAAAAAAATATTTCATTTCATTTTTAACTTTTCAGCTCCACCCTAGATCGTTACCTCTGTTATATATGCCCTCCACTATACTGATTTCCTTGCTCAGTTGCTGCATAATTACGTCGAACTTCCTCAGCAATTGCTGACGAATGGTGTCTCTGGTCTTGGTGTTTTTAAATCTAATGAGGACTTCAAGCGCGTCTTCCGCGTTTATCAGCACCATGAAGCACTCGTCGATGAAGAACCTCGCCTCGTTCTCGAGGAATCGTACTTCCTCGTTGAACCAGCCCATGGTAGCCTCCCAGTTATCTCTGTTGAACTCGTCGAAGATGTTGAAGTCCGCTTCCTGGATCGGCACGATCAGCCTGCCCACCCGCTTCATTATGGTATCGATCTGCGCCGGATCGCTTATGATGGACTTCAGGTGGGGCCCGAAAATGTTGTAAAAATCCTGCAGCACGCTGGCGACATGATTCAGACCCTTACACACGGAGGCTATGTAATCGGTCGATTTAAATAATCGGCGCTGATCGAACTCCCAACGCGTCCCTTTGCCCGACACCTCGATCTTCTCCCTGTTCTTTAGGTACGCGTGTCTCCAGCTGTTGAGCATCGCGTGAGCGTCTTCGGTTTTCTGCAGAATTTCCTCCAAAGGTCTCCTGGGTAATAAGTTATTATTATGCCGCGTACAAAGGAATATCCTTGTCATAACTAGATCGTCCGCTCTCAATCTCTCACCCCGTGGGGCACTCACCTGAACAGGTCGCCGATGGACAAGTTTCTTATCACATTCTGACAAAGCTTCCACGATATTCTCTCGAACAAATTCATCATTTTCTCGTCGTGAGAGAAATAGCTCGAGAGTACCCAGATCATTCGTAGCCCTTCCGTCAGCGAGGGAATCGTATGCGTGATCCTCTTGAAGGAATCCAATTCAGCCATCATCTACCAGCATAATCGAAGAAATTATTTAAACGCCCCTGAATGGCTGCTAATAACGCGCGGACGGAGGGCGAGCGGTGTTCCTTACCTTCAAGTGCCTTAAAATTGTTTGAAGGAACTTGTTATTATCCCTGGCTTCCGCGTAAGATCTCCATAGATCCGAGTAAAAGTATTGGAAGTTGGAGACGATCGGCGAGTTCGTTTTATTCAACAAGCCCAGAATCCTTTTGGCGATCGGAATCTTCAGCTGTTCCACCAACATCAGCAATCCCGTCTCTCGATCTTGCCAATAACTGCACTCTGCAAGCGGGCCTTTGCCTTGCGGCTCTTTCATTTCAAATGATTCCAGTACCTAAGAGTCATGGAAACTCGTAAACGCGAGGCGCGGGTGCATCTATGTATGATAATACCTTTTGTATGTGCACGCCCCAGGACATTATCACTTCTTCCATCTGCTTGATCGCTTCTTCATTCTTCTCCAACATTTCGTCGGTAATGTTTGGATCATCGAACTCGGGGATGTTTGGCATCGTTAGCAGAATGTCCCCTTCGATGTGTTCCAAAGTCCTGGATCAACGATACTTATTAATTCTATAGGTGTGACTATTAAACGGGCAGATCTATGTCACTGTTATTATAATAAACAGGGGTCGAATGAAACTGTTAATTTTTATAAATAATTGTCATTTATCCTACTTTTAACTTTCAAATCATTTCTTTTCAGATTTAACAGTTTCTTTATGTTCGATTAATAAAAATTCTGGAGGATCATATACGTTTTAACAGATATTTAAGGGTGGAATATAAAGGTCAGGAATATTTTTTTAATTAGTATTATTTGAGGAATTGGAAGCAGGATAAATATAGAAGAGTAAGCACGTTGTGATTTTTATATAAATATTTTCACCGAATGGTTTAAGGCAGCGATGCCCCGATGGGCGGCCCGAGGGTACGAGCATCCATCGCATTTTCCAAAGCTCGCGTGGAAGGGGGTGTCGAAACCAATGAAGTTGCAGGCATGTAACGGATGAGGAAAACTTTAGTAGTGTGCGTGTAGGCTCGTACCCTGAAATCAGCATGTAACCGGTACATGCTGATTTCATTGCCATTAAATTGATTTGACTTCTGGTTATAGGCTGATTTCAAGTCGTTTGGATTTGCGGTTATGGGTTCTATTTTTTGATGACAGGATAATTTTTTAAACACAGGGGTGTTTCTTTTTCTTCATAATTTTGCATTGTCATCGGGTACGAGCCTACACTGAGTGTACCCGTAGGCTTATATGACTGGGGCTCTTGGAGCCCCAGTGTTCTACATTTTAGGAATTGGGAAAATAAACAGGAATTGACTATATATATAATGATTAAACAATAATATTATGTAATTGGACGAAATAGACTTGAACATTCCCACTTACACCCCTGATTAACAAAAAGTTTCTTATTAAACGATTTTTATTCAGCTTCAGTCCTCTGTTTGCGTGCTTGTTTGTATGTATGTTTGTTCAGTTCAAATCTAGAAACTCAATCTTAACCCACTTCCCACTATATAATAGACTTGAAACTTTGCAGGTATACGTAGTTTGGATGACAATACAAAATTATGAAGAAAAAGAAACCCCCCAGGGTTTACAAAATTATCCTGTCATCAAAAAATAGAACCCATAACCGCAAATCCAAACGACTTGAAATCAGCCTATAACCAGAAGTCAAATCAATTTAATCGCAATGAAATCAGCATGTAACGGTTACATGCTGATTTCAGGGTACGAGCCTACACGCACACTACTAGAGTTTTCCTCATCCGTTACATGCCTGCAACTTCATTGGTTTCGAGACCCCCTTCCACGCGAGCTTTGGAAAATGCAATGGATGCTCGTACCCTCGGGCCGCCCATCGGGGCATCGCTGGTTTAAGGTTTCAACTTCAGATCTCTCTAACCCACAACATTTTCAGCGAATCTGCTTGTCACTACTTCAACTTTTTCACGGAAGAATAAATGTTTCTCTTTAACTAGAACTTTTTTTCACTTTCAAGAAGATATATGGAATAAAAGTTTCAGTTAATGCACTGCATTTTATAAGTTTCCTTATTTCATAATGAATTGAAAATTTCAACAGTTTCGTTCGATCCCTGAAAGTAAAGGCAGGGCAGAGAGTCGAAATTCAGTTGAAGAAAACGTTGAAGGAAGCGGATGATTACCAACCATTCCACGCTGCTTATCAATTTATCCACATAAGACACGATATCGTGTTTGCTCTGATCCAGTGATCGAGCTGCCATCGTGTGTTTGTCGTCAAGCTTCGACTGTTTACTCGATATGTCGAAACTCACGCCGGATAACTTCTGACTCTCCGATTTCGTTCGTAATTTCCCAGCTCTTCCATCGCCCGCGAATTGTATCGTGATACGGCGACTGCCGCTCGGCCCCGCACTCTTTCGGGTGTCTTCCTTCTCATCTTCATCTTCATCTTCGTCCATCTCCGCGTCAAGTTCCTTTTGCGAAATTATCATGGAAGCTCGGCGAAATTCCGAGGGTCTTCTGAAGATCGAGCTCTGCCGAATTACAAAACAATTAAGTACAAGTGCTGATAATCGAAGATAGCTTGATTTCGATCGGGGATAATTCAGCGCACTCGAGACTCGATGAGATGTACTAATGTGTTAGGTTCATCGTCGTCAGAGTCCGCTTCTTTGATAGGATCTACGAACTTCGGTCCCCGAAACTGGCATTCCACCAATGGCTTGAACAGCTGAAAAGTAGAATTGTAACGTAACGTTAATTATCAAACTGTATACACCACAATAATACAGTTGCTGTTTCGCTCACCTGGACGAGCATTCTATTTAACGATAGTAAAAATTTCCCTTGGATGGAGCCGACAATCAGATATCCCGTGATTTCTTCGAGACACTCTTTGTAAGAGTCGAAGGCTGGTACACCGACGTCCGTTGTCCTCATGAAGTAGAAGAGCGTAAGATTTTGTAAATCTGCCCTACCACCATCCACCTCGCCGCATATCATGTGAAGTTTCGGGATTTTTTCTATGGTATCTACCATTTTCTGCAATCATTTCCTTTTCCTCTCACGCGTCACACTAAACCGACTTCAACTAATATGATCAAACGTCTGACTATACGTACTTTAGTCAGAACATATAAGTGTTCCTCCCCTCGCCGTGGCACGAACTGTGACCTCCTCTCTAACGACAGAGAAACCCCAATCAGTACTTATAATTAATAAATCTCTATAATTTGTTACATGTCCATTTTCCAGTAGGCACGCCCTTTCACTTACTCGCCGTTTTCGAATAGACCATAGTATCGACGCTATCCATTTCCACTGATTCTTCCTCTCCCCCATATTCGCGCTCCTCCTCTTGCTCCTCTTTCGCTTCCTCTTCCTGCTCCTCTTTCTCTTCCTCTTCCTGCTCCTCTTCTTCATCCTCCCTTTCCTCCTCCTCCTCCTCCTCCTCCTCCTCCTCCTCCTCCTCCTCCTCCCCTTCATCCTCACCCGATGCCTCTTCTCCGTCGAGATAGTCCGTGTCTTCATCGCCGAGACTGCTGTGAGTCCTCGACTCTTGTTGCATCGCCGTGCTAGATGCTTCGAGTAGCTCGAGAATCGCACTGGTATCCACTTTTGGCATTTTCATCCTACTTCTTTTCACTTTTCTTCTAGGCTTTCTGAGATCTTTCTCCTTGCTTTTCACCACTTTCTCTGTCGTGGCGATATTTTCATTTTAGAACTATATATGTGTTTTTATCTGTTAATACATGACTCGGTACTGCTACATATGTCAATTATCGAGACATGTGTCCGTGTTTCTCGTTTGCTTCTTCTTCATTAACCCTCAATTAATCGCAGCTTTTTGTGTTACATAATTAGTCGCATTTCTTTAACTTCTCTGGATTATGGCGAGTATATTGAAATAGACGAATCATTAATGCTCCTTTATTTTTATATTAATTATTAACACTAATTAACTTTTTTTTCGCCACGGGGACACCAGGAAACTCAGCTACAATAGTCAACTAGACCCCATGCGACTAATTAAGGGTTAAGACGAATTGGATACTTACTTCTCTATTTTTCAAGCAAACCGCGCACACAGAAACTACCTACTTACTTTCCCACACCGCAATTTCCTCTTGAACAACCCTGCTGGTGTAAGTTGTGTAGAAAAACATTACTTTTCTCTCAAGATCCGTTACCCCGTAGAGGTCGAGTATCAAAAAGTTTAAAAGCTTGTCCTCATAGTATCGATTGTTTGCCTATCGTTTTCAAAGGAATCAGCATCAGTATGAAAATCTATTTAACCAGCCTTCGTGCTATTTATGATAGTCCCGAGATCCTTACTAGCTCGTAGACCTACTTATGCCTCGTAAATTCATAAATTTGCAATCGGAACTCACGTTTAAGATATTATGAAAGAGATCCTCATGCCCGGTTATGCCCAGGAACGTCATCGTTCTGTCGCGTATCCACATTATTCTGCGAAATACGAATCATTCGAAGCACTAGATGTACATAGTAGCTAGATTACTTTGACAACACAGTGAAAGTGTGCTTTGTACCGATAATCCATCTGCAGAATTGATTCTTCACTTCGTGTACGAACGTCATCGTCCGAGTCGTCATCATCCTCCCCGCTCTCCACATCATCTTCAGCAACTTTGATCTCCGAGTCTGCCATACTTTATAAAATGCGCCGTTTCGATTCTAGCGTCTAAAAAAAAAAACAAAGAAAAAAGAATCTTGGACTTTTCCAGGAGAATTAGACTTGCTCGACGTTGTGCGACATGTTTCTTGCTCCTCCTCATTTACATACGTTTCCTTTGTAGTCAATCTATTCGAAAGTAAGAATCACTTGGCCGCCAAATGGCTCGTTTTAATCGCGTTAACGATTCAACATTCACGGATTCTTCTCGGTGAAATTCAGCTAATTTTCTCTGCGTACTTTACACACTGGATCGATTAACCACGTCCATGAACTGTGAGTCTCATCGGGGTATGTATCGATGTTGTCATGGAAATTAAACAGGATTCCATGGAGAGGTAGAAAATAAGCGTGACTTGTGTGCACTTGTATGGCATGCTTTTCTTCGTACCTCTATCATTTCGGATGATTTCCAAGTGAAAATGCAGTTAATTAAAGGAGAGTGTATGTAACGTCTTGGTGAACCACCGAGAACAGATTTAATTGATTGCGGGTACTAAATAAGTTTGTCCTTACAATGGGTAGGTGTAGTGAAAAAAGCACAAAGTACTGACGTTACATAAGGTACATGTTTCATAATTATATAATTATTACATATTTTCCGCTGGCACAAATGTACATAGTTGGGAGTACGAGCGAACACACCCTCACGCACACGCACGCACACGCACACATCTGCGAATTCATCGCATTCAGCTCTTAGCACGAAACCCTGTTCCCTGTCATTGGTAGGAATTAGGAATAAACTTAATAAAGCGCTAATGATTTCTAATGGAATGATAACAGGACAGAATCATGCGCAAATTTGCCGCTCAAGATAAATTACCACATCTACATATCATACGTATTATTGATATTTGCTTGTACATGCAATTATTACTGTGCGCGTGAAACCATATTTTTTAAATCAAATGGAATTCATATCTATAGAATATCGAATTAAAGGGGTTTTATTTAGAATAGAAATCCTCGTCCAGTTGTTAAGGGGACTAGGCAGTCAAATCGCTCGAAAATTGAACCAAATTTATTAAAATAGCGACTAGGAAAAGGCGATTTGTAAAATAAATGTCGATTTTCGGGGTGCACAGGCGGCTGTTTTTATCTAAAAAACTAGAGCTTTTACACTTAACCCCGAGCTCCACTCCAAAAAGGAATATATTTGGAACATGCTATAAAAATTTCAAGTCGATCCGCACCTTGGTTCTTTCGCAATCAGAGTAAAACCACAGAAAAAACGGCTACACATCACAACGACTGTAGCGCCGTCGTATACATCTAAACATCATCAAAAAATTTTTTTTTACAGTTTATAGTATTAATAAATATTACCCAAAGGTACTAGTCAATATATGAATTCATCTCCTTGTAATTAATTCGCAAAAAAAAAATTGGTTCTCGAGCGATTTCACTGCCTACTCCCCTAAATGGTACTCCCCGGTGTCTGTTAATTCTGTCTCCTGTTACTTGGGCACCAACTTTCTTGAGAAGGGACAGTCAGTTAGCTGAAGGCTAAAGCGTAAAACAGCACGACATCACAGATTTCGTTTTGAAACAGAGTTTCATATTTCAGCATTTAATGTCCACGATGGCCATTCGTGTCCTGGGCCCTCCCCGAGGGTCCCTTACTTGAGAACGTTGACTGTTCAGATGGTTCCGAATCGGGACTCTCGCTGTCCTCTATTTTCCTGCTCTCCTCGGGCTGCGGTTCGATCAGGCCTCCGAGAACAGCCTCGACGTATTCCTTTCGGTCCCTGTCCGTGTCAAAAGAGAAACCAATCGACGGAAGAATCTCGGTCTTTACGACCGTCTTCGCAGACTCTGTCGTAAGAACACTCTTCGGCGTGGGTGTTGTCATCGCTGACGTTGTCGTCCTCGTTCTGGTACTCGGTTCAAAAGACGTGGTCGTGGATAATGTTGATTCGATGCCACCCGAATCCTGACACCGACTGGAACTCTCGCGCCTAGGAAGACCCGCACGAGAGTCGAGACACCCCTCTGTTTCAGCAAGACGAGAATCGAGACGTTCATCTGTCCTAGGCAGAGGCTCTCCGAAATTCTCGGTCAAGCGATCCAGGATTTGCTCCTTCGATAGGGAAGCTTTGCTCGCAGAATCTGTCGAGCTCTGTCGCCATGGACGGATGGTCGTGGATGATCCATCTTCGAGCTCAATGCCCGAGTTTACATGTTTGGCAATGGTTTCGGCAGGGAAAGATTCACGATGATTGGTTAAGGCGAATGGCCGGGGAGCTCGATCCAACTTCAACAACTCCGACATTAGCTGAAGGAGACTGAGAGTGTTGACATTCTGCTTCCCCGAATCCTCCGACTCGGTCGCACCCGTAATATTCCTTTCATCGTTTGAGTGGTCCGTGCTTTCTCTGTCCAGAATGTTCACAGCATCCTGCAGATTCGATTCTGACCTGTCTTGGACTTCTGCCTCCACGGATTTAACTATCTCCAGCTTGTTGAGCGTTGAACTTTGCTTGCCCTGTCGAGCGATCAGTTTGCCGATCAAATCGCCCCCTTCAGGCGCCAGCTCTTCGTCCCTGTCCAGTGTTAAGGTCACTTTGTACGGGGAGTTGTTCCTGTCTATGCTTTCCTCGATTTCCTTCAAAGTCTGTGGTCCGATGGACCTCAGGAAACCGTCGGTTGTCGGAGCCTCGGTTAACTTTCCTTCATCTGTGGCCATTTTCTCCGGCATTGCGCTCAACTTCTCACTGCTTCTCTCTGTGGTAGGTCTTAAAGGCGCCTCGGCACATTCAGGATCGTTAGTTTTCGCCACCAAAGATATTGGAGTTTCACCAGAAGCGTCAGTGAGTGTCCTACACTTTGCAACGTAGGAAGAACTTGGAGATAGCGTGGTTGGCTTAATTGTTCTGTCAAAACCGGCTGGAATGAAAGTAGCGTCGCAAGCTTTCCCATTCTCATCCGCGCAAGCGGTCTTCTCCGTTTCAGTCGTACGGGTAACAGAAGGTATAGCCGCGTTCGACGCATTCAAATAACTGGAGCTATTGCTATGGTCTCTTGACAGTAGCTGCTCCGACAGATAAGAAGAAGGAGAAGGCGAAGAGGAGAAAGGCCAAGAGCCAGTGGAAGAAATCAGGGGTTTGGTAGCAGTCGTCCGATGTTCCTCAGGAGTGAAACCTTTCGGTGGCTCCCGACTGACATAGTTACCGCTCACACTGGGCTTTTCGTCGCCAGACGTTGGCTGATTAACGTAATCTTCCGAATCAGTGGCGAGGAATTTCGGCGACTCTGTGGTTCTCGTGTCTGAATCAGGTTCAGTGTTGAGAGTCGAGTAACGAATCACTAGACTAGATACTGGAGGAACATCTGGCACCTTTATCTGAAATTTCGGAGCTTTGAAAAATCCCGTCGGTCCGTGCAATCGCGTATCAATCAAAGGATATTTCTCCTTCGAACCCTCAACATGTAGATCCGCAGAATTCCTGCTGGAGTTAATACCGATCGACGATTCGTCTATAGTCGTCTCTTCGAGCGGAGGAATCGTCGATGCTAGAAACGTGTCTGTGTCATCAGCTGCTTGGTATTGTTCAGTCGTCCCTTGGTCCTCTTCCTTCTCCTCGAAGGAACCTGTCGACTCTGGCCTCGGCAATGTGTGCTGAGAGCCTGCACGAATCAAGCTATCTGTTTGACTAGAATCCTTGGGTACAGATGAGGGAATCTCTCCTCGAGCTTTATCACCGCTCGTCAGAAGATTCCGGCTGTGGTTGAATGGCTGACGCAAGGCGTGTACTAGACCAACGCTGTCTTTAGTTTCAATATCCTCCGCGCTTTCTTCGAACTGAAGGTCCTCTTCTCTTCCTCCTAAGCCTGTCCCATCGTTGAATGGCCGATAAGATCGGTGGAACAGAGGGCTGAATTCGTCCTGCATGCTAGTCCGATTCGGTTGAAAGTCTAGACCGACTCTGGTTCCGAATCTTCCTCCAGATCGGCCACTGCCCGCGGCGTTGTTCCGAGCGTAATCGTAATCGCGATGGTACTGGAACTCGCGGATCCGCAGAGGATTGTAAGGGACGATGGATGGGTTGCTCTCTTTGGAAGCTCCGTGGCCGCTGTCGAAGACGCTCGTCGGCGGAGTGACGAAACTGTTGCCCAGCGTAGTCCTGCTGCGAGTGAACAAGTAGTCGGAGCTGTCCGTCAGCTGATCCAAGTTATCGTAGGCGAAGGTCGACGGCCGGAAGGTGGTGGGAACGGTGGGCGAGTAGAATCTTCTGGTGGTGGTGGTGACAGTGGGCACCGTGGGCGCGTAAGACGGCTGGAAGTGATTCTTGAGCTCCTTAAGTGTTGGATGCTTGCCGGAGATCTGGAGGCGCGGGCTTTTCCCTCGATCGTCCACGTCGTAGCCATGGAAGTCGGGGATCTTTTGCAGCATCGGTGGCTTCTGCAAGCGACGTGGCTGTGACTTCTCTCCGGGATAGAAATCCTGCTGCTGGTAAGTTCTCCGCCCCTGGAACTCATAGGCTAGGAGAGAATCGCGGCTCGGGTAGTCTTGAGGGTTGGATCTCAAGTCGTTGCCAGCTGCGAACATCGTCGCGTAGTCGAGGATCCTTCTTGCTCCCTGCTGGTAGTCCAGCAGGCTCCCTGTCCTGTCAGGGTCCACCAGACCGTCCTCGGTCACGTCTGTTCCCGACTGCAGGCTGATCATAGCGTACGCGTTGCGTATCATTTCGTCGTCGTCCTGTTGGTAGCTGTTGCGGTTCACGTCCATGTACTTGGCGCTGGAGGAGCAATCCACTTTCGTCCACCAGTCGCAGGTGAGCAGCTTCTGGCTGAAGACGGAGCCCATCGGGCACAGGAACGATGACACCAGCACGTCGTGGCACACGTGGAACACTTGACATCCCGCCACTTGGTCCGCGTAGTAACCTGTTGGACATGGCTATCTGTCAGTCTGTTCTGTACTCTTCCCTGCCAGCCGAATGAGTACGAGACCCACCCACAGACCCCCCTCACCGCCGAAGCAGTGACCTATTGCGAAAGTAAAGAAAATACTAGCAGCAGAGTTTACGAGCTACGTGCGCTATCATACGTATGCGTTGCCTCTGCACGCGAGAATCAGCCTTGACATCGATATTAAATGGTAGAAATGGCACGAGATGGATTGACGCGACAGTGGCGACTAGGATTCGATTTTTCTCGCAACCCTTCGGTAACTCTAAAGCCTGCAGTTTCTCCGGTTCCCCAACCGAGGCTCTTGTACCGCCGAGTCATTTGCTGCCGCTAGAATGATCGATGCTGGAGCTGGCCGCTGTAAACCCTGTTGCGACATTCGGAGGATCGACCATGATTGAATAATACGGAAAAGGAAACCCCTGGAGAAACGACGAGAACGAGTTGACGGGGGGGGGGGGGGGGGGGGGGGGTTGTAGATATCTTACCACCAGCGAAACAGTGAATAAAGCTACGCGGCAATGGTTCATTTGAATCTCATTCACCTCGAGAACGTCCTTCGCACGTGAATCCTGTCTGCGGCAGCGTCGTGTATGTAGGGTAATCGATGCCCGGCTCTCCTGGCACGTTCCTTCTAATGTCGGAGAAGTCTGGAACAGTGAGAAGCGGCACGCTTACGCGGTATCCTTGATAGGCCTTGGTAATGATTGAAATAATAGCTGAATGAAATCAAATAATAATTATTTATGCAGTGTTTCCTGAACTTTTTTGAGTCGCGAGCCCCTTTTATAATATTCCAATAACCTGCGTAAGGTAAATTTAATGAGGGAACGAAAACAGATTAAAAATAGATCTTTCAGAATTTAATTCTAACTTAATATTAAATAAAAAACAAATACCGTGGCGACCCCCCAGAAAACACTTCGCGACCCACCGGTTGGGAATCACTGCTTTTGTGTGTAACGCAAGAAAAAAATACCTATGTACTGAAGACTATGAAACGTCGCGAAAAGATAGAAATTTCTTTATCCATTTCACTGGAAGATCGGAGAAGAAAGGTGAACCAATGAGAAGAAGATGGTTGGAAAAAGGAGTCGTTCAGGATCTGTGACATTTAAATAGATAGCTCGCGCTTACGGTTCTCTTAACGTAAGGCGCTGCAGGTAATTCCGTAATTTGCAAAAGGCTCCACGTGACCTATACCAATACTTTTTTCCGCATTTGTCATAGCCATTGCCTCTCACGCCACTCGCGTTGGTAATGGTCTACAGTTTGACGCGTGTCGAGAGCTTGAACGAGCAATCTCAATTCTCAGCAGAAAATGGCAAATATAACAAGTGGGAAAAGTGAGCTGTCAGTAATGAATGATGCAGCTCCTTTCGTAGAACAAGGATGAAACGTGTAAAGTGTAAATGAAAGCGGCTCCTTTTACGAGTGTCGTACAGAACAGGTAACATCTTAGATCTTAGACGATGAATACTTATTTGTTTCCCGAGGATCGGACGATGTAAATATGAAGAGCAAGGGAAACAAACAAACAGGGAATGTCACAAAACAGCTTTATCGAGAAAATTAAGTTTTAATATTTTAACCCACCAGTAAAGAAGCAAGGTTCAATGAATTTAATTTTCTTATATAATTTTCTTCTTAAATAATTTCTTGTTTTACTTTGACGACAGAAGCTTGAAGCTTATGCTTAGGCAAAGAATGTACCAAATATTTAACGTTATCTTACGGGGGTATTTAAACTTTATAACCCTTTGTGATTCGACAGTTCCGTAGTCCCAGTTGCCACCAATAAAATATCCTATCGCAAAATCACGAAAAATGGTCATTCCTCGTTTCTCCCCTTACCCTTTGTATGATCCGCCGAGAGATGTTGTAGGAAAAGACTCGAGAAAATCTGTGGAAATATTGGCTCGTTACCTGTTTTCTCCTCGTAAGGATCGTACTGGCCACCGGCTGATCCATAACTATCAAAGTCCCCTTCTCCTTCCGGATCGAAATATTTCCTGGAAGAGAATCGATACGGGTTTCGCATCCACACGTTTTTACACGAATAGGTGTAATCTGTCTAATTATTAGTCTACTGTATACATATAATGGGAAAGAATGCCGAAGGTAATACCTGCCTCTGGTTCCATCGATGGCCCTTCGCGACAGAGAGCTCCTCCTCGTAATTTCGTGTTCAACACTGCCGTAAATATTTCTCAAGACCAACGTCACGAGACCTGCGGAACAAGGAGTTGCAAAGTCTGCTAGGACTGAATAGTTTTCAGAAACTTTCCACCATGAATCGGGCATGAAACGTCGATCGAAGACGAAGTGACATTAATCGTTACACGTGCACTGGACGAGGAAAGTGATGAAGTATTAGGAAATCAGTCGTTTGTGTGGCAGTTGACTCTTGGAATTATCATCGATCAAAGGAAGATTATACAATCGGTGGATCGGTGCGGTACCATTCTAATGTCTAAGGGCACGTTTACGTTGGGGCTGCGATAAACGATTAGAGCGGTGACGGGAGCGAAGCGTAGAAATAGATTCTATAGTTTTATAACGGAAGTGTTTACATTTCGCAGCGAGCAGAACTACGCTTACTAAACAACCAACGATGCAAGCGTCGATAATCAAGGATTACTTTTTTCTTCGCTACTACAATACCGCCGTTTTCATCGTTGATGCACAACAGATTTGTTTTAGATAAGTTATCAGACGAAGTAGCCGTTAAATTAAATACAACACACTGTTTTCGATCACTGCGTAGACTTTTTCCCGATGTGCTATTTTACTGAACTCGAAGATACTAATAATTCTTCCTCAGAAGCACTCAGGTTTAAATGCTTCATCCTTGCGAAACCTTAAGGGGTAAAACCACTCTAGAGGCAGAAAAAAAGACCTAAATTTGCCAATTTATTTTCGGAGTATGACAAACGAAATAGAATTTCTTTTCAGAGGGTTTATTTAACACATATTGAAGTACGGAAAACAATTTTTTTATTGTCATTTTCATACAAAATGGCGGCGACAGAGCCCGTCGTCGAAACCACTTCTTTCAAACTGGGAGGACGGATTTCTCGGAGACTATTGCATGGATCGATTTGAAATTTTTACAGTAGCTTCACAACAATATTCTCTTTGGAAGTACGTAGCCGTTTTTTGATTGAATGTAAACTTTTTTTTACAAACAATTTAATGCTCATGTTTAGGGCAAAAAATCGATTCATTTCTTAAAAAGTGCACCACTTCCACAAAAATTGATTAAAAAAAAAACCCCCTACGTACTTCCAAAGCCAATTGTATATAGATTATAATTTTTTTTTATTTTTTGTTCCCGGACTCATACATGCCGAGAAATCCGTCCTCCCGTGGCGGTGTTTTCAAAAAAGCTGTTTTCGACGACGGGCTCTGTCGCCGCCATTTTGCATGAAAATGACAATAAAAAAAATTGTTTTTCGTACTTCAATATGTGTTAAATAAACCCTCTGAAAAGAAATTTTATTCCGTTTGTCATACTCCAAAAATAAATTATCAAATTTAGGTCTTTTTTTCTGCCTCTAGAGTGGTTTTACCCCTTAAACGAGTGATACTGTACTACTGTCACACACCAAAATATATAAAAAAAAAAATTTATGTCAAACGATTTTTCTCACTTTAGATAAAATCGTGGTGCTGTATTAAATTGATTCATACTCTGTTATGAAATATCCCGCGCCGCGATTTTATTTAAAGTGAGAAAACACCATCGAAATTGTAGTATAAGAAAATAATTATTTTTTACTTTTTAGTGCATTTTTAGAAAAATCGTTTAACATAATTTTCTTTATATATTTTTTATGTTCTAGTTTTTAGTGTTTGTGGAGTTTCTTACTTTTTGTTTCATTTTTTACTTTTTTCTTTTCGTTTTTTGCTTTATTTTTTTTTTTAAATTGTAAGTATTGTCATCGCACCCTTCTGAGCAGCTTTTATTTTGATTGAAAAGTTACACGGGACCCACGAGAAGACGTGTCGGTATTATTTACCATTACCCGTTAGCTATGAACAATCAGAGACAGCGTGACACCGGTGCAGGAGGGAGTCAGAGAAGAGATATTACAATTAACATTATCTGTCGTCGGTGCGTGAATCGGTTGGTGGAAAAATCGAGCACTTACACAGGCTATGAATGCTGAGCGACGGCATTTCGTAGCACGTTGCATGAGCAGAGCTCTCTGCGGTCTGCGGGCAGCTGTTTCGCGCCGAACGTCCGGCCACCGTGAAGCAGCCGATGCACTGCGATCCCCACGATCTCCATCATCTCCTCTCGAGTCTTCTCCTCGGCGTTTCCGACCCGTGGAAGGGATGGATCACGGGTCTTACCTTTCCTCTCCAGCTCCCCGGCTCTCCACCTCTCACCTGGCATGGGACCAAGGTGGCACCGCTCATCCCTCGCGCAGGAATTTCAGCCGCGCCTCTCTGGAAATTCGGTGTCCTCTGCTAACAACTTGCCTGCCCTTTCCTTTTTTATTTCTTTTCCTTTTCTCCCCCTCGACGCGGGACGAGGGTTTCGCGCGCGGGGCGCCTGTGCAACACTTACGTGTACACGTGAACGCGATACACGTTGCGCCTGTGTATACCTGTATTGATAAAGGCAACGTCTTGCAAATATCATCGCCCGCGTCCTTTATAGATATGGCCTTTCCATTTACATAGCGTGCCGGCGCATCTGCTTCAGGCTTCCGAGTATTATACGAGTAAGAAATTCCAGCAGAAAGTCTCCGCGATGCTTGCAATTAAAATGGAAAGTGGAGCAGAGCGATAAGTTGGAAGCGTTCAACTGGTAGCGAGGTATCGAGCATGGTTAATGGAGCGCCCGCGTCGTTGCGTGCATTCACATCAATTTCCTTCCAATCTCTTTCACGTCCTCTTACGTCCACGTGTGCGGCTGTGCCTTTTTCAGCGGCCTATCCTCGATCGGTCATTCCCTACTGAATTCTAATAGGAAAACGCTAAATGAGGATTTACGGTTTAGGCATATATGTACGCGGTGAAACGCTTTAAGGGGACATTTTACAGTTAGTGAAAATTCGGCCACTTTCCGGTGATGGTTTTTACAATGAAATAGACACTTAAGGTTTTCAAACTTTTGGGGGTATATTCTACCACTCGTGAAATACAAGAAAAAATCTTTGTTTGTTTATCTCATTTGTTTGGATAAATATTTCAAAGTGAAACTGGCGTCTTCAGAGTTTCATCCCTTGCTGGCGGTTGAAATTTTGGGCGACTTGATCGTCCGAAATATAAAAACCAAAGATATTTTCAATTTGCAGGAGTATTGTTATCCGGCATACCGCGGAAAAACAATTTGGGACAGGAATTATTAAAATGACGGTCGATCAAAGTTGAGAGTACCGAAAATGGCACTTCTTTTCTATTCTATAAAGTGGGGAAATATTTACGCCTTACCCTGTACGCTCGATTACGTTATAGAATCTTATCGCCTCTCCTGTCAGATATGTGAAATAATTAAGAATTTACGAGGCTTACTCCAGCCTCGAAAATGGAACTGCGTTCCGGGAATCTCATTCGCCTGAATTCTTTCCAGGGATATGTGCGTACCTACATGCATCATCGGCAAAGAAAGAGGATTGCGTTATGCAAGCCAGATTAAAAGGAAAACAGCGACTTGTCATAGAGGCATACCACGAGGAAAGGAAAGACTCAAGGATGCTTGTCACACAGGACGTCGTTTATTTTTATCCGATCATCTGGGAGAAAGGGGCACAGGAGTGAAGGACTAACGTTTCTTACTCTTTGTCAAAGGTATGAGGCCAATGGTAATCAGCGTAATTAAAATTGCTCATTTGCCACGCGTTAGGAGGACTGCGTACTTCTATAGCCGTAGAGTAAAGGTGGGTAAAAGTTCGCAGCGGGTAAGAGTTCGCACCATGCGAATTTCATGGTTTGAGTTGTGGCAGTTGCCAATGGTGATTGGCAGTCAATTGTCAATCAAGGTAGAGTCACTAATGTCGAATTTCGTGGCTGTGTTTCGGTTTGTTATCTTACAATGCGGTAAGTACTGAATTCGTTAGTTCTGATGTAATATTCTCATGTTTGGGAATCAATATTATTCCTATAAATTGATCAGTAAATATTATAATTAATATGCTGTCTGAAAGAGCTGAAATTCTTCTATTAAAAAGTGCTAATAGAAGTTTTCAATTCTCCTCACAGATAACAGGATTGATTAAACAATGTAAAAATAGCTGTGGGGGCAAAAGTTCGCACAATGCAGTGGGGCAAGAGTTCGAATGCGAACTTTTGCCCCAAAATAATTTGACGGGTGTTATATGTTCATTAAACTTATTTTATTTCTAGAGTTTGCTAAATTAGTAACGAACACCGATTAAACCGACTATAAAAAATAAATTTGAAATTAATTATCAATTACAACATGGAAATAAATTTTGAGTTTATGATAGTTGAGCCACGCTGATATCAGCTTTTGATTTTTTTTTATTAATTTTTAATCCGCAATATTTGTCCAAAATACGTTTTTTATTAAGTTTTTGATTAAAAAATATGACTTTATTTTATTGTCTTATTCATTTATTGTTAGAACTTATAAGGGGGCAACCGGCCGAAAACCAATTAGTGAGATGCTTCAGATCGCTCGAGATAAACATAGAAGCAGGACTTTCAAAAAGAAAAATCGCTGCAGAATTGGGAATAACCGAAGCGTTCTTTTACCCCACAACATGCGAACTTTTACCCCACATAGCGGGTAAAAGTTCGCATTTGACACTTTTTGGAAATATTTATTTTATATAAGTTGTGACAGGTAAATTTACATGAAGTCACTGCCTATCGAATAATAAGGGATAGGTAGTTATTTCTCACAAAACGATATGACTATCAGTGTAATACCAAGGATTTTAGAGAAGTCTAAACTTTAAGTGCGCACTCTTGCCCCACATTACTCTACGTACCTACAGTAGCAACCAAACCATTTACCATTTCTTCGATCCACTCTACTTCTATTACTTTCTTTTACTATTACATATTCTGGTAGAGAATTAAAAGGCGTATAAAACCCAGTTGAAGGTAAATTAATTTAATTAACAAACAAAAACCTTACATAACATTAAACAAGGCAACACACTTTTAAAGCCGACAAACAGTTACCATTTTTTGAAACGTAATAAAAAATCTAATATTTTGTGAGGCCACGTTTTGCTTTTAGGACGGCTCAAAAAATATGTACATTAGACACATACCACAGTTCCAAGAAATCCAGTTCCTAAGAAATAAAAAAAATGGCAACTTTTTTGTCCGTTACTCTACCTACGCGCAGGGAAAACTCATGTCAGCCCGGCCGCGGCCCTCCTTTCCATCCTAATTCTTCCCCTTTGATACTTTAAATAACTGGAATAAATCATTTCTTTATTACATTTTTATTTTTTAAATAGTTATGTAAATACACCTACCTACTTATATATTCTAGATCTAGAATCGGAAGAAGCGGAGAAACCAGAGGAACAAGATTGCTCAACATCTCCTCCTTTCTTCGTTACCTATTCGCTTGAGGTATTGCAGAAATTTGCCGATGGGCCAAACGACCAACTCCTCCGTAAGTCCAAACACACCGACTTTTACTTTCGTAGCAAATGCGAGTGGAAAGGAGAAGTGCGTCGCGGTGCATCGGCGCCTAAGAGGTCTGTTATGTACCTATTTAGCTGGGCATTGCCGGGGCCGCGTGGTCGGACACTGGACAGGGACGGTGCCGTTTTCTTCGTGAAAGCAGCCAGCCCGCCGGTCGACTTTGTTGTAGATCGTTACGATCCTCCTTCGGGTGAGAACCGGCGAAAGGATCAGCTACAAGCTGCATCCTCCGAATGAACACAGTGTCCAGTTACTCGAGAAATACGAGTGCTACCTGGCCTCGCGTTACGTCAACCAAACCTGGTCAGTTGCAAACGATCGATGATGCACGCGCCTCCTTTCTAGCACTACGGATTACCACCCACCACAATTTCTCAGAAATCCCCGTTAATTACAGTACTCCTCTGGAACAAGGAGATCCGATCCCACCCGATCCGGCCAATCGGACGTGTCGCAGACTTGTGCACAAGTTGCGAAGGCTCTGGTCCGAAAATGGTCCTCTACCGTACGCGATAATACAGCTGGAGTGTTCGCGTTGCACAGCAAAATAAGCTGAATCTGTACGGAAACGTACCAAAGCTTTAACTTTTACCATTCTCCTTCGGTTCGACTCGCTGTAAGTACACACTTGCGATTGTTTTACTCTTGCTTTTCACTCGCACACGCAAAGGTAACGAAAGGTGAAAGTACGATAGTAACGCCTATGTGTGTTATATTATTGCTTGAGAAAGAAACGGAGAGAACCACTGTTCAGCCATTATTGAATTCTTATTGAGAAAGGTCGCTGCCTAGTTTTCCTTGCCATGCTAGCCTGATCTCCAGATCGAAACGAGGTCAAAACGTAAATCCACGTCATCGGGCGAAGGGTGAAAGTTCTTTTTGTCATTTCGACGTTACCGATCGCGATGGCTCTATAGGACATTCCTGGCCGGTTACAAGTTACCGTACACATGATCTGTACCACATATTCGGAACGGCATCTAACTTCGATGTGACGTTACATACCCTGCACCGATTTTGTAAAGATCCTCCCAATCATTCGGTTGCGCACAAATTGTCGACAGGACTACGTACTTATGCAAGAGAAGATTCGACGTGTTTGACACGATGCTTCGTTCTCTTCAACTGTTCCAGGCCGTTGGAGAATCAAAAGGACCCTGCTTGAGGGACTTGAACGCCGAGAAACGTTTACTTTAAGTTTACGCAATGCCTGCTGCCTGAACGATGACGAGAAAACTGCACAATCGACGGACGGACCTATACGTACCAAAAACCGGAATCCCCACAAAGTCTACGAATACATTACAGTTCCTACAGCAATCTTAGATGTCATCTGAGATGTCCAAACACTTATGTGCATAGATATATCTCTGTTATTCCACGTCCTGCGGGAGAGTGTTATAAGAAGGCACAAGGGAAAGTTGTGCAGAATTTGATCCTTTATGATCTATAATCTAGCTTCTATCTTCTTAATATATAAAGCAGAAAGTATATATGTTTGTGTGTTTGTCTGTCGCCTAAAAACTTTCGAACGGTAAACTCTGGGGACACGATATGTGCCTCAGCTGATTATGCCCGGCTGATCCAGATGAATGTGATTATTTTCACAAAAAAAATAACAAATTTTTTGTATAAAATCGGAATCTAAATTCTATAAACTCGCAGAGCTTGAATGCCTTAGCTCGATTTTTTCAAAACCACTTCAGTATGACACAGAGATAGATATTAACAATATTCTCCAACATGAAGTTTTTTGAATATTGATAAGCATATGTATGTAACACGTTCAGCAGTGTATCCAGAAGTTTCTGAATAAAATGTGGACGTTCGGATAAACATTTAGGTATATACTTCTCGTGTTACAATTTAAAATCTGGTCCACTGACTATTTTCCTATATTGCGTTTGCAACTGTTGTCTGTAAATTAATACAGTACCAACTATGTCTGGATATAGCCACACCAAATGTGACATGATTTTTTTGTTGCTAAATAAGCGATTTGAAAAGTTGAAGAAGTAGGCGTTCACACGCAGCAATGCCTGGCTAGGTATGCAATCTTTTCAGCAACAGATAAACAGTTTTATTACAGTAGAAACGGACCTACATAGGCCTCCAGAATGCAAATGCATAAATACAGAAGCGAGTTATTCTACATTTGACAACACGGCATATTAAATTCACTATGCATCCACCGTGCAATATTTATGTAAGTAGTTTTAGTTACATAGATTTGAAACTGTAATCGCGCAACAGCTTTCAGCAATGATTTAATTCTTAATGTACCAGATTTTCTCCATAAATGTATAGTTGTGAATAAATCTTTGGTACTGTAACAGCAATTCCCTGTGTCGTTATTATCCATATCCATCCACACTCCTATTAATTATTTATTAACTGATAATTTATCAGACTTCCGAGCCCAATTTATGAAGCTTTTCAGTTGCATTCGAAAATAGAGATCCTTCCAGAAGCCTTAATCACGCCTTTTATGCATGTATTATAAATTACATAAAGGTAAGTAGTTATGAAGTGTTGTTCGAAGCGGTAAGGTAAAAGGCCCTATTATGGCACAGTGTCCCAATTTATGAAACACTACAAGAAAAAGTGAATAATATTATATATATGTATATATATATATGTATATATAATAATTTAAATAAAATTATATTTATAAACATTACTATCTAAATATTTGTATGTGTATGAATATAAATGTGGCGTCAATGAATTTAACATAAAAAAAATGTTTAAGTGTCCATGTCTCTGAGTTGGTACAAAATTTGCTGCTAGCCGAGTTGAAATACAGATACACTGACTTCTTTGTTTCAAGCATATTTACAAATTTCAATGATTTTAAAAGATGTTTAATAGCTTATTCGAAAGCTGAAAACTCGTAGATTGTAATTAATTAAAACAAATTCGAATCCGGTGGTGATTTTACTAATTATAAAGCTGTTCCAACATTATGTACATTGACTTTTTAGAAGTCCGTATTTATGGAACGATAATTCGCTTGTTCCATGTGCCATGGACAGTTGAATCAAGCGTAGGTAGTCCCGGTTTGTGGTACAGAAAAGTCAAAGTCTAAAGAGTAAGTACGATATTTAATTAAAAACGGTCTTAATTCTAAGTTTTTTTGGTTCTGGCTTCAAACAATCTTCATATTTAACCTTTATTTTTATCCAACATACGATATAAGTAAGTGTATTATAAAATTTGGTTTGAAAATTGTAGAAATAACCTATAAAATATTGCATGCCTGAATAGTGTAATTTGAAATTTACATTTATTTATAGAATAAATTGTTCCAGGCTGCACTTCTTAATAGTGAAAGATGGTAGATACTAGGAACAGTAATAAAACCAAAAGAGATAGGACAAAGGTTAAAAAAATCTCAACAGTGCTGTGAAGAGAAGCGCCAACACTCTTAAGTTCAAAAAGAAGCCTACCGTCTTAGTGAGTAAGTCAAATAATGATAAAAAGAAGAAAACTAAGAGAATCCAGTATTCTCCTGAAGATCTTGAGAAAGCTATTAAGCTACTGGATACAGCCATTTCCCTCAGGAAAGCTGCCAATGCATTTGGCGTTCCTGTAACCACATTAGTGAGAAGGAAAAACAATTCTAATATAATCAAAAAGAAAACTGGACCACCAACTATTTTAACAGAGGCCGAAGAACAAGAAATTGTTAATTGGATTTTATATAAAGCGGAAAGAGGTTATCCAGTCACGAAAACAGAGCTGTTAGATTCTGTACAATTCGGAGAAGCCGAAACCGCCAGCGGCTGCAACAGGTCTGTGAAGTTGGCACCCCCAAATTCGAATTTTTGGAAAAACTCAACGGCATTCGTTTGTCCATCGTTTGCCCACGTTTGCCCATAAAAAATTTTCGTTTGCCCACCCTTAAAAAAAAAGTTATGGCAAAAAAAAAATTTTTCATCAGCACCCCATGAAAACATTTTAATGATTTGACAGTGGGAAATGATTGCCCATCGTTTGCCCACGATTGCCCAACCAACAATTTTTTTCCCCACCCTTCAAAAAAAAGTTACGAAAAAATTAAAAATTTTGTCATCAGCACCCTCCATGAACAGTTTTGAATTTTTTAAAAGTAGGAAACGATTGTCCACGATCTGGCTTCGTTTGCCCACCCAATAATTTCGTATGCCCACCCTCCAGAATCGAATAAAAAAATAAAAACCGCGAAAATTAAGAGTTCCGGAGACGCGATCGCGTTAAAGTTCGATTTTTTTCGAAAATATTATCAAAATCGATCTTTCAACGATGCAGTCCGTTAGTGTAGATGTGGAAGACGTTTGCCCACCCAATAATTTCGTATGCCCACCCTTCAGAATCGAAATAAAAAATAAAAACCGCGAAAATGAAGAGTTCCGGAGACGCGATCGCGTTAAAGTTCGATTTTTTTCGAAAATATTATCAAAATCGATCTTTCAACGATGCAGTCCGTTAGTGTAGATGTGGAAGACGTTTGCCCACCCAATAATTTCGTATGCCCACCCTTCAGAATCGAAATAAAAAATAAAAACCGCGAAAATGAAGAGTTCCGGAGACGCGATCGCGTTAAAGTTCGATTTTTTTCGAAAATATTATCAAAATCGATCTTTCAACGATGCAGTCCGTTAGTCTAGATGTAGAAGAGGTTTGCCCATCCAATAATTTCGTATGCCCACCCTTCAGAATCGAATTAAAAAATAAAAACCGCGAAAAGAAAGATACAGGTGAAGCGATCATGTTAAAGTTCGATTCTTTTCGAAAATGTATCAAATTCGTTTGTTCTTACCGTAAAGGTTTAAGGTGTTTTGTGGTATATTATCCAAAAAATTGCACACACTTCTTTCCGTCACTTTATTCAAACGACACTTCAATTTGTAGCTCTCATCGAATACTTTACACTTTTCACACATCTGCAGCATGTGCAGAATAACACCAGAGTTTATCATTGGTTTTCTAGGCATTTTTCACTAAGCACAACATTGAAATCGCAAAACGGAAAATAATATAATATTCTCACAGTTACTTCACAAGCCGTAAATGAACGCGCGATCTTGCCAGAGCTGTGGCCGAACTCTGAAGACTGACTGACTTTCGTGCGTCGTTGGAAAAATTGGACAATGTCGGAGACATCTGTTTACGTTTCAGCAGTGACACTTGACGCCGCGACCCTTTAGGGCTTAGGGCGTCAGCGTTGCGTGCCGTCAGCGAAAGCATTTAACTACGCATTTATAAACATTTCTGATAACTTGTCACCAAATGCACGAAACTCTTACGTTAAAAACAATCGGTGGAATTTGCTAACAAATTTGAAATACATTTCAAAATTCCAGTGGATGAGGAAGAAAGAGAAATAGTGGATAGCATTAATGTTTCTAACGAAAGTAATACTAGAATTTGAGAATTCTAGCCTTACAATAATCCAAATAAAATAAATAATATACTGTCGCAATTATATTTTGATATTACATTATCTGAGGAGCAATGGATAAATATTAATTCGAGACAATGATCACCTTTAAGTGGAATTTTGATCAAACTCTTTGACCAGCTTTAAAAAAACTTAGAGAATATCTTATCTAATCCCTTCCAGCCCTATATGGAGGTGACACCAATGGATTCCTGGCGTTTTCCCCATTAAAATTATAACCAAATGTCATGTAAATGGTACTATTTTTAAAGAAGTTAAAAATAAGATTTTTCTTATTTTTGCATAATTTTATACATATGTGTATACTGAAGAATTGCGCAACAAAATTAAGAAAATTTTGTTTAAAATCTTGGCTTATTATTAAAATCTATTACAAACAATTTTCTTAAATGTTATTTACACGTTTGCTATTACACAGTCCAACAAAATGAAACTTTTTTTCTGTTCCGCAATATCCACTGGGTGATTCTTGTAGAGTTTTGCGCCCTGAACATGAATCCGCAAACCGTTTGTCGCCATCACCCTCAGTTTTTGAAAAATTCGATTTTGGAAAAAACGGCAAATTTTCAACTTTGAACATTCTTTGTGTCGAAACGGTAATAGTTATTCGGTTGTTCGTTGCGTAAACTTATTCTACGAACCCTCCCGAATACAACGATATAAGTTATTATTGCATTATGATTATTTAAATTTGTTTAAACAACGATCAAAGGGAAAATGACACCCGAAATGCACCCATTTTTGAAGTTATCTTTCAATTTATTTAGTGAAAAATGCCTAGAAAACCAATGATAAACTCTGGTGTTATTCTGCACATGCTGCAGATGTGTGAAAAGTGTAAAATATTCGATGAGAGCTACAAATTGAAGTGTCGTTTGAATAAAGTGACGGAAAGAAGTGTGTGCAATTTTTTGGATAATATACCACAAAACACCTTAAACCTTTACGGTAAGAACAAACGAATTTGATACATTTTCGAAAAGAATCGAACTTTAACATGATCGCTTCACCTGTATCTTTCTTTTCGCGGTTTTTATTTTTTAATTCGATTCTGGAGGGTGGGCATACGATATTATTGGATGGGCAAACCTCTTCTACATCTAGACTAACGGACTGCATCGTTGAAAGATCGATTTTGATAATATTTTCGAAAAAAATCGAACTTTAACGCGATCGCGTCTCCGGAACTCTTCATTTTCGCGGTTTTTATTTTTTTATTCGATTCTGGAGGGTGGGCATACGAAATTATTGGGTGGGCAAACGAAGCCAGATCGTGGAAAATCCTTTCCTACTTTTAAAAAATTCAAAACTGTTCATGGAGGGTGCTGATGACAAAATTTTCAATTTTTTCGTAACTTTTTTTTGAAGGGTGGGAAAAAAAAATTGTTGGGTGGGCAATCATTTCCCACTGTCAAATCATTAAAATGTTTTCATGGGGGTGCTGATGAAAAAATTTTTTTTGCCGTAACTTTTTTTTTAAGGGTGGGCAAACGAAAATTTTTTATGGGCAAACGTGGGCAAACGATGGACAAACGAATGCCGTTGAGTTTTTTTAAAAATTCGAATTTGGGGGTGCCAACTTCACAGACCTGGCTGCAACCTCCGATGCCTGGTGGCAAGAGCAGCTCCAGAAGGAAGAGAAAGAAAAAATAAAACAAGACAAAATTGCCAAAAAGAAAAATCTGCAGGAAGAAAAAAGACTAATAGCTGCAGAAAAAAAGAAATTGCAACAGAAAATAAACGAAATACAAAAAAAATTAACGAAACAAAATAATATATAGTTTCATTTCTAAAAAATATTTTTTATGTTTTTTATTATTTTGTCAACCCCATTCTTTTTAAAAACTAATGTACATAAGTATGTATATATATTATTTTATAAAAATAACTGAAATATAAGAAAAGATAGTGGTTTTTATGTTTTTATCTGTACCATAAATAGGGACATACATTATGGAACACCAGGGACACGGGCTTCAAAGCTGTGCCATAAATACGTACATGTACATGTACATCACTCCTATTTTTCAATCATATAATTATTTTTTAACGTTATACTTACAGAACAACGATTATTTCTGCTTCAGAAAACACGAAATAATCGAATAACGCACAAATTCGCAACATTTAGGTTCTTAATTATTTAAAATCATTGAAAATATCATATCCCTCTCTAGCATCTGTGCCATAATAGGGCCTTTTACCTTAATTGCTGCGTTACACGTGTGCATGGAACGCGTCGGTACTTTGGTCGGGTTTGGACCAGGAAATTCGCCCGAGTTAAGAGGAACACATGATACTACAGGAGGTGGCACGGTGGAGCTGTGCGAGAGAGAAAGCTAGCGCGCGCGACAAGGATAGAGATAGGTGGCGTGCCACTAGCTTTGGATATGTGCTCCTGATACTTTCCAGCTAGTGAGAGCAGGAGTGCATGACGCAAGGAAGTGGTGGCTAGAGTGAGAGGTGATGCTGTTTAGCAAGAGACGGAGATACTTGGAACGCGCTCTTTCCGTTAGATCTCACAATTAGATGCGATAGCTAAACAACTACATACTTTGTACATGTATGTAGTGAACCCTTCCCTTCTTCCCTATCGTAATAAATATTTTGTCTGCATTTTCTACGTCCATACATACTATTTATGTACTTTTACAGATCTATTACAAGTTATAATTCAGTGGTAGCCTTTAGGAGCGACTTCCGTATATATTTTGTTCACAAGTCTATAGTTATCAATAAATCATTGTGTAATTGCAACTAATATGCACTTTTTGAGTTGCATTTGAAAATAGAGATTCATAAAAAGCCTCAGTTACGCCTTTTAAGAATATATTATGTAAAAGTAAATGTAAGTGGTTATCAGGTGCGTTGTTCGAAGCGGTAATTGCTGCATTACACACATACGCGATGTATGCATGTATGGAATGCGTCGGCAGTTCGGTCGGTTTGGATCAGAAAATTCGCCCGAGTTAACAGGAACAGATGGTACTAGAGGAGGTGGCACGGCGGAGCTGAGCGAGAGAGAAAGCAAGAGCGCGCGACAAGGATAGAGATAGGTGGCGTGCCACTAACTCTGGTTATGTGCCCCTGATACAGGAGCAGGAGAGCATAACCAAAGTTAGTGGCACGTCATCTATCTCTATCTTTGTCGCGCGCGCTAGCTTTCTCTCTCGCACAGTGGAGCTGTGCCACCTCCTCTGGTCTCATGTGTTCCTATTCACTCGGGCGAATTTCCTGGTCCAAACCGACCAAATTACCGACGCGTTCAATACATATATACTTATGTACATACATACATGCGTGTAACGTAGCAATTACCGCTTCGAAGAACGCTTGATAACTACAACTTACCTTTATGCAATTCGAAATATATGCACAAAAGGCGTGACTAAGGCGTCTTGAGGGCCTCTATTTTCGTAATGCAACTGAAAAACTTTATAAATTGGGCTCGGAAATCTAATAAATTATCAATTAATTGGAGTGTGGATGGATATGAATAATAACGATACAGGAATTACTGTAGAATACCAAAGATTTATTCACAACTGTACATTTATGAAATAAATCTGGTACATTAAGAATTATGTCATTGCTGAAAGCTGTCGCGCGATTACAGTTTCAAATCTATGTAAGTAACTGCAAAACTAAATAAATATTGCACGGTGGATGCATAATGAATTTAATGTCGTGTTGTCAGATGTAAATAGAATAAACTCGCTTCTGTATTTATGCATTTGCAATTTCAAGGTTTATGTAGGTCCGTTTGTGCTGTCGATCTTTAGTCATTCATAGTTAGCAATAACACTGTTTATTTGTTGCTAAAAAGCAACCTAAATAGTTGAAAAAATGGCGTCGAAACACGCCAACGCCAGGTATGCGAGGAGATCTAAATCGCATACTCTATTCTGGCGCTGGCGTGTTATGGCGCCCACTTTTTCAATTACTCAAATTTACTTTTTTGCGACAAATGAAGAGGTTTATTGCTAACCATAGCTGCCAGTCAATCGGTGGCCATTATACAAAGAAGTCCAAGACTTCAGATTGCGAATTAATAAATTAACAAACGAGGCATTCCGATCTGGCAGCGTGACTTTGAGAAACAAGTGAACTGGCTTTGCCAAATTTGGAGCAGGTACGTTTCCAGACACAGATTGCCCGATTTGAGAGGTGCTTCTCAAAGCCTGGACCCTTCGGACTGTGTCTTGTGATTTTTATGAATATTGCTCTTAGATTTAATTAGCTATTAAGAGTTCTATGAAACGAGGCGTGCTAGAAAAATGGACGTCTAAACTCGCCAGCGCCAGTCTATAGCAAAGCGAGCACATCCTTGACTGGCAGCTTGGCGTGTTTTAACGCCCATTTTAGTTCCTACCTTTCACCGCTACGCGCCGCCAGCATTCCGGTGTCCTTACGATGAACAATTTAAAGTGCTTTTCTAAGCATTAAATAAATAATTTTGTTGTTGGAAATGGATGTATAATGATTTGTAGAGCTTCTTCAACAGCTCCAACATCTCAGATAACAAATAAATGGAAAAATAAAGAATTAAGCCAATTTGT
The DNA here is from genome assembly GCA_946251845.1 of Andrena fulva. Taxonomy (NCBI): domain Eukaryota; kingdom Metazoa; phylum Arthropoda; class Insecta; order Hymenoptera; family Andrenidae; genus Andrena; species Andrena fulva. The sequence continues at coordinate 53,230,978 of OX276329.1, read as the reverse complement.
GTCACGGATACCTACCATGCATCTAAATTCTGAACATATACTTTCTCACTGATATGTACCATAGCAGAAAATTAATAAATTCTTGCTTCTTTAAACGACTTTACATACCTTTAGCATTAGTACAAACGCAAAACAGTATAAATTATTTATAAAAAGTGAATAGTGTATGTGTATACTTGCCGAAGCTGTCACGTAAGTATGTATATATGTATACATATGCTGTAACCATGCCCAGGTACTCTTAGTAACTGCTTAATTGTAATCATAAATTTAAAGAATGTAATTTATTACGCAACAGTGGAGGTTCATAAATCATTTAAGGAAATCGATAATTTATTGAAAATGCTGACTGTTTTGGTACTATCTGTTCTGTTGTTAATGGCTAATGAATTACTACGAAAATAGGTTATGTACAAATAGCAAATATAAAAATAGCCACGGGTCTATTGAATTACAAATATAAAAAGCTCTTTAAGTAACAATTACGTATATGTTTCTCGCATACAGAGTTGGACATTATTCGAATAAATTTAATCTTCGAATAAAGACTTCGAATAAACTGAAGTTATTCCAGAATAACGAGTAATTTTTTCTTCGGATAATGCCCAACTTCTCCGCACTAAACCGTCAAACAGATTTTCTATTGTGACACGAAGAAGAAAAGTTGGAGAGAGCGAGAGGGGAAGGAAGGAAGGAAGGAAGGAGAAGAACCGATCGAAAGATATGGGTATGTGGCGCAATAAAACAAAGCCCGGGGATACAAGAAAGAGAGTGGTAATTGTGGTTTCTGTTTGGGTTGACGGTGAAAACGCGTGTACGTGCAGCTGCGTGTAAATGTGTATAGATAGGTGTCTGAGCTGGCGTTTACAATGGCATTCCATACGGGCAGTAGTGAGCACCGAGCGGAGGCGGTAAAGGGAAACTGGCCTTAAACTGGTCCTGGATTGTCCGACTATCGGCGTTGCCTGAAAAGTAAACGGCGCTGTTCCAAACGCCGCTGACAGCGAGAGACATCTGAAACGAAAGAAATCGAGGCGTTGTCGCGAGTACGTGTGCCTTCTATTAATCGCGGTATTCACCGGTGCAGAGAAGATTCGTTCGTCGGGGAGGGAACGGAGATTGACAAGCTTACCAGAGGGGAATGTGCATCGACAGCCGCGTTCGGGGATGAGTGAGATAAACGGCGAGCAGCCTAGTGGCTTCCTAGCAGGAAGATACCGGCTCTCCGCCATCGATTGTTGCGCTTGCAGGAAAATTTTCCTGGAAACACGAGATCCGCACCGTGACTCATGGCCCCTCTAGCGAGATTCAAGGTCGTCGATCCGCCCACCAAACGCGACGCTTTGCAGCTGTATTTCTCCTGACGGTCGCATATAGAGGGACAGTTAGTAGAGTATTGTGATGGAAAGAGACGGAAGAGGAGGAAGGAAAGGTGGATGATAGAGGGGAAAGGAAGGGGAAGGAAAAGTCACAGCTTACGAGGAAGTAAAAAAGGAAATGTTGGTGATTGATGGTGTGGAATTGGTTAATTAGTAACTTATGAGTATTACATTTTTTATAAAACAAAAGGCTTTTGTTATTTAACAAACACCTACAAAAAATATCACTCAGTGTCCCAAGATTGTATTTTAAAATAATTAGTTATAATTAAATATAAGGTTGCTGTGTTCGGAAAGCTAGGCCCGGTAAGCCCAGAACTACATAATTGTAATTGTGACGTCCTTCCGTAGCTAAGACTCCGGCTCACCTTAATTAGTTGCCATTAATTGCAAGATATACAATATATGTACTTGGACCTACTGCCGCGATCTATTCATGTCTCCGATGAAGCCTTATCCATTGGAAATGCCAGGCATGCTGGGAATGGAAAAAGTCTCCTCGAGAGAATGATAATTTGCTCGTGGCTGCACGTTTGTCGACCTCCTGGTGCTCTATCGATACGGACAGCGACGAGCTTGATATCATGATTGGGTATCATTCTCGCTATTGGACTACCGTCGCTTCGTAGGACGATGCACAGGGGAGTGTTGCCAATATCGTACTGGTCGCCTAAATGGTACCTTATCAATTTCCCAATCTTAATGCGCAAAGCAGAAAGTGTTCGTGTGTCTGTCTGTCGCCTAAAAACGTTCGAACGGTAAACTCTGCGGTCACGAAATGTGTCCCAGCTCATTGTGCCTAGCTAATCCAGATGAATGTGACTATTTTCACAAAAAAATTAAACAAATAAATAAATTTTTTTATAAAATCAGAATCTAAATTTCGGACGACGCCGAGTGGTAAAGTTAGTAATTAATGAATATAAATGCGAAATGAGAAATAGACGCAAAAGCTTTCGAGCTTACACCTAATTTTGTGGGTGCTACAAACATTTAAAGAAATCGGGGATGATCGATGTAACTTTTTACCAGTTTATTTTAGCTGATAATAATCTAACAATGCAGCGTCATCCTGTATTCTTGTATTCTTCTAAATGGTACCTCTTTCAGTATGTCGCAAAGAGATTAACAACAAATTAATTAGTTCCGAAGAAACGCTGAAACATCTAATAGTAGGTTCCTAAAAGTTCAATCTACAATATCCAATATTAACTTGCATTCAAATTAGTACCAAATACAAAATATAACGTAAAGTATCTTAAGTGGCACGAAATAGGCAACCCTCGCCTATGAGACGCGTAAGAGGAAGATAGGAGCAGCATCCCCCCCAAGTAATCGCGGCGATTAACGAATGGTAACGGTAGTATAGTAACGATAGCGATAACGGTAACGATAACGATACCGATAACGACATTTAACACCTCTCTCTCTCTCTCTCTCACACACAATTACGCATAGAACATATACTAAGTACATACTTTCACAGATTCACAGTTTCATTGCACAGTCTGACCGGACGTGTCTTCTACAACAACGTGACTGTTGATACATCTCGAAAGAAGTGACTCGGGACCGGCGATTACCGAGCGTCGATGTTCACCGGTACTCGGCGGAGAAACAGCTTTGAAAAAGAAGCGAGTTTCTCGTGTTTCCTCAGGTGTAGGAATGCAGGTACCGCTGTGTGAGTGGGATGTGAGTCACCCGGGTAAAGACGCGGTCGGTAGAGGAGGTGGCAGAGGGAGGGAAAACGATCAACATTCCGGGAGCAACCCCATGAGTCACCGAGGCCTCATCCCCCGTTGCCTACCTGTCGCCACCTGTTGCGCCCCTACTTTCTAACCCGTTTTACTCTCTCCTCGCCTTCCCCCCGTCTATACACGCGTCCCCGGCTCTTTACTTAACTTTCCGCCAACAATTAGAGAAAGTAGAAGACGCAAAGAGCAGTAACGGTGAGCAGTGATTGTGGGAGAAGTAGAGAACCAGTTACCTCTTGGTCTCGGGAACGTATACATGTGTACAGCCTGTATCGATAAGAACACATATTAAATAAAAAAACAGAAAAGATAGTAAAAAATATTTATACTTGGGTACTTCAAATTTCTCAGTTCATTTAATATTTATGGAACCACAAAAGTATAACAAAATAAAATATACTCCATGCGGAATTAACAAATAAATAAAATCCGGGCGAAGTATAAATTATAAATCTTTAAGTAGTTTTATTTATTTAGTAGTTCTCTTCAGCAAATATGAACTCATGAAGATTAGTTTTACAGTGAACTTTTACTGCAATATGCTTGCGCCCGAGGCGATTTCAAGTCAAAATGGTAGTGTCTTTAATTAATTAATTTTTATATATTAACTCTAGTATCTAAAACCGGGTTTTTAAATACCGACTACTTAGGAAATCCTACTCTATCTATGAATCTTATTCAGAATCGGTACGAGAATCGCAGGTAATCTGCGGGCAAACAGTTCCGGTTTCTCGCGATGATTCACGAGGCTCATTGAAGAAATCGCGTCTTCCGAGAACACATCGATTCCGTGATTTCTCGCTTCCGTTAGACTACTTAAACGTTTCCGGACAAACGCGCGTCATTGTCGCATAGGAAAGAATTGAGCTGCCCTCTTTAGTTAAAATGTCCTATCTAGCATTTTGAAACAACCGAGAAAACTGAAGTTTTATCATTTACTTTGTACCGTCCTTATTTTCCTTTATTCAAATTAAAACATGTTGTCATTATTTCGTAACAGCCTAATATATTTTTTTGTAATAGGTGTACCGGTAGGTAATGTATTATTAACGTACCAATTGATTAATTGTTTTAGATAGGATATTTTAACCATTTGGAAAGAAGTTAGGTTAAATACATTAGACTGTTTATAAATCTTTACGAAGCACATAGAGTTTTCTAACATTACTTAAAAGGTAAAAGACGTGTGCTACTTAAAATATTTCAACATATCTCAAAAAATGAAAAAATGCTAGATAGGACAGTTTAACTAAGGAGGGCAGTGAGGGCCTTGCAGAAAGCGGAATGCATCTTCACCAACTTCAAGTAAATTAGAAAGAAACTGTTTATAAAATTATTGCTTTGACTTAACATTACAAAGACAAAGACATTCGAGACAAAAATATATTTTCGCACAATAAGTAGTAGTTATCGAGTCGATAAATTCTTATCTCTATTTTTAGCAAATTTTTCAACTCTTCAGCATTCGTATTGCGCTAAACAGTAATGATTGCGGATGCAAAACTTCGCAATGAATCGCTCATTTCTGATCGGATTTGCGTCAAACGATGTAGAATTTTCTTTCATACACATCACACGTCATAACTCAAAAACTGTCAAAAATGGAGCTGCACCCCTCTCGCTGCAAGGCCCTCAATTTCGAATGGGGTGCCCCATAAAATGTTCTTGGTTCTTATGTATTTCTGGGGAAATTAAAATTAGTATCAAGCCCATCACGCAACAGTGCCGATAATAGTCTGGCGTTGAGGCCGGAGTTTACGTTTCAAGCGACTCGCGAAAATATTCCAGCACCACTTGCAGACTGCTTGACCAGCTCGTTGGGACCACCGCGAGTGATTCGTAGCTGCAGGTATGCTCGACACGAGCTGTGCCGCACAGGTACGGGCAAATAGCTGACTCATCTCCACAACTAATTGGGTAAACACCGGTCTAGAAGAGATCTCGTGTTTTCCACAATATTTCAACAGTATAATTATCGCCTTCGAATATCCATCTGCATCGGGAAGCGTACCTTATATGTAGATAGGTATACAGAGAGTCAAAAAATTATTGGCACACCTTTAAAAACAGAATATTTATCCGAGCCACTAATGAAAATTTAAAAATCCCGTTTATAGATTTAAGTAGATAAGTTTCATCATTCAAAGTCGAAAAAGAACTTCACCATTTTCTTCGCTATTAGAAAAACTAATCCTTCTAGCTTCTCAAAAAGACTCAAGTCGCTTGGAGCAATTTTAATAAAGTTATTCCGCTTCAAAGTATTTGCCAATAATTTTTTCTCTCACCATGCGTGTCATTTCTCCAATTTTTCACGAGATCTACAGAACACCTATTTTCTTGGTGTATTCCTCGGGTAATAGGTACAGCCAGCGTTGTTCTTTCGATATCATTTCATTTTTCCAACGCGGGTTAGTTTGTTTTTGCTCCCAATGTCTCATATTTCGATTTCAACGCGAAACTGCTCTGACGCATGCAAGTACCGACACGTCGCTCTCGTGTCTTCATTTTATGCTCTACCCCACATATCATTTCATTCGACAACGAACGCTGAATAATAGTTCAGAAAATACAGCATACCAATGTTACTTGGTGCCATGCCAATACAGCAAAAATTCGCCTTATCTGTCCCCGTTGGTTGTTATCGAAACGCGACCGACTCGCTATCGTTATCAACTGATAGATTTCGTAGCATTCGCAGACACACGGTTGCGCGCCCTTGTTTCTCTTCCAGGCGGTTACATAATGTTGCAGCGTGTTCCTCTCCCATCCACGGAATCGTTGCGGAAAGGCCAGAAACGGTGATTCCAGTCGCAAGCAGCATCAATGACTCTTCCACGTAGCCATTGCGCAACGAAATTTTCACACTCCGGAGTCTAATGTTTACGGAGGTGGAAAACTGACCTACGTTTTCGCGGCAGAACAGACTGGCAGGCCGCGATCGCGATCACGATTACGACGACAACGTCGCCGATGACGAGGAAAACGGTGACGTATCAAACACCATCTACGTCATTCTTCCGAGTTCTAACTCGCGCGTGCGTTGTAGCATCAACCTACAGGCAGTTCTGATCAGAGTTGCCACCTCTCCGGTTGTTTTCCGGGGACTTCGGGTTTTGGAGCAAATCTTCTTGTTGTAGGAGAAAATGAGATAATAAGGAATTGTGGTATTACACATGGTACCAATCTTATATAGACCGAAGGTTATTAATTAAAAAACTGATATCTTTAAATTCTCAGTGGTTTATGTTGAAAAGAATTGCACATTTGTTTTCCGGATATTCGAGGGGAAACCTCTTTTTGGCCTTTGCCATTTCCGGGTTTCTACTCGAATCTCCGGATGGGAATGACACCCCGGGATTTATAATTTGGTGAAAAAAGCGTAGGTAATTGTAACAAAACCTGAAATGGCCAATACACGCGAATAGGACCATGGGAACGTTGCCACGATGCTCGCCCGGCAAGGCGAGAGCTAATTACCGCCTTCAATGAAACTGTATTAATCTTCGCGATGCGTATCATTTTAGGAGCTTCGTTTCTGTGTAGCTAGTGTTGGCAAACATTTTTCATTGGAGAGAAGGCGGCGGCAGTAGGCGTAGAACGATAAAAAAAAGGAGGAATGGAAATTCGTGTTGAGATAGCAGCGCAAAGAGGAGACCGTACTGAATTTGGTCAGACAGGAATAACAAGGCTGTGGGCGAGCTATCGAACCGTGGGTGAACTGGTAGCCATCGACCAAGTTCACCGTTTCAAGTTCCCACGCCGGTACGCGGAACTTTGCTTTGCTTAGAGCTTAGAGCTGGTTGCCCTTTCAGAATCGGCTGTAAATAAAGAAGAGGAGAGAACGTTGAAACCGAATAATCGACCTCGGGGGCTGGTTCTACGCAGCTCGATAAGAGAAGCCTGGCGGTCGCTTGGCATGTCGTTCATATAGGCCGGGATATAGCGCCAGCGCCTCTGAGAAAACGGCCCGTTTGGCTGCCAAAGGGATCGCATTCTACGAACGCTATAAATCGATTCATACGCGCCGTGCGAGTTCGCGCCTACCTATTGCCTATTGCAAACGACCGTGGACAGACGACCGATCTCGGCGGATTCTACGAACGCGCGTCGATGGCCCTCGACTGCCCAGACCACCTCCGAATCGAGTGCTCGCCTCATCGTGTTGCTAAACAGCCGCGAGCAACAAATCGACCGCACGGCACCTATGCGTCTCGTGTCGCATCACTCACCGAGACTATTGGCCATTTTCGCGTTCAAGGGACATGGATATTCAGTAGGATATATATTTCAAAATATATGGCCACACGTGAGAATTCATTCACTACGTTGTATTTGCTTGTAGAAAGTTGCGAAGGCCCCTTTGTACTAGCATTTAAACGATCGAGTAATAAATAATAAAAAGGATCGACATAAAAAAAAATTCTACAAGTTTAAAGATGCCTCCTTATAATCCCAACAGAGTTTAATGCAATATTAACAATAGTTTTTAAAAAAAAAAATCAGAAATTTCGAGGGCGTTACAAGAGACGCAATTCGAAATATGTTGAGATTTCCGGGGCAAGGTAGGTACAGTAAATCCTCGTTTGGAGCCCGTTTCTACCACGCGTTAGGAGCCCGGCGACTATCCCCACCATTTCTTGGGATCCTTCGGACGAGAGTGAGAGAACCCAATGAGCGAGCGAGAGGAAACGAACGAGTCGACACGAAGTTGCCGTCGGCTTTCGTCTCCTCTCGCTCGCTCATTGGGTTTTCTCACTCGCGCCAGTGGCCGCGCGGAATAGTGTCCAGTCGCGTTAGGAGCCCGCCGCCAGCCCCGTTCGACGGGCTCCTAACGAGTATTTACTGTATAATGTTTTGGAAATAGCAATAAGCGTCATGTTTGGTGAACAGCATTCGGAAAACTGTAGGGAAGAGTGTTGACGTTGCCCACTGCATGTCCACTGCGTCCGCACGTTAGCGTCTGTTTCCTTTTCACTCTAGATTAGATTGAACTTGCATCTAGACTTCTAGACTCCAGTTTATAAGACACAACTTTTCATGCTCTGTCCATAGGTGAAATCAGAACGCGAATTTCACTAAGCGTTTGGTCATAAATTTCGATGAAACCTCGCTAGTAACTGTGCGAACGTATCCAGCGAAAATGGTCTATCAGGGCTAGGCCTCTTCAGCCTTGTAATCTTGTAACGCAGTTCTTTCGGACAACTAATTCGACGGAGCGAGCAAATGGCCACTGCCGTTCGGTTTTTCTGCTGGGGGGGGGCGAAAATCAATACCCGCCACGAGACCCCCTGTGTTCGTGCCTACAAACCAAGGGGCCCAGCGGTTTCGTGCCGAAAATGTGACCAAGGAGGTCCCCCTGTTCCTCATCGACCATCACCGCCCATATCCAATATCCATACATGTACAGAGAGAGAGAGAGTGAGAGCGAGCTGACAACGATCGGGCAATAGATTTTAAGGCGCAGACAGTATTTTATTCCTCGGACGTGCTCGGCTGGAGATAATGGCGTATCGACACGCATCGTGCTGCACGCGTGGATGATTGAATACCAATGAGGATTCCTCTTTGATCGCATCTTTCCAGCGATGCCCACGCGATCCTTTGCCATCCGCAGCGTCGTCGCTTCTCGCGGCTGTTGCATTTCGCCCCTTCTTCCTTCCGGTCACGCGACAGCACGTGAGCACGGCCGGTCGGCTTCCGGCCGATTTTCCCCTCCAGGAGCGAGGTGGCTGTTGAAAGGGGCATTTTTCATCGGTTCACCCTCAAGCTACGTAGTTCTTCAGGGCCGTAACGTGGGCTGCTTCCAGTGCTGGATTAACCAATAAGCGAAATAAATACCGTAGATATTTTCTGAATTTTAAAATCTAACTTTTGTTAGGAACACTTTTAGTCAAATTATCGGAAAGTGCTGAGAAATCGTAAATTGCGTTGAAATGGTCGGCCTGTATAAGGGGGCCTCAAAATTGTTTAAGTGCTTAGGGTCTCTGAATGTTTTAACTGGACTCTGGCTGCTTCGTAATTGGCCCCTTGAAAAATGTCACTGGGAAAATCTGCCATTGACTTTTCCAACGGTTTCTTTCGACTTATTGGAAGGAACAGAGAATGAAAGAGGGATTAAATAACGGAACTAAAGCTCTGAAAGCTTGGGGGCGGTACCACATGAACGCTTTGTACAAACAGGCTTCGTTTCGTCACTGTTCTCCCGTGCAAATACAAGATAAGCGTATGTTGAAACAGGAAACCGAAAGAAACCTAAACGAATGGACGCTATCTCTTCGACGTAATCAATGACCAGCAAGAGGAGACTCGCTTGATATCTACAAATTTTTATTCAGCTGAATTAAAAAACCCTGCGTTGGTCCAAAAACTGACGGCTTCTAAAAAGGGGATTTACGAGATTAGAATTAAAAGCCAACCCATGGGTGCATAAATTATAGATTGCAGATGATGAGTGGGTAAAGGTGTAGGGCTTTTTTCCAGCGGGGCCCAACTTTGTGCTGACGGTAAAGAAAAATATAGTAATGACAAAACAACCCTGGCGATGACATCGCCGAATCGGATCGTGAAACTCGCGGTGCGAGTGGAGTAGCGCTTTCACCTTTTTGACTTCAAAAAGGGGGAGGTTATAGATTCGACCCGTATGTATTTCTTTTTTATATTTGTCCCCGCATAACTCCTCAGCATATGGACCGATTTTGCTGATCTTTTTTTTTATTCGAAAGTTGAAATTAATTGTCACCTAATTATTGTAATTTTATCCGCGTACGCGCATATCTCCTCAGCATGTTATGTCAATATATATAAAACTAAGAAGTCCAAAATAAAAAAAATTAAAAAAATTAAATCGACTCCAAAGAAATAAAAATGCACTAAAATGTAAAAAATACTTTTTCCCTTATCAAATCTACGGCTCTCAATTTTTTTAAGTCGGCGCCAGATTTACACAGTGCAAACGATGAGGCGTCGACATAAAAAAATTGGGAGTCGTACATTAAACAAGGGGAAAAAATATTTTTTACATTTTAGTGCCTTTTTATTTTTTTGAAGCCGGTTTTTTAGTATCAAGCCATTTTTTCTCAAAAGCCAGGGGGGCAACTGCTCCTTTTGCCGCCTCCGGGCGCTCATGGGCGTAAGGCCCTACGGCGTAGGGTATAGTGCAGAGTTACACACATATATGTATGTACAGCAGCACGCAACCAGCTGTCTCGACAATGGGAATTACGTACGCGGGGCACGCGGGCAGAAAGGGTCCGTTGAAAGTACACCTACAGGGTCAACGCATTCGAAAGGATACCAAAGTTGAGCTTTTGTTATTCGGATTAACAAATAAGATCCAACGGAAAGCGATCGCGAGATTCCCTGCAGTCAAACACTTTACCCCGCAGTCAGTAAAATGTTGATACACAGGTATTTATCGATTCATCCTCGTTTGCTTCGTTGCAACCGCTGTTACAGCATTGCCTGCTCTCGCTTGCCAGAGGATAAAACAACGGTAAGAATATTGTTACTCAGTTGTAGGTGCTTGCGCGAACGTTATTCCAAGAAGAGATAATTGGCAGAGGCTGGTGACAAGTGTGCCCCTAACGGATCGGCCTTGCGCTTTTATCATCGTTAAATGCGGTGAAATCCGCGGAAGCCACATTAACGGATCACCGGAGCTTGCGCTCGGGATCTATGCAGACCTGCAAACGATCCAAGATCGTCGCTTGCATAATGCGGGGCCGTTTGATTTTCCTAAAAGGCGCGTGCGTTCGCACGTCCCTTCTCGCTGTTGACATTGTCCGGCGTAACCATGTAGCGTGTCTTATTCATCGATTTATTTTTAAGCGTACTCCTCTCTGTGCCACTGCGAATTACGCAACCAGCGCGTTTGAAGGGTGAAACGCCATACAGTTAGGATTTAGTATGTCTATTCGCTGATCGCGTGATTGATCCCTATTGCCATCGAAAGCCGGTGCTTTCGAGAAAGGGGTTCCTGCTCCCATCTTACTTTTATTTACGGCAAATAATGGCCGATCGTTCGATCGTACCTGCTCGTTCTCCGAGGCAAAGCCAAATATGTAACGATATCGCTTCCTTTCGAGAAGACTCGCGCAAAACTTTCACGAATCGCCAAGCTGGTATACCTATATGTACGGTACATGTACACACATCGGCAATCTTGCAGCGCTGTTCACACCAATGGTAAACAAACCGATACTATCGTTCCTAAAGACGATATTAATATAAAGTCGCGAGATAAGATAGCCACAAGGTGAGTGTAAAAAGGGGCACGGCGAAAGTGAGGCACGCGGAATGAGTAACTCGACTCGCTGCGGGGATGCAGGAGAAAAATGGCACAAAGGGGCAAATATGTAGAAAGAGAGATGGATTTGGAAATTGTACGCCGAAAAGCCTCGCGGGTCGGCATTTTCAGGGGAACGAAGGAAAACGCCACGCGGTGTAACGTATTGTATTAGAGTAATGTGGGGCAGGAGTGCGCACTTAAAGTTTAGACTTCTCTAAAATCCTTGGTATTACACTGATAGTCATATCGTTTTGTGAGAAATAACTACTATCCCTTATTATTCGATAGGCAGTGACTTCGTGTAAATTTACCTGTCACAACTTATATAAAATAAATATTTCCAAAAAGTGTCAAATGCGAACTTTTACCCGCTATGTGGGGTAAAAGTTCGCATGTTGTGGGGTAAAAGAACGCTTCGGTTATTCCCAATTCTGCAGCGATTTTTCTTTTTGAAAGTCCTGCTTCTATGTTTATCTCGAGCGATCTGAAGCATCTCACTAATTGGTTTTCGGCCGGTTGCCCCCTTATAAGTTCTAACAATAAATGAATAAGACAATAAAATAAAGTCATATTTTTTAATCAAAAACTTAATAAAAAACGTATTTTGGACAAATATTGCGGATTAAAAATTAATAAAAAAAAAATCAAAAGCTGATATCAGCGTGGCTCAACTATCATAAACTCAAAATTTATTTCCATGTTGTAATTGATAATTAATTTCAAATTTATTTTTTATAGTCGGTTTAATCGGTGTTCGTTACTAATTTAGCAAACTCTAGAAATAAAATAAGTTTAATGAACATATAACACCCGTCAAATTATTTTGGGGCAAAAGTTCGCATTCGAACTCTTGCCCCACTGCATTGCGCGAACTTTTGCCCCCACAGCTATTTTTACATTGTTTAATCAATCCTGTTATCTGTGAGGAGAATTGAAAACTTCTATTAGCACTTTTTAATAGAAGAATTTCAGCTCTTTCAGACAGCATATTAATTAAAATATTTACTGATCAATTTATAGGAATAATATTGATTCCCAAACATGAGAATATTGCATCAGAACTAACGAAACACAGCCACGAAATTCGACATTAGTGACTCTACCTTGATTGACAATTGACTGCCAATCACCATTGGCAACTGCCACAACTCAAACCATGAAATTCGCATGGTGCGAACTCTTACCCGCTGCGAACTTTTACCCACCTTTACTCTATAATAAAAGTAGAAAGCACGAGCGCGTGGCGAAGGGATAACGTCTATTTAAAGTTGTTGCGTTACAGTCGTTTCCCTTGAGGTGAAACGCAATACCGTACATACGCGGAATTAAAAATGACGAAGTCGATCGTTGAAGCTTCTCTAATCAGTTGCCGCGATCGCCGACTGATTCAATAGTTGGTTATAAATTTACATGTAACTGCGTGTACCTACCCTCGATGCAATCGCATGCGCATTACAAAAGATGTATAGGCAGATAATGCTTGGGTTGAAACAACCTAACTGCATACCAGAATCTGGGATAGTGTAAACGTGCAAATCGACGGTGGGGCAAAAATATCGTGCCTCACGTGAGACTTCAATCTCACGAGACAATTATTTCAAGATGTGTATTTCCACCAATGGACAAATTCTAAATTTTTCCTGAAACTAGAGTGTAACGAGACAAGTTCCGTGATATATTTTTAAAAATCTCTCGCGACTGTTTCGATCATTTGCATTTAGTTTTTGCTGATGCTGTTAGCCTCCTTTCCAAAGGATTTCAGATTGCACTCCTTTTTCATTTTTCGATCCGGTAACCCATGGACCAAAGTATTAAAACTGAATTTTCTGGATAAAGCTGTCTTTCGACATTCTCTGTCCTTACCCTTCGTATGCAGGTATCTACCAGATAATGGTAAAACTCTTCTGCTGGCATGGTAGGATCACTAACGCGCGCGTAGATTCCTTTGTTCCTCTAAAAACACGTTCACCCGCTTTTTTTCCCGACAAGAAAGCACGCTGGCCTTCGGCTTATCCATAGCCACGGTAGTTACATACCTAGAACTCGCGTTTACACGAGCTCGTAGATTCGAAACGGTGACCCTGGCTCACTGACCCTTTTAAACCGTGAAACCTTCGCTTCGCTTTGCTGCGCCTTGCCTCGCTTTGCCTCGCTTTACCACGCTTCGCCCCGCCTATCCTAGCCTTGCCACGCAACACTCTGAACTCGATGTGGCAATCTCGATGGTGCCTCTTAGTCAACGCTTGCAGCATCCTTCGTTTCTCCTTTTCCTTCTCCTGTTTGGTCTCGCGACGTAGCCGCGGCGATGTGCCGTGTCATTGTCAGCAGGCGAAAGCGATTTCACTCGACGGATCTCCGAATTGCCGTTCAGGATTTCGGTATCTGATCAGCGGCGGCGACAGTGAAATCATAACCGAAGTCCTTATCGCGTCACTAAGCGAGATAATTGACTTAATGTTGGGTGTAACGAATAGGAAAGTAGGGAAAAGAAGAAGAGCTTGACGGAGAAAAGGGAAGAGCGAAGGAAGCAAGGAAACGCAGGGAGACGATCGCGCGGATGGACGGAAACCCTTCGGCAGGGCTTAGGAAATTCGGCAGCAGGCCAATTTTCCAAATCCGGAACGATGACTAAGAGCTCGACGAAGCAAGGACGGCCAATCGCGCGTTGGCTCAATTTTAGCACCGCCAATCGGCCGCAACCTGCTTCGAGAATCGCCACCCCGAATGTCAGCGCAACGACGGTCCTCCTCCCCTCTATCTCTCTTCCTTCTGGCCATTTCTTGCCTTCCTTTCCTTGCTTTCTGATCATCTGCCAGCCGAGGCCGAGCGCGACAGTGCCGTTGCAATCGGCATCAGGCTCATTTGCCACCGATCGAGGATACCATCGGCATCGATCCGCGAGCATGCCGCGATTCCCCGCTCCGATCCGGCGGGGGATCCAGCAATTGCGTAACCCCTCGCGATTCCGGCTGACCTTTAAAAATTATACGGACGATCTTGCACGCATATGTACGAGCCGGTGAACATTCGCCACCGCGGTTCTCTCTCGCTCGTATTTTTCTCCGCCGCTATTCCTGGCCGCAGAGGATAACGACTCTTCTGTAAAAATTCCCCCGGCCAAGATAAATGGATCCTGCTTTCGAAATTACAATATGAATCGCGCCCACTTTTTCGTGGAAGGATCCGAGGAGCGAGAGCGACTTGGCCAGAGGAAAGAACCAGCCGTTTGTTCCTGTTTTCTTGAGCGGCGAGGCCCCCGCCTATTCATAGCTCGGTATCGAGCCGCTCGTTAGGCGAATGAATAAATAAACCTCGGAGGTGGCTATCTGTGCTGGATAATATTGCAAATGACAATGAGAATCCCAGCGAGGAGACGCGTCTGAGGAGAGCAAGAAATGATCACTTCTTTCTCACGGTGGTGGAAGGGAAACAGCTTTGAGACAGCGAGCGGCCTCCTCGCGGGGACGTTCTCGGGGACGTTAATGTGTCTTCGAGGCGATTACGACACGCACGCCGACCCTTAAACGTCCCCCCCTCGCGCCAACTGTCTTTTCATGGAGAGCTGGGTCGCGTAAATATTTAGGCTCTTCGGTCGGCACTGATCGCGAGTGTTTTATATTTCCACGACTCCCTCGGCAAATAAACCCATTTCGACGACGGATTCGCCGAAAGCGGGTAACGAGATCGTAACATCTGTTGGCCGACGTTCTCTGCCTCTATTTCCTGAATTTTTAAAATACTCTGTCAAGAAAATTGAAAAGAAAATCGAGTAACTTGACTTCAAGTTTGTGCTGATAGCGTCAGCTGCCTTCGAGTTACTTTCAAGATCCCTTCAAGCGAGTAGATATCTGAAGTCGCACCGACGCACAGTGGGACGGATCGACATTTAAGTAGGCATTCACTTCATTTTTTACATTTTTCATCATTTTGTGATTACTAGCTTTAGATTACAGAGTTTAGATAATGATTTTATAAAAAAAAATTTATTTTTTATTTTTTGTGAAAATAGCTACATTCATCTGGATTATCCAGGCATAGTGAGCTGGGGTATATTTCGTGACACCAGAGCTTACCGCTGGAAAATTTTTAGGCGATAGACAAACACACAATTAAGATTTCTTGTTACAATTTTCGTATTTTTTCAAATTAAAACAATTGTTCGAATTTGTTCGTAAATTCAAGCATACCTCTTAATTCTGGATAGACTTCAATTTCACAAAATTCAATTTTTATATCCGTCCGCATCCGACCCTTTGAAAAATTGATATTTTTTTGCACAAAAGCAGGTGCAAGTCTGGAAAAATGTACTATTTTGCTTCAATTTATTATTTTCATGGTTGGCCATGAATTAATATTTTATGTACAGTTGGAGGCATGTAATACCATCCATACAATTCAACGTACTGTCTTGCCAAGTTCATTGCAAACTCTCCAAAGTTTTGTTTATTAATCGCATGTTAACAACGTGATAGATGCAAGGGATTTCAGCTATTGGCTGGCAAACGATAGTCAATTGTTGAATTCAGGAGCGGATTGTCATGGGTCATTATTAGAACTTGCTTGCTTCCTTTTTATTTGTTTCCCCAAAAGTCGATTCCAATCACTCTCTGATTACATGATTCATTCTTATTTATCTAGCGTTTCATTCATACTTTTGCACGTTTCACACCTCTGTGTGCTTCACTTCCAACATATATTACTTATATTTGAAAATTACTCAATTAGAGTATTTTGAAGTTAAAAACATTCATTTGCACCATTATTATTGAAAATAATAAATTGAAGTAAAATAGTACATTTTTCCAGACTTGCACCTGCTTTTGTGCAAAAAAATATCAATTTTTCAAAGGGTCGGATGCGGACGGATATAAAAATTGAATTTTGTGAAATTGAAGTCTATCCAGAATTAAGAGGTATGCTTGAATTTACGAACAAATTCGAACAATTGTTTTAATTTAAAAAAATACGAAAATTGTAACAAGAAATTTTAATTGTGTGTTTGTCTATCGCCTAAAAATTTTCCAGCGGTAAACTCTGGGGTCACGAAATATACCCCAGCTCACTATGCCTGGATAATCCAGATGAATGTGGCTATTTTCACAAAAAATAAAAATAATTTTTTTTTTATAAAATCATTATCTAAATTCTGTAATCTAAAGCTAGTAATCACAAAATGATGAAAAATGTAAAAAATGAAGTGAATGCCTACTTAAATGTCGATTCGTCCCACTGTGCGACGGAGGTGCTGTTTGCTGGATTGTGTGTAAGAAGGAACGAGATTACGAGTGAGTTATTAAAAATATTAAGAAAACGATTAAAAAGCAACGGTGATTGATCGACACGTTAGAGTAAAGGTGGGTAAAAGTTCGCAGCGGGTAAGAGTTCGCACCATGCGAATTTCATGGTTTGAGTTGTGGCAGTTGCCAATGGTGATTGGCAGTCAATTGTCAATCAAGGTAGAGTCACTAATGTCGAATTTCGTGGCTGTGTTTCGGTTTGTTATCTTACAATGCGGTAAGTACTGAATTCGTTAGTTCTGATGTAATATTCTCATGTTTGGGAATCAATATTATTCCTATAAGGTAAATGTCCCAGTCCTTAAATATGGCCCAATAATTAAAAATTGAGAAGAAATTTTATTAATAATAATAGTTTTACTAATTTTCAACGTTTAAACTGTTCGAAATATAATTGCAAAATGTATTAGCTTTATATAGATACAATTATAAGCTTACATAACTGAATAGTTATATCATACAAAAATATTATTGTACAGTAAAGCTTCAACAGTTTCAATCTCGAGATAATATTTTTGTTAAGGTTGTAATTAATTATTATTTTATAATTTTTGAAATTATACAGTTGTTTTGGATTTATTATACATTGAAGAATTTAAAATTAATTGGATCTTTTAATAATTTTTTGTTTTTAATATTGAAATTGTTGCGTTTATCCACTAGTACACGGTAACATGACACGTACCAATCATTAAACGTGTGTTCAATGATTGTTTAACCGCGGTGTTACAGACGTCAGTGTTCAGTAGTTATAAAATTATAAATATTTATTGTACCAAAGTAAGTATTTTTTGTATCCTATATATTTACGTTAATAATAACTAGACAAAAATATAATACTGTTTAAGAATTATTAGGATAATTAATCTTATACTCGTTATAATATTAACATAACCTAAACTTTTATAATATACTTTTCATCATTTTTTAACTTTTTCAGACATAAAGTCATGCCGAAGGTAAAAAAGATAAAGAAGAAGAACTACAGTCAGTTGATTTCTTTTCATTAACTGATAGAAATAGTTAAATTAAATACATATTCAATAATTGGGACACTGTTAATTAATGACTGGGACACGCTATGAATTTTATTTAATTACTGGGCCATATGAACAGTTTCATGTTTTAATTAATTTAAAACTTTTGCTTTAACAAATGTAGATTCTTGTTACGTTATGTGAAAGTAGAAATTTTTCGCTTTCGAATAATTATATTTAGTTATAATTTTATACTATTTAAATATAAAAAAAATTACAATCATCTCAACTGCTTCCTTAACTGTTTTGCCATTGGGACATTTACCTTAAATTGATCAGTAAATATTTTAATAATATGCCGTCTGAAAGAGCTGAAATTATTCTATTAAAAAGTGCTAATAGAAGTTTTCAATTCTCCTCATAGATAACAGGATTGATTAAACAATGTAAAAGTAGCTGTGGGGGCAAAAGTTCGCATAATGCAGTGGGACAAGAGTTCGCATGCGAACTTTTGCCCCAAAATAATTTGACGGGTGTTATATCTTCATTAAACTTATTTTAATTCTAGAGTTTGCTAAATTTTGAGGTTGTGATAGTTGAGCCACGCTGATCTCAGCTTTTGATTTTTGTTATTAATTTTTAATCCGCATTTTTTGGATATTTCTCGTTGCGTTCTTTTACCCCATAACATGCGAACTTTTGCCCCACGTAGCGGGTAAAAGTTCGCATTTGACACTTTTTGGAAATATTTATTTTATATAAGTTGTGACAGGTAAATTTACACGAAGTCACTGCTTATCGAATAATAAGGGATAGTAGTTATTTCTCACAAAACGATATGACTATCAGTGTAATACCAAGGATTTTAGAGAAGTCTAAACTTTAAGTGCGCACTCTTGCCCCACATTACTCTACTTTTCAATAATTGTTAATTCAGGTAGTTGACCACAATTTTGTAATCAATCACACAATTACATTTTTAACCGCAATTTGTAATTAGATCACATTTTGCCCAACTCTGAATAGGAAACCCAAGTCGCGGCCAAGCTAATTTTCTCCCATGACCGTGACACTAACTCCCCTCGAAACTCTTGCAGCGCGTACGATGTAGGTACACACTTGTGTTTCTATCGGCGAGCCACGGCGACACTACCGAGTGAATCACGAGTTTTCATAATACACACCGTACAGCAAACCCGTTGACGGATCAAGGTGTCTCGTGTCCACCACGTGTCACCGGTGGCGATAAGAGGGACGCGATCGTTCGAAGCCCGCCGCGCCGTTTGGTTCTGCGGAATCAATTACACCACACTATGTATCTACGCGTATGCCTATAACATTATGGGGAAAAACGAAGCTGCAAACAGGTTGCCCAGCGGCTACGTATATTTAGCTACTGCGCGCAGTGTCTGCCGTATGGTAAGGCTTGCCGATTTTATCTCCGGCAAAACTTTGACTGACAATGAAAGCCGGGGTAGACGGCGAGGCAAGAGAATTTACAAAGTCGATGTACGCGTTGCAGTGGATTAACATTTCAAATGAGTTTCGAACACGTGGCTTAACTGCGAAAATCAACTTTCGTTACGCAAACGCACGTAGTAATCGGTGTTGCGCAACGCGCCGAGCGAAAGAGAAACACCAGCAACGATACAACGCATCAATTATGTGTATGCACAAGATATACGCGTGTGTACACCAGCGAAAGAACTTGGCGAGGCGAGGCGCAACGAGCTCGGTAATGATCGGTAGATCGTTGACGGTTTAATCGGCATTATTTCACATCTATTTTCATGATCCTGGGCGAGGTCTGTGCTGACATCACTGCAATCGATCGCTCGACTAAGGCTTTCTTCTATCGGAACATGAATAATAGTACAGCTGTACACGCCGCTGGAGGATTTCTTCTGCCCATCGATCGTTCCTGATCCTCCTCTCCGCCCATCGTCCTCGCTTTTGCCTTTCAGGCTTTACGTTTACGCTTACGTTTACGTTTACACTAGCTTCACTATCCGGCTTCGCGGTGGAATTTAGATTCTGATTGTGCGAAAAAATTGTTTTTATTTTTTTTTTGTGATAATAGTTACATTCATCTTGATTGGCCAGGCATGAAGAGCTGGGGCACACTTCGTGACTCCAGAGTTTAAGGTAAAGGCACCAGTAGTTGACCAGTTAAGAGAAATCCTTCACGTAAACAATAGTAACTAATTGCTCTGTCATTAAATAGTGACAGTCGCTGCCTAAAGATACTCTTTAAGCTTTCCAAATTATGTAATGAGAACGATTTTTTAAAAAAGGTATGCTATAAAAATTTTGAAACCATTTTTCAAAGTTCAGTAACTGCTTCAGAAGTTGACCATCCGTGAAAATGAAAATACTAGTAGTTGACCCTATGTTGGTCAGTAATTGACCACCTATACTAGAAAGAGAATTAAGGCAATGATGTAGGTAATCGTCTTAGCATCGTTTATTGTCAATAATTTAGAACAAGTTAGAACTAAAAAGGAATGTGAAATTAAAAGATTTCAATTCCATAAGGAGTCCAATTCAGGAACAGATTAGACATTTCGAGTTTTCCTCACTTTCGAAGGTTTAAACAAATGATTGCAAAATTAGATGTTTTGGTACATATAGAATCGTGTTCTGCGGGGAAAGTAACTAAACAAATATGTATGTGTCTCCGAAATTTTTTTATTTATTCTAAAACTTTTTTACAATATAATTTGTTAAACAAATTGTTTAAATAAATTAATTTTATAAATCCTATGTCGAATTCGGGATCAGCGACCTCAAAAACCACTAACGATATATACAACTTTTTCGTGCATTTACCCAGTTTCTTGTGCGCCATACCTGTCAACTTCTAGAAACAATTAGAATGACAAGAGTCATTACTTGACCACCCCGCAAACTATGTGTTTCTGAGGTTAGTATAACAAAAACGGTGCATTTATCAAATATAGAACACTATGAGAGTTTAACAAGTGAAGAGTTCAGTCATAAAGAGTTAATAACCTACGAATTTTTTTACCTGAACCATACACCTGTTCTTAACAAAATCATTAAGGAAATAACGAAATGGGAACACACTACTCACCTTGATGTAAATAAACATTCGCCAATACTATTCATAATGCACTTCACACTTGAGTGTTTTAGATTTCAGTCGGTAGATGTCTTGTCAACTGCACTTTTTTCAAAAGATCGTCACTTCTAAAAACCTTATTTTTCACGTTTTCCTGAAAAGTGGTCAACTACTGATACACGGTCAACTACTGGTGCCTTTACCTTACCGTTCGAAAGTTCTAAAATAATAATTCGGCCACCCTCTGTATATTAAGATTTTCGAGCCGAGTGCGGCGAGTGGGCATTGTCCCGACGGTGTATTCATTCGACTTTATCTCAACCTTTACTTAAGTATTCATGCCCAATCAATAAGCGATACGAAGATGGAGAAAGTGGCTCGGATTGAATTATAAACGCCCGACAGAGTGGCGTGTCGATATTCCGTTTCCGGATACCGTCCATCACCGTTCCCTAAAATGCCAGCAACAAGGGGCTGAATGAAAAGGTTCGGATGCTCCGCGGAACCCTCCCACCAGCTGAGCCGCGAGTCCTTCGCGCGTATGGATTTTCGCAAGGCCGTCGTCGCGACGCAATGCGTGTTTACTTTAACACCTGGATCAGCCGACCCACTTCCCTATTTCTCTTCCACTGATGCGTACTCTAGCCAGCGAAATACGAGACGCCGCGAGCTCGTTGCCAGCCACGCATTGAAGTAAACACGATTGCGAGCGCTGGGACAAGGAGGTTGAGAGAAAAAACGTGGGAAAATAAACAGCCGAGGCACGATTGGGGTCGTAAGGAGTATCTGTGTCTCGCTGCTCTCGCTCCTCGCACCTCTCGCTCGCTTCCCATTCATCCCCCATTGATGGGTGCACGGAGCCTCAAAGTGGCACGTCGCGTCGCTGGCGGCTCGTGGCATTGTCGATCACTCGATCGAAAATACATACAAGCTATGTACGTTGATACGTAGGTATGCGTATTAGGGTGGAGTGAAAAGAACATTTTTTCAATGATCAAATTCTAATAGTGCGTAAAAGTTGTCTACTTGGCCCAATAAAATTTGGTGTAAAAAATTTCAGCTCGATCGGATAATTTCTTCTGTGCGCACCAAAGGCCTTAACTTTCAAAATTTTAGTACAAAACTTAAGAAACTGCAACTTTCTTCAGCTGGTGGATTCTACCTTTTTTATACCCAAGACTACCTATATTTGTTGCGTAAATGAAGCAAAGAAACACCCGTGGCTGGTTTCGGAACGATAGGAATGGCACTGTAAAATATAAAAAAATGCAGCTCTTCGCTCACTTTCCTAACGGAACAAGTGGCCCAGAACCAACCACGCGGAGGTAGCTGTACGTCGGGCTCCTTGTTTTTTGTATTTTATATTTTTTCGTTTTTTTTAATAATGTAATTGTTTTTTTATGTATTTTGTATTTTATATATATATATTTTTTTTAATTTTAAGTTTTGTACTAAAATTTTGAGAGTTAAGGCCTTTGGTGCACACAGAAGAAATTATCCGATCGGGCTGAAATTTTTTACACGTTTTATTGGGCCAAGTAGACAACTTTTCCGCACTATTAGAAATTGATCATCGAAAAAAAGTTTTTTTCACTCCACCCTAATGCGTATACCTCCAGTTCGATTTTCGAATGCACTTCTGTCACCCTCACCCTTATCAGGATTGCTGATTCTTTGCCAAAGTAAGACACTGCGGTGTGTATGCATCTATTGTGGCACGGGAAATTTCAGGCGCTGTGTGCAGAGAGAGACTGAGAGAGAGAGAGAGAGAGAGAGAGAGAGGGGAAGACGTACGTGAGGTGTGCCTAATTGGACGTACAAGTAGTCTCCGTACGAGCGCGATAGCGAGCAGACATGATTGTGAAGTAAAGTTGGAAAAGTTGCTAGAGTACTGAGAGTTTCAATTACTACACTCAGTATGGACTTGGGTATAGGTATTAGGAAGTTGGGCCCGAAGCAGCGTACATAAGATCAAGCATATCACATGTTCTCATATCTGAAGCTTACTCGATGCAAATTAGCCGACACGATTGTACGCCAGTCTTGTGCGTTACTTTCTCTTTGCCAACCGTTCATTCGCGTACATTCCTCGTCACTGAATCACCAATATTTTTCTTCTGGAGACGATCGTTGCTACCGATGCCGAAGCGAGAAGATGACGCGCGAGAAGGTTGATGGAGAAAGCTCGACTAACGGGGAGGAATAGCCCAGCAACGAAATCGTCCAGATAAATGAGAAAATAGGTGGGAATTTTATTAGTTTTATTAATTTTAACGGATCGACACCGACGTGCCAGCATCGAAACGAGGCGGCACGTTACCGAGATTGCGCAATCGAATGCATCACGCGCCGGGACGTGCGAAGACCGTGAAAATCGCACACAGATACGTGCGCAGATAATATGTAAGTGGACAACCATACCAGTTGCGTTAATTATGCCAGCCAGGCGTGGTGCAACGAAGAAGGCGCAGCCGTCGCCGATCCCCCTTCTGCCATGCCCTAACTGACTGGCGCCTAAAGCCAAGATAGCGGGTAAATCAATAAACGAGAGATCTCGGAGACGGAGACCGTCGTGATCGCCGTTGTCCTTGGCACGTTTCTTTTAAGGACTGGCCAGTCAAGGTTGCCCGCTTGAAAAGTATCGCTCTTCCACGAACCCGACGACCGCGATCCTTCGCTACGCGCCGTTTTAATTCCACGCCGAGCACTTTTCCAACAAACACTGTCGCGCTTCTCCGAATTTTTCAAACAAAATTACGCTTTCTTGGGAACGTCCTCTCAACTTCTCGGCGGGGACGATTCATATCCTGGAGCTGGAGTTTTCGAAATAGGCGGTGAAGAAAACGTTTATAAAAATAAATGCGACGTATGGGTTTAGTTATGAGGAAAGCTACCCCCAAGGATCTGAGACTGAGTAAATTTAGCTGGGAGATTTTAATTGTTAAAGTGGCTTTATTTCTATTGGGTATATTTTATTTTCTGTTGTTTCTTTAGAATGTTTTTTAATGGGCTCTTTAATAGTGAGTAACGTAATTAATATTATTTTAAATCTTCTGCAGCTTTCGTTTTTTAGCCTAAAATGGATTTTTGGTTTGATAGTTTTAATAATTGTGTAATGTAAGAGTTCTTCTACGGGTCGGTAATTTTTGCAAATTAAAGATCGCAAGATTATGGGATCTATAATGCTTTTAACTAATTTTTGGTGATTTCGAGGGTTGGTAGGTTTCTGCGTAACCAGGGCCATTTGTGTCCCTGGGATGTAAAGCGAGCTCGTCTGGATGAGAAACACTGTCCTCTCGACAGGATGTGGGAGGCGAATGTCAAGGCTGAATGCTGCTTGTAACTTGTAACCCGTGCCCCTCGCTCGGCTCTCGCTCTCGCGCCCGATTCTCTTCCTACTCCGATTTTCGCCCCTCTTTTTAACGGGCACCCCTCGACCCGCGTCGCGGACAAAACTATCCTATCTTGCCCGCAGAAAATAATTTACGGCTGTTGTTACGCCACTGCGGGCCGGGCTCGGTCGGCCCGGATACTGTACCTCTTTCATGCAGGAATTCATGAAAACCGCGGGGTGCGCGCTCGCGCGGCAAATAATTCACTTCAGAGTTTGTATTCCTTTTTCCAAATTTACTGGAATATTATATATCGCGTGCGAAATTCTGGAACAGTAGACACGCCCTAATCGTCGCGGCGAAAAGCTACTTGTATTGTATAATTTTACCATGGCCAGAAAGGCGAAACGCGGCAATTGTGGAGTTTTAGATATAATTGGTCGCGGTGTGAACCCCCTCTGGACAGCCGGCAACAGTCTCGCTGCGGTTCGAGTCTCTCCTCTCCCCTATTGTCGTCGACCCACAGAACTATCATTGGACTTGGGAATTGTTCTAATAAACTCTGCCGCGCTTGTAGGGTCTTGGGGAGAACGGAACAGCAGGGCAGTGTAGGGCAGAATGGGCAAAAGTTTTAGTTAAATAAAATCTCGAATAATGAATGAATGTTAAAAAAATTACTCGTCATGTGTGGAATAAAGTTGACTCGGGTTAACTTTATTCGACGAATAAAGGTAATTTTTGTATTCGTCGAACGTTTCAACTTCAGCGTCGAATAAATTTTGCAACTTTAACTTTCACTTTAACTTTATTTGACGTCGAATATAGTTAAAGTTGAAAAACTTAATCGACGCTAAAGTTGAAATACTCGACGATTAAAAGAAATTAACTTTATTCGCCGAATAAATTCCTGACAAATAAAAAAGATAACTTTTAGACTATTCGTCAAATAATCTAAAGTTAAAGTAACTTCTATTTGATCCGTTATTGAAACAATTTTTCATTTAGTTAATGCTGAACTCTGGGCAGGGCAGAGGATAGCTTCTATTTATAATTGAACAACAACAAAGAGCATATGCGATCGTGAACGATGTAAAAATTGGTTTAACTTGCGCAATGGTATATAAGCGTCGCTCAAAGTTCTTCCTGCTTGGAAGAAAGTGAAACGGATGCCGCCCACGCCCCGCCAACCACTAGCCTGGTCTCCGCTAGCCTGGAGCCGTTGCGGAGCATGCAATTTCATAGGAATATCGGCCTGCTTCGTTATATAAATTCCATGGGGAATCTACGCTGAAGTTAACCAGATAGTAACTGAAGTTTTATTAACATGCAGATGTGGCAGGGCTGTCGTGAGAATGGGGCGGAAAGGATTGACAAGTCAAGTTCAGTTTCCACGCTAGCATCTACCTAGACGTTACTTGCGCCCTTTCATTACAGGCACAAAGTGACTTGGCTGCTCTGTCGTCCGGGGTACCGGGGCACCGATAAGGTGCATGGGGGTGCAGGGGGTGCAGACGTGGCGCCAAGCCGCGCCGCGTCGGGCGTCCCGACGCGACGCGACGCCCAGACTGGCAGGGGCCGCACGCACGTTGACCGTGAAACCGGAGACGAACGATCGCCCTAACCCTAACCACTTCTCGCTCACTCGCTTCCTCTATCGAGCTTCACCTTATCGCTTTCGATTGCGAATACATACCCAATATGAACGTTCGTTAACATAGTTCCACAAATAAATGACTAAATAGGAATGGAGTCTGTTGGCGGTCCGCGAGAATTGTGGCTACCGCACAGTGGGACAGACTGCACTCTTTTGTGCCAAAATCGTAGAACTTTTGATAGAAATAAGATAGAGGGATGAATCTTCTTGGAGGTTAAAGCTAAGATATTGCAGTATAAGGGAAAAATATTGGAAGAGTATGACAAACAAGTTGTGACATTAAAAATCTATGTCAAAAGATCCTGAAGGGCAAGACAAATTAACGGGGAAACCGCAATTTTCTTCGACAATGTCAACTTCCATATTTTCAAAGTCGAAACTAGTTTGCCACACTTTCTCAATATTTCCCCTTATTCTGCAACACCTTAGCTTTAACCGGTTAACTGCCAATGTATCATATATGATCAAATGGAATAACTTTTTTGTTTTTCAACCGATTTGAATGAAACTTGGTATGTAATGGTTTTTGGGGTCGCTGAATCTGAATTTAGCATTGGAATTGTAAAATTCAATATGGCAGACTCAAAATGGCGAACCAAAATGGCCCCCAAATATTGAAATACTATCGGGATATAGAAAAATTGTATATAGGGGTTTTTGGGATCGCTGAATCTGAATTTGGCATTGAAATTGTAAAATTCAATATAGTAGACTCAATATGGCCGATCCAAAATGACTAGCGAATTGTTGGGATTTGTATAAATTATTCGTACTGTATTCTATTTCATAAGTAAACTCTTACTCCCGTAGTTAGCTGGTAAAATTTTCACGACCCCAGAGTCTACCGACGAGGAGGTTACGGAAAGATTTTACACTCCACTTTTTTGTTTTGTTTTTTTTTTTTACTTTTTTGCATTATTTTATATATTTTTTTATTTTTATTTATTTTTTTATTAGGTATAAAATTATTCGAAACTTTTTCGTAGAAAATAAAAAAACTAAAAAATGAAACCCCTAAACCCTTATTTTTCAGGGGTTGGGGGTGGCATTGAAAAAAGTAACTGCTGCAATCGAATTATAGACAAAAAAACTTCACAAATAAAAAATTTTTAAATAAAAAAGGGTTTAGTAAAGAATTGACAATCTCACCCCTAAATTCTATTCTTTTAGGGGTTGGGGGTGTCAGATGAAAAAAATTACCCCCGGGATCGGTTCAGCGACTCAAAAAACCCCTGTATACCAAATTTTGTGTGATTCACTTAATTATTCGATGGTACCAGTTTGGGCCCGAATAATGAAAAGGACCGTGCCAGTTAACCGGTTAACCTCCAGAAAGACTCACCCCTCTGTCTTATTTCTATCAGAAGTTCCACGATTTTGGCAGAAAAGAGTGCAGTTTGTCCCAACTGTGTGCCGTCGCGACGCCCGAGAGGCAGTCGCTGCGGAAGAAAGAGGCAAAGTACCGGGCCGAGGGAGACGGACACTCGGGGCAGTGGGATCGGATCGCTCGCGTCCCAAGGGGAGGACGCAAACAGGGAATGCCCGTTCCACCGGGGATCGATAATGTTGGAGGGTTCCGCGCGATAGTTCCCCTTCTGTCTCCCCTTCGAGGCTCGCGTATAGAATTAGAAATTCTTACATGTAGGGGTGTGGTTCCCCTGTACGCGATATTTATTCCGTGGTTCGGGGGTGGTGGCCTCCGTTTTCATTCACCCTCGGCCAACGAGCGATATCCTAGAGGGGTCACTGAATCACCCAGGCAACACGACGCCAGTGGAGGAACGCGTCGACTCGTTCGTACTACCAGACAGAGGCTCGAACCGACCAAAACTTTGACCTTGCGAGTCGCGATTGCTTTCGCCCGCGGCTAAAAGGAAGATTTGCTCGCGCGACGGTCGTTTACAGAAATCAGAAGACCGAGGAAAATTAGCAGAGACGTTATTCTATCGAAGCCATCGGGCGATAAGGAGCCAATGTTTCTAGGTGTGCCGTTTCTGTGGCTTTTTATCAGCTTCTTGCTCCGGATGAAAGTCTTGCGGGGCGATAAGAATTAGCCGGGCGCGGATACGGGAAAGAGGGCGAGAAAGGGAGGGAAGTGACGAAAAATAGATAAGGGCCCGTTTAACTCTTCCAAATAAAACGCGCATCGCGAAATATGAATTTGAAAGTTTGCATATAGCGAGATCGCGCTACCGATACAAAATAGACTCGTCGGTCCCATCTGCCAGCTTGATCAGTGGTATGGACATGGAAATATCCAGCGACGATTTCTCTTGTAACCAGCCCGACTTTTGACGCTCGTCTCAGACGGCGGCCAACAGGAAGTTGTTGAAAGCTTACCGCCGGTGCCGCTGTTTTTATTGGCGATCGACCGATAAACATTTACATCCTCCGACGAAAACAGTTCGACGTGCCATTTTCCGAGCCCGGCTCCCAGAACAGATACTCATATTCGTTAGACTTTCGGTTTGTCACAGTCGCGTCTTTGTCGCTTACTAATCCTCCACTTGCTTTCGAACGCGAACCCAGCCCACTCGTCCATAAATCCTCCTTCCCCTCCGGGAGTCTTCAGAAACGCGCTCGCGTGGTGCCATTCTTACGTAACGCAGATGTTTCCACAAAAACGCAAAGTACAAGTGTCCGAGTGTTTCGGGAGAGCCGTGCCAAAACACCCGAGCGGCTAGACACCGCGGCGATCTGTCTCTGACCATTGGAGGGTCCCGCGACGATTGGTCACGGTTGCGCAAGTGAAAGAGATCCCAACAATGGTGTTTTTAAACCGTTTGAAAAGCACGTTTCCACGTACATACGTGTCGCGAATCCCGCGCTTTTATCCGGGACGTGGACGTTGCGATACTTTTTTATCGGCCAACCGAGGAACCGAGACCTTGGAACGCCCACGCGTTCTCACGCCCGTCTACGTTGCCGTGGCTCCTTTTTATTCGCTTCGATGTTCCCCGGTTTATCGCAGATTTCGTGCAAGCTCCTTGGACGCCGAGTGTGACATTCGGCGAGAGATCTACGTTCGGGACGTTTCCGTTGGGACTATGTTAATGTAAAACTAGTTAATGATAGATTGGTTACATTTACCCTTGATCGGATGACTCAAAGAAACTCGGCTTTCCCGGAACGAACACCACCACCACCTGTCACGTAATTGACAGCCCTCGTACATTGAAACTTTTCGAAGGCACGGCTCGTTATTTTCGGCCCATCTTACCAGTTGAGCTATTGGTACATTGGCAACTGTCCAAATGGGATAAGCCCTGACGTATCCCTGCAAAAGCAGTTTCGCCTCTGTTTTCCTTCTAACGCGCCCGCGTCAGCCAGCTATGAATCCTATTAACACAGGGCAAACCCGAGTGTGTCGGTCGGCCGGGAGCGGAGATGGGCAAAAAATTATTTTAAATAACAATTTGCGTACGGCAAGACACTATTTTACATAAAAGTTCGTGTACGACAGTTTTATTTAAAATAATTTCTTGCCCATCCCTGGTCGAGTCGCTATATTTCAGACTCTATGCATACGTAAGAGCGCGTTAAGGTACATAAAACGTAAGTCGTTTTTGGACAAAAAACAAACTGGGTCTCATATTAGGGACGAATTTTTTTTATCTGCGTATTTGTAGGGGAAGGTTGCCTATTTTGGACCACTTTTTTATTTTTCTCTCCTAAACGGGCATAACACATTGCAGGAAGCAAACAGAAACGGGAAAATGATCTACATTTCATGTAGATTTTATCATGTATTTAGTGTATTAATAAAATAATTCATTAAAATAATATATCAAAAAAACTAAACTAATGACTTCGGTCCATTTCAGGCAACCAGTTTCGTAAGTTGGACCACCGGTTTCCTACGTTGGACCGCTCCTAAAAACCAATGAATTTATATATACAATCTAAAAAACACTGGTCAGGGCATTGAATAAAAATAGAAGTGTAAGGTTAAATTTTGTAATACTGCTTTCTAATAAATCAAAAAAGTGTTGCACATTCTTTTTATTGAATCCTTTTACTCTTGCAAGTGAAGTAGCCTCTGGTTGTCGAATAGATATAGTCGAGGACTTCGCCGTATAAATGCGTAAAACCATTTTTTCCCTGCCATCTTTTTCTCCGTATTGAATGCATGGGGAAGGTTATATTTTTCCGCTAGATCAAATGCGAGTTTTCGCACATCTTTAATTGTTAATCCAAAAAAGTATTCTTCTAATGTTAGAATGTGGTCCGATAAAATCTTCTCCAGATTTAAAGAGAACGTGGGTGGCTTACCCAGAGCCTTTATACCATTCGCATATGAGTTTTTTTTCGCGGAATGTCGCTTCAGTGTGGCTTTTGGCACTCCATACACCCTACTACACTCATTTAAACCATAGTCACCGTTTTCGTAAGCTATAATGGCCTTTTGTAGTTCGTCTTCATTCCAGTTACCGTACTTTCGCCTTGTCGTCATTTTAAATCTCTAAAAAAGGAAAAAAAACTTAAAAAAAACTTCTTAGTATGCTTTTAACTATTCGCTACCATAACGTAGATGGTATCCTAGAATGGACCGGTCCAATTTAAGCAACTAGTGGTGGTCCAATATTAGGCAACTTGCAGGTTATATAAAAAATATATGTTTTTATTGTTATACTTATACGAATGTGGGAAAGTAAGGACATGAATTTGTAGCTAAGACAGCACACTTTAGACTAGTATCATTTAAAATTATGGTACTTACAAAATGTAGAAAGAAATCCACTTGAAATAGCATGAAAAATAATGATCGCGTACCACGTATTTCTCTATTTCGACGACGCTGAACGACAAACAAATGAATAACCGTCTCGCTGCTCTCGCATGTTTCATCTCGACTTCCTAAATCAGTGTAGCCGAAAGAACCACTGCAAATATATTTGTTTATCGAGGTACACGAATGGTCCAATTAAGGAGCCGGCCCAATATAGGCTACTCTCCCCTATAATCTCGGTTTCTATTTTATTACGAAGGAACCGAACCTTACTTACTGTACTTTGCAGTAGGTCGCAAAAGAATATTAATAATCCTAATAAAAGTGATCTCAGTCGAGAATTATAATTTTTTGAAGAAATGGGACTCACATTAGGCGAATTTACCTATACATACAGATACATCGAGTAAATTCGAATTGTTCGCGTTGCCGGACCTGTCTGTTCGAAGCCTCGCGAGCCTGCGTAACCCGATCATTTTACGCGCGATGCTAATCGAATCAAGTTCGCTGGCCCTCGTCGAAACCAACGAAAATCTGTAGGTACGTAACGCTTCTCGGTCGCTCTTTAGAATCGAGCCTCTGCCAACGATGACACATGCGACTGAAATTTTAGAGATATTGGGTTCGTTGATGGGAAGGGATCAACGAAGACGTTCGCGGCGGAACGATTTCGCGAAGTCACTTGCTTATCACTGTGATAAGCGCGACCGATAATAATCAGCCAGGGAAGCGCGCCCCTCTGCGTCACCGCGAAAGGAAAGCCGAGATCACCCTTATCCTTATCGTCCACTCGACCGACAGAAATCGAGCTTACGAGACGCGAATAGGATCTGGCCAGTTGTGCACATGCACGACCCACGTGCATCGGACGGCTGACCACCTGCTCCAGAAACATCTTCGCCGCGCACCGCGGACGCAATTGCAAACGCTCGCTGCTTGCTGCTCGCTGTTTTCAACGTCGCGCCGGTGCGAGGCGCGTCGTATCTCCAGTTGCAAAGAAAACAGACTGCGCTCCGTGCCAAGCCAACATGCTACGTTACACCGAACAGAGGCTTCGCCCCTTCTCAATTCTCCAATAATAATGCTTCCGAGACGGGTCGGTGACAAAAGTTTTTCAATTTTTCTTTCTGGCAAATTATACCACGCAGTGACGTTTTACAGGACAAGTACCCAAGAGTAGATACTGCTGTCAATGATTCGCGAGATTCTTGGTATATATTGAAGGTCAATGAAAAGAAGTCCACCAGAGACGGCACGCGCACTCGACTTTCGTCGCGATTAGTCATACGTTTGGCAGAGCGGTATCACACGGGCGAGAAAAGCCGGCCAACGATGTCACGAAGGGCCACTTGGCACTGAGCAGAGTAGAAGCTTGTGTGAGGAGGAAGTGACCACCGGGAAGATGTAGAGGAGAGAAGGAAAGAGATGAAGCCCAGAAGAAGAGGGCAACACACGGGGGATTTCCACTCCTGCTTCAATATAAAAAAAAATGTTTCCGGCTTTTTTGCTTCTGCTACTTCTCTCCGCCGTCTTGTTAATCTAGAAGATAAATCATTGACTGTAGTCCGGGCGATAGCGGCAGTCATACTGATCAAGAATCCGCTTGGATTTTTGGTTCTGATAAGTCTAACAGCGGGAATCACCTGCACCAGCGAGGCATCACTTTTAAGAACATTAATTTTATTACTTTTATATTTTTTACTTACTGTAGAAATGTAGTTTAAGAAATAGAAAAAGGTTTTATACCAGTGCTATATTTCTTTTCTTCGCAATAAATTCCCGAAAATCGCTTAATTCATCGGCGCGCAAACCGAAATGACCGCTTAAGGGGACTAGGCAGTCGTTTTTCATGAGAAATAGACTCTGTCCTTTATTTATTTGTAAACAAATGAAAGCACATCCAGATATATGCTTTTACCCAATGTTTATTACTACCATACAGATGGAAAAAAAAGTAATAAGAAATATATATGTGCTTTAAAAATGGCGCTGACGACGGGTAAACATTTTAACGTTTTTCTGTCGTTTTGATTTAATATCGGTGTTGAAATGTGACGTAATCCGATTTCAAAGGCGAGATTCTTGTTTGTTGGATTCATAGTTTCCGCCCAAACCTATAAAAACAACAATTAAATCAAAATCATACGATTGGTGGCTGAAAAACGGCGATTTTTCCGAGAAAAATTCGTTCTTATTTGTGCGCTGCAAAAATCCGGTGACTCCTCAATTTTTTTATAAAAATCTCGAATTTTTACGGATCATATCAGAGGTTTGGGGCGAAATGGCACATGTTTTACACATCCTGTAATTTTTTTCAAGTCGATCTGAACCTCCATTCGTTCGCAATCAGGAAAAAACCAAGAGAAAAAAAGATTCGAGAAAATCGCGTTTAAAGTTTCTGGGCAAAGGCGACGCAATAAGTTACCGCTTGATCTTTTTAGCTGCCAAATCAACAATTTTGCGAATTTTAATATAACCCAAACGGCATTTTATTCAGAAAAGATAGTACTTTCTGAAAATGCAATAAAAAAATCGATTTTTCGACTGCCTAGTCCCCTTAATGGAATCTACGTACGCATTCCCTGGATACATAGGTAAATACCTAACCCTTAGCCCTTAGGTGATTTAGCCGCGTAAACTATGGATATTGCCGCGTCGATATATTCAAAATGCAACCGCACGTTTCACTAAACATTGTCCAGATAGTCGTGATTCAGGGGTTACGGTGTGCATGGCAGGCGTGTCCGCCTCTTCGGATCTACGCCTGTTAAGATTAACGACTGCATCCGAGCAACAGGAGATAGGGAATCCCAGTACGTATCGTAAACTTTTTACGACAGCGCACCATTCGCCGGCAGCAGAAAAAATAGATTCCAGGACGGCGGTATCTGTTTTTCCGTGGATCGCAAGCTAAAATATCCGATACAGGTAATACACGAACTGTGCAATATTTATATCGCCATATAGGGTGAAAGCACTAGTATTCGGCCACCCTCTAGTAGTCGACCACTTTTATTATTTAGCTTAAAGAAATAAGTACTGAAATAAAGAATTTATTAAATGACAATTTTATATTATATTTTGAATTTCTAACTTTACAATACGACAAAAAGCGCCCTTCATAGGTAAAAAATATAAATGCTTTTAAAGTGATTTGTAAACTAATGTTGATTCTACATGCGCCATTGCTGTTTTCTAACCCGAGAAACATAAGTGTGCTTTGAATAGAAACGACAAATGTAATTCAGTTCTATACATTTTTTACTGGAAAAATATGCTATTCCACTGAAAAAGTATCAACGCTATTATATGCGCTTCAAAAATTTAAAAAAAATGGGATAATTTATTTATTTATGGGAGGTCGGTAACTGGATCATCATTCCCTTTCAATTTTCAATAGTCGACCACAGCGGTCGACTTCTGAAGCTAACTGCATTCACAACGAATGCTAATAGTCGACTACGTATATTCGTTTCTTATGGATTAATGTTCTACAAAGTTTATATAATTTATTTATAGAATACAAATACCTACTTTAAATACTTAAAATTTGTTACTGCTTCCTATCTTAAAAACGAAAAATTTAATTTACATTGGAAAAAAAAATAATTTCTATTTCTTATAAAAATTTTGATAAAGTTTTTTAAAGAACTTATTTTAATTACGCATTATTCCTGTCATTATTAATTATTTACTGATGTTGCACATTATATTTAAAAATAAATTTTAGTTTGTAATGCGCACATAACCTATTTTGAATTTCATATTAAAAAAGGTGGTCGACTACTAGCTATCGGACCGGTCGACTTTTAGACTTAAGTGGTCGATTATTAAAGCATTCGGACACTTTATTTTTAACGCTAATTATTTATTTTCCCCGAACTTTCCTACTAACACAAAATATTTAGTGATACATTAAATACATTTGAATTACTTCAATACATTTCATATATTTTATAACATTGATTGTTTATTTTTTTTCAGTACTTTTACTACAGTACGACTACTAGTGCTTTCACCCTACATATGTATATCCTCCTCTGTATCGAAAGATAAAGGAAAGGAATCTATCGCGATAAATCCATAGCGAAACGCCGCAAAGGCCCGCAGGAGTATTATCTACGCAAGGATAAGGTGAGTGTTTGTTTCGGCGCTGCTTTATTTTCGTCGTCCCGAAAGCAAGCATCGTTTCGTGGAAGGAGAACCGGTCGTTTCGAAATCTACTCGCGGTCGCGGTGCAACCGGCGCGCGGCGCAGCGACCGGATAAAGAAACTGGTCCAGAGGACGCCGGGAGAAGCCGGTGGTGCTTGGCCCGCTTCCAAATCTCGCCAGCCCACGAATTTATCGCGAGAAAATTCGTATTGCTAGGTGGCTTAACGCGCGGGCAAACCCGGACTCGCTAGCCGCTCTTCCACGCCCCGATCCTTCTCACGTTTTAGTAAAACCACCTCAGAGTTGAAGGCAGCCCCGGCGAAGTGGGGATCGCCGAAGCGAGTGTGTTCCAACCAACTACACACACGTGTACGATGGAGGTAAATTGTATTTCACCCCGAGATGACAGATTACCTGTTGCGTATGAAACCTTCATACATATACATACATGCCTATGCATGATATTATGAATCTAGCAGCGGATTCTGTATCCTTTCGCGAGGTTGTTAAAATTTTCATTTAAATAAAATATCGAATAACGAAGGAAAGTTAAAAAAATTATTCGTCATTCGTTCGTTAACACGAGTTGACTTTATTCCATACATGGCGAATAATTTTTGTAACTTTTATTCGTTACTCGAAATTTTATTTGAATAAAAACTTTGCCCATCTCTGTCTTCACTTGCACCTCTGGCTTTTGGCTGATCTTTAAGTTTCTACTAAAATAGTGAATATTTTTAAATTTTCAATTAAATTGCAATTTAACCCTTAACTGGTATCCTGGGGTCGCTCATGACCCCAAGCACGCAAAGTTCGCTGCAAAATTTTTGGTTGTCTAAGTTTGTAAACTGAATTTCTAATTAATTTTATAATAATAGTTTAACTTTCTACGTTTCTATTATTTTATAGATTACCTAAGATCAAAATATTCATAGAGGTTGATCTAGTGTCGACTTTACAAATTTCTGCGTCCTTTTTTATGTGGTGTCTGCCACGACCCCAGTATACCAGTTACGTTTGCCAAAAACAGTATACCAGTTAAGGTAGTTCCTGAATAATGTACTAAATTACAGAATTCTTTCAAATTTCGTACTAAACTAATTTGGAATACAAGAAACCCTTGCACAAAGTTTAAAATCGATTTACCACATAGTTATCGAGAAATTGTTAATTAAAGTTGATGCATTTTAATACAGTGGCATATGGCGAAAACAAAAAAAGAGGGTTATAGTTTCAGTTTTATCTTCTGAAACAGGAAAACCATATTATAGAAATATACCAAAATTGGCACAAAAGTACATCGAAATGTCAGTAAATGAATTTATTAATTTCTGCAAAACTGACCACATAGTTTCTTCGTAAATGCCCATAAAAAATAGGTTTACGTGCAAATTTTTCAGAAACTTCGTAGAGCAATCAACGTGGCAACGTCGCACAATCGATATGTTTAGACATTTAAATAGCGGACGACAATTCAAATTCATATGAATGTCATTTTGTCACAAAATGTCATTTTTCTGACATTTTGGTTATAAAAGACGCTCCGAATGAATGCGATGTTGTCAGATCTGCTGCTCCAATTCACTACGCTAACCAATTTAATATTCTATTTTCGTATTACAATTATTTATATTAACATTGAACTGTTTACAATATATATACATGATGTTAAAAATTATTATTATTATTTCTATAGTATCATACTACTTTACATTTATCGTTTATTACCCAACTCTACTTTGACTAACTTAGTTGGTTAGGAACTACCTTAAGGGTTAATAAAATCCGATTCGTCGATGCCATCGCCGGGGTTGTTTTTTTCATTAGTATGTTTTGCTTTATCCTCACCCCAAAGTTGCCTCCCCCTGGAAAGTAGTTACCTAGAAGCGCGTGAAATGTCTACGCGTTTCGTACACGAGTGGAAACGATAGGCGACTGTGGCCTCTGTGGCCTCTGCGGCCTCCGTGGCTTTAACAGCCCGCGTCTACGTCAGTCGCCGCTAAAAGCCTGTAGGTATGTTCGCAATGTCGATAATCTTGCGCGGCAGACTAACAGGAAGCGGCAGAAAGCAACGAGTAATTTCGATCGTTGCTCGTGTCGTTTGCTGTACTCGGGACTGTTCAAGGCTAGAATTCGTACTCGGTTCCGGACTAGCGGCAGCGCGTTTTCTCCAACCTTGGACATCAGACGTGCGTCAGACTTGGAAGAACCGGCGCGGCGGCGGGGTTAACGGCGACGAACATTGAACGGAATCGAGAGAAAGAGAATGTCGCTGTGTACTATACGTGGACAGTGTGCACGCGTAGCTGGTGGATCACGTTTGACGTTCGTGTCTTCTGCATTCAGGCGGCGGCGGTATTCAAAATAAAATTCGGATCATCGATAATGCTTGCTGGTAGCAAAAAATAATTTAATAGGGGTTAGTCGTAACGAGAACGATTCAAAATAAATATTCTTTAATCGTTTGATGTTTTGAGAAATTTCTTTGAGATTCAATGGTAACTGGCTCCCATTTAGAATCAATTTTTACTTAACGACTTGTTCTAAAGATTTTTGTAAATATCTGTTATTTTGGATCTCTGACTACGCGCACACATACAGGCTACGCAACCACCTTGTGTCACGCATGTTTATCCTTCTCTCTTGTTCTCTTACCCTTCTTCTTCGTTTTCTTCTTCTTCCTCTGGAGTTGCCCCGCCCCTCCCTCCCAACCTCCCTCTCTCTCCTCAGTTTCTCCTTTTCCGCCGCTTTTTTGTTCCCCTTTTCTCCGGTCTCCTCATCCGCTGCGGGAGTCGTGCTTAATTCGAGCCGTTCCCGCAGTTTATTTGCGCGTTTTAACTGAAAAGTCCTCCGCTGCACGCAATATGTACCGCCAACGATCCTCCAAGAGTATTCCGACACCCGTGGCGAACTCCGGAGCCTACTCGACTCTTTATCAGCCGGTCAATCAGACTTTCCGTACATGTAACTATT
Organism: Andrena fulva; assembly: GCA_946251845.1. Taxonomy (NCBI): domain Eukaryota; kingdom Metazoa; phylum Arthropoda; class Insecta; order Hymenoptera; family Andrenidae; genus Andrena; species Andrena fulva. The sequence continues at coordinate 53,193,361 of OX276329.1, read as the reverse complement.
CACTTTCCCTTAGACTGCACCGCGGACGTTTTCCGATAGTAGGGTTATTATATGGTATTCAAAAGGAGGACACGTCCTCCTTTTTTTTTTCTTAAAATGCAGTGTCCCCCTATCGCCTAAAATTGTCATTTTTTGTTTTATTAACAACTCACCCCGTGCAATTCGCACCCGGAAAAATTCCATCACTATGCAACTATCGGCCATATTCTATTTATAAAACAGACAATTGCCTAGCGATGCAGTGCTGCCACGGGAACAACCAAGAACGAGAAAAATCACTCGAGTCGCAAACCAGAGATGGGCAAACAATTTTTTTAAATAAAAATTTCTGCACGAAATTTTCATTTCATATAATTCTTTGCCCACCTCTGTCGCAAACTCTGCGGTGTAAACAGATGAGCAAACGTTTCATGTATGAATATAGATGCAGTGACGGATTTAAGAAAAAAGGCCCAGGTGGCAAACGTTTTGAGGGGCCCACTTCTTCAGGAGAATGAAGAGCTACTTTACTAAAAGGGGGTAAGGTGAATGTCCCAATTTCTGCTCATTTAAGAGGTTACTCGTCATAAAGAAGGTGTAAAAAATTTGTTTGTGATCAATACCCATACAGCACACCTCGTTGCAGCAGTATTGCAGGGACGTTGCTGCAATATTACGTTGTTGCAGGTTGCATTGCAATATTGTAGGAACGTTCCTGCAATATTGTCGTGCATTATTGGAGTGGCAATGATCCTACAATATTGCAATTTCGTTGCCGCGCAATGTTCCGTTGGCAACGATGGTACAATATTGCTGCAATATTGTACGATCGTTGCCGTGCAATGTTCCATTGGCAACGATCCTACAATATTTCTGCAATATTGCGCGCACATCGACGTGCAATGTTCCAGTGGCAACGGTCCTACAATATTTCTGCAATATTGCGCGCACATCGTCGTGCAATATTGTAGTGAAAACTTGTGGAAACATAACAACAATATTCTGAAGCAACTATGACTTTGTCAAAATTTTTCGAAATATGTACATGACGTCGAGTGGATTCTATGGCGTGTTTCATTTAACTGGATACGCACCGCTATATTGCCGAAGAGTTGCAGGATCATTGCCACAATTTTGCCGTTTCGTTGCAGAACCATTGCCGGTACGTTGCAGGACTACATATTCGTAATGTTGCCGCAACTTTGCAAAAATACACACCTGCAATATTGCGAAGGCGGACATAGGACTGAACCTGCAACGTCTCTGCAATGTTATGTTGCAACATTGCCATCTTGCACCGCATCATTGCAGAGACGTTGCTGCAATGTTATGGTGCTGTGTGGGTAGTTGCAGTGTAATTGATTAATTCTTTAATCATAAATCAACCAATTCGAAAACTATTTAAGAAAGATATTTCAAGATGTGTAACTATTAGTAATTTGTAATTAAATACAATACAATAAATGTCCGTATTTCTGCTCACAAAAAATAACGATGTACGTATTTCTACTCACCATTTGTACCAATTTCTGCTCACATAATATGTTGCCTTTACAGGTTAAAGTAAGTTACATCTTCTATGGAGAGGTTTTATAACACAACAGTAAAGCATAAAATAATGATAGACAAAAAGTAAAATGCCTTCGAATAGAAATAGAGGTTACAGCATACATCGAATTGTGAGGTTATGTCACTAAAATTTTGGTGAGTATAAATGCGGACATGACGGTGATTCACGTGACCCTAAACCTACTCACCTGTTTTCTACTTAAAAAAATTAAAAATAGTAAAAAAATCTAAATCCAGAACACAATACGGTATTTGTTTTTGTTATTAAATAAGAACTTTTACTGAAAAAACTATTTTCTGCCCAATTATCGAATACCAATAGTGACCCTGTTCCTTAGCACAACCAACAAGAACACGATCGAAAATCATGAGTCCCTCGTTTTAAAATTTTTTCGTTGCTTATGCTGCACTTTGATTAGCCCCAACCTCGTGCAACACTCATGTAAATGTTCAAATAATTTGGAATTATTTTGTTGCAACTATAGTACAAGTGTAACGCTTATAATAATAAGAAAAATACGAAATGAACAGAAATGGGGACATGAGCAGACATTTACCTTACGTGGACAGAAAAGTATAGAAACAAAATATAGTTCTTGGATAAAATCATAGATAATGTATTTTTGAGAACAGGGCCTGCCGAGCAGGGGCCCATTTTTCGGGAAAATAAAGCTCAGTAAAGTAGGCTCAATGTAATAATAAAGAAAAAAAATACACTTTGGATAAAATAATAATTTTTCTCTAACGATGGGGCCCTGGGGGGGGCCTCCCGAGCAGGGGCCCAGGTGGCAACTGCTCATCGGCCGCCCGGTTAAATCCGCCACTGCGTGCGTGCATCGGCCTAACTCCAAGCGCAGCTGACTTGTAAACGGCCAAACTGTTAAGGAATAGTTTCGCCTTCGTTAAAGCACGTGTGCGCACGCACACGCGCCCTAGCCCACACGTGCAAGCGTGCACACGCGGAGAAGCCGGGTGTCAGTAACACCGCTCCGTCAGTTCGGAATTACCCAATGTATTTTCCACACTAGGTCGTCGGGCTGTCGCCTCGGTTTCGAGCATTGTACGCATTGGCCTAACCATCGCCTCCTGCACGTGCTCCTTCTCCCTGCTCACCCGACTATCTCTCCCCTGCGCGTCCCTCGTGTCGCCGCCTCCGCCGCCTCCGCCGCCTCTACCACCACCACCGCCATCGCCGCGCTTCGGCTCTCTTATCTCCTCCCGAGATTAGCTCGCTGCGCAGTTTGCACGCGGCGGTATGCACGTATATAGGCAGAGGCGTGAACGTGTGCGAGTGCACGCGCGACTCGCGCGATGCGCCGCAGGAACAAAGGACGCCACGATCGAAGCGGGAGAGCACCGCTGGCTGCAATTGTTATTACTTTGTCGCCCCTTTGTCCGCTTTCGTGCGGAACGAATGCGAGCGGAAGAACGAAAAGCTGGACTTTGGTTCGAGCACGGGCTTGTTGCGCATAGTAGGCATTTCGACACTCTAGAATTTAGATACCAGTACGAGGAAGTGGTGCACGAAGGATATTCGGTGGTTTTATTCTTTATCTGGCATTCCTCGCGAGCTCGAAAACGCCAGGTTCGGTAGAGCCCGCGCGTGACCTTGCTCGCTTCGAACCCTCGCGAAGAAAGCCTTGCGACGTTGGGCGAATTTTGGCGGCCGCCTAGAGCCATTAGGCTGATCGAACGATACGGCGTTGGGGTAAATTGCTTCCTTTCGGAAAGGCAGGATTAAGAGAATGGCAGATATAGCATACCGATACCACTCGTTACGGTAAGTACTCACAGCACTTGGGCATCGTTTTTCAAAGCGTGCGCGGAGCTTCGCAACCGGAAGTCTCATGGGTGACGAACGTAATAAATTTACTACCCAACGCTGTGATGCCACGTTATTTTCTGATTCATTCTTATGTATGGTTCTTAAGTTGTTGTGCAAGTCGCTGCATAGGTTCGCGGTGCCACGTTCCATACGTTTCGAGAGATTAAGCGAGAAAACTAGAGCACTAAAGAGGTGAGTATGCGTATCTGCCGTATTTAGTCCTCTGGAGAGAGAAGAGGAGAGCAAACTCTTCTCTCTGTAGCTTGTAATAGTTTACTAGAGTTTCCTAGTGTTTCCCTCTAATCTATAGGTCGTTAAGAAGCGTTGCACTTTTCATAAAATAATAATTGGTTGTCAGAGAAGAATTAATTAAGACGGCAATGTATTTAATCCGCTTGTAGATGATTGCATATCAGTTCCTTATTTAATAAATATTGTTCAGTTGAAGTGTGGTGATTGAGTAAACAAATATTAAAAATTAGCACTATTATAACGGTGAAATCTCTCCAGAGGACCAAATATGCCGGACGCGCATATATACTCAAACTCTTCGGTACGGTTGTGCGTTTCAATTGTTTCATTGAGTTTCTTTGTTCCGTGTGTACCGAGACTACCGAGTCGATATACATACATATCTAACCATGGCCTTCGAACTATTCCCTTATCGCGAGTCCACTGCTCGCCTCGCATAATCTGGATCTTTGTCAACGATTCCAAACAAAGAGTTGGAAAGGACTGTTTGGTCGACAAGCACGCAACTCTTTATCTAACGTAAACTTCGCCTTCCTTTACGGGCAAGAAATATCCGTTTCACTGCCAACTATAGACAAGCTCCGCGAGAAGGGGCCCCGAGCGTAAAAGTGATTTATGTTTAAAATTTGTCCGCGACCGCTATTCGTCCGGGTTAAATACGTCAGTGACGTTCTGCGAAATCTATTGGCTCGTTAGGTGACCACGTGATGGATTGGCACGCTGCCAAAAGGTGTGTTGGCCCGAGTCTGGCCAAGTGCCATTTCTTTACCGAACCTTTGAACGACTCGATTATTAAGTTTCTGATTTAAGTCGTTTATCCCTTATCGCTTATTCCACCGGCCATCTTCCCTCATCGATTCCACCTGTTAATCGACTTACCCTCTCGTCGAGCTTCTTTACCTCTTGTCCACACATACACACCCACTTTGGGGTGACGGTAAAGAAAAATATAGTAATGAGAAAACAACCCTGCCGATGACAACGACGAATCGGATTCAATTAAATCGCAATTTAATTAAAAATTTACAAATATTCACTTTATCGGTATAAGCTTAATAAAGATCAGTTTTTGGAAATAAGCGATTTTTATTCTCAAAATCCAGAGGGGGGCAAGCGCCCCTTTGGCCCTTCCTCCCCTTCCGGAAGCTCATAATTCGTGATTTGATTTAGAAAAATATCTAACACTCGAAAGATGGTTCAGGTCTTTAAGGGGTAAAACCACTCTAGTGGCAGAAAAAAATACCTAAATTTGACAATTTATTTTCGGAGTATGACAAACGAAATAGAATTTCTTTTCAGAGGGTTTATTTAACACATATTGAAGTACGGAAAACAATTTTTTTATTGTCATTTTCATACAAAATGGCGGCGACAGAGCCCGTCGTCGAAACCACTTCTTTCAAACTGGGAGGACGGATTTCTCGGAGACTATTGCATGGAACGATTTGAAATTTTTACAGTAGCTTCACAACAATATTCTCTTTGTAAGTACGTAGCCGTTTTTTGATTGAATGTAAACTTTTTTTTACAAACAATTTAATGCTCATGTTTAGGGCAAAAAATCGATTCATTTCTTAAAAAGTGCACCACTTCCACAAAAATTGATTAAAAAGAAACCCCTACGTACTTCCAAAGCCAATTGTATATAGATTATAATTTTTTTTTATTTTTTGTTCCCGGACTCATACATGCCGAGAAATCCGTCCTCCCGTGGCGGTGTTTTCAAAAAAGCTGTTTTCGACGACGGGCTCTGTCGCCGCCATTTTGCATGAAAATGACAATAAAAAAATTGTTTTTCGTACTTCAATATGTGTTAAATAAACCCTCTGAAAAGAAATTTTATTCCGTTTGTCATACTCCAAAAATAAATTATCAAATTTAGGTCTTTTTTTCTGCCTCTAGAGTGGTTTTACCCCTTAAGCACTGAAACAAATAAAGCGTAACTACGCAAAGAAGAAACGTGTTGACAGAAGAGTCAGAAAGGGAAACCTTATGCAGCCGTTCAAAAGCTATAGAATTATTATTCGAGTCCTCGCGTTTCTTAAACGTGCATACTAAGCTTCGGCTATGTATTTTGCAAGCCCGCGATCCGTGACACGGTTTTAAAGGAAACGCGATCCTCTTGTTGCAAATGTACAAACGTGAAGCGAATTAAGCGCATCCTCGGGCATACACGGGGTTCGTTCAGAAGGAATTCCTTTCAATGGGGGCCGTCCATCGGAATTAGCATAAGAAAATTGGAAGCCCACTTTCGTGTCTCACGCATACCTGCATACACATTTCGGGCTCAAGCACCAGCGTAAAATGAATTAACACACAAGCTGCACGCGCTATGTATTGCATCGCATCCTATCGCATTTCCATTCGAATCAATCTTTTGAAACGCAACGCATCCATGTGGCCCGGATGTCACATATTCGTCGATAACGGACCTCGTTTTATACATACAATAGCCACGCTCACCAGATATGCTTAAGGATATGATATATAGGATGAAGAACGAGCCACCTTGCGCAGTTCTCATATTTCTCCACCCTCAACTACGAAATATCCCAAGTTAAGGGGGGAGCCTGGTGTAGCGGGTCGAAGAAATCGATTTTTTTTTTTTGCGTAAATCAATAGTTGAACATCACAATAATATGTTCCCAAAGCCGCAAAACGAAATTCGAAAAATTAAAGCGGATATGGCCGGTTTTGCTACGGAGCGCCAGGTTACCACAAAACTTTAAATGCGTTTTTCTCGAAACGACAGTTTTACAATCTGCGGGCAATGTAACTCCAAAAATATTCAACCAATCGACTTGGCCTTGTACACGGATATTTGTGAACATTTTCTTCATAGGGCTACGTTCTTAGTATAATGATATTGTTTAAATAAATAACTTTTTGTTACACATTTAAGGCAAAATTTCGTTGGAACAAGTGAATTTTTTTTCAAGAGGCCGCCATTTGTTCAATTTTGCATCTTTTAAGTTATGAATTTATACGATCTGTGCGTACACTCATAAACTAAACGAAAATTGTACGATTTTTGGTTTTAGATGAAACCAAAAGACGCTACGTTGCCCGCAGTGTAACAATTGCGTCGCCAACGGACTGGGCATAAGCCCTTATAATTTTGTTATTTGCCGCTCATTTTTAATATTTTTTTGTCTTCCTTAACCTGATAATACAATATCCTGAAAGTTTCAGAAAGATCGATTAAATACTTTCTTTAAAAAAAATTCCCGAAAAATGCCTCGATTTCCAGCTAGTTACACCAGGCTCCCCCCTTAAGGGGCGATTCTCCTGTAACAGCCCCCAAAAGTAACTGATATTTACGATTTTTTTTTCCAAGACTATTGTTAATATGAGATTAAACTCTTTTGGGATATAAGGAGGCATCTTTAAGCTTGCAGAAAATATCTTTTTTATGTCGATCCTTCTTTTATATTTATTAATTATCGTGGAATCTGGTTTCCCTTAATAGGGGAAACTACAATCGCACGAACTTTCCAACGATCACGCTGCTGTAAAAGTGCCACGCGAGGAAATAAATATCTAGCTAAACGCCAAACACTCCAAACTTCGTCCCAGAGCCTTTCTTTCCCCTGATTGTTGGAATCCAGCGATTAGCGATGCGTTTAGAATAGCAGAAAGGTGACGATAGGGGAGACTGAAAACCGCGAATGCTGCTGGGAGATACCAAGCGATGTAATTCTATTGCGGTTAATAACACGGATAAAAATAATACGATACAAGCGTACTATCAAAAATGTCGTTTTGCTCGCGGCTATCATAGTACTAGGTCAGTGGTGTGCATTCCGTTATCCCTGCCAGGAATTATGGTATGCATTATTATCGCGACGCGTACATCGCTGGGGTTTAACGACTAATTTGCGGCCTTTAAGCCTACCCTCCCCGGCCAATACGACTGAACGACAGGCAGTCTCGGCTCGAACTATGTACGGCATTGCAATTCAATGTAGATTTCCTTTGTCCCGAGAGTATTACAAGTTACAAGTGCCTGGGTATGTATATACAGGCTGTTCCAAGCTGCGTTCATGCAGAAGCCACATATTTCTTGGACATAAACCGTCGATTAAATTTTCTGTAGCTATTGTTTTCTAAGCCTAAAACGGCACTGCGGCTTGGTAGCTTTAATAATTATATAGTGTAACAGCTGTTCTACAGGTTGGTAATTTTTTACAAAATAAATATCACAAAATTAAGGGATCCACGCTGTGTTTAACTAATTTATTGTCATTTCCAGTGTTGGTAACTTTCTGCACACCCAATCCACCGTCTTGCAATCTTTTTCTTTTCGTTTTGCTACTAAGGGTAGCCCAGATAGCGCGTACCTGTACCCACTAATGACAGTGCGAGGCAACTCCACATCCGCTGCACGCGTATCCTGGGCCAGCGCCAGTCTCTCAAATTCGACACTACTTTGCAATACGCTCGAAAGCATCGCGATATGCTCGATTGGCCCGCGATACGCCTTCCGTGAGATGGCCTGTACTCGCGCGTGCTCTTTGTTTACCCGCGCATTCCATTGCTTCTGGCACACGTGAATACGGGAACGTATTCGCATTCAGACAGTCGCAACGCCACGGCGCATACGCGCAGCAGCCTCTCGTGCGTGTGCATAGATTGGACATGCGTGCATTTGCATTAACCGCGAGCTAGCCATCTACATCACAAAGCGTTGCCGCTCGGGCTCGGATGGCCTACTTATCCCGCGTCTCGCCGCTTAATAACACGGGGAGTAGGGAGCGCGCCCAGATAACGCGTCGCACCGCGACCGTTCGCGTTTTCTACGAATTTTCCTATCCGTGTCGAAACCGTGATTTTCTCGCTTTCAACCTCGCGCGCCTCCAACGATACTGTTTACGCCCGACGGTAAACTATGCGCCTAAGTAATACAAAGGTAGCCTCACTGGTGGGCATTCTCGTTGGCTACGGGGGGAAAAAAATGGCACCGTCACTTTTACTTTACGACGGGCCAGTCGATGAATGTGTGCGTGCGCGAATAAAGTATTGAAACGAGAGGATTAAGAATTTCGATTCAAGGATACCAGCAGGCACATCGCGTTGAATAACGAGATGCGCTAGAGTCTAGAGTCTAGAGTCTAGACGGAACCAGCGATAATAGCGCTCCTTTTCCCGATTAGTTGCATAGCTGCACACTACTGTCCACATTCTGCCGCACACATATCTGCGATCGTCCTCGCATTTTTCTCCATCTCGGTAAAGTATGTTGCATCGATTAAGGAGATCTAGACGCGGGACAACCTTCCCGCGCACACGTACCTGCAACCTTCGTATCCAATTATCCATTCGGAGCGACGACAGCCTTCCTTTTTTTCCCGCGTAATCCAACTCAATCTATCACTCCAGGCGGATTCGTCGGAACTGCGATTCCCGCGATTACGAGCGAACTCTGCTGCGAGTTAAAGCTCAACCTTCGCTCTGTGTATAAATAGTTTAACGTTAAGCCTGTACAGGCGTGTGATTACACCCCTCGCATTTTCGGTGCAAAAGGTACAGGGAAGAAACTTTGCGGATTTGTGAGATTGTATCGATTTTTAAGAAGATAGGTGTAAAATGAAAGAAAATATTTAATTTTACCCTTCGTTGACACTGTGGGCGTGGATCACCCATATAGTCCAGTGAAATTAGACGGAAATCTGCCCAATCTTCGGAATAAATCCCAGCAAGCTAAATTTTGGTATGGGCCTTTATTTGGTCGTTTTAAACAATATGTCAAAAGTCCCCATCGATCCGAGTGCCGCTAAAAATTTTACAGAGGGTTGAATAAAAAAAATAACAGTTTTTCGCGAATATCTCGTTATCTAGCAGTTTTGCGACAAAAATAGGTCTCACACAATTTATAACCTAGGAAATTCTCTACAAAAAAGGTTGTATGAGTTTTTTTCGTAAGAGTAACCATTTTCATGTGTGCCGGGTTACCAAGTTTCAACCCCCATACTTTTGACAAGGGAAGATCCCGAACCCGGGAATTCAGAAAATTATGAAACTCTGTAAATATGTAGCGGAAGTCCTGCTGAGTACAACGCAATTTCGTTTGCTGCCCAAATTCACTCCAAGAGGGTGCAATTGACCCCTGATTTTTTTTTTATTTTGTATTATTACTCGCGAACTGTATGAGATAGAAAAAAAGTGTTCAGGAAAAAGTTACTTCTCTTAATTAGGACTAACATTTGGTAAATTATAGTTCTTACAGTTCTTACGGTGCGTGAGTTATAACACAAAATCTAAAAAAAAACGGATTTTCAGGGGTCAATTTCACCCTCTTAGAGTGAATTTGGGCAGCAACAAAAATTGAGTAATACATACTAGAGCTGTAATTATTCGACTATTCGAATAATTTTGAATACGAATAATTTCTTCGAATATTCGAATAATTTCGAATACGAATAATTTCTTCGAATATTCGAATATTCGAACATTCGAACATTCGAACATTCGAACTTCGAACCATCGAATTTCTGATTGTACCGAATAGGAATCTGAACATGAAATATTTGTTCACAGTTTATCGTGAAATTCTTTTCATATTGGCCTTTACAATTATTTGTTTTTCAAACGATAAATTTGGAATTTTATTAATCATTGGTTCTATGAATTTTGCAACGAAAAGTATAAATTCTATTTAAATTTAGGCACCTAGGGTAAATAAAATATTTAAATGTTGAATCATAATGTTTCTTGTACATTTTTATGCGTTGAATACGAATCTGAAAATCGTTTTTTGTGTAAGAACTACGAAAATGAAATTCAGTTTTCTCGAACCACTAACCGTAATTTACAATTCAAAATTGAAGTACAAGTGCGGAATGAAATTTGTCAACTCGTGTCTCAGTGATCAAGTTTTAAAAATCATCTTGCCAATTTATGAGGACATGTCATCAACGAAATATACTGAAATGCCGATAAAGTTAAAAATTTATCGATTGAGAAACAAATAATTGTAAAGGCCAATATGAAAAGAATTTCACGATAAACTGTGAATAAATATCTCATGTTCGGATTGGTATTCGGTGCAATCATAACTTCGAAAGATCCGAATATTCGAATATTCGAAGGTTCGAAGTTCGAATATTCGAAGAAATTATTCGAATTCTGTGGTATTCGAATATTCGAAGAAATTATTCGAATTCTGTGGTATTCGAATATTCGAATACTTAGATTATTCGAATATTCGTTAGAGCCCTAATACATACCTATATATCCTCTACTTATCCCCAAAGATTAAAGTTTAAATTTGTTCACTCGAAGGGGATGAAAATTGACCCCTGAAAATCCGGCTATTTTCCGATTTTGTGTTATAACTCACGAACCGTAAGAACTGTAAGAACTATAATTTACCAAATGTTAGTCCTAATTAAGAGAAGTAACTTTTTCCTAAACACTTTATTTCTATCTCCTACAGTTCGCGAGTAATAATACAAAATAAAAAAATTTTCAGGGGTCAATTGCACCCTCTTGGAGTGAATTTGGGCAGCAAACGAAATTGCGTTGTACTCAGCAGGACTTCCGCTACATATTTACAGAGTTTCATAATTTTCTGAATTTCCGGGTTCGGGATCTTCCCTTGTCAAAAGTATGGGGGTTGAAACTTAGTAACCCGGCACACATGAAAATGGTTACTCCTACGAAAAAAACTCATACAACCTTTTTTGTAGAGAATTTCCTAGGTTATAAATTGTGTGAGACCTATTTTTGTCGCAAAACTGCTAGATAACGAGATATTCGCGAAAAACTGTTATTTTTTTTATTCAACACTCTGTAAAATTTTTAGCGGCACTCGAATCGATGGGGACTTTTGACATATTGTTTAAAACGACCAAATAAAGGCCCATACCAAAATTTAGCTTGCTGGGATTTATTCCGAAGACAAATCCTAATTTCACTCGACTAATAAGTTGATTTTTATTGATTTTGAGGCTCTGTATATACCTTTTCTAATACGTAGAATATCGTGGAATATCTCTGTTTTTTCTATTACCGAAATAGCCTACCTTCTATGTGCAAAATAAATACCTTTTTTCCAAAGCCGACTTACAAACTATTTTTTTTCTCAAAGTTTTATATCTGAACAACAACTCTGTAGATTTGCAGCCTCCCCTACATATCTACACACCTACCTATATACCTCCACATCACGCGGGAATTTTTCTAACGTGCCACTTTGAAAATTCCGACCCGCAAGAATACCGAGCGGCCAGATCTCGGAGAAACACGATCCCAAACGAGCGCTCGAATTCGCTCTAAACGACTCGTACAAATTTACGATCGTCGTTAATTCGTACCGAGAACTTTCCCAATTGAGTCAATTAGCCAATTGCGATAATTAACGCGGCGCACGATGGAATACGAGGCTCGGGCTGGAATTCCGGATTCTTCCTCTGATAAATCCCCTCGAGGACGCAAGATGTTCTCCATACGTTGTAAAGGAAAACGCGTTACACAAACTTATAGCGCGCTGTGTCACGGTGAGAGTCGATCGGACGTCAATTAATGCGAAATCGTTGAACCGCTTCGGAAGAATCACCCAACATGAAAGGTTAACGACCCGATTCTTACTTACAACCTAAAATAGGCGTACGTGGGAGCATGGCTGGGGGCGGTCTATTAAAATTAAACAACACTCGCCGCTTTAGTTCAATATAATGAAATTTTATTTTTCATTGCATTTCATTCAAAAATAAAATTATTCGTAAAAAAAGATTTCTCCGCTCTTGTCGTAAGACAATATATATATATATATATATATAATTATATAATAGTTATATTTATACTCTCATGTATAAAGTTATACACAACTCTCTCTCCCTTCTTACATACACATGTACACACAGAGACTTACGCGCGCGCGCGAGATGCAAACGATCCGTGTTGTCATTACCGTAACGACTCTACACACATGCGTGCGTATATTGCATTGCATGTACATACACGTACCACACGCGTGCACACGTATGTACATATACTTTAACGGGGGTTTTCACTTACTGACTAAATCACATTGTGGTTTTCTTTACTTTCATAGGTTTTGTGCCACCGCTGTTCTCGCTCGCTTTCTAATTGGCATTAGAGCTTTAATCGTCACGAGGTTCGATCACTTGGTCTTCCTATCGTAGCCAACCGCCACAGAGTACGCGGTTCGAAAGAACGCTCGGCGCTCCTTCGACTCTGATGTATGATTTTTCATTTGATAATGGAGAAAAAGGGCAAGCGCGCGAGAGAGAGAGAGATAGAGAGAGCGATAGAGAAAGAGAGAGAGAAAAGGAGAGAGCGAAAGAGAGATAGAGGGGGAAACGTATGGACGAGAAGTCTTCGGAAATTGCCATCGATCCAGTTACTTTGAGAAAATTACTTTGGGAAAAAGGCACACTGTACGCCGCACGCGATGGCTGTATTCCACAAGGCAACGCTTCCGCCTCCCCTCCGCTTTTCGTTTCCTCTCTATTTTGCCGCGGTAGCGTGTCCAAAAGGATGCCGAGAAAATAAAAAGGAGGCTGTGATTTGCTAATAAATGTACTAGGAAAGCCTCAGGGATATATACACCTTCCATTTTTCCTCCGTCCAAAGAGAATTGGGCATTGAATTGAAACGCTACGACGTCTGAGAAGACCTCTCTGTCTAGGAAACGCTACCCTTTAACGGTGAGAATGATCGTGCAACGAATCGAAGACGAAGCAAGAGAAACAGAGCACACTTAGCTATTCAGAGAGAAATAAATATGGGCGTTAAAATCGGCGAGCAGAGATGGGCATGATTTTTTATTTAAATAAAATTTGGAATAACGAATTGAATAAAGTTAACTCGGGCTAACGAACGAGTGACGAATAATTTTTTTCAACCTCTATTCGTTACTCGAAATTCTATTTAAACGTTACCCATCTCTGTCAAGTTATGTGCCGAAGTGATTCTGAAAGTGAAAGAAAGAATAAGCGAGAAATTTAGTCGCGAGAGCTTTACCACAAGCGCTTGGGAATTCTCTTCGGCCGAATAAAAGAAAAGAATTTCCTGCGCGCGAGAGATGTATACGTATACGTACGTACTTCTACGAAGTGCAGGAAATAAATTTCTGCTCCTCGTTGATATTGCAATCACCCGATAGCAAATCCCTGAAATCCGCCTAGGCCAGCTACTACAATTAAACCTATCTCGCGCTAAACAGATTCGTAATCAACGAAACACGGGGAATCACAAGAATCTGTGGGATTTCTCTCGCGGAAATCCGTCTCGTCGTTGTCCGCTAGCGCTATCGGCGCAGGCATCGTAAACACAGAATCTACGAGCTCGAGTTACACACACACACACACACACACACATTGGATAATTTCACGAAGCAACGAAGAAACGGTAGGATCGCTCGATTATTGCTCGCCGTTTACATAGGTACTCCGAGTCACGTAGAGACTTTATTGCTGATCAGCGATCTTCGTCGTAGCGTGCAGACAAACGGAGTTGCAGCACTTCGCAGGCAAACGTCGGTTTAAAAAAGATTCTTTACATAATGGCACAACGATAATGCCGTCTGATTCCACTTCTATGCGCTCCCTTAAATTCCGAAAATGCAAAAGATAACGGCGCGCCGTTCGCCGTGCTTCTCCCCTTTTATGCACCAAAAAACGGTAACTCGATACCGTTCCTATTATTGTTAGGTGCAGAGTATCATATCGCACGTGGCAACACTATCGAAGCTTCTCTATTAACGCGCGTTTTATTGCGGATCTGCAGTAGTAGTAGTAATAGTAGTAGTAGTACGCAAGTGTGCACAAGTTACAAGAGCATACTGGACAAGACTAGATGCACATCATATGACGAAACCAAGTTCTAAGGCATTTCAGAGACGGCAAAGAACCGAAGGGAATGCGGCTCGTCGCGCCTAGTCTCCGGTTTAAAGGCTACAAGGGAAAGATTCGGGGCTTCCTCGCCGACGATTGCAGTCTGAACGCGACGCAGCGATACATAGATATATGTATAACGAGCAAAGCCCTCTTGCGAGGCATTGTAGAGGCACAGTTCTGTAAACGTTCCGCACACAAATGCCCGCATCGCGTTCAGACGCGTCGGGAAGATAGTCTCTAACGGTGATTTCAACGCTGGCAACTGCTGCCGATACTATGATACTCTATTTGTACAGCCTTAAAAGGTAATGGTAGTTTTCCTTTAAAGAGGAGGTTAAACGATCGACACCGAGATCGACGAGTTCCGTAAACTCGCGAATTGATAAAAAAAAAAAAAAAAAAAAAAAAAAAAAAAATGGGAGGGAAGAAATAAAAGGGAAAGCGAAGTAGATGCAACAATCGCGCAGACCCGCGCATTTCGAGAAATTTCTACAGCACCGTGCCGACGATCTGTAACGATTAATATTTAACGCTCGGTGCGTGCACGCGCACCAAACGCCACCAATTACACAAAGCACTTTTTCCCGTGTTCTCTTGCCTCGTAGGTACCGTTCACATTCAACACACTCGTCCCTCCCTGTCAGCCTTAACCTATTAATTGTTACTCTGCGCGTGAATACGTGTACATACTAGAGCATATATTCTACGAGTCTTCGAAAAGAAGCTTTTGATCGAGTAAGGTCGAATAAAATTTATTCAAGAGAGACGAGAAAAGTCGCGCGACCGCCTTACAGATTCGAGGGTGAAAACATAATATTCCCGAAGCCTTGGTCCGGTTGCGGATCGGTCGGGACTCCCCGGGGCGAGCTCGGCTCGGCTCGGCTCGGATCGCCGCGGTAATAACGATCGATCTTACTCGTCGAACAAGCGCGCGTAGCGATTGCACTCTTCGCAGGCTGGTTACAATCAATGCAAAGACGGTAATTATTCTCAGTCAGAGAGAAAAGCAAGATAAGACTACTAAACTAGAAGAAAAAAACGGCCCCCGGTTATCAATCCAGGTGGACAAAACAACCTAAGTCCGGTCCTCGATCGGCCAAGTTACCGATCCGTTTCCTTCGGCGAATATAAATAAAATGGAAAATTTCTACGCGCCGGGAAATTCGAATCTCCCGCCAGCACTCGCGATTCTCCAAAATGGCCGCTTGTGATACAAGATCTCTCCTCTCTTCTCTGCCAAGTCCCACCCACTCTCTGCCTTTCCTCTCTCCTTCTCCCGCGTCATCGCCACCTCCTTCTCTCTCTCTCTCTCTCTCTCTCCACCTTTTCCTCCTCCTAGAGTACGCGTTACTCGAGGCGTGGGCTACCCGGTGGCCGATGTGTTGGTTCTCACGTACGAGCCGCGCGCGAATGTACCGATAATGACGTTAACTTCGTCCCGCGGCCTGTTCCGTGTCCCAAACGCGTATCCATCACCGCGCGACGCACCAACTTACACTCGTCCTTCCCGCTGCTTCGTTGCGCGTCACAGTCTCCCTTTTCCCCGGACACAACGAAGTGAACGAAGAAACTAAAAGGACCAAGCCGCGCCCACGTAGCTGGGCTAGAGCAGGACGAGCGAGGATAGCGATGTCCCCGTGGCCCACACGGTCCCCCTCTGGTCGAGGAGGATCGTCCATTGCTGGATTAAGTCACCAGACGAGATAACAACAACAACAACAACAGCAGCGGCAACAGCAACAAGAATAAGAAGAATAACAGGTTGGCGGCGGCAGCGACGCGGAGGAAAGGACCTGAACGTGGCGGCCGGGTGGCGCGGACGTTTGGCTCAGAATTGGCCTGATACGGTCATGATCTGGCAGCCGGAATGCACATGGTCCATGACCTGCTCCTTGAGCCGGCACACGTGCTCCTTGAGCCTGTGCACCACGGCGCTGAGCTCGGTGTTCTCGCCCTTGAGCAACTTAACCTTGTCCTCGAGCCTGGAGATGCGCTCGAGCTTGCGCCTGCGGCACTTGGACGCGGCCACGCGGTTCCTCTGACGCTTCCTCTCCAGCTTGATCCGCTCCTGGTTCTCCATGTCGATCGGGGACATGGGCGGCGAGCTGGACACGCTGGGCACCGTCTGCGGCTCGTCCTTGATCTGAACCAGCCCTTGGCTCACCGACGACTCCGTGCTCTGCACGCTGCCCGGTGGCTCCAGAGTCGTATAAGTCGCTCCATGGATGCTACCCGGCTCCTGCGAGCTGTCCGAGTGGTGAAGCTCGTTCAGGGCGTCCACGAATCCGCGGGCGTACATCTCCTGCGCCTCGGTCACCGCCTTCGGGAACAAGATTTGCGTGGGCGTCGGTAAATTCGTCACAAGGGTATCCTGCTGGGCGATTATGAACTTCTCCAGCTCCGGCGAGCCGAGCTTCAACATGTTCAAGTCCGGGGAGCTGAGTATGGGCGCGACATTGTTGAGCGCTGGTGGCAGCGGCCCCAATCGCGGCCTCTTCGCCTGCGGCCCCTGCCTTTGACATCCATTCAGGTCCAGCGTCAGATTGCGCTTCAACTGGCTCACGTTGTTCTCGCGATTCACGGCGCCGTAGACGCTCGTGTCCTCGTAGAACGTCTGTTCCATCGTCGAACTTCGCACCATCGATGCCGCGCGCACAACAGAACAGCGCGTGCCAACTTGAACTTCACCTTTAGTCTTTCGTGCCTGGTAGACAGAACCGGTGGTTGCGCGACTGGAGCACGATACGTTGACGATTCCGCCGCCGTTGCTGCTTGTCGCCCGTAGATAATATCTACCCACGAGAACGCCGATAGATCTCTCCTGTTCGACGATCGATCGCTCTCCACGCTTCTCTCTTCCCT
This sequence comes from Andrena fulva, assembly GCA_946251845.1. NCBI lineage: Eukaryota > Metazoa > Arthropoda > Insecta > Hymenoptera > Andrenidae > Andrena > Andrena fulva. Next base: position 53,176,012 of record OX276329.1, on the reverse strand, counting down.
CGCTTCCTTTCTTCCTTCCTATCCACCCAACACACGCGTCTACTTTTCCGCCACCGTTACATAACCGTACGCGGCCAACAACAGTTTGAAAATTCTCAGGCCTCGCAGGCGCCTTCTGTTCTATCACACTCTTTTTGATTTAGCCCGCTTCTTTCCCGTCACCAGACGCCACTACTCCTCTTTGGTCACACACGGAACAATGTTCACCCGGGGGAAAGGGGGGGGGGGGACACTTGTTTCGTGTACGCGGTTACTTATCTGTGTGGTACGGGCGCACACGCGCGCGCGCGTATGTATATGCCTCGTCTCGCGATGTCGACGACACGTAAGTCGAGACGCAAAAGGTGCGTTTCGTGTAATATCGCGCGACTCGCGGCACGACGCGTCGCGAGAGATTCCAGCACGGATCTCTCTGAACCGCTGACGGCGACGATAACGGTAACGTTGACGGTGACACGAGGGTCGACCTGGTTCAACTGTCAACACACAACAATGACTCACGGCGGGCGCACGATCCAACGGATGTGATATATGTTCCTGCGCGTGTGCACTTCTAGAACAGCCTGCGATTACGTACGTCGGATGCGAGCATCGAACGTTGAACGTCACACGGCCGCACGGTACGATGTCTCGACAACTTGTGAACACCCAACTAAACGTACTGCCTTATATCCCGTGACTCACGTATACTAAAAATAACTCGGTCGTCACCGGCGTGGACACTGATTGGCCACCGATGCCGTCATCGACCTACTCTCATTGGTTCTGCGATCCGGCGCTACTAGGAAATGGCCGGTGCATGCGCACTGGTACGCTGTCCTTTCCGTGGAGGGAAAGTTTGAACGGGCAACTTGTACTCCTTGAAATTTACGTTGTTTTCGTGCCCTGGTAATAGCGATGTTCTAATATGTCTGTCAAATACTAACGCGTCGCGAATATAGCATTGTTTTGCACATACCCAATTGCTACACGAATCACGATAGTTAATAGGTTGCAATTTTACACACCACGTTCACATTCGCTAATTTAAAGCCACTCGAAAATATAAGTAAAAAATACATCTTTTTTTCTCGTGTGTACAAATTTGTCTAAATGACACGTGAAATTAAGTTAAATAAAGGAAAGTTGAGCTGGAAGCTGTAAAATGTAACATGTTTCATTGGAAACGTGGGAAAATGATGAAAACCTGTGCTATTTACGTGTGCGATGATCCTATTGTTTGTGAGCAGGTAGTCAGGTATGCACGGATCCATGCGTTGCTTCAGGTAAAATGTTTGTTTCCGCATGCGCCCGACCGCCCGTTGAGCCACAGGTAATATGTTTACCCATTACTGACCCAGCTGAAAGCGAAACACATCCTAATCAAGGAATTACGGTTCTGTTGACAATTGCATCGCGCCGCGTCGCATCCACCGCTCGAATCATTTGACCTGCGTAATTATCTGGCGGAGAAGCTCGTCGGATATATAAAACTACCTGGGCAAAATCACGCTAGCTGATTCTTATCTCGAAATTCAATAAACGGGATGAATTTCTGCACATAACCTGCAGTCTAACCACACTATGTATACATACGTGTATGTATATATCGTATATAATTTTCCCTTTGCCCATATTGCGCTCCAAAGTCTTTAACAAATTGTGATATTCTCACCTTTATGCGGACGTGTTGAAATATTTATTCTGTTACGTATTTCTTGGATGCGAAAGCTTAAACGATATAACGGTTTATTTCGACCCTATGTATCGACTCAGGTTAGTTAACGGACGAGATATATAGTAGGTATAGCTTTAGCTTTAGTTACCTATAGTTGCACCTTTCACGGTTTGATGAGAATATCGCAAGATCCGTTTTACTTTTTACCAATTAAAATACTTTCAAACACTTTCGAAAGTATCGGCTTCATCGCACACAGTGGACCGATTAGGTAATAAACGTTACACACTCTTGAATTTTCTCGTATTTATTTCTCGTAACATTAGATAAGGGTACAAAAAGTACAACATACGAAACGAAGAATATCACGAGAGGAAGCAAAATTATTGAAGCTATGGCTATGACAAGGCATACTGATCTTCTGTAAACAATCAACGGTGTTCCATTTAACAAATATGTGCGTAACAATGGAAGCAGAACGGTTCAGAGCTCAACGTGAAAACGGCTTATGGCGGTAATGGCCGTTGATTCAACATTTCCCATTTTTATCCTCTTTGAAACTCTCAAACCCAATGTATGAATTTGTCGCAAGCAATTATTTACATTTATTCGACGAATACACGAATGCGTTCGAAACACACGTTGCGCTGTGTTTGATCATGATTCGTGTCCAGAGTGCCGATAAATATCGCATATCTGTATTAATCGTTCCTTCGCAATTTCCTGAAAACAAACGTTAATTAGGATTTCGTATAATCCTGCAAGATGGAATCGCAGAAATAACCGATTCTTTACTTTCTCAAGTTGGGTTCTTGTAAACTAGTTGGAGCTCTCTTCCGTCTAGGTCGATTTACAGTATACATGCTATTTATACTTGCGCTACTGCTTTCCGAATCGCTCGAGTTCTCCATGCGCAAACACACGGGGCTCCTGCAAATAAATTGTACATACAGATTACAATTGTCTATACTTGATATACGCATGTGTTAATATGTCCGTCGTACGCACAAGGACTGATTAAAATCGCGAGAAATCTCCTGGGGGGAAGGTGTTCTCGACTTAACATCGGATTCGTCCAATTTTTGCAATACAACTTTAGCGGCACTCGGATCTTTGTTCGCAGGCTTTTCCTTATTCTTTTTCTTCTTCTGATTGTTCTTCTTATTAAACGGTGGCGTAGTGTCGTCCGTACCGGAAGAAATTCTCATTACTTTCTTCAATCTTTTCTTCGGTTGGAAGGGTTCCGACTTATCATGCATCGGAGTCAAGTCTTTATTGTCGTAATCGTTATTCATAAGCAGTGGCAGTTTCGCGGTGGATTGATTGAACGCAGACTCGTCCAGAGTGTTGTTCGAGACAGACGGAATCGGACAAATCTGGGATATCTTTCGGAGAGTGGTGGTTATTTCTGGTTGTGGCTCTGGTTCCGGATCGGCTCGGACTAATGGATTTAGCGAGGATTCTTCTAAAACGGGCAACCTCAAATCATTTATGTCAAAATCCACGTTACGCGGTTGCCGCATATACATCAAAGTAAAATCATCCTCATCCTCGCTTTCGAAATAGCCTCGTCTTTGCGTAACAAAATTTGCCGAATTTACAAAAGGCTTGCTCTCCATTTTATTACACCTGTCCTCGGTTGCATCCGTTGGAACGGTCGACTTAGGTGTATTACAGGCAGTGTCGTTGTTTCTATTCTCTTCGTAGAGTGTGCATTCGTTGTGCCTGTTATTTATCCGTTTGCTCTTCTTCGAAAGTAGCAGCTGGCTTCCACGTTTGTTGAACGCTGTCAATGATACAGCTTGGTGCATGCACCTTTCGCTGTCCGACTCGTCGCTTAATTCTGTTGCTTTGAAAGTTGAACACATACTATTATCGCTTGAAACATTTAAAGCGTCAGTCTTCTTCTCGTTATTTCCGTAGCAAGGCACAGTTTGTGAATTGTTGAACAACCAACTTGGCCCTTCAAGGGGATCCTCCAAATTAGACGCAACAGCTTGCACTTCAGCGGGATTTTCTTTTATCTTCTCATTCATACTGTCCGATTTCTTATCATTCTGTTCAGTTTTATCATCGACGTTGCTATCGTCGCCAGCAGCATCAGCAGCGCCATAATCGTCAACCTTTGAATTGTCGGAAGATGATGTTTCCGGTATTGTAGTAGCTATCCGAGAGGAGCCTTGATGATTTGCAGCGCTGCTGTTCTCTGGGCTAACGATCTCATGATCGTTTCGGCTCCCTGTTAACTATAGATAGATAAATAAATTGTCATGACCGTTACGGGGCGAAATGAAAAGAGACCGAACGAACGCACGAACCATTCGGATGTTGATACTTTGAGAATTTTGCAGTAATTTCGATACATCGTTCAGCTTTACTCTGGGGCTTGTGATGTGTTGGAAGTTATCAATACTACGTCGGGAGGGTTTGCTTGCGGACAATCTATCCGACTTTGGTCTCGAACGTCTGCTACTTCTCTTACTCAACCTTCGTTCATTCTCTTCTACATATGGGCGTTAAAAGCTGCGATTAATTTCGTACGAAATACAGTAATTCGTCGTAATAGTCCCGACGAACGGGGCTGGCGGCGGGACAACAACGCGATGCGGACACCATTCGTAGCCGACGACAACTTCGTGTCGACTCTTTTGTTCTCTCGCACGTTCTCGGATTCTCTCACTCTCGACTGAAGGATTCCAAGAAATGGTGGGGATAGTGAGCGGGACTATTACGCATAGTAAAAACGGGACAATAACGACGAATTACTGTATAGATATTAATACCGTGTCACATACTAGTACAGCCTACCACTTTTTCTTGGCGAGACAACAGTTAGTCTTTCGGGCATCCTACACGCACGCCCATTCTCCTAGAAGATCCAAGTAACAGGAATATAACTCGATCTTACGAATCGTACTAATGGAAACTCGAGACTTTTTAACAAGATACGTACGCATCTACGTTGCCTGCCGGGGACAGCAATGGGAGACCTTGGACTGTTCAAGTCTTGATTTCTGGGAGGCGTCACAACCTCTTGTATTATACTTAAGTTCGATGGGTTGTTGAAGTGTTGCATGTTCACTCTACTTAAATTAATCGTGGGTTTCGTAATGGTGTGACCGCTCACCATGGGCTTCACTACTCCTCTGGTTGGAGATTTAGTCGACAATCTCCTGTACGATTCCCGCCCTGGAATAATATTCTCTGCTAGATAAGCGTACTAAAGCAGATATATACAAATACTACGAAACGGTAATGTCATGGAAATCATTACTTCCAGCGGAGGTACGCGACATTCGCAGATTGCTGACCGAAGATGACGCAAACTCTTGGCAGCACGAGATTGTGTTTGTTAAGTAACCGGTAATTGTCACTATCATTTTAAGCATCTCGTTGGCGTTCTTCAGGACTTTCGATATAACAGCCTGAAATACATATTCTCGTATTACGCGGCGCTATTATTCCGTAGTATTAGATTGTCGCCACATTTCGACGCAACTTTACGTACATCGCTCTTACTACAGGCTAGGCCCAAATCCTGCACCTCGGCGACCAAAGCAACATTCTGAGAAAATAACAGTTGGCTCTCCTGCTTCTCTTTAGACAACGCCTTCGCCAGCGAGTGGTTATTAATTTTTAACTTCTCGCACACTGCGGAGAATGAAATTTCACGTTAACAGGTTATCGTGCTACAAAACATCAGAGATATTCGGAACTTACGGGGTTTATAAGATTTGCTCTTCGAATAGTTCTTCAAGCATTGCGTTCTCTTAATGAGCACTGTGGCTCTTTTAACTTTCCGGTGCTTTGGTATCTGAGCCATTTTTCATTTATTCTCCGACCTAAAATACGAAAGCAACGGGAACGCTGAACTAAAGTAAATGCGTATTAGGAACAAACTGCAGTTGTAAATCTTATCTAATAGCTTTACAACCAAATACCTATTTGCAAAAATTACAGTACAGACGCGATGATGTAACCGCGAAAACATATATTTCGTGACTGTCCGCGATTAGTTGCGAGCAATTGCTGAAGATTTAGTTTTAATAAATCTTTAAGCTTTAAGAATAGGACATTAGGAATGCTTATAGACATATGGGGTTATCAGTTATCGCACTCACGTTACTTTACACGATGGAATGTTTACTCGAACGAAACCATCGGCATAAAGTAAAATTACAATTTCCGTCGCGATTAACGAAATTGCGTGGCGTGAAACTTAAGCAAAGCATAAAAGTTAACGCTGGCAATTAAGAAATGTATGCAACTCTGATGCGTACCTGTTAAACGCGATTCAACGTCCACGCTCCCAAGATCTTTCTATTCGCAAATATATCCTTTGGACGATTTGCCTATAGTTATCTCAGTCTTAGTATGTACAACGGAAAATTACTTAAGTCTTTTAAAATCATACAATCACGTTAACGTGCTTATTTCGAATCGAGTGGAGCCGTACATTTCCGCCATTGTGGAAGCATTGGACTTCATTGCACTTCACGACGGTTCGCAACCACGACCAACAACGGCGGGCTAATGTCAGTCGTTAGAATTATAGAAGTAACGTCTCGATATTAAATTTCAATGAAAAATATTAGACACACGAATGTAGAAAGTATATTAGTATACATACTACACCCACACCGGTTCTTTTATAGACCTTTCTAAACTCTACGTTAGGGTGGCTCTTATTTACTCTTGGTAAAATTTTTTTTCAAGATTTTCTTAGGGGCACCCTCCAGAATAGTTCCAAATAATTAAAAAAAAAATCTGTGTAAAGTTTCAGCTCGATCGGATAACGGGAAAGGGTGCCCCAGGGCCGTTAAACATTTAAATCATTATTTAACAGCTCGCGAAGTCGATTTTATATAACGTCTTCCAAGTTATTGATTAAATAAAAAAATATGTCAAACAAAAGTTGTAGATCCGGACAAGGAGCATCTTTTTTTGTTCTATTACTATTTTTCGTGCAACAAACGGTTTTCGAAAAAAAAAACCGAAAAAAAAAAATCTTTTTTTTCCAAATTTTGAAAGTTTAAATGCTTCTAGAACGCTTTTTATTTATGAAGGTGAACAAAAAAATGGAATTTTTATTTTCGAGGACTATTTTTTAAACATTTAAGGGGAGGGGGCATATACCGAAATACGCAAAAAAAAAAAATTTTTTTTCGTATTTTCAGTGTTTGATATGTGATGAATGTTTCCTGAAAAGTTGGGGTCGAAATTCGCAAAAATATCGGAGATATAGACGTCATGATTTCGGGTAAAATGATCAATATATCAAATATCTGATGTCTATATCTCCGATATTTTTGCGAATTTCGACCCCAACTTTTCAGGAAACATTCATCACATATCAAACACTGAAAATTAGAAAAATTTTTTTTTTGCATATTTCGGTATATGCCCCTCCCCTTAAATGTTTAAAAAATAGTCCTCGAAAATAAAAATTCAATTTTTTTTGTTCACCTTCATAAATAAAAAGCGTTCTAGAAGCATTTAAACTTTCAAAATTTGAAAACAAAAAGTTTTTTTTTTAGTTTTTCGGTTTTTTTTTTCGAAAACCGTTTGTCGCACGAAAAATAGTAATAGAACAAAAAAGATGCTCCTTGTCCGGATCTACAACTTTTGTTTGACATATTTTTTGATTTAATCAATAACTTGGAAGGCGTTATATAAAATCGACTTCGCGAGCTGTTAAATCATGATTTAAATGTTTAACGGCCCAGGGGCACCCTTTCCCATTATCCGATCGAGCTGAAACTTTACACAGATTTTTTTTTAATTATTTGGAACTATTCTGGAGGGTGCCCCGAAGAAAATTTAAAAATCGAAAATAAGAGAGCCACCCTACTCTACGTGTCTCGAGCGTCTGGAGGATTTAAATTAGTATTTTCCCGTAATAATTATCTGACAAACAATTAAAATGTGGTAAGAGTGGGTACTTGCTCGTCAAAGAATTCGTGGACTTTGTTTCTCTTGAAATAGAAAACATAAATAAGGAATTATGTATACATATGTATCTACATTCTTCTTTGTATAAGTAGACGTTGCGTAACAATTTTTTGTGAAACAATAATCTGATGTGTGAATTAAAATATATTCTTGCGGCTGGCAGACTTTTTTATTAATCATATAACTGAAACTTTTAAAAACTTCGTAATATACAATATATATCTATATACGTAAGAAAGGAGAAAAAGTATTCTAATTAAATTGAAAGAAATCGTATACACACACTGAAATAATAATGGTAGAAAGTTTCTCGTACAAGGGATTAAAATGCCTTCTAATCGAAATTATTTATTGTAAGATTCCATAATTTTCATACAAAAGAAAAACCCGAGAAGAAATTGTTTCGTTCGTGAGTCCTGTCCGGTTCTGTTGAATCTATCAATCGCTTGAATCGCTGGCCCCATCTACCTTTGTAGATTGTAGTTTGATACACCTGGAAACGCTGGAAGCACCGCGAAACCCCGTGAAACACCATCTGTCCACGTCAGTCTAACTTTTTGTAACATAACCTTAAACTCGCGATCCGGCACTGTCCGGCACTCAGTATTCAGTCTTGCCAATGAACAGGACCGTCGCATACTACATGTTAGTTTTTGTGTACACCCCCTAACGTAAACCAGGTATCTACCAAGGTATTATCGTAATTCGTTACAATTTAGAATTTAATAGGTCACACAACGTTAACACGCATGTGTAATACACGCGTATCGTTCGTTCAACAGATTTCGAACATGCAATTACGTGCGTGAATTTACTGTTTGCAGAATAATATTACAAAATGCATTGGACTCTGTGGTTGTTTATAATCGGATCCTTCGGCTGTAAATATATACACGCTCAGGTGCAAAGAGTTCCACCAGGTGTGTCGCCCCAACATTATCAACAAGTAAGTTTTATATCTTTCAGATAAGTGAAACATATGTTTACCACTTTTTCATAGCGTCGGTCGTGTTTCTTTAATTTCTCTCGAAACAGCTCGAAACTCATGTTAAGAGCAAGGATCGAAAAAGTCCTGAAACTTTTCAATAGGTTCCATTTAAAACAAATGCCGCGGAACTTTTTTAAAAATGTTCTCGCATTATAAGTTCTCAGAAGAACCGATAAAATAAAAGTTCTTGAAAATAAAAGTTCTAGTTGGAATGGAACTTATAAAATATAAGAATAAAAATTTCTGTATAACAGGAACAGATATTTTGTTCACCGATATTAAAAAAGTTCTCAATCGTTGTAACAAACACTAAATACTATTCAATGGATAGTACTACAAGAATATTAAATAATTCATACAGTTAAATTGATATTTTGAATTTGTTATTTATATGTAATACTTACCTACGTAGATGTTTTAGAATCGTTATAATAAAAGTTCCATGAAAACAAGTTATATTAGAACGTTTATTAAAAAAGTTTTCATAAGATAAAGAAAAGTACTAAACTATTAGGTACGAGTTTTATTTAACAATATAATATCATATTCTTCAAATGTTTATTTAATAAAAGGTATAAAAATCATAATATAATTAATAGTTTCATAACAAGTATTGAACAGAAGAGATCTTGTCTAGAATATTTAATTTAATTTTACATTTAATTTAATTTTACGAGCAAAATATTGTCTAGGTTTGTAGAACTTAAATTACATCTATGGTCGTTTAATATAAACTTCAATAGTTGAGTACTTTTCTTTATCTTTTGAAAACTTTTTTAATAAATGTTCTAATGTAACTTGTTTCCATGGAACTTTTATTATATAGGTTCTAAAATATCTGTTCCATGAGAACACTTTTTAAAGAAGTTCCTGAAGGTAGCATTTGTTTCATTCAAAATTCCACAGAAACGGATATTTTCCGAATCGAAACAAATAAGTTCTAACAGAATTTTTAAAAAACGAGGGTCCGAGAACTTTTTCGATCCCTGGTTAAGAGTGATATGTATGCACCTTGGTGTCGCGTGAGAGCAACATTTTTAACGCCTCTGTAATTGATAGATCACTACATAATCGATTTGTTTCAGCCCGTTCAACCAATGTACCAAGTACCTCAAGTTCCACCGCAACAGGTAGATGAGCGTAGCGATACAAAAGACCAGCTACTTCTTAATTACCAGTTATTAATAACTAAAAACTAAACGTGTCACGCGCGCGAAGTTTCAGCAAGCAACGGGTCAACCACCTGTACACCAACAGGTTCCTGTGCAACAACAGGTTCCTGTGCAACAACAGGTTCCGGTGCAACAACAGGTTCCGATGCAACAAGTACCTGTGCAACAGCATATGCCAACTCATCAAGTACCTGTCCAACAAGGACACGCTCACGGCCATGGTCACGAACACCCGCAACAAATACTTAATGCTGCCAATATAGTAAACGAAAAAGCGTACGTTGCTATGATTTTTTTTTTATACACGCAGTGCGCTCGTTAAATGTCTAAAAATTCCTTGAAATTTCGTTCTCGTACAGCCATATCGCGGAGCATATGGACGTTCCGATAGATATTAGTAAAATGACGGACCAGGAGTTGCAGTTCCATTATTTCAAGATGCACGACGCGGACAACAATAATAAGCTAGACGGTTGCGAACTTATAAAGTCCCTGATCCATTGGCACGGTATGTATTTAGCTATTAATTACTAATCAGAACGTATTATTCGACACGGCGGCAAGTGTGTTGTACGTAACTACTCTGGTACGCTCAGAACAAGGTAACAAAGAGGTAGGAGGACCCAACGCCGCGGAGAAATTATTTAAGGACGAGGAGTTGGTCACATTGATAGACCCGATACTCTCTATGGATGACACTAATAATGACGGGTACATAGATTATCCCGAATTTATACAAGCGCAGCAAAATGCAGCAGCTACTGGCCGCCAGTAGTTGCTCACCGTGGTGTAATATGGAATGCAATTAAACGATATTTTTATTTCGTTTCGAACAAACATACAGCTCTATTTATAAGCATCTCACGACCTTCACTTGTTACAGTATAAGTGTAAGTAATGGTACAAGTTTGCGTACAACTGATATTATTTTCATTCTCTACATTCCCCCACCCCGAAAATGCGAAATGTATTGAAAATTAATTTTTTAAGCTTCAAAGGAACAAATTTATTTTTCATCTCCGCGATTATTATTTCTTCCGATGTACATACCGAAGAATTAGTACTGTAATCTAAATGAGAAAACTAATTAGAATAATAATTGAATAAGATAATCATTAATATTTGAATATTTGGTGATTGATGATAAGTGATATATTAAAGGTATTTGAAAAATATTCCGTATGATTCAGTTTACTCGAATGGAGTTCAATGTTCATCTATCATTAAAGATGCAAAACCTCTCCGACTTTCTAGATAAATTATTATTTTCGAAGTATGAAATCCGAGTGCTTCCATCATTTTGTCCACATTTCACGAGAATTAGAATTGCCGAGCTTCGTGAAGCTTGGCAGTGATGTGGCCTTTGCCGTTAACAATAAGACAGCGCTAAGTACCGAAAGATTTATGCATATAACACGTATGTAATCTGCATTACGCTCAATAGTGTCAATTAGTAAAATTTATATAAATACAATTCTTCATCTAGCTAGATTTTAGGGATAAAAAACATACAATGTATGTGGTATACATATTATCATATTGCTACAAACTCGAATACATATGTATATTGAAATGTGCTTTGTACTTGGCACTTCTCATGCATTTAACGTACAAAAGACTATACGAACGTAATTTTCTACGATTGGTTAATATAATTTTCAGAGCAACGATTCTGTTATCAAGAATCATAAAGATGTATTACGCAGCATATGATTGTAAAAATGATATATAAATATAGCTTTATTTCTTATAAATCGTTAGCTTTTCTCCGTTTATGCGGGACCGTGGAAGTTATACATACATAAATGTGTTCAAGTTCCCTGATATGAAGAATTTTATTGCACCGAAGTCTCCCCCAATTACACAGCAAACTATGTGATAAACATTACACTAAACATCGCGCTATTCAGGAATGCCTAAATTTACATTTCTGCTCGTATTGTCAACATTTTCCGTCGTCAAATCTATAATCTAACGTACATACAAATTAAAGCATTGGCTGGTGAGATATAAATTATTCGAGCGAGAATCGATTTTATGAAACGCTTTAATATTTCGTTATGCATATATAAATTTAACAGAATATATTCATTTTCTCGTACAGTACAAGTGTACTAAAATAATATGTATATTTCATATACATACCAGGGATCGAAAAAGTTCTGAAACTTTTCAATAGGTTCCATTTAAGGGGGTAGTGGACTATTAGATACGTAAAATCGATAGTTTCTTTAACGCTAAATTACGTTCATACCAAATAATCGTTATAGTCCTGCTTTTCACAATCTATTGTGGGCACGTTTGCGAGTAATTACTAAAAAATAAATCGTTGGAATGTATAAAATTGTCGAAGTTATTAATCGTTGAAGATAGCCTTGTACGGCGCACCGCTGCAGGTGGTGTACATCGATTCAGGTGAGCCAATCATTTGAAAGCAAAATGCTTTGGGGTGAGTACTTTATACACCAAAATGTACAGAGTGGAACTTTGGCGATGAATTTGAACAAAAATTGTGGAAGTTACGCACGAATCAATTTTTCCTCGACATTTTTACGGAAAAAAATCGTCTTTAATCAGTTATAAAATGTTTTATAAACATCCAATGTTGATGCGGGAATTCCACTCTGTAGAAGAAGGAATTCTACACGTCCAGTAAAAATTTCAAGTGAAAATATTCATTGGTTCAAGAGTTATGATGTACACCATGTCTGAAAATGGTGTTTCGAGAAAAACGGCTTCAAAGTTAAGTCCCCTATGCCAATACCGCTCTGCGAGGCCGCGCACTCAGTTACGTTCGCTGCTATAACTTCTACAATCATTTGAATTTCTTCATGACATTTTGTTTAAAATGTTCATAAAGGATAAGACTTTCAGAATCAGTAAAAAAAAAAAATCGATTTTTTGAAGCTGAAATAGTTCACTACCCCCTTAAAACAAATGCCGCGGAACGTTTTTAAAAATGTTCTCACATTATAAGTTCTCAGAAGAACCGATAAAATAAAAGTTCTTGAAAATAAAAGTTCTAGTTGGAATGGAACTTATAAAATATAAGAATAAAAATTTCTGTATAACAGGAACAGATATTTTGTTCACCGATATTAAAAAAGTTCTCAATCGTTGTAACATATTGTTAAATAAAACTTGTACCTAATAGTTGAGTACTTTCCTTTATCTTTTGAAAACTTTTTTAATAAATGTTCTAATGTAACTTGTTTCCATGGAACTTTTATTATATAGGTTCTAAAATATCTGTTCTATGAGAACACTTTTTAAAGAAGTTCCTGAAGGTAGCATTTGTTTCATTAAAAATTCCACAGAAACAGATATTTTCCAAATCGAAACAAATAAGTTCTAACAGAATTTTTAAAAAACGAGGGTCCGAGAACTTTTTCGATCCCTGATACATACACGGTATCGTGTATGGAACGAAGTCTTCATTAAATACCGAATGTTGCTCATACCAAGTACACACATACATATGCAGACACAAATTGATTGCTCTCAATTCGTATCGAAACCGTATGATTAAAGTAGAAGCACTTTTTTTTATTGTGTATCGTGTATTCGTGTGGCCATTTAAAGTCGTATGAAAATATCACCGAACACATTTGACTAACTAAAATTCATACTTACGGTTAGAGATACATCCCATTAACTAAATAATCCGCATCATGAGCGTACGGCCCATGACGTCTTCCGCGTCTTCGAACGACTCGTAAACGGCAAGCAATTAATGCAGCTGTAATGGCTGTTATTGCAAGTCCTAAAGCCAAAGATATCACCGCCCCTCTGGGTCTTAAACCTTCGCTTTCGCTTGCTTGCTTCAAATGATCTGCCGTTAAAGTATTTCTTCCATGCTCTCTGCTGTGATCTTTAATAACTATTAAACTTTTATGCTCTACGCGAAAGAAGCATTTAAACGAAATAAACATGAGTAATTGTTGAATAGTATGTACGACAGAAAGAAAGTAACATTGATAACCCACCCTGCGGCTCCTTTGCCTGAACGTGATTAAATTTTGGCGCCTCGTTTGCCAGCATACTTCCTTTCACCTTATTTTCATTAACTTTCTTCTCGTGAACGACATGTTTCTCCCCTTGCTGGTTGATTTGCTCAGTTTCCTTGTTCTTCGATAGTACATCCGTCTGCTCGTGCGATATCTATGACAACTCTGCATCAATATCGCGATAAATCGAAATACATAATATTATGTAGCACAAGAACGAACGTAGACTAACGTCGCACAGAGGTGTAGTTGTAATAGCGAGGCTCTTGTCCATTTCATTAATCGGTTTCTGTTGTATATTCGATGCCGGGGAAGGAGACGGGAAGACCTGAGTGTTTTGCCATACTCCTCTATTTGGGGACACTAGGTGCGACGTAAATGGGTGTCTTACATCCATGAATGCACTGCCAGCAGAAAATTTTCAAATAATTCTAACATATTCTTATAGACCGAGAGCCAGTGAACATTTTACCTACGTCATTTTTAAATGGAAATAATTCTTATTTTATGAAATCATATATACAGACGATAACGGAAACCATCGTCTGGCGGCCGGGCGTTAAAACAACGACGCGTGGGCGGACGTTGAAAGTGCAAAAAAAAACAGTAAAATTACGTCATTTTTTAATGGCTGATTTTTTGTGTGGTAATTAATAACATAATGGTAAGTTATAAAAAAATGTTGCCAGACGTTTTTATTAGAACTTAAAGGGCGCCAGACGGTCATATAGTTGCATTTTTACAATGATCATTTACGTCATAGATAAATGGCTGTTTCTTTTTTAAACTTTAATTTAGAAGCCCTTTAACACTAATATACAATTGCCAGACGAAAATCGCGGAACTAACACCTTGCCAGACGTGAGTACAGTCTCGGGCGGCACGCACATCGACACCTCGACGCTACGCGCTTAATCCATTACTGTAATACTTCCTCAACAATTATATACGTTTTCCAGACATACATATCGAAACTAACATTTTATCAAACAGCTGCAATGTTAAATGTACATACCTTTTCGCTGTTGGCGTGGGGAAGCTATTCCACGTCAAAACGGATAGGTGAAATTTTAGTTTCACCGATTCTCTTCAAAATTACAGCATTTGACGATAACCTTGCAAAAACAAAGCATACTGAATTTTAAAGGCCTATGTCAAATAGTCTTCGAAATATTTACTGTTAAAGTTTTAAAAATTGAAACATAATCGGCTGACGCGTCATCAGATAAACTGTAATATCTCGGTCATTTTTAAAGATAATGCCTCCGTCTTGGGCTCATTTTAAAGCTGAAGGAATGCTTTCTCAACCCGTATATAGAATATTTTGTTTATTGTTAATAAACTTAACAGTAATCGATGTCAAAGTTTCAAATCGCGATTTGACGTCGTTCCCACCCACGATCCGGCTTGAAAAAAATACCATTTGATTCGTTGAGCCATCAGCTAATAAATGCGTTTTTCAAAAAAGTGGAGAGATTTTGGGAACAGTCAACAAAAAAATAAAACTTACGACAGTGCACACCGCTTGGAACTGCACGGATCCCGTGGTCAGTCCGCACTAGGGTTTATACAAAAACCGACTTTTGAAAAAACCGGTTTTCGAATTTTCACAAAAAATATAGTTAAAATAGTAAGTAAATATTTGTACTTATTTTAAAAAATCTCAGTTTCCTTAATATTATGGAATTACGAAAATATAACAAAATAAAATATACTCTATCTATAAAAACCAAATAAAAAAAAATATAATAATTAAAGCCCGTACAAAATATAAATATTTTAAAAGGTGTTACCAAATTATATATCTTTATTCCTTTAGTATTTTTTTTTGAGAATATGATTAGTTTTACAGTAAACTGTTACCTACTACATAGTTTTCAATCAAATAATTAATTCATTTCTGCATATTAATTCTAGTATTTATATGAAACCGGTTTTTTAAATTTAAAACCGGTTCTCGAATTTTACAAATTTATAAATAAAACCGGGTTTTAAACCCGGTTTTTTAAAACCGACAAACCCTAGTCTGCACGCACGCGTTTTCGAAACAATCGCCTAGCGTAGGAAAGTATTTATATACGATGCAATAAAACAAACTTTACGTTCAGTGTTTTCAGTATTCTCGAGAAAAATAATAGGAATATGTGCTCACTATTGCTAATCTTTTATATGGTGAGCAGATATTCTCAGCATTCCTTCAGCTTTAAAATGAGCCCAAGACGGAGGCATTATCTTTAAAAATGACCGAGATATTACAGTTTAACTGATGACGCGTCAGCCGATTATGTTTCAATTTTTAAAACTTTAACGTTAAATATTTCGGCCTTTAAAATTCAGTATGCTTTGTCTTTGCAAGGTTATCGTCAAATGCTGTAATTTTGAAGAGAATCGGTGAAACTAAAATTTCACCTATCCGTTTTCACGTGGAATAGCTTCCCCACGCCAACAGCGAAAAGGTATGTACATTTAACATTGCAGCTGTTTGATAAAATGTTAGTTTCGATATGTACGTCTGGAAAACGTATATAATTGTTGAGGAAGTATTACAGTAATGGATTAAGCGTAGCGTCGAGGTGTCGATGTGCGCGCCGGCCGAGACTGTGCTCACGTCTGGCAAGGTGTTAGTTCCGCGATTTTCGTCTGGCAATTGTATATTAGTGTTAAAGGGCTTCTAAATTAAAGTTTAAAAAAAGAAACAGCCATTTATCTATGACGTAAATGATCATTGTAAAAATGCAACTTTATGACCGTCTGGCGCCCTTTAAGTTCTAATAAAAACGTCTGGCAACATTTTTTTATAACTTACCATTATGTTATTAATTACCACACAAAAAATCAGCCATTAAAAAATGACGTAATTTTACTGTTTTTTTTTGCACTTTCAACGTCCGCCCACGCGTCGTTGTTCTAACGCCCGGCCGCCAGACGATGGTTTCCGTTATCGTCTGTATATATGATTTCATAAAATAAGAATTATTTCCATTTAAAAATGACGTAGGTAAAATGTTCACTGGCTCTCGGTCTATTATTCGACGCTCCATTTTCTATTCGCGTTCTACTAAATCGATATCTTACGCGTCCGCTTCCTTTTCTCCTATAACGCTCGATCCCTTGTGATTGAAAATATGCGGTTGATCCTCTGTAAACGTGCGATGCAATATTATTCGATTTAAAACACGTAAACATGCCTCGCGGCTTAACCGCGCAAGTTCATACACACTACTTACGCTCGTAGGTGTTCAAATTATTTGGTTCGCGATAAGAATTAACGGCATTATAAATGTTCTTATCCTGCTCGTACACGGGTTGATAATCCCATTGGTATCCTGGAGCACCGAAGCCTTTATGCAACTCAGGTATGTCCATTTGCTGCGGCGGATATAGAAGAGGAGGCTGCTGTTGCGGCATCATTTGATGAGCTACGTTAGCCAATTCCCAAGGCTTGGGATTCGCTCCTGGAACACGAGGGTACAGCGGAGCAAGAGATTTATGTTGATCGACCGTTTGCTGATATTTTATAATATCAACAGGCAGAAGCGGCGCGGGCTGAGGTGCTTGTATTATGGGAGGAGAGATCGTTGGCTTCTCCACGGGGCACGCGAGGTCTGCCGCTTCGTCCGATCCGTCAGCGCATTGCGGAATGCCGTCGCATACGTTGTATATAGCGATGCAGACTCCGGACGAACGACACTCGTATTGGTTATGGCTACAAGCTAATGTATGCAAGTATATGTTAGTGTTTCTTTCCTATGTACCGTTATAATTTATATGATTTCTTGAATCTTAAATTGGACCTTGCTTAGCAGGCAGGGAGGGTGTTGTTAGCGATAGTTTTGGCGTTAGAGTGGCGATTAGTTTTACGGAAGGCTCTGAAAAGAAGTATTCCCCTGGCACCGGGTCTGCCGATTTCCTGCGTCCAAAAAATTTGATCGTCTCATTGTTGTCGAAGCGTCAGCGAGCAGAACGATCACTTACCTAAGAGATTTCAATTCGTGTTCCTGTTGAGAGATTCGAATCTCTTCCTCCAGTTGCGCATTGTTGCGCGGATAATAATTAATGCGTACCGCGCTACTGTAATTAGCGTGAGTGGTGAATTTACATTTAAAATCGTGTTGTGGTCCGCATTGGAAGAGGTAGCAACTCCCGGGTTTCTGTAGGACATAAATGTAGAATCAATTCGTCGTTAGCGGTGTATAAGTAAATAACGAATGTCCGATGTGTACGGTGATTTTTATTACTAACTAGCTGACCCATTACCCGGTTTCACTCGGGAATTATTTATGATGTTTGAAAAATAAAAAAGCCTAAACCAAAAAAATAAATAGCCTATAATCTAATCTAGGACGTGTGTAATGTATATTCAGAATTTCAATGAAATCTGTTCAGCCGTTTAGGCGTGAAAGAAGGACAAACAAACAGACAACGTTTCACTTTTATATATTAGTAAGGATCTATTGTTATTTACTCTATGGATAGAGCAGATACGTTAATAGGAGATATGGGAAATGATACTTAACTTACTGTGTACTATTAAAAGTGTATTTGCGATTAGTTTCCTAAAAGTCACGATACGCATACGTGAGTCGCGAGCACAGTAACCGAATTTTAATACTTTAGGAAGAGATGTTGTTGCGTGGATATAGTAGAGAGGCGTATAGGAATACATGTACCTTTTCCTCAAAAACAAACACGTCGCAACCGTCCGTATCACAGCAAAATTTTAGGCATTCCTCTTTAGAATCGAATTCGTCCTCGTTCAAGTACTTGGCACCCATGTCTCGGGACTCGTGCGTCCGAATAATTTTATCCCTGTGAATGTCAAAGCGATCGGGGCACATCTTGTAATTGCCCCGACTCATGCCAATTCGTTTCTCATTCGTCTTCATTAATGTTTCACTATTCACGCAGCAGAAGATCGTAAAAAAGTGGAAATAGTAGACTCGCAAGGCTCTGTAAAACATCATGCTATATGTACATACACGGAGTGCAAGCGAGCGCAAGCAACCCCTCGGACGCCAGTCACATACATAGGTAAGTAAGTACACAGTTGTACGCAGTCGTACGCACTACGCAGTCAAAGAGCCGCCCGCGCGCTGCGCAAGAAACTATACATATAGGGCTCGATTTATAAGCTGAGGCGAGTGAGAAAGGCGCGCATGCTTTCCAGGATTCCGAATTTGATCAATAACTTTACGTTGCATTACGTTGTCTTTTTATTACGTTAATTGGGGTGATTAATGAATTATTCGAGGTAACGCGACAACGTTATTATTCGTTTGCGTGTTAAATGCAACAATTATGCTACGATATATGTATATTTGGAAGCTTAATATCCTTGGAGTCTATTATATTCGCGGGCTTTCAGTTTAAAATCATATATGCATAACGTCACGCTTGTATGCAGTGGCGCACCTAGAGAGGGGGCCAAGGGGCCCTGGCGCCCGCAAAGAAAAAGCAGATTAATGTAACCACGACCATGGGCGCCCGAGGGGGGTACAAAAGGGGCAGTTGCCCTCCCTGGATTTTAAGAAAGAATCGCTTAGTTCCCAAAACAGATCTTTATTAAGTTTATACTAAACACAGGAATATTTTTAAATATCGGTTTTAAATTTTTAATTAAATTGGCACTAGGGTAGATGTCCCGATTAACGTGCTCGGTCCCAATTACCGTGCTTTTGGACTTAAAGACGCCGTACAAAAAACTCGCGTAAATAAATAAGGAAATAAATTTTTTTAATTAAGTTAAACTATTAATGTATGTGTTACAAACGAGAAAGTTGCGTTTTTAAACAACTAAAGCATAGTAAAAAAATTTCAAAAATGCATATGAAGATTTCGATGGATTTACCTAAATCCTTACCGGAAACGGTAAGGAACACGTACTTTACAGAAGTGAATAAATTGATAATTATCATGATTTGCACTTATGTAAAGTGTTTAATATATTATAAAAGGTTCAAGTTTTATGAAAAAATAGCAAAATGAGCACTTTTGAAACGTTTTCGTATTTTTAAAGTGAATCCGGTAATTGGGACAGGAATTTAACGCTTGTCCCTATTACCGTGACCTTCGAAGCCCACTGGCTCTCTCTGGGCGGTATTCTTAAACGTGTCTTAAGATTAAGATCTTAATGCAATTGCTTAAGATGCCGCCTATAACGGAACGCACCCATTGTAACACGTTCCGTGCAGGAGTTTAGCAGCAGGAAACGTTACCATCGTTACCACGTTTCGAAGGTCACGACACAGTCACGTCGAGCAACCGATAAATTATATTTATCGTTTATGTCGCTGTTATGTTCTATTTATGAAACAAAAATTACGGAATACTTGTGACACCTACGTTCCATGACATTTACATCTGGATTAATATGTAGCCTATACGTAAGAAGAGTTACATAAAAATTATATGTTTTGTGTGACTTTTCAGTTATGTTCATAGGTTATATTGCTGCTATGTTCTATCTATGTAACAAAAGTTACAGAACATTGTGACACCTGTATTACGTAGCGGTTATATTTTGTACATGTAACAGAAGTTACAGAATTTGTGACTTCCATGTTACGTAGTATTTACAAGTTGTGCTGTGGGGGTAGTAGCATAAAGTACAGGGTCATTTGCGATATTTTATATCAATTTTTCGTCATTATCAGAAGAAACCTGCAATTTCGTTGACATGTTTTCACGCGTTATTGAAAATCATCCAAGGCGCGTACGTCTAATGCGGACACCACAGTTAAAAATCGATTCCTGGAATAATCGGTAAAATAATCGACATTTCAGAAAAAAATCGATCTATTCTAGAAGAATCGAATAGAATCGTCATATCAGCGTCGCCGGGGAATCGGTTGTCGACGCTGGTTGGCTGCGGCCTCACTTGGTTTGGCTAGCTTCGCTTGCCTTGGCGCTGGTGTCGGTTCGTTTTACATCTTGGCGTTGATTGGTTGACGCGCGGCGCATCACGCGCATGCGTGGACGCGTGTAATTTTCCCCACCACTCGAATAGTCGGCGGGCGATGTGGACTCAAGTGGAACGCAATCCAGGCGCGTACGAACCCCATTCCTGCCCGTTCCACTAGCTTTTCGCCCGCGAAGCTCACAACCGCTTATAAGCAAGTGGAACGGCAAATCACTACGGTCGTGGACCGGGCGATTTGGGCCCAATTGGAACGCACCCTAAGCAAGCCTTAAGTACCATTTTCTTGACCAAGCAAATCTTAAGTTCGGACTATGAATACATGACGTCTTAAGCATAACTTATTCCGATAAGGCCGACTTTGTCAAGAAATTCTTAAGCACATGCTTAAGCAACGACTATGAATACCGCCCTTAGACCATATTAAGGGGTTAGGACACAGTAACGGGCCAAGAAAGCAGACGATTTTTAAACGACGATAATAAGAAAATTAAACAATCGATTATTATAAGGTTTTGTGTTTTAGTTCACTATATTATGAACTATAAGAAAAGCATATAATATTTACAAAATAACAATTGTACGGCGTACAATGTCTCCATTTAAAATGTCCTTTTTTTCCGGATGACCAATTGGTGGGCCGGATTCCGGAAAATCGGATGAACTGTAACAAAAACCCCAAAAATGTCATAAACTATAATATATTTCCTAGGCATTGACGATCCAACATTTCAATTTTTGCGAAAATTTACAAAATGGTCGATGTTTTTGTTTATATTTTGTACTATAATTAAAAAATTCAAAATGTTGGATCGTCAATGCCTAGGAAATATATTATAGTTTATGACATTTTTGGGGTTTTTGTTACTGTTCATCCGATTTGCCGGAATCCGGCCCACCAGTTGGTCATCCAAAAAAAAATGGACATTTTAAATGCACGGCGTACAAATGCTGTTTTGTAAATATTATATGCTTTTCTTATAGTTCATAATATAGTGAACTAAAACACAAAACCTTATATTAATCGATTGTTTACTTTTCTTATGATCGTCGTCTAAAAATCGTCTGTTTTCTTGGCTCGTTATTGTGTCCTAACCCCTTAAGACATCTTTAAGACGTCTGTGCGGAGACATTTCTAAGACGTCTTTCCGAGTAAGTGTTTAGGACGTCTCTAACGCCCGATTTCTTCATCTCTGGACAAAGTCCCGGTTAGCTAGCGCCCAGCTAGATGCTATCTGCCAGATGGCAGTAGCGCGTGTTTCTTCACGCTTTTGGATCCTATGGTTAACTGACTGAAAGGTTGACGCGGCAACGCCGCAAAAAAGGTTAAGCGACAACTTCATTGCGAAACTGTTCAAAAGTGATCGCATGGTGATCGCCAGTAATCGATTCGATCGATTGACGCTATTGAACGCTGTTCAAAAGTATTGAAAAAGGGATATACGCTGATTGAAGCCATTGAGGTAGATTATTGCAGTACATTACACTTATATCGCTCATTTGCTGTAACAACGACATTTTGAGTTATTAGTATAGAAAAAGCGGTTGTATTCTCCCTTCAATTGCTTCGTTAATTATCATTACCGTTTCCTTCTTTAATCGAAAACGGCATCGAAAATCTATATCATCCCAGCAATCCACATGATCTTTCCTCACTCTTAATATATACGGTCGTCGGATTCTACAAAATATTTCTTCATCCCCTTCTTCTTCAAAATGTTCAAAAACGTTAATATTCATGATCACATCCATTTCTAAATTTTTTCGTCGAAGCGCCTTTTACAACAAAACTAAAATCGCTTGACGTCGCAAAGTATACACTGGCGTCCAGAACAGTTTCACAAGCATAACTCTGTTTCACATTCCCTACTTCCCCCACTACTGCAAAAACGCACTAACTGGCAGTTCCAGCAGTTATCCGGTGCCCGAACCTCTAGTCAAATTGACCGGAGGACAACTGGCAGATAACTCGAGACTGGAGGTGAAGAAATAGGCATGTGCCAGATATCTGCCAGATAACTCTGACTGGCAGATATCTGGAGGTGAAGAAATCGGCCGTAAGACGTCCATGACAAGACGTTTTTTAAACGACTTCGTTTAGATGTCTTAAAGACGCATGGATAGTACGCGACCGCCAGGCGGCGACAGGGCCGAGCGCTTCTCGCAGGTGGGTTACAGCAGTCATGCCTATAAGAGAGCCGGGCAGATCATATACCGTAACTCTCTAGTACCGGCGTTTTTTGTAGAAGGAAATTTATATTTTCGACTTGAACTTGAATATGCCAAAAAATGTCTCGATCATTCGCTATTGCAAGACGTTCTTCTTTTTTATGAAGAAACGAAAATATTGAGCAGCATGAAAATTGACTCTCTCAAATGAGGACAAGAGCGCAGTGACTCGACGGGCTTCTTTTTTCAAAATACTTAATTTCATTAACACGAATCAATAAACACGAATCAAGTCACGCTTAATATCTCTAATATCTCTTTAAAGAGCTGCAGTAGGCCTAATCAAGACCTTACGAAGACGTCTTTGAGGCGTCGTGAAAGTCTGAAATGGACGTCTTTAAGACGTCTTCACGACAACTTAAAGACGTCTTATAGACGTCTACAAGGCGTTTAAAAGACGTCTTAATGACGTACGGTTTCCTGACTCAGGACATTCAAAAATGTCTATAGACGTCTTTAAGACGTCTTTCAGAAAACAGCAGACGTCTTTAAGACGTCTTGAAAGTTTGAAATGGACGTCTACGCGACGTTTAAAAGACGTCTACAGGGCGTTTATAAGACGTCTCAAAGACGTCTTACAAAGACGTCTACAAATTGTTCAAGAGACGTCTTAAAGACGTACGGTTTACTGACTCAGGACATTCAAAAATGTCTATAGACGTCTGTAAGACGTCTTTCAGAAAATAGCAGACGTCTTTAAGACGTCTTGAATGTCTGAAACAGACGTCTTAAAGACGGCTCATAGACGTCGAGTGCTATCTGGGAAAGTTGCCCCCATCCTCTGGAAAAATGTCTCCGGACGCCCTTGACCACGACTGAAGTAATTTAAGAGTTTTGTAAAAGGAGCGGGAAACTGGATTTTATTCTTTAAATAAATTTCTATGGTCACCTAATGAATTTTATTGGATTTGCGTTGAAAATATTTTTATCCCTTCAACTCGGCTCCCCCAAGTTCAAATGCTGAGCGCGCCAGCAGTCCAGCAGCGCGTGCAAATCACGTGCCGCGGTTCGAGTAACCATAACCGCCAACTTTGGTAATTTTCAATTAAAATGTGCTTCGGTATATTACAATACGAGGGTTGTAGGATAAGTGACACGAAGGCTAGGCAAGAGAATAGGAAATATTCGGTACGTGACATTACCTTGACTACTAAATTTGTTTAATTAAATCAACCGAAATGAACAAACATTAACCGAATACGAAATGCTACCAGTAGAGGTAAAAAAGGAATATCTTCATTGTTGCTCCGTTATTCTTCCGTCACATGATCATGACGCACGCGTATGAAAAATCAATCGAAACAAACGTTTGTAGTAGCAGCATAAACAAGTTGCTGTTGGTTATAAATGAACAAAGCAGGGATCTGTAAATGAATTAAAAAGTGCGCACTTCGATGAGAATATTTGCTATTTATTTCTTCGTATCATATATCTAACTAGGATTTTGTATACACTTCTGTAGCCTAAGTACAATAACAGAAACTAATCAATCGATTCGCATAATTCTTACTTCTATAGATAAAACTTCTGTCAGTTTATGGAATGATTTTGTGTGTGTGTGTGAGTGTGTTAGTGTGTGCGTGCGCGCGCGCGCGCGCGTGTTTATGTGTATATAGATGCGTAGGTGTGTAACATTCTTGCTTGTCTTTGAAACTTAAATCATTGTAACACTTTTAAAATGCTCCTTCTATAAATCTAAATAATTAATAAATATCGTCGCCACTGTACCATGATTAAGCGAAGGTGTTCTTTTGATTTTCATTTAAAATTGAATGAATTCATCAGAGATATTACAATTGAAAAAATGTTACAGATCTGAGACACACTTTCAGCTTAATATATTACATGTCCGATGATTATCCTATAATCTATAACTATATCAATCACATGTAGCGTACAAAGTTAGCAGAACTGTATAAATCGTCCGCATCATTTAGAATTGCACTGCTAACAACCATTTTAAAAACGAATATTCCCCGTGGAACAGTCGATTCTAAGCATCAGTAAAAATATATATATATATATATATATAATTAGATAATTACGCTTATTTCGCTAAACAGATCTGCGCCATTCGAGTGGTGCTGCTATCCGACTCGTACTCAGTGTGCAGTATTTCATTTAAAGGTTTAAAAATGTAAAAAAATTACAAATTAAAGTTTGATATTTAGAACACCAAACTCAATAAAGACATTACGTTAGGTTTTATCGACAAACAGGAGTATAATGTATATCGATGTAATGTACGGAAATTATTTGTTACACGGAAATCTATATTTGTATTATTTTTGATTGTATCGTAAATATGTATTTCGACGTTACATATGCAATTCTCCCATGCAGGCTTATCGCTACATTTCATTTGAATCACAAATCACTTCTTAACTTGCACCCAGAAATTAACAGTCAAAAGAAGCAGAAGAGTTTGCTTGTATAATTGGAAATACATACATACATATGTGTACGGATCAGTGCAATCTTATATTAATTTATATTAATGGAAGTCAACAATTGAATTCACTAAAAATCCATTGTTTGTCTAACTAAGGCATATGCTGAATGTAATTTAATTATTCAAGGATATTCTGATCTTTTATATACGTATAGTAAACTGATTGAATTCAGATAAAAGAATCTTGCTAGTGAAATTTGCTGGATCAGTGTAATGTTGAATGATAAAATGCCCTATTCGCAACGTTGCTGCGTTTGCTTTACAACGAACATTATTACATGTCCGTAAGTGAAATATATCGAGAGATTTTCGAGTCCCTAGGTCTGTTTGCAATACAACACAGCACAGCACAGCACAGAACACGTGTCACCGAACAGATACGATTCCTTAGCGCAGAATCCTTGGTATCCGTTTTTATATAAAACAAACTTTCGGATATCTTTTTCTACAGAATGTACACGTGATGCATTTTCATATTATGTTGAATGTGCATAAATAGTATTATGCACTTGAATGCATATAAATTTCTTAAGGTTTAGGCACATAGAACACACAATGATATCGTAAAATCATGTGCATAATGCAGCTTCAATTACGCGGGTATATCTCTCCGCGCTCACCGCGGTATGTACACGGTTGCCTCGCCCTGCGCATGTAAATATGGTTAAAAAGTTATAAGGATTTCATTTGCCTCGAATAGGATCGAAAGATTTCTAGAAAGACACCCTCCGTTTATGCCCACAGCCGTATACCTTTAATCAACATATGCCCTCGTAATTGCAGCACGCATTATGCACATTCCGTACAAGAACATTAGGAATACGCACGAAAATACAGTGCGTACGAATATATAGTTTCATTTAATCTTATATGTATATAACACGACACAACAAATACTGTTAGGTGTATCTTAAGGCACTCGTGCGAATAAAATATGAAATGGTTAAAACAAACAAACAAACTTGTCAAACAAGAAACATTAAGTGGAATAACAATCGATAGACTTCTACATTCTCCTATTTGGTTGAATTTCACAATAAAATTAGATCTTTCGCTCTAATGAAAACGACTTCCACCGCATGTCTGTCTATTCTTTGGAATGTAAACCAGGAAAAAAGGAAACTATGACACGATTGTCAATATAGTCTGTTAACCCTGTACGAGTATGTATAATACCTGTTTTTTTAGCCTCTTAACAAGGAATATATCTATTTCGCTTTTTCTATACAGCCAGGAACTTATTCGTTAAGAATTTTTTTTTCTTACTCCTCATATATATCGATATAGTATAATATAAGAGCAAAACAGTGATAACATTTAAAACAATTAGAAACTTTTCATTATCGTATGAACAGTAACTTATTAGGCACATTTAAATAGTTTCGATCAAATGTAAACATGTGACAGGGGGAGTGAACAGGTATTATTGTATTATGTGTAAATTTCTGCATGAGCTATGAGATGTTAGTATTTATGTAAGATACGTAACAAAACAAACAACGATATGTAATATATATATATATATAAAAGAAAGTCAACAAATTATCTATTATAAGTAATGGATAAATTAAAAATAAGCATTCATGTTTTTTCGGTTAAGAAGATATAAATAATAGATTTAAAAATTCGAAATCCCTTATATACATGTGTGTATATATATATATATATGTACAACTAGCGGTATCCGCGGATTCTTTTCGTGTATATTATTTCTACAATATCTCTTTCAACATATCTTTATATACCTTGTGTATATATATATATTATCATACATATAAATTTGATTTAGAATCACAGTATGTATGCATTTGAAATGATCTTTTCGTATAAAATTTTCGTAATCCGAAGTTTACAGCAATAACTTGGTTATTTTGCATTCATATTTTCTCTTCGTCGTATCGATCCTAAAAACCTTAACATCTCATAGTTCATTCATTTCGTCGTCTTATATTCTTATAACGTACAATATAGACATCTTTCGTATTGACTACCCCTGCTTAAAATATATGATTTTATACAAATGTAACCGTATATGCGTGCACCCTTGGATCTGTTTAACGCCCCAAGGGTACACATCTTTTAAAACAAGAACATAATATAGATATAACACAATAAGTATATTATGTTATGTATGTACGTATGTATATCTATACATCATATACATAAGTCTTTTCGCATTATAAATAAAAATTTATAACGAGCACATTCCCTTATTGTATTACTCGTAACTTGGTTTTGTACAAATAAAAGACTGCGTGGCCTTTCGAAAACTATAAATAATCTAACACGTATCATTTAGCTAAAATCTTTGGCTAAATATCTAACTATTCAAAATAAGTTTTCTTTTCAAGTAACATTCAACAATTAACATCGATCAACAAAGCGTTTCACGGCAAAGTTCACGGATGTTAATTCTTCTATAACTGTAATTGTACATACAATGGTGATGTTATTATAAATAGCAGTAATTATAATGAACATGTACCGTTCAATTGAGATTGAAAGTGTCACAGAATCCCTCGTTTTCTGTACTTTAATAGTACTTTATATATCTTTATAGTAGAGGTACTCACATCATCTGTTTGTTCCAGTATAAGCGATCACAGAAAGTGTATGCGCGTAGCCAAAATAATTTGCGGTAACACGTTGCTATCATTCTTTCGTTTTAACATCCAGTTGTGTATGCTCCACATACTTCGCGATATCCTGAAACATTGATAAGCACATAGTTACTTGGGAAATTTGACGAGCAACAGACGGTAGAATGGTGGCATTGCGTATGGAAATATAGAAATGGAGTGTGAAAATTAAAAGCTGATTATAATGCGATACCTGAACAGCGATTTGTAAAGGCGTTAGTTCTCCTATGGAACAATCGTTTCGTATCATGTTCGCCGGCAGAAGTTTTGGACAAGGTTTGCCAGTGAACAGGATGAAAAGAGTGTGAATACTCTTCCGTTGCGACAACTCCATGTAACGATGTTGATAACCAGCTAAGTGCCGTCGGTGTCGCGCCGTTGTAGGGAACCATCTCTCGCATAAGTTACAGTATCTTTTATGCTTTATTGTTGCCTGCAACGTTGCATTAGAGTGGATATGTATACAGGCAAAAGAGGCTAAGATATTTAAAACTAAGTTTAGCGAGCAAGATCCTCTTTACCTTTTCGTGGTATGCTAATTGTGTTATAATATCAGCGATGGTCATCTCACAGTCTTCATAGGAATGTTTCTCGTTCTCCTCCGCTTTCTCCATTGGAGTTATTACTTTGCTCTTCATATTTTCTACGTCCTCTACCGCATTGCCAACCTCCTCTTGATTCGTTATAACAGGTGGCGATCTAGAACTATCCCTATCTGAATTGGAATCAAAATTTAAAGCAAACTCTGGCACTAGTAATGGCATATTGTCTTCTTTCGACTTTCTTTCGCTCGAACTGTCTTTCTGATCCTGAGCGTCGTCAACGGTCCTCTTCTCCTCGGGCTTCTCTTCGCCAGACTTCTCTGTATTATTATGTACTGTATTATGTTTGGTAGATTGGTCAGAATTGTCAGCTCCCATATTCGAGGACGCCTCGCTCATTGTGCACCGACCAAATTTCTTAGAAGCTTTTAAAGAAATCGTATGCAACTCGGAAATACTGGTATACCCGCAGGTAGAAGCTGCAGGACAGTCCGTAGGGTTAGATATCTCGTCGCGCGGATGCTTCACCTCCATCCGTCTCTCTATGGAGGAATATTTCTCTTGCCCAGAGAGTCTTTCTTCGGCTTCTTCGATGGTCCGTTTATGACCAGATTTGTATTCTTTCCTTTCCGTATTTGCACATTTGCTGTGTAACTTGGAGCTCTCGTTGTCATAATCGCAACTTTTATTCTCAGACTTATAATAGGATTTCTGAAGATCTTTAAAGTTGAAACTTAAGCCTTGCTTCTTCTCTGCCAATGTTTTCGGCCTCGATTTCCTTCTCTCCACATCGTTTGTGGGCTTGTACGCAGGCCTAATTAGACACTTCTTTAATGTTTCCTTGGCAGCTAATACTTCCTTGACTAACAAGTCGTTGCAGTAAAAATAATCATTCGGTCTCGTCTCTGGACTTTCTGCTCGTTTATTTTGCAAAAACTTGTCCTGATTAGAAGTGTTCTGCAATGAATGTGGAAGATCCCTGAAATATGCTTTTGCTGATTCTTCGTTGGCGTATCCGTTTCTTGAATGCGACGCGAGCTCGTACTTTTCAATGTCTGATCCGGCAAGTTGCTCTGCAACCACGCTCGAGCCTTGTACATTATTGTTATCGATAAGTTCTAATTCCAGCTCCAATTGAGTTGGTATTGCGTCGTCTATATGTAGCCTATTTATATCTTCAAATTCGTTGTTCTTTGAACGTTGTTCTTCGTCTTCGCTACTGTCAGGGGATGCTGCAAGGATTTCTATGGTGGTCTGACTTTCGTCCGAGGAATCAACTTTAATGATGGAATTGCCATTGTCGTCAAAAGTACTTGAACGCATGATACCAGACATTAGGAATTTGTCTCCGATAGTAGGTGTACTTCTTCCCTTGCTTCCGAAAGATGAGCATTCCTTTTTCTCCACCACCAGATCATTGCCATTGTTGATCAAGAAATTTCTAAACGAACTTTCTCTGGTATCATTAGATTCGGTCCCTTCTCTTATTTCATCCTCACTTTCGCCATTTAAATCGTCACTCGTCACTTTATTACGAGAAAATGCTCTTCTCTTGCCCTTCTTCTTCAAATTCTTATTTCTATTCCTACTGTTACTT
Organism: Andrena fulva; assembly: GCA_946251845.1. Taxonomy (NCBI): domain Eukaryota; kingdom Metazoa; phylum Arthropoda; class Insecta; order Hymenoptera; family Andrenidae; genus Andrena; species Andrena fulva. The sequence goes on along the minus strand of OX276329.1, from coordinate 53,145,861 downwards.
TCATTCTCATTCTCATTCTCATTTTCAGTCGCGTCGATATCAGACACCTTATTCTTATCCAGAGATCTATGTTTATTGCCATCTGGACTAGTAGGAACGAAATCAACAGATGACGAAGACTTCGTGTTCGCTTTCATGTAATCGCAGTCGGACAATCTTCTCTGCTTATATTTAACAGGAGACAGATTTGATGCCGAGCTAGATCTACATAGTTTTACATTCCTATCGTCACTCGAGTCTACCTTTTTAATATCATTAATATCATCTTTAACGCACACGGGCATATTTACCACCATTGCGTTTATTAGAGACTTGTCTTTTAACGTGACTCTTGATTGCTTCAAATCCTTCACCATATAATCCAGCATTTGTAATCTTTGTAATTTGACTTTCGGCTGCCACATTGCTGACGTTTCGGTAGCCAAAGTCTTTTTACCCTTACTAATTTCGCATTTGAATTCCGCCCCAATTTGCGTCCTTTTTATTATAACTTTCGGAATCTTCTCAGTAATGCATTGTGGATATTTGTTCTTTATCTCGTCAGTTATCTCGTTCCTCGTGTCTTCCTCTCTTGTTTTCCTGCTTTTCCTGAATGGTACTTTTGAAAGACTCGTGTTTTCTCTGATGCTGTCTGGCGATACCAGAGAACCCTCGTCGTCGAGGCCGTCGTCGTCCTCCTCTGGCTTCTTGAGTTTCAATTTCGATACTTTATCAGCATCACTAGGCAGCGATCCTTGTAGCGTTTCATCTTTATCCCCAATATCATCATCGTTGTCAAAGTCAGTAGGTTCCATTTCTGAATTATCGTCCGTCTCAGTTTTCGTTGCTGAATTCCTGCTCTCCTGTGTCTTAATCTTCTTAATCGTCATCTTTGGAATGCTCTTTTTCGTGGCTTTCCGTTTCAAGTACAACTTCAAGTCCTTAGAAGATATGTCCTCCAATTTTATCTTTACCCTTGGTACTTTGCTTTCATAATTATTATACTTCAATGTGTACAATTCAGAATCGCTGTTCTCCAGGCTCATGCTGGTATCAGTGTGCTCCGACGGAAAAGACTGCGTCCGCCCGGATTTATTCTTCTCCAAGATTTCAGTAGTCGGAGTGACCGAACGAGATCTGCTTTTCATGATTATCATTTTTGGTATTTTTGGTCGGACGTCAGTTAACGGCTTTGTATCGTCGTTACGTTCGTCGATAGGACTCTCAGATTCTGTATGGTCTAATGAACATTCTGATTTCGGAGTTAAATGATCGGTTTTCTTTATAACAAGCTTAGGTATCGCTTTTATGTCCGTATCGCCCTCCGACGAATGACCCAAGCTTTTGTAAGATTCAAGCGAAGGCGACTGACACTCTTCTTCTTTCTGTACATTGGCTATAGTTTCGTTTTCTCTGTATTTAGGGCTTTCAACTGGAGACTCTTTGGCGCAGTAGGCGCTTAAGACGGGCATCTCGTTTTCCACCAAACAATCTCCACTACGATTAGTTTCCTCTTTATCAGGCAAAAACGTTGATTCTTCTGTTGGTATTTCCTTCACATTTGCCACGGCAACTTCTATTTCGTTTCCATTATTCAGAATCGAATTTTCAATGGTGTTATCGCCTTCAATATGATCTGTATCCTTTGAAAGACCTGGAAAGATGGATTCCTCAAACTTATCGGCTTCTAAAGTATCTCCTTCTTTACAACTTCTATTCAAACTTTCCGTATACTCGGTAGAAATACATTTTACATTTGCTTCGCCGGTCGTATCTATCTGCGCTACATGAGATTCCGATTCCTCTTGGTTTGTATAAGTACTTTTTGAAGTCTCCTTTAGCGAACTATTTCCCTCGTATTCTAAAAATTCAATATCTGCACTTTCTTCGCGATTCTCAGCCACCTTTGGACTTTGCGCATCCTCGATGACCCGGATACTTTTTTCTTCGCATTCGCATTCAAAAATAGATTTCTCAGCCTTTGCAAATATTCTCTCGGGCGTTTCATTGATCCCTGTTCTGGACAACGTTTCTGTTGGTCTAGTAGGTGTATTGCTGGAATCTTCTACTTTAGAACAAGTTTGCAATTCTGGTTCAACCATCTCCCCCGGATTTCTGTGAAGTTGTGAAATTTCTTTTGCTAGAGGACAATTATTTTCAGCGATTTCATCGATTTCATCAAGAAACTCTGACTCTGTAATCTGACTAGTGTTCTGGAAATTAGCAGCTGTGGCTCCTATAGGAGTCTGATTATCAGATGCCTTTATGTCTACAAAAGACTTGTTAAGATGTTCGGAGTGGTTGAAAGCGAGCATTCCAGTATTCTCGTTCTCCTCGAGTGCACGTGAGTTAGGCGTTCGATCATCTGCTTTTAGTGAGGATACATTTTTGGGCGACTTTGAACTTGATGATTCACCTCTGGCACTTACCTCTTTTTTATAACAGACAAAACTACCTTGTTGGTCTCTTGGGCTACTATATTCATCATTTAACTGAATATTTTCTATAATAAAATCACGAGATTTAGCTGGCGTTGAGGGTTCATTTGCCTTAGATTCAGTAATTTTTTCTATATTTTCATTGTTCTTGTTAGCAGCGGCGCTCTGACAGTTTTCATTATCCGCTTTATTGTCGACGAAAGGCGATTGATCCAACCGCGCCTCTACCAAGTGCGTAGCTTTATCTTTCCGCGAATTAGCATCGGACGCAGTACCTTCTTTACCTTCATTTCTCATGGCCAGATCATCTATAATTGTTTCACTTTTGTACAACGCAGGCACAGCCGTAGTAGCTTTAGTTTCAACGGTGCAGTTTCTTTTGTAATTGCTTGTTTCAACGCCGCAACTCTTACCGCGATTCATGATTTCCTCATCAGACTCGCTGCTGCTGTACATTCTGTTCAGTTTGCAATGATCCGACCAAACAGCATTGTTATTTTTAATGCTGTGCACGTAATCCTTGTGCTTAACGTGATTACTCCGCCCATAAAATTCGTCCAAATAATTCCCCCCCCGTTCGTATAAATACTTCGTATCTTGAAAGTCGTGTTTCCTCTTATCACTGAGATCATGATGCCGCTTCCTCTTGTAGAATCTTCGAAATCTCGAGCTGTAATAGCTACTCCAAGCATCCGTGTAGTAGGGCTTTCGTATCGAAGAGGATCCTTCTCGTTTGCGAGCCTCCATCATCAATTCGTGATATGTGAATTTGCGGTTAGGGCTGTAAGATATCTTCCCATCTTTGGTAGTGTATACAGGCACTGTGTGCAAATCGTCCAGTTTATTTATGCTTGAAAAAATAGGATTTATGTACCCGCTGGTACTTTGGAACATTTCACAGTCTTCAAAAATATTATCTATCTTTGGCTTCCTCCACTTTCCCATATAACTATCATCTAGCTCCCCAGGTTCGTTCACACGTCCGTGAGCATGATCGATGTTCGCATTCGAGCACTTCTTGTAGTCCAGCTTGTCGAAATTCAAGTCCAGAGCGCTGATGGAATTTAACGATTTCACACTCGACTCCAGAAGGCTAGCGTCTCGTAGCTTTTTAATATTCTCCAACACGTGGGACGCAATGGCTACCTTTTTCTCGTCATTCTTTATCGATCCTCCTATTATCACTTGCGACGAGCTTGCTCCTAAATTACAACTCTGCTTCTGCGTTCCGGCTATGTGATCACTTTTTTCTGTGTTCGTAGAACCATCTTCTCCCTCAAGCTTATCTCTCATCTTAATTAACATTTTATTATTTGCATCAACTATGGCAGTACTAGATATTGCACAGTTTGACTTAATTGTATCTGTATCATCATCATCAAGAAAATAATTAGTACCTTCGATTACTTCTGCGCCTGATGTATCCTTACACGATACATTATTATGTAATAAGCTACTAAGGGCCTGACTTTCCGAAGCCAGATTGCACGTCTCCTTGAAAGTAGCAGGAGTCGGGTCTCTTTCATTCGCTTCCAATGGATTTCTTCCAGCTTTTTGAAGAACGGTGCTCATATTCGAGGCTGTCGCCAGTGTTGCAGCATCGCCAATAGTATCGTCTGCTACACCGACAGGCTCTTCAGTTATTCGGTTAGAAATGATTAAATTGTTGTCCGTTTCCTGGTCGCTGGCGTGCACCCGGTGATGTTGACCGTCCACCGCATTATTGGAATAAGTAGTAATAGAATAAGGAAGCGAATCGTCGATTTCATACAGCGGCAATTTTAATAGCTGCTTGTTCTGCTCCTGCCCCTTCGAGTTTCGTTCCGTGCACGAAACGTTTATTTCAATTTTTATCCGATCCAGCGAATCCTTGGGATCCTGGGCCTTGTCGCCTAAAATCAACTCTTTCCCAATCTCGCTCTCGTTAATCTTCAAGTTCACGTTCGCCACTTGAATCCCAAAGTCGGAGTTGACGTTTTTCACAAAACCCTTGGGATGTGTGTGCTTGGCTTTATTGTTTCGACGATAATCGTTGCTCTTCGACGAACCCTCCTCTGTCGTTTTAAGGGAATGCTCCTTATAATTTGTACAGTGTTTGCCATGCGTGTTGCGAGCTTGGTGCAATCTATCTTTCTTCTTTCTGTACTCCTTCAGCCGAACTCCACCTTCGTCTACGATTTTCAGATCTTTCTGCGGCAATTCGGATTTTTTCGAACCCCGGGAATGCACATTTTCACGCGACGTAGGAATATGTTTATTGGAAGTGTGTTTCGCGTTTTTGCCGTCTTCTTCGGAATGTTCTTTGGTATTGTTTGCCCTTAGCTGAACGTCCGCTGACTTTTCACAGCGAATGTTGAGATTTTTTTCTGTGCAGCCGTGTGATTTTTTATCGGTTAAAATAGCGTTATCCTTTATCACAGCAACAGTGTAATTCTTATATCGAGAAGCGGTATGGCACACGGAATGTTCTTCGTTTTGAGACGAGCATAAATCGTTCGCAGAGAATTTTCTCGCGTCTGAACTTTTTGATTGTTTCATCCGATGTTCCGTATCTGTTTTCTGAGCTTTTATCAGCTTACCCAAGCTTCTATGCATCAACTTGTCTTCCCAAACTACAGTTCCCTTTACCTTTTGCTTTCTGTTTGACTGGGCTTCTGGCGAGGCTAACGATGGCTCGGTGGTATGAATAGATCTATTCGAACCTTTTACCTTTTGTCCTTCGGCTGGATCCCCTTTGTGTTTGGACCTTTCAGTTTCATCGTCAGATTCGGCGTGCCTCGTGAAATCTGCGTGAGAGGCGGCTGGGTCTATGGTGTCTACAAAATTATCCACACCGATAGCTGGCTTGCTACTTCGGATCGGAGATTCCATCGAATTTGTCGAGCTTCTTGTACCTTTATGTTTCTGTTCGTGCACAGACTTCATAGATTCGCATTCGGAATTCTTCTCACTTTTGCCCTTTTGTCCAACCTCCAGCTGATATTCCAGGGATGTTAAAGCAGCGCACGTATCAGAGATTTTTGGATCGTTCTCTTTGCCATTTATTAAGAACACTTTTTTCCTCGTTAAATTGATTTGTTTCTCTTTAGCGATGTCAGGAGACTTCGTTGCGGGGTCGGATACAGAGAAATCGAAGCTATCAAGGCTTATATCCTGCTCGTGGGTGCTATTGGTGTCAGATTCATAACAGTTCTCACACTGCTCCTGGTCCTGTTCCAATTCCAATTCCAACGGATCGAGGGACCTATCTTTAAGCTTGTCTTCGGTGCTCAATTGCCCATATGGCTCCATTTTCACTGGAGACTGCGTGAAGCTTATTACAGGGCTGTTCTGCATTACTTCTATTGGGTTGGTCGACATAGACAGATCTTCGATGTTTTGCGAAGATTCCTCGCTGTCAGAATGAATAGGAGTGTTCAACGTTGTGGAGATCGGCGTGCATTCTGATGTTGGTAGATCAGGCAAGCTTATGTCATCAGGATTATGGGATTCTTCGCTGGAAAAATGGCTTTGCTTCTTGAAAGCCAGATCGTCTGTAATTTCCAGATTAGCCTTCGCTTGATTATTGGCGACTGAGACCACAGTCGCCGTTCGGATCGTTTCAGAAATGCTGGAATGCTGAATATTCGAGCCCTTGTTCTGGCTAGCTAGAGGCGCGCTGTCATATTTCACGGGCAGCGCGGCAGCTTCGTTTTTGTTGTACCGTTTGGCATTCTGAAGAGGCATCGTTTCCGCTTTGCTGTTAGCTGTGTCCTTAAAGAACGATATTGTCTTTTGTTTATCTAAAGTCTCCGCGACTTGGTCGTTAGAAGCCCCCAGAATGTTGCTTATTTCTAAGTTATCTACTATGTGTATCGTGGGTATCTCGTCGGGGCCATTGCTTATACAGTGTATAATGCTGCCAGGCTTCACCACACCTTCGGCTATCGTCCGTTTAGAGGCTTTGACAATCTCAGCGCTTTCCGGCGATGGATACGACACCGTTAAACAATCTTTCGCCTGTATCGCGTTCCCATTACCGTTCCCGTTACCGTTCCCGTTGCCTTCTTTCTCGTTGTCCGCGGTTACCTCGCTCGGACAGAAGCTGTTCCTTTTATGCACCTCTGCACTTTGCGACGTTCTCGGCGACAGATCCACGTTCTCGTAGCTCACCACCACGACCGGCGTTGTTTCGCTTAGAACGGACTCTGGTAAGTTGGACGTCGTTCCCTCTTCGTCGTCAGTTTCGTCCCAATTGGCTAGAAACTGCCGAACATCAAGGTCCGGTTTGTTGGCAAATTCTTTCGAAGCCTTCTGATGCATCATCGTTTTGCTGCTGTTGTCTGTGCTTAAAGTATCATAGCCGTGCGCCTCGCTTGTTTGTACTTTTAATTGATTCTGATTAGAGTGATGGTGCATAGAGAACTGAGATGGTTTCTTCAAGTGGTCTATATTGTAGGAAGGAACGCGCTCATTTTGCAGCGGAATTATTAACTGTTCTGGCTGCTGTTTCGGTTGAGACTTCTCTTTAGCTATCACGTTAGCTCGATCCTTGGCTGGCGCGTCAATATTTTCCGACGATTGACCCCTGGCCGGCACGTGCTGCAATTTCGAGAAGCCATCCGGAGGATAGCTCGAGTTTATTAACATACCATTTTGATCGAACTGCAAGTTAATCGGCGGTACAGCGCCGCTGTTGATTGGCGCCGCGACGCACGAGCTCTGTTGAACGGGATTTTGATAACCAGCCGACTGCTGTAGCTTAAGTAACTCTCTGTATCGCGACACGCATTCCTTGTACTTCGGATGCGACTGGTAGCCGGGTATTCTACTCAACTCTCGAAGATGAGTTTCCATCGAGAACTTTTGCATCGCGATCTTATGCTGATACGCCTGATGTTGCTGAGGAGAGTTGTGCATGAACGTAGCCGGCGGCGGTATTCTGTTTACCAGCGCGTTGTCGGTAGTTTCTTGGGATTCATGAGACACTTCCGTCGGCATATTCCTTACGAATTGCGAATTAAAATAATTATTCTGCGGAGACGACGCCATGTTGCCGCTCACGTTTAAAGCAGGCACTACTTTGGGTAACACGTTACCGTTCTGATACTGAAACTGTTTATTGTTGAATTTCTGTTGAGCCATCAAATGCTGCTCCTGATGTTTAAGTACACCCGAATTCGGTACATTCATGTTCGTTGCTTTAGAATGCTCTTTAACAGGATAAGGGTACTTCTGATGCTCCGCCGAGTAATTGTAAGTCTGCATAGGATAGCTATGGTACATTCCCGAAGATGCCGGATAGTTTCTATGCGCTAAGTGATCCTTGTGATACTTGTAATCGACGAAATTTCGCCGATGATCCATGGCAGACGCGTTTGGTAACACAGGTCCCATCGTTTCTTTACTCTCTAGATTGTCTTTCCTAAAATTACAATTATTTCCGTAGTGTCTATTCTCCATCTGGTAGCCAGACTGGTGCACATTATCCCTGTACGACGTGTTAGTTTGATAGGATCCGAATTTCTCCCACTGCTGATAATTCATACTAGGATCCGAATTGCAGCATAATCCCTTGCAAGGCACGAACGAAGGGGGTCCGTGTTTCCCAGGATGTATGGAACCGATGTTAGTGTTTCGTGGCCCCATATTTCCGGTTCCTGATCCTGGCACAGGTCCGGGTCCATGTCTGGCGCCAGATCCGTATACAGAGCCATGAGCGGCTCCACTTCCGGGACTAGTTTCAGGCCCTGATCCGGTATGCGTTCGGGACCCAGGTCCAGGACCAGGACCAGGACCAGGACCAGGTACAGCTCCCGTTCCAGCTCCAGCTCCAGCTCCAGATCCAGAAGATGCGTTTAGATTACAACTTGGCACGCTCATGTGGCCGATAGGTCCGTTAAAAGGCACCTGGTTACTTCTGTATCCCATTTCATCGCTTATAGTTGCAATTGTACTATTCCTATGATCCAGAGGAGGATTTAAATTATCTAGCATCAGATTCCTTGCGTTCGGAGAACCATAATGGCTGATGCAGTTCTGCATTTGCATCATGGACACAAGAGGGCTGTTGTTCGGAATGTTTGATCCGCTCGAGGCATTGTTGAACGACTGGAAATTTCTTGGATTGTAGTTAGGATCGTTTTGGTGTTTATTCAGACCCTCCGAGTTAAGAGCATGCGCGTTCAGCGTCTGCTGATTAACACCAGGGATGAATGCCAAATGCCCAGAATTAACATTCTGCGTAGACGCTAAAGCTTCGTTCGTTTGTGAAACGTTAAACTGGTGCCAATCTGGCATATTTCCATTGTAGTTCATTGTACATTGTTTGACTACAAGATTTCTTATAATTGCCTCATGCTCTTTATCCTCAAGGACGATTGAACCAGACGCAGGAACAAAACCTGCGGAAACAAATACTTTTATCAGGACAGAATTTTGCGGCGACAGGTTTATCTGCGCTCGTACGTCGCATAATTTCCATAGTGGTTGCGAGATTTTTAGCGACGCCAGATTGTACTATCGGAGCCCGATGCCTTGTAATACGATACCTAACGCTCTTCACCTTCCGATGTAAAAGACAGAGCAGGTTTTTCGATTTCGCGATTCAGAGAATATCTATTTGTATTTCGAGTTTCAGCCAACGCTGTTTTATTCGGGCGTAAATAACAGCAGTTACCAACAGCAGATTTCATTTCCATTGAATGTGTGGGGAGTCATGTTTCAGCTACCTATGTTTTCTCGTTTTACGCCAACAGGCTGTAGCTCGCGCAAGAATTAGGTGGAGACGATATTTTTCACACGGCGACATACCTGTCACCACAAATACGCCTCGTTAATCGGGCAGCGAAGGTGCAAAGGTTGTCCAAGTTCACATATTTTATGGAAAAACTGCCATTAATAAAGGGTCTTGCGTTTTAGGAATGAAAATAGCAGTAAACGCGGATAGTTGTTGCCGGGAGGTGCGCGGATTTTCATTGTATAATTTATCCGTGGCGCGTAAATCGGAAAATATTCACCAAAGACTCACCTGCACGTTAAAACGATTCACGATACACACGCCATGTTGGACACAACTACTAGACAGGCATCACGCGCCTGCTGGAACCAGGTAGCCTTAGCTACGTTTCATTATAATCGTATGTTCCGTATGCTCGTCGTTCGATCGTATCGATCATACTATCTGCCTTCCCCATGGAAAGCTTCATTATCACGTCCGTCGGTGTGGTTTCCTGTTAACGAGATGTATTCCAAAAGTCTCCATCTCTTTCCGTTCTATATGTGTGCATTTAATCTGCAAGAAACACTTATAATCCCCGTTGTAGACTCGACGAACCGAATCAGAAGTCAGAACGTCAGAACTCTGCCTTACTCCTTCCTGCTTGCCCACATTGATCTTTGACATTCACCGGACTAAGGAATTCACCAATTACATATACGTTGCCTATAACATCGGGCTCATTCCTGCGACTTTTCTTCGGAAAGATTTCATCCAGATACCTATCATTACATTTCGTTTCTTCGATATGATATACGATATACAAAAAGTATGTTCACGCGCATCTCTTGCAATATAATATGGAATATGGAATATGGATTTCGAAGCAGATTCATTCCAACTGACGGACTTTTTGCGTGGAAACTCTTTATCCGCGGCAGGTATTGCTATTATTACCAATAGATGGTATAGCGTTTCTGCTTCTGTAGGTAATGCAACTTGTGTAGATAATGTAGGAACTGAACTTGTTGGCGAGTTCAGTAACAAGCACGGCGAGGTCCTGCTCCTGTATCGGGGGTTAATGTACCCACGACTGAAAACTGGACTTTATTCTTTGAATAAATTTTTATAATCACCCAATGAATTTTATTGAGTTTGTATTAAACATTTTATCCCTTCATCAACTCGGCTCTCCCCAAGATTAAATCCTGAGTGCGCCACTAGGGTCGCTCTTATTTTCGATTTTTGAATTTTCTTCGGGGCACCCTCCAGAATAGTTCCAAATAATTAAAAAAAAATCTGTGTAAAGTTTCAGCTCGATCGGATAACGGGAAAGGTTGCCCCTGGGCCGTTAAACATTTAAATCATTATTTAACAGCTCGCGAAGTCGATTTTATATAAGGTCTTCCAAGTTATTGATTAAATCAAAAAATATGTCAAACAAAGTTGTAGATCCGGACAAGGAGCATCTTTTTTGGTGTATTACTATTTTTCGTGCGACAAACGGTTTTCGAGAAAAAACCGAAAAACTAAAAAAAAAACTTTTTTTTTCAAATTTTGAAAGTTTAAATGCTTCTAGAACGCTTTTTATTTATGAAGGTGAACAAAAAAAATTGAATTTTTATTTTCGAGGACTATTTTTTAAACATTTAAGGGGAGGGGGCATATACCGAAATATGCAAAAAAAAAAAATTTTTTTCTTATTTTCAGTGTTTGATATGTGATGAATATTTCCTGAAACGTTGGGGTCGAAAGTCGCAAAAATATCGGAGATATAGACATCAGATATTTGATATATTGATCATTTTACCCGAAATCATGACGTCTATATCTCCGATATTTTTGCGAATTTCGACCCCAACTTTTCAGGAAACATTCATCACATATCAAACACTGAAAATACGAAAAAAAAATTTTTTTTTGTGCATATTTCGGTATATGCCCCCTCCCCTTAAATGTTTAAAAAATAGTCCTCGAAAATAAAAATTCCATTTTTTTTGTTCACCTTCATAAATAAAAAGCGTTCTAGAAGCATTTAAACTTTCAAAATTTGAAAAAAAAAGTTTTTTTATATTTTCGGTTTTTTTTTTCGAAAACCGTTTGTTGCACGAAAAATAGTAATAGAACAAAAAAGACGCTCCTTGTCCGGATCTACAACTTTTGTTTGACATATTTTTTGATTTAATCAATAACTTGGAAGACGTTATATAAAATCGACTTCGCGAGCTGTTAAATAATGATTTAAATGTTTAACGGCCCAGGGGCACCCTTTCCCGTTATCCGATCGAGCTGAAACTTTACACAGATTTTTTTTTAATTACTTGGAACTATTCTGGAGGATGCCCCGAAGAAAATCTTGAAAAAAATTTTTACCCAGAGTAAATAAGAGCCACCCTAGTGCGCCACACACGCCAGCTATCTCTGCCCTTGTCACACGCGCTAAGCTTTCTCTTTCACTCAGCTCCACTGTGCCACCTCCTCTGGTATCACGTGCTCCTCTTAACTCGGGCGAAATTCCTTGTCCAACCAACCAAATTACCGACGCATCCATAACGTAAAAAACCGACATCTACAGTGTCAGTGTTTAAGAACCCGAGCACATCCTTAAAACTGGCAGATTGGCGTGTTTCAACGCCCATTTTAACTCGCACCTTTCACCGCCACGCGCCGCCAGCAGTTCTGTCCATAAAACGAACAAATATTCAAAATGTTTTTCTAAGCAATAAATAAAGAATCCTGTTGCTGGAAATAGTTGCGTAATGATTAGCGGAGCCTTAACAAGCGATCAAGACATCTGTATTCGACGAGTTATGAATTATTACGATCAGTTAGCTTGCTGCATTGTCTGGCGTCGGCGTGTTCCGTCGGCAATCTTTCGGCATGCCTAGCGTCAACTAACTGTTAACAATTAAACAATTAGAATTAGAAGGAAATCCTCATAAATACATACACATATATCATCAAGGACCGCAAAGAAGCATAGCCGCAGAAATTATTTTCATTATTTCAGAGTTGCCTGTACTGCTCGAATCGTACATGTGTGCTGTGCATACGTGCACGTGCCCGTGGCATACACACCGTGCATACATATATGCTTTTGTTTTCTTTCGTAAACGTTTGACGTTCGTGCTGTAAAGAAGAGAAGTTTGCGATGCCGTTGCAGGTTCACGACGTTCAGGTAATTTCTCGAGAGAATATGGATTACTCGCGCGTAAGGTCGTCTCATACCGCGACTTTGAAATTGAAAAGTTGGGTTCCTGCTCGTGTCTGTCTCCTAGTGATCGGATTTGCTCTGTCGGCTCGATGCTCTTCTAGCTAATCCGTTAGTTCTCAGCTTCCTATATAAGACACTGTTTATATCCCATGGTGTTCTATGAGTTTAGCAGAATGTGGTGGAGCCTATGCAAGTCGATGCCCCTACAGAAGATAACGACAATGCGGAAGAAGAACCTTACATCGTGGAGAATCCAACGCTGGTACGTGCGCTCTTCGCACCTATACTACATAGCTCTCTTACACACCCATTTAGTTACAAGTACTTTAGAGTAATATCGATCGTAGCTTGTACATTCTTCATCTTGTATTTCCTTCAGGACTTGGAAGTCTATGCTAACAGCTACATAGGCCTAGCCAAACTCTACAGATTGATATACATAGCCGACCACTGTCCGATGTTAAGAGTGGAAGCTCTAAAGATGGCTATCTCGTACGTGATGACGACTTATAACGTTTCCCTTTACGTGAATCTGCATAAGAAACTGGTACAAGCCGTAGGCACCCCTGGCTTACCGGACGTAGCGACGCAGTCGACGTCCCAGGACATGTTGACGCTAGACCAAGCTTGGGTCGAGTCTCGGTCGAAGAAGGCCGCTCTAAAGCTAGAGAAGTTCGACACGGATCTGAAGAATTATAGGAGTAATTCGATTAAGGAAAGTATCAGGAGGGGCCACGACGATTTGGGCGATCACTATCTCGATTGCGGGGATCTCGTTCACGCGCTGAAATGTTATTCCAGAGCACGGGATTACTGTACCAGCGGCAAGCACGTGGTGAATATGTGCTTAAACGTCATCAAAGTCTCTATTTACTTGCAAAACTGGTCTCACGTGCTGAGCTACGTAACGAAGGCTGAGAGCACGCCGGACTTCTCCGATGTTCATGGCAAAGATAACAATCAATCTATAGTAACGAAGTTGAAAGTCGCCGCCGGCTTGGCCGAGCTGGCGACGAGAAAGTACAAAATGGCAGCGAGGCACTTTCTGCAGGCGTCGCTGGATCATTGCGATTGCCCCGAATTGCTGTCGCCCGGGAACGTCGCTCTGTACGGAGGACTATGCGCTTTAGCTACGTTCGATAGGCACGAATTGCGGAAGCAAGTGATATTCAGCAGTTCGTTCAAGTTGTTCCTAGAACTGGAGCCCCAGCTGCGCGATATAATTTTTAAATTCTACGAGTCCAAGTACGCGTCGTGCTTGAAATTGCTGGACGAGATAAAGGATAACATACTGCTGGACATGTACATAGCGCCGCACGTTAACGTATTGTACACGCAGATCCGAAATAGAGCGTTGATACAATATTTTAGCCCGTACTTGAGCGCGGATATGAGGCGCATGGCGACTGCTTTCAATAGGACAGTCGCGGAATTGGAAGACGAGCTGATGCAGTTGATTCTCGACGGTCAAATTCAAGCGCGCATAGACTCTCATAACAAGGTAGATATTCCCAACTTGCTCCCAGTACTAATCCGTAATTGCTGCGAATATCGATGTGTTGATAACACTGTCCAACACGATTTTTGGTCTGCAATATCCGCTGGGTGACTCTTGTAGAGTTTTTCGCCCCGAACACGAATCCGCAAGCAGAAATGCTCTATCACACTCAGTCTTTGAGAAAACCGATTTGGAAAAAAAATGCAAATTTTCAACTTTGAACATTTTTTGTGTCGAAACGGTAATAGTAACAGAAAAAAAGTTTCATTTTGTTGGACTGTGTAATAGGGCTCTAACGAATATTCGAATAATCTAAGTCAGGCGTGCACAGCTGAATGCCCGCCGGGCAAAACTTTTCGGGCGCGTGCGGAAAGAGCATCGAAAATCACTAAGCCACGCCCTCATGAACAACAATGCCGTGAGTGCCGTGGTGGGGAGTGTTCGTGAGTGAAGTGTGCCGCTGACCGTCAGCAACACACCTTACAATTTACACGCATACTACAACAGATATTGGCCACAGGGTGGGGGAACTGCTCACGGCGTCGCTCTTCGCTTTGCTCACGAGCAATCGAGAGCGCTCTTGCCCGCCACAGCCTCGCTGTGCAGGCCTGATCTAAGTATTCGAATATTCGAATACCACAGAATTCGAATATTCGAATACCACAGAATTCGAATAATTTCTTCGAATATTCGAACTTCGAACCTTCGAATATTCGAACTTCGAACTTCGAACCTTCGAATATTCGAACTTCGAACTTCGAACCTTCGAATATTCGAATATTCGGATCTTTCGAAGTTATGATTGCACCGAATACCAATCTGAACATGAGATATTTATTCACAGTTTATCGTGAAATTCTTTTCATATTGGCCTTTACAATTATTTGTTTCTCAATCGATAAATTTTTAACTTTATTAATCTTTGGTAAATTTATACATTTTGAAACGAAAGCAACCATCAGTTATTAGTATTATTTTTATAATAATGAGTGGACAACCCCGACGGAATCGGCCAAGGGCCCTCTCCTCTAGGCCCACCCGTGTCCCATCATAAGCGGATGACAAACAGTATAAGCAGACTTTTTTGTATGAAGCTAAAACCCCATAAACGATTTTGAGGAACTATAATATTTTTATTTTTCCTTCGTTACTATAACGTTATTTTTCTAAATTTATAGACTATTATTCGCTTTACAGACACCATCTTACTAATTAATAGCAATTGTATTCTTTCGCAAAGAAACGAGACCGCGGTATGTCTATTGTGCGACAGCCTCGCACGTAATTATTGTTTTCAGAAACGAAATATTAAGGATTCGAAATGTGACGGGGTTTATGATGCGGGCGTGATTTCTTCGCTATTTTTGAGCTTAAGAATTTAATTTGGCACCATAACTGGAAAAGACTCCGTCACTTTAGTGACGGCTTATGATTCAACATTTAAATATTTTAAGTACCCTAGGTCCCTAAATTTAAATATAATTTATACTTTTCGTTGCAAAATTCATAAAACCAATGATTAATAAAATTCCAAATTTATCGTTTGAAAAACAAATAATTGTAAAGGCCAATATGAAAAGAATTTCACGATAAACTGTGAACAAATATTTCATGTTCAGATTCCTATTCGGTACAATCAGAAATTCGATTGAGCAGAATATTCGAAGGTTCGAATATTCGAAGAAATTATTCGTATTCGAAATTATTCGAATTATTCGAATATTGCGTATGTGCAGATTTTATACGCGAAGGATGTCGATCAACGCAGCACAACTTTTGAGAAGTCTATGAGCGTTGGCAAAGAATACCAACGGCGTACTCGTATGCTAATCCTAAGGGCTGCTATGTTGAAACAACAAATTCACGTTAAGGTAATCCTCTTCTATTACGTGCCGCAAATATGTTGCACGCTCCAGTTTCTGGGCAATGAGATATTTAAGCATTTCGAACGATTTGGCGCGCGCCGGTTTTGTGTACAATTCTTTTTCAACGCTTTTACAGAGTCCCCAACGGGATAGTACTCAAGGAGGAGAGATGTCAGTCACCTGGAAACAATAGTTTAGTGGTAAGAAATTGAACTGTGACTTGTGCTAACCAGTTGCGTTTAGTCGATGTACGTTTATGTAAATGAAAGATATGAAAGACTATACAGATATTAGATAAATTAGGCTTAACATGCTGATATTGAATTTGATTTTTTCACAACTATTATATAATATGTACATACATACATATATATAAGCAAAATATTTAGTATTTTCAAACTTACGATAATTAGATATATGTGATGTACACTGATAACTTTACTGTCAATAAATCGTATAAACTCGTTTTTCATTAAAAAATAATATCTTTCATGTGTGGTTTTTGTGATCTTTTGCTTCTCGGTTTTTTCTCGTATAAAAGCAAACGCTATAATCTATAAGACACAACGCTGTAGCGAAGAAGAAGCCAAAAGTTTTTCAATAACAAGCGTTCTCGCGTGAATTTCATAATTATTTTATTCAATACGAAAGGTTGCTATATTCCATGTACAATCTATCCGAAATATTTTATTATAAACAGTGTATAACGATTGTCGTACATTGAAACTTACAAATGTTTGTAGATTTAGTAGAAATAGCGGAATGTTATCGTTTTCATATACAATCTGCGAAGATATTTCATTGAAAGTTCGACAGAAACCAAGAAATACACTAATAGTAACGGTTAAGCAATTACTTCGGTTATAAAAATACGATATCTTGAAAGTCGGCGCTTCTACCAACACGTATTGTACAGTTGCCACAGTCGTCATGTTTCTGCGCAATGTGTCTTTACGACATGTAGCCAAGAACGGCGATTATCAGAATTTTATAATCGGAAAATTCTGAATGAGAATGTTTCGTTTACACGTATTATACTTGTACTGTGCACGTTTGTACGTATGTGTGTGTGTACAGACATATTTCATCACTTTCAGATACATATGTACGTGTAAAAGTATGCTCAGTCATTTACAATGAGAATGAATACATATCCGGATCCAGAAACTTTCTCTTTTCGGAGTATTTAAAATTTAAATAATCGATGTTGCAGCAACAGGCTGGCCGGCTTCAAATGGGAACGAGAAGTCATCGAGGTATAATTTCTCTACACTCTACAGGAACGTCTTGTATAAAAACCAGAAGAAAAAGAATACAAATATTTGTAAGTCTGTAATTATTGTACTCCATTTGTAACAAACAGTATATCCTTTGTAACGATATTGAGGGGTGAACATTGATCCATTATAAACTGTCGTCTTGGGCCTGAAAAAAAGGTATTTTCATGTTACCAAACATTTTCAATTTCAACCAATAGCTTTGGCAATCCATAAGTATGATACATATTAAATTTCTCGTACTTAACTTGACTCTGTGTTTATATGAAAATGTTTTAGCGTTTGTTTGTATATCTTGACGTGTTATTTGCGTTTAATTGCGTACCATTTAATTGTTTAAATATTCACGGCTATAGATGAATTTTGAACAGATTCTTTCGATACTGCTTCATCCCGGAGATGAAGTAATTGATTTGACCCTTGGTTGTCACATTGGGCCAAAATGACCGAAAAGTTGGCTTCAAGGCAGAGATGGGCAAAATTTTTATGCAAATAAAAATTTCGAATAGCGAGTGAAAGTTAAAAAAATTATTCGTCATGTGTCGAATAAAAAAATTAACTTTATTCGTCAAATAATCTAACGTTGAAGTAACTTTTATTTGATCCGTTAATTTAAATAATGTTTTATTTAGTTAATTCTCAACTCTGCTTTGAGGTAAAATATATTTGAGACACCTTTGAAAATGGTACTACTGGCGCCATGTAGTAATAATTTCGTGTATCCTCTACACACCCTACAGGTACAGACGCTTCCGAGTGAGGGGAATTTTATTTATTAAATTTTTTCATGTTTTTTTTATTAAAGTAGCATATCTCAACAGTATAACCATACATTTTTGCACAAAAATATTAAAAATGAAAAAGTTATGATTCTTTAAGCAAAACACTTTTTCTTTCAAAATCTTTTCCGAACATGATGCTTTAAATGTTAATTTCCAACGATGAATATTTATATTCTACAATGTTCAAACTTTATCACAGAATTTTTGCGACGTGATGCAACAGATAGTTTTTAAACGACAGCTGATGGAAAATTAGCTTGGGTCAGTGTGGCAACTACGTTCGAAAATAGAAAAATAGGTGTGACAACCGAGAGTTAAATGTAACTGGCTAGGAAAGATTAAGTTTAAGATAATCATCATTTATGCAGCAAATATTATTGCGTTTATTGAGTCGCGTAAATTTGGTACATAAACTTCTAATTACCGTTAGCTTTTACACAGATTTATTCGAGATAAAGGGTATAAAATATGGAAATATAGAATATATAAAGATTTAACAAAATTACAACTTATCACTTCGACAGTTGATTATGGTAAATTATTGTGAAGAATGTGCGGCGAGGTGACAGCTCTAATAATTATTCGTGACATGACAATTTACATTGGCATTGTTTAAACTTCAAAGTTTAAAGCACTGTTCGTAAGTATGGAGAGGTGCATCAAATGCGCCTTGATTTGTATACCTTTAAAGCGGCGGCAACGCCAACGGTGGCGAGAATCCCGAAACCAAAGGCTAAAAGATGCGGGATATATTTCATTCCTGGTATGCCGCGTCGCTTTGCCATTAGACGTCCCAAGAAAGATAACTTCTTGTCGGAATACGGTGGATAACGGCATCTGTAATATCCAATTACTTCCATAGTAAGCAACACTCGAGTAATTACAAATATCGAAGTGTCTGCGGTAAAAATTTGCTTACGATGCTATCGATTCCGCCAATTTGTTGAAATCTTTAATAAGGCAACCCTTTTTATGAACAAACGCGTCATACGTATACTTTCCATGGTAAGCACCCATGCCTGAATATCCAACTCCGCCGAACGGTATAGTGTCAACTAAAGAAACGAATATTCATGTATAATAATGTGCAACGTAATGTAATGGTTGATCGTTTTCTTGCCCCAAAGGTGCGATTCCACTGAGGCAACGCAAGGCAACGTGTCGCATGCGATGCGTGCGAGGGTGATTGTATGTGCTGCATGCGAAAAAAAGGATGCGACGATGTTGCCAGTTGCCGAAAAGTTGCCTCGGTGGAATCACACCTTTATACTAGATACTGGACACTAAACAATAGACGTGGCGTTTCATGCAGAGTATAAAATCTTAATGAGGCAAGGTGATAACTCGATGACAAGATGGGATACATATACACACGTGTATGTACAATGTAAAGTGCAATGCACACAATAACTGGGGGAATCCACTGTCCCAAAGCTATAAAAAAAAGCGTAAAAAGAAACTTGAAAAATGCATATTGAAAACTGAATGGTGGTTGGCGAGAAGTTTTAACCCTTTCAATACGGCGAAAAATCAGTCCGAGTGCGCCCCATTGCCGGGATCAGTTATTTCTCCTCCAAGCGATTATTGGATAAAATAACTTTTATGCCTAAAAGGTTGAAGGTCTTGGAGACACATAAACGTCCCCATAACAGCGCACCATCAACAATTTAGAATCAGTTTGGAGGCCTAACTTGGCGTTATTTTCTGTCCTAGATGTTTTTCAGTAACTGGGACATATGTTGTCCCAGCCGTAATATCAAAAATTTTCCAGACTGGGACAGCATATGTCCTGTCCGGTGCGAAAGGGTTAAAATACGCTAGAGTAGAGTAAAGGCCGTCACGCATTTCGGCGAAGCGCGGCGAATCGAAGAAATTAATAATAATTAATTAATTGTCGCTGCGCTTCGGTCATCAATTGTTTATAAACTTTTCTCGTCGTATCGCCGCCCTTCGCCAAAATACGCGACGGCCTTAATCGTTTCCCGGTTTTCACGAATGCATGGTATCTATATTTATAAATCTATAAATAGCCACATAAGAATTCTGCTTCAATATGCATCCGTTATTACGAGAGTTCCTTTGTAAGCGACAAACAAAAAGCAAAGAAGAAGAAGAGGAGGAAGGAGACGAACAAGAAGATCAAGAAGACTTCAAATACCTGACACCTGTAGCATTGTGTCATTAACGCAAATACTACCACTGCTGGTGTTCTCGAGAATCAACGATACATTGTTATCATCGTTGCTAAATACATACAGTGCTAATGGCTTTTCCCTGTACAAAACATGTAATAATGTACAAATCGTTAGTAGAAATAATCGTGTGCAAAACCGTTTAAAACGTAATTTCATCGATACGGGAGTAGCAGAGTTACATTCATTGCCACCGTGAATACCTACTTACAAGTTCTTCATTGAATAGATTTCTTTCCATGCATCGAATAACAGGGGCGTAGCTTGGATTTCATTCAGCGAGGGGCAATAAACAGTGAAACCGAATTTTGTAACCGGGGTCGTGTAATGCGGAATTACTTCGCAACTTAATTTATTTCTATTTTCTAATAAATTAATTTAATTTTGGACGAACGACTAATTTATTACTTTTATCCTGCGCGGGCGGGCAAGCGCCCGGCCTACTCCACCTCCGCTACGCCCATGTTTACAAAGGTAAAATGAAATTGGATTCTGGGGTACTATTTACAATTCAAATCTAATAGTATCTACATAATTATAGGGGTATTTGTCAACGTGCCATCCTTCTACTCGTCACTTCTACCGACTCCACCGGCCATGCTCATCATACAGATATGCATGTGATAATTGCAATGGCTAATTTTTAATTAACATGCGTAACAGCGTAATTCGATTATGCAATAGAGAACCGCCACCTTACTTACAACAATTAGCAACTTAATTCCAACGAAGTGTCAAAAATAAAACCTATATGCTATAGCAAATGATTTTCTCATTATAAGGTAGAACACTTTGCCACGAGAACATATATGTACATTAATATCTTTATATACACAAAAGTAATGTAACGAAATATCATCTGGCAGTATTTAAGGAACCGCGTGTACTATACGTATATCTAAATTAATGCTTCACTAGAGAGCAGCCAAGCTGTCGAGAAAACTGAAATAGATTTTCTCTACTGTTTTTTTTTTTTCTACATTAACAAGCCATTTAATGGTCATCGCCTAATATCCTGACTCACCAGAGAATTGCATTATCGTTTCGTTCACTGCTACGCTCCCGCTACGAGTCTGATTTATTATTAATTCTTGAACTCCCCTGTCCTTGGTAAATATATACAATACTAGTGGGGTTTCGCTAAATTTAAAAAAATTAATCGCTGTGCATTAATTTTATAAATAAATATACAAAATGTATAGCTGCTACTTCGCGGCGTCAATAGTGTTGCACGCCGTCGGAGCCGTGCGAGTTGTAAACATTCGACTGCGCAGTTTTTGTAATACTTTTTGCAAGGAAAACACACAACAATCTCGTACATACATACACGTCTGAAAGGTTTTTTAAAGAATTTAAAAATGAAAACGTGTAAACTGAAAAAGACTAGTTTTATACGAGCCACAATATAAGCATGCAGAAATTGCATGTAGTCAATATAGTCAAGAGAAATGTAGTATCTCGTCCGTGGAAAATTGGAAATCATTATCTATCGACTGACGCAAAAAAATGAAGCTACGCGTGCTATAACCGTTGAATAATAATTTGTATATAGTTTAGAATATATTTCCTTCCTTTTCCCGTCGTACGTTGTAAATACAGAAGAAAATGTTACTGAAAATGAAAATAAAGACTCACCGGCTGTTTATGAATTTAATCGCTTCGTAGGCATTAGTCACGTTTACGAAAGGCAATATCGGCCCGAATATTTCATCCTGCATGATCGGGTCCGTAGGCTTAACATCAACGAGTATAGTTGGCGAGATATACTTTTCGCTGGGGTCGCAGTTACCTCCTACGGCTACTTTACCATTTCCGTGTAAATATTTTACAAGCCGCCTGCAAATGAAATGCTCTGGACACGGTGCGACGAAAATGACGAAATTTTAATGCACATGCATTATAATAATAATAACAAAGTAAAAATAGAAAAAAAAAATTGTTCTAAACTTTTACTCACTGATAATGATTATCATTAATTATACGCGCCAAGTCTGGGCTATCCTTGGGATTATCACCATACCATTCCTTTAAAACCTCTTGCGCTCTCTCTAGAAATTTATTCTGCACTTCCGGAGTGCATAGTACGTAATCAGGAGCGATACAGGTTTGGCCGACATTAACGCATTTACCCCAAAGTATTCGTTTCACCGCCAGGCTAATATCTGCTGTATTGTCCAGGTACACGGGACTGCAAATGGTCGCGATTCGTTTATATATCGTTGGGTATCACCGATCTTTCTAAAGTAGGAAAATTTAAAGAACTCAATTTTATACCTTTTACCGCCAAGTTCTAACGTAACCGGGGTCAGAAATTTATTCGCCGCGTCGCGAATGATCTTGCCAACTACAGTGGAACCCGTATAAAATATATAATCGAATCTTTGCTTGAGTAATTCTGTAGTCTCGGCGACGCCTCCCAACACTACCTGCACGCACTCCTATGGAAAAAAATAATAAATACAAATATGTATATTTCGCTCCGATTAGTAGCCTCCGGATGTTTATGCGAATCAAGGTCATTGAAATCGGAGATGCCTGCCCTAAAGTAAACATCTACCAAATCCCTTTGTAATACATACTGTATCTAGATACTTTGGGATAATTTTTGCGAGCAGTTGCGACGTAGCGGGCGACACCTCCGACGGCTTAAGAATAACACAGTTCCCAGCAGCTATCGCGCCTATCAGAGGAATCATACTTAATTGGAAAGGATAGTTCCACGGCCCTATGACAAGAATCACGCCGTACGGATCTTTCCGAATTACCACCTTATCGAACATGTTGACCATCGATTTCGCTGGCTGAAATGTAAATGAAAAATGTAAAAGCAACACGGCTACCAGCGGAAGAAATACCGTACGTACCTTTTCATCAGCTGCCCATTCTTTAATGTTCATAAGCGTGTGCTGGATGTCTCCCTCTGTAACTTGTAGCTCGAAAGCGACGGACTCAAATTTACACTGAACAGAGGAACGCATCGGAAAGTAATATTCAATCGTTAAAGCGGCGCTAAAGGCAAAGATTTACGGAGCAAATGAAAACGCCATACGAACCCGGTGTAAATCAGATTCGAGAGCGGACAAAATTTCTGACTTGCATTCTTGTAACATAACAAGCGCCTGCTTCAATTGCTTTATCCTCCATTCTATGGATTTTGTTTTACCGCTGTAGAAAGCATTTCGCGTTCTCTCGACAAGCTGGAAGAGAAGAGAATCTTACGATAGCATTATCGGCCGAAATTAAGCGCTTCGGCGAGGCACGCTCGGAATAACGCCGGACGGCTCTTTCCTTAATTCTGATTACTCGTGCGGAGTAAGAGAAACGGCTGGAGTACTTACATTCGGGTAGTCGGACACCATCTTCCCATTAGAACTTGCTGAAACGAAAACAGACGTGCGACCGTTTAACGAATTCTGGGAAAATAATTACTTAGTCGCCAGGCACAAGAATGAACGTGCAAATGTTGCACAGGCTTATTTGTGATTCAATAATCATCGAGCTCGTTGTTGATTTTTCAAACTCGTGGCCTCGCGGCCAGGAGAAAGATCAATTAATAAGGTCAGTCTGTTAATGTAAATGATGCTGATACAAATGCCGAACGAGCAATAAAATTTTATATTTTCCAAGAGCAAACAATTATGCCAAGGTAAACGCATTGAAATGCGAGATACCGTTTCAATGGGTCCAAGGGGCGACGCACTTACACACGTACGTGCAATAAATAATAAATTGCTACGCATACGAAAAGATATGTACAAATGTTAAATCTGCATTTAAATAATGCATAAGTGGCGTAAATTCGACTTTCTCAAGCGAATCAACGAGTTGCTTATAAAAAGATGGTTTATTAGAAATTAAAAGGCGAGTTAGGTACCTGCAGTGTAAACCTATAATTCATAGCATCTTATTGTAAAGAACGTTAATTTGCCGATTGATTGATTTGTAAATCCGCCCAAATAGGATAAGCAGTATGGTGGAGTGCATTTATAAATATTAAGTATGTAGCTATGTATATAGATACATGCTTAGTCCTACCGCGGACAAACATAGAGATCGAACCGTAAATGCATAATACATTTTTATCGTCGCTCGGAACTTCTCCGCATTAATTTAATTTATGAAAATTTGTCCATCGAATCACAGTAATTCCGTTTCCCTCGTATATCGAGCGGAATTCGAGATTATGGATAAAAACTTTCGCGATCTACATACTGCTTCTGTGTAGGTATGTAGATTCAAATAAAGCGAGAAGCAACAGTTTTTTTGCTGTTCTTTAATAAATATGCTGATAAAAAGTGTTGACAGTTGGACGAAGTTCATACATATATATTACCTTTGCACCCACCGCGACTATATTTATTTTTATATTTATTGCACTGCGATTGATTGATTACATACTGTATGCACGTACATGTATATTCATCTATAGGGTGTCTCGCAGGATTGGACTAAGCTAAACGAGAGTAAGCTTGAAATTGGATGTAGATTTAGAGCACTGTTACATGAATGATTAATGTATATTTTTCTGCCGTGACATGAGTGTTTAAACTGTGCTTGAATTGACTTGAACGCTTTTAACTTAATTTTATTCGTAAAAGCAATATGTATTAAACGCGTTCCCTCTCTATTCCGCAACCAAAGCGATATCGAAGGAATGAAAGTAAACGTAATGTATGTATGTTGGAAAAGGTTTTATCGACCCGAATCTACGCGCATAGAAAACGGGGAATTATCGAATAAGTCCGATCCCTCCGTCAATTTTAATCGTCGACGGATAATCGAGAAAAAACAAAGAAACTGCAGGTGTGTACATATACGTGTGATAAAGCGCCGCAAGAAGGGGAAAAAGGTCGAAATGCAAATGTTCTGAAAGATTACCTATCACGTATTACAGGACTTTAAACGACAGCAAACTATCGTGAGTGAATTATTATATCGTTATCTTCGCACGGAATGTATTGTTAACAACACGTATTTCCACAATAATAACTCAAGACACATTGAATTTCATTTTACAAAAATCATCGTCATGCATACATACATATATATAAATTCTATACTGATGTATGACTTTTTGAAGTACGATATAATATGAGGCAGTGAGAGCAACAACGGACTAACCCACATTTTTTTCGAAATTGAGTTAGTAGCAATAACGTATTCAAATAGACTCTACTAATCATATAAAATAGGAAAGTTTTTTTTTTAATGTGGGTTGGTCCGTTGTCGCTCTCACTGCCTTATACATGTACAGATGTAGGGTATTCCACTAAATGACGAAACTAAACGGTTCAAATTTTTTTCGCCGATGTACCTAACTGTAAAAAATGCGACTTTCGGCCGCGATGAAAGTGAGAAGATCGGCGAAAGCAACCAAAATATATATTTCTCAGAGGCAAATATGTATCGCGAGGAAATGAAAGGTAACAGAGATTTGTAATATTAGACTTAGCGAACATAACCTTCGTATGTATAAGAGAAATTTTCGACACTTATGCATCTACGTCACTTGTTTTCTTTAATCACCGATCTCCGTACGTCCATATGAGCGTTATACATACCTACATGCACAGATACTTAATGGAAACAGTGATATTTAAGAAGAAAGCGAAAAGGAATTCTATTGCAGATGAAAATATGTATAAATGAATAGATTGGGGGAAGGGCCGTAAAGAGATATGAAGAATTGACTACGAGGAGGTATACGTACATGCACTCGGTACTCCAAGCAACTACGGAAAAAGACTGAAAAGAAGCCGAGCATGTCATAAAGAGAGCTTGCAATCTCGCTTTACTGCGTGTGTGTGTTTGTGTGCAGCTGAATCGATAAGAAAGATTCGACACGTATCCAGATGACAGCACTGCGCGGATTTACCAGCGGATGTCGGTAAACAATTGTTTGACCAACGGAGCTTATCCAAAAATAAAAACGAACCGAGCCGAGTCGAGGCTAGCCGAATAAAGCCGAAGATTTGAATATTTCGAGCTTCGAGTATTGTACGCGCATCTCGATCTGATTACAGATTGCCGCGAATTTTGAATGGATTTTTCTCTGCGTCGATTCGCCACTGCAGTGCGCGAGTAAAATAATATAGAAGAATTACCTAAACTGTTAAATATAATATAGAGAGTTGGTAAGATTTTCCATTATATTGCCGCGCGAAATTTGAAAATTCCAGGGAACTCTGTGGAATAGATTGAACACAATTCTCCTGGCACAATCGCATTCTAGCCACTTTTAGCGACAGAACATGAAGTAGGATAAACCGGGGGCGGTAGTAACGCGTTAAATATCTCAAAACATATAATAGATATTAACTCAAATTTTGTAAAGACAATTTGGAAGTTATCAGAAAGTTATTAGAAAATTTTGTAAAGTACTTGTTTATGAAAAGTTACGTTTGGAATGTACACATCCATGTCCCAGCAGTATAGATTCGCAATAGGCAGGGATGGTTCTAATACTTTCTTCGCTTCTCATTTTCTATTAATAACCTGGTTAGTACTTGGCACGTAGCGAAGTTGGTGGGACTCAATAATGTGAGATATGTGAGTAACATTTTCGTATAAGAACTTTTGTGCAAAATACGATAGTTCGGTCTACCCTACTGATAATAAGATATTACAAAAGACAAGCAAACAGAAAAACACGACATGGAAATGATATTGAAACATGCATAATCCATATCCCATACCAGTATGGTTAACGTGCAAGTTTGGGGGTGGTTGGACGTTAATTTTCACATGGCCTTCTGAGTTTTTCATTCTTCAATAGCGTTATTACTGTCTAGCAACGAGCAACGAAGCTTTGGATTTGAGCTTTCTCTAGTCTCTGGATAAAGAATAAAAATTATGAGAATTATGGACGCGCATAGGCAGTGGCGCGCTCAGAGGGGATGGGCCCTGGCATCCCCAAATAAAAAGGAAAAAGGAGATTACTATAACCACGACTGAAATAATTCAAGAGCTTTGTAAAAAGAAAACTGGATTTTCTTCTTTAAATAATTTTTATAATCACCTAACGAATTTTATATTTTTATCCCTTCAACTCGGCTCCCCCAAGGTTAAATCCTGAGTGCGCCACTGCGTATAGGACATAATATATACACATAATATCGTAGATTGTATTTTGATTAAGAAATAGATGCAGCTTTGTGCTTGTTTTCGTTGCCAGAAAGGGCGCGTGCGGTGTACATTAAGTGGCAGGCACCTGTGTATATTAATGCGAAGAAATAAATTATTTGTGTAAAGTAAACAAATGTTAAATGGGTTTATCAGCTAATTAGTAAACAAGTGTACTAACACAAAAACACGAGTGATACCTCCGAGTGGGGTGAAAGCGTATTTTCCGTTCGTGTGGTTAATCAAAGAGTGACCCACGAAAATCTAAGTTCAAATTCGTTGTTAAGGGGACCTTCCGGTTTAGAGCCAAAAAAAAATAGGTGATTTTTAGGAATTAATTAAAGGAAAACTACTATATATAATTTAATGGGACTTTTTGCTTTGTATTAAGGATGTCTTAAGTTATAGAAATATATTTTTTGTTTTATAATTAATCATTGCAGACGGCCCTGGGGAGTCGTTAAAGTCAAGGCGTCAAAAAATTGATCCAAATCGGTGGGACCTGTATCTCCAAAAGTTATTATCCGATTCGACTGAAACTTATTTTATTTTGAAGATTATACTTCTGGCTAGGGGGGGACTAGAAAAAATTAAAATAAAATGACATTTTTCTTAGAAAATAACGACACTTGAAGTTTGAAATCACTTTCCCCTGTACTTTTCGTCCTTTCAACGGCTTTGAAAATTATAAATTTTCAATTTTTTGTAATTCTTCTAGTTCCCCCCTAGCCAGAAGTATATTCTTCAAAATAAAAAAAGTTTCAGTCGAATCCGATAATAACTTTTGGAGATACAGGTCCCACCGTTTTGAGAACACTGTTTCGAGAAAAACGCGTTTAAAGTTTTACGTGAGCGCCGAGTGGCTGGTTGTTGCCCATGCATTTGCCGCTACTCAAATGCCTATAACTTCGGGAATTTTACGAATTTCAACAAATCCTTTTAAACACGTATTCCTAAAAGGTTGAACATTCGAAAAATGAAATAAAAAAAAAATCGACTTTTAGACCGGAAGGTCCCCTTAAAAAACGCACCCACTACACAGACATTTATATTTCTTGATTTTTATTTTTTTTTTTGGGAATTTTGAAAATCTAAGTTCAAGTTCGTTAACGAATTTTCACTTCGACGCGTCAACAAATTTTCACTTCTTTCTCCTCTCATATCTCAGAAACTAATTGTCACCTCAACTTGAAAATCTCGTGTGATCGATGTCTCATCATAAGGCATCGTTTGTCATAAAATTCACTTCCAAAATCGCGGGACCAAACAGAGGCGAAAAAGGCCTCATTTTTGGGTCACTCTTTGTGCAACTTTTCTCAATATTCTCTGAGAATTGAAATCGTCGAAAGCTTGCACCTTTCAGGGATGCAACGTAGTCTTTTAACAATACCAAGAAGCTCTGCTCACGGAGCTTCGCGTAGATCTGCACTACTGTGTAGAAAATTGAATGGGACCAGCGCAATCACTTGTGTGTGAAATCTATCGGAACGGGTGGTGGTGACCGCTTTTTATAACCATCTTAGGTTGCTATAACTAACTGCTTCGTCCGCGCCTGCGAAGAAGGTACCGTGGCGTGGGTGGGTAGCGCGCGCTCTCATTAATTTGGCCGTTTTCGCGTTTCCCCCCTTTTCCTATCGCTTCTTCCTCGGAGGCATTTCCATTTCGCATTTACTCTTGCAAGAATCTAAATACCGATTCGAGGCCGCCAACCAACGAGCGCGGGGCCGTTTGCCACTTGCCACGAGAATAAACTGTGTTGAATCTTCATTGCGCGCAAAACACCTCAACAGAATTTTCGACTCCTCTTACGTTAGTTGGGGAGATGGGTACAGAGTGGGTACGTTCGTTGTAAAAGCTAGGAGAATGGTCCTAGACATGAAGTAGAAATGAAAAGAAGGAGCTTACAACGCATTAAGCACGAGACGCGGCGCGTGGCATTAACAAAAATAAACAAACAAATAAACATTATAATAAAAAAATAAACATTGCGATTAATTTCACTCACTCGTGCCAGTGTCGTTTACTAATTCCGGCTGAATGTCGATTCGGCAGAATTCCGTGCTCGTGGTCTGCTCTTCCGTGTTCGACGGCGAGGACTCTTGCCTCGAGTCTGACATGTCGACAATCACTTCCGCCTGCGAATGGTACACGGTAATTACTAATTAGCTTACGTACGTACACAGGAATAAAAAGCTGAAGGTGAACGTGATTACACGTATCAGCTACCAGTTTTTGCAAACTCCTCGCGTTCTTCTCGCAGGCCAAGTTCATCGGTGCCATAAACAGTGGCCGCTGAAACGCTGAGCATGTTTTTCATAACACGTCGACAATTCATTGCTATCGTTCTAAATACTTATCTATGGGACTGGGAAGTGAGAATCTATTTGCTCGCGGGAAACTGCGTCTTACCTTCGCTTCCAATTTCACTTTTCACCATCACGAATGGCCCTATTTAAAAACCTCGATTACCTTGCGCCTAATGCCTGCTGCGCACGTGTATTACAATCAGGGTCGGATTAAGTCCTTTAGGGGCCCTAAGTACTTAACCCTTAACTGGTATACTGTTTTTTTCAAACGTCACTGGTATACTGGGGTCGTGGCAGACCCCAAGTAAAACAGGACACAGAAATTTGTAAAGTCGACACTAGATGCAACCTCTATGAATATTTTGTTGGTAGGTAATGTATAAAATAATAGAAGCGTTGAAAGTTAAACTATTATTATAAAATTAATTAGAAATTCAGTTTACAAACCTGGACAACCAAAAATTTTGCAGCGAACTTTGCGTGCTTGGGGTCATGACCGACCCCAGGATACCAGTTAAGGGTTAAACGATTTTGCGGCTCCTTATACAGGAGGACCACTCCGACGCGATGATTTCTTAGGCATTTCCGACAATTTTACCAGAAAGAGTTTCTACCGAAAGTTAGATTCTAAGATTAAAAAAAAAATCTCTGGTGCCCCCCCCCCCCCCCCCCCCCGTTTCTGCAGAAGCCCTAAGTGCTTATCTCGCTTACTGGTTAATCCAGCGCTGACTACAATAACCAGTTGCCCAAGTTACAGTTATCAATGGTAATGGAAAGTTTCTTTTCCGTTTAGAGCCGCTAACGTTTAGAAACTGTCGAGTCTCGTGTTTTTCATTATACATCCACGATTTGTCTTAATAGCTTTCCCATTAAGGCAAGTAGCTTGGCAAATAGCGGTCGTTATTAACAGGGGCAGCTTCCCTAGGAATAACGAGCCAACTCGGTTATCGGTAGAAACAAACGAGGCGGCTAAGTGATTCCGTTGCATCGTTAACGTTTCATAAGATGCGGTACTTACGCGGCGAGAAATGAAAGTGCACTTTCCACGCGTAATAACACCCGCGTTACGCAACGAACCGTGAGGTTGTTTGAGATCTGGTTGAACTAGGACTGCGCGTTTACGTACGGAGAACAATTCCGCGTAGAGTTTAACATTTGCTGTTCGGTGTCCAATGGTCAGCGACCAGAATGTCGGGAAGGATGCTGCTGCAGCTGCTGCCGCCTTTCACGCAGCTGTGTGCACCACAGATGAACACAACTGAACGAGAAGGCATCAGCGTCCTTTTCAGGAGTCACGCTGCTGTGGTAAATATTACGGGAAACGTCTAATTGCAAGTACAATATAGGATGCCGTTCCGTGTGATCGAGACTCATCACTATAAAATACTCTGCGACGCAGTTGTCATTTAAATTCACCGAGACTCGGCTGTTTATTTGAGGATGGATCAAAGATCAGAGACAGGAAAGTAGAAACACCTTGTACGTATGTGCATACATATTATGCCAGTTGCGGGGAAGGCGGCTTATCGTTGCATGCATCAGTCTCATCTTGCAAACGCTTGATTTTCCATTGAAAGTACAGTAAGCTCTAACATGCCTCGGGTGGAAAATGAGCCGCGCATAATTCATTTCGCGCCCGTGCACAATGTGTACCTATATCTACTCGATCTCTTCGAGATGGTAAGTGGGCGTACAATGTGCAGGGTAGCTTTGTTCGTTTCTATTTGCGAAAGGGAAGACGAGTGTCGAAGGAATATTACCCGCGCTTCGGAATACCGCGGTATTTGGTTGTTATCGTATTGAAAGAATTTTACTCCAACGTGGTCGATTGCTATCAGGGCCAGCGGAACCCATTATGCAAGTTATGCGCCGCATAAAGGCTAAAAAAACTATATCGCACGCTTGATAATAAAGAAATTCAACTCCCACGTAAACGAAGCGTCAAGGTAATTCTTTTGTTTTTCTGCTCCGCAAAGGCAAAGCATATTAAGGGGTAACACCACTCTAGAGGCAGAAAAAAATACCTAAATTTGACAATTTATTTTGGGAGTATGACAAACGGAATAGAATTTCTTTTCAGAGGGTTTATTTAACACATATTGAAGTACGAAAAACAATTTTTTTATTGTCATTTTCATACAAAATGGCGGCGACAGAGCCCGTCGTCGAAACCACTTCTTTCAAACTGGGAGGACGGATTTCTCGGAGACTATTGCATGGATCGATTTGAAATTTTTACAGTAGCTTCACAACAATATTCTCTTTGGAAGTACGTAGCCGTTTTTTGATTGAATGTAAACTCTTTTTTTTATAAACAATTTAATGCTCATGTTCAGGGCAAAAAATCAGTTCATTTCTTAAAAAGTGCACCACTTCCACAAAAATTGATTAAAAAAAAAACACTACATACTTCCAAAGCCAAGTGTATATAGATTATAAATTTTTTTTATTTTTTGTTCCCGGACTCATACATGCCGAGAAATCCGTCCTCCCGTGGCGGTGTTTTCAAAAAAGCTGTTTTCGACGGCAGGCTCTGTCGCCGCCACTTTGTATGAAAATGACAATAAAAAAATTGTTTTTCGTACTTCAATATGTGTTAAATAAACCCTCTGAAAAGAAATTCTATTCCGTTTGTCATACTCCGAAAATAAATTGTCAAATTTAGGTATTTTTTTCTGTCTCTAGAGTGGTGTTACCCCTTAAATAGAAAAGTCACCCTCGCGCTGCGCCCTGATTGGTATTCTCAAACGGACAAACGTTCGATCCGATTCAATTTTTATGTGGGAGAAATCCAGCAGCCTTGCAAATGGCTTTCGAACGAAACGTCTCCGGAATTTTGTTTACTGGGGAGAGGAAAATCGTATGTATAAATATACATAGGTATATGACGTAATCGTCATCGTCTTTCCATTAAAGATACATTAACTCCACTTTGCCTTTATTAGGTATGTAAATGTACAATTGAAGGATGAGGGGAAAAATGGTTATAGCATATTTTGTTGGTCGCAACTGGGACTACAGAACAGTCGAATCGCAAAGGGTTGTAAAGTTAAAGATTTGGTATACTGGTTAATAACAGAAAATGTCCACTCTGCACTGGAACAAAATACGGAATGTCCCTAGTCTTTGCCAAAGCATAAGCTTCTGTCGTCAAGGTAAAACAAGGAATTATTTGAGAAGAAAATGAAATTCATTGAACCTTGTTTCTTTACTGATGAACTAAGTAGATACGTATTAAATATTTTCCCCTTACCCTTCAATTGTACATCATATATTATACATAGAGGGTGTTTACAGTGGCGGATTTAAGAAAAATGGCCCAGGTGGCAAACATTCCGAGGGGCCCATTTTTTTTCGGAAAAATGAAGAGGCAGTTTACTAAAAACGAGCTCATTGTGGAAAAAATTTTTTAAGCGTGGGGCCCAAGGGCCTTCTGGACAGGGGCCGAGGCGGCAACTGCTCATCGGCCGCCAGAGTTGGGCAAAATGTAATCCAATTATTTGACAAATGTCAACTACCTAAATTAACGATTACAGAAAATAATGTGTAATCAATTACACAATTACAGTTTAATCGTAATTTGTAATTGGTAATTAGATTACATTTTGCCCAACTCTGTCGGCCGCCCTGTTAAATCCGTCACTGGGTGTTTACAAGAATGCGAGGCACTGTCGGCCATATGCATACTTATACCAACATTTTTTTCTTATTTCGGCGAGCCGAACCGATCCTGAAGAAATGTCCCTAATTTTTCTAAACACAACATTCGTACATATTTCAGCCGCTGGCTACCTGACTGACTTATAACTGGCAGCCTCGGATTTAAGAAAAACATCTCGCGATTACATAGCTACGTGTAAATCGCGCTGCTCTTTAGCAGCAGTTTACGGTTTAACTTACCGCGTACATGTGCGTATATATATATATATATATACACCTATGTATGGAATTTTGTTGACAAGGAAACTTGTTGCGATCTAGTTGCTCGAGGCTTTAACCATATTATTCTTCACAGTAGCCGCACGCGTTTTCTGTTAACAATGCCGAGTCATGATATGCATACATACATTAGCGTTCTTTGAAACGTAGAGGTTTGTTGAAATCGATACTTCTGAACGCTCACTTTCATTCTCACTCGTAAATGATTTACAATGACAAAATCACCGTCGCGTAACGCAACGCTCCAGCTCGATCTAACGACACCCTGCCGCATGCACACACATAGTAGCTGCATAGAACGAAACTTGATCGTTCATTTCTAAACGATCAACTTTCCAACGATGGTCACCGCTACTTGCACACTATCTACTCAAACGAGCCCCACGAATATGTACACATTCGCAAGAAGTTTCTCGTCATCTGCTGTCCAGGTTCGCCCGTGAATATCCGATCGATCGGGAAGAAAAATCGCTTTGCGGAGCTGAAGAAGAATAATACACTCGGGCGAACACAGTGTGCGGAAGACTTTGTGTTATGATACCTACCGTCAAGGACCCAGTTCCTGATCAGTTAAGAGTGCAAAGTGGAGCAGTTTCTGATCACCTACAGATCAGCCTCACTATGAGCTATCAAATTTTGCGTATAAATTTCCAAATACTTCATAATTATTTAGTAATTTGTTAGAATAAATTTGCAATAATAAGCTTATTATTTGGTATTTATATACTAAACTGATCAGGAATTGGGTTCTGATCAGGAACTGGGTCCTTGACGGTAGATGCGGACGGTCGAACGCAAGGACAAGCTCGACAAGCTCCTGGAATCGGGGCACTCACCATTTCGACTACAGATCGCCTGAGAAAGGGCTCTCACAGATTTCAGAGCCAACAGCCAGATGGCAATTGTGTCCAGAGCTGCAGACGCCGCGATCGAATAGTAAAACAGACACTGCGTAATCGTAATCCTTCTCGATCTGTCGATTAAATGATATATCCTGCGAAGATCGGACCGAACCGGGCCGCGTGACGACGCGCTGCGTTGGTGCCTATGTACTTACAACATCGGTTACATTCGATCCCCGCCGCATCGAGCGCCGATTAAATTGATTTTAGAAGCGACTTGGGCGGAAGTGGCTGGCGGGGGAACGAGGCGAGTTCATCGTAACATATGCATCGTGTCAAAAAAGTCGAGGTCGCGCGCATTTAAATGGTCTGGCGCATACACCTTTCTGCTGTATATACCCGCCACGCGCGGGATATATACTTCGGGTAGCTGAACAATTGCTTCGGCCGGTACCTATTGGGATCGAATTGTGATAGCAGGCTTTGGACCTGCGTAAGTGGGACTCGGTCGTTTTCTATCGTGGTTCCATATTCCAACGGTTGTGCAAACCCTACGGGTTCACCACGTCAGAAGACTGAAACTTTTGATGGTAGCGTTGAAGCATTGTATTATTAGGATTATCGCGGGAATCGATGTCAGAAGCGGTTGCAATCGTAATGAAAATATGCCCGCGCACGCACAAGGTGCCCTCCAGGGGAATTTTAACGTTTAATTTTCTTATACTCCTCAGCCGCTGGGCCAAAATCATATGTTATTTTATGTAGCACGGCGCGCGATACATGTGCAGCTGTGCTCGAGTGTTTCAGAATTTTTCAGCCACCTTGACCTTTTCCATATGGTATGTGCATCAACATATGTACGCATGATACTTGATGCTCGGTTAATACCGTCGCGAATGAAGGAAACTTCTTGTAAAACGTATTTTATCTGCTGTCGAGCGTCACCGTTTAGGCTCACTCGATAACCGATTGGTAGAATTTCTTTTCGTGTAAGATAGAAAGAAATTTAAAAAAAATTAAAACCGACTTCGAAAAAATAAAAATGCACTAAAAAGTAACCAGAACTAGCAAAATATCGCCCTTATTCGAATAAAAAGAAGATCATCAAAATCGGTCCATATGCTGAGGAATTATGCAGGGACAAACATAAAAAAAATACATACGGGTCGAATCTATAACCAACTCCTTTTTGAAGTCGGTTAACAATGGTACTTCTACTAGGTAAAGTAGGACCAAGAATAAACGGATAATAAATAATAAGGAATAAACGTTGCCTCGAACCTTTTATAAATCATCTATATTTACAGGGATTATGCAACACGCGGTACAAATGTTATCAACATTATTTAACAAGTCTTATCTGTATTGATACACAGGTCGAGAGTTCTCAGTACCATTGTCCAAGCCGCTCGACGGCTCGTCTCCACTGAGCGATCGTGGGTCGATATCGCGATCTGGTCTCTTCTCTCGTTTTAAATACCGTTTCTGTTTCACGGAGTTTCAAGACGTCTTCCCTGTTCTTCCAAATGCCTGCAAAGAAACACCTACTGGATAATGCGAATCGCGCGGTAATTCCGGATCGATTATATATATATGTAGATGCGCGTAGAATGTCAATATGCAAATAGTGTCAGATTGGGAATTTTAATTGATCTCTCGCGAATTCTTTACTCATACTCTACTCTTTCAGCCTGGATCCCTAATATTTAGTGCTCTTTTAGACCGGTAAAAGAACAGGCAAGAGACCGGGGGAATTCGAAGGTTACCGCTTGCAAGTTCCAAGAAAGGCACTCGAGAATGCCCCAACTACATACACGGCACAGACACACAGGCATGCAGATTTCCATGCATACGTATAACGAAGGTTGATTGTTTCGTCTTCTTTTCTTTTCCTCGTGGGGAAGACGCGGCGCTGCTTGGCAAGCATGTTATGATTGGTAGATAAAATGTTTTTGTCGGGAACGAAGAGCGCGATTAAAAATCGTACCAGGTAGGTGTGTGGGTGGCGTTAAGAGGAGGGGAGTAGTTGCACGTATTGTATTTCATTGAATATTGCAAGGATCTGTTAACTTTAATGTACCTAATTCCACATTCGGGAATTTAGAAGGCACTTTTACCATTTTTTATGTTTTAATCCACCTAGAAGCTAAGCTATGCTATGCTATGCCATGCTACGTTTTAAAAAAACTAGCTTCAATACATTCTTATGGCACCGTTTCCACCAAAAGCTAAGCTAAAACATAGCATAGCTTAGCTTAGCTTCCAGGTGGATTCCCGGCTTTAGACTGTTGAAATTTGATTTTTTAATTCGCACTCCCTCCGCTCCTCCAGCTCCACGCTCGGGAAAGAATTTTCTCCGCCGACCCTGCTTCTGTGGCATTATTGCCATTTAGATGGAATTACGTACCGCATTGTAAGCCAGCGAGATACGCTACTCCTAAAATAGACATCTCTGTGGTTGTTGCTCGCTCCACTTGCAGGCCAGTCAGGTCGGCCAGTAACTGCAGCACAAAATTATTCGTAGACACACCACCGTCCACTCTAGAAAAGCGAGTTGTTCAAATATCGACGTGACGAAGCGCGAAGCATCCTCTGCTGCTTAATCCAACTACTCTGACCGTATTGTGTGATACGTGAAGCATGTTTCTGCGCAAAGGGTCTCGTAAAGAAGTAGCACCCTGTAGACGATACTCTCTAGCAGCGAGCGAACGATATGACTCTTCTCAGTCGTCGGTTTTATTCCGATGAACCCAGTGGCTGCAGAATAATCGTTTATAGGAGCCTGCGAGACAATCATAAGTTAGTAGTAACAACAATTAAAGAAGGGATCGTCCGCATTGGATTTATAGATGAAACACACTTGCAATCCACTAAACGCAGGGACAAAGTACACACCATCGGAATCGTTCACAGCACTTGCAATGCTCGCTGTTTCAGCAGCGTTGTTAATGATACCTGACAGAAGCTGCATACTTAGCATTCTAGTTAAATTAACACGAGACAGTAAAGTTTGCGGTACGATTAAAGTAGCTACCAATATTTTTCGCCCATTCAACAAGAACTCCGGTGTCGTTCGATGCGCCTTCCACTACGTACACCAATTCGTCACGGATGCGCCATCCGACTAGAGGATATAAACCTGTCGAAGCATTGAAAATCATTAATAGTAACTAGATACTATTTAGCTAATTATTCGTCATTCGTTCGTTAACCCTAGCTAACTTTATTCGACGCATGACGAATAATCTTTTTGCCTTTTATTCGATATTCGAAATTTTATTTAAATAAAAATTTTGCCCAGCTCCGGTAGTAACACAGACCAGTGGAGTTTGGAAATTTAATATTGCAGTTGACATATATAACTGTATGCAAAAGTTACCTGTAATAGAGGCGTGTGGTTTTGTTCCTGTATTAACGTTTAGAAAGGTCCCCGTCCCCATCGTGATCTTTAAATCACCAGGCTCGGTGCACCCTGAACCAAACAGCGAAGCGGATTGATCTGCCATCTACTTTTAAATACTTAATATCATGAGTATGAAAGGCGATATTGAAGATTGATGCTACTCGATCAAGTGGTGTACTCTTTGACCATCTATGTACACTAGGGTGGCTCTTATTTATTATTGGTAAAATTTT
This sequence comes from Andrena fulva, assembly GCA_946251845.1. NCBI lineage: Eukaryota > Metazoa > Arthropoda > Insecta > Hymenoptera > Andrenidae > Andrena > Andrena fulva. The sequence continues at coordinate 53,108,074 of OX276329.1, read as the reverse complement.
TTTTCAAGATTTTCTTCGGGGCACCCTCCAGAATAGTTCCAAATAATTAAAAAAAATCTGTGTAAAGTTTCAGCTCGATCGGATAACGGGAAAGGGTGCCCCTGGGCCGTTAAACATTTAAATAATTATTTAACAGCTCGCGATGCCGATTTTATATAAGGTCTTCCAAGTTATTGATTAAATAAAAAAATATGTCAAACAAAAGTTGTAGATCCGGACAAGGAGCATTTTTTTGGTGTATTACTATTTTTCGTGCAACAAACGGTTTACGAAAAAAATCCGAAAAACTAAAAAAAAAGAAACTTTTTTTTTCAAAATTTGAAAGTTTAAATGCTTCTAGAACGCTTTTTATTTATGAAGATGAACAAAAAAACTGGAATTTTTATTTTCGAGGACTATTTTTTAAACATTTAAGAAGGGGGCATATACCGAAATATGCAAAAAAAAAAATTTTTTTTCTTATTTTCAGTGTTTGATATGTGATGAATGTTTCCTGAAAAGTTGAGGTCGAAATTCGCAAAAATATCGGAGATATAGACGTCATGATTTCGGGTAAAATGATCATATCTGATGTCTATATCTCCGATATTTTTGCGAATTTCGACCCCAACTTTTCAGGAAACATTCATCACATATCAAACACTGAAAATAAGAAGAAGAAAATTTTTTATCTTGTTTGCACATTTCGGTATATGCCCCTCCTTAAATGTTTAAAAAATAGTCCTCGAAAATAAAAATTCCATTTTTTTTGTTCATCTTCATAAATAAAAAGCGATCTAGAAGCATTTAAACTTTCAAAATTTGAAAACAAAAAGTTTTTTTTTTTTTAGTTTTTCGGATTTTTTCGAAAACCGTTTGTCGGACGAAAAATAGTAATACACCAAAAAAGATGCTCCTTGTCCGGATCTACAACTTTTGTTTGACATATTTTTTGATTTAATCAATAACTTGGAAGACCTTATATAAAATCGACTTCGCGAGCTGTTAAATAATGATTTAAATGTTTAACGGCCCAGGGGCAACCTTTCCCGTTATCCGATCGAGCTGAAACTTTACACAGATTTTTTTTTAATTATTTGGAACTATTCTGGAGGGTGCCCCGATGAAAATTCAAAAATCGAAAATAAGAGCCACCCTAATGTACACATGTGCCGACTAACCGAGCAAAGTATGGGAATTTCAACGCCAAATATCTCCTTCGGCGTGACACCGAAATTCCCAGCCGTGTCCAGCACCTCGGGAAAAATGTTGCTCGGAATTTTCAGCAAATTTATCATTACGCTGGACCAACTCATCGTGAATGGATCGAAAAGCCCAGTCGCTGATGCACTGGAAACGTCCGTTACGTGTCTCCCTGCGAGTATATATGTATATAACACAGCTTGCAATAGACAATTTAGACAATTGAGCAGAATTCTCTGTGTAATTCGATTCGCTCGTTTGCGCCAGGAATCCGATTAGTCGATTATAAAATGAGATTAAAGCCGGGAGATCAAGTCCACTTGGAAGCTAAGCTATGCTGAGTTTTAAAACATTAGCTTCATCCTTATGGAACTGTTTCCACCAAAAGTTAGCTGAGCTAAGCTGTGCTATGTTTTTTATATTTTATAGCATAGCATAGAATAGCATAGTATAGCATAGCTTAGCTTGCAAGTGGATTCCCGGCGTAACTCTCGCTCCGTACCAGTAAGTTTGTGCATAAGCCAGCAATCAACGCCTCCGAAAACTGCATTTCCATTACTCGCTGCCTCCTGTAAACCTGGCACGTGTTGCAACGCCCATAATAATCTCAGAGTCATCTACAGTTTAGTGTAAAATAAACGATAAAAAGTAAACAATAGAGAAAACAAAGGCGATCGAGGTGAGGTTCTTTTAAATGAAGAATAATCAGTGTTAGAGGGGGCGGGAATGTGTGACGAGTCTGATAAGCGTCCGAAGAAAATAACAACGGAATGTAAGAAATAATTCCGATCAAATAAATTAACGGAACAGAACAGAAAATACGAGAAAAGATATGAACCTGTGTATTCATGAATTTAAAAACACTAGCAGCTAAGTATCGCTTTTTTCTAGTAAGTGCGTATAAAATTTGTGATCCTATCCGCAGTGTTTTCATCGTTACAGCCGTATTCCATTCTTTCACCATTGCGTCGGCGCGCAGATCTTTCCAAGTTATAAAACTGAAACAAGGAGAGTTGCTGATAGATTCAAAGAATCCAGATCTGAAATACGTACAGTGAGTTGAAAAATTATTGGGACACTCTTTAAAACAAAATAACCGATTTCCAAAATCTACAAACGGAATTTTTAAATTGACATTACAGACTCGGATAACAAAGTCGAAAAAGCGACCTTCACTATTTTCTTCGCTATTCCGATCAATCGCCATTTTTTTCAAAACGGCGAAACACGTCGCCTAGTAAACTAATTATTTTAGCTTCCCAAAAAAACTCAAGTCGTTTGGGACAATTTTAAAAAAGTTATTCTGTTTTAAAGGGTGTGCCAATAATTGTTTGACTCACTGTATGTACTTATGCAAATAGTATTGTACCGACTTGTGATAGTGCCGTCCGTCTTTCAGGTTCCATGTTGTGAAGCTACCTCGCTGCGTTGATATCCCGAGGCAAGCAACTAATTCTGGTTTAATTCGGCTATCTGCAAGTGATATACCTTGAATTTTACGCCCATGTTGGCCCCGTCCCTGATTCAAACACTCTAGAATTTACCTTGTAAAGTATCCTTCATTACTTTTACTATGGTCCTCCACAGTTCATCCGGGTCGATTTCCACGTATCCTGGTTTCGGGTACAGCAGCTGGACCTAGTAAAAAATGTAGATCCGTGAAAAGGGGTATAAGGTCATTATAAACACGTGGCAAGTGATTCGAGAAATTAATTTCGAAAAACTCGCGCAACGCAAATGTTCCCAACCTTTTACGAACCGCGATCTACTTTTATAATACGTAAAATAACGTAAAGAAAACACATTAAAAATAGGTATTTCAGAATAGGTATAATTCTAATTTAAGAATTAAAACAAGTGCTAAAAATCGTTAACTAAAAGTAATCGCGGCGACCCCCCAGAAAACACCTCGCGGTTGGGAACCACTGGTTTAATGAGTATAACATCCCATTGTAATATTTCAATATTTCGTAAATCAAAAGTCACATTTTCGAACCGGTTTATTTGAATACGGTACTGCGGAGACAAATAACACTCGTGCACGAGTACACGTACAATATACGGCGAATGCAAATTAGTACAGTATTCCATGAGAAACTTCACCCGGAATTTGCATCAATTTTTTCTGCTAATTTACTCATGCACGGTTATGCATGTCCAAAGAGTAGGATGCATAGGTGCTGCGTTCAAGGAGTGATCCTCTATGCAAATTAATCTCCGGCATCTTTGACATTAACGGAAAATATATACAATTACTGCGTGTCTGATTTCCTTGCAAATTATGCACATAACACAGTATGCAATATTTGCCTTATCATCGCGATGGTTACAAAGTCGATAAGACCATACATATAGGGTGTATATAAATATGTGGGTCATTTTTATATTTAGTAAAATACCGGCCCGAATCGTCTATTAAAGGCAATCGGCAGACTGGCAGTCGTCGGTTGGCCTGATATACTATATTTTCATTAATGGAATCAGGTAAAGAAAGCACATTAAAAATAAGTATTTCAGAATATAATTCTAATTTACTAATTAAAAAAGTCCATTCCTTCGCGCCTTTAAAAAAGCAAAGGCGAAATGATAATCAACATATGACAGCTGGGCTTCGTTAAATGCCACTTTAATAGCCGTTTCGGGCCCGTGTTTACAAAATATTAAAATGCTTATAACTGTGAAACTAAGCCTTATCGGACATTTATACCAACTTGTTTTAGTATCTTGACGAGTAGAACCCATCCTGAAAAACTGTCCCACATATTAATAAACACCCTGTATAAATTGCAATGTTTCGCTTGTGGTTCAAACTTGTGGTACAAATGGTACTTTCTTTCGTAACACGGTGTAGGTACCATCAGCTGTTTCAAAGAGTATCGATGGCTTAGCGCAGTAATATTGTATGTCCACTTATAGTGTTTTCGAAAAAAAAAAACAGGTTTAAACATATAATAGTATACATAAGATTCAGGGCCATTTAACGAAGAAGAATATTATATTTGTCAAACTTATGAAATAGATATTAAACGTAATTTTTATACACCCATAAAGAAACAGCGAAGAACTACTTGTTGCGTATAAAAACAGTAAATACGCAAAAAGTGGGCATAAAATATTTCTGCAGAGTCTACAGTTGGCGCGACGATTAAAGATATAGAAAAGTTCATCATTCTCTATCTCCGTCACCCTGCCCCCTTTCTCTCCCCCTCTCCTTCGCTCTCTCCCTCTTTTGCCTTGAACGAGAAAACACGAGCAACACGTTCGACGATTCCAAGGAACTCACGGTTCCGAGCGCGTTAGCGAAGATTCGCATCCACCGAGGCGTGGACAGATCTCGGAACAATGATATTCGCCGGCCGCGTTACGTCATTCGAATTTCTCGGGGATACACCGACGCTACGATCTAATATTCTAGTCAGACCTTTTCAACGGAGGAGGCGACGGTGGCCGCTTTCTCGTCGAGGATGTGAAAACGCACGGTGGTGGTGCCGACATCGAGTGCCCCGATATACGTCATTGTTCCTGTATGACAGCGAGATCGACTTTGCCTCCCATTCGAGGGAATCGTCGGGATCGGATGGACACCGCGTGGCAGAGAGAAGCAGAGGCGCGTGGCGTCGCGGCGCCGCGCGGCCGGGCCGGGCCGCTAGGAAACGTCGGGGCGACGGCGTCCGACGACGAAAGTTGACGTATCGCGTGTCGCACGAAAATGCGCGGCAGACTACGGAGTACGGACTAAGGCCACTTATCGCGTGCTGTGCTTCCTCTAGGTAGAACGTACAAGTACGCATGCTCGCGCGGTAGGAAGGCGGCAGACAGGGAACTGGTGGATCTGATGTCACGAGTGAACAACCTCCGCACTGAATCTTATCACTGTGTGGCTGCGTGCCGATGTGTGACGCTACGGATGTCGCTAGCCTTCCAAGCGCAATTAAATCTGCCCTTCGCCCTCTATCCTACTTCACGCAAGATTAATTGAGGCATCGAGAGAAACGAGAATTATTTTCTGCTATTTCACAGGATTAGCACGGCCTATTGGAGTACATCACTGCTGCTGACTCAATTTCGCCAATACTGTGGGTTGGTCCGGGACAAAAAGATAGCACATCTCATATTTTTCAATATTCTGTACTATAAAATGAAAAAAAAATACATACTTTTTATATCAGCAACTCTGGGCATGGTTGTAAGTGTAACGTGTTGAATGTCGTCCACAATACACATTGCGACAAAGTTATACGAATGTAAACGTAAACATCGTAGGTCGCAAGTCGGACAAAATGCTAGCACAAACAGCAAATCTGCGCTCCTCAGTTGTACGTAAGCTATTGAATGACTAACATTCATTGTGAAAGAAGGTTAGCGAAGTGTGCACTAACAATCAGTGGTGTTTATTTAGTAAGAAAATACAATAAAATATTAAAAATGGGTCGTGGAAAGAGACTGGATGCAAATGAAATACATACCATATTAAAATTAAACAAATATCCAAAGTTATTAATAGAAGTCGGAAGGCAGTTATGAATGTAAAATCCAGTAAAAATCCTGACAACTACGGGAAAAAAAAGAGTTGTGGACGTCCACAAAGTTTAACAGCTCGGGAAAAACGTGCAATATTAAGAGCTGCATCCAATTCAAAGATGACTGCAAGGCAAATTGCTGAAAATGTTGGACGTGTTTTACAAAACTGTAAACATTTAATAAGAAGGAAAATGCAAAAGAAACCGTGGCTATTGAATGAAATTTAATTTGGATGGACCCGATGGTTTTACTTATTATTACCACGATTTGAGAAAGGAAGAACAATTTTTGAGCCGTCGTCATATGGGAGGCGGTAGTGTAATGATTTGGGCTGGTATTGGGTATCGTGGTAAAATGGAAATAAAATTCATTACAGCCTGAATGAATAGCAAAATATATCTCGAAATGATTGATCAACAAATAAATACGTATGCCACAAAAATTGCCGAAGATAAATATGTATATCTTCCAACAAGATAATGCTGCCGTGCATACTGCGAAAGTGATAAAGCAGTACTTTTCTACCAAAAGAATTCGACTTTTAGACTGGCCAACAAAATCTCCGGATCTCAATATTATTGAAAATTGTTGCGGAAATCTTGCCAGAGCAGTGTACCAAAATGGCAGACAGTTTCAAAATGTGAATGACTTAAAACAATGTATTCAGGATGAGTGGGAACAATTAAAACAAAAAAACATTAAAAAAAAAACTATATAAATCGTTGCCAAAAAGAATGATTGTTGTAATTAAATGTAAAGGAGGTGCCACTATATAAATATTAATCATTCAATATCACCAATTACTTTCTTCATATCCCCAGTTTTATAACAAATATGCTATCATTTTGTCCCACTATATTTCCTTAATATTTCTGTTCTTTTTAATAAAAATGAATCCGTTGTTAAAATTTAAGTTCGTTTAATTTATATGTGTTAATACATGCAGTCTGACAAATGTATATAACAAAAATTTAATTTGTAATGTTTAATACACAGAAATTAAGTAATTCTTAAGGTGTGCTATCTCTTTGTCCCGGAGTGTATTATTCGTCAGTCGGACGAATCCTTTTTAGATATCAGCAAGCATTGGCGTAACTATTTAGAGCACCGTGTGGGCCTGGCCCCCCTCAAAATGCGGATTAGCCCCTCCCTCGAAACTATCGAAATAAGTAAAAGACATTAGTCTGTTCAATAATCAATAATCTTTTATTCGGTTAGTGTTTGTTTTAGGGTTAAGTAAATATGTAGGTAAATGATTATTATAAGATGTATATGTATATAAACATTTCCTCTACACAAAAAAAAGAGAGAGCGCAAGAGAGAAAACCTCTTTGTATTTCATTGCTACTTTAGATTTAGGTACCTACGTCTATGTGTTTACTTACCCTTTACCGTTCTTTTATCATTTGCGTCAAGTGGATCACGATGTCGTGGTTGTGATAGGGTTCTCCAAGAAATTATAATAAATAATAAATAATAATTATTTCGGTATATTGTATAGGTAAGTATATAGCAGGGATTGTAACCCGCTCGGAGCGGGTTACTAGTAACATAAGACAGTCTTATCTAGACAGCCACTTAAGGGGATACTCTGGTCATCTGGCCAAAAAATTGAGCAGGGCACAAGTAGATGAATGTTATGTAAAATGTTTTGCACGATTATATTTGTTATTCATTGAGTAAAAAAAATTTCGAGCCGGATGACCAGAGTACGTTAAATGGCTGTCTAGACTAGACTGTCTTATGTTACTAGTAACCCGCTCCGGCGGGTTACAATCCCTGGTATATATGTAGATCTATCTGTCTCCCAACTATTTAGATACCTATATGTTTGCTCGTTATTATTATACCTATACGTATAAATATCTACGTACCAGCTGCATAGGTATCTGGAAATAATAAGTATGTATGTACTCGTAAAGCATTGAACCACTCTGGGGGGCGTCTCGCGTATCTACGGCTTCGAATTTCGCAGGGCGTTTGATAATCGTTGGAGTAGGACCGAGGAGAGACAGTCAGTTGACTGGTGGCTGTTAGATCAATTCGACCAAAATGAGAAGAATAGTAACGGTGCTCTGCTTGTTCGCTTTCCTTTGGCAAGATCGTTTCGGTAATGTGTCCTAAAGTGTCCACACAAATATAATAATAATATTCTATTGTATGTACATGATCCGAGCATCTAATCTGCGGGATCTGATTGTCCAAGTAACTAGCGCGACCACTCGGTCGCGCTCCTTTCCCTCTTCGTTGCGTTACCGGTCTTTTTCAATAGCGATATTAACGACGCGAACTATTCAAAATTCATCGTAGCGGATGCTTTTAAGCTCGTCGAAGACCTGCGGTGTAAAGATTACAACACTCCAACGCCGATGCTGACCCTTAAGAGGCATCTCTTCTGCGAGTACGATCGAACGGTTCGACCAGCCTCCTCTCACAAAGATGTGAACAACGTGACTATGAACCTGATACCAAAGCTATTAGAATTCGTAAGCGTTCGCCCCAACATTTTCGCACACTTTTCACTTAACCAATCGGTCGCGCTGTCGATCGACCCGTCTATCATCCATCCACCGATTGTTGTTTAGGACGAATGGACCAGCACAATGAGCTTGCACAGTTGGATGGGGCTCGTAAGTGATACTTGTTGCCACCTGTTACGTGTTGATACCTACGCATATCGTCCTGTGGCAAGCGTCGCGTCCAGGGCGATCGTCATTTGAAAGCATTGAATGTTTCTCCTGCAGGTTTGGACCGACTCGCATCTCACTTGGAAGGCGAGCGATTTCGATGGGATTAATTATATTCACGTGAAAAGCGACGACATATGGCTGCCTGATATTTCAGTTTACAATTCGTAAGCATTCATAGAGTATATAAAATGCATATGTATGTACAGTCTGTAGCAGAGTTGGGCATTGGCCGAATAATTTTTTAACAAGAATTGCGAATAAAATGAAGTATGCGGAATAATTTTTTATTCGAATAAATACTTATTCGTTATTCTCGAATAACTCAATTTCATTCGAAATTTGTATTCGACATTTATTCGAATAATGCCCAACTCTGGTCTGTAGAGTAAGAGCTGACGTCTAAAGTCTATAGCTGCCTAAAGAATTCTCGGCGAAAGACTAAGTAATTTAATTAACAGATCTGACAATCCGTTTACTCCGTTACTTGACGTAGCCATTATTTTACCGCGAAACAGGGGCGACATGGCAGTGGATCAAAACAGTATACCATCTACGACCTGCTTAGTGTTCAATTCAGGATTGGTCAGCTGCCTGCCATCGTTGAAGCACGTCGCTAAATGCGCCACGGATTACTCCGATTGGCCTTACGATATCCATCAATGTCGAATCCATTTCGGCTCTTGGTCCCATGCCCAGGGGGAAATGGATATCCATCTGGATAAAAAAGGGGTAATTAGCACGTCGACGATATTCTCCTAAAGTGATCAGGTGACGACTGAAAGCAGGGTTGCTTCCCCTGATCGATCGTTGCTTTTGTCTGCTTCGACGTTACTCCAAGAGTACCTATTAACTGCTAACTGTTTCGGTGCAAACAATTCATCTGCTCCGTCTACTCTCCCTTCCTTTTTTTTTTTATGATAACACGTGGCACGATTCTCCAGTTTCAAATGGCAGGCTACATGAACAGTTCCATATGGGATTTGAATTTTGTAAAAGCGTACAAGGTGCTGAAGAAGTACAAATGCTGTCCGAACGATAGCTACCCCATAATCGTGTACGAATTCTCGATAACACGACACTACGGCATAATGCACATTGCATACGTTACTCCTGCTATCGGTATGAATAATTTTCTTTAACCGTTAATCGTTTCCATTAAGGGCTCTTCCTACCTTGGCGGGCGAAAAATGATGCGAACTTTGGGAATTTTTTAAAACAAAACCATTGAATATATTTACTTCCAGCCTTGTGGCTTTATTTGTCAATCTTTAGAGAATATGAGAAAAAAATTGTATGCAAAAGTAGTGGTTGTATCCGGAGTTATAGTGCCTCAAATAGAGCGTCTTACAAAAATCATATGCGCATGGTTAGCATAAAATCAGCCGTTGTGGTTGTCTGAAACAGAAACTTTATCACGCTAACCAACTCGCGAAACATCGTTTTGAGAAAAGCGCGTTTAAAGTTTTAGGTACCGTTTTTTTAAATTAAGTTTTTTTTAAATGTTCCCTAAATATGTACAAATATAGACATAAAGTTTTTAATTAATATAATTCGAGGGTTTTTCTTAAAAAAATCCCAATTATCACGCTCTTTTTCAGACCGTCAAAGTAGGAAGACCCCTTAAGGGGTTAGGCCACCTTGGACGGAGCAAAATTGCAGTCATTTTCGGCATTTTTTTTTAGGAAGATAATAAAATAAACAGAAAATTTAATATGAAGCCTGTTATTATACAACTCTCGCCGGAAAAAAATCGTATTTTTTTCTTACAAAATGGCGGCGGTAGAGCCGTGATACGCAAAATCTTGTGGAGCGACGTTTTCCACGGTGTTCAATCTCACGGCTATACCGGTTGACTTAGAACAAAAAACCAAAAAGCTTTATTTTCTGCATGCCTAAAACTATGGAAGTACGTAGGGAAATCCAGAAACATTAATTTGTCTCGAAATGGTGACCATGGAGAGAAAAAGTGCATTTTTTTTTATAAAAGTGTCAATTGCACATAAAATATTCAAGATATCGCAAAACCGCTACGTACTTCCATAGTTTTAGGCATGCAGAAAATAAAGCTTTTTGGTTTTTTGTTCTAAGTCAACCGGTATAGCCGTGAGATTGAACACCGTGGAAAACGTCGCTCCACAAGATCTTGCGTATCACGGCTCTACCGCCGCCATTTTGTAAGAAAAAAAATACGTTTCTTTTCCGGCGAGAGTTGTATAATAACAGGCTTCATATTAAATTTTCTGTTTATTTTATTATCTTCCTAAAAAAAATGCCGGAAATGACTGCAATTTTGTTCCGTCCAAGGTGGCCTAACCCCTTAACGCGCATTAATTCATGTGCAATTTTCTCCTTTCTTCTCTCTCCTTGTTTCCCTTATTTTTAGTCGTGATGCTGCTGACGATAACGGTGCTCTGGTTGGATTCAAGATCGACCGAGCGAATGGCCGTGGCCAGCGTAAATTTAATTTGCCACATGCTTTGCATGTTCGACTTGCATTGGCTATTGCCGCATAACGGCACAAACACACCTAAGATACGTAAGTACACGAACAGCTTTGCCTTCTCTAACTGCTGTATGTGTTTATGCATCTAACGGCAAAATAATTAATCTCTTCCAGTACTGTACTACCGAGATTCCCTGGCCTTGGCTGTGTTCGCGTTCATCTTAACCGCCGCGCTGCGAAAAATACAGGACTCCAGCGTCCAAGTGCCGAAGTGGATCTCCTCGACCACGTCGTTCGTGCTGAGCAACAGAGCCGGCCGCTTTCTTATCCTCGCCGAGGACGAGGATTCCAGTAGAATACTCGCCGCGGAGACGGAGGACAATTCCGATCTGCCGAACCCCCCAGCCAGATCGGCGGAGTCATCGTGGAGACATTTCGCGGCCATCGTCGAGTGGTTGTCCTTCTTCGCCGTGGTTCTCGCCTACGTCATTATTCTGTCCATTCGCATCCCTTCCACTTAGACTTGCTGTTAGAGGGAAGATCGAAGAACAGCGTTGTATATGTACATTGTGCTAGGCTTGATCAAAACTTCACTGTAGATTCTCATTTTCAATAAACGATCATGTATAGCGACTTTTCTACTGTACTTTCCGCACCGCAAACTTCGATTGTGCTTCTCGAGTTCTACTGTCACCTTTGCCATGAAATAAACAACCTTGCGTTTCCGTTTTTACGTGTATAGTTTCATTCTCAGAAGCTGCGTTCCTTCCGTACGGTCCTCCATTGGTCTGTGCCAGTTCCATTCTTAATCTGTCGCACAGGTATCACGCGTATCTACTGGTCCGCGATAGGATTGATAAATTCGTGGGTAGGAGACGATCGACACTTTATCGATCGAATTAATAATAGCATGTGTCCGCCTCTTTAGATACGCAGGCATCGATAATGAGGACGTATGTATCGAATTTCAGACTGTGACGAATATGAGAGACTAGAAATACAACCGTGCTTCGCTACGGTGGAATAGTTAAAAGGATTTACTTTTATATCTGTTTTTTTAAGTAATTTTTTTATGGAATTTGTTGTGAAGTAACATTTGTATAATAAACATTTATATATGTATACGCTCGTTCACGCCTGGTATTAAAAAATTAAGACGCCTCAATTCAGTGTACACTTAGTACATGTTACAAAAAGATCTGAGATTTCGCCCTTTAAGGGTAAGGGCGAAATTTAGAAATTGGTTTTTAGGCATTTGTGTTGTTAGGCTAAAACCAAGTGCCGATGTCGAATTGGGGCGGAGAGATTTTGAGGAATCCGCGAAAGCACACTTTACCCCTTTTCACCCCCTTAGGGGTTGATTAGGGCAATATGCAGAAATTTGTTTTTGGGCATCTGTGTGGGTAAGCTTTGTAAGTAAAAACCAAGATGGGATCTAATCGGGCCTAAGAGATATTGAGAAAATACATTTTACTATACATGGATAGACTTTTGTGAAATCTTCCTGATCGTTTGATTACGAACCTATAAACGAGCTCGGATGTTAGCGGGGTTGTCTTGGCGATGAGGAAAGAATTTTCTCGCGATATGGTGGAAATCGGTGTAGTGCAAGCTACACACGTGCACACGTGCGTGTATGTAATCAAGAATAATTCCAAAGCTGATAAAATGCCGGTTGCTCGAAAGAGGGCGGTTTCGATGGCCCACGTCCCCGGTTTTACGTTTCACTGGGCGTACAACTGTTGGCGCTCGGTTGTGGGAAATTGGCTGCGCGCACTGTGCAGTCGTCGCGGGCCTACCCATTCAATCGAATCTGTGCTGGTGATCGAAAATGAAAAGCTTCTTGCTGCCGTTCGCCTGGCTGGTGGTCCTTCGCGTGCCGCAGACGGGGGCGAGCGAGGAGATGTTGAACTGCAAAGACATCACGAGCAATACCCCGATAATGCAACTCAAGAGATATCTGTTTTGTAATTACGACTCGGAGGTGAGGCCGACCATGGATTACAGAAACGCCACTGCTGTTCGCTTTGGCCTCAGCATAGTGCACTTCGAAGTGGTGAGTAGCTTAGCTCGAGGTCCAACCTGTGAATCATAGTGCAACTGTCTCGGAATTTCGGATTTCCTACTCTCGTCCTTATAATTAGTTAAAAAAAAGTTCTTTTTCACCAGGACGATGTGGAGAACACGATGGAGTTGCTCGTTTGGACGAGACTGGTGAGTAGATTTATGCACGGACGCATGTAGGTACATACTATAGTTTGAATAGACAACGCTGAATCGTTGATGAAAAATGGACATTTCCCGTGTTGCTGGTGGCGCGATAGGAATGGACGGATCCTCATCTCACGTGGCTACCTTCGCTGTTCGGAGATATCAATTCGATTCATGTAATGAGTTATGAGATTTGGGTACCGGATATCACGTTGCACAGCGCGTAAGTTTGAGAAGCCAGTAGTGAGTATGCAGTGGCTATGTTCGGTGGCGGGTTTAAGGAAAAAGGCCAGAGGTGGTAGCCATTCGGAGGGGCCCATTTTTTCCGAGAAAATGAAGAGGTAGTTTATTAAAAAGTAGTACGGAAATGATATAAGGTAAATGTACCAATACCCGGCCGCTGAAGGGGCTTAAGGAATAGCGGCAAAGTTTGTCTCCTAATTTAATTTGTAAAACCATCATGAAATAAAAAAGTGTTGTTGAAATGTTGAAGATAACACAATATTATACTATTGGAAACTGAAAAAAAAGTTTATGTATTATAATAGACGTATTTATTAATGAAAATACGAAAACATGCAAATGTCCCAGTAAGCGGACAACCTAAAACTGCATGTCCCAATACCTGAATTATATCGTCCCAGTAACCGGACAACCTAAAAATGCATGTCCTGATGTCCCGATATCTGAATTATATCGTCCCAGTAGTCGAACATTTAGACTTGTTTAAAAAAATATTAATTTTCTTGCAAGTTTAACCATCTTAAACTAAATTTAAATCTAAATAAGAAATGCAGTCAATATTTTCTTAGTAAATGAGTGGCGTTTCTTAACGGAAGCCATATAAATTTCTCGAAATCTGCTATGCGTACGAAGTGTGTTACAAAATAATTATTCCTATCTAACGATTTTCAATTTTCTATAATTATGATTTTAATTAATATTGCTAAATACTTATGCATTATGGTACTATTTTTTGTTTCTAATTACATTCAAAATTAAGCTTAAAAATAAATAAAATTCGCATTGTTGTTCAGGTACTGGGACACGGCCGGGCACTGGTACATTTACCTTAGTGTTTGGATAAAATCATAATTTATCCCGAACCCGGATATTCAAAAAATTCCGAGACTTTGTAAATATGTAGGGGATTTCCACCTGATTACAAGGCAATTTTTGTTTGCTGTCCAAATTCACTCTAAGGGGGTGAAATTGAGCCCTTAAATTCTTGAATTATTTAAACTTAATGCTGCACCTAGGAACCTCAGGAAATTTCCGCTTTTTCATCTGTCACGCCACACCTCTGTTTTCGGTGGGAATAACTCTATTTACCGCTTGTGCAACTTAGCCAATAAGTTCTGTCACGCTGTTGACTTTTTTTCGAACACTTTCTTTCAATAACCAGCTCTTAACGGTAATGCGCGGCAACTCTAATTCATTTTGTATTTGCGTATACTCCATCTTGGCACTTATGTTACATATCTCCGTCTTCTGTTCGTGTATATTTTATTTCTCACCAAAGGGTGCCCACCCGTATATAAGTAAATAATTTTTTATAAGTTAAATCCGCCACTGACTGTATTGTGACTTGCTGGACGAATAAAATTCATCTCCCCCCGTAACGATCATTTTTCAACTGCATTCAGGACGACCCAAGACACCGACGCCAATATGCCAATAACCCAATGCATCTTGAACCACGACGGGAATGTGCTTTGCGTGCCAGAAACGGTGTACAAGACGCACTGCGACTCGGACCATACTTGGTGGCCTTACGACATGATGAATTGTTCGGTGCATGTATCTCCTTGGTCTTATAGCAACGACGAAATCGATGTGCATCCCTGGGACGACGAATACAGTGCCCAAGTGTGTACCGCACTCTTTTATACCACGTCCAGCTTCGCGATGTAACCATATACAGGAGAGAGATTAATCTTACGGCGTCTTAATCCGCAGGAGGTGGCGAAACTGAACGTACATCACTTGCAGTGGAAAGTGATGGAAATACTTGTGAGCAATCACACGATTGAATCGAAATTCCTTTTGAATTTCACTAGTAGTTTCATTTCTTATCACATTCTTCTGAAAAGATATTCGTCCATGTATATCGGAATTTACACGACGGTGGCTATAGGTTTGTAACAATTACAACGTACACGGTTATTAATTGTTACATATTAAGGGGGTAGGCCTACCTAGAAATTTTCGAAAAATCTATTTTTTCTTTAAGTACATTTTGAAAATATTCCCCGAAAGTGTCAAGTTAATCCGACCAAAATTGTCAAAATTATACGCGTGTAAGTAGGTAGGTGTTCCTCGGTGTAGCGCTCAGGCCCAAAACTTTAAACGTGTTTTCCCCCAAAATCATGTTTCCAAAGTCGGTGACACACGTAACTCAAAAATTAATGAGCCGATTTATTCGAGACTTTGCAGACTTTTTTTTGCCTAGATTTTTTTATCTTTGCAAAACGATAAATTTTTGCCAAATATCGATGCTCCAACTTTGCACAGCCGCCGTTTTGTCTCAAAATAATGTTTCCAAAATCGGCCCAAATAGCGCCTAATATAATTTCATATGTTATCTAAAAAAAATCGAATTTTCAATTTTGGATGATCGTGCACCGAACAACGGTTGTCACCGTAAACCGCCTAAAAGATGGACGTTTCGGGCATCGCTTATAACTCACGAACCTTTCAATACTTTTTACCACAAAAAATACTGTAATGTCCGTAAGATGTGCCCTTTCCAATAGACTAATGTTTAATAATAAAGGTTTACCGGTTTTTTCTAGAAAAAATTCCCAAAGGAGCATGTTGTTTTGACCGTTCTAGGTAGGCCTGCCCCCTTAAGGGGGAACACCACTGTGACGGCCGGAAAAGTAGGCCATTTTTAAGAATTTTTTTCAGGAATAATTTACAGTTTTCATAGAAAATTTTTATTACCTACCTTTAGTACGCTGTCTTAAGAGACTATACAAAAAAAAATAGAAGAACATCCATAAATTTTAATATATTAATTAATCTTCTAGACTCCCCACGCGAGCTGGTCGAATGTGTAATTATTGGACAGCATATCCGAAATCAAATTTTTTTTTTTTTTTATAAACTATATGAGTGTAGTTTCCGTTGTGCGTACCGATTTCTTAACCAAATTATTTTTGTAAAAATGGTGCGCTTTAGAAGAAAATTTTCGAAAATCCGCGAATAAGATGGACAGTTTTTCGAGCGTATTTAAAAAAATTGGTTTTCAATCAAAGAATCCGTACGCACAACGGAAACTACACTCATATAGTTTATAAAAAAAAAAATGAAATTTAATTTCGGACCTGCTGTTCCATAGTTACACATTCGATCAGCTCGCGTGGGAAGATCTAGAAGATTAATTAATATATTAAAATTTATGCATGTTTTTCTATTTATTTTTTTGTATAGTCTCTTAAGACAGCGTACTAAAGATAGATAATAAAAATTTTCTATGAAAACTGTAAATTATTCCTGAAAGAAAATTCTTAAAAATGGCTTACATTTCCGGCCGTCACAGTGGTGTTCCCCCTTAAACGACGAGACGTGAGGCTGAAGTTGGGAATCCACTTGGAAGCTAAACCATGCTAAGCTAAGCCATGCTACAGTATGTTTTTTTTTTTAAACATAGCGTAGCATGGCTTAGCTTCCAGGTGGATTCCCAGCTGTGCGCTGTTAAATTAAATATTAATTTCTTATTTGTTCCTGTACAGTGCTGATGACAATGACGTTGATGACACTTTGGCTGGAGCCAAGCTCCACGGAACGCATGATAGTTGCAAATTTGAATTTCGTTCTTCATCTGATTTCCTTGCAAAATCTGTTCTGGGTTATTACTTTTAATGGTAGTCGCTCGCCGCAATTACGTAAGTCTCGTCATTTCCTAGGAATCCTTTTTTTAATCGCAGCGCAGAGGGCTGAAGATAGTACACAGCTAATCACAAGGGAGAGGATCGAAGGCACTGACGTTTCCGACGCACAATTTCCGTTCTTTCCGTTTTCTTTCAGTTCGGTTTTACGAAAGTTCCCTGATCGTGGCTGGGTTCTCGCTTATTTTAACCAGCATCCTGCGCCACTTGCAGCAATTAAACGCCGACGCGCCTACCTGGGTATCGGCGGGCACCGTCTTGATTTTGAAAAGCAGAGTGGGCCAAATTCTCTTAATGAGCACGTTGGACCCGAAGGTATCGGCCAAAATGCAGCTACTGAATGCCGACGACAACACCAATCTTGTGTCTGCGAATAAAACGACGGACTCTACTTGGAGGTACATCTCCATTCTGATCGGGTGGCTTGCGCTCTTCAGCATTTTCCTTGTCTACGTGATAATGTTGGCCGTTTTCCTTCCGACAAGCGCGAGTGCAAGTCACTTTGCGCCCAACGGATAATTCGCGAACGAATTGCGAGAGTAAGTGAAGCTTTGCGACGCATGTACGTATAAATACAAATGTTCAAATAGTTAATACAGGTACACAGCCTGAGAGACGATCGATCGTCGCATCGTCGCCGTCGGTGACGATTAACGCTCGCCGACTAGAATGTATTAAAAAGATTAGCACCATGTTCTCGTTTATTTCGTTCTTTCTGTTAAATACATTTATTTTGGAAGAACATTTCGGCCTTAATTGATCGATCCTCGCGTGCATTGAACAGTGCGGTCAGATTCAATTCTAAATGAAGGGGATTGTAAGAACAGGGGAGAACGTTGTGTGCTTATAGTATGCGTTATATTTACGATGAGATTGTACACGAAAGGGCGAGCGTAATGATTCGTGCGACTGTGACTGTGCCGTGTGACTATAAAAGTATTGTAGCGATAGATACAGCTAATACACTGAGAATGCTCCCTATCCCCCGTGGTTCCCATCGGAACTCGGGGCTGCTCTGTCAACAATTTCTTACATTATGTACACGTCAAAATGTAGCATTCAATTCGCGCGAATGACAAACGACAAACGACAAAATTCATTTATACGTATAACGACAATTATAACGTAAATAACACGTATGTTATATACACGGTAAATTATATGTATAAACGGGGAAAAAGGAGAAGAACAACCGCCCAGGAACGTACAAAAGCAATCTCATTTCGCGGGCTATTTCTCTTCCGTCCAATAGGCTAACGAGTAGCAAACGAAACGGCGATTCGTGCGACGCACGTATCGCGAGTGGCGAGAAGATTCGTATTCGCATGTCGAGATCGCTACCCGACGATGGCGAACGGTAGAGTCGAACGGGGAGAATGGAACGACGCGGGTCTCACTGCGACTGATATAGCAAGTAATCTTTTAGAGCACGCGGAAGTGGAAG
This sequence comes from Andrena fulva, assembly GCA_946251845.1. Classification (NCBI taxonomy): domain Eukaryota; kingdom Metazoa; phylum Arthropoda; class Insecta; order Hymenoptera; family Andrenidae; genus Andrena; species Andrena fulva. The sequence goes on along the minus strand of OX276329.1, from coordinate 53,089,690 downwards.
CGAATCGATCGCGTCTCTCCTGGTATACTGCAGTATAGCGTCGCGGCAGGCACTCTGCAGGGTAGATACTGCTGGAACAAGTAAATGTTAAAGAAAGAGGCAGCGGATTATCCACGGCAGGGCTTGCAACAGAGGAGCGCAACATACCGCCGTACAGTTGAACTATCCTGACTTGTTTGGTGGTACCGTAGATATCCACCACAGCTCGTAAAGGTCCCGCCTTATAGGGTATGTCCTTCCCGCACACCCCTTGGTCCTCGCCGTTTATTATAAAATGCATTTCTGCCTTGTCAGAGCCAGCCTGTGGCACGTACATAATCCCGATGCGACTACCCGCATCCGTCGGTAGGATATACTGAGAAGAATCGATCGTGTTTGGTCTGAGAGCGTTGTACGGAATAACTCCTCGGGACGTTTGCACGTTAACGCCGTCCGTTATCAGCTTCTTCTCCCTGGACGGTATTCCTTCACCTTGCAACGTGTATTAATGGGTTAATTAATCGAGCGGCCCCAGTCTAGGTAAACGGATGTTTCGCGCGTTCTCACCGTAGCCCGTGCCCGCGATACTCTCGAAGCTGTCCCATATCGTGTGGCTCTTGGTAATAGCGAATATCCACGTGTGACCCAGCCTCACCAGATTGGGCATCGCGTATTGCGGCAAACTGTTGGACACAGAGGCCGGATCGATGAGCGTAAGCCCTAGCCGCATGTGGCCGCTCCATCCCCTCTCGGTCTTCTCGATCTCCACCAGGAAGATCTCGCCTGGCTGCAGCGGCTTCTCGCTGAAGGCCAGGGAGTTGGCGAAGCTGACGGCGCGATACGCCACCGTGCTGTCCTCGCGCAGCACAATATTCTCACCGTGAGTAGGGTGGAACCTCGTTACTATCTTCCTGGACTTCTCGGTCATCGTGCTGACTGGTTCGGAGAAGATTCGGTCCCGAGTGCCGGTACTACGAGTTAACGCTGTACGGACTCGTGTTTGCGAGATACTTCATCGAGAGGAACGACGTTCCGTGGGAAGCAGTCGTTAGACGTGCCAACACTCGCCGGGAAAGAACGTGGAACGTGGATGCACCCTCCGCACGGAATGTCCCACTTGAATGACACATTGGAACGCTTTTGGCAATGGGTTACGCTCACGCTCACATGATTACTCGAGGCGGCGGGTGGTAAGGAGAGTGAGGTTAGGTGTTGATCGCGGCAGTGCTTTTTGCTTTTGCCGAGATCGTTGCCGAATGTCGCGGCCGTGCGGTACATTATTTAAAATAATCGTTGCTAAAACAAACTTCCACGCCGATCCCCATTGCGATTGCGATTCGCGAGTGAGGACAGAAGTGGGCGCAAAGCTAAAGGTATTTCAACATTACGAGATATTTTAGAAATACAAGGGAAACAGCTGGTTTAGCGTACCGCAGCGTACCCGCGTACCGTTCGTTTCCCTGGCCCCCTGTTTTCGCGTGATTTCTAACCTAATTCGAAGATTCTCTTACTAATAATAATAACAGTTCGATCTTCTTCGATAATGCAATGTATACAGCTTTGTGGTATCGCTCGTGGATGATCAAAAGAAATGAAAAGCGAAGTATTGAAATGTTGTTGCGACGCGTTCCACGATCTTGGTCTTATCGATAGCACAGCATCGCGGCGCGACCCACGCGACCATTAGACGTTACACGCACACTCCTCTTTCTATGCGTAGCAAACCAATGATATTGCCAGTTTGTTTAAGGAATAGTATGAGGTAAATGTCCCAATAACTGGACATTTAAGGTACGGCGTACACATATTTGAGAATTTTTCAGTTATACAAATCGATTTATATAAAAACGATTTTGCAATTACATGGGGCATCGTGTGTACTTTATCATTAAAAAAAAAAACACATATTGTAGGAGTGAATAATTTTGTGAAATATTGAAAATTCATAGACCTTACAATGGCCCAATACTTGGACAGCTTAACTAGTATGTCCCGGCGCACAGTGGGGCAAAGTGACAAAGTTTGTGTCAAATTCAAAGAACTTTTGATAGAAATGAGATAGAGCGATGATTTTTTTTGTAGGTTAAAGCTGAAACATTGCAGAATAAGGGAAAATTACCGAGATTATGGTACGAACGTTTCTTCACTGTGAAAATCTGTGTTAAACTTGAAATTTTTCAACAAAATTGTGATTAATCCAATACCATGCACGGTAGGATTTTTTTCTTGACATGTTGTACCTCATTTCCTGTAGATTTTGTCACGCTGATTTCAAATCCGTTCGCAAAATTTGTCTACTACCTCTGGATTTTGAAAAAAATCGATTTATGTGAAAGACTAATGAAATCATATTTTTTTCGTTGAAATGATTTGATAACCCACTGGTTCGAAGGTATATTGTATTCCCATATATGGAACACAATCAAAATAATAATAATGAAGTATTTGAATGTTTTTAGTTACTTACAAAGCACTTCACATCTCGTGATCACTTGACATATCGCTTTCCTGGTCACTGGCACTCTCTGTAGGCTATGTGGCTGCAATGTAATTTAAATTAGATATCTATTTTCAATAATTATATTTTCATTTACACATGAAGTAAGGTAAGTATTTAATCTTTTTAACTTACTTCTCATCAACGAATTTTTTAATTTCTGATGATACATTATTTTGTTTGTGCAACTTTAATCGATTTTTTTATTAATATAATTGAAATTTTCGGGTCGGTTAAGTAGCAAGACAGTTTCCACTACCAATAGCGTACTATTCAGAAGATGCAAATGAATCCTGGCATAAACTGTATAGGAAAAATATGTTGCTGCATTCACGACAAAATAGTCGAAGGAATAGAATGTTAGACGTTTTTAATCGAGCAATATACTTAACGGACCCGAAAATTTCAATTATATTAATAAAAAATCGAATAAAGTTGTACAAACAAAATAATGTATCACCAGAAATTAAAAAAATCGTTGATGAGAAGTAAGTTAAAAAGATTAAATACTTACCTTACTTCATGTGTAAATGAAAATATAATTATTGAAAATAGATATCTAATTTAAATTACATTGCAGCCACACAGCCTACAGAGAGTGCCAGTGACCAGGACAGCGATACGTCAAGTGATCACGAGATGTGAAGTGCTTTGTAAGTAACTAAAAACATTCAAATACTTCATTATTCTTATTTTGATTGTGTTCCATATATGGGAATACAATATACCTTCGAACCAGTGGGTTATCAAATCATTTCAACGAAAAAATATGATTTCATTAGTCTTTCACATAAATCGATTTTTTTCAAAATCCTGAGGTAGTAGACAAATTTTGCGAACGGATTTGAAATCAGCGTGACAAAATCTACAGGAAATGAGGTACAACATGTCAAGAAAAAAATCCTACCGTGCATGGTATTGGATTAATCACAATTTTGTTGAAAAATTTCAAGTTTAACACAGATTTTCACAGTGAAAAAACGTTCGTACCATAATCTCGGCAATTTTCCCTTATTCTGCAATGTTTCAGCTTTAACCTACAAAAAAAATCATCGCTCTATCTCATTTCTATCAAAAGTTCTTTGATTTTGACAAAAACTTTGTCACTTTGCCCCACTGTGCGGTGTCCCGATTTTACTGTCCCATTACATGGACACATAATGAAACATCAGAAATTTGGATGTTTTCTAGAGAAATTAAATAAAAAAAACAACACAATAGTTTTTCTTTTTGCATATTTCTTCTGTATAAGTAATTCATTCAAATCAGTAAACAAACTTGAGTAAAAAAAATCTATTATTGAATGACTAATTTTAAGGTTATGTGTATTCGTGTGTAACATCGACTGCTTAGCAAATCAGATAAATCCAATACTAAAATGGTGTAAACCGGACAGTTCAAGAGAATAAATTGTTTTTTACGAAAATGTTACGAATATACCAAATATATATATATATGAATATATTTTACTAAATATTTGAATAATTGAATAAAATAGTTATTTTTCGGATAAAGCGAATATTAAATGTACTAATCAGTATTATTTGCACCAGTGTCCATCTACTGGGACGTGTCCACGTATTGGGTCTTTTACCTTAGTCTAGATTTCAATAGATTTCATTATTTAGTAAGAATACGTGTTTATTTCATTCAAAAATTCCTCTCAAATAGTACACCCAGTTGATATCAGAGAGGTCATGATCGGAGCAATATACCAACAGCTTCCCTGTAACAGGATACCTTTCTCTCGTAACATTTTCATCATCCTCTTCGTCCTCCAGAAGACTCACTTTGATATCGATAACCTTGACGAAAATGTGGTGAAGATAATATCGGAACAGGGAAGATAAAAATTGTAAAGAAACACTGAATCGTACCTGCTTGGATTCTAGAGTTGTCGATAGCGTTTCTAGTGCAAAAGTCTCAGGCAGGTCGACGAAGAAATTGAAAGTCTTAGTTTCTGGAAAAATATTCCGGAAAGGTATCGATGTGGATGACTCTTGGGTAATTACATAAGGTCCCGTGGGCTTTGGTAACGAGTACGTGCCAATCAAAGGGAACCTACGAGATAAACAGATTTCTTTTTTAATCTGTTTCTCTAGATTCGCAAGCTCATATATTTACTCAAAGTCTCCAGCAGTGTTGGAGGATGCCGTTAATGTGGCAGTGACGTTCTCGACATTGCACGGCTCGTAAATAACGTCGATCACGCCTTCGCACGATCCTGACACTTGAATGCTTTTTGGACCGATGAAACAGTCGTTATCCACCTGCGACGTGATGTAAAATCGAAATTTTTCTCCACAACGATATCACAGCGGGTGAAAGAGATTCGATTGTTTAGGTTCGTGCGACGTACTGTGATCGCGAATTGAACCGCCTCGTTGGTATAGTTGTTGAGACGCAGCGGAAACGTGCAAGAGGCTCCCAGAGTTGCGCTCACGCGAGTCACTTTTTCCGGAGCTGCTGGCGTAGCTTTCAGTCGTAACTCGTACGGAAAGCTTCCGAGTTGCTGGCAATTAAAGTCGAGCGCCACGACAGATTCCTCGGATGGCAGTATTGGGTAATATGCCACTTGAATGTACTCCTACAGTTTACGGCGACAGTATCGTAAATGTAGGAGAGAAGTCGGAAAGGAGCCGCGTCAACTTACACGCGACAATGGCAGCACAGTTCTCGGCAGATGGCGAATAGTGACGAACGGATGATGACACTCTGCCGCGTACGTTATCGACTCGAGTTCCAGAGGATTTTCCAGCTTTATAACGTGACACAGCTCAGATCGCACCGGGCTTGTCAGTTTGATCGACTCGATCACTTCCGGCTCCGTGAGGTCGTACTCGATTTCGTAGAACTGATACTCGTTGTCCTCGTTGGTGAACGTCACCTGAATCGATTTTTACTCCGAATTAAGCACGAAGAGTACGCAAGTTTCAACGTTGCTGTAGACTTTTGATACTACATACTTTGAAATGGAAACTCGACTTCTCGTAGGAGTGGAAGACCGCGCGGTAGTCTCTTTGGCTATTCGGTGGAACGTCGATGGTATTATTCCCGACAAAGGTGTACAGGGGAGTATGCTATTGAGAAAAGATAATTGTACATATTCATAGTGGGAGACGCGTGATTCGGCCCGAAGCAGAAATCGAACCTTTAATTCAGCTGCGTCGATTGTCACCGGTTCAATCTTGCAACGGAACCGCTGTTTTCTATCGAGCCAGTTGTGAACGGGCAATAATTCGGTGTACTTTGTTTTCGCGGGGAACTGGCGGCTAATTTTTTCGAGCACTTGCGGAGGCGAGCTCCTCCCATGTAGGGAATAAAATAAGGGAGCTCCGTCGTCTGGTGTTTTGAATAGCAGCGTACTCTATACGTATAGATGCATCATGTAAAAGGGAATAAAGGGGAAAGATATGTAGGCTGATCTTACAATATGCAGAGCATCCTCGGTGTTTGTGACGAGAGGCGTATAAGTGACGAGGCAGGAGGCAAATCCTTTGGCAGGAACGTGCAAGACCTCGTCAACGGAGAAGTAATTGCCGGATACTTGAGGCTTGAGTTTCCAAGGTACGTTCGTATCATTCGCCACGACTACGGATCGCGTCTGCTGTTCGCGGACAACACAGTCGAAAAGAATGGTCTCGGTTGCTTCTGGCAGTTTACAGCATTCCCCGCTAACTCTGAGCGTTAAGGGACCGTACTTCTCCACCTCTATGACTGCCTTAAAAGAGTAATAGATTTCATTGGATTAATGTGACGTTGTGGTACGCCTGCGAGTGCCACTCACTTCACCCTCGATTGAACCGCGCTCCCCGGAAGGCGTCAGCTCTACAAGGAAACTTATGTCCATACCGGGGGAGCAGTAGCCAGACACGGGGGTGATACTGTAATCTTTCGGCAATTTCGATGTATTCCACTTGAATCTAAATAGATGAATTCTCGCGTCAGAACTTTGTCTTTACTTTACTATTGCGTCACGTCGCGGTGGTGTTAGGAAAGTGTTGATGTTTAATCTTAACGAGAACCGAACCGAACTGATTTAACTTAAAAAAAATAGATATTATGATTTTATCCAAACACTATATTTTTTTCTGCACTACTACACTTAGCCCGTTTTTAGTAAACTACCTCTTCAATGTTCCCGAAGAAATGCCCCCCTAGAACTCTGCCATCTGGGCCGTTTTTCTTAAATCCGCCACGGCGAACAACACTTTGACCAACCTTGCTCCGACGTCTCCGGTGTTCATCAAGAGCACCGTAGCTTCTGCGCTGCAACCCCGGACGACCGTGCCGAGAGAAAGACGGCTCCTGTTTAATCGGAACTCTGCCCCGATGCAACTTGCGCGCAGCACGAATAGTGGCAGAATCGTGGAGGACGTGGAAAGCGCCACTTTCCTGGTGAATTGTCTGAGTCTGAAGGTAGGCCCGAAGCTGATCGTCACGTTGATTGTTTGGTTGGGTCGTACGATCACATTGGACGATGGCTCGATCCGTAGAATGTCCGATAGGTGCAGTTCCCCGGTTTCGAGCTCGATATCGGTGGTCCAGGAACGTTTCGTTTCTAGCACGGATGCGTACGCCAACACCCTCTTATGCTCCTCGCTCTCTTGGATCGGGCACGGCCGTGCACGATCATGATGATCCTCGTAGCCGGCCAGATTTCGCAGTAGATCAAATTTTACTTGGATCGACGCTGAGCCTTCGTTCACCACCGGTACTTTTCTGCTGACGGTCTTGAAAGCGGAAACGCTGCCGAGATCGATAAATCTGTCCCGTGGGTTCACCAGTCGGACCTGGAAAATCGGTTCCAGAGGCTTCAATCGTTTCGTGTGTAATGAAACGCACCGTTCCTTTTCGAGCCTGCGCGAAGTTTCTGAACAGTTTTCACAAACCGCTTTCCAGCTTCGCTTATTTATTATTATTATTTTTTTAAACAGGACCAGCTCTTAGTATACAGATTGTACAGTAATAAGTAAATTTGTGAGGTAATATATAAATACAAAATATATGTTTATGACTTATTAAAGAATGACTTATGAAAGAAGTCTAATACAGAACTGTATTTGCTCGCTTATATCCTGCTTATAGGACCAGCATGCGTAGTGGCGGATTTAACAGGGCGGCCGATGAGCAGTTGCTGCCTGGGCCCTCGCCCAAAATTATGATTTTATCCAAACTATATTTTTTCTGTACTACTACACTAAGACCGTTTTTAGTAAACTAACTCTTCATTTTCCTGAAAAAATGGGCCCCTTCAGAAGGCCCCTTAGGGCCCCATCCTTAAAAAAAATTTGATTTTATCCAAACTATATTTTTTTCAGCACTACTACCCTTATCGCGGTTTTAGTAAACTAACTCTTCATTTTCCCGAAAAAATGGGCCCCTCAGTGCGTTTGCCACCTGGGCCTTTTTTCTTAAATCCCCCACTGAGCATGCGCTTCCCTTGTTAAGAGCGTGAGTTTGAATAAGGGAAGTGATCTTATATAGATCTTATTTATCACAATTATACACGTGTATGCTGTAACTTGCCTTGTAAGTGATTCCTTCGCCGGCGATAGTGACTTTCCTCTCGTACCCCGAGTTGATCGTGAACACCAGACATTCCTGATACTTCGTTTCCTCGAGCGGTCGAAACACGATCGGTATAGCGATCGTTGAGTGAGCAGCGAGGGCCTCCGAGATGGAATTCATGTCGACTGATAGGTGCGGCTGGTCCTCGAATTTGCACTCGATTCTACCGTAGAATAAACGTTGCCGGTTATTAAGAAGGATCGGCAATGCTTGCGCAGTATCTTACACGTATGCCACGTCTTCGGTGTTGGTCAACAGAAGCTCCACGTAATAGGAGAGCGCGTTGTTCTCTTGTATGTAACAGGGGCCGAAATCGTGGCGAGCGAAGCTGAAGTCGACAGCAGGCTTCTTCGAAGAAGCTCTCAGCAGAAATAGGTATGTGGGCCCATTCGAGATCTGGAATTCATTCGAGTGGTTCGACGCGCGAGACGAGGTAGGACGAGAATCGGTTAGCTTACCTTCAACGCGAGCCGGTGATCTTTGATCGTCGTTTTCCGAAATGTGGTCAGCGTTAGGCAACAGGTCGATCGTGATTCGGTAAATACGTGCCCTTGTTCTTGCGCGATCGTCACGCTGTAGGCTTTCTTGCTGGTTATCTGTGGCGTCATGCCGCGGTCCCAAGCGTAATGAAACATTATTTTGCCGGAATTCGCTAGGTCGAAGTTGACGGTGAACGGTACCTTCAGCATCAGCTATGGAAAAGATCAGTACGAATGTTCTAACGTACGTATGCAGGGTAAACGCACTAATAAATGAACAGTTAAGAGTAATGAATGAACACTATTATATAATTATTATATTAATTGATTGCACGGGCTGCAAAAATTGTTTGGATATGAAGCAAGAAATTAAAAGAAGTCTCTAATTAATTAGTTACTTATTTTACTCGTTTTAATAAAAAATGTTCATTCGCCGGCAGGTGTTCATTTACTGGCACGTCCACCCTATGTAGGTAGCCAACTCGAGTGACTTTTCTCCAACAATGTTGAGCCAGCTCACTTTGCCCAGGTCGATTATGTTTTCCGAATCCTTGCTGGCTTCCACTATTTCACCCGCCGCGTTCCAGTAAGAGACCGAAGATGCGACCTCGTAAACGGAGGCGGTCACAAAAACGGTGAGAGGACTTTTCATCAGCTTCACGGCGCACTGAATGGAAAAGTGGAATTCACCGACCCGGGTTGGATGATACTCGACCCTGTGGATGAATTAAAAGCCTCACCGAGCCATTCCGTTCGTGGCTTCCCGCCGCGCCGCTCTAATTCAACGGTACATACTCCAGATACGAAAAATATTAACTCAACGCTGACGAATATCGATTATATTCGGCCGGTAACGCGTGAAAATACAAAGCGTATCGGTTAAGAGTCGAGGGATTGTTGATTGAACTCCGTTAATCGGAAATAACGATAGTCACCACAATAGTTGCTCGCTATTCGATGGGAGGATTCCAGTAATTGGAGTGACGGCGAGCTTTTGAAATTTACCCTCGGAGTACAAAGACTCTTCCAACACGTTGAACGGTATGTGAAAATTCTCGTCGTTCAACAGCCTTATCGGATCTCGAACTTTGAATCCTAACAGCGAAAAATGATAAAATATATCGCACTTGTTAGTGGCAATAACGTCTCATGCAGAGATGGGCAAAGATTTATTTAAATAAAAATTTTGAGTTCGAATAAAAGATAAAATTTTTATTCGTTTCGGTAAAGATAACTCGGGTTGGCTTTATTCGACAACGGATAAAGAACGGATAAAGTATCTTGTATTCGATGCGTTATTTAAATAATTTTTTTATTTAGATAATGCCCAACTCTGATGCGCGCATTGTATATTGAAACTCAACCCAAGATTGTTGGCTTCAGTTTCACGTGAGCGGTAAGGCAGTGGACCGAGGGCTCGGTCACGATGCCGACGACCAGAAAAAGGCACTCCAGATTGTATCTCTGGATGGAGAAGAGCCAGAAGGACTCGAACACACCGACGTCCTCTGCGAAGAACGTGAAAGCGAGGTCGGTTTGTTGACCGCTTTCCGCCACCCCCTCGGACACTGTGCACTGAAAGTTCGATATCTCGCTGGCCAGAGAAGGCGTTCGATCCTTCCAGGAAAAGCGGTAATCGTCTGTCGTTGGATTGATAAGGTGGAAGTTCCTGAAATCGATAAGTTATATATTTATACGGACTCGTTCGCTTCTATTCCCGTGTTCACCTGTCGCCCAACATTCAGTTTTACTTGACGTGATTCTCGCCGACGCCGACTACGTTAAATTCGATTGCCCTGACGTTCTGCCACAAATTAGGATCATCTGTGTCGTATCCAACCGGGCCTGGTAGCTTTGGGTCTCGCCTGCCGCTGGTTACGTAGTCGGTCTCTTGCACGTCGAAATGGCAATACGGCAATAAACTTCTCGCCGCGACGGGAATCGTCAAGTTTGTCTGCTCTGGATTCAGATTTTCTACCCTGCTCAACAAGATCACGCCTTCGTCTTTCTATTTTCAACTTTCCCTCTGCCTTGGAGTGAATGAACTTAAACTTTAATCTTTGGGGATCAAATTCACTCTAAGGGGTTGAAATTGACCCCCGAAATTTATTTGACCCTCCGGCTATTTTCCGATTTTCTATTACGACTCGCGAACTGTAAGAACTGTAAGTTACCAAATGATAGTCCTAATTAAAAGAAGTAGCTCTTTTATTTTCGTAAGACGCTCCGCCCTTTGTAAGAAAACGTAAGAAATTCGCGACACCCTCCTCCCTCAAAAAGCCTTACGTAATTTAAGAACGACCCCCTATTTTGCGCGTACCTGCACGTCAGGTATGCCTTGTAGTAGAACACGTCCATGGGGGAGAACTTGAATGCGCATTCTACGGACTGTCCGGGCGGTATAGTACCTCCCTCCGGGTAAATTGCAAACGGCAAATTGTCACCGTCTAACCAGCTGTCGGTGGTCCGTTGCGAGAAACCAGCGGTGCTACTGAAAAGATCCGACGGCCTCGCGCTCGAAGCTGCTCTAGTGGCCGTGTCTACGTTTAGAAACAATTGAAAACCACAGCGGTGACGAAATCGTTACTAAGGTCAGATATATTGGCCGGTCTGAAGTTGCTTCGCGAACAGCGATCGAGGGGAAATCGGTCCCCTCCAGTGAGCCTGCTCCTTATCTTCACGTTCTCGCTCTCTCTCTCGCGCTACGCCACGAGGCTCACTGGTGGGGGCTGATTCCCCCTCGATCGCTGTTGGCGAAGCAACTTCAGACCGGCCAATGTATCTCAGCTCTACAAAAGTGTACGAATCGACATAATCGACGTCACGCAATGCCACGGAATTACGTACCGGGAGGGGAGGACGTGGATTGTCGTAAATACAGATTCGCGCTGTCCCCCTCGGCCTTTTCGTCCCTGTCGAAATTCTTGCGGGACAGTGTGCTCGTCGTCCTCATTTTCCTCGGTGCGGAGAAAATTCCCCTGGACGATCTGGAATTCGTCCGGGAAGCAGCCGCATACTCCGGGGACCTCGGCGTGGAACTGACGTTTCGATCGTTATCCATTAGCCTTTTCGGATATTGCTCGTCCGTGTTTATCTTCCAGGCGAATACTGTATTCACCACGCCCGGGTTCGACAGGGTGAACTTGTACTCTCGAGTCTGACGAACGGAATTCTCGTTAAAACACGATCGGTATAGCAGGATATAATTGGTGGGATGGAGAAGTGTGTATGTGCCTGGAACATGAGCGTGTCCTTGAAAGAAATCTCTTGGACGGGGCAAAGGCATTCGGAGAATGCCACCGTAGCGCTCAGCAGCACTTGGATGCATTTGCCCGTACCAGGGACCATTTCGCATTTCGGCTCGATAGTCGGTTGCACCACTTTCTTCGATAGCACTTCCACCTCCTTCGGCTGGTCGACGATGTCGGGGTGCACTTTCTCCCATCGCACCTCCGTCTGCCTGTCATCCCAACCCGGACCGTCCACCGAGTTTAGCAACTCGATTTCCCATATGATACACTCGATGGCACTCTGTCGGCCAGTCCAAACAGCAGATTAATGAAAGTAGTAGGTGGAACGTGTCCAGGTCCTTTCACCCTCTAGTCTAGACATCGGTGATCTTACGGTTCGACTTGTACAGAGTACTTACGTTTGTGTGATTTGTAGGTTCCGATGCCAGGAAAGTAGCGACCACTTCCTTGCACGCGAGATACTTGATGTGTCCGATCGACGGCACGAACACAACGCTCGGATGCGCGCCCCATTGGAAACGGAACCACCGGTCGGTCGATTTATTGGCAATCTTGAAAGTCTTTTTGTACATTTTGCTAACGAAGCAGAGCCCGTAGCTGAGGCTGTAGGACAGAGACACCGCGAACGCCAAGCCATTCGAGACTACGGAATAGGAATTATCGTGCTAATAGACTAATCCAGCGACTCCTCTCCATTCCATTACCCTTTTACCTGACGTCAGAGAGTTCCGAAGGGATGCTTCAGACGGAATTCTGCTGGGCCTTTGTCGCTTGTGGACGGAGTCCCGGTGTCCGGTGTTCGCTTTATCCTTGTCCTCGTGCATCTCCAAACCGCACAGCACCATCGTTTCCATGTACGATTCCGCCTCGAGATTTATCGTCAGATTTTCGTACGGATTGTCGACGACAAACAGGCGAATTTTGCCGGTGTGCTTCCCGACTTCGTCGGACGAGAACGCCACCTTGAAGCGAGCCACCTTCCCGGGCATCAGGCCAACCACGGTGCATCGGTCGTTGCTCTCTAGAAATTTCGCCCACATTTTCTACCCGAAGCTTTGCGAATGGCGAACGAATACAGGTGGAATGAATCGAATGAATTCACCGGGACAATCGCTGTCCAGAACTTGCAAGAAACACCGAGTGTCCGTGGTGGCCGAGAAACCGAAGAGGCCGTTCTGGTCCTCGTCAATCTCCACGATGATCTTCGCTTTAACGAAGCCGATGTTCTCCAGAGCAAACTGCCTGTAACTGACTTCGCCGATCAGTGTACGGGGGTACTTCAAGCTGCCACTTTCCCGGCTTCCGTGGAGCGGTTCTATAATCGCTATTTCCGGAACGCAAGACTCCCCTACCAGCTTGACGGACAGCTTTTCCTCGTCCAAATGCCCCGGCAGGACCAACACTACCTCTAAACTTGCCTCGAATGTCTGCGAAGATCCGCGCGCCCGATTGAAGTGTGGACATTTGATGATCGCCACGCAGTTGGGCATTAGTCGAATAAGAATCTCTTCGCGTCGCTTACTCACCCCTATGACGGTCGGCGTGAAGGACACCGTGACCGTTTTGCAACTCATAGGAGGGATGCGCTCGTTCAGCGGCTCCACTTGGAACGTGTCCGGCTTGGCTGTCGCCGGCATCAACGACTCCGGGTTCAAGAGCACCTCGACGTCCGCGGTCACTGCGTTCCGATTGTACAGCCTGAAGCAAGTCGCGTGAGTGCTCGACACCCTGACGTGCCGGAAGTGCAGACATTTCTCTTGACGCGCAAACACTGTGTGCGGCCCGATCTGCGCAACAGAGGGCGAGAGGCAAGCAATTCTCTCCGAAGCAACGAAGCGACCGCAATAGCAACCTGCTTAGGACAATCAAAGTCTTGAATCCGTTCGAGCACGTGATTCTCTTGGAACATCGAGTCGAGATCCTGAAAATCAATGCTCGGCACCGACGAGTGTACAGCCAGCGTGACCACCTTGCCGTCTCTGTCTTCGGAAAGGCAGCCGTCTATGAGAACTGTGACCTGCTCCTCCTGAGAGCCGACGAACTCGGGGCAACAGTTGATGGCGATGCTTTCCGTTTGGCCCGCGTCAACGTCACCCTCGATTTTCGTCACCGTCATTGGTCCCACTATTAACTGTCCCGGTGTCGAGCGATCTCTGCTCCTCCCGGGCGCCGAAATTAGAAGTTGCCTCTCACATCCGACGTAGAATGACCGGTAGAATTTACCTGGCCTCGGTCTTCCCACGTCTGCCCGATTTTTTACCGGTCCTCGAACCCATCGTCCTTCCCGTCAAATTCCGCTTCTTATCGCCAGCCTCGCTGGTCAGCTTGCTCATGTAAATCACCGACGGATGTCTGTTTGGCACGTAGATGGTGTAATGCAACGGGAACTTGCCGGTGTTTTCTATGTGCAGGTACATGGTTTTCTCCGTGCATATGGCCAGCGTTCCGAAGTCCAGCAACGGGTAAGGGTAGATGCGAAATCTTTGGTAAATAGTGGGTGGTATATATATATTTGAGTAGATATCGGTAAAAGGGGCTGTTGAAGTCGATAGACTGGTACCTGGTGTAATATGCAACGAGAGAAACTGCGAGCGGGATCTCAGCGACGATCGTGGTCTCCTTATTCGCATCCACCAAGTGGCATTTTAGTATTGGAGCATTTTTAAGAATTAATTCGTTCTTCGGTGTAAATGTCACCTACAACAGCAGGCGGTGCATTGAACGCGCGAAACAACGTATTTGGTTTCTCTCGGTAAATATCTATGTACAAACTTGTACGGTTCTCCGCGCGTTCGGGGGCACGGAGCCCGACGTCGGACCAATTTCAAGATCTCGCTTGAAATTCGCGGGCAGATTTAATGTCTCCAATTTTCCTTTGTCTTCTAACGTAATGCTGCAATTTATACGAAGCGAACAGGGGAGCGTTTAGGCCGCGATGGTGATGCATATTGCTTACACGTATTTCACTTCGTAACCGCCTCGATTTCGTATGACGAACGAGCCGTTGGTGGGCTGATGGACCATTATGCATTTCAAATCAATCGGGTTCGCATGCTCGATGTCAACCGCGACATCGTAAGTTTCGCCTGATACGAGGATAACGTCCGTGAAGATCGGCTCTTCGTCTTCTTCTTGTTCCGGTAGAAACGCTTCGAAGCTCATGGATTTCTTGTCGATCACGCCCACCTGTAATGGTTCCAACGGCAAGCGATGATTCCCCGCGATGGTAGGGACGTAAAGCGCAACACAACGCGCCTTACCGTAACCCCCTGATAGCAGAACTCGATTTCCTGTTGGGCCCGGGCTTCGATCGCACCTCGAACAGGTGCGAACGTTATCTGAGGCTCGGGAGGCTCTGGGACGTTTATTTGCCAGAGAATTGGCACCGCACTTTCGTTCCGGACTGTCAACACTTGCGACTCCGTTCGGTAGAGAAGCGTGCGCCCGAACGACAGCGCTTTTCCGTCCAGGTGGATGTTGAGCTTGGTGCCCTCCACTTGCAACTGAATCGTTCAACATTGGACATGGAATATCGTTTCATGCGTGTTGCGCGATTACCTCGAACACTTCGACCTTCGGGTTATTCTTCACGCACAAATACAGTCTCTCCGAAATGGTACCGAGCTTCGTGGCAATGGCCGATAACACCAAAGTCTCGCATTCGCCAGGCTACGTAGATTTCACTTCTCGTTAGGGAATATATAGTTGGATACTACTAGTAAGCGTAATTAAAGCTAGAGCATCGTTACTGGTACTGATGACGCACAGCGATCAAAAGATTCTCAGGCTGGACGGAGAAACAGGCCCGATCGGCGATATTTTCCGCCAAAGAGAACCACACATCCGCCTCCAGTTTCGAGATGTTGCAGAAATTGAGCTTGGCCTCGCGACGGTGTGGACTGTTTAGGAATAACAAGTAGTGAAAAGTTACGAGATTACAAGATTATGCGTCGTTTGTTCTTAAGGGGGCTAAGCAGGCAGTCAGATCGCTGGAGAATCAAGTATTTTTGGCGAATTAATTACAAGCGGATGCAAGGAAGCACAGATTTTTCCTTTTATACAATGTGTATTACTATCACGTCGAGTAAACAAATATATTTTTAGACTATCAAGAAAATATTTTTTTATATATAGTTTACAGTATTAATATCCATTACCCTAAAATAATAGTCACAATTTGTATTCATCTCCTTGTAATTAATACGCAAAAAAATACTTGACTTTCGAGCGATTTGACTGTCTCCCTTAAGGGGTAACACCACTCTAGAGGCAGAAAAAAAGACCTAAATTTGACAATTTATTTTGGGAGTATGACAAACGGAATAGAATTTATTTTCGGAGGGTTTATTTAACACATATTGAAGTACGAAAAACAATTTTTTTATTGTCATTTTCATACAAAATGGCGGCGACAGAGCCCGTCGTCGAAACCACTTCTTTCAAACTGGGAGGACGGATTTCTCGGAGACTATTGCATGGATCGATTTGAAATTTTTACAGTAGCTTCACAACAATATTCTCTTTGAAAGTACGTAGCCGTTTTTTGATCGAATGTAAACTTTTTCTTTTATAAAAAATTTAATGCCCATTTTTAGGGCAAAAAATCGATTCATTCCTTAAAAAGTGCACCACGTCCACAAAAATTGAGAAAAAAAAACTCCTACGTACTTCCAAAGCCAATTGTATATAGATTATAAATTTTTTTGGTATTTTGTTCCACGACTCATACATGCCGAGAAATCCGTCCTCCCGTGGCGCTGTTTAAAAAAAAACTGTTTTCGACGACGGGCTCTATCGCCACCATTTTGTATAAAAATGACAATTAAAAAATTGTTTTTCGTACTTCAATATGTATTAAATAAACCCCCTGAAAAGAAATTCCTTTCCGTTTGTCATACTCCCAAAATAAATTGTCAAATTTAGTTCTTTTTTTGTGCCTTTAGAGTGGTGTTACCCCTTAAGTCATGAAACTGGACCTTTTAGTTTGCCCAAGTGCCAACACCGATCCCATATCGTAAATTCCAGTGTCCAGGAAGTACGTAGGGCCATTCGCGTCGTCCACCTTTGCGCTTTCAATCTGTCACGTGTTCATCGGCAGAGAGAAGAACACTATGAGAAGACTATACAAGCAGAAAGCTCCGATGCCAGATATGATATCTAGTGTCTATTTATTACTTGGGTAAAAATCGTGGGAGGATTCATGTCCAGCCTCGGTATATCGGCGATGCCAGTGACGTTGAGTTCGTAAGTGACATTATTTCCACCCAGGATGGTGAGCGCGTAAGTCTCTTCGTAGAGACCCGTTTCTTCCGGTTGGAAGCGTATCTTGAAACTGTGCGATTCGTTCGGCTGGAGGATCCATCGAGGCTTCAAAGGCTCCTCCAGGATCACCTTTGAAGCGGCGACGCTCTTCGCGTCCTCCCTTTCGGTCGTCCACTCTACCCACGACCGATCCTCCGTTTTGCTCGGTGACATTTGCTCTTCCGTTTTACGCGACGATCTTCGTCCCCGCCTTTTACGATTCCCTTGATTTTCTATGCGACTCTCTCGCACGCTCGGCTCGCTGGTCTGCACCGGTTCGCTGATCGGCAAGGCTTCCGGCATCGGTGTCAACGAGACCAGTCCATAAACGTCTGTATACGTAGGTATTGTATGCACAAATTATCGACTCGACGAATTGGAACGCTCGTCTTTCTCAGCTTTACGCGCCGCGATAATTGAAAGACTTGTTGTTAGTAACATACTTCCGTAAAGCTGTCTGTCTCGTTTCTGGATGCTTCTTGAGGCCAGGATGGAATAGAGCTTCGGTTGGAGATCCGGCTCTTTCGCAACCTCCGCTGTTGCGAAATTTTAATAAGTCCACAGCATAGAAATTTTCTGAATTTTAAAATCTAACTTTTGTTTACACGAATAGGTATCTGATTGTTAGTGAGTTGGCTTTTATCGACGAAGCTTGCGTATCGAGCATTACGCGAATGGCAACTTACAAAGAGCAGATTTTGCCAAAACGTTTTCGCTCATCCGAGCAACTATTGCATCGTTGATGGTGTGCTGCCAAGGATCGCTGGCCTTTACGTACCACACGTGGAATTTTTGTTCCTCCGAGTGTACCTATTTTAACATCTTCTTTCAACCTTTATTTACTTTTTTAACTCTGTCTATTTCTTTATCAAATATTCCTCCGTTACGCGTAACAAGTACATACGTATCTTGGACGATATTACCTCACTGGCGGTATCTGCAGGTTCTGTGTCCCTGGACCTGGGACTTCTTGGTCCCCTGGACCTGGGACTTCTTGGTCCCCTGGACCTGGGACTTCTTGGTTCCCTGCTTCTCCCTGCGGAAGTTGCTTCCTGAGCAGAGGATAGTAAGCTAAATCTTAGGAAATTATCAAGTTACGATATACGTATGCAGTGGCGCAATCAGGATTTAATCTTGTGAGAAGCCGAGTTGCAGGGATAAAAATATTTTTAATGCAAATTCACTGAAATTCATTAGGTGATTATAAAAATTTATTTAAAGAATAATCCCCAGTTTTCTTTTCTCCTTACCCTTCTGGGTGCGCCACTGTATTATTTAGGTAGCAGGAAAATACAATGTACTCGTGTGATAGTCCCTTTGATGGGATCCCAATTATGAATTACGTTCTCTATAGCGGAAAGATCCGAATAGTATCGGTCCATAGCCATCGCGACTCGTTTAATCTCGCTCGGGATATTTGCTTTTCCTAGGGATTGTAAATCGCAGATTTTAATGCCTCCGGAGACTTTCGCGGGCGTATATGTTACCGCGTCTGGAGCTGTCTCTGCTTTTCGTTGTTTTAGTTTTGCCAGAGGTTTCCCGTTTGCTGGAAGCCGGCCTCGAGCTCGTCGACTTTTTATTACCACGCTCGCGCCTCGCCGACTTTACGCTTCCCTTCCCTTGTCCCTTGGCCCTCTTTGAGCCGGAAGCACGCCTACGAGTCTCCTGCAGTATCGAAACAATTGCATTCCGTGGATAAAAATCGACGACGAATCGAGCCGGTTTTTGCTAGAAGAATTTCTCGGACTTTTGCGGGACGGTCCTTTTGCTTCCGGGGCTGCATCTTCCATTGAGCGAATCGAGCTCGCCTGCTGGATGCTCTCTCCTTTTTGCCAGGCAGGATCGATTCCAGGTACACGATTCTCTCCTGGTCGGTGAGCAGATCGTAGCCGGACGCCGACATCTTGTCGATCGCCTGGATCCACGCGCTATGTTCGGCCGCTTTATCTGTTGCAAATTATTCCACACATCTCCCTCTGTGCCCCCTCGCATCGATAATTTTCTGGCGCGCCTAATGCTCGAGCCGGAGATCTTACCGTGTCTCCGTGCGAACTCCTCGGCTTTGCGATTGTAATCGGCCATCGAGTTAAGGAAAGTAACGAACAGAAAGTACTCTGCATGGCCAACGATCCGTAATAGCAGAAGCAGCGTGTCGACGGCGCTACTGCGGAGGAAATCGCTTTCCAAACTTTGGAGGACGAAGCCGCGTTTGAAATCGTCCCCGGATAATCTGCGAATGATTACTTTACATTTTTATTCGAATAATTTCGAATAAGAATTGCGAATAAAGCGAAGCTATTCGAGAATAACGAATAATGTTTTTATTCGAATAAATTTTGTTAATAAAACTTTATTCGAATAAGGTAAATGTCCCAGTCCTTAAACATGGCCCAATAATTAAAAATTGAGAAGAAATTTTATTAATAATAATAGTTTTACTAATTTGCAACGTTTAAACTATTCGAAATATAATTGCAAAAGGTATTAGCTTTATATAGATACAATTATAAGCTTACATAACTGAATAGTTATATCATACAAAAATATTATTGTACAGTAAAGCTTCAACAGTTTCAATCTCGCTTCTTACCTAATGGGCTCAAGCAAGCGAGAGAATATTTTTGTTAAGGTTGTAATTAATTATTATTTTATAATTTTTTAAATTATACAGTTGTTTTGGATTTATTATACATTGAAGAATTTAAAATTAATTGGATCTTTTAATAATTTTTTGTTTTTAATATTGAAATTGTTGCGTTTATCCACTAGTACACGGTAACATGACATGTACCAATCATTAAACGTGTGTTCAATGGTTGTTTAACCGCGGTGTTACAGACGTCAGTGTTCAGTAGTTATAAAATTATAAATATTTATTGTACCAAAGTAAGTATTTTTTGTATCCTATATATTTACGTTAATAATAACTAGACAAAAATATAATACTGTTTAAGCATTATTAGGATAATTAATCTTATACTCGTTATAATATTAACATAACCTGAACTTTTATAATATACTTTTAATCATTTTTTAACTTTTTCAGACATAAAGTCATGCCGAAGATAAAAAAGATAAACAAGAAGAACTACAGTCAGTTGATTTCTTTTCATTAACTGATAGAAATAGTTAAATTAAATACATATTCAATAATTGGGACACTGTTAATTAATGACTGGGACACGCTATGAATTTTATTTAATTACTGGGCCATATGAACAGTTTCATGTTTTAATTAATTTAAAACTTTTGCTTTAACAAATGTAGATTCTTGTTACGTTATGTGAAAGTAGAAAATTAAGCTTTCGAATAATTATATTTAGTTATAATTTTATACTATTTAAATATAAAAAAAATTGCAATCATCTCAACTGCTTCCTTAACTGTTTCGCCATTGGGACATTTACCTTATTGCCCGAATCTGGCTACCTTTCTTCGAGAGCCTCGCCGAGCATCTTGGAATCCATTCTGAGGAACGAAGTCTCCTTTTTCCTGCCGCTTCCGTCAGCGCTCCTCGCGCTAACTTTGCCTTTTGAACCAACTATCTGCTCCAGCTGTTTCACAGCTTGAACCGTGTACTCGTATCGACTCAAGGGATCCAACCTCTCCAGTGTATCGCGGGCGGGAACTTTATCGAATTCTTTCAAAGGATCCGGCTGCTCTGCAAGCCGAAGCGCTCCGACTACTTCCGTCTCAGCGTCCTCTGAATCTCTCTTTTCACGGGATTTCCGTGCTCTAGTTTTTCTCCCTCTCGATGATTTTCCTCCCTTTAACTCGTCTTTTGCTGATTTAATATCGGTTTCGCGTGTCTCGCCAGAACCGTCGCGGGCCGATCGAACCGGCTGTCGATCCCTAACAACGAATCATTCGGTAAGACGCGTACTTGGAATTAAATTAGCAAAGTGCATTCGCGCTTTCTCGCACTTGTGCTTTTCAAAAGCTTCCATGTAGTTCTCATAAGCGTCGTCGATGATTTGTCGTAGTTTCACCGAGCTTGAGCCGACACCGAGCGCTATTGCCTCTGTGATCGCTTTGTCGATGCAAAGTACAGGGACCTTCAACACCGTCCCGCTTCTGCATGCTGTTTCTTGGTATTCTGCAAAATAAACGGCACAAGGCTCGGTTTTACTCGATCTGATTGTCAGTGCTTGAACCACGCGGAATTACTGCAGTCGATATTACACCTGTGAAAGGAGCGCCATGGAAAATGATACAGACTTGCTTCTTCGGCTTCGTGGCTTCCGAAAGATCATTCGGTGGAGCGGATTCCAGTTCGATACTCTCGAAAAGGTCTTTGACGGGATCCTTTGTTCTATCGAGGTAACCTGAAATCGAAAACGCGTGCATAGTAAAATATGTATGTATATATACTAGGGTGGCCCTTATTTTCAACGTGCGATTTCGTTTGCTACCATCCCCTAGTGTGGCCCCATTTCATAAAAGAATAGTCTCTGAAAAAGATTATTGCAATTCTTTTCTGTTCTTTTTTACACACAGCATAAGAAGCTTATGTTACATTTTTAAATAAGGGCCAACCAACCGAGGGAATAACCAACTTTCGTTCGTTTCGCTAGGATGTTGTTGCTGTTGCTGTTCATCCTCGTCGAAGCTATCGATCAACCGAGCTCGAGCCGCTTCTTCGACGAGGTCGTCGTAAAATTTCATGAAAATCGGTGGGATCGGTTCGCCAGGCTTTCTGGGAGGCAGCAGTATTTCTCTGGCTTGGTAATAACTCAGCAATGCGTCCGCGACTTGATCCTCGATCTGGAAATATCTGAGAAACCATCGTTTCTCTGTATTCCTCGCGGAGCATGTAAAAGATCATTCAGACCGTTCTACATAGCATAGAGGTTCGCTTACTCGTCTAGGTGATGCCAGAAAAACTCGACCGGGTAATCGACAGCGTTCTCGATTCTGAAGACTATCTCCTGCACCTCGGTAAACGGCACTGACGCTGCAAATTGAATGCTGGGTTCGATGATGTTCAGGCTTCTTTCAATCCCACGGCCCTTTAACGAAACCATCTGCGTTTCCAGACTCATATTCACGACTATCTTTAGTTTCGCTTCCACGCAACACTGAAAACGGCAACATCTTTCACCGATCCTTTCGCCCTGTTCGAAGTAAGCAACTGGAGGGTCGTTTGTACCGTTGTTCGAGGCTGGAAGTGTACACGAAGGATCTGTGCCTGATCAGGTGGGCAGCGATTCGATTCTTGCTGCACGTAGAATGGGCATTCCTCCACTTGCTTCTTGCCCGTGCACGTTAACTTGGCTTCCCAGTCGCAATCGACCAGTCCCCTGAGAAATCATGAAAAATAACCGAGGCTAAAGAAAAGGATACGAAGAGAAATGGAATATAATCGATGCACGCGCCAGCGAGCCCTTCGGGCACGGAAGAGCGGGGTGTTTTTGCCGCGGCGAAGGGGAAAATTGCTAGAATCTCGTGGCACATATAGTCCTGCCCAGTCAGCGGTTTTTTATCGGTCGCGTTCCCACGTACACGCATCTCCAGGTGCATATTTATCCGGGTCACTCGGTCGGACTTCATTCACACGCGATACTCGAACCGGGGAGATGTTTCAGCAACCGTAAATTCCTGTACAACTCTACGATTCGGCTCGAACGAACTTTAAATGTTCGACAGACTTTTTTTTTAAACCTACAAATTTGGTACAGTTCATCTTAATGTATAAAGCAGAAAGTTTATACGTTTATTACGTTATACGAAATGTGTCCCAGCTCATTATGCCTAGCTAATCCAGACGAAGGTGACTATTTTCACAAAAAAAAATAATAAACATTTTTTTATAAAATCAGAATCTAAATTTCGGGCGAAGCCGAGTAGTAAAGGTAGTGTTACGTATGAAAAAAAAAACAGACAACTCGATGCTATTTCGTTTTCGGAATGCTTATGATTGGGTCGAGATCTGGATGGGGCTGTGACGTGAGCCATGCCATCAACTCAGATAGCTATCGGGTATGATATGATTGCTTAGAGTGAGAGAGAGAAGGACAGAGAGAGAACGGCAAAGAGTAGGTGCTTCGTTTGAGAACGTGACTTCTGGTCAGAGGCCTGTAATTAATCACATGCCGGTTGTCCTCGAACCGTGAAATCGAACGAGTTACATATAATTTACGTTTCTTCCTTATAAACTACCTTGGCATTACATAATCGCGTGGTTAAATTGTGAGTGAGAAATTATGGTGGATTACTGGTTCGTGATCAAGATGCACTGGACCAGACATTCTCCCACGACGACGTCTTGGAAGTCCAAGAGTTTCGGGTTCACTGCAACGTAGGGGTAGGTCACTGTGCCTTGTATGGTGACAGGGATCGTGCATCCGTGTACCACCTGAATATCATTACGTCGCATTACTCGAGGAGGAGACGAACGATATCTCTACCGCTCAATATCCTTTGAATAAAATTTAAAAAAAAAATTAAAACCAACTTCAAAAAATTAAAGTTGCACTAAAAAGTAAAAAATAATTTTTTCCCTTATTTAATCTACGACTCTCATATTTTTCAAGCCGGCGCCAGATTTACACAGTGCAAATGATGAGGCAAGAAAAAATTATTTTTTACTTTTTAGTGCAACTTTATTTTTTTGAAGTCGGTTTTAATTTTTTTTTTAAATTTTGTTTATTTTTAACTTTTTGGTTTTACATATATCGACACAACATGCTGAGGAGATGTGCGCGTACGTACATAAAATAATAATAATTAGGTGACAATAGTCTTTATTATTAACCATAACGGGCAAAATATTGGGCCAATGTTGATGCAGTGTAGGATGGGACCACCGGGGCATCGCCCCCTTTCGAATAAAAAAAAGATCATCAAAATCGGTCCATATGCTGAGGAGTTATGCGAGGACAAACATATAAATTATTATTATTATTAACCATAACTGGCAAAATATTGAGCCAATATTGATTTAGTCTCGGATGGGACCACCGGGGCATCGCCCTCTTTCGAATAAAAAAAAGATCCTCAAAATCGGTCCATATGCTGAGGAGTTATGAGGGGACAAACATATAAATTATTATTAACTATAACTGGTATAAAATATTGGGCCAATATTGATTCCGCGTAGAATGGGACCGACGGGGCATCATCCTCTTTCGAATAAAAGAAAGATCATCAAAATCGGTCCATATGCTGAGGAGTTATGAGGGGACAAACATAAAAAAAAAAAACATACATACGGGTCGAATACATAACCTCCTCCTTTTTGAAGTCGGTTAAAAACCGACCGATCATGTGTATACCTCTATGTGAATCGTGTGTTTCACTGGCGTGCTCCTCTCGGTATATCTTTCGCGGGTTGGATGCCAAGTTACCCCGAGCACGGCGTAGTCGCCGACCATTAAATTGGCGTGCTTTAATTCCACTTGGATGCCGGACTTCGCCAGTGCCTCCTTCTTCTTCATTCCCCACTTTTTCATTCGCATCTGCACGTTCCAGGGGCCGTAGTTAATTACCATCGTAGAGCAATGAGCGGTGTGTTCGATAATCACGTGCTGCATATCTGCGCGGAAGATTTGCGAAATGAATGCGAGTGTTTTCCTCCGATCGCGCATATTCCACTCTCGAGCAAGTTGATACGTATTTGCCAAAATACCCCAGCGGGATAGGAGAATTCTTCATTAACGAGATCATTAAAACGGAAGTACCGATAATGTATTGGGAAGAGAGGAGGCGAGGAATTGTCTGTCCCTTGCCGGTCGTGCTGTACTGCAGTACGATATAAAAATTCGAATCGAGGAATCTTCTTGCCAAATGTCTTTCCATCGCCATGTCTATGTCCATATCACGTAACAATATTTCTTCGTAGCTAACGATGGTCCATTCTTCCACTTAGAGGGGATATATTGGAGATGTTTACTGCTCGAATTTCTGGGTTAATTGAATTATTAAAACTTGGGTCCGTTTTACCGGTCAGAGTGTCGATGTCATCTTGGGACAAATCGCTCGCTTTTCCGGGAATATTGCAGGCGTGGGAGACAGCCTCCAGTTTCTACCACGGTAAACGAAATCGTTGAGAAATGTTGGAAATATCGAGAGAATTGCGTGGCTGCTTACGCTAATAATGTATTCGCTGGTCAGGCATTGAATCGCGGAGTATTCCAACGCGATAGGGTGCTTCTGATGACCGTTTCTGCGAGGAATACACGGGTACACTTGTGGAAATGTCCCAAAAGCGTTCACCGTCATCGTCATTGGCATCACGTGATCGATCTGAGGAAGGTCAAATACGTTTTAGATCATGAGGTCCCGAGGGGGCAAAAGGGGTAGTTGCCCTGCCCCCATGGCTTTCGAGAAAAAGTCGCTTATTTTTAAAAACTGATCTTTATTAAGTTTATATTAGAAAAGTGAATATTTTTAAATTCTTTATTTAAATCGCGATTGTTTTTTCATTACTATAGTTTTCTTCACCGCCACCCCAAAGTTACCCTCCATAGGAAAAGTCTACGGACGCCCTTGTTTTAGATATTTCAGGCTTCTGTAAATTAGATGCGCGTAGGTACCTCGAGCATGAATCGGCGATCGATGGGACCAAGGATCGTTGGCCGATGCTCCACGTTGAATGTAACAAACGACTGGCCATCCACTGAACCCGCGGTTGGTTCAACTTTCAACGAATTTATGTGGAAACAGTCGCTCTGCTCGGCGGCGGGTGTCGAGCTAGTTATTTTATATCGAAGCTCTATGTTGCTGCGATTCTTTAACGTGAAACTTTTCTGACTCGGCTCCAGGAATCGCTATAACACAAGTAATACCAGTGTTCTGTTTCCGATTCCCGTTGCAACGCGCCGACGTCTTACCTGTTGACCAAAATCGATCACATCCGTGTCCAGGGAGAATTGAATGGCGTCTGCGTTCGCGAGAATGTTGATCCTCTCGGAAGGGCCACGAACAATTTCACAAACCGCCGTGACTTTTACTTTAAGCACCTCGAAACCGTGGAATCCTACGTGAACATGTTGCGCGGTGTACGGAAGTATGGTTCCTTGGCTTGGAACGATTTTCAACACCTGAAACAGTTAGCTGTTGAATCCTTTCACCGGTCCTTTTCAATGAAAGGAGTCATCCTTAAATTACGTAAGGGTAATTTTCGCGATTTCTCGCACAACCCACCCACGATACAAGAATTACTAAGATTTTATACTCCAACCCCGTCTCCTCCTTCCTTATGTAATATTTTTTACATTTTCTTTTAGTTATTAAAATTCTTTCAAACGTTCCTGTAAAATTCTTTTAATCATTTTTTGGGCTTCTTATATCGAAAATTAGGTGAAAGAAATATTACGTAAGACGCTACCTGATTTCCTCCCCTTGTAATTAATCGTAAGAAATTCGCGACCCCCCTAAGAAAGCCTTAGAGTAATGTGGGGCAAGAGTGCGCACTTAAAGTTTAGACTTCTCTAAAATCCTTGGTATTACACTGATAGTCATATCGTTTTGTGAGAAATAACTACTATCCCTTATTATTCGATAGGCAGTGACTTCGTGTAAATTTACCTGTCACAACTTATATAAAATAAATATTTCCAAAAAGTGTCAAATGCGAACTTTTACCCGCTATGTGGGGTAAAAGTTCGCATGTTGTGGGGTAAAAGAACGCTTCGGTTATTCCCAATTCTGCAGCGATTTTTCTTTTTGAAAGTCCTGCTTCTATGTTTATCTCGAGCGATCTGAAGCATCTCACTAATTGGTTTTCGGCCGGTTGCCCCCTTATAAGTTCTAACAATAAATGAATAAGACAATAAAATAAAGTCATATTTTTTAATCAAAAACTTAATAAAAAACGTATTTTGGACAAATATTGCGGATTAAAAATTAATAAAAAAATCAAAAGCTGATATCAGCGTGGCTCAACTATCATAAACTCAAAATTTATTTCCATGTTGTAATTGATAATTAATTTCAAATTTATTTTTTATAGTCGGTTTAATCGGTGTTCGTTACTAATTTAGCAAACTCTAGAAATAAAATAAGTTTAATGAACATATAACACCCGTCGAATTATTTTCGGACAAAAGTTCGCATTCGAACTCTTGCCCCACTGCATTGTGCGAACTTTTGCCCCCACAGCTACTTTTACATTGTTTAATCAATCCTGTTATCTGTGAGGAGAATTGAAAACTTCTATTAGCACTTTTTAATAGAAGAATTTCAGCTCTTTCAGACGGCATATTAATTAAAATATTTATTGATCAATTTATAGGAATAATATTGATTCCCAAACATGAGAATATTACATCACAACTAACGAATTCAGTACTTACCGCATTGTAAGATAACAAACCGAAACACAGCCACGAAATTCGACATTAGTTACTCTACCTTGATTGACAATTGACTGCCAATCACCATTGGCAACTGCCACAACTCAAACCATGAAATTCGCATGGTGCGAACTCTTACCCGCTGCGAACTTTTACCCACCTTTACTCTACGTAATTTAAGGACGACCCGAAATCTGATTAATTGTAGAAATTACGAACTTGGTTAATGTAGTGTTTCGATCGCGGCTCGGAGTTGAGTGTTTCCAAAGCCGCAACCTCCTCGGTCTCTTTAAAGTGTTTGCCAACGATCGACAGTAAAAATTCTCGTATTTCTTCGTCGGGCACAGAGTTGTCAGAAATCTCCATCGCCTCTGCAATTTCCGACTTCAGTTTCCGCGTGTGCGTCTCCGAAGCTGGCGCTAGAAGGGAATTCCCCGATATCAAAGGATTTATTATGTCAAGTTATCTCTGCTAATACATGGCTGGTATTCTGGTTATTACTGTTGCTACGATTAATTAAAGCGATCGGTACAATTGACTGGTGGTGGCAGTGACTGCGCCGGCCCGTCTCCACTTCCGTCTTGTTTGTCATTTGTCTCGTTTATGCTAACATCTTGGTTTGCCGCAGCTGGTTCGCACGAACCGCGATCGAGTAATTCCGTTTGCTGAGAAGATTGCAATCTGCATCCCTGTACACACGTACGTAAATGCATGAGGCTTCGGTCGACTCGGCGATAAATTACAATTAAGATTCCGTATTAGATTAGGGGGCAGGGGTGTCTCGCTATGAATTCTGGGACGATGAAATTTAGAAGAATGATTGATTTTGGAGCTTACGCAACTTTCGCGCCTGTCGCGCACTATTTCGATGGAATCGGCTTGCCATAGGAATTTGTAGAGGACCGACACGGGTCCGTTATTGGTCAGCGTCAAGATTCTCTCGGCACTCGAGCCAAGCACGCAATTAAACACAAGATCCGTAGAATCGAAAAGCAGATTCGGAAAATTCACCATGCCTGTGCATGGAATTTGCTCCTGAATGAAAGCGTTGCATCATAGATTAGAGAACAGTTTGCTGTTATACATATGTGCCGGTGATTATGAAAGTGATGTAAGTGAAGAGACCAAAAAAAATGGAGGTTTCTCTTATTTTACGTTATATTGATTTATTTATCAATATTATGAGAGAAGTGTTACCCGGTTAGGATGCTCGTCGTATGACATCCGAAGCACGCCAGAGTAGGTTCGCGAATAGAAATCACTGTCTTCCCTATCGAAGAAGAAGAATGCGCGAATGTTCGTAGTGGCGCCATCGATTAAAACGATTTTCATGCTCTGCACGGGCTCGTCCGTGCTGGTCAACAATTGAAACGGAGGTGTGGCCGTAATTCGCACGTTTAAGTCCAGCTTCGACTGATTCGTTACCAACAATTCGTCTGTAAATATCCGTACAATAAAACTGGAGAAGATAAAGCAAAAACTAGGGTTTATACAAAAACCGACTTTCGAAAAAACCGGTTTTCGAATTTTCACAAA
Source organism: Andrena fulva (assembly GCA_946251845.1). NCBI lineage: Eukaryota > Metazoa > Arthropoda > Insecta > Hymenoptera > Andrenidae > Andrena > Andrena fulva. Next base: position 53,060,781 of record OX276329.1, on the reverse strand, counting down.
AAAAATGTAATTAAAATAGTAACTAAATATTTGTACTTATTTTAAAAAATGTCAGTTTCCTTAATATTATGGAATTGCAAAAATATAACAGAATAAAATATAATCTATCCGTACAAAACCAAGTAAATAAAAAAAATAAAAGCAACTAAAATCCGTACAAACCGGTTTCCAAACCCGGTTTTTAAAAACCGACACACCGTAGGAAAGACTATTCTCAGGCTAATCGAACCTGTCTGTTGTAATTTATCATCATCCGGACATATGTCGACGCGGAACGTTAATTCCCTTTTACTGAATAAAACATGCGGCTTGGTGAGGATGACCTTGAAGGTCGAGGTACCGATCAGTTCCCGTTTTCCGATTCTTTGAATCTGGCCGAACACGTGCCAGTCTTCTTCTATGCACCTGTTCCTATCGAGAACAGAATATCTCCATACATGCACGTATTTCGGGTGACCGAAACCTTGAATCGAAGCCGTTTCGCTGCGCCTTGCTTCGCTATCGAGAGTACTTACTCGGTCCAGACTAACTTGCACTGCACAGTCGCCGTTCCTTCGGCTGGAACTTCCACAATCAGAGGCTCAATTTGAAACTTGGTGCTGCATCGAGGCATTGCTTTAGCGTACGAATAACGAAGCAGGTAGGTGGGTATTTGTATCTACTCACGTGTCTGGCAGCACCACCCGACCTCGATTAAATTGTAGTTCTCGATTAGTCGACCATACTATCTGATACTGATGGCTCCCGTAGTTTCTTAATGTTACCGTGCGATTTATTCTCTGATGGCTGTCGAAGAAAGCGTTGAAAAGTTTTCCGCCGCATCGTTAACCGCTACGTATTAAAAGCCGACGGAAATGAGGGGGCGATTTAAACCTGAAAAGCAGACCCAAATCGAAAAGGGGGAATATTTGGGGCTCGAAGACGACGCTGCATCCGGTTCCGATCGCGGTCAGGCCGACTGATATCGTTCTATCGCCAACGATGGATATCATAATCCTGTCTCTGCATTTCCCAGCATCGCGAAGGTACAGTGTAACGACTATCCTCATTGATCCATACAGCTCCAGATCCCCGGACTCCGGGCTAAGGGTGAACGGTGATTTTTTCCTTTCCTGGAAACGATTTTAAAATGGGAATGAAATTCTATTCGCCGGTCAATCCACCCTTTGAGAGGTTACGCCACCCCGAGACGCTTAAAATGCCACCAAATCAGACGAATTTTTTTTTATGATACTATGAGTGAAGAATACTATGGAATTCTACTTTCCGAAAGAATTCCGAGACTTACATACGATTTCCGGGCCTCCGAGGTGGCCTAATCCCTTAACATAAAAATAATAGAGGGAACCGCACCAAGGTAGCGCGAAATCCAGCCGGTATCGGTGATTCGTTGGATACCAGCAGGTTCATCGGTACTGGCTCGAGAACTTGGACTTGGCCAAAGTCTAAAGTAGCTGGTTCGACGGAGACGATAGGTCCTTGGCCGGTGGCCACGATCACGCAGCACACCTTCGCCGATTTCTCTCCCATTGTCAACATACTAACGCGAACCAGTGGGGGAAACTCAGTCGACGCGATTCTTAAGTAGAACTTGATTTCCATTTTACCTGAGCGTAATCGTTTGCCTGCCCAACGCTCTCGCAATGATAGTCACGTGGATCGCTCTCGACTGGCGCGCTTTAATAAAGCTTTGGTACATCGAGAGAGAGTAAATGACGGTAGCGTGCTCGGAATCCTGCGTGAAGCGTCAACTGAATGTTTCATATATTTCGGCTGCCGGGCTATTTACCGTTTGCGGCAGCAAGCAAAAGTATGCATCCAGATCGGACGTGTTCTCCACATAGATGCACTGCGAATAGGCGAAATTGATGAAGCAGAATGGAAGAATGATCTCGTAGGGCATGATGAAGAGGGAAGCGACGTGGCCGCAGAATTTGACCGGCAGGATCACTGGGTCCGAGTCCGAGTCCCACATGTCCACTTGCATCGCGGTGTCGCCGTCGCGAGCGATATTAGCCGTGTAAATGACCTGTAAAACAGTATTTATTAGTATTTTTATTCGTCTTTATTACTCAGTCAATATATATATAAAGAAAAGAGACAGTAATAGGTTAAGGGGGGAGCCTGGTGTAGCGGGTCGAAGAAATCGATTTTTTTTTTTTGCATAAATCAATAGTTGAACATCACGATAATATGTTCCCAAAGCCGCAAAACGAAATTCGAAAAATTAAAGCGGATATAGCCGGTTTTGCTACGGAGCGCCAGGTTACCACAAAACTTTAAATGCGGTTTTCTCGAAACAACAGTCTTACAATTTGCGGGCAATGTAACTCCAAAAATATTCAACCAATCGACTTGGCCTTGTGCACAGATATTTGTGAACATTTTCTTCATAGAGCTAAGTTATTGGTATGATGATATTGTTTAAATAAATAATTTTTTTTACACATTTAAGGGGGGAGTCTAGTGTAGTCGAAGCAATCGATTTTTTTTTTTTTTGAATAAATCAATAGATAAACATCACGATAATATGCTCCCAAACTAGCAAAACGAAATTCGAAAAATTAAAGCGGATATAGCCGGTTTTACTACGGAGCGCCAGGTTACCACAAAACTTTAAATGCGTTTTTCTCGAAACGACAGTTATACAGTTTGCGGGCAATGTAACTCCAAAAATATTCAACCAATCGACTTGGCCTTGTGCACGGATATTTGTGATCATTTTCTTCATAGAGCTAAGTTATTGATATAATGATATTGTTTAAATAAATAAACTTTTTTTTACACATTTAAGGCAAAATTTCGTTGGAAAAAGTGAACTTTTTTTCAACAGACCGCCATTTGTTCAATTTTGCATCTTTTAAGATATGAATTTATACGATTTGTGCGTACACTCATAAACTAAACGAAAATTGTTCGATTTTTGGTTTTAGATGAAACCAAAAGACGCTACGTTGCCCGCAGTGTAACAATTGTGTCGCCAACGGACTGGGCATAAGCCCTTATAATTTTGTTATTTGCCGCTCATTTTTAATAAATTTTTTTTTATCTTTCTTAACCTGATAATACAATATCCTGAAAGTTTCAGAAAGATCGATTAAATACTTTCTTTAAAAAAAATTCCCGAAAAGTGCCTCGATTTCCAGCTAGTTACACCAGGCTCCCCCCTTAAAGCAGATCGAAGTGAAAGGGCAAAGTGGCAGTACAATACATGGACAAGACAAGAAATGGACAAGATAAGACAGAATGCAGAGGTAAAGTTAGGAATAGTGTAGAAACATGTAACGTTCAGTTTTAGATTTAAAAGCCGAGTAGAAATTTAGCCCTCGAATGCCAGGTGGGAGAGAATTTGTAATAATGAGCAGCAATATAAGTGAAGGAAGATTGAAAAACGTATAAATTACTTTGATCCTGAAGAAGCTTTGAGCAGACACCACTCCTTCCTCGGGTGTGACGTAGAATTCTCGAGGATTCGTAGGGAAACTCGGCTTCGTGCGAGCTGCCGCAAATTCTTCGGCAAGCAACGGTGGCTGGTCCCCGTCGTTGAGCACTTTTATAACAAACGCCACAGGCACCAGGGACAAATTACGCAGGGACACTGTTCGTCGACTAGCAAACCCTGCGATCACACGAACAGTTAAATAACGCGAGAAACTGTATACATATAGGGTAAGTTAGGGAGAGTTCGACCACCGGGAGAGTCCGGCCAGTGCTGATATTTTATTGACACAAAAGAAATGAATGCGCCTGTTGTTAATCTTGCATTGACTATTGTCACAAGTCCATATTTAAATTATAGGAAACACTTACGACTTTATGCGTGTCTGAAAGTTTTTAGACCAAGTAACAGTGCTGGTGATATTTGAAAGACAGGTAAGTTTATTTACACTACACCGATATTGGGGGATATAATATGCATAAAACTACAGTGTCATCCCAACAATACGTATGTATTCGTTTTTAATTTATTTTGACAAGGTGGTCGATCACTCCCTTGATTATGGGATAGTCCGACCACATGTTTTTTTCTTACTGTAAACCCATCTTCAGATTCAGGGAGCGAAAATTCCATTCTACAAGATAGTGATATGTCGTTAAAAGCCTGGGACCGAAAACGATATCTCGAAAACTGACGATTGGATTAAATGTGTGCACTGAAGCCGTTGGTTTCATGATACTAGATGCTTAAAGTACCAGAATGTTTGTGATTTACATGAAAAACTGAAGAAGAAATAACATATCAATTAACTTCTTCGCGTATTATACTTTTTGTAAGCTACTTTTTGTTATTTTTCAAGGTCGGTCTCACTCATAGTGGGTGGACGATCTAACCCCGACATGCGGGTGAGACCGACCAGTTGCGGTGCCAATGTTTTTGGTTCAAAATGAAAATAAACATTTGAAATTATCGCACACTATAATTTATATATGTATATCCTAAATTGCTTGGGCTTTGTTTTAATGTGCCTAAAACGACAAAAATGTGAAAAACAACGATGCTACAATTTCTTTTCCAAAAAGTGGTCGGACTCTCCCGGACTTGCCCTACTGGATTTAACCCTCCGCGGGGTGTATCGCACCCTAAGAGCAACTTTCAAGTTCAAACTATTAGAGCATTGCGAGTGTACAATCACCACTGAAAACTTAAAGGGTTCAAAAATACGAAGATGGTGACTCAAAAATCACGCTGGGGTGCAGCGAACCCCATGTGACCAATTTCTGATTGTAAGAAGGGTTAACGCTTATTGTTAGATTACCTAGAGCAGTTGTACCAAAATCGAGGCTTTCCTTATCGAAGTGCAATGTCGGGCATATGATACATCCCCTGCGAGACAGAGAAGCGTACAGCTTCAGTGTTCCTTTCAAAGAATCTGTTTTACACGCGTGTTGACTAGAGAAATAACGCACTTGATGTGGACGCTGAGTACCTGCAGGCTCTCCTTCACCACGAAATCGAGCCTTTCCACAAATTCGCCCTTACGATTGGAGGCGAACGACAGGTTGAAAGACTTGTGCTCGCCTGGCGTCAACGCGAGACTAGCGGGCGTAATCTGGATGCTACCACCAAAGTCGCTTGGTTTCGGTTTGTGAATCAACGTACCAGAAATGTGGCCCTGGTTCGCGGCTATTATCTAAAACGATACGCCGCGTACTTGGTCAATTTCCCTGTCGTACCTATACTGTACAATCAACGAGTTACCTCGTAATTGTGTACAGAGCACAAGTAGACGTTTTGCAAATCGATCGTGATAACGTTCAGGCGAAACACCGGTCCCAGGCCCGTCCCGTGCAGACTGTTGTAAAACAATCAATTCAGGGGCCTGTCTGGATTCTAACAATTACCGTAAAGTGTAGCGGAAGATTAATTAAAGTTACTTGAGCGGTATTCTGTCTTGGCGGCCGGTGATTTCCAAGTAGGCGGTGCTGGTTACTTCGCCGACTTCCAGGGCACGAAACAGAACCGTCACGTCCTTCGAGGACTTCGGCCAAATCTCAGCTTCCTGGGGCGTGAGCATAAAGCACATGTGATTGTAGTGGAAAGTTTCCTTGGTCAGGGACTCGATCTCGTTCGCATAGATCCGCTGATAAACCAGCTGATGGACATCGGGCGTGCAGACGTTGTAATATTCGAGATCGACGCACCGAACCAGCTCCATTTCGTAAACCAGATGGAACAGCCTTTCGTATCTGCGGCCAGCATAAGCTTCTGTTATTATTAACGTCACTTTTCTCCGTCGTGGCCATTTCGTCTGTCTAATCAGCGGGCAGCTTACTCTTCCCTCTGCTGGGTATCAGCATTCGCATCCTTAAGAAGCATCCACTTGTACTTGACGATATAGTCGCTTCTGTTGTGAATGGTGAGCACCTTGCTCCTGGACAATCCTAGATAAGTGTCTTCCATCCTAATGCTGCCCCTGTCGATGCGGATAGGGCAGTCTGTCGCGGAACATCGAACATCTATTCCAACTTTCTCCCCTGGAGAAGAAGACGCGATGAAGAGGGGGCATTGAAACTTTCGCCGTGCACGTCGCTCACAAGGGACGTTAGGCAATCCGGAAATTCAGGAAATTGTGCAACTTTGTGTGCAAGTAGAGTAGTTCATGCGTAAGGGAAACCTGTTTATTTTTAGGGGGTGAAATCACCTCTTTAAAGAAACGCAGAGTCTTCTTTTTTGTGGAATATCTCAAGAGCGGTGAGAGATATCATAAAGAAGTTTAAACAGAAGTTGCATCTTTTTTTTATATCTCTAAAACTACATACAATTAGTTATCGAATTAAGGATTAGTAGTAGGGGTAGCTTGAAAAGTATGGATGTTTCGATAATTATATCTACGCAGTTTTGTAGATATAAAAGAAACATGCAAGTTTTGTTTAAGCTTCTTTTCGATATCTCTCACCGTTCTTGAGATATTCCACAAAAAAGAAGATTCTGCATTTCTTTCAAGGGGTGATTTCACCCCCTAGAACCGCGCTATAACACCAACAATAAACAGGTTTCCCTTACGCATGAACTACTCTACTTGCACCCAAGTAGTTGCATAGTTTTCTGAATTTCCGGATTGCCTAACTTCCCTTGCCAGTTACCTGTTTCGTATTCGAGAAAGAGTCTCCCTTGAAAATCGCCGGATTCGTTGGACAAGAAGTGCGTAGTGAATTGCAGAGACTCCTCCTCTACTATTCTACCCTTGGGTGGCTCGATCCAAAAGTGTGGGCTAGCATTGGTTGCGAACCAAATCTAAGTGTTATTCCGTGTACGTACTGTACGTCGCGTTTGCAACACGATCTGTTACTTGATAATCTTACTCGTCGCTATAAAGAACAAAGAGGGCCGGCGCATCCCCTACGTTGCGGACGAATGTCGTCTTGGAGGAAGGAATCTTCACTGCGGTCGACGGCATTTCAATTTCGTCAGGGAAATCTAACAGTCCTCGTGGCCCGACAGCTAAAAATCGTTTCGAATTTGTTACACGGCCAGATTTCGCAGGAATGCACATCCGAGCTGCATTCCTCTTTCAAAATTGGTTAACTGGTGGTTTACGAATATTAAATTTTCTATACAGCAAAAGGCTTTTATTATTAAAAAAAATACCTACAAAAAATTTCAGTCACTGTCGAAAGTTATATTTCAGAATAATTATTTATAAAAATCTAGAAGAGCTAGATCGGGCCCTGGAAATATGTATGCAGTTATTTAATCGCACCTATAACCGGCACGATCAGTTCTTTCGTGTCGGTGAGAAACCTCAACTTGTACTCGTAATCTCGTCTCTTCTCGGGGACAAATTTCACGTTGTACGAGTTGGAGAGGCCCGGTGCAAGCATCATCGAGTAATCGGCTCCGCGATGCTCCACGGAAAAGAAAGGATCGCCTTCGCAGGAAATTTTCAAGTATCGCGACACCTTTTTATTCGGGGAAATCAGGGGCGTTTTAGTTGAAAATTCTCGTAATACAAGAGGAGATTAAATCACCTGGGTCGCGTTGCGAACTGTCACCGTCACCGTCAACGCTTCTCCGGAAGTGAATCGTTGAAAAACCACGACCCTGGGAGTTACTTGAAAGGTGTGATCATCGTCTTTGCAAACGTCGGGCAAGTCGAGTATGTGCCTCGGTTTTGAGACATGTTCCGCCCTTTCCTCCGTTGTCATTGACATCTGCTTCATGTACTCCGATGGGCGTGCTCTCAGCTAAACGTTTCAAGCCTTTATTCTGTTTCCTTTATTTACTTATACATACGGGAAAACCCTTTGGTACGTAGAGAATAGAGCAAAACCAGTAGAGGACTAATGCATAAAGGTGGAAACACAAAAATGGATAAAATAAGGGAAAACAGAAATAATGCCAAGATAGAAAATAAGCAAAAAATAATAAAATACAATGAAAGTAAATAGAAGTTAACGAGAATTGTTAACCTCCTTCCTCACTGAGTGCTTCGAAGAGTGTAGTGAGTGCCAGAAGAAATCAACTAAATATGCTACAGAATTAGAAGATAGTCTATCAACACAGTTCATGCCAATTGCAATGTGGAAATAAGCTTTTCCTCACCTCTTCATCCTTTTCATTCTTCTTGTCTCGTGGCTGTTGCAACAAACATTGCACGATTCGTGCCGCGTCCAAATGTACCCTTGGTTCATTCGTTATGCGATATTTTCCTTCCTTGTTCATCTCAATTCCACTGTACGTACGGTTTAGCAAAATCTGGGATATGTATATCACAGAGTCACTGATTAAATGAAATGGCTACAGTATCGACGAGTTTACCGTAGGTATCTCAACCTCTTTATATCTATCGGTTCTTCTCGGCGATTCTTAAGGGTACATAAGTTGTTTTTAACAGTTGACGTCGCATCGATAATCGACATCGTTATTTAGCGTAACCTTAAAGTTAGACTCCCATCGAGTCACTTCGAAAATACGTCATTTTTAGGATTTTATGGAAAAAATCTAGACGTCATAGTGTTAAAAAAGTTTTTATGCTGTATTTGTACATCCATTGAAGACACATAGTAAAAAATGACGTATTTTGGGAGTGATTTGATGGGTACCCTTAATATGCGACTCGCTTACCAACTTCACGTGTTACCATTGATCAACAAATTCCAAAATAATTTGCAGGGGAGACGTATTACAGTAAGGAACTGTCAATAACCGTTCATTTCTAAAGATAGTTTAATACTCTCCTCGGTTCCATACAGACATGTATTCTATATACAAATATACGTTTACCAAAAGAACAAGCGATTAGACCATAATTCAGTTTGAAAGTTTTGGAACGAAAGCGGGAATCACGCCACCACAAGTTGGATGCTCGTTGCGGAATAAGGGTGCGGATGATGTAGATATAGATTGCGTTGCCGACACGTCACTCGTGTCTTTGACGGGGTTAATCCGGAATCGGCGAAAGTTCGTGCGGTTTGGAAACTCAGGGCGGTGCCCCTTATTTAATCACCGACTGCAAATTCAGCGGGCAATCAACCTGGTCTTCGATCTATGTACATAGTTGTAATAGAAATCGCGCTACGAGCTTACCGCCTCTGGAACGTCAATATCATTACATCGCTTAAAGCGACTGATCGTTCCAAGTGTCTCAATAAGCGTGAGAAATATTTTAGCAGCGAAAATAACTCGTGGGTGGACAGCAATGTCCGACATAGATGGGCACACCGTTACAAACTGGTGGTTTAGGAAGGGTGCAGCGGTTGGGTGGGGGACAGCAGTTGGGTGGAGGACAGCAGTTGGGTGGGGGACAGCAGTTGGGTGGAGGACAGCAGTTGGGTGGGGGACAGCAGTTGGGTGGGGGACAGCAATTGGGTGGGGGACAGCAATTGACTTGAACTGGGGGACAGCAGTTGGGTTGAATTGGGCAACAGGGAGGCGCAGGGGGGCAGCAAGGATTCTGTTGACTGCGTGCGTTTTGCGGGGAAAGGCAGGATTCCGGGGGGTAGCCAATTGCTTTGGCGTAAGCTTTAAGCATGCAAATCGGCGGTGCACGGCAACGCGGAGGGTGCGGGCTTGGTGGGCAACATGGCATCTTTGAGATGCAACAGGGATCGCAAACGCCGTCGTAGCAACACATCCCTGGGCAGGGTCCCCGCGGGCATCCGAACGGTGGGCATCTTATATTGCAAACTTCTGGCTCCGGTTTTCTGGGCAAACGGAGCACGGTTCGTTTCAATCGAAACCTCTTACAGTTAGACGTACGTTGAAAAGAGTTGAAAAAAATCTGCTCACAGGCATTCGATTTCACCGATGATATCCAGCAACTCTTCCATATAATTACGATACTCGTTCTTGCAGTCCATGTTTGCTCGCGTTTCGAGTAGACGGTCACTGGAAATTTTGTGTTTCTCCGAAATTATCGTGGAATGTGTAGTTTCTTACATCTCTGAGCAACAGACGGAAGTCGGTACATATAGTTATGGGGGAAATAAAGGAATGACAGTGCGCGCACTCGGCAATGTTCATGTTAAGGGGAGGTTCCCGTCTAGAGCCCATAAAAATAGGTGATCTTTAGGAATTAATTAAAGGAAAACTACCACAGATTATTTAAAGGGACTTTTTGCATTGTAGTAAGAATGCCTTAAACCATAGAAATGTATTTTTCTTTCCGTAATTAATCATTGCAAATGGCACTGGGGATTCGTTGAATTGGAAGCGTCAAAAACGTCGTTTGAAAAAATCCTTACAGGATTCCTAAAACGTTGACCATTCGAAAATTGAAATAAGTAAAACTCGATTTTTAGACCGGAACCCCCTCCCCCCCCCCCCCCCCTTAATACTAATTCATTCTAATTTCAATGATTGTACACACGAGGATAATGACATAAAAATTGTGCATTTTATTTAGAAAAATACAACGAAAATAGAAAGGAAAATACAAACCGCATCCTTTGACACTACTACATCTGAGTTCAGAGAACGCGGTACTCTAAAAAGTACACGATTACAAAGTCACCTCGAGTACATAGTAAACGAAATACAAGGACCGATAGGACGCGTACAAATGCGCGAATAAAATGAACATAGAAAGTCACTTAGGAAAAGAGAAACATAGCAGCGTTTGGTTTGCCCGTCAGTACATCATCGGTGGTTGCAGGTGTCTATTAGCGAGTATAGTTTCCGGTGAAACGAATTGCGGGTTCGGAATACAGTCTTGCCTCCTGGCCAGGTACTTGATACCCCCGATGGTCCTAGCCTCGTGGAGGTCGGGTTGGCTGTGATGCATTCGCTGGACCTGTACTCTGTTATCCGGTGCTGGCGCAGGCGTGAGCGTTCTATTGTCCACCGCGGAGTTGAAGTTCTCAGAGGCATCTCCACCGGCACGTTCTAGCCTCCCTTTGCCGTGCGTGTCGTAGCTTTTAGTCGCCGCCACGTCACCCTCGCCGCTGTTCTTCCCGAGGTTCCACGCGTTCTGGTAATACTGTTGCATTTGCTGATAATGAGGAGGGTAAGCCCCGTCGAACTTGTACGAAGTTAGGTTGCACCTGGCGGTCAGCGGGTTTTTCTCGTTATAAGGAATGCCACCTGCCGAGTTCTGCCCCGGAGCTGCTTGGGGAGCTTGGTATTGCTCGAAAGGAGCCTGCTGCTCCGTCACACCAGCGCCGTTTTCTCTTTCAGCCTGCAGGCTGTAACAGTTCCGCGGGTTGTACTGCTTCTGTCTAGGGTATTCCCTTCCCAACTCGTGGCCCATCTTCTTCAGAGTGGCCTGACGTTGCGGAGGAGGATTGTTCGGCCCCCTGTCGTTCATTAGACCATTGGCAGGGATCTTTTTCGACGGTGATTGCTGGTTCGACGCGATCAGTCGCTCTCGCCACTCCTCTTCCATCTCGTTGCGGTCCTGGGCGCCATTCAGCTTCACCGGCTGCTTGTTTGGGCTCAGCTTCGCCAGATACTCCAGCCCCATTCTGACCTCCGCCGATGTCTTCATCTCCTCCAGCTGTTTCCGCGCTACTTCCGGATCCTGTAACCCGTTGTTGCTCCTCTGAGGTCGGATCACTTGCTTGTACATGCGCATCTTCAGCAAGCTTGAGGGCTCTGAGGTGTGTCTGTTCTCTTGACGTGGCGGAGCGTCATTAATTGGATGAGCTCGCTGTTGGCTTTGCTGCGGGCTATCTCGGTAAATCTGCTGGTACTGTTGTTGGTGCATCGGATGTGGAACGGGTTGCTGTTGTGGATAGTATCGGTAGTCGACGTTGGGCGAGTTGGGTGTTGGTTTGACGGGCTGATTCGCGTGGTAGTTGTTAGGAATGGTATAGGGTTGACGGTATGCGCCGTTGGCAGACTGCGGGGCAGCTTGTCGTTGCCAATTAGGCTGCTGCCTGAACTGATAGTGCTGATAGTTCTGCTGATTATCCGGACGAACGGGGAGCTGTTGGTTGGGCGTTTCGTTGAGCTGCTGTTGCTGATCTTGTTCGAACTGGCGACCTGGTTCTTGCTGCGTTCTTAGCTCCTGCAGCCTCTCCAGCTCCATGTAAGACAACCGCGATGGCGTCAGATGAACCATCCACTCTGGCTTCTCGTCCACCGGTTTCCTTTTGCGCGCGACGCTGACGGGTCTCCTCACTTGCGTTCCCTCCTCCTGTCGCCGAATCTCCGCGAGGTACTCGAGCTGCCTCCGTTGTTCGTTCAGCAACGTGTCGAACTGCCTTCTCATCACGTCAACGGGCACCCTTTGCTGCTTCATGGTGGCCACCAGCTTCTCCTGGTCGCGTATCATGCTGGCACTGAACTGCAGGCCCTTCTTCTTGCTATGTTGGGCGGGTTGAGTGTCCTGCGCAGTGGACGGTCGATTCTGCTGAGCGTAGGCCATCGAGCTCTGCTGGTTTTCATTCATCGCGTTCGCTGGCCCAGCATTTCTGTACAGCTGTTGATATCGATGCGCTGGTTGCTGCTGCTGCGGAGGCTGTTGCTGTTGTTGATACTGCGGTGCGAACATGTGTTGTTGATTCTGCGATCGAAAAAGTGGCCGCGACTGGGCGTTAGAAGGCTCGATCGCTTCTTGATTGCTTCTCGGCCAGCCTGCTTGGTTCGTCGCGTATTCCACGCCTCCCTGATCTACCGGGTAGTTATGTTGAACGTTCCCTTGCGGGTGCTTGATCTGGGTCGCTGCCGCGTCCTGGGGCGATGTCATACCCTGTCCAGGTAAATATCTTCTAAACTGTTGATCATCGTAGTTAGAGGGGGCGGTCCACTGGTTCCCCTGTAACTGTTGCTGACTACCCATCATCTGCATCTGATAGCTACTGGCCCGTCGCTGCAACTGCTGCTGTTGGGCCAAGTTCTGCTGCATCTGCTGATAGACTTGCCGCGGATCTTGATGAATCGCCTGTGCTGACGGACGATTGCGTGCCAAATAGTTGCTCTGGGCTCGTTGATAATCGGTACCCCACAGGTTGGACGGGTCGGTGCCGATGAATGGCTGCGACTGCGCGTGCCCTTGCTGCTTGTCCACCATCATTTTTCGGTACAGCGTCGCGTTTCGGCCACCGATCGGCTGTTTCTCGTAATCAGGATACACCGCGTCGCTGGCGTGTTCCTCCGCTTTGCTCCTGCCCTGATCTGTCGTTGGACCTGGATTGCTCGAAGGCTGCTCGATAGACGGATGAGCGATTGTTGGGGCTTGAGGTGGGTCGTGGGTGAACGCGGTGTTCTTTTGCGGCGCGTGAGATGCGAAAGGACGATGCGGCTGACCGTTGGGAACTTGGCCCAGCGTGCAATCGGGGTTTGGATTCGTCTGACCAGCCTGAGGATGGATGGCGTGGCGAGGAGCGATCGGTTGCTGGCTGACAGCGTGCATGTTCTGCTGAAAGAGGGTTTAATAATCGGCGTTTCATAATCGAGTATCTATAGCCTATCGAAACATCGCACAGTGCTTCGCGCATATGCGGGTTTGGGGAACAAATTATAACTTCTGAACTAATCGATTTTCGATGGAAGTAAATTTTTTTAAAAGGAAGATACAGCTGCATTGATTGGTGTATAAAATATATACATTTTCGTTAAAAAAATGCTGATAATCTTGTTTTTTTATTGAATAAAAAGTTCTTTGCCAATTTGCATTATATGATTCACAAAAATCGAAATAAACACGTAAATATTCACCAAATAATGCATGTTTAAAGAAATTTATAACAAATCGGCAAAGTCGGTGAAAAATTTGCACAGTACCAGAAACTACGTTCTTTTAATACCATTTCAAGATATAAGAATTTACGAATCATGGACTTTAGTTTTTTGAATTTTTTCCATCGCTCGAAACACTGTGCGTCGGTGACTTTACTTGGTGATGTTGATGCTGGAAAGGTTGCGTTGCCGCCGCTGTATCGCCCTGTCCACTGTTGTAAGACTGATCAGCGGCCGTAGCCGCGAACACTGTGCCCGTTTCACGAGGGTTTTGCTGTGCAATGAGAGCGCCCATCGAGTTGGGGGTGTACGGCGGAGGGCTTTCCAACTTTTTGATTTTCTCGGCCGGGAAGGACTTGAGTCTCGGCGATGAACAGGATCTGGTCTCTCTACACCTGTCCAGAGAGGTGAACCTGGTCTTTGGCAGAAGGTACGCGTCGGCAGGCTTGTTCGCCATCCTGGAGGATTCACGGGGCAGATTCTGCGAGGATGGTGACTTTTCGGGGCCCGGTTGCCTCGGCTGCCTCTGCTGCGCGTGCAAGCTGGTCACGCTCGTGCGTCTCGACTGAGTCTTCTGCTTGGCGTTTCTATCCGCCGAAGCCTTTCTGGACGCAAAGATTTTTACTTTCGACGCGTTGGGCAAATGGCAACTTTACCATCTAGAATCGCAAAATGTTGCGGGAAGAAATTTAAAGGTAACTCGGACACTGTACGGCTCGCCACAGTTTGGTGGCCACGAACGGTCCGTTGCTCGAATTCTAGGCTAATCTATCCTACCTCTTGTTCATCGTTGTTCGGAATTTTGCTTGGCACCTTAATTATTTGTGGTCAACGAAATAACATCTGGAACGGCCTAGGCGATTCTCTAGCTCGGATTTTGCATTACCGCCGGACTGGGAACTCTAATTTTAAAGACGGGAAGGAGAAATCGACGAGACAGCGGACGGGGTTGCCATGGACGCGTCTCTGGCTATGCGCTCGATTCCGAATTCCATCTTCGGCTCGCGAGAGAATCTTCTGCTAACTTCGTTTTCGTGCCAAGTTCGTGGCAAAATTGTACTGTTGGCTGCAAGAACGGCCTTAGAACACTCGGGCCCTTTTTGCACGAAACGCATAAGAGGATTCCTCGTACTTTAAAATTGACAGAGATATGGTAAAATTTCTAAATCGATGTTGATCAACCGAGGACCTCGATGGAAGTATCAAGCAATTTTTCGTTCGTGCCCATTTTCAGTTCTTCAAAGCGAAAACACCACAATGAGTACTTTCCAAATTTTCCCGCATGAAAATTATACTAGATATAAAAGAAATTATTACACTGAAAGCTTAACGGCTTTTCGTGCTCTATGAAACTATGCAATCAAATTGTTTAAAAATTGTAGCTTAAATACAGAATCGTTCGTCATTCTAAATTTTGGAGATATGTCACAGATCTCCCTACAAAGGAGATACCTCAAATTTCTAATGCATCCAACAGTACAATCGCAGCTTGCATTGTTTGCATTGTTCCCACTGCTCGTAGTTCGACTCTGTCAGATTGTGGCAACACGCATGGCGTAGCGTGAACCAGCAACTAAATATGTTATACAGTTTCAGGAGCCCGAGAGCATCTATTCAAAGCTCGTCACCTGGCTCCTGTAAATGGCCACAGTGAACGGGGCAAGATCGTTAAGATTAACGAGCATCGCTTTCAATATAATTTTACTGTTTTTATTGTGTATCGTTTATACAGGAAGAAGCACATGTTAATACATCTTGAGTATTACGATAGTCGCGTAACAGTATTCTTTCTCAGTATGGATGATTCGCATAATTTCGTTGATCAACGCCGACAGAGCCTGCCGCAAATGCACTGTCCGAACGCGACACGCTCAACCGGCAACCAGTCATCTGCCACGGTCGCCGCAATCCTACGTACCAAAATCTTGACAACGTGACTTGATCGATAAAAAAAAATCACAGCAAAAAAAATGAATGGCACCAGCTTTTCCATTGCGAGCAACTGGTTAAGACGCTGAAAGCGCGTGGTCGCCGCGTGTCGAACAAGCATTCCTAATATCCGTCAAAGTGCAAACTGTCGCGTTTCGTCGATCGACGGTGCCGCTGCACTTGCTTGCGTGAGACATACCTTGTCTATTCCAGTTCTGCGAAAACACACGTTTCTAGGGGGGAGAAACACGTATCGAAGCAAAGTCAACCGAAGGTACGCACACATATATGTATATACGCGAGGCGGGCGTCGGCGAGGGTGCGTCGGTATTGATAAATGGAATTATCGCGACTCGTCGCAATTGAAATGAGTAGCAGGTATTTTGGACGCTAATCGAGATTCGCGATTTGTCCCTTCGAGAAGGACCTTTCAAAACTACGTCTTGAAATAATTGGGAGTTGGTCGTATCCGTGGTTCGACAAAGTTTGGTGTTGCTATTAAAGCGTAATGAATCGGTAGTTAGGACACGCTCGAGTAAAGTCAAATCCGGGATTAAGGACTCGCTTATAAAAAATTCAGCGGTCCTTTGTCTTGATTGAGTAGACGATAATTGGGAGGTTAATCAAATCCTGGTTCAGTCTAAGTCCTGGAAGCTTTCGTCACAATTCGTTTCTATCCGTTGATCGAGGGTAAAGACTTGATCGGTGATGGTAAGTCGATCTAGCTCTTCTCGTATCGCGCAGAATTTAGTCCGCCCCGATACTTTCCAGAAGAGCCGTAAGGATAGGTTCAATTTCGTGTTCGTCCAATCAGGTTTCGAGTATAGTTATTCTGGAAAGGAAAATTTTTCGTGCGTAAAATTCCCTAAATAATTTCTATTATCTTTAAGAATGTACGAATACAGCCCAACAAGTTTTTTGACCCTACGAAGTTTACTTCTTTTTTTTTTAAAAAAAATCCTAAAAATGACCTAGTTCTGGATTGATTTGATAGGAGGGTACCCTTAATCGCGTTAATCGGCAGAGCTGTACCTTTGCTGTTCCAAAGACACTGTTACGCATCCATCCGTCGTTCTCGTCGGGTTCCGTGAACAAAACTGTTTGAAGGGAAAACGAACCACAGGGTTGATTTCTATTTTCCAGGGACATTTATCGGCCTGCGGTGCGGGACTAGCACCGGGGATAGGACACTGCGGAAACGAAATAGC
Organism: Andrena fulva; assembly: GCA_946251845.1. NCBI lineage: Eukaryota > Metazoa > Arthropoda > Insecta > Hymenoptera > Andrenidae > Andrena > Andrena fulva. The sequence goes on along the minus strand of OX276329.1, from coordinate 53,044,023 downwards.
ATCGCAGTTGGTTTCGAGCGACGATCGTCCGCTATCGGAATATTAGCAATTAACGTTATTCCGGAGAACTAACGACAAGCTGGACGGCAAGGGGAGCAAGCCGGGGGCGTGGGTGGCGGACAGGGCATAACGGGAACCAACTTCTTGGTACAGATGTAAGCGATGGTCGGGGGTGGTGGTTGACAAGGCGGCGGGCGCGGGGGGCAGGTAAGGACCACCTTTGGCGGACAGGGCAGCGGGCAACAAGGTGGACAAGGCGGACAAGGCCGTAGGTAAACCTAATTTTCAGTGGACATTAAGTTAGCTGCGACGACTAACCCTGGCGAGACATTCGCGGGAGGGCGCTTGATAAATGTTAGAAATTTGCCAATTTTCGACCTGGCTGGCAACGAAAGTTTCTTATAGGATCCGAAATGCATAATTGTTTACCCTGGGAGATGGTGGGAAATTTATAAAAAATAACCTAATTAATCGGATTAAAATTAATCCTCGTCCCGAGACCAGATGAATAATTTCGCTGAATTTAGAAGAGATCGGAAATATGGAAATTAGCGTTTGTATTAAAGAACTGAGCACCGAGTTGCATGGAAAGCAGAGTTTGCCATTAACTAAATAAAAAATGATTTAAATAACGGACCAAATGAAAGTTACTCTAACTTTAGATTATTCGACGAGTAAAGTTAATCTTTTCATTCGACAGTAATTTTTTTAACTTTTATCCGTTATTCGAAATTTTTATTTAAATAAATTTCTTGCCCATCTCTGACGGAAAGTCACGGGAATATAACTCACTGTCGTTTTCGTTGGTCTAGGAAGGCACCGAGGTGGGCAGGGTGACCTGCACGAAATACACGGTGCACAGCAGGGTGTGCAGGGTGCACAGGGCGAGCAGGGTGCGCAGGCTGCACAAGATATCGGGGGAGCGCAGCACGGCACCGAAGAACAACACGACTCTTTCGGGCAAGTCGGAATACTTCCGCTGCATCCTCTGTGTAGCAGAAAGAAGTTGTATTCTCTTTACATCGTAACCGGAGGATATTAAAGAACCACTGAATGTCCCTGATCCGATTGATCTCGTCTCCCTTTTTTCCCCACCCGCTTTTTAGCGGCCTCGGATTTAGGTAAGCTACGTACGTATATCTGAATATACGAGGAATTTACTTGATCATCGCGGCGGCTGGGGGACACTGCTGCGGTAAATGTAATTATGTAGAGGTTTCTGCCAGCGATCCATAAGCCTGTGTTTGAGCGTCTATGATGAATTAGTTCACGGTCCAACGAGAGACGACGGCATTGCTGTGCTTCAGTTACTCCTCATCGTTCCTGGTCACTTGAAATTTTGCCTCTGATTAACGAGAAATGAGATTGAATGGGAATTATTTGCTTGTTTCCTTCGCTCGTTCCCCGGACGATCCGATCTTCTGCTCTTTCGAACGGTCGATTGTTTTTCCAGCGGGATCAACGCGGTGCGGTCATTTGTATCGGCTTGATTCGCGTGTCGAACGAACGTACAGCTTGCAAACGATCGTTCCGTTTATTTCGCGACTGTACAAGCTTGCTGTACACGCATTGAGAAAGGAAAAAGGTGGCTTGTTGAGCGCAGAGTCGTTAAATTTCGCTTGGAGGACGGTTATTTTACGAGTTCAGTAAATATTCTTTACATGTTCGCCACTCGGGACCTGTGGACCCTGCATCCGTCAGTGGGGATGAATGGGGAAGTGAATGAGAGGTGTGAAGAGTAAGACACAGATACTGCTTGCTACCCAAAGCGAGCCTCGGCTGTTTATTTTCCCACGTGTTTGTTGCAACTGCGTGCATCGCGAGATGTGTTGACTTTGACGCGTGACTGGCTTGCCGACTTCTCGCGTTTCGTTAGGAACGCGTGTAGCGGCAGTGGAAGTGAAATAGAGAAGTAGGCGAGCCCATTCAGGCGTTAAAGTAAAGAGACCTCGAGGCCTTGGAAATGAGCAGGTGTACGCGCAGTAAGTGAAGTGGTGGACGTGGACCGGTCCGTTTGGGCAGTGGGTTATCAGATGACGCAAAAGCCAGGCCCGTTGGGCGGTTGGGCCGGAATCCCTCGTCTGTTCATGCGACAGGCGTGCTCCTCGAGCCGCTGAGCAGCCTTGTTCTCGTCCTGCTTGATGTTGCTCCATAGGCGTTCCGCGGCGGCGCTAGCCCGTGGCCATATCCTGGGATGCACGTTGTTCCTGAAACGGTATACGAACGCTGGTATATGTGCGCGAGCTATCCTCCAGGCTAGTCTAGGTGAAAGTGGAAAGAAGAATCACCTGTCGACGGACTCTCCCCACATACAGGCCTCGCCGCCGAGCATCAAACTCGTTACGTTCGCCGCGCCGCCGAACGCGAGCGGGTCGCATTTGTAAAACTTCTTCCAATCGCCGCCGCCAGCGATGTGATCTAGATACCAGCAGGCGGACAACAGCACCGGATGTCCTGCCTTGGTCGCGTTTTCCAGCTCTTTCGCCCACAAACCCGTCCACACGTGAACCACCGTGCTGCTTGGCATGGGCACTCCATTGTCAAATACCTGCCGGGTTAAGTTCGACGTTATATGTATCATGCAGCGAGGAATGGATGCAACATCTCTCTATATCAGTGGCGCACCCAAAGGAGGAGGGCCCAGGGGCCCTGGCACCTCCCAAAGAAAAAGGAAAAAACAGATTGATATAAGCACGACTGAAGTGATTCAAGAGCTTTGGTAATTGAGTTTTATTCTTTAAATAAATTTTTATAATCACCTGATGAATTTTATTGAATTTACATCGAAAATATGTTTCTCCCCCAGGATTAAATCCTGAGGACGCCACTGCTCTATATAGTCTAGCCGACGCGCGACAGCTCGACTCGAATAGACAGCTGCGAATTAATTACTATACCTCCTGCCAGACGATGCTGCTGGCCTGCAGAGAATCGGTGATCCGGAGAAGCTTAGCTATGTAGTCTCCCTCGAGGAGGGCGTAATTCTTGGACATGTTACGCGCATTCATGTACGCGTTGATTTCCGGATTGCTCCTCCAGCAGTCGAACGGCACCTCGTCGCCACCCAGATGAACGTATTGCTCTGGAAATACCTGAACCACCTCGGAGAGTAGATTCCGCAGGAACTCGTACAGGTTCGTGTTGGTTGGATTCATCGGGCCCAATTTGCCGTTCGGTTTCCCTTTCGCGTCTGGCACACGGTGCACGGGATGAGCAAAGTTTCACGCGTTGTAACGCACCCATTAAGGGGGGACACCACTGTGACGGCCGTAAAAGTAAGCCATTTTTAAGAATTTTTTCAGGAACAATTTACAGTTCTCATATATATAAAATTGTTATTACCTACCTTTAATACAATGTTTTAAGAGACTATAAAAAAATGAGTAGGGAAACATGCATAAATTTTAATACATGTATTAATAAATCTTCTATATTAATGAATAGTCTCTCAAGACATTATACTAAAGCTATGTAATAAAAATTATATATGAAATTGTAAATTCTTCCCGAAAAATTTCATAAAAATGGCTTACTTTTCCGGCCACCACAACGGCGTTCCCCCTTAAGTAGGTATGTATTAATTGTATTAAGTGATCCGTAGTCTGAATGCGACGGATCGAGATACGCGATACATGCTGGTATTTACCATAGCAAGTGGTCAAGAGATCGGGGTAAGCCAAACCCCAGGACCTGGTATGCCCGGGGGTGTCGAACTCTGGCATCACTCGGATCCCTCTCAACCTGGCGTAGTCAACGATCTTTTGGATGTCGTTTAGAGTGTAGATCATCGAAGGGTGGAACGCCCCCTTAGCGGACAATTCAGGATAGCTGGAGCTCTGATACGGGAAGCTGTTGTCGTCCACGATGTGCCAGTGGAGAACGTTCATTTTGTTATAGGACATTGCGTCCAGAGTGAGCAATATGTCGGAGATGGGTAGGTAATGCCGCGACGTGTCCAAGAGGAGGCCGCGGTGGGGTAGCTTCGGTCGATCCACGATCGTCTGACATCTTACCTTTAGCTGTAGATTGTAGTTGAAGCTCGTTAGAGCGCGTATAGAGATACTTCGCCATATACTTTCGGATTACCTTGGACCGGGCGCGCCCAACCCGCGATAGGGTGTCCCTTATAATGACTTCTTTCCTAAATTTAAGAATTCGATCCGAGACGCCCCTGACATATTTCCCTTTGGTGTGGTAAGTATGTGTGCAAAATTTCGGCTTGATGAGATAACTCTAAACCCTGCCTCGAGAGGCTCAAAGTTTCGAACGAAACTGTACTCTTGCAAACAGCTGAGTTTTTAAAATATCTATGCAACCTGGGGTGCGTTCCGTTATTCACTGCAAGTACTGGCAGTGCTGACAATAGCGTTCCGATATGGATAGCAGTTCACTGCGAAAGCACTGCTACAGATGTATGACGTCACGAACGACACAGACAGACAATTTGCAGCAGCAGTGCAACCAACTGCAGCTGCGTTCCGTTTTACAATTTCGCAGCAGCTTCGAAATGCACGAAATTAAAACGGAACGCTGTTAGCAGCACACTCACGTGACGTCATATAAGAAGTACTTGCTGTGAATAACGGAACGCACCCCTTGTATGTAAGCAAATGTGCGATGGAACCAGATTTCGGTCCATTAATTATCGATATCTCATCGATAACTTATTTATATTTAACGAGATATCGATAATATTGTTAAGATATCGGTAAGTGGTGGAAGAACGAAGGTGGTAAAAGTTTTCCATTTCTCCAGTCTTTGGCATATGGCGGTAAAATATGTATACATTCCACGAACCTCTGTTCCAAGTGAACGATAATTTCCAAACGTGGACAAAAAAAAATAAAAATAAATAAAAAGTAGTTTATAGTATATCGTAACTTTAAGCTTCTTGGGGCAGGGTTCTGAATAATCCGATTGTGCCGAAATTTTGCATACTTACTTATACAGCAAACGGAATAAAATTAGCGGGCGTCCCAAGATTTTATCACTACTTCAATTTTAAAGGACACCCTAACCCGCGACCCTGGACAGCTGGACCAAAATGGTCAAATATCCCACTAGTAAACTAGTTATATGTTTATGTTGCCCTCCTTTTTTAAATATCACAATAAAAAATATATACTGATAAAGGAAGTTTTGTTTCTTATTAATTATATTATAGTATACTCTATATGCGGCCCAAGACAATTTCTCTTCACTCAATGCGGCCCAGGCAAGCCAAAAGGATGGACACCCATTCCTCAGACCCAAGATGTGTTTCGCATACTTACGTTGGAGCCGTCGCCAGCCGGGAACAAGAGCTGGGAAAACGTTTCGAGACCCCGAAGGACTCCCCAGACCGATTCAGCGACAAGATTGACGACAGGAGAAGATTCATTAATGCTCAGAGTATCTGCGAAAGTGAAATCTCTTTGACGCTAGCATGGAAGAGCGTTGAATCGATTCGCTAACGGGCTGGCTCGCGATTAATGTATGTATGTATGTATGCACGTGTGTAAGTATATACCCGCGCGTAATCTGCAGCGTCTCGTGCTAATCGCCCGATCCGACCTCCAAGTTGCGCACGATAAGAAAAGATGAAACCAGATCGAAGCCTCACCTCCCGCCGCCTCTGTCTCAATCGCCCGTGGCTTTAATCTCCGACGCGATTACTTGAATATCTTCGAATCTTGTTATTCGTTGTGCGGTGATCGATGCACTCATGCTGAGCGGGTTAGAATAACGGATATCTTTTGCTTACGCAAGCAGCAATTCGTTTGCAAATACATAAGTAACAACGGCTTATCCTTTCAAGAAGTACAAATACGAAGGCAATCTAGAGCGCACGGACGCGGTCGAGTGGCTTAAGCGTGGTAGTAAACGTTCACAATGTTGGCGGGAAGATACATACATTACGGCGAAATATTTTAAACAGTGAGGGACTTACACGACTCTTTCATTCGCAAGTGGGGCCAGTGGTTGCCGTCCTTTTCGCAAGGCTCCCCCAGGTGAATGGCCAAAGCGCTGAGGGTACCTTTAACGGTGCCATTGTCTCGCCCCGCCGAGGATTTCGCGTGCCCTTGCGAGAAGATCCGTGCTACTCGCGCCTCCGTCAGAATGATCGCTTTATATCTCTCAACCGCGTCGGCCACTATGTCGCAAGTCTCGCCCACTACCTGTACAGCGGATACGAATACCAAGCGATACCAGTAGCAGAGAATAAAGGACGAGGGAGCGAGAGGGGACGCGTAAGATGGCGGAGATGTAACTCACGTTGAACTGAAAGGTAGACGCTCTTAGGAAATAAAACGCGTTGCTGAGGCGTCGGAGGTTCGGCAGCGGCCAAGGTTCGCCGTACGTCGCTTGGACCCAGGGGCCGGCATCCGGGTTCAACGAGTTGCTTCGGCAGACGATCACGGCCAGCAGAAATGGCAAGGATCTTAGCAGCGTCGTCCGCATTTTGGCTTCGGACGGGCGGTTCAACGGTCGAAAGAAGGGAAGACCGATGCGATGCCAGCGAATGGTCATCGGCTACTGAACGCGATGGACGATGCGTACGGTAAGCAGAGTGGTAACGACCTTACCCCGCGCCACTTAACTAACTCTCATCGGTTGGGCTGCTCACGGTCAAATGGGAACGACCAGTCAGTCCACTGTCTGCTCCAGCTCTACCCGGAAGCAGTGATGCCAGACAGCAGTGATGCCAGAATCGTGGGACGTGGGACAAATCCTTACCCCCACTATGACCTACCGTCGTCCCCCACTTTCTTCCCATTGCACTGCACACAAACATATCCCTACTCCTGTCCGTGTGCTCGGCAGGCGAACAGGCAGTGGGGATGAATGGGGAAGTGAATGAGAGGTGTGAAGAGTGAGACACAGATACTGCTTGCTACCCAAAGCGAGCCTCGGCTGTTTATTTTCCCACGTGTTTGTTGCAACTGCGTGCATCGCGAGATGTGTTGACTTTGACGCGTGACTGGCCTGCCGTCTTCTCGCGTTTCGTTAGGAACGCGTGTAGCGGCAGTGGAAGTGAAATAGAGAAGTAGGCGAGCCCATTCAGGCGTTAAAGTAAGGAGACCTCGAGGCCTTGGAAATGAGCAGGTGTACGCGCAGTAAGTGAAGTGGTGGACGTGGACCGGTCCGTTTGGGCAGTGGGTTATCAGATGACGCAAAAGCTAGGCCCGTTGGGCGGTTGGGCCGGAATCCCTCGTCTCTTCATGCGACAGGCGTGCTCCTCGAGCCGCTGAGCAGCATTGTACTCGTCCTGCTTGTTGCTCCATAGGCGTTCCGCGACGGCGCTACCCCGTGGCCATATCCTGGGATGCACGTTGTTCCTGAAACGGTATATGAACGCTGGTATATGTGCTATCCTCCAGGCTAGTCTAGGTGAAAGTGGAAAGAAGAATCACCTGTCGACGAACTCTCCCCACATACAGGCCTCGCCGCCGAGCATCAAACTCTTTACGTTCGCCGCGCCGCCGAACGCGAGCGGGTCGCATTCGTAAAACTTCGTCCAATCGCCGCCGTAAGCGATGCGATTTAGATACCAGCAGGCGGACAACAGCACCGGATGTCCTGCCTTGGTCGCGTGTTCCAGCTCTTTCGCCCACAAACCCGTCCACACGTGAACCACCGTGCTGCTTGGCATGGGCACTCCATTGTCAAATACCTGCCGGGTTAAGTTCGACGTTATATGTATCATACAGCGAGGAGTGGATGCAACATCTCTCTATATCAGTGGCGCACCCAGAGGAGGAGGGTCCAGGGGCCCTGGCACCCCCGAAAGAAAAAGGAAAAAAGAGATTGATATAAGCACGACTGAAGTGATTCAAGAGCTTTGTAAAAAGAAAAGATAATTGAGTTTTATTATTTAAATAAATTTTTATAATCACCTGATGAACTTCATTGAATTTCCATCGAAAATATGTTTCTCCCCCAGGATTAAATCCTGAGGACGCCACTGCTCTATATAGTCTAGCCGACGCGCGACAGCTCGACTCGAATAGACAGCTGCGAATTAATTACTATACCTCCTGCCAGACGATGCTGCTGGCATTCAGAGAATCGGTGATCCGGAGAAGCTTAGCTATGTAGTCTCCCTCGAGGAGGGCGTAATTCTTGGACATGTTACGCGCTTTCATGTACGCGTTGATTTCCGGATTGCTCCTCCAGCAGTCGAACGGCACCTCGTCGCCACCCAGATGAACGTATTGGTCTGGAAATACCTGAACCACCTCGGAGAGTAGATTCCGCAGGAACTCGTACAGTTTCGTGTTGGTTGGATTCATCGGGCCCAATTTGCCGTTCGGTTTCCCTTTCGCGTCTGGCACACGGTGCACGGGATGAGCAAAGTTTCGCGCGTTGTAACGCACCCATTAAGGGGGAACACCACTGTGACGGCCGTAAAAGTAAGCCATTTTTAAGAATTTTTTCAGGAACAATTTACAGTTCTCATATATATAAAATTGTTATTACCTACCTTTAATACAATGTTTTAAGAGACTATAAAAAAATGAGTAGAGAAACATGCATAAATTTTAATACATGTATTAATAAATCTTCTATATTAATGAATAGTCTCTCAAGACATTGTACTAAAGCTATGTAATAAAAATTATATATGAAAATTGTAAATTCTTCCCGAAAAAATTTCATAAAAATGGCTTGCTTTTCCGGCCACCACAGTGGCGTTCCCCCTTAAGGGGGTAGTCAACTATTTCAGCTTCAAAAAATCGATTTTTTTTTACTGATTCTGAAAGTCTTATCCTTTATGAACATTTTAAACAAAATGTCATGAAGAAATTCAAATAATTGTAGAAGTTATAGCAGCGAACGTAACTGAGTGCGCGGCCTCGCAGAGCGGTATTGGCATAGGGGACTTAACTTTGAAGCCGTTTTTCTCGAAACACCATTTTCAGACACGGTGTACATCATAACTCTTGAACCAATGAATATTTTCACTTGAAATTTTTACTGGACGTGTAGAATTCCTTCTTCTACAGAGTGGAATTCCCGCATCAACATTGGATGTTTATAAAACATTTTATAACTGATTAAAGACGATTTTTTTCCGTAAAAATGTCGAGGAAAAATTGATTCGTGCGTAACTTCCACAATTTTTGTTCAAATTCATCGCCAAAGTTCCACTCTGTACATTTGGGTGTATAAAGTACTCACCCCAAAGCATTTTGCTTTCAAATGATTGGCTCACCTGAATCGATGTACACCACCTGCAGCGGTGCGCCGTACAAGGCTATCTTCAACGATTAATAACTTCGACAATTTTATACATTCCAACGATTTTTTTTTGGTACTTACTCGCAAACGTGCCCACAATAGATTGTGAAAAGCAGGACTATAACGATTATTTGGTATGAACGTAATTTAGCGTTAAAGAAACTATCGATTTTACGTATCTAATAGTTCACTACCCCCTTAAGTAGGTATGTATTAATTGTATTAAGTGATCCGTAGTCTGAATGCGACGGATCGAGATACGCGATACATGCAGGTATTTACCATAGCAAGTGGTCAAGAGATCGGGGTAAGCCAAACCCCAGGACCTGGTATGCCCGGGGGTGTCGAACTCTGGCATCACTCGGATCCCTCTCAACCTGGCGTAGTCAACGATCTTTTGGATGTCGTTTAGAGTGTAGATCATCGAAGGGTGGAACGCCCCCTTTGCGGACAATTCAGGATAGCTGGAGCTCTGATACGGGAAGCTGTTGTCGTCCACGATGTGCCAGTGGAAAACGTTCATTTTGTTATAGGACATTGCGTCCAGAGTGAGCAATATGTCGGAGATGGGTAGGTAATGCCGCGACGTGTCCAAGAGGAGGCCGCGGTGGGGTAGGTTCGGTCGATCCACGATCGTCTGACATCTTACCTTTAGCTGTAGATTGTAGTTGAAGCTCGTTAGAGCGCGTATAGAGATACTTCGCCATATACTTTCGGATCACCTTGGACCGGGCGCGCCCAACCCGCGATTGGGGTCTCCCTTACAATGACTTTCTTCCTAAATTTAAGAATTCGATCCGAGACGCCCCTGATATATTTCCCTTTGGTGTGGTAAGTATGTGTGCAAAATTTCGGCTTGATCAGACAACTCTAAACCCTGCCTCGAGAGGGTCAAAGTTTCGAACGAAACTGTGCTCTTGCAAACAGCTGTGTTTTTAAAATATCTATGCAACCTTGTATGTAAGCAAATGTGCGATGGAACCAGATTTGGGTCCATTAATTATCGATAACTTATTTATATTTAACGAGATATCGATAATATTGTTAAGATATCGGTAATTGGTGGAAGAACGAAGGTGGTAAAAGTTTTCCATTTCTCCAGTCTTTGGACTGTGGCGGTAAAATATGTATGCATTCCACGAACCTCTGTTCCAAGCGAACGATTATTTTCTAAACGTGGACAAAAAAAAATAAAAAGAAATAAAAGGTAGTATATAGGGTAAAGGACCCAATTACTGACACCTAACCAATTACTGTCACCTTAAGCTACTTTACTTAAAATAAGGAATAAATAAACGTTGTAAAGTCAGACAAAAAAAGAATGATGTAATTCAACCTATTATCTATACTATAGATTACATACTATAGTTTATTTAGTCGTTATTTTAAGTAAAATAGCTTAAGGTGACAGTAATTGGTTAGGTGTCAGTAATTGGGTCCTTTACCCTAGTAGGGTGACTGCACCTAATATCGCCAGTGTTCCTAATATCGCCACTCGCTACATCTCGCAAAGTAAGCTCTAAAATTTATCGGTTATGCACTGAATTAGTAACTAAACATATGTAGGAAGACATACTGTAATTGCAGCATCATGTGATCAACAATTACAGAAAGGGAAGGATTTTAGAGAATCTTAATAGTGTAAAAATTTATTGGACTATCACAATTTTACATCGCATTCGGAGAATGTAAGTCTAATAATTCTGTGAATGCAAGAATATCTACTAGAAATACCTAATTACTGATGTACTTAAGAAATAAAATCGAGTCAAATATTTTTCGTAATGAAAATAGCGTTTTTCTTTTAGCAGTATGCGTGTTCTCAATACCGCCTACCGGAGAACAATGGTTTCGATATAATGCTTGTTACAGGTGAGGTCTCGAAATGTGCGGAGCAACCGAAATAAACTTTATTTGTCCAATATTGGCATCGGAACGTAAAAAATAAAATATTTTAAAAATCTATATTTTTAAATTTCTATATTATTCTACTAAAAATAAAATCAAAGATGGATAAAAAAACATTTATACAGCAAGAAATAATAAAAGCACATGTGAAAATGACTTTAAAAACTCATATATACATGAATTAATCAATATTTCTTGAGTAGGCGATATTAGGTACACTTTTTTCAGGACCCGATTTTTGCATGTCTTACGTTTTTTGAGTCCCAATTAGAAATCTGTAGGTTTCAACGATTCTAACTTATGTTACATGAAAGATAAATAATTTCTCTTTACTTTGAAACGAACTGCATGCAAAAATATCAATTATTATTCAATTGACAGCGATTTAACTTTTGCCTGGCGATATTAGGTACAGTCACCCTATATCGTAACTTTAAGCTTCTTGGGGCAGGGTTTTGAATAATCCGATTGTGCCGAAATTTTGCATACTTATACTTACAAGGGAGTATTTTAGGTGTCCGCCTCCGATCATTTTGATTTTTGGATATGTTATAGATAGAGGACCGAAAAATAAGAAATACGTGTTTTTTTATTTTTCCCCGTTTTCATATTTGGGGGGTGAAAACTGCGTTCAAAGTTAGGGGTGAAAAATCATTTTTTTTTTACTTTTTGAAAATCTGGTGAGTCAGTCATATTTCGCATTCAAAGACACAAAATTCGTCCATTGACACTATTCCCCTATCTCTAATAGTTCTCGAGATATTCCACAAAAATGAGTTTTTAACCCTAACTTTGAACGCAGTTTTCACCCCCCAAATATGCAAACGGGGAAAAATAAAAAAACACGTATTTCTTATTTTTCGGTCCTCTATAACATATCCAAAAATCAAAATGTTCGGAGGCGGACACCTAAAATACTCTCCTTGTTAGTACAGAAAAAGGAATAAAATTAGCGGGCGTCCCAAGATTTTATCACTACTTCAATTTTAAGGGACACCCTAACCCGCGACCCTGGACAGCTGGACCAAAATGGTCAAATATCCCACTAGTAAACTAGTTATATGTTTATGTTGCCCTCCTTTTTTAAATTTCATAATAAAAAATATACACTGATAAAGGAAGTTTTGTTAATTATTAATTATATTATAGTATACTCTATATGCGGCCCAAGACAATTTCTCTTCACTCAATGCGGCCCAGGCAAGCCAAAAGGATGGACACCTATTCCTCAGACCCAAGATGTGTTTCGCATACTTACGTTGGAGCCGTCGCCAGCCGGGAACAAGAGCTGGGAAAACGTTTCGAGACCCCGAAGGACTCCCCAGACCGATTCAGCGACAAGATTGGCGACAGGAGAAGTCTCATTAATGCTCAGAGTATCTGCGAAAGTGAAATCTCTTTGACGCTAGCATGGAAGAGCGTTGAATCGATTCGCTAACGGGCTGGCTCGCGATTAATGTATGTATGAATGTATGCACGTATGTAAGTATATACCCGCGCGTAATCTGCAGTGTCTCGTGCTAATCGCCCGATCCGACCTCCAAGTTGCGCACGATAAGAAAAGATGAAACCAGATCGAAGCCTCACCTCCCGCCGCCTCTGTTTCAATCGCCCGTGGCTTTAATCTCCGACGCAATTACTTAAATATCTTCGAATCTTGTTATTCGTTGTGCGGTGATCGATGCACTCATGCTAAGCGGGTTAGAATAACGGATATATTTTGCTTACGCAAGCAGCAATTCGTTTGCAAATACATAAGTAACAACGGCTTATCCTTTCAAGAAGTACAAATACGAAGGCAATCTAGAGCGCACGAACGCGGCCGAGTGGCTTAACGGGTCTCCCTAGTGTGACGGTTTAAAAAAATCGATTTTTTTGTTTTTTGCGTTTTCTGAAAGTTCAACATTATATGAAAAAGAGGAAGGTGTTCTCTATGGGCCAGGCATTGGAGACTAATTGTAAGTATGATTTATTATTTGATAAATGGTATTTGAATATTTAAACGTATTTTACTCGAAACGACATTTTTTGGCGCGGCGATCACGATATTTCAGAAACTACTCAACCAAACGACTTAAAACTTAACATATATATTCACTGCGTGTTATGTTAGAACCTGAATTAGAATGAAGTCATTATATGCAAAATTCGAATTTCGCAGCTCAAAAAACTGACCACTTTTTTGCCGCGAAATGAAAGCTTTTCTTTAAAGTGCTGCCATTTCTGTATTTTGTGATTTTCTATTTTCGTTCTAGTTCAAACCCTAAAGTCGGGGCCAGATATATTGGCCGGTGAGTTTCGTGAGGGGTATTCTCCCACCACACCGTTTGCCTGCCTCGGTGCTCCTTTTCTCAACGTTTTCTGACTCACTCTCGTTCCATCTCGCTCTCGCCTTCACAGAACAAGAGTGAGCCAGAAGTGGTGGGGATAGTGCCAAGCTTCTGTCGTGTAGGTCAAACCGAGCTGTCAGCGTAGAAATTCACACATCAGAATAGGTGTGCGTTAGCTCCAAAAAAATTCAGGAGCTTTATTGGTCAGAACAATGATTGCTTCTCGATAGCTTCATCTCGTATTGGTAAACGCATTGCTTCGTAACGCACACAACTATTACGCTAAGAATAAATAACAGCCAAACAGCTAGGTTCAGGCGGAGCCGAGCAGCCTTCCCGTTACCCCGCCATACCCTTCGGGGGCCACGAAACTCCAACTGACAAATCCACGATCGTCATATGGTGGTGGTTGATTTCTCCTCGATCGTTGCTCGCGAAAACGAATTCACCGGCCAATATATCTGGCCCCGACCTTAGCTACGTTCATATAGATTCAGAAAATAACTGTGTTTTTTGTTTCAGATGACCATGACAACCGGGATCATGATCGCCATTTATTTGCGAGCTCCTCATTGTAATCCTTCGAACATAAAATATAATTATCACTAATGCTTCAAAAAAATTAAGTACATTGCCCAAATGTAACTGAATAAATACTCCAAAGTTTGAAACTGCAATATCAAGTACATTTCCTTCAAAAAATTCCCAAATGTTGCCCTATTTTCCAGGCGTCACACTAGGGAGACCCCTTAAGCGTGGTAGTAAACGTTCACAATGTTGGCGGGAAGATACATATGTATATTACGGCGAAATATTTTAAACAGTGAGGGACTTACACGACTCTTTCATTCGCAAGTGGGGCCAGTGGTTACCGTCCTTTTCGCAAGGCTCCCCCAGGTGAATGGCCAAAGCGCTGAGGGTACCTTTAACGGTGCCATTGTCTCGCCCCGCCGAGGATTTCGCGTGCCCTTGCGAGAAGATCCGTGCTACTCGCGCCTCCGTCAGAATGATCGCTTTATATCTCTCAACCGCGTCGGCCACTATGTCGCAAGTCTCGCCCACTACCTGTACAGCGGATACGAATACCAAGCGATACCAGTAGCAGAGAATAAAGGACGAGGGAGCGAGAGGGGACGCGTAAGATGGCGGAGATGTAACTCACGTTGAACTGAAAGGTAGACGCTCTTAGGAAATAAAACGCGTTGCTGAGGCGTCGGAGGTTCGGCAGCGGCCAAGGTTCGCCGTACGTCGCTTGGACCCAGGGGCCGGCGTCCGGGTTCAACGAGTTGCTTCGGCAGACGATCACGGCCAGCAGAAATGGCAAGGATCTCAGCAGCGTCGTCCGCATTTTGGCGTCGGACGGGCGGTTCAACAATCGAAAGAAGGGAAGACCGATGCGATGCCAGCGAATGGTCATCGGCTACTGAACGCGATGGACGATGCGTACGGTAAGCAGAGTGGTAACGACCTTACCCCGCGCCACTTAACTAACTCTCATCGGTTGGGCTGCTCACGGTCAAGTGGGAACGACCAGTCAGTCCACTGTCTGCTCCAGCTCTACCCGGAAGCAGTGATGCCAGACAGTGTTCACGGGAAAGGGCCTGATAGCTCTGAGCTACCCTCTGTTGCGCATGCCCGCGACGAGCTGTGACGTCAAACCAATCAACGCCAAGCTGGTAAACGAAGCCAGCCACTGGCGTCGATTCGGTTCGTTTACCAGCTTGGCGTTGATTGGTTTGACGTCACAGCTCGTCGCGGGCATGCGCAACAGAGGGTAGCTCAGAGCTATCAGGCCCTTTCCCGTGAACACTGGCTGTGCGCGATCTTCTTGAATGCCTCGAGATACACTTTTCACTTTTTGACATATGTATAATACTCTTGCAATGAAAAAAATTTGGAAAAAGTTTTGTTACGGAAATCACGTTTTAAGACTTCCTGATCACGTTTTGACTATTTAGAAAAGAGCTTTTTTTAAATATCTCATATATTTGTTAACACGATTACGTTTAAACGGCAAAATGGATTTCAATGAAACTTTATATTTAAATGGTTCTTCGATTTTTCAGATATACGAACTAAATTCTACATAAAAAAAAGTTAAATAAAGTTCTTCTGTAACTTTTTCAACAAAGAAAAATGTACATTCATAATTTCTTGTTTTCATTTTAAATTTCCGTACTTTTTATTTGAGCTATTTCTATTTTTCAAACCTTAAAATGAATTTTTTTTATTAAAAGATGAATATTTTGATACTGTTAATTAGTGAACTTTGTTAAAATTAGAATCCACTCTTGGCCAGTACCATGCACGCTGTAGCAGCCTTCGATAAAAAATATTTTTCAGGGTATGATCTGAAATCTACAATGTAAACGTAATCACATTTCTCGCTAGATTTTTCGATAATCATATCAAGTTGCGACAAAGAATCACGCACTCTTTACAAATTAATTACGCGCAGCGTGCACGGTACCGCTTGATGGAAACTACGGGAAAGTGGTGGTCTCTTCCATCGGGAGGGAAATGTAAACAATTGGTTATGCAAAGCTAACATCGCGATACATGTTGTACACTAAAATGTATAAAAACATTACAAAAATAGAAAAGAAAGGCAGCACGTAAATAATGCTACAATTGTTTACATTTCCAAAGGATAGAAAGCAAGCAGAGGAATTCGGCTCTAGGGCGATGTAGGTGCAGCTCCGTGGAACGATCGACTATCATGCCGCTAAATCGAACAGAGTCCTTGAATATTTCGCGATCGCGAGCCGATTTACGACTTTCCAGGTAATTCAATGCCGCTTAATAAATAATGGCTGTCTAATGCGCAGGCGAACGAATGCGCGCTCGAGCGGGTGATATCAATTCGCTGGATTAAACGGCAAATTGGCCATTGTAATCCGTGACTATCTGGTTCAGTAGACGGGCCAGTGCAGCTGGGTATCGATTGTATTCATTGTAGCCATGTACCTATGACGAAGAGTTTCGGAACAACGCTTAAATAGTAATCGCAAACCATTGGAGCGAATAATAAAATTAGGAGACTCATTCACGACATCACCAATTTGCATTACCCGACGTAGAAGGCAAATCCGCGAGGTCATCAACGGCATGTAAACGTAAACATACATATGTTTACGATCGTTCCACGGAGCTGTACCTACATCGCCCTAGAGCCGAATTCCTCTGCTTGCTTTCTATCCTTTGGAAATGTAAACAATTGTAGCATTATTTACGTGCTGCCTTTCTTTTCTATTTTTGTAATGTTTTTATACATTTTAGTGTACAACATGTATCGCGATGTTAGCTTTGCATAACCAATTGTTTACATTTCCCTCCCGATGGAAGAGACCACCACTTTCCCGTAGTTTCCATCAAGCGGTACCGTGCACGCTGCGCGTAATTAATTTGTAAAGAGTGCGTGATTCTTTGTCGCAACTTGATATGATTATCGAAAAATCTAGCGAGAAATGTGATTACGTTTACATTTTAGATTTTAGATCATACCCTGAAAAAATATTTTTTATCGAAGGCTGCTACAGCGTGCATGGTACTGGCCAAGAGTGGATTCTAATTTTAACAAAGTTCACTAATTTACAGTATCAAAATATTCATCTTTTAATAAAAAAAATTCATTTTAAGGTTTGAAAAATAGAAATAGCTCAAATAAAAAGTACGGAAATTTAAAATGAAAACAAGAAATTATGAATGTACATTTTTCTTTGTTGAAAAAGTTACAGAAGAACTTTATTTAACTTTTTTTTATGTAGAATGTAGTTCGTATATCTGAAAAATCGAAGACCCATTTAAATATAAAGTTTCATTGAAATCCATTTTGCCGTTTAAACGTAATCGTGTTAACAAATATATGAGATATTTAAAAAAAAGCTCTTTTCTAAATAGTCAAAACGTGATCAGGAGGTCTTAAAACGTGATTTCCGTAACAAAACTTTTTCCAAATTTTTTTCATTGCAAGAGTATTATACATATGTCAAAAAGTGAAAAGTGTATCTCGAGGCATTCAAGAAGATCGCGCACGGCCGCGTGTCGCTTGCACCTCTCCTTGGATCACAGCGTTTCAAGAGCGAGAGAGAAAGACACACATTCGTTTTCTCTCTCGTCTTCCCGATGTTGTCCGAAGCGCCGAGCTCACGGACACGCAGCTCCGGCGTAGTGTACATGCGTGGTGGGGGAAATTCTCGAGAGATCCCGTCCAGTGTTCACGGGAAATTCCCTCCGTAGTAGGATACTACCGTCGCAGGCAGGGGGAACGCATGCGCGCGATGACGCGGTGACGTCAAACCAATCAACGCCAAGACGGGAAAGGATGGGAAACAAAACGGCGTCACGTCACTAGCAGTGTTCACGGGAAATTCCCTGCGTAGTAGGATACTCTCGTCGCAGGGAGGGGGAACGCATGCGCGCGATGACGCGGTGACGTCAAACCAATCAACGCCAAGACGGGAAAGGATGGGAAACGAAAGGACGCCACCGTCAAGTGGCGGTGATTACGAATCGGTAATTATGTGTGAAGCACGCGGGTAGGGTAACGGACCCAATTACTGACACTTTAAGCGTTGACTCTGACATTATCTTATAGTTTTGTACTTATAGACTAAATATATATGTTGTTCTTGTTATTTATTATTGTTTCATACGTTTACTTGATGAAAAAAATTTGATGGATCTTAAAACTTTGATTTTTATGTATAAATTCATCAATTTCAAAAATATATTTCGGGATCTATTACTGACACCCTTAAAAATGTATTTGACCGAATTACTGACTTATATACTGGAAAACGTATATAATTGTTGAGGAAGTATTTCAGTAATGGATTAAGCGTAGCGTCGAGGTGTCGATGTGCGCGCCGGCCGAGACTTTGCTCACGTCTGGCAAGGTGTTAGTTCCGCGATTTTCGTCTGGCAATTGTATATTAGTGTTAAAGGGGTTTTAAATTAAAGTTTAAAAAAAGAAACAGCCATTTATCTATGACGTAAATGATCATTGTAAAAATGCAACTTTATAACCGTCTGGCGCCCCTTAAGTTCTAATAAAAATGTCTGGCAACATTTTTTTATAACTTACCATTATGTTATTAATTACCACACAAAAAATCAGCCATTAAAAAATGACGTAATTTTACTGTTTTTTTTTGCACTTTCAACGTCCGCCCACGCGTCGTTGTTCTAACGCCCGGCCGCCAGACGATGGTTTCCGTTATCGTCTGTATATATGATTTCATAAAATAAGAATTATTTCCATTTAAAAATGACGTAGGTAATGTTCACTGGCTCTCGGTCTAGCCAGTGTTCACGGGAAAAGGCCTGATAGCTCTCGGCTACCCTCTGTTGCGCATGCCCGCGACGAGCTGTGACGTCAAACCAATCAACGCCAAGCTGGGAAACGAAGCCAGCCACTGGCGTCGATTCGGTTCGTTTACCAGCTTGGCGTTGATTGGTTTGACGTCACAGCTCGTCGCGGGCATGCGCAACAGAGGGTAGCTCACAGGTATCAGGCCCTTTCCCGTGAACACTGATCCTACTACGGAGGGAATTTCCCGTGAACACATTCCCGTCCCGAATCTGGCATCACTGGTTCACACCGCGCGATACTCTACCAGACATCCTATGGGCGGTATTCATAAACGTGTCTTAAGATTAAGATCGTCTTAAGCAATTGCTTAAGATGCCGCCTAGATTCATAAACGTGACTTAAGCAAATGCTTAAGTTCGTGTCTTAAGCATTTGCTTGAGATGATCTTATTCGAGTCTCAAGACGATCCTATTCTCGCAAAGTGTGGTAATATTCTCAAGACAACGTTTTCGACGTCTTGAGACCGTCTTAAGACCATCCTATTGCATCCTATTGGCCATTACCCGCTACTGAAGATTGACGTTAGGGTTGCCACCCATAACCTTACGTTATTGAGATATTTCAAAATACTAAAAATTTACTCTGTAATGCTAAAAGCAATAGAAAATATGTTTGAAAGAAATAAAAACTAATAAGATTAAAATGTACTCTTAATTTGTTGAGCGTACTTTTTTTATACCCCACGAAAGCAAATGTACGTTATTTTTCTGTAAAAAAGGTGGCAACCCTAATCAACGTTGACATTGATATCAATTATGTACAAAATAAATTATAATTAAATGGAGTCTCCGCTATCTGAGGTGTTTTTATTTGTACATTACATTAGTTTAGTGGATGGGTATATATATTAGTTTATTATATAAATAAATTTTACATTTATTTTCCTTCATTATGCTCCGAATTACGTTGTTCTGGAAGTCAATGTAAGGCACCGCGGGAGGTTATCCTCGCCATTCCGGAGACTCTCCGATAAACTGTTCCCCCGGCATCGCTGAATAATATAATATATGAGGCAGTGACAGTGACAACGCACCAACCCACATTACAAAAATTTTCTTTCCTACTTTATGTGATTAGTAGAGCCTATTGGAATACATTATTGCTACTAACTAAATTTCGGAAAGATTTGTGGGTTAGTCCGCTGTTGTTCTCATTGCCTCATATAACCTCGAGTCCTCGACGTTCACACTTCACACACATGTTCGAGCATCCTACTCCGTCGCCCACCGAGAAACGAACGGAATGTCCTTCAATCATTGGTTGTTCTAACAGAATTATTCCGAAAGTTTCCGAACGTGAATGAGCATTATCTTAAGCAAATGCTTTATAAAGACAGTGCTTAAGCAATTGCTTATTCTAAGCAAATGCTTAAGATCATCTTAAGAAACGTTTAGGAATACATGATGTCTTATGTGAAATAAGATCGTCCTCTAGAAGATGATCTTAAGCATTTGCTTAAGACACGTTTAAGAATACCGCCCTATATGCACCTACATGCCCGCGCGTCTGTTTATCAGATTCCACGTAACTCGTTCCGTGACGGGATCTCGGCGGAGCTTGATCCTTAGGCAATCTCGCCGACCAACGATGGATGATGCTCTCTTTACAGGAGGATTTCATAGATTCGGCAAAGTAGTCTGAATACATAGCCGCTGGCTGCTATCCAATTGTTTCCAAGTTCGGATTAGTTGAGTAATATTCTGAATGAAGCAAGCGTGGTGTATATATTCCTGTTTCTTTCATGCTCCGTAGGAGGGTGTCACGCGACGAGTCCCTATTTCCTGCGTCTTTTGCAGGTTAGGTACTCTAAATCCGACGCGGCGGGATGAACCTCGGAAATTAGCCCGGGGCATGGAGGAATGTGAAACGGGGGAAAGCTCTCGTAACCGCTGTGTTATCAAAGAAGCCACTGGCCGATCGTAAAATACGAGCTTGCGCATTTCCTCCGTCTTCCAGCAACGATCTAAAACTTTACGGTCGAAGGCGAACGTGTTTGATGTATCGATCGAGGCATCGGGCTGCTGCTCGGGGAATTCTTTGATCGACTGGAATCTGGTAGTGACGAAAAGGACCGCCTATAGTCGCTCCGTGCCGGATACACGCTACAGTTACCTAAATATGTAGGAGAGGAAAATTATTCGCAACACGTGCCGTTTTATACGTCCGCGGAGGACCAGCGGACCAGGGGTTCGGTGTTCGGTGGTACGGCACTGCTCGGTGAATCGTAGTTTCATTGATCGCGATGTCGTACGCTGGCCCGACGGTTGGCAGGGAGGGAAGGACGAGGAGCCGCCAAGTGGAACGTGCACTCAGCAGTGGCTTACGAAAACCAGGCGCCTTGGTCTGCTGGACCGGTTATCTGCACAGGCTCCCGGTACTTATTATTCCAGGGTCTCTCAGTTTTCGATCTCTCCTTCGCAGTCGGCTCAAGATTCCCGTGGACATTAACGGCGGAGAAGGAATCGATAGCGTTGCTCGGCGTGGGGAACAGAAGAACCGAAGGCCCCGGTCGATTGGTCGCCACTTTTCATCCGCTGCTGAGAGCGCTGAGTCCATCCACCCTTTGACTCACCATTCACCGAATCGTCCGCGATGCGCGACGAAATAATATCTCGGCAGTCCCCGTGCTTTCGCCCCGCACGATTAATTTCTCTCCCGTTTTTACTACCATCTCATCGCGATGAGAAATCAAGGGGGCAGTTACTGTACAAGATAGCTGAGAAATGCGACGGGGAATAAGGAGGAAGTTAGGTTTTTCAGCTATCGAGTTTGGCCGTGTGATCCTGCGTGAAGGATCGCAGGGGAATCTCTGAGTTCTCCCGTTCGTTTCTACCCCCGAGTGGAATTGTTGGGAAACCTTGGCTCATTATGTCACACCCGTCCGTTGGCCCCGTGCTGAACGGAGGCTGATATACATAGGTATAGCCGGTAAAGTTGATCTCGGGATCGGAAAACAAGGGTCCCGAGGAAAAATCTCTCCGGCAATGCTGCACGTCGGCCTCGCATGGATCCGCGCGCGCAACTGCGCGCGAGGGAGGGTTCCTCGGGCTAGGTGGGGCACCCGCGCGAGGGGTGTCGGGGCAGAATCGAGCGGGCGACGCGCCGCGCCGCGCCGCGCCGGTATCATGCCCGCGATAGTAGTAGTCGCTCGTGACGACGTCGATTTCGTAGTCGGGAGGGCGCCGTCGCGTAGCCGACTTAATCGCTGGTAGTAGTAGTAGCCGCGCCGCTGCTGGTGGTGGTGAGTTCCCACTGATTGTGAGAGAGCGTAGTGGCGTGCGTACACGCGACGGGCTCGTGTACGGGGGGGTAGAGAGCTTTGACATCGGCTCTGGCTGGCGGTGGTGTGCGGTGGTTGCTGGCGGCAAGCGATAGCGAAGACCAGGAAGGGCGAGCGAGAGGAAAGAAAAGGGGATCGAGCAGCCGGCGTCGGTGAGGCGGAAGGGTGTTTCACCCGGCTCGTTTCGGAGTAGTCTGCCGGTTCGCGTGGTAGAGGTTCGATGGTGGCGTGTGTCTCGGTCGGAGCGGTGGCTGGTTGAAACTTGAAACGCGTTGCTTTCCGGCACGTCTCCACCGTGTTGGCGCGCGTGGCCACGCTCCATCATCATCCCCATCGCGGACGAGGCCGAGAAAGCCTGACGAAGAAAGGGGACGGTGACAGAGAGGGAGAGGGAGGGAAAGGGAGGAGACAGAGAGAAAGAAAGCGAGAGAGAGAGAGAGAGAGAGAGAGAGAGAGAGAGAGAGAAGGTGGTGCGTAGGTGTGTGCGCAACGGCGACGGTGGCTGGTGGCGGTAGCCTTTCGATAGAAAGAGTGGTGTACGGAAGTGGCGGTGGCAAGTCGTGGTGGATGGTGGAGTTTTCCGCGATAGGTTGGATCGGTGGAGATCTTGGTGATTTCGAGAGTACACGCGAGGTTGGGTAAGGGTGGAAGAGCAGCGACGAGCGAGACGAGACCGCACGAGACGCGACGGGACGACGACGGGAACAGAGAGAAGAGATGCGAGGATGTGATCGATAAGGAAGGGTGTCGAGGTGCGGGTTTCGCGAAACGGGGACGCCGAGAGCGCGCGTAGATACGCCGCTGATAAACATACGCGCGTAAAGTACTTGTCACTCGGGCACGCAGTGACGCACGCGCCGACACGACGCTTGCGTCGCGAGACAGCGGTGAAAGTCGGTTATCGTGGCTGGACACCGGGACGCAAGGATCACGGGGACTCACCCTCGTCCGGAAGATCGGGAGACGGAGGGCGAGGGCGAGGGCGAGAGCGAGGGCGAGGGCGAGGGCGAGGGCGAGGGCGAAGGAGAGAGCGAGGGCGAAGGAGAGAGGAGAGATCGGAAGACGGCGAGAAGGAGAGTTAGGGGGAAGACGGCGGCTGAATATCGGGCTGGTGCGCGGCTTCGCGGAGGGAACGTGATCTTCGCCATCGTCGTGAGAAGATTCTTCTTCCTCTTCTCCTCTTCTTTCTCTCTCCCCCTGGATGTGCGCTATCTTCGTGTGTGCTCGATGGGCTTTGCCGGCGAAAGAAGGTCAAAGATCGATCGGCGAGTACGAGGGTCGTGACCGGACGCAGACACGGGCCGAGCCACGCGCGCGACACGGGCGTGAAGGTGGGTCCCGGAGAAGGCAAGGAAGAGGATCCGCGAAGCTGATCCGATGAGGCGGATCGATCGTCGAGGGAAGCAGACGCGCTAGGCGTTATCGTCGATGCCCGCCGATCCCCCGCGAACCTTTCCGCTTAGAGTAGAAGCGGCCAGGGGACCACGTTGCCTCCGAAATCCAGACGAGTCGAGCAAGTAACAGCGCGGCCCGGCGTGCCGCGATGGAGGATGATCCAAGTACGTCTGGAGGCAGCGAGCAAGCGTAGGGTACGGAGCTCGCCTCGTACGTGGGCCTGGTAGCTCGGAGTCATTTTCCAGACTTGCGGAGGTTTGATCATTGGACGAGCGTCGACGACGCTGAATATCGAAGGAGAGGCAAGAAGATTGATTGATATCAGAGGGAGAGAGGAGAGTGGAGATAGTGGATAGTTGATAGTGGAGGGTGGAGGAGTAAGAGGGCGATAGCGAGGGAGAGCGGGAGAGAGAGAGAGAGAGAGAGAGCGAGCGAGGGAAAGAGAGTGAGAGAGAGAGAGAGAGAGAGGTAGAGGTATCGGTAGAGGGAGAAGGGAGTGGAAGGGTGGTGAGGGTGAGGTAAAGGGATCGAGGAAGAAGGATGTCGAGGGACCCGTATTCGAGCGGAAGCGGAGTAGTCGGCGGG
This sequence comes from Andrena fulva, assembly GCA_946251845.1. NCBI lineage: Eukaryota > Metazoa > Arthropoda > Insecta > Hymenoptera > Andrenidae > Andrena > Andrena fulva. The sequence goes on along the minus strand of OX276329.1, from coordinate 53,019,929 downwards.
CCAGGAGGAGGCGGAACTCGTTCGCCGAGAAGCGGTCGCCGCGTGGGCGAGCTGCCTACGGTGGACCGTAGCCCGTCTCGGAGCTACGCGAGCGGTCGCGGAAGCCCGCTGGGTCGGAAGAGAGGCACCCGTAGCGGGAATAACTCGCCGGAGCACCTCGGATACAGTAGCTACCATCACCATCAGCTGAGCAGCCCGTACTACTCCCGCGAGGAGGACCTCGCCAGTCCCGTGATGCTCGAGGAGAGGGGCAGGAGTATGTCAACCGGGGGCGGTGGGGGCGGACATCACAGATCCAGAAGCGCCTCGAGACCCGCCATGTCCAGCTCGGCGGGCATGTCGACGAGGTATACCAGCCTCGATCGGGCATCGGCCGGGATCCTCGATCACGATCGCGAGTTCGTCCCGATACGGGATCCGCGGGAGCGCAGCAGGGACCGCGGGCTCTACCTCGAGGATGACCTCTACCCGTCGAGATCGGCCAGGCAGAGCCCGAATCCGCACATGCTGCGCGACGGCGGTGGCTACATCGGCGAGCTCCAGCACCAAAACAACGATCTCCAACGAGAGCTCGGGAACCTCAAGAAGGAGCTCGAGCTGACGAACCAAAAGCTCGGCAGCTCGATGCACAGCATCAAGACCTTCTGGAGTCCCGAGCTTAAGAAGGAGAGAGCGTTGAGGAAGGAGGAGAGCACCAAGTACAGCCTCATCAACGAACAGCTCAAGCTGCTCAACAACGAGAATCAGGTCAGTGGGACTTTTCCATTTTTCCCCTTTCTGCCTGTTATCCACGCCAGGGCGACATGGTGTTTCGCCGTTTCGCCGTCCCCTCTACGCTTTGTCCTTGTTCCGCCAGCTCTCGTGGACGCGCGCTCCAGTTTCCGTCACGTTCGCGGCGTACAATCTAGGTCGAAGCGATTAGGACGAATTCTCCTGCCGGGCTTTTCCGCGAATCGCTCAGTAAAAATCGTCCACGGCGCTTCTCACCGTTGCGGATAGTAATATCCTAGAATAAGTGTCGTTCGGCCTGCTCGGCTGCTGGAATGCGTATGCGAGTGTGCGTACCGAGGAACGTTACACGAGGGGCGAGTTCGTGTTCGGATGCACCGAGAGACACGGCCATTATCCGCTGTAAGATTGTCGCGATTGTGCAATTCATCTTCAATCTGTATTTTCAGCAATTACGAGCAAAGTCCAACAGTGTTGTCGGATAGGTTCTTCCACGCGAATTCCCTAGCATTCTAGCCTGCTAGCTCTTTAACAGACGAACCTCCTCCCACGTCCTCGGCATCCAATTTCCGCGAGCTTTTTCGAAAGGCGCAGAGGGAAGACGATTTTTACGACTGGCCTGATGGTCCCTCGATCATCTCCGAGCGATAGAATCACTTGTCAACTCGTTTCTCCGACGTGTCTTCATAGACGGGCTTATCGATTAGCCAAAAATTCGGTGCAGAGGGGGAGCCACCGATAGAACGATTCGCAATGATTAGGTATTATCTGGTTGACGTGAAATCGCCGAGCAATCGAACGTTCTGCAGCAGTGCACACTTACTCCGGCGACTTAACGCGGTGAATTATCGACCAATTAAATTCGCGTGCCTGAATATTGACCGCGTCGCGATCGTTGCCAACGGGGTAGAGACACCCGGACCATTTGCAATCCGGCATTGCAACAAGTTTCGCTGGTCAAAAAGCATGCAGGGTCTTTCTGCGTTTTCTCCGAGCAGACACAGACGCGCTATCTTGAAGGACGACGAATGGGTCGATACGTTAACTGCTCGCGAAGCCCGGCGCATATTTATATAATAATGTCGAACAGACTGGCGCGCTTTCCAAACAACTTTCGTCTCTTTCGAACAATTCGTTTTTCCCTTTCGTTTGACTGCGATCTCGCGTTTTAAACGACGAATTCTGTTGCTCCGCTTGAAACTTTAAGGGGGAAGCTGGTGTAATCGGCAGAGATCAAGGTTGCTTTTGGGAATTTTTTGTCGGGAAACTATACGTGCAATCTTTTTAAAACTTTCAGGGTAGATTATCACGTATTTCCAGAAGCGAAGAAACGTTTTTAAATATAAAAATATCGCGGTTACTCCAAATCGCGCCGTACTTCCGCTACGTATTTACCATCTGCCACTGATGATCGTTTACCCAGCGCATTATAGCCTTGCTTTTGGGTATTAATCCTACGAAATTACAAACTGCGGAGCATCTTTAGATCGTGTTTAGCCGCGTACCAGTGCAGCTCAGCCTCGCTTGATTTCCTTCAAAGTATCCGCCGCGATGGTTCGTTAGTGTTGCCCTCGTGGGCATATTTTTGGCCGCGTCGGCGATGGCGAGGCGGACACTGCCATGAGTCATTGCCACCGAGAGTAGAAGAATCTCGGAGAGTCAGATTCCCTGGCCATCTGCCCACGTTTCTTCCTTTTTATCTGCCGTCTGTCTTTTCACGAGCACGTCCACGGGGGATTCTTATACGCGCGCATGTGCCTACATACGCGGCAATGGCACGTGCCTAATGCCTATTGCATATTGCCAGCTGCGAGGGCGCCCCCGATTGCAGCATTCTCTCGCGCCCTGCCCCTCCTTTCAAGCAGAATTACAAAACGATATTGACGAAAGTCTTGTGCAAACACGATCGCGAATCGATCGGCGGTCCGTCACCGGTGCTGGCCAACTTCGAGCTGTTCCCCTCTCTTCCATTAACCTCGAGGACCCTGCAGTGGGCGCGCGCAAAAAACGCATTAAACCGATGGAAGCGGCTCGAAAGCGAGCGGGGGTGGCATTAATTGTCCTTTTCTGCCGGGGCCATGAAAACTATCGTTCGCTGGTCGCGCCGTGATCCTCGGCAGCGCGGACATGAAAATTGTAATAATTTGCTGCTGCACGCGGCGCGGGATCGCGTTATCAGTTCTCCGTTTGTGGAGAAAGCTATAATCGAATCGACGCGACCTCGAGCGGAAACTCTGTGGTTTATGCGGCAAATTCGCTGTCAAGCTTCTTTGTATTAGTGGCTATGTAGGTAGGTACGTGTGTTTCGTTCGGTGGGCCAAGGTGCGCGCACAAGCTCGAGTGCCATTTTCAACTTCGATGCCCTAAAAGTGAGATAGACTACGCAGCACTATCGACCGCGATATTCTGTTCGTAACTTAACATGGTTAAAGTGGGGCTGTTTAATGGTTGGTGCTCGACTGCTCGCGCATACCGCGCTGCTTCAATTCATCGAAACTGCAGCTGCTAGCCAGTGACGTGCTTGGACCGAGAGAACCCGAGCATTGGGGTCCATTTTTTCATGGATAAAATGTAGGCTTTCCGCCGGGCTGCTTTTGTTCCAAACGCGCTAACTGGTGCCTGTGCAAAATGCGAGCCTAATCGGGCAATATTTTTTTAGGGGCATGGGAAAGACTTTCTGTCCGTTTTCCAATTAAGGGGACTAGGCAGTCGAAAAATCGATTTTTTTATTGCATTTTCCGAAAGTACTATCTTTTCTGGATAAAATGCCGTTTGGGTTATATTAAAATTCGCGAAATTGTTGATTTGGCAGCTAAAAAGATCAAGCGGTAACTTATAGCGTCGCCTTTGCCCAGAAACTTTAAACGCGATTTTTCTCGAATCTTTTTTTCTCTTGGTTTTTTCCTGATTGCGAACGAATGGAGGTTCAGATCGACTTGAAAAAAATTACAGGATGTGTAAAACATGTGCCATTTCGCCGCAAACCTCTGATATGGTCCGTAAAAATTCGAGATTTTCATTAAAAAATCGAGGAGTCACCGGATTTTAGCAGCGCCCAAATAAGAACGAATTTTTCTCGGAAAAATCGCCGTTTTTCAGCCACCAATCGCATGATTTTGATTTAATTGTTGTTTTTATAGGTTTGCGCGGAAACTATGAATCCAACAAACAAGAATCTCACCGTTGAAGTCGGATTACGTCACATTTTAAGACCGATATTAAAGCAAAACGACAGAAAAACGTTAAAATGTTTACCCGTCGGCAGCGCCATTTTTAAAGCACATATATATTTCTTATTAATTTGTTTTCAATCTGTATGGTAGTAATAAACATTGGGTAAAAGCTCATTGGGTAAAAGCACATTCTGGATGTGCTTTCATTTGTTTACAAATAAATAAAGGACAAAGTCTCTTTCTCACGAAAAACGACTGCCTAGTCCCCTTAAGGGGTTACCGCAGTCAGTGAGGTCGGAAAAAGAACGATTCTTTGGGAATTTCTTTCAGAAAGTACATGCATATTTTTATGCAAGGGTTTTTGTAGTCATATGAGGGACACTTTAACAAATTATTATATCATTTGGAGGTACTAGTGGAAGCCATTTTTATTCCTGACACCAAACAACATTTTTTAAATAATGTTGCAAATCGTAGCGACCTGTAAGTACCTGTGCTTCGTATGGGCCATTTTTTGATACACGCACTTCTTTCGGTTTGACGAGCAAAAGCAGACTTGTGGAGAGCAACAAAGAATATAAAATATATTTCCCACGGGGCCGTGGACCACCCTGCCGAGCATTTATGAAGGATTTAACTCCTCTCCTCCCAACTTGACAAGCTCTTCGACAATATACCGGCAGTTAGCCGCGATAAATAATTAGAGGAAATCTCGAGTTGGTGTTGGTGGAAAGAAACTCGTAAAAGTCTGTCCCCACAAATGGCAACTTATTGTTCCGCTCTCATTCCGTACCATCTGCTCTCTTCAAATTCTTTTCACTGCCACCAGACGGGACTACCTATACATAGTTGGTCCTCTTGGCGTGTATCCACAGTATCCACTATCCCGGCTTCTACGCCTTTTACTCTGCCTCCGCCGTCGGGATCTTTGAAATTCCCACCGATACTGCCGGCTGGCTTCGCTTCGTAGAACCTTCTCTCGCATACATTAAGAGCACAACAATTGCTTTCGTTTGTAAGCCCAAGGGGGAGCGAGTCCCGATTGTCCTCGTTAGCTCTCCTTTTAGCCACGCTAACAACGATCTTCGCGCTGCCGAATCCAACGCTGAGGATCGATTTGGTTCTCTTTGTTCGATCGCGTGTGTGGCACTTACTGAGAATGGTCATAGCCACCGGAAGAATTCCTCTGGGATAATGAGACATGTTGCGGGGCGACGTGGAAGAAGGGGCCATTCTCCGTGTTAGAATTCCTCTTTCGGGAATCGATAACCCAGTGGGCCAGATTATTTCTATATCTATAATATATAAGAATATGTGTGCGAATGAGGTGGCCTGGCGCGCAAGAATTGCCGCGGTCGGTGTGCCATTTTTCAACTTTTTGCCCGGTGCGCTCTTTTTGCAACTCTCGTCGCGTTCGTGCCGCTGCTCCGAACGATTGGCTTTAAAACACACGCGGAGGATAGTAGCGGCGACGAGGGAGCGTTGAAGTTTCTTTGCTCGGATATTAGGTTGAAACGATGCCCCGCGGAACTCGCGGCGTCAGATGGCGATACATAATGGGGCAATTTCGAAGGTTTCCGCGTTGGAAAAGTATGCGAAAACTACGCACGTATATGGAGGTAGGGAGGTAGGACGCGTCGCGCTGCCCGATCGATCGATTTATTTTCAAAGTACACGGAGAGACGCGTTTTACGCCCTAACCCCGAGGAACAATGCGGCCGCGCCATAGTTAGTCCGCGTGGCATAGGTTCCCTCTAATAATCCACCTCGATATATTTAGGCCGATCGATATAGACGGACGTATGCGGCGGTGTACTTTGCGCGACCTCAACTGCATTCTCACGGCAAATCCCTGTCTCTCTCCCTCACGTGTCAGTCGATTCTTCCCTCACCTCGGTCATTTCGTACTCCTGTACCGTCCGCGGAGTCTACCACGAGGAACCGACTTGGTTGCAGAGACGAGGAGGGCATTTCATCTGCCGCGGTTGAAATTACATTCGACGACTCGACGCGCATAATCTTTCCCCCGTTTTGAATGGCTGTCATCTCGGGCCACGGTATAGTCGGCTATAAATCATACTTTGGAAGCATGTGTGCGCGAGCGCGGAGCACGAGTGGGTTAATGAGGAAGCGAGTTGCAGCGTGTCACTCGGCGTTATTTGTATAACAGTGGAGGCGTATCGCAGTGCCGGGACCATGCTTTATTCGCCCCTCCACCGTGCGTTCTCGAAATTATTGTGACGTCAGCTATGCGTCTAGAAGGCGCTTGTCGCGTCTAATAGAGGCAATGCTGGATCGATCGTCGTGTGCGACGATTCTATGCCGCTCGCCGCTCGTGACCGAATTCCTGATTGAATCGTGCGGCAACTTTGCCCTTAATGGTCGCCGGGGGTGGTCGTGTATGAAATCTCATTACCCTTACCGTAACCCGGTAGTTGCATTTTCTTTGACTTTTCCCGAAACTAGGTTTCAGATTGGTTTCGCGTCCAATGACAATGCTCCGGTCTTGAATGCTCCAATTACACAGGAGCGAGAATTGAGAGCTGAGAGAGCTGAGAGAGCTGAGAGAGCTGAGAGAGCTGAGAGAGCTGAGAGAGCTGAGAGAGCTGAGAGAGCTGAGAGAGCGGAGAGAGCGGAGAGAGCGCAGAGAGCTGAGAGAGCTGAGAGAGCTGAGAGAGCTGAGAGAGCTGAGAGAGATGAGAGAGCTGAGAGAGCTGAGAGAGCTGAGAGAGCTGAGAGAGCTGAGAGAGCTGAGAGAGCTGAGAGAGCTGAGAGAGCTGAGAGAGCTGAGAGAGCTGAGAGAGCTGAGAGAGCTGAGAGAGCTGAGAGAGCTGAGAGAGCTGAGAGAGTTGAGAGTTGAGAGTTGAGAGTTGAGAGTTGAGAGTTGAGAGTTGAGAGTTGAGAGTTGAGAGTTGAGAGTTGAGAGTTGGGAGCGCTGCTAACGCAACGCGAAACAGCCGCTTTACCGAAAGAAATATCCTCTCTGTTAGATATCTATATGTATCTGGGTCAGTCTCCGGGACATCTGGGTTACGTCAGGGACACACGATAAACTCCACTTTTATTCGGCGTTTTACGATCGATACTTCCGGCCGGCGGCGCGGCGCGGCGTTATCGGTGATGTTCTATTCGTCCACGCGACCTGTACTCACCAGCCGGACAGGGTGGTGGCTGGGGTGGTTCGGATGATGTGAAGTGGTGTAGAGCGAGATTGCTACGACATTCGAAACGAAAAATTACTCGTACTCGTGACCCGCTTCCCGTGGCGCTTTAATTTGCCAGCGGAGAAACAAAGAAGAGAAAGGAAAGGGAAAAATAAACCTTGGGGATATAAAAATCCTTTTAGTCAAAGTACCAGCGCCGCGCCGCGCAGCGCCGGTTTCTCGAGCGTGGCTTATTCAGCGTCGAAACGCTCCGTTCCCAGGAAATGAGCGTCCCACGAGCACGATTCCTTTCGCGCGTTAAGATTTCTCGCCGCGTCTTCGCGATCACGGTGCATATGTAAGTACTTGGTCTACTCCGGCGAACGACGCCACTAGCGACTATTCCCCCGAGGGCTTTTATGCGCGTTTTAGTGGCGCTCATTTATCGAGCCGGGTTTATCAGCGAGCTTTCATCGGAGTAGGACGTAAACAGGCAATAAAGTCGAGTATTGCAATGGCTGACAACACCGTGGTCTAATGATAGACGATGCGATGCGTCTGGGTAGTGGGAGCACGAGAAATCCGGCTCGTAAAGTCCGTCACGATGGAAAATCAATGGCGGCTCGACGGTCACGAGTTCGCAATCCCTTTTTACAATACTTGGCTAGCTGAATGGAAATGTCTTGGTTCAGTCGTGAATTCAACCTCGATTACCAATTATTTAACTTGATTTAGCCAAACTGTAATACAGTAAAGCGTCAATTATCCGAGCCTGCGTTGCATCATCGCTATCCCCACACTTCTTGGAAGCATATAACAACTATATGTATTATACATATATTTTCCGCGATGTACATTACATTTCAAAGGACAGCAGTAGCACTCCTGTATTTAATAAGTAATTCTAGGTGTAATTCCTATAGTTATAAAGTGGGTAAGTAATCATGCATGCTTCATTCCCGGAACAATTCGATTTTCCGAACCACCTCGGGGTCCCAAGTGGTTCGGATAATTGACGCTCCACTGTAATCCGGGTCTCGCGGCCGTTGGAATCCTCCAACGTGGAAAAGATTCTTAGTTTCACTTGTCAGGGAGGAATTGTATTTGTCCCGACAAATGCCTACCGTACATCGAGCTCGCGAGGCTATATATAAAGAGAGCATACCGCGTCTATAAATGTGCAGCGTTCGATTGGAGGTGCGATACCGAAACACACGCGGTCGCGCGAACGATTCTCCTTTCGCACGAACATCGCCCGTTTTTGCTCGAGCCGCGTGGATCAGATATACATGCACACATGTATATCGTACACTTGCTAGGCCATTTTCCACCGGGCAACATAATTACCGTTGCCACGGTTGATTAATCGCCGCAATTTCTCGGATGTAATCGCGAGGCTGTGACTCGGGCTGCGACCTCGGCTTCGGAGCAGTCAGTTTCATCGAAGGCAGAAGAGCGGTGGAAGTCGGTGACCCTTTCACGGATATATCAGTAGTATTCGTGGAATTGGAGATTTGGGAATGCCGAAAGAAAAAGCGCCGTGTGGATGTGTAGGGGTGAATGGGTGCAGAGGTCATAGGAGAGAAAGAGAGGACGACGAGGGAGCAGAAGCAGTGGCGTTATCGAGCGACAGCGGTTGGTCCCTTCCAACTCGCACACACACACACACCCTCCCTCTTTCCCTCTACCACCTCCCTTGTTATTCTTCCTTGTGCCCCTCTTTCTTTCTCGCTCTCTTTGTGCTTTCACCTCTTCTTTACGCACGTTTGTGACCCTGTTTCTACCTTCCTCTTTCCCACGCTTCCAACCCCTTATTTTCTGCCCGCGCCCCTTCATCCCTCTGTTTTCCCGTTCCTCAGCCCAGCCAGCCCTCCATTCCCCCAACACATGCACCACTTCCACTTTCGATTCACCCTTATCACGCCCGCCCTCTCACTACAGGCATCCCCTACGCAGCAGGAAAATCCAGCGAAATGTCATCGAAGCTGTCCCCGATGAAAAATCCCGATTTACGAGCCGTGACGTCTTTAGCTTCCACCCGGCTTCGCCCGAGCCACGGTCCCGAAATAATCCGGCAGGATTCGAAAGAAGTTACGGTTAACCGAGCAATTACGGGGATACACGCGCGCAGTCTCGTGCAAATCCCGATATTGCAACGCAAACGTGGAAACCAGACTCTAGTTTCTTGGGGTCGTCGTACCTTAGATCGATCTTTCAGCTAGAACCGAGGCTTTGCCAGGCGGGGTCGACCTAAAGGCAGACGTCTCCCTACCAGCGAAACGCTCGCCGTTTCGTTTCATTTCGTCGCACGATTGTGTGCTTTAAGATTTATAAGATTCGCGAAGGAACCGCTGGCGGGTCCATTAGGACGCTTGATTTTTTTTCACGGTCAACCTGGATATGTTGGGAACACTTAGGTACGCGGATCTAACGGCGCTGCTAATGCCGGTACGTACTGGCATTCCAGTGGTTAGCGTAAATGGACCACTGACCTACATACGCGGTCGGGAAATGGAGTGAGGGAAAATGGCGGGAAATTAGGTCAGGGGAATTTGCATGGTCGGAATCGGCGTTGCAGTTTTACGCTTCGCTTTGTCCTTCGTGTTTAACGCAATCGATTCGCCAGATGCGACAGTTGTTCCCGTTGGAAAATTCAAATGGAATTGTATCCTTGTAGCAACGGGCTTTATCGCGTTTGCTCAGGTTGGAAAAGCTAGCAGGTCCCTGGATGTCGTTGACGCTGGATAATTGCGGCCGCGTAAACATCGCGCTGAACGCCCGCGCGTGTCTGGCCATGCACGATGCATATCTACTTCGTACTATTTATGAGCAGCGGGCAGTGGCACACGAAACAGGGACTGGCGGAGCTACGAGCATCGAGGGCCCCGAAAGAAATCGATTTATCGTGCAACGACCCGAGAAAAATCAGGGGGTAGCTTGTACAGGTTTGCTTCCTAGTAGAGGCACGCGACATTTTGCGCCTTTATTCTCTAGCTATTCTTGGTAGCACGTTATCGTGCCGCGAGAAAGTCGTGGAACTTACCTCTTAGCAAAGCGTATTTACGATCCTTTTTATTATCGATGTGGAAATTTAGAATTGCAGCTGGCGATAAACGTTTTAAGAAGCATTTGGTGTAAGTTTAAGTGCTGCAAGAGTTGCTCAACGGGTTGGTAATTTTTTGCAAAATTATGATCACAAAATTGTGAGATCCGTGCTGCGTTTAGCTAATTTTTGTTAAACTCAAAAGAGGGTTGGTAGCTTTCTGCATAACTGAGCCCAATTGGACGTGGAAAGTAGGTGGAATTTGAGGCGTAAGATGGACTCAAACCAGACACGCACTACTACTACTACTATTGCACAGACTTGGCTTGTCGCAGGAAATAGGGGATGCTGCTCGGGGGTATTACGTTTCCGTAAAAAGCGCAAGCAACAGTAGCCCTGTGGAGTGTGAAGATTGGCCCGATGCGACAGGGTGAGAGCGTGTCGATTACAGGGTGTCGCGTGTTCTGGTTTCGAAACGATTAGCCTTCGATTAACCCTCGACGCGGAACCCGATCTCCGGGGTGCGATTGGTATCGTCCATCGACACACTTGCCAAAGGGTGGATGGAGCGGGTGGAAGGTCGGAGGAAGAAGAAAGATGGGAGGTTTAAAGTTTAAACGAAGCCCCTCTTAAGACGAGATCCTATTAACGATCACGTAAACCCTATCTCGCGGCGTTTCTCCTTACACGGGGCCCAGACCGAACCCTGCCGTGAAAACAACCGGTCGTCGTCCCCTGTCTGCGTTAATGGACGCCAACGATGACGACGAGGGCGACGGTAGCGGCGACAGTGACGGGAAAAGCAACGTTAAACGCGATCAATGATTTTTACCTTCTATAGTAGACAACCAGGGGACAACTTTTCGTCGGATCATTTGATTATGGGGCGGACTCGCGGCATGCCACGTCACGTCGCTGCACGGCGGCAGGTATTTCCTCGACATCCACGCCCCTTTTCTTATGCTGCCGTTTCCGCTGGAATATCATCTCCGTCGTATACGTAAGAATATGTGAGTGTAGGACTTCGGCGTTTAGGAACGGCCGATGGTGCGAGTGTGGCGCATAGGTAGCGCGCCTTAATAGTCCAGTGAAATTAGGATTTGTCTTCGGAATAAATCCCAGCAAGCTAAATTTTGGTATGGGCCTTTATTTGGTCGTTTTAAACAATATGTCAAAAGTCCCCATCGATCCGAGTGCCGCTAAAAATTTTACAGAGGGTTGAAAAAAAAAACAGTTTTTCGCGAATATCTCGTTATCTAGCAGTTTTGCGACAAAAATAGATCTCACACAATTTATAACCTAGGAAATTCTCTACAAAAAAGTTTGTATGAGTTTTTTTCGTAGGAGTAACCATTTTCATGTGTGCCGGGTTACCAAGTTTCAACCCCCATACTTTTGACAAGGGAAGATCCCGAACCCGGGAATTCAGAAAATTATGAAACTCTGTAAATATGTAGCGGAAGTCCTGCTGAGTACAACGCAATTTCGTTTGCTGCCCAAATTCACTCCAAGAGGGTGCAATTGACCCCTGAAAATTTTTTTATTTTGTATTATTACTCGCGAACTGTATGAGATAGAAAAAAAGTGTTCAGGAAAAAGTTACTTCTCTTAATTAGGACTAACATTTGGTAAATTATAGTTCTTACAGTTCTTACGGTGCGTGAGTTATAACACAAAATCGGAAAATAGCCGGATTTTCAGGGGTCAATTTCACCCCCTTCGAGTGAACAAATTTAAACTTTAATCTTTGGGGATAAGTAGAGGATATATAGGTATGTATTACTCAATTTTTATTGCTGCCCAAATTCACTCTAAGAGGGTGAAATTGACCCCTGAAAATCCGGCTATTTTCCGATTTTGTGTTATAACTCACGAACCGTACGAACTGTAAGAACTATAATTTACCAAATGTTAGTCCTAATTAAGAGAAGTAACTTTTTCCTGAACACTTTTTTTCTATCTCCTACAGTTCGCGAGTAATAATACAAAATAAAAAAATTTTTAGGGGTCAATTGCACTCTCTTGGAGTGAATTTGGGTAGCAAACGAAATTGCGTTGTACTCAGCAGGACTTTCGCTACATATTTACAGAGTTTCATAATTTTCTGAATTTCCGGGTTCGGGATCTTCCCTTGTCAAAAGTATGGGGGTTGAAACTTGGTAACCCGGCACACATAAAAATGGTTACTCCTGCGAAAAAAACTCATACAACCTTTTTTGTAGAGAATTTCCTAGGTTATAAATTGTGTGAGACCTATTTTTGTCGCAAAACTGCTAGATAACGAGATATTCGCGAAAAACTGTTATTTTTTTTTTCAACCCTCTGTAAAATTTTTAGCGGCACTCGGATCGATGGGGACTTTTGACATATTGTTTAAAGCGACCAAATAAAGGCCCATACCAAAATTTAGCTTGCTGGGATTTATTCCGAAGATTGGGCAGATTTCCGTCTAATTTCACTGGACTATAAGTAGAGTCCGAAGCACCGATATCTCGGGGAGTCGGCTTTGGGGGAATCGGCTAAGGCGGCTGGCCAGCGCGCAGTGGATCTCGAAGATCGTGGTTTCGAGTCCCATCGCCCAAGGTTCCTTTTTTCTCCTACATAAGGAAAGAGTGTATGAAAGGGAAGAAAAGGGAAGAAATGGGTTGTACACTCGGGGTTAAATGCAGAATAATCCCCTTTCCATGCTAAAGCGCGCCCCAAAAACAGTCTGTAATCATCCGGTCTAACAGAAAAACATACTCAGACATTTTTCGTCAGACTCTCCTTTGTCCAACAAACGTAGCGTTTACACGTCTGCTCGCGGCCCTTGCCGCGATGTCGTCATTAACGATGGCTAACGAGCTGAACCAACCCTCGGGAACAATACGTCGGTACGGGAAACATAGTTGTGTACGAGGTTCTGGGAAACAGTGGAAAGTGTGGTGAGAAGAGTATGACGTAAAAGAAAAGGAAAGGAAAATACGCGAACGGTGACCAAGAAGAGGATTATCGAAGAGAAAAATAACGAAGTAGACACTCTTATGACAGTAGAAAAGCAGAAACGAAGGTGTTAAGAGAAATAAGTGGAAGAAGCTGAAGAAAGTCTTAGGGAGCTAAAGGAGCGGAGGAAAGGATGCGTTAACAGGAAATATTTTAGGAGGAGGAAAGCGAGAAAAAGCTTTCACGACTGGCGAATCCGAAAGGAAACACGCCCCGAATGGTTTCGTGCTCCGTTACATTAAGTTGTTATGGTGTTTCGTGGGAAGCTCTTTTCCAGCTCGAAAATCTTCTTTCGCACCGTAATCGGTCGATTCTCTCTGTTTCAACCGTTCCGTGCGGCTGGCAATCTTATTTCGCTGCTGAGTAAACAGAGCGCATTTATGCCGAATCCATCGTAAAGTCTGATGCCGTCGTCATGAAAGTTAAGCGTGTATTTTCATGGGGGAGCTGATTATCGATTTAAAGGGTTCCATGGAACGGGAACGAGCGATCGTTCCGACGAACGCATTTACGTTTCGCGCAACGCACAACGCGCAACGTGCGGCATTGCAAGCTTTGCCCCGTGTTGACTTTCTATCGATCCGCTTATCGGTCTCATGCTTGAATTAGTTTCGCGTGGCTCGAGTGTGCAATTATTCTAGCAAGAGTGTGTTTCTAAGGTAACGAGCTTTCTAGGGAGTCGGTAATGGTTGGTTCTCCGGGAAAATTACATGGAAGAACGAAACGATCGTTGAAATAACACAGCTGAAAAGCTTACCTAGGCTTCTAGAAATATCGACAATTCAGGACTCCACTTTTGACAGCTTTTGAGTTATGACGTGTAATATATGTAAAAAAATTCTACATCGTTTGATTCAAATCCGATAAGAAATGAGCGATTTATTGCAAATAAATATTAATATTAATACTTTACAAATTTTATAAATATTAATATTAATATTTTACAAATTTTATACACATTAATATTTTAATATTAATATTAACACTTTTATTATAGAATCTTTTTTCGCTAAAAATCGAAATGAAAACTTATCAACTTACCAACAGTTTTCTCTTTTCAATTTTTAAGTCAAAGCAATAATTTTATAAACACTTTTCTCTAACTTACTCGAGGTTATTTTAAAAACTGTAAAAGCTGTGAATCTCGTTTGTTTTGCATTACAGAAACAAAGCATGATGGTGCGTCAGCTGGAGGAGGAGCTCAGAATGAGAATGCGCGGGCCGAGCGTCGAGATGCAGCAGCAAATGGAAGTTTTGTACAACGAGAACGAGCATCTGACGCGAGAGATCGCCATACTTCGCGATACGATAAAGGTAAGGAGCTCTTCGTAGCCTGCGCGTAAAAGCAAAGGATTCCGTAACTCATAACAAATCATACCAGACGCCCCTCGACCTCGCATAAAAGACGATGCATTTCGCCTGGAGAATGGAGGATCGTTGGCATTCGTTCAAATTGTAGTTGACCGGAAAAATGGCGTTCAAGAGCGGGGCCATTATAGTCGCGAATGCCGAGGATACCTAATATCCACGGAACCCGAGATCGAGCCATCAATCTGAACATCTCGGTCTCGGTTTCGGTCTGTCTCCGTTCATTATCATATATACATGTTATACAACCTCGTTCAGCGGCGCACCCAGAGGGTAGGGGAGGCCAAGGCACCCCCAAAGAAAGAGGAAAAAAAGAGTCGAAGTCATACAACAGCTTCGTAAAAAGAAAACTAGATATTATCCTTTAAATAAATTTTTATAATCCCCTAATGAATTTTATTAAAAATATTTCGATCCCTTCAACTCGGCTCCCCTGAAGATTAAACTCTGAGTGCGCCGCTGACCTCGTTTGGCACGTTCCGTTCTGTGCTTTTTCCTTCTATTTCTTTCCGATGCAAAAAAGGTGTTATCATGGAAGATGAACAGTCCAACTGATAAAAGTTTCGGCGGAAAGCGATTCGTTAGACTTTAGAAGTTTAGACTGATCCCGTGCCCGTGGTGCGGTTTGACGGACGGGCAGCCTAGCCGGTGCGCGGTATACATATACGCGGAACCTCGACACCGAAATAGACAGGAGGTTTAGGTCTTGTTCGAGGTAAACGACCGATTGTCTGCCAACGGTCCGCGATGCTTCCGGAAATCTTGGCAGCGGCTATCAGCTTCCCGCAATAACTCCGTTAAGTCTGCCGCCGATGGCACCCGGTGGCGCCGAAAGCGAACCCTCTTTCTCCGAATAACTCCGGATCGATGAACTTGCGGAACGACCGACGCGACGCAACGTGGCCCCTTGTTCATCCCTGGAACCGAATCGGCTTGCCATATACCGGCGCGCCTGTCGCATTTCATAGCGGATACCGATCGCAGCGACCAATCGTAACGCGCTGCTCCGCGCGGCATTTATTCGACGGGCACAGGCGACTGCGTATCAGCGTAAAGGAGCACGTCCACACTCGTTGCCGGGCGATCGAAAATTGGGCCGAACGAGCCCAGTGCACCGCGAGCTCGATGAAATCGTCCCGCGTGCGGGTCAAACGTGCAACGAACGCGCTGGAAGCAACTAGTCGCCTTTGGCCACTCGCCAAATTATGCAGTCGGTTTCTGGCGTCGCGACGCCCCTGTGGCCTTTATTATCGAATCCGGCGATCGTGGATCGCGGCCAGGTGGATCGGCACCGTCCGACCAGTTTCTCTTCCCAGCACGACGGGATCTCGTCGCGTTTCCATCGCGACCCCAGACCGTCGATCGATACCGTTCTCTACGAGCCGAGAACGCTGGTAGGTGGTACAAACTGCCGCCCCTTGCAGCGATTCCTTTCCCATGGAATCCGGGGGGAAGAATCGAAAAGTCGGCAAGTGGATCGAGAGAAAGGCCGGACGGAGGATTGCGAAGTAACGTAGATGGAAATTGCGCAGGCCGGAAGATCCGAGGGCGAGAGAGGAAAGAGCGTATTGGCGAGGAGGAGAGGGAGACTACGGTTTCCAGTGACGGTGCTGGTTAGAAGAGGCAAAGGGAAGGCCAGCGGGTGTCTAATTCCAGACTAATTACGTTGCTGTCGTCAAAGGGGCGGTCTAAATTCGTTATGCGGGCGTCAAGTACCGCCACTGTCTACCGGGGGACGCGGAGACCTAGCACAAATCGAGCATTTCCCACTGACGATGAAACAACTCCCGCCACCGTTCCTTTGGTCCTCCTATCTCCTCTTTGCCGCCGCGCCGGGGACGGCAACACCCGGAAGACAATCGCCGACTTTGCACGTGCCGGTGAATCCTATTGCGTCGTTAATAAAACGGGACTAAACGGATTCGCGGATGTTAAACTACCTCGGCTCCACCGAACGCCGCTGGGGGCAAGGATTCTGGCGTGGGCGCGATTGCTAGATACAATTATTATGCTGTAATTGCTCCCCCGACAATCTCCAATTTGCGAGCGTCAAGTAGAATGCGATTTCTTTTTGTGGCAGGAGCTGGAATTGAGAATAGAGACACAGAAGCAGACCCTTCAAGCTCGGGATGAAAGCATCAAGAAGCTCCTCGAGATGCTCCAAAACAAGGGGATGGGTGAGGCATTCCTTTCAAATCTTTCTCTCCTACGCAGCCGCGTGGTCATTTAATTAACGAGCCCGCCGTTCATGCGTAAAACAATCGGAACTAACGGTTTCCATCAAGACTAAGGCTGAAGCGAAGACACTGCTGGTCAAAGTAAACTCAATCGGACCCGAATTATTTAAACGCCATCGCCTCTTGCGACGAATACAGTTGCGTCGCCGCGCTATGCACGCTTGCGACCCGGTAGCTGACCCGATATTCTTCGCTGCCGTTTCGAAACTTTCAGTCCTTCGTATCGTACACGTAAAGTCGTTCTGTTCTAAACTCAACCTCCACTGAACCGTGCCTGGTTCTGCATATAACACAAAACGCTTACTAGGAACTCCCTAGATTATATTCCCCTATCTCGCTGGCAGTGTTAGTGGGTACAGAGACTTTGGCCATTTCTTTGATAAGGAGGATCCTTTTTACACTCCTCAGCGTTGCTTCCACGCGAACATACAAGAATATGCAACGCGCGGTGCATCAGCACCGTATCCTCCACTCTAAGGATTCTGGACCAGCATCCCTAAACATACATTTACCTATACTCGTATTTTAACGGAAAATCTCTATTGACAAGTGACTATGGAGTTGAGGGAAAATTAGTGGAAATTTTGGCACGCCGCACGACTGCGCGTCGCTCGTTGGTTAAAAAGTAAAGGCTGGCGAGCGACGCGACCACCGTTCTCCAATCTCGCGGTTCACTGGAACTTTCGAGCGTCTCGACGCTGGTCGCGCGGACGCTTTCCTTTAGATTTTCTGCATTTCGAGAGGCTGGATAGGTACATACATAATAGAGCATAAGGGAGGTAGAGCAACTGCTGCGGTGATGGTCACGCGCCACTCTCATAACACAAGCTCATCGAACACAGCTTCCATCGTTCTCCCTCGCACGAAATCAAAGAGTGCCATGCGGGAAAGTAAAGTTGAGGTTAAATCGTGAAACGCAGATAGAGACCGTCCTCGAATCTGGAGCCCGAGCAGACCTCCCAAGAGCTTCTCGTTGCTTTCTGCTGTTCCAGGAAAAGAAGAAGAAAGGATCATGTTCCAGCAGATGCAGTCGTTGGCACAGAAGCAGGTCCTTAAGCTATTTCTACCCATGTCGACATAATCATATACATATATATATTATTACCATTATTACCATTACTATTATTACCATTGCTACTGTTATTACCATTACTATTATTCCATATATATGTATATATATATATATATATATATATATATATATACCATTCCATGTACGTATACGTACACGCGCACGCGCACGTATACGTATATGCGTATGCGTATGCATCGTAATCACTTGATCGACGATTATGCCACGCTCATCAAACGTATATGTACATATCATGTATCGTTCGTCCGAGGGACAATGTACACGCTTCCACCTGTGCGTGCACGCGTGCACGCGAGCGCACATGCACACCCGCACAAACTGCACACGTGCACACGTGCATACGTGCACAGGCGACAAGGGTATCGCGTGCACGCACGTATACGGGATCAACGCGTATTAATCGCTGTCCACTGTTGTGTTACGTAGTTGCTTGCAAGTAGAAAGTTTATTGGGCTGCCAGTGGCTTCAGTCTCTTGCCCCGCGTCATCTCACGCTTTTTCGGTCCTCCCTCGCGTTCCGCTCCGCTCCGTTCCGTACCGGGGAAAAAGGTCGGGACAAAGCCCCGCTACCCGCGAAGAGTATCGCGGTCGCGAGCAAGCCTATCTATCTTAACATTCGATAGCAGATGCTTACGAATGGTCGAGGCTGGCGCGTATGCGTATCCTTGGCGCGAGGGCGCGCGAATCGTGCACGAGCAGGACAAGCAGAAACGCATTCGAACCACCCCATCTCCCTTCTCCAACCGAACTGAAGAAACCTCCCTTGTGAACGTCGTCGGTCGTCACATATTTCGCTCCTCGTCTCTCTACGTGTTGGAGGGTAGATCGCGCCAGACAATCGGCAACAGCTAGTTAACCAACGAATTCTCAGCTTAAGGGGAGGATCCTGTTCTTTGGGCTAAAAACATAGCAAGATTTGGGATTTTTCTTTTTAGGAACCAGCGATTCGACCATGGTCCAAATTTCAGATGAATCGAAATGCTAGTTTCTTGAAAAAATAATTCCTAAATTGTGCTATGTTTTTCGCCCATAAAATAGGATTCCCCCTTAAGAGGCTTCGGGTTTGGAAAAGGCTCACGTTCAAACACGAACATCACACGTTCAGCCGAATACAGACACACACATTGCTCGTCCCATAGGCACGCACTTTACCGCGATCACTGTGTATAATATTATATTATAAATATGTAGCACGTCGGCGTCGGCGTCGATGCACGTACCCCTCTCTGTCGCTCGCACGGTGGTCGTACACGTGCCTCTACCATGCGCGCGTGTCCCCTTTTCTTTCCCGTCACGCGAAACGTCCAAAAGTTCGCGATCGGTTGGAAGTGGGAGGGAAAAAATAGCGCGGATGAAATGCAGCTTTCCATATCGCTGAAATATAATATATTCAGATCCCAACGTTTTAAGCCCGAGCTTTTGGACCGTTTCCACGCGTGGCCACATCAGTGCTTATTCTCGTAGCGTTATACGTATGTACATACTTACTGTCGCCGCTAGCAAATATTCCCATCGTCATTGCCGTCACTATTCCACGAGCACCGTCTCCACCATGTTCGCCTACCTCGCGTGAATTCGCGGTAGAAGAGTGGTAGTCGTACCCAAAGCCGTTCACATTCATAGCTGTCCCCCGTTAACCAGAGCTCGAGTGCGAGGTCGCCCTGGACGCTGAATCAGACGAATTAAAGCTACGCGCCCTGGAAATTTCATTGCACTTGACCCAACAGCCGAGGGGAAATGATGGAAGACGGTCGGGACGGGACCACGGCGACGTCGCATCAGCCTCAACTCTCCTCAGCCTCCTGCATCTTCGTTGTATGTGCCTGTTAGACCTAGGACTTACAATTAGATGAAGTGTACGTGGCTTGAACGGCATTCACAGATTATAGCGAGAGGGAAACCGCACGAAAGATGACAGAGAAATCATGGTACTCGAAGAGCAGTAGTCGGTACGAGCTGGACAGAGCACGCGTACACCTAACCCAGACCACGAGTCACCGTCGCTTTTCTTATTCTTTCTTTCTCTCCTTTCTTGCACCGGAAACGTGCGCCGGTCACCGCGTACCCTTCCATCGTCGCCGTCGTGTCCGGCCGCGGGCCCGGGGGGCTCGCCTCTGAGAGCGAAACGTCTCAACGATCGAACGATGCACCAGCACCACGCCCCTGTCTCGTCGCCCGCAGTTCTCTCCGCCGATCTAGTAGCACATCCTCGTTTCCACCCTCTAATCTTCCATTCTTAATCAACGACCCCCCCCCCCCCCCAGCCCCTCGATCCTCTCGACGACTGACATACTTCATCCTCGAGACCGTACACTCGAGATTCGATCAGACTCGCGGCCGCCGAATGAAGACTCGCGTGCAGGACGCGGCGCTGCACGCACGTGGAAAGGTATGCCGTGGACGGGATCGTCTAGACTTGGGAGAGTCTCCGCCACCGAGCGCAACGGCGTTCCATGAAATGGTCGGGTTGAGTTTTTGCCAGACGCCGAAGGCGCATTACCGGAGTTCGAGAATTTGGGAAGCGAGGTCCGCACTTTGGTATCGCAATAGATTGGCTAGCGTGCGAGACGATTTCCATTCCGTTTAACTTCGTGCCAATAGACGATGGGAAATGTCCCCCTGTGGATGGAAAAATTATTAATAACGACGCACGATAGTTGGCTTCCTTATCTTCGGTTTCCTTTGCCGTCCGATGTTTCTTGTTTCTAAATGAGAAATTTCGGAATCGCGATCGCAGCGCGTGCGGTTAGTAAGAGTCACGATTAGCTGGCGCAGGGGCAGTGCAGGGAATGAAGCATGAGACTCGAGGTTGAAGGTTCAGCATTGGGATACCTTCGCAGAATACACACGTGTGTCTAAAGCCAATGAAGTATGTCAAAGCGTGTTATATCATCCTTGACAAAGCATGCGACAGATACCGGTTCTCCTAGAAGCGGCGTAGGTGCGCAAGAAGCACGGAGTTTCCCTCATCCTTGGATCGCGATCAGTCGCGTCGCTCTTTCTCTCTTTCTCTCTTTCTTTTTCCATCTACTTCTTTCTCTCTTCTTCTGTCTTTCTCTTTGCACCCTGCGGATCGTACTGCGACAATACGAGACGCCGACGAGGACATTGGGGGAAAAAGGACGGCTCGGGGGAAGATCGGGGGAAAAACCGCCGGAGAGCGCACGCGCAACCAAAAGGAACGGATAACCGGTGGCGATGCTGCGATAAATGGCCGAGTCGGTTCGGATGAAAAGAAACGACTGAAAGTGCTGCGATTGGAATGCGTGGAATGAGCTGCTTTGGATGTGTAGGTGATAAAACGTTTAGCAAGCCCCAACGGGGGGAAATGTCACGCCCGCATCCGTCCCCTCTCTCACTCACCACCCCCGTTCGATGACAATTACTACAACAACCATCACATGATTAGCCATCGTCGCCGTCACCGCCATCGTCGATCATCATCGCCACGAGAGACACCAGCAACAACACCGGTTTAAGGCACCGCGGGTCCACGACACTCACCTACTTAGAAACTAGCGGCCCCAAGTCATGCACGTGACCTCTTCCTCGATCCCAGGCCCTGCCAGGGAGGACCCAGCAGGTACACACGCCGCGCGTCAATTCTCGATGGAACTAGCAGCGCGCCGATAGCAAACAATCGTACACGATCCCCAAACATCCACCATGCCCCGCATACTCCATTGAATACCCATCGGGCAAGCTGATTGATTCGTTTGGATGAAGCGAGCGTGCTGTCGATGTTCTCGATTAACTTCTTTATACGTTTCTTTGCGTCAGTCACTGGAAGGAATTTCGCGCAATCGAACGATCCCGAGTCGAGATGTAATTCTAACGAAATTAGACACCATTCTTTAGCGCGCTATGCTTCTTAACGTTGGTCGGGCTTGTCCTCGAGTGAAACGCTATCGATAAGAGGGCCAGGCTTACGGCAAAGGCTCCGCCTTTGCGTCGATTCGAATCCAAAGAAAGTTGGATATATCGGCGGAGAGCCGACTCGACGATCTCGACGGGTTCCATTGCGCGAGGTCTATAGCCTCTGCCAAATATTATGTCGCACCTCCGATAAAATACGACGTATACGTACCTATATGTATATTACATGCGCGTATATACATTGCGTGTATACACCTGCTGGAGATGGTGCCGAATCGGGAAAACCATGGTATGTATGCCACACTATACCGGATTTCGAGTTGAAAGCCACGCCTAGCCCGCGTCTCGGTCCCGCGTTTCCCTACTTCGTCCTTCTCGCTATGTCTGAGATCGGGAAAGCAACGAAAACCGATACCGTACACCTACCTGTGCACCGGTTTGACGAAACCGCCGGGCCGGGCGAGGCTTTTCACTCGTCCCGCAAGAGAATCATTCTCATACGATTATTTTCTTTAATGTGCAAGTTCATTAATCACGTTACATGCACACCGAGCCGCGCCAGCTAAACGATGCAACCAGAAACGTCCCGTCAACCATTAGTACCGCGGGCGATGCTGCATGTGCACCTAAACACGTGCACATGTACGCGAACGAAAGTCTCGCCTCGATGCTCTTCCCTGCAAGTCTCATAGTTCACGATATAGTTGAGGTTGGATCGTCCGGCAGCTCAGCCCCTGTGTATATATATACATACACGTACACTAAAAGAATGGTTACCTACTCTTGAATATGTATATTTTCTACATAATACGGAATGTTGGCCCTGTTTTATTTCACACCACTTACCTACCTACTAAATGCACCACCTTTTCGATCTGTACATTCACGTATATCTACTGTATGTACGTTGTATATTACATATCGCCTATCATTTTCTGTTGATTCGATCCCTCATCTCCGACTGATCACCCCCCCCCCCCCCCCCCCCCGCCCCCCGAATGTTTTTGTCATCCAAATTTATATTTATATCAATACATACATCTATACTCTCTCTCTTCTCATTCTTGTACGTCTCAGACACGTTCTTGTTCATCACGACTTACCGCTATCATGGCCAATCGTCGTAATCGATGCACGAGCAGCGGGACGGTCCGAAAGTCGTCAAGTCGTGTCAAGACGAGCCGATCCCAGGCCCAAGGGAGGACTTTGCGACTGTTTGGCACCGACCTGGTGCGACATGCGATAATACGACGTCACTCTCCTCGCGTAATCTACTGTCTTATCTCCTCTACCGATTATACCAACTATTGTGTGTTGCCTAGCACGGCAATGGTGGTCGCAACCCGATGTTCATTAATGCTGTGACTCCCATTGTAGATTCACCGTCGAGCGATTTTATTGCTCTCGTGATTTTTTCGTCGCGTTTAATAAACAATTCTTCTTAGATATTACCGTTCGGTTTGCGACCACTCTTTGGATTTGTCCTACACACAATCAGACACTCACATATACTCAAGCACCACACAAGCATCACACGCACATTCTCGCTGAAATGCGTATCCACGAGTTCATCAGCGTTCTTCTCGCAAGGGCTATTATACATGGATATTCCTCTGATCGCGTAGATATCGTCAAATGAATTTCCGGGCTCCTTCGGTTCCAAGGCTTGTTCGATCGAACGCCTATCAGATCGTGATCACAATCGTGGATACGCACGATGCTCGCTCATTCATCTTGTCCATTCGACGTAGCCGCGTTTCGAGTATCCGCGATCAAAAGAGACGCCAGCGACATGTCCTGTTTCCCATTACTGATTCGCGATCACGCGGCGCATCTATTCCTTGGGACCGTGATAAGCAAGCTCGCCAGATGATCCGCTACCGTCCGGTTGCTCCCGGAAGGGCGATTATTGGGAATTCGAGAATGTCGAAACGTTGAGAGCACGAAACAGGATAGGGGAAAGAAATGGAGCGAAAAGTGGTTCGAAACGCCGCGCGCAGAAATATGGGCAACGATGTCGGCCGTACGTCGCGGTGGGCGAAAGAACTGCGGCGGCGCCCGGCGTCCGCAAGAGGATCTTTCTGCTGTGGAAAACGGCGAGACTCGAGCACCGTTCGGAGTAAAACAGAAATCGCATCCGAAAGAGGTGGAAGGCTCGGGTGAGAAAGCCTTCCCTCGTCCTTTTGAGTGACCTTGCGATCGCGGCGTCCGCGAGATCCTTAGATCGGGATGCCTGGCCCCTCGAATGTGAGAGGCGGACGATCTGCGCTTCTTCGCGATCGTGGACATGTAATCGGCGATCGGCGGTGCTTTTCTAGCGCCGCTGAGAGAACGGCGGGATGGATCGCGAACAGATCGTTCTGCTCGTCGTCGTCGGCCAACTGATAATCAGAGAGACGAGAGTAACACGAGAAACAGTATGAGAAACCGAGAAAAACGAGAAACAGCTAGAATGCCCCGGGAAACGATACGGCACGTGGTCATTCGGAGGAGCGCAAAAATTTATCGGCTGGATGTGTCGAGGGAAGAAGGAAGCTCGGCGGAACGTCGCTTTTCTTTCGTCAACCGGGCGGGACGCTGCTGGTGCCACTTCCGCTTCCTCGAGGCTGTCCCGTGCGGAGCAAAGCAACCGGAACCGTCTTTCATCTAGCATTCGTAGCCCCTCGCGATTCCGGGGTGCTAGATACACATGCTACTTGCCACGATTCGTCTCTCGAGCAGCAAACCGCGGGACAGGTTCGTGCGTAAACGAAGCCGCATCAGGCCATCGTAGAGTACAATCTACCTTCCACCGAAATCACCGCATACATCACACCAAGAAAGAACCGTAGCAGTAACGATACCAAATGAAAAAAAAAAAAAAAATACAAAAAAAAAAAGAATCCAAACAAATCCTCGCACGCCCGCTAGAGAGACACGAGACGGGCGAAAGGTGGACGAGTGTAACCTTGCCCCTATTGCTTGTGTTGTAAAGGAGCTCAAAGCGACGAACGAGAGCCTGAAGAGTCTTCAGACGCAGTTGGAGCTGGCGTACGCGTCGACCGCGTGCTCGGGTGCAGCCGTGGCCGGGGGAGTTGCTGTTCTCGGGCTAGGTAGCGTATCAGGTACAGGCGGTACCGTCCTCGGAGGTAGCGTGGCGGTTCCAGGCGGCGTGCCCGGTAGCACCACCCTGACGGCCATCATGGAGACGAAAGACGCGCGCATACAGACCTTGGAGAATGAGGTGGAATTGCTCGAGACGGAATTGCAGCGGATCAAGGAGTGCGGTGGTAAATTGAGGGAGCAGCTGCTGAAAGCGACTGCCGTGCCCAGCGGCGGTGGTAGTGTACAGCAGCAGCAATTGCAACAGACTCCGACGCATCAGCTTCTGCAACAGCAACAGCAACAGAATAAGTTAGCCGCGGGAGGTATAGAGTCGCATGCGCGGCAGGGATTGGTAACGGCTATGGGTGGTCCGCAGCAGCCCGGCACGTTGGCCTTGGCCAGGGGACCGTCCGTGATGACCTCGCTGGTACCGTATGGTCACTCGTCGTCCTCGGCATTAACCAGTTCATTGTTTGCCGGTTCGACAGGTGGGATCATGAGCGGCGGATGCGGTGGGGGCGGTGGGGGCGGTTCCTCGTGCCTGGCCGGCATCTCGTCGGGCGCTACCACCGGCGTAGTCAATCCCTATACCGATCGTTACGCCGATCATCATCTCCATCAGCTTCATCATCACCCTCCTCATATTCATCAGCCTCACCTCCATCATCAGCAGCAGCTGCAACTGCAGTTGCAACAGCAGCAACACCACCACCAGCAGCAGCAAATGCGACAGCACTTGAAACAAATTGAGCCCGCGGCGCAGGGCGCGCTGGCGTTGCACGCGCACACCTTCAACAAGCACGACATGAACTTCAAACGGCAAGTAAGTTTCTTCATCAACAACGTGCGCATCGAAAAGAACGACGCCGTCTAGAGACGTCCGCACACGGCTATCTCTCCTCCGTTCTGTTACGTCAGATCTCGAGCGCCGCAGGTCCCTCCGCGTGAGTACTTTACCCCCATTAATAGGTAATTAAAATCGGAAGGAGGTCTCGCGTCTGCTCGAGTCAACTCGCGTCAGCTCGCGGTCAACACGCGTCAACTCGCGGTCCCAATTAACAACCCCGCCAGCAGAGGTTTTGGGGGGACGGCTCCTCTCTCTGTCTGTCCGCCCTCGGGGGTGCAAAGCTCCCGAGGATGCCGAATAAACGGGAGACTCGGGCCCAGGTCGACGCGTTCGAGTTGCCGATGATTCGCGGAGAGGATGAACGTGGGAGAGAAAGAGGGAAAGCCTGAATGCGCGCGTCTGTCTGTCTGTCTGTCTGTCTGTCTGTCTGTATGTCTGCCTGTGCGCGTGCACCTAGCGCCCTTAGAGAGGAGAAGAAGCCGGACGGGGTTATCGCCAGGAAGCTGCGCGACGTGCTCGTCATCGAAACGTCGCGCGGATCTCCGCGATTCCTTTCGCCTTCTCTCCCAAACGCTGCGTCCTATGTGCTACGCGAATGCATATTGCGACGTCGCGTATCTATGAGTCCGTGAGAAATAAGATGACGCTAATCGTCGCCGAACATGCTCCGTCGAACAAGAATTTCTTTGCTAATGGCTACAGATACGCACACTATCACCCGCCAATGGTTCGAGAGCGCACCTTCCGCGATTGGTCTAATTGTATTAATAAAACACGATACGCTTACTTTTCTACTTTTCATTGGTAGCCGTGGAAAGGAGAATGTTCCTGCACCTCCTCTCGCTCAACGATTCGATAGCTTCCCATCCAATACGAGCCCCCGACCATTTTACTTCTCATCGACTCGTACATGCACTCGTAACACATTAGCGTACCCGTTTTCTTTACCTCCCTACATCCCCTTCTTATTCAACAGCAGAGTTTCTATTTTTTCACTCGATTGTACCTGTGTAAGAAGTCGTAGGTTTACGAGAACAACCGATCCGAGGAACCGAGAGTTCTGAATTTTCCTTCCCCTCGTCGCGTCCGTCGTGTCATCGTCGATCCCACCCCCGCAACTATCGTCGACCAGTTATGTCTGCGATCATTCTGTAGGATCCTTAGGATCGGGGGTTGCCAGAAACATTCGAAGTGGGAACACACGGCGGCAAGTGGGGAATGGTTTCGAGTAGCTTTAGCTGAAAGTCAATGAGAAAGTCACAATTCGGTAGCTTCTACGCGTAGAGCCCGAGACCAACCATGCGTACCTAATCTGTAGGCCTTAGAATGTTGTTGAACTCTCAGATGTTTTTAGACGTTGACGTTGTCAGACTTCGACAGCCTCTGGGTAGAAGGCGGTCTTTATAGCAGATACACACGTTCCCTCGATTCTGCTAGAATAGATTCTCGATGGAGGGTTGTTTCGTGAAACGTTCATAGAATACCATGCGTGTTGGCTGCTTCTTTTCGCAAGAAGTTTCTCACGAACTCTCTCTCGAGAGAGAGAGGCATTTACATGGAGACTCCTACGTCTCGTCTATATAACAACCGCGGAAACGTTTGTTAGAAACGTCCGCGCAAAAATTAGCAAAATTGCACGTTGCCGTGTCATGAACGTTCCACAACCGAGCATCCGATCTGTACGTATAGATCGGCGTTGTTTGTCCCCGCGCGTACGATATAAGCTTACGTGAAGGAGGAGAAGTAGGAGGAGGAGGAGGAGGTGGAGGAGGAGGAGATGGTGGAGCAAGAGGAGGAGGAGAAAATGGAAACGGAGAGGGCAAGGAAGACGAAGAAGACGAAGACGAAGAAATATGAGATGACGAAGAAGGAGGAGAAGAAGAGAGCGCGCGAGTGCAGTGTGTGCATATTAACGAAGGAGAAGCTAACGGACAGAGCCTTCCAACGGTACCTACCTATATATTTTCGTAACCGGAGCGTGTTAACCCGCCTCGATATCCACTATCGTTTTCCACATGTTAATGCCACCCCCCCCCCCCCCCCAATCTCGTTCAACCACATCCGTCTTCTCGTTTTCGTCGTTCACGCGTTTAGCCTCGCTGTGAGAAAAACGGTTCGCCGCGTCCCGGGGTCCCGACAATCTTTATTTTTCTACTTAAAGCTAGGACCGTGCGCCCCGCGTAGGGGGCATTCGCGGGAATAAATACGGAAATTAGCGGATGGTAGCGACGAGCGTCCGAATCGTGTCCCGGAGGCAGAAGACGCTGAACGTTGGGCCTCTGAAAGTTCGCCTAACAGTAGTCGAGCTGCTTGGCTGTACCCTAAAATCGTTAGCCCCGCAGAAATGCCACCCCTTTCCCGGAGTCTCGTTACGGTGCTCGCAGCAACTTGAGATCTCCAAATACTCTTCCACCTGGACGACGCGGGCGCCGATGTTCGCGATCTCGCGCGTCAGCCATCTCCGGAGCGACTCTACGTTCGCAAGGTCCACATCGAGCCTAAACGAAAGCGCATTCACGTTTCTACCGATCCTCTTCGGACTCTTGACACGAAAATGTATTCGATATGAAACAGAGGAAACAAGAGAGAGGATGAAGAGAAACGATTTTGTTTTCACGTTTTACGCAAATCCTGATCCCCCCTTCTGTCTCTCTCTCTCTCTCTCTCTCTCTCTTTCTTCCTCTCTCTCTCTCTCTCGCGCGTCTTCCCTCCCCCAAACATGCCTGTGAAACTATTCTCCTTGAAACCTTGACAGCCTCCGGTGTCGCGAGTTCGACCAGAACGAATCGGAGAATAAGGGAAGACACGTCCAAGTGAGAATCAGTTTCTTTGTTGGACCCATTCCTATCTCTTCGCCTCTCCTTTGATTCTTTGCTCGTTGGAAATACTGTGTTGCGGTCGGAATACCTACAAGGTGAAGTAAATGGCGTCCATCTACCTCCAGGCCGACCTGTCCTTCCAATTCCCTAGACGAGCTAGATAGAGTTCAGGACAGGGGTGCATCAGTGATGGCAACGGTGACTCGTTTATCTCGTGACGGAGCCACGCTGACGAGAATAATGTCGATAACAGAGAGAAGGAAAGAAAGAAAGAAAGAAAGAAGGAAAGAAGGAAAGAAGGAAAGAACGATTGTGTCCAAT
Organism: Andrena fulva; assembly: GCA_946251845.1. NCBI lineage: Eukaryota > Metazoa > Arthropoda > Insecta > Hymenoptera > Andrenidae > Andrena > Andrena fulva. The sequence goes on along the minus strand of OX276329.1, from coordinate 52,991,215 downwards.
TGTTCTCCGATCAATCTTGAATTCATCCAGGTCCTCCGTCCCATCCACCTGTTCTTCTATGTCTGTTTTGATTCCATCCTCCCGACCCATAAAAAAGTATTTTACTACCAGAAAATTCGTACACATATCCATGATTGCGACGCGAGCCCATCGTCGGCCGAGTCTTTCACGCGTCCCTCTCGAAATCCCACACGAACGTAATCGACCGCATCGATTCACCGCCCATACTCGTTTCACTTCATCCTCAGGGATTATTATTCATTATTCAAGGACGATGAATCTGCATACAGGTCTCGCCACATGTGCACCGAACAACGTCATCCAAGTCACCCACGGTGGACACCTCCGAATTTCGATTCCACAGTCATGCACTCTCTCCCCAGCTTGCGAGAACATCCACAGTAGAATTATCAATCATTCGTCCGGCCGCGGGCGCCTGGCCCGCGCCAGGCTCGCGCCACCGCGTCACGTTTAATTTTTAGCAGCCACGACACCGCTCATGCGCAACAATCATCCTTCTCCTCGGGGATCATGCTTCATTTATTATAAACATGTGCGTGTACTTGTGTAGGTTATTACCGATACTTTAACCTCGTGTCATGCTCGCTCCATCTTACCCTCCGAATTTCTTCATCGGGATTATCAAGAGACATTGGGGCGAAGCAGCGTCGGTTCTCGAGCGGCAGCATTCGAATATGTAGGTGTCGAGCACCGTCGATGGGTAGAGTTGGCATCACGATTCCTCCTCGTCATCGATAGGAATTCGCCTCATCGCAATCATCCTGTTCATCCATAGCCGAATGAAGAATCATTAGGCGCGATACGTAGCCACTTTCGACGCAAGCCGATCGTCGTTTCGCTCGTCATTCTATTCGCCGCGTAGAATTCGAATGCGACTACCGTTTAGGCGTTTAGGCATGATGCATGCAGGCGTCAAAGAGTAGGGCGAAGTAGACAATTGTTTTTTTTTTTTTTTAGAACACTGTTTACTAGTACCTTGGGTGCTCGGTTCGTATGAAAGTGTGGGACCTCTTAACGCACAGTTGGCGCGGTCGCTACGTCCAGTTTGAATGGAGAAAGCTGGAAATTACTTTGGAAACAGGAATTTGAGAAACTTGTCACAAAGACACTCTTTGCCTTCGGACCGCTTTGGGAGTAGATAGGCTCACTTTCATACCGACAGTGAACAGAGGAAAGTGTACTTACTTGCCGATTGCTATCTCTTTTACTGAAATGGCAATCGTTGTTACCGTTTTCTAGGAGTTGAAAGGTCTACAGGGTTTCCTCGGTATCGTTACGTAAATGTTAATCGCAAGCCGTACGTTGGGCTTCGTAGAGATTACTGACAAGTAGAATCAAGATTAGAATAGGAATACAATGAAAGTACCCAGATGGGATTTAAATTGGATCGGGCGCGGCGTTTCGTCGGGGATTGTCGACGTAGCAGCGATCGCAGGGAATCCCGGTGGAAGCTGGAGACTGGAAACTGAATAAATTAGCCGTGCAACTGTCTGCTTCACGCCATTCGACATCATTGGATAGTGCCGGTGGCAGTAAATTAGGCCAAGTTTGACCGTAGATCGTAGAGAGTTGACGCGCCGATGCGATCGTAAGAGCCGTGGCTGCCGTGGCCGTGGGCCAGAGATGGGCAAAGATAATATCTAAATAAACTCGAATAAAAGATACTTTACGTATATTCGTTATTCGCAGCTTCGAATAACACGATTTATCTTTATTCGAAACATCACGGATAAATAAATTTATTCGAAGTGAATTTATTCGACAGCGAAAGATAATTTTTTTTATTCGAAGTGAATTTATTCGACGGTGAAAGATAATTTCTTTATTTGAAGTGAATTCATTCGAAAGCGAAAGATAATTTCTTTATTCGAGGAACTTTTATTCGAACCGTCAAATAAGGTTTTCATCTTTATCCGTAGTTTATTCGACTGTTATTCGAAGGCTTCGAATAACATTCCGGCACAATCTCGCCTCCAGCTGAGGACTTCGGCGGCGGCTTCTGATCATGGTTCGAGAGCCATACATTGTTGCTTGCGGTGGATTATACTTATATTAATAGGATGTAAAACTTCCACATTTTCTATCGTATCGGCATGAACGTTTCAGTAACATACTGCTGAAATTTTTTAGATGAAAATGAATTTAAACACGTTTTAAATCGGATTATTTTTAGCATTATTACATTAGAAATGTTACATTCATATTTAATTATCTATAGTTCTAGAAATAATCCGATTTATACCGTGTTTGCACTCATTTTAATCGGATGGATCTCGCAACTTTATTAACAATCCATAAATTTTAAAAGTCGGAAAAGTCTTCGTACAAATATAACTGAAAAATTTCGAATACTGTAAAAAAGCTAGGGTTTTGGAAGTTTTATGGGCATTAATTTATTTATTAGTTAACTTTAGATAGATTGTGAAAAAAACGACGATGTTTCTTACATTTGTTTACTAGAAAATGCAAATAAATTTTTTCAGTAGCGCCCTGCTATTATAAAATTGTATTTGTTAAGAACAATTGCAAAATCAATGGTCAAAAATTTGTATTCTTTAACAGAAATAATTTTTATTTGGTACTCTTATGTCTCCACTGTAAGCACCGAAAGCACATTCTTATCAGTTTATTAGTTCAACAGTTATAATTTATTAAAAAAAGGTCAACACTATATTTCAAAGTGCTGTAAGATCAACAATCTTTTAAAATTTGAGAAATCCTTGGAGTTATGTTTGTATATTACTAAAAACTACAACATATCCAAGCTTCAACCAAATCCGACCTGCTATTTCAAAGACTGTCTGCTTTCTGCGGAGAATGACCCTGGTAACCTGATACTACATTGTAACGCGTGTGTTACATAGTCCGCTAGCCGCCGCGCCGCGCTGGTCCTCTGCGTTCGGCGCTCGACGCGGGCGTCTCGAATAAACACGCTGCCGAAAGTTATTAGAAGCCTTCGAATAAAAGTCGAATAAACTGCGGATAAAGATGAAAACCTTATTCGACGGTTCAAATAAAACTTCCTCGAATAAAGAAATTATCTTTCGCTTTCGAATAAATTCTCTTCGAATAAAAAAATTATCTTTCGCCGTCGAATAAATTCACTTCGAATAAAAAAATTATCTTTCGCTGTCGAATAAATTCACTTCGAATAAATTTATTTATCCGTGGTGTTTCGAATAAAGATAAATCGTGTTATTCGAAGATTCGAATAACGAATAAAGATAAAGTATCTTTTATTCGACACGTTATTTAAATAATTTTTTATCTAGATAATGCCCATCTCTGCCGTGGGCGCATCAGCAACGGCAGCGGCAGCGACAGCAAGACCGTTTGTTCGTGTTTGTTCGTGTCTGACCACGCTTGATTTGCCGTGCAGTCTCATCGTACAGCGTTTCACCCTCACGATTCATCGCCGGTGTAAATCCGATTTTAGAAGCGCATGCGAGTTACCAAGTCGTCCATTTACTATGCATGCTGCATGCACGCAGACAACTCGTTTCGTTACTCGACGCATCTCTCTCATCATCTAGCCGTTTGTCGTCTCGTTGATCGATTTCCGATAAGGTAAACGAACACATCGGATCACCGTCGTTTGCGCGGGACTCGCAGCTGATCCGTAGTCGCGAGCAGCTCGCGAGTTCCATCAATCGCCAACCAAAAAAAAAAAAAAAAAAAAAAAAAAAAAAAAAAAAACAGTCGTTCGATCTTACTGCGAGACGTTGCCTCGGCAGAGTCTCTGATAATTGTTATCTACCAGAAACCCTCGGTGCCATTCCGCTGGGGAATCTTTTGAACGTTGAAACTTCATAGGCAAAACATCTGGTCAGAACTCGCAGATAAATCGAACGCCACCCTTCGCCATCCGCGTAGACATAAGGGTACGACATTAGCAGTTAAGCTAGAGCTAAGTTAGCGATAAGTGAGCAATGGACGGCAGTCCCCAATTCCGCTGAATTCCGGTCCCTTTTCGGCTGCCAACGAACCGTGCCGCCGCGCGGAAGATCGTTAATAACGTTGCAGCCCTTAACCACGGCCCAGAATAAATTCCCACGAATTAGCGAGCCGGTAGACAAACGACCGAAGGTGGAAAGTTAATCGCGTTCAACTCGTTGCAAACGAACGCTTCCTTTCCCACAGATTGAACAATGTCACAACGGGAGCGTTGAATGTAAGAACGTGTAGCTACTCTCACCGCGTGAGAATAATACCAACGGAAACGAGGATTAGCTGATTTAACCCTTTCGTTGCGACGTGGCTATACGCGGCTACATTGACATTAGAAGCAAGTATGCAGAGTGGTTTTATCGGCAATTCCGTATCGAAAGGGTTAAGGGTGAGAACGCTTTAAAGAAAAAAAAGAAAGGGCAGGCGGAATTGGGCGGCCCTCGTGGTGTGCGAAGCATTATTAAATGTGGTGCCCCAATATTCTAGCTTTCTGAGGAGGTAAGGATATTCTTCACCCGACAAAGAAGCACTTCCGAGCCACTACCTATCCTTCGTTTCCATCTACATACGTGATTACCGTATTATGTAACGGAGTGTTTCGATGTTCCGTAGTAACACCTTTTCTTACACACATGCAACACCCCCTCTTTCTCTCTCTCTCTCCCCTAATCTTTCTGCTTCACATTCTCTTGGAATGGCCAGCGAGTTTCCCAACGATTTTCAACCTTGCATAACTACTTAATCTCTTCTCACGAAATTCCAGCGATAAAATCATGTCGCATTGCCATTTAAACGCCAGCTTCGTAATTCCTTCTATAAATCTGCCTCTGCTGTCCGGTGAAGAGGAAACCTCGCGGTCGAGGTGAATGAGACGAAATCTGATGGATACGCTTTGAAAGTTATTGAAGCTTCGGTTCGCCCAGGGAGCTCGCCAACCACCCCGACAACTCTCTATCTGTCTATCTCTCTGTCTCTCTGTCCGCCCTCTCACCGTTCTCTTTCTCCTTCTCTATATCTGTCTCTCTGTCCCTTTCTCTGGTGTGAGTCGTTGATCTGACTGTTCGCAAATCATTCACGTACCACGCGCGAAAGCGATCTCTGGCTCGGTGCCTTCTCGCCGCGCATCGTCGTTGTCGGCGGCGAGACCGGAACGACGAAGGACGAAGGGCGAGAATGCCTCCGTGCGAAGCTCCCCGCGTGCGTGCGTGCGTGTGCAGCCTAACGATGATGGTAGATAGTTACGTAGATCGTACTATTTCCGTTGTTCTTTTTTTTCTTCTTTTTTTTTTTTGTCTCTTCATTATCTTCTGTGGTTCTTCGTGGCCGTCGTTGAGAAACACCGAGGAACCCGAGACGATGACGCCGCTTTGCGCACCGAGCGATCGGGACGATTCGAACGATCGCTCGCCTCTCTCCGTAGACCTGTTGTTTATTACTTATCGTTAGCACGACATAGAGAACGCTGAAGAGACGCGGGATCGACGATCGATCGCGACCTCTCACACAGACAGGTCGGTTCGATCAATCGGTTCCTGGTGCTTTGTGTTGGGTAACTGCGTGAGATACACACGCGTGGGTCCTCTCTGATCCAAAGGGCAGCCACTGGTCGAAGTAATCATAGGGACAAAGGGGATATATTCTCTTGGAATTAGGTGATCGCGATCGGCTAATGCGCTTCGATCGAAACGCGAATGAACTTTTGCTTCGATCATGGGACGCCGTTGCCAAGGAGGACCGCGATATCTCCTCCACGCTGCGTACTGTGCTAGTTGATTAGCTACATAGTGAACATTTAGCTGTGTAATTCTGCTTGCGATCCCGCCGCGAGGTCTCCACTCGAGAGCTCGCCACGGGATCCTCACGCGGCCTGCCGTCACCAGAGTAGATCAGACGAGCGTAGTAGGTACGTACATACACGAAAAAAAAAAAAGTAAAGAGAGAGACACAATACATAATAACGTCCTGGCCTTCTCCCAGCTCCTTTGCTCCCTGGATCTCGCATACTCCCTGACACTCGTTTCACACCTGATTCATACATATATCTCTCTCGTACACGCAGCAAACACTGTTTGTAAGTTTGTATCGTTGGTCTCGATATCGCTGCATGCTCAGTATGACGAGTCCTGTCCGAGTACGACGACGACGACGACGACGACGACGACGACGACGACGACGACGACGGAGACAGAGACAGCGACGAGAACAACAGCGACAACGACGACGACCACGACGATGCCGACGTTCCGCGACCTCGGGGATGAAAGAGAAGCCTCGAAAGAGAAACGACCGGGGTAATTGGGCCATTTTCAACGGCCGTGCTGCGATCGAACTCGGGAGTAACGTTTTTCCCCCAGTCGATGGGATAAGGTTTGGAAACGAAATTTTGTAAAGTCGTCACGGCCCACTGCGTTTCGAGCTAGGTTTAATCGAAAGAGTGGCCGGCGATCCTCGTCGTACTCGATCGCTCTGGAGAGACGACAGAGCCGACGCGACGCCTCTGTCGTCGTCGCCGTCGTCGCCGTCGCCGTCGTCGTCGTCGAGGTAAACGAGGCGCGCGGACTGATCCTCTCCTGGACGACGAATCTTTTCGCAGCTGGACGAACTCCGGACGGAAGTACAGCGCAGGGACCAGGAACTACTCGCGATGTCCGCCAAGATGAAGACGCTGGAGGAACAGCAGCAGGACTATCAGCGGCACATCGCGGTGCTGAAGGAGTCGCTTTGCGCCAAGGAGGAGCACTACAACATGCTGCAGGCTGACGTGAGTTTCCCACTTTACGTTCTTTTGGCAATTGTTGGAGAATTCGGAGGATATTATGGTTGACATTGGTCTAACTTCTCCGCGAACCGAAGTCGATGCTTTGCAGAGGAACTCTCCGTTAAGGGGTAACACCACTCTAGAGGCAGAAAAAAATACCTAAATTTGACAATTTATTTTGGGAGTATGACAAACGGAATAGAATTCCTTTTCAGGGAGTTTATTTAATACATATTGAAGTACGAAAAACAATTTTTTTATTGTCATTTTCATACAAAATGGCGGCGCAGAGCCCGTCGTCGAAAACAGTTTTTTTGAAAACACCGCCACGGGAGGACGGATTTCTCGGCATTTATGAGTCCTGGAACAAAAAACAAAAAAAAATTATAATCTATATACAATTGGCTTTGGAAGTACGTAGCCGTTTTTTTTTAAATCAATTTTTGGGGAAGTGGTGAACTTTTGAACCCTTAGGCTGCCGCTATAGCCACTATATTGGCACGGTTCTACCCCCTCGATTCTATGGTACCTATTGACTACTCATACATAAAAATTTTTGGAAAAAAGGACCCCTATTTTTACGAAAAAATAGCGGCAGCCTAAGAGTTAAGAAATGAATCGATTTTTTGCCCTAAAAATGAGCATTAAATTGATTATAAAAGAAAAAGTTTACATTCAATCAAAAAACGGCTACGTACTTCCAAAGAAAATATTGTTGTGAAGCTACTGTAAAAATTTCAAATCGTTCCATACAATAGTCTCCGAGAAATCCGTCCTCCCAGTTTGAAAAAAGTGGTTTCGAGAAAAACGCGTTTTAAGTTTTATGAACACTTTAATCCTTGAAATTTTTGTTTACCTCTAATCTGCGATGCCTGCACCATACATTTGGTCATCCAGGTCGAAGTTCGTCTCCTCCTCTTGCTTCCTAGATGCTTTTAAGGATATTCGATTTTTTTTAAATCCTAGAGTGGTGTTACCCCTTAACAGTTGGAGAAAGTGGCAGTGATAATTTTTTTACTTGATTAAAATTAAGAGATAAAGAAATTTCTAATATAATAGTATAACATTCTAATATTATTAATGTTAAATATGTCAAGGTTTACTTCTTTAATTTATTTATTTTATTTTATTTTCTTTATTATTATTATTATTATTATCCTTTTTCTCGTGATTTATTTCTGTGAAAAGATGTTACGCTTCTTTACCGTTGAGAAATTCTTTGGGACCCCAAAATATTTCTTCCACCCTTCTCTCCTCTTCACTCCTTTCCTCGTTCTATCCGTCAAGTGTCGTACATATTGCACACGAGTTAACGAATCGATTCGAATTGCTCGCACCTCCGCACGGCTAGGTGGATCCACATACGTAGGTACGGTGACTTGACGTGCGTGCACGCCTGTTTGCAGGTGGAGGAAATGCGGCAGAGGCTCGAGGATAAGAACCGGATGATCGAGCAGAAGACGCAGGCCGCCATGCAGGCGCAACAAGAGCGAAATCGCATGAGCACCGAGCTCACAGAGCTCAAGGATCACATGGATATCAAGGACAAGAAGATTAACGTTCTTCTGCGCAAGGTGAGTGCTCTTGGATACTACGCTTTAGCGATTTTAAGCGCGCGCCCTACCTCCAATAGAGGATCCAACTTGAAATTAACCCTTTGTTGGCTGGCAGGACTATAACGGATGAAGGATTAAGAGAATGTATGCAAAGGGTTAATAGGTATCAACTTGGATCGCTTTTCCTTCGTTCCAGCTAGTAGACTTACTGTTAGAGATCATTCAGGTCTTCCGTTCCTTCAGTAAAATTTCAATTTAACTCGTGGAATATTCTTACTTATTCGCACTCCTAAGTGTAGCCTGAAAAGGCTAAACGGCTCCACATTCCACGATAATGGCCAGATGTGTGAATTACACTTTCTAATTAATTAGAAAGATCCGCTTTAATTGCGTGCTAAACGGTAAATGCGCGTCAACGCGTCTTCAATTATCCCCACTACCCCTTCACGGCCACCCTTCATCTTCCCGACCAGATACCTCCGCAGTTGTCTACCCTCCTTTTGCGCTGACATTTCCACTTTCTGGCATTTAGACATTTTAGAACACCCTGTTCGAAATTTATTTCTATTCCACGTATCTACCTAGTACGATAATAAATCGTGGCTGCGGAGTGTGCGTGAGCGTGAATCTTACCCTCGAATGGTGTGAGTGAGGAGCTGCGACGTATTTGAATATTTTTTTAGCGAATTCATAGCCGATGTAAGAGTTGTAGAACGTAAACGCGACTGGAGACACCGTTTATTATTCTTAAATCCGCACCCCCTTTTATTAGTCCATTTTGTATCCCCTGTCAATAAAACCTTTAGAAATTATTGCGTTGTACCCTATTCATTTATTTTCATTCTTACTTGTTTTCATTGAAACGTACATTCCTATTATAAGTATTTATTTTTTCACATTTCTGTACATTCCTATTATAAGTATTTATTTTTTCATATTTCTGTACATTCCTATTATAAGTATTTATTTTTTCACATTTCTGTACATTCCTATTATAAGCATTTATTTTTTCACCAGCGATTTCTGATCGGCGAGATTCGTCATTAATCGTTGGTGGGCTATGTAAACAGCAGAATTACTGCTTCGGCATTATTTTCGTTACGTTTTCCTTTTTCGTGCGGCGTAGTAGAACATTTTATTTTCAACTTTTATTATTTTCTAAAGTTGTGATAATTGTTCGTCAGTTGTTGTATCGGGAGTACAGTTGTGCGTAAATGTTGTTGCGTTGCGGATAATGTTTGGGAAGATTGCGATCGATGGGGTGGAGCGGAGCGACAGGTAAGTGAGGATTTATAATTACGTTGATAAAGGCTCACGGTTTCCATACCACTAAGAGAAAGGTTTGTACCTATCGAAGGGCAGCCTGCAAGGTAAACGATAAATCTACTAACCCTCGTAACGTTTGTCTGAGCTGTGAAGCTGGTAGCCTGACTAATGGTCCCCAATCCCTACTATTATCCGTACCTATAATAGGTACACGTGCTTTCTTCTCCGTTGTCACAGACCACGCTATTCCCGGTAATTCTGATTTTCATCGACAGATCGAGAATCTGGAGGATCTGCTGAAAGAGAAGGACAACCAGGTGGACATGGCCAGAGCACGTTTAACGGCAATGCAGGCGCACCGTTGCAGCAGCGAGGGCGCGCTTAGTAGCCTGGAGGAAGCGATAGGAGATAAGGAGAAGCAAATGGCACAATTACGGGAACAGAGGGACCGAGCGGAGCAAGAGAAGCAGGAAGAAAGAGAGTTACACGAGAGGGAGATCGCCGAGTACAAGATGAAAATTCACGCCCTCGAGTCCGAGGTGACTACCGAGGGTCCATTATTTACATTCCTCTATATTAGAATGCCTAATGCCGTGCAGCATTTATTAATCTGAACGGGAGATAGCGAACTGATAGAGGTGTTTAAAATAATTTTATCCAGTAGCTACTCGGTGTGACGTGGTCCGATCTTTGTCCGCAGGTGGAGAAACTTGGTGCCCGTTTGGAGAGAGCACAGGCAGAGAAGGAGCGGCTGGAGACCAAGCTGGAGAGCTCGCAGTCGGAGCTGGGCAAGAGCAAAGCCGAGCTTGACAAAGCTGCGTCCGAGGTCGGTCGCAGCGGCGCCGACTGGGAAGCTGCCAAACAGAGGATGGCCAGGTTGGAGTTGGAGAACGAGAAGCTCAGGCACGATATCGACAGGCAGAGCACCTACGGAAAGAGCACGCTGAATTCTTCCCAGGAAATGGACAGGATTCAGGATCGCGCCGAGAAGGCAGCCGCTGAACTTAGGAGAGCCCAGACCGAGCTCAGAGTCACGCAGGCTGAGAACGAAAGGGCCAGAGCTGAGGCTGCAGCTCTCCAAGAAAAGGTAAGGCAGTCCACAGGTACATATTATAATTCTAAAACTCCTCCACCCTGTCCCACCGATATTCCAACCCTGATATTCAACCCTACCACTTGGTTCCTTCTAAGGGATTGCTGCATTCCCTTTGCGAATGACCGAGCAGCCACGAAGGTAGCCTCAACCAGCCCCCCTGTCCCGCAACCTCTATCAGACTATTAAACGACCGATAATTGTTTCGCGAGTACCTATTGATCGACGATCGAGTCGTGTCGACTCGGCAGCTTCGCTTCGGCCCCCAAGAACCGCTTGAACCACGAGAACAATCGCCTCCAATCTCGATCGATTCATCGTCCTGATCCCGATCCCCGTTGATACCACCGACCCCGCCGAGCAGTTGGATCTAATTTCCAATCACGCCTTCGTTCTTCCTGGCATCCTCGTTTCGACGAGCTTCGCCGAGTTTCGCCGATGCTGCAAAACGAACCGGTAATGAAACTGTCCTGCTTACACCCCTGCTCTCGGGCTCCCTTTGATTCTCCAATTGATATTTCTCGCGATATTGGCACTGTCAGCCGTGGAAAGATGATGTATCCCCCCAACATCCAAAGTCCACTTCGATACATACACCTGTGCTCGAGCACAGAAGCTCATGTTGTGACTGTGATGGTGCTCTGCTACTCTAAAGGTGGAAAAGAGTCAAGGGGAGGTATACAGGCTGAAGGCCAGGCTGGAGAATGCTGTCGGCGAACAGGAGAGCCTTCGGAACGAGTACGATAGAGCGCAGGCATCCGTGGCTCGGCTTCACTCGGAAAGGGACAAGGCGATCGCGGACCTCGAGAAGGCACAAGAGGAACTCGAACGTACCCACGCAGCCCTTGGGAAATCTCAACATCAGCAGGACAAGCTGCAGAATCAACTGTACAAAACGCAAAGCGATGTCGACAAGCATCAGGAGAAGCTGGAAAAGTCGCACGCGGAAATTCGCAGGGTAAGTCTCAGTGAGATGTCAGGGGATTACAGGGTTACACTTGATATTCAACCTTTCGTTACCCGCGCCTTGTAGTTTTTACATCTCGATTTTATCGTGTTTTTTTTTTTAATTTTTACCCGTTCTTTGCTTTATTTGGTATTCTGAATTTTTTTAACTTAAGAAGGCGACTTTTCTTTCATAATAATTCTATATTAAAAACTAAAAAGCGATGTAGTTGTCTTCAAAAAAGAAAAATGGAATAGAGTAAGCGGCTACTAGAGTAATGTGGGGCAAGAGTGCGCACTTAAAGTTTAGATTTCTCTAAAATCCTTGGTATTACACTGATAGTCATATCTTTTTGTGAGAAATAACTACTATCCCTTATTATTCGATAGGCAGTGACTTCATGTAAATTTACCTGTCACAACTTATATAAAATAAATATTTCCAAAAAGTGTCAAATGCGAACTTTTACCCGCTATGTGGGGTAAAAGTTCGCATGTTGTGGGGTAAAAGAACGCTTCGGTTATTCCCAATTCTGCAGCGATTTTTCTTTTTGAAAGTCCTGCTTCTATGTTTATCTCCAGCGATCTGAAGCATCTCACTAATTGGTTTTCGGCCGGTTGCCCCCTTATAAGTTCTAACAATAAATGAATAAGACAATAAAATAAAGTCATATTTTTTAATCAAAAACTTAATAAAAAACGTATTTTGGACAAATATTGCGGATTAAAAATTAATAAAAAAAAATCAAAAGCTGATATCAGCGTGGCTCAACTATCATAAACTCAAAATTTATTTCCATGTTGTAATTGATAATTAATTTCAAATTTATTTTTTATAGTCGGTTTAATCGGTGTTCGTTACTAATTTAGCAAACTCTAGAAATAAAATAAGTTTAATGAACATATAACACCCGTCGAATTATTTTCGGACAAAAGTTCGCATTCGAACTCTTGCCCCACTGCATTGTGCGAACTTTTGCCCCCACAGCTACTTTTACATTGTTTAATCAATCCTGTTATCTGTGAGGAGAATTGAAAACTTCTATTAGCACTTTTTAATAGAAGAATTTCAGCTCTTTCAGACGGTATATTAATTAAAATATTTATTGATCAATTTATAGGAATAATATTGATTCCCAAACATGAGAATATTACATCACAACTAACGAATTCAGTACTTACCGCATTGTAAGATAACAAACCGAAACACAGCCACGAAATTCGACATTAGTTACTCTACCTTGATTGACAATTGACTGCCTATCACCATTGGCAACTGCCACAACTCAAACCATGAAATTCGCATGGTGAGAACTCTTACCCGCTGCGAACTTTTACCCACCTTTACTCTATTATAAATAAGTATTGTTTTATTTGCTACCATTGCCCTGGTTGCACTTTTTACGAAATGACGACCTTTTCTCTTCATCGCCTATATATCCAAACTGAAAAACCGGAGTAAAATTCGGTGATTTTTATGCAGAAAGCATAGCTAGAGGATTAGAAAAGGGTTCAAAAACGATTGGTCGCTCTCAGACAGAACACAAAATTATAATTCACTACCGCTGTACTTTTTACAACAGCGCGGGTAACGAAAGGTTAAAAGGCTCTCTGCTTTCCCACAGATGCAAATGGAGAAGGAAAAGCAGAACTACGATTTCGAGAATCTGCAAAGTCAGCTGGACAAAGCGCTCGGTCAGTCGACGAGGATCCAAAAGGAGCGAGAAACGATTCAGCTGGAGGTCGACCGTCTGCAGGATAAATACGAGAAAGCTCAGGTAAGTTGACGTCGCACATGCTTTGCACACTCGCGTCTCGAACCCTCTTGGATGATGGCGGTGACTGTTCACTTCTCCTGCCCGATAGCTCATGATGCAGCGGCTGCAGAAGGAGCGGGACAGCTTCCAGGAGGAAATGGAGAAGCTCCACGAGAGGATAGAGTTCCAGCAGAATCAGATGACGAAGGTGCAGCGCGAGAAGGAGAATGTGCTTTCGGAGCTGGACCTGGTGAAGGACAGATGGGAGAAGACGCACACTTCGCAGCAGAAGTTGAGCGTGAGTTGTGTGATAATTGAGGAGTCGTCGTACGATCGACTGAATGATACATTGTCGCGTTTCTCTTCTCTTGCCCCTTTGCCGCGTAGCTGGAACGAGACGATGCTCTGACCGAGATCGAAATCCTGAAAGATAAATTGGACAAGGCTCAGTATTCGATGAACAAGGCGCACGAGGAACGGGAAAACGCGAACAAGGAGTTTGAGAAAATGCTTGAAAAGTACGACAGGTAAGCGTGGGCCCTGTGGGCAGTAATGGTGTGCGTGGCAGTCGGTAGAGTAGAATGGAATGCAATGGGATAGGTCTGAGGATGTGATGAGTGATGGGTGATGGGTGATGGGTGATGAGGTGTGCTCTGTCCCGCAGGGCGCAGAGCGAAGTGTATCGGCTGCAGAATCGCGTGGAAGTGATGGAGGCGGACAAAGACCAGCTGGAGCTGGAGGCGGAGAAGCAACAAATGCTGGGGACCAAGAGCCGGGAGGAGGCGCGAAAGGCCCAGGAGGAGTTGGCTCGCGTGCAAGAAATGTACGACAGGGCAGCCCTTCAGCTGGGCCGCACCAAGGAGCAGGAGGAGAGGTCGAAGGAGAACCTGGACAGGCTGACGGTGGACCTGGACATGGTGCGGGAGCGATACGAGAAGTCGCAGATCGAGCTGCGCCGGCTGCAGACCGAGCGGGAGAATCTTAACGCTGACAACGAGCAGATCAGCTTCGAGCTGGAGCGGGCCCACTCTCAGGTGAACAAGGCCCAGTCGGCGACGGAGAAGACGCAGGAGGAACTGAAGCGGATGCAGCTGGAGATCGACAAGATGTACGAGAAGCACGACCGGCAGCAGGCGGAAGTGAGGAAAGCGCAGGCGGAGGCGGAACGGCTGCGCGCCGAGGCGGAGAGCGCCCGCGAGGAGTGCGAGAGGTACGCGGCGAGGTTCAGCAAGTATCAGGAGAGCCAAGAGCGGCAGAAGGAGGAGCACGAGTGGGCGAAGCTGGAAGTGGAGCGGCTCCGGGACCGGCTGGACAAGGTTCTGGCGGAACTGGAGCGCGCGAGGAAGGCCGAGCAGGACGCCTCCAGGCTGCGCGCCGATCTGGAGCGTGCGGAGGGGGTGCGAGGTAAATACCAGTACGAGCAGGAGAAGTGGCAGAGCGAGGGTAGTAGGCTACAGCAGGAGGTGGAGAAGCTTCAGGAGCGGCTGGAGGGTCGGGAGAACGAGCTGAAGAGGACGCAGGCCAGCAACGCGGAGCTCGAGGCGAAGCTGCACGAGACACAGCTTCAGCTCGAGCGAGCGCGGGAGGAGACGCTCAAGGTGACCGCCGTTCAGGAGCGTAACCGCGGCGAGATGGAGCGCGCGCGAATCGAGACCGAAAAGATACGGGACCGCCACGACAAGGTGAAGGCGAGGGCGGACGCGCTGGAGGCCGACAACGAGAAGCTCCGCGTGGAGATCGTCCGGCTGGAGAGGTTGATGCAGACGGAGGGTAAGACCAGGTCGGAGAGCGCGAGCATCGAGGTGGAACGGCTGCGCGCCAGCCTGGACAAGGCGATCGTGGCGCGCGACCAGGTCGAGCTAGAGGCGGGCAGGCTGGCCAAGGAGCTCGAGAAGGCGCACATGCAGACCGCCAAGTTCCAGGAGGCCGTCGAGGCTAACAAGAAAGAGCTCGAGCGGCTGGCCGCGGAGACCCAGGTGCTCAGGGACGAACGGGACACTCTCAGGCAGGAACTGAGGCGGGTTCAGCAGCACCAACAGCAGCAACAACAGCAGCAACAACTTGCGGGCAACGAGGAGATGGCAAAGTTGCAGCACGAGCTGCAGATGGTCCAGTGGGACCGCGAGAAGATGGCCGCGATCCTCGAGAATCGGGAGAAACACTCGGAGAAGGTGGAGAAGGTGAAGGAGAAGCTCGAGGCGGAGGCGAAGCAGCTGCAAGTAGAACGGGACCAGCTAGTCATACAGCTGGAGAAGTCCCAAGAGATGCTGGTCAACTTCCAGCAGGAGTTGAACGCGAACGAGGCGGAATTGGAGCGTCAGCGCGACGAGGTACGCCGGTTGCAGCAACTCCAGCAGCAGAGAGCGCACGCGCAAACGCCGGACAGAGCCGCCAAGGATGCCCTCGAGGCGCAGATGAGAGGAGAGATTCATCGGCTGGGCCAGCAGGTGCAGAGCGTGACGCAGGCACAGACCAAGGAGCGACAGAGGGCCGAACAGGCCGAGAAAAGGCTGCAAGAGCTGCAGAAGCAGATGGCCTCGAGGGACGCGGCCGCGTCGGCCACCAGCGGAGCCAACGACGCGCAGCTCGAGCACTGGAGGAAGCTCTGCGAGACGGAGAAGCAACGGGCGGAAGCGGCCGAGAGGCAGCTACACGTCCAGCAACAGCAGATCCAGCAGATGCAGGCCAGCAGACAACAACAACAGCAGAACGGCCAGGAGACTGCCAGGTTGCGAGAGGAGCTCGAACGCGCGCGAGAGGACATTAAGCAGGCGACCGTCGAGCGCGTGCGGTTCCAGGCGCAGCTCGAATTGCTGTGCCAGGAACTCGAGAAAAACCAGGTTAGCTGCACGACCTGCACTCGCTCGCGCTGACCTACCACACTACGCCTACACCCGCACTCTGTCTGCACTATGCTCGCCTACCGTGGCGTGGCCGATGGCTGTCGACAATGCCGACACACTTGTGTCTCCTCTACCTCTCTTCGCTCACTTTATGTCTTCTCGTTTTTACCGCAGCCTCTGCCTTCGTTCGCTTCCACGAAGCACAACTCCTCGCCCACAAGCTCATACACGCCGCTATTATTATTATTATTATTATTATTATTATTATTATTATTATTATTATTGTTGTTGTTGTTGTTGTTGTTATTATTGTTGTTGTTGTTGTTATTATTATTACTATCCTTATTATCATCATTATTATTATTATTATTATTATTATTATTATTATACTTCTACGAGTACATAGAACGATCGACCGACGTGCTCACTATACTATGTATAGACGAAACCAAAAACCAACAACGATGCACCCCTACACCTATCTTCTCATCATTCTCTCATTGCGTTGGATGCGCGAATATGCCGAGCACATTGCACATTGTACGCATCATACATGTGAGATCTCGTGACGTCGCGTCGCGTCGTCAGGTCAGACCTATGTTGTGTCATCATCCCCTTAGATCCATTTCCTTTCACGCCAACCGGATCGAGTCATCTACACTTTCTTTCAGGATACCCATTACCCTTGTGAGCACGTTCAAGTACACCCATTGAAACCCCATCAAGGTCTTTACCTCTCGTTCTTCGATTGTGCTCGACTAATTGTGCAGTTCCCACAGTTATGTTTATCGCTGTTATTACCGGCAGCGACGGCAAGGAGACGAACGTTCCCGAGGAAATGGACCATTCTCCGTTCGAACGAAAATATAATACGATCGTCTCCTTCTTCGCGATCGGTACATTCGGCAGATTCAACGCGTTCTTATTATCCATTATTCTGCTGGCGTATCGCGTTTCGTTTTTATGTTTTTCTAGAAATGATTTTTCCGATTGTAAAGGGTTTTGCGCACTTTTCATCCCTCGTCCGCGCGATTACTGCGATCGCTCCGCACTCGCGTCTATCCCATATATACATACCTACACGTACATACATCTAGTATGTCGTCTCACATTCTTTATCTGATTTTATCTGACGATGTGTACCACATGAATACTCCGTGACTGCCAGCGCCACTAGATTGCGAGACGCGTGCGTGAGACTCGTTTCTTTCTGTGTTCCGTGCGTCTCTGAATTACTGGCGGTGTAACGATGGCGAAAGATAATGGTAGCGGCTTTCATGTGCCGCTCTATACCGTGTCGCACACGCGTACGCGTGAAATGAGACCGGAGAGTTTAGAGGGTCCGTTTGGATGCAGGTGGACTTGCACGAGGCGAACAGGAAACTCCAAGCAGGCGCCGCGAAAACTGGCAGCGATACTACTCAAGAGAGAAGACAGCTGGAGGAGCAGAGACGGCAGCTGGAAGATCAGAGAAGGCAGACGGAAGAGCGAGTCAAGTCCGTGGATCAAAAAGCTAGGACGTTGGAGGAGAAGGAGAGGACGCTCCAAAGTCTCGACCAAGACCTGAAGAAACGGAAAGCGAAAATGGACCAGCTGGAGCAACAGTTGCAAAGGGTATGCGCACCTTTCCACCGAGTCCGAGAAGAACAGCGAGTACGTAATTACATTTATCTGTGTTTATAGAGCGGTGGGTCGCCGGACAAAAGATTGGCGGAAATGCAGAAGGCTCTCGAAACAGCCGAGAGGGAATTGGAAAAAGCGAAAGAGGAGACGACCAGGAGCTCTGCCGAAACCGAGAGGCTACTGCAGCTCATGCAAATGACTCAGGAGGAGCAAAACGCCAAGGAGAGACAAATCAGAGAACTGCAAGAGTGAGTATTTCCAACTACATCATTTAAGGGGACTAGGCAGTCAGATCGCTCGAAAATCAAGTATTTCTTGCGAATTAATTACAAGGAGATGAACACAAATTGTGACTAGTACGTTTGGGTAATGTTTATTAATACTATAACCAGTAAAAAAGAAATGATTTGAATATTATATACATATGTATGACAGCGCTACAGTCGTCTGATATGTAGGCGTTTTTTTTTTGGAGCCGCTGTAATTTTGCAGTGATTCTGGTCGTAAGAAATTTAATTGTGAAATATCCTCTGAAATTTATACTTTGCCCTGGCCCCTATTCTGCCCTGAACCTATTGAAAAAGAAAAAAAATCAAAATTATAAAAATGGTGGCTGCAAAACGGCAAATTTTACAGAAACGTCACTTTTCGCCAGGGAAAAGAGCCATTCTATTTTTTTTTTTTTGACAAACCAGGAGTTTTTACAGACTTATGCGTAGGTCCAGGTCGTAACTAGACATGTTTCATATATGCTGATTTTTTTTCAAATCGACTGATACCTCCGTTTTTTCCCAATCACTGCAAAACGAAGAGGAAATATGATTCCGAGAAAAACGCGCTTAAAGTTTCGAAAGAGGAATTTAGTCTACCTGCGTGCACGCAGAAACGGTTTATGGCGCGCTCGACCGTTTCGGCTGTAAAATCCTCAATTTTGCGAATTTTAACATAAACCAAACGGCATTTGAATCGGGAAGGGTGGTACTTTCGAAAAATGCAACAAAAAAAATCGAGTTTCTGACTGCCTAGTCCCCTTAAGGGGGAACACCACTGTGACGGCCGGAAAAGTAAGCCATTTTTAAGATTTTTTTTTCACGAATAATTTACAGGTTTCATAGAAAATTTTTATTACCTACCTTTAGTACGCTGTCTTAAGAGACTATACAAAAAAAATAAATAGGAGAACATACATAAATTTTAATATATTAATTAATCTTCTAGACCCCCCCACGCGAGCTGGCCGAATGTGTAACTATGGAACAGCAGATCCGAAATCAAAATTAATTTTTTTTTTATAAACTATATGAGTGTAGTCTCCGTTGTGCGTACGGATTTCTTAAACAAATTCTTTTTGTAAAAATGGTGCGCTTTAGAAGAAAATTTTTTTACACTAATATAGTTTATAAAAAAAAAATGAAATTTAATTTCGGACATGCTGTTCCATAGTTACACATTCGACCAGCTCGCGTGGGGAGGTCTGGAAGATTAATTAATATATTAAAATTTATGGATATTTTTCTATTTATGTTTTTTGTATAGTCTCTTAAGACAGCGTACTGAAGATAGATAATAAAAATTTTCTATGAAAACTGTAAATTATTCCTGAAAATAATTCTTAAAAATGGCTTACTCTTCCGGCCGTCACAGTGGTGTTCCCCCTTAAACGACTAATATCTCGATTGCTCCCCAAGTTCTGCTCTTGGCATTCGTCAAACGATGAATATTCCACATAAACATGTTTTTCCCACAGTGCACTGAAAGCCGCACAAGCCAAGTTGAAACAAGCCGCAACTGCACAGCAACAAGAGGTCAGTACGCAACCTTCATTCCCATTCATTTTCCTAGCTTTCCAAAACTCTAGTCTGAAAGGGAAATGAAAGGTGACTTTATCTCTTACCATCGTAATTAAGTCAGCCACCTCTTTATAGAGAAGTAGTCGTTCTAAAGTCGATTCTCACTTACAATTAGTAGATATGGTGCAAGAGCACGACTAATCGGCTGTCTTCTTGAATTTTCACGCTGCCCCTGGACACGACGGGTACACACGATGTATTTGCTTATTCGATTCTCTTCTTTGCTTTCCGTTTGTATTTCTCCGTTTCCGTTTACCTAACCCCCGGCCCGTGTGCGTCTTTGCGACCAACGACGAATGGTAAAAAAAAAATGTGCGTTTCCGAATGATCTCGCTGCGAAACGGAAATAATGCCTGGAAATGGTAACAAAAAAAGCAGTCGGGTCCCGCCGGATTCCTAAAAAGCTTGTTCTAAGGTCGATTTTCTTTGGGGACGCCTTCTCCGTTCTTTTCAGTACAATTTGCATATTAAGCGAACTTTACAAGTACACGAACTTATTATACGAACTAATTAAACGAAGGATCGTACTGATTTGCCATGGACAAGACACGTCAAGATATACATATATAATTATTTTACGTAACGCTGCGACCATTGTTAACGTATTCTATAATACTAATTATAGGGGGGAGATGATGACGATAATAACAATAATTATTGATATATGCATAAACACGTACACTCACACACATACACACCTACACGAACTGGTAAATAAATATAAATATATAAATATAAATATAAATATAAATATAAATATACAGATAAATATAAATATAAATATAAATATAAATATAAATATAAATATAATTATAAATATAATTATAAATATAAATGTAAATGTAAAGGTAACGAGAAAGGACAACGGCAACAATAATGTTAATTATTATTACCGATGTGATGATATACATAAGGGAAAAAAGGACAAACGTATGTATGTACATGTGTATATATACACGTACAGTGCAAAGATATACGTATGTAGATATATAAATACAAATGTATACATAAATCGTAAGATGTAAATGGTGAGAGGCCGAGACGGAGAACGGCTAAGAGAGCGCTGAGAGAACATTAGAGGCTGACTTTTCACGCCACCGCGCCATAGAGCAATGGATTCGACGAAACTGAGGGAAGCGAGGGAAAGAATAAGGGCGATCGCAAGTCCCGTAGAAAAAAAAAAGAAAGGCACATTCCGGATCGCGGCACGTTCGCAGACGTTCCATTCGGAGACGCACTCTTACGTCGCGTGGTCGAGCACGAAGCAGCTCGATGCACACGAGCCGAACCTACATATATGCGTTTCCCCCCGTCCACCTTCTCTTTCGTTCACCTTTTCTTTACGTTCACACTGTATTGCCTCTACACACGCACCACAACGCCCGTGTTACGACGTGCTAGGACCTAGACAACTCTGCCACCTATTCCGAGAGCGGAATCGAGGATACGAGAAGGAAGGAGCTGCAGGCCAAAGACAAGCGAATAGCGGAGCTCGAGTCGAAAGCAGCCGCCCTGGAGAATCTGCTGAAAGAGCAGTCCTCGTGCTCCAAGAGGCTCAAGGACGCTCGGAACGTGAGTTTGGAGGACAACGGTGGCTGGAAGAAGGAGCTCGAGCTGCAGAACCGGCGTATAATCGAGCTGGAGAGCGAGCTAGTCGCTTGGAAGAGCGACACCGGCCACGCATCCATGGAGAGTTTAAAGCTGCTGGACGAGTTGAAGGAGGAGAAGGACTCGTGGAAACGGGAGCTCGAGGCGAAGAACGGGCGAATCGCGCAGCTCGAGGATGAGATAGAGTCTCTGAAGGGACTGCTGAAGGAGGATGTCGAAGCGACGAGGTCCAGTGACCCGAGGAGGCACAAGGAGGGCACCGAGTCCTGGAAGCAGGAGATCGAGGCGAAGAATCGAAGGATCGTTGAGCTGGAGCAGGAGATGGAATCCCTGGAGAACTTTCTCAGGGAACACGCGGACACGGAGAGCCTGCGGGACCTGGAGATCTCGGTGGAGAGGAAGGCGAAGAGGATCGAGCAGCTGGAGGACACCGTGGCTGAGTTTGAAGACTTCCTCAAGCAGAATCCGGACGTGAAGGAGCTGCACGAGCTTCGCTGCCAACTGACCGCCGGGAACCGGCGGATTCAGGAGCTGGAGAGGTGGATTCAGAAGAACGGCGAGAACAGGGAGGCGAGCATCGATCAGGAGAGGGTTATCGAGCTGGAGGAGATGGTCACGCAGCTGGAGGATTACGTGAGGGAGCACAATGTGGATGGGCTGAAGAGGAAGCTGCAGGATCGGGAATGCAGGATCGAGCAGCTGCAGAACCGCGTTGGATACCTGGAGAAGGAACTGGCGAGGCTCCAGGAAACTTGCCGAGGTAAGTTTCGCAGCGATTAACCATTAACCGATGCTCTAAAATAGATGAATCACCGAAACAGGCAAAGAGGCAGAAACGCGGCATCGGAACGTTCAAGATAAAGGGACAGCGACCAGGCCGGAGGACTTTCCCTGCGATCTACGCTCCATCGTCGGTGAGAACGCAGAGCTACGCGACAGGGAGAAGCAAAAAGTGAAGAAGATGGAGCACGCGATTTGCGAGAAGGACAACAAGATACAGGCGTACGAGCAAAGGCTCGTTGAAAGTAAAGATGAGATAGCGAAGCTTGGAAGGGACATGGCCGGTCTGAAGAAGGAGCTGAGCGAGTACGACGATATCGGTGTTCTAAAGGAAGAGATCCGAGTGAGGGACGAGAGGGTTCAGCAGCTCGAGGACGAAGTGGACTCTCTGGAAAGGGCCTTCAGCGAGAGGATCGATCTCGAGCAGATCGAGGAACTGGTGAACGTTATAAAGGAGAAGGAGTACAAGGAACTGCAGATCTCGAAAGATCTGGCGGACAAGAGGAACACGATCGAGGAACTGAGCGAGGCCCTGCGCGAAAGTGTCGTCATTGCCAGCGATGGGGAAAGAACATTGAAGAGCGAGGAAAAGATGAAGATGGACGCCCTTCAAAGAGTAAGCAAAAATACATTATGTATGCAGGTAGCTATATCTGATTCATTCAATTCGAAGGAACAAATCGATGGCATAGTGCAGAAATATTGTTTAAAAATGGTACATGAGATTCGGGGACAAATTTGTGAAATAGACGCAAATATTAGTTTTACACAGCATAAAGAAATAATCAAGAACTATTTGTTGCATATAAAAAGTCAAATTTCGCAAAAAGTGGACCTACAATTATTTGTGCGCTAAGCCATCGAAATCATCATTGTTTGTCTCATATGATCGTTTCACCGATAGATCTAGCCCCGTGACGTTCCATTGCCTCGCACTTACAGGTAGCTAAACTGGAGCAGAGAATCGCATCGATGCAAACAGCCTCGGCGTTGAAGTGCATCACCTGCGAGCCTCTTCTCTCGAAACTGCACAAGTACGAAATGAAGCTCGAACGACTCGTCGAGGAAAGAACTGTGAAGCTTGAGGATCTCCGTCAACTTAAGTGAGTGGCTAATTTAGTGACCGAGAAGCAGTCGGGGCTAATTAAGAATTTGCCAGTAACACCGCGTTTCACGATAGGCGAGAAGCTTTGAAAGCTGCGGTCTCCGAGAGAGACGCGCATCTGGCTTTGCTCGAGCTTTCCGGGATAAAGACTGCCGCTCAGTCGGAACAAGCGGATCAGTTGAAAGCAGAGAGGAATAGGCTATTGGAGAAACTAAAGAAAGAGGTGAGGTAGTAGCGAACGCGGTCTGGGCAGATAACATTTACAACGTTGCGATGTTACATGAACAGGACGAGAAGTGCATCGAGTCATCGGTAGAGTACAGTTCGACCAGTTCAGAGGGAACGCCGCAGCTGCTGACGAAAGTGTTGGAAACATCTGAAGACGATAACGACGAAGGAGAAGAAAGTTTGAGCGATCGTTGCTGTGATCCCAGTTGCCCGCGGCCAGCTACGACAAACGGCCACAGCTGTGATCACGCGTGAGTTACTGGAACGTCTATTAATCCATCAGTCCACTAATGCAATTGAGGGGCCCAGTGGAAAACAATCAATTTTCGTTTCTTTGCACCATTAATTGAGGGCTCGGATGCAATAAGGGGACTAGCGCTCGAAACTGTGAAAAAGTATTGTCCAATCGCTAAGAAAAATTGGAAAATTAAATGTTGTTAAACTGTATTTTAATAAATATAGTCTTGTAAAGCTCGTCACGACACATATTTTTTCTATTTACAGTTTTTTTATCGAATCATTAGTATTCGAGATAAAAATTATAAACAAAAAAAATTTCTTCGACCAAAGTCAATACCTTTTTAAACATAAATTGCGATAACTTGAGTAAATATTAACGCATCGTTATGAGACTTGAAACATAAAGCTCAGAAAACTCTAGCGAAGCCGTAAAATGCATGCACAAAACCCTTATGTTAAAAAATGTAGTAATATTTAATTAAAAAGTAACACTGGAGATAACCCATGTTTTTCAACGTTCGCCGTTAAAAAGTATCGAGGCAATTTTGACGTACATATAACTTGCAGCGACAAAGTTTTTCCTTAATATACAAGGAAGTTTTTCACCAATTTTCACACTGATTAATAAATAATTGTAGAAGATATGACGATATATATAAATGTCGCGCGCCACCAACAGTCAGCAGCTACGTACTGCGCTACTTACCACTCGCATTACACTGCAAAGACATGACTTTCTCATTATTATAGCATTTTCACCTCTCACCGGAAAGAGATGCTGAATTTCTACTTGAAATTCCATAGATATTAATGACTGTTACAACAATTTTTTTTTGTAATCTGATGCGGCAGGAGGACAAAATCGTAATTATACGATGCTACAATTTTTTTCATTAATATCTATAGAATTTCAAGTAAAAATTCAGCATCTCTTTCCGGTGAGAGGTCACTCCTATTGCAAATGTGACCTGAATTTTGGATTACATATATGGAAAGAAAAAAAAGATGCGGGAAAGAATCGAAACCGAAGAAGAATAGGTGGAATTAATTAGAACGGCCCGAAATCCCCCCTTCCAGATGGTAGACGTCACAAAAATTAAAATAAAAAATTACGAAAGTTCATTGACGCCCAACAAAGATTTACAAAAAATTAAAATAAGTCAAATCGTCCATATGATTTATTTTCCCAATGGGCAGGTAGATGTATATTACAGTTATAATGAGGAACCAACTACTATAAAAATTAACACATCTATTGGAGTGGAAAATTTGGAAAAAGCGTCATTGTCAGGCGGAGTAGGAGTGACTCCTGAAAAACGTAAAGACTTAGAACATTTACTTGAGTATTGTACGCCCAGTGGACAAGATTTCGGCAACAAATTTTTAAGCACGACATCTGTAAAAAATAAAGTGTGCAAAGAAGACAAGATAAGCAAAAAGAAAATGAAAAAGGAGAAAAAGTAAAATTTATAAAAGAACAGAACCGAAACATGGTGTAGATACCTTACAACGTGTAAATATTGTAAATATTGCGTGTAAATACTATAATAAAAATGTTAATAAATATTTCGAAAATAATATCGCAATATTTTTTTGTAATATTTAATCATATAATAATGAGAAACTCATGTCTTTGCAGTGTAATGCGAGTGGTAAGTAGCGCAGTACGTAGCTGCTGACTGTTGGTGGCGCGCGACATTTATATATATCGTCATATCTTCTACAATTATTTATTAATCAGTGTGAAAATTGGTGAAAAACTTCCTTGTATATTAAGGAAAAACTTTGTCGCTGCAAGTTATATGTACGTCAAAATTGCCTCGATACTTTTTAACGGCGAACGTTGAAAAACATGGGTTATCTCCAGTGTTACTTTTTAATTAAATATTACTACATTTTTTAACATAAGGGTTTTGTGGATACATTTTACGGCTTCGCTAGAGTTTTCTGAGTTTTATGTTTCAAGTCTCATAACAATCCGTTAATATTTACTCAAGTTATCGCAATTTATGTTTAAAGAAATAATGATTTTGGTCGAAGAAATTTGTTTTGTTTATAATTTTTATCTCGATTACTAATGATTCGATAAAAAAACTGTAAATAGAAAAAATGTGTGTCGTGACGAGCTTTATAACATTATATTTTTTAAAATACAGTTTAACAACATTTCATTTTCCAATATTTCTTAGCGTTTGGACAATACTTTTTCGCATTTTCGAGCGCTAGTCCCCTTATTGCATCCGAGCCCTCATTATTGTAATTCCACCGCCTCCTAATATAATAGCATATAAAAACGATTCGTAGTGGGAAAGGGGCCATGCCACTCAGCTCCTTGAAAGCACCTGATCTAATAAAATTAATTTTTCATCTAATTGAAGTACAGTTAAAAATAACTACAATTTCGTACCGCATTTTTCATGAAAGCAATTTTTCCCTTTTCCCTTGCTTCCCTCTAAAATCATAAAACCGTGGCACGCGCCTGCTTTGGGCCCCTCAATTGCAAACGGAAGATGAAGTAGAAGAGTTAGGACTCTAAAGCTACGCTATTCTTTAACGGCTAACTGGAGCGGAGTCGTGGCAATTATTTCGCAGCAAAAGAAAGCCATCGAAGGGATCGGAGCCGAGAAGCAAGCGGGACCAGTCGAAAACGAAAACTCATCAGCAGGATAGCAGATAAGTACTCGAGGCCCCCTACGGTTATTACGGTGTAGAAAACAAAAAAAAAAAATTGGCCTCTTCGTTTCTTCGATGTTGTGTTGAATGCACACACAAGACACAGACACAGCCACAGACATAGGACGCAGACACAGACGTTAGACGCGGACACAGACCGGACATGCATACATACGCGTAGACACATACGCTTACACAAATACGCAACCGTAGGAGCAATCTAGAGCATTTCTAGAGTCTTACTTATTGTTAGAGAGAAACCGACAGCCAACAGAGATACCTCATCGACTCCAACAACGACAATACCATCCGACAGCATTTCTTTCATCAATCATTCGAAACCATCAGCATTATCACCACCGTCACCATCATCACCGTCATCCATCAGTCTCACCGCAGTACCATCACCTCCATTCCACGAAATTATTGACGAAGGATCGTCCCGCGGGCTACCGATAGCCTCGTTTCTAAGGGATTGCAAACGAGGCTCTCCGTTCGAGGAGGATTCCTCCGGGGAGTCCCGGCGGATCGATCAAGAGAATCTTCTTAGGAGGCGGCAGGATGCTTCTCTTGATCTTTAAACCGACGTCAGTGACGAAACGCATCCACCGGCGTTGAAGGAACGCGGGTACGACGTCTCTTTCCATTCGAGGCACAGGCCTGAGAGAGCGGGAAGCAGGATCTCTGCGAATGTCTCACGAAACTCGGCCGTCCGCGAGGACGCGCGGCCGTTGAACGCGATTGGTACTTGGAGCGAGCGAAACAGAGCGTCGATGGAAGATCGGTACACCTGTTACGTATAGAGTTTAGGTAGTGTTTTTCGCTAGACGAGTTGATTGCATGTCTCAGGATCACCCAGGGATGCTCTGTTTCGATGGGCGAGAAAATAACCGAGGCTGCTTCCGTTGCTCACAGCGCCCGATCGTTACGACGCCGAGTTTCGTCCCAACGTACTCGCTCCTTTAATGCCGTTGCTCGTTAGAAATCGCGAATAACGCTCAGATAGCTATCAAAATTCTTAAGCGAAAGAGGCAGGTGTCGCGCAGCGAAGGCGACGCGACGTAAGAGTGGCAGCTTGCTCCTCGTCCGTTGGGCAAGCTGACAGTAACTGCATACTTGTTTCGTCCCTACGAATATCGGAGAAGTCGCCTGCTAATCGTTCCGATAGCGGATCAAGCCTAGCAACGCCGCACCCTCTCCTACCGCGAAAGCTTTCCCCATTCGTCTGCGATTCCAGCGAAAGCAGCTCAGTCGAGGGGCGGGAGGCGAGACGACGAGCAACCCTCCAAGCTTTTCCCTCTCTTCCTTTCTTTTCTTTATTTTCCGGATTTCTTGTCACGGGTCCAAAGATCGTCCTTGTATAACGAGTGCTAGAGCTCTAGTTAAAGGAAACCGAGAATAAGGAAACGAATTAAACGGGGAAGATGAAAGCGTAGGATCGTGTAGTTAGCGCGAGGGGGCAGCCTTTAGACTCTAAAAAACTATCCTCGAGATGGGGCAGGGGATGGGCCGAAGTTGCTTCGGGATCGACGAGAGGCCTGGGCGAGGGAGTAGAAGGGAACCTCGGCTCGTGGTGCTGGTTAGCTTTCAAGATGACAATAAACGAACGTTTCGTGCATTCGGCACGTCGCGCGTCGCTTGATGATTACGAGTTGCGATGCAGAGAGGAGGACACGCGAAGCAAACGCCCAACCAGTCCGCTGAATTCGGCTGAACGGTCGTGCCAGCCCGTTTCCGAATCCCATGCCTTCTTACACTTCGCAGCAGTATTCGCCGTTTGCTGGGCAGCCCGAATGACGGTCGAGAGAAGCGTAAACACGAGCCGGACCGAGATTCTCGCGGGCTCGTAAGCCGCCGCGAGAACGGAGGCCAGAGGCGAGGTGTGACATTTATCCAGTTAAATATCGCGCGTGGTGTAACGAGTACAATATTTATGCTACGCTGCAGAGTGCATAATGTACATAGAAACGTAGTAGATCACCCTACATACAAGACGTATATACACAGTTGTAGGATATTATTATAGACGGGATTGCCGATCGCGTTTAATCGGGCCGCGATTATTGCGTGTACCTATAGGAACTGTTGACGCGTTAAAACTACTTCCATATACGATATACATAGTCTCTCGACGTCAGTAACTTGGTGCGTGTCTATTTTACGTTGACAGCCGTGCAGATATTCTATGGAGATTGTTGGGAAGCTTCCGTTTGTCGATTGATTGTTCGATATTTATAAAAATTGTTGCGAAATCGTTAACCGTGTACATACTTACGTGTATAGATATATGGTACATAGATACGACAGTTAGAGTATGGTAATTCTATGTAAATATGGTTGCAAAGGTTCGTTTAAGTTGTATCGTTGTAAAGTTCCAAAGAGATCTGGCTTCCCCCCGGTGTCGCGCTCTTCTTTACGCTGCTTGTGTCGGTGCTCGTCGATTGGGCACCGTTGCCGATCCAACCCCATCCAACCCCCCCGCTGAATATTAAATATTCAACGCCCCGAGAACGTGACCATTCCACTTTAATAACGTCCCATTCGGTTCCTTCGCTCCCTCTCTACTCGTGCAAGATAGCAAACGGCACTTTAGGTTCGCGAGCTTTAAGCAGCAGGCGTTGTGATTGGCGCCGATGCTGCTAGATGAAAATCACGGAAACAGGGAATGGTTGATTCGCGGAGCGCGTGTTCTTCGCGCTTCGCCGGGAAGGCATCCAGAACGGCGACCGGAGTGGTTGGTTCTATCAGAGAAAGTGGCTTCTTGCCTGTCTTCGCGAGGTCTCCGTCGACGGCCCGAGGACGCGCGACTATGTACTTACAGTAGGAACGCGCGTTGACGTATACACGGAGCCCTTTGCGGACCCTAAAGATCGAGGAGAATCTGCGGGGACCGCAGAATTCAATCCTCGAGCTTGCAAATGGCTTCTGGAGGTCCGAAGATGCGGTGGAGAGAGGCTGGGCATAGGGGAAGCGGCGATGATCGAGAGTGAAACCCGGGGCACTGAGAGAAGTAGAAGGAAACGAGTCGTTTGTAAATAATCGTGCGTTGACGTTTACTCCGATGGCCCTGCTAGGCCACTCGCTAGCCAGCTCGTGTCCACTCCGACTCTGCACCCATTCCCGAATACAATTGATCTAGAGATACCCTAAGTATACATAGATATATATATATATATCTTGCCAAACGAATTCGTCAGTTGAATCCGCGAATGCTATGTACGTAGTACCGGGCCGAGATTTCGCGCGCTACGAAGAAACAGGCAAGCACGGATGGAGCGGGGATAGGTTTTCAATTGCGAGCAGCTCTTCGTTTCTTCGAGTCGAGCGTGCAGAGAGATTATCGGCTGGGAATCAAAGAGACGGTGCATACACAAGCGACACGGACGGTAGCGCGTCGGTTGAGAAGCGAGGCACGAAAAGAAGCGCGTCGGGAGCGGTGTTGAGCGCGTCGACGAAGCTCGCGGAACGTCGAGGTTCAGAGCTGAGAGCCAGCAAGGCATTCCTCGTACGACTCTCACTCGCTCTATACATATTATATACATATACAAGAACAAATACAAATACATATACAAATACATATACATATATATATATATATATATATATATACACAAGAAAAAATATTCATATATCGTCGTGTCTGCCGTACGGAGAGTTAAGTGACATGTTGAAAGTGTAAAATTTTATCGTTAATACTTTAAAAGATGCTCTCTTTAATTCGTCGATAATGCGCTCTTTCTCGTTGCTGGTACACGACTTTTTTCCAATCGATCTCTGACGCCCGTGCGTGGACAAGAACGCGACCGCGAACCTTATTCTCAAAGACTTATCACTCGTCGACTCTACTACTTAGGAGCTAGATTACACGGAACTCGAAGGGCATCGGATAGTAGACCATCAGGGCGGAACGATCGTGGAGGGTGGTAGGGCACGCGTAGGCTAGGCGACACCCAACGCGCCCAGCGATACCTCATCGGACTGCTTCTCTGCCCTGTGTAATCGAACGAACGACGCCCGAGCTTTGTCGCCGACCTGCACCCACCCGGAGAGACGCTCCCCTTTTATCTCCACACGGACATCGGGCGTAGACCAAAATGTAATGTTTCAGAGCGAGGCTGGAGACACGAGAGTGCAAACTGTTGATACGTTCTTACGTGCGTAACTCAAAACGATACTTAAATAGCACACGGCACTTGTTTCGTTTCTTGTGCACGCGTTGAAATCACCGGCCTCCTCCGCGGTCGCCGAGTCTCGCTCTTGACTCTTGCGACAGCTTGAGCTTGTCAGGAACGTCGAGAGCAAAGACTCTCCTGGTCGGACCTATTCGAGAGCTCCGAAGCAAAAAAGAATCCAGACAATCCAAATACGATGATAATCAAAGACACCGTGAATAATAAAATTCATATTTCGACGCTCGGTTTACTTCTGTCCTCTTCACGTTGAATTCTACAGTCGCGGGACATTTCGTTGTACCTAAGTACCATTGCCAAGTGCAGCAGTAGTTGACGGCGCGAGCCGTTTAGGAGCAGGTTTCGTCGGAGAGTTTTTGCTCTCCAGCCAGAAATCGCGAGACGGCGATAAGCCAGTTCGTTGCTGATAATCTCCGGGTGGAGATAGAGAGATGGAGGGGAAGATTCCGGGGGGGGTGTGGAGCGGAAGGAAAGGAAGAAAAAGATACGGTTAAGTAAACGTGTGCCATCGTCATATCAAGCCTATATCATTGTGTTATATTACATATACGTATAGCTAAGCAGAAAGATTAATAATACCGTTAACTAACAGAATTGTTAATGCGGAGTGACTGCGTCCCGTGTACATGAATGATGACGAGGGAAAAATAAAAAGGTCTTTCTTTCGATCGCTCGAGGACTGAGAAGGCCCGAGGTGTTTTTTGAATCTTACGACTCTTCTACTGGCACTCTTTATTGCCTGAAATATTGAATATTTACACGAATCAGTAAGAAAACAATCGTTCCAGTATTTGTCATCGTACCGTCTTTATTAGGATAATAATCGCGGTTGTAAGTGTAGCATGTAATCGCTTTAATAATTGAGTATTTATCTTCAATTTTAAGACTGTTCAACGAATAAGTTACCAAGCGAACGTGACGAAATTACACGGATATTGCAATCGTTCTATTTAAAACGATATCCACCTAGGATTTATTGAATATTTAAGGCGAAATACCTACGCGAAGGGTAGACGGGGAAACTAGGGGAGGGGGACGGGGGAGGAGCGGGCAGAAATGGTGAAAATGTTTTGTCAGTAAGTAGGTGGACGATTTTCCTGACACCGCGTTACCATTGACGTGTTTGTTCAATCGCGCTGCAAGGATTTTCTTAAACAGACGTGACGGAACAGGCTCGAGCTGCGAGAACTCAAGGGGAATAGTTAGGTATACCTAGTTAAGCATGAGGCAGGGGAGAAAGTTAATTAAGCCCTTGGGGCAATTCACAGAGGAAGTGTGTACGTGTAAATCGAATCGTTCGGTCCGCACTCGAGTGATCCCAAGCTGAGACTGTTCGTTGAACGCCAGTGCAAAGTGCATGGAAAGTGTGCGATCGCGAGAGCGCGTGAACGAGGCCGTCTGAATATTTATTTTTCGAATCGACTGTTTGGTAACGGTGAGAAAGAATGGCCAAAGTTCAAGATTTCAGAGGACCTTTCTGAAACTTGGTAATCAGGGGTTTTCGAGGTCGCTGATAACGAAGCAAAACTCAAGACAGCGGATCCAGTACGCTGCACAGTGGTCTGGAAAGCGGTATTCTATATAGCCAGAATTAAAAACACAAATCAAGTTTTTCTGATAGACTTTGATTAAATACATTCGCATAACATTTTTGAAAGAAATTACGACACATAAATAACGGAAATATACTTGCTCGAGTAATTAAAACAATTAAGTAGTTTCACTTGAAGCTTCATAATTTCATCTTCACAACGCTATATCTAATGACGGAATCATCTGAAAGGGGAAGGTTCATAGAAGAAAAAGAATCTTTTCAAATTAAATATGAGAAATGTGATTGTCGCCACGAATTACCGTTTTCCGAGACGCAGCCGCTCAAAGAATATTCATACAAAAGAGTCCCGGTCAACCAAGCAGTCTTTGCTAATCGTTCGAATGAAGTTTCCCCGCGTTTTCCACGATTTTCCCCATTCTGTGTTCGATTGGCAAACTAAGCGCGAGAGATATAGATAAACGAGGCCGCGAATCCGACTGGAATCAACGTCGTGGCGACGTGGCTCCTCCTCACCCCTTTTTTTATTCTCCAATTTCTACGTGTCTAATCGTTAAGTGAACCAGATGCTCCGGCGAGGGGGAGAGGGCGGGGACATGTGGAGCGAAAGAGAATGAATGAGTGACTGAGAGAAAGAGAGAGAGAGAGAAAAGAGAGATAATAATGTGAGAAGATGAAGTGGATCGAGTGTCGCTGGTCGTGTTTCACTTTGATCCTCAATTAAAGGCGGAATAGGACCCTTGATCACTTGTTCGTACGATAGGAGAAGGATAAAATTTGTGCGCGTGTGGTGAGGGAAGAATGAGAGAGGGAGAGTAACGGATGCGAACGAAGCGAGTCGTGCTAAGCCTAGTCTTTACGGCGTTTAATTAACCGGTCGAACGACGACGGACGCGATCGAGGGATCTCGTCTTGGCGCGACGTTTGCTTTCACCCTTGGGCGACCAGGCGCCCCCGATCGCGGACGGTCGGTCGAGACTCGAAGCGGAGGGTAGGAGCGAAACGACGAGACTAGAGTAAGTTTAACGAATAAGCTAAGATAAGGCATACAAGAAGTAAACAATTTATTAAAGTACATCGTTGCAACTGCCATGCTGTGTGCCATTATATAACGCGTCACGATTGTCGTAGAACGCAAACGAAGAAAGAGTAATGCGTGCGCGAGACGAGAACCTTTTGCGCGCGTTCCCGTCTGCACCGGGATCATTTCGCTGAAACGCTTTCGGGACGCCTCGAGAAGCGTCGAGCGTCCGCGCCGCGCCCGCGAGCGGCACGCGATTCTAATGCCGAAGAGGACGATAATAATGAACGAGCTGACGTAGTCAGGAGTACCTAATTTCATTGATTTATAAAGTATCGCTGCGCCAAGGAAGCCACGAATCTCGAGCTTGTATTTCACTATTTTCCCAAGGTTCTCTCAACAATTCCGCTGACTCGGCTTTCATTATCGAACTTTTCGTTGAAACACATTTATATACCACGAGACGCGACTAGTCTGTGCTTGTTGAAGCTGAGGAATATTTGCCGACTGGTCGTAGGATGCGAGGAAACGCGAACAACACTCTCCGGGGGTAGTTTCTCGCATACCGATTCCATGCCGTCGTGGAGTTCGCGTACACCTGCTCACGCAAACCGGCATGTGCATTATAACGAACAACCGTAACGTGAATGTAACAATTAATGTATACATAGACATAGGCTGGTTAGGCTTCACAACAGTGCCACCACTGCAGCCTCGCCTTTACTCTAATTGGCTATGTCATTTGTAATATTCAGTTTTATTTTCTCATTCTCTTTGAGTAATAAAGACGGTTAATAATAATAATAATAATAATATGCGCATACACATATGTATGCTAAGGCGGGCGGGCAGGTGTACGGTGTTTTCCTCGAACTTGCAAGATTCCGCAGACGACGATGATGCTTTTCCTGTAGACCGGGCGAAAACGTATTTGCGAGGATTCGTTCCTGCATTGGGAATACGCGAAAAGATATTTTTTATGTACGTATGCGCCGTCAATGTTTGTGATGTTGAATTAATCGCACGCACGTTTCGTCGAGTGTCCAATGCGTAACCGATTTAACCGAGCGTACAACCGAGATTCTTCCATCGAAGCTGAATGTTCGCCGATTGGGAAGTCGGTTGCGAACATTTCTTTTTTTTTTTTTTAAACCGTTGCAACGCTCGCTTTCGTCTCATGTATATCGTCTAATATCGTTTTAAGGAACACTTTTGTTAACCAGTAACTACAGTAACTACGGTAACTACACACGCTTGACAGATAGGGGAAATTTCGCGGAGACTTCTCTTCCCCGTCGTATGCGGAAGTGACACGAATGACGAGCGTGCATGAATCTCTTTTCCTTTGCATTCACAAAGGCGGGTGCGTAGATACAGGTTAACAGTTGTCATTTATCGAGCTGTACAACAATATTGTATTACGTCGTCTTATGTAATGTACACAGATCCCTCGATAGTTTACGTATGTACTTGTATGTCGTCCAATAACCGTTGCAAAGATGCTGGCTAGGATCAGTTTCTGGCAACGAACGACGAACGACGAAACGACGAGGCGACGAGGCGACGAAACGACGAGACGACGAGACGACGAGACGACAGAACGACACGCAACGCAAGACTAATGTGTTCATAGACCGTGTTACAGGCATCACTGCGCGTTGCATTAAAGAAGAAAACGATAAAAAAAAAACGTCATTACTTTGTTAGAGACCCGCGCAAGAACGAATACCTGCGCCCGCGAGACTTTTATTGACAGTTTCACGTGTCGCGGCGTCTAGAAGCGTCTTAAAAAGCACCGCGTATAATCCGTTTGTTAGTTGACCACCGACGGTGTGAAAATGATAATGGAGAAAGAGAGACAGGAAGAAAGAGTAATCCACG
Organism: Andrena fulva; assembly: GCA_946251845.1. Lineage (NCBI taxonomy): Eukaryota > Metazoa > Arthropoda > Insecta > Hymenoptera > Andrenidae > Andrena > Andrena fulva. The sequence continues at coordinate 52,956,277 of OX276329.1, read as the reverse complement.
TAAGCCGAAGATAACGTCGCCCATCATAGATTCAAGCACAATAAGGAACTGTAGTAGGGCCAGGCACAATAAAATTCGGCCGTCACGTTGTAGGCAGCGATCTGTTAGAGCGACAAGTCATATAAGTATCTATATAGCGGGACTATTAAATAAACACATATTGTCTATTGTCACGAGAAGTATATTCATTGTTAAACGCTAGACCCTGCATCAACACTCTGATTAATCATTATACATCTGACATTCAATTGAATAAATGGAATTAACGAAACAGAAAGAAACACGTGCGTGATTTTGCGGAACACCCTCGCGCCCCGACCCACCCTCTAATCCAGAGTTGGGCAAAATGTAAGCTAACTACAAATTAAAAATTTACGATAACAATGAAATTGTGTAATTGATTACACATTATCTTCTGTAATCGTTAATTTAGGTAGTTGACAAATTTGACAAAAGAAATCACTAGAAACTCGACCATTACTTACCTAAAAGAATTCGGCCTGAAACAAGCTGAAGCAGATCATATTTCATGCTTGTCAAATTTGCCAACTAAGGTAAATGTACCAATACCCGGCCGCTGAAGGGGCTTAAGGGGACCTCCCACCCTTGACCACCTCAAAATTACCAAAAATGAGCCTCTTTGTTGAAAAATTGCAGGAAAAAACTATCAGACATATTGAAGAAAGTGGATATATTTCTGAAAGGGCTAGCCTTACACAACATAAAAAAAAATAATTCAGTCAATTTCACCTCTGAATAAAACCACAGTAGTTCAAACCGCAAACTTTCACTTTTGAGATGATCACTGCTGGCCGACATGATATCTCAAAAACCGTTCGACATAAAGTCTTGAAATTTTCAGCACAGCTTTGGCACACCCATAGCTACGAGGTGACCTACAATCATCACTGGGAAAATTCTACAACCAGTTTTATAAAGCATTTATAAACTTTTAGTTTTTCTTTAAAATTATAAAATAGTTTCCAAACGTCAGAAAAGTCGTTCAAACTTTGTCTATTGGATTGAAAGTAGGGTCACATCATGCGGAGGGATGCCCTGACGTAAATTCTTTCTTTCTTTTTGATTTCAGTCACCTGATTCTCCTGGGAGCATGTCGGCCAGCAGTGATCATCTCAAAAGTGAAAGTTTGCGGTTTGAACTACTGTGGTTTTATTCAGAGGTGAAATTGACTGAATTATTTTTTTTTATGTTGTGTAAGGCTAGCCCTTTCAGAAATATATCCACTTTCTTCAATATGTCTGATAGTTTTTTCCTGTAATTTTTCAACAAAGAGGCTCATTTGTGGTAATTTTGAGGTGGTCAAGGGTGGGAGGTCCCCTTAATAGGAATAGCGGCAAAGTTTGTCTCCTAATTTAATTTGTAAAACCACCATGAAAAAAAAATGTTGTTGAAATGTTGAAGATAACACAATATTATACTATTGGAAACTGAAAAAAAATGTTTATGTATTATAATAGACGTATTTATTAATGAAAATACGAAAACATGCAGATGTGCCAGTAAGCGGACAACCTAAAACTGCATGTCTCAATACCTGAATTATATCGTCCCAGTAACCGGACAACCTAAATGCATGTCCTGATGTCCCGATATCTGAATTATATCGTCCCAGTAGTCGAACATTTAGACTTGTTTAAAAAAATATTAATTTTCTTGTAAGTTTAACCATCTTAAACTAAATTTACATCTATTTACTATTATAATAATGTATTATTATAATATATAAATATGAAATGCAGTCAATATTTTCTTAGTAAATGAGTGGCATTTCTTAACGGAAGCCATAGAAATTTCTCGAAATCTGCTATGCTTACGAAGTGTGTTACAAAATAATTATTTCTATCTAACGATTTTCAATTTTCTATAATAATGATTTTAATTAATATTGCTAAATACTTATGCATTATGGTACTATTTTTTGTTTCTAATTACATTAAAAATTAAGCTTAAAAATAAATAAAATTCGTATTGTTGTTCAGGTACTGGGACATGTTCGGGCACTGGTACATTTACCTTACCTGAATTAACGATAACAGAAAATAATGTGTAATCAATTTGACAAATTTGTCGACCACCTAAATTAACGATTACAGAAAATAATGTGTAGTCAATTACACAATTACATTTTAATCGTAATTTGTAATTTGTGATCAGATTACATTTTGCCCAACACTGCTCTAATCGATACATTTCGCATCGCCGAAAACTAACAGTCAACTGTTACGATACGTACGAAAGTTCGCGTATGTAACTTCCCTTCGTATCCCGTGCACGCGTATCGTTTGCAAGATCGGTTGAAATATGAATCCGCGGGAAGACTCGAGGGAAGTAACGAGGAGTGGAGGTACATACACACTTTCCCCGTTTCTCTTAAAATATTTCAATGGACCGTCTGCTCGTCCATTAGAATCGAATAATGCCAGTGACAGCGAAGAGGAAATGAAGTCGAGACAGCAGTTGTGGATTTCGCAAAAAAAATTGGAGCAGCATACGAAAATATTTGCCTCTATGTGCCCGGACGAGATTCTGGATCATTACGACGATTACGACACCAGAATGTACTATACCACTTTGATGTTGGGCGATGTATCAGGTACAAGAGGAGCTATCGGTGTTGTCGCGAAATTACGTATGCACCTACGTGATGTATGTGTGCAACAGGGTTCACGGATCTGGCTGAGAAGTACACGCAAACGGGTAGAGGCGGTCCCTCGAAACTGACGGACACCCTGAACAGCTACATCGGGGCGATGGTGCAGGAAATACTGTCGCATAACGGCGACGTGCTCAAGTTCTCCGGGGACGCGTTCATAGTGATGTGGAAGCTGAACGACGGCATGATAATGCGGGACCTGGCGATAGAGGCGATGCAGACTGCCTGCATTATTCAGAAACACTTCGGCACGTACGAGACCGAGGTTGGAGTGACTCTGAAAGGTCCGCACCCTAGGATTTAGCATAAGTTTAATTAGAGACATCACCAGCTACCTGAAAATTCTGTGACAGTGAAATTAGCGATAGCGTCTGGTAGGACGTACTTCACGTCTATCGGAGATCCGAATTCCAAGTCTCACTACATTATCACCGGCAAGCCGGTGTGGGATGTGAAGTTCGCCGAGGGTCTATGTCGGTAATGATAAGAGCGGGCCGTTTACAGCTTCCTAGAAGCTTCCTAGCGCGTTAGCGCGGAATCGCAGAGATAATAGGCTCGTAACGCTGGCGCTGTATGCGTTGAATTAGGGGTGGTGATATTTTGGTGGCTCCCAGCAGCTGGCAGTGGGTGAACCCGAACGAGTACGTGCACGAAAAGCTCGCAGACGGCGTACACACCCTTATAATAGCTTGTACAAGCACCTGGTACCAGTCGCAGGATGATAGCCCAGACAGTAGCGAGGGTAAAATAACACGACATGTCGAGCAGTTCGGTTCCTTTCAATACCGCTCGTTGCATCTCATTTCAGACGAAAGTACGGACGATAGCGACGACGACGCTTACGATTCGATGTACATTTCTGAGACGATCGTGGATTCAGAAACCAAGGCGGTGATGAGGAGTATAGCCGGGGACACGTTCGAATTAGAAAACTTTCGACCAGTCGATTACAGCTGTAAGCGAGCGAAAGAATGGGAATACGTGCCTATTAGGGTGGCCCTTATTTATACGTGTCGAATTTTTTTTTGTATTCCTTTGCTCTCAACACCTAGAACGCGTATAGACAATAGAGGGTAACTATATTCCGGACATCTCTATATTCAAACGCTATTACCTAAAAAATGGTTGGAAGCACGAAAAAATTATATATACAGTAATTGTAGAAAATTGAATGCTCTTTTAATATTATTTGAACAAAATTTCGATAGGGCTTGCCATTTTTGAGAAATTCTTCAAATTCAAACCATTGATGAATTCTAAACTTTAAGGCCTGGTCGGCACCCTTTCCCGCTGTCCGATTGCAATAATCTTTTTCAGGGACTAATTTTTCATGAAATGGAACCATATTAGGGGGTGAGAATAAAAGAAATCGCAGGTTGAAAATAAGGGCCACCCTAATGCCAATATGTATCAGAGCCGTCTTATCGTTTTCGGGGGCCCTGAGACGAGCTCCATACGTGGCCCTCTAAATTATTCTAAATTAAATAAAATCAAAAATACCAAAGATGGCACTGATATGTATCTAATTAGACTCTTCAAATCCATCAATCAAACATCTTGCAGTACGGCCCAAAGTTATAAAGTTCGCGAAAGCTCGCTTGAAAAACGCTCTACGAAGCTATATGCTGAGACCAGTGATTCGATCGGTGGAAATGGACGAGCCTCTGGAATATCTGACCGAAATGAGACAAGTGGTGGTACTGTTTATCAACGTTGTTACTGGGATCGTGGGCAAGAGAACTCTAATCTCCTGTGTCAACTCGGCCTACAAGCTGGTCTGCAAGTGAGCCTACTTTCCCCTGATCCTAATCCAGCCGTTAACTTTTTTCCCCCTATTAGAGTAATAAAGGACATTAATAATAATAATAACTTTTCGTCTTCTGCTGCGCGAAGGACCGTTGGTGAAATGCACGGTTGCGTGAACAAGACATCCCTCTTCGACAAGGACCTAATGTTCCTGTGCGTTTTTGGATTGCGAGGCGATAAGCACGAATTAGAATCCCAAATCGGTCTGAGATGCGCGTCGAAATTACGAAAGAGGCTGTCAGCGATGGAACATGTGAAAAGTGTGAGTGTCGGTGTGACCACAGGGATGACGTACTGCGGGGTTGTGGGCCACATTTTGCGGCGGGAGTACACTGTGATTGGAATATCGGTGAACAAGGCTGCGAGACTGATGGTCGCGTATAAGAACAAGGCAAGATTTCTATGGGATTTACCTACTCGTGTGACGTCTCGAAAGATGTTGCTGGCAAACGAGTGGTTTGTAAAACAGCTGTTTCGCGAGCAGGTGGTCTGCGACCGGGAGAGCTTTCTCCACTCGCGCCTCGAGGCGAGGCATTTTATTCTCCAGGAACCGAGGTACTTGAAGGGAATCACGAACATTGGCCCCATATATGAATTCCAGGAGCAGCCAAAGTATTTACTAATTCTATTTAGATATGTATTCAGTTGCTGGCCTGGGTTAGGCCGTTGAAAGCCAGGACGAAACGGTTAATCATTCGCGTTTAATTCGCCAGGTTCCGTGTGTCGGATTTAGTTTGGAACAAGCATCCTTTGCTGGGTCGGGAGGCTGAAATTAACACGTTCAGATGGATGCTGCTAGAATTACTGAACTACTCCACTGACCCTAAATCGGACAGTAGCGCGGAACCAGAGTACAATACACTTGTCATAAAGTACCCATATTTCTTTCGCACAATAGGGTAGACCGGGGGCGGTAGTAACAGGGGGGCGAATGTAACACGCTAAATATCTCAAAACATATAACAGATAGGGGTGAGGCTTGCAGGTTGCCACCCCTGCTGTATTTCGACTTTCTAGCAGTGTCAGAACCTCAACTCTGACTCACATCGACGTTAAAAGAGTAGGTGTCACTATTTTATAACCTCTGGAGCGGACAGACGCAATAACGCTGTGTTTGCTGAGCGAAGGGTAATATAGTGTTTGTCAAGAAACTGAATTATTGAAATTGTGTGCTTTCATTGTGCTCGTAAATTGAACATTTTCATCGACAATTCAAGATAACTATACGTACTGTGTTGTCTTTTTTATCTAATTTACATATGCCAAACAGATTTCCAAACATATCATGAAGTGACAATTTTTTCTCATATTTTCCTAAAAATGCGTCGGAATGCAAGTTGCCTCCTTTTTTGGCTTGCAGGTTGCCACCTCTCTCTTTCCCGCTTGTTTACACTCAAATGTCATTGAGTTTGAAGTGAAGTGTTTTTATTGCATTTTAGTCATATTTTGGTTTATTTTTTACATTTTTATAAATTTTTGGTATGGCAGCACGCAGGTCAAGCAAATCTGAATAATATAATTTATTAATAAAACTTAATAAATTTTGAAAAGTTTTCTGAATCAGGTTTTTACTTGAGTTTTTTTACACTTTTAGCAATTTTTTTGGGGTGGCAACCTGCGAGCCAAAATTTCAAGGAGACAATTTTAGATACTTTCGATAATGTGCAGTATAATTTTTCTTTTTCGAGAGTTTGTATGATTTGTAGCTCAGGATTGTAGCTCAACACTTCCTCTTTCCAACTTATACCATAAATCAACGATACGTTAATTTTATGACGAGTTATGATCAAAAAAGCTTAGGGGTAGCAACCTGCAAGCCAAAATTTCAAGGAGACAATTTTAGATACTTTCGATAATTTGCAGTATAATTTTTCTTTTTCGAGAGTTTGCATGATTTGTAGCTCAGGATTGTAGCTCAACACTTCCTCTTTCCAACTTATACCATAAATCAACGAAACGTTAATTTTATGACGAGTTATGATCAAAAAAGCTTAGGGGTGGCAACCTGCAAACCTCTCCCCTATTAACACCAATTTTGGATATATGATGAAGAATGACATTTGGAATATACACATCCATGCCCTAAGAGTACAGATACGCAATAGACATGGATAGTGAAGAATATAACTTTTCGATACCCTAAAGTAACTTTTCCTTACTGACTTAAAATTGTAATATAAACACTCCCTTTGCAAGTATGTGCTTGTTCGATTTTTTAATCTGTAAATCGACCTTTTTTAAACTAATATTGATCGTTACTTGGCACTTTTAAGCGTCTCGTTAGTAAAAGTTTGTAATTTAAGTTCAAAAGCATGGTCGGGGGCGATTGTAACATCGGCAGTCGGGGTCGGTTTTACCGCGACAGAACCGAATAGGGACAAAGAAGGCGAATAATATTGTCTTATTTGCATGAAATCATATAGCATAGCACAAGCAAATCAAATGGAAAATGGGTGCAATATACTGAATGTAAGGATTGGGCAGATGAAGAATGCACCAGCCAAAACGCCTTTTATTTCTGCCACAATTGCGATACCACATAATTTATTATAGATTTTTCTTTTTTCATTTATTATTATAATTTAAATCAATAAATATTTTAATTTTGTAAAGTTATATTTGTGTTACTATCGACTCCATGCAGTGTTACAACCGACCCGGGGTCAGGGACGGTTGTAACACTTTCTCCGCTTCTCATTTTTTATTAATAACCGGAATATTACTTGACATACAGCGAAACTGTTGGGGCTCAAATAATGTCAGATAAATAAGTAACATTTTCGTAAAAAAAACTTTTGTTGTAACTGTAATAGTTTTTGCGTAATAGTATTCCAAAGTCAAAGTGTTATTACCGCCCCCGGTCTACCCTACGTATGTAGATCGCTCGGCCCATTGGCATTCTATTGAGACTGATACGTCCTTTTGTTGTTGCGCACTCGAGAGGCGAGCCAAGAATAGGAAAGACCCGACTGCTGGATGAATTCACGCAAAACATCCCAGACAAAGTCTACTACAACTACGTGTGCTTACATATGGACGACAGCAAGGTTGACACCTGATAAGAAATAGCTCAGGTCTCGCGGCCGAGAGATCCGAAGCGATTTGACATGTCTGATTGTGAGTGCAGATCCCCTACAACCTGATCCACCTGATATTCTCGATGCCTCTCGGCTTCACCGTCACCTCCACGCGGAAAGAGCGGGAGGACAAGCTGCTCCTCCGACTCGGCAAGGTGCGCCAGACGCATTTCCTGTGCGCCCTTAATCAGCCGTTCAACGTGCGTTTCGCGATAAGTCACCGTTATAACGCTTTGACCAATCTAGAGAAACAGAAAGTTTTACGAAAATTTCTGTTGAAACTGATGAAAGGCTGTTTCGAGGAGTTATGGGTGATCATCATCGACGACGCTGAATATAGCGACCAGGAGTCCCTGCAACTTTTCGACGTGCTCGTTAAGAGGAACTGGGCCTTCTATGTCCTGGGCATCGGCCGGAAGCTCGGCGCTGATTTTCAAATGAGTTACGTGCGCCTGAAGTCAGTCAAGGTGCGTACCTGCGGTTACTTTTAAGATCACCCTTGGAGCTCAACGCCGCAACACAAACGTCACTTTGTCGAAAGGTGATCGAGCTCATTGGGATAGACAGATGGTACCACGCTGGTCTCGCCTGTCAGATACTTAACGTGAACGGCTTACCCGCGGAGCTTGAGAAGTATGCCTACGTCTGCGCGCACGTTTATTGTAATACTATCGGGTGGTCAGAAAAGTTACGCCGTTGTGTTCTTCAAGGTTGATACAAGAAAAAAGCTTCGGGAATCCGGGCTGGATCGAGAGTTACTTGATAAGCCTTCTGCAAGCTGGAGGCCTGGAAATAGTAAACGTCAGTAGAAAGGAAGCTGTCTTAAAGGGCTACGTGTTGCCGCCCATTTCCATGCTGAAAAGGTTCGCTTAAATGCAAATATTCATTCGCTCTTGTGGATTGCTACACACACTCCTGAGTAATCACCGAAACATACACACATGCTCTGTCCAATTATCCATCAGATTTATGCCACGAACAATGAACTCGCATTACGGTGGGCGCAGGGACAGATGGCAGATGTACAGGTCGAGTTTCAAAGTTGGTTTCGTTTCCATTGCCGTAATTCTATTATACAACGAACAACTAACTAAACCGTTCTGTTAGGATAGCACGATCTCACTGAACGAAAGCGACTCGACTCGGGATTCCCAGCTGTTGATGGAAAACGATGAAACGATGATCGCGGTCTGCAACTTATCGGAGAAATTTACGTACGATGATGTCGACACTGAGATCACGATGGACGGTAATGAGCAATCGAAACGTTCCTTTCCTTTAGTAGGTGGGATATAACAGAGAGCATTCTATCGCGATAGTTATGATTCTGAAGCTGTTCGATTCCTTGACACCCCTCGATCAACTTCTCTTGAAATGCGCCTCCGTGATCGGAGAAACTGTCAACAGGCACATGTTGGAGAGTCTGATGAACCTCTCCGCGACAAGAGAAATTGGGCTCGGTAAGGTATCGATGTGTTTAACCGCGCGTCATCCGTTAAGCTCTCTAGCCACGTGCAACTTGTTTCTGTTATTGGCACCAGCTATCTTGAAGCTGTTCGAAATACGGGTGTTTGGCTGCGCGATAGGAGACTTTTCTAGGAACGCGGGACCGATTATATTTATCCGGAACATGAGGAATCCTAATTCAGAGATGGATATTTTCTGCGGCTGCATCGGTCTCCGTGTTCAAAGTACCTGCTGATTACCGTTAGATTAAAATTAGATAGTAGTAGCGTACCCGAGGCACAGGGACTCGCAAGTAGTCGAGGTAAACGCACGGGCCCGACCCTGAACGGCTCTATTCCCTTAGGCGAGCTGAGAGACCTGCCGAAGTACGCCTCCTGCGGCTTGATGAGGTTCAAGATGTCGATGTTTCGCGACACCACTTATCGGTGAGTAATTACACGCCCGTGACCCATCAGTTGCATAACGACAGCTTACATATTTGGAGTTTTAATCAGAAACTTAACACAATAAGATTGCTTACGGAGAACCAAAAAATGGAACTGCACAGCATAGCGTTAAAGTATCTGCAACAGAATACGAGACGTTGCTTATCTTGTGGGGAAGGTCGGTTTGCAAAGTTACTTGGGAAAGTGTCGAAGAAGGAAGATAGGAGGAAGAGAACGGTCGATATAGATCGAATCCTTGGTAATGTCGATTACGACGATAACGGCGATGGCGAGGAGAACGGGAAAGGTGAGTTGTCGGTGACTTGCGGTTGCGTGTAATGTCAGCTAATGATAAATGTTCAATGATAAATGACAGGGGGCAAGGTGCCACTTTCTTGCTTGAATTTGTTTCGGAGGGTCGAAAGGAAGCCGACGATTACGTTTTCGGACGTGGATTTCAGTGATTGCCAGTGTCATTTGATATTAATGACCGTCTACACCCAAATGGTGGACCATTGCCATGGCATTGGTAAGTCCGATCGTGTGCGTCCTCGTAAGTAGATGAGATTGCGAAACGGGTGATCTAGAAACAGTTAGAAGTTCAAAACGTGACCACAAGACAGTATAAGCTATCATCTCGATAGATGATATAAGATTATAAGATGATACCCTACAGATAGCAAGATAAACGAAAAGTGGTTTCGGCGCACTAGTTCGGTAAGTTAAAACAGAAAAAAGCTAATTTGGGATTAATACACAGTCTGTCCCATTTCCGATGAGACTGCTCAAAAATAAAAAAGAAGACGCTCTACAGTGCATTTCTTCCATCGTATTTATTCGAAATAATCCCCCTCCGAGTCAATACAGCGTTGAAACCGATCATAAAACTTGTCGAAGCATGTCTGGTACTCGGGGGCCAGAATAGCGTTCAGGATGTCGGTCGAAGCCTTCTGGATGGTAGGAATCGTACTGTAAGTGTTCCCCTTCAACGCTAATTTGAGTTTAGGAAATAGCCAGAAGTCGCACGGCGCTAGATCAGGCGAGTACGGCGGGTGGTCGAGCATTATGATGCTTTTTTTGGCAGATTTCATGTCTTTGCAATGACTCACTCTCATGTCTTTTTGGTCCTCCGTGAGAGAATGTGGAACAAATCGCGGGCAGATCTTTCTCTTTCCCAAATTCTCGGTCAGAATGCGATGGACCACACTCTTAGGAATGCCAGTCATCTCCTCAATAAGTCTCGCGGACACACAACGGTCAGAGCGCAGAATTTGGCTGACTTTCTCAATGTTTTCTTCATTCCTCGAGGTTCTCGGCTTCGGTGCGCGTTCGTCGTCTTCAAGGTCTTCACGGCCATCACGAAATCTAGCAAACCAGCGGAATACTTGTGCACGGGATAGACACTGGTCACCGTAAACGTTTTTCATCGATTCGAATGTTTCTTGAGCAGTTTTGCCCAACTTAAAACAAAACTTGATATTCGCTCTTTGCTCCATAGCGATTTTTCGACAGACTGACACAGTGGACGGTTAGTTATAATGTCGTAACTATTGACAGAACAATGGAAATGCTACGCAATTCGGTGTGACGATAGATGAAAGATGTGTCAACAAAATTCAATAGATGAATCAATAGATGGCGCTGCAATCGGCTGTTAATTTCGACCAGTCTCATCGGAAATGGGACAGACTGTGTACATCGAGCCATTTTGCTCTCTGACCCTGTATTCCGACCAGCTAACCTGCTTCTCATTAAAACTACGTTGAAACGGAATGGTTATCCCATTGAGATGGTCTCAACAATCGTCCGTGACCGCATTTTTTAAATTTACCACCCAGCATTAATGGAAAAACGTAAGGAAGAGAAAGCCAAAAAAACAGGACCAGTTAGTTGGAGGAATACTGTGGCCATACCATTTAGTAATAACGTGTCTAATGATATTAAAAAAATGTTCAGAAAAATAGGAATGCACACCATTTTTAAACTCCCAATTTACACTAAAAACTTGTTTCCTCCAATTAAAGATAAAATACCGCTGTTAAAAAATTCAAATATAATTTACTCAATCCCTTGCATGGGTTGCAACAAAGTTTACATTGGACAAACTTCTAGACTGTTGGAAAGACGGATTTATGAACACAAAAAGAACATTTTTCTACCTCCCCTCTAACATACTGCCCTAAGGAAACACGCATTGGAATTTGATCATAGATTTGACTTCAACAAGGTTGAAATTGTTGATAGGGAGGCCAATTGGAATCGCAGAATTCTGTTGGAGACTTTACATATGATTAAACAACCGAGCGTAAACCTTAGGTATGAAACACCTAAAATACAAGAGTACTACGCAACTTTATTGAAGCAATAAGGCTTTATGATGTAATTCTTCCAATGGAAATTTTGCTTTGATTTAATTTTTATGATCAGATCATGTATATAATACAACAACATTATGTAATTGTATTTTTACATATCCAAGAGTGTTTTGGGCTTTTACCACATGAATAACAACCAGTGGTATTTTTGACAGTGTGTTGTAAGGTTTAAAATGTCGTTTTCCGTCAATAATAATTTTTGAACACGTGTTTAATAGTCAACGGTCTTGCACTTGACTTCGTTCTAGCCATAGTTTGTTTCACCTTTAAAAGGTCCCCATGGTATACTGTTTACTTCTGATTACTTACTGATTTACTTACTGACTTACTTTAAAGCGAACGCAGTATTCTTTATATCTTTCCTTGAAAATAGTCTAAACCACAGACCGAAACGTCGGAATTTATAATTTTTAAAATTGCAAATTAGCTTTTTTCTGTTTTAACTGACCGAACTAGTGCGCCGAAACCACTTTTCGTTTATTCTACAAATACGGTCGATATCATAACTACTTTAGATAGCAAGATAATATTAATGTTTCATTGTGCGCCCTGCGTCAAAGTGCCCCAACTACCCCTACATCTTTGTAGTGTATTTAGAGTAGACATGCCTTGGTCATCCCCGCCTTACACCGTCTGCCTTCTGTACATATGCACGTACTTATATAGGGAAGAGTGAACTGACATTGACCGCCATCTTGGAATTCGCAGAACTTTGCCTAATGATTTGCAACATCCCGCAAGCCCGCAAGCTTTTAATGGAGAGCGAGCAGATTCTCCAAGAGGTATGCGTACAGAATTAAAGAATTTAATAAAAATTAAATCTGACTTAAAAAAAAATGTGCTAAGAAGTAAGAAATAATTTTCTTCCTCGTTTAATCTACGGCTCTCAATTGTTTTATGTCGGCGCCTCATCATTTGCACTGTGTAAATCCTGGCGCTGACTTAAAAAAATTGAGAGTCGTAGTTTAAATGGGGAACAAAATTATTTTTTCCTTTTTAGCGCATTTTTCTTAAATCGGTTTTAATTTCTTTTAATTTTGTATTTTTTACTTTTCAGTAGGGTTTGTCGGTTTTTAAACACCGGGTTTAAAAACCGGTTTTTTTTATAAATTTGTAAAATTCGAAAATCGGTTTTTAAATTTAAAAAAACCGGTTTTATATACTAGACTTAATATGTAAAAATGAATTAATTATTCAATTAAAAGCGTTAATATTTTGACTTGAAATCGCATCGGACACTAGCATATTGTAGTAGGTAACAGTTTACTGTAAAACTAATATTCCTGAGTTCATATTTTCGCAAGGAAAATAGTAAATACTAAAAGTAGAAAAATACTAAATGAAATAAAGATTTAAAATTTATATTTTTTACGAATTTTAGTTATTTTAGTTTTTTTTTTATTTGGTTTCGTATGCAGTGTATTTTATTGTAGATCCATACATATTAAATGAACTTAAAAATTGTACGGATTTGTACGGATTTTAGTTATTTTAATTTATTTTATTTATTTGATTTTGTATAGATAGAGTATATTTTATTTTGTTATATTTTTGTAATTTCATAAATATTAAAAAAAAACTAAAAATTTTTAAAATAAGTACAAATATTTATTTTCTATTTCAATTATATTTTTCATGAAAATTCGAAAACCGGTTTAACCGGTTTTTTGGGAATAGTGGAATTCGAAAACCGGTTTTTTCAAAAGTCGGTTTTTGTATAAACCCTACTTTTCAGTTATTTAAGTTATATAACTACATTTATTTAAATAACGAAGTCGATTAATGAACCAGATTTCTTATTTTTGGTGTAACTTCGAAATTACTGAACCGATTTTGATAATTCTTTCTCTATTACCTGAGTCGATTGAAGCTAAACCGAATGCAATAAGTTTCCCGGAAATCGGTCCAGTAGTTGCGGAGAAATTCGCGGACAAACATAATACACACCTGAGACCTGAGATATAAACTATCGATATCTGAATATTTCTCAATTTAAACATTGTAAACTTTACGCTACCGTCTGTAGCTGTTCGAGTCTAACGAAGACGAAGAGGTCTTTCTGACCTGCCTGAGGGCGAAGATTCAGACCCTCCAAGGTCAGTGTTTCCTCGAAAGCGGCTCTATTTTCGAGGCCGAGCAAACCCTGGAAATGGCGTTGCACAATTTGGGGTACACATTCCCGAGGCTAGAGCTGATGATCGATCTGAAGTCGTTCATCGAACAGATCCGTCTGTGGTTCACACTTGTATGCACTACAGATCGGAGGCCCGACGACGATTACGAAGTGATCAGTATGGATTACACCGATCAGTTGGCCGAATGTTTGGCACAGATGTTTGACCTTTTCAGGGTAATTAATTGGAACGAAATGAAATGGCGTTAATTGATCTGCGAGGCTTACAATTAGATTGCGCGCTTAAGAGCTTGAAACTGTACGTATCGCGTAGATCAAAGGCATGAAGAAGCATGCGCGTTTGGCAGCAATGTGGGGTTTGAACACAGCTCTGGCTTCCAACAGGAATCTATTTGTCCTCTGTACATCGTACACCAACATGCTGATTACCGCGCACATGTATCAGGACAGGTGAGAATTTCTGCAACGATGCCTGCGCGTAGAATTGATGAAAATCGGGCTCGCGCACTGACGGAGCGATACCTTTGCCAGGACTATCATCCCGTACTTGGAGGAGAGGAGTATTAATGTTTACAGCGAAACCAGAGACGCCCTGGAACCCCAGGAGCTGAACATTATTGCCGAGCTTTACGCGGGAATCTTTTTCTCCCGGTGGGTCAGGGGACAGATCGACAAGGCCATTTCGATTGGCTTCATCTGCTGCAGAATGGCCAATACAACTGGATCCACGTTCCTCAAGCTACTGATATTGCCTCGACTCATTCACCTGCTTATACTCTCTTGCCGCAACTCCGAAGTGGTCGTGCACTTGAGAGAATTGGGTAACCAACCACTCGCCCATATTTCTATTTTCCTGCATGAGTGTATGTATACGTAGCGGGGAGATCTGATGTTACAGAATTTGCGTCTCACACCGATTTGGACAACTCCGGGCGCACCTGGTACTATGCACTGTGCGCCGACGTGCAACTAGACCTTGGCTTGACCATCCTTTCCTTCCGACGGTGCGAACAGTACTTTCTTCGAGAAGGTGAGACGCTGATCAGTCTACATGATCCGGAAGCTGAAAGGCGATACTTCATCTCCATGTGGCTGTGGTATGCAGTTGTGCGCTTATGTCTGGCATTATGCGTCGCGCTCGGTCAATTCACTTTCACACCTTATCGTTGATACGCTTCTAAGGTGCATCAGGACTGAACAGTGGGAGGCCGCCAAAGTATGGGGCGGTAGGAACGTAAACGACGGCCCTATTATGGACGAGCATATAGTTGCGGCAACGATAACTTCTTTGAAAAAGCTCGAAGGACTGCTTATTCTCTACGGTATCGGTGTTTAGCATCGGCACTTTATCGCGAAGCACATTATTAACCATTATTAACTCTTCGTTGACACGTCTCCTTTTTTCGATCGACTTTGACATGCCTGGGTGGCTCACACCCAGAAATAATTTTTGAACGACTGCCATTCTCATCTAAAGAATCCAAACTTTATGAAAAAAATCATGGGTCAATTTCAAGGTCTCTAGAATGTATTCCAATGGTTTTTTTATTGACATTTTGTCACAGTCTTTTCCTAAAAAAATCTAGATTACCATGTGTCGAGAAAACACGAAGGGAATCTTCAGAAAATTGTAACTCCTACAAAGTTCAATATTAGAAGCTAAAACTCTACAGAGTTGTTGTTTAGATATAATATTTTGAGAGAGAAAATAGTTTGTAAGTCGGCTTTGGAAAGAAAGGTATTTATTTTGCATATGGAAAGTACGGAGCGTCAAAATCAGTTTGTGGGTGGCTCACACCCGGAGTGTCAACGAAGGGTTAATCATTAATTAAGTTACGTGTAACCACGGACACCGTGCGTCTAAAGATGTGCACTGTCCCCTTGCCTGCAGTGCACAAGATAAACAGCAGGAACATTGACGCGGCTGCTACTATGACGACCATCAGAAGCATGTTCAAAGGCATAAAGAAAATAATGAAGATCGTTACATTGATAATTCCCAGGTGAAACAATTACCGGTCGAGAGTTTCAGCTGTAACAACTGATTGATAAAGTGGAATTGCAACGTTTTCAACTCCGAATTGTTCTAGGTACATGTTGCTGCAAGCGTATTACTATATGATTAGATTTCAAAAACGCGCGGCGATGAACTTATTGAAACGACTACAAAAGGTGTGCGTGAAGGCCGAGAACAAAATGATTTACGCTTGGGCGCTGCATTGTGAAAAGGTTCTCCGTCCTAATATACACAATTAAAATGTTTACAGCAAGCCTGCTATAAGCCTAAATATTGATCTACCATAGTAACCGTTCAAAGAGCAATAAATACTCGTTTGCAGACTTGGTCCGGGAGCATGTCTTCCGTGCAAAAAGATATGTGGCAGGAACCCACGGACAACAAATTACAACACAACTGGAATGAAATCAATGCAAATAAATCAACCATAATCGTGTATACATTTCCCTTACCGAGACACCCAGTGTGACTGACCATTACACATTTCACATTATTACTAATAATCAGTATTAACGGACTGTTAATAACTCATTAATTGGAAAGCTCACCAAGATCTGTACATTAAACTGCAATCCCAAAATAAATAAATAAATTCACTTTGGAAAAGCTATAATTTAAAATGGCATTGTATTCCGTGCATCCATATATCATCGTCCATAGAAGCAAATTATTTTTCTAAATAATCTAAAGTGTCACTGATTCATCACCGTCCAGCTTAAACCGCTGCCCCTAGAAACATGAAATTCGGAGGGTATATTCCTTTTGCGACGTAGGTGCTCGATAAAAAGGGATCTTTTGAAATTCCAACCCGACGTGGGTAAAAAGGGGTGAAATATGTTTTCTCGGACTCCTTATTATTTCTTAGGCCCGATTAGATATCAACTTGGTTTTTATTTGCAAAGATTACCCACACAAATGCCTAAAAACCAGTTTCAGCATTTTGCCATAATCAACCCCTAAGGGAGTGAAAAGGGGTGAAACGTGTTTTCATATAGTCCTTAATATTTCTTAGGCCCGAAGCGAAACGCGGAGGGTATTTTGCTAGTATTTTTATAAGTAGTGTATCCCTGCAAGCATTAACATTTATCGAACGTTTAAACATTGAGGACAAAATAAGATCGCGCACTCTTTCCGCGGCGCGCCGTCCGCTTTGCCGCGATCTTCAATTGTCCACGGCGACGCTCGCGATTGGGCGAATAGGTTTCCGCTAAAACGCAACTTTTACAAATTTCATTCAAATCCTCGGCAGTCCACATAGCGGATCGTTGACTTGAGCGTAAAACACGACCGAATTAGCGTGAAGGGTTTTCCTATCAAAACGCTGCCGATGGTTTCAGTCCCCACCAGTCACATGAATTTCCGCATCGTCCTTTGCAACTTTGTTTCCTCTTCGCGGGGCTCCCAGTTCCGGTGGAGTCGATAACTCAGATCCCGATACGAAACAGTATTGCTTTCGAGTATTGTGCCTTTATGCGGAAGCGTCTTAAGGGGGAACACCACTGTGACGGCCGGAAAAGTAAGCCATTTTTAAGAATTTTTTTCAGGAATAATTTACAGTTTTCATAGAAAATTTTTATTATTTATCTTTAGTACGCTTTCTTAAGAGACTATACAAAAAAAATAAATAGAAAAACATCCATAAATTTTAATATATTAATTAATCTTCTAGACCTCCCCACGCAAGCTGGTCGAATGTGTAACTATGGAACAGCAGGTCCGAAATCAAATTTCATTATCAAATCGGATTTCCTAAACAAATTATTTTTGTAAAAATGGTGCGCTTTAGAAGAAAATTTTCGAAAATCCGCGAATAAGATGGACAGTTTTTCGAACGTATTTAAAAAAATTTGTTTTCAATCAAAGAATCCGTACGTACAACGGAAACTACACTCATATAGTTTATAAAAAAAAATTAAATTTAATTTCGGACCTGCTGTTCCATAGTTACACATTCGACCAACTTGCGTGGGGAGGTCTAGAAGATTAATTAATATATTAAAATTTATGGATGTTTTTCTATTTATTTTTTTTGTATAGTCTCTTAAGACAGCGTACTAAAGATAAATAATAACAATTTTCTATGAAAACTGTAAATTATTCCTGAAAAAAATTCTTAAAAATGGCTTACTTTTTCGGACGTAACAGTGGTGTTCCCCCTTAAAGCAATGCAATGGGGCCCCTGAATAGAACTGAAAATTAGACTTTTTTTTATTATAGCCCCTGGCGACTGCCCAAAGAAAACGGAAAAAAGAGATTAATGTAACCATGGCTGAAGTAATTCAAGAGCTTTATAAAAAGAAAAAAAATTGGATTTTATTCTCTAAATAAATTTTTGCGCAATCGCCTAATGAATTTTACTGAATTTGTATGAAAAATATTCTTATCCATTCAACTCAGCTCCCCCCAAGATTAAATCCCGAGTGCGCCACTGTATTAGAATATCATCGACTTATTTCTGTATGAACCGCAAAGGGGTACAAACGCTATAACGAATTTTATAGAGTGACGTAAAGTACAATAAACCGCGGGTTGTCTAGAAATAATTTTATTTCTATATATGGTACAAATAACACCTATGAAATATATTATTTTCCTACCATTCGCGTATTGGCTTTTGCGAAGCACTTGTTAATATCCAAGTTTTGTACGGTTGCTTTTTCCTCTCTACTTGATTGTGTCTCGGGTGCTCCTTGCATATTATGTATTTCCTGTCATTCTTCCATAAGAGAAGGCAGCTTTTGCAACGGCGATGTAATACAGTTTTCATTTTCAAGCCACAAGCTAGATTATACGAAGGTACCGATGGCTGAAGCAAGCCCATCGAACTGGCTTTATTTAAACATATACTCGACAGATGGTGCAGATATTGTCCATTGCACATGTGATGCACATTACGATTTATCAAGCTCGCTAACGATTTCACTGGCATTATTCTTGGAGCAATAGAACCTACAGTTTGATACATTGTTCGAAATAATGGAGATATATTCATGGTTCCTGCGAACATATTTTAGCAGAATCAGTAACAATAATATCAGTTCGAACGCTGATTTCGCTAAATAATTTACGCCGATATAGTATTTAAACCTGAACTTAATAGATAAAAATGCGTTTAAAAAGCCACGCTTGATCTGTCGTTAAAAAAATATCTAAATTGCTTGAACTGAAGGTTAGAACGATTTGTATAACCTAGAATCACTTTTACTAACCAATAATTCGTAACGATGCTCGTGTCCGGAAATAAATATTGATGATTCCGTTGGCGCTGCACTTTACGCTCCGTTTTAGATTAAAAGAATTGCATTAATCTGGAAGAAAATTGACAATCAATCGAAAGTTATGGTGAACATTGAAATTGAACGGAATAAAGCTGCGTTCACACGTATTGTTTTGATGGGAAAGAAGATAATAATATTTAACTCCGCATTTTAATTAATCCGCTTGTAACTGTAGTTAGCGATTTATTGGAATTAACGAATTAATTGTATATAGGCTAACGGTGACAACGTAAATAAAAGTAACAGGCTGCAGAAATCAATTCGCTATTTACCTAAATATTTACGTCGCTTTTGAAACAAGTTAGTTTCCATGGACATCCGACAATGAGAAAGATTGTTCGTGGTTAGATATCTGATTTATTCGAATAGAGAATTTCGTATTAGAAACAAAATATGCCGAATAAGTACTCCGGCGTATAGAAAACGACATATAAGTTAAAAGAAATAAAATATAACCTGCAAAAGATCGACCGCACCGAGACCAAAAATATATTACTTTCAACGCCTCTGTTCTAATCATGACACTGTTATCATCGATGTATCGTTAAAACGTCTATTCCCTTAATATCCTTCGATCGACATTATGATAATAAGTTATTTCTTTAGGTTATGTCTTATTCCTTGCTCATTGTGTATAAAGCAGTATAAAGAGCTCTCGCTCTCGAAACTGCTCGTACGTTAGTTTGTTATGTGAAAGAATATTGTTTTACAGTTGTACACATCGGTGTTTTATGAAAGTAGTAAACGTTAAATTGTCAAAATGTTATTACGAAAGATAAACAGTTTATTACAAATCTCTGTAAGTATTTCGTAGAATTGGCAAAATGCTTTTAACCATTGCTTGAAATTCTTAAAAAAAATCCTATAAACATCGCGTTGCCGTTACCGTGATCGTACGTAATCCGATTAATTATTTCAGCCACTGATGCAAGATATCTTAAACTTTACAGATCCCTGGTCAGAGAATAAGCAGCCGGTATCTGAACTTTGTGCCGGTGGTGGTAGAGCAAAGTGGTCGAGGCGAACGTGCGTATGATATTTATTCGCGCCTCCTGAAGGAACGGATCATTTGTCTTATGGGCCCGGTATAATCTCACACATTCATACTTTTCTATCTCGTTCGAATCTTAATACCCAAACCCTCTCGGATTGTGAATTACAGAAGTCTATACTGCTTTACAGATCACAGATAACGTGTCTTCTGTAGTCATTGCTCAACTGCTGTTCTTGCAGTCGGAAAGTAGTAAAAATCCAATTCACATGTACATTAATTCGCCGGGTGGAAGCGTAACGGCAGGCCTTGGTATATATGATACCATGCAATATGTTCTTCCCCCTGTAGCGACATGGTGCGTAGGTCAAGCATGTTCGATGGCAAGTTTATTATTAGCTGCAGGCGCGAAGGGCATGCGTCACTCGTTGCCCAATGCGAGAATAATGACGCACCAGCCGTCCGGAGGGGTGTCCGGTCAGGCTACAGATATACAGATACAAGCCTTAGAAATATTAAAGCTGAAGAAACAAATTAACAACTTGTACGTAAAGCACACCGGCGTGGACTTAGAGAAAATAGGTACGTAAGTTTGCGAGATCACACCGGAGTTGTGGTACGCTTCCTACGTTTTATCGACGTGCGTTACGAAAAGTAGCAGGTTTCAATTTTCTTACGAAAAGTAGCACGTTTCGGTTCGCCACGAAAAGAAGCACGTTTCGTCGTTTCCGACGAATATTAGCACGTTTGGTCTTCCGCCGCGAAGACTAACACATTTGGCTGCTTCGCCACGAAGAATAGCGCAATTCGTACTGTCGCGGCGAAAACTAGCACGTTATACTGTTTCGCCACGAAAAATAGCCCCATTTGGGAATTTACGGCGAAAACTAACATATTATTCGGTTTGGCCTCGAAGAATAGGGTGTTTTGGATTATACTGCAGACTGCAGAAACTATCGCGTTTCAGCGCGTGGTCAGTTTAAAAGAATTCAACTGTTGAAAATATTCTTTAATAAATAATAATTCCATCTAATCTCCAAAAGACGTGATAGTTTTCGTGGCAAACCGCTCTAACGTGCTAGTTTTCGCAGCGGAAGACGAAACGTGATAGTTTTCGTGGCAAACCGCTGAAACGTGCTAGTTTTCGCAGCGAAAACCGAAACGTGATAGTTTTCGTGAGAACGAAGGCAAACGTGCTACTTTTCGTAAGAAAATTGAAACGTGCTACTTTTCGTAACGCACATCGTTATAATTTCACAGAGCGCTGTATGGAAAGGGACAATTTCATGAGTCCGGGCCAGGCGAAGGAGTTCGGAATAATAGACAAAGTATTGGCGCACCCTATGCAAGAAGAAACGGAAGCGGACGTCGCAAAGATGACGGAGACTACCCTGGAAGTCACTACGCGGCCTTAATATTAGGGATTGATAGACAGGTGTTATTTAAAATTATGGAATTATGAAATTTTATTAAAACGTGTATTTATCAATATTTAAAAATAGTAATAAAATATTTTTAAAACAATTACGGTCTACGTCTATGTCTATGTTGTGTATGTAACTGCAGTTGGGCAGAGTCGGCGTGCCGATGTTTCCGACACTTTACGCACGTACGGAACGTGGGACAATTGACTTTTTATACGATGAACATACGAGACGATAATAGTCTCGATAGTAAACCATTTAAGTCATTTCAATGTCATTCCTCAGGCAAGCATAGCGTGTGTGTATATCACCAAGCATGTTTTTATATAATAAAAAGTATGTAATGCCTACGTTTCTAGGAAGGATTGCGTTACGAGATAATGGAAGACGAGATTTTGCGCGAGAGCGTATGCAGGTATATACAAATTATTGGTAATTTTGATTGAAAGATTGGCAGTTACTCGCTTAAAGTATCCTTAAAAATATATGGAGTTTTATGATCCCATTAACAGTCTATTATCACCAAAAGTACTTCGTAAAAAGGACGGAATCGTTTATATATCTGGATGCTAGACAATGATAAAGTAATGTTTACTTTAATACTAGCTTCTGCAAAACCAGTTTCGTGTATCTTCTTGGATCGCGGGACCCGTGCCGTCCAGTCTGATTCACTGAGGGCATACTTGGGCGTGCGCGAGCATCAATATATCCTTTTTCTCTTTAGGAAATCTAAGTTCTCTCCCAGCCAAGCGCGCTGTTTCGAGCTCTCTCTCAGCTAGCGCCAGTTCCATGGCGACGATGCCGCCGCCGCTTTCGTGCTCCCTTGCCACCCAGTCTAATGCCATCTGGCTACGCATCTCATCGTCCAAAGCTCTATGAGTGTAATGAGCGACTACTTCCTGTCTGCTGCATTGCCTCTCCCTCATAGCTTTCAACGATCCGTTCCAATGAAGCAATTGAAAGACTGTCATTAACTCTTGAAATTCTAACATAGTTCTCCCGCGATTGCATTCTAACATAAAACGAAACGCACCGATACCTGTGTTTGGATCCTCCTTCTCATCTCCATTTCCCTGCAAGCGAAGACTACTTTGAATACGATAAATTGCTAGTAGCGACGGTAGGGTGGCTCTTATTTTCGATTTTTGAATTTTCTTCGGGGCACCCTCCAGAATAGTTCCAAATAATTAAAAAAAAATCTGTGTAAAGTTTCAGCTCGATCAGATAACGGGAAAGGATGCCCCTGGGCCGTTAAAAAAAAATTTTTTTTTTTCTTATTTTCAGTGTTTGATATGTGATGAATGTTTCCTGAAAAGTTGGGGTCGAAATTCGCAAAAATATCGGAGATATAGACATCAGATATTTGATATATTGATCATTTTACCCGAAATCATGACGTCTATATCTCCGATATTTTTGCGAATTTCGACCCCAACTTTTCAGGAAACATTCATCACATATCAAACACTGAAAATAAGAAAGAAAAAAATTTTTTTTTTTGCATATTGCGGTATATGCCCCCTCCCCTTAAATGTTTAAAAAATAGTCCTCGAAAATAAAAATTCCATTTTCTTTGTTCACCTTCATAAATAAAAAGCGTTCTAGAAGCATTTAAACTTTCAAAATTTGAAAAAAAAAAGTTTTTTTTTTAGTTTTTCGTTTTTTTTCGAAAACCGTTTGTCGCACGAAAAATAGTAATAGAACAAAAAAGATGTTCCTTGTCCGGATCTACAACTTTTGTTTGACATATTAGATTTAAGGGGGTATTCTGGTCTGACGAGGCGTTTTCGTCGCGTTATTTCGGAATTTTTTTACAAAGAACCCATCAATTTTATTATTATTTAGTTTATTGCTACATGTTTATTGATGTTTGAACTATCTTTACAAATTTTGTCAATGGAAAAGAATTAAAATCAAACGCAGTTGACTGTTTTAAAGTAATGGTGAAAAAAAAAAAACATGGTGTCACGGTGTCCATGATTGGGCTCGTTCTAGTGATCTATAACAAAAAATGAAAAGAGATTCTATATCTGTATGCCTGTGGCTATCGTCCCTACCAGAATTATGATAAAATATTTTGTTTTTAAACTTTCACAGACCTTTAAAGTTGAAAAATTGTGCGAAAATCGAAACTTAATTTTCAAACCGCCGCCATTTGCTTAATTTTCAATATTTTTTTATCATTCTGGTAGGGACGAAAGCCACAGGCATACAGATATAGAATCTCTTTTCATTTTTTGTTATAGATCACTAGAACGAGCCCAATCATAGACACCGTGACGCCATGTTTTTTTTTTCACCATTACTTTAAAACAGTGAACTGCGTTTGATTTTAATTCTTTTCCATTGACAAAATTTGTAAAGATAGTTCAAACATCAATAAACATGTAGCAATAAACTAAATAATAATAAAATTGATGGGTTCTTTGTAAAAAAATTCCGAAATAACGCGACGAAAACGCCTCGTCAGACCAGAATACCCCCTTAATCAATAACTTGGAAGACGTTATATAAAATCGACTTCGCGAGCTGTTAAATAATGATTTAAATGTTTAACAGCCCAGGGGCACCCTTTCCCGTTATCCGATCGAGCTGAAACTTTACACAGATTTTTTTTTAATTATTTCGAACTATTCTGGAGGGTGCCCTATAGAAAAACTTTAAAGAAAATTTTACCAATAGTAAATAAGAGCCACCCTAAGCGACGGCCGCTCACGAACGAGCAGACGATACAACATACTTGCGTTTGATTGCCAACGCCGTTGGAGGTGGCGGAGGGCTTAGCGAAGCTAGCTCTCGCCTCCGCGACGGCTTTCTCTATAAAGTCGTCCGTTATCTTCCTCGCCGGGTGCTCGTTAAACACTGAATTCATCAGGGCGATCTTCGCCGCCGATCTACGCGCCTCCGCTTTAGTGGGGCACGTTTGAAAGCTACCGAAACAAGATCCTCCTGGAAGGGTCACATAACATACATAAGGCGGACTGGTACCGGGTACCGATTCATAAATAACTAAAGCTCCGTTTCTTAGCTGCGTTCCTCTGCTCTGTTTCATTTGCCAGAATTCCTGAAGAGCCTCCACCACGTTCACTACGAAAAGAAAGACAAGATCTTGTTACGCAGCTGGCGAACAAATCGAGAGCGTTTCTCGTCTAGAGACCGATCGATCGTACCTCTTCCGTAACCTTGCGTGTGCTTCGCAAAACTATTGACAACAGCCTCCACTGCTTCCTTTAACACCTGCTTGTCTCTAGCATCTACCAGTCCACCTGTGATACCCATATTTTCAGAAACACGGGACTTTGTCTTAACTGGCATTATGCCCTGCATCACCCTTTAAAGGTTTCTGTGCATTTACGTTCTAGAAGCACAACAGTTGCGGAGAACATGTAAATATATTAATATTCCAAGGGTACAGCTGACGGCAACGTCGATATCGGAGAAGCCGAGCAACTAAAGGGTTCGATTCGAAATAAAAAAGGAGATGTCGTTGACAATACGTAAACGGAGGTTTTCTCTCGGTGCGGCGCGGCAGAGAGAGAGAGGGTAGAACGACTGTAGAACTGACTGGGACTAACGAAGCGAGAAAATCGGGTGCGAGGAGAATGTCTACGTACGTAATTAAAATCGGCGGGGCAGTGTTAGCGAGGATTGTCTTTCTGTAATGTTCGGTCGGACGAGTGGCGAAGTTTGCGGGTTGCGAATAATGAGGCGGTATAACAATTGCTGCAGCACCGAATGCATCAGACGCGAGACGAAACCCAGGAGGCCCACCTGCAGAGAGACCCGGATGCCCAGGAATTCGCGTAAATTACTCTCTGATCGGCGCACCGACCGCTATGGGATCAAATTGCAAGGCACATATAAAGCGTTTAATGGCCCCGGATCACTGACGATTTCCAGAAAACCAGGGCTGTCCGCGACACTTGGGCGCCCTGTTCTGTGCTCTGTCCAGTTCTGCCTGTACTGGTCACTACTGGCCCCTACTGGTCTGCCGCGATCCCGCAATGCCCAACATTGCTAATCGAGCGTCTGTCAGTGCTTTCCACCCAGAGTGCCTATTTCTGAAAACGCATTCTTACGTAGATATAAACAGGGAAACGCAAGTTTACCCGTTGAATGTCCTGCTTTTAAATTAACAAGAAATATTAACATTACCACAGACAAGCTATAGGATAGACTTTACATCGTATGGGAGTTCGTATCATACGATCTGAAATACCGACTTCGTGAAAATTTCATGCTTTGTCGCGCGCCCTACGTTTGAAAACGGTAACTCCGGGGAGCCATATTCAATTCGATTTTGCACGTCGGTAAAGTTAGGATCGTCTTGGGCGACCGTACGTACGGTGTGGAGAAAGTGGCTCTTTCTATTCCTGGGCGCGCCTTCCAAGGAAATGCCTCAGGTGACGAGTGATGACAAGCGGCGATGGATATCTATATATAAATTATTTATGTTCATGTAGATATTTATATATTGAAATATAAATATATATATATATATAAATAATTTATGTATTAATAGATTATCTAATATATCATTATATAAATATATATATATATATATATATATAAATAGTTTATATATTAATAGATTATTTAATTATTATTATATAAATATATATATATACATAAATAATTTATATATTAATAGATTATCTAATTATTAAATAAATAAAAATACATATAATATAAATTATTTATATATATGTATATTTATGATTTAATTATATATATAATTAAATATATATTCCCTTAATTAAATATATTAAATAGATATGGATATATAAATTATTTATAGGAAGGAGGAAAGAAAAGATAAGGAGGGAGAGAGAGTAAAATGGCATCAAAGAATAATAGCGTGCAATAGAATAGAATGTAATAGTAGGAGACTGACTAGTTTTAATAGAAAAGCGGATAGTATAGGAGAAAGTATGCGAGAAATATATAGAGGCGAATAGGGTAAGCGAAATGTAGAGTGGGGTGGATGTATATGAGTGAGTGGGAGATGTATGTAGGGATGAGGTTAAGAGGAATTGTAAACCAAGTCACATTTCTGGACCGCAAGGTCGAAATTAAATAAATATATATATATATATATATATAAATTATTTATATATCAGATAAATAATTATACAATAAGAAGCTTATTAATCTATAAGTGATTTATACATAAATCAAAATTTATTTTCTTGTATATCATTATCTATAAATAAATCTTTCGAACTTGATAATATACAGATTATTTATGGATTCATCGAATTATTAATTAATTTAGTTCAATATAGTCCATAAATCTATCAATAATAATTTAAATAAGATCAATAGATAATCTATATATATATAAATAATTTATGTATTAATAGATTTCTTTCTCGCTCTCGATGCATGATATTTTCTCTCTGGTTAGAAGACACCGGATATATGCGTGTATTTACCGTTAATTCTAACCGCTTGCGGCGTCGTGATCATATTCTATCCTGAATCGGTAACGTTGCATGTGACACGAAAGTGGTTAGGGAACTTTAAAGCCCCCGAGCCGAGTGACAAAAATTTACATTGGATGTTAGGTCTATCCTATACCTCGTTTGTGGTATATGGCATTCTAGACAATGTAACTAGACGTTCCGTATTATGCTACAAAGTCCCGGAACATTTTCATCAATCTTATATGCCAGTGTCTACGAAAGCATCTCAATATTCCTGATTTAATTCCGCTGAAAACGAATAATGGAGCTTATGTCTAGTATTTTAAGGAGCTTGGGGAGGGTCTGGGGAGGGGAGAGTTTAGAAGTTAGTTCGTGATTCAGCATTAGGGTTCGGCAGAAAGATGGTCGCATTAGTCATTGAGTTAGTCCCGTTGATTGCCACCGGATAAACAAAACATGTATCGTTAGAACGAACTCATAGAACTTTGCAACTTAGAAAACCCATGGTAGGCCAAATACGTGGCAAAAGGCTGTTCGTCTTCTTCTCGTCATGGTTCAGAATCCCGATCAACAATTTTACGCGCGCATATTTCCCGCGTGGTCAGGGCATAAGTGCATGCTTGCATAGAAAAGTGCATCTGTGTGCGTAGAATGGATCAGCTGAGCGCCAGCTGTGCTCCTCGTGTCGACCAATAGGAGAGGCGGAAGGATTGCACAGCAGCGCCCCGAATACACGGCCGGTACCCACTGCTTCGGCGTTCCCGCGAAAGTAATTCGTAAACGTTAGTTGCCGATTTAAAAGCACTGTTCTGCCCGCGTGTGCCTCCTGTTCCGCGTGCCCGGCATCGTTTTGGTAGAATCGTACACGATGCGTTCGACGGTAAAAGTATTTTCTGGTGTTCCGTGAAAAACTCGTAGGAAAATCGAGCGGGAAATATAGATGCGCAGTGCGCGTGGGTGTTGCAATTCCTCGGACTTATACAACGTGTATATCGAAGATTTCGTGTCCCGATGCGAATGTATCGCGTCGCAACAGTGCAACACGTCTCCCTTTGTTCGCCGATTGTTATTTGTGCCAGCTTCTAAAAGATTTTACCGCGTAAAAGCGTCGCGAGAACAGGGCGTCTGTCAAGGGGACGCCAATGTCCACCGTGCGTCTACGCTTGTTAAATGTGATGCATATACGCCGAAGTATCGCTGTTTGTGGGCTGAGAATAAGTAATTAGGCTTCGAAGAAGCTGTCCTGCGAAAATCAGAAATTTTTTTGCCCCTTTGAGGTTATGGTGCGCATATAGAGGGCGTGACAGTGCTGGATTGCAAGCAGGGGTTGGTCACTGTTTCGCGCGCTGGTCTCCCGCGCTTCGACTTCCACGTCCCTTATTTTTCCCAATAACTACTGTTCTGCGATAGTTGGAGGCGTGAAACGGTATCAGAAAAGATCCGGAGAAATTTCTGTGCCACGTAACCGGCTGCGGACGAAAAGTTATGGTATAAAATATTAAATGAAAGGCAGCCAAGTATAGGTGCATTATGGCGATCGAGTGCATGTAAAGTTCGCGCGCTCGCTTACTTTTCGGCATATTTCTGGGAAAATTCTCAAGTGTACGCTACAGAAATTCAGCGGACGTTCGATCGAACCACTGGCCAGTTTATCTGCGAATTAGAAAACTCTGTATACGTTTGAAATATTTTCTGAACACGTCGACAATTTCGCAGCAAGATGCCACAGACGAGGTGAGTGAACGACTTTCCATTTGGTCACGAAATTTCCTCCGATCCTTTCGATCCTTCGCTGTAAACATTAGCGGCTCACTTAGAACGGTTCTAATTGCTTCGAGCATTTCGCTCCGCTTCTTAATTCGACAAAAAATTCGAGAATTATGCGTGTATAACCTTTTTTAACTGCTACTCGCTACTGAGAAGCTTTCGGCAATGTTGCGCGAATAATATTCGCGCAAATCTTTATTCCGCCGTTTTACGAGCTATTTACGATTGTCCGCAATACGATATAAGATTTATAGACTCCATATATGGTTCGAAAAAAATATTACGACCTCCTACAAAGTATTTCTCTGCTACAAGCCACGAGTGATCCACACGATTCTATATTCTCCGTTTACTCCGCACGAACGGCTCGTACAAAATCGAATGCACCGCGATCACAGCAATGAATGGGCGTCTTTTTTGGTTCCATCAGCTTGCAGGGAAAAAAATCACAGACATACTTGCAAGGCGGCAAAGTAGCAACACAGTCTCTGAAACGTAAAAGACGTGCAACAGAAATCTCCGAGGATTCGGAAAACGTGTATCCACCTAGCAAAATTCCGGCATTGGCGAACACCTCGTACACGGAATCCTGTCATACTGTACATCCTGCGGAAAATTCC
Organism: Andrena fulva; assembly: GCA_946251845.1. Taxonomy (NCBI): domain Eukaryota; kingdom Metazoa; phylum Arthropoda; class Insecta; order Hymenoptera; family Andrenidae; genus Andrena; species Andrena fulva. The sequence continues at coordinate 52,926,796 of OX276329.1, read as the reverse complement.
TGCACGCCGCATCAAGTATCCCCGTTGAAAGAGCAGCAAGAGCCGGCCACATGGTCCGAACTACGAAGTGCCACTTGCTTTTTAACGCCGTCTTCCTCGAGCAATGTATCGAACAGACCTAGTCCCTTGCCTTCGTTCCCATGGGCCGATGGCTCCCAGGTCTGGTCTCTCATGTGTCTGGGAGATCAGAAGACTATTACACAGAGGAATCCGCAAATGTTTCAAAGGCATCCAACGCTGCAACCAAGGATGCGGGCAATTTTGTTGGACTGGTTGATCGAAGTGTGCGAGGTATACAAGCTACACAGAGAAACCTATTATCTCGCAATGGATTATATAGACAGATACCTGTCCATTCATCAAAATGTACCCAAGAATCAATTACAATTAATAGGTATCACGTGCCTTTTTATAGCTGCCAAGGTTTGTATTTTTCACTTTAATTTCTCGCGTATCGTTCATAAATTACATAATCGCTTTACGGAAATCGATCAGATTTTAAATTTCAAATTTTAATTTTCTTCTTTTTTTTTTTTTTTTTTCGTAGGTCGAAGAAATATATCCCCCGAAAATAGCAGAGTTCGCGTATGTCACTGATGGGGCATGCACGGAGGAAGAAATTTTGGGGAAGGAACTGGTGATTTTGAAAGGCCTTGGATGGAACTTATCCCCTGTCACGGCTCCCGGCTGGCTTAATATTTATATGCAGATCGAGTCGGGCGACTGGTCAAGGCCGAATGCTTTTATTTATCCTCAATACGGAGGCCTACAATATTCCCAGGCAGCTCAGCTGTTAGATCTGGCCACGTTGGACGAGCGAAGTTTAAAGTTCCCGTACAGTCACATAGCGGCGGCAGCTATCTATCACACGCTAGGAAGGGAATGCGCTCTGAGGGTATCGCGTATCCCGTGGGAGCAGCTTTCCACCTGCGTGAAATGGCTCACTCCGTTCGCGATAACAGCCGCGGAAGAGGGCTCCCAGTTCCTGTTACGATCCGCGGTACCACCTGTGGAGTCTCATTCCGGATCGGGCCTGAGGGCAACGGTGCCGAATATAGTAATGGACGAGTCGCACCGTATACAAACGCACGTGGTCGATTTGAACATGCTGGAAAGGGCGCAGCAACGATTAACGGACGAGATCCCTTCGACCGACGCGCACGAGTCCGATTCTAATCCCGAGTCCGGCAGACAGAGCCCGAATGAGAGCGGCCTCTTAACTCCGCCATCCAGTAGTCAGAAGAATTCTACAACACCCTCGCGTCCTCCGCCACAATTACATCCGTATACATAATTAAATATTTACAGGCGCTCCGTATTGTAGCATGAAGCGTTTCGTTTGCTAATTGTTGGTGAATGATTTTAATTAGACACGGTAGCGTATATGACTACTAGGAGATATCATTTAAATGCTTGAAATAGTTCTGGCTTGCGTAAAATTGCACACGCGCCACTAAGTACGGGATTGCACTAGTGCACGATAGTAGCGGTGTATCGTGTATCGTATACTGTACTATCGTATATACCTAATATGGTGCTTCCCATTTTTAAATCCATTGTCCCGCGCGATGGTACTTCAGTTATAGCAGTAAGACTTACAAGTACAAGGTGTTAACCATCTTCTAAAGTGTTCAAAGTAGCACTGAATTTATTTAACATTTACTTGTTTTATCATAGACATTAGAGAGAGAGAGAGAGAGAGAAAAAATGTGCCTTGTGTGAAGGGATGTAAACGTACGCAAAAGCCTATGGCCAATTTCTGTGATTATACCCCTGCAGTGAAACTCGATGCATTATATTAATACGTTAGGCTGAATTAATAATCATTACTACTACATCCACGAATCTACGCAAGATTAGTGCCTGGAGAGAAACTAAAGTGTCCTTAAAGAAACTGTTTTTATTGCCTCCGAAATCGAAGGAGAACATTGTGAATAGTATTCTTTTATATAATTCGCTTTATTTTAACGCAACGTATTATAACAATGCGTTATCGAGCCGGGTGAATGTGTTTTTATGTATATGTATATTGCGAGGTACTAATAATAGGAGAAAAAAAAGAGGGTGTGAGGGGATGAATGCACGCGCGATCGATAAGTCTACTAATTATTGAATAAGATTGAAACTTCGTGATCGATGTACACTGCCTTGCATGTAGCGACGTGGCGGTTTATACACATTTGTATGAAAAATTTGACAATAAACACTTGTAAATCTCACGAGCAAATTCGATGCTTTACCTTGGAGGCGGTCATCATTCGCTGTAGGGATGATCCGAAGCTAATAGAAATTTCGCTCGGCATAACTTACGCGGATCGAGCTAATCGAAATCTGCCTCCGCGCGTCGCTCAAACAAGAATCGATCGTCGGAATTGACGTTACCGGCTGGGAAAGCAGCAAAAGCAGCGCCACGACGATCCTTCGAGAAACGCGACAGCGCGATCCGATTGGCTGTTCCGCTCGCATTCAAGTTGTCAAACGGCAGACGGCCGTTAAGAAGGCGGTTGCGAGCTAAACATTGTAACGGTGGCGAAATCGAGGACCGTGTGCGCGCGATTCTTTCGTAGTTAAGTCCTTTATGCGTCCGAGTATCGTAGCATATCCATGCACCAACCGTGACGTGAAAAGTGACAAGAAAACCGAAGGTGAACGTGTGCTTGGCGCAAGTCGTGTCTTTGTTCGTAGCGTCGAAGAAGAGGGAGCGTGAATGCCAGCGCCGATACTAGTGCTCGTCGGTTTGTGTGCAAAACGTTTTAGGGTCCAGTAAAGTGTGATTAATAATTCGTCGAATGCACGTGACTGCGCTGACAACGAATTTCTAGGGAAGATCGAAGTCGTTTCGTGGCGATGTCGAGTCCGAGGAGCATCGGTGGTTCGGTTCGCGAAGGAACCCGGGTGGTGCTCCGAGAAATCACCGCATCCCTTCACAATTCACCTCCGATGCAACCGTCTCGTTGCAAGGTATTACCACGTTCTTGCTTTCTTCTACATATATTCATTCGACAGCTCGTTCCCAGGGGCACGTGACCGCGAGCCCTCAACTTGCTCGCCCATTTAGCTTTCTTATTATTTTTTTTCATCGCCTCTTTTCTCCCTCTCTCGTCCCGCCTTTCCTCTCTGTTTTTATTGCCAACAGTTGCTAACAGCCGGAGAATCCCTATAAATAAACCCTGAATCTCCAGGAGCACCTTGAAACGAAAATAAGTTTCGCTTCCCGGCACAGGGGCATTTCTTTCGCGTCCGAAAAGAACGCATGCCTCTATGGAACTTATATCAAATTATTCTACGCAGACAGAAAGGCGTCGTGCCTGCGTCTGCGTTTCCTTTATACGCAGGACGCCGCATGTAAAACAGTTCGTAACAGGTTATGCGAGGACCCGCGACCGTAGGCAACTGTACACTAATTATTTATTCCTGGATATCGTAATATCTGCCACGTGCGTGGAATCGTAACTTTTGAAAAGTACAGTTAACACGCGACAGACGAGAGCCGCATACCCACGGTTTCTGCGATTCGTTCGTTCGTGGTGCACGGCTCGCATTTTCTTGCGTGTATCGGACAGAAACTGGTTTATTCCCGGCTGAAAACCGGTTCGTTTAATTATCGTAGAAAGGGCGCTGCATTTCCGTTCGATTTTTTGTTTACGGAAATAGCAGCAACGAAATTATCTGCAGTGGCATACAATCCTATCTTGCACGTGTGGGGATCAATGTGTCGGATGAGAATAGACTATCAGCTATGAAAAAGTGAAAAAAACTACACGTCGGAGAAAACGCGTTAAAAGTCCGTTGTATGCTTCATAGCTACTCACGCCAAGCTACTTAACATTCATGGAAATTCAAGTATTTATCGCTTCGATCTCACCTAGCGTACAGAAACACTCGATCTCGTTCAATCTGCACACGTTTAACACGCAACTATCTCCATTGGGGAGAAAGCGCGAATTAATCCGCACCGGGCGGGACAGAGATTATGAAAAGTAATAGTTCGAGTTATTATTATTATTATTATTATTGAACTCAACGGGAGAACCCTTTAGAATACAAAGTGTAGACAAAATACTAAGATAAAGAAAACATACAATAAAATACAATAAAATTAAAAATAAAATAAAAACGAAAAACATAGAAATATAATTTGTATAATTATTCTGCTACATCCCCCGTCACCGAGCGCGTCCGCGCCGAACCTAGCGATTTCTGGCCAGAGATCGATCGAAATTTCTGATTTACCATCGCAGCAGCAGTTGATTAACGTTTATCCACGTGACGCCCTAGATAGCGCCACGCCGGTCGCACCTCTGCTACCGGGGAACGTGTTTCACCACTTGGCTTCCATAGTTGGTGTTCTTTGCAGCATAATGCCCGTGCGGCGTGTGCGCGGTCCGACGTGTTGGAGCGGTGTGGGAACGGCGTAGGGAACGGCAAGTTGTTGGTACGCGTAACACCGTGGATCGTGGCAGGACTGTGGCGATGGCTTCGTCGTCGCCGGTGTCTTACCTTTAGCTTACTTACCTAGAAGCTCGCCCGGCGTTAGACGCGATCTAGCCGCGACAGCTCGGGTCGCGAGCGTCGTCGCAGAATCGTTTCCACGAAAGAAAGTGAGCCGAGCCGAGCCGAGCCGAGCCGCTACGCCGTTTTGCCAGCAACAACCGTACGCTCCGCCGTCTCTCTCTCTACACGTATATACACGTACACACGTCCCACGCGTACTTGTGTGTACGCAGTCGGGCCTCTGTCGCGTCCGCGAAATCGCAGTGGTAGTGGTGGATGTCTAGAGTATCGACTGGAGAATGCGCTGCGCTAATATTAGAATTTCGGCCAGAGATATCTTCCGTTGACCGTCAAGTTCGGTGAGTGCTCATGCTCTTCCGGCGAGTTTCTCACGAAGAGGCGAGAGCAGGCTGCGAGCGCGTGATATATACCGCTCGCCCATTCGACACCTATCTTTCCTCGGTCCGGTTTAACCACGTCGCGTCAAGCGTTCCGACCGATGCAGCCTGCTGGCGAATACCGTGCAGCGATTCTGCAGCTCGATGGTTAACAAGCCGCGAAGTTATCGAGCACGGAGGGACGAGAGAGAGACACACCCCTCCGAGAAATGGAGAAGTGTCACGCATTCTTTCTCACTGTCATCGCGACCAGATGAGAATGACTCATACCTCGATAGGTGTGCGTGTACCAGTGGAGACGAATGCGTGTGTGCCCCGCAGCCGCGTTGCACGGCTCTCGATGATGTCAAGAACGCGCCGAATAAGGAGAGCTCGGGCTTCTCGAGTTTCCAAGGGAATTACTTCTGATTGCATCGGCTCGCTCGCTTCGACACTTTGGATACTCCGTGCTCCAGTGAACGCGCTCAGTTTACACTATAGATTTAACCAGTAAAAGCGCATTATCGAGTCCAGGCTCCGGAGTCGGTCACGCTCCACGGAGATGTTGACACGGTACTTCTTCACGTAAGAAAAACGAATTTCAGAGTGAATTTATAGAGAATAGGCGAGCTTTGATCCATCGATCGTACCGGAAAGAAATTTTTCAATCTACAGTGAGAGGAGGGTTATTTCTTATTGGCCGCGAATAAGGGCTCCCGAATTCCGGACGGTGTTGGCGGGTGCGAACGTTTCTAGGCCATTCGATATCCACTGCCCGGGATGCCTCTATATTTTTGTAATCGATTTTCCGCGTGTAATTTATGCATTTTTGCTAGGATGCGAAGGATGAGATTTGTAGGATAGGCGTGCGATATATTTGCGATATGTTTGGCTGATATTGCACACGCGTGGTCGACAGGGCACTTGCTGCTTACTTATCCTCTATTGAGATGAAAGATTCGGTTAATATTGACTCGTCGATATTTCATTTCGTGGAGTGCGACGCTTAACGGCAAGCGGTAGTGGAGTGTTGGATTAGCGCGAGGTTTACGTGTTCTACTTTCTAACTGCGCGTGGTTCCCACAGAGTAAAGCTTTGTACAATTCGCGCGATTTTAAACAGATTCGATCCGATACAAAAAGCCGACGGAACTCAGGGCGGCTGTCTTGGTCTTGATTCTTTATTAATATTCTTCCTGCTAATTCGTTTGATCGGTGTCGGAATTTTGCCCCGTTTCGTTGTTGCGCTATAATTGAAGCGATAAGATTGTAGAATGGAATTGGAGAGATAAGACTGGACTCTGGTGTTACTGGGCAGTATAAAGAAAAAGAGAAACCGTTTCGAATGGACTGCATAAACGAGAATGCGTAGCTGGTAATTAAATTGATAATGCACCAGCAGGTGTTGCATTAGGAAATTCTTTGAAATCGGTGAGTCGTGTGCTTTGCAGAAAAGTAAGAGGTTCAGCATTCTAACACAGAAATGGGTGGATAGTTTAACAAGCAAGATGATGGCCGAAACTGACGGAATCGAATGGAGGTGGAGAAAGAAATGTGGAAACGTGGAAAGGGGTGAATGACGAAAGAAAGACGCCTGGTGTGGTCGAAAATAAACGTGTCAGGGGTGAGAACACATAGGTGGGGAAAGGAAGAAAGTTGACTGCGTGGGGTTCCGTGAACTTGCGTGTAAATATGGGTTCATATCGGGCGGCAGTGACACCCGAAAGTGGAGGTTCTTTTCGAAGTCATGGGAAATCTGCTCGTCCGTAAGGTAATCTCGCGACATATACTGCCTAAAATCTAAAGCTTTGGAGAAACCTTCCATTTCGCTGTCGCGTTGATGGATTGCGGAAACTTGCTTGAAATTTTTATTTAACAGAAATACAAAACCTTCGGCTGATTTAACGTAACTATCGGGAGGGATAATTCAAGCGCATTATTGCGCATTAAAAACGCGAATCTTTGTCTTGGGCTTGGAGTCGGGGGAATAAAGGTCACCGCCTCGCCGTTCGATTCGAGCAAGATAGGGATTACTATCTGGAATCATGGTTGAAGAAGGCGCTGCTCTGCCTGCAACCAGAGTTGGACATTATTCGAATATTCTCCGAGTAAAAATTTCTAATAAAATGTAGTTATTCGAGAATAACGAATAAATTTTTATTTGAATAAGAATTGCGAATCAAACGAAGTTATTAAAAATAACCGAGTGTATAAAAATCAGGGCTTGAAAAGGTTCGAAAATAACTGTTTCAAACTGTTATATAAAGGTTCTGACTGAAAGAGTTATGAAGAACATTTATTCTGAATAACCGTTATAAAGAACCTAAATATCAGACTATATAAGTATAAGTTACGGTTCCTATATAGCTCTGTAACTTTTATTTTTTAGGTTCTATATAAGTTCCAAACGGTTATAGAACCGATTCAATAACTTTTATTTTTTAGGTTCAATATAAGTTCCAAAGCGGTTACAGAACCGATTCTTGTAACGATTGTACAGAATTTTATAGAAAATGAAATGACAACATATTACAACTATAGACTACCGTGTATAATCAAATTGTTTAAAAATTATTATAAATAAGTAAGTAAATATATATTATGTACACATTTGTACATACGTATACAATTCTTTTGTAATATGAAGTGTTCGTTAATATAAATGTTTGGTTGTTATACCGATGAGGGTCTAGCTCCCCGATTTGAATGATATTTTAATATGTTGTCAGAATCATGATCCTGATGGTGAGGTGGCCCCTAATTGAAAAACTGAACTTGACAAATAAATGTTTCGATCTATGGTATTCAATATTTATTGCACTTTTTGTTATAATACAGAATAGATATTATAAATTATAATTTTTCAAGTGCCCGCTTGTGGTTCATATTACAAAAGAATTGTATACGTATGTACAAATGTGTACATAATATATATTTACTTACTTATTTATAATAATTTTTAAACAATTTGGTTATACACGGTAGTCTATAGTTGTAATATGTTGTCATTTTCTATAAAATTCTGTACAATCGTTACAAGAATCGGTTCTGTAACCGCTTTGGAACTTATATTGAACCTAAAAAATAAAAGTTATTGAATCGGTTCTATAACCGTTTGGAACTTATATAGAACCTAAAAAATAAAAGTTATAGAGCTATATAGGAACCGTAACTTATAGTTATATAGTCTGATATTTAGGTTCTTTATAACGGTTATTCAGAATAAAGGTTCTTCATAACTCTTTCAAGAACCTAAACCTTTATAATAACGGTTTCAAGCCCTGATAAAAATGTATTCGCTATTCTCGAATAACCTCATTTTATTCGCAATTCTTGTTCGAAATTCTTCGAATAAATTTTTGATCTATTCAATTAAGGGGGAACACCACTGTGACGGCCGGAAAAGTAAGCCATTATTAAGAATTTTTTTTCAAAAATAATTTACAGTTTTCATCGAAAATTTTTATTACCTACCTTTAGTATGCTGTCTTAAGAGACTATACAAAAAAATAAATAGAAAAACATCCATAAATTTTGATATATTAATTAATCATCTAGACCTCCCCACGCGAGCTGGTCGAATCGGTAACTATGGAATCGCAGGTCCGAAATCAAATTCAATTTTTTTTTTATAAACTATATGAGTGTAGTTTCCGTTGTGCGTACCGATTTCTTAAACAAATTATTTTTATAAAAATGGTGCGCTTTAGAAGAAATATTTCGAACATCCGCGAATAAGATGGACAGTTTTTCGTGCGTATTTAAAAAAATTTGTTTTCGATCAAAGAATCCGTACGTACAACGGAAACTACACTCATATAGTTTATAAAAAAAAATTAGAATTTGATTTCGGATCTGCTATTCCATAGTTACCGATTCGACCAGCTCGCGTGGGGAGGTCTAGAAGATTAATTAATATATCAAAATTTATGGAGGTTTTTCTAATTATTTTTTTTGGTATAGTCTCTTAAGACAGCGTACTAAAGGTAGGTAATACAAATTTTCGATTAAAACTGTAAATTATTTCTGAAAAAAAAAATTCTTAAAAATGGCTTACTCATCCGGCCGTCACAGTGGTGTTCCCCCTTAAAAGAAGAAGAAAAATATTTATAATTTACAATGCTCAACTCTGCCTGTAACACCCGATCGTTCCACACAACGAGAGCAAGAATTATACCACCATGCATATTTACAAGCACAAGCTGGGCAGAAGACATGGTCGACTGTGCGTGTACTCGGTTAATTTTCAAACTCGAGAAGATACGAAATGAAAAGGGTCGCGCATACTGCGAGGCCAAATGGACAATCTCTGTGTCGACTCACCGCATTTTCCATATCGCAAAGTAATAATACTATATATGTATCGCGATCGGATGCGAATGAAACCGCGGAGCGAGCGACTGACTTTTTTCGTCCCGTCTGCTCGCGCTGTCCTCTCATAACTGCTCTTGGCACGGATACGCGGTCGAGACTGGCGCGAGATCCAGCAAAACAAAATCCTCTCTCCACCCGTATATTTTATAATTAGTCGCAGCGGCGAACAAGTTGCGCAATTCCTGAAAGAAATCGGCGGGCTCTCGGCGTCAGCTGATCCCCGACTCGCGTTCAGTGAATAACAGACTGGTCGCGGGATACGTACATACGCACAGCGGCGGACTCGACGTGATTCACGCGAAATGGATTATATCAATAAGTTGCTGCACCGTGCTGCCGCGATTCCGCCGAGAACGCTGTCGCCCACGCCACCGGTACTTCCATTCAAACTTCGCGTTTACTTGTCGCGAAACTCCTATTCCTCCGCGATAATCGCCCTCGTCTTCGGCGAACTGAGGAGGGCAGGCTGCGGTATCTAACGGATTCTTAATGATAGTAAAACGTGCGAGCGATTGTGAATATTGTGACGCTGAATATCCCTTGTCAGCCAACACGGCGATTCGCGTGGTTCTCCTTGGGTTAATCTACAGTAATTGAGAGTCTCGCAGGGACACGGGTGTTGAATGCCAGAGTTTCAGCCAGAGATGGGCAAAATTTGTATTCAAACAAAATTTCGGATAACTCAAAATGAAAGTGAAGAAAATCATTATTTCACTAATTTTCTAAACTCCTATTCGTTATTCGAAATTTTATTTAAATAAAAATCTGCCCACCTCCGGTTTCAGATACATACGTGCCGATTGATCTGTATTGCGTAGTTTTCGCGTCCGTGGGATAAGAATAGAATATACTCGTCGAATATCCCGCAGGCTTCGACTAATCCAATTGCTTTTCTGTTGAACAGAGCGGCAGCGACAACACTTCAGTGGAGAAGACAGGAGAGCATGAGGTGAAGGTCCGCTTCACTCGGGAGTTTGCCGATGTTGGATCGATCGGTTACTCAGCGCCGGAGAGCCTCTCGTCGGCCAGCAGTTTCCAAAGCCTGAGCAGCAGTCTAAGCGTGAAGAGCAGCAGCGGCATATGCGCGGACTCGGTGTGCCAGAGCCCGAATCACGCTGCAGATAAGTCCTACGTAAACTCCGTCATACCCGGCGTGGAAGACTTGATCGCCGGTTGCGCCGACATACACCTCGAGGACGACGGGGATCAATCGTTCGACCCGCATCACAGTACACAGGATCTCAGCCAGGACCAGACGTTCACCTCTGCCACCGGCGACCCGATCGACGAGCTGGTCGACGAGCTGATCGAGGATAACATCGCCAGCGATGTAGACTCTCGCTACGTCACGCAGATTATCGACAACGACGGATTGTCCAAGTCACTGGAGCGCGCGTACTCGCCGCTTAATTGTACACAGGATCGCGGGGAGCGACCGATCCTGGTAGTTCCTACGAACATCAGCGTCGTAAAGACTGCGGAGCCCACGGAGAGCGGTGTCGACACGCTCAATTCCACCGTGTCATATAGCGTTGATGACACTCCGCTGCCGCATCACAGCGCGGAGGACTCGAACTTAAATTCTACGGTGTGTCTGTCGGGCATCGAAGCTGTCCCTGTAGTCGCATCGGAGGAAAGTGTCGCGCTAGGCAACGAGTCGACCGAGGCGGGCTCTTTAACATTCAATTTCCAACCTTCTCCGTCCGCGGATTCTGCGACGTCGGTATTAGGACTAGCGGACCATGCGGAAGAGTCATTGCCTAGTATATCCTCGATATCGTCTGTGATCGCGATAGATTCTACGAAAATTAGCGAAGAAGATTCTCGGGAGGTCGAAGAGAATGTGAGGAGCCTGTTGGCAAGATCCTCGTCTCCCTTTAGCGAGCCTAACGCTGTAGTTGCGACTGCGTCCACGCAGAATGTATCGGTACTGACTAGTCCGGACCGGGAGATAGGAGAGAAAAGCGACAGTAGTCTGGCAGAAGCGGTCTCGCCGAGCCCTCATAATGTTACAAACAGTGCAGAGAGTTGCGCAAGCTTGTTAAACGAAACAGCGGTTCTGAGGCCGAAAACGCCTCCAGTTCAGGAGGAGGATTCGACAAGTATTTGCGTGGAAACTGACCGCGACAGTACAGCTGCTGATAACGTTCAGCTTCCTCCAACGGAGGTAGACTGTCAAGCGAGTGTTTCTCCTGTAGCCGAGAAGGAAGAAGAGAGCGATAAGTCGGAGGAACGCTTGGACGCGGGAGGAGTAGACATTGTCGAGGAGCGCTTGGACGCGGGAGGAGTAGACATTGTCGAGGAGCGCTTGGACGCGGGAGGAGTAGACATTGTCGAGGAGCCAGGCGCGTTAAGCCCAGCGAAGGAAGAGGACAGCCAGGAGAGGGAGGAAGAATCGTCGGACGAGAAGTTAGATACGACTCTTACCTTCCAAGATGCCTCGTTTAATTTAGAAACCGTAGCGGAGGTAGATCTGTACACGGAATTTAAGCCGGAGAGGCAAAGCACCACGTTACCTTTACCCGCCATCGATCAGCCGAATTTCGACGAATTCGAATCCGCTGCTGAGCACGTGGCCAATGATATTTTTAAATCCTCATTGGAATTTTCAGGCGAGAACGATTGTTTTGTCACCGCCACGTCCGAAAGTAGGCACACGCAGCATTTACTCGTCTTGCATTCATTCCTGTGTTCCAACATTTCACCGATACGCTAACACTTAACTCGTCATAATTTGCGTTCGCAGTTTTCCAAGACCCTACCAGCTTCGACTTTCTGATAGCTCACGGTAACTCCAAGAGCATAAATCGACTGAGGGCCGAATCTTTGTACGTGAAGTTCGACCCGTTGGTGTCGGATACCAGTATGTTACCCCAAGGAAACCCTCAGCCCATAAACGAGGAGCAGAATGGCAAAACGGACAGCAGCCCGCCCCCAACTATCGTTACTCCGAAACGTAATCCCGCCATAGCGGCCATAGATAGGCTACTTTTTTACAGTCCCATTCCTACCAGTATGACGCCGAAGACGGAGGAGCCTCAGGAAAAGATCGTGAGCATATATTCTGGTTACTGCCGTTCATGTCTAATCTGTCGTTACTAATACGCATGTAAAATACCTGTAGGAACAAGCGACTGAGGAATCGAAATCAAGCGCTCCGCTGATTAACGACGTTAATATAAGCAAAGAGCTAGAATTAGTGAGGTCAACCGTACTGCAATTAGAAGAAGAGCTCGAGAAACAGAAGAAGGAATACGAAGCGGAGCTGGAAAGGCAGAAGAGTGCTTATCAAGAGAAAATTAACAAGCTACAGTTACAAATAGTGCAGGGGATGAAAAGTAAATCTGAGATGACGTAAGTACGAGTTGTTATCCTTAGAATATTCCGTTGCCAATAGATTAGAAATAATTGAAGTAAATGTGTCTCTTACAGGCTCGTAGTCGACGAATACGAAAAATCGATCAGTCGGCTGCTCACGAAGAGAGAGAGGGATCGTACAAATTTCGAGCAAGACAAGGCCAAGCTACAAGAGGAATTGCAGGCGACGAACGTTCATTTAACAAACACGGAGGCTGCGTTCAACGACGTCCATCAAAAGTACGAGAAGCTCAAAGGAGTTGTATCCGTGTATAAGAATAACGAGTTGGTATTGAAAGAAAGCGCGCAGGAAAATATGGAAACTATAAAAGGCTTGGAAGCTCGATACGAGCAGTTGAAAAATTATGCCATGGCTCAGCTTGAAAAGTACGTGTTCGGACGGGATTAACCAGCAGTACGTTAATGTAACGGAACGGCGGAAACGCGTTTTCTAACTTTCGATCGATATTTCAGGGCCAACATCGATCTAGAGGTGATACGAAAACAGCACGACGACGAGACGGTAAAGCTTCACGCTATGGTACGGAAGGCAGAGCTTAAAAGTAATTCGCTGACTGAATTGGTGGAGCAGAAAACTAAAGAGAATAAGGAACTCACGCAAATATTGGACGAAGTGATCGCCAGGGTGGGCCACCAAAACGTGGAATAAAATGCGGAGGCGCGAAGCGGAAGAATAAATGAGTATCGCGAACGCAGCGCGATTAGTCTTTATTTTTTTACTCGCCCCTTAACGTTTTAGACACATCCGAGTGCTAGGTACGATTGATATATATGTATATGTATACATGCGTTGTTTCTAAAATCATTAATTGCAATTTACGTTCCGTTTCAAAGAAGCACCTTTTATTAATTATTTATAAGTTGTGAAATATATATATATATACTATTTTACCGCTAATAAAAATAGGCATATTTAAAACAACCTCTCGTTTATATTTATGCAGTAACAAATACCTAATACTCCGCAAACTTTTAACATTCACACGTTACCCTTTAAAGTTCCACACGATTTGTTATAATACAGCTCAATACAACGTCTCACTATATTCAGTTAAATAAAAACTCACCGTTTCGCGTATGCGTATGCCATCCCGACACACATACGTATACACGAATGCCGGTGACCGATCACTTGTAGTTTGTCGATAAATAATGAATTTCTAGCAGCAATGAGTATTGTCAGTCTGTTGGTCTTGCATCGATAAGAAACAAAACGTGATGCTTCGCTAGCTTCAGCATCCGATCGCTGGTACTGCCTGGCTTACGGGGAATATTCCTGTTTTCCAGGTCGGGCATAAGTTTCTTTATGGTTCGCGCTAAGTTTGTAGCATGCTGCTTGAATTGTGGGTGGGTCATGCCGATTCCTTTACCCCGCAATGCCTCCGCTACCGCCCACAGTAATTTCTACAAACACGCGTTAAAGATAAATTACAAAAGTTAGTGGTGCTGAGAGGACAGAAACTGGGAATCAGGCCCGGATTAAAGGGGGGGGCTCTACAGCTTTCCAGGGGGGCCCCGTTCTAAACCTTCAGTTCTAAGCAATTTAAACTCGTTATTGTTTAAATTTTGGTCCCACCCCGCTTTTCAACCACGGGGGCCCTCGAAGGTTGGATAGCCCCGGGCCCCAAAAATCTTAATCCGGGCCTGCTGGGAATATTTTTCAAAAGATAGTGTACTTTTCTGTGCGTGTCGCTAAGCTCGTTTCTTGCTTCGGTTAATTGAGGCTTATTCTTCTCGATTATATTACTAGACGAGTGTCTGTCCCACGGGGCCAGCGTACTATTGTGCAATTCATGAGGGCAATCAAAAGACAAACTCTTCGCCCACTTGTATCGCGGCCCCTCCAATTCTTCCTCGCTCTTCCGTTTCCTCGACTCTTCCGCGCTCGCCTTCTGAACACACTCGGAATCGTTTTCCTTCGCCTTCTGCGCGAACAGCACGCGTTTAATGGTCTGCAGGCTTGAGCCAGTCTCGAGCAATTTGCTTGGCCCAGCTCGGTCGGCGGGAGGGCTTTGGAAGAGGGCACGTTTCGACGTTTCTACTTTGGAATTTAACGGACTAGCACCGTCTAGAACGAGCCTTCGAGACACTTTCTTCTTCGTTGAACTCCGGGGTGTTCCCCTGGGACTTTTACCCCGCGGACTTTTCCCTCTCGGACTTTTGCCCTTTTTAACAGTGGGCTTTCTACATCGCGGGGAGAAACAAAAAATTAATGTCACATTTGAAATTAATGCAATTCTTCTAATGTAAAGCATTCCGATACTCGGTTACATACTTGATATTTAACACTAGCAATCTTTTATTGTTAAGCGCTAATCCCTGTAAATTCGCGCTGGAAAATGTTCTCCGTCTCCTCGTCAAATGATTCAGCCTCTTCCCTGGACTCTGACCATTGTCGCGTTTAGCCAGAAGGTTTCGTTTCTTGGCACTTCCTGGCGCATGTTTCGAGAACCATACGGTACAAGTAGATTGCGTTTCAGCCCCTATGTATCTTTCGCACAGTTTCGACGTCAGATTTTCGAACTCCTCGATTGTGCTACTTCTGTTGTAGCTGAAATTTCGTCAAGTACCGTTAAAACGTATTCCCGAAAAGATGTATCTAGCGACGAGTAGAAAGATATACGTAGAACGCTAACGCCCTTACTGTATTCCGTGAAACTTCTGAAGATACGCCTCCGGCCATGTCAAAGAGGCAGCTTCTTTTG
The DNA here is from genome assembly GCA_946251845.1 of Andrena fulva. Classification (NCBI taxonomy): domain Eukaryota; kingdom Metazoa; phylum Arthropoda; class Insecta; order Hymenoptera; family Andrenidae; genus Andrena; species Andrena fulva. The sequence goes on along the minus strand of OX276329.1, from coordinate 52,911,469 downwards.
CAGTGACGATGGGACAAACAATCGATTGCTCCCTCGTACAAGCAACAGGCGCTTCTTGTTTCTCACTTTCACGTACAGTATTTTGTACCTGCTCAGGGCTCAAAGTGTCTATCGTACTCTCTGTAGCATCGAGTACACGTTTCTGATCGTTAGGAACTATTTGCTTTATTCTAAAGTTATCACTGGAAATATTATTCTTTACGTCCGACTTATCTATACTGTTATCGACATTATTTGGATATTGTGGATCACAAGCATCAAAAGCGGTGGATAAATTTCTGGGCGTGCTTTTGGTGCGCTGGTATGAATTATTTGTACTTATATTCTCTTTCTGCCGTTCCGCAGAGCCCTGCCTTACGCCTTGCTGCGATTGTTTCTCCGGCAAGGCGCACGGCGCCCAAAACAGGTGGTGGTTCTCGTAAATTCGTAGTAGCAATTCCGCGCAGTCGGTTCTGCAAATTGTGTGCTTAGGCGGCGGAGGCACGCCGCTTAGAAACTTATTAATTCTAGCTAGTAAATTATGGTCAGATTTAGCCAGCAAGTCGGCCTGAGAAGGCTTCTCGGGGCTGACCGCTGCCGCCACCGCTTCGTTCGTTAACGTCTCGTTGTCCTTCGGATCATCTTCGCCGTCGCTATCGAACATCTCTGGGCTACAGACATTCGGAAGTTCTTTCCCGATCGTGGGACTTCCAGCTCTGTTGAAGTAACAGCAATCCATGGCATTGTCTATGGAAAGTAGGCAATTTAATTTATGTAGTAGCCGTAAGAAAATGCAACACTGTCGATTCTGGCTATCCTACGCTTTCTTAAGCTCTGCCTACTTCTTAATTTTCGTAAATGTTGCAGATTCGAATATTTTAAGTTTCGTGTTATTGGCTTGCAATTAAAAGCAAGCCACTTTATTCCCGGTGTTTTCAGGCTACATTTAAAATTCTATCTTAACTGTACATAGTGTTTAAAATACCACCCCTTTAAATAGTGCTCCATTCTATACGCGAGCAGCGGGTGCAATACGAAATGGCTTTTTCAGCGGGATCGTTATTTAACCTGGTAGAAACGTGAAGGTTAAAAGCAATGCAAATAAGTGCGCTACAAGTTCGTGAATGATTTGTATCTGAGTTGCATTTTATTTGGCATTTAAACAACAATTAGCATTCGTTACGAAAACGTGAATGGTCTACTGCTTCGTCGGAGGTACTTTGCGATACCAGGTACTCATCGCATATCGCGGTTTGAAAAGGAAGAGTGAAACAAGCTGTTCACGGGAATACTGTGCAGTAGAAATTCGAATGTACTCACGTCTTTCAATTTATCGATGTTCGAATATTTCTCGGCCGAAAAACGGAATTCATCTGTTTCCTCTCCCGATACGTAGAACAACAGTTCACTGCGCACAACGCTCACTCTTCCGTACGCTCCATACGTCATGCAACTGACGACAGCACGAGTCTAACTTTAAGGCTGCTTTTCGTATTCGTGTTACGCATCACTCAGTCCGACACGTATGAAATATCTGCATTTTTTTTCAATGAAACCTCAACACTGCTTTTTATTTTTGACGAGACGTTTGCCATCGACTTTGCCATTGACAATTACCGTGACATGACGCAGTTACATTGACATGATTACCCGTTATTTCTTCGACTATTAATATCTCGAGAGATACGATTATCTTGAAGAATTATCTACGGGAGTAGATTGTCGACAATTCGAAACGCAACTGAAAAGGACACACACGGGCATATGCATTATATACTAGTATATACAGGGCCGTTCCTGGGTTTTGGCCGCCCAGGTGCAAAAACAATATTGCCGCCCTTATTGATTCAATATTCTTTAATTAAGAATTTAATATGCAGTGTTTACTTTTATATCTATACATACATAATTTTAAACAGTTATCATGCAAAAAAGTTTCGATTATTATTCTTATTAATCCAAATTTTACATATAATAAACGGCCTGCGGCCGCTCCTAGGTTTGGCCGCCCAGGTGCGGGGGCACCTTCTGCACCCCCGCCAGGAACGGCCCTGAGTATATACAATATATCAGTGACTACATGCGATACCGTTCCAACCAACACAGACGCACGGTGCACGATGCATTAACTTCGCACAGCTGGCGTTTCCTTCGCAACCATCCCTTCTACAATGTTTCGTGCATATGACGAAAGGCGAAGCACGCCATAGGCTGCCATAGGCTCTCACTTAGACCATATTCACGAAACATTGTACAGAGGGATGGTCGCGGAGCAAATGGCAAATGCCGTGCTTGAAGTTGTCCATTCTTCGCCGTGCATGACCAGGGGGGCCAAGCTTCCCTCTTACGAAAGTTGAAGCAGAGTTTGTAGCGCCTCCTACCATTAAGGTGCGTACTAAACTGTGAATGTGTGAATCGGGACGTATGTGTATGTGTATACGTGTAATGCACCGCATACTTTATAACCTGTCCACGGATCGTCGCGCCAGCGACACGTATGCAGCAGATAGAAGGATAAACATTGAAATTGAATATTTCTTCTTTTCTTAGGAAAATAAAAAATATTCAATTTCTTTGTATATCCTTCTATCTGCTGCATACGCGTCACTGACGCGACGATCCATGTTCAGACGGCCTTAGACACTTCCTCGCAGTGTTGCCAGATTTTTGACAACAGTTGTCGCCAACCGAGTTGTCTAAAGTCGCCCAAAATCGCCGAAAGTTGCGATTTCTTCAAAATAGCCGTCGCAATTTTGTTACAAAAGTCGCCCAATTGGCGATAAATCGCCCAATCTGGCAACACTGCTTCCTCGTGCTGCGCCAAACCATGGACTTGAAGGACAGTGCCTAGTTGCGGGGGGTTTACTCGTAAGACGGAAGGGGAATCGCCTGTGTAGCCATCTTGTTATGATATACTAGTAGTGCACTCTATAGCCCATTATATATATAGTTCTTTTCTGGCAATTAAATATAACGTATTTTCATCCACCCTATGTATTATAATTCGTATAAATATGTATTATTTATAAAAACATTGATCAATTTATGAAACCTGAGTAATGCAAGTGTAAAGTTTCAAAGTTTACCACGGTATGACATAGATGACACCACTAGTATATCATAACAAGATGGCTGAAACAGCTTGATTCCCCTTGCGTCTTTCGCTTACACCCCTGCGTCAATAAGACTAGCTCATGCACTGTCCTTCAGGTCCATGCGCCAAACATTTACAAATGGCGACGGTCGTCATGGTAACATTTCACCAACGTCGAAAGGTTGTGGGTGCATTCCATGTGACGCATTATGCGCAACGACTGCAGAGAAAACCGTTCCGTGTCAGTCTATGCGTGCATTGATTGCGTTGGTGGAGCATACGATTCCCTAGAATTCTCCCACCTCTAGCGCATAAAGCGTGCAGTTGATGCGCGCATGCGTATTTGTCTCTTTACGTACGCTTTGAAAAACATACACCAAATCGACGCGCGTTACGAAAAGTAGCACGTTTCATTTTTTCTACATGCAGTTATCCGTAAGAAAAAAATGAAACGTGTTACTCTTCGTAAGGAGCGTCGAAATTATGTGGTCCCCTCCTCGAAGGGACAGAAAATATAACCTATAGATATGCTACATGACAATAAATGTTTATTGGATATTTCGTTCTTTTACGCTACATTTGTCAATTTTTTATAACTTAACATCATTCCAAAATATTATTGTTACGCCGCAACGGTATCTTTATGGAATCGGCTATCAAGCATTTAAATCTGTAAACCTAAAAATTGAAGCTAAAATCAATTAGAATGTAATAAAACGCACGAATTTGGTAAACATGAACAAATTAAGCTAAAACTTACTATTTTGATGAAATATACTCAGAAAATGACGTTATGAATGGAAATTTTGATTTCTTAATCACGAATAATTACACTCCACAACTTCCTAATCCGCTCCCCAAAGTGACAGAAAATATAACCTATACGCTATACCCGATTCCATAAAGATACCGTTGCGGCGTAATAATAATATTTTGGAAGGATGTTAAGACATGAGAAGTTGACAAATGTAGCGTAAAAGAACGAAATTTCCAATAAATATTTATTGTCATGTAATTAGCATGTATGTAGGTTATATTTTCTGTCACTTTGAAAAGGGGACCAATCGAAAGATCGATCTTTTGCACCATAATGTTCGATTTTTTTGATCGATTTTACAGTATAGGTCGATCCTATGGAATCGATTCTCGGGGAACAGAAATCGTGTTCCAATTCTATATTATTTATAAAAAAGTTTCCCGGTCTCTGGAAATTTAAACTGAAACTACTTTTCTAGAACATTAATGATAGAATTTTGATTTATTGAAAATTAGGTTATAAAATATCACATAAGACGCTACGTGAATTCCCCCGCCTTGTAAGAAAAAGTAAAAAATTCGCGATTTATATACAATTATATAGCCATGTGGTCCATGGGCATATGAAGAATGTTCAGGATGGAATACCCCTGAAGAATACATTTGTGATTCATGTGGTAATTAATTTTAAAACAAAAAAATAATTTTTTTTTTATTAATTTAACAGTTTTCTCACTTCTTTTGTAAAGAAAAATCATGGCCGGAATTACCCCACGTTAATTCCGTAATTCCAGTCAAATGAACTTTTTTGTGTTATTGCTTCCAACTTTGTTACAACGTAAATTTATGCTTTCTCGGTCATACTAATAAAATCTAGACACTTCAAACTATCAATTCATATAAAATTTGAGCAACTTACACATTTGCTATATAGCCGGAAGTACCCTACGTTCCCCTGTTTGCAGTATTCGAATTCGAAATACAGAAGCACACGTAAAACGACAAATACGAATGCGCGTAATATGCGCATTGACTGCCCATGCTTTTATTTTCTGCACTTGCTGCACGCATTATGAGCTAGAAGTTGGAAGATTCTAGGGAATTCTACGAAATTGGTACTGCCATCTCTGCACTCGCGGTATGAATTGCAACCAACGTAACGGTCTCAATTTCGAAGCGAACAACACATCCCTAGAAGGTTTTAGGCAGGGTCGAAACGAAAGATGAGGAAGGAAGCAAATACGTAGCGCGCATTTTTATTTCTTAAAGGCTTTTACTGCTAAGTTTTTCGAACGTGCTCTTATAATGCTAACTTTACAGCTATACTTTAATCCAGAAGACGTACTAGAGCCTGCGGTTGTATTCAATAGCCTTCAAAACCTTGAATTTACACCGGACGCGGATAATAAATAATTTCATTTTTCCTTTTCGTCCTGTAAAACTCATAAAATATGGTCTTCGCTTTCAATAATTGTCGCTGTTCAAGAACAATAGAAAAACTCAGGTTGAGAAAATCCAGGAACCAATAAAGCCATCAAATTTCGTTAGCAGTCGGTCCCCGATCCTTAGGACGAAGTAACCGATGTAGTTAGGAAGCGTGCTTCGACCACCGTCCAAAAGTCTCGAATTAAATTTAACGTAATCCATCCAACTGCATAGCTAATTGTAAGTAAGTTTGAACATTCCCGCGCAACCTCACGAGCATCAAACGCATCGAAAACCGTTCCGAGACGTTACTGCGGTTCAAGCGCTGTTGGAACGGAACGCTATGAATGCGCGCAGCGACTGCGCTGCGATCTATGCGCATAATGCGTCACACGGAATGCACCCTGTGTGTCGTGCTCACTGATACACCTAGGTATGTGTGTGTGATGTACCTAGCGCCTCCTACCATTAAGGTGCGTACTAAACGGGAACTTCGGCCAAAGAGGAGGTATAATAAGAGGCGTCACTCGACAAGGACAGAAATAACCTAGGGAAATCACTAGACAACCAATTTAAATGCCCATTCGGCAATGATCGCTAAGCTTCGGCAATGATCGGTCAACTGCGGCAATAATCAGCCAATTGCGGTAAGGTACATTTAGCCGATTTGAATATCCCGCTCGAAATAGACAACCAATTTAAATGCCAAGGTCAAGCAAGGACTTCAAAGGTTCCGCCCGGAGTGACGCCTCTTATTATACCTACTCTTTGCTTCGGCCAAACAAAGACGGCTTGGTCCCTGCATGACGTGCATCAGTGGTAAATGGTAAGTTTGGAGAGATGTTTTTGAGCCGTGCGTCCGCTCGGCTGCCTATCTAATCAGTCTAATCTTTACAGTGCTACAACGGAAACAGAAATAAAGCCAATCGATTGCCGTGTACGCTTCGCGTTACAATACCTAAGACTGCGAATTCCGTTTCATTACATCGTCATATTTTTCTAAACATATATGGGATAATAACAGGCTCTTTTATAAACCGTCCGCCGTACGAGATTAATGCCAGTATTACGTTTGAGGTTGAGAAGCAAGCTATTATCCATCTGTCAAGTACGTAAACATAAACATTCCTCCACCTTCTTCGCGTGTCTCTAAATTATAATTAGTGGATTAGAATGTACGTGTCCGGTGCAATATCGTTCTCTCGTGCCGTTTCGTGGTCATTACTTCGTAACAACGGGAGTAATTTTTCTTCCAGGCAAACACGATGTGACGACTGTCAAGAAACGAAGAGAAAGAGCGCGAAGAAATTTTTACTCAGTTTATACGAAGCTTCTGCCTAGAATCCATCGATACGAAGTTTAATTTAATAATATGCTACTCAGGGCTCAACATTTGTATTCCAACGGAGCGCGCCGTGATGCAAACGTCAATTCTCATTACTTATTCAATGCACTTTTATGAACTTTCAATGGCATTGCGTAGCTTATTGGCTCGTACGGACGAAGCACGTGTACATCGGCATTGATCGTTCGAAAGCGAACCGTTCCTAAAAGAAACTAGTCAGCCGAGAACCGAAATGGCGGGGACGACGAGAATTTTCGGTTTGCTACTGTACAAGAATTTGATAGTACGAATGAGACACTGGAAAATGGGGATATTCCTGCAATGCCTGGTGCCCGTCGCCCTGTTTGTATTAATACAAGCCGTAAGAGATTTCAGCGTCCAACCGCCGCGCGTAATTAACGAAACTACGTATTATCCGATCGAAACCAAAGAAGAACTGTCGGTGATAAACAGGGATTTCATATTTTTATATTACGTACCGAAGGACGCGCGCACGGAGAGCATTATGGAAGACGCCAGGATGTGTCTGAGGATGCCGTACGAAAGTAAGCGTCGCCTTTAAGGAGGGAAGCCACTGTGACGGTCGAAATAAAGGCTATTTTCAAGACATTCTTTTATAATGGAATGTAAACCAGCGGCGCTGGCCGTGATAGACACACCGGTTCTCGTTAGATCACCGAAGTTAAGCATCACGGGGCGGGTACTGGGGAAAGATGGGTGACCACCTTTCTCCCGGTACGGCGCTCGCTGCTGGGACCGGAGGGAGAGGAGAGGAAAAAATAAGAGACTATAGTTCGTTGGGCTATATAAGCGAAAATGCTTGAAATGCCATCCTGCTAACCACAGGAAAAACAGAAACAGAAACAGATAATGGAATGTAACTTTCTACGAAAAATCTTTATTACCAACTGAAAATGCATATATTTGACTAATATTTTATGCTCGCAGATTGACAAAATTTTCGGTTGTATGGCCACGGCATACGATAACGTTAGGCTCTGCAAAAAAAAAATTACAAAACGGGTGCACGTGTAACTTTCCAACATTCGATCCGAATTGTAAAATTCGAACGGTTTCTTAAAGTATATTACAATAGCTTCAGTTGCACGTACGGATTTAAAAGAATATTAATTTTTGAAGAAATGGCGGACTTGAGAAGAAATCTTGACCGAATAGTATAAAAAATCAACATGTTTTTTCAATGTTACTATTGAATGAATTATTCGATCAAAAAACTGGTACGTGCAACTGAAGCTATTGTAATATACTTTAAGAAACCGTTCGAATTTTTCAATTCGGATCAAATGTTGGAAAGTTACACGTGCACCCGTTTTGTAATTTTTTTTGCAGAGCCTAACGTTATCGTATGCTGTGGCCATACAACCGAAAATTTTGTCAATCTGCGAGCATAAAATATTAGTCAAATATATGTATTTTCAGTTGGTAATAAAGATTTTTCGTAGAAAGTTACATTCCATTATAAAAGAATGTCTTGAAAATAGCCTTTATTTTCGACCGTCACAGTGGCTTCCCCCTTAAGCTTGAGATTTCGCGTCGTTTCGCCGCGAACCTTTTAAAATCCGACACGCCGATTTTCTGGATGTTTCGCAGGGGTGGCCGGGTTCGCAACCGAACAAGAGATGATAAAGGCGTATACGGTCGTGCAAGCTAAATCACTTACCACGCAAGTGATAGCTATTGTATTTGAGCGGTACACCACGAGCGATATAAGGTACAAGATTAGGCATCCTCTGAAAATACCAAATGTGCTGTTCCAGAACACATTCGATCAGCCGTCGTACAATACACACACTATATATTTGACGGCCATGCCATTTGTGCAATTACAAATGTGCGTCGACGAGTCCTTTATAAATCGCGCGCCGTCGCGATCCATAAATGGTACAAAGGTATTAGAAAGTATAGAATACACTGATCGGCGCGGCCGAATTACATTTTACATCGTTCTATACGGAATATATGTTTCAGGTGTCGATACAGAGAATGCCTTACCCGCCGTACGTTAAAATAGACGAATCTGATATGATTCTGAGAGTAGCGATATGTATGTTCGCGGTCATTGCTTTTCTAATTCCGCTGTGTATAGAAACGAATTATGCGACGAAGGAGAAGTACATTGGTGTTAATGTTAGTAGCACAGAATACGACGTAAGACTATTAGAATTCTTTTGATAATCACCGCTATTTTATATTGCGTAATCGCGTGCAGGTACTAATGGCGATGAACGGAGTAAAGCAGTACCAGAATTTATTAAGCTGGTTAATCACCGGCATAATATTCAGCGTTCTTTATACCGTACCAGTGATAATATTGTTCAAGAATACTTTTTCCGGAAACGTGGATCCGTACTTGTATTATAGCAATACCTTTATATTCTGGCTAATACTTACAGTACACGTTGCTCACTTAATATTATTTGGTATGCATGTTGCTGCATACTTTTCGAAACGTAAGTCTTATTTCGACGCGGCTGACGGATATTGATAAATAACTGTGACTCATAATGCGACATTTTTGCAGCCCGATTTGTGACGATAACGTTATCGATTGTTTACATCGCTTCATTTTCAGTGCATGGCAATTTGATTAGGGAAGAAGTATTCTCGGCAATACCGTGCTTGGGAATATTGTTTCCAAACATACTGTTGTACAGATTCCTTGAAGAAGTAAACGCATACGAAGCTCAATGTACGTAAACGCTTCTTACGTAGCTACGTTAATGCGTTTTACATTAACAGAGCATTAAACATACGTGTGTCGTTTTTAGTAACCGGTATTCAATGGTCAAACATGTTCACTACTGGAAATGCACAGTACAATATTGACGGATGTATTGGATTTATATTAATTTTCTCATTGCTGGGTATCTTGATACACTTCTCTCTTGCGGTGTACGTTAATGCCGTATTGCCGGGAAAGTATGGAGTCCGTAAAGAGCCGCTTTATTTTCTGAAGGTAAATCCTCTAACATCGCAAGAGTGTCTTTCTGAATATCTGATACGAATGTTCGTAGGATAAAAGCAAATTCTTTTTCAGTATATCCGGAAGAACAAAGTGAATCTTGACGAGGATATAGAGGATTTTGATTACGACCAAGTAGATAATGAGAATTTCGAGCCAGTAGCGAAAGGTGTACTTACCGCTGGAATTCAGATTCGTAATCTTAAGAAAACCTACAAGACTGGTTTTCCACGAAAGACGGTAGGTTTCGGATATAAATCCCGCTACGATTCTACGCAGATTAACATCTCGTTTCTTTCATTACGGCCGTATTATTCTATGATAGATGGTGCAAGCTTTGAGAGGGATATCACTGGATTTGTACAGAGGGCAAATAACAGCCTTGCTGGGTCACAATGGTGCTGGGAAAACCACACTCATGTCTATCTTAACAGGTTTGTATCTATTAACGAGGAAGCGTATCCATTCCTGTTTCTCATTACGCACTTCTCGATAGGTGTTATAAGTGCAACCGAGGGAACGGTCGTTATAAATGGCCAGAGCATTGCCAAACACCTAGAATCCATTAGAAAAGATTTGGGATTATGCCCGCAAGAGAATATGGTCTTCCCAGATTTGAATGTATTCGAGCAACTGGAATTCTTTGGCTTGGTAAGTAATTTAATCCGCACAACTGAATGATGTTGTAGATCGATAACAATGCATGGCAGATTAACGGCACGTGGCATTTCAGCTGAAGGGTGGAAATAGAACGAAGAAAGAAATCGAACAGAATATTTGCGTCCTGTTGGATAAGTTAAAATTACGCGATAAGAGTAAGGCTCTTCCAAGTACATTATCCGGAGGTCAAAAGAGAAGACTGTGCCTTGGGATGGCCCTCGTTGGCGATGCTAGTGTAAGGTTTTATTGTCGTTAATATATTTATTCTTTTGACGAAGATAAGTTCATCAGCTGACAATTTATTCTGATACTTTATCTAGACTATAATCTTGGATGAACCGACGTCGGGAATGGACCCCGAAACTAGAAGGGACATATGGGATATTATACTCGTAATTATACACGTACACGCATATGTAGAATAATAGGAGGTTGATTTTACACGTTAATGAACTTTTTCCAGAAAATAAGAGGAAAGAAAACAATTTTGATTAGCACGCATAATATGGAGGAGGCCGATGTACTTGGAGATCGAATTGCTATTGTACACGGAGGCAGATTAAAATGCTACGGCACGTCAATGTTTTTAAAGAAACAATATGGTTAGTCAGTGGCTGCTTAAAAGTTTGTATACAGCATCGTAATATGTGTATACTAAGCAAAATGTTGTTTAATTTAGGCTATGGTCATATAGAAATTACGCTATCGACTAAATCGTGGTGCAATTCAGAAAAGGTGATAAATAAGTTCGATCCAAGAACGCAGCAGATAAGCGTGGACAGCGAAAAGATTGTTTTAAGTGCGCCAAATACCGAAACATTGCCACAGTCTCTGGATAAAGTAGAAAGCCAGAAGAAGAAATTGGGGGTTACAGGGATCAGTGTGTCGCTCATCACATTGGAAGAAGTATTCTTAAAGTGCGTTATTCCCCAACTATATTTCCCTCTTGCTCAATACAATTATTGAAATAGAAAGATACGATTTATCGATCATTGAATTTTTTAGAGTCATCAAGAAAGAAGACACTGGGAAGCATTTAAATGAATTATTCTGCCCTCCCTCGCAGAGGATCGAAGGGTGGAATTTACGCGCGCAGGCGATTCTGGCGTTGTATCAAAAGAAACTCACCTATACCAAGAAAAATTTAAGTAATACATTATTGACAGTAAGTGTCGAGGCAGTGTTAGAAGTAAAGTAACATGGAGAAATTTTTTCAAGAATTCGCATTTTAAAGTAACTATAATTATGATTTCTTTAGCTGTTTTTCCCAATCTTATCGATTGTGCTAATGGCCTTGAGTTATGACACACCCAGCGACTCCACAAATGTGTTTCCATTAGAACTTGACATGTATAGACATCCTAAAGTTTTATATTCAAGCAGTAACAAAAGCTTTGGTACATACTACAAACACACAGTAGACAGTTTTGGTGGATATTCGGAAGAAGCTTCGCAAAATCAAAGCGTTACGCATGGCAAGTAATTAATTAACTTAATCTGTATTGCGAGATGTCGCAAGATTATCAGAAATTTATAGCGATTTTATCTTTTCAGCCCTGCTGGATCGCTCTTTAGAAAATATTGCCGAGTATCGTAATAATTATATCGTTTCCGCAGAATTTAATGTCTCCGACGGAATTTTATACGCTAATGGCTTTTATTCTAGCATCGCGCTTCACAGCGCGCCATTAACTATGAATCTTTTATCGAACGCATTGATCAAAAGCGTGGCTGGCGACGCGTATTCTATTCGCGTTTCCAGCCAACAACTGCCGAACAGCCTTTCCGCGACGGCATTATACATGCCAGAAACGGAATCGTTGTCAAGAGTGTTGACGTTTTGCTGTATCTTCTTTCCCACCGTTGCGCTCTTTGTCGTGCATCCGTTTCAAGAAATGGAAACTAAAGTGAAGCAGCTTCAAAGGATGACAGGCGTTACATCCATATCGTATTGGTGCACTATGATTACATTTGACGTTATAATTCTCACAGCATCTGTACTTATTATCATTCTGGGCTTTTATGTGATGGATGTTATCTTGGACATTCGCTTGTATTACAGAATAGAAATATGTAAGTTCGCGCAGGGAAATATCTTTTACGCCCACCGATTTACGTGAATGTAAAATGTTATCGTGTTGCTTTCAGTGACGATGATATTACTGCTGATGCTATTTGGCATCAATTCCCTATTGATAACATATATCTTCAGTTTTTCGAATAAATCGAGAAGCACTGTATTAACTATGTTGAGTCTCGTACCCGTCGGACTTGGTAAGTCAGTTTGATTTATTAAATATTCGGTTGCTTGAAATTTTGAGAAATAGCGTTAATTGGTTCCGCTGTTTCAGTTCTGCTTCAATATCTGCTGCACGAAGTGATCCATAGTTTCGAGAACTTGAAAGTTCTACACGCGTTCCAGAAGAGATTGTTTCGCCTGATACCCCATGTTAGCCTGTTCCATGGTCAGTTGTCTTTCTTCGACGTAGCTTTGCAAAACTCGAGATGCCGTCGATTACCGAACCGATTGCAGGATGTAGTCTGCCTTGGTTTCCGGGATATTTGTTGTGGTAAGAATACATCGCCATTCTCCGTTTCCTCCGCTGTGCGTATAATTACTGACGAAATATGCTCTATTTGTAGGCTTAGAATGCGCAGATGGAGTCTGTAAGAAGCAGCTTCCTTACTTTTCCAATTTCGACAGGGACATGAGTTTAGCGGAATGCGTCGTGTATTTATCCGTCACTCCTTTAATATATTTCGCTTTACTTATCATTTTAGAGGAGGGGTTGTTTAAGAAATTATACGTCAGAATGTTTGGGCAAGGTTTAAGAAATGGCTGCGAAATAATGGACGAGCAGGTGAAAAAGGAGAAGCATATGGCGGCGCTGGAGATCAGGAAGCAGAAAGATCGTGGTACGATGTCTTTAAGAATGAGATTTATTTGTTCAAATACCTATATTGGGAATACAACTGGGTACGATACGTGACACATTTAGGTACGATCAAAGGGACCGAAAAGGGCAGAACAATCTCCGGCATGGATTCTAACATGCTAGAAAGCCCAGGGAACAACGACGACGACTGTCTGTTCTTAGTTTACGAACTAAGTAAACACTACGGAAGGCTAATGGCCGTGCAAGAAATCAGTTTCCGGGTAAAGCAACGCGAGTGCTTTGGATTACTTGGCGTGAACGGTGCTGGAAAAAGCACCACCTTCAGGATGCTGACTGGTGAAGAGATACCGGCTAGCGGTACCATGTACTTGGGAAGATCGGAAATTCATACAGATAGGAAAAACGTAATAATACTCAATTTGCATACACAATACTAAGCGTGTCTCGCCTTTCTACCTATATCTTCTATGTTGTGCCTGTAAATACGATCTTCTCCACAGTATCTGGCACAAATGGGATATTGCCCGCAGACAGACGCGTTGCTCAGTTCCTTGAATTCGTTCGATCACTTGCGATTATTCGCCTTACTCCGTGGCATACCCAAATCGAAGGTAGACTTAGAAGTGAATAAATGGATCAATCGACTCAGTAAGCAACGCAAGCATTAAACTTGACTCGAAGGATTATTACGCAGATATAGATACGCGTGTTCTTTCAGACTTGAATGCTTGCATGTCTCAGCCGAGCGGTACGTATAGCGGGGGGAATAAACGGCGTTTAAACATTGCGATGGCGCTTATCGGGAATCCAACTCTTGTTCTACTGGATGAGCCAACAACTGGCGTTGATCCCGCGGCCAGGCGATCACTGTGGAATATACTTCAGTCGTGTCAAGCAATGGGACAAGCCATTATACTTACTTCTCACAGGTATTTCACAGTTAGTTCAGATTACCTAGAAAGCTATTCCTCCGTTTATATAAAAATAAATATATCCGCCATAGCATGGAAGAATGCGAAGCTTTGTGCAACCGGCTAGTCATTATGGTGAAAGGTCAATTGGTCTGTATCGGCGCCAGTCAAGAATTGAAGCAACGATTTGGCGCTGGTTACGATATTCACATTAAATTGAACCCGAGCCGAACGGACGATGATGTCGGCATTATAAAGAGTATCATCGAGACCTCGTTGCCGTGTGAAATCCGAGACGAGAATTTGGTAATAATTCTGGATAGCTTGCCGTGCGCCTGCGGGGGTGTACCATTGAGATTCTCGCTCATGTAATTCCGTTGCTTGTTTCGCAGGGGCTACTCGCGTATCACGTAAGTGATTCGGGAACCACTTGGGAATTAATGTACAGTACAATAAACGAGTTGAAAGGGGGATTCAGATGCATCGATGATTACGCCGTTTTGTCGGCCACGTTGGAGCAGCTTTTCATTCAGTTCGCCAGGGGAACTGAGTCGACAGAGCAACAAGAGCCTGCTGTAATTTCTGTTGCCGGCGCAGAAATAGTGTAAATGCCCTGCAGTACTATAACGACGAGCTCGCCTTTATAAGCTATGTTCCCTCGTAGCCTTTGGCAGCTCTCATTTATAAAAAGTATTAATATGCACGTGTATATATGCATGTGCAGATATATAAGCTATACCCTTGACGAACAATTGTATAAATTCCAGTTTCAAAGACATGCAAATTATACATAAATATGATATAATTTATTTTTGTAAAATATATTGAAAATTGAGTTGTAACATGTGTGTTATAATAGTTGGCTGCGAATAAAGCGTGGTCGAAAGCTACTTTCGATCTAGAACCAACGTTATTACGAAGGAGGGCAATACATGCCGTTCGAATACACGAGGTATATCCGATCAATTGCACAGGGAAAGGAAACAACGATATAAATCTCTCACTCACTCGTGTTTTGTATAAATAAAAAAGTTACGTATACGATATGTTCTTATGTACATAAGTCCGCCTTTAGATGAGATTCTTGTAATGGAGCAAAATTGATCATGTAATACGGAATGACTCTTACGATGTCGTTGTCTAGTAGTGGTATCCACCCGAGCTTGTTTGATACGAATTTGGACCTTGATAAGAGCCGCCGCCGCCGCCTCCTCCTCGACCGCTACCACCACCTGCACCACCACCGCCGCCGCCGCTACCGCCGCCGCCGCTGCCGCTGCCGCCGTTTCCTTTTTGGAAGATTAAGAAGATGACAACAAACTTAAAAATTCGGGGAACGAAGGTTTCCTAAATAGATATTATCAATGGATCATACCGTAGCCACCGCCTGAAGGGTATCCGGGTCCACCACCGCCTGAAGGATATCCGGGTCCACCACCGCCGCCGCCACCACCCCCACGTCCACCACCACCACCACCTCCGCCTCCTGAGGTGTCTTGATTTTCGCCTCTAGCCTCGGCAGCAAGCGCCAGTTCGACCCCTCGTTGAATTTCTGGCGGGATCGGGGGGGGTGTTGGAAGATGAGCGCCTTGCGGATGGAAGCCTTCCTCATCCGCGGTGTAACTAACGCTGTACTGTACACCATCCGGCCCAGTGTACGAATACGATCCACTCACCGCTTCTCCGTTACCTGTGGAAAACAACGCGCGTGTGTGTGTGGATGTTTGAGGCAACAGGCACTCGACCGTATTGCATCACGATGTAGCGAGCATTTTTACGGCTCTCCAGCTAGTTAGGAGCGATCATTGTTCGGTAATTATTCGTCACGCATTGAATCGGTAGTCGAAATGAAGGTGGATGAAACGTCGATGGACGGAGATAGCCCAGTGTGCCAGTGAAACACACTTGTTAGTGCGTTTCAGAGATGGAGAGCATAATAAGGCTCGGGTGGAAGCCACATTTTAGGAGTTGCAGCCTTATTACGTTCACCGGTTCCATTGTGAAGCGGGCAGCTCCGAGGTCGAGCGCGATGATGGATAGGAATTCATAACACCGCGAAATGGCAGCGACGGACCGCGAAGAAAAGGAACACGGGATGTCGTAGTTGAGAAACGAGAATGGCCCTGATCTCACCTTGCTGATGACCCGTTTCCTGCGCGCTGATACCATTTCCTGTTTCGTAGCTGAATTGGTAGTTGCCATCGCCGCTGTTCTGATTATCGAACGAGACGATGGGTATCTCCTGACCGGCGCCGGGGCCCCCGGCTCCTCCTGGTCCTCCGGGTCCTCCGCCTCTTGGGCCGCCGCCGCCGCCACCACCAGCTAAAAAATAAAATCTTTCATGTCACGCGTCACTTCGCTTATCAAATATTCCGATTGTGCCGAGTAGAAAGCTTTCCCGACACTCTGCCTCGTCGTCGTTGCACAAGGATCTTGTTTAACTATCGTACTTGCGCGAGATTTTCAGCTAACTTCTCACTTACCAGTTCGAACTTGGAACCGAAAGTATTTTCTTTCCCCTGGGAATAATCGAGTTCACGTCGATTGGCGTGCGTGTGCAATCTGGCGTCGCGTTGCGCCACGGCAAGAGAAATCCGGGAATGTACCCGAGATTAATTCGTAATTGAATGGAGCGTAATTACTTGGTTCGTCGCGACGCTGTACAAAGAGCACGACACGAGATGTTCCGATGTTCCTATTTTCGCAACCGCGTACATTCTCACCGACTTCGAATCGTACTCAGGCCGCTCTTACCGAGAGCAGCGTCTCCGTTGCGTCTTCATTAGACGAGTGCCTCGGGGGATAAAGTGATTAGCTATTTCGCGTTAGCGGTTTTCACTTTTCTTTCGTGCTCATTTAGTTCCCAATTCCACGGCATGCATTACGTATTTGATGCAATACGAGCGACAAGTGTCTCTCATTGCGCGACTTCTTCTGTTCCTCCCTAAGCGTGGTAACATTGGGCAACTTTATTCTGTTGGGAAACTATCTAACGCGTCCCACACTAATTTCCCAGCAACTATATCTACTATAATGATACATCGAAGACTATTCTTGACGATTTCTCCTTGCAAAGAATTTCAATCGGATCGACGAGACTCGTATATGTGTATATATATATAAAGGATAATATTGCCTTTTAATGGACCTCAGTATCCCCGCGCGTTACGTTAAACGCTAACGTGCAATAGTTAATAATAGTCATTACTGTATCGTACAAGGTAGCTAGGGTGAAATGTTCGAATTGCGAGGTACGGCAATTTGCCGGAGGATAATCAATCTTACGGCCCAATTTCTTGGGGATTATAAGTTATTGCAAGATTCTAACTTACGACCACCATATCCACCGCCGCCGCCGCCTCCACCGAAGCCGCTGCCTCCTCCGCCGCTACCACCCCCGCCGCCGCCGTATCCACCGGGTCCTCCTGGTCCGCCCGGTCCGCCGCCCGGTCTTCCGGACCCACCGTGCCCGCCAGGACCCCCAGGCCCTCCGAATCCTCCAGGCGCCCCGGGACCTCCGGGACCCCCGGGACCTCCAGGTCCCCGCTTCGGAGCTTGGATCAAGCCCGCTCCTCCTGCGGTGCCCGCGTTCCCCGGGGGAAGATATGTGTTTTCAAGCCGAGCCGCGTAACACGTGCCGACCACGGCCAGTAATGCAACAGCGAGCTGTTAAAATTGTGCATTTCGATTATTCATAGAAATAACGCAGATTTCTTATATCGTCACACTGACAGAATCCACCGAGCGCACTTCGCGTTATTTCACCAACGTCGATCGTTACCGGAAGATACAGGTACGAGAATGCGGGAGGGAATCTCCCCGGAGCTTTCAATGTATGTACTCGAAAGAAGCCGCGTTAGGAGCAGTGTACGAAGAACTTCGGCAATGCTGGCGGAATTCGACACACTAGATCCGCGCGGCCCTTGCAGGGATCAGGACTCGGAATGAGAAGCGGAGGCCGGCCGGCCGGCCGGTCCGGCACCAGCCGCGGGGTAACGTATTGTAGATTCGTACCGATCTCATCTCGCTGGTGAAACTATTCGATCTCTTTGAAAATGGAGGCTTCTCAGGTGATACTGGTCGCACAGCGGGACGATCTATCGCCAAACGACGGCAATAATTGGTCTGTGCAGATTCAGGTCGAAGCAACCGTGCTTATATACCGATCCGTGCCGTAGGATCGTCTTCCTCCCACCCACCAACGAAAGAAGAGTCTGGTCTCATCGGGTCTGGTGAACACCCGGTGCCGTGTCCCTCGGCGAAGTTCGCCAACGACGGAGAAAGAGTCGCACGGGTAGAAGCAGGAGGGCGGCGAGGGAGAGGGCGGCTGTGGATGAGCTCCTTCGTCGGAGGTGAGAGACGTGGGATGAGGGGGTGATTGCGCAAGCCGGGTGATACAGATCGACGGGCACCTCTGGTCGGACCTGAAGGTCGGCTAATCGGGTCGACATGAAAGTGAACTGAGAGATCCCTGGTCGTGTACGAGAGCATAGACGGGCAAAGGGACGGGGCGACGCGAAGCGACGCGCGTCTCGGTCACCACCAGAAAAAGAGAGGTCCCGGCTAGGGAAAGGGTATCCGCGAGAGAAAAAAAAAATAAAGAAGGAGAGTAGTGGCCGCGGGGATGCGGGTTAGCGGTCGGCGCGTCTCTGTGATAGCTTTGGATTGCGTCGTAGGCGCGATCCAGCATGCGTGCGTTCCTCCTTGTAATTATATCGGTCGCTTCGTGGCCGACATCGCGGCAACGGCATCACGGGGTCGCGGCGTCGTCGTCGTCATCATCATCATCATCATCATCATCATCGTGGCCATCATACAGGATGGATAGAATGGCTTATAGAGAGCAATGCGCGCTCCGCAACCGCGCGCGATCATTGCGCAACCGGGTGCGTTGCGCATCTTCGATCGTACACTGTATCGGCCGATAGGTAAGATGTGCATGTGTGCGAAGGTGTATGTTTGCGGACGAGAGGCCGCTCCAAATCGTTGTCCTGAGCGTTACCGATTGGCACGTAACTCGCCGCTTAACGATCCCCTTCGGGTCACCGTACTCACGCTCCGAGCCAGAGCTAGACGCAGCATCGACAGTGATCGCTTCCCAATACCCGTCTTTCTTTACGTCTGCCTCGCCTCGAACTGGAGTTTCCAAAGATCTCTAGTCGCTTCCTGGTTCGCATCACCCGTGGATATACAGCGAATCAGTACCGTGGTCTCCGTAGAGCACTCTCGTCTAATGCCTTTTCGAGCAGAGACCAGGTTAAGGGTAAGGGCGCAAAGACCTGCCGCGTACTCATTGTCAGCCAGATCAGTCGCGATGCCCGTGGTTAGATCGCTCTTGCATCGGCAGCTTCTATATGATCCCGCGGTTTTCACGCGTTGTCTACTATCCCACGTGCTTCGTCTAAAGGGCGAGTGAAATGTTTTACGTAACCGGTCATGCTTTCTTTCTATAAGATTCATAATAAGCGCCCGCGAAAGAAAGTTCCTGAACCGATGAGGTAATCCAGCTCACTCCCCGAACGAGTTACCTTAGAATGCTCCTCGCAGTTATGTAAACCCTTCGATTCCTAACGTCGATTTATGGCCCGAAATGTCTCGAGGATTCTTCTCTATTCCAAGGATCCGATAAATCTGTTGCCACGGCTAAAATAGAACAAAGCGTAGAAAAAACGGCGGATCGCTCGACTTCTTCCTGTAACCCATCTCTCACGCGTCCCTGCCCGTTCGTTCCAGCTTCCAGCGGTTTCGAAAGTCAAGAGAGATTAAAGCTTCGCTGACTAACGCGCGAGATCGGCTGACCCGATCCTTGCCTTGTTTGCTCGGCCAGTAAATCCGTCAAATTCAGTTCTGACAAGCGTCTGGCGCAGCCGACACCTGGTGTTTCAATACACTTATCTAAGCATCGATGGTAATAGATTCTCCGGTGGGTTACACGGTCAGGCTGCTCCGGCGGCGAGACGGCATAGGCCAGGAATCGGGTGAAACGTCGGACAGGATACAGAGAGCAGCGTGATTTGATGATCGATAGGATCGGTTCGCTGCAAGCCATTCGAATTAGCTGATGCCAGGGGTGCGGCTCGCGTAAAAAACAGGGCGATCGTGAGCCGGAGCCTCGATAATAGGATACCATGACCGTTCGAGACAATGTACCCCGCTCGGGAGTACCGTGATGCTTTCTAAACGGATCGAGTCACCGAACGTACCGATACGCTTTGAGAAGACCCAGCCCTTTGCCATGCTATCCGCGCATTCATCTATCTTGCTGCTCGTGTTATGCCAGAGGTGAGGTTCATCGGAGAAACACTTCTCGAAGAGCTGTTCCGCCGCGGTCCTCGAGCTTATGGTGCTGTTTGGCGGTGGGCGCTGTCGCCAAAAAAGGCTCGCGCATGAGAAGCCGGGAGAGCAGTTCCTAGATGGGTAATAAGCGTCCCATGCTCCGCGGCATCCTTCCAAACGCAGACACCTGATCTCCGCGGCAAAGCCCGAATAAGGAGCCCCGATGCTTTGCAAAATTAACATCCCCCTCCTGCTCCCCGAATCCGCGGGAGAAAATACCTTCGCGGGTTTTTTTTTTAACCCTGCGTTATGTGGTTATTATTTAAGCAACATTGCCTGCGCTCGCGCTCCTCCAGGGCCCCGCAGTAACGGATTAAGAAACACTCTCCTAATACAGCTGATTGGATGGCTAATTGCTGTTATGTACGTGGCGTGTTACCTGTACGTGTAAAGAGAAATGATTCCGTGCCACCCGTGGCTCAACATATTCCCGTAATCAGAATAATCAGAGGGCACAATTCCAATCAACTTTCTCCGTGGTACAAATTCCAGGCAAACAAGACACGAGCAACGGATCGCGGAAGCGACTCACACCTCGTTATTGAATAATGATCGCGAAGACGGAGGCTGCACGCATAATGCCTCCCTCCAAGCCACTTCTCTCTTTTGCTTTCTTTGTTACAAACTCGCCGCGCGCGGATCACCCGGAGGATGTGGACTGGCGAGGACAGAGGTGTAGGAATTATTTCGAAAGAGCCACGCCAGGGATCGATCTAGGGGAAAAAAACGTCTGCGGTCTCGGCGGTCTTGTGCGCCCTGACGCAACGAGACGCGACGAGCGTGGACGCTCGCGACGATATCAGGGAGGGCTGCCAAGTGGACGAGAGCGCGTTTGCCGAAGCTATCTTCTCGCAATTCCATCCAGCCTGACGCAACGGCGATACTCGGGCATCGGAATTTCTAAATACGTGCTGCCACTTTCATCCCGGATACCAACAGCACGGCATCGCCGAGATAATGCTCTTGGTTTACGATAACGTGTAAAATTTCAGCGTCCCTGTCTGTGTACAGTGTACACAGTGCGCTGTTCTCCGCTGTGCCCTCGGGGTACCGCGCAGCCGGGCACAGTGGAGGAGCAGTGTAATCGAGAAATACGAGGCCGGCAATGGGCGCAGTGAGCAAACAGGCTTCAGCGAAACTGTCCCTTGTCGAGCCGTTCGCGTCATCCCACGCTGTTGGGCCTCAAAAATTTATCGCGATATCTCCATCCAGGTATCAATTCCAGCCGATTGCGATCGCGCAGCGTAACGTTTCTCGATTTAAGAGGATCGCTCTCGCGAGAGGAAGAGCGACCGAGTGAATGGGTGGCTACGGTAGCGCTCAGCCTTTTCTCCTACCTAGCCGAGCCGGGGAAAGAAAATATAGTTCAGACCGGTTGCATAATGGAACGGAGGCGCATCACATTGGTTCGAGTCGACGCCAAGTACTTTGAGAATCCACGTTCGGAGTAACAGCGAGCGTCTCTTCTCCACCGTCAACGATGACCTTTGCAATTGAAGGCGCAGAGCGGCCGGTGTGAGCGTGTAACAGCCGCGCTCGCTTAGGGTAGGGGTGCTCTAATGAATACATATCTATACTCTCTACACTTCGCAGCAGCCCCGGGCGATGGAGGTGGATGATCCAATTTCTAGGAGTTTGCGACGTATACATGCATGTATATCGGCACCCGGACTCATAGACCCGTTCGCCTTGGATGGCGGCGGATATAAGGGCAGATCCATGGAGTGTTAGCGCAGAGCCGCGCGCGACGCCTGACATCTTGCATTAAATTGATTCGTCCGATCGTACGATAATTAGACAGCTTAGGATGCACCGTATTCACTTTCAGACTCTCCACTGGCTGCCAGGAGCAACGTAGACTTACTAGGATGCATGATAAATAACGCCGCTAACGAACCAATTAACATTTTAGCAATGAGGATCCCAATCGTTTAAGTGGCGCAACCCGAGTCCTGCAATTAATATAGAAATTCGGAAAATGGTTATGTCAGCGAGGTCGAAAGGTTCTCTAGGAGACACGTTCTAATTAGTTACATCTAATTAATTGAAGGGACGCTGGTGGTTAGGACAGATACCTAGCGTTCCTGTATAATTTCACAAGAATGTTAATTAGGTAAAAGTAAGTTATTGCGCGACTCCTTGCGGAGACTGTTTTTACGAAGAGCAACGGACCTTCAATTCTGCTCTTGTTTGCTGCTAACTTCGTCCGTGCGAAATCGTTTTCCCTCGTAGTTGTGTAATAGCGCATTCTTTCGTGGCGTTGGATGACACACTCACATTCCTTGAATATCAACCGCGATACCCCGTTTATAAAGAGTTGCACTGCTCCAAAGGATAACTCGTTTGCAACGCAATTACTACCCGCGGTTTGCAATTCAGATAATCGATTAAACACTCTTTCACAACTAATAATATGATTAGCATTATTATTTCACGAATTTCTTCATGTTTCTCGCGTTTACGGGCACGTAGTTGAACCTTCTATGTATTTGAATGTGAGTCTCAGGATGGCCAACGTATTATTTTCTGCGAAATAAAGTTGGCAACGTTTCAGTCCATCAGCCACCTTCCAGGACTCTTTTGAACTACTTGGACACTTGCGCCACACTTTCGAACGATTCGAATAGTTCCCTGCAGTTCTTAAGCTGGGATTCAACTGAGGCAACTTTTTGGCAACCGACAACCTTAGAGCATATACTATGGAGGTCTCATTGAAAGCTTGAAACTGTCGGCAACATGGTGCGAGAGAGAAAGACATGTGCGAGCGAGAGAAGTATATGTCCTATTCGACCGTAAAGCGCAAGCGCCGATATCGTGCGAGAGAGAAACACATCGTGCGAACTGGTGCGAGAGAGTGAAGTATAGATTCTCTCGCTCGCAAGATGTGTTTCTCTCTCGCACAATATCGGCGCTTGCGCTTTACGGTCGAATAGGACATATACTTCTCTCGCTCGCACCAGTGGCACATGTCTTTCTCTCTCGCGTGATGTTGCCGACAGTTTCGAGGCAGTCACTCTAAGGCAATGATACCTCCATGTATATATGCTCTAAGCCGACAACATCGTCGCATCTTTTTTTCGCATGCGACACATGCAATCACTATCGCAATCATCGCACGCGACACGTTGCCAAAGAGTAGGTATAATAAGAGGCGTCACTCCGGGCGGAACCTTTGAAGTCCTTGCTTGACCTTGGCATTTAAATTGGTTGTCTATTTCGAGCGGGATATTCAAATCGGCTAAATGTACCTTACCGCAATTGGCTGATTATTGCCGCAGGTGACCGATCATTGCCGAAGCTTAGCGATCATTGCCGAATGGGCATTTAAATTGGTTGTCTAGTGATTTCCCTAGGTTATTTCTGTCCTTGTCGAGTGACGCCTCTTATTATACCTCCTCTTTGACGTTGCCTTGCGTTGCCTCAGTGGAATCCCACCTTTACAGTTAGGCGTCAATGTGAAAGCTTCGGTTGTTTGTAGTCAGATGGAATAAGAATCGAACGCTACTAGAGGCAAGAATTGAAACTAAACGTTACATTCGGTAATAAGGAAACCTGACCGATCGTATGTTTATCGAGCGGCACGAACTCCCATAAAACAGCACGCTTGGTCTATCCTGTACCAGCTCGTCTGATTACACCGTGGTTGCGGGTATGTCAGTAACAGCGTGACGTTTCAATACTTTTCGGCGTACGATACGTGATAGGGTTCTGCTACACGCAAAGTACCAATAAACAATGTCATCTTGCATTTTATAGCTTGCACGAGCTTTGAAGAAATACCATTTTTGAGCGCCGTAGTGTCTTGATCCCCGAAATGGATTTTGCGACTGCTTGTGAGTCCTTTGAAATGGACCTTACAAAGTCCGCCCTCTATGTCAAACTCACACGTATACAGGCGCGCGCGCGCCTTTCAGCATTTCAGCACATTTCAGAGTAGTTGCTGAGTTGGACGCTGTTCATGAGCAGATGCCACTACATTCAGTCCTCAAATTGTGGGTCGGTAACACAGTTTGGGGGGCGACACGAACGTCCATAAGGTGAGAGGTCTATCCTATACCTCGTCTGTGGTGGTAGAATGTAAGAACCGTTATGGCCAGTTTTCGTTGAAGTATTCGGTTACCGAAATTCAAGGATCCAGTGATTATAAGGAACGTAGCCCGTAGCCAGCCATGGAGGAGGATCAAACGTATGGGCACCAGAATAATATTCTTCTATTTCGCCTCGCTCTTTCGAACAGTTTCAAGCGCATCGCGGAATCGGTGAGGTGAGTAACGTTCTTTCGAACAAGTCGAGTGTGATTCTGGTAAACCTGCAGAACCTTCTGGTTCGCTACAGTTTCTATAAAACGTAGCGTTCCCGGCGCTATGCTGCGAGACGTCAGGGTATAGTTTACGTTAGGAACTTGTTTGTAGAGGTTATGGGTACTCTCGCGTGCAATCCCGACGCTTGGCTATTCTTTTGGACATTTCGTCACGCATGCGCGACAAGTTCGTTCGCAATTTTGAATTTGTACCACATTCCTTTGATCTTTTAATTATAAGCGTTTGCACAGAATGGGAATGTATGCGAGAATGAAAACCGAAATGAGTGTGCCAAGATAGAATCGAAGACGGGACAGATCTTAAACGCGTCAACTCGCGATGGACGAAGCGAGCAAGACTTCCACGGTTTATTGTTTATGAAAACATGGTTCGCTTTAGCCAGGACGCGGTCGAATTTTAAACGCGGCAGGTTATGTCGTGTGTACAGCGTACAGTGACACGATAACAGTACTGCCAACGTAAAGTGTGTCAAGTACAAGTTACGGTCAAGAATGTTGCTTTAATTAAGAATGAAAGCCCAAGGGAAGGCGGACACGCGGCGCGTAGAGGAGCGGGTCTCGGGTCTGTCCGAACAGTCCGTTGCTGTAATACGTTTTAGAGAAGCTCGATGGTTCGTTTATCCACGGGCGATGCGGGAGGGGGGGGGGGGGGGAGGGCCCGGGTCACCAATGACCCAAACGAGCTATGGTGTTACTCGATGTCATTGGCCCCTGTGCCTCGCATGTTAATTTGTCGGTGTTCACGTGGCCCGCGCAATTCTCTGTTATTATTCGAGCGTGCCAGCAGCACGGTGCTCGCGGTCGATCATCGAAATCGGTTCTTTCGGTTTCCGCTTCCCAGAAACTGCCTCTCTTTGAAACCCAACACACCAGTTGACCTTCGAAGAATTCCACGAAGTGTTGGAGGAAACAAAGGGCCCCTGCCGTGGTCACCATGCTCGCCATCGTTCGGCTGGCTTCATCATTCGTGCAGTGCGTGTCGCAGTGATCGCGCGTACATCTCCTCTCCGTTATTCTCACGTTGTGATCGCATTTATTGTTAGTGACGAACGTTACATCCAGCGTCGCCGTCTCACCTTTTCGTGCAACCAACTCGCAGTCGCATTTCTCACGCGCTCGTCAACCACCTCGCCATTCTTTTAAACTTGTACTAGAATTTATCTGCGTCGGCCGCGTAGAAACGGAAGTGAACGTTACGTGTCGGCGTGGAAAGTTGGTTTCATATTCCCGCTGAAGATCTCGGCTATATCGAGGCGTATTGGAAGAGAACTTCAACAGAGCGTGCTCAACTAGGTCTGGACTTATGCAAATATGTAGCATCGATATCAAATTGCACCCGTCCCGGCCTGATTGAGTACGCACGAGACGTCCGACGACGGATCGAAGGTGTGGCATTCATCTTCCAAACATTACGCGCTTCCCACGAGAACCATAAACTTTTTTCACCTTGTATTCTTATGATAATGTTAACGAATACTGTACGTTGATAAATAAAGCTGCTCCACTTCCTAACATTTTTACGATTATTAAGACTGCTTCTTAAATCCATCATCGGTGCACGGAAGCGTTCCAGAAATTGTGCAACATAATTACGTATTACTGTTGTATAATTATTATGATCCGATAAAACTAGATGTTGGTGTAGAATTTTGCTCGACAGTTCTGTTACGCGGATTGGGACTTGTGCTTTGTTCGAGCGACGCTCGCTCCTTACACTCGAAAATATTGGAACCGCGTAAAAATTTTCTTTCAGCAAAGACGATTTCCTCGACATTCTTCCGATATTGAAACAAAACCCGAATGTTGCGCACAAGTTACATAAAGCTATGTCCAGGGCACTTGACGAAAGCATGAACGAGGAATTAGAAGATATATTTAACGAAGGCAGTTTGGAGCCACTATTAGAGAAGATATCGAAGCTGTCCGACGCAGATTCTTCCGTGCACGAGAACGCTTGGTAAGTTTTTCTATCGAAGGACACTTTGTTAGCAGTTTCTTATCTTTTTATTTATATTATTTTCTTATTCTAGGAGACCACCTGGAAATGTAAACTTGCACATGCGATCTTTGGACGCGCAAAGGATCAAGGATGAAACTGATAAATTAGCGAAACGGGTGCACGAAATGGAAGAGGAAAATGCGGCCCTGATAGGGGACATTACAGAGAAGAGATCGAAAATATCCGCCTTACACGACAATATAACACGATCCTTGAATAAGTCGCCAAATGCCATAGACCTGCTAGAAAAACGCTTGGAACATTTGGAGAAGTGTATAAAGTTACTAGACCATGAATAATTAATTAACCAGCGGTTTAAGAATTAAGAGTGAGGAGTGAAAAAAATGCGTGTCGAACAGAATGTCTTGGAACGAGCGATTCTTGTATCTAATTACAATTTTATTAAATTATTACATGTAACGTTTTATAATCGAAATAATGTAAATAATTATCATTTTGCTACACATTTTTCAATCAATCTTTTCATCAGGAACGTTGGGTCTTGTGTTCCTAGGATCGCACAGGACTGCGTTTATTCTTTCCTTCAAATCTTGCGTTATATTTGACCTTTCCATTATTCTCTTCAGCTTTCTTATCATAGCGGCGTTCTTCTTCTGCACACGAGAGTTTGGACAAAATTTAATCAGGTATATTAATATAGTATAGAATTTGAAGAGTACTCGTACTTCTTGGGCTATGATTATTTTCCATATCTCTGCCAATTTTTTACTGTTTTCATCTGCAATCATCTTCAACTCTGTCAATTCTTTTTTCAAACTGTCCCTTTGCAGCGTTAAGATATGAATCTCCTGATAATCAATTTCCTCGCGAGAGTTTACTTTGGAAACGCATGTTACGTAATTATCATGTAGATCTCTCAATTCCTCGTTCAAGTTTTCGTATTTCCTCTCGAAATTTTTCAGTATAAATAATCCTTTAGCCTTCAATTGCATCACGTCATCCATCTCCGCATCTGTACACTCGCATTTCTTACGAGATTCCAACAGTTTTAACTTGAGTTCTTCCATTTGTTTATCCATTTCATACAACCCCAAGGAACTCCAGTCTTGCTGCATCTCGTCGTACTTTTCGGTTCGGATTTCGTTTGGAACGCTGAAACAATTCGTTATTATGCGAACATACAGTACGAAAGAAGTTTACTACGCACCGATTAGTAACTTACCAATATTCCCGTTGACGTAAGTAACTTTATTTGTCTGTTTCTGCTTGCGCAGATTTCCATTCGATTCAAACGAGCAACTAACATGGCCGACATCGCGCCAAGCGATTCCCGCGTAAACGGCTGCTGCTCGCCGATTGGCCCGCGCGAGCCAATAGGATTGTCCGTTTTTGCTGGTAACTGGTGAGAATGGCCGGTAGATGGCAAGAGCGTTAGCTCAGTCCCTGCTGCGCACCCGCTGTTCGCCATTGTATCGCGATTGCTGTTAAGTTTCGTGTTTGTGAGTGAGAATTGATCCGGTTTACCAAGTTCCGGGGCCTTTCCACGCATCACGTAAGTCGATAATCACGTTACGTTTTAACGCCGCTTGCTGTACCGCCAATGGATTCCGCATAATTCACGCGTTTACGCCGGCAGAGTGTTGGATTTCGATGGGAGGACGTGTACGGTTTTTAGGGTTAGTTTGTGACCCTCGCGCGTCGTCGGGTTAGCCCTCTTCCGTGCGCGTGGTCAAACCGCGTGCCAATCGCTCGAATCTCTCCTTTTTCCAATATTTCAGCGAGCTGCCGAGAACGAATCGGCTGGAAGTGTCGGTGAATCATTGAGGTTATATGTCGGCCGCGATAACGAGCTGGCCGCTTTTCCAGCGGCGATACTACGCCGCAGAGTTTTCGGCGGACCGTGACTCGACATGCAAGTCAATAATTTTCGGCCATGCCACGAGGCGTAACGTGTCGGTAGAGCAAATGTACCGTACTCTCTTTGCTCGCGTGCGTGCACGCCACGTACATACGTACGTGCACGTTACCGCTTCCATTCGATATCATTTTTTTCGTACTCATTCTAAGTGTTATCTTGCTCGATAAGACCGGAGCTTCCACACCGCCGCTGGCCGCTTTCAGGCGCGCGCGTATCTCCGCCGCTCTCCGTAACCCGGCTATGTAACTGATGGCACTGATGCATTTCCATTTAGGTTAATACGTTACCGAGACACCGTTAACGGCGTATGCTTGTTTTCACCTCGTAATTGGTATCCGATAACAGAATTTTTAGAATTCTTTCAGCGCTTATTTGTTATCTAACTTGTTATTCGACGCGGAGCGCGTAAACGCGTGGAAAAAATCTTCCGTAACGAACGTGACACAATAGGCTGCGTATCACGTGCTTACTTGCATCGTGCATTATCTTAGCGATGCTATTATAAAATAGTGTCTCGAGGATACAATTATGATATTATGTATAACGATTCAAAGTACGTGCTAAACGATTGATTTATTGTGCGAAACGGCGCGGCGTTGCGCAATTTAAGTAAGCTTATGACCACGTTCGCAAGGAAACACGGCTCCCTCTGTGGATGGATAGCGGTGTCATCCGTTAAGGTCACAGATTACCATTTTTCCATGTTAATCAGTGCGACCTTAACTTACCGTAATGTCTCAGTTAAGAATTCTCTCCATTCAACGTCGAATATAGGTACGTTTGTTAGCATTTAATAACTCAAGAAATTAGAACTTGACATAGAACGTTCAGAACGATGTTTAATACGTATGTTAATATTTAAGAACTTGACGAACGTGCTTGTACTCGACATATATTCCCTGCTGCATCCATTTGGCAACATAATAACGGATGCTAATATGATTATCTTTATCTGTTGCGATAATCTTGGTAGGTATTACCAAGTCGATTAAGTGAATCCTAGTTCTACAATTCGACTCTAACACGCGCGTTAGTTGCATTATTTGGTCAGCTACTGAAGCCGTAAATTACGTACGTTAAGGGCATTCCATTGTGCAATTTAATCGAATTTATACGCGCGTGCTTTTGGTGGAATGAACTTATCGTTGAACGCATTCCTTTTACTTGGTGGTAGGTAGTTGCTTTTTTTTTCTACGAGACTTCTAGACCAGGAATGACGAAACAGTTCCAAGGGAAATAGAACCACCCCCACGTCATTCTGGTCCGGAGAGGACGCGTGAGGAGGGCGATGGGTGGCGGGTGGGTCGGTAGTTTGGGCTAGGTCAAGCCGGGTTACGGCGGGTTCAGGTAGGGGATCCGTCCGGTCGGGGGATGGCTGCAGGCAACGACACAGGGTGGGTGGATCTTCCCCTCCAGTTGAGAACAGCGGTACAACAAACCGTTACCGGGGTAACTGGTCGCTTGGGGTTGCCATCACAAAACTTTCCAACTTATGACTGCAAACATTAGCCGCGTGGCACACGCGCTATCGAGAGAGAAAAGCTGCGGAAGGGAAGAGAAGGGGCGGTTGTGGGCTAGGCGGGGGCGGCGGGGGCCGCGTGAGTTCACACGCATGGCTATTGTCACGCGATCACGCGTGCTACCACACGCACCACCGTGTCACCGCACGGAAAACAATGGAAAAAGGGGGAAGGATGCTTGGTCGCCACCCCTGTTTCATTATTTTCGGGGGTGTATTATTTTTTAATGCCTGCTTATTTACCCGCGACACGATGTAATTTCTCCTCCGGCTCGTCTTCCCCTTTTCAGTAGGCCTGATTGACATCTGTTTGTCTCCTCGCTCTAGGCTAAAGCAGCGGGATGGAAAGCTGCGCGGCCAGTCGACTTGAAATTTTTTCTGGAAAATCTAATGCATATTTTTTTACAACTATTTGCTTATTTTGAAAGTACATATATTCAGCAAATCCCGGTAATTTTGTTATAGAAATATATTAAAAAATGAACGAATAATAGGCGCCCTCGTTATTTTTCGCCTGCCAACTAAGCAAAACCCTTTAAGGGGTTACACCACTGTAGAATTTTCAAAAAAAGAAAAAATTTCTTTTTTTTGTTTAAAAGCTGTTTTAGGGTCTTAAAAATAATATTATGTGGTGCAATTGTATGGTGCAGGCATCGCAGATTAAAGGTTTATAAGAATATAATATGATTTTACAGTACTTAAAACTTTAAACGTGTTTTTCTCGAAAACACTTTTTTTTAACTGGCCGGAAACATAACTCGAACAAATCCTCACCGATCGATCTGAAAAATTTACAGTATATTCAAAATTGCTTTCTTCAGCGACGTACGTAGGATTTTTTTTTATATTTCATATTTTTTTTTATAAACAATTTTGTGACGATTTCTTTCATGAAATTTTAAACTTTTTTTTCAAACATGCACCATTTCGCGAAAAATCAATATATCGAAAAAATCCTACGTACGTCGCTGGAGAAAGCAATTTTGAATATACTGTAAATTTTTCAGATCGATCGGTGAAGATTTGTTCGAGTTACGTTTCCGGCCAGTTAAAAAAAGTGGTTTCGAGAAAAACGCGTTTAAAGTTTTAAGTACTGTAAAATCGTATTATATTCTTATATACCTTTAATCTGCGATGCCTGCACTATACAATTGCACCACATAATATTATTTTTAAGACCCTAAACCACCTTTTTAACAAAAAAGAAATTTTTTCTTTTTTTGAAAATTCTACAGTGGTGTAACCCCTTAACAACATCTCGACGATCAGTTTCTTCGTTTTCAAGGGAACGCAAATCTATTGAGAACCTGTTGTTTGGTAAATAAACAATGTATCGACCGATCGGATTTAACCTACACGAAACGACTGCCGCGTTGAAGGTGCTTGGTTCGTGTTTACATAGCCGGTCGCTACGATCGGGTGTTGACAATTAGATAGGCAGAGGCGAACGATTCGCAGAGAAGCAAAACCGCTCGTGGGTCGAGTAGTTGGAATCATCGTGACGGACGAAATGCTCGCTATGCCTCCGTGTCTGTGTCTGTAATTACATGAGCTCGGCGGATGGCGTAATGCCATCCCACATTGACCAAGGTCAGTAATAAGAGCAGCGCTCACCGAGGAATAAAATGCGACGCGAGACGCAGAAGCAAAGCGGCGGGCAATTGTCTGCGTCTGAAACTGGAAATCTCGAAATAATAATGAACTCTACCGCGTAGAGCCGGAGAATAGCATGTAAACATGCAAACTTTTACGTAGGCCGTTACCCGATTGATGCGGGCTTCGGGTTAATTGATTCTCAAGTCTCGGCTCGGGTATGATAATAATATCGAGAGACATCGAAATAATTGCATGGATTCGAGATCGCGCGCGCGCGCGGCCATGCGAATTAATTATTTCACTTGAATCTTAATTTGCATAAAGTGTCGGTTACTTTGGCCTCAATGCCTTCCAGTTTTTGCTGCATCCGACGTTGCAATGCCAGCTACGTGTTTCGTAATCCATCCCTCTTGCCCCCGTTTTTCTATACACGTATCTGTAGAGGAATAACTATGAATGGCAGAAGCGTTGCGTTTGAAACCAGCGTGCCCCGGCGCAGCATAAACAGTTTTTATCTCTTTTAAGCGAAACGTGGCCGATCCACCTTTTCGCGCAAACGTTTCGGATCACATGTTTCAGTCTGTCCGCACATGTGGAATTTATACGGTTGCTTCGGTTTGATAAATTCCACTTTCATGTCGCTTCGGCGTCGCGGGAAAAGTATGTATAAAGGAACGGCGAAAAAGGAAACTGCCACGGAGGGGCGGGTAATCGTTCGGATGCCTTATCGGGAGGATGGCTAGCTGGACGCCTCCCATTTTAGCGCGCAGTTTTCGAGCCGCGTCGTTCGCTGTGCGAGTTTCACTTCACCTGCGAGAACGATTTCCTCGAACCACGTGGCTAACTGGAACGCCACAAAAGTCAGCGAATCGATGACACATTTTTGTGCACGTCGTTGCGCTGTGTCATGCCCCTCTCGCCACCGCATCGCATCGTACGTCAGCCAACCCGAAAGGAAAATTCTGTTCTCGCTGAAACACGCCGCGAGTGCCTTCCTTGCGCAATCAAAGCGGTTTCCCCTTTAGTCCCCTAGGCTTTTCTTCGTTGCGTGACGAGTGACGACGTCCGCGATACCAATGCAAACAAGTCATATTTGGACAGATAAAACTGTCGTCCTTTTACGAAATTCCGAAACGAAGGCCCATGCAACTAGCTTCGAGCCTCTCCACTTTCTTCTCTCCGCGTGAAAACTCTCGGGTCAGCCGTCGAGCTCCGCATGGATTCCGTTTTATCGATCCTCGGGCGAGTAATTTGTTTACCGATGGCGTTCACACGATTCGGGTTTCGCGGGCAGAGACAGTAAGAGAAAGAAGAGGCGAAGTTCTACCGGTTACGCAATAGTAACAGGTGTTTTTTTTTTTTTTTTTTTTTTCCTTCGTTTTCATTATCACGGCTCTGCGCTGGACGAAATGGCACGCGTTACGCAAGCCGATGCTCTTACGGCACTGCGCTCCGAGATATCGGTCTAACGATGTAATAAAGCGAGGTTGCGGCGGTGTTCGGCGCGCGAGCAGGTAACTCGAATTTTGCAATAGCGGCTGGCTCGCTTATGGGGAATGCCGGGCGTTCCGCGGAATCTACGTAGGCAGTAGGGCACAGGAGAGAGAAGGAGGGAAGGGCAGAATTTGCGTCCTGATTGAACGATGCAAGTCACGAGCTCCTCTCCTCGTTAGCTGAGCAGACGCGAAATTTTACGGCGTCGTATGACTGCACGCGGCGGAGAAGAAAGAGCCGTTGTTTTGTCCTGCCTCGAGAGCAAGTTACATCGTGCCCGTGAATATTCCGGTCGGTCGCAGCTCGGGCGCGTGCAACGTTGCTCAAGAAAATTGCGAAAGCGCGCGCCCGCACTGAGTTTCCCTTTTTTGAATCTCCTTGCCATCGCCGTCTCTTCTCTCTTGACTCGTAGTCCTTGGAAACCACCGCCGCGCCGCGACCGCCGTCCGTGTACTTTTACAACGATGGAATGCAGCGATTGCCGGTGTCGCTCGTTGTTGATCTAGGCCTACCGTTCGAGAATGCCGCGAGAATCGCATCCGCCGAGAATACGCTTGGCCATAGCGCTCGCGCTCCGCACCGTAAACGCTCGTTGTATACGTTACATTCTCTCTTGCCGCAGCTTCAGCGAATTCCTAGCAGTCCTCGCCGTCCTCCGGCCGTTGCTGGGTGCCGCGAGTGGCTCAGATCTGACGGCAGCCACGATTTTTACAGGAAATTGCAAAATATGTTGGAATATAAAATTTTAAGAATTCTTATACTGGGGGAGGGAGGTAAGAAATCGCTAAAATTACCCTTACGTAATTTAAGGATGTCCCTTAGGGCATGTGGCGAAAGGGGGAATAGAAATTTTCTGAATTTTAAAATCTAACTTTTGCTAGAGATACGTTTTAGTCGAATTATCGCAAATGCCTAAGAAATCGAACATTGCGTTGAAGTGAGCACCCTGTATAAGGGAGTCTCAAAATCTTTTAAGCGCTCGGGGCCTCTGAAGGTTTTAATCCGGCCCTGGCTTGGGTCTGTATTTAAGGTAAAGGCATCAGTAGTTGACCAGTTAAGAGAAATCCTTCACGTAAACAATAGTAACTAATTGCTCTGTCATTAAATAGTGGCAGTCGCTGCCTAAAGATACTCTTTAAGCTTTCCAAATTATGTAATGAGAACGATTTTTTAAAAAAGGTATGCTATAAAAATTTTGAAACCATTTTTCAAAGTTCAGTAACTGCTTCAGAAGTTGACCATCCTTGAAAATGAAAATACTAGTAGTTGACCCTATGTTGGTCAGTAATTGACCACCTATACTAGAAAGAGAATTAAGGCAATGATGTAGGTAATCGTCTTAGCATCGTTTATTGTCAATAATTTAGAACAAGTTAGAACTAAAAAGGAATGTGAAATTAAAAGATTTCAATTCCATAAGGAGTCCAATTCAGGAACAGATTAGACATTTCGAGTTTTGCTCACTTTCGAAGGTTTAAACAAATGATTGTAAAATTAGATGTTTTGGTACATATAGAATCGTGTTCTGCGGGGAGAGTAACTAAACAAATATGTATGTGTCTCCGAAATTTTTTTATTTATTCTAAAACTTTTTTACAATATAATTTGTTAAACAAATTGTTTAAATAAATTAATTTTATAAATCCTATGTCGAATTCGGGATCAGCGACCTCAAAAACCACTAACGATATATACAACTTTTTCGTGCATTTACCCAGTTTCTTGTGCGCCATACCTGTCAACTTCTAGAAACAATTAGAATGACAAGAGTCATTACTTGACCACCCCGCAAACTATGTGTTTCTGAGGTTAGTCTAACAAAAACGGTGCATTTATCAAATATAGAACACTAAGAGTTTAACAAGTGAAGAGTTCAGTCATAAAGAGTTACTAACCTACGAATTTTTTTACCTGAACCATACACCTGTTCTTAACAAAATCATTAAGGAAATAACGAAATGGGAACACACTACTCACCTTGATGTAAATAAACATTCGCCAATACTATTCATAATGCACTTCACACTTGAGTGTTTTAGATTTCAGTCGGTAGATGTCTTGGCACGTCAACTGCACTTTTTTCAAAAGATCGTCACTTCTAAAAAGCTTATTTTTCACGTTTTTCTGAAAAGTGGTCAACTACTGATACATGGTCCACTACTGGTGCCTTTACCTTATTTTTTTTTTTTTTTTGAGAACTCCTATTCTCAAGTTGATCGACTCATTGATTGAGCATTCGCTTCTCCATTGCGGCTTATCAATGAAAGACTCCCTATTTTCTCGCGTGATTGTTGTTTCACAAGCTGCTGAGGTGCACCAAAGAAACTCAATGTCGAAGAGGTTTTAATTGTTCGAGATATCCTGGCGTGGTTGGCGGCCGCGGGACGCAAACATATTCAAACAGGTTTTTCCAACGTTCCACGTTTACGATATTCCGCCCGTTAAGCTGCTTTATGGTTGTTGTTTCTCCTGAAATGTAGGGGAGACCGGGGCTAGTTGACTAATTTTTTACATTTCTAATTTTTATAAATAGACCATTAGTATTTTGTTGACTTACTGCATACCAAAAGTTTCCAAATTTCATTAGGTATACAGGCATAATTTTGAAAATCGTTTTAATTGAGTCTAGGTTGTAGTTTTTATTGTATTTAGAGTAGTGAGACGAATAAGTCAACAGACCCCGGCTACGGGGTTAGTTGACAAATATGATGGGGTCAGTTGACTTGACATTTACTTTTCAGTTTTAACCCTTTGCATGCGAAATGTGTAGATAAACACTGTCACAGTACATCAATATAATGTGAAAAACGTATATATACGCTGCCAAATCCATCAATATAGTATACGAAACGCGTACATATGTATACTACGACCAATAAATTTTTTTATTTTTTTTCACTCCTCCACAGTGTTTTTTTTTATTAATTATCATGGTCTAAGATACTGTAATTATTTTGTACTGGTTTGTTATGGTCTATTTGGAAGACCTCAGAGTTTGGAGGGAGGATAGGGTGTAAAACTGGTAGGGGTGAGTTTGGAAGGATTTGTGGTGGTGGAAGTGGACTTGAGCAGCTAAACTCTTTGCCTCGACTGCATCTTGGGGATAAAAAATGCAATTATTAGTAGTATTCCTATGCTTAGTCAAGTAACCCCGTCCGACATTGTTAACATGTTAAGGGTCGTACGTACAAAACCTTCACGCACCGGATAAAATAAAATACCGTAAATTATAATCAAGGCATCACGTTTCCACAAAATATTCATGAAATAACATCAAGCAGTACTTAGTGGACAAAAATTCATAAATAGTCGAAACGAAAATATTTACTTCCAGCCGACCTTTTTAGATTTTTCATTCTCACTGACAGAACACGCAAGTTTTTGTCACGGCGACACATTAAGTGGCAAGCTGGTCATTCATATGCTCCAATATTGCGAATCGCAGCATAACTTATTCCATAATACAAGAATTAAAGGGAATTAGTCAACTAACCTCGTTAGGCAACTAGCCCCGGTCTCCCCTACTTAAATGTGCATTCATCGAGGGGCGAGGAGGGGCAGAACTTTCTCGAAAGAGGAATTTTCTACTTATTAAAACCGACTTCAAAAAAATAAAGTTGCACTAAAAAGTAAAAAATAACTTTTTCCCTTATTTAATCTACGACTCTCATATTTTTTAAGCCGGCGCCAGATTTACACAGTGCAAATGATGAGGCACCGACTTAAAAAATATGAGAGTCGTAGATTAAATAAGGGAAAAAATTATTTTTTACTTTTTAGTGCAACTTTATTTTTTTGAAGTCGGTTTTAATTTTTTTTTTAAATTTTGTTTATTTTTAACTTTTTAGTTTTATATATATTGACACAACATGCTGAGGAGATATGCGCGTACATACATAAAATAATAATAATTAGGTGACAATAGTCTTTATTATTAACCATAACGGGCAAAATATTGGGCCAATGTTGATGAAGTGTAGGATGGGACCACCGGGGCATCGCCCCCTTTCGATTAAAAAAAATATCATCAAAATCGGTCCATATGCTGAGGAGTTATGTGAGGACAAACATATAAATTATTATTATTAACCATAACTGGCACAATATTGAGCCAATATTGATTTAGTCTCGGATGGGACCAACGGGGCACCATCCTCTTTCGAATAAAAGAAAGATCATCAAAATCGGTCCATATGCTGAGGAGTTATGAGGGGACAAACATAAAAAAAACATACATACGGGTCGAATACATAACCTCCTCCTTTTTGAAGTCGGTTAAAAATACGAGGCAGTCGTTTCTGTCGAAAATGCAGCATTTCTTTTTCATTTAATTTCAAAGAAACAAATTGAAGCTGAGACTTGTTCTTCGACACAACGTTTGCTAACATCACAAGCTTTAAAAAACATATTTGTTTAGTCAGAAATATGCATTATATACGACGCAACAGATGGATCATTAGGCGTTTTAAAAAAATGTATTTTCTTTGAAAAAGAAACTACTGCGTAGCACCCTTGAATAGTACATCTTTCAAAAGTTTTTCCTGCCCACCCGAAGTGGCTACGTAGCTTCGCGCTGCGTAATCTACTATCACTATTGTGAGCAAAATCATTGAACATTGGCATTGGGGGCGAAACGCTTGTAAATTGTTTGAATCATCGCGAAGCTCGTTTCCCATTTCATACGAGTAATTGCATCTGATTGCAGGACGGTTCTCTTTCCATCCTGGAACACCGGCTCATTAGCGGGAATCGCGTACGAAACGCACTCATCGTTTATATGCAAGGTAAATGCGCAGTAATTAGTAACGTTTCACACGGTTGGTTAGACGTAGGTGGATTTAAAATTACACGCAGAGATTTACTACTTGCTGATAGCTTTGCCGCGTTGATTCAGATTATCTTTCTTTCTTCTCGTACGTTACGTCGCCAGTGCGCTTGCTGCTACCATTGTTATTTAATATGTAAGTGGGTGCGTATTGCGGTAGATATACCATCTTCCTGGCAATAGGTGTTAATGTAACTATACACTATCGCTTACCGCTATTTCTTATCACTATTTTTTATTATTATGCAATTATTCTTGTAATTAGCATATGTCGCTGTTTTCCTAAAAATAGTGCGCATCGGTAATAAGAGTAGTACAACTTAAGGGGGTATACCCGTTTGAACCCTCGGAAAATGTGTACATTTGGTGGATTTTTTTACACGTCAACGGTTTGATGCAGATTTCCCGTTTTTTTACTATCTTTACATAGTATTATGAACTACTCAAAAAAAAAAAAAAGTTTCAGTTAAAAAACTATTGTTTTTGGGAAATTATGCATACACATCCGAAAGTCTTTCGATTTTAGACGGCTAAACGGTGGCCTTGAAAACAGCTGTATGTCGTGTCTGAAATCAAAAACAATAAAATTTTCTTATAAAGTATGTCAATAGCTATCGTCCAACGAAGCCGATTTTGAAAAATTTGAAAAATAAAGAAATGGTGAGAGATCAAAGGTAAAGTTAGATTTTTCTAAGAGAAAAATCCACCTTTTTTCTTTATAAATAATAAACGGGGAATCGGAATAAAAAAAGCCTTCGTTGGACGATGCGGAATCTTCTTATGATTCTGCATGCAAAATTGGAAGTGAATTGGTTGAACGTAGCGCGAGTTTTTAGGGCCACCGTAATGGAAAATGTAGTTGCGCTGCGATCGGTCGAGCCGCCGCCCCGTGCTACCTGTATTACTTCACTCAAATGCCTATAACTTCGTCAATTTTCCGAATTTTTACATCGGACTTGTTTTATAATATTTCTAAAACATCAATCTATGAAAATATGTAAAAAAGACCACCGTATTGAAAAATGTAGTCCCGCTGCGATCGGTCGAGCCACCGCGCTGCGCTGCCCCGTGTACCTGGGTTGTTCCATCCAAATGCTTATAACTTCGTCAATCTTCCGAATTTTTACATCGGACTTGATTTATAATATTCCTAAAACATCAATCTATGAAAATATGTAAAAAATAAAAAATCCGTTTTTTCACACTGTCAAACGGGTATACCCCCTTAATAAGCTTCCTCTTCACAGTAGAAATGACCGTTTAACTCGCGCGATTCGTTACTAGAAATATCATTTTCGCTGGGTATTTCAAATCATTGTCTCTTCTTACTTATATGTATTCAAAAAGCTACCGCCAATGAATTTATTATTATTATTATTTTTGCGACCCTATTGGAATTAATCCTCCGCAATTACCACAACAACTACATATATAAACAACTTTCCCCGGCGAAAATGAAAAGGGGAAACCGATGGAGATATGCTCGCAGCGGGCAAGTGAGTGGATCGATTCAATGGGTCAGTTTTTCCTAAACGTCGCGAGTAATTAACACTAATTAAGGGAGAGACGGGAGCTTTTTGCAGAAGGATTGCAAGAATTCGCGAGGGGCCGGTGTAAATACGCGCGCTTTCGTCGGTTCTGGTTGCTCCTCGCCGCTTGTCGTCGACATGCTCCAATTAAAGGCTTCCGACAGTAATGACTGTCTGGCTGTGTTTACCGTACCGATGAATGGCCTGAAAAAAGACAGGCCTTGAGTAATCGGCACGCGTTCCGCCTTCTATCTCGATCCACGGTGCGCCGCGAGTTGATCTCGCTTCGGCTACGAGTGCTGCCTGCGCGTTACGCCCGTTTCCTTATTCATCGATACGACGCCTGAACTCTAGTTCTCCTCTGTCGGTTGCGTCGGTGGCTTAAATCTCGTCAGGAATCATGGATCAATCAAATCCCTGCATTCTACGATCCCCTCGCTGTTCCTGTCTCTCCCCGCAGTAGCCACTGGCTGGCAAGTGTCGAGGAGCGATCGCAGGTGCAGCTTCCCCCGCGTAGAAGGGCAGCTGCGACGATCAGACTTTTGCGATCGCTTGTTCATCTTCGATGACCTTGAACCTGCCATTGCGCGACCTTGCTGGGGCGAGTGGATCCAGTGCTTTCGCGAGTACGAAACCTTCGCTTTCACTTTCAGCCGTGTTCTTGCCCACGCGTCCTTAATGCGCCTTTGAAAGAAAAAGATTAAGGACAGTGTGGACGCGCGATCACGATTGCGCTCGCCGCTGCTCGCAGGACTGCATCGTCGCCGGGCAGACTTGCATTTCTCTAGCGTCGCGAAATTACGACGACCCGTCTCCATTGCACGCGTGCTGGCGCTCATTCTTCAATTGGGCCTAGTTGTGCGGAAAGAGCTACCCTCAATCAGCTGAAATTGAGTGAATTTAGTTTGAAGATTTTAATTGTTAAAGAGAAGTAGCTCTGTTTCTATCGGGTATATTTTGTTTCTTATTATTGTTTTGTAATGTTTTTAATGGGTTGTTTAATAGGGAGTAGTATAATTAATATTATTTTAAATTGGGACAATGGCTTGGTGGTTTTAATAATTGTATAATGTGAGAGTTGTTCTATGGGTTGGTAATTTTTTGCAAAATAAATATCACGGAATTATGGGATTTATACGGCGTTTGACTAATTTTTTGTCATTTTCGGGCTCGGTAGCTTTCTGCGTAACGAGGTCCAATTGGAGTTTACGCTTCGAAACTGTGCCAAGCGTTCCCAATTCACTAAATATGTAGTGATAACAATAAGTTCCAGCTGATTAGCATTTCTCCGAAGTTGTCCCATGGAATATCTCCGAGGCGGGGACGGAGTTGAGGCGTGGGTGAGAATTTTTGACCGAAGCTGAATGAACGTAGTTGATTGATAATGAGTTGGTGTCGAGCTGTCGTGCTTTCCAAGCGGCAGCAGCGTGTTTTTGAAATGTTAATTCGTGGCATTACGTATGATCCTGGCACACTGACCACTTTAGTTCTCTCGTGAATGAGGCACAAGCCTCGATTCTCATTTTCATACCCGACAGACCAGGAACTGTTTCTTCGTATTATGCCCGGTATAAAAGGAACCCCTCGCGCTCGTAAAAAGGAAAGAAAACAGTCAAAACGAGAGCCTCTGGAAGGTTGATTTCGAAACGGAATTCACCGCGGTTAAACGAAGAGCGATGTGTTCTCACGCTCGTCGCCGCGGCGTAGTATATTCATCGATCCACGCGGAATTTGAACGTATTGCGTATACGCGGAACTCTCAGATGCCAAAGGATCCTCGAGACTTTGTGCATACTATGAAGGCTTCCACATAAATGCCACAGTTAATCGTCGCGGCGGGAATGGGGACATGGATTCGCATGCATGATTTGAAGATTTTTTTTTCGATGGAGAAATGTTTTCATCAAAGAAACATTATATACATTAGAAAGGCCGTACTTTCGTCTATAAAATTGCGAAATTTTTATTAAAAAATTCTGAAAAGAAGCTGCGCGGTAGCTGTTTCCGTACAAGGGTTTTTTTTTTTTTTTAGAAAATGCGTCTGCGGTAAGCGACCATATCCTCGCTGTTTTTTATCCGAAACGAAAAAGGAAAAATTATTCTTAAAGTAGACAAAAGAAACTACCTAGTTTCTACTTGTCGTAGCCGATTTTGTTTTTTTCAATTTTTCGCAAAAGCCCGGGCATTTGAACATAGAAGTCGACTTTTTATGACTTTCCACATTTTCAGCCGTCTTCCCTTACTTGCCCCTTTCAATTTCGTCCTCAATTTTGCTTCTCCCTTTTCTTGCATCAACAATGTTCTCTCTTCACTGTTAATCGGCTAGCGCTACCATATCCAAGCGATGCATTTTAAGGATGATAATTTCGTATAAGCCAATAACAATGAAGAATATGCAACGAAGCAGCTGAATTTATCGGGGCAGACGATCCGACAATAACGATAAACGACGGTTAAGCAGAAGGATCGCGAAGCGAACGAACTAGCTGCAATCTCGATGATAGAAAGAAACATGCGTGTCTTGAATCAGGCTTAGCGGCGATTTACGAGCCACGTTTATGCCCGGATCGTCTTTACCGCCTAATAGATGGCCGATAGAAAGAAGAACGCTCGCGTAGAAAAGTCGTGGCGCGAGAGTGCGAAATATGTACACCTATGTAGAGCGGCGTAACAAAGATGGCAAAGTGGCAAACTGAAATCTATGCACGGGAGCGAGCGAGGGGATGTTCTATCGCGGTCAAATCGATAACGCGAAGCCGGAGGACGGTAGAATTATTGCAAAGTCAGGATACTTGTGGCGGGATGCGGTGCTGGGTGTCGAAGGGAGATCGACAGTCTGAAAAGTGGCACGGAAAGGCTTAAGGGGGGAATCCTATTTTTGGGGCTAAAAAAAAGCACTAGGGGTAAACAGTGTAGTTGTTGGCCACCTGGCAGTGATTGGCCTTTTTTTTTAAAAACATGAATATTAAGAAATAATGTACATTATGCCTTTTATAATGAACATATTCCGATACCTTCTATTTTCATGCGTCGAATGCAATGACTATTTCGCTAATAATTGTTATACTACGTGTAAAAAATAGACAACTTGAAATCGATGCTTGAAAACTACAGTGATGGAATTGAATAGCCATACGGTTACATCAGGCAATTCTTAGATAATTTAATGCATTTATGATATATATATAACTCTCATATTCGTTATATAGACAAATAAAGGTTTAAACTTTATAAAAAAGGATTATTTATTCATTAAAATTATACATTATTGCAGAAATTATAGGTGGCCAAGAACTGTAATGTAAATAATGTTTCAGGACAGTCATTGGCCACGAGGCCAATGGGTAGCTAACAGTCATAGCAACAGTGAAATAGCTGTGTTGTGATTTTAAAAGGTTATGTTTTAAAAGAAAATGCAATACTAGCTAATATAGAAACATATAAATAGAAAAGGTATTGTAGGTTATATATTTTTAATAATATTACATTACATTTAGTTCCATTTTATGAATATATCCAGTTTTATTTAATAATTTAAATCCTGTTTCTAACCGAATTAATTCATTATTTTACATTAACATTATTTCATAATTAGGTCGTAGAGCATTAAGAATTAGGTAGGGTATATGTTACATATAGGTTATGAAATAGTGGCCAATAACTGCCAAACGATCGGCCAATCATTGCCTTCGTCTGGCAAATAACTATGTGTTTTGATAGGAAAGGTATTTTCTGCAAAAATTTTTGTGGATCCTTCTACTCTTTCTTTAAACAAATTCTATTTCTAGACTATTAGAGTCGTTTACAGCTATTAACACTAATTGTGTTCCTAAAGCTAGCAAAATAAGACTTAAAATTCAACGCTTATGTGAACCTCTGACTTAGGTGGCCAACAACTACACTGTTTACCCCTATTTAGGAATTATTTTTTTTTAAGAAACTAAGAGTTCTATTCGTCTGAAATTTGGTCCATGTTTTTATGCATCTTTGCGGAAGTTGCAGTTTTTTTTATTATTAATTTTAAATAATAAATGTAGGTGCTTTAACTCC
This sequence comes from Andrena fulva, assembly GCA_946251845.1. Lineage (NCBI taxonomy): Eukaryota > Metazoa > Arthropoda > Insecta > Hymenoptera > Andrenidae > Andrena > Andrena fulva. The sequence continues at coordinate 52,867,871 of OX276329.1, read as the reverse complement.
TAGGTATATTTATTATTAAGAATTAATAAATGAAACTGTAACTTCTTCAAAGATGCATAAAAACATTGCCCAAATTTCAGATGAATCGAATTGCTAGTTTCTTAAAAAAAAATTCCCCAATTCTGTTACGTCTTTAGCCCAAAAAATAAGATTCTCCTCTTAGAAGCCTAACTGCCAAAACTTCCAAGATTCATGGAGATAAGTAACTGTTGGTTTCTCGTCAGACATCGATAAAATCGGGGGAAGCTTCGAGATACGAGAAGCCTGTAATTGTTCTCTCGCTGATAGACGTGGGTATACGCCAGCCTTGTATTTTTCCCGCACATCGGGCTTGCTCGAGTATCTGGCTGCGAGAAGCCACGATAGCGGTGACTTGCCTTGAAAGATAGAACTTCGTGTCTGAATTATTGAGGATGGCGTGTGCGACTCCGTTGCTGTCCTCGCAACGGAACCGCCTTTCCGTCTGTCCGTTTCCAGTAATGCCTTAATGTTACATCAAACGATCGGTTCACTGCAGGACGAATCGAACTGACGATTCTCCCCTCGATCCTGCCTACTCATCCTGCCTCTCTGCCCGCGGCTGCTGTGCACCTGACGTCAGGTATTTTTACGCACCTGACGCGCACTGCACGGCTCTTCTTATTTCCCGCTTACCGGGGGAATATAGTCGCCAGCCAGTCGTTTTTCTGCTGAATATCGGAGGGGGATTATTGGAAGCAGAGCGCGAAGGAGCAAATCCACGAGGAGAGAAAAATATCGTGTCTCACGCGAGACTTTAATCTCAAGAGACGATTACTTTATTATTTTTTAATTATTTCGTTTCGTGAAATTAGACTCCCACGAGATAAGTTTTTTTTAAGGAAAACGGCCCTTGTGGCAAACGTTCCGGGACACCCTGCATACAAATAAACTGACGCGCGCGTGGTTGCTAAATTTTTGTCTCTTAAAACCTCACCGTGGATTCGCACCTTAACAGCAATATCACACGTCTCGCGAGCCCTTCAACATCCAGCACGGATCGCCGAGAATGGGAGTGCGAGATGCGAAGGACGTGAATGCCATTCATCGTCAAGTGGGCGAGTCGAACGACTTTAGGTCATCTTGCGCTTACAGCGGCTTTAATTAAGACGCTCGTTAACGATTACGACCTTGTTAATTCGCGCCGCGCCTTCGCCTGCGTTTCACGCAGTTCCCCTGTATCTCCGGCTCCGCTCGCTTTGTGCTGTCGCGGCGGAGAAATATTATCCCTGGTCTAACGGTGCGCTATCAATTATTTGGTAATTATATGCAAACGTAAAATATCCCTCGCGTCGAACGTGCCGCGTTTCGACGAGTAATCCTGCTTCCCGGAGCCTGTCGCGTGGCGATTTTATCCGAGCCACTTACGGATGCTCCCAATTCCACTCTTAATCACGGGGCTAAGCGTCCGAAGCTCGGAGAATTTGTACGCCGATGCGAGCGATTCGCCCATGTTGCGCGAGATTACGGTTTCCCAGGTGGTCGACCTTCAATCTGGCTAATTCAATGCTTATAGAGTGAACGTATGGATCAGGGGTTGGTGGGAAATTCACGGGGACCTTTTTTTATCAGCGCGAGCTTGCTGAAGTTGATAAAGTTCGCGTCGGCGCGAGGGTGGGCAAGAAGAATGCCAGGCGTAGGCTGCTAGAGACGCGAGATGAAGCGCGGTGCGAGGGCAAAATTGCGTTCGACTCTGTCTCGTTGGGTAATCTTGCTAATCTGTGCAAACGCGATGAAAATGGTAATACACGCTCTCGTACACTGGGAAAGAATGTTGAACACGCTGGGCGTTTCGCAATGGTAAAAGCGAGCCAGCAGAGGTAAATCGTTTGATTGGAGCACGCAGCGATCTCTTGAGTAATCGCCGACGATGACGTAGTTACGTACGCTTCATTTGCGAGACGTTTATAAATTATTGGTCATTAATGGCCCCGCCTAACTTTAAAGAATTCGGCGGATTGAGGGTTCTATTCGGCGGTTGCTAGAATATTTACGCGCGCAGCTTCGCAACAGGGGGGAGTCGGCAAATATTTTTATATTAGCTGGCGTAATTTATCCACGTTTGTGTGGGCGTAGCGGCATACGGCCGCGATATTATGCCCGTAACACGTAAACCGGCCTTATTACGCGCGGTATCCTCGCATCGTTGGTTCTATCGATCGATCGCGTCACGGAAACATTTAGCCGACAGTTGGAACCTATACAGTCCTTTGCCTCTGTACTTTCCTAATTATTTGCCAGCCGTCGATAATGGATTCGTTCGTCATTCGTTGCGGGATCGCGAATTAGGTGCGCACAGACGTGACTCGTTGCCACGGTCATATTAAATTTAAACCCCCGGAACAGCGAAGGAAAGAGGAGCGAAACGAACGTGTAATTTTATGCTTTATTCATTTTCATTTCGATCCCCTCGAGTGCCCTGCAGTGAAAGGAGAAATACTCGAACCTGCTGCGTGTTCTCCAGCGAAAGCTCTGTTCACCATCTACGACTACCGCGCTAACTAATTATGGTACCTATTCTCTCCTAGCGTCACCATTACTCTTGTCCACTTGTGCCTCTCGGTACACCCCCCCCCCCCCCGGCTCGTCTCAAATAACGCCCGGGCGTATTTGCAACTGCTTCGTCTCGGGGGAGGATTTCGCAGTGTCGCGGCGCGGACTTAAGGCCGTGAATGTGTATCGCGAGAGGCGAAGGGTAAGAGCGCGAGCCAGAGGGAAAAATAGTTGTAAGAAGCAGGGTAGGTGCAAGGGGCATGGTGGATCGTATGGGGGCGGGCGAGGGCGAGGACGAGGGCGGGTGGCAGTGTCGAAGGAGAGAGGGTGGATATCAAATATGCTTAGACAGATGCGTCGTCCCACAGTAGTTTGCCATTCTTTCTCGTTGCTTTCTCTCTTTCCCTTTCTTCTGCAGCCTGTTTCCCCATTTTCCCGTCTCTGTCCCGGCCGGGCTCGCTCCGCTTTCAACCCCCCCCCCCCCCCCCCCCCGGTCTTTGTGCTCGGACCTGCTGGCTCTTTCCCCGTTTTTCCCGCCACGTAATTATAGTTTCCAGCGTGTTGCATGCCCGGCAAGAGTTCACGTACTCTCGAGCCACTCGGCCGCGACACCCGTATTAGACCTGAAAGGTGGCAATCTAACGTCACGGCTGCCCGTCGCGCCTCCTTTTATTTCTTCTATTCGATACCGAAAGCGGCCCTCGGTCGCGAAACGCAGCCGCGAGGAACCCACCAGCAACCAAACGAATCGCACATGACGTTTTCGCGGGGCCCAAAGAATAAATGGTATCGCGCGATCGACCGAGCCACGGGTCGCAAAGGATCCTCGAATGATCCAGCTGGCGAATCCAATTTATTCATTGCATTTCGACGGAAGCGTTACTCCTTCAGGAAGACCTTTACGGCCTGTGCATCCCTTTCGGGTTATCCGCTTTTAAATATTGAACTTGGGATTCGGTGAAACGCCTTCCTACATCCTTCCGATCAGCATTTCCTTCTTTCACTGCCTCTCTCCCGTCGACTTACGGCTTCGCCTTCGATTCCGCTCGGCGTCCACATCTCCTGCACAGCTCGTTTCACTCGCTCCGTGTAACTTATGTCTGCGACCGGGACGTTTAAGTTTAAACTCGTAGGCGAATCGGCGAAGCTTTAATTGCTTTAATTATCTTGCGGCTCGGCTTTCAACGGAGCCATCTCCTTCGAGATCCTCGGGGAGCCGAGGAGCTTGTCGGTTCGATAAAAATCCACGTAACCTGCCGTCGCAGATTCGAGTCGCAAGATTCGCCATGGTGCTGGACGGGACGCGGGGGCGAGAGGGGGTGGCTCGCGAGTCTGGACGGCGCGATTAATTATGCAGAAAAGCTGCGATCGATGGAGGAACGTGCCCCCTTAAAATATTGATACCACGGACAGACTCTACTATTCTCCACCCTCGATCCAACAGCTACGACCGTGCTACTTCGTGGAGAACAGGGGTAGCCGCGCGCATGTGTGCAAGGACTCTGGATTGTTCTATGATCGATGACACGATGCGTCGATAGTTGTAGGGGAAAAAAAAGAGGAAAAGATGGAAATTTATTTAATGACCGATAGTTTATCGCGAAGCTATAGGGGCAGACGGAGAAAGCGCGATCGTAAGGCATAGGGGGAGGTTTCACAGAATTCCTTCCAAGTCTGTAGTAGTTTTTTCTTTCGGTTCGAGAAACCTTCTTCGGCATCGATTCGACTTTTCCCAGAAGAAAATCCTCTTCGTCCCAATAAGTGCCTTTAATTCTCTGCCGATACTCAGCAACCATTAATTTCGCAACGATGACATTTCACTGGTTGATCAGCTCGGAAAAGTAGCCGAGCCACGCCACGCGAGTAAACACAATAACCTTGTAATAAGAGAATACACCGAGAGAAACAAAGGGGTCCTTTCCCTTTTTCTTCTTCTCTCTGGTTCACCAATCCTTCGACTTTGCGGTCGAAGCATACCCTCGAGCCGTGAGAAAGATTCTCCGGTCGGCTCTCCTTCGACTGGCCAGGAATCGAGCCAACCGCCCAGCTTCGTTTCTTCCCTGCCGATTTTCCGCTACCCGCGGGACAATGGACCTGTTCGTTTCCTTTTGATACGCGACGTTATTGTGCCGTTCCGTTAGGAAATGAATTTCACGACGGGCTGCTTGCCGCACCAAGATCGGCGTGCTTCTTTCTCGGGCTGATAATAATGTTCGGCGTACCTTCGGTTGTCTCTGGAAGTTTCGCTTTATCCAATGGCCTGGAATTTATCGGCTAAGTCTCAGAATGCAATGTTTTCCGGGACATTTTATGCCTACGAAGCGGAGTAGCCGAAGGAACAATAAACTCTTCCCGGCATTCCCAGCCTGTTTCTCATCTTTTCCTCGCTATTCCTTCGCTGCTATTTCTCTTTCGCTCCTCGCTCCACAGTCTCCGCTCTCCACTCTCCCTTTCTCCGAGAAGTTGCACGTGATTTCCGTTCGTTCACCCTTTCCGGTCATCAGCCTCTGGTCTCCCGTTCCATCGCATTGTTGTCCCTTCGCGATTCACTTCCGCGATTTCTTCTCAGGATCGTTTCCCCTCGGCTGAAAAATGCATCGCTGAAAAGCGTTGGCCGCTTCGGTAGGAATGATTCTAGGATAGCGGAGCCGGGCTCGACGGTCCCGTTCAGGTTTTCGCGACTGGGAATAATTATCCCGCTAAATGGCCGAGCCTTTTCTTACTCGCCACAGTATTTCAGCGATATCGCGTCTGGGTGGCTTTCTTTCGCGGGTCAGTCGCGATGGTAGTTTTCGATCGTCGAACGGCGAAAAGCCGGTTCCATCGCGAATATCGAATTCCTATGCACCTCACTTACTGGCTAATTGGAATTTCATTCTCTGATAATTGCCAATTCATTTGCCGGGGCAAATTTGAGCTATGCAAATGGAATTTGCGGCAGGAGATTTCGATGTTTGCACTGCCCCGACCCACCATCGCTCGCGACTACGCAAACTCGAATTAAATAAGTATTCCCATTAATACTGCCGCTTACCGCGAATAGTCGTAAGAGAGCAGTGGGCATTTTTAATTGTCCTGCGATTTGCTTGGAAATATTGAAACGACCGCTTTGTTATTCCCATTCGAGACTCTACTTCGCCGCGTCCACATTTCCCACCCAGCTTTCTTCTCCATTGTTAATTTCAATCTACCGATCGATCAGCCAAACGTATAACGCCACACGACTTATGATACTGATATCGTTAGAAGCTTCGCGGTGACTTTGACGAACCTCGGAAAAAAAATGGCTCCACAGAGATATTTGCCACCTCTGAACCGTGATGCAGAAGTTCATGGACTTGGGTGCTTGACATCTGCAGACGATTTATCACGCAATAAATTAGTACTAAAATCTCTACAATATTCTGGACCAGCTACGGTACCACGCTTGCCCCGCGCAGAAGGTGAAAGACAGAAAGAGCTCGGTTTCGGATCTCAAGGTCCCCCGAAGAAGAACGTGTCCTATGGGGAATCGGTGCCCGTCGGTCGCACAGAGGGGGTGCGCCGATCTAGGGGGTGGCATAGCGAGCGATGGTGGTGGGAAAGAAGAAGCGGTTGCCCTCGAGAATTCCGGCCCGAGGTTATAGGCGCTAATCGCGGCTAGTGCGTGGAACGGTGGAGAAGGGTTGGGACGAGGAGGGGTGGGAAGGAAAGGGAGGAAAGGTAACGCGCGGCAAGGTAGCCAAGGTGGTGATATCGACCGTAGATGTTGTTGATGCAAACGGTAACCATGGGTGACTTGGGCCGATTGACCAATTGCAGTGTTCGCGGTGGCCGTGCCTGACCAATCGGCGTACGGTAAGCTGCCGGTTTTTTGATTGGGCGATACCAGGGATAAGAGACCAGTTCGAGGCCGTCGAGATCCAGAAACGGACGTCGAGACATCGAGCCGACATCATCGTTCTGGTCGAGAAGTGGAAGAACTTGGTTCGCCGCGTCGCCGATGTCCTCTCGTCCCCTCTGTCACTTTGGATTTGGATTCTCTGTTTCTGTCCTCGGCCGGTCCTGTGTAAGGATCTTTTACGCTTTCCTCACCACCACCGTCGCCGTCACGTTACACCACAGCGTCACCCTCGACGTCACCTTGTTTTTGCGTAGATTTGCACCAAAGTCCCGTTCACTCTTGCCACACTTTTGGCTCGCCGGTTGGTTCGCTAGCTGCTCGCCTCGTACCTTCCGACTAGACCCCGATCTTCCGCATAGCACTCCTTGCAGTTCTCCCCGAGAATTTCTACAGCTTTGTCTAGCCGTCTTTGTTGCCCCGCGCCCATTGTTACGTTCGTATTTTTACGCCACTCTGGCACGGGTTTACCCCCGGATTGTTCTCTGTTCCTGACGAATTCCCCGAGTCGTTTAATTTCGCGGCTCGTGCGCTGGATATACGAGAACGTCTCTCCTCCCAGGGATGGCTGTCCCGTTCAAAGGGACAGCCGAACGCGACGACGTAGCTAATGCTACTACTCGAATTCATCATTGTGACTCGCGTTGAACGGAAACAGGTTTTCTCCGTGGTGGGCGAACATTTCCTTTGTCGGGAGAGAAGCCTCCTCCACTATTTCTGTCACAAAAGCTCGGTCGCTTATCGCGTTCCGTTTGAATATTTCTCTCGCCCATTTCCAACTGCTGATTAACTGCTCGTTGTTCCGACGAGTATGCGGGGTGCTTGAGCGTAGAAGGAGTGTACACTAGATCAGTCTGGCAAAGTGGATTACAGCATACTCGAATGTTCAGCACGCTTTTCACCGGCCGAGCGCCGCATACTTTACAGCGGATCCGCGCGCCGCGATCTCCCTCCCGCGCCTCGCCCTCCACTCGCTGATCTATGTGTTTGTCGATAGAAAACCAAGTTATTTCATTATCGGACGCCGTTGCAGCAGCCGGCTAGCAGCGGAGCTGCTGGGTGTTTTGGCGCCAAGAAGCTTCGCTGGCTGCGCGAAAAACGACATCGGTGTCTTCTGCCGTTCGCGTTGTTTTTCCACGGCGCCGCATTCCGAATCGGCTTTGCGATCGATCGAGTGGCTTATTTCATGTATCGGGGGTTATAATTGCAGCATAGCGAGTCAGAGAGTACATGATCGTTGGATAAAAAAGGGCTATAAAGTTTCTATTACTCTCTGCTATTTTTACTTGTATTTTATTCGCACACTTTGGTGACATTCCGACAGCTAAACGAATCATTTGTTGTGTCGTTTGTTTCAGAAAGCTTCAATTGCAAGGAGGTGGTCACCGCTGTGAAGTAGGTGGTTACTCCGAAGGTGAGTCGCAAACATTTTCACACGTTAGTTATTCATAATTTCATACGTAGTGTCTTTAAAACGTCACAAACGGGACCCTCATCTACAACAGTTCAGTGAAATAGATTTATCACCGGCTGATAAGTTCTAAAGAGTTCCTCGGAGGAAAAGGTTACAGACGGTGCGAGAGGGTACAGTTGCTAATTAATCTCCTCTCTCCAAACGGCAGTGTCTTCCGAGTCCTTCGTGGATTGCAAATGAGTGCCAGTTGCAACCGGACGGGCACCTCTTTAATTGTTAATTACACACCGGTTTCGCACTCCGCCTACTTAGTTTACAGTGATACCTCGATAAGGTCGTTTTAACATCTCCATTGTTTGGAGCCGGGGATTGTTTATTTATTTATTTATATATACGGGAAACCCCTTTGGTAGAGGACTGATACGTAAAAGTAGAAACACAGAAATTAACGAAATGAAGGGAAAAAGAAATAGTGCAAGGTTCTGAATTTTTTAACCGATGGAGTTCCTTGAAGAAGTAGCTTCTTGCACCAGCTGGTTTTTCTTTTCTTCTCCAGTTAAAAGCCGACCGAAAAACGTGCTTTCGGCATTAACGTCGAATTGCATGGGAAAATGAGGAAACCGTCCGTCCGCGGGTTTCCACATTTTCGCGTATATCCTTTCTGGGGTTTCCGCGCGAAAGCCGCGTTTCGAAATGCTCGTTTGTCGATCACGTAAAGATAACGTGTCCGTTATCCGATCCTTCTCGCAACCTGCATTCAAATGAACGGAAAACTGAGACCCACGTCGATAGATAACGACCTCCGCCGCGTTGTTCCTCCTCTACGCGCAATAACGTATTCTCACGGTGGCGGCGAATGAATGGAATGGTTAGAAAGTTCATTTGCAATGTTTGCATCTTCGAAGCAGCTCGGCGGGAGAGGCTCTTCCTCGGCCGAACCTTCTGCCGCTTGCCGCTCGACTTCCCTTCGTTTCTTCCACCGTGTTCCGCATATAATTTCCTCCGAATTTTCTGGCCGAATTAAAAGATGCGTGCTTCAACCCTCGTTCTCCGCAATTGGAAACGGAGCGACCAGCTCTGCTGCGAGAGTGAAACAAGGCTTTCCGTTTCTTTTCTTGTGGATCAAGAGCCGAATCGCGGTGCGTGACTGTGAATCCTAGCGCGCGTTCCAACCATGAAATAACAGCCCACGATGGCTCCCTTTTTTCCTTCTGTCTTACGAGTCTATTTCGTCCTCTCCACTTGGTTGAGCTCAGCTCCTCTGTATTCTTCGGATCATCTAACTACATATCCCCATTTCGCATCGTTACTCCCCTTCTGTCAAATCCCCCGCTCCTCGGAGACAATCTTGTGTCGTTATTTGCTGCCCTTCGATTCGAAACGGTAACGAAGCCTGGCTACCTAATTCGCATACGAAAGGGGGTAGCAGTCGGAGCCCGACATGGTTTCCCGATCGTAAGGAATATTCACTCGGAATATTCAGCAAATCTCGGGCATGCACGCTTCTCGCTAACGAGGTTCTTTGATTGAATGGATCCGTGTTACAAGTTCGCTCCCCGAATATTTACCGAAAAACGCTTCAGGGTAGGGGAGTACCGGGGTTAGATGTTACAGAGCAGGTTAAATTTTTGTCGCTTGGACTATCATGTGTTTCAACATTACACAGTTGTGTATGGTGTTTTTTTGTAGTCACTTCACGCGTTGCCACGTTATTATCGTTTTTGAATTTTCGGTATTAATAGTAACTTCCAAAAATTTTCTTCCTCTCTTCTAAAATATAATCCTGTACCAACTTGCCCCTTATTGACACAACAATTCAAAATGTTTTTCTTTTCAATTTTCTGAATTAAAATTCACTCAAGTTGTATCGATCAATTCTCTCCGTTCAATTAACGAGATAGCGGACATCGGTAGAGGAAAGCGCGAGCTTTAAGCGAGAGTCATTAATAGTATCGAATATGGAATGGAAAGAAATAAAAATAAAAAAATTGCGAAATGTAACAACTAGCCTCAGTCTCCTCTGTATCAGACATCTGAGTACTCGATTCCTACATAGCTTCCTCTAGTTTTCCAAGCATTAAAAATAAGGAGTTAGACGTGGATTAAGCACGATCTGCGAGACTCTAGCCAAAGTCGATTTAAAGCATGCAGTTTGCTTCACCGCGGAAAGTAGTCGCGTTAAGTCCGTAATGCGATTCGCTCGGTACAGAGGGAAAGCAGGAAGCAGTCAACTGGTATCGGACATCACCGTTAACGAAACGAAAAGTCTGTTTAACTTTCCGAGTTACGTAACAACCCTCTGCGCGGGCGTTTCGTATTCTATCGTCGACTCGCGTTCTTCCCGGCGCGGTCTGGAAATCTGGAATTCATTTCCCTCCCGTCCTACGGCCTGCACCCTTGGTCCGTCCTGGTTTCTTTCGGCATTTTTCATTGAACAATAGAGCAACTAGGTTGGGGAAAGAGCGGCACCGGGGGTTTGGGCACGGGGTGGGGAGCAGCGCCTCGCCGTGGGGGTTGAAACGCAACCGTGGCGAGAACGAAGGGACGAGGCGAGGGTTCGGCGCAGGCGCGTTGTCGCAACAATATGGTGAATTTCGCGAAGCCGACCAGTATCCACCCGACCATCAGCTGATCAATATACTTCCGCACACACGCCACGTCATACGCGCGACACGCATGTCACGCATCGTGCGAGCCGTTACGCGTGCAACACTCTGTGAATCTGTGAACGTGCACCAAGTTTTTTGTGCACGACGCCGTCGCCCTGTCCGAGTTACCCCCAGCAACCACGGTCCTCCATCGCCAGGAAGGCGAGACCGAGACCGAGAACGAAAACGAGAACGAAAACGAGGACTCGCGGTGGACGAGGGACAGAAGGTACGCTCGCCACGTTTTCACCCCCTAGTCCCTTTTCGTTCTCTACGTTTCCGTGTGCCTCGGCCGTCGTCGGCGCTGGCGCTGCTGCTGTTTTCCGCTCGTTCTTCGATCTCCCCAAATCACTTCTCTATCCTAAACATCTGAACCCTACGAGCTTTCCGCGATGCGTCCCCCTTGCCGATATCGATCGGCGTGTTTACCTTGCTCGGGCAGAGATTCTTTAGGAGAGGGTGGCAAATCAGCATCTCTGATGACCGACCGTGACGCGAGGCTCGCGCCATACCGTTTGGAAATCTAATATCCAAGTGGAATGTACGCCTCGGTCGAAGGAAACTTTTGGTTCCACGAGCCACGAGACAGATATTTCTCGGCGGATTCATGTTGCTAGGCGCGCGTGCACGCTTAGGTACGATTGGTGGGTCGCAGGGGCTGATCGTAAGGGGAACAGAATTGGGGGAGATGGGAAGATTCTGATTTTGGGTTAATTAACGGAAATAAATTGTTTAGACCTCTGGCGTGTGGTCAGGTGTGCCAACTTCCTCGCGATCGCGGAATTCGTCGACGCTTGTGCTGAATAGTATCTATGAAATTTTCTGCAAGTAGGAATTCCTTATCCGCGCATTAGCGAGTAACGAGTTGCGTTTCGCGTTACGTCTTCCGAGCTCCCCTGACCGAGCATTGGCTCGTGAATTTCGCATCGACCTGACGAATGTACAGCGACACCGTTGCGGAGAGCGTTTTTCTTGTTCGAGCACGTTTGCCACCGCAGCAGCACCGGGGATACTTCTCCGAGTTCGCTATCGGATATTCACTCACACTCGTTACGGTGCAAATCCACGATGCGACAGAAATATCTGTGTCTCACGCGAGACTTAATCTCACGAGATAATTATTCCGATATTTTTTAATTACTTTGTCATTAATTTCGTGAAATTAGACTCTCGCGAGACAAGTTTCGTCATATATTTTCAAAAATCTCATCTCTCGCGATTAGTCGCGTTATTTACATTTAGTTATTACTGAGATCCTTCTCGCGATAGAAAATTCTCATGTAAAATCGTGGCTTCGCTGCTTCACTGATTTACACATAGCTGCTTGCAATTTTCTGCAACATATTGCCACATTGTTGACATCCGTCCCTCCCCCCAAGCGGAGTCGTTCGAATTAGAAGCAGGAACGGTGTCCGATTAAAGTTGGCTAGAGCATCGACACAGCCAGCTGAATTATTCACGTATCCGAGATGCGTGCAGATAATTCCCGAACTCGCGTGTCCACGACCGGCTGGCCGACCGGCATTAACGTTTTCGCGGCGAGTGGGCGAGAGCGTATTTTCGGAACTCCTCTTACAACATCCGACTCGCCTGTCCGCGATAAAGTTGAATGGAATTTAAATTTAATTCTCAAGTTTAGAGGCCAGTCCATTTGACGCGGCGAAACCCTGTGTTTTTTTTCTAAACGACCAGCCTTCCCGTCTGCGCGTCTCGTGGAGATTGAACCGTTACCGTATCATTGACGCTATCCAGAAGTGTTGCGCTGGCTCGGTTGAATTAGGATGGTAGAGGGCCAGTCCGAGTATGTGTGTGCATTAGGAAACGCTCGCGAACGTGCTGAAAGGTTGTTAGGTGTATAGGTGGTTGACGAAGGACCTAGATTCTAGTCGGTGAATAGGATCCAAAACCGCTGCGCTCGTAGCAGCTCCTCTTTCGTTGCCTTTGATGCTAGAAATGACTTTCCCGCGAGCGTGCTTCGGGGGAGCATCGTTAATTTCTGATGCTTTTTCTTTGAACGGGGCCCTTGTTTGCTCCTAAATTTTCCGATGCACCAGGCTGATCTAGAAATACTGCGCAAACTTCAGCCAGAACCGTGTCGCGTGACAGCGAGTCTGTGGGTATGTTCTTGAAACTTATAGTGTCTCCAGACATTGTTTACCGTATTATCAGCGCTAGCAGTCTCTTCTTATTGACTCAGTCTACAATCTACAGTTCTCCAACAAATTTAAAAGATTCTATCAAAGCGGATTGCTCTGCCATTCTCGTCCACGCGTCTTACGTTTTTATACGTAAGTGCACTCTATACTGAGCGCAACAACGCCATTGAATTATTTAAGAATAATAAAAAGTCGCTCTGTAATGCTAAAACCAATAAAAAATATTTTACAACGCAAATCTAGTTTTTCCGAGCGGACTTTTTTTTTAACACCGCGAAAGCAGACTTAGGTCCGCGTTAGGTTAAGGAAATCGGGCCGAACCAAAGAGAGTGAAATTGTATAGGCCAGCGAAAAGCGGCGCGTAAACGTCCGGGAAGGTTCGTTCATCTAATCACGTGGCCGGGCCCAATGGAAAGGTTAGAGAAGGAGAAGCGCGCGAGATAAGCGAGCGAGCGAGCGAGAGAAGCCCAGAGCCGTGAAATTCTGTTGCCGCGTGGCGATCGCGGAGAAGTCGTTCATTGACTTCTCCACTATCCCTCCGCTCGTGTCTCCGTCTCTCCCTAGCCTGGACGCATCCGGATTATTCGTGCACGTTGCAGCTCGCAGCCGAGTGCACTTACGTACACACATGTGCGTTTTCATCCTCGCCTCTCTCCCTGCGACCCTCGCTCGCTAGATTCCTCCTCTCCCTCCATTCTTTCATCCCCCCGTGCCGAGGGGGGAGGGCCAGGCTCCTTCCTCGCGATTCCCCCACCGGCTCGGTCCTCTTCGCGATGAAGGAAGAGGTAGGGGGCGGAGAGGTGTAGACTGACTACTCGCTGGAAGAAACAGGCTCACCACTTGGCAAAGTTACTCGTGTTCTGCGCCTAGTGTCGGTTCTTGCTCGTAGCGGCTCCTTGCTCTCGCGGGTCCCCAGGCTCCCCTCGGCCGTGCAGGATACACGTAGCAGGTCCAAGGATTTCGATATCAAGGTATCGGGGCGGCGCCTGTGTCCGTCACGTTGCTCCAACAGAGGATTAATTAACAGCGACGCGACGGGAGGAATAAGCGTACGATCGTGGAGCGCGCTGGGGTGGCCTTGTTCGTATCTGCTATCGTTCGGTCTAGTTAGAACCGTGCACGTGCTTCTCCGTGGTGATTCTCATTGTTGGTGGAGCAGCAGTGAAGTGACCGGTGCGTGGCGACCCGTTGATCGATGATCGACGAATCGGGTTTAGGATATAGCCGATTCGGAATGTCGGGAGAATAATTTAGTAGCTGCACAGTTCGCCGACCGTGTCCGGTTAACGGAGAGGCGTTACAGCGTTAATATAAATGGTCGTGATTGCGCCTTCGCCGTGCAACGAAGGCTTTTCGCACCTCCTCGCCTTATCCAGCAGAGAAGACGCACTGCTACGTTCGACTTTCACTCACGAAAGGACGCAGTAGCGCGTCAGCGGGTAGCAAAGCGTTACACACGGCAGACGTAGCGTGTGCCGCGTGGCCGAAGGTCCATTCTAATCGATCGCGAGTGCGCAACATCATGGGCCAGGATTAAAGCGACGGTTGTTGTTTTCTCTGTGCAGGGTTCACTGCCGATCCATCCCGGAGGCTGCAGCACCGACTACCATTATCGGTGAGTAACTGTTTCGCATTGGCGCAGTAAGAATGCCCGGCATGCCTCATTCCGTATGCGAGGCACGCGACCCAGGAATTCAATGGACGACGACAGTCGCGGATCCCTTCGGGTCGTCCACGGGGCCGATTTAAAGCCTGCAGAAACCGTCGCCTAACGACGCCCGTGTTCGCGCGGTTTACCACTCGAGGCGAAACAGATTTATCGTCGTTCCCATTGCCGTTTCTCTCGACTAGCTCGGTACGGAGTAGCGCTCTGGTCTACTCGGAGGATAAGTCCCTTTGCCAACTGGTTTCGGTGAAGGAAGAACGTTCAAACGGTGCCGCGGTGAATGAGAATGAATTGTTCGCGCCGGGCCGCGGCGGTTGGCTTATCCATCGGCAATTGGTTACTTGAAAAGCTGTCGAATCGAATTTGCTGACGGGAGCGCGGTCGACGGCTCGGCTCGCGCCGCAGCTCAGGAGAAGGCGGGAAGCCTTCGTCGCGAAATAAAACGATGCCTCGTGGAAGAAGGGAGCAAGGATACACGGAGGGCGAAGGGAGGCAAAGTGGTCAGACTGGTGTAACAGGACGTTGCTTGTTGGCTGGCAAGGGCAGGCTTGTATTATTGCTCGGTCCTCCTCGGATCCGCTTGCTGGCGCTCGCTCGTTACTCGAGCATCTAAGTCTAAGCTTGGAATGCCGCGGCGGGAGGCGAGATCTATGTGTACGTGCTGTACGGGTGGGAAGGGTTAGCGAACGGATGAAAGACCCTTCGCGTCCGCGCTACAGGCTGGAGGGTTTTCGTCGCAGGGTCAAGGAACGCGGGTGATAGTCTCGACGCTTTCGCGGTCTTTTTGCGTCAGTTGATTGTGGGGCTATTGTAAACCCAAGTGCATCGACTCTAGTCACGGATTAGATTGAATGGTCAACGCCAAAGTTCTTTCGTAACATAGAACTCTCGGCCCTTTGCGCAATATATGCAGACTGCAGGATTAATCGCGAATCTTGGCAGATTTAAGGGGGTACATGCGTATTAGACAGCTAAAATCAAAGGTTGCTTCTGGGCTAGATTGTAGAGCCAGTCATAACTTAAGGGGTTATGCCTACCTGCAAGGTCTGAAAACGCAAGTATTTTCGGGATTTTTGGGTGGGGAAAACTTGAAGACTTTTTTAAGCAAACCTTTATGTATTAGAAAGTGTACATCTTATATTACTTGTAGTAATTATTCCAATGGAAAATATAAATAAATAAAAGAAATATCAGTGATCTCCCGGCAGCGATTTTTTTTTTCAGTAGTTTGCGGTGATCACTCTAACTTTGACCAGATTCGTCTGAAATGAAAAATTCGAAGGAATTTAGTTAGTATATTAAATTATCTTGTCCTTAATCGTGGCTTTTTCATTTCCGTTGCGTAGTTTTTATTTTACAGATGAAAAATGAGCGATTTTGGCGGCGAAAATCGATATTTTAATTTGAACAGCCGCCATTTTGTAGCAAATTAATTTTTCGGGATAATGAACGATTAAGGACAAGATAATTTAATATACTAACTAAATTCCTTCGAATTTTTCATTTCAGACGAATCTGGTCAAAGTTAGAGCGATCACCGCAAACTACTGAAAAAAAAATCGCTGCCGGGAGATCACTGATATTTATTTTATTTATTTATATTTTCCATTGGAATAATTACTACAAGTAATATAAGATGTACACTTTCTAATACATAAAGGTTTGCTTAAAAAAGTCTTCAAGTTTTCCCCACCCAAAAATCCCGAAAATACTTGCGTTTTCAGACCTTGCAGGTAGGCATAACCCCTTAAACCACTTGCTATTTTAACAATTCTTTCTTAGGGATGTAAGACATATTTTCAAATAAGAATATTTACAAAATATTAAAAGTTAATTAATATACAAGACGTCAAAGTAATGTGCGCCTCCATGTGGTGAACACGATTCCGATCGACCGACTCATCTAAAAGCAAAATCGCTGTATATGAGTATCCTTTAACTTAAAATCTACAATATGGAACTCTGTCGAAAATTTTTATTAAAAATTCACGGAGTTATACAACAAATATCAACTTTCAAGGATTTTATTGCAGTAATTCTGTGATAAATGTTGTATTAAATGTTGTTAAAGTTATGCGATCTTAGTGAGCGAGTTCCACATTGTGGAGAAAAGAGTTCTGTAGGTTCAGTTAAAATTTCAACAAAAAATATCGATCCGTTCTCGAGTTACGATGTTCACCGTCTTGAGAAGCATAATTTTGAGAAAAACGGCTTTACTTTTTACGCCGTAACTCTCGCAATTTTTAAAAATACTTCTAAAACTTGTGGCTATAAACAATCGAAAAGAAATGTCGATTTTTTTACCTTGAAATACCCATGTACCCCCTTAAGGGGACTAGGCAGTCGAAAAATCGATTTTTTAATTCCATTTTCCGAAAGTACTATCTTTTCTGAATAAAATGCCGTTTGGGTTATATTAAAATTCGCAAAATTGTTGATTTGGCAGCTGAAAAGATCAAGCGGTAACTTATAGCGTTGCCTTCGCCCAGAAACTTTAAACGCGATTTTCTCGAATCTTTTTTCTCTTGGTTTTTTCCTGATTGCGAACGAATGGAGGTTCAGATCGACTTGAAAAAAATTACAGGATGTGTAAAACATGTGCCATTTCGCCGCAAACCTCTGATATGGTCCGTAAAAATTCGAGATTTTCATAAAAAAAATTGAGGAGTCACCGGATTTTAGCAGCGCACAAATAAGAACGAATTTTTCTCGGAAAAATCGCCGTTTTTCAGCCACCAATCTCATGATTTCGATTTAATTGTGGTTTTTATAGGTTTGCGCGGAAACTATGAATCCAACAAACAAGAATCTCACCTTTGAAATCGGATTACGTCACATTTTAAGACCGATATTAAAGCAAAACGACAGAAAAACGTTAAAATGTTTACCCGTCGGCAGCGCCATTTTTAAAGCACATATATGTTTCTTATTAATTTTTTTTCGATCTGTATGGTAGTAATAAACATTGGGTAAAAGCATATATCTGGATGTGATTTCATTTGTTCACAAATAAATAAAGGACAGAGTCTCTTTCTCACGAAAAACGACTGCCTAGTCCCCTTAAGGGAAAAGGCCCAGGTGGCAAACGTTCCGAGGGGTCCATTTTCTCGGGAAAATAAAAAGGTAGTTTACTAAAAACGGGCTAATTGTAGTACAGAAAAAAATATAGTGTTTATGATAAAATCCTATTTTTTTCTGAAGATGGAGCCTTCGGGGCCGGGGCCCAGGCGGCAACCTGCTCATCGGCCGCCCGTTGAATCCGCCACTGATCTTGACCACTCGATCGAATGAAAGAATTCCCGCGGTCGCCGGAATGCACACCAAATATTCGCGCTAAATAAATTACGCAGAGCCTCTCTCGCGGTGTTTCCGGCCTCTTCGTTTCATAGAATCTAATTTTAAGGTCGGCCGGTCGGTCGGACAGACGGACGGACGGACGGACATTGACACGAAGGCTCGTTAGATGCTCGTCTTATGATAATAATTGAACCGTCAGGCGCAGAAAACACGTGGCGATGGATCGAATGCATTTTGCTCCGGCATTATTTCGGCAACCGATGAGTTACAAAAGAGCCTCGAACGTGTTTGGTTTTCAAGGGATGTTTTGGTCATTATCCGCCGCGACTCTATTCTTTCAATAACGCGTAATCGTTAATGGAGCGCTTCTGTCGAGGTCTCTCGCCTGCGTTCGCCTTTGTGCTTTCAAGTTGATTTGATTTCGTAACAACAGTGGATATCGGGGCCCCCTTGCGCTGTGTACTCCGCATTCGGTTAATTAATTGGCTCGCTTTAGCAACGAGAGCTGGCACGTACGAAGTGTCGATAGCTCGTCTTTTCTCGTATCGTCGCGAGCGAGAGATAGCGGCCTGTGCGTCTGTTTGCCTGTGGCGTCCTTGTGCCCGCGCGATTAAAGCCACGATAATTCTGTGTGCGTAGCGCGGCAGGTGACATTTCACGCGATAACTGTAATCAGAATCGGGACGAGAAAGTAATTTGTAAGGCCGGCCATTGATTTCATTGCCGGGCCGGCTCCATTTAGAAATTTATGTCTGCTTGGGTCAGCGAGGCAGAAGCATACTCGCTGGACGTTTCGTATCCTTCAATCTAAGTTTGGAACGATCGACCCCCGCGCTAGGGCGGACAAAAGTACGAGGTAATCTTGTCTGACCCTCCGGGAGAAACCTAAGCCTGAATATCTGAAGGAGCGCGGGAAGAATCGGGTGTATTACTTGTTCAGTCGACTGTGAATTACTGGCTCGCCGAACAATCCCATTTACACGAGTAATCAGAGTGAGGAGGCTGCCTGTTGGAGATCCTCTCAGTGACGATCGTATCGTTAAGTTGTCTGATAAAAATACTAGTGTCTATGAAACGCAAGTGCGAGAAATTCGAGGTCCTTCGTCATTCGTCAAAAATTCGTAAAACTCGGTAACTTTAGCTATACGTGACCACGAGTAATGAAACGCATTCCCTTGCTTGGTAGACAGTTAACGTTAGGGGAATTACACAAAGCAAGATCCCGTATAGTTCATTCAGCCTTATCTTGTAGTAGTCGTTTGTCAATAGCGAGGTGATAAGACTCCGCGGAGGATATGGAGTTGGGTTCACAGTTATTCGGTATTTAACCAACGAGGGAAGATACTCAACCAGGAAATTCAAAAAATGATGAAACTTTGGGCATATGTAGAGGATATATAGACATGTATTACGCAATTTTTTTCTGCTCAAATTCACTCTAAGGGATGAAATTGATCCCCTGAAAAAATCGGCTATTTTCCGATTTTCTTTTATAACTCGCGAACTATAAGATACATTTTTTTTTTTAGCAAATGATAGTCCCAATTAAAAAAGTGTAACTTTTGACTGAAGATTTTTTCCCTTGTAAGAACAAATTCTACAGACTCAGGGTGTATTTCCTTGGACTAGGAATTCCTTTTATCAGGCAGCCTCGTCTATCCGCGCATTGCACTCGATGCACCAACCGGCCTCCGTTTTGTCAGCGAGCTGCATAAGCAGCGCGAAAACGTTTGACAACCACAGTGAGTTATCGCCTCCCCCGTTGACATAACTGTCTTGTCCGGTTGGAAAGTACGAGGATCCCGGTGCTTCTCGAAACTCTTTAAAGAATCGCCCGCCACGAGCAAAAGGTCGGCGAACAAGAGCCAGCCTTGTTTGCACGGCCGATTTCAATGGTTAGCACGTTCGAGCGAGTCGTTGGCCGATATCTGTCGGCTTCTTTCGTCCGAGTTTTCCGCTCCGCGTGTCCCGCGATTCAACCCCGATTCGGTCTGCCACTGCGCGCCTGATTCTCCCGAAATTGCATCCACTCGATCCAACGCCCTTTTTCTCCTCTCGTCGATTGGAAAATCTTCGAACTTAACCATGGGTTTACGAAAAAGCCACCCTTCTCGCCTTTCAAATCATTTTTTATTCAGCTCTTCGTAGCTACACGCGACTTCCATCTACTAGAAAACTCGAGGCGGAGGCGTGCGCGTCCGTTTGGGCCGAAGCTCGTGTGTCCATCCAATCAGCGATATCATTGATCACTCTATTTAAAGAAGCCTATGGAAAGCCGTGCAGCGTGACGTCAAGCGCCGAGATTTCCAAGCCAACTCCGTTTAGTCTCGAACCGAGCCAATAATCTCGCGGCTCACCTGCCGGAGGTCCCCCTCGGCCCTTGGCTCCGCATATTATGCGAGAGGCCAAGACCCTTCATCCATATTCATACGAATATTTTCACGGCACGCGTCGAGTTTTCTCGCCACCCTCCGAGGATCTACGCCGATTACTTTTCCCGCCGTTGCACGGCTACGAAGTCGCGATTTTACGGCTCGCGCGGCGGACAATTATTTATTGGGCAAACGGAAAAGCCTGGGTCTCGCTAGATACGGTAAAAAGGCTACGGCAACCAGAAGGAAGCAGAGTAAGAAGAAGCAATGAGTGGAACGAAACCGTGGAAGCTCTTGCTGGGAAAACGATAAACAGGCTTCATTTCCTGACAGCGGATTTATGATGCTTAGCTTTGTTCTCCGTTCGGTATGATTCAGATGGAAAGACCAATCGTTTTTCAATAAAACCGCGGAGAAGGCAGAGCTGTTCGATGTCGGGATCGTAACGCGCTCGAGTGGAACTTTACAGCAGAGATGGGCAAAACTTTTAGTTAACTGAAAATTTCGAGTAGGTAATAAAAGGTGGAAAAATTATTCGTCATGTGTTAAGTTACAGTTAAAGTTAAAGTTGAAAAGCTCGACGAATATTTTTTTATTTAGTTAACGCCCAACTCTGCTTTAGCGTACCGAAACGGCCATGGAAGTAAAGTGTTTCGCTTAGAATTAATTAATTAACTAATTAATTATTACAATCCCCGGTAGTGATTCTTGAGTGCCTACCTATTCCGCAATAATTGCTTCTACCGTAAATTTGTTCCCGCATTACTCGGTCATTAATGTGTAAATTAAGTAATAAATTGTAATCCCCGCAAACGGTTATCGATACTTTGTGCTCATTATCCTGTAATCGTCGGAGTGGTCAGATTTTCGCTCGCAATTCCACCAAACTAGTTCCCACATTATTCCCTGGTTTGCAGCATTCACGAGTGACTTTCGATACCCGATACCCCAGTTCCTAGCAATTACTAGCATCACTCCGTTTTTCGCGAAGCTCCTGCGGACTCATTTTTATCTATCATCATGAAATCTTCACGAGCGTGTGACCAGGATCGCAGGCTCTCCACCCGTGTACCCGGCCCCGAGGCTGAATCAGTTACGAGTAGAATGGACGAGGGGTAGTTTAGAAAATTACGAGAAAACCAACCCCCCTGTGGAATCGGTCGTTAGAGTTTGGACAGGCAGAACGAGGACGAGACAGGCAAAAGATCGCAGGAGGAAAGTGTGTTAAAAACAGTGAGGAAGCTTGTTTAGTCGCCACTGAGACTTGGATTTATAGTCCGCCCCGTGCCCACTGTATGGCCACTGTCACGATTCCTGGGGTTTCCCACGTTATTCGTGTTGCTCCCTTCCGCGGCGCTCTGGGTGGAGGCGGCGCGTTCGAGTTGATTATTTCTGGCTTCTTCGAGATGTTTACTCGTGCACTGGAAAAGAGGAAAGTTACCGCGGCGATCGGTGATACCATTGCCCCACGGGGAGAGACAGCAGCACGGGGTCTCGAGGAGAGCTGCGACATATGAGCTTGACAATTGGCTGGTGCCGAGGAATTTTGAGGGCGGTGTCATCGCCACGTTCGCTGCAATCGTCCCGAATATCCGTTGCCTATGCCGCATCGGAATAATTACTTGGACCGTGTAACTACGGGGGCACAATTATCGCGACAAGAGGCAAGCCCTCGTTCCGCGCGTTCCACGGAGTCTCCTTGCCGATCCTCTTTCATCGAACTTTCGCGAAAATTGGAATAGTTGAGCCCTTCTGGCTCAGCAACGTTGCTCCCTCCTTCCTCCTCCGTGACTCTCGATACACTTAATTTCGTTTCTCGCCTTTCACGGCATCCCCGTGGAAAACTTGGCCAAGCTTTCCCGGGGGTCTATCCGTGCCAAAGCGATACTTTGTTTGCTCGCACTTGTCGCCGCTGCTTCTCGAGCGAATTCTATATTGGTGTGTCGCTTTGTCCGAGCTCACTCTCGTTTAGATTATTACTCGGCCAACGGCAGCTGGAATATGCACGATTACGGGCGCCGATAAGGTAATTGTAACTTTCACGGCATCGCGATTAAAGCCGAGTATCTGGCCCCGCATCTCGGCGCGACGCTTCGGCCAAGTAAAAAGAAGCAGGGGAACAGGGAATTTTGCAAACGCGATGGGAGACGCAGATCACGCGACACGGCCGAAGATTATCATTTATCGCCGCACGAAATCTCTGCTGGCAAATGGTGAAATACCGTCCTGCGACACGCCTGAAAGGGCGCTGCTTATGCATGTCTGTCGGGGGTGCTCGAAGGGGCGAAGAAAGCTACACCACAGCGATCGAAATTGTTTAATCCGTAGAATTGCATGAATACGAGTTGCCAGTCGTGGGATAAACTATTTAGCGAGGTCGACGGGCACCGCAAGTTCATCAGGTTCGAATTCCCACCGCAAGTTCAGCGGGTTGAAGCTGGCCGCCGATTCTAATTCCTGCCTCCCCCTCGTTTTCTGTTCGACGTCATCTATCCTCGTTGCCGTGTGTCAAGCAAGCTGGTGACCCTTGGAGTGGCGTGCGGACTGGTTATGGACTAGTTAGTCGATGCACTGCTGCCAGCAGTGGACTCTCGGGCGCCTCACGCTACTCGCATTGCAGACTCTGCGGCGCCCTTTTCACCCCTTCGCACCCCCCTCGCGGTGTCTCCTGCACCCCCTTCTCTGGCATTTCACGCTCGAGCGGTGGCGCGTGGCGGTGGAAGCAAGTAGATACAGATGATATTAGGAAAATGAAATATTTAACGCGGGTATGAAATTCTTGGAATATCTTTTCTCATTTATTTGCTACGAGCCTCGTTCCTGAAACGGATTGACGTAGCTGGGTACCACGAACAAAATTATCCATTAGCTTTCCCCCACGAGTATGACGATCTACTGTCAACCCCAGTTGCAGCCCCTAGTAATGGCGGCGGCTGGCCTGGGGCAGCCAGGAAACGTAGGAGGTCCTTTCCAGTTGGTATCACGTCACATCCTGGTCACGCACGCCACCTCTTTGTTCAAAGCATGTCGGTGATTATTAAAGTGAATCATTTTTCTTTGGACGCTACTGGTAAAAAGTGATAATTAATCAGGGCGTCGCACAGGGGCGGGTTTGCCCGAAATAATGGCTCCAAGTAAATTCTTTTTATTTTAAAACTCGGAATTTTACTTCATTTATGAAATATCAAAGCATGTGTTTGCATTGAAATTAATTTTTAATCCGCAATTCTCTAAGAGATATGTGTACATTATAAAAATATAATAATATAATTCAAAATTTTTCGTTAGAAAGCTACATGAATAGAGTCATGTTATTGCAATTCATTTCAACAATTTAACTTAGATTCGAAGATTTTAATTTTGCCCAAGATTTCGGGCAAATACGCCACTGCCCGTCGAAGCATGTAGGGGAGAGTTGCCAATATCTTACCGGTCACCTAAATCGTACCGCATCAATTTCTCAAAAATTAATGAATACAAACGACGTCTGATGATAAAAATATCAAGTAAATGCGAAATAAGAAATAGAAACAAAACCTTTCGAGCTTACACCCTATTTTGTGCGTGCTACAAGCATTTAAAAAAATCAGGTATGATTGATGTAACTTTTTACCAGTTTATTTTAGCTGATAATAATCAAACAATGCAATTTTCTCCTGTATTTATGTATTTCTCTAAAAGCGGGTTTAATGTAGAATATTTTACATTCATTTTAAGTACATATTACATTCATTATAAAGTTTAAATTTATATTTATAAATAAATTGATCATGTTTCCTAAATCGTACCACTACAATCGTACCAGTAGGATTTGACAACTCGTGTGTTATATAGGTTATGTACATATATCATATACATAGTTTATTGCGGCCTGTGTGTGATTCATATACGTATGTATATGTAACTATATAATAATCATTACTGCATATTGAATAGTTTCTTCTCTATTTGTTATTGACACTATTTTTAGTGCAGGTACGAGTTAGGAGACCGGTTGCCTAAATCGTACCTTTTACAGTTTGTGACAAAAAGATTAATAACAAATTAATTTGTTCTGAACAAAAGGTTAAGCGTATAATAGTAGGTGCCTAAAAGACCAAGCTCCAATATCCAATAGTCATTTCCGTTCAAATTAGTACCAAATATGAAATATAACTTAGAATGTCTTAAGTGGTACGATATAGGCAACCCTCCGCTACAGTATTTTCAACGGGAACGAATCCAGTGGGCGAGTAAGAGTGCCCATCTATAACAGTTTCAATCGCTAGACGCGCATCTTCGGGAAGCCGCCGTTGAGTTTTTCGGACCACGAAATTACGAAAACTTTCCCCGCGGTTTCCTTTAACGAGCCCGCCGTTAGTTACTCGCGACTAGATACCTCTGTTGCGTGGTTTTGGTCACGCGAGTTCGTGCCTCGTGATTCTTTAACGAGCCGCGAACAAACACGAATGGAAATTCACCGGGCGTAGGTTTTTCTTGCCTTTTTCCCCATCGGGCCACCCGCAATCGCAATGAAATCGAAACGGCGGATCGTCGCGGTGACCGTTCGCCCCCGAATCGTCACGATAAATTATTAACATCGCGTGTAGACCGCACTGGTATCGATTCGACCGGTCTCCTAGTTCCTCCTAGTTGCTTTTTCCAGCCGCTTCTTCGTCGCTTCGATTTCCGAGCGGCTTCGTTCATTATCGCTTGCGACATCGCCGCGTTGAAACGAGTTTCGCTCTAGGTTGAACGTGTTATGCACGCGTGTCGCAACGTCTGAGCCGGCGATAACGCATTACGGGGCCACAAAGAGTCGGTTGCATTGCGCGGGTCGCGCAGTTGGGTTTCCTCTCGGCCACGGATCGGTATCGGAATAGGCGGAGCAGCTCTAACGTATTTGCACGAGCAGCAATTAACGTTTGGGCGAAGGCGCGTTGCAGGTGGATCCTCGGCGTTCCCCATTGTTGACTTGCGACTCCCGTATGCTCGTCGCGCGGCCCCGATTTCTATGCTAAACGCGTATTATCGCGTTATAGCCGCACGAGCGGCCGTCACCGTCACGTTCCGCTTCGTTTTCGAGGCGGCCGAGATGCAAGTACGTCCTGGAATTTTCCGCGCGTGCCGCTCGCGAATAGATTGGACTGGCCCCCTATCGATCCTTCAAATTACGCCGGCGAATTCGGTTGTTGCCAGCGGTGGAATCGATTCCGCTGGTCTCCGCAGCCTCGACGTGCCTACCGCTTTC
This sequence comes from Andrena fulva, assembly GCA_946251845.1. Classification (NCBI taxonomy): domain Eukaryota; kingdom Metazoa; phylum Arthropoda; class Insecta; order Hymenoptera; family Andrenidae; genus Andrena; species Andrena fulva. The sequence goes on along the minus strand of OX276329.1, from coordinate 52,842,697 downwards.
CCACCGTTCGCTAAACACCGCTGAGTTATAAATTCCAGAGCATTCACGCTTCATTTTACGACCGATTAAGCTTTAAAAAACTGTAAGTTAGCACAGCACTCCATTTGCGCGAGCTCGCGACGGCGCACACTCGCTGTTTCGTCGCTTAAATCGCGCCCGTTACGACTCCTTCGTTACGCGTTTTACTGCCGAATGAGTTGTTGCGTAAGCTTTTATTGAGAGCTCCGAGACTGCGACGACATTAGAGTCCGGAAGATGATGCTGGTGCCCTGCGGAATTGACCCATATCGGTGGTCGTAAAAAGAGGCTTAACCGAGTCTCCTTGGATCAAGGATTTCTAATTTTTACTCGGCCGCCTGCCCCTCGATCGCCGGAATTGCTAGAGTTGCCAGGATTTTCCTAGTTTATCGGCAGTAATGTCATGCTCTGGCGGCGGTTGGATGGAAGCAATTCCGGGCCTCTAATTGCGCCATTAATCTTGGAGGGGCCTCGCGCGTTTCAGAGATTCCGCGACACGCGCGAAAGAAATGTTGCCACTTGGTCTGAATCAATAGTTGCTTCTATTTAACCCGGGCGGCAATAAAAATGCCACCGCGCGTAACGAGGTCTTCTTCGTCGGGATTTCTGTCCACGTAATATAAGCCTGCAAACTCCATTCGTGTTCGTGTAACTGTTTGCAGCAGCGGTAGGTAATGCATTGTCCGTTAAATCGGTTTGCTCGGCCTAATCACGCGGAGAGCATGGGAAACTGATGCAACGAAACGGTCTAGCCCACGACAAAATCACTGTTCTAAATTCGTTAGCGGTCTCCGTAGCAGATCTATTTAATTTACCATTTTCACGAGCTTGCTTGTAGATTCTGTCGGGCATTTGGGGTCGATGCTAGACGAGCTTTTAAAAGGTAGTTGCTCGCAGTGATTAAACGATGGCGTTGCTTTTCTGTTGCAGGAATAATGAAGAGAGAAGCTGATGCAGGCGCTATGGCAGGTTCAGGAGGACCAACAAGTCCTCACAAGCGTTATAGACAGGGTGACGATGAACTTCGACTTCTGATCCCCAGCAAGGTAAGCTTTGGTCGCCGCCTCTTTCCTTCTAACGCTGTATCTGCACATAACTCCGAGGAAGGAACAGGCACTTTACATGGAAAAATGAATTCCTTAAGGGAGTCGATATTTGACCATTCGTGTTATGTAAATTTTAAGTGAGAACCCGGAGAAACTACTCGTGGGACTTTCTAACTTGTGGTGAAACTGCTTCGAGTACTTTCCAATTTCTAGAGGCTTTTAAATTTTCTAAGTCCTCGTTAGAAGTCGAGGTGTTGCTGTCGAAGGGAACGCGTCTGGGAGTCTCAGAAATGTGGAAGGGTTTGCGTCCCTATGCGTGAATAGAAGTCTTCTGTAGCGAATCTTCCCAGCTGCCGCTTTTCCTAGACGCCCCGCCACGGATCTGCGTGTGTTCCTGCGTGCTTTCCCACGCGCAATCGCTTCAGTTTTCCACCAGCTTTTTCATCGCGCGGACTCGATTGTTTCAGTAAAAGCCGACTGCCATACGCGAAACGTTCTTCCGGTCATTGTCGCTCCGGCCGACGAACCATTATCGGATTTCCTTCCACTTTCTTTCGCCAGGGAAATTATCCTGAAATTCTCTGAAATTGGCTGAAATGTTTTCTGGGCCAACGGATATCCTTTCGCGTGCTCAGTCCCCTTTTGGAGCCCGCGGAATAGTCTGCTGTTGCACCTTCTTCCCTCAGATTTTCTCGCTCCGTTGATTACAAGTATAGATCGAGCTTGATTATTAATCGCACACCGCCACGATCGTACTCCATGAAGAACGAACAAAAGCCCACCGAAGAGATATTTCCAGCGTTTCAGCCGTCAGCTTCGATCGCCGTTCGATATCATCTTCATCGGTTTCGCTGGCGATCCAAGCGGTCGCGCGCCACCGATCCAGCACAATGTCGATCGTTGCTGTTAAACGTTAGCCACGCAAACGAGATCTCCGCGAGAATGGCTGTCGATGTCAGGGTCGATCGGCCTGGATATTGGCGAGGTGAGGCGAGGGATCGCTCCTTTCGAGAGTGAACTCATTCACTCGCGACTACTTGGACGATGGTGAGCGTAATTATCGGGGCTGCGGCAGCAACTCTTGCAACAGTCCTGGCAACTTATCGTTGCTAATCGTTCGAGCGTCGTGCCGGTGCACGTTCGAGAATCGATCGACCTTCTGGCAGGTTCCTTGGCCAAGATCCTGCGGGTTCGTGTCTTCCACGAATAATAATCGATCGCCCCTGGCGGGGACGAAGAAAAACGAGAGAAATTAAAGGGAGATAATTAAGATGGACTGTCTGGTAGAATTTCTCGAGGCGTCGGGGTCGGCAAGGCGCCTTGTTTCGTCGCGTTCTCGCTTTCTTACTTTGTCCCCGATCTTGACAGAGGTATTTAGAAATAATGCATCTTGCCCTCGCGTGCGAAAAGAAAGGAAGCATATTAAAGTTCCTTGTGCGGGTTTTATTGACAGAAAATACGACGTTCTGTTTCAGGTAGCCGGTTCGATAATCGGCAAGGGTGGCCAGAATATCACCAAACTGAGAAGTCAGGTAAGCCTTTTGCTTGTTTCGTTCGTCGATTACCTACTTTTCCGTCGTCCCGTTCTCCCTGCTTCGTCTTCGTTGCTTGTCGAAGGCAAACACGAGAGACAGAAGAAGGCGAGAAACGGCCTGGGACGTTAGGCCGGGAAGGACGTGAGAACGAATGCGTACGGCGAACTTCGGCCAGCCGATCGTTTATCGGCGGCAGATTTATTTTCACGAGCTTTCTCAGCCAGTTCCCGCGCGGAAACTATGCGCGGGAACTTTGGAGGCGAACGGTTCCGACTCGGCGGATCGATCTGATCGCTGCCGATCGATCGTATCTCGCGTCGATGGTATTTCAGGGAAGTTCCGATGCGTGTATTTCTGGGACGTGTGTGGACAAAATTACGAGCTGCTACGAAGGTGGTGCCCCGTGGCCCTTCTTCTCGCAGCCCATGGTACTTGCAACTTTAGCCTAACTTTGTCGATTTCATAGAGAGTCAGTGATGTGGTAGAATGTAGGAGGCGATCCTAGCATTTTGCAATCCTTTAAAAGCCCGCCGGTCCCGGCGAACACGCAGTCGCAGCCGCATTGTTTTTTTACGGCCAGAATGCTTCACACACGTACGAAATGCCGTCATCGCACATTTGGTTCTTGAACTGGGAAGTTTCATTCGTCTCCCGCAATTACACAACTCGCATATTAGCAACGTTTTGTTTCGCCCCTTTTTTTTTGTCCAATCGTTGTGGAATCTCTTGGACCGTGCCTACGCAACTCGCACGCTGTAACTATAGCTATCCAAGGGAGCACACGAACGTAAAGCTGCATCGACACTCAACGGTTGATTAAAGCCTGTCGCACGCCTGCGCGAATCGGACGTCTATCGTTGTCCTCGCCATTCGTCTTTGCATGGAACGTGATCCAACGATCCACACCTCGGAAACGATCGGTTCGGATAGGCGTGCTACGGGCTTTACGCTCGCCAACTTCCCACTCGATTTCATTGCGCAACATCGATTGTTTTCCTCGGCCATTTGCTCGCCAACCTTGAGACGCCGACGAGACTCACCCTGCACGAACCAAATGATTAAACGAACACCACTAAAGTAGGTCTGCAGGGCGTAACGCTTGTCTGCGAGTTCGCTCACTCGCGAGGTAACAGCGTTCCTCGCGACGAGTGGGGCAAACAACGAATCGTCGATGGTTCCGTTGCCCGACCGTGTTCCCAGCGATGGTCGGGACGAAGGGTTACTGGTCCTAGCGCTACACGGCCGCAAACGTGAGCTTAAGCCCATCGAACTATCTTTCCACGTCTGTTCTTTTCTGCTTAAGCTCATGTTGCCTTTCGAATTGCTCCACCATTACGCGCAGGTCTTTCTCGCGGTCAGGGGGAGAGGAGAGTGGATCTGGCTTGGCCTGTGCGTTCGCGGGGATAGAGAATTGAATGGAGGGACAAAGAGACACTGAATATAGAATATCTTTTGATCGTTTCGATTACCTTGAAGCCAGCAACCAGGCGCAAACCAGTCATCCCCTCTCGATCTTGCCCCTGCTCGCAAGTACCCGGCGAGAAGATGTTCGTTTACCCGAGCTTTGTCGCATTGCCCCTGAGATTCGTAGGTAACGCACCTGCGTAACCCCAAGGTGGAAGGCCAGGTACCCAGTGGGAGGGAGGGAGAGAAAGAGGGAGGGACAGAGAAGCTTTGGGAAAGTGGAATATCTCGGGGTAAGATTTTTACCATCCGTTGTCCGATGTCCCCTTAGCAGCGAGCTCCGTGCGAGTCCGTCGTTAAATGAATGGGGAATCGTGCGCCGCTTTGGGGAATCTCATGGCCGAACAGTTGTCAGGCAGTGGCCGATGCAGAATCGCGGACACTTGGCTGGAGCCGTCTCGCGTACGGAGAAATATCTGCAAGCGACATTCTTGCTACGTTGACCTGCTGCGACATTCGGCGGTAGAGAGTGAGTCCTGAGTATCGATTGTTGCCTACTTGAACGGGAAATTAAAAGGAATAAGGGTCACTAGCTCTGACGGTGGTCCCCCGTTGCATTCAAATCCGACTGAATCCGACGACCGAGAGGATCGTTGGTCACAGCAGTGATCTATAATACCAGCACGTAGTCTGCGAGTTCACGGTAATTATTGAAAGTTCCTTTAATTAGCCACGTTTAAACGACTTCGTTAGCAATTGAAATACCGTCGGAGTCGGTGTTAAGGTTCAGCTGGCCCGCCGTAATTGCAGATTCGAGGAGGAGCTTCTTGAAAGTACTTTCGGTATATTTAGACCAACGTGGAAGTTGATTCGTCACCGACAATACGGTCGCGTTTGTTGTCCCATCGGAATCCCGCGAACCTCCCCTCGGCGGAGGCTCCGCAAGTCATTTCTCTCTAATTAATTTCATTCTCCTTTTGTGCCAGCAAGGTGGATATTTCCATAAGAATCCCGGCGATGTCTTGAGCGAAACGAAAACAAACGAAGCCTCGGTGCTGCGGCTCGCGCTCCGCTCGAAATTCGATCGATCCCGTAACAGTTTGCGCCGCGATGCGCGATCGCGGAGCTTTTTGATCCACGAAGCTTCGCGGATATCTGATCGAGCAGCTTGTGGAAGTGCACGTAGCAATGGTCGTCGTGCAAATATTTCTCCAATCGGACGCGTAATCGAAGGCGAGCTAGGGGGAAGGAGAGACGATGGGGATGCAAGGGGGTTAAGGGGGTGGGATAGGCTCGATAAAAAGATCGCGCCGAGCGGTGTTCTCCGTAGCGGACGGAGAGGGGGCTAGACAATTAAGCCGCGAATTAATCGAACCGTGAGAGACATGATGTCTAACTTGGTTGATGGTTTGTGCCCTGGCCCCGCCCCAACCCCGGCGTTGCCCCCCTGGTGTTGCCCTGCCGTTGCCCTGCCGTTGCCCTGCCCGGAACGACGGACCCTGACTCGATCGGCAAATGGACCACCCCACCAACAATCGACAACAACCACCAACCAACCACCAATGAACCAACCACCAACCACCACGGCCCGACAGTACAAAGCCTCAATCATTGTACCCGATTGCCCCGGACCCGAACGGTAATGACCAACACCACTACTTAATGTCTTATTTTTCTTTGTCTCTAATTACAAGAATACCTAAGGCGCCGACATATACTGATCGCTGTGCTGTTCTTATCAAACGACAGCAACGTTTCTCTATTTCTTTCTCTATATCTCTATCTATCTCTATCTCTATCTGTCTATTTACCTATCTAGCTATCTTTCTATTTATCTTTCTTTCTCTCTTCTTCCTTCCTTCCTACTTATCTCTCTATCTATCTACATTCTTTGTATACCGTTTCTCTTTCACGTTCACTTATGTACCCGTCTCTGTTTGTCTCTGCCTTGCCATAATCGCCTGTGTCTGTTTCGTCTCTCACCAGCCGCTCCCGAACCCTGTACGTGTCCTCGACCAGCGTCTCCGACGTGGTTGCGCTATGATTCATTGCGAAAGCCGTGTGTTCGCGTGCTTCTAAAGAATATAAAGGAAAAATTACGCGGCGCGATGTCATCCTGAGTTGTGTTGGTGATTGCACTTGTCACCGCGCGGTTGCATGTCCTCTGTCGTTCTCCGTAAATCTGTTCTCCCTTGGCCGGAGATCACTCACGTCTCTCCTCATCCTGGACCACACTTTGTCTTGTAATCCCCGTCTTTCACCGCCATCGCATCCACGGTTCCAGAGCTTTCGTTGCTCGAAAGTTGGGTCCAGGGTCCAGGAGGAGGTCTCCTTGCAACTTGCTTCTTCATCATCTTCATCATCTCGAATTGCACGCGATCGAGTATGCCCGCCTCGATGCTTTTCAAGCTTCTCGCAGCGGGCCAACCATGAAATTCGATCGACTTTCTTGTCGTTTATCGAGTCGAGAGTGAAACGCTTCTGAGCACGCTGCAACCACCGGAGCAATGCATCGGCGATTTATCACAACAGCCTTGGGCAGTAGCGGTCCCAGAAGGCTTCGAGGACACGCAGATTCGTCTTCCACTCTCTCTCCTCAAGTCCTCTGTACGCGCAGGTACATGCTGGTGGACATACAGTGAAGTTATAAAATCCGACACGTGTATTTCGAGCGTCGAAGTTGCTCGGAGTTGTATTACATTCAATCGAGGTTGTTAGAAGTCCACGGCGCGCCAATTTAAGGCACCGTGTATACGTCAACGGGATGAATGGGATGTTAGCGAGAGGCGCGAGGTGTGAAGAGTTAAACACACACCCTCCTTACGACTCTAAACGAGGCTCGAGTGTGTATTTTCCCAAGTTCCTTTTCTCAACTCGCACCGGCGCTCGAAATGCAGTTTAACGCGTGGCTAAGGTTTACGTCTCGTAGTTCGCGGACCACGCATCTAGCCGTAGTGGAAGGCAAATAGGGATGTGGGTCAACCGATTCAGGTGTTAAAGTAAATACGCGCGAAGGACTCGCGGCACTTTTTCACTCAGTTGCTCGTTAATTCCCATTGTAGGACGCAGCGTGTCCCGAAACGGGGATAGCGATACAACTTTGGGCGCTTCATCACTGTATCTCTGCCACCAAGTACCGGTTCCCTTCACGAAGCACAGGTACATGGGCGATTCGCAAGCTTGTCCGACACACTTACACACAGAGGATCCCGATAGCTTCCTGCTCACAATCAGCCACCATCAGAGTCATCGACTTTCCTTCGTTTACTTCTGTATTCTTTCAAACAATTTCTCTTCTGTCTCGGTCTCTCTTGTCTGTATTTTCGTTTCTCCTCGGATGGTCTTGCGCGCGAACGACACGCCCGACATCTCACACACGCAGAAAACCACATTTCACGATTGTAATCGGGGATATGTACACCGTTGTGTCTCTAATCTTGTGGCTAACACGGATCGCTAATCTGTGGACGTAGGCGACCGCCGATTCCACGCTTAACGTCGATATATCACGCTTACTTTTTAGGTACGCCCCGGTCAAGGCACCGACCGACCCTCCTGCCAGAGACCTGCCGAAACGATTAACGAACTGTCCGCAAGTCGAAAGTCATTACCGACCTGTTGTCCCCGTATGTCGCTGTCACTCGACTCTTTCGTTGCTGTGGCTGATGGAGAGAAGTCTAGTCTGGTTCAACCATCGAGCGCTCCTTCGTTTAATTACGCCGGCAATTAGGATATCTGTTGGTCGACTCGGGACGGCCGCGGTACCTTCGCTCACACTCGGATCCTAACAAGAAATTTATCTTCCTCCTGGAACGTCACGTGCCGCGACAGTAAATTCTTTTTTATCGCCCACTATAAAAGTCCCCCGCGGCTGGCCTTAATGCGATTTCTATTCGCCGGCGGACGGACGTTTTCAGAATTTTATCGAGCAAGTTTTAACGGGGCACTTCCATATCGCGGACGTGCTTTTCCTCTCCCGCTCGAAATCCACCATAATTTCTGGGGAAACGGACCCTTCGGTAGCGCGCGATTAATTACGTAGATTCGATATTAGATATTACTAGGTCTGAGATATAACTAGACTCGACTTCTCTGGTCGCGAGCTGCACCCTACACTTGCCCACATTCGCAGCAGATCGAGCAGGCCCAACAGAAAGGGGCAGCTTTCCTTCTCAGTCTAGTGCGCCTGATGTGTCAGTAGGTCCTGACAGATGTTGAACGAGAAACGAACGCAATCAGTTTTCCCTTTCAACCGTTGATCGATGCGTTGACTGCCAACTCTGCAAGTCGGAGCTTCGCGTTCAAAGGTTTCCAGAAGAGAGCACGTACCGCTCGGTCCTGTGTCTCTCGCTCCGTGGAAAACTTGAGATCGGTCGGCATCTTTTTTTTTTTTTTTGAAGGCGATGACTTTCGACCCGACCGCCCGTGCGCCCAGCAAACACACGATTCTCCGTTTCGTTTCAGCTTGTGTGTGACTCTTAGAACTGGGGGAAATAGGGAAGAGCTAGTTGGTGATGGCCGCTTTCACGGTTTAGAAGTCGTATCTAATAATCGTGATACGGTGTCCGATAGGAGAGCATTAACGTTAAATTAACTTTGTGTTGCCCGGCGATCCAACGATCTCCACGCGTCGTCTAGAGTCGAGCGAGAGTAGTATGGATCTCTCTGTTGGAACCTCTGCTCTACCAGCCGACGAGGGCTCGCATTAACGATTAACCAACAGCGTTCGAAACAGCGAAATTCATCGATGATGTTAATGTTTGCTTCGTTCGTTGAACGAGAGACCCGATTTCGCAGCTGTTTTCGGTCGATTTTGTTAAAGAGGATCGAGGAAGCCTTATCGGAGAGGGAAAACGTCGAAAGAGCTTGGCGGAGCGGATGTGAAGAGTGCTCGATTTATCGATCCGTGGTCGGGGGGGTTTCCTTTTTTAGTTTTACAAGCGAATGTTAGTCGAGTACTTGGATAGGATAAGGGGGGGATAGCTTGATCCTGTTATCGATACGCGGCTTCCGGTTTCCTTGGAGCACTCTCGGAATCAAAGTACGGAAATGATCGCGACGTTTCAATTAATCGAGCCGCGATCAGCGAAGACTCTCTCCTTCGAGGGAAAATTCAGTGTCAGTGAAAAGTCTCTGACCACATTCGGTAGCCTCTCGTTGCTCCTGAAAAATTCCCGCGGCAAAGGTGACGATCCGTCCGATCGTAACGTGAATTCTTCCGTTCTCGAGAAGCGAGAAGGAGAAACGGGGCAAGGCGTTCGCCGCGGTGTCGACGGCCAAAAGGAGGGACCATTGAAAAGTGGGGCAGGAGAGAAAGAAGGAAAGGCCACCACCGGAGTTGATTTGTATCCAGCAACGTTTGAAAAGTCGCGTGTTTATCTTTGGACACTGCCCGGGAAGTTCGCTCGTAACTCTTGAAGCGGTATTTCCCGGCGCTGCTGCTCCTCTTCGAGAATAGTGCGGGTTGTGCCGCGTGAATTTCGATCGCTACAATTAGAGCAAGTTGCCGCGATGGAAAGTTCGCTGCTACAAAATTGCACGGAGATTGGCCGGCTCGAAGGGACCCGTTGGTTCGCTCATTTCTGTAACTGCAATATGTGACCCAAGCTCCGTCGCAATTCGCGCCAGCTCTTCCACCTTTAACCGAGCAATCTCGGATAATTCGCGGCCAATTTTCCATGAAGGAGAGAGGCCTCGACGCGATTCCAAGTGCTTCGTGGAATACGCTCGCGTCGCGAACATGGGTATCTCGTAGAACGTAATCGCGCACGGCCATCGAGGACCCGAGTGATTGTTGGAGTATTTCTGATTCTAGGGTGCTTACCATCAGCTCGGATCTGACCACCGTTCTTCAGGTGTTGAACGAGGTCGTACCTAATCTCGAGGAGGTAAGTCTTGCCACCGGAGGAGGATCACAGGGGAAAAGAAACGACTCAGTCGCGAGACTTATTTTTCTCTGTTAAACTCGCGGTTAGATTCCTCCGATTTTTGCTCCTTCTTTTCCCTTCTTCGTGCCGAACGGTCAAAGTTCCTCGCTAATCGTTGCGCAAAATGAGGCTGCCAGAATAGCGGTAGAAGTTTGAAAAGATTCGTTTGACGGCTGGCGATTGGGACCGCGGATGCTGAGGGCTGGAAATGATTTCAGAACGGATCGCGCCATGGCAGCGATGAGATCGACGTACGCATGCTGGTGCATCAGAGCCAAGCTGGATGCATCATAGGCAAAGGAGGCTTAAAGATCAAGGAGCTTCGAGAGGTGAGTCATATTTACAGCATACCACTAACGCTAGTCACGGGCCGACATAACTTTTGCGATTGTCACGTTCGACGCGTGCCAAGGCCTCTGGCGACTATTGAGATTCATCCGACGAATTTAGCAGAGAGCTGGCTCTCTGATCTACGAGATCTCCTATCCAGCGTGTCTAGCAATTCTAATACACGCGTAGCGTCGCAGCACTGCTGGGTAGACCGTCACCTTGTTTGCACAGCGATATTTCCGAAACGATTTCAGAGCCCCGCGACAATTCAGAGCACCGATTGGAACTCCTCATTTTCCAAAACGCGCGCGCGATCATTGGAGAGGCACTCTATCCGGGAATTTCAACCAGACGTCCAAGTAATTAGCCCGGAATTACTGTAATTATCAGCAGTAACTCGCGCGACGGTCCCGTCTTAATTACGATCCAGCGGTAACAAGCGGTTTTAACGTTGTCACCGAAATTCAGGGCACGTTAACGCGCATCTCGTTCGTCGTCGCGCGATTAATCGCCAGAGAAAAGAATTGCGCGTCGCCGCCAGCTAAATCTTTAAATCCACGATCGATCGAACGGTGCAACCGTTTGTCGCTGGGCGACGATAGAAATTGTTACGCGCAACGAGCCCGTCACAAAGGAAGATGGAGAAAGAGATGAAGTGTGCCAAGTCACGACGTGCAATAACGGTAAAAAAAAAAAATGGGAAATGAGTCGCTTTCAATTAGTCGATCACTCGAGCCAGTATCGCGGCTAGGTTTTACGTAACAACGAACGGCGGGGCTAGGTCAGGCCGGGGTATGCAACGTGGCCAAGTGGCTCGTTACGTTTTCGCGTTCAGAAGAGGGAAAATCGAACGGCGCAAGACCTCTTGTCCTGGCCGGAGTCGCAATAGGCCACTCGAGTGCCGCGCCGACTTTCCTTTCAGAGCTTTGTCGGCTTCTCCTTCTCGAACTTGACACACTCCCTCGTATCTTTTGAGTTGCGCGTCTTTGACGAGTAACGAATGCATTATCCTTCTTATAACAAGGAAGAGAGAAGCAGCCATTTCCAAGTTGCCAGTAATTAATCCAAATGAACGGTTCCCTCCCTGCGCTTTCTTGCACCCGGTCCGTGGGGGCGACTTGGCGCGTGTCTCGAGTTTCTCTGCATCACGATGAAAAACCAGAAAAAAAAAACAGAGAGAACCGTGCGTCGGAGATAATAGGGCGACCCGTCGCAGACTATGCCATCACGACCAGCAGAACCACCACAACCCCTTTCACGTCTTGGTTGGTAGGGGGATGAAGACGTGGCACTGCCACTCGGCGACGTCGCCGAGTCGTTTTATTTCGACTCCTCGTCGCAAGGGGTGACTTTATTGATTCCGAATGGCTGCTTTTTACGTGTAACCAAAGATTTTATCCTTTCCACCCCCCCCCCCGGCATCCCCCAACTTAAATCGAGCTTACGAGAAACGATTATTTCTCTCATCCGGCGCGAGCTTCTCGTCCAGGACTCTTGCGATTAAGATCAAGACGAGGTGATTTGTGCAAATTCGAGGGATTTCAAGGTAAATATAAAGGAAGCCCAAAGTGTGGCCAAATCCGACTGCGAACTTAATCCCAAGTTTAATGGCCCCGCGGTTCACCGATCCGTTTTCCTCATTTTCCGCCGCGCCTGCATCCCCCTTTTGTACTCGGTATTGTCGTCGCCCTTCTGCCCTATCTTTCCATCTATCCATCTATTTGTCAACAATAATCGACGCTATTCCGACGCTCTGGGGCGCACTTAACACGTGCAATATTTCGAGTAGACAGACGCGTCTGGTGTATTGTGATACCTTGCAGAATCCCCGCGCGAGATCTCCAGCATTGGAAGCAATAAAGCTCGTTGTTTGCACCGCGCCTTCTTCCCCTGATTTCTTGATACGGAGCGCGACGGAATTGCTTGCTCCTTGCTTCGACTATAGCCAGAAAGATAGAAGTTTGCGCGTTTTATTATTAAAATTTCTCCCGGCTCTGCTGGATTTTTCCCGATTCCCTTTTTTTACGGGCGCTTCTGGTTGCTGAGCTGGCGCTCGTACGTACGCACCGAAACAAGCGGAACCCGGTCGATTCGGATGCACGTAGGGAATCATTAAGCGCGCACGCACCCTAGGGACACGCTGGCCAGCCGCGTGCTTCATCAGGAAAGTGCGTTTTCACACGCACGAGTGCGTGCCCGGTGCACTCGATTAGCGCTCGTATGCGTTTCAAACGAGTCCGAGCTGAAAATTGCTTTCCCTCCTTTTTTTCATTTCATTCCTCGCGAGCCTATCGTAGATTCAATGTCCGCGTAGCTATCTCATTGTCAGCCACGAGTGCGATAAAAACGGAGAACCTGGAGCGAGCAAGTCTCACGCAAAAGCCATCGGATTCCGGCTCGTCGCGATAGGTTTCTTTTCTGGTTTCGTCAGCGTCGACAAAGTCCTGTCGTGCCTCGGGAACAACGCCTCGTCACGGACGGTGGCTGGCCGTGGATCGTGAACGGAGGGTAGAAAAAGCTCTTTCAGGGAAGCTCGAAATTAATTCCAGGAAAGTACGGCGGGTAATTATGCACACGCGATGCCTTTATTATCTGGCGCCGGCGTTTCGTCTACGTTCGAAGCGGGCGCGACAAGAGCAGCCGCAAACAGCTTTGCTAATTTACTTTGGCCGCCGCGCCGGTGCTGAACGCGTGCCCTTTAATAGGGCTTCGTTCGTGAAATCGATATGACGATTTCGCAGTTTCCAGGGAATTTTCTTCGGCCGGGGCTGATTTTTATTGGAACAGTCACTGGATCTTTCTTCTCTTCGTGCAGAGACAGAGGAGACTCTGTTGTAGCAGGGCCTTGTTAACGGCGGGCTCTCGTCGGGGCTTTCCACCTCGTGTTCTCCAGCAACATGTGTTGCTATGGGCAGTCCTCGAAGGTCCATGCGGCACGCAATCCGAACAGGTGCTGGGGAACCAGGTAACGGACGGTTTCTAACAGCTGCCATGCCAGGTGCAGCTGCCTCTCCGGGCCAGGCGAGGCGAGGCGACGTGACACGCGGCAACAGAAGATTTTCATGTGCGGGCAGCGTCTCCTTCCGATTCCCCATTGGCTTCTGCCCTGAGAAACCTTCCTGCTTATCTACCATTCGTTTAAAAAAATTTCCACCTTTCGGGGAGAATCATCATTATCTGCCAAGGCGCGGATTATTTGGGTTAACGGTTGGAAAATACTGTTTTCCATGAAAATTTCTAACTGGAGAATGCGTAGACGAGTGAGTCGGTATTGCCGGCAGGGGCGAAGGTGCACAGAAATTTCGGAAATCGCAAGGAGAATGGCCTGGGAAACTCGGAACTATCTGGAAGCACACCCCCACCGTGGATGAATGCAGGGCTGGCAACTTTCCCTTTTCCCGGGGGGGAACAGTTCGAGCGTCGTGTCGCGTCGGTGCAAAGCTGCATGCTAAGACACGAATAATGAAAAGCAGCGGCTGGTAATTCCCTTCGTGGATGAATGAAGGTGGGTGGAGTCTGAACAGCCGCCGAAACGGAATCAGGGGCGCATGACAGTCCTTCGAACCCTCTGCCTTTTCAGTTCCCGTTCGGACGTCCGCGCGAGAGGTTCTTCCTTCCGCTTATTATCCCCTGCTCGGGGGCAGTTCATCGGTTCACTCGATTCTTTTATTTTACCTTGTGCTTGTGATATTTTCTCTATCGCTGTTTCATCGGTCGATGGCTATGGCGACGCGTTCCGGATTTTGGTGCCATTTCGAAGATTTTCACGGCGATGGGTACGTGTGTCTTCGAGTTTCATTATTTTAAGGATTTTCGCCTCACTTTTAGTGAGACGCGAATGTAACAGAAACACGTGCTTTGTGATAGTTTTTCATTTTTCTTTTTTTCTTGTTAATGTTTCGTTCCTCTCGACCACACGCTGGTACCACGAGCGCGTCACGATTCAGCCGACGAAACAAGGCGAAAGAACAGTCGGTGGCTCGCAACGCGACGCGATAATCTCGAGATTGGATCCGCGATCGCCTCGCGGCCGATGTTTCCCTCTCTTAATTACGTAATACGCGGTCGGGACGGATGGTCGCACGGCAAAGGGCGTAAAAATGCTCACGTGAGTGGCTCACCTCGCCCCCAGTCTTACGCTTTCGTCTCGAGGGTGGCAAAGGAGCGAGTGGTAAGCAGAGATCTCGCGTGTCATTTCGCTATAATTCTCGCCGGCAATTTATGCTTTTCGCAGAAAAGCTGCTGGAACTGGGGGGTGGCGAGCTAAAAAGAGGGAAGGGTGATGGCGATGGCGGAGGTGAAGGGGGGGGAAGAATGTCAGAAACGAGGTAGAGACGAAAAGGGAATTCGCGAACCACTTTGCCGGGGACAATATCGTATGTCCTAGCTACTTCGTAAAATAAACACCAACCCTCCTCGTTCTTCTTCCACTACCCCTCGCGCAGGCTACATTTTCATACGTTCAACCCACCCACCCCTTCGGTGGTTGTTCGCGGAAGGTAAACTCTCGGCGTGCCTGCGATTCTCTCGTCCTTTCCTTTCTACAGTTTCTACGCCCCCTGTTCCCCTTACAGTTTTCAGTTTCCTATCTGATTCCCTAGTCGCGCCTGTTCCCTTTCGTCGCTACTTCGCTTTCTTAATTTCCTTTAGACTCCTTCGTTAATTTAATTAATATTTCTTACGTCGTCTTAACTATTCTTATCCCCTTCCGTCACGTTTCCTCCATTCGGAACTACTTAGCTCTTTCCAGCTACCCCTTACAGTTTCCTCCGCTATTGCAATTCCATTTCCTTCTCACCTCCTTCTCGCCCGCGCGTCTTCGCTCGCTTCCTCTCCAAATTTTCTTTCCTCCGTTCCCCCCTTTACTTTCCAATTGTTCCAAGCATGCTTCCACCGGCGTTTCGCCATTCAATCTTCCCTGTTCCGTGTTTTCGGAGAAAGGGGCAGATCCTCGCGAGAAGACACCCCCCCCGGCTTGCCTGGTTGCATGCACACACAGGCCCGTATTCTTACGCAAGCAGCCGGCCGCACCGATGTGCTCAAAGACTGTTTATTAAAAAGCTTTTAGCGATATTAGACCGTCCACAAGGAAGTTTCCTACCGGCGAAGACTCTGAGAAATTCTGCGGCGCTCCGTTGGCGGGATGCTTCGCGGAAAAGAAGAAGGTGCGCGCCGCGAAATTCGCGGAACGTAATTGATGGGGGAATTTTTTTGAAAGCCGCGGCAGTTTATTAGAATTGGAGGGGAGAAGTTAGAGGATCTATTCGTCGACTATCCCGGATGAAAAGGCTGAATCGTTGCTTTCGCTCAATTACCACGGCTGGCGTGGCGCGAACAAAAGCACAGGCGCCAAGTTTTTCCGACACCTGTGCGGCGTGCGCAACGGTGTGCATATTCCCCGCTGCCGCTAATTGCCGCGTTCTCGCGCCGCTGTTGACCGATCCGCCTCTTCTTCCTGTAGAAAGTGGCCCTGGCCGGTCATCGCGAGCCAGACTTCCTGGCCGTTTCGACGATCCGTCCACTTTCTTCTGCTCGTGGGTGCGGTTTACGGCAACCGCTAGAGCCGGCCGAATGGGTGACACATGTGGAAAACCGCAGATCCTTCCTGCCGACCGTCCACCATCTGCCTTCCACGACCACTTCCGGCCGCTGTTCGGCCCAACTCCTCGGGCCTCCCTCTCTCATAAGAGGGATCCTCCTCCGCTCTTGTAGGCTTCCCCGCTTCACCTTTCGCCTTCTTCTCGGCGGACCTCGTATCCGTCGAAACGCGCAAACGAAAAGTTGCAATCTTGGACGCTGCAAGTGCCAATTATCTTCTGCTACTCGGTTAATTCGTTTAACTTCGACCGAATTGCGCTCCGCTCGTCGAATACCCTCCAGCGAGGGTCCTAGAAATTTGAATCGGTGATGCCTTTAAATAGCATTCTCGCATCGATACAAACTCGAGTGCACCCTATTAAACATTTTCTTTACCTTGCAAACGAAGTTAGCGAGACAAGAGGCATCTCTCCCCCAATCGAAACGATCGATAAGCAACGAGACGCTTCTAGTTAATCAACGGACGCGAACAAAGTATTCTTTGTGCCGCAAAGGGTTGAAGGGTATCGCGAAACATTCCGGTGGAAGCCTCCTCCGGCGGGATCCACCGAATCGATGTATCTTCCAATCGATTTTCCGACTTGCCGAAGTGTTGGCGTCTCCGCGAAGCCGTTTCGTCCCCTTCTCAATTACCCTTATTTTTCTTGCAAGCTCGTTCCTCCGCAGAGGGAGAGAGGAAAGCGAGGGACGGATCGAAGCTGTTTACGCTCACGATTCACCGACCACCACGGTTTGTTTCAGCACATTCAATTACTTATTGCCGCATGTACGGTTTCCCGGCTTTCGGCTTTCCGAGCGGCGAACTTCCGACGAGCCTGTTACGCGCGCGTTAGCGTCATTCGGTTCGACAGCGCATTCGCCGAATGCCGGCCAAAGTATTCACTTTAGCGAACAAGTGTGGAAAAGAACATCGTCGCTACCCCCTCGAAATGGTTTATTAGCAGGGGACATGCGCGAAAGAGCATTTTTCCTTGACTGATCCTTGCGCCCTCTCCAATTTTCCACACCCCTTTCGTCGACCAGCCGCGCGTTGTTAAATTCTCGCGCTCCAGTTGACGCCGACAAGCGGCCCGCTTCGTTAATACCGAGGATTTTTCCAATTAGTCGACTCGGATTATTCACTGCTGCCTCTGTTTGCAACTGGCGCAGCGAATGATAGTTGCGAACCGAGCCAATTGCTTTTGGCGGTGACGACGATGCCCTGCGACCGTCTTCTTGTCTCGTTACTTAAGAACGATAGCGCTATCGAGTTGCTATATCTCGTAGCTGGGAAAGGCGAGAACTGGAGAAGAAGGGTGCTAGCGTAATTAGGAGTTTCAGTTGTCGGAGGAGTGTCGTGAAAAAACAGCAGGAGCACAATAGTTGGCGGAGTGCAAGAAGACGCGTAATCGGTGGGCACGGAATTCTATCGATCGAATCGCGTCGCTTTCTCGGCTCTTCCGCTCATTGAAAGCTTGTAACGAGGCTTTTGTAACGCGAGCCATTCGGATGCAAATCCTGCCCGGGTTTCTTCTCGACGATTCGCTTAGAAACGTCCGATGCAGCGATCAAGTTGGCCGGGAGGAGGAATTTGTTGCGGTTCGAACACGGCTCACGGAACGATCGGGGCCCTATTCTTCGGCTCCATTTAATCTCCTACCGATTGACCTCTGCCTTTTCCTTCTGCGTTCAATGGGCGACCAAGAATATGATAACTCGAACTCAGGAAAAGCTTCACAACAGCGTTCCTGTCAGGTGAAACTTGGAAGATTTGTGAAATCTGTTTCTGCTGGGAGAAAAGAAAGAGAGAATAGCGACGGCTCGGCGACTCGAAGAGTATATATTTAACGTCTGTTTTCGAGCAAGGATACCTCCTCGTCGCTCTATTTTACAAAATGACAATAACAAGCACGAAATAGCGTAACAGAGGCAGCGAAATCATGTTTCGAAGGAAACTTGCATTCACTAGACCTCGGGCTCGAGTATCGGGAAACCGATAACCCTTCTTAAAAGAATAACACGCGCAGAGATTGGTAGGCAGGCTTATCTGGACACTGGACATTCGCGTTACACTCGAGTGGCATTTAGTATGCTCGGGTAAAGTAGTAAAGGACACGTAGAAGGCACGGGACCACTCGCGATGGTTCTCGTTTACTTATCCAGGTAACGCGGTTGGGCCGCTTTTCCCCGTAGCACGCAACTTTTCACACGTTTCCACTCTCTGAATACAAAGGAATCTTGCCTGTCGCGAGGCTACAAGTAGACTAAATAGAGGGTGGCTACGAGAACGACGACGGCGGCCACCGCGAGCAGAACGGTACTTTGACCGTCGCCCGTCTTCTCCGACTGTTTGCCGTAGGTGGACGCCCAAGACTTCTTCGGCGACTTGTTGGTCCTCTCGGTTTCCACCAGCTCGCCGACTCGGTACTTTTGCATCAGCTCGAAAGCGTCCTTGGAGTGACCGACATCGTCGAAGTCGTCGGAGCCGTCTTTGCCTGCGTGATCCAGCAGGATCTCCTCGCCACCCGGGTGCTCGTTCAAGAAGCCCGAGACGTCGTACACCTTGTCGTGCAGGATTATCAGGGTCTTGTTCTTGCCATCGGTGGTCGTCACAACCTCGTTCCTCGTGTACTGCTTGGTCATCCTTTCGCCGGGATAATCTGGGGACAACGAACGATTAGGCTTGCTGCTTTCCTCCTCTTTCGACCAATTCTCTTTGGGCATTTTTCGATTCAACTCGTTTGAAAAAGGAAAGCCGTGTAGCAGGATACGACACTTGGTATGAATTTAATAGGTAGATTCTTCTCACGTTTCGTTATCGTGTGTGCGATGCACGTGTTTCGGGAATGATTCGGTAGATCGGCATCGGCGAGTGACACTAGCAAATTATATCGAATACTAATTAATGGAAATAATCAATTACTTGCATGAAACTGCCAAGACAAGACAAGACAAGACAAGACAAGGCAAGGCAAGGCAAGGCAAGGCTGGGGGAATATTTGCAGGGCGGGGTATCGTTGGCATCTACTTAACATCTATTAAAAAGGAAAAGGAAAATTTGTATGCATTTTGACACTTGTAATGCATTCACAAAAAATGCAATGTTACGACAAAATACTTAAAGCAAATGTAAAAATGTTAATTTCTATATTATTTAGAAATATATTCCAAAAACACGCCGACGTTCCACCCAGTTTACGGTATCAGGTTCGACCTTCCAATTTTGATATTTTATTTCTGACGCGATAAACGCCCGCTACTTACACGCGTTCTATTGTGCAACAATGACCGAAGACAACACAGAAATATGACGAAAACACGCATCGGGGAAAAGTTATGCAGAAATGCCTCGTTAGAATCACGACGATCGGGGCTGGCAGCGTGATACTAACGCGATGCGGACACCATTCGTAGCAGACGACAACTTCGTGTCGACTCTTTTGTTCTCTCGCACGTTCTCGGATTCTCTCACTCTCGACTGAAGGATTCCAAGAAATGGTGGGGATAGTGAGCGTGATTATAACGCATGATAAAAACGTGACACTAACGAGGCATTACTGTATAGACTTTTTGTCGGAATTTATCGTTAGCTGTTTACCGGCAAGCGAGTGACGTATACTCTGAATATTCTTATCCAGAGAATTCTCGTTCGAACACGTACTATACTCGGGCGGAGAAGAACGCAAAGGCGCTCGCTATCAAACGCAATTACGCGAAGGTCATCAGCATTACGTAATCTACGTGGCGTGAACAGTGACACGCGCTATTACAGTTTTTATTTCTGGCAAAATTGCGTTGGAGTTTCCAAGTAGTCATTAAGTCGTCCATGTCATTATCGATAGTAGAGTCTAATTAGTAGGACATTTAATTATATATCCCCATGACGGGTGTTTAAAGCAAAGAAGGTCGAGAAGCTTCCCCGCCAACGACTGCGATTGCCATTCGCTGCTACAAAGATTACCTAAAGAAGGCAAATGCATTTGCCTCGAAAACTGGCGTCACTCGCTTCAGTTTCTCACGCGTGCGTTTGTACAATTCAGGGAAACGCGCTGGAAAAGATAAGAAGTGAATTCAGCGGAAGCATGTTTTGAAAAGGCTCGGCACTGTGTACGGATGAAGGTTGAAATTCAAGGGGAATCAGTCCAGTCGGTAGTCAGGCACGCGCGCGCGCCGAGCAAGCTCGCTGATGTAGTCCAGCGCGCTACGTCAGACATGGCGGCCAAGGCGACTGCCAACGCGAATACGGCGAATGCCTGGCGTCAGCCACGCGCGCGTCCGTTCGATGATGTATGAATTATGCTACATGTTCCGCGGGACACAAGGCCAGCACAGTATTCACTTCCGGTGGTCAAGTGGTCGTCGCCGAGCGCAATGCTAACCGAGGATCAGCTTTGGCCGGCCGACCAATCCACGTACCTTCTCGTTTCAGTCGTTTACGTGCGAGCCCGAGAAGGCGCTGCTCTCGATGCCTCGTGGCTCGGGGTCTGTCTTGGAATTCCTTCGTTAGCTCCGACGAGAGAGCAGGAGAGGGCCGAGGAAAGAACGGCGATAGAACAATCTCGGCGGATGGTTATTTCTAAAGCGGTTTCTTCGCGAGGCTACACTAGCACAAACACTGTAAGGTCCAACTGAGCTCGTAGTAGCTTTATCCTGGCCCCTCTCTAGATGCTGCCCCACTACCTGTTCCTGTCCCCTTATCATCTTCGACTCCCACTCGCTCGCGCTCAGTTCTCTCAGCTCCCTTTCTCTCTCGCTCTCCTGCTCCTTCCCGAGCATCGAAGCTGCTGCGGAACTGGACGCGAGCCGTGGTAACGCGGAGAACGCATCCGATCGCGATCGTTCGCCGCGAGACACTTGCTGCACAATTGTGGATGAACGTAGCCGGGGAACTGACGGGAGAGCAGATCGAGTCATTCTTAACAGTTGTTTACGGCTGCATAGAAGAGACTGATATTTTCCTTTATTCGTTTGTCGCGCAAACACGCGTCCTCCCGTGAATCGCTCGGGAGCTTCGTTTCGGTCGCTGCGAGGCGTAAGCTTGGTTCATATTGGCCGACCGTTACACGGACACTATCCTATAAATAGCGTTAAGCCGTGTGTCTTCGATAAGATTAGGAATTGTCAACGAGTCCCTGGAGGCTAGAGGCAGCGAACAATAACACGGAATCGACATTCAATCGCGGCATCTATTTAACGAGACTTCTCTTACCACCGAATCCCGTGCTATTTTACCGTTCTTTCACTCGAACGTTTTCTTCGCTCGGTGATAGGGTGACTGTTGGGCAATGCGTTGGAAGTAGGACGGCGCACAGTGGTTTAAAGGCGGAAAAAACCTAAAAAAATCATGTCACAATTTCGTATTGTTTTTTTTTTTAGGTATGTCTTTTTTATCGGTTGTGTATTGGTCATTTCCTGTCACTTAGCCTCTAAAACCGATTACAAGTGCGGGAAAACTCGCACTAAAGAAGTATGCCCAAAATTTCTACATATCACTAAGTGGACCTGTTTTTTCCGGAGTAGTTTTATTACTCATTTTTACATAGTGTAGGACAAAAAGAGGCAGAATTGAAACTGTTTTCAGAATATAACAATATCTCAAAGAATACCGAGGTGTTTTAGAAATCACCATTTTTTTCAGGTACCTCCGTCTACCTCCGCAACGACACTTGAAAGGTTTGAAAGTACATATTTTGAGGTACAATTCCCATTAAAAATTTTCACCGTCCATCACCGTCTGTACCGTATGCAAAATGTTTATATTGAAGAATTAAAACGATCCTTTTACGTACTTTGCTTCGACAAATTTGTCTAAACATTGTACAAGTACAAAATCCGTTCAAAAAACGAATATTTAAAGTTAAAAATAAATTAAATAATTAAAAAAAATTCAGAAAAAAATTAAAAAAACCGCATATTTTGATTCTCTACAACTTTTCTATTGGACAAAAGTACATTGAGGCAGAATATGAAACAAAAATAATTAAAAAATATTGAGAAATGCTGAAGTTATGAGTTTTTTCCACTTTCTCCTCTATGCGTCGGACCACTGTGCGGCGGTAGGTCGGAATTTTGGTGGAAGGGATGGTCGACCCGCGTTCTTTCGTAAATTATCGAGGAGATTCACGACGGACTTGGGACCGTAAAGTCTAGGTAAATCCGAATGGTCGGTATTGATCGGAAACTGTGCATCATCGTGTGCGCCTCTCCGTCAGCCGCATGCCGACTGCATTCAACGGGAATGTTACACGCTGATCGTGTACTATGGCTGCGTCTACTGTGAATGGGGCTTTATTAAGTATCTGCGACTGGATACCTGCTGATATCATTCTCGACGGGAACGCGATGCGCAAATAGACAACTCCTGTGTCGCCTATTCGATCATATAAAACGACGAATCTAACTTACTCCGAAATGTACACGAGGATAATGGTAATACATTTTCATGATTGTTTATGATTTCTTTCCCAGCGTTATCAATGGAATTGATTAAGTTAGTCCGAAGCACAGCAATCTGGCGGAATCTAAGTCTTGTTATCTTAAAGTGTCCGCAATTCTTGTTGTGAAAATAAAAACCGCTAGTCACGCTGACGAGCGAAGTTCCTTCTACATGCTAGGTCTTTGGTCGCGATCAGTTGAACCACATACATACCGGGCTAGTAAAATTCCACATCACTCGGCGTTACCAGATCCGTTGAGATAGGCTTCTCACTGGATTCTCAACTCGATCACTTTATTTAACATCCTCGTAACACGCTTATCGCGCCCGGTCATTTTCGTTACGCAAAAACAAACGTTGGATTAAGCGCATATCGATAAGTGGGAGCGAATTTGATAAGCAATCTATCGCTCGGCCTCGGGAGGGAATAGATTGTACATACATGGACCCGTTGCTCGATTCATTTCGACAACGGTGCATAAGGAAATTCACCCGCGATTAACTCCCACGTAGCATAAATAAATGTTTTATTCGTTGTAATTGTACAAATTGCCTATAGGGATATTTGAATAACTGTCATTCGAAGTGCATCGTTCGGTAGCTTCTACGAGAGGAAAAAGTAATAGAATATGACGGCGTAAACGGCGACTCCAGTTGCCATGATTACCGGGAGCCATGGTGACGATTCAGTTTTCGGTTGATCGTACGTCCAATTGTCATCGTCTATCGTCAGGTCTTGTACACCTGCCACGGAAACAAACCAAACCGTTGAATTTATTTAACGTACCGTGGTATAGGTACTTTGCCGAAACGCTTACTCGGCGTGGCATTCCTTAGCCTTTGGTAAGGAATCGCGAAAAATTGAGGCACTCGGAGTAAAAACGGACTAACCCACATTGGGGAAAAGATAGATTTTTCCTATTTTATATGATTAACTCAATTTCGCAAAAATGTGGGCTAGTTCGTTTCTGCCCCCAATGCCTCAATTTGTGATTATTGGAAGATCGTACCTCTGTCAGATTGTTCGGTAGATTGTTCGGCAGGTTGATCGGTAGGCCCTCCGGTAAGGGAGCCCGTTACTGTACCGATCTTATAAGTTTCTCGAAGCTGCACCGCTTCCAAAGTGTGCCCTATCTCGTCGAAGCATTTGGTCGAATCTTGCCCGCCTAAACTCACCAGCACCTCTTCCCCGCCGGGGTGTTCTTTCAGAAATTTCGTGATGTCGTACACGCCGTCTTTATACACGATCCACAGATCGTCTTCCCGATTGTGTTTCGCCACCTCTGCTCCCGTGTAGACGGTCGACATCTTTCCTGTACTATCGTCTTTCAGACGCCTCACTTCTCTCGAAAGATCGTCACCGCCGTGAATAATTTATCGTACCAAAAGCGTTAGTGCTCGATTTAAATGCAGAGTCGCCCGGTTCGATTTCCAGCAGATCGAAAGTAGAGCACAGCCTATCGACCGATCTGAAACGCAAGACAACATTTTCCGAATCCTCCTTTCGCAGAATCTACTCCCGCCGATTGCTCGCCGATCTATTCCCGTCTGTCGCGGATATTATAATACCGCGGGACTATTGTGTACCGGAAGAAGAAAAGAAGTCAGCTCTCGTCGAAGCCTTGGACGCCCGCGGTATCGACCATGGCCGATGCCCGACCACGGCGTTTCTTTTTCTTCTTCGCTTCGCGAAAGCTGGTTTCGCGACCTCTTTCGCCCGTCTTCAACCTCGGCCGATCGGTACGCGCGAAATATTCGCCGGACGAAACTATTGCGCGCTCGACGGCTCCGACGTATTTCACTTGTAACTCACCTGGCTTTTTCATTAACCGATGATCTACTTTTCGCGTGCGTGTCTCGTGGCGGCTGACGGCGCGCAAGGTTCCAAGCAATGCCCGCGGATGTTACGGATCGACTACGTACGTGCGCGCTCCTCTTCCTTCGATCGTTGAAATTCATGCCTCCCCGAACAATGATTTGATGAAAATGCATAGTCCCACCAATCACACAAAGAGTCATTTGCACAGAATGGAATTGCGTTTACGATCAATGAATCTTTTATTTACCCTTGTAGATCGGCGCTCGGTGTGCTTCTTTGAAACCGTTTGCTTGCCGTATTTCTTCGAGCGATCGGACAATTAATGATAAATATCGAAGTCGTTTTCCGTGGAGTAAACGGATGATAATACCTCCGGCTTTCCTGCCATTTTCAGCCTCTTTCCCCTTATCGTTTCGATTAATAAGGCTAACTTTTCCAGACGCCATGCACACGCGACAGAAGTTCGCTTCAAGTTTCCCCTCGGCAATCGGTTTTCCACGTTAGAAACCGAGAAAGGTAGAAAACGCAGCCCCGTACACGGTCATCTAACTTCAAAGTAGGGTGGATGTACCAGTAAATGAACACGTACCAGTGAATGAACATTTTATAGTAAAATGAGTAAAATAAGTTATTAAAATAAGCAACTAATTAATTAGAGACTTCTTTTAATTTCTTGCTTCATATCCAAACAATTTTTGCAGCACGTCGAATCAATCGCGCTGCAAACATAATTTTATAAAAGTGTTCATTCATTAGCCTTAAGTGTTCATTTATTGGTGCGTTTACCCTACCCGCGGCCAGGAATTTTCGTTCCTATTGGACCGTGATGCATCTTTTTCTTCGAGCTTCAGAGGTCTTGGCGCTGTAATTACGTTTCTCGCGTTTTAACAAATAAAAACGTGTGTCGGCTACCAGGAAGCGAGAGAGAGAGGCAGAGCTGCCTCTGAAAGCACAATCTCGCGTATGAGGGGTTGCCTGTTAACCAACTTGTAACACGCGATCCACTCGTTGCCACCGAAAGGTAGGTTCTCCTATACGCGACTGGGCGCAACGTCATGACTTAGTCGATTTCCTCGAAAATGAAGCGCGATATCAAAAAAATTTATTCTTTTTTCTCGACTTATATACTTCTTATAAGTCGAAAAGAAACAGTAACTTTTTTTTCATATCGCGCTTCATTTTCGAGATAATCGGCTTCGAAAATCTTGACGTTGCGTGTAGTCGCCTATACGAAAACCTGCTTTATGAATGTCTCGAACGAGTTATCGAATCGAAATATTACCAGGCTCTCGCGTCGTTTTCCCTACTCCCCCTACACGGTTCTTCCCTGCTAAAGTGGAACCGGTTGACATTCGTGTTGCAGAAAACTGGTGCGAGGATCAAGATCTATTCGCACTGCTGCCCGCACAGCACCGACCGGCTGATCAGCATCTGCGGGAAGCCGAACACATGCATCGAGTGTATTCGCGAGCTGATCGCCACTATTAAAGCTGTAAGTATAGAAAGAGCGTACATGTATCACCTCCGCGTGGTCCATCATCTTGGACCCGGTCCGTGGATTATCCGGTCTAATCAGGATCCGTTACGGTTGCAGTCGCCGTTGAAGGGTGTGAACAACCCGTACGACCCGCACAACTTCGACGACTTCTACGCGGACGACTATGGCGGCTATGGAAGCGGAGATGGCGGCCAGAGCAAAGGGGGTGGCTTCGGTGGTCCAGGGGTGCGAGGTGGCGGCGGTGGAGGAGGCGGCGGTGGCGGCGGAGGCATGCCACCGAGGCGCGACAACCGCGGCGGTGGACCCGGTGACATGAACCGCGGTTTCCCACCGCCGCCGAGGGGAGGACCTCGCGGTGGAGCCGGCGGAATGTCCGGCGGACCGCCCGATCGCGGCTATGGGGGTAATCGCGGTGGCGGAGGTGCTGGCGGAGGCGGCTACGAGGGTGGGCGAGGTGGCGGCTATGGAGGGAACAGGGGTGGCCCACCACCGTACGGCGGTGGAAATTACAATGGTAAGTTACGAGTTTACGGGGGACGCGAAGAAAAGCGCAGTGAAATAGCGTGCTTATTCTGATCGTTGTGATTTTTCCCAGGCGACGGATGGGGTATGCAGGGAGGAGGTGCGCCGAACGGCTTAGGCAGCGGAGGCGGTGGAGGAGGCGGCGGTGGTGGCGGCGGCGGAGGTGGTGGTGGTGGCGGCGGCGGCAACTCTGGGATGAGTAGCGGCCCACCTATGGGTGGAAATAATCAAGGGAATCAAGGCAACATGAGTGGAAACAAGACGAGCACTCAAGTCACCATTCCCAAGGACGTAAGTAAAAGTCGAAGTAATATGTATAATCCCCATCGGCGACGAGTAGGGTTGGCGGGGGTTAGTGGCCGAGTGACTTGAGTAGACGGGAATAGAATAAAAAGGTGGTTGGGGAAGATCGCCGTTCCTGCTTCCGTATCGTTTCTCTTTGCACAAGAACGCCAATCAATGATATTCCAGCAAGATGGTTGCTAATCGTCGATCGCCCTTTTTGCCGACAGCTTGCCGGCGCCATTATCGGGAAGGGGGGTGCCAGAATCCGGAAAATCAGATCGGACAGCGGTGCTGGAATCACTATAGACGAGCCGTTGCCTGGTAGTAACGATCGTATCATTACCATTACCGGGTTACCCAGTCAGATACAAATGGCCCAGTACCTGCTTCAGCAGAGGTAATTGTTTCTCTCATTTTATCATCGCTCCTTAAGCCGCGTCTTTGCCACAGCCGCGCATTTCTGCGCTATTTGCTCGTTCATTTTCATTACGATCTCTCGGACCGTAAGAGAGTCATTTAACTCCTTAACCAACTGCAGCTGTAGATAACGATTATCGTTTGTTAAATTAGTATGGCGGTTCCGCTTGTCTGATATGGCAATATTAAGACTTAGGTAAGTAAACGTAGATTAAAGTGTGAATGAGAAAAAAAAAAGGTAGGTAGTAATTCTCTGCGAAGCGTGCGCTGAAATATCTTGCAAAGTACAGCTGGCGTGTCGCGGGCGCCTTAGAAACGATATAACTAGGAGCTGTTGCACCAGCATGCGTTCCGCGATACGTTCGTCGCAGAAGCAGCGACTTTGTTTATCTGAGATCGACCTCGGTAAAAGAAACCTGAAGTTATCAATGGCAGTGCAGCACTATTGGCCGTAGTAATGCGTAGGTCAGGATCAGAGAAACGATAGAAACGGTTGCAACGGGATGTATGCATAGTGTAGCTTTAATAACGTTGCCAGTTGCGGGGCGATCGTGGCCGCATTGTCGCATTAACATTCTTCGCTTATCATCACGATCGATAACATGTATGTAACAAGCTCCGTGCTCTCAAGTCGGCGCCAGCCAACCAACTAATTCCATCCTCATGGCTTTTGGTCGCGCATCGCCTCATCTCGCATCGCATCGCATCGCATCGAATCATCAGCCCCTCGACACCTGCGCTCCTGCACGAGGAACTAACAAATATCCGACTAACCAACCGAAGGAGGGGAATGCGTGAGAATCCGTAAGCTTCGCGAAGGTGGAGGAGCGAGATCGATGGTGCACCGTGAGACAGAGGACACGGTCTAGAGAAGCGAACGTCTGCTAGATCAACGTTGCAAAGGGGGACTAATCGAGTGCCGTTGTATGGAAGACTAGTGATTTTGTTGTTCTACTTTCGATGTAACAAGGAATCACTAATCATCCTACGAAGGCATTCGCGATCGTCGGCTTCCGAGACCTGCTTTTGGAACTAACATCAACCTTGCTGTGGATCCGTTTGCCCGTCGAACACGCGCGATACACGATCTTTCCGTTGCAACGGAGCGCAAATAACTCGTCTCTTCTCGCTTGGCATTCTCACGCGTATCGCGCGCGCGCGAGAGAGAAAGTGTAACGCAAATTAGCTAGATCAGGCGGTTTAGGCGAATCAGCCGGCAACTACGAGCTCTCGGCGTGCGTATAATATACATGTATGTGCATCGGTGGCGTGGTTGGAAGAAGGCAAGGCAAGATAACGGAGTGCTTAGCTGTTAGGTGCAAGATATTCCACGGCGAAGAATGCATGGGACGTTAACGACAAGAACGATAACAGCAACGGGGGCTACCGAGATCTAACGGGATCTAACGAAATGTCTGCGTGGTTTCTTCTGTTGCAGCGTGCACGAGAATGCGGACCATTATTAGGACGGTGGTAAAGGAAGCATTCGGGGGAGCCAAAGATGCGTTTGTAATTTTTTTAGGAATACTTCACACGAGTATATGTGCGCGAAATGTGGAAACCGGAACCGTAACCGTAACGACACGGACTTCTACCGCCTAAAGGAACCACAGGCGGAAACGTGTACGTTTCTCCTTGTGCGTTGCCTCTGACGAACAAAGCCTCTCTCAGGAAGAAAACTCGATCAACGTGGCCAGACTAGACAAGGAGAGACACAATTTTTTCCATTCGATTCCATGGTCTCATCAGCGAACAAAACTGTTTCACGCCCGCTTCTTTCCCAGTCGATTCAAGCTCGACTGGCCTTTTAAGCCCTTCCAAGGTGCCTTCTAAGGCCGTTCTCCCGATTTTCAATCACGCCAGGAATGATCTCTCTGCATTAACGCCAACGCTGGTTGGGCATACCGCGACGGGCGGGCAGAGGCCCTTGGCGGCCTTAATCGGCCAGTCGATTGCGACTCGACACTATTCCGACTGGAGGAATCGAGAATCATTTCGAATCGGCGTTCGAGATTTTGCTCGGAGACGAACGTTCCTCGTCCAAGAAAGGCCAAAGAAAAGTATTGTTCGTACGTCTAAAATCGTTCTCGCGAATGCGTTTCTTTTTTTTCCCCCTTTTTTTTTATCGTTTTGTATCGCATAACTTTTTGTCGACGGCTTCAGACGAGCTTTGATAATCATTTTTTTCCTTTTACCTCCTGCCCTCCCCCTCGTTTTTTTCTCTTTTAATATAATCGAAATCGAGGGATTCGAGACCGCCGACAATCACGGCCGGTTCTCCATCCGCTAGCGGACTTTTAAAGCGCACACATCATTGTCTAATTTCGCTCTTCGCCTTTTCGCTACGGGAACCACCCCCGTGCCGATCGAATCGATTCCTTTGCCGAGGAATAAGGCGTCGAAGGCCCCCAACGAGAATAACCCCCCCCGTCGTTCTCCCCTCTCCCGACTTAACCTCGGACGACGAATCACGCTTTTCCAAATCCTCGCTGAAAATTTCTACAATCGCTTCTCGGCAAACTAGTAATTGCTACGGAAATTCTCGAGTTTAATAGCGTCTCGTAGCGGAAGGGTTGAAGATGATCGGGTGAATTGAGAATCAGTGGAAAATGTAACGGTATGTCGAAAGGAAGGGGGAGATCTCCGAGAGAGGAGAGACACCGGGAAACGAAACGATACGATACAGTTATTGTAGTATGCGAATGGAGTTTTGTATATACATATATAAAACAAAAAAAGAAAGAAAAAGAGGAAAAAGAAACTACTAACAATGTCCTTTCCCTTTCCTTAATCGCCACGTACCACGTTTCTGCTGTTGCATCATGATTATGATTATTATTATTATTATCATTACTGTACGATTATTAATAAGAATAATTTTGCATTAATTATATTCCACCTTCCCACCCCCCAATTCTTGTACTAACGACACCCTCATTCGTAGATCGAGCGCGTAACGGGCGTTCTTAATTTTACGCGGTATAATTGTTAAGTGTATAGAATTACGTAGAATGTGTAAATGAAAGAAAGGGGCACTATCGGGGACACCGATCGCGGTGTGTGTCAATGGTCGAAACGACGAAATCAAAAGGAACAGAATGGATAAACTTGCAACGAAGTCCGATATTGTGTTTAGAACGTATAGATACGCGCCGTTTAACAAACCACTGGAACCTTAAACATTAACAACCGCATACTGAACGCACGCGTAAGCGCGCGCATGCCTGCTCCCCGCTACGTACAAAGTGTCTTTGTATTTTTTATAGGCGTTCGTCGATGCAGAAACCGCAACCAAATCCGACCAATACCGGTTGGTCTTTACCGTCAGGCAGACGCGTGCGTTCAGTGTTATTAAAGTTTAATGGATTGAACATCGAACACTAGGTTGAGACGCCTAAAAGGGAACGCTTTGATATCCGTGCTGCGCTCGAGTTGCATTCGGCGCGGAGGGGTGACAACGATCCTTTCGCTTTGGGCTCGCCTCTTAAATTAACATCGATCTTTCTGCTTCTAACTATCTTAAGAGAGGAATAAAAAGGTATTCGTCTCTTTTTACATTTTAACAAAGATCCCAGAGGAAAGGAGAGTTGTTCATAAATATCCCTCGGGCTACTCCCTGTTCTCTATGTCCCAGAGAATCTCTGGCATTCGGGTGTTCCTTTTTGCGTGTCGCATCACGGAGATGAGCACGGATTTGCCGAACAGATAAGCCGCAGAAAAGGAGTCGAAAAGCCGACCTAAAGTTCGAACGAGATCGTTCTGTCTCCCTTCCGTAAAGACCAGCTCCGTGCCCCCAAGAGAAACTCCCGGCACCCCTGCCTCTCTCCCCTGCATTCTGCGACGGCACAGTTTCTTCCCGCGATAAAAGAAACGCGAGAGGGAACTATGAAGTTCGCAGCCGGGGCGCGCTCTCCTCGTCCGCGGGGAGGGCTGCGCGAAAAAGGGCATTCTTTCGACGCACCTCTAAGCGACCGGCGGTCATCGCGAAGCCGGTCCTCTCCTCGGTTCGATAAGACACACCATCTACTCCCCTTTCACCATCCAGTTCCCCGCGCAATCTTCGTTTCTCCGTCGCAGCGGCGACTGCGAAAATCAAAAGTGAATTACGTCCGCGCGGTCGCGAACACGCGCATGCATTTCCGTTCGGCTCGCGATCTATTCGTACCGTCTCGTGGCGGGAGCGATTGGAAGATATTTCTCGCACCTTCCCCGCAAAGGCGCGACGAGAGCTGTCGTTAACTCCGATGCTAGGGGGAAGAAGGAAACGTGTGCAGTCGGCCCCAACCACTAGCCTTCGTTCGTAACACTTTGTTCTTTCACGTTTCACCCCCCTATTCTAGACGCTGTTAACGTGCTCAGGGCGAAGATACTGTTCCATTGCTCCGCTACCAATTCACGCAATTAGGATTACACGCGAAATAAAATACCAGGCATACAAAGACACACACACACACACACACACACGAAATGCGTGAAAGAAAGAGAATTAGGTGCGTTTATGTGTGCGCGCGCGTGCGTGGAGAAGAAAAAATCTTGTAACTCTAAAACTGTGAGAGGAGTTGAACGAGGGAGAGAGAAAGAGAATATGTGTGTGTGCGCGTGAGAGAGAGAAAGAGAGCCATAAACTCGCTCGTATCACGATGTGTGTACTATATAAGATATACAGTTTACAATTATTTGTAATGGATACTTTTTATTTGTCAAATAAAAGTTAGTACAAAGGAAGGTAAATTGGAGATGCACTTTTCCTCTTTTACACAGAGCACATTCGCGATACGCTGCGACCAGTGCCCCTAGCATTCTCTCCGGGCGGTACCGGTTCAAGGAAATAACATGAATTCTTTTCACATCCAGATATATTCTTGATATTTCGGGATTACACAGGTGTTCGCCGGTTCTTTCTACCATAATTGAGCATTAAGGGGTAAAACCACTCTAGAGGCAGAAAAAAAGACCTAAATTTGACAATTTATTTTTGGAGTATGACAAACGGAATAGAATTTCTTTTCAGAGGGTTTATTTAACACATATTGAAGTACGAAAAACAATTTTTTTTTATTGTCATTTTCATACAAAATGACGGCGACAGAGCCCGTCGTCGAAAACAGCTTTTTTGAAAACACCGCCACGGGAGGACGGATTTCTCGGCATGTATGAGTCCGGGAACAAAAAATAAAAAAAATTATAATCTATATACAATTGGCTTTGGAAGTACGTAGGGGTTTTTTTTTAATCAATTTTTGTGGAAGTGGTGCACTTTTTAAGAAATGAATTGATTTTTTGCCCTAAACATGAGCATTAAATTGTTTATAAAAAAAAGAGTTTACATTCAATCAAAAAACGGCTACGTACGTCCAAAGGGAATATTGTTGTGAAGCTACTGTAAAAATTTCAAATCGATCCATGCAATAGTCTCCGAGAAATCCGTCCTCCCAGTTTGAAAGAAGTGGTTTCGACGACGGGCTCTGTCGCCGCCATTTTGTATGAAAATGACAATAAAAAAATTGTTTTTCGTACTTCAATATGTGTTAAATAAACCCTCTGAAAAGAAATTCTATTCCGCTTGTCATACTCCCAAAATAATTTGTCAAATTTAGGTCTTTTTTCTGCCTCTAGAGTGGTGTTACCCCTTAAGACACGGGGGAGAAAGGGGTAGAGAGAGAGAGAGAGAGAGAGAGAGAGAGAGTTCGGTGACAAGTACTATATAATATCGATTTCACGGCGAAATATTTAAATACCTTGTTTATTCCTTTGCATTGGGGAAATCAGACTCGCGAGAATCATTAACATTTTACGGCTGACAGAGGACGTTCTTTCGCCAACGGCAACGCCACGCGGAGAGCACTAGTCGAATCACCGAAGTTAAATCGCGCTGGTGCGAGTGCTCGGGATCGCTTTTCCATCGAGCGACTGTGGCGCGCTGTTGGCGAACAAGTGATTGTGGAGGGCATCTAAAACTATAGGCCCTCCGTCTAATGATCCCTCGCAATCGACGATCCATTGACCATTTGATGGCGTTGCATCGATTTACCTTTTGCACCGATTCCTCAACAGTTTTGATCGTGTTGATGCTGGCGGAAGGTATCACGGTAGAGGGAACTGGGCGTGCGATGCATCACCGTCACGTAGGAGCTCCCCGACGCCGGCGTCGTCGTCGGATTCGGCGTCGGCGTCAACAGCGGCGTACCCTGAAGACTAATGGCCAGCGGAAGGGCCGTTGGGGTGCAGAGGCTCATCGCGTTCCGGCCACCTTCCGTCACCGAGCGATACCGCGGCGGCCTCGCTGACCTGCAATCACCATCCCCTGTCGTTCCAGCGAGTTCCACCGAGAAACCCGTAATTGTAAGAATGTTTCCCGGCGCCGTTCAGCCGGCAACATCCCGTGGCCCGACTGTACGTACACACTTACCCCGCGGCGCGGTGCTCGAATCGCTCACCTGGAACATTTGCATTTCAATAGCCGAATGAACGCGGCCCTGAACGTTTTGTTGAAGACGGTATAAATAACTGGGTTGATGGTGGAGGACACGTATCCGAGCCACAGGCACGTGTCGACCACGTGCCCCGGCACCGGGCACTCGGGGCAGGCGGCGAAGAAGATGTTCAAGAGGAAGAACGGCGCCCAGCATAGGACGAACGTGAAGAAAACCAAGCCCAGCACCTTGCTGGCCTTCTGCTCCGTGGCCACCGCGTTCGCCGCGAACGATCTCCTTTTCGTTCGACCCGCCAGGAACCTGAGAACGTGCACCGCGTTACGGGCGAGATCAGCGGATTTCCACCGCCTCACTATTTCAGTATTTCAGGATTGCGGGATTTCGGTACGGTCCCGTTTCGGGGCTGAGCGACGAGCTATTTGCAAATGCAAATAGCTACTCAGGCTCCGGAGCTAATCCGCTCGGGACCCCGAGCGCCCCGTAACTCGTTTCGCGTTAACGTTAATGCAAGATCAACCTCGTACCGGACATCGCGCGGAAATGGGCGGAGCCAGGGATTTTCGCGAACGAGCAATTTCCCGCGAGCCGTCGCGCGTCCCTCGTTCCTCAGACACGTGCGAAGGGACGCGCTGTCGTCGACGGGGTGGTTTAGCTCGCGATTTAACTCGGCGGCTCATCCGTGGCATTTGAAGGCGACGCGCAGAACGATCACAGGGGGATCGGTAATACATTTACCTGAGATTAAGGGTGGTCGGCGTGACGTTCAGTTGCAGCTTTAAAGCCCTCAGAGTGAAGTTTCTTGTTTCACGGGCAATGTTCTCCGGTGTTTGAGTGGCTTGATCCACTTTCGACGTCAGTTTCGCAGCGGCGGCGCTTCCGGCCGGACCGCCTGCCCCGTTCACAGCGAAATTCAACTGCGGTTCAGTCTTGCCCGTCCTCGCTCCCTTGCACCTGTTATATAGACATATTTACAGACCGGAGGAGGCTGTAACTCGGTTAAACTGAAAGCTGTTGTCCCGGGCAAACTAGTTATCGGTTCGATGTACGTAGCGAGTAACGATAGAATAAAGTAATAAACCGAGCCGCGCTGTGTCTGACTACGCGCCATCTAATACCACTTGCCGCGAACTTCAGACCGCCCGGCGTCTCTTAACTGTTCGCGTGTTAGAAACGAATCTGATCCCTGGGATATTCCCCTGAACCAATTCCCGTCGAAATCAATATTTACGGAGTTTTCCAGCCGATTCCAGGCGCGCGATTCGCCTCCGCTGCATGTGTGTTCAATAACGCAGGTACGAGCGAAACGGAAATGGGGCTTTGCAAATTTTATTCCCTCTCGCGTAGCGCTGTTGCTCGGCGATTGTCGCGGGTCCTTTTTCCCCTCCTCTTTCCCTGTTTCTCTCTCTCTCTCTCTCTCCCTCCCTCTCTCTCTCTCTCTCTCTCTCTCTGCGTGTTCAGTTTTTAATTCGATTGCCGTTGTCTCGTAGCAATTTCAGAGAACGGCGCGCACAGTGTTACCGGAGGCTTTCCGATAGAGCAATTGGGGACCCTGCGGCAAGGGGGGTGCAGCTCCATCTTTACCAACTTCATGTAAATTCGAAAACACTGTTTATAAGATTATTGCTTTGACTTAACGTTGAAAAGAGAACGCTAATTTAAAAATATATATTTTCATGCAATAAGATGTAGCTACTGAGTTGATAAGCTTTTATTTATATTTTTGGCGAAGAAATAATCTATGATAAAAATATTACTACTAATATTTCTATTTTTATTTATTTGCAATATATCGCTCATCTGTTATCAGATTTGCATCACACGCGCCCCAAACGATTTAGAATTCTCTTGACGTTTATTACACGTCAAAACTCAAAAACTTTAAAAAAAAAAAATGGAGTTACACCCCTCTTGCTGCAAGGCCCTCAATTTCCAATGCTTGCCCATCGATGGTGACATTTCCACGCGCGCGTTACGACAATCAGAAGGGTATACTTTACCTGTGTTTTCCAATGCCACCGGACATCCTCCACCCGTGTCGCGTGGACAAGGACGAGGTGGTGGTGGTGCCGGTGGTGGCCGTGGTCGACGCGGTGGAAGACGCCTTCGTCGACGAGTATCTGCCCCCCGGTCTGCGATGCCGATCCCCTTCAGGGTGTTCCGCGACGAAACGCGCCTTTTGCCTGAGCAGCTGCACCGTCAGCACGTACGTGGCCACCATGACGATCATGGGAACGTAGAAGGCGACCAGAGAGCCGAACACGAAGAACGCCCTGTTGTTTATCACGCACGTGTCTGGCCGTGGCATGATGTTCAGGGGGTTGATTATACCTGCGAGGGAAACGGGCACGTATAGAACGATTCCTGAGAAGCCTCTTATACAATCGACTGTAAACTTTGAAGTAGGTCCCCGCCGTGACAGACGGGGGGCGAGAGAATTCGCAAAGGTATTTCGAGAAGCAGAGGACCATTGGAATCGTGGGATTCGACTCGGTCGATGGTTACACGCGAGAACTTGAAGCGTTCGCTTGCGTCGAAGCGCCGAAGGAAAGGGAACTGTCTATGAGGAATTCACGATGATACAGAGCCAATGAGACGCGGCCTTTTTTCCTCCCCCCTCGGTTTACTTTAGTCGGAAAACAATTGCAGGAAAACGTGATCGCGTAAATGCAAGAAATCAAGCCTGGGCACGCGCAACTTTTCCGTTTACCGTGTCACTGGAGGAAGGAGTTTGCGAAACTACTATTTGTAGCCCGGATACATTCAACGAAACTCCTCCGCTACTCCGCTCGAAACGACTCATCTTCTCTGTTAGTTTCACAGCATTTTCCTCCCCGATACGCCAGGCCCGTCACCGAGTGTCGCGTCGAATCGAATGGGTAAGGAAGAATCGCTCGAAATTCGAATTAAGGGGTAACACCACTCTAGAGGCAGAAAAAAGACCTAAATTTGACAATTTATTTTGGGAGTATGACAAACGGAATAGAATTTCTTTTCAGAGGGATTATTTAACACATATTGAAGTACGAAAAACAATTTTTTTTATTGTCATTTTCATACAAAATGGCGGCGACAGAGCCCGTTGTCGAAAACAGCTTTTTTTGAAAACACCGCCACGGGAGGACGGATTTCTCGGCATGTATGAGTCCGGGAACAAAAAATAAAAAATATTTATAATCTATATACAATTGGCTTTGGAAGTACGTAGGGGTTTTTTTTTAATCAATTTTTGTGGAAGTGGTGCACTTTTTAAGAAATGAATTGATCTTTTGCCCTAAACATGATCATTAAATTGTTTATAAAA
The DNA here is from genome assembly GCA_946251845.1 of Andrena fulva. Classification (NCBI taxonomy): domain Eukaryota; kingdom Metazoa; phylum Arthropoda; class Insecta; order Hymenoptera; family Andrenidae; genus Andrena; species Andrena fulva. The sequence goes on along the minus strand of OX276329.1, from coordinate 52,806,148 downwards.
AAAAGAGTTTACATTCAATCAAAAAACGGCTACGTACATCCAAAGAGAATACTGTTGTGAAGCTACTGTAAAAATTTCAAATCGATCCATGCAATAGTCTCCCAGAAATCCATCCTCCCAGTTTGAAAGAAGTGGTTTCGACGACGGGCTCTGTCGCCGCCATTTTGTATGAAAATGACAATAAAAAAAATTGTTTTTCGTACTTCAATATGTGTTAAATAAACCCTCTGAATAGAAATTCTATTCCGTTTGTCATACTCCGAAAATAAATTGTCAAATTTAGGTCTTTTTTCTGCCTCTAGAGTGGTGTTACCCCTTAAGAGTGTAGGCTGTAGACGATGGTAATGAATTGGTAGTGAAGCTGGACTCGAAGGGGACATTGTCATCTGCTAGACGCTAGATGAAGCGGGCATCCAGTTTACCTAATACAGTAATGGAACTAGAGACCAACATGGCGAGCAGCCAGACGGCCGCGATCTTGAAACCGACCATCCGCTTGGTGGACGTGTGCCGCGTCCTCAGCGGATTCCGGATGCCCAGATAACGACCCAGCGAGATGAAGCACATGTGCATTATGCTCGCCGAACACGCCAACACGTCGCACGTCACGTAAACGTTGCACCAGAGCACGCCGAATGGCCAGTATCCTGCAACATAAAACGCCACCGGAGAGGGGTCGATCGATCATGCCGATTGTTGGACAGAACGCTCGTAAATCGATCCGTGGCGACCTCTGCTCCAGCAAAATTATTTGCCGCCGGGGTCGGTAGATTCGTTGCCCCTAAAACCGAATGGAACATTTCCCTGTAGATCGATGCACGAGCACTATAACTGAAGAGCTTTCTGGCCAGAGGGAGATGTTGGAGTGTTTCAGTTGCTGCGAAGATTTCTTTCGAATCTATACGGAACAGAGTAAATGGGAAAGATGGCAAAAGAAATATGGGTACCTATACAATGGGGACCAATAGTACTCCCCATTGCTTTCATATTTTTATTCAATATATTCTCAGAGAAAGGCACTCTTGTCTTCGACACACATTGTGTCACAGAACAAGTCGCAGCTTCAATTTCCTCCTTCGTAATTAATTGAAAAAGAAATGCTTCATTTTCTACGCCTAAAAATGTTAATAACGAAGATCTATGACCTCTAAAATTGATAGTCAAAGGCTGATGCGATAGTGAATTCAATTACAAAGAAAATGCCACCAAGATTTTTGGAATCGGTTCATAATTACTTTTGTTCTGCTGTCTACCCTTCGGAAAAATTAGGTTTCGAGATAAACGCGTTTAAGGGGTAACACCGCTCTAGAGGCAGAAAAAAAGACGTAAATTTGACAATTTATTTTGGGAGTATGACAAACGGAATAGAATTTCTTTTCAGAGGGTTTATTTAACACATATTGAAGTACGAAAAACAATTTTTTTATTGTCATTTTCATACAAAATGGCGGCGACAGAGCCCGTCGTCGAAACCACTTCTTTCAAACTGGGAGGACGGATTTCTCGGAGACTATTGCATGGATCGATTTGAAATTTTTACAGTAGCTTCACAACAATATTCCCTTTGGACGTACGTAGCCGTTTTTTGATCGAATGTAAACTTTTTCTTTTATAAAAAATTTAATGCTCATTTTTAGGGCAAAAAATCGATTCATTCCTTAAAAAGTGCACCACGTCCACAAAAATTGATAAAAAAAAAACTCATACGTACTTCCAAAGCCAATTGTATATAGATTATAAATTTTTTTAGTATTTTGTTCCACGACTCATACATGCCGAGAAATCCGTCCTCCCGTGGCGGTGTTTTAAAAAAAACTGTTTTCGACGACGGGCTCTATCGCCACCATTTTGTATAAAAATGACAATTTAAAAATTGTTTTTCGTACTTCAATATGTATTAAATAAACCCCCTGAAAAGAAATTCTATTCCGTTTGTCATACTCCCAAAATAAATTGTCAAATTTAGGTCTTTTTTTGTGCCTCTAGAGTGGTGTTACCCCTTAAAGTTTTGCTTGTATGTTGCCGGCGTTCGAAGGTCGAGATGCTTCTGTCGTTGTAGAATCTATATCGCTACGAATTTCGTCTTACAACAGTTACTGAATATTCTTCAGATACTATACTATAGATGTACCCAAAAAAAAAAAAATCGATTTTCTGAAAAATTTTGATAGTAAGCACCGAGGTTCCCTCCGCATTTCGCTCGGATCTCCCGCAATAATCGATTAGTATGTAGGCCAAGTTATCTGTGCCATTCATTCCCGGAGCTCTCTACTTTCACGCGGATCCATTATTAGCCGGATAGTTTGAATAACTCTCCGGTATCTGGATATTATTATCTCTTAACTCCCCCGACTGAATTGCAAATGTCATTTTACTTATCCCCGTTTCGGTAAACGCCGAATTCGTTGGCGCGTGCGCGCGTGCCTCGATCGACCGTTCCGATTCGTTTCCACAGGATTTTAACTCGCGGAAGTCGATGCTAAACGCCCGCTGTGGCTCCGCGGGAAGCCGCGCGATAATGCTTTATTGTTTTATATTTGCGCGGATAAAGCGGCACGCGAACAGCTGTTTACAGATTCGAAGGGAAGCTGGAAACGCGATTTCAATAGGCGAGCTCGGACCACCTACCGCCCGCTGGATCTCTCGTGCGCCGCACGTGCGCCGTGCTTCGCGAATCGTTTGCGAAACGGAGCTACAGCGAACGGATGGCTCGTGCTGTTTCGTTAATTCTAGGTGTTACGCGAGGGCAAACGAACGCCACCGTAGAACCCAGATTAGTCTGGCTGCGGATTCTCGAGTGTTTAATTAAATTTGTTCCGTCACTGGCGGATGGGAAGCCGCGTCGCGCGAGATTCGAGAGCAGGGCTCTTGAAAGTTGCGGCGCGGGTCTGCCGATTTTAACCGGCGGCAGCCACGCGGAAACGGGCGACTTCAAAGAACGTCAACGTCAATAGTCCGTTTACATTAGCGGCATTCAGCGTGCTTCTGAATCCCGACTGTTTCGTCGGGCCGAGTAACCAACTGGCCATGTGAAATCATCGAGATTCCATCGAATGTTTTTGATTCGAAAGCTTTCCAGTCACCAAAACACTGTAACACGATATGACACGACAGTAGTATATTTCTAAGCACGGTTCCACGGTTTAAATTTGTTTAACGCGATAGCGCGCGAGAGCTCACGGAACGTGATGACACGTCTGTTTCCGCCTTCGCTCGCTCCCGGCTTGATATCAACGGCAAACAAAAGCTTTCTTTCCATTCGCCTGCCCAAGTGTTTCTGTCGCTTTCGCAGAAGTTTGCCGTGCACTTGGAAAACTATACCCGATGGCACTTTCGGAGAGCGTCGGATCGTTATGCAATTTCACCGTCGCTTCTGCGATTCAGTGGAAGCAGTCATGATCAGCCAGACTCGTCCCGCGCGAGTCACGCAATTACGGCGGGTCTGAGCCAGAATCTGGGACAATTAGAGACTGCACGCCCCCAGCTTTCTTCTCCCTGTTGGCTTGCCGATACTTTGGATCGACAGGTGACGCGTGTAACCGTTTCCTCGGCATCGCTCGCATAATTTTGTATCTAATGAAATTCCTCGGGAGCGGACCCCTCGGCGGCGTGCGCGGCTGCTTTGAATTAATAACGCCTCCGTGGAATTTTTTGCATACAAGTAAACGGCGATAGTCGCCAACTAATTGCGGCCTCGGAAAGGGAACGTTGTTCTCTCGCCGCGAACCAACGCCGAACACGCGCCTTTTCTTCCGTCCGACCGAACTCGTCGCAACCGTCTGGCGAGAGGACACGGCCCGGGAAAATGGGGCAAGTGTTTCGGAAAATAAATCCTACAGCTTGCTTCCCCCTGGGGACGTTTCGGTAATCCGTGACCGTAATTTCGGAAAAATTATCTGCTCTCCACTGAGTTTATCCCCTGAACCTCTCTGCGTTCGATGGGAGAACGTTCGAAGGGTAAGAGGGGAAAAAGGAATGTCACAAAACAGCTTTATCGAGGAGATTAAGTTTTAATACTTTAGTCCACCGGTAAAGACACAAGGTTTAATCGATTCACCTGCATTCTTCATAACACGAAGCTTATACCATAAGTAGGCATCAGAGAAAAATAAGCAGTGAAATAGTAATTGTTTTAAAGTATTTTAATATTTTTTCAAGTTTGAACAGAGAAGCATACCGAAAGAAAATAAGAGATTTCCACTTCTATTGTAATAAAAACTCGTTTTATAAATTGTCGGATATTTTATTTCTCAGTTACTTGTTACGCATAAGACAGCGTCTCATAAAATCGCCAAGTCTTAGGATCGCTGAGTTTTTTTAAGACCATGAGGGCTTCGTATTTTGCTTTTGAAATTGGCAAGAGTTCTGTGTACAGTAAATCCTCGTTTGGAGCCCGTTTCTACCACGCGTTAGGAGCCCGGCGACTATCCCCACCATTTATTGGAATCCTTCGGACGAGAGTGAGAAAACCCAATGAGCGAGCGAGAGGAAACGAACGAGTCGACACGAAGTTGCCGTCGGCTTTCGTTTCCTCTCGCTCGCTCATTGGGTTTTCTCACTCGCGCCAGTGGCCGCGCGGAATAGTGCCCAGTCGCGTTAAGAGCCCGCCGCCAGCCCCGTTCGACGGGCTCCTAACGAGTATTTACTGTATTCCCTATTGGCAAGTTCGAATTCTTCTTTTTTTCTATTACCGCCTCGTCTTCCTTTTTTAATGGAGATGAGATTACTCAACCAACAGCGATTATATATAGATGGTTCGATAAAAAATATCACGTAATATTGGCAACTTCTGTCGCCTTGTCTCTGAGATTCGATTGCTGACGGTCTCTCATCCAATGAAGGTTCCATGCTACCGAGCGTTGTTAGTGGCGTTTCGCCGGGGAACGCTAGGGGACGTGCAGCATTGTAATGTTAAACACGCGCGAAAGGAAGTTGAAAGATGAACGGGAGCGGGCTCGACTTAAAATCAAATTTTGCTACGGTCTTTGTGAGCGCAACGTTGCAGCATCATCGAGGTGAATCTGTAGGGAGTCGCGCAGCGGGCAGGAAAAACGGGGAAAACAAAGGGGCTCGAGCAAGATGCTTCCGAGAACGTAAAGTATTTGCTGCGAATTCTGTGATAAAAGGAAAATAAAGCTATTGAAAGCAGACCTTCCGGTAAACTAAACTTGTTAGCTTGTTACATGCTTTACGATCGATCCTAAGCAGTGCCGCCCAGTCTGCAATTATTTACAAGATGACGATGTATAGTAGAATAAAACTTCGCTCTTCGGGAGTACTTTTGTCCAGGGGACGCACTCAGGATTTAATTTTGGGGGGAGCTGATTTGAGCGGATTAAAATATTATTGAGAAAAATTTATTTACTGCAATTTCATTTAATGCAAATTCAATAAAATTCATTAGGTGATTAGAAAAATCGATTTAAAGAATAAAATCCACTTTACTTTTCTTTTTACAAAGCCCTTTCTTTGAGGGTGCCAGAGCCCCTTGGCTCCCCTCTGGGTGCGCCACAGATTTTGTGTTTTTATCGATAAGATAGCCAGCTGAAACATCGATATTCATTTTATCAGCTGGCGTAGACTCGTCAAAACGGAGGAAAGACGATTTTGTTCATCGTTAGTGGCTAAAAACTGAGTGGGACGAAGGAGTTTGGCAATTTTCCTCGGACCAATTCGATCGCTCTCTAAGGTGGCATCGAGAGCACCGTCCATCCGGAGCAATAGTTCCCAGCGAAAAGATTTCGATCTACCTCGGCCCTCATCCTCCCGAGATCCCATTAACTTTGCCCATTACTTCGCTCCTCCGTGTTGTCGGTACATTCGCTGAGAATCTGGATAAGAGGCGAGCAGGAGAGGTGCTCGAAGGGATACGTCCACTGCGAAGGTGAGAAAGATGGCGGAGGCTTACGAAGTGGAATCTAGAATCTAGATTATCTAGAACCACAGACGAGGTGTAGGATTGACCTCGCATCTAAAGACAGTTGGTGTGAGTTTTCCGAGGAAATCGTACCCGGGGATAAACAAGGGGAAATTGGCAGGACGTTTCTACAATGTACCATTTCCAGAATAGTCTAATTGTCTAATAATATTTCCACGCTACACCCACACTGCTCCCACATAATTTTTTCGACATTTCTACATTATTCCCACATCGTCGTTCTTAAATTACGCGAAGCTTTTTGGGGTTCGGGACTTTGCGTGTTTCGCGAGAAGTATAATTCCAGTGTGACAACGATTTATGCGCAGGGTAGGTTGCAGCTGAAAGTCCCGTTTTTCATATAAACCTATGTAAAATTTAGTAATAACAGTCTAGAGATATACGGTGTTACTTTGTATAAGCTACAACTGTTATGCTTTACTCTTACAAAGTTGTTGGTTAATAGTGTTATTTTTTGTTCAGTTATATCACAAAATGTGTGTCAATTCAAAATGGACTTTTTTCTCCATGCCCGACTAGTTATGCTGGAATATTCAATCGATTGTTTACGAATGGAGATTTTGCATTCGGGACTTTTAGCCCCCCCTAGTAGCATTTTTGGTTGGCATACAGTTGGGCCACGCACATAATAGGGTGAAAGCACTAGTAGTCGGCCACCCTCTAGTAGTCGACCACTTTTATTATTTAGCTTAAAGAAATAAGTACTGAAATAAAGAATTTATTAAATGACAATTTTATATTATATTTTGAATTTCTAACTTTACAATACGACAAAAAGCGCCCTTCATAGGTAAAATAAATAAATGCTTTTAAAGTGATTTGTAAACTAATTTTGATTCTACATGCGCCATTGCTGTTTTCTAACCCGAGAAACATAAGTGTGCTTTGAATAGAAACGACAAATGTAATTCAGTTCTATACATTTTTTACTGGAAAATTATGCTATTCCACTGAAAAAGCATCAACAATTTTATATGCGCTTCAAAAATTAAAAAAAAATGGGATAATTGATTTATTTATGGGAGGTCGGTAACTGGATCATCATTCCCTTTCAATTTTCAATAGTCGACCACAGCGGTCGACTTCTGAAGCTAACTGCATTCACAATGAATACTAATAGTCGACCACGTATTAACTATAATATAAGAGGCTCTTAATAAAGCTTTTGGCAAACATATGTTATATCCTGCTCCTATCCAAAGCAATAAAAAAAGATCTCCGAAAGAAAAACTGCCAAGTGCAGTTTCATCTGCTGAATGGCGCGATTTTTTTTCAAAAAACACGAAGTGAAAGAAAATATTGAAATAGCAAAGCGTCAGAAAAGGGAGGAAAGATTGAAAAATCAAGAAGAAAAATCCAAGAGAATAGCAATAAAAAAGGAGAAACTAGAAGAATGTAAAAAGAAGAAGCAAGAAAAATGTAAAAAATTGAAACAGAGAGTTATAAAACAAGAAAGGATTTAATCATATTTAAGATAATGAAAATTGTATATTCGTTTCTTATGGATTAATGTTCTACAAAGTTTATATAATTTATTTATAGAATACAAATACCTACTTTAAAAACTTAAAATTTGTTACTGCTTCCTATCTTAAAAACGAAAAATTTAATTTACATTGGAAAAAAAATAATTTCTATTTCTTATTAAAATTTTGATAAAGTTTTTAAAAGAACTTATTTTAGTTACGCATTATTCCTGTCATTATTAATTATTTACTGATGTTGCACATTATATTTAAAAATAAATTTTAGTTTGTAATGCGCACATAACCTATTTTGAATTTCATATTAAAAAAGGTGGTCGACTACTAGCTATCGGACCGGTCGACTTTTAGAGTTAAGCGGTCGATTATTAAAGCATTCGGACACTTTATTTTTAACGCTAATTATTTATTTTTCCCGAACTTTCCTACTAACACAAAATATTTAGTGATACATTAACTACATTTGAATTTCTTCAATACATTTTATATATTTTATAACATTGATTGTTTATTTTTTTTCAATACTTTTCATTCGAATTTAGCTTTAAGTGGTCGACTACTAGTGCTTTCACCCTATTAGTTGGCCAACAGTTAGATTTGGCACTTTTTTTTCAGGTTGGGCCAACAACAGATGGCCAAGGTAGGCTTTCCTACTGTTGCCCAACCATTTATGGGGCCTACCGTACTATATGTAATAGTAATCCAACGGTAGGCAAACGGTTGGATTTTGAATTATACTTGTTATTTATAGGTGACGGGAAAATGTTAGAATTTCAAGTGGCAAAATTAAAAAGTTAGGTGGACTCATTTTAAACTAGTTCTCTTCGTATATGCTCTAAGATCCAGTATAACCGTAGCCTTAAACAAGGCTATGTACAAAATGACGGACGGGACCATTTCGCTCGCGAGGCAGCTTGCGTCCTGTGACTGTCGACGTCAACCGCTCCACTCAACCCTCTCTTCCCCCAGACAGTCTTCATAAAAAGTGTAGCCAATGTGGGTTCAAAATTCTTTCAATTACTTTGGGATATGATTTTATTTTCATCGGAACCTATATATTTGTTTTTATTATCTTTAACTAAATGTATTTCCGTAGGGCATTATTAGTTGGCCCAGAATTGGTTATTCGTAGACAAATCACCGGAAGATGAGTGCAATATTAAACAGTTGGCCCAATAGACGGGGTTTGTAGGCGAAACTACTAACCACCTCCCAATTGATTCCCAACCGTAGGCAAATTGTCGGGATGCAAATGCAACATTCAACGGTTGGGCCCTGTAAAGAAGGTTTGTAGGCGAAACTACTAACCACCTCCCAACTGATTCCCAACTGTTGGCTACCGTTGGCCAACAAAAATGCTACTAGGGCCGCTCTACCCTATGCGAACACATGCACCCTTCGCACTTCACCCTATACACATATACATCGGTAGATAACTCGAGTTTTTAACCAACGAGTAAACGAATGATGGTCCTATTGATAGTAACTTTTTCGCGATGGATCGGCAAGGAAAACTTTTTACGAGTCTTCATTTTATAACTTCGAAACTGTTGGTCTACTTCGTAGCAATGTTGAAAATAAATGAGAAACTCGTATTCCGCAATCGCGAGTCCGACGCTATCGGATCCTTTTTAATATCGAAACACCGTTCGAGGATCGCGCTGCTCTCCGTTGATGAAAGCTCGCAGCGAAATAAAATAGGGGCCTTCGTAGGGGTAGAAATTCAGTTGGGCGAAGGAGTCGCCGCGATGGACCAGCCGCGCGCTTTCAATTAATGCCTGGAATCGATCAGACTTTTTGAACAGCGTCCACTGTGTACACGCTCGCGAGTAAGAGGATGCAATTATCTTGAGGATAACGACAAGGACAGGCCGGAAGGGGTTTGCACAACCCTTAACATTCGCGGAAATTGAATTTCGTTCGCGTTATTTTAGATGCTATCCGGGATGTTTCGTCTTGTCCTCTGTTCGCCCTACAAACTATTACGTAATCCCGTGAAGTCGCGAGTGGGCTTGTTTTATTTTATTATTTTAAAGTGAGATAAACAATGAGAATTCTTGCCAGTGATCATTTACAAGGTTCGAACAGTTCTCACGGGTCCAGGGTGGAGGATTAATCTGCAAAAGTGTTTCCATTAACAGGGCTATCGCCGGAGCTTTCTGACCACGGAGCATGCGAGACGAAAGGCAGTTGCAGCGGTCGCCCTGGCGAATATTTAACCGAACGCAAGAAAATCTCGTAATTACAAATGTGGAGTCAAGAGGCGGCTGAATTTAATGAACCCGTGTGCGTGAGTACTTCGGAGCTTGGCTGAAATAAGTTTTACGCGAAGGAAGATATTCGAAAGACTCGCAGGAAATTCAGGAGCGAAGCACTATTCACTTTGATGGGATTAGGCCTTACTATAAACCCCGTAAACATTTTTAGCGTCCCTCTTCCCCGTGGATTCCTTTCAGTTCCGTAGACGATAAAGAAGAGCCTCTGGCTTTCGTAGATCTACTTCTAGACGATCCCACTACTCCGCTCCCACGCTCAAAAGAAACTTCCCGCCGTTTTGTATACTTCATGCACTTTGTTTGATGCACGACTGGTTTCCCAACATCTTACTTTCGTAACATTTCCCCGTAGGACGTCTGATATGTAACAAAGTTACAGCCTTTCGAAGTCTCCGAAGTGACCAGTGGTGTTGGTTGATATTGCCACGTAAATATGTATTATTTACCCCAAAAAAAATATTTTTATTAGTGGTCCGCCATTTTGTTACATTGCGATATTGTCACGTAATAGACGTAAGCTTCTAGTTTCTAAATACTTTTTAACCGACTTCAAAAAGGAGGAGGTTATAGATTCGACCCGTTTGTATGTTTTTTTTTTATGTTTGTCCCCTCATAACTCCTCACTCCTCAGCATATGAACCGATTTTGATGATCATTTTTTTATTCGAAAGAGGGCGATGCCCCGATGGTCCCATCCTAGACTAAATCAATATTGGCTCAATATTTTGCCAGTTATAGTTAATAATAAAGACTATTGTCACCTAATTATTATTATTTTATGTACGTACGCGCATATCTCCTCAGCATGTTGTGTCAATATAAATAAAACTAAAAAGTTAAAAATAAAAAATTTTAAAAAAATTAAAACCGACTTAAAAAAAAAATCAAATTGCACTAAAAAGTAAAAAAGAATTTTTTCCCTTATTTAATCTACGACTCTCATATTTTTTAAGTCGGTGCCTCATCATTTGCACTGTGTAAATCTGGCGCCGGCTTAAAGTCGGTTTTAATTTTTTTAAATTTTTTTGTCTCTTTAAATTCGGATTAACCATGTGGCTAAGGCACTGTCAACGCCACAGGAACGATTTTGCCGCAGCGCACATTTGGACGAAGAGTATACCGGAAACGGATTTATGAATCTGATTGAAAAAATTTTTTTTTACCCTTCAATATGTACATATTAACTACACTAAGCAATACATTGATTTACTTGCGTTGTTTGGTTGAAAAAAATTCCCGAAAACACCCTTACTTTTCAGACCATTACAGCGGTCTCTCCCCTTAAAGGACACAGTGAGATATAGGGGTTGATTTGCACGAGTGGAGAGCGAGAGGGAAGCAGGCTGTAGGAGAGCAAGTGAAAGCGGTCCGCGAACGGTCAGACGGAAATGACCTGCCGTCTCCATAAGTAACGATCTCGAGTAGGAATGATAAAATAATAAACCTTCGCCGGTCAGATCGATGACCGTTCTTCAAAGTCCGACAACGAGTACCTGCACGGCGTTGATTAACGCTCGTTGGGACTGAAATTGGCCCGAGAGGAGTGCCTACAGTTCTCGTTACCGTCGAGCGCTAAACATCGAATGTACATGATGACAAGCAATCGGAGCGTCGAATTCTCGAGTGAAAGCAAGTGACAGCTGTCCGTCGCTAAATTTCGCGTTAATACGCTGCAAGTGGTTGGAGCCTGCTCGCCGAGGAATAGCGTACGCACGGGGATTGGCATTTTCAGGGAACTCCTACGACCCAGAGCCTAGAGAGCGGAGACGACTCGATCCTCCTCCCTAATGAGCGAACAATGCTGTTGCCAGGATTTAACGGGGATCGCCAGAAACAAGCCCTCTTGCTTTCCCGTTTTATTTGGCTGTTAAAAACAGTTGCCGCATCTCGAAACGAGGTAATCCTGTGTACCCGGCTCTTTCACCGGTACTGGAGATTTCATTAAACCGAAACCGAGGGTAGGTTTAATCAGCGCGGTTCTTTGCGCGTTCTTCCGTCGAAGAATTCCTGGGAATATCGCTGACCCAGGTCCGCGCAGGGACATTTAGGAAATCCGTTTACATCACGGCTAGAACGTAATGCACTGGCTAGGGGGGGAATCGCGAAACTTTGTCCGCAGTCAGGGCGAAATGCCACTGCTGTATCTCGGAATTCTGGCCGCGACGAGAATCCGCGGGCGGCGAATCCGTATGAAAAATTAATTAATGCCGGTCAAACTGGCGCGGAGAGCCGGGCGGCAGTTCGAACCGCAATGTTCCGTTTTTCCCCTGCCAAGGGGCCATAGTGAATTTCCATTTTTGACAAGCGCAAAAACCGAACCGCGGTCTATTGGCTGGCCAGTCGGCCGTTCGGCCGGCCGGCTGGCCACCTATAAAAACCAAATATATCTCAATTGCGGCCGGCACAGCTGCTGTTTTTACCATTGCTACCTACCCCCCTTTTTTCGACAAGCCCATTTATCATGTTGCAATGCAACGTCTCGCGGACGCTCGAATCTCGCGGAAACAATAAATCCTGCGCGTTTAATCTGCGGAATACGCTTGAACTGGCGATAATGTGGCGTTCTTCCACGGAGATAGCAGGTGCGTCGAGCTGGCATAGAAGCAGCAGGGTTGAAAAATTAAACGAACGAAGTATAAACGGTTTCGAATAATATTACGGTCGTACAGTAGGGTGGCCTTTATTTGCAACCTGCGATTTCTTTTGCTGTTGTCCGATTGCAATACACTTTTCCAGGGACTGATATTTTTTTATAAAATGGCACCGTTCTAAGGTGAGAGAGCAAAGAAATACAAAAAAAAAAATTTTCGACACGTATAAATAAGAGCCACCCTGTTGTACAGTTGCATATATATAGCTGTAAACATTTGCTCGTCCATTTTTCACGGTGCAATAATCTGAAATCGGCAGCTCGCTCTCCCAGCTCCACCGATGAAATTGGAAAAAATGTTGTTCGTTTCAATTCGCGAGGCGCGTTCGTCGCGTTTAATCTCGTTTGTCGGGGCGGCCGGTCGAAAGCCAGGCTGTCAAGAAAGTCAATCGCATTAATGCGTCTGGACGGTAACTGCATACATACTATAACGCGACCGGTACGCGCGCTTGATTGCGATTTACTGGACACCACAGGTGAGCCGGGGCACCGTGACCCGAATTTCGAGGCAGCGTTTAACCCCGGCTCGGTCATTATGGCGCTGTTGGCTGAGGAAATTTCGCGAAAGCGCTTTGTACCGCGAAACTGAGGAACTTTATAGGTGTAGAACATTAGCACGTTCACTAGCTGGCGATAATAGGTGAAAATTCATGATTGCGATGCTGCTTGCGATGGTCCTTCTCCCCGAGGGAGTAAAGAAAACAATCACCTTCCTTCAACTATAGGGTAAAGGGTCGAAATTTCGTCCCCCATTTGTATCTGACCCTGTAGAGGGTGTACAGAACGTTAGAATGAGCTGGCACTTGGCATGAATTTTCTTTGAACGTTTCTCTATGTAGAGTAAAGGTGGGTAAAAGTTCGCAGCGGGTAAGAGTTCGCACCATGCGAATTTCATGGTTTGAGTTGTGGCAGTTGCCAATGGTGATTGGCAGTCAATTGTCAATCAAGGTAGAGTCACTAATGTCGAATTTCGTGGCTGTGTTTCGGTTTGTTATCTTACAATGCGGTAAGTACTGAATTCGTTAGTTCTGATGTAATATTCTCATGTTTGGGAATCAATATTATTCCTATAAATTGATCAGTAAATATTTTAATTAATATGCCGCCTGAAAGAGCTGAAATTCTTCTATTAAAAAGTGCTAATAGAAGTTTTCAATTCTCCTCACAGATAACAGGATTGATTAAACAATGTAAAAGTAGCTGTGGGGGCAAAAGTTCGCACAATGCAGTGGGGCAAGAGTTCGAATGCGAACTTTTGTCCCAAAATAATTTGACGGGTGTTATATGTTCATTAAACTTATTTTATTTCTAGAGTTTGCTAAATTAGTAACGAACACCGATTAAATCGACTATAAAAAATAAATTTGAAATTAATTATCAATTACAACATGGAAATAAATTTTGAGTTTATGATAGTTGAGCCACGCTGATACCAGCTTTTGATGTTTTTTTTATTAATTTTTAATCCGCAATATTTGTCCAAAATACGTTTTTTATTAAGTTTTTGATTAAAAAACATGACTTTATTTTATTGTCTTATTCATTTATTGTTAGAACTTATAAGGGGGCAACCGGCCGAAAACCAATTAGTGAGATGCTTCAGATCGCTCGAGATAAACATAGAAGCAGGACTTTCAAAAAGAAAAATCGCTGCAGAATTGGGAATAACCGAAGCGTTCTTTTACCCCACAACATGCGAACGTTTACCCCACATAGCGGTTAAAAGTTCGCATTTGACACTTTTTGGAAATATTTATTTTATATAAGTTGTGACACTTAAATTTACATGAAGTCACTGCCTATCGAATAATAAGGGATAGTAGTTATTTCTCACAAAACGATATGACTATCAGTGTAATACCAAGGATTTTAGAGAAATCTAAACTTTAAGTGCGCACTCTTGCCCCACATTACTCTACTCACGAATCGGAAAATGTAATTTTGTCACGTCAATACGAGATAATAAATAAAATGTGAAAACGTGCAAAATGTGAGATCCGAGAAAAGTGTACCTAATTTCGTCCTCCAAGAAAATGTTTATAAAACAGCAAATAAATTGATAAATTGATTTTTTTATTGATTCAAGCGATCTTACGGTTTATGTGTGCAAGCAATCACGGCAAATAAGCGTCTTGTTTTCGCATGGACTCCTTATTCCACTGTTTTCGTTCCGGCATCTACGAAACATTAAACATTTCTACTAAAATTGCTTGAAAACCGATAAAAGATAATTCACTCCTGTAACTGTTCATGTTTCAGCCCTGTTCGTTTCAAATAACAAATTTTTAGAAAATCGATCGCAATTTCCTTTAGAGTTCCGGGGACGCAATTAGAACACCTTCGGGGGACGAAATTCGGAATTCCCGCATTTTTTAAATATGGTGATCGCTCTAACAGGTCATGCGAGTGATGGCCATCAAAGTTGTTGGGTATAAGAAACTACGAGACATGCCCGAAACTTCGAATTCGAAATAATATTCACTTCTACGAGTAACGTGCTATCATACTGAAGTCTGTAAAAAATCACCGTGCTCGAAAATCTTCTCCTTCGCGAACGCACAAACATCTGACCTGTTACTTGCAAGTCTGTCAGAATACTGACGTATACCAATGCAACATTTGCCACCAGATGACACTGAAAATGCAACCATGGGAATCGAGAAATGCGGGGGAACGAAATTTGGGCCCCTTACCAGTGCTTACTCATTTCGAGGGTTTATCGAGCACAGGCATCAGAACTTTTCATCGTTTCTCGCGAGTACAAATACCTGGGGGAGGCGTATAACTCAACCGGTATCCCTGGTGCTTGCTCTCTCAAATAAATTCTCCGGACGGCGTATAAGAAGCTATGTATCTCGAATGCGTTTCATCCAGAGCTCTTTCTCACGGCCGCGCGAAACTTTTCGAAGCTACGCCCCTCGTACAGAATGCTCCCTGCTGTGCCATGCAATCGGGAGAAAAAGCTAGTTGCTGGATAGAAAAAGGGGTGGAAATTGCGAGATAAATTTTTCCCCCACAATCGGAGGAAAGTGATTTCGGTGTAATACAAGCGGGGGGTGAAATGGGGTGGCGACTAATTATTCGCTCGCGGCTGATAAGAATTTAACTAGCTCGTGAAAGTTAACCGCGTTGCTTTGCGCTCATGGAGCACGCGACTCAATCAGAGCATACTCAGCGCGCGGCAAGGCAACCTACAGTTGCTCGGCTCCCGTTTCGGTGGCGTTCAACGAATTCCCACTGTCATACGCTTTCCGCGTCTCGAGCCGCCAACAGTTTCTCCGCAACGATTACGGCTGCCACTCGATCAAAGCATTTCCCCGGCCCTAAGGAGGAAACGCGTTTTCCTGCTCGTTAAGGAAACGAGATCTTTTTTTTTTTTAAAGAACAAGCAAACGCCCTGATCTTTAGGAGAGGATTATTATCGGTTGGCCTCGCTCCGAGCCCAGACAATCAGATTTTTATTCCTTCCCTGTTCGAGCACCGTCTGCCATCGGAAATCGTTTGTCAGCACTTGGAGGACGAGAAGCAGATCGTAAGCCCTCGACTTAGCGTCCATTTTTTCGGCTTACTCTCGGCGTCCCCGTTTTCATTAATTCCTTTCCAACCGCGCGGTTTCCCTCCTGCCGGAACGCTCGCTCGGCTCCACCGAGTCCCCGTTCGATTTCAATCCGATTATTCGCTGATCAATATTGTACACGGATGAATAATATTTAACGCGAAACCATGTTGATTTAAATCCACCCTAAGGGTCTTAAGCGGAGTCATCCTCTTAGCTCTATCGGCTCTCGTTCCCGTCGCGCTCCGATGCCGTGACGTTTGTAAAGTCAAACTGTTATCTCCATGTTTAGCGAGACACAAGGTAAAGTGTCTGTTTGGAGGGTGTTATTTTACGAAGCCAATTAAAGCAGACGCGATGCCGCTGCGTGCGGACGGTTCACTGGCTTCCCTCTAAGAAAATGCTGAAAGTTCGCTGGCATACCGTCAAGGACCCAGTTCCTGATCACTTAAGATGCAAAGGGAGCAGTTTCTGATCAACCTATAACATTTTACTATGAGCTATCAAATGTTTGCGTATAAATTTAAAAATACTTCATAATTATTTAGTCATTTTTTGGAATAAATTTGTATCGTGATAAACTTATTATTTGATATTTATATACTAAACTGATCAGGAATTGGGTTCTGATCAGGAACTGGGTACTTGACGGTATGGGACTGGTTAGAAAAGTTCTCCAGTCACTTCGGGTCTGCTCGTCGGGCTTGTCGCTTTATAATTTCACCCCTTCGCTCAAACTTCTCCCTCTGGCGCGCAAAAAAAAAAAGAACTCCGAAACCCGCTCTCCACCGACGACAGAGAGGGATGCACACCGTTAAGATCGGCAATCTTTCCCGAGTTTATCAAAGTCGAGGCCCACCTCCGACCATACTAACCATAAACCGACTGCTTATCTCCGATTCCCGTTGCACTTTTTCTACCCTCGATTGATATTGACTGCAGAGGAGCCTACGGAAATGTGATTTCATTGCCACTCCTCCCTCCGAATCGAACTGTTTTACTTTTTTTTCCCCCCGCAATGACAGAAAAACGTTTTCAATTAGAGCGACCATCGATCGGCGGGGAATTTCGTGGCCGATGGAGATCAGCACATTGCTACGGAACTTTGCCAAAGCACTCTAATTTGTTCGATTTAACCGACTGATCGCCTCTCCTTTGTTTCCACCGAGCTGGCATTGTTCCAATGCCCCGGTGTCGCGGCTGTAGTTTCGATTCGATTGCGTGGGTAGAAGCGGAACCGGAGGAAAAGGGACGTCCGGTGGGGTATTTAAAATAAATAGTCTTTAGGCGGCAGGACGCCGACGTACACTTGAACTTCGCGCTACAATAGCAGTCTGTTGTTGAGCTAACTTACCTAAAAATCCTGGTATCGCGCCGAGCGGCATGACGAACAGGCTGACGAGGAGGTCGGCGACGGCGAGAGACAGGAGGAAGTAATTCGTGACGTTGTGCAGTCTTCTGTCGAGGCCCACGGCCAGGCAGACCAATATGTTGCCCAGGCCGCCGGCCACAATGAACACCGCCACGAACAGGAAGCTCCAGTCGAAACGGCGGCCCCTCGCGGTGGAATTTAATTTTCCCCGGTGCGTACAGGTTACCGTGAGATCATCCGCCGTCGCGTTCTCTGCCGGCGCGCATTCCAGGATCTACGGGCGCACAGAGGTCCATGAGAGTTTCATCGAGGCAGATTGCCGAGACGAAGCACCGCGCGATTCGTATTTCGTGCGAGTATTTTTTTTTCTTCACCCCCCCCAGTCAAAGTTTTTCCCGAGGTGTCCCAATTCTCAGGCGACTAGAAACTTTCGATACGCGGGGCGAGTCTCAAGTTCGCATTAATTAGCGCGAGTCCTTGCCGAGCGCAAAGAGGACGGGAAGCATTACACTTGCATTAATGAATTCTCCTTACCGCGACGACCGAAGCGTTCGAAACAGTACAGACGCGTCGGGAGGAATGGTACAACTTTCAGGGAACGTCGGGGGACTTTGCTGGCGAATGTTAATCATCCGCGTAAACGAATTTGCAAGTTCAGACCGCTGTTACGCGTTCTAAGAGTGTCCCGAGGAAAAGCGCGTCGAATTAAAACGCAATCGTGCCGGAAGCCGGAACCTCTCACCCCGTCTTCGAAGTCCGTCTGGTTGCACCCCCTGAACCTCGGTATCCTCGACAGAAAGACACCCTCCATGCTCTCGAAGCCGCCGAGAACCAGCGACACGTTCACGTCGCAGGTGGAGTAGTCGCACGGCCTGCAGAGCAGCGTCATAGACGAGGCGAAGGTGGCCCTTTCCGCCGCGCAGACATGGTCGAACCCTACGAAACCGGCCCCGCACTCGTCCGCGCAGCCGAGGAAGCTGCCGTTGCAGGGCACCTGGTGCAGTATCGCCGTCAGGTTGCTCGCCAGGGAGGTCAGGTTCCCGTCCATCATTTCCCGCGCGAAGCTTCCACTCTGCTCGAGCACGGAGGCTACATCTGCGCTCTGCCCTTGGACACGGCGAGGCGGCCGGTCATCTTCACGTCCTAGTCTCTAGGGCACTTTGTCCACGAACGAGCAGCGCCTGTGCCGCGTGATCCTGGTCACGTCCGCGGATACCGAGCCTTCACTTTGTCGTCCGTTCCGCATAGTCACCGGTCAAAGCTGTCCGCGGCGGGATCAGGGGTAGGCAGGCCGGGCGGCCACCGAGCCAAGCAACAACCTCCGTTGCTCCGTTATGTAAACGCGACGTGGAATGCGCGAGCCTCCCTCTGTAACGTGGCCTCCATGTCCTCGTGGAAGAACTTCATCCCTCGCATCGCTTGGAAATTCACCACGGGCCGGGGCACCGCGATCGCGAAGGCCGGCGCGTTTTATTCGGCAGCCGCCAGACCGGCAACAGTCTATGGACGCCTCAGGCCCGACTTTACGGCTAGCTGTACTACTCGCTTCCCAGGGATCGGCCGGCGTATTATTCCGACTTCGGCCGCCTGCAACAAACGATGACAATTTGAAATTCTCCCTGGAGAAATCGATTTATTGCCTCGGCATTACCGCGGGGATCGTTACAGGTTTACATTCTGAAATCCCCCGTCATTTCAGTCGCCCTCGAGACAGACAAGCACCCTTAAAAAGATACTCGGGGGGGGGGGGGGGGGAGGCAGGGGGAAGATGATCGAACGGGGATTGTCCCGATGCGAAACTCGAACGACACTTGCTGATAGAAACGTGGCGCCGCGCAACTTGTCCCGTCAAGGAGAAAGCTTCTCAAATCCCGCGTTTCTTTTTCAATTATTGTGCGGGGCGGCTTATCCATTGTGTAAAAAATTAGGCGATATAAAATCTATCGGTTTCTTCATTGGCGAGTCTTTTTCTCCGGACACCAACGTTACCTTTGATGCTCCGAGTGGAATATTTATTGAGGATTACAAAGCAGACGGGGTATCAGGAATCGATACTAATGCCGCAGGAGGAACAAACTCGGGATACCTTCAGTGTTCCAAGGCTTATATTTTATTCAAGGAGCGTCACCCGAGGATCCCGCGGCAGATATAATAATATTGCATCGATCAGGAATAAGGCGAGCTTAAGGTGACACCGCTGCCGATACGTATCCGGCTGAACCCGCCGCTCGATAAATCACGTTCCCGTGAAAATACGGCGATAGCCACGATAAGCCGTCCCACTTATGAATTTCGCTACACCGCCGGCGAACGCGGGTAGAAAAAATTGTTTTTCCTTCTTGCGCGTGTTCCCTCTTTGCTTGGCAAAGCTGGCGACCGAAATTACATCGGCATCCCTGTTGACGCGAATAAAGTAACCTGGCGCAAAAACGCTTCTTCTTTTTCGCCTTTCGTCGATCCTCCACCGCGTTCCATTTCTCCGTCGCGTTATCGAAAGATTCGGGTATTAAAAGTTACGCTGCCTCATTCGAGGGTACATTCCGGTCGCGATACCTCAACCTCATAACCGCGGAGCCGCTTTATTTGCGGCAGACAGCTACTTTGTTTATAGGGAAATCTCATTTCACGGCCCCGCGGTTCATTTCAGATGGAATTTCACGCGATACGCTGCTCCGTGCTTTCCTAATTCAACCAATAAACCGCCAGCAAGCTTTCTGATTTCGATGAATATTCTCCCTTACTTTGGTACGCTATTGACTGATAGGGTAAATGTGCCGTATTTCGGCCCCTACCCAATAGTCAGCCTTTTCGGAAATAAATTGCTTAGAAATAAAAAATTAGGAATAAAATCTTATAGATTTAAACGAAACAATGATCAGTGTACTCTCTCCTTGGAATGTGGGAAGTTTCATGCTTCTAGCGGTAAAAATATGAACTGCAGAAAGCTTTATTGTGTTGGCGATTGGATGATCGCCGACTGATGAGTCAATTTGAATTAATTTTGTACTATAGGCGACACTTGGAAATAGTGTATACCAACACTAATACGAAGTTTTTTATGTTCAACTTTTAAATACGCGATTAATAACATTCGAATAAACTTTTCGTGAAATTATAATTGCATTTAAACTTAGGTTAGTAAGTATTTTTGAAGTGGCCGACTATTGGCATTCAAAATATAAAGAAAAGCAATAGTCGCCGCCCCTTAGTAGCCCCGGCTGGCTACTGGATATTGTTAAGAAATCGCCAAAATTAATGTAAAACCAGTGGTCAGCCGACTAAAACACAAAACGGCTGACGACTAGACGATTGGTCTAGTAGTCGGCCGTTATAATTTAAATAATTAGAATTTTCAGAAAAAAATAAATTTTTAAATTTTGACTACACGCATCATGAATTTTCAACCACTTAACATTCGGCTAATGCAGATTAAAACACACTTGTCCCTTTTATACTTATTTTTAGTTATTTAATCGATATGGGTATATCCTTACTCGACGTTTCTCCAGAAATGTTCAATTTTATTTTTTTTTGTTTGCTCCCAAGAAATAAATGTTTAAGTTCTGTTGTATTTTTTGCGTATTGTAACACAGAAGTAAAGATTTACGTTTGGTTTTTTTTATTAATTTAGTCCATTTTAATTAGCTATACCACCCTATATCATAGGGTGGCTGATACATATTGTATAACCTGATAGAAGAACCTGGCTGACCACTGGCATATGAAAGGCTGGAGTTACGATTTTACTGGCTGACTATTGGCAAAAAGGACGTTTCTGGGTATTTTAGATATTTTAAATAAAAATTGTTATACTATTAAAACACTCATCCACACATTTGAAAAATAGATACTTTAATGAATTTAACTGTCAATAACGCATTTAAAAAATAGTATATTAATAATAACAACGCGTAACATGAATTTCCGCTTTCCCTTAAATGGCCGACTACTGGCACAGTTACCCTACTTTACTATCGACGCCTCCGAGATACACACAACAGTCTTTCAAGAACGAACACCTGGGTGATCTTCACACGAATTCCCGGAAATCTGTATATTGAAATCTGCTCATAAAATATGTATCCCGCGATATCGGCCACCCCTTCTGCGTCCTTGCTTCCACCCCTGATTTCTATTTCCTCCACAGAGGCTTGCTTTAAGGATACCCAGCCGGAGAAAGGCTTGCAAATATAAATTACGCGACCATATTGATGCCTCGACCTCGCATCCAGAAGCTTTACGAAGTGGCTGCTTCTTTGTCCGTCTGCCTATTCTCAGAGATGACCAATCCAGCTTCCTACGTACCTAAGCCGGACTGGAGCCATTGTTTTCCCTCTGTAGGGCTTGAAGCAAGAATTTGTTTGCCCGTGGTCAAAGGAGGCCCGCTAATGAGCAGGCCCGATTGCCGAGCGCTCTGATTATAATTTCGGACTGGACTCTGTTAATTGTCACGGTGGGCGTAGAGGAATGCAAATGGGAACTAGAAATTCCGACGATACGTGGAAATATTCCTCGACTATATTCCACGCGCGACAACTCATCGAAATATATTCCACGCGATTGCATACGCGATCGTGCATTCTCGTTGTGATTTTCAATTATCTATTCGGAAAGTTATTAAAGGTTTTCGATCGACTCGTGCCCAAGGCAGTGGGTCTAGCCTAGGGCTCTAACGAATATTCGAATAATCTAAGTATTCGAATATTCGAATATTCGAATATTCGAATACCCCAGAATTCGAATAATTTCTTCGAATATTCGAACCTTCGAACCTTCGAATATTCGAATATTCGGATCTTTCGAAGTTATGATTGCACTGAATACCAATCTGAACATGAGATATTTATTCACAGTTTATCGTGAAATTCTTTTCATATTGGCCTTTACAATTATTTGTTTCTCAATCGATAAATTTTTAACTTTATCAGCATTTCAGTATATTTCGTTGATGATATGTCCTCATAAATTGGCAAGATGATTTTTAAAACTTGATCACTGAGACACGAGTTGACAAATTTCATTCCGCACTTGTACTTCAATTTTGAATTGTAAATGACGGTTAGTGGTTCGAGAAAACTGAATTTCATTTTCGTAGTTCTTACACAAAAAACGATTTTCAGATTCGTATTCAACGCATAAAAATGTACAAGAAACATTATGATTCAACATTTAAATATTTTAAATACCCTAGGTCCCTAAATTTAAATAGAATTTATACTTTTTGTTGCAAAATTCATAGAACCAATGATTAATAAAATTCCAAATTTATCGTTTGAAAAACAAATAATTGTAAAGGCCAATATGAAAAGAATTTCACGATAAACTGTGAACAAATATTTCATGTTCAGATTCCTATTCGGTACAATCAGAAATTCGATTGAGCAGAATATTCAAACGTTCGAATATTCGAATATTCGAAGGTTCGAAGTTCGAATGTTAGAATATTCGAATATTCGAAGAAATTATTCGTATTCGAAATTATTCGAAATTATTCGAATATTCGAATAGTCGAATAATTACAGCTCTAGTCTAGCCTCGTTCCAACGAATTCGTCCTCTGTCTGTTGTGCAAATGACAGATCCCCGCGCCTTCTCCTTCGCGGGTGAAAAAGGCGAAAGGTGAAGTGTGGCTGCCTTTTCATTCCTTCGATAGCCTTCGAGTTTGCACTTTTAGTTGCCGCTGATCATTAACTGGCTAATTAGAAGCGTGTTACGCTGAGTTCCCTGGCTGATGATTCAGTGTGCGTAACTTTCTGCAAGTTACTTCCTCCTCCCGAGCTCAGAAATCTTTCCAGATCTTCTAAGATATTTCGCGAGCAACCTTCTTTGGCCAGCCTCGATCACTCGAACAATTTCGGTGGTTATAGAATTTCGGAAAACTCGCAAAGTTTTAATGGCGCTGCGAGGCTAACTTCGCTAAAGGCATGATACTAATCATTCGCTTCTATTCGCTTATGTTCGCTGCGTCGCGCGTTTATTTCGCCACGTAAACTAGCAACGCCGCAATTTAATGCGATCAGATTCCGGGGAAAGCTCCCACAGCTAAATTGCATGTCTAAGCGAGTTGATCGACGTTCAAACTGTTAATTGGAACAGCGTTTGGCAAATCCATAATCAGGTTGCTTAGTTTTTCCGCCCCGCGAATAATTCTCCCTGTTCCCCCCCTGTCACCGAGAAATATCTCCACGTACATTTCATTCTAAATCGATGCCTCAGAAACACTGTCGACTTCTTACGCGCAGAGAGCGCGCACAATGCATCCCCCGTTGCGTTTCCGCTGCAATATCCGCGGGAACGCCAGGACGCGGTCTGGTAGATGTCCGCTGCGCTTGAAAGCGTTATCAATTTACATTAAAGCAAACAACCGTCCGTGGAATCACCCAACGAGTACAACGTCGAGCTACGGCCTCCACTCGCGGACGAAAAGCAACGTCCCTCTGCTAATGAAAGCAACGAATTCGGTAGCTTGCGATGCGCGGGGACTACGCGGCTCACAATGATGCCGAGTATCGATAGGTTGTCGCGATGCACCGAGGCATCCATATTAATTTGCGCGCCCAAAACCATCGACGAAACTCTCGCCACGCGTGCTTGCCGGGCTTGCGATTGCAGCTGCAATTAAGTGACGCGCGGCGGATTGCTGAAAAACGGCGCGGAATAATTGTGAACAGTGACAGAATTATGAGCGAGACAGTTAACGATGAAAATACAGTAGCGCAAGCTCGGAACCACGCCGGTTGCGGGACAGGGGGAATTTAGGCACACGGAAACGCGAGACTGTAAACATGTTGCCGGTTCGAAAGCACGGGAATACAGAGCGCGTAGTGAACCAGAAATATAGCGGGCCGAAAATGTGGGCAATCTGTGTATGTATCAGACACGGAAATGCGGGAAGCTGAATATAGAGAACGCGGAAATTTGGGGATGTTGGAATACGAGTGTAAAGAAACGTACAGTCTGCTCCACAACAGCGTGTTCCTCGTAGCCGCGGACCTGTGTTTTAAGGGGTGGGTCCTTGAGAAGTCGGAGGAGAAAAGTGTCTTCTACCACGCTGATTGACACGCGTGGCATTTTAGTTTGCGATTCCGTGGAAAACCGGCGATTTTTAAAATGAGAGCTCCGTATTTTTTGTCGCTTTTGCACGACGCGGAAATAAAAGAAGAGCATAGGAACCTTTGCACTGGCCTGCAGCACAATCGCCTGATGCGGATCCAATCGAAAACGTTTGGGGTTTCGTAAAGCACAAACTTCAAGGAAAACGTTTATTCACGGAGAAATTCGAGAAACATGGTCTTTATCTGCGGAGTATGCAGACAAGTTAATTGAAAGCATGCCTAAACGGTGTTAGGCGATTATCGACAACAACGGCGATTGTACCATGTACTAGGTAATCGCGTATTAGTTCATAAAACGTAGGGGAGACCGGGGCTAGTTGACTAATTTTTTACATTTCTAATTTTTATAAATAGACCATTAGTATTTTGTTGACTTACTGCATACCAAAAGTTTCCAAATTTCATTAGGTACACAGGCATAATTTTGAAAATCGTTTTAATTGAATCTAGGTTGTAGTTTTTATTGTATTTAGAGTAGTGAGACGAATAAGTCAACAGACCCCGGCTACGGGGTTAGTTGACAAATATGATGGGGTCAGTTGACTTGACATTTACTTTTCAGTTTTAACCCTTTGCATGCGAAATGTGTATATATACGCTGTCACAGTACATCAATATAATGTGAAAAACTTATATATACGCTGCCAATTCCATCAATATAGTATACGAAACGCGTACATATGTATGCTACGACCAATAAATTTTTATATTTTTTTTCACTCCTCCACAGTGTTATTTTTTTTATTATTTATCATGGTCTATGATACTGTAATTATTTTGTACTGGTTTGTTATGGTCTATTTGGAAGGCCTGAGAGTTTGAAGGGAGGATAGGGTGTAAAACTGGTAGGGTTGAGTTTGGAAGGATTTGTGTTGGGGGAAGTGGACTTGAGCAGCTAAACTCTTTGCCTCGACTGCATCTTGAGGATAAAAAATGCAATTATTAGTAGTATTCCTATGCTTAGTCAAGTAACCCCGTCCGACATTGTTAACATGTTAAGGGTCGTACGTACAAAACCTCCACGCACCGGATAAAATAAAATACCGTAAATTATAGTCAAGGTATCACGTTTCCACAAAATATTCATGAAATAACATCAAGCAGTACTTAGTGGACAAAAATTCATAAATAGTCGAAACGAAAATATTTACTTCCAGCCGACCTTTTTAGATTTTTCATTCTCACTGACAGAACACGCAAGTTTTTGTCACGGCGACACGTTAAATGGCAAGCTGGTCATTCATATGCTCCAATATTGCGAATCGCAGCATAATTTATTCCATAATACAAGAATTAAAGGGAATTAGTCAACTAGCCCCGGTCTCCCCTACTTTTCGGCAATGTAGACTTTTTTTTAAATCTAATGATTCCTTTCGGAGACACGAGGAACGCGCTCTTGTGGAACAGACTGTACGGAGAAGTAACTCTGGGGAATCGAGCAGAAATACAGCCATCTTTTCATGCTCTCCTCCGACTTTTCCTAACTTATTATTAGAGGCACTTCTGAGCAACTGATATCAGAAATAAGAAAAATTCCTGTTTCCAAAGGCGCGTCCAGTTGAATGATGATTCTCTGGTGTTTGAACGAGCCGATCCTTAAGACCGCCTTTCTCCGCTTTATCGGCAACACCGACACCGGAGAAGTAAGCTCTGTTCTCCTTCTTTTCGCCATTCCGCCTACATTCCTGCCATTTCTCATTTGCCTGTATAGTCGCGAGCAAACCTCGGAAGAGCCACGGCGTGCTTCAACGAAAAATTGTCCCACTTTGTAGGGAAATCATCTCTGCCCGGGGAGAGTCTTTGTGTGCTCAAAGTCTCGCTAACGGATAACGGGTCGCATATGTCCCTCGAATAAACAAGCTCTTTGCTAATTTCGATCCAGGAAAATGTTGGGAATATTCGGCGAAGCCTGGCGCATTTGCGAGGCAAAGTAAAGTAGCTTTTTAAACACTGAAGGAAGGTTTCTAATTAAGAATCGCGTTTCAAGTAGCACCGCAAGGGTGCGGCGGAGTTCCTCCGTCGTAAGCGTCCGAGCGTCTTGCGCGTTATGTTTTAATTACCTTTGTAATTACCGCGGCGATGAAGACCGACGTCTGCTAAATGGGATTTCCATTTCTGGCCAGCGAAGACATTTGCGAGTCGGGGACGGTGGACTAACAAGCACGGAATCGCGTTAGGCGATTCGGTCTCGTAGTTCGGTAGGGGAATCCGTGATATTATCACTTAGTGCGTTTAATATTCAATACGGGACCAGTTGGGCGTAAACCGAGTCCGAATGCGTAACGAGTTGAGTCCGAACGGGACCGACCGATTGGATTTGCAAAAGTGCATCGGCGTGTGGAGACGTTATCACGGTCAAAGTGCATCGGCCGTTCCGTCGGTGCTATGGGGAGCAAAGCTTGGATCTAGTTGATGATTGCGCATCGACCGATGGGAACGAGATGCGGATGTAATTTGTTAACGGGGCCCACATGGAAAATAATACCACTCGATAACGAGATATGACACACCAGCGGAGGTTACTAAGGCCAATGACAGTGATTCGCGTTACAATGGAGTCTATTCCACTCCGCCGTCCTACCTTTTACCTAGGAAATTTTCATTCCAACAACCGCCACCAACTTTGGGAAAGTATATTTTCACAGTGGCGCACTCAGGATTTAATCTTGGAGGGAGCCGAGTCGAACGGATAGAAATATTTTTAAGAAAAATGTATTTAAATGCAAATTCAATAAAATTCACGAGGTGATTAGAAAAATTTATTTAAAGTCTGTTAAAGTAAATTTATTTAAGTTTCCTTTTCTCTTTACGAAACCCCCCCCCCCCTTTGGGGGTGCCCGGGCCCCTTGGTTCCCCTCTGGGTGCGCCACTGTATATTCGCATAACATTATTAAATTTTCGTTCAGTAATCGCGACTGCCCCGACACATTTATTTCAATCGTTTGCATTTTAACTCCATTGAAACCCCTTAAAAATACAAGCTTCCTGGATTCATGGGGAGATAGCAGACTGCTCGAATTCTCTATTACTCCGGAGCACATAAAACGCTGAATAGAATAAAGAAAAAACGGTCGAGTACAATACCCGCCTAATTCACTGAGCGAATGGAAATTCGGCGTTCTCATTTTCTCGCGCAGAGTCGGGCTTCGATTACGGAACACGATCAAACATTGAGAAAATGAAATGCAGCATGAGTGCGCGCCCCGCTAAAAGTTCCATCGACTTCCCCCGGCCAACGAGTCGAAGCGAACGCGCGAAGAACCGCGAACTTAAACATTTCTAAATCCCCGCATTAAAATGTAAATTCCCTTTGCGCATTACGCTCCGGCGTCGGGGCGGGGGGAATTCACTTTAAGTTTTATGAATTTCTTATTGTTTCACTATTATAGGATGCTAATAAGGGCCGTCAGCGTTTCTGATTTATTTGATCGCAGTTCATTTTCTTGCGGCTGATTTACTCGCCTCGCGCTCGGCCCTTGATTTATTAACGCATTATTAATTGTTGAATATTTTATAACAACACAGCCGGCGAAGCGTGTAATCCCTGGACGAAATACAGCGCAAAATTAATCGCCAGCTATGCGACCCACCATTATCCGGCGTTCAAGTTGCTGCGCGCCCAAGTCTCTGATTTTACGAGCAGTTTTACGCACGACTCCGCGAGTTTTACGTGGCTATTCTGCGCTCATCGTAAAAAGAGAAGCCTCTCTTTGGCGAAGATTTTCATGTGGGCGCGAAAAGCTCAGCGAGACGAACCGAGAAGCACGAATCGACAAATTGCAGTCCACTATGTTTATTTACAACGCACCGGAACCAGCAAAAGTATTCCGTATATTTCTCAAATATCTTTGAAAGCACTTATTTTCTAACGTTGTATAGGGTAAATCCGGGAGACGCGGTCGACCTAATATAAAATGGCTATTAAAACTAATATAGATATTACTTATTTTATCAGAACAAACCTAATATGTTCAGAATTTTATGCCGATTCAGAAAAACTGGTCGATATTTGCATTAAGACAATATTTACTGTAAATCGGGTTGAAAACTGAAGTCATGGCATCTGACCACCTCTCCCGAGGTGCCGGGAGAAATGGTTTTCGTCGTTGGCAGAGACCACTCACATAATTATTCATGGAAAATTAGCAATTAGCAAAATTATTTATGAGTGAATACAACTACGGATTCATTAATATTTAATTTGTTTACGCTAAACAAGTAAAGAACGCATCAAAGAAAAAGTGAATTACCTACTGGTGATTAGCAAGGCAAATGTATACAAAAGTGAATAAATATAATAAATAAACAAAAATAATAATAAAATAAAAATAAAAAATAAAAAAATAATAAAAAAAATCATAACTCGACCATCTCACCTTTCTGCAACGAGACATGGTCTTCTCGTTAGCTTTGAGAGGAAGAGTTAATATGGCCAAATACTTTAGCTGCATTGTCCCTCAATATCTCTACTATCTTATTATTCCAAACATTAAAGGAAAATAAACTTAGAAGTATATTTTAAATACGATTCTGTACAACCGCTGGTTGACAAAAGAGGTTAAATGTAACATCAATTTACCTTTTATAGCCTATAAATCCAGAAAAACACAGAAGGAAGCGAAATAACGCTATTCATTCAACTATTTGGCTTCTAGAGAAGTAATTGGTCTGCACTTTAACCCTCTAGGGACGACTGGGACTCCAGAGTCCCATTCAGATTAACACATTTTTATTTACGTTCCATCAATAAGATCGAGATTTGATAGGTATAGTGACCTTTAGTAGGCAGAGAAGAAACTGTTGTACCATCAGAACCCGAAATTAAACTTTTTTTTGTTATATTGTTATAAACAAATTACAAAAAAAAAATTTAAAAAAAACTAACGAGTAGTTTCCAAATCCGAAGTATAAAATAGACTATTTTAACGCTCAAAAAAATTCTACGTTAAGTTTAAAACATCCCCGTCCCTAGAGGGTTAATGCATTTTTACGTATAGACTCTGAAATATAGCGACACGACCAACTCTCCGGCCCGACCGCGTCTCCCGGATTTACCCTAATGAAAAGCGATTCTTAACGTGCGCTAGAATTCGAACTTTGAAATATATCCGTTCGAGTGATACGATATCTCTACTGGAAAGGGATGGAACATCGCGTTTCATGTTTCTTCGACTTTAACCGGGACTTTCGGGGTCTATTGGCGTGCGAAATAAAGACGCTCGAAGCGAAACCGACTTCCCGACAGAAAGGAGCTTTGAACATGATCTGGCTACAGCTCAATCTCGCAGTGCACGCGACTCGTTGGTATCTTGCCACCGGCGAAGGAAATACGGCTTCGGCCTACAACGCGAGCACGGGTAATCCAATCACGATAATCCCTTCTTCTTAAGCACGGTATAACTTGCCAAGAACTTGGCGCGATCTAATTGTCGGGCAAGAAAAGAACGTTAAACTCTCTGATTGCCTATCCTCGGGGGAGAAGAAAGGGCACGCTTAAGCGTGTCGCTAACGAAGGGTGGCCGCGTGTTTCATCCCCCCGCCAGTCTGTTGTTAAATTGCTGTGGACACGTAAGTTGGGACTCGCAGATCCCGTAGATTGTCAGGAATTTATCAGCGACGAGAAGCGTGAAACGTAGGTGGAGTAAAAGGGCATTGAAACGAGAGGCAAATACGAGAATAACGAACTGCAATTGTTTTCCAAAGAACACTTGATAGAAGTATTTTAAGTATTTTTCTCCCCCTGGGGAAATATATTTTCTTTGCGAAGAGTTCTGCTTGGAAGATTTTCTTGCCGTTTGGAAGAGTATCGGGAAGAAAGTGATTAAAGTACTGATATTAAAGAACAGTATCTGGTAAAACTGCGGGGGTGGCAGTAGACAGGGTATACTATACTGTTCTCCCATCGATAACGAGAGAGTAAAAAGGGAATAAAGGACGGATGATACAAATTGCTTCTACTTGCGGGCCAGATTGGGTTATAAAGGAGCAACAGTGTCATTTTCGCGTTATTGCCCTTCGTTATCACGGAATCTGCACCATTATGGGGGCGATGAAGGATGTTCCAGACGGTACGTGCACCTCGCATCGAACCTCTGCCGCAATTTAATTTAGTTGAACTTACCGTAGACTCTTAAAACTCGTCGTTAAATATTCGCTAAATAACTGATAAGGAATTTCATGTACGTACAAATAGAAATAAAAAAAGTAATAGGGTAGAAGCCCCAATCACTGACACATTAAGGACTGACTCTAATATTATTGCATAGTATCTGTATTTATTGACTAAAAGTATAAGTTTTTTATTTTTTTTTATTATGGTTTAATATGTTTACTTCATGAAAAACATTTTGTGGGTCTTAGAATTTCTATTTTTATATATAAATTCATTAATCTAAAAAACATATTTCTAGATCTATTACTGACACCTCTAAAACGTGTGTGACTGAATTACTGACACCCCAATTACTGCCAGCTAACCTAATACTGTTTATTACTCATTTTACAGTTATGTCGTCTCATGTACATGAGCAACTACTGCTATGACAGTAATACAAAAATGTTTGAAACGCTTGTACCAATCACTATCACCCATATATTAATTAAAAAGGCTTAATTAATCGTTATATTACGATCGTTGTGACTTTCTATGATACTTCTATTGTACTAAAAAATTATTGTTTATTATGTAAATAATTTGAATATAGTAATTATAGCCCTTTCTTTAGTGCCCTGTTTTCTCTTTCACTAGTAAGGAAGTCGCCATTTCCACTGTTGTCATCAAATTAAAATTTTGTATCGTCTTATAGAAATGAATGAAAAAAAAATATTAAGTGGTGCATTTTCTAGCGTATAGATTATAGGTTGAATTACATAATTCTTTTTGTGTATGACTTTACAACGTTTATTTATTCGTTATTTTCAGTAAAATAGCTTAAGGTGACAGTAATTGGGTAGGTGTCAGTAATTGGGGGTTCTACCCTATGGATTTCCAGCATATTTCTCTGCCGATCCTCGTCTCTGCCACCAACGCTTTTCCCTTCTCCAAGCTGCCTATTTTCTACGGCTTTCGCTGCTCGCGTTTCGAAATTAAATATAACGGTTGAGGAATGAAACGATCGCCGATAATCGATAACCAAAGGATTTGTGCGACGATCACGCATGGTGGCGCCGCGATGTGTTTTGTGGCCAACGTCAGTTCGTAACTACTTACTCGTTAGCGCGGTCGAGTCGTCACAGTTTCCATGTGAAAAGGCGAGGAAACCCGGCGAACGAAGTGAAAATTCATTGTCCTCGGTCCGCCGAAAGGTCCGCGACGCGAGACGCGATTGATTGGCTACTCGACTGAAATATCAAGTGACTAGTCCAATCGGAAAGTGGCTTCGTTAAATCCAGCGCGATCGTCGCAAATCGCGATCATACCCGATGACAATTCGTGTGGATTTGACCACATCCTGCCTTGAAGGGTGACTTTCGAAGCATAAATCGACGCCGTCGTGGCTGGACACTTTACGAGTCGGCGAGAACTGTGTTAAACGATCGCTCGGTGGCGAAGATAAAACCCGTTAGAGTGAGTTCGCGCGCGAAATTATCCACGAGAGGGCCTCGCGGAGGTTTCCTGTTTCTTTCGGTCTCGAGCAAAGCGTCTCGTGTTCCCTCGTGACTCGCGTACGCAGTGACCAGCAGAGATGGGCATTATCTAGATAAAAAATTATCTAAATAACGTGTCGAATAAAAGATATTTTATCTTTATTCGTTATTCGCAGCTTCAAATAACACGATTTATCTTTATCCGAAACACCACGGATAAATAAATTTATTGGAGGTGAATTTATTCGACAGCGAAAGATAATTTTTTTTTCGAAGTGAATTTATTCGACGGTGAAAGATAATTTTTTTTTTCGAAGTGAATTTATTCGACGGTGAAAGATAATTTCTTTTTTCGAGGAACTTTTATTCGAACCGTCGAATAAGATTCTCATCATTATCCGTAGTTTATTCGACTTTTATTCGAAGGCTTCGAATAACATTCGGCAGCGTGTTTTACCGAACCGGCACGATCTCGCCTCCAGCGGCTCCAGCTGAAGACTTGGCGGCGGCTTCTGATCTTGGTTCGAGCCTCGGCTCGAGAGCCATACATTGTTGCTTGCGGTGGATTATACTTATATTAATAGGATGTAAAACTTCCACATTTTCGATCGTATCAGCATGAACGTTTCAGTAACATACTGCTGAAATTTTTTAGATGAAAATGAATTAACGATATAAATCGGATTATTTTTAGCATTATTACATTAGAAATGTTACATTCATATTTAATTATCTATAGTTCTAGAAATAATCCGATTTATACCGTGTTTGCACTCATTTTAATCGAAAGGGTCTCGCAACTTTATTAACAATCCATAAATTTTAAAAGTCGGAAAAGTCTGCGTACAAATATAACTGACAAATTTCGAATACTATAAAAAAGCTAGGGTTTTGGAAGTTTTATGGACACTAATTTATTTATTGGTTAACTCTAGATTGATTGTGAAAAAAACGACGATGTTTCTTACATTTGTTTACTAGAAAATGCAAATAAACGGGAACACAAAATCTTTTGCAAAAACAAAATTTGTTCTTACGATTCTTGTAATTATTATCATAACAAATTCTATTCAATTTAATATACCCATATTACCCATGCTAACTGTATTCGGATTTTCGTAAATGTAAAATCGTGCTATCGGTTTATTTATATTTTCGTGTAAACGAATGTAAGAAACATCGTCGTTTTTTTCACAATCAATCTAGAGTTAACCAATAAATAAATTAGTGTCCATAAAACTTCCAAAACCCTAGCTTTTTTATAGTATTCGAAATTTGTCAGTTATATTTGTACGCAGACTTTTCCGACTTTTCAAATTTATGGATTGTTAATAAAGTTGCGAGATCCTTTCGATTAAAATGAGTGCAAACACGGTATAAATCGGATTATTTCTAGAACTATAGATAATTAAATATGAATGTAACATTTCTAATGTAATAATGCTAAAAATAATCCGATTTATATCGTTAATTCATTTTCATCTAAAAAATTTCAGCAGTATGTTACTGAAACGTTCATGCTGATACGATCGAAAATGTGGAAGTTTTACATCCTATTAAGGGGGGACTCTACCTTGTTGGGCCGAAAAATCGATGAATTTGGTGAATTTTTTGTACAAAAACGGTTTGACAAATTAATTTGCGGTTTGACAGGCTGTTTTATTGTATCTTCAGCTCTTGTTATAAATTTTTATGTGACGGTAAAAAAAAGATGTGGCTGATACAGAGCGCTGACTTGAGGCGTTGAAAAAAAATCGGGTGGTCCTGGCGTTAACGAAATATACTCGAAGGATAATCTGAAACACAAAAACGAAAGAGATTCTTAATCTGTATGAATGTGGCTATCGATGGTAGTAGATTCATTAAGATAAACAAACAAATGTTAAAATGGCAGGCTTCTGAATATGATGAATCGAATTTTTCTCAAAAATCGGCAAAACATCATTAAGTAAAATTAGGAACGGTTACTGCCATTTTAACATTTCTTTGTTTATCTTAATGAATCTACTACCATCGATAGCCACATTCATACAGATTAAGAATCTCTTTCGTTTTTGTGTTTCAGATTATCCTTCGAGTATATTTCGTTAACGCCAGGACCACCCGATTTTTTTTCAACGCCTCAAGTCAGCGCTCTGTATCAGCCACATCTTTTTTTTACCGTCACATAAAAATTTATAACAAGAGCTGAAGATACAATAAAACAGCCTGCCAAACCGCAAATTAATTTGTCAAACCGTTTTTGTACAAAAAATTCACCAAATTCATCGATTTTTCGGCCCAACAAGGTAGAGTCCCCCCTTAATATAAGTATAATCCACCGCAAGCAACAATGTATGGCTCTCGAGCCGAGGCTCGAACCAAGATCAGAAGCCGCCGCCGAAGTCTTCAGCTGGAGCCGCTGGAGGCGAGATCGCGCCGGTTCGGTAAAGGCTCCCCCAAACCAACGCGAATATCGCGGCGCGGAGCGGATCCGCAGCGGTTCAGCAGTTTTTTATACGTGTCGACTTATGGGCAGCCTTATCTGATTCGCGGCGGATCCGCTCCGCGCCGCGATATTCGCGTTGGTTTGGGGGAGCCCTAAAACACGCTGCCGAATGTTATTCGAAGCCTTCGAATAAAAGTCGAATAAACTACGGATAATGATGAGAATCTTATTCGACGGTTCGAATAAAAGTTCCTCGAAAAAAGAAATTATCTTTCGCTTTCGAATAAATTCTCTTCGAAAAAAAAATTATCTTTCACCGTCGAATAAATTCACTTCGAAAAAAAAAAAATTATCTTTCACCGTCGAATAAATTCACTTCGAAAAAAAACATTATCTTTCACC
Organism: Andrena fulva; assembly: GCA_946251845.1. NCBI lineage: Eukaryota > Metazoa > Arthropoda > Insecta > Hymenoptera > Andrenidae > Andrena > Andrena fulva. The sequence goes on along the minus strand of OX276329.1, from coordinate 52,771,341 downwards.
GTCGAATAAATTCACTTCGAAAAAAAAATTATCTTTCGCTGTCGAATAAATTCACCTCCAATAAATTTATTTATCCGTGGTGTTTCGGATAAAGATAAATCGTGTTATTCGAAGCTGCGAATAACGAATAAACGTAAAGTATCTTTTATTCGAGTTTATTTAGATATTATCTTTGCCCATCTCTGGTGACCAGTGTTTTTTCACGTCAGTCGAGAGGAACACGCGATTCAGGACTGCGAAATCCTGGTCTGCTTCGATCGGCCCGAAGTTCTCGCCGTTACAAAGGTTATGATCTTGTCCATGATTGCACTTCCCGGTCTGTCACGACCACTTCTCTTTTCGCGTGGCAACGAACGTGCGAAATTGTCTGCACTTCACTGTTTCGAACAACTTCAGACACTCACCCGGCTACGTAGTAATTTCAACGACTCCGACGCGTATCGGTGGAAAAGTTTCCCTTTCGAACATTTTGGAATTTCAAGGCTAGAATCGTGACACTCGAGAACCACGGAATGCAGAAGTTTGCACGGGAGCTTATTCGTGTCAAGCTACTTGTTATAACTCGCGAGATAAATCTTGGTGCCGTGAGAAATCTCGTAATGATCGACGCGGCTTAATTTCTTTTGTAACATACCGCCGTGGAAACTGAGAAAGTTCCGAGGGAAAGTCGAAGTTGAAGGGTAATTGAAGCAGTCTCGGCAGAGTTTGCTTCTTGAATCACAAGATTAATGAGAAGTGGTTAGCGTTGCTCGGTGGTAGGTTGTGAATAAAAACACGAGCGAAACACAACATTACAGGCACACATCCTCCCGGTTAGACCGCGTGGATCGCACTGAACACTATGAGCGCGCGAGCGCGAGCGGTTGCATCGCAAGGACGCTGAGGGGGCGAAAGGGAGGGAGAGGACCCGGAGCGCGCGCCAAAACTTCACCGTTCCAACTTCCTGATCCTAAAAGGTTCTTCTGTTTCCTTCCCTCATTCGTTCAACTGCACAGGTATGTAATAACGATCCCATATTCCGCACCGTTTGTATACAATACACGGGGCTGCCTTTGGAACGCAAATGTTATTGCATTTGGCGTTCAAAGTGGTACAAAGTATCAATGAGATATGTAATTCATGATCGCGTCCACAATATTCGTTTAATTCAACGGAATTTCGAGCTTTCTGCGCGCACTTCTGCACAAGGAACATTCGCTGACCTAGGGTAAAAGACCCAATTACTGTCACCTACCCAATTACTGTCGCCCTATGCTGTTTTACTTAAAATAAGCCTTAAACCGTGTGAATTCATACACGAAAAAATTTTGACATACATTTAAAATTGTAATTTATGCGAGGAAAAGCAGGACTTAATTTTTTCTTCATTAATTTTGATAAGATGGTAAAAAGTTTTAAGTTGGTTAGGTAAAAGAATGAAAACCACAACTTCCTTACTAGCGACAGAGAAAACAAGGCACTAAAGAAATTGTAATGGCGGTAATTGTAATATTTAAGCTATTAACGTAATGACACATAATTGTTTAGATAATATAAGCATCGTAGAACATACTAACAATCAAAATTTAACGATTTACTGCTTCGTTTTATTTAATATTCGGGTGACAGTGATTGGCAGGGTTACCAGGCGATCCAGTACACGTACTGGCATATATGACGTCACTTAGCTTGGATTGGCTCGGCGTTGACATGACGTCACGGCGTCACCAATCAAATATAAGTATTCCCCTTCTCCTACACCGTATGACGTCATATAGGCCAGCAAACCGCCATTTTTTCAGTACGCCTGGCAACCCTGGTGATTGGTACAAGCGTTTCAAGACTTTTTAATTACTGTCATGGCAGTAATTGATCAGGCAAATGAAGCCTTACGCTGTTACTGTCACTTGTCATTCCTACCATTTCACGTGCGTGCGCGTATTGACATAACCTTGTCCAATTTCGAAATTTTTGACAACGTAACCGTACACGTTTTGTAAGTACTATTGTTAATATTTATAACAGAATGTACTTTGACATCTTTTATTAAAATAACAAAATTCCTATATTTATTCTCGTTTACTCCTTGCTGAACTAGAATTTAAAACTGACAATAATTGGGATGTCAGTATTTGGCCAGCTGACAATAATTGGGATGTCAGTATTTCGATTGAACACATATCACAGGTGACAGTATTAGCTCCCGTCATATCTTTTTTAAATCAATAAATTTATTAATAAAAATAGAGATTTTAAGAGTCATACAAATTTTTTTCTTCAACTAAACATATTAAATAATAATAAATAAATAGATAAACTTATGCCTGTGATCAATAAATACAAAAACTATGCGATACTGTCAGAATCAATCCTTAACCTGACAGTAATTGGGTCTTTTACCCTAGCTGCTTTCTATTTTTCGTATAATTTTTCTTAAATTTTCTGTCCCTTTCTAACGCTTCTACGAGATAGTTTTTCTAATTTCCTCCGGTTCGAGCGATGGTTTAGTTCTCCTTTAACTCTTATCGTACTTCCAAAGCATTTTCTTATCTCCCTGATTGCCCTCTCTTCAGCTGTGTAACAGTCTTCATTTCATTTAACTTTCGAACTTTCTTGGTCAAATTTCCCCTGTTTTCGGTGTTCTGCGATGCAACGCTAACGTATTTTACCCCCTTCTCGGTTCCACCGCGAACCTTTGCCTTGAGACTGCAAATATAAAGAAGCGCGGCGCTTCTCGAGCTAAAACTTTAAGCCCAAGATTAATATTTGAAATTAACTTTAAAGAAATAGAATTAATTTTAAAGAAATAGAATTGATTTTAAAGAAATAGAATTCCTTTTAAAGAAACAGAATTAACTTTTCTTTTTTCATTTAGGGCAGAACGAATTTTTAAGCATCTCTTTCTATGTTATTTCATCTTGCCCTGTGGATTCCTAGTCTATCGACGTAAAGATTTCTTCTAGTTTCCTCACTGTTGTTGGGTCATGCTTTTTCCGGTGTATGTTATTCAGAGGGGCAACAGTATGGAGCTTTTCCTTTTCCCGGAACCGTGCTTGCTTCCTTTGGTGTCTTTTCCTCTTTGTAGTACGTACCATTCTGTCAGAAATTTCATTCTACGTATAATTCGTTCAATGCTACAACTAGGGATGGGATCAAGTTCAATATGTACTGATGAATCCGAGTCAATTCCAATACAAAAGTTTCACTTCATGGAATTCGAATACTACTCATAAGAGCTGGCGTTTCATTCTATATACTTCCAAAGTACTTGGGTTATAGAAGCCGGTTTCGAACCTCAGAAAAAGTAGCGGCAGAGTTCAGAATGTACTTCTAAGTACTTCGACGTTTGAAAGAATCGAATCTCGTAAAAGTAGTATTTGAACCCTGAAAGATAAAAATCTACATAGCTGAGATTTACCAATATCGTACCACTTAAGATATTTTTCGTTGTATTTCGTATTTGGTACTAGATTGAACGCAAATTAATATTGGATATTGAAGCTTGATGTTTTAGGAATAGTTTTTAGTTAAAAAAATTGTACATAACCTGTACATATAACATATAACTTAAGTTTTCAAATCGTTCTGGTACGATTGCAGTTGTATTCAGTACCTCATTTTAACGAAACTAGCTCGTGATTACCTGTGGACCATGGGAATCTCCGTCCCATCAGAAAGAATATTTTTGAAGGCAGGAAATGTCGTTATAGTAAAAAACGAAATAGGTTGAAGCTATAATAAATTGTCAATCAAATATTATTCCTCAATCCTTACAAATGTTAAGAATATTTTGTGTATTTGCAAAATAAATTAATTGTTAATGATAATAAAGTTAACTAAATGTAATGTGGAATACTTGTACATAGGTAATTTTCACTGAAAACAAATCACACACTCGCACCGAATAGAAAACTCCTGGTTAAAGTAGGTAATCATAAAGGATCCGAATCTATAAATGATCAGGGTTCGATTATACTTGCAAGTACCGCTGACGTTTCTCAAAGTACTTATAGAGAGTTCATACCTTTCCCGTCAAGGTTCGAGTCTACTTGAAAGTAGTGTTTTTTTTTTCCGAAGTACTCGTGAACTGTTCGAAACTATACAGTCAGATTTGAATCTACTTCCAATATACTTGATCCCATCACTAGCTACAACGTAACGGAAAATGGGGCAAATAGGGGAGTTCGACCCTGTAAAGGTTCTCCGTCCGGTCTTTCTATACCCGTCCGCGTTGTTATTTATTCTACGATTAATGATTCTTATTCGACAAATAGCCATATCAGGCCATTGCTGAGCACTCCTTCCTCTGCTTTTATTTTCAACCGTGCCACCACCTAAAAGGCAGTGGAATTTTCTTGGAAATGGTTCCGAAAAATGTTCCCAACCGACTTGCGAACTGTGAAGCACGACAAACGCGGATATTCTCGGCAAAGTCACGTTTGATATTAACTTTGAGGATAGTTCCTGCTGGATAACCGAATAGCGTATCCAATAACTATGCTATCGAAAATTCCTAGCAGCATCGAATAGTAAATTTCAATGCTTCTTGGCGAGACCGGAAATTTCCGCAGTTCGTAAGTAATCGCTAAACGCGCAGAATACGAATGAAAACGTTTCGCTGTACGTCCGTTACATTTTCGGAAACGAATAACGCCTTCGTCGCGTTGCATCGCTAATCGAGGAAAAGTGAAATTGAAAAACGTTCATTCGCACGGCAGGGAGCGATTAACCCGCACGGTGCCGTAAATTGGGGGAACATTGGCAGTTACTTAACATGTATTAAGCGGTCTTTCCACAGTGACTGGAACTTTTATTTGTCAGAAAAAGAATATGTTTACTAAATTGAAGTTTTTTCTATTTATTAATAATTTTGAGAATGCAACAAAAAAATTAGGGGGATGCAATATGCGCCGTGAAAAAGAAGACACCTCGACTGCGTGGTCGATTTTAGAGGAAGCATGTATCTGGGGCGGTGGTAGGGTAAGCAGGCCAGTAGATGGACGAATCGTTGGTTAATCGTTAATATTGAAAGAACTAGAGTTTTAATCTATATTATTGTTTTTTATTTTGTAGAAAAAACGTTTGTTGTTTTACAAAACATTAACATATTTATCGAAAAAAAATTTTGTATGCGAAAAATGTATTTGTATGTATGATTTTACGCCACCATGCGCGAGTCACTCTTTTATTATTAGCTATTGCTCAGCATCGCGTCCCTTAAAGTTAATAAAAAACGTATTTGGATGTATTGTAAAGAGGTATGCAATAGATGATTGCATTCTAATATTAACAATTTATATATAAACGCGTGAACAAAGAAAAATAAACCGATAGAACTTATAAAAATGACTGTCCATGTACTGATATGGATTTTCTAACCTTGTCGCAGCAGATGGACAGAACGGAATTAAACCTTTTGAAGCCGTTTTTTTTAATAAACAAACAGTTTACACATTTACTTGTAGGTATCTTATTTTTCTTTTTTTATTTAGATGGCAAGCATTAAAAAAAATATACCGTATATCAATATACATGTAATGATCTAAATAGAGCATTGGATGATATTAGAAAAGGAACTAGTGGATATATATTTTTACTTTGTGCCACTAAGAAAATGTTAAAAAGGTTACATATCCAATCCGGGACACTTTCCGAGACAGTTTTCAATGCGGGACAAACAATTCAAATTCGGGACAGTCCCACGCGATTCGGGACGTCTGGCCACTTTAGGCTAGACATAACCTCACTTTATTTGCGGCCTGGGCCCATAACCTGTTGCACCGTTTTCTGGCAATGAAGACTCCATACGTTTTTAGTTTTGATGAAATAAACTATATTTTAACAAAAAATAACTTAATCTAGGTACCTACTATAGCTAATAAGTCTTTTACTCGTCTAGCCAGACACCCGTCCATCTATTGGTTCTGAACTGTCCATCTGCTAGCCCTATCGTCCATCTACTTGTGATACGGGCTATGAGTAGAATTTTCATCATTTTATCCTTAAATACATTAATTTTTTACTTGCAGTTATTTTTTTCTTTAAATTTGTACATTTTTACGTGCAAAGCTTTTGATTTTTCTTAATACAACAGATATTTCTTAAGAAACACCTTGTTGTAAACTTCGGAATCAGCTAAACTGTCCATCTACTGGCCTGTTTACCCTATCAGGGATGGTTTGCAATCAGTATGACTGTCGCTATGGCCCGAACTAAGTAGAATCACACATTTTTGGACAAAATTTTTGTGCGTTTTGACACTTGTAGTACATTCACAAAACTGTCAATTTTTATATTATCCAGCAAAATGTTCCAAAAACATGCCCCAGTTTACGGCAGTGAGCGATCCACCATTTTTCCCATTTGCTCGTATTATCATCCCTATTGGCCCCCCTAATTTTCTTCATACCGGCGTAATATTATGTATAACACGCTCGAAAGTTTTCATATTGGGGTAGAAACTTCCTAATAACTTCCTACTAAATCGCACACCCGCGAAAGTGTATGGTTACATCGTAATGGTTTTCTTTGTGCCTCTCCTTCTGTGTAAGCGCGCCCTACAGAATGCAAATTATTCTTACCCTTGGCCCTTCCAGCGAACCATGATGAAACGTATTTCATCCATCCTCGATCTATTAAGTTTCTCCAGCAAAGTTCTGTCGTTTCTTCTTACGGGCGGGCGTCGTGAATTTCAACGAGTTATCCTGTATATCAGTTGCTATTTACGCGATATCTGGATGGAAAGTACGTCGTTCAGGGCGCGATAAAGTGCTTATTAAGGTCCTCATTAAAGGGCACGATAGGGGCTTTAAGGCGCCATATATTGCAAGAGTTCGTAAAGGGGGTGTGCAGTTGCATATAAAACTTCAAGTGTAAAGTTTCGCAATCGTCGAAGAACGAGATCCAATCTTTCAATCTTCCCCTAGCAAATAGATTGTCCAGATTGCTTTAAACTGCCAACGTGTCGATTCTCTCGGGTGGCTTCGACAGGGCCTCCTTAACTAGTGGGCTAAATGGGCTATAGCCCAGGGGCGCCGGTGATCTGAGGGTGCTTAAGAATCAAGTATGTTGAAATCCTTTTTTTTTTCCATTTTTTATGAGAGAAGAGACGCAACAACCGTTAAGTCCATACGATGTACCGCCTTGCACCGATTGGGAAGACAGTGTAGTCTGTACGGTGTACAGAGTTGGTACGTGATGGGTTAGGCGCCAAATCTTTTTAGCCCAGGGCGCTCAAGTTTGTTAAGACGGCCCTGGGCTTCGATAGCTAAAAACTACAAACTAGCCGTATAATCGAGTTAATTACAAAGTGTCTGCTGGCTTGACAGTTATCGATCAAAAGCTGGCGGCGTGTTGAAGTATGCGGACCGTAATACGAGCAGGCAGGTTCACAGAAAACTGGGTATCAGTAATCCCTTTGGCGCACAGTCAAATAGATACTTGTTGCTCGTGGATGAACGTAAAGAAGAATAAGTTCAAAGCGGATTTACTGTAGGTGCGCACGCTGGTAGTTTAATTATGGTTCGTGTTCCTCAGCTTCTGTCGGAAAATGCTACCATCAAAATAAGTTCTGCTCTGCTCTCTTGAATAATGCATGAAATTTATCGGTTATGCACTCTTCTACTTACCGCTAAATACTTTTGAAATGGTGGCAATGTTCCTCCCCCGGGAGGGGAAGCTACTGGAAATAGGCAGAACGAACGCCGGTCCGATATACAGGATTTATTAAATTATTACAAGTATCACTATATGAGAATACACAATTTTTTACATATACCTACATTATAATATATTACGTATCTCGCTATTTACTCTCTTCTTCCATTCTCTTTCTATACACACTTTTAATAAGATGTTCGCTTCGTTCGTTTCCCCCCCGCAACACTCTGTTCTCGTAGAAAAATGAATTTGTCCGGTGGACACGCGTCGTTCTTTCTCCCTTCATTTCTCCGAACCGTGGCTCGCGGCGATTGAATTAACCCGCTTGAAACGCAATTTACACGATGACAACGCCGCTCGCTCCGTACATTCGCAAACCTCGCCCGTTTCTCGTTTCGCAACAGGATCGCGCGATTTCGCGCCGGAAATCGGGTACTGCGATTACATGCCTACGCGTACCTGGACACGGACGAAACTGTTTCCCCTTTTCCGCGGCTCGCGCGTCTAGCTTAGCCAACTATTATGCCCGCTGCGTAAATCTGCGCGTTGAACGTGATCGCGCAATGTACAATTCACCGCGAATACGCGTCCCGCGTTATCGTTTAGATTGCCTCCCCCGAGGAGGTGTTAGACATATCAGTAACATCGACGTGGTTTCTTTTTTAATGAATACACTCGACTCGTTTAGACGAGAGAAAGAGGAAAATCTGGAGGATGGCGGAGCGGATCGCTCGATATAAAATGTTCACGGTTAAAGCGTAATGGGTTCGTTCATGGTTACATCGAATTAGCGCAATAGTCGGCGCTACGCGCTCGTCAAAACGACACACGGTACGGTTGTAAACAGCACCCATTATTGACTTTAGGAAGCAACGCTACGCGTCGCAATTTTTTGTGCAGTAGAATGGCCTCTCTTCTGCTCCAGCTTGCACTCGCTCGTTCAAGGGTTCGGCCCCAACTCTCCTCTCGATCTACCATCCGAATTTCGTTATTATACAAAAAATATTCGCGCGCACCCGCGCACTTGAATATAAAATATGTTCTCGCGCGTATTGTACAAGCCCGCATTCCTTCTATCCGTTCCCTTTCGTTCCTCTGCGTCGATAAATTTGGGGCCTATCCTCTCTTTCTTTCCACAGAATCGAAGCATATAGGTGTACCTTCCGTGGACCAATTACCCTCCTCCGACCCCAAATTCATGAACGCTAACACACTTCTACCTGGAGGTAGTTTAAACGTTAAGTCGACGTCTACAATGAATTCCGCAGGTGGTTGGATCAGTAATTCTTAGAGAATCCTATGTTCGTTGGTGCGCAACATGCACGCTCGTACCTCCCGCTCATCCAGAAGCTTCTTTGCTTGCGAAACATCGAAGAGAGAGATGCTGGCTTTGGTATAATCGATAATCTCTCGTAAATACACTTTGTATATGCTAAATCGATAAAAAATACTATCTTTCCTTGCCTCCTGTATATACATGTGCACGTTAAAACGCCAGGAGCACGGTCGACGTTGGCTCTGGCTAAATTCTGTGGTTCAGAATTGAAGAGAACCGAACGGAAGGTTTACAATTCGTTTGGTCTGTCGAATTCGATGTTTTCCCCGGTAACGCAACGAGGAGGAGATTTCGGAGAATCTAACTTCTAAATGAACGTTTCAGTTCACTTTTTCTTTCTGGAGGCGGTGCGTTCTTAAGACAATGCTCTGCTAATTAGTTCTCTTCAGTTTTGAGCCACCCATTCATTCTCTTTGATACATACAATTAGACTAATTGTAAGTTACACTGATCGGCACGCGAAGGTTCCTTTGATTAACGCGTCCGCTGTCGTTCATAGTGTCCTCGGGAAAGTATCAATTAACGTCGGTAAAATAACGACGAATTGACAACGGCCGCGTTAACGTCTGCATCGTGCTAATACAACATAGAGAGAGAGAGAGAGATAGTGTTCCTAAGTTGCAGACCAGTGACTCGTAAAATGCGACAAATAGAAGAAGAAATTATTCCAATTATTTCAATTACTCCGAGGTTTCGGATACAACCCGAACCGTAAAACACGCCTCGCTTTCATCCTCTTAGTGTCGTGTGAATTAAAAATCTTCGCGACATCGCCAAACTGTCCAATCGCTTAACCCCTATCGTCTAAGACCTAAGACTTGGCTGAAATCGAAATCTTAAAAGTTAACTCTCGAACTGTTTGCGACTCGCAGTTCCTCTGGATAAAAACACAGTAACATTCAGCGATACTATGATCGAGTGATCGAGCCAGATGACAGGATCTGCCGCTTAGAGAATACTTAAATACTTTACGTTTATTCCTAAAGGCATATCTGCACATTACATTAGTCACGTACACCTGGAATGATCCCTTTCTCCCAATTGCGCTTGGAATTATATAGTAAAGTCTTGTTTAGTTCATTATGCGTTATCCCGCGAGAATCGCCATGAAATTGGGCGAACGCCGAACGTAAATTGTTAAAGGATCCATCGATTTCCGTCTGCGCCCGTCGGGATCTCCTCGAGGAAAGAATTTTCAGTAGTAATCCCAATAATATGGCTGGCACTGTGATACTTCGTTCGGTAAAAAAATCGCGATACATAAAAAAGGAATACAAATTCGTAGGATTAGTAACGCGGCGAAGAACCAAATGCTTCCTTGGCCTCGGTATAAACGTGTAAAAGCTAAATCACTGGAATTTATCTAATCCTTGTTTATAACCGTTGCTTAATCCATCGTTAAGCATGCGACGCCAGGTTTGCATACATATTATATCTAGCTGTACACAGCTGCGTGGTGTGTGTACATGTATATATATAAACTTTTATATATAACGTCTAACTGTAAGTAGGATTCGTTGAACTGGTTGCGATGTTTTGCAAAGAAATCCGCAGTGTTCGTTCGATATTCGATGATAGAAAAGAAGAGACATCCTTTGAAACGCGAGCCTCGATCGCGCGTAAGACATCGAGTACGAAGATAAAGGATGGTAGCAGGTATATCTACGATCAACGCAACACATCTTTCCAACGATTATTCGTATCGATCATTTCTAAACATCCCGACACTTTTAGCTGACAGCTGGTGAGAAGCTGTCTCGTGAACTCTTCGCTCGTCCAAAGCTGTAAGAAACCGAAGTTACAATCGATCCCAATTTCGTTTGAAATCCTCGAGTGTCTCATCGTCGTATCGCGTACTGTAATGCTGGCAAAACGTTGGACGCTTCGACAGTTCTGGCTGCGAAGCTACGTTAAATGGTAAACAATGCGTTGTTACGACGTAGGAAAAGAAATGCATTAGGTCTAACCGGATCGCCTCGTAACTCCACCAACTGATCGAGAGTTATATCCAGGCCATAGAGCGTAGACAGATTCATTCTTTCGTTTCTAACTGTAAGCTTACGGACGTAAGAATTGCCTGCAATAAGTCGGAATCCTTTAAGGCGGTAAAAGAAAAGGAGACGCGCAACCCCGTGTACCTTCCTGTCGAGGACAATCGAGAGGTTTACCACAAAGTAAACTATAATAATTCTACGGAAACAAATAAATTAGTAATAGTCTATATTTCTCTTCTCCGAGCGATCGGCAAACAAGTGTGAGTTTCTTTCGACTTGGATGAGAACGTAACACGTGGTACCGAGAGTCTGTGACTGAGGTGATTAATTTTGCGCGAATCAACGTGCAACACTGGCTGCAATTACGATATAGGTAATATTACTGGCCACGTAATTAAAGTTACAGAAACACCTGCCCCCGTTAATATGTTTATAGTCCCGCCGGAGACTCTGCTTCGCACCTCTTCTGAATGCGATCCCCGCCTGTCCCAGAAAACATGAATCCACCTCTCGTCACCCGTAATCGATAGAGCTATAATAAATACGTCATTGGCTAAAGTTTTTGGATATCCTCCTTCAACGGCGTGTTCAGTCTTTGATGCCTCGTTTTATTTGTCACGAACAGAATGCGTCAAAGTGCAAGGGCGCCTCGCCCAGGGCGAGCGGCGCGGTTTTACGGGGACCAGCTCTCCGAGCTTCCGCGACTAAATAATTATTGTTCTCGCAGTCCGGGCCGACTCGAGGTACGTACATACGCCCGCTCGGGAGGCGTGTTACTATTTTGTGCAAGAATTAGTACCATTCTAAACGTATGTTGGTCTCGTGTCGGGCAGAAATTCGCGACGGACCGGCGACGAATTGCAAACGGATTCCTAAGGGGATGGCTCGGGCGAACGATACGAAGCTTTTTTCGTATTAAAGTCGCGGCGCGACTAATCGCAAGCTTCGTCCTCCCCGAGTCGAGCAGCGTCGCGCCTACGCGCGGCGCACAGACGCACACGCGACACAGGTGATTCTTCGCGATAGCTTGCGAGGCGAGACAATTATTTCCATCGAATCGAGTATCTTTTATAGAATCAGCTGCCGTACTTTCGTCGGCGATGCAACGCCTTTGAACATTGGACGTTTTGCCGTTTCGTACAAGTGAATGGTGTCGGAACAACTTGGTCAGGCCTCCGTCTCGCCTTTCAGCCTGAGGCGAGCAAAGTCCTCGAAGATTATATCGTCGTCGCCGTCAGCCTCCCTGCAACGGGAAAGACACGACGCAAATTTAAAAGGGCCGCGTTATTTTAATTTTAAAGCGATGATCGCGCGTGAGCCTGAGGAGATCACGAACTAATTGTGAGCTATGGATGACAAGTAGCAAACGCTTCGGTTCCAAGAAAACGCTCCAAGCGTTTTTCCCCAGTGATATCGAATAAGAGACTGATTGTGAGTGGTGGGTGCGCGTGAGCGTCGAATGATTTCGTTGAAGCGAGCGAAACGATCCTGACTGACGAGAATAGCTCGAAAGCATTACTCAAATATTGACCACGTACGTGTCCAATTGGATGAGGTTCGTGTCGAGCGGTATTTCGCCGCTGTCTGCTTTTTGCGTCGGGCTTGGACGCGCGGTGGGTGGCGCCGGCTCCTCTTCTTCCGGTTTGGGGTGCATCAAGATGAACGGCAGCTCCGCGACTAGTTCACTGTTAACGTGACACGTGAAATTATAAAATCATCTCCCTCCGGCGACGGGTACCTACGATTACACGTAATGCTTCGGGCTTACCCTGCAAGTGGGCTGAGGCAGAGTTTCACTTTCACTTTGTATTGGACGATAATCCCGAGGTTCTCGCGTTGCGAGGCATCCACCACACTGCGAAACGATATAATTACCATCCACATCTGGCTCCCTTAGAAATTAGATATACCAAACTGAGCATGCACCAGCGCTACGCGTCCTCCCGCCGGAGAGGGAGGACGCTTTTACTTTCAGCGGACAACAGACATTCTGCACACAGATGATAGGAACAGTTAGCGAAAGCGTTAGTCGATCAACACTTGAAAAGGTTCTATCGAGATTCGAGGCTGTAGAATTATTGACGACATACTTAAGGAGACGTGTAAACTTTGTAAAATCTCAGCGAAAGGAGTTGAAAGCGAACGTAGAGTATAGAGAGGCGGAAGCGTGCAGTTCCGTAGCAACAAGTACAAAGCATCCATTGAAACGAGAAGAAGCGGAAGGGTGGGATATGTCGATTCTGGCCAAGCTTGTACGCTTTGGAATTCGTACTATATGTATAAAGAAGTTGTTGCAAGTGACGAGTACAGGTGGAAGGAGCAGTGTCAAACAAATACGACAAGAATTGGGATCTCGATGCGAGGTGGTAGTTGAAACGGCGTAGATGCTACTGTCGAGAAATAACAAGCTTTCGATCTGATTGGTACTCTTGCATAAGTAAAGACGAAAATGCTTATTAAGGGGAATCTTATTTTTCGGGCAAAAACGTAGCAAAATTGGGGATTTTTTTTTTTAAGACACTAGCGATTCGATTGATCTGCAATTTGGATCATGATTTTATGCGTCTTTTAAGAAGCTGTAGTTTTTTTATTATTAATTTTTAATAATAAGTATAGGAGTTACGCATGATCCACCAGCACGCAGCGCAAAATTCCCAATTTCGGATCCATCGAATCGCTAGTCTCTTCTAAAAAAAATCCAATACTATTTTCCTTTGTTTTTAGCCCATAAAATAGGAATCGCTCTTAAAAGCATTGCCTGGAACTTGAAGGATATACAGTAATATGTAGCTACATATTTAATCGTAATTTAGAGAGGAAACGAGAAAGTATTATAGGTAACATACAGTTAAAACCCTTTGCAACAGCATTTGTCTTTGAGACAAGTTAGAATTGTTTGATAATCCTCCCTTCCACCGCGTTCATCAAATGCAATTCGTTCTCTCTGCCGTATCTCTTCACGGATTAACAGTATTTAGGATTCGTGACAGTGTCGACGCGACGGAACAGAATCGATCCTCTAACGCGCCTCTAACGTTTCAAGCTCGATTGTTCTTGGAATCTAGAGACCCGTAACCCGTAAATCGTTCCAACGACGGAGCGCATCTGTTCTCAGCAGAGTGTAGAAGAAATCGTGTCCAGAAATACATACGCACTAGTGTTCTATCAAGCAGCCAACGTGATGCCTAAAGTTTCCTTTTGTACTCTGTACTAAACGTGCCAATTCGCTACATCGTCAGCCAGCGATATTTCTCAAAAAGAAACGATTGAAAGAATACAGAGCATGGTATAACGCACACTAGTCTTCACAACTTCTCCCCTGTCATGCCGCAGAATTACGGCTCCCTTATCATTTCCATAATCGCATGTAATTTTATTTGTTACGCTATCGGAAACAATAAACAACGCCAGTGATCGCTCCTTTTACGAGCACGGTATCGCCATCTCAAGCTGCGAATTATTTAATCTGTCTGTTAAAAGAAAAAATGGCGCCGTAATTCTGCGAATGTTTCGTAATAAAGTTAGGACTGAGCGAAGCAATGGAACATCCCGGAGGAATACGAATCCAGATGAGATGTTCCGCAGCTTCATCCAGGTTCTAACGCGTGACAGAGAGTTCTTCCGTTTGACAATGAGAAAAGTCTTGACGAATCTCGTTGCGCAAGTGTAACATCGTAAAACTATGCGTGTGCTCGAAGAATTTGGTCCGTGATCGATGTCGCCAATGTTTCCAGCTACATTGCTCGCTGTACAAGTCCCCCGATACCGACGAAGTTAATCCACCATATACCGATTAACGAATAATGAGTATGATTTAGGTTGAGAATGAGGAAGCCACTAATTCTCAAATCCCCGGTGCCTGAAGGAATGTCGTATTTTCCACGGAAAGTCCAGTGCAAGAGCGGCTGCTTCGTTCAAGCTAGGGATTCGCAGTGATCGTGAAACTAATAAGAATGTGCGAAATGATCAGCGACAAGCTGGCGTCAAAAGCTGGTCGGCTCTGTTGAACAGCCGATCGATATCACCAAAGTTAGCTCGCGAGTTAGCTACAGGTCCCCTGGCACACGTGACCGCAATTTCGGGCACACGCAGCTTCGCAAACAGAGAAATCGTGATTGCACGCGTGATCAACCGTATAATGTTCATACGAATAGAGAAAGAGAGAGAGAGAGAGAGAGAGAGAGAGAGAGAGAGAGAGAGATGATAGATATAGAAAGAGAAAGAGAGAGAGAGAGAGAAACAGAGGCACGTACACACAGAACCGATCGAGAGTTTGGGTGCAGCGCTTTTTATCGCTCGTTCTGAAAGATTACACGTAGGAGCAATATCTTAATCCCAATTCTACGAAGTGACCGTTATCGATTCCGCGTCAAGCTTTTAAAACGTTTGTGCCGGTAATCCCGGAATTGCGTGGGACCAATCGTCGCTGAGGATTGAAACGGAAAGTGCGCGTGGTTTGCGATCGAAGTGGCATTTCGACATGTCGCCCCGGCGTGATGGAAGTGGAGAGAGTGGAGAGTGTACGAGAGATGGGACATGCGATGGAAGCGTCCGCGTCTGTTTCCCCGCGCGAGAGTACATGCGCCAAAACTTTCGATCGACGGTGTCGATATTCATATGTATGTATATGTATATCCAGGCGTGTAGATGACGTCCATCGACAAGCAGCAGTTCTCCTTACAGGGTGCTGGACGCCAGATTGGTGTCCTCGTGTTTGAGCTGGCCGTCGAGGGCTAGCCCCCATTTATTTTTGTTGTTGGCGACAAGCGGTGTCAGAGAGAACACTTTGCTCAGCGTGAAACCTGGCCCCACCGGGCACCCCTCCCTGACAAACACGTAGCAGAAGGGTGAAGGTAAACGTGCCACGGGCCTAATTATCCGGATCTCGGAATCCCGGTTCGCCCGGCTCATCCGATCACCGGAATAAGTACACGTGATATGTATTACGTTCTGCGCATTTTCCTTTGAACCTTTCCATCGTTTTCGTCGCGAGGTCTGCTTTCAGAATAGCGTAGGCTTCTTTGGAAACGACTGCGTGGCATCTACCGGCCTATCGGCCCTTTCTTTTCGAATTGGATATCCAAGCGAAATGAAGCTACTTCTCGGGCGCGTTAATTGAAACTCTTTGAGACTACGTTCGACTTTCCCGGCAGCTCTATAGAGCCACGGGGGGCCCCCGGCAATAATTGCATTTGAAATTGAAATTTGGTTACGTTGCCACCGGTGGTTTCTCCAACCATCCGAGCAACATTCCTGGCGACGTGCATTCCGTGTACTCGAATTTTCCGGCACAGCCGCTGGCACGAAATGAAAGCGCAAGGAAACGGTAGCTAACGCTTCCGCGTGTCCGTTGGATTATCGTTCCCTATCAATTCCTGTCGCATCGTACGTATGTGTAATAAATTCTGAGCAAACTGAATTCCGTTCGAGATCTTACTACGTCTGACTAGCTTTCACGACAGATCCCACGGTTTCGAAATCTCTGCTACGGGGGAGATTTGCATCGAGCCCCGATGTCCCGGTTGTAACAGAGCGATAGTAAACTACTTGAACACGGGCTGCGAATATTATAAGTACACCCACGCGTGTGTATATGCGTGTATACACGAAACTTCAGCTTGTGCGTCACACTGCAATACAGACTACGGATTCGAAGGGTCCGGGGAGATAGAGAGAATGAGAGGAGGATAAACCTGGGTGTTTTATCGATCAGCATATCAATCGTGGAAAGACACAAACATGGAGATAATAGAAAATAACGTGAAGGGAGGATTGGGCGAGGGGGTTAGAAAGGGGACCAATGATCTTTGTACAGGAAAACAGTAGACCACCACCGACGAAGTTCCATATTCATAAAGTGTTCCCAGCAAACAATCACCAAGAAAAATACTGGCATTCCACTTTGGAACGGTGTTCCCATACAATATCGTACTTCGTTTTAGCAATGGTCGTCCGCGAAAACAGCAAACGGGCCTGAATGAATTGCTAGTTTCGCCTCCGCCCCCCCCGAAGCGTAATTCGCCTTTCGATTCGCGGCACGCGTGTCTCACTGTTGCGACAATTGTCCGGGTCGATGGGAAAGAAGAAGAGTCGCAAGAGCTCGGTGAATGTGAACACACACCTCTCTTGAAACCCCCGGAAGAAAAAAAAAACAGGAAAAGAGCGAGGTCGATTAGTCTACGGAACGGCAATGTACATACGTTGCTGACTATTTTTAAAACAAGTCCTGGATCGATGGAAGCAGTGAGAGAGTTTCGCCTAGGATCATTTGGCCCGTTTCCAGTCTTCGTCTCCGAACGTTTGGCAAAGAAAAAAAAAACAGTACGGCGACCAACGTTTGAGCACTCACATTGTGCTAGATGCAAGATTGGTGTCCTCGTGTTTAAGCTGACCGTCTAGAGCAAGACCTCGCTTGTCTTTATTGTCAGCAAGCGTCGGCCTTAGAGAAAAGACCTTGCTCAGGGTGAATCCTGGCGCTACCCCTATACTGCCAGTGCAATCATCTTATTTTCCTTTTCGTCATTGCACAATATCCTTTCGGCATTTATCGCGCTCTATCATTGTACACCTAGCGTTAATACTAATCGGGACAGTCTCATGTAGTGCGTCACTTTCTTCGGCTGATTTTCCTGCGTACGGCTAGTCTACCATCTAGTTCCATACTTTCGCGTGCAATTAAATTCTTTAAATTCTTTAGGCTCGACTTTCAGGAAGCTAACTGCGAGAGAAACAAGACGAGCGTTCAAATCGATTCTCGTTCGGCTTCTTATTCCCAACTCTCCTTCCCTAGAGACGCCGAAAGAACCGAGAAACACGCTCGGCGCCCGATTTGAACGGTTGCCGAATTTTCGTCGCCCTGTTTTGCTCGAGTCGCAGGAACTAGTACAAGGTAGCCGCTGATACAAGTTATTCGATGCAATGCGAATACCCGAGGCGAAGTGAAATTTATCATGGCTCTTTGCAATTGATGTGCTCCTGCGCTAGGGTCGATAGATCTCGAGTGGCCGGTGTCTAGTCACGGTGGAGAATCTATTACTCGTAAATTTTCAGTAGCTGCCACGGGTGTGGGTATATAAAACACTCGTTCAGGGATATCGACCAATCCAGAAGACGGAATGTCTCGGGGTATTCTATAGACTCCGGGCGCCGTGTTCTCAAAGTACGTGCATACATGTATAATGTATAAGAGACATAAGATGCTAGGTCAAGTGGAACGAGTCAACCATGATCAGACACGCGACTCCTTGTTCTTTCTACCGCGGAAACGTCGCGAGTTCTGAATGTTTTCAGTAGGGAGACTTCGAAAAACTTGTAACTCTTGCGAACGCTTGGCAACAAAGAATGATGAAGAGATATTCGTACGTATTTATTTGCATTGCTTCTGCAGAATATAACTGAAATGGCAGTGTGTATGCGGCTGATTCGCTGCCGCGCATTCGCAATGACTAAATTTCACGTTTTCTACCGTTCGACTGTCTGAAAGAATAACAAATTGAATAATACTCACTCGCTCTCCGCTTCGGCGACCGTGCACTTGTACTGCGCCGTGGAGAACAGACAAATGTCCGCGAATTGCCTCACGGACACTTTGATCTTTTTAACAGACCGGTTGCTATTGTTCGCTATGTGTACGTTCACGGCAATGTTCTCGCCGTGGTGATAGAGCTCCTTGTCGAGGGACGCCTCGAGGTACAGCTTGTTCGGCGACATCATGAACTCTTTGCTGACTTCGACAGAGGGCTGCTCGCCTTGCTTCGAGGGCGCGTACATAATCTTTCGTATGGCCAATCTCACCAAGTCTCTGCAACGCGCAATTCGCGGCCGTGAATCTCGGCAAGCCAAACGTCTCGCGGAAAGCGGAGCAATTTGTTAAAAAAAACGGAAGGAAAATTGCGGGAAGTGGGAGAAAGGGTGGTGGGGTGGCTGTCTTTATCAAGATACACATGTATCGTACCGTTTGTGCGGTTTCTCGTCCTGCGTCGCACCCACGAATGCTTTAAATTCGTAGTCGACGCCGCATGGTTTGCCGGTGTCACCGGGCGCAGGTTGCAGCGTGACCGACGCAGGGCAATGGGGTGGCAGCTCGAAGTAAAACGGGTAGGCGTTGCTGCCCAATTTCCTGATCAGCCTCTCCTGCAGCCGCGTGAGCTCCCTCTGCTGGGAGCCAGGTACCACGGGATAGATCTGATCGGCCGCGAGGTAGAGGTCCTTGCGGAACGACAGCCCAAGAACGTCCAGGTCCTCTCTGCCATACTTGAACACGGCCAGAACATGGCCGAAGACTTTGCGGTTCTTCACGTCGTCCGGGTCAATCAGCACGACCCCGTCTGTAACCATTCGACAGCTATCGGTCAGCAGGCTTTAAGCAGCCATCGCGCTTGAAATTAATTGGCCGCCGAGTAAATCGAGCTTTTCCAATTGCTATTCGGAGGTGCGAGTGAGCAGACTTTCGAACCGGCCATTGATTCTTTCGCTTGAATGGATCGTTCCAATGACACACATACACACTCAGCGGCGCTAGTAACCCTCCACTGATATCGTGCAACGGCCGTTGCGCAACTGCTGGTGCAAGGTCAATCTCATCTTGATCTTTAAACTACCGACACGAGTGATCCACGGACATCTACACCCCGATTCGACTTGTTGATTTGTGATTTGGGAATCTTACCGATAGGGTCGACGTTGGTTATGTGATCGACGAAATCCCTTTTCCCAAGGTACACCGTGATCTTTCCATTCAGACTAGACTTCTTGAAGACACGAGTAGCTTGCCGCTTGCTGGCACTGTCCACAGTGTCCATCGCGCAGATGTCGGGCCCAACGATGGCCCTTAACTCATTTGAGTCCTCAGCCTCCGAGCACTCGGATTCTGAACTGTCCCACTGCGCAGAAAGATGAAAGGATTATCGTAAAAACAGGGGAGAAGTTCTCTTTCTTCCCAGGCTTTGCCTATTCGGCTTCGAATCGACACCAGATTCTTCGCGAGTGGCGAGGCGATTTTTAGCGAACAGTGGTCGGCCACTTCTCGACATTTACGTTCCATCATCTCGCACAGCACCGGCGTTCACCTCCGTTCGAGGACGCGACTCGCACGCATCGTGAATCGACAAAGCCGCTGCATACCGTGACGCGTAATGCACGCCGAAAAGGATGTTCATCGGTTGTGCTTTGAGGACGGCGCCACGTAAAACGGCCTTTTGATCGGCGCACCGTCAAAGATCCGCCAAAGAGAGGCGGAGGAGAAACAGTATGAAGAGGAGACGAAGAGAAGGTCTATGATACGTTTGTTTCGAGGGGAGCGCCCGATCAAAGCTCTGGGGGGCACACACTATATTTCGCGAAGGGTGTCTTCGAGGATCCGTTTCCGAGAGACAGCGTTTGACGCGCCGCGCCGCCTTGCTTTGTCAAGTGCACGGAGCTGGAACTTTGATTTTCAGTCTCGCAAATTTTCCAGCGAATGCACTTTGCTGATGCAAAGAGTCAAATTGGTCGGAGGAATTCTGTAATCGAAAAGAGAACCGTAGAGCTTTATAAATCGTCACCTTCGCCATCCTCGATTCACTGCGCTCTATCCCACGCCTCTGTTTTCTGTTTTTCTCTTATCCGAGAGAATTTGCTGCGCTAGCGCGATAAATAATCTAATCGCAGAAGCACGCCCGAGTAATCGTGTTTTAAAGAGCGTTCTTCGTTGAAATCGCTGGATAATCCGATAATAAGAACTTGCTTTCGCGAAACGCTGATTTCATATTTCGCGAACGCATAATTACATTGACACGAGCATTCCTCGATCGTTGAGTTCCTAACTTGTCGACGAAAACGTTGAACGCTTATTAGTTGACCAGGTTTCTTCGGTACAAACGGTCGCATTTTAACGGAGGAATAAATAATGCGCGTTGCGATCCAATTGGCTTCACTCGAAGCAACAAGAAACTTTGGCGACTGTAATTTCTTTCTTTCCTTACTGCAATAAAGTTGACAGGGCGCGTGTGTGCCTACAGATGTAAGGTAAATGTCCCAATACCTGAACATTTAAGGTATGGCGTACACACAATTGAGAATTTTTCAGTTATACAAATCGATTTATATAAAAACGATTTTGCAATTACATGGGGCATCGTGTGTACTTTATCATTAAAAAAGAAACACACATTGTAGGGGTGAATAATTTTGTGAAATATTCAAAATTCATAGACCTTACAATGGCCCAATACTTGGACAGCTTAACTAGTATGTCCCGGCGTCTCGATTTTACTGTCCCATTACATGGACACCTAATGAAACATCAGCAATTTGGATGTTTTCTAGAGAAATTAAATAAAAAAAACAACACAATAGCTTTTTCTTTTTGCATATTTCTTCTGCATAAGTAATTTATTCAAATCAGTAAAGAAACTTGAGTAAAAAGAATCTATTATTGAAAGACTAATTTTAAGGTTATCCGTAGTCGTGTGTAACATCGACTGCTTAGCAAATCAGATAAATCCAATACTAAAATGGTGTAAACCGGACAGTTCAAGAGAATAAATTGTTTTTTACGAAAGTGTTACAAATATACCAAATATATATATATATGAATATATTTTACTAAATATTTGAATAATTGAATAAAATACTTCTTTTTTGGGTAAAGCGAATATTAAATGTACTAATCAGTATTATTTGCACCAGTGTCCAGCTACTGGGACGTGTCCACGTATTGGGTCTTTTACCTTAATAAAATAAACAGAAAACTCGAGGGGCGAAAATGGCCGCGGCAGAAGCGCGAGAACCCGAGCGGCTTTTCAGCAACAAAGTGCAATCCCCGCGAGTGTTGAGGGCAGACTAAGCAGGTCTTGACAAATAGATGTCCATTTCAATCGACGCCCGTGTGATCCTTAATGCGATCTACCCAGCGATTCATGCCCGCTGGAGCGTGCAAACACGCGAGCAGGTTCCGTATCGGTTGCGAATAGCGAAGGCAAAAAAAGGCACCCCGGGGCGACACCGAAAATTCATTTTTCTGGCAGACCGAGATCCTTCTCCCCGATTCGCCCGACACAGTGAACGCTCGCCTCGCCGAGGCACTTTCCGCACCGTGAAATGCTGATGCCCGCGCGCAAGCACAAAGCCGTTTTCTCCAGCGAGGTACGCGTCGATCTGGAGATGTATCCGTCGTGAAACGCAACCGAGCGCGTTCGATCGAACATGCATTCTGGAACACGCGAATGATGCAAGCTAGATCAAGAGCGATCCGAATCGTTACAAGCGTACCTGTGCATTTAGCGTGATACGCCAGCGAATGGTAAAAGGAATCAGAGATGCGCGGGTTTCGCAATATTTCCGTAGAAATCCGTATTTTATGAGGCGGCCGTTAGAGTTCGCAAATGAGAGTGTGCGAGCGAGCTAGCAACTCCGTGCGGCGGTTGACGGAAAATCCGCTCGAACGGCAAACACCGAGATAAACGGTCCGCAACGAACGCAATGGATACATTCAAGATCCAACGATAGTTTCGAGCGACTCGCCGGGGGAATTATTACGGCACAATGGCACAATAGATTTAAAGCTGGCTAGGATTAAACGGCTGTCGGTTTGAACGCGTTCTGTAGCACGTGAGCGATATAAAGAGCCATTGCGAGAGCGACCGCACGTTGCGTTCCGTCCCGTCCCGTTCTGTTCCTGACGCAACGGTTCAGAAAATACTACGTACGACGCGGTTTAACATCGACAGCCAGCGCAGGCCAAGTCAGAGCTCCGTATAATTCCAGATTTCCAAGCGACAGATTCGTGGAGCCCGGTTTCAGGCAGACAACACACAGATCGCCTTGGAATAGACATCGCTTCGCGGAATCTCAGCGGGAAATGTCGAGACGAGAGTCGAGCTTCGCTTTTACCGTCGCTGCATAATCGACTAACCCAGAGCTCGTGGCAGAAATTAAATCAGCTGAGAGCGGAACACGGCGCCCTGCGAAAGACGGCGAAGCTGATAAGCCGCCGAATCGACTCGATTAGCAACGGGGAAAAAATCGATTTCGCTGTCGCGGGCCGTGGAATGGCACTGGTCGAGGAAGATGCAGTTGAGCGCGAGTTGGAACTTAATCTGTAACGTGGCTCCTACTCTGTCCGCGTAATTCGCGCAGCCACGTTGTCCCGATCCGAGCGAACCATGGCATTTCCAAGGGATACAGTCGTACGATTTCGTACTAATTACGTCACGACTATCATTTCCAAGCTGATTGTGAGGCGAACTGGTAAATGTGACGGGGGCTCGCCGAGCCTCCCAGGCAATCAGCCTCAACATGGCTCACGTGGGAAAACGCACGAGACTGAGCTGCATCAGCAGAGTGCTATTCTCAAAGCGAAGAGATATTCGAAGAACGGCGATCTTCGCTAAAGCGTTGCCTAATTTACCGCGGCGATAGAAGGCGAATTGTTCGAGACGGGATGAAAGCGTTCAGAAGATACTGAATTATGTTTGAAGGGGCAGGAAAATTGCTGCTCTAATGCTGCAATTTCCATCGGAAATAGACGCGTTTTCCACGGCTTTGATGCGGCAGAGTTTATATGATGGTTACGACGACACTTTGTACACGTGCACCGAACGAGGGTGCAGAGGTAATGAACGTCCCACTATACTAAATTGCAAAATTTATTACTTATTATCAGGAACATGCGTGCACTCGCATGTATCGCGCTGAGCGCGGTCAGAGGCCGTAGATCGCCAACGGGATCGTTTAAATTGCATGCAGAAAAGCATGGGAAATGGAAATGCCTGGGGGATTGGAGCTAGAGGCTCTGATAAATATTAAGTGAGAACGAAGAGGGTGATGATAAAAAAAAAAGAGAGAAGATAAAAGGGGCTTTGGTTGCATATTCGAAATGCATTAATCCTCTGGTAAATTCGTGGAGCACGTCTCGTTACCAGCAGACTTTAATCCCCGGGATTAAGCGGCGGCCGTATTTGTTATTTCGTGCGTTTGTTATTATTTTATTAAACTCGGGGAATTTCGAATTGATAGCGTGCGTGAGTAAGCGTGGGCATTGCGACACGATCGATAGCGCACCGATCGATCTACAGTAATTAAATATCTAGAGCATTTGTCGTAAATATCCGAACTGCTTTAACCTACATTGCTTCTGCAAACTTCATTATTTCCGCGGAGCTTTAATCAACTTTTGTCTCCGTCAATATTTCGTTACACAATTTCCATACAACGGGGTGGCGCTCGAGTAATTGTTTAGCCGTGTAAGAAATTTGCTCGTACGATACCTTTTCGTAATTCTAATTGTTCATCGGAACATGATAACCCGAGGAAGATAAGTGTTTCAACGACTTTGTACGAAAGTCTTGAAGATATGAAATCTTTCGCGACAAACCCGACGAGCGGCGGCAAGGAAATGCTGCGATAAAATCGTAGACGAGCACGCCTCCCGTACAAATGAATTATTAAGCCTGCTAATTAGACCGGCTGTATATTAACTCCGACTCCGACGATAAAACGTTTCCGATTCCACGTGAGAAAAGCGATCCAGAAGTCGCGCGGACACCGTTTACAATGGAAACGAGTGAAATACTACCTTGCCTCGTTCCCGAGGAATGTAATTGTGTTATCAGTGCCAAGAAGAACCTATTAAAAACGGATTTCCACGGTTGTTACACTGTCAGTGTAAAATTGCAGGCGAAAGATCCAGAAAGAACGTCGAGGATTGCAATTGTTTTCCTTCCATTTTCACCACCGCGCTTCCAGATTAAATTCCGCCGATCCAATTATACCGAGCCGTAAGTCAGCCAGCTACAAAACTTATGCGGACGTTCTATGAAAGTTGAACGATCCATTATTTCACGCGACGCTGCGACACGGTATCAATTTCACTTATATCAAGCTCCAGTGGCTATTTTCTTCGCTTCAGAAAATTATATATTTCACCATTAAACTGATCGACGCCTGCGCCCAAGTGGCTGGCCCCGTGATCTGCTTGAAAATCAAAACGTACATATATTTATTCGCCAGGAGCGTATCATCGATCTGGGAAACGTGTCGCGCGATTTAATCGCCGGTTGCACGATCGCGCCTTGTAATCTTCAACGACGCATTTAAGGCCATAACGAATTCCAAAGAGAACCTTTCGACTGTTTAAAGGTTACCGTCATCGCATTTGCATCGAAAGCCGAACATGTGGCCGCACGCTGGCGCTTTGATGCAGGTCATGGTTCGCGGCCAAGCGATCCTCATTTAGAAGCTTTGACAGTTGCTCGCCCTTTCCCAGCGACTGGGGCGCAAGGGCAGAAAGTTTCCACGTCAGACATTTGTGTGCAAAGCCCGATAAGCAAGTAGCGGTATCGAGTGCTAATCTATGAGAAAGGTTGCATGCTGTTGGATCGATCGCGGCAGCCAAACGTCGAGACCCGTCGGGCGTATAGTCTTCGGCTATAGGCAGGATTCCTTCGGATTTCTTAATTAGTCTCTACGTGGCTGTTTAAAGAATCAACCGGTCCCCCGAAAATCCTTGTGCCGGCCGATCGGTACCTGCCGATATGACGGCCACGCGACGCACGACACGCGATTAAATTCCTCGCTCTCGTATACGCGCGCGCTCTTTCTTTGTGACGCACGTAGAGGCACGCTTGTTATATTCATAGCGAGAGTACTTCCAGGAATCTTAACGGCGGATTTGAACGTTAAACACGCCGCGGCTAGAATACCGGCTCGTTACGTTCAGTTATTTTCGGGTGGACTATTAAAATTTTCAGTCGTCGAACGCATTTAGGATCCGCGTTCGAAGCAGAGAAACCCGGTACAGTCGGACTTGCCCTCCAGCACTGACTCGATCATTCAGCTTTCGAAACGAAATTTAGGCATCGTAAAGAAGGTGGGCTGGTCGGAGGATGGAGCGTTTGCGAGTCGGGGATCGATCATAGCCCCTCGATGAAATTCGATAAACATTCCGCTGCTCCTCAGGCTGCCGGAATGTCGTGGGAATCGGTGGTTATTCTTTTTTAAAAGCCGGAGGAGGTACCGCGGTAGGGCAACGATATCCGTGAGAACGATTTTTGCGGAGACATGCCGGCGATCCCGCGATCGCTCGCAGGGACTTTAAACCGGTATGATTTGGATACCGGTATTACGTCAACAAAGCTATACCGAAACCGATATCGTACCAAAACAGATGTGTACCGAAACCGTTATAGGACCGAAATAGGCGAATACCGAAATCGTTAAAGTACCGAAAGCGAAATAAATACCGGTATTTTTCCGGTTCTTCTTTCGGTGACATGGTAGATTAAAGTAATATCTTCGTAACGCTTATTAATTCGAGCTGTAAAAACACCGACATAACGTAATATCTTTTCCTAAAAATACCAATATATTAGTATACGTGTAGCGTATAGATTCTTGTCTGATAATATTTTGAAAACTGTAATAAAATCCGAAAACCGAAAAAATTACCGGTATATATAGGTAAATATACCGGTATTTGCATATATCGGTATGACGTCATACCGGCATTTGCATATTTCAGTTTCTATAAAGGTTTTGAAGATGGAACCGAAAAATATCGGTATCATACCGGTATTTTCAGTTTCGGTGGAAGTCCCTGATCGCTCGAAGCCAATTTCTGTGTCACGATCAATCCGGATGTGCGCGCGGGCACGATATGTTCGTCAGTCATCGAATACCTACTAATTCAAGGCCGACCAGTTCGCGGAGCCAGAGGTCCTTGATCGGTTTTGCAATGATCGCGCGTATCCGCGACGGCGAATTCGTGCGGCGCACGATTTTTCGCGGCTGATCGGAAACTGAATCGCGGCGATTCTGTTCACCCGAATCCCTAATATGTACCGTAGCCAATTTCGTTGAACGCTTACACCGGTAGTAACTCGTGTGGCATTTATGGAAATCTGTTGCAGGGAGGACCCAATTAATTTGGTGTTTCAGAAAAATTTATTTCGCTGCAGCTCGCGTCTCGTGCTCGCAAGACATCGCCGTTTCCTCAGGCGAAAAAGAAATTGGGTTAATTAATGCGATCTCGTGATTCGCTTCACGCGAGTCACGCCGCGTGTCTCGCGATCAAAGTTTCCTACGTGACCTACACAACTTACTGCGACTTGTGCAAATGATTCGCGGACCGTATGAAAAATTGCAACATTGCTCCGTCTACCTCGCAGAATGATATTATTTACATTGCAAATAAGCAGCGGCGGGGCTCGTGGCGCGCACGATTTTCTTACTTCTCTTTTCGTGATTACGGGCAAACTGGGACGAGCAGTATCGGTGAAAGCGCAGGGCTATATTTTACGTCGTTGCGTCGGGGAATGTTATTAAAATTCTACTAATAACCTGCGGGTGGGTTGAATGCACGACGGAAGCAGGCAAATTCTTTCTGTTATACCATGCCGGCCACGTAGCAGAGACGGATACAATGAAATTTATTTTTAATCTATTATTTGAGGATTTCCTTATGATCACGTAAGTACTCGCCGCACGAGATCTCTCACTTGTCTCTTTGCTAAGAAATGAAAAATCAATAGTCAATTCTGATCTAAGTAGTTATCTTAAGGGGACTAGGCAGTCGTTTTTCGTGAGAAAGAGACTCTGTCCTTTATTTATTTGTAAACAAATGAAAGCACATCCAGATATATGCTTTTACCCAATGTTTATTACTACCATACAGATTGAAAAAAAATTAATAAGAAATATATATGTGCTTTAAAAATGGCGCTGCCGACGGGTAAACATTGTAACGTTTTTCTGTCGTTTTGCTTTAATATCGGTCTTAAAATGTGACGTAATCCGACTTCAAAGGTGAGATTCTAGTTTGTTGGATTCATAGTTTCCGCGCAAACCTATAAAAACAACAATTAAATCAAAATCATGCGATTGGTGGCTGAAAAACGGCGATTTTTCCGAGAAAAATTCGTTCTTATTTGTGCGCTGCTAAAATCCGGTGACTCCTCAATTTTTTTATGAAAATCTCGAATTTTTACAGACCATATCAGAGGTTTGCGGCGAACTGGCACATGTTTTACACATCCTGTAATTTTTTTCAAGTCGATCTGAACCTCCATTCGTTCGCAATCAGGAAAAAACCAAGAGAAAAAAAGATTCGAGAAAATCGCGTTTAAAGTTTCTGGGCAAAGGCGACGCTATAAGTTACCGCTTGATCTGTTTAGCTGCCAAATCAACAATTTCGCGAATTTTAATATAACCCAAACGGCATTTTATTCAGAAAAAATAGTACTTTCGGAAAATACAATAAAAAAAATCGATTTTTCGACTGCCTAGTCCCCTTAATGTATAAAGCAGAAAGTGTTTGTGTGTTTGTCTGTCGCCTAACAACTTTCGAACGGTAAACTCTGGGTTCGCGAAATGTGCCCCAGCTAATCCAGATGAATGTGACTATTTTCAGAACAAAAATAAATACATTAAAATTTTTTTTTATAAAATTAGAATTTAAATTTCGGGCGAAGCCGAGTAGTAAAGCTAGTCCTATATAACCATAAGTTCGTAATTAAGGAATATGAATGTAAAATATAATATCCCAAAAAACACATACAGTATCATAAGTATCATATTAAATTATTTGTTTTTTTATATATAAGTGTGTGTTATTTATTTGTATTTTATATCTATTTTATATTGCAGTTTATTATTTTAATATAATTTTTACTATAATTACTATATTTATGTACTAAATTTCAGTTAACTTAATTAGAACAACTTTTAATATAAAAGTGAATTATCACCACACTGTATGTATTCCTTTATTTATGTCCCAAATCCCCATTAAAGTGCCGCACTGTGCGCCATAACAAGTCAAAAGTCAAGCCTGAACTGAAGAAACTAGTTTCGCCGTTACGTTGATTTGCTCGGGCGCGTTATTGTTGGAAAAAGTGCTCACGAGGGATGCCGAAGTTTTAATCAAGCACAGATGACATTCATGGGATCGCGAATACGAAAACGTATAGTGGAAAGTTTTCGTGCGTGAAGAATACGCCGTGGATATTACGTTGTTCTTTGCCCGGCGTCGTAAAGTTTTAATGAAAGATCCGAGAAGCGACGATCCCCCATCGCGATTCGAAAGAATTCGAAGGGTGACTTTCATTTTCGCTTGGCTTTCAGCAGAAAGCTACGAGCCTCCGTTATTATCTTGTTTAACGAGGACGAAATTTCACTAGCCAGGTTTTGTGACGCGATTTCGAGGGTGCGCACAGTACATAATGACATTTTTCTTTTCAAATCAGTCTGCGGGTCGTAATTTTTCAGTAAACCCGACAATCTTTTTTTTTAAATTCTTCGCAATTAAATTCTCTATCGAGCTGTCCGGCCCGAATTTTGAGTCTCGTTGCCGATTTGTTTATATTTAGCGAAATATACCGCACTTTAAGTAGATCAGTATCGATAGAGAATTTAATTCTGAAGAATTTAAAAAAAATTGTCAAGTTTACTGAAAAATACGTACCTGTAGACTGATTTGAAAAAAAAATATCAGGTGCCAGTGTGTTCGGCTAAGTAACGCTGACCGAAGGAATTAGAGGTGCGAAAGTAATCAGAGTTATTAACCCTCTAGGGACGGGGATGTTTTAAACTTAACGTAGAATTTTTTTGAGCGTTAAAATAGTCTATTTTATACTTCGGATTTGGAAGCTACTCGTTAGTTTTTTTAATTTTTTTTTAATTTGTTTATAACAATATAACAAAAAAAAGTTTAATTTCGGGTTCTGATGGTACAACAGTTTCTTCTCTGCCTACTAAAGGTCACTATACCTATCAAATCTCGATCTTATTGATGGAACGTAAATAAAAATGTGTTAATCTGAATGGGACTCTGGAGTCCCAGTCGTCCCTAGAGGGTTAAGAGGAAGTCGATGCGATTAGAAGAACTTTCAGTATCATTCGTGGCGTTCCTTAGCCGTTTTATCGCCCCGGCACAAACAGCGCGGCGAAACAATCCCGTCTTAATTGCACCGCCTTTCACGATCTTCCGGTGCTGTAGAATCTTCCGGTCAGATTGACGATCGCCTTCCGGTCTACTGACTCCTCGAATAAAGCACACCGACCACGGAAACAGGTGGCGGTCTGGCAGAGGATGACGAACGGCCGTAACGCGGTTCGAGCAGCCGCGCGAGAATGCCCGTTTAAATCCAGCGAAAGTCACGCAGCTACCGTCCAAATGACCTGTGCAGTCGAATTACACGGGGGAGAGGTATCAAGACACGAGGGTCTTCTTCGTAGAAACAGATTCCCCGTCGATTATCCGAGGGCCGAAAATAAACGGGGGTTGATCGCCCCGCAATACCGTTCGAGCTGAATAAGCAATTCATAAGCCGCCGAGTCGCGATCGATGTTGGCCCCTGTCGCCGAAATGCACGGGTCTACGTCTACGACGTCGCGGAACGGTATTCGAGCCAATGAATGAACCTTATCTCGCAAGCTAGTCGTCTTCGGGCCGTGGCGCGATAACAGGAACCGCTTCGTTATCTGCCCCAGTTCGCGACGTTCCGCCGACTTCCACCGCGGAACTCTGACCACGCTCATTCCAGCTTTCAGCATCATCCCCTTCGAGAAATCCTCCGAAAACAATCCCGAGAATCACTCTGGGCGGATTAATATCCCCTGTTGTCGGCGAAGATTCGAGGAGAGGACGCGTCGGGGGCCTTTATTACGGCGCAGAAGGTTTTCTCTGCTAAGCGACTAGCATTCCAGAAATGCCTATCAATTAGCGAATGAATCACACGCTTCGCGATGCAGATCGCCGTTTTTCCTGGCCGCGAAGCAGTATCTCGAAATCGACGCGACTCGCGAAGGATATACGGATCGTCGATTACGCATACAATGAATCCTCGATCCCATTGTTTGATCGTGATATCCTCCGCGCAGCCTGTCATCGATCACCGATTGAATCAAGGACAGGGGGCATCGCAGAACAGACAGCAAGGCTGCGTTTTCACTCTGTTGCGACAAAAGCCGTGATTTCAATGGGTAACCGCGTGTAGATCTGGGTTAGGTGAGCTCGCGATTAGAAAATCTCGGATAGATGTAGGGTGACTGTACCTAATATCGCCAGGCAAAAGTTAAGTCGCTGTCACTTGAATAATAATTGATATTTTTGCATGCAGTTCGTTTCAAAGTAAAGAGAAATTATTCATCTTTCATGTAGCATAAGTTAGAATCGTTGAAACCTACAAATTTTTAATTAGGACTCAAAAAACGCAAGACATGAAAAAATCGGGTCCTGAAAAAGGTGTACCTAATATCGCCTACTCAAGAAATATTGATTAATTCATGTATATATGAGTTTTTAAAGTCATTTTCACATGTGCTTTTATTATTTCTTGCTCTATAAATGTTTTTTTATCCATCTTTGATTTCATTTTTATTAGAATAATATAGAAATTTGAAAATATAGATTTGTAAAATATTTTATTTTTTACGTTCCGATGTACATATTGGACAAATATACTTTATTTCGGTTGCTCCGCACATTTCGTGACCTCACCTGTAACAAACATTACATCGAAACCATTGTTCTCCGGTAGGCGGTATTGAGAACACGCATACTGCTAAAAGAAAAACGCTATTTTCATTACGAAAAATAATTGAATCGATTTAATTTCTTAAGTACATC
Source organism: Andrena fulva (assembly GCA_946251845.1). Taxonomy (NCBI): domain Eukaryota; kingdom Metazoa; phylum Arthropoda; class Insecta; order Hymenoptera; family Andrenidae; genus Andrena; species Andrena fulva. The sequence continues at coordinate 52,739,768 of OX276329.1, read as the reverse complement.
ATTAATTAGGTATTTCTAGTAGATATTCCTGCATTCACAGAATTATTAGACTTACCTTCTCCGAATGTGATGTAAAATTGTGACAGTCCAATAAATTTTTACACTATTAAGATTCTCTAAAATCCTTCCCTTTCTGTAATTGTTGATCACATGCTGCTGCAATTACAGTCTTCCTACATATGTTTAGGTACTAATTCAGTGTATAACCAATAAATTTTAGAGCTTACTTTGCAAGATATAGCGAGTGGCGATATTAGGTACAGTCACCCTATTCCACGCATCGCTCCGATTACTGGCCAGCGCTTCTCGCCACAGATTGACGATCCGTGAACTACTGTTATTAACGGGTTATCGATTTCGATCGCAGAATCGCGACGCAAACTGACGCTAGTTGCGACCTTCGAACTCGGCACTCAGCCGAATTAGAAACTTTTTTTTTGTTGGGCTTCCATCTGCACGGTCTCGCTGCGATAAAGAGACTTGTAGCTTGCGCAATGTTTAATAGGCTTCGCCGGTCGCGCTGATTAGCAGGCTTTGAATCGTGATTTCGGTACAGCGACACGTATTTTGGAGTCTGATATTATAATTCGCGCGAAGAAGGACGATCGTCTAGCTGGAATAAACCCGCGAGTACGAGTGATTCTTCTGTCGCAGAAGACAGAGAAATTTCTGGCGAATTTCCCAGTGTAAATGAGAATTTATCCAAGGTAGGTAGTTCATTGGCGGAGCTCGCACAGCGCGGCTTGATTGCGCCACAGCGATTCAACGGCATGGAATTTCAATGGAATGCGTTTATACCGCCGCTGTCATTTGTGAAACTGTATCGGTGGATATCGTGAAAAACCTTCCCCTTGGAATTGATACCCTGTGAAACAGAAACTACCCGAACTTTGCGTACGATCAAACGCCGCGGTGAAATGGAAAACGGGAGCTGAAAGGCACGGCGATACCTAGGCTGTCGCTTATCGTGAATTCTCTGTGCGCCTATACGGTGCCCAAACATTTCATTTGCAATTCGATCGGGCAGATACTCCAGGAACCATTTACTCTTCCTCTCCGGGAAATCATTGCTGATCGACGATTATAAATAAGGTAAATGTCCCAATACCTGGACACGTCCCAATACTTGGACACTAGTGCAAATAATACTGATTATTCCATTTAATATTCGCTTTATCCATAAAAGAACTATTTTATTCAATTACTCAAATATTTAATAAAATACATTCATATACATATTTGTCTTAGTAAACTTGTAACAGTCGTAATAAAAATAAATTTTCTTGAACTCTCCAGTTTACACCATTTCAGTATTGCTCTTCTCTGATTTGCTAAATTGTCTTTACTTTTTCTTAAGCGAATATTATTAATAATGTTTAGTATATTGGTACAACTAACACATTGTTAGAAAAATGGTACCTTGTAGTATTATTTTTTGATTGGAAGATTAAAACTAAAGTTCGTATTAGTTTTTTAGTCGCGTGTCTATCTACTGGTACAGTGAAATCCCGGAACGGCCCTAAACCTGACCATGTGTGCAAACTGTGAAACAAGTACGCGTCGTTGTTGACACAATAATAAAATAATTATTTAACACCTTAGCAAGTATTACTTTGTATTCTTGTTATCTTGTTTTAATGATAATATTTAATTCATGTGTAAAATTCGTGTGTTACACACGAATACACATAACCTTAAAATTAGTCATTCAATAAATAGATTCTTTTTACTCAAGTTTGTTTACTGATTTGAATAAATTACTTATACAGAAGAAATATGCAAAAAGAAAAAACTATTGTGTTGTTCTTTCTATTTAATTTCTCTAGAAAACATCCAAATTGCTGATGTTTCATTAGGTGTCCAGGTAATGGGACAGTAAAATCGGGACACCGGGACATACTAGTTAAGCTGTCCAGGTATTGGGCCATTGTAAGGACTATGAATTCTCAATATTTTACAGAATTATTCAATCCAATAATATGTTGTTTTTTTTTAATGATAAAGTACACACGGTGCCCCATGTAATTTCAAAATCGTTTTTATATAAATCGACTTGTATAACTGAAAAATTCTCAAACGTGTTTCCGGCGTACCTTAAATGTCCAGGTATTGGGACATTTACCTTAACTGTTGATGCCGATGAGTGAGAGGAATCGTGTTGTTGCTCGCGGTGCTAAATACTTGTTAATAAACGCGACGAGACTAGAAATGTATCAGCGAATCAATTCTTTATATTCGCCTGTTCCATTAAATTTCATTCTCAATTCGGATTGTCGCGTGTACGTTTAGGAATAACACTGTCTATATACAGTTGCGTTTCCATGCGCAGTGGATTAGGAGGAGCGTAATCTTCGCGCGAGTGCCGACGCGATACGTCGACGGGATAATTTGCGTTATCACGGCGGGGGGGGGGGGGGGGGGGGGGGGGGTTCCCTGCGCCGACCGTAACATCAACGGAAACGCAAATACGATCGAGCAGTGGAAAAAGATCTGCGCGCAATGGTGGATCGTTGAACAGCGGTAAAGGAAGAAAGAAGTAGAAAGGGGATGGAAAGTAAAGCGCGTGCAACGGCAATGGCGTTTTTCGCGCGAATCCGCTGTCGAAATATCGATAAGCGAGCCGGAAAAGGTTTTGCGTGCAGAGGCGCATTTAATTTCGCTTGGTTGCCGGGGAATTAGTATGCGATGCGGCGTGCAACGACGCTGTGTCGTTACGTCCGCGTTCGACCACGTCGAATTAAGGGAACGATATACATATGTAGCCTGGCTAAGGAAATCGCGACGTAAGCACAGCGCAGCCACGCGCAGCGAGCAAAACGCGCGCATACAAACAAACACACAGGCACAGGCTGCTCCCACGGTGCTCGGCCATTTTCCCATGGATTTCGTGCAACCGGTTCCGAAAACGTACCGGGAGCCTTTAATGCGTGAATGGGACTCTGTACGGTCGCGGCCATTCACCTCCCGCGATTTGGCCAGAGGCCTAGGCTTTTATTCGTACGCATCCTACCGAGCGGGTGCCGACTTTTTCCACGCTACGCGCTCCCGGCCAAACGTTTCCTTTCCTTTTGCCCCGTTTCCTCCCATTCGTCGCTTCTTTCTTTCCCCCCTTTACGCGGGACAGTTGGCGGTCGGTCACGCGTCTCACGGGATGCCCGAGAATTTCCCACAGAAACGTTGGACTGGCACGAGAAACAGATCGATCGCGCGGCAGTGTACCGTGCATTCGTTTTCGGCCCGCGAGAAGGCTCGTCAAAGTAATTTCCCTCGAGGAATGTTGACACACCATCGGTCGCACGTCCATCACGCCGAACGCGCTACTTTTTTCTTTTTCGCTCCCCCCCCCCCGTGTCCCAGTGCGTGCACGTATCGCGATGGCACGCGGATTATGAATCAGTTTCGATAATTGCACGACGACGAATCGATCGTATTTCGGATGTACTTTAAAGGGCACGCTTGCTGCGTTGGACTTCCTACGAGCTTTCCTAAGCGCGTAATCGTAGCACGGCACTAAATTTGGGGGCAACGGGAGGGGTACGCCAGAGCGGCGCAGAAGTCTGCTTTAAAACCAGACACAAATGCTTAACCTATATTTCCGAGTAAATTGCAAGGAAGGGCCGGGGGTCGGACTTTCGATTTCGCGGTTATAGATCTTGCCGCAGGCCACCGTCGGTGGATGCTCGCACGACCGACGCGACGGTCGGCTGTGCCTATTCGCGGCGACGGGAAACGTGTTCCCAGCTCGGCGATTGTTTACAACGACGGTGAAAGAGGGAGATTCGGTTTTCAAACGCAACGCATCGCTCCTATCCCCCGGGAATTCTAATGCAATATCTCGGCGGGTTGGCGCGTGTGACCGACGGAAAATGAGGTGCGACGGTCCGTTTCTCACGTTTGTGAAAATGCTACTTTTCACGCGGAGCTACACCACCGTTCTGTTTAATACAGCACCCTCCGGTCGCGCTCTCGCTCCGAGAGCCACGAGCAACCGAAACGTCGTCGCGTGAACGTTGTAGCGAGATCTTACCTAATGTTTCTTGGCGTCGTGGCCCACACCCTTTTCGAGTCTAGACCAACTGTCACTGGTGACGCCTACGGTCGCACACGAGCCTTCGCCGCGACACGCCGCTTCACGACACCCACCGCTTTCCTCTTATTTACGTGGAAAACGCGAAATGTACAAAGGAGCGGAATCGTCAGAAACGTACACTGACTGTGATTACTTCGCGAATGCCCCGAGCACGTCACGTATCGAGAAGCCAGCGCCGCAGTGCGAACTGCTCGCACGCTGCCTCCTGCTTCCGAAGCGCGTCTAGGGTTTTTTGCCGCGACCACTCCAGTCGTGCCTGTAAACAGTAATTTTTTGTTTACATTCGAACCTTTCCTTCTTCGCGTGTACGTTTTGAGTGGACGTCTCCGATCAACTTGCCCGGTACTTGTCACCTCTCGATTTCTCTTGCGTCTTACACGCTCGAGGAAATCGCTTCGTTTACCCGGAGCCGTTCTCGCACGAAAGATTTAACGGCTCGGTTAGGGCAGCCCGGACAGTGCTAGGTAAAAATCACAACGAATTATTTAAAATACTACTTTAAACAATGGACGCCAAGGGGAATGCAAATAAAACAGTATATCAAATGTAACGTGTAGCCGAACAATTAAACGATAATATTTTATTCTGCTTTGTACTTTCAACCTTAAACTGCAAACGATAAAGTAGCTTGCCACAGAGAACATAAGGCTCCCGGATCCGTCATTTCGCATAGAACCATGTTCCGTTTCCATCGAATTTCGGAACGAAGCTCCTCGTCTGTCGTTCATTCCGTCAAACGCGTATTTCGTCCGCCTCCGTTACCTCTGCTCTATTAATCTCCCTCGAACAGAGTCCATTAAGAACCAGTTTTACTCTCCCAAACAGCAACATGGTAGATGACACGAACGACGAAACGATACCAAACAAATCTACCGAATGTAAAAACCATCCCGAAATGACGGCTGCGGAGGAACGTTCCGAGTATTTCAATAAGCTGGAGAAATGGTTGCACGAGGCGTACGCTTGGCAAAGCATGGCCACGATGTTTCCGTATTACCTAATGTCTGGCCAGATACTGAATCCGGCGTCTGGTACGATCGTAGTTATATTCCATCTCTCGCAGTCCCGCGACAATTTATATATATGTCCGTTGCATTTCCTCGACACGACAAAATTATTCTATAAAATAGAATAATTATAGGTATACCGGCGTTCTCGTCTCAAATACCGAATATAGCGAGTACGCAAAGGTTGCTCATCGGCGCGACCGGCCAGCCGATCGATCCGCTGAGACAGAGAAGGGCCCAAGACCGTATAGGACCTCCATTCCAACCTCCTGGAACCGAAGGTAGAAGGTTATAACGGCTGCGTTCAGCGGAACAAACCGCTACGTAGCCGCTCACTGATTTTTCGCTGAACGCTGCCGCTAGGTTGCTGAGCGCTCAACACGTTTAGCGAGCGGTCGCCATTCTTTCGAGCGTAGATAAACTCCGCTACTTTTACGGAACGTGTTGAGTTGCTACAAATATCACTACCCTGCAAAGTGCCGTTCAGCGGAACCAGAACCGATCACCGTTGAGCTCAGCGAGCGGCTACTGAGCGGCTACGTAGCGGTTTGTTCCGCTGAACGCAGCCAATGATAACTCCCGGGTTCGTCGCATTCCGACAGAGGTTCAGCCGGTATCATATCTGCTTCCGATACAAAAACACTGCATTCCGCGCAGTCGGCTCTATCGTATGTAGTCTGTCTGTACATCCGCGTACGCCCTTAAACAGTAACGTATGAACGTTCCTCGAATGCAGTATTTTTGAAACATATATACGTCTTCGTTCGTTTATCATTCGATTTAAGGGTGACTGTGTTTATTGGAATCTGAGGGCACGTAATCTTTCAGGTTTCGAGTATCGCATACCGCCGGTATGGAAACGATTCGCCGCCGAGCTGATAGATTTGACAATGTTATTCCTCTTGAAATTCTCCATCGCCTTTATCGCCATCGACGTTTTCGCTTTCATGTACGTAAAATCGGATGGACCGCGCATGGACGGTCCGTCCTGCTATATACTTTTGATATCCTTTATATTTATCCGCGGATGCGTTCTTCCAGAAATATAGACGACTTGCGGATGGACTTGCGAATCGATTATAAAATGGCTTTAGACATGACGTACGGGATGTTAGTGTTAGAAATGATCCATCGCGTGATAGTTTGCATTTTCGAGGTGAGAGCGACATCGCTGAGAGCGGCGCTGAGGATCGGTTAACTGAGATTGAGAAATATTGTAGGCATTTTGGCTGCAGCACGGCGTAAATGGCCGTATAGGCGGCGCGACCCCTGGGAAATCTATGATGGGACTGAGGGTCGTTCAGTGCCGCAACGTTACGCCTGTCGACCGACCTGATGACCCCAATCTTGTGCTTGTTTCACCAGGAACAGATTTAGGTCTGCCGCTCGCGCTCGGCCGATCGGTGGTGAAAAACTTGATCTCGGCAATTCTGTTCCCAGTAGGCTTTACGCTATTTTTCTTTAGATTTAATCGAACCGTTTACGATCTACTTTGTAACTCTATCGTGGTCGAGGATCCTTACAGAAACTTAAACATCAACAGACTCCATCAGCAGTGAATGTATCACTCGAAAGGTCCAGATATGTATGTATGCGCGGGCGTATGTCATATGTATATAAAGTGTATAAATCCACCATAGGCGATGTTGCGAGGTATTTTTCTAAAGTAAAAGGTGATTTATAAATGTACCAATGTAATCTACGAAGACTATGTAATATACCGAAACCGAATGTTTACAAGCTATTTAAGGAGGAACAGTTAATTACATTAATCCTACGAGAAATGTACAGATTCTAACTATTACAGTAATTAATAAACCATTTTATAGTTTATCTTTAATCGTTTCAACGTTCAATATCTGCCCTCCAGAATAGAACAAAGAGGGTTTCAGGGGATTCTGTTTTCTATCGTATCGCGCGTAGCGTTTCGCTTTCGATTTCGCTGTTAAATTCGAATTACGGTTGTTTTAAGGGGGTATAGGACTATTGAACGACTGAAATCGACGGTTTCTTGTCGGTTGGATTGCTTAGATACCAAATAATCACCATACTGACACTTTTCACAGTTTTTTATTTACGCATTAACGAGTAATGTAAAATAAAAAAATTGTCAGAATGTTGAAAATTATTCAAGTTATTTGACGCTAAAGATGGTCCCGCGTAGCGCGCAGCTGTAATTGGTGTACATAGTCCCAGGTGAACCAATCATCTAAGAGCAAAATGCTTTGGGACGATTAGTTTGTACACTAATGCATATTGTGTGGAACTTTGGTGGCGAATTTAAACAAAAATTTTAAAAGTTACACGCGAATTAAGTTTTCTCCACATTTTTACGAAATAAAATCGTCTTTAATCAGTTATAAAATGTGTTTACAAACATCCAATGTTGATGCGGAAATTCCACACGATAGAGAAAGGAATTCTACAGCTCCAGTTAAAATTTTAAGTGAAAATATTCATTCGTTCAACAGTTATGATGTACACCGTGTTTAAAAATGTAGTTTCGAGATAAACGGCTTCAAAGTTAAGTCCCATACGCCAATACCGCTCTGCGAGGCCGTTACTCGACGGTGCACTCAATTACGTTCAGCGCTATAATTTCCGTAATTATTCGAATTTCCTCACGATACATTGTTGTAAATGTTCACAAAGCATGGCACTTTCAGAATTAATAATAATAAAAAAATCGATTTTTCGAGATTTCAATAGTCCTATACCCCCTTAAGTTTTATTCAGCGTCATTGTTATGTTAGTCCGGTTTGAACGTTTGAACGCCATCTGGGGAGAAGGCGGCTGGCGACTAACCAATGACGTCACTTCCCAGTTAAACGTGGCTGCCTTGCGATTCAAGGAAGGAGTGGCTTTGCGATCTGTCAAGTTAAATGATTCCTTCTGACAATTAATGACTCGTTGCATCGGTTAAGTTCTGCTCGTTACTTCGGTACTGATACCTCGCTGTGCAGTAGTTCTGATATACAAGGAAAATGTCATCCTCGGGTGATTTTGGAAACCCGTTGCGGAAATTTAAGCTTGTCTTTCTCGGCGAACAGAGCGGTATGTATTTTCCCCATATACTTCCGTTGATTTCCGATCAATATTGCCGATGCACCTCGCGGTTTTATCATCTCGGTGATATCTTCTCTGTCGAGAACCAGCATTTTTGTCCGTTCCCGACCACTATTCTAGGTTATAGATCAATATTTCCGCTTACTCTGTAATTTAATAGTTGCGATCGAATTCGGCGTCTTTCTTGTTGTCACCTTTTCAACCTTCCGTTCAGCCTTCCTCGTAATATATTTCCTTACATTTCGCGATTACCCGCGATTCAACGCGGACTGGTAGAAACGTACTTTCGGTCCGATTTGCAGAAATATGTAATACCATTGACGTTCATAATTCATTCGCCATCCTTTGTACGGTTGTACGGTGTATTTGTTTCCCTTTAAGCAATCGCAGAATACATCGGAACAGCGTTATTTCCGGCGCGATTGAAAAATCTATTGGTAGTGGATATGGTTAAATAATTTGTGCTTCCCTGGAAGACGTAATGGTTTCACGATCCGCTTAGTTTATGTTTATTTAAATTATCAACAATATAAAGTCCAATTGCTAGCCTATCGTCGTATAAATCTTTAATCCGACGTTCGGAGACATCGTTAACTTTAACTCTAATTTCGTAAGTATTTAATAACGCTTAACCGACTTATCGCGTGGTTCCTGTGATTTTGGTGTTGCAGTAGGGAAAACGTCTCTCATCACACGGTTTATGTACGACAGCTTCGACAACACGTATCAGGTACGAAAGCAATGGTTTCTCGATATATACATATGCATGTGTTATAATATTTGTATGTACTCTCTGTTTTCTATTTTGTTCTTAAATTTAGTTTAAATATATAATATAGCAATAAGGGTTCGATTAATCCGTTAAACGATCGCATAAATTCATTCGCCATTGAGATTTATTTTACACGCTTTGTTTACGCATATTAAACATCGTGGAATTTACAAGATCTCACGCTCTTACGAATACTTAATTAAAGAGCCTATTACTCGCCTCCCTTATCGTTCAACCCACATAAAAATCTCGCGAGATCATCCGAGTCCAGTGACACACTTTCCAATGACCTTACGAGAATACAGCGAGTCGTTAATTTCATTTTGTCACGCGCCTCGGTTAACCGAGCTCGATAAGAGCTTTAAAGCGATAAAATGTGTTTCCATTCCACGAAATAGTCAATATCAGATGGCAGGGGCAAATGCTAGCAGGAGAGGCAGTAGGGAAGCCAAGATATTGACTTTTTCTAATAGACAGATTCGTAAAAGCAGAACTGTAGGATAATCAGAAGGATTTTATTATTATATACTCTTTTACGAACAGTATTTGATGGAAACGAATCTCTTGCTCTTCTGTAACTAAGTATACGTTGGTAATTAAAAGGACGTTAACGTTAAAGATGTTACGGAAGCGTTAACGATGCTAGGATAATTTATTTTCAACGTGTTCGTTCCCCTCTCGAGTATATGTAGAGAATTCAATTGAAACATATGGTACGGGCGGTGCGCAGAATAATAACGACGGCGCGTTATTATTTGTTGCAGGCGACGATAGGTATAGATTTTTTAAGTAAAACCATGTATTTAGAGGATAGAACCGTGAGATTACAGCTGTGGGACACCGCGGGTCAAGAGCGATTTCGATCGCTGATACCCAGTTATATCAGAGATTCTACGGTGGCGGTTGTCGTGTACGATATTACTAGTGAGTGTAGCTTGCGGTAGAAGCGCGGCGTCGGCGGTCGGGTGTTATTGCATTGGCTCAAGCGAACTATTTACACAGATGCGAACTCATTTCATCAAACATCGAAATGGATCGACGACGTGCGAGCCGAGAGAGGAAGCGATGTAATTATAATGCTAGTGGGTAACAAGACGGACCTGAGCGAGAAGAGACAAGTATCGATGGAAGAAGGGGAACGAAAAGCTAAAGAATTGAACGTAATGTTCATTGAAACCAGCGCCAAAGCTGGCTACAATGTAAAACAAGTACGTGCAAGTATCGGCTTATAGTTTTATTACAACTCGCTCGCAACCGTCGGATATTAATGGTATTTGGTTTGATTCTCAGTTGTTTAGAAGAGTGGCAGCAGCTTTACCGGGCATGGATTCCACTGAAAATAAGCCTCCCGAAGACAGTATCCTTTGCGAAAGACGCGTAATGTACACATTTGCATGATACATTTACATATAATCATGTTTCAGGAATTTTTCTTTCTTCGAATACAGCAGTACACCCTACATCCTCAATTTCTTTTATCGTAATTACGTTCGTTATGATCTTATTAATTACTTTCAGAGTAGCCTCATTTGAGCGTATCGTATTTATTTATATTTTAGAGGAAATGCTTAATTAACAAAATTTCAGACTTCCTCCAAAGTAACGTCGTACTTGAATATTTCTATACGTAACTTCGCGCGCCTTATTAAGCCTCGCCGTTATCGTTATCGACGTCTCGAGCCGCCGCTTCGAGTATATTACTTTTAATACTATTATTTAACATTCTTAACATTTTCAGTTTCCGTTATATTTTTTGTGTTTTCCTTAATATGTTGGTAAACCCGTAGTGCAAGAAGTAGTTCTCAAGGACACGCCAATTGAACTAAAACCATCGGAAAGCAGTTGTGCATGTTAAACCACCGATCAGCCTAATGGTAGACAAGGCACTGATTGAAGTTAAATTACAAATTAAACTTTCAACGCTAGGACAGTGAAATTCAGTCTGTGTGCTTTTTTCACAGTTTAAAATGTGGAAAGTAATAGCACTGTACTAAATAGCTATAATTCTTTATTCACGGAAAATAAGTATCACACGGTAGCTTAATCAGACTGCTTTTACACAATAACGTGTTCGCGTGTATTAGCACATCGTAGCATCCACGCAATCTAATTTATTTAAACTCTGGAACTCTACATCAAAGCTGCAGGCTTTTTTTTTTAACATGTCGATAGCTAATAACTTTCATACTTAGATAGTGCATTGATCTTGTTTCTTTTTTTTTTTAATTGGAAAATAAATTTTTTTAATACATATTTTGTTCGTCGCGTGTACTTATCATAATTTTAACATTAAGCAATGAAATTTCTGTATTTTGCATTCTGGAAAAGAAGACTTAACGAAATACTAGTCGTGTGCATGATCAGTGTTGCAGTTGCATGACGTGGTGCACTTATATATATTTATAGTTATGTATATGTAAGATGCAATGTGGTGAATTTAACTGACGCTAAAATCGTACAATTGCGTGTTGCGTAAATGCAGTCGAAAGAATAGTCGGCCACAATTGTTCATTCATATGAAACGAATGCGAGTACCAGCAATAAGAATCTTGTATATCACGATTCCATTCAATTTACATTTGAACTGATAATATACATAGAAGACAGGAAATCTCGTACATAGTATGTACCTGTGTGTGCACTACAGACGAATACAAAGAGAATAACTTTAAGAAAAGAAGTGCAACGATGCAAAAACTAGCAGCTAATGATGTCTCATTTTTTTAAGAATATTTTAAGAAAACATTGCTCACGCTCGATAGGGTTTCCTTGATTTGGAACTACCATTGCATACATTAACACATCGCATACATTTCCTACTCAAGTATTATTTATACATTTCGAACTTGATTAGACTCGTTTATACATATATACGAAGAAAAAAAAAGAAGAGAAACAACGCGTAGTTAGAAAAAGTGATTCACAAAGAGATACTGACAAAATTGGATTTGTATATATTAATTTAAAATCGGGATATGGCTAGGCAGAATGCTATTATATCTAATATTGTGACATTTTTGTTAATAATTATTGTAATATTTTTATTTATATAAAAAACCTCAAATAGCATTATTATTTTTCTTTTCACGTTAATTTCTCAAAATCCACACTCTTTCATTGCCGTTCCCCCCCCAATAAATATACGTATACGTATTTCTCATTTCACGATTCACGCGAGAAACTTGTCTCTTTCTGACTATTCTCAGTAGAACTTATAGGTATACAATATTTTATACTATATATCGTAAGATTATGATAAACAGCACTCAATGTATAATTTTAATTAAGGTGCTTTGTGGCTGTAAATTTCACTACAATTAATATTAGGGAATGCTCCGTCCCGTTTTTGAACTATTTAAATTTTATATGCTTTTTAAATTACAGCTATTCTAGCTTTGACAAAAAAATCTCAAATACATACATATACTTAATGACTCTAATTGATTGGGACTAATTTTATGATTAATGTTAAGAGTCGTGCCGTATGTGTTTTAAACGATTCGTAACGATGTTACCAATTGTACGGTGTGAAACTTGTTACGCTGCCTGAATGCAAGGGATAATTAAAGTCTACAATATCATTCCTAAGGCCTAACGTTCTTTGCATCAGATGTTTCTAAGATCACGGAATTTCCATTACGATATTACGCGGGAGTGGTGCTTTCGCTAGAAACAGAGCGCCCAATGTTCTGGATACAATCAGACGCGTGGCGCGTGCACGGTGTAACGCGACGAATCGCACGAAATCAAATGGTCACTGTAATAACGCCTTAACACACGAAAGCAGCTGTCGACTTGCAGAACCAATCACCGATGCAGAACGGCTCCGAGTCGGAGGGGGAGAGCGGCTGCATTTGCTAGGGAGGTGGTTTATCAGTGTGCGGCTAATAATGCTAACTCCTTTGAGACATTCAGATACGAACCAAAACAATGAATCATCACATACTATTAACAAGATACTGGCTTCCCCCGATGTCTACATCGTGGCCCACATGTTGCGCGGCAAAGGCACAAAGCGTCTCATTAACATCGTTCTTACGACTACTGTCCTAATCGCCTCTCATTTCACTTTCTTTCTAGCGAGATTTCTTGCTGCTCATGTTACACCGAGAGATAGCTTTGGCGCGGCGGTAGCGCGCGTTCTGTCGTAGCTGCGTGCGCGGCGCTCCTCGACAAGAATCTACGCTCTTTATCTGTGACGGCGTGAGCCGCAAAATCGACGTCGTTCAAACTCCATACCCGCGACCGGTCACGTCGATGTAAAGCTACGGTTACGATGATAGGGTGGCAGCCCCTTTAAACTCGTCGGCACATCTTCGTACGCGCTGCCAATGAAATTAATCGAAGCTTTCTAGGACTCGTACATATCACGATCAGGGACTCCTACCGGTACGTAAGATACCGGTATTATACCGGTATTTTTCGGTTGTATCTTCGTCTGAGACTTAATACCGGTATAACGCTCATACCGGTATTTCGCCAATACAGCTATACCGAAACCGATATCATACCGAAATAGATAAATACCGAAAACAAAAGGTTACCGGTAACCGAAATAAATACCGGTATTTTTTCGGTATTCTTTTCAGTAACATGGTAGGTTTCGGTGTTCACCGAGAAGAATACCGAAAAAATACCGGTATTTATTTCGGTTACCGGTAATTCCGAAAACCGATTGTTTTCGGTATTTATCTTTTTCGGTATGATATCGGTTTCGGTATTTATCTGTTTCGGTATGATATCGGTTTCGGTATAGCTGTATTGGCGAAATACCGGTATGAGCATTATACCGGTATTAAGTCCCTGATCACGATTCCCCGTGTGTTTTCCGAATCACGTTCGAGCGTACCTAAGACGTACTATCCTTTCCGAATTATACCGCATACTCTGCCACCGATCTCTTGCGAGAGTCTCATATTCTCATTCACCCTATCGTCGTTCGCTTCGATCGCTATTTAGAGGCGAGCTCTACCCGACACGCACAACACACCGAGAAGCTTAGGCGAGTTTCCGACACGCGAGATCACGGGACTTACGAAAACGACTGAAAGTACTCATTATCCCACCCCCGCACAGTAGTGTCGAGGAATCGGACGGCCGAGCAACTTGTTTACGATCAGTTGCGGATAAGCGTAATTCATGGGGCACGTTTGTTGGCGAGTCTGTTCGATGCCGAGTTGTTCGAGGTTTATAATGTAATCGTAATTACAATCTTTATAGACGTTTTTCGATATTTCTTGATAATAAGCAAGCGACTCTTGACACGCGATCCGTTCATAAATTGAGAAAGAAGACGCGTGTTGACGGAGCGACCTGAAGTGCAATATTATACACGGATACACCCTTGTTTCGGACTTTAAGCCGTTCACGAGTACTCCGATGATTGCTTCTGCTCTTACGATTCGTTCGACCAGGCTTAATCGTCTGTTTATTAAATTCACTGAAATCAAAGCGCGCTGTTTAATCAGAGGAGTGAGTAGAAGTGAATATTACGCAATATTGCAATGTTTAAAGCTAGAGGCAGCGGCGAAGCTCCGCGGGCGAGAGAGGATAAAGCTGCGTCTTCTTTCTTTCCAAGGAAACTAGCGCGTATACACGTGAAAGTACGGAATGCTGGGATTAGCACGAGGATGTGCGCGTGCATCAATTCATGAACGTGTCTCGTGCGACGCCAACGTAAAGCGCGTCGAGCGACGAAACACATTGCGCGTGTTTCATCAAGGAGACTGAAAGCTTCTAGTGCGCCAATATCTAATTAATTAAAGAAATTAGAAGGGACTCGAGCGATGCATAAGAGCGTATGTACCGAGCGAGATACATACAACAAGGAACGCCTTGAGGGGGGTGTGTGTGTGTGTGAAAAAATCGTGTTTCGAAAGGGCCATAGGATTGATCGAGAGTGCCACGAGCGGGCCAGTTTTGCACCTGCTAATTAGAAGTTAGAGAACTGTAGGACGCGTCCGAGGGAGAAATGCGAGGATGAGAAAGTTCCGGTTGGGGCGTTCCGCCGCTGCTTGCAGTGCCGAGCGAGCGCAGCTTCCCCTAGTGTCGTCGTTGTACATTGATGTGATAAGGCTTCTTCGAGGAAACTATACAAAAAAAAACGGAAGGAAGGGAAAACGATAAGTCGTACGTTGTAATTCATTAATCCGCTGTGCTTGACGTGAACTCTACATGCCCTAGCACTGTTCTCTCAACGTTAAGCTCTCTCCCTAGCGCAGCCCCTGTGTATAACGTGTCG
Organism: Andrena fulva; assembly: GCA_946251845.1. Classification (NCBI taxonomy): domain Eukaryota; kingdom Metazoa; phylum Arthropoda; class Insecta; order Hymenoptera; family Andrenidae; genus Andrena; species Andrena fulva. Next base: position 52,724,592 of record OX276329.1, on the reverse strand, counting down.
CGTAGCGTCGATTCGCGCCGTACTGTAACTCGCAGCGCGTCGAAGATCCCGGGCCTGGGGGTCCGTCGACGCGAGTCCACGGAGACCAACGACAGCCGCGTTCCACTCTGTCCGCCAGGAAGACCGGACACGAGGGGAACGATCCCAAAGACCGCCTAATAGCTCAGACTTTACCGATGGACTCGTATCGTTCGGCTGCGGCGTCAGGATCCCTCGCGTTATATTCGTAGCGCGCGCGCGAGACGTGTGTTTTCATTTGCTTCGGCCTCGCGAGAGCGGAGGAGGCACTCGTCTGTAGGCTCCTCGACCGGAAACGCGCCTCGTACATAGTTCAACGTAGGATAGATCCATCTATGACTTTCCACGCCGATCGTGAGAGTGAACGCGCTAATGTTAATCTCGCCTACTATAAGACTCGCTCGCCTAAGAGGACGTGCCAGTTGCGCACGGTCAGAAGCACCCTGAAATCTAGGGGGAGGTTCTGCGGTTCCAGGGACTGTCTCCTCCGCGGACAGCGAACCGGATCAATTCAAGTACGCCGATCTAGTCGGAACGATCGACGCGTTGGTCGTTCAATGATCCACGGTGCTTGGCTTTTCCGTTGCGGTTTAACCCTTTCGCTACGGCGAATCCTTTTGCATTGGTTCCTTGTAGGAGCTCGGTCTAAGACGTTGGATATCTTGGATTAGCTTTCTCGTTGAAAGACACGATCGCAATAATTGGAATATCGTTGTAATGTATTCAATAATAACGTGGATAAATGGGTATCTCGACCTTTTAATTGTACCCTCGCTTGTAGCACCTATCTACCGGTTTCTTCGCGATCGATTAGTCCCTACGCTCGCTCTTCGTAGCGAAGGGGTTAATAGGAATTAATAGTACGATAGCGATAATGGTTTGTAGCAATTTTCAAAGGAACACTTGCGAATGTAATTTGCAAGGCGGTCGCGTTCTGCGGTAAAGTCACTTGTAGCCGATGTTTCTTAGTTGAATAGAGGTATTTGCTGTATCGTCTCTTTGCAATTAAATTGTCAAACTTTCACGTAGGAGTAGGGTGCGATATTCATTAATTGTAAGATTAACCCTTCGAGTCTTGACGTTGTTCAGCCACTAATTAATATTAAATCTGGTTCAATCAACACCCTCTTTTTTTTTTAGAGATAACACTATGAACCAGGTTTCTCGTAAATCATTACAGAGATGGAGAAAGCTGATGTTTGTGATACTTTTTACGCCTTCGATTCCCTTCGTGTGTAGCACCTCGTGCCATTTGTGGATTGTCTTTTGTATGGTTCAGCCCTGTTTCTTGAGAAGCTCGAGACTCCGAGGGTTAAATATCGAGGCTTTAAGTTTCCCATGCATTATATAAAATAGAAAATAATGTACGCTTTTGTTTAACGTCGTCGAACGAGATCTTGCAGAAATATAATTGAAAATAAAACTCTGAGACTTTGTTCTTTCAGGAACGACTACGAACAATCGATTAATGTCGTCATTTCTCTTTCGTGCGAGATACGAACGTCCCGACTGGACCGGGACCTAAAGTGCATTTGAGACTCACGCATTAAACGTATATATAAATATACACGTATTATGTACATCTGCCGATCTGATTCGTTGAAGAAGAGAAAACGTGGATACCAAATGGTAAACTGAACCTTGCTATTGTTTGCCGTAGTGCAATAACGAAGTAGTAGTGGATAGCGACTGGCGCATTCTCGTTTAGCTTCGAGCTATACAGTCGTAGCGAAACGCAAACATCGATTGCATTGCATAAATATTAGAGGACGTGTATTGTCCTTTCTCGATGTACGTTTTTGTCCGAGCTACAACGAACCACGGTCGGAGAAAACTATGGAGAACGATGCGCTTGTCAGTTGTCGAAAGGGAAATCACTTTATTTTTCTGGTTTAGTCAGTCGTTTCAAGTTCGGGACAAAATCCTCGCGGTACCATTTCTTCTTCGAAGGTTCATTGAAACCCTTTGTACTTAGGTAGGGTAACAGATTTCAGTTTCGTTCACTGTTTCTTAATGCTCTTGTAGGGTGGGACCAGAATCAGTCACGCAGCTTTTTTTTTTGAAAATGTTGCATCAGATTAATCGTAGCAAATTGTCGATCAGAAAAATACTTATTCTGTTGTCCAAATTTGGCTCTGTGTATTGAATTCATTCTACAATCCCGTAAACTAACGCTACAGTTTCTCGCGTATTTAGTTGCACCTATTGTTTCGATCGGGATAATATCATCGCCACCCTAGTTGTTGAGAGCTAATGCCACTTTTGTGAGTTGGTGCTTTTCTGTAAATACGCGTAACACTGCCTGGACGTAGTGATCTGAAGTGACATCCACAATCTTTTTTCATGGTTTTCTGTTTTGCGGCGCACGTTTGTATCGCTAATATCGGAGACGAGTTGCTAAAGGGATGATATCGAATGCAGTGGGGTCGAATATATTTACACTAACGGTACAGCCTCAGCACGATGATTGTTTGATCGCACTTGAATCACAACTATAATACGAAATTCATTATGGGACGAACAGTTGAATTCTGTTTGGAAATAGACAGAGTACATTCGTAGAGCAATGACCTCAGGGCTTGCAGCTTGGCTTCGCGGATGCTTTTAACCCCAGAAGCATGTCCTCGAGACGGGAACTAGCGGTCCAGGGGTCCCGAGCTTAGCTTACCAGTGTAAGAAGCCGTGCAAGAAGCATTCTGGGAGCATTCTTCGAGCTTGACAGCTTCAGCCAGGTTCAATTAGGGTTCTCTTCATAATGTTAAGTCAAAGCAATAATTTTATAAACAGTTTTTTCTAATTTACTCGAAGTTGGTAAAGATGGAGCTGCACCCCTCTTGCCGCAGGGTCCCCAATTGGCTCTAGAATTTCGCAGGAAGTGATTAGGCGCTAAAGACACGCGGAATCCGGGTCTCGAGACCCTGTTAAAACACTTGGCGGCAGGGGCTTGCATTGCTGGCCCCAAAACGCAGAGTGATAGGTAGTATAGACGAAAGCCTGGCTACTTTGGAAGCTTCAACTCGTTGCAACCCTCGTATTGCATTTAAATGCAGCCTGTCGCAATCGTCCCAGGCTCATCTCAAAGACCATTGTCCACTTGATCCGACCGTGATAAATGCTGTAACCGATCGAGCTTGACTGAACCGCTAGTGTAAACGAAGTTCAGCGAAAGCATACCAGTTGAAACGCTGTTGTATCCTTCGACGTGTTTGCTGGCCCGCATTTCATTGTCTACAGGGTATAGGCACGGATCCGGGGCGGGCTGTAACTTCTCGAGGCGGTTGAAATTACGAATCGAAGGGGAAATTAAATTCCTCCAAGTTCGAAAGTTGCACCGTGAAAGAGAACGTCGAGCTCTCTCTCCAGCTATCCATTAAAAATTGAACGAATTCACCGTTAAAGTTCCCGAACGAGGGTAACGAGAAGCTTCGTGAAAGCTTCGTGGGCGAGGGGTGAAACATCGATTGTTTAATCCTCTCTCCTTCTTTTTATTTCAACGTAATTTCAATTGAATCGAAAGTATAATCAGCCTTGGTCCGCGGACAACTTTTCGTTTCGCCAGGGAAACTTTTTCACGGGTGAATGTGTTGGTAAGTCGAGTGGAGCGAGTAATTGCGTAAATCTGGGATATATTGCGACCGATTAAAACGAAGTTAGGAGGAACGGTGGAAAATGCGGGGGATAACGTTTGATTAATCCGAATATTTCCGGAGAAAGATCGTTGCGGGGGGGTCAAGTAGTTGAAATTAAACGAAAGATTCGGATTAAAGTGGATCCAGGCTGCCGGGGGATTTTCCGTATTAAAAACAGATCGTGGGAAGAAAAATGTAGTAAAATCCCGCTGAGTCGTATTAATGGGCGCGACTGGTCGTACGAATGACATGGGGGCTGAAATTAACAAAATCCGCGCTGATGAGATTTCCCCGCTCCGGACGCAGATCGCAGAGATAAAAGTACGATAAAAGCCCGCTAGTTTACATTAACGGGATTGAGAAATGCTGAAGCGAATGGCACCCAAATTATAGAGTGGAACATACAGCTGGAGGGATGATTAAAAACTCGACTCGGTCTTTTTTTAACTCCAAAGAAATTGGAAATATATGCAAACTAAATAACGCTTTAACGAGAAACATTAACAAAGCTTATCACAGGCTTACCAACTCACGCCTATCGTGCGCGTATTTTCATTATTTATATTTAGTAATGTGTGAGATGTTCAGCGAGACGATGGATCATGGATCGTCGAACGTATCTCTGAGCGTAGAGTTCGTCTGTTGTTGCGATGACAAAGATACCAAGCCAGTTCTTTTGTACCGTGTCTAGTTATTTAGACATAGTCTCGTTTCGAAATAAGCTCACAGGATTTTTACAAACTTGTCATAACTGTATATCGCGTTTACATTATTAAACTAATGGAGCTTCAAACGAACGAACAAATAAAGGTTTGTGTTCACGAAATGCTCTTTTGGATTAATTTCAGGGATTAAAAATCTTTTATGATTATTCGTTACGTTCTCGTTACATTCGTCGCTTATTATCGTTAGTACTACCTACTTACCCGATTCCTTTGACAAGCTGCCCACGCGTTAGCAATAAAGCAAATCTTCCGAGTATCATCATTCCTAGAACTAAAGAGCTGAAAAATGCCTAGAGTTTTTACGAAACGTAAACAAGAGATTCAAAAGATAGCTTGAAAATCTGGTCAGTTTTTTAATGGAAGCATTCGGTAATCTCCGTGGGTAATAGTAATTGTTTACATGGTTTATTGTAATGTCAATTATATACAAATTTAAAATTACGTCCAGTGCTTATACGCGCTCACACCATCTCATTGTTCGACGCACAGTTACAATCGGATTCCCCGTTGCTCTTCGCCTCGCGCCATTTTTTCTCGACACAAGAATGTCGATGACTTCACACACCATTAAACTTAATTATCCATTATTTACAGTCTAAACCTGCTCTCCGTCAAAGAGTCCGTGCCTTCTCGTCACTCTAAAAAATCTTACTAAAAACAACGCGTTCGCTCGGTTCTCTCTTCACTCCACACTTTGACTATCGTACATGCGATCGGTGATTTCCTTACAGCGAATCGATCGCCGTCGAAGCAACGACGCTTCATATTGACTCATCCTGCTAACTAAGTGCCCTTCGCAAATGTATGGCAGTATGCTGTTGTTTATTTTTAATGATAAATCGTCGATCCCGCGTTAATCCCGCTTCTCCGTCCTCTTCTCTCCTCCCTCCTCTTCTTCGGTAAAAAAATGAACTCTTTCGCTGTTTTTATTGAGCATTTAGGCGATCGACGTTACTTCCGGCACCTTGGAATTCAGACAGACTTGTTCTCTGCAGACCAAATAACGATGAATCAAGCGAATTGGATGAATCCGAGAGGGTCTGTTGTCTTTAAATGACGAAAGAATATCTTTTTCCCACGGGTCTAAAGCTTCGGGCGAAAAGAACCAGACGCATGGACTACCGGACCGGAAATCCAATGAAAAATCACGAATCGTTTATTTTTCAAAAGATTATCCTGTCACTGGAACCATCCGGCCAATATGTGGATTCTTTTCCCACGGTAGCAAAATGCTGGCGAATGAAAAATCTCGCTTGACGTTTTTAGTTCCGCGTGCTCTTAGAGTCAAGGGGCAGATTTTCAGATCGGCTTCTTGGGTGACGAAATAAGGAACGAATGATCGAAGCGCGAAGGGTTACAAAATGCACAGACCTGAAAACGTCGAGGAACGATCGTTTGGGTAACCGATCGGGCGATCGCCAGGAGACGAGCTTCGTGTTTTCTTCAGAGATCGGGGAGCTCTACTTATATTTCGCTATTATATATCGAAGACTACACGGTTTCTCGGCAGTTGGTCGCGTCTTTTTTTCCTTGCCTGTCATTTTGCAATAGGTAGGAAACGATAACATTCTCAGAGGCACTGGCTTCTCGTGCCAGCCCTCGCGTGACGATTCAGGCTGCACTTTCATACGTGTTTCTATAGTGTTCACTGTACACCAGCAGTTCTCTCCGAAACGTGTTCACTGTTTATTGGCAGAGGGTGATATTTGATTCGGTCGATCGGACATTCTTGAGGATTTTCAAGGACCTTTCCAGGGATCGTCGAGAATCGCCAAGAGTGTCTCTGATTCTACAAGTTCTCATTCATTCTTTTGCATTGTCGCGAATCAATGTATTGGCTGAGCGTCTTATCGACAGAAATTTGGAAAATGTGTAGAGGTTCACCAGGCTGCTTTGACGATACTCCAATGACTATTTCGAAACAGAGACCACATGTTACTACCAACATTGAGAAATTCATCAACGCGTGCACCTGTCTGTCCGAAGTCTCGCAGAACGGCCAAAATCTTCGCGACAAAGCTTCAGTCTATTAAAACCCTCCTCTTTAGAAGTCTGTTACCGCGGCGGTCCCGATTCAACATTCAAGCACTCGAACTCACGGTCAAATCTCCGAATCATCTGTTCGAATACCACCGCTATTCAGCAAACCAGTTCACTTAGACATTCAACAAACACCTTGCTCAAATTCCCCTCAAAGCTATCAATTGTCCGCGACAGTTCAGCCCCGTCTACAAGGTACTCGTGAAGTCAGACTCTCAACTCGTCCATGACCTGTTGCTGATGATTGTGTCCCTTCTTCAAAGTCCCGGTGCCGGTCATCGCCATGCTCTCCTGCTGCAGCTGATTCGGGCTGATGATCAGATTCTGGCCCGGCTTCCCAGGCTTGGTATTCTTCGGCGGTGGCGGCGGCATCGGCACGTGGCAGCTGTTGTTTTGCAGATCCGCGAACTCCGGCGGAGGGATGTGCTGAATGTGGTGCCTTTCGGCTGTCTTCGTCTCCAGGTCCCCGCAAATGTTGTTAGGCATCTGTCCGTTCTCCTGCCGCTTCTTTGAGCAATTGTGTTGGTTGCTTTTGTCACGTTGGTAGTAAACACCTGCGAATATCAGGACATTCAGGATGAGCAGACTGCAGCCGATCGCTATCGTGACGCTCAGGGCTGTGGAGTAGGCCGCGAAACCATCCTCGGGTTGTACGGTGGAGTCTTCGAACGCCAGCTCGCTTGGTATCGCCGTCGAGACGTTTGGCGTCTTTTCCGTGAGGGTCACTTCCACGGTGGTCATTCTGGTTGTCGTTGGTATCCTCTGAATGAACCTCGGTGGCACCTGTAACAGGAGGGCACGAATGGTAGCTAGGTAACTCGTCGGGGGACATTCGTAAATAAGAGGGACGGATTGCGAATGGTTGGATCGCGTACCTGTTCAGTGTCGAGGAGATGATGCGACCTAGGAACGTCGTCCGAGCCGGGCTTGTGGAGGTCGGGCACCAGGTTCAACCAGAACGAGAGTCTGTGCGCCCTGTAGTGGTTCTTCAGCTTCGATTTCAGCTCTGTAAGCACAGATAGGTGATTCGCGGCGGGGTCAGCGGAAGGAGAAGGTGAAGTGGGAGGGTTGAAAGAAATTGCTTCGCTTCGGAGGGAACGGGCCGGTAAGCCCGAAAGGCTGCTATTTCCCGGAGCCCTTTCGCATTAACAGCGGGTGGTAATTAATTATTGTCGCGCTGTAATTCCATACAGAAGGCAGCTTCGTTAGTCAGCGCGCTTGAAAGTTCCAAACTACCACCGAGCCGGTGCAGACCGCACTAGGGTAAAGAGCATCCGGACAGGCAGGGGTAGAGGAGAGTACGGTTACCCCTTAGGCTGACTTTGCGCCGACTTTTCTCCTTGCGGCCACGGCGCGGCATAGTTTGAGCTGCACTGCACTCAAGTGCGAGCCAACTTTCATGCACCAGTGTTATTCTGTTCGCGCCAACGATTCTCTTCCCCGAGGTAGCTTCTCGCGTTGGGCGCAGTGTTAGCTGCAGCGAGAAGGACCCTACAACTCTGTTTGTTACATCCCTCTATCTCCCCGATACCCGAAGCTTTCTATTAGATCGCGATTTTTAGGTCACAGAGTACATATAGCATTTCGCAGTTTCGCGATTGCAGAGAATTGCATGTACTTCCTTCCTCGCGTTTCTCCGCCTTTGGACGATCGTTTGTCTCCCTTTTAGACTCGAAGGGTAAAAAGAGCGCTGTATCCTGGCTCGAGATTCAAAGCGTTAAAGGGTGGCGCAGGTGATGCGATGCCGTTGGCTTTTCATTTCAAAGTCGCCATGCAATTTGAGGAGCTCCGGGGAAGCTCTACAAGCAAAAGTGAACTCCCCCGGGACTCTGGTTGTTTCTGACGAGCCGCCATTCTCATTCCTCTTCGAGAACGAGAATTATGCAAATAAATCTTCGCTGATCCTCTTAGTTACACGTACGTAGTGCGTGCAACCTCGCCTCAACCTCGCCCAGGGTCTAGTCTAGATTCATTATATTCGCTTTGTAACATAATAGGATTAAATTATAATTGTTGGTCCCGTTTCGAAACTCCGCGAGTCTTCGGGTCCTGCGAGAAGAACGGGTGGCTTCTAAGCCTACCGCGTACCCGAGGTAAAGGTTACAACATTTCCCTTTTCAATATTAACGTTTTAGACATTTTGTGACATTTTCCCTGTAAATTTTCCATCATGGTCTTTGAATTACAATTCTCTATTTTTATTCCCTACCCCCTATCCCACGGGTGGAAGAATTTAACGAGGGTAGACGCAGTCCGATCGCAGTTTCCGGAATTTTAGGGCTCGTAATCGTTAGAAAGTTTGTCCGAAACTAATTCCAAGTTCGTACTTTTTCTCGATCCCTCACCTATGCTCAGGTATTTCTTGTGTACGGCTTCGTAGGCGATCCAATCGATGTTCTTGAACTTCGTCCTCTCTGGCCTCATAGGTCCGAGCTCCGGCGTGCCCTCGTTCGGATTTCTGTCGAGTAACAGCGGACACGATCGTTTACTTCTGATCAGCCCCGGACCTTCGGACTTTCGCTCGCGAAATCGCTCTTTCGCCACTCACCCTGTGCGCGCGAAGTTCGTCAAGTAGAGTATCACGCTCTCCGAGAGAGCGATCTCGGCTCTGGTGTAATTCTTCGGCCAGTGAGACAGACCGCCCACTATGGGTGCCCCAAAGAAATACGGCAGGTCCTCGCCGTGGATGCAGCCCGGCCTCTGCAAAGAAAATTATGCAATGAAAGTTCGGGAAATGATCGATGGGGTTACTCGAAGTCCTGAGGAACAAGAAAACCGAGACAATAAGTTATCAGAGGGATTCGGAGGTGAAATGATGTACAAATTTAGATGTTGTAGCATTCCCCACGAACCAGCATTTCCCTGAAATATTCCAGAATTTCAGACAAATTCTCAACGAATCATACGACTTGCTCTTTCAATTCCTCTACGGAACGTCTGAATGTAATTTTTTTCTACCTCGAAGAAAGGATCGACGTCCACAAAGGCTGGCCTGACTGAAGTATTGATGGCATTTTAACGACGCGGGACGTCGCTCGTATTTCAAACGCGGAGAAAGGCTTTTCCGGCGGCACGGAGATATCGAGGAGGAAAGAGCCGGATGAGCATGGCATGATATGTGCTCGACCTCGGTTTCCAGATTACTCTCGTCCTCTTGTCGCTCGACTTGACCGTAGGGAAAGCTACTGCCCCATCGAAACCCTTCGTTAAGTCTGAACGGTCGGTGGTCCCAGAAATTCATGCGCACCCTATCTCTTTTCGAAACCCAGGTGTTGTAATCTTGTAATAGCGGTCGCGGGTATGATGATGATATTCATAAAGCTTTGACGTAGACAGAGCCGAAGTTATCAAGTAATTTCCTTTGAGACTTCCCGCCACCGTTGGCGAATTTTCCGGTGACAAACCGGAGAGAGCGGAGTGTTGTTTCGTCCCCCTTCAGTCAGTGGTTGGATCGAATATCGCGAACGCATCTTCGGATGTCTCGAAATAAAGAGAAAGTCGATTCTTTTCAAGATTGGGCTTCGAGGCTTCAAAGTTCCCTTTGAGTTCGCCCTGTAACGGAGACCTTCTGCATCTTTTGTAGCTGCACCGTTTTCACCCTAATATTTCCCTTATCGATTCCCGTGTAAGCCTTCGACCCCCTTTTGAGAATCATGTAGCTCGTTACACTTCGCCGGGTCCACTGCTCCAGCTTACTTTCGGTTTCCTACTGAAATAGAATCGAGTGGACGCGTGGCATTTGTACAAGAGTCGAAGTAAAGAGATCGAACGTTTAACATCGGTACGTCGATATTCACGACAATAGGGCGTGGTATGCTTGTTACACAAATCTTCGTGGTATCTCCGCCCTTCGCAACGCCACGCGTAGTTGCGAAGTTCCTCTTGAAGATGTCAATATCCCAAACGATTACAGCATCCTCACTGTTACAGCTGTCTCCTGTCAACCCCCTGACGCACCAGCTACTTGTTAAACTTCGGTGAACTTGACGAACAGTCCACGGATGCTCGCACAACTTTCCTCCCCTGGCGAAGCTCGAAATCTATCAGCGATCAGTTCGAGAGGCAGGTGCACGCATGGTTTTGCGAGTCGACAATTCGCCAACACAGATCGAATCGCGTCGTTACCCTTCGACGCGCCGTTAACTCCTTTTGCCACTCGCGGAACTTCTGATCCCACTCGCGAACAACTACCCTTGCGTAATTTTTCGTTCTATCGAGCTTCATTTTCTCGTTCCCGCGAACGTTGCGTGTTATTAAATAATTTTACATTCCGCTCCTTCGTGCGCTTTCGCAGGCCGACGATTAATTACGCACGGTAACACCAGCCTTACTATCTACTTTGCAGCTTTCATCTTTGCTCGCCGCACTATGTTTCTTCGTCTGTTTTAATTAAGCATCGCCATTGTTTACCTCTCTTACCGAGCTAGCGGATTCAATTTTATTTTTTAGCTCCCACCCTCTGTCACGCTCTCCTTCACTTCACAGGGGTTGACGCCCCGTTTCTCATTGCGGTCACGAATCTCGCTCTCCCTTCTACGAAGCTTCTCCTCGTCCTAGAGCTTTCTAGTCCTTTCCTTCCTGACTGGAGGCTCGGCTAGGTGCAATCGATACATCGAATTTCCTGCTACCAGTACACCCGCGGACGTCGAAAAACACGTTGAGGGGGAAACGTTGGGGGTCTACGATTCGAAATGAGATTCGCGCCAATATCAATTCTTAGGATTCCAAGTTAGAATGGCCCGGGCAGTCGTATTAAGTTCCTACAACTACGCATCATCTCTTTCATCCCCGAGCTGCAGTTATATTCACGCGAGAATTGTCCGTAATCAGGGATTATTTTCCGGAAAATTGTCTCCGCATTTTCCAAGAAACGAAGAAAATTTCTGACGGCATTAACGCGCAGTCGTGCCATTCTCCTGTAGTGTTTCCCATGTTGGAAACCCTTGAATGCGTTCCGCGCCTCTTTCCAACCTGTTCATTTCTTTTTCCAACCCTTCTTTTCATCGACTTCATCCTGCGCGCCCTCCTCCCCAGTTCTCCCCATTTTGCATGCGAATACCCTTCCTCTTTGGTCCGTGGAAATCGACGGTGCTGAATTTGCAATTTCCCCCAACGAACGCTGCAGCGCGGTGACAATGCCGCCGGCGAAATGAATGCGCGTTAAACACCCCTCGCGATAGCAGATACAGATGGATAAGCGTTTTCTCTTAGAGGAAACGTGCGCAGGAAGATGATCTATGGTTGATCATTGAAATCACCGCTCGGAAAATTCCTTCGAAATTCTTTTTTCATTCTGAAAAGCACCCCGTCGTTAAGGAGGCTTTCCGCTTCTCTAAAGCAGGCTCCGAGCGATCGAAACAGTATTGTGAAGTTCCTTTCAGCAGCTGGAATTAAAGGTTTGCCTCAGCTCGCGATGCCGAGGCGTCAGGTTGCATTTACGTGACTAAAAGGATTACATTCGCCTCGACGTGCACTCTGACCCCGTTAAAACAGCTCTAATCTCGAGTGGCTTGTTAATTTTTCCCGATTACATTATGCATGCTGTTCTACGCGTGCCATTATCATGCCGAAGCGGGGAATTAAATATGAAATTAATTTCGCCGCCTCCTTCGTTACAATTCCCACCGATTCTAAATGCCGATTGCTGGCGGCATTACCGTCGTTGGCAAACGGGATACCCATCAGTCCATTTGTTCGCTGCTGACACCCCGGCATGTACCTAATATCGATTAATCTAACCGTGCAATTTAAATACTGAAAAGCTGTCGCCACTTTCTCGCTGTTTAAATGGAAATTGCTCTTCATAACTCGCTGACTTCAAGTTGGCGAAAGTGACACCTAATTCTCGGAAACTCCATAATCATTAACTTTAACGAGAAAATTTGAAAACTTTTAAAGATGCCTTACTCACCCCCTTCATCGCCGACGATCACTTTACTCTCTCCTCTTAACATTTTGTTGCGTATCGTTACGGTTTTTTTTTTGCACTTTCAAAAACAATTCTTTAAGGAATACTTGCAAAGGAACGAGAGGAGACAGATTCCCTGATAAGCAAACGTTTTAAAGTAGGAGATTTAGAAACTTTTACAGAACTTTAAATTCTTCATTGTCGACGATCTCTCCTATCTCCTCCTTCCTTTCGTTCGACTTTCCGCTTCCTCCTTTCCCCTAAACTCTTTAATCCCTCGAAATAATTCTTCCAGCGCCCGGAAACACCGAAAGTTCCACCGTATCGAGGAACGCTGCCAAAGAGATTGAACGCGAAGAATTTGCGAGGACAACAACGATACGTGTGATATATTTTCAATGATATCTCCGATTTCCTTCTTTTGCGACTATCTGTTCGTTAGCCCCGGATGAGCGTGTGATTAACAGAGGAGGGGGGCGGGGGGCGGGGGGCGTAATCATTCCACGTATTTCACGCGCACGGACCTCAAGAGTTTTTCAGCGCGTTTTCCCTCAATTACCGAGGCTCCTTTAAGCCCTCTGTGTACACGCGCAATCGGCAAACGGAAGTTTAATCTAAATTCCGCTCCCAGCTCGTCTTTACACAGCTCCGCTTTGACGGCGACGAGCACACAGGCGGCCGTTCTTGCGACTCGTCGCTTTGGGGATTCAACACGCGAGCTGACTGAAATTTTTCGTGGTAGAAAAGGAAACGCAGACGCTGTGCCCGACGGTTTTTCAGAAACTCGCTACCATCGTTATCGGGTTCTTCCTTTTCTGACCCGGCGGGCGTAGCGCGAGAGAAGAATGACGCAGGCTCGTTGAATCCGTTTGATAATGTGTTTACGTTTCAATTTTAAATTCGCGCACCGTTGGTGTGCTCTTAGGGGTAAGTTGGGGCCAGTCGGCCCAGCTGACATAAAAGGGCTATTAAAACTAACCCTGATATTATTTATTTCAGCAGAATGAACCTGATAGAGTAAAGGTGGGTAAAAGTTCGCAGCGGCTAAGAGTTCACACCATGCGAATTTCATGGTTTGAGTTGTGGCAGTTGCCAATGGTGATTGGCAGTCAATTGTCAATCAAGGTAGAGTCACGAATGTCGAATTTCGTGGCTGTGTTTCGGTTTGTTATCTTACAATGCGGTAAGTACTGAATTCGTTAGTTCTGATGTAATATTCTCATGTCTGGGAATCAATATTATTCCTATAAATTGATCAGTAAATATTTTAATTAATATGCCGTCTGAAAGAGCTGAAATTCTTCTATTAAAAAGTGCTAATAGAAGTTTTCAATTCTCCTCACAGATAACAGGATTGATTAAACAATGTAAAAGTAGCTGTGGGGGCAAAAGTTCGCACAATGCAGTGGGGCAAGAGTTCGAATGCGAACTTTTGTCCCAAAATAATTTGACGGGTGTTATATGTTCATTAAACTTATTTTATTTCTAGAGTTTGCTAAATTAGTAACGAACACCGATTAAACCGACTATAAAAAATAAATTTGAAATTAATTATCAATTACAACATGGAAATAAATTTTGAGTTTATGATAGTTGAGCCACGCTGATATCAGCTTTTGATTTTTTTTTATTAATTTTTAATCCGCAATATTTGTAAAAAATACGTTTTTATTAAGTTTTTGATTAAAAAATATGACTTTATTTTATTGTCTTATTCATTTATTGTTAGAACTTATAAGGGGGCAACCGGCCGAAAACCAATTAGTGAGATGCTTCAGATCGCTGGAGATAAACATAGAAGCAGGACTTTCAAAAAGAAAAATCGCTGCAGAATTGGGAATAACCGAAGCGTTCTTTTACCCCACAACATGCGAACTTTTACCCCACATAGCGGGTAAAAGTTCGCATTTGACACTTTTTGGAAATATTTATTTTATATAAGTTGTGACAGGTAAATTTACATGAAGTCACTGCCTATCGAATAATGAATAGTAGTATTTCTCACAAAACGATATGACTAGGGTAGGTGTGGGTATTACTGCGGATGTCCCGATTACTGCGGATATTCTAAAACAGATCATATTTAGTGTTGGAAAGTACATAATCTGTTGAAAATTTTTGATAAAATTATTTTAAACTCTATTACAGATAATTATTAATAAGTATGTACAGCAAAGTTATTATTAATTCTTTTATCGTAGTTTGAAATTCGTCAAGGCGAAACTTCGGTCGATTTCTGATATGGCGGTCATGAACACCTACTTGAAAAACATTTATATTTTTGTTATTAACAGTAATACATGTACTGTAGCGGTATTGCTCGATAGAATAAGAGTTATTTTTTCAGAAAAACAGTAAATCAGTCGTCTACATTTTAGTTTTAATTTTTATTTCTCACCGCAGTATTAGGTGTACTACTTGACACCATGTGAATGTATTACTGCGGACCTACTACTGCATTTAACTTTATTTTTCTTGAAATTTCTATATTTCTATAATTGATCGACAAATCTCTTTGTTTTTAATTAACTGTGCTTATTACCCCGCCCTTATATTTTTTATGGAATTATTAAGGTCCCACCTTTCTTTTAAAAAAAGAAGGAGGAACTTTCATTCATTTGAACACCGTATCGAGGGTTCTAAAGTTAACCTACCTTAAAAGTCCGCAGTAATACCCACACTTACCCTATCAGTGTAATACCAAGGATTTTAGAGAAGTCAAAACTTTAAGTGCGCACTCTTGCCCCACATTACTCTATGTTCAGAAAATCTGGTAGACATTTGCTTTCAGACAATATTTTTGGCCATCTACCGAGCGTGTTTGGGAGCGAAGACCCACATAATCATTCGTGAGAAAGTAAGAAAGAAGAAAGCAAGATTATTTACAACTACAGAAATTTTATTTGCCTACGCTGAACAAGTAAAGAACACATCGAACAAAAATTGAACTACCTACTGGCGATTAGCAAAGCAAACGAATACAGGACGTTGTCCTGTCTGGCAGAAAAAATCCATTCCCACAGAGACCACGGATATTAACAGAATATCCTTCGACTTGTAATTCCCCGTGGTTTTACGCCGCCGGAACTCGGCGCTCGATACCCCTTGGAGAACATTTACACCCGAATATCGCGCGCTTAGTTTCAGCAAGCAGTTCCTCGGAGCGTTCTCGAAAATCCGGAAACTCCACTTGAGAATTAATTCCATTACCGGGTTTGTCGCTATCAGCGACGACCAATCCCCCGCCCGTTTCTTCGCAATTAACATCGCCGACCATCTCCAGCCGCGTTTCCTTTTTCAGCCCCGTTTAGACAGGGCCTCTTATCTCGGCAATTCCCGAAGCCGCGGCCGCGTCCGCGCCCGTACTTTCCCGGGGGAATCGCTGCGTTATCGGCGATGATAACCGGATATCCGCGGCAAGCCGAAACTCCCACGGAAACGCCGAGTTCTAACGTGACACACAACCGATGATCGCGCGCCGCCGCTACCGTAATTTTACAATTTCCCCTCGCGTATCCGTTTCCCGTGCGAAGCGACGCGCGGCGCAAGATTTACCGCGTAATGTATACCCGCTCGCGGTAATAATAATCGTTCCCAGGGAAATTCATCCCCCGGTTTGAAATTGCTCCTTCGAAGGCGAGGAGGGCAGCGGGGGCTCGAGTGGCAGCAAGTTTCAGAAATCCGATACAACGACCAAGTGTAAACGGAGAAGAGGCGAGTCGGGATTTCCGCCCAAGACACTGCATAATCAAGCAGCCGCGTTTGATATTTTTTACGAAGTTTCCGCCGAGGCTCGGCAGGGTAGAATTAGCCCGCGACCTGCGGGGAATTCACTAGCCGTTCGCCACGCTTCATCCGCGGGAACGAGGTATGTAATTAGACGGGGAATTACCGGGACACCGTGGTGGCTGCGCGAAAAATTTACCGCGCGCGGGTGGAAACAGACCCCGCAGCATACTGGACGCGTAAGTAGCGTTGCCTGCCTTTCAGAGCGGTTGCTTTCGCTTTACTTGGCTTCAGGGCGATTGCGGGCTAGAAATTACATCCCCTCGTCAGGCAGAGTCGCATCGCCGGTAACGAGCATCGAGGGCGATCCATCCCCCGCGTTTCAATTCCACGGGAATTCGACATACGCGCTGGTCGGTATGCAAACTTGAAGAAACAGCGACAGAAGGTGAAGGATAATTATTCAAGGGAGGAAGATCGATGGATGCGCGGCGAAGGGGTGAAATTTACCGATCGACAGTTTTGTTCACCGAGCGGACGCGATTCTTCCTTAATTTCACGGCTCGCACTCCGACAATGGAAAGCGTCTTTCGCTTTCCACCGTTAAACTGGGAAACGTCAGCATGGAAACGGATGCGCCAGGCGAAGAATGGAATTTAAATTTGAATGAACGAGGATGCGCGGCGAATGTGCGAAGAAATAGCGTAATGTATCATCGTTAGTAATAAAATATGCGAAATGTGGGTTAATGGCTGCCTCTTTGATTAAATTACTGACAGTTTTGCCCCGCTTTCGCCGGCGCCATTACTCGTAAGAGTTTTTCAACCCCCCCGGGACCTACATACGCACGCGGGCCTGTCTAAGCGTGCAATTGTACGTACCTGCGGGTAGTCGCCGAATTTCGTTTGGTAATCGAACACGTAGAGGTAGGAGTTGCGATGAGAATGGCTGTGAAGGTCCGCTGTTCTCGTCGCCGGCGCCACGGTGTTCGCGTCCCCTAAAGCTTCGAGGGTTTCGTCCCTGGAAAATTAAAAAAGAAATTCTTTCATTCGAACCGCACAGCCCCGTGTTAATTCGAAGGGGCGTGTTAAATCTCATCTTTCAGGCTCACTTTATGTTAACTGGATGCTGCACAGGTCTTTCCCAGTCGGTGTACTCGTTGATTATCGTTGCGAGAATCTCCGCTTGATGATAGGTGTAGGTGTTTCGAACGAATTCCCTCAGAATTTTGGTTCTCCTGTCGGCCTCGATTCCGTACTGTGCATCGTCGGCGGTTAAAGAAAAATACGCCTCGGACCTTACCACGCCGATCATCAGATCGTACCTGGACAATCGATCGCCAATTTATGTATTTCTGTGTATGTACATTGTATCGACGTGCGTTACGAAAAGTAGCACATTTCATTTGTCTTACGAAGACAAGCACTCTGCTCATTCTGATCACGAAAAACAGAATGTTTCGATTCTGTTCTCGAAAAGTAGTATGTTCGTGGTATATTCGAAACATGCTTGTTATCGGCAGAAACATTGAAACATGCTTCTTCTCGTGATAGATTGAAATGTGCTGCTCTTTCTAAGACAAATGAAGTGTGCTACTTTTCGTAACGCACGTCGGTATACGCGAGCGTGTAGGCCAGTCTTTTAATTACGTTTGACCTTTCTCTTTCTACGGTAATTACGAAATTGAGGCTCAAGCTTTCGCGCATCTCTAATTTCAAACCGAAAACATCTCTCCGCGGTGGCACGGTATTCTATAAGCGAATGCTGTAAACATTTCTCCTTCGCGCTGAATCGCTTAACGCGGCGCACTTGTTAAATTACTTTTGCAAGCGCGACACTGTCACGAAAATAGGGACAAAGAGGACGAAGCCCGGCGAGCGTCTGCTGGCAACGAAAATGGCTGGGGGGGGGGGGGAGGGGGGGGGGGGTTGCGAGCAAAAACACTGGGGGCAAAAAGACAGTAATTAAAAGTGGAGTATACAGGGTGCGCGGGAAGAGACGGGAATAAAAACCCGTGAGTGAATGATTGCGGTAGGGAACGAAAACGAACAATTTGAGGGGAAAGAAGATGCGAGGATTCTGAGTGCTCGAGGGGTTGGCGAGGGCGCGGCAGGAAGCAAGGGTGAAAGATAAAGGGACAGCGTAGATACAAAGAGCCGCGCGATAAAGGACGATATGGGCGAAAGGATGGAAAGAAGGGGATACAGGACAACGTACGCGAAGAAGGATAGGGCGAAGGGGTGGCGGGGGTGGTAAGATTGAAAGGCATAAAATGGGGAACTCGAGGGTGAAACGAAGAAATAGAAGAAGCTCATAGAATGACGCCAGACTGCAGAGGGTTGAGTCGCGAAAACGCTCTATTTATCACAGCTTCGGGCGAAAGCATCCCCCTTAGTTTTACCCTTAACTCAAGCCCAGTAATGAGTTGCCAGCACGCGTTAACCGATCTCTTTTCTGACGGAAGATAGAAGTTGATACACGTTGGGCCGGGGACCTATGGCCCTGCGTTATGGTATTGAACTATTCAACGTGATTCGAGGAAGTATTGCAAGCAGCCTGCACACGCGAAGGTAGGGGAGACCGGGGCAGATTGTAACCAAAAAAGTTTTCACAGTTTTTTCTCGAAAGTGTTTTCCTCAATCAGGAAATAATTTGCGTGATTTACTACTTACATATGTGGTGAACTAATTGCGTGAAAGTACGTGACAAAATCTTGGACACTTAGACATCTAGCTTCATCTTAAACAAATCTGAACCTTTGTTACAATCTGCCCCAGTCCGGGGTAAATTGTAACACATCTGTTTTACTTATTTAAATACAAATATGAACACAAATAAACATTTCTAAAAAATATAAATGAAAACACAGATCATTATTAAACATTTGATATACATGAGTAAAGCAATCATTGCTTATTCATCTGATTCTATCAAAATCTTCTTCTATGCTTTCTTTACTTTTGTCTTCATACTTTTTCTCTATTTTTTGGATTCTCGATTGTTCTGTTGTTCGTCTAGAGCATCTTTTCCGGTGTGTCAGCAAATAGCTTGCTTTATCACAAGTTGGAGCGGAGTAAGTATAGTAACACGTTAAAATTTACCCCGAGGTCGAATTTTTTCGTTTGATCTCAGCAAACGAGAAATTAAACATCAAATCACTAAAATGCGTACACATAATAATAAACCAATGTGTACTGATTCGTTTGCGACAAAGAAACAAAACTTCAAACGGTTCCTAATGACGGTTAATTGAAATAAAAGTGATAAAACAACATTTACTTACGTGCTCTAAATACTAAAATTCTGGGCTATTACCACAAAATGAATACATAACGCTCGTTTGTGTCACTAAAACCGACGGTGCTAATATCGTCAAGCAGCTCTCGCATGCTGTGGGTTACCAGATTTGTCGTTCTAAAGATTTTACTTATGTTACAATTTACCCCGTGTTACAACCTGCCCCGGTCTCCCCTACACTAGACAAACTGTCGCTCTTTTGGGTGAAGCGTGCGTGAAAGGTGGCAGTGGAAAAATTAGATTTTATTGCGTCGCGCCTCGTTTATGACGGAGAGAGATGATGTTAGGGGAGAGAAAGGGAAAAGGGCAACGATGGGCAGTAATTTGCCAAGAAAGAGAGAAAAGAGAAGTGGGCTACGTGGAGAGGAAATGCGTAAAAAGTGTTGAAAAGGGTTACTCGTACTAGTTCGGTACAGTTCGCGTTCCGCATAAGACAGCTGTCGGTTTTTCTGCGCGGTGTGCCAGTTAGTTAGTATGCTTCGTTTAGCCACATAACGAGACCTCTGTTTTGTTTGAATCCGACCTGCGACAGGACCGTGGACGCAATCGCGATTACGTAATCGTCTGGAATTCGCGGTGAAACGAGCACCGAAGTATGCCTGTCCCTATTTGGCCGGTATTTCGACAGAGGAGTACAGGAGTCGGAAGCGAGCCCCGTTGAAAAGGCATTCGTGACATCAATCGGGCGGTTACACCCGAAATTCGTCGCGGAATTACCGAGCAGCTCGACGCTCGCCGCTGCAATTGGTCCTCCCTGATTTCGAGCAAGCGAAGTCTTCGTCTCCTCTTCTGCTTTCTTCCTTTTTTAGTATCTTCGTGGTGGAGAGAATGCTGGCTCGAGCAGTATCGAAAACCAAAACCTCACACGTGGAAATTTGCGAATGCGTTGAGCTTTCGCGTCGAAGAATAGGGACCCACATTCTCGCGCTTGCCACGCGCCGGTTCGCAACCCATTTATTTCTATTTCCCTCTCGCTAATTTCCCCTGTTTGACTCGCGGAGCGTACTTGCGCAGTGTACTCGGAACTCCAGTTTCTTGGCACACGAGGAAAGGGGTAGCGGCGCGGTGGCGAAGTTTGCCAGTCTATTTCTGTTGGTTCCCGATGAAACGGACCGGGTAGGAACGGGTCGGGACGGGCTGGGGCGGCGATCGAGGGAAAATACGGGAGCGGAAATGGAGAAAGAGCGGGGCGGAAATACCTCGAGAGTTTGGCTATGACGTCCTTCCGCAGCAAAATGTTATTCAGCGTATTGATCGTGTCGACCTGCAGGGTGAAGTCTTGATCCTCTGGATCACCAGGATCAATCACGACTCCGTCAATGCTGGGGCCGAATGCGGGGGCGAATTCCAAGCCCTTAACAGGCACCGCCACCAGAGCCTGCAGTGGCACTTCCCTCAGGCATCTCAGCAATGCCTGGGGATCACTTGCGGCCTGCGCAAACAGAACACGTTAGTTTACCTACTTGTACCTTGTACCTTTGTCAGAACTCGTCGATCGATTCGAATTTCCCTCCATTTTCCACCCCATTCGTCTCACTTAGAATCGAAAGCTGACTAACCGGAAATATCGAAACGGAAAGGGCAACGCATCAGGAACGAGGGGAAAAAAAAAAAAATGGAGACTAGGTACAGTCTAATTTTACGGTTTTGCTTGCACGGGAACTGGTCCAAAAGCTGCAGGCGAGAAAAAACCAATCTCGCGCTCCGATTCGATCCTCGAAAAATTCCCAGCGAAATTGTCGCTCCCTTCCATCCCCCGCGTACCACTCCCGTCTTCCTCCCCCTCGGCCCGTGGATCGCAAATTGGAAACTCTTCCGCGGAATCGGTGTTTCCGGCCGGCACTCAGCCATATTAGGCCGCCGATTAAATTCGTCAAGCGAACGAATCGGCATGCTCGTGGCCGACAGCATCCTGCCCGATGATTCTGCACTCCCAGTGTTCCCTCTGCACCGATTTCCTCGACGCGGACGCAGCATTCGTGAACCGACGTTTGATTGCGGGCCGGCCTCCGTCTACGACCAGCAGCATTTCCAAAGGCGATTACCGGCAGGACGTTGAAGCAATTCATTTGCGTGCAGCGAAATTAAAGTCAATCGGTTCACCGGCACCCGTCCGTTCAGCGTCGGCCACGCTCCACCTCGTGCAGCCCCTGTTTACCGGGGGCTACGTTAATCCCTTTTCGAAGAGCCTCGTTATCCGGTTCGATTCCGTTTGAACAACAAGCGAGGAGCTTGTTGTCACCGCGGAAGGTATTTTCACCATCTCCTAAATCCTCTGAATCTGCCATTACTCGTCGATATCTTCTAAATCCCGGGGCGAAATTAATTTCGCTATTTTGTCCGGGACGCGTTCGATGAGTTCGAAACCGGCAACGAGTATCGGCCGGCATAACATAATCCCATCCCCGTTTTTTTCCCCATTTCGTGCGGAGCCACTTTTTTCTCCGCTCGAGGGAGGCAACGAGAGGGTGGTTCGAGGGTGGCCGGGGAAAAATCGGCGCCGCTTATCCCGATTCCGCGTTTAATCGTTACTTTCAATCGGCTGCAAATCGAGGGTCTGTTTAGGCCTGTGTACGTAGAATGTGTTTCCTGTTGTGAGCATTCGGGCCGCATCGATATTGCCTCTCGACGAGATCTGCATCTCGATACTCTTGAGCCACGTATCCCGCGATATCGATACGCTTCAGTTGGCTTACGAAAATTGCTTACTATTCTTTAAAACTTTATACCACTGTCAATTCAGTTTTCCAAGCCGTGTTCAGTAGTATTGGCCAGCCATGCGTCAGACGCGCTCGTCCGCCCGGCAACGTCCTCGATCTACTTGCCACTGTTTTTACCACGTCAGACGTTGGCAATCTTTACCAAGTGTTTATCAACCTGTGCAACCTCTCGTTCGAACGATATTCAAGATTGATGCCCCGCAGAGAAACAGCGTTGCTTCTGCTCGAGCTTTTACTCGCCGGAGAATTCCCCCGCGTCGACCGCAAGCAATTTAACGAAACAGCGAGTCGACAGTGTCGAAACGTTTACGCAGCAGCGCTCCGCGGCTGGATATAAATTAAACTATCAAATTATACCGGTGGAAACGGTGTTTTTACGTCCGTTAGTTACGCACTACCAATTATATTAACGATGCGTTTCAATTAAGCTAATATGCGCTCTGGACATCGCGCGGTTCCCCCGCCGGGAGTTGTCGCGTTTTAACGCGAGTAATGCGCGCTACGAAAATATCCTCTCGTCGAATAGAATTAAACGGCAAGCGATACGGGAACGAAAATACCGCCTGGCGTTCGACGTTTTGACGTTCCCGTGCTTTCGGGGTAATCTGCTTCCTATATTTCACGTCGCGCGCTAGATTTCAGCCCGCTTTTGTATGTCGAATGCTCTTTAATGCAGTTCCGCGACCCTTTGCCTACGCGGCTATCCGACGTTCATTGGGATTTCTAGATATTCGCGAAATATGCGGACGCGCCGAGATATCAGACAAATTGTTTGCATTCGAGGGAAAGCCGTCCAGTGGATTATTCGCTTCGTAGTTGTCACCGAGCCGCAGACCTTAATGTAATGCACTCCGGGCGGTACTCACCCACGAGCAATTTAGATGTTTGGCAACTTGCAGAGCGTAATTTGCGGCTCCTCTCACCAGCGCCCACGGGGAAAGCGCGCTGCCAGACATTAGAACGCTGCGATGGAACAGCAATCCTGCAACATTAAGAAACCAATAACTCTGCCGCACCTGCGAGTTTGCGAAGCGAAGGTTATCAACCTGGGATTCACTTTCAGCCACCCCTCTCACCCGAAGATATCTGCCCCGGAAACAAACACGAGGGATGAAATAAATCTCCGGGGCAGCGAAGTGCACCCACTTTGGTTTCCGCTGGGTCATTATCGTGGAAAAATCAAATAGTACGCGAGCCAACATAGATTTCATCGGGAGCCGGGTAGTTGGTGGTAACGCAAATTCATTCGCCTGCTTGGCATGGAAGTGGCATAGGTCGCAGTTCCAGAACAGAATTCTAAATGCTACGGGAATTTGTAACTGTCTTCGCCTCGGCTACCATTGCCAATAGCGTCTACTCCATTCTCGGGCTCGTGAATTGATAGGGGACCGAAAATTCGGGGAACTTTGGAAGCGTGTTTCGATCGAGAAACATCAATCGCTTTATTCGAAATCTCCTCGTTCGGAGTTATCGACGCGAGCACCTTCGGTAAAAAGTGTACGCACGCTACTTTTCACTGACACGGCGTCACGAGCTTGATATACATCAGCCGGGATTCCATTCTGAGTCACTTAAATCTTAGAAGTCGTTAATCTTCGTATTGGGAGGACAGACTTCATTGGCGACGAGTAATCCTATCGCAACGGTTGACGAAGATACATCATTATCTGAGTGAAAGCCAGCTCCGATAGCGGTGTGTTTTGAGAACGGATTTTCTCCATGGCTTTCTCCTGAAGGAACTTCGATACACGGCGCGAAGTGTGTATTTCCAGTCCCGTGGCTATCGCGATCTTGGCTGGCTTCGTTGGTGGATCGAGATAACGCTGTTTCCTAGCTTCAGACAAAAGGGACTTGCAGCGTTTTCCCCGGTTACTTGTTTAATCGGAAACGTGGGAGTCGTTAATCTTCATATTGGAAGCCGAAGGTTTCGCCCCCGGAGATCTCGCCGCGTAGATATTTCCGCTTTGATAAACACGAACGCGTAACTGTTTAAGTTTAAAGTCGTAACAGTGTTACGAGTTGCTAAATAAACCAATAACTTTAGGAACTTTAATGTGCCAGGAACCTATTTCAACAGCTTTATCGCGACGAACATTGTCGACATGTGGTCGAAAATCTCACACGAACATGATACTTATCGCTTCTCGAGGTACATCGACCTATTAGCTTTAATCACCAACGATGTCCACGTTCCAGCTGTTTAAATTACGTCCCTTTCCTCTATCAGAACCTGTCGCTCAAGGGACAGACGGCGAGCCAACGCTTTCCCTTCGCCGATGCACATTTCTCCCATTTGCATAATCTTTATGACAACATTATACCAGAGCTTTGGCACAAATAACGGAGGAAATTAATTTCTGCGACAGTCGACGTATCGATTGCTTCCCTTCGGCGGCTGCAAGTAATTGCTCTCAACCAGCGCTCGCGTCAATTTTCTTTTCATTTACTGTTGTATTTCAAAAGATGCGAAAGCATTTGTAAGCATCCTGGGAAACTAGCCCCGACAGCTTTCATTTAATCGTCCTGCCGAAGATTCTGTCCGGGTAATACGCGGCAAGACACTGTTATTCACCGTGGCTGCTCAATATCCAGTCATGGGAAAATTAACCTGTCAGCTCACCCATTAATATGCATATGTCCCGGTGGGTAGCAGGCATGATGGCGTACTGCAACATCCGTCACTAAAGAGTTGCCCACACTTTAGGGTCTATACCAATTAAGTTGCATCTGCATAATAACAGCGGTGCCTTAAAGATTCCAGCACTTTCCAGTAGCAAGAATAAGGCGGTGTCTGACAACTGATTGACTCGTACTACTTACTCGACAGGCCCCCCACGCAGAATTTCGTTGATTTCGTTGCGTCAACTTAATCGATTAATTGCGAAAATATAATTACTAAATGTGTTTTAGCAGAATCAGGATTTAATAATCTTGGGGGTGCCCAGTTGAAGGGATGAAAATATTTTTAATGCGAATTCGACAAAATTCATTAGGTGATTAGAAAAATTTATTTAAAGACATAAAATCCAGGTTATATTAATCTTCTTTTTCCTTTTTCTTTGGGGGGTGTCAGAGCCCAGGGGCGGAGTTTGGTATAGGCTAACTAGGCTGCAGCCGAGGGTGGCAAATTTTTGGGAGCGACAAATTTTGGGAAGTGGCAAATTCTGAGAAGCGAAAAATTTGGGGGAGCGACAAATTTTGGGGAGCATCCAATTTTTGAGAGCGGCAAATTGAGAGGCGGCAATTTTGGGGGAGCGATAAATTTTGGAGTGCGGCAATTTTTGGGGAGCGGCAAATTTTGGGGAGCATCCAATTTTGAGCGAAAGAAATTGGAAAAGATTCAAACACAGAAGCTTGCGATAACTTTAAAAACAATTCACTTTTTTTTCAAGTAGCGAATTAGCAATGACTCATATGTGAGTTGCGATATTGAATTAATTTTGAAATTGTCTCGACTAGAGCTGTAATTATTCAACTATTCGAATATTCGAATAATTCGAATAATTTCGAATACGAATATTCGAATAATTTCGAATACGAATATTCGAATAATTTCGAATACGAATATTCGAATAATTCGAATAATTTCGAATACGAATATTCGAATAATTTCGAATACGAATATTCGAATAATTCGAATAATTTCGAATACGAATATTCGAATAATTCGAATAATTTCGAATACGAATAATTTCTTCGAATATTCGAATATTCGAACATTCGAACTTCGAACCTTCGAACCTTCGAATATTCTGCTCAATCGAATTTCTGATTGTACCGAATAGGAATCTGAACATGAAATATTTGTTCACAGTTTATCGTGAAATTCTTTTCATATTGGCCTTTACAATTATTTGTTTTTCAAACGATAAATTTGGAATTTTATTAATCATTGGTTCTATGAATTTTAATTTGATTCTATGAAATTCTATTTAAATTTATTAGGGACCTAGGGTATTTAAAATATTTAAATGTTGAATCATAATGCTCATTAATAGCAATAGTAGTAATTTTATTCTTTGCTTCCTGTTACGGGATAACATTGTATCATTCATAGCAAACAATTGGAATTTGTCACTTACATCGCGTACCACAAGAGTTAATCGAGTCTTACAATCCTGAGAGAAAGGAGAGACATTCGCGCGTGTGGGGGTAGGTTACAGAAACAAAGAATAAAATTGCTATTAATTAGTAAGATGGTGTCTGTAAAGCGAATAATACTCTATAAATTTAGAAAAATAACGTTATAGTAACGAAGGAAAAATAAAAATATTATAATTCCTCAAAATCGTTTATGGGGTTTTAGCTTCCTACAAAAAAGTCTGCTTATTGTTATGCTGTTTGTCATCCGCTTATGATGGGACACGGGTGGGCCTAGAGGAGAGGGCCCTTGGCCGATTCCGTCGGGGTTATCCACTCATTATTATAAAAATAATACTAATAACTGATGGTATTTTCGTTTCAAAATGTATAAATTTACCAAAGATTAATAAAGTTAAAAATTTATCGATTGAGAAACAAATAATTGTAAAGGCCAATATGAAAAGAATTTCACGATAAACTGTGAATAAATATCTCATGTTCAGATTGGTATTCGGTGCAATCATAACTTCGAAAGATTCGAATATTCGAATACTTAGATTATTCGAATATTCGTTAGAGCCCTAGTCTCGACTCTTTTAATTAAAATATTCGATGATATTTCGCGAAAAAGGCGGCAGACGTTTATTAGCCTAGGGGCGCCAAATCTTCAAATCCGCCGCTGCCAGGGCCCTTTTATTTCAAGGCTAAAATTACTCTAATTCCTGTTGCTATCCTTCGCTTCTGTAATCTGCATAGTGGATCTGTTCTTTCCTTTGGATTTCTACAATTTACGAGTCACGAATATTCAAAATGGAAGTCAGAGTACGTCACAACAAGCTGCCACGTCACGCGTTATCTTGCTAATCAGCACGACACGGGAAACTGTGGGCGACTGTAAGTGCAGGCGACGCGATGCGTAATATATAGCATACAGAAATAACGCCTCTGAATAAAAGCTGTCAGCACTTATAATGCTGCCTTCCATTTCTCGAGAAGGTGACGATGTTCTAACCCTGCGACTTGAAATCTCAAAAAAAAAAAAAAAGGAAAATAAAGGAGAAGCAGGGGCTTGCGTGGGAGAGAATAGAGTAGAATTCTAGATTCGTTGGTAATATTTATAAGTTGCAAGCGGCTTACCGTTCTCTCCTCCCGGAGCATTCGCTGGAATGTTTATGCGGTCGATATTTAAATTAACGGGGCCCCCGAACAAGTTTTTCCTCTTTGCCCGCAGTTATAAATACAATCTCCAGCGTGAATATTCGCGGTTTCGTGGCGCATTAAGCGTTCGTTTCGCATTACACTTCCCATTTTCCAACGTAACTGTGAGAAGGAATCGCCCGGGAAAGCCAGCAAGAAAACGACTTTCCACGGGTTACGATTTCCATGGATTCTGCTTTCCATAGTATGATGGTTACTCGAGGAATGAATAAGCATCGCGGTGCGAGCGATGTAAACAGATTATACGTACACCACGGCTCTCACAGACGAATCCCCGCGTCGCGATCGGTATAGAGTTCAATCTGTTTCTTCGCTGCTGATCGCGATAAGTAGAATTTCCAAAATGAGGAATCGTCGATAGTGTCGCCCCATTTATTAAGGGGTTAGGCCAGCTTGGACGGAGCAAAATTGCAGTCATTTTCGGCATTTTTTTTAGGAAGATAATAAAATAAACAGAAAATTTAATATGAAGCCTGTTATTATACAACTCCCGCTGGAAAAAAATCGTATTTTTTTTCTTACAAAATGGCGGCGGTAGAGCCGTGATACGCAAGATCTTGTGGAGCGACGTTTTCCACGGTGTTCAATCTCACGGCTATACCGTTTGACTTAGAACAAAAAACCAAAAAGCTTTATTTTCTGGGTGCCTAAAACTATGGAAGTACGTAGGGAAATCCAGAAACATTAATTTGTCTCGAAATGGTGACCATGGAGAGAAAAAGTGTATTTTTTTTATAAAAGTGTCAATTGCACAGAACATATTCAAGATATCGCAAAACCGCTACGTACTTCCATAGTTTTAGGCATGCAGAAAATAAAGCTTTTTGGTTTTTTGTTCTAAGTCAAACGGTATAGCCGTGAGGTTGAACACCGTGGAAAACGTCGCTCCACAAGATCTTGCGTATCACGGCTCTACCGCCGCCATTTTGCAAGAAAAAAAATACGGTTTTTTTCCGGCGAGAGTTGTATAATAACAGGCTTCATATTAAATTTTCTGTTTATTTCATTATCTTCCTAAAAAAAATGCCGAAAATGACTGCAATTTTGCTCCGTCCAAGGTGGCCTAACCCCTTAAGGGCCTTAAAGACTGGAGACTGTGACAATCGATGCGCAGGGTGCACGCGACGTTTCGCGCGTTGCATACGCGTATGCAGCTGGAGTTGCATGGATAGGTATGCATTCGGTGCTGCGCTGGCAACTATACGTCATTCCGCAGTACGGTAATGGGCAGCCGAACGTTATAGAGCAATATCGATCCGTCGTTTCCTCCACATCTTCCATCCTCTCGCCTTTTCCCGTTTAAAAGTGCCCGCCGGGCATCGCGATAGAAGCTCAAACTTTTTCCAACAATCGCCTTTCCTCTCCCCCCGTCGTTAACTCGATGCTGGTTTGTACCTCGTCCTCTATCTTTTCCTCTATTTACCACCGCTGCTCTACCCTCACCCTTGTCTCCCGCCCTCCCTTTTCGCTCGCCTCATCCCCGGGTTCCCCGCCCGAATAACAGGGGAGCCGATGTCTCGGTTATCAGAGGTTCGTCCACTTGCAGGTAAGCTCGTGTACCTCAATGCTTCCAAGTGCTCCGCTTTCGTTAGGATTCGTACTAAAATTGCCAAATGAATCGTCGTCGATATCGCAGGCTCGATCCGGATAATTGTTCCCAGCAACGTGAATACGGAGCGCTGCGCTAGTCGCGAAGAACTGCCATGGCGAAAGGTTAATCGGGGGAAGCGAAACTGGGCTGATTACATCGATTCCTCGGCCTTCATGTTTTATTGAATACGCTCGTTGGCCGCGGCGCGAGTGCTCTCCTCTCCAGCTACCACTCGACCAAGAAAGAAATCGTTTGGTCGGCGACGACGCGAGGATTCCTCTCACGGTCAGAATCGTGCCGCGAAATGACCTCGTTAGGGGAGCGGTTTGATCCGCGCCTTTGCCACAGGCGGGCAGGTATGACGGGCTTCAGCGTCCGCGGTTTCTTTCTCTGCTGGTGTGTCCTCTTTCTTCGCGGAGGAGTCGAGTAGGTACCTCAGGGAGGAGGCTCCGAAACGCTTTAGACTTCAGAGTTTAGAGTTTCTACGGTCCTAGGCAGCCAGACGTATCTGTAACTGTGTACCGACGTCGATAGTCCTTCCTGGAGTTGGGCTGATTCTTCAGCGTCGGGGAATATCGGGAAAGTCGCCCCGAAGTGTACCGGAGACAGATGGGTGCGGGCAGGCAAATTCGTGAGTCGCTTGGGTCTCGAAGGGATTCCCCGTGTCTTCCGAGTTCCAAGCGAGCTGCTAATACGTGTACGCTCCCCAGTCCCTCGCCCTTCGAACCTTTTCCAATGAGAATAGTTTCTCAATATAGGTAGGAGCAGTTTGGGGAGCTAAAGCACACCAGGAATGGCGAGGGACCGGGAGCGGACAAGGGTGGTTCCTTTTACCAGATCGCAAGTGATACCGGTCCCTGTGCGGCTCGCCACATGATAAAGAGTTCCTAACCGCGAGCATTATCCATTCGGGTCAACCGTCCCGTGTAGATTAAATTCGATGGATTAGATCCCATCAGCGAACAGACCGCTGAAGGGAGCCGAGGGGGTGGGATGTGATTTCAAACAGTCGCCCGAGCAGCGCTCGCATCTCGCGCAGGCATTTTAGTAATTGCGATCGAATGCCTCGGATACTTTCGTGAATGTAAGTTTCGGCAAGAGCTCTGTGATAAATTCCGCGGGCCCAGAGCTTCACCAAGATAAACTGCTGCGGGTTTATACGACACTTCGCCGAGTCCTGGCGTCGATTGAGGTATTTAATTGTGTTTCGGAATCTCCCTAGAACTTGGGGCATGCTTCATGGGTGTTCCCTGGAACATGTCACGGGAACTGGCGATCCCGGGGCACCCGAGCTGCCTCGTCAGTGCTGAGGCCGTGCAAAAAATTTCTCACGTGCTGTAGAAAAGCGGTAAGACTTCCGTATGAACGGCTTACTATTTCATCAATTTTTTGCAAAGATTCCAATGCGCTAATCCTTGTGAAACTTTAAGGGTACTTTAGTTAACATTATAACAAGTAAAAAAAGTTTTTATGACAGTAAAATTATGATAAATTCAAAAGAAATGGAGCACTATCTTAAATAGTTTTCTTTTCGAGGTGCAAAACGGCTCCGGATGTAGCGTCTCTGGTAGTTATGTGAAACAGACCAATACAATTTTTTCCATTTATTTGATAATTGTAAGAATTTGAACTTAACATGGTGTAAAAAATTCCATATTTTAAAAATGCCAGTACTCAAACAATTAAGTGTGATTTTCGCAAAAAATCTGCGCTTTATTGGTTTAAAAAGAGTGGTTTAAATTAATAATTTGGTTAAATATTTAGGCTCATGTTCTGAGGAATATTATAAACCAAGGCACGATAAGGTGCAGGTACTTAGTCTTGCCGTGCTAATTCCGAGAAGCTAAGAAAAATGGCACCCCTTGTTGGAAACGACACCGTAATGGATAAAGCGAGAGAAGCCAGGATAATTTCTAAGAGTGCTGGGGCGTAAAATGTTAACGAATCCGAGTAAGGTTTAAATGTTGCTGGTCGCGTTTCTAGTTAGTTGCCACTGTGTCTGAGTTTGCAACAAAAAAAGGGGCGACATCTCGCGCGACGAGTAGCGGGCAAGTTTAATCGCCCGCCGTGTCACACGTGCCAGAAAAGTCGCGTTCGTCGTCAGGCCGAGCAGCGTCGAGAGATATTACGAGGGGGAAGACTCGTCTAATGAGACCGCGGCTGGCAAATGCCACGCAATACCGCCGTTTCTGTGATAAAATGCGTCGCGCAATTTGCGCCGGTGCCGGTGTAACGAGGGGGTCGTTTATACGCGCATTAAATTCCCTAGAAATTAGCTGATCCCCATCGGCAGCTTCTGGCTGTAGCGAATTATCGTTCAGCGGAGCCAACGATAAGTCGGAGCCCTCGGGCACACACCACTTCGTCGTTTTTCCTCGGCCCGAAGGTCGATCTGTCTTCTATGCACTGAAACACCCCCGACCAGCTTCCGCTCACGCGACCGTTACGAAGGAAAGGCTTGAGAAACGATTTTCAGCAAGCTTTGGTTATTAATTTTACCCCGCGATACGCCTGCGTCGAGTTTAAAGAAATTTATGCACATTGCGATAACACATCGTTACACGAGATTCAGGGCTCTAGGGTGAACGGAACGGCGGGGGTGAGTAGAATAACTGAAAGGTGTGTCCGAGCCTCTGATAGAAGAAAGCACACTCGCGGCTTAGTCCCTATTCTTGCGACGAATAGGGTGACTGTACCTAATATCGCCAGGCAAAAGTTAAATCGCTGTCGATTGAATAATAATTGATATTTTTCCATGCAGTTCGTTTCAAAGTAAAGAGAAATTATTCATGTTTCATGTAGCATATGTTAGAATCGTTGAAACCTACAAATTGTTAATTAGGACTCAAAAAAAACGTAAGACATGCAAAAATCGGGTCCTGAAAAAAGTGTATCTAATATCGCCTACTCAAGAAATATTGATTAATTCATGTATATATGAGTTTTTAAAGTCATTTTCACATGTGCTTTTATTATTTCTTGCTCCATAAATGTCTTTTTATCCATCTTTGATTCAATTTTTATTAGAATAATATAGAAATTTGAAAATATAGATTTTTAAAATATTTTATTTTTTACGTTCCGATGTACATATTGGACAAATAAATTTTATTTCGGTTGCTCCGCACATTTCGTGACCTCACCTGTAACAAGCATTACATCGAAACCATTGTTCTCCGATAGGCGGTATTGAGAACACGCATACTGCTAAAAGAAAAACGCTAATTTCATTACGAAAAATATTTGAATCGATTTCATTTCTTAAGTACATCATTAATTAGGTATTTCTAGTAGATATTCTTGCATTCACAGATTTATTAGACTTACCTTCTCCGAATGTGACGTAAAATTGTGATAGTCCAATAAATTTTTACACTATTAAGATTCTCTAAAATCCTTCCCTTTCTGTAATTGTTGATCACATGATGCTGCAATTATAGTATGTCTTCCTACATATGTTTAGGTACTAATTCAATGCATAACCGATAAATTTTAGAGCTTACTTTAAGAGATATAGCGTATTAGGTACAGTCACCCTATAGCCTCGCGACGTCACCATTTCTGTCAAAATACGCGGCCGAATATAGCAGAAAATGTCCATGACCCACAGTTTATTTCTGTCTAGACAGACCGGCGAGCGCCAAAAGAGAACCCTTTACATTTTTATCGATGGGCCGCTTTGTACACGAATTCAAGCAAGATAACTCGCGTTCGAAACGTCTACTGGAAGCCGACGACAGTTTTTGCGGCTCGCCATCGTTCAATGTCCCAACCCCCTCTCCACCCCCTCCCCTCGTTTACATCTAACGCTTTAATCTCGAATATTCCGTCAGTTATTTCTAGACGCGGCTGTTAAGAGGGTTAGCGTGACCCGACGTTAATTATTCCGAGGGTCGGCGCGCGACAGAAATAAAATACACAGCGCCCTGTCCCCGACACGCTCCAAGGGGGTGAATTACCTGTAACTCGATTAAAGAGAGGCTGCGCTCTCTCTCTCTGATGGCCGGAGAAATTCTTTTGATCTCTCGCACCGCATCGAATTCCCCGTGTATACTTGCTTTGGCACCGCCGAGACTTGGTGCTTCCGACACCTTTTAGTATTGAAATAAATCCCTTTGGCGCGGGCCGCGAGCGCTGTCCCATCTCCATCAGAGAGACAGCGAGAGAGAGAGAGAGAGAGAGAGAGAGAGTGTAATCCGTAATCTCGATTCAACGCGACCATTCGATCCTTCCATTTCTATTATAATTCCCGCCCCCGCCCCAGAACGATCCGCGAAGTTCGCGCGATTTAAAGGACTCACCGTCGGGCACCGCGTGGCTCGTCATCAGGAAGTTGACGCAGGCAGCGCCAGTCCCGTGGCCGATCAACGTCACGTTCGCCGGATCGCCGCCGAAGTAGCCGATGTTCTCCTGCACCCAGTGCAGCGCTGCGATCTGGTCCATCAACCCGTAATTCGCCGGCGAGCGTAAGTGCGAATCCGTGTTAGCATTTAGAAAGCCTGTAATCAAAACAAGCCCGCTTATGGTCGCTGCGGCCGTCTCTGCTATCGTTGCGAGCCTGTAACTGCCCCGAAATTACCGAGGCCGTCGTAATCGGGATTAATTCGAATAGGCGGATCAGCAGCCGACGATGCGCTACGGATTACCGGCCGCGGCTGTAAATTATTCTTTACGAGCTTCTTCGGACGGATCGCCGGGCCGCACCGTCCGGGCGATTGTCCGCCGCACAGTGGTACATAATCGCACTGTTTGTTCAAATCACCGTACAGGTCGTAATTTTTTAGTAATCGTGACGATTTTTTTTTTAAATTCTTCGCAATTAAATTCTCTATCGATCCCTCCGGCCGGAATTTTGAATTTCGTTGCTGCTTTTTTTATACTTAGCGAAATATACAGCACTTTTAGAAAATCGATGTCTGTGGGACTTTTTGGACGCCGATTCCGAATTCAAACTCAAATTTTCTAAATTGTAGAGCTTTTTAACAATGACAATTGAACAGGATTCAAACAATCCTTTACTAATCCTAATGATTTAGGAAACAATAGTATTTTCATGTTTTGTATGGTTCCGATTAGTTTAATAGTGAATCGTGCAATTGATACACCGATAGAGTTTTGGCGAAATAAATACCCATGTTCTACCCAGCACTGCCGTACAATTAAATACTCATATCAGAAAGAAACAATTGAAAATATTAATTTCGAAATGAAACAGATGGAAAATGAAATTTCTGTTTTGAAACCAACGAAATTAATCTTTGAGAAAGTTGAAATCACAATCGAGCATACGATGCTATGCACTATGATTGACGGGAAGGTTCGCCAAGCTCTTACAGGCACCGCTTCTTCGCAAAGATGTTGCATATGTGATGCACTTCCAAAAGAAATGAATAATTTAACAGAAATCTTAAAGAAGCCTGCAAATATAGGCACGTATCAGTACGGTCTGCCCACGCTACATGCGTGGATTAGAAACATGGAGTGGATTCTGCATTTATCATATAAATTACCTCTTAAAAAATGGAATGTTCGATTGACCGATGAAGATAAAGAAGTAGTTGAGAATACTAAACACCAGATTCAAACAGGCATTCGCGATAAATTGGGTTTACTTGTGGATGCAGTAAAACAAGGTGCAGGTAATACAAATGACGGCAATACGGCAAGGAAGTTTTTTCAAAATTATAATAAGGTTGCTGAAATCACTGGCATTGATCAACAATTCATAAAACGACTGTACATAATTATGCAAGCAATGGCATCAGGTAAACCGAATGATGTAAATGAATTTAAAAGGTATTGCATGGATACGGCGAAAATTTATGTGAATAAATATATGTGGTACCCAATGCCTTCTTCGTGCCATATGATTTTAATTCATGGGTCGGATGTAATAGAGACATTTTTAATCCCTATTGGGCAGTTATCGGAAGAGGCACAAGAGGCGAGGAACAAAGACATTAAGAGGTGTAGAGAAAATAATACATGGAAATCGACACCTACCCATACCAACGAGGCCATAATACATTTTCTTTTAATATCTTCTGATCCGTACATTTCGAGTTTAAGACACGTACATAAACATAAAATTAAAGATTTGCATCCAGAAGCACAAAACTTAATTCTGAAATAAGATAGCACCCCGAAAATCTATACACACTAACAAGGGAAGTTTGGCAACCCGGAAATTCAGAAAATTATGAAACTCGGTATGCAAGTAGAGTAGTTCATCCGTAACGCAACTCTATTTTTTGTTGGTGCCATAATGCAATTTTTGGGGGTGAAATCACCCCTTGAAAAGAATGCAGAATTTTCTTTTCCGTGGAATATCTCGGGAAGGGTGAGAGATATCGAAAAGAAGTTTAAGCAAAAATTGCATCCTTTTTTTATATCTACAAAACCGCGTAAAAGTAATTATGGAATTAAAGATTGGTGGTGCGGGGTAACTTGAAAAATATGGATTTTTCGAAAATTATTTTTGTGCAATTTTGTAGATACAAAAGTAAGATGCAACATTTGTTTATACTATTTCTCGATATCTCTCACCGCTCTCGAGATATTCCACGGAAAAGAAAATTCTGCATTTTTTTCAAGCGGTGATTTCACCCCCAAAAATTGCATTATGGCACCAACAAAAAATAGAGTTGCGTTACGGATGAACTACTCTACTTGCACACCGAGTTTCATAATTTTCTGAATTTCCGGGTTGCCAAACTTCCCTTGTAAGTTTTTCCAAAAAAGATCATTTTCTGAAATTTCGCTTCGATATATTGAAGTTGTCATTGTTAAAAAGCTCTACAATTTAGAAAATTTGACACAGACATCGATTTTCTAAAAGTGCTGTATATTTCGCTAAATATAAAAAAAGCAGCAACGAAATTCAAAATTCCGGCCGGAGGGATCGATAGAGAATTTAATTGCGAAGAATTTAAAAAAAAATCGTCACGATTACTAAAAAATTACGACCTGTACGGTGATTTGAACAAAAAGTGCGATTATGTACCACTGTGCGCGGTGCATGTTATTTCCGCCCCTCGGGGCTTACCTCGATCGAGAGCGGGCATGCTCGATCTGCGCGATATCTACCAGCTACCACGCGATTCGAAAAACACCATTGTTTGGAGAAACAATGAATAAGGATGCCAGTTGAAAGAAGCTTCAGCTACCAGGCTGCGCGGAAAATTGAATAAAACATTATATGGAAACGTAGCAAATCGACTGCGCCTGACCTGGACCGTAATATGAATTCGTAGCGGCTCATCTGCTTCAGAAACACCTGGTAAATATGTACGTAAACGTGTATAAGCGAATCCACGGAGTTCCTTCTGAAAAGGACGCCGGAGGAATAAGGAGTAGCTGCGGCTTTTCCGGTTGCTGCTCTTCCGCCTGCCATAAATACCCTGTTCCGATGGGCCGCATCGATTGATAGCGATACCTCGCGCGGTCGAACGATATGCAAAATAGAACACGTCGGGGAGCGGCGAATAAATCGTCCGATTATTTGATCGGCGAATGCGTCGGTCTGGATTCATTGTCGTTTAATTGCACCCGATGGGTTCCAGAATTTTCCAGAATCCTCCCCCCCCCCCCCCACCCTCTTGTCTACGCTGTTTCGAAAATGGTTTTGCAAATATTAACGAACGCGTCATTGTCATACCCGATGAATTGTTTCATGTCGCTCAAAAAGTCGCTCGTAGAATGCAAACACAATGTTTCTCCCGGCTTCGCTGACTGTGTAAGCTGCACCGGAACTCTCTCTCAAAATTCTGTCTATAGAAACTGCGAGCGGGTACAGTAATTGTTTGTCTCTGGATATACGAAAGCGGGAGTGAAGGCTGGCTCGCAATTTCTTCTCTCACTTTTTCTCGAGGACGGAAACCGCCGATCGCTGTCGCGCTGAGGCGAGGCGTAGTGCGAGTCAAATTGTCAAACTGCATAAGAAAAGCATGGGAAGAATAAAATGAGCCGAGGCGAGGCGTAGTGAGAGCCAGCCTTAAGGGGGAAGCCACTGTGAAATTTTTTCCCCCCCATTTTTCTTTTCGTGCACTTTCATAATGTTTGGGCTCTCAAAAAATATACCTGCACAGTTTCAAAGTGGATCTCGAAAGATTCTGGGAGCTACGGAAGGTTTTGCAGATGGTAGTAAAGATTTTTTGTAGAAAGTTACATTTCATTATAAAAGAATGCCTTGAAAGTAGCCTTTTTTCGACCGACACGGTGGCTTTCACCCTTAAGGGTACTAGGCAGTCGTTCCTGGCTAAAATGAAGCATTTCTGTTTCAATTCATTACAAAGAACAAATTGAAACTGAGACCTGGTGTCTGGCAATTTGGCATGAAGTTTATTAACATCGTACCCTTAAGTCGAATACGCGCTCTCGGCAAATAATTATAGAGTTTGGCTGGAGGGGCAACACGTGGACCCTGATCTTGATAACTAAACAGTCGCTACGTCCACAGTCCCTAGGACACGGAGCGATATACTCGGCGACCTATTCGCGCTCCCGACGTTTCAACCCTCTGGCAATTGCTCGTTTGTGCGACGATAAACGGAACGATTTGTCGGTTGGAAATTCCTTTCAACCGTCTCCCGTTGTTCGGGGGCGCGCATTTTTCGACGAGTGTCGACGAGCTTTTCAAATTATCGATTTGGCAACGGTTCCGGTGAACAGACAGTGGAACGACGTTGACCCATTTTCGAAGGCCAGGAAAGCCTCCCTTGTTAAGGGACTAACGCACGGAAGCATGTGTACAGAAGCTTCGAAATCCTCTTACCTCCAAAACTTGCGAATAAATTCATTGCAGAACGGATAAATAAATGGACTTTCCAACGAGCATGCCGAGCTATCCGTGAATTTCATTCTAGAAAGGCACCTAATTGAGGCATTTGATGGAAAAAGGGCACATACGCCAAAATGCCATTTCAAGAAAATCGATTTCAAAGTTTTCATTATAGTATAACTTAATAAAAAGTAAAGCAATTAAATCAATTTTTTTTTAAGGATGTAGTTACCGTGTCCTTGAAGCGATCTGAATACAGAAGTCATGATTTAAAAATTATATGTGTCTTTATTTATAAGTTTTACACAAGTGGTTTATGTGCCCTTTTTCCGCAAATGTGGTAAAGTCCTAACAAAATTGCTTCTTTGTTTAGTTATTTAAATGTAATTTTGTTTGCTTACTCCGTTGCACATTTTGTATACATTGCTTAAATAAAAAATACAAAATGAAGCACAAAAGTAAACAAAAAATTGTTATGTTTTACGTAAGTATTAGTTTCTTCGATTTTTTAAAGCAAGCTGTCTTATTAATCAATTTTTTCTTTCCTAAATTAGCTACTTTCCTTGCGGATTCTATACTCGCCTCACTTTCCATATTTCCTCGCTTGCAGAAAATCCTCTATGAAACAAAAGTACTTATTGCACGACAGCACGGTAGCGCGACAGCTCAGCGACTATGTAGCTGCGTGTCGATCATGCTACATAATAAAGCAGCATTTAGATAATCTGAACGCGAGAGAAGTAATGTCCTTGATATATTATATATATATATATAACAGGTACCTGAGTTGATTTAAACGATTTAAGGAAAAAGGGCACATAGGCTTATGTGCCCTTTTTCCATCAAATGCCTCAATTCCTTTAATCACCATCGAGGGTGAACCGTGTCTCCTCGCATTTGCATGAAATTATTGCGTAAAAAGGAGCCTGCTATAATGCAACCTTCGACCAGGAAAAAATGCGTCTATTCATCATCGAGGAAATGTGAACAAATTGCTTGCCGTTGATCGGTCCCTCGTACATTGAGCCCGTCACGCTTAATTTCGGCGCACTCCGAAATGATCGATGAAAACGAGGTTTATAGGAACGCTTACGTTCTAAACAATGCATGTAGAATATGCATGCGCGATTCTCAATTTCCCGGGGTAATATATCGCGCTGCAATTTTCTAGGCTCCCCGCTCATTTTGCATTATCGCTTGATTGATGATACTTTTAAACGTATTACCGGACTCGCTTATACAGGCTCGCATTGGAAAACTTTAGTTGATTCAATATTCCCCTAAGAGGCTACCGGGCGGGATATCTTCTGTCGAGCAGCTAAAACGAAATGTATTGTCCTCGTACCGCTCCTCTGAAATGGCCCCTCGCCGTTGCGGCTCGCGTATCTTACACGAAGTGGCGGAGGAATGTCGCGGGCCGTGACGTTGATGATTCGAATTTTGCCGATATCAGGTGAGAGAAGAGGGACGAGCGCGCGGAACGACCGGAAAAGGAGGTAGGCTAGTTTACAGAGGGTGAGTCGGTAGGGGTAGACGACGCCGAGAAGGGGGAAAATCCGCGAAACTAGAATAGAAATAAACCACCACCGGTCATATCCCATTTGATATTCAACCTCCGGAGTATCTGTCGTGCTGCACTTCCGTGTCTCCTATTCTTCTCGTTACAATGGAACTGCTGAACGTTACTCGTTGATTTAAATTTTCCGGTACATGGGCGTGCATAGCCGCGGCTGGGTATCGCGCCCACCCCCGCCCGGCCCACACCCTGCCTCCGCCCCCCCCCCCCCCCCCGCGACTTTTCGTTCGACACAAAGCACCGCGTCACTTTTGCAGGCCCGAAGTGAAAACGAGAAAAATGAACGGCGAAAATTGCGGCCGCGAGAGGTACGTGCTTCCTGAAACCGAGCCCCATCCGTTTCAACGAAGTAATGATGGAATCAAATTTCGATATTTTTTCGAGCCACCGGGCCTTTAGCCTTGCCCGTTCGTTCTGCCGTACCATTTTTTCCCCTCTCTATCACACAGCTCTTTGGCGTTCCGACGGTCAATTTTTTGGTCAGGGGACAAACGGCGGATAGGTTTCGATTGGTCTTTTTTCGAACGATACTTCGGCACTTTAGAACGGCCAAATGTTTGGTCGTTAGTCGAACATTAAACGACCAAGGGCGACTAGATTCTCCGCAGGCCCGCGTTATTCAACGCTAAACGTGCGAAAATCTTGCTGACGTTTAAAGCACCAGGGATGTAATTCAAGGAACGGAACTTTGTTATGTGGCCTGCATGCCGCGGAACACGCACCGCCGCCGCGTCGCAGGCTAGCTGCCCAAAGGGACAGCAGGGAAATGCACGGAAAGAAAGGCAATGCATTCCGCGACAGAGTAAAACTGGATTCCCGCTTCATTTCCATACAAAATTAACGCCGGGCCTGCTTAAAAATTCGGATTTACCCGCGGCCCGCTATTTCCCCCGGAATTTACGTTTGGGGAACGAGGACATGTGGTCTATGAAAATGCCGGGTATCTTTTAATTATCCGTCTCGCGGCTGGGGCGGAAGGAAGCCAGGCTTTTTAGCTCGCGAAGGTGCACCGAGGGTATCGGAATCATATTTCCCACTGACTTTTAAGACGCACGTACCTGTCGAGTGAAAATGTATTTGGGGATATATTATAGCCTTGATCGATCGAAGAATAGAGAAGATGACTCACGATCAGCTAACGCAATAGAATTCGACGGAATAACATCTCCCTAACAAACTGGAAGATAAAAAGTAGGAACTCCGGACGGATTTGAAATCTATTCACTGCTGCTCCTGCCTCCCGTTTCCATCGGTGTTCCCGTAATCGGGACGCGGCACTTGCTAATTACAAGAAGTTAAGCTCCGTTCGACAATTGGCTTGGCGTAAAATCCCCATTAATCTCCGCAAGGGGCACGAACGTCGGCGTCGGCTTCATTTCCAGAAATCCGTGTCCCGTCGTCGACAGAGCAGCCCTCTCAGCTCTTAGACGTCGAAGAATCGCGCTGACGTCACTCGAATATATCATAGCCCGAAGAACTAGGCGGGCCGACACGGCGCGGCGGCGTATATTGCCAGAGCAGACACGAGAATAGCTGCAGCCGCTGTCACGGAAGCGGAGGCAGAGTCAAGAATTTAGTTTGGTGAAACGGAAGACCTGGCCGTAATGAGTTTCCTATTAGATTTGGTTGCCGAGTTGCCAGGCAACCCAGCTCAACTTTCAATCCCTTCGACTTTGGCCCCGCTTCGCGGCCAAGCACGCCGTTTTCTTCTCCCCTCTTTCTATCTCTACCCGCCGATCGTCCCGTTTATCATTTGTACATATCGGAACAAGTTCCCGCGGATTCCAAGGACTCTGGTGGAATTGGAGCGTCTGCTTGGCCAGTGTTTAAACGAGTTGCGATCCACTACCTGCTAGTTTCACCTGACTGGCAAGATAGACAATCGTCCCGCTAATGACTATGCTCGTCTCATCAGGGATAGTTGTAGCTGCGTTCGCACCCATTCGACAAAGTTCTCCACGCACGTAATTAAGGCGGCGTTCGAAGCGTTAACGATCGGTTTCTGTATCGTTCCCGGCTAGACAGTTGAATTTCCAGAAACTGGGTGACAATCTAACCCGCTCGCGCTTGCCGAGGGATCGGAATTAATTCATCGTCCCACGCACCTATTCACCTTTAGACATTGTTCCCCGCGAAACGACGAAATGAGATTCTCTTCGTTTCCTCCCCCGACCGTTTATTCGCAAAGTAATTGACAGGGCGTTGTACCGCGCGGCGGCTGTTCGGGTGCTCGAATATTCGGGCGGCTTGAAGTTCGGACCGAGCCGGGACTCGGTTTTTGAGCCGAGCCGGATACCCGTCAAATTCGGGCGGCCCGAAAAATCCGAGTAGCTCGAATTTGTTTCGGGCGGCTTGAAAAATCCGAGGTAGTCCGAATCGTTTCGAGCCGCTCGGAAGAATCGGATAGCCCGAATTGTTTCGGGCCGCTCGACAGAAGGGGCTAGCTCGAATTGTTTCGGGTGACTCGGAAAATCCGTACGCCTTGAATCTGGTTCGAACAGTGCGACTGCGTTGAGTAGGTGAAATCAGTAAATCATCAACAAATCTACCTTACCGCATTTTGAAATCGGCTCAGTAGTTCGGGTGAAATCGATGGAAATATTTGAAAAAAGTCATTTTTTTCGACCGAATTGACATCGACAATTAATTTAATCATCTGGGAAAAATCGAAATCGCAAAAATGGGCCCAGTTTCTCATTTCTTACGTCGAGTCTGCACTGTTGCGAAGAAAAAATAAGATGCTACTGAAGAAAATCTATGGGTAAACACCGAAGCTAGAGACAGTTGTGTGAAAACACTAAAATTTCATTTTTTTCTCGGTTTTGTGTTATTTTTTTCATTTTATTGTTTTATTTCAATTTTAACATATTTATTTATTTATTTATTATTTATTTATTTTATTTCAATTTTCAATTTCGTTTTGTTAACATATGCGTGTTGTACAAATATTGGTGATTTATTGATTTCACCTACTCAACGCAGTCGCACTGTTCGAACCACATTCAAGGCGTACGGATTTTCCGAGTCACCCGAAACAATTCGAGCTAGCCCCTTCTTTCGAGCGGCCCGAAACAATTCGGGCTATCCGATTCTTCCGAGCGGCCCGAAACGATTCGGACTACCCGGATTTTTCAAGCCGCCCGAAACAAATTCGAGCTACTCGGATTTTTCGGGCCGCCCGAATTTGACGGGTATCCGGCCCGGCCCGGTCAGTCGTTTTATTCGAGTACCCGAACAGCTCTACGCGCGGCTTCTTCGACCGCGTTCCGTCGAATGGTTATCGCCCAATAAACGAGGGGATGAAACGGAATCCTCCGCGTAATCAATGGAGGGAAAACAGAGGAATAAAGTGACTCACCTAAAATGCCAAGTCTGTAATTTATAGTGACGACGACGACACCCCCGTAGCTCGCCAGCACGCTGCCGTCGTAGGGGTTGCCGCTGCTCCATTCGTAGCTCTCCCCATGCACGAACACGATTACCGGGTATCTCCTTCCGCCCCCGTCCCTCGAGCCGGCTGTAATCAATAAAATTATCTGGTGATCGATCGGCACCGCTGGCACTTGATAGTTCACGTCGCGCGTCCTTAAAGGGCCATTTTTCAATGGCGTCGCGTCGCTCTATAAAGTTCTGACAGCGCAGTAAAGGATTATCAGTGGCTTTCGCGTGCACAGTGGGGGGGTTGATAGACAAGGCTGCTGCACGCAAACGAAACAGTTCGCCCGTGTGCTAACGATTCCTTGGGTGTAGGTAGACGAAATTTTCGGTTGACGCTGCAAGCGGTGTTGCAGCTTCCGCTCCCGGCGAGCAACCCGACGAACTTTACAAGCTGGGTAACTCGATCGCTTCCATCTTGACTCGAGCATCAAACGGAATTAATATTTCCACCAGCGGTCAAGCTTTTCTCGCCAGCCACCCCATTCAACCCTTCTCGGCCCGACGACTCGATAAGTGTCGATTTATCGACAGTGTCTCTGATATCGATTTAGTTATCACGGCTCGGCTGGAGCCTGAAAGGAGAGAGGCGGCATTGTGACAATGGTTATTAAGCCTCTTTTATTTGTCTCCTTTCTAGAGCATCCCTTTATGCGCCACTTCCGCGATTGGTCGTTAAGGGTGCTCGCGGTGGCTCTCGAGATCGAAACGCCTTTTAAGGTTCCACTTTGAATTTGCTTTTACGCCACACTCGCTCGTAATTTAAGAAGTGGAATTATTTTTTAAATCGTTTTGCTATTACGTTCCGAAGACTTTGGTGGAATTCAATGGGGGGAAGAGATGATTTTTACGGATCGAAGATCGCCGTTTGAAGGATGGAATGCTCTTTGTAATCTTCCCGAAGGTAGATGAATGTGCCTGCAGAAACAAATTGGACGTCGCGGTCGCTTTTGTTCCTCGAAAAAGAAACAGCATTAACTAGGTCATTTCGTACTTAATAGTCGGTCCCTGGGAAGCATTAAAGATCCGCCTATTGTGGTCCGCGAGTTCTCATTATGGCGCTCGTAATTAGCTAAATTGCGTATTGCATTATTGACCGACTTTGCATCGGCACCCTCGACGGTGCTGAAATCGATGTATTCTAGATATCGATATTGAAGCATCGAAGTGCTGTTGCGATTCTGTGTGCGACCCAATTGGTGTTTAAACACTTAGAATTTGCGAGGCTATCTGTTTCCTTTTCCATTTCACAGGGAGGAGTTTAATACGAATTCTGATGTACCGTTCCAGAGCGAATTTGAAGAGAGGCATTCAAACGTCCTGGCCAGCCGATTGAATCCTTCGAACAGGAATCGTGGAACATTATCTGGCGACACGCGACGTATCGCGCTCGAGGTAATTAAAACGGGGATTCACGGATGCGAGAGCGGAGTACGTCAATCGGATTTAGTATGCTA
The DNA here is from genome assembly GCA_946251845.1 of Andrena fulva. Taxonomy (NCBI): domain Eukaryota; kingdom Metazoa; phylum Arthropoda; class Insecta; order Hymenoptera; family Andrenidae; genus Andrena; species Andrena fulva. The sequence goes on along the minus strand of OX276329.1, from coordinate 52,680,390 downwards.
ATACGGGGCTGGGACACACGTGAGCATGATCGTTGTGGTAGGTAGTAGCGTCGGCCATAATTCAACAAATCACGCGTTACCACCGCCGCTATGAGCAATACTGTTCATACGATGCTATTCGATCTTTGTCCGCTCGAATCACCGTTCGTTGGTCCGCAATTTAATAGAAAGAGGCGAGAGGCAGAGAGGAAGGGAAAGCAGTTGGCCTCCGAGAGACCCTACTTATACGAAGAAGATAAAGAAAAAAGTGAAGTCGGTTACATATTTAATTTAAGCCGACTCTTACACACTCTCCCTCGATATTAACCAATTTACTTTTAGAAAGAAGACATTCCTGCCGCAGATTCGGGTCGTTGGTCGTTCTATCTTTAATCTTTTTAATATGCAGGGGACATTGTCCAATTAACAGTCGACATAAATAACATGTATCCTTCTTTTATGGTTTCTTCATCCGCGTTGTCTTATTTCCTTTTGCCAGGGGAAAGCTACTCGTAACTCGTATTCTTGAGAAAGCTAGACGTCAGAGAATAAAAAATGTAATTCGGGAAACCGCTATCCGCGTTTCTACTCTTCACTTCTGTTCTCATTTGCGGCAGTTTAAAAACAGTTACATACAGTGGCTGACCAAATTATTATAATAATTTGGCCACCCTCTGCATCTGTACAGAACGGAAAACGGAAAAAGGCGTTCGTGGTTATTTGAATTATTGAATGCATAATAAAATACAGGCCTCTGCGATAACGTATTTTTCATATACCTAATTGCCTATTTCTGACTTAGTTTCGCACAGTTTCCAGCTTCACTTTTCCCCGCCATTTTCTTGCGACAGCATATTTCCATCTGATTGCTTCTCCAGTTACTTACGCTCCCCTTTCATCTTATCTCCGCGCTTCTGCTATCTTTGCTTGTAAAATGGTCGCCGCTGTTCGCTTCTCTCTCATCGTGTTTCCACAAGCAACATTCTCCAGCGTATGGGCCGTGAACCGCGTATACACTTCGGAAATATTTTGCCGAATGAACTGCGAGGCTTATCGGGGTAATGCGCCCTTCCCTAATTTTGTCTCGCGTTTTATTGAACCCGAAGAGAAGCCGGGCTCTTTGCGTCGCTCCTTTCGTGTTTCTACTGCACGCGAAGCTTACAGCGGAGGAGAACTTTCGCTTCCAGAATGTAACGTCCTTCCCTTTTTCGTTTACAAGGGGAAATGAAGTGACGTTCGTTCTATGTAAAGCCACAAGTATTTCACTAACCCCAATGGCGAGGCCGAATTGCAAATTCAAGGTGTACGTACCATGGCAAGAGTTCAGTCATAATAAGACAGCCTGATAATATGCAAAAATCCCTATCCAGAATTTCCGTGAGGGATTTTAGCATAGAAATATCCGAGAAAATACCGGCCACGATATCCTATCACTTTCCAACCCCTTAGCCATTTCTTTCCCCGATATACTCGGCCGAGTGCACGGACGATAGAAACATTGTCTTCGTTCTGAATTATAACCGCTCGAGGATACTACGATCGTGATCCTCGATCAACGCCGTCATCTCTCTTGTCAACAAGATTCCCCGGGTGCGGCGCGAGAAGGAAGCAGCCGGGGGTAAAAAAGCGTTATCGCGGGGCGCAAGCCTAGACGCCGCACCGAGGCGCCCGCGCGCGCCCCGGCGGAGGAAGGAATTTAATCGCCGAGCAAATTTACCCGATCGAAATTTTCGGCTGTCAGCCCCCGGCAGGTAACGATCGAGGATGATAAATTCGGCGGATCGGGGCGTTAAGGCGCGGACATTCGATTTTATCGGGCGTGCACGATACATTATTTCAGCCGGTGAATAAATTTGCCGTTGCACTGTCAATATTTGATACGATGTGCAAACAGTTTCGTGTGCCGGGAACGCCTCTAACGGACTTTACATATTCATAAAGCCGCGCTGCTCCGCAGTTTGATCGCAGATGGTAAACGAGGAGAACGAACCGTACATCCTCGCCGCTGCCGCCGAATCACTTTATTTTCAGGACGTGCCCCTGCTCGCGAACGATAGGTATTCCCATTGCACGGCGACTCCACCGTCTCAGACAGTCGTCCATGTCTTGTTCTTTTTCCACCGGGGACCGTTCTCATCGGCGATGCTTTCGTAACGCATCGAACGGTGTAGCTGTCATTGAAGAATTACGCAGAATCAGCTGGCTTGACAGTCTTGCGCGCTCCACGAGTCTCTTGGTTGACAGAGAGAGAAAGAGAGCGAGACAGAGAGAGTGGTTTACCGTATTCATTGGAGGTGTCCGAAAACAAAAGCCGCCGTCTCTGGAAAGCGGCTTCTGCGGGAGAGTAAAAGGAATGCTTTCGTTCGGTTGGCTTCCAAGTTTTACGAACTTCTTTCGGGATCGTGTTCCCTGATAAAACAGGGAATGTATCTCCAAGAAGATTTTCTTAAAAGAGCGGGGCTGAAGGTAAGACAGGTGGAAGATACGGGATATATAAGCCACCTCTCAGGTTTCAAAGGCGAATGTGCATAATTTCTAAGCGCGACGTTGCTATCAGCTCTTGCCGCTGCAATTCGCACCCGGATTTTTGGTCGAAGCCGCCTGTCCCATGATCCGAATGATGAGAAAGTAAAAATCCCTCGTTTCTTTTCTCATCTCTCATGCGAATGCATGCGGGCGTGCGAGGATGAGCCATCACTGCAGACGGGGTTATTCTTTACGATGGAACGAAAGCACCTAACGTGACAACGGTTCGTGGGTTTACGCCGTTTTAAAGCTCGTCTCGTCGGGCTACCCCCTCCTCGGGGGAAGTTGGACTAGATAAGGGAAACCCTCTACAACGGCGTACGTGCGGGGGCGTCGACGAAACTTTTATAACATCCGAATTGAATTTCATAAATCCCGAAATCGTTGTCTCGGCAGACACCGCTTCCTCTTCGCGTGATCATCCCGCGACTCGCATCCACCCCCTTCGAATGGAAAACTCGCCTCGTTACCTATGCCAATAAGAGGACAGTGTTCCACATTGTTTATCGCTGTAACGTTGAAACGATGAAACTTTGGCGAGGCGAGCTTAGCAACGGTATCAGGATTATTCCCTGATTCTCTGTTCAGTGCCACGCTCAGGCCGCGCGCGGTTGCAGTTCTAGATGGCCTGTAACAATTCCGAACGGACTATAGAATATTCCACTTCGTCACCGGGCGCCAAACTATCTGGCCCCAGCACTGTTTCATCCCCCGAACAATCGGGGGGGCTTCGTGTGCAGCCTGGGAGCCGCGTTTTCATCGACGCGTCCTTTCCGCCGAACAGGCTCAGCTCGGACAATGTAGCGACGGGAATATTACGAGATATAAACTGGACTAACACGATGTAATTCTGCTTAGCATGCTAACTGCGTGTTCGGTTGTAAGTCCGAGCGGAGGGTGGCCATGGCCACCCTTATCCCGGAAACAATCTGAAACTGCTGTACGTATTCCACCACTTCCAACTACCTTCTAACGTCCCTGTGGCCTGCTCCCTCCTCTTTTCGTGTCTACTCACGTCATACCTACCCCCTCGAAAGGAGCTCAAGGGTGGGTAGATTCGCGGGTTGTTTGCGTCGGAGGGATGAAACGCAAAGAGAGTCTGTCCAAGTTCACTGTGGCATCGTTTTTTTTCTGATCTTCTTGCTCGCACGCCCGATCGTTTGTTCGTTGAACTTTCTCGTATTCACGGGGAGCAGGGTGAATGGGGAAGCTGACGCAAAGCTCAAAGTAGAGGGCGCTAATTAGTGCACGTACCTTTGCTGGCCGTTGATTTCAAAATTAAAATGATAACAAAAGGAGAAAATTGTAAAGTATTATAAAATGTTTGAAAATTTTTTTATGCCGAAGTTGACTTCTAATAGGGGTAAACAGTGTAGTTGTTGGCCTCCTAAGTCAGAGGTTCACATAAGCGTTGAATTATAAGTCTTATTTTGCTAGCTTTAGAAACACAATTAGTGTTAATAGCTGTAAACGGCTCTAATAGTCTAGAAATAGAATTTGTTTAAAGAAAGAGTAGAAGGATCCACAAAAATTTTACAGAAAATACGTTTCCTATCAAAACACATAGTTATTGGCCAGACGAAGACAATGATTGGCCGATCGTTTGGCAGTTATTGGCCACTATTTCATAACCTATATGTAACATATACCCTAACTAATTCTTAATGCTCTAAGACCTAATTATGAAATAATGTTAATGTAAAATAATGAATTAATTCGGTTAGAAACAGGATTTAAATTATTAAATAAAACTGGATATATTCATAAAATGGAACTGAATGTAATGTAATATTATTAAAAATATATAACCTATAATACCTTTTCTATTTAAATGTTTCTATATTAGCTAGTATTGCACCTTCTTTTACATTGTATTAATAGTATTTCCTTTTAAAACATAACCTTTTAAAATCACAACACAGCTATTTCACTGTTGCTATGACTGTTAGGTACCCATTGGCCTCGCGGCCAATGACTGTCCTGAAACATTATTTACATTACAGTTCTTGGCCACCTATAATTTCTGCAATAATGTATAATTTTAATGAATAAATAATCCTTTTTTATAAAGTTTAAACCTTTATTTGTCTATATAACGAATATGATATATATATATATATATATATATATATATCATAAATGCATTAAATTATCTAAGAATTGCCTGATGTAACCGTATGGCTATTCAATTCAATCACTGTAGTTTTCAAGCATCGATTTCACGTGGTCTATTTTTTACACGTAGTATAACAATTATTAGCGAAATAGTGATTGCATTCGACGCATGAAAGTAGAAGGTATCTGAATATGTTCATTATAAAAGGCATAATGTACATTATTTCTTAATATTCATGTTTTTAAAAAAAAGGCCAATCACTGCCAGGTGGCCAACGACTACACTGTTTACCCCTATGTTTCTTTTCTTTTACCAGGATCGTAGTTTCTGCAACTTAAAAGATTAATAATAGTAAGAATAATTGTAGATACATGCACTTATTATGGAAATAGAAATTAAGAAGTGATGTGAGATAATTTAAATACACCTAAAAGGTGGCGTCACCTTCCCAATTGTATATTTTTGACTCTACTACACTTCTCACATGTTGGAAGATCGTCATTATTTCTCCACCCTCGAATAACTCGCAACCTAACGGTGGCAAAAAACAGGTATTTTCAATTCTCTCAATCGGAAGGGAAAAACCATTGGTTGCGATGTGACACCGATGGAATCATCGACTAGACAAGCCCAGGGGAGGATCCGGCCGATTGTTTTTCCGGTATCCTCCAGGATGGTTTCCGCGAAACGACCTACATCAACCCCGATCGTTGGCACATCGAAATATAGGATCGTTTCTAACTCCACCCTCGCCGCTCCACCAGAAACAAGAAATCCTCCGGGAATTAGTGAATTAGTACACGGACCGGTGATTATTTCCAGGGGGTTGTGAAGCCGCGGCGAAGACTTCGCAAACATTGAGAAGGGGGTGGCTTTTGCCCTTTGATATTCTTTCTCCGCTGGTAGGGCGGACATCGTAAAAAACGGGGAAAGTCATGGGGATTAGAGAGTGCGGATTAGCAGAATCTACGAGCAAACGTGGGCTGGTAGCCTCGGGAATGAAATTGGCACAATTTTTTCGGGAGAGAAATGAAACGCAGATGAACGTACGGGAAGTGGGGCGGATGAAAAATGGCTGGGCAACGAAACGCGTTCAGGAACGATCGTTTCAGGGGAATTTGAACGCTTTTATAGAATTTGCTCCCTGCAACGGAAAAAGGAAAACGACAATTTTATGTGTTTTCACACCGCATGATGTTTGTTAAATTGAGTTTGCCGTTTCGCGTTCGGAAATGTGTATCCAAATATTTTTCTGTAGAAATATGCCTTTGCACATTGAGCCTCGATCGCCTTCGTTTTCGTCGCCTCGGCAGAGACGAAGCGAGTTAGCAGCTGACGAACCGTCGGGCTTAAGCCGAGAGATCGAATGGAAAGAATGCTGGGGGCAGAATATTGTTTATACGAGAGAAGGGCGCATAGGGGATGGGTGGTGTGGCGGCGAAAATAGAAAATAGGCGTCGGCAGCACGCTGTACATGACGCGGCAGGTCCCTTTCCGGTGGAAGCGCTTCCGGAGAAATAAGGAGGGAACAAAAGGCGAGCAAAAGGCCCCGGAGGAAATGTCAACTTTTTTATTAAATATCTCGTGCACCAGCGCCCAAGAAAACTGGATGGTGAAGCAAAACGAATTGGATCCGCTCCACCTCGCCTCCACCTCAGCTCCAGTCAATCGAGTTTCTCGTTGACGCCCCCATACCCGCCAGACGGCTCCGTCAACGTCGCGACGGCTGCCCTTCGATTTAACGACACGTCCCGCCAAGTAAATGCTTGTCGAACGAAAAAAATACTCGCTTGTTAGGAACGGTGTCGCGTGTCGCTAGAGCTTCATAGGGAACAACGGGGGAGGCATTAACGATCGATCAAAGTGAATTTCAGGGCAATGAAAATCGAACCGAAGCCAAACCACCGTACGTTGCGTTGCGCCGCGTCGCGTCGCCAACTCGCGATTCTCCGGTTCCGACTATTTTTGCGGACCTGATGCTGGAAGAATTCCCGGGCCAAAGGGTCTCGAGGATCTCGTTTATACTCGAGTACCCTTCACTCATTAATTAACTCTCGCGTTACAAGATCCTTTTTCCACCCCCTCCTCGCCGCAGCCGCCCCTCGCCATCCTCGTTGCGGGGGCAGTTGAAGGGATTCCTTTTTACCGCGGCGACTTCACGCGACTTTGCCGCTTTATTCGCGAGGCCGAAGGCCGTTGAGGAGCACAGTTAACGGTAAGTTTAACCGGATAATGACCCGCGAAGCGGGTCATTACAAACAAGCTCGGCTGCGGCTGTAATGCAGTACTTTATGCTGCAGCCTTGCAGTGACACGGCCAGGATTATGGCGTGCAGATAAGGACGATGACTGTGCGGCTATCGGTCGTGGGATCACCGTGCGTGTATGGCAGACGAGAGGCGTGTTCGACGAGATAAGGCTAGTTATTGTTGCGAACATCGTTGGACCGGTAAAAATTACAGCGGGGTCGCGAACGATGGGACCGGTCATGAATTTTGTTGGCTCCAGCCGAAACGAGGGGAGGGAAACAGAATTTTCAGTCGCACGGCAGGGCGCAGAAAATTTTCGGCGACGACACACCTGAAGGTAGAAAAAAAAAGAATCTTTGATTTATTTCATTGAAATTCATCGAGGCCGACAAAAGGCCAGCGGGTATGAAAGAATCGATCGAGTCTGAAATTTGGATGGCAGCCAATTTACGAACTATCCGCTGTCACTTGGGACAGTTTTTTTTAGTTTTTGGGTCGCGACGATACCTGTCCCAAATTGGTCCGTGCATCGCGGAACCCATCCGTCTTTTTTCCTACTCTGTTTGGACGCGATTGTCGACGGCAACGCCTTCTCATTGCGTTAGGAAAATGGAAGACGGTCGGAGGGGAATGGCAGGGGAGCAGGAGGGCGACGAGTTTTCTAGGGTGCGCATTTTCACGGCAATCGCGGTAATTTCCCCGAGGATAGCGCCGTGCCTTTGGCGTCCACCGCCAACCAGAGACGGCCAGACTTATGCTAATTAAACGTAGGAGACTGCGGTGAAAGGGATAAACGGGGGAAAAATGAAATACTTGGTCCTATTGTGTAGCAGAATGAAGCCAAACGTGGCGCCAGCCGCCGTCTAAAGTCTAAAGCGTCGCTTTCGTGGCTAATGGCTGTCGCGAGATTGTCCTTTCGATTTTACACCGACAATGAGAGAGTAGCGAAACGTATTTATTCCTGCTGGATCCCTTCCATACAGATCTGCCGCACCGTAAATCCTGCGTTATTCATAGCAGCCTTTTAATCTTTAAAACTTAGTTCGCACTCTTTTACGCAAATGTAGGTGCATTCTTCGCTCTAAGGAAGAGACTCGCGCCCAAATAAAGGAGTCTCGGAATTTAAATAAAGAATGACTACTCTGGTCGCCGCCATTCTTCCTCGCGGTTCTTTCCTCTCCTATCCCGCTAAAAGTATTTCCCCGCGGACGGAAAATTAATCTCCATTTGAAAAGCAACGTTTCCGAACCCGCAATTACCTTAACACATAGCAGCCACCTACGCTCGAGTCCCAAAGTTCGCGAATACGCTCCGCGAACTCCGGTGTTTTCCCGACCTCTCAAGCCGATGGGGCTGTGCAAGGTTTCCGCGCGGGGCGATGACATTCGACACGATGAGAATTGACGTCTGATACAGAACAGACGCGTTGTTCTCCGGTCGGACCAGGCCGGTCGGTACAAGGCGGCAGGTCTGCCGTGTAATTTCAGCCGGCACGGAGTCACGGTTCCCTGTTTAATTCCCAAACTCCTTTCGCGGCGCGGCGGAATTAAAATACACGTGCAAGTGGAAACGAAAACGGGAAAGGTAACTCGTGCAATTGGTAGCGCGTTCACGAGCGTGCTAGAAGAAAATTTAATTTCATTACGAGAACCCTTCCAGACTTTTTCTGGCCCACTGAAATATCGGCTGGGGCTGGGGGAGGGAAACGTTGGCCCTTAATCTCTGGCTTTTTACATCAACTTAGTTTCACAAAAGTTATCGCGAAACTAGCGCCGGCCTTATATCGCGAAACTTGCTTACTTAACTAATTGCTCCGGCCGATCCCGAGCAGTCGGGGGACAAGTTTCTTTAGAATAACGGGTGCACGGTACACGAGAGTCGATTCATATATAGGGGAGACCGGGGCTAGTTGACTAATTTTTTACATTCCTAATTTTTATAAATAGACCATTAGTATTTTGTTGACTTACTGCAAACCAAAAGTTTCCAAATTTCATTAGGTATAAAGGCATAATTTTGAAAATTGTTTTCATTGAGTCTAGGTTGTAGTTTTTATTGTATTTAGAGTAGTAAGACGAATAAGTCAACAGACCCCGGCTACGGGGTTAGTTGACAAATATGATGGGGTCAGTTGACTTGACATTTACTTTTCAGTTTTAACCCTTTGCATGCGAAAGGTGTATATATACGCTGTCACAGTACATCAATATAATGTGAAAAACGTATATATACGCTGCCAATTCCATCAATATAGTATACGAAACGCGTACATATGTATACTACGACCAATAAATTTTTTTATTTTTCTTTCACTCCTCCACAGTGTTATTTTTTTTTTATTAATTATCATGGTCTAAGATACTGTAATTATTTTGTACTGGTTTGTTATGGTCTATTTGGAAGGCCTGAGAGTTTGAAGGGAGGATAGGGTGTAAAACTGGTAGGGTTGAGTTTGGAAGGATTTGTGGTGGGGGAAGTGGACTTGAGCAGCTAAACTCTTTGCCTCGACTGCATCTTGAGGATAAAAAATGCAATTATTAGTAGTATTCCTATGGTTAGTCAAGTAACCCCGTCCGACATTGTTACCATGTTAAGGGTCGTACGTACAAAACCTCCACGCACCGGATAAAATAAAATTCCGTAAATTATAGTCAAGGTATCACGTTTCCACGAAATATTCATGAAATAACATCAAGCAGTACTTAGTGGGCAAAAATTCATAAATAGTCAAAACGAAAATATTTACTTCCAGCCGACCTTTTTAGATTTTTCATTCTCACTGACAGACCACGCAAGTTTTTGTCACGGCGACACATTAAATGGCAAGCTGGTCATTCATATGCTCCAATATTGCGAATCGCAGCATAACTTATTCCATAATACAAGAATTAAAGGGAATTAGTCAACTAACCTCGTTAGTCAACTAGCCCCGGTCTCCCCTATAACATATGAAACCGCAAGACGACCACCTCACATTCTCCAATTTAATTATCGCCATCGATCCTTGGCGCTTCTCTAAAACTCCTCAAACGAATCCAGCCCTTCCACTGTTCGGGCTTTCTCTGCCGGTTGAATTGCCCAGCCGGGGCCACTCGAGTAATTACTTAACAAAATAAATTCAACCGGGAGAGTCCTTTCGGTGGCGCAATTCGGCGTAAATCATAGGGGGCCGTCCGCGGGGCCGCGCGGCGCTGGCCGGGGTTGTCCGTGAACGATGCGCGATAAATTATTTAATTTAACACTACGAAGGATAAGGTACTTGGGGCCAAGAGGAGCTCGAGGCTGAAGTATGCACGGGCCAGGTCCGAGGGGGAGAGGGCAAGGGGAGGAAAGGGAGAGAGAGAAAGAGATAGCCTTAACAGGGTCGGACGTGTGGCACCTCCCTTGGCGTGTACCGTATTAAATTTATGCCACTCGTATAGCTTTCCAGGCTGCGGGGGGCGCGAGAGGGTGGCCGTGTATGCGCGCGTGTAAATGAGAGAGACGGCCAGAGGGAGGACAGGGGCTGGGGCCTCTTCGACCCCTGCCAGAGACGTGTACCTTAATTCGTTCAATTTCGTGGCTCCTGCAAGAGTAATCGCGCCAGATTGGATAGCATTACTGGATCATAAAGCCTCTAAGGCGGCACAATTATGATAAGAAAGTAGGCCAGCGTTGCTGATGGCAGCGACGCACGAAGAGACCTTCGAGACACGAGTCGGTGATCAGTCGACCATGGACGTTCGATTCCGGCAGCGGATTAATCTTCGCAGTAATCTTTATCTTCCGAGGGAAGCTAATGAACGGCATGTTTCCTACGTACTCTCCCGCCTTTCGCTTCCAAACTTCAACCGATCACGTGTCCCTTTACTTCCTGATCCGCGAGCGTCGGATTTAATCCGCTCATCGCACCCGTTCGCAAAAAAGCTTCCGCAGCATCCCCGTCTCTCTCTCTCTCTGTCTGCCTCTCGCCTCCTCGCTTTATTGTTTACATTCCCGTCTCCCTCAGCGGCGCTCTCGTTTCTCGTTTTCGACCCTCGCCCCGGCCCTCGCCTCCTCCCACGGCTTTCCCTTGGGAAAAGGCGCATGGCCCGAGTGCAGCGCAGCTACGCGACAAATGGAGATTATTCGGGGCTGCGAACAAGGACGCGACGATTCCTTACCATTTTCCGAGTCGTTGCCGTCTTTCCGCCGGGATAATCTTTCGCTCGATCTCCAGGATTACCGTTAACGCCGCGACGTTTTCGCAGTTCAAGGCGTCGACGAAATACTTGCTGGGAACGTGCCGGATAAAAGGAGAAATTCCACCCTCCCGATTAGAATCTAATTGTAAGCGTAAGCGCGGTTTCCTTTCTAATTGAATTTGTAATAGATACTCTCCTCTCTTCTTAACGAAGTGACCCACGGGATTTCGCGGATCTCAGACGGTTTAGGATTAAATATCGATTAGAAGGGTGCGGTAGATGAGAGGGTCAGCGACCGACAAGTCGAACTCCTTCTAAGAAGAATGTCAAAATTCTGGTTTAGCAAGTGCAAGTGGAAAGTAGGGAAGGAAATCGAATGGCCCCTCCACGGCTGCCAAACGCGTCGTTTATGCGGCTCGTAAAAACGCCACCTAGGAATGTAATTCTCCTTTTTGTTGCGAGCCTTCAGCTTCTTCTGTCCGCCGTTAAATTTCGGCGGTCGCGCCCATCTTTTTTCCCCTCTCGCGGTGCCATCTCCGCGGCATCATGGTAAATCGAGTTATGCCCCCGGGGGCAGCCAGTAGTTTTACCTCGGAGAAACGAGCAGCCGAGGAGAATCGCGCTTGGTCAGACGTTGGCAGCTTAGAGCTGGTATTCGTGCAACCTTTAGGGCGGTTTTTATCGAGTGGTCGCGAGGGAAATTGGAAATTCCTATTAAGATATGCCGTGCGCGGGAATCTGCATCTCAGCAGCAATCAGGGAATCCGAGGCCGGCCCTGTCCTCGCCGGGTTTGGGAAAGTTAATGGGAAAGATCGAACGGCAGTAGGCAATAAAGTGTAAACGGCGGGCGAGATATGATGGTGTTAGGGGCCTTAAACAAAATTAGTAGTCGGCCAGCTCCCCGGGGTGTGGCACGCTCGCTCCGAGCTAAGGGAAAATTCGGGGGACGCGCGGAGAGATCAATTTCGCCGTAGTTTCAAAGTGAAGCCTATTAAATTCCGGGTTGCGTCTCTCGAGAGGCTCAAAGGAGCAGGGTTTGGGGCTGGCGCTAAGCCCCATCCCGCTCTCTAGTAATCGCGCGTATAAGCGCAGGATTGGAGGCCGCGCTTGTAACGGGCCGGGAGGAAATTTGTAATCGGACAACACTTCGATATACTTGACGCTACCCTCGCATCAACGCCGCCATTCGCAATCCGCTCGTTGCGGATCCGACGCCGTTGCTTAGATATTCGAGGGGCTGGGTCCCGTGGGAACCAGAAAGCAACCTGCGAGCTTTGGACTTCGCCTGCTCATCTATTCCGTGCTTCATCTATTCCCGGAATGTATTCAAACGCGCAGCTGCGTGTCTGATCGCGAGTAAAGAAGAGGCTGATGCAGCCTGGCTGCGGCAAACCTCCCCGCGATTCGCGCTCGATACCCTTAGAATTCCTGCGGTCCAAAGTGTCGCGCAGTGTCGCCGGAACTGGCGCTCGAACGAGGAGAGAAACGCGGGCCTTGTAAACGCAAAACGCAAGACTAATAAAAAGAGGGTGCCAGAGGGGGGGACCGCAAGGGAGAGGCAGGGGGGTCGTTAAAAATAACGAGTTCGTTAGAGATAGCCGTTCGGAGAGCTTATCCGGACAGAGTCGCGGCCGTCAAATCGAGTTTTGACTCGCGGCGCGGGATTTAGTGATTTAAATTGAGTTGTAACGTCGACAGAGTTTTATTAAAAAAAAAATAGTTGAACGAATCTCTGTGCTGCGCCGAACGAACCTATCGAACAGAACTGGAGATTTGCCGAGCTTTCCCAGATTTTCTTCTGATTTCTCTGGTTTTTCTGCCTCACTACTTCAATTATCTCCGCGCATTTACACGAGAGGCTTGGGGGAACGGGTGGGAACGTAACACGAAACGGTGCCGCGCTTTCATTGTTTCTCAACTACCGAAGCTCGGAATAGAGGTATTACGAGAACGAGTGCGGGAAGATCAAAATGTTTCGAGGTTGGCAAATAGCAGCACGCGTTATTCATCTTGCTGGTATAAATTCCAGAGGGAACTTTCGGTCCAACTCAACCGGCATACTTGCTACTTCAAATAGCTGGCACTTGTAGAGCATCGTACATTTGCGTAGCTGATAGCGATTTCACTCGACCCCTTTATTACAACCAAGTGCTTCGGAACTATTTTTCGCCAGGTTTTTTTTTGGGGGTACTAATTGTAAGGGGGATTGAAACAGCACGAGTGTAACGGGTATAAAAGGAAAGCCTGTAGAGTCGAACGGGATACTACGTATAAAAATGTTTGAGAGAAGGGTGGGTTGCATATCTCGCTCGCGGAGATCCGTGCGGAGGAAAGCCGAGGGATCGAAGATGTTTATCAAGTTTTCGTTTCGCGACTTTTCGACTGTCGCCCAGGATCTGAAGTCGTCGTCGGTTTCGAGCGGTGAGAAATGGTGCCGCGGGGTAAGAAGGCCGCCCAGCGGGTGAAAAAAAAAAAACGGGGCGAAAAGAGAACGAGGCGAGACAAGCGTCGCTGGAAACGTCATACCGGCGAAACGCGACGACTGTGAAGCGACAGGAGACTGCAGGCAAGTGGAAATTCAAGGAGGCAAGGAACCGGAAAAATGCGGACCTGGTCCGGTCGATCGGCACGCTCTTAAGAAGATTACGGTTCTCCCGTCCCATCTTCTGGTCGCGAGGGGCGAGACACGATCCGAAGATGGGGTCTGGGCGCGGGTGGGATCCTTGAGAGACACGCCGACTTACGAAACTTACGCTCGAGTACGATCTCGATCTCATGCGACCGGTCTTCTGCGAACTCTCGAATCGTTAAGGGAATTGTTTTGAGGTGCAGCGATCCGCGGGGCTGCCCGCCTGTCCAAGGATCTCGTCCAGCCCACTCCCGAAAACCGTACGTCCTCGGGGCCCCACGAATTACGTAACTCTTTCACCCGTGAATAACGATCGACGAAAGCGCGAGGGTGGGCAAAGGCTTTCGGTGGAGAATCGAGTGACAAGCAGACCATGAGCGTTAAGGTGACCGTCGGACAGGAAAGAAACGTTCGGTCAATCAACCCTGCCCTCTTTCTCTATGACGGCGATTACACTTTCGAGGGCGACTCGGGCAGGCTAAAGTAGAATGGCAGCCAAGGGCGGCGAAGAAGAGAGGAAAAAATGAAGGAGACCGAAGAAACCAGTGCTGATTGCGTTCCCCTTAATGTCGGTCGACTCTGTTCGATAATTCGCTTTCCTTGTATGGGGTGTTGCTTGGTCATTGCGCGCAATCCCAGCTGCATTTCGCTTCTCAAAATGGTCCAGGGATAACGGCCGAAGTGAGTTCACTGCCTAATGCTCGTGTAATCCCCATTCGGTTCGTGATTTCGCGCAAATAACGCGACATCTCAGGTAGAATGTCCATTAACTTTTTACAGAAATGGCGATGGACGAGACCACTGACTTTCCAAGTGGTATATTCTCACTGTGGTCAGACGATAAGCGCTCTTGTTATCTAGAGACGCGGTAGCGTCTCGACGCCAAGTACAGGAAAGACACCCTGTATATGTCGACTGTCGCTACCGCTATCATTTACTCGTCGCCGGGTTAATCCAACCTAACCTGAAACTTATTTCATTAATATCTCATCACGCCTGCAATATTTTCTAAATTTAAAGGCATTTTTCTTATGTAAACCGCATATAAGCTTTCGAATAAGACCAAATTTCAATAAAATCTGTCCACGCATGACAGAGATATCATAATATCGTCTCATGGATCAGTCGGAAACGGTAATTTTTTCTTCTTCTTCTGATTCTTCTTCTTCAACCAAATTTCGTCAAACATACGTATACGCGTTACACGCACACCTTCAGCCAAAAGAAACTAGTATATGTTTCGTTCGTCAATCGCTATCTTCACTATGCAATCTACTCCAAATTTTGACAGCTTACAGTCAGATTATAACCTGACGAGTGTCAAATAAGGTAGTTTGTCAAAATTTGAGATGCCACGTGTTTTTACAAATATGTATCGTTGTACCATTGAGTTGCAACCATAACCCATAACCACAAATTCTAACGACTTCAAATCAGCCTGTAACCACAAATCAAATCAATTCAATCGATATGGAATACATATACCTATGTAGAGAAAAGGGGAGAAGCCGAAGAAGCGAAGTGAAAAAGAGAAATAAAGTTAATTTTCATTCGTTACTTTGAATGAATGTACTGTACACAAAGTACTATACATATAAAATACATATAGATCGGCAATGCAGTGCGCATGGTTTCATTTCGTAGTTGTTAAACTTACGTAGAATTTATCCTTAATCAAAAAATAAATAAAGTACACTCGCTGAGCTGCATTGCGCTATTCCGAGTATTCCAAGTACATATACCTTACAAAAAGTAAAAAAATTACGCCAAGTACATGAATTATCTTTGCAAAAAGATGTGAGATCCCCATAAAAAAACTTCAAAAAAAGTAAAAAAATACGCCAAGTACATGAAACAAATAAATCACAAAAAAAATAGAAGAAAATATACAATATAAAAAAAGATGTGAAATCAAAATGTGCTGCAAGTACATAAAGGCGCTTTCCAACTGCGCTTAAGATGACACAACTACATATACACAGCTAAAATGCTGTGTTCATACATTCCATTACTCATATCGCGGTCATCTTAATAATTTGTGCAGATAAAATGTAACATCTAGACATTTGCCTAGATGTCCGCGGCCTGGAAGTCAAATACTTGGCGTGGCCAGGCAAGGTATTCTCAGATCACTCGCAGGCTTTCAGATAATTTGTCAATTTAAAACTCTGACAATATGAGTACATTTTCATTATATCGCGTTCTAAAATAATTCCAAGATCATTCATCGACACCGATACCTTTAAAACTCTAAAAATATGAGTACACTTTCATTATTTTGCATTTTTAAACAATTCATATTCATCGACAGATTGCCCTTGCCTGGCCACGCAAATTAGCTTTAAATTATTTAACTGACCGAACCAGTGCGCCGAAACCACTTATTGTTTATTGCCTGGCCACGCCAAGTATTTGACTTCCAGGCCGCGGACATCTAGGCAAATGTCTAGATGTTACATTTTATCTGCACAAATTATTAAGATGACCGCGATATGAGTAATGGAATGTATGAACACAGCATTTTAGCTGTGTATATGTAGTTGTGTCATCTTAAGCGCAGTTGGAAAGCGCCTTTATGTACTTGCAGCACATTTTGATTTCACATCTTTTTTTATATTGTATATTTTCTTCTATTTTTTTTGTGATTTATTTGTTTCATGTACTTGGCGTATTTTTTTACTTTTTTTGAAGTTTTTTTATGGGGTGGAATATACCTGTCGCGAAAGTAGCCCTTTCAATTTTACTCTGTTGCTTGACGATCGCCTCGATTCTAACGATAAACGAAAATAATTGAGGCGTGGCAAATCATGTCTTGACGCCCAGACTTTTCTATTAGAAGCAGAGAGCGAAGTGTAATACGCGATCGATTCAGCTTGGAATAGTAGTGTTTCGTGCAGAAAACGCATGGCGGTGCTTGAGGCAACGATTGTTCAAGAAATCTGTACCGTTCAATTGCACACGTTGCAATGAAATGGTATTTGGCGTTCTACTACCTACGGGTTGTGTTAAATTGATACTTGTAACCGGTGCAGAGTGGTAATCCGAATGCTGTCTTATTTCACGATTGCTCCGATGAAATACGATTCTCGTTCTGCTTGATATGTGGGGCTTTGTTTTATCGCTTCTTTTTTCTCGGGACTCCAGCGAGTATGGATCGCGAAGAATCGACGACGGGCGGAATGAAGCAGCTTTTAATACGCTTACGTTGACGTAGAATTCAAGCCATCGGACCGCTTGGCAGCATATTCGCTCCGCTGTTTCAACCCTCGTCCATGCCATTTGGTAATACAACGGACGGGGGGGCAAAACAGCCGGCGCGAAGTTAACGGCGAGTTAGTCGGTGGCCAGAGTCGTTCGGAACACCGGTTTGATATGACCATCCTCAGCCTCTGCTCGAACTGCTAGCTAATATGTCAAGCCGTTTATCCTCCATGCACGTTTGTAACTCCGCGCACGTACGTTCGAATCCACCTCTTCTCCGAGCGCGCCTTCGACCACTTCCAGCCTTCTGCACACCGCACCCCTACGACACCCATTTTCTGACCCTCCTCCTCTACCGTCTCTGCCCTCCTTCATTTGCAATTCACGCGCATACTAATTCCCTACCTCCTTTTACGTTATTCTATTTCACGGGCTGATCTCTTTCGTGCCTCCCTTGTCCCGCTATAATTCTTCCCGCTACTTTTCCACCGTGTCTGTTTATAATTCACGCGTCGGCCATTCTACGAATTGCTTCGGTGCTTTTTACATACCACGTCTTTCGCATTCGTGCTTTCCATTTACAGACACACCTACCTGCCTCGTCTGTTTAGTTCGCCGTTCAGATGCAGCTAACTCTTCGTCCCTCTCTACCTCCGTCCCTGCATTGTTGTTCTCTTCCCGACAGCTTCTCCAGACCGTTTCCAAATGAAAGCAAATCAGACGCGGTCGCGATCGAAATTCCATCGCACCGATGGTGCTCGGTTTCGTTGCCGCTTCGAAATTCGAATTACCCGCCGTCCACCGTGCCAGAGATAGGTATCTGGGAATCACGGTACCGCGGGGATTACCCCAGAATTTTGGTTTATCGCTGGCCGGGTCGCCGGGGTTAACCACACGGGATAAAACGTCGCGTTTCGATGCGCCCCGCTCCTCCACCCTGGCCCCTCAACCCCATAGAGGTGGTTGTCAACGATCGTGTAACTAGAGCGACGAAAGACAAACTTCTGCTTCACCAGCCGATGGGCGTGTTTCGAAATCGACCACTGCAACGGGTCGTCCTTAAATTACGCAAGGCTTCTTGTAGGATCACGGAAAAAAGGAAGTCGCCTCAACGGGACTCGAACCCGCGATCTCTAGATTTGCGTGCTGGCCAGCCGCCTTAACCACCTCGGCTACCGCCGACTTCCCCGTCCTCGTTCTTCCGTATCCGCCTCTTATGTTATGGGGGTTCCTGATCCCACATTCTTGAGGGGAGTTCGCGAATTTCTTACGTTTTCTTACAGGTGGGAGAGTCAGGTAGCGTTTTACGTGATATTTTTTAACCTAATTTTCAATAAATACAAATTCCAGAAAAAAGTAACTTTAGTTTAAATTTCCCGAAACCGAGTTAAATGAATTTGACAAAGCAAGAGCCGTGGCTTATTAGCGAGCTTCGGTTCGAATGTTGCAAAAGCACGGGCGAGATTTAATTATCCGTAGAAGAGGTTCAGACGTTTCCACGGATATTGTCGAGCATCGCGTAGCTGCGCCCCCTTTTAATATTCACCCGACGCTCCTTTGTGCGAATTTCCATGTAAATCGTCCGTGCAACGTCTCGGACCTCCTGCGGAAACGTACGAGACTCTGGGAGATACGGTATTCCAGGAATGTGGAGGGGTCTGTCTTGTCAAGGTTCGCGGGCTGGAATGCTCTAATAGTCTTTTGTAATAGAATAAAGAAGAAAGTAAGTCCGCAGGGAGTACGGGGTGCCCCGCGAGAGGAGGGTGTACGTCGGGGGTTGAAAGGAGGGCGGTAATGACCAAGCCGATTGAGCGCGATAAATCAGTTAGCTTTGTATGCAAATCGCTTCCTTTAAGCTGTGAATGAACCGCGGTCGCAATTTTCTTGGACGCGTGTGCGCCAAGATTGCTCCGGGCAAATCAGCCGTGAATAATACGCGAGAAGAAAGGGGTTTTATCGAGCGGACTCGCGAGATAACATTTGAAGTAAGAGGGGCGGGAGGTTTGCGGGGCCGTGATATAATCGGTCCCTCACCCCTGAGGAATGGGCACTCGTTAGTTTCGCGAAACTTTCGCGGCGGGCTTTAACATAATGCGAAAATAAATCCAACGGAAAATTCCGTGGCGCGGAATCGCGTAATTTAAAGTCCGCGTGCGCATGAAAACCTGTTGGTTAAGGTCGAAGGATTTATAATCGAGCCGACGAGACCCGGTCGTTTGCATTCAAGACGAGCCTTGATTGTACTGTCGAAACCTTTACAAAAATTCCATACAAAAATCTTTGTGCAGCATAAAATGCAAACGCTCCATTTTTTACCAGTTAAAAAGCTGTTCGCAGGATCGGTCGTTGCTGAACTATTTCCAGCGTACAATGTGGTTGCATAATCCTAAACTTCGCCCCGTTATTTCGAACGAATTCCGAACGTGTTCGCTAACTGTTTCGATACGTTGTGCTTCTTACAGGTTTCGGGAAAAGTTGTCGCGTATGCTCGTCAGGTATTTCAGCGCGCAAAACCTCCGAAAGGAAGTTGCAGCCCCGGCTTCACCCGGCAACGGAAGGCGGGATGCAAAAGCGAACCTCCATTCGGAATTCAGACGCAAGTTGGAGGGTGTTTTTCGGCCTCGTTATGGCACGAACGAGCACGCGACTAGCCCTATCAGCTGCTCGGAACTCGGAACAGAATTCCTAATTTGGCAACGCGATTGTTATTCATCGTTGGCTGCGGGGCGGAGCGTTTATACTCTAGAACTGAATTACATTTCGTCTAAGAATATTATATTAGGTCGTACTTTATCCAGTCCTTCGCGTCTCCACCCTTCGAGCCATTTTGCGGTTCGTCCTGGGTAACTTTATCGATGCACCTGAAGGGTGCATCCACTTCTCTATCATAGAGGTTTGTGGCTGAGAGCCGCGAGTTTCGGATACCGATTTTATTTGGAACGACAAGGGAGCGCAACGTGCGCCTCGTTTGCTTTTTACTGTGTTAACCATTTAGTGCCGACGCCTATATAGATCCCGTTCAGGGAAAAATATCCCGTTTTCTTTTTATCCTTAAAAATGGTCTGAATTTTTATATTTCTATTGTTTTTTTTTCCAGAGGTTAACATGTTAGTAAATTTTTAGTTTCGGCGCAATGGTTCGGTCAATTTGAACTGATAAATAAAACAGCTATTTTACTGTTTTATTTATCAGTTCAAATTGACCGAACCATTGCGCCGAAACTAAAAATTTACTATCAATTATTACGGTCGAAACTAAAAATTCATTTTGTTAAAAAAAGAATGGCGAAACTTCGAAAGGTATGAGGAAAAAAAATTATTCTTTATCTACTGGTTAACATCTTTAAAGTGTATAACATAACACATGGCATGAATTGCTCTGTTACTGCAAAAGGTATATCTTTTAATTTTGAAATTCAAGGAGTTTAAATATGTTTTTATATGTCAACGGTAATTACCTTGTATTCACCTTTCTGTAAGCAGACGTTTTGTTCACGTATATGTCAGTCTTTCTCCAACCGACTCGCGATTCACACGTAGTGCCATGACACTGTGATTGAATATTAATCGAATATTAATAGCAATAGCAATATAATTTATAATTCTTTCCTGAGGATGATCTAAATCCAGATCGAAACGTCGAAAGAGTATAAGATATAATTTGCAAAATAGCTATTTTATTTATCAGTTCAAATTGACCGAACCATTGCGCCGAAACTAAAAATTTACTATCAATTATTACGGTCGAAACTAAAAATTCATTTTGTTAAAAAGAGGTTAACATGCATAAAACAAATGAATACACGGTTCAGGTAGGTCCATTCTTCTTCAAAAATAAAACTACCCTAAACATGTAAATTATTTTTTTACAGTCTTGAAAGGTGATAGAATCAAGCTACAAACGTGCAAAATGATACGTGCAATACTAGTCTCTTTTTGTAATTCACGATAATTATGTTTTCTTCAGCCGTCACACTAGGAAGACCTCTTAAATAAGCAGTTTTATTGTGTTAATAGATTCACTAACTCAGTAGATCATTTACTCACACAACGCACCAGATTAGAGAGCGTGGATTTAATAAATTTCTGTTTAAAGAACGCCGGGAATGAGGAGCGCTGCGTCTGACACATGACCGACATGTTCTACTAGCTAGAGGAAAGTGAAGTGATCCAGGTGCCCGTTTCGAGCCTCTATCAGCTTCCAGCTGCTCTAGCACAACTATATCGCAGTGCGAGCTACTACTACGCTATTTAATAATACGTTGCAACCTGCTGAGCCCATTATTTCAGCAGCGTGAGCTGGTAATGAGGCCCAGGTTAACTGAATCATTTGCATGTCCTTCTCCGAGGCTTCCTCTCGTCAGACTCCTCCGTTCGGAACCGAGGGCAACCATTTTATTTCCAATTACATTTCGCATTAGTAAGCGTAATCCCGGCGGATGTGAAATAATCAGGAATAACTTTCTTGTTACGTAATCACTTTAGTTCGAATCTCCCTGCCGGGCGTTCAATCCCGCCGGTTAGAAATTCGCTGCCAGCAGGCATCGACGTGTTTACACGGCGTGCGGGTCTCGTTATTTATACGTCGTTATTTCGGCGTGTACGCTACCCTGTCGTCAGCGACATGCTTGCGCATTATCCGAAGGAAAGTTTACGGTTAAGCCGGGTGACGGCTTAGCGTCAGTTATTTCAAGAAACTTCATCAAAACTTTCCCCATTTGCCGTCGCTCCCGGCCGATGGATTAAAGTTCTCATTATAATTTTTCGCTTTCCGGTGTTAATAAACAACTTATTATTCGTCTGTCGCATTCACCAAGCCGCTAAGCGGCACCCGCAAGCTCCTCTCTCATCGCAATCGCCGTCTAAACCCGCCGAATCTTCCATTCATCCCCCCTCGTGCGTCAAATTCGCGCGATACTCGCCGATGGGGTTAGGGTTGGAGAAATACTGAGAAACGCTTAAAGCAAACGAGGATATCCGCACGCGTCCGATCTCGACGAGCAGAGATGTCACTTTCACGCGCCGTCAATTTAAATCCTCCGCCCGCCACCCCGTCGTTAATATTTAACTATCCGAGCGGAATTTCTTCCAGCGAGCAGGGTCGGCGACAATCTACCAAAGCTCCTTCGTTAATTACCCCGGCGACGGGGTAGGAAACGAGGTACCAGTATCGGAGCCAGGCCGATAAGGCAATACCCACGGCTTGTTACGCGCCGACAGTAAAATTGCCCTTCGTTTTGTTCTTTCGGCGCGGTGATGGCTGTGCGAGGGGCGGCAGCGGAACCGACCGGCTAAGGGGTACGGCACGGCACGGCTCGATCCAGCGAGCGCGAGGGATTATTCGATTGAATAATATTGAAGTTCCCCAGCCAGTGGTCGGCGCAGGGACGGCCGGATGGAATTTCACCCTCTCCCGCGCCCCTCGCCGACGTTTCACCCTTCCGCGGAAGACGCTGCGAGCAAAAAGGAGTGGCCACAGCGGAATTGGTCCGGGAGACTGTATAACCTTTCTCTCCGAGGGAAGGTAGTCGACCTTTGTATAGTCCCTCTTCCCTGCTACACTCCAATCTCTCTCCCTCTCTCTTTCCCCATCTCTATGTCTTCTACTACAGTTCCATCCCCCCTGACGCCGGTCTTGACGAATCGTTCGTTAGTCAATCGTCGCACGGTCCGCTGAAATCTTCGCAAATAATCAAACACTGAACGAGGAGGACCGCTCCCGATTACTGAAATTATGCGATCACGGTGGCCGCTGGTTGGCGGAGTGGAATTAAAGGGAAGGACCAGCGAGTCCGTCTGGGAGCTCAGTTCTTTGGAGTCTTGTTATACCGGCTCTTTGCTTTATGCGACATGTCGATAGATAGGGTAGATGTACCATTTGTGGCCACTTGAAGGATTTCCGTACCATTCACAGATACATAACTTACAAAAGAATACGTACACAAAAGTAAAGAATATATAAGTGTAATCCAAAATATACAGATAATTAAAATATTCTAGGTTGAACAATGTTTTAAACATAATTATTTAAAAAATCCTTATATTATCGTGCCAGACTGTTTTGCACCATTTGTGGCCACTAGAGTACCATTTTTGGCCAACCGGCTTTCCATTTGTGGCCACTTATAGAATTGGTAATACGAAAGACCCACAGTAAGAATTGTAGTTTTTAATTTATTACAAATGTTCACTACTGAACAAATAATACAATACTTGCTGCACAAAAATAATATTAACTGCCAATATCCTTTTTATTTTTTATTTTGGTAGCGACAGGTTTTGCTTTTTCTGTTTTTTCTTATTCCTTTCTTCTAACTTTATGGCTTTAATCTTTTTATTTTTTTCTATTGTTGCTAGTCTTTTTTCTTTATTAATCTTTCTCTCCTCTTCTTTGTTCTCCTTTTCTTTTTTTTTGCCAACATGATCTCCATCCATTTGTCTGATGTTATTACAGCAGGTAAATGTTCAACTGCTTTCCGCTTTCGCTTTATGATTTGCTTTTCGGGCCATAAAAGAATTTCGTTGAAGACATCATCGAATGACTTTTCACGAATCGTAAAAATCTTCGACTTTAGAAGAATTTTTTCGCTAACTATTGTATAATAATTTTACAATAATTAGGTATTGTACGATAAGTTGCTAATGAGAATGCCTACTGACCAAAAATGGTTGTACCGTGGACTGTTTATGGCCATTACGTGGCCACGAATGGTACAATTCCATTTTCGATGTACCATTTTTGGCCAGTGCCTAATTCCAGTAGAGTTTAGATAATATCGTTGAAATTCTTTTTTAAATCTCAAAAATATTTGTTTTTTAATATAAATATGTATAAAACTTCTTCCATACTCTTGTTAAATACAGTAACTAATTGTTTTCTTACCAGTCGTATGCTAAGCACCATTTGCAAGGATGTAGAAAGTTATCAAAGATTTGCACATTCACGTATGATTATTAAATAAAACGGGACAACAAAACAGTGGAAAGTAGTGGAAATGGTGCCAACATAACCCACCCTTAGACAGCTTCATTCATTGTAATGAAAGTAAACTAAGAATACTTAATATATCGGAATAAATAAGACAGTGGCCACAAATGGTGCAGTGGCCACAAATGGTACATCTACCCTATTATAATCGCTGGCTTGCTCGATTTTAAACATTCCTCGTCGCTTCGTCGTCCGCATTCTCTTCGGGGTAGAACTGTATCGACGCCCCGATAACAGTGTCGGGCGCGTATAGAAGAACGAAGGACGACGCGACGGTGCGGGGGACGCAGCCGGACGACAGTTCGAATCGACGACATATAACAGTGTTATCGCTGCGGCAGACAGTTATGTGGAATTTACGCGAGGCAAACAGAACGCGGGGGCTAGAATCGTGTAAGTGAAATATATCTCAGTCGCCCTGCACCGGGCATCGCGAGAGCCGCCGTCATCGACCAGTGGCGTTCATTTTCCTGCGAGCTTGTTCTGGTGTTTTAATTTCCAAGCTCGATGATTAAATGCTCGGCAGACCGACTTCACACGGGCGATTGTAAATTATTCATAAGCGCAACCGGGAATCACTCTCTCCCCTGCGGAGTGTTTCGAATAGTTGTCGGACCGTTTCGTTCGCGGAGCTTGGCCGCTCTTGATTGACTTGTCGCCAGTTGGGAAAACGCGGAATTCGAGGGGGTTGAGCTTTTCCTCGAGCTTTACTTTCGTCAGATTTCCTCGCTGCTTGTCAGCAAATCTGCTTAATGAAAGGATTCGTTGGAGAAAGGAGCAACCCGATCACGTTCTACCTGTTTATCACGCGGAACGTAACGCGCCAGCTTGTCACGTTCGAGTGCCTTGCTCGCCGACCACTTTACACGTCCGTGAGAATGTAGTGTCCGAATTTGTCACCCCCTATCTGCCGTCTTTTTACCCCATTCAACTCCGATCGACCGTCTAAGCGGGGAGAATGTTATCGGGAGCCATGGAGCGCTTTATCGGGGGAAAATACAGTCCCGAAAGCGCAGGCCGCGCCGCGCGATCTGTCGTCGAAACAAATAACAGCTTCATGCTGTGCAACGAGTGTTCGCATACGTTCTCCCGTGATTGTTCGCCAGCTCGGCCCTTCGCAATGTTTAATGCAAAATATTTAATGCCTCTGTCGCTCACTCGCTCTCGGCTATCGTTTAATGTCGCGTCGCTCTTCAAAATGGGCACCGTGATCGACGCGTCACTCGAAATCGCCGCGAGCTGAAAATGTCACTCGTCGCCCGGAGTTTTAATGCCACGATTATGAGTTTTGGAGCGCGAGCGCGGTATTTGACGACATACGCTCGGTTAGTTTCGACGCGTCCCCCCGCCCGCGATTCGGATGCTCAACGATGCTCAATATTTACGAGCAATTATTTTCGTCGCAGACTCTTTTCCATTGGAATCGCGGGAGCGACCCGCAGTCACCGGTATTCCACCCCCACTCGCCGGCGGACGCGAACGAGTCCATAACTCTCTAACAATGCGCGAAATGAGCTGGCAGAATCGACATTTGCGTTCGCTTCACGTATGACACCGGGGCCAATCTCGATAGTCGCCGTCGCCGTCGCTGGCAAAAAGAGATCGAACGCTGGGATTCGGGGTCCCGTTGACCCGGCCACGACGTATCCCGTCGGTGCGCCGAGTGATCTTCGTCCCCCCGTTCCGTCTCCGCTCCTCCCCCGCCCGGCGATGTCACTGAAACTGATGGTAACGCGGATCCCGAACGAGGAACTGTCCTCGGGAAATCGGAAGAAACGCGCCGGAAAAATGAACCTGTCCTCGCAGCCACTCGCGTGGCAGCGTCCTCGAGTTCGGGCTCAAACGTTCCGTTCGACCCTTTTTTGAGCCAGCCGAGCTGGTTAGACCTTTGGCTGGCAATCTTCTCGAGACGTGCATGAAAGACAGAGGTTCGCTCTGGCGAATACTGGCAGGGTCACGATAAATGGTGCTGCGGACGTTGAATAAAAGCTTCCAACGCGCTGTGTACAGTTACTTCAATATATAATCGAAATCGTAGCTTGACAGTTTTCAATGTACCTTTGACGTTTCCCGGTCGTCTGGACGCTTTTAAAAAAATGGTTCGCACGTTTATGCATTCGGTCTACATATTGCTCGCTGTGAAACAGGCGACACATACATTTTTGAGTGCGCACCGAATTTGGAAATCAGAACACACCGACGCGGAGACTAAAAAATGCAATTACTCTCTCTGCTATCGATGGGAGCACGTGTCAAACGTGTACATTAATTAATTCCGACCATTCTGTTGCACGAAACGTTAAAAATATTGCCTTCGCGATGCGCTCGCAGCCAGCTTTACCGGCATTTTTCAACGTTTGCGGAATCCTAGAAAATTTCCCGAAAATTTCCATGGAGGCTTGCGCGGACGGGGGATGAAGTTGTAGCCAGGCCAACAACGTAGCTCGAATCTTTTCCGCGTCATAGGTTCGCGTACAGATTGCCTTCGCGTCAAATACATATTTTACCTGCTCAACCGAGCGTGCTTTCCGAAATGGCCCCGAGTGACACGCATCTCGCCCTTTCTCCAACCCCTGGTCTATACCACGTCCTCGCATCGCGCTTTCGAGGGCGGGAGGGGTGGTTGATTGCCGAAATTCATCATCTTTCGTGATGTTAGCTTCGCCCTCGGTGCGTCATCTTGCTGACATTGAATCTGACGGGAGGGGCCAGGATTTATAGGGCGAAAGGGTCTCGAGTGAACTTGTAAACGCCGACGTACGCCCCAATCGAACGTGACAATTTAGAATCCTCCTCGGCGTGGCCCCATTCGAGGCAGATGAATCGAAGCGTTTCGCGTGGCGGTCGTTTATCGACGCTGTAACGGAAATCTGATAATTAGAACGGGGGAGGTGGATTCTTTGGACAAAAGGAGACGCGGAGTCATTCATCGAGCATCCCGATCGGTTCAGCTACCGTCGACCGTCAGCCGCGCGCGGGAATCAGCGGATCAGCGAATGGAACTCCTATGTTTTCCCGAGAAAGACGGATCCGGGGCTTTTCATTTCCGCGGCGAGTTCTCGCGAGAAAGCGGTATCGTCGGATTTCTGACGGTGTAAACCGACGCAAAGAAGATCACGGCGCGCTCACTTCCGAGGGGAAGTTTCGAAAGGCGCGCCCTCTGTACACATCTAGATATATAGTCGTTCGATTAAGCTTATGGGAGAACTTGGATTCGATCTGCCAGGGCTTTCCATCGATCTCGAGACGTTGTTGCGCGAGCGGCCGAGTTTCTCGCCCATTCAGCCAGCGCGGAGTGACGTGGAAAGCCATTTCTTTCGCTTTATTCGATTCTCTCGAGTTGGGCGCCCCAGGGACAAGAGTTCAAAGCGAGTCGCGAGTCGTGACAAGCTTTTTAAGTGTTCGCTGCGGATTATGAATTATCCGCGGAGGTTTAGAGTTGTCGCGGGATGAGAGGGTCGTTTAAATGCGTGCAGCAATATAAAATGTTAAGCAGCACGAGCTGCGCAAGAAAATTGGTATGCTCGAACCGCAAAGCCTGCCCCGAGGGTACTCAAATTTCCTCAGCGAAGCCAGCTCACAGATTCGCCAATTCTGCTCGTTTAAGAGGAGCCAAAAGCGAGGCTCTCCCTTGTTATTTCGCGGGCAAAAGCGCAATCTCGTGTATATCAGATTATTTCGATCGCGAGCACTGATATTTAGGGGTAGCTGTACCCGCGCTGCGGTTTTATTGCGCCGGGCTAAAACAAACCATGCCCAAGGCGGACCCTTGTTCCACGCTTTTTCTCCTTCCTTCGTCGAATTATCCGCGCCCTGTTTTCTCTCCAACTTTCTCCTCAATTTTTATTTTACCTTTCGTTTTCCAATTCCTTCCGTTCCCACCCTTTGCTTGTTTAATTTATCTGCAGCCGATTTCATTTCTCTTTCGGAATTTCATTTAAATTTTCTCCTCCAGCTGATTTTGCTTTCTTTGGTCGCTGCTCAATTATCCCTTATCTGTTCTCATCTCGTCCTTCCCCGCTCCTTTCCTCCTCGCACCTATTCTCGCCCTCGTCTCGCTTACATTCAATCCGATCGCAACCTGCTTCTGTCTCTCCCTCGCGCCCCGCTTTAATCTCTATCTGTTCCTCGCCCATTCCTTCCTCGATCCTCCCTTATCCGCCCTCATCTATCTGCCCGCCCCTCCGCCTTCGCTTCCGTGTCTTGTTCTCCCGGCTTTATCACAGCCTACCCTTCCGAACCCGTGAAAGAGAATCGAGATTATCTCTGTCGAGGGCCACATGGGCACGTACGTCGCTTCGGTTCGTTAATTATCTTTTAATTATCTTGTTTATCTTGGCAACCAATGGCTCGTGGAGGTGAAGTTTCAGCCAGGGTGAAACCTCCCTCTTGAAATTCCCCGCTGGGAAACTACGTTGCTGAGAAACTTCGGCCGCTATTCGTAAATCAAGAAACAACATCCCCTACCGAATGTGAGTCTTGTAAAATGCTGATAAGCACGGAGCATGTTTGCCTGAAATGCCTAAGCTTTCGCAGGAAAGATGTCGACTCAACGTCAAACAGAATTTTAACTCAAACTTGAATATGTCTGAAAATATCCAGAATGTGATCAAATTTTTCAGAGATAAATTTTAAGCTAAAGCACTAGGTAGTTCTATGTGCGGTCTAAATACTTTCTAACTAAATCTTCGGGTGTGCAATCGTTGCGCGGAGGTCGCTAATGACTCCAGTGTCGATGCGACCACTTTAAAATAAACTTTGAACATAAAGATAGAAGAAATAACATGTGAAATCAGTGCGACGAGGTGACACAGTGAGAACACGTTAGACGGCGATAGTTCCACTCCACAAAATCGAGCATCATTCGCAGATCGTTCGGCAATGGTGCGTGCCACTAGCTAAGTCCTCTCAGATGGTGTCGAGGAGACGAGAAGTGGCAGCTAGTAAGAAGCCACTAGGTCGATGGGAAGCTCATTTTTCATTTTGACGCACTGCACGACAATGGCCCTGCCAATCGTTACTTTTATACGGATTTCCAGCGCGAGCTTCACAGATACATTATTCATTCGGCTGGTTATTAACTTTTACAACGTCTCGCGAAATTTACGAGCTCTCTCGGTCAGCCTCGAACACCGAAAGGGTGCGCGGAATGCCTGCAGAGGCGCCTCGGCGTTTTTTATTTTTATATCGACTTCGGTTACTCTGACAATGAGAGAGAGATGCGTTTAGCTTTGGCAATGCTCACAAACGCGAGAGAATTTCTATTCGATCGTTGAGATACACGCGGAGCCGATTGATGGTTTAATAACGCGGCAGGCAGCTTTTAATATTTACTTTGGCGAAATTAACTTTCCGCGAGTGTATTATGTTTGGACCCGAACGCGTCCCACAAAACTGTTTGCCGCGGAGCAATGGAAAAACGATGACGGGGAATTCGTAAATATTATTCCGACAGAATAGCGATGGCCGAAACGAATCGCTGGAGGTCCAAGTTTCTAACTTGTAGATGAGAGTTTCTTGGTTGCGAGCCGAGCCCTGTGTTTCTTTTATAATTGCAGCTATAATTCGTTCATTTTTTAATTAGATCCCTCGAGATATTAAGGCACTCTAAATAATTGCTGAACATCGGTTGCTCCGTAAGTTCGCTCATTTAAACTTTTTCGAACAACACTTTCGAACTTTCCGCCGCGCTTTAAATATCTCAAGTATCGACGAAATACACTTGCCACTCGTTCATTTCTATCTCGTGTTTCAGGGTATCGGTCGGGGATAAACTTTCAATCGTTTCTAACAATTTCACGCTGCACACCGTCGTCACATTTTGTACAATTAATTTTTTAATCTGCCTACTAGGGTATGTGTCCCTATTACGGAGCCTGTCCCAATTATGGAGCCTTTCTATTAAAATTATCAATGAAACAAAATCCATGCATAAACAAACGTAAACAATTTTTTTTTAATTAAATTCATATATTCACGAACAAGATTCAAAGTAAAAAACGACAATTTTAATATGTCATAATATTATAAGTATTCATAAAAAAATGCGTAACACGCTTTCGGTGAATTACTAGCATTTCTTGTCCAAAACCTTAAGAAATGTTGTACCGAACTATTTCATATAAATCAATTATAAACACTGTTTTCACCGTATAAAATGCATATTATATCTTAAAAAGGTTTAATGTAATTAAAAACAATAAATTCAGCACCTACAAACTTGTTTGTTTTTATTTTTAAGTTAAATTCCGTAATACCGCTAGATTTTCAATCCTGTCCGTAATACGGAGCCTCGAAGCCGGAAGCGTGGTTTCGTCAATAACCTCATTTTTGTTCCAAACTGTCAAAAGCGAAGTGCGTGTGTGGATCTGGAAACATGAATCAAAATAGCTCTAGGTAACCATATTTCACAAAAGTTACGTTAGGAGCGGCATTCAACGGTACCGAAATGTGGATAGGCTCCATAATGGGGAGCACCGTAAAGGTCTGCGCACACATATCCGTTCCGTGTCAGTTCCGTTCCGGCGTGCCAGTGGTAAGAAGAAGAGGGGCGTAGAGGGTCTCTTCTTCTTACCACTGGCACGCCAGAACGGAACTGACACGGAACGGATATGTGTGCGCAGACCTTTATACGGGCGGGCTCCGTAATGCGGACGGCGCAGTTTTCAGGGCTCCGTAATAGGGACAAAAACATCTGTTTTTGTTTAATTAAATACATTACAAAGATTTCTTTTTTTTTTTACTTAAAAAGAAGTCCTTCATAAAGAAGAATTGTTCACCAACAGATATTAATTTTCAGAATATGAAATTCATGTAGCAGTATTGTTTAATTAATATATGATTGCGCAAACTGGCTTAAACCCTCCGTAATTGGGACACATACCCTAGGCCGGCTTGTAAAATTTGGCGATGGTGTTTCGCAGCTTTTTGTCGTGACTGAAAAACGAAGGGAATGGGGATTTTGAAAAAGCAAAAGAAAACTTAAACAACTTTCTACATTGAAGATTCCGGTACTCGAGGAAAGTTGCACGATGCTCGTTGATTCCATATTTCCGCCAGGGAACACATTAGCCTATTCTGCTTAAAGAAAGGGAACAGATTTCCTTCATATACCTACATTTATAATCCGGCGACTTAAAAGTCTGGCGGGGCTGAAGCTCGGCTTTTTACGTCCCAGGAATAAAGGCACTCCCTTCTTGGGTAATAACCGGAGAGGAAGAAACTCCCACGGGTGAAATCTTCCATTTCCCTTCAGTCGCAATGTAACGTTTATTTGCGAGGAACTTGGAATGTGTCCACACTCGTAGGCCCCTTGCTATTTAAGTGTTGTCATTGCGTAGTCGAATCCTTTGCCCCGGCCAGGCAGTAATTTCTAAAAGAATGAGCCAAGGGTTGCGGTTGCCAGCGAGCCACCTAATTTGCGCAAATTGCTTCTGACGCTGAAAATTAGCTGAGCGGGTCGGTGTTTTTTCTGTTCACACGAGGAAATCCGAGTGGGCGTAACGCAAAGCCCCCAGAGACCCCTTACCTTTCCCTCTTTTTTTTTGGTTCTTTTACGGAAATATTCCTGACACCGAGCAACGCGACGGGGCTCTTTTTAGCACTGCACTCCCCGATAACGAAATACCCGGGTATATCCGATTTTATACTTGTCTTAACTGTTCTCCGGATCCGAGGAATTCCTCTAACGACCGAGCTCCGCAGCGATAAAGATGTCTGACGGCTGGGAAAGCTCAGCCAAGTACGGGGAAAGAAGGAGCGGTGAAATTTAGTGGGAAAGACGGCTGGAGGGTTTTGCGGATTGTTCCTTTGTGATCTCTCGGCTGCATTTATCATTACATCCAACGATCCATTCCCAGCGTAATCCTACGAGCTCGCGGAGCTGCCATTTAGCAGCATTGTCCCCTCTGTTCCAGGGAGATCGTTTGACGGAACGCGCGCTCGCTATCGAAGCGCCGCGACAGAGATGTTTGACCGCGGAAGGTGGCCGTTAAGGAGGAAAAAGCAGAGGGTGGCGGTTTGGGTTTTTCCGGTGAATGGGCGTGCTCGTAACGGCCCAGCCCGATGGCAGACTCATTTTTCAGCGTGACATTCTGCATGACAATGGCTCGGGCGGTGTATCGGTAGCGGCGTAGCTCCGCAGTATCGGCAAAACCGAGTCATCCAGGCTGCGGCCGCATCGTTTCACGGCACATTGCTCGTCGCCGCGAGAGAAATACGCGCGCCGTCGCCCTCGAAAAAGCTCGGCCAAAGAAAATACGTGACCGAGCGATTCGCGGGGCGTTTCGACGCTGGTCCCGCCGCGGCGTCGTCGAGCAGACACTGCCATCGGATCCGCGCGCGCGGCGCAGCTGCAACGCTTCGATTTCGACATCGTGCGGCGAGTACGCACGCTTCGGTTCGCAACGCTATTACCGTTCTTCTCGCAGCTGCAAACGAACCGCGGAGCTACACTTGATTCCACAGTAGAGCATCAAGATTTCGCGCAGGCACGACCCTCAGGCGACGTTGCTACGCCGCCTCCCCACTTAACCGCCTATGTTTTTCTCCGTCGCACGGCCTTCTCTACTCTCTCTGTTCACTCTTCGTGCGGGACTGTTTACGTTGACAACGGTCAGGTTCCGCGTTTGGGATGTAACCAATTATTCCTTGGAAATTACCACGACCAATCGCATGCGGTTCAAACCGTGGGTAGTAGTGGGAGCTGCGCAGATCGGTCGCAAATCGGTAGGGGCGTCGAGATGCTCCAATGTGGAATCAAGTGTACACAGATTTTCGCCTCTCAACTTCGTGATTAAACGGCAACCGACCCGCGCCTAGAGCCCCGCTCGCCGTCAAGTCTCCGTTAATTTCCCCGAAAGGATTTAATTTGCTGGCGATTTAGCTTCCACAGAGGGACAAAGCGGCACCCTTTAATCTCGCTCCAGGTCCGGCCACTGTTCCCCTACAATGCACGCGAGAAGCTCAGCGAAACTGAACGCCGCCCGTCGAGTACCTGCATGGCCTACTTTAGTCGCCGGGAGTCGAATTTCGGTGTCGGTGACGCTGGCCGGTCCCAAAGAATCCTATCTCTGCAAAAGACACTGTTTGCTTCTTTTTATCGCGAAGAAGAAGATACGATCGAGCGTGTCGTGGCTTTTGTGCGCCACCTCTTTTCGCAGGAGTATAGTTTTGTCGTGATAGGAAATGGTCACCTTTCGCTCAGCTCACGCTCTTCAACCCCTACAACTGTCCCTAGTTAGACCGTTTCGCTTAAGAGGACCATCGGTTTTGCCCTCCTCGAGCACGCCTTATCGCAGTCGTTAATAAGCCGATCTCTGTGACACGCAGTTTCGATGTCTCTGTCACTAACGATTATTAGCTATACCGCAGCGTAATGCAAGCGGATAGGTAGTAGGTGTGGGTGTGCAGAGGGGCAGGGCAGTAGTACACGATCGGGCAATAGGAGTCGGTACCACTACAAGCTGTTACCGAATTACATCCATGGCAATCCCGCTGACCATCAGACCGTGTGAGCGCAGTTAGACAAATTATGTAGGTACGTGCTCGAGTTGTCCCACGTTAATCCCTTCTAACCGGCTTTTCCCTCCGCTTTCTCTTTTACCCCGATCTTCCCAGCTTCTTTCTTTGCCCCGGTGTTTATCTTCGTCAACCCTTCTGCTTTTCGCCACCCCACTTTCGAGTCTCCATACTTTTCCTCTCCGAATCGTCTCGACTTCGAAACGTCCCTCCGAGTTCCGTGCCTTCTGTATCCGAAGATTGTTTTACGTACCTCGCGTGGGTATCTATTTAATTGAATTATAGCTGTTGAAAGAGATTCTTAAATTCTGGACGAGTCGCGTCACTTTTAAAATGGCCCCAGGAGAAATATACACGTGCACGTAGGTGTAGGGGAGACCGGGGCAGGTTGTAACGCGGGGTAAATTGTAACATAAGTAAAATCTTTTGAACGACAAATCTGGTAATCCACAGCATGCGAGAGCTGCTTGACGATATTAGCACCGTCGGTTTTGGTGACACAAACGAGCGTTATGTATTCATTTTGTGGTAATAGCCCAGAATTTTAGTATTTACAGCATGAAAGTAAATGTTGTCTTAGCACTTTTATTTCAATTAACCGTCATTAGGAACCGTTTGAATTTTTGTTTCTTTGTCGCAAACGAATCAGTACACATTGGTTTATTATTATGTGTACGCATTTTAGTGATTTGATGTTTAGTGTCTCGTTTGCTGGGATAAAACGCAAAAATTCGACCTTGGGGTAAATTGTAACATGTTAGTATACTTACTCCGCTTCAAATGGTGATGAAGCAAGCTATTTGCTGACACACCGGAAAAGGATGCTCTAGACGAACAACAGAACAATCGAGAATCCAAAAAATATAAAAAAAGTATGAAGGCAAAAGTAAAGAAAGCGCAGAAGACGACTTTGATAGAATCAGATGAATAAGCAATGATTGCTTAACTCATGTATATCAAATGTTTAATAATGATCTGTGTTTTCATTTATATTGTTTAGAAATGGTTATTTATGTTCATATTTGTATTTAAATAAGTAAAACAGATGTGTTACAATTTACCCCGGACTGGGGCAGATTGTAACAAAGATTCAGATTTGTTTAAGATGAAGCTAGATGTCTAAGTGTCCAAGATTTTGTCACGTACTTTCGCGCAATTAGTTCACCACATATGTAAGTAGTAAATCACGCAAATTATTTCCTGATTGAGGAAAACACTTTCGAGAAAAAACTGTGAAAACTTTTTTTGTTACAATCTGCCCCGGTCTCCCCTACGCCGTGCACAGGGGAAGGATGAACGTACGCGGAGTGCGGCGCGAGCCGGAAAACCGTGGGGCAGGTGTACGGTGGGCTGTAACGGGAGATATTAATATTCACTCGTTAACGTCCGTGGTCAATCGATACTTTGCGGACACCGTACACTAACAAGCTCGCCCCGTGCCCAGGAAGCACGTAACAACACGTATTCCCAAACGTTCCGGTACTTTGGGAATCGAAACCGAGCCGGCTAAAAATAATTTCCCGTCCGCTTCGGTCCGATTGAAATGCTGCAAATATTTTTATCGAGTGAAGGGTGAAAAAAGTTGTTGTTCGATCCCGGGGGTGGGAGGAAACGTGGCCAGATATCTCGGGCAGCTTTTACAAATTAATTTCTTCCCGTTGCTCGCGGAATCCGGGTTCTCCTTGCCACGTCCGCGATCCGATCGATCAGCAATTTATCCAACCGTCCGTAGGACGTTGCCCGAAAATCCAGCAGTTAATTCGTCACTGTAACCGCCCTCTTTCTTCTCCGTTCCGCCCACGTTGCCCGCTAATACCTCAGACTACCCTCGGATCGATCCGCAGTCGGTTTCGAGGGTCCGACGCGGCTCCCAGCCGTTCGCAAATTATCATTGCCTCTATTGGTGTCTGCCGGCGTGAAACCGCACCCCCGCCGATATTCATGCAAATCCCGAGGAAAGTTCGCAACAGCGTGCAAGTCGGAACTTGGCTGCCAGCCCCGCTAATAGCGGAAATCGCGTGAAAATCGCGACGACCGTGCCGGAATCGTCTGCGGAGTTCGATAGGATTTCGTTAAACGAAAGCCGCCGCGATCGGCTCCCCGCGTGGCGGTGTTCCGGGCGACTTTGGAACAGCCGCGCCAGGCTGGCTGCGTTGCGCGGCAACGCGCCACGCGCCACGCATCCTCCCGTCACGTACCATCCCATTTTCAAGTGGCAGTTGACAGTTCTTGTGTACATAATTAATAGCATCGGCACGCTCGGCAGTGCACACTTAATCCCGGCGACTCAATTCGCTGCGAAGGCAAGCGGATCGCCTGTCGCGTTCCCCCGTTGTCGGTGCGCGTGCAAATAAAGTGTCCCTTCTAGGTAGATGATCCTTACTGCACGCTGCGCCGAATTATCGAGCGGTAAATTATTCCGTGTGTGCGCGTGACGCGAGCGCTGTTTGCGACACAGCTGAAATGTGCACTGACGCCGCGACCCTGTGGATTATTAATTTAAACATTCGCCGTGACTGCTCGACCATCGCGTCCGATTGATTCCGCAGCGGCGCTGGTTGTGTCACCCGCTCTCTCGCTTCTTGCCGATAGCATTTTCACATTCGCGGGCGCACCTCGGTCTTTTCGTTAAAAATACATTCTTTCGTTCATTTAACGCAGCACCACGCGACGAAGGTGGGAGATTAATTTACGGGAGGAAAGACGTCGCGCGATTGGGTCTGAGAATATCCTTCCGCCGGGACGTGGACCAGCGTATTAAAAGTGTAATTAAGTCGGAGCTACTTAAAAGCAGCGCTGGCAGATGTAAGAATCTTAAAATGCCCGAGCGCGCCAACGTAATATTAAGCTGTCCGCGACGGAATTGTTAATTTAACGCAACCCCCGCCCCGATCTCCCCTCTGCCCCCCGACTATACAAGTTTACGGCTATCGCGCATCTCTATATCTGCTTGAAATTCATTTGCCGTTGAACAATCTCGTACCGTGGCTTGGGATTAATCAGCTTGTCCTATTTAGCATGAGCTGCTCCAAGTTATCAATCCTCCGCTGGCCCGCCGACTAGCTGCAGGAATTTTGGTCGCGTTCGGAGCGAGTGCTACATTTTCCTGGGGCACATTGTGCTAGCCAGCAGATGTAACGGGAGGTCCATTGATATAATTGTGGCCACGGAGACGATGAAGGACGATGCATTAAGCGCACCACCGTCTCAAGCTGCGGCGCACAGACCGTCGGACGTATGTGCAGGTGTAACTGTCAGTGGTGGGGGGGGGGGGGGGGGGGGGGGCAGAGCAATTCGCGTCAGGAACACAAGGCGTTGGTCCGACGGCAGTATGGGGTAGCGTTGCTTGGTAGTAAATTATCATTCAGCAGATGGTACGTTAACACTTCCACGCGAACAGCCGATTGACGTAACGGCGCGGTGGAAAATTCGAAACAGTTATCTCACCCTGGGCGGGCGTATTATCTCATTGTCTGCTGGTCGCCAAAAATCGTTCAATCGAGACTCTGTTCTGCGGAAGGATAATAAGACCGGAACGGTTCGATTAACACGCTTGACGACCGTTGCACATTAATTATCGAGCCGATGCGTCCCATTCCGTGCGCGTAATTAACGCGATCATTAATAATAAATTGATTAATCGTGTTTTCCCGTAATTACCCCGCTGTCCGTGCGTGCGCCCGTGCGTGCAATGGTCGCGACGCGACGCCGCGCGACAAAGGCGATTTTTGGGGATAGGAGGGTGGCGTTTCGGGAGTTTTTTATCTACGGTAACACTCGAATTAATCGTCGGCAGCCACCCCTCGCGAAACTTTCGCAAAGCCGAAAAAAGCCTTGATCCTCTCTCACACGGTAATACTTCTTTCTCCTGCTCAGCTCGCTCGTCATCGTATGGTTATTCATCAAACGTTCTTCCCCGCGTAGTTTTTCGCAGCGCAGTCGACCCGGGGAAAAAACTTGCCGTCTCGAGGGTTCCGCCGTATGCTCGAATGCCGGATCCAACCGTTTAAGCGTGAGTTTCTTCTGCAAATTTTTGGCGAATCGTCCGAGCGGTGTATTTCGGACGCTCGCTCGCTTTCAGAATTTATGCGATTCCGTGCATTCGCGCGAGTAAATTGCGAGTCAACTCGCTGTAATGCGGTACGAACGCAAATATTCACCGGTGGAAATGGAATTGTGATTAACAGTGAAAAGGGCAAGTTTCAATGGCGATTAATTGCCATCTGTGTTAATCGATTACACGCGCGATGCGCGCTTAACCCTTTCGCACCGGACGGGACATATGCTGTCCCAGTCTGGAAAATTTTTGATATTACGGCTGGGACAACATATGTCCCAGTTACTGAAAAACATCTAGGACAGAAAATAACGCCAAGTTGGGCCTCCAAACTGATTCTAAATTGTTGATGGTGCGCTGTTATGGGGACGTTTATGTGTCTCCAAGACCTTCAACCTTTTAGGCATAAAAGTTATTTTATCCAATAATCGCTTGGAGGCGAAATAACTGATCCCGGCAATGGGGCGCACTCGGACTGATTTTTCGCCGTATTGAAAGGGTTAAATATATCTGTCAACATTGATTGAAAATTCGTTTCTGTTTTCGTAGGTCGTCGCGCTTGCTACAAATGAAACGAACACTCAACCCGTTCAAGCGTCAGAATGATCTGAGCGATGCCGCGCCACAAATTCTGCCCCGGGTACGGATAGCCTCCGAAAGCAGCTCGTGATGTCTTAATAGCGTCGATCAACGTTTTACGATGGCATGCCATCCATCAGCTTGAAAATAATCAGGAGCGACGTGAGTCGCACCGAGTCACCCTCGACCGTTAGAAAATGCGGTCTGTTTCCTAGAAGTCAGACACGCGTTCGAGGGTCTAACCAGGCTTAGGGACCCGGCTTGGAAAATTGACGGCCCCCGGCGGAACTACCCTCCACTTCGCTTTATGGTAACTGGAAAAAGAACGGCGACCACTCGTCTATATCAGTGATGAGCAACCCGCTGCGTTTGGCCCTCCAGCCACCGACCTGCGGCTCGAAATCGTTTCAATTATAAATCTCAGAAATGTCGGAAATAACAAATTCACCCCGTAAATTAAAATTCTTTGAGTATTAGGGTGAAAGCACTAGTAGTCGACCACTTAAAGCTAAACTCGAATGAAAAGTACTGAAAAAAACTAAACAATCAATGTTATAAAATATATAAAATGTATTGAAGTAATTTAAATGTATTTAATGTATCACTAAATATTTTGTGTTAGTAGGACAGTTCGGGGAAAATAAATAATTAGCGTTCAAAATAAAGTGTCCGAATGCTTTAATAATCGACTGCTTAACTCTAAAAGTCGAGCGGTCCGATAGCTAGTAGTCGACCACCTTTTTTAATATGAAATTCATTCAATAAAATTTATTTTTAAATATAATGTGCAACATCAGTAAATAATTAATAATGACAGGAATAATGCGTAACTAAAATAAGTTCTTTTAAAAACTTTATCAAAATTTTAATAAGAAATAGAAATTATTTTTTTCCCAATGTAAATTAAATTTTTCGTTTTTAAGATAGGAAGCAGTAACAAATTTTAAGTTTTTAAAGTAGGTATTTGTATTCTGTAAATAAATTATATAAACTTTGTAGAACATTAATCCATAAGAAACGAATATACGTGGTCGACTATTAGCATTCATTGTGAATGCAGTTAGCTTCAGAAGTCGACCGCCGTGGTCGACTATTGAAAATTGAAAGGGAATGATGATCCAGTTACCGACCTCCCCTAAATAAATAAATTATCCCATTTTTTTTAAATTTTTGAAGCGCATATAAAATTGTTGATGCTTTTTCAGTGGAATAGCATAATTTTCCAGTAAACAATGTATAGAACTGAATTACATTTGTCGTTTCTATTCAAAGCACCCTTATGTTTCTCGGGTTAGAAAACAGCAATGGCGCATGTAGAATCAACATTAGTTTACAAATCACTTTAAAAGCATTTATTTTTTTTACCTATGAAGGTCGCTTTTTGTCGTATTGTAAAGTTAGAAATTCAAAATATAATATAAAATTGTCATTTAATAAATTCTTTATTTCAGTACTTATTTCTTTAAGCTAAATAATAAAAGTGGTCGACTACTAGAGGGTGGCCGACTACTAGTGATTTCACCCTATATTTAAGTAGTAGGTTTTCACTTCTGGCCCACTACTGGCCATACACAGTCTGTACACAGGCAGAGCCAAAACACAAGCACAGATTGCAGTAACTATCTTTGCGTTAAAGGTAAGAAACATCGTTCTATCATTCTTCGGCTCGCGACGTGCATCGCGGCGCGGCGATAAAGCTTTAACAATTGTCATAAACAATCGTGCGTCTCGTTTCTTGAAGCGAGCGGTGCACCGGTGGGCCGAGGCGATCAAACCGCACCCCCATCCTGTTAGCTATACGAATGAAATAAATTACGGCTTTCTATTTAATAATAGGTCCGCCATCCCTTTTCTCTGCGTTAACGTTGCCGGATTTTACGAGCATTTACCTCGTGCCTGGGGACTATTAAGTTTTATTGCCAGAGGAGGAACGAGCCGCCTGGGCGAGGGAAGGAAAGAATATCATCGCGAAAGGGTGGGGAATTCTTTGGACCTGCAACCACTTTGGAACTTCCGCCTCCATTGTCTGGTATCCATGTATTGGTAACGGGCAAGTATATTTGTCCCCCTCTGGGACATATTGGATATTGTTTCTCTTCCTGGATTTACCGGCTAGCATGATGGTCAAATAAGAGTTTGGAAGATTTTTAATACAGGCTCTCCTGTCGGCCACAGGGTTGGACGTCTCGCGGTGTTCCGTTCTTCCTTGTCTTTACCATAAATCGATATCGCACAAGCTCCTATCACGAATTTTCGTGAAATTACTTCCCCAGCGTGCTTGGGGCCTCTGCGCCGGGCGGTATTGAGACAGCCAGTCTCCAAATCATCGACGGGAGTGAAGAAAGTGTAATTGAAACACCCGGAGGATAGCTTATTTTTCCGGCTATCGTTGTTCAAACAGCGGCCGGGATACCAGCCATCAAACAGAGAACGAAAGAAGCCGAGAGGACGACGAGAAGCCGAGAGAACTTTGCTCTCGAAACATCTTCTCGGAAGTGGCCCGCTCGCGGAAAGAAAAGCTCTCTATTGCTGATTGTTCCAGGATCAGGAAAGCGCACGATCGACCCGCGCGCGTGCAATCGATCTCCCGCGATTACGAACTTCCCTTCGTTTCGATGTTTACTGGAAGATAGTAATTCGGCCCCTTTACCAACGGTTTTCGAGGTCCTTTCGCAACGCGACTTCTGCCGCGCGGAAACGTTCCACTGTGTTTTAACGAACTTTGCGGAATAATAAATTGTTTCCGCGGAGTGGGAAATTGAATTTGAAAGTTTGAAATGGAAGAGCGAAAGGGTATTCGAAATCAGAGCTGGCCATAAGTTTTTCTCCCGTACACGCGACTGCGAAGCGAATTGTCGAGCTTGTTCCTCCATTTTTCCAGCAGAGAAATTAAGCTGATTGTGGAAAAGGGATTGCCGTTGCGTTAAAAATAGGATTCTCAGACAAAAGAGCGCGGGCAGATCGAGGCAAGTACTACAAAGAGGAACGAACATGACAACCTTCTCGCCATTGTTTCGCACCTATTCTGTTCGAAGACCTTTGCGCATTTTCACGCGGGAACGCACAAACCGTCGCTCACCCGGGAAACATTATTTGTAGCACATTAAAGAGCTGTGGGTGACGGGAAAGTGAATTACTGCAGGTTTAGTCGTAATAATTGTGGAGTTTATTATTGACGTCGAACAGGCAACGGTGTCGTCCGTACCGTTCTCTAGTTCAGTCTCGACTGCCTTTTGTGGGTTCTCGGCGCGGATCTTTCGGGGACCGTCGTCTCTCGCGCCGTACAGGATGTTTATACAATAACGTATCGACGACGGTCCTCGCCGCTTCCCGAGAACCCTTAAGGGGACTAGGCAGTCGAAAAATCGATTTTTTTTATTGCATTTTCCGAAAGTACTATCTTTTCTGAATAAAATGCCGTTTGGGTTATATTAAAATTCGCGAAATTGTTGATTTGGCAGCTAAAAAGATCAAGCGGTAACTTATAGCGTCGCCTTTGCCCAGAAACTTTAAACGCGATTTTCTCGAATCTTTTTTTCTCTTGGTTTTTTCCTGATTGCGAACGAATAGAGGTTCAGATCGACTTGGAAAAAATTACAGGATGTGTAAAACATGTGCCATTTCGCCGCAAACCTCTGATATGGTCCGTAAAAATTCGGGATTTTCATAAAAAAATTGAGGAGTCACCGGATTTTAGCAGCGCACAAATAAGAACGAATTTTTCTCGGAAAAATCGTCGTTTTTCAGCCACCAATCGCATGATTTTGATTTAATTGTTGTTTTTATAGGTTTGCGCGGAAACTATGAATCCAACAAACAAGAATCTCGCCTTTGAAATCGGATTACGTCACATTTTAACACCGATATTAAAGCAAAACGACAGAAAAACGTTAAAATGTTTACCCGTCGGCAGCGCCATTTTTAAAGCACATATATATTTCTTATTAATTTTTTTTCGATCTGTATGGTAGTAATAAACATTGGGTAAAAGCATATATCTGGATGTGCTTTCATTTGTTTACAAATAAATAAAGGACAGAGTCTCTTTCTCACGAAAAACGACTGTCTAGTCCCCTTAAGTTGCAATCGTAGCGCGACGCATCGGCGCCGAAATTCGATGCGTCGCCGATATCGCCCATGTCGCCGATGGCCAGACTAAACGCCTGGTCGTAATGAGACGGCGTGCTCGTTGCACGTTAGGGTGGAGTGAAAAAAACTTTTTTTTGATGATCAATTTCTAATAGTGCGGAAAAGTTGTCTACTTGGCCCAATAAAACGTGTAAAAAATTTCAGCCCGATCGGATAATTTCTCCTGTGTGCACCAAAGGCCTTAACTTTCAAAATTTTAGTACAAAACTTAAAATTAAAAAAAAAAATATATATATAAAATACAAAATACTTAAAAAAAACAATTAAATTATTAAAAAAAAAAAAAACGAAAAAAATATAAAATACAAAAAACAAGGAGCCCGACGTACAGCTACCTCCGCGTGATTGGTTCTGGGCCACTTGTTCCGTTAGGAAAGTGAGCGAAGAGCTGCATTTTTTTTATAGTTTACAGTACCATTCCTATCGTTCCGAAACCAGCCACGGGTGTTTCTTTGCTTCATTTACGCAACAAATATAGTCTTGGGTATAAATAAAGGTAGAATCCACCAGCTGAAGAAAGTTGCAGTTTCTTAAGTTTTGTACTCAAATTTTTAATGTTAAGGCCTTTGGTGCACACAGAAGAAATTATCCAATCGAGCTGAAATTGTTTACACGTTTTATTGGGCCAAGTAGACAACTTTTACGCACTATTAGAATTTGATCATTGAAAAAATGTTTTTTTCACTCCACCCTATTGCACGTGCCGCCACAGAGCCCTCTTCGCTTAAGGCCGCGTCCAGATCTGAACCGAACGCCACTTCAGTAGTTAGACGGAGCAAGACAAGTATATCACTCGTCTTACTCCATCTAACTATTCAAGTGCGTTCGGTTCGGCGTTCGGTTCAGATCTGGACCGGGCCGAATGATAATAAGATCGTTGCAGCTACCCGTCCATTGTACCCGGACATAGTAATCGTCGCGCAAACCGCGTCCAATTTATAATAACCGGTGATTTTTTAAACTTCATCCCGCGAAACAGACATGCGGAATAATAATAACCGCTTATAATGATTTTTCCTGCCTAGGTGTATCGATGCTTCTCGTTAGCGGCTCCACACTATCTCTGCTCCCTGTGCGCGGCTATTGGTGTCCCTCGTTAGCGGCTCTAAAATCCCCGCGATTCGGTATATTAAATACAGACGTTTCCAATTAAAACTATCGCGGAGCCGTTTCCTTGTGTTAATTAAAGCAGACGCGCGAGGACGCGTAGGGGGCGAAGTAGGTTGCGGGGGGAAATTAGCGCGCCGGCTCGAAGGAGCAGGAAAGCAGACGAAGGCTCGAATTCGGCGGGGAGCGACGCGATCCCCGGCAGAAAAATATTCCCGGGCGAAACGCGTCCTGATCGGATCGCCATTCTCAAATTAAATCCCATCGAGGAACATCCCGCGGGCGAATATCGTCCGACGAAATTGCTCGGCGAAGTATTCACTTATCGGCGCGAGTTTAGACTCACTGGGAAGAAACTGTTGGAGCAGGTCCCGAGCGGATCGATCGGATGGGAATGGCGATGCAGCGCGAGGCGGTGGTTCGGCTTTACGATCGCTCGTTTTCGGATATACCGTTTCCGGATGTTGGATGCGTCATTCCGCGTGCACGAGCATCATCCGGGCCTCAGCCAGCGAAAACGATCCGGTTCTACTCGATATCCCTGCCTCTCCCAAACGGCGGCGCGACGGCAACTGCGTTTCTTGCGTCGGTATCCGAT
Source organism: Andrena fulva (assembly GCA_946251845.1). Classification (NCBI taxonomy): domain Eukaryota; kingdom Metazoa; phylum Arthropoda; class Insecta; order Hymenoptera; family Andrenidae; genus Andrena; species Andrena fulva. The sequence continues at coordinate 52,636,531 of OX276329.1, read as the reverse complement.
CCTCGCGTCCCCAGGGAAAACACTGGCTTCCCGGTTCTTACTTCGAGGGATCGCCGATTATGTCGAAACTATCTGAGCGCAGTTAAGTCCGGTCAGCTTAGGAATAGCGAATCGATCGTCGGGTAAGAGATTTTACATCATCGGAATAAGTTATATTTTGATCAACGAATTGTGAACGGGACTGGAGCAGACGAGATCAGAGAGAATGGCGCTGCGTTATTGGCGAGTCGCGAACGTTCATTGCAGGACCTTTACTTCCCGTTCTTTAACGCTGCCGAGGTAAATTGCAATTCAGCGACGATTATTTGCAAGGAACTCGTGCTTCGCCGTCGCACTCGCTATGGCACGTATTGACGCGACGCTGTTGCCCGGTTCAACAAAAACGTATAGAGTGAACAATGGGGGAGGGAAAGGGGCGAAAGGGGCGCAGACGGGGTGAAAGAAAGAGTTCCTGTTGCCGTCAGGTGGGTAGTAATTGCGAAAGTAAGAGGGCGGATCTCTTTTTCCTCGTTTCTTTTCTCTTTTTACCATCTGCTCGGAGATGTTTGTGATGTAAAGCGCGAACCAGGATTGAACCTCTATCCTCCTTTCTTCTCCTTGTCACTTGTGTGCCACTTTTGTCTCCTTTTAACCAGAGTGTATTCTTTTTATTGGTTTAGCAACGTGCCAGCTTGGGTCCGCGAGAGCACGAATAATACGAGCGTTGAAAGCTCCAACGTACATATACATATATTCCACGTTGAAGATCCTTAGGAACTGATCGGACGTTGTTACCGTTTCTGGCTGGCTGTCGTGCCAGTCGGTCCGCCAAAGAAGGTCCCATTAAGTTTTCACTTTGACCGAGCGAATTAATCGCCTCTAATGATCCCTGAGGCCCTAGAGAGGACTGGCTGAATCTATGAAACAGAATCGATCGGGGACGTTAATTGTTTCGCGGAAATGTTGGAGTACAGTCGTGGACGAATGGTTTCATCGACGGTGGCTCGCTACTTGCACGCTTCATCCCCTCGAACGGGGGAAGAGATAACGCGCCCCTGAAGCCTAGCCCCGGCTAGGGCGTTGAACGAGGATTGTCGTTAATTTTAATTAAAACGTTATACTGCTGCAGAGAAACGGGGAGTTTTATCTCGGCCAAACTTTCCGTTTATTTTCCCGTTGCCGCGCGACTCACGCTCCTCCTTCTCGACTCTGTTTTGCGGGGCTTACTTAGAGGACAGGGATCCCAGAAACAGATGAATCTTGATAGAAGACGGGGTTGGACCTAGGAGAATTAATTTAACTAAGTTCGCGAAAAACTTCGAAATTGACACGAAAACTTCCGGGCCCTTTGAATAAAATACCGCCCCGGCAAATCTACACTCCGGACGTCGAAAAATATCTCTCGAAAGGAGCGAGTGGAAATCGGAAAAATGGAGGCTAAATCTCTTCCAGGATATTATCGCGGAATGCCTAGTCTTTTCAAACGAATTAAAGCCGAAAACATCCGTGTATTTCTTTGGCCGCGGCTCGGCGCTGGCATTTCGTAGCTCTCGCGCGCAAAATAAATTCCAAAACACATCGCATCCGCCTGTAAACACTCGGCGTTAAAAAAAAAAAAAATAGCAAACTACGAATGCATTCAGGGAACCGAATCCCCTGAAGACGAGTCCCTGGGAATTCCGGCCTCGGCGGATTAATTAACGCCGCAAACATCCGCGAGGCGCGTTCGCCAATAAAAGCCACGCTTCCGGGCAAAGTCTCGCGAAGAAAGAAGGGAGAAAGCCGTGAAAAGCAAACACGAAGTCTCCGCCGGGCCATCGAGTTTAATTAAAATTTTTTAATCGCTGAGACAAGGTGTTTCGCGCATCAGAGCTGCTCGACGCGTTCGGGACGGGAAAAGTAGCGTTCCGACTACCTTGTGCGTATTCCTTGGATCGTCAGGCCGGTTAGCACGTTCGCTGGAAATTTCGCAACATCCGAATGAACTTTAATTCAACCGCGGACACGAGCGCGGGGGGGTTGTGCGCGCAGAACGCGCGGTATTCATGCAGACCGTTAGCGCCACCCCCGGCGAGCCCTTTCCCCATTGTAGCTGGAAAACGGTCGGACAGCCTGGAACACATTATACAGTGGAAAAGCGAGCCGGAGATGAAGGTGAAACAAAAGTGTTTCAGCGAGCGGAATAGGAAATAGTCGGTAAGCCGGCGCGGGGGTGGCTGGAGGGGCGAGGAAGGCCGTAGATATTGTCTAGGAACCGAGGGAACGTTTCGTGCTCGCTGAACGCTCGCGTGTATCGATAATGCGCTCGCGGAGTCTGTCCGTTCCTGAAGGGAACTCGGCAACAACAGGAACGTCCAGGAATATCCCCAGACGTGCGCGTATTGTTGTCCAGCGAACGGTTACCAGCGAAACACGAAACTCATTTTCACCTGACTTTTGCGTCTTCGGTGTCCGCAATGCAATTGCAATTCGCGGATCGAAATTGCCGGCCAGTCTGGTGCTTTGTGAGCTCGACAACGAAGGAAGATTCAATGGCTAGGACCACCTCGAGCGGCTGGTAAATTACATTCGACGGTGTAGCAAGAAATTTTCGATCTCCGAATCGACAGAGACGTCCGCAAATACTTAATGCACCGTTCTTGTAAATTACTTTGCGGGAGGGGCTTGTAAATGGTCCGGTTGGTTTTCGGTGTTGCTCGCAGTAACGGGAGCAGATGCGGCCAGTGCAATATCGACCTGAAATCGAATCCCGAGGGAAGCCCTGCGTCGTTTCTTGCTCTCCCTTGACACCTACCTCCCGTGTTGCTCGAGAACGGCCGCGGCGTTTCTTGCGAAATCGATAGTCCAGGTTCTCTCGCGTGGCCCTCGTCGGTAAATCGACCGAATGCTTTGAATTCGTTGGCAGGGAAACGACCCCCGATCGCGCCTCGAGAAACGCTGATGATCGGGCAACGGTTCCGCCGAACCCTGTCTCGCTCAAGAGCACTCCGCCCCTCTATACACTCTAGAGATTTTAGTGCTTTTTGAGGGCTCGTTTTACGGCGCTGTAAAACTTAGGGAGTTGCTAAATTTAAGGGACGATTGCGTGAAACGAGTTGCTCGGTGAAGCGAACATGTTGGCTGAGGGAATATTTGTGAAACGATCAAAGTGGAGGAAGGGCCAATGATTTCTCGAATTTCTGCAAGTGTTAAGCGACACCGGCGTTTGCACGGCTTAAATTATTCTTTCTGCCAAAAATGTACGGTGTAGCTGGTTTAAAAGAAGCGCGAGTGACGCAGTGATTTCAAAGCGTCTGACTTGCCGTACAGCAGAACTACTGGACGCTTATCGGAATCGTGCTAGACCAAACGGCTGAAATTCATTTCTAATTCGGCGAACGCACTCTGGCCCCGCTGCATTCTAATGAATATTTAAACGCAGAATCTAATTACTAGGATATAGTAATTAAATCTTTAATTCGCAGTGCGGGCAATTTGGTTTCACGTACAAACATTCGGAAACCGCTCCGGGAATGTGTTGGAAAGTTTGCATTTGGCGAACGTGATATGAACGCGTAAATATTGTAAATGTTATAAATGTCGTAACTGTTTCAATCGGAAGGTAACGCAGGATTGGTGAAATTTAAATCTAACGTTTATCCGCCATTCGGTTGAAAAAGGAAGAAACCGAATTCTATTGCTTCATATTCTTTCCTTCTTAAGGGGGAACACCACTGTGACGGCCGGAAAAGTAAGCCATTTTTAAGAATTCTTTTTCGGGAATAATTTACAGTTTTCATAGAAAAATTTTATTACCTACCTTTAGTACGCAGTCTTAAGAGACTATACAAAAATAAATAAATAGAAGAATATCCATAAATTTTAATATATTAATTAATCTTCTAGACCCGCCCTCGCGAGCTGGTCGAATGTGTAACTATGGAACAGCAGATCCGAAAGCAAATTTCATTTTTTTTTTTTATAAACTATATGAGTGTAGTTTCCGTTGTGCGTACCGATTTCTTAAACAAATTATTTTTGTAAAAACGGCACGCTTTAGAAGAAAATTTTCGAAAATCCGCGTATAAGATGGACAGTTTTTCGAACGTATTTAAAAAAATTTGTTTTCAATCAAAGAATCCGTACGTACAACGGAAACTACACTCATATAGTTAAAAAAAAAATGAAATTTAATTTCGGACCTGCTGTTCCATAGTTACACATTCGACTAGCTCGCGTGGGGAGGTCTAGAAGGTTAATTAATATATTACAATTTATGGATGTTTTTATATTTATTTATTTTTTGTATAGTCTCTTAAGACAGCGTACTAAAGATAGATAATCAAAATTCTCTATGAAAACTGTAAATTATTCCTGAAAAAAAATTCTTAAAAATGGCTTACTTTTCCGGCCGTCACAGTAGTGTTGCCCCTTAAGGGGACTAGGCAGTCGTTTTTCGTGAGAAATAGACTCTGTCCTTTATTTATTTGTAAACAAATGAAAGCACATCCAGATATATGCTTTTACGCAATGTTTATTACTACCATACAGATTGAAAAAAAGTAATAAGAAATATATATGTGCTTTAAAAATGGCGCTGCCGACGGGTAAACATTTTAACGTTTTTCTGTCGTTTTGCTTTAATATCGGTGTTAAAATGTGACGTAATCCGATTTCAAAGGCGAGATTCTTGTTTGTTGGATTCATAGTTTCCGCCCAAACCTATAAAACAACAATTAAATCAAAATCATGCGATTGGTGGCTGAAAAACGGCGATTTTTCCGAGAAAAATTCGTTCTTATTTGTGCGCTGCAAAAATCCGGTGACTCCTCAATTTTTTTATAAAAATCTCGAATTTGTACGGATCATATCAGAGGTTTGGGGCGAAATGGCACATGTTTTACACATCCTGTAATTTTTTTCAAGTCGATCTGAACCTCCATTCGTTCGCAATCAGGAAAAAACCAAGAGGAAAAAAGATTCGAGAAAATCGCGTTTAAAGTTTCTGGGCAAAGGCGACGCAATAAGTTACCGCTTGATCTTTTTAGCTGCCGAATCAACAATTTTGCGAATTTTAATATAACCCAAACGGCATTTTATTCAGAAAAGATAGTACTTTCGGAAAATGCAATAAAAAATCGATTTTTCGACTGCCTAGTCCCCTTAATGTAGAACGAGAAGCTCCTATATCGAAATCACATTTGCGCATCAATCGAACCGTTGAATTACGCGAATCAGAGGTGAGTAACGTGGGATATTCGACGAGAGCTTAAACACTGTTTAAAGTGGACTAAACCGAACGAATTTGTCAGAAATCCGATCCCGTTTTACGCCACGATTCGTGCGATTCTCAAACGCGAGTAGCCGTTTAAAAAAGTTCTATCGAGCGAAATTCATTTTCCCGCGGATGCTGTCGCACGGCCTCGCGACTTCTGGCGTTTATTTTTTAATGGTGATCACAGGCCGAAGTTAAACGAGAGGCTTTATCGATTCCGTCTCACCTGTCCCTTCGCCGCGTCACATCCCGTTTCCTCTCGTTGACGTTGCACCGAGCACAGACCGTCGGCAACAGCGTCGACCTTCCTCTTCCAAAGAGAATTATCGATGCGTAAATTAAAAATTGAATTCCAATCGCGCACGTTCATCGAGCCCCGTACGCGTCTTCAATCACACGAATTCTCTCCAGTCCTCGACACCTCGAACACGGGGTCACCGTTTTTTTTTTTATTTCTCGATCACGAATTCTGGCGTTCCAAAGTTAATTGGAATGGCTAACAGGAAGGCAATGCGAAAGCCCGCGAAAAAACGCACTCTAACTATTCAGTGCAGTAGAGTCACGAATTTCACAATTTACGTCCACCTATTTTATTGACCTGCAGCGCGAGTATTTCGACCGAACACTTTTCGAGAACCAGCTCTCGAAGAAGCAACGAAGAAGTTTCAGGTTGCAGATTCCCACATTTCCCGCACCGAGCGTTACTATTTATTATTCCATCGTGAATATCGATCATTCTCCACCTGAGCTCTCTAAAACAAATCATCATCCTTCTTCGATTGTCTACGAAGCCGCACAGCGGCCACTTCTCTTTCGATGCTAAAGCTTTTTTGCGAGCCTTTGGAAGGTGCAACAGAACGTGACGAACGGAAGAAGAAAAGAAGGGACGTGGACGGCCGCGGTTCGTGCAGTCGATCGATCGGTACGCCGAAAGACAAAAGCCTCCGAATGAACCCCGAGGCTTTATTTCAGGTCGATTTCTCGTTGCAATGCGAACAAGTGTAAGGGTTGCGTGGTAAAAGGATTGTGCCGATTCTTGTGTGCCCCGGCCGCTCGATGTGCAGTCGCCGCGTTTCAAAACACCGAATGACACTAGGGAGGATGTCAAAGTGTGGGGGATGCTGCTTATCAGGGCGAACAGGCACGTGCCCAATACTTAAAACATGTCCCACCGTTCAAAATGCACAAGACAAATAACACTTCTCTTCTATATTAAATTCTCAAAAGCCGTCCCAGCTTGACACCATTTTGGTGTCGCGTAGGTAAACGTTTCTGCCTCGCTACATTTCCCCGTAGCACGTCGAACAGTCTATCGAGTGTTTACCATAGACGAACGTTTGGTAAATCGCAGCTACCTCTTCATGCCGTCGTCACGCGAACGGTTAATTTGACGAAAATTCTGCATTGCGAAGAAGAAGAAGTGTCTGGTTTCCTCGCGGCGTTTCACCGCGAGGATAAACAAGGGAGCTCGTTTGCGGGTTTAAAAAATTCACTGGCTGCTGCTGGCATGGCTGGTATATTTTTGTACGATCTAATTTTCTCCGGGCGTAAAAGGGGATTTACGATCGTAAGCGAAATTTATGAATCACACGCAGCGGCTCGGATAGTCTACTTCGTCATGGGAAATATGAGATCGGATTAGTCATTTAATATAGCGCACAGTCTTGGAGGCGACGCGTGGCGCTGCAACTTATCGGTCGCGATTGCACTCGGAACTGTTCAAACCTGCACGGGCAAACGCACTTCGGGGCCAAGTAATTTTCAATTAATGTACAGGTCTCGCGGGAAAAAGAGTTTCACGAGTTAGAATTTTACGTTTCGCGTCGGCCGGACTATCGGAAACCACCAGCTGCGCAATTGAAATCAGAGGTGTCCCTCGACCTATGGTTCCTCACCAGCAACTGTTCACGGATTTCCCTGTCACGGGTTCATCCGCGTTGCTGTATGCGCATGCAGAGAGATTTTTCGATATTGAAATTGACACTGACCGGAGTTTTCACGGTTCTGCGTTAACGGATTGCCAGTATCGCGTTGGATTGATTGAAATATACTTCGCCGGCTCGTAGGAATTGAATCGCGGGCGCATTTATTTTTCAATGTTTAGCAAACGCGCGCGATTGAGGTGGCGCTGGACGGAATAGTTAGGCTGAATATGATGGAGCAAGGTGTGCATGGGAAAGCACGAAAATATGGGCGGACGTGTCAACAGCGAGAGGGGAAACTTAAGTTAAGGGGGTATTCTGGTCTGACGAGGCGTTTTCGTCGCGTTATTTCGGAATTTTTTTACAAAGAACCCATAAGTTTGATTATTATTTAGTTTATTGCTACATGCTTATTGGTATTTGAACTATCTTTACAAATTTTGTCAATAGAAAAAAGATAAAATCAAACGCAGTTGACTGGTTTAAAGTAACAGTGAAAAAAAAACAATGGGGTCACTGTCACCATGATTAGGCTCGTTCTCGTGATCAGAAACAAAAAATGTAAAGAGATTCTTTATTTGTATGCCTTTGGCTATCGTCCCTACCAGAATGTTAAAAAAGTATTGAAAATTGAGCGAATGGCGGCGGTTTGAAAATTAAGTTTCGATTCTCGCACATTTTTTCAACTTTAAAGGTCCGTGAAAGTTTGGAAACAAAATATTTTATCGTAATTCTGGTAGGGACGATAGCCAAAGGCATACAAATAAAGAATCTCTTGACATTTTTTGTTTTAGATCACTAGAACGAGCCTAATCACGGTCGCAGTGTTTTTTTTCACCATTACTTTAAAGCAGTCAACTGCGTTTGACTTTAATTTTTTCTATCGACAAAATTTGTAAAGATAGTGGAAATATCAATAAGCATGTAGCAATAAACTAAATAATAATAAAATTTATGGGTTCTTTGTAAAAAAATTCCAAAATAACGCGACGAAAACGCCTCGTCAGACCAGAATACCCCCTTAAGACTGGAGCAATGAATATATCGAGGAAAGAACCTGTTGGAAGTGACAGAAGAAAGCATGGACAGTTAAGAACAGAGGTGAAATGTGTGGCGAGGTCAGAGGCAGGCGAAGGAAATGCGGGATGGTGATATATAGAGGGAGGAGAAGTATCTAGGGTGGTCTGGTTTCGCGTCGCACGCACACCGTAGAGATCCCCGTTCGCTTTTTCGTGTTCACGTCTGATCGATATCGGCCGAGTCGTTATTGGCGCAGTTGGTGATCGTGACTCGCTACAGAGAGGGGAAGAAATAGAATCGGGTTCGGTGCATAGTCGGCTTTTGTACGTGCACAAGGCTTAATGGATTAGCTGCATCCGTATCGGAGCGAACGCGTACCCGTGCGCGAGCAGCAGCGCACGTTTAGTCGAAGACGAGACGTTATTGCTGATGACTAATGGAAAGTTCCTACAGATCAGTTTCAAGGTTCCAGGGATGAAATCGAAACCTTATCCGTTGGAAGGTGCACATCGTGACATTTCAGTGAGGAGAGAGGGATCGATTGGGAACTTCATCAACCGTTGCTTCCAACGAAACACTTCGCGAGTGCGCGGCTGTATATTGTATTTAGTTAGAAAGAATTGCAACAACCCTTTGCTTCATTATTCCTAACTATTACGGAAATTAAGTGGGGAATATCTCTACCTATGTAGGAGAAAAAACGAACCACGGGCGATGGGATTCGAACTCACGATCTTCGGATCCACTGCGCGCTGGCTTTATTTTTGGTTCCAATACAGTTTGAGAAAGTCGAAGATTACAAAAAAACATACAAAAATAACCAGTCAGTCTTAGGAAATAATACACTGCGCGCTGGCCAGCCGCCTTAAGGGGACTAGGCAGTCAGATCGCTCGAAAATCAAGTATATTTTGTGAATTAATTAGGGGTAAACAGTGTAGTTGTTGGCCACCTAAGTCAGAGGTTCACATAAGCGTTGAATTATAAGTCTTATTTTGCTATCTTTAAGAACACAAATAGTGTTAATAGCTGTAAACGACTCTAATAGTCTAGAAATAGAATTTGTTTAAAGAAAGAGTAGAAGGATCCAGAAAAATTTTACAGAAAATACATTTCCTATCAAAACACATAGTTATTGGCCAGACGAAGGCAATGATTGGCCGATCGTTTGGCAGTTATTGGCCACTATTTCATAACCTATATGTAACATATACCCTACCTAATTCTTAATGCTCTAAGACCTAATTATGAAATAATGTTAATGTAAAATAATTAATTAATTCGGTTAGAAACAGGATTTAAATTATTAAATAAAAATGGATATATTCATAAAATGAAACTAAATGTAATGTAATATTATTAAAAATATATAACCTATAATACCTTTTCTATTTAAATGTTTCTATGTATATTAGCTAGTATTGCACCTTCTTTTACATTGTATTAATAGTATTTTCTTTTAAAACATAACCTTTTAAAATCACAACACAGCTATTTCACTGCTGCTATGACAGTTAGGTACCCATTGGCCTCGTGGCCAATGACTGTCCTGAAACATTATTTACATTACAGTTCTTGGCCACCTATAATTTCTGCAATAATGTATAATTTTAATGAAGAAATAATCCTTTTTTATAAAGTTTAAACCTTTATTTGTCTATATAACGAATATGAGAGTTATATATATATCATAAATGCATTAAATTATCTAAGAATTGCCTGATGTAACCGTATGGCTATTCAATTCAATCACTGTAGTTTTCAAGCATCGATTTCAAGTGGTCTATTTTTTACACGTAGTATAACAATTATTAGCGAAATAGTGATTGCATTCGACGCATGAAAGTAGAAGGTATCTGAATATGTTCATTATAAAAGGCATAATGTACATTATTTCTTAATATTCATGTTTTTAAAAAAAAGGCCAATCACTGCCAGGTGGCCAACAACTACATTGTTTACCCCTACAAGGAGATGAACACAAATTGTGACTAGTACGTTTGGGTAATGTTTATTAATACTATAAACAGTAAAAAAGAAATGTTTTGAATATTATATACGTATGACAGCGCTACAGTCGTCTGATATGTAGGGTGACTGCACCTAATATCGCCAGTGTTCCTAATATCGCCACTCGCTATATCTCGCAAAGTAAGCTCTAAAATTTATCGGTTATGCACTGAATTAGTACCTAAACATATGTAGGCAGACATACTGTAATTGCAGCATCGTGTGAGCAACAATTACAGAAAGGGAAGGATTTTAGAGAATCTTAATAGTGTAAAAATTTATTGGACTATCACAATTTTACATCGCATTCGGAGAATGTAAGTCTAATAATTCTGTGAATGCAAGAATATCTGCTAGAAATACCTAATTACTGATGTACTTAAGAAATGAAATCGAGTCAAATATTTTTCGTAATGAAAATAGCGTTTTTCTTTTAGCAGTATGCGTGTTCTCAATACCGCCTACCGGAGAACAATGGTTTCGATATAATGCTTGTTACAGGTGAGGTCTCGAAATGTGCGGAGCAACCGAAATAAACTTTATTTGTCCAATATATGCATCGGAACGTAAAAAATAAAATATGTTAAAAATCTATATTTTTAAATTTCTATATTATTCTACTAAAAATAAAATCAAAGATGCATAAAAAAAACATTTATACAGCAAGAAATAATAAAAGCACATGTGAAAATGACTTTAAAAACTCATATATACATGAATTAGTCAATATTTCTTGAGTAGGCGATATTAGGTACACTTTTTTCAGGACCCGATTTTTGCATGTCTTACATTTTTTGAGTCCCAATTAAAAATCTGTAGGATTCAACGATTCTAACTTATGCTACATGAAAGATGAATAATTTCTCTTTACTTTGATACGAGCTGCATGCAAAAATATAAATTATTATTCAATTGACAGCGATTTAACTTTTGCCTGGCGATATTAGGTACAGTCACCCTAGGCGTTTTGTTTTGGAGCCGCTGTAATTTTGCAGTGATTCTGGCCGTAAGAAATTTAATTGTGAAATATCCTCTGAAATTTATACTTTGCCCTGGCCCCTATTATGCCCTGAACCTATTGAAAAAGGAAAAAAATCAAAATTATAAAAATGGTGCCTGCAAAACGGAAAATTTTAAAGAAACGTCATTTTCCGCCAGGGAAAAGAGCAATTCTATTTTTTTTTTTTTGACAAACCAGGAGTTTTTACAGATTTATGCGTAGGTTCAGGTCGTAACTGGACATGTTTCATGTATGCTGAATTTTTTTCAAATTGACTGATACCTCCGTTTTTTCCCACTCACTGCAAAACGAAGAGGAAATATGATTCCGAGAAAAACGCGCTTAAAGTTTCGAAAGAGGAATCTAGTCTACCTGCGTGCGCGCAGAAACGGTTTATGGCGCGCTCGACCTCTTCGGCTGTAAAATCCTCAATTTTGCGAATTTTAACATAAACCAAACGGCATTTTAATCGGGAAGGGTGGTACTTTCGAAAAATGCAACAAAGAAATCGAGTTTCTGACTGCCTAGTCCCCTTAACCGATTCCCCCAACGTGGAACTCCTAGATATATATTTGTTCCATCTGAAGATAGAAAGAAATGCCAGCAGAAAACGTCACATCAGAATTTTCAAATGTAATGGTAGAAATAAAATTTTTTCAGAGCCGCCATTGTAGTCGGGGAGTTACGGGGGCTAGGTGATACGCTCTGAAATGAGATAACACAAAGTCGGCAAATGTAAGCCCACCTCATTTCTCGGGCGTGCAGAGCTGCGGTCCCGGCCCTTTCTTTTTGCGACTCTGATTCTTCGCGAATTTCGAAACAATGGGTTCTCCACGAGATTCGCGCGTCCCTGCCACTTTCGCGGAGAGGGAAGTGGTTAAACTTCAAAAGGGGCGATGTTTAATCAGAGTTCCCAGCCACCGTCGCGGTCGTTTGACGAAGTCCGACTTTTATTTCGGGTCGAGTGACGTCGCAACCCCCCCGTTTCTATTATTCCGCGACTTCCGGCCGGCCTCCGCGTTCTCCATTTCTTCCGCTCTAGCTAATCGAGTCGAGGGAAGAACGTCTCACTCGCGTTTCTCCGTCCTTTCCACCCTTTGCCAGCAGGTTTTCGTGCGAAAAACGTCCCCCGAATGCCCTACTAACGTCATCAACCTCTGGAATGCAATCGCCGTCCGAAACTTGGACGCGAACTCCCCCCGAATGTGAATTACGAGTTCGCCTGGATATTTGGGACGCGTAACACGACACACCCCTTTCCCAGCCAGCGAAATTTGTAAATCTCTGCTCCCGGAACGCGAACTGTTTAAAAGGATTACGAAACTTTCGACCCTCGAGAACTCGAAACTCGAACGGCTATCGGACATCACCGAGAACAAAGAGCAAGCAGGGAGGATGAATTTTTGAGGCGAGAGCTTAAACGCGCAGGGAACTTGGTTTCTTCTCGGCTTGCCGAAGAGCCAGGGCACGAGATACATATTTCTTGGGTAGGTTGCTTCGTCGAGGACGAAGCCGACGGCCCGTTGCCGTCGTCTATTTCCACGGAGGAAGTTGGTTAGTTCGATTGCGAGGTGAAATATGGCGCGAGAAAAAGTTTCTCCCGGGTAATAGGAGTTGTGACTGCGTAATTGAGGAGCGGAACACGGTTTCCCCATTTTTAACTTGACGCGAAGCAAACGAAAGGTAAACAGTGGGAAGCGAGAGTGCCGGGGAAGGTGGTAGCGCGAGGAAATTAACTTGGCGCCTCGTTTGAGCGGTGGAAAAACTTGGGGCGCTGCGAATTTACGAAGCACAGTTGCTCTCTAAGGGCAGAAGGGCAACGATCTGCGCAAATCAGAAACTAATAATTCGCTTGGACCTTTCCCTTCCTGATTCCCAAAATCGCCGAGCGTCTAGAGTCTAGGGTGAAAGGAATAGCAGCCGAAAACATAGCAGGTAATGAACCGAGAAGCCTGACGATTACGCGAAGGCAGTCAGAAGACGGGGGAGTAGCCTGGCGGAGGAAAGTCGGGCCAGAATTAATGGCGGGCACAGGATAGAACATTCCTTATGCTATTCCTCTCTGGCTTTCCTACTGACAACGGCCCCGGTAACAGCCTTCCTGTACTTCGTCCTTCGCCAGCTCCAAGGAATTATCGCCCTCCGCTGTTTCAACCACGCGTACATGCATGCATACACACACGCACGCTTGCTCGCGTGTGTTCTCCGGTGGTGGTGCGACCGAGCGCTGCGCTCGCGACCAAACACCCCTCTCGTCGGTGTGACCATATACAGCAGGCACGTCGAAGCCTCGCGGCACTATGCGACCGTATATTTAGAGCGGCGTCAGTACTTTGTCTGACCGAATGAATGGCTGTACTACTGGCGGAGCGGTGGATGGCGCGGTGGCGGCGGCTCCCCCGGCCGTACCTGCGCCGGTATCACTGGCAATAAAGGACAGACGGGAGTGTCGACCGGCATGGATGCGTACACCCGCGCGAATAACTGGCCACCGGCGGAGGATTAATATTCATTTCGGGGGAAACACGAGGCCGATGACGGCCGCTGATGCACGCTCTCGCTGTTTCCAACCATGTAAGGCCGTGGACGTTTTCACTTTACACGACGCTCATCGACGGATCATTGGCATTCCTCGCTCGCCGGGTCATTCGTTCTACTTGCACGAGGGACCAGAGGCGGCTGTGGAGTTTCCCTTGCGGTAGGAACTCCGGCCTATGGCTCACATTGGTCTATAACTTTCGAAAGCTTCTCCATAAGTTCGTGCATCAAAAATTGACGCCCGCATTGGGAAGCAGGGCCAATACGTGACACGGGCAAACAAACTTTCATAGGGATTTATGTCCACCGGCTTATCATTATCGCGTTCAATTTCAGCGTGTCGCCGTTCGTACGGGGGAGGGAATATTCGGGGCAACAAAAGGGGTGAAATAATGAAGGTAATGCCCTTCTACTATTCCGAGGACCGGTCCAGTGGAGCGTGTATCACGGTATTCCGCGATAATAATTCGAGACAATGCCTTTCTTTCTCCAATGAAACTCACCTCTTCACCTCTCACCTCTCATACCTCTTTACCCTCCGCTTCTTTTTTCTCCGACACCCTCTTGCCCCTTCCTTTTAATCCCCTTTCGCCCTCCGTCTCTGCCGCTGCTCTCTCTCTCTCTCTCTCTCTCTTTCATTTCCCTCGCCTCCTCTTTTCGCTCCCTTTTCACGTTTTATCCCCTCTGTTCTGTTTTCTGCCGGCGACAAAGCGTCGAGACGCGTAACAACCCCTTCCAAGTACTGCGAATATTGTTTCGCGTCAAGCAGCCGGCTGGAGGTATTAATTTACACCGTTCGCGGGGAAACAGGCCGTAGGACGGGGCCGGAGGGATTCTTTAATTTCGTGGGAGTGTTCCCTTATCGGAGGAACGCGTTCCGCTCGAGCGGAGAGGGCTCTTTCGCGCGGTGAAACCTTTTTATAATACACTCACTCTACGGTAACGTTGTTAAGGTCTCTTTACGCGCACGCTGAAATTACGACGCGGTTTCCGCGGGGCCGGCATTTTCCTCGGTATTTTTCGCGCCCTTGCTGCCTGATTGAGAAGCTCAAGTGGCGTTTATGCGCTACCCCGCGCCGGGGAAGCAGCGTCGCCGCGGCGATGAATTCTGATTGAAATCACGATCGAACAGTTGTTCCGCGATAACCGAGCTTCTCGTAAACATCGCGGGATATTTGTTTGAAAGAAGGACAGCGAATGAAAAGGTGGGCAACGTGTACGCGCATACGTTTAGGGGAGACCGGGGCTGGTAGGCCAGTTTTTCAGTTTTTGATTTTTAATAAATTATGTGGACGAAATATCATTAAACCGGTTAGTATATTTGATAGGGCATACATTTGGCTATCTGATTAAATTATTAAAGTTGACTAAATGTGACAACAATTAAGGCATTTTAATGTTTTTCTAACACCTCACATGCTGGTCGTCCAGCCCCGTGGTCGGGGTTGGTAAACTAACAGTATGGGGTAGGTTGACTATAGGTGCAATCAGTGAAGAAAATGTTGTTAGCAACTTATCTGAATGGGAATAAAATAGCACAATGGCACGAGAGTTGTTTCATTATAAAATATTTATTACTTTTTAATAATAAATAACAATTTAAACCATCACTGGGGTTGGTTGACCAGCTTAGTCATGTAACCCCGAACGTTATTAGTCAACCAGCCCCGAACGATCATTTTGACTTCAATACTCTATATAACCTTTAATTATTTATGTAAAATCAAAAACGCAGTCTCAGTAGGTCGTTTAATAAACAAACTTTAAAATAGTCCCTTCGCATTAATTCTACTGTAACTATATAGAGCGTGGAAACATAAAATCTTTAAGAAAACATATTTACTTACATAGCCAATTTTTCGATAAACGCTGGTAACTGCCAAACAACGTGTAATGGTGGTGTCGGAAACAAATGAATGACATAGTAGAAGTGACTTGTTTCTACAGAAAATCGCTCCGCAGTAGAGCACACGTTAGTAAAAAGTTATTAACTATTAGTCAACCTACCCCTGGGGCCAACCAGCCCCGGTCTCCCCTACGTCACGAGCACGGCAGGACTGGATGTCGCGCGTGGAACGTGACTGTGACACATGGTGGTATCGTAAGCGCGAGGCGTATTACGCCGTCGGAGCGATCTGAAATCGATTGACTCTGACCTAGAAGGAAGGTTAATTTGGAATCGCGTGCATAGGTTTCAATTAGGAGTTTCCCGGAATGCGTCGACACGTGCGGCTCGACACCTCGCGCGGCAGCGCGTTCACGGCGCATTCGTCCGTTTCGGCGCATTTTAAGCCCGATAGCTGGCACGTGCTGCAGAAATTTACTCTTCGAGAACTTCGACTAGGAAAGTTTGCGGCGCAGAAATGCCTTCTGGAAGAATTACACCGCCGTATTTTATGGCCACTCAGAGGTGGAAGGTTGAGTTTAAATACTTTGGTAACTCCGGTTGAAACGAGTCTTGCGCCTTCACAAATTTCGCAAGTTAGATTGGGTAACTTAAAGGGACACAGGGATCAAGGAAACGATATGAATCGTCACCGTATGTAGGGGAAATATGGACAAAACCGGGTACCTGGGTAAAACCGGGACGTGCTATTATTTTTAAAATAGCCTTAAATTTTCCTGCGTCGTTGCAGCCACATATTGTCACGATGCGCATTGTTGCATCAACAAAAGACGATCGTCTTACAATCGTGCATAGTGAGGTTATATCGTCTTGTGTGTTTTGGAAGGCTATGATCTAATTTTCGATACTTAAAGAACCTACAATACTTTTGACAGTGTTCAGGTAAGTACTTTTTTGTGTGAATTATGTTAATTGTTGCATATTAAAGTGTAACTAACTAAGACAGTTTATTTGTATTTCGCCATGGTATTGTTGATAATCCGTAATATTTACAAAATTGTATGCTGGGGTAAAACCGTACGGGGTAATATCGGGTACTCGATTTTGGTAAAGGACCACAACTAAAAAAAAGGAAACTACAAAATTAAATAAAAGACTGAAGGATAATGATAGTAGTAGTGATGGAAACAATGATAACAGGAGCAACGAAGACATTTGCAATTATTGCAAAGAATCCTATGGTTCATCCAAATTGAATGAAGGGTGGGTGCAGTGTACTTGTTGTAAGTGGGCTCACGAAGGCTGCACTGGTTGAGGAACTGAAGAATTGGACGAATTCCGTTGCTATAGGTGCTAGGGCCAGTTTTTAGTATGGTACCCGGTTTTACCCAGGCTATGGGGTAAAACCGTAAAAAACGGACCATATTTTAAATCATAATTTTTTGTATTTCTTATTGTTTTAAATAAAATGGATTTATACTATTAATTAATAAAGAGTTTAGTCTAATGACCCCTACTTTCAATTTCTTTTTTACATTAATAATGTCAAAGTTATGAGCTTTTATCCTTAGCGTCCCGGTTTTACCCATATTTCCCCTATCTGCCCCGCTCAACCTGCGTGCTTCGCCGAAAGGAAAATGAGTGGCCCGGTGTAGAGGTGGTGGAGACGAAATCTGGGAGGGTACAAAAGGGGTCGGCGGCGGTACGTTCTATCGAGTTTGTCCGTGAACGTCTTCCGGCCGGGAAGCAAGGGAGTCTAATTACCGTTGCTTCGGTCAAGTAGCGGCCGTACGAAGAACAAGCCACCCCCGGGGTCTGCGGTAATTGAAACTAAATGAATTTTGAAATGTCGTTCAAAGCCAGCGGCGCGGCGCGGCGCGGCGCGGCTCGAGCAAAAGGTGGAAAGTTTACTGACCGTAAGCGGCAGCCGCGACTCCCTGGATGACCCAATTCGTGGACGACACGGAAAATAACGAAACGCCCGGGAATTCAATTAACGACGCGCTGCCGCAGCCAGAATTTAGACCCAACTTTTCCGCCGGGTCTGAATTAACGATAAGGTAGAAATCAGGCTGCCGCCCGACCGCCGCTTCTCGTCATTCGCTTTAATTATCATTCGCGTGGCTCGACCCGCTCCGCGCAGAAGACGAGGAGCCGAGAGTGGCCACGGAGCGCTTGCGAGGGCGGTGTCTCTTTGTTACCAGAGAAAGATGCAATCGATGGCGCACGAAGGTCTGTGTCGTGACCCAAATCGGGCAAGACCGAGGGCGGAACATCTGAAACTATATCGAAGAAGAACCGCGCGCTGCGTTGATCCCGATTGATCGATTTATGGTGGATGCAACAGCCGCGCCGCGCCGCCCAGAGCTGCGGAGCCCAGACCACTCATCTCGCGCCGCTGCACCACCAAGATACACAGATACACATTATCGTCTCGGCTGAATTACGAGGCCCGCTGGGGAAGTTCACCCCGGCCGACGCTAAATTTTCATTTGCCCGGGTATAAATCCGTGGCAGAAGCTGGCGTTTGAGCTGGCTGTACACACGGCGCACGTACCGTCCGGGCAGTATATCGCCCAAGTCTGCAACTTGATGTCTCCGCCGCATACGACCGTCGGCGTCGACTCCTGCTACATAATCGTGCATAATAATTATGACGTCATCAATTAGCCGGCCGCCAGTGACATTAATGCGTGCTCGTATGACCGCGACAGGTCCTCGCCGTGTAGATTAACAGAGAGGTGCATCAAACATTCGTCTGTGCGCGCGCGCGCGCGCGTCGAAATCGAATTCGGGCTCTCGATCGCGACCGAAATCACAGCTATTTCACGAAAACCGCTTCGTCTATTAGCGGGGAATCGAAATTTCTCTGATCGCCCTCCCCTCGCCAGCCCCAACTGGCCACCCCTTTGAGTCGTTTCACCCGCGGCGTCTGGGGATTTTATTGGACCGCCGCGCCGGTTAGCCGTGAAATCGTATTAATTGCGCCAGGCGATGCATCGCCTGGCAGGTGGAACGCGCGTCCCCCCCCCCCCCCCGTTTTTAATTATGTTAACGTATGCGGTCCAGATTATAGATACGATCGGTGTAATTCGTTATCCTTCCTCCGCTCGATATGTATCCACTGTGGACTGCGACGCCGCGCCGGCCGTGCCGCGTGCCGAGCCGAAATTCAGTTTATCGCTAACGCTTGGTGTGTTATTGTTTTAACGACAAATGACGTGACGCATTGCGCACCCCGCGTCCGTGTGTGATCAATGATTTCCCAATTTTCCCGCCTGCGTTTGCGCCCTACCTTCCTCCTGGCGGCGAACCTCAAACATTTCATGGATTCCACGATTCGGGACTCTTGCCGATTTCTTGCTACTACTTTCTCAATCCCTCATCTCATCCACTGGCAAGCAGAGTTTGCCAGGTGTCCGCCTCCGGTTGCTTTGACTTTCGGATATGTTTTAGAGGGCCGAAAAATAAGATGTTTGTGTTTTTTTATAGCGGCCCGTTTTCATATTTATGGGGTGAAACCACCCCTCAAAGTTGTAAGATTTTCAGGTGTTCGTCTTCGATTGCTTTGGTTTCTGGTGTTTTTTTATTTTGGCCTGTTTGCGTGTTTGGGGGGTGAAACCACCCCTCAAAGTTATGACCCCTCCTGCAATCGAAGCCGCGGAGGCTATTAGAACGATGTTATTTTTAAAACATAATGACGCAAGGGTACTTTAATCCGCAATAAAGATCGAGTGCCGTTATCGAGAGACCTCTTACTTCTTACGTAGGCTTCTTCGACGTACAATATTATCAGGTTCGTCGGGTTAATTGCTATCCCAGAGACTGCAAGATGGAGCCTTTGGCCGAGCATCTGCCACTTTTACCAGGCACGATGGGGAGACCATTCAATATTTGATGGTAACGCGCTCGACGAGCTGTAAATGAACCCTTCCCCGAGCCCGCAGCCGCGAAAGAGCGGAGCTACGCATAAAATAGAAGGTTGTTGGCTCATCTGCACCCCCTCACCCCATCTACCAAGCCCACTGGTGAAAGGTTTATGTGTTATCTGGGGAAGTTTTGCCGTTGATAAATTTCCTCGGCGAGAGCGTGCCGAAGGAACGTTTCCCTCGTCGAACGGCGCAAGCTGCCGCCGCGCCGTGTCCCAGCTATTCATCATAATCCTTCGCTTTTACGCGCTTTCCTTCGGGTACGGTTCCCTGTAGTTTCATACTTTCCATGCCCTTCGCTTCTGCCCCATGAACGTTAAGGGCGATCGTTCGCGCGTGTCCGTAATTTTGTCAAACAAGTTCAGTAGGAAATGTACGTAAATTCGAGGATAATGAGTATTTCATTGCAACGTTTGATGTGGTTTTTGGACCGAACATCGGTACGAGGGTGAAACAGTTATTCGAAGCAGTTATTAGGGGCCCTGCTCGATGCAATGGTCGAATGAAAATTATATGTAATTGTTCGCAGTGACATATTAAAAAGGGGGGAATGACATTGAATTACATAATGAATTACTGCGTATTAATTTATAATTAGCATGTGGGAAGGAACGTATCGTGGGAGGGATCTATTGTACCCAGCAATATGCGCAAGTTACAGGTGTGTGGGAAGGGCTAGGTTAATTTATCCGATACAGGCAATGCCTTGTGTCCATACGAGAGGTCATTGGCAGCCTTTCACGCTCTAATTCGCATGCATGCGCATCTAGTGTAATTCGCTAATACGGCGTCTCGATTTCCGCTTCATTGGCCCCCAATTAATAACTCAACATCTACATACTACCCGGCTATGCCTACGAGCTCGTGCCGCAACCGAATTCAAATAGGACACGATAAGTTATGCGAGCGTTTCACGTTTATTTGCATGCTAAGAACTCTCCGCTCTGCCGCTGTGCCGTAGTCCCTGCGGCTGACTGGAGCCGGTTCGTTCCACTTGCGCTCCTCAGCCGCCACAAGGCTCGGGCAAGATATTTCTTTTGCGTCGCATCTCGAAATTAATCGAACACACCGGCCACGCTGCTGGCAAACGAAACTCGCAGGCTGCTTCCTCGCCCCGCCACGCGCGGCAAGAGCAGCGCAAATAGACCGACGTAAGGACCCCGGCACTGACGGAGTACTAACATTCGCACATTCACGACGTAACAGTGGTCCGTTTGCCGTGCAAACATCGCTCCTCCCTCGCGGTGTATCTGCGAGCTAAAACTCTCACTTCGTTAGAAGGCGCAGATTAAGTCCGCCTAGTTCGGCTAACGCAAGAATACACGGGGGAAGCTGGGAGCTCGCTGCAGTCGGGGCAGAGCAAACGTGTCAAGCGCATAGCGTTTAAGTTTCGCAGGTGGACGACGCTGGGAACTTGCGGTGCCCGGCAAACAAACAGCAAACACAGCACGGACAACCAACGTGCATTCCGTGTCGCTACAAATGATAAAGTTGCGCAAACACGGCGCATTCAGCCCCTGTTGAGGCGTGAATGAGGCGTGATTGAGACGCGAATGGATTTTTTATAAAACAATAGAAAAATGCGTACACCGGGTAGATAGAGATTGTAACGGCACTAGTCGGTTGTCGGCCAGATGACGACTTCGTAGGCCGGGGAAGAAAGGGTCATAAAACACGGCGAGAGAGTGCACAGTGGTGCCTTTTCCCGAAAAGCTGGCCAAAAGTCAATTTCTGAAGTGAATAGCAGCTTGTCGATAGTATGGTACATTTAATATATATATACATCAGTGCAACAAATGCCGCTTGAAAATTTAAAATATAGTGGTTGGTTAATGAGATATAGGCTGTCAAAGTTGACGAAATTTCGTACTTCTTAGATGGCTTGAAAACGCTCGCATGTTTAATGTATCAGGCAAAGTTTATTTTTAAAAAATTCATATTGTAGCATGCAGAAAAGGAGCTTTGAGAAACCCTGATCATCGAGACGTTTCTCGAACACGCTTGTAGGCCGCCCGTGAGGAGAGACGTGCGGGCGCGGAAGCCGCGGCTCGCGAGACCCGCGCTTAACGACGCGTCTGTTGATTTCTGCGGCCGCGGATAGCAACGATTGGGTATAAATTAGAGGCCCGCAAAGGCATTTTCCTTCTTAGCTGATCTGAGAGAGAGGACGAGGTACACACACGGCCGCTCTCGGACAGCTTAGGGACTCCGGCAGGAGAGTTCGGCGATAATACCTGGACGCCTGCTGGAGGGTTTCGCATTAGAGTCTGTTCCTGGACGCTCGACCGATGTGGAGAGTACGGCGATAATACCTGGACGCCCATCGGTCGGGAGAGTACAGAGCATCTCATTAGAAAGAGGAGAGTACGGGAGAATATGCCTGGACGCCCGTTCGGTATGGAGAGTTCGGCGATAATACCTGGACGCCAACCGAACGGGAGAGTACAGATGGAACTCCTGGACGCCTCAGTAGAATAGAGAGGAGAGTACGGGAGATTATTCCTGGACGCCCGTTCAGTATGGAGAGTTCGGCGACAATACCTGGACGCCAACTGAACGGGAGAGTACAGAGTAACTCCTGGACGCCTCAGTAGAGTAGAGTCACGATAGTACAAAGCCCCTTTCTTAATTACCCGATCGTTGAGAGAGGAGAGTACGGGAGAATATTCCTGGACGCCCGTTCGGTATGGAGAGTTCGGCGATAATACCTGGACGCCAACCGAACGGGAGAGTACAGAGTAACTCCTGGACGCCTCATTAGAATAAAGCCAAGTGCCGTCTGCACAATAGAATTTTGAAATTGTTAAACTCAACGAGACATAAAGTCTGCCTTTCGAAATTTGTAGCCCCGTCCTACCAAACCATGTATTCCTTCCTGATCCGAATAAATTTTGTCTGTACAGAATATATCCTTGTTCCTGACAATCCTAAAGGCTACAATATGTAACACATTTTACCATTAAGATACGTGTTATAAACATACATTTTCCACATGAATAATGCAAAATATTTTTGAACTTACTCTTGTATTTCCCTTCTCAAGATGTCCTAAATCCTACTCATATTTTAGTACAACGGAAGGAAAAATAGTTACTTTATTCACGGAACTTCACACAGTTAAAGGTTTCTTGACGTAAAGTAACATGTAAAGTACGATATCCAATTGAAAAATCTTGCGCATATTTGCGCTTTTTTAAGATATCCACATTTAAAGTGCCTATTAGTATCTATCTACGCTCTCCGTGAACGAACCCTTTTCATTTTAAACAGCATTTATAATTCCAACTTTGTTTATTACTATTTTCAACCACATATTTGAACTATGCAATCTTCTATAAACGTAGGAATGCCGCATTTTTCATAAAAAAAAAATAAAATTTTCACAGTAATTAATTTCAAGAATGTTTTAAAATTAAGATCGCCATACTAAATTCGACATTTTGATTATATAATTTTAGGCGAATATTGGGAAATTATCACAATTTCCGCAAAAATGAATTTAAAAAAAAGGTTTATGCCAATGCTATTAGGTCTGCGATATTGAAATTTGTATTTTGGACAAGATATTCGTAATCAGCGACCCGAAGAACAGTAGGATACCAATTTTCGTGCAGATCTATCAATTTTTTAATATACACGTCCGCCATATTGGATTCACCATTTTGTTTTCAAAATTTTGGAGCTCAGATTCGTAATCAGCGACCGGAAGAACAGTAGGATACCAATTTTCGTGCAGATCTATCAATTTTTTAATATACACGTCCGCCATATTGGATTCGCAATTTTGTTTTCAAAATTTTGAAGCTCAGATTCGTAATCAGCGACCGGAAGAACAGTAGGATACCAATTTTCGTGCAGATCTATCAATTTTTTAATATACACGTCCGCCATATTGGATTCGCAATTTTGTTTTCAAAAATTTGAAGTTCAGATTCGTAATCAGCGACCCGAAGAACAATAGGATACCAATTTTCGTGCAGATCTATCAATTTTTTAATATACACGTCCGCCATATTGGATTCGCCATTTTGTTTCCAAAAATTTGAAGTTCAGATTCGTAATCAGCGACCCCAAAAACCCCCGACCACCAATTTCTGACAAGATTAAAGTACGTTTTGAGGGTTTTGCCGCTTTTTTTGCGATTTGGAACCACTGTGCGTCATTGGGAAAACCCAAGCGTCCCTTCCGTTCCTTGCTACTGGGTCTCCCGCGCGAATTTTTGTCTTTTTCTAAATGACTAATCAGAGGGCCAGCTTGAGCTTTCTTTTCTCGGCGCTAGCAGCGATAGCATTTCCGTTTTCACGTCGACAAGAAGGTAAGCGGGTGACGCCATGGGCACTTCTCACCGATCGCTCGAACAGATAACATCACTTATAACTTTTACTTCTAATATAGTTACTAGTCATTAGTGTGAGTTTCTGTATTCATTTATTTCTTGTACCATCCTGCACGAACGTGAGTCCATTCATTATAATTGTACGTGAACTGGTTCGGTAAATACGTACGAACATTTGCGTACTCAACAGCCCCGAATAAACTCGTCACACGCGCGAAATTACGCTGCACATGTGTAACAGGAAAAGATAGCTGATCGATCGGTGAAAGAGACCGTTTTGTGCGAACGAGGAAGGAATGTCGCATCGTCAACTCTCTTTCGAAGATCTTCATCGATCAGTTTCCTCCTCGATCCACGTTAGCGAGTTCCGAGGGCCAGAGGAGTCAGGCGAGAGCTCGGCTAAGAGACCGGAGGATCAAGGGAGGACTGCGCCAAGGCCTTTCCAACCACTTGGCTGTACTTAAAGCGACGTCTTCGGGCACGAATCTCGTGGCGGTAGTTTGCGATCAGGTTGATTCGCGGGACGAGCTTCGACTGCTGCCTAACTAGAATGATCCGAAGAACGAGTTAGGAAGTTCCTCGTTGCGGTACACCCGGGTCAGCTGGACGGGAAAGACCCAGAGACAGGTCAGCCTCGTCAGCCGGAAACCATTCACTGGACTGTCCGGGGCAGAAGTCGTTTAACGGCATGTCCGAGAATTGCTGTAGATCAGGAAAACGATTCAGCGATCACGGCGAGGGGCTAGCAATTACGGTAGCCCGCGCTGGAGCAGTACATTGCGGAGCATGCACTCTAATACAGCCAAAATAACCTTCCATTATTATACGCCTGGGGGAAACGTGGCTGCTTAACGGGTGTCTGAGGTTAACAAGAGGCAAGTGGGTGAAAAGTCTTACGATTGTCGTTTACGCCAAGTTCGCTCCCGGCTCGCGTGGCTCTATAACCCCCCCAGGTGAGGAAAGTTAAGATGATTGCGCGGGGGCAACTGCCGAACAGCATTGCGGATGGCTATCAGAGGAATCCTCAAGTTTTGTATAAGGTTCTCAGCGATCGCGAGGTGAAAAAGTCGGATAACTGTCGCCGCTTACGTAATTGCTTTTGATCGTCCCGAACTTACTCTGTTACTCTTTCCGCGGTACTTAGCATTGTTTGAAACTCGGCGAACTTTCTGCGAATTGATCCCTGCGGAGCAGAAATCTTCTGTGCACGGAAATTATTGAGAGCAGCTTGGAAGAGTAAGTAACTCCTTGGCCGGGAAAGTTGCAGATACACGTCGCTCCAGTCTCCTCCTTCGTTCTGTCTCGCTCCTGTCCCGCTCTTCTCACCAGCCCCCTATAAATATTATCGTCGATGCTGTATCCGTTTACCTCGCATCTGTTTGCACGCTTTTCATCTCTTGTTATCGGATCCACGCCGAGGCTCGAGAGGAAGTTGAAGCTTCGTCTTAAATAACCCGAAGCGGCTAAACAGTTTTGCCAACCATCGTCCCTCCCCCGCCGCCCGAAAACTTTCCTTTCAAACCGGGGAACGTTTTGCAACTTTCCCCAGCCTCCCCCGCCGCGCCCCTCGTGATAAATAGCTCGGTTCGCAAACGTTACCATTTCGCCGACACGAATTTTCATTTTATCCACCACGCACGCTACATTGTCCGAGATTTTCTAGGGCGACACCACGCTCTCATAAATTGTTCCACGCTCGCTGGAATTGTATGCGTTACGCGCGATACAATAGTGGCAGTTTCTAATTTGATTTATAGGACACCGTGGTGCGGGAGAGCCTTGAAACGATCATTCCAGCCGGTTCTGGAGAAAAGTGGGAAATATTGTCGGCTGTGAAAGCGGTCAGTAGTATCGGGAAGATATAAATCCTTTTCGTTTTGCCGGGCAGAATAGTTGAGATTTCTGGCCCAGGAGCACGCCAGAACTGTGCGGAAAGCGTTTCATTCAACGCGTCTGTTTTTTCCTTTTTTTTACCTTTTTCCAGAAAATGGACTTTATAAATTTATTGGGTGTCCGTGTACTCGACGGAAACGTTTCGGTGATTCATTCGCTGTTGGAACGCGAAGCGTTAACCGACGTATCGCAGAAAGTGCGCATGGTAACCGCGAAAGCACGCGCCGCGTCCGCCGTTTCTTTCCACTTTCGGGAGATTGTAAACGAGAAAACGACCCACCGATGGAAGTGAAATTTCCTCCGCATCTCCGACCATCTCCAGCCCCCCGATCGTTCGCGAGCTATCCCGGAATTTGCGCGAAACCCCCTAGTGTATCGATCCGAGTCGGCCTGTATCGCGCGCGCGAGACAAACCCCCGTAGCGGGGCTGATTCGCGTCGTCGTGCCCGATAAAGTCACCGGCTCCCAGTGATTTCCTACAGCTTAAACCAGCTTTTAAAATCCCGGCGAGCCCGGCTCGATATCGGAAAATGTAAATACGCCACTCCGGGGCCGTGGTTAAGGGTGGGTTTCAGGGGGTGCGCGGCTGACGGCCGGCCACGGCCGCGACCGGTCGAATTCGCCTGCTTTCCCGAATTCGCCTTTATTTGTCCGCCCCGCGTATCCAAGTTCGCAAGTGGATAGCTGCCGCTGGAATGCGAAACAAAAGAGAACGAGCTGTAGAATATCCGAAAACAATACATTGTGCCCGCGATCGACTGACTGCCAGCCCCCGGCCCCGCGCCCCCGAAACGCGCCGCATAAAGATCTAGCCGCTGCTCCCGGGGCTATTGGGCATGATGCACCGCAAAGATGCTCGGCTTTCCTTGCCAAATGTCTGGCCGGACACGTTCGCCGAGCCGGCTACTCGCTTTGTTCACTGTTCGCTAGTATCCCCCCGCTGGGAGGGTGGAACGGTGGTTGCATGCATCGCGCAGGGGGAGGCGGATACGTACGTCACCTGAACGGAGGGCGAAAAAAGTTTATCGATTTAAATATCAATTTCTGTAAAATCGATTCGATTCCCACGAGTCGCTCGGTAAATGGCAGGTGGCAATTTCCTCGTGGATCGAATCGTCATTAAAGCCTGGTAGCTGGGCCGGCGCCTCGCGGGACTTTAACGAACGAATCATTTTTCACGATGCATCGACGAACGGTGGTGAATGAATCGAAACGGAAGGAAACGACGAGGAGGAACGAGGGAAGTGGAAAAAAGAGGCCAGCGTTGCAACGTTTACAGGTCGTGAATTTCCCGGAGCCGTCCATCGGGCCGAGCTGCAATTCCGTTTAAGTGGAAAAACTCTCGCCGGTGGTCGATCACTCTGCTGATAATATTTGCAAGCTCCGCGAGGGCTCGTGAAATTTTCACGAGATATACGCGCGTGCAGGACCCGCGGGTTACACCAGTCTGCCGTCGATCGATTTCCAAGGAAATGTATCGCGAACTTGCCTGGATCTCACTCGAGCCCGTTGATCGATTTATCGGGGCTATCTCGAGCGCGGCGCAAGGAGATCCTCCGCGCTTATGAGTATTAACGATGGATTAGGGCGCACTCTCCCCCCCCCCCCCCCGGGAATACTATTCATCCGGGGGAGGCCGTTCGTCGGGCTTTTCCTGGGGTCGGCTCGACAACGTCAACCCCATTGCGCCGGGAATTAATCTCCTTGGGCGGAAGTAGAATTTTATCGCGGCAGGGTAATTGGCAGTTTCGGGGTGCGACGAAATAAGGGGGTGATATTTTTAGAGGGATCTCCGGTGATTTCATCCGCGCCCCACGATTCCTGGATAATTTTTGGCCACGTCTATCCTCGGGAACAAAGGTAAGCTTCATAATTCTCAGATTGGAGATTGAAAGAATCTGTTCTGCGCGGCAGTGCGCTCTGTGAAGCTGCTAGCGACACATTCGCGGCACGTGCACGCGGAGATCTAGTGAAAAGTAATGACAGTCCCTGCACAGATGATCACACGGCGCGGAGAAATTAATCTAAAAAAGGAATAGAACGTCTCTAGGGGATGGTAGCGTCGAGAAGCGTTCAAGGGAGGAAGAAGGGAGAAAATAAAAGCGACAACTCCGTTGAATTTACACGAACAAAATAGGGGAGAGTGGTGCTGGTGTTTTCAGCCGCGGTGTACTCGTAAACCGGTGGATTTGTTTTTTATAGTTTGTCCATTTAATTCCAGCTGCGGCGACGGCGTCTCCTCTTTTTATGTTTAAAAATCGGAATAATAATTTCCCGTGTATTTGTTGCGACGTGGACGCGGAATATATTTCTCCTCGGACTCGGCATATTTTCGCGATGGAAATGCTTTTGGCGATGCGAAAACAGGAATTCGAAGAATGCCGGGGAAGGCAGAGGGCAGTTTAAACGGACGTACGATTTACTTCTCAACGCGGTTGCGAACCGAAAGATTACAAATACACTGAACATTTCGGCTTTAAATTACACCGCCTTAATTTTGTTTGAAGCTCTCGAATCTTCAAACGTCACGTTAGTCCCTATTAAGGGGGAACACCACTGTGACGGCCGGAAATGTAAGCCATTTTTAAGAATTTTTTTTCAGGAATAATTTACAGTTTTCATAGAAAATTTTTATTATCTATCTTTAGTACGCTGTCTTAAGAGACTATACAAAAAATAAATAGAAAAACATGCATAAATTTTAATATATTAATTAATCTTCTAGATCTTCCCACGCGAGCTGATCGAATGTGTAACTATGGAACAGCAGGTCCGAAATTAAATTTCATTTTTTTTTTATAAACTGTATGAGAGTAGTTTCCGTTGTGCGTACGGATTCTTTGATTGAAAACCAATTTTTTTAAATACGCTCGAAAAACTGTCCATCTTATTTGCGGATTTTCGAAAATTTTCTTCTAAAGCGCACCATTTTTACAAAAATAATTTGATTAAGAAATTGGTACGCACAACGGAAACTACACTCATATAGTTTATAAAAAAAAAATGAAATTTGATTTCGGATCTGCTGTCCAATAATTACACAATCGACCAGCTCGCATGGGGGGTCTAGAAGATTAATTAATATATTAAAATTTATGGATGTTCTTCTATTTATTTTTTTTGTATAGTCTCTTAAGACAGCGTACTAAAGGTAGGTAATAAAAATTTTCTATGAAAACTGTAAATTATTCCTGAAAAAAATTCTTAAAAATGGCCTACTTTTCCGGCCGTCACAGTGGTGTTCCCCCTTAACGAACTCGGATCCAAAGAGAATGATCTCTCCGAACGCTTTTGCCCGCGGCAATTTCATCTACATGCCAGTGCATATTGCGAGCATCGCGCGGCGCTTGTGATCTTATCGCGAAGTACGCGAACAAATCCGACGTCAGATAAATTTCCAATTTACTTGTGTCGACTTTACGAGCTGGAGCGCGGCCTTTCAACGGATTAATGAAACTCGACGATGCCTGGCGTGTTCATCTGGCCACAACGATCGCTCAAGGAAACATAATAACCAGCCATAGCCGCACTCAGATAAGAGCAAAGTGGCTCCGTTAACCCTCCCCTGAGGTTCAACGTCACAAGGGGTGGAAGTAACGTGCTCTCTGCACTTTAGGAGATATCTGGATCGTTGATCTTGGTCCAGCAAGTGGATTTCGCTTGACTAGTCGCGTTCTGTCTTCAAAAAATTCTGCAGCCCTTCCCGCATTACCTGCTTGCCCCATCTTCTCCTTGCAGAAACGTCTGCCCGATTGTCGAGCTGCACGGCATGCTTCGAGTAATTACTCTCAATCATAAAGCGCCCCAATGCCTGATTACGCAGGCCACTCGTTCGACGAGCTGAGAATTCTCGCGGGTGGAAATAACCCGTGTGCATCACGCACTCCTCGCGTTTTCCACCCTTATCGAGCTCATTGATCCGCCAGTTCCCTGAAAAACGACCGTCTATGCGAAATTTCATAAAGCCGTATCGTAACAGGGTTGCGAAATTGTGTCATTACGCTGCGCTCGCTCACGACGTCGTCGTCGTCAAGTAGTTTTAATGAGCTTCGAAATTACAAAAATGCAAAAAAACACGACGGCAGAGCCGCGGGATGCTTTAAATGGTGGCAACGAATCACGGTAAAAAGCAATTTATTTTCCATTCTACCTTGCAGTATTCCATCTTGCCAGCGGGAAGTATTAAAGCGCGAGGTTACTTTTAAAATCCAGCTTCTGGCGGGTCACCGTCGCGTCGCCCTGCAAACATTCGGCTTCATCATTTACTGTCCATTGCGTGCGCATTTAATCGTATTCATGTTCCTCTCGGGATGGAAAGTGCGGCTTGATGTTATTAAACGGCCCTAGGAAAGAGCAGGCTACTTAAACGAAGCGAGTGCTTGTAAAGCAACTGTAGTCGTACACGAAGGCAATTTTCCCTAAACCCGGCCGTAAACATCAGAACAGTACAATGCTGTGCGATGTACAAGCAAGCCTGCATAAATGCATTGTCGCCGTCGCTATTTGGAGGGAGGAATTCCAGGAAATACAGATTTTCGCAAAATTCGAGTGTTCTATCAGTTGTTCGATCGGTGGATTATTCCTTTACTGTCGCGGTTTCGATTGTTTCGAAATTGGCGGGAAGCGGGAACGTTTACGCGAAGATAAGCCAGCGTAAAAGCGACCTATCGTGGTCAATCATCGACGGATTACCGTTTAATTAATCCGTCGAATTCGTTTTCGCGGGATCATCGCCAGCACAATGGCGTCCTGCAACCTCGTTTATCCGCGGGGAATTAGCGGCTTCGAAACGAAACCGCCCGTGTACTCGTAACCGTGCCGCGACCTACCTGATGCAGGCATCGATGACACAATTTCGCTGAGTCACCCATAGTATTTCCCATAGCCCAAAAGCGATTCACCATTCGTCTTGTCAGAGAGACAGCTCTGCTTCGAAATGCTACCCTTGTTTGAGGACCTTGCAGCAAAAAGAATGCAGCCCCATCTTTACCACCTTCGTGTAAATTAGAAAAAATTGTTTATAAAATTATTGCTGTGACTTAACGTTAAAATGAGGACACTAATTGAAAAATATATTTTTTCACACGATAAGTAGTAGTTCTTGAGTCGTTAAGTTTATATTTCTATTTGTGGCGAAAAAATATTCTATAATAAAAATATTAATATTTCTATTTTTATTTATTTGCAATAAATCGCTTATTTGTTATCGAATTTGCATCGGACTCTACGTGTATTGCACGTCATAACTCGGAAATTCCAAAATGGAGCAGCACCCCTCTTGCAAAGCGACGGTGTTTTTTTATAAGAAGAGTGTCGGTGTCGAAGATATTAACGCTCCCTGAGAGCATACAACCTTCTGCCGCTCGTAAATTCTGCATCCTCTTTATCGCGGCAGGAAAAAGTTTTACGACGAAGAATTATTTTAGCGCGATCGCTTACTTTTCGGATATGCCGCGGAAAAATATGAGCCTCATAAATATCAGCGGCTTTGGTGTGAAAATGCCGCTCTCTGTATTGGGGGATTTCCAGGGTCAAAATAGAGTCTCACCTCGTTGATCATCGATTAATTGGTCACTGCACGCTTTACGCACTTGTTCGCGTTGCGCGACAGAATGTCGCTTTCACAAATTATCTCGGTAAAAGTGGGACAGGGTTCGAGGGCAGCCTGGGAGAAATGCAGCTGTTATCGATTCGAAGGAGGTACCGATGATAACTCCGCCGGGGAACGATGTACGAACGAGATCGGAAAGCGAGCGCGCGCGTACGCGTATTCCAGTCGCTTTTACTCCCTTGGATTAACTCGACTCCTCGGTATTCCGGGGAACTTTGCCGCGTTCTTCGCGAGCGTACCGCTTGTTCCGAAACAATAGATGTTTACTTTATTGAATACTGTTAAGCGAGGGCGCGCACGAACTATTTCTGAAAGCGATCGTGCAGTAGGTACGTAGCTCGGGGTGTACGTGGGCTGCATGCGTTCCCAGATGGAAAACGGATGGCATTCGGTTTCACGAATTCATCGACGCGCAGCAAGCTAAATGTTCGCTCCCCCAAGTGCATCTGCATTGGCCTGGAAGCCGTGCAGGTGCTCGCGTTCTCAGAGCTATCAATCGTTAATGAGGAAAAAGGCAATCAGCTTTACGGATCGAGCAGAAATTAATTCAGCTGGCCGTTCCAGTGGCACGAGTCATCCTAATAAAGATGGTCCGCGAACGAACGATAATGTCTTGCCAGGGTATTCCAGGGGTGGCAGCGTAGCGCGGGTGGCCGTGATTTCGCGACAGGCGGCAAGAGCTTCGCGATAAATACCACGACAGCCTCCTTGGATAATTTATTCGCCAAGTTAACGCGCCGACCTGGCAGTCCTCCCTACGGACCACCATCTCGACCTTCTGCCCGCTTTACCCCCCCGGTCCGTCCCGTTGCCCTACATCCCGCTGGAAACTGGGTCGTCGAGGTTCGAGGTATCCGCGCGCTAAGTACTATCCCGCGAGTGGGTTTTGCCAAGGAAATTCGTGCCTCTGAGGGATCTTCCCCACCCCCCAACCGCCGCTATCTCCGACCCCTTGGTATTCCTTTTTTTCTAAGTCGTCGCCGTCGTCGTCGTCGGCGGCGTCGTCGTTTCGTTCGCTTTTGCTGCAGTGCCAAGAACTGGCTGCGCGTAATGCATCTCTGCGCGCCAGCCAGTCCTCCCTAATGAGACCACTTCGAAGGTTTCGCCATGTCTAATCGAAGGGGGTGAACGGTGTCAGGGTTCGAGGAGGGCACGCGTCAATGTCTCCGCTGAAACCTAATGCACAGCCCCTCTGATCCTCGACGTTCCAGCGTTATTGTATTAATCGCTGCAGCCACTCTGGCGGAGCGATCGCTTCGCGGGAGGCGTCCAGCTAATTTTAATCGGAACCGTACCGTAACTTTATCGCTGCGAAGTTATTTCCACATACATAGGTAATTGGAAAGCATACGCGGGCCGCGGCGAATAAAGAATGCATGGAAATTTCCGCGGAGCGTTCGCGAATTTTGGAAATGTTACGAACTGGAAGGGAACAAGCTCGTACATTCAACCCCCGGCTGGAACTTGTGTAATTGCTTAACGCGTCGCGGCGCATTGCCGGCGAGCACGAAACTGCGTTCCCCGCCGGGAATGGCTCCTTGACGGAATTATTACTTGCCAAGTGGAGTTTGTTGGGCGTTCGAAAAAAGTCCTTCCCTCCTCTCCTTTTTCTTTCGCTACCCTCGACCAATAAATATAGCCTGTCGGAGAATTCTTTCACGTTGCGAGCCCTCTTCCTTCCCGCTTCCTCGAGCGCGGCTGCCGGAATATCATTAAGCACGAGCTTCTTTGCGTTGCTCACACGCTGCCGCCGCGAGATTTCAACGGTGGCCCCCTTCGTGGACCGAGTCACAACGATTCCGCGCGTCGAGGACGAACGGCGCACTCGTCCAGGAATATATAATCACGTTACCGGGGGGGTTAATTAATCCGCGGCCGAATAAATTGAATTTCCCCGTGGCACCGCTCGTTCCCCTAGCGTCTTCAATTACGTAACGATTACGCCCACTCGTATTTCATGAGCGCCATTAGCGCGGCAATCCAGGATTCAGGTTTACATACAAGCAAGGCGGACGGTCGAAAGTACGTTTGTGAAAATAGTCATTTCCTGGGACACTGGTATTAATTGATTCCGACCTTCTGCGCCCAGGCTCTTGATCCTTGAGGTGCTTAATTAGCCTATCGGGCCGATAATTGTACAAGATTCCTCGGTTTCCTCGAATCTCGACCGATCGTGCTCGTTAAACCGGCTGACAAGCGAAGGCACCCACTGGGAAATTCGAAAAATTATGAACCTTTGGGGATAAGTAGAGGATATATACCTAGGTATGTACCACGCATAATTTTTTGTTGCTCAAATTCACTCTAAGGGGATGAAATCGACCCCTGAAAATCTGGCTATTTTCTGATTTCGTGTTATAACTCGCGAATTGGAAGAGATAGAAAAAAAGTTTTCAGACAAAAGTTACTTCTTTTAATTGGGTAACTTACAGTTCTTACAGTTCGCGAGTTATAACACAAAATCGGATAAAAGTAGCCGGATTGCCGAGGGCCAATATCACCCTCTTAGAATGAATTTAGGCATAAAAAAAGCGTAATATATGGTGACCGTACCTAATATCGCCTAGCAACAGTTAAATCGCTGTCAATTGAATAATAATTGATATTTTTCCATGCAATTCGTTTCAAAGTAAAGAGAAATTATTCATCTTTCGTGTAGCATAAGTTATAATCGTTGAAACCTACAAGTTTTTAATTAGGAATTAAAAGACGTAAGACATGCAAAAATCTGGTCCTGATAAAAGTGTACCTAATATCACCTACTCAAGAAATCATGTGCTGTTATTATTTCTTGCTCTATAAATGTTTTTTACCAATCTTTGATTTTATTTTTATCACAAAAATATAGAAATTGGATTTTTAAAATATTTTATTTTTTACGCTGGGATGTACATATTGGGCAAATAAAGTTTATTTCGGTGGCTGAAACCATTGTTCTCCGGCAGGCGGTATGGAGAACACGCATTCTACTAAAAGAAAAACGCTATTTT
The DNA here is from genome assembly GCA_946251845.1 of Andrena fulva. NCBI lineage: Eukaryota > Metazoa > Arthropoda > Insecta > Hymenoptera > Andrenidae > Andrena > Andrena fulva. Next base: position 52,602,205 of record OX276329.1, on the reverse strand, counting down.
CATTACGAAAAATATATCAATCGATTTCACTCCTTAAGTATATCATTAATTAGATATTTTTAGTAGACATTCTTGCTATCACAGAATTATTAGACTTACCTTCTCCGAATGTGATATAAAATTGTGGCAGTCCAATAAATTTGTACACTATTCAGATACTCTAAAATACTTCTCTTTCTGTAATTATTGATCACATGACGCTGCAAATACAGTATGTCTTCCTACATATGTTTAGGTACTATTTCAGTACATAACCGATAAATTTTAGTGCTTACTTTGCGAGATATAGCGAGTGGTAATATTAGAAACATGGGCGATATAGCCTAAATTTATATATCCCCAAAGTTTCATAATTTTTTGAATTTCCGGATTGGGGATCTTCCCTTGTGAGTCCCACTCGAGGCCCGTCTTCTGTGGTTGACGATATTTCAATCCCATCGCTCCACAAAGTGGCGGTGGAAATTGCTGCGAGCCGAGTTCGTAAAATAATCACTCTATCGAGGAGGCCGGTTTGGATGGAGTTAATCGAGTACCAGGCAGCGATACGGGCTATTTTACGGGTAATACCCAATAACTAGCTAGGAAAAGTAACGTAAATCGTTTGGAAAGCGGCACGAAACTCTGGCGACCGTATCGAATCGTCGCGTCGATACTTTTGTATACCCAGAGAGAACCGGTCAACTGTAAATTCAGCCAGCAGCGTTCCACGGGGTCGCATCAAAAGGCCGAATCGAATTTCCCGTTAATTGCCAGAAGCAGCGCGCAAATACCTATTTCCAGGCTCGTTCGATCTATTCATCGAGGAAAATTGCAAAAGATAAGCGCCAGCCTGGAGGGTAACGAATCGAAAGAAGATGGCCGAGCAGAGCTCGAATCGATGGCATCTTGCCGTGCTCGCAATGATAAGCGTCTCCGAGCGTACCGATCCCTGGCAATATTACCGAACATTTCATCCCTTAGCCTATCTCGTTCCTGCTGGCCCTGCAAGTGTTGTCGCTCGTTAATCCCGGCAGCCGTCACTTTGTCGGCTTTAATTACGCGACTTAACGACGAGGAGACGTTAAATTCATACCGACCGATCAGCTTGCAGAATGTTATGCCTAAGCTCCTCGAGAACATTATTACTGCTAAACTCTCGTTCTACTGCAAAAATCTCATCATAGATCAGCAGCATGGTTTTGTATCTGGACGGTCTACCATCACTAATCTCCTTCCGTACCAACGATTCTTATCCGATTGCGTCGAGGAAGGGTTACAGGTTGATGCTGTGTACACCGACCTGCGCAAGGCTTTCGACTCTGTCAACCACCCCATACTTTTTTCTAAGCTTTCCGCACTTGGTGTGCATGGTAGTCTCCTGGATTGGTTGTCCAGTTACATAACTGATAGAACTCAGATCGTTAAAGTCAATGATTGCCTCTCTAAGGGAATTGCTGTCCGCTCTGGTGTCCCTCAGGGATCTCATTTGGGTCCACTTCTATTTATCTTGTTCATCAACGACATTTCTGATGTCTTTATTAGCAGTAAGTTTTCTCTCTATGCTGATGACCTTAAGATTTATCGTCCTGTAACGAGTGTTGAAGACGCGGTATTGTTACAGCTAGACTTGGAAAGGCTTACCTCTTGGTGCTCCAAAAATAAAGTGTCATATTATTCGTTTTAGCCGGAGTAATACTAAAATTATTTACCCTTACTCTCTTGACAATACAACATTATCGTCCGTCAACACCATACGTGATCTCGGTATTCTTTTTTCAGACGATTTGTCCTTCCATGCGCATTATCTGATGACTGCGAATTCGGCATTTAAAGCTCTCGGTTTCATTTACCGCTGCTCTAAACACTTTTCTAATATTAATACTCTCTTGACACTTTATAAGTCTTTGGTCCGTTCGATCTTAGAGTATGGCTCTGTTATCTGGTCTCCATATTATAAAAAGCATATAGCGTTAATCGAGAGTGTACAACACGAGTTTCTTAGATTGGTTTCGCGCTATACTGATATGCCGATGTCTGTTTATTGCCACAACTACGTGCCCATTAAGGTAAATGTACCAGTGCCCGGCCATGTCCCAGTACCTGAACAACAATGCGAATTTTATTTATTTTTGAGCTTAATTTTTAATGTAATTAGAAACAAAAAAATAGTACCATAATGCATAAGTATTTAGCAATATTAATTAAAATCATTATTATAGAAAATTGGGAATCGTTAGATAGAAATAATTATTTTGTAACACACTTCGTAAGCATAGCCGATTTCGAGAAATTTCTATGGCTTCCGTTAAGAAACGCCACTCATTTGCTAAGAAAATATTGACTGCATTTCTTATTTATATATTATAATAATACATTATTATAATAGTAAATAGATTTAAATTTAGTTTAAGATAGTTAAACTTGCAAGAAAATTAATATTTTTTTAAACAAGTCTAAATGTTCGACTACTGGGACGATATAATTCAGATATCGGGACATCAGGACATGCATTTTTAGGTTGTCCGCTTACTGGGACGATATAATTCAGGTATTGGGACATGCAGTTTTAGGTTGTCCGCTTATTGGGACATCTGCATGTTTTCGTATTTTCATTAATAAATACGTCTATTATAATACATAAACTTTTTTTTCAGTTTCCAATAGTATAATATTGTGTTATCTTCAACATTTCAACAACATTTTTTTATTTCATGATGGTTTTACAAATTAAATTAGGAGACAAACTTTGCCGCTATTCCTTAAGCCCCTTTAGCGGCCGGGTATTGGTACATTTACCTTATGTCGCGTCTCGGTTTATTGTCTCTTGAACGCCGTCGTATTTCAGCCGATCTGCTATTTATATATAGAGTAATAAATCATAGTATCGCCTCCCCTGACATCCTACATATGCTGAATTTTCATACTCCTTCGCGTCATCTCAGAAGCCATACTCTTTTAGCACTTGCACAGCATCGCACTCTTTACGGCCACAACAACTGTTTCAACCGTCTCTGTGTAACCGCGAACCGTTTTTGCGACACACTCGACTTTTTTAATTATTCTTGTTGCTCTTTTCAACGTACGGTTAACTGATTTTCCGAATGTAACGCTTTGCTTTCTCCTCAATCCGCTTTATTTAATGTATCATACTTTCTGTTATTGCTTTTTCTGTATTTCTCAACTATTTTCTAACATACTTCTGTTCCGTCACAACTTTGTAATAAAGGGTTTTTACCCGTTGATATATATAAATAATGTAAGCGACGGAAAAAGAGAGCCACCGGCGCCGGGAATCGAACCCGAGCCGCCCGCGTGCTGATCAGCAGCGTTAGCCACACCGCTACGCCGACTCTACGCGGTCCCTTCTATTCCGTCGCTACATTACTTTCGTTGGGACGCCACCTATGGTCATAACTTTGCACTCATAGGCCGTTCCCTAATTTGCCCTAAACTCTTACAATAAATAATAATAATAATAATAATAATAAAAAACGATTTCCCGGGAAGAAAATTTCGCGGCAAACGGCTCGGCTCGAACGGTCGAGCGGCTGAATGCACGGTCGAGTGCTCGCGTTTCATACTTGTGCACGGGGAAGAGGTTTTTTGTTTAACGCTGCGCAGCAGCTCGGCTATTACGCTGGTTATAAATGATCGATTGGAAGCGATAACGCCGCGCGCGTTGTTGAGGCTCGCAGGTGTTGGCACGATACTGCGAATAGTTGCCAACGTCGCCTTCCCCGTGCTCTAAGCACACACGCTCCATTGTCCGCCTAAAAATCTGAATTTCATATTCGCTTTAAATCCCGTCTAGCCGGATCGGCAGCAGGCAATTATCAGCGGGATAAAGAACGCGACACGTCGCATAAATCCCCGGCTTTTTGTTAACGTGTCACTGTTAATTTCGGGTCACGCGGGATAAGCGAAACAATTCCGCCGGAGTTTCTTTCTCGCTCGCCTTCCAACAGGAATACACAACGGCCCGCTCAAAATACAATAGAATTCCATTATCCGGCACTCCGGGAAAATTGTAGAATATAATTGCTCGTCGGCGAATCCGTTAAATCGTTTACTCGAACAAGCGATGCTTTAACGAAGCACGGGCTAATTACGAATAATTCTCGCCGATTAATGATGCACCGTAGACACTGCGATCGCGCCGAAGCGCTTGCACGCGTGTCGCTTTTCCGTTCCCGATCTCCCTTCCCTCTAACAGCGTTGTTCCCCCGTTTTTGGGCTGTTTCCTTTTTCTTTTTTGTTTTTTATTTTCACCGCGATATTCATCGCTCGTTTACCGAGGCGGACGTAACGCACGATTATTATCGTGTAGTCTGTCGGGGGCCCGAGATCGATTCTGGCCGCTGCGTTGATTTTTTTCCGCGCACGGGGGAGGATGTCTCGTAGCTGTGCCGGGCAGGTGGTCGCAGTTTCACGCAAATCAATCGTTGTTTAACCGTGAGTGCTCGGTGAAATAATGTCGGCCGAAAGTGGAGGCGCGCCCCTCTGGCGCAATGCTTTTCAGACGCTCCGAAGCTTTATCCCCTGGTTTCTTTATCGCTGTACTCTTTATGAAACATTACGCGAGCGCTTCGTTCCCTCCCATGGCTGCCGACAATCAAGGCAATCGCCGGGACGTGCCATGTTTACAACCCCCGCTCGTACGAGGGGTAGTAAAACTCGCGTAACTGTACGTCAATCTCGCGTGCGCAATTACAGGCGTCGCGAGATTACAAATGCCTCCGCCCCCGTTTGCCTTTGTCGCGAAATTGGGAGGGGGCGGTTATAGTCGTTCGATAAAGCCAACTTATCGGGGCGAGGGTTCCGACCGAACGCGCGCGTAACGTCCCCGTAACTTTCGCCAGGGATCGCGGCATAATTGCACGTGAAATTTCATTCTCACGTACACGCGAAGCCCGAAACCGCCCGCGAAACGGCGTGCGGTTTTCACGATCCACCTCCGTCACCTTGGCTACGATTCCGACGGATCTCGAAATTAAAGGGCACCGAGCGCGCTAGCCAATTCTCGCCGGGAATGTGACATTAAACAGGAACTCGGATGTCAGCCGTGAAAATGGTGTAAGCCAATTGTGGCCCGTTTATTCCCGCCCGGCAGGGAAGTGACGAGAAGTTTCTTCGTGACAGCCAGCTCGTTATGTCGGAAGAAAGAACCGCGTGTCGATCGATGAAATTGGTGGCCAATTCACGGAGCCGGGACGTGGTATTATAAAACTTCTCAGCGGCGCGCGGCGTCGGTGAAAGCAGCGCGATTGAATTTTATTTCCCCGCTCGCGACGTGTAAAAATGTGGCGGGAGCGAGAGGGAGGAACGAAATGAACCGGTCGCGGCATTTCCTTCAACGTTCCCTTGACTGATTTGATTTATCCGAGCCGTTGATTTATCGACCGACACCAGCCGCCGGCGATTTCGCTCGGATTCGACCGCCTACTGGCGTTTACAAGGAAGAAGGGGCCGCCGCCGTTCAATCGCCGGAACAATTAATTGAACCGGTTATTCGGCGGGGCCACAAATTTTTCAGGGGCCGCGGGAAACTGGAGCGCCCCTCTCCAGGTTGTTACGTCTGCCGGCGGGCGTACGAAGAATGGCTGACATAAACCCCTCGATCTCCTCGACCACTTCCCGAGAAGTCGATACATCGGGCGGCGTCGTATATAATTCCTACGCGCGCCGAGCTACGGAACGGCAATGACCTCGTTTATTCCGCCGTTTCATCGACTTCCCGGTTGATGGAAGGGATTATGCGCGCCGGGGTGGCACGAGGAAACAGGGTGAATCAGAATGAAAGAGGGTGGCGATCGAGCGAAGAAAGATTGTAGGATTACGAGGCAATGGCGTGCCGCGCTGGCCTTTCTATCAGGCGTATTCTTCTTTATTGCATCTCGGGGGTCCTTCTAGATGGGCGGGAGGAAAAAATATTCCGTTAATTGATCGCCCCCCCCCCCCCCCCCACCCCGAGTTTGGAAGCCGTCCGGTATCTAGCACCTTCATTTCCAAGCTTCTTCTTTATTCCCAGAGTCGCGTGTTAAATAAACCGTCCGCGCGGAAAGAACTTTTTGGAGAGGGTGGAAGTTGAAAGTTAGAGGGAGTGGTTTATTTAATCCGCCGTGGAGCCTCGCGCTCGCCCGATTTATTGGTTTCCTTTCGTTCGCTTTAAGACCGTTCGAGAGGGCGAAGAAACGTGTTTTGTATTTCGAGTGGTTGATTTGCGCATTGTTAAGTGGGGTAGTTTTTCTCCACGGCTCTTTTCACTCGTCCAGGGCCCTCGCGGCTCTTACAAATAGCGGCAAAGCGTGTTTTATGACGTTACAACTTTCACGAACAACTTTCATCGTTTCTGCGGCCGCGCCGCACAGTGGTCCGACGCATAGAGGAGAAAGTGGAAAAACTCATAACTTCAGCATTTCTCAATATTTTTTAATTAGTTTTGTTTCATATTCTGCCTGAATGTACTTTTGTCCAATAGAAAAGTTGTAGAGAATCAAAATCTGCGTTATTTTATAATTTTTTTCTGATTTTTTTTTTAATTATTTAATTTACTTCTAACTTTAAATATTCGTTTTTTGAACGGATTTTGTACTTGTACAATGTTTAGACAAATTTGGCGAAACAAAGTACGTAAAATGATCGTTTTAATTATTTAATATAAACATTTTGCATACGGTACAGATGGTGATAGACGGTGATGGACGGTGAAAATTTTTAATGGGAATTGTACCTCAAAACATGTACTTTCAAACCTTTCAAGTGTCGTTGCGGAGGTAGACGGAGGTACCTGAAAAAAATGGTGAGTTCTAAAACACCTCGGTATTCTTTGAGATATTGTTATATTCTGAAAACAGTTTCAATTCTGCCTCTTTTTGTCCTACACTATGTAAAAATGAGTAATAAAACTACTCCGGAAAAAACAGGTCCACTTAGTGATATGTAGAAATTTTGGGCATACTTCTTTAATGCCAGGTTTTCCGCACTTGTAATCGGTTTTAGAGGCTAAGTGATAGGAAATGACCAATACATAACCGATAAAAAAGCATACCTAAAAAAACAGTACGAAATTGTGACATGATTTTTTGAGGTTTTTTCCGCCTTTAAACCACTGTGCGCCGGTGTGCATACCTACCTAACTTCTTTTGAACCCCGCGTGAGATGAGTTTCAGAGGGAACACTGGATAACTCCTCAACAGCTACAGTTTGTTTGGGAGCCATGTTACGCGCGCGCTCGTAGTTAAGAACAAATTCAAATGTATGAATAGTGATCTGTTTGACAAATTATTATTCCGCGTATTTCAAGCATAGAACGCCAGAACCGCGCGTGGCTCAAAATTGAAGGGGAGCGATCCAACTTTTCAAACATTTTAACGAGTCTGTCGCTCTGAAATAATTGCAACAGGGGCGAATTATTTTCACTGACACGTTCCCAACAAATGACCTTTTTCTAGAGAAGCTTAATATAAAAATTACGTTTCAAAGCTGTAGCACGATTGTGAAAGGGAATAAAGTGATGAAATTCCGCTGGTTATAACATCTCTGAAAGGGTCGAAACATAAAAATGATATTTTATAGCCGTGTAACCACAAAACGGTCTCACGAATGGGTTTAGGGGAAGCATCGCGCTGTGACGAGATCACGCCCGCGTTCCGAAATATTACGTATTGTGTTATTTCCTGGAATTTAGCGTCCGGACGAAGCTTGTGTCCGTATACGCGGCGCACATCTTATAAAAGGTCGATGCGGATTTTCTCTTGGAAAGTTCCCTTCGGTTACGCTTCTTGATAAACAGGATTTCAGTCCGTGGCACCGACAAATCGGATTCCAGTTTTCGCGTGTGCAGCACTCGGGAGAGAAACGTGTACAAACGGAACGTAGAATAGTCTCGGTCCACCAAGTGTGAAGTTTATGGTTTACAGATAACGGGGGTTAAGTGCTCCTTTTCTATTGGTCGTGAAGCACGTTGCGCCGGCTCCTACACGATTCTCTTTCCTCGTTCTGATTTTCTAGCCTTTCCAGTTTCTTTTCCCTCTTCCACCCTCCTATTGATTCCTTCCCCCCTTTCTTGAACTTTCATCCGCGGCAATAGTTAGTTCGCGCGCACCAGGCCGTCAGTGTATTTCCCGTTTATTTCATTCCCCTTCTCCCCTGGAGCAGGTTCCATCGACCGATTGAACTGTTTACTGAAATCGCGCTTGCTGCCGAAGCGTTTCCGTAGCGTGACTAGGATAGCTTAAGGATCGTCGCCCGACCGTGAATAACAGAATCTTCTTTTCCCACTGTTATATGTAGTCCACCCTCGTCGGCACAGATTCCACCCCCATTTCCCTATCACCCCGCTTCGAGGCACTCGAGTTTCCCCAGTCGATGTACATTTTCCACGAAACACAGTTCATCAGCTGGAGGGGTAAGAGGAGAGACACAGGCAAGTAGAGAGAAAGACTGAGAGTCTCCTGGACTAGCAACAACTTCGCGGATTACAAATGCTCCTCTTCGCACAGCTTGCATTCTGTGTATTTCATCACCCAGCTCCTACTCCCCTCCCGAAGCCCCATTCTCCACGCCCTTTATATCTTTTATCTTAGAAGAATGCCCCTGCCGTCGACAATTACACAGATCACCGACCGAGCAATATCATAGTCAGACCGTCCCGTTGGCGCGTCACGCGCAATGGTTCAACCCCTCCTATTAAGTGATTCAGCGTTTACGCGACTGTTACGGGGACGGCGGTGTCGAGATGTCAATGCGCCTCCTGTCCGCACGCTTGTTACCACAAGGTACGCGTAATCTTGCCGATATCTTGGCGCAAGGTCCAATTGCACTCGCCGGCGCCCGTCAACGGTGTCTGCTACGGGGTGGATGCGTTTCACGGGAATTATTATTCGAGTTAACTTCTTGACGCTTCAGCGGGGACAAAGGCTTTAACAGAGCGGGAGACAGAGGGCTGCGGATGTAGAATGAAAGAGTGAAGGGCAGGGCGCACGAAGCTGATCGCAATCGGATCCGAGGGGGGAACGGATTCATTTAATTATATTTCCCGGCATCGGGGCATTGTATTCTAACAGAGCGGCGGTGTTCGACGCAAGCGGCGGGATCGATTTGCAATTAACATTCGTTCCAGCTGATCCACCTCGAAAAACCAATTAAAACGTCCAACCAGCGGCGGCTGGTTTCCACAACGGTAGACGACAACAACGCGTGTATCCGTATCGTGCAGGACCGAGGGGGCCAGGGGGCGAGGTAAACGCCGGTAACGCGCGCCCGGATTCGGTATAGAACAGAGGAGCGACCGGGGAAAAATAATTAATGAGCGAGAGCTAAGCCATTGTCAGGTGGGCGCGAGTTCGCCGATGATGGATCGTGTCGAGATTATCGGGACCGGTTCTCTTTCCCGTCGCTCGAGTGCCAGATAATGAAACATTTATGAAAGGACTTTTGTGCCGGGGTACACAATCGACGGCGAGATAACGAGATCGATGGCTGGCGTAAAATCGCTCGGGCCGAAGGAATTCGGACTGAAAATGTCGCATAAGACGCCGATAGGCATCCGCCAACGAACCCTTTCTTTTTTACCGTTGCAAATGATCGAGGAATGCGACTCGACGCGGGAACAAGCGATTCTGCGGAGTTCAGTGGAAAGACCCTGCGAATGGTCAGACCGCGTCACCCGTCTGACAAAAAGTGACTCGAGAAGCTCTCCATTCCAAAATTCCCCTGTAAATGCAGCGACTAGAGATCGAGGGAACCTTTCCACCGACTTCCTCGCTCAATCCCACCCAGAAACTGTTCAGCTGCCACGGACTATCTTCACTTTTCAGACAAACGAAGAAGTATCGAGGCGCTCGGCACATCTCACGCGAGTACCACCAGCTCCCCCTTGCGATCACTCCACGAGACCGGTCGAAACTTCGATTCCGAGATGTAAATGGGTTGCCGAGGATCACCAGGCTATTCTATTTCGTCTCCCAGTTCCAATCACGGAAACCTGAAACCTGGCACAGGGGTTGTTTCCTTAGATGTGTCTCGCAGCCTCCCAAGTGCTTATTACACGAAAAAAAAGGGGCGCAGAGGAGAGCCCTCTATATCACTAACGCATCAAAATTACGTCCACATGCACTAAAAAGGCGGGTGTCTCGCCCTCGTTGCCGAGCCCCTCGGAGAACTTCCCCCTTGTAGCTTGACAAGAACGAGAAAGCTCTAGCTCGCAGCGGGGCGAGAAAAACTTGGAAGCAATATCCCGACCGAGGCTCGGGCGACCTTAACCGGCATAACTGCCAAAACGTGGATCCCATTTTGTCGTGGGGAGATAAAGCGGGAAAAAGCTGGCCAGACGTACCGTACGTATGGTTCCGCAGTTGGAGCGCCGCGGCGGGGGTGGGAGGGTAGGCGAACGTGGTGGCTTTCTTGTTGCCACGAATGACGGTTGAAAGTACTGGCGATGCAACCGCTGTCGTTAGCCAGCGAAACAGGCGTAAGTAGCGCGGGCGGAGGGGGTTGGTCGGTCGGACAGAGGGGCCGAGACACGAGCAGGGTACTTGGGCCAACTGACACGGCACTGTTTTAGCCACTGTCACTGGCAAGAAACAAAAGCCCTACGGCAGCGTCCTCCAGGGTCGAGATAAAATGGAAATGTACGTTCTATCTGCGGCCGTGTACCGTCTGGTTCCGCGCGACAGTGTGCGGCGTGTTTATGCGCGTGTTCGCGTCCGGATTGGGCACGGGGTGCTTTGACTTTAAGCTCCTCCGCAGGGGTGTGATAATATTTTGCTCGCCGCGTTATTTTCGCCGCTGTTTTTTGCCAGGCACTAGTATCGAAGGCCGAACGCGATGAAATTTCCCTTATTTCTCTGGGAGTGCTTTAATAGCGTGTCTGCATATCATTGAAAGAGCGTAGTTTAGAAACAGCTGTTCTAGCCAAAGTTACAATGGCCAGCGTGGCTCGTCAAGTCACGCTACCGTCTCGTCAGAGCCTAATTGGCACACGCTGCCACTAATTGCGCTGATTCGCGGTGAAGTAAAGCATTGGCATTACCGGCGATGGAAGAACTTTAGGACGAGTGGCTCCCCGCGTACACCACCGGCGAAGGGGCCTCGAAACTTGCCGAATTATTACGTCACGCAATCCCGTTTCCTTTCGACTAGCAGAAGATTATTTCCGGTGGAATTGAAATTCGTCGATGCTTAGTTCCTCGCAACTCGGGGGCTTGCAGGAAGATGCTCGTGTCTATTCGGAGTCGGAAGAACGTTCGTCGTTTAGCTCCCCGCTTTGTAGCTGTCGGGGAGGTGGATGTTCAAGTTCTGCACTTTGGAAACTCGAAGAACCCCCTGTTTGGTATTTAGTCTCTCGTCACCGGGAGTTACAAGAACAATTTGGATATGTAATTCTACGCTCCGAGGGCGTTAGAAGTTCGCGGGGAGCTGGTTTTAGATGGCTCAGTTGGAATTCGAATTCTGAGTTATTCCGGGGCAGATAAGCGAGCTCGCCGGTCCCCGTCGTTCGGATTACCTTGCTAGCATAAAGCGACAAAACGAATTTCCGAACTCGTTCAATTACAGCGGAGCCTGGAGACCGTCCAATCTCATCAGGGGAATTTTTCTTCGGCGAGGCAATCGCGATCGAGGAGCGGAGGATCGATTAACAGGTAACAAAGAGGGCCTGCTGGCGTTTGTCTTGCCGTAATCCTGCGCGATAGTAGCGCGATGGCAGGCGAGGGGATATGGAAGACGTTTCGTCGTTAACGCTCGTAAATCGTTCGTAATAAAGTCATCAAGTCGGCGATAAATCTTGTTAAGTGTTATACGCTGCCGCGAAACCGACTGCTCCGGTCGTATTACGTCGTATCCAAACGAACCCGTTTCCCACTGCAAATTAATCTCGCCGTCTAATTAATTATTCGGTTATCACGCGACGACTATTCCCGAGAGAATAGGCTCAGCCCATTCGAGTTCATCGTTCGTGTAACTAGCACGGCGACCAGGTATACTGGGGTGTGATTCTCTTCCTCCCCTTCTCCGGCCGCGAGGAGAGACGTTAAATATGGCGGTGGGATAGTCAGTGATAAATGAAACGGCCTTCCAGCTCGTCGTACTCGTTTAATCCGGCCGCGAGAACAACTCGATTCTTCGTGCTATCCGTGCGAGTGTTCCTGCCCCGTTTCCCGGCGAATCTGTCACGCCACTGGGTGACAACGCAATCCATAGTATCCGCGGCTGTGCTAATTGTAAGTCTCATTATCAGCCGGAAGCGTTCCCTTTCCCGCTTTGCGGATCATTATTTGCGTTGCATTATTTTATATTAATCCTAGGCTAGTATGTTCCGTCTTCCTTTTCTTTTTTTCTCCTTCTGTATTATTTATAAATAGGTTAAGTTACCGCCTTAGATTGAGTTGTGAAACAGTCTTGGACTGAACTTCGCCTGTGCTTTTGTCGATGTTTACCCTCCGTTTATTGCCCTCTGTTATATTTTTGCAATAAAAGACGTTAATAATAATAATAATAATAATATCCTGCTACACGAAACTGTTTTCTGGCTTTTCAGTTGCGTGCTGGTTCCGACCAGACACCCAGCGCATTTGTAGCCTGCGCCGACGTGGCGTATCCACGGGGGATAAATCGGCAACCTAGGTATACCTGTAGGGTAGACCGGGGGCGGTAGTAACACTTTGACTTTGGAATACGATTACGCAAAAACTATTACAGTTACAACAAAAGTTTTTTTACGAAAATGTTACTTATTTATCTGACATTATTTGAGCCACAACAGTTTCGCTGTATGTCAAGTAATATACCGGTTATTAATAAAGAATGAGAAGCGGAGAAAGTGTTACAACCGTCCCTGACCCCGGGTCGGTTGTAACACTGCATGGAGTCGATAGTAGCACAAATATAACTTTACAAAATTAAAATATTTATTGATTTAAATTATAATAATAAATGAAAAAAGAAAAATCTATAATAAATTATGTGGTATCGCAATTGTGGCAGAAATAAAAGGCGTTTTGGCTGGTGCATTCTTCATCTGCTCAATCCTTACATTCAGTATATTGCACCCATTTTTCATTTGGTTTGCTTGTGCTATACTATATGATTTCATGCAAATAAGACAATATTATTCGCCTTCTTTGTCCCTATTCGGTTCTGTTGCGGTAAAACCGACCCCGACTGCCGATGTTACAATCGCCCCCGACCATGCTTTTGAACTTAAATTATAAATTTTGACTAACGAGACGCTTAAAAGTGCCAAGTAACGATCAATATTAGTTTAAAAAAGGTCGAATTACAGATTAAAAAATCGAACAAGCACATACTTGCAAAAGGAGTGTTTATATTACAATTTTAAGTCAGTAAGGAAAAGTTACTTTAGGGTATCGAAAAGTTATTTTCTTCACTATCCATGTCTATTGTGTATCTGTACTCCTAGGGCATGGATGTGTATATTCCAAATGTCATTCTTCATCATATATTCAAAATTGGTGTTAATATCTATTATATGTTTTGAGATATTTAGCGTGTTACATTCGCCCCCCTGTTACTACCGCCCCCGGTCTACCCTACCTCCTTATTCCTACATTCGCGGCATAAAAATCATGGGGTGGAAGCGATTCGAGGTCGTTAGAATAGCGAGCGCACCGACGTCGCTCCGTTACTCCGAGGTGAACAGATGACAGCGACGCAGCTACTGAAAATCGAATCGTTACGCTCGACGTTGCCTCGATTTTATTCACCATCGATCAAACGGGCGAACATTACAATTTTCAATTTCTGTTGCATTTGCCTGTTACGATGTTACCGAAGTAACTCGTCGCTCGCGTTGGTTATTCCATTGAGTTAAAATAGTTCAGCCATCGAAATTTAACGGAGAGCGTCGACTTTATAAAGAAACCGGATGGAAGTTGGGGGCATGAATGGGACGGCTGTATGATCGATTAATAGCAAATAAAAATGTCCGCGATGTACTTTCGCTTCACAATTGGTCAGGAACAGAGTAAATAAAGGGTCCCTCGAAATTGCAAAGTTTTATTGACCTCCGGCGCATTTAATGCGAATTCTGCCATTCGCGGAGACGGGTTAAATACTGTTTGCAAAGGGACAGAAAACCGTCCATCACCATCAACAGCGACTTCCCGATTGATCCTGGGAACAAGGTCGCCGTGGGCCGACCGGCGTGTTCATTTATAGAAACGCACGCGTAAATTCACAGCGCCGCCACCCCCCTCAAACGTACAATTCATTACCGGGGGAAAAATCAGTCAATTAATCAGCGGCAGGACGTTCGTTCCGCCCGATGGAAATTACAGGCCGATCGTGCGCCGGCCTTCCAATATTTTATACCCGTTGTTTAACGAACGATTCGCGGCGCGTGAAATACGCGAGCGTTGCAAATAAAATAAAATAAAATAAAGAAAAACCGAGCGCAGAGGTGGAAAGAGGCTGCGCCCGCAAAACGATCGCTGCATAATCGACGCGTAATCGGCATTCTATGCCACGCAACAACAAAAAAAAACATTGTACCCTATTTGCAAGTTAATCGATGCTACCGGCCAGCGGTGCCCGCTGCTCGATTGGCTTATCAAAATTTTAGCGCTGGTTACCTCGGCGCACCACGCGTTTCCTCCGACCTCGCTTCCACGCTCTTCGCCGTCTCCGATTGGCTGACGTTTATGACTCGATTCATTAAATTTTGACGAATGGATGGTTGCAACTGCAGAGCGCATTACGGGGTAAACATGCGTCCCGCTCGCGAGCTGCTTTAAAAGCGCATTCGGCTATGCGCGCCTGGGATTCTGATTCCAGCTTTCCAACTTGAAACCAGTACCTATAGATTTAAACTACAGTTTCTCTTAGTATATTTCTGCGTAGGTACGTCGAATCGAATAAGTATTAGAAGAATAACACGGGGCTCGGAAGACCCCAAGTCGACTAAACGCTGGCAGACCAGCTTCCCATCGATACACCCTCTACCCCCGTAGAATCTTTCGCGACGATAAACAGAAGAATCGCATTTCTCCTGCAATTAGTTCTACTCGATAAAGCAGCAAGGAAATGCTTTCGATATCCTGCCGCGTGTCGTCGAGGACGATTCACCAGCCACTTGGCAATTAGAGCAACCCCTATCCTTGTCCTCGATTTTTATACTGCTTTAGATCGACACTGTTACTCAATCCTCCACCGAAGAACGACGACTATGACTCCACATCCTGCACTGCATGAAAGATTCTAAAGCAAAGATCTCACTGCGTGCTGGACGGGGCTTCGACTGCCACGTCGCACAGTGGTTTAAAGGCGGAAAAAACCTAAAAAAATCATGTCACAATTTCGTATTGTTTTTTAGGTATGTTTTTTATCGGTTATGTATTGGTCATGTCCTGTCACTTAGCCTCTAAAACCGATTACAAGTGCGGAAAAACTGGCACTAAAGAAGTATGGCCAAAATTTCTACATATCACTAAGTGGACCTGTTTTTTCCGGAGTAGTTTTATTACTCATTTTTACATAGTGTAGGACAAAAAGAGGCAGAATTGAAACTGTTGTCAGAATATAACAATATCTCAAAGAATATCGAGGTGTTTTAGAAATCACCATTTTTTTCAGGTACCTCCGTCTACCTCCGCAACGACACTTGAAAGGTTTGAAAGTACATATTTTGAGGTACAATTCCCATTAAAAATTTTCACCGTCCATCACCGTCTGTACCGTATGCAAACTGTTTATTGAAGAATTAAAACGATCATTTTACGTACTTTGTTTCGACAAATTTGTCTAAACATTGTACAAGTACAAATTCCGTTAAAAAAAAACGAATATTGTAAGTTAGAAATAAATTAAAAAATTCGAAAAAAAATTAAAAAAAAATAAAAAAAACGCATATTTTAATTGTCTACAACTTTTCTATTGAACAAAATTACATTGAGGCAGAATATGAAACAAAACTAATTAAAAAATATTGAGAAATGCTGAAGTTATGAGTTTTTTCCACTTTCTCCTCTATGCGTCGGACCACTGTGCGTCGGTCGCTCTTTATTTCACAACGGCGGATGCAGCAATGCGTACGATGTTTTAAAGAGCAACCCAGATAGTAGCACGGTTCGCGTTCAAGAGTTCGCGCACTAATATGCAGCAGAATCGTTGTCCAATCCGCAGGGACTACACAGCAACGACAATCGTAACCGAATGGCTGTACATGCTCACTTAAGTAACATCGTAGCTGACCCAATTACGGGCCAGCCGTAGCCGAGACGATATACCCGCTGTGTTCCGAGATATCTAGGACTGTTCAGGAAACCCGTCGCCGCCTCTCGAGCACTGATTTCTTCCCTAAGATATCCGTCGAACGGTCCGGCGGTCATCTTATCGTCATCGCTCTGCAGAAAAGTTTCCAAGCACGCATGGAGGCATTACTTTATTGAAAATCGGAGCCCGATAAGTTGAACAATGGGGGTAGAAGCTCACAGTTGCACTGACGAGCCCGTCCTCCTCACCGAACCTCCCTTCTACGATAGTCATTTTACCCCCCCACGATACTCGACGGCGCCTGATTACACACAATCACCATTGGTCACTCTGTAGACCAGTCAGTCGCCTTTGTTTTATCGGAATGTGATGCAGCAGCCTCTGCTGCGACGGAGGTTAACGACTGTTGAAGTTCACCCTATCACCGGAAGCGTACGTACGGTCTCGACGCAGGTAGCATGCGTCTACGGTGGCATCGTAATCAGATGAGATCCCCGTGAAATGCACCTTGGACACTCGCGACGTTCTATTCTCCGAGGATCGTATTATTTGGTTTTCTACGTTGCTTCTTTCAGTTGTTTGCGCGATTCGAATGTGTAGGGGGGTGGAGAGAGTGCAAAGAAAGAGCCTGACCAGCGCAGGCCGGGGGCAAGAAGCTTCAAAGCTTTTCAATGGGACTGGAAATGATGGATTACCTGCATTCTCCGGACATGACGTTCGTTTTTCCGTTGTTCGTGACAAATGCTGCGAGATAATAGGATCGAAAGGAAAAGAACCTCGTGGGTCCAATGATGGACTAACAAATTTACAGGCTACCATCCGAGCAGCATCGAATTAAAAACAGATTCAAGTAAATCCTTCTCGACGGTATTAAGACTTTCGGGGCCGACGTGTTGCGGCAAGAAGTATTCGGAACACGATCGAGTAGGAGAACGCCGGCAAGAAGACTCGAAAGAGGATCGGTTTCGCGCGAGTAAAATTGCACGATGAAATATTGAAGAAGTTCGGGGCGGAAGAGTGTAGGCCGGTGTAGGGTAGTAAGTCGCGGTGAGACAGAAAAAGACGCCTCTCGTTTTTAGCAATATCGATATCACTGGTTCCGCTGGCTGGCACAAATACCATAGCACGCGTAAATAATATATTGTACGCTGCAGCTAGGCCGAAGCTCGTACGGAAATGGCTAGAGATGGGAGAGAGAGCTGTGTGATTTGATGAGAAATGCATGAAATAGAGCAACGACGTGGAATGTGACAGAGGGTCAAGAATTTATTGAAAATTCTCAACTTCCCTTTGAAAGCAGGCCGAACGGTAATCAACGGATTCCTTCGTGAATTTTATTTTCCCGCGTCGGCACGGGATAAAATAAATTGAGCCTGAAGGAACAAAAGACTGGCGTAAAATGTAGCCAGTTACGAAGCGGAATTGCATTAAGTCACGCGTCTCCTCACTTTTATCGATGCTCCGGCTCTGTCCCCGTGAAATTTCGAGGGCTGCGAAAGGACAGAGAGCAGTCTGGTTCGTCGAAATTGCAAATACGCGGGCGGCGCTTCGTTCTGGCCGTGGCTGCGAGACACAGACGTTGTTTGTCCAGTATTAGCTGTTCGACTTTCATCACTTGCGAGTAAAGTACACGAGAAACCTTTCGATCTGAAGAATTTCTTGCAAAAAGTGGAACACTCGAGAGTTCTCGAAATGTTCGTCAGTGCCACTTTTATTTATCCTTGTTAGCTTACGTACCTACAGCTTTCGACCCAATTTCGGATCTTTCGGCGCACGAACGAACGACAATGCCGAGGCTCGAGCGCGGGGCACTTTCTATCGAGTGCATTCGTGGAATAATAGTCAAGTTTCATAACGATGGAACACCCGTCCAATCGTTAGTGGCAATTATTTCGTATCAAGTGGCGGGAACTCGAGACTTGTCAGTTCATCGATTAATTATTTAACGAACTCCATCGTGCCTGTCGCTGCTATTCGATCCGCCGTTGGCAAGAGTGCCCGCTCGTAAGTCCAAATTGCGGTTCCCACCGCTATTTCGCAAAGAGATTCTTGTCGCGTACTGAATACGCGATCGCACGCCTAATTAAAATTGTGCGACTGATCGAGAGGCAACTTTTAGCCGTTCAAATATAATTTATTTTAATGTGATTGCGTACAATTAAGCCACGTGTTGTGGCGACTTCGTGGAGTGCAGCTCTGCCACGTGCGTGGTGACTTCGACGCGGCAGATGAAAATCTATCGGTTCCAACAGATAACGTTACATAAAAACGCTAGAGGGAATTAGGAAGATACTATTACACAATTTACAACGAAGGCAGGCATAGTGTGCCTTATTGTTAGCAAAAGAATCATCGACCTACATTCCAGTTGAGCCCGTTATGAAATATCAGCTCCTCTCGCAAAATACCTTCGATATTGTTTTTGCCGATTTTTATCGTTGTTTCAACGGCAGAGTCGCCGTGAATTACACGACCGGGCCGTTACAATTTCAATTTGCGAGTACGTATCCCGCTGTGAAGCACGCGTTTCCGAGCCATACTCCACGCATCGCATCCTCGAAAACAAAAAAAAAAAAAGAATATTACAATCGCTCGGTAGACAGTGTATGGATGTATGTACTTTCAATATTTCAAATCAACGCACTCGCTAAATTCCAAGAAATTCGGACGGTGAATTAAATTGTGAAACAGTGTCGCTGGAAATACCCGAATGCGGAATGTTTTAGGGTGACAATTTGCAGCAGCACGTGGAATTGGAGCGAGTAGACAACGGCACTGTTGCGCAAATGGCGGAAAAAACGAGGAGCGCAGGATTTGAGGCCGAGCGGTCGTGTCCAGGTTCATACATCAATTAACAGTGGCTCTACTTGCAGTTATTTACCGTAAATCGATGAAGACTGTGCGGGGATTTTTGGACAGATTAAAGCCGATTCTACCGCGCTATTGCTACTGGTTAGCGGGCGGAGTCCCGCGTGACTGCTAGCGCTTTTAATCCCATTAAAATCCCATCATTCTAGCCCTCGATGCCAGGGCTACTAGCTCTGGGAGCGCAGCCTCGTACCGTCCCGCTCGGAGATTATCTGCTTCCGCGTCCTTCCGTGTTTTATTTTAACCGGTTTTTTGCGCCACTTTCACGGCCCCGGTTGCCTGCATTGCGGTAACGAAGAATGTAATTCCTGTCTTCGCTAATGACACTAATTTCACCCGTGAAAACAAACGACCGCCGCGGCCGTCCCAAGATCCTCTCTTAGATCGATACCCTTCGTTTTCGGGGAATTAAATCCCCTTTTACGGGGGTGTCCCGGCCTTACAGATCGCGCAGACTGTTACTCCAACAAGTTCTCACTCATGCTCTCGTCGCAATTTCGCCAGCGACAAGCTCCTCGCCTCCGAATAATACAGTCCCCGGTACCGTAGCTTGGCCGAAAGGGGTCCGCGCTCGAAGACTCTAAAAGCTGGAGGCGCCCTCGCTCGCATCGAGATTTAGAGAAGGTTGATGCACAATTCCCTCGGTCATACGGTGTCATGTGCGCTACGTGCGAAGCACCGTCGGCCATCAAGATTATCGATAAGTCTGGCCAAGGGGAATTTTATAGTCGCAAAACGTGCCTCTCCAATCGATAGGACGAGAATTTTATCGGAGACACGAGACTGTCGGGTACTGAAAATTTCCAAACCTGGCAACTTTCCTCCTCATTGTTGCGGAGATTCTACAGAAGTGGGGCGCAACAAATCCTTTAGGTCTCTGCTCGAATACCCGCACGAAAAGGCCTCGCGAGATGTTCACTTTGTGGTATCTCTGTCGAATTTTTTATAAGAAAGATCCCTGGATCAGCCTCGACATGAATAATTCGTGCCGGGCTAATCGAGAATGTACCGCGCCACTGGGGGGGATACAGACTGTGACTTTCCACTAGGGAAAGTGAAAGAATTGGAAAGACTGGCCCGTTGTTAATATTTATTCTATTTCCACGAAGGGGCAGCGAGATAGTCGGCAGCTTACACAACTGTCCATTACCCAATCGACGCCCTCGAAACGTACCGATCCACCGGCGTTACGTAAAATAGAGCTCGTCCATTTGCGGGGTGGCGTCCGCATAAGCAGGCTGAGCAATCTCTCTACCGATGCGCGAATTATTCCGCCACCATCGCCGTGATCAGGAAGAACAACTGGCCGTGCACTTGAGCGAGGAGTACCTCTATTAAATCCGAGCTTATAAAACGTTCGCGCGCTGCGCTGCCGCGCGGCGTAAATAATCGAAGGCCACGCGATGACGCAATTCGCTCGGTGCGTGGGCGTCGTCTCGTCTCGCGGAGCTCAGCTTTAATTTATCGGCCGGCAGCGGGCGTAATTTGTTTGCCGACCGCGTTTAATTGTGAGCAACGCTCTATGGAGCCTGCGCTGTCGAATTAGCCGCGGCGGTTTCGCGGAAATTCAGCTGTTCCGCCCCCGCGAAATTCACGCCCGGCATTCGTATCAGAATTTTTGTCGCGATCGTTTTCCCACCGCGGCAAGGGGCGGCGCGGGGGTAGATGGAGAAGAGAAAAAAGTCGACCGCCGTGATTTTCGTCGCTATTGTGCGACTCCGGGGGGGGTCAAAGCCCGCCGGGACGACCAAAGTATAACGGATGTTGGTCGGCCTGCGTGGGAAATGGAAATGCCCGGCAGTTGCCCGAAAATGTTTGGTCGCCCAGTGATTGGCGGATTTGCCGTTTTTCGCGAGATATTTATATAAGTA
This sequence comes from Andrena fulva, assembly GCA_946251845.1. Lineage (NCBI taxonomy): Eukaryota > Metazoa > Arthropoda > Insecta > Hymenoptera > Andrenidae > Andrena > Andrena fulva. Next base: position 52,581,257 of record OX276329.1, on the reverse strand, counting down.
CGGGGAAATATTCCGCGCGTTGGTCACGCGGTTAAACGAAGTTTCGCCCCAATGCTTTATGCATGAACCTCCCTCTATCTTCGCCCTCTCCCTCGCCCCGCTTTTGCTTCCGACACGCGTCACGTTCGACCAAAAAAAAAAAAAAAAAAAAAAAAGGAAGGGAACTGTACGGTTTTTTGGGAGTTGAAGCTTCGACGCGGCCCGTCACGTATTTATTTGTTTATTCGCCGGGTCTGTTTTAAATATTGCATAGTGCGCAATCATGTATTGTCGGGCGCCGATCTGCCAGTCCATTTCGTTCCGTTTCCGTAGTCGAACAGCAGCATTTATTAGCAGCGCTTTGAGTGGCGAGCTGTTTTGGCGCCTGGTGCTGTTCGCGATGCGTTCGAATGCGCTTAATCGAACCTTGTCGAGGCTCCTAACGAGAGATCAGATGTAGCAATCGCTAATAGTCCACGAGAGGATAGCTTGCAGCACTCTGCGTGGACCGACCGGCAGAATTTTGGGCGGAACTTCACTCTTCCCGAGCGTTTCGGCAAGCTGCATGCCGCTGAATATTGCAGCGGAATGTAAACACTTAGCTGGTACCCCGGCTGCGTAACTTTTCTCCAGTGGCATTGTTACATCGATCCTGTCAGCGTGCAGGCCGACCACATATTGGCTGTCAGAATAGGGGTATCTTGTAATAGAGGCGACCTATACAGCTGGCCATTGAATGCCGGCAGCCACGGACGTTTGAAGTGGTACTCTGCAGCTTAGAAACACTTTGGTTAACGCTGAATGCCTGATACTACTTAATATCTTGTTACGGTGCGATGAAGTGCGATGTGCCATGTGCGCAGCTAAGGCTAAACGGTTCCTACGCGGAACTTCAATCGCCCTTTATTACATGCGTGCCATGTCTGGCAATTAAGAGCCTCGAAATTAATTGCACCCTGGTATTTCGGCTTTAATATCGCAAACCGGCAACTTCGCCTTCACCGAAAGATCCTATAAATGAAATTAGCTCCATCGCGTCTCGTTAACTTTCCTCGAAAAGTCCTTCCACGGACTCGCTGGCAAATAGTCCAAGTTAAATTCTCTTTATCTCGTTGCCATTCCCTTGTTTACACCCCCTTTCAGTTAATAATTACATTCCGACTGCTTTAAATAATGTTGGCTTCGAAGGCACCCAACTCTGATGCCCTTACAATTACTCATTGCAAGCGTCGCGAAACTTTCCCTCGATTTTCTTTCCCTTAAGTAGTTTACAAGATCCTCTTGCGATCGTTAAGAGTATCGGAAGAATCTTCTTTCGCGAAAGTTTACCGTTCGAAAGAATTCCTGTTGCTTTCGCTAATTGTACACCCGGTCCGGTTTAATTAAATCTCTCCTCTCGCACTGGATATAAAGAATTCGATCGTATTGCAACGGCGTATCGAGACGGATATTAAATTGAGAAATTAGAGCTGCAGCGATTTCTGGCGCCTCGTTCGAAACGCCGGGTTTCGATGGGAATATGTAAACAGTGTAGTTGTTGGCCACCTGGCAGTGATTGGCCTTTTTTAAAAAAGCATGAATATTAAGAAACAGTGTACATTATGCCTTTTATAATGAACATATTCAGATACCTTCTACTTTCATGCGTCGAATGCAATCACTATTTCGCTAATCATTGTTATACTACGTGTAAAAAATAGACAACTTGAAATCGATGCTTGAAAACTACAGTGATTGAATTGAATAGCCATACGGTTACATCAGGCAATTCTTAGATAATTTAATGCACTTATGATATATATAGAACTTTCATATTCGTTATATAGACAAATAAAGGTTTAAACTTTATAAAAAAGGATTATTTATTCATTAAAATTATATATTATTGCAAAAATTATAGGTGGCCAAGAACTGTAATGTAAATAATGGTTTAGGACAGTCATTGGCCACCAGGCCAATGGGTAGCTGACAGTCATAGAAACAGTGAAACAGTTGTTGGCCATCATTCGCCATGCCTTTGGCCGTTTCAGGGTTGTGATTGCAAAAGGTTATGTTTTAAAAGAAAATGCTATTAATACGATGTAAAAGGAGGTGCAATACTACAATACTAACTAATATAGAAACATTTAAATAGAAAAGGTATTATAGTTTACATATTTTATTAATGTAATACTATCATATTACATTTAGTTTCATTTTATGAATATAATTTAGGAATTTTTGATTTTAAACCATGGCGAAAAGAATCAATTCATTTTTTTACATTTACATTATTCCATAATTAGGTCTTAGAGCATTAAGAATTAGGTAGGATATATGTTACATATAGGTTATGAAATAGTGGCCAATAACGGCCACACGATCGGCCAATCATTGCATTCGTCTGGCCAATAACTATGTTTTTTTCGTAGAAAACGTATTTTGTGTAAAATTTTTGTGGAACCTTCTACTCTTTCTTTAAACAAATTCTATTTCTAGACTATTAGAGTCGTTTAAAGCTATTAACACTATTTGTGTTCTTAAAGATAGCAAAATAAGACTTATAATTCAACGCTTATGTGAACCTCTGACTTAGGTGGCCAACAACTACACTGTTTACCCCTAAATATGCAGAGCTGCGTGGAATATCTTCAGGTCTTTCGTGCTCGATAAACATTCGAAGCTTGCGTGTTTCGAGCAATAACGATGGCCGTTGAGTAACTGCGATCCTCTAGTAATAACGAGTTAACGCAACTGGGAAGGTTTGAATAAAACTTCGATCTTCCAGTTGAAACTTTGCAGTTCCCCAAGCGAGCATTCCCTTTTCGCATAATCGCCCGCTGAAGTTTGCTTATGAATAAATTTCGCCGTATCATCGTTCTTGGCCTCCCTTCCCCGTCACTCACCCTCGTTATTACTTTCCCCGGTTTACTGCCGCGTTAATTTACTTAGTTCTTCGCGCAAACACCAGCAGAGACGAACTTATTAGGCGAGCTCGTCACCGTGAATTGCGCGGATGGACTTCCCGGCCACGTATCGATTACGTGTTTTCCTCTCGACATTCGTCAACTTAACACAACCATGAAAAAATCCTTTCAGTGTTCCTTACAATGGCTACAAATTGTCGCGCGCCTTACCCAAATGCCATTAAATTGCGATTAGCGTAAACCTCTGCGGTAAGCCTGTCCCTTATTTAAACCGCCCACCACGCTGTTCCCCCTTTTTTCTCTCGTTCATTACGAACCAAACTACCACCCATGTTCTCCATCGATTCGGTTCCTGCCTTTTTCTGGGGGCCCTGGGTTTCCGGGACTCGAGGGTACGTCGCCGCGATTCTCCGGCGCCGTCTGATTAGCATACGCATCAATCCTCTAGACAAAATCGCCCTTTTTGTCTGTAGAGGGTGGACGTGCGACATATTTTCGGCGCCGAACATTAAGGCAGCCAATCGGTGACGAAGCGTTTCTCGATAGAGGGAACGTCGCCGCGGTTTGCCGTTTCTTTATGGCCCTCCTGAATCGCTTAATCCCTCTTCTTATTTCCCGCCGTCGCGTCGCTTTTCGCGGCGTCAGGGCGAATAAGAGAGTTATGCGCCGCAGGCTTTCGCGCGTGAAACTGAGTTTACCGATTTTTTTTTTCGACCTGTCGAAGCGGAGCTTCCCCCGGCAGTCCTTTCTTAACACAAATTCAAGCGGACGCTGTCGCAGAAGTTCCTCGGGCCCGGCAAGAAAGTCGCGTCCCGCGTTATTATTTTCAGTTGCCAGGAAATTGCTGTTGCTTGAGCGCGACTGCTCGGTCGCGGGGGAACGGTAGCGACGCGAAAAACAGTAGGGCGTCGCGTCGGCGCCGCTCGGACGGAAGGAACGGTTCGCGCGAGCCAGGTGGGTTGGCCAGATTAGTGCCAGACAAAAGATTCGTTTTATGAGCGGTTTAATTGAGCCGCTAGTTCGAATGATTCGCGAAGCCGCGGCGACTCTTATTTCTGATTAAACCGCTCTGCGGCGGGGGTTAATGAAGAAGAGAAACGAACGCTAGATTTCCCCCGGTGCCATCGGATTAAACGTCACAGCTGCCGGAAATGGATAGCGTCATTCTCTGTTCGACCGTATATAATCCTTACGGAAATTTATTCCACTCGTTTGCAGTCGCGCGAACCTCTGTATTGCGGAGTGTAATCGATAGATCCCCCGAGATAATGACAAATGATTCGGCTGTTTGTTCGCCCCGATAAAGACCTTGGACGTATCGGCCAGAGTTATGATCTTTCCTTTGTAAGCGTATTTGCAAGTGATTTGTCGCGGGCTACGCGCCCCGGCGTAAATGAAAAAGATTGTAAAACACAGCGGGGATACGTACGCGAACGGTGGATCGTTGACTTCGCAGTTCGCGACGTAGATCATTTCGACGGTTTCCGAATTAAATGCCACGTCTCTTCGCCGCGGCACGGAGGCAGAATTATGGAAGCGCCTTTCGAGGCAGATTCGTTTATGAACGAAATAATATCCAGCGATAAATTTCATTTCCGTGAATTCGGCGAAGATGGGGTTTATTCCGTACATGCATGCATAATAATTTAATAATGTTTCGCTAGACGCTTGCTCCTGATTTATAGGGGGAATTAATGTGTCCGCCGGTTTTTAAGTATATCGTCCACGATTCGGCGATAAATTTCAAATCGAACGCATCGCGTGATGCGTTGCGCTATTACCTTCAGCGCGCCGCAATTTTGCGACGCTCGGAGAGCGTTCACCACCGGCAAATCCCTCTTAATTTTCAATTTACTTTAATTAAAGCGTCGTTCGGGGCAACCTGGTATATCGACTTACATCAGTTTGGCGGTTTCGCGCTAATGGATCTGACCCCCCCGAAACGTTTACCGAATTCCAAACTACCTCTATCGTAGATCAAATATTTAGTCCGTTACTCACGGGGCACGTAGGTAGATCAAAGACAGCAAACCAGAAGCGATAAGCAAATGTTAAAGGTTCGCTATTTTTTTCAGCTACTCCTTCATCGTCACGCGGGTCAAATTATATTACAGATTGCGGCTCCGATGAGTTATCATTGCTGTGTCCCCCTACTCGTTGATGATCGGACGTGTTCATTGCGGTGGGTTAACTTTGATTTATCATTTGTCGAACAGTGCAACTTCGCTCAGCCGTAATGCTTGCTTCTGAAAACTCGACGAATCTTCGCGTACAAACAAGTCCCGCTGCTTTTGTTCTCACGGACCCTCTGCTCGTTGTCCCTGAACGATAGCACTCACAGAGACCCTGGACAATTCGTTTTTATACACGGATCTTGTGTTAATTAGACTTCCAAAGTTCGAAACAAGAGCACGCTAATTATAGAACTCGCGAAGAGATTTCCCAACGAGTCTTTCAATTTCCTCGCCGGGAATATTAACGTAATTAGGCGCCTCCTGGAAACGCAATGTGAAGCCGTGATAGTTATTAAAATTCCATTTTAATATTCGTCTAATTACAGTAGAAGCTACTCGAGCGTCGATGGCACGTAATAACATCTGATAACAGATCAGTGGAGATAACACGCGTTAATTAGCTCGCGATTGGCCATTATCAATGCGATCGTTTCTGATAAATAATCCGCCAATATTTGTTTGTATTACACACTAGACTTTTGAATATTCTTCACCGCGATATATTGATGCATGTAGGTAAAGTAATACCGGTTCTTTTAAAAGGCAGTGGCGGAGATGATTTGTGAGCCCTTTATAGGAGGATTTGTGGTTCCTTCGGCCGCAGAACGCAAATATATTTCCCCCTGATCCCTCGAATTACCAAATTATCCAACTCGAAGAGTTCCAACCGGGAAGATCCACCATTTTTATTGCCCCAACGAGACTTTCGCGAACGAGGATATTCTATCTGTGCATCCTTTACTGTTTTCAGTCTCTCTTCCAGTTGCCCCGTTTCGCTATTCTGTGGATTACGATCGAAGCGACTTCAACAAGTGAACTTCCCTATGCAACCAAGTATTACTGCTTCCTATATCGTGTCCCCGTTTAAACTCCAACTCCGAATCAACTGCGACACTTAATATACTTGATTTAATGCCCGAAACTTCCATCAGTCTTGTGTTACTCGTCCGGATTTTATTTCCCGTCTGGCACGGATCTTTCTTATTCAAGTTCAAGCGAAGTTCCAACGTGTACGGCCATTCACAGAGCTCTCCGCTGTCGAATTGCAGCCAATGTTCCCAGTTTTTCCGTCCCGGCCTCGAAATACGAACTTATCTGGTTGGAAGGGTGCGGTGTTCGATACTTTGTCTCGCCGAGTGAAAGAACGAAGTCCCGGAATGTCGTTTAAACTTTCGGACAACTTTTACAGTCGCCGGGGCCCTTGCTACGCTTCCCTTTCTGCCTTTCTTCCCTCATGGGCCATTCGGGGGAGCACGTAATCGCGTGTGGAACGTCCCTGCAGTCTCTATATATTATAATTACTCTTTCGAACCCGAACACGAGAGATCGGAGTTCTCCGCGTCGCTTCCCGGAAGCTTTAATTCTTCCAACAATTACCAACTTCTGTACAATACTTTGAGAGGATGGATTCGAACGAAAGGAGCAACGTCGCAGTAATTGCGGGAGGAAGCTTCGCTTGTAGCTGCCGGGCTGCAAATTCGCGGAACAATAAGTTGCTGGAGGGAAGGACGAAGCTTGTTAGAGACAGACCAGCGGCATATTGACCCGTCACCCTAACTGGAAATGATAGCACGTAATCGCGCGGAACGGCAAAAGGAATGGAAAGAAAGGGCTTCTTTCGTGACGGGAAACGCCCGGCGAAAGGGGAGGAAATGGGGTTTGTAAATAAAGCAAGAGGGAAAGAAAAGGGAAATGGACGGATATTGCTGATGGACAGAGAATGTACGTCAATTACGTGGCTGATCAATAATGGTGTCTACCTGCGCGGCTACCTTAACGAGGGTTACTCTTTCATCATTAAAGTTGATCTCTCACCGACGGTCAAACCCTCCGAGGATCCTGGGAAGAGGGCGAGCAATACGATAAAAAGTTTCAGAAGCACCGACGTCTTGGAGACAGTTAGCCGAGGTCGGGAGCCGTCGCAAATCAATATTGCAATGGCTTATCCAAGCAGACGTTTGATAATTACGTCTCAATTAAGGGATCCGACTTAATTTCAGACGTGGCTCGTTGCCTGCTCGAGACCAGCTTCAAGATCTTCCGGCTCGGTGCGCTCTCAGAAACGTTTATACCCCGGTTGCGGTAAATACCTTAAACGGCGATGAACTTGGAAACGATCCGCGCACGTAAACCGCAGTTTCATTATCTTCTGTCCTCGTAGCGGCCGCAAAGTTCATTGGTGCGAGGAGATGGTTATTTCACATTGGAAATTGCCTTCCCGAGATTATCGATATTAAGCGCCTTCTTCTAGCTTCCCGGCCGAATTAATTACTACCGTTTCGGAGTCTCGGATCCTCCCCCCGAAGTCTCGTTATCTTCTCTAAACACGTGCCGATGGTATATCTGCTAAACGGACACGTTCAATCGGATTTACCGGCGTATTATTTTAAACGGCTAGCGTTCGGCCCGCTTACGCGGATGTTTCCGCTGAACGGCATGCCGATTACCGAGCATTCAATTTCGCCAGTCGATCGTAGTGTAAAGTAGTTGTCATTCAACTTAGCAAACGTCTCGGCGGCTTAGTTAAGACATAATTGCCTTTCATGTCAGAGGAGGAACAAGGAGAAGCTTTTGAAGGAACCTAAAGACCTCTCGGTCGTAGACGGTGTACGTCTTAATAAGGCTTAATTTGCAAAGTATCCTAAGTAGATCTTGTCCCGGGCAACGATTCAGTTTGAGAGGCTGAAAAGAGGGTAGGGGACGGCCTAGTTAGGATCCTCCCTCTAATTTGTATAAAATTTACGTTCCGCCGTGGTTGCTGCTGCCCGCTCTTTTGCCGCGAGCCAACTTAATTTAAGTTGGAAAGTTAACATCACAGCTGTGGATCGCAGGTACTTCAAGCACACTCTTGGATGCTGATGTAGATTTCCACGCCCGTTCACCGGCATTAATCTTCTGTGCATTAAGGCTCGGAAATCACAAGTAGCGTTGCCCGGTAATTAGTCAGACGCGTGCGTCGAGATGACCCAGTAATTGGTCAGGCATTGCCTGTATTCTCACGCGAGTGTCACCATTTTGCTGTAAGGGTGCAAATTCACGATGAGATTTTGCAACAACTAAATGTAAATAATGGATATAATCAGGAGAGATGAGATTTTGTAAAATATATCTTGAAACTTCTCTCGCGAGAGTCTAATTTAATGAAACTCATGACAACATAATTAAATAATTGTTTCAAGAGATTAAAGTCTCGCGCGAGACACGATATTTTCGCCTCGTCGTGGACTTTGCACCCTAACGAATAACGAATGCTAGAGAGGTGAAAGAAGGGCAAGGATTCTGGTTAGAAATTACCTTATCGTTGTCGAGCTTCCCCTTTGAATCGCGGACACGGAAGTTTGTAGGAGGATTCCCCAGAGTGAACGCAGTATGTTTCTGGAGCATGTACGCCGGGCCGCGTGTGATTGCACGGGAATCGTCGGACAATTGTAATTCCGTGCAGCGATTCCTGGATAGTGTCCTGCAATTTTGTTACACTTTGTTGCGCGCTTTTTGTACGCCTCGTCGTAACCAACGGCGTATCGTACGTGCCAGGAATAAGCGGAGCACGTATGCCAGTTAACTGGATGAAATAATGCATTTCCTTGAAGCCACAAATAGAGGAATCGATGCCTCGCATAGAGTATCTGTTTTTTTTTGGGGGGGGGGGGGGGGCCAGAAATGGCTTCATTTATTTCGCGGGGAGCAATGAATTTCAGAAGTTTCCGCCATATTGAGGGCCAACGAAGGAGGGGAAGGTTCTGCGGCGTGCTTTTAATTCCATTTGTCCTTAATCGGGAAAGTTTCGCTGCAGCTAGTTCCGGAGCTGCCGTCGTTTGTTGAATCTGTTAATAAAATTATCTTTGGGATTGCTGAGGGATTGGTGGGTTGTAGTCACCGGGAACTTGCTGCCCGCTTAATCAGGCTAGAAAACCCGAGTTGTATTTAACGTCGAGGTGCGAAAAGGGATCGCGGAGATTTTATTGCAACCGACAACGGCGCGGAAAGCCGGGGTGTAGCAGCGAATAGCGCGCGTATAGAGGCCGTGCATGATCGAGGCTCGAATTTGTATCCGCGAATGGAAGGGTTTAAAAACAGACGTGCCATAAAGTTGAACAAATTAACCGACGATTACCGCGCGAACGACAAAATCGCTGGCGGAAAACGTGCTTCTGTCACGAGAAGGGCATTAATGTCCTCGCTGCCGTTATTTCTGTAATGGGCAACATTAATAGTTCCACGGGGAGTGTCGCTTTAATGACATCGCGGCAGAGACAATTGCAGAAGCTTCGCGACTTGGAGCTTTAAAGAGCGAAGTATCACTCCGCGCGCCCTCTATTTGCATCCCTGTCATTGTTCGCTCGTCGTCCATTTAGCCGGGACGGGAAAGAAGCCCGCGCGCCTCCTTGGAAACTTCTCTCTCGTCGATTCGCTCTGCGGTGTGTGCTCTGTTCCGTATCGGTCCGCGGAGCAGAATCGACGCGCGAGCCATTTGCAGAACGCCCGACAACAAATTCCCCTTGGCCTCCTATTAGCCAGTTCGCTGAAACTCGCCGCGACCTAGAATTCCTGCTCGCTGCTCCGGGCCTTTTCAACGCACCACTTCCGACACCTTGACGTAAAATGCTTTTCAAACGCGCCTGCCCGGTAAATGATTACTTTTGTCGCGAACTGTCTGCGCGGCAAGAGAGGCATAGATTAGGGCTTGCTTTCAGGTCGCTTTTAGGTCACGAGCAACTTCGCGCGAAACGAGAAATAAATACCTCTGGATGTTACTTGGCGCCACAACCCGTTGCACGCGCCCTCGTTCGGCGCTGCCCACTCGCTGAAGTTACACGTGAACGCCGAGGTTATTGTGTAATTTTTAAGAAGAAAAAAAACTGAGGGAGCGCTCGCGCCAATTATAGTTCGCAAGCAATCCCGCAGCGGCTATGGAAACTTGTAACAAATTTATCGACGGCCCTTCGCGTTCATCGAACGCCGAGCAACATCCAAACTGTTGACCTCGGCTGTCCATCGAATAATTTTCCGCTTTATTGCTTTGCACATTGCAAACGCCTGAAACTTGTTCGCTGACACTTGCCCGAATATTCCCATCGAGCGTCAGCCACCGTAAAACTTCACGCCGCGCTGCTGAACCGTGCACCACAACCGCCCGACAAACATCGTTTGATCTCGAGAACGTGAGAACTCGTTACGGTAAAGGACATAAAAAAAAAAACTGACAGACAGGCTGCCAGCCAAAACGGTTTCCTTATCACTGGAGAACACTCGCGATAAAACATAGCGGGCACGTGATCGTAAAAACAAGCAGGGCTGAAGGGAAACTGTACGGGACACGCAGGTAACTGTTTCTATATCAGAGCTTGAAAATTTCATCGGGGAATTGTGGATTCTCATGGTGCCTGTATTAAAAATTCAAGTTCATCGAAATGGGAGGTTCATTATCGGCGGCGCAGGGCCGCGAGAAAACGCACGTTGCCCCGCGAAGAGGCTTTCCCTTCGAACGACGGAGCGGCTCGAGCGCAAACGTTGCAGTCGACGCATGATTGCTTCCGCGAGAATACAATCTGGAACAGTGCACATTTCCATTTACCGTTCCTCTCCGAGATTTAGAGGCTCGTTGCCAAATGTCAGGGCACCGAGCACCACCCAGTAATTAAGTTTACTCCAAGAAACGCTCCATCCGATTCTGCCCTGATTCTACCCGCTCCCGTGTCCCTGCGCTCCCTGCAGCCTCTCTTTCTCTCTCTCTCTCTCTCTCTCTGTCGAGCCACTGCGTCGCTCTTCCGCCGAATCGTAAGCGGGTTTCGGGTGCCGTGCTTGTAGGACAAGCTCTTTGTCGACGAGCAGCCATCAGAATGAAGCATCTTTGCTGTTGTGTCGCCGCCAACCTGCGAGCTTTTACTTGCTGCCTGCTCGATCGACGGCAGTCCGGGCGATTTGCTTATAGAGTCGGCAGGGAATCGTTCTTTTCTCCGTTTCTGCTTCGAGTTAATCAACTAATTAGCACCGGAGCAGGGTTCGCGAATGCCAGGGGTGTTATTCCAGCGCGAGGCAAACTCCCGGCAAGCGTGGAAATTTCGTGAACTGCGAACTCCGTTCCTTCTTGCTCGTTTTCCGCCCGCGGTGACGCGCCGTTGTGCCGACGCCGACGCGCTCGCGGAACTTGTGCTCCCAGGCCCGCAGAATGTCGAGAACCGCCGACGGGCCGCGGAAGATGTAGGAAAAAACGCCGACACGTAGCGGAAAGTTTCGCGGAGGATGCTCGCGGCCAAGCGCAACGCTCGCAACAACTCGCCTCGGGTGATCCCTGGAAGGCTCGACGTGTTACGCGACCCCGGCCTGAAATTTCGAGGCGGACTCGAAGGGAAATTGCGAATAACACGCGGCAAAGGATCGCGGAAACCGAGCGTTAACTTTTTCGTTCGCGCGCGGTTTCGGGGGACTGGGGGAATTGAAATGCTGGGCGACTTGAGGATAAAACCTGATGGAATTACTTTCGGTCGCGGGAACAAGGAGTTCGGAAACCTATGAAATTTTCGGATCCGTCTGCCCAGCCACCGCCCGATTTCCGAACCAAGTTATTCCTTTGGTATTCATTCGCAGCTTTGAACAATAGGCGCTTTCTTCTATTTGCAAAGCCCATCTGTCGATGCGGCCGGGAACGTGTGATCACAATTCGCACGGGAATAGCCGCGGAGCTGCAAGAAATCGGTTGGGAAGCCGAGAAGCGAGGTCATAAATATAACCGAGTGCGAAGTCGCCTGTCTAAACGCATTGGTATTCATACGGCGGAATTCACATTTCGCCGAAAGTGTATAATAAAATTCCCGCGGTCGGAGGTGTTCGTGGTTCAGCGGCGTAAGAACGGGAACGGGGACATTATAAATGCTGGTCCGTGACTCGCTCGCGTTACACACGACGTGTTAATAAAAATCGCGGACGATTTCTTCGCGGCGCACGCGGAGGGTGCCGCACACCGCCGTCGCAGCGAACAAGTGTCGCGGAAACTTAAGGTTCAGAATGCTTTCCCCTCGCATGCGTTATCGTTTCAGAATATACGACGCTTCGCAGAGCTCGCGTGCCTATAACTGTGATACGTCTTGACGGTCTTCACGTGCGATTCTTTCCTTGGCAAGCGAACCTAAGGAGCTGTTTCTCATTTAGTATTGTGGGGATCAGGAACCCCCATAACATAAGAGGCGGATACGGAATACCCAAGAGAGGGAAGTCGACGGTAGCCGAGTAAGTTAAGGCGGCTGATCAGTGCGCAACCAACAAATTCTTATCCTCAAAGGCAAAAATAATTCTATATATACTCTTGGTCCGCCCAGTAATTACATATGCAGTTCCGGTATGGTGGAACTTTAATCATACAAATGCCGAAAGACTGTGTGGCCTGGAACGCAAGTGTCTACGAGCTTGTCTGGGAACCTACAGATCCCAGAGTTCCGACTGGCAACACTTCGTTGCGAACCAGTTAATATACAATAGAGCGGAGATCCCGCGCATAGACGATTTCATTATAAAAATCACAAGGGACTATTTTGCCAATTTGCCAAGCATGCCTAATGAGCTACTGTGAGATATTTCCTCACAAGATAATGCGACCGGCAGTAGAGAATTGGCCTCTGGATATATTACCCCGCAGACCTTTATGAACTGCGACAATTGGGGCCTAATCCAAAATGAGTTCAATATCCCTTGGATATACCATTGGCGTCGCAACGAAGCGAACAAAAGAATTGCATTTGCCCACACAGACTCTATATTCGATAATAATAGATTTAAATACTCTCTAAACATACCCGAAAGAGATTTAAATGATTTTCACCGTTTAAAGACTGACAAGTACTGGTGGCTTAATAACTCCAGTATCCACTTACCAGAACTCCGGGCCCGATGGCATACCCTTAAGGGCCCCTAATCTAGTGCAATTTTCCGCCAAAGACAAAGACTCCCGCCTAGGGTTTATTTATTTTATGTTTTTTCCTTGTAAATAATGTATATATCCCGTTAGTTATAAGACCTAGACGTAAGTTTCTTTCTCTACTCTCTACTCTTCACTATATCTGACGGAGATTGTGGTTTTTTATACTGGACAATTTTTCCACATCGTTCAAGTGGCACAGCGGTGCTTCAGATAGTGTCCCGTTATTGGTGTATACATCATCATTATTATTTATATAGGACATTTTAACAAGACTGAGTGGCTACAAGAACTCGATGCTTCAGACAAGTAGCCTTGTATTAGTTTTATTTTTCGTTAAGACGCGTTCGTTTGGCAGTTTCCTTATGTTTGTTGATGCCATACAATTATATTGAATGTACAATCTCTGTCCATGAATAAACATTTTTTCAAAAAAAAAAAAAAAAAAAAGCTGATCAGTGCGCAACGAATCTAAAGATCGCGGGTTCGAGTCCCGCGTCCCCGGGGCTTCATTTTTCCGTTTCCTACAGTATTTTAATTTACCTGAGAACGTGAGCCGGCCAGGTGGCGCGTAGAACAGTAAAAGCGTGGTGAGAAGAGCGACAACTGCGACAAGAACGGGGCAGGTGGAAAAATTTGCTCCCATGTCAGAATGCATATCGAGGTCGGCGTGGTATCGTGACGTTCCAACAGCTGCTGCTGCACCATGATCGCTCGAACCGTGAAATTACGGTGGAATCGATATTCGAACTAGCTGAGGTTTTTGCGGAGTAATGGGAGAGCTCGATGAGCAAGAAAATACCGATCGGAGTCCGACTTGGAAGCGGACCTGTTTCCTCGAGATATTCGCGGCGCTGCGATGTCGGCGATGTTCCTGCGATTCCTAATTTCTCTTCCCCGCGTTGCAGGTTAAAAAAAGGATAAATTATCGCGGCAATATAGGGTGGCTCCGAGTGGCAACAACTGGGACTTGATTGATTTCGCCCTCTCGTTTCCACGCAATTACCACGGCATTACGTCCCCGAGTCAGATTAGTGGAGTTTCGAGCAATCAGCTTCGGCTGCGACTCGATCAAGCCATCTTCGTCCAACGACAGTTCATCTGTCGGGACTTTTGAGGGCAGGCGGGAGGTTAAGCCGCGATTAAGTACAAGCGTGCTCGACGACCGGCCACGATAGGCTGTGCAAGTGTACAGCCGAATTTCGTGCTCGATAGCTCGCTCGCGTGTACCTCGAATAAATCTGTTTATCTAATGGCCAGGCCACAAGGAGACGGCCCCTTATCGCGTACGCCAACATCGTTCTTTATTCGCATCGCGGGCCTGTTTTATTCACCAGCCGACCGTAAACCCGCCCTTCAGATAACATTGTGACGCGATACCAACCCCCCCCCCCCCGCGGCCATGTTTCCTCCCCCGAGCAGATAAGTCTGTTCCCTTTCTACGCCGATCGACAGCCATTAGGGAAGTTATGGTCCCGTCGATGGGCGGCTATTGTATACAGTATAGAGTGTAGCGTATAGAGAATATCTCTGGTGCCTCTCGACGGGCACCGGCTGCGTATTTTCAAAAAAAAAAAAAAAAATCCTGCCTCTGCATGCAACGGGACTATTAATTTATCGCTTTTGCTCCGCAACGCGTCTCAATCAAGCTTCCTCTAATGAAAAAACCGATACTCGGGTCTCGATGTATATTCGTTTATCAAATTACGATGCGCACGGACGAGGGAAGCTTTTCTATCTTTATATCGAATAATTGAGAAAGATCGAGGTTGGTTAACGGCCGCGATAGCTACGAGAGTAGCGAAGCTCGAACGAGCTGAAGGGTGTAATAAAACTTGGAAGGCGGGTTGGTGCCGGAGGTTTTCGGGGCTGCGACCCGTTTCCCGGGTTCCTCGACTCGCGATTCCCGGTCTGGTCCGAGAGTAACGAGCCTGTTGGGCGGAATAAGGAGAGGATAAGCACCTGCTACACTTTTTAAAGGAAGCACAAGGTGCGAAGCTGCTGCTTCCTCTCACGGCCTCTGCGCCGAGACGCGCTAGAGATGAGCCAAAATACCCGACTGAGAAAAAACGGTGGGGAAGTTGCTCGTACCGGGATGCAACGGAACCGATGGAGCTCTGGCTTCCTTCGGCACCTCGGGAAAGTGTCTCGGCACTTGGATGGAAATACGGAGCGTCAGGTCTGGCGCAACTGCGATCGAATCGCGTAGAAATCGGTAGCTACCCGTTTTCCCTTTTTAAGAACAACGCTCCGGTCTGCGGGAATAAAAATATCCGACGCTGGGAAGTGGATGAAAATTGAGTGGAAGCTCAGTTTGTAATAATATCCGGCTAAGTAGATTGAAACGAAAAAACTACCTCGTAATTCTGGGAACTCCTGTACCTATACCTTTAGTTGATAATTATAACCCCATTTCTTCCATTTCGCCCATTCCCTCCGTCTCTCTCGCTCATTTATTCCAACGATTGCGCACCGACTCCACCACTTAGCTACTCTTCCTGCACCTCGACTTTATTACTTCACTAACTAGCTTTAAACGCGAACTTTAGTTTCGCGTCTGGAATCTCAACTCCGGAATATACTGGCCGTCGCTAAAATTACTTCACCCCGGAATCGTCAAGAGCCACTGCAAGTAATTAAACGCCGTGGGACCATTTTCAACCACCGGGAAACGTCAATCGGTCTTCGCGCGGTCAATGACGTCCCGGCGTATCTATTACAAGTATTATATTACTGTTACCCGCGCAGCGAAATCGGCTGTCTGAAATCAAGGGAATTCGGGGGGGTGGCGGGAGAAGGTGTCACCCTTGTCACCGGATCAGAAACGTTCTCCCCGATAGCGTGGCAAATCCTTGAACCCGCGGGGTAACGATATACAAATAGCATTGTTCTCGATAACAGATACGCCGGCAGAATCAATAGAATCTTGCTGGGATTTTGAAATATTCCTGCGCGGAACAGAATTCAGATAGTATATGTGATTTACGGCGGCACGTCTGAAAATAAATATTGGCAAAGAAAAATCCTGTTTGAGAGGAGGACGCTACCGTTCGTACGAATATCGAGCGTTCAAATTCGATCGAAAAGAGGAGCGAAATTTGCCAGTGACGAGAAGGATTAAAGCCCGCCGTTGAACAAGAAGGGAGGATTTGCGTATCCGCGGAAAGGATCTCGTATTTGCTTTGGATCCGAGGATCTCGTCCGTTTATGGCCTTACGTCGAATAGAAGGAATAAACAAGGGACGTTCGGGTCGCGAATACGTTCAATCCCACCCGCTCGAGGGATCCTTTTGACGGCGCCGGAACGCTGACTGGCAGAATTCAATTTTCGAAATTACCAAGCGAGCGAGGTGACGCGGGCAGAATTTATCGGGTCTAATGCGAAGTTGTCGGCCCTCGGTGGTTACCTGGTCAGACCAATCAGATAGTCGGCGCGGGTTCTGCTTTATTAGATCGGGCGAGGGAGGAATTTTAAAGGATCCTGCCGAGGAATAAATTCGACTGTCGGGGGGGAAGCGACGCCGTTTGCTGACCTAGAGGGGGCTGCTCCTTTGATGACGAACGAACGGAGCAGTTTGTTTTGCAGCTTGGAAGAGTTCCATCGAGGCATGGAAAAGTGATGTGGAAGTTAGACGTGGCCGTATCAAAGGGGTTGCACGTGTCATTTGCAGAATAATTGAAGTGATCGCGGGTGGCAAAGGTTAACGACTTTGTTTTATTATATCTTCGGAGTTCAATGCGTTCAATTCTTTGGGCGTTTAATTCTTCTGAACCTAGAGAAGCGTTTTGATAACTACGGACTGGAGGGACCCCTCCATCCCCGTCTGAAAGCGCAAACAATAAATAGTAAAGAGGCAAAACGGGAGCTCTGACAATAAGGTCTTAATAGGGATCGAGGAGGATCGCAATTAATTCCATTGAAACAAGTGGATCGCTCGCCGCGCCTCCGTCTCGTTACTCGAGATAGGCTGTCGCCCGCGAATTAAGGATTCGCAGTACGAGTAAGACCGACTGTCCCCCTCTCGTCAAGACCCTACATTATTATCCCCCGGAATTTCTAGAATTTCGCAGGAACAGTTAGGGAAGTGGATCTCGACGGGAGTCGGTAATTGCTTCCTACGTGCAAGACGCGCTGATTAAACTAGTTGCCAAAAAGTGTGGCTCGGCTGAGCTTAGTTTACCCTCGGAGTACGTATTAATTTGACGCGGCCGTTGTGAACTGTTGGCCTCCGGATTGTCAAAACGAGTCAAGCTGCACATTCCCCAGAAGAAAGTCCCGCTGAAATATTAAATTCGTTGGTAGGTCGTAGGACGCCGGGCGCGTATTGTTCGTCTGTTTGAGATTTATGTGAGCGACCTGTGAAAATTCAGCCTCATCTCGTCCAGAACTGGGTCTGTCTGTTCTAGTATTGCCTCCGCTCTTCAAAGGGGAACCGCCTTCAAGGCCTCCGTCTATCCTGTTGCACCCAACTCAATCCGGGAACACTTGCAGCCTCCCGGGACTTTGTTCAAACGAGTGGCATTTCAGCTCGAGGCCTTAAGATTGCTGTTTTCAGACGGCGCCGCTGGATCGGTACACTTGCCGCCGCCCTTTAGCGAGCATGACAGGAAGCTTTAGACAGTGGTGTGCGTCAATAATTCCTGCCAGCTGTCTACATCTATTTCTACGTCTATCCGGCATTGCGGTCCTTTTACAGGATCCTCGTCCCAACGGGACACGGTTCTATAATAGTTTGATCCCTCGTCCAATCTAATTTTCCAAAACAACATCTGCTGATCTCTCCGCAGCCCTGGCCCCACCAAGTATCGATCAGGCATCGCTCTCAAAAGAGACTTCCTACCTGGCGGAGGCGAGCCTGAGCAAACTAGACGAAACGGTACGCCTTAACGAGCCCGATGACTTAAATTGCTCATAATCAAAATTCCACCCTCGCCATTCTCTGAACGCAGCCGCAGGCGTATTGTTTCGTTCGCAGCAGAAGCCAGCGAGCCTGAGCTTTTTTTTTTTTTCATACAACAGGGAGTTGCCTTAGGGTGAAGCGCGTGCCGCATTTCGGGCGAAACGGGACGATGGTTCCACGTGAAAGCGGCACCCTCTAAATCAGCCGAAAATCAGTGACAAAGCAGGGTAGTATACACATGCACCGGTTGGCTCGTTTGTCTTGTTTGCGCTAGTGCTTGGGGGGGGGGGGGGGGGGGGGGGCTCGTTTGCTCACGAGCACACGCGTGCGTTAACGTTAATATGCACCGCTGCGTGATATTTTGCCCATGTCGCGATACGTCGCTGTCGTTTGCGCGTGACGTTGCTTCAGGGCCAGCATAAACGCGCGGGATGAGCTAGCGGCCTCAAACCATGGGGCCCCTTTGTCGCTATCGGACCTGGAAACTCTCTATTGTTTCTGCGGGCTCCTTAATTCGATGGCGAGCAGCCAGGTGCTTCTATGTCAGGGCACTATCTCCGCTACAAACTTCCTCTTCTCTCCGCTTCTCCACGCGCCTCGGTCTCCGCTTTCCATTCGAGAATATAGCCGCGCGTGCAATTAGACGGCGCGCTGACGATCAGACAGCTTCCAGTCTCCACTTTGCAGTATACCAAGTATGCAAGAATGAACGTGGCTCGTGTCATTTGATCAGCGACCGATACACCAACTTTCGCTCCGTCGAATTCCTTCGTAATAGAGTTTACAGCTGATACCTTATGTTTCAATATACGAACGGAAAGTCTCGAGTATGAATATCCAGAGAATATTCCCTCTTTGCTCGATATCCCTCTTCCGCTGAAGCAGCATAGTTTAATATAGATGTGTGGAGGCGAAGATCGGTTACTTTGTCCGTGTAATTTTATACCGAAAGCTTCCCGAGAATCCTCCCCAATTCCGGGGATCCGGATCCGTAACGATTCATATAGAATTTTTCATAAGAGAGAAACAGAGCGGCCGCGTTTCTCTTGAGGAAGCTCGAACGGATCGTAGAAAATATCGACGCCACTTAAACGGCCACTGGCCAGCAGCGAGCGCACTGGTCACGCGATAAATTTCCAACGCAAATGTTCGAATCGATGAGAGCACGTCCGAGAGGACAGTTACAAAGGAGATGCAGCCACCGTCTGAAGATGTATGTACTTAGCCCTGCACCGTAAGAAATATATTGCTACCCGCAGGTTGCGGCGACCGAGGGATGAGATGGTTTCGAGCGGATTGATCAGAGGGACTTGGCAGGACATTTATCTGGCTGGCTACTCGGTCCCGGGGAATTATCATATTTTTGCATAATGGAATCAACCGCGACCCGCGTGTGTGCACGTTCGCGTGTACGCGCGCGGGCCATGTGTGCGAGGTACCCCTAAAAAATAACGCCGTCGCCTGAAAATTTTATGGGCGCGATGAAATTCAAGTCGAGGAAATTATGCGGGTTCCTGAATCGCTGGATTTCGATAAATGCAAGGGGGTAATAGTAGCCATGAGCCGGAGCTGGTTATCTTTATCTCTTTCTTCGTATTCGCACACCTTCCCATGGGAAAATCGACGATTGCTTTATGCGTGAACTTTTGCCTGGCGATCAGCGATCGCGGAACTGAGAAGCGAAAAAGGGGCAGTGAACTGTTAGAGTAATCATGGTAATTGAAGGGTTTGTAAAATAATAAGGGGATGTAACGATCCCTGCCATTCCCCCTGTGGATGATCGAGTTAATCGTTGGATGAACATAAATCACGCGGTGCTATGTACTTTCAATAGGGTGAAACGAAGAAATAAAAATTGTGCGACTGTTTTCTAATTGTCTGTGAATCTTGTCTTGTTTCTGTCTGTGAAACAAAATTTCGAGATGCCGCAAGGTTTTTGAGGTTTAATTTTTTACGTTCTTTTTACATTTTAAAGGTTTCTTTTTAAAAGGAAG
The DNA here is from genome assembly GCA_946251845.1 of Andrena fulva. Taxonomy (NCBI): domain Eukaryota; kingdom Metazoa; phylum Arthropoda; class Insecta; order Hymenoptera; family Andrenidae; genus Andrena; species Andrena fulva. Next base: position 52,561,331 of record OX276329.1, on the reverse strand, counting down.
TGCTATGGTATGATAAAATGATAGGTATTCATAAAATCAATCAAAATCAAACAATTTGTTGATTACTTTCAGATGTCGACAGCTTAAATAGGGGAGAGGTGGGATGAAAGGGACACGTATTGACGGGGACATGGTCATTATCTCAAAGATAAAGGATCTGCCCAGGCCAAAAGTGTTTTTATTTTGTAGCCACATTCATTCATGTGTAATCAAGCCAAATTTCAAGCCGCTATCGTATCTACGACTACGGAAATATACACTTGAATTTTTTTGAGGTTCAAAGTATAACTTTTAGTATTTTCTTGAACTGTATTGTGAAGTGCTGTTATCCGCGACTGATTTTTCTATTACTGCATCTAAACAGGTATTTATTTAAGAACGATATCGTATAATGTCCGATCCTTTTTGAATCATATTGTAATTGTAGGAATTAGATTTTCAATTTTAGTGCTTTATTTATGAAAGGGACACAACAAAAATTTATGAAGGGGACGTCCCTTTCATACCTATCCCCTTCAAAACCTTACCATTTTTCATTTTTTTCAGTGAAAATATGCCGCCTAAAAAACGGGTTAGTGCAGATAAAATACAAGAAGCAGTGCATGAAGTCATTGAGAAAAAAACCTCAATAAGATCAATTGCGAAGTGTATCAATATAGCCAAATCACATTTAGCTAGATTGGTCAGGCAAGCCAAAAACACAGAATCATTTATCTATAAACCGAACATTAGACAAATTAGACAAATCATTATTTATAGTTATTAAGATTGTTTAGTTACATAAGCATAACTGTTGAGTTTTTAGTTCCTATTACGAATATATATGAACATATATATGAATTAAAATAGCCTATGTGATTTCGGTACCTGCATAAATAATAATTAAAGAAATGATATTAATATTACCTGTTTTTATTACACTGTCCCATTCATAAACACCCATGTCCCTTTCAATACAGCCAATTTATGAAAGGGACAAAACACACGTTTTTAGAAAACGACAAATATGATATGTAAATATAAAGAGAAGCTTAATAGGACCGTGTATTTATATAACCAGATAACTGGCCTTTCTAATGTTACCAATTAGAACTCGAATGGTTATTTAGTTTTTTTACTATCTGGTCCTAAACACAAGTGTCCCTTTCATCCCACCTCTCCCCTACCATTATAAAAGGCACCCTTTGCCAACAGTTAAAAGTCACGTATAACACAAAACAAAATTCTGCCCCTATATTTCGTTCTACCCTAGCCTTCAATCGTCTACAGTTGTTCAATGGTTCCAATTCAAACTTCTACTAATTCATAGAACAACAAGCACCCGGGACGGCTGTAGCTGGTAAATTCGTTCTCTCGTTACCCAGTGGAGCGGGACGTTATATTATAGCTGCATGTTCGATTCCCAAGCCGAGGGTAGCCCAATTTTGCAACCCTTTCTGACATACAAGTGCGCAAACGGCCGTGCCTCGGATTACACGCGCTGGGCCGAGTATCCGGTTAATACGCTGCTCCTAATGGCCGAGTCAACTATTATTGTTATTATCACGGTTACGGGCGAGGCTCGAGATTTGCGGGGGTGGGTGTACGTAACGATCCAGTCGCAAAAGGAATAACCCTCGGCGGTCTGGACATTACCGATGCGAACGGCTCGGCGCGGCGCGGCGCAAAAATTAAGCAATTAGGTGTACGGCTGATTACGGCCACGTTACGAAAGTTCCTTAATTTCGATACAGTCGGGCGCCCTGCTTCCCGACCAGCTCCAGCTGAGAATAATACTCCGGAGTCAGGTTGCGTCAAAATTTCTCGCAGCTGCTTTGGTCGGGCACGTTCGACGCGCACCGATATAAATGAGGAAGCAATGGATCCCGAGGCAACGTTTAAACATTGCTCGACATCGCCGACGCCCTGGTAATGCCGATAAAGGGGACAATGGACAACGATTAGAGACGGTGGCCTGGAAAAGGGCGAAACGCGCGCAACAAACACAACAGATGTCACGCGAGGCGTCGGTATTATTCGTGGCTATTAACACGATCATGAACACGTACTAAACGCAATCGATTAATATCCGTATTACCCAGCAATTCGGGCAGCAATAGAGTTACTTGCCCCCATCGGGCAATAAGCTAACACCGTGTCAGGGTTCATAATCGACAAATAGCGCGGCTATACCGTTGAGACAATGCTTGCCTTGCTCCGATTCTGAAATGAACAATACCGCGCACTACAATGTGCCGTCAATGACGGCTCTGCCAGTGCTTTTCGAAGCAACATTTCTGCCCTGCCGCGTGAATGATATTCGTTTAACGACGCTCTGGTTAGGAACCACCCACCGGGCAAGGGTTTCCAGTCGCTGGTTATCCAAACAAGTTCCCAGAGCGCCTTTGCATTTTTCATCTTTCTAAATCGCCGGACAAACAGGGTCCACGTGCTTGAACTAGGTACCGCGGTCTGATCCTCTCGCTCTGCGGATCAAAAGAGTCGATAATTAAAGGCACGACGATGAAGCAACCTCACGGTGGATCGCGGCTAACGATGTCGTTAAGAACGTCTCTTTTGGGACGTTGAACAAGGAATTTGGGCTTTTAAGCAAATCCACGACCTGAGGGAATTGGAGAGAGGTTGCCTGGCAAAACGGATTGACTTTGCCGCACGAGCTTTTGCCGGGGCCTCGGCTCCGTTAACGGGGAAGATGCATGCTCCAGATGCACCGGTTTTTCCACATATCGCTGGGGTATTAAATCGTCAAGGCAGTGTGCAGGCATTAGCCTTTGGCAGGCAACAAGGTTTCGTACTTTAGCCGGCGCAGCAGCCGTCGTGTTCAACCAGTATCCGCAGACAGGCATTAACGGAGCGAGGCAGAAGCCTTGCAGCGTTTCTGGGAACGATTCCTCGGCGATTAAGCGGCAACCGGCATCTGAAGTTAACTCGTACAAGCTCCCCGACAGCTCGTTGTTCGTTGCAGTCTTGACCCGATCGACCCTTGAATCTTTGACCGCCCGGGCGCACTCGTGCGAGCCAAGGAGCCTCTAGAAGGGAATTCAGAGCGGAGATCGGAGACAGACGGAGGACACCGGGGAGAAAAGCCCTTCGTCGCGCAACGAAGATATCCGATCGCGACGGGACCGTACATTTTCAGTCGCACAGAAAGGATCCCCCTTTGTCGTCCCTTACGTCTGTTTTCGCGTCAGCGCCTGGGCGCGGCAGCTGAAAGGAGAGCGTCCTTCCGTTTGAGACACGCTCGTCTTTCCGACATGCTCGCGTTACTCGCGCATGCACGCCCGTAGAATTCGGTTTGGAACGGGTGATGGCTGCGCGTCGCGACGCTCGTTGCGCCGCGCCGTTCCGATGGCTGCCCTCGAGAAACGGGGGTAACGATGGCAAATGGCTGCGAAAATTTATGGTCGCGTGGCTCCGGAATATCGTGAACGCTTCACTAATTGTGAGTCCTTTCCGTCAGTTTGTTGCGGCAAAGGGCGGAGGAAGTTCCACCTACTCGAATTCGTGTCGAGAAGGTGATGGGATCATTTTAGGAGGGGTGTATTGTGGGATCAGGAACCCCCATCATAAGAGAGGGCACGGAATAGCGAAGACAGGGGAGTCGGCGGTAGCCGAGGTGGTTAAGGCGGCTGGCCAGCGCGCAAATCTAGAGATCCGCGGGTTCGAGTCCCGGTGAGGCGACTTCCCTTTTTTCCGTGATCCTACATATGGGGGGCTCGTCCGGGATGGGGGGAGCACCGATCGCTACACGGACCCGAGAGATGGAGTTGAGGTCGTTGTCTGCGACGCGATAAAGAATAGACACGGTGGTCGTTGTCCGCGACGCGATAAAGAAATGTGACACAGAGTTGCGACGATGACAACATTCGAGGGCCGAGTGTGGGATCAGGAACCCCCATCATAAGAGAGGGCACGGAATAGCGAAGACAGGGGAGTCGGCGGTAGCCGAAGTGGTTAAGGCGGCTGGCCAGCGCGCAAATCTAGAGATCGCGGGTTCGAGTCCCGGTGAGGCGACTTCTCTTTTTTCCGTGATGCTACAGTATTAGCGAGAGAGCGACGCGCGATACGCGGAAATGCGCGAGGCCTCTATCCGGACGATACGCGGTCTGGAAACCGCGAAGGAACGTGGCCCGGCGTATGCGCGAGCGCCACGTATCCCGAGAACGAATAGAATTCAGCCCTCGTTCCTTGGTCCAAGCATCGCTGCAGGTTCAATTCAGATAGCCTTTCTACTCGGCATATTAAATTTATGGTATTCACGCCGCACATAACTCACCCCTCGGGGGGTGCACGCGCGACGCCGCCTGAAAAGGACGCGGCACCGACGCGGCGTGGCGCGGAGCGGCGCTCCGCTCGCTGTTCTTTCCTCTCGTTTTGCTATTTCCCTTTTCACGGTTATTTCCGCGCGGCCACCTGAGAGAATGAATCTTTCGCCGCTTTTTTGCCGGGTCGCGTCCCCCTCGTCGCTTCGAATATTTACGGCGCGCCCTTTCAGCCGCGATTTTCGTAGCCGCCCCATGCCACTGCAAATGCTCTGCTACAGACTCGCCGAGATTCGGGAACTGTCATCGAGGATGACGGTAGCGGCGAGGGTACGGAGGAGGCACGTGACGGAGTTTTCAAGGTGCTTCAGTCGTAAAAAGAAGTGTGTAGGGTATGTGTCCCAATTACGGAGGGTTTAAGCCAGTTTGCGCAATCATATATGTGGTGTGGATGGACATTTCCGTTAAGGTTAGCGGATGAATGCGATGACTATTGAAGCCTTTTCGTTTATTGTAAGAACTGTTTCGGAGATTGCCGGGGCAGTCGAGCGATAGGCAGAGTGCGGACGAATTGATGGGATGCAAGGCGTCAGCGTTCCTGGAAGTCAAATGCCCTACGCACTGGGTGACTTTTCCAAGGAGTATGGCGCGGGGATGCGGGGAAATTGGGGACCGTCGGGTCAGCGGTGCGAAAAGACTAGATTAGGTAGAGACTTGGTGGAGAGCGGTTCGTGTCGTCCGTATTGCGGGAAGGTGTTCTAGTTGATCACGCTTTAGTTCTAAGTTTACTTATCATTACATCTATTTATCAATAAACTGTTTTATTATTTTGATATATATATATATATATATATATATATATATATATATATATCGAGTCAACACACTTTATTAAACAACCCCACATATATTAATTAAACAATACTGCTACATGAATTTCATATTCTGAAAATTAATATCTGTTGGTGAACAATTCTTCTTTATGAAGGACATCTTTTTAAGTAAAAAAAAAATAAATCTTTGTAATGTATTTAATTAAACAAAAACAGATGTTTTTGTCCCTATTACGGAGCCCTGAAAACTGCGCCGTCCGCATTACGGTGCCCCCCATTACGGAGCCCGCCCGTATAAAGGTCTAAACACACATATCCGTTCCGTCTCAGTTCCGTATCAGTCTGCCAGTGGTAAGAAGAAGAGACCCTCTACGCCCCTCTTCTTCTTACCACTGGCACGCCAGAACGGAACTGACACGGAACGGATATGTGTGCGCAGACCTTTACGGTGCCCCCCATTATGGAGCCTATCCACATTTCGGTACCTTTGAATGTCGCTCCTAACGTAACTTTTCTGAAATATGGTTACCTAGAGCTATTTTGATTCATGTTTCCAGATCCACACACGCACTTCGCTTTTGACAGTTTGGAACAAAAATGAGGTTATGACGAAACCACGCTTCCGGCTTCGAGGCTCCGTATTACGGACAAGATTGAAAATCTAGCGGTATTACGGAATTTAACTTAAAAATAAAAACAAACAAGTTTGTAGGTGCTGAATTTATTATTTTTAATTACATTAAACCTTTTTAAGATATAATATGCATTTTATACGGTGAAAACAGTGTTTATAATTGATTTATATGAAATAGTTCGGTACAACATTTCTTAAGGTTTTGGACAAGAAATGCTATCAATTCACTGAAAGCGTGTTACGCATTTTTTTATGAATACTTATAATATTATGACATATTAAAATTGTCGTTTTTTACTTTGAATCTTGTTCGTGAATATTTGAATTTAATTAAAAAAAATTTGTTTACGTTTGTTTATGCATGGATTTTGTTTCATTGATAATTTTAATAGAAAGGCTTCATAATTGGGACAGGCTCCGTAATAGGGACACATACCCTAGGTACTCCGTTCAAGTTCTATCGAAAGATCAAGGTTCTCGCGTGGCAGAAAACGGTGCTTTTCCGGCGGAAAGTGAAATTCGTTGCGCCGATGATCGCCAGGAAAACACTTATCCGCGTGCAAGATGCTGGTGCTCCCTAAAGAGCATTACAAAGAAAATGTCGTACACTTTCGCGGCTGCTCCGTGCGCGGAGAGGTTTCGAGGAAATTGGAGGCCACCCCATCGGCGAAGGAAACCACGAGATTATTTTCATCGGATAAAAGGAGCGAGCTCGGCATCGCCGATATACAAGTCGACTCGTTATTTTTGCACGACTCCTCCACCACATCCGCCACCTCTATCAGCTCCGCGACGCCTGTACTTTAGGAAATATCGCGTTGCTCCGTTCCAAGTAATTCGCGAGTGAAGTTCAGCGTGCTTTGTTGCGAGTGGCGGAGGGAATCGCGCGAAATCGAGGCAACGACGTCGGTGGTAACGGCGCGGCGGAGTAAGGGAAATGGAGAGAACGAGAACTGAAATAGAAAGGAAGGGAAGCAGAAAGGGACGGGCGGCGGAAGAAGGAAGGGAAAGGGGCACGTAAAAGAAGACCCTCGACGTGGTCCACCGCCGTCACGCTTCCGTAATTGAACTACTTCCGGCCAATTATAAAAACCGCTGACTAGCGTGGGCTTGTTAGTCGTTGGATGAAGATGGAAACACTCGGTGGCCGGGTATCGGTATCCTTCTTCCTCGAGTAATTCCCGTTTCCTTTCTTCCACCCTTGTCCCCGGCGGCTTTTAGGGGCACAACTTTTTCCCTATCCTCCTCGATCAGCGTTTGGCCACCCCCGCTATCATCAAATTTCCGCTCGTACGAAGCTATCTTCCTTCCATTCAGCCGCGCCCAAGCCTTTCGAGCGGCCCTGCAAATCGTTCGCCGCCCAAGGAGCCATTCGGTCGGATATTATCGTTCCCGTGAATGGTTAAATCTTCGCCCGGGAAGATCGATGAAGTGAAAAGAGTCATTGTGCTTGGCCCGGCACGGTCGAGCACGCTTATGGAAAAGAATCCGGGCTGCGAGTGACCTAGAAACTACGTCAATTATCGAGCAGCTTGATCGGTGCTTGGTCCTGTCACCAGCCGATCGGCTAGGCCAGGGGGATGATTTCCGGTCGGCTCATTGCACCGAGTCCCAATTAAATCAATTTCTGCGCGCCGCGGCGATAAACAACAACCGGCTCGAGTGGGGATCATCGCCGCCAGCAGAGAGGGGCAATTCATTATTTCAAGTGTAATAAGGGTAACAGTATTTGCGGGCAGTATATGTAGCGGATCCCCGACGGCCGGGCTGACGATATTTATATGCAAAACCGTGGAAACTCTGAAAAGATCTCGGCCGCCACGCCCGAAACAACATTTCCACAATGAAACACCGCTTTTGTTCGGTAATAGCTATTGGAAAAAAAAATTCTGTCCGCGTTTTTTTTTCGCCGCACCGCTCAAATTCCCAGCGTGTTAACACGCTTTCAATGGGGCTGGTTTAGTTGAACTCGTGCCCCCCCCCCCCCCCCCCCCACCCGACAAACAAAACAGGCTTCCCGCGATTTCTGAAAACTGCACGCACTGTTTGCGCGCGGGAGAATTTTCCGCCCCCGCATTATCCAATCCGCGGACTTTCAGTTCGCGTCGTAAGCGAATTACGTCGATGAAACAAGGATAAACTCAATGTCGTTTCTACGTGGAAATTAAATGTCGCCCGAATTTCGAACTCCATAGAAAAATTTTCTATACAAATTTCTGCTCGGCGCTTAAAAACCGCGGTCGGCGCCCGCCACTGCGAACGCGGAGAAGGGAAAATTAAAATAATTCTCTCCCATGTTTGTTTCGTCTTCGCATGAAATTCTTTGTCCGAGTTCTCCGAATGGAATGTCAAGGAGCGAACGCGCAAATAAACTCGCCCCTTTCTGACAAAACAATTGCGTTAACTTTTCCGCCGTGCCACGCAATTACAGTTATATAATATAAAAATCATTGTAGCAGCGGGATTCCCTTGTGTTTCTGGCAACACACTGGGTCTTTGCTGGCGCTTTTTTTTTCCACCGAACACGGAGATCGAGGAAAAAGCCTTTTCATTTTTAACGAACGCCGATGCAGATCCGCGGCGTATTAATAATATCTCTTATTACGTTCAAATATTCCCTTTGTTTGAATAGCCCGGGGTTGAAAATATTACACGTGGCTGGATAGATTCGTAACTGATATTCCCGGTGGAAAATGGGCCGCCAGCTGTGTGAAAGGGTAGAATTGAGACGCGAGTATGACACGAGAGGTGAAGAATGCTCGCCTGCGAGAGGGATGAAAGGGAGAACGGTGCGTGTAGGAGCCGAAGTTTAGGGTGGTGAGGTCAAACGCGAGTCCACGAACCTTGAAAGACCTCCGGCCGACAAATTCTTCGGAGAAATATGATCGGGGAATAATCCTTGACTCTGGTACTCGATAGCGGCGAGATGGATAAAGTTACCGACGGTTTGCGCCCGTGGAAAGTATAACAGATCCTCGGCGAAGGAGCATTGGCAGCCCGGCCACGCGTCGCTTCAGACTGAAATGATTTTCCTGCGCTGCGGTTGAAGCATTAAAATAGACCGTTCTCGGACTCGTTGGAATAAGAACGTGTGTCAACGTTAAAAAGTAGCGCAAAACCGCGGGGAAACATTTGTAGGTTGGACGGGGAACCTGTCGCGCAGAAAATCTGTCGTTTGCTCGGAGACCGTCCGAGGAACGAGCGTTGTTCTCGATGGCCGATCGAACGTAAAAACTGCTCCAACTGTCGAGATTGTGGCCGGACGAAGAGTAATGACGCCGCGCAAGTCGCAGAGAATACGGAAGGGGAGAAAAGGTCGAGGGGCGAAGCGAAGGGAGAGCGGCGGAGAAAGATGAGACGGGAATTAAGTGGATGAGGAGAGGTCGAGAAGGAACTGGGACCGAGAGACGGAGCTTGGCCAGCACTTTAATATGTCTTCGACCATCTTCCCACTTGTATGGAATATCGCTTAACTGCAATCCGCCCCGGTTCTTTGTCTCGCTATTTGTGCCCGCCAACCCCCATACAAATTAGACCGTAATAGATGGCCGTTTTGTGTGGAACGACAGGGAAAATAAACGCCTGTTTACGGAGAACACACATGCGGAGTCTCGATGAGGTCGTGGTATTTGTTGATACACGCCCAAAAACCAACGTGCCAGAGCAAGTTGTCGCGTTTGCACGGGATCGACCACTTCGCATTCGGCGCACGTGCCAGTGGAGGAGGCAAATGTTTGACATTTCAGCAGGAGTCGAATAAACGCGATTGTTGACATTTAGTTACGCGTGGACAGGTGCGCGAAGAAAAACGCGATCGCGGATCGTCACCGGAAAATTGAATGCAAACATCGTCGTAACGCGATGTGAACGGGGGGCGCGCGATAATTACTTAAACGTCCCGCGACTCTAAGCGCCGTAGCAACAGTCGCGGCCGAGTTTGCCGTCAAACAATCGAAGGGGCCAGTGGCAACACTCGCGGGAATTATTCTTTTGTCGCGGCAACAGCCTGGAAACGGCACTCGAGTTACATGATCGTTGGCGTTGCGCAATGCCACGCTCCCTTCTTGACATTTTGCATCGCGCAGCGTTCCCATTGTGTGGAGTCGCTGCGACGTTGCGCATGCATTAACATTTATTCGGACAGGTAAATGAAAACAGAGGGGTAATTACGCCCGGTAACAGGGCTGGCCCCGCGCGAGCTGGAGTTTTTGACGAGCAGCCACGAGAACAGGGGGTGGTTTCCCATCGCTTCTGCCGACGCGCAGGCAAGACCGATCGCTTTTTAATCAATTTTAAAAAGCAATTACACGCTCGTTAAGGGCGGAGAGAAATGGATTGAGAACGGGCTCGCGAAATGTCGCGCTGCAGACCCCCGTTCTCGCGGTTATTATTTTTCCAACCCCACTGACACGTTTTTGCATGACGGCGTTACATGATTGATGCGTGAAAAATGCTACACCCGCGAGCTTTCTGCCGCGACTGTAGGGAGCAATTTTGCCGCGATTTGTCCTGGACTTTCGCCGCGAAATTTTAGTGCTCACCGTGACGTCAGCTGGGATAAGAAGACTGCGCCGAGCATCGCCCGGAGACATTTGGAGGAAAAGCTTCGGCAACATTCTGAAGTATGTCCACTTAAACGGATCGAGGAGACTCGTCTCCGGGGGGAAGTCTCAAGGAAACTAATTGCCCGGATTCTATTCACCTCCGAACTTTATTTCCATTCACCGGGTAGTCGGCGTCGTTTGCCGGATTCAATTTTCGTCGACGGTGAAATGCACTTCCGGTGCTGGTTTCCGCGCCGCGGCGTCACGCGCGACCCGAAACACCGGGGCGCCGAAAGTGGCAAGGAACGGCCCGGAAACGTGCAATCGTCCGATTGTCCGTTTTTATGAAAAGCTTCGGTGCGCGCGCGCGCGTGTTGTTATTCGCCGCGGGAAAGTATTGGCACTGTCGACAAATAACGCAGCTCAACTACACGTTCCAACTCCTTCGATTAAGGTCAAGACAAATGGAGCCGGATGTCGGTCGGAAATTAAAATCTCGAGGACGAGCCGCTCGTTAAGCGCCCGACTGCTACGATCGAACGGGAAACCACCACCCAGCTCCACGAAATTCGACGAGAAACTTGTGGCACGATTGAATTTTTACTCCTGACGCATCAATCCCTCGCATTCTCCACTTCTCCGTGCGGTGGAGAGGCCATAAGTAATTCCCGCTTCGTAGAACGTCCGGCGATTTCTTGTATAAAAGAGAAACGAGGTCCGCGTTAATGAAATAGGATGAACACTTTCCACGACTAATCCTTTCACATTTCGTGGGGAGAATTCTTGTGTCGATATAATACACTGTTCCGCGCTAACGAATTCCAAAGGGAACTCGGGCGCAGGGGACGATCGTCAAAGAGTGTTGGGGTTATTGAATAAAACAACCTGCCACGCACAATTGTTGTGAAACTAGTAATAAATGTATTTATTAAGATATGGTTGAATAAGAAAAGTATGTAGGGTAGATGTCCCAATTACTGCCAGTGTCCCAATTACTGCCACTTGATTTATTATATGTAATAAAAGCGTAACGTATAAAAAGAAATGTACAAAAAATAGTTATTATTCAATGGAGATTCTGATTTACATTAAAATAAAAAAATATATGTACTCATATGTACCTAGGACAAGATGATTTTTGAGGTGACAGTTATAGGTACACTAGGATCGCTCGCGAATTTTAATGAATTATTAATAAATTCTTCATATTTAATTCATAAAACTATTTTTTTTTAATGAAAGAGATGTTAAATAATATTATGTTTCAAACTGAAACAATTTTTAGGTTACACAACACGCGAAATAATTAAATGAAGTGCGGTTATAATCTTAAGGTGGCAGTAATTGGGACATCTACCCTACTCAGTATTCACGCGTGGCACGCCGTGACGCCGTTGAACAAAGGTACGTGAAGACTGCGACGATATCGAAAAAACAAAAGGAACGACGGCGACGACGCCTCAGTCATTAAAACAAAAACGCAGCAACTACTGTTGCTGACCACAGTGCATGGCAAAGCCGAATACACCGGGTATCAATTCTAACAAAGAGTTTGCTCCAACTGCTGTAGGAAATAACTTTTAGTAACGTTCCAGGTAGACTCGCGGGCAAATCGACGCGCAAAGCTGAAGGTTCGCCAGCAATCACGAGCCCATCTCCTACCTCCATCATCCGTTAATTCAAAATCACCCCGTGTAACCTATGTCACCCCCTAAAATGACGCCCCGAAATGGAAACCAGCCACCGGTGATTATAATACGGTTCCCGATGCTCGGATCGTTCCAATTCACGCACGCGAGCGAAAACCTGCCAGAAGGGAAGTCCATTTGCACGCTTGGCGCATAAAACAAACAGAATTACAGGGAGCATGTAAGCGCGCTTACTGCGAAACAATTACGGGGGCCGAACGAATGCGAGGTGTATTTGCATGAGAGCCGCGTTTTCTCGCTCGTGGTCCTCACAGCGGAGGCTCATTTCAAACTTATTACTCTGCCGGGCGAAAAGAACGGCAAGCTAGTTTTGGCTCTGACGACGTTCGCGAATAAGAATACGCATTAACATACCGCGCTAACCTTTCAGCTACTTCGCGCGACTTGACTTTAATTAAATTCCTTTGAAATCCGTTTCAATATGATTTCCCGCGCAGTCACGGCCGTGGGTGAATTATGCTTAATAGCACAGAACAATGAACGCTGGCGTTCGCTTGACATCAGAAATTCCCCTATTCGCCCACGTAGCGGCGGGCGAACGCGGGCCCACGCTCGGCGAGCCTCCACTTTTCCAAACGGAGAGCCAGCGAGGAGAATATTTTCTTGCGCTCTCATGGAGAAATTCGGGGGTAACGCAACGTTGACCTACATACATTGCGCATACATTGCTTTTAAGGGCGGTAAAAAAGGCAGCCGGGGGGATGACAGAGTGAGCGAAACGAATGGAAAAGGCGATCCTACGCTTCCTGGGCAACGAATTCCCGCGAATGCCTCGGGAACGATTCGTTCTGAACTCCACACGCTTCCGTTTCCCTTCTGGGCCAGCGGAAATTTCAGGAACGACCTGAAAATAGTTGCGCCATCCGACATCGAGCCAGTGTGTAACGGGCCGTCAGTCCCTGGCAGGGATACCACCCCCGGCTTCGGGACTCCAAGTTTCGAGATAAATCGGCCTGCTTGGACGGATGTTCTGCTTCGAAGCCGGCATACCCGCAACGTTATATTACTTGCCGAACTTTCTTTTTCCTTTCTTCCGTCGCGACTGCTGCCGTCCGGGTCGAGGGGGGGGGGGGGGGCGCGTCGAGGTGGATTGCATGAGCAACACGGACGCCAACTGTTGGCTAACGACACCACCGTAGCGTCCGGAATAGGAAAAGTTTCCACCCTTCGGGCGAAAAATTCATTAAGTCGTCCGGCTCGCGGCGGGCTCCGTTGGCCTTTCCGCGTTTCCGGTGATGGCCCGTTTTGCGGTGACAATTGTTGGCACGCGGGACAACGATTAACCGCACGCGTGTACCTTTCCCTCTCAAACTTTCGTGCTCCCCTGTTTTTTCACGCTATTGTTCGAGTAAGACGAGCTGGCCTGCTCGTCATGGTCTGACCATCCGCGGACCGAGAATACTACTGCGTTCCAACCGTCTGACAGTTCGTCACTACTTACTAGCGATTTCGACATAAAAGAGGTGTGCTCTTGAATAATTCGGCGGAAATAATGTGTTCCAATCAATTGAATGCTTTGCGAAAATGTGTTTGATGGGCTCTGAAATGATGTTGAACGTTACGTATTAATGCCTCTTAGCGGAGATCATTAATACGGGATAGCGTTTGGAACGTTTACGTGATTACACAGTAATCCATCGAAACGTTACGAGATAAGTGCAGTTAATGAAAGGAATTTTATTGCAATTAACCCTTTCGGTACCAGCGCCGGATATATCCGGCATCCATCTGATGACCTGTGTGTACCAGTGCCGGATATATCCGGCGTCACCGGACGAGCCGTCGTTCCTAGCGCCGACTTTAGTCGGCATCTCCGATAGTTTAAAAAAAAAAAAAAAAAAATTAGTCAAAAGCACTTTCGCGGAAATGTACGCCGTACTGAAAGGGTTAAACATTGGAGCTAAATTAATAAGTTGTGAATGGGTTGTTCAAGACTGAAGATCATTGTGACTCACTTCGACTGCGCGCGTAGCAACAATGACCCTTCCAACAAGAAGAAACAGTTTTCTGTTGTGAAGCTGATGATCACTTTTGAGTTTCGAGGATCGTAGAGAAATATCTTGGCGGGTTCGCGTGGAGAGAGGCAGTTTTAAACGAAGAACCTGTTGGGTACTCGGAAGGTGATCGATGGCCCCTCGACGGGAAATGTTTCTTTATTTATCCGACTTGCAAGCTCACCAATTTACGCAAATGGCTTTCCGCGCGTCGAATCGATAGCTTGTAGAAGAAATATTTTCACGGCGTTACAGGATTAATCGGGCTTCGAGTCGTGCAATTAAAGGCACTGAATCATCTGTACTTTAATGAAACTGGCCTCCCCCCGATGGCCAAGCATCTGAAGTGGCGGGTCGAAAGGTTTCACCGAGTTAAATACTCTCGAAATACCGATGCCATGCTTCTGTCTGGAATTTCTTTTACTCGGAATCCAGGGACCCGCAGTTTCACTGACACAAGTAAAATTATTGGATGCGCAGCCTTCGAGGGTAGAACCCCTGTTTCATCGTGTGACGCCTGCTCATACGAATATTCGTAATTTCAACCTTCCCTCGCTGAAGGGCAGACTCGACCCTGGATTTCGAAACGAGGGGACACGGGGTTTGCGTATGAATTTCTGGGTGAATGCGAAAATATCTCATACGGGAGTCGCGAGATTGCGGAGCGGCCGAGATGGTCTCGTTTCAAAGAAATTTATCACAGAAATAGAATATGTATCGACGTGTTTGTTCTTTTTAGTTGCGTAATTCAACGGCAAAATGTCCAGAACAATGCAGCAACGGGTTCGGTAACGTTGCAAACATAAACGCGAGGCTGAACAAAATTATTTTTATTTCCGACGAACCAGGTCAAAGCTACAGTGGTTACCGTAAAGTGCTTAAATAAAAAACGCTGCCGGGAGATCGCCTATAATTACATTTTTTACTTAGATATCGCATTGCAAAAAAAACTACAAGATCTTTAAAATATATACTTTCGAATATACAACTGCTTATTTAAAAAAGTCTTTCAGTTTTTAAAAAAAATCCCGAAAATACTTGAGTTTTTCAACGCCATTAAAAAATTAATTTAACAGAACGAAAACAGCTAAATTTTTAGTAAAAATTCAATATCGTTTTCAAAATGCTGTCATTCTGCAAGTTTATATTTTTAGGGGCCCTCCGTTGGAGAGCCATAATAATGAAAATAAACCTTAGTTTTTCCATTTTCGATGACTCCAACAGTCCCCAAAACTGGCAGTTACACTGCAGCACCCTTCGAAACGAAAAATATTGATACTTACGCCAATGAAAAACACGCGAAAATACAGGGAAACGAAGGGCAACTGGTCCTTACGCCACTGCGTCCTGCAGCTGCCTTGCAAAAATGGTCGTCCTCTGAAGGTAGCCGGTAAACACTGCTGCGTCAGTTATGTTTACTTCCTGCTGCATGCGTATGCATTTCCGGGATTTATGTGGGTCAGTCGGTCAGTCCCCACTCCCCGGGGTAGAGAACTTTAAACTGCCGTAACTCAGCGTAGAGCATTCGGATTTGCCTCGAACAATCTCGAAATTAAGGGGTGCGACTTCCTCTACCTGACGAGCTGTCGCTAAGGATTCTCGAGTGTTTGGAACATCCTCCGTATCCTGCTGCACCTGCTCGATCACGCAGGGTGCCAAGCTACCGTCTACGTCTGTGCGGAAAATTCTCGCATTATCATTTCCCCAGGGGCACCGTGGGACGTGGTCTACGTAGCCGCGCGATCCCTCGATATATCTACGCCCGCAACGGAGTTCCCGCGGCGAGCGTATCCGTTTCGCGAGCCGGGACAATATCTCATCGACGCTCCAGACGCAAGGAAGCAAGTGGAGAGTTTGTTGGCCGCGCGCGTATTTGTTGCGCCGCCCAGAGCTTCGTTTTTTTCACTTTGCTGCTAGCCTCGCCGCGGCGCTGATCTGGCCGCTGGGAGAGCGACGGTCGACGAGCATCTATCGCGCGAAACGACAGCCTGCGCTTTCCTTCTGCCGCGCCCAGCTTTCTCGAGCTTCGCTCATGCGAGTCGGCGTTCTCCCCTGCGAAGCGGTCCCCGCCAACCCCCTCGTTGCCCGACCGTGAGAATTTAAGGGTGGTGTCTGCGTGTCTGCGTCTCGATTTCGGCGCGTCCTTATCGTTCGTAATTCGTCCCGGAGAAAGTGGAACGTTTCTGCTCCAATGCGCCCCGCGCTCTGTCCTTCAACGTGGAAAATTGTCCCCCGGTCTCGAGGTGCATTTCGCCCCCACCAATAATCGCGAGCTCTAGGCTCGGTTAAAGTTCACGGCGACGCGATAGCGAGCAAGGGGCGCGTGTCTACAGACGACGTCCAAGTAACGGGGCGGTGCGCGAAATGAGCGCTGAAGAATTCAAGCGATCCCGAAGGTGTCATCCGTGACAAAGCGTCGACATTCGGGAGAGGGAGCGACAAAAATCTGCCCTGACGGTGAATGGCTGGAGCATCAGTCGGCCGTCAAGCGGAAGCTTGTCAAATGACCCATGCCTGGTAATAAACAGCGAGGCACCGGCAAACTGGCCCGGTGATATTTTTCACCCCTAGTGCCCGGGCTTCGGTTTCGAGACGCTGTATAATGCACCCGCGCCGGGCAAATACAAACGGGCGCATAATGCACGGCGGTGGTAAATAATGCATGTTTCTCGCATCAAGAGTACTCTATAAATATATTATACGTCAGCTTTTCCAGCGAGCCGGCGACACGACGCGGCGTTTCCACCGGGTGGGCCGTGGGAAACGTGGGGGTGAACCGGGCGAAACAGCCGACAAATAATCCTAGGGAGGTGGCAGTTCTCGCGGCGCATCCGCCAAACACAATACCTCGCAATTTAGTGTAACTGCGCTCCTTTAACTGCGGAGGAATTTCAATAAGCGCGGAGCCGTGGCCGAGGGACGCGCGATTTTTCGCCAGCCGGAAGTTTCGCTAGGAACGAATGAGGGGTGGATGTGGAAGGATTGGGAAGCGGAGCGAGAGGCAGAAAAACCCAAATGGTTTCGAACGCCGTTCGAGAATGCCGGGCGGTTTTTCTTTTGCGGCGCGTCGGTTTCGATGCCGGGCGCAACGATACGTGCCGGACGCGCATCGACGCGTGCGACTCGCAGCATGTATACGCTCGCGAGCCGCAATAATAACGCCGGGGGATGACGAATAACGCGCCGCCGATGCATTATGCAATAGACTAAAATATTCATGATCGCTGTTTCCTGCGCCGGCTATTGAACCGTGGCCGGTCATGATTTGCAGCTCGACTATCGGCAAACGCTTCGCCGCGATTGTCAACGTTGAAAAATTGATGCTGACGCTCTGGCATCGCGACGGAAGGGATAATTGAGGGCACGCGTGCAGTAGAACGACGCTTGGAGCGTGCGATACACGGCGTCGTAATCCCAGGTAGCGAAGCGGTGAGTTGTTTTCTTAAATAGATTATGCTGGCGTTAGGGCGGGGAAGCGAAGTGTACCTACACTTTCGGATAGGAAAGTATGCACCTTTAACGCGGCAGCGCGCGCAGCTGTGCGGCTTGAGTGAGATTTGTTCCAAGTACCTGCGATAGAACTGGTAGCTCCTCGCGTTCATTGTTTCCTACAACGGCTCCGACTCGGCCCCCTTTACTCTTACCTGGAACAAGGAATGATACCAGTTAGTTGCAATATCCCGCCATTACGCGGAATACTGAAACGTCATAGAAGCCTCCGATAATGGTTTCATAGAGGGAAAAAGCGAGCTGAGCTCCGGCAGCAGATATTGCCACTCTCGAAATGACTTGCCCGTGCAGCCAAGTGAAAGACGTACATAGGTGCGCGGGAAAATTGAACAGCATTCGCCTTTTAATTTCGTGCTCGTTTACGCGGTCGAGGCTGCTCCGCCGGAAATTCAGTTCCGCCTCCGTGATTTCTCTTTGGGCAAGAACAATCACAGTTTTTCAACGAATATTCGGCTTTAAATGACACCCACCGTACAATATCCAATTTCACTACCCCCGCTAGAACTCGATTACGAATTGAAACCAGACACCTATATTTCTCACACAAATGAATATTTGGAATGTGATATTTATACCGAAATAAAATGCAGTAGACAGTAAATTCAGCGGGAGATGGCTGAATATTAAACGGTGTCAAGAGATCACTGTTTAAAGCGGTGGCATTTTTAATACTTACCTCGGGCTGTCCCGCAGCCGAGGCTGCGACTCGTATTACGGTGTCTTTGCCCGAGATAGTTACATCCCTGTTTCTCGTTCTCCTTGGCGCGGCGCAAGAAACTAAGACGCGAGAGTGTTCTTCGCGGGAACGCACACTTCACTTTTTATAGGGATTTTATTCCTCCGCCGCCGCGCCGAGGGAAAACCAGCGCGGCACAACTGTCTGGCAAGTTCCTAAAGCAGCCGAGTGCCTCCACGGGGGTTTCTTCTGATCCTCAGGCAGTCGGGTTCACGCGTATACTTTTATTTTCCTCCGCGCACCGCGTTCCCACCGCGAAAAACATTTCGGTTTCGCGCTGACGGGCAAGTGGCGCAACAAATATTTCTTGCCGACCACGAGCTGCTGCGAGGGGATCATCAGTTTGACATCTAATTTCCAAGGCTCTCGCGATAGGGGGAAATGACCAGGGGGCACGTGACCGAAGGTGTTAGCGGAAAAAGAGCCTCGGGCAACGGGACTAACCAACTTTTCTTTTTTCAAGTCGCAGTCTTCGGCAGTTAGACTAAAGGCTCCGACATACTGGAGCACGCACAGTCTGTCAGTCACTTTAAAATTTTAATGGAGCCACCAGTATTTCTCAGTGTTGTTCCGGTGTTTGTCTGCGTGGTCGTAAATTGTTGGCTTGTATTTAAATACGCATCGTGGGATCCGCTTAAACAACTCCACCAACGCCGACCCTCCAAGAGCCCTTCTCTTCCAAACTCTACATATATTGTAGGAGACGGAAAAAAGGAAAGCCACGGGCGCCGGGAATCGAACCCGGGCCGCCCGCGTGCTGATCAGCAGCGTTAGCCACACCGGCTACGCCGACTCTCCACGCTTCCTATCTTCCGAACTCCTCATAAATGGACGCCACCTATGTGCTAATTCACACACTAGGCCGTTGCCTAAATGCCTAAACTCTTACAATATCAAACTAACTATGGGCCAATGTCGCGCCATAGGCCGCTCTCAAACGCCAAATGCCTGTAAAGGAGAAGGTCGAGCACGGCGAAACCGGCGACAGTCAGCAGCCGTTAGAATGCTTTAAAGTAAAGTGTCACGGGCCTGCTCTTTATCCGCAAGGTCCCGTGACAGGGTGACAGTTTTTCCCCGTGAACCCCGCGGCGCGGCGCCGGGACACGGGCGCGAAAATAAATTCGTGAAAAGGGGGCGAACGCCGGACGTCCGTTCTTCGTAATAAACTACGCTTGCTGCTGCGGAAATATTCGCGTCTACATTCAGCGGCCACGCCGGAAAACAACCGTGTTCGCGTGGAAAATAGAGGGCTACAAGTCGAAAATTCCCCCTCCGCTTACCGTTAAATTATGTTGGCCACACTTCAAACGTCCTTGTCTGCCTTGCATTCATTGCGAGCTGAATTTATGGCTGCATGCTCCCGGTAACGCTTATCTTTCGCGTGTCACGCGGATCTTCAGCTCCGTTTCCTTATTGTCAGAAACAGCAAAGCGGAGTTCTGCTACTGTAGCTGAGTAATTCCTGACAAATTGTCCCCTGACCTGAACACGCGGACGTTCAACTAGTCTCTAATTGTATCGCAGGATCTTTCCGCCGTACACTACTTCATCCCGGTTTAATCTCCAGAGATCCAGAAACTTCCCGATCGCTATCCGCGCGGCGGGGAGCCCGCAGAAGATCCAACGATGTCTCGATGTCGACCACGTTTCTCGTTACCGGCTACAAAAACTGTTCCAATTAGAGACAGAATTAAATGATTTCCGTGAAGTTAGACTGAACGATCCGGCGCTCGTTATCCCTCGTTCATCTACACCCACACAGTTCGCGGAGCAACTTGTGCCGTTCGTTTAATGAGTGCACGTCGAGCTAAACAAAGGCAATCGAACCGTGAGAAGAAAAATATTCCTTAATGAGAATCGCGACCAGACTGTTGGAAAATGCGACACGGTTGGTGTTAGATAGCCGGTAATCGCGATTCTTTCCCCCGTATAATTAATATCAGTAATTGCAATGTCAACAGCAGAAATGATCAATTGTTTTGCGGAGCGATATCAAGCAGCTCGTTCGTATTACCTACTTTGCGACGGAGTGTGGCGAAAATTCTATAGAACCTCGCAGAGGGAAAATACTTCCAACGTAGCACGGCGAAAGGGGCACTGCGAGTTATTTATTAACATCCCGTGACATTTCGACAGTTCATTATTTTCGTATTACGACTTCCACGTTCGTTATACTAATGAAATATCAAATCAATCCAGCATAACTTCGTGACGTTTCGTGTCGCCCGATACGCGCGCCGTATTTTGTTGAATCGATCATCATGTTTTACGCTGCTGCTTGACTGCGCGCGAAAGAACGTGTAATCAAAGCTGCATGAGAAGATTGAAAAGCGTGACAGGGGACGTTTTGATTCGGTGATTGTTATCAAAGGAGTGGGCTGGTATGAATCGCCAAAGGATCAAAGTAAATAGCTGAATAGAAGCGTGCGTACGCCTCGCGGCCGAATGTACGGTCGAAAAATGGTCGGACCGCGAGGTCGTACCTGGTTCTCTGCCTGCAACGAGACGTTTCACGCGTCGAAAACGATGCATTCCTCGGCAGAAAGCCGCGAACGCCAGAATACACGCCGTACTGCTGGAATTCCTGGTGGTTGCCGACGCAATCACTTGATCGGTGCGCGGCGACCGAGAGAATACAGTCGGCTCGCTGAAGGAGCAGAGACTGAGACGCGGGGGAAGGTCCTTTGTGTCCTGCCGTTTACCACACTTGGAGTCTGACTGCGTTACCGAGTACCTCCGCTCGCAGGCTCCCCTTTTCTCTGCTGCCGAGCTCCGTTTACCCCGTTCTCTCCCCCATCCTTTCCTTTGCGTTTCCGTCTCCGCGACGGTATTGTCGCAGCAGTATCGATGAGGAAACGTAGCGGGAATCCAGGGCGAGTATACATGCGTACGTGGCACGCAGCGAGATGCACAGCCGCAGCCACTGAGCCAGGAACGATTTAATTGGGATCGTAGGGTTCAGCTTGCAAGCAGATACGGATACGCTCGCGAGGCGAGAGATCCTTGTTTACCATTGCCTTAAATGACTTGAAATAGATGGAGCATCCAAGTAACACGACCCGAGTATCAGTTCTTTTCGCGAAGCATCCCCATCGGACAATCTGCCCGTGTATGAAAAGCAACGCGTTGCAACGGCACCCACCACAAAGTCGAAGCAATCTTGCCCGAAACGCGCGACGCTGTTATCATTCGCCCCGAGCGCAAACATCAAGCGTGACACTCGTCAGATCGGCTGTCTCTCGTTCGCGTTCCTCTGGCTCCTCCGGTTCCCTCGTCGAGAGGCTTGCGCCGCCGCCGCGTTCGCGCGGCAGCCAACCGGGTCGTTTCGCTCGGCGACGCGTAATTTTACAATACAGGAGCGCGTGAGCGTGGGAGGCGCACGACACGACACGACAAACACACGGGCAGAAGGAAGGAGAAGGTATACAAAGCTCGGCCGAGGGTAAATGTTTACGCACCTAAAGTTACGCGTTCCAGCGACGGGATTACAGGACGTACGAGGGAGGCCGGCGCGGCGTCGGCGTCGCCGTCGACGGCGCGATGTATCAGGAGAATTAAATTTAATGAATCCCCATAACGTTGGGGCACTGCATTATCCGACATCCTCTCGGCGTACTTTGTCCAGCTTATACGACCGCCAAGGCGAAAGGCTGCCGTAATTCGATTTAGCAAATGCGCCAGCAACGCTGTTACGGCCCCTGCTAATCTAGGCTCTTCGCTTTTCGACCCCAACGGTGGCGTGCCTCGTGCCTAGTGCCTCGCGCAACGCAGTTCCGTCAATCGTCTATGGAGGATTCAGAGCGTTTGCGCGCCTCGCACAGATGAAAAGCACGGTACTCCTTTTTCAACCGGAGCGTCCCAGGTTCGCTGCTATTCAAAGGGATTCCCAGAGATCGTAAATCTCGTTTACGTTTAAATCGCGACGAACATCCATCTGACACCGTTCGTTAAATCAATGCCGTAGCATCGCTGCAATTGTACAGCTCGAGTATTAACACTGGTGCTGGTGCTTGCTGTTAATATCCTTTCCTCCTGGAAGACGCGAGCATTCGAGTAGAAAACACGCGAAGGGAATGATAAAAATGCAGTGAAACGGTGACATCGATTGACGGCTAATTCCCGAAATAGCAAACTTCACTTTGGTCCCGCTCCATCTGTGTCACCAGAGGCAAATTGTGTAACAGCAAACTTGCCAAGGACTACGGGATCCCCTCCCAATGATATTTCGCTGACAGTCGAGCGAACAAAATCTCACCATCGCGATCTGTTAAGGACAGTCCCGAGGATGAGAGTACTTTGCTCGTTTCCAAGTTTATTCGTTCATAGCCCGGAGGATCGCGGAATCTTTGCTTTAACCAGGAAACTTTAACCAGAACTTTGGAGATTTACAGTCTCCTTCGGAGTCTCCGTAACGACTGACCTATTATAAACAGACGTGAACGAGAGACTCGGACGATGAGGGACTTGAGAAATAGCGGATCAGCCTTTCTCGAAATCAACAGCGTGGAATGAGTCGCTGTTTCGAAGGAGACGGCAAGCTTCGCCACCGTCCGACGCACAGTGGTCTGGAAAGCGGCGTTTTGTGGCCAAAATTCTGATCTTTCTGAAACTTGGTGATTAAGGGTTTTTGAGGTCGCTGATAACGAATTTGGCACCAAAAATTCAAAATTCAAAATGGCGGATTCAATATGGCGCGCATTGTGGTCTGGAAAGCAGTATTTTATAGTCAAAATTAAAAATCATAGCCGTACTAGAGAAAAAAGAGAAAGAAGATTCAGCTCTAACATTATCTTTGACTTAAAAAAAAATAAAACATTAAAAATACACGCGTACGGGACGCCCAAACACCTCGAGCGTCATTTCTAAAAGTCTGCATAAAATTGAAGGTTGCAGGAGGTTGCACTTGAAATTAACATGCTCTTGTTAACAATTGTGTAAGCTATCATGTAAAAAAAGTCCGATAAATATAAACATTGCACTATTGGTTCATAGACTAAAAAATGCCTATGACACATATAAATAACTGAAATATACTTCCTTACCTATATAACTGTATGATATAAACACGTATTTTGATGTTCTATAATGAGTAATTACAACAATTAGTTTCACTTAAAATTTCATGATTTACACTTTATAACACTATATCTGATTATAGAATTGCCTGAAATATATAATATGATCGGAGTTTGAAGGTTTCGGGGGTTATCAATACATAGGAAAAAAAAATTTCTGTAAACATTGAAGTTGAAAAATTGACTTTTGGCCACAAAACGCCGCTTTCCAGACCACTGTGCGTCGCGACGTTGAGATTCACTTTTCTCTACCATTTCGAGATGCGCGGGATTTCTTGGATGGCTATCGCGATGCTTATCGGTCTTGCTTCGGAATTCGTTTGGCACGATGGTCGACGCCACGTCGATAGGAATCTGCGACGCGAATTCGCGTCCAATCAAACGATTTATGGGTGCGTTGTGTCGAATAGGGCGACTATAACAATCGCCGCGAGGGGCAGAACCGTAAAATTTCCACGGCAACCCTCATAAAAGCCACTTACGTCGCGGAAGCGGTTGCGGTTTTGTTGATGACACGGAACGGCATAAGTATAAACCGCAACACCTTCCCGGCAATAATATTTGATGGCCAGCGGCGATAGGATTGTTGTGTCCTCGCGACCGAGAAACGCTCGGGATTAATCTCATTGCTAGCCATTGTCGCAGTCGCCGTGAAAGTGTAATTGGTATCGCAAGAAGTTCCGAATGGATGGTCCAACTTGGACAGTACGAGACTACTCGAACCCGCTGGCCTCGGAGCGTGTGAGAAATAAAGTGCGAACAGTTAGGGGGGGTTGGCGTTGTTAAAGCTATCCGGCCCTGGATTCACCACTCGTCGGCAACGATGGCGCGCAAACTTGACGAGCTTATCAGGAAGGAAAGTAAACATCCCCGAGACCTCTCCGGAGGATTGGAAAACGTTTAGGGGCGGCAGCGCGAGTCACGAGCACTGTTTGCACTGACAGCTTCGAGGGGAGTGTCCTTCCCTCCAGCCTCCCTCGTTACGGTGAAAAATACAGTTAAAAATGGTCTCGTAAATTCTTCCGCGAGTGCAATAAAGCCCCTACGTCCGCAGCTATCGCGTTACGTAACCATTCGCTAACGAACACAGCCCCCGCGCGCGATCTCCCACACAAAAATATTATTCCAGAAGGTTTCTCCGTCCCTTCTCTGGCGCCCATCGCCGCAGAATAGAAAATCGATTCAACGTCTGAATACTTAATGCAGCCAACCACTCTCTTTCGCGCGACTATCCCTCCAGCGCTGCCGGTCGCCGCGCCGCCGCGCCGCGCGCCGCAGACTCCAGGATCCCGGGATAATGAAGCAGAAATTATTTAAACAAATGCCGATTATCATGGAGAAACTTTCGCTGGCTCGCGCGCTCACCCCGCCCACCGGGACCGGTTCGATCCAGGATGGTCCAAGTTCGAACTTTCAGCGGCTCTGGCACGGGGGAAAAGGGTTCGGCAGGGGGTCAAACCACAACTTTGCTCAGCTCCCGTGTAGCCAGGCGGAGGCGTCCATTATAATGCGTCGCAACTTTGCGCCAGAAACGAGTTCCCAGATATTTCTTCATTAGATTCTTCCGCGTTGTTGATCATACAGTCTTGGTAAACAATCTCGTCGCCCCTTCCGGCAACGGAGCAGAGAGTTTCGAACGTGTAAAACGATTACGGCGAATTCTCTGGATGCTGTTGGTCGAACGAACTGTCACTCCTCGCGCCGGGCGTTGCGGCGTCTGACAAATGGCACGCTCTACTACTTGGACGCGTGCGAATCCCGCGGCTGGCGAATCATAAGTCACGACTCCCTGCATTTCCCTTTGCGAAAGCTCGCCGAAATCGTCTCGACGCCCCTTCGATGACTAGGGAACTAGGGAAAAGGGTCGCCGATGCCATTCGGAAATCGAATTTCCATATGGCAACTCC
This sequence comes from Andrena fulva, assembly GCA_946251845.1. Lineage (NCBI taxonomy): Eukaryota > Metazoa > Arthropoda > Insecta > Hymenoptera > Andrenidae > Andrena > Andrena fulva. The sequence continues at coordinate 52,536,128 of OX276329.1, read as the reverse complement.
TCTACACCAGGCGTTAAACAGTTAGCAGTCCGTTGGCAGTCAGCCAGCAGTGAATCGACTATTAATTAGCAATCAGCTGGCTATCAGTCGGCAGTCAGTCGGTAATTAGTTGGGGCTGAATTGACAATCAGTCCATGGTCGATCGGCAAGCAACAGATAGCAGTTAGTAATAATCGGTCACTTGTCAGGGGGAGACAATTTCCCTTAGAAGTAAAGAAGCGCACGTACCGTAAAATGGGGGAACATTGGCAGAAGGGGATAACATTGACACATGCCGGGGCTACATTGGCACCTATACGCATGAACATATAAAGTCGCATTCGAGATCGAGATTTTAGGTATTCAATTGTTTCAACGTTTGCGGTTAGATATCCAATAATCGCCTGTCAAATAGATAACTTTGTTACGTTATACATTATATTATTAATAACATTAGATCGCAATAATGCCTAGAACTTATACAGCGACTAACGGGAAGACGATAATGTCTGCAAAATATGTTTATGTAAATGGGAAACATATAAAGGTCCTGACTGGGTGCAATGCATAACGTGTCGTCAGTGGGTCTGCGGAACTTGTAATAGAGGAACCGAAACAATTTCTTATGAATGTCCAGTCTGTCTGGATGACGATTAGATTTTTTTGTTAAGATGTAAAAAATAAAATAAACTAAACAAATTTCAGTGTCAATGTATCTAAAGGTTGGAACCGACTGGTCCAGTAATTTAGTCGAGTAGTGAGTAATTTAGTAATTTACGATTGTTTTACTAAGCTACTTGACTAAATTTTAATATCCACACACGAAAAATGATTAAATTATTTGCTAATCGACTAAACTACTGGACGTGTCTGAACCAGTCTTTACTGACTTCGGAGTAGTAAAACTTAACCTGTTACTGCTATTTATATGATGTGCCAATGTTACCCCGTACCGGCTGGTATTTAACATGTATTAAAGAAGAAAATGACAAAAATTTTATGCATTTTAACACTTGTAGTACAATCACGAAACATGCAATGTTATGATAGGATACTTAAAGCAACTGTAAACATTTTAATTTTTACATTATATAACAAAATGTATCAAAAACCTGCCAATGTTCCCCCATTTTACGGTACGTGTTCGACTACCTCCGCTAACATGGTTTTATTAGGCGGAGACGTAGCTGGAAATTAAAACAATAGAGTGTACATCCAATCGCTTTTAGTGTATGGAACAGCGTAACTGAAGCGAGGCGACGTCGCCCCTGCACTTAGTTCGAGCAGAATTCGAGGAAAATTTAACGATACCGCTGTACGGTGTCTTAATTTCATTTACGGCGAAAGAAACGAGAAATTTCTCGGCTGGAGTGTCAGGTAGAGGGATTCTCGCGGGGAGAAAGACGGCTCTGTGAGCGACTTAATATATTAAGCTCCCATTGTAGACCCGTGACGCGCCCATTCTCTCCTTCCTCCCTCGTTTCTCGCGTACTTATTTCCTCGTTTCGACGGGGCTGCTCTCTGTCAAGCGTCCCCCTTATGCACGCTGCCAATTTTATACCGGCATATTGCGCGATGGCCCGCTAGATCCTTTTACCCCCTAGGAATATTCATCGAGCTAGGTGAGAGGATGGAGCCGTGAGAAACGTGCAAGATTATTATGAGTTGTCCTCGGACGGAACAATGCACGGACGTTCAGAGATGTTTAAGCGTTTAGGAGATCTGAAGCAGCAATTCCGATCGCAGCGAAGCCTCTCAGAGTCTCCCGGTGGCGGACTTGTCAGTTAGCCCACAAAAAAAGTTACCACGGAATCGTCGTTTACTAGGGTAAACGACAACCACCGAGAGCGGAAGCGGTTTCGCGCAGCGAATGGCCCCCCGACTTAACGAGAGACTTCCGCGTGGGCGTGAGCCGCGGGAAACCGCGGGATCGAGAACGATGCGAAGAAAAAAGGACGAGGGGCCAATTGTTTTAATTGCCCGGTGGACGACTAATTGCCACCGCCAATCGCCATGTCCAACCTCCTTCCGTCTCGCATTACAGTTTTCTTCGCCGCGACATGAAAAGTGCAGCCGGCGGGGGAGAATTAAATAATTAGCCACGGCCCTACCCGGGTGCCGAGGAGAAAATTAATTGAAACCCTCATGGAACAAGGGTCGCGATAATTAAAAGGGGAACCTTAGGATCGAAAGGTTCTACGTTTCTGTCGCGCTTCCGCGGAAATCACGCGGAAAATCGAGAGCCCTCCGCCGGAAGAGAAGCTGGAAAGAATTAATCCGCCGCCACGAGAAAGGGAAACACTCGGGAAAAGTGAACAAGGAAATCGGATCTGGCTCCGGCTCGTTAAGTTCCGTAAATGGACGGGACGTTCGCACAGCATGTCCGGTACTCGACGGAACTCCGATTTCGAATCCCTACGCCGTCGACTTGCATCCGATGGCTGACCCCGCTAATTTTTCGAGCTGTTGACTTTTCGGGCCATCCTCCTTGCCTTTGATCTAACGGAAGCTGCGTGTTGTACTCCTAATGCCCCGCTTGCCCTCTGCCAGACTGAAGGGTGCTTAGAAGTTCTTGAATTAAGCAGCTCCGAGTATTTTAATTGAAGAATGACGCAGCCGATGGAAAGTGACGGCCAACGACAACGAAACTCCCCAGTATTTCTGGGCCTCCTCTGGACGAAACTCTGTCGAAGCTTATGCGAAATTTGCAGCTGTTAAGGGCGCCTTCCGTTTCCCTGGGTATTAGTAGCTAAGCTTGCGTATTCCCGTGTCGCAGTGGCCCGGCCATCGCGAATTGAAAGCGCTCGCCAGCTCGGCCAACTTTCATTTAGAAAATTTCTCACGCTCAGCGGAAGCTCAGGGTATCCCCAGGAATTAGAGTGCTTGAAAATCGAGGGATCCCACGGCCAGGATTCAACCCAGGCAGCCACACCTTTTCGCTTCCACGGCCACGTTCAAATTTCTTGTTACTCTTACTGCTTTGTGCCCCTATCGAAACTGATCCAGTCCGGATCATCGCTTTTCAGCATCCAGGATCATCCTCCAACAACGACAAGCTTTCGTTCGAACCTGCACCTTTCACTGCGGATCTTCAGCGGTTAACTCTTGCGGCTGGGGGTGCTTTTAATGTCCACGTACGAGAATTGGTTTTTTTTAATCGCCTACACCGACCGATGGCTGCGGGTTCGTGTAAAAGGAATTGACCCAGAGCTCATGGAATAATCCTTTATAATACGGTATTTTGGTGCACCAAGCTGCTGTTAGGGATTCCGATCCCTTTACTCCTAGTTGGACGCTTTTTCGTTAATCTCTTTCGATTTCTTTCTAATCCTGAGCGTCATATTTTCGTTGATTTTTTAGGTGCCTTAAGGGGACCTCCCACCCTCGAAAATGACCAAAACTTAAAGAACTAGAGGTGCAGCAGAAGGCAGATGAAGGGGCCCTGTACTCAGCTGGCATGGCAGACTAGCTCTGGTGAGTTCAAAAACATGTCCAACTCTAGTAAAAATCACTTCCCTGACTTTAAAGGCGTTTTTCTCAGTTTCACTATTTTTGAAGTTAGCCGACATGATATCTCAAAAACCGTTCGACATAAAGTCTTGAAATTTTCAGCACAGCTATGGCACACCCATAGCTACGATGTGACCTACAATCATCACTGGGAAAATTCTACAACCAGTTTTATAAAGCATTTATAAACTTTTAGTTTTTCTTTAAAATTATAAAATAGTTTCCAAACGTCAGAAAAGTCGTTCAAACTTTGTCTATTGGATTGAAAGTAGGTCACATCATGCGGAGGGATGCCCTGACCTAAATTCTTTCTTTCTTTTTGATTTCAGTCACCTCATTCTCCTGGGAGCATGTCGGCCAGCAGTGATCATCTCAAAAGTGAAAGTTTGCGGTTTGAACTACTGTGGTTTTATTCAGAAGTGAAATTAGGCGCCTATTGACTGAATTATTTTTTTTTATGTTGTGTAAGGCTAGCCCTTTCAGAAATATATCCACTTTCTTCAATATGTCTCATAGTTTTTTCCTGCAATTTTTCAACAAAGAGGCTCATTTTTGGTAATTTTCAGGTGGTCAAGGGTGGGAGGTCCCCTTAATTGTTGACGTAAAGAAAAATACTAAAATCGTGAGCCGCAGATATTAAATCTCTCGGTAGAGTTGATTGTTTGATTAACAGGTCTGATATTCTGTTCGATGGGAAAGGCTCGTTTCGATAAATCGGGCAGAGAGGGTCGAGTGTGCCGTGAGACTGGATGGCGTGACGTGATCGCGTCCACTTTTCCAGAAGGAAATTTCGTTTCGGAGAAAATTCCAGGGTCCAAAGACGCTGTCCCCCCTTAATCCCGTAGGATACCGAACACCCGGTCTCGAAGAAGTTCCTTGCACTCTGTCAAATCCGCCGGTGAATTTAGATGCGACAGCCGCGGCGGTAAAGCTTAAGCCGCGTCTACCTTGTTAAGTTCTGGCTGCTTTAACGAATTCATCGTCATCGAATCGCTAACTATCGGCTCCTCGGAGCTTCGTCCTCGATCTTCTCATTTTCTCTTCCCTCGTCCCATGATCAACGTTAAACCGATACTTTGTCGCCCATCAGCTTGATGAGAAAATGTGGCCAAGAGCGTTCCGCTCGCTTTGCCTTCGTCCACGTTCTCGTGATCAGGCTTCCAGCTGCAACCCTTTAAGAATATCTTGGAGGAAGATATTACAGCGGAGGTACGCCGTGTCGCCGATTCCCGTAATCAGCTGCCTTTGAACCCCAGTGAAACTCGTCACCCAATTTTACCGAAAACGTCAACGGTTCGCGCGAGCGAAGACAGCGTGCAACGTTTTCAAGGTGAATTGACTACGTCGCGGACTAAATGATGCGAAATTATCCGGTAGACTCGTGTACTTGGTTTGCGAGGGATCTAGAGCAATCTAGACGATGGCAAGCCAGTCTGAATAGGCTCCGTCTCCCTCCAGCGCCAGCTCTTGTCAATGGAGACAGCCACAGGGCGATGCACATAGACAGTCGGGCGCACTTTTCACGAGCATGGCCGGATTCTATATTCTGCGCAATAAATACAGCTCGGGATTCGCGGTGGCCCCGAAGGTGAACCTCAATTGAAACGTCCGCCCGCGCATAAACGGCGCTTCCGCGGCAATGGGACAGTCGTCGCTCCTTTTTCCCGCAAATAGGGAGCTTGTTAGAATGGATTACGTTTGTTCGAGTTTCATAATGCGAGCAGGCTTCCCGCGGAGCTTCCTTTAGGGGCTGTTTCAATCGGGCCGCCGTCCCAGGGGAGAAAAGAAGCCACCGTTGACCCCTTGAGTCGTTGCTGCTGCGACAGTAATTGCTGCCAAGCAAGTATATACCTTATTATCGTAGACATGGGCTGCGCGAACGGAGCGTTGACAATTAGTTGGCAATTAGCCGACAATGTATCGCGCGACACGGTGTGCCAATTTGTCCAATAACAAAACCGAACAGTGCAGGCTACCCGGCGGCGGTCGCCCCGCAATTTTTATTCGCCACGAAGCCGCGCCGTAATTCTCAGCCGCTTTTATTTTTCTAGTAACGAGCGCGTCCCTCTTTGCGGGACAAATTTAAAATTACTCGCGCACCGTGTCGCCCCGGTCACTAACTGCACCGCGACGTCGAATAATTTGCGGCGACGAAACCGGGAATAAATAACCAGGCCGGAAGCGCGTGATATAATTAACGTCGGATACGGTCCCGTGAAAAAAAAATCTAATTTCATCTTGACCCGGAAAGCAGGCAAATGCGCGCCGAGAACGTTCCGCTGACATTACACGGAACGGCCATGTGTAATTTGCGACGGGAATGAACCGCGGGCACGACTAAAATCATCCGCGGCCTTGTCAACGCATCGACAAAGACAGTACAACGCAGTTGGGGCCGGCCATCTTTCCTACTTCATTCGAAACGCGTACAGTTGTAGCCGCACCGAGGCAAGCGTATTCACAAAACGATGATTCCGTTAACAGAATTTAACGAACATTATCCAAGGGAATTATCGTTAGAGAAGTGCGTAAAAAAGCTGATGGGAGAATGCAAATGCGTCGAACGTGACCGCGCCGGGGAAATATGCAATGTGGGTAGTGAGGAGAATTAATTTTTCATCAGGCGCGCAACCTTTCGCGGAATATTTTTTCATATTAAGGGCGAATCGTTTTTTGCGAACACCCTTATTTCCATCTATCCGAGGCTGAGCCCGCTCACCGGCGTAATTAGCTTCGTTGAATATTACATGAAGCTCAAATTTATTAAAATGGTCTTCAGCCCCGCGAAATTGCGAGCGAGCCACTACTACGTAAACGATACCCCGTTACACTCGTGATTTTATTAATCTGTTTATCGAGAAATCGTGCCCGGAGAGATGCTTAAACGGGACGCGATCAAGTAATCAGTCTTTGTTCCCGCCGCCCACCCGTCTCCATACGTAATGCCTTCGGGAACCTGTGATTGGCAATTAATTGGTGATTAAAATTTTATAGAGACGCGTAATTTGTTTGTCGGAGTCCACGAATCGCGATACAGTTCATTAGCGACGAGTTCCCGTGTGTCCGGAAACAATTGGTACACCCGAGTCGTCGCCTCTCGAAACAACGAACCGTTCGCAGGTCTCTTGATTTCGATCCCACTGCAGCAGCAATCTCCAATTAGCGTGGGAAAAAAGCAGAGAAGGTGACGCGCCCCGCGAATCTCAGCCGGAGAAGTCGCGGAGAGAAATCTCGAGAATTCCAATATAAAATGCCCTCGAGAACCTGAATGCACCTGCTGCTGTTGCCGCGAATCCCTGGTTCGACGCGCGACGAGAACTGCATCCGTCTCTACGTCGCGCCGCGCCGGTGAAATCCCCTGGCTGGAGTAGTTCTTCGGGGAATACGAGTCGCGTGCATTTCATCCGTCGTCTAGCTGCAGGTGCACGTGTCTTAAGGTTTTACGAGCGTGCTGCACTTTCAGTCCCGTTTCTGCCTTCCCCGCGCGTTCCCCTGTCCGTCCTCAGCCCCGAGCTTCTACCTCGCGAAATGCAATCGTTTGCCAGTTGCATTACACGCTTCCGATACAAGCTCGACTTTCTCGTTAAACTTCGAACGGATTGTCGGGAAGAAAAGGAGGAATAAGTACGAGAGAGTTCCGAGGCGTCTCCCAGTTGTTCCATAATATCGGGGAAGATTATTGCACACTTGCAATCCAGCCGGGGTAAATTGCGGTCGCGATCCCAGATAGAGCGGAATCGCGAGCCCGCGTGGAAGATATCACGGTTGAATTTCTTTGGGGGCCGCTTGGTGGCCGGCAAAGCAACATTAATCAAAATTCCAAGCGTTGCCTCCGCGTGGAAGGTCTCTGCGGATGCAATTTATTAAGCTTCTCCGGGGCCACTTAATTACTTGCAACGCGCGGCCCGCGAGCCCGGCATGTTTTCTTCATCTGGGACGAGAGAAACGGCGACCTGCTGCTCGCGAAACAAAGATCTCACCGCGAGCTGGTACTTTCCAACGATTCCTCCCCTCGATCCGAAGCATTGTTGGCCGAGCTGTGTTCGCGGATAAATCAAATTCGCCGCAAATAAAGTGCGCCAGGTCGCGGGATAAACGACTCCGAACGCTCACAATTAGAACTCGCCCCTCAGTGAAATATGTATCGATCGTGCTCGAAGCGCGGCGGGTCGCGGCGCGGCGGCGGGGGCGGCACGGAACCAGCCAGCGAATATTTTTAACCGTGGCGCCCCGCGCGCAAATCGCTCCCGAATTATTCCCACAGAAATATTGTTGCCGACGCTGGAAGAGGGATGTTCGAATTAAAGCTCGAGCCTCCTATTTCATCGAATATTATTCGACGCGACAGCCGTGGGGCGATCTCCCAGCGCCAGTCGGGCACCCTCGAAATCCGAAGGACCGAGTTCTTCCAGCCATCGGGTCTAAAGTTTCAGGACTCCGTGCTTCCACAGCGACAGAGATATTAACTGTTTAGAATTCCGCGGTTAAGCCGCACGCCGCCAGTTCGGTATACTTAACCAAGTATTTTGGGGCTGCGGGGGCGTGGAGGCGGAGACAGAGCAAAGGAAGTAAGCCGCAGAAGCTTAGAGCGACCCTAGAGTCTTCCTTCCTCTTCGCCGTTCGTCTTCAGCACTTGCGGGGTCAAGTATTTCCTCCACCTTCGTCTCCATCTCCATCCAGGACCATTTTCACGTCGATGCTAACGCGAAGTGATAGCCCGGGGCCGGAATTGCCAGCTGGAAAATATCGCACAACCTAAAGAGTACCTAACCGCGAAGGAATTTATTAACCGAAACAATTCAGCCGCTTAACACACCGCACCGCTTAGCGCGGAAACTCACGCGGGACCCCACCCTCGTGAAAGTCTACCCTCCACCCCCTACCCCCCCCCCCCCCCCTCCATTCGAATCCGTTAATGCGAAAATCGATTATTAATCGAGCGTGAGATTCGTCCCGGACGAAAAAGCAGGGTTCGCCAGGCTTTCTGGTTCGGTTCTTGCGAATTTTCGCAGAGAACAGAGCGCTTACCCAAGACTGACGACGTATTTAACGCCGGAGATTAGGTGGACCAAAGAGGGTACGCGTTAACCACTCCCAGCGGCCAATTTTTTACACTTAATCGGTCGGGCTTTCTGTGCTTTCGTCGGGCGACTTAACGGGGAACGCCGTGCCGTATTCTTTACCCCGCGCGTTATTTACTTGTTGCTCGGGCCGAGGATAAATCTCCGCAGAAACGTATCGATCGGCCTCCCCGAGCGAGACCGAGGGAAATCGATACTCGGCGCCCGATGGAGAAGGAACAGCCGAGCGAAAAAACATTGCATCGATTCCCATTTCTTCGTTGAAATCAGTCGACGGCTCGTGACGTGAAAGACAAGCCGAGGTCGGATTCAAGGGAAACGGAACGGTATTCATGAGACGGATCGTATTATGTGATAGGGGAGGAGTTATTCGAAACGCCTGACGTTACTTCGTATGATTCACACGCCGGCGTAGATATATCGGACGTGAATTCCGCGAGATACCTCGATCTCGGAATTCTCCACGATAAATACACACGCATAAATGTCAATTTTTCAGTTCCCCCCGCGCGAATATGCCATTGGGTAAACGTTATCGAATAAAGGAGAATGTATGCCGCGTACGTGACCCTTCAGACGGCGAGCACCCGCGCCGCCACTGTGCGGAATATATTCATTTCCTGGAATAATTCCGTTGTTTCCGGGGGCAAACGGAAGGCGGCTCTTGCCCGAGCCACGTCCTCGGCGGACTCGCTGAAACTGCGAGAGCGGCGAGGAGTCGTCGCGCGTACCGCGATCTCTCAGAAAGATCCATTCGCTTGATCTCGCCCGACGGAAAAAATCACGTTAAAATGTTGAAGCAGCAGCGGCGGGGTTCTTCGTTCTCTTCGGCATCGATGAGTCTTTTTGTCGGCGCTCGACGTCAAGATTACCGATTTCTGAAGACGTCTGCGTCGCGAGGGGGATGCACCACGGTGGAGAGTTTCTCAAGCACGTAGATGCCGCGTCTCCGTGGCCGGATTACATCGGAATTCCTCTGTTTCGCGGGGTTTTCTATATTCCCGGTGCCCTCTCGCGCGCTATGAAAGGGAGAGATTGGAAATCCTTCGGTGTCGTGGGTATTGCGAATCTGAAAGGCGGAGAGAGGTCGTGTGACACGTGTCACGAATACGCGGGAACCACGCGAGAGCGAAAAATAGACAAATCCTACCCACCCCTTTCCATTTTACTTTCTTCGTGCTCGCGTACGTTGTTTGAAATGCACGTCGGCTGGAGACTCCACTGTCTCTTCATTCTCTACCGAATGCTCGCCTCTCTCATCCTCATTTCAAGGATATTTTATGACGGACGAGCGATCAAACGGTCGTTAAGGGGTTATTCTACTGTGACGGTCGAAGGGAGGAAAAATCGACCCGGCATGACTTCTTTGAGGAAGAGGAAGGTGTTATCTGTGGACAAGGCGTGGCAGATTAGTTGTAAGTAGAATTTTGTTTGCTTAAAACGCATTCTTCTCCAAACGGTATTTTAGCAAATGATATCTGAAATTCTATTTTCCCGATTGGGCTCATCTTGTGCACACATCTGCAGTAGATGGGTCGCTATCGTCCCTAGCAGAATTAGACCAAAATATTGTTCTATTCTAATTTTTTTTTAATTTTATCACCCGAAATAGAGACGAGGAAAAATTGCAAGTCGACACTTAATTTTCAAATTGCAGCCGTTTCAAAAGTTTTTGAAATATCAAGCCAAATCTGCTACCTGCGATAGTCATCCTCGAATAATTTAAAAATCTTATTGGTGTTTTCTTTCAGATGAACAGAACGACCAGACTCTTGGCAACAAATCGAGCAATCTTTTCCGAGGTGGTCGGCTTTCGCGGGCTGTGGCGCCCCCTTTATTTCATATTGTTAACCAAAAGAAATTTATTAGAGTTTAAGATATAATAAATATACAGTAAAAACTCCGGCATAAAAATCTTTCGTTAAGTCCATAAAAGAAAATCCTGAAAGAAGTTGACAAATCGCATGTCACAGTAGAATACCACCACAAGGGATCCCGGGTCTAGAGGACCTCTAAAATTCGAGGCGAAAGCTTCGGAATAGAGCCACGTTAATTCGCGTAACAGGCTTACGCGCCGCGCTAGAGCCGTTGTATTTTTTCGCGAGGTCCTGATCCGAAAAATCTGCAGTCGAAAGAAGCCCGCGAGTCAAACGAGGCGACAGAACGCGTTAGTTAAATCGTAATGCGATGCAATTAATTGCTCCAACAAACACGTATGCTCCGCGCGAGATTTATACGTGCCCGTAAACCGCAAACAAGGGACGGGCTGTTGCCCCGTAGCCGGTGGAAAGAAATGCCCCGGGGCGGAGGGGAAACTGCGCGAGAGCCGGGGCAGAAGCAAAAAAGGAGCGGAGATATACGAAAAGCGGCGCGTAAAGGAAGAACGAAATAGAGAGGACAGTGCAAAGGGAATAGAGCGAATGCGGGCAAACTGGAAGAGCGGAGAAGGAGGAGCAGAGAGAAACATTTTAGCTGGTTATATACAGTACGAGCTGTTGCCAAAAAATATCAAAAATCTTTTGGCCGCCGGCCAGTGGAGGTTGAACAGAAACCGCGGACCGCACGCACGGCGAATAGCCAGCCGAATAATAGGACTTTATTGTTCGACGTAGAGGTCCATGTACGAGCCGTACGTGTTCGTTCATATGTTTTCCACGCAGATATTGCCCCCTCAGGGGGGGTGATCGACGGGCCGCGGCCGGTTCGTTCCAGTCACGATCCATTCGTTCGTACAGAGAAGCCGGCGGACTTGAGGAAACATGGACCGAAAATTAACTGGATCGATAAACCTTTGAACTTTGGCCAGCTGACGAGCACCAGAGAACTACTACCTCAGCCGGCCCGGCGTAATCTTCTTTTCCCTTAATCTTCTGTAATCAGTTTTCTTAAAGTGCAATCTCCAGTTACGGGGGAGCTTCCCTCCCGAGTCTTATGTCTCTCAGCTCCGACTCGAAACATTCTCAGACGTCGGTAATAATTTCAAAGATGAGATCGTAGATCGAATGGTAGAAGCGATTTTGTACAACAGCGAACGGATTACAAGGAACGAACTGCATTTATAATTCTCGATCGAACTGCGCGCAAAGGGAAGCACGAATGGCGCGGAACAGGCAATTCAATAACCCGCCGCTGTCCATCGGGTAAACCAACTTTCTTTGCTTCTCATCTACCCATCCGTTCCCTCCTTGCTCCTCCTACTGCTCCTCCGGCACTAGCATCGCGATTCAAGACCGGCAATAGAAAGTTTTCTAGTTGCCAGCGAACAAGCATTCATAATTAACGATCGAAGTTACACGCCTCGTCCGCGCGCGCGCGCGAGCTAGACCGGGTATTATCATCAATTTCGTGTAATTGCATAACGGGCCTGTATATTAGGGAATAAATTGACGTCCTGTGTCATCTAATTAGCGCGCGCACCCATACTTGGAATTGTTTGAGCGTGTAATTATCGCGAATTTCTCGGGCACCGGTTGGTAATTAGTGATAAAGCGTTATCAAGCTGTATAATCATCAGAGACGGCTACGTTCCCACGTACAATGACACGTCGCCGGAAATCGATACGCGATGTTTTCGCGCTTCAGTTCCTAGACCGTGGCCCGCGACGAGGCAAGTTTATACGCCGGCAGCCTCGCCGATATCGCTTCTGGTCCCGGTCCAATGCGATAGAAATGAATTTCGTTAATGGGGGAAGACGCGGGGGCTCTCCACTCCGTCTTGGCCGCCTCGTTTCACAGCTGAGACATTGCAGAGTCCCCTGTAAATATGGCTGACCAGCAACCCCAAAGGTTCCGGAACCTTTTCATACCCAGGATTCCTCTGCGCCTTGCATCTCCTCGCACAGGTCTCCGTCGGCCGACGGAGGAGCTCTGGCAAGTGACTACTTGAAAGACAGAAGAATCCCTGGACTCGCTCAACAGCACGACGGCGCAATTTCAATCGCGCGAACAGTCAGATCTAGCAACAGGTACTCACCATACCTGCCATGTTTGCACGTAAATTGCGGCAGTTGGTCGAAACTCAAGGGGACCAGCAATTCGTTAGCGCGAGCGTCTCTGTCTGGATGCCGCGCTCTTATTCCACTTCGCTTGCGGCGAAATGGCCAGAATGCCGTAGGTACGCAGCAGAGTTGGGCAAAGCTAATATCTAGATAACATCTAGTTAAAAGGTCCTTACGGTTAGTCGTTAGTCAAAGGGTGACTAAAGATGATTTAGCTTAGGTTTAGGTATGACGCCAGAGCTGAAGCCGGTTATTCAAGGATCTTTAGCTCTTGGGTTGTGACTAACGTGGTTTCAGCTTTCATTCAATTTTTAGTCGAGGAAACGACTAACCGGCGAAAGCCTTTGCGGCCTGACCCGCGCGCGGTCGCCTACCGGTCAGATTCTACAGAATCTGAATTTGTTTATTTTTCATCGTATCAATATGAAAGCGACACCAATGGATTCTTGGTGTTCTCCTGATTAATTGGACAGAAAATAATTTAAATCGGACTATTTTTAACGAAACGGACTTTGAATTCTGCAAACAAATTTCTCACGTAATATTCTTAATTATGGTCCGAATTATATCATTTTTGGGCCCATTTTCATCGGGAAGACATGAGAAATCGATTGGTAATACTTTTATAAACACTTATCAAAAACAGGAAGATTTTATGTGGCCCGTCGGTTTTATTGCTCTCGGCTGTCAACGGGCGGTCTACTGGGGCCCGAAGGTCCTCGCTCGCAAGCGAGAAAGCAAAACGGTGGGGTGGGTAGGTCTTTCCCGATATTCCGAGCCCAAAGGCTTCTCAACAATCGAAAGATTGTACATACATATTCTTTCTGATGCTTTCGCCTACAATTATTATGGTGGGTTAATTAACAAAAAAAAAAAAAACAAACGTTGGCAAACTGTTATGAAAATGGGCCCAAAAATGATATAATTCGGACCATAATTAAGGATATTACGTGAGAAATTTGTTTGCAGAATTCAAAGCCCGTTTCGTTAAAAATAGTCCGATTTAAATTATTTTCTGTCCAATTAATCGGGAGAACACCAAGATTCCATTGGCGTCACTTTCATATTGATACGATGAAAAATAAACAAATTCAGATTCTGTAGAATCTGACCGGTAGGCGACCGCGCGCGGGTCAGGCCGCAAAGGCTTTTGCCGGTTAGTCGCCTTCTAGACTAAGAATAGAATGACAGCTGATCAACGATAGTCACAATCCACGACTAAAGGCTCTTGACTAACCAGCTTCAGCTCTGGCCCCTTGACTAAAGCTAACTCAGGTAAGTTTTAGTCGACTAAGGAAAAAGGTGAAGTAGCTTTAGTCGAAACGTTATTTCAATCACTTTTTAGTCGAATGATGCCCACCTCTGGTACGCAGCTTTGACGCGGCCAAGGAGAAACGGAGTTCGTCGCCCCGATCGCACTAAGCCGTAATTTATCGCGCGCGCGCGCTCCCGCGCAGATTCCCTTTGCGTCGCGTCACGCCGTAATTGTAACATTTTTCCGTCATTGCCGGAACTAATTAGTGTCGCGACGCCACTTCCGCGGCAGTTTTAGGCGCTGTTTAGCTCGCTTCCCGCCGCGGCGATTACGCCCGGCATCCGAGCTGTTCCCCTCCGTCGCGATCCTACTCGCTTTTGTTTCTCGAGCACGCAATTTCGCTCGGACCGCGGAGAGCCTCCCGGCGAAACCCCTGGACTCCTTTCGCTCGCCGCTCGAATCGGTGCCGACGCGCGGACGGGTTGAAGGGTGCGCGTTAGAAATTTTCGCGACACGAACTGGCGGGGGCGAATACGAGCGCCGGGCGTTACAGGAATTTCGCGTGGCTCTTTAGAAATTGTGTAAGTGGAAGTATGTAAATGAAAGTGTGGTTTGGCTTCGGAACAGAGGAGGCCGTAAGTCGCTTAGGTAACGCCGACGGCGGCGAATCGATAACTTTTGTGTTGGTCTGGCATGAATTATCGAGAAATACGTGTAACGATAACGTGGAGAGGGACGGTGGGTTGCTCCTCCGAGAGCGGTTTCGCCGCGATTCTCCGCCGGCGCCGCCTCTCCAGAGTAATTTAAATTCAAAGGGTGCCGCAATTAAGGAGACCACTCGAACGAAGCACCGGCGTGTTCGTGTGGACTTTTCTATTTCCGTTCTTACGTAATTTGCGTCGCCGGCGGTAGGAGCTTATCGCGGGTCACGCGATTACGCCCCGATAAAGGGGGAAATTATTGTTCGGCGGGGGTGAAATATGCATCGAATTTCACTTGGCATGCACGAAACCGAATTCGGCCGTGCGCGCCGGCCATTCCACCGAAATTAAACGACTGATTACGCTAAACTGTTGAAATTTTCTTGGCCTTAGAGTAAATTAGATCCGTTGGAGGGGCTGCAATCTCGAAACTGGCGAAGAAGTCACGTACCAATCCCTATCAACCGTCCCTAATACCTTTCTCTCATATATGCCCCTCCTCTGTCCCGCACCCCGCGCCATTCTCACCCCAGCCCCTTCTTTTATTCGAGGGTAAACGATCGCCAGGTTCCCCGGATTCGCGTGTGGCCCATTGATTTCGCCCAAGTTTCGCCGAAAAGGCGATTAATCTGCTCCTCGCGTCGCGCCGCTCTCTGGTCCAAGGGGGCCGAGCGGCACCGAATGAGGGAGTTTCGAAAGAGAGAAGGGACGATATTTCAGGCAAAGATCAGTCGCGCCGTATGCCGGCGGACTTTCTTCGCCGACGGCCATTAACTCGAATTACGGTCGCTTCGGCGGCCGGCCTGAAAAGGGGAACTTCAATTTGAGCGCTGTGCAGGCGACCGCGAACCGTAAGAGAGATCTTTACGAGTCCCCGCGATTGGTCGGACTCGAAAAACGCTCGCCAGACCCTTCGCCACTCGTAAAAGCCTAAGGAGCAACGTGACTGCGAGTTTACGCGCCACGCTCGGTAATGTCCCTGTAGAGATCGCCTAGCCGATCTCGCCTTCTTCGTTAGATTTCGAATGATCTAATCCGAGGGCCGAGGAGGAACTGGTACCAGCAGCTGCCTTGGTCCTTTTGCCCTTAAGAGCGCCGCTGAAATTCCCAGGATTCCACATTTTCCTCGCGTAGCGTCATAACAATGCCGAAGCGGAAAACGCGGGCGGTTTCTCGCGCGAGATCGTTGGTTGACACACGGCGCACTTTGCCTCGCGAATTCCTCGGGGACTCGCGGATTTCTTTGAAAACTGTTTGCGAGGTAATCTCCGTGGGGTTCGCGGAGGAAATGTTTTATGTTTTGTGTACGCCTGGCTGCCGGGAAATGCTTGCCTTTCGCCTCTACCTTTCATTGGAACTGGGTTACAAGGTGTTCCTTTCTTTTCAAAGGAAATATTTCATCATTCGAATACGGGCCGACGCTTATTCGCTACCGTCTATGAAGAAATAGTGACCAATAATAGCAACAATTCAGTTGAGCGAGAAATCGTTTCAATAAGTTATTCCGTTTGCGAAGAAGTTACCTTTCTCCCAGGGGATCGCGTTTGCAGGCCGGGGCGAAGGGAAGCCTCTTGGAATAGCTGCAACGTCAATTTCTCTCGCGTTAATCGACATTTTATTATCATCGTGGTGGCGATTCTTTCGGTAACTCCATTATCGATGCCCTCTGCTCGGATCCTGTCGCGGAATGAAAGAGCCTTCGAGGTGAAAGCAGCCCCGCGATAAAAACCCTTCTCTTTCTTCCTTTTAACCCGCCCCTTTGCCTGTCTAATCTTGAAACGTCCGCGACGGTGATTTCCGTCTGGCAGGCTTTGATCATTGATTTTCGGAGAGCGTCGCCGGAGGGAATACGCAGCTCCGCGAATATCTCTCGGTTCGTGAATCGCTCGGTGGAAATTCCTCTGAGAAAGTCGCGGCAGCTCGGCTTCCAAACAGCGTGGCGGAACTTGAAGGACAACTATTCGAGCAACAAGTAATCAGCGGGAACGAGATTGCGGTGGAATCCATGATAATAATAAAGTGGTGGTTCAAGTTTCTTCGGATCGGAAACAGCCCGGCGAATGGGAGAGATGGAGAGAGCGCGAGGAGGGAAGAAAGCAATCGTGAGCCGTAATTAGATTCGTGAATAATAGAGAGGCCGGTGTGCCACTTGTGCGAGTGAACTTATGCATCGGAGAAGGAGTCAGGTTAACAGAAAGTAGAACGAGCTCTTGAAAACGAGGCGATCGCCCCGCAGAAATATACAGCCGGCGGGCTAAGGGATTGACCGTGTAAATTTCCCTGGAAAGACGGCCGGTAGCTTTACGCATTTACGGCGGGCATAAAAGAATACGGATATTATAAATGAAGCATTCCGGTTTCGCGGGAGTGGCAGGACGCGAGGGAAATAAGGCGGGCGCGGCTGTTACGTGAAATTTTCAACAAGCCCGATGCCGTCAGTACCATTTGTTAACTGTTTATGTTCGTTGCGCCCCGGCCGAGCGAAATTCATTTCCCGCCTGTCTGGGAATTTCGTTCAATGATAATATATTGCTTCCGCGGCGGTTATCTCGCCTCCCCTTCTACCTCTTTTTAATTGTCTCCTGAATCGCCGACGGGAATTGCATTCCTTTGCCCCGTGCTTCATTTTATCATAGCTGCCTCGCCCGACTTATTGCTGGAGCCTGAAGTCACGTAGGTGCCCTAACATTGAACTTCGACTACAGCGCGACAGAGTGATTTATTACAAATAACGCGTATTCCCGTTGCCGCGAAATATCTATTTGTTTATTGCAACCCACCGCCGAGTTGCAAGCTGGGAACAAAGGGGTTGAAACGTCCGAGGCTGACCCGTTAATCCGCGATATACGCGGTTGCAGTATAAACCGTCGATTCCCGCGATTCAACCCGTTGATAATCGATTCCTGATAATTATATTGTATTCGAATACACGCGGATTTTAATTATTCATTGATGGCGGTCGCGCGAATCCCGCGTGAAATAATAAGGTTATTAATAACATTCCTGGCGGCCTCAATGGGAGGCTATCGCGCGGCCAGTCTGTGACAAATGCGGCTCGTATCGATACCTTTTAATGATTTATACAGCTGTACGTTCCGTGAAATATATACCGGGGCTTTTCCTTCAGCCTCGCTGCATCGAGCGTCGTTTTATTGCCGGGAAAAGTGAAGGAATGCTGGAAAAAACGAAACGTGTTCACCGAGTGGTACGACATTATGAAAAGTTCGCCGAAATACTGACCTATACTACTAGACACGCTAGCAGGAGAATTCCTCGAACGCCTGCAGCAGTAAATTGCCAAGTCAGACCAAGCGTAAGACTGTATCTCTCTCCTGCAGCGGCCTGTCGGCGTCTGGAATTATGTAAGTCATATGGAGTTTCCTTTCCTTGAATATGCAAAGCATCCTGGACAATAGGAACTAAATTGCCCGAACCTCGCGGCTCACCGATGTAAGCCAAATGCAGGCGAGCACGCTGAATTCAGTAACGTGTACCATGTAACTTGTTGCAGATTTATTCCGCAGGCATTCTCGATCCGGACCACTTGATCGTTCATTATCCTGGCGTCGCGCTACTTGTCCTCGTTTGTCTTCTCATCATTCTCGGCTTCATTTCATGGCCATATCGTTCAAATACACTTTGAACGATTCCACGATAGTCCAGGTTCGATTCCTTCGATGGTTATTTGAGCAGAATAATCCCAGGCATCCCCGCCACGTAGCCGGTGTTCAATCGCGACGGCGTCTCGGAGTTGTTCTCGGATGCCCGCTGTAATTATGCGCAACGATTCCACGCGCGTTGCAGCCGGGCTGCGTAGGTGGGCCGGAAACGGGATACCGATACCGGCGAACGATCGGATGCAAGAGATTTTACCGTCGGAATTTCAAAATGAAGCGCTCGAACCGCTCGCGGACCTCCGCGAGGGACGTCGCGATGCAGGCGGATGCGCATGCCGCAGAAATTCTGCAGCGTCACGACGTTCTCGAAGGCTTTACGATTTTATCGGAACACCGACTTCCGTCGGCCGGGATCCCCAGCGGCGGGAACGGTCGGCATGCTTGCGCATACAGCCGCGAAAAGCGTAAAGTTGACAATTCCCGGCGCTCGTCTCGAGCGCAGCTCCCTGGTGGTGCTAACGTCCCGGCTTGCGGAATGACTATAAAGGAAGTGTTGGATCCACCGGGGCTCCTGGCGGTGGCGAGGAATTTCCTAAGCTACGGTGGAGAGGATTTCGCAGGGCGAGCGTATAGCGGCCCTTTGCTGGTGACAAAGGACACCCGAATCCCCCGCATCTGGTCTCCGATGTCATCTCGGCGGCTGATCCCGATAGTTACTCGTGTTTCACGGGGAATATCCGACGGGCGGTGAACGGAGCTCCTAAAAGTCTTGGGGAGCCTTGCAAGAACTCCACCCTCGGCGGTTCAATCTGTATATTTTAATTACGCGCCCATCGATCATCGGCGAAATTAATTATGGATACCGAAGGCAACGTCACAAACACTGCCCCGTAGCTGTTGATCGATGGGCAGATTACTCCCGGCATATTCGTATAATTACTTTTCGTCCGAATGGGAGACACCCTCCGCGCCGTCCGGTATGTATTCGGTAAATTAAAAGCGGCCGCGTTTAAAAGGACCCGGGCGTAATTTCCGCGGCCGGTTATGCGGGCCCGCGTATGCACATCGCGCACACGAGAGGGCAGGCAGAAAGACGGGGCGAGTCTTGTTTCGTTGGTTCGAAACCGAATACATTAGCGGAGGGTAGCTGGGAAATATTTTTTCCCCCCCGTTGTTCCCGGGAAGCAGTTAATTCCCCGCGCGACTCGAATCCGTATGCCGCTTTATCAAAGCGTGGCTGTATCCGAAACGCGACCAAAAATTCCCTGTGTTTTACGACGGAACCGTCCACCCACGTTCCTCCATATATTTCACGATTCTCGATAACCGTGTTTTACGCGGCCAGCCGAGGGGAAACGATCGCGTGAAATCCAAGAACAAAGGGTGCGCCGTTTCAGACGGAGGGGGAGTCCTGGAAAGTGAGCTCGCACCTGGCCGAGTGACGTGCAGGTGACGACCGTGGCTAAGAATGATTTATCGGGCGCCACGGCTGGAGAATAATGCCAAGGAATTTTACGACGGCAACGGTAACGACCTGCCTCTAAAATGGAGGGGAACATTAGCGATTTCGGGGCGGAAAAAAATGAATAACTGTCAGTGGTCCCCTCGCCTCGTATATAGAAGGCTTAGATGGAAAAATTGCCGGAATAAATAAGGGTGACTGGGTGTCACCCGAGGGGTGGGAATGTATTTCCAGGGCGAGATGCTTGCGCGTGATATTGGGAGCTGCGGAGGATTCAGAGAATTCGCCGCACCGAAGTGCGTAGTGATTCCAAAGCACGGGTGTCTGAAAACTCAGGGATCCACAGCCACGTTCTTCTATCGTAAAGTTGCAGCGTGAAGTGGGCTTGGTATTCATCATGTTTCAAGCTGCGATAAACTATTTTTCGACCTGCGGATCGTCAAGATTCCGACGTGCTTGTAGCTGCGTGAAACGCAGCTTGTCTCAGCCCGAAGCTCAGCTGCCACGTGGAAGAAAAAGTTTGTCCGTGCCGCGCTGGAAAATATATTAACCCCTGAACACAGGGGAAAACTCTTGGCGGACGGTATATCGCGCGCTGCAATCTGTCTGGCGCAGGATTCTTTTCTATCTGCTGGGAAATGCTGACAAAATTTCGTATCCACCCGAGTATTGGAGCATTTGTCACGTGAACGCGCGAGTGATACGAATGCCGAGCGATTATTCTTCCTACTCGTCTTGCGGCGAGAGGGAAGAAGTATTTCTTCAAGTGGACAACGTGCAGCGTGGCAATTAAGCGAAGCACTTGATCGCCTTGAGGCGTTAGAAATCTCGCAGCTCATAGAAACGTGTAAATTGATAATACGCGGCAAGTATCGACCGACACTGCTACTCATTTCCGCGGCAGCGGTAAAAACGGAAGAGGAACAAAGACGGGAGGGAAACAAAGTGAAAACCTGCAATCTGTTATTAATTCCGCGGCGCGTTGCTCGCGAGAGTTCGTTTTCTCGTTAACTAAACCGTCAGCGGCACAGAATTTATCGCCGCCGGAATTATAAGCAATCCACTGAAAGTGATTTAAAGAGGGAATAGATGCTAGCAATTTCTGCTACGTTCGTCGTTCCCCTCTGCCTAACGGAAACAGCGAACTTGGGTTTTGCCGTTTCACCCTTAGCACCTCGCCGATTGGTGAAAGGAACTTTTTGAAGCGAAATGAATCCCTGTCGCCGCTGTCACCAGAAATGCAGAAAGGCAATACCGATTTTTCACGCGCCTTTTCTCCTCTTTGTGCAATTTACGTGGCCCGCCTTCATCGCTGCTCGGTGTTCTCAGAATTGGGTTGCTGCTGCCGGCGCTCCATTTAGGAAAATCCATCTCGCCGCTGACCTTCCCGGGATATTTTCTACATTCTCGTCAAATTCTTCGATTCGACGCACTTCGCATCGATTGCTTTACGGGCGCACGCGTGATTCGCTAGTTCCTGCGAGGAAACACTTCGCGCACTAACCACCGCACTTTTCCCAGCATTTTCTTTCGTCCCGAAATAAACAGGCTGTCGCGAACCGTGCGGCGCTCGAATTTTCACCTTCATTCCGGGAGAAAGGCACTCAGTCGAAGGGTTAATCTAAAGGGAGCGTCGTTTCGTTTGCATTCCCACCTTTCGTATTTAAATATAAAAACTTTTCTTCTCCTTTCCCCGGCGATGGAACGATTCGACGTCGGGAGCGTTAGCCATTCGGCAGGGGAAAGTTCCCGGTTTATTCGACTTGCTACAGGCTCTCCCCGCTGGAAAAACGAAGTTTCGCAGTTTTTCAGGAAACTTTCTTATCTGGCAGCAGGGCTACGAGAGCGAGATAAAGCACGTCGATTGCCGCTGCTGCGAAGATAGCCGGGCACCAACTTCTCGGTCACGATTACGTATCTAATTACGGTTAATCGGTTCGTAATACATAAATCCGTTTTATCCGCCCTTTTCTTATCTGCCGCGCCGTTTTCTTGTTCAAAGGGGCCCCCCGATCGGCGAACCGCTTGAAATATTCTTTCAAGTGTATGTTAACGAGCGAATTTCGCTTCTCTGATATCAGTTCCGGTGCTTTCGTTTTCTGTCTGGCGGAGAGTCACGGTTTTCAGAAGCGAAACTAGACGCTTGCCGCTGAAGTCAAACATACGAATAAATAGCAAGACCCACACAACTGGCGACGGAGCTTTAAGATGTTTCGAAGGCAACGCAGTGGTGGTTCGGAAAGTCAACAAGAGTCTCGGGGAAATCTACTGGCACTGGCCGAGCAACTCAATAAATTCAAAACTTAAACCTCCTACCGATGATCGGGGCAGCCGGCTGACCTTTATCGCACCTATACTACTCGCAGCTCTCGGGGAACCGCATGTGTCCAATGTTTGCGTCCTAAATTCGGTTTGCTAGGGAGTCGGAACTTCGGCGAGGCTGTTAGCGCTTGTAAAACTATCGCGAGGGTCCCGTTGGTATTTGGATTTACTCGGATGATCGATTGGAAATAATCGGAGCGCGAAGGAAATTCCGTGTTGAATGGGACGGAAGTTTCCAGGAATACTACTTAGCATTTTCGCACCGCTACTCGGGAAAAGTACTTCTATAAATCAGTTTCGCGCGTAAGATTCATCGTGGAGTCGGTGAAATTCGTTCTCGGTGGCCGGCGAACGTCACCGTGTCGCTTCGCTCGCGTCAAAGAGCGTTGGAGGGTGCTCGCCACCCTTGCAACTTCCTCCGCGGCGGAATTCAAAGTGGTTCCGCATTGTGTCGCGGCTTAAATTCACCGCTCGCCGCGAATCGACACGGTGAAATCCAGCGAGGTGGCCGCGGTGTACCGTGTCCACGCGAGTCTCGAAACTCTAAGCCCGGCATTCAACTGGGAATCGACAATGGACTGCGGAGAGAGAGAGAGAGAGAGAGAAGGGAACTCCGCACCAAGATTTAGGCGAATCTCGCGACGTCGCTGCTTCATTGTGCCTCTCTGAATGGCTCGAAGACGGTTCGCGGCGCCGAGCGATCTCTGCGGCCCGAGAAAAATTGTCGGGAGACGCGTATTTGGTGTGATAGGCGTTTCTTCCGAGTCGAAACAAGCAAACGGTTCGGGTCACATTTCCCACGAAAACGATCCAACTGCTGGAAGCTGTGCAGAGTCTCCTTGTTGCTACGGCTATTTCCGTATCATTGGGTTTTGCTATTGTTCCGCTAGAATTCAGCATCGTTGAACATAGAGATTCAACGGGGTTGCCGCGGCAATTAAGAAATTTATAAAGCTGCAGTCACGATCGCAGCGGTCGCAGCATTTAAAGGGATTGCAAAGTGGCTACGTGCGCTTCGCGGAAGCTGTGTCCGCGATGCACGGAACGCTTCCTCATTACGGAAACAACGCTCCCGGCGCCGTATTTCAACCCTAATCTGGCTGGCCATTACTTGCCCCGAATTAAAAATATCAAAACAATTTATTCTGCGGCGCGCATCTCGATGATCTACGGGCAAATTACGGCCCGCGGGTAGGGGAGCTCACCACCCCCCGGTGCAGAGTGATTCTAAAAACCTGAAATGGATTTCGTACGGAGAGCGAGCCGCACCGCGGTTTCTAGAATAACCCTGTACATTCCTCTCGCTTTTTCTATCTTCTAAGAGTTCGGAAAGAGGATTACAGGGCGAGTTATTACGGCGCGCAGAATTTGTGGCCTCGCGCGATCATACAGCGTGAAAAAATTCCACCGATAAGGGTATCGTAGCCACAGTGACCCGTGAAATGCAGAAAGATTAGGAGCCCTCGAAATTTAGCACGGGCGAATGCGTTCGCTCTTTAACGACCGGGGATTATCTTTATCGGAGTCCACTCTCCAAGCAGCTTCAGAGAAATGCAGGATAATAAGTGTCAGAATGATCGCGTGATATCGGTCGGTTGGACTGTACTAAAAATTCCCCGCAAAAAGTGGCCGTTCTCCGAGAACCTGTCTGCTCATTTGGCAAGCATTTGGAATGCCGGGAATAGCAGGGCGAAATCTCGGGCTGGATTCAGAATTTCAACAATATCCGTGTGTCTCAGTGTTCTAGACTTGGACAAATCGGTAGATTGCAATACCGCCAGATATTTGTCCATTCCCATTGAATGTCAGGCTTGTGATTAATTAAAGATCGGGGTAAAAACCGCTGGAGAAACGCGGCACGATCGTAATCTGTGGTAGCGACAAGAAAATTGATAATTCATCGTTCGCGTCCGATCGAAACGAACTCGATACTCCTGCCTCGTGATAAATTCGTAATCACCAGGGACTCGAAGCGTGGGCGGGGCTGCACATCGCCTTTTTATCGGGACACGGTGTCCCCGTGTAGTTGGCCACCGTATATTGCATCGCATGCAGAATTTAATGTCCAGCTGTCGATCGCAACTTCGTTCCTCGGGACGCTCGTTATTAACCGGAGGGAACTCGAACATCTCGATTTTCGCTGCCGCTGGTTGAAACGTGGAGGGACCGAGTGTTCCTCGCCGGCGGAGGGAAATGTAGTAAATAACAAACAACCCGAAGCCCGCAATTCCTTTGAGCTATGTTTTCTGCTTTTTTCCGCACGCCTGAGTGTTATTTCATGGAAATTATGCTTTTCCGGCAAACACTGGAGAGTAACTTAAATATTATCGTTGCAAGCTCGTCCCCTGTGCCACGAAATACCGTCCGCGGTATAAAAAATTTTTAACTACGGTTTTGCCTATTTCTACCCGTATCCCGAGCTGTACAGATATTCCAAGTATCCGCAAGCATCGAATCGACAGAGAATACTTTGACGTCCTGTCCGCCTGGCTCACCCTATAAACTCCCGTCGTAAATATAGCGGAAAGAAGTCGGCAGAGCTTCGGGCGACTGGTTCATGCTTTGCGGAACAGTTGGATCCGGCGCTCGTAATTATTCGATGGTGTGGGTCGCGCGCGCGAGAATCTCGTAAATTCGGCTTAAAAGCTAGCGTATAATCGTGGATTACGCGTTAGCGTATTAATACGGATACTCGTAGGCATATTCGAAAATCACCGGCGAATCGATCGTCGGAGACTCGAGCGTGTAATGAGTGCAGATTGTTTATAACGATGTTTATCGGGCAGCCTTGCAGACCGTGTTCCAGCTTTATTCCTCCCACACATATTACCCGGCGGTTTGCGTCTGGCGCTATCTGACAAGCAATTAATGCAAACGCAACGGCCGTCCTCGACGCCGTTAACGAGGCAGTATTTGTTTAAATAATATAACGGCAGCTGGTCGAAGCGCAGCTTTCGGTTTTTCGCAGCGCCACTTGCCGCTGTTCTTGCAAATGATTCGATTGCTGTTCTACCTGCAATGGAAAAAGCACGAAAGTGGAAATCGCAGGCCGCGCGAGTAACGCTAAATTCACCCTCGGAGGAAGCGTTATGCAGTTGTAGCAATTTAATTACCGCCCGTTATCGTTCTTTCCCCGCTTGGTATCGACTTTACAGCTGAGAATTATATTCGCACCTCGCGCCATTATTAAACATTAACGGACTGCCCGCGCGAGCTGTTAATCCGCTTTAAGGACGGCATTTACAGGACGTGATAAGGCTTCTTATCGCGCGACGGCTGGGATAACGTATATCACTCTCGAGCTTGAGCCACGCGCGTAGCGAAGCTTCGCGCGGCATCGGCATAAATTTCGTTTCTCCTAGACGTCGTTATGGCGGCGATGCGCCATGTTTCGCCGCTGCGAAAGTAGACGGGAGGAAGCATCGCTGGGATGTGATGAACCGTTTGATTCGGGGGAGACAGCGGCAGGTTTGACGGGCAGAAGAGTCTCGCGCGAAGATAATCGCTCTGTCCGAATTGTGTCACGATAAACGGCAGACGAGCTGGGTGTCGCGAAAAGCGGCCAGTGTCGGGGGCCGGTGCCAGGTGGCTGACCGTTTATAGATTATCGATTCGCCGGCTATGACGAACAAAAGCCACTTCGCGGTGAATGGTCGAAACTTTAGTCGTTAAAACACTCAGCCCTCGCGGTTCCGCGCTACTCGCGCCGGCGGCTCGACGACTGATAACCGCGGCTGATAGACGGTAAATCCAATTTCGGGCAAGTTTGCAGAGCCGTGAACGTCCGATTAAGAAGCGAACGATCTGAATTCCGCGCGAGACACATCGCGCGTCCCTTACACCCACGTCAGCGGGGGGTTAACGCTTCGAAGTTGAAAGCCCTCGGTCCACGCGTCCCTCCTCGGAGTCATCAGGCCCCGATTCTCGAACCAATCGAACGGACGACACTCAACTACTCTTATCTTTCCATCCTGGCGATGCCGTTATGGCTGCTGCTCAAATCGAAACTGATCTAGCCAAGATTCATGAATGGTCTACTTCCCATAGACTTCGTCTTAATCCTTCCAAATCGTCTATCCTTCTGGCTGGCTCCACCCCTATCCTTCAATCCGTCAACTCCTTCCGTCTCAAAATAAACAATATTCTGGTTCCAGTACTCTCCTCTGTGAAAATTCTTGGTGTTACGTTTGATTCCTCGTGGAAATTTACTTATCATGTGGCATCCAAAATAAACAGTGCTCGGCTTCGCCTCAGGTGGGATTCTTCATCTGTGTTGCCTGGTCTATAAAATAATTCGTGATAGCACCCCTCCTTACCTGCGTGAGCTAATTAAGAGGAACTCTGACTTCTATGCTACCGGCAGTTGTGTTACGCGGTCGGAATCTCTGCTGGCCGTACCGATACATCGCACATGTAAATACTGTGGCTCATTTTCTTATGCTGCTTCTCGTTATTTCAACCTTCTCCCTCCGAGCATCTGTTCACTTCCTACCCTGTCATCCTTCAAAGCTGCGGCAAGCGCTTATCTAATAGATCATCCGCTTATTTAACATTCCCTTGTACTACCTCTACTCCCCCACCCCCTCTACTTTACTTAGTTCTATGCTTAGTTTAGTTTTGTTTTTTGTCTTTAGTCTTAGTTTTTAGTTTTTTCTTCAAGTTTTTCAAGTTTGCGCTTGGTCTGTATGCTATTACGAGGTTAAGCCTAATAACAGCTTTAGCTGAGCCTCGCCTTTTCACCTTACTGTGTACTAATTGGTGAAATAAAGACGGAAAATAAAAAAAAAAAATAAAAAAAAATAAACCAATTCCCGCGTATCTGCGTTCACAATGAGCCCCGAACTGCGAGTCTGATCAGCCACAAGATCGACGAGTAACCTCAAGTTTTCATGATTTACTGTCCTTCGAGATCGCATTAACGCGTCATTGCGCAGCTACCGCGTAACATATGGCCCCGGCGAATCGGAGGAGGGAGCGGGCAAACGATTCCGCTGGAACGGCAAGTAATGGTTGCGCAGCTCGTTGAAAATCGAGGTAACGAGTCGCGTGTTCTCTCTGTTTCCCTTCCGACCTCGTTTTCTTGCTGCGACGTTCCAGCCAGCGCTTTTGGCTTAGTCGCCGGTGGAGATGCGCGGCCCAGTCCGACCCGGCTAAGTATTGCAACCGTTCCTATTAGAGGGAACGCTGTATTGGAAGCATTGTGCGCAGCGAGAACAGGGAACTGGGCCGTTGCGTACGTACAATAATTGCGCGCGCTGCTGTTGTAACGTTACGGAAGCAGCGTGGACCGTTAAGAGATACTCAGGGACACCGCGCACGAATCTTGCTGCGGATTAACCGGAGATCGCGCGGAAAAACCACAGCGAGCCGGTGGTTAGGGCGAGGAGTGCCGTGAAGTGCGGGGCGCGGCGGGGAAGTGGCGCATTATACACAATAAAGGAGAACCAAGAGGGTAACGTCAGACACACTTAACGTCGGAACTTTTTCCCAGCCGCTCGGCCCATCCTTTTTCCTGCTGGCGCGGAGACCAGAAGAATGAAAGGGCAAGAAGGGGGAGCGTTAAACCCGGAGGCAGGATTTAAAACGTTCCCGGCCAGACTGCAAAACAGCGACGACAACGACGGCAACGACAGCCCGTCGTAGCTGTCGGCGGACCAAACCGGACCGAGCGAAACTTATTCCTGAAAGCCGGCAAAATTATTCCGGGTATCTTTAATCAGGAAATGGAAGCCTCCTTCCCTTACAGCGAGGTTTGCTGTTGATTGATATTGCCCGAACAATTACCAAGCTGATTCGATTCCCTCCGCTCTGTTGTTTCGTATCGATCAATTTCTGCGTAACGTTAGCACAGGGTAGGTACATAATCGGACTTGCGAGCAAAGAAACAGGCCCTCGAGCTACTGTCGCGCCGGGAACATTGATTAAATCGGATATGTTTCCTGGTCAAACTGTCCGCGCATTCGAGTAGCACGCGTTTAATTGTGGCCGACGCGCGTCCCCGCGATAGCTGGAATCAAACGAGGAGCTCCCGCGTCACGCATCATCAACGGGAGACAAAAGGACGGAGAAGTATCGAAAGCGATCGACGTGGAAATTAGCGATATGAAGAGAGGCGGCCCGGAGCGAGCAACCCCCGCGTCGGCCGTCGAAACGAACTGGGCAGCAGCGGCGTTCGACGATCTTTCATTCCCAGGGATTATTCGGCCGGGCTGATTGAAAAATCAACGGAGAGCTGTGCTGCGCGAATAATTTCGTGCTTACCCTCTCGACGGGCCCTCGTCTCCGCGGAGGGTCATCAAGCAGCGTTAATTCGCGGAACAACGATCGCGGCTCGGCCGAACGGTACGCTCCACTTCGACCCCCCGGGCTCGGCGATAATGCATCACGGTCAATTCGCGACCGGTACTTTGTAATTCCCGTGTTTGTTTTTCCATCGTGGCCCCTCGTGAACCGGGGGATTTCGATTTACGGGGGGTGGGTGGGGGGGGGGGGGGGGGGAGGAATTAACGACCGTTTATATTGTCCTTTGTATCTCCGCTGGACGGTGCAGGAATTTATTCAATTCCGCGTGCGCCGCTGAATAATTGCTCCTCGGATAAAGGCGGGGGAATTCGAAAGAGAAGAAAAAGGGCGTGTTGCCGGTGGAAACTGGGACAGGAGTCGTGTCGTTTCGGCGCGTGTGCGGGCGCCCGCGGAAGCCATCGCGTTGTTTCGCGAGCAAGTTCGCTGTACGCGTTATGTTTCCAACCTCTATATCATTCCGCTTCCCATATCGAAACGGCTGGCCAACGAACTCGACGAGAATGCGGCAAGTTACAGCTTCCAGTGGGCTGTCGGACGAATGCGACGTCTTCGGTGCAATGGATACGAGATAAACGATCGGGTCGATGGCGTTTATGAAATAGGGGAGAGGTGGGATGAAAGGGACACTTGTGTTTAGGACCAGATAGTAGAAAAACTAAATAACCATTCGAGTTCTAATTGGTAACATTAGAAAGGCCAGTTATCTGGTTATATAAATACACGGTCCTATTAAGCTTCTCTTTATATTTACATATCATATTTGTCGTTTTCTAAAAACGTGTGTTTTGTCCCTTTCATAAATTGGCTGTATTGAAAGGGACATGGGTGTTTATGAATGGGACAGTGTAATAAAAATATCATTTCTTTAATTATTATTTATGCAGGTACCGAAATCACATAGGCTATTTTAATTCATATATATGTTCATATATATTCGTAATAGGAACTAAAAACTCAACAGTTATGCTTATGTAACTAAACAATCTTAATAACTATAAATAATGATTTGTCTAATTTGTCTAATGTTCGGTTTATAGATAAATGATTCTGTGTTTTTGGCTTGCCTGACCAATCTAGCTAAATGTGATTTGGCTATATTGATACACTTCGCAATTGATCTTATTGAGGTTTTTTTCTCAATGACTTCATGCACTGCTTCTTGTATTTTATCTGCACTAACCCGTTTTTTAGGCGGCATATTTTCACTGAAGAAAATGAAGAATGGTAAGGTTTTGAAGGGGACAGGTATGAAAGGGACGTCCCCTTCATAAATTTTTGTTGTGTCCCTTTCATAAATAAAGCACTAAAATTGAAAATCTAATTCCTACAATTACAATATGATTCAAAAAGGATCGGACATTATACGATATCGTTCTTAAATAAACACCTGTTTAGATGCAGTAATAGAAAAATCAGTCGCGGATAACAGCACTTCACAATACAGTTCAAGAAAATACTAAAAGTTATACTTTGAACCTCAAAAAAATTCAAGTGTGTATTTCCGTAGTCGTACATACGATAGCGGCTTGAAATTTGGCTTGATTACACATGAATGAATGTGGCTACAAAATAAAAACACTTTTGGCCTGGGCAGATCCTTTATCTTTGAGATAATGACCATGTCCCCTTCAATACGTGTCCCTTTCATCCCACCTCTCCCCTACTCCGAGGTGGGGCGGTTATTAATGGGTGGGATACTAATATCCGTAGCGAATGCGAATGTTAAGGTAACGAGTTAGTTCGTGCGCAATCCTCGGGAATATTTCTACTAAGGGATGCGACGTCGTATTATAAATAACTGAAAGAAGGCACTGTCGGTCACAGTGCGTAATTGATGGTAAGAAAAGTACGCGGTATCAGTGGTAACGAAGAAGATGGAAGATGGACGAGAAGACGGAGAACTCGAAGGAAAGAATTCGAATAACGATGGCAACACGGCGTGTTACTTACGAAAGCTCCCGCCAGCTACTTAACGTCACAGCTACGCTCAGCTCTGTCATTGTGCTTAAAGCAAACTAGCTTTTTGCAAAGTTTCCTTGCGAGAGACATAGCAGCACTCTCGGCAACCATGGGACACATTTCAGGCGCCCTGGAACGATCCCCGTTGCACGCTTCGTCGAACGTCAAACGCACGATGTGCTCCTATAGAGTTGCTTTGGTAATTTGCGCGCTCACAAATCCAATAAAACCGCGTTATCCGCGTACACCGAACTTTGAGGCGGACAACATACTGGCGCGTGTTCTGACGGCAAGCTAATATTTCTGCAGGGTGTCAAGCCGCGTTGCGGTAAAAACTTTTAGTACACGGTAGACCGAAAAACCTCACGAAGCAAGCCCTCCGTCGCTTTTCTGCGTTTTCGGGGGGAACCGAAGCTGCCGATTAATAATTCGCAGCTGCGTGGAGCTTCCTTTGGGCGCAGCTTGTTAACTCGTGACCGAATAGCCGTTATATATATCCGGCGCGGTAACAGAGGATCGCCATACTGTCGCGAGCTTTCGCCCGGCAATTAAGCGGAATTACGAACCGGTAAACAGCAGAGCGGTGATAAAGTAGCTTGCCCAAGAATCCCGAGCCTCAGACTGGCGGTCACGTCCCACTGGGGATTCGAGAGATAAAGGACAAGTCCGAGTGTGGTGCTGCGGCTGCGGTGGTGGTCTCTCGAGAAGGCGCATTAAGCAAGAAGTCGAGCACGGCCGTGACCGGTACGGTCTGCAGCCTTGCCGCCTTATTTTCCCTTCCACTGACAGCCCCGTGCAAGATTAATCGCTGTCCGATGCGTTTCGCCGGCGAATTGAAATGAATTTTTCATCGAACCCCAGGGTTCCCTCAGCCTTCTTGCTCCGCGAGCGCAAGCTCGTCAAGCTCGCGCGACAACATCAGCCCACGTAACGGCAGCTCGACAAACATGTGCGGGCTTGCGCCTATATTAGTAATTACCGTAGATTGGCCGCTGAGCGAACTCGATCGACGACGGTATCGATCCTTCGCGACGGCCACGGCGCGGCGCTTTCAGGATGGAGGCGGAACGGAGCGGGGTAATAAAAAACGATAACAGTGATCGTTGTTTCATTAGAGGGGAGAAATGAGCGGGACGGAAGGGCTCCCGTTGCCTGCCATCGCCTTCCTTTTGAGCGGCGGCACGTTTCGCGAGATTAACGGGAAAGAGCGTCATCCCCAGTGGTAACGGAGCTATTGTTGAATCACGCCGGAGCCCTTAGCCTACGACACGACTGCGTCCTCGTCCTCGCGGGTACAGGCAATTATTGCGTCGTTAAGCCCTTTGTTAGTACTTGAAACTTCCTTTGTCCTTTCTCGGTTGTCGCGCGGCGACGCCACCCGTCGCAACCAACGTCCAACCGGTAATCTCCAGGACGTCGCTGTTAACGCAAAGTGCTAATCCAATCGTGACTGCGCGGCACAGCAGAATCGTCCTGCGCGCAATCAACCTAATTACGCCGGAAAAGCTTTGATAAACCCGGCGCGTTTTGTATCGGAAATGAAGGTGTCAGTCTTCGCGCACCGGTACACGGCCGTCCGCCTCGTTTCACCATCAATTTCCCACAGCTAGGCGCTCGTAAAACCATTGGACGAGCGAGAGCCGAAAGCTGCACCGCTAAAAACCGCGTTAATCGAAACGGCCGTAGCCGGGTCTCGGCTTTCCTCGAGGAACGGTCCCGCGGTGCTTCTCCGCGAGTTCCAACGGGATGCAGGGGTTTAACGGTCCCGTAATTATTTTCGCTGCGACCGCGGTAAACCCAGCCCTTGTATAAAACGTCACCTCCAGCGCTGGCAAGGATCAGGGCCGAAACAAGGCGAGGGCGGGGAGAAAAAGCGAAAAAGCGAGAAAGCGAAAAAAAGTGAAAAAAACGGGGAAAGGGGGAGAAGCATGGCTGAAGGAAACCGGGAACAGGAAGGGGGCAGGGGAAGGGAAACGGGGGGAAAAGGCGGCCCGCGGCATGGCAAAGAACTTTTCCTCGCTCTTTTCCCACCGCTTCCTGCCTCTTCTCCCAGCATTTTCATTCGCTGCTCCACTGCCCGTGGAAAGTCTTTTTTAATGACCGTTCCCGGTCCGAGTGCGGACAGAGGCCGAACGGTCTAGGGTCTGGCGGGGGTTAGAGGGGCGCAGGATATAAGACTTGTTCCCTTAAAGCGAGTAGGAGCCATTAGGGAGGAATATAATTTTTTTTACGCCGTCTCCTTCCCAACCTCTGTCCCGTGGTCCACGCCTTATGCCCTCTTTCTCGGTCTCCGTCTCTTCCTCCTCCCTTCCGTCCTCCGGCCACCCCTCCGCGCCGGCCGTAATTCAAAAAGTTCTGCCGGATTAAAAATGTGACCGGACTGTCGCGATGAAGGAGGTCGTTCGCATTCGCCCGATGTCTTTGTCTCCTCAGTCTTCTCCTCGCCTTTTGTACAGCGCCCCACTATGCAGGCCCTTCGTCAGCTGCTCTTCCGCCCTCTCCGCCCTCTGTGCAGCGGGAGAATTTTTTTGCCAGTCAGCTCTATCCGTGCCTCAGCGCGGCCAGGGCCACGGACCGCGCGCGGACGTCCGCGCCCGTAAATAGGAGCCCCCCTTCGATATAAGAGAAAAGGTTCAATCAGAATCGCGGATAGGGAATCGACGCCGACCCCCGTTCCCGGCCGGCATCTCCGATCGAAATCTGGAACGATCGACCCGCTGTTTTCCGACAACCACGAAAAAGATTGCTACAAGCTCTGCGACGTTGCTCGTAATAAATCGCGAAGTGGTTCTTCCAGGAGTGTGGAAAGACCGCCTTGAGCGAAGAGATTGTTATCTCCAGGCTCGGAGATACCGCGGCGAGTTCGGTGTAATCATAAAACTCGTCGAACACGCCCAGGGGCGACGTTTCGAACCTCGTGAACGTCGCCACGTCCCGCGTAGACAGGAATGTGTCATAAAGAGCGTTTCGTTAAGAAGGGAACAAGATGGAGATTAAATTCGCCGATGCGCGCAACGAGCCGGCTCGCTTCGGGGAACCTACGTTATTCAGAATTCGAGAATCATATCGCGTCTGAAATATTCTTGAATGTCACGCGAAATTCGGAGCTGCTTGAAAGGAACTAAGGCTTCGGAGCAGCTGCTCGAATCTCAAACGTGAATTGAGTAGGGTATAGGGAAAGAAAACAGAGAATGTCACAAAACAGCTTTATGGAGAAAATTAAGTTATAATACTTTAGTTCATGAGTAAAGGTTCAATGAATTTCTTATACAATTTTCTTCTTAAATAATTTCTTGCTTAACCTACAGAAGCTTGAAGCTTGCGCTTAGGCAGAGAGTTAGGGTGTTTCAATTTTCCAAAGGTGCTATTTTCACGTAACTTTGCTCGCCCCCTTGGTTCTATTGATCTAAGTGATCTGTATGCCAAATTTTAGACAAATTTAATAATATTTAGGGGTTGCACAGTTTTATCACTAGGGTAGGCCTGGGGCGGTAGTAACACTTTGACTTTGGAATACAATTACGCAGGAACTATTACATTTACAACAAAAACTCTTATACGGAAATGTTACTTACTTATCTGACATCATTGAGTCACAACAGTTTCATTGTATGTCAAGTAATATCCAAGTTATTAATAAACAATGAGAAGCGGAGTGTTATAGCCCTAACGTTAAAAGTGTTGCAGCCGTCTCTGACTCCGGATCGGTTGTAACACTGCATGGATTCTATGCAAACAAGACAATATTATTCGCCTTCTTTGACACTATTCGGGTCTGTTGCGGTACAACCGACCCCGACTGCCGATGTTACAATCGCACTCGACCATGCTTTTGAACTTCAATCATAAATTGTGACTAACGAGACACTTAAAAGTGCTAAGTAATGATCAGTATTACTTTAAAAAATGGCAAATTACAGATTAAAAAAAGCACATACTTGCAAAGGGTGTGTTTACATTACAATCATAAGTGAGTAAGAAAAAGTTACTGTAGGGTATCGATAAGTTATTTTGTTCACTATCCATGTCTGTTGCGTATCTATACTGCTAGGACATGGGTTCCAAATGTCATTGTTTAACATATATCTAAAATTGGTGTTAATATCCATTATATGTTTTGAGATATTAGCGTGTTACATTCGCACCCCCTGTTACTACCGCCCCCGGTCTACCCTACATATTTTCGCTTTTTCAGGTTTTAAAAATGTGGGTAATATAGTAAGGTAGGTACACAATTTTTATAGGTGTGAACAATAATAATAATAATAAAATGTAAATTTATCTAAGTCTAAGTCTTCTTTGAAGTTTAGTTTCTTTTTCAAGGACTTGAGAATAAAAATAATTATCATTGGAAATCGTGTTTCATTATTTAGTGTGCAAGTTGTGCAACCTCTAAATATTACTCAATCTTCCTAAAATTTGTCAGATATTCTTTTTATATTAATAGGAATCAGGGCATGAGCAAAGTAAAAAAATTGTAATATTTTAATTTTAACCCTATAATATGAAACACCCTACAGAGAGTGGAGACATTCCGTATTTTGTTCCAGTGTAGGGTGGACATTTCCTGATTTTAACCAGTGTACCAAATTTTTAACGTTATCTTACGGGGGTGTTTGAACTTTATAATCCTTTGTGATTATACAGTTCTGTAGTCCCAGTTGCCACCAACAAAATATCGCAAAATCATGAAAAATGGACATTCCCTGTTTTTCCCTCGACCCTTCAAATGTTACTTTTACGCCGGATAACGCAACAAACGCGTCGATATATGCCCGCAATAAACATTTATCTACTATCAACTGTTCCGTTCCACGCCCCTTGGAAAATCGATAAAATGGCGCCGCATGTCGCATGTTTATGCAGCATCCTATTTAAAGACGTCGTTTGGCGGTATTACGCGCGGCAATTTGGTATAGTTAAGCCGCGGTCTCGACGATTATTAACGAATTCCAGTGTGGTTGGCGAATACCCGATCAGTAATCGTGTTTGCAAACCTGGATAATTACCGCGGGACAACGAGTCGGCTGCAATTTTCGCGGGGCTGTCACGTTATTGGTCCGTGAATCCATTTCCGTTGATTGAGCGGGGAAAAAAAGAAGCAGGCGCGTGGAGAGATGGCCGCGAGAGTAGCGAAAAGGTTGCAAGTGGAACATTCGATCGCATGGTGGTTAATAGCGGAGATTAACTGGTATTAGGTAGTAATGGAGATCGAAGGGCCAAGTAATTCCGCGAGAACTTGAGAACGTATAGTTCCTGGGACAAGAATACCAGTCACCCATAAATTTCGATGTGGTATTAATTCCGAGGGATACCTGAATTCCTGCGATTCGATCTGCCGAGGGGCGGAAGGGCTCTGGCGGACTTTTGACGCGCGGCTCGTTCGAGGACATATTCACAGTCTATTTGCCAACGCGGTAGTAAGTGGTGTACCGTAAGGTGTATTTTTATTAAATAGCGACGCGGGATTCGGCTACGCAGAGAGCGTAGCGGGGCGCACTTTTCACCGCGGAACGGCCAATAAATCAGTTTTTGAACCGCGTAACGAGAGTAATCCGCACGCGGACCCATTAATCTTCCGCTCGTGATAAATCGTCGCGGACTCTCGCTGCTTACGATCAACTTTCGGCGACACTTGGTTCTCGGGTAGCGCTGATTATTTTCCAGGTAGCTGGTCGCAGCGTGCATGGGAAACGATAACAACGTCTTTGTCCTGATCACCCTGCGCTTTCGTGCACGGCAGCGTACCCTCCGCACCATCAGAGTCTTGTTAGGTACGTATAATCTCCTGAACGCGCGCCACGGCCGGGCGTAGATTTTCGTGTTGTTGGCGTGATGCAATAAGTACGTAGACTCGACATCCATTCACCTGTGAAGCTGCTCCCTTGTATCATCGCCAGCAGCTTCGCTTTAATTGAAATTGCTTTAACGAGTGCGAGGAGCAGGCGAGGCTGGTACGCGGAATCTAGAACTTACGTCTCCCGCCCGCTCCATCGACGAATCTTTCTCGTTGCGCACGCTAGCCTTTCGCCAAGATCTCGGTCGATCATTAATCACCAGCGGCGCAAAAAGCTCGGGGAATAATGTGCCTCGAGGACTCTTCATCGGCTCGTAAATCCTTGAGCAGAGGCTGCACGTGTCGTTGCTAGACAAACTTCGTTAGCTGACGATATTGAGTACGACGTGAAATTATCGACAGATTAAGGTATCCACCGACAGCGTCATTGTTGTCTTTCAGCTGCTACCCTCTCAAAGTGCTTTAGAAGTCAGCTTACACGTCGGTGCTCACGGCTCCATCGAACTTGTCCCTTGAAAGTATATACGGCTTCACAATCTCCACCATCGAACGCGATTAGTCTTACGGTGCTTCGCGTGTTTGGTGTCCTTTATACGTCTGAAGCACGAGCGTCGTCAATTTCACCCTTGCGTCCCTCTTGCCAGTGAACTTCTTTAAACAATTCCCGGAAATATGATAACCATCCCTCTGGCTTCTCGGCCTCCGCAGTTAGGTGTTCGGCCAATTTAAATATTTATCTGTCCGATACCCCTTTCACGCTGTTAGTCGCGGCCGCTCTTGCGCGGAAATCCATTACGGACCATTCGGCTCCGATTCTGCAACTGACAGCTCCATCAGCTCGCGCCGGATGATTGGACCGTGGAGAGTGTTGCTTGGTAAGAGAAGCTTCTCCACTGGAACTCACGCGACTCACAATGCTTTTGAATTATTCCGTACGCCATTGTCGCTCTGCTCGCGATCGGCCCCACATTCTTTTTTCCAAGCCACTTATTTCATCTTGTATGGCCCGAGGATCGTAGTTCTCAACGGTCACGTTTCTCCTTTTTCCCCGGTGTCTGAGAAACGCGGTCGTACGTGTTCGGCGATGAAAGCGTCGCGCACGTGTTTTGTCGGCCGTTAAGGTGGGATTCCACTGAGGCAACGCATGGCAACGTGTCGCGTGCGATGATGGCGATAGTAATTGCATGTGTTGCATGCGGAAAAAAGATGCGACGATGTTGTCGGTTGCCGGTTGCCAAAAAGTTGCCTCGGTGGAATCCCAGCTTTAGAGCTGCTATCTTCTTCGGAACAGTTTCTTCTTCGTAATTGCTGGTTTTAAAATCTCCATTTCCAGCTCGCACACGCCTGATTCAATAGCCCGAATTGTGCGCAGGTTGTTCGCTTCGGGTGGCGACGCCGCAGAATTCGCAGGGGCAAAACGTGTCGCGAGGTAGCCGGAACGCCCGAAGAAACGTTGCAGCGAGAAGAGTGAAACACCTCTGAGCCTCTCCTCCC
The DNA here is from genome assembly GCA_946251845.1 of Andrena fulva. Lineage (NCBI taxonomy): Eukaryota > Metazoa > Arthropoda > Insecta > Hymenoptera > Andrenidae > Andrena > Andrena fulva. The sequence goes on along the minus strand of OX276329.1, from coordinate 52,498,650 downwards.
AGAAACAAAACCCAACTCGAGACTGCCGGTACAGCAGGCGCTGGGACGACGTTAGATAATGCAAACCCCGGAATAGTTATCGAACAAGTTGCAACGTTTCCCGACAATGCCCGGAAAATTAAGGGAATTATTATTATTGTCTGCGTAAGCTCTCCCTCGTGCCATGTCGCTTAATGCCTCTACTGCTGACTCCCAACTACTCCAACGTTTTGCAACCGATTTTTCTCCTCGCAGTTTCTCACGACTTGCCAGTACCTCGCGTCGTTTTAGCGACGCTCACTCGCCCGGGTAACGCGGCAATTCATCCCTCACAATTAGCGCTCAACCCCTACAGCACACTTGGTTGCAGGAATGTCTCAGTTACGTTGCAGGTTAATATCTGCAACATTGCACGGAATGTTGCCGAAACGTTACACGTAAATTGCTATGTCCGCCCCTGTGCAACATTGCAGGAAATATTTCTGCAACATTGCTTCGGGATATTATAGCAATGGTCACGCATTGTTTCTGAAATTTTACAGCAATGGTCACGCAACGTTTCTGAGATTTTACAGCAATGGTCGCGTAACGTTTCTGAGATTTTACAGCAATGGTTACGCAACGTTTCGGGCAGTAGGGCCAAAAATAAAAATAACGATATTCTATTAATTATTATATATATCGGACGTGTCTCCGAGGGGGGCGACGACATGAATGTGTGCAGAACCGTAGTAGTATAACGTCCGTGTATCTGTATTAAATAGAAAATTATTTTACCCCGGGAGATTCGAACCCGCGACCCGTAGCACCGTAGACGAACAATATATCGCTGCAGCTGGAACTGTTGATTGAGAATGTTACTTTCGTATTCGAACTTATACTCCTACCGTGCAACACTTTAAACTCAAATTATTTAAAAACAATGATTCGTTTTGACAAACTCCATTACATCTCCCTAATCGTGGAGTTGGATATTTCACAACAAATTAATTTCGACGCTTGATGTTGTATTAAGTTGATGCATATTCTGTTATGAAAGATCCTGCGTAGTACAAGAAAATAATGTTTTTTTTAGTTTTAGCGCATTTTTAATACAATCGTTTAACATCATTTATTTTATTTTCTAGTATTTAGTGTTTGTGGATTTACATTTCACAGCTCAGACTTCTTTGCAAATATCATTTATTGCTGTATACAGTTTCACACTTTGCTTCAACCGTATATAGTTATAATTAAGTAATGTTATTAATTATTAATATCACATACTTTCCATGGTCGCCTATGTCCCCCCGGAGGTTTCCTGTGGTATTTAAGACTGTATTCCGTGTGTTTGCATTTCAGGAACGCTTTGCGTAGGCGAGGAGTGAAAATATGTAAGTCCATATTCCACAGCAATGTGTGCGCAATATTTCGGGAGTATTGTACTGCAGTATGTGCGCAATATTCCACGCCAATGTGTGCGCAATATTCCGGGAGTATTGTACGGCAGTATGTGCGCAATACTCCACGGCAATGTGTGCGCAATATTCCAGAAACATTGCACAAACCTGGCCATTGCAATATTGCACGGCAATGTTTCCACAATGTTGCAGGAATATTGCAATGCAACCTGCAACCAAACGGCAACATTGCAATGTACTGCAACGGCTGTGCAACGTTTCTGCAACGAAGTGTGCTGTAGGGGAAGTTACGAGCGATTGTAATTAAACGACATTTTAGTTCGCCCGAGTCCCTTTGTACGTGCGCAGGTATAATGCCACCGCGAATGCATGATAATCACTGTCTAATTGGTCGGCGTGGTTGACGTTTCAAAGGGTGGAGTGTCATGCGATATTTCCAGGTGCGCTGTACGCGCGACGCTTTCGTCATTCGATATCCCGATAGAATATAATGTGAAACGAGGGCGATGAGGTTGCGGGAAGAGTGAAAATGCGGAACTGCCACCGGTAAATCATCTTTCTGTCATGTTTAATGCATGTTTTTCAATTGTTTCAGGGGTCACGTATTCAGAGGGCTATTCCTTCGGCGCGATCGATTCACTGCCGTCACTGTATTGTTTGGAATGCGGACGTCGTTATCGAGTTCGATGTATTTCCTCTGTCCTCGGAATCTTTCGGTCCTCTGCGCGAACTTTGGGCAGGAAAAAATAGGATTTGAATGAAATAAGGCTTATAGGTTTCCACAGGACATTAAACGTTTCTTCTGAGTTCACGATTTCTTTGAAGTCGCAGAAAGGTATGCAGACTATCGATTGCCGACTCCCAGCCAGAGAAATGCTTCAACCACTGAACACGATTTTCCTGCGAGCTGAACTATCTTTCTTGACACGATTAACCGTACATCTAAAAAACTCTTTTTTTACTGAAGATGAAGTATGAAGGGATTCATTCCCACGCCAGCTGCATGTATTATGGCATATATTAGACTCTTATTCCACGAGAAGGAGATTTGCGAACTCGTTAACAGAAATGTGAGATAATATGGACGCTGAAATTTCACCCGTGGTGCGAACTTTCACACCTGGACGCTCGACATTCGTTTCTTTTCTGCAATTTTTATTTCAGTCCCTTCTCGCATAATTGCATAAGAGAAGGAAAGAAAATACGAGAAATGTTTGTGATAAAATTAAGCACGAAAATGCTTCGTTTCTCCGAGCCATGAATTTTTCTCCGCTTACAGCGTCACGCGGTCCCCACCTCTGTCTGATATGTGACATTCCTGTTCTACTTACGGCGGCCGGTTTCGCGCTGTAGCGGCCACTGCTTCAGTCGCACAAATCACAAGACAAATTAACGTTGCATCGTGCATCGATAACGCGATACCTACGATAGTGCCGCTTCAAAATTTTCAAATATCTTTTCCATCATTATGAAACGGAGCGTCGCCAGGTGCATCGCGACATTCGGCCAGCACGACCGCGGAGCACAATGAGCGGCTGCTTTCTTTAAATTTTCCAGCGACACGGCGGAGCTCGCGGCGCAAATTCCGCAGAGTTTACCCTCGGCAAATCTATTATCCGGATGATCCGATATACAGTCGCGCGCGCAACAGGATTCCCGCGTAACCCAACACTTTGCCCAGCGGTGTCAAAAGAAGCAACGTTATTCCTCCGGAACGAGTTCTCCCTTGAAATTGAAAAGTCCTGCCAGTTCTTGACGCGCGCATGTCTCCTTTACCGCCGCTACACCGATGTTATTCCACGAATTCCATCCGATCGTGATCCCCGAAACATCTCCGAGGTCTCTCCCCTCGAAGACGAACCGAGGAAACGAGAATGGACAGACGTGTCGCGATATCTTGGAAACGTTGCCCCGGAATCGAACGTGCAGATAGAACGGAAACCTTCTGTGATCGTATACTTGTTGTCATTCGATGCTAATTCCACGTCTGATAGCACTCCTCGATATAGCAAAGCTCGCACAGCGCGTAAGCCGCGGCGTGGAGCGCGACGGGTGGAAATCTCGACGGTGGCATCAAATCCCGTCTCTTTCTCTCGCAGTAAATAAGCGGCGGAGTCGTCTCGCGTACCTTCAAAGCCTCGCACGTACGAACGCGGCGGTTTAATTAAATTTCATAATTAGTCGCGGTGTGTAAGATCCGTCACGAGGTTAGCTGCACCTTAATCTCGCCACTCATCAGCGGTCATGCGGCTCGATCGCTGGATCTGTGAATTAGACCCGCAAATGGGACGGCGGTTTAGCAATTTCGTTCGACCGATTGTGGAACGCCAGCGAAGTTCGTTCCCCTCTTCCGCGTAATAAGGAACGACCGGATTTTCCCGCGGAATCTCATTTCCCTTCACGTCAAAGAGCAGTCTATTGCGCCAAGTTGCAGCAGATCAAAGTAACCCCCGGACTTTCGCACGTAGACGCATCGTACGCGCCAGGAGGATCGATCGGCCGTCGACCGGCTGGAGAATCCTGCGCGGGCATCGACCATGCCGCGGTGGAACGCAAAATGTTGCCGGGAATTAGCATAACAGGATTCCCCTGGTGCACGTAATGCAGCAACGCCACGGGCCTCCCGCAGATTTGCATGGTCCATTTAAATACAATTTCTTTTCCCCGATCAAGAAATTACGTGAATACGCAAGCCAAGCAGCGCAACCCTCCCGCGTGTTTGCCCCGACCGAGGCCGGATTAAAGGAGGCTGGCATTAAAGCCGCCGGCCGAAGAAAAACACCGCGATTCGCTACCGTTCCTTCCGCTTTACACACGCCTCCCGTAATTAATTCTGTTTGCACGTTAGCTGCGCTGCCTTTCGCGTCGCTCGCGACGCTTGGACATCAGCCGCTCCAGCTTTCCTTCGCCAGCATGCTTTTCCCGCCGTTCCGTCTTCGCAGTGGCAATCCCTAAAAGGAACTAGCAAATCCCTTTATGCAAAAGAAGAAAAATACGCCGAAGGAATTACCGCTCGGACGGTGGTGTGCGATCAACGCGTAAGTAGAAACGGCGTGTCAAAGTCAGACGGCCGTAGCGAGGGTCCCCCAGATAACGTCGACAAGAGTGACAGTTTCGAGATCCATAGCCCCTAATGTTTCGGCAAACAAACTTTCTCCATTTTCGCCGATTACTCCTCGGAGTAACAGCGTTCCCAAGCTTGTTAAGGAAAAGTCGCGAGACGGTCCCCGAGATTTGCTTGCCGGGTAGGTCGACCTCGAAAGGTAAAACCAGTTCGCGGAGATCCAGGCCGGAGGAAGCTTCTTTCCGGGAAGAGAGCTTCGCGTCGTTTTTCACTCTCGAGTCGGTAAGCGATAAGCGAGGCCGGGAGGAGCCGCGAGGAAGATAGAAACCGACCGGCTAGATCTTTTGAAACAAATGCCCCGAACGTGTTACCTCTCCGTACGTACGGATGTATTTTCGACCGGCTGAAGCGATCTGCAAACACGTACCGCGCCGGGGATTACGTATAAGCATCGCGAACGATACAAATAAGTGGGTAGAACGGAATCGAAATCGACGGCTTCGGCGAGGCGCGGCCTCGGCGAGGCCAGGGCAAGCAACCCGCTGGCAGAGTTTGCGCACACACGCGCAATCGTGGACGAGATCCTCGGTTTACCACCTCAATGTCCACGCGAATACGCCTCGCAGGTTTGTGCTTCGGCCACCTGGAGATGCTCGAGCTCGATTTGCCAGCGAGAGGAAGGGTCGTCGAAGGTGGAATCAATAATACTTGTAATATTTCGGCAGCGTCCACGAGGGGCGTAAAAAATCGAGGGTACGTGCGCAGCGCAAACGCGAGAGCGAAGGGCGCAAAGTGATGCATCGTAATGGCGGGGGTTGCGGGCGAGCAGGGTGATCGGGTAAATTCCACGAGGGGCAAAGCGATTTATGGCAAGCGAACACCCGGCTATAAAATAACACTTCCCATTCAAATCGGCAAATTAATGGGCGTTTTCGCGGATTCTTTGTTTGCGCCGGCTAACAATGCCGCGCTGCCGGGTTATTATTCCGAAATAGTGCGGCCAAGCGGGGAACGGGTTCGAGCAAAATCCGTGGAACGTACGCCGGCTGGAGCCCCTGCTTTCACCGGCAGCTTTTTCCCGGAGATACGGCAGTTTGAATTAGGGACAGGGGATTTCTGTCGTATCTGATCTTGTGCTAATCGCGGACTGCACGGAACGATACCAGTCAAATTCACAATTTTACGTTCCCGAAAGCAGATTGTTTCGACATGCTCGTTGGCTAAACGGTCGCCAGCGTCCTATTTTCGGACGGCTCCCTATTTTCCCTTTGCCTCCTGCCGTTTTTGTATCGAAATTAATTCATGTCACCGGCTAGACGCGCGGAAATGCATCAAGAATTCCTTTGACGGCGGCGGAGCGTCGATGAATGGATGTTGAAAAATTCGCATACATTTCTGCCGTTCGAAAGGACTCCGGTGCACCTAGCGCGCACAAAGAGCCTCGCTGTTGGGAATGAAAACACGAGAAGCAGACGAAAGGAAATGGAGAAAGCAGAGCGGGGTGGAACATTAACTAGTCTGTGACATTTGGACCTATTTCGAGGAACCAAGAGATAATTGAAGTTAATCCCTTTGAGCCTCGTTGCTAAACAAGCACTTGCCTGATTCGCTTGATTAAACACTTTATGTATTCAATCCATACTAATCATCCCCTAATTTTAACGGCCCGAATGCGGCGTATCAGAAAATCTGCCGAAAGCCCCGAAATGCGTGGAATGGCGGGCTCCCACGTCTAGCGAAACGTCAAGCTTACTATCAAAGCACCTCGCAGATGGCAAGGCTTGGCAACTTTTTCGTGGTATTCACGAAAGGAGCAGGCATTTGGCCCGACGTGCTTCTTGCGGGCCGTTGCTGGATCCAAAGAATAATCGTCCAACGAATGCTGCAGAGAATTCCAAGCGTGCTTCGAGCAAATAAAGGCAAATACAGTTGCAACGGCATAAAGAAATTCTTGGCACAAAGGGGCAAAGCACGGAAACTCAGAGAAATGACGAGAATTCTTGAGTTCCTTTAGTTTGAACTTTTTACCTTGAACCGGCGCGTAAATGTTGAGGTAGAGACAGTCCTCGCTCTGGTTCCTCAGGTAGGGCAGCAGCCTCCTCAGATAATCGAGCCTGCCTTTGGGCATCTTGTCGGTGAGCTCCGGGAGCCTCTGAGGGCAGACGGGCCCAAACTTGTCGGCCACCTTGACGCCGTGCCATAGCGCGCCGCTGACAGGCGGCATGAATCGTAACGATCCGATCGGCGGCGACGCGTACGGAACACCGCGGAACACCTCGACGCCCTCGAGGTGCCGATCGAGGGTCACGATCACGCCCGAAAGTTCCCCGTACTTTGTCCTGACGATCCTCGAGCTAAGCTCGGCGCTGGCGGACGCCAGCACGAGACCGAGCAGCGCCAGGATCGACGACGTCATCTTAGTTCGCGCCCTTCAAACCCCGTCCCCACGCCTCGTGTTCACTCGATCCGCTTGGAGCATTCCATCCCTTGGCTTTAGCCGCCTGCCGGGGCTCGGACGTACGCGATCGTGCCCACCCCGTTGCCACGAGGATCGGTTGCGCGTCCAGGAGGCATCAGAAGTTGCCACGATCCGCGCCAGAAGGATTTCGAAGACGGTAACAGCGAACGATCCGAACGAGACGCTGCTTCCTGGATCACGATCGATCAGCTGGACAGATTCACGTCATTCCTCGATCTTCGGAGGTTCTGTTGGCTTTTCTGTTGCCCTTGGTAAGGGTCGGTGGGATTACTCGAGCGCTACTGTTACTCTTTAAATAAAGTCGCACATCCACCTCTGTTTGGCCACCTCCGTTCGCTCGGAAAACCCGCTGACGATTTCCCGCACGAAGTCAACACGCGTTTGTAGACATCCTTGATTCAGCGTTCTGATGGGTAAATAGTCAAACTTTGCGCGGTAAGCCTCCTCCACGGAATTCCCGAGCTTTGTTTCCGCTACGCCTGGCACAATCCTCTTCCACTCACCGACGCGTATCCTGAAGATGGGATGCCGCTTGTTCGACGACCACAGAGAAACGCAGTTCACCAGGGAATAGATTGTTCGTAGGTCGCGCTCGTCCTGGTCAATCCTCGTGAAACGAGCCTACCCTTTTCGTAGCCCCGGTGACCATTCCCAGGCTGTCTTTCCAGGCCCCAAGTTTATCGAAGCTACTTTCGCTCGAGGATTAAATTAGCTGCGGGGTTTCGTTTGGAACCCATTAGATCGAGTTACAGGAAGACGATCTCATTTCTAATGGCATGCTTGATGTGTCGGTACAGATAAAACGCGCCTGCCCTAATGACGCCCAAGAGAAATCCACCCCTCGAGTGTTTACCGGTTCGCTTCATCCTTACGAGCCAGCTTCTTCGAGAAGCCAGGGCAAAGAAGACACCGGAAGCCGTGGAATTGTGTCCACCGTTACCACCGGACGCTCTATTGCCCCTTTCCGCGAGACCTCTCTGGACGGACCCAAGCTTCGCGAATTGCTCCTTTCTGCTGTCACACGGGCATCGCAGCTCTCGCGCACACCTAGCTCTCGCAGAATCGCAGATGAATCGACGATTCGGAGATTGGACGCGGAGAGCCTATCGGCCCCTAACATCACCATCGAGAGTGGATCTTCGGCTGAATCGGAGCAACTTCGGAGATCACCATCCAAGGATATCAACTCCGATCACTGGGGACTCGCGGAGAATCGGCACCGAACCAATATCACACTGCATACCGCGAGCATTGTCTCGATTAAGGGAGAAGTATCTTCACGCTCGATGAAAACTCCGAGGCACTTAGTCTCCCTACACCGATCTCTCCCTGCTCCTCGATTCGGCTAGTTCAAACTTTCCGAACCGACCGAGACATCGCGGGGACGCGTCCCTCGATTTCAGGCTGCGTCCCGGCGGACCCAGCCACGAAGATGCGAGCAGATCCCCGCTGCCAATCCGCTCCGGACTGGCTCGACGACACACGCGGACACTGGGCCCCGAACACTCGACGCCGACGCTCTCTTACGCACTTCACTCCCGTCGCGACCGGTGGTGATCGCCGCCGCGTGGATCCAGCGGCATGACGTGAACCGATCCGCGATGATCGCCGGGGAGAACGGGGAGGGTGAAAAAGGCCGTGACGCGGGCAGCAGGACGCGCTGGATCAGAGGAGCCGATGTTGCTGTCACTTCGACCTCGGGCAAACTGGCATCAAGCGACGCCGCTCGTACAGATATGCGCATGCCCCGCGCAAACGTTGCCCACTCTGTACGGGACATGGGCGTAAGTCCACGGGCTCGTCGATACGGCAGCACGGGATCGATGTCTGCGGAAAGCTGGTTCGAGTCTGGAGCACGCTCGGCTGTTTGTTTCTACTGCGACGTCGCGCGCCGCTGGGACGAAAAACGCGATACAATTAGGACAATTAGCCTGATGATCGCTGCGACTGTTCCAGCGTTATGAGCGCCGGTGACCGGCGACGGGGCCGAGTCCACTGCGAACACTCGAGTCGGCATCAAAGCGGGGACGCCTGACGTCTCCGGTGCAGCGTCATATCAAATTTGAGGAGAGTAAACCGACAACCAGAATCATGAGGTGCTTTCCCAGACTGTATAGGGAAGTACTAGATATTATGAGACACTCCGACAACATCGACCGTGATCGCTGCCACTTCAGCTCTATTTGAAACACTTCCCTCCCAGTTTTATGATCGATCAGCTTAAGTGCTACTCGCAATCCTCTTAAACTCATCTCAAGTCGCAACTTGCATAGTATGGGGTGTACAGCTGACAGATTTATAAACGTTGTTTCAGAATATGCGAGACTGCCTGAAAGATGGCTGAGGGGGCTGAAGATAATACAACTGCGCAACTGATATGATCTTATCTGAGAGTTATAACCATGTTTGTGTTACATTGATCCTTTTCACAAACTGAACTAATATAACTGGATTCATATAACTGTTTGCAAACACAATTTGATATTCGCTGTATGCTCTCGCTGATTATTTTGTAAACACAATAGCACTATGTTCTATGTGCCCGGAGCCGTGTCTGCTTGCCCCCGCGGTAAAGGCTCTACGCGTTGGTGTTTATTGTTAAAATTTTGCAGTAACTCCGCGATGCTTTGATAATAGAGATTAGTGTGTACCTAGCGAATGAACTTTTACAGCTCACGTAATTTTTCCACTATGATCATTTCATCTCGCAGCGGATAATGTTAAATTGAGAATCAGCAACGAGGTAACTATGGCTCTGCTTTAATAGATTTTAATCCGCGGTATCTTTTATTTGACGCTAGCCTGCGTTAATATTATAATTCGACGATTGTCCGTAGACCCTATCCGCCGCTCTGAATGCCGTTGTTACGTAGATAATTTCGATCGGAAGAAAAAGCGATGCTGAGAGAAAAATTGGAATATCAGCCACATAGAACGGGAAAACTTTATAACGAGAATTTCAGGGAAGAATGACTACAAGCGGTCGGTTTCTTCGCAAAGTTTCGCAATGTACTCAGCCTCGTCTTCATAGTTTACCGCGTAGTTATCCTTGTTAACAAACTTCGATGCTCGTCGAGCTCCCGTTTAAAAACAGACGGTGTCCCAGCTTTTGCACAGATGCGGCGCGGGCTAGGCTTAGGAAAACGCAAAGCGCCTTCGTTAAGAGTCCGCTTGAACGTGATAATACAGGCGGCACGAGTAGTCGGGCTACAAGATTAGCGACACACATCGCAGAAACGAGGAGGCAATCGATCTAATCGACCTAACCGAGGCGAAGAACAATAGGCGCGGCAGTCTCGAGCAAGGAGATCGCGCAAGGGTTTAATACAGACGCTCTATCGTATCGTTGCTCGAAGGTGTTATCGCGAAAGCTGTCGACCGTAGCCACCCTGTACGACGAAGTTTACTTAACGTCGAGATAACGAGGCCGAGAGTGCCTCTCGGACGACCCTTCATGAATTACTGACTTAATTCTTCCGGGCACGGAGGTATAACGCATTTAACATCGTTCCCGTCGCGTCGCCGTTCTGGTGCGTCAACTTTGCCAATGCTATTAACTCGTATCCTAAGGCTAACGCCAGCCTCGCGGTGCTCCCCCTAATCGCGAGGGCGCGACGGAAGCCTACGTGTTGTTGCTCGTCGAAAGCAATGCGTAATTCAATCAAGCACCCTTCTCACGAGACTTCGCCCCGGGCCATCAAGCGTTAAGATAATGGATCGATTGAAATATGATAGCGGGCGTGCGGAAGATGAGCCACTAGCTTGAGAAGGGCTTCCTGCAGTTTTCAGATGCCTGATAGTCTGTCGGGGCACGAGACGCTGCCTGGATTCTCCGATTAACAAAGTACCCCGTCATACTTGCGTCTTCTTTCCACGCGCGCAACCCCGATACATCTCGTATCGCGCGCTCGACCGCGTTAGAATGGGCGAACACAGTTCTCAGGCCACTAAAAATCGACGAACCCATACGGCCGACCCATGGTCACAGTTGACGGTGGCGTGGCCGAGGAAGAAAGTAGCTGACCTCCCGCCGCATGTTTCCGGTGACACGTACGCCACCCTTAGAACCGCCTTCGATTTATAATGACGCACGACCAGCATCCACAAGCGTGCCAGTCGTGTCGAATCCCTCTCCCGATGATAAATCTAGCCACTCCGAGCCACGGATTCTCTCCGGCGAATCCTCGTGCCTCGCGGTCTGCTAATAAATCGAGAAGCCAGCGTGCACGGTGTTTACAACGGACTTGTCATATCGATTAGCGAGCAACCCTGTCATCGGGACTCGTCAAAGCCGAAAAACATGCAGTTTTCATGGGCTGCGGGCAGACGAATGTCGCATAAAATCTGCGGGATCGAAATGCGCGCGCGCCATTTTCAAACTTTACAGCTAATTATGACGAGTAGTGGCTCCGAATGTTTATTTTCAATTGATTGCGATTTATGGTCACTTTTAGGGGCGTTGTAAGCTTTAGAACGCAATGGATATCGAGGCTGCAGGCGCGGACGTATTCAGCGTTGCTTGTTGAGAATGCGTGGGGAAGGAATGATTGTCGAGGACAATTAAAAGACTCGTTTGCATCACAAAGGGCCGCGAAGTCAATGGACAAACAGAGCGGGAGGAAAGGGACAGGCAGGTCTCTGTCGAGGATGTGATTATGATTCACAGCGCACGCCCGTGAGCAGGAAATTCTGCCGGTGGATTCAAATCGTTATGACTTATTCATTCCCGTTAAAGTACCCTGTCCAGTGGATGTCGCGCGGGAAAAGTAGGGAAGAGGGAGCGGAGGAATTTATCTGAACGAGGTTCATTCCAGGCCACCACGGTCCCTCCATAAGGACAAAGGACCTGTCTTGGAAACGGACAGTTCTTTACGAGGATCTCCTTGGCCCTGGCGTTTCACATCTCGCGGAGCACAGCTCGGATCGATAAGAGTTTGAGGCGCCCTCAAATCTGTCTGTCACTATCGCACAGTTTTGGATGATCTACAGTTTTACTGACGCTGGCTGGAAGATGAAATGCGCCGCTTTTATTCCAGAGAAACGTCATTTTTATGGAAATTGTAAATGAAAATGTAAAAGTGGTTGCGACTCGAAAGATGTAGCGACGCAGAAGTACCTAGCATAAAGCGTACCATCTCCATCTTCTCCACGAAAGTCCCTCATATCCAGGAAAAGGGCAATTTATGCGTAGAAAAAGGCAGCAGTTATTAGCCGAGGGACCGTTCATCGACGTTAACCAGGTGGGGAATCGATTATTCTTTACTTGGAAAAACGTCATCCGTAGCAGGCGCCATTGTCTTCAGTTTCGCCTCGCGATTATTCCGCCGTTCGGTCTTACCGAACTCGTCCATCACCGATTTTTCTCCGCGCGAGGGACGTCCTTTATGTCCAGGGCATAAATTAATTTCGTCGCGTGCGCTCAATCGTAGGACGTCCCTCGGCTGTCTCATAAATTTCTCGAAATTCAACGAGCGACGTGGAGGAAACGCGCCCGTGCAACTGGTCTCCCCTTCCGAAGGTAGTTCATCGTTGTTGCATCGAGTGCTCCGCATAGTCAAGCGAGAAACAACACGACTGTGTCGAATAAAAGAGAGTCCCGCCGATACGTAGCAAAGAATTTCAGTAATGAACACCTCCCCGTGATACCCGTCTCCATTCGGCTCTCGTCTGTCCGCTTTAATTAAGAGTCTTGACTCACATTCGAAGCTCCTCAGCCGCGGCTACGTGAATAAAAACACGCGAATAGGGATAGCCGATCGATCTAGCCGCATTCATCTTGGATACCGAAGCGTAAAAGACGCGCACACCGCTGAGAGTCGGAATTTCCCAGCCGTTTGTGGATTAAGCACGTGGAAATGATGAAAGAAATTTCATTCACTTCGGGGAACGCGTTTACCATTCACCGTTCATCCCAACTTCTCTGCTTTGGCAAGCGTTTACGCGTACACGGACCTAGCCCGGACCTCTCGACAAAGCCTGGAAAGGTAGAGAATGAATTACAGCGAAGATTGGAGGTTTAGGAGTTAACCAAAGTGCTTTGTGGAGGAAGAATACCGGGGCGCTCTTTACGTTCAATGCTGTACTTACGCTGATGTTTCATCAGACTTGAGGCGAATTCTGCACTTGAAAAATTCGATATCAGAAAGAAATTGGTGCGGAGAGGAGAGGAGAAAAGTGTGGTAACTTGGAAAACCTGGCGTGTCGTAGTGAACGGACTACGTCAGATCCGACTTCCACGTAGTTCTGTATAATATTCGCGTAATCTATCAAAATCTACCGGGAGAGACGATGCTTCGACGTCCACTGTCACCACCCCGAAGTGAAGATCTGCAGTGGAAATTCATGGTGGCCCATATTCGCCGGGGAAATGTAAGACGCCACGCTGGACACCCTTTATTTAATAGAAACGTTCTGCGAATGTATCGAGAAGTAAAGCGTGTCTCGTACATGCTGCGAAACAGTCGGGCGAGTTGGTAGTTTCGTGCGATCGGCGTCAATAACTGTTCTCCATCGCGAGGAGACGGTATTTTCGTTCTTTACGACGGAGCTCGCTTCAAACGATTTCCCCTCGGCTCTGCTTTGAGTTATGAAAACACTTTTGGAACCTTGCGCACATTCTAGGGCGATGGCACGGTCGCAAAGGAACGATCGTAAACGGGATTTTTCTCCCTTACACGACGCTTCGTTTCCTTTCTCTGGATGCTGGGGCGTCTATATCTTGCCGTAGAGTGCGGTCATCAAGTACCGCGTTGAAATTACGCTGGTAGGCGAGTTTCATTGGCGACCCCGAGATATTTCCCCCCCCCCTGCGATCTATCGATATTTGTTCCGCTTGTTTCCGTATCAACGAGGATTCCGCCGTTCTGCTCGCCGATGGAAGCACAAATGGAGCGAGTCGACCAACCACCGGCAGTTCGAATTTGAAATAAAAAGACTGTTAACATCGAAGCCAGTATCGCGGGAACGGACTGCTGGATAATTGCACGGCGAATAATACGACGAGATCCAGCTAATCCCGGAAAAATCCGCGGTGAATGAAAGCCTTTTCTCCTCCTTTCATCCGCCGCGTCGTTTAATACTACCTGTTACGTACACGGCTCTCACTATTTCCTTCGAATTATCGCCTCGCCATTGGACGAATGTTATCCGACCATTCGATACAGATCGAAGCATTATTTCTCTCCAAGAAGGAACATAAATTTTACAAATGCGCGATACCACTGGGGAATTAATCGCTATTCCTCTGGGTGGGAAGGGTCATCTGTTGAGATTCATTTAGAAAAGTTATGAAGATTCGCGCCGAACTCAATAATTCGCAGCATTTTCACTGGGAGCCGCCTTATCGACGCGTTTCGCACGCGAAGAGCGGCGTGCTCTTTGCAGACATCTCATAATAGAGGAAAGGAAAAGTAGCGGAAAGCAGGAGAGGAAGTTCACGAGGGATTTTTCAAGGATTAGAAAGGGCCCGTACCTTGCTCTCGCGGTGTTCGGAGTACGTTTTTCCATGCGGCTATCGTTTCAACATGCCAGATATACGTGTACGTTCTTCGAGGTCCACGGGGGTTGGTTGTTTTTCTTCTGCGGATAATCCCGCGGGCGTTTTACAAGTGGTACATTATTTCCTGTCAGCCAGCAGGACGGGGCTTTCTCTGGAACACGGGTAACCGTTCCCTTTTTTATATTTTGTCTCTTACATTTGCCGAAATGCTGGAAGTGTCAAAAACGTGTACTGCTTCTCCCTGGCGAACGAGCATCGCTCAACACCCCCAGGCACGATCAATCGACTATCCCACAACAATTAATCCCCCACCGTGGCTGTGAACGCTCGCGCGTACAACAATTAAATGCCTGAGAACCCATGAGAGCATCGTTTAAGGGTCCGTGTTATCGAGTGAACGCAGATCCTGTACACGTGCACGCCTAGACGTGTGTCTATGTATACTGGAATTGCTCAGCGCTTCGACGTGGCCGAACTTCAATCAGCCTCAAAATTCAACTATTCCAATCCTATCGTTCCGTTGGTTCACCGTCGATTGGCCAAATCAAACACGATTACCTGGCGCACGCCTCTCTTGTGTCCCTAATCTCATGGACCATGAAATCCCATCGGCTGCTGGTTTTTGGCCTGAATCGCTGTTTGATTCGAAACCGTCCCGGCGAACGAGGGTGGCAAGGATTGCGGACTTTCCCTTTGTAGGCTGCGGCCCTGAACTAGCACCGGGTTTTTCCCAACGCCTGGTCAGCGTATGATCGGTTCGGCGAGTACGCTTGACTCGCCGAATACGCGGGCGAAGACGATGCGACCGTTTATGGCAGGGTCGCTAGAAGCAAGGACAAAGTGCGAGTCGGCTTGAGGGCGGAAGATTCATTCTGTGATCGGTTGCCATCGGGTCCACTTCGTGTCTACGTTAGAAGAGACTATTACTTTTTATTAAAGTATTTGTTTAAAACCTGTTTATTCAATTTCCCGTTCAACCTTAGCCATCCTTACACCTTTTCACTCTCAAACTAGATATAAACGCTAGATTTCGCTGGAGCCCTTCGACGAGGCCTTGTCCTCGCACGTTTCCGGGGTAATTTTCACCGCGGCCAGCTAGCTATGCGAAAAAGACCATTTTTGCAGCAGGTCGTTCGCGGGGCGTCGCGAGTTTTACGGGGAGTTGCTCAAAATTTCACGAGAGACTGGCAGCATAGGGGATGCGCCGCGGGAACGTGTATAATCCACTTTCTCTGCAGATACCGAGGCCCGGGGAACCCATGTAACTTTCAGTATTACGAGCAGATTACGTTCCTTATCACTGCCACGTAGCCGTGGATTTAAATGAAATTTAAATGAAATTTCGCCGCGGGCAAGGTACACACGCGAATTCTTCTGATAAAATTCCCTGTCACCCGCGTCGCTCCGAAATCGCTTAAGGGGCGTCAAGTGGCCCGGGCACACTGCTGCTCGCCGGATTTATTAAATCGGCAGCGAAAAATCTTGCTGGAAACGTTTCCGGCGAAACACCCGGGCGATGTAAAATAACGCTGGAGGAGACGGCGTGGCTATGGATCCCGAGCATTATAACGTTTCAGCCGTGCACACGTGAGTGGTGGAATAATATGGTGGACTGCAAGCGACGGGTTTGCGTAACAATCCCGGCATCGAGGAGATTGTAATCCTGCAGCGAACCGCGCGCTGGTCGAAAATTAGGAGCTTTCCGGGGGTTTATAGGCCGTGTGGGTGAACCGTTTAGAGAATCGAACTTTCATGCAGAGCGCAACAAAGAAGGGAATCCGAGGGATCGGGGGAAAGGAATGGCAACCGCGGGCAGAGAAGTAGAACGCCGTTCAATCCCGATTTTCACGAAAGAACCGATACCGAGCCCTCGACGAGCAGAGGAGCCAGAAGAACGCCGAGGCGGTGGTTATCGGGGCGCAGAATCTTGTAAAGTAGGTAAAGTATAACACGCTGGGAGTGAGAGCATGGGAAGCTTGAAAGAAGGCACCACGGGGTCCCTTTCTTTCACTCCCTACCCTCCCCGCCAGTCGTGGAATCCAAGAATCCGGCCTTCCTTGTCAAGATCCCCCCATCGATTCCTTGGATTTGAATGTTCGACAATCCAGGCACGAACTCCCTGCGTCACACTCCGTCGGCTTTCTTCCCTTCCGTCGAATCTCTCCAGCCGCCCTTCCACTCCCGGAGGTCTACCCTGCTCCAATGTCTCCTGTTTCACCCTCCGAGGCAACTCTCAGTCCTATCTACGACATATCGAAAGACTGGGTAGTGTCCTCTCGGACGACCCCATCGGGCTTTTCGATCGTGATTAATTCGTCCCCTGATATCGATCAGAGAAAAAGGAAAGCGATACGCCGGCCACGAGCTCCCGGGTATTCAGAAACAAATTTTACGGCCAACTTCCTCATAGCTTTGCTAACGTCTCGCGGAATGGAGCTTCTACGAGCTCCACCCTATTTAGCGATGATACTGCAAGTATTACCTTCAGTTCCAACGAATTCACAGATTTTCCGGGAGGAGCCAGCGACGGCGCTACTTCCCCCAGAGGCTGCACCCTTTTCACGCCTGAATGGCTAATGCAGTCTATCTCCCCGCAGCTCGCGCAACTACGCGTCGTAAATAAATAAGTTTCCCTGAATATCTGGTCGCGAGGGTTGCGCGGTTGCAGCCTCCATGTCGAACCAGCAGCATGGAACTCTCAAAACTAAGATTCGTGAACTTGGCTCGCGTACACGGCCAATAAAATCGGCAGAATAAATGGAACAGGGGGGGGGGGGGGGGGTGTTTGGGGGGTGCAACCTTGATCGAACCCTGTGAATCCACTGCGGAGCCCCTCCCAGCTCGTACTCAACCTAATTTACGCTTTCCAACTTTCCTCCCACACTTCCGTTCGTCCCCGCTTCGTATTCACCCCCTGCTTCCAGCGACTTTTCAGTCGCCTTTTTTCCACAGTTTCAAACTAACCCGCAAACTAGTTCCCTTTAACGTCGTTGCTTGTCTTTCGCCGTATCTGCATCGGCTGACGGTAAACAAGCTTAAAGATTACATTCGGCGTTCGTCAAAGGGATGAAAATGTTTTTCCGTCAAATCGGTGGCCAACTTTTCTTCGTGCCTGCAGCTCAGCGATGAGGTGTCTCATTACATCAGTTTATTTCGAAGGAGGGAAGATTCAGTTTCACTTGGCCAGAAGCTGCGATGATTCAATTAAGTGGACCATGGATTCCTTGATTTCAATAAAATTACTTCAACAAAAGTGAATTGGAACTGAGACGAGTGTAAGCGACTCGGAAACGACGATGACTCTCGCGGAGGTTCGAGTTGATCAAGGTAACCAAAGTTCGCCGAAAAAGAGAGTAGTTCACGATGGCCGGGGGGGGGGGGGGGGGAGGAAAACGAGGGAAACAATTTCTAATAACGCGACTTGGCGAGTTAAAAGTTGGGGAACCGCCACGCCGTGTCGTCTTAAAAATGGAAGTTAATTATCCGCCCCCATCGTCCGCGGTTCCCGTTGCTTTCGTATGGTCATACTTTATAAAAGGAGAAACTTGCTGCGACCGAACCACGGTCTTCGCGGCAACCTCTGAGAGTGCATTATTCAGGGCTGGATGGCGTCCCGCAATTAGACGCATTTAGTACTTCACTGGGCGAAGTTGCGACAGCTTTTCTTGCACGATTTCTTTCGCAGCTACGCTTGCTTGATTTACAGACGCGTTGAGTCACTGCCGTCTACTTTCCCAACGATCTAGTGTCTCAGCACACTCGAAGACTTACTAAACACATAATGGGAAAGGAAGACGGGGCTCCCAAATAGAAAAGACAATTATGTCTCTCTCGATCGACCGATTTTCCTGTCCGCGGAAGAAATATTTGCCCAGGAAAGAGGGCGAGGCGGATGATTTCCAGCTGGACGAAACAAGCCAACTTCGAAGCCGGACAAATTCTCCGGGGATTGGCATGTATCGCGAACGAACTGTTTACGCACCACATGTTATTTATCTTCGTATCGCAGCCGTTTGTTCTACGATCGGCAGCCAGAGAAACGGTACGTTGCGCCATTGTGTATGCATAATGCTTCGGTTCAGAGAGCCTGTTGGAAAATATTGGGAAACTTCGTGGATGCTGTTAAGATAGAGCGCAGCATTCAAATTAATTGTTGAGTTTCATCCGCGGACGAGAGTTTCCCTTGTAAATATCAAATATAACGCTCGGCTGCCCGTTGGGCGCAGTGCAGCAGGCGCGGGGTTGAAACTTGAAACCGACGATACAGTTCGAATCGAGCAATTGATTTCGTCGAAATGATCAAATTATATGCTCAATTATATTCGTTAATTAAACAGCGCTCTTGATTGTTGTTTCATTGCTACAGGGGTGGGTATCGTTAAATTTATCGAGTCTCCTGTTCCCACGGAGGGGTCATGCACTTCGGCTCCATATCAAAACTACACAGTACAAAACTACACATGCAATTTAGGACACATCAGAACAGTGCACAGAAAGTAGTGCACATGCAATTTAAAGCACATTAAAATTATAGTGTACATACAATTTAGGACACATGCGATTTAGGACACATACAATTGAGGACACATACAATTGAGGACACATGCGATTTAGGACACATACAATTTAGGACACATACAATTTAGGGCACATGCGATTTAAAACACATGCGATTTGCAGTGCACATACAATTTAGGACACATGCGATTTAGGACACATACAACTTAGGACACATACAATTTAGGACACATACAATTTAGAACACATGCGACTTAGGACACATGCGACTTAGGACACATGCGATTTAGGACACATACAATTTAGGACACATGCGATTTATCATGGGCATAGCTAGGATTGCATTCGGGGACGGGGGGCCTAAAGCCCCTCTCATTGGGGAGGGGGGGGGGGGGGAATAAAAGACTCCTTCGGCTTCTAATACGGCCATTTGTGCACTTAATTTTGAATTTATGTACTTATGTAGGAACCAATATAACCGGGGTCGTGTAGTGCGGAATTAGGTCACAATTGAATTTATTTATATTTTATAATAAACTAATTTAATTTTGGATGAACGTTTGAATTTATTTCTATTTTATAATAAACTAATTTAATTTTGGATGAACGTTTAAGTTATTTTTTTCCGGAAAACTAATTTAATTTTGGATGAACGTTTAAGTTATTTTTTTTCCGGAAAAAAAATAACTTAAACGTTCATCCAAAATTAAATTAGTTTATTATAAAATAGAAATAAATTCAATTGTGACCTAATTCCGAATTACACGACCCCGGTTATATTGGTTCCTACATAAGTACATAAATTCAAAATTCAGTGCACAAATGGCCGAATTAGAAGCCGAAGGAGTCTTTTATTCCCCCCCCCCCCCCCCTCCCAAATGAGAGGGGCTTTAGGCCCCCCGTCCCCGAATGCAATCCTAGCTATGCCCATGATAAATCGCATGTGTCCTAAATTGTATGTGTCCTAAATCGCATGTGTCCTAAGTCGCATGTGTTCTAAATTGTATGTGTCCTAAATTGTATGTGTCCTAAGTTGTATGTGTCCTAAATCGCATGTGTCCTAAATTGTATGTGCACTGCAAATCGCATGTGTTTTAAATCGCATGTGTCCTAAATTGCATGTGCCCTAAATTGTATGTGTCCTAAATTGTATGTGTCCCAAATCGCATGTGTCCTCAATTGTATGTGTCCTAAATCGCATGTGTCCTAAATTGTATGTACACTATAATTTTAATGTGCTTTAAATTGCATGTGCACTACTTTCTGTGCACTGTTCTGATGTGTCCTAAATTGCATGTGTAGTTTTGTACTGTGTAGTTTTGATATGGAGCCATGCACTTCCCTCCTCATGCGCCTCGGGGACCAAGTAAGTTCATTAACGTAAATGAGGTGTTTGTGAAGGGGAGCCACTCATCGACGAACTCCTCTCGCCCCCAGGACTTCTCCAAGCCTTCTTATCGGTGCTTTAACACGTCGTTCCGCGCAGTGACAGGAGCCGCGCGTGAACTCCTCTAATCTCCCTTTAGCTGTCGAACGTCAGCTATTATTCCCTCGAATTTCTCTCCAGAATAATTGGTTGCGATAGCCTCGAAGAGCCGGCCCGTAGGCGCGAGCAGCAGAATTTGATGGGCGATCGTGAAACGTTGCTCCGAAAATAAAAGTTTCAGCTTGTAACGCAACCGCCCGGCGGCGCTTCCTTCTCAACGTATTCGCGTTTTAATTTTAGCACACACCGACTCAGTTCACTCGCGAGTTCCATCGAGGCGAAACTGGGTTCGCGATATTCGACGTACGCTCAACGATTTCGGGTGTTAATTCGGGGAAACTGGGAAGCTGAGGGTCGTTAAGGCTCTCCTCTTTTTCATCCACTTGATTGCAGCTTTTCGTGAAAGGGGAGCCTGCGCGAACGTGTTCACGTTTGTTTACAACATTCTCGTCCGGAATTCCATCGAGATCGGTTTACGTGCTTCTGCAGCTGAAGGTAACGCGAGCGGAATGGTGATAATGTTGAGCTGTTCACCGGCCGATTTCCTTCGCGGCTTATTGTCAGAAATATCGGCGGATCAACGATGGAACAGAAAGCGGCATAACGCGGTCCAAGAATATCCGTGTCGCTTGGAGCAAGGGCAGCCGAAAGTTCAATATCCTCGACAAAAGCAGCGCGCACTCTCCTATCCTCGCACCCTTATCGCAACGGATCGCTAAAATATACGATAAATCGCGACCCACGGTTCCCTAATACCGCCAGTTTCTATTCTACCGCGTCGGAGCGAAAACTCTCGGGCGAAATCACGCGTTCCCGCGATTGAATTCGGTATTGCGCATTCATCGAGAAAGCTCTCGCTCTCACTGGACGTAACGCGATTCGCTTGCGTGTAAATCGCGTCCGGGGAGATCGATAACCGTCGCGTAGCCGTGAAACTTTACGCCGAGGTTATTAAAAGAGAAATAAAAAAGGGACCCGAGGGTAGAAACGGAGGGAAAGGAAAAGCACCGGGCGGGATTTATTCGGCCGACAATTAGTCGCGATGTAAATCACGGGCATTCATAATTTAACGCTATTGACCGCCTTTAAACGCGCGTTAAAACGGCCCCGGTTTCAGTTCGCCAGCCTCGCATAATCCGGTTTTCCGTTTCACGCGCGTGGCAAGGTTTTTTCGTAAATTTCGTTGAATGATTCCCACGACGAAACAGAAGCGCTTTTGATGGCTGCTTTTTCAGAGGCGTGAATGCAGTAAATTGACACTTTTCCAGCCGGTTCGCTCGCCGCCGCTGGACCTGGTGTCCGACACCAGCCGTATTTTTATTTCTTTCAATTAATTCGTTGAATTAATTATTCCTTTCGATGGTATAGCATCGCCTTACCAAGAAATTCTTCTTCAACCCGTCTTCGGTTAAGACAACCAGAGATCCTTGATGAAAAGGAATTTTTCTAATGACATTACAACGAATACTCGTTTCATTATCTGTCCCTTATAAAATTAATGTGGTGTGAACGCTGCCGCCACAAAGAGAGCGGCGAAATCCGCCGGACAAAAGGTGGAGGCATTAGGGATTAAGAATTCATGAAAAATCTCATAAATCCTGGCATGAAAATGTTCTGCAGAGGAAGAGGAGGAACTTGGCGTTCTAGCGCGAACGTGCGCGAAGTTTACCAACAGAAGGAGCGTTCTATTTAAGTCGAAAATAGAGTGCGTGCACGGCCCGCTCTTTTTCTCTCTCTTCCTCTCTCCTCGCGTACGTACGTTCACCCTTGTTCAGTCCCAAGAATATCTCCGGTGGAGGACACCGTTAGAGAGTCTTCTTGCCTGCTTTTAATCGCCATCAGGCCGGTCAGCGTAGCACGAAGTCGAAGCCGCGGTGCTCTCGTGGCCTGTCACCTATATTTAAAACGGCCGTGGCGGAACGAGGGCCCCTTCAGACGTGAAACTGGAGGAGCTTGACTCTGAACTTCCCGTTTCATTTGATCGTTGGGCTTAGAAGGTGCGACGAAGCAGTGCAGTGCCGTGAGATCGTGAATACTTCGGTGAAGATTTCGTAGACAGTTGAAGAAGCTCGACAAAGACTGGGCCAGGGCTCGCTAAAATGTGATGCCGGAGAAGCTGTCAGTGGCATCGATCGCCAGCAGAGGAAAGGAGACCAGGAAGTTGTCGGCGAAAATGTGAGACACGCGCGCACGTGGTGCCAAAACTGACTCGAAACGATTTTGGCACGGCGCGGCACGGGGGAAGCATCATCGTGCGCCTTTCGTCCACCAGCGACGAGATAGTGTCGCCCGTGAAAGCCGGAGCCACCGAGCGATAACCGAGGAGCGACCGGCTTTCCCTCGCATCCGGTGCAAGAACGGAAGAAGCGGGAACGGTGAAAAATTATTTTTGTCCCGCTGCTCGACCAGCTTCGCGGCGCGTGACTCTGTCCAGGCCAGCCGAGTCACAAGGTGTTCCCGTGGAAATTCATTGCCACGCTTCCCGGCCATCGAGCGACCAAACAAATGTCGAGGATGCTGCGATTGGAGCTGGTAGGTCTCGTGCTGTTGGCCTGCACCCAGATCCTCACGGAGCACCGCGATTTTTACGAGTCCAGGACCCAATATGGCTACCACTCGAGGTTCCGCGAGCCTCCGGAACGCGCGACCAGAGAGGTGCGGGTGAAGCAGGGACGCTTACGGGGCATGGTGGCCCAGCCGAGGACCAATCACGATCTGCAGCCGGTCGACGTTTTCCTGGGTGAGTGTCGAGTCTGCGAACACCTTGCTAAAATCTCGTTGCGTCGAACCCCCGCGGATGGTGGATCGGCTACTTGAATCGAGTACCGGTAAAAGTTTCTATTGTCGCGGGATTGTTAAGCAGCCTTGATTGTCTGCCGTCTCGCGCGAACTCTCCTAAGTAACAGCAACCGGGGAATATCTGGCATTAATTCCAGCGCGCCTCGGTGAATCGTATCTGTTTAGCAGAAATTTGTAAATTAATTTCGCTCCGGGAGCAAATTTGATACCATGAATAAACATGAATCATATCTGAACGAATAACATGCGCGGGGACAATATTTCATTTCGTTCCCTGCATGAATATCGATTATCTGAAAGGATTAGTTGTTTAATACTAACGAATGCGACCGCGCGCCACCGACGCTAACGGCGTGAAATAAATAGGCCGCTAAAGTTGACTGGGTGCCCTAACGGACAGAAATTCTCTGCGGCGAAAGCAGAGGCACGGGTAAATGCCGAAAGTAAGGTGGGATACGTGTTTAAATCTCCGAGGAGTCAATCACGACCATTGAAATCCGTTCACAATCATGGTTAAACGTCGAATGGCAGTAAGTTCCGAACTCCGGGGCCCAATCATAGCCCCTCCGCCCTTTCCCAATCGAGCCCTATCAGTCGGGGGGAACGATAGTACGCCACGATCCCCAGCGCCCAGCCCAGCCGATGGTTGCTGAACTTTGGTCAGCGGACGAAAGTTTCCACTCAGCTGCATCAGCTTCCCTGCTGCATTACCACGATGTATCCGCGCTCCGAGAATCCCGATACGTCAAAGGCTCCGAAACGAGAGCCGCGCCGGCTATTTCAGGTACAGACGCTACCCTTCCCCGTCCTTCTTCCATCGCGCGTATACCGCTCGCTCGTTCGCGCGCCAGCCTACAGCCGTGCGCTTTCTCGAGTTCTACGAGAGCCCCTGACATTCCTTGGCAACGAGTTCGCCCTCCGCCGCGATCGCTCGCGAAGCGTTTCGTCGCCTGGAAGCGACCGTAGCGAGGAATAATTACGCGGGGTGGACGATTGGACGCTGTCAGGAAGCTGTCGGTCGATCCCGCCGAGAAAGAAGACCGCTGGTAATCAAGAATTTCAAGGTTGCTCCAATTTCGCCTCATACGTTTACCAAAGCCACCGTTCACAATCAGGCTTTTCGATTTGTACCCACCGCTCAGACGACGCGCGATTTAATATTTTACGTAGGAAACGGGGGTGCCCGAGAATCCAATTTACCCGGGAATTGGATGAAATGGATCGCCGTGATCCTTGCGCGCCAAGGTGGAGCGTGTTAACACGAATGCCGGACGAACGCGATCAATTTAATCGATCCGAGCACGGCCCGATAAAACTTTACGGTGATTGCCTTGGCGATAATTCGCGCCAGATCATCTCCGGCCGATGCTCCCCTCGCTAACAATAAGGACTTTCATTTGCCGCGAGAGTTTCCCTTGATATATCGACTGTTTACCGTGAATGCAACCGCGAACGGGAAGAATATTTCGCCTCTGTATTCTCTCGATGCCCCAGTCAGCTGGCTGAAAATTCTGGGAGGTAGTTGTTTGGTCCACCTGCAGTTCCCGATCCCCTTATTACCCATGAAGCCTGGGTGTGCCTGCCGCGCTCGCAAAGTGATCCCAGTCGAGTCTCTCGCATGAGAGCACTGGCTAGCTAGGTCGGGTGCCCGGGATCGCCAGCTTCCCGTTCTGAGCACGTGCTTCCGGGACATAATCCCCCATGAAACAAGCCCCGTGCCCCGGGGATTTACCGATTGACAATCATGCTAGCTGGGCACTCGATGTTCCAGGAGTGCCGTACGCGGAGCCTCCGGTGGGATCCTTAAGATTCTCCCCACCGAGGTCGCCGGAACCCTGGCGCGGTGTGAGACAATCCCTGGAATTCGCCCCGGTGTGCCCGCAATTGGTGCCGAAACTGCGGGACGAGGTGAAGCCAGTCCGTTACGAGTACCTGGAGAAGCTGTTGCCGTATCTGAAGAACCAGAGCGAGGACTGCCTCTACTTGAACGTCTACGCGCCGCACCAGCCCGAAGGTAAGCGACCTCGTAAATGGAGATTAATTGTCTCCAAGATCCTCGAGCTCCCGATGGCAGTTCGGAATCGAGTTACCGCCCGGTCGAAGACTAGTTAGGTGTTTCGAACGTGCCTTATGAGAGCGCGGATTCGTTCGTCCGGCCCCAACTGTTAATGAGTTCACGAGACATCCAATTTGGGGCTTGAAGAACGATCTGTAAGGCAGGCATTCCGCGCAGATAGTAATCGGGGCTGAGACGCCAATTTCCCGGGTCAGCGGGAAATGAAGCGGGCGCGGATGTCTGGGATTGCGAATGTATTTCATTCCTGACAATTGCCGCCACTTAGGTATCTCCTTCGGCGAGAGTGCAGTGTACTCGGCAGTAATTAAATATTCCGCAAAATATGCCTCGGCGGGAACTTTATTACCTTGTAAAAAGAATACCGCGCTGTTATAAGAATGGCCCGTCAAAGTGACGAGCGTTCTTCGAATACCATCCTCAGCTTTATGAGGAAATTTTTGGAAAAAATTCCTGCATTCCCGAGGCTCTTTAAAGGCAGACTCTTCCTTAGAGCTGGATTGATAGCGTACTATCCCGCGGAAATCTCGCGTTCATTCGAATTTTTTATGACGCTTGCGAAGAGGATGATTGATATTTCTGATGTGTTATACATCCTGCGAATATCAACCGTGATTTAAACAGAAACAGTGTGTGCATGCGTTTCCACGAGACGACGATGTTTTACATTCTCCCGCACAACGGTTGCGACTGTGGTACCTAGGGAACATCCATTCAAGCGACAGTTTTTATCACGATCTTTCGTGTATGTCGACAGTGCGAGCATCCACGCGGCAGATGCACGCATCGCTCATGTTCAAATGAGTCGAACGTAAGGAACAGGGAAATCCTTTCACAAGAGAACGATAAAGTATCTGCAGTGTATATCCGTTGAGACATAGTTGGGTATTAAGTAAATAAAAATTTGTTTAAATAACGGATCGAATAAATGTTATTTAGTTAGTTAATAAAGTTATCTTTTTTATTCGTCGAGTGCTTCAACTCGAGCGTCGAATAAAAATTTAACTTTAAGATTCTCCGACACATGACGAATAATTCTTTTTAACTTTCATTTGATATCCGCAATTTTATTCAAATAAAAATTTTGCTCATCTCTGCTTTGAAACATACTCACTCGCTTGAAATACGTCAAACGCTGAACAAACAGGCCGGCTGTAAATAAGAGTGTGAACAGCATTAGGGCGCGTGGTATTTACGAAAATGGATAAAAAATCGTCCGAAACAAATGTTTGATATCCAAGCCTGTCGGACTGAGCTGGAATCCTTGGCTCTATTAACTAATCCCTTTTGTGAAAACGGTTTTCCGAGAGCCTTAACTGTATGACTGAATTAAAGCGCGCCGTGTACGTCTGAGAGCTTAACCGTTTCCACCTTCCCTGTCCCCTTCAAGAAGCTAATTAAAAGTAATCCCTCGCGTTTGCGATGAGCAGTTAATTAGGGAGAAAAAATTGTGGAGTGCCACGTCGATTATTCCTGCGGGGATTACGCGAGATTTCCTTCCTTTTCCTCCTGCCCAACGCTGCTGAACACTTTCGTCTCTTTTCCTCGCTCTCGTGGCAAGCTTCCTTTTTCTGTCGCGTCGCAATCAACATTTCTTTTTCTCCGCTCCGCAGATAAGGGTACGAATTAACCAACAGCGGGTCTGTTTAGCATTGAAGAGTAAGTATTATTAGCTGCTTGGTGTACACTCCTCCGGTGCGAAACGGGGAGCAAAAATGTTTCCCTCTAGAATCCTTGATTTCCTTTCCCAGGAATCCGTGGCGCGTCTCGATGTCTGACGCGCCAAATAATTGTGGCAATCGATAAATATTTTCATCTATCGTCCGTTAATTGCGACTCGAAGTCGCGTTGCATCCGCTGGCAGAAAAAAAGAAACGAGCAGTCGGGCTGTGTGATTGGACGGTGCGTTGAAGGAAACACGAACGGTCGATGAAAGATGCGGCGGCGTTGCAAATAAATTGGAACCGTCCGGCTGGGGGTTGCAAGGGCTGTTCTCAGGAAGATATATATGGCCCTCTTAAATACTGGAACGAGTGGTGCTGGACGCAAGGGTCGGGGATGGCGGACGTGGAGGAAGCCGCTTTCAGCGGGCTTGCGTCTGCGATAGGGCGCGTGCCCCCCCGCGAGCTTGTAAAATATCGGGAAATTCATTAACGGTCGATCTGCTGGGCTTGGTCAAATAAATTTCGCGCACGGATGAAATTTGCTGCGGCTGCACGCTGGCGCGTTCACATGAAAGCAGACAGCGGCGTCGATACCCCACTGTTCCTCAACAGCTTTGTCATGATCAGGATGCTGTAGACGTTATACTGCCAATCCCTTTTCTGCCTCTTACCCCGCACAAGCCTACGGCAATAAAGAATTTCACGTTGAACAGCGCGGCGGTCACATAATTGGCAGGAATGTATTGTTTTAAATTATCGTTCTATCGCGCAACATGGACGAGTAGGGTGACTGTGCCTAATATCGCCTAGCTAAAGTTAAATCGCTGTCAATTGAATAATAATCGAGATTTTTACATGCAATTCGTTTCAAAGTAAAGAGCAATTATTCATCTTTCATGTAGCATAAGTTAGAATCGTTGAATCCTACAAATTTTTAATTAGGAATTAAAAAACGTGAGAAAAAAGTGCACCTAATATCGCCTACTCAAGAAATATTGATTAATTGTGCTTTTATTATTTCTTGCTGTATAAATGTTTTTTATCAATCTTTGATTTTGTTTTTATTTTAAAAGTGTAGAAACAGGATTTTTAAAATATTTTATTTCTTCCGTTCGATGCACATATTGGACAAACACAGTTTATTTCGGTTGCTCCGCAAATTTCGTGACCCCACCTATAACAAACATTACATCTGAACCATTATTCTCCTGTAGGCGGTATTGCGAACACGCATACCTACTGCTAAAAGAAAACCGCCATTTTCATTACGAAAAATATTTGAATCGATTTCATTCCTTAAGTACATCATTAATTAGGTATTTCTAGTAGATAGTCTTGCATTCACAGAATTATTAGACTTACCTTCTCCGAATGTGATGTAAAATTGTGGCAGTCCAATAAATTTTTACACTATTAAGATTCACTAAAACACTTCCCTTTCTGTAATTGTTGATCGCATGACAGTTTAGGTACTAATTCAGTGCATAACCGATAAATTTTAGTGCGTACTTTGCTAGATATAACGGGTGGCGATGTTAGGTACGGTCACCGAACCGAAAAACTCGATGTTATTATATTTCAAACAAAAAGAGGAACCATTCACGTTTGCTCGTCACTCGCCTCCATAAAGTATTTTAATTATACTTTATACACGAAATGCGATAAAAATATAATAATTCGACCAGTTCATACGGCTGCAGGCTGACTTTTCAACGCGAATTCGAGCCATTCAACTGGCCAAACTCGCACGATATCGTCCCCGAAATGATTTTGTTTTAACTGTCTCCGAAAGCCACTATTTGTTTTATCATTCGTACGAGTAACTTCATTTCGAGCTGGCAAATGACACGGAGTTGATCTGCGAACCACGTAGCCGCCGCTAGCTGGTAACAACATTTTCGGTTCTTTTATACTTCGAAATGAATCGTACGGTGCCACGACGAGCGAGCCATGCCCGGGGAATAATAAAGAATCAACCGTTTCTATAATGTAGATACTGCATGATGCGCGTACACGTGAGTAGGAGCCTGGGGAAATTCGACGGAGGCCAATTAATCGTGGAATAACTGATAAGACAGCAGGCTTCTGCGTTGCCCTGGTACGATTCCTCTTCGCGATACCCTCAGGGAAGAGGCAAGAGAGGAGAGACAGGCCGGGTGAAACAGTTTGGAGAAGTAGCGCCAGGTGTGCCAGGCCGGAAGCACGTCGACGCTGCTCGACTCTCTTCGCGTGGTTCCGCGTGGTTCCGCGTCTACGGATTTCCGCCAAATTCAATTTCTTCGTCGGCCTTAATCCTTGCCGTTCGCAGGATGCTCGTTGATCCCCTTTGTCCGACATCGGAGTATCGGATCCCCGTAATCCCGCGCGGAGACAAATTTAAGGCAGGACGGGGTGCTCGGGCAAATTTCGTTTCCTTCCTCGGAGCCTCGCGCACTTTGATCCCTGCAGCTACCGTGGAAATCGCGTCTATTGCTTCTTCACCCTGTTTAAACGCCCATCCGAAAACAGGGTGTCCTTACTTTCATTTCCACCGCGCGGCCATTCCCGCTCCCACGTTCGAGCTTTCGTTTTCTCATGAAATCGGTCCAAGAACAGGTAGCGACAATCGAGGGCGCGGGGATTAGGTAGAACGGCCAATGAGAATCGAACAGGTATTGTAATTGGGAGGTGCGCGGGATAAAGGCTAAACGGAACGATCCGGGGGGATCAAAAATCTATCTGGGGGTGTTGAAATTGAATTTTATTGCCACCTTTCATTTCACCTCTGTCCTTATACTTTTCTTTTTCCCAAGTTGCTTCCCCTTTGCTGTCCTACGCTCGTGGGTTGTCGGTTTTCTTGGGTGCTTCTAGCAGGTATCGCTACATTTCCATAAATGAATTTTCATTTAAAACAAAACGGCACTAATTCCCTCGCAAATTTCCCACATTTTCTGCAATCAGCGAGCTACGTTACGCGCAGGCTGTCCCTCGTGCAGAAGTAGGAAGAAGCACGCGCGAATCCGAGCGAGGAAAAAAGCAGAGTTGCTACGCCCGGCGAGCAGAAAGTTTATGGATTCCAAGTGGAGTGCCCTTCTTCAGGAAAGCGGTCGCCGTGCTGCCCTCGCAAATTCCTCGCAAGTCAGAAGTCCAGTGAACCGAGGCAAACCTCTGAATCAAAGACGACTAATACACAAGACCTCGTCAAGAAGACTTTATAATGACCCTAACGAGCCGCGGAGTGGCTCAGAGAGCAGCCTCCTCGAACGGAGACGTCGCGTCAAAGAAGATTCCTGGCAAGGTCATCGAAACGTCGAACTCTCCATCAATTCACCGAGCTTGACCCACTTGCCGTTTCCTTCGTTGCGATCGCAAATGGCACGGAACGTCCTCAAAGCGGCCGGCGCCGGCGTTCGACTCCGCCGCCAGCGCCAACTTATTAATCAAAAGCGAACGACGATCGTCTGTCTGCAGGTGAGCCCGAGTTACGAGGTTGAGGGTGATCCGAGACGGAAACGTGTGTTCGAGTGCCACTCAGCTGACTCGAAGCTTTTGTGCAGCCTTGTCCTCGCGGGCTTCCAGAAGGTTCACTCCTCTTTGTACCCGCGTTTTATCTCGTGCCAGACAGACCGACAGAGACGCGTTCCTCTTTCTTTCATTCATTCCCGTTGCCCTTTCTAACGTCTGCTTCGGTTATCACCAGCTTGATGCGTTAATAATCCATTCTCCACTCGATCTGACACCACTGTCCCAGCTGCAACTTTGGAGCACCGATTCCCAGAAACGCCGACGAATTATCCACGCAAATCCTTCGCGAAATCGGCCTGATCCCGCTGGCTTCTCACATCGCCGCGAGTTTTCCTGCCGCCAGATATGAATTTCGTTTGAAAGTTGTGCTAATTGAGCGTCCACGTCATCCCGCTGAAATGTTTCGCTAGCATTTACTGGCTCATTTACCGGGCAACTGCGTCGGAAAGGGACGCGAACCGTCCCCTATCTCCGGAACAGAGTGTAACGAATGAAATTCCGCGGCCGCCTTTCCCCCGTTGATACTACTAATTAATAGTAAATCAGTCTGGTTGGGTAATGGATGACGTTTTACCAGGTTGCATCAGCGCACGTCGGCGTATCGCGAATAACAGGCGTGCTCCATGTCGGGCCGATAACGTCGTTATCAGTGCATATGGGTTTCAGGGCCCACGTGCGTTTGTCATATCTGCAGCCGTGACGTCGGGGGTTGGCGGTTCGGAAGAGGGTCGAACGACAGAGGAGGAGAATAGTGGCCGTTCATGCATCCTTCTGCCGCTCTCCTCCATTCCTACGTCCTCTCTATCCCGTAAAGGTAGCGTTCCAGCGTTAGAGGGTGATTTTCATGCTACACCTTGACATGGAATTTAGACGGGACGGGAGGTCTTTCTCCTTTTCATACGCGCACACGTGTTGATAAAGTTTGGGGGATGGTCCTCGCTGTATCGGGGAACCACGGTGGTTTGTCTGGCCTCGCGGATATTCGAATCTTCCTCTGTTTTCCTTTCGTTTCAACAACCGACGAAATAAGTTTCCACGCGCTCCCGCTAACTTGGCGCAGCTCCGTAAACACCGCTAGTTCTTTCTCCCTGCACGAACGGCTGATCAAATTAGTTTGCATTTTCGCGCTGGGAAACTTCCAACGTTTGTTCCGAGCTCCTTCCTTTTTGGTGGATTCGTTTTAATGGGCGAACTAGGGAACTTTGTATTTTTAAGCCAGGGAATTTAAACTACCAGAGTCTCGCGTCTATTATCGTGATTATTTCCCTCTCTTGAAGCGAAGGGTAATGTAAGTCGGTGCTTTGAAGCTTCATCACTTTGTGCGAAGTGATTCAACGCGAAGCAGGTAGAGACTGAGGAGTATTTCTAAATCGGAATGCGTTTATACAAATGCGGAGGATTAGTAGCTAGGATCTGAGAGCAAGAAGCGGGAAACGTTCGCGAGGGTTTCCAAGGATGTGTCCCGATGCTCGGAAATTTCAGCGACTGCTCCTCCTGCAGCGTCTTCCACCGACGAAAATACCTCCGATAGAGAATATCGCGCTGGAATAGATCAAAATCTGGACCACCTGAGTTCCCGAAACGGAAATTGAAAATCTAGTCAGACTGTCGTACATCACGTCGATGCGGAAGCAATGAAAATCGCGGGGGAAGATGAAACACTTCCCGGACGGGAAGTATTTTTCAATTCACTCGATAATATTCTCCTACCCCCATAAGATGGTCGTCCATCACTTTCGGAAACAAACAGATTCAAACGCCGAGTGTCCTCGGCATTGCATTCGGCTGTCCTACTTTAAGGGGTTAGGCCAGCTTGGACGGAGCAAAATTGCAGTCATTTTCGGAATTTTTTTTTAGGAAGATAATAAAATAAACAGAAAATTTAATATGAAGCCTGTTATTATACAACTCCCGCTGGAAAAAAATCGTATTTTTTTTCTTACAAAATGGCGGCGGTAGAGCCGTGATACGCAAGATCTTGTGGAGCGACGTTTTCCACGGTGTTCAATCTCACGGCTATACCGTTTGACTTAGAACAAAAAACCAAAAAGCTTTATTTTCTGCATGCCTAAAACTATGGAAGTACATAGCGGTTTTGCGATATCTTGAATATGTTCTGTGCAATTGACACTTTTATAAAAAAAAAATGCACTTTTTCTCTCCATGGTCACCATTTCGAGACAAATTAATGTTTCTGGATTTCCCTACGTACTTCCATAGTTTTAGGCATGCAGAAAATAAACCTTTTGGTTTTTTGTTCTAAGTCAAACGGTATAGCCGTGAGATTGAACACCGTGAAAAACGTCGCTCCACAAGATCTTGCGTATCACGGCTCTACCGCCGCCATTTTGTAAGAAAAAAAATACGGTTTTTTTCCGGCGAGAGTTGTATAATAACAGGCTTCATATTAAATTTTCTGTTTATTTTATTATCTTCCTAAAAAAAATGCCGGAAATGACTGCAATT
The DNA here is from genome assembly GCA_946251845.1 of Andrena fulva. NCBI lineage: Eukaryota > Metazoa > Arthropoda > Insecta > Hymenoptera > Andrenidae > Andrena > Andrena fulva. Next base: position 52,465,719 of record OX276329.1, on the reverse strand, counting down.
TTGCTCTGTCCAAGCTGGCCTAACCCCTTAAACAACGAAATCGAAAGCAGCATAGATTTTTATAACAAATTCTATTAACGTCATAAGGAAAATTGGTCTTCCCAAAAGAAGGAAGATCAATTCGCATGTTCGAAGTCGAATCGAATCACCACATCCACATTGTAGCAAAATAAGTGTCTTAAAGTCTGGCGCTAGACTAACCGTCTGACCATATACAGGCGCTTTCCACTTGGCGCAGTATCGTGTCGCAGGTTGGGCTGGGATAGGGCATGAAAAAAGAATTACGCGAGAAGCGATGTTGAGGAAGAATGCCGGGTCGTGAAGAAGTTGGTCCCGTTAGTGGTGTTATGGGATCGGGCCGGGAAATTGGCTTTGTTAAGACAGGGAGTCGTGCGTTTCCTCGCGTCGTCGAGTTTTCTGAAATACTTGCACGCGTCACTTAAAAGGAACGTCTAATGGCTTGTGTCGTGAAAGTCCTTCCCGTTACGACACCTGCTCTCGTTACAACGCGCATTTTCGACATGTCACGTGTAACGCGCAAATATATTACACGCCAGCTACTTGCCTCGCGACACACTAAGTAGTTCTACCAATCAGCTGGGGTATTGGACACCTTAGAAACGTAAGAATTCAAGAAGCTGCGCCATTCGAGAATTGCCGCGAGTAGAAAGGGAAAAATGGTCCCACCGATTGGAACATTTGCCAGGTCATCGGGCGCAGTACCGGCGGGGAACCGTTAAACGATCGATTATAATGAGGGGTAGGGACCAATAGTCGGTAACGATGTGCAGCAAAAACGAATGAGCCTTCAACTGCTATATATAAAATTTGTCTAATGGTTCAGAGAGCGCGCCGTGCCGCGCCGCGCCGCGCCGGCCGCGTCGTCCCCCCTACTCCATCCGCCCTTTCTTTGCTCTATTTCCAGCACGATACCTCCGCTCTTTCGCCTGGCAGCTGACCTTTCTTTCCTTTTCCCTATCTCTTCCTTTGTACCACGGCCACCCCGCCGAGCCCCTGCTGCTCCTTCACCACCGACGCCTTCTTCCTTTCTCGGCGAGTGCGCCGGAGAGTTTGAAAGAACTTAAAATAAACGGCGCGCACCAGCTACCGTTCCTCTCACCGACCGACAATACTTCCTACCGTTTCTACCCCTATCATTGTTGCTTCTGGAGAGCCGAAACTTTTGTCCCTGTCCACGCGACTCGCCCGAACAGTGGCCACCGCAGGAGCATACGCGCGCAAGGGTTCGCTTGCGCGATCTTAGTCTCTCGCGATTCTCGCAATTTTCCATGTAAATTTGTATCTCAATTTGCGCGATCTATGCGGCATCGTAATCGAGGGTGCCATTTGTTCGTGCTCGGGAAGCTTGCGCCCCACTTCTGCTTCCTCTCGAAACGTACACTGGATAATGTAACGGGGAACGGAGGAAACAGCTTGCCCGCCTGTAACCGGTCTTCTTAAAACGTTCGTTAACTAAATAGCACTTTGCCGTATAGCTCATTAGTCGGTAATAGTAATTTCCTGGAACGACGCAGCGGAGGTCTCGGGATCGGGGGCGGACGTCTTGAGAGCTAGCAGACGCTGCGGACGTTGCGGACGTTGCGCACACGACAAGCTCGACGACATTCACCGACCACCCGGTGAAACCAAACGCCTCCCGGGACTCGCGGCTATTTGCATTCCCTATCTCCGTAGTTAATCGTTATTCGGTAAACAACTGTCCGTGCCCCGACTGGCGCAGTCCACCCAGATTGACGCTCCCGTACAGGGTGCTCCGTTTCCACCTAACCGGCTCTGTCGCGTAATCATCCGAATAAGCGGAGTATTTTAAGCAGACTACCCTGCCTCCAGCGGGGCCATAGATGAGGGCCATCTGCGCATCTCCCGAAGACAACGCGCGATTGTGCAAAATCCCTTTTGTTTCGACGCAGATGATAATGAAGTCAGCAACCTACTTCGTCAAGGTCGAACCAGGTCGCAGCCCTTACACGGCAGAGCACGTACTGATGAAAGGTTTCACGTTGATTAAAATTGTGATTGCGTCACGGGCGCGGAACGGAAATAGCGTCCATTGAATTGTAGCGCCGGTCGCATTGATGTGCAGCACCATTCATTCCGCGACATTCCCGTATTAAAAACGCGCGCCGTCATCGGCCCCTCGAAATCACGAAACGCGGAATTATTAAATACTTGATTAAAAGCGCGGGACCGGCGTTGCATCAGGGTATCCGTGTGGTGTCGCGCGCGCGCGCTAGCTCCAGTGCGGGTGCGAGCGCAGCGGTGTAATTACCTCAAATGGTTTTTCCAATGGAACGCGTAATTACGTTAAAGGATTACAGACAGGCTGGAAAATTAAAAATCGTATTAACCTCGAGCACGTACACCGTCGAACAGCCATTAACCGTGACTAATTGAAATCTGACTTAACGAGCCGAGTTACCATCGCGCTGAAAGCACGTGCTGAGGTGCAACGTCGAGCTGCTGACACGAGATTAGTATTTAGGCTCTCGGGAGGAGGTGGTGTTAAAGAAAGGTGGGACCATGCGAAGGACTGCAACTCGATCGGAAAGCCGAGTTCATCCGGAGGACGATCAGGTTTAATCGTCGCGTCAACAAAATGTGTAGTCACGGCAAAAGAGTTGTTAGGAAAGTTACTTAAGGGGTTAGGCCACCTTGGACGGAGCAAAATTGCAGTCATTTTCGGCATTTTTTTTTAGGAAGATAATAAAATAAATAGAAAATTTAATATGAAGCCTGTTATTATACAACTCTCGCCGGAAAAAAACCGTATTTTTTTCTTACAAAATGGCGGCGGTAGAGCGGTGATACGCAAGATCTTGTGGAGCGACGTTTTCCACGGTGTTCAATCTCACGGCTATACCGTTTGACTTAGAACAAAAAACCAAAAAGATTTATTTTCTGCATGCCTAAAACTATGGAAGTGCGTAGGGAAATCCAGAAACATTAATTTGTCTCGAAATGGTGACCATGGAGAGAAAAAGTGAATTTTTTTTTTATAAAAGTGTCAATTGCACAGAACATATTCAAGATATCGCAAAACCGCTACGTACTTCCATAGTTTTAGGCATGCAGAAAATAAAGCTTTTTGGTTTTTTGTTCTAAGTCAAACGGTATAGCCGTGAGATTGAACACCGTGGAAAACATCGCTCCACAAGATCTTGCGTATCACGGCTCTACCGCCGCCATTTTGTAAGAAAAAAAATACGGTTTTTTTCCGGCGAGAGTTGTATAATAACAGGCTTCATATTAAATTTTCTGTTTATTTTATTATCTTCCTAAAAAAAATGCCGAAAATGACTGCAATTTTGCTCCGTCCAAGGTGGCCTAACCCCTTAATATGGAAGGAAAGCATTGTTCGGCGCGACTGCTGTTCATGGCCTATCTGCGGGCCACCAGACGCCGGCCAGATAGTAACATATCGGCGGTGCATGCTACGGGTTACGGTTCATCATTATGGAAGTCTCGAACCGTGCCGCATCGAAGAACCCCTCTGATAGCACCAGCTCCTATGAATATCCGTCTATTCAGCTGGTCGTGTTTACCCGCGGTTAGACCTTCGCCGGAGACCACGTAAGGAATAGGAACGTGAGCTTCATAATGATTGTCCTCGGTGGCCCGACGTGGATTAATTTCCACGGTAAATGTTGGGGGCCCTTGATTATACCAGGACCTTTTCATTGAAACGCCCGATTGATCCAGAGATGCAGGTGCCTACTTCTTGCATGCCGCGAGACCTGACGCGGTTGCCCGATGCCGATCCGTCGCGGATAGGAGGATTAAAGCCGAGTTCTTTTGAACAACTGCGCGCAATCAGCCCGTGAATAATAGACTTCCACAAATTCTGGAAATTAAATCCAGTCGTTGCGCAGATTCGGATGATTCGACATTTCCGAGCCGGCAACGTTATTAATTCCCCTGTACCGCCGCCTCTTCCACTATTTCGCTGTCGAATCCCTATCCGTCGATCTCGCGCGGATTAATTTCGCCGCTAAAAGTGCAAATTAATATCGCCGCGGGTGTCGCGCGGACCCATTTTCAATCCTCCGATGTAAAATATCAATTACCCGTCGGGCGTTGGAACGTTTCCGCCCGAGGGATATTAAGAAAGTTCGAAAACAAAAACGCGGGGCGCGTGCGTCGAGCATCGACGTCCCGATCGGCGCAGATCGATCCACTGAACCATTTAAACGCTCCGCTTTTCCCGTCCCCGATGAATATTCAGTGAGGGAACCATAAATAACTGTGACATCCTGGGAACCTGTGAATTTTGAGTCCCCTTATCCGACAACGGCCATAGCCGAAAGTTCTTGTTCAGATAAATGCCCGGTATCTTGAAGTCGCAAGGCGATTAATCCGGTTCGGGTCTCGTCACGGAGCCGAGACTTTGTCAACTGCAAAATTCATTTTCTCACCCGCCACCGCGGACGTTCCGTGGAATATTCAACGCTGATCCATCGTCTTCGCCGCGGCGGAAAGCTCGATCCTCGGGGGTTTCGTTTATCGTTTACAAATCGTGGCAATCCAACGGGGGATCGGCTCGAGGGGGCTACTGTAAATTCATGAAGCATCGATGGGACTCGAACGAGGCGGTTTCGCGCGCGGACGCGCAGAAACGTCTGCACGATGAACGGAAATAGACGAAGAGCTGTTTGGATCGGATCACCGTCGCCCCAGGGATCGATGGATCGGCGGTCCTTTGCGACGTGACTCGTTTGTCGCGATAAATGACGCGCGAAACGATGCTGTTTCTCGTGGAAACTTGCCTATTCCGATCCCCCCAGCTTCCGCCTTCGTCCGTGGTATTTTGAAATTGAAATTAGAAACGGAACGGAATTGGGATCGTGGGCTATTCTTCCGATCGAAGTGTCCTTGTATCGTGCCCATCCGTTCTCCGCGAAGATTAATTGATTGCCTTTTCAGTAATTAATTTAAAGTCGGCACACTCGAATAAGGTAAACTGAATTCGAGCAGAATTTTGAACAGTACGATCTGCAATGTAAATGTTACTTGTGCATAAAAACTTGTGTTGCATACATAATTTATCGTGTCTCGAAGACCCCCCGAGAACCACTAGAATGAGGATTCGCGGTGTATGATTAAATTGGGACGATGGATATTCCAAGGCAACGTGCGTAGGGGAGACCGGGGCTAAAAGTTCCGATTTCGATAAAACATAAAAAATGACCGCAAAATAATGTAGTTATTCTCTTCAGTATTGACTAATTTCTTGTTAAATTTATTATATTTTATGATTTTAAGCTTGTATTTAATATATTGCAATAGGTTTTTCATAAAAAGTAATTTTTTTGGAACTTCTTACCCCTTTATGGGGCAAGTTGTTATCGCATTGGGGTAAGTTGTTACTAAGATATAAAAGTTGCATTTTAATGAAATAAAACAGAATTTTACTAATAATAATGGTTATTTATGAAGGTTCGGACCAACAAAAATGTATTATCTTTAGAAGAAAACCAAAACAATATAGGGTAACGCATACAGTTGTTGACCCCTATAAAATGATTAAAAAAGTAGGAAATATAATATAATGCTTCTTTTATATAATAAAATATATCTATATTTCAGTGGCCCAGATATTTTTGTTCCGAATATAATTATATTTTATCATAGGAAAAAAGCATTATATTATATTTCCTACTTTTTGGGGAAGAGGATCAATTATTGTATAGGGATCAACAACTGTATGCGTTACCCTAATAATCATAAACACTATCTTTGGTATAAAAACTAAAATCTACAAATCAGTCTTACATTCAACTGTTTGTGGGTACCCACTTATTGAGATTTGTACCTACTTGTAGCCTACAGTGACTTCTTGTCCAGATTGTAGTTTTTTAATAACTCTCGATAGAGTCAAGTGGCAGATATTGAATTCTCTAGCGACAATTTTTATGTTTATGCACAACTTCGATGGAAATGATGCCACATTTCGCCTTTCATTCATATGTTCGCATCTTAAAGCACAGCTGGAACAATTTATACATTTGCGGTGGGGCAAGTTGTTACGGTAACAACGTGCCCCAAATCACGGGAACAACTAGCCCCTATCGACACATGTGGCAATTTAAAAGATTACTTTACTTACATATATATTGAAACGATAAACACTATTACATCATGTTCTTAAATGTCATTTGATACATAAGAACTAATCAATCAATAATATCGACGTTAAATAATCGAAATAGACCAAAAAATAATAGTAGGAAAATATTTACTTATCTGGTACGCGACTAATAGGTCCTCGGTTACTACCACACAACTCGCTGTTGCGGGCTCTATTAAAATGGCTGACAGAGTGGCGTGATCAACTCACACGGAAAAAATAATTTAAAGTACAAAGCTACTTTCATATTGAAGATAGAACTATCGGAACAACTTACCCCCGGAACTTTTAGCCCCGGTCTCCCCTACTTGTTACGAGAATAATAACTTAAAGCGCTTAGACCATTGTACGGTCTTTTTTCGATTACGAAATGAATGAAGTTAGGTTCTGGTTAAATACATAGTTGTGAAGTCGTCAGACGATTTGAAAGTGGATAAAAATATTTCTGAAAAGGTTCCTTCAACAGTGGTTACATTGCTCTTTCCATTTACCTTTCTGTGGCCCACGGTAGCTCTGGTTGTCGGATGTACCAGCACTCGAACTTGTCTGATGCAGATTTGCATAATAAGAAAGTTATCGAGATGCCTCGGGGTGGAATTGTCACCCACCGTCGCTCGAACTTGCCGTCGCTTAGGCAACGAAATGGCAGCTAAACTTTGAAATGTTACTTGTTGGTCGTTATGCCTGCGCATATACATGCATCGAGTGACTGAAGCGCAATTCGAAGATCAGATGAAGTCTGCTTCTGGTAATCCAGCCACAGTGCTGGAACTGACTCGCGAGAATACAGCGCACAGCGAGTTCTTTGTTGACTTCGAGTGAAGTTAATTATACGCCAGTGCGTCGCAAGCAGCTCGCAAATGTGATTAAACGGGCGGGGGAGACGAGATATCGGAGAAATTGAATTGCAGGGAATGGATAACAGGAAGGTGAAGGATTAAACCAACAATCCCATCAATTTTTCATTCGACCCGTTCGTTGAAAACGTCGCATCGCCTCGGACATATCGACGGATCTATCGAAGAATATCAAGCGTAACGACACCGTCAGACATTTACGAAGAGCATCAATTTAATAAATGTCTCGTGACCGGATTATTGACGACTGCACTCAACTTCGGGGCTTAAAATCAATGCGGTCTCTCCGCGTAACGAATCCTCCCCTTGCCTTGAACGCAGTGGATTGGCCGCCCGGCGCTTGCGATTCTGTGCCGCGCCGTCGAATCGAGATTTAAGTAAGGAGAAAACACTCGCGACTCAAGGCGACGGGAAAAAGCAGACGGGGAGGTCGGGAGGTGGTAGGAAAAACGGAGAATGTTAATCGATGTCCCTTTTGCACGGCTACGGAAACCATTAGCCCGCCATTCCCCCCCAGTTCGTTCGCGGGGGTGGAGAAATCGTAATGCACGACAGGGAGACGGAAGTTTTCAATCTCGCTAATCGATGTCTCGAAACTTCTTCCCGGATGCGGAGACTTCGAAACTTCCGGCCCTTCGTTCTCCGCGTTTCGCGGGGGTGCGTGAGATCGGGGGCTGAAGCAACACGGCCGGGGGATGATTTATGAACGGAAGAAATTTGGTACTCGTTCGCGGAATCGCAGGAAGGCAGCTAAAGTTTTCGCGGAAAGTGAAGCATTACGCGTTGCTTGAATAACACTCGGGTGCACGTACAAATAACGAATAATTTAATCTTCCAGCAGAAAGCCAGGGAAATTAATATAGAGGGGGACGCGACGGAGGAAAATTTCAAAACCTCATTGAAGCGCGAAAAACTATAGAGACGCTCAGAACTGATCCGGAACGAGTCCAGGCGATTCTACGCTTGCGTAAATAGCCGCTCGGGGGCAAAGGCCGCGGGTGCACACCCCCATTAAACATTGCCAAGCTGTAACTACGCTCTAGCATCAGCCGACTTCTTACTTTCTAATGAATATAAATATCCATCCGTTCTCTTTCCCCGTCTTTCTTTCGCCCTCGCCAGCTCTCTCTCCCTCGCCGCGTCTTTTTGTCTTAACTCCACCCCGCTCCTCTGTTCCCCGTCCTATTTCACTTCCGCCTCCCTCCTCGGTAACCCTACCTCTAACCCCTGAGCCCCCATATAATTGTTTCCGAGCGAACTCGCGGACTTACAGATAAACTTCCTATTATTTTACTAACACCGCGCTCTCTCCAGGTCCCTTTTTCTCAAGCTTGGCTCCTCTTTCGCTGGTGGCTTCTCCGTTTCGCCTTTCATCCCGCAAGCCAGTCCAGAATACCCAAGAAATTGTCCGCCTCCCTCTCCCGCGCGCTCGACAAAGCCTTGCGAAGGTTCAGACAATTTATTCGATCCATTGTCAAAGTACTCTGTTTCGGGGGATGTAGGATCGTCGATTACGTTCTTCCTTATATTTAATTAGAATTAACAATAAGTGGTTTCGGCGCACTGGTTCGGTCAGTTAAATAATTTGAAAGCTAATTTGCAATTTTAAAAGTTATAAATTTCCGACGTTTCGGTCTGCGGTTTAGACCTTTTTCAAGGAAAGATATTTATAAAGTATATTGCGTTCGCTTTAAAGTCACACGTTTGATACGACGTGTAACACACGAGTCGGTTGTAGAGTGACTGAAGTAAACATAACTTGGAGGACCATTTAAAGGTGAAACAAAACTGTGGCTAGAACGGAGTCAAAAGAGAGACCATTAAATATTAAGAACGAATTTAACAATTATTGACCAGAACGAACATTTTCAACCTCACAACAACTGTCAAAATACCACTAATTGATGTTACTGTGGTAAAAGCCAAACGCATTAGGATATATGACCAAATGATTACATAATATAATTATCTACGAACACAAAAGGAACATTTTCCTACCACCCCCACAACATACTGCCCTAACGAAACACGCGTTGGAATTTGATCACAGATTTGACTTCGATAATGTTAAAATTATTGATAGAGAGGCCAATTGGAGTCGCAGAATTCTGTTGGAGACGTTGCATATGATTAAACAACCAAGCGTAAACCTTAGGTATGAAACACCTAAAATACAAGAGTACTACGCAACTTTATTAAAGCAATAAGGCTTTATGATGTAATTCTTCCAATAGAGTCTTCACTTCAATTTTGGCCAGTATAACCAGTTCATCTATACATAATAAAATTATATTATGTAATCATTTGGTCATATATCCTAATGCGTTTGGCTTTTACCACAGTAACATCAATTAGTGGTATTTTGACAGTTGTTGTGAGGTTGAAAATGTTCTTTCTGGTCAATAATTGTTAAATTCGTTCTTAATATTTAATGGTCTCTCTTTTGACTCCGTTCTAGCCACAGTTTTCTTTCACCTTTAAATGGTCCTCCAAGTTATGTTTACTTCAGTCACTCTACAACCGACTCGTGTGTTACACGTCGTATCAAACGTGTGACTTTAAAGCGAACGCAATATACTTTATAAATATCTTTCCTTGAAAAAGGTCTAAACCGCAGACCGAAACGTCGGAAATTTATAACTTTTAAAATTGCAAATTAGCTTTTAAATTATTTAACTGACCGAACCAGTGCGCCGAAACCACTTATTGTTTATTCGAAAAATACGGTCGATAGCTCAATTACTTTATTTAATTAGAATTGCGTGATTTGCCGCGGGTGTATTTATCGGGCGCGATTCAACCGCGGCGAGTACAAAGATAGCCACTCGACGAAATCTCACGCTTGAACAGGCAACGCACACCCCACGAGGACGTCACGAAGGGGATTTAAAGTGGGGTGCTTTGTTAGTCATGAATTTTTATGACGCGGATTAGTGGCCGGCCAACGGAGCGGAGAGGGTCAGGAAATTTCATTTAAAGTTATATACCGTGTCACGCTTCTTTCCCGCGCCTTCGCAGCGAATTGGCGGGGGGATGTGTTCGTAATTGTCGCGACACCAGCTAACGGCTATATGTGCGAGTGTACACTTAAAATCAACCTTCACCCGAGAGCCAATAGACGTACACACGGACTCGTGCAACAGCGTTCTAATACGATTTCTGCCCGATAACTTCCGGCACCGATCGAACAGCTTAAACGGTAATTTTCCGCGTCCACCGGAGAATCCGCTTTAATCGATTCCAATTAATTCCTGCAATGTAGGACGCGCCGAGTTTTTTGCTCCTTTCAGGGGTTGCTACACGCGTTGAATTAATTCGAAGCTAATGAACGTAGAATGGAGAGCGTTGGCTTTGTCCCTTCCTCCGCGTTTTCGCAGCTTTTGCCAGGGAAGACGGTGGACGCGAGAACGTGGCTGGTGAAAGTGGATCTCGATGTTCATCTAAATCCCTGGAGACACGAAACAGAAGCGCCGGTGCTGGCAGAATGGACTAATCGCGTGCCGAGCCGCTTCGTGTTGCTCTTTATTCGGGAAGCTTTGAACCCTCCGAGCCGCGGAGCACGAGATTTTTTCCAACCGTACATCAAGTACAGATAAGGGCTCGCCACTTATTGCCGAGAAATATATGGGGACCCATTAAGCTCTGTAAGAAGCCAGGCAACCGCGCGTTGCTCTGATGATTTACTGGCCGCCCGCTGAAAAATACCGCGTGGCTGCGTTCGAGTTCGTGCAACGGTGTCCCACGTTCCGCGAATTTCACGGACGATCGCCGTTGCACAGAATGAAACGGATAAAAACAGTGGGCCGGCGAAGGTACCAGCATTCGAGCAAGCGACGAGGAAGAAGCTACGGTGATTCCCGCGGCTGGAAAACGCGTCTACTTTTAGCAGCAACGAAATGCGGTAATCGAATAATGAAGCGAGTGAAACTTGTTCTAAAATTAAAGGACCTTTAAGCAAGAGGGGTGCAGCTTCATCTTTACTAGCTTCAAGTAGATTAGAAAAATTATTACTTTGACTTGAAATTAAAAAGAGAACGCTAATTGAAAAATATATATTTTCGCACGATAAATCCTAAGTACTGAGTTGATAAGTTTTTATTTCTATTTTCGGAAAATTTTTCCAATCTAAAGCATTCGTATTGCGCAGAACAGTAATCTGTGCAGGCTTAAAATTTGCAATAAATCGCTCATTTGTTATCGGATTTGCATCGAACGCCGATGTAGAATTTTTTCTACACATATTCCATGTCGTAACTCAAAAACTGTCAAAAATGGAACTGCACCCCTCTTGCTGCGAGGTCCTCAATTCTTAGTGCGTGACATGTGTAGACACATTCGCCAATGCGATTGTTTCTCCTCTGCACGCAGCGATGAGAATTAGTACGCCGGACAGTAGTATAGACCGCCATTGGTCAGACAGCCTCGCTTCGAGCCTCCTTCCGTTCAGCCATTCGGCTCGTCGTGATTAACGACTCCACGCGACCCCCCGAATCCATCTGCGCGCGTATTTATTGCGCCAGGGATCACGGCTACAATTAGTCGGCTGTTCATAATTCGTAATTAATCGTCGCGCATCGTTACGCGGACTTTTTCGAAAGTCGTGCTCATAAATTTGCTATCACGCGCGCTCGCGAACAGGGCGACCGGTCCATTAATCAAGCGCAGATCTATCTAATCTGTCTTTTCAAGATGTTCGTCAAATCGAGACAGATCTGTATCACGACGGTTATGATTCCGAGGCTCGCGACTTCGAACAGGACCAGTTCTACACGAGCGAGGGTTGTTTCGCACCGGAATGCCCTTATAGGACTGTTGAATGTACCGCTCTACTCAACTGTGGTATCCCGTATTATGCTCAGGTTGCTAAAGGACGCTGTACACGCACGGAGCGGTACAGCTTTCAATCAAAGGCGAGTCATTGTGCGTCCCCACGCGACTATGCGAGCGGGACCACCACGCTCGGTCTGCCGATCGTTCGAATGCACCGATATTCGGCCGTCCGATTTCGCTCCAACGCTTTCACGACTTTTATCGAATTTTCTACCGGCACGGCCGCTTTGTTCTCCGTCGACAGTCAGGTAAAAAAAATGTCACGCATCGGAGAGCGCGAAGCGCGTCTATGCGAAGGATCAGGTTTAATTATTGCGTTACGCGGCGCCTATCTTCTGCTGGTTTAAACTTGTCGCGTTTGTGTACAACGCCCGCGGATTTTATGTACGCACGTCCACCGGAACCATCCAAGGGAACAGTCACGCCCGCGTCTGGTTGAGCACAGAGCGGTGGAAGTCTCTATTCCTGCGGGAGGGAGCGAAGAACTCCGGGCAGGAATTCAAACGTGCGCCACTACGACCAATTATCGTACTTGCGGTAGGCTTCGCAACGCGTAATGCAGCCCCGTAACTTCTCTTAACGCGGCACTCAATGGCGGAGCAGAGGCGGTGTTTCCGTGAGACCGGCTCCGCTGGAACAGCGAGGCTGTTCGTGAAATGAGCGTCGCGTGTGCATGCCACTCAGCAGATTGCACCCGACTAAAGTCCGGGGATCCTGAAGTGGTGTCGTTTTTGAATGGCGTCGATGATGCTGACGGCCGCGGCCGTCGCGTTGCCGAGGATTCCACACCACCGACGGAGCCACGGACTGCGAACAATGCCGAGCTTAATGAGTCCTTAATTATTGTGTCAACGCGCAAGGTTGTCGCGCTACGTTTATTAACCTCGATCAGCCGGCTGGACTTGATTAATTAATAGTTGAACACTGCCTTCGTTAAAGAGACGGACAGCCCTCTGTTGGCAACTCCAGCATCGGTTCTCGCAGTTTATGATTTTCCAACGAGTTCGATAGAAGGCGAAACTAACGTTACTAAGGTGGTTGGTTTATCTCGGGCAATATTTTCTTAAATGAACATTCGCTACTTGAATTCATGGCTGCGAATAACTACGCCTGAAAGTCTTACACGAGCGCATAATTTAATGTACAAAGACCTGTACTTATCTTACTAATCTCGCTGCGCAGTTACTGCAACGCGCTTTACTCCCGCGCGCTGAGTTACGGTTTCGTGGGAGTCACTCGTTAGAATCGTCGTTTGCCGTGCGTTCTTCTACCATGTGGAGTGCGAACTCGCGTTCAGTCCGAGCTCTCAACTCTCGCAAACATAAAGGCGCGGCTTGCCAGCGATTCGCTGCATTTCGAAAACGCCACGACACGCGAACCGAAAGCAGTGGCAGTGTGCGAAACGTTGGACAAATATTCGCGGCTGATCCGCGGAGTTCCACGGGCTTTTCGGTCCACGGTGGGCCCAGGGTTGGTCAAGGCTCCGCCGAGATCCGTGTGCAAAGATAACGAAGAGTAATCAGTAGCACGATGGACCCAGGGAAACGAGCAGACGCGTCTCCAGGCGGTGATTCCCATTTCTTGAAAGGTATTTCCATTCGCTGAGTGGCTGCTTTCCATTTAATTATTCCCTCTTATCCCGATATCTCACCGTTCGTTGAATACCTCGGTAAATTAAGTTACCCGTTCCGCTCCGGGGAAGCTTTGAGACCGAGACAGCGGTCGAACGAGGGAACGGTAGGATTGGGATCAAAGGGAGAGGAGAAAAGTGCAGGGAGCCGGAGACTGTCTTCGCTGCAACTGATTCAAACAACGGATTCGTTTCACGCCGTGATAGACTGGAGGAACTTCTTTTGATTGTTAATAACGTATCGGTTGCGCGTGCAGTTTATAACGCGACGTGTACCGGCGAAAGCCAATTAACTAATTTCGATTCGGTTCAATGGTTCGCGGTGCGAATTGAACCGAAAATTATGAATATCAATTCATTGAATCGAAATACCCGTATCCTTATCGTGCGGGTTTTCCATATAGGAGATGCTTGATGCGTTTCCAATTCCCAAGCTCCTCCTTTATTCGCAGCAGGAATTTCGGTTCAATTAGTGGCGCGACATTGTAGAAATTATTGGCGATTCCGGCGGAGAAACGGAACGCGAAATGTCCACTGCGAACGTGGTATTAAAACTTTATGACGTGCCGTTCCGGGGGATATTTCGCTTCATAACTCACGGTCCGAGGCCAGCTCGGACCTTGTTTGCGCGGCACAAAAGAGCGGGCGAATGCTTGCGCCTTCGAGCCGACGACCGGCCGTGCCGCGCAACGCGCCGTTTCTTATTTCACCGTGAATATTTTCGACCCAGCTTCGCCGATCCGAGGAAATATCACGGGAATAAATCGGACGGCGTCCGTTTAAACGTCCGCGAGCGGAATCACAGGAAACGCCGGACCGTGCGTTTCTCTTTAGCGCTTGTACAATCGAACCCCGCTCGATATTCCTTTGCCTCGGGAATAAAACGTCTCGATTGATAACGTGTTATTGTGAAACGGCATCATAAATGGAGGGGAATTAAACTTTCATAGCAGATGGATGCGACACGAAATTCACGGGTAAAGAAACCCAGAAACTCGGCTCCCCAAGTGGGCAGCCTGTTCGGGAGCGAGCTGCCGCGAGCCTGGATCGATAATCATTTTCGAGGCTTTCGATCCCTTCCCCTCGCAGGGACCCAACGACATTTTCCTCTTCTCGTCAGTGTAACGGCCCGAATAACGGCCCCGGCGATAGCGTCAACTTCTCGTGACGTCGAGCGTTTTCCACTTGGCCGAGCCTCGGCGAAATATACATGCGGCTTCCCTCGGTTTTCTTCAATCAGCCCAGCACCCACGATGTCCCCAAGCGTTCGCAGGCAACGTGCTCGCTCACGCAACGTTCGATGAATTTTAGATACCGTGCTGGTCTGTATTTTTCAATTACATTTCACTCCCCAACACCGTCCACCCTTAGAGCCACTTAAGGGGCAACACCACTGTGACGGCCGGAAAAGTAAGCCATTTTTAAGAATTTTTTTTCAGGAATAATTTACAGTTTTCATAGAGAATTTTGATTATCTATCTTTAGTACGCTGTCTTAAGAGACTATACAAAAAATAAATAAATAGAAAAACATCCATAAATTTTAATATATTAATTAATCTTCTAGACCTCGCCACGCGAGCTGGTCGAATGTGTAACTATGGAACAGCAGGTCCGAAATTAAATTTCATTTTTTTTTTTTTAAACTATATGAGTGTAGTTTCCGTTGTACGTACGGATTCTTTGATTGCATACAAATTTTTTTAAATACGTTCGAAAAACTGTCCATCTTATTCGCGGATTTTCGAAAATTTTCTTCTAAAGCGTGCCATTATTACAAAAATAATTTGTTCAAGAAATCGGTACGCACAACGGAAACTACACTCATATAGTTTATAAAAAAAGAAATGAAATTTGCTTTCGGATCTGCTGTTCCATAGTTACACATTCGACCAGCTCGCGTGGGCGGGTCTAGAAGATTAATTAATATATTAAAATTTATGGGTGTTCTTCTATTTATTTATTTTTTGTATAGTCTCTTAAGACGGCGTACTAAAGGTAAGTAATAAAATTTTTCTACGAAAACTGTAAATTATTCCCGAAAAAAAATTCTTAAAAATGGCTTACTTTTCCGGCCGTCACAGTGGTCCCTAGTAGCATTTTTGGTTGGCCAACGGTTGCCAACAGTTGGGAATTAGTTGGGATATAGTTAGTGTTTGTGCCTACAAATTCCCAACACAGGGCCTACGGCCTTACGACAGTTTGCCAACGAATATTCAATGTTGGGCCTACAATTGTTATGGTTGGTTAATTAACAAAAAGTTACGACAGTTTGCCTACGAATATCCAAAAATTTACAACGATGATTAAATGTCGTCTTACAAACGTCAGAAAATTTGCTACATCAAAAAACCAGTTGTGATTTTTATTTTCTTATTTATAAATACGTAATGAGGACGTCTGTCTCAAGACAAATGTGAAATTTTAAGGAATGAGTCTAAAGGTCGGATGATGATATTTTGTAGAATATTTTGTGTCACTGCGCAGTTTCCATAAACAATTAATACTAGTTATGTAACTAGAAATTATAAATGTTTATAAGGAAGTGTGTCGGCCAGTTGCGAACAGCGGTTGCTTTATAAGCGGAAAGTTTGGGTTCGATTCTCCTCACCGCGAATTTTTTTTTTTTTCCTAAACCAGACCTGAAGAAGACGTATTTACGACGTCTTTTGAAGTTCTTTAAGACGCCTCCTGGACGTTTTTAAGACGTCTTTTGGAAAGAAGCCTTCAGTTGGGCCTATGCAAAAAAACCTTCGGTTGGGCCTTCGTGTTAAGTGACGTTGGGCCTATGTTGGTTACAATCGTTCAACAGTTGGCCAACGGATAACACGTCATTGGCCCAACAAGCTCCCAACAAATAAATGCTACTGGGGGTGTTCCCCCTTAAACGAACTAGATCATGCTATTTTCTACATTCGACATCCTAGTTCCACAGCAGAATTCTAAATGGCCCATCGTACGGCGACGAAATTATCGGGGAAATCGATAAAAACGGCGACAGAATGGATGGAAGAGAGACAAACGAAAGGGGAAAGGGACCATGGTACAGCTTCGTGGCACAACGTGCGCGGCGATTTTCGATGTCGAATAATTTCCAAGTGATTATCGCCTCCGATGATACGTTCGATCCTCTCGGCATGCACACAGGTGCATCCGAATGTGACGTGCACGGTTGGAAATGTCAGTATCAGGCTACCGATGCCAGCAGCGCGCAGCGTGTCGACGCTGTACAAGGAACGGTGACGTCAGAGCAGAAGGAGGTGGCTCGGTGGCGACCCAATTTTTCATTTTGCAACCGGGACTAAAAGAATATGCGGGGGCTGTGAAATCGGGGGCTCGTAGCGAGGGAATGCGATATCCCGGCGAACTTGTCTCTTTTCCCTCTTTTTCGTTTTCGGGGTGTTCGCGTTCCTTTATTCCGATACGTTGTAAAGTTCTTGCGGCTCGAGGGCGGCTGGATGGCTCGTTTCCACGCTGGCGCAGCGGCGCTCCTCGAATAGAAGTATGTACCTCGAAAACGCGAAGTTTTTACGCGTACGGTCATTTGCGTTTACATTTCCTTTTCAATCGCGCGACGCGCAGCCGCCCATCCGCTGCACCGGGGTTTATCGGAGGGTAGTAAAGGGGGAGCGCGCAGCCAGCCAAGGATATTTCAAAACTTTATTCCAGGCTGTTGTATATCAATCAGCGAAACATCTGGACATCGCGCGTCCAAGCAGTATCGAAACCGTTTCATTCGGCTGGGCCATCGATTTCTCAACAAATTCAAACTTTCGCGTTCGAAATATTCGGTCGGCTCGTAACCGTTGCCATTCGAGTAACTCCAACAATGACGCGTTATCCCGGTCGATTCATCGCGCGGGGATAACTCGGCAACGATAGAATCCGCAAAGTTATTGATCATTATGGCGAAACGATCGTGTCAGGAATTTTTATTCGAAGCGCGTGCGTAATTCCAACCGACACGAGCGGTGAACAACCGATGGAAATTCGTGAAATACCGGGCAGCGAGGATCAACGGGCACAAAAGGCAACCGCGATATCCAATTCCATTTGGTCGTTACGAGCGAACGCGCGAACTTCTATCCGAGAGATTCTTGCGGCTCCGATTGCTCCGATTCTTACCAAATTCGGTGCAGGCTTCTCTGCCACGAAAAAACTGTATCGCTGAATGGAGCGGCAAATAGCGCTAATAATAACGACAGCCGACGGCCGCGGATGGGCCAAGAAATGTAGGACAGCAACGGATCGAAATAGCCGGAAAAGGAGGAGACAGGGAGAGGAGGCTAAAAAATAAAAGGTTCCAAGAGCAGTCGATATCCCAGGGGCGCGTCAACGCGGACGGCGCGCGTTAATTTCACGGTGCAGCCGGCGCATAAAGTGCATAAAGTGCATCTAACGACACCGATGACACGAATTCACCGAGTCGTGAGGCGCGAGCGGGTGGAAAGAAGCGGCGCGGAACGGAGCAGCTCGCCAAGTATACAAGCCCGGGCTTATTAATGCGTCGATCCGTCGAAACGTCATTACGCGCGCGGCGCGATCATTTCGGGGTTTACTCCCGGCGGCATTAGCGCGCGACCGTCGCGAATGCTGGAGCCCTTCACCCCCCCCCCGCCGCGCCGCCGCGTTACCCGATGATTATCCAAGGGGTTTGATTAATTGCTTCGTTAATTCATTCGCGGGGACTCGAGTCGATGCGCAATAACCGACGGAGGGTGATGCGACGCGTGAAAGGCCGGACGGGACGCTGGTTTGTACGTTTGCGCGCCGGGCAGGTAGCTCGGCCCGGCTAGCGCCGCGACGCGACGCGTAGAATTGTAGAGAAAACTCCGAACACATAACCTCCCCCGCGCGGCCCTAAAGGGACGGAAATGCTCCAAGGGTCCCGTGGTGCGCGCGGGGCTCACGCTCCTGTACGCGTCGATCGTCCCGTCGCGGTTTTTCCACGCCGGATACACGGAGGGCAGGAAGCAGGACGCAATGTCCGACCGTGGCAAATAGTCCGGCAAATTACAGCGGCGATGACTGGCGAGCATCGGGCAACAAAGTGTGACTACGCCGGTAGCTTGTAGTTTACAGGGGCGCTCGGCCGGCTCGGCTCCATAATCTGGTACAGAGGAGCCGGCGAATTCGGGCGGCGCGTAGAACACGAGCGTGCCAGGGGGTTGGGGAACGGTGGCGCGGGAAGGGTGGCTCACTCCGACCGACACGGTGAGAGGAGACGAGTACGGGGGTGACAGAGATGGAGGAAGATAGACTAGAAGGGTGAGCAATGGAAGCGGGTGACTGAAGGGGGGCAGGGGAAACGGCGCACACCGCGGGCACGTAGGGGAGACCGGGTATGGTTGTCACACGGGTAGGTTGTCACAAGCGCTATAATAAAGAAACTGTAAACAATAGGAATGTACTAATAATCCATGGCGATGCGTAAACATATCGTCGCCTCCTCCCCCATCACACAAGTCGTTGTGGAGTCGCATGGAGACACGATGTATCATTCTTTCTTTTCGTGCGCTCGAAGTAAATTATGCCGTATTTTCTATCAAGTAAGTATAGGTTGTTCCTTAGTATTGACTATAACATTGTTGCATTATTCTCGTAGTTAGGAGTTTTTTCTAACTTATTGTAATGATTTTTTTGCATTTTTTAAACTTTTTAATACATGAATAGAGAGGTGAAATTGTTTAACGGTTGGGGGCAAGTTGTCACAGAACATTTGGGGTTACGTATTCGCCGCATGTAGGGGAGGGTTGCCTATATCGTACCACTTAAGACATTCTAAGTTATATTTCATATTTGGTACTAATTTGAACGGAAATGACTATTGGATATTGGAGCTTGGTCTTTTAGGCACCTACTATTATACGCTTAACCTTTTGTTCAGAACAAATTAATTTGTTATTAATCTTTTTGTCACATACTGTAAAAGGTACGATTTAGGCAACCGGTCTCCTAAATCGTACCTGCACTAAAAATAGTGTCAATAACAAATAGAGAAGAAACTATTCAATATGCAGTAATGATTATTATATAGTTACATATACATATGTATATGAATCACACACAGGCCGCAATAAACTATGTATATGATATATGTACATAACCTATATAACACACGAGTTGTCAAATCCTACTGGTACGATTGTAGTGGTACGATTTAGGAAACATGATCAATTTATTTATAGATATAAATTTAAACTTTATAATGAATGTAATATGTACTTAAAATGAATGTAAAATATTCTACATTAAACCCGCTTTTAGAAAAATACATAAATACAGGAGAAAATTGCATTGTTTGATTATTATCAGCTAAAATAAACTGGTAAAAAGTTACATCAATCATACCTGATTTTTTTAAATGCTTGTAGCACGCACAAAATAGGGTGTAAGCTCGAAAGGTTTTGTTTCTATTTCTTATTTCGCATTTACTTGATATTTTTATCATCAGACGTCGTTTGTATTCATTAATTTTTGAGAAATTGGTACGATATTGACAACTCTCCCCTAACAGCTAATCCCACTGTAACTTGCTGTACCTATCATGTGATATTATTTTCTTGTTTGTTTGGCAACAGTTCTCAATAATAATGCCGCAAACTTATAAGAAGAAGACGTCCAGAGGTGAGGTGTCCCAGGAATTGATATTAGTTTCTTAATTGAATCGACTTTTTATTCATAAACTTTGCTATCCAAATGTGTGACAATCAACCCCAGATACTGTGACAACCAACCCGGCCTCGGGGTATGTTGTCACAAAATAGTTCCTGCAAATAATGTGAATTATCTCCTAATCTGGTTGACAAAATCCACAGGACCAATTTTTTTTTATAAAGTCGGACGTACGTAGTTTATATTAATCTAAGTTTGAATCAACTTCCGTGCAGCTATGACCCGTAAAAAAATCAAAATAGGAAAATGAGACAACCATACCCGGTCTCCCCTACGTGTGAACGTAGAGGAGGACCGTGTAGGTACGTAGAATCGCGAGTCTCGATCATAGCTCAGACTTGAAGCGAAAGAATAAATACGCGCGGGAAAGATTCGCAGATGGAGTAGGTCTAGCGGGGTGGTAGATGGCGAGAGGTTGGCAGAGAGTGACAAGTGGCCGAAACAGTGATGGAAAAGGGTGCACTCCCGAGGGGGTGAGCGAAGAAGGAAAAAGTTAAGGGCAAACCAAACGATTTGCAATTCGCGGCAGTGCGAGGTCGGCCGGGGGGCGAGGGGCGAGAGACGCGACGGAGGGGGGGGGGGGGGGGTGAATTGGCAATTTCGAGCGGGCAAGCGTGTATTCGTGCCCCGGTTGTTTGTATTCGTAGCGGCGCGACATTGCCTCGAGCATCGTTTCCCGAAATTACGAGCCGATACCGTTACAATCGGTTGAGCGATGCACCGCCGCGGCACGTCAATCGCTATATATTTTCTGCTAATCGATCGCCGCCACTTCCGGTGAAATAGATCACCGCGCCTAGACACCACGGACGTGTCGGCCGGCGTGGAAATAACGGCAATGAATTTACCGCGGTTTTTGATAGCCCCCGGATTTAACGACCTCTCCTCCGCACGCCGCCCCGCCGCTGTCAATCAAATATTGGTCACACTCGAGGGCTTAATGGAGGGCCGGCCCTCGTCTTCCAGTAGGTTGGCTCGCCTTGAATAATCAACGCTTCCGCGAGGATATCGATTAGTTGAACGGGATCGGCGGGATTAAGCCGGCAGGAACGACGGAATTAGCGTCGAGCACTTCGAGATCAGCCCAAGTCGCTCGCTCGTTATTGAATTCCCTTCTGCTTCTACCCCAATTCTTCTCCTCGCGCTTCCACGGATTTCAAAGAACGCGCGCCGCAGTGTATAATCCAGTTTACACGCGGCAATCAGGCATTCTTAGGCACCCGGCATTATCAAGCGCCACGAAGCGTGCTGTAATTGTTTCATTTTTGGTTTAATTACCTTCGTTCGCCACGCGAAATGAACGTAGCGGGGTCAACTATGTACTTGCAGCGTTAAATCGTCACAATAGCACGCACATTAAGATACATTATTCCCCGCCCAATTTCCATGCGTAATCCTGCGGTCAGCCAGAGATTTCTTTCATCCGGCGCGAAGCGATTAGACGAAGTTCTGACACTGTGGTCTAGCTGGAAAGTGAACGTCAACGGTTGAGCTGCGAACGTTACCTGTGCCTGGTGCTCGGTGCACGCGGAAGAAGGAAGTTAGGGGAGCACGAAACTGGCAAGAATTCCACACTGGACATTAGTATTCCCCGAAAGTCGCGGTGACCACCGCCGCGGCGGCGTTTACGGCGGGCTCTCTTCCCGACGTGACAGAAAAGCTTTTAAGCTCCGCTTTAAAAAGGACAGTCCGGTTATCGCGGGCCGCGTAAATATATCTAGACACCGGGTAAAACCTTGCCGCTTTTTGCCGTCGCAATATCGGATAACTCGGGCACAACGGCGAGCTGCGCCTCATGCATTTAAACGGGCGAACTAAAAACGTTATTAAGCTTAATAATGCTGCTTATTATTAGGTTTGTTCGCGCCGCGATTGGTTCCGCTCCACCTAGTTATATCATTTCGCCGCGCTGCACGAAAAGGGGGGATGGAGCATCCTCGGGTAGTTAAGTTCTGATCAATGTTCATTTATGCAATCGTTCATTGCGCCGGCTTTAATGATAAAATCAACCGAGATAATGAGAGCGAGAGAGAGAGAGAGAGAGAGAGAGTGTTATGATGGCGTTCCAGATTTGTATAATTCAAGAGAACTGAAGAATCACGAATTTATCATTTAATAATGGGTAGTACTCGAATGATTCCGATGGTCAACTGAATAGGAATCAGGGCAAAGGAATGTTAGAGAGATTCGCGTGGCTACTGTTGAAGTTTTTGAATCAAGTGTAATTGCTTCGCAGAGTTCGTTTACAGAGCTTCGAAATAGAACCGGGAGCTGCCTGAATCAACAAGTAGCTTTAGTTAGTTCTTTTTTAAGCCGAAGGCGTAGTTAGATTGGATTAAAAATTACTTTCCTGGTGCAAACTCGGGAAAGGCATTATATAAAGTGGAAACAGATTGAGCGACTAAAGCGCCGGGAGAAACATTCTGCGAATCCGCGTTACGCAACCTTCCATAATGCGTTCATTAAACCTTCCCTCTTGATGTAAAGATCAATTTATAAGCGACTGAGATAATATACTGGATTGAATAACACCCGACCAATAGCCAAGATAAATGAAATACGGGCGTTACCAACGATATCGTGTCGTTACACGTAACTGGTATTCATTCCCGTGAATGATTAGCACCGGATTCATTCGCCAGTTTGTACAGTAAATTGCGAGGGCAAAGTAGCTTGCTGCGAGATACGAACGAATCGGGATCGACTGCGTATCGTGCGTCACCATTTCCGTACTTCACCGTTTCGTTCAGCATTCTTTCTCGCGCATTGTTGACTCCCGACGTAGCGTAAACAATTTCGAATCGCACGGAGTTATATCACCGCAAGAGCCGGACGGCTACCGCGGAGAACGCAATTGCTAATACACATAATTTACCACGTGCAATTAGTTTGCGTGCACCGGAACTCGATGATATTTACAACGGCTGCTCCGTCGTTCGTTAACACCATCCCGCATTCTGCGTTCAAAATCCCGCTGGCATTTTGGAAAAAATGTTTTCAGAATATTTACTATTAATCGATCGGGGGAGAATAGAGTTGCTGAAACCGACAAGCTGCGAATATAATAAAATATCGGGAAGTTTCGTCGAGGGGGCGAAGCGTTCGAGGAATATTCCAACTCGTTCCCTTCGCATTGTTCCAGAATATCGATAGAAAAACGACCACCGTCACTGCAGTTTCTTTCGCGCATCGCTTCATTATGCATGCGATTCTCATTATCCACGGAACGAACGTTAATCGCCCGCATCGTTAGAGGCCCGCCAGTTTCTTTCTACATCACCTGCGCGTCGAAATTCGTCTTCGGACGTGCCTAACGAGTTGTCAGTTTCGCGAGGTCCATCGCGCGACGGGAGGAGCGGACCTGCTTGCTAGTAACGTCTCTGGCTGAATCGTTTCCTTACAATATCGGCCGCTTCCTCGGCCTCCACACTGTCGAGATTGGAGGCGGACGAAGAATGGTAGGGGAAGCGTGGGTAGCCCCGGACACTTAACTGAAACACAAAAACAATATACAACCAATAAATTATAATCAAATTACTAATTCAGGAAATCAAAATAAGCACCTCCTGCTGCGTTATAACTAAAAAAAAGAACACATTTCTTAAATAATTTAAGAAAAAAAATCAGAAACCTGTAGCCTCTGTTTTTACACAATCAAAAAATAGGCGGGTAGCCCCGGACATAATTTTCAACGTTCATCTAGATGTATCGCGTATCCTTATTTCTTACACACATCACAGAAATAATAAAAATTTGATGGATCAATATTTGCACAGTCGTTATATGCTGAATCTTTGCATTTATTGCATTGGATTCAGTCTTCTTCGAAGGTTTCGCCGCGTAGCCAAAGTGGGGCAGGGGAGAGAGTTTGCCCTCCCCCCCCCCCCCTGCACAGTAAAAAAAATTAGTCGTTCGTCCAAAATTGCAATGAAAAATGTTCATTAAAAGTAGAATCAAATCGACCTAATTTTGGTTTAAAAACCACTTTTTGGCCGCTCTTTAATGCTTTTACGCGATCTTGTAGCGTGCTACGTACGGTACATCATATCTTTCAGCAGCTAATCTTACTGTTAACTTGCCCTCCATAACACATACAATTGCTTCTTTCATCTTATTTCCATCCCACTTGCCTCTGTTGCTAGTTGGCCCCTTAAATTTTGGCATTTTTATAACCGTATTCTAAAACAAATATATTTATAGTATTTAGCATCTTAAAGTAGTGTAAACTGATAAGGAATCACAATAATAAAATGTATGTTTTTAAAAAGTAAGGTTCGTAAAAGTGTCCGAGGGTACCCGCCATATTAGTACCCGATTGACTTGATCCAATATTTTTACCATTCACTTGTACAATATGAAAAGAATCTAGCTAAATGTTTAAGAATCTTAAAAAATGTTAAATTTTGAATAGTAAAATCAATAAGACATGTAACAATACTTACATTTAATACACAACAAGCACCGATGAAATTTAATGGCCTCAGTAACGTCACTTTCAGTGGGAAGAAAACTGATTATAATGTCGAATGCGCTTGGCGTGCACGCTACTACAAACTTGAAACTGTTTCTGGGCTTAGGCAGCCATGTTATAATCTGCCATTTATTTTTCTATGTGGCATGGTAGTGAAGATACAACAATGTCCGGGGCTACCCACCGTCCGGGGCTACCCACTCTTCCC
The DNA here is from genome assembly GCA_946251845.1 of Andrena fulva. Taxonomy (NCBI): domain Eukaryota; kingdom Metazoa; phylum Arthropoda; class Insecta; order Hymenoptera; family Andrenidae; genus Andrena; species Andrena fulva. The sequence goes on along the minus strand of OX276329.1, from coordinate 52,440,904 downwards.
CTACGCGCGTGGGGGCTCGCGAATCTTAAAAGGAATCGGAAGCGGCGCTGCGAAGGTCTGGGATAGAGCTGACAGATTCTCGCGTCCGGACTGCGAGTTTATCACGGAGCTCACTGATAAACGGATCTGTTTATGGAGAGCGGCACACACGAGAGAGGTGATGGCTGCAACGGCCTATCTGCTCGAGACGCTCCGCGTAATACATCGGGATAGGTGTAGCTTGGATTGAATAGCGTCGTCCAGGATAATGGAAGGCTTTGCCTGACCATGTATCTACACCGCTCTGTGTTCGTATCGCGCATTGGGATCTCTCACGGTTCTGTTTCCCTGCTGGCGAAGCGAGAGATAAAGAAGAAGAAGAAGAAGAAGAAGAAGAAGAAGAACAAGAAGAAGAAGCAGACGAGAGAATAAGAAAACAATGAAGGAGAGGAAGAAGCCGGAAGAAGCAAAGTAGAAAGTCGGCGCGCCGGGAGTAAAGGTTTTCGTTCTTGTTTTTCAGAGATGCTAGACGGGATCTACATGGAGAATCTATCGTGTTTGTTTAACGATAGGAATCCAGGACTTAGCTGGAGATCCATTGAGCGAAGTTGATGTAGCCTACAAAGCATTTATTCGTCCTCCAGCCGGGCTGGTCCTCCGCTCGCTTTTCTTTCATTTCCCCTTTCCTGTGCCCGTGGCCGCCTTTTGTTGCGATGCTTGTTGCCTCCGGACCAATTTCTATGTTTAGAAACTCGATAGAGGAAGATGGGAATTCCCTGCTGGGGTCAAGGGAACGCCGAGGGAATCTTCGGCGACACTCAGTGGGAGATTCGAGGGACTCGCTAATGGAATTTGGTGGCGTTGACACGGTGTAAGTCGAGTGGCCGGTAGCTTGGCAATTTCCTCACAATAGACATTTCTATTTTGGAACCAAGCTCCCCGCCTGAAAGCGAAAAATTTCGGAAGCGCTCGCGGTGGAACGAGAACAAGGGGGGAAAGCCTGAGAAGAAGGATTAGGAGGGAAATCGATCAACGGGAGACTGCAAACACTGGTGGAGAAACTCTGCCAAATTCTAGTCCGCCTGGCATACTTTCGCGGCGAAATGAATACGTCGGTCAACCGGAGAATCTCGGATCGCAACCGGGAAGCATGTTTCTCTCGTCGAACAGCGCGCAGACCCTAGGAATCGGTAGTTACTGGAAGGTGCATACGATCCTACATAAAAGATAGGTACCCTAGCATCCGCTCGACTCGCATGCAAAGTCGAATAACGACGGATTTCCAGGAGCTCCAAAGTGAATGGTCGAGGAGCGGCCAAAGGGGGCATAATTCTTTGAGATGAAAATGCGGAGACGAAGGTAATATGACGCTGCGTCCGCGCAGACTCGTCTCTGCTTCTTCTCAGAGGGAAGGAAAAAAACGTCCGCCGAAATTCTCTTTGCCTCCTACCGTTGCTCGCCTTTGACCGAGGAAAGTGTAACGCTATTATGCGCCTGGATCGTTCTTCTGCAATTGAAACGGGACTGTTGTGCTTTGGCGCGCGTTTGCGGCCATTAAACGGGAGCTGGAAAGCGCTGCTTGGAACGGAGCAGTAGCTCGTGCAAACGAGTAGCGCACTCGATTCTAACAACGGAGGTCACAGGATCGAGCCCCCGACGGATGAGGAATCACTTTTCGTTCGGGATTATACGTAGCAGGAAAGGGGGAGCCTGTGCGAGAAGGAAGAGCAATATTGCTTCGCCCCCGTCAATTTCAAATCAATCAGCATTTCGCCAGTCGTATTCCGTTGCTCGATTAACGTCTCGCTGTTCCGCCTCCCCCGAACGCGCGGGTTAAAGGCAACGAACCACGAGAGCTTCCAGCACCAGGAGTTGATTGCTATGGGGTTGGAAACGCGGATCCTCCACCCCCAGCCCCTTGTTATGCCATTTTCCAACAGCCGTTTGCCAGCCTCGGTTCTTCTCTCCTCGATTCTCGAGGCACGGCCGCCTCATAAAAAGCGGATGACACGATTTCGCACTTTGCCTGCGCGAAACGGTGCCGGGTCGAAGGAAGCTCGCTAAAGTAGCTGTTGTCTGGCAAAATGTGGCGTCGATAAATTCATATCGAAACGCGCGCTTCGAGAGTGGTATATTAAATGAGCTTCGCTTTTCGATTCTTTCGCCGGTATCGTGGCGGCTTCGCGCGAGAGGGTAGCCTGCTTGTAAATCCTTTAAAGTTACCGAGTCAATGACCGGGATAATGGTTGCGTTTGAAATGCATCGATGCACACACTGCGCGAAAGGAAAACCTCTGTGCGTTATCGTTGACCTACGTCACGTATGTCCCTTCGCAGTAGTACAAGTCAATATGCGACGCATCAGTTATCGCGTGATCCAGGTACAGAGACACTTTTTACTCTCGCAAATCCCACCGAGCTTTACAACCATTTTCCAATAAAGTAACTACCAAAACGATTGCAAAAAATGAATGTAAAAAAAGAGACGTCGATTTAAATAACAGAATAACGTTTTTCAAGCCGAGTCAACGATAATCCGAGCATTATAACTACCGTTCGTCGTATCTTGCGCACACCTGGGTTCCCTCGTTTCAATTTAATTAGGTAATGTCGGTGTGCACAGGAAGTTCGCCAACCGATCGACGAAACACACGAGCATTGGGAGTCAGAAGTTCTGTTGTCTGTAGAGCGTAACGAGAATCCATTAACCGTATAAGCTGAATTAATGAGTTTATGATTCTATGCATTTAAGTGGTCGCTAGGATACAGGAACGACTGTAGACTTTCAGCCAGTTGCTAGGAGACGGCGGAGTCTTTTGGCGTGGAAAATGAAAAGGCGATTATTGATCGCGCGGAAAATAATTCCGAAGTGCAAGAATGCTTAACCCTCGCCCCTTGGGAATTCTCGGGTGGGACGAGTGGTTTCATAAACGCTACGACACACGGGCTCAACTTGAAGGAATGTTTCCTTGCTGGATGCCAAGTCGCATTACGACTCTTATCGCGAGCCAAATGAAGTTCAGCTCCGGCGGTGCAGCGCGTCGAAAACAACCCTCCAGCTTTTACCACCACTTTGTCCGCTTATTGCTGCAACCCCTTATTCTGCTTCCCTAACGTGACATAATTCTCAAGAGGACATGCATGATTCGTGCTTGTCTGTTTTTGATTCGGGGGTGACTAAGGGTAATTAAGTAGCTGATGTGAAATAAGCATCGCTGATAGGTGAACGGCCACCTGTATCTCTCGACGCCGTCCTCGTTCTATCTCCCCTTCGCCACCAGCAATGATCTTCTCGAGCAAAACGTGCTCGCATTATTCTCCCTCCATGCGAAATGGCGAGTCGATGGGGGTGCCTCGGAGCTCCTGGAAACGCGACGCGTGCCGACATCTACCCGAGTGTCGAGCAACTTCGGTCGACCGGAGTTTCGCCGCTCGTCTGAAAGGTGGCGGATGCTGGCGCGTTTTCCACCCCCGAGATCCACCCCTTTGCGAAGCAGATGCTATACCGTTTCCGTAGAGACGGAACACTCCCCTTCGCTCGATGGCGTTCGTCCCGAATCTTTGAATCTTGGGATTCCGTTGGTTCGGAGGGCTCACAGTGACTACGGAATTCATCAAAACGCGATCCAGACACCCGTGGTCTCCGAAGGGAGGCCCATAAAAGAAAATCGGCCGTACGGGCTGAGTTACGAGGCCATCGACGTCCGAATGCCGTATATACGCCGGCCATAAATATTTATCCGACGCCGGTCAGAAACGACGAAGAAGCGGGCGCACGGGGGGTGCCGATAAAAATGATTACGTCGCGGTAAAAACCGCCCCCCGACGCAAAAGGGGCTCGCTCGTAAATCGAACGTTGATTTGTTTTATGTAGAAGCGCGGCGGCTGGCGACTACGTCGATTCGAATCTTGAATTATTCCAGGGCCCCGGGACGTAAGTTACGCGCCACTGGTGTTAGGATGAATTCAACAATACGGGCTGTACCCGAGCCCCGTCGCTGCTACTGCTGTTCGCGGGGGGGCCGATAAGAAGAATGGAACTTTTAATTTTACGAGCCCGCCGGCCGTAACTCTTCGCGTATCGTCGATGTCGAGTTATTGTTTTCAGGCGCGGCCGAGGATTGCACTTGGAGTCCCGGTGGTCGACGGTACCATGTTGGAAATTTAGAGGTGCATCGTTGCGCTTGATTTAGGGACCTTTAGATTTTGTATCCTCCAATGCTTTTATCCACCCAGCTATTACTTCTCTCTCCTTGTTTCCTGTCACTGCAATCTTGCGCGCCAGGGTCCTTCTATTTCCGTTCCGATAATGGTGCAATGGCAAGCGTGAATTCGTCGTTTCTTGATTGGGTATCTTGAGTGGTCCATTGGTCGACACCAAAAAGTCGGAGGTGTCGTAATGTTACGGACCATCAGAGCTTTAAACGTGAAAGATATTTCCATGCAGGGGCTCGGCTTGAATCGAGATGGTTACGCTGCGCAGCACAGTGTACCGCCCGATATCTTTTTACAGCTACACAGCCACCGCGTTGGTTCTTTTATTAGGATATACATTCGCGTCAATTGATTTATGGCAGATGCTTCGATCTCCACTAGGATGCAGCGGCATGCACCGTCGAACCAAGATGAAAATATCCCCAGGCACGAGTCGCCATACGTCAATTTCTCGCGGACCGTATCGATCTAGCTTTTAATTTTCATGGAAATTTCACGGCTGGAGCTTCGCCCGTGCGCTTCTCTTTGTCCCCGCGATCCACTGAATGCTCTTCCCTGCGACTTTTTGTGCTGGTATTAAAATGCAAAGAGCTGCAGGCCGTTAACCCAACGTAATAATCGAACATGGAAAAATGGTAGGAGAAACAGCCGTAGAGTTGACCCTTGGAAAACAATGTCCGAGAATTTTTCTCCCACTAATTTACCCATGAGAAAATAAACAAGCAAAAGGAGTTTGTAAACTTTCAATATATCTCTCAGATATATGCGTGTATGAAAATGAATTTCATTGAAATTAATGCAGCCTCTGACAGTCCCATCGGTAAAATTCATCTCTTTTTCAACGCGTTATCGTGTGCACCCGGAGGAATCAATTCTCCTGACCCAAAAACAAAAGTTAATTAAAACGTCGGAACTTGGCAGGGCGGTGCATTTCGCTGGTTCTCGAGTTAACACGTCTCGTCTGTTGCACGCTCCGAGCATCTTTCTGACATTCGGACGGTGATGAATCCCCGTCATTTACTATGAAGATGGAGCATCCCTTGAATAGGGGTGAGATCGCACGAGGCCTTTTTTAACGCAGCTATTTGCGGGGGAACGTAACCGGAAATAGGTCGATATGATCTTATGGATGCGGGCACGCGGCGCATTTATTATTGCAGGAGAGCCTCCTGTATGATCGCATCGACCTATTTCCCCGTTTCGTTTCTGATCCGCGAAATGTGCTGCGCTGAAAATGCGCCTCGCGCCACTGAAATCAACCGATACTTGGAGAACTAACTTGCCTCGGCTTCGAGGAACATTTTAATAAAATGAAGAAACTTAATCTCGGGAAACTTGAGATCGATATGTGCGTCTTGTGCAGAAGCAAAAACATGTTTAAAAGTAAGAAGAAAAAGGAGAACCCTGTGTGAAGCGAAAAGCAGGTATAGTCTGAAGCTATGATGGAGTAATGTAAACGTTTATAATCACGGCGAAAGAGGTACGCAAAACACGCGCATAACCACCCTCGTATAATATAATTAATTAGTGAAAAGGTAGGTTGTTGGAAATAACAGTTCCGTGTGATGAGAAAAGATCATGGCCAGGGAGGAAGCTCGTAAACAACGTCCCGTTTCATCCCTCAGTAGCAAATGATTCAATTTGACCCCGCAGATGGAGCGATATTTCTCTGACAGTCTATAAACGTGTTAACAGGTCGTCAACGGACGCTGACGCTTCCCCTAACCGCTACCCCGACGTTTATTTCTCCCATGTTTACTTGCAATATTTTTTCACATTGCCCAGTGTCCGAGCCAGCTGCCAGGTAAACTGTGCAGCGGAGCATTAGCATAACAAATTCGACTCTCGCTGTAAAATATTAAGCGAAGGATTACTGATGCCTGCTGTGACGGAGGTTGCTAATAAAGCACCCACTTTTTCTCACTCGACTCGTAGATGGACGAGATAACGCCGGATGGTAGCTTTCGAGATTGGACACGCGCGCAACCGCGTCCATTATTTCCCACCCTTTAAAAAAAGTGGGAGAGTATACGAGGGGGTAAGTTGCACCGGTACGTCCCATCCGCCGGAAATTACTTAAGCAACAGACTTCGCCCTGTTTGAAAGGAACATTCAGACTTAGGAAAGCTTGGCTCTTGGGTAGAAGTCGGAGTAGTTTACAGTTTACGGGGATGCTTACTGGCATTTCTCCTTCGGCTTCACTGTTTTAAACGGACTTTATATTTTCAACCAATCCGGTACAGAAATATCGTGATCAGATGGGGAGTAAAGTGTACAACGAAATGGAGTTAGGTGCTCGTTAGTAATTACCTTGGGGCGAAGTACCTAATTACCTTTCAGGGGTTTATAAGACGAGCCCGGTTAAATACAACCCCCGATTGGCATGGTATTCAAATGTCAGCGCGAAGTTCGCTGCTCAACGGAAACTGGAATCGTGTAAAACAGATTCCCCAATAAATCTTGGGGGGGGTTGTAGGGCGGGGGTGGCTGGGCGGTTCGCTGCAGTCTAATTTGTGGATCGTTCACTAAAAGGAAACTACGTCGTCTACAGGATGGGAGAGAAGAATTTATAGATACCCTAATACCGAAAACTCACAGTGAATAGTTGGTGAACAGGGTAGAGGGTGGAGGGGCGGAAGAGTGATAAATTTTGGAACTGACCCGACTCACACGTGTGTTCGCTCCCATAGGCAAACTCCGCCAATAATTTTTCGGCCAGCGTAAATCAAAAGTCCTCGTAAAAAAGGCTCTGGCAGGGAGGACACCCTCGCGAAAATCATAATTCAAACCGGATGTTACTGTTGCTAATAAGCAACGGGGATGGTTGCTATTTATTTCGAGAGATCGTTTTACGTGTAAACTTTTTATTAAACGGAGATGAACCAGTTGCGGGTATATAATTATTCGCAGCTTTTCTTAACTTGAAGTTCCACCTAAATATATCTCCAGAGATGTGATTTTAATTATTCACGGCGATGCTTCATGTATTATTAACGAGGAAAACATTCCGGAATATTCATTTGCCCTTCGGAGGGCAGATGCACTTAATGCTTTTGCGTTAACAATCTGTACCGGTTTGTTTTCAGGTCAAAAGGTGTTGCGAAAGTACCCCGTGATGGTGTTCATTCACGGGGAGGGTTTTGAATGGAACAGCGGCAACCCCTACGACGGTACTATATTGGCAGCTTATGGTAACGTCGTCTTCGTCACTATCAACTTTCGCTTAGGCATCCTGGGTAAGTAGATTAAGCATCGTGGCCGGGCACGTTCCAGTGGTACAGCTCAATACCGAGTTCCAAGTAACGCGAGTCAATAATATGTGCGCCCCTCACATTTTCTGGATGCCTGCCCAAAAACTTTTGCTATATCAAAGGAAATCGAAACAGTATTGAAGCGAGGAGGGTTTGCACATCGTGTACAACCGTCTCGGTTGGAAAATTTCATCGGGAAATGTGGAACAAGCCTCCCGGACGTCTCGGGCGCGGATTTATGAAATCTTGCCGAACGCGCGCCCGCCGCGTCAGTCTTGCATGAAATCAGGAATTCTGCTTCATTAACGTTCGCGCTTCGCTGCGCCATCGGTTTTTGATCTTCGACCGACCTCTTTCTCTTTTTCCCCTGCAACTGTCTATCGATCCGTCATCGCCCAGCAAAAGAAGCAATACTCCTCCGATATCTTTTATAGCTGGCTCGTATAAATAACACGCTTGAAGCTCTTTGCTCCTCCGACAGAATTCTAGAAGGCCCGGCGACATTTTTATCGTGCCCGGCGGTTCCAGGCACGGCCAACGTTCGCATAAATTTGTACTCCAAATGGAAATTTGAGCAACTTTGAGTTTAACGGATTTAAAGTAGTGCCAGGCGAATGTAGCTTGTCTTCTGCCTCGCTTGTTCAAGTGACACGCGAGATATCAGCCAGCCGGAGTCACGCGATTGTTCCCGTGCAACTGTGCAAGCTGCGCAGCTGAATTTTTAACCCCGTCCAATTACGCGGTCGAACATTTATCCTGCGAAGAAAAACTCCTATTCGTTACTCAAGGGCAAAAAGTCACTACGACACCGGTGACCGTAAAATTCCATGCAACCCCCGTCGGTCTGCATATCGCGCAAAAGAAAACTTTCCCCGGCAAAGGAAGCTTCCGCAGCCGAGACAAAGGCTCTCTTTTTGCCCCCGAAGCTTTCATCGATCCTCGCCGGTTTTCCGTGGCCTGCTCTATTTTTTCCACCCTTTGCGCCGCTTCCTCCCGCCCACTGTCACCCTTCCCTCCCTGCTTCTCGACGCCGTAACGACGAGCTTCCGCTTATCCTTTCCCTTAAAATGATAACGCGACCTCCGCGCGCAATGCAAATGGACGGACGTCGTGCGGCGCGCGGCCCGGGCTGCAGCGCGCTACATCCGACAAGTGGGGTGCTTTGAGGTAGGAGAGAGAGAAAAAAAAAGGCGAGGAGGCCGCGAAACCATAATCATAAATTAGGTTAAAGTGCTGGGAGGGCGCTTAGTTAACTTCACCCTTCCCCCCCCCCCCCCCCTGTTCGCCAGCAGCCGGGCACAGTTAGTTTGTGAGAAGTCCGCGGATAACTTCAGCCCTTTGCGAAACAAGGGAGGAAAAATATGGCCTCCAGCGCGGTTCGTGCGAGCAAAAAGAACGATCTCGCTGCACGAGGGTAGTTTACATTCCGGCAGGTGATTCCTTGGCGCGCTGTATAGACCGCTATAATCCAACGAGCACTCTCAACTGAATGAGTCAGCGATGAATTTAATCATCTTAACACATGGACCAATCTAACGTTAATTTACGCACAGCGCGGAGGTAAACCTCGCGCAGCAAAGGGTAATGCAAGTTTCAACTACCACTACCCAGAGCTTACCACGAACCCAGCAGAGGCTGATCCTTTCAGGCAGCAGGGTAGTACGTTCGATTAATTCGAATCTCGTTACAGGTTTCCTGAGACCTGGCATCCGGGACGACACGGCCAGCAACTTCGGACTTCTCGATCAAATAGCGGCGCTTTTGTGGCTCAGGGAGAATATCGCCGAGTTCGGGGGCGATCCGAACAGCGTTACGTTGGTCGGCCACGGTACCGGCGGCATTTTTGCTAATCTGCTGCTTATCAGCCCTGTGGCTAATAAGAAAGGTAACGGTTATTGCCGCGTCGCGTGTTTGCGACTTCTGCGATGCCTGAATATTAAGAGGACGCTTCCAGGGGAACACGTGACCTCCGTGTTCACGAAATTGATAAGAACCCCGCGTTTACACTTTGATTTTGGATACTGCAAATCAGATACAGCACTTACCATAAAAGAACCCATTTAACCCCTATAATTTCAAGTAGTACAACTAGATCGTATATCGGACGGCTCACCGACGCTAGATACAAGAGCCAGGATCGAATCTTAGGGATGACGTGGTCGCGCCGAGGACACGCATGTTCCCCTGGGAGAACATTCGGGTGAAAGAGACTAGGTGTTGTGGAGAGGAAAGAGAGGAGGAGAGAAGAAAGAACAACGATGGCCATTTTTCACCTGCGGTGAAGGCCGTAGGGAACTTTTCTCGTCCGGCTGGGGCCGCCGTACCAGACTGTCTGGTCAATAATTACATTGCGCAATGAAAAATAACCGGATTTAATATTTCACGCGTAAAGGCAGCCGGTTTTCCGCGTCCCAGGGGACGCCGGTTATTAATCGTTCTCCCACCAACCGTTTGCCTAGGTCTGTTCAAGCGGGCTATACTGATGTCCGGATCGGCGCTGAGCGCGGACGCCATCGGCAAGGCACCTCTACAGATCACCAAGCAGGTGAGGACATTCGTTTTGGCGTTGCACGTGAGCGACCACCCTCCCCCGCGTCTTCGGGGAAAAAGCAAAGTCACGTCGAGTTTGAACGGTCGAGTCGCCGGCGCAAGCTCGATCGACAGCGTGTTCGCGGTCGTGGTAGAAAAGGAGAAGGAAAAACGAAACGACGTGGCTGCGATTCAAACCCACCGGGGAGAAATATCGCCTCCCGTCCCGCGGAGGAGCAGCCACGATCGTCGGAGACGGAACGTTCATTGCATCGCCGAGAAATGGTCCGAATCATTTTTCAGGTGGCGCACGCTCTAAATTGCCCCACCACCACCGACAGCGACCTGGCGTTTTGTTTGCGCGGCCAGGACGTGAACACGCTGCTGGACGTGAAGATTCACAAGCCGAAATACGTCCCGGCGTTCGCGCCGCTGATCGATAACGCGGTCATCCCGGACAAGCCTGTGAATTTAATGAAAAACCCCCAACTGTTCGGCAGGTGCGATTCACTGTGCTCGATTTAACGGAAACCAATGATGCCCACCGTTTCACGAGTTTATTAATGTTTCGCAGGTTCGATCTGATGTACGGCGTCACGGAATCGGAGAAGTTTCACATCTTACCACCGGTTGCTTTGCTGCACGGGATGCTGGACGGACAAAGGGACGAGGTTCTAAAAGATCACGCTATGGTACGAATGTAGAGAACGATTTGCATCCGGGCTGCCGTTACTTTGACGCTTCAACGACGAGCGCTTGCCAAAATCCAAGGAGCGTCCTATTCAAGGGGGGGGGCATGGAATTTTGAGAAATAAATTATCGCGCAAGTGGATACGATTGCACGGGGAATTCCCCGGGGCATTCCAGATCGAGAAGTGACGCGATATTTCTTCGTCGGCAGGCAACGCACGAATTGGAACCGGAACTCATTCTATCGAAGATTCTGGAACAATACGGCGATTTCTCGGCCGGGTACACGAACGAATACGCCATGAAGAATCGGGACCTGGTGCTCGAGGCGCTTTCCGACAGCGGCACCGTCGCGCCATTAATAATGACCGCGAATTTACATTCAAGGGCGAACCCGAAGAGCTACATGTACGTTTTCTCGCATCCGAAGGCGATGCAGGACTACTCCGGCGTAAGTACGTTTCTGTTCACACGTAGGAACATCCGTTACGCCCCTTGGGAATTTATTGAAAGCGGCGGCAAGTACGACCGTCGCCTGAAATAACGATCCTTTATCCTTTGACGAAGGAACTTGCTCTCGGCGCTCGCGACTGCACCCCCTCATTTATACTCCGACATTCGCCGCAACTAAACTAGACCTAATTCGAATATGATCCAGACTTTCTCCGACCGAATGTGAATACCGTTGACACGCTCCCGAGGCTTCTCAGCTCGCGGAGCTCCGCCACATCCTGGGGCGACGCGCGTACAATTAGTTTCTTTTGCCGAAGCCGCGCGGTGGAAGGGCGGAAAAGTTTCGCGACGCTGCACCGCGGCACCGGTGTCTCGCGTGCACCGCGGCCTCCCCTGCGGCCTGACAAATTCATCCGGGTCAAGGATCCGGAAGCCAGCGTAGATATTAAGGGAGCGCATAAATCGCGGCGGCTCTTCCCGTCTGCCGTGGAAACTGGAGCACGTACGATTAGACGGTGTACTTTGCATTTTATTCATTTTCCCCGCGCCGGATTCCTTAGCCGCCGGGGGGGGTGGTGGTGGAGGGAGGGCGGGCAGGGCGAGCGTGACCTACTGGCTATTCATTGTATTCGTGCGCGCAGGGGCGGCAGGGGGGAGGAAGGGAAGAAAAATCCCGGCTACGAACCCATTTGGACCCTGGCCAACTATTTTTATCGCCGCTGCGTGCCGGCTTGTTACGCTCCGAGTACAGTGACCGGCGGTGTCGTTAAACCGAATGTAACAACGTTCCTGGTTTTCAACTCGGGGTTAAAGGGCCGGAGTCCCGTTAGATATGAAATTTACGAACGACACAAGGCCCGCAGACGTTGTTCCCCGCACCCACAACGCGAGACCGTTTAACCGGTATCAGGGTCATTCTTGCGTACGGCGTCTGAAAACGCCCCAGGGGCCACCCGAGCAATTGGGGATCTGGTTTCCAACGGTTAACACACCGGGAGCGCCCAGTAACGGATAGCGCAATCGGCAAGGGGACCACTCCCCGCGAGAAAATACGCCGGGAATTGTTTTAAAATATTCCATCGCTGGCGTATCGATTGCCCGGCGACCAGCGAGCGATTCTGCAAAGTTACGATTGCACAGAGTATAGAGGAGGCCAGCGGAGAGGGCCGGAAGTTAATAACAATGGCCGCGGTTTCGAGGACCAGACGAGCACTCTTGGCCCTTCTTCTGGTCCGGCGAATTTCGGGCAACTCCCCGCCGCTCCGCGCCGCGCCGCGCCGCCCAAAACTTTGTTTCGATGGGAAGGTATACCGCGAACTGGCTCGTTATATTTGCAGCAACAACGTCAGCGGACGGTGCACGGAGAGGAACTGCCCTACGTGCTGGGGCTGCCACTCGATGGAAATAAGTACGATTTGCGTCGCCGATATAATATCGGGGAGACGCTTTTCTCGGAGGCCATGATGAACTGGTGGTGCAGCTTCGCGTACGTGGGGTGAGTTCTCCTTCTATTTTTATACTCTCGTTAGACACCGAGCGAATGCGGTAATGGAATTTTTTAAGATAAATGGACGGCTTATCGAATCAGCGCGACGCGGTAGTGCGTTAGACAGCGGAATGAGTTGGACAGTAAAGGAGTTGCAGTCGCCCCCCTTTCGTCTAAAAGCTTCTAACTTCTCCACATGTACTTTTTTACCATGAATGTTTTAGCGGTAATCCAATGAAAGGGCGTCAGCCCTCTGCTAGCGCGACAACGCTGAAAACTCGATCTTCGGAAGCTCTCAAATCAGCGACGCTTGCCAGCAACGCTGCGCGCACAGAACGGCCGGAGATTTGTACGCCGGCGTTGCTCCTGTCCGCGTATTGTTTACACCGCGACCAAGTGAAATTAGCGTTTCGAATCGGCCGCGGAGAAGCGGTGGTGCACGCTTATTAAATAATAAATTTGGAGAACGCGCGGCCGTTCGACAATGCGTCGTTCGACAACGGGAAACATTTCCGCACCTCCCCTTCTCTGCCCGTGGCTCACAATAAATCCCCCCCACCCCCCCCCCCCCCGAGTTTTATAGAAATTTCCGAATAATAGGTCGAACGCGTGACAACCGTTGCCAGCGGAGAAACAATTTCGTGGTAGTACGAGCCCCGTCGGGAAATTCTCGCCGGTCTGAAAATTCATTATCAGCCGGCCGCGGGAACATAGACTGACGCGCTTTCAAACATGATTTTCAATAATCCAAGCTTTTGAATATTTATGTTCTTTTCTCGTTGCCCGGGGGCCCTGCCACTTGTAACGCCCGTTAATTAGATCTCGAAACAGGAAGCTCGCCGGGGCGCACCCGTGAAATTGACTTTCCTCTACCGTCCGGGGGTGGGCGGAGGGGGTGTGAAAAAACCATTTACCTCGGGAAGTCGATTTTCGTGCCTCGCGAGAGACGTGTGTACTAGGACTACTAGGGTGGACCTTATTTTTCGACCATCAGATGTTTTTGGTCCCGTACCCAAGAAATGTGACACTTATTGGGAAAATGATCTGGGAAAAATTTCAGCCCGATTGGACCACGGGAAAAGGACGCGCCACGAATTTGAAAATTTTGAACTTTTTAAACCATGACATAAATATACATTATGACATATCGTTGAATTTGTATTTTTTTTGTGTGTTTAAGAATACATACACAGCATATATGATTGTTAACAAAAAAAAACGTCCGTGACCTTGAAAACCCGAAAGAGTGACCTTGAAAAAAAAATTTCCTTCCGTTATATTCGCCTCTTTATATACTACAACTTTTGTCTGAAGAGTTTTTTCATATATCCATAAACGATGGAGATATTAAACATTTTTGATTTTCATTATAACGCTCCATTATACAGAAGAAAAGCAGTTCTAACAAGGGGACACTAAGGTCGACGGTGAAACGGATTTTCCTGAACCTTGCAGTATTTGAAGATGTCGCCTCCGAAGTTAATTTGGCAAAGCAGTAGGGCGCGCTTCTCAAGATTTCCCGAGAAAATTGCATTTGAAAATCGAATTATTTTCGCAATTAGCTTTCTTCGAGTTTCAGTTTATTTTTTTTTTACTTTCCCTTTTTTACTTACATGCTAGTATGAAACGAGCCAGGGTGATATTCATCATAAAAGCATGGAAAACAATAATTTTTGCGGCACCTAGCACACACTATAAACGATTTTCAAATGCAATTTTCTCGGAAAATCTTGAGAAGCGCGCCCTACTGCTTTGCCAAATTAACTTCGGAGGCGACATCTTCAAATACTGCAAGGCTCAGGAAAATCCGTTTCCCGTCGACCTTAGTGTCCCCTTGTAAGACTGGAAATAAGTTATTATAGCTATTATGTAAATTACGAATAGAAATGTCATCAAAGTATTGCGTCCCAGACCTGCTCGTGGACGTTCGATAAGACCGAGCAGATCTTGCCCTAGACGCGACTGTGTTAACAAAAACAGTCTTAAATGCGTCTCAAAAATTCAAATAGCCACGGAGGTATTCATTAGGGATTCCTTTATATTAAAAATGCTTTAAAAATCCTTTGATAAATTATCTTTTGTGACGTCAGCATACTGCTTTCTATATTCCGTCACATTCTGCAGTATAAATTGTTTCTCCTCTTCATTTTTTGATAATATTTTGTTATATTCTTCTATAAGTTTAACGCCACGCTCAGCGGTGTCATTTACCACTTTTAATCCGTTCACGATATTTCGCCCAATTTGGAAAGCCTCGTCATCACTCCATGTAGAAGGGTCTTTTTAAAAAAATGTGGTAGGTATTAAAAACCGTTCAAAGAATCTTTTGGAATCAGGAGAAATAAAATGTTCCATTTTTTTGTTGACGAATTGTTCCACATCCTTTGGAAGGATATTATATTTTTTAACGCATTCGTTGTCGTCACTGCCTACACTGGCATTTATTGCCTCTATCATTTTTATTTTAGTGTCATTCCCAATGGCACTATCGAAAAATAATAATGCGGCAGTTTCTGGTGCCAAATACCAGAAAGGATTGATCATTTTGTTTATTGCAGTGCGGCTGATTGTATCGTCAATTTGACGATAAGCAGATCAATTGTTTACAAATTCCAAATCTTGTCGCGGGGCTTCTGTTGCGACTGGAGCTTGTATCCACACTTTTAAATACAAATTGGCGGGGAAAATACAAATGTCGCCAATTCCAGTGACCTTTTAGCAAGTCAAGATAAATTCTTTTCGAAATAAATATATTTTTATACAATATATCGCCTTGGCCATCCATCGAGCGTGATGAAAAACTCCTGGAACTCGAAATGTACAATTTTTTCTAGGAGTTCTTCTCGTGGTTGTTTGATGTTTTTCAAGGTTTGCATTGCAAACTCCGGCAAAAAATATAAAATCCTTCCAAAGGCTGTGGAACAATTAGTCAACAAAAAAATGGAACATTTTATTTCTCCTGATTCCAAAAGATTCTTTGAAAGGTTTTTAATACCTACCACATTTTTTGAAAATGACCCTTCTACATGGAGTGATGACGAGGCTTTCCAAATTGGGCGAAACATCGTGAACGGATTAAAAGTGGTAAATGACACCGCTGAGCGTGGCGTTAAACTTATAGAAGAATATAACAAAATATTATCAAAAAATGAAGAGGAGAAACAATTTATACTGCAGAATGTGACGGAATATAGAAAGCAGTATCCTAACGTCACAAAGGAGAATTTATCAAAGGATTTTTAAAGCATTTTTAATATAAAGGAACCCCTAATGAATACCTCCGTGGCTATTTGAATTTTTGAGACGCATTTAAGACTGTGTTTGTTAACACAGTCGCGTCTAGGGCAAGATCTGCTCGGTCTTATCGAACGTCCACGAGCAGGTCTGGGACGCAATACTTTGATGACATTTCTATTCGTAATTCACATAATAGCTATAATAACTTATTTCCAGTCTGAGAACTGCTTTTCTTCTGTATAATGGAGCGTTATAATGAAAATCAAAAATGTCTAATATCTCCATCGTTTATGGATATATGAAAAAACTCTTCAGACAAAAGTTGTAGTATATAAAGAGGCGAATATAATGGAAGGAAATTTTTTTTCAAGGTCACTCTTTCGAGTTTTCAAGTTCACGGACGTTTTTTTGTTAACAATCGTATATGCTGTGTATGTATTCTTAAACACAAAAAAAAATACAAATTCAACGATATGTCATAATGTATATTTATGTCATGGTTTAAAAAGTTCAAAATTTTCAAATTCGTGGCGCGTCCTTTTCCCGTGGTCCAATCGGGCTGAAATTTTTCCCAGATCATTTTCCCAATAAGTGTCACATTTCTGGGGTACGGGACCAAAAAAATCTCGCAAAATAATTTTCGTCATGAGTAGCTAAGGTCCACCCTAGTGTGTACTCGCCTGTACGGACTCGCGCGTGAAGAATATTCGTTTGAGGGAGAGCTTCCTGCCGTCTAGCGGTCGTTTCTGCTCGTGGATTCGCGATTCTCCGTCGCGACGGATGCATATGCATCGCCACTCGTCGACGGATCGCGAAGAACTGGGTCGATCCAATTAAGCGAAACAGAGCTGTTTAATGTGCGCGAGTCAAAGCAGGGACCGCGTGTGTTTTACACGCTCCGTGACGCGACCTGATCGATATAGCGTGTGTCACTGTGGCCTCCTCGTCTTCCGTAAGAATGCGTCTTCCCGCTCCCGGGCTGCAGGCGATGCACCCGATGCAAAAGCGGAGGGCGTGGCGCGTCGCTACGTGACTTTGCAACCGGAAGCAGCGGACGACCATTAAACGAAACGACTTTTAAAGGTCCCCCTCTTTTTATCTTGCCCCGACGCATACGATTGTCCTCTTGAACGACACAGCTCCAACCCCTTTGATCGTCAAGTCAGTCTCGATCGGTAAATTTCGCGATGCTGGAGAATTGTGCGCCACGTCGTCTCCGGGAGAAATCACAGTGTCAGATGGTAGAAAATAGGTGTCCCTTTGAGATAGTCGCTTCGATGAGAAATTCTCCCATACCGGAAGTGCGATCGCCGTGTATCTGGCGAAGATTCGCGTTACCGTTCGTCAACACGCATCTACCTTCCGACACTTGAGCACGAGGGAAGCGTTATATTTATTTTTTATTTATTAATTACCTTTTACGGGAAGACCCCATTATTTACAAAGTGAAACAACAACAAAACAAACAGTACCGAACACGAGAAATAACCCCTCAAACCCCGAGAACAAAAATTAAAAATAGAAACAGATTACCACAATAAAGCAAAACTAGGGAATACCCATCAAGAACTCTGGACAGTTCAGACCGTTATCGTTTGAGAAGTTTTTGGAAGAATTTAGAAAATATCAGTTATAATTTTCGCTTCGTGATTCAATCTGTGGCCCATCGACTAAACAAGCTGCGAGCAGACGACGATGTCGTCGCGGAGCTTCTGTTATTTATAAGCTTGCAGTTTGCTTTACAGTTTCCTAATTCAGATTCAATCGATAACTCAGTTTACCAATTCCATAGACGTCGTTCTCGGAACACCAATATGTAGCATCCACGATACTCCGTATGTTTGAATCTTCGATAGTGGAACGCCGTACAGCACGATGACTAAAACATTGTTTACGATAAAGATGTAATTGTGAGCACATTGATCTTTCAGCAAGTCCTCGATGAAAATGAATGAATGGGAAGATGAAGTAGGACGCGGTCCATTTATTGAAAGAGGCGATTATACTGTAGTAAATCGTATTGTAAATCCGTATCGTCGTACTTTCCTCCTGTTGAACTCTATTTCGCATTCTCGTGGCAGGAACCCTAATATCGCGAAACGGTACCCGTACCTAACGGACGGACTGAAGGAATGGGGCCAGTACGAGATCGACTGGCCGGAGTACGATGTCCAGAATCAGACGTACCTGAATCTAAGTAAGCCCGAAGCAGTTGCGCGTTCCACGTGGTTCGTTAGGGGAGACAAAGCTTAAATAAAATACGTTGTTTCGTTGGCGCAGCGATACCACCAACCTCAGGCTCGCACTACCGTTCGGCGGAGGTGCAGTTTTGGAACGAGCACCTGCCAAACATGCTCCGTCATCCGAACAAAGACATTCCTCTCCCGATACGACCGAAGGGGCCGCGACCGCGTATTCTTGACATAGCTGACGGGATTCCGAAGAACGCGAGCACCAACAGGGGCTACGAGACCAGCGACACAAGGTTGGTAACGAGTTCGACGAGAAACTTCTGTTTCCTTCTCTTTGACCAAGCCCGGAGGGCCGGAATTGGTCCGGGGACCTCGAAGGCGACTAAGTTGAAGATTTAATTTTAACTCTGCGAGGAAAAAATGACTCGAAATCGCGTTTGGAAGCGCCCCATTTGGTCGACAGCGGTGGCGCGGACAGGCCTAATTAATTCGAAGCGATATTTTCTTCCTGCCACTGACGTCACGGCATATTTAATTTCACGTCCGTTTATAAAAAGCACGGGCAGCGGGCTAATTGAAAAATTGAATGTACTCATTTGCGCGTATCTTTATGCATGCGTGCCGGTATTGTTTTTCATTAATGAAATGTCACTTGCACCCTATCGCATTCAACGCCTCCTCTTGTCTCGACCGCTTAACTGTCTGTACGCGTCGTTTAAATGGGGTTTATTCAAACTTCTGCACAATGGAATAAAGGATTAGCAATTTAAAGTTTCAATTACGTATGCTGGCGGATCAATACCGTTCACGCTCAAGATATCGTATTGTCGGGAAGTTAATATTTTCGTTGGGAAAGGAGGCGTAGAATACACCGAGAGTGTTTCGTAACGTTATTAAACGCTACATGCAGAGGGCATGAGAAAAATAGATGAATGTAGGGATCTGTATACTTCTCCCGTTGTCACTTGCAAGTTCATCGTCAACTCACGTCCATCCAGGCGCAATCAGCGATACGCTAGTACCTTCCAATTCTCACTTTTCTCCATTAGAATTAGCCTCTGTGGCACGTAACTGTTCGACCTTTAAGGTTCCCAGCAATGGAACGGCACTTGACGTCGTCTGTGACAGAGGTAACCGACGACAAAGGGACGATCGCAGATTCCACGAGCCCTCAGCCAGACGAAGACACTGTCTCCCAGTCTGGCACGCCGAGGAGCGCCTCGGTGATCACTATGCTGACCGGGTTTGGAGTGGTGTTCCTACTGATAAACTTCACCGCGTTCCTCTACTTCTACTGCAAAAAGCAGGACGCAAAGGGCAAGGAGCCTGGACTGAAGAGGCGCGTCAGCCAGAAGGACGACTCGAAGCGGGCGAAGTCGGACAAGTACGAGAATCACTACGGCGACTTGGGTTATAAAAGCGACAGCAAGCCGGACTTGAACGACGTGATCAAGAACGACAAGGCGTACGACAACAACTCGAACTTCGGCCGGCGCTCGAAACTGTCTAGACAGAACTCGGGCTCCACCATCGACACCCACATCAAGGTTAGGGAGTGGATACAGCAGGAGATCGTGCACAGGTCTGTAAATATTCCGCATGCCGTGATCGAGAGGGTGCATCCCTTTGAACTCCCTTCGCTTTCCCTGACTAATTGCACAGATTCGACGGCAAGTTCTCGCAAATTCGGTGGATAGTAGACGAACCGAGTTGCCGAGCACTCTGTCAATTGAATTAGTAATCTCGTTTAAAGACCAGTCGCTTTCGAAACGTCAAGAGTGTTCCCGGTGCGCCGATATATTTGGCAACTAACTTGTTCGTTCAACAGTCTTATTCAGTATTGATTCAGTATCTCTCACAAGCGAGCAAACGTTCACCAGGCATTTCTGTATGTTTATGAAGGTGTTCACCCAGGTTTCTCCGCAAGACACGAGAAACCCTGCAGAAAGAGCACCAGGACAAGCTGACAAAACAACAGGAGGACGAGGAGAAGAGGCTGGAGGAGGAGATACTGAAGGAGAAGAAGGAGGACCCGATTTACGACGAGAGTCCCGCGCTCGTCGTGCGTCCTGGCAAGAAGTCAAAGCTAGCAAAGGTCTCCGTGGCCATCGACGCCACACCCGCGACTAGGACCGAATCGATTCTGAACCAGGTGCCTATCGAGCTGGCGAAACGCGTCGAGCCGTCGGACGAGCCATTTAGCAGAAGCTTCGACTTTCAAACCGCTCCTCAGGTGGTCGTCATAGAGCACCACCACTCGAAGAGTGACCCGCTGCCGATGGAAAGCGTGCTGAAGAGCGTGAGGCCGAACTTTTCCACTCCGAGGATTTACGAGTCGGACTCGGGCAGCGCGAGCAGCCTGTACGCGAAAATTAACCCGAAGCTCAAGTCCCGGCTGCCCCGCTGCGAGCTCGGTGCCAATCCTGAAGAATCCATCGCAGGCGAGTCCGATGATATCTACATAAAAGCGGGGCCGAAGCTGACCACTTTCGGTGTGAGCAGTCCTCCGCCGTGCGACATAAACGTAACATGCAGAGAACCAATGTTAGAAAGGGAATGCATCAGCCCGGAAGAAGCTCTCAGGACGATCAAACGCAGGAACTACCCGAAAGTTCTGCCAGATATCGAGAAAAGGCGATCGCTTCCGGCACCTAGCAGCCTATTCGCGCCCAAGCAGCATGCCAATTCGTTCAGGGAGTACAGGGGCGGGCTGCATTCGTCCTCGTCCTCCTCCTCTCACCAGCCGCCCCAACCCCCGCCGCGGATGTTCGGACCGTCTAAGAGTCTGGACTTTGCGGAGGAACACGAGAACCAATGCGACACCGAGCCAGTCACGACTAACTTGCACGTTGGCCCGCTGCTCCGAAGGCAGGAGTATTCAGCGAAAAATAACTCCGACCCCAGCATCATCGACTCCCTCGACGAGAGGATAGACAGAACGACGAGGGCGCAGGCTGGCGGCAGCGTTGACACCATCTACTCGAACCCCATGTGTCCTGTTCATGGAATGGGTCAGCCAACCTCTCACAGCATGGACAAGAACGTTGGAAATCCGATAGCTCTATTGGAGGCAGGAAGGGGCAACCCCAATTGGTTCAAATCGTCTTCGTCAGGGAACGAAGCCTCGATGCTAACAGCTTCGTCAGAGCCGCGGATTATCGGCAGGGAAGTGGACAATCAGCTGCAACTTGGCGGCTCCAACTGGGACACCAGGGTTCCTGCAATGGAACCCAGGATCGTAATCACCCCAAGGGTAGGCAATCTCTTGGGCCAGGCGAATCAGAACTTGAGTCAGACGGTGGTGAATCTGGGAGGCGGGTGTCCCGATGACAGGATGCATCGGGAGCCTAGAATAGGCGCTGTGTCCGACTCAACGCCGACGATCAATTCGAACGCAGCTAGCAAATATAAGGCTGGTTCTGCCGAACAGTTGCTGGACTCGCTAGCGGCCTGTACCTCCCCAGAGCCCAGTTTACCGGTTGCGGCTAACCTGGAGAGAAAGGAGCCGCGAATAATAATCATGGCCAGAGACACGAAGGGACCTTCGAGTTTGAAACAGCCGAAGATCATCATCAAGCCTACGTCTAGCCTGCAGAGGCCGCGAGACCAGCGTAACATACCCAAGGTGTCAGCCATCCCGCCGCCGGAGTCGCAGAGCTGTCAAGGCAACGAGAAGGACAAGGTGCTCGAGCAAAGAGAGAAGCCACCCCTCAGGGAGAAGCCGAAGGTTACGAGGATCCCATCGTTTTCGAGGCGCAAGGAGGACTTCCCGAGCGGAATTGAGAGGCCATCTGGCCCCGTATACACCGAGAAGACGGAAATCGTGCAGAGGGTGGAGGCGGTGCCCAATAAAGTCGCGAACGTGTCTCTGACTGGCGACGGCAAGTCAAGCATTCCGACGTTACAGAGGAAAGAGACGGAGAAGTCTTCGAGTATGGACTCCTCTGCGAGCAACGGCAACTCCAGCACCGGTACGATCAAGAAAAAACCGGCGAACACGAAGTAGAATCTGCATGTGTGGGCTGCTTTGGCGGGCGAAGATGTTTTCTGCTGGGGATGGAAACGTCGCGGATGAAGGCTGAGGAGCCGAGTCACGCCAACATCAATCGAGGGACTAAATCGTGTGTTTAATCTGACTTTACTGAAGAAATCTGGCCCATACAAGTGTATATAGTTTTATTTGATCGAGGAGGTTTGATATTCAGTCGCTATACATTCGCGTACCCTACCCGCTAGCCCATCAATCAAGACTCTGCTTAATGAAACTTTATTAATATCGGACGAACAACCTCCCTCCCATTACTCTTCAGCAACGTTTCAAGACTGTACTCAAGTATGCGTTAAGTAGTAGTCTATAATCGCGCATCTAATCACGCATTTTTTACCCTAATCTTCACGTCATTATTTATGTAAATTAATAATCGCTTCTATGGACAGGATTACGAAGTGTTCCTTAACGCGCCACCGGTCATTTTATAAGTTTGCTACCTTGTACAAGCCTGAAATAAACGATTTTCATACTTTTCCAGTAGAAAGCCGAGGGCTGAGTGTATGTCCCGGGCGAAGTGTCGCGGCGAGTTTCCGGTTATCATTTTTCAGTACGCGCCTGGCGTACGGTATCATTTATCTTGTAACTTTACCTTTATCCAGGGGAACTTTATTATTAAGTAAAACAAAGTCTATAAGTCACAGCGGTGCCAGTGTGTTCATGGGGCTGTCTAGAGGGGGGGCCGGGCTGACGTGAAAATAGCCAGCGACTTTGCCAGTTCCCGTTCTTGCATCGTTCACTCGCGGATCGAATTGATTCTCGAAGTTCCGTTCGAGTAAAGCGATTTCCCTGCCGACCGATAAAGAAAACTTCATTCTCCCTGCGCCTTGTCCCGCCTTCGCCCTGATTACTTACGAAGTCAATTCTGCTTGGCGAATCGGACCATTTAGAATTCACTTTAAAAAGCATTTAGAACACCAAAAGATTGCTTTCGACCTATCTGCTTAAATTAGGAACAGGAAGACCCAACGTATCAGGCCACAGAAGTACATATTTCGTGGTTGATATCGGCGGGATCGAAGTGTCGGTGGTGGAAATGATGCAGCAGTCTACCGGGCTAGAAGTTCCAGTGCACACACGTGCATCTATAAGTCGCGCACGTGCGGACATACAACAAGAAAATATATATCCAGAGGCAGCATTGAGGCAATTTGCATTGCTAAACGTCGCTTCACATTCGATTCGCTCTCGGTTCCTTCGGTTTCACTGTTTGCACGCGCGCATATACACTGCCCTGAGTGTCGGGAATTTACCCAAGATTGGCGAGTTTCAATGGAAAATGCTTAACGTCGTTGAAGATAATTTTTAAACCCAGCGTTCTCTCATTTTGTAGAAAAAGACGGACCACTGTTCTCCGTAAATTTAGGGTTGCATCCCACCTTCATTTCTGGCTTGGTAGGTAAACTCTTAAAAGATCTGCTTGCCTCAAAAAATTCTGCCGAGCATGGTGTATACGAAGAGTTACGAGGGCTATTCATAAAGTAAAGCTTCGTCTGTTACAAAAAAGTTTATTAATCCGAGCGTATATAACACGTTCAACTCAGCTTTCATCGCAGCCCATTCACCGGCTTATTACTATTCCACGTCGCTCCCGAAAGTGATAAGAATGTTGCTCGCGAACACTCTCCACGTAAAAAACTTTGCTGGAGGCAAGTGAATGTGTATCCCTCATCGAATCATGCATCACATTGAGCAGCCAGAATGTCCATCGGAAAACTTCCGCTACGGCAAACGTTCCGATAATGAGATACATATATTCGTTCGATCGCGTCCTCTGCCAGCAAATAGCTGGACAAATTCGGGGAATGGTGGGTGGTTGACAATGAAACAGGGGCGAAGAGGGTAGAGCGGGGTCCTAGGGAGGGAATCTGGAAACATAGAAACAGGAAACCGGCGGGAACTGAACCGAACGATTACCAAGCATTAGTTACGGAGAGCGTAACGCAGTTTCTGGGTGCAGCAGTTTGGAAAGCCGTAATTGCAAGACAACTCCTCGTTCTCCGGTTGACGGGGGGCGGATTAGTGGGAACGAATGCTTACGCGACACCGTGAAACTGTCGTCCAGCACGCGTTCAGTCAGCTTGACGAGCACGCGACCCATCACAAGGATGATGTACGATTAACTGCCGCGAATGAATCGCAGCTCGAAACGAGCTAGATACGAATACAGAAAGAGCGATCCGGCGAAAGTGATTCTGCGTCTGTTGGCAGACTCGATGTTGATAGGTAGATGTTGGGCCTGCGCTCACAGGCATGTCTAATCTACACGGGGGGGGGGGATCGATAGCAGAGGCTGAAAGGGAATTCGAAAGCTTCTTAATGGCGGCGAGTGCGACAGACGCGGGGGAAAGTGGAATTTTGCCGCGTTAAATGTGAACGAGGCACCCTTGAGGCTCGCGAGCCTATTGTCCAGGTCCTCGTGAACGGACATCGAGATATTTGAGAAGGATGAGCTTTCGATTTGTAGGTCGAGTGGACAGGTCGATAGGGAAGATGGTCGTTTTGCTTTCCCTCTTTCGCGAGATGCTTTTAATATGTAGGCTGAAGGGTGCGGGGATATCGTTGTGATCCTTTTAGGGGACTTGACCCTTTGCCGAACTCTTCTGGGTCTCGTTTGTCCAATGCCCTCGCGTCCCCTTCGGGCCAATTCACGTCCAGTTCCGAAATACCAGCCGCAATTCTACGGACTAGATTTCCCGTAACGTTTCCTTTCCCCAATTTCCAGGACGCCGGGATACGATATTAGACCGACTTTAAAGCTGGTCGCACACGCCCAGCGGAATGTAACACCAGGGAACTAGGTCTGTTTGTCGCGAGGTGGCCAAGTTTCAGGATCATCCTATAAATCCACCGTGCCTTTAGACTGACACGAAAGGCGCGTATCATGAATTATTCCAGTGCGCTGGTTTGGCGAATTATTCATAAGAAAACAAATGCTGGCCGGTGTAGTTCATTGTATTCGGAAGTTCTACTTCGACTTGCGTCGCGAATGGGAAGAAACTATAAATCTGGCGTATCCTGTTTTGCCCTTATGTCCCTGTCGTCCATGTTTTCGCTTCAGCTTCGAAAAGTCGATACTTGAAATGATTGGAGGGGACCGAGCGAGGCGAATATACGACGGCGTAGACGTCTACTTGTTACCCCGAATTTCTTCGACAGCGGCACTGCATAATTAGCGCCCAGAAGTCCTGATGAACCTCTAAACAGCGCAAGTTACGTTCGTCTTTTATTAACGTACTGTCGACGAACTGCGAGCCGCAGCTGCGGCAGCCTAATTCCCTGCCTTCGGCACGAGCCAATTAATAAATTTGTACCGCTCGACTGGCCACAGAACAGGCCGTCTCCGCCTCTGTTTCAAGAGGTATCCATTGTTGCGGAGACAATGCCAGCTACTTGCCGGTTAGACTACCTAATTGTCCGCAGTTAACGGCCGACTGTGATGTCAGATTAATTAGATTTCAAAGTGAACAACTACGAAGCCGAATTCTGTTTAATCAAGCCTAAAGCCTCGCAAAGAGCAGGACGTCGGGGCGAGACAGGGCCGGGGGGATGATGATAATCGAGAAACACTCAGCGGAGAAGAAACGCAGACTTCTCTGCCAGCTTTTATCGACAGAATTTAGTAATTTCTTTTGGAAGAACGCGTTGGCTAACGACACCGTCGCGGCCTCCCCTTCCCGATCAATTTCACCCTGAATCCATGAAATAGCCAAGATAACTGCTGCTCTGCTCCAGGCCCACCGGTCCGTCGTTAATCATTCGCGTCTTGATTGTGTTTCCATGGAACGTAATTTCAGAGGCGCCGGCGACGAGAGGGGGTGCAATGAATCCGAAGGAATGGCTGGATGCGAGATAGAGTGGCGTCGAATTGCCTTTGAAGACAAGTCTTTGAGAACTTTGCGATGAACTATCATTCCTGATGAGCTCCAGAATACACACTTTCTGTATAAACTTCCCATAGCTCGCACGCAACCAGCATCTCCACTCCTACGGCTTCGCCCCCCTATTTCCAGCGATGAACAACGCAGCTCCATTTCCGTGAAAAGGTCACGGCGTAAGGAGAAAACACGCAATTTTCATGCAGGCTTTGCATCGGAGACGGCTCGATTACCAACAAAATGCGATCTCGCAATCGCATCCCGGCCGAGGCTGGTGTTCCCAGAGACACATTCGCAGGGCGATATCGATTATCGGATGTTCGAGTGATTAAATGCATCTGCGAGGTGTAACGTTTCGGTCAGAGCTCAGTGTTAAACGACCCGCGCCACTCGTAAATCATGGAACACTATGTTGCCAGCGTCTCTTTTTCCCATCGGCACCGAAACACCGGACCACTACCGATTTTCCGACTTTAATTAGGCGATATTCGTTAGGTGCCCGGATCTAAAGCTTCGGTGCGATCGATCGTGGGAAAGTCACCACTGTCATCTCTGTGTTATGGGATTAATATTCCTGCAGAAGTTTCAGCGTTAACATTTAACAGAAATTTGCCAGAGGCTGCTACATCTCTGCCCACCCGAATTCCAGCAATTCTTTTTCATACGCAAATGATCCTGTATCCCGTTCGTGTGCAGTGCACGGTAAAACATGAAATGGATTGTATTCTTATATGAAATTTCTGTGAGCGAAGGAAATGGACACCTTCATTCCGTGCCTTAGCATTTCATTGCCGGGCGGGGTGCCTCGTAAAAGTATGTCTTATCTTGCTAAGGGTAAGTACCATTTGAGTGCCAAGTTATACGAGATCGTATCTGGAAATGCTGCTCTAAGGTCAGACTCCGAATAAAATTTTCACGACCGCTAATTTACAGGAAAATGTCCTCCCGTTTGTCGCACGACTGATCAGCCGAATCTCATTCTTCGCGAGCATTCTAATGTAAACCTACCCCGACGTGTGCAGAAACGACTTGCATATCTATACTTACGCTACAATGGCGCGGTAGCAATCTTCTCCACCCGCAACGATATTCTTTCCCTTCGAGCAATAAAATTCCACGCTTCCGCGAAATGTAAATTACACGAAACCGGACAACAAAGTCCCTTTATCGGGCCAGAATTCCACGAGATCTAGGGGCGTTTCTTCGCGGCCGTCGGGATTCCAGCACTTCTTTCGTCAGTAATTAATACAGAATGCAGGAAATACCCTATACGACGATCGGGGTGAAAGGTGGATGAGAACGGGAGAGGCAAAAAAAGACGCGGAAAGAAAGAAAGAAAGGGTCGGAAGAACGCGCCTCGGCAATTCCAGAGACACGGTCCTCGTCTATCTATAATGAAATCTCCGGCAATATTTTCATCGCGGTGACTGCGAGAACTGCAGCAATACTGAAAATCGTCAGGATAAGGTGTGAGTGGAGCTAATGTTCCTCCAGTCATAATCCCATCGCATTCTAAACTCCGCATTTGAATGGGGGGCGGCGTTTGGACCAAAAGTTTGGTAGACAGCACTCAACTTCCAACTTCTGTCGACGTCTACCTTTCTACTTGTCTCGTCGTTTCGATGTCGTTCCTTCTATCGAGTTCTCATCGATCGATCTGAATTCCACGCGCTTCCCTTTGTCTCGTTAGCAGTTTGGGGGCTTAAGAACTGGCGACAGGGCTTGCAGGGAGAATCTACCTCAATCGCTGGGTTCTTCATAGAGTGCATTACTTTTGGATGGTGTTTTCCGAGAAAACAGAAACTTGGTACACTGTACTTAGCTGTGAGAATCTTCATCACGCTCAAGAGCCCACTGAATTGTTACTGTGTAATAAAAAAAACATAATGATTGATTTTTCGAGAAAAACAGAGTTAAACATGCAATGTTGCGTAAGATTCGGAAACTATTATTTTTCACAAACTTATGAAGTAGATGGATTTTATACATTATAAAGAAACAGTGAAGAACTATTTGTTGCATATAAAAGCTCAAATTTCACAAAAAGTGGACATACAATATTTCCGCACTAAGCCATCGACGTCGTTGCAGGCCAGTAGTCGAACATAGCGAGAGGTTCAAAGCAAACCAACATTCCGATAGATTAAAAGGTGCACTTGTTAGAGGGGCCACGTTCTTCCTTCGCTCGTTACTGAAAACTGGCTTACATACTTGAACCATCAAGCTTCGTTTCTGTCACGACCCTCTTTCTTTCTTTTCCACGTCGCGCCTCTCCCCCTGGCCTCTCATTAAAGATCTTTATTTCACCGCGCGACCCGAATTGAACCCTAGACTCCTCCGTGTTTCATTTTATTTCCACTTTGGCAGCGGACTGAACCGTGTGTACTGGGAACACGATCCACCGCCACAGTGGCTGGCGCTCTTCGAGCTTGTTGCTGCACGAATCTATTTTCCACGGTCCCAATTTTTCCCCTCGAACGATACTAGCCTTTCCACGAATCTCACCAGGATCTTCGAACTACTGCATAAGGGAAATTTCGGCGGAGGTTGCCGCGATTGTATTCCCTGAGAATACGTGTGCGCAAGGGAAAAGGCGAAGGGGGTTGTTCTCATAATAACTAAATGGAAAAGGCTGCGACTAACGGATACTGTAGCGGCTCGAAGATATTATGCGAATTCTTCCTCGAATCGGAGACAAGAAAGCAGTAACTACAGAACGAGTTGCTCAATAGCGTATTAATTACAGAAGGTTGAAAACAAGCCGGTGGATTCAGAAAACAAGGGGACCTACGGAGTAGTCTTAAAGGTGTTCAGACCTACTGATTCTTCTCTGCTTCTTTTATCTCTTTTGATAGTTCTTTTCGCTCTAACAAGCTGGAAATCCTTCCTTGTAAAAAGATCCCCGAAGTCTTCCAATAGACTTCGTTCCATTATGTAAGAAATAATTAATTGACGTAAAATTTCTCATCAGGGACTCCTTTACCTGGCATTACGACAATGGTCGAAGGAATAATTAATCACAAACCATATCGTTATGAAGTCCATCGTTAATTAAACATGCCCTCGCAGCAGAAATTGTAATTTCAATTAAAGTAAAGTAATGGTTATTCGCAAAGGGGCTGAAACGCTGAGACAACCAACGGAGATGTATATTCTCACCTTCGAAGTCTGTTACCGAATGAGGGACAGCTTCATATTAGTATGCTGCTACATTGATAAGCACGCATTCAGAGACTATTCGCCGCAATCCCCACGTCCCTGATATTTCTATTCCAATTTTCCTAAAAGCCACATTGTCACGCGACTCGTCTCCGTTCGCCGAAATGTCAGAGCGGTGTCGTAGGAGCAAGGAAGCCGGTTCAACGAGACGCAAGTTGAAGCGTTTTAAAAGGAACCGACGCGTAATTCCATTTTATTATATTTCATAAACGTTCGCGGCCAGGCACCAATGAGCGAGGCCACAGAGACGTCCGTGGCGTTCGGTCAACCATTCCCTGAGCGTTACCTTCCGCCTCGGCACGCCCGATGCTCGTGGCCCTTCGTTTTGTCACGCCGCGCCGGGCCAAATTGAATTTCATCCCGCGTTTTCATTCATTTTCTTCGCGCTTTTAGAATCGCCGGCCCCCGTTGCCACCTACCTCGCTGCCCCACGGTGTTCGCGCGGTTCTCCACAAAGGGCAGAGAGTCCGAGGGCTGGTGCCAGCAGCTGCCGCTGAAGCCAGCCACCTTCTTCCAGCCATCTCTATCTCGCCATCAGCGTGTCTTGAGAGACGGTAGACAGGGTGATTCATCTTCCGGCAGGGGATTATTGTGGGCTGGCTGTGCGCGAAAGCTCCCCGTGACTCGTCCTCCTTTGGTGTCAGCTTCTCGCGCTTCTTCTTCTTCTTCTTCTTCTTCTTGCTTTCTTCCACGTTCTACTGATCCCGTGCCAGCAGCTCGATGGCCGCGTCCCATTTTACCGGAGCGCAGCCAGCCCCCGAGCTTCCTTCCGTTAAACCAGAGTCATTCGACCGGCGAAGTTCAACTCTGCCGTCCCCGAGCTTCCTTCCGCGGAAAACTCAAGTTAATTCTCGGCCATCGGCGAACACCTGCTCCCGCTTGCTGCTCGTTAATTCGGCGGCTGTTGTACAGCCTCGGGAGCGGTAAACAGTTTGCTTGACCAGGGAAGCCTTACGGGGGTGCCTTCTACATAGAGAGCCTCCGGAACGTTGATTCGAGGGCTTGCAGGCCACCCCCCGTATCAGGCTTCGTAGGGAACCCACGAACGAGGTGGTCGAAGGACAATAAAAGTGGATGGCGTGAGGAAGAGAAGTGTACAGCAGCGGCGGGGAGGACTTATTACCGTCCCGATCGGGGTAGTAATTGCCGCTTATCGATCGAACAGAGATATAGATGACGCGTTTAATTACGATACGACGGGTACAGGTGTTCGCAGATGGCCAAGAACTAACTGGGAAGTTCGGGATCTCCCGAGGGAGGACGACGGAGGAGATGCCGATCGGAAGTTGAAATGGGTGTCCGATGTTCCCGCGACTCGGTGATGAGAAGCACGGGGGAGGGGTTTAAGAAACTGACACCGACACGTGAACTGCTTCCTAGTTTAGCGAAACAAAGTGATTCCGTGCCCGCCGCAGCGGACTTTGCTGACGGGAACTTATTACCGTAGGTATTACCGAAGCCGAAACGAGCGCGTCTGCCGGGGACAGGAGTCTGTCTCGGGATCAATGCGAGACCCGGACACTTGGACCTCTTCCATTCACTGTCGGAGGTTTTGATTAAGAAATAACGCGCGTCCCTCGCTCGCATCGGAGGTTGCGGCGCGAACCAGAAACTCGCTGAAAGTGGATAGGATATGCGCCCCAAATGCCACCGCAGCCGTTATAACTTTAACCGAAGCGGTGGTTGCGCGCTGGTGTGCGCCCGTCCGTGTTTCCTTCGCGGTATATCTTCGTTGGAGAGACGCATGCACGCCACGCGCCTTCCAGCCTCGGTATATTAGAGGGATTCTTTGACTTCGGAAAGGTATATAGCGTGGTCTTCTTCGAAGCCCCAGGTCTCTCGCTCTTGCGGGAGGAGCAAGAGAAGCGAGGGAAGCGAGAGGTGGAGGAAATAGGTCGCATCGAAAGGTTTTCCGAAGTACCACGAACGTAGTGAACCGCGGGTAGGAGACGTCTGCGTTCGCCACAGACAAACGCATTATCTGAATGGCGCAGGCTTCACCTTTTCCACCACTGTTGCTCCTCTCAGCAACGTTCTTAAAAGCGGATCAAGAAAAACCCTTTCCTTAGAAGACACTAATTCGGTAAACTCCATCCCTTATCGCCTGCCCATCTAAGTACTTATTGTAGGCGCCTGCAATCAGTGCTCTGAGTACGAAAAGAAAAGATGGGCGTTCGAATTCTGTTTGCACCGGCGCGGCGCGGCGTGCAAAGTACTGCTCGCGATTCCATTTTCATCGGTTCCATGGGGAAACGCTTCAGTTAATTGTCATGGATGCGAAGATGTACGGTTATGGCTTTTGTTAGATATCGAGCGCAATAATGTCCATTCCGAAATGGGTGGGAAACATCGCGGTGATGGAAACGTAAGTTAATCGAACCAGCATTTACCAGGAATTGTGACTTGAATGTTTGTGAACCCTGGTGAACGGGTAGTTCGATTATGATACGAGTCGCGCTCACACGGAGCAAGTGAAATGTGACGCAGCATAATAAATGTAATAAATAGGGGATAGGTGCTATAAAGGGGACACGTCTTAAATGGGACAAATTGAATTTCCAAAATTCTAAACGCATTACACATGCAAGTTATTTTCCTGTTTATGGCAACACTAGTGCCTAGTTATTTGACGTAAACTTCCCTGCGGTTTCACTTGCAACAGAGTAGTAATCCACGGTTGATGTTTTTCGGCAGTAAAAGTGAAATTTTCATTGGTTTTCTGTGTCGTTTTCTGAGATTAAGATATATACAAAGTGTTAAAGTGTTATATCATTAAAATAGCCTGTATTCAACTGAAACGAAAACGCTTAACAGGTAAGCTTAATTAATTGTTTTCTTTGTTTTGCGGTTATTTTATATTAAACTCACTTATAGTCGTAAAAGGGACAGCATAACAAGTCTTAAATGGGACGACCGTTTCATGGCTGTCCCTCTCATACACATGTACTGCTGGACACTATATGTATTATACTTTCCTGTAAAGTTATTAGTGTATCATCTGATACATAGATGACATTGTTTTAAATTATGAATTATTAGTTGATGGCGGATTGTTTCAAATTTAAGTATTAATAAAGTGACTATTCAAAGCGACAAACTTTATCGTCCAAAAAATGTGTGGCAATAAATTAGCCCTCATTATAAGTTATAAATTTGCAACAGTTGTATGTAAATTGGCGGTAAATGGGCCAATGAGTGATGCGGAATAAAAGGCACATTCAATATTTTCTGTTCCATGTGTCATTAATAATAAAATATTGATGATTTATACTACAAAGAGTTAATTTTTTCGTAGATTTCGTTGTTTTGTATCATTAAGATTTAGAATTATAATTGTAATACTTAATAAGTTTATTTTTATTAACGTGTCCCTTTCATCATTTATACTGTCCCATTTAAAACCACCTAGTCGTAAAAGGGACATTTCCCACTTTTTTGAAAATCGAAGATTTTCTTATTTTCTATTACAATTGATGAGTTTGCAATATACTTTTATCGAAGGGAAATAAACACGCTTTCTTGTGATGTAGTTGTTTTTTAAATACCTATAACGACATTATCAGAAATGGACGCTAAACAAAAGTGTCCCTTTTATAGCACCTCTCCCCTACAAATTCTGAATCAAGTTTCCAAGCGTAATCTGAGATGCACGCAATCTCTTACCTACCTTTGCGTATGCTGCGGAGCGTTGCAGGTCGCTTCGAAGGGAAAGGAAAGGTTCAGAATGGCAGGTCCTTCTCCCAGCTTCCCACGACGCAGGAATTCGTGATAAGGAACGGGATTTAAAGGAACATCCCCGTAGAGTTCCCAAGAAGGTTCATTCATTGAAGTTCCCGATTAAGAAAACTTTCCGCTTTAATTTCCTGGGGACCGGCTGATAATTCTCCGAATCGGCCGAAGCACAATGCTTCCAATTCTCCAGGCACCCGAAGAAAAGGCCACAAATCGGTAAACAAGAGCGTCCGAAGCCCCTCCGCTTTTTCGAATTCAGGAGAGACTAACCTGTGAAGTGTGCTGCCTTCTCGTTTCGCGGTCTAATTAACCACAATATGGCGCTCGAAAGCCCGCCAAAAGCTTCGCCACAATCGGCTAAACCATTCAGCGGGTTTCCACAAGCCTGCTCACGGACGCTTACGCTCTCAAATCACTCGCGACTTTCTCTATACTTTTTCCCCAAAACCGATGTTTTTTAATAAACTTGGACATAAGTTATCCATTAACTCGAGTAAGACGCGAGAAGAATGTTACGATGCTTGCCATTGCCGCAACCTGATGTGTGACATGCACGCGCCCACGCAATCCCTAGGTGCCGCTGAAGTTACCAAAAGTGTTCTTCCGTTGGCAGAACTGAATCAATAGCGGGCTGTTCTCGCCTAGAGGAGTCTGCGCGCCGCGATTCAGTTAGCTCCCCCGGTGTTTCAATATTCTAGCGGTAAAATAGTTGCTTTATATTCCACATTACCGAACACGTTCAAGGTGAGCTAAAATATAAGAAGCTCCATGGGTGGCGAATACCTTGCCTCGTGTATCCCTGTACAAAGACACTCGTTCCGAAGCGTTGCCAAGAAGAAGCACCCCCGCGTCACGTTCAGACGTGGCTCTGGGGAACGTCGCGCAAGTATAACTGCGCGATAACCAAAGGGAGGAAAAGGACGAGTACACTGTGCACGTTGAAGATACAAAAGAGACCATAGACAGGGTCAGGCGCGCCGGCGAGTGGCGTCGGAACAGGAAGCCAGTGGTGTCGACAGAGCGCGCGAATATTCGAGTCGCGGAATCGACCGTGGCGCGCTTGAACTGGATAGGCGGACGGTGATGGCTCTGGGGTCGCGATGCGCGAGAGCTCGCGGACATCTCATTCCCCTGCCGTAGTCCGTCTCGCGAGCTTCGAGGCGACGCGACGTCACGTTACGACGTTTCGCCGGCTTATCTCTGCCCTTGCCTGGGTGTCGCGTTCTCTCTCGCGAGTGTCCAGTGTTCCGTGCCGGTAGCGTTTCGCGTGTTCCACCCTCGTAGATTGCCACGCGCCAACAATCACGAGAGCCGCAGGCGACAGCGTGACCCGGGACGACAGCCAGACGGGATCTCACCCCCCAGCGAGATGACGTTTGATTCGTTCGACGCTCGCGGCAACGTTCGCCACCCCGCGACGTGGATCGAACAGAAATGGGAAAGATTACCAGCTGGACACTGAGCTGGAGCCAGGTTCCTGTCGGCGCGACACGCTTCACCCGTGCCAAGTAGCCGTGCTGTCGTCGGGGGGTGGTTTTCTCGTCACTTGTTGTCAACAGTGTCGTGTGATAGTTTCGTGCGCCTGTGACGAGAGGCTCGTCGAGCCGGGGCCCTATCATCGGGAAGCTGACGCCGAGCCGGAGGGCGAAAACTTTACAGCGCTGGGTCCTGCCGAACGCGTGGTCGTGTGTGTAGCAATCCTTCTTCTCGTGGATGTATATGGAGTTCAGTGCACCATCGGCGGGGGCTGCATCGTTCCGGTCACGGTGAGTGGAGAACAATCAACTTTTTTCTAATCTTGCTGCGTGCTGTAGCTGACAGCTAGGTCGGTCATAAGGATACATTAAAATTGATCGCGACGCTGCCCCGTAATGCAATCGGTCCGCTCGCATCGATGGATTCGGCCACGGAGACTCATTCGAGTTTGGCGCGTCTGCGTGAAACTAATTTCAATGTCGCCCGAGATGTAAATTGTGGTTATTGCGTGCGGTTCTGGTTTCGCATTTTGCTATGCAGTCTCTGCGGTTCTCTAATGCATTTCGCAAACACCCACACTTTGTGAATAGCGTATCATCGAATTTCTTTGTAATTTATTCAATTCGCCACTTGCCTTCCGTGGCAATTCGTCAGTAATATGAATTTTGGGATTCGATTCGGAGTAGAGTTGGTAATAGATTGCGGAATTGTCAGACGGAGATTGGTTTATTCTGCCAATCCCAAAGGACTAAGGAATATTAAATCTTCTTTGCAACAGTTCTGCTCTTGGAGAATCGCAGCTGCGTTTTGGACTGTCCAAACGTAAATTCCGCGCGGCCTGTAGTTGCTTCTATCGCGTGGTATTTAAATGTGGGAAAGGAAGCGAAGTTTCATAAATCGGATGGAAGAGTGCATCGACTGGAGGTATCGAGAGTTTATAGGTGGGTCGGTGTAGGCGGCTGCACGCGACAATGTATTAGCTCGGGTCCCATCAATAATTTGCATAAACCGGCGGCGAAATTTACGTGTACGCGGCCGGGCGCTGTTCCGCGCGAACTTGAAAGTGGATTACAAGTTACGACGGGCCGATTTATGCGGCCATTACACCGCTGTAAGGTCTTAATTACCCGCGAGAACTTTTCGACCCGAGCAATTTGGTTGTTGAACGGCGTGCCCCTTTGTTGTCCGTTTGATGGGGAAAAAAGCCGACGGCTCGTTATGAATCGTCATTGAATAGAACAACCGGGAAATCCACGCTCGGGGGGGGGGGGGGGGGGGCCAAACGATATCGACGCCGGTTTTATTGTCACTCGCAGAAACTGGTGCCATTATCGTCCGCTTGTTTCCCGGCTGACATCGAATGCGTTCGGACGTTTCCCTGTGTTCTCCCCGTAGCCGTTCCAAGTGCTTTCGGCACTTTGCGTTTATAAATTTTATTTCGTGGGCTTTCGAGGAGAATCGCCAGGGGAATTGTGCCTCGCCACGCGGGCAGCGAAAACTTCGAAAATGGCGCGATGGAAACACGATTAACGGAAGAGTTGGAGAACTCTTGCAAATTATGGACCATTCGAGCGTGGAATCCTTCCGCGTTCCACAATTCCTGCCAGGCATCTTCTTTTTCCTTCTTTTCTTTTCTTCTTCCTCCATTCCATTTACTTCATCTCATTTCCCCTCGTCTTCTCCCTTTTCTTCTATCTTCCCTGCGCTACGATATAGCCCTTCTCGCCCTCGCTGACAGCAATTTCCTTATCTGCTCGAAATTTGTTGCACAAAACGCTTCGGTTCGACATCAATGGAGATTCTTTTCGATCCAAGCGCAACTGAATCGAGCGGCACCTATCGATAAATCGGATGCAAGACTTCTCTCAACACTTCTCACTAATAGAACCAGCGATACTTAACCCTCAAACTTTTCGACAGAGTTCGAAGTTGCACATTCTACTGTGCCGTACGTCCGGTCGGAGATGAGAAGCTTAAAGTAAACTACAAACATGTACATGTGCAATTATTATCAGAAAGCCCGTAGAATATTTTCCTCGTAGCACAGTGCTTTCATATGGAAATCTGGGGAAACGTCGACCTCTACAGAGCGCAGGACAAATGCCAAGGATCTCTCAAATTTTCTGCACACGACATTCCTTTCAAAAGACGAGATGTATGCAGGTCCGATATACGTTTCCTTATTCAGAATTTTAGCCGAATGTTCGATCGTGGAACTAGATGCCAACAAATGCACTATCGATATCAACAGACTCGTACAACGCTCTTCCCAATAAGTATCACGGGATATTTGTTCAATGCGCATGGAAATAATGGACCTCCGAGTCTGCTAAACTAGCCACTCGCTTCCAGAGATTCGATTTATGTTGAACCGCTGAACTTCCCTAAAAAATACAGCCAATTCATGTTTCCTCGTCCAATAACGCCGCAAAGTCAGGCTACTAGCTCGACCAGGTTCCTCCCGTAGTCAAATACGCCCCCGCGCTGGAAGTCGCTAGATACTTGCAGTTGCCCGAAACGCGGGACAAACATCCGTGCGATATTCGGGGGTTATATTCCCGTTGGCGTATTCTAGCCGTTGGCTTCCGTGCTATCAGAAGCGGATATTGATACAGACGCAATATCCTTCTCCGCTCCGGAGGTATGCAGCTGTATTTAAGCAAAAGGCCAAGTCTCGCGTCAGCGGGGAGTATTAGGGCGAACAATAGGATCGCGGGATGAATGTCAGCCAGGTGGAGGCGTTAAAAGGATGAAGTTTCTGAACTATGATTATGTCGCGAGACGTATTCCTGCCGGTGAACAAAGTCGAGTAGCCCCCGACTTGCCGGAGGGAGGGAGAAAGCGGCTGAGCTAAAGAAGAGAGTTCCGTCTTTCAGTCGGGAGCCTCGCTCTGTTTTCCACTGCCGAGACAAGCGAACGCGATTCTAGCAAATGCACATAGCCAACTTCTTCCTGGGGTCATCGCCGCGGCAGTCGGAATGCATTTCATCAAAACTTACGGCTTTTAAGTCGCCGTTTCATTTGCAATCCTCTATTCACCTTGCGTGCGCGAATAGCAGCCTCAATTTCGGCCGGATTGCCGTGGTAAACACTAGGCTGCTGCATTCGCAGGATTCGTTTGCCGAGACATCCACTATTAAAGTGTCCGTAGTGCCTTAGAATACCCCGAAACTACCTATTCCGTAACGGCTTCTCGTTTATCTTCCCGCATATTTATGAAACGGCAACCTGGCAGCATCTCAAGATAAACTGCTCTTCAAATTATATTGCATTTTCGCTTAAACTGTCCCCACGTTCTCGAGCATGGACGAGAGCGGCTTTCCTCCGGGTCTCGACAGCATTGAAACTTCCTCCTTTTGGCTGGCTTCTTTTCGAAGTTTTAACGTGTACCCTGGAATATTCCGGTGCTTTCCACGGGATCCCCTTCTCGGGAGAAGCGTATGCTTATTCAAGGCACGTAATCCATGCTGCACTCCGTGTGGCGCAAGATAAATCAGCTGTTTTCTATACTCGCGAACAGTGGGAAGTTTGTTCGATAGTTGAAATCGCGGGTCCACTGGTCGCGGAGCCTCTGAACGTTCGCGTCAATTAAACGCGATTCTGGCGGGCCTCCTTCGATCGCAAACAGCCACCGCGAACGTTTTTGCAGGATTACGCTATGAAGCTCGTTGAACGGAACTGTTTACACCCAGCGTCGGCTTGCTGTAGGTGTGTATCGAATATAAACAGGTCTTTGATCCAGAAATTTTCCGCGAGGAAAATTAATTAATCGCTGATTTTTCCTCTTTCATATTAAACGGCGAACCGCACTAAAGCCTTGAAACATGCTAGCGTTTCAACGACCAGTGCGACGAGTTTGCATCCCTATTTTAAATATAAGGGACTCGGAAAATTGAACAGGTAAACCGAAGAGGCTCGCCAGTTTTTCGGAAACACACGCTGATAAAAGCTACTCCGGTTGAATGTAAAATTTGTGAAACGTCCCTTGATTTCGGTGTAGCCGCAAGCTTGCCACAGATGCGCCGGGTTAAATGGTTCATCCAGCTCCCGAGAGGTATTTGCGGGACGGCCGTTGATTTATAGAAAAAGTTGGTGGCGCACTTGAAAACTTATTTGGTGGCGCGGTTCGAAAACTGAACGAGGGCTTTCGCCGTGGTACGGGGCAGAGTGATCTTCTCGGGGAAAGTTTGTCATCGAGGAAAAGGGTAAGGACCCGTCACGAACTTGGACGAATCCGTTCTCCCCCGCGAATGCCACGCGAGATCCTCGAGGCTCGCCATTAAGAGCGCAAGGGGCACAGCGAATCGATGAGAGGTCGGGACCCCGCGACTTAATTTCGCTCGCGGGCGGCACGCAATATTTCTGCGCGAGTTCGGGATGAGCATGGAAGCTGGCCAAACGCGGAGTGCACGAAATGACGTGGTTCGCCGCCTCCTCTCCCGGAGCCCGCTGAGTTCCAGTGAAAAATGTCTGGTTTTACGGTCTAACTTCGGGATCGCCGTTTAAGCAACATATCGTGGACGCGATCGCTGAAAGCTCCGACGATTTCTGGCTGATCGGAGTTGGCACAACACCGCGGGGCGATACGTAGCACGGCTTCTACCCTTTTTTTCTCTCTCTTTACGTTGACGTAGCGTAATTGTCGGGCGAAAATCGCCAGTCTAAATTGCCGTGGACGCACGGGTGGTGGCGTTCAATATGGATGCCGGTGCTCGTCCCGTTTCTTCAGGAATCCCGAACGCTTTTAATCAGTGCTCGTAGGTGGCCATCGCAGGCCGGTAAAGATGCTGTTCCTGGATTCGTGTTTCCGACAAAGTGCCACCGCTGCGAACTGATCCGATACCGAACCCACCGAGTCATGTCGATGTTCCGTGCTCAGTTTCCGGCTTATTGTGCCGGTCTGTTCGTGGGGAAGCTCGGGGGCTGCCGGTTTTCGTGATATCGGGCAACCTCAACCCCCTCGCTCTTTCTCTCTCGTCGCGAACGGCCAGAGGCAATCATTGTCCGTGGCGTAACTGGATTCCTTCTGCCTTCGTGGCGACGATTGGCCTCCGCTCGAAATCGAGTCCTCGTGGCCGCTTAATATCGCCGAGTGTTAGGACCTTGGGCGGAGATCAATGGGGTCAAGCCGTTTCGATGGCCAGCGACATCGGATATTCCGGCAAAAAGGGCGCGCGAAACGATCGGGCTTAACTGGATTCCTCGGCCAGATGGGGACTCCCATCTGTAAATATTAATACTTGGGACACGTGGGGGCATATTCGGTGGATACTTTTTCCGGCGTGTCCGCAGGAACGGGATGTAATTTTGCTGCACGTGGCAATCAGGGTGAACCGACGGGGGTAAACGATAAGAGTTAAGAGTTGCTGTGCGGAGTGCACGGGGGTTGGGTTGACGTGGGAGATCACTGGGGACGATTTCGAATGCCTTTGATAGGAAGTGGACGGAATTGGTCTTTCGAGCGGCATCGATCGCCTGGCTCCTTTCGCTTTTGGCAAGTGATCCGAGAAGTAAATTGCCTTAAGTGGGCGATAACGCTGTTCTCCGCCGGCGAAGAGACTGAGACGCGGCTGTTGCATAGACTGCGCATAGAGAGGCCGAGACACGAGCATCTACGTGCGCCGTATGGGCGTGTACACATAGATTTTGAGCTCGTGAGCGGTTCGACGAACCGGCTGGTGCCTTTGTGCTTGCTACTGGCCCGCATACATACGAGCAAGCGCGAGCATACAGTCTGGAGCACGCTGATGAGTTCTTCCCCGCGCAATAATACTCCCTTGGCCGGAGTCGCCGCTCCGTCCCCCTCTTGTTTCTGCTCCTCTCGGCTCCAGGCCGCGAAACCTTCGCTACATGTACGCAGTAATGTCCAGGAGATAGCAGACGTATCTTCGCGTCGTCTCGAGGGCGTAGATGTCGTATCAGGGCATTAGCATCGGTCTCAAGATACTCTGCTGATCTTCGAGGACATCCTGGAAATGCCTGTGATGCTATCTCGCGGAGAGCACCGATGTCGATGAGGCCTGATGGCTTGCGCATTCGCGAACCCCTCATTGATATTTACAGCGGGATAGTCTCTGGTTTCTGATGACACGTGCCGACCATTTTTTCCTAAATTTCTTTTACGCCACCATTGGCGTTTGATCCAACCACTGAGTGCATTACGGGAATTCCCTCGGTTAATTATCGTCTATCGCCAATCGTCTATCGTCTATCGTCCGCGCCAAAGTATGTTGTACGCTTCAGCATCTAAATCCAGTTTACCAACAAAATTGTAACCTTGTAAACCAAAGCAAATATTGTTGAATTCTAAACTCCGCAATTGGAAAGCTTGTATCGTCTACGTCTACATCTTCGCAAAACCAATGTAAATTTCTCATTTTGTATGACCTTTTGAATTTCCTCATTGCTTTTCATAATACATGGTAATTCTTATATAGATCTGTCTCATTTTATTTCGAACCAGTCTCCCCTTATGTGCCACGTCCTGATTGGAAAACCTGTATAGGGTAGATGTCCCAATTATTGCTAGTGTCCCAATTACTGCCACTTCATTTATTATATGTAATAAAAACGTAACGTATAAAAAGAAATGTACAAAAAATAGTTATTATTAAATGGAGATTCTGATTCACATTAAAATAAAAAAATATATGTACTCATATGTACCTAGGACAAGATGATTTTTTAGGTGACAGTTTATAGGTACACTAGGATCGCTCGCGAATTTTAATTAATTATTAATAAATTCTTCATATTTAATTCATAAAACTATTTTTTTGTAATGAAAGAGATGTTAAATAATATTATGTTTCACACTGAAACAATTTTTAGGTTACACAACACGCGAAATGATTAAATGCAGTTCGGTTATAATCTTAAGGTGGCAGTAATTGGGACATCTACCCTAGCTTTAGACAAAAGCCGGATCCATAAACAATCCTGGATATCGGTCAATCTCTCTGGTTAGGACAACATTGTAATAATCATTTATTCTATTCGTTAAGCGTTGCGTGAGAAAATTAGACTGAATTAGTCGTTCCAAATAAACGCCCTCGCGTAACACTGAAGATGCGACGTGTCAGCAATGGCCGAGGTTTAAAGGGAATATATTCGTTGATGAGTTCTAACGCGATCACCATTTCTGATGGATTTGGCAATGAAGTTTGTTGATGGCCCCTGGACCGAAATATTGCATGCTCCTCCTCCGCGCTATAGCACAGTCTCTTTCGAGCGCCGCGCTGCATCGCCGTGCAATTTTTCCATCCTTTCTTCCGCAGCCTGTATGTATAGCGTGGATTTCCGCGATGAAAGCAATAAATCCTGCGTCTATCCGCCATGCGGAACTGACTCGTGCCCGGTGGCGCGTGTCTACGTGCATGTATGTACACGTGAGGATTCACCTCTCGCAACGGTCCCTGGAAGCGATGCATTTTAGTACAATACGTCCATCCTCGTCTCGGCGCGAAGGGAAGTGTCAGACTGTTCCTCCAAAGCGATGATTGTAGCGTGGCCAGGGCTTTGTGAACTCGCCGAGAAAGTTTGCAGTAATGTCCCCGCGACAGAATTTCCCCGGCAAAAGGGGGATGCATTATGCCCCCGCGGGAATAACTCCGCGCTTCTTAAGATGCAAATCGTTGTTCGCGGCGGGGAACGAAGGTGTTAGGGACGAAGGCGTATCGGTTTACACTGGCGATAATCGGGGGGAAAAGGGGCCACAGCGTGGTGGATAAAGTCGACAAAGTCGTGTCTCTTCAACGCGTGATCCCGAGGGTAAAACTATTTCAGGGTTCAGCTAGTGCGGTAGGCAATGGTCCAGAATGTAGCTCAATATTATTGCCAGTCCAACACAGGTAACCGCGTCTATCGCGGGAATTCGCTATTTCCATGCTACTCTTTCAACAATTCTCGCCTCGTTGTTTTCACTTTACCAGCCCGTTTCAGCTTGTTCGCCGGGACACGTGCGCGGCGTTTAACGGGCCACGCTGCTATACTGACGCCTCGTCGTTTATTCGCCAATGGGATTAACGTTAATTGAATACGGATCGGAGGATGTTGCGTACATCGTTTGCCGTTGCTTAACGCGGGGCACGTACACTGGCCGAATTCGTCCATGAGACGCTTCTCGAGTATTCCGCGCGTCCTACACACCAGATTAACGCGGCTGCGTCGGCGACGCGCGAATATTTTTGCATAATCTCCGGTCCGCCACCTATTCCTCCGCTTAGACGATCGAATATGTATGAGGGGATAACAGGGAAAATGAATTTGCCCTTTCTCTCGCGTGGCTCGCTCCGATCTTCCGATCTTCCACCGTAATCGCGCCGTCGTTCCGCCAGCGGAATTTCCAAATTTCTTATCAATTCCACTTAGGCAACCTCTGCTTCGCCCCGAACTCCTCTAAGTTGATAGTTGAAGCGGATCTTGGCGGATACTTCTGTCCACGATGCTCATCCATCGGCGAAAACATGTTGCATTCACACTCGAACAGTTGAACGGGATGCTCGATTCAGCCGGCGACGGATGTACAGCCGCGCGTCAGTAATATCGTTGAGACAATTCCGCTATCAGCATTCTACCTGAAACGTTGCGACGGATCAAGCTTTGTCGTGGGTAACCGTGTTCTCTGCCAAATATGCGCCCCTCGCCACAGATTGGGTTTCACTGTCTTGGAATTTCACTGTTCCCGATGTTGTAATAGTTGAATTAGAGATCCTGTTGTGCTGTAAGCGTATCGATACTGTGTAGGAGCGAACGATACTCCTGCGGATGTTTGGACGAAGACGATTGTAAATGGTGAGATATATCTTGGAGAAATTCGTGGGATCGGTTGACGATTCGACCACCTCGACGGTTCCCTAATCCGAAAGACCGTGTGCGAATAGTTTTTTTTTGGGTGGAATTACCATAAAACGAATAGTTAAAACGCCGTCGTTGGGCGGCTGGCCTCTGCTGGCAGGCTGGAAAGGCAATTCAGCTGAACGAGAAGCGGAGGCCTGTCGGTTCTCGGTTTTCTGAACTAGAAAACGCATATAATGATCCGTGAAACGAGGGGCAAATAATCTTACCGCAAACGAGGAGCGGCCGGACGTTGCGCGTCCCTGGCGACGGCCTCGTTTAAATTTAAATCGTCAGGTTTCCGCCGCTAGAAACAGGAGTCAACCATAATGCGAAATCCGCGGTGAGAGTGAACCGCGATAAATGGGAACCTCGAATTTCATGGGAACGCGCAATCGAATCCCGAAACCAACGCATTTCTCGTCGGGAGTTACTCGCGTGTCATCGCGACCGAGTTTCGGCAGCGGAAAAAAATTCGAATTTTCTGCGAACTGTGTCGGCATATCGGACACAAAGCTGAACAAATTCGTAATACGGCAGCGGTGCTCTTAAAAATATGTGTTTCACTCGCATTTGCATCAGCGGTACAGTGAGTGCGCCCATTGAAACTACCTACCAGGGGAAAATATCGGTTATTACATTTAATGATGGCGTACTTGGTGCATCACATCTGTTTTTCGCCATTTTACGCGGCAGCTTGAAATTATCCTTCGAAATATTTCACTGCCCGCGTTGTAAAGTAATGTTTCCGTGGACAATGACGTTGTGCCGTGGCAGCCGGTGTGCAACGCTTCTGGTTTGTGCTGCACGCGACTCATTGCGCAAGGATAAATTAAAAAATAAATTCTCGGTGCACGACCGCCATGATTTAGCAGTCGAGCCCTTTAAAAGTAATTCCGATGCGCATAACTCAGTGTCCCCGCACGAGGTTTCAGGCAGCCGTTTCTACTTGCTTTTTCTGTGCCTCGATGTTCCAACGCAGAGTTAGCACTGCCAATTTTCGATGAGCTACTAGCATTCGTAATTCGAATACAGGTACTTATGGCTAAGCTTTCAGTGATTAATGCTGAGTACTAAACTATGCACTCAGCGCCTCTGCTCCTCTCCGTGCAGTTAAACAAATTCTATTAGCTGACTAGCTCTCCCGACATGATCGATTCCGCGTTTCCACCTCGGATGCCACTGCCAATAACAGTCACGTTCATTTCTTTGGTTCGTTTGAGCCGAGTGAAATTTGTCCATCGACTTTTCGCCCCGCAATGGCCACAGGAGCGTGAAAGCGTGGCACTTCGGTGGTCGATTTCGCAAGGAAGCTGATCCATCGCCGGCGCAGCATTTATACTGAAATTGCCTCGGGCCTGTGCTCGCGCTTTGCTTCAAATTTAATAGCCCGTGCAGAGAAGTCTCTGTAATTAGCTGGCTCGCTT
Organism: Andrena fulva; assembly: GCA_946251845.1. Lineage (NCBI taxonomy): Eukaryota > Metazoa > Arthropoda > Insecta > Hymenoptera > Andrenidae > Andrena > Andrena fulva. The sequence goes on along the minus strand of OX276329.1, from coordinate 52,396,258 downwards.
TTTCCTCCGGCCCCTTCGCCGTTCACCCGCGGGCTGAAAAAGCTGCACAGGTAGATGTGTAAACGACATTAGGAGAGTTCAGAGGCAGTGTTTCGTCGACGGCCGGGCCAGGTCGATCGCTCGTTTGATGCAGACTTCACGGAAGAGCGGGTCCACGGTTGGCTGCGCGTCGGCCAAGTCTGTCGGATTCAGCTCATTGGGATTTGCCCTTCCGACGGCGAAAGAGCTGCCGCGCAATCATCGGGAGAGCTTGCGTGCGCTCTCGGTGCAGCTTAATCGCCGAAAAAATAACTGGCTGTCTCTCGTTTACGTGACGAGAACAACGCGATCCGGGTTAGAGGCCTCCTCTGCGATCATCCGCAACCACGGCGCTCCAAATTCCAACTGAGAAGAAGTTACGGCGCACCTGAACCAGACCAGTCCGTCACTATTCGCCCACTAAATCGCCGCCGAAGTATCCACGGGAAAAGTGAAAGCATCGGTTTGGGAAGTTGATGGGGGCGGCATGCCGCACTTGAATCGGATCCCCGCGCAGTAGGTCGTCGCGATTTACGCGACTGCTGTGCCATTGGGAATCGCCGGATGAGGTCGAATCCTAACGCCTCGACCCTGAGCTTAACCTTACGTAACAATCCCACCGGCGTAGGACAATAAATCTCCGACGGGGCATTAGTGGCCCCTTGTCCCTGTAGCTGGGCCACGTACACCGTCGGCCGTTTCCGACCGGTTGCTCAATAGCTTTACGAGTTCATATTTCCACGTCGTTGCGGGATTAACGTCCGAAAGCCTTAGCCTGGCGAGATTAAGGCGTAAGTTTGCGTTATGCGCGCAACTTGCCCGTGTCCGCCTCCAGTTTCGCTAATGGAAAAATGGCCCCGGTGAAAAGGACCCTTGGTAGTTGGGTACAGGTTGTGGGATCACGACGGTCCTTTCGGGTTGCCAGTTTCAATGTTTCCCATGGCTCGTACGTTTTTATTTAGTACACGGTTAGATAAAGGTAATCCTGGTGTATTTGCCCATATATTCGCCGAAACAGTAGCCAGGGGCATGCCTGCGTCCCTGACAGAGTTCAGCGTCTGACCACGGTTGACTTATACTACTGATTCTCCGCAGAGCCGCGGAGGTAGAGGCGTGCATTGTTCCTCTTTTGCAAAACATCGAAATTCTACAGAAATGTGACTGCGTTTTCATTTTCCGCGCAGTAATTCCCCGGAGTTCATTACAAAATATTTAATCATAAATTAACCGTTTCATTTCGCGTTGTTACGTAGGTACTCGAGTATACCCAACAAGTTCCGTACATCCAAATTACTACGCGGGCGTAGCTGGTGTAGCTAATTAAACAAATTTCACGTGCATCGCGCAACGCCTTCTAGAAGTTCTACGAGACCAGAATTCCCCTCTTCTTGCTCGCTGCTCTTCATTTAACTTTCCAGGGAACGGTTGCGGCGACCCTCTGACGGCCTACATCGCTGCTGCCAGTCGCCGAATCGAAAAGCAAACCGTGACGCGTGATTTACGCTTTTAATCGAATCTCAAGCACACCTGACGTGACCAGTCTTCCTGTCCCACGAGCCAGCGCTACATTCGCAGAAGCTATCGGCGAAGAATTATGTTCCTCTTCGGTGCTTTATCACAGGATGAGGTGGAGCTTGATCGATGCGATCCACCCTTCTTTTTTTCTGCACTCCTCCGCAGAGTGTCCAGCGATTGTGTGCACGTCTCGCCGCGATCGTCCTCTTTCACCATCGGAAATTGCGATTCTTCAGCCCGGCGTTCTGGTCCACGGCGCGGCAGTCCCATGTGTACGACGGCTGTTTAATAAATCCCGCGGACACAACGGCCGCAATCTGCCCGTCGGACACGTAATTTAGCTTAACGTATGTATCCATCCGATTTCCTCGCGCTGCCTCGTTCGTCCGCGCCGCATCGTTGGTCCTGCTCCTGCGATCACTCGATATCGCGACTCGCAGGAATGCCGTTCTTGAAGTAACCCGTGATTAGCCAAGTCCCGGGGTGGCTGCTAATTTTCATCCCCTCGGGAGTTGGACCCTCGAGCGAGAGGACGCCGAAGGCGAGCGCCGGGCGAGGATGAGTTTTATCAAGTATTTTAATCCGCTCGCATAGTTCCGGCATTCCGACTCTGGGGATTCTTTCCCTTTCACCGGATTCCCCCTTCGTTCATCCACCTAGCGTACATTCCAATTCGAAACCGATCGGCTAGTATTGTACGGCTTGCAAAATACCAACAGTCGGATGTTTGTTCTGAGAACACGACAGTCGAATGCGCGATACCTACTCGCGGGGGTAGTGTTTGACTGTTTGGAAACCCGCGAGATTCGTTATGCCCCTTTTGTCGGCAGCAGTCTGCAAGTTGGCGCGTCTGCTTGCGCACTCACTTTCCTTTTCTGTTTCCGCAGGCTCTTTTGTGGCCAGCGAACGTTCCCGGCTTTTCGACGCTCGGCGTTACGATTTTTTGCTCCGCCCGTGTGCACGACTTTTTTCCTTGGAAGCGCTGATATCCTTGGTCGGTCGATTTTTCGCTGCCGGTGACAGCTGCCCGGCCGAAATGCTACGCCATCCGATAATATACGCGCCAGTTGCAATGAAAACCGCGGCGAAGCTGACGCCAAGTTGTTTCGCATTTTGTCGCTGGATCGGATTGCTCCTCGAAGCGTTATATCAAATCTTTGCACGCTTCTGCAAGGCGTTGCGTTGGTATTTCACTCAGAGTAGCGGGAGCCTGTATTAGTCAGGCTGCCGCATCGTATTCGTTCGTCGCATTCTATCGTAGAGCTTCAAGATAGTGACTTCCAAGTGAACAAAACGGTTCTCCGAGTAACTTCATCTAAATCACACCAGCTCGACGAAATCGCATTCGCATACACTCGTGGGTCTTAACACTCGTTCACATCCAACGCATCCCGACGTTGCAATCGCAGAAGCACTGCAAATGCGATCGATCAACGACCGGAAAACGCCGTTTTCACCCACGAGTTTGCACTTATCCCGGGATCTAACTGCTAACTGTGTTGTCGAGCGTGGAGCGGGATCTTGCGCAGGCCCAACGGGGAACTTTTCCCTCGCGGTATTCACTGACACGGGCAGCTGGTATTTTGAGTGGTTAATGAGAGCGAAGATCAGCAGGAGCTGACCGCGCTCTCCATGGAAGAAAAACACTGGCTCCCGTTGGGGTTTCGTCGTTACCGGGAGTTTCGGTTCGTTGCGCCGCGAATTACCGGCGAGTCTTGTGGCTGCGCGAAGGGAGTTTCGATTAGGCGTCGTAACGCGCCGCGATCGATGGAACCGCACGATTTAACATCGCATTACACGTTTTGTTTGACCGCCCCGCGAACCCGGCTGGGCCTGAAACACGTTGAACACCGAAGCGTGGTCGCATCGTGCTCCTACTATCCGTCCCTTTGCTATAACCGCGTCGATCCTTTGATAATAAGCGGCAATTTGCGCAGAAATTCATGGGTCTATCGGCAGAGAAAGGGCAAATCCTCGTTACGTATTCGGCGGAAATTTATTCGGTAGTGGTGTAATTCCGGGATCAAGGGACCTGAATAATCGAGCGACTCTGGGAAACGAGATTTCTTTATTAGATAGACACAATGGAACACGAGGAGATTGTCTGTAAAAATTGAAACGCGAGATGTGGAAAGAGCGAGGGGTCGAGGAAATGGAAATTTCTGTGTAAATTGAAACAGCGGAGAGCCCTCTCCTACGAGCAGAATCGAGATGTGAACAGTTTTCAAATAGCGCGATTATATACCTGTGTGAGGTTGAAAGTGTGACTTCGTTGTTTGTGGAACGATAGCACCGTTTGCTTACACTTGCGCGTGTAATTTAATCTTCTTTGCGAGGAATCCCGGCGAAACCCCCGGGTAAAGCGATCAGTCGACAAGGCGGATCACATTTCTCTATCAATCGAAGCCGTTTAATCGGTTCATTGCCTCGCAGTCTCGCCTAAGCATCTTATTCTCCCTGATGGCGAGACGGCACCGACTATTTTACCATAAATTACGCGCGATATCGTAAATCCCATTAGGGTGGAGTGGTTCGCGGCTTCGCTTCACGCTCAAACGGCCAAATTGGATTTTGTTCTTAAGCCCCGAATTTCGTTAAGGGCGGATGCTGGAATTATGGACCTCGCCTTGTGAACCGCGCCCATAATAAACGAGGGTCGCAAACCCTCGCGCGCCATAGGTTTTAGCGGGGAAAAACGGTCTGCGGCCGTATTATCGAATTCTAATGCCACGTGACGCGCGGCCAGGCCCGCGTTTCTGAATAAAATATCGCCCCCACCTCGCAGTCTGGTTCATACATTTTAAATCCTGCGGCTTTCTGTAACTCGCCGTTAAGAAACGAGATTTCGGGGTGCATAGAGAGCCGCCGCATGCGAGGGGACACGCAAAAAAGGGCGCGCACGGGGGCGGAGGCAGGAATTAAAAAGAGAAGATGAGAAAAGGGACCGCGCGCCACCGCGGAATCTAAATTTTCCCCGTTTTATGCCCGCCGCTAGCGGGGTACTCCGCTTCATTTCCTATTTTATGTCCCGGGAACGACGGAACGCAACGGTTCCCACCCCCTCTCTCCGATATGCATAATGCATATTCTGTTTTTGGGTATGTCTGAATTGCGAAGGGTTTTTTGGCATTGGTAGGAAAACTCAATTTGGAATTTGAAATGCCTGGGATACATATTCGGCTGTCGGTACGTACGTGCAGGGAAGAGTACGTTTGACTAATGCCCGCTTATACTACTGACGCTACTGCTGAAAGGTTGCGCGGGAAGAAAGGATCGGAACTCGGTGGAGGTTCGATGAACCTGCCGCGATTTTGTGATCCCGCAGAAAGTCCTGATTTATTCCAGACGATTTTGTACAGATAAAGAACAGGCTTCAGACGAATCACCCTCGTGTACGTCGCGGCCCGATGATTTATTACAGCGAGGGGCGCTCGGGCAATTGAATCGACAGTGCGTAGGTCAGCCATTCGATCAATCTTCCTTTCTCAAGTTGCACAACAGACTCGTTTGTAGCTGGTGCAGCGATCGATAAATATGGGAGCGAGAGAGCCGGGGCAAATAAAAATCGCAGTTTCATCGTCTGCGGAGCTGCACGACCCAGCGCTCGCTGAATTTCTTCTTCCCTACCCCTTATCTCGTTAAGATTCCAGCTGCCTTTGCCAGCGATTTGTTTACGCAGGAAGCTAATTAAAACTCGTGCATCGACTTTTCCCATCGCGGAAGATTATACTGTTGTTGCTGGTAGAACTTCAGCGACGGTCGCGGTAAATCCTTTTTAATGTAACAGGCACCGTTTCTAATGATCGCTGTATATCTCTCCAGCATCCGTGTTTCATTCCCCTCGCTTTTATTCCTCCCGTCTCAGTGCGAACAACAGAACGGGAATTCTGAAACACGAGAGATCGCTCGAATGATGCATCTTCGCTATTAAACTACAATCGAACGTTTCCCCAGGAGAAAGTAAAATCCATCCCTTGGTCTTTCCTCGGGAGCGGCGAAACAATTCCCGGGTGGAATAAGTAAAATTTCCGGTTCAGCTAACGGTTACGATTCTTCGTGTCGCCCCGGGATCGTCGAGGAATTCGAGGAATCTAACGCGGATACGGGTGCCTTCGAAGGGAGTCGCGATATCCGGGCTTCCTCGGATTCTGTATCTCCGTAGACACTCGGAGTAAATCGCTCGAATTTAATTTGCAATTCCTGACGCGTAACATTCGAAGCTGATAGGGTAGCTTTCCTCGAGCACGCCTGAGTCCGGCTCGAGTGCGAGCGGGAGGGCGCGATGTATCTGGGACATTACGTGCCTGGACGAAAATCGAGGAAACGCGTCGGGGCTTGTACGACGCGTCTAAAAACAGTTTCCGGCTTGTCCGTCGCGAGGGAGGCGGACCGGAAGCGGCGACGTGGATCCTCGTTTAAATTCAGATCCCATCACGGCTCCCGAGATATTCAGGACTGTTCACGCGCGAGTACCTAAACGATCATGCGACCAGTTCGCACGTGCAACTACCCTCGCCGGCGGACCACGAGTCGACTATTAACCTGCAACTGCAAGCACACACGTCGATCCTTCCGTTCCCAAGGCAGTGGACAACTATTTGATCGATGAGCTGCGATTATGGCCCTACAAAACTGCCCATCGATGTGCTCTTACGCGAGCGAAGCTGCAGGGGGGCCTACGGTTTAATTAACCGCAAAGAAACCTCGGATGCTTTCCACGTGGCAGTGTGGATCACCGAGGGCCTAATAGGCTTTCCCTCTACACGCTTTGAACTTTACATTGCTAGGAAGGAACGGCAATATAACAGCGTTCCACTGTGTCGTATCGGAAGCCTTTGTATAGAAACCGTAGGCGGTTGGTTCGTGCATAGAAATACTTGGAAAAGTCAAAGGATACCAATATGGCTGCGGGGGGTGCAAAGAATAGGCTGTGTGCTTGGAATACAATTGCTCTGCGTTTGAGGCACCCTGCCGCGACATTTACCGAGTTTCACAAATATTTAGCGATTAGAGCCACTGTGGAGTTCCATCAAAGCTCCTGGGAATATTTCCTGGCTGCGCGATCAAGTCGAAACCAATTCGATTAAAATTCACTGTGCAACGAAGCTGTAAAAATATGAAATATCTTTTGCCTGTCTACTGAAAAGGAGAATTGATCAGGGTGACCACCGCTGAGCGCGAAGCCAGGACGAAATCGTGAGTCCTCAGGAACATATGATAACCGAATACTTCGCGCGGATGCAGGTGGCAGAAGAGGAAGAGATATGCGAATGCACTGAGGCGGCAGGGAGAGATGAGTTTGTTGTGAAAAATTCGCCACTAACTCTGCAGGTTTGCTGGGAAAATTTTCGAGCGGTGGTTCGAAGGGAATTGGAAAACGTTGAACGATCATCGAAACTCAACGTTTCGATTTCAATTTTCCAATTTCTCGGTCAGTCACGGGCGTCGCAGTCGCGGGGGGTTTTGCTGGGATATTCCTCGACGAACCAGGCGATTCCTTCTCGCCAACCCTTGGTCACCCCTCCGCCGAGGCTCCCTTCACCTGATCGCGACGGTTGTTTAAGATTCCCGCGGGCGCCCCCGTCTTCTATTTTAAAAATCACTCCCGACCCGCTTAGTATGCCGGCTGAGCCCGCGCTAGTCGACTGTGATATTGCCTCAGCGTTACTCTTACCCTCGTTCTCGTTGCCGCCTCTTCTCGCCCATCTTTCATTCCACCCCTTTCTACCTTTCCTCCTCATTTTTATCTTTCCCCCTATCCCTCACCTACGCCCTCTCTTCTCCTATTCGTTTCTTTCGGCCGAGTCACCCATTCGATCCGGCATATCTTGATGCTCCAAGGCCGAGGGACGTGGGAGACAGAGCTCTCTACCCTCTGGAGCTTAACTGGCAGGCCTCGTTCGCAGTGAAATTCAGAATGGCACCGCAATCGCACCGGCCTTTGGCTCTGCGTGCCGCTAATCTGGCGTTCGACTCGAACGATAACATCCAACGAATCCCGGAGCCAAGATACCCACGTTCTAACAGTGCGTGTTAATTAAGGGAGCCAGTACGTTTCTTCGTAAAGGGGGCGCGATTGTAAAACCGTTTTAATTATCCCCGCGGCCGCCGGAGGCTAACCGGGAATATTATCCCGGGTAACTGATATCGGAGATGTAGCAGTTTACAGCCGGATCTTTCGGGAAAGGGTGTAACGTCGCTGGGACGAAATTGGCCGGGTCTTTATCGCTCTGAAGGGCGGCGATTCCATCGAAAGCTCCGCTAATGCTGGAACTCCGTGATATCCGCTCAAACTGGCCGTAATTTCTGCGTCGGGGAATATAAAGTAATTTAGATAATGCCGGAAGTTAGCGTAACAAGCCGCTCCGCGGTCGGACCGACAGTATCCTACGTACTGTTTAGCAACCCGGGCTAGTTCTACCTAGTTACTTCCGGTGCTCCGGGGAAGAGTAGAAAGCTCGCGGCAGGAGAAAGATGCTGACGCGGACTTGGCGAACCACTGTCCGAAAACTTCAACCACAAGCAAAGAAAAGCTTGCCTTTCCTTCTTAAACTCTAACGATGTTCAGAGAAGTTCGAAGCGCCAGCGCGGCAGGGTGCCATCGGATCACATTGCGGCATACAGGATGTAGTATTCTTGAAGAATCTGTGTAACGATCAATAGGAAATCAATGTCGCCTCGGAAGTGCAGGCTTTCCAACGAGCCAATCGCGTTGATTGCGCCAAATTTTAATCGTTCGGTGCAAATAAAGTTCCCCTAATGTAATTGAGCATGTGCTGCGCCGAAGTTTCTGTTTGCTTGTTAACAAAACACCGTGGTTCCAAGATCAGGCGCCATCGAACTAGCCCGCTGACGCGATGTCTGACGAAATGTAGCCGGGTAAAATTAACTGTAAATAAGACTTCGTTGCCGCTTCGCGTCGATATGGCTGCTGCCTTCGTCGATCTCCATAGTATAACGGCGCTTGCGCCTTGTAGGAATTTACTATTAATAGGTCGTCGAAATTCGTGTCCGGATGCCTTCATTTTCAATCGCAAAGTGACTCTTATTCGTTGAAATTAATTCAAGCAATGTACCGGTAAGGTAAATGTCCCTATTTCTGCTCATGTCCCCATTTCTACTCATTTCGTATTTTTCTTATTATTATAAGCGTTACGCTTGTACTATAGTTGCAACAAAATAATTCCAAATTATTTGAACATTTACACGAGTTTTGCACGAGGTTGGGGCTAATCAAAGTGCAGCATAAGCAACGAAAAACTTTTAAAACGTGAGACTCATGATTTTTCGACCGTGTTCTAGTTGGTTGTGCTAAGGAACAGTGTCACAATTGTGTTCGATAATTGGGCAGAAAATAGTTTTTGCAGTAAAAGTTCTTATTTAATAACAAAAACAAATACCGTATTGTGCTCTGGATTTAGATTTTTTTACTATTTTTAATTTTTTTAAGTAGAAAACAGGTGAGTAGGTTTAGGGCCAAGTGAATCACCGTCATGTCCGCATTTCTACTCACCAAAATTTTAGTAACAAAACCTCACAATTCAATGCATGCTGTAACCTCTATTTCTATTCGAAGGCATTTTACTTTTTGTCTATCATTATTTTATGCTTTACTGTTGTGTTATAAAACCTCTCCATAGAAGATGTAACTTACTTTAACCTGAAAAGGCAACATATTATGTGAGCAGAAATTGGTACAAATGGTGAGTAGAAATACATACATCGCTATTTTTCGTGAGCAGAAATACGGACATTTATTGCATTGTATTTAATTACAAATTACTAATAGTTAAACATCTTGAAATATATTTCTTAAATAGTTTTCGAATTGGTTGATTTATGATTAAAGAATTAATCAATTACACTGCAACTATTGATCACAAACAAATTTTTTACACTTTCTTTATGACGAGTAACCTCTTAAATGAGCAGAAATTGGGACATTCACCTTACCTCGGAGAAAAAGAACAGAATTGAGGCATTTGATGGAAAAAGGGCACATAGGCTTATGTGCCCTTTTTCCGTAAATCGGTTAAATCGACTCAGGTATATGTTATATATATATAATATATCAAAGACATTTCTTCTCCCACGTTTAAATTAGCTAAACGCTGTTTTGTTACGTAGCGTGAGCGACATGCAGCTACATAGTCGCTGACCGGTCGCGCTGCCGTGCTGGCTACTGTCTAGTCGTGCAATACGTTTGATTTTGTGTAAGCGAGGAACTATGGAAAGTGAGGCGTGTATCGAATCCGCAAGGAAAGAAGCGAATTTAGGAAAGATGAAAGTGATTTGTAAGACAGCTTGCTGCAAAAAATCGGTGAAATTAATACTTACTTAAAACATAACATTTTTTGTTTAGTTTTGCGCTTCATTTTGTATTTTTATTTAAGCGATGTATAAAAAATGGCCAACGAAGTATGTAAACAAAATTATATGTCAATAACTAAACAAAGGAGCAATTTTGTTACGAATTTACCCTATTTACGGAAAAAGGGCACATAAACCACTTGCATAAAACTATTAAATAAAGACACATATCATTTTCAAATCATGACTTCTGTTTACGAAACGTTTGACGGATATGATACTACATCCTTAAAAAAATTGGATTTAATTGCATTACTTTTCATTAAGTTATACTATAATGAAAGCTTTGAAACCGATTTACTCGAAATGGCATTTTGGCGTATGTGCCCTTTTTCCATCAAATGCCTCAATTAGTAGAGGATTAGGTTCTAGTTTCGCGTTGCTTCTTCGTCGTGAGTTTCGCTTTAAGCTGATTCCTTCTTAATCAGTCTATGATGTTCCCCGCGAGATTTGCCGCTCGAGCCCGTGGCAAACGCAATTTCTATCGGTCGGGATCAACACCGTTCACCGGAAACATTCGCCCGGCTGCAGACAAAGGCAGAAATTAACGAGGAAACTTAAGAGGGGGCCCGCGCGATCCGCTCCTCGGGATTGCCTGGGCGAGCATTGTTGAGTAAGAGGCAGAAAAAGGGCGCAGCGGGAGAATATCAAACGAGACGATCGATTCGAATAGGAAATCGAATAAATCCCTGGAGGTCCGAGTTACTTTTGTAGGGACCGCCCCGCCACCTAATTCCAATGCATTGTGATGAGCATGCCAAGGGGAGGGTCGGTAATTCGATCAAATATTACTTGGAGAAATTCTTGCGTAGACGTAGCGTCGCGGTTGAATGATAAAGTCGAATATTCTAGATGACTTGTACGTTTGAAGACGTTCCGTACTAATTCGCCGCTCTCTTCCGCAACAACTTTGTCGACATACTTCTTCGGTTGTAGAGCTCGCGTTTTACACACTATTCGCGGAATTCGGAGCTTTCTCCGAAACGATTGCGTGGACACGTTGCTCGCTGGCTATCGATCCGCCTGGCACGTTGCTCCTAGGCCGGACGCAGTAAATTTTACAAAATTTTTATTTCGCACAAGCCCGGTTAATCGGCTTATGGACAACTAATAGGTTCCCTTCAATCGTCAAGCTGGATAACGAATACGAACTCGTGCGTGCGAGTCGTTATTTCCACAGTAATAGTTCATCGATCGCTGATACCGTACAATTATTGCCCCTAACGATCGTGCTGAAGTTCTTTGAATGGAGGGAAGTACATATGGGGTTTAAAGAAAATACGTGTTGCGTCGATGTGTTGCACAATTTTCGAACCTTAAAATGGTTAAAATCCGCAGCTCCTGCATTTCAATAGTAGAACAGCTGGTGCTGGAAATCATTTCACGGCTCTATTCGGTCTGGATTTGATTCGCGGTTACTCCCTGATCCCCTAACTCGTTTCATACCGGGGTCGCAGGAAAACACGACACAACCACCGCCGTCGCGTGAGAAAAGTTTGGAAAAGTTTCCAGCCGACAGGAAGGCGGCCGTATGTTCGAATTTCAGCCGGTTCGAATATTTATGGAAGTTGGCTTGCACGTCGAGGCAGCTGCAAGTCGTACGGACGCAAGACACCGAGGGATTCGAAGTGCAGCTTAACAAGCGGATTCGTTCAACAGTTTCATTTTCATGAGTGCACAGTGTTCTTAGCCACTCAACGAGCGGAATGGTAAAACGTTGGGGGTTGCGATGCATCGATATCGACCGGCTCGCGACGTCCCGGCGTTCTCGGCGATGGAGACGTCAACGACGGGAAACAAACGTCCGCTGCTAGGTGACGGTAATGAAATTTGCTGGGGGATTGCGTGCCGGTGCCTCCTTTGAGAAACCAGTCCGCTGATACCCTGTAAATTTGCTGCTAAGGGAGCCTGATTCATACACCAATAATTGCCTTCGTCCATCCTCGATGCGGTCCGTTATTCCTCTATGCCTGCAAACCCCAAGTTTGTCCCTTGGATGAAGTTGGCCCGTCCGCGCCTAGTGTATATATTGTTTGCGCCCGGACACAGAGAGTTCGGGCTTTTAACGAATCGAAATCTCGGGTACGTGCGCAGCACTGACTTCCTCGGATGCAACGATACCTGACGATGTGTGTGCACATCGGTCATGTGGGCCGGCTGACTTTTTCAATAATATTTCCCCGCGGCATTGTTCGCTCCATTTGCAAACTGGTATCGTGTACGTCGGGACTCGCGCTTGTTTCCATCCTCCCCCACCGCTCGTTTCCGCGAAGGGTGGGAAGGCGGCGGTGCGTGTCGTACGGTGCGAAGCGACGGGTTGAAAAAAAAAATTGCGGACAGGTCGCAGCGACGTAAACGGAACAGAATTCGCGCTGCAGCTACACGGTTCTCGCGCTGCTGTGAAATTAACCCTCTTTTGTCCGTTCCAGAACGCCTCTCCGCGCACCTCGGCTTTTCAACTGACCTTCCGCGCCGACTTTTCTACTTTTACTTTCAAGACTTAGCCGAGGCTCGTACCCTCCGAAAGTTTTCACCAAATTTCCTGCCGACTCTCGCGCGCGTTATCGGGAACAGGCGATTGTCGCCGTGCTAAGGGCCCGGTGCTCGTCGTCACCCAGATAATTAGTCGAATGGAAAATTTGACCCGCATACCCGTGTCTATTATCGGCCCTCCCTGATCGATGCGCTCCTTTTGCTGCTGCTCGTTCAGCTCTGAAACAGTTGATGTACATTCGTTCGACTGTTCGTAAACACGCGGGCCCTTTCGCGATCCCAGAGAGGCGCGCCGATTGCTTTGACGTTTCCCCATCGATGCTTCGTTGCATCTAATATTTAGAAAATTAACAACCGGAGTGACAACCGTTTCAAGTATCCGAGCATTTAGTTTAGGGAGGAAAGGGTTCCCCTTGGAGAGGGAGGCGTTGCCAAATGTCGATAAATCCGTGGATTGTACGTTTTAGGCATCTGGTTGTGAAAGTGATGTGGGAGAATGATTTGTCGACGGGCATTTCGGATTTATCGCTGAGGAGAAGGGTAGTTTTTCGGCCTCGACGTGGATTCCCAGAGGTATTCAATGGGCCGTTGGAATAGGCTCCCTCCTTCACCCTCGATTAACGATCGATTGGTATTTTTGGTACGTATACATTTATCGTCCCTCAACAGATGGATTTCGTACGTTGGTTTCGGCCTCTCCTCGTGATGGTTATTCATTGCTCGACTGGTTCGCGAATAATACGTTCGGAGTAACAATCGCTACGGGTCCGACGAAATATCATCAATGAACCCTTGGATCGCATTAATATTGCGACGACGCACAGTGGAACGACGTAAGGACAATAACTGGACATGGCAATTACTTCCAAACGGTTTGGATTTTCATTGTAAAAATTTGCACACTTTCAATTCATGTTAAGTAGAATAACACAAAATCGAAAAATAGCCAAATTTTCGGTGGTTAATTTCACCCCACTTCGGATGAATTTGGGCAGCAAACAGAAAATGCGTTGTAATCAGGAATAAATCCCATAGGGGAGACCGGGACAGGTTGTAACACGGGGTAAATTGTAACATAAGTAAAATCTTTTGAACGACAAATCTGGTAACCCACAGCATGCGAGAGCTGCTTGACGATATTAGCACCGTCGGTTTTAGTGTCACAAACGAGTGTTATGTATTCATTTTGTGATAATAGCCCAGAATTTTAGTATTTAGAGCACGTAAGTAAATGTTGTCATAGCACTTTTATTTCAATTAACCGTCATTAGGAACCGTTTGAATTGTTGTTTCTTTGTCGCAAACGAATCAGTACACATTGGTTTATTATTATGTGTACGCATTTTAGTCATTTGATGTTTAGTTTCTCGTTTGCTGAGATAAAAGGCAAAAATTCGACCTCGGGGTAAATTGTAACTTGTTACTATACTTACTCCGCTCCAAATGGTGATAAAGCAAGCTATTTGCTGACAAAAGGAAAAAGATGCTCTAGACGAACAACAGAACAATCGAGAATCCAAAAAATAGAAAAAAAGTATGAAAGCAAAAGTAAAGAAAGCACAGGAGAAGATTTTGATAGAATCAGATGAATAAGCAATGATTGCTTAACTTATGTATATCAAATGTTTAATAATGATCTGTGTTTTCATTTATATTTTTTAGAAATGTTTGTTTGTGTTCATATTTGTATTTAAATAAGTAAAACAGATGTGTTACAATTTACCCCGGACTGGGGCAGATTGTAACAAAGGTTCAGATTTGTTTAAGATGAAGCTAGATGTCTAAGTGTCCAAGATTTTTTCACGTACTTTCACGCAATTAGTTCACCACATATGTAAATAGTAAATCACGCAAATTATTTCCTGATTGAGGAAAACACTTTCGAGAAAAAACTGTGAAAACTTTTTTGTTACAATCTGCCCCGGTCTCCCCTATATATTTACAAATTTTCAGAATTTCTTGAATTTTCGGGGTCGGGATCTTACCTTGTACCAAAATTATTAGGTATAACTTATAGTGACTATTCATTATTAAATAGGGGAGAGGCTTGCAGGTTGCCACCCCTAAGCTTTTTTTTATCATAACTCGTCATAAAATTAACGTATCGTTGATTTATGGCATAAGTTGGAAAGAGGAAGTGTTGAGCTACAATCCTGAGCTACAAATCATGCAAACTCTCGAAAAAGAAAAATTATACTGCAAATTATCGAAAGTATCTAAAATTGTCTCCTTGAAATTTTGGCTTGCAGGTTGCCACCCCTAAGCTTTTTTTATCATAACTCGTCATAAAATTAACGTATCGTTGATTTATGGTATAAGTTGGAAAGAGGAAGTGTTGAGCTACAATCCTGAGCTACAAATCATGCAAACTCTCGAAAAAGAAAAATTATACTGCAAATTATCGAAAGTATCTAAAATTGCCTCCTTGAAATTTTGGCTCGCAGGTTGCCACCCCCTAGAAAAATTGCTAAAAGTGTAAAAAAACTCAAGTAAAAACCTGATTCAGAAAACTTTTCAAAATTTATTAAGTTTTCTTGACCTGCGTGCTGCCATACTAAAAATCTATAAAAATGTAAAAAATAAACCAAAATATAACTAAAATGCAATAAAAACACTTCACTTCAAACTCAATGACATTTGAGTGTAAACAAGCGGGAAAGAGAGAGGTGGCAACCTGCAAGCCAAAAAAGGAGGCAACTTGCATTCCGACGCATTTTTAGGAAAATATGAGAAAAAATTGTCAATTCATGATATGTTTGGAAATCTGTTTGGCATATGTAAATTAGATAAAAAAGACAACACAGTACGTATAGTTATCTTGAATTGTCGATGAAAATGTTCAATTTACGAGCACAAGGAAAGCACACAATTTCAATAATTCAGTTTCTTGACAAACACTATATTACCCTTCGCTCAGCAAACACAGCGTTATTGCGTCTGTCCGCTCCAGAGGTTATAAAATAGTGACACCTACTCTTTTAACGTCGATGTGAGTCAGAGTTGAGATTATGACCAGGGTTGCCAGGCGTACTGAAAAAATGGCGGTGTGCTGGCCTATATGACGTCATACGGTGTAGGAGAAGGGGAATACTTATATTTGATTGGTGACGCCGTGACGTCATGTCAACGCCGAGCCAATCCAAGCTAAGTGACGTCATATATGCCAGTACGTGTACTGGATCGCCTGGTAACGCTGATTATGACACTGCTAGAAAGTCGAAATACAGCAGGGGTGGCAACCTGCAAGCAGTGGCAGCCTGCAAGCCTCTCCCCTATAACAATCTTGGAAACAGGTACGTGATTCATGCGTTCGTCGATATACGCGTGTCGCGACGATCGGGCCTGTCTGCTAGCCGAGGTTAAATACGTATACACTGAAATGTTTACATTAGATTTATTTTATTAATCGCAGCTAGTAGCAGGTAATTCTTGTACAGTTCAAAATCTTACCATTAAAGGATTAAATTAAGGTATTTTATAACTTGTGCGACTTTGAGCAAAACTTTAAATCGCTAGTTGAATTATTATAGTATTGAGTGCAACACATTTTTATTTAATACAGTTGATTATTGATGAAATCCAAGTTAATTCAGAATGTTTTTTGTACAAAATCATTAATAATAAGATACTCAGTAATATGTAAATTATTGAGAACTTATGAAGTAATAGGATTTAGGCAATAATGGTTTAAAGTGGTGCAACTGAAAGACAAAAAGACTGAAATTTTCATATAGGTCAGATTCATATACAATTAAATCAAACCTAATGTGAATATAAAGTTTATTTCTTTGTGTTTTCTAATGCTACGAACACTTAATAATGATTTAATGAAGCTATAGAACAGAATTTTGACACTTCAAATTTTGGCCGATGTCCAAATAAATAGGGCATTCTCGGTCCACTGTGCGACGTATCGAAGTATGTTCTTCTAACAGAGAAAATATTTGGCCGAAATATTTATCTCCGTTCGCGTCTACCTCGCAGTGTTCTGTTGTTTCCCGGTACTTACTGTATAAACGTCTGTCTGCACTTTGTGATATTTATCTGACAAACAATTTAACTGCGCCAAGAGTTTACTTCAGCACGCGAAGAATTTACTTTGAAATATTTGACATGCCTCTATACTTACCTTTACAAAGGGTATTTCGTGAAATGTTTGCACCGCCGACGCTCGCCTTACAATACCTGCCTGCAGTCGCATTTACTTCGAAATGTTCACCATCTCTACCGAAAAACTTCCTTTCATCCGCCGCCGTTGCGAAGCTTCGATAATTCAATAGCTCTGTTTCCGAGATAAGTTCTTAATAACAGTCCTTAAGAACCAAACTTATTTGAAGGAAGCTTCGTGTAACACGACTTCCCTGAATTTCCCCGCAGAAACGCTGCGCTCGTGTTGCATTTCCTCGATTTCTTTTCCGACTGACATACCGAATGGGTCGGCGCATCTATTTTGTTTGTCCAATGGCGCATAACTTGTCCAATTCTAAACCAGTATTCCACTGGAGTGAAATATATTTCGTAGACACACATGTGTCTCGGTGTTCGCGTTCTCCGCTACCGCGTTATTCATCTCGTGACACTCAAGATACAGGCGACACAGAAGCCGAACTCGTTTCGACACCTTTTTACCCACGAAACCCTGTAGCCACCGAAACGCAACCATCCGCGTATCTGTCCGTATTGTATAAACTACAAGGATCCGGTTACTCTAACTATCGATTAGGCGGCGGGTATCGAAATGCAATCGTGCCCGCGAGAGCCCGGTGTACTTCGTCGCCGCGGCGTTAACGAATGCAATTCCTAGGGAAGCGATTCCTATCCAATCGTGGCTGCATCCACTAGCAAGGAGGGTGCAGCCGGCGTTCCAGCGAATCATTAAACCCGAGATGCAGGCATTGCACCTGTTCGCACGCTGGAATCTCGCCGCGCAAACGGAGCCGTTTGACGAGCGTTTGGCGTTGATTGATCGATCAATCGTTCAATCGTTCAATCGGCGGCGCGTGCACGCAAATCGGCATTATCCCATCGGCGGCTCTACGGCCGTATTATCCGCCGTTTCCAGTGGAACAACGCGAATGGTTTATGGGTACGGCGGTGCCTATGTGCTGGCCAAGGTGGACGGAGACCATTTCCGTATAATTCATTCTGCCGCGTATGTACGTCGCGCGCGTCCATGCGTGCCCGACATACCGCGGACACGGGTACAATTCAGTTTGGGGGTTTAAACCTGAAGGGTTGTCACTGCCGCACGAGTCTTCCTGCGCCTGTGGCCAGTGAGTTGTGACAAAATGCGATTCCAGGGACGTCTGAACGGTCGAATATACGGTAGCTATGTAGTATTCGTCGCAGGTGAAGTGTAATTGCGCTCGGTGTCCATTAGACAAAAGCGCTGTACCTGATCGATGACGGAGACGTCTTTTAAGCTCCGAGATCCAAATATAGCAGGCAATCGTTGACGTCACTGTAATTTATATCGTCGCTACGCAAATAACTGTAGGGAACAGGAAGTTGGCGGGGAAAGGAGTATTCTGAATGAGCGTACGCGTAAACTCGATATCTCGGTTGGTTGAGCGCTGAGATTCTTCTTTTTTTGTAGCCGAAGGAAACGCGCCGACCTGTTTATTGATAAAGCTGACCCTCCGGGTGATAGGGGCTCATGGGCCGTGATGTGATCGATATTACTTTATTGGACAGCCACCATACGTGAACGCAATCGTGGGAATGAATGGGTGATCCGTTCTGTGGCCTTTTTATGGGGTGAACCCCTGCACTGTAACAGGGGGGGCCGGGGGCGAAACGTTTCGCGAAGCATCGTCGCATAAAAATAACGAGGGTGAAGTATCGAATGGTAGCCGCGCGCCGACCACTCCCACAATATTATCGCGTTGTTATTTCTCGTAAAGGGCGGCTGGAAGCAATTGATACGAACACCCTTCCCTTTTTTGCGACGCCACAAACGAGGCGCAGGGTTTTGAGAAGGTAGCGGCACTGTCAATTGCGGACGGAACTGAACGTAATGCCTCTACGAAAATGTAATTCTTTATGCACTGCGTCGCCCAGTATTCCAAGTCTTATCGTTTTTATTCTCGGTCGCGCGTAGGCTTCGGTGTCGGCGGCGCAATATCCGCGTCTGCCGCGCGTCGGCCTAGGTTGAAGTATCGTTCTCGTACCGCCCAACAATTTTTCTGACTGCTCTGAGGTGGGTTGCCATCAGCGAGATTGGGATCAAAGTTTATGAAAGATTAGAACCGTCTTACGAAAGTTTCGGCCGGAAGAACCAGAGGAAGACGTCCAGCCGCCGGGATCTTAATGCCAGCGGCGAAACTTTATTAAATCCATCAGTGAAATGACCGTAAAAAGGAGTCGACGTCGGTCCTCGGCGTTCTTTTTAATTAACGTTTTCCTGGGACGTTTCCTCGTACCGCATTTCGCGCTGTGGTGATCCATTTTGCAGCTGGAAGCCCTCAACTTTTATTCGAATATCCGACCGTTGAACCCCGAGACCCTGGGAGCTCCCTCGATGTTTCAATAATTTCGAGATGCCTTCGCGCGATTCTCTGGCGCCGTCCGAACTATCTTCTCCCGCGATAGAAGAAGACATAGAGTCGCGAAAGGGTGGCAATTGAGATCGTGTAAATATTTGATGCTAGAACAGCAAGATGCAGGAGACAACGGCATTGATCTTGGACGTAATTCAAGATTCAAGCCTCCTCATCGAGAGTTCCATGTCAGGAACTTTCATAATTAGCAAGCCTGACACGAGCAACGGGGGCAGGCCTGTTCTTCCACGCGCTCCTCTTCGCTTGTAAAATCGTGGAAACGCCGTTCGATGCCATTCCACTTTTCTCACCTGCTTAAATCTCAATTCGTCCCTTTCGACTCGCCGCAAGAAGAGATGGCGAGATTTCTCTAGAAAACAACGGCAACCACGAAGCACCAGCGGGGGGTTTTTTCTCTGATGGAAGAACGTAGGCTAACGATCGGGCTGCCTAACGATTTCCCTTTCTTGCGCGCAACTAGGGTGATTCGCGAATCCGAAGCGCAAACGAGATCTCTTTATCCCGACTGTTTCTTCCACGCTAATGACAGTCACTCGAGGCACTGCTTTTTAACGAATGCGAATGCTTAGCCAATACATTCGAGCACGGCTCTTGACGCAAATCCTCCGAGGGAAAACGATTGAAGTTGCATTGTTAAAGCTTTGAATACCATTGAGCTTGCGATGTCGACAGAGTGGGTCCTTTGGCGTGAAACGCAGTTTGGAGAAGATTCACGAAGGCCAAGTTCTGCCGAATATTTCGTAAATTATGAATAATAAAGTCAACTGCGCGTTAGGCCACGGTCCCAAGTGAAATCGATGGTTCGCGGTTTGTCTCGGTGGAACCTCCTCTCCATCGAGCGTCTTTTGAATGATGCTCGCCCAATGCTCGGTCGTTACCGTTTCCCCTGCTTTCATCGGACGAAGGATCAGGGCGGAGTGACTGCGACAATAAGATTCCTAGGTCGCCTAGGCGGACGATCGCGGAAATAGGCGGCGAGAGATGAAACTGAAGCGAGGGTTAAATTTAAAGTGGGTCGACGGTGGACGGGGCCCGTCATCCGAGGGGAATTCATCGCCGTGGGAGATAGTTGGGGGAGCTCCTTGCGCGCGCGATTTCTTCGTGAATAATGTACATGCACGAAAGATAACGTCGAACGGACGTAAATTACCGCGGCCATTACGTATTCACGCGGCAAGAGGACGCGTTACGAAGACGAAGTTTACCGCGCGTAAGAAAGTAATCGCGCCACCCCCGTGATCCATTTTACGGTGGGGGTCCCATCGGGCTCATTTGCAAGTCTCTTTTACGCGGGCGAACGAGAGCGGGGAAAGTTGGTGGAGTTTGCGAGGAAGCACCAGCCACTGACCGCCGCTCCGTGTGGGATCAAGTTCAGTATGTACACCTTGTTGGCAGTTGGAAAGAATGCTTTGCTCGCTGTGGCAATTGTTCCTCTGTACACAGTTGCCGGCCATCGCGAGGCTGATACGCGGCTCAGCAATGGATATCTCCCGGATTAAAGTCGAAAGACGGGACAATACGAAACAGTCGCCTTTGTCGAAACGCCCTTTTCTTTATCGACAATCCTCTGGTTTCGAGGCTCGGAATAATTCCAGCCTCGGCTGTGTTTGCGTCGTAATTCCAGCTAGGCGTGTTTGCGCACACCTCGAGATCGACCCGTACCCACCGGCGTTCCCGTACACACAGAGCCGCGCAAAGACAATCGACGTCCCATTTCTACTAGTTCGACTTACAGAGATTTCAAAGCGTCAAACGCGACGGGGACTTGCTCGCGATTAATGAACCTGACTCGGTGTAACGATCCTCTCCAGCCGCGCGTGTCTTTGTAAGCGAGGAATCCATCGCGCTGCCAGGGACCAGGCACGCTCGCTGAGCATACACCCCTATCGATTAGATAGATAGTCGATAAATCGAGCACACTAATCGCCGGTGCGCGCAAGTCGCCTTCTTTGACAGCTTCCCACCTGGCTCGCGGAAAGAAGCCCGCTGGATCGAACATTGGCCCGTTGTCGTCGGTGCACACAGCCTCGGCCACGGATTGATTAAATTGCAATCTCGCCCGACCTCCCCGAGCTCCGCCTACCGTGCTTTTTCCGTGCTTCTTGCTTCGCAAAGCCGTGAAGCGTTCATTTCCCTCGGGGACTGTAATGGCGCAGATATTAACTTCCTTATTACGGATACAACGGCAAACGCGTCGCTAGTCGCTTGATCGCGGGCTGAATTACAAAGTGAACGACGGGTAATTCCGATAAAGAAGTGCAAGACGTTGCATTTGTCTGCTGGGAAAGAGAGGTGACGTTTCGGAGTCGACTGGTTGGCACAAGTTATTGCAAGAAGAAAATTATAATTTTCACCTTTGCCCAATTTAATGGCCAGATGATCGAAGTTCCCAAGGTTCGAAGGCGAGATCGACCAGAGTGGCTAAAGGACGAGAGACTACCTAGGCGATATTAATCCCTGGAAGGACGACGATTTTCCATTCGACCGACCTTGGACCGTCGGCCTCGGTTCACACGAGCGCCTCTGGGCTGAGGGGCTATTCGGGGGGAAAATTATGTTGAAATGAATAATGAAATAGTGCGGTTGCTTGGCGACAAGCTGTTGAGAAAGCTCCACTTTATTCGGGACGGTTCGGAAGCTGACACGCGTGACTCTTTTGGCTCAGAGGCTCGTCTCAAATAAAGGAATTCGCCGGCATGCTTGGCGACGGGGAGCATCCCCTGCATGCATAACACGACAAATAACTTCGGGACTGGCTTGTCGACACGTCGGCGCGGCGGTGGGGTGCGTTGGAGCGTGGACTTTCGGTTTACGGTGCCCGGCGCAACACTCTTTATGAGTCCTTCCGTTCCCCTCCAGCTTAAAGTGGCTGGCATTTAACGATTCGTTGGCTCACTCTTTATCTGCAAATAGATGGCAAATTCCATCCACCTCGCTTTTCATACGGCCCCCCCATTCAAGCGCACGCTGGCGCGTAATAGCTGAAATTTAATTCCGAGTTCGTGCAGTTTGCGCAGTTTATCCGCGGTTCTCGAAATTACGAATTACGCCGGGCCTGATGCATGCGCGGTGGAAAGCACGCGGGGGTGGCTCGGGAGGGGTGGGCGCGGCCGCGGTTGGCGACGTTTACGAACAAAGGGCGGCGAAAAGTTTCGCAGGAAGACGGAATGTAGGTTAACTCAGACTTTCACCTCGATAATAAACTCGCGGCAGTAAGTCGCGAGATTAAAGCCCGGGTTCACCAGTTCCGGTAGTCGCGGTTCTGGAACTGCCGGAGCGGTTGTAACGACGCCGAGCTCGCTCCTCCGGTCGAAATTAAAGTAACGCCGCACTTTTTCCCGGCCCGGCGACGTTTACAGCCCCGAAACGCAATGGTAACTTGGACCGTAAAGAAACGAGGAGCGCGGCCCCTTTAAAATCCCAGGAACGTCGCGCTGCTTCTCGCTGCCAGCCCAATAAACGGGCCTCGGACGGTCCTCGGTGTTTAAAGAACTTTGACGAATCGTTGTTGGAGAATTCCTTGGAGCGACCGCCGCAAACCGCCACGCAGATCCTGTCGCCGCGTAATCCACGGAGAATGCCCCGGCGGGGAATCAGTTTTCCGGGGCTTCCGGCAAACTGAGCTGGCTGCTCTGTCGCAATCCGGCTTCACCTTTCACGAGCGCGCGATTCGCAATTGCGGCCGGCGTGTAAATCGATGACGTCAACCGAGAATCAAAAGCCGCGGCTGGCAAATTACCGCGAACACTAGCCGAAATCGATCGGGCCGGGCATAAACTACTGTGTATGCGAAACCTCGACGCCGCAGGCACCGAGCCGTTCTTCGCCCTCTTGCGACCGCGCCTTCTGCCCCCTTGTTTTCGTACCCACGATCACCGACGCTCCAAGAAAACCGCGCGCGATTGAGCGGTTACTTTATCGTCCCAGCGATCGAATCTGGCTAGCCGCGGCCCACCATTCGCCGGTGTAATCACCCCGAAATCCTTGGAATTTCTTCGACGCGACTGCGGGGTATTCGATACGGAGTGTGGAATCAGAGAATCAGGTTCGACGAAGTTTGCTTGATTACGTTTGCGCGCTGCAAAGTGTGTAGAAAAAGTAGAAACAAGTATCAACCGGGGGACAACCCTGGAAAGGCTAAATCTCATTAACTGCGAGCTGGAAGGAAGGCGTGGATGGCGCGGCGTAGGGCGGAAGGGACGAAACGATGTATATCCCGTTCGCAGGGAGTTTGACAAAAAACAGAGAGCCCAGAACGAATTCCCGTGGAGAAGCTGAACTGCCGACTAATCAAACGAACAGAGCGGACGCGTCCTCGCTGGGAAAACATGGGGTGAACGTGATTCGGGACTAGCGCAGAGTTGCAGCGCGACATGCGCGAAGCGAAAGGCGATGAAAAAGGCAAAACAGCGAGGGGAAAAAAGTGTTACACCGGACCGGGCGTGTCTCTCGCTGCAGCGGCAGCAAGGACCGTTCCCATTGATCAACATTACCACCGGTGAAATCAAAGTCAAGTCTCGTTAAATTGCGCCCACAAAGGACCGACGTTCCTTCCCGTCGAGGCACACCCTCTGCTCCAGGAACGCGGATCACGTTCCGCCCTGGAAAAGCGCGGAAACAGGGGTCGGTTCGATCGTTAAGTAACGAATAATAGGCCGAAGGCGATTCGGGGCAATCGTCGGGCGTTAAAAAATGCCGCCGGGCAACAGGTAAAAGGACGTTTAATGGGTAGCCAAGCGAAACGGCAATATTTCCCATCGTGGAAATGTATCGGTCGCAACGAGTGCCGGAACACGGTAGGAAAATAAAAACTTGGTCGCTCGTGTCCGCCCCTCCGGTCCCAGGTTTCCAGCAACAACGGAACCATTAAGCGGGGACCGTGCAACGAAGACGAATCACCTGTTAATTTTTTATTAATCTCGAAGCACCGGCGTGGGAGGCGCGGGTGGCATGTACGTGTTCGAGTATGTACGAGCGGACGACATTAGTCACACTGAACGAAACATTTATCGGCTGCACACCGGCTAAAGCTCCGGCAATAAAAATGTCTCCTGCATCGGTATTGCTTGGTGCAGCCGCGGTCAGAGTGCACTAAGCTGTACGTGCACTTAAAAGTGCCGGCTGAGAGGGAGCGAAAAGGCAGCGGCCCTGCAACGGTGCGGGCGCGGATGGGGCAGGGCGGATAGGGGGAGAGAAAGAGAAAGAGAAAGAGAGAGAGAGAGAGAGCGAGAGAGGGGGCTGGGGGAAAAAAGGCTGAAAAGCTCTCAGCACAAAAAAGTGGGATAAATTGGGGCAACTGCTCGTAACGTTCCGCGCGTTGCACATCCTATCGACAAAGTGTAGATACCTCGTGCCAGGACCGTAATGCGCCACGTGCGTCCGTGTGCGTATACGTGTTTCCACGCGAGATTAAACCCCCTCAAAGGGGTTGCCTTTCTTTCGCCCTGCGCGAGGGGAGAGTCATTTCGAATATTATCATGAAGACGGTCATTAGGGGTGGCTGCGTGGCCCGCGCGATTCTTTGCACGTTAATTTAGCGCGCGTCACCGCAGCTCCACCCCTCCGGAAGGGGGCCTCGGTATCGATCAGGAAATAATAGAGCGGGGCTCGACTGTCGTTTAACGGCGCCGAACGTTCCACATTAAAGCGGCAATTTCGAGGAGTATTAAGTGTTTATAGATCCTGCGTCGACCTTTATCGCGGCGGGGTAATAAATATGAATCGGCGGGCTCGGGGTCCGGGGGGCGGCGGCGGTGTGCGGAGAACGGCAGGTAGCGCGCCAGCGGAATTTCTATGGAAAGCAATTTTTTTTTTCCACGTGCAATTTTCCCAGCGTAGCACGGCGGTTCGGAGATGCCCGTTTTTATTAAAAAAAACGTTGAAGGTTTTGAAAGTGGCGGACGTAGGAACATATGAAATTACCGATATTACGGAATTACGGGCAATTTAGTCCGGTGAATAATATTGATCGTTGAATACGCCGAAGCGAGGGAATTACCGATAACGGTTAAACAGTGTAATGTTACACCATTCAGAAGTTAGACTCTTCTGTAGCCTGGAGACTGATTTAAATATACCTACCCGTGGCGCGTCGCCCTCCCACCCTTTAATTTCCATTTTACGGCTCCGATGCTTGCCTGTATAAAATTCACGCAGAGCGATAAAATATACACCGGCGGAGAGAACGTACGGACAATTTGCAATTCTGTGGAAGCTCATTGGAATCCTATTGCTTCTGCAGCCACTAAACGGAACACGAAGATCGATTCTCTGCGCCGCGCAGTCCGTGTCACCAGCGCGAAAGTAGAGCGAGTCAGCGTATCGGCGAGCAGCATGTAGAGCGACGACGACGCGTCGGTACCGCATCTCTGGCGTGCCTGTAACGCGCGCGGTACGATTGAAGGGGATAAAAAGTAAGCGTAGTGACCGTGACAATAGAATAATTTCACAGAATGGTGCAGCTTAAAAGTGACGATTTTTTCGCCGCGGCTATTAGGGGATGCTCCATGACGGGGTGGATCCAGTTGCGGTTGCGTCCGACGAGCAATATCCTCTTTATTCGAGCTGAACCGAGCACGCGGGTTACTGGCTCATGATATATACTCCGACGAGCACGGAAATCCGTTATGCGTGCTATCTGGGTGCATGCGTGTGCGGCAACGCAGAAGCTCCGGTGTACAATGGTATAAAGTCAATATAATTATACTCCATAGCCTGGCTAGGGATTCCGACGTAATGCAGATCTCGCAGGCGGACAAAGGCGGAGAGCCGGAATAATTTAAACGAGCCTGATGCCGGCGCAAACTGATAATAATATTAATAATAACACGTTGGAACTGGGCCGGCGCGGAAGTGATAGCCGGCGAGGGGTGGGATGTTTTGAAGGGCGCACAGGGGAGCAGCTTAATTCGGTCAGCTTGAATTTAAATGCCCTTCAGGCTGGCTGGCGCCGAGTGGACATTTTCAGTTCGCTCGTGAGACCGAGGATTTTTCGAAATTCACTGTTTAGGCGGGGGGAGGCTAGGCATCTCTGGGTGATTGGGTTAGTCAAGGGGAAAGCGATTTAAACGCTTAGCGAGTAAATCCTGGGAACGGCGCGGCGCTGTTTCAGTCGGCGTTAATGTTTGACCGCGATATTACCAGCACAAAACAGAAACCCAATCCGAACGCCCGGCGTTTCCGGCTGAATATAAATTACCCTCGGTCGCGACTGGTCAGCCGCACCCCTCGGACGTCATCCCTGTGTCGGATTATACGCGAATATCTTGCGCATACCGAATATCAGGCCGGGCCGAACAGAGGCCAGAGCCGGTTGAATGGGCATTTTTCCGAGGGTTCCTTCGGCGTTCTCGCAAATTGCCGTAATACTTTTTCTCGCTGACGTTTAGATTGGAAGACTGTCTTCGGGCGAGGTTGCATCATTGCAAGGGCTGAGTTATACCCCGTCGGTGACGCGCCGTGGCTGTTCGGTTGACGGGGTGGTCTTCCGACGGTAGTCGATGATCGATGAAATATGTCCCGTGATCCAGAAACCTGTTAGGGTATGTGTCCCTATTACGGAGCCTCTCCCAATTATGGAGCTTTTCTATTAAAATTATCAATGAAACAAAATCCATGCATAAAGAAACGTAAACAAATTTTTTTTAATTAAATTCAAATATTCACGAACAAGATTCAAAGTAAAAAACGACAATTTTAATATGTCATAATATTATAAGTATTCATAAAAAAATGCGTAACACGCTTTCGGTGAATTAATAGCATTTCTTGTCCAAAACCTTAAGAAATGTTGTACCGAACTATTTCATATAAATCAATTATAAACACTGTTTTCACCGTATAAAATGCATATTATATCTTAAAAAGGTTTAATGTAATTAAAAACAATAAATTCAGCACCTACAAACTTGTTTGTTTTTATTTTTAAGTTAAATTCCGTAATACTTACATAGCTCTAGGTAACCATATTTCAGAAAAGTTACGTTAGGAGCGACATTCAAAGGTACCGAAATGTGGATAGGCTCCATAATGGGGGGCACCGTAAAGGTCTGCGCACACATATCCGTTCCGTGTCAGTTCCGTTCTGGCGTGCCAGTGGTAAGAAGAAGAGGGGCGTAGAGGGTCTCTTCTTCTTACCACTGGCACGCCGGAACTGCGCCGGAACGGAACTGACACGGAACGGATATGTGTGCGCAGACCTTTATACGGGCGGGCTCCGTAATGGGGGGCACCGTAATGCGGACGGCGCAGTTTTCAGGGCTCCGTAATAGGGACAAAAACATCTGTTTTTGTTTAATTAAATACATTACAAAGATTTATTTTTTTTTACTTAAAAAGAAGTCCTTCATAAAGAAGAATTGTTCACCAACAGATATTAATTTTCAGAATATGAAATTCATGTAGCAGTATTGTTTAATTAATATATGATTGCGCAAACTGGCTTAAACCCTCCGTAATTGGGACACATACCCTAGTTGGTCAGTCATCGAAAATTGAACGTCTCAATGCTGCCAAAGTTTGTTCACCTTTGTCGAGATCAATATTCGGGTTGAATTACAAATTAGCGTTATTAATAGAGCCATTAATCAAGCGGCATCATTAACCGAACGTCAAAGTAACGCGAAACCAGCTCAATATAGATTTTATGGTTCAGTTATTCGAGCCAACTAGGAATGTAGGGAAAGCTCGCGTGTTTGCAGACGTACATGTGTATATCCGTTACGTGTCATCGTTGCTATTAATGCCGCCGTTATGAAGGCTTTAAATTAATAATAGCTCGTTCCCGATCATCCCTACGTTGCGACGGTGAATATAGTTTCAAAGCATCAAACCGCTAATCGCATCTATGTTCGCCAAATCGATCATCCGACGACGAATGACGTCACTCGCATGGCGTCCTCGTCCCGAAGAAGCTCACGCGCGAAAGCTGCCCGCCTGAAGGAAAGACGGAAGAAGCGAGCTCCGGAAGACCAGCGTCCGCTGCTACGCAATTATATCTCCATCAGTTGCAGATCTCTGAAACGGAACGGCCGGAAAGGCAGCATCTTGTTTCCGCTCTTATTCGAGTGGCTAATTAAATCCGCGGCATTGTGCCGAGCGTAAAATTACCGCAGTCAGGGTCGGAGAATGAATAAGACGCGGTCTGAATTCCATCGCTGGAAGTTCGATTCTAAAAATGTTTTTCCTGCTGAACCAATCGGGCTTCTCAACCATTCTCACCATTAATCGGGAAGTTGTAATTAATGGCCGTGAATGTCGAAGGCGCGAGGCACGAATAATGTAGGCACCTGTACTTGGTATTCCAGGGCGTCGGGGATTTATAGGGTAGAGTTTCGATAATACTGTGTTGAGCATCGAGGTCAAGTTTGACTTCGAAAAGATGGATTACTTCGTCCTTACCTCTTCTTCGCGCGAGAGATTAATCGATGGGACATCGGATTGTAAGAATTTCCCGCCGACACAAAGGACCAAGCAACAGAGACGAAAGGGTAGCGCCGGTACTAAAAATTGAATGGGCTCGGGTTTAAGTTCGGAATAGGGTTGCCGAGATCTTCGCGGCTCTCGCGGAGATTACAGTGCCGCAATAGGTGCGCCATAAAGAAAATGAAACGACGAACTGGCGACGGGACGTTGTACAGTCTGATGCCTCCACGTGGCGGCTCTGTTTAGGTTACGAAGGGGAGGGAATAAAGGTTGGCCGTGGGGATGGAGGAAGAGGGGCGGGAACGGCGAAAGGGAGAGACGGAAGACACAACAGTGGTGGATAGAAATAAAGAAGCAGAAAGAGAAGGTGGGTCGGGTACGATGCAGATGAAGGCCTGTTCTGCGAATCTCTCGCCTAAAATCAGGACGCAAACACGCCACGAGGGGGAGATATGCAAAGTGGCAGACGCTTTATGCAAAAGGTCCTCCAGCACCAATTCACTTTCCGCCGGTCTTATCATTCTGTGCGCGACCGGTACGGCTCTCGCCGATGTTCCCTTTATTTATTTTACGAGGCGCGCATACAGGAGCAACGACAACCGTGGCAAAAACCGCCCCACGGTCAATTCGTCCATTTCTCTCCAGTTTCACCTGCACGGTGTCCCCTCGGACATCGAGGGAGCAGCAGCCGATACCTGTCTCCGCGACACTCTTGTCAAAGTCTTCCCTCTTTTTAGCTCCTCTCCTTTTTCCAACATTCGCGTCCAGTTACGAATCCATAGCACTTTGCCGCGCGCGGAGCTTTGCCAACCCTGACGCTGTTTTCTTGGTAAAACTGCGCGGCTTGAATTCGATACCTGTCCCTTTTGTTCCTCTCGGTTGTTCATTCAGGGCGGATGCTCGAGGAGCAAATAGAACACTGCAGCAGAATAACGTTGTATCCTATTGTCCGCGAGGTGCGTCTGCTCGGTGTAGCGGGCCACTTAAGCGAGTTTGTTGTTTCGGTAGCCGACAGAAAATCGAAGGGGATTAAACTCTCTTCAGTCTTCGACGAGAACTTAATTAAATTTGCCGGGCGAGCGTGGGCTTCGCCGAAATTGATTCCGGCGATAGCGTGGAACGAGCGCGATACACGCAAAAGCTTGCTAATTATTGCGTCTCTTGATCGAACGGAGATAAGTGCAACTCCGCACGCAATAACGTGTATGCGCAACGCTGAAACTTAAGTGCCTACACGCTTCTGCTTGTGTGCTTAGCGGAAAGTCGTGATTCTCTCGGAATCTCAGGTATTTGCTGTAGGCACTCGAGTCACCAGCGATTTCGACCATCCTATTAGGTGACGAACCGAGGTGTCAAAGCGGT
The DNA here is from genome assembly GCA_946251845.1 of Andrena fulva. NCBI lineage: Eukaryota > Metazoa > Arthropoda > Insecta > Hymenoptera > Andrenidae > Andrena > Andrena fulva. Next base: position 52,366,517 of record OX276329.1, on the reverse strand, counting down.
GTCTTGTAAATAATTCGGCAACCGCAGTTGCGAGGACTGCTGGTGGTGGCTCTGGCGTGTCGGAGTGAATCAACTGCGTGTTAACTGCCGTCAAACCGATAATCCGATCATACGAACAATCGACACGCGTACGTCTCTGTGAAGTTCCTCGGCGCGTCACGGCGGAATTCACGGGTGGAGCCTCTTAAGTGATTTTGTACCCTTGTGCGGACCGGGCCGTGTATTGTGCTCGCATGATCCGATAACCTGACGCCGTTTCATCGTGAAGCGAACTCGAGCGAACGTCGCGCTATCATGGCCAAGCCCGAATATCCGAACAGTCCCCGGTCTGCGAATGTTTGACCGCACGGTATTCGATGGAGCGTCCCTTGGACACGCCGATTCTGGAATCTAATCGTGGCTCGACCCAGATAACGACTGACAGAAGCACCGGGGTCCTGGGCTATTCCGGCGAGCGCTGCGATATTTGATATTCGTCCGCGATTAAATTAAAGGCGAATCGTGGCCCGCGCGGCTGCTTTCCCTGGCAGATGACGGGGAAGACACTCGGGCATGCTTCGCTGGGGCAACTTCGCCTTCGATTTTATGGCCTCGCTGATCCCTCGCGAGCCTAATTGGGGGAGGACCGAGGGTCGGGGAGGTTTTTCTTCCCTCGTTTGTCGCAGGAGTTTTACTCAGGCGTGTTTTAAACCTACTCTTTCAAGCTTCTCGCTGATTACGAGCAAGTACGGAGATGTAAAAATGAAATGATATTCTTGTAAAATAATGTTGCCACTATGGGCTGACGAGCCAAATTTTTTAAGTTGAAAATAATAAACAATTTATGTTACTTTAAATTTAAATGAATTATTTCCGTGGAAAATTTTGCTCTGTAATTGTGTATAAAAAATTAATTGAACAAAATATCAAAAGAATGGCTTGTCAGCCCAAAATGGTAACATTATTTTACAAGAATATCATATTACTTTTCACATGCATCGATGTTCAGAAGAGATATCATGCAGACCAGTTTTCCTGCAGTGGTCCAATGAACCTAAAAAATCATAAATAATTTAATACAAAAATTGTACTAAATAAATGTCTTCGTGCACTTTATGGACGAATAAATCACGGGTAATAAGTATTTTGTTTCATTCTTTTAATAAAACCCCTAAAAAAAATCCTAAATCCCTTAAAGGGGGTTGCGCCTTGTTCGGCCGAAAAGTAGGTGATTCTTTGTGAATTTTTTGTCCAAAAACTTCTACTGTATCTTGGACTAAGTATTGCTCTGAATTTTTGTGTGACACTGAAACAAAAAACATAGCAAATACAGCGTTGACGGAAAGTACTATAAGGGTTATCTGAAGCACAAAAAGTAAAAGAGATTTTTAATCTATATAAATGTGGCTATATGTGGTAGTAGATGCATTAAAAAAAAAAAATATATTAAAATGACAACCTTTCGAAGAAGATGATGCGCCCTGCTTCGAGTCTGGGTTAGGTGGCTGTGTCTGCCATCTTTATTTTTTCACCGCCACACAAAAATAGAGAACAATAGCCCAAGCTACAATAAAACAGCCTGCCAAACCCCCAAATTAATTTGTGAAGCCGTTTTTGTACAAAAAATTCACAAAGAATTACCTATTTTTCGACCCAACAAGGCGCAATCCCTCTTTAATTACAAGTAATTACCACGATACCCTGCCAATCCTGTTATGATCCAGCCGAGCCCAACAGAAAGCATGTAGGCACTTGTGCGAGGCTTGCCAGAGAAAATTGGCGTGGGGAATAATGCCCGGGCTAAGAAGCTGTTCCGAACTCGTTACCATGAAACCGCAGAGTAGGGAATCGACGGGGAAGGATGTATTGCCATTGGCGCGTAGGGAAGCAAAAACGAGAAAGCTAGTTACGTGTTCTTTGAGAAAGAAAGTATTTCTGCTGGATGACCTACATCGGCTCTGCTAGAAGGAAGACGAGCCGAGCCGTATGCCGGAAGGAAGGAAGAAAAGGAACGAGGAAGCTTCGGATTTGTGCATTCGAACACGGAAAACAGAATGCGGCTACTTTCGCATCGCGTAATAAGCGAGTGGCCACTAGACGCGCAGCCTTCCTGGCTCATTAGGCGAAATATAGGCACGCTCGCGTGTCTGCATCTCTGCGGAGCTGGTTTCCCTCGGACCTGGCCAGAGGAGATACTCGTCAGACACGACGCAAAGTCACGTACGCCGAGCAAGAAGACCGCTGCTCGGGGAGTAACTCCCTCAAGGATGAAGAAAGCCTCGACGAACGTTTCCGGTTCCCTTACAGTGACAGATTGCCTGTACGCCATCGATTATCGATGATACGTACACCGGTGCGATCGGCAAACGGCCATCGTGTGCGCGAGAAATTCGAACAATCTAAACGCAAACTCGGCTACGGCCTCGGAACCATTTCAACACACGTTGAATGCTTGGGAAACGTGAATACGAACGGCAAAAAGATCGGCCGGCTTGGCTTATTTATTTATTAAGCTCATTCTCCCACGGCAAAGTTTGCCCCGATACTCGATAGGACCAGTTCGCAAAGTATTGTACGGCTCCGATATAATTTCCGCGGAATCAATTATTGGACCGCTGTAAACGAGGAGGAGACGCGAATAAATTTCGCGCAAAAACCTGCCGCGAAATGGAATTTCCGGCGAGCAGCGTGCGCGCGCGCGCGGTTGTTCGGTAAATCGCGGCCGGCTGTAATGTACGCGGTCGCGTTATAATTCAGAGGGACGCTAATTGTCCCCCCCCCCCCGCCGATCGACGCGAAGGAATTATCCCGACGGCGCCAGCGGTGGCTTTAATGAAAGCGACTAATTCAATGCCAGCCTGCAACTTAAAGCCTTCGCGTGTTCTACGCGGCGCAGCCACCGTGGTTCCACTGCGTCCCATTTGTTGCATGCCAATCGGTCTCCCACCCCGAACACCCACCGTCTATCTTTCGGCGCAGGCCTGCTGCATGCTAAACCACTGTTCTCCAAAACGAAGGGAGAATGGAAAGTAGGCCACAGGGGAGTGCACGCGTCATACAAAAAGTGTCTTCTATATACGGATAAGTACTCTAATTTGCAGCGGGTAATTAGCTGAAAACATAAACTGCGTTGAATCCCGGCTAACGAGGATAAAGATTCTGAGCTGAAGGGTGCCGTTGGGGTTCGCGCAACATCCGCGGGCTTCGTTCTAATTGAAAGAGCGAGCACAAAGGCTGGAGAGCAGACGCACGAATCGCCTTTATTTATTGTAATCCTCCGATAGAGCCAATAAACGGGGAATGGAAGAAACGAAGTATGAAGGAAACTCGGAGCAGAAGGTATCCCCTGCTACGGTGTAATTCATTATTCTCGTTAAAGAAGATAAGTGACTGTCCGGTAGGGTTTAAAGTTTAAAGGACGCCGCTCTCGTGCCAGCACACGGCCCATTCGAACGCCGGAAGATGAGGAGACCCTTGTAGGAATCCATTCCTGACGATTGTGGCGATAAGTCATCCGGGGGATACTATGGAAACTGCCCTATCAGTCGTCGAAGCGAAGACTGCTCGCCGATCGAAATTCGGAGTGGCCGACACGCGACGCAGATCTCTGACGCGACAATGCACCTCGACAGCCGTTGCTGGGTTATTAATGGCCCGGCGGATTTTCGTTTTTCTTCGTCTTCGGTGTAAATAATGAACGGGAGCGGTTCAGGTTGCGACGAAACTCGCGGCGAGCACGCTCGAACAAGCGCGTCCGGGGTTAAGAATGGACGCGGCACGCCGGATAGGTTCCGCGGAGGCGAATGTGGCTTAATTAATCACCCGATTTATTACATTTCCCCATTATTTTTCCCCGCTCGCAGCGAGCTTTTGTGCGAAACAAAGCGTCGGCCCGGGCTTTGTCCACGTCTCTGGCCGGGCTCGCTGGAAAAAGAACTGAAAGGACCATCGTGGTTTGAGTTAATTAGATGCTAGCTACAGGACACCGGTGATTTTTCTTGGTTTAAATTAAACACGGTCCCAGGCGTGGACCGTTCCGTTCCACTTCGAGCTTCTTAATTAATGTTTCAATGAACTCGCTTGTCCACCGGCTTCTCGGCCTGCCTCCGCCACGCGTCAAAGGGAATCTTCAAGGGGGAGGCGCTGGGCTGCGAAACGACTCATCATTCCTTTCGCGTGTCCGATCACGGCGCCATTTCAGTTCCCACTGATATCCGGCTGATATCCGACAGCTGGCTCTTCCGGTTGAATTATAAACTCGCGCAGGGTTGCTTATCGCGACGGCTATCCCGCGCGGGTGGTAATCATTCGCTATCCCCAGGATTTCTACGGGTCTGATTGTAAGGAAGCAGGAGTTATCCGCGAGTCGCCTGGAAACTGAACGAAGTTTGTGTCCCACGTGCAATTTCCATTCATCCCGCCCTGATGCATCGCTGAACGACTCTCCGAGGTCGTTGCGATCGGCTAGTAATCGCGAACGTCAACCGTCCCATTGTACGAACGCTGCCCTGGCGAACAAACAGCGAGCTGCTTCGTGGGATCGAGTAGCAAACAGCGGCCCGATCGAATAGCTTCTCGTTTGCAGTGCACTCTTTCGCGGTAATGTTATTTCGCGACGTCCCGTTGCCAGCGATCCCTTCGCTCGATTATTCTCGTTGATTAAGGCGGCGGGGTGAAGAGTCGGCGCGCTTTTTAATGAGCCATTCGTGGCATCGTAAATTGATTAAAAGAAAAACGTGGGTAAGCGAGGGTGGAGGGAGTATTTGCAAGTAAAATGACGTCCGTGCGTCGAGTGTGAAAAAAGCAAAGACGACCCAACGAGCGGGTCGAGGGAAAAGTGGAACCGCGACTATTAATCACAATTTGAACAATTCAACCTGGCGCAATTAAGCGCCGGGGGAACCGTCGAGGAATCTCTCTCTCTCTCTCGAGTTTAATAAGGCGCGTTCGAGTGCATCGGCCTTCCAAACGATTAGAATCCAAAGCTGTCCGTATTATTGCTTGCAGCTTTTTCTTTGCGAGGAGTTCGATTTAAATCCTGCTCCCGTTCGACCGTCGCGTCAACAACGATCTCTGCTTGACTGTTGTGTCCCTGTAAACGACGCATTCTCGACGTAACAGCGAAATAACGTGAAACGACAGATGGGAGAGCGCGAACGGTCCGCCGCGGAAGTTCGTCCCCTCTTCAGGGCTCCTCGTCGGCGAACCGCTGATCCGGTTTCCGATATGCAATTCGAAATATCGCCGGAGATCTCGAGAAAGGCGGGGAAGCCGCAGTTGGACGCATCTGGCGCAGAAACTACGGCATCCAGTGGCCGTAACCGCGAAGGCAACGATCCACGGAAGAACTGTGCACGTCTGTCCAGCTCTGGAAGTACATTTTATCTCGCGCCATTTCACTGAGGCGGAAAATGCGGCGGTGGTGGACCGTGGCTTCTCATTTTTTCCAGCAGAGACGCGAGGCTAAGCCAGACGAAGCCGTCTGGACCCTCTTTTCCCTGTTCACGTCCCTTCTTATCGCGTCGTAAAATATGCACGCGGCCGCGTTCCCACCGCGCCGCGGGAAAATCGCTGGATCCAGAGAGAGAGCCGAGCGGGCCGTTCGGGCGGGGATGCGTGTTCGCGAGCTTCGGGGCTTCGGAGCTTAGAGAACCGATGATTCCCCGCGAAAAGCTGATTCTCTGCATCAAGCATATTCCTCGCCGTTGGGGCCTCTAGACCCCGGCCAAATTGCGTGTACAAATGATAGCAGGGAAAATCGAAAGCGCTGCGGTGCTGAAGATTCCGTCGTTTTTACTCTCTGTTACGTTACCGACTAATCGATTCAGGAGGGAAGAAAGGCAGTGTCGAGAGTCACCCAAACGGAGGCGAAGAAGAAACTTACCGCCGAAGCGCAAACAATAAATCTGCAAGGGTCTGTGGCTGCGAAAGTTTGGGTAGTTTCGCAAACAGCCGAGTTTGAAACGCCCGTTTTGACACGATTTCTCTGCGCGATTCGGGGCAAAGCGCCGGCGGAAGGACGTCAGCGGTTTACGAGAAGAAACGAGAAAGCATAATTTTCTATTTCCCCGAAAATCCAGAGGGAGAATTCACAACGCGAAATGAATGTAGAGTTGCAACTTCCTGCCCGCCTAGGTCGCAAATTAAGGGAGCTTAAATATTTCCCTTCGGCTCCTCTCCTCAGGGGTGGCCGACCTATCCAGTCGCAGCGAAAGCACTTAGTCTCCCCGGCGCCACCTGAAAATCCCGCCACGAATCGACCGCGTTAGAAATTCTCCAGCGATTTTTTCAAATTCTCCCTTGCTCCCTCCTGTTCTGTGCCCTATCCCGGGCAGAAGCTCGCGAACAATTTAATTCGGGAGACAAAGAAGCTGGCGTAAGAAACGTGTGCTCGAATGCAGCTTTGGGATAGAGCCGGGAAGTTTGAAGAGGGTTTGGCCACCCCCTCTGGGATCCCGCGGCGCCAATCGAGGACCTCCCTAGCCCGGCAACGATGACGCGAGCTCGGATGGCCGGCAAATTTTCACGAGGAAACCGTAAGCCCGGTGAATCCAATTCGCGGAACAATAACGACGAACTTCCAACCCCTCGTCAGGTGTCCGGCCAGACGCCTCTCCTCCAAAACTGCCCCTCGGAATGGATACTGCTCGCCAGGGTTATTGCTCAGCCGAGAACATTATCTTCCCTCCGCATTCTCTCGTTCCTTTCACTTCGCTCGGCTCTTTCCCGCCGCTTCATCCCCACCTTTGAGCGGCGACGGCGTTTATGCGCTGAAAGCAGCCAGCGCCCCGCGCCGCCAGAAATCCGCGGCGAAATGGTTTTAAAGACGCCGCTTCATCTACAACGCGCCAAAATTCGGAAAAGCCGATCGAATTTCACGCTGGTTTCTTCAGCTTTAGGGGAGAAACGGTGATGGAATATGCTGGCAGAGGAGGTTGGGGGTGTTTCGTTGAATGTTTTATGCGAGTTTCTGACGGGCGGCAGGGAAAATTGGAATTCCGGGGTGACTGGCATCCGTCTGTTCGTCAGAACGGTCAGCATTTATTCGGCTGGCCGTGAAAAATGTCGAGCTGGCCCTTCCGCGTGTTTAATCCGACCCGGCCCAATTAAACTGTCAAGCGAAATTAATCTGCCACTTGTTTGCGGCCCTGTCATCGGCCGCATCTTCCCTGTACCGGGACAACTGATTGCTGAACCGTATCGTTTCCATAAAGTGGCGTGGAACATCCGCTGGAGCCTTTGGACGCAGCTAGAATTTCCGCGGACGAGTAGTAAGCGCAGAGAATGTATCGCGGATCAACTTTAGCGGAGGCTCGCGCGGGCGCGGGGAGCGCAGAGTGACAACGACTGTTTAATCAGACGACAGATTGATGCCAGCCGAGGCCAGCGCTGGAAGATTTTAATTGCTTGAACGCCGCCCGGTATCGATCATCGTTATTATATCGACGTTTAGTCGCAGTTTACACGGATTTCGGAGCTCCGGGGGTGCTGCGAAGTTTGCGCGTCGTACATTTATCAGGTTACATGTTAATCGAGTTAGGAGAAGTTACGGTTTATGACGGTGGATGCAGATGCGTGTGTCCTCGAGGTGGTTCTGCACGCCCGGTCCAACTTGCGAGCGAAAGACGCGCTTCTAAGTTATTCGGCGACTTCGGAATCGAACGCTCGCCTGGCATTACTCTCAGGCTCCTCGAACAGGCGACACCGTCAGGATTTCTGAGGACTTGGGGAGCGAGCGGGCCGTTGCCAGGGAATAAACTTTGATCTGCGAGCGAACGTGACGCAATCGTAGACACGCACTCAGCCTCCGTGCGACTTGGCGGCGCATAATTATGCCGGGATCGGGAGTCTCTCCAACTATGTACTTACTCTGCCTTTTAATTTCTTTGACGTATCGCCGCGATTCGAATCTCCGTGCCCGACGCAACCGGCGCACAGTGGTTCCAAATCGCAAAAAAAGCGGCAACACCCTCAAAACGTACTTTAATCTTGTCAGAAATTGGTGGTCGGGGGTTTTTGGGGTCGCTGATTACGAATCTGAACTTCAAATTTTTGAAAACAAAATGGCGAATCCAATATGGCGGACGTGTATATTAAAAAATTGATAGATCTGCACGAAAATTGGTATCCTACTGTTCTTCCGGTCGCTGATTACGAATCTGAGCTTCAAAAATTTGAAAACAAAATGGCGAATCCAATATGGCGGACGTGTATATTAAAAAATTGATAGATCTGCACGAAAATTGGTATCCTACTGTTCTTCGGGTCGCTGATTACGAATATCTTGTCCAAAATGCAAATTTCAATATCGCAGACCTAATAGCATTGGCATAAACCTTTTTTTTAAATTCATTTTTGCGGAAATTGTGATAATTTCCCAATATTCGCCTAAAATTATATAATCAAAATGTCGAATTTAGTACGGCGATCTTAATTTTAAAACATTCTTGAAATTAATTACTGTGAAAATTTTATTTTTTTTTTTATGAAAAATGCGGCATTCCTACGTTTATAGAAGATTGCATAGTTCAAATATGTGGTTGAAAATAGTAATAAACAAAGTTGGAATTATAAATGCTGTTTAAAATGAAAAGGGTTCGTTCACGGAGAGCGTAGATAGATACTAATAGGCACTTTAAATGCGGATATCTTAAAAAAGCGCAAATATGCGCAAGATTTTTCAATTGGATATCGTACTTTACATGTTACTTTACGTCAAGAAACCTTTAACTGTGTGAAGTTCCGTGAATAAAGTAACTATTTTCCTTCCGTTGTACTAAAATATGAGTAGGATTTAGGACATCTTGAGAAGGGAAATACAAGAGTAAGTTCAAAAATATTTTGCATTATTCATGTGGAAAATGTATGTTTATAACACGTATCTTAATGGTAAAATGTGTTACATATGAATTTTTTAAAAATAAACTTTGCCTGATACATTAAACATGCGAGCGTTTTCAAGCCATCTAAGAAGTACGAAATTTCGTCAACTTTGACAGCCTATATCTCATTAACCAACCACTATATTTTAAATTTTCAAGCGGCATTTGTTGCACTGATGTATATATATTAAATGTACCATACTATCGACAAGCTGCTATTCACTTCAGAAATTGACTTTTGGCCAGCTTTTCGGGAAAAGGCACCACTGTGCGGCGACCGTAGGGTGACTGTACCTAATATCGCCAGGCAAAAGTTAAATCGCTGTCGATTGAATAATAATTGATATTTTTCCATGCAGTTCGTTTCAAAGTAAAGAGAAATTATTCATCTTTCATGTAGCATATGTTAGAATCGTTGAAACCTACAAATTGTTAATTAGGATTCAAAAAACGTAAGACATGCAAAAATCGGGTCCTGAAAAAAGTGTACCTAATATCGCCTACTCAAGAAATATTGATTAATTCATGTATATATGAGTTTTTAAAGTCATTTTCACATGTGCTTTTATTATTTCTTGCTCTATAAATGTCTTTTTATCCATCTGTGATTTCATTTTTATTAGAATAATATAGAAATTTGAAAATATAGATTTTTAAAATATTTTATTTTTTACGTTCCGATGTACATATTGGACAAATAAATTTTATTTCGGTTGCTCCGCACATTTCGTGACCTCACCTGTAACAAGCATTACATCGAAACCATTGTTCTCCGGTAGGCGGTATTGAGAACACGCATACTGCTAAAAGAAAAACGCTATTTTCATTACGAAAAATATTTGAATCCATTTCATTTCTTAAGTACATCATTAATTAGGTATTTCTAGTAGATATTCTTGCATTCACAGATTTATTAGACTTACCTTCTCCGAATGTGACGTAAAATTGTGATAGTCCAATAAATTTTTACACTATTAAGATTCTCTAAAATCCTTCCCTTTCTGTAATTGTTGATCACATGATGCTGCAATTATAGTATGTCTTCCTACATATATTTAGGTACTAATTCAGTGCATAACCGATAAATTTTAGAGCTTACTTTAAGAGATATAGCGAGTGGCGATATTAGGAACACTGGCGATATTAGGTACAGTCACCCTACGTGCAGTCGCGGAGCGAGCAGAGTATTCAGCGGGGCGTGCAGAAATCGCGCTCACAATCCGTCGCGTATGCACACCAGGCGCCGTTGAATAATTGACTAACGTTACAAAAATTCCCGTGCCAGCGCGACGACGACGAGGCGGCGGAATGTTCGATCATATCCGATATCCGAAAAGATCCCTCCCAATTAACGATAACGAGACGAATCGAAAGCGCGACGATGCGTTCGTCTCGTTTACACGTGAAAAAGCTTCGCTTCGGCCCCGAGAAACGCTGACGTGGCATCCATCGCGGGTCCTGCGCCCTGATAAATCACGCTGCTCATTATCGATGACACCGTCGCTCGTAGAAATACTTGGCGCGCCCTTGCATCGCAGATGCACGGAGTGAAATCAGTCAGCGAGCTTCCAAACTTCCCGTGGAACATTAATTCCTGCAAATGAAAAGCGATCGCGCGTCCTAGAAAGAAAATGGGACTTGCGCGTTTCGTGGAAAAATCACGGGCTTGTAACGCGCGTATCGGGCACAAAGTGGACCAAACTGACAGGGAAAAGGGGACGAGGGACACGTCGGTGAAGGAGGATGTTGCCTGATTAGCGGTATTGTTCCGGAAACGGAGTGAATCCGTACGTTGCGGGCCCATTGTTGCTGTATTCCAATCTGGTTTGACCAGGCCTGCCGCCCTGTGAAAACAGCAAATTGCATTCCCCGCCCGGCACAAACTTGTGCAGCCTTTTCGAGCAGTGATCACGCAGCCGCGGTGAAAAGACTGCCTCAAAATTTCAGCGAAAGCAATTAGGAATTTTCCGGTTGGTCTGGACGTCATAGACGGTAAGGGAAATTTCAGTGGAACTGGTCACGGGGATTGTTTGTTGCCTCGTTGTTTCTCTTTCGCCTCCCTTTTTGCGAATTGATTGTAAGTATTCGTTAGTCCTGACTGCGAGCTAACATTTATGTCCTAATTGTAGTAATTCAAGCAGCATTGGCTGTAGGGGCCGTTTTGTTCGTTAGCCCATCAGAATAACAAGGAAGCCACGCAAAAGACCTTTGACTAAAGCGAAACGATTTTGCGGATAAATCTTGGATACGCTGGAGTGTTCCGTGGCCGGTTCGAAGCCCCGCGTTCCAGCGGGTCGTTCCGCAATGCACGATCGAAACGCGAGTCGATACGTCGCGAGCACTTGGCTATTCGAAAGCTGCATGCTGTCGATGAAACTTTTCCAATTAAATTTCTAGGATTTCGCCGATCTCGTTACGCTCTTGTCCGCGAAAGAAGATAATGCCGGCTCATCCCCGCGCATCAGATGAAACTTTGGCTCTGCGAACGCCGCGGATGATCGATAGCCCCCTATTTATTTCAACAATTTTTCTTGCCTTGTTAGGATGCTTGGGTATCTCGCTCGCTATTCCTCAATAATATTACCTCCTGCCACGGTTCGATTCGAGGCGAACCCAGGTGCCATTCTGGTATCGAGCAATTCGACACGGTGTATTGACCTAACTTTCATATTCTTCCACAAGTATCGGCTTCGCCTCGAATCGAACTGGGAGCTGGCAAAGCGTCCTCAGAAATTGGTCACTTGCATCGTAGAAATTCCGAAGCAACAGTCTCATTAGTATCGTGAATCTTACGTTCCGCCAACCGATTCAGCAAAGATCGCGGGAGCACGAGGTAGAAGCGAATTCGTTTGATCGGCAAACGACGAAGGGCAAGAAGATGATACCGGGGAGACTTTGGCGAAAGAAATTCCCTCCGGGATTCGATTGTTACGCGGCATTGGGAATATCGATTCGGTGTTGGGTGTTCGGCCGGCCTCCTCGACGACAAAAGAAAGCAGAGAAGTCTCCCCCGACCCGTTCTTCGGGGCGACGTGATCGACATAGATGGTCGAAGGCTATTGTTCGGGGCCGTCGTTACGCGACGCAGTTCGGTCGTCGTGTAACTCCATGGAACAATCCCTTGTACCCGCTGCTTGCACCCGCTGCACCGCCGCCCATGTCTGTGTGCATGCATGCGGGCGTGTCTCACTGCCAGAAGCATCTCGCGAGGAATCAGCAGCCAAGATTTTCCACGCCGAGATCCCGGGAATTCCGGAAGAATGCAATGCCAATGGGATTCTTCCCCCGCGATTTAGAAACCGTTTTTAGATGGGAAATCGTAAATGGAGCGGACGAATCCGAGATCATTCGTGTCCTTAATTCCAGCTGGGAGCGAAACGGTAGATCGAACGATAGTGTTTGCATAGAGCACACTTCCTTCTATTCGGCGAACAGTGCACGAAGAGTGCTGGTAATAGAAAGTAAATTTCCTACGGAAGCACCGTCGGTTGTAAACACGCGTGGGGGTGTACAGGTTGAAATAATTAAAAGTAAAATTCGTGCAATACCGATCGCTGAATTTCCCGGGCACGTCGGTTACGCGGAAAGGAATCGACAACGTGACGTGCAAAATGCAGAGGGGCCGGCGGCAGGGAAAAGCTCTCGCGGCGGAAGTATATTTTTTGCAAAATCTGTCTTCGTGCTGTGAAAGGTAGGGGTTGCGGTACCTGGGAGCGGAGGGAGGCCTACGCAAATTGCCGTCATATTTCGCGTACAATGGAGGCGAAATTGACTATCCAGAAGCTGGCATTTGCCGGGCAAAAAAGGGACTCCAGAGACTTCCTCTCCTCTGTTCAATCCATTCGATCGTCGATACACCGCGCCACCGTTGCGAATCTTTTCATTGGGCGTTCCGTTGAAATTCCATCGAGACGTCAAGCCTCTTCTCCTGCGAATTTCAATATTGCTTGATGAATATTGGACAAGTGTCTGCCTCCTTTATTTGCCACGTGACTTAATGGCTGTAAAGTGTGCCGGCCGCAGTAGTGCAAGCATGCGTATAGTCAGACCGTGATCGATGGGCCAGTGAAAGCATCCAGACCGCGGTCAAAAGTCTCTCGGTCGCGGGACGAATCTGTTTATCTTATGGTCGAATGCCAGCTGGAGGCCAGTGAAAAACTCTTCCATCAATATTTGACTAGGGCAAAGAGTAATGAACACATCAATGTCTACCGTTACACCCTTGCGCGGTGTAGCGGCCACACACTGCATAATGAAGAACCGCGAACGCAGCCAGTCAACTCGTTGACTACCAATCCAAATTGGGGAAGTACCGTCAAGGACCCAGTTCCTGATCAGTTAAGAGTGCAAAGGGAGCAGTTTCTGATCACCTACAGATCAGCCTCACTATGAGCTATCAAATTTTGCGTATAAATTTACAAATACTTCATAATTATTTAGTAATTTGTTAGAATAAATTTGCAATAATAAGCTTATTATTTGGTATTTATATACTAAACTGATCAGGAATTGGGTTCTGATCAGGAACTGGGTCCTTGACGGTAGTTCTATTTTTGCCAATACATCGATAGTCGATAGATGTGTTTCGAAGACTGGCGAACAAATAATCAGGCATCACACTGGTCGGACCAAAAAAATATGCAGTTCAACGCGAAGCCCTCTGTACACAAGCCCTCTGTATACTGCTCGGAGCGTTATGCTGGTATCCTCCCACCGTCTGTACAACGCTACCGACCAGAAACAATTATTACTATCCGGCCAACTCAAACAGTCTAGCCTACAGAGGCCGGTTGGCAGCATCTCACAGCAGGTGCACGATGTTGCGCCGCGTGCGTGTCAACGTGCGGGCACGTACCCGCGTGCGACGTTGAATCGCTTGGTATGTCAACGACTAGGCCATCTAGTCCAGCACGGAATGATCAGCGTGTAATTGAGTGTAGCGCAGTTAATGACGTACCACTTGGTAGTCGTCCGACGAGGATCCTGTCAGCCGAAAATTGCCAGCGCTGGCTCTATGCTTCTCTTCCTGGGCCTCATCTCGTTCACCTCGGTTACCTATTCGGTTGCCGTACGAAGCAGGTGCGAAAACGTTCGCGATATGCGGTTTTAGTTGAACAGAAAGCCGGTGTTGGCATTAGCCTGTCGGCAGTTCGTGATCCCGGAGTTTCGGGGTAATTTAATTTATAAATATGTAACTTGCCGCGCGAATAAGCTGCCGCTTGCAGCGCGTGAACATTGTAGACGCGAGCGTACGTGCGGTACGTGTAAGGGCTCGGGCGGTGGAAACGTTGGCTTGTACTACTTGCAACGTTCATACCGTCAGTAGTCCATTAGTAGAAGGTCTATTGTATTTAGTTGTCAGACATCAAGCTCCGTTGCTCTTTCTCTATCCCTCTGCCGGTCTGCCTGCCTGTTGTCTGTCTCGCAGCCTATCACCGAGCGAATCGAAACTCATTCGGTTACGCCTCTCAGCACAGCCTCCCTTCATTTGCCCCCGGCAGCCGGATAATATCCGCGCCGCGGAGTCGCTTATTGGGTAGTCGTCTAATCGACTGTGGAGTTCGATATACGCGCCGTAGGCATGCCAGTTGCCGTCTTGCGCCGCTCCATTCCCTCGATTAGTCTATTTAACGGCGCTAATTGGACGCGAAACTGCGCGTCGTTAGAGGGCCCCTGCTTCCGCGAGAAGCAGCCCTCCTTTCTTTCCACGAGGCAGACACCGAACAACAGTCTCGGATTGGACCCCTTAGATAGCGGCGTGCCAGAAGAAACGCAAACTTTCGAGTTTGGTAATTCGAGTTATCTGCTCCTACCCCCGCTGAGAATACAAGCGGGATTATTTAAGGACCGGTTCCAACGATTCAATCGTGAGAACGACCATTCGCAGGGATATTGAGTTAGGAAAATTAGCACAATCGGGTGACCTGGTTTCGCGAAGTTACGCGAAGAGGTTTCGAGCTATCGCGAGAGAAGAGGTCATAGGTACCCGAGATACTTTAAGCGGTTTAATTCCATACGGACTGTCTCCTCCATCGTCCGGTCCCTGTTTTATCATATCAAGTCTTTGTTGCTGTAAATTGTTCCTCTTCCACGCAACATGTATCGAGCTCCGTAAAAGTGGATTATCTCCGTCAGGAGGCTCTACTCCCTATTCGATTTAAGCACCGGATATAGGGGGAAAGTTGAAGGTTGTACATTGGTCGTTCGATATCGAGGACCGACATCAGTGTTTGACTAGCCTCTCAATCTCTCCGGAGTTTTCCTTACTTCCCTTCTTATCTTGATCGACTTATAGAAAAGATAGAGCTATACCTTTTTACGCGTTCTCCTCGCTCTCCACTCTGATCCCACGGTACATACAGATCCACCGGCTTTGGAAGATCTTACGATCTCGTAACGAAAGAACGCATCGCCCGAGATCGATCTGTTTAGGGCAGGCTGATATCGCGGTCGTGAAAAACGTTGCTACCTCCAATGCTGCTCTTTATCTGCGAATACCGTTCATTTCTCCGGTGCTTTCGCTTTGCAACCAGCGAGTTCTCTTCGCCCTACCGGCCTGTGATTCAATTTCATCTAAATCTTTGTTCCCTGTTCTTCTGTTTCAGGACTTAACGCGGGTCTAGTGGGAACAACATTTAGGTGCTGGGCCTTGAAGAGCGTCCAGCGGAAGAGACTGAACCGAGTGGATAAATGACAGCGTGTAACGCCTCGTACCGGTGTTTCCGCGATCCCCATCCTCCTCGATCCAAGTTCAGCACGTGGAGACGATAATGGGGACAAGATTGAAAAATTAAGCAGGAACGATCCGTTCCTCCTCCCGAAACTTGCCTCAAGATTCGTAGCTGCGAATCCTCGCTTGCGCTCTTTGATCCTGACAATCCAGAAGGGCAAGGGAGACGTTAATTAGTGCCAATGAACGAATCTGATGGTAAGCCCCAGTGATCATTATTTAAACACCGGGCCGATCATTTCCTCTTACGTTTCTGTCTCCTATAAAGTTGGTCAAGTCGAAGTTCGAGGAGACTCGGAGCGAGTAGCTAAGGGAATTCCCAAGTTTCGCGATGCAACCATTTTCTTGCGATGGGTTCGGGCCTGCTTCTGGGGTAATTGCAGCTGCTTTTATAATTTCGACCGGCTACTTGGGTGAAAGGAGCACTTGGAAACTTGTCAGACAACAATGTGCCACGGGGAAAGAAGGCGCGGTTGGCGGCGTCTGCGCGATCGTCGATTCGTACTACTGGGCGCCGCTATCCGGGGAACGATGATCGAACCAACATCATTTCGAAAATCTCTGCCGTCGTTTCGAAGGGCTTGGAGATATCCTCTCGAGTAAGATGGAAAATCTTCAGGATAGATTCGGGAAGAAAGATTCCCCGCGTCACTGATAAGCGGGGCCGGGATCACGGAGGAAAGCCGTGCGTCCGAAATAGCTTATCTCCTTTTTCCTTGCCTTCCGCCCGCGAATGACGAAGAGTAGGTGAGCCAGTCGGCCGATAGCGGACTCCAGTTTCCCTTCGAGCCTGATAAGTGCTGATTTCCATAATGGTCCCGCGTGCCAGCGCGCTCGTTTACGCCCGAGTCCCCTCGGTGCACTCTCTGACGGCTTATCAGCCTTCAGACTCCGAAATTGATGGATATCAGATTGATTTGCAGTAATTTCAGCCGGCCGTTAAACTTTCATTGTGATCCAATCGGAACGACGAAGGGATCGAAATCGCAAGCGCCAAAGAATACGAACGTCGCTGTCCACTTGAGTTTCAATTAGGTCTGCAAAATAGTTGGATATCTCGGTTCAACCGCGCGCCATCTCCATAGAGCGGATATACTTCACTGGCCTTATCGAACTCGCAAACTTCTCGTCTTCTTCCCGTATCCGAGGTACTCCCCCGCTCCTTCTTTACGTATGCACGCTTTACTGACAGTCGTTTCGCTTTATCTCGCATCAAAGACCCAGGAATGAAAATTCCCGGCACGAGATGAGAATTTGAAACGAGCGAGCCCCCGGGATGGATGGAAGGGCTCCGGCTTCGGTGTATTATTCTTCTGTTTAGAGCACCGTCGATGAGCTCGAACCCGCCAGGAAAAAGGTCGAGAGGTTTCTCCGAGGAAAGACTTTCTGCTCGATTTCGCGCGGCTTAAAAGAGTTGATAAAGTGCCGCGACGTCGGAGGCAATTGTACCCGAGGAAATGATCGAAAATCCCGGAATAAAAGCTTCCCATGGTGACGCCGGTTAGCGTGGCCGAGGTTGATCTGCAAGTCACGCGAATAATATGATTCCGGTGGCCCGTAGGTTGGAAGGCTCGGCGAAACCATGGGAAGCGAGGTCCAGCCCGGACTCTGAACCAGTTGCAATTGAAATTTCAGGGAAAACCGCAAGCTCGCGTCGGGGAGGCGCGCGTTTAGCGCTTGAGCAGGCCTAAATGAAGAGCGATCGTCGCGGGGACAGGTGATCGATACCGATTACGAGGAGCGGCCCGCTCGTGTGGGTGCGGGTGCGGGTGCGGGCGCGCGCGCGCGGATCTCGCAGGGTAATCGTGGCGAAAGTACGCGAGGGGAGGGCCGGAGAGCAAGATGGAACTCTTCCTGATTCTCGTCTGTCTGATTGCGCCGCCCACCCTCTCGCTCTCGATCAACAGCAAGATCAATCCACGGATCGTTCAGACCCGGTACGGCGAGGTGCAGGGGGTCATACGGTCCTTCGACGCCAAGTTCCTCAAGCCAATCGACGTCTACCTAGGGATACCGTACGCCACCCCTCCGGTCGGGGGTAACAGATTCTCGCCGACCAGGGCGCCCAGCCCGTGGGAAGGAGTCAGGTGAGCACCAGATTCCCTTCATCCCTCTGTACATCCTTCTAACCGTTGCGCGTGATCGCCGAACCCTACGCCGTAGACGGTAAACCCTGCGGGGTAGAAACACTGAACGCGGGGAACAGGTCGTGCGTTTCGGCAAAGGAAGATGCGTCGAGAGGAAACAACTCGACTAGCTGCAGCCTAGGGAGCTTTATTTCCTCCGAACGTGCAAATATTACGCTTTCTTCCGGGGTGCACGGAGACCTTGGAACGTTCCAATTTTTGCGCACGCCTCTGAGAACATCGCTGCATGATTTTCTAAGCAAAGCCTCTCTAATTATGAGGCAAGTGGCTGGCAAATCCTGCAGTTCATCTTTTAATTGGTATGTCTGTACGTTCACGTGACTATGCGAGGCGAATTCTATTCAGAAACAGCAGAGTGTGCTTGCTCCTCCAGCTGCTAATTAGAGCCTGCAGCTTTTCGGGCCATAAATGGTTAAGTTTACGACGCACAGGGTACAATATCGCGCGTATCAGTGGAAACGCAAGACTTGTTAGCCTCGAACGAGACGAATCGGGCAGCTTTCTTACACGACAGCTGGATTCCCGAAATTTTGCAAGCGGTTTGATTTCCGAGAAATGCATTCCGACCACCGGAATCCCCTTAATGCGCGAATTCTTAAACGTATTCCGGCAGCATATTCCCTGCAAAGTTATGTCAAGCTGTTCCTTTGAAATTCGTTCAAGTATTCAGCTTCTATGCCCTTTTCAGACCCACTGCTCTGTCATTTTGCACAAGTTCGTCGCAATAAAACCGGCCTCAGATTCAGCAGTTTCCGAAACCTGCTATATCTCGTGCGCCCCTGTAAAAGCTAATGTGAAAGAACAATCACCTATCGCTAATTAGTTTACATTGACGAAGCTCGCAGCGCGTGGAGCATAAGTTTCGGATATTCTCCGGGGATGAACAATGAATTTTCATTTAAAATGTCCTCTTACCTTCGCCTCTGCGGCGAAACAAAAACGGAGATGTAATTATTCATGAGCTTAATCTACGCATATTATGCAGGCTAGAGAGACAAAAGGTGTTGGAGATATACCGTGATAAATTGCGCGCGGCAGAAGTGCAACGCTCTTCGCAAAATTTCTAGCAGCCATTGCCCGGGGAATTAAACTGTAAATGATCGCTAATCCACGATTGAAAGGAGCGAGATCGGCGAGTCTTCCTTTTCAAGCCGGGGTAGGGGACGGAATTACCGTTGATGATTCTTTGGAAAAGTTGTGGCTCACCCAAATTGGAGCGTTTCGAGGATTCGATTTATCCGGGCTATCACGGACGAGCAGGCTAAAGTGAATCCTGGCTTGCAGATTATCGGACTCGGTCAGTCCAGTCTGCCCCCAAAAGCTGCCCGACATCTCCAATGAACAAGAAGCACTGGAGCGTATGCCGAAAGGCCGGCTGGAGTACTTGAAGAGACTGCTGCCTCATCTGCGGAATCAAAGCGAGGATTGCCTCTACTTGAACATCTACGCACCAGCCATGGGTGAGTAATTCCGCGGTTTATCCGCTTACACTTCAGACATTCCCGCGAATAGGTATTACCGATCCGTCCTCGATCGTGCCAACGCTGGTATATCGTTGAGCGCGCGTTTTAAGATTCCGCGAAGTTCGACGAGAACCCTTATCCGCTGACATTTCATATTTCACGGGCCACCGAGCATGTTGCTCCGAACTCCGTGGTCCTCGGCTAATTCAGCCGCTGTTCTGCTGTAATTAGGAAAAGTATCAACGTCCTCCGTGAAATATCTGACTGCGATATGTGCAGATATGCCGATAAACGAGACAACGAGAGGCGCGAGACGGTTTGCTCCGGCGACGCGGAAACGTGAAACATCGCGGCATGCACGCGCAATATGTTTACCTCCTGCGGTGCGCGTTCGTCTCGAACCACGACCGCCACCCTCCCATCTGATCCCTCAACACCCTTCCGCGTTTCTGCCACGTCGTTCGCTCGCCATTTTTATTTCACAGGCGCTGCGTGCACCGAGCACAGAGAGGAACGGTTTCAATAATAGTACATCACTGCATTTTCTCTTCGAAATAGGAAATTTTACTTTTCTCCTGCGTCTTGCGCTCGCCACTTCTCCCCCCGCTCTCTCCCGCCGTGGCCTCCGTTTTTCTTGTAGCCTCTCTCGAGCCGGAAATTGAACGGCAAAGGCGACAGGAATGCCACGACGTTTTCTTGCGGGACGCGAAACGGTGGAAATGGGGTGGGACGGGCGTGCGATGTCGAGGGATGGGACAAAGTTGAATTGTTCGGTCAGGTTGGAATGTAAATTGGTGGAAGCGTGTATTTTCATTTCGGTCGCGTGTCGACTTATACAGAGCCTGTACAGTAGAAATCAAGACAAACATTCAGGCGATATTGGAATTGTTATCACAATTCGACATTGATTTGCTTGCAATGGCATTACTTTGCCACAAAAACTGAAAACATCTGCTAGAGCATTCGCAAGGGCATGGCAAGCCGGCGACAATAGGAAGAAAGGCTTTGCGCAGTGATTACAGTCGCACATTCTACGTCTGACATTTCCTAACCCCTGTCCCCTCGTGACCGGGTCAAACCGTTCTCATCTCTTTCGTGTATCGCGGCGTGCACATTCGCGTTTCGACAATGAAACATCCAGACGTAAATGTAAGCCGGAACAGGAAACCAGAACACGCTATTCTGCGAGTCTGCGCGCGAGCGTGACTATCCGGTACCCGCTGCCTCGGCAACTGTCCAGAATGCACAACTACCTCGGACCACCCGTTCGTCCCTGTCGTCCCCGTCGTTCTCTCCCGCTCCCGCCACTCCTTCCGCTGTATTTGAAAAATAGTCACGGTCCTTTTGCCTGGTAAATAATGCGAAATTTGTATGTACCGACAGAACAGAGAGGGCCGAGGCAGCTGCTACACGGCGGAAGCTTGAATTTTACCAAATTTCTTTCTACGCTCTTCTCGCACGTCCCTCCTTTCTTTTCGCCGTCGATACAGAGAGCTGGGTTATCCGATTGGCGTGCGGTGCGGGAGGCTTTTTAAGGAACGAGGCTGGATATTAAAGGGTGTGAATGACCCGACCGACGGGAGGTTCCGTGATTCGCTGGGCTAAATGTTGCCTAGCAACGAAGGATATCGTCTACGTTGCCATTGGTGACACGTAGGATTACCTGACCACGAATTGATTCTACGCGGAAGCAGGAAGATGCTTGGTAAAGCATTACACGTGTTTAGTGGACTGCCGATGGGTTACACGTGTTTGCTACCCCGTGATACTTGGACATTAGAGACGTACTACTCTTGTTGACCAGCTTGTGCTCGGAGGAGAAAGACGCTCGGATGTGTCAGGACCTGAAACAGCTTTTGATGCTTCGTCGAAATGATGACCCCCCAATATCCTTTCATGTTGCAAATTCTGTACATAGAAAGTTCCTCTGGGTGGATGAAATTACCGCGCCGCGCGGCTCGATCAGGCTTACAAGTTTGGATATTCAGAAAGATAGGGACGGGCGAGTCCAATTAAAGCCTCAAAGTATGTATCCTGAGCAGCGAGTGGCGCGTAGAGAGTGCAAACATCAAAGGGACGGTGCTTGCAATTAGTATTGTTGTGCCTCATTGACGGGGCTCGCGGGTTCTCGCGACAGTGGCGGGTACAGGCGACACTTTATGAAGTTACCTGTTTAAGCGCGCAACAAGCATACCATTGCGTCACAAAAGCGAGACTCCGGAGGAGCCTCATCTAAGTGCAATCCCCGGCGACAAGGACGTCGAGAGTCCTTCCGACGGTCGTTCTAAACAGCCATCAGCAGAAGTTCATACACGCCGCCGTATTATTAAATGCGGTTCTTCTTGCTCTGGCCGCGTTGAAGCGCCATGAACGATCGATCGATCGCCCAGCTTCAACCGGGGGGGTGGGGGGGGGGGGGGGGGGGGTAAAAGTAACGTCAGCCATTGTACCTGGCTTTCAAAGACACCGTTCGAACTTGCTAATTAAAGTTTCCCAGTAAATTCCAGGGCGCTCGGAATCGATTTAATTGATCCTTTAACGAGAGGGCTGAACGTGCGACGCTTGGGGGACATTTCTCTTTCAAGAATCATCTCGGTATTTGAAGAGCCACGAGCATCAAATGGCACACAATGGGAGACGCTTTAAGTTTCGAATATTTCATATCCCGAGGAATGAGTGTTCAATTTCTGCCAGGGTAGAGTATCTAGGGCACTGATCTTCAAACGGTCACATACAGTTTGACGATTAAAATTCCGGGAGAGGGGCTAGGATCGTCGTCATTTCGGTCGTAAGAAACTTGCGGAGCCACGTTAGTGCCGCTTTGAATACGCGAACAGCACGCATCAATGTTGCCGGGAAGAGGACTCGGATGAGAAACAGCCCACAGAGATGAAATTCTAAGACAGAGGAAAGAAAGTAGACAGTGGAGAGTGGGGCCATCAAACGCGAGTGGATCGGGGGATTCGCTGAATATTTCACACCGCTCGTCTCTCGTGCAGCTTTTCGAATTCGGTCTCTCTCGGCTCCTTCATTCGTCTTCGAAGTTCGACCTATATTCTTCGGGGATGAAAAATAAAGGGCCCGTAGGAGGAAAGGCTTTGCCCGTTACCGGCGCACAGTTGTTCGATTAGAGAGAGAACTTAAACGCTCCACACATCTCGTCTTCCCCTCTCTGGCGACCGCTTTTATTAATGGTCCATCTAATCCCCGTTGCTCCAGCTGATTCTTCAACCGATTCCAGGATACAACGTTAAGGTTTAAGGAATCGCGATTGATGCGTCATTTATAGATTGTAAATAACGTAGCAGAATCCCAGCACAGCTACGGTTTGCAAACGTATTGACGAGTCGCGGAGGAAAAATTTACGAGCCAGAATTTTTGGTCGCCCATTGTGCAACATGTGGCGTGGGAACGATAGCAATTGGCAATTTGAATACAAACAATTCCTATCATGTTTGACTGTTTTTTAGCTCTTCCATCAAGCACTGTGTGTTCTGAGTTGTCGATACCGACATTTTCAATAACTCCTGCCTGTATTCATTTATATGCGACTGTTACATTGGTTCAAATTGCAGTTCAACTACTACATCGCAAAAGTGAGCAAACACGTTCCTCGTTTCGTGAAACCAATTAGGCGAAATAAAATTCCAAACCAAACTACTCCTTTGAAGCACAGATTAAAATCCCCTTGATATTTGAAACTAGACTTTGCGAGGGTTAAAACGATTCCACCAATTTTTCCTTACTCAAAATTTCCCAGCCAGCAACTTCTGCGCTCGTCCAGCCGACAGTGTCGTAAAGCAAATTTTTCCTCGACGCTTGAGTGATATAGAACTGCCCTAATAACGTCGATTCTTCTTTCCGTCAAGAGAGCCACGTCGCTGGGAAGGATTTACGCTCGTGCAGGAAGGCTGCCCGGCCAGCTGACCTTCGTTAGTTTGCAGTGATTAATAAAATGACGAGATGGGAGGTGGTTCGGCCGCCATTAATTACCAGCGGCCACCGGGGACATTAGTAATGCCCTTTCAACCCGGAAATCGAGCAAGCGTCCACACTTGTCGCGTCCACTTTCCGCCAACTTTTTTCATTTGCCCGTCGCCTATGGGTGGTGAGGGCAAACGATAATTCACGGGTTCGTACCAACCCGCCGACTGCATTCTGATGTCCCGTAATTGAGGGTGCGAGGAGTGTCGCCCGCTGGGAATTATTATACAAACGAAAGGAAGCCAGACGAAGCTGAGCATTATGAGGTTAAAGACACAGAGTTGAGAATGCAAGGTTTGCTGAAGAGAGGACTTAACTTGCGAAGGCCAAGAATCCTCATCAACGCGTCATTCACAGATTCTGCGCCGCAGTTGCCATAATACCTGTCAAGCACACTCAGCCGTTCACGCGTCAGCGCGTTCGAAAGCGCCTGAAATGATTTTTCCAGTCGCTTATCCTTGCGAAAACTGCACGGAACCGTTTCCCAGGAATCCGACTTCGTTATTTGGCCGGCATCGCGTTGGGAACGCGAGGCTTGCTTAGAAACTTGAAATTCGTCCCCAAGTTTCCATCGGAAATCTGCGAATCTCGCGGCGCGGCCGCCCCGCACTCGCGATATCTGGCCGAAGCTGTCGGGTCGAGCGAGATGGAAGAAGGTGGCAAGTTTCCCCGAGTCGCCAACTAATAATCGAATCTTTAAGTTCCGGGAATTCGTTTCAACTCTGGAATACTTTGTCGCGAGGCGTGAACCTTTCTTCCCCCGAGGTACGGCCCGTGAAATTATTTGTTCGTTCGCTCGGGACGAGAGATAAAGTGGCTTCCCCTGTTCCGTCGGGAGCTTTCCTTTATAACGTTGATCCGGCAACCACCTTAATGCCACGTACCACCACCATTTGTATTTTCCCGTGTGCTATGGCTCTCTCGGTCGCATCGAATACTCTCCTCCATGCGGGGAGAGAGAACAGCCCAGCTGTGGACTGGCGAAAGATTTTCGATAACGAGAGGTTACTAACTTCGCCTATAGGTATAAGGTATTCGAGGAGGGAGGATACGTGTCTGTCAAAGATATCCGCGCAAAGTGTCGTTCGTTTGGTGGTACGCGCTGTCGCGCTGCCTCGTTAGCTCGCAAAGATGTCGTTTTAATTAATCACGCCGTAAAGAAGCGTTGTCGCGTACACCCCCCGTATCTTCCTGCCATCGTGCTAATCCTTAATGAGAAAAGAAGAGGCGAAAGCGGGGGGAGAGAGACATCAAAGACCCCCCAGCTGGCAGCGGATGAACGGTCGGCTCGCACTTGGAATACGAATTATGCCTGACAAAGGACAGCCACCCTTACATTCTCGTGCTCTTCAACTTTCTTCCGTTGCCCCCGCTGCTTCGGAGCATTCGTGTGCCGCGAAAAGGCAACCAAGCAGGAAGAGGAATCGCCGGTCTGGCGAGCACGCATTATTTTATCCAGAATTCAACCCCACGGCCCAGATTACATGCCGTGTACCGCCCAATGGCAACGTAAAACTCGCGTCGCCAGTGCACGATATCGCGTACGACAGTCGAGAGTTATCGCAGCGATTTAGCCGGCGAGCAAAACGAACCGGTAATTACGAGCCGGTTGTTTCTCAGCCACGGGCGATCGATACCGTTGCCCGCCCGTTCATTATGGATAAATAAACTTATTTACGAGAACGCCGGAGCGAAAGGTACTTTCGTCTCTACCGATCAATTAATCCGAGCACCAGTCTCGTAAAATTCAATTCGTAGCTGGCGAACGTACCGATCCCCTGTCCCGTTTCCGGCTCGCAAGTTCGTTCCCGTCAAACAGTAGAATGGGAGACCTATCGACTCTCTGTCCCTAGAACGCGAGAGACTCCGTTTAAAGGTGATAGCAGAGACCTCGGATTTTTGAATCTGCTCCGGGGCTGGTGCGTTTAACATCGGCAGACACTGAAGGGGTTGCAAAGCGACGAATGGTAAGTCAGAAAACTCGATATTCCCTGGAATTGTGAGGTCGGAGCGAAAACAGCAAGAGCGGACGAGGGGTTGTGACGCTCGTTACAGGTTGTACCGATTAAAAAACGATTTAGTGGATGATTTACTGCCGGGTCAAATTGAATCGCTAATCTAAGTTGGAGAAGTTCCCGCGAGAGCTGCGAGGACGTTGGTGAATTATGGCCATCGGAAATAGATGTCATCGACCTTTATGCGATGGCTCTCGATTACCTAAAACTGAACTTTCGCGTTCAGAATTGTCCCAAGTCGCTGACTTTCGACGGGGGGTGGCCCCGGCTCCGCCGAACATATGGGTCGAAAAAGCTTCGACGTTTTGATTAAGAGGCACTCGGTGAAAGCACGCTGGGATGGCGGGCGCTAAGAGTTATATCGCTGCTCCGAATTGGAAATTCTTATGCATCCAGCAATAAGTGCTTCCGACTTATTTGTCGCCTTCCTGCTTCCGCATGCAAATTATTAGTTTGAAATCGCCGCACACGACGAGGGCAACTTATGAAAAGTCGAATGGAGTTGCAAAATCCGTGGCTCGTAAATCAAACGAGGCTAGACAGTCCCGAGTTTATCGTTTGCGTCTTCGCCTCTACTCTTCCGGCATCAACGGCTTGATTACCCCTTTCTGTTCTGCCATGCCCTCCTTCTAGTTTTCTCCTTTACTCGAGCAGAAAATGCACGAACGAATCGTTCCGAGCACGCAACATGCCTCCGGTACATCGATTTTGTCGGTTCGAATACAGCCCCGTACCATCCGCAATGAAACAATTGCTCCAAATGCATCCTGACCTGGCCGATTGCTTTTATTTAGTTCTCAGCCAACCGCTAGCCCGCCGCGAAATTTTACGCCGTTGCTGGAGCTGTGGCCGCTAAGGGTTGTTCTCTGGGAACAATGGAAGTCGGCCCCTGGTGAAATTGAGAATGTAATTGGCCACCCTCGATGGCACCGCTACCCGTTTCCGATGCAAACTACTTGGAGGTTGCGCGTTGTCGCGCTGCAAACAGCAAAAGGGTGGGTTTTTGCAGTTCGACACCCGAGACCTGTTTATTTGCTTTCGAGCATGTAATTAATGAAACGAGCACGCAATTTGTAGCCCTCGTTGCAGGCGGTCATTACGAATTACGGCTGCAGAACATGCATTTAGAGATTCGGATGTAAAATATATAAGGTAAAGGCACCAGTAGTTGACCAGTTAAGAGAAATCCTTCACGTAAACAATAGTAACTAATTGCTCTGTCATTAAATAGTGACAGTCGCTGCCTAAAGATACTCTTTAAGCTTTCCAAATTATGTAATGAGAACGATTTTTTAAAAAAGGTATGCTATAAAAATTTTGAAACCATTTTTCAAAGTTTAGTAACTGCTTCAGAAGTTGACCATCCTTGAAAATGAAAATACTAGTAGTTGACCCTATGTTGGTCAGTAATTGACCACCTATACTAGAAAGAGAATTAAGGCAATGATGTAGGTAATCGTCTTAGCATCGTTTATTGTCAATAATTTAGAACAAGTTAGAACTAAAAAGGAATGTGAAATTAAAAGATTTCAATTCCATAAGGAGTCCAATTCAGGAACAGATTAGACATTTCGAGTTTTCCTCACTTTCGAAGGTTTAAACAAATGATTGCAAAATTAGATGTTTTGGTACATATAGAATCGTGTTCTGCGGGGAAAGTAACTAAACAAATATATAATTATATATTTATACAAATATATATGTATATAATTTGTTAAACAAATTGTTTAAATAAATTAATTTTATAAATCCTATGTCGAATTCGGGATCAGCGACCTCAAAAACCACTAACGATATATACAACTTTTTCGTGCATTTACCCAGCTTCTTGTGCGCCATACCTGTCAACTTCTAGAAACAATTAGAATGACAAGAGTCATTACTTGACCACCCCGCAAACTATGTGTTTCTGAGGTTAGTATAACAAAAACGGTGCATTTATCAAATATAGAACACTATGAGAGTTTAACAAGTGAAGAGTTCAGTCATAAAGAGTTAATAACCTACGAATTTTTTTACCTGAACCATACACCTGTTCTTAACAAAATCATTAAGGAAATAACGAAATGGGAACACACTACTCACCTTGATGTAAATAAACATTCGCCAATACTATTCATAATGCACTTCACACTTGAGTGTTTTAGATTTCAGTCGGTAGATGTCTTGGCACGTCAACTGCACTTTTTTCAAAAGATTGTCACTTCTAAAAACCTTATTTTTCACGTTTTTCTGAAAAGTGGTCAACCACTGATACATGGTCAACTACTGGTGCCTTTACCTTAGTAGAATATTTTCAGGATCGCCTAATCTTGCCATAGTTGCTCAAACTCTTGTTTCCTAGGAGCACAAGGTAGCCCCCGAGAGCTAGCCCTGCATCCCTTAATCGCGGGCCGTGCAACGCCACCCCCCTCAGCAAGTCGTTATTGTTTCCCTCGACCGATAATTAAATTTCTTCGTGGGACTGTTCGGAAGCTCGTTACATTTAACCCGCTTAGACGACAATCCCTCCGGTTTGTATGCGTGCCAGCGAGTGTGTTAACCACTCGTGGCCGGCGCGCGTCCATGGCCAGGGGCATGATTATCGAAGTCATTGTGAAATGTTTACTAGTTAGGGAAAGATAAATTGGTTGAAAGATGGGGAATTGTGGTCAAGTTGGCACGAACAATGTGGCGAGGTTGATAAATTCATTTAACCTAATGGAGCGGTCGTTTCGACGCTGTTCTAAACAATTAGCTCTGTTCTTATATTCCCGCAGCAAGCGCACACCCTCTGATCTTACCCTGGCCCCCCAATTGACTCACAAAATCGATACACGGAAACGGAGGACCGATAGCGCGCGAGGCACTTCGAATTTCCCTTGCAGAAACCGCGAGCACTCTAAGTCGGATATCAAT
Source organism: Andrena fulva (assembly GCA_946251845.1). Lineage (NCBI taxonomy): Eukaryota > Metazoa > Arthropoda > Insecta > Hymenoptera > Andrenidae > Andrena > Andrena fulva. Next base: position 52,338,419 of record OX276329.1, on the reverse strand, counting down.
CTTCACCTGGGGCATTTTCGCCGCGAAGTAGAATTCCACGACCCATGGCCAGACATACCGGCGACGAGGAATTCACGTCCAGATTGCTGGCGTCCCGGGCGCACGGCTCGCGAAAACGATATCCGGGGTCGTTGCGATTTGGCGACTGTTCCCGTTTATTCGACGTCCCTGGGACCACCTATGCAAATGTTCGTCATCCCTCCTCACCGTCAACGGGGGTGTCACGCGCATAAAACAATCACGTCCTGGATTGTCCGGTGAAAAAGAGACGCCGCCAGGCAATACGTTCGCACGCCACGCGTGTCGTGTAAACGATTGTTTGGTTGAAACGCGACCCCGGATTGCGGGGTGGGTTCGAGGGCGATGCATATTTTAACAGCGAAACTTTGCGCCCGGGGACTGAAAATTGCGCAAGCTTTCGTTCAAAATAACTTGGGACAACCGAGGATCGAGTTCGTGGCAGCGAGAGGAATCTTTGTAACTACTTTCACGAGTAGTACGCTTGCACGGGTAGAGAGACTTTTATTAACTTCACCCTTAAACACATTCTTTCCTATTTATACGAACATACTGAAAGCACCGGGCTGCTGCACGTATCACCGCGAGGCAGACTGAAAGGTAGCCGGAAAAACGAGTGCGTCCCGTCGTAGCTACCCCTTCGCGTTTAACGTCAACCCCTAATTTCGGAGTGACGCTTAGGCGGTGCAACCCCGTAAACAGGCATCGGTGTCTACACAGAATGTGGGAACACAAAAACGAGAAAAACGAGCAGGAAAAGGGCGACAGCGTAGAAAAAAAGCTGGCGCTCCGGAGGTCGGTGTGAGAATTGAAAAAGAACAATGACGAAGGTGACGCGGAGGCACTCGGACGTGAGCAAGGAAGGGCGGTCGAGGGCTGTCGGGGACGAAGGAGGGTTGAACGCTCCCGTCAGCAGCCAGAGGGATGTAAAATTGCAAGAAGGCCGCGTCTCTCTCGACAAACTCTCGACAACCCTGAGAGTATGTATTTCGTGCCGCGCCCCCAGCCTCTGCGTGCGAAAGCGATGGTCACGCTTATTCGGGATTGTGTACACAACAGATGCGACAGAAATTGATACGATGGCTGTTGAAAAGGTGATTTCGCTGAGCTCTTGCGAGCCAGCCACCGTCGCGTCGTCAGACGTTCAGCAGCCGGAGTGCCGTTGACGCTGTATCGTCTCCATTTTCGAGGGTTCATCGCGATTCCTTGGTCCACGGCTACACCACCTCCCTCATCGATCCCGATAGAAACGACAAACGATTATGCAAACGAGCCTGGAGATACCGGGGAACCGAAGTTCTCTCGGTGACGAGCAACGGATGCCCCGTTCGTGAATCATTCCCCGGTCAGATTGATCGAACGTACGAGGAAGCGATCGGTGGAATTGGCGATTGTGCGAAGGACGTGGCCTATCTATCATTCGGGCTACGTCTCCGGCTATCGTGGATCCCGGCTCGATCAATCAGACCCTCCGCGCGTCTCCGTCCGACCGAGAGCTTCCCTTTCTTCGCGTGTAACTGCGGCTAGATGGGTGTTTTTTCGTCGTGCAACTGCAAGTTTCTTCCGTTGCGGCTGAAACACAGTCGCGGGTTATCGATCGTTCGCCCGTCCGAACCTGGAGACTGGAGACCGTTGTCGGGGGGCGGATTTCGCCTGTTCCAAAGCTTTTTCCAGGCTGCAGGATCGCCTGGTGACGCGGCGGGTGTGCAATGAATGGTGAACGAAACATCTTCGCAGGGATGTTGCAATCTATGAGGCATTGTTTTATATTCAGAGATGCAATTGTGCGGTGGGGCACTCGGGATTTAATCTTGGAAGGAACCGAGTTGAAGGGATAGAAATGCTTTTTACTGCAAATTCAATAAAATTCATTAGGTGGTTATAAAAATTTATTTAAGGGGTCTCCCTACTTTGACGGCCAGAAAAGGAGCGCGATATTTGGGATTTTTTTTAAGAGAAATCCTCAAATTATATTAATTGAAAACTTTATGCCTGTATTTGTACATATTTGGGCAACATTTTAAAAAAAATTAATTAAAAAGAAAACGGTACCTAAATCTTTAAACGCGTTTTTCTCAAAACGATGTTCTTCGAATTGGTTAGCATATCTCAAATAACCGATCACCCGATTTACTTCAAACTTGGTATATATCTTCAGCAGATATCCTATTCTCGTTGTTACTAAAAATAAGTCGGTTCTTGCAAAATTAGACTTTTGCGACTTAGAAAAGCAGCGAATTTTGTGCAGATATCAATGTCTGTTTTAGACGCTGCCATTTTTGTTTTTACTTTCCAATATTTCTCATTTAATCTAGTTCAGACGATAACCACACTCATACAGATTACTACAAATTTTTAAATTTTCTATTTCAGACAGCTACAACGGCGAACTTTGTAACAACCACGCGCATATGATTTTTGTAAGGCGCTGTATTTGAAGAACTAAAACTCCGAAGATAACCACTATTTTTGCATATAATTTTTTTTGCATCGTCTCTAAAGTTTGACAAATAAAGCCACGAAGCTGGAAGTAAATATATTTAATGGTTTTGTTTTAAAAAATTCCCAAAGTTCGCATCATTTCGAGACCCCTTAAAGAATAAAATCCAGTTTCCTTTTTTATTTACAAAGTCCCTTCTTTGGGGTGTAACAGGGCCACTTTGCCCCCCTCTGGGCGCGCCACTGCAATTAGGAGGGAAACATTAGCTACTAAATGTGCGATTCTTTCACAACAACACAAGAATCCAATGTATCAACTGGAAAAAGTGTATCCACATTAGCGTCGTCAGATCCACGTACGACTCACCATAAAGCTGCGGGGGCTTCTTCGCGGCGTCGTGTTTTCTCCTTTTGGTGAAAGAAGTCACGCCGGCGTACACTTTAGCAACGTCCCCCGACATACGTGCCCCGTATTTCGTCCGGTTTGATCCTCTTCTGGAGCAAGAAGGCGGGGCCGGTCACGTCAGCCGCTTATTTACCGATATATGCTGTCGGGGGCACAAAGGAGAATCCCGGTTCCACGGACGTGAAATCGCGGGCAAGCTTCTTCGCGTGTCGCATTAAAATCATCCGCGCAGTGTGACACACAGCTCTTGCTACTCGCTGGAGCATCGAATTTACGGCTTTCTCTTTCGTGAAAAGAGGCGTCTTACCGTCGGCGAGGGTGCCTCTCCCGCGAGCAGAAATTCAATTTCCCTGGCGACCGAATCTTCACGCGACTCCTCCGGTTCTTAGCGCCATTATCCGGCTGTACGCCATAAATTATGGCCGGCTGAACGAACGAGTTTGTTCATTTAAATCGACCGTTCGTTCGTTATTTGCCAATCACGGCGGCGATCGCGTGCGTCGAGCAGGTCGAACAAATCACGCGATGCGGTTCAGCTATTGGCCGGAATCAATATGCATTTGTTTCTTCGTCGACGATTGAAAAGCTCCGCTTACCTGGGTAGCATCGATCATTTCCGTTGCATTAGGACTTCCAGCAACCGCGGTTTCGAGCTGAACGGCGCGGTAAATTATTTGGTGCGGCGCGCGATTATTCTTATGGCACCGCGGCAGATGCCGCGGGTAGGGCATGCATTCTTCTGGAAATGGACGTTAAACGTGTTTCACTCGATTCCAGACTTATCCTCGTTTTTCTTGGCCGATCCGTTCGGTCGTGTCGTCGGGCCGCGTCGCGCGGAATAAAGAAATTTGAATAATGCTCGTTGAAACGAAGCTCGCGATGTAAATAAAACGATAACTTCCAGGCTTCCAATTTTCAAGCAGGAGTATCTTTGGCAGCGGCAATCGGGTCCTCTTTGGCCGTGATCCAAGGCACGCTACAGCCGCATTAAGTTCCATAGAAATTCGAAAAATATCGCCGCGGCGAGTCAATCACTCGCTCGCCCCGCTTTCCACCCCCGCGCGAATTATCCGCGAAACTCTGGCCAATGCCGCGACAAATGTCCGGAAATTACCCAAATCCCTGTTGTATTATTATTTGTCGCGTTATCCCCGCTCTCGACTGCACACGGATAAAAGAACATATTTGTTAATCTACGGGTATGGCAGTGGGGTATCGCGAATTCCCATCGTATCGGATTGATACGATCGCCCGTCAGATTGTCGGTGTACCAAAATGATCGATGCAGCGCTGTCGCGCGATCCATCAGTCGTTTCAATTTAACCGAGAGTCGACAAAATTGTTGAAAATCTGTCGCGCGTTTAACTCGCGCTTCACTGTAGCCGGAAAGGGAACCGTCTCGCATAAATTTCGAGGATCTTGGGAGAAATCTAAAGGCAGTAGATGCAAGGAAACGATGCTTAGGAAAAATTATCGTCGGACTCGAGACGGGGGGAAAAAAGTGGACCGTTTAGCAAGCACAGGTCGCGGTGTAGGGGTGGTAGCAGGACATTTCACCGGCAGCCTTCGCTTTTGCACCCCTCCAAGTACTGCCCGCCTCCTTTCGCACTTCTCTTCTCCAGCACAGCCGAGCAACCCCGTTTCTCGTCGTTTTCCGGCATCGCCGTTGCCTTGCACTTTGTTTTGCGCCTTCCTGCCGTTCCGTCTTCCTCCGGCGGCGTTTCCTCTCCTTTTCGAGAGGGGGGGCGGGCGGAGACGCGGCGGCACGGCTGCTGATACGGTGTTGGCAACTGTTTCGAGTACTTAAGGAACCAGGGGAAAAGTTTTGGCCCCTGCCAGCAGCCAGTCCTCCAGCCCACCGATTAAACCGGCCCCGCGGCTCGCCTTTGTCGCGCGATTTCACGCCGTAAATCCATGGAGAAGGGCGCGAAATCGACCGGCCGCTCTCCACGACCCGGCGCCACCTTTCACCGCGATCTCTCGCGACAGACGCGAAACCCGTGCACGATCGGACAATAGTAATCCCGTGCTGGCAAGGAGGTGTGGTGGTGGATCGTATTTCAGAGTCAAGCGCAGAACCACCCGGAACAAGTGGGATCGGTTGCCGCGAGTACTCGCACGCGAATACCGGGCCGAAGGGTGGGGCCCGTGTCGGACCTGAAAAGAGCAAAAATCCATTTGTTACCCGCGGAACGATCGGTAAAGATTTATCGAGTTATCGGGCCTGTGCCTGCTCGAGCACGCCGACCAAATGCTCGAGCTCTACTACTTGCGACGCGGCTGCTCTTCCGTCTGCTTGCGCTACTTGACCATCGCCGCGACCTCCGTCGCACTTTGCCGCGTGCTCGGATGCGTCGGAAGATCGCGATCGCTTGGACTTTAAACGTAGAGCGACGTCTATGGTGACGGATTTAGGGAACGGCTTCGCAAAGATCTACTTAGGAACAACGGTAATTTGATTAATTCGAGAGGGCGGCATGACATCCTCCCCGTTGGCAAATAGGGGAGAGGTGCTATAAAAGGGACACTTTTGTTTAGCGTCCATTTCTGACAATGTCGTTATAGGTATTTAAAAAACAACTACATCACAAGAAAGCGTGTTTATTTCCCTTCGATAAAAGTATATTGCAAACTCATCAATTGTAATAGAAAATAAGAAAATCTTCGATTTTCAAAAAAGTGGGAAATGTCCCTTTTACGACTAGGTGGTTTTAAATGGGACAGTATAAGTGATGAAAGGGACACGTTAATAAAAATAAACTTATTAAGTATTACAATTATAATTCTAAATCTTAATGATACAATACAACGAAATCTACGAAAAACTCTTTGTAGTATAAATCCTCAATATTTTATTATTAATGTCACATGGAACAGAAAAAATTGAATGTGCCTTTTATTCCGCATGACTCATTGGCCCATTTACCGCAAATTTACATACAACTGTTGCAAATTTATAACTTATAACGAGGGCTAATTTATTGCCACACATTTTCTTGACGATAAAGTTTGTCGCTTTGAATAGTCACTTTATTAATTCTTAAATTTGATACAATACGCCATCAACTAATAATTCATAATTTAAAACAATGTCATCTATGTATCAGATGATACACTAATAACTTTACAGGAAAGTATAATACATATAGTGTCCAGCAGTACATGTGTATGAGAGGGACAGCCATGAAACGGTCGTCCCATTTAAGACTTGTTATGCTGTCCCTTTTACGACTATAAGTGAGTTTAATATAAAATAACCGCAAAACAAAGAAAACAATTAATTAAGCTTACCTGTTAAGCGTTTTCGTTTCAGTTGAATATAGGCTATTTTAATGATATAACACTTTAACACTTTGTATATATCTTAATCTCAGAAAACGACACAGAAAACCAATGAAAATTTCACTTTTACTGCCGAAAAACATCAACCGTGGATTACTACTCTGTTGCAAGTGAGACCGCAGGGAAGTTTACGTCAAATGACTAGCTACTTGTTCGCACGTATATTCGATGCGACCCGAGTTCTATTTTCGAGTCGACGGAGGTTGTAAGGCTCCGTCCGAAATGTCTTGACACCGGAATCACGTGGATACCCTAAACGTCTTACTGAATTAGGGTTAATAAATTGATGCACAGTTGTCTAATAAGTAATAACAAAAACTATATTTAAAAGAACTGTGAACTAAAATAATGAAGTGAACAATTAAACAGTGAATTATGAGTGTGGTTCGTGTGAGTCACGTACGAACGCGTTTCGTCTTTTTTGTATAACCTTTCGGTCGAGAGCTTTTTCTGAGACTGGTTTTAGTTGACCCGCTGCCGGACTCGTCCGATTTCTTGAAGTGAGTCCGGCGTGGTGGCTTTTACCTGATTGGCCAACGTTGTCAGTGTCAACCAATCAGGTAATTTCCCTAGGACCAAACGCGCCATCTATTCCCTGCGCCCTTGGCGCGCCTTTTCTGGGAAAGTGGCCGAATTTGGCGGGAATCGCTTGGTCAAGAAATTTGGCGGCAGAGTTTTTTTACCTGCTCGCGTAAGACGGCAAGAAAGCGCAAGAACGCCCACATCTGCATTGCACTTGGGGCGCGTTAACCGGCGACCCTTCCGGTGGTGCCCATGAGGTGGTCAGAAGCGTTGGCCTAACCTTGCATTTATGGCGACCTTCTCACTTTAATTGCCGAGTGACAAATTGGCCCTTGCAACGGTCAAACTGTTTAATAAAGTGTGCAATGCAGATGTGAGGATCCCAGGAATGCCTACTAATAAATCAGTACCCTTAACGGTAAATTTAAGCCCGACTATTTTCTCCGCGACTCTATGCAACGCGGAACACTACTAGTGTTGCCATAAACAGGAAAATAACTTGCATGTGTAATGCGTTTAGAATTTTGGAAATTCGATTTGTCCCATTTAAGACGTGTCCCCTTTATAGCACCTATCCCCTACACGGATGAATTTATTTCCTTAGCCCCGAGTGGAAACCCCTCTGTTCGTTGCGCCGACGTCGGCGCGTTATTTTAAAAGACGACCCCTTTAATTAAAAGGTTCCATCGCACACCAAAGCGGAGTGTTTACTCTTCCTTGGAGGAAAGTCTTCCAATTTCACGACACCGTTACTGGGTAAATTCAAGAGGGGGATAAGTTTCATTTCGACAGCCAGTCCGTACAATACGCGTTCCCTTATTTGTCTCGTACTGTTTTCCGTGGAAATTCCGCTCTGCCTGCGAAAGCGGCGAAGAAGAAAAAAAAACCTGCTGCAACGTTTAACCCGGGGGCTCGTGAAATTGCATCTCTTTGTTCGTCCGGCGACCGTGTCGCGTTCGTCCATGTAATCTTGACGGTGTTCTCCAGAAACAGCGATACCGGCGGATTCATATTTCCTTCGTTGCGCGTAACTCGATTCGCCCAGATTTGACGCGGCTGTGGCATCGAGACGCGATAGAAACACTGCAGGTACGACGCGAACCTCGGCACACCGTTGCATATTAATTCTTAGCGTCGCCGACGAAAGCGGGAGGGACGGGCGCGAGGATGGTGAAACACGACGACGGGGACGCGAGTCGTGTAGGTGGCAGAAGAATCGGCCGAGGACGAGTCTTTTGAAATCCACCGTTGCTTGGCGGTGTGTCTGTTCGCGAGCACTTTTGCTTGGTCGTCGCCGCTGCCGAGGAAAAATTACGTCTGCCGGCGGCGTAATTGAAGAGGGCGAGAGGAAAAATGGTATCAAGTGTCGGTCGAAGAACACACGGCATACGTTTACTGGGTTCCTCGCCTATACGCTCCACGCCCTTCTACTCGCTGCTTATTTTTCACGCTTTTTATCAAACACTTGCTCATCAGCGAGCAGCTAAAGCGGCGGGGTATCAGCGCCACCGTCGTCCTAGGATCTCTCCTCTGTTAAGGGGCTGTAAACCCTTGGCTGGAACGAGGCAGGCGGCTGATTTCCGGGGGTGCGAGCGTGTGTGCGTCGCTGTAGCGACCGCCTGTACGCGTCGGGGCGCGGGGGAGGTGTGTTCTTTGTGGCGGGCACGACTGCGGCGACGTAAAGTTGGCGATATTGCGAGCACCCTCGCGAAATAAAATCGTTGCAGCTTCCATCCCCTCGCTGGTTCGATCGCGTCGCTCCTTCCGGAGCCTTCCTTTCTCCTTTCCTTCTCGCCGATCCCTCTCGTTTCATCTCGCCACGGATTGCACGGCAGCCGAGATAGCTAAATTAGCTGTGACGTCCTATTGTTGCGGGATTGGAACCACTCCCGCCCCGTCTTCGAAACCTGTATTGCTCGCTGGAGAGTACTATTTCGATCGGTTGTGCCTGTTGTCTCTGTACTTTCCTCTCCTCCACTCCTTCTCCTCCCTTCTTGTAATATAATTGATATCGCGGTGGAAGCGGAGCTTACGTGATGATATCCCCCAATTCCATTTGCACGATGAGAAATACCGAAGCTATTCCGAAGCGGCAGCCGATAGAGACTAATTTTATGCTCCCCGGCGAGACGCAACTATTCCGCGACCTTTTGGAGAGAGGGCACGTGGACGGAATACAGCAGCTCCCGGACTTGTGTAATGGAAATGGAGGAAAAATGCCTGCAGCGGATTCCGAAATGAAACTTTGCACAGCTAGGGCGTCGAGAATGGGCGAGGTGTCGGTTGCCAGACATAACTGTCCCGAACAGATGGCCTGATTTTTCGGCGCGCTGGGCGCGGATAAAAAATGGAGGAGGGCAGGGTTGGGGGTGGCACGAAGGCGAGGATCTCGCGCGGTTTAACTGTAGGGATTAGTTCCTGGAGGAAGCCCCGAGTTCTCTCCGAGACGAATGTCCTTTGACGGTTTCCTTCTGCCCGACAGCAGAAGCAGCCCCCACGAGTTTCGAGGGTAACGACGGCGGCGTTCGCGGGTGACAGGATGTTTTCTGATATCTTGCGAGGGAATTACGCTCCCCTGCCTCGAATAGGGGGCGAGTCAAGGAGATTGAAGAGGATTGAAATCCTGAAACTCTGGTGACGGCTCGCGTGACTCCTGCTGAGAAATTTTTAGGCAGACCCAACGTTGACAAGGGAGGGTATCGTAACTCGGCCGTCCTACGGCAAATATTGATTTATTTCATTCCATCGAGACTGTTCCATCTTATCGTTTCGTCGATCGCAACCCCTAGCTCCTCCCCCTGCGTTATTTCGAATACTCCAAGTGACGGCGATCGTTGGAACGCGAGACTGTAATTGTTATCGTCTGCCCGAGCATCAAATAGCCAGGCGTGTCACGAAGGCCGAATAAGTTTTCCAATATCTCGATGCACTTAGAAGGAGCGCCTCTCCATTTTCCCCGCAGCGCCGCCGCCCTGTCGGAGATAATCGAAAAAGATTTGGATGGAATCGTGCGGCAAGAAAGAATGCACGCCGACAGAATATAATAAGCACCCGCCCCTGTTCCATTCTTTCCTCCCCTTTCCCACCATTCCTCGAAGAAACGAGTGTCGGCGACATCGCATCGTCCGCGCGCTATCAAAGAAACACCATCGGATGAGAGGAACGCGAGAAGCAATTGTAAAAGTATTAGCAGCGCGGCAGGAACGGCAGGGGAAGGCCGGGGAAGCCCCCTCGAGCGAGAACTGCCGCCGAACAAAATCTCTGGAAAGTTGCGGGCTAAGAAAAAGCCCGGCTGCATCCAAATCCAGCGGCAGCTCGAACCGCGCTCCGCGACAATTAATGCGTTTCCGGCAGCTCGTCGCGCGGACGGAGATATCTCGGCGGAGCTCGGCACTCGCTCGCGAAAATTACCTCGGCGGGGGCAAGAAACGGTTCACCCGCCTCGAATCTCCGCCTGGAAATCGTGAGCGGGGATTGCGCGACTCGGGTCTCTTCCTGAGCGGCCGATAAGAAACCCAGTTCCCGACTGTTTCGAGGAACGATTTAAAAATCCATTTGCGCGTCATCCGGGACGAGGATAGGGCCGGCGACGCCGACAAGAAATGGAATTGGAAGCGTGCATCTGGAAGGAGACAGTTTCCATCCGACGAACTGACTTCCCGCCTCGGATAACGAAGTTATTCTCCCGGGGATCGGATTACAAGCGTCGTATACACCAGCGTCTACAGTTATACTTCTACCAGACGCCCCCAATCCGACCGTTACACCGAGCTGCACCCCTACCAGGGGGGTGGCTGTATCGTACGTTCCACCCTCTCCGTTCGATTTGCTCGATCATTCTCGCATACTTCCCATCGATGGGAATCTCGCCAGTGGTCGTACAGGCGAAGGTCCTCCGAGATTCGACCCTTGGATACCCTCTCGACGAGACAGAGTCGGTTTCAAAGATTTCCGAGCGCCGCATTACGCGCTCTCGGAGGGCTAGTGAAATTCCCAGGAGGGTATTATTCCGGATACCTGCCGAGGCGTAGTAATTTCTTGTCACTCGATTTTTCGGGGTTGCCGGGGATCAGGTAGCAATACGTGATTTAAAGGGGACGAGCGACGAACCACCGGAGAACGGAGGGAGCGGTATTTCAGCCTTTTTCAATAATCTGTCAACATGAAATATTATATTCCCTCAATATTCAGTAGCATTCTTGAATCGACCGCCACGTATAGTTGATGCAACGGGGACGGGTTTTTCGAATTACTGCCTAAAAGAGGAATTCTATCGTGGAATTTTTTAATAACATTTTATTGCGATATTTGGTATCGAAATTGTTTGGATTTTATCGACCGCTGTTTGCATGAATTGCCACGGACACTTGACGGCTGTGTACCGAAATTCCGGCGTTTCAACGTTTTTCAACTGTTGCCCGGCCCGTTGAGAATAGAAATCGGACATTTGCCTCCCGGAAGGCTAAATTTCCATTGGAAAATAGAATCTTCGGGCGACCGCTGCACGATCCTCTAAAGCCCTTCTCTTTCCACTTTAGCTGCAGTATCCCTGTCGGTCGATTTCAACTATCGTGTACTCTGTTACACGTAGCACTTTCCGCCCGGACGATACGGTTCGCCTCCATCGAAGGATTCTATCTGACAGGGTCATCAGGACGACCTTCGATCCGCTCGCCCTAGTATTTCCGAGGATCTCCTCCGCCACGGTCTCGCCCCTAATTTTCCACGAACCTATCCGTATCTTACAAATCGGAATCGCTTCTCGCATCCCTCGCGATTTTCCTTTCTAATCGAACGGATCGCAGTACTGTGTCAGGCGTTTTCGCGCGATCCTGCCCTGGTTTAGGGTTGGCCGTTAAACCTTTCAAGTCCGGTTCGATGCCATTAGCGACATCCAGGTTCGTTTGAGCTTGAGTTGAGTGAGTGGATCGTGCGGTGGACGCGGGCAAAGTGATCGCCGGCTCGTTTGCGCGGACCTAACCGCGATGATACATTTTCACGGGTCGACTTTAATCGTCAGTGAGTGCGTGGGGCTGCATGATACACCGCGAGATAGCAAATGTTGCGTTTCCGCTTTACCGTTGTTATAGGTGCTTCAGCATGCGCGCTATACATATTGTCCGCGTTACGTACACCGGTGTAATCGCACGGCGAGCTACACGCTAACCGCTATCTCTAACCGAATTGTTATGGCGGTTTCGAACAGTCGGCCAACGCGGCGCGTCGGGCACACTGGCATTATTTTCCGAGAGATTTCACGCTTTGATGCGCGTCTCCGATCGGGACCGCTGGCGGGAGATAATTCACCGGCTGGCCGGGACAGTGACAGACTACGGATTGCCAGAAGATCGGGCGCTGACCAGAGGTGGAACGGCGGATTCGAAAATCCGGGGAGAAGATAGAAATTCGAAGGTGCAGAGCGGACAATTTGAAATGGCCTGCGCGGAATTCTCGTAAATAGCGAGTGGAGGCAAACAGCGTGTTCGAGCTACTCTGCTCTGCTCGCGACAGCATCGACGAACGCGAAAAAGACAGCTGTTCCGGCGATACGCGTTAAACCGATCGAATTACGTCCGAGTAATTTTCATCGGTCGCAATTAACAGACATAACGCGCCTGCCGCAAAAAGTGAGACAATAATTTCCGCTCGATGCCCTATCCCGTTGTCGATAAAACGTAATTACGATAATTAACGGACGGGGCGGGTTGGAAATTCGGTCGAATTTGTTAGTGGTCGTTCGCAGATACCGCTTCGCAGAACCTCTATATAGAGTTTACCGTTCAATTATATTTTGTAACTACATCGCTGCTTCACATTTAAATTTCCTTTTACACCCAACACGCTTACGCGCTCTCGAATCGAGGTGTGTAAAAATTGCTCGATATGGAGAAATAGGGAAATCAGGAGGAAGGGAGATTGGAAGGATGCACCAGGCAGAATGGAAAACAGGACATGGGACAGAGAGATAGTAGAATAGAGTTAGAGAAGCATAAAGCTCTCGATGGGGAGGGCTGGAGTGTCACGTAGACGATTGCTGTTAAATTTTCTTTCGATTCGCCGTGTGCCAATTTTAACACGTTGCTTTTAACCGTATCACAGTGCGAGGCGATAAATCGATATTCAGAACGTCGCCGTCTTCCCAGCGTCTGTTTGCACTACTGGGAAAATGGAAATTAGTCGAGTCGATTTCTCCGGAACACGAAACTACGCGTAGCAGACTTTATTGCTCACAGCGGAAACTACGCTTTAATGAGAGCTCAATTGCATCTCGTCATTGCTAGCCATCTCGTCGGTCTGCGAGTGCGTAGCGCGTTGTTCCCTTCGAGATAGCAATTACGCGATGCGATCTTCCATTCAGATTGTTGTCAGACTATTTCGTACTTAATCCCTGGTGGGGTCCTTCGGTCCGCTCGTTTCCTGGCGAAAAACACTTGCGCAGGAATACGTCCACGAAGAATGTACATCAATTCCTGTCAGAGTTTATTTCCGTAAGAGCCACCCTCCAGGTTGCCGCGTATATACCGAGGAGGGTAAGAAAGGCACTTGAAACGTTTATTTCAGGGCTGGTTTGGATAGAGGTCTCTTGGCCAAGTCGGTGACACGGTTATTGGTTATGAGGATACTTTTTCCGAGTTGGCTGGACCACGGTTAAGTGTTGACATTGGAGACACAGGGCGGCTGACTTGGGAAGAAATCGAATTAGTCGCCTAACTTCCCTTGCCACTGAGGAAAGTTTATTTACCCTTCTGCCATCGAGGAAGCCTATAATCTTTCAGAGCAACTTCTTCGCGCGATAATAAAGTTTGTGTGCTTTACCCCGAACCTAGTGCCTCTTCCCTTTGACCGCCGCGAGAGACTGAGTAAACAAAAACATTATATATTAGGCCGCGTCCAGATCTGAACTGAACGCCGAACCGAACGCCACTTGAGTAGTTAGACGGAGCAAGACAAGTATATCACTCGTCTTACTCCATCTAACTACTCAAGTGCGTTCGGTTCGGCGTTCGGTTCAGATCTGGACCGGGCCTTAGGTAGTGCCGCTCTCTGCAATTCCTGGGAATATTTTTTCGGCTGAAACGTTACCACTTGGTCCAGGAAGCTCTTGATGGTCACCAGGCTGCGAAGTTGATCGTCGATTATCTACGCGAGGAATATTCCTCGATCGAAATCGCATGTATATGGGATTCCTTCGGCCGCAGTTCCTTCGAAGCATCCCCTTGTCGGACGTCGACACCGTCGAGACAACGTAAATTGTAGTGGCATCACTTTTATGACCCTCGACGCGTTCGTTATGGTAGCTAAGAAGTGCTACCCTCGGTACGCCAAGTGTGCTTAAGGCCGTGTCCTCTTCTTTTCACTCTTCTTGGTCTTCTACTTTCCTCAGCGACCGAGGGGCTGGCAAGGCGATGGGAAACTTGGTAGATGAAGGAAATTGGGGGCATACCTGACGCCAGGCAGGGTAGCTTTCGATTCAGAGCCGTACCTGCCTCGGAGCCATTAAACATACATTTCGATACTGTGCTTTGTAAGGAGGTTCTCATATTATCGTCACGAAGGCAACAGCATTTACTCCGGCGTACCCCTGACAGGTTAATATCGCCGTCTACTTTCATCCCCCCCGCATAAAAACAACCCCCCCCCCCCCCCGCGATGGATGTTATCTAAGGAGTCGCATAACCAGGGCTGCAATTGTACATTCAGAGGCAGTCGATGCGTCATAAAACTTTTTTATCGTCGACATTTACTTCGTGCCCCCTGAATTTCCCTCGGTTTTCAAGCTCCGCTCCATCCACCCGTTCTACCCATTTCGATGGAATCACACGGAACAGAGCTACCTGGCCGCCAGAACACTGGAATAGCAAAATTATAGTTTTGTTCACGGCCGTATAATTTCGCAATAAACGGCGAACGAGCGTCGTAGAAGCGACTCGCGATATCGGATCGCGAATTTATCCAGATTCCCATGCATATTTCTCGACGACCCGATAACGAACCGACAGCCCCCGAGAATCGCGTGCGCCGCTCCGTCATCTTCGCTCTTGCGATCACCCAGTAGCAGTTCGCAGTTGATAATGAGGTCGTTAAGAAGAGCAGCTACCACGACTGTAGTGTTCCTCCTCGGACCGTTTTCCCTTTTATCAGGAATCCCTTTTCCCAAACCGTTGGAGAGACAATTTCTTTCCGACGGACCTGTCTGTAATTTTAATTCAAGTGGAGGCTAGTTCGGACCTGTCGAGGAGCAGCGAATTTCCAAGGGTGCGGCCTTTGAGATCAAGATCAAGAATAGGAGTAGAGTGTTTGCACGCGTCGAGTTGCCAAAGGAAATATGAAAATAGGAACAGTGGTTCCCGTGAGCAGTTGGTAATCGGAATTTGAAATTTTGAGTTCTGTAGTTAAACGCCCAGCATTTGAGTTATACCAGCACCAGCTCGAATCGCTAGTTGCCAAACAAAAAAGGGCGCCACGTGAATTCGGACTTGCCTGAAAAATGCCGGCGGGGGCTAAAAGCTGAAGCGAGGCGTGAAACGCGAGACCTCCGCGGGCGAATTTTTAGAGCGGCGAATAAAAATTCGTTGGCGTGTCATCTTTCTGGTAACTCGACGGAAACGGAATAGGGAATAGGGCCGGGGCGAAATTCGAAAATCCTGAAACGGTTTGATGAAAGTATGGGCGACCGGGGGAAAAAAAGCAGCGGAATGGACAGGACCGTTCGAAATCAATGCGGCATGGTTTTATCGGGTGCGACGGCCAATCGAGCGGATTTGATATCTCTTTCCCGGGTTCCGACTTCCCTGCAGGCCGTATTGTCACGACACTGGCATTGTTGGTAACCTTTGTCCGATATGAAAGTTTCCTGGCGTTCGCTTCGAAATTTCAGTAACGACTTCCTTTAGTGCTGCGAGTTCTTCTTTTACGGTAGACCTCGGGCAGACAAGTAGCTCGGCTCGGTCGCCCACAATTGTGCGGCATCGCAAGAAATATCAACGGGACGGAGCATGGCCTGCCACTTTCGCCCTGCAACATTCCTCGGTAAAAGCAAAACTTTGTTTCCCATTCACGTTTGGCATTCGTCTTCGTCCTCCTATAATCACAAACAGAATTCTTGGGCCTTGCATCAAGGTGATTATTCCCCGGAAGCATGTCCTCAGGACGGGAATTAGCGATCCAGGGATACCCGAGCTCGGCTCACCCGCGCTGTGAGCAGCGGTTATGCCCCAAAATTTCGTAGGGCACAGCAACTATCAGGCCTGTTCGAAAATGCGGGGGCAAGAGCTTGCACACTGTGTGATCGGTACATATTGGGATAGGCAAAGGTGTAGACGCTACGCGGATGATTTGTTTCTCTATTACACCGGCGAGGATGCTTCCAATATAATTATATGTTCCGCGCAGATTCGGCTTTGCCGCAGCTCAAACAGCCCCCTGTTCCTGACAAGGGTTAATAAACCGCGTTTTTTATCACAGCGGAGGGAAATAAAGGGACGGCCGTAACGTAACTCGACTTCTCGCTTTGCTTTCCTTCCTTTCTAGTTGCGCGAAACACTGGATGAAATACGCGCGCTCCCCGTTACATTTGTATATCCTAAAACGTCACAGTTGCGGCTCTCGCCGCGCATTCGTCTTCATTATTCGTCATTATGAGCTAAGAGGATTCAGCGCGGATTTTTCACCGTGAACTTGCTCAGAAATCGAAATTTATGTGGCCACGGGAAGGTGTGCGCCCCGACCTTTCCACCACTCAGCGGTATTCTTCGTAATTTTTCCTTCCTTTTCGGTTAAACACTGCCTACGGAGAAGAGTGTTGCTTGTGCCTTTTATTCACCTGGCTTCCTGCTGATTGAATTATTTATCTCAGGTCACAGGTGTATAGAAATTGCAATTCAACGCGTTTCTACCTTTCCGTTAACGTGTTCGTGCACGTGCTTTTCACTTGTTTAACCCTTAGGCTGCCGCTATAGCCACTATATTGGCACGGTTCTACCCCCTCGATTCTATGGGACCTATTGACTACTCATACATAAAAATTTTTGGAAAAAAAGGACCCCTATTTTTACGAAAAAATAGCGGCAGCCTAAGGGTTAAAAGCAAACGCCTGCTCCTAACTAGAGCGTCGAAATAGTGGGGTTCAATATTTTGTAGGCTGTTCACGGAATTATTAACGTCGGGGCGGAAATGTTTTAACGGAAACGACTAGCTCGCTCAACTTCCAACTCGAAACCTGAATCATTTTCGCTAAAAATAAAATCCCGTCTATCATAACTTGAAAATTTTAGAGGTAACAGGGGCAAAAGTTGCGAGGGTACAAGGCTCGGGCTTGAATTTTTTTATTATTAAAACGGGGATATGTTTCCGTGCAGCGAGCTCTCTGCGCCTGATCTCGTCGTGGCTATTGAAATAAATGTTCAGGGATGAAACTCGTATTAAAATCTTCCTGGATATCGTATTTAAGAATGTCAGTCCAGGTTAAAATTTCCACTATCAGAGTTTTAAGAATCCCCCACAGTTGGGAACGGTGTGGAAGAATGTTCGAGTGACTCCTATCAGCGTTTTCAATTATTATGATTAGGTGGTTAAATCGTATCGGTAAATCGGGCCAAGATGCAGCCATTCGGCGATTGGATTTGCAACTCTGAGGCTACCAAGAACATTGCCATTTGGCAGTGCCTCGATGAATAGCATCCTGGGGAAACTTTGTGGAAGCTGTAGTGGCACTGTTCCGTCGATCTTGAAGAGCGCACTCGACAACTATACGGTTTCTATCGCGCAACCAATGCATTCTACTGGCTCGCGTCGCACAAGATTAGCGGACGTGTTATCGGAATTCCGTTATGATAAGTACGTTCGCGAGGAACGTGTCGCGATTTATTTCCTCGGCAAGAACGACAGAGAGCGACGTGCCGCTTCGAGCACCGCCACGTCCACGCCATTTACCCTTAACGATAAATCGATACTTGGGATGTTGGAAGTCGAACGTTAATTATCGAAGGGGCTACAGTCTCCTCGGGCTGTTTTCCTTTGAATGGGTCCAGGTTGATGTGGAAGTTACCAATATCGACACCTCGGGCCGGTATTTGGAATTTGTCATGGCTAGAACGACTAATTCTCGCCTAAGTTTCCCTTATAAAAGGTGATTTTAATTATCACGCGCAGAGCACCGTAGGGTGGCAAACGATTAAGCTCGCGACTGGAAGCACCTAGCCTGAAGACAGAAACAGATGAAGTGTTTGAAGGTGCAGCATTACAAAGAGTGACGAGCATCGACCGTCCACGTAACACGTCTAATTACAAGTTAACTCGGACCGAAACTTGCGTTCATCTCAGATACGAATGGAAGTTCTGCCGGTGGGAAGTTTCGTGCATCATGCAGCGGCATAATTACTTCGCGAAAACAGGTTCGCGACTGAAAACAATTTCCTCGAATGTTTCCCCCGAGAAAGTGGGACCATTCTCGTCAGAATTATAACTACTGCTGAAGGCAGAAGCGCTCTTGTCGCAACCAGTTACCGGCGTAATCGAATTGGCTATTAGATTACTCGGCTCTTAGATTGAATCCACGGGGGCATAAATCCTATCACGCGTGATCGAGTAGCACGCGAGGAAAGTTCGCAGGTGCGAAACGATCAGGTAGCGCGAGATGCCCCGCGGCAAGGGATGCACGGCAGTTAACGGGCTGCCATTTTATTGGCCATTCAGACATGCGGCGGTAAATCGGCGAGGAAGTTAGGCAGTCGCAGTCGTCGAGGCTTCTGACCCGGTAGGGGCTCCGAGCGCGACGTCACCAACTGCTATAAATTTTCGTAGAATTTACGGGACGCCAACGGAACTTGCTTCCGGCATCCCTGGAGAGTACTCTTTCCACACTACTCCCGCGACAATGCGAACCTATGCTTCTTCTTGCGCCGGTGTCTTCAAAGGCCGAATAACATTTCGGCTGAGCGTGTAACCGACTGTGTTGTGGGGGCCACTGGCGAGGTAGAGCTTTTCGCCACCCCTCTCTGTCCACCGTAATCTTCGGAGGCACTCGCCGGGTGGCAACGAATTTCGGGATAACAACCCCCTTCGCCCCGACAAGGACAACAATCCCCGTCGTAAGCAGGCAAATTGAATGAAACATTCTCGCCGATAATCGAGACTGCGAACGGGGTCGACGGGGGCGGGAGGGGTGGTGTGCCGAATTAAAGGTTTTCAATTTCTATCGCGAATCGAGGGACAAATAACAAGTCCTGGCCCTGGGGTAAATGATTCGACGCAAATTCCACCATCCGTATGCATGTCCAAGGAGGCTGGCCCGTTTCGAGCGTGGGCCAAAAGGGAAATGCAAACACAATTTCGTCCGACCTGGTCCTCTCTCCCTCCCTCTCGCCCACCCTCCGCCGGCAGCTCGGTATTTGCGTGAAACTAAATTGAATGGCCGAACGAAACGGGCGGCCATGTCGCTGGCCCGAAATCGGGTTAATCCCGCCGAGCCATTGAATTCATTTTTATCATCCGCCTTGAATCGTTCGACCTGGCACCCGACCACCTCCCCGAAGCTTCCTCCCCCCGGCCGATCTTTGTGCCCTGCGTCGGGCGTTTCGCGTCAACTCGGTGACTAAGGATAATGGATTCCCTCCGGAGTGACATTATTGTGGCATTCGCGCTCATTGGCCTCATCAAGACGCCGCATGCGTCGAGGATGCGCGGGAATTTCAACTGATTCTGCTTGAGGAGAGAAAAGAGGAGGAAATACGGCTGGAGGCGGTCGTTGATTATCTGGATTCGGCAGAAATGTCAGTGGGTTTGGATAGCTTGCGGCGGGGGCAGCCGTTATCGCGGCGGGAGCCGCGTCAAAATGTACTATACACAGAGATACCCGCGGGGTCGCGCACGTTGTCGCTCGTTACGGGGGGTTACGCCGCCGAAATTGGCTCAATAAAATAGTTACGAGGTCGTCGCTATTATCGATACGTAACAGCGCCGGTGAAATCCATTTCGCTAGCGTGATTCTCTGATCCTATCATCGAGAATGTTTGTTCGAAACGACGCGACGCGGCGGGGACGAAACGTCGAAAATATTGGTCGGCTGGTGTTTCCCGGCGGTATATCCACTTGTCCCTTTTTAATCCAATACCCGCGGCGTGCGAGTCTGTCAAATCGAGCATCGACATCGCGGTTGTCTGCTGGCGATACGTATCGACGTTTCTTTGACGGGTTGCGCAAATTCTTGGCGAAGTTTGGCGCCCGAGCGACACGTCCCTTCCTAAAGTGCGAATAAATTACGCGAAACGGCACCGCGCGCGATTCGACAAGTACAGGCATGCGTCTCGCATCTCGACGAAGGGACGGACGGACGCGTGGGCCGCGGGGGATTAAGCGGCTCGCCTGACCCCTGGCATCTTTTCATCCGCCAGTGGTAGAAGGCAAGGCGCGTATGCGAGGAACAGCTTAAGATATAATTTTTCTCCGGCGCGCGCGGATCGCCCTCGCATTTTTCATACTAAGCTTACAGCGGCGCGGGCGGCAGCCAAGCGAGCCACGTCGTTCTCTTTGCCACGTTAACGGTGCCACCCCTGATCCTCCCTTGTCCTTTTCACCCTGCGTCGGGCGCCGCGCGCATTATCAAGTTTCCAGAGGTCACAGCGCCCGTCCAAATTGCACGGAACGGAATCCCAAACGGAGCGC
This sequence comes from Andrena fulva, assembly GCA_946251845.1. Classification (NCBI taxonomy): domain Eukaryota; kingdom Metazoa; phylum Arthropoda; class Insecta; order Hymenoptera; family Andrenidae; genus Andrena; species Andrena fulva. The sequence goes on along the minus strand of OX276329.1, from coordinate 52,318,030 downwards.
GAATCGCCGTCGTTTCTGGCAAGAAGAATGCATTCAGCGGACCGACCGAGTATTCACCAGCCCCGGAACAGTTCATCTCGGGGGAGGGAGCGAGATGTCGGTGCTCGTCGGACCGAGGTGTAATTACGGTTATTGGAAGACGGATCGCCCTCCCTTCCGCTACGCGAATACCGTTTCGCGCCTGATGGAAAAACCGCAGTGTTGCTGCGCAAGGGTCGCCCACTCACGAGCACGCCGCGAAAAATAATTGAGATAGCTTTTTCGCAGGCAGACCCATCGCTGTGATTCCATTCCAAACGCCTCTTTAAATGCGTGACTTTTTAACTTCCCTAGTAGCATTTTTGGTTGGCCAACGGTTGCCAACAGTTGGGAATTAGTTGGGATATAGTTAGTGTTTGTGCCTACAAATTCCCAACACAGGGCCTACGGCAAAAAAGTTACGACAGTTTGCCAACGAATATTCAATGTTGGGCCTACAATTGTTATGGTTGGTTAATCAACAAAAAGTTACGACAGTTTGCCAACGAATATTCAATGTTGGGCCTACAATTATTATGGTTGGTTAATTAACAAAAAGTTACGACAGTTTGCCTACGAATATCCAATGTTGGGCCTACAATTACTATGGTTGGTTAATTAACAAAAACTTTACAACGATGATTAAATGTCGTCTTACACACGTCAGAAAATTTGCTACATCAAAAAACCTGTTGTGATTTTTCTTTTCTTATTTATAAATACGTAATGAGGACGTCTGTCTTAAGACAAATGTGAAATTTTAAGGAATGAGTCTAAAGGTCGGATGATGATATTTTGTAGAATATTTTGTGTCACTGCGCAGTTTTCATAAACAATTAATACTAGTTATGTAACTAGAAATTATAAGTGTTTACAAGGAAGTGTGTTGGTCAGTTGCGAACAGCGGTTGCTTTTTAAGCGGAAAGTTTGGGTTTGATTCTCCTCACCGCGAATTTTTTTTTTTTTTTTCCTAAACCAGACCTAAAGAAGACGTATTTACGACGTCTTTTGAAGTTCTTTAAGACGCCTTCTGGACGTTTTTAAGACGTCTTTTGGAAAGAAGCCTTCAGTTGGGCCTATGGAAAGAAACCTTCGGTCGGGCCTTCGTGTTAAGTGACGTTGGGCCTACGTTGGTTACAATCGTTGGCCCATTTAAAAATAGCGCGACACTTCAACAGTTGGCCAACGGATAACACGTCATTGGCCCAACAAACTCCCAACAAATAAATGCTACTAGGGTTAATCCTGCGCGTTTGCGAGTGTTGCGGCCGCACAACGCGCACGTAAACTATGCCGGGTACAAATCAATCCTACCCGTTTTCTTATTCTTCCCCGTGCATCGGAATTCGAATTTCTAAGCAGCCACTGGCCGAATCCGGCGAATACGAAATACGGGGCTGTAAGAAGAGTCATTTGCATTCGAGGTGCATCCGCAAGAAATCGATACATCGTACGTTCGCGTACGAGTCGCCAGGCGAGCGCATAGTTTGCGAGATATTTATGTTAATCCGTATCGGAATCGCATACACCATTTAGCCAGCGATCATCCTTTCGACTTGTATTATTTGCCGTTGACGGCGCGGCGCGGTCGCGTTGAAAATTTCAGATTTAAGAATTTAGATCGCCGGGAACATCCGCAGCAACCGTTCTGGAGAGCGTAAAGGCTCTTCCCGAGTTCAGTCTGCTAAATGGTTCGTTAAACTCTTAACAGCGGGACGTTAGCGTAGCAGTCTACGCATAGCACTGCTAAGTATTAATAAAGGGGAACGGTCGTATACTTTTAACAGATTTCAATTACGACCCACTAGGATCTCCAGCGTATTGTCAAAGTTTCTGCGAAGTTCCTCCGTCGCGCTCCGAGTAAAAGTCGCCTAATAGGAGAATCGTAGCCTACGCGGGCGGGGAAAAGAATTTCTAGGGCAAAGCTTCCCCTCGTGTCCCGCTTTTCCGCGGAGGGAAAAAAAAAGACAGAGGTTCGCGTGGCCCGGGGTGTACGCGAGACACGCGGGCTCGGCCAGCAACTCGGTGTACCGAAATAAAATCCTTAACGATCCCTCGTCTCCCTTCCCACGCTCCCATTGCAGCGGGCGTGATCAATTACATTTCAGCGTTTCCCTCGATCGTACACGTAGCGCGTTTCTCCGGGGGCCGCATTCTCAGCCGCCACCCAAGCCGCCAGTCAGCCACCCGGATCCAGGCGGAAACAAAAGGAGCTTGGAGGAAAACAGAAATCCGCTGGAAACTGCTCGTTCCGCTTCTTCCGCGGACTATTATACACCATTACCTCGTTTCCCGAGTGCGGCCTCCTGCGCACACACTTGGAAAAAATTGGGCGAGGAGCTCCCACTATCGTCGAGTGACCGTCCTCCTACACACACACACACACACGCACACATATATATATATAGATATACTATATATGATATCCAGTCAAGAAAGTGAGAGGGTGTATGCAACAGCCAGGCTCCAGCGTGCAACGGGGGTGGCGCTGATGCTCCAGAAGCTCCACTCGCGACACTCACGACTCCCAGTTCTCCTCTTCCTTCGGCGAAGCCCAGGGAATAAGAGGACGAGGGGCGGAAAAAAAAAGAAAATGGCAGCAGTTGAGCTACCGTAGAAAATTACCTCCGTCCGTTTATCCGGCTACCATCAGATCCTGCGTGCCTTCCCCTCTGCCATCTCACCCCCGTCTCCAAACTACCGCGCCCTGTTTCACCTTTTTCGTTTTATTCTTCCGCCCCTCGCCGAGCCCCTCTGCCCAGCTTCTTCGTTCCTCTTATTGGCTCCACTTCCGGCTGCGGACTTGGAGCCGGTCGTGCTGTCGCGTTTCCGCTGACTTTTTGCACTCTCGCCGCGCTGAGACTGTAAGGGACTCGGGATTTCTGGCTGGTGGCGAAGCGTTCGCTACCCGGCTCGCGTCGTTTGCCCTTTCGATTCTCCCTCGCCTGCACCCCTCGCGCTTCCACCTCGCACTTCTATCCTACAGGAAAATTCTGTTTCGCGGGTGAAGGGGACAGGAAATCCTTCGTAATGGAGAAAATCGACATTGAAACGCCTTGTTTTCCTATGCGTTCTCTTTGTAATTTACGGGGGAGTCGTACGTGTTGTGCTAAATAATTTGAAAAAAAAACTGGCCGCGCCGAAAGCTCGCGCCAGGGACGAGAGAATTTTAAATTTTCATTTACGATCTTCCTCGGTGACTGATAAACTCGCGCCGTCGAGATACGGACTGCGAGAATTACGAGCTTGTCCTGTGACTGTTGGCGCAAATTAATTTATGATTTGTATTCGGGTTACGTTAACCCGATACATACGGAATGGTGCACTGATAAATTCGAACAGAGGCTGCGTTTATCTGTGAAAGTTTCTAAGCAGAATATCCGACACAGTTACGTTCCCTGTACGCGAATCTTTTAATTAAATATCGTCCGTTCAGATATAAAAGGACAGACAGTTGTCGGCAAATGGCCCTAACTGGATTTCCTCGATGCTTTCTGTAGTAGGGGAAAGGTGGGATAGTTGATCACAGTTTTGCTTTTTTTATTGAAATAATAATAATGGTTTGCTTTGTTTCTATTTAATTATGTAAGTTGTGATTCTTAGAGTATTCTAAATATACTTTGACCAATTTGAGAGCTGAAAACTAATTTTAATGACAGAATTTCAACATTTTCTGGCAGTGACGTTATGCACAAGTATCCCCCACTGAAGGGGAGACTTGATCAAACGGTTAGGGAGACTTGATCAGTGAACTTTCAGAGTAAATAGGGTGACTGTACCTAATATCGCCAGGCAAAAGTTAAATCGCTGTCAATTGAATAATAATTGATATTTTTCCATGCAGCTCGTATCAAAGTAAAGAGAAATTATTCATCTTTCATGTAGCATAAGTTAGAATCGTTGAAACCTACAAATTTTTAATTAGGACTCAACAAACGTAAGACATGTAAAAATCGGGTCCTGAAAAAAGTGTACCTAATATCGCCAACTTAAGAAATATGGATTAATTCATATATATATATATGTTTTTAAAGTCATTTTCACATGTGCTTTTATTATTTCTTGCTCTATAAATGTATTTTTATGCATCTTTGATTTCATTTTTATTAGAAAAACATAGAAATTTAAAAATATAGATCTTTAAAATATTCTATTTTTACGTTCCGATGTACATATTGGACAAATAAAGTTTATTACGGTTGCTCGGCACCTTTCGTAACCCACCTATAACAAACATTACATCGAAACCATTGTTCTCCGGTAGGCAGTATTGGGAACACCCATACTACTAAAAGAAAAACATTATTTTCACTACGGAAAATATGTTAATCGATTTAATTCCTGAAGTAGATCATTAATTAGGTATTTCTAGTAGATATTCTTGCATTCAGGAAATTATTAGACTTACCTTCTCCGAATGTGATGTAAAATTATGGCAGTTCAATAAATTTTTACACTATTAAGATTCACTAAAATACTTCTCTTTCTGTAATTGCTGATCACATGATGCTGCAATTACAGTATGTCTTCCTACATATGTTTAGGTACTAATCCAGTGCATAACCGATCAATTTTATCAGGTGGCGATATTAGGTACAGTCACCCTAACACATTAACTTTCTAAAAAATATTTATTATCTTCGTCAATAACATGAAATAAAGGGAATATCATAAAAAGAAAGTAAACTATAACAAATTTGAAGGAATTACTGAAAAAATGAAACCGAAGAATTAAACTCTATGACATAAAACAACATAAATGCATTCTTAAAAGACATTTCACTTAGATATCATCTGATTAAGATGATGATAAAGAAAAGATTTTCCTTCTCACTTTCTTTGCCGTATTTTTCTGTTTCATTAGCCGTTCTATGGTTCTTTATTCGAGCATTTACAGCTGTTCAAGTATCCCACCTCACACACTGATCATGTATCCCTCAATGCACTCGATTTGAAAAAGATGAAAAATTAAACTTACCTTAAATATTTAGATAAATCAATAAATACCATTAATTGACTCGAAATTGCCGTTTTTTCTTAGTATATTTCAAATAGTTGAAAATGCAACATTTACTCGAAAAGGAGGAAGAACAAGCAGACCGAAATATTTACTTTTTGCCTGCAAATAAGATCGAAGCTTATAACAACATTATTCTATGCTCCCAAAAGAGAATTGCAACGTGAAGTGTTGCGATAATGTAAACATTACCACGCTAGCGTGACAGCAGGCACAAATTGCTAATATATTAAGTAAAAAACTGATGTGATCATGTATCCCCGCTGATCAACTATCCCACCTTTCCCCTACATAATCGACTAGTCGAATCAAGCTCCAATAGCAGCAGCGCCTGCGTTTCGGCTCCAATTTTATTGCATTCCGCTCGGCTCGATCGAAATTAGCATTCCCGTGGAAACGGGCCGCATCGTCGCAGCAGCAAATAAACCGACGCCGTGCACCTCTGCTCGAGAAATTTCTAAGCAAAGTTGAAACATTTTGCGACTGCAGCTCGGCCGAGATAATAGCGGGAACTTAATCAATGGCTCGGAAGGGAAGAATCTCGGCGAGAGATCCGCGAAGACACGACGCGCGAGGAGGGTTCCGCCGCGAAAGAGGAACCCGCCAGATACGTATTAGGGACGCCGCGTCGCTCGCTTGATTTGCATAGAATGCGGTGCTTGACTGGGAAGCCGAAATCACACTGGTGAACGCGAAAGGGGAAAAGGAATTCGGATATCCGGTTCGCGGGGCAAGATAGCATTTACGAGACGATAATCGAGCCAGCACGCGGAAAAGAGGCTTCGCCTTTTCACGAGCGTTCTGTTTTCCCGCTCGTTTTCCACAAACCGGGCGGGACGAGCCGCCAGAGAGATAATAAAAGCCGGAAGATGGCAGGGGAGAGAGCTGCCGCGGTATTGCTTTTGTTCTTTTCAGTGTTTCCCCGATTGCTGCCCGACCATTCTTATCGATTGTTTGCACCGCGAATAACGCAAACAGTGAATTTCTATTTAACGACACACGCGCCCCACCTATTTCAACCCCGACGGCCTGTATCGCGACGATGTTTACTCGTGCCCGCACGTTCATAAGCGAAATGAGAACGCGAATCCGGTGCGAAAGATCGCGTCGAGTAGCTCCATTTAATCAGGGAGGGAGTCGAATGAAGTTGAGTCAAACCGGGACTGAAAAATATTTCTCCTTCTTGCGCGTGGACGCGGACCTACGTAACACCCGCGACCGAGGACAAGGAAGAAGAAGACTGATCGCGGAGCGTACGAACCGAGAGGTGGAAGATGGAGACGCAGCGCGGCACGGCACGAGCAATTTATTAAGGTACATCCAGTACGGCTTAACCATTTCTCTCCAACCAGCGGAAACTTTCTCGCGTCGCCTATTTCCCAAGCAGAATTGAGTTACCCGAAGCGAAGTGCCGTCGCTGGGAAAGCGACGGAGGCCCGTGCCTAGCGATTTTTCGGCGCCGATCGCTCTGTCGGACGCTTATCGCTCTCGGCGCCGCTGGAGACACCACGAGAGATAACAACGAACGCCGGAATAATAGTCGTCGTTAAACGGCTAAATGATTGTCGGGGAGTCTCTAACGACGGTATCGAAGTAAAAGTGGGCGCCTATTAATATGCAACGTTTCGAGTAATAACCGAGGCATCTATGGTCGTTGGCTGGACCCGATGCTACGGAGCCGTGGAAAAATGGCACGTTGCCACGATTTTCAAGATAATCGTTATTCGCGCAAGAGCCCGTCCGCGGAATTACGATCCCCTATCGGGGACGCCGACGAAAATACGACACCCGACGGCACTGCCGGATATTTGTGTATCGCGAATCGCGGAACAGCTTTCGCCGAAACAATATGGAAGCTACCGAAACTCCCGGCCGAACGATATCGCCCCCGCTCTCCGGCTCGCTTTCACGGAATATTCCACCGTTAAAAGGGCAACCGCCTTCGGAGGCCATATGTATGTAAAATATAATACTCCATGGGGTGCAATATTGACTACGCAGAACGACAAACTCGGAGCATTTTCGATTCTCCTCGGCGCGCGGCTCTATCGTCGATGCCCCTCCGCGATACACAGCCGAATCAAATTACGATCAAGCAGCAAGATAGCGATGTTCGTTTAATGAATAATTTAGCTGGGGGGATAGTTGCGAGGAAGTGGCTTGGAAAAATTCTTACGCGAAGCAACGAGAAGGCACGACGTACCTACGAATCCCACGAAGTAATCGTCGCGTATTCTGATCGGACTCTTTATGAGCAAGCTATTCGTCTGAGACGCGATCGTAAAAGGGATATTCTGCATTCTGCTTTCACGACGATCTTGTACACGGTTCTCAAGTTCTCGGAGATTTTCCGCGGAGTATGTTTCTCAACTACTTTGGCTCAGCCGGTGTATTCTATTTAAAGTAATGCCTTCGGATCGTCTATAAGATCAACCAGACGCACAGTGGGCCAAACGGGCGATCTAGCTGGACAAAATTCGAAATGAAGGATTTTGTTATGTCTATCTGTTGTTATAGTTATATTTGCATGAAATATGAATAATAATCCATTTTTTTATAAAAATTTGCCTTTTTTTTAATATAAATTAGGGGAAAGTGGGGTAAAACGGAACACCAATGTTTCTGTTAGATAAGAGCTGCGAATGAGTTGGTATCGCGTGACATGGAACCAAAGGGTCCTCATAGCATTTTGTGACAGACCATAGACCCCTGCACAAGTTATTTTTCCATTAAGAGAGTTTGAAAAATTTTCGGTATCGACGTTTCAATATTGCGTTGGACTTTCGACCACTTTTCGGTACTTGGATTTCGAAAATTAATAACGGCAAGTACATCGTTGGATTCTATAGTCCTTACGCTACATTTTGACGTATATAAAAAGTTCTTTACCTCACGCTGAAGTGTAAATATTAAATGTTTACTAAATGACTGCACGTGGGGTAAAACGGAACACTTTTCGCGGGGTAAAACGGAACGCCTATTATACATGGGGAAGAATGGAAAGTCTTTTAGTACGTGTTTATTATCTCTTTTAATTATTAGATTGTAGATTAAACTTTTAATTACTATCCTTGTTTCCAAGAAAATGGATTTTGTATAGAAAATTATGATGTATGAGATACATCTTCCATTCGATCAAACTGTTAGTTTAAATTGTAATAAATAACATAATCATTTAATGCAGATGTGTTCCCCATGCAAGTATGTATTGATATTCATGTAAAAATCCACGTGTAGAGGAAAGCGGGGTAATTCCAGCCAATGGGTGATTCCGGCCCGCTTATTGTTCATAAAATAAGAAACAAACTGTATTAGTCTATCCTTCTTCTACGATATTATATTTATATTTGATTATTTTCCGTAATTTTCATGTTATCTAATGAAATATTTTCTCTTATATGTATAATATATATTTTTGTTATATTTTATTTGCAATAGTTATACCTAAAACATATATTTATAGATTTTAACATAAATTAATACATTTTAAATCATAAAAATAAAGATTTTGTACGTTTACACGGTCTTCGAGTGGGTGTTCCGTTTTACCCCACCATTTGAGCGAGGCGAAGATTTCAATACCTCCGGTAAATTTCATTTTCCGTCGTTCTCAAAGATTTTTCTTAACAATGACTTAACAATGATTTTCTTATAGTCTAAGGTCCACTAAAGACTCCTGTTGAAGTCTCGTGTCTATTTCTCCTCCCGATTTTAAGTTATCACCCTCCAAAGTTAAGCGTTCCATTTTACCCCACCTTCCCCTATATTTTAATGATTAAAGTAAAAGAGTAAAATAAGAATTCGCACGGGAAATATACACTTTTAAACACACATATTTGTACACATAATAATTTATTAAAAAAATAAAATTGTAACATGTTCACCATTAATAAAACGAGTTATTCACTGCCAGAACTGTTACACGATTCATCTTCTGTTGACGAACTACTGCATTCTTCCGGAGGGTCTCTTAAAAGATGTTTCATTGCAGATGTTAGTGTCTTCTTTTTAGTCGGATATTTTGTTCTGAAGTGTGCTATGTAGGGATCTGATGTTATGAGTAGCATGTGGATTAACACACAATTATAAGAGACGCTAGACGTAAAGAATACAATACGTAGTAGAGGTTTGAGTATAATATACATGTGTAATAGATAATAGAGGGCTTCTGAGTTCTAAACCAAAGAAAAATAAGTAATAACTTTTCTGAAAACATGGGATACCATATCTATAATTGTAAAATACACAAAAGAGCTAATTTGGACCGTTTAGCCCCATCAGAGACCATTCCGAGGTTTTGGAACGTTCAACCCATGTACGGCAAAGCACGCTAGCGCTTCATAAAAAGCGAAATATCTTCCGAATTGGCGCCTATCGGCAAAAGTTTATAATCAGGTCTTATAGGCGATGAATCACAGAATACAATGAGATAAGGAAGAAAGAGGACACTCGTGGACATCATTTGGTATGTCTAGATAAAGTTGAAATGCTTTGCCATGGTTCGCACATTTCTTCTGTTACTTTCAGGTATTAAGAAAAAATATTTCCAATAAAGTAACGAAATATTTGCTTATCACATCTTAAAATACATACCTTACGGAACAATATCCAAGAGAGAATATAAAAAAATTCTAACAACCGTCTATGAAATACAGTTTTGTTCATGGTGCTGCATTCAGGGCTATGTCAGTTCGCAAACCATACCCGCGGAACGGGCATCTTTGCAGAGGTACCACGGCCATTAAGCGTTACTAAATAAATTTGTTGATGTGTTTTCGGTCGCTCCAAACCTTTTCTAACAACTTGGAAAAAAATTAAAACATTTTTTAACGGTCGCCAAAATGACTTTTGTCCAGCTAGATCGCCCGTTTGGCCCACTGTGAGACGGGGACGTCGTCTAAATGCTCAGGATTGAAAGACGGTAGAAGATTCCCAACTATAATTCTGTTGCATTTAATTCGCGATGCTGTGCTCACGATCGGCCAAAGTGTTTCTCCTTCCGTCGGAGCGGGGATCCAGTGGTAGTTGCGCCTGTTTGTAAAACTCCGGTTATGTTTCCATGCGAAACGCCTACTTGGTGAGCGTTTAATTTTTTCCACTGATTTTTATTGCAAATTGCTTGGAACGAGTTGGGCACAGACGCGCGGAACAGCAGCGGCGCGCTTTCGTGCCACCTCGAAACTGCCTGCTGGATATTATAAAGCTGTCGAGGTGTTATGATGGACAGTTACAAAGTAGAAAGTTCTCAATTACCCAAGTTCCGCGATGAAAACACGAAAACGCGACGGGTGAGTGCATGGGAAAGTTTTTCCCGTGCTTTTCGCTGCTAAGGGAGCGAAACTTCCCGTCAAATTCCGTCTGCCGTAAGAAGCCGGGCCGCCCTAGGAGTTTATCGTTTCCTCGGCTCGTTCCGATGCCCTCGTTAAGAAAGCTTTATACATTTCCCGGCGATACTGTCGCTCCGCCGGTCCGCCGCGAAATATCGTCGATAATTTCTTTCTTGCCCGGCCGTTAATCGACGGGCAACAATATTTCCAGCAAGAACCGCCGCCAGAAGCGCAATAAATGTTCTCGATCCGAACGAACGCGAAATTCCACCGACGCAAAACGCCCGGCTGCCTATTTTTCTACCGGCGATTCCAACGTTTGATGACTGCGGTAACCGGCAGGGAAGTTAAACGTTCCACGACGACTGGGGAAAAAAAAGAGCGAACGGTTCCATGTCCAGCCTCTGCTGCCTGGCCGGTGTATCGAGGAAAATACGCGGCTGTTTTGTATAAGTCGTAACGATATATGACGCGACAACGAAGACCGATTGCGGAGTGCGGTTGCACGTCGGGCCCAGTAGAACGATCGCTTTATATCCTGACGTCCGCCGCGATCTCACGGGGGTTCATACAAACGAGATTGCTGTCGTACCGGTTCCCTCGTTCGGCATTTCCCGCACGAAGTTGCCGCAGAATCAGCTGATCTAATTATGGCGAATTTCTGATCAAACGAACGGCCGGGCTGCCTGGTCGATGCTCACGCGGAACAGCGTTTCGGGCCTGCGGATAAATGTTTTGCAATTTGCCCGACTAAAATCCACTCTCGCGTCGATGTTCTTTACCAACGGGAGATTAAATTCGTTCCTAGAGCATCTGAGCGAATCGGACGAGCCGACTGGCATTGAAAGTGCTCCAATAAAGCGAAACTGATTAACTTTGAATAAACCCAGACTTAGAACTTGTTGGGCGAGACTTGACCGACACCCAAGGGACCCCGGTAGAGGCAAAGTGGACACGTAGAAGCTGCTCCCATGGCTAACTAGCAGCTAAGTTAGACGCTGCTGCTGACCGAGAAAGAGTTAACCAAGACTTAACCGAAACACTGTTGGTCCTCGTGGGTGTAAGAGGGAGTTACGTGGTGACGTGCAGACCGGCGAAAGCCACCGGAGACTCGTCTAACTGTTGGCAATAAAGTCTCATTGTGTTTTTGTAGCAAGAGAGACAGCGGGATCGCAGTGAAATGAATCTCCGAGCTAAGGTTCTAATGGGCGAGCTGCATCCCGGAAATTGGCCAAAAATCAGAGCACAGTATCGACGCGAACAAGCCGGCCGTGACGCCGGCTCAGCATTGCTTTGGAGCGACGTGGAATTCAACAAATCCGGAGTCGAACGTCGAGCCTCGCTACGGTACGACGGTCAAGGGGAAGAAGGAGTTACTGCCGCGAGGCAAACAACCGAGAGATATTTCGCCCTGGGAGAAGTGCTCGTCGAAACGTTTTCCCTTGATGTTCCTTCCGTTCGTTCGCATAAATAACGGCCGATGCTCCGTGGCGGTTGAGTTCAGAGGTTCGGCAGCACGTGGACTCGGAATCACATTAGTCTGACTTTAATTCTGCTCGGGGTGATTCAGTGCCCCGATCGAATGGGGCAATAATGTCGCGCGAAGCGCCACGAAAGCACGGAAATTTATTCCCCGTTGCGTCTAGGAAGGAAGAGGATCGTTCAAGGAATCGCTTTGGATCTCGGGGCGCAACATTGTTCGCTTTATTCTCGCTACGGCTGCAAGGAGCACGGACCCCGCTGCCGCTTCTCTCGCCGTCACTCGAACTTCTCTCAACACTTTTCGTACGAGGCTCCGCGGTTTCTATGGGAGTCATTTCAGAATCCGACAATTTCAAGGACTTCGTCAGGAAAGTTGCGATAAGATATTGTCATCTCTTTCAAGGTATCGCTGACATGGCCGGCGGTACCCGCGTCCTATCGATTCCTCTCTTCGAATGTTCTTTCATACTTTTGGATTTTGCTTGAAAGAGGGTCTCGATAGTTTTCTTCTGAAGCCACGTACTTACTTTAATGGCTCCAGCAGACGTAAAAGAAGGATAGAGGAGACTGCTCCGGATCTCATCTTGCCTTTATAACCTTGCCCCTTTGTATATGTATAATTTGCGACTACCTCCTGCATCCCTTTGAATTCTTTCCTGACACAACTAATATCATCTCGAACCTACGATACAAGACTTGCATGGAAATTCAACGGGAAATATTGAAATCGACAGGGGTGGTTCTCAGCTAAGCTTTATCAACGGTGTTGAGAACCGTTAACGCACAGTGCGGCAGCCTGTATTGAACCGGGCTTTTGGACCATCGTTACGCGAATATTGCGAAAAGTTATCCTGCGTCCGATGAAACCGCGAGTATCTAATTCTAAGCATCGAGTCGATAAAACAGCCTGTGTAATCGATTGCAGGCACCCGCCGATAAATGGGACGAAAGCTATCTGCGCGTTTGCACTTGTATGCGAAATCGATTGGGGGATCGATTAATCCATAACGCCGCGGCGTGCCCGTCGGTTAATAAAATACATAAATCCACCTTATCGGTTTGCCTCTTTGCCATCGATTTCGCGAAACGACCGCCGATGCTTTACGCTCGCGTTGCCGCAAAGTCGTCAGTGGGTCATAAAGTTTCTCGCTGGATAGAACGCGATTGCTTTCCCATTGACAGCTCCAGGGATCCCGAGGAAGCTACTAATGAAATTGCAACAATTTCTTCGGGCCACGTGCTACGAAAATTCTCTGACCAACCGCGCAGCCTTTGAAGACACCTAGTTACTCAAGTCTCGCAAGACTTTCCTTCCTTCTTTCACCCAGTTAACTTCCATTTCACGTTACCCTAATTCTTAATGGACTTCGAGCTGTTGGACGCTTCCTTACCGTGCTTCTGTAGCTAGTTCCGTCCTCGAATCAACTGGTCCGAAATTTATAATGATTGTTTCACGAAAACCAAGCGGCTCGCCATTATCAAAGGGACGTAGATTAGCTTTGCTCTCGTAACAACCCTCCCTGTGATCTCAGTGTTTAGGTTCTGAACGAGACAGTGGTATTTAAGGGGAACGAGGAGCAAGGCGACCCTTTGCTTTCCGAGCCTCGACCGTTCTGAATTCTCTGAAATGCCCCTCTCCGTGGTGGTGCAGCAGGTGAATGCCAGCAGAAAGTGGAAGGTGGCGGATAAAAGGGGTTGACGATCTTCACTGAAAAGCCAGCCCTCTCGCCCAACCCCCGCGAGATAAGCTTCTTCGCCTTAATTCCACTGGTTTGTCTAAGACTGCCATCCGTGCTATCCGGATTATACCGAATCTTTTTCCATTTCGCTGTGGCTCCTCGCCGAGCAGCGGTTTCAGTGAATTTTTAGCGCGGCCAACTGGGATAGCTAGTGTAATTGGGGTGAATCGTAATTCTTCCTTCGCGGGCAATTCTTGCGGGACGCTTGAGCGTATTGCATATTCTGTACTCGCGGGGGATTCAAGTGGTTTAGATCATACATAGTCAGACACACGTACGCCAGCGCTAGTAGAACAGTATTTATACGAAAACGAATCCACCGCGAGCCATGTAAAGACAGATCGGTGTCCCATTTGCAATCGTTTCCAAGACGATTGTCCCTGCAGAACGTAATCCAGCGGCGTTGTTTGATTTGGAGAAACAAAAGTGTCGGTTTCCGAAGGGTTGATGGAACGCTCGGTATGCAAACAAGATTCCGGCATTCGATCACACACTACCGTGCTCCTTTCTGGAATATCATCCCTTGACATCGACGGAACGTTTTCAGCTGCCACGTGCCTTGTGCTCTGATAAAGTAAAATTATTCACTGCGACGTAACTGACGAATAATAATTGCTGTAACATCCAGAGTCGAGGCTTCAAGCGTCCGCAGTTACGGTGCAATAGAAGGAACACGGCCGAGATTTTCTTGAAACACAGTCAGATATTTTCGCAGCAACGGCGAGGGAATGTAGGTGAGAAAACACGCCTCAGGCTTCCAAGGTTCTCTTTCGATAGTCTTAGAGGCTGTGTATCTCGGCTCAACCCCTGAAAGCGCCCGTGTATTCGTGTACATTTAACTTGCAAGCGACGTTTTGATGCCTTTTTGAATGGGAGACGAAGGTACATACGCACGTCGACACAATTCCTCCCTTACTTTCAGCGACAGAGCAATAAAATTCTGAAGATTTTTCGAAGTCGTCTACGTAGGAACCTTGGTCGACGGTTCCTCCTGAAGCGAGTCGAAGTCGACGGAGTTTCGCACGGAGGGCAAGAGGGGTCTCGAAAATTTGGGCGCAGTTAGGACACCGAGGACTGCGTGTAGAAGCGCGCAACGTGGAGGAAGTTCCGAAGCTTTGAACGCGTGTACGCGACACACGGAATGATGAAGGGAATCCTAGAAGACGGCGCCTCTAATTCACTTGAACCCTCGTCTAAACACAGGAGAACGAGTCTCAACAACGATGGATGATAAAGGTTTCCCCAGGGCGACTTTTCCAACGTCGGCGAATAGGCCCGTCGTGCCCTAAGTCTCCGTTGATTTGACAGCACCCCGACGTTCCCCGAGAAGACAAGGGTTCTCTGTGGATCACGTTCCTGCGTTCTACATCCCGTTTCCTCCGAGCACAGGTACTGGGTCCCGTGATTCGACTTTCGGGCCACGTAGCTGCAGGAAATTAGGACCAATCGCCAATGATGTGTGATTTACGGGTTGGTCGGTGTATCGTTGGAACCGGCCAACGCGACGGGGATCACCAGGACTATATCGTTGTTCTTCTCGCCCCTCGTCCGCCCCGCTTGTTCTCGAGATTCGTTCCATTAACGTGCAGGCTCTTTGTCCACATTACCAGACAAGCCCCATAAATCTGCAGCTCCGACGATTCGGCATGTACCTGTCTGGAGACTTTTTCGGCCACGTGGGAAGAATGTTTACCACTTGAGAGCTGCTCCTCCGCAGAATTTACTGCCGATTGGCAGGAAATTGCGGCTTCCGCGATCGCGGTCCGAACACGTCTGACCCTCGCGAAGACTTGGGCGATTCGAACGATAGCACGTGACGTCCAAAATCGGTTCACTGGCAAGCGCAGACAAGCTGTAGGGGAGAGGCTTGCAGGTTGCCACTGCTTGCAGGTTGCCACCCCTGCTGTATTTCGACTTTCTAGCAGTGTCAGAACCTCAACTCTGACTCACATCGACGTTAAAAGAGTAGGTGTCACTATTTTATAACCTCTGGAGCGGACAGACGCAATAACGCTGTGTTTGCTGAGCGAAGGGTAATATAGTGTTTTTCAAGAAACTGAATTATTGAAATTGTGTGCTTTCCTTGTGCTCGTAAATTGAACATTTTCATCGACAATTCAAGATAACTATACGTACTGTGTTGTCTTTTTTATCTAATTTACATATGCCAAACAGATTTCCAAACATATCATGAATTGACCATTTTTTCTCATATTTTCCTAAAAATGCGTCGGAATGCAAGTTGCCTCCTTTTTTGGCTTGCAAGTTGCCACCTCTCTCTTTCCCGCTTGTTTACACTCAAATGTCATTGAGTTTGAAGTGAAGTGTTTTTATTGCATTTTAGTCATACTTTGGTTTATTTTTTACATTTTTATAAAGAACCCCGCACTAATTACATGGGAAATTTAATCCCGGTTAATCTCGTTCATTTTCACATATGTTGTAGCTTATGACCTGGTGAACAAAAAATGTAATAGGCAAAAACGTCTGTGATGGATAGTTACTGAGATACACCTAATCAAACGGCAAAAAGAAAAGTTACTGTAGGCTCGCGCTGTCTCGCATCGCACAGTGGTCCCAAATCCCGAAAACGTGGCCAAAATCTCAAATATTATTGAATTTAGGCAAAAATCGATACTCTGGGGTTTTTGAGGTCGCTGATTACGAATCTAAACTTAAAACTTTAAAAACCAAAATGGCGAATCCAATATGGGAGACAACTATAGTAAAAAATTGTTGGATCTGCTCGAATGTCAGTACCCTGATGTTTTTGGAGTCGTTGATTACGAATCTGAACCTATAATGTTTATAAACAGATTGCCCAATTAAAACATGTAGAATAATTCACAGTTAATTAGTTCTTGGTGTTTGGCAGGTAAAAATCCAATTATATTTCCTGAATTTCAAGACAATAAATAAATATGCATAAGATACATAGAAAGTCATTCTTGTACAACTTTGTACCACAAGGATGTATAATAAATGTCTTCTAAATGTTACAAAATCGTCAAATAGATCAAACTCGTTGAGGAGAGCAATTTTACTCTCGTATGAGCAGGGTGGCACCTAGTGGCAGCCAATTTTTTAAAAATTTGCAAAGTACATGCATTAGCAACAGGCCAGAACAAAAATTTCGGTGGAAGGTCGTGGAAGTTTCAACTTTTCATTTACATTTGTAAAATACGCGGGCCAAGTTTTGCTTCTACGTTCTCCAAGTAATTTTGCAATCGTGTAACGTAAACGCTAAGAATTATGGTTAGGTAAAAGTAAACAAATATTCTACTTACTTCCTGGAGTAGCATCCATTTTACACAATGGAAATTGGTCAACTCTTTCAAAAGTTATTCACTTTCAAAGTCGGCGTTCGAATTCGTATCGGCGCGCACAGCAAATGTTTCAGTAACGAAGGCTAACTTTGAAATGACTTGCCTGTCAAACCATAAACATTTCGCCTTTTTCCTTGCCTTGTATTTTATGGTCAGATCATCACTGTACCCAACCCAACGGCTAAAAATCCCGAAATAAAACGTTCATTTTCGAGGTTTTGGCCACGTTTTGGCGATTTGGGACCACTGTGCATCGGCAGGACGCAACTCTCCTTAGTCCTTGTTTTTTCTAGAAGCGGGTAAGCAAAGATAGGGTGCAATTCTAGAAAAGCTACCGCCTCATGTGTATACATACATTGAAAAGGATTCTCTCCTGGGTAAAATTACATACTAGTGGAGTACAATCGTTACGAATCGTACAGAACGTTGACATAACGTTATACAGTATTTTCGCAAGCGCCTGCTTTTTTGCCATTGTTCCTGTTTTTATATATCTACAGTTTTATATTATATTTTATATTTATATTGATATTATATATAGTTTTTTTATATATACAGAGGTATTAAAAAACATTCTATCCATTTCGTACTCCAGCATCGGCAACGATTTCATAGCTTTCGGCTGGCTAGCTAAACGCGAGATCCCTCATGCAGCGTAGTCCCTCACCACTTCTGACAGATCGACGGTGCGGTGGAGGGGGAACTACTAGCGAGGTGGTAAAGCGGAGAGAGACCGCTGGTCAAAGTCAAAGTGAGGCGTAGCGCAAGCCTACCGTAACTTTTCTATTTGCCGTTTGATTAGCTGTATCTCAATAATTATCCATCACAGACGTTTTTGCCTATTACATTTTTTGTTCACCAGGTCATAAGCTACAACATATGTGAAAATGAACGAGATTAACCGGGATTAAATTTCCCATGTAATTAGTGCGGGGTTCTTTTTAGTATGGCAGCACGCAGGTCAAGAAAATCTGAATAATATAATTTATTAATAAAACTTAATAAATTTTGAAAAGTTTTCCGAATCAGGTTTTTACTTGAGTTTTTTTACACTTTTAGCAATTTTTGGGGGGAGGCAACCTGCGAGTCAAAATTTCAAGGAGACAATTTTAGATACTTTCGATTATTTGCAGTATAATTTTTCTTTTTCGAGAGTTTGCATGATTTGTAGCTCAGGATTGTAGCTCAACACTTCCTCTTTCCAACTTATACCATAAATCAACGATACGTTAATTTTATGACGAGTTATGATCAAAAATGCTTAGGGGTGGCAACCTGCAAGCCTCTCCCCTACGGGTATCGTGTAACCGAGCGCTGCCATTCCAACCGAGAGGCTGGCGTTTCAGAGTGGAAGGGTTTAGGGGAGGATGGCGCCGTTTAAGTCGCAGGGAAAACTACGTCGTCATGAGGTACACCAGCAATTACACGGCACGTATATGTCCACGATGATTATTGCCGGCTGCAGCGTGGGCGGGGGTGGTAAACACACAGCAGCTAGCCGACCTCTCCTCGGCATCCCTGGACTTTTGTCGGTGAATACGCGCATTCAGGGCAATTAGTCCCGAGCTGTCCTCTTCGATCAGAGACAGCGCAACGCACATTCACGTCATTCTTGCCGTATAATCAAGCGGCATCACACCACGCTCGCACAACTGGGTCAGTCAGCCGTGTCCCAAGAGGATCGCGTAGCTTCGCCCTTCATCTTAAACGAATATTCTCGATCAACACGTAGCCGATACCTATGTCTGTCGGAAGCTTTCAGCTCGACTGGCCAAGAACTCGAGAACTCTTGATGCCGGCAATTTATAACCCCCGCCCGGCTAATCGAAATTCTGCTCCGTTGTTTCATCCGATCTGCGAATCGTCCGTGCTTGAAATAAATTTCTAGCCGCGTGGAATCGACGCGAAGCGGGAAAATGTAAATATCACGGAACCGTTGGAATTCTTCGCGAGCGCGGAGGTGGCGCAGGGGTGGTCAGCACCACCCACACTTATTTGCCCCGCGCGTTTCACGATTTCCACGCGATCAATCTCCTCCGCCGCTCGCGTTCTTTCGCGACGTGCGCGAAAAGGTTGCCGCTTTTCTCGCGAACACTTCCGCGCCGGGGCCTAATTATTTTATCACGCCGAGGGGAGTGTAACGCTATCAGCTGGCCCCGCGGACCCTTTAATTTAACGCCATTAGCGTTTCCCCTTTTCGACTTTCGACCGAAATTAACCGGGCCGGCGATAATCATTCAGCAGCGACGACACAGGCGCGACGCGTCGCTTGTACGCGTTCTCCACTCGTTTTCGCGATTACAGAGGCAAAGGGAGGTTGAAAGTGCCGGCGCATAGTGCTCCCTGTAATGGCGCGTTGCATTAATCATGCACCATCGTAAAGCGTTGTCCATTTAAAATTCCACCGCCTGCAGGGCGTCGGCGGCCGCGAGGAAAATTCGCGCGAGCGGCGGTCGTTACAGGGCGAGTGGTTTAATTTGTTTCAACCACGGCGCAATTAGAGGCAGAATTCTGCTATTGACGTTTCGGGTTGACCAGCTGTTTTCGACATCCTTTAGCTTACCCTTAAGTAAATGTCCATTAATTCGCCTTAGACGGAAACTTTGCGCTGGAACTTTTCTTCGATGTTCCTACACACACGAGCGTGGCCTTTCCAACATGTAACCAGGGAAGCTACCCCGTTCGTTCCACCTTCGACTTTCTACGATCAAAGAAGTAGGCACACGAATGCTGGTAGAATATGGTTAGCCGAGCGTCCTTAAAGGGTCAACGAACATCGGCTTCAGCTAAGCTTCTTTGCGGCTGCTTATCTGCGTGGATTAGGGAAATCGATCGAACGTAGAACTCCACTCTCTCAGAAGCTAATGTTATTGCTGAGTTAATGCAGCAGCTACTGGAAGCGTTGTAACATTTCCATACGCTCGCGATAATTCCATCCGATTATTTTAACTCGCTGGTTTCTTTCTGAAGCAAAAGCACTCGGGAATGCAATTACCAACGGCGAACGAACTCGATTCGTACACTAATCCCGGCCCGACTGTGAGATATGAACAAATATGACTCAGAAAACTGCGTGGAAACAGGCGTACAGAGTCGGGAAAACGTAAAAGTTCGTTTTCCAAATTTGCACCGCAGTGTCGTATTTATCTACAGGGACGCTGTTGCAGGGACTGTTGGATCGCCGGCAAGGATTCAAACTCCTCGACTTTTAATCGCGCAAAAGCGGAGCGCTTTTGACTCCGCTCCTCGTTGATTGCGATTAAGTCGATTAAAGTCGCTGCGAACACGCTGTCGTGTAATAGGGTATAATTAAGATTTTTCATTTGCCCGGGTCCCTTAATGATCCCCGTTAGCTGTCATAATTGAGAACACACAGCCAGGCGAGTACTTGAGGTGATTAGTGGGGCTAAGGGGGATCTGCGAAATATAACATGTTCATCGGCAAGGCTCCGCCTCCTTCCGACGTGAAATCGAATAACCGATAACATACTTGCTGTTCGAATTAATGCGTCCCATATTTCTATAAATTCCCTCCGCGTTTCGACGATGAAATACTGCGACACCGGGGACAACGCGTCCCTACCACTGCTTCTCTCATCAAAATTCTGTGGGTGTGAGAAAGCCGAGGAGGCGATCTCCTAGGCTGGCCGGCGCGAGGAATGAATGTTTGGATTGAAAGAGAGATTAGAGTGTTGAGTGAATGTTTAGGTTTGAGTGTCGATTGCGGGCGAGTATGATTCTGAGAATGCACGTGGAGATTTTGGACGGATGTGTGCGGTGTGCATGGTGGTGCGTGGTATGGATGTGTGATGTGTGTGTGTGTTCTTGAAGAGCTCATGGTGATGGCTCATCGAGGAGCGGTCGCCAGAGTCGACATAGAGACGCGAGCGACGTAACATCGAGACGTATATAAGACATAGAAATATAATAAACCTGTTATAGTTACATGAGTCGTATTTTTAACCCTGCTTCTGATCCAGTCGCTTACCAATCCCACAATTCGTGTCACAGAGACATGCCCGAAATGACAATACCTATCTCCACCAGTGACGAAAGCAAGCTTCAACGACTTGGAAACGAGTGAAAGCATATCCTCCCGTAGTCCTGGCCGCGATTGCCCTGCCCAACGCGCGGCAAAGCCTCAAAACCCGCGGGCTGAGATCACGTTAATTCCATCAATCGCGCTGATCGCGTACCCAGCCTCGTGATCCCTTAATTCCGCGGAGGAATTAATCCCGAAACAACGGTGAACGATAGAGGGTTACGCGGAGAAACTGCGGCTGCAGAACACTCGAAAAGGGGACGTGCAGGGCACTGAAAAAGAACGTCGTCGGAATAGGGGAGAAATGTGCGAGGCTGTGAAAGAGGGATGGACAGGGTTGAGGGAAGGCCTCCCCCAGCTTAGAACGAAGAGTTTACTGGCTCATCGAGCGTATCAGGTGGAGGGTCGCAGGTGGAGTTGCGGAAGAGGAGCGGGGCCGGGGGCAGGCGTGTAAGCAATAAACGATGGGCCAGACGAGCGGAAGAGAAGCGCGGAATTCGGTGGGGGGACGGTATCTATAACCTTGCATCCTGTCGCTCGGTTTCCAGACGAGCTTTTTCCAACCATTCGTCACGCACGCCGCGCGGAATGTATGGACGCTCGCTCGCTCGCTCGTGCGATACCGCTATGATTTCGACGCGGCCGTGTACGCGCGTCGATTCAACCTTTACCGGCCTCCTCTCGAGCGAGACGCGAAGAATGCGCGTCACGTAGAAATACGAACGCATTCCGATGTTGGCCGCTTTGTCGCGGATGCCGTGTGCCTGACCCGGTCTTCACGGAGCATCTGCCTCCCCAGTGATCGATTGTCCAAGTTGCGAGCAACCGCGTGCTGCCGCTTTTAGCACGATATTGCGCGCTGCGATCAACTGCTCCAAACCTCCAGGCCAGACTACGGGGAAATGGGGATGTATACCGTTTGCTAGTAATTAATATGGAGAGGAAGCTGAGGGAAAGCTTGCTTAAGTAATTAAGGAAGCTGAAATGTGATACTTAGATTTATTAGTAATTGCACACGTTCCACCGATATATCAAATTATTCAGACTGTTATCTCGCGAGGTGGCTTCAAGTGGGTGCGTAAAACGACGCGGGGAAGGAATAAAGGGGATCGCACGGTCGGCGTCGTTGGAAGCTCACCGTCCATTTACGGCCAACAAAAGTGCCCTCGATGACGACATAACTGGAAAGATGACTTTCGAGACGAGCTATCTCGCGGATGCAACACAAAGGCCTAGCTGGCCGTAGCTGGGATCACGGACTTCGACGGAGTTCTACCGTTCAACCTGTAATCCTTTTTCACGGGCTGGATTGGTGCAACGCGATCGAGCAGTCGCACAGTGGGACGGATCGACACTTAAGTAGGCATTCACTTCATTTTTTACATTTTTCATCATTTTGTGATTACTAGCTTTAGATTACAGAATTTAGATAATGATTTTATAAAAAAAATTTTTTTTTTTTTTTTTGTGAAAATATACACATTCATCTGGATTAGCCAGGCATAATGAGCTGGGGTACATTTCGTGACCCCAGAGTTTACCGCTGGAAAATTTTTAGGCGATAGACAAACACACAAATATATCAACTTTCTGCTTTATAGTACCTATAAGATAGGTAATCTAAGATTACATATAATATATTCTACAATAAATATAAAAATCATTTAAATCTCTAATACGAACCTTAAATAAAATACAGAAGCTGATTATGTATCCGAATCATCTAGCAAAGATAATGTTTCTGGCCACATTTGTTTTCTCCGCTCTGTTCTTATTAATCGGATTCTTGCTGTTGAAATATATGGATCGGGGCTTATTAATAAATTATTTAGAATATCCTGATTTGTCATTTTTCGGCTGCTTTTTCTTGCGTGTAATTCGCGGTAGTGCCTAAAATCTTTATTTCGGGCTTCTTGAGCTTCCTCTGTTAATTGCCCGATTGGTAAAATGGCATATTCGATAATGGCTTGGCCATGAATTAATATTTTATGTACAGTTGGAGGCATGTAATACCATCCATACAATTCAACGTACTGTCTTGCCAAGTTCACTGCAAACTCTCCAAATTTTTGTTTATTGATTTCTAAACCAGAAGCTAAGGCTTGGAGAAGAATTGAAATTTTTTTAATGATGTCCTCATTCAAACCTTTTTATTTGTTTCCCCAAAAGTCGATTCCAATCACTCTCTGATTACATGATTCATTCTTATTTATCTAGCGTTTCATTCATACTTTTGCACGTTTCACACCTCCTGTGTGCTTCACTTCCAACATATATTACTTATATTTGAAAATTACTCAATTAGAGTATTTTGAAGTTGAAAACATTCATTTTGCACCATTATTATTCAAAATAATAAATTGAAGCAAAATAGTACATTTTTCCAGACTTGCACTTGCTTTTATGCAAAAAAATATCAATTTTTCAAAGGGTCGGATGCGGACGGATATAAAAATTGAATTTTGTGAAATTGAAGTCTATCCAGAATTAAGAGGTATGCTCGAATTTACGAACAAATTCGAACCATTGTTTTAATTTAGAAAAATACGAAAATTGTAACAAGAAATCTTAATTTGACAATAGAATATAAGGATTTATATTTTTCATTACAAGAAAAAGACTAACTAAAACTATTCCAATGTAAAAAGCTGCTCATTTTCTAGAAATGGAAATGTAAAATTTTTTTTTAGTATATTTAACAGAGGAAGTCCAGGAACCCCCAAATAAAGATTTCAAAAACTGCTGCGACTTATACGCAAAAAGAGCAGCCGAAAAATGACAAATCAAGATGTTCTAAATAATGTATTAATAAGCTCCGATCCATATAAATATATGAAAATCAACATCAAGAGTCCCATTGTTAAAAAGAGCGACGAGAAAAAAGTGATTATTGTATTTACTATACAATATATTACCTGTAATCTTAGATTATAATCAATAAATGATGAAATATGTAAAAAATGATGTGAATGCCTACTTAAGTGTCGATCCGTCCCACTGTGAGTCGATGGGATCGGCTCGCCGAAATTCCACAAAGTGGCCCGATGAATGGTTTTAATTCGACGTAAGCGCGTTCAGCAAGATCCGCGAGTTTTCAGCGAGTAATTGGGGCCCATTTGACTACGACTATCAACATCACGGGGCGGGCGCTTGAAGAAAGTTGGAGTTTGATGGCGCAGGGAAAGATGAAAGTGAGCAATTAACCCCGAATCCCTTAAATTCCCCATTCGTTTCAATCCCGGCACGATCCCCACTAATTTCAGAGCGGCAGCCTGTTTACTGTTTACCAGGTACCGTTTAATATTCCTAATTCCTTGGCGTTATCACGAATGGAATTCGCACGTAGCCGGGAGTTTAATAAGCCGGGTCGCCGAGAACATCGCCGGTAAATCACCGGTTCCACCCCCCCCCCCCCCCCCCTCGCGTTATTGGAAAGCGGAAGTTAAATAAGACGGCACAAATGGTTGGGGCAATAAATCGTGAGATAGCGGTCGAAGCCCACCGGGGACACTCCTGGACCTCCGTTTCCGGTAGCATTGTTACACTTTACGCCGCCCCTTCCGGAACAGTCGGTTGCCGCCCGATTTTTCCAACGTGCCTCTCAAGGCTTCCGTTGTTTTCAACTTCCGTCGAACTTGTCTGGGGAACAATCTCAGTCCCGCCGTCGAGTTGCATCCTCTTCCGTGACTCCGACCTCCTGCTTTGATCTCGCTTGATCCTGCCAGTGTTAGTTGAGAATTCCCTCAAATACGCCTCTTCTGTTCTTCATTTACGTGCCCCCCGTAGGCCAAGGCGATCTTTCCTCGCGCCTAACGCGGAGAATTGAGTCGCCAGCAACATAGGAAAACAATTCTGACGAGAAAAGTACTCGGAGATTGCCTCCTCGCAATTTCATAGCAATCTGGTCACGAACCGGTATTACGCGACCCGCTGGCAGCAATGTTAAAAGGAGGCCATAAATTAAAAGTAAACTTTGCCCGATTACCGTGATCCAGGAAAGTACCATTAAGCGATATCTGCGAATCTCTGCGTCACTATTACGAAAGCACACGCAGGGTTTACCCTTAATTACGCGGGTATCTGACTGCGTGGTCGACGCTCGAGTCGACTAGCTGATATCAACTCGTTGCGTTCGTCGATAATGGACCGTGGACGAAATAAATGGTCACGCGGGTACGGGTCGTGAAAAATACACCGCGCACGGGCTGAACGCCACTCGCGTTAGCCAAGCTGATTAATACATTGGTGAATTAATTTCCACGAGATTTCCAGGAATTAACGGGTTCACGTTTCACGATCAATAATTAATCCGCGGGCAAACGCGGGGCGGGTTAATTGGATACAAAACAAGCTGACTCTTCCTATAAAAGCGTTCGATAAATAAAGAACACGGCTCGAATCCTGCGAGTGCGAAGTATCGTTGGAAAAATGGCCCCCGCCGCTGCTTATGCCACGATCTCAACCGCGCCACCTATATCTCCACGATGACCGCAACGTTTCGGAGAAAGGCGCATGAAGTTGCAATTTAATATTCTTCAAAGAGGGCCTCCGTAATAAAACTTTTTACACGTTTCAGCATTTTTATCGTCCGACGCCAAGCACGGCGAATAACCAAACGGTATCGAGGAAAGTTGCGGAAGCAGCGGGGAAAAGAGTCTCCTTAAACTTCGGAAAAGCCCTTGAACGTTGCATCGAACTTGGAGATGAGAAATTCCCATTTAACTGCAAATTTCTACTCGAACCGAAAATCGCCCGCGAAGTTCGATCGCCACATTTCCGAGGGTTTCTGCCCTGATCAGGGGCCATTGAATGGTAAAGAGGTGTGCGTGGCAGTACTTACATAGGTGCCTACTACTCTTCCCTGAAATACCGAAGTTTAACAGCGCCCCGCGACGCGCCACAGCCATCCACTCAGAATGTCCGTCTATCGGATTACCTCGCGCATCAACTGCGTTTCAGCGCGTAAACAGTCGAGCCCTGTGTTTTCAGCAATAATGCCCCCCCGAATAGCTCGGCGACGGGGAAGAAGATGAAGGAGGTAGCTCGCAAACTTCACTTAGCCATAACAGCTAACCATATCTACTAATTAACATGCGGCAAGTTTCGCCTAACACAAATATGCAACGACAGAGAGTTGGGTAACGAAGGCTTTCCACCCTGTCAGAGACGCCTCGAGCTCCATATAGCAGCGGTACGCGCGATGGGGTGGCTCCGCCAGGCGCTCCCCATCGCTTTGAGCGGCCGCATTAGTCCAGTTATTAGCATGATTCCATTTTCCTTGGAATTACGCTTTGAAACGGCACGGCTCGCAAAAAGCGGGACGCTCCGTAAAAAGCAAAGGCCACTTGGCATGGGCCAAGCAGCCGCGGAGGGGCGGCGAGTCACTCGTTCATGCCGGGGGTGCTACTTTACGACTTTTTCCGCGATGTTCTTTCACGAATGATTTCGCGATGCTTTTCACCGAGGGATGCGGGCCGCCCTTTAAACGCACCTTTAGAAACATTAAAGCGATTCGAGGGCGCACGAATTAGATCTGTTATGGCAGAGCGTCGCTTTCTTGAAGGTTGTAAAGCTTCACGATTCTCTGACACTCTCTGGCACAGTGATGTCGTGCCAGAGCCCCAAAATATGAACCGAATGTTCACAAGTGAGAAAGCAAGGTGATGGGGGTGATTGAAGTATACACCGCACACAATTTAAGCATAACAAAACAGATTCTATATTTTAATAAAAACTCAAGTATGAACAATTAAATGAGAGAAGTTCACACCTCTCCAGACCGTACACAGTATGAGGTGTAATTCGAAAATACAGACTCTGCTCGCAAGCAGAGCTCAGTGTGTTTCCGTTTGAATCTAAAATGCTTCTACCCTCGATGGCACATTTTCTAGCGCACGATGACTCCAAGATCCCTCGCAGGGGTGGAGTCTTAAGACTACGGATAGCAAACTAAAACTATTGGTGGAGTTGTAATAGAGAGATGGTAAAATAAAACTGTCTATTGGTGGAGGCGTGTCACTATAGAGGATGGTTGTGAGGCGGGAGAAAGGGACTTCCAAAATCTTCGAACTGCCTGAGAACAGATTTCTCTAAACATCGGTGATCGATTTATGGCTTCAAGAGTGTGCACTAGCGAAAGTCTAAATAAGTCGACGAGAGGCCACCCGAGTGGAACCTTAACCCCTGGAAACCTCGGTTCCGGCTTAAGATAACTCGAACCTCAATAAAATATCCCTGGACAACAGCCCTATGCTCGAACTGACGAACACCAGACGCGTATCCTCTAAAGTCTAGCCTAAACATGACAATACGCCGATGGCCCGTTCTGGCTTCGATGGTTTGATTCGTTACACTTCTCAACAAGATCTGAATGCGCGGAAGCAGAGTCTCTAGAATTTTTGCACCACGATATCCAAGGGACCCTCTATTTCGCGCACAGATATTATCCTTAATCAAGCTCGTACCGATTGAGTAACGCGACCTGCTACGTTGCCACTCGCGGAGAACACTTTCCCTCGTGTCGGGTGTAACCCGGCACATCGAGGGACGCTTCTAGCTTAACCCCTGCCGATGTTAACAGAATTTAGCGCGCCGGAGCATTGCAACGACACCGTCGGGTTAGCGCGCGATGTTCTTTCGCCGTGTATCCAGCCTCGTAACGGGCGACCTGGAAAACCGCTTCGAGAGAAACACATGGAGTCAAGTATATGCTCTCCCAGCGGGGCTGCTTCCACGAGGGCGACTGCGACGGAGACAAAATATTGGAGCGCGGAAATTACGATGAGAAAATTCTGCGCAAACATTTGCACGACGTTATCTCGCCGTGTGGACGTACATACACGCCGCTATGCCGCTAAACAGCCGACAGCAAGAGAAGGAACGCCGTTCTCCTATCTTCGACGTAATTCCGAACCATGGAACAGTCGAACTAGAGGGCTTCGAGGGCACTGTCACCGTTCCCCGCCGACGATAGCTCATGGTTAAGCAAATACTCGGAGCAGTAAACACCGTCGCCTTTTCTCCAGAGACATTGTTCTTCAGCGGGGTTTTGTTTGCTCGCAACGTCGAAGTTAACGAGGTCTGCCGGGGTGGTTTCGATACTCGAGCGTGGATCGCGCGAAATTCCGTTCATTATCGAGGCAATCCCCAAACGAATCCGCCAAGCGTCCCGCCAACTTCACGCTGACCCGCGCCGATCGTTCTAATATCAATCGAACGCGACGCGACCCGACCGAAACCCGTAACTAGGCGAATGGCAAAATTTCATCAAGAGCGGTAGGCGCGGTTTAATCCATCCCGATGATTAATTCCACCGGCTAACCGACGGCCGGAGGGGATGGAATCGTACGCGTGACCCCGCTACAAATCGCGCGACAGTTTCGTTCCAGCCAGACCACCCCTTATCCGCTCTACGGTGTCCCGTTTCCAATTACGCTCACTGCCTCGAGATAACTGGTGGTTACAGTTACGGTTATACGGTTACACCTTACGTCACCGCGCCATCCGAGCGGCGTTTCGTCCTCGCGTTACGTGCCCCGGCTAATATCTCTTTTCATCGGCTACGATTACCGGGGATATGTTACCCTTAACTACCACTCGTTCGTCCACCCCGAGGATATCACGTTGACGGTTCGGCTAAAGGGTCGCCGAGGCTCGGGGGAACTCGCTTCTATCAACGGTTCCCTTGGCGTCTTTGGTGCACTCTGACAGAGTTTTAACTGCAACGTCAAGACATCGTCCAGCAGGGACCGTGTAATTGATCGGAACTTCCACGGAGACCCGATAACCGCCAGTAAATTGCTGGGGAAATTATATAATACTTTCCAGAGCGACGGCAAACGCACGGAAGTCTTTGTGCTCGGTCGTTATCGTTTGATGTACCATTTACACAGCAAACTGGCTACTCGTTACCGGGTTTCCATAGGTTTTGAAAACGCTGCAACCTCTAATGAGTATCTTTGACAGCCCAAGTGATAAATTGGCGGTAGAGCTGTGAAAATCGTGGTTTTCTGCGGATCTACCCAGGCAGCGCGCAAAGATATTCATTACGCGACGTGTGATGAATAACGTACGTGCTCGCGGGATGTCAAAGGCAGGATCGTTGTTGTTACGTTCCTTTCGGTGCAACGATCACGGTGGCATAGAAATGAATACCACCAGGTCGGACGCGAGCTCCACGCAGATCTCCAACCTCTCGGCCTCCATTTAGTTAAGCGGATACGCGACTGGGTATGAAGACTGCGTCGGGTCTTGAACTCGTGGAACGCTCGGCTCGTTTTACTTTTAGGGGTCGTCGTCTTAAGAATGACTGGCACTTAAGCGACTGCAGTTGCCAGGGAGGAGCGAGGGGGAGCCGTCAGAGCGGGCGTGAGAGAAAAAAATGGGAGAGGAAGCGGAGACACGCGGGAAAGTGGCTAGAGCCGGGGGAACGATGATCTCGAAGGGAAGACGAATAACCTGCTGAGCTGCCGTCGACGAACGGTGGAAAGTCCGTCCGCGTCGAGAACTTTTCTATTACGGCCGAATGATGTATAGAGCGGCGCAACGACGAGCCCGTTCTTCTCCCGTGCGAAATATGCCGGGAGGCTCAGTGTTTCGCGCCAGTTTCCTGGGTCCGGGTTAAGTGGAAGTATCGAGACTGCCTCGATGGCTCAATTTTCAAAAAGACGGTTCGGCTGGATTCGTCGAGGAATGAATCGTAGTCGACTTATTCGGCAGACATGAGCTTAAGCGCTTTTTTATTGCATTTTCCGAAAGTACTAACTTTTCTGAATAAAATAAACGCGTTTTTCTCGAATCTTTGTTTCTCTTGGTTTTCGCCTAGTTGCAACTGAACGGAGGTTCAGATCGACTTGAAAAAATTACGGGATATGTAAAACATGTGCCATTTCCCGCCAAACCTCTGATATGGTCCGTAAAGATTCGAGATTTTCATCAAAAAATTAAAAAGTCGCGGATTTTTAGTAACCCACAAATAGGACCGAATTTTTCTTGACCGAGTTTTCCGGCCACCAATTTAATAATTCTGTTATAATTTTAGTTTTTATTGGTTCCGCGGGAAACCACGGATGCAACGAACCAGAATCACACTTGGAAATTAGATTACGTCACTTTTTAACATCAATATTACCTGAAAACTACAGAAGAACGTTAAAATGTTTACCAGTCAGCACCGTCATTTTTAAAGCACATGTACATTTCATACCAACTTTCTTTCAATCTCTATGACAATAATAAACATTGGGTAAAAGGATACATCTCGATTTGCTTTCATTTTTTTACCAATACATTAAAAAGAAACCGTTTCTTTCACGAAAAACGACTGCCTAGTCCCCTTAATGTGTCCCGACAGCCCGACGTTTCTCTCTACTCCCCAAACGATATCGATCTCGCTCGGGGATCTATTTCTGGCTCCAGCTGCAACACAGCAGAAGTAGAGTAGCCCCGTTTTTGGTCAGACGCCGCGGAGAGTTACGATCGGAATGTGTTGTAATTCATCGGAATCGGATCAGTCTGATTGTGAGACGGAACAGGGGGCGTTCTCGCAATCGCAGGCCGGTAATCTCAAGCCATTAACTGTCCACCGATATACCGGTCCCTTAATCGACAGGCCTGTGACTCCGGTGATCAATAGTGCGTGCGGCAATCGGGCTCTAATTTCTGGGGACGCGGTACCGCCAGTTTCCGCGGTAATGCCCATAATGCTTCGCTGATTGTGCTTAAACTGTCGTTTAACAAGCCGTACGGATATCGATCATTTCCGGGGATCGGTCACCCCTACGATTCACGATTTCGCTCTCCTTTTTCGGCAGGATATCCTTCCTGGATCTTCCCCCCCCCCCCCCGTGCCTTTTCTCTCCCTCCCTCTCTGCCTGTTCGCTTCTCTCGTCTGGCGGTTCCCTTGTCGGAAAGCGGGGCTTCCCGAGGGTTTGCCCGGAGCTTCCGTAATTAGTGCCGTTTTCCAGCGGGATGCCGGGGCGCGTTTACAAACGGCTACTCCCGGTCGCGTGCTACGGAAATTAGAATTATCGGTATTGCGCATAACGAAATGAAACGAAGCCTGTACACGGAATCGCAATGCGGGATGCCGCGCGCAACTTCGCAGCCCGCTTCCCTCCCTCGGGAGCAGTGTAATAAGGGGTAATAAAAGCTAGCAGCTCCGCGCTGTTCGCGCGGTTTCTTCCGGTTCAGTATTTAATGCCCCGATGTTTAAGCCTCTGCGTACTCCCTGCGCTTGAATATTTTGTGCAGATTGCTGAATGTTTAACTCAACTTCCAATCAGTTTGGTGGAAACTCTCGCTGCCCGAATAGTTGCAATTCATCGCCGAACCAGTCAATTTTTGTCCGCGTCGGTGACTGCTGTACGTATTCAAGCTTCAGCCGTGCAACCGCTCATACATTCCATTAATTAATTTCCGCCTCCGCTTTTCTCGAATCCACGCTAGGTCCTAGCCAACTTCTGCCAGCTGATTCCTAGACGCCTGACGCGAACATTCCGGCCGATATCATCGCGATAAACCGCGAAACAGTTGTACAAGCGTACAAACAGGTTGCGCCGAGCCGCAAGTAGTACGAGAGTTGGGAAGCTGCCCAGCAGCAGCGCATCCGTAGGTTTGCTGCGACGTCGCCGCTGGAAAACCCTTCGCCTGCATGCGGCTCGCGCGGCGACGTGAACGTGTGACGCATATTTCGGGGAAATTTATTATTCCACTTGCTCGCGGGGTATCGGGTTGCGATTAAACGCACAGAAACGAAACGCGGAGAACGATAGGCATAAATAACGCGGCCGTGCGGCTGGGATTCAATTAAGAGTCGAATTCGGTGCTCGTCGGATCGATGGTCGAGGCGGTTTCAATGATTTCTGAGATGATATCGGCGACGCAGGTTTGCAAGTTATTCGAGTTTTCCACGATGTGGCACACGTATCACGTTCGCCCTAGACATCGGTTCTCTGCAATCTCTATGCTGAAAACCGCCATGTTCGCGCGGGTCGTTGGGGGAGTGCGAGGAATATTAAATCGATAAACAAGAAGAGGGTAAATTTTCTATACGCCAGTGGGTAGACGTGTTCGCTCCGCTTCGTTCGCGGTGTCCGCGTTGCTTTTCCTTTCGGAGCAACGTGCGTCGTCCATTCGTTCTTGGCGAATAATTAACGTCGTTCTGGTTACAGTAATTCTAGAACACGGTCACGGTGTTTTACTCCGCGTTTTAATTACAAGATGCGGACGATTACGTCGATTAATGTTAGTAGAATGCTCTGCTGCGCGTTTAATGCACTCGCAAGTAGTATTAGTCGGCGATTACCGAGACGCCTTATTGTCTGACTAGCTGCAAGATAATTCTACTTCTAACTGTGCTTAAACGAAGAAGGAAGTGCGGGTAATTGCAGCGTGCGTGCGAAACTTTCCAGATCAATGTTGGCGTACATTTCTATTCTCTTTTCCAACCTTATATCCGCCCTCATTTTGGAGAACACGAATGTTTCGGTTAAAGTATTATTCAGGAACTATTAGAAGTAGATCTGGTTTTATTAATAATTCTGCGAGGACATTCTCCGAGAGTCTACCGTGCTACTGATCTACATCTCGAACACCATCGATCTCTCGCACGAGCGCAACTTCAACCAGACTCACGAATGGAAGCGCTAATCACGCGGGGCGTCGCGTGACGACAAACGAGCGACATTCGAGACACACCGACGAAGAAGAAGGCGGCTAACGACGTAATTAGTGCGCAAAAAGTCGGGAACGCGATTCCAATAAGAGGAAGAAGGCAGGGTATCGATCGCGTACAATTGCAAATTGATTCTGATAATCGCTATCAACTTCTCTGAGGAGTTTCCACGCGACTCGGCACACGGTCCAGCGACACGAGGGTTAAAGTAAGCTTCCTTCGGTGTGTCACTGGTACAAATCGATCTCTGCTATCTGAGAATCATCGCGAGCATCATCACAGCCGGGGCAAGAAGTTGAAGAGAAATATGCAGGAGAACAACCGCGCCATCCCTTTTACAGTGTAAGGGGAATTCCTTCTACGGCCAAACTAGCCACAGGCATCTTGGATACTTGAACACAATTTTAACAACTATTTAAGGTATTGCCGACCAGTTCGTTGCACGAACAGAACCGCCCCGCCGGATGCAACGAGATCCTTTAATCCTCGTAACAGATCAGGAAACAAAAAATAATTTCTTGCACTCACGTATCGACGTGTCAGAAGAGAACTAATGGCCCCGCCATAAAGTTTCACGACACTGGATTATATTCCTAGCAACTGGCGTCGTTAAAGTCTTCTGACATCGATGAAGATTTATTAAGAAATTCATTATACCCAGAACGCCCCGCGTTACGAGCGCTCCTCCTTTTTCTTTTTCCATAAAACTCTTCGATCAATGCTTCTCGAAGCTCGCTCGCTCGCGGCTGCATTCAGGAAGCTGAGAGAGGACGAGCAGCGAGTTGAATAACATGTAAATCCTGTAAATAAATATTCTTGCGTCATTGTCTGGCCTCAAGTTGCCTCGTCGCGATTCAAGTCGGATCGCGGCGTAATTGGAAAATCATAATTTCAAATCTGTCGCTGATCGGCATTCCACGGCAGGGTGTCTTGCCGCGCGATAGACGCAGGGGGTCGAAATATAAACATGCAAGTCTCCTTTCTTCATAACATTTTGGAATATCGATGCAACGTACACCACGTATCACAGTGGTCCGAAATCCACATATCAAGGAAAAAATATGATAACATCAATGTGAAACCTTCAATTTATACCAAACTTGGTATCCCGGGGTTTTTGAGGCCGCTGTTTACAAATCTGAAGTCAAAATTGCTAAAAACAAAGTGGCTAATCCAAAGTGAAACAATAATCTGCGTTAACGGTGTTTTGAGAGGTGTTTCTGAAGCAAATTGAAATTTAACAGGTCTACAAAATCTAGTAGAGGAAGGTCTTGTATTCTTCCAGAGCACCAGAGAATCATGTTCTTTCTCATGTAACTGAAGAGGAACCAGAGATGTGAGAAACATATTTGCATCTGTGACGTTTTCTTGATCAAAACCCTGCTTATATTCACTGTGTCCGGATGAACCGTCACACCCCCATTTAGAAACAAGAGTCATTGTGTCACTTCCTATATTTTCAAGTTCTTCGGTTTTATTTTTTAAAATTCTTGAAATGGTATGATTCAGTAATGACTTCTCTGCGACCTCTATGCGTCCACATATAAAAAAACCAATTACATTAAATTATGGCCTCCTAGAAACCATTCAACTTTTATCTAAAACAATTTTCAATATTATGAAAAATGAAAACAAGATACTCCAAATACTGATAAAAGTTATAGAAAAAATGCTCCCGACACCAAAGCCGCAAGTTTACGCAGATGAAACCTGTTTGGTTATGTACTCAAAGATATAATGCACCACTAGTATTAAGTCTTACCTTGACGCTAGTTGTCGCAAAAAAGTTATGTCTAAGTAAACTTCGATTCTATTATTAAAAATACCTCTTTGTTCAACTTGTGTCCCACTGAAATCAACGATTGTATCATTGTCTTAATTCATATAATTTATTTGTTCAGTATGAACATAATCAAATTACAAAATTGCGATTTTTTTTTAATTTGTAAATACTTTAAATTTTACTTGTAAGATAGTGCGTTTGTAACTCAAACTTGCAAGTATTCTGTTCCCCAACTTTCATATTATAATTTCCTTACAAATTAATGGTATTTACAGAAAATTCTTGTTGGTTCTGGTGCTTCAATTATCCTACTATGGAATTGTATTGAAAAAATTCTGCGTACTTAAAATTCCAAAAATGACTTTTTTCCTCTGTTCAAACCACTGTGCGTATCCGCGCCGGTATGCGTGTGTAAAAGCGTCCACTCCATCCACCCAGGAACCTCGTGCTATCATTTGAAGGCAGCTTCGCCAGGCATAACAGTGTTATAGCTAATTCGACGAACATTCCACGACAGTTAGAGTAAATAACATAGTCGAACTGCAAACAGTTCGGTGAATGGTTTTACTGATTGGTATTGGGTTCTCTTTTGTTCCGGCTAGGTAGTACTATTCGGTTGATCGACGGTTCCACCAGTTGCAAGTAGAGTAAACATACTCGCAGCACTAAATACCAGCGCTATTATCCTCTATTAAAACAATTTTCCAAAAGTGCTCCCCCTATTATAGCTGGCGAACGCTCTTCCCATAGCTCGGACGCGAAATTGCTTCAGGATTATTCATGAGCACCACTTATTCGTGAACACAGATCGGCCACTATTAATATGATTTTTCATTCGCGTCGAGCCAGTTTGCTAAAATTTCAACTCCGCCGATTGCGTGAAATCATTCGGAAAAACGGCCAGCTGATAAAAAAGTTGATCCTCCCCGATCGTTCAACAGCTGCCATCACGATCGGTGATTTTTAATGAAACGCCTCCTCGTAATTGCTCCTGGTCCGAACGAACGAACATCAGTTTGAACGTACAGCGAGTCAGATTAGAATCCCTACGGCTGCATAGTTGTCTAAAACTTCCATTCTGCAGCTCGACTGCACTTACGGCGCTAATTGAGGCCTAAAAAGCCCGAAGGAATTCGGTCTGGCTCCTGCTCCCGACGTGTCCAACACTTGGAGGTCCACGGCGACGTCAGCAGCTCAACAACTTTTTCCCTTCTTCGCGCCTCCGTTCCCTTAATGGACGTTCAGCATGTAAATATAGGGTGGGCAAGGTGTTTCACGCTCGATTAAGGGGCTCTGCCTCGTCCCGCGGCCAAAGGAAAGTTTCGGATAGGGCGTTCTACAATGTGCCCGGAGGGAATCGAAAATCATCGTGCTTTAAGCGAGTTTTCACCGGTCGAGAATCACTTTCCGCCGTACCATGAATGTCTTTGGAACTTCCCCGAGAGCTGTCGCGCTTGCTCGAGCTACTTGCCACTGGCTGCTTCCCGAAAGTCTGCTGTTCGGTTATCAGACAGTGCGAGGAACCCGCCACTTTGCCGACTTGTCGCTGGCCGATTACGCTATCGCGCTAACGGGCGTGCTCCGCGAGTCGTAAGCCTTTTGTCCAACGAGCCGATGTTTCCATAGTCCCAGGATTATTTAAAACCAAGCCTGCCGCCCATATTGAGTTTCGGGCAACTGAATACGATCAACAAGTTGCTCGTTAGGGAACTTTGCGCTGCTCGTCAATCGCTATATTGTTTAGCCTTCTCGCGTAACGAACTTAGAAAGTTCTGACGTCATTGTACCCCAACTTTGCAACGTTTCGGAAAATATGGATTTGCCGGGAACTTTCTATTAAACTGCCATTCAGGAGGTCGCTTCGCGGTGCTTTCGCTAATGCTGTCGCTAACCATTTAGCTCCTAATAAGAATAATAAAGCGAATTCATTTTAGCGCCAGTGATCGAGATCCACGCGTGGTCAGACGCGTGGAAGCGCGTGAATTCCGTAATATTTATTGGAATCGGCGTCAGATGAGCGAGATACCAAGGGACTTGGCACGCGTAACCAGAGGTCAAGCAGACTTCCATAATCGCTGGCAACGGCAATCGCGTTCACGAGATTAAGTACGCGATGAGCCGTTGATGAGCATCGATTTGTATTCCATCGGTGATTCGACACTGACATCGCTCTCTGCCAATCACTCGCACACACGTGACGGAACTACGTCAAACGCTCTTTGATTGCCCATACAGTGATCTACTGTTCCAACGTGGCTAGAGTTTTCCAGGGATTTGCATGAAAGTTCCAAGCAAATTGGCACGAGGGAAGGCTGTCGATTCGGTGCGATCGATGGTGTTCCATCGCACAGGACTCGCGTGCCCGCGTATTTAGCGAACGTTAAAGATATCTAGGAGCACTCAATTATGAGAATATTTATCGTATAGGAGGCACAGAGGAATTGTCGCGTATGGATCGGTGAAAATCGCTGGGGCCACTCGAAACAACTCGAAACGGTTAAAGGAGCGCACAGTGGTCTGGAAAGCGGCGTTTTGTGGCCAAAATTCTGATCTTTCTGAAACTTGGTGATTAAGGGTTTTTGAGGTCGCTGATAACGAATTTGGCACCAAAAATTCAAAATTCTAAATGGCGGATTCAATATGGCGCGCATTGTGGTTTGGAAAGCAGTATTTTATAGTCAAAATTAAAGATCATAGCCGTACTAGAGAAAAAAGAGAAAAAAG
This sequence comes from Andrena fulva, assembly GCA_946251845.1. Taxonomy (NCBI): domain Eukaryota; kingdom Metazoa; phylum Arthropoda; class Insecta; order Hymenoptera; family Andrenidae; genus Andrena; species Andrena fulva. The sequence goes on along the minus strand of OX276329.1, from coordinate 52,280,898 downwards.
ATTCAGCTCTAACATTATCTTTGACTTAAAGAAAATAAAACATTAAAAATACACGCGTACGGGACGCCCAAACACCTCGAGCGTCATTTCTAAAAGTCTGCATAAAATTGAAGGTTGCAGGAGGTTGCACTTGAAATTAACATGCTCTTGTTAACAATTGTGTAAGCTATCATGTAAAAAAAGTCCGATGTTAATTTCACTTAATCATTTTTTTATAAGCCTTCTCAAAGTTTAAATTCATATAAACATTGCACTATTTGTTCATGGACTAAAAAATGCCTATGACACATATAAATAACTGAAATATACTTCCTTACCTATATAACTGTATGATATAAACACGTATTTTGATGTTCTATAATGAGTAATTACAACAATTAGTTTCACTTAAAATTTCATGATTTACACTTTATAACACTATATCTGATTATAGAATTGCCTGAAATATATAATATGATTGGAGTTTGAAGATTTCGGGGGTTATCAATACATAGGAAAAAAAAATTTCTGTAAACATTGAAGTTGAAAATTTTGACTTTTGGCCACAAAACGCCGCTTTCCAGACCACTGTGGAGCGATTGTCTCGAGAATCGAGAGATTTTAGAGGACTCGATACCTCTTCATTCGACGATTACTTACAGCCAGTGTTTCAACTCGAAACGCTGTCAGCTACTATCGAGTGTCTTTTCAACGCGAAGGATCGATAGCCCGCGGAACGTGAATATATTTCGGGATTAAGCGACGCGATTATTTCGCTCGTTAATTATGCGACAATTTTATCAGGCGGCGGATGATCGTTCGGACGAAGCTCGTGACAACGAGAGTTCAGAACGCCCCCGTCAAATTGAATGGCGGCAGCTTGAACAAATGTATTCGTTCCTGGAGCGAGGCGATATACGCGGCCATTGTCGCAGAGATTGAAAATTTTTCGCGCGACGCTTTTATCGGCTTTTCTAAATCGCATTAGGCGCCATTCAAATACCGCGCGGCTCGCACTTGCGCGTCCGCCGCGCTGCCAAGATAAAAGATCGACAGGAAACCAGACTGTTGCCTCTAAATTCCGCGAAAATTGAATTCCTTTGACGAAAATTAAACAATTCGCTTAAACCGATATCCCTTACACGCGACCCTTTGTGTGACGAAGGAACGCGGCCTGCAGCAGAATGCTCCGTGGTAAAAATCCCCGCGAAACATTCGCGCGCCTAGTTGCTCGTTCCTAATCGGCGACAACTTTTCTCCCGCTGGGTTTTTGTTAATTAAACTCCGCGGCGGGGAAGATCGAGGGCACGATTGCCGAGGCGACGCGCGAGGAGCAACGGCTGAAATTCCGGGCGCTGGGACGTGCAAACGATAATTCGTCGACGCATCAGAATCGGGCGGACCATCGGTTTTTATTCGTCCCTTCCGCCGTTATACGGTGTCCGGGATCGAGAAGCCGTTCGAATTGAACGCGACTCGCGCCAACTTCCGTAATTAGTTGGACGTCCGGTGGAAAATTAGGAACGGAAGCTGGCGCGCGTCGGCGAGTCGACGATCGCGGAAAATCCGTGATTGTTCTTGCGTGGTATGCGCGGGCCTGGAGATCGAGGCTGGCCGGCCACGGGAAAAGTCATTATTTTCACGAGTCGAAGCGGGATTTCGACGCAGCGGGCAGAACGGCTTTCAACGGGATTGGAGGAAGGAAAGGTTGCGCGGGGGTGGAGCGGCCGACGTATCGCCGCATTGTCCCCCACGAAAATCAACGCGCGAATGATTATTTCGCGATCCTGCTTCGCCGGTCGCTCGTGTAATTGCGCGTCGCCCGTCTACGTGCACCCGAAACCAGTTAAATGGAGCTGCACGCGTAATGAATTAATATTTTATCGTTCACGGTGTATTGCTCGTTAAACGCGTTTAAGGGGGCTCTCGGCTCAACGAGATTTTTAACGAAAAAGAATCAGCATAATGAGATTGGCACATTGGAACGGGGGCTGGTCGTCGAAGCTTCGTTAATATTTAATTTATTTCATTCGCATAGGCGTTTATCCTATTACAAAGCAACGCTTCGGGTTTTTCTTTTAATCGCCAGCGATTATCGCGCTGAGCAACATATTCGATCAAGTGAATTTGCAGCTGCGGAGAGGGAGCGTTTCGCCCGCTAAATCATTGTGTCAGCGAAGCAATTGAGATCGTTAAAATCCGTGCTCTGAACCGTAACCAAACGGTCAACCACGAATGCGACTGTTTTACGTGTTTTAAATGTGAATGGTACTTAAATGGAAACAAAAAAGTAACGCCGGAGGCACGGTCGAAAGGGATGACAGGCCGATGGCTGGGGTGGGAAAACTCGCCAGGCCATAGAAGACGAGCGTTGAGCAGTAAAATAAAATCCAGTCGCCGGCGTCACTATTACATTCAGCCGCACTTTTGTTCAGCCGCGGCATTTACATGTGAAAAGGTGCCCGGGTGCGTCCGAATTTACGATTTTTTCTTGTTGCATTTCGCCATTCCGCCTCTGTCCCTCGGCCGGCGCGCCAGCGCGCTAGGAGGATGAAGAATTTACAGCGCACCACCGTCTCCTGTTTCAACGGGAGTAACGCGATTCTCCACGCGCCGATCGTCTTCGTCGTGCGTTCTTTCTCTTCCTCCCGAATTTCCCATTTGTGCCCACTTCTAGGGCCCAGCTTTGTGCAATTGTCACGGTGATTTGCGGCGACAGGCGTGGAGCCATTAAAGTGGTTGGTTCTGAGTGGCAATGGAATTGGATGCTTCATTTCTTGCTTTGTTTTCAACGAGTGCCTGTTGATTAATTGCGACGGGAACACTTGTTCCCCGATCTCCCTTGCGTTTGCTTATGTACAACTGTCTACCTATACTCCATAATGACACTTGGAACTGATGGAATAACACGTGGATGTAAAGTCGAGTACTAAGCACAGGGATGAGGCCAAGTGCAAACTACAGATTACAAATAATGACTCGAAGTCGTGTATGCAGCGCAATTGAAACTTCGCGGGCGAAACTCAAACACGGAATCAAACGTTGATGCATTCTCGACGTTCCGCAGACGCCGGCTGTGGCCCAACCCCGTTCGTTGACGACGATGCGACGATTATTTCAATTATCATTATTGTTTTATTTATTTATTTATTTATTATTTAAAGTATGCGGGGATTAACCCTTTTTCACACAAGAAAAAAAAAACATAAAACATAAGTAATACAGAGTCAATCGATCACACTGTCACACATGCTGCGTTCACATCCAACACCTCCCTCTGCAGCATTATTCGAAAATTACCGAATGTACAGGAGAACAAATCTGTAGTAACCTAAGAATGTTGGCATAACATACACAGCCGTGTGTACCGAACGGACAGAGTGGGTTCGGCCCGTGACGAGTCGACACCCAGTGTTCTGCATCAAATATATGTCGTTAGCTCGCGCATATAAATTGTTTATTTTTGAATCGCTCTATGTCTCCTAAACACGTAGCCATTTTGATCGTATTTGTTTCTTCTATTTTAGTGTTTTTGCTGTCCTTTCTGTTATCCTTTGATTGCACGTTGTCTTTTGTTTTATTTTTACTTTTAACAAAATTTCTGACTAGAGCTCTTAACTGATCTAGCGAGCTGTTATCTTCAAACTGTATTTCATATTTTTCGCACACACTTTCAATTTGAGCTTTTGTTAACTTTTGAATCCACGCAGTTACACCACTGATAAGCAATTGTTCAATCTCGCCCCACTGTATGCCACTCATTTACTACTTTTAGTTGAACGATAACCAGGAAATAGTCATTGAATTCCCGCATAGCACGATTGATGGGATCCACCGTGTGATGAGCATACGACGGCAATCTTATATAAAACACGGGCCGAGTGCGGAGGTATCTGCTCGGGGCATAAAAGTTCAACCTGCATAGCAAGTCAGCGCAATCTATTCGGCTATGGAATATTGTTACTATTTCTCTCGCTACGTTTGCATTCGTCTCCATGATAAGCACTGTCAGAAAGCTCGTCACGCGCGGGAAGCCGAGGAGAATTTCGTCGGGCGACGAAGAAACCGCTTGACCCGCGGGAAATAGAAATTAATCTTGCACGATTAAGGCGCGCGCGGTTCGCCCGCTCCGCCGGAAGAGAAAAATCCTTGGCCGCGAAAGTAAATTCGTATGCTAATCGCGCGTAATCCCAGCGAATGTTGCACGCGACGCGACGGGCACCCGCAATCGATAGTATCCGGCTGCTTCCTTTCGACGTTAAGCGAGCAGATTGAAAGGTTCGCGCGCTCGTTCCCAGCCATCCTGAACCAGTGGATCGTCGTAAATTACAAACGAAACGCCGGCGCGAGTAGCGCGATTAATTATCGACTGTTTCGCAGTTTTATCCTTCTCGCGCATCCCGCTATCTCCGCTTCTGCGTTCCCGTCAATCTTCCCGCGGATGTACCTCTCCGCTCACCGCTGCGTATGCATGAATATGCGCGTACGCGCCCCTTTTTTCTGTCGCTTCCACGCGGCGAGCGTTCGCCTGTTCGTCTGAAAAATCGATAGCGCCGCGAGTTACCCCCGCTGGAGCGACCAGGGAGAATTGTCGAAATAGCGATATGTTAATTAGCCCGCGTGTCAGAAGCTCCGCGGGCCGAGGGGCAGCGAATTTCAAATCCGCGGCTGAAAGTTTCAGGCTGCGACGCAAACCTAATGATAAATCGCAAATGCCGGATCGCGCACGGGTGCTAAATTTTAATGTCGCCACCAGGTATATTCCGTAGTAATATATTGCCGACCTTCTTACCGCGACTCAGACCTCCTCCGTAACGTGACAGAAGGAACTCGTTCGAAACCGTTCCCGCTCCGATATTCCATTAAATGCGTAATAACATAGAGAGGCGGCAATTAGCGTGTCAGAAAATCCGCTTTCGCAGGGATTTTCCGCGAATGTAGGAGAGTAAACCGTCGGATAATCCTCGACGGGCAAATCGACCATCCGATTTTCCCCAACCTCCGCCTCTCCCACCGGTTTAAAAATATTTTCCAACGGTCTCGCGGCTCAAGGGTGGCCGAAAGGATCGCTGCGGGAGGGAACAGGCGCAATATTAATCATCGCGGGCCTCGTGAAAGCAGCTGCCGATCGTCTACGCGATTGTACGTGGCCCGCGCGAAAGCACCGCCGTCAGTTCATCAATATCAGCATCCAAAATCATTAATCGTTGGAGGGGAACCGTTCGAAAATTACTTGACGCGCGGCTGCTTGTTATTTATCGAAGAAAACTGGGTCAGGGCGAAGCATGTCGCTGATTGTTAACGCTTCGGCGTTCGAGCCTCGGCTACTTGATCAAGATCAACGGCTCCGACTCCCAGCTTCCATGATGACTCGGTAGCAACTTCGCGTTGCCCCCCCCCCCCCCCCCCCGCGAGCTGGTTCTCGTCGAAATTACGAAACCCTCGCGCCGCCTTCGCGTAGGCCCCATAAGGGAGGCAAAAATTAAAAGCAACCAATGACTCGGCTTTGAAAATTGCCAGGAATTCAGCCCTCGCGTCGAGCCCCGTCAACACTTCAGCCTCTCCAAATAAAAAGCGACCGGGGGCGTCGAGCTTCGCGCACTTCCATTTCCAACCCCCGCGATGTCACTTTTATTAAACGCCACGTCGACTCGTCGTTCAAACGTCCCAGACGTTCGAACGGAACGGGAAAACCGTGCGGAGCATTTTTTCCTCTGTGTTTTCGCCCCAGTTTCATTAACTGTTGGGCGTATAGAAGCGCGCTTCATTTTACTACTCCATCGAAAGCCCCGAGCAAAAAATCCAACATAGTTTCAGCGCCAACGTAATAATCGGTCGTTCGGAGGAATAGTTTTTAAAAGCGGGAAACGTCGCGCATAGGGATGTACTTGTCGCGGGAATGGAACTCTCGTTCTTGATCTGACTTAACACCTTTCTGCACGAAACTTTGAAGGGGAGTTCTTTAAGGGGACTAGGCAGTCGAAAAATCGATTTTTTTTATTGCATTTTCCGAAAGTACTATCTTTTCTGAATAAAATGCCGTTTGGGTTATATTACAATTCGCAAAATTGTTGATTTGGCAGCTAAAAAGATCAAGCGGTAACTTATTGCGTCGCCTTTGCCCAGAAACTTTAAACGCGATTTTCTCGAATCTTTTTTTCTCTTGGTTTTTTCCTGATTGCGAACGAATGGAGGTTCAGATCGACTTGAAAAAAATTACAGGATGTGTAAAACATGTGCCATTTCGCCCCAAACCTCTGATATGATCCGTAAAAATTCGAGATTTTTATAAAAAAATTGAGGAGTCACCGGATTTTTGCAGCGCACAAATAAGAACGAATTTTTCTCGGAAAAATCGCCGTTTTTCAGCCACCAATCGCATGATTTTGATTTAATTGTTGTTTTTATAGGTTTGGGCGGAAACTATGAATCCAACAAACAAGAATCTCGCCTTTGAAATCGGATTACGTCACATTTTAACACCGATATTAAAGCAAAACGACAGAAAAACGTTAAAATGTTTACCCGTCGGCAGCGCCATTTTTAAAGCACATATATATTTCTTATTACTTTTTGTTCAGTCTGTATGGTAGTAATAAACATTGGGTAAAAGCATATATCTGGATGTGCTTTCATTTGTTTACAAATAAATAAAGGACAGAGTCTATTTCTCACGAAAAACGACTGCCTAGTTATGCCTACATGCAAGGTCTGAAAACGCAAGTATTTTCGGGATTTTTGGGGGGGAAAACTTGAAGACTTTTTTAAGCAAACCTTTATGTATTAGAAAGTGTACATCTTATATTACTTGTAGTAATTATTCCAATGGAAAATATAAATAAATAAAAGAAATATCAGTGATCTCCCGGCAGCGATTTTTTTTCAGTAGTTTGCGGTGATCACTCTAACATTGGCCAGATTCATCTGAAATGAAAAATTCGAAGGAATTTAGTTAGTATATTAAATTATCTTGTCCTTAATCGTTCATTATCCCGAAAAATTAATTTGCTACAAAATGGCTGTTCAAATTAAAATATCGATTTTCGCCGCAAAAATCGCTCATTTTTCATCTGTAAAATAAAAACTACGCAACGGAAATGAAAAAGCCACGATTAAGGACAAGATAATTTAATATACTAACTAAATTCCTTCGAATTTTTCATTTCAGACGAATCTGGTCAAAGTTAGAGTGATCACCGCAAACTACTGAAAAAAAAAATCGCTGCCGGGAGATCACTGATATTTCTTTTATTTATTTATATTTTCCATTGGAATAATTACTACAAGTAATATAAGATGTACACTTTCTAATACACAAAGGTTTGCTTAAAAAAGTCTTCAAGTTTTCCCCACCCAAAAATCCCGAAAATACTTGCTTTTTCAGACCTTGCAGGTAGGCATAACCCCTTAAAGGTAATCTGGACCACGGTAAACTGTGGAATTTCATTATTCCGCGAATAAACCGCCAGCATTTTGCCTCTCCTCAGCTTTACTGACTCATGGGTGAAAAGGAACGAGCCTGGAGTATTGCTGAGATAAAACATCTAATACTGAACAAAGCAACTCGCAGGAGGGGCACAACGAGCCGAGGAACGGCTCATTCAGCAAGCGAAACACGAATCTTTGAGAAATACCGCGGGCTTTAAGTTTTAAATAAGGGGATAATTTCGAGATGTAAGTGCCAGCGATGGTTAACGCTAAAATTGAAGAGCACTCGCTTCTTTCCTTCCTGAAATTACATTTTTTGTAAGAACCCATTACCTGCGCGTTAATCAAACTCTTTGAAAGAAAAGTTGGGAAGCATGGAAAAGCGTACAATGCAGATTTTCGATAATCTTTCCTGCGTGCTACAATATTCCGATGTACCTCGCTCCCCTTCGCTTCCTTTGTAATAAAGGAAGTAATTTTCACTGTTAATTGCTCGAGGATATGTATGAGTGGGTGCCTGTGCTACTCTTTCGCGTATAATATTAATATTACGTAGTTTACGGGGCAAAGTTACCTGTTAATGAAGAAATACCGTTTGTGATATCTGTAGAAATATTTCATACGTTCTGGCGTAATATTTTCATTATAAAAGCGAGGTGAACTTGAATAATGCTCGGAATATTCATTTCTCACTGTCACTTTAACTCGAAATTTCAAAGAATATACCGAAGAGCATCGAGCTAAACGATGAAACATCGCCTGGTACCTCCAATATACACGTATAATCCACCAAAGTTCAGTTAATACGAGGAACATTACATATCTACAGTGTGATTTCTTCAAAATAGATTTTCAACAATGCTGAAACATCTATGAAATATCATTTAGTTTTAATAATTTGGCAGTTACTTCCGGGCTTCCATTAACACTAAACAATCCAATAAATATTAACGCAAATGGGGGCAGTACAAATAGTAGGTAAGTTAAATATATTGTATATTCGCAGACGAGTGAAGCGAGAAGGTGGCGAAGTAAACGCAACCATGAAACATTACTATTCCCAAGTTTCATCTTCCACGGCACGTTCTCAATTGCCTCTTTTCCCAAATGTATACTCCTGTTCGTCCGCGAGACAAGCAGATGCACGCGTTTCTATAGAAATAGACGGATTTTCTAAGCCAACGCGGAAAGACTGAGACCCCCGTGGATTTCCGAGGAAATATCTTAGCCGAAGGAAACTTTTTTTTCCGCGAAATGGAAGCCTCGAGCCAGAACTTGTCCTGACGCATTCGTGAAACGATTTTCGGCGGGGGCTGCCGAATAGCGTCAGAATTATTCCACGTTTCATAAACTATTCGCGAGTAAGTGGTCTCGGTTCGACGTATCGTTAATTAAACCGCGGAAACGGCGAGAAGTTCTCGGTAAATACGAATCCTTGGCCGGCGGTAGAGCCTGCTTTGCCGTTCCCCGCTCAACTCTCAGCATATTCGTAATGGCTGAGGATCCTCCTCGGCTACGAGAATGAGGTTAGTGGCAAGGAGTTTCCTGCTAGGGAACTGTAAAACGTACACCTCAGCCGGCGTCTCCGCTTCCGCTGGAATGTGTCTTATAATTAAGTATTAATTAAACGGTTAACCCGTGCCTTGGTGTTTCGTTTATGCAGGGGTTTATCAGCGCTGACGCGTAAAAGGCTGCAATTCGCATTACGCCTCAATATTTGACGAGAAAGTCGAGAGAAATTTCCCTCCACCGAGGCTGCGCCTTCAACGGTCGTTGAAGATTTAGGAAAAGTTTTTCGAAACTCCGCGGGGGGAGGTAAATCCAAGAATTCTTGTCAAAGGTTGCCGCCGGCGTTTCTTACCACCGGCGCTTATATCCGTCATCGGTTTGATACCGCGCTCAGGACCGAACTTTAATTCAGTCCGCGCCGTGACGGCGCGCGTGTTCGATCAAAGCTCGACAAGGGATTGGTTTCCAGTCAAATAACTTTTCGAAGCTGAGTTTCGCGGCGCTCCGAGCCGGAAGCTTTCCTGTTCGACGAGGGTTGCGCGACAAGAAGCAGATCGATTTAAGCCCGAAGTCTATTGTAACGAGGATCCCTGGTACCGAATAAAAAGATTCGCGTTCAATACGTGCCATTTAATCTTCGTCCACGTCACGAAACCTCCGGCAATAGGAGCTCGAATCCAGAGGTAGGACTCGGGCGCAGCAACACTTTCAACCGCGCACTCGGCCAGCTGCTCCGTGTCCTTTAACAGCAGCCGAAACTCACGGGAAATAAGTAACGCGATCGATTATAGACTTCTCCTCGATCGCTCTCTATCCTCAATCGACGAGAGACGCATCGTTATGGGCATGAAACTTGATAATCAATTGCCATCGGCAAATTCGAGCTGGGATCAAGCAACCTAGACCCTCGCCTTAGCCGGGCTGGGTGCAAATTATTCGGGATGCAGATTCGGGTCAGCGCAGGTCGTCATAGCAAGGAGAAACTCTACTATCAATATTGATGAAACATTTCGGCCCGCGTTCGCGGAATATCGTCGATTCCTCGGACGGACGTGTACCGAGACGAGCAAGTTAAGGAGAACAGGCAAATGACATCGTCGACGTGGGATCTGGAAGTTACTGTAAACGAAACGCTTTAAATTAAAGGGTAACAGAGCTAGAAGCCTGGGCAGCTTGAATGGGGAAAGATCGTTGGTGTATCTGTCGACCCTACAAGTTTATGATTGCATCCCAACAAATACAACCGTTTCAATGGAACCGGAGATAAGGGCGGAAGAGTGTGGTTGATGGAAAGAAACAGAGCGAGGGTGAGAAACAGAAACACGAGATGAAACATATTTTCGAGCACATCTTTCGTATCGACCCAGGTACAGGGATGGAAGGAGACGGAGAAATCAAAGCGTTCTTTGTCTTGATTCCCGATCGAGTTAACGAGATCCCTTTTGCGCGTGTCGCGGCGTCGAGTCCAGCGGTTCCTCCCTGCTCTCTCCTCTCGCCGGGCGGTTCTTCCTTTTTCCCGGTTTCCGTCAAATAATACCTGGATATGAAAGAAATACAAGCCAAGGTCTTGGCGAATCACCCAACGATAGAATCCCGTCCCCTATTTCCATCGGGACTTCTGTTATTTCATTTTACTTTTTACACGGACCGAGAGATCTTCGCCGCGTTCTAGTTAGGAATAGAAATAACATTCCCCCCCTCGACGAAAACTTTTTCCCCCGGCGCGTATCGCCCTCTGCTTTTTACCTTTAATTAATGCGGTGGAGACTGGCTGCGTAACTACCACGCCGTACAAGCCGACTAGAGCTGCAATTTTGCGCATTACAGGGTTGTAAGAAGTTTTGTCCGTTGGACAATGGGGCGCTGGAGTTATCGCTTCGTTACGCTTCTGCTATCAATTGCTCGGAGAGAAGTGATATTTCGCAGGTGGAATTAAATGCGTCAATGATAAATGAATAGTGTTCGATTTCTTCTTACAAGGAGAGTATTTTAGGTGTCCGCCTCCGATCATTTTGATTTTTGGATATGTTATAGAGGACCGAAAAATAAGAAACACGTGTTTTTTTATTTTTCCCCGTTTTCATATTTGGGGGGTGAAAACTGCGTTCAAAGTTAGGGTTAAAAACTCATTTTTGTGGAATATCTCGAGAACTATTAGAGATAGGGGAATAGTGTCAATGGACGAATTTTGTGTCTTTGAATGCGAAATATGACTGACTCACCAGATTTTCAAAAAGTCCACAAAAATGATTTTTCACCCCTAACTTTGAACGCAGTTTTCACCCCCCAAATATGAAAACGGGAAAAATAAAAAAACACGTATTTCTTATTTTTCGGTCCTCTATAACATATCCAAAAATCAAAATGATCGGAGGCGGACACCTAAAATACTCTCCTTGTTAGAAAAACAGTGGTACAAGCACGCGATAAGTAGGGGAGACCGGGGCAGATTGTAACAAAAAAGTTTTCACAATTTTTTCTCGAAAGTGTTTTCCTCAATCAGAAAATAATTTGCGTGATTTACTACTTACATGTGTGGTGAACTAATTGCGTGAAAGTACGCGACAAAATCTTGGACACTTAGACATCTAGCATCATCTTAAACAAATCTGAACCTTTGTTACAATCTGCCCCAGTCCGGGGTAAATTGTAACACATCTATTTTACTTATTTATATACAAATATGAATACAAATAAACATTTCTAAAAAATATAAATGAAAACAGAGATCATTATTAAACGTTTGATATACATGAGTTAAGCAATCATTGCTTATTCATCTGATTCTATCAAAATCTTCTTCTGTGCTTTCTTTACTTTTGCCTTCATACTTTTTTTCTATTTTATGAATTCTCGATTGTTCTGTTGTTCGTCTAGAGTCTAGAGCATCTTTTTCCGGTGTGTCAGCAAATAGCTTGCTTTATCATCATTTGGAGCGGAGTAAGTTCAGTAACATGTTACAATTTACCCCGAGGTCGAATTTTTGCGTTTTATCTCAGCAAACGAGAAACTAAACATCAAATCACTAAAATGCGTACACATAATAATAAACCAATGTGTACTGATTCGTTTGCGACAATGAAACAAAAATTCAAACGGTTCCTAATGACGGTTAATTGAAATAAAAGTGCTAAGACAATATTTACTTACGTGCTCTAAATACTAAAATTCTGGGCTATTACCACAAAATGAATACATAACGCTCGTTTGTGTCACTAAAACCGACGGTGCTAATATCGTCAAGCAGCTCTCGCATGCTGTGGGTTACCAGATTTGTCGTTCAAAAGATTTTACTTATGTTACAATTTACTCGGTGTTACAACCTGCCCCGGTCTCCCCTACGACTTCGCGAATAGCAATCGTATTACCCAATTTTCCACATTACGAAAGCAACAAGTCACTATGGCTACGCTTCTGGAGGTCGATAGTCGGGGAGTACGCCAGTCAGGCATTTGGAAAAGTATCAACGAGTTTCGCCACTTGATGCACTAGTTGACGTTTCATTCTGCTGAGCATCTTGAACTCGGCTGAGCGTAACAACGAGGGCGGAGGGCAACATGGATTCTCGTTTCACTGGAACATCCCCCTTAACCATTAGTTTGCAACTTGTTGTAGAATAATAATAATTAGTTATTTACGGGATGAGGAGTTAGTCGAAACACGAGTGTTCGCGTTAATTAGCAAGGATGCAGGAGTTGATACGTGTCTTATTTGCGCGCGCTGAAATTAATTCCGAACGCAGCCACCGGCAGAGGTATTATGAGATCTCGGTTTAAATATTTTTACATTACTAACTCTCCGACGGGCATTCTCAACGAGGAACGAGTTGAAGCGCAGAAATCAACCAGTCACTTTTTCACATTCGGTACGCGTTGGTTCGAGCACGTGGCGCTGCATGTTTTATTCCATCGAAAAGATAACGACGCGAGTTCAGCGATTCACCGGTCCGTGTATTTCATTTCGTTCTCGCATTTCCGACCAAACAATTATCGTGCATTGCACAATCACCTCCGATCCTTTATCTTAATTAAACCGAAATAAAACTAACGTAGGACAATTTGGAAGCGAGCGGACAATTTGTCTGATCACGCTCTCCGCCTATTCGTTTGACGAATTCGAGCTTACAGAAGCGCCTCGCTCGAGGAAGGAACATCGCCGATAATTACCATAATTATCCCGCAATTAGGGTTCAGTTCTAGCGGAAGACGACAATGCGAGGAAGACTATGGAAACGATTAGTATCCATCTTCCAATGACGTCATCCATCAAAGATAACAATAGACGGAGGCGTCAGGTGTCGATGTAAGCCTATAAATCTAGCACGGGGTCAATGTATCCGATAAATAGGCTCCGTCGTTATCTCTTCCTGGCCTCTGTTTCCCTTGCTCGCGAAACAGCGTCAGCGAATCGATGGGGCTTCCCCGAATCTCGGTTCCTATCAACCAAAAGTGTCTAAACTCGAAATAGATATTCCGCCAAAATTCCCACTCGACGAAACGATTCGAACACCCCGCCGAGTTGCATATTTAACCGAATCCCGGCACGTGCTGCGCGTCAACTATCGCTCGAGCACAAGCGAATTTTCATCGCCGAGCATTTAATTGTTTCTGCGGGAGAAGAGATTGCGGAAGAAGAAAGGGCCGCGGGAACTACGCCTCACAATGGCGCGGTGCGTCCGTAGTAAACATTGCTTTAGTGCCGACCTTTTCTTTGGCCCGTAATTCACAGATTCCAATTAACAGCCAGCCCGAGGCAGGTTAATATTGCAGGGCGGGAGTGCATTAACCGAGAATATGTGCTCGCTCTGGTTCTGATAGCCGTTGCTAGGCTTTCTTCCGCAAGCTCGTCCGCCTGGATTATCCTTGCGCGAGGAAGTCCCGTGATCTCGACGTGGAAACGCCAGCGGAAGGACGGCTTTTTACCGTCCGCGCGTCTCCCCCTGTCTATCGGTGCTTTGTAAAGGATACGCAGCTTGCAGGATTCAGCGCGGCCCCGCGACTCTACAGCGGAACGGTGACATAAAAAAGTTGCGCTCTGTCGCAGTGCAGATAAACGACGATTATCGTCGTTAGAGATGGGCAAGGGCGTTATCGGGATTGCTTGGAACAATACCAAACGGCTGTCTAATCTCCATTACGGGATGGAAGTTCAAACACTTCGCAGACACTTAGCCGGGACCGGCGGCGCTCGATAATTCCATAACTTGCGCTCGCAGTCGTGCGTCAGCCGTATAAAATATGCAGGGGAAACGCGCGATTTAACGTAATAGAATCAGGTCAGCGCGGAACTCTTGGATTTAGTGGCGGCGACGTGACTCGGAAGTGCTGGCAACTGTCGGGATGTGCTAATTGTCTCGACGTTTCATCGAATTCCACCCCCACTTTACAGCGCCGCACAGTGTTACTTGTATCTTTACAAATTCTTGTATCTTATAATGTTAATAAAGGAACGTAGGTTTCAATGTTACCCATAACTTCTGCTGAATTTACTAATTTGTTGTCAAAAGTGATACTAGAAATTCATTACAAATTTCGGTGCATTTTTTCAAACACGTGCCATTGGGAGAATGTTTATGCTTTTCATTTGCTTTTTATAAGTTGTGTTTAGTACTGTCATACCTTCAAAACTGCCGAGTCAGTTTTTTACAATACTAACAATTTGTAGGGGAGAGGCTTGCAGGTTGCCACCCCTAAGCTTTTTTGATCATAACTCGTCATAAAATTAACGTATCGTTGATTTATGGTATAAGTTGGAAAGAGGAAGTGTTGAGCTACAATCCTGAACTACAAATCATACAAACTCTCGAAAAAGAAAAATTATACTGCAAATTATCGAAAGTATCTAAAATTGTCTCCTTGAAATTTTGGCTCGCAGGTTGCCACTCCAAAAAAATTGCTAAAAGTGTAAAAAAACTCAAGTAAAAACCTGATTCAAAAAACTTTTCAAAATTTATTAAGTTTTATTAATAAATTATATTATTCAGATTTTCTTGACCTGCGTGCTGCCATACTAAAAATTTATAAAAATGTAAAAAATAAACCAAAATATGACTAAAATGCAATAAAAACACTTCACTTCAAACTCAATGACATTTGAGTGTAAACAAGCGGGAAAGAGAGAGGTGGCAACCTGCAAGCCAAAAAAGGAGGCAACTTGCATTCCGACGCATTTTTAGGAAAATATGAGAAAAAATTGTCAATTCATGATATGTTTGGAAATCTGTTTGGCATATGTAAATTAGATAAAAAAGACAACACAGTACGTATAGTTATCTTGAATTGTCGATGAAAATGTTCAATTTACGAGCACAAGGAAAGCACACAATTTCAATAATTCAGTTTCTTGACAAACACTATATTACCCTTCGCTCAGCAAACACAGTGTTATTGCGTCTGTCCGCTCCAGAGGTTATAAAATAGTGACACCTACTCTTTTAACGTCGATGTGAGTCAGAGTTGAGGTTCTGACACTGCTAGAAAGTCAAAATACAGCAGGGGTAGCAACCTGCAAGCAGTGGCAACCTGCAAGCCTCTCCCCTACTAATTCTTTATGTTAAACGTTTATCAACTTCGATGGGACTTTAAAAAAAAAACACCAAAAAATACCTCCCTGATTTTTTGTATATTAAATTTAGGGATCATTAAACTTTATATTAACGTCAATTTCAACTGCACGAATTTGCACGAAACAGAAAAAATAGCCAAAATCATTATTAAGACGTTCACCGCTCCGGCCCTTAGCGTAGTCTCTAGGTCTCCTCGTGCATAAGACCCTTATGTGAATCTACACATCCGATATGCTTTTTCCAATTGTTTATACGATATCTACCATGACTTTTCCATCCTGGATGCTGTCTTCAGTTTTAAAGTAGCAGTCAAACGCGATACACGTGTTAAAAATAATTTGATAAAAAAATGTTTCGAACAAAAGTTAGTCAGTATTCAGTTGACAACAAATTGCAAAAGTAAATATTAATAAAAAACTTTTTATTCACTGAAAAATCAAGATCGGCTTAATTTTTTTAATGGAACTGTATTTTTTTTTATACACCAATCGATGCATTTTTATATTCTCTTTAAAAAAGTATTAGGGTACTTAGGACGAAAACTGATTAGTTCAGAAGTTATGAGTTTTGTCCCGAAAGCCCATACAGGCGTAACACTGTGCGCCGGCCAGCGAAATGTGGCGTTGGCTTGCTCCGAATTATTTCCGCATCGGGCCGCGGCTCAAAGAACGGAAACGTAATGCCGGATCTATCGGGCGAGGAACGAGTTACGAGCTTGCGCGCCTAATACAACAGACAATCACGCGAACGTGCCTCGCCAGGTGAGGACAAGCTTTATCGGAATAGGTGCAGCGTAAACGCGTTACCGTATATATCCGGTCCCCGGTTTACTTTGCAGCGCTCGCCGTGCCTCGAAGGAAACGCCGGAAGTGGCGAGGGATTCGTGCACGCGCCGCCAAGTACGTCGCTTTTCCGGAGCTCGAGGCTCTGCAGGAGTAATTGCGCGTGAGCCCCTTAATTAATGACCAGTCGAGAAGGGGGGCGAGAGAGGCGGGATCCGACTTTGCGGGCATGTCTTCATAATTTCAGCCGTGTTCCGTCGAAATCGTACAAGTAATCAGAGCTCGCGTACGAGTAATTAGAGCGGCTGAAAGCCGGAGCTTGCAGCCAGACGCGCCGCGACTCGCGCGACTTTATGTATACTGGATTTCGGCGAAAATTCAATCAACCACGCCGTTAGCGATTGTGATGTAAACTCAGGGCGCCAGTCGATACGATATTTCGTTGCCTCCATATCGAGACAGATGACGGATACGCGGCGACGAAATTCAATCAGCCACGAACAACGGAGATCGCGTAAGTCCCTGCCGAAGAATGAAATAAAGCTCGCCGTTAGCGCGTTCCGCTTTCCTACGTTCGCCTCCCTCGTTTGCCCAGTGCGTCGCATCTAATTAATTCATGCCCGACTAAAGCTCCCGCTGCGCGGATTATTCACAAACGGTCGGCCACTCGCGCCTCGAACGGATACACACAATAACGGCGTATCGCGAACGAGCTACTTGCGCGTAATCGCCAGGAAAGGCTGGCCCGCCAAATTGCCGTATCCGCGCAATGATTGTTTCGAAGTAGACGCGGGCACGCGCGGCAAAGCGAGCGCAGGAAAATATTCGCCCGACCGTCCGTCGTTAGACACGGTTTTTCCGGCGCGCGCGCGCCATTCGTTTTTTTTTAATTCTGAGATATGCGAGCCGAACAATCGGGGCCGAACCGCGGCCGGTGTTATTCATGGCCCGTTTCACTAGGGACGAGCTTTCGCGTGTATCACCACTTCGATTACTACTGGCTACGATTGTTTATTGTGCGCTTGGAATAATTGTTTTGAGCGGTGGTCCTTTCTCCCGCCAGCGTTTCGCACGTAACAGTGAGATTTAGGTGTTTTGGATCGTATCGGACATGCGAGGAAATCATGTCGCTTGTAGTGCTGTCCAACGCTAGAATTTCGCGACTGTAACTGGAAAACGTGAAGCATTTAAAAGGCATCGGGATACGAGAGGCTTGGATGAAAGGACACTTTCGACTCTTTAGAGATATTGTAGGCATTTGGCGTTTGGGAACCGGTCTGAGAAATTTTTCACCGTCTTGAAAAATGCTAGGGTAGATGTCCCAATTACTGCCACTTTATTTATTTTATGTAATAAAAACGTAACATATGAAACAAAATGTGCAAAAAAATGTTATTATGAAACGGAGATTCTGATTTACATAAAAATAAAACAAATATATGTACTCATATGTACCTAGTGCTTAAAAAATAATATTGAAAAATGAAAGTGCCATTTGAGCGTCAAAAACGCGATGACGTTAGTAGGAAGTGATGGCGAAATCGTACTATTAAAGAAAGGGTCGCAATTTTACTATTCAACCTCTATCTATTGCATAAAATGAATTATTCCGGTCTAGAAGAATTACTTTAATGATGTAACGAATAAAATACATAATATTTATTGTTAAGTTATAATAATTAACGGTGACATCATTAGGGACAAAATTTTTGGGCTTGTCCCTATTACTGTTGGCAGTATACGGGACAAAAAAACGTGAAGTACGCATAGGTAACTGTCATCTGTCAAAGTTCAAATTCTCAACCTCAAAATCACGTGTAGCGTGTGATGCTGTGATATTAAATTATAGATATATATTAAATGTACACATATATTAAATTATAATATGATATAAGACATATAAGGTACGTATATGTATTAAATTATTTAAAATTTAGTAGGTTTGTCATATTTAGTTATAACTATAGTTATGTGGTCACAGTTATTAGGACCGACAGTTATTGGGTGGTAGCATTGAGCTATAAGAATACCTGGAGAGGGAACAGAGCAATGGCGGCCGGTCAGAGTAAAAGAGGGAATGTGCTATGTTCATTGAGCTCAATGAACATAGCACATTTACTACATGATAGTACAGAGTGAGAGGGATAATAGGAAGAAGAAGAATAGGTTCACCCGTAATCTTCTATTTTTCTCTGACCGCTGTCGCCTCTACTTCTTCCCATTGCTGTTCTCTCTCCAGGTATTCTTATAGCTCAATGGGTGGCAGTCATACGGACAAGACGATTTTTGAGGTGACAGTTATAGGTACAGTAGGATCGCTCGCGAATTTTAATTAATTATTAATAAATTCTTCATATTTAATTCATAAAACTATTTTTTTTTAATTAAAGAGATGTTAAATAATATTATGTTTCAATCGGAGACGATTTTCAGGTTAAACAACACGTGAAATGATTAAATGAAGTTCAGTTATAATCTTAAGGTGGCAGTAATTGGGACATCTACCCTATTTCGAGAAAAACACTTTTAAAGTTTTAGAAGAGTTTCGATACAGTGATACAATGATGGCCCCTATAGCTAATTATGGACCCTATAATTACAATACAGACACTTCAAACATATTTTACAATGGGTTTCCCTCTATTTTAAGACTCCACAATTATCGGAGTTTAATTTAGAGGAAGACGCGCACCCGTACCGCTAGCCCGCTGTAATCTGAAATGGGAGCGGCGTGACCCGTTTCGTTCGAATGGCTGTAATTTCGCCAAGAATCCGAATTTCCAATTCGCTTTAGGCGTAAAATATTCGTATGACATGTACCTAACAAATTATACAAAAAAAGATGCATTTTTTTCAATGGAGAATCGTATAGAACCCCTTAATGGGGCTGGCCAACGCGCAGTGGATCCGCAGTTCGTGGATTCGAGTCCCATCGCCCGAGGCTCTCTTCTTCCGCCACCTATAATATTGCAGTGAAAATATTAAATTGTACGAAATGCCTGTTCGCTGTGCTGTGTTAATCTGTAAAGTATAGGATTAGAGAGCATAGAGGTGTTTCAATAGTGGTTCGTTAGCAGAGAAATCTTTCAATGGTTCGTTAGATAGCGGAGTCTCGTTGATCTTGCCCCGCCGCTGAATTATTTATTCTTTATGCGATAATCGGGGAACGACAATCAGAACCCGTTGTCCGTTTGCACGATTATTCCTTCTGCACGGCAAAGAAGTCGCGTCGCTAGAGCGGCTTTTTTCCCCGCCTAGCTGTGCCGCCTCCAGCAAACACGGGTGAAATGATCGCTAACAAACGCCGCTTCGGAGCGGAAGCATTCCTCCAATTCGTTTTCTTCTCGCGAGCTTGTCGCGCATTTGCCGTTGAAACGTAACGGCGCCGCTGTGAAACTCCGGGAAACAAAGATTCGTTTGTTCGTATCGGCCGAGAAGACGACTCGAGGGACACAGCAGAGAAGGGCGGAGAAAAACGGGGAGACGGAGGCGCGGAGACGTAAAAAGCCACGCGGACGAAGAATGGGGGCTGAAAGGATCGAGTCGCATAGAGATGCGCCGGGGCGAATAAAGAATAATAAAGGTGAGCGACGACCGGCGTCGCTGCCGCGAAATGAAAACTCAGACAGAGGAGAGGCTGGAACGGTGGATGGGACTCCATTTAAATGCGCGAAACACGTGAATCTTCACCCCCCAGGTGTAATGAAATTGTCGCCTCGTTGTTTCTCCCTAGTCCCGCGACACCACCGTCCACCTTTCGACCCAGCTAACCCTCCTAAAAACATTACGATACGTTCGAGCCTTCCCGAGGCCAAAGGAGCGCCAGAATCACGTGTGCCCGGCGAAGTCGAGGTCCGGACGAGTAACTGCGAAACAAAGTTAGGAAGGTCCGGGAAGACTTGAGACAGTGCAGAATGCTCTGAAGGCGGCGGGAAGTGGAGAAGGCACGGCGAGGCGGAACCACGGGCTGTTCGAGAGAGTCCAGCTGGAATAAAGAATAATAAAGCGGGAGCAACGAGCACGGTCGGCTGTCGCGACGAAAGTAAAAGAGCGGAGTGGAGTCTGGGCGAAACGACTGAGGCTCGCCGAGGCTGATTTAAAAGCACTAAACACTGATTTCGACTTAACGCTGAGATACAACTGGCCACGTTACGAGCTGGCGTGCTTTGTGGCCTGGCAGACCTCGCGTCCAACGATTTAGGGAAGCCCGACGGAAAGGCCACGTTTTATGAAGGAACTTCTGCAACGGCAAGTTACGCCTCGCAGTGTCCACTCCGCCCGTTGCTTTCTTCGCTCCACTTTCGCAGATATCTTTTCATTCCCGTTAACCTATTAGACCGAGACACTTCCAGCTAACGCCCGCTCGAATCTCGGTCCCCGAGAGGTGTCTTCGAGCCTTATAGGGCTGGTTTTAGCGGCGAGGTCGAGATTGGTCGAGTGGATCCCCCGGGTGAACGAGAACGAAATAACCTCGGCCTCTTTCGTCTTAAACCCGGCCAGATTGATTCCGAGTCCTTCCTCGAAATTAGACGCAAGTCGTCATCCTTAGCGGGGCGGTGTGGGTACTGTAATTGACGGTCTCCGAGCGATCAATCATGCTGATGTGGGTGCTAAAGCATCGGGGGAAGCGAATACTAAAATACTTCGGGACTCTGAAGCTGTCGGTAATTTCATTTGCGATACCCGTGTATCGTGTAAAAGGGTAAGATCGATCGTCCGCTTGAGAGAAAAGGGAGAAGGGCGGTGGAAAGTTCTCGATGGGCGACCCCTGCATCGAAAGGCCTGAGTAACGCTCGAAATCCGTAAAACCCATAAAACCAGCTGCCTCAGATCCCAAATGCAACATTAAACTACAGAGGATCAGAAGTTACGTTACGACGTGACATTAAATCGCGCGCCGTTCGCGCTGGCGCGATAAAATACTTGAACCCGCTGGAATATCAAAGTTCCCCGTTAAATAATCGCGCAGCCCGGGGTAATGGATTTATTTCAAGCTGCAGGATCTTGGGCCGGTTACTCGGATGTTCCATGTAAATTTCTAGGTGTATCCGGGCCTTGGTTGACCGCGGCCGTTCCACACGGCAGCCGTAAAAGCAGCTCACTTGCCGCGGCTTCCGATCGATCCCGCGCGCCATGGATTTCATCGATATTCCAAATCATCGGGGCCAGACGGATGCAGAGCACATTAATATTCCCGACTGGCTGAAAAGTCAGGCTCGTAAGCGGCGCTATTTCTATTTCTCACTCGTGAATCATTCGATGCCAGTGCGCGGGCGAAAGTTTCCATCGGAGACAATGCGAGGCGAGCGGCGTGCAAGCGGAAGTGGCGAGTCCGAGAGTCAAGCGCCCAGGTGCAAGAACAGGGATGCAAGAAGCGTGCTCGAGGGAGGCGAAGAAAGACAATGAACGCGAGAAGTCGCGGTCCCGGGGACAAAGGATTCGAGCGGAAGTGTCATGGCGACGTGGTAAAAACGAGGGGAGCCATTTCCTTGCTTTCCCCCGCGCGATTATTCTTCTCCCTCGATATCGCGGCTCGAAATTACCAAGCATTTTCGGGCAACGGTGAACTTCGCGAGCACCTAACTGCTCCGAAACTCGCAAACGGTGGATTCAGTTTCTAATTGTCCGGGATTTCTGAAAGTTTTGATTGCCAAGAGGAAAAGAGATTCTGGCGGAGGCCTCGAGCACCGGGCCGCCCAAATTACTCGGCACAAAGCGGTGGGATCGTCTATCGAAAGAAGGATCGCCCGAGCGGCGCGACGCGTCTTTGCTGGACGCTCCCTCGTTACCGGAGCGGCGAGCGGCAATAACGTGGAACTAGCGTGGAAGTAGATGAACGAGAAAGCCCTGGGACGTCCACGGCTGCGGAGGCAGAGATTTGTTGCGTCGTAAATCGGATCACGGCGGGACTAACGATTTTGTCGATACCCAAAGAGCGTTTTCGGGTCCGGCGGTCGACCGTAACTAACTCCGTATCGAGATTTAGATTTGTGCCCCGTCCACTGCTCACTGCGCCCGTCTATCGAATCCGCGATTTTTAACGTTAACACGGACACATCGATCTTAAGTCCCGACAGAACATTCGAGGATGAATTTCGCCCCGCGATGAAGCTGGCGGATATACGACTGTTCAGCCGGGCTGTATCGAGAACCCGGTACACTTTGTCAATACCATTTGGTGATTCCCGGTGTCTGGCGGGTAATTAAGCAGCTGGACACGAACGCTCGCCGTTTATCTACCGGCCGATTCGCCACTAATTCTCGGGATTCCGTTTAAATTCTGAAACACCCCGCTGCCTTCGCGTCTCAGTAATCCCTCTTAAAACACTTTAACTGGAATTCCCCGGCACCGATCCATAACACCGGGGATTGCCCGGCGGGGGCTAGTTGCTCGCGGATTCTCGAAAAATGGCGCCACGACGACGTTAATTAAAAACTGATACATCCCCGCCGTCTGGGATCGCAGACACAAAAGCCACCTCTTCGGAGGCTTGGGAGCAAAAAAATTTGCTAACCAGTTTCACGGTCGTTGGCTCTCCGAAGAAAGATTTCGCGGAGGGCGGAGGTGAACGGAGGGGTGGAAGTCGGGTACAAAAAGTTTTCCAGGGGCACGTTAAGAGATTACCTTCACCCCTGGATAAAAGGGTGAAGGTGTAGGTCGCTCGAAGAATGGACGGCGATCCCCTCCGACCGAAGATTGATCGCCCTTATTTTTAATCGAATACCACTTTCATTTTACTATTTTATTGCAAGCATGGGATTTACATTCGAATGAGACCGGATAGAGGGAGAACTAAGGCGTCTACGGTCCTGCACCGCGCGAAGTCTGCCGGAAACATTGATAACGACATATCCAGTGGGAATTGGTGGGTAAAATTTGAATTTTCATCCCCCCTTTGCGTTGATCGTCTTCGCGACCGTCTCGGGGAGGAAAGAGGTGGATTTAACGAGTGCGGCAAATGGTTTTATGGAAATTAAAAGTTGCTCACTGAGTGAGTTATGCATGACGGGTACTCGGCATAATCTAACGCTCCTGGGGCTCTTGAATCTTTTGAAACACCCCTTCTATCCGCACGACGCGATTCTCTTAACTCGAGAGACGCCGCGGTGTTCGGGGAAAAAGTTTACCGAGTCCGCCGACAAATGGAACGGTGTAAGCGACGATTCCTGTGGCTTTAATCGACCTTTCGATTCGCGAGTCCCCGCGCCGATTCAGAGCCCTTGCCCCGAGCCGTCGTTTAAACGCAATATTCCGCGGAAGCATTACTCGACGATGCATTTAATAGAGGTATCAACGAGTCCGCATCGCAGCTGGAAATTAAATAAACCGTTTTATCACGCGAGCATGGGCTCCCCGATAGGAAAACTGCGACGTAAATTGGCACCGCGGTGCTGTTTTGTGCCTGGAAATTATCTTGCACGGTGTTTTAAATTGCACGTCGCGGAGCGCGCACAATTTCATTTCGCAGAGCGGAGGGGAAAGTAGAAATGAGGCGAGACGTGATTGCATGAAAGCCGACCTAATAGCGTGCCGACAAACAGGAAAAATTGACGCGCCGGGAAAATCGGCGATGTGCTTGTAATGGGCAGGTCAATTCGCAGGAACATTGGCGAAGTAATTGCATACGTACTGGCAAGTGGTGCGCGGATTTCCAACGTTTCGCGCACCCCTCCGCGATTTCTGTTCCGTACATGTCCCCCCGGCATACTCGTGTAAGCTGAAGAACCAACAAGTTAGTCTGATTACAAGAAAATGCGACTAATGGTGCTGCAACAGAACATTTAACGCACGCCAAGCGTCCCGCTCGCTCGAGAATATTTGCCCAGTAGATGGGCGTGATTAAAGGCTGGGAAGATCGTCTCACAGGTACCTTTAATACTCCGCATAATGGAAACACCAGGGTTGAAGACGATAGAAGCAGTTTCGAAGTTATTTTCCGCCAAGGGTAGCCCGTGAACCTGCATATTTATGCTCGGCTGCGAGCTGCCGATTCTTGAAGCCTGCGCCAGCCAGCTCGACCCCAATAACTTGCTGAAATTTGCGTGCATACCGCATGAGGGGGGGCGCGAGCATAGATCAGGGATATGTACAGAGGAGCGGTAATGTAGGTACTGGCGCAGCCTGCAAATTATTTTATCGTTGATCAATAACGCAAACCGTTACGCCGGGCGAAATCCGGTAATCGAAACGCTTTGCTATTCAATCAGCTATCTCATCAATTGGCCCGCGGAGCGTGGTGGGATTGAATTTGTTCCGGATTTGCCTGAGAAAACGCTTTTCGTAGTTTGCCGGGTCATGGGGCATTTCACCGGGCCCCGTTTGATCAGTATGCGCGTCGAATGACTGATAAAGATCGCGATTCATCGGGCTAATGGGCTCCGCTTTGGCGAACAGGATCTTTCAACTCCTCGAGATGCCTAAAGTCTAGCTTCTTCACGCCTTCCGAACTCTGTGGCAGCTTTTCTGCTCTCTTAAGGGGACTAGGCAGTCAGAAACTCGATTTTTTTTGTTGCATTTTTTTAAAGTACCACCCTTCCCGATTAAAATGCCGTTTGGTTTATGTTACAATTCGCAAAATTGAGGATTTTACAGCCGAAAAGGTCGAGCGCGCCATAAACCGTTTCTGCGCGCCCGCAGGTAGACTAGATTCCTTTTTCGAAACTTTAAGCGCGTTTTTCTCGGAATCATATTTCCTCTTCGTTTTGCAGTGATTGGGAAAAAACGGAGGTATCAGTCGATTTGAAAAAAATTCAGCATATATGAAACATGTCTAGTTACGACCTGGACCTACGCATAAGTCTGTAAAAAC
Organism: Andrena fulva; assembly: GCA_946251845.1. Taxonomy (NCBI): domain Eukaryota; kingdom Metazoa; phylum Arthropoda; class Insecta; order Hymenoptera; family Andrenidae; genus Andrena; species Andrena fulva. The sequence continues at coordinate 52,255,825 of OX276329.1, read as the reverse complement.
TCCTGATTTGTCAAAAAATAAATAGAATGGTTCTTTTCCCTGGCGAAAAATGACGTTTCTTTAAAATTTGCCGTTTTGCAGCCACCATTTCTATAATTTTAATTTTTTTCCTTTTTCAATAGGTTCAGGGCAGAATAGGGGCCAGGGCAAAGTATAAATTTCAGAGGATATTTCACAATTAAATTTCTTACGGCCAGAATCACTGCAAAATTACAGCGGCTCCAAAAAAAACGCCTACATATCAGACGACTGCAGCGCTGTCATACATATGTATATAATATTCAAATCATTTCTTTTTTACTGTTTATAGTATTACTAAACATTACCCCAACGTACTAGTCACAATTTGTGTTCATCTCCTTGTAAATAATTCGCAAAAAATACTTGATTTTCGAGCGATCTGACTGCCTAGTCCCCTTAAGGGGTAACACCACTCTAGAGGCAGAAAAAAAATACCTAACTTTGACAATTTATTTTGGGAGTATGACAAACGGAATAGAATTTCTTTTCAGAGGGTTTATTTAACACATATTGAAGTACGAAAAACAATTTTTTTATTTTCATTTTCATACAAAATGGCGGCGACAGAGCCCGTCGTCGAAACCACTTCTTTCAAACTGGGAGGACGGATTTCTCGGAGACTATTGCATGGATCGATTTGAAATTTTTACAGTAGCTTCACAACAATATTCTCTTTGGAAGTACGTAGCCGTTTTTTGATTGAATGTAAACTCTTTTTTTTATAAACAATTTAATGCTCATGTTTAGGGCAAAAAATCAATTCATTTCTTAACAAGTGCACCACTTCCACAAATATTGATTAAAAAAAAAAACACTACGTACTTCCAAAGCCAATTGTATATAGATTATAAATTTTTTTTATTTTTTGTTCCCGGACTCATACATGCCGAGAAATCCGTCCTCCCGTGGTGGTGTTTTCAAAAAAGCTGTTTTCGACGACAGGCTCTGTCAATATGACAATAAAAAATTGTTTTTCGTACTTCAATATGTGTTAAATAAACCCTCTGAAAAGAAATTCTATTCCGTTTGTCATACTCCCAAAATAAATTGTCAAATTTAGGTATTTTTTTCTGCCTCTAGAGTGGTGTTACCCCTTAAACATTCTAGATCGTTTAAGGGGTTGCGCCTAGTCAGCTTTCGAAAAAGGAACGCGATATTCGGGAATTTTTTGTGGAACATCTACTGCATATTTTTTTACAACTATTCGCTTATTTTAAAAGTGCATATATGGAGAAGCTTTCAGTAATTTTATTATAGAAAAACATTAAAAAATAAACGAATAACATTCTCGCGGAAGCTGTTTTGATAGCGGAGAGCAAGACATTTCGGAAACCGCTGTATCGATTGACTTAAACTATTGCAGACTTCTTTTATACACCAAAGACTAGTTATAGATGAACGAAGGATTTTTTCTAGAAAAGTAGGAACTGCTTAAAATTTCGCGTTAAGCGCTGCTCGTACCGATTGAACTCACGTTCAACTTGGAATTTGTTACGCGCACCTACATCTAACCGATTTCATCTACAATGCGACAGATTGGTTATTAATCATTGATATTTTTGATGTCGATGTTTAATCGACTAGACGAACGAAGAGCGACATGTTCATTCGCTTCCTGACAGACGTCGCCGCGCAGTCTGCGCTTTCATTACGTTTTTCACCAGAGGACAGCGTCGCTGTTAATTTATCATCGCTGCCCTCCGTGCGGAAGTAACTCGCGCGACAGTATCACCTGGCTGATTACAATTCGCATTCAGAGCAAAAGTACGGGCGCCCGTTAAACGCCCGTAATTGCTGCATTATAATGTCATTCCGCATGAATTTCACGGGGAATCGAGCGGATGCAGCTGTAGCCTTCCAATGTCATGCTTATTACATGAACGGCCGACGGAAAGAATGCCATCGCTTCGCAATATGACGATCTTGGTATAATTAATCGTTATTGCGTAACACGATCGAATCGCGCTCACGTCGCTCTCGCGAGTTTCGCGTAATTGCCGGCACCGCCCGTGCTACGTCGCTCGCAATGCTCCGAAATACCAAAAACCTCGATGGGAACAGATGAAAATGCGGCTCGAGCTAACCGCCGGGACGTGGTTTGCTCGCCATTTTCGAGATTCGGGACTTAAGCGTTCTTTGCTCTAGTATTATACTTCTTCCGAGCTGCTTATTCGCATGAACAGCGCACCTTCCAAATCCAACCGAGGACTTTGATGCACTTCAAATTCCCCCCTCGGAGCTTTCTGTAAAGATGAAATGCACGTAGTGGGCGCCGCAAATACTAAATGAACGAGGACGCGGTAAAACATTGGAAAATGTTGAATGCTGCGAATTTTAAAATCGATAGGGATCAGCGCCCGAGAATTATGCAATCCGTAGTCGCGAGTTTTATCTGGAATAAAATGCCGCGCTCGCTGTTGAACGGAATTCCCAGCATTTTATACATCGGCGTAAGTTAAAAATGATGCAAAGATCGCGCTTATAAGCATGAAAGAGGATTTTGTTGAATTCAAGCCCGTGGTCGGATCGATCGTTTCGATGGCGTAATCCTATTTAAATATATGAATAAACTTGTTGGTTGAAATACTGCATGTTTTATACTGTTCTGCTCTATTCAACCTGATTTCATTTTAAACGATTTCCTTTTTACAGCGAATCCACTCTGACCTTTCCTCACTTTGCCATTTCGTTGAACCGCCATCTTTCTCAACGTTCTCCCGAGTATTTTGAGTTATTTTCCTCGCAAGCATCTATCGCTGCGAGTTGGTCCAACCGCGGCATCAGAATATTAATCGATAAAACCGCCGATTGTTTCTACCGCCTCCTGTCGAGCGTTTTCCTGCACACGCGTTTACACGCTAGTCGGCCGATCGGGGGCGAATCGGCTCGCGGCAGGCTGCGCGAAATGCGTCGGCGGGCAGCGCCGAACCCCCGTCGGAGAAATAACGAAGAAATAAAACAAAAAATGCTATTTACGAGGGCAGTAGCGAGAACGGGAAGCCACACTATGAATTACACGTGCCGCGCGACAATGGATCCTTTTTTTCGCACGTTTCCTAGGGACGTGTCTGCGCGGCTAGCCAGCGAACGGCGATCAATTCTTCTCCATTCAGATCCTAACAATCGGCGGCCGGGGTTGCGGCGCCGCCGCCGCGCTGAAAGATCGAACGGCATTCGATCGTCACTCGAGCCGCGGCATGCATAACGATCCTGCGCTTTTATGCACCACCCCGTCCTATCTGTGCTCGCAGTTTGCGCTAGCGATTCGTTGGACCCGGCAAAAATATGCGGCCTCGGAGGAGAACGTAGGGGCGAGTCGATCGTGCTCACGGCGATGCGCGTTTTTCAGCCGGAATTTTTTAACTCCCCTTCGATTCTACTGGGAAATTACAACAGCGATGTTGGATAAGCTCTCGCTGTAACTTATCGCAGCTTGGATATTGCAGCAGGCTCGCCAATGTTCAGGCCGCGACTAGCCTGCTCGTATTCTTCGCGAATGGCGTTAGCAAGTAGAAATTTTATCTCTGTAAGAAACATGTATCTTGTTGCGCAGTTAATTGCTCGTAGGTGGAAAGCAATTCCGCGCCTAGAGCGACCGTTTTGCCACTAAACAAGCCCGCCCATGTACGGTGAATAACGATCAGCAACACTTTAAAGCATAAAATTGAACTGCCCCCGTTTCCAGGCGAGCGGAGCGCTTTAAGCATTGTTTAACCATTGATCCTGTAGACAACGGGCCACGCGTAAACATCGAGTTTGATTAAAAATTTACATGGCCCCCGGGCACCGTTCCGTAAAATTTTCAGGCAGCGTGCTTTACTCGCCTCGCCTTCAACATAAGTAGCCTGAAACATGAGAAAGGGGCACTTTGTTTAAGCCTCGGTCTTGGTACAACATCAAACCCCTCTCGTAGAAGTCCCGAAAGCTCGTTTCTTCGCAGCGTCGCAATTAAGGGTACCTAGTTACCGCCGCGCAGCTCGATTTTGGGGGAGTTGAACCGGAAGAGTAAGTAGGGCGGCCTGTGATTTCGAATTAACGAAGCTTGCATTCGAAACTCCCGGCCAGATGACTCGATTATAGACTCGCAAGTGTCCCACGGATTATCAGCGTAATGCGAATCGGTCCAACTGGCAATACGCTTATGGAAAGCCGCCGCATGTCCCGCAACTCTCGCCTATCTCTCCCGGTATTACGTCGAAGACTGCAAATTGCTGCGCGCTCCCGACGAAGCCTCCAACTCCGCTCGAGATCGGCTGGTAATACAACCAGCGACAATAATCGATCGATGGCTGGATTCTGTTGAAAAGCTTGCGCTCGCCGATCGGGAAACAGAGACCGGAGTTGGAGCGCGCGTACGATTTGCCTACTTGGTGGTCCCCGTGGACAATTCACCTTTTCAGTCCATGATAACGACGAACTTTCTAGACGAGGCGCGTTGGTAGCAGAAAAATTTGTTCGTCGCGAGGCGCGAGTTTGGACGAAAGAATAATGATATTTCCACCCCGCTTTTCCAATATTGCGCATTTTCCTCGCTGCATTTGGATCTCATCACACTTGTCAAATATTCCATATCATCGGAAAGTTTGTACTTATTTTCGGCGGAATGTAATTAAATGAAATACCGAACGATTTCATATCTGTCGAAATTGCACGCCCAATTGAATTAAGCGCGAATACTTTGGAAATTCAACAATGGGATATGTAAAATCCGCGTCGCGCCAGAAAATCATGAAATCAATTGCATTCGATTATTCCATTAAAATGGCAACGATGTTATATTAAGTTGATACCAAGCTCATTTATCACGGATACGTTTCTTTGTGTTAGAAGATTTGCCGTTACCGATTAAATTGAAATATAGCGTGGAAATAGCCCAGGCAGTCTTTCCCTCATCGTCCACTCGCTTTACCTTCGTCCCCCGACTTGTGACCCCTTTAATGGAACCCGCTGTAACACAAAGCTGCAGCGTGCACTTTTACGCGCGTGTGCGCCCGCGCACAGTGTCTCCAACAATATCCGGTAACGAGCGTGTTCCACCGTTTCGTCGACGCGTATTACGGCGCACGTTAATCAGATATCGGAATTCATAGCCTCGCAATTAGGGAAGTCCTGGCGGTGAGACCACAGGATACAGTTTGGAGCGGCGCGAACTCAATATTCATAAAGGCAAGGGCCGCGGGGCAATCGGACTCGTATCGAGAAATTGATCAGTCGCCAGTCATGCATATGAATACGACCCTTGAAACGTATCGAAGAAAGTCGGGGCGAGGGTGAAGAAGCTAATGAAATCGGGGAGTAACGAACCACGGTTTGCCTGGGAGCCCCTATCATAGAATCCTCCGCTTAGCTTCCAGATAGCTTCTTCTGCTTCAGTTTCAGATATCAAGTCAGAAATTGAACGCTTTATTCTTCCACACAGTGGCGCGCCCAGAGGGTGTCAGGGGGCTCCGGCACCCCCAAAGAAGGGTCTTTGTAACAAGAAAAGAAGAGAGCACTGGATTTTATTCTTTAAATAAATTTTTCTAATCACCTAATGAATTTTATTGAATTTTCATTAAAAATATTTTTATCCCTTCAACTCCCCCAAGATTAAATCCTGAGATTCATCTTCAATAAATTAAAACTACTCTCCCAAATATCATCAAACTGGAAGACCCTGAAGAAACGACCGTTCTCCAGAAACGAAACGACATTCCCTGGAAATATGTGCGCCAAGGTACTCGAAAATGATGAAACACGTTTCCTAATCTATTCATTCGCGGGGAGAGACAGGAGGCACAAAGTTCTGCTCGCCGCGGGACTGACGAAACACGGGAGCAAGACCGCGGGAAGGGAGATTGAAAACGGAAGGCTCGATAAATAATTCAGTAATCAATTTGCACAAACTTTCCGACCGGCATTTGCATTCTTCGGCTGGATTTTATTTCGCGTCGCGGTTGCTTTGATTACGGGGGCCGCTTTTTATTCGAGCCCCAGCTGGCCCACCCTCTCCCCTTGCCCCCATTTATTTGCAGCAACCGAACGCGACTGCCAGGCGACGCCAGCCCATCTTATTTCCGATTCCACGCACGGAAACGCGCTGTCTCGTTGCCGCGCTTTTGTCTCCAATCCATATGACGTCCATAGGAGAAACGTTCTAGAGCGCCGGTGGCGAGATTGAACCTTCACAAATTCGGGACACTCGCGGGTAATGAATACGCCGTCGCGTTCCCCGCGCGCGTCCCGTGTTCCCTTGTTTCCTCGCTGACGAATCTCTTTTTACCAAAGAAGAGAGGAGAGAGAGAGAGAGAGCCGGCAAGAATCAGAACGAGGAGCAACAAATGGTTCCTAAACAGTGTCCCGCGGGAGCGCGGAGGGAAAGATTCGTCGGGTGGAAGGACAGAGCATCGCACCCCCTTAAGGCAATAACGTATTTATGACGCTCAAGTGAAATGCCCGGGTACGCGTATACTTTGCGTGCACACGGGGGCTGCGCGGCTCGCCCCGTGAGCGCGCGTGAATTGTGAATCCCACCCCTGGGAGGGTCGTACACGTATGCACGGGCATGGGCCATAAAACTTGGTTGCACACGCGACCGCCATTTTCCACGATCCTGAAGGATCCAGCTTTTACGATATTATTTCGAGGGAATTCCATTACCGCCGCGCTCCCTTTCGATCCTTGCCACCACGTTTCCCCGAGCGCGAAATTTCGGCGAAATTACACGGGGATGAGATAGGGCGAGAGAGGCGAGCGCCGGGGGAAAAGTCGACCTGCGCATAATACCGCGTACTTACATGGCCGATAGTTACTTTTAACTCGATTAATGCGGCAATGGCGACACCGAGACGAACACAGCCAGGCTAACGCAATTACCCGCGCGCACGTAGGCGGAATTGGCGGGGCTGTTTCAAGTGCAAAGCTGACAGCGGCGTAATTTCGCCGAATCTGCGTTCGATATCCAACAGAGGAAGGAACAATTGCGTATTACGCTCGCATTTTTGCGAGGCGAGGTGCAAAACGAGCCGGTATTAGCCGGGAATTCATCGTTCCATTGACTCCCGCGGAATGACACTTGTACAACCCCGTTCTTCGCCCTTTTATGCGACTCGAAACAAAAGCTTTCGACATGGATTAAGCCTACTGATCACCGATTGTGCCGTGCAAACGCAGTTCAATTATTCCACACGGCCCTTATTCCCGTCCATTATCAGTTTTCGATAAATCAATTCCTACGCTGTTTTCACGCAATTATTCAGCCTGGGTGGCAGGATTTAAGCCATCCACCGCCGATGTAGGCTGCCACGGGGGAGATAAGGCGGGATTGTTCAAATTCCTGCAGTCTTCAAACGTCAATACACATAATGTCCACATTGTTTTTTCGTAAAACGTTTGAGCAACAGTAATGAATAGATATGATGTAGCGTTGGCAGCAACTAGAATGCCACTGCGATCTATAGGACCAGAATGAAGCTTAATATGAGTAGGGGAAAGGTGGGATAGTTGATCAGCGGGGATACATGATCACATCAGTTTTTTACTAATATATTGGCAATTTGTGCCTGCTGTCACGCTAGCGTGGTAATGTTTACATTATCGCCACACTTCACGTTGCAGTTTTCTTTTGGGAGCATAGAATAATGTTGTTATAAGCTTCGATCTTATTTGCAGGCAAAAAGTAAATATTTCGGTCTGCTTGTTCTTCCTCCTTTTCGAGTAAATGTAGCATTTTCAACGATTTGAAATATACTAAGAAAAAACGGCAATTTCGAGTCAATTAATGGTATTTATTGATTTATCTAAATATTTAAGGTAAGTTTAATTTTTCATCTTTTTCAAATCGAGTGCATTGAGGGATACATGATCAGTGTGTGAGGTGGGATACTTGAACAGCTGAAAATGCTCCAATAAAGAACCATAGAACGGCTAATGAAACAGAAAAATACGGCAAAGAAAGTGAGAAGGAAAATCTTTTCTTTATTATCATCTTAATCAGATGATATCTAAGTGAAATGTCTTTTAAGAATGCATTTATGTTGTTTTATGTCATAGAGTTTAATTCTTCGGTTTCTTTTTTTCAGTAATTCCTTCAAGTTTGTTATAGTTTACTTTCTTTTTATGATATTCCCTTTATTTCATGTTATTGACGAAGATAATAAATATTTTTTAGAAAGTTAATGTGTTATTTACTCTGAAAGTTCACTGATCAAGTCTCCCTAACCGTTTGATCAAGTCTCCCTAACCGTTTGATCAAGTCTCCCCTTCAGTGGGGGATACTTGTGCATGAGGTCACTGCCAGAAAATGTTGAAATTCTGTCATTAAAATTAGTTTTCAGCTCTCAAATTTGTCAAAGTATATTGAGAATACTCTAAGAATCACAACTTACATAATTAAATAGAAACAAAGCAAAGCATTATTATTATTTCAATAAAAAAGCAAAACTGTGATCAACTATCCCACCTTTCCCCTAAATGTTTAAGATCTGTTCTCCTGTTCAATGGATAATTTTTGCGTTTTGCTGCTTAGGAATATGTTGGATGTGCTCGTATGCGTGACTGTGGACTAGTCAGACGTGGTACTAAATATTTTCTTGTTGTTGTGTGAAAAAGGGTTAATCCCGATTATAGTAATAATAATAATAATAATAATAATAAAGAATGTTTGTCCACCGTCATAATCTCACTGAAAAAGCAGAAGCTGTGCGTCGAGCTGTCTCGGCTTTTCGACAAGCAGCAATTTTCGCCGGTAATCTCTGAGCGTGTGCAGCCGCACAAAAGTAGCAGTCTCGCGTGCGCTCTCTCTTTCTCTCTCTCTCTCTGTAGCAAGATAGTGGCCCCTGTTTGACGCGACGCTCGGCAATCTTTCCGCCATAATTCCGTTTTACCCCGGGAAAAGGGCAAGCCGGGGAAAGGATCAACCTTTGGCGAGCCTCTGTAAGCAAAGAATTTCCCGAGAGTTCGACAATACTCGATCTTATCACTCCTCCTTTCTATCGGCCGGAAGAACGGCTGTGGCAAGGAACGCTCCGACGACTTTCTTCTAGATTCTAGAGGGATTCGCCCCCCTTTGCTCCGACTGGCTAGCTAGGCGAACAGTCGGCACTATCCTTTTATGACAACTTTAGTTTGAGAAATATGCATGGGATGCCGATGTCGAGGACACCCTCGGCTTTCTAATGCAACGAAATTGACTCGTTGATATTGGAATTGTTAAGGCGCGTTCAATGTAAATCGAAGGCTTTGTCGGTACACAATCCCATTGCCGATTCTAGTCGCCCGCGCTAATTTCGAATAATTGACTTGGGGTAGTTGGAGCTAAAGGCCGGGAGAAGTTGGAAATTGAATCCGTCGACTCGATTGCCGAAGTAATAATAAATTTATGCTTGCTCGGCCATCCTTCGCGGATCGTACGATCGATAACAACGTTACTCCTCTTCCTGCCTGTCACGCTAATCAATCTTTGGAGCCAATCGCGGTTGATCAGCAGATCTACTTGTCGTCGTCAACCACCACGTAGGAGAGCCACAACGGCCTGGCGTTTCTTAAGGATAACACGGGGAAACGGTTTTCTTTACGGCTCCCTGCCTTCTCTTTCACCCTGCGAACGGCGGAAGACATGCATAGCATTCTTCCTTCCGCGCCAGGCCCCTGTACGTGACGCTTTTAGTTAAGACCTTGAGGAGGTTAAGGTCCCCATGAAACCACCGACAAGGTGCGCCCGAATCTCGAAAAGGAAGTCGTGCTTCACTGACCCATTCTCCATGAATCTCTTTTCCTCCCCGAAATTCGCTCCTCCTTTCGCTGCTCCGTTGCCGGCCATAGAGGAGGAACACCATGAAAGTCTTTTAGCCCGCGGCCCGAGCGCGGCAGCCTCGCCGTCCTCAGTGATTTACCGAAATTGCTTCGAGTTTCAAAGTGAATTACGTTGAAAGTACCGAGATTTCAGAGACTCTGACCACGTTTCTTAGCGCCCAGCTATGAGGGATCCTCGATCTGGGAACGATAACTCGAGAAATATTCGCAGAAAGAAAGGCTGGAACTCCATGCTCCGAGCGCTCTCGCTGTTCCGGTACGAACGAAGTAGTCGTTGAAAATGATTTGGAAGAAAAACCTTGGCTATTTGTGAAGCGTTGCAGAATTTCCCAGCCGCGAAAGAATACCGCGCTCTTCGCACTCCCATATTCGGGGAAATTCATTTATTGCACATTGCCGACGAACTACGAGCACACTCGAGCACCTGGAAAGCGCCACTTAAGCGGATTCAGAGGTACCGCAACGCCTAAAACAGCAACGAGCGCGAGCGTCGCGGTCAAATGAAATTTAACGAAAGCCTCGGACTGTAAATCGATATGCTCCACCGTTTTGTTCCCCCCTGCCTTGGCTTTCGAATTCTCCCTGGCAGGAAGAAGTTGGCGGTTTCGCCGCGCTCGGGGTTGGTTAATTGACTTATCGTTGATGGCGTTACCGCGACGAAGAGCTGTGTGCGTGTGTGTGTGTGTGTGTGTGTGTGTAGGCGCTGCCGAACGTGCGCCCGTACATTTGTAGGGAGAGCGCGATACTCGGCGAACAGTTATCGAGTAATCGAGCAGAAAAACGTAACAAGCTCCACTTTCACGCTACAACTTTTCCAATGAAATTGAACTACTGCTGAAACTGCGACTGTTACCTGACAACCAGGCGAGAGCTTTCACTATGAAAAAAAAGGAGGTTTCACGAAGGGGGGGGGGGGGGGCAGAAAATTAATTTCCCATTAACGCGATTCAAGTGCTTACAGAACACTCGTAAAAGATTCGCGGTATCGTCTCGCGAGTATCCCTACGTCTCCTAAAATTCCTCCCCTAACTGGAACCCAAGTCCTTCCGTCTCCTCCGAAAAAAGCTCCAACGTCCCATCATTATTCGGCGATAATCGTGCGAAATCTGAGTGAGAGATGCGAGGGTGGGCGACTAGAGGGGTGGCGCTGCTGGAATGACACGAACGTAAACACGTAAGAGGCAGTGTGTGACCGGACGACTACGAACACAGACTGGGTGCTCCTCGGTGGTGCGATTTGTTAACGCGTTATTCTTATTGTTGTTATTGGAGTTGAAGTGAGATAACAAGTAGTTAGTGGTGATTACCGATACTTATTCCCGTGTACACGGTGTGGCAGAAGTGTATGCGTCTGAGAAATCGAGAAACTCCGCGGCTCCTCCTAATCCCCGTGTGTTCTACGTGGCGAATTGCCGATTCTCGTCGGCAGCAGGCAGGAAGGTACGTGCGCAAGCTCGCTTTAATTTGCTTAAATACTCCGCGAATGTTTCGAGTAGGCTTCGCCGCGTTGTCTTTCCGCTCGAGGGCGACGCGAGTTGAGGCTGGGCGGCCGCGTTAGACTTGAGGAGCGTTTAACACCGTAGAACGGCGGTTTGGCAGATTCGGGTTTAGCCAGCTGCGGCATTTCACGCGTATAAGCCTGAGGTTTGGCACTCGAGAGCTGTGTTGGCAATCCGCGAGCCTGCCCATCCGTTCGCGTTCGTTTCGCCTCGCTGTCTCCCCGGAAAGTCCGCCCGTCGGCAAACCAACGACAGGGCGCGTAAACTTCTGCTTGCGCGTCCAGCGAAATGGAATTGTCAATCGCGGCGACGATGCGACGACAATAAGAAGCAGAAAGAGGCGCTGCCACCTAATTGGTGCTTTACGTTCTCCGCCGGAGCTAGAGAGTTGTTAGTCGAGACACGACTCGGTAGACAGGGAATGCGACCACAGTTACGTCGTCTTGGAAACTTTCCCCTCCGTTCGCAGCGTGGAGCTGCTCCGCTCTTTCGACGCTGACAATGAGGCGGGCTTAGTAAACGGTTCTTACGGGCCCCGAAACAAACGCTTCCTGGCAATCAGGAACCGTTGAAGCCAACCTCCTGCCGAGGGAATGCTCGAGATCCTTATGAAGCAGGAGCAGCCAGTTTGAAAGGAGAGTGCGTGGATCGAGAACTTTTCAAGTGATCAGTGGGGAGCCAAACAATTTCGCTCGTCTGGCTCCCCTTTGACGTAGTTTTCCAGCGAGGCAGGTGATAAATCGAGTTCAACGCCAACGAATCGATCGACGCGGATAAGGAGGGGAGGCATTTCGAGGGAGATAAGTTTGCAGAGTAGATCCGGGCGCAGGAAGCATTAGAAACAAGGGAGTAGTTAGGATAGATTCGGGTGTAACCAGCTGCGATCTCTCACGTGTATAAGCTCCAGGATAGACAAGCCGGAGATTTAATGCCGCGAAACGCCTCTGGGACATGCGCGCTCGCTCGTACCTACGCGTATGTTTCAACGCCTGCGACTTATTGTCGCGAGAATGGTTAGCCGCTGATCGTTTTACCGCTGATGGAACCGAAATTTGTTGAACAGGCGCGAGTCGCACAGGCATTCCCTTCGGTTTCCGAATGCTTGACCACGGAATGTTCGCGGGAGTGAAAGAGAGACGCGCGCGAGAGTGATATCTGGCCGAATGGAGTTAAGGGAAATAAAACGAACGGGGGAGTGGAATAAAATAGATCAGAGCAACAGGGTAGAAATTTCTCTCTTCAGGACGTTTCTGTTTCGCAGAGCTCAGACGTCGAGCGATCGCAAATTGAATTTTTCACGTACAGAGAGCCGGAGCTCCCCTTCAGCCACTTGTAAGCCGTATCCGACGATACGGGGGGATAGTAAGCTCTTAATCGCGTTATCCGTATTTCCATATAATGCCTAGAAGCCTGTTATCTACCTGTCGTTACCCACACGACTACCCCTTTTAATCGCCTCCTGCGCCATTATACGCATACCAGCGCACAATTTAATAATCGGAAGCGTTGTAACGGAGAACCTTTCCGTCCACCTCCACCTGATCGACGACACGCTCGCGCTATCGATCGATCGTATGTTCGCCACCGTGGCCCTCGTTATTAACCTCCTCGTTCCCTTTTCCTCGTCTCGATCGGCATAATGAGCTTTGCGGAAATATTACGTTCGGAATGGAGGCATTTCGCGGTTAGACTGCCTCCGAGGGTATTATGCTTGGAACCGATGAACGTTTCGTAGAGGCGATCCCCGCGCTGCTCGCTGGATCTACAACGAGAACTCCTTAGTTCGATAGATTCCACTGAGAGGCTCTATTAAAGGCTAGCAAAATACCCCCGCGCTTCGCTTCGTAGGGGAGATTCTCGTACTCGCCCCGAAATTTGTGATCTTCTTTTTTAAAAACTGTCGGTCATAGTGCATTAAACTCTTTTGGGATATAAGGAGGCATCGTGAAACTTGAAGAATTTTTTTTTTCTATGTCGATTCTTCTTATTATTTATTAACTATTGTGGCACCGCGTTCACCTCTTCGAAGATGTTCGCGCCAGGTGTAGCACCTGTCACAGTCATCTGATTTAAAAAGAAGAAAATTTTCTTAAAGTTAAATATTTCACGATGGTACGGGACCTAAAATTTTAACCCTTCGTTGACACTCTGGGTGTGAGCCACCCTTAAACTGATTTTGACGCTCTGTACCTTCTATATGCAAAATAAATACCTTTTATCCAAAACCAACTTACAAATTATTTTTTTCTCAAAATACTATATCCGAACAACAACTCTGTAGATTTTTAGCTTCTAATATTGAAATTTATAAAAGTTACAATTTTTAGAAGCTATTTCTTCGTGTTTTTCTCGGCATATGGTAATCTAGATTTTTTTTGCAAAAACTGTGATAAAATGTCATTGAAAAAACTATTGGAATACATTCTAGAGACCTTGAAATTGACCCATGATTATTTTCATAACGATTGAATTCTTTACACGAGAATGACAGTCGTTCAAAAATCGTTCTGGGTGTGACACACCCATCAGGTATGTCAAAGTTGATCGACAAAGGAGGTGTGTCAACGAAGGGTTAATCTTAGTTTCTATTTATAATACTTTTTCCGTCGATATGAAGAATAATATGAAAAATTTGTCTAAGGAAAAAACTTACTTTTTCTTTCAAGCGCTACAACTCTTTCAATTGTTCATGTTTTTTCTTTAAAGTGGACCAATCCCAGCCCGTTTGGGCTGGACGGTGATGAATCAGTGACACAACGATTACATAAGTACAAATGAAGTATGGGAAACGCAAATTCCTAACGACACTTCTTGTCCATCTTTACCTTACACCGTCGTTTCATAGGTATCTCTTATTAACGCTACTATTTACGCGGCTGCTTCGAGGTAAGCCGCAAGTTGGGCAATTTTGAAAGCCACATCTCTGGAGAGACCGCGAACCAAGGGACCCGCGACGAACTTCCAACTGATGTTAAATTATTTACGATTTTAAGCAGCGGCGAGTAAAGAGTTACAGTTTATCTAGCTTAAAAGTAATCAATGCCTCGCAGATCTTCAGACGAAGGTTTATTGACTCTGAATCTGCTTTTTAATCATACCACCTCGGAAGTAAGCTTCAAAGAATTCGCTCGGCCAGATGAGTCGAAGGTTCGTTTGAAAGCTGTTAAAGTTTTTCATAAAGCAACGTTTTCTGAATCGATAATCCTGGCATCGCGAGATAACGAAGAGGTATATTATACATACATGCCTAGGAAGGCGAGTGCGAGCCTGCGCGTTAACATAGCCTCGATTAAATCCCGTGCGCTTGCAATATCTGGTTTTCGGCGGGGCGATGGGAGAAAAAAGGGGAAGATAGAAGACAGGTCGAAACCGAAACAATTTACAGGGCGAGGCGCCCGCTGTTTCCTGCCGTTAAACGATTTCCGATTACAACACGTACGCCGAAATATGGCCCGGCTATAGGTGCATAACGGATGCATGCAATTACGATTCAAATTTTACGACTTGCTTAACTTAAATTACGCGACCTCAATTAAGCGAGATCGCGCGCGGCTGCCAAGTTTCTTCCCCTTCGGTGGACCAGGCTGCCAGCTTTGTATCAAAATGTGGCCGTTTATGGCCTCGTTCCGCTTGCAGACGCGACTGCGTCGCGCGAGCGCCGAACCCCCTGTTAAGGCACACGTAAAGTTATTTAGCAAATAATGACTGCTGTTCGCCCACGCGATAGACATTATTAACGCTTTAAACCGAGGACTAAAACGGACTTAGCTCCCAGCAAATTCGGACTTGGCTAGCGTCTAGCAGCTCCGGTAGATTCCAAGTCTGACAAGTTTCGAATCTAACCCGGGCACGGCGCAGATCCATCCGTAACTTAGCCGGGGGTGCGGTAACGCTTGTAATTCCATCGGCTTAGGAAAAAACCTTGAGGCTTCAAGAGGCAATCTTCGGATGAACATAGAGCATTGGATCTAAGAAGCTTCTCGGACCTTTCTAGCCCAGAAACGTAATCATCTTCTACAAGCATAGGAGATATCTGTTGGAAAGCGTTTGCCAGTTACAATTGCAGATCGATTCCGATTAGCTTCGCAGGATTCCCTATGCAAATTGCATCGCGAGAGATATCTATGAGATAGCACGATCCGTCGTTTAGCTGAGTACTTACGGGGGATTTCACTATCGGTAATTCTATATATGTAATATATATATATATACATGTTCTTAGGTACACCGACGCATATAATGTGTATATATATATATATATATATATATATGCAGACGCGTGTAGGTACGTAAAATTGGAATTTTTATCTGTAAAATCTTTGCTCGACTTTTCGAATAAAAGCTGTGAGCGAAAGAGGAACATACGGGGCTCTAGACACTTTAGACCATACTGCACTTTGTTCAAGTTATTTCTAAATTAATCTAATTCGAGCTTCTGCCAGCCAAACTTAAGTGAATCGCTGCGCCATGCCGATCGTACACGTTCACAAGATCTCGGGTACATGTGATACAAGCAACTCACCAGTATGAGAAGCTCGATGCTGGTACGGTCGAGGAGGTGCAAGTACGTGTAATACAATATACGTCTGGTTGAGGAGGGCAAATGGAAGGAAGGAAGGGGATTCGGTTGGTTCGCATACCATCGATTTAGGACAGCATCCAATCAAGGATAAAGACAGTGTGGAGATGGCATCCCGTGTGATTGCAAGTGTTTGCCTGGTGTATGTGCCCGCGCAGACAGTATTGTATCTAGCCCTTGCAAGTTCGATGCAAATGGGAAATTAGGCAGTAGTCTGCCTCGGCGTAACTGCTACACGCTACATTAAGGGATGTCGAAGCTTTTTTGCACCCGTGCAGGATCTATCGTAGCCGCGGAAGCGATGCAACCGATGCTGATTGCACGTTCAGGCGAGCTTTCGATTTGAATAAACAATTTGGCAACTCTCCTCCCATCGCTCTTAATTAAACAACAGACATCTTCACTGCAATTTTCTCGAAGCTCCCCTCAGGACTTAATTCCTTTACCCCCTCCGAATCTGTCACGACACTACTGCCTCTCGAACTGGCTTCCACTGCAACCGCGATATCGCTTCGTACACCCCTATTCGAGCGCCGTGATCGCAACTTCTGTCAACTGGGGACGCGACGGAAGAAAAGGCCGGCTCCCCCAGCCACGGTGTGTAAATCGAAACAATCTCGCCTCTCCGCGCGGCGGCCGAAGCTGTTCTTCCGAGGCAAAGCACAAAGAAGTGGAATCCGCGTGTTTCTGACGCGACAAATCGAAGGGGCGCGCGCGAGCCCCGTCTACGTGCTGGAGAGGAATTTCCGAGCAGACGCGAGCACGGGAAGAAGGTGAACGCTTAAGTGCGCCGGGCGAGAGTACGCGTCTAAGTTCCGCCTGATCCCTCCGCCCGAGCGGATTCACGCGGGAATGCATAGGCATAACGTAAATCCATGTTTACTATGCTAATACCGGCAAACTTGCCGGCTGAAAGGATGCCGAGAAACGTCCCATCAAATATGCAGCGCTACTTGCGCGAGCTCCAACCAGGCCAAACAGCAGGTAACCAGAGTGGCTGAGCAACGAAGAAGCCCCGGCTCATTTTGATGGGGTCTGATAGACCAGAGACCCCTGGCCGAGTCTTCTTTCCTTTTCTTCCACTCCGCAGACGACGAGCCCCGCGTCCCCCGTTGCTAAATTTCTTTACGGAGCTCCGAGCGTGCTCTAGCTGATCACTCTTCGGACATCCTTCCTGCTCACCTCCCTTACAACGTTTCACGAAATGCCCACGTCAACGATGAAGGAGCTAATGACGCAGGATTGTGCGAATACAGACTCCGTTTTTCATACAGTGGTACTTCGATCGCAAGGCTTGTTTAGTTTCAAGAGAAACACGCGAAGATACAACGCGTGCACGCTGGCCAGAGTGGTCTAAAGCGAACAGATTCAGACAGTTTCGAAATGGAAACTGGATAACCTCTAGGCGGGTGGCGCTGTCACATTTCTCAGCCACGTCCGCGTTACTTCTAGCCAGGCGTGTATTCATAAATAAGAGGACTGGTTGCGGGAGTACGCCGTTAAACGTGCAACCTCGCTGAGTAACCGCCCTCGTCGTAGTTTACAATTTAGAAGCAGCGTGTCGACGATGAATCTCGATGCATAATGCGCCGGAAGCTGCGATAGAATCGATACACTCGCCGTGGCTGGTTTATTAACACCAATTTGGTGGCTCGGGGAACGTTGCTCGGCAACAGGAATCCTCCACAGCTTCAAAGACAGTGATTGAAGGGCAACATTAAATAGAACACATCGTAGTCAGTTCCCTCTGTTATTTTTATATGCCGAATTCACCCTTCCGGTTACGACCACGCTCGCGAAACTCCCGCCGTCGGGAAGTTACTCGGCAGGCTGCGATAAAAAATACTGAATGCCCACCATCAGGTTTCACTGCTTGATTAACGGGACGATATTAGCAAGACGACGATCCGCCCGCAGCCCCTCCGCTACCCCTGCGCCCGATAAATCTTGGATCAGGCGGGCATCTCGGGGTCCTTTGATGTTTCTCGTTGCGTTCGTCGACGCGAAATTAAATCGTTAGGCAGTTTCTGAAATTACCTCATTTCATGTTTCAACCCCCGTAACGAATGGCGGCGCTCCTCTGCGAGGGGTCGGCTCGGATTTCTTCGTTCACTAGCAAGAGCGGCAATGGTCCAGGAATAGGGGAGAGTCTTGCAGTACCGACCAGCTTGCAGTACCGACCAAAGCTAGTTCTCGCTTCTTCCGGCAGATATGCGCCTTTTACTTGAATAAGACCATCCGACTGTCGTGCAGTACCGACCAACAGACTATCAACCAGTAGAGATCAAATTTTTCTTATCTGTAAGTTCAATCTGATAGCAACTGAGATTAATTTATAAGACGTTCCTTTAGTCTTCCTTCTTCCTTTTCCCGCAGAAATATGTCTGAAATTCCGAGACGGAAAAAAGGAAAATGGACACAGAAGAATATGAATGCGTAGGAATTAATAAAGAAGTTACCCACTGTGTTATTTGCAAGGAATCATTTGACGAAGATTGGGTGCAGTGTATCGAATGTGAAGGTTGGGCACACGTCGAATGCACAAATCAGGAAAATATTAATTATTTTATTTGCGATGTGTGTACTAATAAAAATTGAAAAAATCTTCTATTGTAACAATTAAATGTATTTTTATTAACATTGTTAGTCATTTAGACTTAAAAATCTTCTAATTTAAAATCTTCTTCTCTTTCTAGTTGGTCGGTACTGGGCGACACTTTTTCGTTTCCTAGAAATTACAACTTTTTTACTTTTGCGAATTATCAATTCTTATTATTAAATTTCACAAAAATAATTTCCCTCGTCTTATTAAGTACCATCTATACTACAAACATGTTTTTGAATTTTTGATTTTTATCGACTCTAGCCGAAGATATAACCAAAAAACTTAGAGCGGTCGGTACTGCAAGACTCTCCCCTATGTCTTAGCACGGCGAACCTTTCATCGAAATACTCTCACACCTTGGCGTCTTCCTAGTGTGACGGCTGAAAACTTAATTTTTCGGTAATTAAAGTAAGAAATATTCCACGCATCATTGTGCACGTTCGTAGCTTTATTCTATCGCCTTTTAAGATTGTAAAAAATAAATTTTGTGGGTTGAAACCTTTCTTTATCCTTCGAACTGGAATTCGGCAAATATTTGGAAAATTGAATTACTACGGTCAACAAAACCATAAGTTCGTTTTGATAAAATTGACACAAATTTTCAGCTAGAGATACTCTGCTTACAAGGAGAGTATTTTAGGTGTCCGCCTCCGATCATTTTGATTTTTGGATATGTTATAGAGGACCGAAAAATAAGAAATACGTGTTTTTTTATTTTTCCCCGTTTTCATATTTGGGGGGTGAAAACTGCGTTCAAAGTTAGGGTTAAAAACTCATTTTTGTGGAATATCTCGAGAACTATTAGAGATAGGGGAATAGTGTCAATGGACGAATTTTGTGTCTTTGAATGCGAAATATGACTGACTCACCAGATTTTCAAAAAGTCCACAAAAATGATTTTTCACCCCTAACTTTGAACGCAGTTTTCACCCCCCAAATATGAAAACGGGGAAAAATAAAAAAACACGTGTTTCTTATTTTTCGGTCCTCTATAACATATCCAAAAATCAAAATGATCGGAGGCGGACACCTAAAATACTCTCCTTGTTAGGCACTTTCGACTGTAATACTTTCACGAGTAACGAATACGAAAAATCGGAGGAGTTTTACGATTGTCTCGCGAAAGCTAGAAAGCGTCGGACAAGTTTCACGAACGTTTCCGCGAGAGTTGAGGGGGGGTTGCGAACGATCGAAGCTGTTCGACAGATTCAGGTGCAAGAGAATATCTGGAAGAACGGCCTTTGAAGATCGTCGAATCGATTTGTCAGCCCGAGAGCGGTGCCGGTTTTCCCGAGGCCGCCGAAAACCACTTTTAACTCGTCCTACTTTATAGTTTCTGCGGCCGCGAGAAGGCGGAGTGCAATCATAACGGTTGGAAAAGAATGAAATCCGGCGGACGTCCGGCGTCCAGAATAGAGCGAAACTCCGTACGGCTTTTTTTACGGTTCCGTAGGTGGCGAGATAAAAGGCGGTCCGCGGTTATTTGTCTTTTGCCAGCGGATGACAAAGGCCAGTTACGAAAGCTTGCTTGCCCGTTAACTTTCCCCGCTCCTCTGGTCCACCGTCTCTAAATGGGACACTTCTTTCGGCTCTTCCAACGGCAACGTAACCATTATCAGCGACCTGGCTCTCTCCCTGGAAGATGTTGTCCTTTAATTTTGTCCTGGCCGTCGTCGCCTCGAAGTTTCCTCGAAATTAATGAAGAAGAATCGCGGGGTCGACCGGCATGCGTGGTGTCCCTTACTCGTTTCAATTTAGGCTGAGAAGCTGGACGTCGTACGATTTTTTTCTACCGATTCGACTAGTCTGCGATAAAACTTGAGAATTATAACGCTCTTGGAAGAACTGCATATACGTGCTTAGGTGGACAACTGCATCGGAGAATATAAATTGAAATGATGGAGGGAGCAGAGATATAAATAGCTCGTTGCATTTCTGATATTTACCTTGATTCGGTGCAAAGCGTAATGGTAAAAACGTACGAGGATTTCATTATAAATTACACGGTTGTGCTCGTCGTCAAGCGAACAATTCGTGTTCGCCGGCGTCGCGCGACTCGGTAAATAATGTTTAAATGAAATACGGTATGGAATGCACGCGTCGGGCGAACGCGCGCATACTGCATTAATAAACTGGCCTGTGTTTATGCGGGAAACGCATCGGTCATGGTAAACAGGGCCGGCTGAGTGTTACAGAAATGTCGAGGGCCTCTTTGTAACGAAATACTTACTTGATTAAGATCCCCGGATAATTCAAGAAGGGCGCAGAGAAGCCAACGGACAGGCTGCGGCAAGCAGAGGGTAAGAAATTCCTGGGAACGAGTTAAGGAGTTGTTCAAAAGCGATGAGGAACTAATGAAAGCGCAATCCGACGAAGATAAATCTGCTGGCTGGCGTATAAAAGAAAGCAAACTAAATGTTAAGATTGAAGGAGGTAGAATCTGCAAAAAATTTCTATAAATTACCTGTTTCCGGAAAAGTTGCAGATGCGGATAAGCACTCGTTTCAATTTTGTAGAACTGTTCCTGATTCATCTTTGAATAAACCCTGTGCAAAGTCGGACGTTTGAGATATTGGCGAAGGCGTACTTTCTAAGTAGTTCGGGCGAACGCTTTGTCAGCCGCTGGGGTCAGATTTCGTGGGAATTATTCTCCGGTAGAAATCAAAGCCCACAGAGACCCGCTCGCGGGATTGTCGCGAATCATCGCAGCCTTCGAAATGTTTGATGAATAAGCAAGTTTATGGGCCGGGGAGGGCTGGCGGGGTGGAAGGTCAGCGAGGGTCCTCTACTTAAACGCAGCCAGCAATTTAATTTTGCCGGGGCAGGTCGAAGGGGTGGTCCGGGTGTTCGGGGGGGTTGCGAGCCGCCGCATTATTGCACTTTCTCGACGTGGCCGCGGCACAATGCACCCAGTGAACCGCCCTTTCGGCGGCGCTGACGCGTGCACCGTGGAGATTTCGGCTGGCAAAAGAGAACGTTGGCCGCTGGACCTCCCTAGGCATCCCTTTTGAAGCGTGTCTCTAAGGGATTGCGATACGGTTCGTTGAGGGAACGGTAAACGCCAAAGCGTCGAACAAGCTGATTTACACAACGTTAACGATCCGCATCCGCCACTCGTTATCTGCCGCGGCTTTTAAATCAAAGGGGACCAGCGCAGCCTCAGAGAAAACGAAGCGCGGGGACGGCTGGGGCGTACGCGCAGGCGGTACTATAATAACCGAGAAATATGAAGCAGGTGGTGCGTGTTCTCTCTCTCTCTCTCTCTCTCTCTCTCGATGATTAAAAATCGTTTCGCGTGAGAGGCGTCGACGGTTATCGGAGGCCTGTACTTTTTACCTTTCGTCTCGGCCGGGGGTGCGAAAATCGCACTCGAAACGGCACTCCATCGAGCGGGCTAAAAGTGATCCGAACAGATTTTATTACACAGCCCTATGGCCACGTTTCTAATTTTCTCTATCGCCAGTCCGCTTCGATAAAAGCTTTTAAGCCTCGGGTTTCGCTGATTGATCCACTGAAACATGTCGGAACGCCAACGCCGTGGAAGACGGGGCTAAAAGGAAAGGGAATTAAAAGGGGGGAAAAAATGCAAGGAGCAAGAAAGTCCGCCGGCAGCTTCTGGCCGACGCGACGGCCTGCTGGCTAAAAGTGACAAAATAATACTCGGGAGAAGTTCTCGGACGAGGAATAGAGACGGGTGACAAGAATGTTGGAGCGAGGGGAATTGACGCTGATCGGCTGCGAAAAGTCACGTATTTCTACTTGCGATCCACTTGCCCGGTAATCGAGAACAGTCGCTCGTCTTGGAAAGGCGCTTTGAAACGCCAGCGAAGCTTCATATACAATGATCTGTCGTTATATTTTCTTCGGGCAGCTTGCAAGTACATTGCGTTCTATCTTATTCCCTTTGACCATAGAGGAAGTGGAACAATTGGAGCCCAAGTGTCGTGAATCGCATACATACATCCGGCACTCCACATTTGTGTAATGTCGCTCAGATTTAAAGCGACTGTGTCACACGTCGTCAAAATGGAACGTATTACGCGGAGGGTTCCAAATTTAATAACTACCCCCCGCACGCTTCGAATAAAAATACGATACGTTCTAATTTACAGCTTCCGCCTGCGCTCCACGCCACGGCGAATGCTCCGCGAAATTAAAAATACAAGAGTTAAATGGGAAACGTGATACCGGGTATCCGTTTCAGCCAGCAAGAATTTATTCGATCTATGTGCGCGCGTGTACCTATATACCGATCGCGGTGCGGCACTACCGCAAAGTTTTGATACAATCGGTGCCGAAATTAAATGTCCCAAATGGCGGGCGAAATTTTTGCGGGAATGAATTCAAAGCGGCGACAAATAGTAGGGAAACGTGAACCACGTACCGATGGAATCATCTGTCGAGGATTTCAGGGCTGTTGAAGATGGCGTTGATTGTCCAAGGGGTAGGACAACCGACCGCGGGGTAGCATATTTTCTGAAGCGCGAAAGGAAGACGAGCTTGAGTCCCCTTTGGCAGCCGCGCCACCGCCGCCACCACCGAGGGTGGGTTCTCCCTCTTCAGTCGGCTGCAACTTTTCTATAGGACCAGACACATGGTCAACATCGGTCTTTGTTTCGGTAAGGGCCGCCCTTGTGCCTGCTTTCTTTATCGCTCTTTTCCGCTTCTCGTGGACGTTACTATTGTCGAGCGAACGAGGCTACCAGAGGTCGGTGTCCCTGCGATAAGATGCAGCCGAGCTGCCCAAATTCCACCCCCGAGCGATCGCAAAGTTTCTCCCTTTCAGTGACGTCGGTAGCCAGCAAAGTAAAGGAAGGAATTTGAACATAAAACAATCAACCCTCTAATCAAAATGTTCGCCATCCGCGGCGCGTCATCTTATTAGGTATATCCCGCCGTCGAAGCGTCATTTCGCATACGAATCGACACCTACTGTCGTCGTATTAACGTGTGCATAGACTTGTCACAGAGGAGCGCCCAGGAGCCGCGGTAACAATAGCAGAAGAAGCATTAACGGGCCGTCATATCCGCCAGAATATCCCGTCATGCCCGCCATTCCTGTCGCAAGGTTAATTCTCGCCGTGTTACGTTTCTCTCGCGACCGTAAATCGCTGACAGACTCCGAGGGAACAATAGAACCCTCGCCCCCTAAACCCCTTGATTCCCCGCCCACGCGTCGCGTTCTTCGCTGGGCTTACCTGAGAGTTAAGCGAGAGACGACGACGCGACGGCGAGGGGAGCGAAGGCTGCGACAGACCTTGAAGCGGCGTGTCAAACAACTGCTATCCCTCATTCGACTGCTCCATTTCTCCCGGAACACATAGGAAATAAGAAACTCGAGTCACAGGCGCGGACGGCTGTAATTTATTCCATTTCAGCTTCTACCCTCGCTACTTTACTCTCTAATGTCTCTTCCCAGCAGCAAAAAGCACGCATCCGCGCGGCGTATAGTTTGAAACGGTGGTAACCGTAATTACGCGTCGTTACGCGTAAAGTAGGAAGCCCAGCGGGCATTTTACGCAGGCACGGTTCTAAAGAGACGCTGAAAGGAGAGTTTTCTGTCCGCAGGGATGGTGGACAGTGGTAGGAGGCATCCGGTGTTACTGTACATTCACGGCGAGAGCTACGACTGGGGCAGCGGAAACCCGTACGACGGCAGCGTCCTGGCCAGCTACACCAACCAAGTAATCGTCACGATGAACTACCGGCTGGGCGTGCTCGGCTTCCTGAACGCCAACGTGGCGCCTCAGACCAAGGCGAGGGTCGCGAATTACGGGCTCATGGATCAGATCGCAGCCCTCCAGTGGGTCAATGAGCACATCGCCCTGTTTGGCGGCGATCCCGGCAACGTGACGCTGATGGGCCAAGGGACCGGGGCCGCCTGCGTTCATTTTCTCGCCATCAGCCCGACCGTCATACGCGGTGAGTGGCCTTTGTGCTGGGGAACGGCCGAGGCCGGAAATGAGTTTACCGGCGCGCGACTGATGGGACATGTTCAGACCGTCGCCGTCGCCGACGCCGTCGCTATCGTCGTCGCGTTGCGTTCCTCGAAATCCTTTCCAGCCACTGTCCGTCGGTTCTTCGGGCGTTCCAACCGGTCCGCTCAACCTGCCGAGCCACGCTATTTTTTTTTTTTTTCATTCATCTTCGCTACGTAGGTGTGCGTCGCAAGTGTTTTCGAGACCGAATGATAAATGATGAGATCGCCGAAGCTCGAGCGATGCCAAGAACCACGTGGAAGCGGAGCGAGCAAAAGAAACATTTAACTTCGTATTACAACGTATCTTCGCCCTCCGCTCTCCGGTTGGAAGTTCGTCCAATTGAGAGCCACTTCCGCCGAGTAATCTGAACGCTCCACCGAGACGCCGGCAACTCCTTAAACTTGGCATGTAACACCGGTGAGAATCGGGTCTCATATTTGACGCTTGTAACTTGGCAGCGGACTCCTTGGTCGAGCAACACAAATATCTCCTCCTACCTTTTTCAGTCTCTCTCTCTCTCTCTCTTACTCCCTCCTTTCAAGTCTGTCGTACACCATCGTCGGCAAACACTCGTGCATGTTTGTCAATCGGATTACTCGGCCGATAGACGCTTCAACGGTACAATGATACAATTTCTCGGCGCGCATCCTTCTCGTGAGCTCGGTTGCTGTATTGACAGGCCGTTAAAAATAGTTCAGACTGAGAAATCGTTATCCGATAAGCAAGAGAACGCGAAACATCCCTCCTCGAACGGTAGGTACCCAATCCTGCTCGGAGATTCCTACTGATTCCTTCGATCGGGGACAGGACCGCTAACGAGACTCTCGAGGAGAATCGAGAAGGAAACGAGCTTACGTGTGTCGAGCAGATTTCTCAACAGCGTTCAAGCTCGTACGTACGACGTACTTTTACGATAACTGGCAGAGCGCATCGAGATACGAGTCCCGAAATTCACGATTCATCGATCTTTGGCTGGGTCTCGATTAAAGGAAAAGATAGAGGACAGAAATATCGTGTGCTGCGATCGAGTGGAGTAGTTCTTAAGTGATTAGATCAGTGGATAGTCAGACATTGGCCGGGCGTTCGACTTATTATTGACTCGTGCCAC
Organism: Andrena fulva; assembly: GCA_946251845.1. Taxonomy (NCBI): domain Eukaryota; kingdom Metazoa; phylum Arthropoda; class Insecta; order Hymenoptera; family Andrenidae; genus Andrena; species Andrena fulva. Next base: position 52,230,240 of record OX276329.1, on the reverse strand, counting down.
TCCTGCAACTCCTCGAGGATCTAGGTATCTAAACGTCCAAAAAATCTCTGGGAAACGTGTCTATCATTGTACACGGCGCAGAAGCATCTCCTGGCGAGACAATAAATCAATGACGGGAGAGTATCGAGAAAAAGTAGGCTGGATTACCGGAGTCTCGATAACTAGATGAACAAGGCTCTTTCTGAATTGTACAGGGCTGAAATCCCCCCAGGTCCCGCTGGCAAAAAGCCCCATTTTTCATTCAAGCAAAAACCCAACATCTAATTCTCTCCTCGTCCCCAATGAATTCATTGTCCATCGCTGCTAGCCCCGTAGAAACCAAGCTTCCCGAATCAATCCTGACCGTACGATCAATTTCCCGGGAAAGTTCAAAGTACAATGCTCGGGGACACGGTTTCCAATGTCCAAACAATCTGCTACAATCTCCCTCACGTAAGTCGATTCTCACAAAATTACATCTACCGTGTCGTAGCTTAATTTTAGAGCCGCCCCGTAGCCACTCCCAAAGCTATTCTGCCGCTGCGTGCTCGCGCGTACCTTGGTTATTACTTCTCTCTCCGTTGCGAATTGATGAAAGCCACCAGACGGCAGGCTCCCCTCGTCAAGGCTCGCGTATTCTGATGGAATTCTTCTGGAATTTCTCACGGTTGAACCGAGGCAGAACAGAATCGGCGGATGATTATCCTGGGAACGTGACGATCGGCGGAAAGCACATCCGGCGGACTTGTTACTTCGATACCGCTCCCTCGGATATAATTTCCTTCTTATTCGCCGCGGCCGCTGCACGTTTCCTGCTTAACATCGATCTTCGTTCCCGTTTCGAGCCGCTTCGAAACAACCTCGCCCTCGAGTTCCATTAAAAGTCTCGGCTGCTGCGCTTCTTCGCTCTACCCGCGAGTCAATTGTACTGGACGTAATACCGTATTACACGAAACTTCGTTTAATATCAGATGTTAACAGACCCTCCCCCGTCCTGGCCGCGATATCGAGTCCCGCCAATCGTTCCTTATTCCGCGGAGTATCTTCGATGCGAAGCGTCTCGTACGGAATTGATGCAGTAGAAACGGCTCGATAACTGAACTTCGTCTATATTCCGTATTAAGCGACGTTCACCTCTCGCGAGCAAATTAAGCCGAAAGTTCCGGTGTTCCTTGGAAATCACCCCGCACGCTGCGACGTATGAAAATCTGGCTGTTTGAGGATCCGTCGATGTGAGCCACGGCGTGGCTGTCACCCGACACACGCCCGCGCACCGGCGAAAACTTTCCTCGTCCGATACAGAAACTGATTAATTAGGGAATCTTCCGGGAGCTTCTTTCGTGTACTTTGGAAGATATCTGTCGGCAAGCGAGGGGGGACTCCGTGGAAAGTTCCCGTCGTTTGTCCCAACTTCCTCTGCAGTTCCTGGGCACGACGTTCTCTTCGACAGATTACAGAATGTCCTGTTATAAATCACGCGAAGCAGCTTCGATACTGTGGCTAGAATCGTCATGGCATGCGATGAAACATTGATAACGGAGACTTGACCGTTATCGTTGGGAGTTTGGAGCTTTACAATGAAATTTCGTAAAGAAATCTGGAAATTAGCATCTGTAGAAGAAATTTCGGTACAGAAGTGACGAAGCTAAAGATACTCACCGTTCCACCCTCGCTTTTCTATCCGTGTGTAATTTCACCTACATTCGTCCCGTTGGTCGTTGGATTTGAAAAGGCTCCGAGCGGTATAAAGGAATTGAACGTGCTTGTCTGTTAAATTAACAAATTGCTCGCATTGTCTGTGCAGGCCTCTTCAAGAGAGCCATTCTGCTCTCGGGCAGCGCCCTCTCGTCCTGGGCAGTGATCGAAGATCCCGTCTCGTACGCGCTGAAGCTCGCCGAAGCCATCAACTGCTCGATCCCGGAGGATATGCTCAAACACAACGAGCTGATTGTCAATTGTCTTCGAGACCGTAGCCTGGAGGAGCTGATGCAGATTGACGTTCAGCCGCCGACATTTCTGAGCGCTTTCGGCCCGAGCGTCGACGGAGTGGTCATCAAGCCTGACTTCCAGAAAGATCTGCTGTCTTACATGGGCCCCGAGTTCCAAGGATTCGGGTAAGCGAGTCGAAGCCCGATAGCTGGCAGCATTCGCCAGCTGAATCTAGCGAACCGTGGGAATAAAATTGTTCGTCGAATTATTCGTTGCAGGCCGCTTTCGAAAAAAGCTGAGCACGGGGCCCCGATTACCAGCAATAACAAGTACGACCTGTTGTTCGGCGTAACGACCAGCGAGGCCCTGTGGAAATTCGCCGAGAAGGACGTGCTGCAAGGATTCGAAGGCGAGAGGAGAGACAGGATCATCAGGACGTACGTGAGGAACGCCTACGTGTATCACCTCACGGAAATATTCTACACGGTGAGTACAACTCGCTAGAACTTTAGAAAATCAACTTAATTAAGTGCATTCGAAAGAACAATGAACGCTCTTTAGAATGAGCTTATAGGGTAAGTGTGGGTATTACTGCGGATGCCCCTATTACTGCGGATATTCTAAAACAGATCATATTTAATGTTGGAGACTACATAATCTCTTGAAAATTATTGATAAAATTATTTTCAACTCTATAACAGATAATTATTAATATATATGTACAGCAAAGTTATTATTAATTCTTTTATCGCAATTTGAAATTCGTCAAGGCGAAACTTCGGTCGATTCCCGATATGGCGGTCATGAACACCTACTTGAAAAACATTTATATTTTTGTTATTAACAGTAATACATGTAATGTAGCGTTATTGCTCGATACAATAAGAGCTATTTTTTCAGAAAAACAGTAAATGCAGTCGTCTACATTTTAGTTTTAATTTTTATTTCTCACCGCAGTATTAGGTGCAGTACTTTACACCATATGCATGTATTATTGCGCACCAACGACTGCGCAACCTAACCTTTCTTCCGACCGTTTCACTTACGTGACAACGTGACCATAACCTTATACCTAACCTTCATATTTCTACTAAGGTTATGTTTCGCCTGACATCAGACCGCAGTAATACATGCGCAGTAATTGGTATTTCGTTAGTAACAGGCACGCAGTAATACATGCATGTCCGCAGTAACTCCTGCAATGACATTGATCGACAAATCTCTTTGTTTTTAATTAACTGTGCTTATTACCCCGCCCTTATATTTTTTTATGGAATTATTAAGGTACCACCTTTCTTTTAGAAAAAGAAGGAGGAACTTTCATTCATTTGAACGCCGTATCGAGGGTTCTAAAGTTAACCTACCTTAAAAGTCCGCAGTAATAACCACACTTACCCTAACAGTTGCCAATAATGTAGTACAATTACTGTCTGCTTTTCAATAATTATTCCGTGGTGTTGATCCCATTATGACAGTATCGTTGCAATATCCAACTTTCGTGCTGTGACTGATAATTCTTTTAATCCCAAAATCGACCCTTTCTGCGAAATCTGCAAAACCTGCGGAGGATAGATAGTAGAGAATGGTGGAGACTTTCCGCGCAGCCCACTGCCACAGCGTTCGTCTTTCGGGAATTTCGATAAACTGCCAATTAATTGCGATGATTATTTGGCAGCCGTATCGGGTTCGTTTTCATAATGCTCTTAGGGAATAATTTGTTGGCCATTTACCGGATCACGGAGCCCTCGTTGCTCCTATAAAAACGTATCGCCCCGGGCATACGCGTCTAATTATCCGCAGTCGTTACGTGATATTTAACTACAAATAGCGCGATAATGGCCCTCCTCGTTCGCGCTACGTGTCGAGTTACGTGAAAACGCGCAATTCGATTCGCGGGGATTTCGACGGAAAATTGTGCCCCGTGACGGGTAGGTTTCCAATTCCGATATTCGACGCGACGGCAGCTCACTGTAGGGTGGCTCTTTAAAGAATAACACCGGCATATTTAGGTGGTGAACGAGTACACGGATTGGGAGCGCACGGTCCAACACCCTGTCAATACGAAAGACGCCTGCGTCCAGGCGCTGAGCGACGCGCAATTTGTTGCACCGCTGGTGCAAACTGGGGATCTCTTCACCCTCAGGCACACGAAAAAACCGAACAACCCCCACATCGCACCGGCACAGGAGACTGACAAGGAGCCGATGCCCAAAACCTACTTCTACGTGTTCGACTATCAGATGAAGGACGGCGATTACCCACAGGTAAGCGGTTCTTTCACTGTGCACACATACATTAAGGTAAATGTCCCCATTAGCGACCGTTTAAGAGTGTGACTGGTTCGAAACAGTAATTTTTTTACTAATATACGACAATGTTTGAGTAAAGTATGGATCATTGTATTTTTTGAAGTCTCTAGTTTCTTAATAAAATTAGTTTTAGAGTGATTTTTGACTATTTACACAAAAATTATGGTGAAAATTATATTGGACCTGATGTCCCCTTTATTGACCAACTTGTACCATCTATCGACCGTCTCACGGCCCCATTATTGACCAGCAGTTTCCTCCATTGTAAATGCATCATTTTGTTTATTAAATTTGTGTTCGTGAGTATAACAAACTGTTTTTATTAACATTTTATGAAAATTAAACAATTTATAACCTGTTTAAGATATTCTTTTATGTTTTCTATTATATCCTCCACGGCTGACCTTACTATTGAGTACTCCAGATTTTATTTTACATATTGCTTCAATTAACTCGGTTTCCGTGTATTTCGCGCGCTTCTGCTCGTTTTTCTTTGTTTTCACCATTGTTATTTTCTAAAGAAAATATATTTATGCTAGTACATTTTGTACTCAATTGTGAGTACAAATCAAATGTACTCAAAATTTAATAATTAAAAAATTACTTGAGTACTTTAGTTAGGTCTAACAACACCACTTGTAAAATGTCCGAAAACTGGTACAGACCGGTCTTTGACGGTACCTATTTCCGACCACGATTTTCTGCTACAATAATGAAAGAAAATGAATATATTCTTTTTATTTTATAATTCTGTATATATTTCTAGTTAATTTGAGTAAGTTACTGCACGTATCTATGTATTCTTATATTGTAAAATTTACGAGTTTAATGATATCTGTAGTATAACCTCACGTTATTAGAATCTGTCAACTTTCATGTCAATGACCAAGTCATAATTTACATGTGAATTTACTTAAAGATGAATGTACGGCTACATAAATAACGTATGAAACCATAATTGAAACACCTCTAATTATAATTTCTGAACTTTCTGGTTGATATTTCGCTTTCTATGTTGCAATAAACAGTAATAAATGAATAATTTGTCACTAATGGGGACGTGGTCGGTAATGGGGTCATCTACCTTAAACAATCGCAAAGTATTTGCGTTCGTCGTGTACCGTATACGAGGCTCGTTTAACGGTATAATTATGTCAAGCATGGTCGGTAAAAACTGCACTATCGTGTAGGAAATTATGCCTATGTATAACGAGCCCGGAAGGGTGAGAAAAAGAGCAGGGCATATTTTTTATCAATTAGTTATCCTACTTTTCAACACTACTCCACGTCGCTCGAGCAACGAGTTTGGTACGAATCTTTTAATTAAGAAAAATATCTGCGAAATTCTTACCCGTATAAACGAGGATCAAGATTCTACCCTCGTTCGTGTATCTCTCTAGAAGTTTCACCTCATCAGCATTCTTCGCCAAGCTCCAATCGTACTTGACGCATTCCAGAAGCTTTAATATCTGTCAGGGAAATGATTAAGCAATATTCATTATATTTCGCAAACAATAGAAGACAATATAGCAAATGAAATTCAATTATTTGTAATTACTGTTAATTTGATGATTGAAATTAATTACAGAAATCGCGGCATCAGTTGAAGTGCTTGTGACGAACAGATAGCCATAATTGATCAAATTATCCTCATCATATCTGCTAGGTATTATTCCTTCGCAGCAATATTTGCGCGTGATAATAAATCAATGTAATATTCTCATTGCGTAAATAGTCACTAAGCCCGCGGTTAATTAATTACTCACGCTGGCTGTGTTCAACGAGTGTGTTACAAAGTTGATGTGCACACGAACGGAACCATCGCCGGGGGCAGAACTTCGAGGAGTAGGTAGATTGAAGGTGAACTCGGCCGACACGAATTTGCATAGCTGGTTAATGGTGGTCGCGTGAGAAAACACAGAAGAAACCATTCAGATAACTCACTTAGGGAACTAGCACGCTCATACTATGTACATGGGGAGTTCTGTCCAGTGAATGAACACTTAAGTTGCATGACTAATGAACACCTAAGAAGATTAACAACAACAGGGCTTACCTTCAACTTAACGATGAGCTTAAAAAGATCTTATTTGAATAAAGAAGTACTGGGTCAATTTTAACGCGAAAAGAGCGTGATAGGTGTTAATATTTCGAATGATACGAGCAGCGTTCATTCACAGAGGGGAGGGTTCAAATCACCCTGCGTAAATAAATTCAGGGAAGTCGGGGTTTCACGAATAAAACAATTAGACACACAAGTGAATGTAAAAGGAGTAATATAATAATAAAAGATCAATATAAAAGAATAGTATTAAAGATTACAGAATACCTTAACACAACGCGACTGTGCTCTTCGCATGCTCGTCAACGACTGTCGATCCGCACATGATCACCGAAGCCTCGTCCTCTGCCGACCTTCGTGTCCCGCTCGACAATGTATCGCCTTCCGGCCGCTACTACCATTTCTACATAAACAATAATCACACAGAATGGATCGAACATACCTGCGAGCACACGTATGACCCAAGGTATAAATATATGAAAATCTTCTCCAAGACTTTGGTTTTGGAGTGATCGTAGAGCCCTGGCCAACAAGGGTGGCGATGAATCCGCTGGCCTTGTAATACCGATTCCCAAAGACATTCCTCGCGCGGCGAACACCGGCAGGCGTCTGTTCCCTCGAACAATTCCACCCTTTTGTCGAGCTACGGCTTTCACCTTCCGTCTCGCACGCGCGGTTCGGTATCCTGAATGATTAAAGGTAGCTAATGTCACCGTTTTACCGCGAAACAACCCCAATTGGGCTGTAATAACGCGTGCGAAATTCTTTATAGTTTTCAGAGGCGCGCGTATTATTTTCCCCAGGCGTTTGAATTTCGCATTTCCTTTTTGCCGCATCTGTGGCAGGCTCTCGTGACAAAATAACGTAGAATTTTTCTTTCTCTGCTGGTCGATGCAAACGGCTTCGATCGATGGTTTTCGACGGCGTAGAGCGAGTACCTCGCTCAGTCACGCAGCTTTTTCCTTTTTGATCGACGACTAGCCACACGGTGTTCCTCCCTTGTGATGCTCGTGTGACCTCGCTCGAAGATGAAAGTTTAAAAAAGTATTGCGAGTCTCACTGATCCTCTGCGAGAGCTGGCTGCTGCGTGCGGCGAGAAACGTTCGTCCTGCGAGAGCTCGTTGCTGGATCATCGAACGGGAATTATTATACACATGTTCACCTCTGCTTCTTGAACCGAGAAACTGGTCGTCGCAATGTCTACAGGATGGTATATGCTCTGAGTTGGGCATTAACTAAATAAAACATTATTTAAATAACGGAGCAAATAGAGGTTACGTTAACTTTAGATTATTTGACGAATAAAGTTCATTTTTTTATTCGACACAGGACGAATAATTTTTTTAACTTTTATTCGCTATTCGAAATTGTATATAAATAATTTTTTTTTCCCATTTCTGTATAGGATGCATCGAGTATTATACGATCTTCGAATCAAGCGGGAGACAATATCTTTGCCATTGGCGGTAATTAATTTATGTATAATGGAATAATTTATTGCAATTCGATATTACTATTTAAGCTAGCTTGAACTTTTATATACGTAACAATGAGCCGTATCATTGAGTGTTGGAGCTCATATCCCGTCTCAGAAGGCTAATTAAAGTTTCTCTGATTATCTTTCATAAATTTTCACCGAGTGCTGCGATAGGTACCGAAAAAGTAGCGATCCTCCCTTGAAGGAACCTTATTACCCGGGCGATAGAAAAATCCAATCCTCCTGAAATTAGTTTCTCTCGTTAAAGTTTCTGCTTTGAAAGCTCTCAGAAAGGGAACGTAATAAATTCATTTCCAAGTTTGCTCGGTTATTATACCGCTTCCTAAATTAAGGTAACGGAGCAGTATATTAAGCTGAAGCAAACGTGAATCTTTCCACGGATGGTCCCGGCCTTTTTATCATTTATAGCTTTCCGGAGCATTCGCAAGCGCGATCGAAACGATTCGATTAGAAATTCTTAAACGCCACGAAGCGTGCGGCTAGGTGCGGAGAAACAAAATATTTGAATACCACGAAATGTTAGCTGGCGAACTTGCCGGGAATCGCTTTCTTCTTGAGCAGTGGCAGAGCGAGTCGAGCGTCTCTTGGTGAAATCGTCGCTTTAAATACGGGAGCGAGTGAACGCAGCCAGACGGGTGATGCTGGGGAATGCGTTTATTAAAGCGAAACTTAATTCAATCTCGGAGTTTCTACAAAGATACAGCTGCCATGGTTCGTGCTACCCGTTCGTCATTCGCTACCGGTGACTGTTGCAATTTCCGATCTCTGTCGATCCCTGTCCCTCGGTGCCAGTTACTGTTTCAGCGTGTACAGCACGGTGAAGTAAGATATCGACGTCTGTACTAACTTGAATGGAAAATATTGCGCGAGATCAGTGGAAAGACACGGGCTCCTGATAAACGCGAATTCGTAATCCAAACGGACCGACCATAGATCTATTTTCCTTCCCATCGATCGGGCGCTACCTTTTCCTTCGTTCATTTTCCAAAATCAGTGGCTGACTATACGCTTAATTACGTGTCATAACCCTCTTGATAAACTAATTTAGACCTTTTGCTTTTTAAAACGTTTTCTCAAACTATGGGAGCGTGGTCCACTGTAAAATCTGCTCCTTTAGTCCCCCAAGAAATTAGGTGCATTCCGTGAATGGAAACGTCCCTTCGAAGTGGCAATTGAGCAATCTAAATTTGGAATACGCGGGTTCGAGATAGATGCAGCTCGGTCCTTTTAGGATACCATCGACACGTTCGGCGTAACAACGAAGTTTACCGTTGCATAGATTTGCACCGTCGCGCTGATAAAATTAGCAAGTACTAGGCGACTCGGTTCCATGCATTTCTGTATCAGGAGCACCAGTAATTGTTGAGCTTTCACAGGGGCCATGTACCAGCATCCATAATACCTAAAAAATTGTTGAACAAACTTAGCGATCATTCGCGAAGGGTTACAGGTTACCGCGATTGCAAACGAGGGTATTCCTGGGACACTGTCGCGATATTATGAGACTTCTTCTCATAAGTATCGTGGCCATTGGATTATTAAGATAAATGTACCAGTGCCCGGCCATGTCCCAGTACCTGAACAACAATGCGAATTTTATTTATTTTTAAGCTTAATTTTTAATGTAATTAAAAACAAAAAATAGTACCATAATGCATAAGTATTTAGCAATATTAATTAAAATCATTATTATAGAAAATTGAAAATCGTTAGATAGAAATAATTATTTTGTAACACACTTCGTACGCATAGCAGATTTCGAGAAATTTCTATGGCTTCTGTTCAGAAACGCCACTCATTTACTAAGAAAATATTGACTGCATTTCTTATTTATATATTATAATAATACATTATTATAATAGTAAATAGATTTAAATTTAGTTTAAGATGGTTAAACTTGCAAGAAAATTAATATTTTTTTAAACAAGTCTAAATTTATATACTGGTGCAAGAATTTCGTGAATCGGGACATCGGGACATGCATTTTTAGGTTGTCCGCTTACTGGGACGATATAATTCAGGTATTGGGACATGCAGTTTTAGGTTGTCCGCTTACTGGGACATCTGCATGTTTTCGTATTTTCATTAATAAATACGTCTATTATAATACATAAACTTTTTTTTTCAGTTTCCGATAGTATAATATTGTGTTATCTTCAACATTTCAACAACATTTTTTTATTTCATGATGGTTTTACAAATTAAATTAGGAGACATACTTTGCCGCTATTCCTTAAGCCCCTTCAGCGGCCGGGTATTGGTACATTTACCTTATCTCGCGTGTGAATTTTATAATTTCGACAAATCAAAATTTCTATCCCACTAATTTCACCGCACTCATTTAAGCCGTTGAAAATCCCCCCGTAGGTTAACGAGAAACAGTTGAATCGCCCTGAAGCTCCATTTTCTCGGAAAAGCCGAGGGAAAGATTTTCCAGTCTTTTTTCCGCGTGTGGGGCGCTTTCCCGCTTTCATGCAAAAAGGAAAGAATCAGGAACGGACGAGTCGTGGGAAGATGACGAGAGATCCTACAGACCCACACGGATCTTACGATTAGTAGCGTGTTTTATCTTACGATTAGTAGCTCCTTTCAAATATTCATGTCACAATGTTGCCAATTTTGGGGGGGAAATTTCTCAGAAAGTTGCACTGATCATGGTACAGAAAAAGTATCAAATAACCCAATAACAAATCAACGGTAGGTACACTCACACTTGATAAAAGTTCTCGGCGCTCGAGTCGATTAGCATTTGCGCCGGGTAGACATTCAGGAACACGATTAGCAGGAATCCCACGACGTGGATCATTGGCAATACAACCTCGTTTATGTTTTTCAATGGTATTAGTTTGTCGAAGAGCTGAAAACATGGTGCACACTCAGCATACGTTCTGCATCTCGTACGTGTTAACAAAATGGTGCACCCTGCTGTAAAGTTACTTTGCTTCTGCATATCGCAAGCGTATCGGAATTATTGATAAACTTTGTAGCGGCTGATTTATCAACTCTCTTACTATCAACATTCGCAAATATATTTACCTACGTCTGCGTGATTAAATTCTAATACATATGTAGGATCACGGAAAAAAGGAAGTCGCCTCCTCTCAACGGGACTCGAACCCGCGATCTCTAAGATTTGCGCGCTGGCCAGCCGCCTTAACCACCTCGGCTACCGCCGACTTCCCAGTCTTGATGCTTCCGTGCCCTCTCTTATGGTATGGGGGGGGGGGGGGGGGGTTCCTGATCCCACACTCGGCCCTCCTGCGACGACATTCGCCCTCGAATGTCATCCGTCGTAACTCTGTGTCACATTACAGTAATTCGTCGTAATAGTCCCGACGAACGGGGCTGGGGCGGCGGGACAACAACGCGATGCGGACACCATTCGTAGCCGACGACAACTTCGTGTCGACTCTTTTGTTCTCTCGCACGTTCTCGGATTCTCTCACTCTCGACTGAAGGATTCCAAGAAATGGTGGGGATAGTGAGCGGGACTATTACGCATGGTAAAAACGGGACAATAACGACGAATTACTGTATTTCCGCGTCGCGGACAACGACCACCGCGTGTCTATTCTTTATTGCGTCGCAGACAACGACCTCAACCCCATCTCTCTCGGCTCCGTGTGGCGATGATCGGTGCTCCCCCCATCCCGGACGAGCCCCAATATGTAGGATCACGGAAAAAAGGAAGTCGCCTCAACGGGACTCGAACCCGCGATCTCTAAGATTTGCGCGCTGGCCAGCCGCCTTAACCACCTCGGCTACCGCCGACTTCCCAGTCTTGATGACTCCGTGCCCTCTCTTATGGTATGGGGGTTTCTGATCCCACACATATATTATACCGCAAGAAAAGATATTAAACACTAATTTACGGGTAGCACGTCGCATAACGGAAACGTAAGCGTTTTGAAAATTATTACAGTACCTATGCAATCTACTGCACTTCTACCCTCTGGTCACTTCGAAAACTTCAAAAGACTGCAACTTTGTTATAAGGCCGCCAACGGCAAAACTTCATTAGGAAAACTTGTTCAGAGTTTACTCCCCTACCAGTTCACGGAGTTTGAGCGCGCTAGCGCAACTTATGGGAATGAACCCCATAGAAACCTGCGAATGGTCGCAGCGCATTCAAAACTCTCTTAGCTTATTGAGGATCGAACATTTCTTGTCAGCTTTCTTGTGTTCTGTGACCAGTGTTGTGGGTCAGGGGTAGCGTGGGAATGATGCAGGAATTGAGTGAAGACAGTGTGCGTATAATGTAGCAACATAGTACCAATAGTGCAGCAACTCTGTGGGAGCAATAGTGTAAACATTAAGTGGAAACTCTGTGGGGGTGATGAGAGTGCATTGGCGCATGAAAACTCCGCGACATCGTAGGTGACGAAATTCTGAACAAATTTTCCTAATAACTATTTCGCGTAGGACGTCGTATAACAGTGTTACAACATGTCATATTGAAATGGCAACAAGTCGCGACAACGCATGGTAATTTTGACCGAATAATTAGACCAGAAGTACGTTTCACAAATTCATATGAAGCATAAGTACCTATAGAAGATAGATAGCGATTCCATTTAAGAAATTTTTCAATGATAACTCTGATATATTTGCAAACAAGATTGGGTCCTTACACGTAGAATTAAAAGATTTCATGATATTTTGATAGTGCGAGAGAATATATTTGTCGAACTTACGCGAAACAAGAGAACCACTAGAGTTAGTACACAGAGAACGAGTTCCACAATATTCAGGGGACCGTAACAGTTGATCGTGACTTTTACGAATCTGTAGATATTAATAATTCGTTCGCATCACATATATTTTTCATGCTGTATCGATATCCACAACATTTTGATACAGACTGTATTGCTCTTAAATGGTGTTTGACACAGCGATCAATTCTTTCGTAAAATCTACAATTCCACTTTGCAACTGCGTCTTCTGTTTCGGCGGCATTGTAGGCGTTGTCGAATAAATGTTCGAATCGATACCTGAGAGGGATAGAGGAGAAAGAAATCATTAATGTTCCTATCTGTGTAAAGATACGATCTTCTCGTCTATCGTGCTTGTAACCTTGCTCAAAGAACCACACGTTGAAACTGCAACGTGGAATTAATTGAACCGAACTCGCGTTCAGACGCAGTGCGCACAGATGATAGAACCAATTAATTATAGAGAGAATTCTGTTTCGAGCTCCTCCATTGTTTGAGCAAAGAGTAGGCATGTATCTCGTTTACCCGAGTATGTTAAACATGGCGCAGGCATGTAAGATGATAATCAAGAAGACCCCGTCGGTGGCTGCGGCGATGATGTGTATCGTAAATATTGCGAACAATGTGTGCACCAGGATCGGATAAAAGTACTGCTGATCATCGACGAAGTACTCCCCTCCGTAGAGGATGTCAACATGCTGCGTTTCGTTCGAAGAGCGGGTAAAATTTAAGATTACCGGCATGTACGTCACGAGCATGCCTACTGTTAAGGCACCGCACAAGCCGGCTGAAATTCAATAATAAAGTATTAGTGGGTACTGACAATCAGAATATTCAGACTTGTGTAACTGGTGTAGATGACGAAATATCGAATTTCACTATAGAACAAAACACTGTGTTAGCTGCAGAATCGTGGGAAAGTGAGGTTCTTTTCAATAGGTAGATATGGTAGATGCAAGCTGGAGTAGATATTGTTGCACCGGCTATTGTATAGGGATGAATGAAGCACAGGCATTTCGGAGTATTGAACTACATAATACACTACCGTGCTTTGTGTCGGTATTCTGATTACAATTTTGAACAAATCGCACAGAATCATATTAACGGGTAATGCCACTGTAGAGACCGGTAACGCAGCCTGAGTTTGAAATTTTTGTATGGGAATATAGTGAATGGAATACAAAATCAGTTTGAAGGCCTTTATTATACATACCTTGAAGTATGATCATAATTTTTTTTATTTTTTTTTTGTACAAAATGGCAGCGCCACCGCTCAACAAAAGAATGCTTCTTCTGAAAAGCAGTGTTCCGCGGCCGAAAAGATTTCTCCTTCAATTTTTGACCTAGAACAAAAAACCAAAAAAATTTTAGTTGTATATAAGATTATCTGGGGAAGTACGCGAGAAAATTAAAAAATAGTTTTTTGTAAGAATGGTGCGTAATTGAACAAAACGTTTCAACTATTTTTCACGTCACTTTTTGTTCAATCACGCACTATTCTTTCAAAACACAGTATTTTTTTCATTTTCTCGTGTATTTCCCGAGATAATCTTATATAAAACTCAAAAAATATTGGTTTCTTGTTCTAGGTAAAAAATTGAAGGAGAAATCTTTCCGGCCACGGCACACTGTTTTTCAGAAGAAGCTTCTTTTGTTGAGCTGTGGCGCCGCCATTTTGTATTAAGAAAATTAAAAAAAAATTGTGATCATACTTCAAGGTATGTACAATAAAGGCCTCCGAACAGATTTTGTATTCCATTCACTATACTCGCATAAAAAATTCTGAAAATCAGGCTGCCTTTCCTGGCTCTACACTGGCATTGCCTCTTAAGCGATCGTCATATTAAATCGATATAAATTGAGAAGCTGCTGCCTCCTACTCTTACACATGTAAAATAGACCAAACTGTCGGGCGTATTCCGCATACTTCCGCAAGATTAGCAATTCCTCCGCATCTTTGATTGTGCGCCAGTCCTGTTTAATTCGTTCCAAGAGCTCCTTTATCTGTAATTTCATTCCCGTGTTACCAGACGCGATGCGTGGTGTTACAATTGTAACAGCAACGCCCGTGATTTACCATTTCGCTGTTAATCCATGAAGCGGCATATTTTACGAAGCAGATCAGTCCGACCAAGATTGCCGTTGTGCATTCCACGTAGAGATCTAAATTGTAGTCCATGGTTAGGAGCTTGGCGACCTGGAAGATGCAAAATCAGCGTAGAGTCTTCGTGAAAACCCCGATATAAAAAATTGTTCTCCCAAATGTAGCCTGAAAGAGACATTCAAGTTAACAATGTTAGAAATGTAGCATGGATTTTGAAATTCAGAGAGCAACTTGTTTAGGAACTATAGAAAAATCTGTTATCGAACGTGAATTTTGTTTCGAGTCTATATGTATGTCAATCGATTCTCGAATTACGAGGCATCGAAGTGCAACGGCGAAGCTCTGGGAATGCGGAATGCGGGATCGAAATCGTGACCCACTTCTGTCCCTGCAAATACGCACGTCGCGACTAGTAATAGCGAAAATAAAACGTTAACTCAGCGTCGGCCACTGACCACCCCACATCAATCCTGCTTGGGATAGGTCAGCGAGGGCGTGCGAGCGAGAAGACCCATCGTGCAACAGAGAAGGGCATAGCCAACTATTGAAAACCATGCTTCCCTTCAAGCAACGATATGTCAGGGGTGGAGGGTCTTATCGATTTGATATGAAAAGCATGTTAAAAAGGAGACTCGATAATTCGCACCAACGTTAAAAAGTAGATGCTGCGACGGTTCATGATTAAGTTTTACACCATTCATTTTTACCAATGAAAGCAATCCATCCACAATTGTGTTCATTGAAAATACCATTTAACGGTGTTATTATCCATAAAGAAGATTTATAGTGTGTATTATACTGTTAAAATTAATATTCATGATCCATTAAACTGGATTTATTATTGAGCGCAGTATTATCAGACATTGAAGTGATGCGGACGAATTTCCGCCACAAATCTATAGCTTCACCAATATCTTTGCGGGCAATAAAAAAGCGTGACCGTAGAATTCAATCAGAATTTTTCTGTGTTAGAAAATTGAAGGCTGTTACCTCGACTATGCCTATGCTGAGAAACAGTAAGGACAGCGTCGCCCTGCGGAACGTTTTCCTGATCGAGATGTCGTAGGGCCACATCCCGATCCACAGCATGAAGTTCCGAGATAGCCTGAAGTAGGGATTCTTGAAAATGTCCATGGTCCCGCGAGAGTTCGCAGCTCGTTTGATGAGCAGCCCCGAAACAGTCGATCGCGAGTCTCTACTCTTTCGAGTTCTCATATTTTCCGCCTCGAATTTTCTTCCTCCCTAAGTAATAATGCATCTCGATGTTTCCAACGTGTCGCGCGCGTTGCGAATTCTTTTATTTATCATACAAGCACGATATTACCAGAGAGGAAGTATTTCTTTCGGACTTTTTCACCCCTCGGGAAGTTGAAGTTTGCGTTTATTTTCCCTCTCGGGGGGTAGTATTTTCCGTATCGACCACGTGTCCTTGACTACCGCGATGCGACACATTGACTCCGCTTGCAAGTGGGAGGTGTCATAGAGCTCAGTCAGCTTTTAAGGCTCGATGGTGATGCACGTGGATGCATGGACGAGTACTTCGTCGATGGGAACGTTTAATAAAACAACGTGTTTTTCGATCGTGCTGTTCAAATTCGACGAGCTGATCTTCAGCATCTTCGCGATAGATGGTCCATGAGAGTATTCGGTGAAATGGGACGGGAGAATGACTCTGATTCACTGTGGAGAAAGGGTCGCAAAGTAGAATTGGCCTGCCGGTCCAATCACACGTGAGTGTACAATAAATTAATTTCGATGAGAGCGTGTCATCACATTCGTTTAATTTTATCTGTACGATAATTTTAAGGCTGAACATTCATTGGTGGATTACTGTATATTTGAATGCCTGCGGGAATGTGTTCATAAGAGATCACGTTGAACAGCGTAAATGAATATTCGTTGATATCAATGGAAAACGTTATTGACCACTATTATAAATAACCGCGCGGATTAGAGTGATCGTTGGTATGTAATTAAACGATATGCATGTTGAGCAACGATGGATATCCTAAGTGATTAAAAGCGGTAATTCGTACCGTTTAATCGCGCATGAGTGGGCGTAATTTTCAAATAATCTTCAGGATATTCAATAGTCTCGCGAATAAAGGAAACATGTTGCGAAATGTATTATTAAAATGTAATCGTTAAAGAGGAAAGTATTTACCGTCTTTCAGTTACCAAGCAGTTAATGCCACTTGCTTCTAATCAAGTAGGAGTCGATTCAGTGCAATGCATCCCAGCGTGGGCATCTATTAAAAAGTGGGAAGCAAAAAGACTTGTCAGATCAAAATACGATGAGCAAAAAGCGTATGATGAAGCGTATGATGAAGCGTATGTCTTCGCAACGTCATCCCTTTGTGGGACAAAGGCCGACGCGCAATAATTGAGTTCTGCACCAATAGCAACGAAAGTGCTAATATTATTCATGGAATCTGTTAAGGAGCATAATCCGTAAAAGGGAAGTAACTTTTGATTTTCGTAATTGGACGTGATTTAAATAAATTCTGGTACAAAGGGAGCTTTCATTACAACTTTGCCATCGTGTGTATTTGAAATTTTTCGTGTGTCGTCACAGAAGAACACTCTGTTCCATACTTCGCTGAGAACAGTGTACAATAATTGTCGCTGGACGAAGCGACGGTTGTTGAAACAGTTTGGCCAAACTAATTGAAAATACTAATTAGGTTAAAACAATTTTCCACGCGGGTCGAAATCAGTGTGCATGCCCGCGCGCAACGATCCACTCGCCCCGACCTTTCACTTTCTACCCCGAGAATTCCCTGTTTTTCCTGCCCTGCACGCGTGACGTGTAATTTGCCCGGTATAAGATAATGCCGCGACACGTCGATCAGTCGCGCGCAAGCCAGGAATAAGGGAGGGAAATAAGAGGGAAACGGAGAGGATGTAACAAACGCGCTCGCTAATTCTGGGAAATTGCCGGCGTAATTCTTCAGCCTGGTCTGGTCTCCCTCGACCGGGAATCGACAGCTGCCGCTTCTCAGACAGCTATTGCCAGACCAAGAGACAGACACCCGTGCAGTCATTGTTGAGCAATCGCACGTGACGTATCTGTACGCTACAGCTGTTACGAAACAGAAACATTTTTCAAGGCAAACGGAGCTTCGTGACCGAGGAGTGAAAAGCGCGCCAATGAATCTCGCAGCTTCTGCGAACTTTCAATATATTTTCCCTGGGTCTTGATCGCGTAGCGCGAGCAGCTTCGCAACTCCCGACCGTTCCGGTTCGTCAATGAGTAAAATCATTTTAGGAAAAGCGAACTCCTCAAATAGCAAGTAATTAAATCGCATGCCAAAGTTCCACTCGGATTCGATAAATATTAGCGCGGGCTAATTCGTTCGCCCGGCGAACTGGGAATCAATTAACAATTATCAAACGGGCGGTTCGCGCTTCTTATAACCATTAAATGGCGAAAGAATTTTCGCACGGCTCCGCAGTAGAGGAAAATACTCATTACAGCGCGGTTTATGAGAATTTTGTTACAGTCGAACAAATATTCGTTTCTGTACTTGTCCGGCAAACAATCGGGAAATGCGACGTGGGATGCCACGCTTATTGCAGCCATTCCAATAATTTGTAAACCAATGCAACCGCAATCGGTCCACCATTTAACAATATTCATCGTTGTCGGCTGTGTCGCTGAATAATTTGCATACCTCGCGCGTGTTATTAAATGTACGCGATTACGCATGTAAACACGATTAACATTCTAGCCAAACACTGAAATGCTGCCGCATCTGAAATTCTCCAAGTCACGGGAGAAGCCATATTGTGGGGTATAAAATTGCAAGGTGCGTAACGGTAAATTACAATGGCGATGTTTGCTGAAAACATTGAAAATACAATCAAAATTAATTGTCGCACATATTGAAGTGAATACGCGGAAGTTGTCAGAGTGGAATAAAGCGAGCGTGCGCTACAATATATTATGCCGTAATGGAACGTCACATAACTCGATTTCGAAATGCCGAACATTTTTCGCGAACTTCGTAATATGAGGCACTTTTCGAATTTCCATTGGATCTCGTAATATTTTCATATGTATTTGCAGTCTGCACATTGTGCAGCTTCATACGGATATTCGGGACCAAAGGATAAATTGTATAAATAACCCGAGTACCTACCTGATGGTGAAAAACATTTTGTTGATGTTAGTAATTAGTTATACATCGTTAAAACCACATGGCATGGGTCTGTAAAAAATATGCGTCCATCATTCCACTGTATAGAATTTCTTTTCAATATTTCATTACACGAATAAGGAAATTGTATGCGTATCTATAGTGTCAAGGATCCGTCTGACCATTCGTAGTCCGTTACTACTTACGCGCGCTTCCTACTCCAATACCTCTTCTATTCTAACTTCTAATCCTCGGCATCATTTTCATGACTTTTCGTTTGTCATTCTCACTGCCCCCTCGGATATTCTCCCCCTGGTTGTCTGCGTAAACTGTAATCAAACTATAATTGTGTAAGGGTGCAAGACGCGCACCGTAACACCCTCGGTTCTCCATCATTCCCTCCAATACCGTAATGACACACACAGCAGGCCATTATATTTTTCGCACGAGCACTGCTGGGTAGTTGGTAGGCGTGCCCGTAGCCTTGTCGTTGCACGAATAAAGGTGGAAATTTTTTGCGAAAACACCGAGCGCACTTCTTCTCTGTACACGTGCCTTTCATTCCAAATTGATGGTTCTGTTGCAAGTGCGCGACGCTTTGGCAATTACGCCACCCCTAAAACTTGTCACTAGCGTGACAGGTATTGCGGTCGTCAGCCATCCCCCTCGGAAAACAAACCGCAGAACGGTTTACCCGCTGGGCTCTACCGCGTACTCGCGAATATCCGTCTTTCAGCTTTGCCCGGGCAAACTGGAGCTTCTTTTCAGACGAGAACAAACGAACGGAAAGCTATCTGATTGTATCGTAAACAGCCCTAATATCCCACAGTTTACCACCATCGTTTTTTCGCAACTACACATGTTCTAAGCCTGTTCAGACACAGGGTAGGATGCATATGTAGATAATTGCGTTGGTGTTCGTTTTCGCACGAAGTGGCGTCAGAGGGGATCTCTTTGCGACATTTCCCATCGATTTTCTCGCGCTCGCTTGACAGGTAACAGGTTGCGTGTTACGACGCTAGACACCGGGCGAGATGGTATTGGTCGAAGAGTCACTTTGGCAACGAACTCGGGGGCACAGTCGCGTTCTCGCGAGGGTGTATGATGGTTCGACGAGGACGAGAACGATAAGCTATGTTGTTCAACTTTATGCGGAGCGCATATTTTCTATCTACAGCCGGACTGTTTAAATTTATTGGAAACGGAGGATAACGTTCTCTGGCAGAAAATCGACTGCGATATAATAGCCATTGGAGCATTGATCATTTGGTGGACTTTAACTGAAATGCTACGCGAGACATTCTTGATCGATGAAAGGTAACAATTCAATCATTAACAGTAATTTTTATGTGCTTTACACTTTTGTACCTGTTTATACTTTTAATAAACTGTTACTTTTCAGACACGTCTGATATTATTGTAATATTTCTGCCCGCATTTTCGAGTTTATACTACTGGCAATCTGTTTCAGACACTTGTCTGAAACTTCATAATATGTACTTGGATTTCTCGACACTTTCGAATCTCTGTGTACCTTGCGCAATAATTTCCAGTTATTTAGCACGCTTCGCCGATACCTTTCTACATTTCACATGGATTGGAAGAGACAAATATCTTACTGCCATTTGGGGATGGAAATGCTGTACAATCGGTACCTTTCCGGGCAACAGTAGCCAGCTCGTCAACGATATAATAACGGAGCTATAATGCGCGCAAAGAGGTTGCGGCGTGCTATCAGAAACGTCAGCGCCGCGAGGCGGCGAGTGAATGTTACGAGAAGATTTCCATCGAAGCGTTTTTGTTCCGAATGATCCGGCGATCGCTTTTAAGGGAATCGAGTTATCGCCCGGTGATGCGGTACGGTGAATATCGGTTACCATTTTCAGAACAATTACGGCAGCGGGCTCGTGAAACGCGTCATCCTTTATCCGCGCTGGGTTTTTGTGAACCGAGCAGACGTGTAATTCAATGTTACAGCGAATGAGTGGCCCCCGTTTCCGTGCCGCGTGTCCCATTGTTTCGGGAATCACCGATTGTTAAAGGTTCGCCGGCGAAACAACCGCGGGCTACTCACCAAATAAGTTGCGCCGTAATTTCTCCCGATTATCGGATATTTTCACACGGAGCTCGGTGTTTTATCGCGCGCTGGTTTAGCTGGCCTCCCTTGCCGAGGGATGCCAGCCAAATCGCCGGCGACAGGCTCGACGTGTCCGAGCGACGGTACAATCCCTGAAAACGTATCAGTGATGATACACGCGATATACTAACCCGATCAGACGAGCGTCACGCGTTAGGCTGGTTGACAACCATCCATAATTGCGGCCGGCTCGAGCCGGAATCACGTTGTTTCGGGGCAGCAATATCAGCCGGTGTAATGACCCAGCTAGCCTGCCGGACTCGTAATCCGCGCCGCTGGCTAATAATTGAAACATCACAGCGCCGGTGAATCGCCTGTAACGCGCTCGCTGTTACGGAATCGCGCGATTTATTCGCGGGGCCAGAGGATCCGGTCGCCACCTTGCGGTAGCTTCCGCTTCAACAAGCCCCGGTCGAATATGAATCGCCGCGAGCGAATGCATACGGCGGGGGCGGAATAAACTTCGGAATGAGTTTAAAACTCACAGATTGTTAAGCGAACCGTCGACAGGTTTGTTATCTAGCAAGTGGGTCGACGGGGCAGGAAGGATGTCTGAGGCCAGGTTAGACGCGCAGGCAGCGGGTTCGCAAGACGACCAGCCGCTTGGTTAATCTCGGGAAATTATATTTACGTCTGTGCGGGCTGCCTGAAAGCAAACAAGCTTGCGTTGCTTCGCTTTAATTGCGTTCAACTATGGCAATCGGCCCGTTCCCGCCCGCACAATGGAAGGAATAGAAGGAAGTATAGAACGCGATTTCGACGGGGGTCACACTATCAGACGCTCGCGCGAAGGGCGCGCTGTCTGACCAGCCGCGGGCCTTTTCTACTTCGAGAGCTTTCTTCGATAACCACGTGCATTGGCGCGATGCATGGAACATAAATTCTGTTCTCCGGTGCTCAAAGATTTTTCGCGATGTGGCTGCAATGCATCACTCTGAAGTACTGGTGCGCATTCGCCATGGAAATAAATTGATAGCTTAAATTCGTTGATAATTATCTGCCATGCTGAGTAAATTATTATAATGGCTGCGCCGTTGTTATCGTTAATTATGAATATCGCGGCGTGATGTATGTACACGGCAGTCAATAGGAAGCTCCCAGATGCATTGAAACAGTCTCGGCTTGCGGCCCATTACAGCGCGAACATTTCGCTGCGATAGCATCGATTATTGATATTCAAATAACTATTAATATTTTATCAAGCATTAATAAGGTTAATATTGTAGAATATATATGCGCGATCGATGCACTGACAAATTACCATGCGCATATGGCCGTTAATTGGTAAGAAAGTAACGGGTGAGTGCATTATGCGAGACTTACACGAATCACCGATAACGCCCCGGTGCGAAATTAAATTTGTTAACTAATACCATTTTCCACTGAACCGAGGACCGTTTCCTTTTTACCGCGGCAGCAATAGACGGGAATTACACGACAACACCGGCGAAGAATTAATTCGGAAGGCAGATGGAGGCTGAGGTGTCGGATATAATAGACATCGGTCTTCTGACGTCCTTTACACTCCGCCGCTGCCCATTAGAACTTCAATCCGATTTCAATTTGCGCTAAATAGTTTGCGGATGCGATCGTCCTTTCTTCGGCTGTTTACCGACCGCGCCCCCCCCCCCCCCCCCCTCGCCCCTTCCTTTGTCCTCGTTTTCTATCCTTCCAACAGATCCTTGATCGCCCATGCGCCGTGCCTCTCGATTATAGAAAAATTGATCGATCACGTCGAGAGGCGGGTGCACGAGGAATCGGATGGACGTCGGGGGAAACATTATATCCGCTGCAACACTGCCGGAATATTCGTAAGTAAATTCACCGTCGAGTATGGGCGACCGGTGGCGTTACTTTTAAGCAAACGACTTTTATTAATTTCCTCGTTTCACTGAAAACTATATAAGAGTCGTGAGGAAAGGAAGGGACGAAGCAGAGCCGACTTGAAATAGATTCCGGTGTAATTACTCACAAGGGAAGATCCCGAAGCCGGAAATTCAAGAAATTATGAAACTGGGGATATGTTGAAGATATAGGGTAAAGTACCCAATTACTGTGCCCTGTTGCAGGACTTTCGGAGTTTTCTCTAGTAAAAATAACTTTAGTAATGAAATTGACTTGTCTTAAGCATTTAAAGATAAATTTCAATGTTTCTTTTATCGATATAAATTTTTGCATGAAACAAATATCGCATCTTCTTTGGATAATATTAAATATAAAAAAAGAAGTTCTGGGATCAGTTACTGTGCTCCCATTCTGAATACTGTGCTGCAATTACTGTGCTTCCTCCTTGAATACTGTGCTGCAATTACTGTGCTTTTTATTAGATACACTCATTTTTAAGTTAAATTTTTCTGTAATAAAAATGAAATATCATAATAAGTCACTTAAAAGTTCACATAATAGATGACCACTTTAATAAATTGTTCATATTTACCGTACTTTTCTCTCCAAATATAACCGAAGGTGCGTTAGAGGTTAGAATATTTAACACGCGCGGCAGTGTAAACTAGGGCTCTAACGAATATTCGAATAATCTAAGTATTCGAATATTCGAATATTCGAATACCACAGAATTCGAATAATTTCTTCGAATATTCGAACCTTCGAACATTCGACCTTCGAACCTTCGAATATTCGAACTTCGAACCTTCGAATATTCGAACTTCGACTTCGAATATTCGAACTTCGAACCTTCGAATATTGGAATATTCGGATCTTTCGAAGTAATGATTGCACCGAATACCAATCTGAACATGAGATATTTATTCACAGTTTATCGTGAAATTCTTTTCATATTGGCCTTTACAATTATTTGTTTCTCAATCGATAAATTTTTAACTTTATTAATCTTTGGTAAATTTATACATTTTGAAACGAAAACAACCATCAGTTATTAGTATTATTTTTATAATAATGAGTGGACAACCCCGACGGAATCGGCCAAGGGCCCTCTCCTCTAGGCCCACCCGTGTCCCATCATAAGCGGATGGCAAACAGTATAAGCAGACTTTTTTGTAGGAAGCTAAAACCCCATAAACGATTTTGAGGAACTATAATATTTTTATTTTTCCTTCGTTACTATAACGTTATTTTTCTAAATTTATAGAGTATTATTCGCTTTACAGACACCATCTTACTAATTAATAGCAATTTTATTATTTCGCAAAGAAACGAGACCGCGGTATGTCTAATGTGCGACAGCTTCGCACGAAATTATTGTTTTCAGAAACGAAATATTAAGGATTCGAAATGTGACGGGGTTTATGATGCGAGCGTGATTTCTTCGCTATTTTTGAGCTTAAGAATTTAATTTGGCACCATAACCGGAAAAGACTCCGTCATTTTAGTGACGGCTTATGATTCAACATTTAAATATTTTAAATACCCTAGGTCCCTAAATTTAAATAGAATTTATACTTTTCGTTGCAAAATTCATAGAACCAATGATTAATAAAATTCCAAATTTATCGTTTGAAAAAATAAACAAATAATTGTAAAGGCCAATATGAAAAGAATTTCACGATAAACTGTGAACAAATATTTCATGTTCAGATTCCTATTCGGTACAATCAGAAATTCGATTGAGCAGAATATTCGAAGGTTCGAAGTTCGAATATTCGAATATTCGAATATTCGAAGAAATTATTCGTATTCGAAATTATTCGAATTATTCGAATATTCGAATAGTCGAATAATTACAGCTCTAGTGTAAACGACACAGTAACTAACGCAAAGTGCGAAAACAACTCCAGTTATTGTACACAGTAAATGACGCTATTTCCAAATTCGTTTCAGTTACTGAATTTGTTGAAAATAAATACAGAAATTCAAATAAATACACGCTGTATTGTTTTACCGGAATCTAAATATGTTTTACTAATATAATTAACGTTGTGAATCTTACCTAGAACGATTTATTTTACTGAATATTGACCTTCATTCGTTCAGTATTTTCGTAAGCTTTTTCATAAGTTTTACAGAAAATTTTGCGAATTCATTATCAAAAAAGTAAAATAATTTTTTTCGTATTTTAAGAACTTCTGTGTGTTACATGTTTAATTTTAACAACTAAATAATTAACTGAATTTAAATAAAAAAATTTAATATCATTTATTCGAGAAAGATAAAGTTAATTATGCTTAATGATAAACTAGAGGCACAGTAATTGGGTAGTTTACCCTATAGGTATGTATTCTGCAATTTTCTTTGCTGCCCAAATTCACTCTAAGGGGGTGAAATTGACCCCTGAAAATCCGGATATTTCCCGATTTTGTGTTATAACTCGCGAACTGAAACAGAGAGGTTTTTATGAAATTATAGTCCTAATTACAGGAAGTAACTTTTGTCTGAAAATTCTTTTTTTATCTCTTATAGTTCACGAGTTATAACACAAAATCAGAAAACAGCTGAATATTCGGAGGTCAATTTCACTATCTCAGAATGAATTTGGACATAAAAAAATTTGCATAATACATACCTATATATCCTGTAACATACCCCCAAGATTTCATAATTTTTTGAATTTCCGGCTTGGGGATTTCAACATGAGGGCCATAAACACAACAACCGGGTCCACTGAAGTCGAGGAAAAGGTTACTATAGCGTCTGGTAATCGAAAAACAACGCAGCGTCAGGCATCTGAAATCGGGTGCTAACAAAATCACTAGCGGGCGTCGGGAAAGTAGGGAAAAGGAAGTACATTCGTGGTCGAACGATGGCAGATTGTCGTGCGTTTAGGAAAGAGAGGATGGTGTACGTGACACTACGTGCAGGCACGTTTCCTGCTGATAAAGTTGACTGTGGATGCGCGCCCGTTTACATGATGCGACATACAAACGCGTGGGGATCGCATAGAACGCGCGTCGTGTACACCTGACGTACCCGTGGATCCGTTAATGCGAGTATTGATGATACTTAAACGTAGACGGCCTCTGTGTCTGGAAACGCGAGTTTACACGGTCGCGCGAAATTGCGCGAGTGTGCGCTGCGAACATTTGCCTGTTCGAACCAGGCATTCCATTGATATCCGACGAGTGCCTTGAATAAACATCGAGGCACACTAATTAGGGAATCGAGTGAGAATGGAGAAGGTGTGATGGTGGAGGTTGGAGAACCTTCCTTAACTTCTTAAAGAGCTGCCGCGACGGTGTGCATTCAGTTTACCTTCATTCTTCTCCGCGGAATTTCGTTGATTACAATTCCATCGAACAATCCTCCCCCGTTTATTGGCGAACAACAAAACGGCACAGCGCCGGCGTTCAAAACGAAGGAAATGAATGCCCCTTCGTCGTATATTCTCATTTCACCGCCGTATACGGTAAATCAGTGCAGCTGCGAGCCTTTAAATGGAAGTAATTGGCGGGGCGTTTTCAGGCCGCGTAATATAACGCACTCGTAAAGTGCCCTTCGGAAGGAACTTGTAGATCGATTATAACGGTATCGTTGCGACGATTCTGTTGGCCGCTGGGATTTGATCGAGCCAAACGATTCAATGGAAATCGGCTCGGATCGGGCATACACGATTTTTCTCTTTGTCCCAATTCGAAGCGAGCGTTGTGCCGCGATCGATTCACCTTCCTCCGCGCTCAGGAGCATTATTCAAGGACAGGCTCGCGTTTTCCAGCCGGTCTATTCACTGCTAATTGAAAGTGCTTTAAGCTAAAGTACACTTTGGGACATTCTTCCTTGCATTTATTCCTCGGAACACCTACTTGGTAAGAGATGTCACGTGTCTTCGTTAAAGAAAAACGTAAACGAATGGCTCGCCATCGGAATTGTCTCGAAGCCGATAGATCGTGAACGGCGACTTGTAAGGTCCGATGGTATCTGCGAAAGAGGCCTCACAAATCTCCCGAAACGATCTTCCGAGCGAATTTCGTTGCCCGCTGGAAAATCGATGGCGGCCATTCGCGACGTCAGTTTTCACTTCGACCGCGGATTACAAGCGGCTTTCTTCGTGAAAGCTTTCACGAATTCGAGGGGAGGACTTTCCCTGCTCCGGCCTTTCTTCACGGCCACGGGGAGTCGCATTGGGAAGCGGTTGGGAAAATAATTCCCCGATAGTATCTGAAGCTCGCCGACGAAAGCTCGCGACTCGATGCCTTTTAGGAGAATCCTAGACACTGGAAATGCTTAATTGCGATGGAATGGTTGGTAAGACGAGTTCCCGAACTCAATACAGTTTGCACTTTGTACGTTCGTTGCTGCAGGTGCGTTAGCTTGTATTAATTGTAACACAGGTTTTCATTGTTACCGTAAGGAGAGACGGACTCGCAAATGAATTTCCGCACGCCGCAAGATTCTTCTCGCGTATACCTCTGCGTTTGCGCTTCGTGTTTCCTTTCGATTGCAACCCCATTAGCTTTGATACGCAATAGAATCCATGTGGAATAAAAACTTACAATTGAAATACAATCTCGATGGCATATTGTGCACGAACGAGACTCGGAATTTCTCGTGCAGCCGAGTAACTCTATTATCGTTTTATCGTTAATGAAACTCTTTTAATCATGTCGGTACCGCGCTGTCTATAAATGACACGAAAGCGTGGCAAAACGTGTGTGCAAACCACATTGTGGATAACATGTTTGCGCAGTGTAATTCCCTCTTGTCGCATAATGGGGCTACTTCAATTACTGCCCCGCCATTTAATTCGATACACAACGAATTAATTGGATCCCGTTAGCATAACGGACATTGTTAATATAATTTTCTAGGAAATGTTTCCATGAAATCAGCGTGCTGCTTGGAACGTCGCTGACAACGCGGGGAAGCTCGCGGCAAAGGCGTACGAACGACAGAGCTTCGCCCGTTGATCCCAGAGAAGGGAAGAGAAAAAGAATCGCAGGGACCTCGCGAATAGATTGTAAAGAAGCTGTTTGAAGCTTTCACATCGGGGCAGGTGCAATTGAAATGAAATAGACTTGGACAGAAGCGTGTTCCAAAATCCTTCTTCATCCTCCCTTCATCCTGCTCCTGTGTGTCGCGCGCCACGTGTAGGGTGACTGTACCTAATATCGCCAGTGTTCCTAATATCGCCACTCGCTATATCTCTTAAAGTAAGCTCTAAAATTTATCGGTTATGCACTGAATTAGTACCTAAACATATGTAGGAAGACATACTATAATTGCAGCATCATGTGATCAGCAATTACAGAAAGGGAAGGATTTTAGAGAATCTTAATAGTGTAAAAATTTATTGGACTGTCACAATTTTACGTCACATTCGGAGAAGGTAAGTCTAATAAATCTGTGAATGCAAGAATATCTACTAGAAATACCTAATTAATGATGTACTTAAGAAATGAAATCGATTCAAATATTTTTCATAATGAAAATAGCGTTTTTCTTTTAGCAGTATGCGTGTTCTCAATACCGCCTACCGGAGAACAATGGTTTCGATGTAATGCTTGTTACAGGTGAGGTCACGAAATGTGCGGAGCAACCGAATTAAAATTTATTTGCCCAATATGTACATCGGAACGTAAAAAATAAAATATTTTAAAAATCTATATTTTCAAATTTCTATATTATTCTAATAAAAATGAAATCAAAGATGGATAAAAAGACATTTATAGAGCAAGAAATAATAAAAGCACATGTGAAAATGACTTTAAAAACTCATATATACATGAATTAATCAATATTTCTTGAGTAGGCGATATTAGGTACATTTTTTTCAGGACCCGATTTTTGCATGTCTTACGTTTTTTGAGTCCTAATTAACAATTTGTAGGTTTCAACGATTCTAACATATGCTACATGAAAGATGAATAATTTCTCTTTACTTTGAAACGAACTGCATGGAAAAATATCAATTATTATTCAATCGACAGCGATTTAACTTTTGCCTGGCGATATTAGGTACAGTCACCCTATGCCACAGGCGTACTAAATATAATGACGTCAAGTAATAACATCTGTTGAGTGGTTCGCGATGTTTCGTACGCTTTCTAGCTCGGCAAATCGTATTATTAGATTTAATTGTCAAAGAAAGCTCGACTTAGCTGTCTGCCAGCCGGCGGGGGCGGAAATCCCTTTGAGTGACTTGCGTTCCCTTTGTTTCATTGCTCGCAAGGACACCTTGTATGCCTCTTCTATCGCGGCTCTCTAGCAATTAGCGTTAATTGCGCGACATAGAATGGCCCCATAACTCTGCCCCCTGCGAAGTGTCTGCGCAGCCCTTGTGATTTTTCGCGAACGCACTCGTCGACAGAGCGACTCATGCGGGTAGCCAGAAGCATTTAGAAACGGATCCCGCGACGCTCCACCTACTTGCTTTTCCAACAACGAAAGCTATTAGCAGTCGAGTCGAAACTGTTAAGCGGGTGCTCGCGCAGGGAAATAATGCTGGCGATGGGAGACGGCGAAAACGCCGACGACAAACAGACACGGCTATCGAATATCTATGCGCAATCGAATAAACTGTTCGTCGATCCGGCGCAAAGTCCATGTAGGTATGTACCTCGATACGGCAGGAGCAAACTAACTGTCCTGCGGCACTGCGAACCGGAAATATGGTATACACAAGTGACGTCCGGAATAAATACAGAACCCCGTCGACATGCCCACCAAATGTTTGTTTACTTTCTGTTCTTGCGCGTGTACACACCGCCCGCGCCGGCGCATATGTATGCATGTACATCATTTCGCCATGGCTGAAATTCCCGAGGACGGTGAATCGGTTTTGCACGAAAGAAATATTTGCTTTGGCTCTACCTAGTCGCTCACGGAAAATCTCTGCCCCTTCGTTTGCACTCGCCCCGTCCGAGTCGCCCGTCGTTTCACGGGATCCCGCTTCCATCGACCGCGAGCTGAGAACTCGGAATCAAACGTACGTAATAGTTTCCCTCTCCGCCACCCTAGAACTCTAGACAGGCGCATCAGTGGCGACGAAATGAACGTCGTCGATTCCTCTGAAATACCGCTGAAATTCTTTCAACAGGAGGCAACTTTTAGCCCGAGATTATCGACGCGAACGTGTTTACGCTTGCCCGTAAAAGTGCCCCCCTCGGTTTCGGGTTAAACGATCGCCGGTGAAAGGCACCGGGCTTGATACCGCGCGTTAAATCGGTCACGGTCGAATGAATTGCTCCAATTCTGCCGGAGGTCCGTGAGAAGTTGCTCTCCCGTTCCCTTCGGCTCTGCCGGCTCCTAGTCCCTCGCGCCATGTTCCCGTATGATTGATGATGTCAGGATGACAGAAACATTCCTTCGAGAAACTTCATTAACGCGGCCGCGAGTCTAGCCGAAGAGGCACAGTAAAAAGGGCGAAGGCCGGGCGAGAGGCCGGGGGCGTATTATTTAATTAAAGTTATCCGGGACGCGATTGTACCGAGGATTTTACTGCTGTCTCTTCGGGTCCTCTGGCTCGTCCGGCTACCTCGGGGCACCTTGCTCCTTTCAAGAGCTTCGAGCCGATTCTTTACCGAGCTAATTAAAAAGGATCTCCCCGGGTCTTAATGAGTGATGTCGGACGAGGGCGCCTTGGAGCCTCTCGCGAGTAAGAAGCTGCTCCGAGTGCCGGGGGAAACGGGGTTTGTTATGGAAAATTCCGCGGACCCTTGTTCCGAGTTCTAGTTCCTTTATCACCGTGTCTCTGATTTTGTCGCGCGCGAGTGGTCGCGAGAAGTAGGATAAATATAGAAATACAGGTTCGATCTCTATTTCTTTGAGAAGCTAATTAAAGTGCAAGGCGTTATGTCGAAAGGTATGAATGCACTTTGCACTCAAATGGAGCTTGCAACTAGTAAGATCCCCGAGGCAGAGTTTAAAGTATATACCCGCGCGTTGAACGTGTCGTTCAATCATCCGGATGATCTCGCAAACAGAGCCGAAAAGAAATTCTCAAGTCCCTACAGTAGCCTGTAAGGTAGATTATCAATGAGCTCCCAAGGCAGATTAAAGGGGCTTCTCGGTGTATCCCTAAAGTAAAGCCCACAATAAATTTCTGGGTAATCTCGGGCAGACAACTCTCGGAGGTTGTTCGCGAAAAAGCGCTCGGCGCCTGTCTTTCGTCGCTCTCGTCTTTTGCATCGCAATTTCCACGAGCAATCAGCTTGGCGCGGCGGGAGATCGACAAGGCTAATCCCGGGCAGAATGTAGCAGAAGATGAAAGAAAATGAGATTCGTTTGGACGCACTCGAGCCGCGTTCACCTGTATTACTCGCGGATATGCATACCTGTTGCTGTCAAGCGCATGCATAATCGGCCTACGACGCTTATATACGTACAGACCCTCAAATGCGCATATATATTTCAGAAAAACAAATAACTTGGCTGCGCTGCAGCGAGCCAGCCCTTGCTACGAGGCTTAAGCCGCTTTGCCTGTACAGCCATGCCTTAAAACTGCTCCCTGACAACCGTAAACATCCCAATGAATACTTCACCGGCCGTGTGCACGTGGCTGGCTCAGTGCGTGAAAACACGGATGCAAAATGCACGGCGCTGCATGGTTCGGTGACCCTAGAAATAAGCGCGCCTAGGCTGCGAGACGTACCCCTCTACGTTCTTATTTTGCATTTTGCGAAATGAAATTGCGAGCAGCAGATAAATCGCGTGTCGCGACTTCGTTTCAAGTTCCACGGGGACCCGCCAGCGAAATCGTGTCAGCCGACCGGATCATACGTTCGAAGGAAGATACACGCTCCTAACGAGCACTTACAACGGTGCTTTCGTTCTTCTATCGCGCAGGTGAAACGCATGGGACCCTTCTCGTCCACTCCACGACTCGATAAATTAACGACCCCGAGGATCCTCCTAGCGGAAGGACGGAGGATCGGCGCGTTATCCCTTTTCCCTCCCATTTCCTACCGAACTGAACTGTAGCCATGCTGTTCGATAGAGAATGCGTTAGGTAACGCCTGGTCAAGGATCTCCGGATACTGGGAATGTGTCTTTGAAGACGACAGGCTGGCTAACTGGCGAGTAAACAGTCGCGCGCTTCTTTTCGGATTAATTAAAAGCGACGATTGAAATGAACGTTTAATCCGGCGCTCAAGTTCAACTGATTTCCAGGAGCAATCTCTGTCGGATATAATACAGAATCGCGAGGCGATACCCCTCGAAGTTTCGCCCGCGTTTAATTAAACGCTTCCTAAGCTCTCTTCCTCGTCAGCGCAGACTCTCGGGCATTCTCTAATCGTTGGCGCGATCTAAAACACCGTTTAGAATTAGACAGTTTAATGCCGCAATTACCGGGTAACGCATTCCGGCGCAAGAAGCGATTCCGAATGGGAGTCGAGACGCCTCGCGCGCGCTGCAACCCGAGTACAACCCTGAAACGCTCGCCGGTTTTATCCGTAAATCCGGATGCGCGTTTGTTAGTTACCGAATTCTCTGAATCGCCTGCTAACGCCGGAGCCGATGCCGTGAAACGTTACAGGCACGCGAAATTCCATCGAAAAGATTCGCGACTGGTTGAATTCTTTTTTTGAAATACTTTACCAGATGGGAAGGAATGGGATTGGAATGCAGAGTTGAACTTCACCGATGCAACTCGTGATTGTACTCCAGAGAGAGAGAAAGAGAGAGAGAGTGGGAACTTCTCCCTCCATCAAAGACAATGAAACTGCTATTAGAATTAATTAAATCTGATATCGCCGCGCAAAGGTTTGTCGTGAAAAATAAGTTGGTTCTCGGTTCGAACGGGGACGAAGCAGGGGGGGATAATCGGGCTCTAATTAAGCTCCTCTGCTAGAATTAATTAAATCTGATAGCCAGGGTTCGTTGGACCATTTCTAGAGTTATTGCAGCGATCGCTTTGCCGGAATATTTTGGTGAGTAAAAGATGGAATCGGGGAGTTTTCTGTCAGAGGAGGAACGAGCGTGTGGAAAAGAATCGTCGATAGATACTTCAGACTGATCGAACGGCGATTTGCATATTTCGCGGAATATATAATAGGCGGGGCAGCGTAAGCCACTTTTAGAATCAAAAGGGAATGGAGAAATCCGCGATTCCAACCGGACGAAAGCGGTATGTCGTCCGAACCCATAAAAGGGTCGAGCAACGTTCCCAGAGAAAAGGACAAGCACTGTGGGCAGCGTGCGTGTGCTCTTGAATAAGCTGGCTCTCTAAATGCGATATACCTAATACATGCCCATACTATCCACGGGGACCAGGCATGCCTGTAAAATGCTCGATAAGTAGCGAACTGCCGGACCGTTGAAATGAAAAGCGGCAGGACAATGACGAGTAGACTTGCCTCGTGTCGTCCTATTGGAACCGCGTAATGGACAATGACCAGCTAAACCTCTCGATATCCGATTACCTGCTCGTACTACGTTAATGCACCGACGAGTATAAGCGGTTCGAGGGGAAACAGATCCTCTCCAGGGGTAGTATTATACGGTACGGTGGTTAGCGATGGAAAGAAGGAGCTTCTCCCATCTTGTCTCCGGGAAATTCTACATCAACGTATGGTAATTCTCGCCCCGAAGTCTCCCGAGTTTCTGTTTTCCTTTCCAAGATGAGACGGATGGGAGGCAACGATAGCAATGTTAACGCGAAGCCATCGCTGCTAGCAGGAGTTAAGCAAAAAAAACGCGGATGTAAAGGGGACCACACGGCGGAGCTTAGATTCTTGTGTAATTTTTACTAGGTAATAACAAAAGCGAAACTCCCCTCAAGAGGCAATGTGGAAGTTTTCCTGCTTAAAATAGCAGCGAAAGTAAAGGGAAAAGGGAGAGAGAGAGGGAGTTGTAAGTGGATGACCAATGCTTACGCAGCAGCTTATAGTCTAGTAAATTTCCCTCATTGTTGGGAAAGTTGAAACCTCTGTGGACGGGACTCGAGAAAGTTTCGATAGCGAGTGTAGCGGGAATAGTGAAACTCCGAGAGCAACGGCGGACGTAAGTCGATAAAATCGCGCTTACGGCGTAGCTTGAACCTCGTTAAATATCTTTTAGCGGTAAACACGTGAGTTGCTGGATGAAGGATTCCAAAGAGATTGTGGTTAGTGGGAATCAATGTAAGCCCCGTCGAACGCGGAGATCTCCGCGCTGTCAGACGATCCTGTGCTCGCGACGTCGCGGCCTCTCGTTGGGATAGGCGACCTTACACCGCTGCCAATTCCCTCGGTATTCTCTCGCTTCTCCCGGCAACGACCGCATCGCACTAGCGCGCTGACCCGCGGTCCCACCGCTGCGGATTTAAATTTAAATGGGAAAGTCCGGGCCACGGCGGTGATCGTTTTCATCCAGCTTTTCCGGCGGCCGCGCGGAACGCCACCAATTCCGCGAAAAACCGGATACGCCCCGCGATTCCGTCCCCCGGCTTCTTCGCGAACAATGGAAGCTTTGCGAGGACCGTCCCGGGGGCATTATTCTGTTCCTCGATATTTTCGAGCCGTTTTTAGTAGCCTTAGCTGCGAGTTGTCTTGCGCGGCTGACTTATGCTTGACCCGATCTCCTGCGCGCAAGCGGTTCTGCCCTTGCCTTCCATCGGGATGTGATTGTCGAGTTGTTTGTCGGCTTGCGGAATTGCTTGAGAAAGGTGTTAGTTAATTGGGGATTCCGTTTCTGTGTACGCGAAGATAGTTGCCGAGCTTCCGCGGAGATTTTTTGGTAGATTCTCTTGAGATTTGAAATGCTTCAGAGGTTTTGCCTCGGGAACCGCACTACTCGAGGAAACGCTATTCTTCCCGAGAAACTCTAGTCGCGTTTCGATCGGGTGCGTTGCTTTATAACGCCATTCACCGCTCGACTCAAGTTTCGCTCAATTTTAAGAAATACTGAGGCACGAGGAATGACAGAGGGCTGGGCGGCGGGACTGAAAACTCGTTGCATGAATTCATGGTAACGGGAGAAGCTTCGAAGGAATCGCAGCGGTGAAAGGAATCTTTGG
This sequence comes from Andrena fulva, assembly GCA_946251845.1. Lineage (NCBI taxonomy): Eukaryota > Metazoa > Arthropoda > Insecta > Hymenoptera > Andrenidae > Andrena > Andrena fulva. The sequence goes on along the minus strand of OX276329.1, from coordinate 52,195,525 downwards.
AGTGAAGCAAGAGGGAGAAAATCGATATCGGTCCACAAATGAAACATTACACTTTGCTGGAAGGAAACGCAGCGACAGATTCGACGACGGCTCCTTTCGTGGAAACCGATGGGACTTTAATGAATTAAGTAACGAAAGATTACGTGGTCCATTAGATTCTGTAGGAAGGGCAAATGACGAATCAATGAGCCCGTGAGTGGGCGAGGCTTTTAATTAATGTACAATTTATTCCCTTTTCCTTTGAGATCAGAGCGAGCACTCTCCTCTTCCGCTGAGTTAATTAATTTTTCTAGTAGCATGCACAACGAGTTGTATTACAGAGGAATGTCTGTTATTCTCTATTTGAGGATAGCATTCGGTGAAAGAAGATCATTATCGAATGAAATGAAATATTCAAGTGGCTGGTCTGATCGGGGACGTGGAACAGTGGAAACTGATTTCTGTATTCCTTTGTGCTCGACGGGAACGAGCGCGGCGATGTCCGGCCCGACGAAATTATTAATGTCTTGCACCTAAGTCCTGGGAACGCGGTGACCTTAATTCTCCGCTAAAAGTGCGACTCTTCTATTGGTTAAATGGGGGCCGAAGACGCGAGAACGTCCCCAGGGTGATTTAAAATCGCTTTGACCGCGTAATAAAACCGTAAGGCCTGGCTCGAACCGACGCGGAAATAACACGGAGGAGAGCTTCGCAAGTTCTACCGGCCGATAAAACGCTCGTGTTTAGCGACCTAACACAGTTAAGTACTGGAAAAGTGGCGTATCCGTGGCGGGGACATGGTGAAATAATAGCAAATAAAACAGAAAGCTGGGATTGCTTCAACCTTTACTCTCGGAACATCGTTTCCAGCCAGATGGGGCACATAATCCCGAGCTCCCGTCTTCTTTTCGTCTTCCCTGCTTCTGATTCGATCACTCGTTCATGCGCGAGCCAATCAGTTATCAAACCACTCGCGCTCAGCATTTGCGCACCATTTAATCGCTCAACAATTTATTTATTACTTAAGTATATTTTGTATTTCGCCTGCTCGAATTCCCACTCATTTTCTATTCGCCGATTCATTTATTCGGTAGCTCGTTCGGTAGCCGATCGGTCCTCGGGCCACTAATTCATTCGATTAACCAATCGCTTCTACTTGATTGTCGTGATCAATCATTTACTCGAATCCTCGCTCGTACTCGCTATCACTTATTCGTTCATTGTTCGCAAGCTCGCTCACTAATACCTTCGATTACTTGATTAATCACAGGTCCGCGCATTCGCACCACCGACCGTTTCGTCATTTCGTCACCACTCTCAATCTAACGTTCTTTACTCAACCCCAAGTAGTCGCACTCCATCCAGATAATATTTACGCTTATTCGTTACCAAGGAACTATTAAGGTAAATGTACCAATAACGAGCCATGCACCAGTACCTAGCCATCTGTTGAAATATTAATAATTGTTAAACTATGCACGTAAGATAAAATACATATTTGGAGTAATTTGCATTATTTAATTGTTCGGTTTAATATCTGAAGTTATATCGTCTTGTTTTTTTGTCTAGATATTTAGAAATACCATTTATAGTCTCGAGGCCAGATATATGACGCGTTTTCAGACATTCGTTATGATATGGCTAAGAAGAGCGTGCTTCTTGTTAAGAGCATAATTATTATAGGATAATAGTTTTTTAGATAGAAAAAAGGGTTTTAGAATCTTGAAAATATTTGTAACACATAGAAAGAAAAAATTTGAATATGAAAACTATTTTTTATTTGAATATTTACATGGCTATTTATCGGTGCAAACAAATCTTGTTAGCCCAGTAACTAACCACGTGTTCAATAAATCGGGTGAAGTGAGTTGCAAATGTTAATCGGCATCGCCAGAGCAAAATTACGAAAAAAGTGTGAATTTCTGACTCGATATTTGGAATAAAGCCGGTAAGTATTTTGATCATAAATCATAATATAAACATTATTTTTCTAGATAATAATGATAGCATTTAATTTAAGTTTATTAAAGTGTATGTATATGTACAGTTTAATGAATTTGTTGGTTGTTTTGAGTCTTATATAAAATAACCACAAACTTCTATTGATAGTGTAACTAAACTTATTGTTTTTTGCATTTATTTTCTAATCTGTTTATTATGGTTATTTATACAATAATTTTATATTTCTGTACTTCTTAATTTTCCTTAACAGATTTTTCAATTTAAGACAAAGAATCAGTTTTTAAAATAATTTTTACATGATTATAAAACCTATGGCTAGGTACTGGGACATGAAAATCGGGCCGCTAGGTCAATCGCGTGAGGTTGGCTATATATTGGTACATTTACACGTACAAATATTCTTGTTTATGTTACGTTAAATATATAAAAAAACAAAATTTTGTTATGTGAGTACTGATGAGAAACAACAAAATCTTTATGAATGAAAAAAAGTTTCACTTAAATTGTTAATTTTATACACAATAATCATTATACTTTGTCACCGTTTCCTTAAACGGCTCGTTATTGGTACATTTACCTTACTTGAAGAACGTTCGCGATGCTTAAACTTCTCGAGTGCTGCCGGTATTCAGAGAACAGAGGCTCCAATTGCGAGCGGACAGAACGATTCGACTCGCGAGTTCGAAGTTTCCTACGACCGCGGGTAAAAATTCTGCGTAATTTACGAACAGCTTACTCAGACTCGCCGATGTTCCCGTAAACCCAGCTTAATGTACGTTCAAATTTTAATTTCCCCCCCTGGAGGATCCCGTTCCCGTTGTTCGCGAGTTGAGAAATTCGCGCGGGAAGAGTAGGATTGCCAATTCTAATACATTCGTATTCCAGGGAGATGCAATTTTCGAGCAACAATAGCCGACAGTGGGATTACCGCGATATAATTCTGAGAAATATCGCGAGGCACGAGATGATGCGGAGGACGTGTTAACAATATGTCGAAAGCGTGCGCGCGGATCGTGGAAACATTCGGGTGAACAGTTGAACAGCGCGGAGCAACTACAATATCGGTTGTCCTTGCTATTTCGCAGTTACTAAACTTGCCGCAGTTACGAAGACATCGCGAAACCAAGGAAAGCTCCTTTCCTTCGTATCGCGGCATTAACCGAAGGTCTTCGCCAGGGAACTTGGGAGCTTACAACGTAACTTTCATCCGGCAATTAAACGGCAACCGTGCCGCCTATCGCGTGCGCGTGCTCCTCGAAACAAGCGCGAGGAACGTTTGCGTTTTCGAGCGAGAGATAAGTGAGAATTAACCTTTCCCCATGACGATCGCGTCGAGCACAGAGGAACGGCGGAAGGCTGCGAATGGCGGTGCGCCCCGTTCTCCGCCCAAGCCGCCGGTTGGCAAGTAGGTCGTTCCCAAATTGATATTTAAAAAATGTGTGTCTCAGCGACGAGTGGGCGAGAGATAGTATCGATATTTGCGCTTCCACGTCGTGGGGTAGCGCCTCGTCGCGGTCGTTGCTTCCCCGTCATTAAGCCCGGCCTCGTTACAAAAGCGTCACGATGTACCTCCGTGCCCCTCTTCATTCCCAGCATAATATTCGCAGAGCGTTTCCCGGGCGTCGGGCGAACTTGGACCATTACGATGTAACTTTCACCGGTGAATTCCGCGCCGCGCGTGTGTCGTGGAACGCGAAACACGCGTCGTCGCGAGGGAAATTGTCTGTCCCCGGGACGAGTTACGCCCCTGATGACTTTACACGTCACGGACCTGCTCGCAATCAGAGCGGATTGATTTTTAGATTCCCTTTCCTTTCGATCGAGAGGACTCGTGGAAACATTCTTTGCTACCGTCCGTTCTCCTTTATCCTGGTAATGCGCTCGAAGCACACTCCAGGGAAACAATTTACAAAGAAAAGCTCTCGACGTGTCATCGTCGGAGCGAAATAGTTCCGCGAAGGTGTCGATGGCTGGCTGAAACGTTCGCGGGAGCCCCATTCATTACAGTTCCTTTAAAAAGACCCGAAGCGAAACTGAACGAACCTCGGTACCGTCTTCAGCTAGCTATTTTATTAAGCCCATTACCGCCACTCTTTACTGTCCACTCTTATTTACTTAAGCCGATAGCCTGCTTCTCCTCGACCTATTTCGCCGCTCGCTCTTCGATCCACTCGGGGCGGAAGCGCGTTCCTCCTTTTTGGAAAGGCTCCCTGTTCCAGCTATCCGCGGATCTCGGGCTTAATCAGGGCGCCCTTTATAAATACAGCGGGACTTCGTCGAAGTAATCCGTGGATCCGAATGTATCGCCCGACCGATCTTGTTTCTTGGAAAGCTTTCGTTTATTTTCTCCTCCGCGAGCGATTCTGGTCCCCTTTAGGGGGCATTTGCTCTATCTCGAGGTGCACGCGCTTAAATCGCCGAGATGTAAATTCCCGAACGGGCATCCTTAATCTTTCCTTCGAAATTTTCCCCCATCTTTGCCTCGGGACCGAGCCATCGATCGTGCTCCCGCGCACTAACTGTCTAACTCGCGCTTACCTTCTGGCTCGCAGACTCTGACAGTCGGGGCAACTTTGACGCGTATGATTTATTTGACGGCGAAACAGCAGCTCGGGAACACACTCGGCCGTCGTTAAACGCACTCGAGTCAGCCCGCCGAGACACACGGAAAGCGGAACCACTGCAATAGTGATACGAAGACTGATTATTGTCAAGCGTGTACGCGGAGAACCGTTCCCCAAGCGTGGCTGTGTCTCGCGTCGGGAATGGTGGGTGTTTTGCCAACTTGCTGATCGATTCGAGTATCGAGGAAGGACAGGGCGAAGCGTCCATCTGTTAGTGATTAACTGCCACGCCAATGATCAGTTAATATTCCGCAAATCCTGTGGAAACGTAGCCATTACCGTGCGGTCAAGCTTAAGTTTTAGAGATGCGGTTGAAGCGCTTGTACACAGAACACGTTCTAGAAAGACCATTCGAGAGACCATTCATGATCTTTCAACAGCTTTAGACCATAATCGCACACACGTGAAATGTTGTACTATCTCGCTTCTGCGAAATCAAAATACAATCTACTTGGCTGATCAAGCGCTGCCTCGTTCTACTTAATCCGCCGAAAGCTTTAAGGGGTAACACCACTCTAGAGGCAGAAAAAAAGACCTAAATCTGACAATTTATTTTGGGAGTATGACAAACCGAATAGAATTTCTTTTCAGAGAGTTTATTTAACACATATTGAAGTACGAGAAACAATTTTTTTATTGTCATTTTCATACAAAATGGCGGCGACAGAGCCCGTCGTCGAAACCACTTCTTTCAAACTGGGAGGACGGATTTCTCGGAGACTATTGCATGGATCGATTTGAAATTTTTACAGTAGCTTCACAACAATATTCTCTTTGAAAGTGCGTAGCCGTTTTTTGATTGAATGTAAACTCTTTTTTTATAAACAATTTAATGCTCATGTTTAGGGCAAAAAATCAAATCATTTCTTAAAAAGTGCACCACTTTCACAAAAATTGTTTAAAAAAAAAACCCTACATACTTCCAAAGCCAATTGTATATAGATTATAAATATTTTTTATTTTTTGTTCCCCGACTCATACATGCCGAGAAATCCGTCCTCCCGTGGCGGTGTTTTCAAAAAAGCTGTTTTCGACGACGGGCTCTGTCACCGCCATTTTGTATGAAAATGACAATAAAAAAATTGTTTTTCGTACTTCAATATGTGTTAAATAAACCCTCTGAAAAGAAATTCTATTCCGTTTGTCATATTCCCAAAATAAATTGTCAATGTTAGGTATTTTTTTCTGCCTCTAGAGTGGTGTTACCCCTTAAAGGCTCTCGCTCACGCCTCGACGCAACTTCTTTTCGCACTCACATCTAGGCTCGCGTCGCCTCTGTTTTTCCGTACCTGTGTGAGCCCACCTTTACCCTACTCCGTGGCTCTGACATAGGGTGACTGTACCTAATATCGCCAGTGTTCCTAATATCGCCACTCGCTATATCTCTTAAAGTAAGCTCTAAAATTTATCGGTTATGCACTGAATTAGTACCTAAACATATGTAGGAAGACATACTATAATTGCAGCATTATGTGATCAACAATTACAGAAAGGGAAGGATTTTAGAGAATCTTAATAGTGTAAAAATTTATTGGACTATCACAATTTTACGTCACATTCAGAGAAGGTAAGTCTAATAAATCTGTGAATGCAAGAATATCTACTAGAAATACCTAATTAATGATGTACTTAAGAAATGAAATCGATTCAAATATTTTTCGTAATGAAAATAGCGTTTTTCTTTTAGCAGTATGCGTGTTCTCAATACCGCCTACCGGAGAACAATGGTTTCGATGTAATGCTTGTTACAGGTGAGGTCACGAAATGCGCGGAGCAACCGAAATAAAATTTATTTGTCCAATATGTACATCGGAACGTAAAAAATAAAATATTTTAAAAATCTATATTTTCAAATTTCTATATTATTCTAATAAAAATGAAATCAAAGATGAATAAAAAGACATTTATAGAGCAAGAAATAATAAAAGCACATGTGAAAATGACTTTAAAAACTCATATATACATGAATTAATCAATATTTCTTGAGTAGGCGATATTAGGTACACCTTTTTCAGGACCCGATTTTTGCATATCTTACGTTTTTTGAGTCCTAATTAACAATTTGTAGGTTTCAACGATTCTAACATATGCTACATGAAAGATGAATAATTTCTCTTTACTTCGAAACGAACTGCATGGAAAAATATCAATTATTATTAAATCGACAGCGATTTAACTTTTGCCTGGCGATATTAGGTACAGTCACCCTACAGAGTGCCATTCTACTGTACGTTCTCCATCTCCGATCGCCTCGAACGCTTCTTATTTTCCTCCTATTCCGTTCTTTCAACTACCGTAAGCCGAAGTTTCCACCGTGGCCGATTGCCAGAAAAGTAACTCGAACTTAATTCTTCGTGTTGTCGAGCATTTGAACTCGAGCCTTTCTGCCATCCGTACACGTAAATGGAACTGGACGCGCGCTCGTTGGATCTGCGTCCGAGAAGAAGCCGGTGCACGGAGAATCACGGCGGAACGTCCGCCAAGAAAGGAAAGGGGATGCGCGGCGGAGGAATATCCTTGTACCTGAATTCAAAATACGATCCGCCAAGGAGAAGCCGTGTCGAGTATCAGTCACTGTCCTGGCCGCCAGCGGGGCTTTATCAAGGTTGTTTCGCCAACTGGTCTCTGTCATTGTCGGGCAGCATGGTTAACGGGGGAATGCGCGGCTGTTCTCGATCCCATTAATTTCGTTTGGAAACATATCGGTGCGCGCCGCAGCAAGCAAATACGATTCCGAGGAAACGTGATCGATGCGGCTTCTTCCGCGGTCCATTATTTCCCTGGAACCGGGTGGTTGTTCGCTCCCATTCTTCCATCCCGATAGCGGCGCTGCTGCGTTTTCATAGGCGAAATAGCCGAGCTGATTGGCTCCAATCTTTGCCCGCATTCTCCGCATAATACTGCTGCATAATGCACGCGCGAAACGTCCGCCGGAAAAAGCCACGAATACGTCAAGTGCGCTGTACCTACAAACAAGAGTGTACACCAAGAATGTGCACGGTTGCCCGTTTCTTGCAGCCAGCGCGGGTCTCGTGCTTGTTTGCGCGCGTTTGTTTATACCTGCAATCTTGCAAAAAAGACCGGGGATCGTAAAGTGTTCCCCGAAGAAAGTTTGCCGCGCGCTTTCCGTCGCGCAAAACTTCCACGGAGCTGCAACGGCGCCGAGCAAAAACGCGGCAAGTTTTTCTCGGCCACCTAATAGCGTGAAGTAATTCCTCCCCCGCTACGTATTTACTCTGTCTCAATCAGAAAACCGTATCCAGGCGGGAACTTTCGCCGACGTCCACAACGAAATCCCGCCTAGAGAGAGCCGCGAAGGACATTGTTCGCCCGGCCAAAAAGTTCGACGCGCCGTTCTCCGACGCATTCATAACCGAAACGCCCAACGTGAGTCTTGCATAGCGGCAACTGCGACCCTCCTTCCTCACTCGCCGGCAACTCCATACTCCGTTCGCACGGAGAAATTGTTTTCTAACGATTACTACACCCGTTACGCCCTGTAACGTGAATGGGAAACAACGACGAACCACCGAGGGCGCGCAAAAGGCTGGAGAAAAAATGGTCCAATAAACGGGACGCGCAATTGAGGCGCCACAGTGCGGGAACGATTCGGCTCGATTAATCGGCAGAAATTCGCAACAGGATTATTAATGCGTCACCCGGGACAGTGCTTTGCCGCCCGCCGGGAAACAAAAAAGGGTAATCCTTAATGCTGGAATTTGTTTCATCCGGCACGGAGCAAAAACGGTCTACTGCGCGTTGTGCGATGTAGCAGCGGCGAGGAGATAGATTTCGGTGTGTACCCGGGAATACACGGACGTTACGCCAAATCACATTTTCCCGGGAAATTGATATTTACCATGCACCGTGCAAACCTGCGGAACAAAGTCGAGTTTATTAAATGCTGCATCGAAGCGCCTCGCGTGGCGGGCGTATTAAAAATAAACTTTGCCGGTGAAATAATACCAGCGATCGCTCGAATTTTCGGCCGAGGAAGAATAATATTTTGTAACAAATCGGCACGATCAATGTTGTGCGGGCGTGTAATTATGAAATATGGAAAACTGCGAGGCTGAACCGGCTCGCGGAAACTATGCATAACAAATTGACGATTTCGCGTATTAATGGCTGTAATGGGAGGCGATGGGGTTAACGTTATTGCCACGTCATCGTTTAATTCAACGGATTTCGATCCACTCCTTGGCGCCAGGACGAGAATTCGTTCGCGGCCAGCTCGGCGAGAGCTTGAAACGTCACACGTGCCGTTCCCGCCCGATATTACATAACCGGTCGTTTCACTCGGTAACGGCAAGTCAGAGTCGGGGGGTGTGGTAATTCATGCCGAAAGGGTCGTGGAAGCCCGAAGAAATGGAATTGCGCGCAGCTGACATGTCCATCGTGATTCGAGGCTGCGGCCAAAATCCGCTCCGATAGGGTAGGGTTTCGTGAATCTTGCGGAACTGCCGGGCGACGTATTCCGGGGCTCGCGAACTGATCCAGGGAATCTCGGGACGAATGATCTTACGAGTCGAAATTTGTTGAAATGCAACGGCTCTATCGTCGCTTTAAAAAATTAGGCGTAGGGTAGATGTCCCAATTACTGCCACCTTAAGATTATAACCCAACTTCATTTAATCATTTCGCGTGTTGTGTAACCTAAAAATTGTTTCAGTTTGAAACATAATATTATTTAACATCTCTTTTATTAAAAAAAAATAGTTTTATGAATTAAATATGAAGAATTTATTAATAATTAATTAAAATTCGCAAGCGATCCTAGTGTACCTGTAACTGTCACCTCAAAAATCGTCTTGTCCGTATGACTGCCACTCAATAACTGTCGGTCCTATAACTGCGTGATCACATAACTGACGGTCCCTATTATTGACAATGAGCCCCGATTACAGTCGGTCCTTTTTACTAAGACTCGATTAGGTACTGCCAGTACTTTTTACAGATATGTCTTATATCTTATTATAATTTAATATATGTGTACATTTAATATATATCTATAATTTAATATCACAGCATCACACGCTACACGTGATTTTCAGGTTAATAATTTTAACTTTGAGAGATGACAGTTATGCGTACTTCACGTTTTTTTGTCCCGAATACTGCCAACAGTAATAGGGACAAGGCCAAAAATTTTGTCCCTAATGATGTCACCGTTAATTATTATAACTTAACAATAAATATTATGTATTTTATTCGTTACATCATTAAAGTAATTCTTCTAGACCGGAATAATTCATTTTATGCAATAGATAGAGGTTGAATAGTAAAATTGCGACCCTTTCTTTAGTACGATGTCGCCATCACTTCCTACTAACGTCGTCGCGTTTTTGACGCTCAAATGGCACTTTCATTTTTCAATATTATATTTAAGCACTAGGTACATATGAGTACATATATTTGTTTTATTTTTATGTAAATCAGAATCTCCGTTTCATAATAACATTTTTTTGTACATTTTGTTTCATATGTTACGTTTTTGTTACATAAAATAAATAAAGTGGCAGTAATTGGGACACTGGCAGTAATTGGGACATCTACCCTAGATGATAAGGAGCGAAGGTGACGCGACGTAGCTTGGTGGATGCTGGTAGAATAAAGGATTAAACGATTGTGCGTGTGATTGATGGTTTCAGAAGATGGGCTCGGTTCACGGGGAGGAATTACCCTTCGTTTTCGGAGCGGCGCTGGTGGATGGCTTCGGCCACTTCCCCAAGAACTATACCAAGTCTGAAGCGGCACTCTCGGAGAGCATCGTGCAGTACTTCGCCAACTTCGTAAGGACGGGGTGAGTAGACAGAATACAGAATCTCGATTGGCTGTTGGAGTGTTTTTTATGCCAATTACCCACCTCGAATTCGTTCTTACCGGTATTTTCCTGGACGATTTCGCGAGAGTGGGTTGTCTTAAATTTGCTTTGCAACTTGATCAGTTTGTTCACAGCGACGCGGCGCATTCTGTGCGTCGATATTCGTGAAATATAATACAATAGAAAATGAGGGTTTCAGAGGGCCCAAACAGCTCGGTAACTCGATAACGCGTGGAACGCGAGGCAAGCGCGAAAATTTGAATTCCGTGGCGACACAGAGCCTCCCCTTGTCACGAAGATGAACCGCGCAACGGTGTCGTCGTTTCGTCGTCCGCGAATCCATTCTCCGTCACTTCGGGGCGTCCCGTGAATTTCAATTTTCGCCCGAGAGAGAGAGGAGAGAGTGGCCCCGCGGAAAAGCAATCCTTTTCTCTTTGAATCAACAGCAACGCGCAAGCTCCCGAGACCCCCGACGCGCCGCTTGCGTCGAATCAATTTGCGGACCCGCGCGAATACGACCGAGAGGGAAGGCGGAACGAGAGGGCGGGGAGAGGAGGGTGGCGGGGTTCGCCCGTCACCGAAAGGTCTAATTTTCCATATTCATGAACAGAACCACGGGCTGGGTAAAAAGAAGCGACCGTTGCCAGGGGATGGATATGTGGTTTAGGCGAGGACCGCGCGCGCTAGAGAACCGGAGAAACAGAGAAGGCGGATTAGAACGAAAATATTTTTCGAACACGCTCGCGGGGTACAGCCAGCGGTGTGCATTTCGCCGGTCGTGCTGAATTTCTGATCGAGCCGCGAGCCGACGGTATTCAAATTTACGGATTATCGGGCCCTGGGAAAAAGAGAAGCGACGCGCTGCGTCGTTGATATGCATGCGATACCCAAATTCCACGCGAATGCTGCTGTCTAGCAGCCTGTAAAATTAAATATAAGAGATTTTCTAGTGTCACCGGACACGTAATGAGTGACACGCACGATATCGGGAATACTGGGAATGCTTTGGCATCTTGGTACTTGTCCCGTTACATGCGCCGCACAGTGGTTTGAACAGAGGAAAAAAGTCATTTTTGGAATGTTAAGCACGCAGAATTTTTTATTACAATTCCATAGTAGGATAATTGAAGCACCAGAACCAACAAGAATTTTCTGTAAATACCATTAATTTGTAAGGAAATTATAATATGAAAGTTGGGGAACAGAATACAGTGAATCCTCGTTAGGAGCCCGTTTCTACCACGCGTTAAGAGCCCGGCGACTATCCCCACCATTTCTTGGAATCCTTCGGACGAGAGTGAGAAAACCCAATGAGCGAGCGAGAGGAAACGAACGAGTCGACACGAAGTTGCCGTCGGCTTTCGTTTCCTCTCGCTCGCTCATTGGGTTTTCTCACTCGCGCCAGTGGCCGGAATAGTGTCCAGTCGCGTTAGGAGCCCGCCGCCAGCCCCGTTCGACGGGCTCCTAACAAGTATTTACTGTACATACTTGCACATTTGAGTTACAAACGCACTATCTTACAAGTAAAATTTAAAGTATTTACAAATTAAAAAAAAAATCGCAATTTTGTAATTTGATTATGTTCATACTGAACAAATAAATTACATGAATTAAGTCAATGATACAATCGTTGATTTCAGTGGGACATAAGTTGAACAAAGAGGTATTTTTAATAATAGAATCGAAGTTTACTTAGACATAAATTTTTTGCGACAACTAGCGTCAAGGTAAGACTTAATACTAGTGGTGCATTATATCTTTGAGTACATAACCAAACAGGTTTCATCTGCGTAAACTTGCGGCTTTGGTGTCGCGAGCATTTTTTCTATAATTTTTATCAGTATTTGGAGTATCTTGTTTTCATTTTTCATAATATTGAAAAATGTTTTAGATAAAAGTTGAATGGTTCCTAGGAGGCCATAACTTAATGTAATTAGTTTTTTTATATGTGGACGCATAGAGGTCGCAGAGAAGTCATTACTGAATCATACCATTTCAAGGATTTTAAAAAATAAAACGGAAGAACTTGAAAATATAGGAAGTGACACAATGACTCTTGTTTCTAAATGGGGGTGTGACGGTTCATCTGGACACAGTGAATATAAGCAGGGTTTTGATAAAGAAAACGTCACAGATGCAAATATGTTTCTCATATCTCTGGTGCCTCTTCAGTTACATGAGAAAGAACATGATTCTCTGGTGCTGTGGAAGAATACAAGACCTTCCTCTACTAGATTTTGTAGACCTGTTAAATTTCAATTTGCTTCAGAAACACCTCTCAAAACACCGTTAACGCAGATTATTGTTTCACTTTGGATTAGCCATTTTGTTTTTAGTAATTTTGACTTCAGATTTGTAAACAGCGACCTCAAAAACCCCGGGATCACCAAGTTTGGTATAAATTGAAGGTTTCACATTGATGTTATCATATTTTTTCCTTGATATGTGGATTTCGGACCACTGTGCGCCGCGGCGACGAGTTAACGCGCGAAAACGTACATTCCGATTATCCACCTGGAGACTCAATAGGCGTGGTGAAAAAAAAACGGCGCGCGCCTCGATAAATATTCGGGAACGCGGCGATGAAATATCCATTAACCGCGGGCGAGTGTTTAGCTGGCAATCGAACACCCGTTCACGCTGACCGCACTTTTCATTCGCAGCGAGACAGCGAGGGTGGAACGAGCCTCTTGGAGTAAATGTCCGTCGGTGGAAACGAGATTGCCGCGTCCCTCGGAGGCATGGTTGCCGCGAAATTTCGAGGGAAGTTGGCAATTGCCCGGTGGAAACTGTCCCAGAGCCAGATATCGCTTCTGAGTATCGAGCGACAACTAATCGCGTAGCTGGAGCACGCTCGTCCGCACGTTTCCCGCGACAAGAAGGCGCGCACAATAACAAGCAATTTCGGCTACGAGTTTAGATACGGCCACGTGCCGTAGAAGATATTACGTGATGCCGGCTGCACGGTCCTCCGCGTCTCCCTACGTGACGCGGGAGATCGGGAACTGTTCGCGGCGAATAATTCATTCGCCTGTTTTCCAGCGCGTGAATTTATTTCATCAGCGTGTGGCAATCAACGATCAGCAATCTCGACGGCAATGCAGGGAGAACTCCGAGTCGCATAGGGGAAAGGGTTAAGAAACTTCTCGTTGCCTCCTATTACTTAATTCACAGGAAACTCTCGTCTCTGTGGATCCATCTTACCCTCCCGCTGCCTCTCTCTCTGCCCTTCCACCTTTGTCGATTCTACTCTCCTCAGTTTATCCCGCTTCCCTTTGAAACCCCTCCGGTATCTGTATTTCCCCCTTAATCATGCCCTCTTCCTCCAGCATTCGACCTCCACTCGTTGCCCTCGTTTCTCTGCCGTGGCATGAATATGCAGAAGCGAGCTTGAAACGAACCCATGATATTTCAGTGCGACCCTCGCTCGAAACCACGTAAATCTCCCTTCGTCGATACAACCGTCCCCTATGCACCTCCGTGAACACCAGCGCGCGGTGGCCGTAATGTCGAGAATTGATGTGTAGTAATGCGATTCTCCTTTTTCGGCTTAGCGATCTATGAGCGGGCCTTTAACGGTCGACAAAGTGCACAGGCTGAAATAGGGGCGTTCTGCTTGAAGCTCGCACGGTGCCGGCAGGCGGTAGGCTCTTCGCGCTTCGTGAATTCTGCAGGCCCGCGAAGCTGTTTTTCATGCTCAGCTCGCGCCCTTCGTACACGGCTGCTTTTGGTCCCAAGCAGACTTACCCTTCGAAACAACCACCGTATATTTCCACTTTGAAATGCACTCGCCATCTCCGCTTCGCGCCCCTGTCCCCGGTACCGCGACAATTTCCCAAGCATCGAGCCACGGCGAACGTAAGAATCCATTGTCTACCTCTCTCCTCTCTGCGTTAACCCCCGCGTCAAGAATAACACGGTAAATCCGATCGAAATTCCAATTTCTTCTTCTCCGAGCCCGTAGTTCGGTGCTTTCCGTGTATCATTGGCTTCCGAAGAATTCTGGTAAATCGGAGGCAGAAATGAGGGAGCAGAGTTTCGTCTGCAGCGAGGACAAGTCGACGGCAGTCTCTGCGGAAGATCGTGACACGGATTAGGGAAAAAATTGGGCGATTCCCACGTAAAGGACCGCTCTCGAATATGCTTCTCGGCGTCTTCGCGCGGCTGCGAAAATGGGAGTATCGATAAAGTCCACTGTAGCGGCTTGCGCCACGAAATCCTTGAAAGCGTAGCTTCTTCTCTAGCGTGCGAGTCTGGTTGTTAAGGACGGAAGCGGGAGCGGAAATTCGCGATAGAAAATCCTGCGGCTTCCATTATTAACAGTTAACGGGGACTGCGATGTACCGCGATGTGCTTCGATCCTCTCGCGTACATACATAGGTACATTCCATGATGAACGAACTGTGCAGTTACACGGTGGAGCAATGATTTATGAAATAAATAGAACTGTATGCATTCTGGACGCGATAAAAGGCAGTTTTGGGGGGCAAATTCCAGCCGTCGATTTCGAAATATGTACGCGAAAGATAACCGGATCGTTGAAAATCGGAATTTCGTTATCTCTTTGTTTGCAAACCACTGCTCCCCCGCGGCTCCACTCGGCCTCGCCCGTTTAAATGCTAATTTTATTTAGATATTACACAAATGCCGGGCCCGATATGTTTGCCGTTGACGGTCGTTTAATCCCTGGCCGTCGATGCGAATAAGGATGATGGCCGGGACAATGGCGACGCGAAATTTACGCCAGACTTTATCGGCGTAGGCCGTCGATTTCAGAACTTTCAGTGGTAAGGGTCAACTGTTTGCCAGCCGGCACCGCACAGTGGTCCGAAATCCACATATCAAGGAAAAAATATGATAACATCAATGTGAAACCTTCAATTTATACCAAACTTGGTATCCCGGGGTTCTTGAGGTCGCTGTTTACAAATCTGAAGTCAAAATTGCTAAAAACAAAATGGCTAATCGAAAGTGAAACAATAATCTGCGTTAACGGTGTTTTGAGAGGAGTTTCTGAAGCAAATTGAAATTTAACAGGTCTACAAAATCTAGTAGAGGAAGGTCTTGTATTCTTCCACAGCACCAAAGAATCATGTTCTTTCTCATGTAACTGAAGAGGCACCAGAGATGTGAGAAACATATTTGCATCTGTGACGTTTTCTTTATCAAAACCCTGCTTATATTCACTGTGTCCGGATGAACCGTCACACCCCCATTTAGAAACAAGAGTCATTGTGTCACTTCCTATATTTTCAAGTTCTTTGGTTTTATTTTTTAAAATCCTTGAAATGGTATGATTCAGTAATGACTTCTCTGCGACCTCTATGCGTCCACATATAAAAAAACCAATTACATTAAATTATGGCCTCCTAGAAACCATTCAACTTTTATCTAAAACAATTTTCAATATTATGAAAAATGAAAACAAGATACTCCAAATACTGATAAAAGTTATAGAAAAAATGCTCCCCACACCAAAGCCGCTAGTTTACGCAGATGAAACCTGTTTGGTTATGTACTCAAAGATATAATGCACCACTAGTATTAAGTCTTACCTTGACGCTAGTTGTCGCAAAAAAGTTATGTCTAAGTAAACTTCGATTCTATTATTAAAAATACCTCTTTGTTCAAGTTGTGTCCCACTCAAATCAACGATTGTATCATTGACTTAATTCATGTAATTTATTTGTTCAGTATGAACATAATCAAATTACAAAATTGCAATTTTTTTTTAATTTGTAAATACTTTAAATTTTACTTGTAAGATACGTGCGTTTGTAACTCAAACTTGCAAGTATTCTGTTCCCCAACTTCCATATTATAATTTCCTTACAAATTAATGGTATTTACAGAAAATTCTTGTTGGTTCTGGTGCTTCAATTATCCTACTATGGAATTGTATTGAAAAAATTCTGCGTACTTAAAATTCCAAAAATGACTTTTTTCCTCTGTTCAAACCACTGTGCACCGTCCACGCGTTATGCGCATCCATTGCACGAAGCCGCAGTAACCCACAGCAATTGAACTGAGAAATAATTCGACTTCTAATTGGCAAACGCAGTTGTCATTCCATTTCACTGTATTCAATTACCGTATGCAATTCCGTTGCAGCGAGTAATTGATATTCTTCGAGGTGTTCCACTTCCTCCTCAACTTCTCGGCACTACTCGACATCGGGCTCCGTTGCAAGACTGTTTTGGTAGTCTCTAGTGCTTCCCCCGCTTCGCTAGCGCGTGATTGCGAGAGAGCGAGTTGCTGTGCGAACAGCGGCACGGGGTACGGATCGAAAGGGGTCGCGTTCAAAATAAACAGAAGAGACAGAGGCCTGGGGGTTGATGGTATCGCGAGAGTTGCCTTCGACGGACCGATTTCCAAGCCGCCGGAAATTATTTCCCAACTGTTTTCCCTCCGCTCGCGTTCCCATCAGCGTGCACAACGCGCGGATCGTTTCATTCGTCCATCTGTCGCGGACCTGGCAATTCCTGACGCAACATTTTGCCGGTCCCCGCCATCAGCGAGGGGGCGGCACAATTGCTCTCCTAACAGATTCCCAGCACAATTATACGAATCGATATGCGCGCCGTGAATCGCCCGACACTCTCGATTATCGTATCGTCATAGGAAGTATCATTCATTAAGCATTTCGGGCGGGGGGGGGGGGGGCGCTCTATAACGGGGCACGGCAATAGAATTGGCCAAATGCACCAGAAGCGTTCGAGTTTTAACGCAAACGAGATTCGACTCAGCTGGCAATCAGCACACGGTGATTGTTAAACTCGCGACAGAAACGAGCATGCCTCGCTTGGCCGCCGGTATTTTTTAATCGTTCATTTGACTAACGAGGAAAAAATAGACGGCCGGACAGGTGGCTCGGAACGCGTTTCGCCGCCGGCGCGAAACGGGATTTATGCATACAGGTCCATTATCACCGTCAAATAGAATTTTCTCACTGACGAATTCAACGATGAAACGCGTCGCTCTATAACGGCGAACGGCAACGAAGCGCGCAGCGCAGAACGCGGTAAACTCCCGAGATATATCGATAATCATGAGCAACTTGCCGCGTTCTTCAATCGAAAGCCTTTCAGCCAAACCCGGATTGCACACAGTTTGCTATTCTTTGTGGCGAACGGAATGGACGCGGCGCGCGAACAGAGGCGAGCCCGTATCAAAGAAACGCAACAAAGGTGGCGGGAGACGTTGGTCGCGGTATCTCCCGCATCGCGTGTTCGTTTGCTCCTCAAACCTAGTTGCTAAAGTAAGTAAGAAGGAAGGAAGGAACGAAAGCCACTCGTCGCGTCTGCTGCATCTCGCATTCATCGAAAAAAAACTCGACAACCCTCTCGGCCAGCTACTCAAGCGCGGATCGAACGTGACGTATTTACTTCCTTCCCGGCTTTTCCCAGTGTGCCCGGAAGTGAGGACCGCCTCGATGGCAAACTTTCCGAGTAAATTTCAATCCGTGCTGCCCCCTCTGGCCCCCATTCGCCCCCTCCGCCGCCCGGCCTGTCTATGATTCCCACGGCAAACAGAGGAGTTTTCCACTACGTACGACTTTCCACTTCGGGAAAGTCCGTTGTCCGACACACACAGTCTGTTACTGCTTGCCCTGGAAACGATTTAAGCGAGCACTCCGCCCCGCTTCCGGGCCCCGCCTCCCTGCGCTTCGGGCCTCTTCTTTTCGCCGTGGATAGGTATAGACGTGCGGGAAAGATACGGACAGACGGCGGAGGGGGATTCAGGCGGAAAATAAAAGCGCGGCAGTAAACTCTCGGTCTAAGAATCGACCGTGTGTGACCGTAAGTGACTTTATCGGCCATCGCACGGTCGAGTAAAAGTTCAACCGGGTGTTGTTGGGGGATTCCTCCGAGCAACCCGTGGCGAATTACCGCCAGCTTCTGTTTCTCATCGAGACGAGTCGTCTGGGGCCGGGATTAACCGCGACGAGTCGAGCGGAAACTCGTCCTACAGAATTTCCATGGGACCCTCCTTCTTTTCCCGTTTCAATTTCAGCAACGTACTTCTACATCCGTCTACGATCGGTACTTGGAAGACAAACGATAAGCAACGAATCAGTGCGCGTGCACAATAACGGAATCGATCGACGCAGGATCCAGTGTACTAAGAAAATGTGAGAAATCCATCGACGAGTGCTTCCAGCCCCGGCGTTACCAGTGCCCCGGTCCGATCAGCGAGCATCGTGTTCGCGGGAAAGGAGATCACGACGGTGCGCGCATCTTGAAAAAGATCCCGTCCCGGGTTTTGATCGTAATCCTCGCATGAATCGAGCCGTATCGAACGCGCACAATGCGACGAAACTTGGTCCGAGGGTTTCGATGGGACCTTTGTGTCCTCGTAGAAAGAGATAAGGGGGAGACAGAAAAGAACCACCGACGTCTCCCGGCAGGAAAATCGCTCGAGCGAGTTTCGAGGCATAACCTTGACAATAGCCTTATTCCGGGACCGCCGGGGTCTCTTTCTCTTTGAGAAGGAGAGGGGAAAATGTCGCTGGATCACTGGGAGAAGAGCATCCTAACCTACCTCTCTGTGTCCTCCGCTCGTCGAGCTTTGTTAGACGTCAGAGCAATCTACCAGACGGCGCAATCTCTGCTTCAATGCCCTTTCCATTTCCATTATTCGTGCGGAGTTCTCGCGGCATGCGCGTACAATGATAAAACGCTCGCTCTTTATCAGTAATGGGCGCATGATCCATCCCCGCCGACCGTCGCGGATACGCGCGATATCGCGTCGAACGGAACGTCCGAAGGGAGAGGTGACGTTTCCGACTTTTCGGTATTTAAAAAAAAACACGAGCGCAATCGGCGGATCGGGCGATGGGATCCAACTAATGGCGGACGACTGCGGGCATGTAGCAGAACGGGCGCAGCAAGAAGATAGCGCAAACACCCGAGCGACGCTGGGGCCAGCAAATGAATCCATCATCGTTTCTTTCAATATTTCGCGAAACAGCAACACGCCTCGGTGGCGTCAATTACGCGACAAAAAAAAAAAGTACGGTTAAACCGCAAAGTCCGTAACGCGGAGGCAGCATCGTGACGAGGTGAATCCAGGTGGGCCGAAGGGATAATCCTGCAGAGTTAGCGTCAGTCAAGCCTGAATTACGACATGTGATGGCGCGAGGCCGGCCTATTTGCCGTAAATTATGATAAACTACGTTACCGCTGCCTTCCCCTCGCCTGCTCCCTCCGCACCCCCAATAATAAATACGAAATCGATACCGCCCGGTATTCGTAACTTGCGCGCGTCAACGGCGCCGTTACATGTAATGAGCTATCATACAGAAGTATCGAAAAGCGCCAGCAATTGATCACCGGCGACCGATCGAATTAACCTTGTATCGCAGCGAGCTAGCGCGACTGCGATGTTTTAAGTGACAGCCGGTTATTTATCAGCAGGCTGCGCTTTAATGGACACCGCCACTGATTGCGAAACGACGGACGCCGCGAGCCGATGGATTTATAGTGTTTAACCGTGGCTACGTACGGTGATTAACAAGGCTTACTTCGTATCGATCGCCGAAAGACATCCGCACGGCGATATTCGCAACGCGGTGACGTTAATATCACTTAACTCGCCGCCGCTGCACAATGAGAAGTGAAGGGCCATTGAAAGCCCTCTCCCGCATACCAAGCAAAGAAATACATTTCTCCATAGTGTTCCCGTTTCTCGCTCCGCCGAGAAAGCAACAACGCGCGCGAAGTGCCTGGAAAGGATTCAACCCCCGCCAGGAACTCGCCCGCGACCGCCCGTTTTCATTCTCGCCGCGGTCACGTGTGCCGGGCCGAGAAATAATCTGTATTCCCGGCAAGAACGGCGGACTTTATCTGCAATGATCCCCGGCGTGGAAATAGGTAGGGCCGCGAGGGGGCGTTAAGGACAGTTTGGGAAGGTCGCTGCCACGTATGTCTGTATTATGCGGCGTTTGCTGGTGGATTACGAGAGTAAAGTACGCCGGTCCCACGCCACTGTTTGCGATTGCCGCGTTCGCGGTTATTGGCCCGGCGTAACGTTTAGTCCGGACGATTATGCTAAATTATTGTTTACAGAGGCTGTATCCTATATGTCTATTTGCCTAGACTAGGCCACGTTGGTCCAGCGATCGTTAACTGCGCTGCTTGCGCGCGTATACGGTCCACGCGACGATGAAGAGGGTGGCGCGCTTAAAATTTAGTGATCCGGCGCGGCGCAGTGCGCAGTCACGGGGGAGAAAAAAAATTGCAAATGAAGTAAGCGTGGTTCAGAGGCTATCTTCACTGAGAGTATCCGCCGCCCCTGTTAAACTGAAGGGAACGCGTTTTCTTTCGCGTAACTTCGTTACTACCGAAGTCGTAGCTGTTTCAGTTAAATTCACTAGATCCTGGAAAATCCTTGGTGGAAGTTGACAGTGTTCACTGTCTCAGAAACACTTCGTTGCCTGAGTTTACGTCAGTCTCGTCGAACATTGAACGAACGGGGGTTGAAGAAAGGCCAGGAAACAGACGGCATTCGCGCAAGGAGGAGAGAGAAAGTGATAATGAAGTTCGGGATTGCCGATTGCAAGAAGGAATATCAGTAGCTAGAAGCAGAGGCTGAAGAAAGTACGGAGCTGCTAGGTGGAGGAAGAGGCGGAGTTTGCTACACGGTGTAAACACGGCAACTCAGCTACTCAGTAGCCAGATGTATAGAGTTAGGGGTCGTAAAAAGCGAGATACTGTTAGTAATTGGAACGAGGAAGAACAAAGTTTCCTTACAGGTACTATTAATTAGGAGAAGGAAAACTTATTTAAGCGAGGAGGTACTTTGGGAACTTTGCGCGCCGTTGGAATCGATAGCCGGCCGCTGCCAAAGCTGTAAATTCATGGCTAATGATCGATAACCATCAATGGCCATTAATGAGCGGACCGAGGGTTTCCCTGGAGCTTAAATTCAGTCTTCAGCGAAACTCAAGAAGAAAATCTGATGGCGATCGTCGAGGAGGGAGCGATGCAAGAGACTGCCAGCTGAAGAATCATGCATTCCAGCGCATCCCGGTGTCCCTGTTTTATCGAAGCTAACCCCTGCAGAAGAAACAGCGAACTTGCCGATGCAGTCTAACCAGCTGAGTAGCGCGGAGAGCGATATCACGATGAATCTATAACGCAAACAACTCTGCCGAGGGTGAGTCTCTCAGGGGGTGGTAGCTTTGTACGTGCCCCTTACGCAGGGCATCGAGTTCTTTGGGAATTCCACAGGCTCCCAGCCGTGCAGCTCGCAACAGGTAAGTCGGCGGTTAGAAGGCTCTTCCGCTCTTGCGGTATGCATAATGGATGGATGAAAAGAGGGTGGCGGCAGGGATGGTGTGCTGTAAGGGGAGCGAATCAATAGATGTGGCGCGACAGAGAGAAGAGGGCCGAAATCACAGCCGCCAGGGAGAAGAAAGGGGAAACGATGAGGCTCCGATAATTCCGGGGGATAAATGGTCTGGAGGGGTGCGCGGCTTTTCCAAGAGGATGCGCGAAAAGAGGGTTCATTCGGGGAGGGACGCGGCTCCGGCTTCGCCGATGACGACTTTGCATACTTTCCGAATCTTTGGCGTTAATTAATGCCGCGCTGACCCCTTGGATATCGCTTAGGAAGTCTATGAATTTGAGAAAAAGGCATTTGGGAATAATGGCACACGAGTGACGATCAACTTTGAATACCACCGGGGTGTAAATGAAACGAGGATTTTCTCTGCTTCGCGATCCCGTGCATCGATATCGGACAGGATCGCGTCCACGCTGCTCCGTCACGACATTCGCCGCATGATCCGATCGTAACTCGCTACTCATTACGTGCCTCGCGTCCATTAGCCGTGTCGCTTAAATTGCAGACAATGGCCGCGCAAGGGACAAAGTTTCCAGTTCCGTTGGCAACTTCGTGGAATCTAAATGTCGCCAATTACGGGCGGCCGGGCGGAACTTTTAACCCTGACTAACCAATAGCGGCCCTTTAAAAGTCGCGACCGTTTCCGACGTTTACGTTCGCGAAACAAAGTGGTAATTACGGTGTATACCTAGTTAGCGGGGCTTCCCTGTAAGAATCGTGACAGTCGCCGGTTCCCTCGAGAACCTTGTAGCGGCCTGGTACCGTGGAAACGCTCTACGAACCACCGCACTTGTTCCTTTTTGGGGGATGAAACGTGAATCGAGCTCGCGATCGATAACGCGAATACCGTGAGACGCGGGAGACCCGATGAAACAGCAAATTAGGAGGCTGGAGCCCGCGCATTTTTACTAACACGAACGCGGACCTTTGCCACCCTGTGCTTTTAAGGGAGCGTTCCGATTTTCGCAGTGAGTGCATGAAATTGGTGGCATCGTATTGGTGGCTCTGTACGATTCCCTAGAATTTCTCTCACTTTCCACCAATACGATGCTACTTCCGGTACAGCGAGCGTGCAGCAAACGCAGAATTTCAGAGGTGAAGCAGTCACTGCGCGCGCGCGTGCGTATTTGTTTTTCCAATCTTTGATTATTTGAATTTCTCTATTGGAAATAGCTGATACAATTTAATGAAAAGTAATAAAAACAATTAATTCTCTCATGATTACAATGCCACTTTTTTACGTTATTATTTTGAAGAAACTTCACGTGATGTTTTTTTTTAATACAAATGTATATTACATACTTATTATCGAATATCCCGGAAAAACCTCCATAATATTCTCCATAATCTGTCAATTTTTAGGCAAACATAATCTGTCCGAGTGTTTTGTTTACAATTAATGATATGTATATTAATTCCGATTCTAAATGGCAAGTGAATATCATCTTCATTTTCGCTTTCATTCGACGAAGCACAGCTGCTGATTTCATTATCACTATTATTTAATAGTATCGAGGTTATTGTAAACAACGTTTCTTTTTCCATAGTAGCATTTTTAAATTTCAAGACCGCACGAGCCGCAGTGACGAAACGGCACGATACGTATGCGCGCAGTGACTGCGCTGCGATTTCTGCACTCACTGCGAAAATCGGAACGCACCCTAAGTATGCTTCCACATTCATTCGCCTCCGTTTCGCGTGAATGTAAATACGCGGCACAGACAGCGCGGACTTCGAGTGTTTTACAGCGTGTATCGTTTTCAACGATATTGAATAGCAGGGCGGAATTCAATTAATTCGCGCAACGTTTCTCCCCCGTTCTCCGTCCGCCAGCGTGAATTTATGATTTGGAAATCGCCCGAGCCTTTGCAGTTAATACCAATGATATTATTTCGATAACCATTGAGCGTATCGTTGAACCTGAACGCAATTACCGTACACGCTGCACAGGTTTTTAACGCCAACGGCGCAGGCTATGCTAAATGCGCGCACAGGCGAAATTAGAAATTTCAGGCGCAGCAACGGGCCAGTAGGAAATCCGCAATTGATAACGAATTCGATGATCAATTGTTAGCCGCTTGCTCAACGGCGCATAAATCTGATCATTAATCTCGCGGCGAACGAGTGCAATCGTTACAGTAATATTAATCGCCCGGCAGGTGGTGCGCGCGCGCGCTCGGATAACATACGATTCAAGTTCGCCTTCTTTCCAATTTTCTTCCCCGTCAACGCCGGTCTTCGTCCGGTGGAAAGTTTTCCCGAACGAACCCGGTGTACCTCAGACACAATCGCAACGCGTTCCAAAACCGCTAATAGCAGTTTAGCCGGCGCATAGATCCACGTAGCGCGTAATTAAGCCTCGCAACGTCCGCCGAGCTTCTATCGTTCTCCAAACGCGTTCCCGCCGTTCCATAAACGAGAACGGAGCAGATTTTGCGGCCACGTAGGGGCGTGTAACGCGTTATGAAACCGGGCGTGTACCGACCGCATTAGTCGCGCTACAACCCCGTTAAATATCCTCCCCTACCCGATGCACCGAGAAATTTCACGTTTTTCCGGCTGCAAGAGCCTTCTGCGACTCTCTCGTTACCCAAGTCCAAATACGTCCAATTACGACACAACAAAATAGCATCCTTCGCTATTCTAAAATCGAGTTTCGCAGACGCTCCGAGAGCAAGCAGAGATTCGGGATATTTGAGCATTTCCTTCGGCCGCGGAACGAGTCGCCATTCGACGTATGGTCGCGTCATCGACGAGAATTCCAGTGATCGCGGAGCCGTTTCACGGAAGTTACCATCCCATTCGACTGCGAATGAAAGGCAGCCGGCGTTCCGCGGACGGAGTTTAACTGGCACCGACAGACGTACGATATGTCGCGGCTTTGCGATGATTGCGCACATTCGCGTACATCGGATGGCGTCGCGTCTGCGGCAAGGATTCACGGGGAGTAATCAAATCGCGCGGACGTGTTTTTCCTCGAACTTGGACCGTGCCCGAGGGTTGAATTCGGCGCGCCCCCGGAAACCCATGGAGTGGGCCATTTTTTAGCCCGGGTGTTAGCAGGAAAGAAAATCTGCCCTCTTCTTCGAGCACGGTTGCCCAGGGGACGGGGCGGAGGGTGAACAGGGGCAATGCATCAGCGGTTAATGAGCAAACTTTAATATTCCCCCGGACTAAAACCCGACCCGCCGCTACCTATCTTCCAACGCCCACGAAGCAACCCCTTTATGCCGGGACGAGGGGCGGGTGGGAGAGAGGGAGGAGGAATGACACAATGCGCGATCACACGACTGCCATAATTATTGCGCGCTGCTAGACGTAAGAGGAAATGGAAGCGCGTTATTGCAGCTACCCCGTGGCGGAAGGTGTTCTTTTGACAGGGCCGCTTCAAACGTTGCTTTCATTAATTTCGTGTATGTTCAATTAACGTGGACCCTGCGCGGCTATCCCCTTTTGCAATGCTAGCCGGCGTTCGACTTAATGAAAAATTGCTGATGAACTTCTCTGTGCTCGCAAGAGCCCCCAGTGAAATCTTTTTCAGATCTGACGCCGCTGGGCGCAGCGTCCAACTGCGCTCCGCAGTTCGAAAATGCAAACGCGAGAGGTTCATTTCTGGCGAGTGCGATGGAACAATACCCACAGTTATTCGGTGAGCTTGATTGACACCCAATCGACCGGTGTGTCTGGAGAAATAAGCTTTTTTTGCGGGCGATTTAATCGAGCCGTGTATAGCCGACTTAATAGCGACGAGTTTGCAGGTTCAGGCAGGAAATTATTCCAGTGTACCTGCAGACAATACACACGCTGTCCGCGGCGTGCAATCGGCGTTGCCTGCTCGCCTCAGCCAGACTTCGCTATTTCTTGTTCAAACGCGCCGCGATTTGCGGCTCCACTCTAGCTGTACTGTATAGCCCATCGATCGCGGCTAATCCCCCAAGTATCTCGTTACGGCCTAACCGCGGTATTGACGGTCGGAGTTACGTCTGAAAGCGGCGCGGCGGGAACAGCTGTTATCGCGAGCTCTTTTCATCGCCGCGGCTCGCTCAATTAGGGACAGGCTCTTTGAGGTGTCGAGGGGAGAAAATCCGCGTTAAACCGACTCGAAGATCGGGTTCAGTCGATCGTCTTTGGCCCCGGGACAACGAGCGGGTAATTGAATTCCAATCACATTTCGGCACCGTTGCATACTGAAAAGCAATTTAGTGGTGCCAGCGCCAGGCGGTCGGTCACCTAGGCGCAGGACCTTTGCAGTACCTTTCCAGACAGTCTCTCGCTCGCTCTACAAGTGTCCCTTTTTCGTTTCAACTCGCCCGCGCGGGCCAGGGTATTTCCAATTATCCGCCAGGCCTAATATAGGAGACGGAAAAAGGAAAGCCACGGCGCCGGGAATCGAACCCCCGGGCCGCCCGCGTGCTGATCAGCAGCGTTAGCCACACCGGCTACGCCGACTCTCCACGGTTCCTGTCCTCCGAACTCCTATCTTAATGGACGCCACCTATGTGCTAATGTCACACACTAGGCCGTTGCCTAAATGCCGAGATATGCCTACTACACTAACAACGTTGCCTATAGACCGAAAATTCTACAACCCATTATATGCTGAGGGTCGGCGTCGGATTGCTAGCAAGGTCCTCGCGAATTCATCGCTGTTCGTGGTGGGAAAAGTTCCCGAAGAATCGCGGGTTCAAAGAATTAACGAGGTCCGACCAGCGGAAAGGAACACGGCTCTCGGTTATAGGCGATAGGGCTGCTTGCGCGCGGAGAATTCCGCGGACCAAGCAGTTCCGCTCAGTTGCCTCGCTGAAACCAAGTCGAAAATGCAAAGGGCGGGTGCGCGAGCGCGTTCTCGCGGGTGTTTCGCGACGAATGGCACCGCGACCCGTGCAATTTCAAGATGCACGCGCAACAGAGGGTGCCGGGCCGAGGGTGTGCGCCGGGGACGGGGTTGAAACTGTCCCCCGCCCGATGGATCGTCGGATCGTAAAGCGGGCGTTAAGCCCGAATATGAAGCTTTTTCGTCGGTATCAGCAGGAAATTCTGCAGTGCGGCGGCCAAGAATGTCCTCTAACTGCTTGGGTGGGAGAGAGAAGGCGAAATTGAGGGGACGGCAAGTCGGCATGGCGCGTTATAACGATGATATAGCGCCGCTTGTAATTACGACTGCCACATACCTTTCTCCCGCCACCGCCGCAGACCTTCGACGTTTTTCGGCCGCCGAGCAATTCCGTTTGCCGCGAAACGTAGCCCGGGACTTTTTACCCCGGGAGGACACCTGATCTGCTACGTGCCCGGAGGATATTCAGCTGAGTGCTTGTGAAACAAGAAGAGGGGCGGACTTAGAACTTGATACTACAGGCGACTTAGATTTAATGAACAGCTGGAAATTCCCGTTGCTTCCTGGCTGTGCGCTAGACGCGGGAGGAAACCTTCCCCCGCAGAGAAATATTCGTTGCAGCGGCGATCACTTGCTAATCGATGGCTAAAGAGCGCGCGACTGTTTTTCCTCGATCGGCTTTTATCCAGCGCGCAATAAACCGCCGCTTATTTATCCGCTCGCGACTCAATGAGCTGTGTAACCTTGCCAGAAGTGGCGCGTGACTAAAAGAGAATCGAAGAAGAACAGAAGATAGCTCGTTGAACGGGATCGCTGCGCTTCGGATTGATCGACGGAAAATGCTCGTTACCCGACTCGCTGACGGTGTGTGCAATCAATCGGGCAACTTTAATCAAAATAATTCGCCCTCGATGCTGGCTGTCCAGGAGGTATGTATTTCGCGTTTCCGGTCACTGGAAAGACGAGATCGCTGGAATTCCGTTGCGATTGAAGAGTGCATTGCGGTAATGAAAGTGCCGTTTAGAGTCATTAATTCGGGGAAAAATAGAGTGCCCAAATACACGTGTTTATCGCTGTTCGATGGAATTTATCTGCAGCCAAATGCGCCGAAACTCGCCCGGCTAGTGCAATTCATCGACGAGCATGCGGATATTGAAGGAATGAAGATTAATTCGCAATTTATAGACGCGTTGCACGAATGCTGTACGCGGATATTGATCTCCACCACTGAGAATCTATTTTCCTGCTACTCGTACAAAATAGAGGAACCTGAGTTAATCGAATTTCTAATATAACCACACTTAACTGAATAACTAGCACATCGCACGTATAGCCGGGGAAGTAGCTAGGCCTGCATATGTTTCGAGGAGTGGAACATGATAGTACTGAAGCAGACAAGTAGAATAGGATTATGATAGGCCGAACGAGTAGAGTAGGTCTGTACTGGATTAGACAGGTGGAACATAGTTGCGCTGGATTAGACAAGGAAGGTGGACGAGGGAAACAGGGCGCGGTTAGTCGGACAAGTGAAACAGCGGAGTAATTTTTTCATTGAAGATTTAGACTTTTGGAAATTAATTTACCTTAGGCGAAAAAGGACGAGATTTTCGGGAATTTCTTGTGGAAAATCTAATGTATAGGTTTTACAACAATTTGCTTATTTTAAAAATACATGTATTCAGCAACTCTCTGTAATTTTGTTACAGGAAAATATTAAAAAATGAACAGATAACAGCCGCTCTCCCGGAAGCTATTTTTTTAGCGGTGAGCACGATTTCTCCGAGCCGGATCATCTGAAACCGAAAACTGAAGAAGATTCTGTTAGTATATGAGTTTATCTGGTGCGTGAACGAAGGATTTTTGTTTTTGAAGAAAACAAAATTTTTAATTCACGAAAAACGAACAATTCAGACATCGAAAAATTGTGATATTGCGTTAAACGGCCGCCATTTTGTCTGAAATCATTTTTCTGAAAAATCCTTCGTTCACGCACCAGATAAACTCACATACTAGCATAATCTTCTTCACTTTCTGATTTAAGATAATCCGGCTCGGAGAAATCTTGCTCACCGCGCAGCGCCATTATAAAAACAGCTTCCGCGAGAGTGGCTATAATTCATTAATTTTTCAATATTTTCCTATAACAAAATTACCGAGGGTTGCTGAATATATGCAGTTCTAAAGTAAGGAAATAGTTGCGAGAAACATACATCACGTTTTTCACAAAAAATTCCCGAAAATCACGTTCCTTTTCGCCTGCCAACTAGGCATGATCCCTAGCTGTGGAACATACTGCGGCGTGAATCGTGCTGCTTAGAATCCCGCGACTAATTGCAAGCTAAGGGGGTGTCTGACTTGAAGAACGCGGAAACTAGAGGGGCGATATCACGCTTAAACGAATCCTGTCCGCTTACAAGTGACAAGCTGACAGCCCCGCGCCTACGAGCTTACAATCAACACGAGGAAGATAGGTGTCTGACGGTCTCGCACGGCTGCCAACTTTTCTGCGGCCGCCTACTCTGTTTCCACCGGGGCAACCTTGAAGCCATCACGAGGACCATCATTGCTTCCAGTCCAACTTATTGGACCGCGGCCAAATCGGCTCCCCCGGCTCGCCGGATCTACCCTCGGCGCGATGATTCCAAGGTGTCTGCGTGCCTAAAAGTAAAAGATACCCGCCGACATTTCAATTTAGCGGGAACGAAGGAGTGGGCGGGGGGCAGTAATCTGAGAAATATCATGGTAGATTGAGCACGTCCGCGCCACAAAGTCCAGCCGCGTACAGAATTTTAATAAGGATCGAACCTCACGAACCCGAAGAACGTCGCGCTTTTTTACCACGCTCCCCTGCGTAGAATCTCGACGAAAGCTTTCCTTCGACTTTTCAGCGAGTTACCGCCACTTGCTCGCGGACGAAGTAGCGTAGGAGGCGCGCGTGCATGAAAGGAAAGCAGGGCGAGCATCCGCTTTCGAGGGACGGATAAAAGAACGCGCAAGCTCGGGAACAACGACGGAAAGAAAACGCAAAAGTCTTTTCACGCACCTCCCGCGCGCTTCCCTCGCCCCTGGTCGCCGCCTCTGCGAGACACCGTGGGCGAAATGGGGCGGGCAGAGGCGAGCGGGGGCGAGTGGCGGCGCAAATTCGCGTGGCTTTGTGCGAGACACGGGGCCGGGTCGCCTTAAAACGCGCGCAATTGAGTCCCTTCGGGGGGGTTCGAGTGTCTCGTCGCCCCGTGCATTCGCGTTCATTCCGATTCGAGGAAAGAAGGGACGAGCTACTTGACGAATCATCCACGAACCGGGGGAAACAAAAGGGGGCTTGTGAATGACGAGCGTGAAAACGCGCAGGTGGCCCTTTTGTTCGGCCCCCAATCATCTTCCTTCACTTGGCTTTTCACTCCGCGTAAAAAGGAAGAGCTAGAGCACGGACGTGATGTCCAACTGACAGACGCTCAAGAATATTAATCAAGGTTACCGCGATGAACGAATGCTAAGGGGTAAATTGATTACTTTTACAAGGGAGAATTAAAACTTCGCGTTCCATTCAATCCGTCAGCCACCGCACCGTTCCACCATTCGGATCGGTTGCAGACCTATTCTACTTCTCTGGCCGGCGACTGTCCTATTCTACTTGGCTGACCAGGCTTCGCCTCGTTCTACTGGTCTATTAGAAGGCAATCATGTTCCATTTACTCGCACGAACGCCGCGCCAGTCTATTCTACTTGTCTGACCAAGCCCCGGTGCATTCTACTGGCCTAATTGTGCGCCTTCTATTCTACCGGTCTCTTCAAACGATGGTCCTCGAAGCGCATAATGGAGAACTTTCCTGATGCGATAACGTTGTAAACGTGTAATTCGCAGGTAGTCACAGCTACCGGTATTGCAACTATCCCGTAAACAGCCGAGATGAGCACGGTTTATAGTATTATAGTCCTCGATGAACATCAAACCACGTTGGAGCAATGTCCATTTGACGATGCAGCCAGGGTAAGGAACGCATAGGGTTCCCCTGGTGAAGGAACTTCTATACAATGCTGAACGTTCACGGATCATCGCCACCTCCCTGATTACAGGATCTATACGGATATCTGTTTGTTGGCTTGGTGTCAGTTGCTACCAAACACGCGCGTGCCCTCTATTGCCCGTGTGTGGAAACGCGCTAAAGCCGCAGCAGATGAGCCAACTTCCACCTAGCATTGAGCTGCTACAATTCAATCCTCGCTCGCAGAATACACCGTCCGTGCCTGTGAACCGAACGCATTTCAAGTTCTTCCTTCCATTAAACATTCTTTGTGCTCGGCAAGTGATACTCCGGCAACTTTGAACTCTGCTCCCTGCAGATACTTCTTTCTGCCGTGATGGTTGCCGTTTTTCATCTGAATTCCGGCGTGATGCGCGGCCCGCCTCTTTAAGCACTTGATCCAGTAACGCCGAAATCGGGGACTGTACGACCAGCCTGCTGGCAATTCTGTTCGAGATACTTCACCTCGAAGCAGGTCAGGGGCTGCGTGCTCTAAACGCGAGAAGCACAATTGGGGCGTCCGAGGATTACCATTTACCTCTTTAATTACGGAATTAAAGCGGACGGGATATTCCTTCTCCGTTGGAATCCGCATCCGCGACACGGCCGGCAAACATCCCCCCGGGTGCGTTTCTCCCCGAATTCTTCCTCGCTTAAGTCCCCGACGTTTCGCTAATTAGGCATAAAATTTCGGGACGGAAAGTATCGCCTAAATATGCCCGGGACACTCTGCAGTCTGTATCGGCTGTGTCGTTAATTGGTAAGCACGAAGTTTGCAGGGACAGAGCAACTTCACCGTTTAATGACATCGTATTCCCGTCGCGAATCTCGTCTCTTCGCGGGAACTCCCCTCTCTGTACGGTCTCCTTTATCTCTTTGTCCCTCATCTAATTTCACCGATTGTTAAAGCAGTAATTTTCTCGTTCCTTCTATTTGCTCTTTCCTCAGGCTCGGCGCGCCACTTGGACAACAGTTTCCAATAAAATTCACGCGCAACAATTGAAGCACTTAACGTCAAAGGGGAACTTTTTAAAGAGCCACGCGGCCAACATTTCTCTTACTTCTGACGAATAACTCCGCGGCGCTTAAACGTCGGTCGATTATTTCCCCTAAATTGCACGGCGATGGCTTCTCTGCGACGCCACTTTCGCAGCTCATAAATCAGGCCCGGCTGTCTAAATAACCGGAAGCTGTGCCCTCATCTGGTATTTTTTGCCCTCTTGATTATTCCTGCTGTATTTGTTTCAACCATGCTGGCCCACGGGGCCAATTTTCACGATTATTTGTCGCCAGCGGTTCGCCAGGAAAATGGTTTGCCAGCCAGAGGCGCTATTCATCAAAACCGCTTCAAAATCAGGCATCGCGAAATTTAACATTTATCCCCTGTCCGGCAATAAATCTTATGAATCGTCCGGCTGAATAATACATGGCCCCGGTTCCATTATCGGCCCGGGGATATCGCGATCGATGGTTTTTCCGAAATGCGCATTATAAACGTCGGTCGATTGGACACGTCGATTAAATGTTCGCCCGATCGAAAATCCGCGCGTTTTCCAACAACGATCGAATTCCTTCGGCGGGTGTATATATATATCCAGCGCGATAGCGGGTGCCGTTCTTTGAATAATAAATGGCTTTTCGATAGGACAGCTCGCTACTACTTAATACAGGGGCTAATTAACTAGACTTGACTTTTGCTGCAAGCCACGCTGTAATCTAACAACAGTCTCCGTCATCATCGTTCTCGGAGCATAGCTTCGGAGGAAAAACAAGTTACGCCGGGCGTGCCAAAGTAATACAGAGTAATCAGCGTTTTATTGCTCCTTTGCGCACGGCTGCATGACCCCACGAAGAAAATGGAACGCCTTGGGAACGGTGATTTCCGACCGGAAATGGCTGCGAACCCATTCGCGGCAAGAAATTACGAAAGGAAGATAACCGGACGGATTATTGCGCAGCGCGGTGATTCCGTCGTTCGCCGGTTATGTTTGACAGTGAAAAGAGAATGGCCGGGCGAATGGAAATGAGAGATTACCCGAAGACCCGCGGTGAGAGAATTTTGTAGAATCGCCTCCCCTGTTTTTCTGTAAATATTCCTCGCAAAATATTGCGGCAGAAGCGCTCCGCGGCTTGCGAGTTTAGCCAGGTTTCCAAAGCGCCTCTTCCAATTCGGGATTTCTTATCGCTTGAAGTGGGACTCTCGGCTCGCAGACTTGCCGCACTCTCGTCGACTGTAAACCTATTTCCATCGTGGCCGTATGTCGAAATCCATTTCGTTCCACGCGCGACCACGCCGCGCCGTTCCAAAGTATTACACCCTCTTTCGCGGATATACAACGAGTCCTGAAACTTTCTTACACCGGGCTTCTAATATTCCCCCTCGGCGGCGAATCGAATTTTCCCCTCGCAAATCGGGGGTTCACGGGCGCGTTTTCTCGCTCGTGAAACGACCATTTCTCTTTTTCCCCGTCTGACGTTCAAGTCCGCATCTCACGCGGCGTGGAACACCGCTGTCAGGGCCAAGGAGATATCTCTATCGCGCGCTTCCAACCTCCCGACGTTTTCCATCATTTTATTGCGAAATTCACGACCAATTTATGGCGACGCAACTTGCTAACGGTTTTAATTAAAGTGTGGAAGAACATTAATCGCATCGGCAAATCACGCTGGTGCACGTTGTGTAATTACTTCGGTATCCGGAGTTCGGCAAATTATTGTGTCACATTACCGACAGCACGTTATAATTAAATTGTTAAATGTAATTAAACTTTCTACAAAAGTGCGACTATGTCGAAGTAACAGTGTACAACAGCCGCCTCGTGTTACTTATTGTTTAACGTCATGGAGGTTGCAGCATAATAACCAATACTCAAAGTACCGGTCGCGCTTGCGTGTCTGGCCCGTCACTGTTTAATACTACTTAGCGCCACTTCAGCTTCCGCGATATGCAGCGTTCGTTTTAAGGGGTTACCTGTGGGATCTGAAAAAACATGTATATTCGGGAATTTTTGAAGGCTTTTTTAATCAAACCTTCGTGTATTCGAAAGTGTACATGTTAAACTACTTGTAATAATTTTTGCGATGGAAAAAATAAAGAAATAAAAGAACTATCAGCGATCTTCCGGCAGTAATTTTTTTCCAGTAGTTTGCGGTGACCACTCTAATTTTGACCTGGTTGATCCGATATAAAAAATTCGCGGGAATTTAGCTAGTATATTGGATTATCTAGTCCTTAATCGGAAAATACTTGTTTTCAAACCTTACAGGTAGGCATAACCCCTCAAGAAGATAATGAGAATTGCGTGTGAAGCAAGGGAATAAGCGTCTAACCCATTACTGGCTAACACTACTAAAGCCTTCCTCCATTCCCCGCTTGCCAGACTCCTATTGGTTTTAACAAGATAAAGAACTTGTCTCTGAAAGACGACGTTTGCTTCTCTTCGATCTTCGACCCCTTCGGTTCGCCCTTTATAAAAATACAGAGGGTGGAGATATAAGGGGTGAAAATGCTGTTCCCAGGGTCGCTCAAAGGACGCGCGGGGACGTGTATGTCGATATAAACGACACCCTCACCTAGTATTATTTTCTGCGAGCAGGACAAAGTAACCGTGGCGTGTGTCGCAGGGCGCTGCGGGGGATGTCGGCCCTTCGTTGCATACACAAGGCGCGCGGGCGACCAAAGTTGTCGATAGTGAATTATGCCACGGCCGTGTCTTGAATCCCCGTGCGAACGGACCCTGCCCGATTGCGGATTCCGCGGTCGTCTTTTTCCAGCCAGTCCGTGGTCGGACTCAGAACGCGCGAACAAAGCGCACGTCGCAGCCGCGCTGCTTAATTCCCTTTCGATTCCCTACTTGTTGCGCTAATTCACCGGCAACCGATGCGCGGTTTTCTCCTCCCGGGGCCGCAGGTCTCCATTCCGGCTGCACGATTCAAAGAGTACTTAAGGAACAATTGTAGCTCTGAGGCTCGTTGCGGTTGGTAATCTTGCGTTTTAGGTGTTCGACGGAATGTAAATGAAGGCTTCGGGGCCCGAGGTGTATACTAACTTCGTTGTCGGCGACCAACAACAGCTGCGTTGCGCCAACAATAAGGAGCAGGTCGCCCGACTAAGCGCCGGCCGATACTACTTATTCCTGGCTGACTAAGCGTTAGCTGATTCTACTGATACCAAACTTCCGCAAAGTACACAGCCCGTGCGACAGCCCCGCGCGTTCCACCCCGATCGCCATTGTCCGCGGGACCGTCCCCGCCGATCGATATCGATAATCTAAGCAACGACTGGCGTTCTCCTTGCAGGAATCCGAACGTGATCGATCACCACGGCCGAAACGACACGCTGCTGCCGACCACCCGGGAGAAGAGCCGCTTCCGCAGTTTGACGTGGGATCAGTACGACCCGGTGCACCAGAAATACCTGGAAATCGGTGAGTCAACAACGCACGAACGCCTCTTCCCTCATCCCCCTCGAGGCGCACGTAGCCCGCTGGCCATAATTATTCGTTTCCACGTATCCTGTCGAGCGGCTAATTAAACGGACCGCCTTTCGCGAAAGCGTACGCGAAATAATTCCGCGCAGAGCCGAGTAACTCGCGAGGATCCTGCGAGTCGAATTAACCGGGATCCAGGGGCGCCCCGGGGCCACGTTTCATTGCGACGCTCGTCCAGAGTGCAGCGGACGCGCGCGCGCGCGCGCGCGCTCAAAGAAAGCGGGCGAAATGAAGTGGCAGGGCAGGAACGCAGCGCTCGCCAGGAGGCCGCTCGCGCTGGTCCAGCTGGCAGAGAGAGAGAGAGAGGGTGAGCCGAGGGAAAGACCTTCCGCGAGGTCATTTTTATTTCCAGCGGCTCTCGAGCACGACAAATGACGTGAAAGGAACTCTTTGACCTGAAAAAGAATTTGCGGTCTCTCTCCCCCGTTGCTTCTTCTTCTACCACACTCTCCCTTTCCCTCTGTGTCTCCTTCCTTCTACAACCTCCTCCCTGCCGCCCCTTTTCTCGCTCCTCTACTTTGCCGGTTTTTTTTTTGCCACGCGTAACCGTACGGCGGACAGCGGCATAATTCCATTAGCATTTGAAGGCAATGTAAAAGCACTAATTAAGCTAATTAGGAGTGTTTCATGGCAGCGATGCTCTTGATGCCGCGCCGTATTTCACGCGGCAGAAAGAAACGCGGCGCGGCGTACGTGAAAATGTAGCGGACTAATTAGAATAGAAGGGGCTATGCCTCCTTGATGTAATCGAGCTCAAGAGCGGGCTCACCTCAAAGAGTAAATGACTTTCAACGTTCGTTTAATCAATTCATTGGAATTAAAGAGAATCGCGCGGAAGTACACCGCCGCCCGGAAGTTTGGAAACTACCCGCCTGCCTTTTGTACCTCCGCAATGTTGTAACTTGAGAGCGCAGTCTGTTCCAGCTACAATTAATCTACGATCCTTTAATAAAACTTCGTCGCTTCGCAAGGAAGGCAGTGGACGTCTATCAGGGTCAAGATTAATATTAGTGCTGGCCGATATTCGCATATCCTGCTGGTAATAACTGGCCGATCTAATCGCGTCCTCCGGACACCATCGAGGCCGGGACCGCCGCCGCGGTGAAATATTGAGCTGTCAAGTGTGCCGCGTGTGTGTATGATACTTGAGTGGGCCAGAAACTCACCGAACGTATCAGAGGATCGTTTCATTAATGAGTGATCAATAGCAGGGCATAATCGCGCCGACTCCAGCTTAACCGCCTGCCCACCGCGCTGTCGGCCACTTCTATTGTGCCTAATATGTTATTACCGTTAGTCCAATCGCTCGAAATTCATTAAGCACTAATTATCTCACACGCTGCTAACAATGTTATCGAATTTTCGAGGATCCCCAACGAGTGCCGCGGCTGAACTCATTAGTCCGCGTGTTCTCGCGACCGTGCCTGGCACGTTTAAGGGGGGTCACTCAAGTGAAAATGAACTACCAGTTATTTTACAGGTAAAAATTTGAAAATATGTATTTCCATATTATTTTTTACGCTGAAATGAATTATGTAAGAATTAATACAGTGACATTTTTTTTCAAAAATTTAAAAAAAAAATTTTGAAAAACTTATTCGATTTTAAAATCCATACCCTTATCTCTGTAGTATTGTATACAAAGACTGCAGAAAAAATTTCAGCTCGAAAACTTCAGTTTTGTCCGAGTTATAAAGTTTTTATGTTTTGGCGTAGTAACTAAGACGCTCCTGCTCCGTACGTTGGACCTTCTTCTTCTTGAAATGCCTGTTCTCTTCGTGATTGTGCAGTTCGTATCATTTCGCTTGCACGTTTGTATCTTTCTGAGGCTTTCTGTTTATACCTGAGTACTCGTTCTTTGTGACGGTTTTGAACAATTTTCAATGATTGTTCGCTCATTTGCATTTGGTTGTCCTTGAATGCATGTAATATTGTTTTCGTCCATCCTTCATTACATTCAGTAACAGCTTCTGCGACTGCAGCTTCAACACGATATTGAGAACCATACGCGACGATATACCACGCAGTTCCGACGGATACGAAACCACAACATTATAAATGTCCATCGGGTGAAGAATCATGGTGTTTCTACCAATCAGCAATTGCGAAAGGAAGAAAACCTGGTTCTCATGCTAAGAAAATAGGAACACCTATCAGAGAAAAATTTCTGGATAAAATATTACCAATTTATAATAGACTAAGCGATGAAAAACTGCTCCGTCGTTGTGCACAATGCCTTACGCAAAATTCTAATGAAAGTTTGCATAGCATGAATTGGCGTAAGTGCCCAAAGGATATTTTTCCTTCCAAATATCTTGTTGAAGCTGCAGTCGCAGAAGCTGTTACTGAATATAATGAAGGATGGACGAAAACAATGCATTCAAGGACAACCAAATGCAAATGAGCGAACAATCATTGAAAATTGTTCAAAACCGTCACAAAGAACGAGTGCGCAGGTATAAACAGAAAGCCTCAGAAAGATACAAACGTGCAAGCGAAATGATACGAACTGCACAATCACGAAGAGAACAGGCATTTCAAGAAGAAGAAGGTCCAACGTACGGAGCAGGAGCGTTTTAGTTACTACGCCAAAACATAAAAACTTTATAACTCGGACAAAACTGAAGTTTTCGAGCTGAAATTTTTTCTGCAGTCTTTGTATACAATACTACAGAGATAAGGGTATGGATTTTAAAATAGAATAATTTTTTCGAAATTTTTTTTTTTAAATTTTTTAAAAAAAAAATGTCACTGTATTAATTCTTACATAATTCATTTCAGCGTAAAAAATAATATGGAAATACATATTTTCAAATTTTTATCTGTAAAATAACTGATGGTTCATTTTCACTTGAGTGACCCCCCTTAATCATTCTGCCTAATTCTTCACACTCCCTTCGGCCTCTGTATGACCAAATGATTCTTCTCGGGGTGCAGGTTCGGGAAAAAAACTGGCAGAATTTTGCTCAGTACACGGTTCCTTCGGTCGTGTCCTTTTTCTCGCGCGGGATCGTGTCGCCGGTTGGAGGAAAAAGGAAGAGCAGGATTCGCTCGATCTACAACAGCCCGCAAAACAGATCACCGGTAGTTCTGGTAGGATTCAGTAACGTTCTGTATCGGTGGAAAGGATCGGTGGGCACGGCGGAAACACCGCTTGAAATCGGCCAGACACGACGCGACGCGCGGGACACGTCCGCCTCGCCGTCTCCATTTCTCAGGGAGGTTGGTGAAAAATCACGGCGAAACGATCGCCCGCATTCCGTCCTTGGCTCGTCTCTTCCCGATCCTCGCCCAGCTCCGCCGCGATCCAAGAAAAATGGGCCGTGAGAATGGACCGGAAGGGGAGCGAGAGCTCGGCGCGCCGCGCCGCGCCGCCCCGTGATTAATTTTTTTTCCTTTGTCTTTCTTATCTTGGCCGAATGAGAGCCTCGGGCCAATGGGCGGTTCGTTACGAGCCAAGGAGGAATCACCTTCTCCGCCGTGTCGAAAGCGACGGGCCCTCGGCCGAGCGATTCTTAAATTACACCGTTTCGGTGCACGTCCGAGGGTAATTAATCCAGGGGCCGCTCGAAGGCGGTCGCAGCACCGGAAATATAACTAATTCAGTTCTTCCTACTGTTCCTTTACGTCCCTGGGCTTCTTGCTTCGTCCAATCCCGCGCTCTACACAGCCATCCCTTATCTTCAATACGGACACGTGCCGCATCAGCGTCAATTAAGATTCTCCCCTTCTCTGGTGGCCGGCAAGAATCAACCGCAGGGCTAAGACTTAGCCTGGCTACCATAATTTACTTGTAGTACACGTCCAAGCCGTTTCCCGTCTTGCGCACTCGTAGCACGTAAGCAAACTCCCTTAGACATCGGCAAGAAGCGGGTATTCCGGTGCTCCGCCGCGTTTCTAGCGGACCAATCCACGGAGGCTCATCGGTCGGTGGGAAGAAGGATCTTTGTGCTTTATACTTGCCTATTCTTTCGACGGCCCTCCAGTGTCCTCCAGTGTCCTCCGTCGTTAGAAGAAAGAAGAAGCGACCCGAGTTGAAAATAATGCAAGAGGCCAGGCTCCGACGGGCCTCCGCGGCTCGGCAGCCGCCGTAAAATCTATCTCCGCCAGTCCTCCTCTGTCCCCTGGAGCCGTTTGCCAGCGAGCGCTGCTCCGTATTCGCAAGCGCATGCATCTGGCCGTGCAGTGGCGTAAACACGTCGTCTCGGAGCCGCCGGTTACGGATCCCTCGCGGAGAGGTGTCGCGCGAGCGATCGCGTAATGGGGCTGTCGTGTGCCGCAGCTGCGAGGCGGAGGA
Source organism: Andrena fulva (assembly GCA_946251845.1). Lineage (NCBI taxonomy): Eukaryota > Metazoa > Arthropoda > Insecta > Hymenoptera > Andrenidae > Andrena > Andrena fulva. The sequence continues at coordinate 52,156,147 of OX276329.1, read as the reverse complement.
GTTCGGCTGTTTGCAAACTACACGTGACCGCGTTTGCCGTATCTGCACAATCTGCATCCTCCTCGCGGTCCGCCCGCGCGCCACCCCTCAGCCGTCTGCAGGAGTCGCGAAAAACGAGCGGAAAGAGAGCAGAGGCAGGGTGGCAGGAAAGGGAAATGGAAGCGGGGGCGAGAGCATTTCGAGCGAGGGGATTTCCCGGCCGCAAAGGATCCTCGCGGAAACGATTCTTCGCGGGGGCGGGATCGTGCAAATCGTTTGGTAACGAAGTAAGCAATTCTTGGCGGACCTTCTAACGACCCACGGCAAACGGCGAGTCTGGGGAATCATTTTTCTTACCCCGGGATCGCGGAATCGTTGGTAACGCGCTCGAGAGTACGCTAACGGCGAGCTCCTGATAATAACGATACTCCGATGGTCCGTTTCGAAAATGAAGTTACTTGAATATCACTCGGGGGAAACCGGTAGCGGCCGGGAAAACGCTATGAGCATGGAATATGTATACAGCGTTTTCGGTGTATTTCACGAAAGGAATAGGAAAAGAGTACGGGCGGCACGTGCCCGCCGCGGCACATGCAAAGCTTTCGTTGGCGGGGAGACCGGGGCTGGTTGTCTCAAGGGGTAGGTTGACTAGTTGTTAATAACATTGCACCGACATATACTCTACTGCGGAAAGATTTACTGTAGAAAGAAGGCACTTCCACTATGCCATGCATTTATGTCCGAACCCGCGATCGCAAGTTTTTTAACAGTTACCAGCGTTTGCCGAAACATTGACTACGTAAGTAAATATTTTTTCTCTAAAGATTTTATGTTTTCTATATAGTTACGATAGAATAAATGTTAAGGGACTATTTTAAAGTTCGTTTATTAGACGATCTATTGGCATAGTATTTTTGTTTATACATAAATAATTGAAGTTTATATAGATTATTGAAGTCAAAATGATCGGTCGGGGCTGGTTGACTGATAACGTTAATAAGATTTTGTTTACATGTCACTATGTTATAAATACATTATAATTTATGTTTAAGTTAAAGAAATTTTCAGTTTGTTATTAAAATATGAAAGAAAGATAATTAATATTTTATAATGAAACAACTCTTGTGACATTGTGTTATTTTATTACTACTGAGATAAGTGACTAATGACATTTTCTTTACTCATTGTACCTATAGTCAACCTACCCCATACTGTAAGTCTACCAACCCCAATCATGGGGTAGTTGACCAGCATGGAAGTTGTTAGAAACACATTAAAATACCTTAATATCGTTGTCACTGTTCAGCGTTGCAATGATGCGCGGAATAATTCTTTCGGGTTTTATTAAAAATAGGAACCAATGATTTATTATCAAACAGTCTTCGAATCCATACATCTGCGATGCACATTTCTCTAGATGGTTTAGGCCGGTACACGGGCCAAAATTAGTTACGGCAATTAAGTCATAAATCGTCACTCTGAGCCAAGGTAGGCCAACTAAAAGGGTCGCTGGTCAACGCGCCCGCACGTGCATCGCAGATGTGGGGTGTCTTTCCATTTTCTCGCCGCCTTACGCCGGCAGGTAAGAAATACCTTGCCGCTAAGTTCCGGCCAGAACGATTCCCGCCAAATCGAGCCCCTTTCCCGGAAAAAGCGCGCCAAGGGCGCAGGGAATAGGTGGCGCGATTTGTGCCAGGAAAATTACCTGATTGGTCGGCACCAACACTAAGTTGGCCAATCGGGTCAAAATAGCCACTGTCGGACTCTTCTTCGTACTTCGAAGGAGTCCGCCTAATCAGTCTTCATAACAGCTCCCGTCAGGGCAGTACGGTTAGCGTCAATCCGTCAGCGCAGAACGGTTAACGCAAAGTAATTACATGTTATTCACAATTCACCGTTTTTAAACTGTTATACTTGTTTATTGCCTTAAATATATATCACTTCACTGTTTCCTTATATTTTGCATTCAACTTACTTACTAGCCCTATTTCAGTAAAACGAGTAGGGATCCGCGTAATTCCGGTGTCGATAAATTCGTAACGGAGATTTACGACCTCCGTTGACTCGACACTCATAGGTCGAGTCTCATCGTGGCTACGCGCGAACAGTCACATTGAGTCGACTCTAATAATTTAATCAGATATCCAAATGTATGCCCTATCGAATATACTATACTCGGGGCCAGATATATTGGCCGGTGAGTTTCGTGAGGGGTATTCTCCCACCACACCGTTTGCCTGCCTCGGTGCTCCTTTTCTCAACGTTTTCTGACTCACTCTCGTTCCATCTCGCTCTCGCCTTCACAGAACAAGAGTGAGCCAGAAGTGGTGGGGATAGTGCCAAGCTTCTGTCGTGTAGGTCAAACCGAGCTGTCAGCGTAGAAATACACACATCAGAATAGGTGTGCGTTAGCTCCGAAAAAATTCAGGAGCTTTATTGGTCAGAACATTGATGACTTCTTGATAGCTTCATCTCGTATTGGTAAACGCATAGCTTCGTAACGCACACAACTATTACGCTAAGAATAAATAACAGCCAAACAGCTAGGTTCAGGCGGAGCCGAGCAGCGTTCCCGTTACCCCACCATACCCTTCGGGGGCCACGAAACTCCAACTGACAAATCCACGATCGTCATATGGTGGTGGTTGATTTCTCCTCGATCGTTGCTCGCGAAAACGAATTCACCGGCCAATATATCTGGCCCCGAGTATAGCCGTTTTAATGATATTTCGTCCACATAATTTAATAAAAATCAAACGCTGAAAAACTGGCCTACCAGCCCCGGTGTCCCTATTTTCCCGTGCACCGCTCGGTCGCTCAAAGGGCCGCGGACATAAATATCGAGGGAAATAATTCGACTACGATGAGCGGAGGGAAATACTGTGCCGCTTGCAAAAATATCATGAAGCAAATGAATCGCTGCTTCCGCGCTGCATTGAACGCGTGCCTTTGCGTAATATAACACGTCGCAAATATCGGATCGACGAGAATTCGAATGGAACGTTTCACAGGTAGAGTAATCCGTAATCTGTGACCAAATGTGTGCAAGCGACACGCGTTTGATTTCAATTCGAGCTTCTTTTCCGTGCCTGGTTTTCCAACATCCCCCTTCTCGCAAGGAAAAATTTGCGATTCAGTTCGCCGTTACCTCGCCATTCTCTCCTTCCGCGGTCGTCGCGCTGTCATAATCATAATAACGAGCAGCAACGTTTAACAACTCTCCCCATAAATACATCCAAGCGAAGGGCCGTTTCCCTTCGAACGAAAACACCGCGGCGATCTCGGTACTCTCAACTGCGCGGCGAACTTCCCCAAACAGATGCGCGCGATCGAATGAGAAACGAAGGGGGCAATGCCGATCTATCGTCTCGCGATCAGGCGAGACTATTCGACCTGGCGGAAGCGGGAAAAGAGCTCAGGGCCCCCCGTTATAACGGAAGCCAGTGAAACGGTGCAGTAAAGGTTCGTTAAACGCGACTTCACTGCGAGGCATCCTGTAACGTCTTCCCTACCTCCCCCTGGTACTTGCACAAGGGCGAGAGTGCCCGCGAGCCAGAGGAACGGCGGAAGTCGATAATCGCTTGTCATGAATCCGAAATTACACGGGGATATTCCGGCACGCTCCATTTAGAAGGGGCGCAATCTAAGGGGATAATATCTGGAGTCGTTGAACATTTTTAACGATATATTCCGAAGGAACGGCCCGGTTTCCACCCCGTAAGACGCCCCCTTGCGTCCAGCAGCCATCTTTCCCGCCACCTCCTGGCTTCTCGCGAACGTGCCGGCGCGAGTTCAACGGACAACGCTTGCCGCTAAAACGAGATACTCAAGTAGAGACGGAATTTCGGTTCGGTCCCGAGGGGAGGCTTTAAAATGCCGGGCCACAACGTGATATTAAAATTCGCGACTCCGGCAGCGCGGCGGTAAGTTTACGTCTAATTAAAACCGTGGCGGCCGCGCGTCTCTGTATACCTCGCGGCGAAAGAAATTGCGCTGGAACGCGTAATTGTTAAATGAGTAACGAGTTCTATTTCGACGCCTTGTTGCCCGCCGTCTGCCGCTGGCAACATCTTTCTCTACTTGCCGCGCATTCACTTCGTTAAGGTCTTTCAAACGGGACGCTTAGTTCCGCGGCTAACTCTCGAAGAATATTTGCCAAGTCTTCGTGACGGCTCGGATAGACAGACCTAACGAATTCGATGGAAGGAAGCATCGATGGGTCTCAGTTTCTATTATAAATTTGAGCATCGATGTAGGGGTAAACAGTGTAGTTGTTGGCCACCTAAGTCAGAGGTTCACATAAGCGTTGAATTATAAGTCTTATTTTGCTATCTTTAAGAACACAATTAGTGTTAATAGCTTTAAACGACTCTAAAAGTCTAGAAATACAATTTGTTTAAAGAAAGAGTAGAAGGTTCCACAAAAATTTTACACAAAATACGTTTTCTATGAAAAAACATAGTTATTGGCCAGACGAATGCAATGATTGGCCGATCGTATGGCAGTTATTGGCCACTATTTCATAACCTATATGTAACATATATCCTACCTAATTCTTAATGCTCTAAGACCTAATTATGAAATAATGTAAATGTAAAAAAATGAATTGATTCTTTTCGCCATGGTTTAAAATCAAAAATTCCTAAATTATATTCATAAAATGAAACTAAATGTAATATGATAGTATTACATTATTAAAATATGTAAACTATAATACCTTTTCTATTTAAATGTTTCTATATTAGTTAGTATTGTAGTATTGCACCTCCTTTTACATCGTATTAATAGCATTTTCTTTTAAAACATAACCCTGAAACGGCCAAAGCATGGCGAATGATGGCCAACAACTGTTTCACTGTTTCTATAATGACTGTCAGCTACCCATTGGCCTCGTGGCCAATGACTGTCCTAAACCATTATTTACATTACAGTTCTTGGCCACCTATAATTTTTGCAATAATGTATAATTTTAATGAATAAATAATCCTTTTTTATAAAGTTTAAACCTTTATTTGTCTATATAACGAAAATGAAACTTCTATATATATCATAAGTGTAGGGATGTTAGGTGAGCAAGGCAGGAGTAAATGGTACACTCGTGGAAAAGTAAAGATAAGTATTTATTAAAAGAATATGATCAGGCAACGATGCCTCTCGTTCGACGGACTCTGCAGGACTGCCTTCATTCATGCTTATCTTGCGCTCCCCGACATTCACACTTACACACACTCTTGACACTCGCCTCAGTCACCAAAACTCTCCACGTGCATTCTACGAAACCATTCAAACCTCACACCCCTGACGCATTCGATACTCTACCATAAACATCCGCTCTCGATCCCAATCGCTCTGGTCCAAACATACTTTATCAAACGAACAGTCTTCGCATTCCCACATAAGTGCATTAAATTATCTAAGAATTGCCTGATGTAACCGTATGGCTATTCAATTGAATCACTGTAGTTTTCAAGCATCGATTTCAAGTTGTCTATTTTTTACACGTAGTGTAACAATGATTAGCGAAATAGTGATTGCATTCGACGCATGAAAGAAGAAGGTATCTGAATATGTTCATTATAAAAGGCATAATGTACACTGTTTCTTAATATTCATGCTTTTTTAAAAAAAGGCCAATCACTGCCAGGTGGCCAACAACTACACTGTTTACCCCTATCTGGCGACGGGGACGGAAGCCCGCTTCGTATTTCAAAGTCCGCCAATTTCTGGACCGGTGACTAACGAAACGACAATGCCCCGGCGCGAATTATGAACGAACAGTTTATCAGGCTGATCGATCACGCCTGCGGCCCCGGTATCGGGGCACGGTATCGAAGCCGGATTAACGATAACGGCTGACACGATCCGCGATACAGCTTCCCGTCGTTGCACCGCGTCGATTTATAATCGAGCTTTTATTAAACATTTCCGGGCACCGTTTCGAAATAGAACGAGAAAGGCCGGCGATAAAGCCCGCGAAGTTTGCCCGCTTGATGGCCACGTTTCGCGGAACGCTCGACGATTGCCGGGATCAAGGGGATTCGGTGTTTGGACTTGGTCAATTTTTGCGGCCAGCTTCCTTTATTTTTCACCAAGTGCTAACACAGTACGCCCAGCTATCCCGGCAGGATCATCCGCGGGCTGAATCGTAAAACCTGCGCGTCAACTTCCGTGAGTAGAGGGGCTGAAATCGACTTTGCCCGGAATATCAGCGGGAAACAGAATTGTTAGTACGTTGTATCGGAGTTGGCACTGGCAGAAGCGTCCCGGCGGCGATTTTCAGATTCCAGAAATGATTTCGGCTGCGTAGTTGGGAAATTCATCGTTCATCACCGTCGAAGGGGATTATAAACGTTCCCCGGGAAATATGCTGCCTCTCGCCGACCGTGTCGCACCTCTGTGTTTTCTCGGCCGAAACTGGCATCCGTTTTAATTAAAGGGCTGATATTAATTTAGCGGTGGCCGCTGAGAAAATTATTAACCGTTCCTTGCGACGAATGCGACGGTTTTCGAGCTGCTGACGGGGGGGCCGGGACTTTCGAGGCGGCGAAAGGCAAAGGAGAGGCGCAGACAGATTCATTTCCTCGAGTGTCCGAGAGTCCATCGAACGCGACTTAGGGGCGGTGGCGGTGTAGGGGGCTGGAAACGAATCGAAGCGGAATTTAATTCTACTTAAACTCGGCTCAACGTGTCCGTCGAACCGACCAGTTTGAAATTCGTTCGAAACTTCCTATCAAAGTCTAATTTAGGGTACAGTGAGCCGAGCTGCGTCTTTTGTCGTGTTACACGTAATAACAGGGGTCGTCACTGCGCTGCGAAAGCGTAAGATTGTATCTGCAGAAAGTTCGAAAGAACGGTCATTCCAGTTCGCTAAGTGGTAACGCAGAATCGATTACTCTTGCATCGATGCTTTAAACATTTCTACCCCCATAACCAACTCAAAGTACTCTGCTCGGAAAACTTGCATTGTAGATCATGTAATAATGAAATGCGAAAAGTGGGTTCTTGGAAGCGGGGTTCAAGAATGCAGACTTCGGTGTAAGCCTGAACCGTTCGATGCAGAGGTGAGGATGTTGATCTTTTTCAAACTGCAACTACGCATTCGAAAATCATTAATTCGAACAGTAATGATTTATGAGGGTAGGGGTGAGAAACTCCCCGGCGCAAAACGAGACCGTCATTTCCGATAAAACTTCAGAAGCGATATTGAACTTTCGCGGAAGTTGCGCGGGAATTTTCGGCCCCCCACGTGAGCTATTTAATCGCATAAATTAAGCGCTGCCGTCGCTCGGGAAACAAATTTGCCAAAACTTTGATTACGTTAAACAACACTGTGCGTGTTTGCCGATGAAAAACCCAGTTAAACTTTCGTTGAACAGGTTTGCCCGATCGCTGCGCCGTTTACTTTGGATCCCCGTTCGACAAATACGACTCATAACAGTATATATAATTCTGCAGTAATAATAATTCAATCGCCATTGCGTTAACTTTGATACAAAATAAGAAACTTATAAATATAAATGTGAAAACCCCGTCTGACAATCTTACGAAGCGAAAGCGTTTTTATAATCAGTAAGGCAATCTCTAAAAACAATTAATACAATTTTTATATTCAAATTGTAGGATCACGGAAAAAAGGAAGTCGCCTCAACGGGACTCGAACCCGCGATCTCTAGGTTTGCGCGCTGGCCAGCCGCCTAAACCACCTCGGCTACCGCCGACTTCCCGTCCTCGTTCTTCCGTATCCGCCTCTTATGTTATGGGGGTTCCTGATCCCACAAAATATATGATTTTACCCTTTTTCTGTATTGACAAATATTATTTATCACATCTCCCTGTAAATATTCATTCAAATCGTTGGAGCGGTTTCGAGATTTTATGTCTACCGCTGTGGAAAGCGTAGTTTATGGGAAATCGCTTTTAAAGTTAGCCATGCAGTTTTGTCGTACTTCACGCGTTAATAATTGCTACCTGCGGGTTTCGATCGATGGCTGGTCCATACCAGAGTTGGGCATCATTCGACTAAAAAGTAATTGAAATAACGTTTCGACTAAAGCTACTTCAACTTTTTCCTTAGTCGACTAAAACTTACCTGAGTTAACTTTAGTCGAGGCGCCAGAGTTGAAGCTGGTTAGTCAAGAGCCGTTAGTCGTAGGTTGTGACTATCGTTGATCAGCTGTCATTCTATTATTAGTCGAGGAAACGACTAACCGGCGAAAGCCTTTGCGGCCTGACCCGCGCGTGGTCGCCTACCGGTCAGATTCTACAGAATCTGAATTTGTTTATTTTTCATCGTATCAATATGAAAGTGACGCCAATGGATTCTTGGTGTTCTCCCGATTAATTGGACAGAAAATAATTTAAATCGGACTATTTTTAACGAAACGGGCTTTGAATTCTGCAAACAAATTTCTCACGTAATATCCTTAATTATGGCCCGAATTATATCATTTTTGGGCCCATTTTCATCGGGAAGACATGAGAAATCGATTGGTAATACTTTTATTAACACTTATCAAAAACAGACAGATTTTATGTGGCCCGTCGGTTTTATTGCTCTCGGCTGTCAACGGGCGGTCTACTGGGGCCCGAAGGTCCTCGCTCGCAAGCGGAGAAAGCAAGGCTTCTCAACAATCGAAAGATTGTACATACATATTCTTTCTGATGCTTTCGCCTACAATTATTATGGTGGGTTAATTAACAAAAAAAAAACAACAGTTTGCCAACGAATATTTAATGTTGGGCCTGCAATTATTATGGTTGGTTAATTAACAAAAAGTTACGACAGTTTGCCTACGAATATTCAATTTTGGGCCTACAATTACCATCGTCGGTTAATTAACAAAAAATTTACGACGATGATTAAATGTCATCTTACAACGCGTCAGAAAAATTGCTACATCCAGAAACGTGTTATTATATGTATGTAGAATATGTATGTACAATCTTTCGATTGTTGAGACGCCTTGCTTTCTCCGCTTGCGAGCGAGGACCTTCGGGCCCCAGTAGACCGCCCGTTGACAGCCGAGAGCAATAAAACCGACGGGCCACATAAAATCTGCCTGTTTTTGATAAGTGTTAATAAAAGTATTACCAATCGATTTCTCATGTCTTCCCGATGAAAATGGGCCCAAAAATGATATAATTCGGGCCATAATTAAGGATATTACGTGAGAAATTTGTTTGCAGAATTCAAAGCCCGTTTCGTTAAAAATAGTCCGATTTAAATTATTTTCTGTCCAATTAATCGGGAGAACACCAAGAATCCATTGGCGTCACTTTCATATTGATACGATGAAAAATAAACAAATTCAGATTCTGTAGAATCTGACCGGTAGGCGACCGCGCGCGGGTCAGGCCGCAAAGGCTTTCGCCGGTTAGTCGTTTCCTCGACTAAAAATTGAATGACAGCTGAAACCACGTTACTCACAACCCACGACGAAAGGCTCTTGACTAACCAGCTTCAACTCTGGCGCCTCGACTAAAGATAAGTTACATCAACTTTAGTCACCCTTTGACTAACGACTAACCGTAAGGACCTTTTAACTAGATGTTATCTAGATATTAGCTTTGCCCAACTCTGGTCCATACATTACACCTTCCTCTGGTAGATCAAGGTCCTCTATGGCCTTTCTTTTTCTTCTGATTTCAATTCTGCCTTCTTTCGTCACAAGTGAGTCACGGCGCGGCATCCACTCTCGTGTGGAGGCTCGCACATTTTCGGCTGTAATTTCTTCAATTCGTGGAATTTCTGGTTGCGCTTAAAATACGTAGAAAAGATGTAGCTAGCGGAATATGCAAGACTCGAATTTTCGAAGATCCTGGGGGTAACCTACTAATTAGACGCTGGACTAAGGACACTGTTTAGAGCTCTTCATCCTAGACCGACATCTAGGAAACTCTACCAAGAACTATAAAAATTCTATGCATTAAAATGGTGTCACAGACGCGCCGCGAGCGTCCAGAAGGAATTCGTTAATATCCTTTGCCAGCGTCGCTAGCGCTGCCAGATTTATTCGGCTGATTACCGGGGAGAAGTTTGCATAACGTAGCCCCGAATCGGCGAGAAGTTTTGCCAACTTTTCTCCTCGCGCTTCTCGCGGCTGAATCCATTACGCGGATCCAAGGGGAAACTGATACAGGTATACGGAAGAAGAAGCCGCGCCGAATCGCTCTTCTTTATACCGAGCTGGCAGGGGAATATCTCGCGGAGGAGACGGCGATACGACTCGGAGAGCGGTGAAACTTTTCCAGGTACAAACATTGTCGTCCAAGCAGAGGATCGTAAGAAAGTAGCGTCGTTGGGACGTCGTGTAAGTTTCCCGTCTGCTCGCGCATGCTTTACAGCCGGGATCGCTGAACTTTCTCGACGTTGCAGCGCGATACGCACAGCCTCGTCCCTCGGACCTGGCTCTCGAGGAAGACAAAGGGTCCGGTGGATCGGAGGATCGGAGCGAGATTATATAATGCAGCGTTTCGTAAACGAATTAAGCCTCGGAAGCCGTAGCCGATTAAAATCCCCGGGAAAGCCACGAAAGCGGATCATCGATGTCGCGACGGGAGGAGCAAGTTCGATGGTTGTCACCCCCGATATTTCGCAATAAATTAGTGAGTACACGCGGGTTTCCTTGCGAGTTTTCGGCGGTGGCTCGACTAATCTCGGTAAGAGCAAAGTCCCGACGCGTCGGAACTTCGACGGGGGAAGTTGCTGTTTAGCGCTTTATACGTTCGACGATAGTCTGCGGCAGTGCTCGCGCGGCTGTTTCGACTGGCTCGCCATCTTTAATCCCGGGGATAAGGAACAGCCCCGAAAAGGAGCGCCGTTCCTCAAGAGCTGACGTTCCCGCCGCTTCGCGGCAGCCTTCCATTGGCTTCCGCTTCCATTCAATTCGTTTTATCGAACTTCGCCCTGATTAATCCGCCAACGATTCGTCGGGCGATTGCTAAATGCGGGGAGCATTGGCTGGCCGCGATCATAGACAGTGCAACTTCAGGAACGTTGGAAGAATGAACATTTAAATTATACTTTTCCAGCTAACAATCCCCGCGCAATCACGAGCAATTAATTCGTCAAATTTAAACCTTCGCTGTTCCCCGTGGAAATCTAAATAGAAAGAATATCCTACGTGACGAAATTATAAAATACGAGCATGGAACAGTGCGAGCAAAGGAACTACCTAAATGCGAGTGAAACAAAATCCAGCGTGTCTCTGAAACGTTGGGGAATAAAATCGCTGGACACTCTGAGCCACTTTCCCGTGCGTCCGCGAAAATCTGAGAGTTATCCAAACAGAATTCGCCAGGGGTTTAACTTTTCGTTCGGGCGAAACTGCCCGCTGACAAACGGCGGACGCGCCGCGTCACGCAACAGCGGCAGAAAGGAACGCGAGGGGGTGGACTGCCGCGGGGCGGAGGAGAAAAAACCGTTTCCACGCTTCCTTTCCCCTTTCTTCCGGGATTTCCAGCAGTTTTATCGCGCCGATTTTCGCGTACAACGACGAAACGAGGCGGCGGCATTACCAGCCGTCACGCACGCGTGTGCAGCAACATAAATCGTCACGTAGTATCACTTAGGCCACGCATACGTGCACTCGTGAATTACTACGTGCTCTCCTACGTACGCTTTATCCCGCCACGTCTCCATCCGTTGCACACGCAGCCGATCTCTCTTCCTCGGAATAGCTCTAGCCCGCCTCCCTGCCCCTGCGCGCGCTCGCCCCTCGCCGCCCCCGCCTTGTTCTCCACGCATCCGCGATGCATTTGGCCGGGCTGATGTATCGCGCAAAGTGATACGTAAATTCTAACAACGTTCTCCCGTAGCCAATAGCTTCCGCTCTCTATCGTTCGTTTCTCCCATTCGTTTCCGAGAGGGAGACGGGATTCGTACTGATTAGAGGACAGCGCGAGATCGACGCGCCTGCAATGTCGTTTCTTTGGCGATGCAACTACCTGCGAAGCCAGTGATTCCTTTACAGTTTCGCCAGCGAGTAGATGGCTCTGATATTTCAGGTTGATAGAAATCTGGTCCTGGGATTAAAGGTTTTTTAGGGGTGGATCCGAATGATTCAGGGATTCGGGAGAGAGAGTAAAGTGAAGTGGTTGCTTCGGAGAGTAAGCTCCTACTAACAACACAAGATTAGATTTCGAGATGAAGAGTGAGAGTAGTATCGAACGGCGCGTAATGAAACGCTGTGTCTGACCGTGCGCCGACCACTACTACTTGCGCCGCACTCGAAACTCCGTAATTCGCTATCGAAAGGAACGGCACGAGGTGACGAGTGCCCCGACAATGAAGGGACCCGGTCACGGGGCGAAACTTTCCCAGGGAATTCTGCAGAGTCATTTCCGCAAACGATAATATTAACATTTAAAGTAAGAGGGAAAGAAAAATGAGCACCAACTTTGCTTCCCTCGGTGAAAAGTTTAAAAAAAATAAAGGTCTGGCAGGTCGCGCCAAATTGCCAGGAAAATAAAATAATAGGGAAAGCTACATCGCCGCGCGGAAAACTCGTGTCCCCGTACCAGACCCAATTTCGCCTTTTCATTTCAACTCCAGGCTCCTTCTATAATTTAACAAACTTAGGAGCGAGATTTATCATCCCTTTAAAGACTCCCGATGCATCACGCGAGGTTTTTACGCGCTGGCTTCCATCGGGCAGGAAACAAAGTGGATTCCGACGAGGTGAAAAGTAGCGCTGGCGGTTAAAGGAACGAATGGGGCTCATAATTTGGTGAGATGGACACTGGGTAATGCTGATGCATTACGAGGATGCGTTAACTCCGGCAACACGTTCTCGCGGCTGATGTGCCGTCAATGCTCAAAGTGTCTCAGGATACGTGGAGCCGTAAAACGTGAATCTATAGAAAAAAATATATAGTCCGCGTAAAAGTTCAGTCATCCGTAAAAGGCACTGAAACTTATCTTTCTCTCTTGAAGCAGGCGCGTCGATACAATACGGCTCCCTTCGGTAATTCAAAAATCTCACGCTCCCCTTCGTTTCGCGTGTCACACATAGAAACGCGAAGCGGACCGGAGGCTTCCGAATGTCGTCATTTCGCTGACACCGAAATACAGTGGCGATAAATTCTGCCGAGCTGAAGAGTCCAACTGATTAAACGCAGAAGAGATGGAAACACTTGCCGAGTCAGACGCGTTCGAGAGGAGTCACAAACAATCGAGCGGTGCGAAGAGAAGAACGTTAATCGAATGAACGGCAGTTTCGCGTCTGTTAATTTAAACAGGCAGAAATTATATAAAGAGAATATTGAATTTCACAGAAATACAGTTCCCCCTGAGCGAGTGCATTCGCGTCCGATAACCTTCCACCGTGCCCGGCTTAAATTCGTCTCGATAAATATTAATCGTCGAGCAGGCTCACCGCCGCCGAGCGCCGGTAGAAAGTGGATCGCATGCATATTGCAGCGCCGCTGCACACGCGTGCGCATATCCGTAGTGCATTCGACGTGTGCATAAGTCGAAGGTGTTCGTAGAATAAGAGAGCAGAAACTCGCTGGGATGGGCGAGACAATGCGAACGTAAGAGGGCACGTACCGCGGATAAACGATATTTCGACACCAGGGTAGGCTCGAGGGTGCCCCGTGAATACAAAGCGCGCAAATGGAATTATTATTTCACGCTACGATACAGACTCGCTCCTCCAAGAACTGTAACCGTGACTCCAGTAATTCCTCTCCCATTACAACAATCGCGTTGGATTAATCTTCGGGATACAAAGGTACCGTTTCGGAGACTGAATTACAATTCCGCATACGCTGGGGGTCGAAAGTGACTGCGTTCCGCGCCGTTACTCGCAGCGACGCCGACGGGGCTGGGAAGCTGCATTTCGGGATAATTCTGCAAGCGCAGACAACGGCGGAGAAACTCGAAACGGTCCTCTCGAGGAATAATGACAGCTCGGGGGAGGAAAAAGCTTCAACGCGGGATCGTCCACTCTGCTGTCAGACGCGATCGAAGAAAGGATCGGAAACTCGCGATACACTCGACGCTGTCGCGCGGGGGATGCTCCGAGAACAGTTTGCTCGGCGTCCAGCGTTAATGAACCCCCGCGCACGGAGAGCCCGGAGCTGCCGAGAATTCGGGAGTCCCCGAACTCGGGCGGAGGCGCTCGTTTCCGTCGTTCAGCCCTAAAAACAACGAGACGACACCGAATAGAGAGGCACCAGGCTGGTGTGTTAGGGTAGTTCTACAAACAGGGGCGCGCGAACCAAATTCTCTTGCACGATGCTTTCCTAGCCAGACTACCGAGCCAACCCCGCACATACACATCCTCTTAACGGGGGCCGAACTAATGCACGTGGGAACTTGGGCACATTACGACAGCTAGCGTCGATCGGCTAGCAACGTTGAACAACTGGATCAGACTGCGGCACCCCCGCCAAATTGTAATGGCGTCGTATTATCTTGGACCGACTGGTCTCTCGATTACGTTTCCATTCGTTCGCTCCCTCTCTCCGCCCCTCGCTGCCTCTTCGTTATCTCCAGCCCGTTCCATCTATCTGCCGCGAGATCGAAATGAACGCCAGTGTGCAGGAGTCGGACGAGATTTTTTATCACCGCCGTAAAATCGTGACGATCGGTTTTCCAGCGCGGGGCGAACGGGTTGCTGGCTTTCGCGCGGACTTCTAATTGCTCTATCACGGGCTATGAATTTAAGAAATCACGGGCACGAACCACGATCGTCACCGGAGTTCCGAGTAACTTCGATTTCACGCCACACGTGCCTGCTCCCTGTTTCGTCCCTTCTGCCCGGGTAGTTGGTATCGAATTCACCGCGTAAAAAGTCATTCATAATTCCTTGGAAACGTAGACAGGCCGTGTCGCGCAGTGTCCCGCTGCACCCACGTCTTGATTCGCGTTCAGTTCGAAAGCAGCTGTCGGTTGTTGGAAAGCTGCAGCGCCCTCCGCGGAAACTTAAGAGCAAAGTTACCCAGAGCCCAAACTCCAACTTGATATCCCGCCCAGCCGCACGTACACACGCGCGCACACCAGTCGCCCGCGCGGGCGGGACTCGGCCAACCCCCTTCGCCATCGCACGGGGGTTTACCTTTATTTTTATGTAGCGAAGTTGGAGCAGTTGTCGATCGTCGGAACGTTAAACCTCGAGCACCGCGAGGAACCGGAGAATAAACGAGCCCGAAAGGGGGATGGAGACTCTTCAGTTGCACGTTAATTCGACGCGATCGCTTCTTCGAAACCGGAACCACGCCGGAGGATTAGGGTAGAACTTCTGGGATCAGAAGCGTCAGCTCCATCCCGCTACATTCGAGTGTACTTTCATTTATTACCGGAGGTTAACTCAAGTAACTATGTATATGTGTGTATATTCGATATGCGAGCAGAAGTCTACGTCAAGTCTCCATCTCTCCCTTGTGTACAATCTCAACGATCACCACCAAATACCCCATCGAATCGCCATTCCAGCGTCATCGGGGCCCGCCTCCGCACAAATCATCGACCGCAATAGCGTTGCGAACCGTCGCGTACGGTTATTCGAGGCCGGCGAAATTATTTAACGGAATAGTAATTAGAGCCCGCGCGTGCCAGCCAAGAGGAACGATGAATTTGCCGCCTCGGCCCCCCCGCTGAATAGCATGCCGATTGTAGCGTTCAGCAAATAAGATACAATTTACACCGGCAAGCGTGACCCTCTGCGGTGCTGTCGCGTTAACGAAATTGAGAGTGAACTTATTACCGGGCAACTCTGCGCTAACTGAGAGGATTACGCCGCGCGGCGGGTCGTTACAAACGCGTGCCGCAAACAGAAATTTATGGCGCGTAATTGACGGGCATAGCCGCGAATAAATACAACAGATACCACCGTAGATCATGCGAGTGGAACGACGGGGGTTAATCCACGTACACAAAGCTGACACCTAGAATTATAGCGCGCGCACGCCAGCGACAATGGCCGACGGGAGACGGGCGCGCGTTTACGCACGTGCACCCTCTTGTGTGCTCTGGGACTTCTGAGGGACAGCTGCCTTCATGCAAGAAAACCAATTACCGAATTACCCTGCAACTGCTCCCGAAACGACACGCAATTAATTCCTCCAAATTCATGGTGTCACGCGTGCAGAACGGGGTCCCTCCAGGCTTCTGGTTACTTTGGAAATGAATTAACGAGACTTCATACCCAACCGTGAAGGACTAAAACTGTTCAACGCGGAACAATCAATTGAGGCTCTCGCACAGAGCCTCGTGCTTCCGAGGAATAATCACCCACGAAACAAGCCTTGAGCTTTGGGGAAGGGAAATAGTACAGGTATAATAGTACTCGCAGCCTGAGGAGTATCTCTTTAGACCGCACTTCTGCCCCACAATATAGCACCATCCAGCATATCCGTGGATATTTGCGCGATCAGAGGATCTAGAGTGGCAATCACGAAAGCAGAAATTCGGCTGAGCGGTGGACAGAGAGCGGGCGCGGGTAAATTAAATCATCTTGCCGATCTCGCGACAGCAATTGACATCAAGAGGGCAAAGTAGCGATGTGCGAGGTAGCGTAGGTGCGAGCTCTATGAAATTGTTTCGCGTACATGCCCGGGGAATCTGTGTGACGTTCCCGCACACCCGTTCAACCTGCCACCTACGCGCGCAAACAGCCCAGTGTCCGGTTAATTTATGCTCGAACCATATCCACGTACACGGCCGGAATACGGGACCGCCGCGTGCATTACATAAACTCGAAACATGCCGCAGAGGGACGGCTGGTCGTAAAGGCTGATGGAAACGGGCTCATCAGCTTCCGTATAACCGCCGATCCTTTAACTCGCTCGGTTTAATCTTTGGCGCTTGATCGGCGATACTCGTGTCCCCGATTCTCGGCCTGGCCTTGAGGAGCAGATCGCTTCGAACGGCTATCAGACAGTGCGACACGTTTGATGATGTCTTTAGCGCTCGTATCGCGATCGTATCGCGACAGAGATCGACTGTCCCTTCCCTGGGGCTGCTAAATGAGGCTTCGCGTACAGTAACGTGATAATTTGGCTCTTATAGTGCCAATGTTTAATATTTATTTAGTTACAATTATTTGTTAAATAAAGAACTGATACGCAAGCATGTAAAAATTGATAAAATACGGTGCCTTCTTAATTAATTCTTCCTTGCCAGCCAATTATTATTTTATAAAAAGAGTAACGCTTATTAACCACCTATAGTTTAGGGGGAAAACTCCAGGAAACTCTAGCAACTATTAGGCGCTACGGTAAAGGTTACTTTGTGGTGGTCACCCTTATTGCTTCCACCGATGAAAAGCTCGCTGCAGTTGCACGCAATTATTCCACCGTTGGCTAATTTTAATCTTCGAGCGACTAGCGGGGGAATTTGTTCTTTTTCCTGCCCAGCCGAGTGATGGAGTAGCGACCACCAGGCTTCCAGCGGATGGTCACGGGATTCATCCATAATGCAAACACTTTTTTCGGCTACTTAAGAGCTACTGAAGTAAGTAATCGGTCTGGAAAAGCGACACGGTCGACGGATTGCGTGGCTATCGATTTCTACTTAGAAGAAATTCCAAAGAGGGAGTTGAAAGACGTATTTTCATTTGGGATACTTAACCGGGTTAGTGTCTCCTCGTCTCATCCAATATTCATTTCACCCCTGAGAACCCTTAATCCTGGAGACTCGAGTTCTATTCACCGTCTTAACAAAATACACTTTTATTCCCGCGCGGAATTCATCCTGTACTTTTAAATCGCGCCTAAACGATTCGGCGATTCCCTAACAGAGATCAAATTGCTCGCGCGAGTCATTTAACGCGAACAGTGGTGAAATACTCCGCTCGAAGTAACACGCTTCTTTGGTTTAAAGTTGCGAGTAAGTGGTATTAGACTGTCTACGGTCAGGCGCCGCGAGGTCTGCCCAGATACTGACTTACTCTACTGACCACTAACCGCAGCGTCCAATTCATCGAATTACAGGGCTCGCGATAAATCACAGGCCCTCCTTTAATTCTCGTAAACTAACGAAACCACCGTTGTCACTGCTCCCGTCCTTTAAGGGGCTACAAAATAAAACCCCGTGTTCCGAGGTTACTCGTCGGAACAGATATTCCGGACGATATCAAAGCGTCTGTGGCTGCTCGGTCGCGCTGGGACGCGAAATCGGTTTCATTCAGACACAGCTGCTCGATCTCGGGCCTCGAATTTCACGGCTCACTGCCCCGATCTTCACTCTTCCCTGGACCGGGAGATCTCTCGAAAGCGTGTCCTCTTAAATACGCCGAGACTCCGAAAGAGGCGGGTCGATCGAAAGCAAATTAATGATTCAGGTTAGCTCGCGACAAAATGGAAAACAGGAAAGTTTCACGGCGAGGAGAAGACATTGAAACGACCGTGATAAAGTCCGGCCATCTTTACATTTCTAAGAAATGTAACCCTCCTAATTGAACGAGTAATTTCCACGAGGTTGCGTTATTTGTTTTTTGTAATCTGCAGCGGGAGTACCGGTGCAGAGGTCAATTAATTAAAATACGAGGCAGCCGGTGTACTAAAAGCTCCGTCGGGTTGCGTCTCCGCAGGCCCCGAACACTTTTTAATTCCTCTTTAACGCTGGCCTCGCCGCGACGTCCGGCTGACAGCGTAATCTTAATTATTTCCGCGCGCAGAGACGCGAAAGCCCTCCGTCACAGCTTCATCCCCCCGTTGACGCGAACACGACGAGTTCCCTATAACAGCCGCTAAGCCGCGCCGTGGGCACATTAATTCTTAACGCCAAATTGGCATCGCGTTAGCGCCGCTCCGTCACTGTAATACCGTGATTAACTGGGACACACCGGGCCCACCGAGCCATTCGTTTGTCCCGACGGCCGCGCCGGAAATAATCGAATGTCCCGATATGTAGCTTGGATTCATCGCTTCCCGCTGCCGACGAAATTCAGCGTGTACTCGCCACGAACACCTCTGCGGGTGAAAAATAAGAAACCCGAGGCCATGTTAAACAGTCCCGCCAGGGGTTGGTCAACGGGACTTTCGATTCGGGGGAGGAAATTTAGATTAAAGACCCGAGGGTCCTTTAGTCCTTGCTGGCTACTCTTCGGGAATCTCAGCAGGATGATTAGAAAGAGAGACTAGAAACTTTCGCTTTTAACACTTCGTGGTCACACTTCTGTACAGTTCCGCGGTGGTCGCACCGGGTCAAATGGACCCGGCCGATTTTTAAACAGTTACCGTACGAACTGTATCAGTCCAATCGAGTCCCAAAAATTATAATACACACTTTGAGCATTGTAGAATATGGAATAGTCGTGTTTTATAAAGAAATGAAATGACAACATGTACCAAAAAAATCGGAAAGATGTAAAGTCCTGAAAAATGAGTTTTTTGACCAAAACAATAATGCCTTTTTTATTTTTCAAATAATTTTCATAGAGATTGTGGCTGATACTAATAAGATGTAGTCCTTTTAGAAAACATACAGTTTCATACTGCGCGTTTCAAAGAAGGTATTTATTTTGCGATCTGAAGATTAAGGTTGTGCTACCTTGCTATCACTCGTTTCAACTAAACGGGCAGTGGTTTGTCGACAAGTCGCCGGGCGTTTGAGTAATTTTTGAATAATAAAGAGCGCAGAGAAGGTAAATGATCAAACGATATATTTTCGATTTTAACGCGTTAATTGAAACTGCATTTCGTACTCGGAAACGGTCCGCAGCCGTGCTGGAAGCTACGTGCGCGTTTTCAATTTCAAATTAAAATCGCGTCACATCGTTTGATCGTGACAGAAAGTATTGCGTAAACGAGGGGGAAATATACGGACGAGTGGGAAGAATGTTTTGTTCCGGGTGCATTGAAAATGAAATCTGCCAGGGCCCCGCCTTTGTCACAAACAAGCGGAGAATTAAAACTGTATCTCTGCTTTGTCCGGGAATAATTGAAACAAGCCGCTCGACGCCGTTTACTCGAAGCGACGAGCGTCAATTTAGTGGTCAACCCCGTGCTTGTTCCGCGACGCGCACTTTTTACAACACTCCGCCCTTTAATCAATAATACCTACATTACGTTCACTGCTATTTCTCATGTAATAACTGCTTGCAATTATCGGCTAATATCGACGAATTAAAAGTGTTGGTTTCCTCCATTCGAAATACAGATTACTGACAAGCCAAACAAATACACAGCTCCGCTAACGCCATAATTTCTTAACGCCAAAGAAATCAGAAACCATTATCAACCCCCGTTCCCCAGATCCAAACGAATCCAGTCGACTTAGAATATAATTACGCGAGATTCCATTCGCGCGTCAATGTCAAAGACAGAAAACTTCCGAGAGGACCTGTCTGGCTCGCGATATGAACAGAAAGCCTGTTTGCCCCTGGACAATATCACCCCCTTCGTTTCGTTTTTAAATTAAACATTCCCACCGACGCGCCACCGTCCGAGAATGTTGATTACACTTTGATCAGTTCGTGGGAAAATAATTTCGCTCTTAAAACAACTGCATTTAACTCTGGGAAATAGAATCTTTTGCGGGCAAACGCTGAATGGAATTCGCGGAACGAAACGCTTCTCCGTCCGCGGAAAATTCTGCAGAAAATTCTCGGCCAAGTTTTCACAAAACAAGGGTGAATAATTTCATGGGGTGAATTCAATGAAACTTCATTACGCCCCAAAGAGAGCTATTCCGCTCGTACAATTAATAACGTCAATGGAGTAGCGAGAAGCAATCTGGGCACTGATGAATACGCGAAGTTCTAAGCGAACTGCTCGTATCAAAAGAAGCCCCACGTCACTCTACGGTAGGTAAATCGCCAACAAAATCACTTCATTACCGTCCGAATACACTGTACAGTTCGCGGCTGTTTTATCAGGTACGCACAACTCAAACGATTGTGGCCATTCGAAATTCGATCGTAGCTTACCACAATTGGCCTTCTTTCGCCGCTAACACTCTGCAGTATTTCATGAACATGGTTTAGGGCACTGCCAAACCACAGGCTCCTGTCTAGAACACGTCTATTTCGCGAGGAAACGTCAATGCGACGCCATCTAATACGGGACACGTTCACGCAGTCCTGCCACAAAATTTAATTCACATTGTTTCTTTGAAATTTTGAAATAAATGCGTATTTCTTTGCCGTACAGATTTCGACTAACAACGAGCGTCTTATATTTTAATCTGTACTGTACAATGTTAGCGACGTGTAGCGTGCGTAGCGTCGAATTTCGAGCGGAGCAGAAGGCGACCAGGTAGGGTCATAAAGTTCAACCGAAGGTTTCGTGGCCATTGGTTTTTGCCAGGTGACGAAACCTCCCTTGTCTCAGGGCTCGGGGTTTTTCCCAAATTTGTGTGCGCGGTACGCGTTTCCTTCGGTTTTGGAAGGAACGCGACCGTTGTCGGCATTCGGTTAAAAGACAGCGTCTTGAGCGGTTGTGCTCTTCGTCCGCACGACATTTCTTTTAAAGAGGTTTTGATTTTTCAATCTCCAATAAAGAATCTTTGTTGAGTTATTATTAAGACGCGTAATTATTACCCTTACGTCTCCCACCTCAGACGAAAGAAGGCCAACCGTGGTAAGCTATCACTAGCCGTGTGTACATGTCTTAGTCCGAATGAAGACGTTCGTTGCACGTGTGCCTCCGGGAGGCGAAGTATTTTCTGTCACCGGGGGACAAGGCTTAATTGCGTATTCGGTGTTTCGGACGTAATTAACATGCCGCCGATACGACGGGCTCTGCGATAATCGTCTTACGTGGCTCGGCGCCGCGTGCTGCAGCCCTTTGAATGCAAGCCAGGGCTTACATCCGATATTAATATCGCTTTTCCGTAACCGGAGGGTGCCGACGAAACGGGAATAACCGTAAGTTAGGCGCACAACGTGTCCGTCGATATTGCGATAGTTAAGCGCACGATCGCGCGCCTAACACAACGCAGCACCCTTCCTTTGTCGCCGCGACTACGGGGGACCCAGGAGCGGAAACTTGCAGCAAAGTTAGCACCTGCTGCACCTGCAGCCACTAAAGCACCGCTCGGCGATCATTGGCGAGCTCCTCGATTCGTGCCCGAAAGAAATCCGGCGGCCAGTAGATTTTCGCCGCAACTCGGCTCCTCTAAACTCGCCTCCCACTATCCCCGGGTGGTTCTATTAAAATGAATGAATAATACGGCAGGATTGCCCGAACACAGAAATTACTCCCCGCGTCCGCGGAGCCTAACGAGAAAAGAGAGAAGCGGGGCAAAAGTTGCGAGTTATCTGAAACGGCTCTCCACTCGCCTAATGAAGTTCGTGCTTTCCGCCATTTGCGCCGGCGAAGTTACGCGCAACATCTTCTTTTTTCCCCGGGGGTAGAAGTATGGGCGGAAGAACCGCGGTCAAATTAAACTAAACTGTATTAAATGTTAGTGCAGCTACGTGATATAAACGCGGTTAATTAAAGCGGCAGAAGTTGGCGATGTTATAACGGAATGCTCCGCGCCAGCTCCTCCGGGGAATCCGTTTCGCGTTTCCCATGCGCCCGGGAAAGGTATTAAACCATTACCCGCATAATTTGTTATGTAAGCGGGCATGCAACTTTGGCGAATTCCATCGGCAACGGTTGCTCGATCAATGTCAGCGTCGGCCTCTTTAATATCCGTCGTGTTCGCTCGGCATCGTGTGATGAATTTAATTTGATTTTTCGACCGGCCGAACACAGCCATTCATCACGAGCCATGTTTCGCCTGCGAGCAGCAAATACGTGATTAAATACAGATTGCGGGCGAAACATTCGATGGCCCTGCCGGGGAATATTTCGGCAAGTTACCCAAACTGTATCCGGGCTTCTTAACCCAAATCTTTCGGGCCGCGGACGAGTCTCCGCGCTTGAGAAAGCGCCTGGCGTCGGTAGCCGCGAGGAATTCCGCGAATGGGAAGGAAAATGGGGCAGGTCGTGCAGCTGATGGCTAGATAGAGCTGGATAGTAACCGAAGCAGCGAATTCTCTGGGGCGAAATCTGAGACGATCGTACGGAGAGCCGATCGGGTCGAAGAATTCGAGCGTAACGCACGTCACAACGGTGGGCCTGTTAATAATATGCGGTACCGTTCAAGCTATATACGTAATTTAGTAGCTGCGATAAGAGGTCGAGCCGGTAGCCGACGAGGGATAAAAATGGGAGGCAAATACGATAAATTTGCGGGGGTGGTTGGACCGTGACTCGGAGCACGGCGGAAAGATCGACGCCCGGGAGAGACTCTGAAGACCCCGCCCCGTAATTCTTGAGTCCTCCGGCGATACTTTCTGGTTATCTCGACCGCGGAGCTCGCCGACGTGTACGTACGTCGTTACGAGAGCCGCACTTGAATGGTGACAAGAAACGACCGCGTTTGAAATACGATTTCACTGGCACGCCGGTAACGGACGACGTCCCCCGTGGAACATATCGAGATTCCGACTGCGTATAACCGTGATGGCTTAAAACGGGAGCAGCCAGCAAGCGTCCCGGCTCCTATGGTCCATTTCCTACCTACCCCCGAATTCTCCCGGAACGCCGTAGACGATTAAAACGGAATATCCGAGCGTCTCCGGTCTAATCGTCCGTCCCTCCATCCCGATGCCCGTCGCGATCGAGCTCTGTCCCCTTTGTCCTGCATTCGGTTCGCCCTGTGTATCGCGCGCATTCCTCGGAACGAGCACGGACAGCCTGCGCGCCGTGCCGGTATCATGTTCCAATGAAATAGCCGAACATGTTCCCGATCTCATTCGCCCTTCCAGCATCTACCTTTCCACGGATCGATGCCTCGAGTACACCCACTCTTGGATTTTCCAGAAAATCACTTTCCATGTGTTTGGAATTCTTGCGCACACCTGCCAGTCGCGTTTAAACGAAGCTTGAGATGCTGCATGTGGAGGGGACGGGTGGGGCCAGCTCGTAACTGAGTTTCGTGAACGCAAAACCTCTCGGTGACAAAGGATAGAGAGTATTCTGGAAAAGTGTCAGTTAATGAGCTGTCGTAGAGTGTGCGCGAGACCGTGAAAGACGTTTAGCAGCGACAAAAGGTCAGGCGACGCGGCAAACAACTGGGTTTCATCCGGCAAAGATGCAAATTAACTTGAGCCCGCTCGCTGCACGCTTGTCCCGCGCGCCGGGGCATTAACGCAACGACGTGCACGAGACACGCTATCGCGATGCGTCCGGTGTACAACGGCCAGCGATGCCCCTTCAGCTCCTCTTTGCAGCGCGCGCGCTACAAGGGACGTGTTGCAAACCTTGTTTTCCGCGATCTTTGTGCCCCCACTGTTGTCCGGCCACGCCTCGCCACGTTACGCGCCTGATACCCGCAAGCTGTTTCGTATGAAACGGCACCGCTGAATCGGCAAAGCCGTGGAAAACCCCGCTTCCAAATCGGAGCGACGCGAAGCTCGCGGCTGGTACCGTTTATCGCCGAGTTCAGGGGCGAAGGCAAAAAATGTTTCACGAGAATCGACGTGAATGTACCGGACGTTTTTACGACGCGAGTATTTAACACCGCAGCGTATTGCGATCGCGAGATTATTGGGAAACGCTGGGGCAACGTGATCGCTGTCGAATTCAACCGGCCAAGCGAAATCTGGCAACCGGACTCCAGGATTTCCGCCGGGGGAATGCGGATCTAGTTGGACATAGCTTAACCAGTCGTTCTTAAGGGGACTAGGCAGTTGGTTCCCGTGAAAGAAACACTTTCTTTTTAACCCTCTAGGGACGGGGATGTTTTAAACTTAACGTAGAATTTTTTTGAGCGTTAAAATAGTCTATTTTATACTTCGGATTTGGAAGCTACTAGTTAGTTTTTTTTTTAATTTTTTTTTTAATTTGTTTATAACAATATAACAAAAAAAAGTTTAATTTCGGGTTCTGATGGTACAACAGTTTCTTCTCTGCCTACTAAAGGTCACTATACCTATCAAATCTCGATCTTATTGATGGAACGTAAATAAAAATGTGTTAAATCTGAATGGGACTCTGGAGTCCCAGTCGTCCCTAGAGGGTTAATGTATTTGTTAAAAAATGAAAGCGAACCGGGATGTATTCGTTTACCCAATGTTTATTATTATCGCAGAGATTGAAAAAAAGTTGGTATGAAATATCTATGTGGTTTAAAAATGGCGGTGCTGACTGTCAAACGTTTTAACGTTCTCTTTGTGGTTTTTGCTGTAATATTGGTCTTAAAAAGTGACGTGATCCAATTTCAAGGTGTGATTCTTGTTTGTCACACCCGTAGTTTCCCGCGCAACCAATAGAAACTAAAATTAAAACAGAGTTGTTAAATTGGTGGCCGCAAAACGGCGATTATTTCGAGAAAAATTCGGTCGTGTTTGTGGGTTACTAAAAATCCGCGACTTTTGATATTTTTTTTATGAAAATCTCGAATTTTTACGAACCATATAATAGGTTGCGTGGGAAACGGCACATGTTTTATACATCCTGTACGTTTTTCAAGTCTAACTGAACCTCCGTTCATTCGCAAATACGGCAAAACCAAGAGTAAAAATGATTCGAGAAAAACGCGATTAAAGATTCTGGGCAGGTTGCTGCTTGAACTTCTTAGTTGCCTAATCAACAGTTTTGCGAATTTTAATATAAACAAAACGGCATTTTATTCAGAAAAGATAGTACTTTCGGAAAATGCGACAAAAGCAATCGATTTTTCGACTGCCCAGTCCCCTTAAGGGATAGTTTGTTGTGTTATCTCGAAATCGATCGTACAACCACGCGATTCTCATCTATATGCTACGAACTACTTTCTCTGACTTTTGCCGTCGGCCCCCTCGATCCTGTTTCGAGGGAAAAGACCTTGATCTTCGGAAACAGGTCAGCCCCTTAATCCCTTTTTGATCGGTCCTTGACTTGTGAGCTAACCCCCGATCGTTGACGTAGCTATTATTCCACCACCCTCTCCACGTGTACGAGGAATTTACAGAAGGATTTGCGTGCACCCCAAACTCGTTTCGCACTGAACTCTAATACAAAGGGATGTACTAAATTGCTCGACGAATTAGCAACACTTCCGCGCGAAAATTGAAACCCGTACTTTAATGAGGCGGCGCTGAACAATTTCATCGTGGATTCCGCGGGAAACGTAATCCCACCTGCTGGAGGAATAATAATCTCCTATTTACAAAATAATTATGGACACTTGTCTGTCGCGATAGAATTCCACCCTCGACTCACTTCGTTCAAGCAAATCACCATCAAGCTCCTCGAGCATCGCATTTCCCCGCCCGCCCCGCCCGCCCCGTCGCTTCTTTCTCTCGCTCGCGTTGTAGAGGGCGATTTCGCGGAAAGCAGCCACAAATTCTGCAGAAAGAAAGAGTGACGAATAAACACTCTTTCCCCTATCTGTTTCATCTCTCGCGAGGGGCACAAGGGCCTCTAAATCGCAACACAATAAAGCATCCCCTAATAGGCGATACCCGAGCACCCTCGCTCTCTCGTCCCTATTGAAGCTTCCTCCTCGTTGCTTTCGAGCAGCTAGATAGCTAAAGGGTTTCTCGTTTCATATTATCGTCGAAGGTCGTCAGACTATCGATCGATCTTGGCATCTCTCTGCCGTGCCTTGTACGCACTCGCACACAGGGTGGCTCGTTTTATAAAGTTCGGTGAATTGAACGAGATCGTACTTGATCGAATTGGAGTCAGGAAAAGCTCGTTGAAACTGGGAACCGGCAGGCGCAGCTTCTAAGCAAGTTTTTTAAAAATCACATCTACGCCTAGGCGAAAGCTCCGCGAATCAGTGCCCCGAGAGGAAGACGTGACACCAAACGAGCATCCATCGAGCGTCCCGATAAAAGACCAATCGACTTCCGACGGCCCTATAAAGTCACTTATGATTTAAGTAAACGCAACGCCGACCTAGTCTCGTAAAAAGTCTTCATTGGAAAACGCTTTGCCACTGTCGGCAGATGCCGTGGAAAACTTGCCGGCAAGTTTATCACGTTGGCTGGCGACGCTCGAAGCCGTGTGGCTGCATTTTAAACGCGAAAATAAAAGGCGCGGTTAGCGAAATTGCCGCGAAAATCGCGGCGCGACTAGACGCCCTCCCGGAGAAGAGTTTGCTCGATTTGTCAATGGGAAAGTTTGCATATTCTGTTTCCTGCAGCATGTACCACGCGTGTATAATATACCTATGCGCATCGATTTTGTGCAGAACTAGTTAGAAATTCCTTAGGGGCTGTTGGGAGACTGGCAACTCCTACTTGGTCCGAGCTTAATCTTTCCATTTCCGCAGGGAAGCTGCGAGGCTATGGTAGGTGCGTTTATTTACCTCACCTTCTCGTAGTCGCAGGTGCCTGCTACCAGCAATTAAGCTCCATTTGCTGCAGCTTGCCCTCTATAAACAGAATTTCATCGCACCTTCCCCTATAGTCAGCGAAGGGGATGCCGTTTCTTTCGTCGGGGAACGTCTGAGCCGACGTAGGGGTTAATGGATAGCCGGGTGTTTCCGGCCTTGAAACGTGGGGGATTTATTTCCCGTCGCCTGCGTGAGTTCGTCAGAGGCCATTAGCGCCGAAGGGGGGGGGGGGCGAGTGTAAACATGTTATTCGAATTCCGCCTTCATATCCGTTTCTAGGAGACGGTGCCACCCACCCGGTCCCGAGAACCGTTACCTTCGCAGGTTGCCGGGGCCGTCGGAGGGCCGAGTCGATAAAATAATCCGAGAGAAAGGGACGGAATTGAAGAGGATCGAGGAAGGCCTCCCCAAGACGCCGGGAAGGAGAGGGCGCCCGCTCAGTCAAATTAGAATGACTTGGGGGGTGGCTGAAAATGAGGAAACAAGGGAGGGATAGAGCACAGGAAAAAGGGAACGACCGGGGGGGTGGCGTTGAAGTGGCGAAGCTTGTAGAGCTGTCTCCAACTCGTATTGAATTAGTCGAGGATTACAGATCCCAGCACTCTCGATCTTTGACGCTTGCTCGCCTGTGAACGCTTTCGAATTACATTCTGCCGCTGGTTAATCGCGCGGAGCTTGGCAACCGACGTCCCTGCAATAATTGCCTGGCAGTCGCAATAAAATTTCTCCACCTTTCTCCGTTGTCTGCTTATCGATCTTCGCGCTTATCTATCCGCCTGGCCATCAATCTTTCCGCCTATTTCTTTCGCTCTCCGGAGCTTTACCGAACCCGATGAGGGATTTACCCAAAGTAAACGAGGCTTGGCGTAGGATGGAATCTCGACTCTGGTAGACTCCGTCGGGCTGCGTTAATTTTCGTCGTGGAACTTTCCTTTCTACCGCGTAGAACACGCTTGGCAGACCTTCGGCGCGAGCTCGCTCCTTTCCGATCGTGGCGAGAGAACAACGGAAGAACAAGGAGAGGGGAAGGATCTTCATTCTCCAGGATCGCTGAGGGAATCTCCTACGTTTGCGTAGGAAATAGGCTTCTTTGTCGACGATGGCGCAGAAGCCTTGATCGGTGTATCGAGTTCAGTATCGTCAGCTCGCTGACAGGGTCGAAGGCGCCGCGGTGTTTAGACACTTTTTCACCTGCACGGGTAATGGATTCTCACTCTGGACTGGTCATCGATACCGCCCTGCAAGAGCGCGACTCCCGCGGCATCGTGGAAGGAAGATATCGGAAAGGGGCTCACCTAAAGGCGGACAGTTCGATGCCTCGATTAGCATCGAGGCTTCTGGCGTCGGTGTATTTACATTTAGATCGAAAAATGATTTATCACGCGTAGCGCTTTATCAGGTGGCCCACTGTCCAAGAGTGCTATGAAATATTCATATCCTTCTCGCGTGGCCACTCATAAAATTTTCGCGCCCCCTCCCCCGAGCAAGATTTATGATCCGTTTGTACGCCTCGCGTACGCGCCCGGCCCCTCGTTCCAAGCATACCGGTGATTAATTAGCTTCGAGCTGGCGGATGTGCGAATATTTGGGGAACGCTTGTCACGGCGCGGCCGCGAGTTTATTAGGTAATCATTGCGATTGATCGTCGGCCGGCTCAATAACAGTTAATGAACTGTAATGACGGCTGGTCGAAATTAGAAAACTCAACGTCCAATGGTGCGGTGCAGCGAAACGTGTGCCAATTCGAACGCGGGAAACCTACGCCGAGCGGCCCTTCGATCGCGCGTGTTTGACGGCGCTTTATCGCTCGCTTTCCTCGCGATGAGAAACGACCGAAGGGGTGGCAAGTCCCTCGCGGTTCACTAGCAACAGGGCGCATAAAGTCGGGATGACGAGGCCGTTGATCGTGAAATAATCATCGCCCGCGGGCCTCGATTATGTCTGTCGCAGATATCGTCGCTTTCCGCGGAACTCCGTCGAACAAATGAGAAATAGAAGGCGGCGCGGCGCGGGCGAGGGAGAAAGGGCGGAGGGGGACGAGAACGCTGAGAAACGGCGACGAGATAGGGGGTTTGGAGGGTTGCCGTCTCAGATAGTGGAAGATAAGTCGCGTAGACGGCGAAGGGAAGAGAAGGTGGAGAGGACGCAAGGAACCGAGCGATAGCGATGCCTCGGGTGGGGTTGGGGCTTCAAGACCGCCGAAGATGGCTGCCAGAGTGGCGATGGGCGCAGACTAAACGACAGAGGGGTTGAGAAGGGAGGTGCGAGAAGGACCGGGGCACGAATTTACTTGGAGGATGCCGAGGGCCAAGAGAATGGGGGACCGTGAGGAATAGTTTGTGAAAGAATTTCTTATTAGATTGGAAATTAAAATAAACTCCCGACAGAAGCTCGCTGCTCGGCTACAATGACAATCGTCGCGCCGCCTCGATTCGATGATTCGCGCGATCGCGTCGGACGAGGATCGATTCTCCTAATCCTGAATCGGGCCACTGAATTCTCTACACTCTGCACGACCTGCTTCCCTTCCAGTAATTGCATACCGTTGCTATCCCGGATTTTGCCAGAGTAGGTGTGTCTCGTTTCACCCTGACGCGCCTCCTTTCTCTCAATAGACACTAAAACCATGAAAATCAGCGCATTAGCTTGGAGGTGAAAGTTGAAGAAAAAAAGCTGATAGTCTCTCGTCGTTTTCCCGATTACTTTTCTATATTTCTCGGCAGCTGCTCGTTTGCATACTCGTGCAAGGACAATCCAACTCTGGCTTGCCGAGAAAAAGAGAGAATCGTTCCGAGGGTCGTGTTATCCTCTTAAGTTGCCTAGTAGGAAGTTTCCTCGTTACGGTCCGCTGAAGAATACTCGTAAGCCGCGGGAAATTCGTTCCGCTCGTAACAGAAAAATGGGAGAGAATAGCGGAAAGGCGGAGGAATACTCGCGCGAATGATAAAAAATAGAGGAGGAAATGGATGTGGCTCTGATTCGACGCTTAATTCTTCGAGATTACACCCAGCGCGGGGGTAAAGTGTTATGGGACTTGGCGAGGGCGCGACGGGGACCGGCATCGGCAGTCCCTCAATTTCATTTTAATCTGCCGCCATCGGCCAAGCTCGTAAAATGATTAAAGCAGCAGAAAAGCTCGCGGGCAGCCTCCTCTTTGTCTTCCCCGCGGTGTTCCCTTCTTCGCGTAACTTTGCTTTTCCCTGGGAATAAAAACTAGCGCAATAGGTCACAGGGAAGACCTCTAACAGCGGGGCCACGCGACTCGGTCGCTGAACCAAGAAAAGGGGGTTTCCAATTAGGGAAGTACGGAGTCGAGTTCGCCTCGAAAACCACGAATTAGCGGTCTCGAGATCGTCGAAGAGCTCGGCTAGCTTCTCCGCGACCAAGGAATTCTCTGTCGTGATATAAATTAAGGCTGAGGTTCAACGGATTACACGGGCCAAGAAACCCATTGTTACCGCCCAAAAAATCTCCAATGACGATGGAGCGAAATCTCTCGAGGAGACATTCTCCAGTGTTTCCCAAGGTTTTCAGACTAAATGTACCTTTTATTCTAACTCTACTTACTCCTAGCATACGCCTGCGCAGCGAAGATAACAATAGCACGGAACGAGACGCGTAATGTAACGAAAAATGATACGGTATTAGGGTGTGCACCTAATTTGATTTGTGTAATGTTGTACACACGCCGCATCGGTGGATCATGGAACGTAGAGGCCGGAGACGCCAGCGTTCTTGCTCGCCCTGTCGTTGGGTGGAATGCGATAGTGGCGTCCTCGGGGGTCCCATTACCCTCCTTCATTCCTTCGCGTCCTTCCTACTCGTGGATTCACCGTGGGAAGTCATTGCGGGCTCACAATACTGGCATCAGAATTCCCTTCGGTGGCCAAGCTTATCCCGTCCCTCGGAGCAAATTGGCACGAGCGCAAATCAGATCGGTATACGTGAGATGAAGGGTTCATGACGATGCATAAATCAGTCCCCCGTTGCCGAACAGAAAGAGAAAGGATCGCGGTCGCCCGTACAGATCCACGGCCGCAAAACGAACGAGAATTGGTATCGGGATGGGAATATACGAGGGTAGCGGGAGATTGGAGGAGCCTACCCCGTGGCAAGATTGGAACCACCCCTCGATGACCCTGAGACTATCTCGACAATTACCGCAAATGCGAACAGCCGAGTACGTGAGGCTGTTGCTGAGAGCCAGATCGATCTATCCCCTCGAGAGAAACGGGGTTTAATACAATCACCATGACGAACAACAGAAGTGACTACATGCTCAACTTCTTGCACCTGTTTTCATTCGCTTTTCCGATACCACCCTTTGGACGGCTAGCGGCATTTAGAAAGTTCAAGAAAACCCCTGAAAACCCGTCGAGCGCCAAGGATATTTCGACCATCCTCTCTGTTTTTATAAAACTGTACCACTGTGACCGCTAAAAATTCCAAGAATGGAGGAAACTTGTACGCTACTCGGGCGTCGCCCTCGCAATGACTTTCCTCCCGTTCTTTTTATTTTCGACCTCGTCCGAGCACCGAAACACTTCGTCCTAATGGCACCCAGGACTGAAAGTCTGGACCGTCATTGTCATTTAACGCGCACAGACGCGCCTGCACGTAACAGTTCTACGCCGGCATCCCCTTAAAAGAGGCAATCTTATGAATATTACAATTTGCCATTGTCCTGGCGGAACTGGTTCAACGATCTTGAGCTATTTAGCGCGAAAAACCTCCTCAACCCGATGCTACTTTAAAAGATCACTTGGGTAAGTTACGCGCCAACCTGGCGAGCAAATTGATGAGCAAATTCGTCCCGCCCCGCGATATTTTCCCGGTACGTTCCGCGAGTTTCAATCGGCCCGGGGATACGCATCCAAGGGAGTGCAGACTGCGCTTGAGTGGAAATGGAATTAGCAGCCGGATCTACTGGTCGCAACGCAACGATAAGCTGCTGGCGCACAAAGAGGGATTCATAAAGATGGTATCTTAAAAGGTGGCCGAACATTTAAGTTTTTATGGGCAGCCCTGCTGGCCGAGAAAGGGTATCGCAGGAAAGTTGGACCTGCCGCGCAATTATCGAGGCAATGTACGGAGCTTACGGCGGTTATGAAAAACAGGGCGATAAAAGACAGAAGCGGTAGCGAATCCTGAAGACAACAGAGAACGGGTTTCGCAAGCCAGCGGTCGTTTCGCCGCCGTGTAACCGCTTTCACGGATTTCGACGACGATTCCGCCGTTCCCGGCCTCTATGGTTTCGCAGTTCCGCGTTTCCGTTAATAGCAACAACTCCGACAATAATTCTGCCGCCGGAAGCCGTACCATTGCCAAGCACCGTCGTATTGGCCGACGACACTCTGCGCCCGATAGCGACGCTGGGAATAAGCTCGTTGTATCAATTTCCACGGAGCCGCCGTTTTGCTGGCGCTTCGCTGCTCCGTTCGCGACGAGCTTAATCGCGGAGACATCGCGAAACTTAGGAGTACCGGTTTGTTATTGAAATTATGAATTCCCTTTAAAGAACTGCACGGACGTATCTAGCTTCTGGCGTCGCAGTCTCGTAAACTAATATATTTAATATATTTTTTAATAGGGACGAGACCACCCGGCGCAACGCTCCGATCGCGTAGCCGACGAAAATGCGATTCCAAGTCCCCGCCAGATTGCAGCCTGGAATCAGAAAGACACGTTGTCCATGGAAGGTGGATAAAATCGATGGAAAATGTCTTCCTCCTCTTCCCTCCTCGTTCGTGATTTGTGCGCAATACGCGGCGACGCGGCGCTCGCAAGAATCTACCTCGATTTCCGGAATTGAAACGGGACCGCTACTCTTTCGGCCCGTAATATTAACAGCTGCATTCGCATTTCGCAAACAATTGCAGCGCAAATGGAACAGGGCGGTAGAGCAAGGGCTAATAGAAGCATCGAGGAGAATTTCACGCGTCAAGCACTCGACGATCTGAAGATCCTGCTGGGGTAGACGTCGACAAAAGTTCGCGTATCAATATGAAAATCCGATTCGAGGATCACAGCGGCTTTCGCACGACACTCCCTAATGTTGTTTGCCCATGTTTCCCGGGGCTCCTCCGCCGAGCTCAAGGGGGTAGAAAACGAATATTCTGGTCGACCTCGTGCCATCTGGATTCTATTCTTCCCGCGATCGGACAACCCGTTGCCCGAGCGTATCCGCTTAAAATAAAATCATGTACGAGACGTTATATAATTCACATTCTCGAGGACGCGCGCGCGGTCTGGTTCGCTTAATTAACTTTAGTTCTCCGTCATCTATTCTTTCATTCCCCCCACTGAAGACTTAGCACACCCCTCTATGATACAGAGAAAAAGAAGACTATAAATAGCAGTTCTTCGTAAGCAAATTAATTTAACGTTCAAAGGTGTAATTTAATAACTGCCCCCCGCGTCCCAAGTGGCATCAGCTCGGGCTGTGGTAGAGATAGCCGGCCGTGCTCCGGCAAAATTCACGGAAACAAAAGGAACTCGCGGCTCTTGAGCGCAGATGCGAGCGTGCACCCTTCAACTGCACCCGGCAAAGGAGCAGCTTTTGCGCTCGGAATCCGCCAGGCCGCTGAAAGAGGAGTTTATTGTATGTGGTAGGTGGTGCTGCACGAAGGAGGCTCCATTGGCCATCGTCCCAGCACCCTCTCTTCCCCGATCGAACGGCAGAGCCTGTGAACTCGGGGATCTGAATATCGAGCAAGCCCCTGCGAGCGGCTAGCGGGGATCGAAAGAATATCGGCTGGGGAAAAGATGGAAAGCGACGAAGAGGAACGGGGCGGAAGAGGTTTCCGGATAGAAAGGGGAAGCTGACACGCGAAATACGGATGAGAACCGGTGGGAACGGGGAGTGGCGAGGACGGGATTTCGAGCAGAAGAACGAGGAGATGAAGCGCATCGCGACAGAAGCAGAAGAAAATACCATGAGACATGTGTTGGCATTTATGCCACGACTTATCTACTGCAATGGGTTTCCTCGTTTTATTCTCTGGCGGGTCGGAAGCGAGCAGCCCGGGATATTCCCGGGTAAGGCTCTCGAAAAGTCGAGAGAATATGGCGTCTGCCGAGGAAAGACGTCCTTTAGAAGCTTTAGTGAGTCTTAAAAGAATAAGTCGTTAGCCTCGATATATACGCACCGGGTGTCCTGGCTGACTTTATAACCTGAAATGCTTCTACCCCCCATTCTCAAAGTTGAGGAGAAATCTCTTCCACGAAGGACGTACGAGTTTTAGACCCAGTTGCTTGTCGCCCACCGACAGCCTCCGCGATTTTTCACACATCCTATATAGGTTTTAGAGCAGGCGCTCGCGAGAGAAAAATCGAGGAGTTCTAGTTAAACCTGCAGAAGGTCGTGAAACACGATGTTACCCAGTGTCGTGGGCCGTGAAAGACGCGCTGGAAAACAATCTGGAGCGCGTGAAAGAACTCTCTTGGACAGATCAAACATCGACGAGTAGCAAAGCTGGGAAAGAGGAGAGCATAAAGCTCGAGAAAAATGATCCTGAAAATGTGCGCCACTTCGGGGAATGTGATTCCCCAGTTTCTCACGCCATTTCGCCTGATCCCGCTTAGCTGCTGGCAAGTTTATCGGGAACTTCGTATTAATGGTTAACGTGTGACCAGGAATCTACCAGCAATTAGATCGAGAGGGATAAAAGCTTACGATAAAAGCTTTCGAAATCGTCTTTCGGGGGAAAGATTCAGGCGGAAAAGTTCGGTACCTACCGTTAAAGAAAGGGGATGCGTAGGCGCAGCATATTGCATTCTCAATCCGTGGCCCCGCTGTCAGGCATTCAGAGATCTTGCACGCTCGATCTCGCGGCTACCCATACGTGAGACCGATCTCTCGGATCCCTTCCGTACGCTCAACGAAGCGAACGCGCGAGAGCAGAATATTCTGACAGCGCATACATCAATATTTAAGCGCGCGCGCGCTGTGCTTTCGATTTGCAATAAATCGTATTAAATCTATCGCGGCAACTGCGACGACGTTTCTCGAAAATTTCCTGGGTGGACACCGCACGGTGTCTTCTTCTTCGCCGCTGAAGCGCGTGGAAACGACGGTGCCGCGGTCCACAACTCGTCGGGTTATCTATTATCCCGGCGTGTCCTAAATCTCAACCACCCGGTTAACACGTATACACTGTTAATCGAACGTTGACACATCGGGGGAACAAGTGGCGCACGGTGCCGGACTTGGACGCGCCACAGGTCCCATCGAGATCTCGCGAGGGGTCGATCGCGGGCATGAAATCTCTCCGTGAATCATTCGTCGATCGAAAATCACTGAACCGTGGACGCGTCAGTTGGATCGCGGACGGTACTTTGGGGGCAATCAATTCGCCGCCCTTTCAAATCGAACGATACACAGACGCGGCACGCACACGCCGGGCCCGCGACGAGGGTGAAAAGCTGTGAAATGGCCGCCGAAAAATGGATTTTATCGGCGATCGGGCGTGTACGATTCGTGGGCACCGGCTGAAAGAGGCGGCCGCTCGTTATCACCCGGGAACAGTCAACTGTATCGGGCGATAAACGACGAGGAGAGGAGCGTCGTCGCGGAGGAGCCTCGTAAAACGCGTGGAGGATTCACGGATCTGTGAAGCCCGGCTTTCAACCGGCTTTCTGTATCGCGCGGTATCGTGTCGCTGATCGAGAACCTAAGAGGATTAATTTTCGTGTTCGGATTCAGCACTCGCCCGTTCGTTTTTCCTATCGCCAAGAGGCTCCCACTCCAATCACGGGCAGCGTTCAATGAACTCCTGATATTAATTTAATCGATGAATGAAGATCGTACTTTAATTGGAACCCCCGTGCACCTTCGTGTGGCGAGTGGCCCCTATATCGCGTCGAATCCAGCATCATATTCAACCTCGCACATCTTTTATTTCTGTGTCGAATTTAAAGCGATAATTGAATCGTCCTTCTCCGATATTAAATCGCTGTCGCAGCTTTACTCGATGTACACGCTCGTCACTGACTTCCTATCCTGCAGACTCCAGCAAGGACGTAAAAAGATCTTGCACACGCGGAGGAGTATGATTTTCTCACAAGCTACGCAGGAGGAAACGTTGTTGCGGCCGTAGGCCTGAAGGAATTCATTTCCCTGGTCCAGCCAGCGGCTCGTGTCGAAATTTCTGCAGCAGTTTCGGCGTTCCGCAATACGGGAAATCGAATGTCGCGGAGAAACGCGTCGCGACTCCTCCGCAATATCATTTTTCACGTCGCTTTCCGGCTCCTGCGCCCGTGTTCTCGCCCTATTTGGCACGCACGCCCAGCCATCGTAAATTGATCGAAATTAATATCTGTAATTTTGAAGGGCGGGGCCGGAGAGGAACGGGATCCAATCACGGGATGTAAATTTCCAGAGAAATTCAAACAGAAATCCTTGGGTGAACGCTTAAAAACACGGAATTATAATTCGTGATACGAGCAAACGTACGATGCAGAGAGCGCGGGGCGGGTTAATTCGATTCGCGATCAAATAAAACGAACATTATTTCAATTTCATATTGCGTTTAATTCTCACGGTCACTAATTGTTTCTAACAGAGAAGAACCATTTTATGCCGCTGAATAAATCCGCCGTCGAGTTAAGCCTGCCCACATCAAACTTAATAATCCGTTTTCGTGTTTAATTAGGCCGCGTAGAAAACTCAAATATGTTCTTCCGCTAATCGGGTAAACGTTTGAAAGGGCGGGCGAGGCGTGCCCCGGAATCCCGCTGGCTTCAAACAGCGATAAATCCGCCCAGCGTATTTGGAGATTTACGGGAAAGGAAAAAATGGACAGAGAATTCCCGTTGGTCCTAATGCGTCCGTTACGAGAGGCTCGGTGCGCAGTCTAAGCAAGGAATTAGATTGAAAAAGAGGCGGGTGATCCGGATTCACGGGTAGGGAACATCGATCGTGGAAAAAAAGTCACGAAGCGGCTGGGACGTATCGTCCAGTGGGCAAATACGGAAAAGAGGCGATCTTCTAATCAAACTAAAAGATTCAAGCGCATCCGGCCATCAAACTCGCCCCTAGCTCCCTTCTCTACTGATCCGCACGAGCGCACTCCAGCAAATCAAATGTCAGTGACGGTGCTTTGAAATGATTCACGAGCCTCGATACAGGAGATTCCTGACGGAAATCGCTCTCTATGCCACTCCGCGCCTCGTCCTCGCCGTCGTATCGCTGGCGCACAGAGCCGTTTCCATCGCCCAGATTCCCCTGCGAATGATCCGACAATTTTCTGTCCACTTCTTGGCGCGCCAACAGTGGTGCGAGTCCGCCATACGTCGGGCGCCACTCATTAACTCTTTAAACTACTTCGGTAGTTTGCTCGATTGTCAAAAAATAAAGCTTCCACTTTATTTCTCGCTATTTCGCGTATCCGAAAATTCCTCTCGCTTTCTACGTCACCGTCACCGTTTCAATGAGTCGTCAGGCCATCGAGATGAAACGCATTCACGAGCACAGTGTTCTCTTTCCCGCGGTTAGCCCCGCCGTTAATTCTTAGCAGTCCGCGAGGAATGACGACGCGCATTTACCGGCAAACCACCCCGAAATTCGCGCGGGACAATTATTTTCATTAATTTCATTGTTCCAGTTTCGTGCACGCGCGTGCTGGCACACGCGTTAATGCCGGCCGTTTTCTCATTTGCAGGGATGACAAATCCGTCAGCCGCGGCCCGCTTTAATTAACCGGCTGCTCTAGAACGTATTCTCGCGCACAGCCCATCCCGAAAAATTCCATCTAATTAATGTCCCGCCAATTTCCTCGCGTCTAGCTCGTCATTTTTCAACCGTTCCCCGCAATTTATCGCAATACCGCGGCAATTTCGCGCGTCTCCGTGTCGACGGCGACGTTTCGCAAAATCTTGTAGCATCTGGCTCGCCGCGTTTCAGTGCGATCATCAAGAGCACTGCGACAACAGTTGCCTCGTCTTTTATATCCAGGCCATCGAAAGCAGGCGGCGAGCTCGGAATTCAATGAAACTGCCGCGTACTAGAACTTCGAGGATCTCGATTGTTGGCAAAACACTCGCGACTATTTAGCCGCTTAGCACCGAGAGCTTCAATTCTTTAATCCCCGAAATTCCACGGTACTCCGTTTCGCGCTGGAAAACGCGAAATGAATATTCCCGTAGACCCGTACACTTCATTTGCGCTTGCAAAAGGAAAAGCAGAATCACTTCGAATGCTTCATCTCTGACGCGCACGGCTGAAGCGCTTCTTTATCACGCTGTAATTTTAACGAATCGTCGCCGTCGCGCGGCAATTTTTGCCCAGAACGGCGTATCATTTCGTCCCGACCTATTTTGAGAGAAATACGAATAACCCCGGTCGCGCCGGAACGGAGCAGTAGCGTTATAAATTCTTCATTACGCGCCGGAGATCTTATAACTCGATAATATACAGGGAGCAAGGAACGCGAGATGTTCCGAAGATGAATCCCCAAGTTTTTTAATGAAGCGT
Source organism: Andrena fulva (assembly GCA_946251845.1). Classification (NCBI taxonomy): domain Eukaryota; kingdom Metazoa; phylum Arthropoda; class Insecta; order Hymenoptera; family Andrenidae; genus Andrena; species Andrena fulva. The sequence continues at coordinate 52,117,430 of OX276329.1, read as the reverse complement.
ACTTTAGGAAGTATCATAGCGCTCGGTCTGCTCGCCGTTAATGGCGTTATACACGGAACGCGTTTTAAAACTCTTTAACGAATGACGAACCTTCTGGTTTCGAATGCTCCTTCGCGATGAAGCCCAATGGAACACGGACGCGGTCGATCGTTGCAGGTAGAACCATTTAATGGCCGCTATTAACGAGCGTTCTCTCTGTTACAGGTCTGAGACCGAAGATGAAAAATCATTATCGGGCGCATCAGCTCTCTGTATGGCTGCGCCTGATCCCGGAGCTCCACCGGGCCGGAATGGAGGACGTGGATTCCAGGCACAACCTGTTCCGCGGACACTCGGACCCTAGCCTTTACGACGGATCGGTCAGGCCGGACCCGTTGAGCAGGATCAGCGACGAATTTAAAAGGAAGAACTTTACTACGGAGCCACCGACCACCATCGACTACAACGCCGTCACGTGTGTCAGCTACATACAGAGCACGAACCTTCAAAATGTCCATAACGCCAGCACGGATACCTTGGCCGGCTTGGACGCAGAAGGGTGCGTAGCAAACGAATCTCAGTTAGTGGTATTAATAATTGAAACACTCGTAATCTTGTAAATGCTGATTCGTTTCCGCTGGCACAGGTATGCCGCGTACTCAACAGCCCTGAGCGTCACGATCGCAATCGGCTGCAGTTTGCTGATACTGAACGTTCTGATCTTCGCGGGCGTCTATTACCAGCGGGACAAGACAAGGCTCGAGGTGAAGAGCCTGCAGCAGCAACAGATGCTGAATCAACAGTGCGGGCCACGGGGTTTCACCGAGCTCAAACAGCCGCCGCCGCCGCACTCCCATTTTCCTGGGAGCGGTCAGGTGATAGTGGACGTGGAGAACGAGATGTTAAGAAGGTAACCGCGACACTCCTCGCTCACTTTCGATCACTCGGATCACTCATACACCGCACGACATTCTTTTCATTGTAAATATTAACATGCTCGTGTCTATTACTCCCGTGTGTTATGGAACTCGTAACGATCGATCGTCGTTGTAGGAATGTAATGAAAGGCCCTCCGAACGATCCCAACACGCTCCTCCAACAGGGCCAAGGAACTCACACGTTGCCTCATCAGCATCACTATCAAAAGCAACATCAGCAACAGCATGCCACTCTTCCCCGAGCTTCCGTCATACAGGACATGAACGCACAAACCCAAGTGAGAGCCTATCGTTTTACTTCAACGGATCAACCCTCGAATTCCCGTTCAGGAGCAAACGAGACGATCCCCCAGCATCTGCGCCCTTCTTCGCTATTCACCATCCCTTTAGCCTACTCCTTTAATCTCTCTAAGTAGCCGCCTCTCCAGCTTTGATACAGTAATCACTCCGATCTAGTACCTAACCGAAGAAAGAGTGTTTGTTGCCCCGCGAGCTGTAATTGAAATTTTTAGCGAGTAATTTCGCATCGCGACGAGTCCGCCGGTTAGTAGCAATTTGTTAAACGCAATCAAAGCATCGTTTACGCAAGGTATTCCGCCGGAACGCTTTTCATTCGTCCAACGAGCCAGCCTTAAAAAAGTAATTCGCTGCTCCGTATAACTCTTATTGTCCATAAACAGAAAGTTTATTTACGGACTGGGGGAAGGGGCCATTCGCAACACGGGCTTGAAATATTTTACGTCCGTCGTTGATTTAAAAAAGTTTCGTTAACGACCGCCGGCCTTTGGAAGTTTAATTCATAATCCTATTAAGAAACTTTTAAACTTCTAAGCTGCGGCGCCGGTGAAATTTACACTGGCAAGCCTTCTGACATTCTTCGCCCCGGTCATTATTCCACCTACGGACAGTATCACCTTTCATCTCGTTACTGAATTTCCGTGGGGGCCCAAAGAGTTCCGGGCGAGCCCCTCAACTTCATTAAACGAGAACCTTAATGGCCGCCCGTTAACTTCCCATCCTGGATTTTGATTTTCATTTTTCATCCGGATATTTCAATTTCCCGCCCAGTTCACGCCTTCGTCGCCGAGAACCTCTTCGCTTCGCTTAATCCTCCCCAAGTCGCGATATCTCGCTTCCACTTTATCACAGACATCCCGAGCGATGTACTTTCGTAACTGACGACTGGTACCTCCAACGGTACTCGCGCCTTTTCCACCCCTCTTTCAGCCGTTTGCTGCGACTATGCTACCGAATGTATCCTGGACACCATCCGCACCTCCGTTCCCAACGCCTGATCGTGCTTGATTTCCAACTTATTGCCCGACATCTGTCCGTTCGAGGTCTGACGAGAATGATTGCTCCATCTTTCAGGGTCCACCAAACGGGTCCATACACCTGACAGTGCCAAGAGCACCACCACCCCCTCGAGCAAAGAGTCCACCAGAGAACCAGCCCCTGCTGCAAAGTGCCACCGTGTCGAGTCGCGTGTCCCAGGCGACAATGAGCGAGATGAGAGTGTGATGCATGGACCCCCCTCCGAAGCCAGTCGTTCCGGATGTCCTGACAGCGTCGACCTTGCTTTAAGCGTCTCGCCCGTGTGGCCCGAGCTTCTGCGGGGGGATCCGCGCGGCTCGGAGGCGTCCGTGCCTTCGAAAGTTCGCCAGGACTCCCTGGGACCTCGAGGCAAGCGAGACGCTGGAACGGCGCCTGGCCTGGCGCAGCTTCGCAACGACGCAACTTCCTGGACATCTAGGTGACGACGAGCCAGCGACTGACGGAGGGGGGTGAATCAAGCTTTCGCTCAACGACAAAGAAGACGAAGAAGCGAGCTGGGAGAAGAGGAGACACAGTCAGACTGTGGAGAAGAGATTGGAAGACGGGCAATCTTCCGTAAGCAAGTAACTCGGCTGCGAGTTATTTTAGCCCGCGAATGATAGTCCCGAGGATCTCGGGAGGATCCGCGATGCGGGAGAACGGCTGATGAACATTCCGCGAAGGTTATTTTGAAAGTTTGCGAGCTGGTCTGCGATCGAAGGCGGGGGGGGGGGGGGGATGTTTCGCGGGCGTACTCTGAAGGTTGTTTCGAAAGCTCGCGAATCAAGAGAAGCCGGAGAAGCCGCAGAACGACGCAGCAACGATCAGAGTGCATATTCGCCGAGAGGTTCACTGTGATGACGATGATTATCATGTCTTTTGACTGGTAGATAGATCCTTCTTTGATACGAGTACTGAGCGGGAATCGTGATACCTCGACGGATACGAACGATCTGTAGGGATCGGCAACGATACGTAGATGGTGAATATCATAAACGAGGGGGGGGGGGGGAATTATTCGCCCGGCGATACGAACTTCTCTCTGCGATCCATCGGACTTCGATTAAAGATCCTTTCAGGGTGGAATGAAACGCGGTACGTTCAGCCGGCTAGTCGGTAATAATGAATTCTAGCTGTTACGGGGAAGGGAGAGACGCTCAACCACGTGAATCGATCATGGAGACCCGTGTATAAAACGCTATCCACTACGATGTTAGATGTTCCTTGTACATAAAAGTGAATTTATACCGTAAGAACGTCAGAAACGTTTGCTACTTTCTAAGGACCTGTACTTGTGTCGCGTACCGTTTAGTTGTCCGGTTCGTTCCCATTCTTCCTCCGTTTGTGGAGACAAACGTTAAAGTTTGCGCGGTGTAAGTGTGTGAAATCAATGCTCGGATCATCAAGCAGTTGCTCGCCGACGATTCGACCAAATTCCACCGCTTTCGATTGGTCCAGAGATATCTGAGCTCAGGGTGCTGAGAAAGGACTGCGTGTAAAATCTTTTTCTAGCTGTCTTATCGGGGAAAAGGAGAAAGCAACCTGTCAGCAGAATGCTGTAAAGGTGAACAAAACTTTCGGGGAACCAAGATTTCCAATTTTTTAACTCCTATGCATTCTCTTCGCTTATTTAAGCCCGCTGTGATTGAAATGAGAATTATAGCAGAATTAGACATAGCGAGACAGGTGCCTCTTGTGTTTACAACACGATGGACACGAGTACTTAATTTTTTGAAAGCTCCGTTTAGATACTGTTTCAATCTTAATTGATATGAACTTTTCCAACTTTAATATCGTTAGTCAATAGGGAGCAATATATTCTACCACAACTTGTGTTCTATTCGAGTACCTCGAGTGCTTTGATAATCGGGTTCAATTAAAAGATTCTATTAACCTTAACGAACCAAGACTGGAAAATTAAAGAGCTGCTGGTGTATTCTGCTCAAATCTTTCGTCAGGAATGGAATTGAAATTTATAATTGTAATATTCTTCTCCGCCAATCGAAAACTTCGATCGTCGACGAGCAACACGATTCATCCTCGTCCTAATACGCACAATCGCTACTCAAGATAATCTCATCGTCCGTACGAAAATCAAAATCGCCACGTATGTTGCAAAGAAGAAAAGATGGACCAGCGATCCTTCGAGGGGAAACTTGGCTCGCATTTGATCTAACGATGCTTTAATCGCAAAGCTGACCACGAATTAGTCACCATTCAATTTCACTTGCACGACATTCGACCGTTTAAGTTATTATAAGTTGAGGTGAAAAGCTGATTAGTGATTAGATCGCTAGCGCAAATGGAGCCAAAATTTTAGCGACAGCTGGACGAGCCTTATCCAATATCAAAATCTGTGGATTTATTTCAAGTAATTGGAGAACAGTATCGCTGTACAATTGAAACTATCGATTGCTACGTTGAAAATAATCCAAATTGCTTGCTGCGTAAAGGCGACTGTACACCGCGTAATTGGCAACCGGGGATTTCCAGGAATCTACGCTATACTGAACAGCCACCGATATAAAAGTGTTAAAGTGTTAAGACGAAAGGATTCTTCGATCACGTACGAGACTCAAAGTGTGCGTGACATTTTGTAAAGATATACGTATACATATAGGTGTAACATAAAGACTAACCGTAAATCCGTTATTATGCGTAACACACTGCCACAGGACTCGGATATTCACGCGAAGCGACAGAAAAAAGCGCAACAGAGTTTCGATTTAAACAACAGAGACTGTCCTCCAACTTGGTTCGATCCTTTGATACTCCACCTTACCGTGATTTAACCGCAACCCCCACGATTACCTTAATTCTATTGGTTCTCAGTACCCTCGACTCTATGTTGCCGATTTTACACCGCAAGTTCCCAATCACTTCAAAGGATTAATCACTGAATGGAGTTTAACGCATTCACTGCAGTCGAACGACCAAAATCAAAACCCGAACGAAATCAAAGAGAATGATCAAACGTTTCTTTAATCAATTTTTATTAATACTAACGAGCAAATGATACGCGGTGCTGTAGTCTTTACACTACACACCGTAAGGGATCGCGGAGCTTTGCAATCGCCACTGCAGCCTCGCGCGTTCGCGGCAGTGAAGGTGTTAAGTGAAGTTCTCATGATCGATAGATCTAGAATTCCATTCGAGAATGAAACTGAGCCGTGAGGACCGAGCTTAAAGGGGAAAAGAGCAGGTATATTAGTGAGAGAAAAGGGGGAAAAAATCAAAGTTTTTTGTACATACGTTAAAGAATTGAAAGGGGAAGAATCAAAAGACGCGTTTTGAATGTTCTCGCGGAGAGATCCGCGACGATCCGCAATCTTATCGATGGCACTGTCGCGGGTAAGGTGAGAACAGGAAACAAAGTTTATTGCACCGAACAATGTTCTTTCTTTTTTAAGAGAACTCGCGGAACTGGCGGGATTCCGTGAGAGAATTACTTAATAAATATCATCAAGTACGGACAATCCGAATATACTAAAGACTAAAAGAAAAGCGAGTAACAGTAGGACGTAATCAAGAACAAGCCACCGGTCGGTAAAGGAAAAATTACGCTGAAGGGAAACACTGAACCGATTAAACAGATGTTTAAGGAAATTTAAATAACGTATATTACATATACATATTATGGATTGTAATGAATTTATTATGACGAATATTATATTTATGTGACTTTTAGCTGGCCTCGCGCTCTACTGGAAAGATGCCCGGAGTAGATCTTTCAGTCGAGGGGGAGGCTACCTGTTACGTTTAACGTTTCTGTTATCAAATTGTAAATATATAACAAAATACATGGAGATATTAATTGTACGTGTTAAATATCCATCCCGGCGCGTTCTTCGAATTCAGAGATGGTAAAGTAATTTCATATCACGAGTCAACGATGCAAAGCAATGGTGGTGCTACTACCACAGCAAGGTGCACGTACCTATACGCGAGGCGTCAGCTGTATAAGATCAACCTACCTAACAGCTAACGATAAAAGAATTAAATTTAACAACCCTCGCTCAACTTTGCGTAAGTATTTGTCTTCAACAAAACGTCACATAGAACTGTCGTAAATGTCTCGATGTTGGTAACATTTTATAACGTTAATAGGCCAGTATATCGCTATAGCAGAAGGGAATGATGTACGAGGATTTTTACATGAGGAGCAATGCGAAAGAAAGAGCCTTCGCGAAACTCCAGGCTTCTGAGATCAACGCAAACCAACTTCAACAATTGACTGCATTCGACACGGCATAGGGTGCGTTCCAACTCGGAGTTGCTGCAGTTCCTGCGCACCTCATGAATCGTACAATGCCACCAATGCTGCACCAATACGAGATGCCACCAATTTCACGCGCTCAATGCGGGAATTTGACTTTTTTCGTTTAAAGGAAGACTGCAATCAATTTTAATAATAAATTACACGCTGCTTTAAAAAGAACTTGAGGCATACGTAGCAAAGTCTTCAAATTTCTGAATAATAGAATAATGTTTTTATTTACATTGTAATACTGCGAATAGAATATCGATATTAATCTTAAGAGTTAAGTAGTATTTAAAAGATTGTGTCTTGCCCTTGCCCTCTGTCGTGCCCTTATTTTTTACTCCAAGTTATGTTTAATACATTGTTATAAAATGTAGTCAGACCTTAAATTGTTATTTCAAAAATTTCGAAATTCATCGATAACTTTCACCCAAAAACACCCTCCTCGCGCTCATCCTCACCCTGAGCCCCAAAAACCCCCTCCTCGCGCTCATTCTCACCCTCAGCCCCCTAAACGCCCCGAGCACTCCGAGTTCCTGCAGTTCGACGAAAAAGTGAAATTTGTAAACCTATGCTATAATAACGAATTATTCTCGAATTTGACTTTCAGACTGGACAGAAAATATCTCACTGCGTGGGACGATCTTTTTCTCAACCAATCTATCAAACTGTACGGCTGAAACCACCGACGATTTTAATAAATCTAATAAAATAATAAATCTAACGCATAAAAGAGTCTCTATGAATAAACTACCCTTAGAATAAGGTAAACGAGGATCGCAGCCATCGGTTAGAATCATTTCACATTATAGTTAATAATAATTGTATTGCGCAGTAGCTAGTGACTCGATTAGTAACTGTATATCAAATGGTAGCATTTCCGCCTCACCAATTTGAAGCAGCAGAGGCGCCATCGTTGTAGTCAGCAGTCAGCAGCAGTAGACAGGCGACATCACAGGCGATTTCTATTAAATATGCAAGCTTGCCTCCAAAACCGGATATAAATGCAATTCCGGTGGTATTATAAAAGTAGTTTCATAAAAATCATCGAAGCACAAGTAATTTGTGTTCAAATGTAACTAATAAAATCTCCAACTACGAGAAAAAAATTTCCCCACTCACATTTCCCTGAAATAAAGGATAGATTCGCGTAGAAATGTGGTATATTCTATTCTTATCGCTGTCCGTTCATATTATTCTTACATTTAAACAATTCAAAAATTTTTTAACCAACTTAGAAACGAAAATTTAGAACAAGACATGAGGACCGCTTCCACTATAATTGTTCCAATGACCAATTCCATGAATTCAAACTTTGCCGCCGAATGCTCGAACGTGATTGGTCGAAAATATTGCGAAACTCCACGGAATTTCAATCGTGGACCCCGCAAGCGTCCACAGAATATTCAGGAAGAAATATTATTAAAACAGTGTCAAATTAATTTACGACGCTACAGAATTACAAACTATGTTCAAAAAGGATAAAAGAAAATATAAACAGTACTATTGGAGCATAATTCCCGAAATTTGTGAAGATTGAAACGAAGCATCAAGTGTGGCGTCACAGATTGCCAAACGGAATATAGAAAAAGTTTAACTTACCCATATTCCCAAACCAGATGCTTGATTCCCGTTAAGAATTATAATTTCAGGTGTCCCGCCGCTTCCTCTTTACGTTCTTGTCACTTATAGAATACGAAACTCAATATAATATCATGAAAAAGACAATTTTAATGCACTTGTTAGACTGACACGTGACCATGAACGTGATCCAAGAGGAACTGCGGAAAGACCAATTGCTGCCCGCGCAAACCGAAATCCGCGATCGTGATTAGTCGAAATCAATGGGAACTGCGCGTGACTGCGTACTAGAACTGTGCGCATGTCAGCCCGCGTACTTCTAATGCCCATTTAAAAAATTCTCGAATATATACGTTGCAAATGAATCTTTGATACGTTTGCAAAATTCATTTGCAACGTATATATTCGAGAATTTTTTAAATGGGCATTAGAAGTTCGAACCAAACTCACTGAATGTAAGTTTGGCTCGATCTGGACCCTTAACCTAGGTCGTAGGCTTCAGCATGATACCGTTTCGCAAGTCGCAATGCTTGGGAAACGTTACCAAGTATCCGAGCACGCCAAACATGGAGGTACCAACGAAAGTGACCCATTTCTACGAAAGATTTCTGGTCCACGTTCGACCAATGCTTTGTACATTTTGAAAAATTTTGAAAAAGTCTTACAACTAAAGCAATTCTTATATCTAATTAGAATATTTGACAATCACAGCTATCGGCTCGGTTCTCACCGATTACCAGGTCTCGCCACGAGGAGGTTGCTGCGCTTCGAGACCCGTAGAGAGATAGATGGATTCAAAGTTCCATCGATCTCCCTGTACATGAAAGCCTTAGCCTACTAAACCAAGGAGATGGATGGAAACAATCTTCCATCGATCTCTTCGGTTTAGATACAGAATCTAGGGAACTGCCAAGCAATCACTCGATTAAAAGAAATTCAGCAAAGAAGGAAAGACGGAAGGTAAGCATGAAACGAGTATTGGACGGCGCAGTTCCTACCACCCTGCTGTCCGAGTCGAAAGGGAAAAGCGCTCGGCGCCTCCCAGGCGATTCCTGTTGCTCCGAGCGACTCGCCAGGAGCAACACTAGGGTAGATGTCCCGATTAACGTGCCCTGACGCCGACTTGCTCACGACGGAATTAATAACTGACTTCTCTCACTATAATTTTGCTTGGTGAAAATTTATATTGGTATTTTGAACCTTTCTCTTTATTAAGGCATTTTTTTCGGGTTGAAAATGTTAATTTTTCATATTTTGTTAATTGAAATATGAATACATGTTTTTGTCCCAGTAACCGTGCCCTGAAAAAATGCGTTGGCCCAATTCCCGTGCCCCCAGTTACCGTGCCCGTTTTCGAATAGCGTTCCCGCGGTTAGGTTATGTCGTTCAACTTGGAACTGTTCGAAACATTTTTTTGCTCTACGAGAGGTGTTTTTATGTAATTTTAATATGACCTTTTCATTACAAAAGCAAAATATGCAAATATAAATTTCTGTTCACCCGTTCTGGGAAACGAAAGTAAGGTTAGGTTTAGCAGTTACAGAGAGAGCCAGTGGGCTTCGAGGGTCACGGTAACAGGGACAAGCGTTAAATTCCTGTCCCAATTACCGGATTCACTTTAAAAATACGAAAACGTTTCAAAAGTGCTCATTTTGCTATTTTTTCATAAAACTTGAACCTTTTATAATATAATAAACACTTTACATAAGTGCAAATCATGATAATTATCAATTTATTCACTTCTGTAAAGTACGTGTTCCTTACCGTTTCCGGTAAGGATTTAGGTAAATCCATCGAAATCTTCATATGCATTTTTGAAATTTTTTTTACTATGCTTTAGTTGTTTAAAAACGCAACTTTCTCGTTTGTAACACATACATTAATAGTTTAACTTAATTAAAAAAATTTATTTCCTTATTTATTTACGCGAGTTTTTTGTACGGCGTCTTTAAGTACAAAAGCACGGTAATTGGGACCGAGCACGTTAATCGGGACATCTACCCTAGGTGTGACCTGACTCAAGCCGACTAAAGCTGGATTCACACTAGCCGTCTGGCCGCCGGCAAGCCGCCGCTAGACGGCTAGTGTGAATCCAGCTTAACGCGGAGATTGGGCAGTCGGACAGGGAGACTTACGCAGGCAGTGTACCAAAAGGTACACCCCTACGCCCGAAACTTTTCCCTTTCGACAAGAACACCAGGGGATGAAACTGATCCAACCATACCGATTCCATGCTCAGTCACTTGCTTCCGCAAACGGAAGCAGCGGTGACCTCCTCATCACGGATGAGGAGCCAATAAACGAGCAACAAAGCTAATGATTTAGTGACTACTTGGCAATTTTACATGGGGCCTTAAATACTTCATGCTATAATAAATTAACCTAGTCTTCCTTAGATGGCTTCTTTCTCTATCACTTTTCACTGTCACTTTTCATTGTCTCTTTTCACTATTTTCATTTAAATAAATTATTTTATTTGTATCCCTTCCCCGCGGAAGGGTGAATCTGAAAAGCTGAAACAATCAACTACGTAATGTTAGCAATGGTGTAATAAGCTTGGGAAGGAACTAAGAAAATACTTAGTAGGCTGGTGCCGATCGAAATGATTTGGAACGACAGAAGAGCATGCACGAGCATGTAGAACCATCGTAGAAATACCTACATGGAGAAGGGCAGGAAATATATACCCATCGATGAGATGCATGAGAGGGAACAAATCATGCAAAACCATCGAAGGAATGCATCAAATTAAATAAATCATGTAAACCCACCGAAGAAATGCATCAAATAAAATAAATCATGTAAACCCATCGTAGAGATACATACATGAATGAGAGTAGGGAATGGAAACACATCAGTGAGATGCATGACAGGGAAGGAGTCTTGAAAAACCATCGAAGAAATGCATGAAGTAGAAGAAACTATGCAAAACCATCGTTGAGATACATGAAGGAGAGCAGTGAATGTAGACCTCCTGATGAGATGCATGACAGAGTAACAGAAGTCATACAAAACCATCGAAGAAATCCATGAAATGAAATAAATTATTTAAACCCGTCGAAGAAATGCAACAAATAAAATAAATCATGCAAACCCATCGAAGAAATGCATGAAATAAAATAAATCATGTAAACCCATCGAAGAAATGCATCGAATACAATAAATCATGTAAATCGATCGAAAAAATGCATGAAATAGGTCAGGTTATGCAGACCCATGGAAGAAATCAGTTAGAAACGAAGAGCAATTAGTTTTCACCTTGGCAGAACAATAAAATTTTGAATGGCTTGTAACGAACCCCAAAAGTTCATCGGCACCAACCGTATACACTAACCCAGGCCAGGGGGGCGGGGGGTTGGAGGAAGGACCAGGGTTGAAACCGTGACCAGGTCCCCAGCACGTCCAGCAAGTCAAGTAGGTCCGAGTGGCTCGGGAGCTCCAGGGGGTGAAGTAAGGTCCCCAGGAAGTCCAGTAGGTCCGAACGGTCCAGGTGGCTCGGGGGCTCCAGGGGGTGGAGGAAGGTCCCCAGGAACTCCAGTAGGTCCGAACGGTCCAGGTGGCTCGGGAGCTTCAGGGGGTGGAGGAAGGTCCCCAGCAAGTCCAGGAAGTCCAGTAGGTCCGAATGGTCCCCGGGGGTCCTCCAGGCACGGAGGAGTCGCGACGACTGAGTACATGGAGCTCGGTGAGCTCCCTACATAGACTGATGGAAACCATGCCCCCCCCCCCCCCCCCCGCCCCCCACCAAAACAAGGTCGACGGTTGATTACAATTACAAAATCCAACGAATTCTTCGGCAAAAATGCATTTTTCGCTAAAGTATCCATTCCAGTGGCTATTGCTATGACAAATAATGTTAACAACATTTACACTAACTGCCCCGTATAAATTATTATTAACTATGATCGATACAACTGGAGATATCAAGCAATTAGTAACATTTGGCCTTGGATTTGCAAATGATTTTCTACGCCGAATGAATTCCCTTTCATTCTCAATGTTTAATCGTTCGATACATTAATGTTAATGCTTATACATATCACATAATATTATTTACAATGTACAATTACATTTTAGTTGAATTTGGGGTAAATGAATAGTTGCAGGAATATTTGGAGAAATATGAGTGACATACTTGTTTCTCCCCCTTAGTTACTAACATCGACGAAGTATAGGATAGGGCGATAGACCTGTCACCTCTATGAAACATTTTTTCGCTGGCACGGGCACTGACTCTACAATCGCATTGCACAGAATTACAAAAGCAACTTCTTGTTTTTAAACGTCCTTCTGTTTCTGAAAAAGTCTTCTAGGTAACGGTACATCTCTGTGGAATCCTGTTAAAAGGCCTCCCACATGGTCCAGTAATCGATGAAATTGATGCACGAATTGAGAAATCACGAAATAATATGCACTACGACGTGCACACACTTCACGGAACCGATGAAGTTCTCAGAGCTAGACAAAATTTTATTTTGCAATGCGGGTTTGAAAAGTAACTCGATTTGCAGTTGCATCCATGCACCCCGCGAACCTCATGCATCATGCAACTTTCTGCGAAGCTTTTATGAATTAGATTTTACTGTAAATTTCAGTGTTGGCGGTAAGCTAATACTCGGGGAAAATAGAATCCAATTATTATTACTTCACTAGAATGATTAAACAGTGCATTAGAAACTTGTGGGAATGTCAGTAACAGCGTCAATTTTTAATACTTTTCAGCAACGATACGTGAAAGGATTCTATTACACGCAAAGTATTAATAAACAATGTCATCTTGCAATTTATAGCTTGCGCGGGCTTTGAAGAAATATAATTTTTGAGCGCCATAGTGTCTTGATCCCCGAAATGGATTTTAGGAGAGAAATCCGCGTGAGTCGTTGACAAACCGAGCCAAAGCATAGCATAGCAAAAGCCTACCCTCCATGTCAAACTCTCGCTCTAAACAAGTCACACGTAAAAAAGCACGCAACACCTTACAGCATTTCAATGCATTTCAGAGTAGTTGCTAAGTTGGACGCTGTTCATGAGCAGATGCCGCTACATTCAGTCCTCAAATTCTGGGTCGGTAACACAGTTTGGGTGGCGACACGAACATTCATAAGGTGATAGGTCTATCCTATACCTCGTCTGTGAGGATAGTCACGATATTCATAGGTCAAATTCTTTAACAAATAACTTTAAGGAATACTGATATTTAAAAGAGAGATACGTATATGAAATTAATTGCACACTCGTTACGAAGTGAAAGTACATAGAAAGTTGCTACTAAGCAAGTAAAAGTGCATACATAAGTAAAGTAAGTAAGTACGCGGTGCTCGATAAACACCGTTACTCTCCGACCAAAGAAGAAGTAATAATATAACTTTGTGTTACTCATTGACAGAACTAATTATTCATTGAGAGTGTGTTCCTATAAACGCTCTTTTTCTATAAAAGGATTGCAAAAGTTTGTTGACGCGACCAAGAATAGCGCGTGGCAGATCGCTAAACACGCATGCGCGACCACGTATGATATTCGGTCGACAACACAATTGCCAACAAACACTTCAGTGCCTTTTAGTAGTATCTTTAGAAGTCCGTTTGTTTACTGCATCTACTGCAATATGTCATCTGGCGGTTGGGAATTAGTTGGAAGGAACAAAAAGGACAAAACCAATGGAAAGATCACCAAACTTTCGAAGGCTGAGAAAAAGAAATTTATCGAGAACTCACCTAAAGTGGAAGACTTTCGTAAGCAATTAGTTTTAACCCCAGCTGACTCTAATAATTTTCACCCACAGTATCGTCAATTAAAAGTTTAACAATTAACATCGAATACGATTTAGTCGAAGGCACGATACGAATAACTTTTCGACACATATATAGGAAAATCTTTAATGTTAAATCCCGTACAGTTTAAAAATATGTTCCTCGAAGGTTCTATTCCCTTTCAGTTCCCCTGAGCCAAGTGAAAACACTGTACGATAATTTGGACAGTAATAAAGAAAATAAGAAACCGTCGAAAGAGAAAGAGAGCAAAACTAAAGAAAATGAAGAGAAGAAGAAGCAACAGAAGCAGCAGCAACAACAACAGCAACCCGAGAGAAAGAAGCAAGAGCCTAAAGAGAAACCTCCGAAATCTATAAAAGATGCGCTAAATATGGTATAAATGTGTATATTTTCAATTCACTTTTTGTCCCATTTACGTAAAGGCGTAATCGTCCAAGCTCCCTCTCTCGTAGATCAATCCGGACGAGCTGCACGATATTTTGATTACCGGTCAAACCAGGTTCCCCGAAGCTCCGTTGATCTGGTTGAAGGACCTCGCCGCGTTCCTCAATGTAAAAATACCCATCGACAAAGAAGACGGAGTCTTCTCTGGGAAATCCAAAGATTATCCATCGAGCATAGTACCCAAACAAATCTCTTCCACCCTGGAGAAAGCGATAGAGATGGCGGGCAAACAAACAGCGCAAATTTTTTACGAAAATACTCTCACCGCGATGGCTACCGACATGGTAAAAGGATCGCCGGTAGTGGGGCACAAGATATTTTTACAGCTTCTGGCGTCCACTAGCCCTGAAATGACCATCGCTAACATTCCTAAGCTGATTAGCGCGAGAAACTCCTATCAGAACAGAAAATCTATCGGCTTATCGCTGCTATGGTCCCTGTCCCAAGCTGGTAGGAAAAACTTGGCTGTGGGTTTGAAAGTATGGCACGAAGTGATGTCTCCCATGCTGGAAACAAAGAGCTACTCCAGTTACGTGGCAGAAATTCTTAACGACCTTGTTTTCGGACACGAGAACTATCAGGATCTTACGCCGGAACTGTACCTCGACATCGTCGAAGATACGTGTTCCGGTAAGCTGAACGTTCCCGCCTCGGTAGGCGGGGAGATCAGCGGCAGCGTTGAAAAATTAAGAGTGAGCATTCGAATCTAGCGGATACTAACCAGAGGTCCCTATTTCACGTGTATTTACATACACGTGTACACGTGTAGTAAACGTATCCGAACTTCAATCCGTGTAATTTTTAATAAACGGATACCCGTGTATTTCTGTTCACGGATACCCGTGTAGTTCTGTTCACGGATGTTCGTGTAGTTCTGTTCACGGACGACGTGAACGTTGTCATGCCGACTTGACAATAAAGTATGTATTTCTATTTATAGTTGATTGTACGAGGCGGTATTTGGCGACCATGCATCCGTGTACTTATAATCCGTGTACACGTGTATTAAGAACACGGATTTTCAATTCCTTAATACACGTTACACGTGTCCCGTGTACACGTGTATTTAGATACATGTGAAAAGCCACGACCTCTAATACTAACAACTACTCGAAAATAGAAAACAATATTCTCTGCACTTTTTTCAGTTAATACTCTCGAAAAATAAAAGCGCAAGTTACGCAAAGCTGTTCGAACTGTTAATGGGAAGAGTTACGCAGAAGATACACGCGGACTACAGAAACGAGTTGATTAAAACACTTGTAGTTTGTTTGACCAACGATCCTCTTTGCTTCTCCGTTTGGAGGTCCCTTTACGCCAAGAATCTATACCAATCTCAGCTTCTTTTAGCGTATATAGGTGAGATTCGTCGCCGAGAGCAAGAAATCGACGGACCCGCTTGCAGATTCAATTGTTATTTTATTTTCCAGATGCTAACTGGAGTACCTTACGTTCGACTCTGAAAGCAAAGTGCTTGAAGGAAACGTGTATAGTATTCCAGACGACTAACGAGAAATGGAAAAAGGGCAGAGACGAAAATCTTGCTAACAGTTGCAATAAGATATGCAAGGTACGTTTCTATCCCTATTTACAGATCTCCGTACACTTACTATACACGCAGTCGCTTCCCCGCGAAAATCATTTTGAAATGGCCCGCCTTGTCGGCTGCCTTTAATTACGCACGCCCTACGTTTGCGCAGAGGGCCGGATTAGGTACGCTCCACGGTATTCGAGCGGCACGCAACGTTATAAGCCGTTTTTCCACTGCTCGCCAGAGTTCGTGTGTGAAAGAGACCGCTTAGCCGAGTGTATTCTTTCGGTAATAACTACCGAGCCGGTCGCTCCGTGTTTATCACACGTTGTCGGGAATTTCGATCGTGAACGGTCTCGATAGATTCAAATTGCAGGTATAGCTTAGGTTAGGTAAGCTTGTTTTTTTTGGGAGTAGGTTATCGATCGCATGTTGTCCCCTCGCACCGCCAGTGACGACATTCATCGTGTTCATCGCCATCATATCTTTTTTTTTTTACAAGCAGACACGCATCCGAAAGAATTAAAGTAGCATACTACGTTAGAAAGCATTCTCCTCTCGCATGAATTACAGAGGTAAGAATCGCGTAAACACGTGAATCCGAGCGAGTATAATTCGGTTACACGCACGACGGCGAATGGTTTTTATGGTATCTTCGTGTTGACCTTTAAACCTTAAACTTGTTAACAAGAACGGTATATTAGTTATCAGTATTCCGAACGGTAAACAAATTATCGCGATCGAGATATCGGATGGTTCTCTTCAATTTGCTATCGCATTGCAGGTTCTACTAGCGAAAATGACAGCTTCGTCTAATAAGAAGTTTCCCTGGGGAAAGGGAATTATTTTGTTATTACTTTTGACTGGTGCCGTTGTAGGTTACGATACTTACAAGCACGGTAATTTCGAAGGTAATAGACGACGGACGTATAAACATTCGTCTTGGGTAAGCGCCATGGTTATTATCCGATAATGAATTATTAATATTATTGTTGCTCAGAATCTAATACAGGTAAGTTCTTGAGGAGGAGCGGATTATCCGAACATGGACAAAAGGCGTGGATCGTGACGCAAGAATATTCTTCTAAAGTGCTTGAATTTATAGAAGCTAGTTCGCCAGAATATTACAAAGCAACCGTCGAAACCTGTAAACCTTACGTCAAATTGGCCGAAGACTTTTATCTAGTGATGAAGAATGTTTCCTCGAAAATTTATGATAACGCCGTAGTGTACGTGGGAAAGAACGGACCTGTGGTCGTACAAGCGGTAGGTATCGAAACGTTTCCATACTAGCAAGACGTCGGCGCGCGATCTAAATCAATTCGCGCACTCCACAGATCGAACACTACGTTCCGGGGATGCTGGACGAAATCCGTTTGCGAAGTAACCAAGGGTTCGAGCTCGTGAAAGCTTATTCGAGCGTGTGCGCAGACAAGCTCGGCGAACAGTCGGTCGCGACGCTTCAGTGGCTACGGCACAATGTTTTCGTGTAAGTAAGAAAGTCCGTGGAGAAGCTAAACCGTTATTCATCGTCTTGTTTTCCTTTCCAGCGGAAAGCTGAGCCCTGAAAATTTGCAAAATTACGCCTCGAAAGCTATCAACACTACGCAGTCGCTGGCGAGCCAAACGTACGACTGGGTGTACGAGAAGGTGCAGACGCTGTCCAAAGTCCCGTGAACGGCGTTCGTCGGACGTTGCGAGTGATTCGCCTCGATGATTTAAAATCTCCTCCATCACCTTGTGCATTTATTTTTATGATTCCGAAGTTGAAACGTTGCATATTTCCAAATATATTGCGGCGGCCATTTCACCTGTGATATTTGAAGAATGTATCCTTGTTCTAATTAATTGCGACATTTTGGGAATCTGGAAATTTGATCAAAGTGTCGATCCTTACCTTTCTTAAGTTAATGTTTCGTGTCGAGGAAAATAATTATGAAAGTAATATATAGACTGCATAGCGTCGGACTTGAACCTATTACTTTGTATATTTACTAATATATTTTCACTTAATAATTCTGGTACGTGGATTGAATGATAATATAACAAGTTAATATGTGGATTAAACAGTATATTGAATAAAGGTATTTTTTTGGTATTTTTCTTATAAAAATAAAGGAGGAGTAGAGAGTATCATTAAACTTCTTAATGTGTCTGAAAATGTTAACTTAATTGTCGTTTGGCTACAGTAATGAGAGTATCGAATGATGTTCATAGGAGTAGTAGAATAATGCTGATAAATATAGGAATAGTAATAATTATTATTATAATCGTAGTAGCGTTACTAATGCAACTAATGGAGATAATTATGGTGGCGATGATCATTTTAACAAGAATATATATTAAAATTTTATATGGAAAGAGATCGATGGAACGTGACCAACAGTCGCGTCCATAGAGCTATGCATGTAAAAAATGAGTATCTTCATTTCCTTCCTTTAGAGAAATGAATTTGGTAGAAATTTTTCTTTCCTTTGTTACATAGTTTCACAGCATTCCTCCCTGATTATACGTATAAGTGTACAACGATAAAGTGCACACCGCTTGTAAATTAGCTTCTCAGTCGTTTTTCACGCGTTACAGTTCATGAGGGAAAAAGACCTTCATCGTGTTCTTATATATTTGGTTGCACAGGTACTCCTCTTCGTCGTCCCTGATTCGTGCGAGCACTTCCAAAATTTGACTGTGAAAACGGAAGCAAACAGTAGCGCAGAAACCAGCATTATAAATACGGCTTAGCTCTTCGACCGACTTTCTAACGATCGTTTCGACGTGCGTTACGAAAAGTAGCACATTTCATTTGTCTTACGAAGACAAGCACTCTGCTCGTTCTGATCACGAAAAACAGAATGTTTCGATTCTGTTCTCGAAAAGTAGTATGTTTTCATTCATCGCCACGAAGAATAGCATCTTATGCTCTTTCGCGACGAAAGGTAGTACATTTCGGTACTTTGCTGCGAAAAATAGCACGGTTTGCCTTTAGCCGCGAAACATATCACGTTTCGACCCGCGTTACGAAGAGTAGCACGTTTCATTTTTTCTTACTGACAACTGCATGTAGAAATAAATGAAACGTGCTACTTTTCGTAACGCAGGTCGGTTTCATAGATTGCCTATGACTGAAATATGCTACTCTTCGGAAAACAAATAAAACGTGCTACTTTTCGCTGCAGCGTTTGAAATGTGCTACTGCTCGTGGCGATATGTAAATCGTGCTTGTTCTCGTAGTATATTCGAAACATGCTTGTTATCGGCAGAAACATTGAAACATGCTTCTTCTCGTGATAGATTGAAATGTGCTGCTCTTTCTAAGACAAATGAAATGTGCTACTTTTCTAAAGTGACCAGACGTCCCGCATTTGAGCCCTTTGTCCCGCATTGAAAAATGTCCCGCAAAGTGTCCCGCATTGAACATGTAGCCTTAAATTATTTATTATTTATATATAAATTATATAAATTGCTATAGTTAATATAGTTAAAATAATTGCTCTTCCTCTTTTCAATCACCAATTTCAATTAAGTTCATTTTTTGTTCCGGGAAAAAAATACTTGTAATTAAAGTACGGACACGATCTGCTCACGGATTTGTTGACCCTTTTTTTTTTTTTTTGCTTAAATGTCCCGCATTCGCCCACAAAATATCTGGTCACTTTATACTTTTCGTAACGCACGTCGGTTTAATACTTACACTATGGTGCACGGCTCGTTTCTTCCTTTAACCATCTGATCGGGTTGCCATTTCTCCTTCTTAACAGACGGGAAATGCGTAATAACGTCTTTCGCCGAGGCATGAGCTGGTCTTATCTCGCACCACGGGCAATCAGTCTCTATCATCAGCCTGTCCGACGGTATAGTCGTAACGGCGAAAAGGTTCTCTTCGGTCTTCAAAGAGCTGCGACAGAGAACGCACAATTAATTTCATAGAAACCTGCGAACCCGTACAGTTATCAGCCATACCATCCGTTAATACCAATATATAATCCCATTTGTAAAATGGAATTAGCTTCTTCCGGATTGCCGTCGAAGGAGTGCACGACACCGGCCGTTAGCGTGTCTTTGTGCTTTCTTAAAATCCTTACAAAGTCTTCGCTAGCGTTACGGCAGTGCAAGAACATCGGTAATTTCAAAGCGGAGCACAAAGACAATTGCATCTCGAAATACTTCTTCTGCGCATCCTTGGAACAGAATTGTAGCCTATCGTAATCCAGCCCCATCTCGCCGATAGCAATGATTTTATCCCTGTTATCTTCGGCTAGGTCCGACAACGACTTAAGATACGCTTCCGGATCGCCGCTCGCTTCGAATTCGTCGCAACGCGTCGGATGGCAACCAACCGTCGAAAACAATCGTTCTGGAATACACGGAACGGCGAATGTAGAATCAGAGACGACGGAGCGCAAGAGCGGGCAACATGATATATACCTAGGTATTTCCGTCGACATGCATATCGTTGTCGCAGTTACAGAACAGAATCGCGGCGACCATTGCATCTCTCTTTCGGCGGTTTCTTCTTACGCAACGATTGCATTGCGATCTAACAAGAAACAAACGAACTGTAGCCGTACGCTATACCGACAAATCTTTACCGTCGCAGTTGAACGCCTGCAAGGTATATAATAAAATATTAATT
The DNA here is from genome assembly GCA_946251845.1 of Andrena fulva. NCBI lineage: Eukaryota > Metazoa > Arthropoda > Insecta > Hymenoptera > Andrenidae > Andrena > Andrena fulva. Next base: position 52,096,983 of record OX276329.1, on the reverse strand, counting down.
GTACCAGAGTCACTGTAGCTGTGCGCGACACAACGATAGCTCTACGCAGGAAAAGAATTTCGAAATAATAGACTACGGCTAGCCGCGATAGAGAGACGCGATAGTGTCGGTGCTGTCTTTCTTAAACCGATTCGTATACAATTCGACTAACGTCTATCGGATATCCAGGCGCTAGGGTCTTACCATCTGTTCGTGCTATTTCGAGGGCCTTTTTACTCTCTTCCATGTTACCGGCCGTTATTATAAGCTTCGAGAGATTGTTATTCCAACTTCGTTCCAGCACTTTATCTAAATCCGGCTGATGCTTCTGAGATCCGTGGTAAACACCTTGGTACATAGGATCCGTCAAATTGGCTCCAATATCTGCGGGAAATTTAGCAGCGGAACGATATTAATCGTCAACGTATAACCTTCGTATTAATATTTCAAATCGGCAGAAAAATATGAGCTATAGCTTGCGGATAAATATGAAGCGCTAATACGCTAACGTAATCGCCGAGAAAAGGATTGGATTACCTATAAACTTTCGTAGATTACTCATTTTAACTCTGAGCATTCGACGAATCAACGAAGTGACAGTTTCCCAAGACACGGCACTACCTGACAGGTTAGCAGGTGTCTCATTTAACCGGTGCTGGCGACTGACGCACGAGTTTCATCGGAGTTGAAGCTTTAAAATACATCGCGATTATGCTTCTCGGGAATTATTATCGTTTCTGCCGTGTATACTGAATAATTTCTCTTTATTAGCGACCGTCGAATACATTCTGCCAATTTAAATGCATCTCGTGTCTAGGGTAGACGTAGAACCCCCAATTACTGACACCTACCCAATTACTGTCACCTTAAGCTATTTTACTGAAAATAACGAATAAATAAACGTTGTAAAGTCATACGCAAAAAGAATTATGTAATTCAGCCTATAATCTATACGCTAGAAAGTGCCCCACTTAATATTTTTTGTTCATTAATTTCTATAAGACGATACAAAATTTTAATTTGATGACAACAGTGGAAATGTCGACTTCCTTACTAGTGAAAGAGAAAACAGGGCACTAAAGAAAGGGCTATAATTACTATATTTAAATTATTTACATAATAAACAATAATTTTTTAGTACAATATAAGTATCATAGAAAGTCACAACGATCGTAATATAACGATTAATTAAGCCTTTTTAATTAATAAATGGGTGATAGTGATTGGTACAAGCGTTTCAAGCATTTTGGTATTACTGTCATAGCAGTAGTTACTCATGTACATGAGACGACATAACCGTAAAATGAGTAATAAACAGTATTAGGTTAGCTGGCAGTAATTGGGGTATCAGTAATTCAGTCACACACGTTTTAGAGGTGTCAGTAATAGATCTCGAAATATGTTTTTTAGATTAATGAATTTATATATAAAAATAGAAATTCTAAGACCCACAAAATGTTTTTCATGAAGTAAACATATTAAACCATAATAAAAAGAATAAAAAACTTATACTTTTAGTCAATAAATACAGATACTATATATGCAATAATATTAGAGTCAGTCCTTAAGGGGTAACACCACTGTAAATTTTTCGGAAAATTGATTTTTTTTTATTTGCTTAAAAGATGCTTTGAACCTTTTAGAATATGGGGCAAAAACTGTATTACTTGAAACAAATTTGTTTCCTTGAAATTTCGAGCTCTTCCCCAAGCGCATCGGACTGCTTTGAAACGACTACCGGCGTTAAGGGGTAACACCACTGTAAATTTTTCGGAAAATTGATTTTTTTTTATTTGCTTAAAAGATGCTTCGAACCTTTTAGAATATGGGGCAAAAACTGTATTACTTGAAACAAATTTGTTTGCTTGAAATTTCGAGCTCTTCCCCAAGCGCATCGGACTGCTTCGAAACGACTACCGGCGTTAAACGCGTTTTTCTCGAAACACGATTTTTCAACACGGCACGCAGCATAACTCCAACAATTTTCATTCTTTTCATTCGAACTTTTAACAATATCTTTAAAATAACATTTTCAAGAGAAATACGTACGGGATTTTCGATAAGTTAATTTAAACATTACTTATTAACAAATGATTGCCCTCTTTTTATAGAAAATTGAACGTTTTTCATTCAAATGCTCACCAATCACACAAAAATCAATATTTTTAAAATCCCCTACGTATTTCTCTAGCTATAAACATGTAGATTTAAGTCATATTTTTTTTTTTTTAAATTCAAATTTGCACCAGCTACACTGCGTGCCGCAGAGCGCTAAAACTTCAACATGCCTCACGAAAATGGCTTCAGCGCCGCCATTTTGTAATATTTCTCAATAACTTTTTTTTTTTTAATAACAAAATATGTGCTTAATAACTTCCTCCAGTATAGTTATTCTATTACCTTTCCTTCCATCCAAGAAAAATTGCCAAAAAAACGCTATTTTTCAAGCTGTTACAGTGGTGTTACCCCTTAATGTGTCAATAATTGGGGCTTCTACCCTACCACTAGTACAGCTGCTTCGCGTGCATAATTTTCTCGAATAACGACATGGATGAAATAACGTCGGAGCGTGCGATTTATGGTTCTTTATTACAAATCTTAATATATTATACAGGAGAGGTTCAGTTCTAACTTATTACAAGGGAATCCCCAGCGAGCTGTTGAAACGATCTTCGTCGAGTCTCTTGTTCCTAAATTTCATTATTGCAAAGACTTAACGATCGAATTTATTTTCTCCACGCATTCCTCTTTCTTCTTCGCGATGCCTGCCTCCGCTTCTACGAACTGCTGGCGGCCTATCTTGCCCGGTACCAGTTTGTCTACGTAAAGCGCTTGCTGCTGATTGTAAAGTTCCTTCAACGTTCTGTCGTACTTCTGCAATTCTTGAACGCGATCGTACACGTCTCCGGACTCCCCTTTCAGACGCTGCGCGATCTCTGCGATGGCGTTCGTCGCGCCTTTGTACTCCTGATTGACACCTTTGACGACGGACAGGAACGCGTTGGCGTCCTTGTTCGTCTTGAGATAGGCCAACTGATCGTCGAGTTCGTTGTAGGAGGTCACTCGACGATCCTGCGCCGCTAAGATCTTCTCGCATTGGCCGGCGATCCTTAACTTGCTCTCCGAGACCTCGTCTTTGTCGATGGAGAAGTCGAGTCTCACGTAAGTGATTACTAATAGAAATAGTAAGTACAGGGCTGCCGCTACGAGCAGCGGCTCTTGCAACATCAATATACGCGGGAATGTGTATTTGAGCTTGAAATTCTGAATGTGGTTCTCGACCAAGTTCCTCTTGGCGATGGAAAGTACAGGGCGGCCGGTAGTGTCTAGATACGTGTAATGAAGAGTATCTGGCAAGCGAGTCGCGGGATAAGGCAAGCTCAATTCGATGTTCTTCGAACCTTCCGGCAAGATAATCTTCACGACTAGTTCGTCTACCATCATATCGTCGAACACGTGGTCCAGTAATCGCATTTCCAAAGCGTACTGATCCCCGGAATGGAACAGATACTCGTAGCTAGGTACGTTATATCCGACGATGTACTTGGTTTTCCAACCACCGAACAGCGGAAATCGCGGGCGAAGGTTCAGCTCTACGGAGTCTTTCTTAATGCGAGTGTGCGACGTCGAGATGTTACCGATCTCGTCCCTGTAGTAAATATCGGAGGCAGCCGCGGGTAAGATGGTATCGAAACTCTGAATGCTGGCCTGCCCCGATTTCGATTCTCTGGCGTACTCGTAACGCGAGAACGAACCTTTCAATAAGGCGCCGGTGTGCAGCAGATCGATGTGCTCTTCCACCGCGATATTACCCCAATGCGATATCTCGATGCTTCTCTCGAGCCTAGTTACGGTGAGGAACTTGTTGTTGTTCTCGAAATGTATGTTCAGTTCCTCGTACGAGAACGGAGGCAGCTTCTCGTACGGGCCATATGTGATCATCGAATCGCTTTGGGACACTGGTTTAAGCTTAGTGTAACTTTCGATGTTCCTCGACGGCAGAGATACGCTGGTCGTCTGTTTCATTATATTGTACGGCGAGTAAAGGTAAATGTTCCCTATATATTTTACTAACTGCTTCTCCTTCTGAGTAATCTCTTTCGGGTGAGGCACAAGTTCGTGCGTTAATATAGTCTCGATTTCGATGGACATCGTTCTGCCCGGTGGTAGCGGGTCCTTCAATTCAATTCGATAGAAGGTCTTGTCCGGATCCGTGTTCACCTTCGTTTCGCTCAACTTCAGCTCCACCCGCACAGGCTCCCTGTAAGCGGCTATACAGCTGAGACTAGTCTTCTGAGTAGATTCCAGCGCGAAGAGGAAGTTTCGTATATGCCGGTCCTTGCTTCCATTTTCTAATACGAGTCTGGTGGTGATTTTCGTTAATTGAGATTGCAGATCAATATGTTTCTCCACATTCTTAAGACTCAAGTTCGCGTCGACGACGTCGGTAGCGGCAAGAGATTGGATATGCAAACTGAGGAGCACTGTAACGCTCCACGCTAATGGAATTAGGCAATGACGAGTCATACTTCTCCTCGTAGAAATGTCTTTTCACTTACGATATTATTAGTATTCGATTTTTCCAGTTCACCGGTAAATGTGTTACTCAAAGGTTACTGTCGGCACATAACATAGACGTGGCGTTTACCTAAAGACACTTATCGCCAAGACGGGAAACTCATGCGTTGCAGAACTGTACGTACTGAAGGCCGGCGATCGTATTAAAAATTTATGAGAATCTCCTGAAATGTGGAAGAGAAATCTGTGAAAGAGGCAATTATAGGAAAATACAGGTTTTTAAATGTAAATTACGACTCGAAGACTGGAACATATAATTTATGATATTCGTTTTATTAGGAAAAGGGAAAATTCCTGCGGTCGTGGGCGCGGGCGATTTGGGCGCAAGTGGAATTCGCCCCGTATTAATGCAAATGTAAGAAAATAAGATAGAATAAGATAAAATGGATAAAATAGAATAAGTATAAGATAATCGATATATTATAAACAAAACAATGTGATATAAGAGCGGATAATAGTAGTGGGATAAAAATAAGAATTGTAAAACGTCTAATGTTCGTTGGGCTTAAGTTTATGACTTGAAGTGCCATCTTCGGGAAACATGTAAACCTGGAAGAAAATAAATACCCATACCTATACCTATTAATGCAAATGCACGGAAATTTCCAAGCATTAGCAGCACCTCTTTTATTCAGGACCAACATCCACGCCAAGACTTTAATTAATGCTATCATTTCTTACGAAGTGCGTTCGTCCGATTACATTTTTACAGCAAGCGGTTACGTTTATTCCTCAAGAACTGCACCAAAGAGGAGGTATAATAAGAGGCGTCACTCGACAAGGACAGAAATAACCTAGGGAAATCACTAGACAACCAATTTAAATGCCCATTCGGCAATGATCGCTAAGCTTCGGCAATGATCGGTCAACTTCGGCAATAATCAGCCAATTGCGGTAAGGTACATTTAGTCGATTTGAATATCCCGCTCGAAATAGACAACCAATTTAAATGCCAAGGTCAAGCAAGGACTTCAAAGGTTCCGCCCGGAGTGACGCCTCTTATTATACCTACTCTTTGACTGCACCGCCGTGCAATTCCAATTTCTCCCGTTAATTTCTGGACAAGAAATCAGGAGCTTTTAGTATTGTTGCGCGAATTCGTGGGGATTTCTATAAGACTGGTGGGTCCGTGCCCGTGGAGTGCTGAAGCACTCAGCTCACGAGTTTGCGCGGGAATTTAAATGAAGGAAATTAATAAATATAAGACTTCTGAATATTTCAATGTTTGGATTTAATATGTAGCTCGATGTTAGCTGTTTTACTGACAAGTTCGATCTACCTTTCTTACAAATTTACTCCTCGCTCGTCACCTCCGAGCGCCCTACTCCTCTAATTTTGCCGTGTTCCTCCGACTCCCTCTTCGGATTCCTTCGTCCAATCAAGGCAATGACATCCCTTAAGTTCGTCAGTGGGTTGTCCTTCTGCCATCTCTCCGTGCTGGGCCCTTCCTTCGCGCTTCCCTCCACTCTCGGCTGGTGGTCGAGGCACGCTTTCCGATTACATATACTTTACATAGGCTGCGTACAGTACATACATTTCTTACAGGTAGGTAAGCGCAACCCTCGGGGTCAAGACGGCGTCACCGGCGCAAAGTTTATGATTATATGACTTTCAGCCTCTCCCAAGCTGAGTTTTTACCCTAACGGGACATCGGTAATTATCGCAAGGGAGGACAGAGTTTTAAATGGTTTTACGAGACGTGCAGCTGCCCGCTCGACTAAATTTGGCACGCAGATGTTTAAGGAGAAGTTAAGCTATTTACTATCCTCCTTGTCCCCTATTTCAAACTTGCTTAAGACCTTCCAGATGTGTCGATCGCTTCAAATCTTATTACAATATATCTGTCTTTCAATTAAAAGAGTTTTGAATTTCGCTCTACATCTAACCTCGATATTTCTATGTCTTATAGCTAACTTCACGCAATTCAACCAGCGGAACCCGCAACAGTATTGCGTCGCAGGCACTATGTACTTGTAAGTCGAAGGTACTATTATGTTCTTGTGAGTCGCGTGGTCGCGTGGTAGGTAGATAGATAAATAATATCTACCGTAATAATTAATATACGCGCGCTTAATGTACGTAAAATTATGCACGAGTCAAAACCTATGAAGTACTCATTCCTTTACAGTTTTGTCATGTAATGCGAGAAAATGTTTCTATCAGAAGTTACGTGTACTTTAAGGAAATCAGTGTGCAGTTAGTAAGTAGTTTTTTTTTTAAAAGTGTATAGAAAATCAGGGAAATATATAAACTAACGATACTTTTGTTAAACAGTTTAACGTTGCACCACACAAATCAATTATGCAGGACGTACTTCCGACAGATCAGTGTGCACCCAGCAAAGTCGTATTGTTCTAACAGAAAAGAAATCAAAGCTTATAAACGTTCTAATAGGTATCTTCAGGTAAAATATTACGAAACTTCAAACTTATTTCTATTAAACATGTGAACCTTAATATAACACTTTCCTTTCTTTTTAAGTTACGCTTGAATGAAAATGAAGCGGCAACTGATGATACAGATGGCTTTGAGAAGGTAATAATACTGGATAAACGAAATCTTACGGAGGTTAATATAAATAACTAATATATAATTTTTATAATAGGCACAAGCGGAAAATGAAAGAATAATTTCCCACGATCCAAAAGTTTCGAAAGATCGTAAGTACATTAAAGTAATAGTTAGTCCAGTGAAATTAGACGGAAATCTGCCCAATCTTCGGAATAAATCCCAGCAAGCTAAATTTTGGTATGGGCCTTTATTTGGTCGTTTTAAACAATATGTCCAAAGTCCCCATCGATCCGAGTGGCGCTAAAAATTTTACAGAGGGTTGAAAAAAAATAACAGTTTTTCGCGAATATCTCGTTATCTAGCAGTTTTGCGACAAAAATAGGTCTCACACAATTTATAACCTAGGAAATTCTCTACAAAAAAGGTTGTATGAGTTTTTTTCGTAGGAGTAACCATTTTCATGCGTGCCGGGTTACCAAGTTTCAACCCCCATACTTTTGACAAGGGAAGATCCCGAACCCGGAAATTCAGAAAATTATGAAACTCTGTAAATATGTAGCGGAAGTCCTGCTGAGTACAACGCAATTTCGTTTGCTGCCCAAATTCACTCCAAGACCCCTGAAAATTTTTTTATTTTGTATTATTACTCGTGAACTGTAGGAGATAGAAAAAACTGTTCAGGAAACAGTTACTTCTCTTAATTAGGACTAACATTTGGTAAATTATAGTTCTTACAGTTCTTACGGTTCGTGAGTTATAACACAAAATCGGAAAATAGCCGGATTTTCAGGGGTCAATTTCACCCCCTTCGAGTGAACAAATTTAAACTTTAATCTTTGGGGATAAGTAGAGGATATATAGGTATGTATTACTCAATTTTTGTTGCTGCCCAAATTCACTCTAAGACGGTGAAATTGACCCCTGAAAATCCGTTTTTTTTTTAGATTTTGTGTTATATTAAGAGAAGTAACTTTTTCCTGAACACTTTTTTTCTATCTCCTACAGTTCGCGAGTAATAATACAAAATAAAAAAATTTTTAGGGGTCAATTGCATTCTCTTGGAGTGAATTTGGGTAGCAAACGAAATTGCGTTGTACTCAGCAGGACTTCCGCTACATATTTACAGAGTTTCATAATTTTCTGAATTTCCGGGTTCGGGATCTTCCCTCGTCAAAAGTATGGGGGTTGAAACTTGGTAACCCGGCACACATGAAAATGGTTACTCCTACGAAAAAAACTCATACAACCTGTTTTGTAGAGAATTTCCTAGGTTATAAATTGTGTGAGACCTATTTTTGTCGCAAAACTGCTAGATAACGAGATATTCGCGAAAAACTGTTATTTTTTTTTCAACCCTCTGTAAAATTTTTAGCGGCACTCGGATCGATGGGGACTTTGGACATATTGTTTAAAACGACCAAATAAAGGCCCATACCAAAATTTAGCTTGCTGGGATTTATTCCGAAGACAAATCCTAATTTCACTGGACTATGTAGCATTAAATACAACTGGTAAATATTTCATCTGGGAATGCGGTTGAGACATGTTCCTGCTTTATCAATTTCAGGTACTGAGAAATTATTGAAGGATCCCGTCGGAAACCTCCTTTCTATTTATAAGCTTGTGAATAGCGAATTTAACGATAAAGAATGTATAAATTTTATTCACGAAGTAGACCGTAAATCCACCAAGCTGCATAAATGTATTATCAACGTATCATGGCCCACGGAAATGTCTTTCAATCATATAGCATCGAATAAGAAAGCAGCCACAAAAAACGCCGCGTCCAAGTGCTTACAGTGGTTGCACGCGAACAATAAAGTTAGACACTTGAAACCTGTCTTATACAACAAGAGCGAGATTCAAACTCTCTCGAAGGACATCGCCAGAATAAATCTCGAAGCGGACTTTAAAAATGAGATAGAATCTCTAGTGGACACGTTCGATCGTGTAAGTTTCGTACGCATTACGACTGCGCGTTCGATACTTACAAGCTTATATCAATTCTAGGAAATAAAACCCATAGTAGCGACGTCGCGTACGATGGCGGGCGTCGAAGGTGTTTCGGAGCAGAGACAATCGAGCTCGTACTCGGCGGAAGGAGAGGAGTCGGAAATTGAAAGACGCAATTCTAGATTAGCGAATCGTCTTCAATTGCAGAGAAGGGACATTGGTGATCTACCTATTCATAACTACAAGTACGTAACGAATGTTTGCGCATGTACTCGCGTTTAAATGTTGAATTATTCATTACTTACGAAGTATAATCGCTTTACTGTTCGTGCGTAGTTTTAATGGAATAAAAGAAAAGCATACCTTTCAGGCAGGAAATCCTGGATAGTTTAGAGGCTAATCGGGTGCTGTTGATTAAAGGTGACACCGGCTGTGGCAAAAGCACCCAAGTCCCACAGTTCATAATCGATGCGTTCACGGAAGAGAATAAAGCGAGCGAGTGTAATATACTCGTGTCGCAACCTCGTAGGATTTCAGCTATCTCCCTGGCTAACCGCGTTGCGCGCGAGAGATACGAAACTATGGGCGACGTGGTTGGCTATCACGTACGACTGCAGAATTCAATACCGAGATCGCCGGGATCGATTTTGTTCTGCACAACGGGCATGTTGCTGCAGAGGATACAAAGTAATCCTACTCTGGACGGAGTGTCGCACGTAATTATAGACGAGGCTCACGAGAGAACTCTGCAGATTGATATGCTGCTCGCGCTGTTAAAGAGGACGTTGAATGTTAATCCAGCTTTAAAAATTATAATCATGTCCGCGACGGTGAACGTAGAATTGTTCCAACAATACTTCAACTGCGCGGTCGTCGATGTGCCTGGTAAAGTGTATCCCGTGAAAATGCACTTTCTGGATGACATGGGTCTCTTCAAAGGAGACCCTCAGAGCAATAATAACAGTTACGCGGGCATAACGATCCCTTATGAGAAAATAGTATTATTGATACAGTGGATTATGAGGAACAAACCGCCCGGGGCTATTTTATGCTTTCTTCCTGGTTGGCAAGAAATCAAGTTCCTCCAAGTTAAGCTAGAAAGATCTAGGGTGCCCAGTAAGTACATAATGCCCCTTCACTCTAAGCTCAACATCGATGCCCAGCAGAAGATTTTTGATCCCGTTCCCGAAACTGCGCAGAAGATCATTTTGGCAACAGACATCGCTGAAAGCAGCATTACCATTCAAGACGTTAGTTACGTCATAGATACCGCTCTTAAGAAAGAAATGCAATGGAACGAAGAGAAGTATATGTACAGTTTAAAAACTACTTGGGTATCGCAGGCAAATATTTGTCAGAGGTAATTCTCATTCTATTTTGTGTTCCGTAGTTCTATTTTTCACGGGATAGAGATTAAAATATGTTGTATGTATATATAGAAAAGGCAGAGCTGGACGCACTAGACCCGGTGAAAGTTACCATTTTATTACGAAGAAAGACTACAGCCGATTGAACGTCTACCCGATCCCGGAAATACGCAGGACATCGCTGGAGCAGGCAATCATTCTCAGTAAAACATACAATAGCGAGAAAATAAATGATTTCTTTAGCAATATGCTTGAAAAGCCTAGCGACGTAGCAATGTCTAGTGCTTTAAGTAGTTTGCAAAGTCTCGGGATTCTTGACGAAGATGAGAATCTTACTGCGTTAGGGAAGCGTATAACAAACTTTAGCTTGGACCCTAAGCTAAGCAGAGCACTGGTGTTTTCTAGCACCTTTCAGTGAGTGTGGATGTATATACATAATAACTTTCGTCCAGTTAGATTAGTTCGTAGTAAGTGTTTCTCTTCTCATTTGCAGGTGTTTAAATCCTATTTTAAACATAATTGTTATGTTCACTACCGACAATCAATTGGCCGTTACTTCGTTAGGCGACAAATCGGACATGAGGAAGCAAAAGCAACGGTTTCACGAAACAAGCGATCATATTGCTACGTTAGAATATTTTGCGGGTTTGAAGGATAGCAACAATAACCCACTGTCCACAGACAATTACAAAAATAAGACTTCCCGTATGATAAAACGTAAGTTCGTCAGACACTTGAGAATGCACAATGTTTCCATTGATATTTCATCCACCTTATTATTTATTCATAGAAATATGCGAATTGCACATAACCGAGCTTGTCGAAAGCGGTATTCTGGGGACAGAGTCTGATTGCGACGACGTGAATGCACATACTGGAAATAGGGAATTAATTCGAGCAGTTCTATATTCGGCTACAAACCAGTTGATAAAACTCTCGAGCTATGGATATAAAAACGGGTGTTTTACAAGAAACGCGAACGTCTTACTGTCGTCGTGAGTAGAGTGTTGGAAATATGCGCGAGCGCGGTGGAGGATAAGTAATCGAAATCTACGTCTTCTTTCTGTTTGTCCAGCGATAACGAGAAAATCGTTTTGAAAACGCACAGTGTAAATTACAACAGAAAAATATGGCCGAGTCCGTTTTTAACGTACATCGTTCGAATGGAGCACATCGATCGGAGAAGCTGTATGGTTCCAGACACGAGTATAATTTCTCCCTTGACAGTCCTATTATTTACTCAAGGTGACATTGAATGCCAGAAGGTATGTTCTTAGTGATCGAACAACAATCTACATTTGGGAAGTTCTAACCATTGTATTTACAGGAGCGAGAGCCATCGTCCGACGAAAGCACGGATGTTATTATTAAATTTGAAAGATTGAGAAATATACAGTTGCGCTGTGACGAAGAGTTTGTATTTTAGCATTTACTTTTTACGCGCTACATTTTCGTAAACACTTGCTGAATATATTCCCTCTGTTTCAGAACGGCAAGATTATTATTGGAGTTGCGAAGTATCGTATGGAATGTTGTAGATTATATTATTCGGTACGAAGGCATAGACAACGCGGAAGACAATTTGAATTTAGTTAAACCGTACAGAGAGAAGTTGCTGTGTTTACTTTCAAAAATGTTAAACGAAGCAGCAAAAGACATAGACATTTCCGACAAATTTGTTGATAGAACTGAATCAGTTTTCACACAGTGAATGATATAATTAATTATTGTAAAGAGTTTTTATTAAATATATTTACATTTATTTGTACGAATTCGTAATATTCTGTAAACCCCCACTTTTATTATCAGGAGGGTGTAGGAAATACTTTTCTACGCACATTAAATATAAATCTTTTACCTTTATTTATTGTACATCAAGACTGTTACAAAAATCATTACACTTATCCGAAAGGAGTGAAATTCAGAAATTCATGTGTTTACTTACAACCCGAGGCCCTACATTTCTTGCGGAGGCCTTCTAACTGATTATGCAACCGTTTTCAACAAATCTGCTTTATTGCAAAAACCTTTTAAATACTGCGAATCGTGGGTTATTTCGCAATAGCCTGGCGCTGGACATCAAAATGCATCTAAATAAACTATTAAACGTGTTATTCCATTCCGGCAGGGTGACCTGGGGCGTGAGATGAACCCTCCCTACCAAATTCGGAATTGTAGCTTTTTCAAAATGAATTGGTGTACTTTGACTATCGCACCTCGAAATATAGACCTTAAGAGTGTCCTGAGTGCAATTGCCGGTGATTGCCTTTACAATTAATTAGTTGTGAACAATCATTGAACATCATGCATACTGAGAAAGTGGGCGTCAGAACACGCCAGCGCCAGTCTATAGCAAAGCAAGGCCCATTTTAGTTCACCATGTTCGCCGCTACGCGCCGCTAGCATTTTTATGCCCATGATTTGAATTCATATTTTAAAGGCTCTTTTACGCAATGAATAAGCAACTTTATTATAGAGAACACTTGCGTAATGATTTGCAGAGCCTGTTGAAGGGGCAAAGGAGCCCAGATTGCAAGCAAGTATAGAAATAAAGAAATCGGCATACTCTTGCATACAGCTCGTTTTACAACACATTCTTTAACTGTAAGTTGGAGGTAGTTATTAATAAAATTAATTGTAATGAATTAGGAGACTGTACGACTACTAAACGCACAAAAGAAAGATTAAATAGCGAACGATAATAAATATATGTATGCATGTTCATCACATTAGCAAGCGCCATATAAAATAGTACTACTACGTCGTAGTGAATATATTATAAAAATTCAATATATTAATGTCTATCTTGTATATACATTTGGCAGGTACATTCGAAGCATGCGCTTCCAGTATAAAAATAAGAGCCATTAATTTACTACAAGTCGCGTGGGAATTGTTTAAAATCTTTTCCTTTTCTCCTACTTAGTATCGAAATAATAAATTGTAATAAATTAACGCAATAATGAATGCATATGCTAGGATATATTATGCTGTAAATTAAATATGAAACGCGTAGATAAAAAATGTTTATACGTCCAAGTCGCTAGTAACAGTTATAGTTAACTCTGTTTTATAGTGTATGCCATCGCTAAACGAAGCGTAACATTTTCCAACAACAAAGGCAACAACGTACTCGTGGAGTAGGCGAAATTAATTTACAGATAAATAAATATAGTGCTCGATGGGGTGGTGTTTATCGTCGCGACTACACGAAGTTAAACTACTATTAAACTGAGAAATAACAATAACAGTAATATTTATAACGTCGATGAAAGAACAATATAGAATCTGAATACCATTTCGGCAAGATATCGTTATATTTTAGTTCGTGGTAAAAATAATTAAAATCATCTGTTTAAATTCGTATATTACACCTGGAGCAAACTTTTTATGATTCTTTTGTCATTTTTTAATCCACCATCGGGCTTGGAGCTGGGCACAGAGAAATATACTACATATTTCCCGCTTGCCACATGCAGTAGCACCACTTTACAGTTTCATTCAACAAGTTATTATAGTATCGACTAGCAATTAACTTCTAATCGCCGATGTTCTACTATTTACACAGCATGTTAATAGGAATACAAACATTCCTTTCAAAAATTAACTATTACGCTTCTCTTTAAAAGCTAATATTGCACTTCCGGCCAATTTATAACGAAGCTAAATCCTACGATGGCAATGTTCAAGCAACGTCGGCCGACCTTCAATCCTACATTTATAAGTGTAGTTGTTTCGTAGAAAGTATTCATACAAATATATTAGATTTCTATAACTTAAGATTGCAAATAAGTTTTACGCCGGACTTGCCGTTTGCTATGATAGAAGAAGCTAAAAAATGCGAAGCGTACAGCGGTGCCCGTGTCGCTCCGTGATTTACGTGCCAGCTAGCCGCTTTAATAGTCTATAGAGTCTAGAAGAACAACTTGCCTAAGTGGACTTTGATTACACGTGTTACCCGCTTGACGAACTTCTGAACGCGTCGCGTTTCAAACTCAGTTACTTAAACGAAACGTTCACTAAAAGAGACGTAGCAGATCACGAGTTAATCAACTATAATATCTATGTTAATTCTACAATGTTAACGTACTGGCCGCAAACATTCCATCAGGCAGGATTAGAAACGCTAGACGTAACGGAATATACGTTGCCATGCTAAAAGATCTCTACCTAGGTGGATGGCAATTCAGTTTTGATTTCTATGCACTCCAAATGTATATAATAATACTGAAGTATGTACAGGGTACCTCGTTAAAAGGCGAAGTACAATTACCATCACAATGCTCGTTGAAAGCTCTTCGCTAAAGCTAAACTGGCTCTCGAATGGTCCCGCAGGGCGGGAGGACAGTGACGAAGCTCTCAGCCTCGCTGTCGCTGGTGCTGAAGTTCGTCCTCTCCGTAACTCCATTCTCGTTCCTGCGGCTGTAAGGATGAAGGTACGCGTTCCGCGCGCCGCTCTCGAGACCGGAGTCCAGGCTCTTAGGGAAGCCGGAGAACTCGGAGAGCCTACGGAAGTTGCCGAAGAACACGCTGTCGGTGCCCACGCTCTCAGCGCCGCTTTCGCTAGCACCGTCGCAGACGGACTCTGTTTCATCCGTCTCCGAGACGCTGCTCACCTCGTGCCTCAGCAGTCGCTTGTGAGAGCCGTTGCTGTCCGTGCTGCTCAGGTAGCCGCTGTCCTCCACCTTCGCCCGTGGCTGCGGATTCTCGGGTAAGCGGTTCGCAGAATTGCTTATCGATTCACAGCTTCTGAAGAGCCTGGTCGAGTGCTTCCTGGGACAAGAGTGCGCGTCTGCCTGCCTCCTCTGAGAATCCTTCACCATCGAGCTAGTTGCATGAGCGTCGCACTGTCCCAGAAGCCTTCTCCTGTCCTCCTGGCAGACGCTGCTGCTCCTCGGAGCGGCAAATCGCTGTTTACAGCCTCCACAGCCCGCGGGAGAGTCCTCATGCGCCTGGTCGAAGTTCGCCTTCGACTTCCCCCGCGAGAAGCTGTTTCTGGCGCAGCTCTGCAGCTGGCGTCTACCCCGCGTCGTCGATCCGTCAGAATGTGCCTTGCAGGAGCAGGAATCAGTGGTCCCTACGTTGGAATCGTCGCAGGGGACAGGAGCACCGTTGCTGGTCGTAGGGTCACTCGCTTCGGCAGGGCTCCTGTCCCACACGTTTTTTGACGAGTTGGGCGACGGCTTGCCATCCTTGACGCGCCGCGGGGGTTTCGGTTGCTGGTAGATCTCGTCCGTAGGCGGGGTCGGCACCACGTCCGGCTGATTGCTCGGCTGCCTCTGCCTCCTCGCCTGCCGGGTCTCAGGCGTTAGATACTTGTCCCTGTTCCAGGGCTCGGTGCGCTCCAAGTGGCCGTTCAACGACCCGTTGCTACCAGTCAGGCCGGGGTCCTTGACGTTCGACTTCAGCCTGGCTTCGTAGATCTCACGGAGGCTGCCGTAGCCTCGCTGCATGCAGTCGCCATTCTTCGCGGATTCCTGGTCGCGAAAGCTGCCCTTGCTCTTCAGCAGTATCTGAGCAGGTCTCTCGAGCGAGTCCACGTAGACCTCGTCGGGAAGCTCCCTCTCGTAGTTGACGTCGTCGTTGATCTTCAGCTTCATCGGCTTCCTGTCCAGCGTGTCCGGCTCGTACTCCGATTCGTCCTGCTTCACGTAGTTCGCCGGCGAGTCCTGCACCTTTATGGTCAAATGCCCCGGGTTCTCGGGCTCGTACTGGATCTCCGGACCGGAGTCGTCGCTGCAGGCTGGACTGTCGTAGCCGTCGTTCACGTAGACCTCGCTCACCAGGGAGTAGCTCTCGGACCTCTGCGAAGAGATCAGCTCGGGCAGGCTGTTGTAGTAGTTCCTCTCCAGCACCTCTTTGTTCAGCTTCAGCATCTCGCCGGTCCTGGTGTTGATCACCGCGTTCTGCATCGTCAACTCCTCGTCCATTGGCAGGGCCGTGGACAACGCCGGGCTCGATTGGTCCGTGGATTCCGGGGAAGTCGAGGACTTCCTGCTACACTTGGACCGTTCCAAGCTGTCCACCTCGTAATCCGTGACGGTCTCCGGCCTGATGTGCTGCTCCAGCACTTTCGCGTCCACCATCTCGCGTATCACAGCGTCCATTATGCGCTTCGCCGTGTTCTTCGCGTTGGGAAGCTCGTTAATCATGTCCGGCAGCTCCTTCTTCGCTGGACTCGAATTCGCTTTCGACCTCTTCCCTCGATCTTCTAAAGAACTCTCGTCGGCCGCCGTCTCCCCTGCCTCCTTGCCCGCTTCAGCCACAATAGCCGTCTCCTCTTTTCTCGGCCGTTTCTCAACAGCTTTCTCCTGCAGGGCAGCGTTCTCCTCCATCTGCTTGATGAACGAGTTCTCAATAGCCTTCCTCACTTTCGCATTCACGGCGTCGTCACCGCTGGAACCGGTCGGAGAATCCCCGTTCCTCTGGCCGTAGTAGTTGGGCTCCTCGAACATGGACTTGGTAGACCGCTTGGAGATGCTGTGTCGATCGTTCGTCTCCAGGATCTCGCTCCTCGCCACGTTCTGGAAGCTCCTCAGCATCGGTAGGTTCACCTTCCACGGGGAGAAGCCCCGGCCCGTCAAGCTCTTCGCGTCCAGATCGAAATCTCGCTTGGCCAACTCCTTCAAGTACTCGAAATTCTTGACGAAAGACCTGGTGTTCTCTTGGGGTCCTCTCTTAGCCTCATCGGCGTGACGCCAGCGTCGTTGAGGGGTCGTGACGTCTTCCAACCACGCTCGCACCTTGTTCTCGCCGGGGCTCGCTCTGTCGGACTCCAGAAGTGCAGCCGTGTTTTTGAAAGAATCGATGCAACCGGGGCACCCGGTGCATCGCTGGGACTTCCTCGACTTGGTGATCGAGCTGGACGCAGACCGCTGCTGATTCTTGCCCGTGGAGTCGCAACGATCCGAGCCGACCTCCTCCTCCGGGATACCTGAATCGTTCGTAAACTGTAACTCCTCTCCTTACCGTTTCTTAGAAGATCCTTCTTCTGTTTCTTTAACAGACGGGACGAGCAACTCACCGCCGAGGGTAGGGACAAATCTCTTCGCAGCCATTTTGTGCTTGGCGATGGAGATTACCTCCCGGATCTTGAAAAGGAACTCGATTGCAGCTGGAGGGGGAGCCTAGAAAGATACCGGGCTGTCTTTAAATTACCTCAGGATCATCCGAGTACGCGATGAAGGGCACAGGAAGCTAGGGAAATTGTCTCAGGGACAGGCTCAATGAGCGAACAGCTTACCAATAGCAGTTGCCTATCAAAATAGGCGGGGTTGAAGTATAACTTTCTCCTCTGGGCCCCGGGTAACACAGGGATATCCTGCTGGTGAGGGTTGTCTGCGGTTTCCACGACACGTACATCCTCTTCCGGCAACCTCTCACCCAAAATCGACCCAGAGCCGAAGCAGATCTCGGATTGCTCCAGATAAACGCAGTGCGGGTGAATGATGGCTGACGTTACCTGCTCAGTACGTTAACTTTCACTGCAATTTCTGATCAAGCTACGTTCTCTGACTTGAAACGCCGCCCCGCTGGCTCACGACCAACGAAGTTTAATAAAACCATCCCGAAGCAACTAGAAATAATATCGAAACCACTTATGTGTGTCGTACTCACATTCTCGAAGCCCTGCTCACTGTCGCTTGTAGGAAGATCGTCCCCAAGATCGCTTTCCGTTAGGCCGCTGTTAGTGTCGCTCTCAAAGTGCCTGGAAGTGTTGAGCAAAGGGTTGTTCTTCACCAATCCGCTGACTTCGCGGCCAGGTGTCAAGCTTATCTCCGGCTCTTCGACGATCTTCCTCTTGCTCTTCTTGCTGTGGAGGTACAAGGACACGCTCGCGACGTAGATCAGGGCCAGGATCACGGACGAGAGGCCGATCGCTGTGTATTCCGTGGTGGAGAGCCCCTGGGAGAGTTGCGTCGTCGAGGAGAACATCACTTCGCGAACGTCTGCATGAGAACGCAGAAGAAAGAGGGAGAAAAGGGTTGGGAACACCCGACGATAGAGGTGCGCGCGGAAACGAGGGGCAAACGCTTGAAGTACTGACTGCTTTTCGAGGGTGAACCAGCCACCCTGAAGGCCACGCACGGCGTGAACACAGAGGGCAGGTTCGATTTTGGAGAGGCGTCCCTGCAGACCAATTTCGCTGTGACCACTCGACCTTCGGCTGCTTCCTTCAACCCTGCTTCGCCGATCCACTGCAATTGAATATTGCACCGGGAATGATTCGAGGCGCGCAGAACATCGCGAGGAACTTTTAAACTAGATCAGCCAGCAGAATCGATGTATCCAGCAGTTTCAACTTCTCGCCGCTTACTGTAACGATACTCGAAACTCGAGCACAATTTGGAGGATTACAATCTTTGCCATATTGCTCTTAAACTGTTGATTTAACTCGACAGGACACATCGCTCTGCTCGCAAGAATAGCCTGGGCTTCAAAGTAGAGCTATTGTTTTTGCCCGGGTATCCGGGTACCCGGGTACTCGAGTACCCGGTGAGACCCCGGGTAGAAAAAAATTACTCGGGTACCCGTAGGATACCCGACTACCCGGGTACCCGAGCAATACCCGGCTACCCGGGTAGACAAAAATTACCCGTGTGTGACATATTCCGTTCATTACTGAGGTTAGCCGAAAATGATCGAAAGTCGAAAAACGATCGGCTGTCAAATCGAAATTCTCAACTATCTCATCACACTTCAGTTACTCGGGTATCTCATGGACACACGGGTAATTTTTGTCTACCCGGGGTCTCACCGGGTACTCGAGTACCCGGGCGGGCGGGTAGTAAGAGCTCTACTTCAAAGACGCGGCTAATTATGATCTCGCTATCTGACAGCGTAACGACTTATTTATTCGACGCAGGGCAACGTTACCAACCTGCAGGAACGTCCTGCCCTCGTCACGAAACAGCCTGAAGGGTGGCTCCGTGTCCGAGAGGTTCCTCAGCTCGGACCATCCGGATCGTCCTAATTGCTGAGCGCCAGTGATTCCGCACACCGGGGTCGTTACCCCTTCATCCACCGTACAGAAATAGTCTCTTTAGCAATGGTCGAGATCGAAAGGTGCAAGGGGTCGCGTTAGGCGGACAATTACGCGATATGGAGTCTGTTAGTGGGTCTAGCAAAAGGGGCGAGCTCACCTTCGAAACGAATTTCAGCGTGGGGGTAGATTATCTGGCCACGCTGGGGCAGGAAAACGTACGGGACCCTCTCTATCTGACCCGCGTTGCTGACAAAACCAGCGACGTTGCACTCTAGAATCATTAAAGCAAGCGTGTGGATTTAGCGGATCGGAGGAGGACCCTTCGAGTTTACTCATTGTATATCTCAGGCTTTGCTCGAGTCCCATGCGCTCCCGAAACGCGGCGTGTCCTTCGGGGGAGCATAAATTAAGATTAAGGCGTTCCCTTCCCTCCCGCAATTTCGCGAACCATTCCAACCGACGATTCGGTGGATTCACGGGACAGCTTGTAATTTCCAGGCCGAGTATCGCTCGGAGTCATCTGGGTAAACTGCAATTACACGGCGGAAGAAGGTGGCGTCGGCGACGAACGCCTTCAGCAAAGAGGCTCCTTTCGATGCGGCAATCAAAGCACTGCGGAGGGCGTGCAGACATTTCGACGAAACGTCTTTTTCCTCGTCGGAAGCGAACGTGATCGTGAGATTCGACAGGGAAAGGAAAGAGGACGCCGTAACGCGATAATGTTTGGTAATAAAAATCGTTTGGAATTGAATTAGACATCTGTAACTGCGTTAGCTACCTGTAACGAATTCAAGATCTTCGAAGATTCACATATTACCATACGAAATTACCTCGCTCCGTATCAACGTCTTCCCGAAATTGGATACTCGATTTCCGTGTACGTATAGAGATCGCCGGCCGAGGATCATTGGCGAGCATGTGGTTCGATTCGTAATTAGCGGTCGAGAAAGGAACACGCCGCTCGTCAAAATGTTAATATGTACGCTCGTCGATATAACCAGCTTCGTTCGGCTGGCTCACGAAATTCACGAGTGGAATAATTAGATACCGAATAGAACCGGTCTTAGAACGTTGCACCCGGTAGTCGCTCGTCAAAATAACTGAGCAACGCGAGAAGAACGCCGCCGATTTCGAGTCTTAATAGCGGAACCTGTGGAGAAGAAAACGAGAGCGAGGAGGACGGTTTCTCGTGGCGGATGCCAGTCGCAGGAAGAGGAACGCCACACTTTCTACGCCAAGAGTTACGACTACGCTCCAAAGTTTCTCGAATCGGGGCAATAAACGCGGCGATTTTGCACGGTTACTGTGCAGCAATAAAGTTCCGTTTCACCGGGGAGCGGAGGAGCGCGGAGGCAGCGCGGACGCGTCACCGATTTCATAAATCTCGAGCTTTCCACTGGAAGGTGGATTCCTTTTCTGGCGGAGAGCAGCTGATACAACTTTTGCTTATGTTAATCGTTGCCCGTCAACTTGGAGAAACTTGGGGGAAAGCTGTGAGTAGTACAGCAAGACCGTTTCTAAATCAAATTTGAGTTTTGGGGAAGGGAAAATCCGAGTTTCAGAGTGGTGCGTCTGTCGAACGTCTGTCGAGCCACTCTGAACGTCTACCTCAAATTTGATTTAGAAACCGTCTTGCTATAGGGTAAACTCGGCTTAGTCCGTGATACTTTTTCATTCGTCCGTAATAGACAAATTCTAAAACTATCACGGACTTACCCGAGTTTACCCTACTACTGTTGTACCACGCGCAACGAATACAAGTCCCCGGGTTCATTCATACCCGTCGCGAATAGTTTCTAATGCATTAAGTAAACGGGTTCGGTAAGTTGCCGAGGAAGTTCAGGCCAGGAGAAGGATGAAACCATTAGGAACACGAGCCGCAATTTACCTGGTGCCTCGTGATTCCAGTGCGCGAGCTGGGTTGCCCGCAAAAGCAGCTTCTTCTCGGGATACCTAATCGGCCGTAAACTCCTCGTTACATGTAATCCGATGCACTTTCGCGCGAATTCGCTTTTGCCGAGGGGGGGCTATCTGCAGCCAGGCAACCGCGAAACTGTACGCAGTCCCCGTGGAAAATTGTAGCACCCGCCGATTCAACTGTATTTAAGTGCTCGGGGTCTTGGCCTCGGGTCTGTGGGCATGTAAATCCGGCTGGTGGTAGTTTCTCTTTTGGTACCCACGCGCCTTTTTCTACGAACTCGCGTACGCGATCGAGAAGAATCGAAAGATCTACGAGACTCTCCCCCGAGCTTTCGCCGCGAGGAACAATGATGCCCTACTAAGCGTGACCAGGCCAATTGGCCAAGTTCTTGGGGATTCTGCTTGTCGAGCGTCTCTCCGTTTCGTATCTCGCTGCCTAGATCGCTGTACAAGGCAGTCGTGCATGATTTGCGATGCATTCGGCTGCAATGGATGGCGCGTCCATCGATCGAATCCTCGTGGAGGAAGAGGCACGTCGTGTCCCCTTTAATTGAACTTTATTTTACATTGCGCTGCGACTGACGACGCATGCACAATCGTCTGTTATTTTCCTGCGTAATATAAATACAGCGGTCATCGAGCTTCTACTCGTAGGGTAAGCAGGCCAGTAGATGGACAGTTTAGCTGATTCCGAAGTTTACATCAAGGTGTTTCTTAGAAATATCTGTTGTATGTAAAAAAAGAAAAATAAGATACCTACAAGTAAATGTGTAAACTGTTCGATTATTTAAAAAAACGGCTTCAAAAGGTTTAATTCCATTCTGTCCATCTACTGCGACAAGGTTAGAAAATCCATATCAGTACATGGACAGTCATTTTTATAAGTTCTATCGTTTTATTTTTCTTTATTCACGCGTTTATATATAAATTGTTAATATTAGAATGCAATCATCTATTGCATACCTCTGTACAATACATCCAAATACGTTTTTTATTAACTTTAAGGCACGCGATGCTGAGCAATAGCTAATAATAAAAGAGTGACTCGCGCATGGTGGCGTAAAATCATACATACAAATACATTTTTCGCATACAAATTTTTTTTTCGATAAATATGTTAATGTTTGATAAAACAACAAACGTTTTCCCTACAAAATAAAAAAACAATAATATAGATTAAAACTCTAGTTCTTTCAATATTAACGATTAACCAACGATTCGTCCATCTACTGGCCTGCTTACCCTATATTACACGTGGAGCCAGCACTCGTTCGTCGTTTAGCCGCCTACAGCTTCCGCACCATTCAAACGGTGGTGTCTAATTCGTCGCATAAATTCGACGTTAGATAGCCTTAATATTCGGCACCACGCGGCCAGGCTTGACGTTACGTCCGCTAAGAGGGTGCCTTTTATGCCGCGCGCGCGGAATAAATTTGTCCACCCAAAAATTTCGAGATTTATCGAGCTATTAAGCGAGAAACACATCAGCCAGACGACTCCCGCGGTTAGTTGGTCCCGTCGCATAAATTTCATTTCGCCGTAAAAGAATTCAGCGCCCGCCTGGAACCGGGGAATACCTACGAACGTTCTTCTTTCGACTCAGCGTTTTTCCCTGGCGAATCGTAAGGGTTATTAGGTTCTAAACGTCGCAATAAAACGGCCCGTCGATAACGCGCTGTTACGTCGCGATCGTTCCCCGATTAATGCAATCCATATTTCGTTTCAAAACAGCCCCGCGTCGTCGACGGCGGCCCGGTGAGAAATGACGGCGGTGGCTCGCCGTTCCTTAAGGATCCATAGAGAAACGGCATTTTCCAGAATAACACGTTTTGCACATTTTCAGGCATTCCAGCGAGCCCCGCACAGTAGGGACGTCAGACACTTAAATCTTGATAAACGGGCAAGCATTATCCTATGGCGGTCTCTCGTTAAGGAACCGGTACCTGCGACGCTATTTGCAAGCGTGTCGACTTGGCGCACTTTAATGCCCCGAGATACGCTGCTTTCCAGCTGCTTTTCCATTTCTAAAACCTACAAATGGGTCTACCTTGTATTCGGTATACACAATGCGATAGTTCGTTCCCTTGCCGTCTATTTTCCTTCGGTTACCATCGACCTTCTCAATTGAACGCCACTGTTCGTTACCCGACACACGAGTGCCACTGAAAATATGTCCAGGACCGCGAGACAGTGGCTAAGTTGTCAGGCACAGCTCCACGTACATCCTCGGCATCATTGTCGCGCATATGCTTTCCAGAGCTCCCGCTGACTTCGCGCAAAGCCACGCGGAGGGAATGAACATCGCGCGCCTCGTGGTCCCAGCGCGTTAACAGTACGTTACCGGACGGATTATGGTGTTACCCTCGAGACCCGCCAAGAGGAGCCGCGCCAGGACATTAGTCATGTCGCCAGGATGGACGAGCCTCTGCGTCACCTTCCCAATCGCGTCAGCCTGGCGATCAGTGGCCCCAATGAATCACGCGACTTTCCTGTCATCAATTTCTCCCAAGCTCCCCTCGCCGCGCGTACAACGGCGCCGATTTCGACGGTTCCGCGGAAGCGGCGAGTTCGCCCGCGTGCTGGAGAGATACGGCAGGTGTATCCTTGATGAATTTTGCTCGGCGAGGCACGTTTCGACGTATCGTATCGGGACTCGTTCGCACATTAGTCAGAGGTGGTAGCCAGGGCCTGGGAACGAGGCTTCGACGAGCCGGCTCGAGCGTTTCACCGTTTCGACTGTGTGCTTTCGATTCAGCCGCGCTCAGACGAACCATTCATCTTGCTCAATTTATGGGGGTGGTTTGAATCGACCTTTGCCCACGATTTTTCACGCCATTTCGCTATCGATGTTGAGGCATGCCCCTGGCTCGTATCAACCGAATTCCTGGCTCCATTCCAGATTGCGTAACGCCATCGCTCGCATGCCGATCGTTCTTCGCGGTGCGCGCGAGATAGGTACGCTTGGAATGGACGCATTAGGCGGCCATCCCTTTTCAATGACAGCTGACAGATAGCTAGCAATTAGAAAAGTTCGGGAACCAGTACTGGGAGACGGGGACCAGTACTGTGCCAGCTTCCCGAGGGTCAAGCGGACGTGTCAGACGGCGTCCCTCGCCGTTTCCAAGGCCGGTTGTGTCTCTCCTGCAACCGATAAATAACCGATCCGCGGGACTCGGCTGCGCCGAAGACCGGAGGCTAGGGGGACACGCGGCGCAGCGATCAAAAGTACCGCAAGAAACAATATTTCTTTCTGGCCTCCAGGGCTGTCCACTCGCCGCACGCTGTACCGATCTTCATCCCGAACAGATTCCACGATCAGCGAGTCTCGCGTCCCGGGTGTTTTTCCAGCGCGACGACCGATCTATTCGCGGGAGCTCTTACTTCATCAGACCTAGACGGAGCTGAAATCGAGGTGGTCCCTACGCGACTAGTATGAGAAAGATGAGGCGAAAAGTGAAGAAATTTCATTGACTCGCTAAATTTCTCCACGCTTCCGTCGAATCCTCTGGCGTGGATATCAACCAGCCGTTTCTAGCCGCTTTGGAGCACGCTATCGCACGCATTAAATCAATGGAGAACCGTTTGGCGAAGGGAGCGCTGCTCGAAGCGGCTCCAGTCAGAGAGGATCGGCGCTTATCGGCCACCGGGGCCCATAATTCCGCGATTCCTATTCCGGTGTGACACTATCTATCACGAGGCGAACAGGCACGCTCGGTTTCGAGGATTCATCCGTCGTTCGACGAAGGTCAGGGTTCATCGGCGTGGATCGTCCCGTTGGCTCTCGTTCCACGAGGTCGAGCCCGGCGATCGTTAATCAACGGGTCGTTATCCGCTGGTCGATCGTATAAGGCACAAGTAGCCAGGGCCGCTCTCACTCCTACGAGCTAAATGAGGACACCGCGAAGAGAGCTGCCGGTGTTAATTGCTCTCGGCCGTCGATTATCGTAAATCGTGTCGTCCCAGCGGGCCTCGTTAATGAGACACGGCCGTCCGGAGCCGTCGATCGACGGCTGGCTTGAATGAAGGGTTCGCGCCGAACCGTGGCTCCTTCATGAAAGTGAGAAGAGGATCTCGCGATACCGCGGCCGAAATTCAGCGCCCCGCGAGGACGCTCTTCTCCCGTGAGAAGCTTGAATGGCATTTAAGGACAACGCGCCATGGCCCGCTCGTACTTTCGGCGTTATGGCTCTTTACGAGCTCGTAAACGTCACCATCAGCTTTTTAAGTATAGTCACGGCTATGGGGTCTTTATGTAAGCCTCGGAGAAGGAGGGGATCCCGCGTGAAAAGGTATCATCGTTCATTTAGGAAGGCCTTAATAATCCGTTCTCCAGCCTGATCGACCGCCTACTCCGAGTAGACCTTTTAAATATAATCTATTGGCGCCGATTCGTGACGCGTGGAGTCTTAGCAAGCAGTCCTACGCGGGAACCCGCTTGGAATTATGACAAATGCCCTGGCCGTTGAATTTTTGATCGAGTCGACAGATGTACGAATTTCATCTCCGGGTTTAATCCAGGCTAAGGATAGATCGACGCGATTCATTATCGATTAGGCTAACGGTGCAAACACGCGACACGTGTGCGAAATCGAGCAGGATCCCAACGCGGTGTTCGTTAGGCAGATTAAATCAATTAGCAGATAATGGCGCGGAGTTGACATTCGCGAAGCCAGTTCGTTTAAAGAAAAACGGAAACGCAGCTGGTAATAAGATACTTTAGAAATCATCGGCCGGCCATCGAATGAATCCCTCGAAGCAAAATCGTTTGTTAATTCTCGCCGAGGAACTTGTTCCGCGCGATTCCTCGGCCAATTTGACGCGCAACGCTGGAAGAGGCCTCGACCGTGCCTGCATGCTAATAGAAACTGAAAATTACAGCCTGACCATCGAACAAACAATTTTTCCGCCGCCCCTTCGATATGACTAATGCGCGCACGTGTACAATTTACAAGCGAGCCGCTCGATGCAATTAATATTAAGATTGCGCGAATGGCCTGGCGATACCGGTCCATTCCATGGAGTTTAGAGGCCTTAGGAAGATTAAGGTCGCGCTTGCAATACTGGGGAACAATGGGATTTGTTTAACATTCCCATCAAGCAGCTGTAGGCGACGTTACTTCGGTGCTGTCTATAACACGGACGTTCTGCAGTCAGTATTAAAGTGATTTCTCTCTTCCGCGCACTCGAACAGTTGTAGTCACTCCGTCGGCTAATGCTCGAAGACCGGGAACAATTCTATGAGCAAATGCCCCTTGGAGGTTCAGATTCCGCTGGTTGTTCAAGGAGCGCGCAGATTTTTAGAGCGCTCTGCTTGCCAGATGTACCTATCAAGAGTGGCCGAGGGACGCTGGAAATTATGTTTCGCATGTACAACACAGAACCGAGGTATACTTAGGGTTGCGCGATTGCATCATTACTGGAGCGGTCGGAGAGAGGCCCCGAGGGGGAGGAAGATGAAGTCACGAGGTGGAATCCTCGCTTGACCTTCTGGAATGAACGCGAAGGCCCCGAACCGGGGACTAATGTGAGCTTTGGAACGCTGACATCCCCAGTTCCTCGCAAAGAACGAAAGCATTCGCCGTCGCGCGGGTTCTATGGAGTCGTTTGTGTAATAGGTATATAGATGCTGGTAATGTATGCGCGTGCACGGCTGCAGGTAGCGAACGGTTGTTTGCAACTTGCAGAACGGTTAGGTGTACTCCAGGACGCGAGTCGAAGGTGGCGGCGATTCCGATCGGTATTGTGAGAATGCCTCGCTGTTAAACGACCCCGTGGACTAGGACCCTGGACGAGAAAAGTGCATACCGCCGGGATGGAGTGGAGGATCGGTAGCTCGAGTCTCGAGGGAATCGGCGCAATAGAGAATATGGGAGGATCGGGTGGATTCAGGGGACGATATAGTGCTTGACAGTATTTTTGGCCGAATGTATGATAATACCCAATAAAAGGTATAGGTATAGGTATACAATCGAGGGGCCCAGTGGAAAACAAGCACATGCCACCGTTTTCTGATTTTAGAGGGAAGCAGGTTGAAGGAAACATTATTTTCATAAGAAATGCGGTACGATATTGTAATTATTTTAAGCGGTACTTGAACTTAAATGGTAAATGACAACTACTATCAAATTTTTCCTGAAAAATTACTTCTATTTGAATAGTCACTTGTTTACTGATTCTCAAATTTGAAACAATACGCCGCCTTCTTCTAACTAACAATTGATCATTTAAAACAGTGCCGTTTATGTATCAGATGATAGGGGTAAACAGTGTAGTTGTTGGCCACCTGGCAGTGATTGGCCTTTTTTTTTAAAAACATGAATATTAAGAAATAATGTATATTATGCCTTTTATAATGAACATATTCAGATACCTTCTACTTTCATGCGTCGAATGCAATCACTATTTCGCTAATAATTGTTATACTACGTGTAAAAAATAGACGACTTGAAATCGATGCTTGAAAACTACAGTGATTGAATTGAATAGCCATACGGTTACATCAGGCAATTCTTAGATAATTTAATGCATTTATGATATATATATATAACTCTTATATTCGTTATATAGACAAATAAAGGTTTAAACTTTATAAAAAAGGATTATTTATTCATTAAAATTATACATTATTGCAGAAATTATAGGTGGCCAAGAACTGTAATGTAAATAATGTTTCAGGACAGTCATTGGCCACGAGGCCAATGGGTACCTAACAGTCATAGCAACAGTGAAATAGCTGTGTTGTGATTTTAAAAGGTTATGTTTTTACTATTAATACAATGTAAAAGAAGGTGCAATACTAGCTAATATAGAAACATTTAAATAGAAAATGTATTATAGGTTATATATTTTTAATAATATTACATTACATTTAGTTCCATTTTATGAATATATCCATTTTTTTTTAATAATTTAAATCCTGTTTCTATCCGAATTAATTCATTATTTTACATTAACATTATTTCATAATTAGGTCTTAGAGCATTAAGAATTAGGTAGGGTATATGTTACATATAGGCTATGAAATAGTGGCCAATAACTGCCAAACGATCAGCCAATCATTGCCTTCGTCTGGCCAATAACTATGTGTTTTGATAGGAAACGTATTTTCTGTAAAATTTTTGTGGATCCTTCTACTCTTTCTTTAAACAAATTCTATTTCTAGACTATTAGAGTCGTTTACAGCTATTAACACTAATTGTGTTCCTAAAGCTAGCAAAATAAGACTTATAATTCAACGCTTATGTGAACCTCTGACTTCGGTGGCCAACAACTACACTGTTTACCCCTACCCTACTTTACTGGAATTTCGTTGAACTGCTTATAGTGTCCAGCACTATGCCGAGGTTCCTCATGAACTTCTCTAACAGAATTTACGTTATTTATTAAAATAACGTACTGCGAAGCGCAGTGCGCATTAAGGTAGACCGCATGATGGAGCACGGTGTCTGTGAAGTGGGAAGAAAATTACAGCGTTGTACGGCGGGATATTAATCCCTTCGTTGCGGCGTGTATCAAATGTAAAGCGATGTTGGGGTTCGCGAAGGGTTCCTCGAACCCGCCGCTTCCCACAACCTGTGTACCTTTATATATTATTTAAACAACTGCTTCTTTGACCAAGTTAATCAGTCAAGCAGCCATCCTCGGGCGCGTCTTCGTACAGCCGCGGCGGAAACCTGCACGCCTCGTTCGTTCGAGGCTCACAATGGCGCGATTAAATGCGTAAGTGAGTATTTATTACATATAAGTGGCGAGAAAGTTTACGGTTATGCGCGAGGTGGTGAAAATTGAGAGATTCGAGAGTCATAACGGAAGGAACGAGCGACGACGCACGGAAGGTGCCTCGTGGCTGACTCAGCAACGCGGATGCTAATGACTCGGGATAATTTCCGTGGCACGAAGGTCATTGCTTGGGGTCAGGGCTACGCAGAAGCGTACGCTGTATGAGCATCGACTCCGCTTTGAATGGGCTGGTATCGGTGCTAGATGATTTGCGATTATCTAACAGCGACGAGCAATAGGAAACACACGACATGCGCGGCTGATCTACGCGATGCTCGTTGCGCAACTCTGTGCGCCGCGAGCCTCGCTGGGAATATAAACAGGATTATCCTTAAATAGCAAGCCGATAAGGGAATCGAAGGTCCGCGATAGAGTAACTGGTCTTAAAGGCTTTTCCAAGTAGCTTCGTTAACTTTACGATTATCAGAGAGATAGAAGAGATCTCCGCGGTTTTCCGTGCAGATAAAGCTTCACGCTTGAGTAAGGATTCTGCAAAGCTGTCACATGAATTTTGATAAACTTGATGGTTTATTACAGCCACGCGAAAGTAACACGTTTGCTACGAAACTTGCGTGGAGGCAGATACTTCCAGGCGCGATATTAACCGCGCGAGCAGTGAGCAGCTTTGGTCTTTTTCTCGGGGCGTCATGGCCTGCGCCAGCATGGAAGTCTCCAATCGCCTACGCGCCGCCTCGCGATTCTCGCAATCCTAGAAATTCGAGATCGATGAGACGCATTGCTGCACGGTCACCGGAGGTCGCAGAGGGTTCACCTAGTGGCGGAGTGAATATATTTCACGCCTTCGCCTCTCTCCCCCATCGCTGCTCGCGAGACGCGAACCGTGCGCGATTTCTATGGAATCGACAATTTACAGCTACGTTGCCCTACCATAAACTGTAACCGTATACACGGTTTTTATCTCTTCCAGCGTGGCTGGAACTTTCCTAATTTCTGTACGTACAGCTTCTCATCGCTCAGTGTCAAGTCACAGCGGAAAAATGGAAAGACACTGTGGTCGTGTCAGAGGTTAATGCTCGGTGTTGCTGCAACTGCATAATTGTTTTACAAAGCAGCCTGTGGCTACATGCTGCGGTTTGGGAAGCGAGGATCTATCCAACGCTGCGGAAAATACTGAAGAACGACGCTGCTGAAGGGGATGTATAACGAGGTTTTAAGTACAGCGCATTACGCGGTCACTTAAGGATCGAACGGGTAGAAATCCGCGATATAAAGTTCGTGGCTGGCCAGCGAGGAAACCTTAGCTACCCGCTAATTTCCCTGCGAGGCACGGGCTCGAAGCGTTCCCAATTGCAAATTAATCCAATTAGCCGGGGAGAGCAACGGTCTGCAATTATGTTAATTTAACCACACGCCTTCCGACCGACTCACGTGTGCTATTACGCGAATCGATTAAACTGCGCTTGCCGGTAATAAGGGTGCTTATCAAATCAATCAAACCCATCAATCGGAACGAAGCTACGCATCTCGGTATGTATGTAGGTCCGTTTTTTTTTTCTTTTTCTAATCCCGAAGCTGCCAGCGGTTGGCACGTGGAAAATCAAAGTAAACGGATCGCGCGGCACGCGGCCGCTCGCGGTTTTGCCTGCGGTAATGTCGCTTAGAAACGCGCGGCACGAGGACGACTCGCTTAAACAGCTGGGGCAATCATTTCCGATGACACGGTTCGATTGAAAACGGTACGTGCCCGCGCAACTGTTCGCTCCCCGGGGGACGTGGGACGGAGGAACTCGATTACTTTGATTGAGGAAAAGTATCGGGTTTTCAATACGCTCATTCGCAATTAGGGAAGAGCTGTTGAACGTCCGGCTTTGATTATTTCCAGGGAATCAATACAGTGTCCCGCGGCATTCGGTTCTGATTATGCGGATTTGAAAGGGAAGACTCGGACGTTCCGCTCGGTTGATTCGCAATTGAAAGTTGGCGCGCATCGCGGGGGGATTAAAGCCACTTACCGTGGATGTCATTAACGCAGATATGAAGATCCTCCCGGAAGGTAGGAAGCCCGTGGTTGCACTGGCAGGTGCAGCTGTTGTTCGGAGGAACGAGTCCCGCGGTTGAAGGGCTACGCGTGTAGGGACTGGCGGTGCCGCTGCTGAGCACCGTGCAGGCCTCCGTGCAGGAACCTGAAGGGTCACACATCCAACTTTTATCCGTGCCCTTCTGCCGCGAGCTTTAATTACGCGGCAGGGGTCCGATCGTCGGTAGGTGCCGGCCACCCTCCGCCGCATCCGATGTTTCTTTCGCGCCAGCTAACTGTACAGGCGCGCGTGTGCACCGAGGGACACTCGGAGATAAATTTCCAGGACGAGGAAATTCGCGCGCCGACGCGAGCGGAACGCGGCGCGCAGGCCTGACCGGCTGAAATACAGCTGTCAAACCGTTACATCGTAATTTCATGGATAATCTGCCGCGAACTTTTTCCCCGACCGGCTTTGTACTCGGGACGTACTCGCGTACCATTTCTTTTTAACATCGAATCCCGTACGATTTCGCGGGAAATCGCAAATCACGGCCGCACTGTCCGCGCAGTCGCGTTCCTCGAGGAAGGTGGCACTCGTCCGGGCGACTCGCCGAGGCTGCCGCTGATAATTTATGCAAGAAAGAGTAGCAGGGAACAGTGGCGTGACAGCGAACGGTGTCTTCAAGAGATTTACAATCGCGGCTTTTGTGCAGGCTTACCTTCCAGCGTGAAAATATCTCCATCGGAGTGCCTGATGACCGAAAGCTCTTGACAGCGAGTGATCTCGAGGATGTTCAAGCAGCCCGCGAGGACGAGAACTAGAAGACGCATCTTCCCCACAGCATTCTGAAACGAAGTGGAGCAAATTACTGTAGGTTCGCGCGGGGAACGTCCGCGAGGATGACGAAGAGGGCCGCTTGTCCGTAGCCACGAATAAATCAACCGTTCCTCTTACACTATCGGGGGATCTGTCTTAATAATTCACTACACCTGGCTGGCGGGTAACGCGTGATCGAACGCCCAGAAAAAAAATCACAGCTCAATTGCGGGTGTCCTCGCTATCGAAGCGTGTCGCTTAATTGATTGCCGAATAATTTCCTGATTTATGGGGGTCATACGACTGCGAGGGCGTGGCCGTGAAATCGCGGTAATTACAGGACTAAAATAGACGGCCACGGACGGCTCCGTCGACTAGAATTGATAACAGTAATTAATCAGCGTTAAAGGCTGCCCGGCAATCAAGCGTTGCTGGCGGGCATGTCGCGAGAAATCTCTTCCCTCCGCCCGGCAGCGTCGTCACGACACTTTTAGAAATATCCACATCTCCCGAGGAGAGTCGAGGGGAAACTGTTCAGCTCTCTAAAACGATTGGCCCGTACCGCCCGTGGAATCGTAATTCCCTTGTAACGAGACGTCCCGAACGGTGTACCGCGAAATTACAGGGTGCAACGGCATGTAACTTCCGCGGTCGAAAAAAGGCCCCGAAGAATCCATACGCCGTCCAGTGCGTCTTCTTGCTGAACTACGGTCGCACGGAGGCGCCCGCGCCGTTCCAGCGAGCATAAATTACACGTTCGATGCGTGTCGCGAGCGGTGCATCAACGTCACGTGTGTCCACGTTATGCACAATCGAGCTGATGGCACGCGTGAGATAGGACAGCCGTCATCGATGGGAAACGCGCAAGAAGAGGCGGCAGGAATGGCTTCCTCGAGACTTCGCGAAACTGTTGCCGTTTTTGCCGCTTGCCAGCTCGCCGGGAGGTTAAACGCGAGGCTGAAACCATTTTCTTTCGTGGTTGCGGAAAACGGACGGCTTGTAGCCCCGTGGGTATCCTTTACATACTTCTTGAGCGTACATTCATTGCCTGACTGCATTCCATCCACTCATGATTCGAGGTGACATTGTCCGTTGATTCAAGATTGTGCGGAGGACTCGCAAGAATATCCCCATTGCGCGGGACTTGCAGGTTTTATTGCACAGGATAGAGAAAGACAAGGAGTGTCGGATGGGAATGCCCTGATGGTCGATAAAGGCACGCGTTCCCTTTAGGGGCCATCCGAATGTCAAAATGCGGATAATTGTCGCGATCGGATCTAGATAGATCGCGGCGTGCTCTGAGCAAAGGAAGCTGCGCGGATGCTCGAGGTTCATTTGAAGAAACGCGTGCATTCCTCGCGCCGATTAATCGACCCCTTCCCTTTTAATTGCCTGCAACATTAAAATAGCTCGATACGCTACAGTTCCTCGTATCGTGGCCACTCTGAAATGTAGTAGGGTGACTGTACCTAATATCGCCAGGCAAAAGTTAAATCGCTATCAATTGAATAATAATTGATAATTTTGCATGCAGTTATTTTCAAAGTAAAGAGAAATTATTCATCTTTCAAGTAGCATAAGTTAGAATTGTTGAAACCTACCAATTTTTAATTAGGACTCAAAAACGTAAGACATGCAAAAATCGGGTCCTGAAAAAAGTGTACCTATATATATATATATTATAATATCGCCTACTCAATAAATATTGATTAATTCATGTATATATGAGTTTTTAAAGTCATTTTCACATGTGCTTTTATTATTTCTTGCTGCATAAATGTTTTTTTATCCATCTTTGATTTTATTTTTATTAGAATAATATGGAAACTTAAAAATATAGATTTTTAAAATATTTTATTTTTTACGTTCCGATGTACATATTGGACAAATATACTTTATTTCGGTTGCTCCGCACATTTCGTGACCTCACCTGTAACAAACATTACATCGAAACCATTGTTCTCCGGTAGGCGGTATTGAGAACACGCATACTGCTAAAAGAAAAACGCTATTTTCATTACGAAAAATATTTGAATCGATTTCATTTCTTAAGGGGGTATTCTGGTCTGACGAGGCGTTTTCGTCGCGTTATTTCGGAATTCTTTTACAAAGAACCCATCAATTTTATTATTATTTAGTTTATTGCTACATGTTTATTGATGTTTGAACTATCTTTACAAATTTTGTCAATGGAAAAGAATTAAAATCAAACGCAGTTGACTGTTTTAAAGTAATGGTGAAAAAAAAAAAACATGGTGTCACGGTGTCCATGATTGGGCTCGTTCTAGTGATCTATAACAAAAAATGAAAAGAGATTCTATATCTGTATGCCTGTGGCTATCGTTCCTACCAGAATTATGATAAAATATTTTGTTTTTAAACTTTCACAGACCTTTAAAGTTGAAAAATTGTGCGAAAATCGAAACTTAATTTTCAAACCGCCGCCATTTGCTTAATTTTCAATATTTTTTTATCATTCTGGTAGGGACGAAAGCCACAGGCATACAGATATAGAATCTCTTTTCATTTTTTGTTATAGATCACTAGAACGAGCCCAATCATGGACACCGTGACACCATGTTTTTTTTTTCACCATTACTTTAAAACAGTCAACTGCGTTTGATTTTAATTCTTTTCCATTGACAAAATTTGTAAAGATAGTTCAAACATCAATAAACATGTAGCAATAAACTAAATAATAATAAAATTGATGGGTTCTTTGTAAAAAAATTCCGAAATAACGCGACGAAAACGCCTCGTCAGACCAGAATACCCCCTTAAGCACATCATTAATTAGGTATTTCTAGTAGATATTCTTGCATTCACAGAATTATTAGACTTACCTTCTCCGAAGGTGATGTAAAATTATGATAGTCCAATAAATTTTGACACTATTAAGATTCTCTAAAATCCTTCCCTTTCTGTAATTGTTGATCACACGATGCTGCATTTACAGTATGTCTTCCTACATATGTTTAGGTACCAATTCAGTGCATAACCGATAAATTTTGGAGCTTACTTTGCGAGATATAGCGAGTGGCGATATTAGGAACACTGGCGATATTAGGCACAGTCACCTACAACGGGAGCTTTCGGAGATGGTGAGTCGATGTAGCTGCTGTAAATGTTGCTGCGTGTGGGTACCTATCAGAATGAAATACGTCTGAGATTGGATGGTGACGAATGATCAGTATGTATTACTTTACACGAGAGATATGTTATTTATGAATCGCCTTCTTGCGTATCGAGATGTAATTACCATAATGTGTTTTACTATCGCTCGGCCAATCCCGGTGCAGGGAGACGCGCATTAAAATTTCACCACCGGTGTGAAAACTCGCCCGCAACCAGAGAAATTTATGCCTCGATCAAAAGCGGCGATATTTGCATATCTCGATAAAAAAATTTATATATTCGAATTTAATCCCTCGCGTGTATCGCGGTTCCAGTTGGATGACACGGCTCTAAGGAATCCCCATCAATAAAGCCGCCTGTGACCGATGAGATCGACGAAAAAAGACCGACGTTTCTTTCCTGGTACAGACCCTAAGTTATTCCCCGCGAGGCTGGCTCGATGTACAAAAGGGGGCAGATATTCCGCGAACTAATTTCGTCCGTAAATAATTGTGGGATCAGGAACCCCCATAACATAAGAGGCGGATACGGAAGAACGAGGATGGGGAAGTCGGCGGTAGCCGAGGTGGTTAAATGCTCGTCGCCGCGCTTCGGCCTAGTGGGCGACGACCTTAAGGCGGCTGGCCAGCGCGCAAACCTAGAGATCGCGGGTGTTCGAGTCCCGTTGAGGCGACTTCCTTTTTTCCGTGATCCTACATAATAATTTGATATACTTTACTTAAATAAAAAGCACCCTACCCTGCTGTTCGAAAAGTAAATTGATAGTGTCCGGTTTAATGCACATCCTGCTATCCGTGTAATTTCCTTAGGTACCTTCTTGAATTATACTTTTTAAAACTTCCGAAGAAACGATTATTTCCGACACGCTGCGTCGAAGTTAACAGCGACAGTGGCTCAGTAAATGAAGTTCCTTCGACTACCTATCACTTGAAAATTAGCGAAAGAAAGAACCAAGTGTGCGTCGCGCGCTCCACTTTCGCCGGAGTTTCTCGCTTCCTCGCCATTTTCCCGCGTTCCTCGAGATTCTATGAAATTCCTCGCGGAATATGCGGTCACGGGTGGACGTGATGGATGGGTGGCAATCTCGGAGGCTGTTTCACTGACTGTCTGTCATTTGCATGAACATAATTACGAGTGCTCCAAACGAGAATGTCGTTAGCACGAATTGCTGCAACGCTTTGGGGTGCACTGCGACTCTAAAGGTATATTTTGTAGTGCCGTTAGTTATAATTTCATTCGAGTGTTTACGACAGCAAAGAGGCATGCCTTTCTGAGGTGTGAAACTAAGCTCCTCAAATATTTCTAGATTAGCTCCCCGAGCGTCATAAAAGTTCAACTCGAATCGCGTTTAAATGGAGTCACGGTATAATTTACGACGTCTGTATAGGCGAATCTGAACGTAAATCATTCACGAGGGCGTTCATCTGGCGTCATTAGAAAAACGCTACTATGTATTCAATTCGTTACGCGGAGCCATAAAACGTGGCTGCGATCTAACTCCGATCGGATGTATTTCATTAAAGGACCTTCTTGTTTGCTTCTGGTAGAACTCGTTTCGCGGTAAAAATATTAAAATTATATCCGTGTGGCCCGTCGCTGGCAGCCTGTCCACGAATTATGAACGCTTCGGTATCGCTGTGATTAACGGTCGCGATTAATCTTTACCAGTACATTCCACAAACACCGATAGAGGCGTACCGGCGAATTCTCTATATGTTCCCGATTCCTGTCAGGCGAAACGATAAATTTCTCTGCAGCGACATTAAACAGCCCTTTTATGAAGTGTGCCATATGTAACGTTCAGCCGGCGACTTCAATGCTTCGCGTGCGTGCATAGACGATGACGATCCTAATGAAGCGCGTCCCCCTCTCGTAGGAATACATAGTCTGTTCGTCTTCACAAGTTTATGAGTCGTAAATTAATAGGAGATTCCACAAGCATGTACGCCGTAATAAATTATTAGTTTATTCGCCACCGTTCCTTTTGTAGTTTCAAAGTACCGCTCGTCCTTGGTTCTTTCTTTTGACCTCTAAGCTCCAATCAACCGTGAAAGGTAAAAGTTTTGGGAAATACAGCTTCGTACGTTACACGCAAGACACTTTTCGCAATTGGGCCGGAAATTAGCAATTTGTTTGAACAGGCAAGTACGATCTTCACGATACCATCGGTGCACCAGTTTGATTCCAAAACGACGAATCGCAATCGAACGGGTTGGCTGTTAATGGTCCACGGTCGGATGACAACGGAACAACCGGAATGCGCGCAATTAGCCGGCACTTGCAGGGACACGCGTCGCGTCGCGTCGTCCCGGCGATACGCGGGCACGTTCGCGGGTAGCGCGCAGCATTTCCGGTTCGCGATTGTAAGATTATGCAAAGCGAAGGGGTCGCAGATGAGCGCGGATCAAGAGCAGATCGCAGCCCGAGATCGTACGTGACTGATTCCGCGGAGAGGAATGTCGCGTTCTGTGTCAGGGTGGACGCAGCGCAGAGATCCCATCTTCCTCACGAGTTGCACCGCGATACGAAAATTATCTTCGAAGCCGACGGCTCGCCGTGAAATTCTTACGTATTCGAGAGCGGACTGATTAAAACAGTAAAACAGGAGTGGCTGAGACGTCTCAACTAATTAGGTTGTCCACCTGCGCG
Organism: Andrena fulva; assembly: GCA_946251845.1. Taxonomy (NCBI): domain Eukaryota; kingdom Metazoa; phylum Arthropoda; class Insecta; order Hymenoptera; family Andrenidae; genus Andrena; species Andrena fulva. The sequence continues at coordinate 52,059,328 of OX276329.1, read as the reverse complement.
GCTGCGGCGACGAAACAAGAGCAGCTGGATTAAAATAATTTACGTCTAATTTCCATCGTACGAAGGGACCTTCTCCCTGCACCGACTCATCGATGCCTTCCCGTTCGAGATTCCACCGCACTCTACACGCCCTTCATCAGCCTCGATGAAGCTGCAGTTGCGCGCGATCAGGCTAATCATTTCCGAGCAGCCGTGGCACGATATGTCGTCAAATATTGCTGATTAATTAACAGGAGGCTGACGTGATACATCGATACATCCACACGCTGCAATCATCTGGCCCATCAGCCCAAGGGGCGTCGATTTCTTAAGTGATTTTTGCCTGCCTGGGTTAGGAATCTTCATCGTCTGCTTTAATTACACCTGCCACAAAAGGTCCGCGAATTGTCGTTCCCCAGATCTCTCCGCCGCCCGAGAGCCAGATACACAAGCACGAGGCATTAAGCCCAGGACAAATAGCAAATCGATCACGTACAGCAGAACCGTCGATCCTCCGTGGATCACCTCACAGAATCATCTCGCTTCAGCGAGGATCCAGCCAACTCCCGCCGTCCTGTTATTTCGCGTCGACCCCTTTAATAAGAAGCCAGCCGGCGCGAATTCTGGGGCGTGATTCTTGAAAATCGAAGCGGTTTTCGACGTGCCGTAATTTCCGAACGTACACCGGACCATTCGACGCGACGGGGACACCTGGGGACACCCAAGGCGTATTGGGGATGCCGTAAGCCCGAGCTTCGCCATGCGGAACACCGCTGAAAGACGTTACAGCTATGTGTCCTCAACTTCGGCTGAAAAATGGCGGTCGGATCCGCTTGCTGAGATTAATGTGTATCTCGGTGTCTAACGTTTGTGCCGGTTGTGAAAATTCTAAGCGGAAGACGTATAGCTATCGCCCGCTATGACAGATCTTCCATATTTCAGCGCAAGGAGGGACGTATCGCATGTCCCACGAGAAATCCACGTCATTCTTCCCCGCTGAATATTCATACGTTTCCGAAACGTGGACGCGCGGCTCTCGTCGTACACGTGTACCGATATCAGCAAGCGTTTCCTAATACCGAATACTGTTCCATGATAAATTTCACGCGCGACAGGACACTTTGCGTACGACAGGCGAGTCCCCGGTCCGAGGGACTCTAATATTTTCGTGCCTCACGGAGTTTCTAATACGCGGACAACTTAATCAAACGCGAAATAACTTCCTCGTTCTTCTGTCCCGCGGAGAGCGCCAGCCGTCCCTGTTCCACAAAACATCCTTGTGACTTTTTACTCCAGCAAATGCGTTAATCTTTCCGCCGAACTGGTGCGTCAGCGTGTTAAAATGCCGTTCCGCGGAGCTTCTTAAACCTTGGACCGTTAGCCTTTGCGGCGAGGACGCTGTGTCGCGGTTACGTCCCCGGCGCGATCTCAAATAATAGTGTAAAATTACGTGGGCTTGCGTTGTCCGCGACGGGGCAAGCTCTGTGCTTCCCGAGCCCAGTACTTAGCTCCTTAATGCTAGGGGAAGAACCTGCCCCGGGGTCCAACGCCGCGACCTAACACCTCAGCCCTTTCAGAGGATGCTTTAGGTTAGGACGGAGTTGCGCAAACACGGATAAACACAGGTGATTTCGCCATTTACAGGTTCGAGGATGGGATCCCCGAGTCTCTACTAACCCGTGCGACGATTTACATCGAGATTAGAAAGGGATTTGTAATCTGAATGTCCTCGATGAATATTAAAGCGCTTTTTCCTCTTCCAACACGTGAGGATGGATTCCGAATCGGAGGCCTCGTTCCTCGAGCAACAGCATCCGGATTTATTCCGTTTGCCCGCGAGGATTCGGCGGATTCCGACTAGAGCCAGGGAATTACGGGCGGTGAAACGGAGAGTTCGGAAAGTAGAAGTTATGCTCGCATTAGAAGGTGGCCCAGGGACGCCAAAGAATTTCAGCTGGCACCACTAATCCCTTTTTCTGTCTCGTTATTTCGAATGATCGGGCACGGGGGGTAATTCTAGAGAAAAGTCAGATAATTTGTCTGACATTGTGCATTACGTTAATTTCGATTCGAGAACGATTTCTAACGGTGGCTGACGGCGAGCCGTACGAAATTACAGGTTCCGACGAGCCACCGCTGATTCGTAGTGGAAGATGGACAGGGCAAGCGGAGTTATCGAGTCTTCCTAAATTAATACAAGCACGTGTTCAGGAAGCATCGAGTCTCGCGGCGCAAGAAGAAGGATCTTTGGTCTAATACGTCTAAACGGAGTGGTTCGGCCAGGTAAGGTCGTGCCGCGGGACGAGAAAAGTATTTACTGTTACAGCCTCCCTGACACGGTGTTCGAATTACCTGAACATGCCGTGGCAAGTCTAGCTTACGAGGATTTAGGATAAACTATTCTTTACCAAACACGAAACGCAGTCTATCTGATCTGGCCCCCCCCTCGTGGCAGCGCGTAGAAAGCGGCTGTTAACTAAATCCTATCCATTTTATTTGATCCCAGGTTGTCCAACTTCCGAGAAGACGAACGGTGTCGCTTTCAGCTGAACATTCCCCGATTTACACGCAGTCGGCGAAGGGGTGGCTACACTCTGGCGCTTCTACTAAAATCAACACTCTGCCCTCCGTGTTATTTCCACCGGCGTAACATTAAACAATCCTACAAATTGGCCCCGAATCTCGTATCGAATTTTTACGCCCTTCGCGGAGGAAACCGACATCGCGCAAACGGCCCGGGCGGATGGTATACTGACAAAGAAACTCGCTTCGAGAGGCCGTTCGCGTCTTTATTAGCCAATAACTTCCAACAATTATGCAAACGACCTGGAACGTAACGTTTACCGGTCGTACAGGGGATCCGATCGGGGGCCTAAATCGGAGGCAATGAACTTTGATGCAACAACGATGCACTTCGCTCCCTGTGACGCTCCGTTGCATCATGTAGCTTTATAGAATGCGCCAGGGTGCTTGCCAATGTCTGGAATGTCTGATTCGTGTAAGCTTCGAGCAAATTGGCTTCGAAGATCGAGAAGCTCGCGACGAGGCTTCGAGGAGCCCCAGCCCCAGAAACGAACCTATTCTTAAACGGTATTCCTAACTTGTAGAAAATCTCGTGGCGTTTGAAAGAGATAACACTTCTCCTTGGGACACGTGTTTGCGGGCAAACACGGGCCTGTTGACCGAGCTGCGTTTCGTTTTCCGGAACTTCCGATTCCAATGGGCCTGCTCGATCGTAAAACCCTGCTCCTTCTGCATCGTCGTGCCAATATTTGCGAGCTTGAACGACTGTCTTCGTTCCCAGCCAAGCTGCCAGTTTGTTCGCTTGTACAAACTGACGGGCTGCCGAAGGGAAACTCGACAGAGTTTCATTTCACCCAACACGCCTAGCGAAAGTCAACGATTCTTTTGGAAACAAGTGAACGTTCGTCGCTCGAGTCGCGCCTACAGGAGAGATTCAGCGATCGGGTATCTGATTTTGGGTTTTACGTTACAGTCAACTTTATGAAGCATCTTTTGACGTACGACCCGAATTCCTATGTTTGATCATCGACGAGTTGGGTCCACGAGGGACACTATGAAAGATATTCCAGCGGAACGGGTTGCTGAAGACGCTGTGAGAAGGATTATAATGATCGCAGGTGAAAGAAGAGCAAGAGGAAGGGCGTGTAAACACACTCGAGCCCCGCCGTGGGGGACAGAGGCCCCACAAGTATCATGAATCGTGGCTCGCCAAGTGACTAACGAGCGAACAAATTACTTCCACCCATGAATTGTATTTCTCGCGACAAGAAATCACGATAATCGCCCGCTCGTCTGCGTTCGGGCCACAAGCAGAAGCACTTGCCACGTTTCGCCGCGACTTATTGGCTGTAATTGGTAGCCAGAGGAGTGGCAGCTTGCCCTCCATCCCGCACGGGTCGAAAATACGATCGCGAATTATTTATAACGACACCGACGCACGCTTTACAATTTCGCGGTGCACGCGAATAAAGTTTACACGTGAACCCCGACGTGACACTCGAGAAGGACGTTAATCCTGGCCTTCGTCGACGCAGAACTGATTGGATATAAAACATTAGCCAGCCGCGATCGGCTGCACGGTTGTGTAGCAAGGTTACAGGAGGAGAACGGCAACCGGAGCACCGTCCAATTGCACCTCAATTTCAATTTCAATTTCAATGCAAATGGACAGGTTGTCGGCGAACATTGAGTCACGCGTCGAAAGGCCAATGAACCAAGGCTAATCTCTGCAGCGCGCGCATTGCGAGCATAATCGCGAATCATCATCGCGAGGCATTAGAAAAGTGTGACCTTGCGAGCGTAGATCAGACGAAGCGTAGCTTACGCTGGAATCACGCGCAGCACGCGCTCCAAACCGATCATCAATCCCCGTGTAACTGTCGTCTTAAGGTTCACTAGCGCGGAATAATACCCCGCCGAGTTCATTCTCATGGGGCACTTTCCAAACGCAATGGCTAACGGCGAACGTCGAACGTGGATGTTCCTCCTGAAAGCCGTAAATAAAACGACGGCCTGCGACTTGTCTCGGCATCGGCGGCATCGATGTTTCTCCTTTGCCGGTAGCCTGGCTCCGTCCGAGGACGTTATTTCTGATTATAATCGCATCCTCCTGCCCTTTGTTTTCTAATTTCAACGGGGAAAAAATTCGCGCGAGCTATGGGCCGCGCAAGGGCCCCGAGTTTGTAAGTTTTTGCAGCTTTATGTTCGTCGGGGCTGCACAGAGCTGAGGTGAAACGAGGAGAGAAATCAGTAGTATAGGACAGCCAACGCACGACACGATCGTTGAGGAAGAATCTATCGACGGCCAGGTCAATTCGACTGACACAGCAGTCGTTCGAGTGACTTCCATGGTCGTGGGTGCTACTGTTTGCCCTCTTCTTTATCGAGGTTTATCAATTCCCATCTGCAGGCCTCTCTCAAATATTTCGCCATGAAATTAAGAAGGTATTGGAAGGAGCGCCGCCTTAAAAGTGCATACGAGGGTAAACGGGCAACTGAAAAGCGATGCCGTGTACAGTGGACAGCGTGAAACGGTGTCCCCGCGACGCGGAGCGATGAAATTTAGCACGCGGAGCCCGGTAAAATCGCGGCCCGGCGCAGTAAAGACCGGCGAAACACGGCCCCGATACCACCGACGCATCGGGAATTTTAACGGATAAAGCCACTGCCGGTAAGCGATTCACGAAAACTGGACGACGAGCTTTTTATGCAAATCTCAGATTAAGAGTCACGGAGGAACGCGCGCAGTTGCTTACTGCCAACGGTCCACGGCAATAATATCGCGAGACGCGAGAGAAGACGAGAGGGGCCAGATAACAGGCACCGTGTAATTAGGAAGAGCAGGTTCGCTCAAGCCGTGAAATCACACCGAAACCTTTGCGGATTTCCACGCGGCTTACCGACACGATCCTTGGTAACCTCCATCCCCACAGCAACGACACCGTTCGAAGGCGTAATCGTGCAATATTTAATTTGGCGGCGCCCCGTTGCAAGAATCATCTGAGTATTACCTACCACTCTATGAAACCCGAGAAAACCAGATCTTTCGGTTTCTTGTTCCAAGATCTAGAAAGGTATCTTTGTCAGTTTTATGGCTGCGAAATCGTACTTTGGCCTTAATGTACACGGAAATAACACGTTTAGGAACAGTCGACCGGTCCCATTTTTTTTCTACTTAATCGAGCACATGCCGCGGGTAATTCTCACCTGAGGTGAGAAAAGAGATGTCAGCAGAAAGCACGGGTTTCATCCTATGGCGAATGGTCGCCTATAAATTCCTGGTAGCCACAAAATGTACCCTTAAAAGGAACGATGTTAAGTCGCTCTGGCCACACATGTTCGTGGTTAACGCCGGCCGAATTTGCGAGGCGGTTTTGTGGTTGATAACTAATGTATAATTATTACACGGATTCCTCCGTGTAACTCGATCGCGCCTGGTCTTCGGAGGCTCGCGGCATAGGCACCACTTGTAAGCGGCCGCTCGTGTGACGGGAACACGACTCGTAATCGTAAAGTATTAATTTCATCAGGCCGCGTTCCACGCGCCCGCCCATCTAGGCCCCTAAAACCGCTAACGTGCCCGGTTTTTGGAGAAAATGTCACGGGCACGGTAACCAGAAACCGTTCCCGGCTGACCGCGAACGGCTTCGACTTGTCCGTTTCGCGAAACAAATCCCATTCTCGAGATAAACGCTCCCGCGATGCGTCGTCCGTTCAGCAGATCTGCCAGGAAAGGTGAAAAGGCTTTCCTCCGCGCGAGGAGGTGACACTCGGACCCCCACTTACGAGAACCCTTGGTGGTCGTCCGAGCGAGCAGTGGATGCTTCTAAATCCTTCAACAGTCTGTCACGCTAGTGGGCCTTAAAGATCGGATAATGACAAGCCGCGTCGACGTGATACTCGGACGTGGATTACCCAAAGTGGCGCAGAAACAGGGGCCAATTTATCACGGCGAGGAGACGTGTAATTATTGAGATTAAAGAAGTCTCGAGTCTTCATCGAGACGGGGCGGCCGAGCGGCTTCAAACGAGCATCACCGATGAGGACGTCCTGTGATTATCGGTTATTAATTCTGATCGAGTTCCTTGGATATCCGCTTCCAAGGGCTGGCTAGCTGTGCCGCTCGTTCGCCGAATTAATTCGTACGCGGAAACTGTACGTACGTGATCACCGTGGACCGTGTAATTACAACGAGCAGAGGTAATTAATGTAAATAGAGCGACAAATAACGGGCGGGAAAAGCTTCGGACATAATAGGCGAGGAAGAGCTACTGGGGACGATGACAAGTAACGTTAAGTGCCGTTTACCAGGAAAATTAAAAAGGACGTAGCTAAACGAGAACCTCGGGGGCGTTGAAACGTGGATGATGGCAGAGCAGGGACACCAAAGGGGTGCAGAACAACCAAATATTAACTCTGTGGACATTTTGGTGTGAAGGCTTTGGAGGCTGGACCCGCAAAACCACTGGCACACGTATTCGAAGGTAACAGCTGTGTATGTAGCCAATTCGAGTGGAGAACTTTTATTGTTCGACATGACGCCGCGGACGCGGAACAGTTACGCGCGTTTCTTCGGGTGATCGAACCTGCTGGAATTTTTATGATAATTATTGCACTGCTCGTAAAATGGCGTGGACGAGGTGACGTTTTTGGTAACAAGGATTGGCGTCGCGCCACGTCTTCGAGGACCTCGTAGCTGCTTCGATTTCGGTGGAGTAGAGCAGCGCTTCGATGGGTCACTGTTGCTGGCGTGCAGAAATGTCGAGTGCCGCGGGGTGAATCGCGATTGCGCCTCAAGTATTAGGAAACGTCTGCCCTGGCCATTATCCCGGTTGAACGGGCAGCTCTTGCTCGTCGTCCATGTTTGATCGTCGCCCATAAAGATTCTGCGGTATCATCAGCGCGCAGCAGGAACACACACGCAGCAAGCGTGTACGTGGCTCATCGCGGCTATTACTATTCGATGAAGAAGGAGCAGCTGGACCTGGATCACATGTTCCACGGTAGCTGCGCCACGGTAGCCCAAGTGCACGGCTGCACTTAATGCAGCTAACCGCGTCTTGCGTTACACGAGCACGTTTAGTTCGAGCACCATGGGATCACAGCAAACGCAGGCTCTAGCAGAGGGGTGCATTAGCAGCTCGTAGCGACCCCGTGGGATCCCTATTCTCGCGAACAAAATTAACTCCTCCCGTTAGATTACTGCAGTGTTCTGCGAATAGTTGGGAGTTCTGTTTTACAGCTGCAGATGCTTAATTCTGAGTTCAGGGACGCTTCTTGGATTTGGGGTGAGATGCGAAGAGAAAGAGGAAGAGAAAAGAAGCACACCCCAAAGAAGGGGCTTTGTAAAAAGAAAAGAAAACTGGATGTTATTCTTTAAATAAATTGTTATTAGTTCGCATTAAATGAAATGTGACTAAATAAATTTTTATGCCTTCAACTTAGCTCCCTGCAAGATTAAATCCTGAGTGATTAGGTTGGGGATTTAAGTGCGCTTGACTTTCCTTTCATATCGCTAACTTGTCTGTCAAAAAGTGCCATTCGCGTACCTTGGCGGCAGATTAACTTTTATTCGTTAAACAAGTGATCGTGCACGGCGGTGCGTAGCGAGGACGTTTCCTTGATGAAAACGAGATATGCCGATTGCGTAGCGTGGTTGCGGTACAAAGTTCCACGAGGAACGTGATATGATTCAATTGTTGAGTCGGATGATGGTATTTGCCACGAAATGACGTTTCTTTTAACGGCCTTGCGCTTATCGTGATTGGCATACTTTCATTATTGCGTGCTTCAAAGAACACGCGGCCTGAATTCCATGCAATAATGTTTCCCCAAAAAAGTCGAAATCACTTCATTTCGTAAGCAGCACGCCTGAGGAAGTACACGCGTGGCCATTAGGGTGGTCCATTTTTTCGAGTATAAAATTTAGATTTTCCACGAGGTTCCTTTTGTTCCAAACGTGCTAATTAACACCTGTGCAAAAACTGAGCCTAATCGGACAATATTTGGAGCTCATGGCCCTAGTTTCTGTCTGCTTTCCAATTAAAGACTCTCCAGCTGACGTCCTTGTAGATTTGGGGGTACTACTGGAAGCCATTATTGACCTGTAAATAGCGTTCATATTGGCCAGTCATTGATATACACGCTTCTCTTGGTTTAAGGGGTTATACCTAGTCAGGAGGCCGAAAAAAAGCGAATGTTTGCGAATTTTTTTTTGAAAAACGGAAGCACATATTTTCACAGAACTTTTTGCACTTTAAAGAGCAACATTTAAAGAACATTTGGTAATTTTTTGCTAGAAAAATATTTACGTTTATAATAAAATTACAACCGATATCCAAGAAGCCTTGTTAAAAACGGTAAGATATCTCAACAATCACTGCACCAATCTTTCTATAATTTTGTGTGCTTATTTTTTATATAAAAATCAATCGACTATCGTTCGCCTTTTTTTTAAATGTATATTTTCGATTTTATTAACGAAAAATGGCCGTTTTTCGCGCGAAAATCAGGACTTCAAACTTTAAATAGCCGCCATTTTATTTTAAATTAATATTTCGAAAATTCCCCCTCCGTCAGTCGATAGATACATTAATATACTAACGAAATCTTTTTTGTTTTTTGTTTTGAGATAATCTGGTTCCGAGCTCAACGCAAAACAACTTTTTAAAAAAGCCTTCTTGGATATCGGTTGTAACTTTATTATAAACATAAATATTTTTTTACGAAAAAATTGTTCAATCTTCTTTAAATGTTGCTCTTTAAAGTGCAAAAAGTTCTGTGAAAATATGTGCTTCCGTTTTTCAAAAAAAAAATTAGCAAACATTCGCTTTTTTCGGCCTCCTGACTAGGTATAACCCCTTAAGGAACAAAAAGAGGCTTGTGGAGTGCAACAAAGAATACAAAAAAAAATTCCCATGGAGCATCGTTGCTTGGAATACTAGGGCGTTTACAGGAGAAGAAACCATCCACCTACTTCAAACAGTCAATAGCGTGGCATTACACTGAATATTATTCCAGCGATCACGTCTAAATTCTTCCCATCATTTTTACCCTGCTCCCTCGACGCGAACGTGAAAAAAGAAACGCCGAGTTCCTCCCCTGCAAACAATACCTTCCGTCGCACGACCATAAATTATTCCCCGGCGTTGGATTCCACCCACGACGAAGGACCTCGCGCCCATTCACACCCGCGGAAATCGCAAGCGCGCCTGCATAAGAGATTTATAATTCTACGCGATAACTTCCGCGAGCTCTTTGTCTCGGCAGACCGCCCCTGTTAAGCGCATCCCCGTAGCGGTAAGCTATGCGATTCCGAAGCGTTCGGGGAAAAAATTGGAGGCTCAGATTTATCACCTTCGCTCGTTCTGCTCGCCCACGTGCATGCCTGCCTCCTGCTATCTATCCTCCGCTTCGTTATCTTCTCCCCGGCATTCTGTGCCTCCTCGTGAACGAACGGTTCCAGGCGTCGTTAGAAAGTAGGTTAGAAAGGATTAGCCGCCCTCGATTCGAGTACGTGGGTGGTTCGAGCCACGGAACCTCCGGCACTTTTCACTCTCTAATTGACAGTTCTGTCATTAGACCCTAAAACTGGTCAACGTGCATCGCTGGTGGTGCTTGATCCTTTCCAGGAGTCAGTGAACCCTAGCCGGCGGCAACAATCGATCGAAAGACGGGGAACATTCGGCTAAGCTAAACGAACGTCGGAGGGTGAAAGAACGCAAGAATATGGACACTGCGCGGCGCGCAGGCCGGCTATGCATTTGTTTGCATGCTGACAGGCACGTACGGAAGACGAAACGTGTTCCCGTGCGTCGACGATAAAGTCCGTCTACTCGGCCCGTTCCTTTTTCCCTTCGATGTGTTTGCCTTTCCGTCCCTCCGACGCTTTCCTCTTCGTTCCTCCTCCCTTTTCTCGCCGCTCGTCCGCTTTCTCTACGAAGGTATCGACTTTGACTGAGCAGCTTTTGTGCAACGCGGATGCAGGAGCATCGCGAATAACGGCGGGAGTAAGTCGCCGGGATTCGATGCTCGTACGGCCTCCGCTATCTGTATTCATCAAAAGGGCGGTGAACGACACTGAGCGAGGCGGATGACGGGAATCCTCGAGGAGGAGAGAATCGCCGGGCCGGTTCGTCCAGCCACGAGAAATCTCCGCGCACATCGCTACGACGTGATTGAACCTTTTTTTTTTTCAAATGGCACAAGTATCGATCACGTCGTGTAAAAGATGAAAATTACCCGTGGTGAACAGTTGTAATTGCGTGTCGCGGATGGCAGGCTCGTTTTCTGTGAAAGATGATCCTCCTTGCTTCTTCAATTTCCTTCGATTCAACTATTTTCCCCGCTAATTTCCTTCGTTCGCGTTTAGCAAAAGAAACTCTATCCAATCACGGGCCCGACAGTTACTTTTGTGTTTGTTTAAAGTGTTCGGTTTAAGAAGCTTTATTGAGAGCCAGGTAGGATTAAGAATATTTTTGCTAATAAGCGGAGATAGTGTTTACACGGTGCAGCGGTAATTGCTCCGTTCATAAACTTCCCCGACTGCCTTCGAGTTAGCGCAACACTATCGCACGGGAAACCAGTTCTCGTACCTCTATGCCTCGCCAGCGTATCTTGCATAATTACGAAGCGATCTTCCGCGCGGTACAAAGTAGTGTCTACTGAGTTACGAACTAATGGTATTACTTTCCGTTTAATTACGCCGCTTCATGCCTATTAAACCCCCGATTTCAGATATATTTAATACCCCTGTAATTCCATCTCGTGCTGATCACAGAATACCTCTATAATTAAGATAAATCTGACAATTAATCCCATCGAGCGCCGCTCCGATGCAACAGACCACCAAGCCTATGTTCGGATCATCGACGAAAGTCGAAGCTCGTGTCGCGAGCGATAATTCGAAAGTATCGCCTGTCACGGTGGAAATCGAGCCTCCACTTAAAAAATAGTACCTAATTGTCCTGGAAATGGAGTGACCGTGTCCGAGTCCTCGCAGCCATCCCGAGGGATTTAACTATCGCCTTAATTACGTTATCTCACGAATCGTCCGCTGACTTGGGAATTCGGAGTCTAGCCATTTTATCTCTCAGAGATGATCGTGGAGCGACCGCGGTCCCTCCGAGCGCTTTTCACGGGCGAGAAAATTTATCGTTTCGCCGCGTGAGCACCGTTTTGTCCGCTCGGAGATCCGTGGCGGTCCATTTCTCCCTTTGAACGCCAGGAAAAGATGGAGTGCTAGGGGCCACTTAATTATCGATGATACGTTATCCGCGCGGCAGCGGAGACCGCCTGAAATCCCCGTCATTTGGAAGATTAGATCTAGATCGTCGGAATACCGAAAGTATTTTACGCGACAGCTTATTAAGCCCCTTCGGCGTGTGTATTTCTTTTTGGTTCGCGTTGAAGCAACGAGCTTCCCAGGAATTTCACCGGCACGCCACCGTTCCCGATCGCGAGCATCGCGTAATTTCTGTTTAAATTTGGCGAAGCAGGTCGCGGCACGAAAAGAGGCCCGCAATGTACGGGCATGTACATACTTGGGAAGTGGCCACTTTGCGTGACATTCGTGAAACGGGACTGTGAAATTATTAAGAGTGGATCGATCGAGTCCATTAGAGGCTTATCGTTTCGTAGCTCCGGCCTGATGATCACCTATTTCGAAGGGAGCCACGTCGTCATTTAAAGCTTCGCTCTCTTATCTACTCGCTTACCGAAGAGACAGCCGGCTGGGACCTAACGAATCCAAATATCTCGGTCGTCGGTTTAGAACGAGAAACGCGACGATGTGGAAGAGTGGGCGATTCTAAGTATTCCAAATGCCCCTTTCCGCGAATACCAGCAGAGAAGAATGAAACGGGGTAAAGAAGCGAAGGCCTGGCCTACCGCGGGTGACTTATGCCTCGCCAAACTGGCCGATGAATCATGCGAACGTCAAAAGAGCATTCCTGGCCGGTCGCGTTTTAATTAATCTCCGTAATTAATACGCGAAACCCTCGCGGCCAGAATATCATTATTACTATGGCGGAAGAGGCTCTGTCTGCACGCGCATCGAGATTTCCAGGGAACATCCAACGAGGAGCGAGGTTGTTAATGAGGCAGTCGTAGCAAATGAGCCTAGCACGTGCTGTGTTCGCGCGCGCGCGCGCGCGAGCGAGCGATCCCAGAAGTCCACTTAAGGGGACAATTCTCTGCTGCTCGGCCTAGGGCAAAGAAAGTCGAGAAAAACAATAGGCGAGCGGTGCCGGCCGCTAAATCTGCCCGCTTAGTTAGCTTAATTGAACCATGTCGGAACGCGAGAATTCCGCGGCATCGCGGCTTTTTGCCGCGCGCATGGGCTTGACGAGAAGGACGCTACGAGCCTGCTGGCAATCCTTTTCAATCGCGGGCGAACAGAGGCGTAAATATCCTCGTTTAATTGTACGGCCCGGGACTTCTTCATTAGATGTCGCGAGCACTCGTGACGGGCGGGGAGGTCTAATTTATGGATCAGGCGTGAAATTCACGAACTGTTGACGGGCTTCATTGGACTCCTCGCTGATCCTTTCGCCGCCAGAGTGGAAGATCCGAGGTTCTTCGGGGTCTCTGTTCTACTTTCTCGAAATGTTCTCTATGGAACTACAGACTCCTCTCGCGAAAGAGACTGTTTCCACGGATTTCTTTTTTAAGGGATAGAGTGCGTTTGAGCTCTCCTTTTAGGATCGAGAGAGGGTTAAGATAAATCTGCGCGCGATAATAAAGATTTCTGCACGCGCCGACAAGCGGAGTCGCATTCTTTTTCATCGATAATGCGGCGAGGAATTTTGAGAATAAAATTCCACGTTCGCTTTGGCGACAACCGTTATACTTCTTTGGCCGAGGGTAGAAGAATGCGCAAAAGAACGAGGAACCGGGGCCTGCGCTCGGGATACTTACACGTTTGATAGCGCCTCGTATAATCTTTATTGGGAAGCTCGTTGTCTCCGACACTCGCGCGGGTCGTTTTCGGCAGAATTTAATACCACTTTGACGTCTTTTTTTCCATGCAGATAAATATAAAATGAAACGGTCGAGTTCTGCCCGCTGGAAGATGCGAAGGCGTCGGCGGGATAACGAGATTCCTGCGAGCTTCCCAATTTTTCGGGAATCGACGAAGACGTTATCAACGGAATAACGACTGCTGCCTACATTCTGAATTTCGATAAAAAAAAAAGAACCTTCTGCCGGCCGTAACTTCTACGCCGTGCTTCCTGGTTTCGGCTACGCGATCGTAAACACGTTCCCGTTCTCTTCTAAACAGTAGTGTATTTCCACTTGCGTCACGGTGACAGGTGGCGGGCGAGCCGAGTCTCTCCGTACGACTCGATTCGGTTCCTTCGATTTCACTTTTTTCGCCGAATTCCATCGTTACGGCGCGTGAACGATCGTATCGCCTGGCGTCGATAATTGAGACGTATCGCGGCGACTTTTACGAGCGCCCCTCGATTTATGGACTGTCACTTGTGTTTTGTACGGTCCTGTTCCGTCGATCGGCCGATCGGTATTTAAGAAACGTCCGGGCAACCCGCGGAAACCTCGACGAGTGTTCGTTACAGAGATCCGCCGAAGATTACCGGGGCCATAAACATTTCCTTTCGTATACGTGGCCGAAAAGGATTCCGTCATTCCCTTACCAATATTTTAGAATGAAAGATCGTCGTTCACTCTGCTATAGGAACGGTAACTGATGCATTAGCCCGCGACTCGTTCAATTTCGCACCCTGTATGCAACAAGACCGACGATCCCGATGCAATCGCGGACGTAGCAGTTCCTTAAAATCCGGTTCGACGGCGCCGGCAAGTGACTGCGGTCCTGTTGCATTTTTTACGACCATCGCCGAGTGATTTAATGACTGTCACATTAAAGCTTCGCGGGCAGCAACGTGTACGAGGCTGCCTCGCAGGGGCAGCAATATCGGTCGCTCTTCCTGTAACATTAGAGTGCTGTCCGCGGTCTCGCACGTTATCAGCAGATTTTTCACTTAAGCAATGCGGCCGGGTCATAAGTGAGCTGGTACTTTAAAAAGCTTGATGTGATCTTATTTCCTTCTTATTAAATGCAGCGGTTCGTTCGCAATATTTCGAACGGATAGGGTAGAAGCCCCAATTACTGACACATTAAGGACTGACTCTAATATTATTGCATAGTATCTGTATTTATTGACTAAAAGTATAAGTTTTTTATTTTTTTTATTATGGTTTAATATGTTTACTTCGTGAAAAACATTTTGTGGGTCTTAGAATTTCTATTTTTATATATAAATTCATTAATCTAAAAAATATATTTCTAGATCTATTACTGACACCTCTAAAACGTGTGTGACTGAATTACTGACACCCCAATTACTGCCAGCTAACCTAATACTATTACTCATTTTACGGTTATGTCGTCTCATGTACATGAGCAACTACTGCTATGACAGTAATACCAAAATGCTTGAAACGCTTGTACCAATCACTATCACCCATATATTAATTAAAAAGGCTTAATTAATCGATATATATCGATCGTTGTGACTTTCTATGATACTTATATTGTACTAAAAAATTATTGTTTATTATGTAAATAATTTAAATATAGTAATTATAGCCCTTTCTTTAGTGCCCTGTTTTCTCTTTCACTAGTAAGGAAGTCGACATTTCCACTGTTGTCATCAAATTAAAATTTTGTATCGTCTTATTGAAATTAATGAAAAAAAAATATTAAGTGGTGCATTTTCTAGCGTATAGATTATAGGTTGAATTACATAATTCTTTTTGTGTATGACTTTACAACGTTTATTTATTCGTTATTTTCAGTAAAATAGCTTAAGGTGACAGTAATTGGGTAGGTGTCAGTAATTGGGGGTTCTACCCTAGCTTCGTTAGCCCGTTATGATTAAACATGCACAATGGTGTCTCAAACAAGTGCAAGGGCTGATGAAAAGGTCGGAGACATGATTTGTACAAACGCGATAGGTGCGTGTTTTGCATCTTCAGCGATGTTCAGTAACGTGCTGCTTTTAAAGAGCAGGGAACGCGTGGTAAATTTTGTTATGTAAGTACCTACTCGGAAAAAGTGGTTGGAAACGTTGCAAAGGAGTCGGGCAGCCTTTGAAGATACTGCTGTAAATCGTTCAAAAGTTTACGAGCGCTATAACAGGTTTACAAATCGTCGAACATCGATTGAAGACGACCCAAGGCCTTCCGCCTCAACTACCGAAATTATAAAGCAGGAAATCGATGCCCTCGTGCAGAAAATCGATGAGTCACAATAAGAGAGTAAGTGGGGTGTTGCAACGATTGCGTGAACAAATGGCGAAGCAAGAGATTGGAATTGCGGGAAGAGGACCGTGATAATGCAAGGCACTTCTCGTTTAAGAGATTTTGGCCCGAAATTCATTTCGTGCAGTCCTTGCAACCGCCATATTCGCCTGATTTGTCTCTGCAAATAATTGTGAGACTAACAATAAAATATTTATAAACAAAGTCCTCGAACTTTTTGATCACTGTCACTTCCCAAACGCTCGGTGCACTGTTAAGGAGGGAGACCACTGTAATACTCTGATAAGTAAGGGTGATTTCGGGAATTTTTATCAACCAAACAACGGAAGTAAATTAATGTATTGCTTAGTATAGTTAATATGTACATATTGAAGGGTAAAAAAAACTTTTTTCAATCAAATTCATAAATCCCTTTCTGGTATACTCTTCGTCAAAATGTCCGCTGCGGCAAAATCGTGACACCGCTTCAAGGAAAATACTATATCTCCGTCAATTCCACGAATTTCTTTATAAATTTTGGAGAGAGCATTCTTGAAACGTATGCCTTTCAGAAAACGTGAAGAAGAAAAAATCGATATTTCCGATTTTTTACAGCGGTCCCACCTTAATGCGATTGAATCGCTTTCTACTCTGCCCGACTAATACGGAGTTATACCACTAGCGGGTAACGACAACTCGTGAAAGTCACGGTCGCAGATAAAATGACGAAAGTAGGCACAAAGTTGTGTCCCACCGGCTCCATAAATACTGCACAATTTCCCCTCATAATTTTCCCCGCGAGCGCAACGAAACGCCACATGGAGTAAACAAATAAATCACCGATCGCGAAAATGTAACCCATCCACTTTTCGTCGATACCATCGAGCCGTCGCGTTGCGAGTCCCGTGCCTCGATCCTCGTTCTCCCCCTGCAAAAAAAAAGAAGCGAACAGCTTGTTTCGGACCAAATCTTGCGGTAACGAGAACAAGCGTCCCGTCGAAAAATAATTCAATAGCCGACAGATCAATTATCCGTAATGTAACGGGCCACTGGCCGATGCAGCAGGATAAAAGAAGCACCGAGACCTGATTCGCGCAAGCGCCGGTGAAAAAACGTCCCCGGTGGTGTTACACACCTGCTTCCCTTCGCGGTTACATGGTCGGCAGCACGCACGAGCAACGGGTCGCTTTCGTCCCAGTTGGTTTCTTCCGACCGTGCCGCGATTCTCCAGTTATCCTTCCCCGATCTTCGATCCGAAGGATGGGTAATCACGCGATCAAACGACCTAGGCGTCTCGAGGCCAGGGTTAACGCGTACTCGCGGTTGCACGGTGTCATTACGTAAGCTGCATCCGCGATGCATCGGCTCGGCGAGCCGCTATGCACCGTACAGCGAATCTCCATACGGGTCGATGCAAGCAATGTCAAGGAGGCGGGAAGCAGGGGGGATTCTATAGAAAGTGCGCGACGAGTGACTTTGTTTAAATTGAATTAGAGATTGCCCGATTTCTCGTTATTCCTCCAGCAATCCCGGTGATATCTGCATCTAGATATTCGCTGCGATTTCATGGCGTGTAATTTGAATAGGAACTTACCTCCAACTGGATATTGGAGTTCTCCAGAGGCGCGAGCGAAGGATCGAGGAAAAGTCTCGGATAATTTGTGGCCCCGCAACGGAACTTTTCTTGCGATGCATCCGATGCAGGTGGCCGCGCGAAAGTAGCGCAAGGAAATCGCGGATGGTGCCTATAATTCTTGTCGCTCGCGTCTTTTCGCGAGTGTTCCACGGCGTCCTAGCGGCAGAAGCAAGCGTTTCTATCGCGTGTGCCAAAACCCAGCGCAGGAATGACTTTCTCGGGGCAATTTATTTACGATTAACACGCGGCATGGTCGAATTCAACCGTGAACAAGGCTCGTATCGTTCGCGCGGGTCGTTAAGCCTGCTGGTCTTGCACAGCGATTATTAAGATTCCGCGGAGCGATCCTTCAAGTGTAATTAGCGGGAGATTCTGGCTGCATAGCCTGCCGGCGTATTGTCCTCGATAAGCTGAAGCCAAACAGCTTCGGGGTTCGGATGTAACGGTATCAATGTTCCCTCGTTCCGTATCACCTTTAATCTCGGTATCAGCGACCGTACAAATGTTCCGGCGGGAGGTACCAGCGTCTTTTCTGTCCGCCGGGTGACCAATAATTCAGCGCTTGACTGACTTGCCAGGGTGCGGCAGCACGGCGGCGATCCGGATCCGTAAATTGGTAGCGTGCCATCCTGTGGGGTGCGAGTCGAGATAAAAAAGCTACGGGATCGTTCCTGCCGCGGAACGGAATCCCGGCTCTGAGGCGGAGCAGACGTTAACATTTCTCTGACAATGAGTGGCGGTTCTACATAAAGGAACCGCCTCGAATCGCAGAGATCGCCGCTGTCACTGCAAAGAGAAAGGCCCCGGCTGGATTCGGGTGGCAACGAAAGTAACCGAATGAGTGATTACTCGCGGCTGATGGGCCTGCCACGTTTTCGTGCACGGTGTCGCGGCGCGATTTATGTAACAGAGCCTCGTCTTGCACGGCAGCAGGAATTGGAGTAGACGCGGTGGGAGCTTTAAAGGTAATTGGGCATTGGAGAGATGTATTTGCGCGAGCACCGAGAAACTCGACGTGAAACTTCGGGGCGGCAGCGATAGGGTATCTGGTATTCGCGATCGAAGAGCGACGAAACGCGAGGCGAAGACGAACGGGCCAGCGATTCCTTTGTCGGCAATTAATGGGCCCGTGGCTGGCAGGAATCGTAAATTCCAGCCCTTAAATGCGCGCGGGGTCGTTAACGGAGCCGCCGGCGGTAATTTTATTGCGAGGCAATTCTACAGCTAGCTCGTGACGTTTTAATTCCAACCAACGCCAACGATCGGATCACCTTATCGCGACAAAGACACGCCCGCTACTCCTCGGCCCTGTAACGACTAAATCTCGCAGGAGACTCTCGTTTTTTATGCTCCCATGAGCCAGCCACGCTCGGGCCTCGCCATTTCCATGGCATTTTTAATTGCCACAGACGGCTTTTTAATGACTTTCGGCGTCCGGGGGCCGCGTGCATCCGCCGGAGGAGCACGGTGGACCGGTTAGTTAGCATCATAAGATGCTACGCTGCTTTCGAGCGCATCGTCATCGAGCTTTTCTTGCGCAAGAAGTGTGCTCGCTTTTCTGGCAAGCTTCTATTACCGATCTCTCGATCGCAACGTCTTCTCAATTCTCTTCTTCGATTATTTCACGTTAAACTCTCGATTTGAAGGCTCTTCCTGCCAGGCACGTTAACCCTTCGTGGTCACACGGGGTGTATTGTACCCCAGCCAGGTTTTGAGTTCTAATATCGCGCCTTTACGAATTCGAAATGTGACTTAGTGCACCATCTACCGTTAGTTGAGAGACCTTACTACAGCATTCAACGCTTTAGAAAATTCGCTATCGCATTTGTATACCTCCAACAACCGTTTGAAAAATAGTGGGGTGTAGCGAACCCCGGTGTGACCAAAGTGTGATTCGGTGCAAAAATTTTGAAGTTTTTTTTTTTTAGTTCTTTTGATTCAGCAGGTTTTATTAAATGTGGGTAAAAGTTTCTAAACCCTGCGATTTTTTAATGGATTTATTCAGTGATATATATTATGTGTTATGTGCAGTCGTGCAGATGCCATATAATCTACGGAGTCGGATGCGCAAAGTTTTATTATTATTTTTTTGTTTTGGACATAGTATTAATACAATACACCGTAAAACCCTGCCAAAGAGGTTTTTTTATTTTATTTCTAGCAAATAAATAACCATACTTATATGCCAATTTTCTTATCTCAGAATAAATACCTTTTTTGCCACGCCCAGCACTAAGCTAATTTTCTTCCTGAAGTATATGTCTTTGCCAATATTTCTGTAAATTTTTAGACCTTACTATTAAAATTTAAAAATTTGGTGAATTCTAACGGAAAAAATCGCTTCTTTCCACAACTATTTCTTTAAATATAAATTTCATCTTGTCGAAACTTACATTTCTAGAAAAATACTATTAGAGCATGATTGTATGAGTATTACGAATGTACAATTATCACTGAAAAGTTAAAAGATTGAAAAATACGAAAATGGTAACTAAAAAATGACGCTGGGGTACAATGAACCCCGTGTGACCACGAAGGGTTAATGCATTTCCTTGTCACCCCTGGAATTTTATTTCCGTTACGATCCGAAATGATCGCCCCAGCTAAGGAACGCCCGGAAACCGGCAATTTCCCCGCACGAGCGAAACTTCTACGACATGGAATCGATATTCGCGGCGAGTAATCGTTGAAAGAGATTCACGAAAACGGGCAACAGCGGTATTTGCACGCTCGAGGGCCTCCGTGGAGTACTATTAACGAAATTTCAACAGTCACTTCCCGCCGCGATGTATCACCGCGAAACAAACTCCATACGCTTTTACCAGATTTAATTACGAAACCGTGCGTTGTAATCGCGCGATTTAAAATCACTCCCGTCTTCTGCCAGATCAGGATCCACCGCCTGGCCGTCGAACTGTTTTAATAGCGGTATGTATCTGGGTCACCTGTTAAATGGTAAATGCTGCTTGGAGCCGGGGCGGAAATTTTAGCGGATAAACGACGCGAGGTCGTTTAGCGGGCTGCAAATGTCCGAAAATTGGCGATTCAGTGTTCGCCGGGGTAGGTACGTTGGACTTAATGGGAATCGTACAGGCAATCGCGAGGAAACGTCAGCCGATTACAAGCTCTGTATCGTGAGAAAAAAAAATGAATTCTCGCTTGAAACTGTATGGGCAAGAATCTTGGCCGCGGTAACGGTGGTAGCGTTCGGAAATTAAGTTCCATCGACAGATGAGAGGACATTAATTCCCCAATGACAATGGGTCCCCGAGGGGCCGGTGTGTCGTAAAGCAGCACGCTTTTTTCCCTCCCGACACCATTGCGATTCCCTGCAGGCAGGTGCAGTTCGATGGATCGCGCAACAGTAGCGCGGTGCATCGCATTCCGCGAAAGTAAAAAACCAGCCCGAACCGAGTTATGTGCGAGAGGCAGCGTGTGCCTCCCTGTCGGTTCCTCGTCTTTTATCCGAGCAAAAAGATCATTGAGACGATTCGAATGGAAGGGAGACACTGTTTCCATCCTCTCCCGGCGTCGTTGCTCCTCCACCGGGACGTCGATGCGCGCGAAGATATCGGCGGCCAAATTTGTACCGCGCAAGCACCGACACCGGCAGCAATTAATTTTATCGGGCCTCGCGGCTTCTATCGGGCGTGCGCGAGGTACTTGGAAAAAATTCAACACAGTCGCTGCTCCGAGAACAATGAAATTCCTTCGCGATTCAGCTAGCACGTACGTACCTGCTTAAGCGACTCTACGCGGAAAGATGAGAATGGTTCGAGCGATTAGTACTATTACGGCAGAACGTTGTACGGATAAGGAGCTCTCCACATAGAAGCTCGAGCAATTAATAGCCCCCATCCCGGTAGTATAGTTACATCCACGGCGAGGAGGAAGTACGCTTCCTGTAAATGGTGCTTTTAATATTTCATGACTTTCCGCGGCTGCCCCTGGCTCTGGCACGGAAAGTGAGAGACAAGAAAGCAATTTGGCTTTCGTTCTTTCTATCTCCTTATTACGCGGCGGAAGACAAACGTTATCCGGAGAGCCTGAAAGCCCTGGGCGGGCAGAAATTCTCACGGCAGAGTGTACTCGGAAAAATAGTTTCAACGATAATAATGAGCGATTGCATTAATTATCGATGATATTTCTGCGCGTACGTGAGCAGGCATACAGGTTGCATGCTCGTCTGTAATCTTGCGAGCCTTCCATCCAACGGATACCCCTTTTCTCGCCGGTTTCGGACGATTGACTTTCCGAGAAGCGACAATTTTAACAACTGCTCGTCGCAGCCCTCCTTCTGCCGCTCGTTTTCAATTACGGCACACGGTGCACGCTGATTTATTTGACGCCACCATTGGTGCTCGCGCTGCCGATGACTGGAGGAATATTGTTTATCGTCTAGGCCAAGATATTTCTGGGAGGAAATCGAGATTGTGTCTTGTATCGAGGAGCAGGCATAAACAGCAACAGCTTCCAATTCGTGTGCTGTTATGTTTCAGCAGAGGAAATAGGCAAAAACAGGGCGGGCGACGCGAAGATTGGCCGCTTATTAATTTGTATCGAACAACACCTTCCAGCAGTAGGTGTTCAGGTAGCCGGAGCATGCTTTCAGGATCACCTCCGTCCATGAAAGTCGCCGAGGCGTGGCAAGACTCACCTCCTAGTCGTAATAATGGTCCATTAATTTTATTTATATTCTGTCTACACGGACCATGGCATTTCCTTTTGCACATACGTTGCGTCTACCGTGAACGCGATTAGTCCGGCTTATTAAACATCAGAATTAGAGCTCTGTTACCCTCCCAAAATAGCCCTGCTGGCATCGTCTTATTCAATGAATATTTAACACACTCCACCTGAGCCAGCCCTTCCTTTTCCCTTTCGTTCCGTCTCACTTTTGATACCGCAAGAGAATCCAAACCGATTTCTATCTGCCCGCGGGTAGAATGGTCCTTAGATACGCCGAGGCACAGAGGGGCATGGAGGGAATATGAAAATGAAAGACGGACGTACGAGGCTAATTGGGAGTTCTGCTTGTAAAAACTGTAGGAAGATGAAAAGGAGAAGCCTATCGATTCTCTATTCAGATGTGAATTGATACCTTCCACCAGATGGCCACCTGCTGCGACACATACGCAGCCTTATCGGAGGCTCCTTCGGGATCTCGGGAGCAGAAACGAGACCGAGCATAAAAGAATGAATAACGATAATAGCCGAGGCTTAAGGCTTAAAAGAAGCCTCGGCGTTGCCGCGGCAGATTAAAATCCAATGCCCCCGAAACGGGACCGCGATTGAGGCGCAGCTATATCGGAATAACTATATACGAGATCTGATAGGGCGAGCGGAGCTGGGCGGGTAATAAAATCCACCCTGCAAGATTCGATTTTCCCGCCGGAATTCATCTGACCACGCCAATTAACCGAGGCGCCCATTCCCTTGGCGTTCGCGTTAATGAGACCGCGAGAGTTGTTGCTCAATAAATAACAACAAACCGTGGAGCACAGGGTTATGCCGCAATTACGCGACTGGTTCGTACGCGAGCGCGTTCCCGGCGCATACTTCTGGAACAACTCGGGGAACTTAGCTCCGCCTAGCAGGATCACGGATGGAAGCATTCGTATTGATCATAGCGGCGTGACGGCCGAGTTCTAACCCGCGATTCTTCCTTCCTCGACCTGGTCTGAGGATCCGCTTATGCCGTGCGAACGGAAGGGACGTCCTCTCGGGGAAATAACGCGAGGAACGGCTGACGGATGCCGCGGAGGATATCGCGCGAATCGATTCCACGCCGCGGAATTCCATCTGCGTTGGGGAATGCTTGGCAGAGGATTAGGGGGTCGCGTGTATCTCGCGATCAGACGCATTGGGAAATCAGCAGGGAACACCTGGATTCTTCGAACGAAAATTCCATTTACGTGCTTCCCGTTCTGTCGAGTCTGGAAAGTCTATTATCGTGGCGAGGATACTCAAACGCGTATGCTGAGTAGAAAACGAAAGGGTCCGCCCGAGGAAGGATAGTGGATCGGACCGGGCTTCGAATCGTTCCTATCGCTGACTAGCAATGACCGAGAGCAATGTATCGTGGAAAAAGGAGCGTTGGCGAGCGTGTAATAAGAAAAGAACGGCGGCAGCGTATCGCAACGGGGGGATCATAACGCGGAAGAGGCTCGTTCGTGTGTACTTTGCGGAATACATTATACACCCTTCGTGGAGCAGACGTCTCTGGAGACTCTGACACCCTCGCTCTTCCTCGCTCCGAGAACGCTCGAGGAAGGAGCGCTGCGGGACTCGGAGCACAGGAAATATTAAAATATCACCGCAACAACTGGCGCTTAGTTTTTAGATACTTTGTCTTACTTCTTCCACTCGAGGAATACCGAACAAAATTAGTCTCCAACGAGCTTGTCCGCATCGAAATGCTGCAGAGACAGTTCCCAGTGAGCTGCAGCAGGACATAGCGGTATCAATTAAGGTATGACGTTTAATATGCGGCAGGAGGACAAGGATCAAACATCGCGATAAACGCACGCATCGCGAGTTTCCATTGCATACACTTGAACTTTCTTGACTCCGAGGTCTGCGAGTGCACCTGCAACCTGTTACTCCTGTTTAAAGTAACGTTACGAGTTCAGCGCATTCTTTGTACATAAAATAAGCGGTTAAAATTGACTCGACGACGATGATGGATGCAACGAGAACTTCGACCCTTCAACCCCTCGATCGAGCGTTGAATTATCGTCAGGTGATATTGCTAGCTGATTAGCTAACATCGACAGAGTTCGTGAACCATCCGAGCCCAAATCGAATCAATTTTCTGCTCCTTCGAGTGATTAATCGACCGACGGACGTCCATCAGTATTTCCCATCAAGCTTTTCATTAATCACGATGCTGCGGCAACTCTATCCATGGGCGAATTTGCGAAGTGAGCGATAAACTCGTAATCTTTCAGTGGAGCAGAGAAGAGGCTTACAGGTGGCGTTGTTTACACCTGCACAATCGTGACAACGGTGCATGGCTATCAGGAGACGGCACCTGTATATCAAACACGAGAACGTTATCGAGATCTAACGATCAGAGATACGCTTAACTAGACGGCTGAGTGACATACGAGTACAGTGTAGCCGAGGAATGTCATCTATTCTTAGTCCCGACGACCATTCATAAAACGCGCCGACCGGTGGACAAATTAATGACAAATCTTCTGTGGCATAGAGGAATTTTGATTAATTGGACGTCTGCTACATACAATTTACAGCAGACAGTCTTCTCTGCTCTCTGTATCGACGTCTCGAAGCGAGGAAGCCAAGGATTCGTGCCATTAGCTGATCGAGGAATTCACGAAGCCGCGGCTTCGATACACTCGATCTCCTCGAAATTTCAGGAAGTGGTGAGAACGGTGGGAAGAGTAACTCACTAGCGTTTCGTGTCGTAAATCCTGACTACCATATCAACGAAACATCAGGGTTCGCCTATAGTGATCGGTCCACTGAACTCCCCTAACGGATTCCTTTTCCCATCATTGGTGATGGACGAAAGAAAATCGTGGGACACTTTAGTGTGCTCCCTATTAACTGTATGACCGGCTCACAACCGAACATCACAATGGAATTGAAGAACCTAACGAGGTGTGTGCGTGTACATCCGCTAATTATCAATCGAATAGGAACAACGATCGTATCGCGGTTGCGGATATGAAAAATGGAAACAAACCCTCCGCCGAGTCGCTTATTCGTCGATAGAAAACAGCGGCTTTTTAACAAGCTTGACGAAGCAATTCGTAGGATCGAAGAAGTGTAACTCGACGCCACGTTACCGCATTGCAAATGCGGCGCGTTCAACTAAGCAGGATGAGAATGCGGCGAAGACCAGATCCTCGGTGGGCTTTTACTTTCAAAGGATGCTATTAAGTCATCGAACGCGCTATAATTAGAACACGCTGGTAATTATGCTGTTCTCCTAACGAGCATATTATAACGCTCTCTATTCGAGTGAAAGTGTGCTCGATATCACGGCGATCGTCCGAGCCCCGACGTGGAATGAATTCTGCGATCGGTAAATTTCCTCCTGTCGCGTTTCCTCGTTCGCTTCGCCGGGGACTTTAGAGCGGAGCCGAGCCAGCATTTCGGGCAGAAATTTTCGGCGTGAATGTAATTTACCAGAAGAGCTTCGTAATATCGCGATGCTTACATAATACAGAAGTTACGAGCAATATCGATGCTTCCTCTATTAAAGCAACCCACAATCGTCCACTTTCTGCTTGCTTTCCAGTGGAATGGCTTCGGCCACGTCGAGGCTCGATTAATGGAGGAAGATACCGCGAAACTTTTATACAAGAGAATCCCCTCTACCCTTTCTCTCACCATTCGGCTATCATTAAGAGCTATCTCGCCGCGTTCTATTATGGCACTACAAGGTGTAAATGAACGAATTACTCGCGAATGGGCGACGAAGGTGCGACGAGAGTCGAGGATCGAGACGGGGCCCGCCAGGCAGCCCGGATTCGGTTCGCGGCCGAGTGTTCCGGACAGTCTGGAATCGCGGAGGTCCTGCGAATGCCAAATAAACGAGATAGCGGTATGGAAGAGACACGTACATTTACAAGATAAGAAAACAGGAAACGGAAACGCGGACGAGACTGACCGTTAAGTTCGACGGCACTCCGAAACGTGTGTGTTTAATGAGTAGATAATGAGGAGGCGACGAAAGGTAGCGAGGAGCGGGAAGGACCGAGACACTCGTAGGAATCGCATGTATAATGACGATCCGCGCGCGGAGGGAGGATGAGGGAGGCTGGGTTGAGCAAAATTTTCGTGCGTCCTTAGCTGTGATACACGGTCGTAAATCGACGTGTGGTCTGCGAAATCCGCTTAGCGATCGAGGCAGCGCCGAGACGCGCACGTTAATCATATTAGGTGCTATTACAGCGAACGGGAGAACCGTTTTCGGCGGCATATGGGCGCTGTGGATTTCATCGAGACGCGCTAATCGAATCTCGTAACGGGTCCCCTCGAGTCTGACTCCGATTCTTGGATCTGTCTGGCAGGTATTCGGAATATTATCGGCGTGTGCAATGGCGCAACGATGTCCACTGGCCTCGACGAATCGGAATCGGTTGACTCGTGACTGCCTAGCAGTGCCCCCAGCCGATGGATTTCGTAGGATCGAAATAACAATCCATTTACCGAATGATTATCCAGCATCGAATTCTATGCTTCTAATGCGGGCCTTGGAATCACGCGCGATCCATTGCGAGATGCTTAATGGGGTCGTAACGACTATAATTACTACCCAATGGAAATTGACGGCTGAGAAGCTGCTTTGATTACACGTTCCCAGCGGTAATGGGTACCTGGTGTGTTAGGTGTCAGTTAGGTTGTTTCCAGAATCAATCGCTGGCACCGCAGGGTGCGCAGGGTGATTCTGAATGGACCCGAAAATGCTTGCCGAATCGTGGCGCTCGAAAGTTAGGAATTCAGTTTCCGCGAGATGTCTCCCGGCACGAATCCACGTGGCCGAGATCTCGGTGAGCTCCAACTTCAGCTTGGAATATTCATAAGCGTACGAGCCTGTGCAGCGAAATGTGCAACACAATTGGTTAGGAGACGAGTAAATAACTGGTATCTGGCTGGCAGCTGCGTTCACGTTCACTCTACGGTCAACGGGATCTGTTACATCCGGATGCGCGATCGTATTATTCCGCGGCGGTGAGTCGTAAATTAGCGGAGGATCAATTTTAAATCCTGGTTAGTTGAGCATATGGTGTGCAATGAGGCGTTAAATCAACCATCCACCTTTGTGCTCTTACACGACACGAGTGGGCAGGGTAAATGAGTTTGTGGTGTCAGAGTTTAGAAGGACGAACGTCCAGTTTCCCAATCCCCTCTGAAGGTGCGAATGAGATTTTACATGTGACTTTTCTATCGCGAGACAAAACTCCCCGCAACGACTAAATGTAAATAATGGAAATAGTCGCGAGAGATGAGATTTTTGAAAATATATCGTGCAACTTATGACAAGATAATTAAAGAATATAAGTTTCATAATTAAATCATATAAGTTTGACGCGAGACGCGATATTTTTGTCTCGTCGTGGATCTGCACCTTCAGAGAATCAGCGGTCAGCACTAGGAAACTCTTGCCTGTATTCACGCGCGAAACCGCGGAACGATAAAAGTCGGTAGCGCCGTGCGCGCCAATGCTAACGAGATTTCGAAGCGACCAGTTGTCGCAGGCGCGTTTTACCGCCTGGCCACCTGTTCCCCGGGTAATAATTAAAATTACTCTCTTTGAAGCGACGAGACGGCGTAAATAGCGGCTGATTGCGCGCCGCCGACAGCTGCTCGGCCGCCTGATTGATTAATCGCGCCCAGAAACACGAGCATCACAATGCATTTTCGTGCCGCCGTGACTTCCGCGTTTCTTTGGCCACCCCGCTGCTTCCTTGCAAGCTCGATAACGCCGATGCGAAAGGAAACGGCGAAAATGTCGCGTAACGGTAAAGAGGCGAAGGGCGCAGGACGAATAAACGGTGTTGGCGAGCCCAAGCTCGCCCTAACTCTCTTCGACATTTCGGCAGACAGGATGCCGGGGCAGATTGCGGTTGAGCGGCGAACGGGCAGGAAGAAGAGAAAGCAGGGATAATGGGAATCGGAGGATCGAGGTGTGGCAGCTTGAATGAACGTAACAGAAGCCCGTCTGGCGAGCGAGGAACGCGGGAGAAGCTCGCTCCCTAGGTGAGTTCCACGGGCGGCATCTAGTACACCAGACCGCCTCGCTCTGGTCTTATTTTACCAGCGCAAAGTGGGTGTGTGTGCCGAGACGGCTCCTACGTGGCCTTGCAAGGCCGTTCCTGTGCCGCGGCCAGCGAGATCCTATCTCCGCGGGTCGTCCCCTCGTTCGATGGGCGGCCGAGGGGGATCTTCCCTCGATGAATCGCGCGCGGTGCGCCCCCAATTAAAAAAGAATCGGTACCACTCGGCGTACAATCGCAATTACCATCGATCGAGACGAGTAACGGTGTTCCCGAGCGATTTTCGACGCGTTCGTTGAACCGGCTTCTTTGCGTTTCGGGACCATTAGAAGCGTAGAGACGCTTAGTAATTAGGCGAGAAGTAGTAAAACCATTCCGTGGACCGGGCGGCCGAAATTTTATAGGGCCGCGGCAGCGATTAGATGCGGGATTAGAGGTTTCGAAATATAATTTAGGAGGCAGATATTTTGCCTAGTTAAATGTCAAGCGTGCGCCCCGTTTGGTCGGGTAAACGCAACCGGCGCAAAAAGACGCCTTAAGTTACATATCTGTTGATCGCCAAGGAATCTGTTTACCACGAGGCGGACCTCACATTTCGGCTATCAGCTGGAATGCTAGAATTTTACTTTTCCCGGGACTCATCAGGATACACGGATTTACATGTTAGTGATATATTGCTGTATCTATAATCGCCTGAATATTCCTCCTTCTATACACCTTCTCCGCGCGCGAGCCTTGCACGAGGTTTATCAATAATTAATGATCGTGTTTGGCCGACTATGCCTGCCCCCCTTCCCGCGTTATCTGCCCGGAGATCGAATGTCTGCGTACTCGTAGGCAAAAAGAATTCACAGGTGGCAGTATCGTTATTCCTCTATTCTGTCCGGCGGGAAGGACGCGAAGGATTGATACACTCGAGCGAATTGATGGTGGCGAAATCGCTTGTAGCGATTTAAATTCGACGAAGGATCATGATTACTGCATTCAGGACGAACGCAGCGAGGCCTGCCGCGCGGCGCCGGCGTTACAAAGACGCGCGTGGTGCTCGGCTGCTTCTCGAACGATGATTAATGGTTGCGCGCTAATTAGGGAAGAGTAATCGCCCGTCGGATTTTGGTAGCGGGAGCGCTTGAATCTGAATCGACAGGGCCACGGGTATCGCGAGGTGGCTATATTTTAATAGACTTCGCCGATTTAACGCCGCGCAGATGTTTGACGTAGCCAAATGATGAAGCGGCTGAAGGATTTTTTACTTCTCATCGGCAAACTTTGCGAATTGATCTCTCGATTCGTTAGGAGGGGACGTATGATGCTGTGATAGCTTTGATCGTTAGATAATTATTTCGCAATCTCAAGGATCCACAGTTTCTGGAGTTTCAAAGTCAATGATTCGCGAGGTATTTTCAAATGGAGAGGACTCACCTGTTAAATTACAACTGGATTCGACGGGCCACGCGGTGAATCCCATCTGTCACAGCGATTAACGTGGGCTGATGATCGATGATGTTCGGAGCACGTGTACGATGTCCATCAGCAGGCATGAGCTACTCGCTCCGTTCAAAGAATCCTCTTCATTTCGTCGCCCCGACCGACCTCCCTGTTTCCGTATCTGTCACAGTATTCACCACTATCTACCCCGCAACAGTCCCAGTCTCCTCCACAGCTCCCTCCTGTATTTTCACCTCTGTTCGCCGAGGACCACTTTTCCTTCTCGCTGGCGCAAGCTTGCGAGAGCTTCCGATGCACAGCGTAACTCCGCGTGTCGGCAACGAGTCGAACCACTTGCTGTCTGCTCTTACAACCGAACGGTCCCCACCAACGGATACCATCAAGGTGTTCCGTCGAGCGGCTAGGTGAAACTACGTGAAAATTCGTGGATCAGGCACTGTTCGTGGGCAAGCTTGGTGGCGGTGTGAAAATCGGCTCATCGATGTTCATGATCGTGCATAGAGCTGCGAGAGGAGTCGCGGGGAGCGGAGCGAGAAAAGTAACAGTAACAGGTGCGTCGTCCCCGAGAGATTGTTGACGAATGTCGGGGCCAAAGGCGGCTGTGTCGCGGGTGTCGGTGCCCCGTTTTATCTCGGCGAGATGGAAGGGTGGTGCCAGGATCGAGATAGGATTCGGGGCTGTCGCGCGGAGGTGCTGCACCGCGGGGAACAGCGCGTTCCACGAAACGAGCAAACAGAGTGAGCGCAAGGCAGGGTTTCGGATCCGTGCTGGCTGGTGGTCGGGTAGTTTGTGCCCGAGAGCGCAAGCGGAGCTACGACGATCTTCCTCCGTCTCCTTTCCTTCTGCTTCCTCTTCCCTCTTTAGATCCTGCGTCGCGATCCCTCGGCGAACTTCTTTCTCTTTCGGTCGTTCGCCTTGCTAGATGGCGCCAACAAATGACGGCCACAAACGATCTTTCCGCGCCGGACTGAAGTTTCGAACATGAGGATCGAGTGAGCCAATTGCCCAAAGAAATCGCTGGCTAATCTCTCGCGCGATCTCCTCGCGCACGGGATTGCTCCGAAACTTATTGACAGGGGCAAACGTTAGCGCGATTACCTTCGTCATCCTTCCTTTTTCGGCTACCAGTGTTTTATACCAATCATTGCTTACATCATCCTTGCGCGTCCTTCGATCTACGTTGCCCGCCTGTCCATCTTCACTTGCTCCTCCCCCGCCGAGGCGGCAGTCATCTTGAAGCTACTAGGGCATTGTCCTTTGCCAATTCGCTGAGGCGCTCCTGTCAGTGACAAATAGCGACAAGCGTTCAAGACCCGTACGTCGACTTTTCAGAAATATTCCGTACACCTTGCTTGTCACAAACCACTGAACACGCAACATTAGAATCGCGGTAGAGCGTTCATTGATCAGATACCCGTTATCAAGTACATGTTCCCAGCCAGCTTTCGATCATTAATAAGTCTCGTGCGTGGCAGAATTATCAGTCACGACGCCACTGTTCTCACATTTTTGCTTCCGTTCCCTTCGGTCGCGGCTAACGGGCGCCGAGCAAGGTGCCCTCCGCGCTGCGGCCATCAAACGCCCCTTAGAAAACGCGGCGAAACAGCCTTCAGACACCTTCAGACACTGCAAACCACTTGGAATCGTTCGCGCAGCTATGCACGAGCATCGATGGTCCAGCAAAGATGATCACCTCCTTCGCGAGTTAAACAAAGTACCATTATAGAGAAACCGATAGGCCCGGCAGAGCGGAGAGGCATCGTTGAGGAAACTCAATGATCACGGGCGTGCAACTGTGGCTCGTTCGAGGAACGCAGCGAATAAGAGAAACACCGGTGTAGCGATCCATGCTAGAAAGAAGTCTGGAAACGGGGACAACTCTCGTTTTATTAGAGGCGTCGCTTTGGGTCGTGACGCTTTTCACGATCAGCGATGTCGTTCACGGACGACCAGGTGCCCGCTCGAGCACGCAGCCAGGCCCAGTTTCTAGTTCGCGGATTATTAAAGGCGATCATGGTCGGATCCAAGCCGCGAACAAACTACGCGGAACGTCGTTTCGCATTTCGCTTGTCTCGAATTCCGCGAAATCGTTGCTGATCGTCGCTGCGGCACTTGCCGCCAACAGAACGCTATCTTTATACGACAGCGTGGGAATTTTACTGGCGCTTTATGAGCAGATCTTATCGACTTGATAATCACGAATCGCTTGCTTCCCCTTGTTTCCCAAGGGGTGAAGGACGAAATGAGTTGCGCATGAAGGCCGTCGCGCATTTCGGCGAGGCGCGGCGAATCGAAGAAATTAATAATAATTAATTAATTGTCGCTGCTCCATGAGAATCTATTGTTTATTAAACTTCCTAAAAAGGATGGACGAGGTGTCAAATGGAATCGAGTCGAATCGATCCACGCGTCACTTATTAATTATCGCGGAGCTCTCCGCCTGTCTCGTTGCTCGGATAGCCAGAGGAGAGGAGAAGAACGAGAAGAAACGAAAGGTCCGGAACGGGCCTGGAAGATAAGATAAAGGCAGCTTGTTAAACGACGTTTTATACGACAATTTGAAGGAAACATTTTAACAAGAAACTACTCGGGTGATGACTAGTCTTCGAAGCATAAACTCGCGTGAGTAACTACTATAATTTCGCGGAGGGACGAAGAATCGAATAAAGTATCGCCGCATATAATAAATTTTTAATGGGCGGTTACATCGCCGGCGAACGGGGATCAGAATTTACAGCATTCCCTCGATATTTCAACCAACGATTATTCATTTTCCGTATAAGATAGAGTGTGTTAAAGTGTCGCTGTAAATATGAAGTCTTAGCGGGGGAATGTTCCACGATAACGAGGACGTTCTCTTATTAGCTCTACGCTAAATAAAATCCAAATATAATAATTTATTTACTCTTCTGTGAGAACTATCAGTCAATACATAATGCCTGTCTAAATCGTTTACATTTACATTAATAGCGAATAGCCGAAACGAAAATGTATGTAAAACAGACTTCCTTGCACGCAACGACGATGAAAAAGAGGATAGGAGCCTTTTTCTGGCCACTTAATAAGGTCCTGGGCCCGGCAATAATTCCTGAAATCTGGCAGACACCGATACGCTACTGATTGTGACCATAAATTAGCTACTCGACTTCGCCCGAAATTTAGATTCTGAATTTGTAAAAAGACCATTTTTTTAGTGTTTTTGTGTAAAATAGGCCCTTGCATAGAAGGCCACCGCAGGGCCCCATGACCAAAAAAAAATTATGATTAGGTATACACTTGATTCCACATTAGAGCATACAGATTTCGCGCAGGCACGACCCTCAGGCGACGTTGCTACGCCGCCTCCCCACTTAACCGCCTATGTTTTTCTCCGTCGCACGGCCTTCTCTACACTCTCTGTTCACTTTTCGTGCGGGACTGTTTACGTTGACAACGGTCAGGTCCCGCGTTTGGGATGTACCAGTTATTGCTTGGAAATTACCACGACCAATCGCATGCGCTTCAAACCGTGGGTAGTAGTGGGAGCTGCGCAGATCGGTCGCAAATCGGTAGGGGCGTCGGGATGCCCTAATGTGGAATGCAGTGTAGGCAGGGCCGTTCCTGGGTTTTGGCCGCCCAGGTGCAAAAACAATATTGCCGCCCTTATTAATTCAATATTCTTTAATTAAGAATTTAATATGCAGTGTTTATTTTTATATCTATACATACATAATTTTAAACAGTTATCATGCAAAAAAGTTTCGATTATTATTCTTATTAATCCAAATTTTACATATAATAAACGGCCTGCGGGCGCCCCTAGGTTTGGCCGCCCAGGTGCGGGGGCACCATCTGCACCCCCGCCAGGAACGGCCCTGAGTGTAGGTATCCAAACACTACATTTTTTCCGTACTACTACACTTGGCCCGTTTTTAGTAAACTACCTCTTCAATTTCCCCCAAAAATGGGCCCCTCAGAACCTTTGCCACCTGGGTTTTTTTTCTTAAATCCGCCACTGGCAATAACCTTTCATAATAATGACAGGAAGCAATTGGCAGGGCGAGCATAAGAAATGGATGTGTACTTTAGAAATATGAAGCTCGCAATCATAATCGTGGTATCAGGCTAACGAAACATGACGGATGTACTCATCTCTGTCCATCGGACTCCTATCAGTTACCTTCTGTCTCGCGCGGGTATTGGTAGCTTTCGGCAATTCTTAGGCAGATTACACGGTGAGATCGGAGCAGGCATCCGCCTTTCGGAATCACAGGCGCCGTTTTTACTCCTCCAACCGGCCATGCAGATGCCGGGCTTCGAATATTGGGCCTGACCACCCGGAAGGTAATTGCCTTCTTTCCTTTCGTCGAACACAGTATTCCTTGGCAACGGCGGTATAACCGCGACCCCCTAAGTCGAGGGTAAGTAGCTTCGAAATGTTCATTACGATACGTCAAGGAGAAGGTGCTCCTTGCACCTATCTCTCGGAATTTTAACGAATGCGATTCCCGATCGAATCTCGGCCCGTGGGCGACGCGTAACACTTTTTATCGATAAGGCCAGCGTGGCTTAGCTGGCCAGCCCGGATAAGGCAGCGCGAGAGTGTTCGCAGCTGTGTGTTGCATTGTGTGCACGAAAAAGTAATAAATTATTAATATTATCGGGGAGATTTATGGAGGCCAACGAAAAACCAGGACGCGTATCTCCGGACATTTAATTATGCCCTGCTTCTTTGCTCTTCTCTTTTCCTCCTTTTCAAGCAATAGGGGGAAGATGCTGCATCGATGCAACGGAAATCAAGAGACATTGCAAGTACGTACAGAATATTACAGACGTGCGCGCAATGATGAGGTAGAGATTGCGGAAAATTTTTGGAGCCGCGTTTACCTGCATCACCACACTTTAGTTTTTATTCCCCCGATGGCACGCCACTTGCGAGACTTCGGTACCTCCGAGCCGCGTACGTGGGCCGTTTTATGCAGTGTTTGCACGATACATCGGCCGGTTGGTTGGTTATCTTCATAATTAGTATATGTCGTCGTCATACTTTCGGCCGGGACGCGAGTAACCGCTGTCGTCACACTTTACGTTCGCCGTTCCCATGCTTGGAACACCCACTGCGCCGGCCTTATTAATTTCCGCGATAAAACACGGAAGATGGGACAGCGATGCCGTGTCTCTTTGCCCTAAAAATTCATTACACCCGGTTAATCAATCTTGTTTGCTCGCCCGGGACACTCGTGAGCGGCCCGTTAAATCTTTACCTTGCCACTGAATATTGGGTGCCTCGACTCCGCTGCCTCGGAATCCTGTTCGGGTCGTGTCGTTAGCATGCGCAACGAAATTTTCACCGCCGCCAACGGTAGTATACACGCGCGACACAAGAGGTTGATAAATGACGAGGCCGCGCAGGCGGGAATTCCGATGGCGAATTGCTACTCCAGTTTCTAGATTCAGCTTCTGCTACGGAGACCGCGGCGATCGGCGAGGAGGCGAAGAGTGATGACGCGCGACCCGTCGCGTAGGGGTCGTCGTCTTTCGGGAGAGCCGCGAGCAAGGAGCGCAGCCCAACACCAGCTGAATTTATGTGGCCGGCGTTTGGAAAAATGTGCTCGCGATGACCAAGAGACGTGAGAGCTCGCAGGGTGAACCGCGCGTGAAACTGCTGCTTCGTTTTCCGCCAGCTTTCAGCTCGGGGCACTGTGCCTGCGCATTCTCTGGCATCGTTACAAAAGGCTCCGGGTATTTTTCACGAGGAACCTCCGGAGACGCGGCGGATGATGAGGCACGGTTGCGTAGAAATCACGCACAACGCGCTCATCAAGGGATGATTAGCGCAACCCTGGTAAGAAGAAGTGATCAGGGAAGAGACGCGCGATACGAGCGGCAGAAATGTTGCTCGAAAGAGGTCTACAGTTAGGTACGTAACATGTGGCAAAGCGACCATCTGTCTAGGAAGCAAGTGCCGGCACAACGGCCACGCGTTCTTCCTACCTCGTCTCCTCTATGCCTGTCCGCGAACGAAACTGCCCCCAGCATGTAGCAAGGTGGACAATTACGCGTGACGGGTTCGAGTTCAGGCAACTATGCCTATGTGCATGCCTAACTGCTCTTCGATAGCTGGCGTTTCGTCATCCGCCGCGTACCACGGACGGTCGAAGCGATCAGCGAAATGCTGCGGTTTTAAAGAAACCACCGTAACAACTTGAAAAACAACACGTGCTGTGCGTAGCAGGTGGGACACCGTAAATCAGGTCAGATAGCCATCGTCCCATCAGTCAGATGAAAGCACAGATTTCAATGTGGACGGAGGAAACGCATACGCAACGTATAACATGCGCATGCACCACCCGAATAACCGAGATGTTCTCGTATTTCAGCAGATCCTTTTTAACTGGTCTTTGATATCGTTTCGTCTACGCCAGGATATTTATGCAGGGGGGTGCTGATGTTAGCCACGGCGCGGCGTTTAATAGAGACGCGGCCCCGTTTATGCCTAATCGTAAATTAACGAATCGCGGCGATCAGCTGTTAATCTGCGCACGGGCAGCAGCGTGGTTTCGCTTAATTAACAAATCCGCTCGGCGAAACGGCGGATCGTTGGAATTACGTCGCGTATACAGAGCGTCGCAGCCGTAATGTAAGACGCAGCGCGACGTCCGGCAGACCGATAATGATTTCTCCTTATTAATAATTTGTTTAATACCCTTCAGCCGGTCCGCCGTTGATTGGCGGCTGGATACAAGTTCCCGCGGCTGCTGTTAATCGCGAGAAATGCGGGGAGATAAATTGAATAACGGTTAAGAGCGCGAGGGGAGTCTGGTGGTTTCGCGTTTTGCCACATTAAACTTGGCGAAGTGTGTGGCTGAAGGATCGCTGCGCAACGAAATGACCAAATCTTCTCAGCGACACATTCACACGCTTGGAGAAACTTATGGCGAATTCGGGAGACCCGCACTGGCACTAGTGCAGCTCCCGCACCATGCCAGTGCAGCACCAGAACGATGCCAGCGATGTCTAAGTAGTAGCTTGCTTCGAGAGCGCTCAAGTTCTGGGAACAATGCCGTCTGTTTCCATCGGGGGATCTCCAATTTCCTCGACTTTCAGTAGACGCGTAACACTGGGTATGTACATGCAGAACGAATCTGTAAATATCGAGAATACTCTGAAGCATAATGTACAAGGCTGTCGGCAGGAATAGAACAGGTTGCTGCAGACAGGTTAACGATTACGAGTCTTCCGAAAACAGTAAATATTTTTATTTCCGCATTCAGCCACGGGAGGCACTGCGGCCTCGAACGATTATTTCTAGTCGAATTGCTGCATGATCAATGACGCGTAGGGGGAGTTCCCCTAGTGCCCGACGCTTAAGGTTTTCCTTAAATAAGAAGAAAAAAATAATATTTTAATCTTTATATTCTACGTTATTTATAAGATAACAATATGAGAAATCAAAATTACACAACAAAACATTCAATATTATCATTATAGTTAACTTAAATTACGGTTAAACTTGATTATGCGATTTGGAGAAATCATTAAGTGGCACCTAGTACCGGACACAGTAAAAATTACTGACGCAACTCAACACAGTCTCAATATAGTTTACAGTGATCACAAATATAATCCTCCGAACATTCGGAAATATCAGCACAAGCCTCGTGTGCCCATTTTTGGCAGCTTGAACACTGAATTGTATTGGCAAATCTACCTAATTTACACTGTAAAGTAATTTCTTTACCAGATTTTATACATTTTATTTTATCAAACAAAGTACTTTTTGGAATACCATATCTTGAACATGCCTCTCTTAGGCTAATTTCTTTTGCCAGAATTTTCTGAAGTGCAGGTTTCAAATTATTTTCATCCCATGAACCTTTTTTCTTGCTATTCATGATGGTTACGTGTATCTTTTAAACACTGAAACCGAAATAATAAACAGTAATACAAATAGGAACACACAAGATTCAGGTTTATACTGTCCGGTAATAGGGGACAACGTTCTGTCCGGAACCAGGGGACAGTGAACAGATTGAAAATTTTTTTTTTTCGTGCAAACCAGTGCACTGTTTACACAAAACACCAAGGTAATTAAAAAAATACTTACCAAAAGGTACAATAACGCAACTCACACGTCTTCTAGCCAGGAATATTGGTATATATAATAATCTAAACTTTACACGATTCACCGGATTCCCGTCACACCAAACAATCAATTAATTTATTTAGGATTTATTTAGGAACTGGACCATGTCGACACGTGATCGTTGTTTGTTTTATCCCCTCTACGGTTTACGCGAAAGAATAGCTAGATAGCGTTTGAACTGTCACAGATATAGCTAATGTCCGGTATTAGGTGCCGTCCGGCGTTAAGGGAACTCCCCCTACGGAGAAGTTCTTGTTAACAGATTGCACGGTAAATAGGAACGGACTCCTGTCTTTAGGAATCCGCCGAATGCATATTGTTCAGCAGAGTGTAGACCGAATAAGACCTCCTCACAATCTGCAATGATCGTTGCGTGTAAAGTTATGAAGTAAGAACACCACATACCCTTAATTGGCACTTACGTACCGCGATAAACGTTTGCAAAGACAGTATATAAAATGTGCCAGCCTTCAGCTCTACCGACTGTCTCACGAACATCGTGGATAACGCGAACACTTTCACGATATCGGTGGAGCGTTCATCATTCCAGCTTGAGAGCCATTGGCTTTTGTCCAGCACAGAGCTCTGGGCAATGATTTATGAATTAGAATCGGCCGTTTTCGGTGAAGAACCCATGATCGATCAGTCGCCCCTAATTAGCCCTCACCGAATAGCTCAGCTCATTTCCTACCCAGCAGATGTACAAGAGCTGAGATATGGCAGCGTTCAGGAATATACCGAACTTTATGACGTCTGAGCTTTGCCCTCCGACCTGTTACGAACCATGCAAATCGATCACGGACTGGCCAGCACACTCGACCATCATGTCTTACCACGACAGCCTGGAAACCAGTCAGGCAAATAATCGAAGTGCTCGAAAGCATCTGAACGAACATACTCGAGCTATAGGTTTCGTTGTAATCGTTGGTCATATACACTAATCGCTGATGGAAGCGAATACACGTCTTGTAACGATGCACGAAAGTATTGCCAGTTCTCCGTTCGTCGTCTTTCACGATATTCTTGTCGCAAACTCTCTCAGTCTGCGGAGAAAATTTGTACGTAGGTATATGGTAGCTGACCAGAGTGCTCTGAACCAGAGTTGGGCATTGTCCGAATATATATTTTTATTCGAATGAAGATAAAAAATGAAAATTTATTCGAATAAATATAAAAATTAAAAATTTATTCGAATAATGCTCAACTCTGCTCTAAACCTATGCTGTTCCTCTAGGAAGTCTAATAGATACACAGACAGCAGTAGAATACCCTCGCTTGCTTACGTCCCGCGCTATTTCTTTCCCGCAGTTCTCAAAATTTACGTTGAGAATGTCGAACTCCATAGTGATCATGCTACATATTAGTATCGTGATAGAGTCTATCGAAACGATTGACATTACGCCGGCGCAAACCGCGCACGCTTCAATGGATATACCGATCTCGTGCCAAGGCGATATCGTCGTGTTGAAAGGATAGGTGGCTCTGATCGGCAACCCATTTTTCATCGGGGAAAAGAATAACAGAGCGATCCCTAAAAGGCATCCTAACACGCCAAACCCGTAGAAGATCACTTTGTTACGCATATGACACCTCTCGATAATGTCTTTTACAATTTTGGCATGTTCGACATCTAAAAGTAATGTTTTTATCATGAGCGTGCGACGTGCCTCCTTCAGTCGTAAAATTACAAGTGGCATTAGCAGGAAATCCACGAGTTAACAGAGCGACACATATTCGTAAAACTATTTGGACAGATCTGCACTGTTCCCAGTGATGGGTAAAATTTTTGTTGAAGTAAAATTTTTAATAACGAATAAAAGTTAACAAAATCAATCGTCATGTGTGGAATAAAGTTAACTCGGGTTAACGAACGAATGATGAATTTTTTTTTAACTTTTATGCGTTATTCGAAAATTTATTCAAATAAAAATTTTGCCCATCCCTGATTCTTTCACATACTTGTAAACTCAGAGAGATCGTCGGCGCATTTCAATGTCTCCGCCATCAATCGCGTTATTTTCGCGCGACGTATTTGGTAGTTCATCGCTTTGAAAATCACCACGACGATTCCAGCGTAGATGCAACCGTCGTCGGTGGCCACCGACAGATTGTCCATGTTCGTGCAAATATCGACGAACACGGTGATCGCGAAGATGTACATCGTCGCCAGTATCGAGATCTTGTAAGCGAAGTACACGCATCGCAGAGCCGACGAACTTTCTGGATCTATTTGCCAGAGGCCACAAGACCTGAGCAAATAGGAAGAAAACGATCTTTTTGTAATTCACAGCGCCGATAACGGCGCACCAGTAACGCGGATATATTGCCACTACTCTCACTTTAGATAAGATGTTTGAATGTTTAGTAAATTTCGGCACGGTTTCACCCACTCGTGACCTGACACACGATCCATCGGTAACGTGTCTGCCAACGGGCGAGTCAGAGTGCGCGAAAGGTGTCCCGAGCAAAAGCTACGAAGTCGCTTCTGTTGTGTAGGTTGAATTTCTTGTGCGGTGTATACTTTCGCGCGACTCTGCCACGTTATCAAGGGTTATTTTCATTCAATCTTCCACGGTGCCTTTCAGGAAAATTGCGAATAAACGGATGCGATTGCGCGAACGTTTTTCGGAATTATAGACTCCGTCGCGGTACACGTGCTAGATCCCCTAGTTACTTCCGCGAATGTCGATAAAATTGACGGT
This sequence comes from Andrena fulva, assembly GCA_946251845.1. Taxonomy (NCBI): domain Eukaryota; kingdom Metazoa; phylum Arthropoda; class Insecta; order Hymenoptera; family Andrenidae; genus Andrena; species Andrena fulva. Next base: position 52,018,900 of record OX276329.1, on the reverse strand, counting down.
AATTGCATACCGATAGAAAGATGAGGGCACGTTCTACTACGTGCCCAACACTTGCCACGTCCATCCCAACGTAAGATAGGACGCCCGCCGTGTAAAGAAACACCCAGCCTAGCATTTGTATTCAGCCCTGCAACTGAAACAATTGAACGTTGCAGTAGCGCACGAACGCTTGTCTCACTGCCAGTGACGCAAGGCAAATTTAAAGTTCGAATGATTTGTGGCATAGCCACTGTTTGTGTAGCTCAAGTGGGAAACCGCATTCATACATTTACAAGGCTGCCGTGACTGATCGTTCAATTTGCTTCTGACGAAGTAATTGTGTTTAAAAATAAAAAAACGGCGGAAAACATTTGTTTTGTTGTACCAATACATTTTCTCTCGACACCTATTAGTCGCGAATGTTGTATTTTTACAATTGTGCGAAATTAAAAAAAAAATCCCCGCACCGGGAATCGACCTCGGGACGTATGGCGTAGCGGATTCCGTGTGCCCGCAACGATTTCTAGAGGGATTATTCTAATAAAACATTTAATAACAGGTGATGTGGATGAAAATCTCGCCAGCGAATTGTAAAAAAAGTTTGTCAGAAGTGGGATTCGAACCCACGCCCTCAGAGAGGACCAGAAGCCTCGGGAAAACTCAGATATTAACTGAGAAGGTGTGAACCTTGAGTCTGGCGCCTTAGACCGCTCGGCCATCCTGACACTTGATGACAGTCATCTATAATGCACATGACTAGCTAGCTCGCTAGTTGATCGCGTAATTACGTGAAACTCGTTGTATCCAAATAAATCTATTACAGTAGATGAAAGGTAGGGAAAAACGTTGTGTAAAAGTTTCGCAGACTAAAATAAATTGCAGATATATGGAAATGGCGGAATATATTAGTACGAAATATCGTTTTTAAAGGTGATATTTAAAAGGAACAATGGCAAAAATGTTTCAACGGTAATATGTTGTAATACTGTATTATAATTCTGATTGATAATGAAAAAAAAAAAAATGTTTCCGCCCGGGATCGAACCGGGGGCCTTGTGCGTGTGAAGCACACGTGATAACCACTACACTACGGAAACCACATTGGTAACATTCGTACAACTTCAAAATCTTCGTACCAAGAAAATCGACATTTTACAATATTTAAACATAAATCTTTTTTATAGGATTTCCGCTCCGTGAAAGAAGAAACATAAATCATAAAGTATTCAATAACGGCCAAGTTGTAAATGTGAAACAGTATTATGTTCGATTCTTCGTAACTACCTGCGTAAGGGAATTTTTATCGATTTACGATTCTGCGATATACCGAAGACGTTATTCTTCAATACGCGTACCATTTTTCCAAAATTGTGCGATTAGAACTAGAATTTCAAGAAATCGTAGGAGTTTGAAACCTCAATTGTTTCAATAAGATAATGTTTAATAATGCGTAATAATGTTTCGAGAGCTTGGAAAGGAAAGGAGGCTCGGGTAAAAGAGGAAGAATAATAAACTATTTTATGCAGAGAACGCTCGTATATTTTATACAAATCGTATTAATTGATAAGAAGAATGCTAATTTGAAAAAAAAATCACGTTTACTTGGTATTACGGCCAGTAGTCTTTTGTATTATCAGTTTATTTCGTTGCCTAGTTACTTTCGTCGTTGTCGTTGTATTCTTCTGACCTTGACTCCTGTGATCATTAACTATAACAGGGTTTGATGATGGAACATCTAATCTCGTTGCCAGTTCTGTGTCTTTGCGCTTATCGTCCGCGTCTTTAGAATTCTTGGATTGTAAGTCCGCGTGATAGTATGTTTCCTTTGAGAAATGTTTAAACATAAGATGCATTTGTTCTTGAAACGCTTTTTGCGCGCACACATATTTCGATTCCGCCGCTATCTTAGTTGTTTTCAATGCATCAGTCAAAGTTTGTATGAGCACATCTCTTGATTCTACGCTGCTCTCTAATTTTGCTATTTGAACTTCCAAGTTCCTCGAACTCTCCTTCAAATCAATGACTTTCAAGAAATATTTATAAAACAAAGTTCTCATTTCGCCGTCCGACAGCTTTGCCAGTTTTTCCATCAACATTCTCTCTCCTTTCTCACGTTGAGATTGATTTTCATCGAAATCCTTTCTCCCACAAATCATTTCATTCTTATGTTCAATCATAGCATCAATGGCTTCGATAGTTTCGCCGAATTCCAATAATTTTCGCTCCTCTACCGTGGACGAAGTCATTTCTTTCTGAAGCTTATCATCCAAGCGGCATTTCTCATCCACCAGAAGATCTCTGGTACGCCTTAAGTGTTCGATCTCACCGCGCAAATCTTGCTTCTCGAATTTATGAAATGACCTTTCCAAATCCATGGACATCTCTTTTATAACATAGTCCAAGTGCGATATTTTTGCCCCGACGTGTACTCGTTTCTTCTTCTGCAGCTCAGATTTAATAACATTTCTCTCATCGTTGAACAATTTAGAAACCGTTAAATTGCATTTCTCCTCGAGCTCGTGAATTTTCTCTTCGTCTTCTGCAAACTTCTCCTCCAATTCCTTTTTACGCTTCTCCACTTCCTTTACCTGTTGCAGCAACCCGACCCTTTGGTTCTTAGAGGCGATTATAGATTCGGCGAGCGTTTCGATCCTGAGCGAATCGTTTATAATTTCCAGTAATTCTTTGATCTCGCTTAATCTGTCAGTGTAAGATGCTATTTCCGTTCGGTTCAAGCGATATTTTCTTTTCAATTTCTTCTTCAATTCATCCCTTTTCTTCTGAAACATTCCCTTCGCCGTGCTAAGTATTTCAAGATTCTTATCTAGCCCTCTGATCAGATCTTGCTTCACAAATATAGCTACCCCAGTTTCGAACAGAATGTCGTACGTCAGCTCCAAATCAGCCTCGATCGCCGTCATTTCTGTTTGCTTCCCTTCGTTCCTCAATACTAAAACTTTCAGCTCCTTCAACGATTCCAGCACTTCCATCGACTCAGGAATATTGCTGAGCAGGTCCGGCGAGTTGTCGTTGTGCTTTGTACAATTGTCGCTATCGCTCGTTTCCACCCTGAAATTATCTGAAAGTCCTATACTAGAGGATTCTGGTATTACGTTGCTCAGCATTTGACTGCTGTTAGGAATAAATCTGTTGTTGAAAGCTAATACTTCGTTACACATTTCAGAGCCGGGAAGCATCGAGCTTCTCCTGGAGTTCGGATTTCTAAGCGGAACCGGTTGAATTATAGGTGGTTCGTTATGACTATGTATTAGTTTAGTCAGAGACATGCTCATACTATCGCTACTCTCCCCTAATTCGGAGCGCTTGGTGTCGATTAGTTCGTTAGTTTGGATTTTAAATTCGTCCATGTACATATCCAATTTTTCTAAACAGTCCGAATGTTCCGAACTCGAATCGCTTTCGTCTTCCTCGTCATCGTCGTCGTCGTCGTCGTCCTCCTCGTCCTCCTCGTCTTTCTCGTCTTCCTCGTACCTCTCGTCGTCCTTGGTCTCTTCGCATTGTGCGTAGTCGTATTCCTCGCTGCCTGCATCCTCGTCGTCGGTACAATATAGGAACATGTTATGGTCTCGCCTTGGGGAATAATTTCTGTGGTAGTGCGCCTGCTCTGTTTGATCGACGAAGTTGTGCGCATTTTGCATGCCCTCCTGACTGTGTCCCATACCACAGATATCTGAAACCCTCGCCCTTTCGGTCGGACCTCTGTCCCTTTCGGTCGGACCCCAGTCCCTTTCGGTCGGACCCCAGTCCCTTTCGGTCGGACCCCTGTCCCTTTCGGTCGGACCCCTGTCCCTTTCGGTTGGACCCCAGTCCCTTTCGGTCGGACCCCAATCCCTTTCGGTCGGACCCCTGTCCCTTTCGGTCGGACCCCTGTCCCTTTCGGTCGGACCCCTGTCCCTTTCGGTCGGACCCCTGTCCCTTTCGGTCGGACCCCTGTCCCTTTCGGTCGGATCCCTGTCCCTTTCGGTCGGACCCCTGTCCCTTTCGGTCGGACCCCTGTCCGTTTCGTTAGAAATAGTGGTTTTTCCTTTGTATCTTCGGCGCCTTGTCAACGTCCACATGTTCGATGGAATGCTTTGTCTTATTACCTTATGACATACATATACATTTACGTAATGTAACTTATAAACAATGCAGTACTGGAATTTAATATGTGCTTGTGTTATTCCTAACCTATTTGGAACAGTTCATTCGAAATGCGATTTATAACACTGCTATAAATTCACCATAATCGAACGACAATGATAATGCCGATAATAATGATTTTCATTCAATTAACAAATGATGTTGCACGATTTGGTACGGTATTTTTATTGAAAGTATACATGAATAATAGATTGTACAGATTGGCGTGTGCCCCGGGTTTGCTCCCGTACTCACCAGTTAAAATGTTAAAATTTTATGAACGACTTGTTTCATTCGTTCGTCATTTGTTTACATTCTGAACAGTTTAGAGATTGCAGAGCACCACGCATTTAAATTTTGCAAGGATTTGAATATAATAAATAACAGATGTATCTAGTGATAGTAATCATTGCCAACTTGTGATTAATAAACGGAGATAGATGTTTTTAGATATTATTATAAGGATATTATTTATAAGAATTTCCTGCAATACTTGCACTTGCCACACTACGAAGCAATAGAAGATTGTTGTATATATATAAATATTTTATAGATATAAACTAAATAGAAAGAAATGGAAAGTGATCCAGTGATTTTATTGAATTCATTAACTTTGATATCAATGTAGTCAATAAATTTGCTTTCTCACTTACAAAAACAGTAACTTCCACTTGGATTTTCCATGGACCTGAAGGACAGTGCCTAGTTGCGGGGGGTTTACTCGTAAGACGGAAGGGGAATCGCCTGTGTAGCCATCTTGTTATGATATACTAGTAGTGCACTCTATAGCCCATTATATATATAGTTATTTTCTGGCAATTAAATATAACGTATTTTCATTCACCCTATGTATTACAATTCGTATAAATATGTATTATTTATAAAAACATTGAGCAATTTATGAAACCTGAGTAATGCAAGTGTAAAGTTTACCACGGTTTGACATAGATGGCACCACTAGTATATCATAACAAGATGGCTGAAACAGCTTGATTCCCCTTGCGTCTTTCGCTTACACCCCCGTCTATAAGTCTAGCTCATGCACTGTCACAGCCGACTCTAGTACTAGCCGTGCTGAAGGTAAAATGGCAACACCGCACCGGTCTCCCGGCTACAGTGTCTCCCTCTACCGGTCTTTCGGTTTCCCGTTTACCTTTTAAATGTTTATATTAATGTAGTACTGAAGTCCTCTAAATATCAAATACGGAGCAATAATCCAGGTGTTTTATTTATTTATATTAACCCTACAGATCTTTATTTTTGTGTGTAGCACATTTATTTAATACAATCTATAGCATTTTTGGACATTTTGTTGTACATATACTTTTTTTTTTACAAATTTCACATATTCATTAATAATGTCACGGTGTTGGTGTGTTCCCAATTGCAAGGGAAATTAATAATAATAATAAGAATAAGTTTATTTGTACTACAGGCTCATAGCCTATTACAAAGGAGGTTGTTTGGTTCTCACATCTACATCCTTACTTTTATCTGTGTTACATTGTACTTAAGCCTAATATCTATACTTTATATATTATTTATACTCTTATTACATTTCAATTAGTGCTAGTTTTCTTATTTTTATGACTGACTGTACAAAATAAAACATATTCTTTGCTTCCTCGATGTTCCTAATATTTAATACTTCAGGGAACTCTTTTTCCCTAACTTTTTGTGCATGCCCTTGTTGATATTGGAGACATACAGACAGAACATGCTTAGAGTCTTCCTTCTTCCCATGTTGCATAGTTGACATTCCTCTGCGTCGCTTATTTTTACTCTTCCTTCCTTTTCTTCTACCATATTGAGTTCATGTCTTCCTGCCAAGAATTGCAAGAGATATTATAATGGTACTTTAAAAGATAATAATTATAATTCTATATTTTTATTCCCCAAAGATGAGTAATTACCGAAAAAATAAATGGTTGCTATTCCTCGTAAAAATTGGACACCAACAAAATATTCTGCAGATTGTAGATGATTCCATTAAAATTTACATCGCCGGGTATGGGTCCCATTCTGTTGCTGAAAAATTAAATTGCAATATATGTTGATTATTAATTGTAGAGCATAAAGGTAAAACTGTAGGCGATGTATATTTTGATCATTTACAAAGAGACTGAAGGAGTGATAACCTCATTTATTCATTGTATGCCATAATGTGAGCCATAATAGATGATGGTAATTTGAAATCTCAACTTTTGCAATCTGAAAATCATAAACATATTTTATGTAAGTTAACCCATTATAATAAAAAAAAAAGTTACGCGCCATGGTAAATACCCCTAGGGAGGTGAGAAAATTTTCCACAATTATAATACTGTCCTCTAACACGATTTTATAATTAACTGCATAATTGTTCCTTTCAATAGCTAATTATGCTAACCTCTTTTCCACGGGCACTTAACCTGTTTGGCTTCGTACCAATAATTTTGTCTATTTCAGGTCTCTATTAACTTATACATACCTTTATCAATTTTTAAATCCTTCAATTTGGTTCAAAGATGGTTTTAACTTGTTTCACACTTCTATTATCTTGAAATCTCTGTAAATATTTCAAATATAATGCATCACAACACCAAACTATTCCGAGAGTCCACAGAATATATACCACATTTATAAATATTAATATACTTCTGTATTACTTCTACTTACTATAGTTATGATATTTATGTATTCCTTATACATAATTAATAAAAAATACTGTATATTAGTATAATTTTATATCGCAAAATAACGTTAATTATAAGAACGCTGAATACAAAACTCCACTATTGAAAATAGGACTCCCGATCCGCACATGAGCGGTGTTGCCACGTTGTATAGCACGGCTAGTAGTAGAGTCGGCTGTGGCACTGTCCTTCAGGTCCATGGGATTTTCGAAGTATATTGTAGCTTTATTGTCCACGTCCTTCTTGGCATACACTTTCGCAGGCATTCTCAATTCACACGAATTAAAAATACATAAAAGTTTATTACCCGCCGTTAGTTAAAGTTCGCTACCGTTTACCAGCGAATATTCAATGTGTAATAATCGTTAAATAATAGAAATAAAATTAAACACGCGCGTTTACCGATTACTTGTCCCATCGTCAATTTCCGAGATCGGAACTACCGAACGCCCGATTCGTCAATTTGAACTTTCGCGCCGTCTCCTATGGTTTCAATTGGTTTCAGTCCTGAGGCATTTCGAGGCCTCTGATTGGTCGCCGGGAAAAGTTGCAACAGAGAACAGAGTCAAACAGAGGCTTCTGGTCGTTCTACAAGGAACGTCGCGAGTTTACGGGGTGTTGTGTTTTTCCTCGTTTTTACTTTAAATAGGCACAAAAAGTATTCCACGTAGTGTCATAAGTTGCTTGAACCTCTTACGATGACGGGTGTGTAATTATTACACTCGCCGCGAGTACAGTTCGTTGGGATTTTGTGGTGCTGGTGTCTAACCTCTCTTTCGCTGGCTACATCTCCTGCACTCAGAACTCTCCGAGACTTAATATACGTAAGTGTTTTAATGCATCACGTTCCGTTCATTCCGTATTCGACGCTAGATCTTTTCACGAACATAAAGATACAATTAGAATATGCTGGAATCGCGGTTGAAGCAGCCTTGTGTAATGATTTTGAAAGTAGTTACATTGACGCGTGACATTTTTACGTCATGCTCGTACATTACTTAGCAGATCCCGATTGGAAAAAAGAGCAGTTCCTCTATGTTTTCCTCTTTGTTATCATCTTCTCGGATAGTTATGTAGGTGATTATATAATGAGAAGCACATACGCTTGGCAAAATGGTAAATTGCAGAAGTATAAATATTCCACGGAATCGCTGTATTCGTTGAATACCAATTTGCTGATGTAGGCCAGTAGGCATTGTTAAAACACGCCTATAGAAAAGATATTTCCGTTCGCGAATCGTGCATAAATTTTGATCTTAATTCGCGGCTTCCTAGTGTTATTCGATTTGATTGATACGTTACTCCGCATTATCTCCTGATGTTTCTGATTTTCAAATAGCAGGTTCTGCAATTCTGCAATGCAGTTTGATTTGTAAACATTTTTGGTGCCAGGAGGAATTCACTCTTACTGCATAAACGGTGGTTGCAAAACAAGTTATCTTCTTCGCAGTTTATTACCGCTCCGTCACGCTGATCTTTTCTTCCTTATCTTAATAATTTTGCATCGCTCCTTTCCGAGAATCTGCAGTATGTATGTGTCATGTGGCTTTTCGCGTGCACTTATCACGTATTCGTATCTGAATTCTGAATGGCACTTTCGCATCGCGCGGAGTATGTTGCAACGCTTTGTTTGTTCGTGTCACAGATATTTATCGCGGTGGGTACGTTTCGCAGGCAATACACAAAATTGACGATTTAACATCGGAAATACTGTCGGCTTATAATTAACTTTGCATTGCCTTGCGGATTAACAGAATCGAAACGCCTAGTGAAGCGTGCCCGGCCGCGTAACCCCGCGTATTTTCAAATTCGATTTTCCGGTAACCGCATATAGGCTCCCACGTAAACAGTTCATTCTCGCCAGACATTTTCGAGCGTACCTATTTTTTTCTCGCCTCTTTGACGCAAACGATCATAATGCGTGGCTGAGCAGAGGGTAACGATTCTGCATTCTCGGTTCGAAACTTTTAGGCACGCCTCTGTAAACGGGCGAACGCGCATCGTTGTTACCTCCGTTACTTAACATCCGTCCAACTTTCTATTCGCACACGAGCACTTTCGCGCTCATTTGGCCGTGCTATTTCTCTATGTCGAACGCTAATGCATACGCGATCTTTGAACCCACCTAATTTGCACTAGGTTATCGAGGGGAGCCTCTGGTATGGGATCGAATTAAACCTTTTATCTGGAGCACCTATCCCGAACGCTCATTAATTTTGCAAATTCTAGTCAGCCCGTTATCGCCGGGATAAGCGGGAAGGATATTCCGCAGATCAATCTCGCTGTATCAGATGACGAGTTCATTTGAGGTCACACGTACGTACACGTATACAGTGACAATATATATATATATATATTCGATACCGTGTTCATCTTTTCATGGTACATTTTTAAAGCTTCGACCATCAACTTATCGGCGAAATATTTATAGATTGAAACAGGGTACCCCTCGTACATATAAATACCATCGATTGCCCATTACATAGTGGGGCCACTGTTTTGTGATTATCGGTGAATGTCTAATTAATGTGCCACCCAAACGTTGTGTCAGGAAACATGGAGAAGAATATAGGATTCGCCAGCGGGAGTGCACAGCCCTCGGCACCTCCACCCACAGCACCCCCTTCGTACGAGGAGGCCGTTGGAAATGTGACGAGTCCACCACTACAACCAAACATTCCACCATATCCAGTAGGACCATCTGCGATGCCATTACCATCTTGTAAGTATCCTTTTCGCATTGTTCATTGAAATCTTCATTTCTACCGCGATAAGACGAACGTTGTCGGCATCGATATTTCATTCATGGATGATGCTGATCTCACTCACTTCCCCCTAACTCCGAGGACTATACGCCCTTAACTTTATTAACACCCGTTACCTGTTACTCTACGCTTCTTCCTCTCATAATCTTAGAACACCTATTGAAACTTTCAGATAATCAGCCGCCGAACAAACCGACGATGCCATTCCCACCTAATTATTCAGCAGCTTCCGGCGAACCGACGCCTCACGGTGGTGGCCAGTCGCAGACCCACCACACTGCGAATCCCCCACAATTCCAGCCCTCGTTGCCAGTGTCAACAGAAGTCAGGATAATCCATCAGCCCGTGACTTACGCGATGAGCCCGAACCCCATAAAAATGACCTGCCCGACGTGTCACGCCAGCGTCAAGACCGCCACGATATCGGATCATCAGCCAAGCGCGCACATCTGCTGTATCGTGCTCTGCTTGCTCGGGTGAGTGATCGTATACCTTTTCCTTCGCTTCGTCATGATCCTACGCTTTTAAATTGCTCTTAATTCGCCCGCACTGTAATCCGACATCCGCGCTCATCTCACGTCGACTATCGTGGCGAATGAATTCTCCGATCGCGGGTCCTGTAACTACTAAATTTTTGGGAGGTATTCTGTCGCACCCGAAGGACTGGGCCAAGTGGCTTTATGAGAAGAAAAGAAACCTAAAAATTCGCATTGAAAATATTTTTATCCATTGAATTATCCTCGGCTCTTCTGAAGATTAAATCCTGTGTGCGACTCCTTCTCCCGTCGTCCTTGACACGGCTCTGCTTTCTTTACGCTCGACACCATCCGCTGACCTTTGTCCTCCGATCATCCAGCAGCATTCAGGTGTGCTGGTAGGAGCTAGGAAAACACTTTCTTCTTCTGTTTGCACACGGTCCTCTCCTCAGCCCCGCCGAACCAATCACTCTGACCGATGAACTTTCGATTTCAGATGTTGCCTTTGCTCGTGCCTGCCGTATTGTATGAGCAGCTTCATGAGCGTCCACCATTTCTGTCCGAATTGTAAAAATTACATCGGCACGTGGAAGGGTTGAATAGGACTCGACGCCGGGCACATTTCCACGCTGTTAGATACGGCCCTCTATGTAATCAGATACAGAGTGTTGTAACGTTACGGAGAGTAATCCGCTATTTCCTTGCTTGTCCGCGTATTCCGTTAAAAGCCGAGCTGTCTCGAAGTGATTAGTCATAGATCGTGTCACAAATACCACGTATGACGCTTATTACTCGCGAGTCCGATACGAATGCAACCGATTAATTAGCTAATGAGCGATAGCTGGCGATGATTATATATTCCATATTCCGTACGAGTTAAATGCGCACGGGCGGGTCTGTTTGTCCGAATGCTGCGTGTGTGTGTGTGTGTGTGTGTGTGTGCGCGCGCGCGCGAGATTTTTAGGTAGAATGGGATGATGCTACGATATTTTTCAGCATTGAAACTTCAGAACAGCCGCTGCTCTTGATTGCATTTATCGTATTCCGTATCTTTGTGAAACGGTTTCGCTAGGAAGAAGCAAAGGCATCTTGCGTGAGTCGGGGGTCGTCTGTATTTGTTGGACATCCCCCCTGGGACGTTTATGTTGACATTTTGCCTGAAACGCGAAGGAAAGCGAAACACTACTTCCGTTCGCGTTTCTGGCTGGCTCGCGTGAGAACTATTCGAACGACACTCGCTCCCTTCCTTCTTCCCGACGAATCTCTGCTTCGGACGAAGAAGGAAGCGAACGACGATGAATGGAGAAGTGTGCGTAGAATGCGATACCTTCCTGTTCGCAAACGGTGCTCGCGCATTTTTATTTTTGTAATAAGGTAAATTCGTAACCGGATCGAACTCGATCGTTTAGATGAATGGAACTTAGGAGCCCCGTTACCCCCGCGACGGAGGAAAGAAATTGACGTAAGTAGATGGACGCACACGTTTACTTTGGTGCTTCCGATAACCTTTGATAAAACGTATTCCCGCGCATAGTATCTGTATTATACATATAAGCTGTCGTGTAAAGGTGATATTTTTATGCGAACTGCCAAAGGATTTGCAAATTTCGAGGAGCAATCATCCGCATTGCGTTGGCAAACCGGGGGAATTACTGTTCACTTGCGTGTGTTTCGTGGTCGAACGGTACGTTACTGCGCTCCAGCTATTTATATCGAACTGTATCGAATTAAATACTTGGAAGGAATCTCTTATGTAAAGGGAAATTCGAAATAAACAGGAAAAACGAAACGATGTTGTGGATACCCTCGAACTGTTATTAACTGTTAATGTATTCGGCGAAATATTCCGCGCAATTATAGATTGCCGTGTGTCGGCCACAGTGGCCCCCTGCACACATTTCAGAAATATGAAATACATGCATTTTTACTCTTTTCCTATTTCTCAACAATTTCTTACCCGCTGGGGACCATGTCCTCAGCTATGCCGAAGACACGTGACAAGCAATGTAAGCGTTACACGGCTGTATGCGCGTTTCATGTATATGACACTTTTCTTGTACGTGTTTGACGTAATAAAATATGTATACGCTCGTTTTAAAGCGCGTGTGTAGGTCAATAGGAATGAAGATCGAAGTACGGTAAGATTGATTACGAATTAACGGTAAAGTAACTCATAATCATAGTTGTTTATTTTACTTGTTATAGCCATACAAGATATCGAACAGATCCGAGTATACATCTCGTTCGCAATGAAAAAGATTGATTTATATTTTAGTGTGTAAGATGAAAAATTTCCGTGTACATACTACGTAACAATCCTTCGCGACGGCTCATCGGGAAGATATTAAGTCGAGCAGAAGATGGCTGCCTATACGACTACACGCACAGGTAGATTTCGACGGGGGAATTATAGACTGTGTTCGTACTTTCTACGTAACCGACGTTACGAAATTCCTACAAGTAATATCGGAATGTTCCTGTTGGCTGTACGATAACATGTTTCTCGTTAATCAACAGCGCTTGTCCGTTCTGTGCATATACTAGAGCAATAAGTACAAATTAAGTATACTTTTAGACATGAGACGCTATCGAAGATTGCATACTTCTCGATAAAAAGACGAAAGAGCTGGAGGTGTTGACTCGTTTAATATTTCGTAGGAAATATATGAACGCGTAATCAAGATCTCAGCTTCCAAGTGTTCTTCATTCACTTCTAATGATTCTAGACAATTGTGTCTAGCAAATCTCCGTGGGGGAGGAATTGCTGTTGAGCGACGGAAGAGTACTCCATGTCAATTGGCTTCGTGTCGTCGTAAAGAGCTGGAGCCTCGCAAAGGATGGTAAACGTGCCGACGATGGAAGCGATCGTGAAGATCCAGAGGAAAAGTCGATCCAGAACCATCGCCACGAAGCCCCAATCTTGATCCTCCTGTAGTAGAACCAGCAGAAATTAGAAATCCAAATCTCTCGCGACAAGTTATTTGCCTTCTGTACTAGTCTTCGCTCAACAGTGGCGGATTTCAGGATAAAGGCCCAGCTGGCAGACATAAGTTTAAGTGCATACACACACACGCCCACGGGCACGCGTAGATGTACAGTGATTATTCTAAAACTCTTCGAAACGAAAGATGTTTACCGCGTTAAACTCGTCTTGACGTTGTATATGGTGCTGAATGAACATCACGTTGTGCAGAGCTTTCTCAAGCTCGAAGGGATATTTCTTTTTGGGTGTGACGTCGCTCAGAGATTCGTCTAGACCGGACATCACTGTCGGGAGTCCGTTGTACCCGCCTATACCGCCCAAAAATCTGTTGTGGGCAGTTGTGTGCAAGCCGTTGCATCCTGAAACCAACGAAGCTCTGTAAATCGTGCCTGCTCGTTGTCGCTCAAAGATCTTTCATCGCACATACATACCGCCGATTCGTTGGTGGCGAGCAGAATCGGGCGACGACACTATCGAAGAGGACTGCATGGCGGCCGCGACAGCCGAGTTGAACTTGCTCTTCTTACCGGACCTTCCTCTGCCGTGTATCTTGTGCGCGGCGAGGTCGTTGAGGAGGTCGTCGGGCACCCTCATTAGCAGCAGTTTCGGCAATCTCCTTATGAAAATTTTCCTGACCCATGGCGCCATTTTATGGGTGCTCGGCTTGCGGTAGTGAACGTTCAGTATAATGATCGTTATCACTACCGACAGGCCGACCAGAATCATCGTGAACAGCAAATACTTGCCCAGCAACGGGAGGGCTAGCGACGTCGACGGTATGATCTCGGATATCAGAAGGAAGAACATGGTCTGCGACAGCAGGATGTTGATGCAAAGGGCGATCTTCTCGCCCGAGTCGGCCGGCAGATAGAAGGCCAGCACCGACAAGTACGAGATGCTAACGCACGGCACGATCAGGTTCACCGTGTAGAACAGCGTCTTTCGGCGTAACGTGATGTTGAAGAAGATGTCGGGATAGGGCTCGTCGCAACAGGGATAGTACTTCTTGTGCCGTTCCGCTGGGACCCCTAGTATGTCCCATTCCACGCTGGGGTAGTACTCGCGAAGATCGATGCCGACTTCCACTTTGTCACCCACGTTCTGATTAATATGCTTCAAGTCGATCTGCGGGAACATAGAGTGAAAAGTTTTCTCTCTCATTCTCTCCCTGGTATAATAAGCGTTGGCCATACCTGAAAACCGTCGTAGGTCCACGACCCGAACTTCATAAAGCAAGTCTGTTGATCGAACGGGAAGTATCTGACGTCTATTTCGCACGACGACTTGAAGATCGCTGGGGGCGTCCAAAGAACTTTCCCCGTATAATGCAGTATTGCCTTTGTCATCGTGGTAACACCGTACTCCCCATCGGCACTGAAAATTCAATCGAAACAGTAGCAATTCGTGGTACCGAGCTCGTAAGCTCCGCTCGCACCTCGTGCATCGATTACGTACTTGTTGTAAAGGACAATGTCGGGAAGCCATATATGCTCGCTAGGCACGTAGAGTTCAGTGACCCCTCCGTATTCTGTTGGGTCCCACTGGAACTTATGATCTTGCCATTCCTGTGCAAAGTTCGCCTCCGTTAAGTCAAACATCCCGACTGATATCCGAAAGCATAGTATATCCGAGACTTACGTGTTCGAGCCAAACGTTCGTCGTGAGGATTTGATCCTTCAAATTCTGAAAGAATGGTGAACGGTGCGCTGGTTACTTTCTCGATTACGCGTGTAGTTACATAGTTACGGGATCACGTACGAGATCGATGAGCTGCGAAAGACGAAGCCCCAGTTTAACGATCACGGTATCGGTGTTATTGGAAACCGGGCGAATCAGCCGATTGTATGTCGACAGCAGGTCGTCGTACAGTCGCTTTGCGTCGGGATTGCTGTTGCATGCCCTCGCCGCGAGGATCAAGACGATCGCTTGCAGTAACATTTTCACCGGCCGCCGTGTGTACGTTTATTAAAGTCCAATCAACATCCTGTCGCGTCGCACGAAACTTTCCAACGATGGCTGTTGAATTAATCTCACGCTCGGTCTAGGAAAGGTGTCGTCTTGTCAGTTTAGATAATCAATAACTGAGGGAAATGTAGACTTTCGATAATTTAACGGAACTTTGGAAATTTTGAATTCTGAATTATGAACCTGTTGCGTTAATTACGGATCGTCTATCTATACTAATTTCTTCCGTTCTCGTTATCAAATTTAATTCGGTTATTATATTTCACCGCGATTGGGGATGCAGGTCACCGCCACTGTCTTTGAATGCTTCAATTTCCATGTCGTACGACAGATTACTTTGTTCTCAACGTCGAAACACTAATTTATTCATGCATCGCGAAATTCCGCCGCGAGCAACGAGATCCGAGGAGCAATGCTAGGGGCAAAGTGATGATCGGTCCGATCGATTTGCAGAATCGATGGCGTGGCTATGCGCGCTAGTGTTTAGGAGAATGTAAGCTCGCACGGTTACGTACTTGGGGATTCCGTACTCTTCAGGCTTCACCTCGGGGGTGGGCACGCTTCCCAACGGATCCAAACTCGTGCCCTCCTGCGAATATCATAATCTTCTAGCGCGGTCCCTTCGAATATCCGCGATCCGCCGGCCGATTGGGAACGCGAGGAGGAATCGATGCGTGTCGCATTACTGACCCGTCCCGTTCTGCTCGCGAAACACCGGAAGAGCGCAGAACAGAAATGACATTGTGTACAGTCAATGGACCACTGGATGATGTTACGTGCATCTCAGATTTTGCGGGATCAATACGGCATTGCGCATGCACCGGGCCCGTCGCGAGTGCTTGCGCCCTGCGGAGCGGCGTTCACGGCGCATGCCCCTGGCCCGACAGTAGAAAAAGGCGTGCAAGTCCGCCGGCTCTGCCCGATCCTCTCCGCTTCCACAGCTGCTCCTACGCCCTTTCCAACTGCTCCCTGTCGTCCCCCGGCTGAAATTTCTCTATCCTACCGCTCCGCTCACTGGGTCAATCGGCAAATAATCTCGATGAGAAATCGATATTATCAATCCTTTGAACGGGCCAACTCGTTCCATCGAATCGTTGTGCGTGGAAGCTTCCTTCCGGCGAGGGAAAGACGAGTTTTCCGATAGCGGGAACCGAAGGTCGATAAGAGGGGGTGTATTTCGTTCCGGTGAAGTTTATTTCTACTCGAGCCTGTCAGCTGGCCGACCGACACAAGGGAATTCCCCCGTGTTTATCGCCGCCCGTAAACACAGGGGAAATCCTTTCGCTGGTTCCTCATTCGTCTAACTGATTCTAAAAAAGCCTATAGAGATGCAGGGTCCAGGAACGGTGATACTTTTCTTAAACACTTATCGTTTCCAAGTTGAGAGGAGCGCTCTGGATCACACTTGCCCCAAGATAGAGCTCCTCTCTTTCACATAACAGAGAAACTCCTGTCCGCCGGTTCAGAATAATGCCACAGACATTTTTGCCCGTAAATTCATTCGGCAATTCTCGCACGATAAATGCTTAGCGAGCAGCTATCGTGATTCTCATTTGGAAATTAGTGGTGTATTCGTTTAACATTTACCACACGTGCGAATTAGCTTGAGAAAGTTTGTTTTATGGTAATTCCGGCGGCGCTGGCCTGCCTCTAGACACCACGCACGATGATAAACGGGATTATTTTTCCGGGTCTCGTCGCTGCGAAGCACTAGCAAGCGCGCTAGGGAACCACTTTCGTGTGCCGGAGACAAAGGTAACTGCCCTCTTCTGCTCGTACGGGTGCACGCTTATGCTAATGCATTTTATAGTTTGTCCTTAAGCATTTTATTCTCCATATTAACGGGATCCCGGCTCGCCGGGAATTCATAGGATCGAGTATTTACAGTGTCGTTAAATTATTCTATGTACGGGGGGGTCGTTCTTTTTTGAACAGCGACGCGCCCGCCGAGCAGTGGCGGGGCAACTGTACGCTTTTAACGCGGGGTCAGAGGGCATTAACATGCAACGAGAATGGGCATCAGCTTCTCGAAATATGCACGTTATGGTGCTCAGGTAGGTCCGGTGTTATGCGAGGGAACGAAACGACCGACAATCCGTTGTGCCAACACCTTCAGCAGTTTAGCAAGCCTCGAACGAAAGGAATACCTGCGCCATGTATATTCCGCACTGTGGTGTACTTATTTTCGCGCGAGGGAACGCGCCGCGAATTCAGCCCCTTCCCCTGTTGCGGGAATTCGTTAACGTAGGAAGTACCGTCCTCGACACCAATGCTATACTTTTCACTGCCGGAAACCAGCCGTTATGCGTTCGTACATTAGAGCACTTTATCCTTACATACTGGCCATTTTCTTGCGCTTATATCTCCGGCTGGGCTGAGCGCATCGCGCGATGCGCTCGCGGGGGCTCGATGATAAACGTGACTGTTTTTCCGGGTTTCTTCGTCGCGAAGCACGGCGAGAGAGGAAGGAGGCCACAGTGCCACTTTCCAGCACGGAAGGGTGTAGCTTCCCTGCGAGGGAAGCCGTGTGTGCGTGCTCGCGAGTGTATCGCGAGTAAGCTCGGATAGAGGCGGAGAGCAAGAGAGAAGAGGGAGAGAGAGAGAGAGAGAGACATGTGCAACCTGTGTACGTGGGGCATCTGGTTGTGTCGAGGAATATGTTCTGCACCGAGGTGCATTGAAATGCGTGGCAGGTCTCCTCGCTGCCACCCCCAACCCCTTCGTTCTCCACCCTTGCTTAGCTACTCGAAGTGTTAATGCCAGATCCCGGGGCCAGTAAACCATGGCGGAGTTTACGGCGATATATTTTTAGTCAGCGATGCTTTTCGCCCGGCGCAAGTAACAGGGTAGAAGCTGTGGGCGATTTAAGATCATCGACCGAACATTCTGCGTACGTACGATCGTTCGTGCGATGGACCTGACTAGGCAGAATGTATTTCAGCTTCGGAGGCAAGTTATTACGCGGGATTCGACATCCGTGCGCGGCGATAGCCGATGATCCGGAATTTATTTCGTCTGGCCGCCGTGCCGGGGGTAGCTCGGCTTCGAGAAATTCGGGGCTAACGAGTATTTCCCTCGTCGGAAAAAGTCCGCCGCGATGTCGCGGCGCTGTACCCTCGTGAAATATGCATCTGGTTAAAAGCTCGGCGCACGTGTGCACAGGAGGGAGGGAGGGTCTTATCTGCAGCCAGTGCAAGGTATTTTACGCTCCGTGCCTGCCTCGTACTTTAGCGCAACTGCTTCAGAATGGAATAAGAATGTTCCGCGATAGCGCTTCTTAGGTAATGGCCTTCTATAGGCGGCGCAGGGATTAACGTGGCGATACCAGTACCGTTCATATCGTTTTCCCTCGATAGTGGCTCTGTCACCTCGAGGCTCCTTGGGTCCTCTTAATTGCACGAACGTCTCCGAGACACGTTCGAGTATTGCGGATAAAACGCGGGCGCAGGGAGCCGCCCACATTCACACCGTCCCCCGAATTATTAATTTCGTTCCGTGTGGTATTTCTTAGCTGCGTCGGAAGCGGCGTAAGCGCGTTCGAAATTTCCGCGAGACAAGGAAAACGGGTTACCGTTGGAACGAAAGAGAATCAGAGGAGCCTCCCGTCGAAGGGTGGAGCGATAGAGAGGGTGGAGTAGACGGAACGCGAGCGTAGTTTCTAGAGGCGGAGAAGTGGAATGGTCGAAGGGGTAGCTGGCAACGGGATACACCTCGAAAGTGGTTGGTTCTTGGGACGTAGGGGTAATTGATGTGGTCTCACGCATCGAACAACCTTCTATCTTTTGCCTTGCCACTAGTTCCCTCGCGCTCTCGCGCAAGGGTCGCTCTCCGAGCCGCGAGATAAACTGAAATCCCATTAGTTCGTTGTTAGATTCTCCCGTCGCACTGTGAGAACAGTTGCCCGTCGCTAGTCTCCCTTTTCTCCTCTCTTTCTCTCCCTCTATATCACCCTTCTTGCCCCTCCTTCGCCGCCGCCTTTCTCCGCTCTCCACCACCCCCTAAAACCCGGGATAATGGTCAAGGCGTGTTGGAGTTTAAATGAATGTTTGCGCGCGCTCTGTAAATTATGGTGGCCCCTTTCGGGACACCCGGTATACACACACACATACACACATTCAGGAATATAACTCTGAGAGGGTGCACCGTCGTCACGCCTCATGCTCGGCTGATCATTTTACAGTCGGTAGCCTGCGTTAGCGTTGCGATAACACTTTTAATTCCTCGCCCCCGATCTACCCCTGCGGAAGTCGGTCTGAACTCGTTGCTTCGCCCCTGGAATTGTTGGCCGCATTGCTCAAGAAACGGCGCTTGCTCTTGTAACTCCCAGCCCCTGGTTTTCACGGCGGCAACAGCCTTCGCCTAGCCTCATCTTCACCTTTTACCACAGTCCTGGGATCTGACGCAGTACGGTGCGCCTTCGTGTAAACGGATACCGAGTAGCGTAGAGGAGACGTCGTACCCGACGGCTTCGTTGATCGAGAGCCGTAATTTCCTTCGAATTTCCAAGGTTTCCGTTCCATTCAGTTCTATTCGATTCCAGTCGGTTCCATTCGCTGGCCCTCCAGCGCGCGCAGACCGAGAGAAATGACTCCGCGGCGAACAGTCCGCGCGCTAACCTCCATGGCTTTTCTCCCTTTTCCTTCGCCACCGACCGGAGGAACTCCCCTCTTTGTCTGCTCGGGCTCCCACAAGGGTTGTCTCGGCCCGTCCGTCACACCGGCGTCGTTCGCTCGAGTTCTGATCTTCCAGCAACATTAAAGCAAGATGTTCGGTCCCACGGGGCCGGGGGACGGCGGGAGACAAAGGGTGGATAGGGAGAAAAAGAGGGAACTCGAGCCCGTGGAAACATCATTATAAAGGGAGGAAGGAATAGCGAGGAGATCCGCAGCCGCATTGGGAATAATGTCGAGCGATTCTGCGGCACGATGTAACGTAACGGGTCGTTCGACGAGCTGCTTCTTAAGTCCGACCGCTGCATTACAAACACACCCCTCGCTCCATACAATTTCTATACTTCCTGTGGCATTGTTTTTTCGATGCACCGGCGGCGTCCTAAAGCAGAGAGGATAAGGGGCGAGATGACGGTCGGGCTAGGGGTAGGTAAGTGGTGAAGGTGGAAGATAGAAATTGAGCGAGGAAAGGGTGAGGGTGGACATAAAGGGATATATAGTTTCGAGATAATATTATTCCAGTGGCTTGGAAAACGAACACCCATTAATTAATGGCGATAGAAATTAATTGCTGTCGAAAGGGACTTACAGGACGAGCGAATTGCCTGGTGCATAGCGTATATTACAAGCTTACACATTAGAAATTAAACGAGAGGTTGCCACGTATTCGTGCGGTTGTTAGTGATTACAAATACCTACGTCGTGCCGTTGCGTTGAGTGGTGAATTCGAAAACAGTCGCGGTTCTATTACCCGCCGGTGTTGTACGGAACCGTAATGAGGAATCAATATTCAAAATGAATTTATTTGCGCAAGTGGGTCTAACGCGGGCTATCGGATATTACCGTGCTATTAATCTACGCGTTGCGTATAAATTTCGGTACATATTTGTCACGAGACGTTGACGGTTAACAGACGCACTTCTGCCTTCTGAAATGATAGCACCTTGTACGTTTTACGTATAATTATTTTTTTTTAATGGCCCGTGAACGACATCGTACGCTCAAAATCTATGGACATCGAGATTCGAGTCCATGGTCATCTCGCTCGTCTTTTAGATCGAATACACCTCTGGGAAATACGTCCAGCGCGCGGCACGTGCCGAGTAGTTTCTTGGTCGTTTCCATTTTCGCGAGGCATTACGACGCTGCAGTACAATATGGAGACCTTAATGTTTGACGATATGTTAGGAGTGTAGCAGCACTTAGGCGACACACTTTCCAGGGAAGTGGAATGATTTTTTCATTGTATTTTAAAGCCACCGTAGCGTACAGCGCAATAACATTTGTAGGGGAAGCAGAGTTGGAGGCTGCCGGCTGAGAATCGTTTGAGAAAAGCGGCTGGAGGTCCCTGACAGAAAGATGGATAGATCCTCCGCCCCTGGACAGATTCTTCGTGTCACTCACTATCTCCGGTCGAAATTAACGACGTAATTAGAGGAGATCCTGCGGACGATCGTCGGTCCGTTTGAAATATAACGAATCAATTTATGGGCCGCAAACGCAAATGCCATTCGGTCAGCGATCGCCTGAGCAGTGCATGAATTATTGATATCGCCGTGCGCATCGGTAATGTTGATCGTCAGGGTTTCTATGGGCCAGCGCAAACCGGCGCGGCTATTGGATGCGCCAACAGTTTCGAATTCCGCCGAATTTTCGTTAGCAGCCCGCCTCGGGTAGGGCGTGTTCGCTCGCGTTGTCCAGAGGCAATGCAGAGCGTGGCGGCCCTCGAGGAATGCCGGCGTCTGCGCCCCGAAACAAGAACTTCACGCATACCCGCTTATTTTGGAGGACCCTACCCCCCGGTGTAGATTGCTGGCCCCGGGAATACCTTACACATACCCCATCAGGCCAGCGCGCAACGGAGCGCCGCATATCTGAGGTCGTGCCGCGTACCTGGCTGGATTTATGCATTTATGTGCACGCACTTGTCACATATTTTCCACGATTTGATCCGTTTCGCTCCGATTAACCGGCGAGCACCCGCGGGCCACGATTACGCGACTATTTCCCTGGAAATTCAAGGCGTATCGGTAACCGATCGCCAGCACGCGATGCACCACCTCGCGCGGATCCCCCGTGTCGTAGAAATCTCGGCAAATATTTCTCCCCGCGCGTCTCGCCGGCTGTTTACCCTTCCCATTTTATTACGAAGCGCGGTTACCGTGCACGACCGCGGTATTGAGTATCAAGGTAGGGCTGGAAACACCGCCCGCTTTGGCATTCACCGCGGTACGTTCCCTCACCGCTTGAAGAGGTCAAGCAAACGGAGCAGCCCGCGTTTTTCGTTGTTCGACGGAGGTGGAGCCGCGCGCGCGGTGGCGATCTCTGGGGTCCTCGCTTAAATAAATCTCGCGTCAATATCGAGCCACTCGACGAGCCAAGCGTTCTGGACGCTTGCTCAACAAGTTATAACAGGGCGCAGGTCGATTCGTGTCGCTCTATTTCCGTTTCTTTTACGCCCCCTTAGCAACTGAATGCGCGGCGTATGCCTTTCGGGAGGCAAACCCCGTGCCTCCGACAGTTGTTAATCCACGCAACTTACCGCAGCATTTCATTATTCCGCTCTCTCCTGCCGCGAGGGCCTGGCAGCTGGAATGATAACGGGGTCATGGAACTATGGGGGGATACGATCTTTTCAACCATCGCGACGGAGCATTAATCGAAAGCGTTGTACTCTGTCTGGCACAGGTGTACCTTAGCGCGGTATCCAGCTCTCGATCGCCTTGGCCTCGTCGACACTGGACACTTGAAGATTCCGTTCGTTACCGTGGTTCCTGGCGGACGATTATGCAGCCTGTTGTCATCATCGATAACGATACCCATTCATACGGCTGACCCATTAACGTCTCCACCCCTTAGCCGCGCGGAGGGCTCTGAAAATCCCCGTGCCGTTTCATTAAACGTAACAATTCCAGCCCGCCAGCGGCGAAGGGCGCAAGGGAAGGACGAAGAGGCGGGAGAGACCGCGAAAGTACGGCGAAGAAAGAAAGGGAGGGAGATGGAAGCTGCGGGGGTGCTATGTCCGATATGTCCGCATCGGATAAGGCTTCGTTTCTATTGTGCAATTTCAACGGAGAGAGAGAGAAGGGTAGAGACACGAGAGAGAGAGAGAGGGGGGGGGGGGGGTGGACCGAAAAGAATGAGAGTAG
Organism: Andrena fulva; assembly: GCA_946251845.1. NCBI lineage: Eukaryota > Metazoa > Arthropoda > Insecta > Hymenoptera > Andrenidae > Andrena > Andrena fulva. The sequence goes on along the minus strand of OX276329.1, from coordinate 51,996,095 downwards.
CGTAGGCTACCCTACTCCCTTTTGTCGTCGACGCTACCCTCCACCTCGCAACCCCTACGTTGCTTCTGCACCCCGTTCAGCACCCTCTGACGAGTCGACCTCGCACCGCCAGTGTCAGTATCGACTGGGATACCTCGCGGAGAGAACAGCAACGCGGAAGGACAGAGGATAGGCAAGATGCCGAACACATACAAGTGGAACAGAAAGCGCAGGGTGGATTGGGGCTAGAGAGAGAACGGGGGTTGAGGAGGAGAGGGAGAGACAGATAGGGCGGCTCGTCGATTCTCGGCGAGCGTCGTGCACAGTGCCGTGCTTCAGGTGCACCTAATTCGGTGCGATGAAAATTCCTCGGGGGAAATCGTTGTCCACCCTCTCCAGACCAAACTCACGACTTCTGTAGGATTGCCAAGATTTGCTCCGTTGGCGGTTGACTAGTCGGTGGGACGATACGAGGGGCCCAGCCTTCGGCACTTCAGCCGGCCACCAAATGCTCGATTCCGTCGAAACGTTCGGCCCTCGCGGCCCCTGTTTCGCCGCGATTGTTGCGTGGCGAACGGGCAGTAGTATGAAGCAATATATGGCACGGCGGAGCTTACGACCCTGTCGGCGCGTCGCCGCGTCGCCGCCTCAAGGTATCCACATGGTCTCGCTGCTGGATACTCGGTCGCGGCTCGTAGCCGGTCCTGTCGGTGCTGCCACATGGCCGCGCGTCGTGTTTTGCGGGCTCCTCGCGAGGGTTTCAGGGGCGGCACCTGGATAGTGGGAGATATCCCGTCGGTGCACGGGATAGGGGTGGAATAGAAAGAGAGCGCGAAGAGGGCGGGGGGGGGGGTGGGTTGGAGAGAATATAGCGGTGAAGCGGGGTGCAGAGAGAGAAGGAGAAGGCGCGCGAGAGAGCGTGGTGGTTTACGCGCAGGGGTGGCGGCTCGGCTACGTTCGGTCGACTTCGCAAGTCATCGCTAGCGTCTCGCGTTGGAGCTTCCACATGGGTTGGTATTGGCTCCCGGGGCGCAGGGTGGTTTGTGCGGCGGAGCTCTAACCGGAGAGGGACTCTAAGCGTAGAGGGTATTGCCGGAGCGAAGTGGTGCAGGAGGGAAAGGGACGAGGCGGCGAGCACGGGCAGGGGAGGAAGAGGAGAGGAACCGAGAGGGTGAACGCGCGCCACCGAGCGAGCGAAAGAGGGAGAGACACGGCTCGCCACAACACCCCTCGCCACCCTCCTGCCATGGAGCGAGCAGAGCGTCAGTGCTAAGGTGGGTTGCTCGGTCGGAACATTGCCAGAGAGAGAGAGACACGTCCTGGGAGTGCCTGCTGCACCGACACGACTTTGGTGCAGGACCCGCAGCGGTGCAAGGATCGGGAGAACGCGCGCAGCATCAGCGAGTGAGCGAGTGACCGAGCGATCGACACGCGTCTTTGGACGGTGTATACGCGCGCGTCAGCAGGCACGCGAGAACGAGCTGGTGTTTAGCGAGGAAGATCCACGGGGAACGGTAACGGGAACGGGAACGGTAACGGTAACGGGAACGGGAACAGGAACGGGAACGGGAACGGAAGCAGCCAGCTGCCAGGCACACTCGGGTTTGTGGAAGACCAGCAGCGGAACGCAGTCAGCCTGTGCGTCGCGCAGAGACCGTCTGGAGCATCGTATCCTAGTGCGTTGCGTCCGCGAACAGCGCCGCGGGTATATACGGTGGGGGATTTGTTTGGTGGAACGTGAAATCGTGCACAGCGCGGCCGTAATCATGAGAGAATCGGAGCGGTGTCGGAGGCTGGTCGAAACCCTCGGCGCGGCTGAGACGGCGGCCTTCCGTTTGGTCGGGTAGGCCGTGCAGAGGGATGCACACGTACGTACGCGCGTGCATGCCGTTGAGAAACGGACGGAAAAGCTGGTAGAGAAAGGGAGGGAGAGGCGGATGAGAAAGGTGTGTCGAGGAGACGAAAGTCGGTAGGAGGTCAACGTGACTTGAGGCCCTTCAGGCCGGTTCAAGCTGGTTCAGGGTGGCTCAGGGTGGTTCAGGGTGGCGGTGGCCGATAGTGATGGTAGTGGTGGTGGTAGTGGTGTAGTGGTGGGTGCTCCGAGCGGTGAATGATCGTCGTCAGCCTCGTGGAAGAGGCGGCCGCCGCTTATGCGGGCTGCCGCGCGTGCCGCATCATCGCAACGGAGTAATCGGCGTCCGGGGTGGTTAGTATCGCTGGAGAGAAAAGAAAGGGGGAGGCAGAAGGGAGTAGTCGTGGCCACGATTGCTAGTGATCCGTGGGATCCTGTCGGGTACACGGTTGTAGCATCCTATCGCAAAGTGGAAGTTGACAGACTCGAAGGGACACGAAAAGGAGGAGGAGGAGGAGGAGGAGGAGGGGGTGGAGGTGGTGGAGGAGGTGGAGGAGGAAACGGAGGTGGCACAAGTCCGCAGTCGTCGAGCTGGCGGCTGCCAGGAGCCGCTGGATTCCGCCGGTTATGGCAAGTTGGGCCGCGCTGCTGCCGGATTTCTCTTGGAGAGCCATGACGTACGCGTCGATGAGAATGACCGGATTGCGAGCAAGCTCGAGCATGATCGGGACAAGTATCTCGAGGACGCTGACCATGCCGACGACAAAGAGCACGGGGACGAGGATCGCGTCAGCGCCGAGGAACACGACGTCGATGATGAACAGCCTGCCGAGGGAAACAGAGATTATCGCATCGAACAGCCTGTCAATGATGCTGGCCACGACGCTGACGCTGGCTGTAGTTGTTGTTGTTATTGGCGGTGCTGCAGTTTCTGGCTCGTACGGTCTCGGGCCATCGAAGGCCTGGTAGCGCGAAGGCAAGGATCATCGTGCTCGGTGTCCCTCGCCTCTTACTCGTTAGTAGCAGTGCTGTTGTTGTGCCGTCCGGATCTATTGTCGGGGCTATCATTCGTATGAATCTGTTGGTGCCGCGTCTGGTGGGTGTTGGTGTATTGGTGCGCCGTCTACCGATCCCTCGTGTGTCAGGGGTGAGCTCGACTACTGCCGGCCGGCCGGTCGTTCGTCTCGATAGCCGCGTTCCCGCACTGCGGTCCACTGTCGGCTAATTACGTGGGCTCCGTGTCACGGTGACTGGCCAACGACCACGACTTCGACTTTGACCACGACTTTGACCACGAGCACGACCACGACCAAGACCAAGACCAAGACCAAGACCAAGACCACGACCAAGACCAAGACCACGACCACGACCAAGACAACGACCACGACCCCGACCACGACCGACGACCGCGACGGTTACGTGTCCGGTTTTGACGCGCGACCCCTGCGACGACGACTGTCTTAGACGCGACGACGGTCACGCCGGCGGCCACCACGACCACGACGACGTCGAGTACGCGGGGGATATGTGCGGGCGCGCCACGTCCACGCGACGAGGACTGGGGACTGCTGCGGGTAAATCGGCACGGCGCACCAAGTCCTCGTGCTCGCTACACAGGACGCCTGGGATACGGTAGCTCGTCCTTCACCGTTACTCCTCATCGACGCCCGCGGGCAATGTGCCCACCCGCCGGCAGAGCAACGTGAGTCCACTTTTGCTTTTCCATCAGCCCTAGCTGATCCATTAGGTCCCCGCCTATGGAACACTTCTCCCACCGGCGTTCTTTGGCTTATGCTTACACCAACTTCATCTCACTTCTCGATCATTGTACAGTGATCCCTCTTTAGCGACCACGTTCCTGCAATCGGACGGTTGTCCTCGTTTCCCCATTTGGCGAATAGAGAAACGTACCAGGGAAAACGATTGATAATCGAACCGACCTAGCACTGCTTTTTTTTTTCGAGCATGTTCAGAGCTTGCAATATTCTCGCACAGCCGATTGTTTAACGATCTCTTGCACTCCTCTTAGAATTAGCTGACCAAGCTTTACACTTTTCATTGAATGATTTTGCACCTCGTGCTATTACTCTTTTCGCAATTATGTTCATGCACAGCCTGTGTCGCAAATGGTACCTACAAACGTCATTGTTAATCAAGTAATGAAATGCCAGAGGCGTCACGTTCTGTTTCGAGCGGACAGGGAAAAAGAATTCCGCGATAACGTTGCGCGAAGCGATGCCCGGAACACGGGTGTGAATTAATTTAATTAGACCGCCGAAGCGTGTAATTTTAAGGGCGTTGTCGTCGTCACGCATCGCCCGTCACGTGAAAAACAAAAGAGTATAATTAAATTCCTCCTCTCTCTCTCGACATTCGACCAGGGGCAAAGCGCAGCCTGAAAACACAACTTCTCCGCTTCACAGACAAATAATCGCATTCCTCACCTTCTGTCGACTGTCCCCCGCTTCCAAGGGTCTCCTGTTGCGGATTGCTTTTGCAACACGAATCTTAAAAGCTTTCGGAACTTTCTGCCCCGAGCCGAAGTAAGCTGAAGTAAGACGCCCTTTCCTCGTAGCGAGAATATAATATAAGGAACCAACAACATTACCAGTGGCAAAAGAGTAGTAAAAGAGGATGCCGAGGCTGTTTGCTCGAATCTCGCAGCCACGGTTTTCCAATTAGCGAACGGAGTTGAAAGTGCCCGCCAATATTTACCCTTCGATCCGGAAAAGGGAAGGTGCGGACAACGGCGTTGGAAGGTCCGTCTCGGGGAGCGCGAGAAAGCAGCCTTTCGGGATTCTTGTTTAATTTTAGCTGGCCTTTGAAGGAAATCAATTCAAGAGAGCGATCGGTCCACGCGAAATCCTGGTTAAATACGGAGTGGAAATGTTTTTTCTCTCGCCGTGACCGTGTCTTTGCCCAGGGGCGGCGAATAAATTGCTTCTTCCCCGAACTTTTACCGGGAAAAGCCATCCGAAAGCTCCTACGGAATCGCGCGAAAACGTCGGAGTGCTTTCAAGGGGTGCCGTGGTCCTGGGCGTAGTCTTCCACTCTCTCCCTCGCTCTCTTCGTCCACCCCCTCTGCCTGCCTTCCACCGGCGTCCCTTTTCCTCTCGCTTACGTTCCTCTCCGTCTCCCGGTATTTCCATCCCGGTATTTTATCGATACCCCATGCTTAGCGAACTCCCAAATGGAACCGATGCCTGAGATTTCTAAGCGAGAGCTCATCGTCCGCGAATTTTTCCGTCACGTTGCTTCCGAAACGGTGTTCACGAAACACGTACATGTTTCGCCCTCGTTTGCGAGCCCGCCCCGAATCGAGCAGGATGAACATTTGCGTTCGTTTCGTCGGCGCTGTTTGCGTTTCGTTCGCGCCCCATGAATCGGCGCGCAATCCGCGATAGAGTATTTTTCACTCGGCCATTGAACGTTTGTTGCGCACATGCAAGCCGCGGTTTGTTCCGGAAATTCAACCGCGTGCACCGTCGTAAACGCTGATTCGCGCATAATTAAACCGCTTATACTTCTGCGGGCGGAGTTTAATCTCTTCGCTCGTTCGCTCGTGTTTTCCGCGGCAGCGTTCTGAATCGTGACGACGATAACAACGATGCTCGTAACGGGCAATTTGCGCGTCTCTGCCGTAATGTTAACGTCAAGCGTTTTACACCCGACGATCGATTCGGGGGCTTCGCGAGTTCCGCGAAACAACGCGTCTCCGCGGTCGCCGAGGTCCGTCATCGTTTGCCTGACCATCGCAATTGTCGCGTTTCATCCGCGGCACGTCGATCAAGCCGTGCTGCAATCTCTTTCGTGGCCATTCGAGCCGTCAATAAATACAAATCCATGATATTTTCCAACGTTTCATCTGCCTGGAAGCTGAAACAGAAGTCCGCCCGCGAAACGAATCTGTCACGGTTCTATCCGCGACATTTTCCCTCTGATTAACTTGACTCGCGGTTGGTAATCCCGCGGATCGATTGTGCGCCGTGTTTTCCCCGATTTTCACGCAGACTCGGGGGCCCTTTGGGAAGGTGGGAAGGTTTCTCGCGGGCGGGCTCGTGACTCTCGCGGGGCCGTTCCGCCGTCACCGCGACGCTTCCGGATAAAGCCTGACACATCCGGTGCGTCGGGCGAGCGCCGGTCTCCATGGAAATGCGAGAGCGAATGGTCAAAACCTGCTGACGTGGGTGGTGGGTGCTTCCGGAACGGTCCCGATTCCATGTCATTTTATCGGTGAATCCTTGATTAAAGCACTCTATCCTTGCGCGTTACGATTCAATTTTCCGATGAAATATCGGCTTTTCGGAAGCCCGGTATTATCGCATATCCACGGCGAAAGATTTCGTGTTTGCTGGCTGCTGTAATTTCTTTTTACCGGCAACTCCAATGCTCTCGTTTATCCCGTGTACCGTTAAGGAACTAGTTCTTGATCAGGCACTAATTTTTTATCAGTTCATGATATAAATCGTTCTTTTAAGTTTATGTCAATAAATAATTGTTTGAAATAATTACTAACATAAAAATTGATAATTCAAAAATATATGTGTTGTCCGTGAAAGCAGTTAGTATTGTTAGTTTTCGTGAAAATAAATGTGTAAGGTGGCCCACTTGACAGAAGGCCCTGTTGAACGCCATCTCTTACTGTTCGAAGTAATAGATCACCATCGACGCCACAGTCGATTTATTTGCTGGTTGTTGCGGTATTAAAGGTTATTTTCATACATTTTGCTTACAATAGTTTACTTTACAATGTAGAGCAAGAATTTTAGTATTATATGTATCATTTTGCTATAAAAGTCACTGATCATTATTTAGTTCCACTTTTTTCTTGTGGAACTAATTTTTGATCACCTGAATAAAAAATAGGTTAGGACATTTTAAAATTATAAAAAAAAAAAATTTAGATGGTATAATACTAAAAATAAGTTTATTTGGTACTTTCTTTTTAATTAGTATCCGATTATTTACATTGAATAGTTCCTTACCTAATAAGAAATTAGTTCCCATGTATTTTACATGATCAAAAACTAGTTCCTCACCTGACCAAAAAATTAGTTCCCATGTATTTTAGACGATCAAAAACTAGTTCCTGACCTGATCAAAAATTAGTTCCCATGTATTTTACATGATCAAAAACTAGTTCCTAGTCACCTTATTATTCCATACTTTATAAATAATTAAATTATACTTATTTTCAACTTTTTAAATTTTTTCCTTATATTTTAAACATTAATTCATCTTTTAGTATAAAAAAGTCTATGGTTTAAAGTTGTATTAGGTTAAAAATAAATATTAAAGCGGGAAGCCCTCTAAGCTGATCAAAAACTAGTTCCTTAACGGTATGTTATTGAAAAAGCGGAACATGGTTGTTCCTTCTTCGGTCGTTTTAGGGTAACCAGAGCCCACAAGCCAGAGCTCGAGGTCGATGCCCGTTTTCCCTTTCATAAAAGTGCAGCTTCTTCGTGGCAGAGAGGTGGCGTTAAATGCGCAACGTTCGCGCAAGAAACGCCGTTAGCAGCGGGGTGGACTGTCATCGTCAGTCAATCGTCTCGCCTAGGTTCGATGCGAGCGTGATTCAGTGGCCGGGATTTATTGATATTATTCAAATTTATGATCCAGCTGGCGCATGGTTACGCGGCAGCGGAATTTACATTCGAATTAACGTTTGCACGACCGTGCAGCGTTCGGATTTCCCTCCGTCTCTCGCGCTCGTCACAGTTCTTCCTTTCTTCTATATTGCCGTTCTTTCAGGAATGTCGTCACAGACAAACTACGAAATCTATCTTCGCGCTCGCTAATCGCGGCGAAACACTTGCGCAAAATATTAAGGAGTAGGTACTTGAAACACGAGTCTCGTGTCTGCAGGGATGGTGGAAGGAAAGTTTAACAGGTGAACGATAACAGAAATATCGTCGTTCGACACGGAGGACGTGCATCGTGGGAATTTCCCAGAATAAACCAGCGACTATTTATATACACGTATGAAAGCATCAATTTTAAACACTCTGTTGACCATCATCGCGCGTTCAGCGACGTGTCAAACTTCCCTCTTCGCGATTTAAGTTATAAGGCACTGTGCACGCAGGCATTCGATTCTCGCCGAATTGAGTTACCCTCCTTCCGTCAGCCCGCTGTTCTTCAGCCCCGTTAATTATTGCCGTCGCGAAATTCCGGCTGCCGTTCCACCTAACGCGACCACGTGGAATTGTCAACGCGACGGAGGCGGCTGGAAGGGTCGGCGGGGGATCGGCGACGTTATAAAGTTGCGCCTCTGATGCGCCGCTGGGAAAATGGATACTTGTCAACTTCCATTCCTGCGTTTTAACACTGAATTGGGACAGGAGTTTTGTTTCGCGGAGCGGCAAACACGGTTAAATTATATGGAGCGTTTAATCAGGTTACCGGCTGGCAGCCGCGGAATAAAAATTGAGCCACGGAACGGAACGAGGGTGGAGAGACGAAGAGGGGAAAAAAGGATCGATCTCCGTGGCTCGCGGTCCTCGGCCCGCGGCCTGCTAGGCAGCTTCGAATTTACGATGATATTTAACTGCCCTCGAGTTTTTCCACGTTCGCCCTATTTATTCTCAGAAATGTTGGTCCCGGTAACAATGTTCCCTCATTGTTCCAACGGTCGGACACGATTCCGTATCCCCCGTTTCACCGGATTGCTGCCACGTTATTATCGCATAATCCCGACCGTTCTCGTCCCGCCTTTCCTGCCCGCGCCCCGCTTTTAATCGCGGCGGCCGCGTTGAACGAACTTTTAAATTCACGGGCACATTGACCGCCGCAATTCGCGCGATTACGATCCACCGTCAGACATCCGAGCTCCTCTGCCGGACAGAACGGCGAGTTTAGTATTCACAGCGGCGAGCGTCCGCCGCGTTCGGTCTCGCGATAATCCTATTTCTTAATTGCTTAATCCGGAAATTACGATCCATAATCGGTGGGCAGCGATACAGCGGTCTGAAAGGGATACGGTTTGCGTTTGAAAATCAAAGATACTTTGATACGCAGGGGCGCGTGCGGGCGGGTGTCCCGGGAGCACAAATATTATCGCAATCTGCGTGGAAGGGCGGTAACGATTGAAACGGACCCGCCGTGTGGATGGAAAATTAGCGACACATGCATTGGAAGGGACAAAGGCGCGATTAAACGTGCATCTAACGCACGGCCCGGCGAAATTAATGGAGGTCGAGGCTCGGTCGAGTTACATTGCATTATCGCGAGTCAAAACGATTTGCGCCTCCCACGGCCACCCCCCCCCCCTCGCGAACGCACTTGCAAATAGTTCCACCGCTCGCCAAATATAGCCGCGCTACGTCAATATTTTCGCCCGCGATAATTTCCCCATTGTGATTACGAAGTCGCGCTGCGACGCTGCCGCCAAACGTCGCATTATCATCCACCTAACGCGGGGCGCGCGTAACGAACTGGCATGTCGGCGGAACGAGGTCAGACGGATCATTTGCGAAAACAGGAAATCCCCCGATGAAGTTTAATCGAGCAGGCGCGCGTGTACCAGCGAAATCGCCGACTTAATGGCGCAAAGTAAGCCTGCCAATAATTAATAGTCGAGGCACACTTTCTATCGGTTTTTTCCTTCCCTCTTCTCTTTATTTTCTTCTTTTTTTTTTACCCCGGAGGGTAGCGACTAGGCAGTCGGGGGGGTATATACAGGTTAAAGCGACCGAGTTGGTCGGTCACTGTAAAGTGCTGGTGGCGTTACACCACGTAACCAAGTGAACCGCACCCACCGCACTGCTCCATTTTCTTACTCGAACGTAATTGAGTGATAGTGTGCGACCAACCGTCCCAGCCATTGTAATTCCACCGCGATATAATGTGGCTCTAATGGCACTAAATGCCCGAGGCATCGTCGCCCCAAGTATTGCCATAAGATTTCCCCCGAGTCTACGTTGCGTCGCGCCTCTTCCGCTTGTCCAATCACCCTCGCCCCATGGATTGATTCTTTTACAGCGATCGATGGATCTTTGAGGAAAGCGCGAGGGGAATTGTCAGGTCTGCTGTCATTCTCCAAGCGTGTGGCATATACGAGACACGTGCTCCTTAAATTGCAATTCCACGCTCCCCGCGATTGTTCCCAACTGATGATTTTCAACTAGCTGGAAATACCATACGCTCGTCGGTGTACCTGCGCGGGTTCAGCTGTCGTTTAGTTTAACGCAATCGTCGTGAAAAGCAGCGGCGTTTCGGTTCGGGCGCGGCTGCAGTATCGACAAAATCTCGTCGCTTTTGCCATTTTCGATTTGACCCACTTTCCGATATTCTCGAAAATCTTGTTGGAGCGACGATGCAATTTCGTCCGCGCGGTGTATCGTCTTTCGCTAAATCCTGATCGGGCGCCGATACGATTTTGTTTATACTCTAAATGGCGTTTTACAAATCTCCCGGGATTTACATTGCCGCGGCGATGGCGGGGGGGGGGGGGGGGGGGGGGGGCGTGGCCGCGGTGCGTGCGATTTTGTAATACGATTACGTAATGGCAGCATGTTCATGTCGCCCCCGCACCGTGCCCCGTATAAATCAATCGTGTCTGATTGCATTCCCGGAACAAACATTTCCCCATCGATTGCAGCGCGATTGCAGCCTTCGCGTGTTTCCAGCGAGACCGGGCGTGGACGCCTCGAGGTTCCCGACGAAATCATCAAATTGCTTATTCAATTTCGAGTGTGTGCACATAGTGCTTCGTTTCCTTGCCTTCTTTTATCGATTGCTCTCGAACGATGCCCTCGAACTGATATCCAAACCGGGTGTATTCAAATTCATCTTGCTGACACTCCGTGCGAGTGTTTTCTAGAGAACAAGGGTCTCGCAGACGCGAGTTGACTTGCTAGCCAATTTGTGGCATTCGAGTCAAGCAAATCCTAGGGCTAGATTAAATGGCCAACGCTTCCCTCGATTCTGTGCGACGTAAACCGTCGCTCTAGTGATACTTTCGGTGGCAAAGTGACGTGTGCGGAAACATATACAATCTTCTTGATCCCCGCATCTTTACCTAATTCAGGCATCGTGGTTGAAACGATCGAGGGTCTATAAGAGCACGGTCGATCGAGGTATCGGGGGAGGTTGATTTCCATCCGACCGAGGGCAGTATGCACGGACTGCATTTTTCATTCCGAGGCTATTGCCGGCGCAGCCGCGAATGCAGGTTAAAGGGACCGAGTTGGCCCCCCCGTGTATGAAGTGACACACAGTGTGCTGCGCCCGCGAGGCCGAGGGAGACCGGCATCCACGGCGCTGCTCCATTTTTCTCCCCCACCTTTCGTTGGCCGCGGTGCACACCGACCCGCCACTTTGTAATGCAAATGTTGCGAAATAATAATTTGATCCCGGGCCGGTCGCGGCGCGGCTCGGCGCGGCTGGCTCCTCCACAGTATTAAACGTCGTGTGTCGCAGCGACGAGAAACGAGCCGCCGTTGACCGCGCCGACCGTGTTGACCGTGTTGACCAAGTCCCTGGAAACCAGGGAAATGAGAAAATAAGAATTTCAGAACAGCCTGCGAGCCGAGCCCCTCCTGGCGAACCCACTCGGTCACGCTGCCGACTGGCGCATAATCCTGAATGATGCACGAGCGACGCGCTAGAACCACCGTGCGCTCTCGCCACGGCGAAATCGCGCGATTGTTAGTTTTTAATGAGCTTGTCCAGCGGCTGCATTAAACCGCGGCTCCTCGTGTGGAGCACTCGCTACTCTTCCCTATGGTTGCGCCAAGAATTTCTGTAGCCTCCAGTTTGGCAGCTGCAGCCTCAGCTCTACCTCCCAAACGGGCCTTCTTTCTGCCCTTCGATTCAGAATAATTTCCGACTCCGCCGTATTCATTCCGGTCAGCCAAGTGCGCACTGTTTACCCCACACTTTTGCTCGCTGGAGGGACGACGCTACGCGACGGGCTACGTCGGGAGGGTGTGAAAGGAGGGTGTAAACAAGTTGGCTGGCAAAGCATCTTGAAAAGGGATAAGAATGGGAATACAAAGGCGAGGAAATATTAATATAGGAGTAGAGTAATGTGGGGCAAGAGTGCGCACTTAAAGTTTAGACTTCTCTAAAATCCTTGGTATTACACTGATAGTCATATCGTTTTGTGAGAAATAACTACTATCCCTTATTATTCGATAGGCAGTGACTTCATGTAAATTTACCTGTCACAACTTATATAAAATAAATATTTCCAAAAAGTGTCAAATGCGAACTTTTACCCGCTATGTGGGGCAAAAGTTCGCATGTTATGGGGTAAAAGAACGCAACGAGAAATATCCAAAAAATGCGAATTAAAAATTAATAACAAAAATCAAAAGCCGAGATCAGCGTGGCTCAACTATCACAACCTCAAAATTTAGCAAACAAAATTTTACATTGTTTAATCAATCCTGTTATCTGTGAGGAGAATGGAAAACTTCTATTAGCACTTTTTAATAGAAGAATTTCAGCTCTTTCAGACGGCATAATATTAAAATATTTACTGATCAATTTATAGGAATAATATTGATTCCCAAACATGAGAATATTACATCAGAACTAACGAATTCAGTACTTACCACATTGTAAGATAACAAACCGAAACACAGCCACGAAATTCGACATTAGTGACTCTACCTTGATTGACAATTGACTGCCAATCACCATTGGCAACTGCCACAACTCAAACCATGAAATTCGCATGGTGCGAACATTTACCCACCTTTACTCTATTATCGCAGGAATCGCTCTATTTACTGCTTCCTCCGGAGAGCCACGGTCGAGTGGAAGAGACCTGACTGATTTAACCGAACGCCACTAACTAACTGTGCTTAACTACGTTTCTAGTTGAAAGCAGTTTCGAAATTTTCCTCGTACGTGCAGCGGGGCTGTGGCGCGTACGATTTGCTATTTAAATACAAGTCTGGTTGTAATATTTTACAGAGTCTCCGCTCCCTTGTATTACCTCCGACGGAGCTTTTCCTCGGGATCAACGCGCATAAAGTTCTCGCGACCTGAATTTACATTTGCTCTTCCCTCGCTTTACACTCGCTGTAACGAGGCTGGCTAAAAATTATTGAATCCCTCGTAAGCGACGTGTTTCTCGTAGGTGTGCCCGCACACTGATGAGCAGGAGTCAGCAGTCACAGGACACCCGCAGGTCGTTAGGAGAAACGCGCGGAGAGTCTTTGCTCCGTGGAAATCGATCGTCGTTGTCCAATATTGATAACGCTGTACAGAATGAGCGTCGGGTCGTTTTTTCGTAATTAAAGTCGCCTGCCGCCGGGTGGAAGCGGGTAGCATTCATTTCAATCCGAAGATCAAACGAGTTCGTTCGTAATTTTTAATCGTTCCACCTTTCACAAGGAGCCTGCCACACGCCTCGTTCATCTTCCCTTCGACTTAGCGATTTGCTCCGCGGCTCTGTGTCTTCTGCGGGGTTGATTCCTCTGTGAAACAGTAAATCGCGGCGCTCTGGCAATTTAATGCATCCCGTTTGCTTCTGAAATGGCAACAAGAAGGAGGAAGACAGCCTGGAAGCACCGAGACGCCAGTTTCCCACTGTTTATTTCAATCCGCTAGTAGATACGGATAAACGAACCGTCAGAAGGCGATTCGGAGGCGGCGAATGTGGACATAAAGGCGTCGGGGGGTGGCGGGCGGCCCCTAATTTCTTGCCGGGCAGTTCACCTCGCCAGAGCAGAAAGTTTCAGTCGTTGAATTCAGTTGCGGCGCGTGACTTTAATGGCAGGCCACAGCCAGGCGATAACCGTTTATGGTTTCTCTGGTGCCGATGCTAGCTCCAGATCGCTTCACAATTCCGGGGCTTTGGACGCGGCTAGTTTGTTATTCCCGACGGCTGGGGATCGACGGGGTTCGTCGCGCTCTTGGAGGAAGCTATCCTCTGGCCGACAGCGGCGGCGATGGAAGAAAAACGGCTGGGGAACGGACGAAGGGGCCAGCAAAGAATTGCCCTCGTTAAGCACGACGACCTCCGTTTGTCTGGCTATAAAGGAACTTTATGACTGTCAAGTGGATTCGCGCGTTCGAAATTATTTTTAATAGACCATAGCAGAAGCTAGGGGTTGCAAGCCTCCAACAAATCGGGCAAGGAAGAGCGGTGCAGGCGATTGTCAATTCCAATCTCCCTCCGGTAATTGCAATTTATAACAAAACCCGCGGGGGCTCGATCGCGAACAAAACGCGGGGTATCGCGGCTACCCCCATTGTTCGCCGCTGAAAGAGCGACGGAATAAGACAGCGGCCGCGTATCCAGATAAAGGAGCTTCGAAAAAATAAAAGATTACGTTTTCGCGGGCGAGGGGGAGCCGGGGGGCTCGGGCGCTCGGCAATGGAAAACGGTCAAAGGATACGGAAAAAGAGAATTAAGCAGCGGCCCACAAATTCCGCGCTCAACGTCCGCGCCAGAAGAAAAAGGTACTTTAAACACGGCAAAAAGTGAGCGCAGCCGTACAATAGAGCGGGCGGACAGTTTCGAGGAACGCAGAGGCTATAGAACTACGTGGCTAATGTATTTCGAATGGTGTTGCGTGAAATTCCCATACGAGATTGCTTGAGATTTTCAAAGAAGCCGAGCTTCTGGGTGCGCGGACTGTTCCGTCGATTTTGTAACACTTCGTCACCGTGCTTCATCCTTCCTCAATCTCAAGTTTTGATAGGGTCATTCCACGCGAAGTCGGACACTTTTCGCAGTAACATTTCGGATTTTGGTGCAACTTGGATATGTTGTAGTCTTTAGGGGTATATAAACATATCTCAAAGGATTTTTCGAAATGTCAAAAATTGTGGATGTTACAGCTCTTTGAAATATAGTGTTTACTATTTTTCCAAAAATTATAACTCTGGAACTAATAAACTGATAAAAATGACCTTTTGGGTGCTTACAGTGGAGATATAAGAGTACCTAATAAAAATTATTTCACTTAATAAAAACGAATATTTGACCATTTATTGGGCAATTGTTCTTAACAAATGGAATTTTATAGGTGAAGGCAAACTTTTCAAAATTTGGAAAAAATATGAGGATAAAGCCCCGTTTTTCCTCTTTACGGACACGTTTCGAAAATCGTGGACACTTTAAAATTGGCCAAATGAAAATTAATTGAATGTAACGCTGCGTCAAATCACACCGGCTCGACTGGTCGGGCCGTGCGGTACTCGCAGCGGCCAAGCGGCTATATCTGCTATTCTTATACAATGGTAAGTATTGGTAAAAAAATGAAAGAGGAAAACTTTTACTGTTTTTTATACCCAACATAATACAGTATCTCAATTTTTGGTGTTCGCAATATTTTCCTTAAAACGAGGGTGACCTTCAGTTTTTTAAATGGAATGCTATATACTTGATTACCCAAAATGAAAGTGACTGTCAAGACAAATTCACCCATATGGTATACTATGACCTTCAAAGCCACACAAGGTTATAAATATATTGAAATAGTAGATTGAGTTTCTTTCTTTCATTCCTAACCTTGTGTGGCCTTGAAGGTCATAGTATACCATATGGGTGAATTTGTTTTGACAGTCACTTTCATTTTGGGTAATCAAGTATATAGCATTCCATTTAAAAAACTGAAGGTCACCCTCGTTTCAAGGAAAATATTGCGAACACCAAAAATTGAGATACTGTATTATGTTGGGTATAAAAAACAGTAAAAGTTTTCCTCTTTCATTTTTTTACAAATACTTACCATTTACGAGAACACTGTATAAGAATAGCAGATATAGCCGCTTGGCCGCTGCGGGTACCGCACGGCCCGACCAGTCGAGCCGGTGCTGGGCGACGCAGCGTTACATTCAATTAATTTTCATTTGGCCAATTTTAAAGTGTCCACAATTTTCGAAACGTATCCGTAAAGAGGAAAAACAGGGCTTTATCCTCATATTTTTTTCAAATTTTTAAAAGTTTGCCTTCACCTATAAAATTCCATTTGTTAAGAACAATTGCCCAATAAATGGTCAAATATTCGTTTTTATTAAGTGAAATAATTTTTATTAGGTACTCTTATATCTCCACTGTAAGCACCCAAAAGGTCATTTTTATCAGTTTATTAGTTCCAGAGTTATAATTTTTGGAAAAATAGTAAACACTATATTTCAAAGAGTTGTAACATCCAAAATTTTTGACATTTCGAAAAATCCTTTGAGATATGTTTATATACCCCTAAAGACTACAGCATATCCAAGTTGCACCAAAATCCGAAATGTTACTCCGAAAAGTGTCCGACTTCGCGTGGAATGACCCGATAGTAACTTTTGGTAGACATCGATGGGCATCAAAATAATGTTCTTCTGCCCGTTTTTCCATTGGACATGAACATTGGGTCGACCAATCCCAATGAGGTATTTGTTTGCGCGGCACGTTGATATCCTGGGCCAAGTTGACGCTCTGAAATACCCGAAATGCTCCTCGAAGCATGATCGAGCATCGAAGGCGGCGAGAACTTTTCGCAAGGACCTCTGCACGTGCCTTGAAGTTTCGAGGGTCCCACCGTGCCAGAGGAAACTGCTCTTTTACCGCATTTTTAAGCGAAGTCCCGCGGAAAGTTACCAGTCGAATGGTTTTTCTTCCGGTTAGAGTCTTATCGTTGCCTTTCCGTGTCCGCATTAAAAGAAACTGCGGGGAACGCGCAAATAGCGTTCGCAGGCTTTTTATTTACGTTTTACGGTAGGACGGTCAAGCGACGGGTTATTAGCGTTTGCCACCGTTTCATGGGACAGTGATTTTTTAAAGGGATAGAACGTTACACTTTGCAGCCCCTTTTCTGCAGCGAACTTAGCACGCTCCGAACGAACGCGTCCCGGTAGAATCAAAGGGGAAAGAGACGTGAAAAAGAAACAAATTTCTGTGACCTCGCCTGTATAATTGTACAGAAGCACTTTACTCGGGAGAAATAGGTGGCCGGTAATTCTCGCGCGATGGGAAAGATTCCGATAACGCGCGTCTGACTTTCCGTACGGAAAACTACTGATTTCCGGAGTAAGAGCTAGTTGGCGAGAGCATTCTCCCGAAAAATCGTTAACAGGCTGTTTTAGGTTTTCTAATATTTCACGTGGTGGCGCCTCGTACCCCTCTGTTAACTTTCGAAATTAGCGTCGCGCTCGGAAGTAGCGTTGCAATTTCCGGATTGCAGTTTTCCACTAAATCGTCCATCGCTGGTCGAAACACGATGCTGGATCTCGCGACGCGGACGGGCGTCGTCGATCTCGGCCCGAATGGGCAGGAATACTCTGCCAAATTAAAAAATATGGCACCGGTCCAGCGCACTGGCACCGACCACACACTTCCCACTTCTTTTCTTCCATTTCGTTCGGGCTCAGCCGTCGGTCCACTAATCCTCGCGGAAATTCCTCGCCATTTTTCTAGCGCGCACGTCCCCCGCGCGAGCCATCTTCCAGGATATGGATGCGAAATGACGCGTCTTCTTCCACGGATCCTTCTCCGTGCTTAAGCCCGTCATCCATTCCTGGGCTTCGATGGCGAAACTTTTCCTTGGAAAATCCTCCGAGACCAGACGTCCAAGCTATTCGTTTAAATTTTACAGCAGCTCCTGGTTTACCGTCGATTCTGCTTATAATTAGAGAGTGCCTTTCTAAAAGGATTTCAACGGATGGAATAGATGCAGTGGAAACACAGTTGTCCGACATAGCCGGGGAATATCTACTTTCTGGAGACTTTAAAGCCTCTACATAGTTCTACGGTTTCTCCCTTTCTTTTTCGCGGTGTACTCGAATCTGAACTCGTGTAAAACGATTAGAGGAACGCGGGGACTTGGTAAAACTTGGAAACGCTGGCCGACTTGTTCGACTGCAGCTTCTTGTAGCCTCTCACTTCTTTTCCACGCCCTTTCCTGCGGACTGAATGGTCAGACTTCGCGGGCAGCTTGATCGTCATGATATCGCGTTTCCCGAGAGCGGGCGAATAGAAGAATGTTGGAGCGAAGGATTTAGCATGAAGGTTCGGTGGTTGGAAATGAATTGGAGTGATTGAAGGGAGGGAAGAAAGTGACAGGGTGGCTCTGATGAGCTATAGAAAGGTGCGCCAGCGAGCACTTCTTCTCACGTCTGATTCCTAGGGTACCCCGGGCTTTGTTCATCTTTTTCGTTTCACCGTCGCCTGTGTGGGTCGTTGAACGTTCCGTGAACCATTTAACGTATCCTCCGCGTTCTTTGAGGCTGGTAACAATGTCGAGGAAATTGTCAGCATTCAACCGCCCCGCCGTGCAATTAAAATTGCAATTTTCTTTCGTAACCACCGCGGCCAGGTATTGGAAACTATCGCCGCGACTCGACTCGACGTATCGCGATATTATATCCCTTTTTCGTCCCGTATTTCAGGCGGAATGGTCGTGAACGGGTGCGCCAGAGAATTCCTCGATTACATCCACGCCATCCAGCCGCTCTCGATTCCTGCGTCTCCTCTCTCTTGAAAGTCATGAAAGTACAAGTGGATAGGAGAGATAGCGACTACCCACGCGATTCTGGGTCGCTCCCTGCTTCCATCTTCGCGGTAATATTTGCACGCACGTTTTAATGGCCGCTGCATTCGTATTCATTCCCCTTGTCCCGTTTCGAACGGCCGTGACAGAGCTCGGCTTTCTTTTTAATCACGTACACGCGTCGGGGATTTCCGTCCCTCTCTTTCTTTCCTTCTCGCTGTTTTTCCGTTTGAACTCGCGCAGAGGTCGGCAGAAGCCGATGTTTCGCCCGCTTTTCCGCGGGCACCCGCATTAATTTTTTCGGAGATCATTGTCCGCAGGCGCGCTTAACGAAACGCGCGGCTGCTTTGCATACCGCCGGGGCGAGCGCGCGAGGAAACAGCGGCGCGACTCGGAAAATCGGATTCGCGGAATCAGCATATCGCGTCGCGGCACAGCGTTGCGCATAAAATGGAGCACATGGCCGCGGAAAATGCCACGGATCCCGTGCCCCCCGGCGAATTATTCGTGCCTCTCCACCCCCACCCGCGGACCACCCCTCTGACCGCTTTATCGACGAAATCTGGATAAACGGTTGGTTTCGAGGCCTCGCTCGCGACAAGTGAAAAACAACGTTCCCGGGGTCGACGGGATTCATCAATTTCTCGTGAAACTGAATATCACGGTGTCTGGATAACGATCGGTTCGAAGCGGTTTCGGCCTCTGGACGCAGAGAGAGGCTGGCCGTGTTTGGCCGCGCTGCCTCTTGCTAATCGGATTTCATTTGAATTCAGCAGAGATTTAATGCGCGAAATATAATAATCGCGGAGTTTCTCGATTGGTCATTCGGCGGCCGAAGCTTCAATGCGAAAGAATCCCGCGATTTCATTAAGCGAGCATGATTCGACGAATGGGCAGATCTATCATCGGCTTCTTCGGAGGAGAGCGTTATCCGCTGTTCCGCAAAAACCGGCCGCGTCAGGAAATTTATCAATGGAAGTAAGTCATGCCACTGGGGCCTCGTAAATACCTTAGCCCTTCCGTCATCTCCCTGGAACTCCCTGGAACTCCCTGCAGCCGTGTTACCCGCCGGGATCCTTCATAATTCACAGCCGATTCGAACAAAGTTTTCGAACTAGCACGATTTCCTTAATACACTGCTGTCCCCCTTTTCACTGTCTCTTCTCTCTCCCCCCTCTCTCTCTCTCTCTCTCTTTCTCCTTCATCTTTCCACAGTCGTTTGTTACACGATCGTGCCCCGCGCGTGTATGCATTTGCCGTTAATTCAGTCCCGTTAAGAAAGTTTCTAATTCCATTACTCGTTTCACTACACTCAAGCTTTTTGTCGACTGACGCTTCAAGGAGCACCATCATCCCCTTTCACAAGTGGCTCATCGCTTCAACAGTAGGCACGGATCGGATAACGGCCAATTACGCGTTGAAAGTGCTTCAATACGAGGCGGTGGCATTTTTGTTGTCCCTTCAGCGCGTATCAGTTTCCCTTGTCGTACGTCGCGAAAGCGCAGCTCAGGATTAATGGGGATGATATCGTTACTGTTAGGTACGTTTCGGCGATACTATCTCTTATTAACGGCCCGCAGAAATTTACGACGCCATCGCGTCGCAACAGCGCTCGCGTCTTCGGTGGAGCGCGAACAGCTGAGAAATTCGGCTAATTTATCAACACCGGAAGGGCCGATTAATCGTTATCGCTGACCAGACTGACGTTCAATTAACAGAACATTCGGGATTACGGATCCTCGGCTTCAATTAATCGCGCCGGGTGTATTAAGCGCAGTTTTACATAATCCGTTTAACTCCTCGAGAATCCAACTTTGGCCGGAGCCACCCCGTCAGTCTTTTTTTTTCGCCTCGGACTCATTAAATTCCCGGGGCAAATCAATCGCGCGGAAAAATCCGCCACTTCGTTTCGCCGGCGAACCACGCTCGCCCCGCCCCCCCCCCCCCGCGCCCTCTTTTAATTAAATTCCGAGAATCGGCGAAGCAACCCCCGGCAGGAGGAGCGCGCGTTCCTTCCCCCGTTTCACGGCCGCGGTCTCTCGTTTGTGTTTTCGTCGCGATCATCGCGAATTCACGCCGATCAAACGGCCCCGCGAACTTTCGCGCACCCTCGCCGAGAACAATGCCCCATCCCTCGGGTAATTAATTATCGGAATTGTGTATCCAGCTCCCATCCTGGGCGGCCCGGCTCGCCGCGAACTTTTACTTACTTAAACCACCCACCCGCCGCCTCCTTTGTCGGATAATTTTTGTTCCCGGGCATACACGTGCCAGCCGAGGAATATTAACGGCTCGCTGACAAGGGGTGGAATATTCGTAAAACTATGCATAGCCCAGGGGCACTTGATGGGGACATGCCAGCGAGCGGGTAGAAATATGACGAGCTTCCAGGGAAAATACCCCAGGGAGCAGTAGCCGAGGTGAACTAAAAGCGCTTTAAACTATACGTGTACACAAGCCCTGCATGCAGGCGCGTATGCACGTATCTCCTGCATCGCGCTCCATCGGAATACCGAGGGAGACAAGGGTCGGGTGTGTTTCTTAGCGGTTCCTCGGCCGATGCGACGTACGGGGGCATCTACGTTTTTGGCATTTCTCCGGCATTGTCTGCCGGAGCTTAAGACGAAAGCGCGAGCAGTAGAAGACGGCGGACGGATTCTCCGGCATACCGAGCGTGTTTCCTGCGTTCGGAGACGCCCGCGTCGTGCCGCTGCTAGCTCCTCGCCGTCGTCCCCCGAATCCGGAAATTCCGTGGCGGGGGAGGAAAGAATACGAGACGCTGCTCCCCGCCCTCGCGCCGGGGCGAAACGAAGTTTCGTCGAGCGACAATGCGGCCCGGATATGCAAGTCTCGAAGATTTTCAGAGGGAATTCCCGCGGAGGGGCAGCCGCCCATCGGGACCATCTATAATTTAGCAGCGATCTGAAGTTTCTCGCTGGCGGGGAATACTTGCACGACGCAGCGGTGTGTGCTCCTCTTTAACCCCCTTGACACGTTTTCGCAGCGGATTCGAGGCAACGGCCACTCCCGGAGCTTTTTACCCCGGGACAAATTCTGCGGCTCGGCCCCCCACCCGTTGGTAAGATTCTACTTACAAAAGCAGCTACGCTCCTTTTGACAAACTTCGAATCCAATCGACAAACGAATCGATCGACGACCCGACCGCGTCCCGAGGATATTCAATGGGCCCCCGCCTCGATTCAGACCGTTCCTCGTTTTCTTTCCGTCCCCTCGAGCCGCCATTCAGCCGTTACAATACCGCGGGCAAAGTAAGCTTCGGTTGCTCTTGTTACGTGTAATTTCGAATCTAATTACAAGTTACGTTTTCCTCGGGGCCGGCTCGTTCGATTGAAAGCGCGCAACCGCGGAGCGGCGATCGGTAGTCGGCTAGATCCTGCGATAAATTGGACCTCGGCGAATTTGTATCGTTCGTCCCTTGAGGTCCCGGTCGCTGTTGCGCTGTGCGCGCAGCTCGGCAAATTCCACGCTCAAGCTCTCCGAAGACTTTCCGCGCGCGTCGTCTTATTTCACAAAGACACCTTCTGTCAATTTAATTGCCGCCCGCCGATCGATAGAATCAAGGAGCTTCGGAGGAATTCGTTTCCCACCCCCGCGGCCCCTCGTTCCTCCGGTCCCCGAGTGTCCCCGGTGTTTGGATAGAACCCGCGCCATCCTTTATGTGCCGAACTCGATGGCAGCTGGCGAGCCAGCATCGGCGAATCCTTCTTGCGCGCAATCTAACTTCTAATTACAAGCTTCTTGTCCGTCCAACTTTCACGGCTCTCAAAGCTTGCCCTCTTCCCGCGTCGCCCGTCCGCTCCCGCCGGCACCGCAACCACTATATCTCGATCTAAGACACTCGGAGCCAACGTTCATGATTAACCCTATCTCGCGCG
This sequence comes from Andrena fulva, assembly GCA_946251845.1. Lineage (NCBI taxonomy): Eukaryota > Metazoa > Arthropoda > Insecta > Hymenoptera > Andrenidae > Andrena > Andrena fulva. Next base: position 51,973,929 of record OX276329.1, on the reverse strand, counting down.
GGAAGCGCGCGCCTCCATTATCACCTCCGACGCTCCTTCAGCGAAAGCAAGCTCCCCGCGTCTTTGCCAACACGCGCCGGCACCTGCTCGCGCTCCGACGCTGATCCGACCCCCTGTGCACGCGACTTTCTAGCGCATTTCCCCATAAGCCAACGGAAAACACAGTCGAGTCCCGCTCTCGACAGTGCAAGCGCAGAATTTAACCGTGCTGTTCATTTCGTCGGCGCGGCGCTTACAGATTTACGGCGCGAATCACGCGGTCCCCCGGAACTGACGTTTGCACATGCACGCGCAATTTATTTTCCAACGAGGACACTCCCTCTTTCTCTCTGCCCCGCGCCTCCCGACCCCGCTCTCCTTTATCCCCGCGCCCGGTTGCTCGCGTGTTCCAGCCTCGTCGCCGCTGAATCGACCACCCGCGCTTCAGCACTGAACGCTCTCGCCACGGCTGTCGTCTTGATGCCTGGCTCGAGGTATAATCCTGCCACGAGCCGTCTTCAGCGAGCTTTGATGCTGGTCACGCGGAAGTGCAAATCCTACAGCCGGAGACTTTTCGCGGTTGGGAAGGCACGGGGGATTTTGTTTGTTTTTTCGATATGCCAGCCGATGCGAGGTCTCGAGGCGCGGGCGGACCACGGTTGTCGGTATGCATGTATTTGGGTTCGTTAGGCGTGCAAATAAACTGCTCCTCGAGTACTCGCCCGGATGCTTTGACGAGGCGGACCGGTGCCAGCGTCGACGGGGAAGTATTTATCGCGATGTTGGTCCAGGGGAGATGGAAATACCTGCGCCGAACTCGCGGGAAACAGTTGTGCATCTAATAGTAGGCACGAAAAGTATACTCACTGAATTAACGTTTACGTACTTTAGGTGGGGCATGGTGGGGCTGAAAGTCCCGTTTTTTTTTTATATAAACCTATCTAGAATTTAGTAATAACGATCTAGGGATATATGGTGTTATTTTGTATAAACTACAACTGTTATGCTTTACTTTTACAAAGTTGTTGGTTAATAGTGTTATATTTTGTCGAGTAATACCACAAAATGTGTGTCAATGCAAAATGGACTTTATGTCCCATGCCCGGGGCAGAAAGTAACGACCTTACAACAAAATACGTAAATAAAATAAGTAGAAACCTCTTTTCAAATCAACAAATATTTATTAAACCAGTTTGTTTGGTATACAATACTGAAAGGAAATATTACGGTCATTTTTTTTAAACAAAAGAATGAAAATACAGGACACAGATTCAGCTTGAACAAATAATTGCACAATAATCTTGGCTCAACGTAAAGATATAACTCTCTTTTAACCCCTCAGCTACCGACCCCTGAAATGACAAACTGACTGTGAGGCCCGGGCCCTCGGAACGAAAACGACACTTTGCTACCTGAGGCCTCGACACTGAAACATCACGGTACAGACAGCCTCGAGAGTATCTGGCACTGACGCGGGAGCCGCATTACAAAAAGGGTCCGTACCAGATACTGAGGCGGGCCACCAGTGGAAAACGGAGGGTCAGTACGAGATACTGAGGTGGGCCACCAGTGGAAAACGGAGGGTCAGTACCAGATACTGAGGTGGTAGCCGAGGGGTTAAGCACTTTGGCCTTATTTCTTAAACTCAAATAATTTCAATATAAAAAACAGGGAAAAAGTAGATACTCTTTTTGGTATTTCATAATGACTTCTTTAACAAAAATTAAAGAATAATTCAAAAATATAAGTAAGGGACTTTTTGCCCCAATGGCACCTCTATAGTTTCGCCGATATATAGGTTTGAAAATAAAATCATTCTGAAATAAACTCTGCGATCCTCCCCATTACCCTTGTCGTCAACATAGTTATGCTGCAATATTCAATCGATTGTTTACGAATTAGGATTTAGCATTCGGGAGTTTTTACCCGCCGGACTGTAACCCTACTCTACCCTATAGCGGAAGTAACATGGTTGCGGTTTTAAAACTTTCAAGTACGTAGGCAACCGAATCTAGACATTGGAATTCATTAAGTATACAGCTGCGTGGAACGTCAGATAATCCTTGCGCAACGAAGCAACTGGACCGTTTTCATTATTCCGGCGGATAAAACGGCTAATCGAATGAAGCGGGTCGCGACGGCGGAGAAATCGATTTTCGATGGAATCGTCGCGATTAGATTCGCAAAACTGTCGCGTTGGATTTGTAAAAAAAAAAGCCGCGCTCCGTTTGCAGTTGCGCTGCTTTGCGCCCCGCCCGCCGAATGGTCCCTGGTAGCCGTGAGGGGAAAAAAGCTCCAAAACTTTCGCGCGATACATTTTTCCCGGCCGCCGTGGATCGATCACCATCGAGCAGAAAGAGAGGGCCGAGGCTAATAAACGCATTTCGCCAGAAATAAAAGAGTCGGCGCTTATCGGCAAAACTGTGGCCGGCAACGTCCATCATGTTTGCTCGAAATTTTACAGCGGCCGGTTAAATAAGCCGGATATATTAGTTTTTGGAAGGCCGGCTCGGAATGCGAAATTTGTTTACAACAATCTGTCGTGTGTGTTGATCGTCGCAGCGGGGCGCGCCGTTTAGAGCAATTTCGCGGCGAGTCGCTGGGCTATTATTAGTTTCACCGAGGAAAATTAAGCTCGTCGCTCGATATTCGAATTTACTAGCTCGGAAATCAATGTCGTGCATATTCATGCTCGAAATCGAGGCGCACTTTTCGCCGCAATATTCGTCCCTGTTGACTTGACGAGGACACCTCCCGTCGTTCCTCGATGAAAGAGGGATTAAAATCTCGCTGGAAAACAGTCGCCGCTTCTATCCAGCGTTTCGCGGATCAATGAATTTCCGGGTCTCGAGCCGGATCGTCGGAGCCGGAGGATGGAAAGTGATTAACTCCATTCGCTTGACCCATCGAACCGTCCGTCGAGCTTAATCAAGGCCTTAGGCCTGTGCTGGGTAATTCGGGTAATTAGAGGGTTGGCGGGGGTTAACGACGCGGGCGACACTGGAAGGTGCAGTGGATGGCGCGTGTTCGGGGGTGGAAGAGCAAGAAGGTAGAAAGGAGTCGTTGGGGACGCGAGAACGCATCCAAGATCCCGGCAGCTTTGTGCGGAATCTGCCTGGCAAAAAGAAAGGGAATAAAGGAAAAGGGAATAGGGGGCCGGGGGGAGGAGGAAGATGGGGAATCGGGGTGGTGGTGTGGAGTAACGGTAGGAAGCGGCGAAGGGGGTAAAGAGGAACTCCGACACGACGTGGACGCGCTAGACAAAGGAACGATGGAAAAGAAGCAGAAGCAGCCAGCCAGCTCAGCCGGCGTGTATTATTTCCCAGGATGATGAGGGCAGCTGCTGGTCGAGCTGGTTGCTTTTTAGGGGCTGCTGCAGGCTGGCTGAGACAGGATGAGAGGACGAGACGTACAATTAGTACAGCGTCTCTCCTCTCTCCTCCGCCCCTGTCCTCCGCTCTCCTCATCCACCCTGTTCCGCAACTCGCCCCCCCCCCCCCTTTCGTCTGTCGACGACTGTCAACTCGCCGGCGGTCTCGATGCCGCGCCAACCTATCGCGGGATCTTCGACCGCGTAGGGGTGAAGGGTTAAAGACTTGGAACCACCGAGCCGATATCGCTTCCTGCCGGCTAACTGCTTTCTCATCGGCGGAACGTCGGGAATTAGTTCGTCCCGAGATCTCGGCTTTGCGTGTGGGTATGCAAATGAAGACCGCCGAGGCTGAGGGTGCTGTTCCGGGGCTGGATGAAACTCGCGGGGGGGGGACTTCCGCCGAGGTACTCCGCCTTTGGGAATCGGCGAACGGTCTCTGGTTATTGATTCCAGAAGCCACTCGGTCCTCGCGGTTGTCTCCCCATAGGGAACAAGCGGGCAGACAGCGAGAGACTCGACGAGTCCACGAGTATTCGAGGGAATCGTAATTCTTTCGACGTCTATCCCGACATTGCCGCGTTCACTCGGGCTTCGCAAGCCAGAGGAAAGAACAGCTTCGCGGACCTCGTTTACCGTTATCGGGGATTCCAGGCCATTGTCCAGGCCCCGACTCGGTGGTGCATAAATATCCACCCTCCCTCGCCCTCTGCGGACCGAGTGATAAGTATCGTAGGCCGTGCAGGGTGCATGGTTTATGATTTAATTTTCCGCGATACGATCGCGCCGGTGAAATAGGAAGGAGCGGCTAAGAGGGTCGATCGCTGGCGCATCTGGCGTGCTTCGCGGCTTCAACGCTCCTCGAAATTGACTCGGCCACGAAAAGGAAGGCGGGCACCGGCGTGAACCGTCGGCTGACCCAGTGACACGCATCGCATTCGTTTCGCTCGACGCTTGAAAAGTCGACGGAAAAATGCGCCACGAAGACGCCGCGCCGTGAAAGTTTTATCGACCGTGCGCCACCCCTCGCGGAGACGAACCATTTCGTTCGACGTGGAAACGTATCGAGTGACGCGAGCCACCCCTCTGTTTTCCTCGAAAAAGGATGGACAGCCACGAAACCCGCCGCGTTGCTCATAAACACGGGGTGTCATTGGATTCCGTGCCGAAGCTGCCCATGCAACTTTACTTACGGCTACACGTCACCCCTGGATAACTCGCACGCAGGAATTTGAAAACGTACGATCTCTTATCTACAAACGAGGCGTACAGACGATAAAGTCCATCCATCTCCTCGCGCTCTTTCAAAATCCGGTTCCTTTGTGGGCAATCGAAAGAGGAGAGCTTTAAAGCTCGCGCGGGGGTACGATTTCCCTGGAACTTTTCGAGCTGGCTGAAATACGATTCCGCTTTGAGAACGGTCTCCCGCTGATCCGCCGGATGTGAGCGGGCGAGGGCCGGCATACATTTCCGAATGGTAGAAATATTAAGGAGGCATTAAACGCCCGATTAAGCGCCAGAGCTCGGAGACTGCGCTGGGTTACGGAAAGTAGCGATTCAGAAAGAACCGAGTCGCTGATCAAGCTCCCGGTCGAATAGGATACCTTTCTTAGAAAACCCGCTTACACTTCAACAACACAGCTGTATTTACCCCGATGCCGACGGAAATGAGATTTGCTTAGGCACTCGATCAGCCAATACGAATCTTAGAGAGCGAGCTCCGCGGAGACGCGGGTCTCGTGACCTGATTTGCAGAAGCCGCGCGAAAATCGTTCCCGCCCGAGTCACGAAGACGTAAAAGCGTGACATTTCATCTACCCGAGAATTCGACACCCCGTTCCAATTCCGCGCTAATCGATTTCAGGCCGCGCACGATACGACTGTGCTGGATTAGAATTATAGGAAACGTTGCTACGATTTGCCCACTGTACACAGCAGTTTCCAAAGATTGCGCGTGACCAAGTGTCCCTGTAATAAGGTGTAATCGAGGCAGAAGCGATCGCCATCGATATCCAGACACACCCCCGCCCCGTTGTTCCCTCGTATTGGATAAATATCGGGGCAACGTTAAATCCCATGCGGAGGATATCCTCCGTTTGATACTCGCACGCGCGCGAAATCGCTCGGGCCTCGCGAATGCGTATTAGATGGGAATTATGACAGCTGATCGCGTCGGTAGGTCTGCGTGATAAACTGACAGGCACGGCCGGCCGGGGGGTTGTTGGATTCAACCCAGCGGCGTCGAGTATCGCGAATGCGCGGGTGCAAAAAATATATCAAGTGAATTTCATCAGATCCGCAGAGAGCTTGTCACGGTCATCGATACAATGCATAAATGTTGAAGAGCTCTCTGCCCTATTCCCCCGGAATTGTGTAAAACGGTATTTGACATACAAACGAGCCTAGTGAACTGAAATACGTGGAAAAATATCGTCGGTCCAGCAGGAATGGTAGGGGAGACCGGGGCTAGTTGATACAGAGGCAGGTTGATACAGACGAATTATCTCGACACCGTATATATGTAGCTTCATTTCAATGGGATATGTGAAAATTGTTGATAAATTCTTTCCTACGATCCAGCGTACGTGGGTGTACCTTGACATTAGCAATCGTTTTTTAACTGTTTTCGGTTATAGGGTAAATCCGGGACACGCGGTCGACCTAATATAAATTGGCTATTAAAACTAATATAGATATTACTTATTTTATCAGAACAAACCTAATATGTTCAGAATTTTATGCCGATTCAGAAAAACTGGTCGATATTTGCTTTAACACAATATTTACTGTAAATCGGGTTGAAAACTGAAGTCATGACATCTGACCACCTCACCCGAGGTGCCGGGAGAAATGGTTTTCGTCGTTGACAGAGACCACTCACATAATTATTCATGGAAAATTAACAAAGGATAAAGCAAAATTATTTATGAGTGAATACAACTACGGATTCATTGATATTTAATTTGTTTACGCTAAACAAGTAAAGAACACATCAAAGAAAAAGTGAATTACCTACTGGCGATTAGCAAGGCAAATGAATACAAAAGTGAATAAATAAACTAAATAAACAAAAATAATAATAAAATAATAGTAAAAAATAAAAAATAAACAAAAATAATAAAAAAATCATAACTCGACCATCTCACCTTTCTGCAGCGAGACATGGTCTTCTCGTTAGCTTTGAGAGGAAGAGTTAATATGGCCAAATACTTTGGCTGCATTGTCCCTCAATGTCTCTACTATCTTATTATTCCAAACATTAAAGGAAAATAAACTTAGAAGTATATTTTAAATACGATTCTGTACAACCGCTGTTTGACAAAAGAGGTTAAATGTAACATCAGTTTACCTTTTATAGCCTATAAATCCAGCAAACCACAGTATGAAGCAAAATAACGGTATTCATTCAACTATTTGGCTTCTAGAGAAGTAATTGGTTTGCACTTTAATGCATTTTTACGTATAGACTCTGAAATATAGCGACACGACCAACTCTCCGGTCCGACCGCGTCTCCCGGATTTACCCTATAAAGAAAAAGTAAATAGTTGTGTTCACTTTCCAATCCGCCTTGAGACGATATAAAGAATTTTATAACCCGAAGTAATTTGGCATCATATTGAGTCTTTTGAAGGTAAGGTAATTACGTTTTGTAATTATGTTTATATGCTCTACATTTTTTTATGGACATGTTTATACATAATGACTTCCTGTGGGGTAAGTTGATACGGTTTCTCTGGGGCATGTTGATACAGTATATTAATTTTCCCCGACTACTTTTAATTTAATTTTTTCTTTATATTTCTTGGAAAATGGTTCGAAATTATATCAAAAAGACAAATCGTGGCGAAATATCGTAGGATGTTTTGGAAAAAGCGTGTGCCGAAATAGAAAAAGACTCAATATTATTAAGGCCATGCACAAAAATATACAATCATGACACAATGAGTTTATTAAGATATAGTAACAAAAAGAAGAAGACACCTCATGTTAAACTGGGATATTCCAGACATAAAAAAAAAATGAAAATAAAAGTGTTTTTCTAGGTATGTTTGTTTAAAAATCTGTTTGATCTTTGAACTTTTGACTGTTGGAAAGGTATTTAGATTTAAATTATATTGTTCAAATTTATTAGTTACTCATTAAACAGATATTTTAAAGATGTATCAACTTGCCCCGCAGTGGGGTAAATTGATACACTTTGCCTTCGTCCAAATAACATTTTTTCATTCATTTTGTATGTACTTTCTCACGTTTTCGCTTACTATATATTAAAGAGGAAGGACCAAAGTATATTTTAGCATATTTGTTATTAAGTAATTGATTCAAACAAAAATGAAAAACACTGAAAACTGAAAAACGTATCAACTTGCTCCGGTCTCCCTTACTGTTCGCTTTACGACACAGATTCGACGGCGCAATTGCGCGTTTCGGCCCACTACGCGCGGATGTAACGTTGGTTCGCGAATCGTTTTCGAACTCGTTCCAGGATCTTTGTCTGATCGGCGCACGAGTCGCTCGGCGCCACGCGTAATGGTGAAAGTTAGCAGGATTTTTAGGGCGCTCCGTCCGCGGCGACCGAACGGCGGAGGCTTCATAAATACGGAAACTTTTTGGAAGATATTTAATTTCTTCGCGGATTAGCGTATCCCCCCCCCCGGGGGAGGGTATTATACACTTGAGTTTGATAGAGAATCTCGTAATAAGATGAGAAGTTTTAATGGGGGCGCTGTGAGGTTCCAAGTTCTCAGGCAGCCTGCGAGACTTTCGCTTCGTAAATCACTCATCTCAAACAAATTTTCGCCCGCGCTCGGCGGCGAAGCGAAGAACAGCGTTCTGGAGGTTAATCCGCACGCAGAATTGCGCGGGTTCGGGCGTTCGATGGCTGCAGGATCGCTTTGAAAGCTGCGAGGGAGTATCGGAACGAGAGGGGGTTGAATCGAGCTGGGCTTGCTGAAAGGGCACGCAGGGAGAAGGGGTCAGCGAGATTCGGGATATTCCGCTGATCTCTAGCATCAATATTAGCACTAAGCTTTAGACACAGAGCTTGATTAGCAGGGCAACCGGCATTCGGCCTCTACCTACGTCCTTCCTGCATCAGACATCCTGCGGGAACATGTAGGTGTCAAGTGTAGTATTGTCAACGACATGGGCTGACACTGGCCACTCCAACCTGGCTATACCCAGCTTCAGCATTCCATTTTATCTCCTCAGAAAGTGTAAATGCTACCTATGCAGGTCGTGGCGAGTGTCCAACGCGAGAACGAGAAGAATCGCGAGTTTGAAAGTTCCTCTCGCGAATGAACGTTGCAATAAAAAGCTCGTCTAAAGGCAGCGAACATTATACCGCCATCTATCTCTCCCTGGTTATTGTATCACTGGCCGACAGATCTGAAATTAAACTCTCTGGATGCCTTTCTCTTCGTCTTGCTTCACTTTCTCCCGACGAAGCACCCCGGCGGCAACAACCCCTGCAATTTCCGCCCCTGGCGCGCCTTTCGCTAACAGCGAAACGATTCATCCCGCGGAATCGATCTCCCACCGTCTCCCTTCCTCTCTCCCCTATCGCGAAATCGCATCTGCGGTATCCGTTGAGCGCGGTTCCACGATTCGTCGATGCTATCTGGGGCGGTTGCGCCGGGGATGTAAACGAATCGAGCCAGTTATTGTTTCGCGTTTCGCCGAATGCACGATACTTCGGGAAAGATAGGAGAAGCGGAAGTCATCGGGGGCGCGCGATGGAAACTGCCGTTTAAAAAGTTTCCCTCGCCTAAAATCGCGTTAGCTTTCAGCCGCGTATCGAACATTTGATCGATGCTTTGCTCGTCGAATCCAACTCTTCTTCCCCTTTGATCGACAAATCCATAGTCCGATACTTATGTGCGCACGAAACTTTCCTTTCGTTTTTTCTTTTTTACCTCGACTCTTCGCTGATTCGATAGCAGTATTATTCGTGCGCTCTCCGATGCATCGCTACTCGCGGAAAAGCGGTTCTGCGAGCAAACACGGCGATATCGACGACGCGGCGCAATTTTTCCCAGAACAATCCACGATAACCACGCGATGACACGCGCGACGACCGATTTAACAGCTCCCTCGCAACGAGCAGCGATCCGGAAATTGAAACATGCGGCAAGTTGGGAACACTAAACTGATTTTGCAGCGGCTCCGATACCTTGGTCCCGCGATCCACGCTGATATAGGTATAGTGCCTATACGAGATATAGTGACTTAGGTGTGAAGTCACTCGGCGGGGTTTTACCCGACACCCTGCTGGGTACTGGCCGCTAAACGTGCCTCCTACTGCCTCTTGCAGGACTGTATTTAGAGAAGACCAGGACAAAACCGGGGCCTTAGGGCCTTAGGGCCCCGGTTTTGCCCCGGTCTTGGGGCCTTAGGGCCCCGGTTTTGCCCTGGCCTTAGGGCCTTGGGGCCCCGGTTTTGCCCTGGCCTTAGGGCCTTGGGGCCCCGGTTTTGCCCTGGTCTTAGGGCCTTAGGACCTTAGGGCCCCGGTTTTGCCCTGGTCTTAGGGCCTTAGGGCCCCGATTTTGGCCTAGTCTTCTCTATATACAGTCCTGCAAGAGGTAGTAGCGGGGCACGTTTAGCGGCCAGTACCCAGCAGGGTGTCGGGTAAGACCCCGCTGAGTGACTTCACACCTAAGTCACTATAGCTCGTATAGGCACTATACCGTAACAGTTACGTTCCGCGCTGTATCCCGGGGAACAACGCCGAGGCAGCGGAAATGCCGCGGCGCTTCGAGGAGCTCCTGCGGAGAAGTACAATCTCGTTTTGCAGAAGACTTGGAGAACGATACTGCTAATCGCTCCGCGGAACTCTTTCGCGGGAGTTACGGCGCCCCGAGTCCGGCGGACCGAGAAGCAAAATGATATCGGTTAATTGCATTGTCTTCTGCCAGCAGTTCCGCTCGAATTCTCTCCACCTCGGGGGTTACGGGTCTCCGAATAGAGTCCGGTCCAACTGTAAATCCAGACGCACTACTTCCCTTTTACAGTAATGCGGACACGTGGCCCGCGAAACGAGACATTCCATTTGCTTCGTTAGCGGGCAAACTTTGACTACTGGGTATCAGGCGCGAATCACTCTGCGGATCAATTTGCCCCGAACGCGTCGCGTCCACGCCGAGCAGAGGCGCGCGGGACTTATAGAAACGAAAGTTTCGGAGACTAATTTACACGGGGGGCGGGACGGGAGCGAGCAGCGTTACGAGGTTTGTATATAGTGGCAGGAAATTCTCAGCTCTGGAGTAGCAGCGCCGTCGGGGGTGGCTGATGGGCGTGCCTTTGTATACTTTGTAGCCGTGAGCGACAGATTTAGTTTGCGTAATAAGCTCGCGTTTACGCGCAGCCGCGACGGGCTCGCGGAACGAAATCCCTCGCTGCCTCCCGGTGGATCCTGAATTTAATATAAACTCGTCCATTCTTCGGCCGCGAACTTCCGCGTTTCGGCGCTGCCAGGAGCGCTCGCTCGACGATTTATTAAAGCGGCCCACGGAGGAAGAGGGAACGATTCGCGGGAGGAAGGCGCGGAGGATCGACGTTTCTCTTCGCCGCCGTTCGAACTCGCCGCGTTTCAGCCGACGCACAGTGTCACGGCCCGTGTTCAAAAAGCAAAAAATTGGGTTTTGAAATTTTGTATTTCATTTTATGGATTTGATAGTAAACAGTCCTCCGACATAGGAACAACATAACTTAGTAACATAAATAACGGTTTTAAGGTTAGTAATTACATTCAAAGTCGAATAAATAAACGCAAACTGCCACAGACTACATATAGGAAATATTTACCCACTGCATTTTTCTTGTATTTATAAGTTCTTCTCTTTCTTTTCTTTTTGAAAATAAGCAAAATATATCCCTTTTTCGTTTTATTAATTAAAAATTCTCGCATTTAAAGATGTGAATACGTACCAGTGGCTTAAATTATTACTTTTTTTTTGTCTCATCATCTAAATTGTGGAGAGAGTTAAAAAAAAACGAAACATATCGGTTCTTTCATTTTTTTACTACAATTAGTTCCTTTCATGTCCTATAATTTGGTGTAAATTTTGTCTGCTCCCGACTGCTCCCACATAAGAAAAAATTCACATAATAAAACAAAAAACTAGACAAATCTGTGCTAGAATATTTTTAGTTTTAAAATACACTGAGCTTCCAATTCCTTCAGATTCAACTGATAGTGATGAAGATGTATAATAAGAATGAATAATTTTAAATTTATTATCTATTTAAAAAATTTATTTATTATTAATTTATTTAAAAAAATAATTTGATTTTTTTTTATAATTGTTTCATATGTTTGTTATTAATTTGTGTTTAAATGTATTTAAAATAATATATATTTTATTTGTTTTACTTTTATTATGGACAAAAATATATATTAATGAATTATTTTACGTTAAAAATTATTTTTTTTGTGAATTAATATGATTAACATATCAATTACACGTAAATAACAGTATCTTAATGGAAAATTGATTTTTGATTTATTTTCCTATATACTCGTTACACTGTGCGACGGTGGGAAGAAATGACGAGTATTAAACGGGGTAACGGCTCGCGCGTTATTCCGGCATCGATGGATTCGCCACTTCGGGAGGGTGGACGCAACGACGAGTTGTTACTATTTTACTAATTCTATTTCTTACGCGCACTCCGCAGTCAGAAATTGCTAGACCGCTTTTTACCGTTAGACGGCACAACAGACCCGAGTTGCATGAAATTTTTACAGGTCTTCGCTGACCCAAATATGTGCAGACAGTGCATGACGATTCGTGGCGATTTCGTTGGATTATTCAGGCGTCTGAGAAGCCGGAGATCCCCGACAGTTACGAGGCTTGATGCCGTTAACCTTATTCGGTTTCGCTGCAATGGCACGTCGGCTAATAAAGCGGCTACTTTAAATGATGATGCTTGACCTTCGATGTCTGATGAAAATAGAGTGTCGATAGCCTCTCTGATATATTAATGAGCCGCTAACAATGAGGGCCGTCTAGACGTCTCGACCAAAGATATGTAATCACGAAGCAACGTCTGCTTGATTCCTTCGGTATATCGAGCACGAATTTCACAGAAGTCTGTCGAGGTAGGCAGGAACCTCTTACCTTCGGCTTTTCACACATCTTCTTCTTTTCAATCTCACCTGATATTCGCCTGTGAGAACAATAGTTTCTTCTTTCGTCGACGAAAACATCACTCCTCCTTTATGATTCCCTCGGTCCTTGTTTCGCGCATACATGCATCCTCAAAGGAGGAAAGCGACGTCCGGGGAGTGTAGAGTCGAAGCGGAAACGCGGGAATGCTGGACAGAAGAGTGAGGTCGGTGCGATCGCTGACGAACGCCGCTAGCGAGGCTCGAATAAATTGCCGGGCCGCCGGGAAACACCGAGTGCTAACCGATTTCGGTGGGAAATGAGCGGAGGCCCTTGTAAGCAAGAGTAACAGCCAGGATAGAGAGCGACGTTATTGGCTTCTGGAATAACCCGGGGCCAGAACGTGCCAAGACTTACAACCTATCCCCGCAGCGTTAACAATAAACAGGCGGTCGCACGGAGGGGAAACGTAACGTTATTTTCCACGTAACTCACGTTTTCCTGCAATTTCCGTGCGAGATACCTCGCGTGAACCGTGAATTTCCCTCGGAAAATCAATACGCTGCCCGGCTGTGCGCGGTCTTGCGAGGAACACGTATAAATAAAGGCGCAGTAAATAGACACAGTCGCTTGTCGAGACGCAAAAACCGGGCGCGCTGCCTCTCGAGCTATTTTTTCGCCATCCTGCAGTCGGGGAAACGGCGTTCATTACGGTCTTCCGGAAATGGAGCGGCTCGAATCGGTTGCAAGTATTCGTAACATTGCCGGGGAGCGTAGCCGTGTCGGCTCTGCGGCTCGATGAATGTTCAATTCGATGCAGCGGAACAGTGTTTTCTGGCTATTTGATATGTGCACGCTGGAGGACGGCGGTATCGTTGACTCGCACTACTTGGGCGTCTGACCAGCGCTCAAGAATAACGGTTCTGCGATGATTCTCGTTTGCCAACATCTAGGGTAGAAGCCCCAATCACTGACACATTAAGGACTGACTCTAATATTATTGCATAGTATCTGTATTTATTGACTAAAAGTATAAGTTTTTTATTTTTTTTATTATGGTTTAATATGTTTACTTCATGAAAAACATTTTGTGGGTCTTAGAATTTCTATTTTTATATATAAATTCATTAATCTAAAAAACATATTTCTAGATCTATTACTGACACCTCTAAAACGTGTGTGACTGAATTACTGACACCCCAATTACTGCCAGCTAACCTAATACTGTTTATTACTCATTTTACGGTGATGCCGTCTCATGTACATGAGCAACTACTGCTATGACAGTAATACCAAAATGCTTGAAACGCTTGTACCAATCACTATCACCCATATATTAATTAAAAAGGCTTAATTAATCGTTATATTACGATCGTTGTGACTTTCTATGATACTTCTATTGTACTAAAAAATTATTGTTTATTATGTAAATAATTTAAATATAGTAATTATAGCCCTTTCTTTAGTGCCCTGTTTTCTCTTTCACTAGTAAGGAAGTCGCCATTTCCACTGTTGTCATCAAATTAAAATTTTGTATCGTCTTATAGAAATTAATGAAAAATAAATATTAAGTGGTGCAATTTCTAGCGTATAGATTATAGGTTGAATTACATAATTCTTTTTGTGTATGACTTTACAACGTTTATTTATTCGTTATTTTCAGTAAAATAGCTTAAGGTGACAGTAATTGGGTAGGTGTCAGTAATTGGGGGTTCTACCCTATTGTGAACATTTCACACGGTGCTTCACTATTAGCACTGCTTCTTTGTTCATATGACGTATCACGGTTGCTCCGCTGCTTCACAGACACAAGCTTTTCGTCTATTTTTCTTCGAGTCGCGTGGATATTAATCCTCGAATCGCACTTTTGAGCCAGCCTGTAGATTCTTCTCGCCCTCTCCTCTTCGTTTTGCCTACTCCCCCCGGGTCTCCTTCTGTCTCACCTGCTCCCAAGCATCCCCGTGCCACTGCCCATTCTCTCGTCTCACTCAGCTCTGCTTTACATAATTTCTGTCGCTGAGCGTGGAACAGAGGCCCGCCTAACTGCCACACGCTCTCTCACTCCCGCGTGCCGCGTTGTCTGTGTGCACATTATGCCGCGCACCCTCGTTCCAGAGGTAAATTGACACGAAGGGACAGAAAATCCGCGGCGACGGTGCGCGAGCATCCGCTCGCTTATTAGTAGGTACATAAACGGGTCAACGTTGATTCATTTCTTCGAAGCTAAAGGGTCTCGGCGGGAAGACACTCGATCACTTGGCATCCTGTTCCGTTCCCCGACGGGAATACCCCCCGAACATGTGCAATGAAAGTTAGCTACTCAGGTCCATTTGTTCGCCGGATCCCGCTAACTCGCCTGACAGGCAATATTTTACCGTTCAGGAAACGTCCGGATATTTAGATTCAGGAAACGCGTGCGCCGAAAATTGTCCCGCGGAGCCGCTGGCTCCGAGTAAACAGAAGGTTCCTCGGAGTTCCTTTCCCCTCCGCTAACTTCTTTCCACTCAACGATTTCTTGCTTCGACACGCAGGCTCCATGGTTGAAATTTCGAGCAGCTTGATATCGCGCGGCGAAATTCGTTGCCTCATCCATCACTCCGATCCCCCGATACGAAACTTCGGATTATGCTCCAAAGCGTCGCAGGATTTGTAGTTATTTCATTCGTTTGAGATTAATTAAATTCACGTAGCTCGCGCGCGTCTACCTCCGATTTCTCGATTTAAACGGTAATTCGTACGATTAAACCTGAATTCACGCCCGCGCCAGCGCCCGAGCGCGCTTCGTTTATCAGCCAGCGAGGAATTATCCGTTTCCGAATATTTCGGAGGCGCGGAAGATTTGAAAGGATCGTCGCCGCCACGATCGATTTTAATCTACGAATTCCGCGCAACTTGGTCGTTATGATGTCCGGCAGCTGCAGTGGCGAGTTTCAATTAAATTGAATAATTGAAATACCAGCGGCTGCACTCCAACGTTTTCGGCGGATGCTTTCGCGACAATTTCGCGCAGTTTTTCCCGGCGGCTCGGTCGCTCTTTTGTTGTTTCAATTTTTTACAGGGTGGTCTAAATTAAACGCGGCCGACATTCCTGGCAAATTTCGTTACGTGATCGAATTAAATGTATCACTCGGCTGGGGCGGGCGTGATATTTTCGCGGGACCCTATCATCCGCGGTAGTCGCGTTCTCTGTTTTTTACGTAACGGTGGTAGTGACTTCGTAACCGAATGGCGCTTTTCGCGTCTATCGATTTCGTTGCCCGTCGAGACGTTTAACGCGCGAAAGTAACAATGCAGTGGCGGCGGGCCATCATGAAATAAAACAATAGAAACGAACGGGGCTGGCTCTGCCGCTGGCTGACCACAGTAATTTAACAAACTGCAAGGAGAGTCTGCGGTGTAACCTAGCGAACCTAGTTTGTAATGGAAACCGAACCCACTGAACAATCCGAGCCTTGTACGAAATTCTATCCGTGATCGTCGAACTGGCCCAGATTTTTCGAGTTTCACGAAGTAGAAACTGTCTGGTAATTTCGCGCTCGAAACTGCCGACCGTATGATTTCAGAGGTACCTCATATTCCTCGTTAGGACAATCACGGATACGCACCACGAGGCACGGATCAATGGACAATCGTCGGGGATTAATTAAAGTCCTGTTGGCAGTTGTTTCGTCGCGATGCAGTAAACATTGGAGCACAGCCGCGCCCAAGAATTTCCCGGGGAAGCCATTAATTTGCATCCTAATCGAGGAAATCATTATTTTCACCGGAGCATGGACCATTTACAAAGTAAACAGATTAGCCCCCGCTATGAATATTTAGCTTTAACGTTAATCCTGTAATTAATATTAATGCGGTGTTGACAAACATCACCGTTGTTTAAACTTTCGAGTTGGATTGCCCCTCGGAGATGCGCGCCTGCATTCGTCTCTGCTCGTGTCCGAATTTTCCTGAGGAGTCTCTAGAGAGAACCGTCAGGATTGTCCGATTTATTATCGAAATTCGATATCGCCGCGACAGAGAGCGCACGAAATAATCGATATTCATGCTATTCATTTAAATGAGAAGTATTTAATAACTGACGCATTCTTCCTCGCCAATTAATGACTGTTCGCCGGGAAACTTTCACTCGTTACGCCGACGACAATCACCCTCGTTAATTAAAATTCCCGTGCTGACGTCGCAATTTATTGTATCAACCGGCCGCCGAAATTATTTTTCTCCGAATTTCTGTCTAGCAAACGCTCGAATAACCGCGAACTGTGTCGAAGCTGCGTTATCGTTGGGTCGTACTACTCGAGTGTCCGACGAAGGCGGTCTGATTCCACTTGAAAAGCTCCGAGCCGCACTACTGTAATTAATTATTCTACAAATATAATTCTAGTTGAATCCTCAACGTGTAATTTGATATTTTCTTAACACGGATTCAGTTCACTTCGAGTTTTGTACCGCGCTGTAATAGTTCCATTCGCTCACCGTAGATACCTCCCATTTCCCGGTCGAGATTCTCAAAAATCGTGGTGGCGTTCGCCGCATTCCTCTCAGGGCTTGCTTCATCCACGAACGTGAAGGGTTTAGAAGTATCAAATGAATCCACTATCTCGCTGGCGTACTGAAATACGTCTTCTTAGCCCGGGGAAGGCGATTTTCCCCGAGAAACGCGTCACTGCTTGGTGTTCCCGTTATAAATAATGTCGGGACGTGAGTAACCTACCGAAAAAGCTGGCTTTCTGCGGACCATCTTTCTTTCCCTCTTGCTCTCTCCGCGTCTCTGCCTCTTCTTCGTTCGCCGACGTTCTTTCCCACCATTTCCTCCCATCTTTCCACCCACCCTTGCCGATTCCCGAGATTCTATTCGCCTCACATCGGTCCGCGGTTCTGCGAATCACCCGTAACACCATATCCTATGGTCCGCCGAGACTGTTCGGTTTTTATGCAACTTTTGACCTGCAGTGTACCGTCTACTTGAACAGCAGTATATTTCTCTGCGCGGCCTGTTCGAGACAGACGGCGAAAATATTGTAATCGGCGTATCCCGCGGCAATAAATTCACCCGCGAATCGTCGACTAATGACGAGAGTCGGCTGTAATAGTTCCGCGATATTACACTGTCTCGTCGATAACGAGCAATATTTCAATACGCCGGCCGTTATTGCCACCTGAAGTGACGGCCCTGACTGTAAATCAGTGAATCGGCCATTACGGGAATCGCGACTTCCCCTGGCCCAGCGTTACCCAACTTTGTTAACAAAGAATGCTTCCGACTCTCTGGTAACTGCACTCGGGATGAACGGAGAGATTAATCGTAGTCGTATTTAGACGGTTGTCAGCGTGCGCCGCGGAGCTGTAGAATTCTCCAGGCCGGGGAAATATATTTTCGCGTTCTCTTTGGGCGTGGATTCTGTTCCTCGTAGCTGTTTATAAGCCGAATATTAAACGTTTCACGGACCACTTGACTTCTTTCCTGAAATTCAATAGAACGCGTTCACCAGTGACCGAAGCAGAAACTGATGATGTGCGTCCCTCTTCCTCTTCCTTTCTCTGACGCGCAATTACTTAAAACTCGGCGCTCATCAGCGAGCTACAATTTTCTTGGTTATTTTCCTCGAGTGTTTTGCAGCGTATTGCCCGCAAATTGGTGTAAGAGAGCGTTGATCCTCGGCGCATAAAAATCCATTGCCTCGGGGGTTAATTTACCAGCAGCGAAACGCGAGGCTGCAAAACACGAAGATTCTGTCCGCCCCTCGGACGACGAGCAGCTTTCACGCGCGAGATTCTCGATGAAAAGCTGTCCACTCGAAGGAGTAACAAGGACGCTTCGTTCCAGTGTCCTACGCTTAGAATTCACTGTCGCTGCCGAAACGAACTCGATCGAGCGGGGATTTATCGCGGCGCTTGCTCCCCGAAAATTACCAGGCCCGACCGCGGTCGATGGGAAGAGAAACGGGCTAAGGGATTTTCCAGCGAGGGTCGAACGGTAAGAGCGTTTTCTGGTGATTAGAGTTCGGCCGACCGAAGCAACCGGCTCAAGTCCAATAAAAAACGAGAAGAGACGAGCTCAGCTCCCGGCTAGATACATACACAGGCATACAGGGTGTTCCCTGCGACTTTGCCGCCTCGATTACTCCCCAATTTTTATAGAACCCCAACGAATGTTCGTCGTTGTAACTCTCAACGTCTCAACAGCGGGAAGCAGGGAAATTTTTAACAAAATTCCCTGTCGACTGGACCAACTTTTACTTGACTTTCTTATTAAAATAAGAATCGAAACAGAGGCGACGTAGAGGCAAAGCTGCAATCGGTTGGTCCGCAGACGGACCAACATCACTTGCGCTCTGTCCCCCGTGCCTCTATACCCACGCACGAAATAAGGTAAATGTCCCAATACCTGGACATTTAAGGTACGGCGGAAACACGTTTGAGAATTGTTCAGTTATACAAGTCGATATATATATATAAACGATTTTACAATTGCATGGGGCACCGTGTGTACTTTATCATTAAAAAAAAAAAACATTATTGGGTTGAATAATTTTGTAAAATATTGAAAATTCGTAGTCCTTACAATGGCCCAAAACCTGGACAGCTGAACTAGTATGTCCCGGTGTCCCGATTTTACGGTCCCAAAACCTGGACAGCTTAACTAATATGTCCCGGTGTCCCAATTTAACTATCCCATTACATAGACACATGATAAAAGATCAGCAATTTGGAGGTAAATTAAATAAAAACAACACAATAGTTTCTTTTTGATAAACCAAAATTAAATTTTATTCATAGACATTAAATATTTTAAGAATTAAATAAAAATAAATGTTACTTTTTAACAAATTGAAATTTAATTGGTTTTATTATTTTTACTTTTTTTTTGTTTTGTGCCAATTTTTTTTTTGCTTCTAGAATAGCCTTCTTTGACTCTAGAATAGCTTTCTTGGACTCCTTTTCTTCAGCTCTCTTTAATTGAGCTTCCTTTCTTTTTTTTTTGCGCTCTTCGACTTCTTCTTGTTTAATCCGTTTAACCTGCTCCTTTTGTAAATGGTACATTTCCCATTCATCAGACGTACCCACAGATGGAATATTTTCTTTTTCTTTCCGGCTGTTTTTGGGTTTGAACTTATCAGGAAACAAAAAGTGTTTTTCAAATGGGGATTTAATTGGAATTGTAGCTTGAGCGTTATTACTGTTCTCTACAATTCACAATTAAAGAAAACATGTAAGTAAACAATAGCATTAGGCTTATGTGCCCTTTTTCCATCAAATGCCTCAATTATCAACTGTGATAATATTTTCTTGAACTGATTTGACAGGGCTGTTTTGAGAAGAAATAGTTTGAAGTAAATAATCACTTGGATAAAACCCTCTTAGAATCTACAATAAATTTTTGTACCGTATCAAACAGCTGCACTTTGCTCACAGGAAAGCCTCTTGCGCTGCACTCAAATACCCAATCACAAATAAGTTTTTCTTCCTGTTCCGTTAACACAGTGGGATGACCTTTTACAGCACTTATTGCATACTTATTGCATTTTTTGGCATATAATGTACTCTTAGGCACACCAAAAGTGCTCGCTGCTCTGCGCAACGTCATTCCACTATTTATTCCATTTAGTGCTTTAATCACAGATTCTTGACTGTACTGTTTTTCCTTATAAGACTTTCTCTTTTCTTTTGGCATATTTCTTCTATATAAGTAATTTATGGAAATCAGTAAATGAAATTGTGTAAAAAGAATAGATTATCGAATGACTAATTTTAAGGTCATATGTCAAAAAAATCTTTCAAATTAAATATGATATATTAAAAAAACAAGATAAAAAAGGGGAAGTATACTTACAGAAGGATAAGTACAATACAAAGTAATAAGCACTACAGTCCTAAGTACTAAGTACTACAGTCGCAGTTTGCAAAGATGGTCTGCGTGGTCAGGTTTCGGGCCGTTCCGGGATTTCACTGTACCGATAGATAGACACGCGAATAAAAAACTAATACGACCATAAATTTTAATAATTCAATCAGAAAATAATACTACAAAGCAACATTTTCCTAAAAATGGTTTAGTTGTACCAATATACTAAACATTATTAATAATATTCGCTTAAGAAAAAGTAGAGACTGTTTAGCAAATCAGCTAACGGCAATATTAAAATGGTGTAAACCGGTCAGTTGAAGAAAATTTATTTTTATTACGAGTGTTACGAGTTTACTAAGAAAAATATGTATATGAATATATTTAATTAAATATTTGTGTAATTGAATAAAATAGTTCTTTTATGGATAAAGCATATATTAAATGTAATAATCAGCATTATTTACACTAGTGTCCAGGTATTGGGACGTGTCCAGAGATTGGGACATTTACCTTAGTAAACGAGACTATATTCCAGGCATGAAATATTCATCAGTCACATTTATATATTCCACGTCGCACGAACAAATCATTCCCCGCAACCGTAAAAATGACAGGGACATTTGGGGGTTGCGGTGTCAGATGGAGCACCCTATACGTGCAGGTGACTGTCATGGATTTATCGATAGGTTGAGCCCAGGTTAAGACTCGCCGGCCAGTGTGGGTGAGAGACGGTGGTCCGTGTGTATCGGTGGACGACGAATCCGGCCGGGCAATCAAGCGTGTGCCGTAGAAACGGCGCAGTTGTTAATTGTTGCTGCGGCCTGTCTGCGGAATGGCCATCGGCGAGCGTTCTAAGATTTATTCGCGGCATCGGCCGCGTATCGAGCTCGTTCCCTCGTAATCTTTTAATCCGCAGTTGCGGCAAGTACACCGTGATTTTCGGCGGGGATACTGGTCGGATTAGCCCCGCGCAGACGAACCCCGAACCGGAGAGGAAGCAGATTTCCATCAAGTGTGCTCCACCGTGAAATATTTACCACTCGAATCGGGGCGGGTTGCTCGACTAATCCTCAGACGCTCGACCTTCGACAGGCTGCGAGCACCGGCGAGCCCCACCGACTTGGGCAACTTTGAACAATTAGATGTACAGGTCGCTTCACACTGCGAGCCTGGGTTCAGTTGATTCGAGGATCGGTTGGATATTTGCAGCGGGCGATTTTCAGGGCGAAGATTATGGCAGGGGCGGGTTTTCGGAGGAATAGATTCCTGCAGGATGCTTGTTAGGGTGGTGCTTATTCGACCGCAAAAATTCTTTTTGTATTTTTTCACGAGGCATCGTGTCAATGTGCTCACCCTTATGAGTAAGCAACGTGGTGTTTATTTGATTTTTTTCAATTACATATTAGGGGTTGCTACCAGGCATTGAATTCCGTGTTTCCAAGAGAAAAATGCAACTTTCCTTTCGACGTGTTATATTTTTTAAACACATTTACTTAACATTGGAATATTATTACAAAGTAAATTTGTGAGTCAACAGCTTTTACTTAGTATAGCAATACTTACTAGCCAGAGCTGGTAAAAGGTGGATTACCATATACTATTCTTGATATAATGATGCAGAGGACCTGGTCTACGAATTCATCTTAAGTAAAAAATAGGGGAGAGGCTTGCAGGTTGCCACCCCTAAGCTTTTTTGATCATAACTCGTCATAAAATTAACGTATCGTTGATTTATGGTATAAGTTGGAAAGAGGAAGTGTTGAGCTACAATCCTGAGCTACAAATCATGCAAACTCTCGAAAAAGAAAAATTATACTGCAAATTATCGAAAGTATCTAAAATTGTCTCCTTGAAATTTCGGCTCGCAGGTTGCCACCCCCAAAAAATTGCTAAAAGTGTAAAAAAAAACTCAAGTAAAAACCTGATTCAGAAAACTTTTCAAAATTTATTAAGTTTTATTAATAAATTATATTATTCAGATTTTCTTGACCTGCGTGCTGCCATACTAAAAATTTATAAAAATGTAAAAAATAAACTTTATAATAAAAAATTCACTTCAAACTCAATGACATTTGAGTGTAAACAAGTGGGAAAGAGAGAGGTGGCAACCTGCAAGCCAAAAAAGGAGGCAACTTGCATTCCGACGCATTTTTAGGAAAATATGAGAAAAAATGGTCAATTCATGATATGTTTGGAAATCTGTTTGGCATATGTAAATTAGATAAAAAAGACAACACAGTACGTATAGTTATCTTGAATTGTCGATGAAAATGTTCAATTTACGAGCACAAGGAAAGCACACAATTTCAATAATTCAGTTTCTTGACAAACACTATATTACCCTTCGCTCAGCAAACACAGCGTTATTGCGTCTGTCCGCTCCAGAGGTTATAAAATAGTGACACCTACTCTTTTAACGTCGATTTTCGTCAGAGTTGAGGTTCTGACACTGCTAGAAAGTCGAAATACAGCAGGGGTGGCAACCTGCAAGCAGTGGCAACCTGCAAGCCTCTCCCCTACAATTTTATTTAAAATATTAATAAGCGGGGTCGCAACCTCCAAAACATCATGAAATGTAATAAAATTCTAACCAGACCCGGTTTTCAGTATAGAGAACAAAATGCTGCTCCAGCAATATTTTAAAAGTTGGATTTTAAGCACCACCCTAATGCTTGTAAGTATCTGTTCATGAATACGTGGATCCAGTAGATTGTACCGACTGCGTGGATCTTGCACTGCGCTCTTCCAAGAGCTCCGCTTCCGAGTCGTTCCGCTTATCTTGGCGAGGAACGATTAACAGGAGCGTCTCACTTCTGAATGCAAGCCGTGGAGCTCCCCGAGTCCCTCCATCTTTCATCCCGACTCTGATTAAATTCGACAGAAAGTTAAACGTCCGCATCGGGTGAATCGAGCGGCGTGAATGCCACGAAGGGACAATCACTCACGGCCCCGCAGCCAGGGCATCGTTTAAAAGTCGCGGCGGACATTGAAATCCCTGTCTCGCGCAGCCCTCATCCCGTTACATTCACCAGCATATCTTCCTTGATACACGCTATAGGTCCGCGCCGTCTCCGGCGGTGTTGTGACGCATTTAAAAAACGCCAGACCCCCCCTGCATCTGCCATTTAAAAGTTTCCCTTAATACAAGCATTTTACGCGCTAGTGCCTTTCAATTAAATTCCGGGGGGGGGGGGGATGTCTGCCGGCGGTGGTGGTTTCGCGCGGTCGAAGGGCGCGCTTTTCCTTGGCCGAGCTCCTTGCAACCCGCCGCGCACCGCCCTCTGTTTCGTCGCGCCGAGGGGTGAGAGACCGTCTTCAAAAAATCGATGCCGCTGGGTAGACAATTTAAATCCACCCCCGCGGCCGTAAACCGCCGCGATCCGTTAACGATGCGAATTTCCCTCGCGGCGCGTGAAAAGAGGCGAAGCTTACGGAGAACAGAGGCTTTTGAATCGAGCCCGGCTCTTGTACGATCACAGCCGCTTGTTCAACGAACTCTTTCGGGCTCGCTCACTAATTTGCCGTATTAAAAAAACCCGCGGAGCAGGGGGGAAGAGCGCGCGAGGAGGAGGGTGGGAGGGCGGGAGGGAGGGAGGGAGGGAAAAGAACCCGCGTGTCATTAAGCCTCGCTGCTTAATTGGGTTAATGAGGCGATGGACCCGCCGCGCGAAATGACAGGCCCCCCGTTATTCGAAGGACCCGCTGCTCCGGAAAATTCATTAGGAAAAGTCTCCCCGCCCATCGCGGCCTCGTAAACGCGCCGCGTTTCTCGCGCTCGTTCCCTTTACTCGGATTTCCGTTAACCCACCGCGGATGGCTCGTGGAGTCTGACTGCTAGAACCGCGTGTCGAGAGCCAGACGCGGAACGTGGGTCAGCGTTGCGAAGGGATCCGAGTAACGGATACGTAGAGAAGTAGCGGAGCCGCAGATAAGACTCGCAATCAGTGATACAAGTAAACGATTTGTGCGGCGATCCCTGCCAGCCCGTGGGTTTCACTTCCCCACGAGTTCCTCGTGGTTGTTCGCTGGAGTCGTGCTCCTAAAACGCTGTATTTTCAATGGAAAACTTAGAGCCGACGAGTGCATCGGGAATAAATGTCTGGTGGGGAAAAAACGTTGGGTTTCCGCGGCACGAAACGACGCATCCGGCATACATTTCGACGCGACGGCGACGCGGTGCCGTGAAAATCCTCTGGAAGCGCATTCGCCAGCAGAGCCGCGCGCGTGTTAGACGTTGAGAGCCGTTGAAATATCTTTCCCTGTGTATGTATGGCGCGCGTCAGTTGCAAAGCCGATATATCAGCGGCGCCGCGTATAAACACGAGTAAAGGGACTGCCTCGCGCCCCTGTCACCACCCCCGTTCCAACCCCGAGAACCACCGAATTTTGATTCCTATCACCTCAAGTCAGATGCAGCGGCCTTTAAATCTCCGTGCAATGGAATTTCACAGTTTCCCGTGCGAGTCACTCCGCGACCCGTGCACTTGCCACCTCTGGAAACGCGCTTCCCCGCGAAATCTAGATCCTCCCACCAATTTGCTCGAACTTTAGATAATTGACGGGGATTAGGAGATTAAGAGTAATGGAGGCAGGAGTTATTACGCGCTAGGAAAGAGCCAGTGCAGCCAGAATGCTTCGCCTAAAAAGGGGAGAAAACGCAAGGACCATTCGGTTGCTAAGGTAAAAGACCCAATACGTGGACACGTCCCAGTAGCTGGACACTGGTGCAAATAATACTGATTAGTACATTTAATATTCGCCTTATCCAAAACAGAACTATTTTATTCAATTATTCAAATATTTAGTAAAATATATTCATATATATATATATATATATTTGGTATATTTGTAACACTTTCGTAAAAAACAATTTATTCTCTTGAACTGTCCGGTTTACAGCATTTTAGTATTGGATTTATCTGATTTGCTAAGCAGTCGATGTTACACACGACTACACATAACCTTAAAATTAGTCATTCAATAATAGATTCTTTTTACTCAAGTTTGTTTACTGATTTGAATAAATTACTTATGCAGAAGAAATATGCAAAAAGAAAAAACTATTGTGTTGTTTTTTTTATTTAAGGTAGTACTACCGACACGCCTTGAGTCAAGTGCGTGTTAGATCGTCCTTTGACTTCCGTGGTGATTTGATTTGGCAACGTAGCACGATTGATTGTGCAGTTCTCTTCTGCTCGCTTGAAGCTTGAAGTTAGCATTACATAGAGATATAGAATTGTGACGTCACGACGGGTGTTAGTGTACGAGTGTTGTATAGAAAAATGAGTGATTCGCCCTCGACCTCGAATAAAAGTGAAAAAGTAAATATGAATAAGAAAGAGAGAAAAATACTTTTCTGGAAAGGAAAACTTGTAGCAGAGAAGGTATTCAATAAAAGGGTACAACAAACTGAAGTAGGTAAACGCTTGCACATAGTAGGATTTGATAAACAAAATCCTAACCTCGAAAATAATGAAAAAGTAATCATGGAACGCCAAACTCCTCAAAAACTTTGTAGAAAGTGCAAATCAGTACTTTCGATAGAAGATTTGTATAATACTATTTTATTATTTATGGATTAATTAATCTAATTCTTTTAAAATTCTGATAGAAAGAGCGTCGAGTATCGCTTGTACATACTAAGCGCATTTCAAACTGCGCGGTCTTACCAACCTCTTTGCGACGTTTCCAAATCGTGCGTATAATGACCGATGAGTACAGATAATTTTATTCATTTGCTTATATTAGCTATAATGCATTATGTTTATGGAATATTAAATCTATATTTCTCTCAGTTTCATCAAAAACTGAACTGGCTATTAATGTGAATTTTTGTTGAAAACGTCAGTTTCCATAAGACTACGTGTTAATAGTGGAAACGTAAAATTGTTAATAACTTTTTTCTGGGTTGGTGTAGATTTCCAAAAATTTACATGAGTCAGTGTAACGTCAAAACAAACGACTGTACAAAGTTTCAGAATTTTCTGAACAGTATTTCAATACCGGTAGTACTACCTTAATTTCTCTAGAAAACATCCAAATTGCTGATGTTTCGTTATGTGTCCATGTAATGGGACAGTAAAATCGGGACGCCGGGACATACTAGTTAAGCTGTCCAAGTATTGGGCCATTGTAAGGTCTATGAATTTTCAATAATTCATAAAATTATTCACTCCTACAATATGTGTTTTTTTTTTAATGATAAAGTACACATGATGCCCCATGTAATTGCAAAATCGTTTTTATATAAATCGATTTGTATAACTGAAAAATTCTCAAATGTGTGTACGCCGTACCTTAAATGTCCAGCTATTGGGACATTTACCTTACTTGGAGTAGAAAGAGCCGACACTGTCGAGGCTGTTTCGAGCGTTACGGCACGCTGTCGAGAGCAAAAGGTGTTTCGGTATCTGCGCGAATGGCGTAGCGACGTTTCCCGGTTGAATCGACATCTCACCCCCAGCAACCTTTCTCGCATTGTGACGCGGGCGTGCGGTGTATAAAGCGGCGGGCGTCTTGAATTAGTTTATCCACATGGATCGAGATGGCCGGCGCATGCTTCTCGTAGATCACCCGGATCGCTTTCCATTGTGTTCTTCGTTCGACCCGCGGCCATTCTCTACGGTTTGCATCTGAATGTGCCCCTCCGCCTCTCTATCCCCCACGGCCATTCTGTCAGCTGCCCTCCTCGCGCGTCGGCCATTATTAAATTATCCCACGCTTGACGCGCGAATGCCGTTTTCAACGAATCGGCTGCTTTTCAGCTGTCCGCGGGCACCGCAGCCAGATCTTTCAGATCGAGATACAGCCGTGAAAATGGCAACGGAAAGGACCTCTGTCACTGGATGTCCCTCGGGTATTCAACCGCCAGCTGTCCCCGTCTTATTCTAGTTCCCTCCAATTCGGTGTCGTATTTTTTCGCACACTCGGACGATTGTACCATTTCGAAACGATAATAGAGAGCTTTCGGTGTCAAGCGGCCAGTCTGCCTCTGAAGTATTATTTGCTACGCGTGACAAAGCATCGGCCGTGTTCATTCTCGTAATACACCGGTTACACGAATAGTTAGTTTCTCGTTCGGACTAAATAGTTGAGCAGCACCAGCACCGGTCCGTTGGCTCGTGTACGTCGGCGACGAAATGGGCGCGCGACGCGCCCATGTCGCTGGGAAAATGTTGGCGTTCAGTAGCAGCCGCACCATTTGAATAATTATAAGCCATAAAGGGCGGCGTTTGTCATTCCTTTCCGGTGAATCGGTCGTTGTCCTCGCCACGCCACCGAATCAAAATCTCCACCCTCCCTGGCCGGGCGCCCTGCCCCTTTGTCGGCTTTTAACTCGCCCCCCCCCCGGTGAGCGCGGTTTTTCTCCTCAAATGGCCGAGAATTAATCCGCGTTTGGCGAGCATTCATTCGCGACGATTTACGCAAGAACACCGCGGCTTTTTCCACGAGAAAGGCTTCCCCCGCGCCACGGGGCGGGTGTAAAAAGTGTTGGTCATTAGGAGCGGGGCAAAGCGAAAAACAGAGAGCTCCGCGGGAATCGTCACAGCTCTCCCGGTGTTTCGATCACGAAATGGCTATGGCGACTGTTCGCTGCGTTTCCGCGTCCCTCTTCGAGCGTCGATTAATTCGCGGCCCCCTGTCATCAGGCGACAGTCATATTTTTCACCCTCCCCGCGTCTGTAATTTCCAGCCGTATCCGCGGCACTTTCCTCGCTGCCATCGACGGGACAGAAGTATCATCGATCGTGAACGAGCCAGGCCCGTGCCGGAGGCAGGATGTATGGTGTGTCCGGCTATGGCAATTCATTCTGCCCCGATTTATCTGAAAAGCCGCGCTGCCAAAGATCCACGGGAGATGGATGCAGGAGACAATTGATTTTTTTTCCCTCCACACTCCTCTCCCTTCCGCGTGTACACACGTACACCAGCACCAGCCAGCAGTGCCACCCACATCGTTTCAGTCCTTGCAATCTCCAATCCTCCTACGTTGTCACGCGTCAAGCGGTACACGATCCATAACCTGCGACGCTCGAGGGAGGGTCGCCCCCGTAAATCTAGCCGGTGCTCTAAATTAAGCCGCATCTCGCCGGCTAAAAACAGTACACAGGGGGTTGGCAAAGCCGTGGAAAATCGGCGGTGAACGTTGATTTTGTTGTCGCGCCGTTTATACCCCGTCATCCCTTCCATCGACCCCGAGGCAACCTTAACGCCATTCTAAGGTACTCCGAATCTACTCTATTCGGTCGGCGAGAGGGATGCTTCTTCGCCGGGTGCGACTATAATTCTATGTCCATGGATTTTCCAGGTAGAAGTGGAGGTGTATCATTCGAATGCAGGAAGGAGAGTTGACTCTTTTCATCTATCGCGGCGATATCCTTTCACACTGTTTCCGCCCTCGTTAGAGCGACGCGTTATTAATTTTCTTTGCACCCTTTCACGGCTAACAGACGCAGCCAGCAGATGGACTAGAGAGTCGGTCCAATTAATGCTCCATCCGTGTGTATAAAAGCTTAGTTAGTGGTCGCGCGGCGCGCACGATATTTGATTAGCCCAGTTGCGAGGCTGGAGCTGCACCAGGACACCCGACGATGACGACGTGCATTCATGCCCGGTCCTTTCAATGAACGCGCGCAAAGTTTCCATAAATTTAATAAAGCAAGCGATCCGTAGTTGCCAACTGTTACTCCGCGCTCGCGCTGCGAGCAGCGCGAGCCTGCCGGTGATTTAAACCGGTGACGTTATACTCCTCAGAATTTAATATCGACGAGACGGGTTCCGCGATTCTTTCCCAACGTCCCCGACGATCCTGTTTCGGGGATGCACGTCGGGTCGGGCCCTCGTAATTGTTTCCTGTCCCCCAGTTTGCCGCAATGGCTTGTCGAAGCGGGCTGGGCCAGATTGATGGATCACAGCCGCTGGTCACGGCGCATTATTGGTTCCATTATATCCACTTCCTGGAGCCGCAACTGACTGCCGGTTAGACAAACTGCCGGATCGACTGGCCCCTGTATCGTTCAACCAACTTGATCGCCCCGCTGCCCGAGACTCTCCTCCGCCCGTCCACTTTTTCCCCTGGCGTTTACTTTAGTCGCTGAAGCGTCCAGGGAACAGATTGCTCGTTAAACAATAAATCCGTCGGTTGGCCGTGGCCGGGCAAAGTGCTGAGAACCGCCCTAGGACAAAAACCGGGGTTAATCTTGTCTGCGGTGGTACGTAGCGTTGCTCTTTGGTCTCTGGTGCTTCGTTTGCCCGTTGATGGATGGTATCGATCTCTCCCCGAGCTCGATATCACCGCTGACGACCGAGCAGTTCCGCTTTCGTAAATTGCCGGAACATTAGGAAACTGTTGGATGGAGAAGACAGAAAGGGCTGCGACGCTCAAAGAAGAAGTATCCCCGAGCACATTCTTATCGTTCGTCTAGCTCCTCGGACATAAATCGGCCAGAATCCTCCCCTTAAATTCTGTTAAGGACATATCGACCCGCGGACCTATATCTGCTGACCCCAGTCTCCGAGGAGATTGACAGGGGGGTGTGCTGTTGGAACAGTACACGAGGCTCTCGACGGGAGTGGATACAAGGAAGAGTTGGCGAAGGGATCCCAGGGAAGGAAGTGCAACGAAAGGGATTCGAGGGAAAGGCCGGGAACGTACGGAATTCCGGTGTAATTAACTCGGTGGCCAGTGGGTGGAGCACGCCCGGGAACGAAGGGGGATGATAATGACCGCAGGGTCGCCTTATCTACGGTCGGCCGACCCGACGCTGTCCAGATAAGGGGTCCCGCGAGGTCTTCGGCCGACTTTAGCCGTCTTGACCCCGCGCCCATTTTTCATTTGCTAATACGGCGAAATATGTAGTCCGTCAACCGGGGCGATAAAAACTGATGCGAATATGGCGATCGCGTCGCTCAAAATTCGCGGCATGTAATCACTCGCTACAATTGCCAGCGAGGTGGCGCAAACTCGAAATTGCTTTCTCGTAATGCGACAGTTCGACCGGAGCACGCAGTCGCGTTCAATTTTCATTTTTCCTCCCATAAATCCCGCTATAATTGTCGCCGCGTTGCAAACACGCACGGTTCAAATGGCCGAGGGAAAATCAATAAATTGGTGCATTTCGGCGCATTAGTCAAACAGACGGAAACGTTGATACGCAACGTCACTAGGGCGCGTTTGACGCGCGGCGTTGAAATAGAAGCGAGCGCGGCCATAGCCGGCGATAGGTCTTGACGTTGGCATTCGGTAAATTCGCAGCGAACGCGTAAATTATTGAATCACGATACCACTGCGCGCGTAATGAATGCAATCAGCGACTAAAGAAATCAAAGATCGGTGGAAACAGCGAATTTCGGGTGGGTTTATTCGTTTATCCTTGGCTCGCGATGAGCTTGGCCCGCGATATCGATAGCGGCGCGGTAACGCCGGGCGAGTGAAACGCACGGATACGTATAATTTCGCACATTAGTGGAAGCACGATGAGGCGTCGCGCAAATTCGCGGGCGAGCCGATCGATAGCGCCGGCCATAAAATTGCAAGTACGCGCAAGCGAGCCTCGCGGACGCGCAATTGCAGCGGCACCGATTGTAATTTTACCGAGCTCGCGCCCACGAAATCGTCCGTATTTCACGAATATTTATTTACCGACCGACGCGGGACGCATAAATTTCATTTGCATATCAATAATGAATACACCTTTTCATGTAATTCGTCAATTAACCGGCACGCGGCGGGGGGAATCGATGAAATGGAAACAACGTGACGATTTATCATTCATCGTTTGTTTACACACCGCCGGCGGCCGTAAATGTTTAATAACCTATTGTTTGCAAACTTTTTCCGCTTCGATTCGACCTGCAGGCGTATAAAATGTGTTCACCTCCGAGCTTCGGAACGAAAGAAGTCGGATAGATTTTTCACCGGACTCGATTAAGCTACGATTAGAGGGATAGATGCGATTCGACGCGCGTAAGGTCTGCGCGTGTCCGAGGCGGTTTCGATTCAGAGGTAACGAACGAACATCGAGAGGCTTAGATCTTCGGATAATACGGGGGAGTAGCTCCTCCAGGCGTGTAGGTACACTGATAATGGCCCTAGGTAGGTCAGCAACGAAGCGATAAAAGTTCCTCAAGAGAGCTTCTCTGTCCCTTCCCCTCCCTTTCAGCGACACAACAATGCCGTTCAAGCCCTCCTTTATGGCTGGTTACGCTCTTCTCCACGGCTAGTAAATGACTCCGTCTGGCAAGCAACTTACACCTTACCATGTACCATGATTCGCTCGAGAAGTTAACGCGAAAGCATTATGAGATAACGACAAGCACATGTCTTCCCTGCGCGTCCTCGACGCCTCGCGTAGACGAATTCCGCGAGGTTCAGCTTGTTCGATCGTGTTACTAACCAGAACAATGTCACGTTTCGTTTCAAATATCGCTCCGCCGTTACTTCTCGATGTGGTTAGGTCTGGGTTCGAGGGAGAGGATGAGAATGAAAGTAGTAAAAATGATTATCCTACTCGGATCAACCTTTAACAAGGCACTCGACAAACTTTTGCAACTACGCTGCGTATGAGTTTATGGTGTTTAAACCGTCTAACCAAATTTAAGTATTGTTATTTTTCCTTTGTTTTTTTCTTGTACTTTAATGGGACTTTAACCCGTGTATGTTAAATATTATTACAAGCATCTAACAAGGGGACTTCCAGGTTTCGCAATTTTAGAAAATTTTGATACTTAGTGTACGCGAAGGAATTCTGAGTTCCCTTATATACAGGGTGTTCCTCTACGTATGGTCAATACTCTAGGGGTGATTATACGGGCAAAAATCAGACGAAAATCAAGAGTGACGAAGTTGCGGTAAAGGCTTAGTTTTCAAGAAAATTGACTTTGAATTTCACCTAAAATCGCGTGCCTTTACCGCTTTGGGAAATTAATATCCGAGTGAAGAGACCTTCACGTACACTAAGTATCAAAATTTTCTGAAATTGCCAAACCTGAAAATCCCCTTGTACGTATTAAAAGTTATGGGAGGTTACAGCGACGAATGATTAGAATGGAATAAAGCACGATGGAAGGCGAGCGAGGTAAGAGAGCGGGAGTGGAAACGGATCGTTTCTAGTCAGACACAGCCTATGCCTGCCATAATGCTTTCTCGCGGGCGCATTCTTTTCAACATTGATTTCAGTAGTGGTCGCCTAGACTAGTAAATGTGTTAATCGAATATGCGCGCGAATCTTTCTCCCCAGAATTCTAGCAGCAGCCAGTGCAGCGAGATCGGACGTTTAGGTGAAGCTTAACGGTGAAATATATGGTTTCAGGGGTGGACAAGGCGTACGATGCTTAGGGATGCTTGGTCGAACGACGGTGGGAAAGGCTGGTGGCGATGGTGGTCTAGGCTGGGCGGATTGCTGGCGATGGCGACGGCCATTTCCTGTCTTGTTGCCCCGTTTCCGGGTGCCTCGGCCAATCCGGAAGCGAAGCGTCTCTACGACGACCTGCTGTCGAACTACAACCGCCTCATCCGCCCTGTTGGCAACAACAGCGATCGCCTCACTGTCAAAATGGGGCTACGCCTCTCCCAGCTCATCGACGTTGTAAGTAAACTCCACTTAACCCATTACCTGACCGCGCGAATAGCGTTACAAGCTACGGTTACGAGATACGTGGAGCAACGGCACCTACGTCAACTTCCCGCAGCCCCGATTCCCCTTGGGAAATTCCACTCTGCTACTTCAAGTTTTCTAAACACCGATTCTAGTCTTTCCTTTAATTATCGACTACGCACTTGTTCGCACCCTCTGCCCCGGGCGCGAAAGATTGGTCACTCGCGCCTCGGTCCCCGAAACAATTCATCTCCGCGTATCGAGAAGTGCAAAGTAACAGCGTCGAGGGACAAGCGCGACCGTTCGAGGAAGATGGGATGGAAAGTGGCCGCGTGAAAATTCCGAGACTGGGAAATATGAAAACTATCGAGGGGCCCAGGCAGCTACGACCAGCAGCCAAGTATACCTAAAATATTCCAGGGAAATTCGGTGCGCCCCGTGCCTGGAATATTTGTTCCGGTATTCTCGTTGAGCGTGGTCGTGCAGCAAGGCTACGAAGGCTAGCTGGGAAACTCGTTCGTGCCCCGACACGTACATCGTGTGGCGTATGGATTATGTAGGAGATGCTGCCTCGATATACCGCTCGCGTCCACGTACTTGCGGCGATAAGTTGAATTCCGGGAGTTTCTAGCCTCCCCCACGACTCGGAATCGGAACTAATTTACAAGCGAGCGGGGGTGATCCATAGCACTCGAGCCATTAATTGCCATAATCCGATCGCAAGCAATCAATCGCGGCTCGGCGAGCCGTTCGCCAGGGCCTCGAGACCGGTCACCAATATACTCCGGGCCATCTTCTCGACGGATCAATGTGCTACAATTACGCGATTGTCTCCCCTTCGCCCCTACCCCGACGCTAGACCACGCATTGTCTCCTTGGTTATTACATTCGTGTTACATGCTTATATAGCACAGGCCCGAATTTCGCTTGTAATTACCTCGATCACCAGCGTCTATAGACTAAATACGTGTTCAACCGGTCATACTATAATTAATTTGTTATCGACCGTCGCCCGCCTGGCCAATCCCAAACTCGATTTGACCACGAGTCTTTTCCATCGCGAGACAAACATCTCAGAATTAACGGAAACAGTCGCGAGAGATGAGATATTTGAACATGTATCATGAAACTTGCCTCGCGAGAGTCAGAGTTGGGCATTATTCGGCTAAATTTTTATTCGAATAAGTATTCGAATAAATTTGTGCGAATACATTTTTATTCGAATAATCTTCGAATAAAAAATTCGAATAAAATGACATTATTCGACAATAACGAATAATTGTTTATATGACTGAAAATTTATTCGAATAATTTCTTATTCGAATAATAATTTATTCGACTCAACGGACGAATAAAATGATCACGTGATTTCGGCGATGTATCATGAATCATGACACCACTGACTGATACCCATGAAACCTAATGTTTTAGGTTAAGTAACTCTTGTCATAGCTCGCACTTTGCAAGAAGATGTAAGACCGCGGTACTATATAGAGTGGCGTTTTGATTTATTTTAAATAAAATTTGCTCACGGCAATCCATTTAAACTAATGAAAAAATCAATCTCTTCAAATTATAAGCGTTCATTGGACGTTTTTAAATACATACAAATAGTCATGTGAATATTCACATATGCATATATTCAAAGTTAGTTATAGAGCAACTGTACCAAGTTATAATTAAATTAGATAACATTATATCGCATTGCTTGAAAAATAACGTGGCTTGTTACTTCCACAATTAGAGACTTATGTATGTTGTGCCCTGGCAATGCCCAAGACACACGTAATACACAATCACATAATCTGATAATTCTTTATCCTAAATATCGCTTAAAACCGATGGCCGACGCCTCCAGAAGAGAATACTTCTTTAAGGGGGTATAGGACTATTGAAATCTCGAAAAATCGACTTTTTTATTATTATCAATTCTGAAAGTGCCTTGCTTTGTGAACATTTACAATAATGTATCGCGAGGAAATTCGAATAATTACGGAAATTATAGCGCTGAACGTAATTGGGTGCACCGTCGAGTAACGGCCTCGCAGAGCGATATTGGCGTATAGGACTTAACTTTGAAGCCGTTTATCTTGAAACTATATTTTCAAACACGGTGTACATCATAACCCTTGAACAAATGAATATTTTCACTTAAAATTTTAACCGGAGCTGTAGAATTCCTTTCTCTATCGTGTGGAATTTCCGCATCAACATTGGATGTTTGTAAACACTTTTTATAACTGATTAAAGACGATTTTTTCCCATAAACATGTGGAAAAAACTTAATTCGTGTGTAACTTTTAGAATTTTTGTTTAAATTCGCCACCAAAGTTCCACACGATATGTATTAGTGTAGAAACTAATCGTCCCACAGCATTTTGCTTTTAGATGATTGGTTCACCTGGGACTGTGTACAGCAATTACAGCTGCGCGCTACGCGGGACCATCGTTAGCGTCAAATAACTTGAATAATTGTCAACATTCTGACAATTTTTTTATTTTACATTACTCGTTAATGCGTACATAAAAAACTGTGAAAAGTGCCAGTATGGTGATTATTTGGTATCTAAGCAATCCAACCGACAAGAAACCGTCGAGTTCAGTCGTTCAATAGTCCTATACCCGCTTAAGGCGGGATTTCCTCGGCTCGTTCAGACGTATACGCACACTTCCAGACACACACGTCCAAACGTATGTTGGACACAGTACAGACTTCCATCGATAGATGCCGGGTATCACATTTATTCGTCGTTCATTCAGGTCGAATAACGAATAAACTCTTATTCGAACGAATCTGGCTAGAATAACGGTACAAATTTATTCGCGAATAACGAATAATTTTTCGTCGAATAAAATCGTCATTTGTTATTCGCGAATAAATCTTGGGGATTTATACGAATCCGTATTCGAATAAAAATTTAGCCGAATAATGCCCAACTCTGGCGAGAGTCTAATTTTTATGAAACTAATGACAAAGTAATTCAAGAATAATAGAACAATGAAATAACTGTCACGTGAGATTAAAGTCTCGCGCGAGATATTTCCACCTTAAAACATCCACATTCATTCACGAGCTGCTTCCACTTTACACCGCGTCGATACATCTTCTGGAAATTTCCACGTAGGGTAGACCGGGGGCGGTAGTAACACTTTGACTTTGGAATACGATTACGCAAAAACTATTACAGTTACAACAAAAGTTTTTTTACGAAAATTTTACTTATTCATCTGACATTATTTGAGCCACAACAGTTTCGCTGTGTGCCAAGTAATATTCCGGTTATTAATAAAAAATGAGAAGCGGAGAAAGTGTTACAACCGTCCCTGACCCCGGGTCGGTTGTAACACTGCATGGAGTCGATAGTAGCACAAATATAACTTTACAAAATTAAAATATTTATTGATTTAAATTATAATAATAAATGAAAAAAGTAAAATCTATAATAAATTATGTGGTATCGCAATTGTGGCAGATATAAAAGGCGTTTTGGCTGGTGCATTCTTCATCTGCTCAATCCTTACATTCAGTATATTGCACCCATTTTCCATTTGATTTGCTTGTGCTATGCTATATGATTTCATGCAAATAAGACAATATTATTCGCCTTCTTTGTCCCTATTCAGTTCTGTTGCGGTAAAACCGACCCCGACTGCCGATGTTACAATCGCCCCCGACCATGCTTTTGAACTTAAATTATAAATTTTGACTAACGAGACGCTTAAAAGTGCCAAGTAACGATCAATATTAGTTTAAAAAAGGTCGAATTACAGATTAAAAAATCGAACAAGCACATACTTGCAAAGGGAGTGTTTATATTACAATTTTAAGTCAGTAACGAAAAGTTACTTTGGGGTATCGAAAAGTTATTTTCTTCACTATCCATGTCTATTGCGTATCTGTACTTTTAGGGCATGGATGTGTATATTCCAAATGTCATTCTTCATCATATATCCAAAATTGGTGTTAATATCTATTATATGTTTTGAGATATTTAGCGTGTTACATTCGCCCCCCTGTTACTACCGCCCCCGGTCTACCCTACTCGCGGAAACTCTTCCTGCACGATGCCACCTGCATCCTCGTCCACTCGGTCGCCGCAGAAGCGTCTCGGGTTATCAGAGTACACAAAACTTGCCGGCGGAATTCGACAAAATTCTCGGCCGACTATGTACAAAGGACGGAGGGAATCTAATTGGCCAGCTGTCGTGCACGTGTGTTGTTATAAACTGGGGCGCGTTAAAATTTACCAACCGCCTGGGATTATTCGATTAAACCTCCGTTCATGGTTGTTCGCGCGACGCCCCGGCGCGTTATATTCATGCGGCGAGTTAGTTATCGAATTAAAATTCACCGGTCGAAACACGACTCGGCGCGACGCGAAAAATCTATCCGCGCGACGCCGAAGCAACAGATGCACGCCTCCAGCTACCAGTGCGTCGGTGAGCAGAAATTTGAGGTCAGGGGGATCGCTATGGGGCTCGATTCGAGGAGTCGC
The DNA here is from genome assembly GCA_946251845.1 of Andrena fulva. Taxonomy (NCBI): domain Eukaryota; kingdom Metazoa; phylum Arthropoda; class Insecta; order Hymenoptera; family Andrenidae; genus Andrena; species Andrena fulva. The sequence goes on along the minus strand of OX276329.1, from coordinate 51,936,534 downwards.
GCGAACCGTTAGTGTCGGCCCTTGTGCGTTCGACAGTCTGTCGATGACATTCGCAATTTACGAGTTGACACGGGCAAAAACTCCTGGCCCAGCGTCACGCGGGCGATAATTACCGCGGCGGCCGCGCGGCGAACACTCTCTCGCGGACTTGTCCCAGTCAGCGGCATCAGCGGAAACGTGGGACTTCGATGACCCTCGGTCACGCCGCGATTCGCTGGCCAGGTCTGCCCGATGGCGAGCATGGCGGCATTACGTTGAATGGCTTAAATTATCCGAGGCGGATGAATGTGTTCGAGCACCAAACAAATGTTCCGGTCCACCGGACAGGGGCGGCGGATTTATTTCGCGCACAAAGAACCCCGAGATCCGATGCTCGGGTGCATATCGGGCGCGAGTGTATAATGGAGACGAAAAGTTCGTACAGGCGTGATACACGAACACCGTCGGGATTTTCTGAATTTATTCTACGGGAAATGAAATTCCGGTATTCCTATGACAAGGGCGCAGCGCCCCGGGAAATCGAATACCGCGCAGTTAGCTCGGCTAACCGTTTTTCCGTAGGAACTTCTCGCGGGCAACGGTTCGCTTTGATTTGCGCGGCGGCCGTAATTCGCGAGGGTTGCGGCATAATTTAATTGCTAGGCGAGGCTCGGTAGGGATTTTCCAGGGGATTGTATCGAGTAGGCGCGAGGGATTCTCGCCGGTAGCGATTCGCGCCGCGAACTTCCCCCCGCTCGATCGACAAAGGGCGCGCAGTCCGTTCGCGCTAACTGCGAAGCGTGCAGTTGGATGGGAATCGATAATCTCGTTGGGCGATTCCTTCGCCCCGGTTCTCTCCGCCAAGTTCTTCGGGTACAGAATATTCAGCGGCGACGGTACGAGCGGCTCGTTAACTCGACTCTTGAATCGCGTGGCCGATGAAACCAATCCAACCACGAGAGGATAACGTGGAAAGCTCGATTGCGCATTTCAATAATGACTCTGATCGTAAACTAAGGAGTCGCCGGGGTCGCTCGGCACCGCTGTAATTTGCATCGCCGGAGAAAAGGCACTCGTGTGTCGCGACGGGGAACGGAAGGAACGGGAAAGGAGCGGGCCGCGGTCGCGAGCTAACGACCGGTAAACTGCCCGACACGGAAAATCCATTTGGAATGTGGCGGGGAACGATTAAAATAACGCGAACGCCGGGTATCGGCGACTGTTCGCCGTTCTGTTCACCTTTCCTTCCCTTTCGAGGACCGGGCTGGTCTCGAATAGTAATTCAAAGCCCGCCACCCCATTGTGGATCGGTTTGGAGCGTGATCGCCCGCTCGTTCGACGACCCCGAATCGATCCTCCGCATCGACGTTCTCCTCTTTCGGCCGGCGACTCTCTTGTCACGCAACAGCCAACGCCCACTTTTCACGGCCGACGAAAGCTTCGGGTATCCGATCAATAATCGCAGGCTAACCGGCCAATTTTTGCTGCGCGTAAGTGGAATGCAAGCTGTATGGTCGGACAGCCGCTGCCTTTCTCCAGGGATCCACGGCTGAGCTCACTCTGCACACCTCGAGTCCGCCCATTTCTCCCGCGCACATATCTTTCCCGAGTCTTCCGGTGGCAATTCGGTCCCTTAGCTCCCCTGCCGGAGCGGCTCGTCATTTGTTATTTCGCGCAGATGGGACACGTGTAGCGTCTCGGAATCATCGCTCGCATCGCCGCGACCCAGGCAGTAAACTGCGCGAGGTTTGCGTGCAGAATTCAGGATACCTCTGACAAACTCCCGCCGGTCAATCCATTTCCCAACCTGGCCACGTTTACAACCCTTTCGGCACGGAACCGGCTCGGCGTGGACCGGTTAGGATTAATTTTAGGAGCAGAACAAGGATATCAGAGGGGATTCGGATTTCGCAATCCCAGGACTCTGTAAGAGAATCCTGATAGGATTTCATAAAAGTTTCGCCCCCCCCCCCCTTTTACCAGGAATTACATTTCCTGGGGGCATTGAATGGAAATCTGGCTCGGACCGAACAAAGGGCGAGATTCTCCTGCAATCGAACGGATCGGATTAATACCCGCCGTGGTCTATTTGCTGTATCGGATTCCGCGAATTAAAAGAGCCGAAAGTTTTCGGCTGGCTGGTCGCGGTGATCGATAAACACCTGTAGAAAACTTCCCGGCCGTTTACTAGCGCCGTTATGATCCTGCTCGACCGGGCAGGCCGGCAAAAAAATGTTGAGCCGCGAGAAATGGTCCCGGTTAACGCGCTGCGGTCCGCAGCTCGGACGATAAGCCACTGTACTAAACTCCAGCGGATAGCATCGTGCCAACCGCGTTTTCTGCCGCTGTAAACGCTCGAATATCGAAGTTACCGGTGCCCGGGAGTTTCGCAGGGGTAGTTCCGCCGTTTATTTTACGGCGGGGCTGTCCGGAGCGGACGCGCCGACTGGCACCGATCACTTGGGCCATCCGGAGGCTCGCGAGGAATCGTCGAAACGGCGGAGTGGCGCGGCGAGCGAGATAAAGTTGACGATGGCCAGTGAGAAGAATGGAGGCGCGCCAGGTGGATTGAATCGCGGCTTCGTGCCAGCCTCTGGGGGAGGAAACGAGCGGCAATGGGTTAATGGATGTGGCAAGTGGCAGGCCTGGTCACGGAGGAATGACGTCCCAGAAGAGCCGTAAGAGGAGCGATTGCTGGAGCAACGGCGGGCGGCGGCGGCGGCGCTCGACCATTATTTACACGGCCTCCTTTTCAAAGGAAACACCTCCTTCGAATCGCGGCCGTTCTCCACGGGACAGGGGGCTTTCGACTTTATAGGGATTTACGAGCTGCAGCAGCGCGGCGAGATTGACTCTCGCCTGGACGAGCGGCAGCACGGAATCACGGTCAGCCGTCGTTTGTATTGCCAGAGGATTCCCCTTCTTTCGCAAACACGCCGAAGCCCCGGCGAAAGGAGCACCCCCGCCCTTGCCCGTGCAAATATTGTCGTTTCATACGGTGCCCGGAGAAAAAACAGTAATTAAACGTTGGCTGACTCTCCGCCGAGCGAAAAATCGATTCCACGGTCACCGGCCATATTTGTCCTATCGATCATTCTTCGGAAGGAGCCCGATTGATTAGTAAATATTTGAGTGGCACGCGACAACCTGTCGAATATTATCCGCGCTCCGGGGCCAGGTAGCCGGGCAGGCTCCGACGAATTACTTTCTTCTGGGCGAGGAATCAGGAATTGGAAGTTGATGGAATTACGGGGAGGGAATGTTAATCATCGGAGCAGAAGGGGGGCCGTGCTCGCGACAGTGATCGGGCGACGCCGACGGCGGAAAGATTAACCGAAGTTTAATCGAAAATTGAAATCTTCGGGATCGGGCCGAGCTGTTGATCGATTACGCCGAGAAGTAATAATTTTTCTGCCCTCCGTTATGGAGCGAGCCCTCGAGATACTTTCCTCGGTAAAAACGGGCATAACTCTTTCATTCGTTATTCGGCAAACTGTAATCGAAAGACTGGCCGTGAAGGGAAATCGATACGTAGCTTGAACATGCAATCTGTTTCAAAGCCGTAGTCCGCAGCGTTTCGACTTTGGAATCCGGGATTGCGTTCCCACTGGATTCATTTGCTTGGAACAGCGTGGAATTACGTTGAACGAACGAGCGCATCGCTTGTTTCGAGAATTTCTTCCCGACCAGTCTGCCGTTGAAGTGAGCGCGAAAGATTTCGAGCGTGGATGCCTTATCCACTCGAGAAGTCGACGCGAAAGAAACAGCGAATGCCGGTGATTGGTGTCCGTTATCGAATGGCCCAATCAAATCGAGCATTCCGGGACAGGTGTAATTGAAGAGGTTGCCGATGCTGCAAGAGGGAAGCTAACTCTCGCCTCGTTACGGCTGCGCAGGGAAACAGGAGGGGCTCGACCCTTCGTTGCTCCCTTCGTTTCTTCCAATTAAGTCGGAGCTCGCGATATTTAACCGGGAATCGAAGCGTGGAAGACTCGCAACGCTTCGATTATTCTCGCCCGTTTCCCACCAAAGAACGAACAGCTACTGATCGTGACGGGCAATTGGCTGGTTAGAAGCGGTTTAATTAGATATCCGACTGCTTGCACCGGCTTGCCGCGTTTAATCACGCGACTTTTAAAGGATCTCGCTTCGAGGAGCAAGGAGGAAGAAAGAGAGAGAGAAAGAGAGAGAGAGAGAGAGCGGCAATTGGCTGGTCGAAAGCAGTTGAATTGGAATTGGATGCCTGATAATGGAGAGCTCCCTGCGTTTAATTGACGCGATTTTTTTAAGGATCCTTGCGCGAGAATAGGTTCAGCTGTCTCGTTTCTAAAATTGTATGCCGCTGATCCTTTTGTTGATTGGATCGCTAGGATAAGATGGGTGAGATTAGATAAACGATGAAGCCGGCTAGAAATAGATTTCCTCCGCACAATCTTTTTCTCTCTTCAAGTGGCTGACGAGCTTTTTGCTCAGGTGGAGTCCGAGCTTCTGCGTAATTTCTTCTTTTATCACTGTCAATTAACTCGAGTTACTTGGTCGAGCAATTACGCCACATCATCCGCGCAATCCTTTTCCGTCGGACAAGGAAATATTGCGGCGTCAGGATCCGAAGAGACGTCCACGGTGCTGGTTCTTAAGATAGTGTTACAGGGTCGCGTTACCCCCGTCGTTATCAGTCGCGGCACAATAACGAAGACGCGCTTTCGCTCATTAGGTTCGGCCGGAGGAACTTGCTCGCTAACGATTCGAGTGCCCTTAAGGGGACTAGGCAGTCAGATCGCTCGAAAATCAAGTATTTTTTGCGAATTATTTACAAGGAGATGAACACAAATTGTGACTAGTACGTTCGGGTAATGTTTATTAAAACTATAAACAGTAAAAAAGAAATGATTTGAATATTATATACATATGTATGACAGCGCTACAGTCGCCTGATATGTAGGCGTTTTTTTTGGAGCCGCTGTAATTTTGCAGTGATTCTGGCCGTAAGAAATTTAATTGTGAAATATCCTCTGAAATTTATACTTTGCCCTGGCCCCTATTCTGCCCTGAACCTATTGAAAAAGGAAAAAAATCAAAATTATAGAAATGGTGGCTGCAAAACGGCAAATTTTAAAGAAACGTCATTTTTCGCCAGGGAAAAGAGCCATTCTATTTTTTTTTTTTGACAAACCAGGAGTTTTTACAGACTTATGCGTAGGTCCAGGTCGTAACTAGACATGTTTCATATATGCTGAATTTTTTTCAAATCGACTGATACCTCCGTTTTTTCCCAATCACTGTAAAACGAAGAGGAAATATGATTCCGAGAAAAACGCGCTTAAAGTTTCGAAAGAGGAATCTAGTCTACCTGCGTGCGCGCAGAAACGGTTTATGGCGCGCTCAACCTTTTCGGCTGTAAAATCCTCAATTTTGCGAATTTTAACATAAACCAAACGGCATTTTAATCGGGAAGGGTGGTACTTTCGAAAAATGCAACAAAAAAAATCGAGTTTCTGACTGCCTAGTCCGCTTAAAAACGCGTTCCTCTTGACAGCGGTATCGAATGGTCGTGGAAGTCGGACGCCGGGAAACTTCGAAATTGCTGGAGAACGGGTTTCTGGACGGTCGAGCATTGATTACCGAAGAATGTCGGAAGGGCACTTCGAAGAGAGATTTAGAGATCCTGTTCCCGAAGATTAAGCAACCGAGAGATGTCCCAAGTTACCTTGCCGTCAAAATGCTATCTCGCGATACTCGAAAATCCTCTCTGCTCGAACTCGGTCAAAGCGAGCCCGAAAACATTCATCGGGGGTTCAAAGAAGTTCCCGGAACGTTGTTCGCGAACGTTTCATCCTCGGCTGCTAGTTCCGAAGTCAATTTCAAGCTCGACGCGGCGTCGAAGATAGTGTAAAATTTGCATAAAACGGCCCCGCGGCTGGGAGAGGGGTCCGCCCACAGTCGATCCTCGTCTGCCAGTGTCACAAGAGTAATTGTCATCGGACTGACGTCAATCAAAATCGGCCCGATCGATCAGTGCGAGGTGCTCCGTGTGTCCTCGAAATTAATAGCCGCCCCGGTCGGTTGTCGAGTTTAACTTTCAGCTCTGTTATACTTGTGTGTCCTCGCTCGATTATACCTCCGCAATTGGCTGCGCGTTGATTGCGATAGTTACGGCCCCGACTGTCCCGGCTTCTCGTCAAAGCACGATAATGTCGGCCCTTGGCAGCTAGATCGGAAACTAGATTTTCAAAGTTTTCACGTACACCGGCCACTCCGAGGATCGATACAGATTGAAGGAGGGCGCTTGCACGTGCCCCGTTGCAGGGCACTCGTGAGCTTCGGTTCTAAATCAACGTCGCTTAGTAGCGAGAGCAGTCATTTCCTGCCTTGTTACCGGTCGACGCGAATAATTAAATTTCCTTCGGTCTTCGTAGGTGACTGGGCTCGGACTAATTGCGACGATTAACCTCGGCTCGCGTAGCTCCTCGCCGGCGTCACCGTTAAATATTTGCCTCGCGTATTGAGTAAAATTGAAATGGCCCGCTAAATCGCGCGTGACATAAACGATGGAATTTTAAAGGGCCGCGAGAACAGAGGTGGACGCTTTTGAAAATTGATTTCTTCCTCTGTACGGAGGCCTCCGGTTTCGCTGGAAAATCGATAGGGAGCAGGAAATAACGTTCCCCTTCGCCCCCGCCTGGCCTGAATAATTACATTTTCCTTTAGTTTCCATGGGTGACTGACCCCTGAGTAATTGTAATAGTTAAGCCCGCGATTCTGGGTATTTCTGCTCGGGCGGATATTACGTCCCACCGCAATTGTTGAACGAAACGGTCGAGGCTTGTACTTGAGCTCAGATTTTCTTTAAAAGAAAAAAAAACACCCTCGACCGTTTCATTGAATCCGTTGCGGGCTTACTGAGTGTCGTGCAATTTCTGCGAAATCTTCGCGGTGTTCGTTTCTTAGCGAACTGCAGCAGCGGAGGAACAGGGCCCGAGACAGTTGAAGTGAAATACCAGTAAAAGGGAATGACACGGGGTCAAGTGGATTCTACGGTTAACGGCCTCCCTGACAGATGCCGCGACAGTTTCGTCGCAGGGCGTCTATTAAAATCTCGAATCTATTAGACCGGCATGTCCCCAGCATTAACACTCCGCTGGAACGCCCAAGGACTCGAGCAGCTGCTGTAGAACCCAGTTACTTTGGAATCGCAGCTTCTCGATCGAAATCGGACCGGAGTCTTGGATAAACCGACTTCCCGTTTCAAGAGGCACTTGTCCCACAGTTCCGTGCGAAGCGAGCCTCGGCGAAACTTTTGCGATTGAACTTGAAGTATTCTCAGCCCTGTGTTCGAGGTTGTTCGCTCTCGCTTCTTCGGATAGCCGGCTTCGATGCATGCGCCTAACTGTTTCGCAAGTTCACGGATGTTTTATCGCTGCTAAATCATGCTTCGCCTGCTGAGAAGTCATCGGCAGGCTTATGCGATAGGTGTAACCAGCTGTTACGAGGAGCTTGTACCAAATTAGCAGCGCCGTGGATCGTAGGCCCGCGGAATCAATGCAGCGACAGTTATCGCCGGCATCTTGAGCTGTAATTTCCTGTTCGACGAGCCTCTCGAACGGATCGTCGTCCCCCGTCGGAGGAGAGACGCGTCGGGTCGCGTGGGGTAGTCGGTGGGAACAAAACGAGGGTCGGCCGCAGCAACAATGCCCGGTCGATATCTATTTTCGGGGCGTCTCGGCGCGACCGGGCGCAAACGGTGCGCGGTGCAAACGCACGTGAACGCGCACAGTCGTCCCTAAATTGACGGCACTGCCCAGACTGATGAACGGGATTTAACGCGACGAGTAATCGCTTTCTCCCTTGTTACCGGCCACTTCGGCTAATTAAGTTTCCTGTAGTTTTCACAGGCCAGCAGCCACCGACCGGTCGAAATCCAATTGCCCAACTACCGGCCGCAACTCTTGTATCCACCCTTCGCGGCGTTTCACGAGCTTCGTCCGCTGTTCACGTCCACCAGCAAAGTCTCCGTTCAAATTTCACCCTTAATTAACCCCTGAATATGGAATTTAGAAGAGTGACGTTTTCACGAACCCTCGGCATTGAAGGTAAAACTTGATAAAGTGAGGGACAGAAACTAATCGCTCTGGAATCTGAGTCTTCAATCTTAAAAACTTCACGCTGGGAAATTCAAGCTGGGAATATTCCTCGGAAGATAGTCGATTTAAACGGTCGAATTGCACCGCACCAAGGAGAGGCAGGTAACGTTCGCGCGAGCTTGTCTCGGGACATTTCCTCGCGGGCTTATCCCGCGGTGATTTAAAGCGCAGTCAACGCCCGAGTAGCAAAATAGTCGCTACTCAGATACAGCAGCCGGGGCGAGGGCGAGCAAAAAACGGAGGGAAAAAGCGCATTAAAGATAAGACCGTCGCGGCGTATCTCAGCAGTGAAGGCGTATCAGTCGCTGGCGTATACATCTGTGCATCGAGCCTCGGGATATCGATTTTCGCGTAAGAGCACCGAGGCTGTATCGGTGTCGTTACGCTGCCAGCGAAAACGCGAGTGTTCCCGCGATCTATCGATTCCTCGGGCTCTCGTTTGTCACGTAAACGGGGCCGGTCTATCGTCTTATCGCGTTCAGGTTTCGGGGAAGGCGAAACGGGGGCAGAAGCGAGCACTATGGTTCCTCAAACACCGTGTCGACTGCGATTTTCTTATCAAAATTCGATCACCTTGCCGCCGCGCGCCCCCTCGCACGGAATCTTCGCGCATCAGTCATTCCGAACTCGTCTTAATGCCCCGAGATTGCTCGTCGCCGGGCCCTCCCCCCCCCCCCCCCCCCGAGCGGAGATAACTGCGCGAGATCGCAAATAATTTCCAAGTTCCCTGGGAAACTTCCATTTTCGTTTGAGCACACAAACGTTGCAACGTGCTCTTAGCGCCGCCGGTGCATTCGCCGGGTTTCAGCTGGATTCGAGGGGAAGCTAGGGGACGTTAGAGATAGTTGTCCTCCTCTCGAGGGAACGGGGCGCGTTCCGTCGGCAACTTCGCTCGGTCTAAGGATCGACGGAAAGGGGTTAACTGGCCCTTTGAGCGAATCGCTAACTTCGACTCGATAATAGAGGCCGGCGCACTCGAGCCCCGCATTCTGGTCAGGCTCGTGTATTGTTGCGGGGCTTGCCTATATTTGATAACGAATCTCCCGACATCGTATCGGGAGGGCGTATCGCTGTTTGCGCCGGTGACTTCCGTTAAATTAGCTATGCCTCATTTATATTCCACGCTGGCTGTTTGGACGGTTTCCACGAACTACTTATCTGATGGACGTGCACCAATAGAATCCCGCCACGGTGGGCGCCTATTTTTCCCAACGACGACGCGGTCGCGATACCTACTTTCCCGAAAATCCTTCCTGGAAATCTAAGCGCGGGTTTATTACATCGAACTTCCTAATTCGAATCTGTAAGTCTTCGGGCCACAGAAGCCGGAGGGGTCATTTCCTCCGCCCTTTTCCTCGAGAGATATGCAGTTTGGTAACTCTTTTATCGGTTCGTTCGCCGCCCCGAAGTGACGCTACCGATCGATACACAGCGTCAGCCCAATTCCGCAGACTTGAGTTTGCCAGACTCGACAAAACACGAGGCCAGAAAGCCGAGGCGGTCTTCCTGCTCCGCGAAAACGCCCGCCGGAGCGAGGAAAGTCGCCGCGAGGGCGCGGCAGGGGCTGGTGCTGAGCGTGCATCTTGCAGGATGCATCGCAACGAGATGTCGTTTAAGTGAATTGCTGCCGGCAGCAATAATCGAGCGCGTGCAGCTAGAAATTCCCTTGGACTCGGCGCTTGAGTAATTGGTCACCTTTGATAACGGGCCAGGCTCTCTGAATGCCATCGCTGACGACATTCTTGTCGCTGTTGGCGCGTCTCCTCGCGATGCTCGATATCGATGTCTGATACGCGCGTCACTCCACAAAAGTCCGCAGTCGATTGCTCTCAGCCCCGTCAATTTCTCGCTGCCGGTATCCCGCGAGAGCATCGGAGCACACAGTATATTAAATAACTTCTCTCTATCTTTCGCGGCGCAGCACGGGATCTGCATATGTATTTGGGGCCCCAAGCTGGACCCGTCAAACAACAATTTGCATATGGATCACGCTATTAGTATGGAGAAGCCTGCAGGTCGCCGTGAAGCTGTTAAATAATTATCGCGGCGTCTGTCTTCCGCGATCATAAATCAAAGTTATATCGATGTCGGGGCAGTAGTTCGTCGATCGATAACACGTCGAAAGGAGTGGACGCGACACGTCGTCGGCTCCGAGCCAGCCCCGGAACGATTCAGCGGAGCAAGTTCCCTGGAAATTGCGTTTCCAGCTCGCTATTGTGATTCCTGACGGAACGCCAGCGCGCCCCGCGTTTGTTTCAACGCACCGGCGAGAAGAGCTTCATTTCTTCTCGGGGCTACGTCTCAGAAGTTGTAGAAAACACTCGAGAGTTACTGATTAGTCGTGCTGCCCGGCGAACTTTCTTAAAGTAGGGTAGATGTCCCAATTACTGCCACCTTAAGATTATAACCGCACTTCATTTAATTATTTCGCGTGTTGTGTAACCTAAAAATTGTTTCAGTTTGAAACATAATATTGTTTAACATCTCCTCCATTAAAAAAAAAATAGTTTTATGAATTAAATATGAAGAATTTATTAATAATTAATTAAAATTCGCGAGCGATCCTAGTGTATACCTATAACTGTCACCTCAAAAATCATCTTCTCCTAGGTACATATGAGTACATATATTTTTTTATTTTAATGTAAATCAGAATCTCCATTTAATAATAACTATTTTTTGTACATTTCTTTTTATACGTTACGTTTTTATTACGTATAATAAATCAAGTGGCAGTAATTGGGACACTGGCAGTAATTGGGACATCTACCCTAGGTGATTCGGGCGAGAAACGTGCATGGATCGGTCGCTCTCGATTCGTCCAGTTAAATCCCCTCGAGTTAAACAAGTAGATAAGGACGGTGGGTACTATTAAAGTCGGAAGACAACTCTAATCGGCCACTATAAAATTACCAACTGACTGGGGATTTTAATGTCAACAGTAGCTTCTACTAGCAAGGGAACATGTCGAACCCGCACACGCCGATTTTGACGAGACTCTGCAGATTTGCAGAATAGTGAAAAATATTTGACAGGTATTTTTTGTTATCGGCAATCATCCACGTTGAAGGGGTGAAAGGAGCCCCTAAAGTGTGTGTCGAAAACGTATTTTCCGAAATTTTCTAAAACCTGAGCGGGGGTTGGATTCGTCTTTTAAAAATTCACCCTTCGAGAAGAAAAAGATTCAACAAAAGATAATAAAAAATACGTGTCAAATATTTTTCACTATTCTGTAAATCTGCAGTCTCGTCAAAATCGGCGTGCGGGGGTTCGATATGTTCCCTTCTAGCTATAAATCCTTGGTCTAGTGCACGCGTTAGCCGTCAATAAACCGCTGTGGTCTCGCGACACATTCTTCGCACACTTTCGCGGACGCTGGCCGCGTGCAAGCTTGGTAACACGAATTCGCGGGCACTGTCTACACGCCATCAGTCGCGAAGCTCATCTGAGTCTCCGTTGGCCGGCAATTTCGCCGCGGAACAGTGTCGGCAGACGTGCCGCGGCGTATTCCTGTCGGCTTTTCACTCGCACAGGGCGGGAGCGGGGTTAATTTGCTAATGAATTTTAAAAAGTGCCGAGCAGCACGGGAGTGCTCGACCGGTCTTTCATCATAATAATTTGATTCCGCCGCGCCTGGCCAATGCAGCGTTGGTTTTGTTTACTCTCGGATATTAACCGGCTCGCGAGGTGGGGAGGTTAAAACGGGAGGAGGGTGGCGAATGGGGCGATTCAAAGGCAACAAGATTTTTCAACTGCAATGCTCCACAATTACGTTTCATTCTTCTTTTACGCGAACACTGTTGGGCGGAACCGCGGCGTTCGCTCGGTTTCGCCGAATATCACAAAGTTTGCTCCCGAAGGGGATGAAAGTACACGGCTACCCATAGGTCAGGCTGTAAAAAAATGATGCACCTTTCAAACGTTCGGTGAACTTTTACACGAGTACACGTCCCGTTGACACGCGATAAAACGATAGCGCCAGCCAGGCTGCGTTGTCCCCTTGTTACGAGTTTCGTCGGGCGATCGTTTCGGGCCGCGCGCAACGGAATCGTATTTCCAGCAACGTTTCTTTCACGCGAAACCGTTTTACAGCGCCAACCCCTCGCTTCCCTGAGAGCTATTTTACAGACTGCACCCGTGTTGTTCCGCGCTGGCCAAAGTTGATCGATCGAGCGCGCCTTCTATTCGAGGAATAACACCTCCCCGGCGGATTCGACGAGCGGGGAAAGAAAGTTGCTCGTAGGGGAGCCCGAACTCCGGCGATCCGTCGGAGTTGCGGCGATATTCGTAGGTATACGCGAGCACCACCCTGCCTTCGCATTTCCCCGCTCTCGTCCCCGACGCGCACCGCGCGGGCTGGGGGATTTCTCGGGTAGAAAAAGGGAGGGAGGAACAGACGATTCGACGTTACTTTTGTCGGGTAAATATGGAGGCGTATCGATGCGCGAGAGCGTCGCCGGTGCAATCCAGCCGAGGGTCATCGAACCGTGGCTGCTGCACCCGCAGCTGCAACGACTCCGCGGACAGCCAAACGGTGGCGGCTATTGCAGCTGCACCCTGCTTTTACAGCCACAGCGCCTCCGCCGCGACGCGACGCCACGCGGCAGTGAAATAATAACGGGCGTGGCGGCGGCGGCGGCGGCCGTCACTCGGCAATCCCTCCGAAATAAATACTTCCGATTAGAGGCGATAACGACGTTTAACCGCGATAATGACGCAGGCTGGCCGTTACTTGGACGGCGCAGCCTTAAATCCGCACTGCCGGGGCGCGGTGGTAGGAGCTGGCGCCGCAACCGCACCCCCCCAGCCAGCCAGATCGTTCCACCAATTTATGGGGGACGCTCGCTCCGGGGCTGCTCGCGAAATATTTTCCAGCGAGTCGTTCGACGCCGGGCGTAATTAAATCGACTCGTAACTTCTACCCCCCCCCCCCCCCCCCCGCCCTCCGCGCGCCTCTGCGCACGCAAATTAGCGAGCGGAGAAAAATTCTTTTCGGTCGGTAATCTTGAGGAATTCGTGATTGCCCCGAACCTCCCCCGCGCGATAACTTTGCGAGAAGTTTAACGCGATGCCAGGGGAACGGCGAAGCACATCGATATATCGCGTTCGCGCATTCTCTACCCCCGAGCCTCCCCGCAGCAACGGTCCAGCCAGCGAGCGAAGAAACTTCTAGCGCCGGAACTTTTTCCATTTGCATATTTTCGCGTGATCGCCGCGTCGCTGTCAGCCGTGCAAATTGAAGCCGGGAATCGCCGCGACTGGTTATTGTTAACCTCGTTATCTGACGGCAATCCGTTCCAGGAGCCAGCGATCGATACGCGACGTATTTTTCCATCAGCCGTCACGCTCGATTATTGATACGGCGTTGCCAGAAACTTGTCTGTCTATTCCCGCGCGTCTTCCTGAGAGACAGGGCTTCTGGAATTGTGCGACGGGTCACTTTTCCAATCTGACCCTCTGTCGCGTTTTACGAGGGAACCTCCGATAACAGCAACTATCATCCCGTTCGTGTTTGAAATGGAAGCGAAAGCGGCTCGAGTGATGCGTGCGATAACGATTAAGAAGGTCGATGGTCAATCTTACCAGAGGGAACGTTCACGAAGGCGAGCGAACGCTTTTCTTCGACCGCTTTAAAGCTCATCCTCCGCCGCCACCCTCCCGAACGGCGCACCCTTCTTCGTCGTTTTTGCCTCGGAGTGGCTGAGCGTTCTTTTGTGTGGCGTCGCGACGCTGGAGACGCTAATGCCGCGGCCGGCATCATTCCAGCCGATTTCACGCGGTGAACATCCGCGGTCGAGACGCTAAGCGGCGGCAGTAATTAAAGAGCGGGTTAATTAGTGGCCGCCGCGATCGTCGGGGCGTATCGCAGTCTATATAACGCACGCGCCCCTGCTCGAGCCGTCAAAATTTACCGACACTTCGGGACATATTTTTGTTTCGTCCGCCGCGCTTTAAAGCGCGACCCGCCCCGCCGCAATTTCCCGATGATGGATTATAGTGTTGTTCACGTTTAACCAACCGCACCTCCGCCTCGCGGGCTGATATTACTCGCGGCTTTAATTCAGTCCGTTCGCGAGCCCCGGAATTCTCATCGGGGTGACTGGAAATTCTGAAGTTAAGGTAAAATGTCTGGTGAAACGGACACGCGAAGGGCTCGGTCACGTTTCCAACGGGGCAAGTCCGGGCACGAGGTATCCCCAATGCGTCTTCGTCCGCCCACGATAAAAGGAGTCCGCCCAGCGAACAGGATCGCTAATTGTGCGCGGCGGTATATCGCGATATTCGGAGGCGGGTGCAGCAGTGTTTCACGCGTCTTTAACCGCAGGGAAGAGCAACGGGGTTGCGAGGCGCGCACGTGAACCGCGCGGCATACACGTAAAGTCCTCGTAAATGCGATAATGTTTGTAGAAGCGGTTTACTCTCGCGAATTACGTTGCGGTTGATGCAGTGTTAATTGATAGTGGCTTTAACCGCGGCACCTTTGCTGCCTCTCGTATTTTCGTAACGATTTCACCGGCTGGCCGGAGCCGCGCGTTGCCCCCGATCCGCGACAAGCCATAGCAACGCGTTAATTTCAATTTTACGGCCGCGAGCGGGTGGTCCCAATAATTTCAACAAAAGCTGCGAGCGGAAACGTCGCGGCGAATTGATATGTATCAGCGTGGTATCGCGGCGGGATCGCGGCCAGCCGTGGATTCAGCGCAGCCAGAATTAATTAAAAAGTTTCACGCTTTCGATAAATTTCCACGCTGCGCGTAACAGGATCGTAAGCTGGCCGGGAAAGCTCCGGCGCGACCCGTCGCTTTAGCCCTTCTGTTCCGCGTTACATCAAGGCGCGGAAGAGGTTTCTTCAGTTTCATTAACAAAGAGAAATCCTGATTTATTATCAAGAAATCCTCGAATCCGCACATCTGCGATGCACGCTTTTCTAGATGGTTTGACCGTTACACGGGCCAATTAGTCACGGCAATCAAGTAGTAAACCGTCAACCCAACGCCAAGGTAGACCTGTTTTTCTGGCAGCCTCATGGGCTGCTCCAAAAGGGTCACTGGTCAACGCGCCCTCACGTGCATTGCAGATCCCCTACAGCACACTTTGTTGCAGGAACGTTGCACACACGTTGCAGTACATTACAATTGTAGGAGCCGGAAAAAGGAAAGCCACTTCGCCGGGACTCGAACCCGGGCCATCCGCGTGCTGTCCAGCCGCCTTACAGATTCCGCCACTGCGGCTTCCCCCCGATCTTTTAGTCCCGAACTCCTACTTTAACAGACGCCACCTATGGGCCACTCTCTCGCACCATTAGGCCGTCTTCCGAGCGCCAAGCGCCTACAGCTCGGCCATTCTGACAATTGCGGCCGTCCCCGGCCGCGTTCCTCAAAATTCCTAAACGATACGGAACCGGACACGTCAGCACGAGGAGGTAACCTCAAACAATACAATATCAAACGCCGGAGCGCTGTCGATCCCACTTCTGAACTGTAGGAGCCGGAAAAAGGAAAGCCACTCTCGCCGGGACTCGAACCCGGGCCATCCGCGTGCTGGCCAGCCGCCTTACCGATTCCGCCACTGCGGCTTCCCCCCGATCTTTTAGTCCCGAACTCCTACTTTAACAGACGCCACCTATGGGCCACTCTCGCACCATTAGGCCGTCTTCCGAGCGCCAAGCGTCTACACAATGTTGCCGTTTGGTTGCAGGTTGCATTGCAATATTCCTGCAACATTGTGGAAACATTGCCGTGCAATATTGCGCTCGCAACGTATATCCTAGTAACATTACCGAAACTGCAATAATTCCTGTAAAATCTCAGAAACGTTGCGCGAACATTGCTGTAAAATCTCAGAAATGTTGCGCGAACATTGCTGTAAAATCTCAGAAATGTTGCGCGAACATTGCTGTAAAATCTCAGAAATGTTGCGCGAACATTGCTGTAAAATCTCAGAAATGTTGCGCGAACATTGCTGTAAAATCTCAGAAACGTTGCGCGAACATTGCTGTAAAATCTCAGAAATGTTGCGCGACCATTGCTGTAAAATCTCAGAAACGTTGCGCGAACATTGCTGTAAAATCTCAGAAATGTTGCGCGACCATTGCTGTAAAATCACAGAAACGTTGCGCGAACATTGCTGTAAAATCTCAGAAATGTTGCGCGACCATTGCTGTAAAATCTCAGGAATGTTGCGCGAACATTGCTGTAAAAACTCAGAAATGTTGCAGAAATATATCCTGCAATGTTGCACAGGGCGGACATAGCAATTTACTTGCAACTTTTCGGCAATATTCCGTGCAATGTTTCAGATATCAAACCGCAACGTAACTGAGACATTTCGGCAACCAATGTGCTGTAGGGGATGTGGGGTGTCTTTGCGCTTACGCGCCGTCCTACGCAGGCAGGTAGGAAATATCTTGCCGCCAAAATTCCGACCATCACGACTCCCGCCAAATCTAGACCTTTCCCGGAAAAGGCGCGCCAAGGGCGTAGGGAATAGGTGGCGCGATTTGTGCTAGGGAAATTACCTGATTGGTTGACACCAACACTACGTTGGCCAATCGGGTCAAAACAGCCACTGCCGGGACTCTTCTTCATACATTGGAGGAGCCCGGCAAATGAGTCTTAACATCAGCTCCCGTCAGCGCAGTACGGTTAGCGTCAATCCGTCAACGCAGTACGATTAGCGCGAAATATTAATATTCAGTAGGTATTCACAATAGTTTTTCATCTGTTATACTTGTTAGTCAATTTTAAAATATATATCAGTCCACTGTTTTCCTTATATTCTGTAATCAATTTACTATCCCTACATCATTAATTGGAGTAGGGATCCGCGTAATTATGGTGTCGATAAAAATCGTAACGGAGATTTACGACCTCCGTTGATTCGGTACTCATCAAGCCGAGTCTCATCGTGGCTACGCGCGAACACCTTCAGTGGCGGTTCTCGAGCGGGATCCTCGCGGAGTCGCGTCGATCTCCGCTCGGTTCGGCTGCGAATAATTAATCTGGAACGAGGTCCCCAATACTCGTGCTCCTGAGAATATATACGTTTCTGGAACGGTTCCGGCGATCTCCATGCGCCCGATCGCAACGGGCGAAAGAGGGAGGCCGGACTCGAAGACGCCGCTGACAAACGGCATCGCTAACCAACCAATAATCCGTGCCCGAACGTATCGGACGCGATCTAATCGACTCATCGATCATCTCGTCGCGCGGCGACGCTATCGGCCACCCCGCTATTGTTCCGCGAAGGATCGAGGGGCGATTCGTCGATTTATTTGAAGTAGTCGCTGACAGATGGAAACGATATATCGGGGATCGACAATGAAAGTTGGCTTCGATTCGTATTCGCATTCGATTGAATGCCGTTCAGCGGCGGAAGTGCTTTTCCGATATTTAAATACCGTGCGCGAACGCGCGCCACGTCGCGACCGGACGCGACGATTGTTCCTTTTTAATTGCGCGAGTTTTGTTACGTGTCTGGATGGCCGTTTCGCCCGTCCAGCGATTTCGCCAGCGACAGGGACGATAAACAGCCCGGAAGTCAAGCAGAGATTATTGGATCTCCGGTGACGTCGCGTCGTTCGTCGTCTTTTATTGCCCTCGTTTGCGTTTACGGTGGATTTACGTTCGGCGGCACGTTCCCTCCCTCGCGGCGGCGCGGCGGCTTCTGTCGGCAGCGCGAGCCGCGCGAGACGAGTCCATTCAGCTTTATGAATAATAACTATTTATTGCGCGTTTAAGAGCTGCACACATATATATATATATATATATATATATATATATATATATATATATATATTCGTACCTATGCGGGGGAGTGATGTGGTCACGAAACTCAGGGCCGAATGGTGGATGGGAATAATTGTGAATCGTGAGCACGCTGATGATCCTGCGCCACTTCTAATTAGGATAAAACTCGATTGTACCTAAGGAGGGCGCGTTACGCGCAGGACTATCCGAGCGGTGTAACGATCGCGGAGCAGAGTCAGCGCGAGGATCGAGTGCTCGTTACCGGGGCTCTCGGAGGTTTCGATAAAACGGATAACAAAGCTGGCGATGCTTGACGGAACGCAGTCGAACTCCGCGGCGTAAACGGCGAACAAGCAAGTGATTCGCGAGTTTCGAGGGCGCTTAGGAAACTTTGCCTCCCCAAATGGATTATAGAGGCCTCTTTAAGAGAAACTGGAGAAGGCCCGGAGGAGGCGCGGCCGTGCCGAAGCAAACTAATATATCCTCTTAGGACTGACTGTGTTCCCGGACTAATTGGATTTGTGTCCGCTCCCATAAATTTCGCGGTAATCCCCCGCGTTGTTCATGGAAATCGTAACCGTGAACGTGTCCTGGCTTCGATTGAAACTTTCCTGCAAAGCCGGGGCTGTGTGTCCTTCCGTTACCGCGGTCCATTACTCCTATTCCTTCTTCCAGCTGATAGTTAACGCAGATCCAGCCGATTGATTAATCGACGGCGGGTATAAAAGTCCGGCAGATTTGGTTACCATAGGATCGGGCTTGATTACCGAAGCGCATTGATGCCAGGCTTCGTTACAGGCTATTCTACACCCGCGTTGTTAAAATTACTTACAAGTGGTCCGCACGGGGCTCCGCGTTTGCGCTCGGGAAACTGCACGCGTCTGCATCTTTGAGTTACCAGCAACTTGCGAGCCCCGTCTCGGTCCTAAATGGCTTACGAGCCGAGCAGGGCATAAAGGGAGCTCGTCTGCTGGATATTGCTGCTAGTCACTGGCGACGATCTCGGCCAATAAAGAAAGTGATACGGGGGCCCTTTGTCTCGTTCGATGCAATAAACATCGGTTACGAATCGAACGAAGCAATTGCGAGGAAGCTCGTCGCCACGGTCGTTCAACGTTGCTCGTGAAAGCCACTGTAAAGCTGGGATTCCACTGAGGAAACTTTTTGGCAACCGGCAACCGACAACATCGTCGCATGGCAACGTGTCGCGTGTGATGATGGCGATAGTGATTGCATGTGTTGCATGCGGAAAAAAGATGCGACGATGTTGTCGGTTGCCGGTTGCCCAAAAGTTGCCTCAGTGGAATCTCAGCTTAAGAACTGGTCGCGATATGAAAAACTTCTCACGGATCGAAATGAATTAGCTACCTAGAAGAATCGGAGACGCGTGTCAGTTCCACGATATCCGTTATATACAGGGGAGGGTTGCCTATATCGTACCACTTAAGACATTCTAAGTTATATTTCATATTTGGTACTAATTTGAACGGAAATGACTATTGGATATTGGAGCTTGGTCTTTTAGGCACCTACTATTATACGCTTAACCTTTTGTTCAGAACAAATTAATTTGTTATTAATCTTTTTGTCACATACTGTAAAAGGTACGATTTAGGCAACCGGTCTCCTAAATCGTACCTGCACTAAAAATAGTGTCAATAACAAATAGAGAAGAAACTATTCAATATGCAGTAATGATTATTATATAGTTACATATACATATGTATATGAATCACACACAGGCCGCAATAAACTATGTATATGATATATGTACATAACCTATATAACACACGAGTTGTCAAATCCTACTGGTACGATTGTAGTGGTACGATTTAGGAAACATGATCAATTTATTTATAAATATAAATTTAAACTTTATAATGAATGTAATATGTACTTAAAATGAATGTAAAATATTCTACATTAAACCCGCTTTTAGAGAAATACATAAATACAGGAGAAAATTGCATTGTTTGATTATTATCAGCTAAAATAAATTGGTAAAAAGTTACATCAATCATACCTGATTTTTTTAAATGCTTGTAGCACGCACAAAATAGGGTGTAAGCTCGAAAGGTTTTGTTTCTATTTCTTATTTCGCGTTTACTTGATATTTTTATCATCAGACGTCGTTTGTATTCATTAATTTTTGAGAAATTGATGCGGTACGATTTAGGTGACCGGTACGATATTGGCAACTCTCCCCTATCGGTGAATCATTGATGTAACTCCGGTCGAGTACGAGTACAGCCCTTCGCGATCGCGATTTCTTTAGCAGTGTCTGGAAAGTAATTAAGCTTCGCTTGTCCCTGCCTGCAGTCGCTTCTCAGGTCTGTCGACCGAGGCTTAATTGAATTTGCCGTCTCGCAGGCGGCGAGCCTCGAAGTGCAGCGAATGAAATTTTACTTTTCCACAAAGGGCCTGCACTTTAGGTCAATTGAGCGACCCGATTGCTCGATTGTCGAGCAGGAAATTACGGATGCCAGTAGTTCTCATAAAATCCTGGCACCGAGGGGGGTTGCCTAATCTATTTCATCGAGAAGCACGAACAGCGTCCTCCGCCGGGCGATCGTTGGCAGCGGGCGAGATCGCGAAGGCCGCGAGGACAGCGGGAAGGAGAGGCTGGAGTCGCAGGAATCGGGAGATCGATGTTCCCCGAAGCAAACCCATTTAACGAGCTCGGTTCTCGAAGAGTCGTTACCGCGGAACAGGGGCGACATTTCACGGGGCCAGGAATAAGAATAATCCGCCATTACTATTCGTCGTTACCTTTTTCAACGCGTTCCACGACCATGGGGCCGCGGGGGAGAAGTGGGCGGCGGGTGGTCGATCCTCGGTTAAAAGTTTCGTGGCGGCTGGCCATAGCCGGTCGAACATCCCTCTTTTTTTCCGCGATCCTTCGACGCCAGCGGGGATAACGTCGCGGCTCGATCGCGCGCGAATCGAAGTCGGCGGGGCGCGCAAGCGACCGCGGTGCCGAGAACAAAAAGCGAAAGAGGAGGGAAACGGGGAGGTGGACGTCAAAGGATCTCGCTGATTCGGTGACCGAATGCAATTAAAACTTTCCCACTCGCGCCGGTTAATTTGTCTTTGTTGCCTCGATCCGACGGGAGGCCCCCGAATGCGCCACCCGACGTCTTTTTGCGAAGCTTCCCCCGTAATGATTGGGGCTCTTTCCCTCCTCAAAACAGATCCACAAATGGAAGTCGGTATTGTTTGGGCATTGGCCCCTTCGCGACCGAAGGGAACGCCTGTAAACATTAACAATTACGCTCCCGCGACCGGCCTGGCGCGTTGCAGGGCTTCGAAGCGCCGATCGCCTCGCTTCCCCGTTAAGCTGTTTGCTTGTGCGCGAGGCTTGCGCACTTCGCGCCGGTTAATCGTGCCAAATATAATCTGGCTCTGTTCTGAAATATGAATTAACAAGCGCGGACAATGGATAAATAAGCAACGAGCGGTAAATGTCCGCGGAGATTGTGCCACTAAAATATGTAGGGCCAGTGGAATATGCCGTCAATAGTCAGCCGCTCTGAATGGCATAATGCGGAGCACTCTCCACGGTTGGAGCGTCGGGGTAAGTAAATAGAAAAAGGGGGGAATGAATTGCAAAATATGTTGCAAGTGAATTACAGCGAAATGAAAAGCGCGGAGTACGTGTGTGCATTCAGCTCCCGCGGATATAATAAAAGGAAAAGGGGAAAAAATGAGAGAGAGAAAGAGAGAGGTGAAGGTAGGGCAAGGCAGGGGAAGGACACGGTTGCGCAGGGATGTTGCGTATTAGGGGTTAATTGCGGGTGAGCAATTGAGTGTCACTAGAGTCCCTCTCGGATGACATATTTTCGCGGAGGAAATCTTCAGCCGCGTCGGCTGCTCAGTGTCATCGCGATTCAGCGAGAAAAGTCGCCTCTTGCGAGGTAAGTTCGCTGACACGTTACCGCTCGTCGAGTGGCAAGAACGAGCACGTCAGATCCACCCGCGACCCTTGCAATCGCGTTAAGAATTTCTGTTTCCGACTTCGCCCGCCCCTCTTGATCACGCGTATGCGCATATAGATTGCCGGCGGGATGCGTGCAATGGGCGATTCGATTCACGAGCGTCGTAAAAATATACCTCGAGCGCGTTACGATCCGTATAAACGTACGAGAACTGTGGGTTTCATTCGTGATCTTTACTACGCTATCTGCGCGATCTTGGATAAATGCTTCTGTCAAGGAGGGTGGAGGGTGTGAAGAGATGGAAGATTTATTTTAACAGCCTCTCGATGCATCACAGTGCTTGTATGTAAACAATCTTTTATGAGCCGACACTCTACGCGAGGGAATCAGTAGTACGAGTCCGTATATGGCGAGACTCGCGCCTCTTACCAGTAGAGACTGCTTTCCTCCACAAAAGATGAATCGATACCGACGAACCAAAGAGTTCGTCACTCGTCTGAGAATAAATTTCAAGGTCTCTCCTCCGAGTCTCCTCGACCCGGCGAGCTGTTTTCTTTTTCATTCCAATAAATTCGCGGACGCAGCCGGCGAATGTTGAATATTCGAACGAGACGGTCGGGCGTCGTGGCGTCGCCGCGAGTAGAAGAAGGCTGAAAGGAGAGCCCAACAAAAAGCTCCTTCGCACCAGCTGGGCGGCCCTTTTTATCAGCAGTCTGGTGCTCGTTCTTGTCGACGAGATGTTCAAAAATCGCTTAGCCCCGGCGAATGGGCGGTCGATAAGGGAAACCACCGGCTGATATACGACGTCACTTCCGTTCTCGCCCATCCTGTTTCACCTGGTTGGTCACATTCTTCCTCCCTTTGTCGGCGTCCCTTCTGCTCACGGTTCTTGCGCTTTAACGAGACTAAAAGGCGCCGCTGTAATTCGATTCCCAGCATCTGTCACGCGAGTGGAAACCCGTGTCGCTGCTCCTAATTTCCAGGCAACGGAGCCGGGGAACGCCCTTAGCGGCACTGTCCCCCGAGTATGGTGTTTCCATCCCCGTGTAATAACAGGAAACTTGTTTGCGTCTGATCCGCGGAGTGTTTCTTCCAACGTTCCGAATGTTTGGCCCGTTACCCGGGTGCTCTGAGAGTCCTGGGGCGATCTGGCGTTTTCCCCCCGGAAAGCGAGCGACACGCGCGACGCGTTCGACGTTTATTCGAGCAGAGGACAAGCTGTGCTCCCCCGCTGGAAGATCTATCACGAAGGCAGCGCGCTTTCAGGCTACATTTCAAGGCGAGAAATTGTCGCGGCTGGAGAAGGGGCCAGCGGAAAGTGGTGTCGATGAAATTCCAGGCAACAAATTGCCACGGGAGTTCTCGGTTTTCACGTTTCTCGAGCATCGCGCGGGATGCCTGGTCTACCTTTATCCAGAAGCGTTCCCTTCCTCTTGTCCTCGCCATTCGTATCACGATTCCGTTCCGAGACACCGACGTGTCTTGCTGACGCTCGAGGAATTCTCATAGCGTTCTCCCCGACGATCCCGGAAGGCGGCGGATTTACGTTCCGCGTTCCAAACGATCGGGCGCGATTCGTCAAAGGAGCGGGATCCCCTTTGAACGTAAATAAATCTATGTCCAATTTCGTGCTGGCGCTCTCGTTGTTCTCGGCGCGGCTCCGTTTCAAAGCGCTTCAGCCACCCGAGTGTTACGGGTTCCATTGATCCAAGAGGTGCTGCTCGAACAGCGGTGAAAATATTTTTCATTTAAATAAAACATCCCTTCGATCCTCGAATACATTGCCTTCTGGGATCATTCCCAATCTGTTATATATAAACTCACCGCAACGGTGTCAGTGGACGCTTCGCGTCGTCAGTTTGGAATGTCCGCCACAGCGGTGCTGGAAGCTCTGCGCGAAGCGAGCTTTCGGCGTGCAGGATCGGCACCACGCCCTTTCTGAATATTTCCTCGCAGTGACCAAGCGTCCTCGGGTCTCCTCGAACGAAGGAGTGCATTATGCACGTCCCAGTGCATAATTCCTGTACTCCGAGTCGAAGGAATTCGAGCATCCTCTGCTTGAACGTTACCAACGGTCTCCAGGGCTAGCGGGGACGCGATAAGCATCCGGAATAGTGGCTCCACTCGATTCCCCTCCCCGCGCCCGCCTTTTCTTCTCTCGCCGTTTCTTCCTCAAAATTTCTCCGAGGTGTCGTTAAACAGCGCGGCCATGGAATTCCTTGCACGCGGCTGCTCGAGGCCGATCCGAATGTGCCGCGTAAACTGGTAAATAGATAGAAGCGATACTGGGGGAACGACATCGACCGGCGAGCCTGCGATGGGGAGGAAAGGGGGTTGAAAGCGGCAGATAGAGGTTGGAGACCAAGGAAACGCGGTTAAGAGGGGGCCGCCGGCGAATAAGACAGACCGAGGCGGGGAAAGTGAAACTGAAATTACGTGCGGCAGAAAGAAGGGTAGGGAGGAAAAGGAAGATATGGTGTAACGGGCGGAAAGTGGATCGTGCCGAGTGCGGAATGGGGCTGAAACGGGAGGAGGGAAGAAAACACGCTACCCTCGTATTCTTCCATTCGTTCGTCTACGGAGCCAGCTACGACGCAGACCCCTCTGTTTTCTTTCGACATCCAATTTCCATAACATTAGACTGCTTACACGTAAACGGCCAGACGTGTTTTCCAGGGCACTCCGTTTTAGGATCGTCACCCAATGAACGATCTCGGGGAACGCGTTTACACGGCCGACTCTTTTTTCAGATAATCCGGCCGTTTCGAGGCGGCTGCCCTTCGGGCGGCGATACGCGTCGTTCCGCGGGCGAATCTCCTGTCATTCCCGGCCTGGAATCGCGCAAATTGCCGCCGTTGAATAACCCTCGTGTTGTTGTTAGGGATTGCAATACCGGTAACCCGGTTTACCGGTTTCCCGGTAAATCGCGAGAAATACCCTAAAATTTTTACCGGTAATTCGCCCAATTTTTACCGGTAATTCGATAAATTACGTATATCAATATAGCGCATATATGCGTTCGTTATTTCGGTCTACATCGTTATCAGTGAAAAAAACTTACATTACTAATAAAGACGAAAACCGAAGTATCTCATGAAGAATCAACTCTAAGCCAAAAGGGAACTAAAAATCTAAATCAAGTCATCAAAACAATGGACGTATTTTCAAGTAGAAAAAGTAAGGAGAAAATATGTAGGTACAAATGGCATATGATTTCTTAATGACTATCCGACCAACGAGTGTAGAATCTGAGAGTGCTTTATTCGTGGCTGGATTATTTTGTACAAAAATTAGATCGCGATCAGGAGACCAAAGTTTAGACAAATTATGTATTTTGCGTGCTTATTTGTTAAAAAAATTGTTAAATAAAAAATATTTAATTATGTATGTAAGATAAGATTCTTTTCATTGTTTTCGTGGTGAAGATCCATATTAATAAGTATTGTCAATAGTTACACAAATATATCTATTTTGTTTTATCTCATTTCATATTTTATATGCAGAATAGTTTTATTTGCATATATTTATTATAATGCTCGATTAGAGTTAAAAAAAAGCTTTTTTTTGTAATGTTTACTCTTATATTTTCAATACCTTAAAAAATACCGGTAAATTATCGGTAAACCGGTTTTGATTGACAATTTTACCGAATTACCGGTAATTGAAAATGTCGGTAAATTTGCAATCCCTAGTTGTTGTTTTTCCTTCTGCGCTTCAACCCGAGCAGCGGTACTACTGGCAGTAGTACATCCCGTCCGTGGCCAGACACGGCCGCTCTCGCGACGTACACTGTTGGTACATGAACGAGTTGGGTTACTGTGTATGAAGGATAAAGGATCTTTGGCCATCTGAAAATTCCTTCCACAGTTAAGCACAATAATCCGTTAAATAATAACTATTTCGCACTGCGGCCTTAAGCCCCTATAACTCTGGGAGTTCTACGAAATTCACCTTAACACTTTAGGGACATATTTTCGAAACCCCAAACTATTAGAAAATAAAACGAATTTTTGGGTGTAATACCCACCCGTAAGTGCGTAATCGTCTCGTGCGTAATCGTATGCACCTCTTAGGGTTATTCGCAGCATGCGAAGCCTCCCCTTTATCCACGCCCAGCTCGTGTGTAGCTTCGTAACGAAAGGCAAAGGGTACGCTAACAAAAACACTCGGGTAAATTTTTTCCACGACACGCGTCGCAAACGGGATAGGTGCGCGGCTCTGAAACGCGCGGCAGCGTTAACAACGCGTCTCCTCTCGCGTTTAAAACAGTATACACGGGATAAACTGGCCCGCGCTGCTACGATGAATTTATTTTCATTGTATAATTACGGCCGCGCAGACAGTAGCCGACCTCGAGCCGCTCGGAATAACAATTCCTGGCGTAATTTCAAGCAGAACGGCGGGCGTAAAAACGCGATTTACGCGATGTTAATAATCACGGGCCCGGGCGGTTCTCGTCGTTACGAATTTTACCATTGAACGCAGACACTTGTTACCGTGGCACATCAAACCCATCGCGAGCGTTCGATAAAAAATCGACGCGGTTTGGCTTTCTTTTTTCGCAACCAGTGCTAACTAGGCGTCGAGAGGCTGTCTTCGGTGGACCGGACGTGGGATCCAACGCAAACCCGACAGTCTGGAATATATTTCTCGTGGGTAAGCGTGGTGCTAGCTGCTCCTTCTAATCCCAGCGAGGCTGTATCCTCGCGGAACCATAATTCTCGCTTCTTCGCGAGAACAGTCGTACGTTCCGCCCCCGCGACAGCTTAACCCAGCTCCCCGTTATTTCCCTTTCTTATACTGCACTTTTCCCTGGGAAACAACGGGGCCGGAAGCATCTAGATGGCGTCGGGCGGATCCCGAGCAGCCAGCGTCTTTGCTAAATCCTCGCCGGCCAAGGAAAGGGTGCCTTTGTCGAAAACGGCAATCTAATTGCCGGATCAAGGGATTTGTTCGTCGCATTCTTAACGACGCTCGCCCTCACCGGCGCGGAGGGGAGGTCGGGTATCGCGCGATCGGCGCAGACTCTTGCGTCGCGGGAACGAGATGATTGCCAGATTACGAGTCTCCGATTCATTCGAAATTGGGAGGCTTTACTATCGGGCAATCGTGAACTCGACGAGTTCCGCTATCGTGGTTATCGTTGCTTGCTAGTTCTCGCGGGACATGCGATTAGCAATCGTGCGTCAGCCCCCCCCCCCCCCCCCCCCCCACCGTGGAAAGAATTGGAGCCCGGCAACGATTAACAATAACGATCGCCTCTGCCCAAGTGCGCCAGGCCTGATTACAAATGTCTCGCATGATGGAATCATAAGCAGCCTGACATTTGTCGATTACGATTCCCATTGTGCGATCGGCGCGGGCATAGAATCGGGCCGGTGTACCGCGTGGATGTCGAGCGCTGACATTGCCATCATCTGTCCACGTTATATTAATACCCCTTGTTGCGTTATTAAACCGATCTCGTTGCGAACGAATGCCTATCGCGGTGCGCAGCCGCCGAGGGAACTGGAAAGGGGAATGGCAGATAGTGGTAATTGACGCTCAAAGATTATTCGCCGCGCTTTGAAATCTGATTATATGGGCGGGCCGAGGAGCAAAGCACGGCTTCCCTTTGTGGGGAAAAAATCGGCGCCCCGATTCCACCGCGCGGTGGATCGCGGCATGTCTGTATTCTCAAGCGGGGCATTCCTCCTGCGAAAGGTGCGCGTGGATTCTCGGGAAGCGTTTTAAGTTTACAATTTAATGTTGACGGATCGAGGGCGGTTTCGCTGGCTGGTGAGATGATTTGTTGGGTTTTCTCAACGATCGAGGCCCTCGTTCCCTCTTCCGTTCTTCCTCTACCGCCGTTGCGGTATCTTGAAAACCCAATAAATCCGTCCTCCAGTAACTAGAAACACTCGAGACAGAGTGAAGTACATACCTTCTGGGAAATCCGATCTCTTCATCCAGCTCTCTCTTCTTTCTGTTTCAGAACCTGAAGAACCAGATCATGACGACGAACGTTTGGGTGGAACAAGTAAGTGACGCGATTTTGCTTCTCGCCGCGTCGAGTAGACACGGCTGCTAATATTCTTCGGCGTACACCGCCGCGTTTCCATTTCATCCTGAGCCGGGTCGGCGATTGCGCCGGGCCCCGGCGCCCGGAGTTAACGAACCGTGGTCGACTAGATTCGCAAAGCGATCCCTCAGTAGTTGAAACGGCTTGCCAGAACCTTCTATCCTCCGACGAACGGAACGGGTCGGGTCGCCGCTGGACGAAAACGATTGGGGAAAAAGAGTCGGTTCGACTAGCGAAACACGATTTCCTCGGGTAACGATATCTCGGCGAAACAGGGGAAATGGGGGAATGGGAAATGGGAAAGGGGGCGGGAGGGGCCAGCCTGGCGGCGTCACTTTGACCGACAGAATCTCCCCTTTCCGCGGAGCTTGGAATTTCAAAGCAGGCAAATTTCATCTCTGCCGCCTGTCGACGGCGAAATGCGAATCACGGAATGCTAGCTGATCCTTATTGACGCGTCACTCCCTGTGAATCTTTGCAAGCTCGATCCTCGGGTCGCGATGCTGCTCGAATATTCCTGACAACGCCGAGCTCCGTCCAAGCCTTTCGTAGTATTCTGAAAATTAATCGATCCATATCGAATGTAGTTTACCGTGCCAGGATCTCCGGCCCCGGGATCTTGTCCCCCGTAACCCAATTCCGATTTCATCTCCGCGCGCAACAAGAAACCGAACGGATCGGTTCGGATCGCGAGGCTCGTCCCGGCCAACAGTCGTAATTGAAATTGCATTCGATGCCAGTCTCTGGTTTCATCCAATAACGCGGCTCTCTTTTGCGCGAGCGGGACAGAAGGTAACCCTCCGCTTTCTAACGCTCGAGGAGGCGGCGGAGCACAAGAAATCAGCCGCACCGCCCCGCCCGGGCGATTTTTCTCAGGTCCCGCTGGAATCAGCGGGCAGGCAATTGGCAAGCTAGCCCTCTTGGTTTTTTCGGTGGCTGTTCTCCTCCCCGTTGGCTCGTCGCGATCGTTTGTCCGCATCAATAGACCTAGCGCCTCTTTTTCATGCATCGGCTGGAGACGCCTTCGAGCGCTGGAACCGGGCACAAAGTAGCGGAGGGAAGCGCGCCGTCAGCCGGGATGGCCTGCCAAGGCAAGTGGCCCGTTCTTTACCGTGCCCAAGGAATTGTTTGCCATTGTCGGATGGCGCAGGAAGTTCCGCGATGCGGGATGAGTAAACAGTCGTGTAAACAGCGATCTCGAAACGTCGCCGAGAATCATTTTAGCCTTGTTGACTCGGTCCGACACGACGGACGAGGAGGTCTTCGCTTCCGTCACGTAGTTGCTAGATGTTTCTTCCGTGGGGGCGGCGGTGTGTTTGCTACGGATACGACGCCAGGAGAGGGCAAGATATTTCTATTAACTTTCACACTTGGACCTTGCTGGCTGCTCCCCTCGAATCGATACCGAGCATGGTCTTAGTTTAGCGATCGCCTTTTGAGTCTTCTCCTCGGCGGCTGACTAACCCCGAACGACCGCTGGTCCCCTCGGCATTCAAATTTCCCTATTTATTCTAGCGTCCTGGCCATTGTTGCCAGGAGCTGGCGTGTCTCTTCCGAATGCTTTCACGATCTGTCCTCGGCTTTGCCCACTGGGTCGAATCGACCGACCCGAACGCGACTCCCCCAAGTCCTTTACACTTCCATTCATCGCCTCGTCATCGACTTCCAACTTTCTCTGTCGTTTGCATCCCTCGGATCGTCCACCGTCTACGGAAGAACTCGGCGGCTGGTTTTCCAGGCCACAATTGACAGCCAAGCCTCCTCTGTGCTCCCGACGTCTTCAGCCAGCGAAATAAGCTGGCAATCTTCGGCATGCCAGCTGTACGACTCTCGCGGCTGCGAATTTCCTCTCCGGAATTCCAAGCGTGTCTCCTTTCGAGGAGATCCATCGAAAATCCTCAGAAGCAGGCCTCGGTGGGTTGCGAGACGTCGAGGGGGAAACACGCAAATTTCCAGATATCCGCGAGTTTAAAGGGTTACATCGAAGCTTCGGGGGCCTCGCCTCCACCTGCCAGCGTAAATCGTGCGCAATTTCGGCCTCCGCGGATAGAAAGCCGCGTCTTCGGGGCCGATAGCTTTCCGATAAGGCGACAGCTTTCGACAATCTGGTGCAGCCAACGGTTCTGCGCCCCCATCGCTTTTCGTTCTCCACTCCTCGCTCTATCTTCGCGCAGATCTGCGTGTCGTTTCGGGCTGCAATTAATCCCACGCGTCGGCGTCAAACGATCGCCATAAAAATCCGAATCTCCTTCTACCTCTACCTTTCATCGTCGCGGCTTCTCCGCGGCGCGATCCGCTCTCGCCCCCTCCGGGGCTTCATTACGGGAATTCATGGCGGCGAAATTTTAATTTCTATCCCTTGCAGCGAGATTTTAGAGCCCCGCTTCGTTGCTTCGTACCACGGCCATAGGAATCTCTTTTTATCTCCGCCTGACAGATGCTCCGCAGCGCGAACTCCATTTCTCAACGTTCGCGGGCGAAGAGAAAGATTCGATAGCGATCTCGGGTGAGGAATCACGAAGGAATGGAATGAGATTCAAGGGGCAGCACCCCTCCGGGTGGAAGACTAACAAGGCACATTTGTCAGACGCTTTCGTAACCGATATCCCAAACGGTTGAACTCGCGCGAGCAGGAAAACGTTCCCGAGAAAATTGGCGACGCTTTTTTTTTCTCCTCTGGCAAACGGCGCCGCAGCCCCTCGCGATTTTACGACGTCGTACGGCTTTCCTAGCAACGGGAAGCCTTCCTGCGAGAGCGGAGAAACCCGAATGCGAACGACGACTGGGCATAATTTATTGTTCCCTCTCCTACCAGGTGCGGTAAATTTTTACGGGCCAGGAAGCGACTCGTTCGCGTCTACGAGCCTCGGATAACGAACGATCGGCGTATCGGGTTCTTGCTAATCGAGGGAGAGCGGTAAAATATGGGGCAGCCTCGTGACGGTGTAATTGAAGAATTAGCAATTTTGTCGCGGCACTCTGCGAGCGGCGATAAAGGGAAGTGGTGTGGTAGTTTCCTGAGGAAATTTCGGCCGTTCAATTTAATGAGTACACCGCGTGGCGAGCGGAGCGTTAATTGCTTCAGCGCAATTGAATCGACTCGGGGCTGTGCGCGGTGTAATCGAGCGAATGTATCCCGTCAAAAAGGGCTCGCGTTGCTCGACTAAGTACGAAAGGGTTGTCGATCCTGTAATTGCTTTCAGCCAGGACAACCGTAGCTTCCCGTTAAATCACACGACGCGACGGATCTTCTTTCGAATTTCGATGGTATTTTATTAGCTGGCCATACACGGAGAGATTTCCCGACGGTTTTCATCCGTCGCGTTTCAAGTCTGCGGACTTAACTGCATGTTAATGGTGCATGTCTATGAACGATTTATACCTTAGAGCATATAAACATGGAGGAAGCATGCAATAGGCGAAAATGTAGAGGGCGATAGAAAGAAAAAGATATACATGTGGGACACCCCCTCTCTTTCTAACGCCAGGGGCGCCGCCTGGCGCTAGAAAGAGAGGGGGTGTCCCACATGTATATCTTTCTCTTTCTATCGCCCTCTACATTTTCGCCTATTGCATGCTTCCTCCATGTTTATATGCTCTAAGATTTATACCGTCACGGTTCTCGTGACAAACTTCAACCGCGTGACAAAACAGTTGTTCAACATTAACGTGCAGTTTTTGTCTGCAGATAAAATCGACAGGTCGAAATTGAAAAAACTGAAAAATCTTACTATTATCCACACACGGGGAGGCTTCCCCGCGGTCTTCATCCGTCGCGTTTCAAGTCTGCGGACTTAACTGCATGTTAGTGGTGCATGTCTATGATCGATTTACCGTCACAGTTCTCATGACAAACTTCAACCGCGTGACAAAACAGTTGTTCAACATTAACGTGCAGTTTTTGTCTGCAGATAAAACCGACAGGTCGACATTCAAAAAACTAAAATGTCATCTAACGATATCGACACACGTTTCATGACTAAAGTATTCATTACAAAACTTATAGAAATTTATGAACAACATCCTGCGTTGTGGAAAACAACGGACAAAATTATTTTGGGCAATTATGTGCATTCCAATCATAGCACAACACAAATTACGTATTTTATTACGACGTTTAAACATATTTCATTTTGTGCAACTCCATTCAAGTCTGCATGACAACTGAGAAAACTTTCAGCAAGACGAAAGTCCACAGTTTCGATCAAATCCGCGGATAAACTAGCGGTTTTCATCCATTAACACGCAGTTTTATCTGTGACCGATTTATCCAACATGATTTGTCTGTGAACTTTCTTTGTATGTTAGTGAGTATTTGCAGTTTTGATCCACCGCAGACTTTGATCGCGGGTTTGTCCGCGATGGATGAAGACCGCGGAGAAACCTCTCCGTGTATGGCCAGCTATTCGAGTCTCGAAATCTCCCGTGCCAGAGTTCCGAGCGAATAGTTGCGTTACCCTTAATCGAACAGTAACTTTCGCGCACTTGGAAATTAGTCTCTTTCAATTTCGGAGCCAGATATTTCCACTGCGAGAGAGGTAACGAGTCGACGGGGCAAAAAATTGCAGTTCGATTAAGCCTCCAAATGAAATTCATTGGGGCAGAGAGCCGATCGCTCCTCCTTTTCGAGACAAGTCTTTCGAACTACTTGGTGGCTCGAGTTCATTTACTTAAAACGCTCGGTAGGGAGTCGCCTCACGTGCACGCAGCAATAATTGATTTAGATTCGCGAGGGGGATCGTGCTCGGAATTTTTATCGAACGCTCGATCGGCTAGCGAGCCCACTTAATTCGCAACGAAATAACTCCTGCCTTCGAATAATCGACAAATCTCCGCGAATACGCCGCGCTTCCGCGGGCGTCCTAATTGCCTCCGAGTATTAATCACGAATAGCTGGCAATCGACGTAAAAGTTGAATGCGAAACGAAATTCAGATGCACCGTCGACCATACTTCATTGAGTCGTTTATGAATCCTTAATCGAAACGGAGTCGTATCAGGTTTTAAATTTTCAGGCCGCGGTATCACGAGTCACTGATCCGTAAATTATTTAACATAAATGGTTAGGATGTGTCGGCTCGTTAAACGAATATTAATTGGACGGCTGCGAAACGTTGGAGCGTTATTAAAAATCGAGCGAATTGCCCCGACGGCGCCGAAGTGGGAACGCGGCGATGGAATTTTCATTCGCCGAATCGTTCGGACGTTAAGTTTCTGTATACAATCACCGAATTCATCCGCGAGCATCAGGTGCATTCGGTGCGTCGAGATATTTCGGTCCGATCGATTTTCTTCCACCTCGAGGCGTAAATAGAGCGCAAGAATCATTTGCTCCCTAATTTTCTGTCTCGCTGGCTCCAAGGGGGTGGCAGACGAGCAAGAATCATTTTCCAATTTACAACCACCCCCGAAGTTACATCGCTTCCGTTCCTCGAAACATCACGGGTGATTGCTCCTTTCGTTTCCAAGAGATATCATAAAAATCACCCCTGAGATGCAACTAGAAATCGTCCACGCGTGACCGCGAGAAGAACTCGAGGAAACCTCCCTGCCCTCGTTTCCCTCGTCTGCTACCGCGTTGCCCAAAACGCGACAAAGCTCGGAAGAAAAGGAGAAATGGTGCGGAATGCGGCGCGCACGGGCCAGGGACTGGACGGAAGGGTTGGTAATTAACTTTTCCTCCCTCTTAATCGTTTCGGCTCGTTCGAACGCGCCGAGTCGCCCCGCTGAAAAGTGAATTCTCGCGGGCGGGCCTTTTTCTAGCCGGACACGGTCGGTTACTGAACTTCCAACAGCCAATTACTCGGCCCGCGTTGATTTCCTGGGGCGAGCGAGTTTCCGCGGGCGGGAAGGCTGCGTGCTCGGCGATGCATGCAAGTGGAAAGCGTGACACCGATGGCGAGCGCGCTGGAAAACGGACGGGACGCGGCTGGATTCGTTTAACAGCGCCGTGCAACTTTGCGAAACTTTCGCCGAGCATCGGTTTATCGTTGTTGTTATTCTCGCCGAGGTAGGAGACGCGAGCTTGCGAGGATTGAGCGCGGCACGGGCGAGCTCTCGCGGCGTGGTGCCTTTTAATCTACCACTTCGCGGAGTGCGCGCTTGTCGCGGGCATCGTGCATTGGATTTCACGGCTGGTTGATGGATCAGGAGCTCGTTAGACCGTCTTTCTTCGGGTCGCCAGGGAATACCTGCGCATCGGAATCAAAAGAACTCACGAGTGTAATCCCTCTCTTGGCCCTCGAGCTTCAAGGCTCTGCCCTCGACGGCTCTGCGCTGCATTGTTCTTAGTGGTTCGAGCGATAATGAACTTTAACGCCACTCCAGGCGCTAAGGACTCGTTTCGATTCCGAGTTTAAGGGCCGGACGATATTGTATCGTCATTTTCCAGAGTAGCAAGTTACCTCCTCTCCAAAGGAATTATCAGTTTCTGACCCGGGGAACTAACCTACTCAGCATTTGTCCGAAGTTTAGCGCTTCCTGCAAGGTAGCGAATGACGTGTCGTAATACCATTTTCAAGATCAGGGAACAATTAGAATTCTCATAGACTCCGATCCATATCGATCGATGGTTTCCTTGCAAATTTCGATTAACCGGTTAACTGGCATGGTCCTTTTCACTATTCGGGCCCAAACTGGTACCATCGAATAAATAAGTGAATCACACAAAATTTGGTATACAGGGGTTTTTTGAGTCGCTGAACCGATTCCGGGGGTAATTTTTTTCATCTGACACCCCCAACCCCTAGAAAAATAGAATTTAGGGGTGAGTTTGTCAATTCTTTACTAAACCTTTTTTTATTTGTGAAGTTTTCTTGTCTATAATTCGATTGCAGCAGTTACTTTTTTCAATGCCACCCCCAACCCCTGAAAAATAAGGGTTTAGGGGTTTAATTTTTTAGTTTTTTTATTTTCTACGAAAAAGTTTCGAATAATTTTATACCTGAATTCTTCGTCCATAAATTCAACCGCAAGTGCTTTTTTTTTATCCGCGATCCCAAAAACCCCTATATACAATTTTTCTATATCCCGATAGTATTTTAATATTTGTCAGCCAATTTGGTTCGGCCATTTTGAGTCTGCCATATTGAATTTTACAATTCCAATGCCAAATTCAGATTCAGCGATCCCAAAAACCCCTATATACAATTTTTCTATATCCCGATAGTATTTTAATATTTGTCAGCCAATTTGGTTCGGCCATTTTGAGTCTGCCATATTGAATTTTACAATTCCAATGCCAAATTCAGATTCAGCGATCCCAAAAACCCATATATACAATTTTTCTATATTCCGATAGTATTTTAATATTTGGCGGCCATTTTGGTTCGCCATTTTGAGTCTGCTATATTGAAATTTAAAATTCCAATGCTAAATTCAGTTCATGAAATAAATCGTTCTTTTAAGTTTATGTCAATAAATAATTGTTTGAAATAATTACTAACATAAAAATTGATAATTCAAAAATATATGTGTTGTCCGTGAAAGCAGTTAGTATTGTTAGTTTTCGAGAAAATAAATATGTAAGGTGGCCCCATTGACAGAAGGCCCTGTTGAACGCCATCTCTTACTGTTCGAAGTAATAGATCACCATCGACGCCACAGCCGATTTCTTTGCTGGTTGTTGCGGTATTAAAGTTTATTTTCATACATTTTGCTTACAATACTTTACTTTACAATGTAGAGCAAGAATTTTAGTATTATATGTATCATTTTGCTTTAAAAGTCACTGATCATTATTTAGTTCCAATTTTTTCTTGTGGAACTAATTTTTGATCACCTGAATAAAAAATAGGTTAGGACATTTTAAAATTATAAAAAAATTAAATTTAGATGGTATAATACTAAAAATAAGTTTATTTGGTACTTTCTTTTTAATTAGTATCCGATTATTTACATTGAATAGTTCCTTACCTAATAAGAAATTAGTTCCCATGTATTTTAGATGATCAAAAACTAGTTCCTGACCTGATAAAAAATTAGTTCCCATGTATTTTACATGATCAAAAACTAGGTCCTAGTCACCTTATTATTCCATACCTTATAAATAATTAAATTATACTCATTTTCAACTTTTTAAATTTTTTCCTTATATTTTAAACATTAATTCATCTTTTAGTATAAAAAAGTCTATGGTTTAAAGTTGTATTAGGTTAAAAATAAATATTAAAGCGGGAAGCCCTCTAAACTGATCAAAAACTAGTTCCTTAACGGTATGATACATTGCCAGTTAACCGGTTAATACGCGAAATTAGAAAGTGCATGGTGAGCATCTAGCATCACTGGTGTCTCCACTCAGAGTTGGGCAAAATGTAATCTAATTACATCTTACGAATTACGATTAAACTATAATTACGTAGTTGATTACACATTGTTTTTTGTAATCGTTTATTTGGGTAGTTGACGAATCCAAATGGTCAACTTCCTAAATTAACGATTACAGAAAATAATGTGTAATCAACTACACGATTACACTTTAATTGTAATTTGTAAGCTGTAATTAGATTACATTTTGCCCAACTCTGTCTCCACTTGTGCTAGAAACCGCAACATTCTCATTGAGGTGGCGACATTAGTTGTCCCATATTTTTGCGAAATTGAATTAGTAGCAATAATGTATCCCAACGGGCTGTACTAATTAAATAAAATAGGAAAATTATTTTTTTTCCAACGTGGTTTAGTCTATTTTTGCTCTCGATGCCTCATCTTGACGTCAATATTAAAAACAGCTATCCAAAGTGTCTAAAGCAGTGGCGCACTGTATCAAACTATTCAACCAATTCTTTCTTACAAGTGCTGAATTTTGGTGGCCTCTCTGCTTGCAGGAGTGGAACGATTACAAGTTGAAGTGGAACCCGGAAGACTACGGCGGTGTCTACACCCTCCACGTGCCCTCGGAGCATATATGGTTGCCGGACATTGTTCTCTACAACAAGTAAGTACGATTCAATTTACCGAACCTCCTCGGGCGAACTGCAACTGAAATCGTATATCGTCCCCGGAATTTCAAACTGGAACTAGCTTATCGAGAACGAAATTGCGGTGTCTCTCCGTGTCCAAGTACACCGGAGGGTCTCCAGCGGGGCTGTCCGATAAAATTAAGAAATAGAATTAAGAACATAAACGCCCGGGTGGGCGCGCGACCGGCACAGTTGCCGGTCGCTTGACAGAAAGAGGATAAAAGAAGGGTATATACTGTCGTGACCGAGAAGCAATTTGCCGCGCACGGCGCCTCGCGCGAACGGGTGTTGCAAGCCCGGCTGCGGAAGCAATTTGTCCGTTGCAGCGATTTTATTTTTATAACCGTGGAAAGGCCACCCTTAAACAGCTGTTCGATACGCCCGCGGAGGATATTGCGAAAGCTCTGCGCTCGGTATCGTTCAACCTTCTGCCGGCGTTGTCGTTTGTAATTTATATCGATACGTAGCGGAGCAATAAACACCAGGGGCGAACGCTGGCAGAGTCATTTCGCGAGGCCGAGTGCGGGGGCAGCGTTATTGTCTCGTTCGATCAGCTGTGGCACCCGCAACATCGGCACTTAAACGTTTATATACATCGGAATAGTCGCAGAGGAGCTAAGATTCCGAGGGAAAAGCGCGTGCCTCGCGAAGCGTTAATCTCGGGACTTGAACGTCAATAGAGAGGGCCGTCGAAAGAGTGGCCTTAATCCCGCGAAAGTCGTGAATCATCGTCGGAAACGAAGCAACCGCTTCGTATCGCCCACCGAGGGTGGTCAGCCTTATCCGACCGCCCACGCGATCCCTTCTATTCTTTCACTTTAATCTGGCCCACGTTGATCCCGTTCCTCCCATTCCTCTCCCGGGACGGGTGTTGTATCGGGCGCCCGGTCGTCGTCCGTCAGCCCGGGCCCGGCTGTACCTCATAGGATTTTAGCGGAGAAGTGCAGGGGAACGGTGTCTCGTAAACTCCCGCGGAATATTCCCGCGGAGGTACGTGACATTCCGGGGCCATTTTGAAAATCCACGGCCACGTAGGTACGGGCCGCATACGTTGCACGTATCCCTTGCCTGGGCTAACGCTGAGAAATAGGATGTACTTGGCCGACGAGGACGACACTTTTACGAGGAAGTAGAGCCGCGCCACCGACGTCGCAGCCCCGAACAACCTTGCTCGTTCAGCAACCACCGCCTCCTATTCGTCCCTTCCTCGAACACTGCTCCCTGTTATCGCTTCTGTAGCTTCCTCTTTGCGGCTGACGGGCGACGATCCGAATCACGACCGTCGCGCTCGGGTTCACCCGCGAGCGTTAATCCTTCGACATCCCCCCGGTTAATTATTTTCACCGCGGAGAAACTCGGATTTCGATCGGAGTTGTTACGTTCGATCCGAATCGTTGCAGGGCTTGGCATCGGCCTCCGCGTTGGCTGTACGCTACGGTCGCGAGCAAGCACTTTGTTTGGGAAGAGAAAGAGCTGGTTCGGTATCACAACAGTTTTTTTCATTGAGCGCGTCGCAGCCTGCGACGAGTTTATTTTGATTACGCGGCGAAGTGGCATCGACGCGACACGCGTTTTCAATGGAGAATCATAAAGAACGTTCTCGAAACTCTCGACATACATTACGCGGTTTCAATTAATCGGGGTGGGGCGGGTGAATCGATTGTCCTGGCGGCGCTTCGAAAGGCTCAAAGTATCGAGGCTTTGTAGCCCGACAGCATGGAAATAGCGCCCTGCCCCTCCCCCGACGCCCGCCCGCGCTTCGAGACGGGTAGGTCGGGCCTGGGGAGAAGTAATTTGTATGGAATATTCGAATTCGATTATTAATTCACCAACATTGGGGGTGGTGGCGGGGGCGTGGTCCCCGGGTGAAAGGGAAGTGCCTGCCCGAAATGAGATTCAGAGTGGGCCAAGAAAGGATTCTTGCCTGATTCCAGGCTATCGAGAGTATAATGCGGCATCGTTAGGGTGAATTTTGATGGCGGTCGTCCGTTTGACGTCCGCGAGAAACCCAGTGACCCGGTGTTCCTTTGGCTTTATCGAATTTTAAGCCTCTGTCGGAGGCAATTCGCTGTTTAATAACTTGGGTCGCAGCCTTGTCTCGAGGAGATGCAGGTTCCCCCGATTGCTTTTGTGCGCTTTGAACCGGCAGATACCGCGAGGAATCGAATTATTAACTCTTGGCCGGAGAATTCTATTTCTTGCAACTTGTAAAATTAATGCTGTTGGGTTTCCAGCGGTATATTGAATGTATCATCTCGTTCCTCGACAAACATATTGGCCCTCGATAGAGAAGTCATCGATTTATTATCAGGGGACAACTCGAGCAAGTGGATTCGCTATTGAAATCGATTGGAACGGAGTATTTATTATCCCGCGGAAATCTATAGGCGCCTTCGTGACAGTCGACCTCAAAGTCAACGAAATTATCGGAGAGGGCTCCCGAGAGGCCATGGCGTACCGATTTCCCGTAACTTCTCCCTGATTAACTCTTCTCGCGTACAACTTTGAGGTCAACGCCCCCCCCCCCCCCCCCCCGACTAGCTCAGGCCACCAGCCACCCCTCCGACGGTTCTTCATCAACCCTCCCGAAGGTGGCGGAGAGGCTCCCTTAGGTGTGGGTGGTGTGTCAATTAAATCGAAATCAACTTGCCCCGGTAAACTTGACTTAGTCGCGGGGCGTTTGATCGTCGCCTTTGCAGCCCTTCTATTTCTTGCGCGTTTCCTTTGTGCCTTCCAATAAAGCGACACTTCGCAACGCCGGCATTAAGCACACTCGCGTTTGCACTGGAATCTCAAAGCGCCGTGAAGTTGCCGTAATCTCTGATCACTGAAATTCTTCCCATCTCCCACGAATTTTCGCCTGCGTGTCCGATATCGCGATGCATTATGTAAAAGTCGGCCCCGCCGTGGCAAGACGTCGCCTACGAGCGTCCTCTCGTTCTCCATTCCTCTGTATTCTCTTTCGAGAGGGCAAAGTGCACTCCGTCCCGCGAAGTGCTGAACGCAGATACGATCGAGAGTGGCGGTGGGAGGCGAAACAAATTCGCCCTCGCTGTCAAGGGATCGAAACACGCGAAGAAAGTGGTGTGCAGTCGAATGGCGTTCGAGAGAAATCGGGGGCAAGGGTCGTGTGATTCTGTAGCTGGAAAACGCAGGCAGAGGAGGAAGTAACCGTCGTTAAATACCTGAAATAAATTCGAGGAATATTGTAGTAGAAATTCAGATTAAGCTCCATGTGTCGCGCGTAGGGGAGAGGCTTGCAGGTTGCCACTGCTTGCAGGTTGCCACCCCTGCTGTATTTCGACTTTCTAGCAGTGTCAGATCCTCAACTCTGACTCACATCGACGTTAAAAGAGTAGGTGTCACTATGTTATAACCTCTGGAGCGGACAGACGCAATAACGCTGTGTTTGCTGAGCGAAGGGTAATATAGTGTTTGTCAAGAAACTGAATTATTGTAAATTCGTAAATTGAACATTTTCATCGACAATTCAAGATAACTATACGTACTGTGTTGTCTTTTTTATCTAATTTACATATGCCAAACAGATTTCCCAACATATCATGAATTGACAATTTTTTCCCATATTTTCCTAAAAATGCGTCGGAATTCAAGTTGCCTCCTTTTTGGCTTGCAGGTTGCCACCTCTCTCTTTCCCGCTTGTTTACACTCAAATGTCATTGAGTTTGAAGTGCAGTGTTTTTATTGCATTTTAGTCATATTTTGGTTTATTTTTTACATTTTTATAAATTTTTAGTATGGCAGCACGCAGGTCAAGAAAATCTGAATAATATAATTTATTAATAAAACTTAATAAATTTTGAAAAGTTTTCTGAATCAGGTTTTTACTTGAGTTTTTTTACAGTTTTAGCAATTTTTTGGGGGTGGCAACCTGCGAGCCAAAATTTCAAGGAGACAATTTTAAATACTTTCGATAATTTGCAGTATAATTTTTCTTTTTCGAGAGTTTGCATGATTTGTAGCTCAGGATTGTAGCTCAACACTTCCTCTTTCCAACTTATACCATAAATCAACGATACGTTAATTTTATGACGAGTTATGATCAAAAAAGCTTAGGGGTGGCAACCTGCAAGCCTCTCCCCTACATCAAAGTAGTTTTCTAAAGATTGATATAGAAGAGAAGAGAAGAGAAGAGAAGATGAAAGTATAATAAGCGTACAGTCTGGTATTACCTTGCAAAGAAGCAGGTTTAGAGCATAAATCCGCGTTAGGCTCTTCAGCTATAAAAGCCTTATTGTACTGCAAAGTCTTTGAATATTAAATATACACTGTCTCCTTGAGCTCCCATACTTATTTCAAGCTGTATATCTTCCAAGAAAAACTGCATCCTCCGTTCATCCGCGACACTCACTTTCTCTCTGTCTCTGCCTGACCAGATAGACGCATTCATTCGTTATCTGCGCGCCAGAATCTTCATTACAGCACCGCCATGTGCGGGTTTCTTCCTCGAGAGTAATTTGTACGTATACATGTAAATTAGCCAACGTTTGCTGAAAGTATTTACCGAGGAAAGGGTTCTCCCGAAGAAGAAAGTTGGTTCGGCGAGAAGTTTTCTCGAAAAAGGCTTTTCCGAGGGACCGAAAGTTTCGAGGGGCTGGTTGCAAAGTTTTCGTAGGAAATCGATAAAT
Organism: Andrena fulva; assembly: GCA_946251845.1. Lineage (NCBI taxonomy): Eukaryota > Metazoa > Arthropoda > Insecta > Hymenoptera > Andrenidae > Andrena > Andrena fulva. The sequence goes on along the minus strand of OX276329.1, from coordinate 51,895,061 downwards.
GTTGCGAAGTTGGAAGGTTCGTTTGGGAATACGGGAAGCGTGTGTACGTCATTAAGTGATATTTACTTAAGAGCTGCCGGCAGCTGGGCGGCGGATTTCGGTTATATAATCGATACCGTGATCCGTATCGATGGAATTACGAGGGGAAAAATAACGCGAGCTTGTTTGCGAGCTACAGATGTAAACACGCCGATGCATATTTCGCCCGGGAGCGCGATATCCGCGGCGGTAATTGAAATCCTGGTGGTTCGGAACAAGAAATCCACTTTCGTTCATCGAATTTTACTTGCCCGGCTCCGTTAAATGCAATTATCTCGCGCTGAAAGTGAAGAGGATATCGCGCAGAAAGATAAGGACAATGGACGGGAATTGGAGGGAGCCTCTGCTCCCCGAAACGGCGCAATAACCGTAACAGTATTGGCGGTTAATCGGGAATCACTGGATTTAATCGAACTCTGCAAATCCGCTCGCGTAACAAAGCGGGGAACGTGCGCCGCTGTCGCTAGGAAACAAGGAACAATATGTCTTTGACTCTCGTTTATTCCACTCGATTCCAGGTTTAAATTACACTGCAAAAAGCCCTCGCCAGTAATTGAGGACGTTGCAGCAAGCGGGGTGCAGCTTTGCCAACTTGGAGTAAATTAGAAAAAACTGTTTATAAAATTATTGCTTCGACTTAACATTAAAAAGAGAACACTAATTGAAAAATATATATTTTCACACAATTAGCAGTAGTTATTCAGTTGATAAATTTTTATTTCTATGTTATTTCAAAAGTTGCGATAAGTCGCTCATTTATTATCGGATTTGCTTCAATCGTGCACCAAACGGTGTAGAATTTTTTTACGTACATTACACGTCGTAGCGCAAAAACTGTCAAAAGTACAGTTGCTCCTCTCTTGCCGCAAGGCTCTAAATTTATAATCTCCGCGTCGCACAGTGGGGTAGGAGACCCCAAAAGTTGACGAAAAATCGAAATACAAAAGAATGTTTAAACATCTGATTTTTTATCCCTGGTATAGTTGAAATATGTGCGCACAATAAAACGTATATCTACAGCCTTCTACAACTCTTCCTTCCTTACCCGAGTCGGTCAAAAACAGTTAGCTGTAGGAACTCCGTTACATGTTTATTCCAAGCGATTTATCAAACAATTTTGTGTAGCTATTTTTTGTGTTTTCTGTGTTTTAAACTTCTGTTTCGCGATGAAGACGTCCATTTCAGGTGTTTATTTAATTACTTTTTGTTGTTATACGTTTGCGGCAAGCAATAATACCTTCATAATGTTTAATTCAAAATTGCCTCGTATAACCTTAATTACCATAGCTGATCTACAAAAACAATTAAACATTTAGTTAACTTCCAAGTCCGATCAAGCATTTTTGTTTGCACAGTTATCATCTCTGATTATTAAAGAACTGAGATTAACTTTCAGATTTTGCTCGTTTTTGCTCCAATCCCTAAAATTTCAGTTTATTCAAAACGGTTCCCAGTCCATGAAAATAATTTCTTTTTGCAAACACTGTTAATTAAAATATTTATATCTGTTGTTATTTTCAGATGTGAATCCTAATACTATCGTTGTAACGAGATATTTAATTCACACATGTTTCCACGACGGCAGTGGTGGTTTTTTTTAAATGGAACCATATATTTTTTAATACATAAATCGACCCATCTTGATATTCCCTGATATTTTTTTTTTTTGCCATTTTGACTTGAGATTCCTACTCAGCGACCTCGGAAACTCTAGAATACCAAGTTTAGACCAAATCTGATATTTTTTGGGTATACGCGCCCGCCATATTTGATCCGCCATTTTGTTTTTTGTCATTTTGAGTTTAGATTCGTAATCAGCGACCGCGAAAACTTTAGTATACTCATTTTTGTAAATATCAAAGATTACCTTCATATTTTTACCATGTTTCTGAGATTTCAACCCACTGTGCGTCGCAATGCGTACGCGATCCCCCCAACATATCGTAATTACATGTAAGCCTTTATTGGCACATTCGTCTAGTCCCCGGTTAATTATACATTGCAAAATCGAGCGCATCGTCGAAACAGTTTCAGGGGTTGGTAGGGGCGGTGTGGCGGCAGTTCGGAAAAGTTGAAATTACATGGAAACTATTTCCCCGGGGGGGCTGCACCTCGGCCTAGTGTATCCAGGCAAAGCGATTTTCGCCGAAAGTGATCCAATAGCGGGCGAAAAAGCGCGCACCCGTATATTGGCTCGAAACAGATAGAGGGAAAGCGAGGACCCAATGAATTCGGCGAGGCGTCCGGGCGCAATCAACGATGCAAATGCCTCAGCCGCGCAAAGGAAGCCGCTCGAAACGAGGGCAAAGTGTTTTTCGTGCGCGTCCTTTCGGTTTTAATCGTCGTCGACCGGTCCTGCCGAACTCCTCGTCTGGCAACTCCCGGGGTAATCAGCTAGTCGGCGGGCCAGCGTTCGGTGGAAAGGTGCGCGAGCGTCTCTTTTGCCCAGGGCAAACGTGCGAAACGAGACCCTGCTCCGCCTCGAATAATTGATTGTCCCGGATTCGCTCGTTAAGAAAGGACCCTGGTCGCGACAGAGGGGGGGGGATGGAAATGAATCTGAGTCTGATAAACTTGATATCTGAGAGGAGCCCGCGTTCGTCCTGTTGTGCCAGCGAGAAGAAGATCGCTGCTCGCGAAGTAGCTCTCGAGTCTCGAAGTTTTCGACACTGAAAAACGATCACCGGAATTAAGACGATCTCGCACTCCGATTCCCTCGGCGCAATCAACTTAGCCCCTCGTCAAGCCCCTCCCATTTGCAGTCTGAACGTGTTTCTGGCCGCGGCGGCAGAGATCCCGTTGCTTCGACCCTCGGCAATCACGGTCCGACGAAAAATTCCAGAACACGTCAACTTCCGCTGCCGGCATCCCCCGCGCAAAGTAATCCGGAGCCGCGGAAAGTTTCCCCCGCGGAAAAAGGTGCACAGGCACAAAGGGAGAAGAGAGGGAGCTGGCGGGTAGCCGATACCACTGGCGGAGTCTCCAGTCTCAGTGCAATCAACGGGGGTAAAAGGGGTGTCCTGGGAAGGGGGTGGCGGGCGGCGGGACGGGGGCGAAAGGGTTTGGTACAATGACCCAAGCACGCGCGTACGTGCGGCTGGCCGGGCGAAATGCAAAGTTAAAATATGCAGGGAACGTACGTGTGCCGGAATCTCGTTACTCCATTATCGCCGGATTACCGCGGCTGCAGCTCGTTCCGGTCGCGGTAATCCGGTCCGTGGCGCTCGGCAACGCGACGCGCGTTAACGAAATAACAACGCCTCAAAGTAACCGCGGCGAACCGGCCGGCGCGATAACTCGCCCCACCCCGCATCCAATTGCTTAACGTTTAAAAACATCGCGCGATACCAAGCTACCCCTATGCGCACGCGCGCGCGAGCGCGGCTCCCTTGGAACGCGCGATGGCGAGCGGTCTTCGGTTTACGATTCATTGCGGCGTGCAACGGGGTCGAGGCACGCGACGATCCCGGAATACGAGCGGGCTTATCGTGCACGGTAATACATTCAACGTCTGAAACGGTAAGCGGAGCGCGGCCCCGGCCGCCGCGCGGGCACGGTGAATTAAAAGGAAATTGAACTGTTCGCGGGGGCATCAAATTCGTGACTTAATGCTCGTAAGTCACGCGCCGGGGGCTTCCGTTCCGCTTCTGCCGCGCGAATTAACCCTGCTTTCCCCCTTTAATTCGATCGCCCCGCGAACGGAATATTCCTGTAGCTCTGCCTTTCCCATTTCGAGATAATTAATCACCCCGAGGCATGCGGCTAGCCGCGAGGTGTATTCTTCTAAGCGGGTTAATCGACGCTCGGGGCGGTGTACGCGACCCCCCCAAAACGACGCCAAATTGCGCAGATATCGCGATAAGGGAGGCTAGCTAGCCTCGAAAGACCAGCGCCGCATGCCTGGCCTCCCCCGAAACGGCTAAATCCCGGGCGCGAAGCGTCAAAACTCAACACTGCCTCCGCTATTGTCGCAGTTGTTGCGCGCATCGTCGACTGCACTCCTTCGTTCCTGTCTTCATCACCCTCCGCGCCCTCCTACTCACCTCCCGCGCTCCCCTCATTCGAGCCGAGTACTCGACAGCATCCAGGCGCATTATAACGGCCTAGGTGCCGGTTGACCTAAAATATGCCAAGTACATGTGGCCCTGTTTGATCCGACCCTTGCAGCCCCGCTTCCGCCTGCTACCAGCCACCTCGTCTTCCGTGGAAACCGCCCCCACCCCCCCCCTCCCTGATGCCGAGTAAACGCTCCGGTGCACGCTTTCCCGCATAAACACGCGCGTCTCGTCGACGCAAATTGGATGCCAGCTGATACAGGCTGATTGCTAATTGGTGTGTTTTCGCCCCTAAGTACGGAGCCTCGTTGTCGACCGTGCTAGGCTTCGTTTCCGAGTTGTTCGTGACAGGGTTGGCGGTCGGGAGGGGCGCGGCGCGTTGATTCCGCTAAGCCTGTGGGATCTTGAAGGTTGGGGCTTCCGCGAATCATCCTCGCGGGTCACCGCAGAACTCCGCAGTTGCCGTGGGAGACTTTCACAGCGCCCCGTGTATCATACCGATGGCGAAGTAATCTTTGAGACAAATAGGATTCCCTCGGCGAAGCTCTTCCCCCGGCAACTCGAGACTGCTTAAATCCGCGATGGAGGGACGCGTCCTCCGGCCGGGCCGTGTGATTCTCGCCACCCAGTCGCGGACATTTGCTCGCGAGCCGGCGAACGAAATGGACTCGCAGCTGCGAGGGGACAAACCGGCCGTTGTCACGGATCGCTGACCATTCACGCGAAATCCACGATAATCTTTTTCCCCGCGGCTCGCCGGTGTGAGAGTCTCAGCGAGACCATCGCTTTCACCCGACTCGTTTGTCTTGTACCGACGGGGCTGCTCGCCCCTGCACTCCCCGCTGCAACGGCCCTGTTCGCCGTGCAGTCAGCCGTTCTGCGCGTCGACGGAACGATACCCAGTCTCCAACGGAACGATAATATACGCGACACGGCGATTCGTGAAATTCGAGGTGTCTGTCTCGTCCGCGGCCAGTCGCGATGATACCATCCGCTCGAAATCCACTGCGACCTAACGGGCGGAGGGGAGAAATTCCGCGAAATGCAATCGCGCGTTTAATACACAAAAAGCGTGCGTATAATTGTTTTTTTCTTTCTGTTGCGCTGACGCGCGCCGGGTCGCCAGGGGCGGGCGGGATGACAGGGAATGGCCGAAGTGCGCGGTATCACGTTTTGCAATTCCGCATTCCGTGGATCGAGGAACGAAATTATGCGAATTGAAGGCATTTCCATAAAGGAGGCCACTCCTCGGAATAGAAATTTCTGGGATCCCTATTGAATATTTAAAAATTGCCAACGAACAGCTCTTCCTATGATCATAGAAATATTCTCAGGCGAACTTAAGCCACTGCGAAATATCAGAGGGTGGATGTGTCTTCGACTTTTGTGGATCTTGATGCAGGTACTATCGATATATTTATTCTTTTCAATAATTCCAACTTCCACGCCAGGAAATAAGCCTTTACGTGTTCCAATCGGCGGACGTTGGTCTAGTTTACAGGAAAGAAAACCGAAAGACAGTTTCTCTGCCCCGCGCGTGCCTTTACACGCGCCCTTTAAAGGCATTAAGGGGTTACGCCACACTGAAAGTTTTGAAAAATCGATTTCTTTTTTTTTTTGCATTTTCTTATTGCGTGAAGTTTTAAGAATAATTTGAGTCATGGTAGACGCAAAAATTCCCAAAAATAGCCGAGTTACAGACTTTAAACGAGGCGCGGATGTCGATATTCCGCAGCAGGTAGCGACCATTCTACTTTTCTTCTTTTGCGTTTTTCTCGAAACTACATTTTCAAAGGTGACCTATCAAATATCTCCAAAACTATTTGTCCGATTGATTTCAAACTTGGTACGCATATTCTTAATGGTATTATCTACGATGTAGCATATCAGTTTTTCCATCCGATAACCCATTCGTATATAATTAATGGTTTAAATTCGTTTTTTCACGTGAAAAACGTATCATTTTCTTCGCTTTGCTCTCATTTGTGCAATAAATTTTTTCTCTCAAATCCGTATGCTACATTGTAGGTATTTTATTAAGGAACACGAAAATCATCATGTTTTTGATTTCAGACGAACCTGGGCGTTACAATTTGTTAGGTCAGTCACGCGTGTAACGGCGGACGACCTTCGCGGGAGAACAAATAACTCGGTCATTTTTTAATATTTTTGTACAGTATTTATACAATATATGCACTAATACATGCTCTACACGTAAGAAGAAAATAAATAATTTTCAACCTCATAGTATCAGTAAAAAAAATTGTCTAGTTTAGTGCTGTTTCGAGCGCCTCGGGGTGGCGTAACCCCTTAAGGGGGTATTCTGGTCTGACAAGGCGTTTTCGTCGCGTTATTTCGGAATTTTTTTACAAAGAACCCATAAGTTTGATTATTATTTAGTTTATTGCTACATGCTTATTGGTATTTGAACTATCTTTATAAATTTTGTCAATAGAAAAAAGATAAAATCAAACGCAGTTGACTGGTTTAAAGTAACAGTGAAAAAAAAAACAATGGGGTCACTGTGACCATGATTAGGCTCGTTCTCGTGATCAGAAACAAAAAATGTAAAGAGATTCTTTATTTGTATGCCCTTGGCTATCGTCCATACCAGAATGATAAAAAAGTATTGAAAATTGAGCGAATGGCGGCGGTTTGAAAATTAAGTTTCGATTCTCGCACATTTTTTCAACTTTAAAGGTCCGTGAAAGTTTGGAAACAAAATATTTTATCATAATTCTGGTAGGAACGATGGCCAAAGGCATACAAATAAAGAATCTCTTGACATTTTTTGTTTTAGATCACTAGAACGAGCCTTATCACGGTCGCAGTGTTTTTTTTCACCATTACTTTAAAGCAGTCAACTGCGTTTGACTTTAATTTTTTTCTATCGACAAAATTTGTAAAAATAGTGGAAATATCAATAATCATGTAGCAATAAACTAAATAATAATCAAATTTATGGGTTCTTTGTAAAAAAATTCAGGAATAACGCGACGAAAACGCCTCGTCAGACCAGAATACCCCCTTAAGGGGTATGCGAATGTTTGCGATTTTTTTTTTGGAAAACAGAAGCACATATTTTCACAGAACTTTTTGCACTTTAAATAGCAACATTTAAAGAATATTTGGTAATTTTTTTGTAGAAAAATATTTATGTTTATAATAAAACTACAACCGATATCCAAGAAGGCTTTTTTAAAAAGTTGTTTTGCGGTGAGCACTGCAACTCGGAACCAGATTATCTAAAATCAAAAAACAAAAAAGATTTCGTTAGTATATTAATGTATCTATCGACTGACGGAGGGGGAATTTTCGAAATATTAATTTAAAATAAAATGGCGGCTATTTAAAGTTTGAAGTCCTGATTTTCGCACGAAAAACGGCCATTTCTCGTTAATAAAATCGAAAATATACATTAAAAAAAAAGGCGAACGATAGTCGATTGATTTTTATATAAAAAATAAGCACACAAAATTATAGAGAGATTGGTGCAGTGGTTGTTGAGATATCTTACTCACCGGTTTTAACAAGGCTTCTTGGATATCGGTTGTAGTTTTATTATAAACGTAAATATTTTTCTACAAAAAAATTACCAAATGTTCTTTAAATGTTGCTCTTTAAAGTGCAAAAAGTTCTGTGAAAATATGTGCTTCCGTTTTTCCAAAAAAAAATTCGCAAACATTCGCTTTTTTTCGGCCTCCTGACTAGGTATAACCCCTTAAGAGGGATTCTGTGTTTCCACAGTACGGGTGTTAATGTTTATGGTGATTTATGTCGTTCCTCGTCCATGAGAAGGCTTTCTCCGCCACCCAGCGAGCTTTCATTACGGTTCTATCGGCTGGAAGAATTCACGACTCACTGTGACTCGTCGCTTCTCGAGCCAGGGATATCGGCTTATCCGCTTGGAATCGGTTAACGCGCCGTTTCGAATTAAGAAACTCGACTTTCGACTCCATTTTTCTCGCGGAAGCTACATTTTCAGCTATTTTTTGTAACGATCCAATGGGGCGAAGGCTAGGGATGACCTAGCTGGTGGAGATACAGCACAAGCCGCCTCAATTTTCTCAGAGTGAAATAGATTCCAGCAGTGTTTCAAGGCGACGGCACGTCGAATATTGTTGTCGCATAAATTGCACAATTTACAAGACTCTCTTTAGCCGCCGAAGAGTAACTTTCCCCATGAATTCCAATGGACGTGGGCGCGGAAACGGGCGCGTCGTCGTCGCGTCTGTATATACCGACTCGTTGTAAAGAACCGTGATCGCCACACTGATCCGGCTACACGTGATTCACGGGTTCGTTCGGTCGCGAATTTATCGACGAGCCGATTTTAATTGGCTAGAACGTGTCCGTAGGCACGATCCTCGGAGGACGGACAAAAACGAGATGCGGAATTTGCCGTTGTGCCGCGAAACTTATATCGATCCGTCGACCGTGCCCATCTCGCGGCGCGTTCAGTAGCGTACGAACCCCGAGAGCGCCTGGAAATTCCGCTGGTCCGCCAAAATTTTCTAAGCAAACCCGGAAAACCGCGGCCCAATAACGATGCCGGGGGCGATCCCGTCGGACATAAATCTTTTGAAATTTTCTCCCCGAATGGCGAACAAAGGGGAGGCTGTGTCCCGAAACATGCATGCGCGATGCAAACGACCTTTTAATTACCCGCGTTACGCGCTAATGAGCCTTCATAATTGTGGCGCAAAGAGTGGATGTAAAACGCAGAGGCTGAACCTGTTCGCGGGTAACGTTTCGAAAGAGAATCAACGGGAAATGCGGCTGCAACTGTGAGATCCAGGTGCACGAGAATTTTCGCAATTGGTGCAGCCGACCACCCCGTTCGAATCGTTGGAAGTGCGAAGCGAGTGGGGTGTCGGTGAATTATTTGCCTGCGCGTATCAAATTAAATTGCTTTTTTTCCCACCGAGCAAACATTTTTCGAGGGAGTTTCCCTTTACGAAGACGATCCACCGGTGGCCACGTTGAATATTACGACCCGCATAGCACGCGTTTCGCGTATTTCCGCGGTGGGACAGGGAAATTTAGGGCCACCCTCTGCGCGCCGAAAGTAAATTAAGCGATTATTAATGTCGGTTCGGTCACGTTTCCCCGAGATGTTCGATAAATCCCTATGGCGGTGGCACCCCGGTCGAAGCGCGGAACAGTTTCCACGCCACTGGGAACATTCCACCCTCCGGCTCCACCCCGAGTCACGCTCAATGGCAAACTAAATCTCAAGGTTTAAGGAGAGATACACGCTGCCTGCCCCGCCGTGGCAACGGCAGTAAATTTTCCAACTTCGATACGCGTTTTTCCTTTATTCCAGGGTGCATCGACCCTGAGAGGGATAGGGGGGTTGGTCACCCCCGAATCCCTGCCCCGGACTGTTTTATTTTTAATCCTGAGAGGGGATCCGGCTCGAGGGAGTGCGAAATAATTCGCGAAATTGCTTTCACGGCGCCGAAAAGAATGCGAGGAGCGAGTTTAGGGCCATTTTCCTTCGGCCAAGGGAGGATTGTTTATTTATATCACCCGCGGAATTGTTGAAAACTATCCGTCGTAGTGTTATTACTCCGCCGAGTAGGAGGACAAGATACTCCGCGCGGTACGTGTCGCTCGATCTCGCGGCCGGATAATAGATGGAAACGAGCGGGGCGGGTGGAAGCGAGGAATTGAATGTCCTCGTTGGAGATCTACGAGAGGACAATGTACTTTTTCAAGCGTGTTCGACGTCGGTCGAGTAGACGGCCGCGCTTAAAAGGGACGTCAGGTTTGAAGATTTACGCGGGCGTCTGCTCGCAAGAACCGTCACGCGGCACGCCGTCTGGGGGTAAAAAAGGCATGATTAATCGAGAAATCCGCGAACTTCTTTGGCCCGACTTGCACAGATCCCGAACTCTTCTCTTCCATCGCGCCGCGAGTTTCCTCGCTGCTCGATGGTTATGAGGTTTGTTACTCGATTCTTACACACCCTCGAGGACACTGTGCCCGCGTCGCGGAAAGGGGAACAGAGATATCCCCCAGCCGAGTTAAGGGGTAACACCACTCTAGAGGCAGAAAAAAGACCTAAATTTGACAATTTATTTTCGGAGTATGACAAACGGAATAGAATTTCTTTTCAGAGGGTTTATTTAACACATATTGAAGTACGAAAAACAATTTTTTTATTGTCATTTTCATACAAAATGGCGGCGACAGAGCCTGTCGTCGAAAACAGCTTTTTTGAAAACACCGCCACGGGAGGACGGATTTCTCGGCATGTATGAGTCCGGGAACAAAAAATAAAAAAAATTTATAATCTATATACAATTGGCTTTGGAAGTACGTAGGGGGTTTTTTTTTAATCAATTTTTGTGGAAGTGGTGCACTTTTTAAGAAATGAATTGATTTTTTGCCCTAAACATGAGCATTAAATTATTTATAAAAAAAAGAGTTTACATTCGATCAAAAAACGACTACGTACTTCCAAAGAGAATATTGTTGTGAAGCTACTGTAAAAATTTCAAATCGATCCATGCAATAGTATCCGAGAAATCCGTCCTCCCAGTTTGAAAGAAGTGGTTTCGACGACGGGCTCTGTCGCCGCTATTTTGTATGAAACTGACAATAAAAAAAATTGTTTTTCGTACTTCAATATGTGTTAAATAAACCCTCCGAAAAGAAATTCTATTCCGTTTGTCATACTCCCAAAATAAATTGTCAAATTTAGGTATTTTTTTCTGCTTCTAGAGTGGTGTTACCCCTTAAACGAGTGGCCAGATAGAATCCCGCGCAGCAGCGCCGCCATTACCATAAAATTAACCCCACAGGCCCGAAAGCATCCACTTAAACTTTCCTCGCGCTGCTCCTCCGACAGGAAGATCGTACTTCACACCTGTTAAAACGTCGCGAGCAGCCGCGTCACGGCTCGCGTGTTCGAGCTGGCTGAAAATTCGTAATTACGCGACGTCCACTCGAGAGCGGGGATGATTCCCCCCCCCCCCCCCCGGAGAAGCCGCGAGCACAAAGCTCCCGAGGTCCGCAAGACTCGGCCGCGGAGTTGCGTCGCGTTTAAAACGTCACCTCCCCGGCTGTCGCCGCGAAATTATTCTCCACGCATTGTTCCTGCGCTGCCGCGTGGCCATTGCGACAAGTCCGCGGCCATCGACTTCCGCCCCCGGAGCCAATTCTGCACGGTTAAGCTGGGAGGCCGGTGCAGTGTTAATTTACAGCGCAGCGAGGCCCGCTTATGCGAATTAGAACGCCTCCGTTCACCTCCGTAATCGGTCTCTGTGGCCCAATGATGGCCCTTCGGTAGGGATCGCCCTCGAATCGTGGGGGAATCGTCAAGCATCATCGTTTTCTGCACGCGTTACGCTGCGCAGCCGACTCGCGGCTCTCAACAACCCTGAGTCTCGAGTGTAACGTAGTGCACAGGATAGCACGCTGCTCCGTTCCATTGATGCTCGTTTGAGAGCAACGAACGTAGCTATTTTCCGAGCCCCGATCACAGAAATATAATTATCGACCTTCCGCAAAGTGCAGGAGACCCGCATTAACCTAGCCAGCTTCGGTAACCTGATCACAGAAGCCTCGGACAGGGGAGGGAAACTTTATTCGATACATCAGGCAACTTTCGCCGCGAACAAACTCTTCGCGCCGCTATCAGCCCGATGTTAAATGCTGCAAATCCGCTCTGAAGCTGATTACAACGGAATCGCGGCGCGATTCGATGCGTCCGATTCGCGCGCAGAAATTTACACCGACTCGTAGCAACGTACTCCTCCGTTCTCTTAACTCTCATTCGCTAGCCTCCTGAACGACCCCGGCGAGGTAAAGTGAAAAAAGGGGCGCGTGGAAGTCGGTCGATAGCAGGTGATCAGAAAATAACGTTATTGGCGTGTAAAGAAATAATTCGTTTAGAGCTCGCTCGCCGGGCAATTCGAGCACGCGATTTTGCTCGCGCGCTTTCACGCGATAAAACGCGCCAGAATCGCGGACCTTTATTTCACGCTAGACGCGTGCAAGCTCGATTCCCAGCAGCGTTCGTTCGTCCTCGGACACGCATCCGCATGAATTTCGCTTGCTATTAAGATTCATCGGATTTCCCGCTGATTTCCAATATTCCCCGCTTGCTCCTCAACAGGGAGTTTATTGAGCGCCGCTTCGTCGAGGTGTAACTCGCTCGGCGATTTCCTAGTGGTCGCGATGTTCCGCAACGGCGAAGAGCGATCTCCGTTTCCCTCTATATTTTGCACGCGCACGTCGCACAGTGTTACGCGTAATGGACAAAAGTCAAGAATCCTAAGTGTTTGATCCACAAATTCTTGTATCTTATAATGTTAATAAAGAACGTAGGTTTCAATGTCACCCATCACTTCTGCTGAATTTACTAATTTGTTGTCAAAAGTGATACTAGAAATTCATTACAAATTTCGGTGCATTTTTTCAAACACGTGCCATTGGCAGAATGTTTATGCTTTTCATTTGCTTTTTATAAGTTGTGTTTAATAATGTCATACCTTCAAAACTGCCGAGTCAGTTTTTTACAATACTAACAATTTGTACTAATTCTTTATGTTAAATGTTTATCAACTTCGATGGGACTTTAAAAATAAACACCAAAAATACCTCCCTGATTTTTTGTATATTAAATTTAGGGATCATTAAACTTTATATTAACGTCAATTTCAACTGCACGAATTTGCACGAAACAGAAAAAATAGCCAAAATCATTATTAAGACGTTCACCGCTCCGGCCCTTAGCGTAGTCTCTAGGTCTCCTCGTGCATAAGACCGTTATGTGAATCTACACATCCGATATGCTTTTTCCAATTGTTTATACGATATCTACCATGACTTTTCCATCCTGGATGCTGTCTTCAGTTTTAAAATAGCAGTCAAACGCGATACACGTGTTAAAAATAATTTGATAAACAAATGTTTCGAACAAAAGTGAGTCAGTATTCAGTTGACAACAAATTGCAAAAGTAAATATTAATAAAAAACTTTTTATTCACTGAAAAATCAAGATCGGCTTAATTTTTTTAATGGAACTGTATATTTTTTTATACACCAATCGATGCATTTTTATATTCTCTTTAAAAAAGTATTAGGGTACTTAGGACGAAAACTGATTAGTTCAGAAGTTATGAGTTTTGTCCCGAACGCCCATACACGCGTAACACTGTGCGTCGCACAGTGGGTTGAAATCCCAGAAACATGGTAAAAAGATGAAGGTAATCTTTGATATTTACAAAAATGAGTATAGTAAAGTTTTCGCGGTCGCTGATTACGAATCTGAACTCAAAATTGCAAAAAACAAAATGGCGGATCCAATATGGCGGACGTGTATACCCAAAAAATATCAGATTTGGTCTAAACTTGGTATTCTAGAGTTTCCGAGGTCGCTGAGTACGAATCTCAAGTCAAAATGGCAAAAAAAAAATATCAGGGAATATCAAGATGGGTCGATTTATGTATTAAAAAATATATGGTTCCATTTAAAAAAACCACCACTGCCGTCGTGGAAACATGTGTGAATTAAATATCTCGTTACAACGATAGTATTAGGATTCACATCTGAAAATAACAACAGATATAAATATTTCAATTAACAGTGTTTGCAAAAAGAAATTATTTTCATGGACTGGGAACCGTTTTGAATAAACTGAAATTTTAGGGATTGGAGCAAAAACGAGCAAAATCTGAAAGTTAATCTCAGTTCTTTAATAATCAGAGATGATAACTGTGCAAACAAAAATGCTTGATCGGACTTGGAAGTTAACTAAATGTTTAATTGTTTTTGTAGATCAGCTATGGTAATTAAGGTTATACGAGGCAATTTTGAATTAAACATTATGAAGGTATTATTGCTTGCCGCAAACGTATAACAACAAAAAGTAATTAAATAAACACCTGAAATTTACGTCTTTATCGCGAAACAGAAGTTTAAAACACAGAAAACACAAAAAATAGCTACACAAAATCGTTTGATAAATCGCTTGGAATAAACGTGTAACGGAGTTCCTACAGCTAACTGTTTTGGACCGACTCTGGTAAGGAAGGAAGAGTTGTAGAAGGCTGTGGATATACGTTTTATTATGCGCACATATTTCAACTATACCAGGGATAAAAAATCAGATATTTAAACATTCTTTTGTATTTCGATTTTTCGCCAACTTTTGGGGTCTCCTACCCCACTGTGCGTCGAGTCGAAAGAAGCGTGAACTGCGTGGGGCTAGAATCGCGGTATCGCTGTATTCAGTGGATTCCCATTGAATCCCCTCGTTGGACAAGATGGTTAACGACGTAAAGCCAGCCGCGGAGCGGGACGCGAATCGGCAAAACTCTGCGACAATCGACAGCATGAATGACAATAAAGGAGAACGGCACGGGCGAAAATAGCGCAACAAGTGCAGTTGCAGGAACGACAGCTGCAGCCGCGCGTATCATATTAGAGATCCTGCCGCATTATCCCGGCGAGTTTATTCCTCCGGAGCAGTGTTTCCTCGGCATCGCCCGTGGTGTATCTAGAGCGTGCGCTTTTACCTCTATTGTTTATTTCGAGGATTTTCTTATCTCCCGTCTTCGGCGTCCTCGGTGCACTTCGACGCGCCACTGAAGTTCCTTTCGGCCCTCCGCGTGCTCCTCGGATTACCCACGAGGACAATTCTGTGGGAGAAGTTCGCCGCGTTTGGGAGGGAACGATTCTATTATCGAGCGTCCCGCGCGTCCGCCTATGCAGCCGAGGAGCTGTGGAACGCCTGCGAATCGTTAGCGCCAAGATCCGGCCAGCGACTTGACGGCGATTTGATTAATCGCGGTTCCGTATTGCAATTAGTTAGGGGAGCGAAGCGATAGAAGAAAAAAATAAGAAGCCAGGAGACATAAATCAGGGTGGACGTTAATTTTGTTTTCAGCGCCGATGGCAACTACGAGGTGACCATTATGACCAAGGCGATTTTGCACCATACGGGGAAGGTCGTGTGGAAACCGCCGGCGATCTATAAATCATTCTGCGAGATCAACGTGGAGTACTTTCCCTTTGACGAGCAGACTTGCTTCATGAAGTTCGGTTCGTGGACTTACGACGGGTACACGGTGAGTAATAAGATTCCCCTAACAATCCCCCTGCATTCGCATGGATAATTAATCAACGTCCAGATAATCGCCTGCAAGGGGCGTTTAGGGGACCATCGTGGTGTCGTATTTCTCTGTAAAATCGATCCTTACGTTGTTGAAAAGTTTGGATGCGAAAGAGGCACGGATAAGGTGGTCGCGGTGACTCGGGGCGAGAGATACGAGGTCGTGTAGGGTAAATCCGGGAGACGCGGTCGACCTAATATAAAATGGCTATTAAAACTAATGTAGATATTACTTATTTTATCAGAACTAACCTAATATGTTCAGAATTTTGTGCCGATTCGGAAAAACTGGTCAATATTTGCTTTAAGACAATATTTACTGTAAATCGGGTTGGAAACTGAAGTCATGACATCTGACCACCTCTCCCGAGGTGCCGGGAGAAATGGTTTTCGTCGTTGGCAGAGACCACTCACATAATTATTCATGGAAAATTAACAAAGGATAAAGCAAAATTATTTATGAGTGAATACAATTACGGATTCATTGATATTTAATTTGTTTACGCTAAACAAGTAAAGAACACATCAAAGAAAAAGTGAATTTCCTACTGGCGATTAGCAAGGCAAATGAATACAAAAGTGAATAAATAAACTAAATAAACAAAAATAATAATAAAATAATAATGAAAAATAAAAAAATAACAAAAATAATAAAAAAATCATAACTCGACCATCTCACCTTTCTGCAGCGAGACATGGTCTTCTCGTTAGCTTTGAGAGGAAGAGTTAATATGGCCAAATACTTTGGCTGCATTGTCCCTCAATAACTCTACTATCTTATTATTCCAAACATTAATGGAAAATAAACTTAGAAGTATATTTTAAATACGATTCTGTACAACCGCTGTTTGACAAAAGAGGTTAAATGTAACATCAATTTACCTTTTATAGCCTATAAATCCAGAAAAAAAAACAGAGAAGGAAGCGAAATAACGCTATTCATTCAACCATTCATCAACCATAAACAGGTTATCCAACCTGGCAAACAAATATTGCTCGGAGTTGGACTTCTTTAATAAGGCTCTAGCGCCCTTTCTAACAGCGGTGCGCCAAATTACTCTTATAGAATAGCAATATGCGGTGGATCATTAGTCTTGTAATTTAGTATCAATGTAATACCTCGCACAACACCTTTATTAACTGTAATGTGTATACTAAGGGCTAGTCCCGTTTAAATAAATAAATAAATAAATAAATAAATAAACTATTTGGCTTCTAGAGAAGTAATTGGTCTGCACTTTAATGCATTTTTACGTATAGACTCTGAAATATAGCGACACGACCAACTCTCCGGCCCGACCGCGTCTCCCGGATTTACCCTATCTAGTTAGAACCGGAAAAGTTTAGAATTCAGATAAGTCAGCTGCAAAGTAGGTAGTAGAATTTAGAAGCTGACGATAGAGAGAGGGAGATGAAGTTGAGAATACACCACTCCCAGTCACATCAAAGTTCTTAAACTAAGGGTGGACGAGATCCTTCGGGGAACCCTCCAAAAATTGTATTTACCAAAATCGATCATTTTTTCGATCCCAGAGCGGTCATCAATCTCCGATGTTTGCGCTTCCTCTTTGGAGCCCGATAAGCTAACCCTTTTAGCGCGTCGACGGGCGTATCGTTGCTCGCGTAAGTCACGCCCGGAAGCATACAGTGGTCGAGATAAACGAAAATCGCCGGAACATTGGCGTTCCGTTTGTGTATCCGTGGCTCTCGAAAAGTATTTTTTCCGCGTTCGTAAACTCGTGTCCACGCCGGCTCCTTTTTAAAGGTTTTTATTCCCGTCGGCCGCCACGTCCGTTATGTAAAATTCGCAGCGAGCGTGTCAAAATTTTTGTGCGCGATCAACGGTCTCCTTTTATATTAAACATCTCACGATGACGAATTTTTACGCGAGCCCCGTGAAACTTGCATCCGTCTGGATTACGGTTGACGTGGAGCTTCGCGCTGTATATTTCAGCTACAACTGTTGTTTGGTCGTCTGCCGTCGTCGTGCACCGTTCGTCTATCGCGGAATCAATACCAATAATTCACACGCTGCGGAGGGTGCTGTAAAAATTTGAGCGCAACATCCACGCGCCACTTTAACGAAACGCCACGTTGTTCCATCCACTCTTCGTCGTTTCTTCCTACGATTCCATGTCTCGAATTTGCAAGCAGCGAGGGTCGTTAAACATTCGGGGAACGGCAAGAGGAGGGAAACGGAAGGAAAGGGCGGTTTCTCAAGAAACAATCGAAGTACCATTCTGCAAAGCCAAAGAATTCGTTTGCATTAGCCGTGTGGTTTCTTGTTGGAACAGAGCAGAGGGAACAGAAGAAAGATGGGGAAGAAGTACGGCGAACCGCTGAACCGCGCTACAATGCGGCCAGGATATGCAAGAACGCATCAATGGAGCGCAGTCTTCTTTTCAGGATGCAGTTTTTCGTGGACGTGAACGTGTACGTGCCCATCCTGTGCTCGCTGGATTTATTGCATTTATATTTCACTTGCGCGTTCCCTTCTTGCTCCGTCTGTCATTGCGCCGCTCGGGCTTCTATCCAGGGTATTCGCGGGCAAATCTCTCCTTTCTTCGCGAAACTTCGGCTAGAACGAAGCCGCGGAGGCGTCTCTGCGAAACATCTTGTTTCCAGTCGTCTGGGAATCGCGAGACTTGTGAAAATAGAACGTGCGAATTGAATGCGCGACGCGAGTTACCGCAGGGCTTGATTCGGACCCAACTGGAATCTAAGAAGGTGTGCAATGACGTTCCGCAAATTCATCCACCGAACGACCAATCCCGTTATGAATCTATCCCGTTGCAATCACAATTTCAGGTCCGGAATGTTTTCGAATCATTCGACGACCGATCAGCCGACGCATCAGCGGCCGTTTCGGTTCAATCGCAATCTCGGAAGACTTTAAATTGCTCGAGTGACCAGTGACGTCACAGAGCCCGGTGGCATTTCGATGGCAGCCTCGATATTCCGTAGGGGATCGATCGCATTACGTGGCTGGTCATATTTCGAGCCGGGTCTGGTTACGGGCCAATAAACTATTCCTTAAGAGACCGATCGCGCTATAAATTCGGTCGCGTCTGACTTCGCCTCAGCTTCCAGAAATAAAAAATTCCTCGAGCCTCGAGCATACAGCCGTGTCGGATGCTGCGCTGTCTGGTTGACGCCGGCGCGAATACCCTGCCAGGCATCCGACTTAACGAAAGCCACGCGAACTCTGTCCCGTCGAATTAGTTGGAAAAGTGGGCGCGAGTCGTGATAAGTTAATTTAGCCCAGCCGACGTTAAATTCAGCGACTCGGAGAATCGACAGGAGAATCGTTTTCTGTTCCCCCGATAAACTCCGCGCGCCGAATATTAACGAGACCGAGACAGGCCTCATAGAATTGCAGCCGAGCCACCTCAGCGCTGGGCGGCGAGGTCGGGGCGAACGTTGCCTGAACTTTTCAGGCCGCGTCTAAACTATTTATTACGTCCGGAAGTTACGTTGACAGTTGTCTATTCCCCGGTGTTTTTCTTTCATTCCTTTCCGCCTTGTCGTTGCGAATCCCCGGAGCATCTGGATTCTAAAGCATTCGAACGCCACTCGCCCCCGCTCCGTGGAATAATTCATGCCGCTGCAGAGCCACCGCAAATCTCCGATGAATTACGCAAGCGATCGCGCCGGTCTTTGCTAAATTGCACGCGACAGAAATATTGTTTCCCGGCCAGTGTATTTTGTCGCCCTTTATATATTCACGTGTTGCCCGGCTGTATCGTGCCTTCGCAGTTGTCGCCAGGCGCTTTATCCCGTACTCAAGTTGATTAAATTTTCCTGCTCACCCTGCCCACTCGACCTCCGCTCGACCAGAGTCGCTCTCGAATATGTTTAAAGAGATTCGAAGCTGCGGAAATAATTCAGATGCTGTCGCGGCCATTTCTTGAGCCTCGGCGAGCAGAGTTGCCTGTAAGCAAAAAACGGTAGGGTGAAGGTTTCTAGACAGGTTGCTTCGCCTTAATTCTATACGGAGTTCTTCGGCCGAGGCCGACGCCTATCGACAAGGCGTCGTAATTGATCGACTCCATTTAGCGGCCCTCCATCGAAACGTCTGTCTCTATATCCGCCGCGGTCTTAAACCCAGCCTCCAAAGCGGCCTACGCTTTCCCCGGTGAGAAATATTTCACGCCCTTCCTCGCCCGTATAGACGTGTAATCTCTCGATACTGCTGAAACGCGGTGGCTGGCATTGGCAAAACGTCACGATTCATCGGCGCCGGTTTTTGAAGAGTCTTCTCGCTTCGCCAGCATTTCCCCTTCGGACTTTGATGAACCGTTTCTCACCGTCTGACAGATGCGTGTAGTTCACTGTCCTCTTCCTTCCGCTTTCATTCCCTGCAGGCCACACGTGGACCCATGCGGCCCCCATAAATCAGTGTATCTCTGCTCAACGAGCCGGAGCCTGGGGTCGCACACTTCTCCATTGAAACTTTATCGAACACGTTAACCGCGGCTTTCTGAGAAGAATCCCTGGATATTTCCATTTTGACCATAGACGATCGTGCTTCCCCTGGCCAACCAATGGATCCGCAAGTGATACTCGATATTTCCCTCCCCATTCATCGTCGCTGAAAAATAGGGAGAGGAGGAGAGTAATTCCGCGACAATGGAAGATCACGATGGGTCCGACCTCGTCGAAATCCTTTTCGTTGTTTGCTACGGAGTTCCGATGACCGTAGGGCCTTCCCCATGGACGGACAGATTTATCCATCCCCGACAAATCCACCTGTCCGTGGATTTCGCTACCGAGCAACCGAGAATAAATCCCTGGGACGATAAACCGTCCCGGACACGACCCTTTCGTTTCCACCGTTCGATTCCAGTTGCGTCAGTTTTCGCGCTCACTCTCTCGCCCGCTCTCCGTCCACCCGAAGTTCTGCATAATCGGTGTCCTCGAGGAAGGCACGGAGAAGCATTCCTTGAAACATTTCACCGCGTGATACGATCGCGCTTGGAGAACGGCGAAGCTGACAATGAGACATCGTGGATCGATGCTCTACGCGTGACTTTGATATCGACGACGTGGTTACGTGTCGCAATGGGGTGAAGCGTTACAGGAGCCGAGGGTACAAGGCTATTCTTTGAGAGCGCCTTACTCTGCGTCGTTATGTTTGTTCCAATCGCGGTCCCCGGCACGCTCGGCCGTAGCTCGTTACTCGGTTTTTTTCCGGTGATTCGCTCGATAAAGGAAGCTCGACCTACTTGGACATATCGATGGCATCGTTTTCCTTATTTCCTCCGAGACGGTCAATCCTGGTCCAACAAGTTCTCCAAGGGACAGAGGATAATGACGAAGATGCTTTTGCTTCGGCGACCTTCGGGACCTTTGCTTGCCCGCATCGATTGGGTCACCCGCGGTCCAATACCGATCACTCATTTCGCTGGTCCAATCGCGAGGTAGCGAAGCCGAGGGATGGAAGGAGTAAACGAAACGAAGCAACGGAGGAAAGGGCTGCGGTTAACGAGCGGCGATCCCCTCGCGAACCTGCCGAAAGATTTTAGAAGCGGTCCGGGTGGGATCAAGGGGCATCCCGCGAGGAACGGAAGTTCGATAGCAGAGAGATTTGGCTCGACTCTTTGCAGTTTATTCCCGCTCCCAGAGCCAACGGCTCCGGGAGCCCGCCACCCATTAGAGGTATCCAATTTCTTCCGTTCGCCCGCCTCGACCTTTTCCCTGACATTTCTCGGGTCCTCCTCTTATTTCGCCTTCTCCCGTTATCCCGTTTCCCACTTTTTTTTTAAACAATTGGATCCACCGCTGTGCCCGGGCGAATGGATTGTAGCGGAGCGTTGCTGCTGAAGGAGCTGGGCGAGTCTTCTGAGTTTCAAGAGCTCGCTGCAGGGTCCTTCGAAGATCGTGCGCAACGGAGACGTCGAAGATCTCCAATGAAATATCGTCGGCGACAGATAGGGTTTTCGCAGCAGTAGTTTTAGCATCCGTAAGGCCGCTATAAACGACCGTCGTCAAGCGCGAAGAAGAAGCGGAGACTATTCTGAAGAAGAATTGTCCTTCGCGGTGGGGTTATTTTTGGCTGAAGGAACCCTCGTTTCCCAGTTATGCGACATCTTGCGAAATACCCTTATTATTCACCCCTCTCTCTCTCTCTTTCTCTTTGTCTCTATTTAACTCTCAGGCACGTAGACGCGCAAATATATACATACGTACGTAACCCTGTGGCAAATGGCTCGTTTGGGGTAATGCTCCTTATCTGGGACCTCAATTAGACGGCGACGTCGGTGTGTGGATGATGTTTGAACGGGCCGGTTAGCATTTTATTCGCCGCGGTAGGGTGATCGCCGCTGATTAACTGTGTGCGAATGGTTTGGCCCCTAGGTGGACTTGCGGCACCTGGCCCAGACAGAGGAGTCGAACCGGATCGACGTCGGCATCGACCTGACCGACTATTACATCTCCGTCGAGTGGGACATCCTACAAGTGCCTGCCGTGAGGAACGAGGCGTTCTACATATGCTGCGAGGAGCCCTACCCGGACATCGTGTTCAATATCACCCTGCGCCGCAAGACCCTCTTCTACACGGTGAACCTGATCATACCGTGCGTGGGCATATCTTTCCTCTCGGTGCTGGTGTTCTACCTGCCGAGCGACAGCGGCGAGAAGGTCTCGCTCTCGATCTCGATACTGCTGTCGCTGACGGTGTTCTTCCTGCTGCTGGCCGAGATCATACCGCCCACGTCGCTGACGGTGCCGTTGCTCGGCAAGTACCTTCTGTTCACGATGGTACTGGTCACCCTGTCCGTGGTGGTGACGATCGCCGTTCTGAACGTGAACTTTCGCTCGCCCGTCACCCACCGGATGGCCAACTGGGTGCGGGTGGTGTTCATACAAGTGTTGCCGCGGTTCCTCCTGATCGAGAGGCCGAAGAAGGAGGACGACGAGGAGGACGAGGACGAGGGGAGGAACGGTGGCGTTGGTATCGCCGGCGTGAACGGGGACGGCGAGCCCGTCGACAACGACGACGACGACGACGACGACGACGACGACGAAGATGACGACGACGAAGCGACCAACGGGAAAGCGACCGAGGGCATGCTCACCGATGTGTTCCATGTACAAGAGACTGACAGGTACGACTCGTACTACGGCAAGAGGTTCAGCGGGGAGTTCGAGATACCGACGCACGGGCTGCCGATCAGCGTGACCAGGTACGACCTAAGCGCCGTGGCCACCGTTGGCACGGTCGGCCCCTGCTTCGACGAGCCCCTGCCCTCGCTCCCACTGCCGGGGGCTGACGACGACCTCTTCGGCCCGGCCAGTCCCGCGTACGTTCACGAGGACGTCAGCCCCACCTTCGAGAAGCCGTTGGTCCGCGAAATCGAGAAGACAGTCGATGACGCCAGGTTCATCGCCCAACACGCCAAGAACAAGGACAGGTTCGAAAGCGTGAGTACAACCTTCCTTTCTTGTCGCGTCACTGGCATCCCACCACCTTGTAGCATCCCCGACACAATCACCACCACCTCTCAGTTCCCCCACAGATCAATCGTTTCGCTTTAGACCACCCTCTCTTCCCACTCGACGCGCTGCTCGATCGGGTGCTTCGGTCGATTTACCGCACTCTAACTTGCGCCAAACTCCCGGGACTTCTATTTAGAGCGCGTGAGCTCGAATTTTCCGGCGAGCATGTCCCTCTGAAACGGAACGATCCACAGCGGCGGAGCGCATTTCGAACTAGCCGTGCGCAACACGGGTGCGGAGCGTTGGAAATCCCACTCCCCGAGTGTTGTCGGAAGTCGAGCAACTGGAAAATCTCATCAGAAATCGATACTCCATTTAGAAAAGTAGAACAGGCCGCGCGTGAAATAATAAAAGCGTGTTCGTTTGCGCCGCGCGGAAGGGATATCAAGCGGAAGAGACGAGGCGTTCGGCTGTTGGAAAGAACCGCTCTTTAATCTTTACGAGTAATCCGCGTCGTGGGATCGGTAATGGACCGTGCAAATCACAGGGAATCGACCGAGCGCGAGCCGTGATTACGAGCGAACGCCCAGGGTTAGGGGCTCGGGGCTCGGCGCTCGCCGTTCGGGTCAGCGAAAGCAAATTATAACGAATCAGCCGTAGGAGTCGTGATTCGAAGCCCGATAAGGTGGCGACGCGGCGGCAGTATCGGATCGTATTAATCAGCCGTAAGCGCCCCCGGGATCCGATTACTGTTAATAGCTTCGCCTCTGTTTGCCCCGACACCATTCCATTTGCCACGGTTCCTCATCTTTTCAACCTCAATTGAATATTTCCACTCAAAGTCTCCGGCGCGATTAATGCCCGCCAGTTGTTACACATTTTCCTTTCGATGCAATCTCGCGGCCGTTCGGTCGCGCAATGGTCAATCCTCCGTCGCGAATTACCTTATCGTTCCACGAATCGGTCCCATTATTCGTGCTCCTGTTCGATTCCAAGCAGCTGCCCGGCCTGCTCGTGCACCAGACGCGTTCCAGAACACGTGGCGCAGGGGCTTTAATGAAACTCCTGTGTTCCCCTGAGTGGTGTTGAGTCGCGGGCTGAATGAGGGAAGAAGAATCTCTGCACATGGTGGTCGGCGCGGCGGCTCGAAGACAAAAGCACGGCGAAATTCTTTGAAGGTGACAGGCTACTGGTTAGCGTATTATTAGTTGGGCAAACCCCTTTACCGTCGTCGGCACGCTTCCACCTCGTGTCCTGCCCGTGAATAGGCGAGTTAACCAGCGCTGCCTCGCTTTGACTCGACGCAAAGACCCGGCACCGCACGCCGCCACAGGAACAGAGAAGTAGCCTCGATAAGCTGGTCGAAAATCGGCTACGATCGCTTCCCATCAATCTTCCCGACAACGGCGTCTCGCCGAAAGTGTGCGGCACCAGCTACCCGTTAAACAGCACGGCACGCAACGCATCGACGCACCGGAGAGACGTCCGGGCTCGGCCGTCTGACCGAGCACGGGCTTTTCTACTGTCACAGATCTCCGGGCTACGTCCCTTTGTGTACCGCGAGGTACATACGTTCCGCGCGAACACAATCACGCTGTAAGAGGAACGAACAATTTATCAGCGGAGTCATACGTACGTGTACTCTACTCCCGTCTGACTTATCGCGGACTATTCCACTCGAGAAAGTGACTGGACCATCCCGCGCCGATTAAAACGCATCGACCCCTCGGCTCCCAGACTCGAACAGTTCCGCTTATCAGGGATATTCGCTAATATTGACCAGAAGTTACGGGAAGATTGCCCATGCTGCGCACGTTTGCGCCAAGTTGCCGGGACGCTCGATTTCCCCCCGAACTTGGGCCAGGCGCGGGGATGTAAAACTCCCGGAAATTGTTTCAGACGTTCCCTCCGCTCGAGGAGCGGTTTCGCAATGCGAGACATTCGTACGTGGCGGCCGTAAATCCGAAGGAATTTATGCTTCCTATTTCATATTTGCCCGGGACGAGCGGCGCGACACAGTTTCGCGTGGCCGTCGTGTATCGGGGCCGTGGCCGGGACTCGCTCGCGAAAATCTCCGCTCTTCTCTGCCGGAGAGATATATCCGATCGCCCGTGGGCGGTGGACGTCCGGTCCGGTTCGTTCCGTCGCGCTGGATATTAAGCCGGCGACAGTAAAACACGGCGGATCGGGAAACTTGGCGTTCTTACCTGCTACTTTAACGAACAACTTTGTCAGAAAACGACCGGCTGACGGAAGTTTGAGAGTCGATGTTTCGACAGGCCGAGGCCGTAGGGGGGGGGGGGGGTGGGCGCGGCGGGGGTAGTTGCAAACTTGAATGTAGTTTTTAGCACACTTTATAGTTAGTTGGCCGGGGTGAGAGTCGAAGTTCGCCCCCGCGGAACTTCGACAGCCGAAAATATGATAATTCGCCGTCGGGGCTCGGCCCGCTGTCTCCAGAAAGTGTCGGGGGAATATCGTTTTTGTTTTAACGAGACCCTTAGAGTAACGGCGCTATTATTACACTCTACGCTCCACTTTTCCGATATTACGGACGTGTTTTATGAAACTCGAGCGTAAAAAGGGTGCTATCAATGCTGGCGCGCTAAAAACGCGAGAACCTCTCTCCGCCCCCATTACTTCCCGCGGCTAAAATTTAATCGATTATTCCCCCCCGCGAGAGGCACTATCCGCCGGACGACGGTGCGCGGAGAAGTTGCGATCCATGGATCGCTGCCCGCCCGATCAAAGTGATTAAAGTTTCGGACTTGCGGCCGGTGAAGGTTCGAGAAGTGATTGAGGACTGTCGGAGGAAACGAAGGAAAATCAACGATACCCCGGGTCCTAATGCAATCAGACCTGATTTGCCAGTGCTAACAGAGCTCTATCTAGCAGAGGTATCTCCAGCGAGATGGCGTATATCTCTCGTCTGAATCTAGATTCGGCCGGGGCCAAGGCGGTTCGCGGCCAAATTCAATCTATCCAGCATCGAGATCTCGAGTGACGATCCCGGAGGCGGCTCGATTTCTGCGCGGAACTCGCGTCAACCGGGTACTTCCGGCTGCCACGAAGGAGCCGAACTTCGGATAGAGGCTGCCGCTGTAAATTATCAACGGGAACGCACTGCGGCAGAGTTCCGCTCCTCTGCCAAATGTGCCCGCGCGGCGCGTCGACGAGAATGCGAGCCGGTCCACTGGATTTCCCCCATTCTCGCTCCGCCGCGAAAACCAGCTCGACGCTCAGCGGCGATTTTAAAACGGCGCTCGCAGCCATAGAAACCCGAGCCAGGAATTAGCTGCCTCGCGATTCGTTTGACCGCCGCAGAACGAGTGTTTCCGAGCGGATTTCACGGGCTGACGGGTCAGTTGGGCGAACACGTAGCGTCCGGGAAGCAGGTGCGTCACCCGCCGCGTCCGCGAATTTGTTAAGCCCCGCTGCGTCCCCTGTTCAGAAGCGAACTCACGCTCGCGAGTCCGTCGCGGAAACTTTTCCCGCTCTCCTCGGAATTTCGGCTCGTCCGCCGGTGAAGATCGCTGGATCCAGCGGGGCGATTGAATCGAATCGGGCTTTCGTAAGCTTCCCGTTGCATTGTCTGGGGAAGAATGTGTTTAGCTGCGGCGTTTTCCACGGTCCCGGGGCATTTTTGAATGTAAATGGCACACGTTGCTGGAGAGAGACGGGGGCCGAGAATGGGAGAGTTTGCAGATAGAGATCTTGATCCTGGGGAGGCTCCTACGCGCTGACAGAGCGGTCTCTTGGCACGGAGTTACTCGCGCGAAATAGTGAAACAGTACTTGGCCAGGAAGTTGCTCCGCGGGAGGATGGGAGTCGCGAAGGACGAGCACGGTTCGCTGCGCTGGCAAACGTCGAACGCCAAAAGTTACAATTCTGATTTTCATTCCGGTCGACTCTACTCGAAATCAGCGGTTCGACGTTCCCTCCCGAATGTTCCGCTTCTCGATTCGATCGGCGCCGCAGCCGCTGGGACAGGGGGCGCCCTCTGCCGCCCACCGCTAGACAAAGGTGTCATCAGGATTTTTTCTATAGAGGCTGATAGTGAAAAGGCGAACTGTGTTTTATGACCGAAGCATAGTTCTCTGGCATTACGGCGAACCCTGAATCGGTTTCCCTCGGTGTCGGCGGATTGGCCCGACGCCAGAGATAGATGTCACGAAGGTGCCGGCGAGAAGGACTTTGGCCGTCCTGATCCTGGATTAAGCAAACTTTTTAGATCACGGTAATTTCTTCCCTCCAGCGGCCTACCCTCCACGCGTCACCAGCCTCGTTGATTACTTTTGTTCCGTTTCACGGAATGAACCCACTGTCTGGCCGCCGAATATTCAGCCGGCCGAAACGAGCCTGTGGCGGGAAAAATCTCGGGACCTGAAACTCGGTGGAGGTTTCGCTAATCTGTCGCGTCTAATTGTTGGGAATCCCGGGGAATTTTCTTCGTGAACTCTGAATGGAATTATGGCGCGCGGGCGGAGCTATGGTGCGCGCTGTAACTAGGGTGGAAAGCCATCTAATCCGCGCTTTCCTCGTTCAGCGTATCGCCGATGGGATCGTGGCAGCTAGCGGGAGTTTGTTATTGGATCCAGAAAGTACTCAGAAGCTCGTTTATCGGGATAAAAGGGTGTGGCGTGCGTGCACGGCGACTGGAGGCCGGTGTGCGGGAGAACGTCGTGCGGAATTGAAACGGAACGATATTCCGTGCTGCGCTCCCGTGGAAAGTATCATAAAAGTATCGGGTGTCTGTTTTATCGTCCACTTTCCTCCCCCGTTGTCGCAGAGGGAATCGAAAGGAGTCAATACACCCTCGAGATGACGGATCAGTTGTCTCTCCCGCCTGTTTCCGGGCGAGCTGCGGGAGGGAGTGGGAGAGGGGTGGCGTTCTGTATATGTCGCAAGGGTGCTCGATTGAAACTTCGGAGATAGGACTCGCCTTTTAGCTGCGCACATAAAGCCGAGCAGCGTACGGTGGGATCCATCCTGTTGTCGAGTAGATGATACTTGGACCCGGCGAGGGGGGAAAGCTCTGGGTGCATGTATCGCATTCTGACAACAGGATCCAAGTAGCGAGAAATATTGCGTGTCGGGGGAATGTTGTATTTGCTCGGCACAGTTTCCTTTTGCCTCCTTTACACTGGGTTACTTAACGCTGTCCAACCACCAATCCTGCCATCCTTAAGTTGACGCCGTGCCAGCTCACCTCCTTGCCTGAGCGACTCGCTTACCTAACGCAACCCGCACGAATGGTCTGTGTTCCCAGGTGGAGGAGGACTGGAAGTACGTCGCGATGGTGCTCGATCGGATCTTCTTGTGGATATTCACGGTGGCCTGCGTGCTAGGCACGGTGCTGATCATCCTTCAGGCCCCGAGCCTGTACGACACCACGAAGCCGATCGACATCAAGTACAGCAAGATCGCGAGAAAGAAGATGATGCTGATGAACATGGGTCCCGAGGAGGACTAGTCGACGATCCCGCGCGGCCGCAAGCCGCGTCCACAGCGTCAGCTGCCACGTCGTCAGCATCATCTTCGACATCGTCCTCGGCGTCGTCGCCGTTGTCGTCGGCGTCGGCGTCGCCGTCGTCGTCGTCGCCGTCGTCGTCGTCGCCGTCGTCGTCGTCGTCGCCGTCGTCGTCGCCGTTCGTCATCGTTGCCGTCGTCGTCGCTCAGCGATCACCGCCCATCATCGAAACTGCCGATTCTCACGTCGACGTGGAACAGGACCCTCTCTCGATCGCTGCTGCGCGCAAAGATGAGATCTCCCGGACACCTCCGGAGTACCGACGAGAAACGAACGGAGCGAACGATTGGACACTGTTGTGCGAGCCGAACGGAGGCGGGTTCGTGTAATTCGTAAGATTTGGGTGGCTGGTTCGTTCTCGGTACGACGAACCGGCGTATCCGAGCATCCGTGGCGTGGATCTTTCCCTCTCCGAACTATGGATTGATCCGACGGATCTCGATCCTGGACTCTTTGAGAAGGGGGACGAGAATGGGGGAGCAAGTGAGGGCGAGTAGAAGAGCGAGAGTGTATATGTATGTGTGCCTGGTCGCGTGCTGGTGAGAGAGAGGAATGCTGGCTGATGGAGCAAATGGGGAGCGAAAGGTAAGCGAGACTGAGCCGGGAACGAAGGGGGGGGTGGAACGGCAAGAGAGGGGAGAAAAAGTGCCAAATACGCGAAACACACGCGCAACGTATTTTTGTAAATCTGGTTTCATACGTAAGGCTAGAGTCGTGCGGCGAGACGTCGAACTGCCCGAACTGCCGATTTTATATAAGAAGACGTTTACACCCACACATGCATACACACGCGCACACACACACACACACAGATACACGGCAGGAGAACGAAGGTGAGGAAGAGGAACACTTACACCAGTATAAAACACACCTTCATTCATGCATTCATAGACACACGTACGTACACACGTTATAACATTTATACGTAACGAAAAGAGTAAAGAGCAAGAGAGAGAGAGAGAGAGAGAGAGAGAGAGAGAAAGAGAGGGAGAGCGAGAGAAAGAGAGAAAGAAATAATAGAGCGAGTGGGAGAATGCGAGGGAGAGACTGAAAGCGAGAATGAGGGAGAGAGAGAGAGAGAGAGAGAGAGACACGCGCACGCGCACATCCCTTTGATGCGCGCGTGTACACACATAAGCATATACATAGGAACTATACATCTATTACGTGCATAGATATATTCGAAAGATCTCAGCGTGTACGAGACAGAAACGCGACGTGCATCCGCATTCTCGTCACATCGCGTAATCAAGAGGTGCGCGCTCGCGGTCGCGCGCGCGCAAGTACGCGCCACACGCACAAACGAGCGCACGGACATCGCTGGAAACGAAACGTAGGGTCGTTGTTCGCGTGTCGCGCCACGAAGGAGGAGATTCTTCCGTCGGCAAATTGCTTGCAGTGATAAAGAACGAGTCGTCGAGGCAGTGATTATTATGCCAGGAAACCCCCTAGTCGCTAAAGGAGAAAAGAACGCCAGCTAGATACCCTTCGTCATATCTCTTCTCACCCCTTTTTGTTTTCTTCCTCTCCTCTTCGGCCTCTGTTGAATCATCGGACCAAGTGACGGCGCAACGAGTCGAGAGGCTCATCGGCAGCCTTCTTTCCCATCCCCTATCCATCCGCCGTCGCAGTCGCCCGAAACGATTGATCGGGCACGGTTCGCCGAGACAATTATCAAGGCAAATCATTCGGTCAGACGCTAAATTGCGGGCAGAATATTTAGTGGCGGACGAGCGGCGGCCGCGGGATCGATCGAACCTGGCCAAATCGGTGGACGGAATGGAGTTTCGGGCGGTCCCGCCGCGCTCGGCTCCACGCTGATACGGACTCCTTCGTGGTGGCGGGCTCGCGAGAGAAAACCGCGGGGGCGAAACGAGGGTTCGCGGACAAAGTAGCTTGCAAACAACTGCCAACTTCAGGGACAACGGCCTCCGACTAATCCAGCCGGTTCTCAGATGGGAAGGAAACGTTATTGGGCGGGTCGAGGTGGGTTTTGGGAAATGGGAATTCGGGGAACAGGGCGAGGAGCAATCTGGGGAGATGTTTCTGGCGTGCCAGGATGCAGCGTTTCGGGGGACGAGAATTGTTTCGTCGGTGCGCCGAAACGGCCAATCGAGATCCAGCCTTTCCGCTTTTCTTTTCTTCCGTCGCGTCGAGGCGAACTGGGGATCTTGGCGAGGCGTTTCCCTTGGAACGCGTAGCCCCCGAAGATCCTCCAGCGATAGCGCGAACGTTGATCGCGATAAGAGCTTGGGGAGATCCTCAGCCTGCAACCGTGTCCTCCCAGAGACGTTCGCCCGATTTTGATTTTATCTCGACAACGACAACGAGCCCCCCCCGCGAAACATAGGGGCTATCTGCCGTAACCGGGTAGCTCCAGCTCGCGATTCTATTAACTGTGTTCATTCTCCGGCGAACTCGGTCGGACCTTCCTAACCCTTGCTATCAAGGATCGCTTCAATCATCGTCGAATAGAACTGCTGCTCAAGTTCCCTCTGCGCTCAAGATCCGTTCCCTTCAGCTCGAGACGGAACAGCGCTTGACGAACTTTCGCGAGCGAAATGGGGATCGCATCGCCAGAGCGAACGGAGGAGCCAGGACCATCGACTGCCATTCTCCGTAATATCTTGTCTCGCGACACACCGAGCAACCCGTTTCTTCTTTCCTGGATCTCGTGGCTAACCGGTGCGAGTGGATCGATACGCGGCCACCGCTGGCGAGGGAGGCGGCTGATAAAGGAAGGCGACTGCAGAGCCGGTGCAAGGGTTGAACGCGATGCTTCCAGCCCTGTCTTCCAGCGGCAGCAAGATCGTTGGACGCGGCTTTGATAAACGGAGAAATACCGCGAGCGGAGAACAGGAGGAGCAGCCAGGGAAGAATCAGGGATTACATTGGTAGGGGCGCGTGGAGCGATGGGCTCGTGAACGACGCAAGTTTCGAGTCGCTTCGAGGGTTGCCAACGTTAACGACCCGCACGGGAACGTCCGAGCTTCGAAATGTCGCGTTGCGACGGAGCAGTTGCTGTCTCGGTCGCGCAGAAATTTATACAGAAAATCTCCTCCGAGCCTTCGAGTTCTTCAAGCTCCACCAATCCGCTTGGATCGCTCGACCTCTCGAAATTTGAATCCAGTCGCTGAGGGGCGCTCGAAGCGACTCGAGGCAACCGGGACGCCCATCCCTGGCCACGCGGACACGGTCGCGCGCGTGCCGAACACGCGCACATCAGCATACACACAGAAACATCGTTCATGTACCGACAATGAGGAGAGGGAGGAAGTGGAGCGTCCAAGGGTGGCGATGAAACCGCCCCGGACCCCCACGAGATGGTGTAATAATCAATTTATTTGCTCACGTAACGGTATAATATATTTAATATATGCGTATAGGTATAAAGCGGAGGTTAATCCGCACGAGAACTAATTAATCGCATAACCGAGGACGATTCACTCGCCGAGCCTGCTGGCGGTGGTGGTGGTGGTGTTTGTTAATGGTGCGGTGTGTGGGACTTGTTTTGTTAGGTTGCCGATCCAGGGACACGCGCCTGCGCGGAGGACCACGTGAGAAATGATGATCCGACGGTGAGGCAACGAGAATCGCGCGTCACAGAAACGGAGGGGTGGAAGAGGATGCGAGGCTCCCGACGATCGTCGCTTCGGCTCTCTTCGCAGTAGGCCACTCCCATCGAGATTAACTTTTCTACGATAGAAATCCCATTTGTCAGACGCCTACGATTTCACCGGAGTGCAATTGGAAGCTCTTAATTCATTTCAGATCCGCACTTTTTTTTCCCTTTCGAATCGTTGGTCCTCGAAGAACGAAAGAACAATCCAAGGCCGATCTGCCACCAACGCCCGTGGCACTCCCTTTCCATTTCTTCGTCGCATCGCTCGATAACCATCACCGGCGAGTCATTTCGGTAAATGTTAGCGGCGTTCCAAGATCAGCTGACTCGAGAACAGTTGATATCTTTACAATATCGACCTCGAGCTAACGAACGGTCAACGCGAAATCGTAGTGGCGCGAGGAGGAAACGGTGGCGGCTCGCGGACATCGGTGCCGATCGATGATCCGTCGAGCGATCCAGCGGCGCTCGAGGTTCGACCGCGGCAAGTGTCAGCGTCGAAGAGCCCGTCCGTGCCCGTTTCGTGACGCATTGCCAGGCATTGTGATCGTTAACGGCGAGTTTTGCGTACTTCTGGAGACTGTTGCCGGCACGGTTGCGCGTCCCAACGCGTTCCATTGTCCGCCGGCCGCGTCTCTCGCTTCCTGTTCCCGGTTATTAATTTACGACGCGGCTTAAATCAGACTTCAAACGCGGACGCGCGACGCGCCCTGACGTTATTACGCGAATGTCACCGGCGCGGCGTAATGTATGGCCCTAGGTTCCCGGGGAACTGGGTCACGCTGCTCCGAACAACATTCCCTTTCGCCCTCTTTTTCTCGCGTTTTTTCCCCTGCGAAGCCTGACCTCCCGCGAACAAATTGCGCGACGGGGGGTGGACGAAGTTCGGAAAGGATAGCGTTTCGTTTCGGTGAAATTTCTCTGACAGTTTAATGAAAATGTAAATTCGTCAGGCATCTGGGGCCGGTTGACCGGTATCATGCAAATGCGGCGGAATAAAGTAGCATGAAAATTCGCGGGCAATGGAACTTGTATTAAACAACGAGTAACAGGTTGGGGGGTGGATTTTCGCGGCAAGTGTGACGGGGCAGCTTCGATGGTAAACGCAGCGGTGTGTTAAATTCGACTGGTTCGATTGAAATTACCCCGCGAATTTCCCTGCACTTCTAGCCTGAAATCCCGCCCGTTAAAGAATTAATTCGCGGTGCTCGCCGTCAAACGATTCAACTTAATCGACCTGGAGTTGCGTTGCGTTACGTCCCGCCTCGTTATCGGCTGGCCTTCCTTCGCTTTCACTTTCCACGCACCTCGAGCTGTCGATCGGTCGCGACGAAGAATACAGGGAAAGGGTGGAAAAAGTAAAAGGAACCGCAGAGCGGTGGTACAGGTTAATCGACGTAGCGCGGCATTACGCGAGCTCCAAAATTAATTTCAAGGCAAGGAGGTAAAGATTGACGAAGCGTCGATCGTCCTTTCGCCGAGGACCACCCTTCCCACCCAGCCACCACATCATCGACAATTGCGACAACAATAATTGATACGATTAACGTTAAGGGCGACTCGACAGTGAAGACGAGCACGAAGAGGAGGCGTTATTAAGCACGAGAGAGCGTTGTGGTGGTTTAAGGGTTAACACGCTAGTGATAAGCGATAGCTGTTGTCGTACGTTAGGTTGGTACACGTTGATAATAAAACGTTGATAATCGATCATGACAATGAAACGGGGGAGGTGATGAGAAGCTCGGGAAGCCAGACGAACAACCTTCGTCGTCGTCGTCGATCCGTATTCGATTCTAGCCGGCGTTCCGTCGATCGCGCCCGATCGATCGGCTCGTGGACCGCCGCGACGGATTAGGGTAAACGTTGTACATTGTAATACATTAATCGCGGTAGGCGTGTGGTGTCTTTTTAGTTACCGTGACCGCGCATCGCTGCACTAATCCACAGGGGATGGCCGCGAGGGGATGGTTCGTTTTAAGCGCGTGTGCGCCAACACACAGCTGGAGGTTCGTGCCCTGTCGTGCCTGTTCGTCCCTTGCGCGGGGAACCTTTTCACCCTAAAAATCGTCGAGCGATTCCGATCACGCGCCTTCGTGTCTGGCCGGCGAGCATCGTTCGTCTTGCTGGCCGCGGCAGCGAACAAACGAACGAGATAGACACCCCCCCGTTCGCTTCCATATTCCGCAGTCGTGGGGAGTCGCTGGAGAAGGTGGAGACGGGCGTGGCGCACCCCGGGATAGTAAAACATTCAAGAGAGGAACGTAGAATCGAAGGATGAAGCTAAGGCTCCTGGAGGATCTCGTGTTCTAGAATGCGATATCATCCGCGCCGCGCCCAGCTGTCGAGTGATACGTACCCCTTTGAAATATTAGGTAGGCACCACCCATTTCTGGATCGCAGAAGCGTGTTCGAATCCTGTCGGCCGCTTCAATCTTCACCCCCTCGACCAAGGAATGGTGTATAAATAAGAGCCAGCAGAACGTAAGCATTGAATCCGCGACGCTATTCAGCGACTTATCTCATCAACCGCTCGCTTCAGTCCCACAGAAGCCGCGAAAAGAGTGAGAACCTATCCGCCGGCGTTTCATTTTCGTCCTCCCTGTGGCATCGAGCGCCCGCCACGTTTATTAACATTCGGGATTAACTCGGACCACCATACTTTTTGCGGACGACACCGCGGCCCCGTCCGCGCTTCCCTGTGAATGGCTCGAGGTACCGAGCGGTCTCTCCGCAGCGAGCGAGAGCGATTCGAGGCGGGGAAATAATTCTGCACCCTGCCCGTCTGCCCCGCTGGTTTCGCTGGCCTCCTCCCGCGACATTCGGCCCCCGAAAGGATACCAGCCTCGTGGTAATTGAATTTTTCAGTCGCCTCGAAGCTCCGTAGACGCGCGATTCATTAGCAGTGTAAACCCCGGGGCTGGAAATTAGGACGAGCATGTAAGGCAAACGAACGAACGAGCGAGCGAGCGGACTAGCCAACCAACGACGAGCAAATGGATTAAGCGAGTAAGTTCTGATTCCGCCTCGGGTGTGCCGGTTCTCACGGGCCCGCGCCACGTCTCTCGATCATCGCGGACGTGTCTGTCTTTCCGCGACAGCGGAGGCCGCTGATTAAAAGTCGAGTTAGTTCCCGATTCTACGTTCCGCCGTATTTATTCGGCTCGATCGAATCCCGATGGTAATTAATGGAGATCCCGCCCCCACGACTCCCGGGTGGGGGACACCTTGGCTCTTAAATCGGCTCGGGAAAATCGCCTCCATCTCGCGGAGAGCGCTTTAAGGATGGTCTCCTGGTGTCTGTTTTTTTTTTTTTTTTTTTTTTCGACAGACCCGGAGGCGAGCGGGGCGTGCTATCCGTTCGTTCGGAGGCAGGCCGCCGAGGCCCGTGATGGGAAAGCGTGGAAAAATCCGTCTTCCTGTCTTCGCGTTTCCAGTTTCTCGCTGTTCTCGCGTATCCATCGGATGGTTACACCGGGAACTATACCGTGGCGTGTGACTGTGCGTAGATTAATACGAGTAAGTGTACGTTTAAACTCGTGCCCGCGGGCGCGGTAGCCTGATAAGCGAAGTCGACAATTTGCGTAAGTGATAACTCGTGTAAGCGTTGTAAATTACTGTAGGTAGACCCTTCTGATTGTGACCCTCGTGCCAGGACTCGCGAGCCAATTCCTTCCCTCCCTGTTGCGGTTCACCGCGTCCTCTTCTTCTCTCTCTCAATTCATCGCGACCGAGTTCTTTTCTCTCAGCTGTTATTCGGAGACATTAGGCCCGCCCGAACATTCGCGGCGCACGGCTGCGTCGGGGGTTGTTAAGGAAATTTAAATCATCGCGCTCTACGCGGTAATCTCGCGAAACGTTGCAACGACAGCGGTTGGCACGCAGAGAAACGATTGCTCTCTCGGCCAGTCAGGTCCGTCGCGAGGCATCACGCGCGGCCAGTCATTGAAATCACCGAAAGTAGAATCGCGCGACGTCCCCGTCTACCCGTCGAGGCTTCCCCGTTTTACGCCGGTTCCTCCTTTGCACGGTCATGGTCTGGGTCACAGTCGTGAAACGCTCAATAAAACAAGTACTGTGTATCGTCAGAAGCTTAAAGTCTTCCGTGGGGCATTCCTGACAGAGACGATTTCTCGGGGTGATCCGCAAAGCGACAGATGGGCGATGAAAGAAGAGCGACGAACGCGACGAGGAACGGGCGCTCGATCGCCGCCGATCGATCGTCGCGCGCGCGCGCGCGCGCGCGATCGACGCCGTCTACGACGTGGGAACGTGAAAGAGTAATGTTAAACCGTCCATAAGAGAATTTATGTAACAAGTAACGTCGAACGACCGGGATTTCGGTTCCATTTTTGCAAACGGGAATTTTATATTTCACCGAGCGCACGATTTCGCCGTGTCATCCGATCGGGTAACCTCGTTACCGTCGTTTCCGGTTTTTTAAGATGGCGAAGGGACGGTGCCAAGAGTTTTACCCCCTGTGCGCGCCTTGAATTCCTTCTGCAGCCCCCAATCGGAACTTCTGGATATGGAACTTCTGCTCTATCGGAACTTCGAAATTTGGGACCTCTGGCCTCGCGGTGTATCGCGGAGGATACCGGTAACAGAACTCGCCGTCTACATAGAACATTCGACGCCACTTCCGTAGGAGTACACCCTCAGCTTGGCACCACGCCCCACGCCCGTCGACAAAAGTTTATCATTCATTTGACAATCACACGCGAGACGTTTCCATACAGAATCAGCTGGAAGGGGTCGCATCTCTTTGTTACGGGACAATTTTTCACGTTTTCATAAAGAGAATAAGAAACAAACCAAAAAAAAAAAAAAAAAAATACGAAAAAACTACAACGCGTCGCGGACATTTAGATTATTAAGATAAGAGCGCGCCGACGTAGTCGCCGCTCGTCGATAACGAGAGGAACGGATCGAGCGACAACAAATCGTCGGAGGGGAAAATTAATTGGCCGGCCGTGGGAGAGTCGACCGCGCCCCGTAAATCGCGGCTTTCACGCCGGCCGTAAAGTCGACTGAACGATCTCCCGCTTCCACTTGGAATTTTTATTAACCAACCCCCCCCCCCCCCCCCCCCCGGAACAACCCCTTTTTCTCTCCCCTGTTTGGCGTACACGCGCGGTTCCCTCCTCTTTGCCCGCTCGAAACACTCGCAGGCCATCGCCGATCGTACGAGAGAGTCCCGCGGGTCGAAGGCGCTCGCTGCCGCGACGGCCGGCCTCCGGTTCGAGGAACGCTCTTCTCCGGCTCCGAACTAACAGTATTAAAAAAGCAGTATTATTAGGTAATAAGTAGGATCACGAAACGAAAACGCTAGCGAGCACGCGGAGAAGAAGGTTCTTCTTTCGTCGACAGCAGGAGGCACGGTCACGATTCATCGTCATCCGCACCCCTTCGAATTCCCCTGTCCGATGCTCCCTGCCCCAAGGCACCCGAGCGACCCGGCCAGGCCTCTTTCATCGACACCGGGCGAAAATCGACCGAAAGTGTTTTCGTTCCAAAAAAAAAAAAAAAAATTGGAAGCGTCGTCAGGATCAGCCGTAGAGAAAGTCGCTTCATCGGGGAGGGGTCCACGTGAACGAGATCTGGCTGCAGCAGCCCGTCGGAACTCGCCGCCGTGCATCCGAGTCGCGACGTCTTAAAATCGAACGACAGCTCGAGCGGGAGAGAACGCTTGGACGTGATCGAGAAATCGGTCGTCGAGATCCACGGCGCCGCGAAGCTTGATCGCGCCCGGTGAGATCGGAAAAGAAAAAAGGCGTTTCCGGGGACGGGCGACGAGGGGAGGGGGATTCGGGGGGGGGGGGGAGGGTCGGGGGACAGAGATCTCTTTGTGTGTTCGAAACGGATTAAATCGAAATCTTTGCTCAACGTTGCATACGTGTTATATAAGAATAAGGTGACGTTTATCGTCTAGTGTTGCAAAATAGCGTAAACCACGGGGAGGATTTGGGGAACGGGTGTTTCCGGCCACGTCGTCGTCTTCGGTGATCTCCATGGCGTTGCGCACGACGGCAGGAACGCCTTAATCCTGCGAGGAGCGGACGGGTCGAGGCGGGAATTAATTAAGAGCACCGCGGCCCCGCGAGGGACACTTTGCGATCGCTAATGGAAGAAGGAGGAGGGAGCGGGGAGGAGGATTGGCGACACCATGGAGGCACGACGTGTACGGTGGCCGACGCACGAGGAGACAGTCGACGGAGGTGCGTAGATTATTAAAGGTAACGATAGTAATAATGATACTAATAAACGATTGCTAATAACGACGCTGACGCTGCGAGCGATAATGGAGCATAGTAATAACGAGTAACGATAGCACGTAAAGAGGAGAAAGAAACCAGTAATAAATAAACTACCACTTAACAATAACGGAGTAACGGTAACATTATACCTAAAGTAACGATAACGCTAAATAACAAATATCGAATATTAATTAACGATACCCTTACAAGTATATCGAGCGCTAACTCTACTATCGACGATCACGAAACGTTATACGGTGTATATTGTTATTCGATTACCGAGGAGGAAGGTGGCGCAGACGAAACGATGGGATAGGGGGATGGAAAAGGGGGTGTGTGGTTGAGGGAGAGGAAGAGCACCGGGCAAGACGACCGTTGTCGAAGGGAGGGTGAACCCGATACGAAACTCGTTGTAAAACTGATAGTATTGTTAAGACAATCAGACACTCATTGCTCCGGCCACCTCGAGGGCCATCCGTGAATATTTGTCGGGCGAGGCTTGTCCCTCGTAGACGAACGGCGGACGACGAAACGTGCGAGGAATAGGCGCGAGCGATCGTCACTTCGTCGGCACGGGAGAAGCTGCAATTAGAGGTTTCTTTGGGCGAGAAGGAGAGGCGACGTGTAGCCAAAGGAATTGGAGGGCGGAAACTGGCGAGCAGAACGATCACGAGGAAAGGACAGAGACCTTCGATTTTTACCCCTGCGTCGAAGGGAGGCAGAGGAACAGAAGGGGGACGAAGAGGAGATGCGACGCGTATTCGTCGAGTGTGTCGTGGGACGCTTTTTTGTACGCCTCACATTTTCTACGGTTTCAAAATAGCAAAATACAGACGATTGTATAAAACGAAAGGAGGAGGAGGAGGAGTGGAGGTGTTGGTCATCGTGTTTGTATGAATTCGAGAGGGGCGGATGTGCCAAAGACCACCCCCACCTTGGGTTGGCGGGGACGACAAGTGATCGGCGCGTTGCGATACAGTGAAACGAGAGCGACACCGTAATCCTCGCAAGCACATTCTGGTTTCTAGATAACACGGAGGTAGGCAAGCTTTCCAACCCTTCCGAAAAAAAAAAAAACGTTCGCAATCGATTGGCAGTCGAACGGTAATTGGATTCGGGGTGACACAGTATTTACAAGAGCAGGGAGAATATGTTTAATCGGTACAAGTTTTTACTACACTACTCGTGCCCACTTGCCATGCCAGTACTCGAACACGGAAGCTGCGCGTCTTTTGATAAAACACGAATAGAAACTAGAAGCCCTGCTCGATTGGAAGGAACCCTCGCCTCAATCGCAGCCTCGCACTCGTCGATCGGAACATTTCTTGCCTCTTCTTGCTACCTCCGCGCGCCATTATAAACGCTTCAACCCCGTTCTTCCATCTTCATTCGGCTCGATTGGAGTGCGAACACAGTTTCTTTGCCCAGTCATCCAGACAATAAGAGAGAGAGAGAGAGAGAGAGAGAGAGAGAGAGAGAGAGAGAAAAACATTTCCACGCACGATTGCACGAACAATATCAATCGTTTGCATTAAGCGAGCGTGCTTTTCGAACGCTGAACCACGCACAGGATTAAACGACGTCCTCTGCCGTGAACGGGGGGAGGAAAGGCGTGCCAATCGATCGGCGCCCCATCGATCGGGATTTCGATCCGCGACCACTCCCCAGCAAATTCCT
The DNA here is from genome assembly GCA_946251845.1 of Andrena fulva. Lineage (NCBI taxonomy): Eukaryota > Metazoa > Arthropoda > Insecta > Hymenoptera > Andrenidae > Andrena > Andrena fulva. The sequence goes on along the minus strand of OX276329.1, from coordinate 51,855,321 downwards.
CCACCGTCGGGGGCTGAAGCTCCCGGCGGGCAGCTCTCTCCTTCCCCTTTCGATTTCGTTCCGTCGTCCCCCGCACTTTCGCCTCCCTTTTCCGCTTCCTGTATCGCGACTCGGCCGCCGACAGAGGATCGCAAACGTTCGTGAACAGGGGAGGGGCTGTTAGAAGAAGGAGGGAAGGAAAAGTACCGTTACATACGTACGCGTATGAATACAGACGCATGTACACGTACACACTCATACACACGAGAATACGAAGAGGAAGGGAGGAGACGAAGGAGGAGGAGAAGAAGAAGGAGGACGAAGAAGAAGACGACGATGAAGAGACAGGAGATTTGTCGGGGCAAGAGGAGAGCGCAGCGAAGCTCGCGGACGATGTCGATGATGTTGACGAGGACAGTGAGGAGGGTGGAGGGCGAGAAATAGAAAAGAAAATAAACATACGAACATTTTGTTATATCCGTACGTAAGGGAACGTAGACGAGGAACGTGTGTTATAAGGAAGTAAACGTATCGAATCTACACAGTTAAATGTTTACGATAAAATTACGGGTAATTAAGAAGATTCTAGATTTTTTCTAACTAATCGATTCGTACGGCGGACTCGTGCCAATCCTCTAGATTTACGACCTAAAACGAGATATACAAATGAGATGAAGCTGTTATCCTACATTAAGTCGGCTTGGAATAAATATTTGATTACACGTATTTATTGTGCGACCGTCTGTCTGCCTGTCTGCGTGTGCCTGGGCCGAGCGAATATCGCGTGAACGTGAGCGGGTGAAGGAGAGAATGGAATCACATAGCGGAGAGATATGCAGATAAAATGAATTTTGTTAACGTAACGCGCGGGAGTAGTAGGGTGAGGATCGAGCGAGGGGGGTTGCGACAGCGGCGAAGAGCAACAAGTAAAGAAAGTAGATCGCCGGGGCGAAGCCACTTTCTGCTACTCGATCGCGTCTCGGTTAATTCCTGAAAAGCGTCTTAGAACTCTCGACGACGGCGGTGGCGCGTCGCGGTCACTTGCCGCGCCACCCGGATACCATTGGCCATCCTCCGGAGAGAATCTCGGCGTTCTCGAGAGTTTTCGGATCCCTTTCGTCTCTCATTATATGTATATGTATATGTATATGTAAATGTATGTATATGTATGTATATGTGCGTATCGATTGTGCGGCGTCCAGTGGGAGGAAGAGCGCGATAGAAGGAACGAAATCGAGCGTTGCGCGCGGCTCGCCGAGCCTCGGATACGTCTACCGGTGGGAAAAACCGCGCGACGGAACGAAACTCAGTCGACGTTCTCCTCTCAGCTGTTCCGGGCATCCGTCAAGATTGTTTTCCGGGGGGGGGGGGGGGGGGGGGAATTGGCGGGGTTTCGGCTGGTCGATCAATCTGTTCACCGAGGCTGATTACGCTTCGCCGAGGATCATGGGAAATCCAGGACCGTCGGATGTCGAGCGCGCTCCGAACGCCGAAATTCGCTTGCCGAGCGGGACATTCGCGGTCCACGGGAGGCCGAGTCGGGGTAATCGCTGGTCCTCCGTCGTCCCGATTGCCGGCGCTTGGGAAATTGAATTCTAACCCCTTGGTTCGAAAGTTGACGAGACATCGATGGAGTTCGTTGGCGTTGCCGCGAGCAAGGGAATGGCGGAACGCGTGCCGAATCGTTGCTACTGTCAGCCGTGTACCGAAGGAGCGAGACGGTTATTAAATATACATATGTACATACAGAGAGAGAGAGAGAGAGAGAGAGAAATGGGAGTATGGTGGAGAGAGTGTGAAACGCGGAAGCGAAGTTTACGCAAACCACGGCGTTCTTTGCGATTACTATTGTACGTTCACGAGGATCCTTCATGGTACTTACTAATTATCATTATCACTGTACTTGCCATTATTTTCATCGCGACTGTTACGATTATTTACCACCGCTACTGCTATTATGATTAACCACTGCGATTACTCCGGGCGAAGCTACGCGTCGTTGTGACTGAACGAACGCGAGAAAGAGAGAGAGAGAGAGGGTGAGAGTAATCGAGTGAGGGGCAATGGGAGCCACGGAGAAGGAAGGAATTTGTTTTAAATAAACAACAACGAATCATCGAGAATCTCTAGGTTGTTAAAATGCCGATCTCTCTGTCTATCTGTTTGTCTATCTGTCTGTCTGTTTGTCTGTCTGTCTGTCCGCCTGCCAGCCTGCCTGTCTGTCTGTCTGTCTGTCTGTCTGCTGTCTGTTGTCTGTTTCTCGCGCGTCTGTGCCTGCTGTGTCTCAGAAAACGAGTGCCACCTGCCCACCGTGTCCGTTATTAATCGGGTCGTGCGTTTCTTTTCTCGACTACCGTTCCGCGACCGCCCCTGCTGGACCGCCCCGCTCCCGCCTGCCAGCCAGAGAGAGATTGGGGTGGAGATTGTCGCAGCAGGGGCCGCCGATCGAGCAGCGTCTACGTCAGTGAGCGCGCAGGGCAATCATTTACCACCCCGGCGGGTGATCACCCTCGCGAGCCTCCGCAGCCCACCGATGCATACGATAGACCTGTACAGTAACTTTTACGAATCCCTTTGTACATCACACTCGGCGACAGTAGTGCCTAGTGGACGGACCGGTTCAAGACACTCGATTCGCAGCTGGACCATTCGTTTGGCGACGAGGTTTCTACCCCATCTGATTCTCGGCGCGATTTCCGTGCACTTTTCGATCTCTCGGGTCGCTTCACCCTCCGCCCGCAGGAACTTTTAGCGGCGACGAGGACGCATTCATCCCTGCTTCTTCTATCGAGCCACGGTATCGTTCATCGCCAGCCTCGTCGTTGCGCAGACTATCAGGGATTTCCTAGGTTCCAGCACTCGCGAAATCTTCACCCGCCCCGCCCAACACCCCGTGTTCCAACCCTGCGCGCCGTGGCCCCTCTCATCCCCGAAGCAGCGTCCATTCGCGATGACCGTCGCCACGGATCCGTCCAGTGTCGTTTGGGGTCTCTTGCACGCGACCGAGGCTCGCGACGACGAGTCACCCGGGTCTGTACATAAACGAACGTCATTTCTCGCGACCATCGCTCGATCGTCGATTCGCGAGCGCGCTCGATCTCGTTCCGGTCGCCTCGAGGGTAAGGGCAAATGGCACTTAAATCCGTCTATAATTCCTCTAGCGATTCCGCTACTGACAACTGGTACTTGGGGTGCTGGGGGGTTACTGGGAGAGGGGATGATGGGAGGAAGGGGGGTCGAATGGGGCACGAAAGATCTTTCAGTGGTGGTGGAGGGCGCGGGGGAAGGGGTGAAACTTGCAGAGAGAAACGGAAGCAGAGACGCTATGTGTAATATATTAATTACCTAATTAAAGGAGGCAGCCATTACTCCGAAGGGAGAGCACACACGAGACGACGCATACGTGCATACATACACACGAGGGCAACGCGTGCACACACACACACACACACATATATATATATATATATATATATATATACAGATGCATACGTGCATAGACATATACATACGTACGTACATAGGACACGAGGAGTCGCGTATACACCGAACACATGTACACACGCATACACACACGTTATGTACGGATAAAGAGAAAGAAGGCGAACTAAACTAACCTATTTGTAAGCTAACGTCTACACTCTACACAACTATCCACGTATGTAAAACGATTGAAATAAACGAGCGGTTAAAATTATTGTTTAAAAAATAATAAACGTATTGAAAAAATTTGGTGGCGTCGCAGATGTAACCTGTCACCGCCCGGCTTCTAGCTATCAATCGATGGGGGTAACATAGGGCCACGACCCCGCTGCCTATTTTCAACAACCACCCCCTCTAGCCAACGCTTTCGCCCGAATAAAAGCCCCCGCTTACGAAACCATTACGCTGCTATGTCACGCTACTTTCCGCCCGGCCTTCCTTCTATTTAATAAGCACACCATTATCGACGGCTTTTACCGCTAATATCCGCCAAAAATGGCTGCAGCATGAATGATGGAAACATTCCGCGCCGGGGCTGATGCCCCCCCTTTTTTCATCACCCTTTTCATCCCCTTCTCGCGTCCAACCCCCCTGTCGCCTGTACTCTACTCTACGCATCCCCGTGCTTTCGTGGTTTCTGTTGCTTTCAGAATAAACAGCGACCGGCGGTCGTCGGAGAAATTAGACAACGAGTGGCGCCGAGGAGGTAGGTATCGGGAGGAGTCTGACGGATCAGCGAGACCTGGGAGACTCAGCTCTGCGTTTGCTTTGCTCCGTCGCGTTGAGAGGCTCTCGGCGGAGGCGGAAGGAAGATGGAGATGAGGTTCTTTGGTCGAAGGATAACTGAATATTATATGATAATGAGAAGTCTACGAAACAGGAGCAGCGTTGGAATTCTGGTAGCACCTCGCGACGGTCATCTAACTTTTATCGCTTCGCGCGTTCGTAAAGGGCAAGGGGCAGATGAGGTTCTCAAGTGGCATCCGTCTTTCCCGAGGATACTTATCGCCGAGCAGAGTTCTTCATGGTGTTCCGATCGAAGTTTGACCACGGCGAAATCGCCGACCTAATTGTCCCGCGGAGAACTCTGCTCGCCGGCGAAACTTTAAATTAGATAAATCGGCCGACACGCGCGCGCGCCTCGTGGAAAAGATAATTGCGTTAGCACAGGCTACAGGCCAGCCCGGCCACGTATTATCCGTGCAAACATTTTTCTCCGCTAACGATCAAACTTCCGCCCGGCTTTCAAGAAGCCCGGCCATCCCCGGCTCCCCGGGGACGATTCCCGGCGATCCTCCACTGCCGGAACTCTTACAGGGGCCGGCAGTTTAGCTCCCTTCGTTAATTCATTCGCCGCTGGACGCAGCACGAGCGTAAACCTTCGGCAGTCTCGAGGTGTCTTAGGAGCGTCAAGAGGAAAGAAAGGGAGACGCTTGCTTGAAGTTGAAGAACTTTCGGATTCCGTGATCTTCCAACGATCGTCCTCTTCACCTCGAAATTTCCTATTTACTCGTAGAAGCCGCGGGCGCGACGAAATTTATTCCCGCCTGCTCGCCAAGGGGAAGCGGAAATTGCGATGGACGCTGAATACAATGCATCCCGGCGGAAGAATTAGGACGAAGTTTTCAGGCTGCGGCGGCCAGAATGCCACGGCGACGCGAGTATATAAAGAACAATTAAGGCGGTTTTTCCAGCAAGTGAAACACAAGTTGCCTCCTCTCTCTCGCTCCTCCCCTGCCCGCCAGCTCGCCCTCTTCGTCGCGCGCGCGCGCCTCGCGCGTAATCCTCTCTTTCTGCCGTTCCCTCTGTCTCGGCTGGATAATAAATTTAAGTTAATTAAAGCCGATTCCTCGGTGGAAGCTGCCTCATTATGTAGGCGAAAGGTCTATGCACCGGATGAAGTCGCGACACGAAAACAGTTTCATTTTAATTAAACGCCCCTGGATGAAAGAATATATAGGGCAAAGAGGCCTCTTTGAATAACAGTTAGCGTGTCCCTGTACACACTTCAACCTAGCATCCCCTGGCGTCCCTATAACGTTACGATCTTTTCCTGGGTCCTCGGCGAGGAACCTCGTTATTATTATTATTATTATTATTATGATTCACGGGCATCTCGCCCTTTAGTTTACAGAAAAGGAGCATAAGAAAAAAAAAACAAAAGAAAAATGGATTACATATAGACTAAAACTAAAAGCTAAACTTCAAATTTAACTGAAGCTTAAAACTAACACATAGAAAGAAGGAAAAAGGGGACGAAAACGACGCTTAGATTAAATTAAACTAAATTAAATTAAATTAGACAAGGAATGGTGAATGGCCAAGCGGGCTAGAGCAATACATCTTTAAAGGCCATAAAGCAAAGGATTTTCTCTCATCAGACCGCGCAGGTGAATCTTGAAAGTTCCTGGTGTGCCGCAGAAAAAATCAATCAGATTGTTATACGTATTTGCTAGCCTGCACATTCTGCTTATGGGGCTGTGCATCCCAAACGTGGTACTATGGGATGGCAAATAGAAAAGTTCCGATGATCTTAGTGATCTTAGTGCCGAGCACGGCACGCGGAAATTCAAAAGCTCCAGAAGATCAGGAGAGTCAATGAAACCATTAAGGGGACCTTCCGGTCTAAAAGTCGATATTTTTTTTATTTCATTTTTCAAATGTTCAACCTTTTAGGAATACGTGTTTAAAAGGATTTGTTGAAATTCGTAAAATTCCAGAAGTTATAGGCATTTGAGTAGCGGCAAATGCATGGGTAACAACCGGGCACTCGGCGCTCACGTAAACCTTTAAACGCGTTTTTCTCGAAACAGTGTTCTCAAAACGGTGGGACCTGTATCTCCAAAAGTTATTATCCGATTCGACTGAACCTTTTTTTATTTTGAAGAATATACTTCTGGCTAGGGGGGGGGGGGACTAGAAAAATTACAAAAAATTGAAAATTTATAATTTTCAAAGGCGTTGAAAGGACGAAAAGTCCAGGGAAAAGTGATTTCAAACTTCAAGTGTCGTTATTTTCTAAAAAAAATGTAATTTTTTTAATTTTTTCTAGTCCCCCCCCCCCCCCTAGCCAGAAGTATAATCTTCAAAATAAAATAAGTTTCAGTCGAATCGGATAATAACTTTTGGAGATACAGGTCCCACCGATTTGGATCAATTTTTTGACGCCTTGACTTTAACGACTCCCCAGGGCCGTCTGCAATAATGAATTATAAAACAAAAAATATATTTCTATAACTTAAGACATCCTTAATACAATGCAAAAAGTCCCATTCAATTATATATAGTAGTTTTCCTTTAATTAATTCCTAAAAATCACCTATTTTTTTGGGCTCTAGACCGGAAGGTCCCCTTAAGAAGGTTGAAAATAATAGCAAGGTCGGCAATGATCTTCGGTCCTCCAGCGTAAGGAACCCGCAGGCCTTTAACACTTGGGTGTAGTCATGTGAAAATCTCTCCATAGCATCCCCAAGTTTGGGCGCAAGCAGCCGCAAAAATCTATGCTGTACGGATTCTAATCTAATTATCGGGAGTAATATTTCGGCCTCCTCAGAATTTCCTTCCGCCAGCGGCTTTCACCGCGCGCGAACCCACTAATCACGTCATATCAATGAAGTTGAACTTCGTTGGACCAGCTGGATGTGTATTTTTTTATTTAAAAATTGAAACCCTGAGTCCACAGTCGTTAGTAACGATTTAATCGTTGAACACGCAAGTACGCTATCGCAGTTACCGCGGAATATTTCCCGGCATTGGCATTAATATTCCCAGGTGGGGTTTTTGCGAGGCGGAAACGCTTGATTTAAGCATATTTTCGTCCGGTCGGAATGCCCCGCCGGCTTCTTCCTCGTTTTCTTAGCTCCAGCCACAGTTTCGCGGTAACCTATTTAATAAATCAAATGGACTTTTTTGCCGAGTTTATAACCGACGGGTAAAAACCCCGCAATCGCATACACTCGGGTAACAAGTTCCGCCGGCGTCGAGATTAATACGTTCTTTACGTTTTCTTGCTCCAATGGAGTTTATAGCATTCGCGGGATAATCCCAGCGGGTTTTACGTCGACAAAAATCAGCATATTTTCAGCGTGATTTTAAGAAATCTCCCTTCGTCCCTCTACTCCCCCGTATGCTCGTCTCCCTTGCTGCCTTGCTCCTCGAATTCTTAGCCGACTAATCGTTTGCAAATACGCCGCTACGCACGCCCAATTTCGCCGGCAAACAATAAATTGTTGGTGGGATTCGAAGCCGCCCAGAAACGGCAAACACGCTCGTCCGCGGTTGGCCCGGAAGTTGGCAAAAGAAGCAGTCCGTGGAGGCAGTTTACGATGATATTCTGTTGGCGCGTGGTCGCTCGCTACTTCCTGCAGACCGAGCGGTGCTGGTTCGCGAACAATCTCCGCTCCACCGGTGGAACTTGGCAAGACTCTTGTCGCTTTCGCTCCAGAAAATTCCTGATCTCGATGCCCGAGACAACGGACACTGTGCATTCGGCGATCGCTTCGTTTTCCCTGTCAGAGTACACACTGGCCTTCGTCAACGAGTGACAAATCCTGCCTTCAGTACCCGAAGCTGGGAAACTCGGCGGTCGTCTCGCTGAACCGTTCGGCAACGTTCAGCAGCCACGAAAATTCGCGGGGAAAATCGGGGAAGGGGACTGCTCGCTACAGTGGCTCGCGAAATTTGATTCGAGACGAAGCGGAGCGAAGAGAAACGGCTGCCGACGAGCGCACCGCTTCAACTTCAACGGCGTTATCTCGCGAAGCTGCAGCCGGCGCGTTTAGAGTCTCGCAGTTTTTATCTTCGCCAAGTCGCCCGAACAGTTATCCCTTACAGTCGGACGGGCCTGGAGTTTATAAAGTTCCATCGAAAATCGGGGCCCGGAGGATGCCGGCAGTGAACGCGAACGTAATTAAAAGTTTCGCGATAAACAGAGCAGTGGCTCGAGTAGCGTTTGTTAACGCTCTGCAAACGACCGCGCGTCTTTTTTGCGCCGCATTAAGTGGCCCGCTTGATAAGTTTCACCCCGACGCACAGACGTGTTACGCGTGTATGGGCGTTCGGGACAAAACTCATAACTTCTGAACTAATCAGTTTTCGTCCTAAGTACCCTAATACTTTTTTAAAGAGAATATAAAAATGCATCGATTGGTGTATAAAAAAAATATACAGTTCCATTAAAAAAATTAAGCCGATCTTGATTTTTCAGTGAATAAAAAGTTTTTTATTAATATTTACTTTTGCAATTTGTTGTCAACTGAATACTGACTAACTTTTGTTCGAAACATTTTTTTATCAAATTATTTTTAACACGTTCCATCCAGGATGGAAAAGTCATGGTAGATATCGTATAAACAATTGGAAGAAGCATATCGGATGTGTAGATTCACATAAGGGTCTTATGCACGAGGAGACCTAGAGACTACGCTAAGGGCCGGAGCGGTGAACGTCTTAATAATGATTTTGGCTATTTTTTCTGTTTCGTGCAAATTCGTGCAGTTGAAATTGACGTTCATATAAAGTTTAATGATCCCTAAATTTAATATTGTAGGAAGGCAAATCACGGATAGAGCGTGGTCAGGTGGTCGCTCAATAACTGAGGAGAATGATGTTAAATAGAGATTTATTAAAAGTGATCTCGCACGGGACGGTTCCTCCGGCCAACGTCTTTCGTCGGTCGCCAACAGAGAACTGTTTCAAACGCATTCGAAAATGTCCTTAACGGTTACGTGACTCACAGTCATCTCGCGGCCAATACGCCATCGATGGTCGCTCGCATTGTCGCCTGTTTATGGCACGGCCTGTAACCCTACCCTAAACTAACAGCCCCTCAAGCGGTCGGCCGACGATCGGCCGACTGTCTGGCTTATCTCCCTTCACTCGACACTATCGTCATCAAAAATGCCTACAATATACAAAAAATCAGGGAGGTATTTTTTGGTGTTTTTTTTTTTTAAAGTCCCATCGAAGTTGATAAACATTTAACATAAGGAATTAGTACAAATTGTTAGTATTGTAAAAAACTGATTTGGCAGTTTTGAAGGTATGACAGTATTAAACACAACTTATAAAAAGCAACTGAAAAGCATAAACATTCTGCCAATGGCACGTGTTTGAAAAAATGCACCGAAATTTGTAATGAATTTCTAGTATCACTTTTGACAACAAATTAGTAAATTCAGCAGAAGTTATGGGTAACATTGAAACCTACGTTCCTTTATTAACATTATAAGATACAAGAATTTGTGGATCAAACACTTCGGATTCTTGACTTTTGTCCGTTACGCGTAACACTGTGCGACGACGGCCCTTTCTGACGGAGAAAAGGGCGACGTGCGTCGCGGCTACGAACGCTCCGAGACAATCGAACGTTCGACGTGCCACGAATTGATTTTCCGTTCGATATGCGTGGCTCGGCTATTAGGACTACTTAGTCGTTGGAAATCCATTCGCCGCTCCTCCCGCTGGCTACAATCAGCAGCAAAGCGAGGGTATCGTTCTCCTGGTCGGCGGGGAGCGTCGATTCCGATTCATCCGCGGACAGCAGGCAAGAGCCCGAACCATAAAGAGAAGCACTCGAAAGCGAAGCCGCTGTAAAACTGTTTTGACGGACGCTTTCCCCCTTTCAACTCGTTCTCGAGAGCTTTCCCAACATACTTCTGCTCGAGATCCTTTTGTCGTTCGCTTAAAGGACCCTGGCTATCTAGATTTCCAGACTTCCTCCTCCGCTTTCCCCGGGCTCGTACCGCGCTGCTCCTTGCGAGCGGCTGGGGATCAACCCCTCGCCATCCCGCCCTCCGCCGCCTTTGCCAACAGCAATGCACCGTAATATCGCGCCACGTGGCATTCTTCTGGACTCTCTCGCGAGAGCCCGTGCAAGTATTGGATTCCTGGACGAATTTGAATTCCCCCTTCGGCGGAGTATCGCGCCTGGGGTATCTGTTACAGCCAGCCATCCAGCCTGTCTCGCGGCAGCTTCGCCCTTCGTCTCCCGCCTGAAAGGACACTCGCCGGGCTCCCCTCGAGCGGCTTTATCGGGGACGCTGGCGAAGCTTGTTGGCGAAATGTCGTACGCGGAACTGCGGCCCGGTTTAAGATTTATGCTTTAGTGGTTCCCGTTTTATGACGTCCGCTTTTTTATGGCCGCTGGACGAGCTTTTATCAAAGGGGCTGGAATAAATGTTTCGGCCGAGGGCGAGGGTGCGTTACCGGGCGATCGCTGTACAGTCGATGAGCTCCGAGGCCAGGCGGTTCGTCGCTCCGATCGAAGACACTGGCAGGATAATTTTAATCCTGTTAGAGATTATTGGGCAGAGAGAAGTTTCTGCTCCAATCAAATCGCGGGTAATCCGAGTGGCAAACAATTCCTGCATGGAGCGGCGGCCGATCGATGCGCCCCGGTGTCGCACAGCGGGTTGGATGCATTGTTGCGTCGGCTGGCTGGCGATGGCTGCAATGCAACGGGGAACTTAAGACGCTCGGTGTCATTAAACGATCTTCCTTTGTCCCGTTATTCCGAGGGTGGGCCGCGAAGGAGCAGCCCGGCAGTTACAACGATACAACCCGGCCCCTCTTCGTGGAAGCTCCTCTCCACCTTTGAAGCTTGCCGCCAGACTTCGACATTCGAGATGCAACGAAACGCAATGGAGTTACCGCGGGCTCTCGTCATAGCCAGGCGATTACGCGGGAACGTTACTCGCGCTGAGAATCTCGTTACAGGTGGGAATCGTCCCTTTGAGAACAATTACCCGCCCAACTGCAACGATATGCAAAGCACTTTTTGGCCGAGTGCAATCTGCTTTGTAACGGCCGAGGATCGCGGGCCAACTCCGCCAGGCGCAACGGCTGATCCTTCCAACAGTCCTTCATCCCGCGGAAAAACAGTTCCGAGACTCTTCCCTTGCTAGCTAGCTGCTTCAACGAATTCCGTACTTCGCGAAGTATCGCCGAACGAGTTCCTTACTTCGACCACCGCCACTCGTATCGGCCAAAGGATCCTCGTAAACAGACCTTCTCCGCGCCGGTAGAGAGCACCGCAACGAGCTAGCAGATCACGGCCACTGAAAGGCCGCAAGTGCCTGAAAATATTCTCGCCCCGTGCACTCGGCCGCTTTGTAATCGACGTCGATTTTCTTCGGCGCGCGACAAAGTTGAGACTTGCCCCGGGAGCGGGGCAAACTTTCGACCCATAACGAGCCAGTCTTTGTTCCGCGGTGGCAACAATAGGCGATAAGCCAGCGACTGTGTAATTGCGAGGAAAATACTAACAGCATCCGATGCCAGCGGGAGCCTCTCGTTTCCCCCCGAATCTCCTCGCAACACTTGCCGCCGGTTGCGGTTCTAGTCGAGGGTGTAACGCGCGCGATACAAGTTTGTTCTCCCGTGTCTGATGTCGCGGCGGACCTGCTCCTCCGTGTCCTTTGATCTCGCGGCATCCACGGAATTCGAGGTAATTCCGAAACGTCGCTTTATAGCGGAACAGTGCCTTGGCGCGCGGAATGAAGCCTATGCAAGACAGTAGCCAACGTGACTGCCTTAAGAGACGGGGGAAGGGATCGTTATAACTTCTCCCGACGCATCCTGCCTCCACCGATAGTCGCGTAAAACCACCGCGTGACACCTTCGACGTCTGACAGATTAAGCCGTCCGCGAACGACGCCTCGAGAGTTTCTTAACGAGACAAGTTCTTGGGAAACGAGACCCTCTTTTGCGTGCTTCTAGGTGTGCCTCGAAATCGCGAGGGCGTCGATTCTTTTATCTGTACACGTCCGATGAGCCGTGAGTCAGAGAGCGACTATCCCGCGTTAGGTGGCGAGCAAGAAACGGAGGCTGGCTGGAGACGAAGAAAATACTGCGCGGAACCGAGGGAGGGGCGAATGGTTGGACGGAGGATTGCGAGGAAGTAGGTCCTGACCTTCCAGCGCGGAGGAAGCCCGAAGGTATCACTTACATCGTCGAAGGCAATCGGGCCAAGGTGCTCGCGGAGGCAATACGCGTCTGCCGCGAAATTAAGTTAATCGAAAAGAAGCAATTCGTTGGGGCAAGGTACTGCGGCAACGGGCGGAAGGCCGAATCAATAGCGGGTGGGTCGCAACCAGGCTCCCGCGAAACGGTCCGAGGCTAGTTAAAAGCGGATTCGAGCCTTGCCCGTGGCTCGGAGCGTGAATGAATAATCAAACGGAGCCGGATGATAACGCTAGCGAGCCCTTTTGTCCTCTCTCGAGGCAGATTATTAAACCCTTAAGCGGCTGCGGCGATGGATACGATGCGTGTGCACCCCACCTGTGCCGGTATTGTTTGCAGAATCCGACCAAGAAACGCTCGGCGAACGGGTAAATTGTTTATTGCCCGTCCCTCGTTCTTCCCCGCTGAATTCCTTTCGCCCAGCAACTCCGCTCTTTTCTTCCCTCGCTCTTTGCGCCTCGGCGGAGGAAAAAATTAATCACTTCGCCCAAGTATAGCTTCTGCGCCGCCCTTTTTTTGCCCCGTCTTCTGCGAGACAGCCGAATTTCTCGTCGACTCGTACTGCTTAAGGCAGTGGTCCCCAACCGGTGGGTCGCGAAGTGTTTTCTGCTGACGATTCTTAGCACTTATTTATTTCAATATGGTTTAATGTGATTCGTCATAATTGAAAGGAAAGAAAAAGCCGTTAGCCAGACGCAAGCACAACCATCACACTGAATAAGATAATTAAATATATTAAATATCTTTAAGTATATTTAATACATGTATTAAGATAATTAAATATTATTCAGTTAGAATTATATTCTGAAATACCTATTTTTAATGTCTTTTCTTTACCTTACCTTGCATGCGGGGGTGGGACAAAGAGGTTAAAGCGATTCCACAATAAATAATAAGTAATAGGAAGGATCGACTTAAAAAAAATATTTTTTGCAAGTTTGAAGATGCCTCCTTAAATCCAAAAAGAGTTTAATGCAATATTGACAATAGTTATTTTTAAAAAAAATCATAAATATCGGGTGCTGTTACCCGAGAATCCGCCGTTAACCCTCTAGTGCATAGATTTTTAATTCAGTTGGAAAAATTATTTTACTCTCATTTGGGGATGAAAAGACCGAATCCGATGTCAGTTTTCAATTTGGAGGAAATAATAATAATAATAATAATTTTTGCAGCGTGTGTAGCTCAAAAATGCACTTCAAACTAGATTTCTTTCAAATTGAAGACTCAGAGTGACATGTTTCTTAGACCGATATGTGCGCTGTGGCACTATTTTTGGGCTGGCAAATGAGAATTCCCAACCTCTGGACTAAACAGGTGCCCGCCTTAAGGCAGGCGTATGCACTAGAGGGTTAAGGTGTTTATCGGGCGTTTCTTCTTCTCTGATAATTTCTCAGTGAATTTGAGCGAGTTCGAGGCTTGAATCTTGATGACATTGAATTATTTGATGGTGCTGTATTCTTTGTTTGGCCAGACATCTTCGCCACTTCCACGGTGTCTTTCTCGCGCGTCCCGTTTCCATTATCGCCTCTAATGTGTGTTACGCTTTCCCAGGCGCTTTCAATTCCCGCCACGTTGGCCCGAAACAATTCCTTTCCTTTTAATTTGGACCGTAAGCGGGAGAAAATAGTCAAGTATGGACGCGGCAGTTTAATCCTTTATGAAGCAGACAGCGGCAAGGGACGGCGAAACGTGTTTCGCGTTTTAAATAACGCTCTAAAGAAGAAAGTGCCGTTCTGTATTTGTTGCTGCCTCTCGCCACCGTGCAATCTGAAATTTCATTGTCTCAATAACGTGCAGGTCGAAAAAGAGTACAGCACCGTTGTTTCAAATTTACGGATTTCGACTTTGAAGCCGGAAAATCCTTGATGGAAAGAAAATTTCATTCAGCCTTGAAAAAATACCCCCATTTGCGCCTTCGCAGTCCCCTGATTCGTAGAAACTTTTCCCTCTCGCCGAGGTAACGTCGCGAAATCTCGATTGATCAGCGCAAAATTTTACGCGAGCCCTCTAGAATGTCATCGAAGCATCGATGATAGCGAGGACACTTTCCGGGGTAGTGTCCCAACCGCTTCAAGTTCTCATCCCAGCAGCCATTGTTCAGGATGCGAGCAGATAATCAAGCAGTACCCTCGTTCCGCTAATGTTAGCCCTGACTTTGATTGGCCGCAGCCATTTACTCGCCCGGTGGAATCGCTCGAGATTTACTTAGCGCGCGTCGAACGCGTCCACGGTCGAAGGTGCCCGCCGGCAGTGGCAAGGAAACCGATTGAAAGCCGCGGCGCCCTTCAATCCCGTAATTAAACCGAGCTTCGATCGTCGTTCGAATGCCGAATACCACCAGGTATAATTTGAATTTTCACGACTCGCGTAAATGTGATTTGCGGGATTCGACGCGCTGATAGGTTCTAAGGGTGCTGCGCCCTTTGTCGCAGCTAACTGCTCGCGGCATTCGTGGATTGCCAGACTTCTAGAAGTTTCGTTAACCCCTCAACGACCACCTCAGTATCTGGTACGGACCCTAAGTTTTCCACTGGTCGCCCACCTCCGTATCTCGTACGGACCCTCCGTTTTCCACTGGTCGCCCACCTCCGTATCTCGTACGGACCCTGTTTTTCAATTGGCTCCCGCGTCAGTACCCGATAGTCTAGCGGCTGTCTGTACAGTGATGTTTCAGTGTCGAGGCCTCAGGTAGCAAAGTGACGTTTTCATTTCGAGGGCCCGGGCCTCACGGTCAGTTTTTCGTTTCAGGGGTCGGTCGTTGAGGGGTTAAAGGCGACTTCAGGTTCACCTGGGTCTCGTGGGCGGAATACGAACGGGTCGAGGGACCGGCGACGAAGTTGACGCGGATCCGCAATATCATCTGTCGATCAGCCTGGCTCCCGCGAGACGAGTCGTCCCCAGGCTGCTCGCCATTCTGTAAGTTGATCTTCCGTGTGCTCTGACGTCGATCAGGCATCGGTTGCGGTCCCCGGGGTAATTTTATTCCGCGATCTAGCAGCGGGTAATGGCAGGATACCCCAAGCGCGATGTGGCCCCGGTAGCGAAACTCTGTAATTCGCGACAATACTCTCGCTAGAGTAAGCGGAAGAACCTTTGGTCGGCGGCAGGCCGAAGATCAAAGGGCAATTTGCCAGAAATCAAAGAGCTGAGAGTCTCAGTCGTTTGAATGGCGGGTCCGTGGTGCTCCGCGCGCTTCTCGGCGGCAAGAATCAATCTCGTAGTTTGGGGAATGCGCCGCTTATGTATAAAAAAAAAAACGTGAAAAAGCTCGGCGACGGGCAAAGGAGCGAAGGCTGGGGAGAGGCTCTCGCTTCTTCTCGCTCGGGGGGAATTGTGGTTAACCGTACGGAATCGGTAGTGTCGTGGAAAAGAGGGTTGTTACAAGCGGCCTACACCACGCCCGGCTTGGCCCGCCAACCGGGGCGGTGTCACTCTCCTGCAATCGATAACTGTTCGCTCTTACTGAATTTTATTCAGCTTCTCGGCCCGAGAGCTGCACGCTCCGACCTCGCGCTTCCACTCGGACACCCTAGGCTGCTTCTAATCACCGCGCACCGGGACTTACTACCGTAGGCACGCGTGTGCGCTCTGCGTGGAACTTCGTCCGACCACGTCCAGGCGTTATTCCACTGCCGCAGGTCCCACTTCTGCTTGTTTAGGCGTTCACCGGCTCGTTCTACCCGCTTTATAGCGTCCGACGATTAGCATAACTTATCTGACCGCGCGCCAGTTTCAGTACACCTCATTTATCATCTTATTGATGTTACAAGTTTGCTTTACGCGGATGAGGTACCGGGCGTCTGACCTAGCGCGGGTCCGTTCCACTGGTCTATCTACTCGCCGGACTTGTTCTACTTTGTTGACGACATATAACCATCGCGCACTTATCTAACTACCTGCACGTCGCCTATGTTACATCCGACCCTCCGCGAGATTACTCTGCTTTGTCAATTTCGCGCTATCTGCTCGGGGACCGATCCGCCAAGGAATATAGGGTAAATCCGGGAGACGCGGTCGGGCCGGAGAGTTGGTCGTGTCGCTATATTTCAGAGTCTATACGTAAAAATGCATTAAAGTGCAGACCGATTACTTCTCTAGAAGCCAAATAGTAGAATGAATAGCGTTATTTCGCTTCCTTCTGTGGTTTTCTGGATTTATAGGCTATAAAAGGTAAATTGATGTTACATTTAACCTCTTTTGTCAAACAGCGGTTGTACAGAATCGTATTTAAAATATACTTCTAAGTTTATTTTCCTTTAATGTTTGGAATAATAAGATAGTAGAGACATTGAGGGACAATGCAGCCAAAGTATTTGGCCGTATTAACTCTTCTTCTCAAAGCTAACGAGAAGATCATGTCTCGCTGCAGACAGGTGAGATGGTCGAGTTATGATTTTTTTATTATTTTTGTTTATTTTTTATTTTTTTTATTATTTTATTAATATTTTTGTTTATTTAGTTTATTTATTCACTTTTGTATTCATTTGCCTTGCTAATCGCCAAGTAGGTAATTCACTTTTTCTTTGATGTGTTCTTTACTTGTTTAGCGTAAACAAATTAAATATGAATGAATCACTCATAAATAATTTTGCTTTATCCTTTGTTAATTTTCCATGAATAATTGTGTGAGTGGTCTCTGCCAACGACGAAAACCATTTCTCCCGGGAGAGGTGGTCAGATGTCATGACTTCAGTTTTCCACCCGATTTACAGTAAATATTGTCTTAAAGCAAATATCGACCATTTTTTTCTGAATCGGCATAAAATTCTGAACATATTAGGTTTGTTCTGATAAAATAAGTAATATCTATATTAGTTTTAATAGCCATTTTATATTAGGTCGACCGCGTCTCCCGGATTTACCCTACATTAACAAGGAGTACAGAGCAGAAATTAAGAACACTCTGTCACTCAGCAACGAAATCCAGCACGTAGAATCCCAGGCGTATCGGATTCCCTACTCCCTCGTTTCCTGTTTACCCATAGTGTCGGAGTATCCGTCGCCGGGCGAAAGTATCGTTCGAGGAACCCTCCGGTGACGTCACCGAAATAAATCCCGAATCAATTTCTCTGGCAACAACTTGGAGCCGGTCCTCTGCCGCTGAAACAGCCTCGTCGTCCTCGCGCCGCGACTATCACGCTGGCCTCGGACACGCGGCGATTTTTCATCCCTTATCGTCCACGTCGTCGCCCCGTGGCGAACGCGGAAACTGCGAGCGCTGATACGCGCTGGGAGCTCTGAGGGAGGAGGAACCGAAGGGACACCTAGCTTCTGAATTTATTGAACGCCGCATGTTTAATTCCTGACGCGATCGTCGCAACAAGTTGCTGAGTATCGCTCCAGGTCGCAAGCCTCGCGACTGAAGATCCACGTCCACGCTTCGCGGCTATTTCGAAGCACCGGCGGTAGCGTGATCGCGTCCGTAGCAGTGTTGACAAGCCGGAGAAAGGTAATAGTCGACCATCAGTTGCGACAGCAGAGGCACCGAATCCATCAAGGGGCACTTCTCGGTCCATCGACTCGCTCCCCAATTCGAGCCGCGCCCCCGCAGTGTTCCGTGAAAGCCGGAGGGCTGGATCTCTCCTGATACACTCCCCTAAGTCTTGGCAGCGCTGCCGGACGCGTCTTATTTCATGTTATACCTCGTCCACTCACTGGAAGAACGAGCCGCATCGCCGGCTTCGTCGTATCCTACCGGAAGTCGGGGCTGCCACGCCGATGCCGCGTCGTATTTCCCGAGGGCCATGTCGATGAGGGAGAAACTGCACCCGGAGAACATGCCCGCGCAATCCTGGCCCTCGTGGCCCGCTTTACGAGCCCTGCTGTACGCGTGATGCTCCTCCGGCTCCAGCGAGAACAGACGCTTCAAAGGGAACCTGTAACGACCGAAGGAAAAAGGACTCGCAAGCTTTTTACGCGCCCGTGAACCTCGAGCAGGCCTTCCAGTTGCGTGCCTTTGATGCGCTCCTTTGGCCGGGCTGGCTGAAAGCAAGGAACCAGCCGGGTGCCACTAATTATTGTATATTAACGAAGGATCAAGGGCGCAACCTGGGACTTGAAGATCCAACCGAGGCGAAATGAAAACCGCCGAGGGGGCGTTAGGAATGATTAAACTTCGGATAATTTCATCCACGAGCAATGACACGGATCAATGGGGGCCACTCCGGCGGTGTCTTCTAAGCTTATTTGCTTAATAAAATTCGCCCTTGCCATCCCGACTGCTCTCTTCCCTCCTCGGAACGAGATTATCCTGAAATCCCATCGATCCCCGGGGCCGAAGCCCGGCCCCCGAAATTCAAGTGGAAAGAAAGGAGCCGAGGTGAGGGATCCCACGAAACCACGCCACTGGAACCCTTTTATCCCCGGCGAACCTTACGTGAACGATATCCTCATCATCTCCTCGACCAGAGTGTTCCCTTTCGGCATGAGCCTCTGCGAGGCCTCGCAGAGCGCCCGCAGCACGCATGTCCTCCCGTCCAACTTCATCCTGAAAGAACCGAGAGATTAGAGGAGCGGAGATACTCGGAATGTAATAAAGGGGAAGAACGATCGCTATTTAAGCCGGCGGGGAACGGGCACCGACCGGCAGCCACGAAATCAGGCGAGGCAAATGTTTCTTCGGAATTGAGAATGCTAAACTCCCCTTCGTTCCCTGCGCTTGATTGCCTACTTTCGAATGCCGGGGTAACGCGCGCGAGAGTTACTCTCCCGGCTTATGCTCATCTAAATGCCACCTGATACGTTTGACCGTGCACAGGCTCGCGCCGCTGCGCCTCGCCGCGCACAGGCCCTGTCACCCTCTGTCTGACCCCGCGCAGGTCTATACTACTGATCTTGCAGCGCTACGTATCCACGAATTTGCCTATCGAAAGCCGTGCACACCGAGTGATACGGATTACGTCGGCACAAAAGGGAGTGCGTCCCGAGTGCGGGAGCCCATATTTCGTGGCTGAAGATTGTTACCATAGAAGGCACAGAAGAGGAGGGTGCTCCCGAGGCTCGTATTAATGTATACCTTTGCCATCGAGCAAGTTTCTTGTTACGCGCAGAGGCTCGCGGTAAGGCGGGCACGCTGTTTTCCCATCTGCTCTATCCTCTTCCCCGGGCAAGATTAAAGTCTCCTTTGACGCAACCTTTCAAAAATTCCTTCCTCTCCCCAATAATTTCACCGTTCATTTGAGTGGCTGCAGAGAGGCGCGGCCGCGCCGGCTTCAGAGGGTTATCGCGCACGTCTCGCAGGAAAGAACTTTGCGCGCTACTTGTCGGGAGGCAGGGGCCACCGGGCAGACAGGATTAAACGGGTAGAGGAGCCCGGTCGCCCCGCGCGGTGGTGGCATTACTCGAGATCAGCGCGGACCTTTATCGAAATACGTAATATTTGCTTGGTCGAGGGAGAGCCGCGGAGGGAGATGATAGGAGCGGGACTCACGACCCCATGAAATAACGTCGCGTTCCGTTATCTCCAATCCGAGTAAACGCCTGCCATTAATTCAGAGAGATCCTCGGCGAGGGAGAATGGAGATTCGGAGGAGTGGATTCGAAGAAACTGGATGGAATTAATGCTAACGCTGCCGGGGCTAAACACGCGCGGGCAGCTCCCCGGAATGATACTTTCCTCTCGAAATCGCTTTATCTAATGTATTATGCCGTGGCTCCTCTCGGTCGCCCCTCCCGAGTCTATTGATTCAGAATTCCTCGCCCGACTTCCAAACGCGTCCTCCCGTTAATACGATAAAAAATTGAGGAACAATTTCTCTCCCCCTCGGCCGCACCGCCCCTAATAGAAATCTCCGGGTGAATAAATAAACGTCTGCTTGCGAGCGAGCGCGCGGGGTGGGGGGGGGGGGCCAAATAGCACGGCATCCTCTACCGCCCAAAAATTGATTCTAGACGGTGGATGAGGGTAGGCGGTGTGGCGCAACGGCGGTTTGCGATGGGTGGTTCACGGCGGCGGTGCTGTAGCTGCTTAAGGGTGGCATGAATCAGAGGGTGGCGCCTCAACCAGCGTGGAACGTTCACGTAGCAGCGAGGTAACAGTCGGCGGGGGAGGATGGGGGTTGTTTCTGAGCGCGGCTGGCAGACCATTTATCTGTTTCTGGGGCCAACAGCCACGGGGGGAATAGTTTCTCTCTTTCCCTCCCCCATAACCAGATTTATATCCACCGCCAAGGGGCTTGATTATTTTCGTCGACTAGCCGCCGCTGACCGAAATAGAATTGGATGCACGCGAACGACGCGTGGAATCTTCCCGGCCGAATAATTCGCTGCCCCTCTGAGTTTTCGCGAGGAGGGGAATTTTCCAGCTCCGTCTTCCCCTTGGGCGGCGTCGTATCCAAACGAGGGGTGACGCGATGTTTCTCCCCGATATTCTGTCCCCGCTGATCTTCCCGTGGGCTTCGATAACCATCGCCGCGACACGGCGACGTTCCACGCCAACGCGACCGAAATACATCACCGCAGATGACGCGGAAGAAACTGAGACGGCCCGACGGCTCTCCATAAAGGCGGATGACGATCGTTCGATCACGTCGGGACTACTAAAGCCGCCGTTACATTTTATTATCGGCCCCGCCTCTCGCCGCGGCCGCACTTCCCCGGAATTTATTCCTCGATACGGTTTTCGATGTATCGACGGGCCTTAATGGACACTCCTACTCAACGCAAATGGACACTCTGTTCGAGAAACTCGCATGGAAAATGAATTTTCACCGGGGGCCTCCGTAATGCGCCCCACCCGCGGAACGTTAACCGCCCTGTCCGACCCCTATTCTACCCCCGATTGTCCACGCCGGCGGTGTTTAATCACGTAAAAATCCCGCGGAGACTCTCCGTTAGCGAAAGAATCTCTTACGAGCCCGTCTGACGACTCACGGAGCCGTTTCACTTCGCCACCCACGCACGGCCCGCCCTCGCTCGTCTGAGCACACGCCGGCTCGTTCTACTCGCACGAATCGGAGCGCCCTTTTATCTTCTTGTGCCATTAGACGCGAGCCTCTTCTACTTCTCTGACGAACAGCCGTACTACTATTCTGCTCGCCGCTGCGCACGCCGACCTGTTCTACTCGGCTACACACGCTCCGCGCCACATTTCTACTTATTTCATTCACTCGGGCGAACGTACGCCGGCCCTTTCTATTACGCTTCTCACAATGAACCGGCACAAAGGCTGCCGGTCGTAAAACTTCTTTCACCGGCGGTTTCATGGACACTAAAATTCTCCCGCCGATAACTTACGCATTCATGATGGTCTCCAGTTTATTGTACAGGTCCCTGCGATGCCTCCTTTGCAGATAATAGTAATCCGGCTTGTAATACTTGTTTTTACCAGGCCCCGAGTAATATTCCGGGCGGGTCTTCCATTGCGCGTGCTTCCACGGGTTCTTCTCGATTACGTTGCCGGCGTGGGTGTTGTATTTGTTGCCAGGTTTGATTTGATCCTTTCTGAGCTGCAGAAAGGGCTCCAGGGCGGGCTTGCTCTCGTTCGGCAGGTCGTACGAGATGCCCCAGTTCACGCCCTCCGTGAAAAGATCCTCCGCTGTCAGAGTGCTCACGGTGAGGCAAAGGGCGATCTGTGAATAATGGTGAAAGGAGTGAATTATTCCGCCGGAGGCGTATCGCTGCTGGGAACGTCCGAATTTATGAAAGGGGTTAACGATATCATTGCTGTCGCGCGATTAATCACAGGATCCTCCGCGTCGCGAATGGATTTCCGTGCGAAAGGCGTAACAACATATCTCACTGCGTCACGTTTCTAGTAAAGCTGCGAAACGCTTGTTACATATAATAAGTTATCATCGGTGCAGCGTGAAAAGTGCGGAGCGATATGTAATCATAAATGTTCCGTCGAAACAATTCGCGTCTGATTCAACGTCTCGCGTCGGGCGCCGCCTCGCGCGTGATACATTGAAGATCCGATAAACGGATGGGCGTTCGAACGGCGAAAAAAATGTGTGACAGGCGTATCCGCGCGATCTGAAGCTCAATTAGATTCGCGACCACGACGCTGTGAAGCTGAGAGGCAGAGATGGGGACGCTACTCACGGAAAAGGTTGAACCTTCGGGAAACACGACGTAACGCTTCCTCCTCGACAGGGAAGTGGTCCCGTCCGACGTGGCTTGATAGTCACTCGCGATGATGCAGAGTATTAAAAGCAGGAAGCAGCTTCCCTCTCGATTCATGGTTGGCCTGGAGAGGAAAAGGTGAAAAGTTACTGTCTCCCCGGAGGAAGATTCAAAAGGTTCCGCGAAGGAGCTGACCTACATCCGCGTCCGTCATCCCGACGGAACTTTATTAACGTTCGACTGATACGAGAGGAGAGCGAGGTGGGAGGAAAAGCGTCAAATCAAGCAAAAGTCCCCACTTTGCGCTCGCGGAACTTTCGGACGTCCCCGCTTCGAGACGTCCGCGCCAGCTGCTGTGGACCGGGTCCCGCGGGAAGCCTCCCGTGGCTCTGTATCGGATGCCGCGTTCTAATTACGCAGAACAAACGATCGAGCAAGCAATTACGCGATGCAACGAAGTTATCATCTTCTGGCCGACTTGCCATCGTTTAATCGCAGCCTCCGAGGTGGAGGGGCGGCCCCTCCCGACGACGGACATCTCATTAATCCGAGCCAGAAGCCTCGCCACGACCGAGGAGCGAGCAATTCTCTGGCCAGTTAACGGGACGTTTCTCGGCAATTGTTTTATTTCACCCGCCGCGGCCGGCGAAAAGTTCCAGTCACGAACGAATTACCCAACTTCCCCCGGAGCATGCCTCGGTATAATCCGCTGAGAAATTGTTCGACGACTTGGCTGAAGTGAAAGCAGGCCTGGAGGACGTCGGTGATACTCTCCACTGTGACCACGAGAATCGCCTTAAGCTCTGGCCACGTGAAAAGTGGCGATCGCCTCCTCGACAGCCCTGGATTGTTAGGGCAGGCCCTCCAAACAATATCCATGGATGAACGAGCTTGACTCGTCTCGACCACTCGATGGACCTCAGTCCGGATGGACTGTCAGTCAATTGGCAGAGTTGAAAGAAATTGAAAATTGTATGTATACACCAGGGTGGCCCTTATTTTCAACATGCGATTTCGTTTGCTCTCACCCCCTAATAAATTTCCATTTCATAAAAATATAGTCCCTGAAAAAGATTATTGCATTCGAACAACAGGAAAGGGTGCCGACCGGGCCTTAAAGTTTAGAATTCATCAATAGTTTGAATTTGAAGAATTTCTCAAAAATGGTAAGCCGTATCGAAATTTTGTTCAGATAACACTAAAAGAGCATTCAATTTTCTACAATTATTGTATATACATTTTTTACGTGCTTCCAACCATTTTTTAGATAATACCGTTTGAATATAGAGGTCCGCACTACGCACGTATAGACAATACGTCATGCCGTACAGGTGGGACGCGCGAGGCGCGGAGCTCTCTATATTCAAACGCTATTATCTAAAAAATGGTTGGAAGCGCGAAGAAATTATATATACAGTAATTGTCGAAAATTGAATTCTCTTTTAATATTATTTGAACAATATTTCGATAGGGCTTACCATTTCTGAGAAATTCTTTAAATCCAAACTATTGATGAATTCTAAACTTTAAGGCCTGATCGGCACCCTTCCCTTTCCAGTTGTCCGATCGCAATAAACTTTTTTTTCAGGGACTATGTTTTTATCAAATGGCACTGTTATAGGGGGTTAGAGCAAAGAAACACGAAAAGAAATTTCGGCGCGTATAAATAAGGGCCATCTTAGTATACACCTGTGCTGTGTTTAAAACGTCCACTAATCCGTTCACGACGTCGCCCTCTATTCCTCTTTAGTTCGTCTGGCACGTGATAAAACGGCTCTCCTGACAAGAAGGCGTAAACGTAGCGGAAAGCTAACGCGGGAACAGGGAAATTGCGCATTCCCGTGCGACTACACGTCGATTCATCGCCCCGATGCTCTTCCTTCTTTTTCGGATGTAGCCAGGCGCTCGTCTTTGCTCCATTCCCCAGCGTTCAATCCACTTTCTCATCTTCCGCGCGCCCTTCTGTCTTCATTTGGTATTCTTTTGCTTTTATCATCCGCTCCCCCCTTTTTCATCATTTAAGCGCACATTTGATGAGGAAGTTTCATTCTTGTCGGGCGCGAGCCCTCGTCCATCACTAACTTACCTGTTTCACGCTGAAAGATAAAGGAGGTGTAGATAGCTCAAAAGATTCATGCCCCGAAAAAGTAGCGAGGAGGACGTCGCGCTTTATAATTCAGCGCTCAGACTTTAACTTCTACGGTGCCGCCGTCCCGGAATTAACACTTAACTGAAACTTCAGAAGCTGCTCCCGCGCAAGGCAGCCGAATATTGCCAGCCCACCGAAGGGCCAAAATTCGACCCGTTACTTCTGAAACGTCACATTCAGACACTCATTAATTCTTCTCCCCTTGCCGTCGACAAAGCCCTTCATCGCCGCTTTCCCTCCTGGATCGTCCTCTTTTCACGCTTTTCCACCCAGTTTCACCTCCTCGTCTCTCGCCCGCCGTTCGGCAGCAATTCCGCATTTGTCGTTGGAAAAAGGATATTGTCGAATTCCTTCGGGGAGCTCGCGCCGCCGCTGTTCGTCTTGTCGGGGGAACGTCAATTTTCCGGCCTTCGAACGGCCTCGCTCCCGCGATTATTTCACGTGGAAGAATTGTTTGCATGCGCGGAAGCTCGTGGCACAGAGTTAAGCGAAAGTGCATAAGAGGACGCCGTCGAAGAAATCGTCCTCCACGTTCTCCCATTCGCCTCTCACTGCAGCGCGTGTGATTCCGCGTATCGATTAATTTTTCGCGACTTCCTTGCAACGAAATTAAGGCGGGCACGAGAATTTCCGTGGACAAAGGCCGTCCCGCGTTTTAGGGAAACGAAGAAATTAAGGGGACATTCTACTCTCTCGGCCTCAAAAATTTCGACTTTTTTTTTGCTGAATTCGGAAGAATGTACCTTCTACAATATCCTCCTAAATTTTTGGAGAGAAATTCGATGTATTTCCAATGTTATAGGTATTTGTAGCGTCAGCGGCCTGGTTCTAAAAACTTTAAACGCGTTTTTCTCGAAACACCATTTTCTTGGTTGACGGATGTGATAAAAAAAAAACTCCATGACCAATTAATCCAAACTTTTAATATGTTATTCTACACATTAGTGGCTTTCCCGCTTAGCACAAATATCTTAAGATTTTTTAATATTTTCTCACATTTTATATCTATTAAACAGAAAAGAAATGCCCTTTTCGGTACTTTCAACTTTGATCGACCGCCATTTTAATAATTTTGGTCCAACATTGTTCTTTCGTGGTAAGCGCGATAACCATACTCCTGCGAATTAAAAATACGTTTGGTTTTTTTATTTCCGATGATCAAGTCGTCCGAAATTTCAACCGCCAGCAATTCTGATGCCGCCAACTTAACTGCGAAATATTTGTGTAAACAAATGAAATAAACAAAGAACAATGATTTTTTCTTGTATTTCAAGACTGGTAAAATATACCCCCAGAAATTCGAAAACATTAAGTGTTTACTTCATTATAAAAACCATCACCGAAAAGTGGCCGATTTTTCGCCCGAGAGAGTAGAATGTCCCCCTAATAGTAATTAAGGGGGGAAGCCACTGTGAAAGTAAAAAATAAAAGCTATTTTCAAGGCATTCTTTTATAATGAAATGTAACTTTTTACAAAAAATCTTTATTACCAACTGAAAATACATGTATTTAACTAATATTTTATGCTTCTAGATTGAAAAATTTTTGGGAAGTATGGCCACAACATACGATAAAGTTAGGCTCCGCAAAGAAAGTTACAAAACTGGCGGTCTTGTAACTTTCCACCGTTTGCTTTGAATTGAAAAATTCCAACGTTTTCTTAATTAATTGTCGCGCTCCATAAGAATCAATTCTTCATAAACTTCTCTCTTCGTATCGCTAATCAATCCAACTCTACGCAACACACGAGCCCGCATGGTGCCGCGTTTTTGTCAGAGGAATTTTATACCGCGCATATATTGGCCGTATTCCCCATTCATCTGCTGATGAAACACAAAATTGTCCTGCAACCGCGACGGAAACGTTTTTAGGGAATTGCAAGGAAAAAATGTATGCACGTCCCGCTGGTCGCTCATCTGGCATTTTATTCGAAATGTTTGAAGCGAAAATTGCGATCGACCCGTAGATCAAAAAATCGCCGATCCCATGATCGCAGGCGCCGCGACTCGCCATTTGTTTACTAAAAGCTATTGGGCCTCGCAGCCGGAGTACTCTTCACAATCGAGCGAGAGGAATCACGAAGTCGCGTATAATCAGGCCCGGATTAAGATTTTTTGGGCCCGGGGCTATCCAACCTTCGGGGGCCCTCGTGGTTGAAAAGCGGGGGGCGGGGCGGGGGGGGGGGGGTAACAATAAATTAAACAATAACGAGTTTAAATTGCTTAGACCGGGGCCCCCCTGGAAAGTGGGGCCCGGGGCTGCAGCCCCCCCTAGCCCCCCCTTTAATCCGAGCCTGCGTATAATCGACGCCCGGAGATACTCCGCTTCCAGTAGAATTATTCGCGCGGCGAGTAATGTCCCGTTTACACGGGCCCTTTAAAACGCGGCGTTTAAAAGCAATCTTCAGAGACGCGGTGCAATGCAGTTGTAATATTTCTCGGACGCGGGCTGCGCTTTTCTTTCAGACAATTAAATCGAGATAGCGGCGTTTCCCTTCCGGGGGCAGCGGGGGATCGACGCTTGCACGAGGGAAGCCTAAATCCAGCCATTTACATTGCTCGCCCCCCGAGGGAAGTGTGGGCAGCGGGGTGTTAAAACAGCGATATCGGGGCCGGGCTGGATAACTTAAACAACGGAATCCAATCGCACGCGACGTGATTTAAATTTGAACGCGGAGCGTGGCGCGCGTCAAATCGAATGAAATTCCTTGTCTGAACGAATCGGGGACAGCCTGCTCCCGTTCCCCGGCCCCTCGGAATCTGTTAGACGAGTCAACACAAACGATTGAAATTTCTCAACTACTTTCCGCCCCCGTTCGTTCAGCCTCCGTGCAACGTCCCCTGCGAACGTGCCTCCGCGGCAGCGAAAAATGTTTCTCGGCGGGGGGTGGGCCTGGCGAAAATGCAGCGACGTTAACGTTCGAATTAATCTGATCTACTATTTCTTTATAAGGTTTTCCATGGTCAGATAAACTGCAAAGAGCTGGTGGCATTGATCAGTTTTCATGCTCCGCAACGGTCACTGCGTATGAGACACCTTTTTGTATCGTGCGTTCCGGAATACCATCACTACACTGCCGATCCCATAAATCGCGCCATGGATGAGCTTAATCAGTGCCCCGCGGACATAGATTTATTTCAAGCCTCCCTCGCGTCGTTCAGGAATCAGCTACATAGGAGACTGCCACCTCGGTAACCTAGCGTTTCACCGGGTACGGCGATATAGCCGTGTATAGACTGGCATGTTCTTGTGTTGTTACTGTTTTGTTACTTTACTTTATATTCTATGTTTTTCGTTTTATTTTATTTTTAATTTTATTGTATTTTATTGTATGTTTCTTTATCTTAGTATTTTGTCTACACTTTGTATTCTAAAGGGTTCTCCCGTTGAGTCAATAATAATAATAATAATAATTCGCGCCAGTATACCAATTATCCCCGATGTGAAACGGGGCGCGTCGAACAGCCAGCGAGCTTTCGTTCGCCGAGGCAGCTTGCGCGTAATAAAACCCTACATCCGCCCCCGTCAAAATTATCCCATTGCGAAATGGAAACGCGGCGGCCGTTTATTGCGTCGACCAGCGACGATTCCGCGCTCCTCGTTTTTCTTTCTCGCGCTCCCCCCGACGGATCGCCGGCGACGATTCCCGAAATTGTTTCGGCCCTTGAAATATGGTTTTCGGACCCCGCGGAACGGCCGGCGATCGATGCGAGCACGTGGGCGTGCACACGGCTGAGTCACGTCTCCAATAACCCCCGCGTCGGACCCACCAGCCTCCCTCGACACGGCGGCGCTACACCGGAGGAATTTCTGTCGCCCGCCCGATGCCTCCGCGTTGATTACGACGAGCCTTATCGGATAAAGCTTGAGCTTGATTCGACGCGGCGCACAGTGGGCCGGATTCATTTACTTTGCGCCATTTGGGTCTTTTTTTAACATATCGGAATGGAATTTACGCCAAAAAATAGGAAAAAATTATCCCTTTCTAATGATGTAAAATTTAATTTTTTTATTTATTTATTTATTTATTTATTTTTCAATTTTTTTAACTAATTTGTGATAAAAAAAAATTGAATTCTGTTTATTTGGTACCTTATTTAATGCCCTTTTCAGTGGTTTAAATGGAATGTTCGGGAAACTTTTCATTTCCAAGTTATAAAGAAAAATCGAATAATAAATGAATGCAACCAAATATCGCTTTGTTGAAATTAAAGACCAATCTTTTGCGCTAAACATCATCTTCTATTAGTAATTAATGTAAATAATGTATTGAAAAATAATTCTGAATATAGTGAGGAAATTTGCGATATTTTTTAAAATTGACAAGGATTATCTTTCAAGTCCCAACGAATCCCAACTTCTAACCAATTGGAATATTTTCAGTACACCCTCCTCTACATGCTATGTAAAAACCCCATCCTACTTCGTCCTACTTTACAAATTATTACTGTTTAAAGCGCGTCGCGTCGGATATCGGGACTCCGCGAGACACGCAGACACTCCTCTAAGGATTTGTTTAGATTATAATCACATGAAATTGTTTATGCTATGGTGCAGATAAGGTTTTGACAAAGTTCTGGATTTTCTGTCTGCAGTCAGTTGAAACAGTACCATCAGAGACTGCACAGTGTGACATTCGAAGCATTTTTGCATAATATTTGAACGTTACGCTCTAGTTTTCTTTCGTTTTAGACAATTTTAGTTTTGTCTTGTATAGTTGATATTTAGTGTGCATAATATATATGTTTATCTTATATTTTTTTAAGTTTATCAGTGAAGTTCATCAGTGAAGTTTATATTTAAGTTTTGTTTTCTTACATTTATATTACATTTCATTTTACACATATTTTTTTAACCTGGTTTTTAGTGCGTCTGAACTTTGTGATGAAATAACGATTTTCTCATATATAATATGATGTAAAAATACATAGTCATTCAGGGCTTTGGACGAATCTTTTAGTGTGAACAACAAGTCTTGGTATGTGCGGAAAGCCTCCATTATCGTTAAGTAACTAATATCTGAATAAAAAAACGAAAGAAAACTAGAGCGTAACGTTCAAATATTATGCAAAATTGCTTCGAATGTCACACTGTGCAGTCTCTGATGGTACTGTTTCAACTGACTGCAGACAGAAAATCCAGAACTTTGTCGAAACCTTATCTGCACCATAGCATAAACATTTTCATGTGATTATAATCTAAACAAATCCTTAGGGGAGTGTCTGCGTGTCTCGCGGAGTCCCGATATCGGACGCGACGCGCTTTAAACAGTAATAATTTGTAAAGTAGGACGAAGTAGGATGGGGTTTTTACATAATCATGTAGAGGAGGGTGTACTGAAAATATTCCAATTGGTTAGAAGTTGGGATTCGTTGGGACTTGAAAGATAATCCTTGTCAATTTTAACAAATATCGCAAATGTCCTCACTATATTCAGAATTATTTTTCAATACATTATTTACATTAATTACTAATAGAAGATGATGTTTAGCGCAAAAGATTGGTCTTTAATTTCAACAAAGCGATATTTGGTTGCATTCATTTATTATTCGATTTTTCTTTATAACTTGGAAATGAAAAGTTTCCCGAACATTCCATTTAAACCACTGAAAAGGGCATTAAATAAGGTACCAAATAAGCAGAATTAAATTTTTTGTTATTGCAAATTAGTTAAAGAAATTGAAAAATAAATAAATAAATAAATAAAAAATTAAATTTTACATCATTAGAAAGGGATAATTTTTTCCTATTTTTTGGCGTAAATTTCATTCCGATATGTTAAAAAAAAGACCCAAATGGCAGAAAGTAAGTGAATCCGGCCCACTGTGCGGCGGCTGAGCTACGATCGCGCCGTCGTTACGAACGATTCTCCGCTTTCTTCGCCTCAGCCCCGCTCGAATACCGGCGCCTGGAGTCCCCGGAATCTGCATGGCTGCCTTAACAATCGGTAGCCACTCGCCAGAGGGTGGGAAGGCGCAGCAGGGGGGCGGGCGTCGTCGATCGAGGGGAGCGGATAGAATTTCCCGCGTTCGACGGAAGATCGATCCTCCCGGTGGAAGTATCTTGTAACTCACTTCGGTAAACTCTTTAGGAAACAGGAAATTGTTAGTCCGCCGTGGAAGGGCGGTAGGGCGGAGGAAATGATCGATAGGTGATGCCGATACTGCGAAACACGGGCTTGGAGGACTTTCCGCCGTGAACGATGGCGGCGACGTGATCTCACTTATCGAGCAACCGTATTACCCTGCGACCACCATCCTACCAGCCCTCCTCTCCTCTCCTCTTCTCCTTCCTCTCCCTCTTGGCATCCGCCAGCGAGATGCCCGGTCGTTAACCGCCCCCGCCGAACCGATGAAAATATGACGTTGCAATTGTTTCTCCGCTCACTCGACGAATTCAATTTACGAGCTCGTGAACGCCGCGAGATTGATAACGATCGTCGCCATGCAAATTCGCCTACCCCTCTGTCCGATACCGTTACGCTTCATTGCTCGAAGAATCGAGACGCCGCGATGAATTCCTGATTCTCATCGCGATTAAACAAGCTCAGCTTCGTCGCGCGAAACGGTAAGCTTGTGAGATTCGAGTGCGCGTATCGGCGCGGAAACCCATTGTAGTGCCTATCTCGCCGCGCCGGCGGAGCGCGGTCTAATTACCGAGCGGCGTAAAAGTGCAATCACTGCCATAATCGCTGCGAATTCTACGGAGATTAATCTACTCACCGAGCTTGCTCCTCCGCGGGATCTTGGCTGACGAATGGCCACCGTGGCTCCTGTAAAACGCACCGTTATTATTACTTCTCGGGGGCAGGCCAAACGTTGCCGAGTTCATTAACGCGGGACGGGTTCCGGCGGCTTTATTTGACCAGCGATTAGCAGCTACGGGTGGTCGAACGAGACAACGCTAATCACTGCCACCGCTATACAGTCGACGCTTCACGTGCCTTGCGTAATAACCTTGCGTCCCAGGGGGCATTAATCTCCAGCCGAAAGTTCTTCCGTCTTTACATCGACGCTCGACGAAATCGAAATTATGGATCTCGGGATTGGGGGGACGATTTAACGTGCACTGCAAAGTAGCTCCTCCCTTATAGTCAATAATGAGATAAAAAATGAGAACGAAAGATTCTTGTTTGATTAAAGTTAATTTAATTTTTTAAACTGGCTTGAGTCTCACGCTCTAAGCACGGAACAGGTAATACTACGGACACCCCACAATTGTGGTTATGCGATGGTAACCGTATCAGTGTGCGAGGACTGTAAAAAAAGAAATTGAAATATAATTTCGTTTTTCTCGCGGTAAGTGCGCCATTACTTTCAATTACTCCCTTAACGATATTGCTCTGCCGCCAGTAGATGCCGTTCGCGATCTCGGTGCCATCGTAGACTCCAGCTTGACCTTCTCGCAACACGTAGATCATGCTTTCCACTCTGCTACGAAGACTTTGGGTATCTCGCAGAGACCTTTCTAATCCTTATACGCTCAGAACGCTGTACTTCTTTCTCGTAATTTTCTAAATTTTGCCAAAGACAGTTATTATTATTTCTTTTTTTCTTGATTTCGTTCTGTGAAAGGATGCTAGCTTCTCTACTGTTGAGAAATCGTTTGGGGACCGAAAATATTCCTTGCACACAGGCCCCTTTATAGAGAAGGCCACCCCTGCAAGTCCATATTACTTAACTTTCGATAAATTTATTTATTTATTTAAATAATTATACGGGGAATACCCATGGTTTACAAGAGACAAAGCAGAGAAATTAACTAAAGAGTCTATACAATAAATAAGCCAAAAATACACGGCTAACAAAGCCAACTAAACTGAACTAAAAGATAAACAAGAACTAAGAACACAAAACTAAATACTAAATACTAAATACTAAATACCCCTATGTAAGTTAGTTACAGACCTATAAAGAATCGTCCTTACCGAAGTCAAGGAGCATTGGAAGGGGTCTATGCCATTGAAATTCTGATTCGCAATAATCATCGCCCTATTAATAGGGTCAACAGCATAATGTCGATATTTCGGTACCCTTGCCACAAAGAGAGGCCAATGCCGATTCAAAGTTCAATCTACTACAGTGAATCGGGTAATAATCGAAAGCTACTGCGAAATTGATAAGTTTCTCCCCACTATTATTATAAGACACTTAGAAAATGACTGACTCGGTCGGTTTTAAAATTGCCCATCGGTCAAGCCCTCGCTCGGCTTCATAATTTATATCGCCGTCTCCGCGGAAGCGGAAAAACGAAGGCGAGGGGCGGCTCGCTGGGACGTGAGCTGTCGATAGAAACACCTTGAACGTGCCCGACGGAAAATTGGGTCGCGCCGTTGGAAGCAGCCCCGTCCGGGACTCGTTTCCACGTCTCCGTGGAAAACAACGAGAGGGTTTAAGAGGTTACTCGAGGAGAATTAGCATCCGATGCCGGCGATACACGGAGAAATGGCAGCCATCGTATGGCGCAGAATTCCCAAGTATCGATAAGCCGCGCGCCTCCAAACTTCCGCGAAGTTCAATTTCCACCGCGCAAGGAGACAATCGATGCTCGAGGATAGACGTTAATATCGCCGGCTCAGCTTCAGCCGCGGCGGCGCAATTATGTTGACAACTATTTCGGAGACTTCGACAGCCGGAGAAACTCGCCCGGGCGAAGGCTACGAGGGGCTGGGACTCCGAGAAAATTTGCGGCCGGCGCACAGTGGGGCAAACGCAGACAAAAATCCAAAATTTAAAGTTCGTATCTGGAAAAAATTGTTATTGTACTTTATCCGTAAATAGTCAAAGAATAAAAACCTCTTCCCTTTTTCCAAAAGCAAAATGTTATAAAGCTAAAATTATCAAAATTTTTCTTTGTAGCTATAATTTATTTTGTCCTTAATTATTATTTAAAGCTTGTTACAGCCTATCTAGTTGGTCAATATTTTACAACCCGCACTTTTATACTATAAAAGTATCGTTTTGTAACAGTAGCCGCATAAAGGTCATCAAATGACCAAAACCGTAAAAAAACTGAATAACTAACGCGTTATCTCGCTTTAAGTTGCCGTTAATGGACTTAATACCGGGAAGTATCAGAGAATATATACCTAAAAATTTATTTGCACTTTCTTGCACATTCGGTAGTTATTGGAATTTATATGGGATGCCGATGAGCGCTGGTCAAGGCGTAGCGCGTGACGCAGCTCTGGAATTATTAATTTAATTAGTTAAGGTATTGTTGTAGAGGATTATTAATATTTGAAGATAATTATTTTTTGTATAAATAAAGTAAAAAAAAAGGTTTACTTATTTTTAACTTTTGCTGTCCCAAAGTCCTATAGACGACCAAATGGTAAAAAGTAAATATTGGTAAAAATTCATTCTGAATCGAAAGAAACCAATTGCATGTCGATAGGATCATTAGTTTAAAAAATATTGAATTTTGTCCGCTTTTTGTCCACGTTTGCCCCACTGTGGGGCGTTCGGGCGTAACGCTCGTTCCCATCCAGCAAAAGGATTACCGTCTACCCCGGCTTGTTTCCCCAATTTCGCGCGAACGTGCACGGGAACTTAGTAATAATCGCGCGCGGAGCTTCCATCTGCCTGGAAATCGAATGAAATGATACTCGGCCGAGTTTAACAGCCCCGAGTTAGGTCCGGGTTTCAGCTGAATCGCATCTGCGTCGGGCACTGATTGTGAATTGTACCTGAATCGTATTCAATCCAGACAATCTTTGTGCTAAGTCAGGGTTAAGTTCCACGAAGACTCGAGAAAATGACAACTGAATAGGAAACTATCTGTCACACTTTCCTTGACGCTTCCCGCTGGAACACGTGTCGATTGCGTCGCGGCGCCCAGCGTCACGACGCAACAGCCCGTCACAGCCAGCTGGGGCCCGACACGTGCGTCGCGACGTCGCTTAACCGTGCTGCTCGGATAAGCTGTATGTTCCGAATGTATATTAACCGCTTATCCGCGTCAGCCGTCTCTGCAGGTTCCGACGCTTTACGCCTTTAGGGCTTGAAACCGTCGCGGCAGAAACCCGGGGCCAAGGAACTCGGTCGATGACAGGCCAGGGATTGATGGGCGCCGAGATAACCCCGCTGAATCGTTCGTCTGGCGTGTCTATCGATGCCTGGGGATATCTTTAGGGAGACGTTTTTTCGGGCCACGGGAAGGCAGCCGTGGGTGGGTCTCGTCTGTTAATTAATCACGCAGC
Organism: Andrena fulva; assembly: GCA_946251845.1. Classification (NCBI taxonomy): domain Eukaryota; kingdom Metazoa; phylum Arthropoda; class Insecta; order Hymenoptera; family Andrenidae; genus Andrena; species Andrena fulva. The sequence continues at coordinate 51,820,483 of OX276329.1, read as the reverse complement.
TAGAGTTAGAAAAGTTTATTGTCAGCTTACGGTGTCCGAGTACAAATTAAATAACAGTAGCTTCAAGAACGAGAACGGGCAAGGGTAAGCAACGTCGCAGGCAGCCGTCGTCTTATACGCGATGTCGTACGAGTCCGTCTGATCCGCGTCCTCGACGTTGCTGAAATATAAAATCAGTTGATGTAGAAACTCTGAGAGTAAAGGTCTCTGGGCGTCTTTGTTGGTACCTCAGCACCAGCCGAACGACGTCCTCGATGAAGGAAACGCCCGGAGGGCTCAGCAGCGTTTTCGCCTCGCAAATGGTCCTCAGGACGCACTGCCGACCCGGCAAACTCCCGCTGAAACGCACAGGTTTCGTGCACCGTGAAAGACCGCTCCATTCCATTCGCGCGGTTATTAGAAAGGCGCGCGGGTGCGCCGAGGGACGGGCACGGCAGCGAACGCAACGTTAATCGAGTGGAAACTGTCGGGGGTTGGTAATTAATAGTGCGCGCGGCTCACCTATCCAGCGCCGTCTCGAAATTGGCGTACAATTCGCGGCGGTGGCGTCGCTTCACCATCCACGGCCTTTTAACGCGAAACTTCTTTCGGAAATTCTCCTGGGACGGTATCGGCCAGATCGAGTCGAACTCGAAGTCCATGTACCAGTTGCTGGGCAGGGGCAGCTGGATCGATTGCAGCATCGACACGGTCATCTAAACGAACGAAAGCACGTTACTAGTCGGGATGGGCGATCTGCCTAGCCTGCGATCTCGCTGCCATAACACTGTGTCACTTGGAACCCCCCGAAGAGCACTCGATTCCCATCCACTTTAAGCGCACCTCGGGCCCTCGCGAGCTCGCCGCACTCACCACGAAAGCGCTGCCCTTCGGAAAAGTCAGTCGTCTGCGTCTGGACAGGATCGCCGGCGACCTTCGGCCGGGCACGGTTAAGTCGGTGTCATTACCGCGACACACCGGCTCCCCGCGGAGCAACGGCACCAGGATCTCGGCGAGAATCAGGACGAGCCACGGGGCTCTCATTCCGCCGGAATCACCGGCTGGAATCAGCCGTTTCGCGGGAACACCGCAGACTCCTCTCCTGGGAGGATCCCGGGGGCGGCAAAGTTTTTCAGGGAAGCCAGGACATCTTTCGCGGTTACGCTGACCCGTGCTCGCTTACGTTTCGCCCGCGAACTGCCTTCGGCTGGCCGGTCATGTGAACGCTCGTCACTCGGCCACGTGTGTTTGGCCATCGAGTTATCGGCCCCTGCCCGCGTCTCCGGGAAAAGATTCATTCTTCCAATCGACCACTAACGCGGTTAGAAGCTGGACACCTTGCTCCGAGCGTTACTTCAGTTCTGGCAGTTGTCTCAACATCGTTCCGGGGCCATTCCAGGTGTTTTAAAACACGTAGATTGCGTCTGTATTATAAATTCGATGGATTAAGGGGTTCCTCGTAAAGGATTCCCGGTTCCTTGGCATCGTTTCTCCTCGAGGAACCTGAAATTCACATTCCTGGAGTCTCTGAAGGATTCCTCGAGGGGAGGTCGTTCTCCATCCCCGCAGCGCGGCGCAGACCGCGACTACGCAGGATCAGGGTGTCTCTAAATTTCGCAAATCTCTGGAAATGTATTCATCGGCAACGAGACCTCCGTATTATCCAATCTCTAGGAATCCTGACCCTTTCCCGCGGCTTCCATCTGCGGGGTAATTTCACTTTGTGCCCCCCCCCCCCCCCCGAGCCTCCGCGTTCCCCTCGCCGCCCCTCTCGCGGCCAAAGACATAGCTGGATCAGTCGGCGGAGCAGCGGGGAGCGATTTATCCGGTGTCCGAGTCGGGCTGATTTTGCTCGTCCGAGCCTGGTCGATGGCCCTTAATTAAACGGGTCGTTGCATTTTAAACGGGGACAGGGAACTCGCGAAATTACGAATAAATGAATGCCCGATGTCCTCGCGATGGATTTTCTCGGGGAAGCCCGATAATTGCGACCCCAATGGCTGGCGTGCAAAATAATGCATAGTCTTGCTATAAATCTGCCAGCCACTTTATACGTTTATATCGGGGCAATAATGCAGCATGGCCTGGCTAATGTACATTAGGATGGCCCTTATTTATACGAGTCGAAATTTCTTGTTTGTATTTCTTCGCTCTCACGTCCTAGAACGGTGGCATTTGATAAAAAATTAGTCCCTGAAAAAGTTTATCGCAATCGGACAACAGGAAAGTGTGCCGACCAGGCCTTAAAGTTTAGAATTCATCAATAGTTTGGATTTAAAGAATTTCTCAAAAATGGTAAGCCCTACCGAAATTTTGTTCAAATAATATTAAAAGAGCATTCAATTTTCTACAATTACTGTTTATATAATTTCTTCGTGCTTCCAACCATTTTTTAGATAATAGCGTTTGAATATAGAGGTCCGCACTACGCACGTATAGACAATACGTCACGCAAGGTGGGACGCTCGAGGCGCGGAGTTCTCTATATTCAAACGCTATTATCTAAAAAATGGTTGGAGGCACGAAAAAAGTATATACACAGTAATTGTAGAAAATTGAATGCTCTTTAAATATTATTTGAACAAAATTTCGATAGGGCTTACCATTTTCGAGAAATTCTCCAAATTCACACGATTGATGAATTCTAAACTTTAAGGCCTGCTCGGCACCCTTTCCTGTTGTCCGATTGCAATAATCTTTTTCAGGGACTATTTTTTATGAAATGAAACCTTATTAGGCGGTGAGAGCAAAAGAAAAGTATGCCGGTGTTAAAATGTCCACCCGACAGAATTCCTCCGCGGTGCGCGCGGTAATTCTTGAGATCACCAGGCACGACGGAACACTGTCGAGCCTGGAACGCCCGAGACAAAGGGGCGCGCGTTTAGGATCGCGATCTGGGAATCGACAACACGCGTTAATGATGCGCAACGCAAACGCGAGTCCCCAGATGACGTTCTCAAAGGGAGAATTGCGTTACAGCTCGTGCACGCGAAGACAAGATACGCGTGTGCGCAAGCAAAATACGCTGGCAGTCCCGCAATCCCCGGAAGGATGCCGCCTGTGTTATTCCAACCGCCGCCTCGTGTTATTGTAAGACTAATGAATCCCACTGATGACGTTTACCCGATTCACGCGAACGCCAGCGGGGTTCCCGGAGGATTCGGGGACTTGATAAGATGCAGGGAGGATCGATGGCATATTCTTTATTACCTAAGTTTCACGTGGAAGATATAATTAAACGGAAGCAGTGGTTGGTGAGGTTTGGTAACATTTCCACGCCGGGCGCCACGGGTACTTCCCCGTAAACGATAATAAACAAGCATTCGTGCAACAGACGCGTCTGTCTTTAATAAAGCGCCGAGTAGATAAAGCACCGTCACCAGTCAGACGCCGCGCGGCTTTCCCCAAGCCGGCGTGTAAACGTAACTCGAGTGCTTTCGCGGCTCCGGGCACCCATGCTCGCCGAGAAAATCAAGAAGAAGCTCCATTTTAGAAGACGCTCGGACACCTGTCCTCCATCTCGGCGCAGTTCTCGCCCCAGAAATAAGCTCTCTCGTACTCGGTCGCCGAATCGGTGTCGTCGAAGCTCTCGGATAGCCTGGAACACAAACAGCCGAAACTCAGTTAGGAAGAAACGGCGAAAATGGTAGCTTGTCAAGTAAATACCGCGCTGCGAAGTCGCGTAATTACGAGGAGAACCGTGGCGAGGTGAAGTCGACAGAGGGGACTCTTAATCACCCTCCCCCGAGGAAGACGGCTCGTCGAGGAAGTTTTCTACGGGGAAACTTGCCAGGTAGAAGCCGGGCACGAAACGAAATGCAAATGCGAGTGAATTCGAAATGATCTGTATTTTCCTAAATTCCCTTTGCCCTTACCATCGGCTCTCCCGTCCGCGGAATAAACTACGGCGAAAAAACGTTCGGCGCGCTCGAAGATGAGTCGACCTCGCGTTGCTTCCGCCCCGCCGTTTAATTAATTACCGACGGGCAACTGAGCCCGAGCTTCATCTCTGGCAAACAATAGCCTCTTCCTTTACGCTTCGCGAGGCAGCCAGCGATTCTTCGCCGCGCTAGAAACTTCCGGGCGATTGCTGGAACGGAGCTGAAAGTGATCGAAAGAAAAGTCCGCGAGTGGGGTCCACGGATCGGTAAATTTCCCCCCTCGGGAATCTGAAAGGACGTCGACGTTGAGCAACAATTAACAAGCGCCCGTTGGATAAATTCCACGCTCCGTCGAAAATGTGTAACGTTTGTGTAGCTTCCCTAACAGAAACTACCCAGTATTTATCGATCGGATCCAGGAATAGGGAACAGAGCTGGGGAGCATTACTGGAAACTTCGAGATGATCGTTTAAGGGGACATTCTACTCTCTCGGCCGAAAAATCGGCCACTTTTCGGTGATGGTTTTTATAATGAAGTAAACGCTTAATGTTTTCGAATTTCTGGGGGTATATTTTACCACTCTTGAACTACAAGAAAAAATCATTGTTCTTTGTTTATTTCATTTGTTTACACAAATATTTCGCAGTTAAGTTGGCGGCATCAGAATTGCTGGCGGTTGAAATTTCGGACGACTGGATCATCGGAAATAAAAAAACCAAACATATTTTTGATTCGCAGGAGTATGGTTATCGCGCTTACCACGAAAGAACAACTTTGGACCAAAATTATTAAAATGGCGGTCGATCGAAGTTGAAAGTACCGAAAAGGGCATTTCTTTTCTGTTTAATAGATATAAAATGTGAGAAAATATTAAAAAATCTTAAGATATTTGTGCTAAGCGGGAAATAACATATTAAAATTTTGGATTAATTGGTCATGGAGTTTTTTTTTATCACATCCGCCAACCAATAAAATGTTGTTTCGAGAAAAACGCGTTTAAAGTTTTGAGAACCAGGCCGCTGACGCTACAAATACCTATAACATTGAAAATACATCGAATTTCGCTAAAAAAAAATAGGAGAATATTGTAGAAGGTGCATTCTTCCGAATTCAGCAAAAAAAAAATCGAATTTTTTGAGGCCGAAAGAGTAGAATGTCCCCTTAAGCAGACTTCCCTCTTCGATCGACGACCCCCCAATAAATCGCTTTTCCCTTCGTTAATCGACATTCGATTAATCACCGTTTCCCCCTTTCGATCCTCCTCGATATTCCATCTTCCTTGATTAATCTCCCCTCTAATCATCGTTTAAGCATTCAACGCCTTTCCCACATCGATCCCTTTTCCCTGCGTTAATGAACATCTGATTAATCAGCAATTCCTCGTTAGACCGATTCTTCTCTTGCCATTCAATTTCCCCTTAATCAATCTCGGCTCAGAATTCCGACTATCATCCGATCGAGAACGGAGAAATCCAAGCTGAATTTACATTTCACCTCCGGAGTAGCAAGCGTAATAGAGGGTAACAATTGCCGTCTCCTTAAGACACGGCCATTGTGGGCCCAGATTAGACTTAGATTACGTGGCCGAGCTGTGGGGGGCGTAATTGAAGCCAGTGGCTGTCGTCTACTCACGTGAACACGGCCCGCAGAATCTCTTGGAGGAAGCTGGCCCTGGCTGGGTTCGTTCGATTCCGCGCGGCAGCCCGGCAGATCGCCTTGAGGACGCAGGCCCTTCCGTCCTTGCCCTGACTTGGCAGGAGAACAGACGTTTAGAGGGGTGGCGCGGCCGGGACCGTTTATCATTATCATCCTCGTTATCGTCGTCAGGCTGTCCGTGAGTCGGCGGTCTATTCATTAAGTTGGCGATAATACCGTCGAGCACCAAGTGCTTCGGCGTAAACCGGCGAAGCTTTACAAGCACCCTCTCCGCCCTTTCCAGCTAACCCCGCCCAGCTAACCTACCCCTCCCAAGCGCCGGTTACCCCGGCAGCAAACACTGGCAATTATGGGGTACGATGCTCTGCTATTAGGATTGGAATAATGCAGTTGCCGTGTACCGTCGCGGCTCCGGCAATCTGCGGCGAATCTCGGGATCGCGTTAGGCCGGGATAAAGGAGCGGGCGCGTTCAAGGGGACACCGTTTCTTCTCGGGCTTTCTCGCTGGGAGGCGACCGTAGCGAAGGGCCGGCTTGGAGAGTTGCGCGAATTAGGGAAACCTCTGACGACGCCCGCCACGAAGAGAGGGCCGCGTCGCTCGTTCCCCGGGAACAGCTTCGCAGGAGTAACAAGGCGTTGGAGATCTCGCGTGATTATAACGCCGCGCGCTTCGAACGCTGGCGGTGTTAAAATTAGAGCAGCCGATGTTGCCGCTCGCTGGTATTACCCCCACGGATCTTGCTCCGAAACTAGGAGCCGCTTGCTGGTACGCGTGTACCCGGTTAAGAAGCCGCAGCTGGAACAATGCAGGACGATTAACACGGAGAAGTAACTACGCCCCGCGCGATACCGTCGCGGAATCTGGGTCTACAGCGTCTTCGGGAGTTCCCCGGCAACTCGTCGAGTGTAATTTCAAGGAAAATAATCGCCGCGATTCGCTGCCACGATTTCGCGCCGCTATCCGGGCCGCGAGAGCTCGCGATATCCCCGTATAGCGGGATTCCTCTTCTAAGTGGCTCCGGCACGAGCGGGGATTCCGCTCGCGCGTCCCGGGACGCGGATATAGAAACGAGCGACTCAAAAATTGATCTTGACTCCCGTTCAACTTGGCCGCGAGGGAATTTCAATGGAGCAATTTGACAAATGGTCGCCGATATCGGGAAATCGATGATATTTATGCAAGCAGCACGCGATGCTCGCCTGCACACGCTCGCCGGCGGCGCGCCGAATGGCTGTTCTAATCGATCGATAATGCCTCCTTTCGAGTAATGCATTCGAGTAATGCACCCTCTTCGGCCGTCGAGAGAAATCTCCCTCATTTGTCAATACTCCAACGGTCCCCGGATGCTTCTTGCACAGTTTAATTCCGCGGGGGCGGAATGCTCCGTCGTGGGGGAGAACCGATCCGGGTTATTAAAGTCTGAAATATACTGCCGTGCGAATGTTTGGCTGACAACCAGCTCGCACTAGGGTGGAGTGAAAAAAAACATTTTTTCAATGATCAAATTCTAATAGTGCGTAAAAGTTGTCTACTTGGCCCAATAAAACGTGTAAAAAATTTCAGCTCGATCGGATAATTTCTTCTGTGTGCACCAAAGGCCTTAACTTTCAAAATTTTAGGACAAAACTTAAGAAACTGCAACTTTCTTCAGCTGGTGGATTCTACTTTTTTTATACCCAAGACTATATTTGTTGCGTAAATGAAGCAAAGAAACACCCGTGGCTGGTTTCGGAACGATAGGAATGGCACTGTAAACCACGGTGTAATAGACAGGTGTTCCGACTCCTGTCCAGAATGTGTGACTTTTCCGTCCTAGTTCTTCTGGCGGCCGGCAGATTTCGTCGATGTCGTAAAGGCATTTACATATGGCCTGTTGTGTCTGGCAAGCCCAGTAATACCACTAAAATCTCTACTACTACAGTCTCATTAAAATACATATGTATATGCCTTCTAAGTCACGACGCCTCTCGCGGCGGCCAGGGGAATTAAACAGAAATCGGCACACAAAATCGCTGGCGTAAAAGGTACAGAGTCGGAACACCTGTCTATTACACCGTGCTGTAAACTATAAAAAAATGCAGCTCTTCGCTCACTTTCCTAACGGAACAAGTGGCCCAGAACCAACCACGCGGAGGTAGCTGTACGTCGGGCTCCTTGTTTTTTGTATTTTATATTTTTTTCGTTTTTTTTTTAATAATTTAATTGTTTTTTATGTATTTTGTATTTTATATATTTTTTTTTAATTTTAAGTTTTGTACTAAAATTTTGAAAGTTAAGGCCTTTGGTGCACACAGAAGAAATTATCCGATCGGGCTGAAATTTTTTACACGTTTTATTGGGCCAAGTAGACAACTTTTCCGCACTATTAGAAATTGATCATCGAAAAAAAGTTTTTTTCACTCCACCCTAACTCGCACGCTTCCTAAACTATTCCCCAACTTTAAGCCTGCCACACGCCCCGCCGAACTCTAGCGATCGGCTGTACGATTCAATCTCACCTCGCGCGCTTCGATCCCAATGATCCCCCTGACAATTCGAGGACTCCGGCCCACCCCCAGCCTCAAAGCTCCGCCGAAAGCAGGCGATGCCATAAATTTCTTGGAAATAACAAGAAACCACTCGAACGTTCCCGCGTGCTTCGGCTCGAGCACGAGTCGTTGTCTGTGATGAAACGAAGGCGGGCGCATCGAGAGGGGGCCCCCCATTCGTCATTTCGACGCACGAGATCTCGAAGCGGGGGAACGGCAGAGCCGTGGTTAACGAGATTCAAGCCGCACAATCGCGTCGAATTCGCGAGAAGCAGCCCCGAAAGGGCTGCACGGAATCGTCCGCGGCAGCTCCAGTCGACCAGCTGCCTTTGTTTCGCCGGGCGGGAAACGCTTCTACCGCGGCGCTGTTTCGCGATCGTTCTCCTCGCGGCGGGTCAACGTTTCCTCGCGCTTTACCGCCCCTCGACGGCCGCACTTAACCCACCCCCGTCGTCGTTTGCCCGACGATTTTCCGCGGCGAATCGAACAAGTGGCCGCGACGAACGGCGGCTTATCGGCGGCGAAACTGCGGGGCCAGCCGGTTTGTTTTGCAACCGAGAACCGGGAGGCCTCTCCAGTCGACCGAAAATCAAGAGCCCCTTGGAAGTGGAACAATGCCGCGAGCCCTTTTCGAAGTGTCCTCCACGAACTTTCTTCGCCGGGCAAACAATACCGGGGCCGGGTAAACTGGTTCTCCTCCGAATTGATCGTCCAGCAGCTTTGCGCGAGAAAACATGGGGCCGGGGAGCTCCGATCGAGCCTCGCGCCCCATTCGTCTCGATTCTACTGATTAACAACGGGCCTCGCTGTTAGAGGAGCTTGCGAGGCAGGTTCGCGCGTCTTCGAGGAGGAATTTCTCACGGTTGGAGAAGCTCAGAAGGGCGAGGGGCGTTCGGAGGCCGGCAGAAAGGCTGCGCGAAAGGTTTTATCGGCAGCAAGCGGGGTCCTTTCATTCGCTGAAGCCAGGAATCGCGGGGAGGCAAGAGTGACTCGAAGGTTCGCGGAAGGGAGCGATGAAACGGCAGCTAAACTTGCCGGGGTTTGTTCGTCGCGCGAACAACGAGCTACGGGTGAGCGGGGACGGCTGGAGGGAGCCTCATCGAGCTGATGGAGAGAAGCAGTCGTCGTCTTTTACGGTCGTTGTCCTGCTCGTTGCACTGCCGTTCGGTTACTCACGTCCCCAGCAGCGACTCCAGCTTGCGGTACAGCTGCCTCCTGCTGCGACGATGGTAGTCAGCCGCTGGATATTTGCGAAAGTCCCGGCTGTCGCTGGGCAGCTCCCATGCCTGACCGGCGGTCGCCCCCATTGTGAAGAAACCGGCCGGCTTGGAGTAGGTGCTCACGGTCAGGCAGTACACTAGCTGAATTCGAAGGGTTTCAAGCGAGCAATCCTTTTCGGAGGATTACAGGAGAGATTAGCGTTTATCTGGCGACTCACTTGCACGTTGCTCCCCTGCGGAAACACCAAGTACTTGGCGTCGAAGGCCCTTTTGGATCTCGGGATGGTGTCGCTGATCGGTTTCGTCGACGCCACGATGTCGAGTAGGCAAAGGAGTTTGATTAATCGAACGAGGAACAACGGACACGTCGGTGGCATCCCGCTAAACTCGACTGAGTCGCTTTGGTAAACGAAAGAGAGGTCTCGCTGGACGGGTGTACCTCGGTCCAGCGCGCTAAATGAGTCGCGCTGATGGACGACGGAGTGACAGGTAACGGTGGCCGGAACGCTTCGGACCGTTTAGCGAGGAGTTTAAGGCCTGATCGTTAAGTCGTCGTAAATTGGCCGTTAAAACGCGAGCAAGCGCGAAGTGCGATCGCTTCTGCGGCCACTGGCGCGCGGGGATCTTCAAGAAATTGTGTCCTGCTGTAATTGCACGGCTGCCGCGAAGCTCGGGGGTGAAGAAAGTGAGAATGGAGACGTGGGAAAGAGAATCGTGTGTCTGGGAAATATTGTACTTTTATACTTGTACAGGAGAGTCGATGAAATGGGGATCCACTTAACGAAAGATTGATCTTTATCAGCCGCAACGCTGGCAGACTTAATCCCGCAAAAACTTGACTGGCTCGTTGGAAGTTTCATAAAATCGAGGAACCTGGAACTCCACTTAAAAGCTTGCTCCCATGCTTTAGATGAAACAATACGCTGCGCGGGGCCATTAATTTTATTGGACTCCGCATCTTTTCCACCTCGACGATACACTTGTTTAACCGACTTAAGGTAAATGTACCAATACCCGGCCGCTGAAGGGGCTTAAGGAATAGCGGCAAAGTTTGTCTCCTAATTTAATATGTAAAACCATCATGAAATAAAAAAATGTTGTTGAAATGTTGAAGATAACACAATATTATACTATTGGAAACTGAAAAAAAAGTATTATGTATTATAATAGACGTATTTATTAATGAAAATACGAAAACATGCAGATGTCCCAGTAAGCGGACAACCTAAAAATGCATGTCCTGATGTCCCGATATCTGAATTATGTCGTCCCAGTAGTCGAACATTTAGACTTGTTTAAAAAAATATTAATTTTCTTGCAAGTTTAACCATCTTAAACTAAATTTAAATCTATTTACTATTATAATAATGTATTATTATAATATATAAATAAGAAATGCAGTCAATATTTTCTTAGTAAATGAGTGGCGTTTCTTAACACGTTCCGTCCGGCACCAAAAATAGTTGACTGTCCCAGATGCCGGAAATAGATTTTTGTATAAAGTGCACCCTTTTATGCTACTTTCGACATTTAATAACATTTTAACCAAAAATATTTTGTTTTTGTTAGAAAAAAAAGCATGACGCGACGTACACGTCACCCGGCATACGATAGGGGTTTAATTTGACAAACCCGTATTTCATTTTAATTTCGGCTTGCCATTTAATATGTGGCTATAAATTATGATGTTAATAAAGGTTTTGGGAAGAACAACAAAAAGAATTATAATAAAATTAATATTGTATAAAAAATGGTATATATTCACTAATTTTTACAGTGATTTTTTAGAATATTTTAGACAACCAATTCATCATTTCCTTATAATAGTAATGAAAATGGACGAAACAATAGATGAAGAAAGTGTACGAAATATAAAAGGAATAAATGATTAGAAATTACGTTAAACACCCCGCACAAGTAATCACAAAATCGTTCAATACACACGGAACACTCGAAAATTTGGTCATTTTACACTTTTTTCGTGATGTTTACTCCTCAAAACTATATATTCCAAAATATTTAATATAGAAATTGAATAAAAATATTGATAGGAAGTAGAATACGACAGAAAAAATACAACGTACCTGGTTAAATACAAAAAAAACAGCTGCAGAATGGTGAAAAACGCTGAAAATTTGTAACGACTGTACACAGTGATGAACACGTTAGTACTGAAGGCGTATGCAAAAGGAAAACGCGATACCTGAAAAATTCTTCTTCCCCTTCCACATTTTTGGGACTAGGCCCAAAACGTGACCGTACGCGTCACCCGCCGTAGGATAGGGATTCCCCATGACGTGACCGTACACGTCACCCGGACGGAACGTGTTAACGGAAGCCATAGAAATTTCTCGAAATCTGCTATGCGTACGAAGTGTGTTACAAAATAATTATTTCTATCTAACGATTTTCAATTTTCTATAATAATGATTTTAATTAATATTGCTAAATACTTATGCAGTATGGTACTATTTTTTGTTTCTAATTGCATTAAAAATTAAGCTTAAAAATAAATAAAATTCGCATTGTTGTTCAGGTACTGGGACATGGCCGGGCACTGGTACATTTACCTTACAGAAAATTCCGTTCCGCTTAATTCCAAGTAGATCCCCTGTCCCCGGCTGTCCTCCCTAAAATGAGACCATCGCGTCTCGCTTTCCACGTTCAGAAGCAAGCTGAATCGCCATCGCTCGGCATACGATCTCCCTCGCGTCGCCGAATGGATGGACGAACCATTCCTCGCGTATTTCGAATCGCACAGCCAAAAATTAGGCTGCCCCGTCGGCGTTAAATAATTAATCGACGATCCTCCATAAAGGCGGCCCGCTGAATAAATGGCCCGAATGGATTTCCCGTAGTAGAATTCATAATTAGCGAAATAGGAGCGCGAAATGGGCCGAGGCCACAGTGTCACCGGACTTAATGAATTATCGCGATATCGCCCGACGTGAAATTAATAAAAAGAGGTAGAGGAGAGAGAGAGCCGCTGCAACGACGGATCATCGTTCGTCGCTCGCCATGTAATTAGAACGATGGGATCGGACCTGTTCGCGTGGAATCGTGAAATTTTACGATGCAGCTCGCAAAAATATAATTGGAACGTTCGCCGTTGTAAAAACGGAATTGCGGATTTTTAGCCACCCTGATAAATTGTCCGGCGCTCTCTCGGCTCTCTCGTCTACCAATCCTCCGCTAATGGCACAGCATCGAAATTTAGCGCGGCTCGTAGATAATGTTTAATACTTCGGCGTAAAGCGTTCGTCCACCGCGAGGCTTCGTTTTCCATTTTCTTTCATCTCCTAAGTGTAAGTTTCTGCTATCAAGTGGGAGCAGCAAGTTTCCCGACCAGAGTAGCCGCTTTTAATTAATGAGAAGTTGCTAATGTTTTTGACAAGGTACTTGAACGATAGCCCAGCCCCTTCTGCCTCCGCCGCGGCGATCAAAACTTCCCAACATGCTTCGTCAATCTTCCATATTTTCTGCACACCCTTTTCGCAGAAAAATTTCACGCACGCTGTTTCCGATGGAATCGAAGAGACAGAACTGTAGAGCCTTCAAAGCGTCCAATCAAGATTCCTCGGACTCTGCGCTGACGTATGAATAAAACTCGTTAAATAACGACGATGAACGATTTTATTCTGTCCTCGCGGTGCACTCAAGAGACTCAGCCGCGGCACCGCGCCCAAAATGAACGTGCAAATCTGACCAGTGCTCGGCTGACCATTTCATTAATGCAAAACGAATTACGCCCCATCGTTGTCGCGTAGCGCGACAGCTGGTTGAAATATATTCGGTGGGAAAGCCAGAAACCGGGGGTTTTTTAAAAGGGACCGGGCACTTCATTCGATTCAATTAGAAACTGAGACGCGACGACAGTCGAGGGCGTTGCTGCGACGAACGAGAAGATGGCTCTTGTCGTATTTAGCTCGCAGGTAGATTCCCGAGGAAAGGGGAAGCTGCCCTTTCGTTTCACCTCCCCCAGCCGGACAATCCGAATCGATGTAACTTCTACCGTCGACCGCGATCCCAGATTTCACCCCGGTTTGCGCTTGCACTGAAGCAGACGTATATACACCACGGCACGCACAACTTGGCAAGGATCGAGCTAGCGTTCCACTGGTCCAGAAGATTATGCGGGTTCCTCGTGCTGGGCTCGGGGGTTGAAAAATCGCCAAGTCCGGGCGAGCGGCCAAGGAAACTTCGGATGCGTTCCCCCAGGCAAGTGGAAACGTCCGACGTGAAACGCGGTCAACGTTGCATACGCATACGAATACGTCGGATTGCAGGGGCCAGCGGGGTTCCTTTAGCCAGCCTCAGAAGTCTACCTCGTAAATGGAGCGCTGGCAGCTCGGGTACAGCCTCTCGCAATTTTCGGTGGCCTGGTGCGCGTGGTCGTAACCTCGATCCTCCCGTCGCTCGAACCTTCCTCCGTCTTTGGGCAGCCTGCAAGTAGCGAGTGTCAAGCATGGCGCAGCCTTGAACGGTTTCACCGATTTCACTGGATTTCCTGGCCAGCTACCGATAATTTAATCGACTCGAATCTCTTATAATAATAATAATTCTTTACTGCACAAGTAGACATTACGAGAGTAACAAGAAGATAAATACAACAAATACATACACGAAAACAAGAGGGAGAAAATGTAGACTTAGAAATTATATAGTACTAGCATGCCCCGTGTCGGCTTCGCCCGAATTAGTAACGTGACCAGCGTGCGTCGCTAGCCGGTTACAGCCTAGCAATTTTGCCTAATATGGAGTGGGGGTATAATCAGTGTTGCCAGATTTTTGACAACAGTTGTCGCCAACCGAGTTGTCTAAAGTCGCCCAAAATCGCCGAAAGTTGCGATTTCTTCAAAATAGCCGTCGCAATTTTGTTACAAAAGTCGCCCAATTGGCGATAAATCGCCCAATCTGGCAACACTGGGTATAATGGCGATTGGTGGAGGATCTACCCCCACTCCATATTAGGCAAAATTGCTAGGCTGGTAACCGGCTAGCGACGCACGCTGAACGTGACTGATTCATGTTTAATAAAATTAAAATCTTTTAACGAAATTAAGTATTTTGTCTTGGCATTTTTATTTTTATTTTGATTTTGATTAAAATTAACCCGTTAACCCGACAATACGAACTTTCTAAATGGGTAACTGGTGGTACTCGAAAGTGACGATACACGATCTGCCCGGCCCTGATATGGGCATGACTGCTTTATTTCAACTGCGAGAAGCGCCCGGCCCGATCGCCGCCTGGCGGTCGCGTCGCGTACTATCCATAGCAGACGGCCGCGTCATGACTTCTTTTATGTACATAAAATTACACAGATTAATTATATTTTACGTGATTACACATAGCCTATGTTCGTTCTTGTTGTTCAAGGATGCTGTAGTTAAAATTTCGTAGTGATTGGTTCAGTACTTTTTGAGATTTTCGTGTGCATACAAATAAACGCTGTAGCTTTATTATAGATAGTATAGATAGTATAGATAGTATAGATAGTATAGATAGTATAGATAGAATTATACAAGCAGTTAAAAACAGAGCGTTGGAGCGGGGAGCTGGAGCAAGTATTTCGATGTGTCTGTTACGTCCGAAACCGATGGGTGTGTTGATTTCCGGAACATAAAGGGATCTTGCCCCGTCGCGACCGTAATCCCTCAAGGCCGGTCTCACGCTTTTTGGAGTACTGTGCAGAGCAGGTGGATTGGCATTTTGAAGATCGAGGAGGAAAAGAAAAATTTTGTGTGTTTTCGTCTTGGGGCCGTCAGCCAGACTACTCATCAGTAGGGCTACAGCTGACGGCCCCTGCCCCAGACACACGGGAACTAAGAGGAATAAACTTGGAACTTGTATATATACGAACGAGATTAGAGTTGGGGACTTGTGAGAAGATTAGACATCTAGCGGCGCTGGCGAAAACTAACCAGGCGCGGACCCATGGTGGGGCTGGGACGTGACAATGGCAAACCGGACCAAATAAAAAATAGGTCTGCTCCAATCCCCCGGTTAAGAAGACAGTTGCGATAAAGTACTCACGCGAAGACGGCGTGCAGCAGCTCCTGGACGAAGGTGCCTTCCCCAAGTTTCGAGGGATCCCTTTGGGCCGCCTCGCAGACCGCCCTCGTCACGCAGGCCCTGCCGTCGAGGCCGGTGCTGTCGATGAAGTTTCGTTTAAAATAGCTGCATGCCAGCCGCGCGCAAGTTTAATGGCGACGAGCTCTCCCGCGGCCGAGACAATTACCGACGGCTCGAGCGTTTAACTTTAACCATGCCGTCGGATGATGCGTATAATGCGCTGCTCGTCGGGGCTGCTCCCGGCCGGAAACTTTCGGGAAGGAACGGGGGGCGAGGGCGTGAGTACGTGTCGAACGAGATCGGCGTTTCCGGTGCAGCGGGCGAGCGCCGTCACGGAAATAGAGCGATAAGAGTGTGGGCGTCGGGAGGGGCGGCGAGGGGGGGGCGGCTGAAGAATGTCAATCAGGTCGTCTGGCCGCGGCGAGGAGTGTTAATTAAATTCCTACGCTGCAGGACAATGTGGTGAAAAATCTTGGCTCTCCTGGGGGGCCGTCGAGTGGCGACTGTCTTGTCAAGCACTTCCGTGTCAAGAGGAATTTCTCCTTTCCTCTTTCACTCGCGGGCGTGTTTGTCGTTTAATTCCTTTCGGTCTTTGAACAATGTCGCTGATTACCTGCACGGGACCGAATGAGCTCGCGCGCGGTGGTTTCGCGTTCTTCCGAACAGCGCGAGCCACGCGAGGCGCGGTTGCGTTTAATATTTCACGCCCGCGGGGGGGGAGATAATACGGTGTTCGCGTCGTCATGTAAATACAAATTGCTGGGAGGCGGAGACGGTCCGGAAGAAATGGAATATGTTGTATAATGCGGCGGAATCAAACCTGGTGTCTTCCTATTTCGTTATTCCCGCACGTTTCGCATAAAAATTCCCGCAACCACCGCTGGCATTTGCATGTGCCAGCGGGGCGGCGGGAGGGGCAGGGAAAAAGAGTTCCATTTGCATGTTACACCATGGTTCGGGGACGAATGGAGGGCGAGCTTCCGCGAGGCGGAAACAAAAAGCGAAGAGATGCGGAGGATGAAAGGAAAATATTGAAATTCCTGCGCTTCCGAGTCGCGACGCTTTTCTTGGCTGTTTCGCGCTGCCTTTCTTAAACCTTCCTTGTTTTATATCCACCACATTTAGCCCTCGACACTTTAGCTCGCCGAGAACCTCGACGGGCAGGAGCATCCTTAATCGCGGATGCGGTGGAGAATGGTATTGCGGCGGTCCAAGTAGTGCGAGTCAACGATACGCGAGCCGGCCCGTTTGTAATCTGCATCGACGCATCGATCGCGGTCGGGACAATCGAATTGCCCCGGGAGAACGCGCGAGATTCGAAGAGGAGCGGCGGCGAGCCGATTCACTTACGATTGCAGGAAAGCCTCTATTTTCGGGAACACGACGCTCCTGCTCTTCCGATGAAGCAGTTCCGATATTTTGGCGTCGACTTTGCTCGGCAGCTCCCACGCCAGGGCGGCCGTCATGCCCATCACCACGTCGTTCTCCGCGGCGTACGTTCCGATTGTCAGGCAAAACACCAGCTAGCAGAGACAGAGAGAAGCATTAGATACAGCCTCCCCCGCCGATCGCTCGCGTCAAACTCGCCCGAATCTCGTCCGCGAAAATCTGTGGATACCGCGTACCTGCACGTTGCTGCCTTCCGGGAAGATCAAGTATCTCTTGCGCCTAGACAGCGTCCTGGGGCCGTCGAGCGTGGCCTCGTGCGCGTCGATCATCACGAAATCGAAGCACGCGAGAACGAGGAGGAGACGTCGGATGCCTGGCATCCCTTCGACGCGGCTGCGGCACGACTTCTTCCCGCTCTCGTGCGGCCCGTTCTCTCCTTTCACGACTGCGAGCCCGCCGAGGGAAAAAGCTCCGAGCAGAAATTCACCGCGCGCTGGACAGGATCGCCGCGGATGCCGGGCGATGCGAGGGGTCCGTGGATCAAGAGTGATTTTAACGCCGCTGGAATGCGCTCTACACTAAGGGGCCAGAGTGTTCCCCGCCGGGGAACGAGGAATAGTTTGGAGCGTCGGCTAACGGGAACAAACTGGCCGTGTTTTTCCACGGCCCTAACGAACCTCTAGACGACGCTCCGACAATTCGTTCGGCAAACAAACCAGGCGCCCGTCCGATCCCCATCTGCTTCTCGGTATCGCGACCGCCGGCACATTTTTCATCGCCGCCAGCGGCGTGGGATTGGGGAAACTCCAGCGACTGCGTCGAGGTTCGGGAAGTGAACGGCGCTCAGCTCGGTAGCGCGGCCGAAGAATCGGTCAAGTTTTCCACGGTAATGACTCTGAATGCCGCAGAATTGACCGAGGTCCTCCGTTCTCCCAGCCAGCGGACGCCCACTTTGGTGATTAGCCAAGAATCCCCCGGAGGAATTGTGTGTTTGCATGCGCCATCGCTCCTCCGCGACGCTCGGCGATTTAGGAAACAAAGGGACGGGCGGAATCGTAAATTTTTCATCGGCTCTGAAAGCCGACGAGCAACTGGCTCTCCGCTCCTGCGATCTGCTATTCCGTTGGCGATTAAACGGCGATAATTGCTCCTCGCGGTTAAACGCTCCCGAAGCGGCGCGGGCGAAAGCAATTTAATCGGTGACAGATTACTTGGCGGCAAAAATATAAATGTCGGGGTCGGGAGGATCGCGTCATCGCTGGTGACCGTTGGGAGCCTCTTAACGATTAACCTAGGAAGGAGAAGGGACGTTGATAAAGGGAAACAATAATCCTTTCAGAAAACACAGCCCCCGAAATTTATGAATTTTTTTTAAAAAAAACTATTGTTCGTATTGCATTAAATTTTTTTGGGATATGAGGAGGCATCTTTAAACTTGCAGAAAATATTCCTTTTATGTCGATCCTTCTTATTATTTATCGATTATTGTGGAATCGCGTAAATCTCTATACAAATTTATTTATAGAATTAAATCCAGATTTATTTTCTTTTACAAAGCTCTTAAATTACTTCACCGGTGGTTACATTAATCTCCTCTTTCCTTGTTCTTTCGCGCCACTGCCGGGCTCCGCCCCATTCACAAATAATAATAAAACTTGCAATGACTTCGCTCGTCATTAGGCTCGGGGACGACAGCTTATCCAAGAAGCTACCCCCCCGCAGGGAATCGTGTACCACCAAGCGGCGCGATTGCGGCACGGCACGCAGGTCGTAAATGGAACTGAAGAATACAGAAGCTCGCGATTACGAGGCCATGGCTGGCACGGATAGAGGCACTGTCGTCTCGCTCATTGTACTTTAAAATTCGCGCTTATATTAATTCATACTGTCTTCGCTCGGCGGAGTGTCGCCCCTGCGGAAAAACCGCGGCTAGGGGAGCGCCCTTTTTCACCGCGGCGACACTTATTCCCTCATTCCGCAGCCCATAGCGGTGGAACGAGCGTCTGTTAATTGCATATGGGAGTCGCGGGCACGCACCATCCCCGTTTCACGGTGTCTGGCAAGAAAACCGCAGGGCATTCTAAATTAATGCTTTTCGTTAACGCGTGGCCACCGTGGATGCAATTACACCCGCTCTGTCGCGGAATGTGACTGGGGTCGTTGTCGCCCGACGCTCGCAAGTCTGCCGGGGGATAACGCGAGCGAACGCGTTCAAATTTAAACGGCGAGACGAGAGGACTCTGTGCGTTGCCGCGCGCAGGTTTTTTTACACAAATCCATTAATCCATAAGAGTGTCGATCCCGACTAGCTGCAGCGGACAGTTTCGAACGTGAATGTCGCAATAGGACGCGTCCACGGTGGCGTTGCCATTGTTCGCGTGCGATCTGAAATCAGAGGGGCGGTTAGCTCCGCCGATGTTGTAATAGGCATTCACGAGGGTGCTTACCCCGCGAGTACTTTGAATATCTTCCCTATGACCCCGTCCCTCTGGCCCACGTACTCCATAGTCTCGCAGAGGTTCTTCAGCAGACAGGACCGCCCGTCGAATCCCTGGCTGAAACAGGAAGCTGTTCAGGCCCGCCCCGAGATCACGCGGAACGCCAGAAGGAAATGTCTACTGTGGGATCAGGGACCCCCATACCATAAGAGGCGGATACGGAAGAACGAGGAGGGGAAGTCGGCGGTAGCCGAGGTGGTTAAGGCGGGCTGGCCAGCGCGCAAACCTAGAGATCGCGGGTTCGAGTCCCGTTGAGGCGACTTCTTTTTTTCCGTGATCCTACATTTGGGGGCTCGTCCGGGATGGGGGGAGCACCGATCGCCACACGGAGCTTGTCCACCACGGTCGTTGTCTGCGACGTGAAAAATAAGCGACACCACCATGTAAAGATAAGTGCGACGAATGACATTCGAGGGCGAATGTCGTCGCAGGAGGGCCGAGTGTGGGATCAGGAACCCCCATACCATAAGAGGCGGATACGGAAGAACGAGGATGGGGAAGTCGGCGGTAGCCGAGGTGGTTAAGGCGGCTGGCCAGCGCGCAAACCTAGAGATCGCGGGTGCGAATCCCGTTGAGGCGACTTCCTTTTCTCCGTGATCCTACACTACCATGAACACTTCAATTGTGGTCCGGAGAAATCAAGAGGAGCCATCGGCCGCGCGGCTGATGGCGTGACACGAGGGCTCGGAGAGGCTGGGAGAAGCAAGGTGGGAGAGGAGCGAGCCGCGACAGAGATCGACTGCGGAAACCAGTCGGGGTGCACTATTGGCCGATCCGTAGCCCCAGAACGGAAGCCCTCGGCCAGGCGGTTCTGGCTGCAGGATTCGCCGCGGATCCACGGCAATTTCCCAAGGCCGGGCCGCTTCCATACGGCCGGCCACGGATCGTCTAGCAGCCCCTGCATTATTCACGGACTATTAAACTATTTATTACCTCTCGTACAGAAGCTCCGCGTCTCCGTGGAGCTCGGCGATGGACCTGGCCGCTCGGCTGCCGCCGCTGGGAAGCTCCCACACCACCTTGAAGCCGGCCGCCTGGGCGAAGATCGTCGTGTACGGGAACAGTGTGATCTTGAAATTTACTCTGCTCTGAAACGGAGAGCTCGCCGTTAACAGTCGCTGATTGGTCGAGGGGAACGTCGCGAGTAGTGCAAGCGACGATAGAGCCAGCCTCCGAGTGGCTGCCGCGGAAATTCAGATTTCGCGAGCGATTCATGTTGGATGATACGGCGACGGAGTCCCGGGCTCTCCAGTCGAATTAGGATTAATGGATCCCGCGGGGCGGGCCGTTTGATTTTCGCAGCGGCCGGAATAGACGGGGCAGGGAAGTGGATACTTGGAGGGGTACCAATATCGCGTTTCCTTCTTCAAAAACTGCCACCCGATGGCCACCGACCGATTCCAATATCGAATCGCCAGCCTGTAAAAAGAGGTCGGAAAGGAGGACACGTAATATCCATGGGCTGTAAGCTGTCCGAGACCCCAGCGCCGCCTAAAATTTCAATTTTCCATCGACAACAGTGCACACAGAGCAAGCCCCAGCGACGACCAACCTTCCCGCCACCTACTGCCTCCGCTCGGACGCGTGCAGCGGCCAGCAACAAGGCTTTTTAAAGCTTCTATGAAAGTGTATATCGCGGAGGGGCTGCTTTGAGGGGTGACGCACACCTAGGAGGCGAAAAAGTAGGATGGAATTAAATAATTTTTTTTTCGGCGGAGAAATATCTTTATCAAAGAAACATTATATACGTTGGGAAGGTCATAGTTTTGTGTATAAAACGTGAAATTTTCATTAAAAAATTCGGAGAAGAAGCTGCGTGGTGGCTGTTTCTGTAAAACCGTAGAATTCGACTTTCTGAGTTTTCACAGTTTTAGTCGTAAAGTCGACTTTTATATTCAAATGCCCGTCGTTTTGTGGAAAATTGAAAAACCCAAATCGACTATGACAAGTAGGGGAGAGGCTTGCAGGTTGCCACCCCTAAGCTTTTTTGATCATAACTGGTCATAAAATTAACGTATCGTTGATTTATGGTATAAGTTGGAAAGAGGAAGTGTTGAGCTACAATCCTGAGCTACAAATCATGCAAACTCTCGAAAATGAAAAATTATACTGCAAATTATCGAAAGTATCTAAAATTGTCTCCTTGAAATTTTGGCTCGCAGGTTGCCACCCTCTAGAAAAATTGCTAAAGGTGTAAAAAAACTCAAGTAAAAACCTGATTCAGAAAACTTTTCAAAATTTATTAAGTTTTATTAATAAATTATATTATTCAGATTTTCTTGACCTGCGTGCTGCCATACTAAAAATCTATAAAAATGTAAAAAATAAACCAAAATATGACTAAAATGCAATAAAAACACTTCACTTCAAACTCAATGACATTTGAGTGTAAACAAGCGGGGAAGAGAGAGGTGGCAGCCTGCAAGCCAAAAAAGGAGGCAACTTGCATTCCGACGCATTTTTAGGAAAATATGAGAAAAAATGGTCAATTCATGATATGTTTGGAAATCTGTTTGGCATATGTAAATTAGATAAAAAAGACAACACAGTACGTATTGTTATTTTGAATTGTCGATGAAAATGTTCTATTTACGAGCACAAGGAAAGCACACAATTTCAATAATTCAGTTTCTTGAAAAACACTATATTACCCTTCGCTCAGCAAACACAGCGTTATTGCGTCTGTCCGCTCCAGAGGTTATAAAATAGTGACACCTACTCTTTTAACGTCGATGTGAGTCAGAGTTGAGATTATGAGACTGCTAGAAAGTCGAAATACAGCAGGGGTGGCAACCTGCAAGCCTCTCCCCTACTAGTTTTTGTCTAGTTTAAGAATAATTTTTCCTTTTTCGTTTCAGATGAAAACCTTCTCGTTGCACGGAAACAGCTACCCCGCTTCTGCTCCGAATTTTTTGATAAAAGTTTCCCTTTTTGCAGACAAAAATATAAATTTTCTAACGTACATAATGTTTCTTTGATAAAAACATCTCTCTACCGAAGAAAAATCTTCAAATCCATCCTACTATTCGCCTCCTAGGTGTGTGTTGCCTCGTAAGCCTCCAGGTGAAGGCTGCGACGTTACCTTGCTCGAGATGGGACTGAAAATAAGACTGATCTCTGAGCGAGTCTTCCTGTTTCAGACTAATCGACGTCGGAAGCGGCGACGTTCTTTTTGCAGCGGTTCATACGCGGCATCGATGAAAGGAAGCAAGGGATTTAATAGAATCGAGCGCGTTCCGTGCCCTTCCTTGCTCGCACGTGTGCCTCGAGCGGCGAGCTTTTTTCAGCTAATACCTTCCGGCTTCGTAGGAACATCGGTTCGCTGCAAAAACTTGTCGACGGATTTCCAATTCATAAGCTCGAGAATAATAAAAATACGCGGGCGTCCTTCCGCGTTGCATAATCCTCCGGCGAGTGTAGCGGCGCATTCGGGACTGTCGAAAAAGAACGATGACGAATGGCGAATATGTATCGGCGCGATACACTTCGATTCGATCTGCCCGAGCGTCCTTAAAAGTCGCCGTGCGATCTTCTCCCTATTTCGCACAGCCTCGCTGAGCACCGCGAACGCGGAGGGAAAGAAAGCTCGATTATTCCGCTCTGTTCTCTAAGAGGACACTTTGTCGAATTGATATCACCAGATTTCACGAAGGACAAGGCGAAGCTGTTTCCCAGTTATGCGCGGCTAAATTGAATAATCCTTCACGGTCGTGTGCAGAATAATTAACAGCGTAATTGGAGGATTTCGAGGCGGCGAGGAGCGAGCGCCCTTTGTCCCGGTGCTAAGTTAGATTCCGAGCGGGGAAAATTCGTCGGACGCTGCGCGAGACATCTTCCGCTAGCAATCTCTAAATAAATAACTCGCGCCCAGTATCGAGCAGCCTTTCGGTGTCTATCGGATCGCGAATCGCTCGTCCCGTATCGACGCAACCCTCCTGAGTGGCTGCTCTCCCCGTCGCGTCCTCGTATCCTACTTGTAAAACGAATTAATCTCTCGTTTAACTTCGCGCGATATTGGATGCTACGAGGGAAGGAGTGCCTCTGCCCGTGGAGTGGAGCGCGTCGCGACGCTGCACGCTCTCCTTCGCGCTCTACTGTTCCGCATTGCACACTGCGCTCGGGCGGAGCGGCATCGATTTACGGTCGGTGATCTGAAATTCAGCCGCTGTCTCTTACATTAGGTGGGGGCGGGTAACGCGCGTGCAGCGGCCGAGTATCGTCGATACTCCCGATGCACTTGCTCCTAAGTGCACTGGATCATCGGGAATCGCATAATTCTTTTGACGGGAGTGCAGCCTACCGCGCGGGGGCCGCAGCTGGCGCATCCCCCGTTCCCTCGAAAATCGTAAACAATCGGGAGCGCGGGGCCTGCTCTCCCCTCGGAAACTACAAACTTATTAGAACGGTTAACCGCGCGCGATGATAGTGCATTCGATTAGAAGTCGCGGGGGGGTCGATTCGAAACTCGAAAGGCGTTTCCCACCGTAGGAGCTCGACACTATTTTTTGCCGAGTCTGTGAGTGTGTATACATTAATTGAAACATAAATGCCCAAGAAAAGGCGTATATACTTTGCTGAAAAATCATGTAGGAAGTAAATAAGACAGAGGAAAGCATTTCAATACACGAAATTTATATCGTCGGTGATAGCGCAAAACCGCGTATGAGCAGTTTGTAAATACCGCGGATCTGCAAAAGTAGCAAAATTGAAATTTCGCACCCACGGTTGCAAAGCGCTGTTTTGCTGTTTTTAAAAGTCACACCATGTGAAATAGCCAATCGGAAGCCGCTTTTTTACCAACGGAACAATACCGCGAATCTGTCTCTCTTAGCAAGTTGGCGGCAAAACCGCGCATTTACAGAGAAATCAGGTGAAGTGACGGCACGGTTGGTGCGTGCCTCCAACATTATCTTTTTTTTTTTTTGTGAAAAGCTGTCATGTAAGTATATTTTTTTGTTTATATCGTATTACTATCAATATTCCAATGAATTAGTAACTTTTTTATGTATTTAGGTGTAAATTTACAACAGACTTGACTCCATATAGTTTGTTATTGTAATTACGGGGTCTTGAATTTAAATAAATCGGCAATAACAAATCTGAGGCCATTATCACAAAAAATATCGACTGGTTCCCTGAGAGGGAAATAGAAAAAAATTCATTCAAAGAAACCAATAAAAGAAGACGCAAATGAGACCCAAGCAAGTGGCAAAGGGTAAAAAATATGCGACAGAGAATGATGGGAAAAGAGTATATTGGTTTTAAAGAAGAAGGTACAAAATATGTTCAAAATGAGTCAAAACAAGCAAGAAAAATGGGCCCAAATGTACGTCAGATCGTTGCTTCCGTGGCAAAGTTATGTTTTGTTCAAATTTAACAGAAGAAATTCGATCACAAATTTTTTAAACATTTTGGGAAATGACTTGGCAAGAAAAAAAATGTATGTCTCTTCGATGGTTGATAAGAAACCCACATCCAGAAAAACAAAAGGCTCTGATTCTAGAAGAAATGAGACCAAAATTTATTATTTAAAAGTACTTAATAAAAAGGAAAGAGTTTGTTTGAATACATTTTTAGGAACTTTGGGAATAAAAGAATGGACAGTGCGATATTGGCTAGGAGAAAAATACTTATTTTATTTTACTGCGTCAGATTATTTTTTATTACTTTATTCCTAGGAATATGTCCTTACACCGAAATAAATGAAAAAGTACTAATAAATGTTTAATTAAGCCCCACGTGTCTGATGAAAATATTATACTCATTTCCGTTTTGTGATACTGCAAAACCGCGAAAGTGGCTTTACACAGAAATTCAGCATTTTTATGATGAATTGATGTTAGTATTTATTACAAGGAGTGCTAAAACTGTCCCAAAAAAGTTCAGTCAAAGAAATCCCTTAAAATGGCTCAAATATGAAGTTTTTTCTTCCTCCTGTAAAATCGGTAAAATGCGGATCCGCGGTATTTACAAACTGCTCATACGCGGTTTTGCACTATCACCGACGATATACAACTTTAGAAAAGTTCCACCGTCCATGTTTCTAATAGAACCTATTGCAAAGCTCCAGAACTCTTTGGAGCCCTGTTTAAAACAATTTACACGAATTTCCTTTAACTTCCCGCGCGACCGATCGGCAAATAATAGTGGCGCGGCGCCCTTTCGCGAAAATACAGGGACAGCGATTGGTTCACATTAGTCCCCATATTCCCGCGCGCGTGTGCCCCGTAAATTGCCGACGCTGGGAGCGCCGGTATACGCGACGTGCCCCGTAAACACAGGCCTTAATATACTGAATACGAGGCGACAACAGACGGCTGGCTAATTTCGCGAATCTAGCAGCCGTGCAGCGCAAAGGCGTTCGCCGCGCGGCGAGGAGCCCTGAAAGGGTCTAATGGCTATGAAAGCACACCGATCCCCATCGATCGCAGAGAAATTGAAATATTCGATCCAGCCCCGCGGATACGCGCAAGCGTAATTATCGCGAGTGAATCGCGTGATCAACTGATACCTGCAGCGCTCGTCAAACTAGTCGCACGTCCACCCGCGACCCACTTGCAGATCCGACCACCCCACTGAGCGCACTGCGCCAACCTGGCAAATTAACGATTCACGCTGGAATCCCCGAATCTCGCCTACAAGATTCGATTGCGAGGCGAGCGAAGGGCCGGAGCCTGGATACTCACGAAAAAGGAGCTGCCCTTCCGGAACGCCAGGGACCTGACGGCCCTGTCCGCGGCCACCGCTTCATCCGCCATCGCCAGGCTCCAGCAGAGGACGCTCCACAGCAACAGCCGCATAATCGGCGAGTCCGTTTATCGGCTACAATTCCCGCGAACTGCTTTAGCCCGCGCCGAGGTGCCTTGTACCGATGAGATCGAACGCGGTCCCCATCGGGACATTCGGTAACGGTGCTCTGCTCCCCACTATCCCGAATTTTTCGCTGCGGTCGCCGCGCTCCTGGGCCGCTTATTCACTCGCGTTTCTGTTTTTCCAGCGGGCTTCCGCGGAGGTTTTACGAATCTCGTTCGGCAGACGTCACGGGCTCGGTGTACCGAACGGACGCGGACGTTGAAAAGTGTTTAGCTTCAGCTGCGGCGATAAGCATCATAGAATTTTCGTGCTCCAGAAGCCGAGGTAACCTGAATATTCCTGGGCGAAGTAACGCCGGAGCTGCCAGCACTCGTTCCTCTAAAATATGGAGCGTGTCGGTACTTCTCACCCGGACACCGTGTCTCTCCGGGTAAACAGCCAAACTGTCCGGAACACTGAACGATCCTCCGCTCCCCCGCCGCGCTGTTTTACGACCCAGAATCTCGCTTGTCTGAAGCGTTAGGCAGCGAGCGTGCCGCGCGCCGTCGGAACGATTCGCGCCCGTGGATCACTGCCGCGCCATGGAATCCGCTTAATGCCCCCCATCAAACGCGGCGGCCGCTGTTAGCGGGTTAAGCGCCGGAAAATAAGATTCGGTAAGGGGGCGGAAGCATCGATAAGTAGGATTATTGCGCGTTATATCGCTGTCGGTATTAGATTACGAGACCGCGCGGCTGTAAGGACATATCAATTTCGGGGAATCGATTCCACCCGGCTGCACGCCGCCGGGCGCGCAGTGTAACTGTACACTTATCGACCGAGGCGCTTGATTAAACTTGGCAAATGCACTTAGCGTGACTTGGCGCGCGGAATTGGCAGCGGAAAATCGAGGAAATAACTCCCAAGAGCCGGGACAGGCTTGTCACTCGGCAATTGCAGCTTTTGCAGTTAGCTACCCTTCGATTAAACTGACTTCGTTCAACTATTAAACCGTTACGCGCCGGGGCGCGTCGAGATCCCGCTGTAAACTGCCTCCGTGCAGCCGGAACGGCCGTAAAACTGCCCTTCGATAATGAATTATTTCGCGCACGACCCCCCGACACGTGCTACCCTCGCCTTAGAAATGTATTTCTAAACTTAATCCCGGAGAGTCACCCTTCTTCTTATTCTTGTTTCTGCGGAGGACTTTCGAAGAGGAAGGAATCGGGACGAAGATTATCCTGCTCCCTGGCAGTCCTATTCTCCAATAGTGTAATGTGTAACAATGGAAGTTGCAGCTGCGCAAGGGCTCGACACACATATTTCCCTAGTGTCCTTATTTTAACAAGGAGGTTACGGTAAAGCTCACGAACGAACTCGTTCGCTTATTGCATCACCCAGGCAGGACTTGACGCGGACGTAACGGTGTGTAACGCAAGACGGAAGGATATTTATTCTGGAGCGGAGGAAGAGTGACGTAAGAGGAGGGGCGCGCAAGTGGGTCGAGAAAGAGAGCAAAGAGAAGGAGCAATAAAGTGCGCAACGAACGGCGGAAATTTAATAATAGAACCAGATGTATCGCGATTAATAAATGCTGGATATGCGATCTAAGATGCCTAGGCCGGGGGGACACGTGGAATAAATCATCGAGCAGTTCTCCTTCCTCCTTCCAGCCGCCGACGCCTCCAAGTATTCGTCATCCATCGCCCATGCATCCCCTTCGCCTGGTCTGAAAGCGAAAGATAGGGTAAATGACCCAATTACTGACACTTTAAGCGTTGACTCTGACATTATCTTATAGTTTTGTACTTATAGACTAAATATATATGTTGTTCTTGTTATTTATTATTGTTTCATACGTTTACTTGATGAAAAAAATTTGATGGATCTTAAAACTTTGATTTTTATGTATAAATTCATCAATTTCAAAAATATATTTCGGGATCTATTACTGACACCCTTAAAAATGTATTTGACCGAATTACTGACGCCCCAATTAAGGTAAATGTCCCAATACCTGGACATTTAAGGTACGGCGTACACACATCTGAGAATTTTTCAGTTATACAAATCGATTTATATAAAAACGATTTTGCAATTACATGGGGCATCGTGTGTACTTTATCATTAAAAAAAACACACATATTGTAGGAGTGAATAATTTTGTGAAATATTGAAAATTCATAGACCTTACAATGGCCCAATACTTGGACAGCTTAACTAGTATGTCCCGGCGTCCCGATTTTACTGTCCCATTACATGGACACATAATGAAACATCAGCAATTTGGATGTTTTCTAGAGAAATTAAATAAAAAAAAACAACACAATAGTTTTTTCTTTTTGCACATTTCTTCTGTATAAGTAATTTATTCAAATCAGTAAACAAACTTGAGTAAAAAGAATCTATTATTGAATGACTAATTTTAAGGTTATGTGTATTCGTGTGTAACATCGACTGCTTAGCAAATCAAATAAATCCAATACTAAAATGGTGTAAACTGGACAGTTCAAGAGAATAAATTGTTTTTTACGAAAGTGTTACAAATATACCAAATATATATATATATATATGAATATATTTTACTAAATATTTGAATAATTGAATAAAATAGTTATTTTTTGGATAAAGCGAATATTAAATGTACTAATTTGTATTATTTGCACCAGTGTCCAGCTACTGGGACGTGTCCACGTATTGGGTCTTTTACCTTACTGCCAGCTAACCTATAATACTGTTTATCTCATTTTAAGGTTATGTCGTCTCATGTACATGAGCAACTACTGCTATGACAGTAATACCAAAATGCTTGAAACGCTTGTAACAATCACTGTCACCCAATTAATAAATAAAAAGACTTAATGAATCGTTGAATTCCGATCGTTATTACTTTCTATGATACTTATATTATCTAAAACATTATATTTTGTTATGTTAATAGCTTAAATATTACAAGTACAGCATTTTCTTTAACCCTTTGTTTTCTCTTTCGCTAGTAAGGAAGTCATCGTTTTCACTCTCCTAATATCCGCTTAAAATTTTTGATCGTTTTATCCAACGAAGAAAGAATTAAATGCTGTTTTTGGTATCGTATAAATAACAGTTTCAATTGTATGCTAAATTTTTTTTACGTATCATTTCACAAGATTTATTCGTAATTTTAAGTAAAACAGCTTAGGGTGACAGTAGTTGGGTAGGTGATAGTAATTGGGCCCTTTACCCTAGGCTTGCGATCAATTTCCGACCCGATCCGAATTTTTAACGGAAACCTCTGCACCCTCGGTTTCTGTTTCTATCTTCCAAGAAAAAGGTTGCTGTGTTGCCTTACGTTAGCAGCAAGTGCAATAATTCTCCCACTAATCCTTCGTCCCTCAATGGCGCCGCGGCAGCCTCGCAAATGTCCTTTTTCAAGCAGCTCTTCCCGTCCACGTCCCTCCTGAAAAATAATTTCCCCGGTGCACGTAGCACGCGGTCACCTGTTTGCTTCGAGTGTATTTAAGCGACACGTTAACATAATTAAATTTCAGCATTACGCATTAATGGCATAAGCATTGTCTAAATTGTACGGGCATTGCACGGCGTTCGTTAAAATTAACCACAGGCATTACGCGCATCGTTTACGTTACACACCTTGCGGGGACCCGCGCGTTAAAAACCGCTCGAGAAGCTTTTTACGTTGATTGCAGCCGCCGATTATCCGACCATGAAATTATTCGTTATAAAATATTCATCACTGCGGATCACAAAGCTTGCAAATAATTTACCTGTAGGTCCGCAGACACGTGTATTATCACTGTACACGAATTCCGGGCGGGGAAAATTCCGCATTATTTACTGGCCATAAATTCCGACCGTTACAACATTATCAATTATTCCCGATTACATACTCGAAACGCCGCGAGCAGTGAATTATTCAGCGCCGCGGACCATTTTCAAACGCCGAACACCGCGCGCAAAGCCCAAACGACGAGAGCTCTCACCTGTCGAGTTCCCCTTGGATGATGTCGTACACAGGAGTCCTTTCGTTCCAACCGGTGCTCCCGCGCCGCCGTCGCGACGAGTCCTTGAAGAAGTTCGTGAAGAACGTCGCGTTGTCTGGCAAGGTGTACTGGAACTGCATGTTTTGGCCGTAAACCAGAATCCTGCCCGAGAGCTGCACTGGCACCGCGAGGCCCACGAGCAGCTTCACAGAAACGCGACGAGTGTTCGGTATACATAGATAACTCCATTCGGAAGACTACGCGGCGAAGACAATTCCGGGTTTACTTATATAGAAGTAGCGGTGCAGCGGTAACTCCGACTCCGCCGCCAGATGGCCTCTCGGCCGTTCCGCTCTCTCGCAAGTTCTCCCTCGCCTACTCATTCGTATATATACCCGTCTAAGACAGAGCCTGCTGGGTGAGCCTTACCGACGAGTCAACTAGCAGGCCCGGGACGAAACGCAACTTCCTTTTCCTTCCTTGGATCCTACGGAAGACGGGAGCTCATTCGAGAAGTGGAATTTCAAAGAGAAAAAGGTCCTCGAGGAATCCTAGTCAATGGATAAAATGGAGGAGTCTTCTCAACAGCCCGCGAGGGAGCTTCTGTCGCCAGAAATCATCCACGAAAGACATCCATCGCTGGTTCTTGAGATTTCTTGAGGGGAAGAAGCTTGGGGGAAGATCGATAGGGGAGGAAGAAATAAAGGAGCGAGCTTCTCGCCACCAGTGGTCTCTCCGCCACTTTCAGCCAGTTCATTGTCATACGCGATGGAGCAATTTGTCCGCGACGGAGGCTGGCTGGTCGGCTGAAAGGGGCTCGCGGGCCGAAAAGAGATTCATCCTGGGATGGGTACATAAGCGCGCGGAAGAGTCGGGAGAACAATAAGCTCGCGTAATCCGGCTAGTTGCTGAGGGGAGAACGGATCAGCGAAAAGAGTTGTTGCGCGAACACGTTTTCGTTCCCGCCTGGCATCCGAGGCGTGAGAGGAAAGCGAGCTGGCAAAGGTGGTGTATCCAGCGCGCGGAGCCGTGCTCGCCGATGAAAGGGCACCCAAGGCACGAGGTAAACGAATTGAAGACACCATTAGGGAAGGTTAATAACAAAACGGGGCGGGCGGTCTCGGCGAAGGCCGCGCCACACAGTGTCGCAGAAGAAAACCGTCTTCAGACGCCGAGGAACGCTAAACAATGCGAAGAAGAGGACTTCACGGGGCCTAGTGTTTCGAGATGAAACGCCGAGGAAAACGTACGTCGCGAGCAGGTGTCAACGAGCGCCTGGGAACGTTTCAAAGGCTTGCTCCGTGGCGCGCGGGCGTTTCCATTTTGTTTCGCGTTCCGCGACGCCGGCAAGACTTGCAAAAACAATGTAATCCCGGGCGGAACTCGGTCATCAAGCGCGGCCGAGAGCAATTAGGCGGCTGAAAAATCGTCCTCAAAGCCCGTAGGCCGGGTAAAAAGGCGGCGAAAGATTCCATTAAAGTTTCCCTCGCGCCCAGAGGAGATCGCGGCAAAGCGCGGCAAACGAACGGGAATCCCGCCTCCCCGTTTCGCGTTCCCGGATTGCCGCGTCGATGATCATTGTCTGCCGCGTACAATAACGTAAGAGTTTAACGGCCGGCCATATCTTCCCTCCTGATTCGTGAAATACGGGCGAATCGATAATTCAGAGTGATTAAGGGATCACCCGGGCGAGAGGTGGCCTGCTATTGGCAGCGCTCTGCGTTACAAAAGTAATTGCCAGAGAAGAGATCCGCGAGGAGGGAGTTCGGTAGCCGCGGAACTTCGCGGGGATTGTTAAGGGAAACTTTAGCAAGTGTAAAGAATTCGAGGGGGCGGACGAGGGGAGAAGGAAGTGGTAAAAGGAACTGGATGGAGTTCTCCCTTTTTCCTGCGCCTTTGAACCGCCGCTGAAGAGAAGATAAATGTGCCGGACGTAATGAAATGAAATGGCTAGGGAAATGGAATCAAACGAACAGCCAAGAATCGCCGTGTTGCCGCTGCCAGAGAAAAGAAACACATTTATCGTGGAATCTGCGTGGTGCTTGTATCCCTCGGGGAGGAAGTCGGTGTCTTCGACTTGTGAAATTTGAATGCCATTTCTTTTTCGCGAGAAACAAACGAGGCTTCGCCTGAGAAGCAAGGAAACCCGTCTGCCTTGTCAGTGGAACGATTGCGAGGGGAATAAGTACGAGCAAGGCAGACGCGAGCGAGCCAGTAAGTAGTACAGACCGGCCATTAGTCAGACACTTGGCTGCTCCACCTCAGACGCCACTAATTCTTTTGCGCGGGATATTAAATCAATGTAAACTCCGAATAGGAAGCTTCCAGAGGTCGATCCAGAGGCTATCGACAATCGATTGTATTCTTAAACACCGCGCGAAGTAAATCTTGTTTTATATTGCCCGCGCGAGCTCCGCGGCCCCGAATTCTCCGTCGAGATGGATGAACCGCCTCCGCTGCGTTTCGTGCCTCTAGCAGGACAGAGTCCAAAGGGAAGGACGAAGAATCTCGACACCTCGGCTCGCAAGAAGCAGGAAGGATATACGAAGCGCGAGGAACGCGGAAGGGGCTCGCGTTTCCAGCCGGCGATACGGAATTCAAGCGTTGGGAGGGGTGGAATAAAGTCCGGCGAAAGGAGGGAGCAAGAAGGGAAGCAGAATTACAGCGGGGCCGTGGCCTTTTTTGCCATTCGTGGGAAATTTCGCCGCGGCGAACGCGGTCCTCGTATATCAACTTTTGGAATACCGCTTAACCCCCATTCGTTTCCAAGATATTACGGCGTCGCTGAACTTTCTTTCTTTCCGCCGCTCCGCTCCCTCCGCTTCTTCATTTGCCTCTCCACGATGCCCCACCGGCTTGTATCGCGAATTCCGCCGCTCGAACGTCCCCGAAAATTCCGCTCCTCGGTCGACTGCTTCGCGAGCAATCGCGCTTATAAACCTGTGTACGTGTAACTCGCTTATTCACGCCCGCCTCTATCCTCCAGGGATTTTTAACGTTAGTGGAAACGCAGCCTTCCAGAAGCTAGACAGAGTGTAGACACAGTTTAGGGCCAGTTTCCGCGAGTTCGTTCAATATTCATTGGGCAGAAGCGACTCGACGAGCGCTGAAACTTTTAATTATCCTCCCGATAAGATACGAGCTTTCGGGACGCATTCGGGAGGAGCGATGCACAGTCGTCCGCTTTGCAGGTCTCCCCGCTGTTTTCCTTTTTCTTCTCACTTTGAAGCTTCTGACGCAGTGCAGCTCCGCGTGTTTAGATACACGCTGACCCAGAAAGCGGGGAATTTTATTTCACGCCAGCCTACCCTTCTCTAAGCGAGCGCCCAAATATTTGCCATCGCCGTGCCGGTAATCAGACGTCGTCGATTTCCCGCCCCTTTGCCACTCGACGGATTGCCGCGACGCGCCGCGCGTTTCTATCCCTGCCTCCTCAAAGTTTCTTCTTCCGTCGCGGACTGTTGCTCCTTTCGCTGCTCTGTCGAAAGCAGTGTGCGGTCCTCGAGCCAGCTGACCTTCGATCATCCCCATCGCCGAGCCTCCTCCAGCGCGCTGGATGCTGGAGAGGCGGCAGCGTCGATTCGACGTACTTGCTCTCTCCGTTGTAATTCCCTAAAAGCCCTAAAACCTGCACGCCTCGCAGAGGAAGGGGCCGCGAGTAATCGAGGAAGCCGAGGCCCGCGAAGGCAGCCAAGTCAAACAGCCCATCGGGACATTTGCTCGGCCGAGGAGACGCGAAAACCACGCGAACAGCTCCCCTCGATTTAATTAGAGAATTCGGGGGGAGACGATAGAGATAAGGCTCTAGAGTTAATTACTAGTACCTCCACTGATTCCCTCTTTATCCGCCTCGACCGAATTCGCCGCGGAGCGGTGGTCTTCCTCGGAGACCAAGGGATCGCAAACTGTATTGATTCTTTCATCGCAGGAGCAAGTAAATACCTTGAAAGTGCCGCCGAAAGGGTAAACAAGAGGTGGAGGGTACAGTATCTGCCTCTCCTCGCGGGATCGCTCGCTCCCGCCTCCCCGAATGCGCGCCGCTGCGAAGAGGACGAACAGCAACGTCGGCCAGTCCGCTTTCATCTAAATGCACAGCGGTGTTGTTAATTGCTTGTAACTTAAGCCTCTGAAGCGTGACGTGGAATCGATTCCAGTAGTGCGGACTTAAATCAGGCAGACTGCGAGAGTCCAGGACCGGTGGTCCCACTTGGAGAGCGCACGTTACTCACCCTAAATTCGAAAGAAGGTCCTCTCGATAATCGCCAAGCTGATTTCGCCCCCTTTTTCTCCAGCACGAACGCGCGCGGCCGGCGCGGAACTCGCGATTCCGAGCGTGTCGCGAGGCCTCGCAGCGAGAACTCGCAGTTCCTCGGCGAAATTTAACGTGTCATCTGTCGCCTCGCGCCACAGTTGCTCCCCGAAGCTTCTGCGGCTGACTGTACCGAATCGTCCGTTGCTTCTTCGGCGACCAGGGGAGTACTTAAACGACACGTCCCGTTGTCGATAACGAGCAGGGACAACAAGCACGACTATTTTTCGGCTGGACGCCGAGCTGGTCCCGTTTCCAGCGTTCGTTAGAGCTGTCCTCGTAACTACAGTTAGGAGGAAGTTGTCGCGAGCGGCCGGCCAGCTCGCGCAGGTGACTGGGGACAACTTCTGAATAAGTGGCGGCGCGGGGGGCAAGTCTCGCGAGCGCGGGGATCGCGAGTTGCGAGTCGCAGCTTCCGAGAGGACAAAGCAACCGAGCAGAGAGCAGGATCTCGCAGGTGCACGCTCTCAAAATATGCGATTTTCTTTTGAAGAAACTAGCAATTCGATTCATCTGAACTTTGGACGATCACGCGTAACTTCTATATTTATTATTAAAAATTCATAAAAAAAGAACTGCAACTTCGTCGAAGACGCTTAAAAGCATGATCCAAAATTCAGACGAATCGAATCGCTAGTTCCCTCGGAAAAAATCCCCAATTTTGCTAGGATTTTAGCCCCGAAAATATGATTCCTCCCTTAACCCTTTCAATACGGCGAAAAATCAGTCCGAGTGCGCCCCATTGCCGGGATCAGTTATTTCTCCTCCAAGCGATTATTGGATAAAATAACTTTTATGCCTAAAAGGTTGAAGGTCTTGGAGACACATAAACGTCCCCATAACAGCGCACCATCAACAATTTAGAATCAGTTTGGAGGCCCAACTTGGCGTTATTTTCTGTCCTAGATGTTTTTCAGTAACTGGGACATATGTTGTCCCAGCCGTAGTATCAAAAATTTTCCAGACTGGGACAGCATATGTCCCGTCCGGTGCGAAAGGGTTAAGGGGACTAGGCAGTCAGATCGCTCGAAAATCAGATATTTTTTGTGAATTAATTACAAGGAGATGAACACAAATTATGACTACTACCGTTCGGGTAATGTTTATTAATACTATAAACAGTAAAAAAGAAATGATTTGAATATTATATACATATGTATGACAGCGCTACAGTCGTCTGATATGTAGGCCTTTTTTTGGAGTCGCTGTAATTTTGCAGTGATTCTGTCCGTAAAAAATTTAATTGTGAAATATCCTCTGAAATTTATACTTTGCCCTGGCCCCTATTTTGCCCTGAACCTATTGAAAAAGAAAAAAATCAAAATTATAAAAATGGTGGCTGCAAAACGGCAAATTTTAAAGAAACGTCATTTTTCGCCACGGAAAAGAGCCATTCTATTTTTTTTTTTTTGACAAACCGGAAGTTTTTACAGACTTATGCGTAGGTTCAGGTCGTAACTAGACATGTTTCATACATGCTGAATTTTTTTCAATTCAACTGACACCTCCGTTTTTTCCCAATCACTGCAAAACGAAGAGGAAATATGATTCCGAGAAAAACGCGCTTAATGTTTCGAAAGAGGAATCTAGTCTACCTGCGTGCGCGCAGAAACGGTTTATGGCGCGCTCGACCTTTTCGGCTGTAAAATCCTCAATTTTGCGAATTTTAACATAAACCAAGCGGCATTTTAATCGGAACGGGTGGTAGTTTCGAAAAATGCGACAAAAAAAATCGAGTTTCTGACTGCCTAGTCCCCTTAAGGCGGAGGAGCCGACGTATCGACCTCGATTTCCGATCGAGATTTCTACATGTTGGAACGTCGAAGGACAAGCGCAGCGGGAGGCGGGGAGGCAAACAAGGTGGGGAAGCGATTGGAAATGACGACAAACTGGAATGCTGGCGCGAGAGAAAAAGATCGGCGCTCCTGCGCCGCGTTTCCAGCCGTTCCGGGCCGAGTCCCGACAGCGAAATTTACTTAGGACTTTTCCCATTTCTCGTCCCACTTTTGCGGACGAGACACGGCGCTTCGATCGCCGTCTAAAATCGAGCCGACTTATGGTTGCTCTCTCTGAAAGCCATCACAAAAGCAGGCCGGTCTTATCGATCAATTGAAATGGATGCCGGGCGAGACGTTATCGTCTACCCGTTTGCTACGTGAATTGGCCGTGTCGGTCCCGACCGGCTGCCTGGAATACCGTCTCGATCACTGTTCCTCCGCTGTTGCTGCGAAGAGCGATCGAAAGCCCGTGCAAAAATTCCCGCGTCGCCGGGGGAATATCACGGGAAATACTTTTAACGCGAGGGGGTACGTAAGAGTCGCATACCGATTTAATTACAAACTCCCTCTTTATTGCGAGATATTCGTACAAAAAACGCGATAGCGAAGCAGCAGAGGCCTGCGGAGAATTCTGCGAGCCGCTACAAGGGAATTTACTTATCGCCTTTTCCTTCTTTCTGTCGCCCTCCACGTTAGCCTCTTCCATAATAAATTCCTTTACGGCGGAGCTCGTGTATCGTGTCATCCCCTCGACCCGGCAAGCGAGCGAAGCACCTGCGCTCGAGCAGAGTTCGAATTCAGGATTCATTAGGCTGGTAGCTGTCGGGTATTCGAAGAACTAAGTGGCATCGCGCTATCGGAGCGGAACGCTCGCGAGGAAAGTAGTGGACGATTAAAGCCAGCGTCCCCTAAGGGAACGCGATCTCCGTGAATGATTCCAAGGGTGACTCGATGCAGTCGGAGTAAGCCAGGACGCAGTCGCCCCCAGATCTTCCCAATCGTTCCGCTTCCTGATACAATTCGTCGACGCTCCGGTGACTGGAATTGGCTGTCCCCGGCAAGTCCTCCGTCGGCCTGATCGAGGAATTTTCAAATCTTAAATAATCGGTTCAAAGGGGGCTGGAATCGCGTCGATAGCAAACAGCGAGTATCGGCGGTGTTATCGACGTTGGATGCGCGCGATAGGCCGGATTACGCCGATAGAGATTCCAGGATCGCCTGTGTACACCGGGGCGAACAGCCGCAAAGCGAAAACCTGCGCGGAAACACCTTCCGTTCGGGGCTTAACACGCCGCGCCTAACTTTCCTGCAATTAGAGCACTGCCCCTGGCACAGTCGCAATTTCGTTTCGCGTAGCGAATCTGTGCCTGGAGTTTGCAACCGCCGGTCAGCTCACGTGCTTGCTAGGAGGCTTTCCCAACTATCGCCGGGCCGAAAATCGCGGAAAGAAATTAACCGTGGGGAGCAGCGATGCCTCTTGCAGCAGCCCGGCGCAGGTGTCTCTAACGACGCCCTTTAACATCCCCGGACGAGTCTCCGCTCGTACAGCATCGATTCGGTAAATTTTCCTAGACTACTTACTACTCGTTACACCGCGCCGCTGTCCCACTTTGTACCGTTAGCGAGCAGGACAGCCATTAAGGGCCTCCAAGGGAATTCATTAACCGGAAGCTCCCCAAGAAATGAACTTCGTTTGGGGATGTGCGCGCGTCGGGTGGCCGCGATTCGTCCCAACGAACTTACGTTAAAATTAAGTGGATCACCTCCTCGAAGACGTCTTGGCGTGTTCTGCCAAATGGGGTCTCCGCGAGCTCGCAAATGGTCCTTAAAAGGCATTCCCTGCCGTCCCGCCAGCCGTGCCTGCACACGGAACGTTCAATTTTAATTTCCAACCGTAGTTCTTTCACGCCCTAGCTGTGTATTTATTTCTCCACCTTCCCCTTCTCGCCCCTCGACGCCCACCCTCCCGCCCCTTCGCTCCATCCCTCCCGCGCACTTCAAGCGCGGCCAGCAAGTAATTTTATTAAAGGAAGTCGCGCGCCACCGGCTCCACGGAAAACCGTGCGGCCGCGAAAGGATATCGGTTTTATAAAACGGTAAAAGGGAAGTCTTAAACTCGCCCCGAGTAGAGAATCGGGGAACTTAATTACTCCGCCGTTTACGTCGAATGGAAGCGTTTACTGTACGAGCTTCCAAGGAGGTAGTTCGCAGGAGTTTTCGATCCCACGTGGTAACGACACGTTTCATGCGGCGCCACCTTCTTCCCGTCGCACCCCGAGTCATCCCCGACGTTTCATTAACTTTCTCAAACTTTCCAGCCGCGGAATTGTTCCGCGCGCTTTGCCCTCCCCGCGCCACCCCGGCGGCATTGTAATTGCCTTACGTTCGAATTAATTTTACATTCAAGTTCGCGCCCGTGTCACGGCCCCCGGACCCTTTGATCCCGCAGCCTCCGCGAGGCGCCGGGAATGCCCTTCGTTGCTCCCAAGGGCGATCGTTCTGGGAATTGGTAGCGTTTCATCTGGTTAAAGCGCCGCCGGGAACCTTTAAGCAGATAACTACGTCCGCCGTCAGGCGGTCTCTTTTCCAAGGTAGAAATGCTTACTCCGTCGGAGGTTCGGCAGGCTCGCCAGCGCGAATCCCGGGGACTCACCGGTTCAGCAAACTTTCGATGATCGCGTAAGTGTCCCGAAGATTCAGATCCCTCATCTGCCGGGCGGGTATTATTGTAGGCTCGAGCTCCGACAAGTTCGAGGGAACTTTATAATTGAATTGGAATGCGGACGAGAACACCAGGCTGCCCCTTTTGCTCATGGAAATCGGCACTGAGACGCCCACCGTAAGCTGGAAAACGGAACAGGCAGACGTGGATGAGAGGGATCCCCCCGTTCGGCGAGGCAACTTTCCGAGCCGCGCTGGGAAAGAATCGCGCGGGGGAACCGGGGGGGGGGGGGAGGGGTGGCTGGCTTGGTTACCGAAACCGAACTTGTCCTGGAAGTTCGATGCGTGTCGAGGAAAATCGCGGCTCGGCTTTAAACCGTGGAATATAGTTTGTTGTTAGTGGAAGCCACCGCGGGGGTGCGTCGCCCCGTGCACCGCAACGATGGTAAGTTGTGAATGGAAAGATAGCGATTATGATAACCCGATTAAGGGGTGGGATAGAAGATGGCTCGTTAAACGAGAGGAGCACGAGAGGAATCTTATGAAATACCAGTGGCGGACTGGGTCTAAATATTGGCTGCCACAACTATAAGACTGTCGTTCAATTTTTATAAGAAACTAGCTGACCCATTACCCGGTTTCACCCGGGAATTATTTATGATGTTTGAAAAATGTTTGAAAAATAAAGAAGCCTAAACCAAAAAAATAAATAGCCTATAATCTAATCTAGGACGTGTGTAATGTATATTCAGAATTTCAATGAAATCCGTTCAGCCGTTTAGGCGTGAAAGAAGGACAAACAAACAGACAACGTTTCACTTTTATATAGGTATTAGTAAGGATAACGTATGCGTCGACCTCGCATAACCCGCAGCAGAATTATTTATTCCAGTGTAAGACGCGCTTTTTCTTCCACAATCTTTGGTATTTTCTTATAAAGCATCTATACTTACAGCCTGTTTCGCTGCAATTTCGTTCACATATTTATCCACGTTTCGGGAATGTTTACAAATTTTACTAGAGAGAAATAATTAAAATTTGTGGCAGTTGACTTTCGGTGCGTTTATTTAAATCATCCCGCTTCCGAGCCCCGAATGCTACGCCTTTAAGCTTCATCTTCGTGATTGCTTATTCAACCGTTTTATGAAGACCTCTTATTAAGAACGAATCAGTCGTCGTGTCACAGCATCGTCGAACGAGGAGACACGTTCCTCGCTACCATCTTAGACGGGAGACATTAAGAATTCACTGCAAATAGAGAGGCGATCTAATTGCAAGGAGACTCGCGAAGGAGTGCTCGTTATCCCGGCAGCGGGATTAATAAGTTTCAGCTCCGGTCTACTATCCTCGTTCGTTCACTCGAACGGTGGACAGCCGGCGGGTGGTGGTAGAGCTGTAATTATTCGAATAATTCGAATAATTTCGAATACGAATAATTTCTTCGAATATTCGAATATTCGAACATTCGAACTTCGAACCTTCGAATATTCGAACGTTCGAATATTCTGCTCAATCGAATTTCTGATTGTACCGAATAGGAATCTGAACATGAAATATTTGTTCA
The DNA here is from genome assembly GCA_946251845.1 of Andrena fulva. Lineage (NCBI taxonomy): Eukaryota > Metazoa > Arthropoda > Insecta > Hymenoptera > Andrenidae > Andrena > Andrena fulva. The sequence goes on along the minus strand of OX276329.1, from coordinate 51,780,171 downwards.
CAGTTTATCGTGAAATTCTTTTCATATTGGCCTTCACAATTATTTGTTTTTCAAACGATAAATTTGGAATTTTATTAATCATTGGTTCTATGAATTTTGCAACGAAAAGTATAAATTCTATTTAAATTTAGGGACCTAGGGTATTTAAAATGTTTAAATGTTGAATCATAATGCTCATTAATAGCAATAGTAGTTAAACGAGAGTTAATCGAGTCTTACAATCCTGAGAGAAAGGAGAGACATTCGCGCGTGTGGGGGTAGGTTACAGAAACAAAGAATAAAATTGCTATTAATTAGTAAGATGGTGTCTGTAAAGCTTCCTACAAAAAAGTCTGCTTATACAGTTTGTCATCCGCTTATGATGGGACACGGGTGGGCCTAGAGGAGAGGGCCCTTGGCCGATTCCGTCGGGGTTGTCCACTCATTATTATAAAAATAATACTAATAACTGATGGTTGTTTTCGTTTCAAAATATATAAATTTACCGAAGATTAATAAAGTTAAAAATTTATCGATTGAGAAACAAATAATTGTAAAGGCCAATATGAAAAGAATTTCACGATAAACTGTGAATAAATATCTCATGTTCAGATTGGTATTTGGTGCAATCATAACTTCGAAAGATCCGAATATTCGAATATTCGAATATTCGAAGGTTCCAAGTTCGAAGTTCGAATATTCGAAGTCGAAGTTCGAATATTCGAAGATTCGAAGTTCGAATATTCGAAGGTTCGAATATTCGAAGAAATCATTCGAATTCTGTGGTATTCGAATATTCGAATATTCGAATACTTAGATTATTCGAATATTCGTTAGAGCCCTAGGTGGTGGTAAGAGGGGTGTTGAAAAGAATTAGCCGGTGAATAGATACCTGGAACATAGTTTTCGGCGGGTACAGGAGGAGGCTCTCGTTGGTCCAAAGGAGGGAGCATGAAATCGCTACCATCAAGCAGAACGGTCGAGGCATGTCGGGATCCACGGCACTTAACGCTGCGGGAATATATCGATCCCGAGTTCAAATCACTGTTCAACGAACTACCCGCGAGTGGCCCTCCTCTGTGCACGCGTCCACTTTATGGCCGCGCGATAATGAGCAGCGGAGCTCGCGGCCCGCGGTCGTGTTTGCGCTCGACAAACGTTCGCGATTCGAAATTACGGCCGGGGCGAAAAAATTCGCCGCTGTCCCTAGACACGAATTACCGCGGCCTTTTTTTCTCTCCGCGCGTCGCGTTTCCGAACGGCGCTGCTGTCGCGCCCGGGAAATCTGCATACGCCCCCGCGCGTGATTATGGAAATCGCAAGCACGCGGCGCGATCGACCGGCTGTCTTAATTAACGCCGCCACGATTCCCGGTGGCACGCGGACTCCGCGGTATTGATTTTAAAAATTTTCAGCCCACCGCCGCAGGATCCCGGCTCGTTGTGTGTACGCTCGCATAAACTAAAGTGCGCGGGGCAGGGGAGTTGGTGCTGGAGCGCTGAAATCGAGCGGGGGAAGTCGTAAGGAAACAGAGAAACTTGCGAGGCAAGTTTCTGCGAAGTTGTAAGCGGGATGTTCGCAATTTTTCAGGGAAAACCTGTGTCCTCGGCGCGGCTTCGTTCTCGGAATAGGAATCAATCGGGGAAGTGGGCACGGTTAAATTTCATCCCCGCCGAGACCTCGTTACGATAATAAATAATCAACGAGGCAATCTTTTAAAGCATATTACACTCCGAATGTCGAATGGAATTTGTCGCCGCGGAGAAGCGACGCCGTTTCCACGGAGGGGTCGCGTGGAAATTTGTGTGTTCACCAGCCGCTTAAGCATCGATCGGGCCGTGGAATCGCAAAGGTCGACCGACAGAAACGCGTTTTATCGGAGTATTCAGCGGCTGCTTGGGGAACCGGCGCGAGATTCATCGGCGCATCAGCTTAACCCCTGCTGGCGATAGCACAGTAAATCCAATAATTGCCCGGGCCAGGCCGTTAAGCAGCTTTAATTAATTCCGTTTCCAGCGTGGCGCGATTAACGATCGAAGTTGAATTAAAATCTCATCCCGTGACACTCGCTCCGAAAGTTTGCCCGCCCTCCAGACCGCCTCCGTCGTGTCGCATCCAAGCATTCGCCCTTTCTAATCCCTCGGCCCTTCCCTGCTCAACAAAGCAAAAACCGTGCGCCTACCGAGGACAAAGGTGCTCGCTGGAGCCGAGTCATGCGTTCCGCGGCTCCAAGGAATTTGTTTCTCTTGCCAGAAAGCGCTGCGGAATATCGATGGAGACTGCGAGGGGCACTTGCGCTTCTTTCGAGAATTCCTCGGAACGACACCGGCGCCGAATCACGTGGATTCGATACGAATGACGGGAATCCTGATCCCTTTGCCTCGGTACCATTTCTGTCTTCCTACCTCAGCCGCCGCCGCCCCCCTGTTCCTTGGTCTTCTCGAGGTTCGCGGAAATTTGCCGGGAAATGCAGGGGGAAGCTCTCCGGTTGCTTGGACATTTGGAAGCGACCTTGCGACCCTTTGTGGAGAATCAATTTCGGGGAGGTGAGTTAAGGCTCGAAGATAACGCGGGCCCGTACGCTCCGCGCTCCCGTTCCCTCCGAATGCAAACGGCATAACGGATGCGGAATCGAAAATCCCTTGGCTCGTCTTTTATTTCACCCTTCTCGCTGATACTCTATCCGGGCGCGCTGTACACGGGGCGTTCGATCGATTCCGGCTTCTGCTTCCTCGGGTCGGGGCACGTGGGATCGACTCTAATAAAAACGGGTGTAACTAGAAAGGAATGCGGGGGACGCGAGTTTGTTTTAAAGCACTGACGGAAAGCGAGGGGGTGTATTCGACGTTCGATAAATCGGGGAAATTTCGATATCCCTCTCTTATTTAGGGAAGGAACGCGAGCGTTCGCGCGGGCGGGAGAGGACACCGATTGCTCCTCCAACAACTTCGATCGTTGGTTCGTCCATTGGCGGAATTAAACCTGACACCGCTCGCGGAATTTCGATTCACCCTCGAAAATCCGCCGCCCGTGAATCGAGCGTGACCGTTTGAAGGATGCGTCGAACCGCTGGTCAAAACAACCAACTGGGGGATGAAAAGGAAAACAAGGACAGGGGCGAGAGGCAGAGTAAACAATGGGCAAGCTGCGAGAAATTCGGGAGGACAGGATTTTCGGGGGCAAGTCCGCGGAGATCGATAGGTTTCCTGATAGCACGCATCCCGGGGACCCTTTCTTCTTCATCGACACACGCCGTATTTACATCCCTCCGCTTCGCCTTATTTTACGTTCGCGTGCCTCGTAAAGACCCCCGTAATGACGGCCCCCCGCAATAAAAGCGGTACCTACGCCGGAAGTAACGCGCTGACGTCGAGGAAAATAGTAAAAGCGGTGCCATTTGTCTTTATTCGGTGACGGCACGCTTGTTCCCCGGGTGCTTTATGCCTCTCGGTATCCCAGAAAGCTGGCCGCGAGGAACTGTCGCGCGGCAAGTTCGGATATTCCCGGCGAAACGAGTCGCGCCGCGCGTTAGCCTCGTTCCAGGATATCGCGGGGGTTCGGAGAACGCTTAGGGAACTCGGAGAAAGCTTGCTAGGTGCAAGGGGTTGCGAGGGGTAGGACGGCGGGGTAAAGTAGAGACGTTCCAGAGGCCCTGAATTTTTAAAGCACGCCAAGACGTGATTCGATTACGCTGCACCCACGGGAACACGGTCCCTTCAGAGTCTCCTCATTAATTACGATCGCCCCTTACCTGCGAGGCCGCTCCGCGGGACCATTGTTTGATTAAAGGGCAGGACTTAGGCCATCGTTCCCTCGCTCCGCCGTCTACCGCAGATTCGCTGCGCTCGGTATGTACTTTGTGCGGGCGGCTAATGGTTTTCGCGAGATTCCTCGAGGTCCCCCGGTTTCGAAGAGTCGCGTAGGTCAGTGGACGCGGGAAAATTCGGTGGCGGCGAATATTTATGAGAATTTATGAACGGTCGACTGCGAGAGCGAACGCGGCCAAAGTTGCCGCGGAGAGCTATGTTCATTCTCATTCCGCGCGATCCGCAAACTGGATTTGACTGGGGGGAGGCGTAAAGAAAAGAAAGGGAGCGAGGATGAAAAGAGCGTATCTTTTCTCGCGGCAGAGAGATATCTCGCAGTCTGGCGGGGAATCCAAAGCGCCCTCCGCGAAGGGTTGGCCATTTTCTCCTCCCCCGTCTTCATTCTTCCGTCGTTACTTTCTGCCGGCGCTCTGAAGAACTCGAATGAAAATACCGCGCGGGAGGAGCACGTCTCGCGGAATCGTTCGCACTATCGTGGCTTCGTAGCAGACCGGAATAGTAATGAAGGAACTAGAGACGTCCGTCCAGGCTGGACTGATTTTACAGTCGTTCCACTCGTTCATCCATCCTGGCACATCCAGTACAACTGCACGGACATCCGACGCGCCTATTAACGTCCCGCGACTTTGGGCCGTGGAACTATTAGTAGGCGGATCGAGAGTCTTCGGGGAAACGTGGTATCGGGAGCGAGGAGAGCAGGCTCTCGCCAGGAGAGAACTAATGGGCACGGGGGACATTCTGCATTCCCACGATGCCTTTCCTGCAGCTCGCGACGTATAGTTTCTTCTGTCGCGCCGCTTGTTACTCGGTGAACCAGCATTCCAAGCTCGGAAACGTTGCCTGCAATTTTACCAGAATCTCGCGCGATCGGGGTTGGTGGAGGTAATAATGAGGAATTGGACCCTTCCTCGTGAGATTCGCAGGAAGAATGTGTTCCTTAATGTACCCTATGCTACAATAAATTCTTGCGAAGATGAGACAGTATGAGACAGTTTGTTACGGTTACTCTTGACACCCCCCTTTTATCTGCTTCAACACCATTCCTGCGCTACAGCTGATCGATGTCACAGATTAGAGAACACAGTTCGCGATGTTGCACGTCAGATTTCGCACACTACACTTCACGCAGCATACATCATACTTTAGCCTCAGTTGCGACTCGTGCATTGTTTCAGAACTCTGACAACATTGGCTTACGGTGCGGCAGAATATGGTAAGTAGTTGTACGGTAGGTAGTATATAGGTTCTCACAAAAGCGACACAAAGTTGCGAGTGACAACTATTTTCGACAATGTTGCAAATGGATTTCAGTGTTCAGAAGCCAAAATCAGGGTTTGCAACTTTGTGCGTTTCCCCGGAGGCGTGATTCCGGGTTGCAACTTTGTTGCAGGTGCAGAAATCGCGTGGATGAAAACGGACAAGCTATTTTCCGTTTGTTGCAGCTGCAAGAGAAGCAGAATTTCGCCCTGCACCTGCAAAAACTCGAAATGTCACCTCGAAACTTCTCTTGCAGGTGCAAGACCCGCGAGAGAGGTAGATTTTCACGCTGCACCTGCAAAAACGAAAAAGTCCCCGCATCATATGACCCACAAATTTTGGTTTTCCCACGAAATTTAGAGTTCTAACTGGCCCACAAGCCAAAATAAACTTGCCTTTTCCCACAAATCATACTTTTCCCCACAAAAACCAAATTTTCGACCCCGCAACTGCTCTCGCAGATGCAGCGCGAGAGTCTGCCTCTCTTGCAGGTGCAAGAATCGTGCAATGAATTTCGGAACAAGCCGTTTGAGATGCCGCACCTGCAAGAGAAGCAAATTTTTGCGCTGCACCTGCAAGAGAAGTTGAGAGGGGAAATTTCGGGTTTTTGCAGGTGCAACATGTTTTGTGTTATGTCTTGTGCGTTGTGTATTGGGTGAAGTTTCAAGTGTCAACTATGACGTGTCGAGGTTTAAAGTGTGCAGGGTTTTGTGTATTGCATTTTTACGAGAATCTAATTAAACTACTTACCATATTATTCATCCAAGTATCATCCAACCATTTATCTCATTGTTTGTCCAAGTGTGAAGTGTGAAGTGTGAATTGTGTGTCGTGTTCTGTAACTCATGGTGTGGCTCAGGGATACCGTGGGAATGGTGTAGAAACCACGTATGTCATGTTTCCAATAGCTAACCTGTTCTAAATCATCACAAGAAATATTCGTTCCTCAATAAGCTCATGGAGTTTAATCCCCATAGCTCGATCTTATGAATAAACAACCCATACAATCCCACAAGTACTCACAATGCCCCTTATAACTCTTTTCCGTACAACCCTCTATAATATATTCCTAACAGTTTAAATTTTCTAAAGAAATTGAAGCAAAGAATGTAATACCAAAGTGTGATAAGGAGTTGTTCGGAAGTCAACATTTTATTCAACACCTTTAATCACAACTTGTCAGGTTTGCGCACAATTAGTTATACTAATATATACTTGGTTACTCAAACTTAAATTTAATTCAGAGCGAACATGTCTCGCTGTGCATCTGCTATTCATTTACATCATCTGTACATCCCACTCGTTTAAATATGCAATACGCTGGTCGATAAGCGTGCACGATATAAACTACCTATATTGAAAATAAAAGTACATCGATCTGAAACTGTCCAAGAAAGATATCCGATAGCCGGCGTCGACGAAACAAACAAAAGGGATGAAATTGGGCGGCGGGGCTCCGTTCACGCCGCTAACGAGTGGGATTTCACGGGACGGCTGACTGGCGGTCCTCAAGGTGGAATCCGGATTTCCGGTCGGCGGTCATGTGATCACCGCGGAGAACACCTCCAGCACACTTCTGCGGCATTCTGGATAAAGGGCGTGGCAGTTTTCTCCCGACACCTGCTCGCCCAAACTCTCGGCCGCCCTGTACTCCCTGTCCCGGTACTCGTCGTATTCCTCCTCGGTGCTCGAGGGCCTGGAATCCCACGAAATTCACGCGTCTGTGTTCCCGGGGCGAAAGATTACAATTCTCCGGCAAGCCGGAGGAAACGGGGTGGAAAAGAATTCGGGATAGGAGGGGGCGGCTTTGGCCGTTCGCGGGGATCGATAACGCGAGCGAGGATAGGGCGAGAAACCCGCCAAGTTATTTCGCGCCCCTCTCAGCTAATTGGCATCGCGTTCTGCGGACATTGTTTAATCCCCCGCTACTCCCGGCCCGCGCCATTGTAATCCACTTGTTATTTATTGTGTCCTCGCAACTTTGCCCACGTTTACCTCGAATTTTCGTGTAATCTTCCCGTTAAACCTCGTTCGAGACTTATGACGCGTCGCGCCGAGTTATTTCGCACTGCGTTGCATTACGTTACATCGCGCAGCATATTTCCAGTTAGCGAGCGCGAGTCTAGGGAAACTGGGAGTCGCGATGGAGGTCGTTCGACCGCGACCTTTCTCACATCTCCATTTAACCCTCCGTAGTCGCGCCCTATAATCAGAAATTGGTCGCGCGTGGTTCACTGCAGCCCCAGCGTCATTTTTCAGTTACCATTTTCGTATGTTCGATAGGGTAAATCCGGGAGACGCGGTCGACCTAATATAAAATGGCTATTAAAACTAATATAGATATTACTTATTTTATCAGAACAAACCTAATGTGTTCAGAATTTTATGCCGATTCAGAAAAGACAATACAGTAATTCGTCGATATAAACCCGACGATCGGGGCTGGCGGCGGGCGTACGTCGCGATGTAGACACGATTCCGTCCGGCCGAGAAATTCGAAGAGCGAGCGAGAGGGGACGAAACGGTTGCCGTCGACTCTTTCGTTCTCTCACTCTCGACTGAAGGATTCCAAGAAATGGTGGGGATAGTGAGCGGGACTATTACGCATGGTAAAAACGGGACAATAACGACGAATTACTGTATTTACTGTAAAACGGGTTGAAAACTGAAGTGATGACATCTGACCACCTCCCCCGAGGTGCCGGGAGAAATGGTTTTCGTCGTTGGCAGAGACCACTCACATAATTATTCATGGAAAATTAACAAAGGATAAAGCAAAATTATTTATGAGTGAATACAACTACGGATTCATTGATATTTAATTTGTTTACGCTAAACAAGTAAAGAACACATCAAAGAAAAAGTGAATTACCTACTGGCGATTAGCAAGGCAAATGAATACAAAAGTGAATAAATAAACTAAATAAACAAAAATAATAATAAAAAATAAAAAAATCATAACTCGACCATCTCACCTTTCTGCAGCGAGACATGGTCTTCTCGTTAGCTTCGAGAGGAAGAGTTAATATGGCCAAATACTTTGGCTGCATTGTCCCTCAATATCTCTACTATCTTATTATTCCAAACATTAAAGGAAAATAAACTTAGAAGTATATTTTAAATACGATTCTGTACAACCGGTGTTTGACAAAAGAGGTTAAATGTAACATCAATTTACCTTTTATACCCTATAAATCCAGAAAAACACAAGGAAGCGAAATAACGTTATTCATTCAACTATTTGGCTTCTAGAGAAGTAATTGGTCTGCACTTTAATGCATTTGTACGTATAGAGTCTGAAATATAGCGACACGACCAACTCTCCGGCCCGACCGCGTCTCCCGGATTTACCCTAACTGTACATTCGTAACACTCAAGCAATCATGTGTCTAATAGTCTTGTTATAAAAATGTAAATTCTGATAAATTGAAATTTGTATTTGAGAGAAACAGTCACAGTGGTGTCCCCCGTTAAGATTCCCGAATAATAGTAACGCGTGAATGTTCAGTAGTCTAATCGCGGTTCCGCTACTTACTTGAAGAAGACCTGCAGCAGTTGTCCCAGCAAGCCGTGTCTACCGTCGAAAGGCGCGGATGCAGCTTCGCAGATGGCCTTCAGCAGACAGGCTTTCCCCCCAAGTCCATACATTTCTGCCACTTTCTCCAGCGTCTTGTAGACGTCCCACCTGCTCTTCTTCTTGCGAGCGTAGTAGACCCCGGGAGCGGTGTAATCCGTAGCGTTGCTCGGCATCTCGTACACGATTTTCGAGAACAATCCGACGATGATGCTCTCGCGGTCCAGTTGCAGCGGCGTGCCCAGCCCGAAGATCAACTATCGACGGGACAGTACGCGGCGTTAACTCTGTCAACGACCACTCCGCTATTCCCGGCCCTTCGGATTCCCCGTAACGGGCAGAGCGGCGGGGAAACCGGCCGGAAATACCGAAACACTTGCCAGCGAAGCGTTCTCCATCACGCGGGGCGTTCGAACGAGTAACAAGAAGCTTCGGCACATTTACTCCCCGCCGTATCTCCGTTTCGCCAGGTGTCTGTTTACCCTCGACCCCGCCCCGGATACCTAGGGGCGCGATTCGATCGGAAAATTCGCCGTTATGGCGGTTGCACGCGGCGGGGCGACAGATCTGCAGAGGAAATTGGACGAACTTAGATGAGATCGGGTTAAAATCAAATGGTGTCCGCTCCGGGGTGGGAAACGGTTCGAGGAGCTGCTTCACCGCGTATCTCTGCCAGATGCCCGTGAAAGTGACCGCGATGGCGGAAGTGGCTCTGGCACGGGGCGCGGGAGGCTGGCGGAATAGATTAGAAGGGACGCCGCAAAGAAACCGCGATATTAACTATTACCCGGAGTACCTAAATGTTGCGAGGGCGGAGGAACTTCGAAATGATTAAAAGAGAACGCCAGGATCTGCTCGCGTCCAGGATCGATCGGACTTGGAATCTCTGCGGATACGGAGCAATTAGTGCTATTGAAGCGGGGCTCCGAGTGGTGTATCGCCGGTACTCCGCGTGTGTATACTGTGCACGTGTGTATATATCGATCTCGATTGGCAGCGGGCCGACGGTCGATGCAAAAACGCTATACGCCCTTGCAGCGCGCCCTCCGCGAATCTCGTTAAACTGTCCTCCCCAGACGCGCGGCCCGAAACGATTCTCCGTGGAAATTCGCGGTTTTATCGAAAATTCATACCGGGGCCATGATGCCGGCCGTACGTGTGCATGAATATGTATACGGTGAGCCAGCCAGCACGCAACCGGGGCGCACACACGCCGAGCCGCGGACGGAGGGGTAACATCCCCCACCTGGGGGTAGAAATTGGATGAGCCCTGAAAGGTCAGGTGGGATGTGTTCCGCGGATATCGGGACGGGAAGATGGGAATCGAAATACGCCGCGCACTTGGCCGAGGGCCGCCGAAATAGGTTATTACTTGCTGGCCAACCTCTGGTAATTGCCCATCTTAATCGAGAGAATAGATTTTTCGGCGGACCGGTCGGCCAAGGGGTTTTGGCACGGCTCGTCGAGCTTCCCTCGCGAATAGTTTGGATACGGAACAGCTACTGGGTGGCACGAGCGTTTGCAGCGACGGGTCCCTTGGCTTGAGAAAAGTTCGCTTATTTTTAAGTGACTTCGAAAAGGAGGAGGTTATAGATTCGAACCGTATGTATTTTTTTTTATGTTTGTCTCCGCGTAATTCCTCCGCATATGAACCGATCTTGATCTTTTTTTTTATTCTAAATCAATATTAGCAAACAAATTTTGCCAGTTCTGGTTAATAAAGACTATTGTCACCTAATTATTATTATTTTATGTCAAATAAAATATTTAGAAAAATTAAACTGTTTTAAAAGGAAATAAAAAATGCACTAAAAAGTAAAAAGTAATTCCTTCCCTTATTTAATCTATGACTCTCAATTTTTTATGTCGGCGCCTCATCATTTGCGCTGTGTAAATCTGGCGCCGACTTAAAAAATTGAGAATCATAGATTAAATAAGGGAAGGAATTACTTTTTACTTTTCAGTGCATTTTATTTTTTTTATATCGGTTTTATTTATTTTTTTAATTTTGTTTATTAAAAACTAATCTTTATTCAGTTTATACTAAAAAACTGAATATCTTTAAATTTCTAATTAAATTATGCATACCTGTAAACTTGGCCATTTCTCGAAATTGCATCCCCCCTGGAAAAAAGTCTGCGGACACCCTTGCCGAGTGTTCTAAGCGAGCGGTTCGATTGGATCGAGTAGACCGATATTTAGGGAGAGGAAGTGCGTGAAATTTTTCCGCGGGAATATTAGAGTGTTCCTCGAAAAAACACCCTCGGCGGAAAATTAAATCCAAGATTTTGAATCCGTGCTTTTCGCGACCGTCCACTCGCGCAAAACGGTGCCCAGCGTTCGAAGTGGCCGAACGACCGAGTCGAAGCTGCAGCTCCGTGTGCCACTGGTCACGCCCTCGTTCATCCTATCAAGCCGAACGGTTGTAATCCTCGCGACGACCGTTTCCAAACACGCCGGATGGAAAATTGGATGAGCCTCGGACATGTGGCTCGAACGGGAATTATTCAAGGAGCGGTGGTGCGGGTTACGGCAGCGTAAACGTTGCACGATTCCACGCGAGCAGAACGGCTGCCCGGGAACGTTTCTCTTTCGGGATAATTCAAGCGAATGGATAATAATCAGGGCGGACCCGCCGCGGGTGCCGACAAAGCTCCTCCGGGGCGACATCCGCGGAGCTTTTCAGCTTCCGCGCGCGCTTAACGGCGCCAGACGGTCGATGGTAATGGGCACTCGTTTTTACAGCTCCGAGATCGCTCGTTATCGCTCGCTCCTGGGCCTGCGATGGAAACGCGATCGTGTCCTCCTTTCTCCCCGCGTTCTCCTCGCGAAATTGATTCGCGACTGTTCCCGCGCCATCGGCAAGATGGAAAACGGCGAGTCTCATGCAACGTGCAACTGTATAATCTTCTGCAGATTTCTAACGGAGCTCGGTCCACCCGCAGCGCCGCGACCCTCTTCGATTACAAACCACCGAAATCGAAGGAACGCGTAACGAGCGAAAGGAGAGTCCTCTGCCGCTCAATCCGCCGGCCGGGGTCTCTAGTTGCCCGCCTCGAGGGAGCGTGGAAAAACCAGGGGCCGATCACGAGCACTCGAGCGACGGGCGACTGAATCCTCGATTGGCCTCGGATGCGGTTCATTATCCTCATCAAGCTTCATCTACGTACCAGAAGCTCGCCGGGTTTCGGGAAAACAAGAGCCCTGGCGCGCCGCGAGGGACTTTCGATCAGGCTGCCAGCGTGCCTCGCCTCGGACTCCTCGCCGTTCCCGTTCTCCAGGGCCTGTGCCAGACACCGCGACAACCAAACGAGCAACAGCGTCAGCAAGACGCCTGTCCCAGTCATCGGAGCCAGCTTCCCCAAGCCCCCAGCGATCGTCTCAACCCACGTAGCACTGGCGAAAGAGGTGAACTGTAATCGCGTCGAGCTGTCCGTTCCGTTCCTACCGGACTGCCAAACGCCCACGGCGGGACGCTTGCCACGTGGAGGCTGCGACGACCAGCCGAAAGAAATTACCGCGATAACGGGCAGCGCACGTGCGCGCGATAACTGGTCCCGCTCCCAGCCGTCGAATCTGTGCAAATATTTCCCACGAAGGACAAGCCTCTCCAATATAAGCTGTTTGACACCCGGCGGCCCTGCTAATTCGCGGGACTAACGCTCTGGTAACGGGACGCCTCGTTAACGTGCCCGCGCAAGGCCGCCCGTTTGGTCTTTCATTAGGACTTTGTTTGGACTTTGAATTTGCCTCGCGACGTCTTTGATTCTCGCTGATGAGCTATTCCACGTCAAAACGGATAGGTGAAAAATTTAGTTTCACCGATTCTCTTCAAAATTACAGCATTTGTCGATAACCTTGCAGAAACAAAGCATACTGAATTTTAAAGGTCAAATAGTTTTCGAAATATTTAATGTTAAAGTTTTAAAAATTGAAACATAATCGGCTGACGCGTCATCAGTTAAACTGTAATATCTCGGTCATTTTGAAAGATAATGCCTCCGGCTTGGGCTCATTTTAAAGCTGAAGGAATGTTTTCTTAACCCGTATATAGAATATTTTGTTTATTGTTAATAAACTTAACAGTAATCGATGTCAAAGCTTCAAATCGCGATTTGACGTCGTTCCCACCCACGATCCGGCTTGAAAAAAATACCATTCGATTCGTTGAGCCTTCAGCTAATAAATGCGTTTTTCAAAAAAGTGGAGAGATTTTGGGAACAGTCAACAAAAAAATAAAACTTATGTGGGATCAGGAACCCCCATACCATAAGAGGCGGATACGGAAGAACGAGGATGGGGAAGTCGGCGGTAGCCGAGGTGGTTAAGGGGGGAGACCACTGTAACGGTCCGAAATGTAAGGGTCTTTTCGGGAATTTATTTCAACCAAACAACGCAAGTAAATCAATGTATTGCTCAGTATAGTTAATAGTGTACATATCGAAGGGTAAGAAAATTTTTTTTCAATCAAATTCATAAATCCGTTTCCTGTATACTCTTCGTCAAAATTTGCACTGCGGCAAAAACATCCTAGTCGCGTTGACAGTGCCCAGGCCATATGGTTAATCCGAATTCAAAAACACAATAATATTTAGAAACTAGAAGCCTGCCTCTATTACGTGACGATAAAAAAAAGTCAAAATTGTAAAAAATTACAAAATGGCGGACCATTGAAAAAAAAATCATGTTTTCGGGGTACAAAATTGGGGAAATGTTAATAAAAAAAATAGAAGCAGGTCGAAAATTGAAAAAAACTGATCGTCACGTAATAGCGACGGGTTTTCCGTACAATAAATGTCCTTGATCATGTTAATTGGACGTATAGTTTTCTCTGTAGACTGTCAACGCGGTTGAAAAATGTCATTCTGAGAAAAATGCGTTCAATGTTCCGCGCGGCTCAGTCGCGCGTTTGACACCACTTCACAAAAAATATCATATCTCCGTCAATTTTGCGAATTTCTTTATAAAATTTGGAGAGAGCATTGTTCAAACCTACGCCTTTCAGAAAATGTAAAAAAGAAAAATCGATTATTCCGAATTTTAATGGTCCGAAAAGTAAGGGTGTTTTTGGGAATTTATTTCAACCAAACAATGCAAGCAAATCAATTTATTGCTTAGTATAGTTAATATGTACATATTGAAGGATAAAAAAAAATTGTTTAAATCAAATTCATGAATCTGTATACTAGTCTTCATCAAAATTTGCGTTGCGGCAAAAACATGCATGTCGTGTTGACAGTGCCCAGGCCATATGGTTAATCCGAATTAAAAAAGACAATAATATTTAGAAACTAGAAGCCTACCTCTATTACGTGACGATCAAAAAAAACCAAAATCGCAAGGAATTACAAAATGGCGGACCACTGAAAAAAAATCATGTTTTCGGGGTACAAAGTTAGGGAAATGTTGATAAAAAAATATAAGGAGGTCGTTAATTAATAAAACTGATCGTCAAGTAATAGAGACGAGTTTTTCGTACAATAAATACCCTTGCTCGTATCATTTGGACGTATAGTTTTCTCTGTAGACTGTCAACGCGCTTAAAAAATATCATTGTGAGGAAAACGCGTTCAATGTTCCGCGCGGCTCAGTCGCGCGTTTGACACCGCTTCACGGAAAACACCATATCTCCGTCAATTTTGCGAATTTATACATAAAATTTGGAGACAGCATTCTTGAAATGTACGTCTTTCAGAAAATGTAAAAAAGAAAAAATCGATTTTTCAGATTTTTTACAGTGGTCTCCCCAGTGTTTTCAGTATTCTCGAGTAAAATAATAGGAATATCTGCTCACCATATAAAAGATTAGCTATAGTGAGCAGATATTCCTATTATTTTTCTGAGAACACTGAACAAAAAGTTTCTTTTGTTGCATCGTATATAAATACTTTCCTACGCTAGGCGATTGTTTTGAAAACGCGTGCGTGCGGACTGACCACGGGATCCGTGCAGTTCCAAGCGGTGTGCACTGTCGTAAGTTTTATTTTTTTGTTGACTGTTCCCGAAATCTCTCCACTTTTTTGACAAACGCATTTATTAGCTGAAGGCTCAACGAATCGAATGGTATTTTTTTCAAGCCGGATCGTGGGTGGGAACGACGTCAAATCGCGATTTGAAACTTTGACATCGATTACTGTTAAGTTTATTAACAATAAACAAAATATTCTATATACGGGTTGAGAAAACATTCCTTCAGCTTTAAAATGAGCCCAAGCCGGAGGCATTATCTTTAAAAATGACCGAGATATTACAGTTTAACTGATGACGCGTCAGCCGATTATGTTTCAATTTTTAAAACTTTAACATTAAATATTTCGAAAACTATTTGACATAGGCCTTTAAAATTCAGTATGCTTTGTTTCTGCAAGGTTATCGACAAATGCTGTAATTTTGAAGAGAATCGGTGAAACTAAATTTTTCACCTATCCGTTTTGACGTGGAATAGCTCTGATGTGGCCACTCGGCGTTTTGGGACGGACTATGGTGCGGGGGCACATAGGTGGCGCTCTTTAAGCGGGTATTCCACTTTGATCGGTCGAGAAATTAAGCTATTTTTAAAGATTTTTCTCTCAGTAAATACAACGTATAATAAAATCAATCTTATTATACAAAAAAAAATTCAAAGAATATTTTTAATTTGTTTTAATTGTTTCTTACAGCGTCAATATGGCACCTGAACAAAAGAAGAAAGCCAGTAATCAGAGGACCCGTGGATCTTGGGTTCGAGTCCCATCGCCCGAGGTTCCCTTTTTATAAAAGCTTTTATTTTCGTCTACGCCTACACTGACAAGCAACGTATTTGAAAGGATCGACAGCTGATGGTTTCGTCGAAGAGTGTGGTACATTGGGAACAGAGGGGAAAGTTCCTCGAACGTTTCTGGGCAATGAAATCCCAGGTGCAAGTTCCACCGGTTGTCTTTGGTCCGCGAAAGCGACGGGGCGTGCAGAAGGACCGAGCGGAAATCCTTCGTTCAAAAAGAGCCTCGCGGTATCCAATTCGTGGCCCGTAATTTGGTAAGATCGTGAAATCTTCGTGAACCGCCCGGCAGTCTGCGATCCCGGCATTAAATTGAATTACTGCCCCCGAACGGCCTCGTAAAACTCACCCTCGTTATGTACACGAATCTTTGCCCCGTGGAGCGTAACCACGGGCGTGCACGCCCGCGCGCATGGACACGTAGCCCAGCTTTATCTATGTGGGTTAAACGATGTCCATTCGCCGTTTCTTACCCGGCTGGCTGAGACGTCCGACCCGAAAATCGAACGCTCGTCTGGCGATTCGGGAGAGGCGAATCGATGGACCCGAGCTGCCGGGGAGTCTCTGAAAATTGCGACATTGGCAGCCATGCTTTTGAGACAGAAAAAGCATCCCTGACTTTAACGGAGAATAGAGAGTAGGTGACAAATTCAGCAGAATTGCCATATATTCGTTCATGCTTTTATTTCCCGATGTTTACGCGTACAGCACCGATCCGACCCGCGCGCAGCGTAACCTCGGGCGGCCTACACCCCCTAGAAATTGCAATCCGAAACGAGGGCTTGCCAGCTTTTCAGCAAGCGGCGCGGAATAGTTTTAAAAAGTCCCTCGCGATGCTAATTAATTTTCCAGCCATTAGCTTTGTCGGTAATGAAACGCGAAGGCTCATCTTTGAGGAGCGGGGAGAAGAACTTGCAAAAAGTCGGCGGGGGCCTTCTCGGCGCGTAGCAAAAAGCTCGCCGACCTGGAGTTTCCGCGGGATTAACGTATAGCCCAGAGTTTGGGGAATGTTCGGTTTCCTGTCAAATGTGCGCGACGCGAACTTTTTCAACTTTTTCCCGGCTCACTCCACGTCCCGCGGTGAATTTATGACTTTGCGGCTGACGGCTCGGGGATGCGCGCCGCGATCATAACTCGTATAAATAGCAAATACCATCAGGCATCCGGGTCGAAACGAAGGTCCGGCTGGCCCCTCTTTACCTGCCCGGACTTCCCGCCCCCGAATTTCTACGAGAACCGAGCCTCCCATCGCTCGACCCAAGGGCCAATTTGTCACCCGCCTCGGAAGTCCTGAGCGGCGCCTGGCGCGGGTGCCGGATCGGGCCACCGATCTCGCGTATTTCTCAGCAAACTTACACCCGCTGGGCAAACCAACGAATTCGTTAAAGCTACCCCTCGGCATGGAATATGTCGCGCTCCACGCATCCCGGATCATTGGCAATTAACTAGAGCCGCCGGAGCGATAGATACAAAGTGACGGGGGCCGGAGGGGCAGGGTAGAGAGACAGAGGGCTGGCAAAACTCAAAGGTTTCGGCCTCGGTGGCGTTGCAACGACGCGAAAGTAAAATCGTATATTGTCGGGCCCGTGTTAATTACCACGAATGGCTTTGCCCTGGAAAACCGCTCTCCTGTTCCATCCCCCTGTCCTCCGTTTCTCTCAGTCAACGACGACGTCACGGGCCATTTTTTCCCCCGTTCCGCTCGCTCTCTACACCCCTCTATAAATTTCAACCGGAGTATTTTCTCTTTTACGTGTACCTGTTATTGAACGAGAGAACTGCCAATAACGCCGGATAACTGCGTCACGTTTCGCCGCGAGAGCCCCCGCCGTTTCAACCCTCCCCGCCTCCTTCGCCCTCCGCTCGCGTCCTTTCTTCCCTTGATATTTCTAATATCGCGCGACAACGGGACACATAAATTACCCGGCGAGTTTCGATACAGAGCGTCCCCTCGGCCGCAGCTTCTTGCGGGATGTCGATCGTTCTTACGCTTCTCTCCCGACGCTGGTATTAATAAACGCGGATCAGAGGGTTCTCCTTTTCTGGTTTCTCTGTGTGTTTACCACGGACGATCAGCAAGACCTCTCACACTTATCGCGCGAAGTTCCGTTGCGCCAGCGTCTAGTTCGTCGTGGGAAGCCAGGAAATACTACAGGACTATCCAGGAAGGCCGACGGTCGTTAGGGCGGGTATCAAAGGCGCTACCGTTGGCGTGATTTCGCAGCAGTCGCGGGAAGCACTTTAGATAGTTAAGTAAATGATCATTCATGGACTTCGGTGAAGTATTCCAAGGGGCTTTCCGCGCATTCCGGAAATAAACTGTCGCAGCCAGTGGCTGCCTGTCGGCCCATGATTTCGGCGGCGTGATATACTCGATCAAAGTCAGTCCTGGAAGGCTCAGAAGTGGTCGACGGCCTGAAACGCCCAAGAAAATTAGCCCGTCACGGACGCGGAATTCAGATTCGCGTTCGCAGTGGCGCGCGAAGTTTGGGAAACCGGGGGGCTGGTAACCGCCCTCTGCGACACGCTGCTTCCCGCGAGAGTAACGCGCTCCCTCGGGAAAATAAAATCAAGTTTCTTAAACACATTAAGCATCGTCTAAGGCAGAGGTGCACAGGGAGCCGTTTTAGCGCCTAGCTGCGAGCAACCCGCCTGTCCCGTTGCTAAGGCTAGAATCGGTGAGGAGAACTGCAGTAGTGTACGTGCGTCGTAGCGTAAGTATATACGGCTGGGTTCAAGTCATACCAAATGCACGTACACTACTGCAGTTCTCCTCACCGATTCTAACCTTAGCAACGGGGCAGGTGGGTTGCTCGCAGCTAGGCGCCAAAAACAGCTCCCTGTGCACCCTTGGTCTAAGGGCTCGGCAAATTCACATTTCAACCGGGCCGTTATCCTCGCGCAATGCAACCCCCACAAGAGGACGCACGATCGACTGCGAAACGAAGTTGCAGTTGGGGTTTAGTACCATTTTCGCGGGTCCATACTCACGTGAGGAGTAGATGAATGAGCTGAGAGCTGAGGCCGTGAACGCGAGCGAGAGGCGTCGCTGAAGCCTCGCAGATCGCTCTCAAAACGCAGGCTTTCCCCGAACCGCCGAGGGCCGACGCCAGGATTTCGTAAATCTCCCATCTGGAAATGGCGCGGGACCCTGCTCTCGACGGAGAGCACGGGGTGCGTCGTGAAAGGAAAACGATTAAGATTCAAGGGAATAGTTACGGAAGGAACTGTTTCGGGGTATTGTGCTAAGGCATGCGACAAAAGTAGCCTCGTTAGTATGTAAAGGAGCAGGGAATCTCCATCTTGAGATGAGGATTTCTGTCTTAGCGAGGCCCCTTCTGCCTCTGCGCGCGGATATGCATAGGGTAAATCCGGGACACGCGGTCGACCTAATATAAAATGGCTATTAAAACTAATATAGATATTACTTATTTTATCAGAACAAACCTAATATGTTCAGAATTTTATGCCGATTCAGAAAAACTGGTCGATATTTGCTTTAAGACAATATTTAATGTAAATCGGGTTGAAAACTGAAGTCGTGACATCTGACCACCTCCCCCGAGGTGCCGGGAGAAATGGTTTTCGTCGTTGGCAGAGACCACTCACATAATTATTCATGGAAAATTAACAAAGGATAAAGCAAAATTATTTATGAGTGAATACAACTACGGATTCATTGATATTTAATTTGTTTACGCTAAACAAGTAAAGAACACATCAAAGAAAAAGTGAATTACCTACTGGCGATTAGCAAGGCAAATGAATACAAAAGTGAATAAATAAACTAAATAAATAAAAATAATAATAAAATAATAATAAAAAATAAAAAATAAACAAAAATAATAAAAAAATCATAACTCGACCATCTCACCTTTCTGCAGCGAGACATGGTCTTCTCGTTAGCTTCGAGAGGAAGAGTTAATATGGCCAAATACTTTGGCTGCATTGTCCGTCAATGTCTCTACTATCTTATTATTCCAAACATTAAAGGAAAATAAACTTAGAAGTATATTTTAAATACGATTCTGTACAACCGCTGTTTGACAAAAGAGGTTAAATGTAACATCAATTTACCTTTTATAGCCTATAAATCCAGTAAACCACAGAAGGAAGCGAAATAACGCTATTCATTCAACTATTTGGCTTCTAGAGAAGTAATTGGTCTGCACTTTAATGCATTTTTACGTATAGACTCTGAAATATAGCGACACGACCAACTCTCCGGCCCGACCGCGTCTCCCGGATTTACCCTAACCAGTGCTGGATTAACCAATAAGCAAAATAAGCACGTGCTTGGGGCATCGGGAGAAAGGGGCACCATAGAAATATTCTTTAATTTTAAAATCTAACTTTCGTTAAAAGTCAAATTATCGGAAA
This sequence comes from Andrena fulva, assembly GCA_946251845.1. Lineage (NCBI taxonomy): Eukaryota > Metazoa > Arthropoda > Insecta > Hymenoptera > Andrenidae > Andrena > Andrena fulva. The sequence goes on along the minus strand of OX276329.1, from coordinate 51,760,397 downwards.
TGTCTAAGAAATGGTCGGGACTGCAGAATGTCCCCCTAAGTGCTTAGGGCCTCCAGAGGTCTTAACCCGGCCCTGTGCATAACAGTACCTATACAGGGTGTTTCGGAACTGCGCAGGCAAGCCTGCCCTACTGGAGTTCATGGACAGACAGGAGAAGAGCGTGATTTAAAGGAAGGTGATTGCACGGAGTCAGGGGCAAGTGGCATCCCTGAAAAAAACACCCCGGAAGCGTGTGGGGAAAAAAGGGGGCGTACCTTCGTCACCCGGCGAGAAGTCGTCGTCCCCGTCGGGCCAGCCATCGCGGTCGATCGATCTGTCATAGCGAACGTATGAATCCGTCAAGTAGGAGGCGTTATAGGGCAGGACGTAATTAAATTTCATCACATATCCGATAATCAGGCTGACGTCGACCTCCATAGGTAAACCGAGGCCGAGGATTAACTGGAACGGTTTTCAAATACACGAAGGTGTCATCGATCGTTCGTAATAACCGCCAATCGAATACCCTGCTGCCAGGCTCACTCGCGACTGACATGAGGCTGGACGAAATTAGACCGGGAAATATATATCGGAGGCGAAGGGAATTTCGGGTCGCAGCGGCCGGGCAATTTAGGGACGCCCGCGCGTCCAATGCTCGCTTTGTAGCCGACCAATTTATGCGCGATACCATTGGAATCGCCACTGCCGCAGGTATTTCACTGCTGGAATTATTCTGTAAGGAAACGCGCGAGTCTTTCGATTCGCTGGTTCGATACTCGCGAACATGAAAGGTTCGAGGGCTCGGTGTCACGGAATTTAAGGGATTAAAGAGTACCTCACCTGTACTTTGGTCGGCGCTACGTTCCCGGGTTCCGGGAAGACAAGGTACCTCTTGCCCCTCTCGGGATCCAATGCGCTCGAGATGGAGCGGGTACAGAACAGGAGCACGGATGCCACGAAGACGCGCTGCATGGTGAACGCGCAGACAGCTCGGTGCAGGTGGCCGCGAGACTTTCAGCGGCGGCGGTAGAGACGAGGCAGGCACCGGGCTCGTTAATAGACGCAATTAGTTCGTTATCGCGAGTTAACGGAATAATGAACCCGCTCCGATCGCGGTTCCCCGGTAACGGGGCGAGAAGGCGTGTGTGCGCGCGCGAGATGGACAGGTTGTGTTGGAACTGCAGCCGACGTAGGCCACCCCTCGGCGCAAATTAATGCACCGATCGGTCGCTATTCATCGGCTCGCAACTGCTACTCCTCTGGACGCGGGTTTTTCCAGCCCACGCTGTAATTAACGCGGTTCAACAGCGGGCGATTTAATGGGCCGCGAGTGAAGGAGCTGATCCTACGCCGAGGGTGGAGGGGTCGAAGGAACGGGCGAAGCAGGCTGGGGTTAAACGCATAGAGCGCGATCGGAGCTCAGTCCGAGGCTTTTAAAATCTAAACGCACGTATCAGTTACGCGTCAGTGGCATTGGTCTCTTTGTTTCGGCGCGAGTAACTGGCAAGGGCGATTGCGAACTGCTAGCAGAGTTGGGCATTATTCGAATAAAAACTTCGAATGAAACGAAGTTATTCGAGGATAACGAATAATTTTTTATTCGAATAAATTTTTATTTAAGGTCATTCGGGGGAATATGCCACGGTTAACTTTGAAAGGCAATATCTGGCAAGTATAAGTAGATACAGGGAGAAAGATAAAACCATATAAAAGTGTAACTAATTCTGTGTATTGACTAATGACTAGAGACATGTAACTTTTATAGTTCAATGAGGAAGGTACAAATACAAAAGTCCTCGAAAGTGTGCCACAAGGCATGAAGTAATATGCCACAAGCTATGAAGTGCGAACTAACCACTCAAATTTTGGAGAATATAAACAGGAGAACAATAGGGGAGACCGGGGCTAGTTGACTAATTTTTTACATTTCTAATTTTTATAAATAGACCATTAATATTTTGTTGACTTACTGCATACCAAAAGTTTCCAAATTTCATTTATAGGTATACAGGCATAATTTTGAAAATCGTTTTAATTGAGTCTAGGTTGTAGTTTTTATTGTATTTAGAGTAATGAGACGAATAAGTCAACAGACCCCGGCTACGGGGTTAGTTGACAAATATGATGGGGTCAGTTGACTTGACATTTACTTTTCAGTTTGAACCCTTTGCATGCGAAAGGTGTATATATACGCTGTCACAGTACATCAATATAATGTGAAAAACTTATATAAACGCTGCCAATTCCATCAACATAGTATACGAAACGCGTACATATGTACCTATACTACGACCAATAAATTTTTATATTTTTTTCCACTCCTCCACAGTGTTATTTTTTTTTTATTATTTATCATGGTCTAAGATACTGTAATTATTTTGTACTGGTTTGTTATGGTTTATTTGGAAGGCCTGAGAGTTTGAAGGGAGGATAGGGTGTAAAACTGGTAGGGGTGAGTTTGGAAGGATTTGTGGTGGGGGAAGTGGACTTGAGCAGCTAAACTCTTTGCCTCGACTGCATCTTGAGGATAAAAAATGCAATTATTAGTAGTATTCCTATGGTTAGTCAAGTAACCCCGTCCGACATTGTTAACATGTTAAGGGTCGTACGTACAAAACCTCCACGCACCGGATAAAATAAAATACCGTAAATTATAGTCAAGGTATCACGTTTCCACAAAATATTCATGAAATAACATCAAGCAGTACTTAGTGGACAAAAATTCATAAATAGTCGAAACGAAAATATTTACTTCCAGCCGACCTTTTTAGATTTTTCATTCTCACTGACAGAACACGCAAGTTTTTGTCACGACGACACATTAAATGGCAAGCTGGTCATTCATATGCTCCAATATTGCGAATCGCAGCATAATTTATTCCATAATACAAGAATTAGAGGGAATTAGTCAACTAACTTCGTTAGTCAACTAGCCCCGGTCTCCCCTACAGTAGGATCAGGAACTCGTATTAGAGGGAATAAGAGATCGCGGAGAGTCGGCTTTGGCGACATTGGTAAAGCGGCTGGCCAGTAGCGCAGAGGATCCGAAGATCGCGGGTTCGAGTCCCATCGGCCGAGGTCCATTTTTTCCGTGGCTCCCGAACACATAGGAGTTAAACCTACTCCTACAATTGAGGTCTCGGATGCAATAAGGGGACTAGCGCTCGAAAATGGGAAAAATAATTGTCCAAACGCCTATGAAATATTGGAAAATTAAATGTTGTCAAACTGTATTTTAAAAAATATAGTATTGTAAAGCTCGTCACGACACACATTTTTTCTATTCGCAGTTTGTTTATCGAATCATTACTATTCGAGCTAAAAATTATAAACGAAAAAATTTTCATCGTCCAAAATCATTATTTCTTTAAACATAAATTGCGATAACTTGAGTAAATATTAAGGGATCGTTATGAGACTTGAAACATAAAACTCAGAAAACTCTAGCGAAGCCGCAAAATGTATGCACAAAACCCTTATGTTAACAAATGTAATAATATTTCATTAAAAGGTAATACTGGATATAACCCATGTTTTTCAACGTTCGCCGTTAAAAAGAATCGAGGCAATTTTGAGGTACATATAACTTGCAGCGACAAAGTTTTTCCTTAATATACAAGGAAGATTTTCACCAATTTCCACACTGATTAATAAATAATTGTAGAAGTTATGACGATATATATAATTCTCCCACGGCGCCAACTGTCAACGCGAATGCTAAGACTGCTAAATAGCCCATTACACGCGGCTGTTGACTATTGGTGGCGCGGGAGATTTATATATATCGTCATATCTTCTACAATTATTTATTAATCAGTGTGAAAATTGGTGAAAAACTTCCTTGCATATTAAGAAAAAACTTTGTCGCTGCAAGTTATATGTACCTCAAAATTCCCTCGATACTTTGTAACGGCGAACGTTGAAAGACATGGGTTATGTCCAGTATTATTACATTTTTTAACATAAGGGTTTTGTGCATACATTTTACGGCTTCGCTAGAGTTTTCTGAGTTTTATGTTTCAAGTCTCATAACGATCCGTTAATATTTACTCAAGTTATCGCAATTTATGTTTAAAGAAATAATGATTTTGGTCGAAGAAAATTTTTTTATTTATAATTTTTATCTCTAATACTAATGATTCGATAAAAAAACTGTAAATAGAAAAAATGTGTGTCGTGACGAGCTTTATAACATTATATTTTTTAAAATACAGTTTAACAACATTTAATTTTCCAATATTTCATAGCGTTTGGACAATAATATTTCCCATTTTCGAGCGCTAGTCCCCTTATTGCATCCGAACCCTCAATTAACCTCTGAATGAATTTCTAGAAAATCGTCGGCCAGCAACAACTAGTTCGAGAGGACCCACCCAGGATGTATGTAGGGATCAGGAACCTCCATAACATAAGAGGCGGATACGGAACACCCAAGAGAGGGAAGTCGGCGGTAGCCGAGTAGGCTAAGGCGGCTGATCAGAGCGCGTAGAATCTAAAGATCGCGGGTTCGAGTCCCGCGTCGAGGCTTCCTTTTTTCCGAATCCTACATGTATACTATCTATCGTTCATTCGAGATGAAAATGATTGGAGTCTGGTTGCAGGCGAAAGGCGTAAAAAGCTGAAGGTTAATTCAATCCCATCCCTCCGACACCTGGACCCCGTCCGTCGACAGCCTATTTATGCGATCCTGGTGGATCCGCAGGCCGTTAACGCGCAAATATCGCGACTCCTTGCGCCCCGGCCGACAGCATGGTCGCGTTCGCGCGGCATTTGCATTATTTTCGTATTACGGAGTGGTGGGCGCGCGCCAGACCATCCGGTGCGATCATAAATCTCCTTAACAACGGGCCGCAGAGACACCGGAGAGGAATATATCCTCCGCGAGCCAGAGAGCAGCACCCTGGGGATTGATTCGAACGGAGACCCGATATCGGCGAGAATTCCCGGCGAATAGAGCTGGTCGGGCGAGCCAAAGGAACGGGAGCAATGAGGAAAAACGCGGCCGCGAATCATCAAGGAATCGTCGCGATCCGAGCCGCCTCCTACATACGCTCTTTGATGCCTCCCGCGTCCTCGGCCCGGGAATACCCCGGCGAGAGTTACCCACCGCGGCATAAACGCGCGTTTACCTAAGCGTAGGTACGAACGGATTAATTATCGGCAATCGCGAAACAGGCGAGCCGGTGCCCGGCCGCGAGCAGCGCGGATCGTAATTTCCAGCTGGCAGAGACGCGGCTTTCAACAGATTTCCCGCCGCCTCTGAGAAGGGGCCGAGGGAGCGTTACGTCTCTATCATTGAAATTAGAATGGCCCGTGCTCGCTGGAAATTACAGACCGCCGGAACTTTGTACGTAGCGCGGAGCTCGGCGAAAGTCTAACGAGGTGCCGGGGAGAGCGTGTGCTTACGGATTTGCACGGACGGCAGAGAGATAGAGCGAACGGTATGATGGGGGCTGATAGAGCTGCAGCGAGAGCTGGCCCCGCAGTGGCTCTGGCCGGTCAATTCGCCCGACTATGACACTGCTAATTGAACGTATGTAAATCTCGCGACCGACAAGGGGTGGCAAAGACGGGTCGATGAAGCGGGCGACGATCGATTTCACGATCCACCGAAGCTGCAGGTCCGACGACGGAGAGCGTGGAAAGTTTCAGCGATTTTGCAGCTACAGCTTTCAAGGAACGTTTCAGTTATGGCATGTTGCAGAAGGACCGCCCGCATTCGCGCACGGTAGCAGACTTTCTTGCGAGCCGCAGCGTTTCCCGAGCATCCGCGCTAAGGGTTCAAAGTTTGAAAGTTTCTTCCCCCGGGGTTTTTAAGCAATTTAAAGGTTCTTGCGGCCACAAATGAGAGGCGGGGGGCGGTTAATCTTCGCAATACCGATCAAGTCACGTTTCTATCATAAATTTCATTCGCATCGCGGCCCCGCAGCGCGACGAGCGGGGGGTGTTCGTTTCGGGGGACCTTATCGAAGAAGACTCTGGAACGCCAGGCGTCGTAATAAATCCGCGGGGAGATTCATCGACACGTAACGAGCAGAGAATTCAATTATCCTTGGCGCGCGGAGATGAATTTCTCCTCAGATTATCCCTCCTTTGACCGATTTAAAAAACAGCCCCCCCGCACTCGATAACCCCCTCGCCGCTTACTCGCGATTTTTAGCGTCGATCTACCGGCCGGTGAGACGGTGACACGTAAGTGGAATAATTCCCGCGCCCGTCCGCCTCCCGGCGTACATTCCATTTAGAAATTACAGCTTATAATCGCGTTTACAGGCAGCCGGCAATTTCTGTTCCCGGGGCCGATCCATTATTCATGCGCTCGCGACTGTAACTAAAGGATCCATGAGAAGATTTCGAATTCAAGGGAGAAAAATCTCCGTCCCTCTCGGCCTGTGTTTCTACCAATTTCCAGGACATCCTCTCCCCCTCCGACTCAGCCTGAATTTCGTATTCCTCGAGCAACACCTGCGAGCGCCAGGAGCCCGCGAATCCTCCCCCATAAATTCAACTACTTGCCGCAAGTACCTTCGCCGAGAAAAACTGTCTACGTACAATAGTATGTCCGACGAGCGAGGAGGATAATAAAATGACGCTCTCCTGGAACGCTCAGTGACGCACACTGAGGGGGAGCCAAGAGTTCTTGGCACCCCCCAACGAAGGGGCTTTGTAAGAAGAAAAGAAACCTGGATTTTATTCCTCAAATAAACTGTCACAGTCACCTGATGAATTTTGTTATGAATTTAACTCGGCTCCCCCGAAGATTAGATCCTGACCACGCCACTGCTGCTACCTATCAAGCCGCAAGGTATGCTCGCGGCCCGCAGACATCTGGACAAACTGCTACAGGAAATCTTCGCCCAACTGCTGCAACGTGCGAGCAATAACTGCATCGACTCCGAGGACGCCGCGCGGCGGTCTATAAAACAAACTCCGCGGCGATGAAGCGGCCCTGGCGAACGACAGACACCGTAAACTGTTCCCGCCGAGTCGCCGGGAAACGTCGGACGGGCGGCGAAACTTTCGTCCTCGGGAGGAAAAATCGCGACGCGGAAATGTCGCGCGAGAGAGCGGCCGGGGCAGACGTTCCCCGGAAAAGTCTCACGAAGAAAGGGGCAGAAAATTGCGTTTACCGAGGGAACCGCTGGCAAAGGGAAGGAACGGGTATGGAGAGTACTGCGAAAATTGACAGAGGAGAGGACTCCCGGCAGTTCGTTCCATTACCATTGAATGGCAACGAGCACGTAAGTTAATTGGCCCTTTTCGCTACTGACACACAAACCGGGGCGCATTCCTCCCTCGCCCTCCCCTCCGACGTGTTTCCCCGTTTCAACTCGACGTAACTCGAACGAGTTTCTTCCGGAAGGGATAGGGTCGCGAGGGGGTGGTTGGTTCGTGTTCCATTGCGCTCGGGTCGTTGCGGCGCTGGTGTGTATTGATGTAAGCGAGAATGGGAATTAAAAACGGGAATAATCCCGGCAAAGTGGGCTCATTTACGTTATGCATGGCTTCACCCCCGGCAGCATTTTAAAACGCCGCGCGGCCGGCTCCTTCGCGTTTTTTTCCGCGCGAGCCAGCGTGAAATCGGTGAAGTTTTTTAATCACCCGACGCGGTGTCTGACGTGCCGCGCGCCGGGTCGCAATTGCATTTTCCGAATCGCGGCCGGAATTGGCGGCATGTGTGTTCTCAGCAACGGGGGCAGTCTTTAGACTGACACTGGGTGACGATGTAAAGTATAACGTGCTTTCAAGGTGGAATTTAATCGCGGGTAATTACACGTTGCTAGTGAAAAATTCAGGCGAAAAATTGAGCCTCGGGTGATGGGACTGGAGCCCAGAAATAAGCTAGCGGGATGAATCTTTCTCGAGATTAAAGCTAAGATGTTGCAGAGTTTGGAGGAGTACGACACACAAGTTTTGACTTTGAAAATCTGTTAAATGAATCCTGAGGGGCAAAATCTATAGGAAACGGTGTCAGGGAAAAACTTGAACCACGCGTTATAAAGGAAAAGCCGGAATTTTCATCGAAAATGTCAACTTTTTCAATATTCTTCCCTTACGTCTTAGCTTTAACCTCCAAAGAGATTCACCCCTCTATCGTAGGGGAGACCGGGGCTAGTTGATACAGAGGCAGGTTGATACAGACGAATTATCTCGACACCGTATATATGTAGCTTCATTTCAATGGGATATGTGAAAATTGTTGATAAATTCTTTACCACGATCCAGCGTACGTGGGTGTACCTTGACGTTAGCAATCGTTTTTTAACTGTTTTCGTTTATATAAAGAAAAAGTAAATAGTTGTGTTCACTTTCCAATCCGTCTTGAGACGATATAAAGAATTTTATAACCCGAAGTAATTTGGCATCATATTGAGTCTTTTGAAGGTAAGGTAATTACGTTTTGTAATTATGTTTATATGCTCTACATTTTTTTATGGACATGTTTATACATAATGACTTCCTGTGGGGTAAGTTGATACGGTTTCTCTGGGGCATGTTGATACAGTATATTAATTTTCCCCGACTACTTTTAATTGAATTTTTTCCTTATATTTCTTGGAAAATGGTTTGAAATTATATCAAAAAGACAAATCGTGGCGAAATATCGTAGGATGTTTTGGAAAAAGCGTGTGCCGAAATAGAAAAAGACTCAATATTATTAAGGCCATGCACAAAAATATACAATCATGATACAATGAGTTTATTAAGATATAGTAACAAAAAGAAGAAGACACCTCATGTTAAAGTGGGATATTCCAGACATAAAAAAAAAATGAAAATAAAAATGTTTTTCTAGGTATGTTTGTTTAAAAATCTGTTTGATCTTTGAACTTTTGACTGTTGGAAAGGTATTTAGATTGAAATTATATTTTTCAAATTTATTAGTTACTCATTAAACAGATATTTTAAAGATGTATCAACTTGCCCCGCAGTGGGGTAAATCGATACACTTTGCCTCCGTCCAAATAACATTTTTTCATTCATTTTGTATGTACTTTCTCAAGTTTTCGCTTACTATATATTAAAGAGGAAGGACCAAAGTATATTTTAGCATATTTGTTATTAAGTAATTGATTCAAACAAAAATGAAAAACAATGAAAACTGAAAAACGTATCAACTTGCCCCGGTCTCCCCTATTCCTATCAAACGTTCTACGATCTTGACACAAAAATGTGCCATTCGCCTCGCCCCGACTCTCCAGCGTCACTCTTCTCCGAACTGAACAAATACCCAAACGCACCATAGGCCGTTCCCGAACGCCGAATGCCTGCAGAAAGGGGGCTATTCTTTGCCCGACGTTCTCAATCGCTCGACGATTAACACACCTACGCTCCCCCGGTATTTGCCACTTAACGTTCTGGAAGCGCAAACAGCAGGGAACCGGTTCACACGCGCGAGATGAGCCGCAACGGTTCCCCGGCGCTCCACATCCGCGTCTCATCTTCGGGCTCGCAGTCATTCGAGTAGTGCAGGCATGTCGAGGCATCAGGAAGAACTTCTGTACGCCACGTAATTAAACGTAAACTGATTAACGCTCGTTAACGGATACAGAGAAGGAATATCGCGCGTTAGAAGTTCGTAAAGAGAATTAAAGTAACCCCAGCGTTCCCCGGCTTTGCCGCCCGATGAATTTTCATCCCCCTGCCCCGAAAGAAGCTTCAATTCCGCTCGGCCCTTGTTCACTTGTGACGCTAATCAACTGCACCTTCGCACCCCCCCGGGTTCGCGGCGGTTGTATCGCGCGGGGAATTAAAGACTCGCCTCGGCTGGTTTTGCTCACGCGTGCGGGGAAATTTGTACGCGACGTTTTACGGGCCGCTTTTTTACGATGGCCGGGCGTGGTTTACTGTTCGGCGAGTAAGTGAACCGTTTTACAGGCTTTTGACGCTCAATCTGGCGTTGGTAGTCGGCGCGGCTGCCTCGAAATCGTCGAGTTCGCTGCTGGCAGAGATTCTCCATCGACCTATCAGGGCTCTAACGTTCCCCGAAGAGAGCACCGCCGGCGTAAGTGGCAAAGAAACGTTTACTCACTTCAATACTACTAATTGTAAGATCCAAGGGACAATTAGTTTCTGCTTAACCCTCTAGGGACGGGGATGTTTTAAACTTAACGTAGAATTTTTTTGAGCGTTAAAATAGTCTATTTTATACTTCGGATTTGGAAACTACTCGTTAGTTTTTTATTTTTTATTTTTTTATTTTTTTAATTTGTTTATAACAATATAACAAAAAAAAAGTTTAATTTCGGGTTCTGATGGTACAACAGTTTCTTCTCTGCCTACTAAAGGTCACTATACCTATCAAATCTCGATCTTATTGATGGAACGTAAATAAAAATGTGTTAATCTGAATGGGACTCTGGAGTCCCAGTCGTCCCTAGAGGGTTAATTACGATTCAATCCAAGTGTAACCGACGCATTCTTCCCCAGTTGTTCTTCGCGCTGGCGGTGCCACTGGAAGACCCTTATAAATCCATTTCCATAGCGAACTTCTTCGAGGCCACCTACGATCTGCCGACGAACGCTACCGAGGAGCATCCCTGGACGGATGTTGGGGAGGCAAGGGGACGAAGAAGCCTGGCCAGGGCTACGGTTTACCAGGCCATAGAGAACAAGTTCATCGGGTGAGTTCGCGAATGATTATTCGGCTGCAGGGTCTCCGAACTCTGTAGCTCTAGTCGTGGATCCTTTGCCTCTTATAAACTCTATGCTCCGTCGATAGCTGACGTTTGTGCAGGACTGCGCAGACGGAACAGCTGCGCGCAAGAGCATCTAGATATATACCTACGCGGAAAGTGACCTAGAAGTCACAGTGGGTCAGAGACGGTCTTATTTTATTTTTCACTTTGCTTCCTGACTTTCTGCGCAGCTACGGATATCAGGGTCACGAATGTCTGCTGAGAGCCATTTGCGAAACTTCGGAGCATTCCTTGAGGCATAACGGCCTCATCGGTGACATACTGCACGTGATCTTCACGTAAGTCTCCGCCCCAGCTTCCGCGTCGCTTTAATCCCCTATCCGATATTAACCTTCCTCGCCCGCCCCCTCGATCCGCGAAATCTTCACGCTGCGGGGGAATATTTAAGGTAGGACAGAGCGTGGCGATCCATCGGCGGGATAACCCCAAGACTCGATACTGAATGAAATAACCAGACACAAGCATCGCGCGATAAGTAGACAAACAGTCTCATTGACTGAACACTCGAACAGTCCCCGCGTCGCGCGCCCTTTTCGTTCATGAATATTCATCCCTTCTGTAGACAACAGTCGCCTACAATCAGGAGATAACCACTTCAACTTTGAACCGCGGCAGTCGTTGGATGTTTTGGGAAGCGAAATCGAGGCAAATAGAAACTTGAAAACGGGATTCGCTATTAATATCAGCCAATAGTTAATGTCCTGCGCGAGGAATACTAATCACGGAAAAATAAGTGTTACTGGAGTTACTGCTTTCGAAATTATTCCTCTGACTCCCTTTACGCCAGTGATTCCCAACCTGTGGCTCGCGAGGTGTTTTCTGGGGGGTCGCCACGGTTATTTTTCCTTGACGATTCTTAGCACTGTGTAACATTTTTATTCCATGTAACACTGATTTTTCATCAAGCAAAGGGAAGAAATATTTACCTTATTATATGCGGAGGGTGTCGCGGGTTATTTTAATATTACAAAGGGGGTCGCGACTCAAGAAAGTTTGAGAAACACTGCTTTTACGGGATTTACTGATTACCTTCGATCGATTTCAATTCCACCCAAAAGTGTCTGTAGAATACAAAGCTGAAGAAACGGCGTAGCCGCGATAAGAACCTTTCTCCCTTTATCGCGCGAGGGCCCAGCCGATTTTAACTGCGCAAACCTGCAGCCCCGTCGAGAGAGCGGCAGAAACTCCCGCGGATCGCGGAGCCCGCGACCGAGCGCGGGCCATTGTTCGCGCGGCAAAGGACTCGGCCTGGAAATTCCGCGGGCAGGGCCTCCTTTCTCGCCCGGTGAAAAAAGAGAGTCGGCCCTTTTTTCGGCTGGTCCAAGGCGGCGCAAATTGGAGTAGACACACAGAGGCCGTGTAGAAAAGCAAATTTGGTTTAGCTCTCTCGCTTATTCCCAGCCCTCCTTCGTTCCCCTGTGCGCGTGCAGCCGGCTCGCTAGCCGTGTGCGAGGGTGCCGCGTGACCTACCTCGTGGGTGGATAAACTCTCGAGCCAGGGACGTATGAATAAAAAACGAGGGCCCGCGGGCGGCCGTGACGGCGCATTGTCGTCGTCCTCGCCGTCGACGACATCCTATTCCTCCACGGTGGCGTGGAAATTTCGAGCGGTCCGCCCCGCCAAAGTAGACAATGGACTTGTCCTGGCGAGGGTGGAATCCGTATTTGGAGTGCGCGGCCCGAGAACGTCCCGTTTTTTTTTTTTCCCCCCCCGACGGACCGCGCGCGCCGCGAGCATCGACGGTGCCAAGGAACAGAAGCCGGGGGTGGAATTATCTGCGCGCGGCGGCGGCGAGCACGCGTAAACTTTCTCGCGTGATTTACGAAAGGGAGGCGAGGGAGACCGACGGGGAGACCTTAGGAGCGGCGTTACCCGGCGGAATAAAAATTGCAAATGAGCTTTGTTTTGCCGTTGATGTTGTTATCGCGGCGGGAAACGCGCCGGATGCATCGCCCTCCTTGGGAGCCCTCCCCGAACGGTCTCGCGGGTAATTTAAGGGAGCGAAATGAGCCGGGGAGGTATGAAAAAATCATGGCAACAGCTTGTTTTCTTGCTCGCGGAGCAGGGATGAAACTCGCACGAGACCCCGCGGTTACAGTTTTAAAGGGAAGGGCGCAGTGGCGCAGGGCTGCCTGATAAAACGCTCCCTCCGAGTGGAAAGCAAACAGGCATCGCGGTTACATATTCGGCGGGGGGGCGTAGGGAAATCGAGGGTTCGTTATTGCGGCAGGGGGGGTTGGCGCGGAAGATGGGAATTTCAAGGAAATCGTAAACAATACTCCCACGTTTACGAGTCAAGTGTTTTCAAGCAACGCGTCTCGCTCTGATAACGAAACTGCATTGTTTCTCACGTGCCGTATCTGCGAAGCGGGGGCTTGCAATAAACAGGGAGGAACGAAGGGAGAACGCGTGCTTCCTATCTGGTGAGGCTTCTTGGCTCGACGCGGGGGAAGACAGAGGCCGGAATAAAAGCGGGACGTAACGATGTTCCTTTCGAGCTTTTGCGCGATATGGAAGACGCATCGTCATGTTCGCTGGGTCAGAGCGCGTAATCATCCCCCGGGCGGGGCCGGGTAACGGTCAGGCGACAATAAAAACGATAGGGCGCGAGGAAATCCCGCTCGTTTCCATCAAATTTTGCCGGTGAATCCTCCGTCACCCTGCCTTCGGCTGGGAATGGCCATATTCAATTTATTCCAAACGGTTTTAATTCGCCGGACAATTTGAATATCATCGAATTGAATTTCGGGGAAGGTGATCAGGGTTGCCCGGCGACGAGAGCTTCACTTTCGATCCGTCCGTTCTCTGCGGAAAAAAATGTTTCTTCCCTTTTCGTACTCGAATTACACTGTTCGAGTCCCGCGACTGTGCAGCGCCACTCGCGCGGCATTAAATTGACCAGAATACGCTCGCGCGATGGGCAATTTAATGGCCGTTCGTTAACGAGTTGTCGGGCGGCTACGTCGGCCTCGTTATTCCTGGCGTATCGCGACAAGAAAAAGCCCCTTATTATCGTGCGGATGTATGGTTACGGTGCTCGCGTTGCTTTCAGACCGACAAGCTCGCGACACGAGCCACTGCCGCAGGACATTCTTCAAGCTGAAGCGGTCGGGCGTAATGGAGGCTGCTCCAAGTACCAACCGCGATGCCCCGTGGGACTGTTCGACTTGATTGGAGTCCTCGGCTGAGCCCTGAAAAACCACCGCGGGTGCACCGCCGCGCCTCCGCCGAGCAAACAGTTCGATTTTTATGCCTCCGCCATGCTACGCCGCGAAGCTTAAGAACGCTGCACGGTGTACTCTCTTGATCGATCATTCCCTATCGTGTTTGCATCTTCCTCGAAGCTGGCGGGAAACCGGGGACGGCTTTGCTTCAGGATCACGGGAACTGTGGGCCTCGTAAGCCGCTCGATGGTAACGGGCAAGTGTAATTCGGTCATTAAAACCTCGGGCGAGCCAGCAAATTGGTTGCAAGTTAAAAGCAACGTCTGCTAAATGCACGGTAAATGTAGCTTTCTTCCTATTATTATTGTACTTTGTCATTAGTTGGACTTAAAAACAGCAAATTGCTGAGTCTCTTCGTGGTTTTTGGGGAATGTAATAAAAACGTATTATTATTATTAATCCTTCGTGGTCACAGCTTCTTATAATCACAAATAGGTCACATGGCATTTTCATATTTTTTAATCTTTTAACTTTTGATATGATGACATTTGTAGTTGAAAAAATAGTTGTGAAAAAAGGCGATTTTTTTATAAAATTCATCAGATTCTTAGATTTTATTATTAAGGTCTAAAGATTCAGAGAAATATTGGCAAAGAGGAAAAAATTGCCCGAGGTGCGATACACTCCGCGTGACCACGAAAGATTATTATTAGATATTATTAGATGCACAAATTTCAAAATTCTCTGCTCCACATTGTCACGCTATTCCATCGTCACTGTGTATTTAATATCCCAAGCAAATAAAGATGCGATAAAGAAAAAGGTGAAGTTCACTCAATTCCTTGCGTCTTGATAAGATAACTCCCTATATGTATTTGACAGTGAAATCGACGGCGGTAGATAAAATATATCGTAGAATGGAAAGTCGAAAGTAGATAATGCCCCGCGCGGTTTCGAAGGGCGGAATAGAATCCACTACATGAGATATGATCGAAGAAAGGGTTCCTGTCGCTATCACTAGTCCGCGAGGGTTTATGCCAGAAGTTCCTAAAACCGGCTGAATTTTACAGCCGCTAAGGATGTAAAGTCTACGGGAATTTCGACGCGGAAAGTAAAGCCAGATATTTTACAAGGCCAAGTTCCGAACTCCCGCCAACTTTCATTAGAGACTCACAGGTGAAAGTACTTAACTGCACGTACACGCGAATTCGCGCCCTCCCTGCTTCGGTCGCTCTTCCAGCCGCGTCGTTCTTTGCTAAACCTAAAGTCCGAGACTTAGGAGCGCTAGGATATCTACTCGGAGCCGGGTAAACAGAGCAGCGGGAAACGGTGTATCTTTCTAATCGCCGCGCGCCACGCAAACGGTGGATTACGATGACGCTCGGGAAGTCGATGGATTTAACCGAATCCATAGACGCGGCCTCATCCGGGGAAATCAGTATCAGAGGTCCCGTAATCTGGGAAATCGGGATTCCCGGTGACCGGAAATTCCATGCCAGCTGCACGGGACATTGATCGCGTCAACGAGTATCCTGTGGACAGATTATTGTCAGCTATTACGCTCGGGGCGCGCGCTTATTTGCAGATCGGTCAAAAGCTTCGTTATTATTGCGCCGGAAAATTCTGCCACCCGCCTGGAGCCACTGGAGTTCATCGATTCTCTCGCCGAAAAAATAGGTCCGGTCCCGGAAATTCTTGGATGACTAAGGGCGATCGTAACCTGTACGAGTGTCGTCGACGCGTGGAAAGTTCGCGACGGAGTCCCGATTAATCAGCTCGTTGGCATGCAGCAACTCCGCGGCGATTCAAGCTCGATCGGCTAATGAATTCCGAAATTGGCCCGTTAATCGATTTCCTTTACAACCACCCGCCTCTCTATGGTGTACATTATACATAGTGATCAGGACCGAACAAGATCCCGTCACGCGGCCCGATTTTACGATCCGAGGGCGAAACTTTGCCCTTCCGGCCGGAGAGCCGCGGCGATGCCTTTCGGGCAAGTCGATCTCGAGCATCTAGAAATGGGGCTCGAGAGGTTTTCAAGGTCTCGGGAAATTCAAACGCTCTTGGACAGCTGCGGCGGAGACCGTTAAGACGTTTGGCAACTTTCGAGCTTTTCCACTGGCGACGCACCAACGTGGATCGACTTCGGCTTCTCCTCGCTCCTGATTCGATTAAACCTCGTAGGACTGAGTTTGCGACGGGGCTGTCGTGTTCCTCATTTTTACCAAGGGACGCACAGTGGGGTATTTGGCCCCAAAACCCGGACATAAATCGATTTAAAAATTTTTGCGTAAACCGTAAAATTTTTCGTGCTCGAGGCAGTTAAATATCTGAGGAACAATGTATGAATATTGTTTTTTTCATTTGTGTACTCATGAAGCAGGCTTCGTCGAAAGTTAAGAGATTTTAGAGCTCGCGATTCATTCTTAACCGTCCTCTGAAACATCGTTGGCTTATTAGAGTTTTCAACATGTTGTAAACAAATTTGGTGAATTCTTGCATTATGGAAGCTTCTCAGGTAGGTATATACTACACTTTCCAAAAGGTTGTACTTTTTATCATATATATTTGCATAGTTATTAACATTTGAAGATAATCGAGAATTCGGTAAATTTTCTTTAGGATTATAAGATTTCATTAACGATTTTGTTATACTGCTAAGCCGTGTTAACTGCTTTTGTTGGTGCTATTACATTTGATAAAGGTTTGTGAAGAGAGTGCAAAAAAGATTGGTTCCGGATTCGTCCGGATTTAAGTTTTATAGCTAATTTAGCTAGAAATGACAATCGAGAGCTGGTGCGTTTTACGTACGCCTGTACGGTCGCGCTCCGCAGGCCTTCGAGAGATGTTTAGGAACTCCTCAATGAAAATGTTTAAATTATGAACACATATGTATTACCTGAGTAGAATGAAAGAAAAACTAAAATATAATATATAAGTACGTAAAAAATACTTTGAAAATTTCGCCGTGTAGTCTCTGATGACACTGTTTCAACTGAATACAGACATAAAGTAGAGGACTTACAATTAGTAAAAGATTTATCTATAGCATAACATAAACATTTTATGAAATTCTGTCTGCATTCAGATGAAACAGTGCCATCGACTACACTGCAAAATATTCAAAGCTCTTTTTACGTACTTATATGTTATATTTTAGTTTTTCTTACATTTTATTCGGTTAAAGTTTTGTTTTGTATAGCCTATATTTAGTGTGTGTTATATATATTTATCCTGTGTTTATTAAGTTCATTAGTTGAGTTCGTATTTAAGTGCTGTTTTGATTTTACTTTTATATTAAATTTCATTTTACTTGTACTTGGTAAGTACGCTTAAACATTTGTCACATGAACTAGATATTTTCCGCTTTTGTTATTCAGATGTTGCTTATTTCACGAGAATATATATATATATATATATATATATATATATATATATATATGTATAGGTATTAAAATGTCAGCAAATTGTTCGGTTCAAGCTGCGGGTCCATCTGGAATTAAACTGATGACGCGAGAAAACATAAAATTTATTAAAAAGAAAGCTGTCAAGATGCAATTCCTAAATGAAACAATAGATTTACTTCTTCCCCCTGAGCTCACGATTTGTGTAAACGAAGAATTTCTGTAAAAACATTAAAAAATGTAGCTTTTTTTTAAATGGCTGTATCTTTGTTAAAAAACATCCTTTTTTTATGAGGTTCGACTTATCGTAAAGACAAAGGATCATACTTTCCGGTAGTATACATAAAAATTACAACAAATATTGTTTGCACTCCGTAGCACTTGACAAACATCAAGAAAATTTTTCAGTCTGGCACATTCCTCTTTAAGGGCGGATTTTTCCCCCTGGATACCGATTTCGATAAAATTGATTTAATGAGTCGAAAAGTAGAAAGTTTAAACTTTAAACTTTAAAATGATTTTTGTTTCATGAACTTTGGATGAATTTTAACAAAGTTATGGGGGTTTGAAGATTTTAAAATAGCCATGTCCGGGTTTTGGGGCCAAATACCCCACTGTGGGACGTTTCAAACTCTGTAGGGTCCCTACGCCTCACCTCGCCTCGGCTCATTTTATTCCTCCTATGACTTTCTTATGCATTTTGACAATTTCACTGACTCCAGTGGCGCACACAGAGGGGGTGCCAAGGGACCATGGCATCCCCCAAAGACGGGGCTTTGTCTAAGCCCCGGGGCAGCGTCTAAAACAAACTGGTTTTTGAGATATCATGCTGACCAATTCGAGAAACCTAGTTCTGAGAAAAACGCGTTTAAAGTTTTAGTTACCACTTTTTTTTAAATAAATTTTTTTAGAATGTTGCCTAAGTATGTACAAATATAAGCATAAAGTTTTTAATTAATATAACTTCAGGGATTCCCTTAAAAAAAATCCCAAATATCGCGCTCCTTTTCAAACCGCCAAAGTACAGAGACCCCTTAATAAATTGTTCTTAAAAATATTTTTATCCGTTCAACTCGGCTCCCCCCAAGATTAAATCCCGAGTGCGCCACTCTGACTAATCTCGAGGAGCGATCCTCCGATCGAAGTCGCGCCTATGCATGAAAATAACGAGAAAAGCATAGGAAGAATAAAATTAAATTCTCCCGTGAAATACATAATAATAAAATAAAATAAACCGAGGCGATCTTCCTCCAAGATCAATCGAGGACGAGGCGCGATAGGACGAGAAGCATGATTAAATAAGATCCACTCGTTTCCCCCAGCATACCCGATCAATCTAACCGCGCTGGCCATCCATCCCAGAATCTGTTCGAGTGACCGATGACGGGACAAATGGGTGGTGGGCGAAAAAACCCCCGAGACACGAGTTCCTCGGGGCGTGTCGCGCGGGCCCTCCCTGTTCATCAGCCGGATGGACACGCGTTACTCGCCTGCGGGGGTCGGGGGTTCATCGAAAAGGGTGGAATGACGAACGACAGTGAAATTGGATTGTGTCTGGAGTTAGGTGTCGGCGCTGGCAGACTCTGCTAAGAGGCTTTCAGGCGACGCGTGTACGTCTTCTCGCGTGAAACAAAGGGTGGAAGACGGGGCCGGGAATCGAGTTACCCCGGCAGGGCCTCGCCCCGTCGTAAATCGACGATTATAGGTATGTTTCGTATAGCCACGGGCTACCAATGAATCGGACGAAGGCGAGTAAATGGCGTGGGAACAGTGTCAGGGGGATTTGATTAACGTCCCTCGCCGGGACCGGGCTGGATTTCTCCTGCGCAGAGCGAGTACGAAAAGGGTTGAAAGGGTTCCGTCTGAAATAAAAGAAGTCTCCGCAGCTACACTAGAAGCGTTCGAAAAACCAAGGTGAATATGGAACTTGAAACCTTCCTCGGGGTACAAATGGCTCCTCCGGTGAGAGGACAACTACCCTCCCACACAAACGCACGCGCGGCGATCCTGTCGCGGCAAATATATGGTCCCTAATTAATCGCCTCGTCCAAGGCTGTCCCCGGCGCAATTCATCTTAGCAGCCGCGAAGATTGATTAACGTTACTCTTCTCGATTTCATTTCGGCCAACCCTCCCTGGCCCCCCTAACAAGCTTCCCCGCCCCGGCGAACCAATTTCTGTCTGTAACCCCCTGTAATATTTAAGTTAACGCAGTAGCCGCCGTCCATTTTCCCGCAACTTTCGCGGGGAATTCGCTTCAAAGGGGTCCGACGAGTTATAAATGAGTTTTCCGTTTAATGCCCGCTAAGTTTTTCACCGAGGTATCACCTTTCATGTATCCAGCAGCTTCAATCGCCAAAGGAAGAGCCGGCAAGTATCTTGAGAACTTTCCCAACGATCCTTTTATTTCGATCGAACTTTGATTCTCCAGAACTAACCTGGCCGGTGCAGCTTCAGCTTCCCCTTTTTACCACGGTACATTTAATCTGCGCAGCATTCCGAGACGCTCTTAGGAGTTGAAATTTTATTAGCAGCGCCCCTCGACGGTCCTCTAAATAAATCTAACTTTATTAGAAAATTGGGAAGAACCGGGGCAGAATTAATTCTCTCGGCTCGTGTGTTCGCGATCTACTTGAGATTCACAGGGGAGCTCGGGAATTAAAACACCCCGTGTTCCATTAACCGCTCGCCGAACATGCCTAGTGTATTAAAAGAGCACGGGCACGGTTAGAGGAGGAATCTACAGCACGCATCGCGACTGCGAGCGCCAAGAAAGAATGTCGGAAGCACCCCCAGCAAGTTCCCAGCACGCAAGAACAATACCGTTCGCAACGGTTCCCGGGGTAAAATTTATTAAGCCGGGAAATTTACTTGCCGGTTCCCGCCGAAGCGTCGTGTCTCTCGCGCGCAGGTACCATTGCCCCCAAGTTTTTAATAAAGAAGAGAACCGAGGACAGAGGGGAGCCGGGGAGCACGGATAAGAAATCATGTGGAACGATAAATCCCCCCCCAAGTTCGATGTCGTTTGCCACGGCGGTTGCTGGAAGAAGGAAAAATCATCCAGGAATCCCTCCACGTCTCTCCAACTTTCCTTTCGCCGGGAGAACTTCCCCGAGGATTTCCCCCCCGAAAACAAATTCGCCTCCCCCCGCGACGAATCGTTCGTCCTCGTTAAAGACGGTCCCCGCCCGTCGGATTCGGGTTTCATCTTTGCTCGCCCCGGGGAGGAGAGTTTCCCGTTTGGATGGGACCGAGCGATGACAGCTCGAAGCCGCGAAGGAATCGCGCGCGTCACCCCTCCGGTCGATCGCCGGGCGCAGGTTCGTTAACCGTCGATTATAATATTTATACGGCGCAGGCGAATTGAATCCATGACTGTCAGCCGTTAATTACTTTCCGCGAATTCCCAGGAATAATACGCGCCTCCGTAATAGCTTCCATTGATCCGCTCCCCGACGTCTGTGCCGCGGCTGAAATTTCCATATCGGGCCGGAGAAATTCGCGGGTACACCCTCGAGCCTCGAAACCCCCGCCAGCCGAGAGATTCTTTGCCGGGAGCGGGCGATCGAGAAACCATGGATTTCTAACGGCGCGCCTGGGAATCTGCGTCGGGCATGAGAGACGCAGACAGAAGGCAGCGCGCCATCAACTTCCCCAGGAATATTTCATTGCGCTTTGCTGAATACGTCAGGCCAAAGTAGATTAAGTCTGCGGTAGATCCGACAGGCGGCTGAAGAGCCAGAGAGTTCCTTGAACCCCGCGGAGCGACGTAACGATCGCGGGGGTCTCTGTCGCGATCTCCTCGATGGAATTCCAGCGGCTCTATCTATCGAAATCTAATCAACCCGAGACCCAGAACAGACCAATCGCACGCGGGCGCCCGCTTCAAAGAATCATGAGACACCGGAGTCACCGGCCTGCGACCGCTAAGCCGGGCGGCCGTGTATGCCGCAACGATGAGGCAATCTGATAGGATTCGGGTTCAGGGGGGGGGGGGGGGTGAAAATAAAGCCGCCGCGGCCACGATTAAACCCCCTTGCTACGTTGATTACCAAACCGGACAGCTCCGCCAGGGCCGGCGGCGGCGGTTCCCGTCGGTCGGGGAAACGAAAATCGATGACGGACCACGGCCGGCTCGCCTCTTCGGCCACTCGATTCTCCCGTTTAAACCGAGCGCCGCGATTAGTCCGACTATCTTTTGTTTATGCAAGCTTTGGTGCCGTAAACGACCGCCCCGGGCAAGACTGATTGCGAGCAGCGGCGGGGGCCGGGTCCGTCTGGCGACCAGCGGCGGTGGGCCATTATCGCCTGGATATGTATGTGGCCCCGCTCGTTCCTCGATCAGAAACAGTAACAAGGTGACAGTGGCAGAAAGGCCAGAAGAAATGGGAAATGAACGAGCCCGGCCCGGCAAAGAAACGTCCCCGAGGATAATCAAAGCGGAGGGCGGTAGAGAACGGGGGAGGGATAAGAGAGGCGTCAGCGCGGAAACGATATTTCAATCTTCATCCCTACCCACGGACGTTCTTTTACGGTCGGCGGGGTAATCCGCGTATCGCGGATAGATTTCGTTTTGGGGGTGGGTGAAGAGGGTCGGCCCCAGCCACCTCTAACGACGATGAAAGAAGAAGGGACGGCACAAAGACCCCCGGAGGGCGGACGGGGTTGATTGTAGCCGGCCGTCCAGACCAGAGAGAAATTGCATTTTCCCACCGCGTGTATCTACCAGCCTTGCGTCATTTCGTTTAAACAAACCGCGTCGATCCACCGCTGCCAACGGCCATCCTTTTCATCCCCCGTCCCCGTACCTTTTTGCCAGCCATCCGCCGGCCCCCAGCGCGGCCACGAAACCGCGAAACTTTCATTTCAGCTGCAATCGCCCGCCACGTCTCCGGGCTCTCTCATGAGGACCCTCCGCCCCGCAAATAATACCGGTCGCGAGAAATCAACGATGCCGAGTCGATCCCGGGAGAAACCGTGACCACCTCCCCCCGCGGGGCAATTTATCGGGCCGATTTAAGCGCGGGCTGAGCCACGGTTCGCGTGCGCGTCGCTGCTTTGTATAACTGTTTTCCCTCCGATCGTTTGTACACCAGAAGCCGATCCAGCGACTCCCCGGAGAGTCGCGGTAATTAAATTCGAAATGATCGAGCGTCCGAGCGAAAGTTTCCAGATCTCGTCCGGCCCCCGGACGACTCTTAAATATTCCCCGAGTTTGAAGGGAGGGTTCTCACGGTCGTTCTAAAAACTAATTGCATTCCAGCGCAGCCCGGCTTCCGTCGAACCTAACACCCGATCACCGGACAAAGGCGCGCGGCTTTTGTCATCCGCCAACTTTCCGGATTGTAATTTTGCCGTAAATTAACTTTCGCAGATCGCTATCCCTTCGTTTTCACCGGGGAAACTTTCCGTCCAATCGTCGGCCGGGGAACTCGTTCGAAACGAGAGGGGGGGGGGGGGGGCGTTATCTCCGGTCCGACGCTTTGACCCTTTCAAAAATCAGGCTCGAAATTCAAATGGGAGCGGAGGCTCGGTCGCCGCGTGCTGTAACAATGACACAGCAGCCAGGGGTAGGCCCGCGACGGGCGGTAAATCGCCGGGAAGCCCTCGATCGATATTACCGGTTTGAAAAAAAAAAAAGCAGCCCGGCTATAAGAGGCAGCACGCCGACCTTTAACCAGATAACTCGAGCCGGCATCGACGGTAACGAGAATAATTATCACGAGCAATCGATCACAGCGGAACCGGCGCGGCGTATTGGATTAAAGCGCCATCGACGACTGCGAGCCGGTAATAGGTTCGGTGGATTTTCGAGCTTTCCCTCCCCCACTGACCCGGCCCGCTATGTGTATGCGGCATCGCATCGATTATTTCGAGGACACATCCCCCGCCGGCGAAACATCCCCCCCCCCCCCCCCCCCGGCAGCCAGCCTGTTTCGCCTCGAGACGGGCGGATTGGGGCGCGTTCGCCGCGAAGAACCAACGACTTTTCGAGTTTCCCGTTGGCCGAGCAATATCATCTTGTCAGCGATTGCGTATTTCAGGGGCTGCTTCCAATTTCCGGGCTACGTGCTCGGTACAAAACTAATTTCACCATCGATTTATAATGCCCGCGTCGCCGATCGCATGGCTCTCCGCTGGCCCGCCGCTCCGATCGTTGACCGTTACTACTTGCTCCTACTACCGGCGATTATTCGCCGCGCCCAAGTTTCGCCCCGCGGCCACGACAGATTCTTAGCGATACAGTTGTTTCGGGATTAAGATACTAATAGGACTTATAGAAATCCGATTAGGGGGCCAGCAGTTTCGCGCACCCCTTTATTAGCTCCCGCGTATTAACATCCACCATGCCGGGCACGTAGCCTGCAGTATTATCCTCGTCAGCCCTTAATCCGATACATACCTCCTCTGGGGAGCCTCTCGTAATTAGGAAGAAGAAATGACCGGTGAATTTGACATACCTGCGATAGAGGATTCGTGAGATAGGGTAGATCCGGGGGAGTTGGTACAGTTGGTGTGTTTGAGATTCTAGTAAAAATGCGTTAAAGTGCAGAGCAATTGCTTCTCTAGAAGACAAACAGTTGAATGAGTAGCGACATTTCGCTTCCTTCTGTGTTTTTCTGGAGTTGTAGGCTATAAAAGTTAATGGAGGTTACGTTTAACCCCTTTTGTCAAACAGTGGGGTACAGAATCGCCTTTAAAATATACTTCTGAGTTCATTCTCGTTTAATTTCTTGGGTAATAAGATAGTAGAGGTATTGACGGATAATTTTAAGGCTCCTCTTCCTATTGTTCCGCCTTTTACTATAACTCCCTACCATCTGAGATTCGCTCTGTATCCTCTTTCGCATCCTTCAAGCATGCAGTGACACTATTCTTTGCTAATCAACAATAACAATTAATTCTTAAGTTTTACCTTTGTCATTTTCCAACTACACGCATATGATGTTAGTTATTACTTTTTATTATGTTATTTGGCTGTCTATATTTACTTTCCGTGTACTCTATTGTGTTAGTTTTAAGTAGCTTTAAATGGTAAGGTTAATAACAGCTGACAGCTGTACCTCGCCTTTTGCACTCCACCACTGTCCTCATGTGCTACTCACTCTTATATGTTTTCTTTTTGTAAAGTCTACTGTGCAATAAAGAATTATTATTATTATTATTATTATTATAATGCAGCCAAAGTATTTGGCCACATTACCTAATCCTTCGTTTCACAGCTACCGAGAGGACCACTTTCGAAACTTTTATTCTATCAGTTTTTACAATATTTTGCGAGGGACTATTTTTGTTATATTGGTTATTATTTTTTACTATTTATGTTCATTTAGTTTATTTAGTAAATTTAAGATGTAAGTGTTAACTCACCAATTTGAATAAAAAAGTATAAAAAATAACTGTTTACCTTGTCATTTATTATTATTATTATTATTATTATTATTATTATTATTATTATTATTATTATTATTATTATTATTAAACGTCTTTATTACTCAAAGAGAATGAGAAAAGAAAACTGAATATTACAAATGACATAGCGAGGCTGCAGTGGTGACACTGTTGTGAAGCCTAACCACGTACAATAAACTAAACTAAACTAAGCAGGACAAAAACAAACAAACGTTAAAAATAAACTATACTAAATTAAATTAGCTTAAGACTTAAGGCTAACATGAGTATAGCACAAGGAGTATAGTAATTTCGTCGATCTTTTACCACAGTGTCAATTTGACACCGACAGCCGCGGATTTACCCTACCCAGCACTGCCCAGGTGCTTCGCTCTGTAAATCCATCTACTTATCCATCTACTCAGATAACCCGTGCCTGGTCGGATTGTATTCGCGGGCGGTAATCGTTGTAATTAACCGCGCGCGAGGTACCCGTCGCATTCGGAAAGCAGACGTATCTCGAATCCACTCGATCCTCGATCGCACAGAAGTTTCCCATTCAACGAAATCATCCCCAGCGGGTCGAGGTCGCGCAGGACACGACTTCTCGAGAGTCTCGAGCAAACAACCGCTAGATTGCGTATTTCAGAATTCGCCCTCCGTCCCCGGCGACGGGTCCAATCCCATACTTTCCAGAATAACTTTCACCCTCCACCCGCCGAAAAGCCTTCTTACCGGACCACCCACGCCCCTCCCGTTTAACACGTCCAGTCCCAGACGCACACTTCACAAAATTAGCTTTGTCAGCCCTTAACCAGGTATGTACAGCCGCGCTGGTGGTCTCCAGATGGGGGGATGCAACCCCCCGTCGCCACCCCTTAAACTGGCCAGCGGGTATTGGGGTCGAGCCGAGTCGACGAGTTTCGTCGCTATCGCACGCACACCCCTTTTTTTTTCGCTTGCTTGACACCGCTGCGCCGCGCGGCCCGTTCTCACCCCCTTCCGGACCTTTTCCTCCCTCCGGACTAACTCAAAGTCGCGTAGCTCTTCGGAGGGATGATTAGCCGAGTCGATCGCTGAGCTACCATTGAGCGCGCGGGTGGCAGCCTTAAGGGGGGAGACCACTGTAAAAAATCTGAAAAATCGATTTTTTTCTTTTTTACATTTTCTGAAAGACGTACATTTCAAGAACGCTGTCTCCAAATTTTATTAATAAATTCGCAAAATTGACGGAGATATGGTGTTTTCCGTGAAGCGGTGTCAAACGCGCGACTGAGCCGCGCGGAACATTGAACGCGTTTTCCTCACAATGATATTTTTTAACCGCGTTGACAGTCTGCAGAGAAAACTATACGTCCAAATGATACGAGCAAGGGCATTTATTGTACGAAAAACTCGTCTGTATTACTTGACGATCAGTTTTTTTAATTAACGACCTCCTTATATTTTTTTATCAACATTTCCCTAACTTTGTACCCCGAAAACATGATTTTTTTTCAGTGGTCCATCATTTTGTAATTCCTTGCGATTTTGGCTTTTTTGGATCGTCACGTAATAGAGGTAGGCTTCTAGTTTCTAAATATTGTTGTCTTTTTTAATTCGGATTAACCATATGGCCTGGGCACTGTCAACGCGACAAGCATATTTTTGCCGCAGTGCAAATTTTGATGAAGACTAGTATACAGATTCATGAATTTGATTTAAACAATTGTTTTTTTTTACCCTTCAATATGTACATATTAACTATACTAAGCAATAAATTGATTTGCTGCCATGGTTTGGTTGAAATAAATTCCCAAAAACACCCTTACTTTTCGGACCATTAAAATTCGGAATAATCGATTTTTTCTTTTTTACATTTTCTGAAAGGCGTAGGTTTCAACAAAGCTCTCTCCAAATTTTATAAAGAAATTCGCAAAATTGACGGAGATATGATATTTTTTGTGAAGTGGTGTCAAACGCGCCACTGAGCCGCGCGGAACATTGAACGCGTTTTTCTCAGAATGACGTTTTTCAACCGCGTTGACAGTCTACAGAGAAAACTATACGTCCAATTAACATGATCAAGGACATTTATTGTACGGAAAACCCGTCGCTATTACGTGACGATCAGTTTTTTTCAATTTTCGACCTGCTTCTATTTTTTTTATTAACATTTCCCCAATTTTGTACCCCGAAAACATGATTTTTCTTTTCAATGGTCCGCCATTTTGTAATTTTTTACAATTTTTACTTTTTTTGATCGTCACGTAATAGAGGCAGGCTTCTAGTTTCTAAATATTATTGTGTTTTTGAATTCGGATTAACCATATGGCCTGGGCACTGTCAACGCGACTAGGATGTTTTTGCCGCAGTGCAAATTTTGACGAAGAGTATACAGGAAACGGATTTATGAATTTGATTCAAAAAAATTTATCTTACCCTTCGATATGTACACTATTAACTATACTGAGCAATACATTGATTTACTTGCGTTGTTTGGTTTAAATAAATTCCCGAAAAGACCCTTACATTTCGGACCGTTACAGTGGTCTCCCCCCTTAAGTGGGGCGCGTCAGGGTGAAACTGAATAATATGCGTCGACGCGCGTTTCCCTCGAAACACGCTCGATCTGAATTTTATAGCCTCCGACTGGTATTGCAAGGAAATAGTATTACACACCCAGAGACTTCTTGGGGGGATCATTAATTAAACAGCGAGGGGAATTGGACCGGCATCGGACAGCCACGTGATCGCGAAGACTTAACTGCCCGCTGAATTAACAAACTACTTGTTGAGTGCTGTACACCCAGCAGGAAATTACCATAAAGGATTACGCGCCTATTATTCACAAGTATGTAATCGAATTTGTAATTAAAGCGTCGATTGAATCGTCGAGCGATACAGCGGCGCGGGAGTATCAAGAGTTTCCAATTAATTGAACCCAGTAAATCGAAAAGTACTCCCAATTAAAACACTGTTAGCGACAAGCCGCGGCCGCTGCAGCGAAAGGGAAACAAAGAAACAGAGAATACTTTACTCGCTTCGACAAAGTTCAAAGCCCCTAATGATGCCGGGGGACGCGAGCGTGTGCCACCCTTTCGATAGCGGATGAAAAAGTGTCACTGGGTGGGTTGAATAAATATTTCGATTATAGCTACTATCGCTGATCCACGGCCACCCGACCAACGGCGAACTCGTTGACGTTCAGCAAACTCGTTTTGTTCGCGAAACGTTTTTTTCGCCGCTGCGCGCGCACCCCGCTTCCGCTTTGCGAGCTGAAAACGTTAGTTCAAAGCGTTTCCCAATGGCCAATCGAGAGGCGGTGCTGATTGTCTCTCGCGTTCCAGCGATCCATCATCTTTCATCGCGCGAATCGATGCGCTAACGCGCGACGATCGGCGTCGATTAATCTTTCAACAAATCGGGAACTCGCGGACTTTCTTCTCCGTGGCGCGAGGGCTGCTCGTAGTCGCAATTATTCACGGCGCGGAAGAAGTACTCGCGGGGCCATTTCAGCGCCGCGAGGATTTAGCTCCCCGCGCGATACGATTCCCCGAGTTCGAAGCGGAAAGGAGAAAGAAAGCGGATGAGAAATGCGCGGGCGAATCTCTTTTCACTCGGCTAATTTACTGCACGCGTTAAGTTAGCGAGATGTGTACACACGGACAAATACACACACGCGCGCACAGCCGGCGGCGACGTGGGTCGCGATTCTTCCGGTTGAAAGTAATTTCTCCTGATAATAACCTGGTCCGAGCAACGCCCGCTCGCGAAAATTACGGCTCCGCGGCCGACTCGGCCGGAATAAACGCTTACCGTACACTTTTTCACGGTGATTCGAGGCGTTTCGTGCCGCGGACAAGGGCCATCACTCTGAGCAATTCTTTCGCGCCCCGCTAGCGAAGCGGATGGCCTCCGCTGATACCGCTGGCTCCTGAAAAATCCCCTTAATTCTCAGAATATTCCGTGTCCAACTATTGTGACTCGCACCGATACTGCTGCAATTATAGTATTAACCCTCTAGGGACGACTGGGACTCCAGAGTCCCATTCAGATTAACACATTTTTATTTACGTTCCATCAATAAGATCGAGATTTGATAGGTATAGTGACCTTTAGTAGGCAGAGAAGAAACTGTTGTACCATCAGAACCCGAAATTAAACTTTTTTTTGTTATATTGTTATAAACAAATTAAAAAAAAATTAAAAAAAAACTAACGAGTACTTTCCAAATCCGAAGTATAAAATAGACTATTTTAACGCTCAAAAAAATTCTACGTTAAGTTTAAAACATCCCCGTCCCTAGAGGGTTAAGGAGGGTTGCCCCGCCTTGGACGCATGAAAATCATAGGTTTTTATTTAGCGATTTTTTTTCTTTTAAATAATCAATTCAACAGAAAATCTGATTAGTGCGTCCAAGGTAGCAAAGTTGGGCATTATCCGAATAAATTTTTATTCGTTATTCGTTAAAAATTAAAATTTATTCGTTACTCTCGAATAACTTCGTTTTATTCGAAGATTATTCGAATAAAAATTTATTCGAATAATGCCCAACTCTACAAGAAAGCTCCTCTCAAATTACTTCCATCTTAGCTCAAAAGATCACAGCACAGATGCACAGCAGATATTATTCTGCCATACCATGTCATAACAGATATTCAATTGTCACAAACTACTCGGAAAGGTAGACCTGGAAGAAGAAACTGTTTCCAAAGTCGAAGCTTCTAGGAGTCGAAACTTTTCGCAGCATCGAAGCTCACAGCAATCTTCTCAGACTTTGAGGTTCCCTTCGCCCTGATTGGGAAAGAAGTTCTAATTGTTTCACGATAACAGAGTCCCGAGTTCACGGTTGGGGAAAAAAGGATTTCGTGAGACGAAGTCGAGGACGCGAGGAGCAGCAGTGTCCCGAGCAGGGGCAGAGGGCCAGGCACGAGCTTTACAGGGTGCAATGATTAAGATACTCCCCTTCGTCTTGGCGAGGGCGTGCGAGCGAGCCGGAAGTGCCCTGCAGCCTCTTTATCGCCGGTAATATATGTGACCCGATGGTGGAGCTTGTTAGGTTTTACGGCGGTGGCCCGGAAATGTCGCGCGAAATTAAAGTCGCGGGGCGTGGAGAACTTTTCAGTCACGTCTCGTCGACGCCGCGGTGGAACGGTGGAAACTGAATTTCAATAGCGGAGATACAGAATCGTCGTCGCGTGCGGGGTAATTCGATACGATTACCGATAATCTGTGTTTTACCCCCCGCGCGCGCGCGACGTAGCAGAAATTCATTTTATCGGGATTCGTTCGATTGCTCGTTTTGATGGCGGAAAAACTCTCGAGCACGGTTTTTAATTATGAAATGCCGGGCGATCAATTTCTCGAATGGAGCGCTCTACTGTAATTGAAGTTAAATCGGCCGAGCCAGCTATCGCGGAATCATCCCGCTGGCAAACATAGAAAACTTAAGTAAACCGAGAGTTTAATAATGGGAAATGTTTGATATTGTTTGGTGCGAAACGTTTTCCATTCGGCGATGAATAAAATCGCCCGAGCTGCGACGTAGCTCGTAAACGTAACGTGGATATGAAGGAAGTTCGGGAGCGGCCCGTGTTTGGCGAAGGTGTTTCCAAAGGGGCGAGTGCTCGCCGAGTCGTCGATCGTTGATACGTTTGACTCCGAGCAAACTCATAATCGTTCCCCGATTCGCGGGTCCTCAAAGTGAGCCTCCAAGTTCCCTTCGTGGGCGAGGAACTTGCTCCGACACGGCCTAAGGCGCTTCGGAATCCAATAGGGGCTGGCGAATCGTAGCCTGTACTACTTAATATTGTCCCACTCGCAACGGCGGTAAGTCTCGGCGACATGTACCCCAATTTCACGTAGTTCCTGATTAATACCACTTTGTTCGCGACCGCTAACTTCGTAATATCTACCAACTACTTTCTAGAGTCCGGAGGACGGAGTTTATGCACCTCCGTATTTGTCACGCAACGCGATACTTAATTACCGAAGCGGATCGTCCGAAACACAATGAATATAAATTATCGCGCAGATGTATCTTGCATTGGAATCGTTGGACGTTCCATTTTTCTTATTCCCCTTCGCCAGCTAACATTGATAATAACTATTCCATTCTATCCAGCGAGGGGGTGCACCTCTTCCCCCTATATACTTATTTATTCCCTTATATTTTACTGCAGGTTGCGTCATCCCGGCGTAACTGCCACCTGTTAAATAATCTCCCGCTTCTTTCATTTGAATCTTTAAATCTTTAACCCACTGGCAGTTATTAAAGGAATCCCTCGTAATCACGTTGCCGTAATTCAGGCGAGATAATTTAATTCCCAGGTTACATTAGCCGCATCCGTTTTACAGCTGTTCTCCGCCGCCGCCGCCCTCCGTCGCGGAATCTCAACGGCAAACAAAAGGATCGTATCCATTCCCGTGGATCCTAACCCGTGACATCCCCGCAGGGATATATCCCGCCCGCGCGCCGGCACACCTTACGAGTACACGCGTAATTCCGTTGTTTGCCAGTCAACCGGAACTCGTCGCTTTATTTAATTAGAGGCGCCGGGAAACGCTGCCGACGTCCGTGGAAACGGGTAAACCGCCAGCCGTGATCGGTATATAATGCCCGGGCGAGCCTCGAATTTTACTCGCGCTAATGCTCTTCCGTGATGCGCGGCGCCGTGCGTCCCCAGATCGACTACTATTTACTTCATTAGCTGGTCGCGTGCAAGGTAACGAGCAGAGATTCCCGCTGCGGGGGAGCAGCTCTGCGCGGGCGACTCCGCCGAAAACTTTAATAGAAGCCCCGCGATAGGAGGGCTAACGGGGCAGCAGGGGCGGTTAATCTTCGGAAATTTCGACCGGGACAAATGTCGAGGACGGGGAAAAGGTCCCCGTTCAAATTGGATGGGCGGGGCTGGAGGTCCTGGATACCAACCACCGGCCGCCATCTGCAAACCGTCGGTCGAACAATCCTGGGTAACTGCAGCTCGTGCGGCGGTGCCCGCGATCGTTCCGCGTTCCAACGCCCGAAACGAAATTCTGTGGATGCTCTCCTTTCCCATCGGGATTCCTCTGCGCACTCTTCGCCCACGCCTCGGTGCGTCCCCTCCCTCCGCTTACCCCTACGCTCGGTAGATTCGAGATCCTCCGCAGCGGAACGAATTTCACGAGCCGTTCTTTCTGGAGACTTTACTCCCAGCTGGCCCGACCTGGGGCGATCTAGATCGACGGCTCGATGCTCCCAATCGTCCGCGAATGGACCGCGCCAAACGGTCACGCTGCGGGGTGTGGCGTCCCAATGTCGCCAATTTCTTGGCGCTACGCGGCTACTGTTACTACCCTCGGCGCAGGTGTAAATGGCACGCGGTTTAGCTAATTTATCCCTCTTACCGAGTGTAATGATCACCGTTAGGTCGACTTCGAACCGCCAGACTCGCTGAATGGGAAGCGATCCGGGCACTTTGGTTGTAACCAGCGCAGCTTACCTTTCGTTACCCGCGCCCTATTTTATAACTTCACTACCAAAATACCCCCGCGCTTCGCTTCGGGCTTTAACAGATATTAAGGACTCCATGAAAAAACATTTCTCCCCTTTTCACCCCCCCCGTAAGGGTTGATTAGGGCAAAATCCTGAAATTGGTTTTTAGGGATTTGTGCGGGTAACCTTTCGAAGCGAAAACCAAGGTGATATCTAATCGGGCCTAAGAGATTTTGAAGAATCCGTGAAAACACAGTTTACCCCGTTTCACCCCCTTAAGGGTTGGTTAGGGCAAAATCCTGGAATTGATCCTGAAGCGATATTAAGGAGTCCGATACATTTTTCACCCCCTTGGGGACGGAATTTCCTAAAGTTCTTCCTTAGTGGGTGCCTACGTCATGAAAACAACGTACCTTCCAAATTTCATGTTCCTAGGTGAAACGGTTTGAGCTGGGCGTTGCTGAGTCAGTGAGTCAGGGCTTCTTCTTTTATATATATAGATTACCCACGCTTTGTACTTTTTACATCACGATTAATAATGTTTTCTTTTTTAATTTTTATCGTTCCTTGTTTTACTTAGTATTCTATTTGTTTTTAAGTTAAGAACAAGAGTTTCCTTTAAAAATAATTCTATATTAAAAACTAAAAAGCGACGTGGTTCTGTTTAAAAAAGAAAAAAGTCGGGAGAGGGTGAACGACTACTATTATAAATAAGTATTGTGTTATTCACTTCCATTGCTCTGGTGACACCTTTCGCACAGTAGTTCCACTTTGCCAATTAACTTTTACACGCGCGTTGCACTTTCTACGAACTCACGACTTCTTCTCTTCAACGCCTGTGCGTGCAGACTGAGAACCTCGAGTAAAAGAGGCAAGAAGGATTTTTCATAAAGTGCAGAGGATTAGAAAATTAGTCAAAACCGATTGGTCCCTCTCAAGCAGAAAGTAAATAATAATTCGCGACTGTTGTACTTTTTACTCGGGCAACGACGGGTTAACTTCGGCGGTCCAACGGGAACCGGTGCTTCCC
Organism: Andrena fulva; assembly: GCA_946251845.1. Lineage (NCBI taxonomy): Eukaryota > Metazoa > Arthropoda > Insecta > Hymenoptera > Andrenidae > Andrena > Andrena fulva. The sequence continues at coordinate 51,727,270 of OX276329.1, read as the reverse complement.
GGGTGGCGCAGCCGGGGTTGGATCGAGTGCGGCGAGCAGCAGAGGTTCCCGACCGCTAAATTCATGCCGCGGCTAATCAATGATGTATTTCCAAGCAACGGCGGTGCACGTTTCCACGAACAACTTCGCCCTAGATATCTAACCCCCGCGGCCTGGGGTGTCGGCGCGAACAGGGTGGCGAGGTTTCGCGTTATTGTTGCCAGCGGGACGCGCAAAGTCCCGGAGAATAATCGCAAGTTCGCCATTGAATCCGGAATGCGCTAAACAACGCAGAAACGGACCCGCATTGTGATCCAATGATTAATTCAACGGCAGACCAACGCGCGCTGATCCGCGCGCTAAACCGAGCGTTTAGATCGCTTTAAACAGCCCCCCGCGAGCAACGAACTGCCTCGGCCCGCTCCGTTCTTTCGTCCCACCGTCGCGCTTTACACGTGGACGCCAACAGCTTCGGTTACAGCTCGTTAACGCGGGCAATTATTAGTCCCTTGCGAAGTTTCACGGGTGTTTTCGTCGTTTTAAGGCAGCGCGGAGTTTATAAATCGTTAAGACGCTCGGCTTGAGCTTGTGAAAATGAAGCAATCAAGTCGCGAGAGCCCATCGATCCTGATTCGTTAACACCGTGCTTTGCTAAAATTTCTCCTTTTAACGGCGCTCTCTGCCTTCCTTTCATACAGCCGACCAGTCTGGCCACGGTAATACGCTCTCGTTTAAAGGGAAACAGTACACGCAGGCGAAATAGTTGGGGATTTAGTTAGACGTTCATTACGGTCACTAATTCTCGCGTTACTTTCAGATGTTCAGCCCGATCCTCTTAATTTCGTATCTGATGTGGCTATCTTATGTTTCGGGAGTGAAAAACATCACGCGAGGGGTGGCGAGGCATTTACGTTCGCTTGGATTTCCCGAGGGCAGCGGCATGGGGGTGAACTACCGAATGTATTATTAATTCTCCGACGTCGCTGAACCCCATTAACTCGATATCGCTGTATATCAATCGCAGCTTACCGCGCCACTGCCTTCCCAGTGGGAAAATATATTTCAAGAAACGGGATTGCGGCGGGTGGACGGATCGCTGCATGGGAATCGTTTCACCGCGGTCGCCGTCCGAACGGATCGTTATTATTAAAAAGAATTACCTTCACGTTTTCAGATATTCTTTGCCCTCGGAGTGCCCGTCGACATCCCGAACAGATCGGTGCTATTCTCTCTGTACTTCGAGGCGAATTACGGCCTGCCAGGCGAATGGAACTCCAACTATTATTCGGACGAGCCGTATTTCCGGAAGCGCAGCCTGGATCGACGCACGGCTTACGAGGTTCTCGTGAACAGATTGGACAGGTATGGGAATCGGCCCGAAGGAGCTTGGATCTTCTCGCTGGACAGGTGTATGAATCATGTCAGTTTACAATGATGATGTGCTTTAATAGCTTCGGGTATTCTGGGGAGAGTTGTTTACCGAGAATGATCTGCGAGATAGCGAACGATCCTCTGACAAACAACGGAGTGATCGGGGACGTGCTGCAGATTTTATTCACGTGAGTGTTGAACCCTACTTGACGCTGCTAAACGATTATAGCGAATCGTGCGGTCGCTGTTACAGGCCATCCTCTTCGCGAGATGAAGATCTTCCGAGCGAGATCGTCGAGGCTGAGCACGTGGAAGATTGCGACAACCACTATAAAAAGTGCCCTCAGAGTCCATTAGATATGATAAGCCGCTATCGTCCCCGCGGTGGTACTTAAAGAAGCCACGATATTACCCAGCGATCTTCGTAGTGCTTAATACAGTTGATGGGCCCAAGTGCAATAAACGGACCTTTTAAAAAGCTATATAAATGCGCCGTGTCGATATAAAATACGTTGTCATCCCCGAGCGGTAAATAATTCTCGGTAGCACCCTCGCCGTGCATTCCGCTCGATATCAAATAATTACGCTACCAAGTCGTTGGTGGAGTTAAGAACGTCCGTTTATTTTCTGCCGTTACTTTTCCGCAACATTTATTACGTTATCTTCGCGTCGAATTCGCTCGGCAAACAGAAGTCCCCGGGACCAGGTGTTTGGGAAACACGCAATCTCCGTGGAAAGACTGATTTACAATTCATCGAGCCTCGCTGGCACGTACTCGCGGTACTCCGCGAACGTTTGCGAGTGCCATTCCTAGAATGTCGCATCGGATAACGGTAATAATACTTACTCGCTACGAAGAAGTATCGTGCTTAGCCGCTTCGAGCTATCGGAGACACTTAGCCGATCGCATCGTTCGTTCGGGGCTACTCTTATCGCGCTAGACTCCGACGACGAAGCTTTCACGGAGCAAACGAGATTGCCCGATTGCCCGATTGCCGGCGATGCGTCTGGTATTCACAATTAGTTCTCGCAATGACGATACATGGACAACGACGACATGGAGGGGGACACGGCGTGACACGTTACAAACGAAAAGCTCGGCCGAAATTTACATACAAACGCTGCTGTGGAAGAATTCGACGGGCAGGATTTTCTACGCGTAAATGCCGTTCTGCTTCGCGCCGTTTGCGAAATCAGCTAAAGATAAACGCTCTGCCGGCGGCTTTTGTCCAAGCGGACCGAGCCTCCCGTCTCCAGGTGTTCCCAGAATCGAGTTCTCGAGGGAGATGCGTTAGGCCCCGACGTTTTTAACCAGAATGGGCAGAGGCCGCCTGTCTTCATCGATGCTCGGGCGGTTTCTACGTTGTAGGAGATAGTGAGACACGTTCTCGTAAACCACGAACGTGATGACGGTCGCCGGGGTGACTCTAGTCAGGTTCATACTCAGACCCTTGTAAAAGCCACGCCACCGTTCATACCTGCAATTAACCACCAGCAATACGCTTTCGTTATTTCGCTTCCTCTCTTTCCAGCGTCGATTAACGCGCGGAGCCTCTCTCAATCAGCTATAGTGTAATTTGTCACATTCGCACCCAGACTCGAACCGGCGTACGATTCTTGTCGCAGTATTCGAAGGGACTTCGCAAAGCAAAACGTTCTGCCAATTTAAGCGGCATTACCGGGAACCGGGGTATATATATATCGCTGTTGGGTTCTCAGCGAGCTTCCAACCTCAGCTAAGCTCGTGGGCCATCGCGACGACTGAAGAGATGGATGAAGGAGTGTCTCAAAGTCCAGATCGTTTCCAATTTTGCACAGTTTATTTCTCATTCCAGATGGTTCCTCGTCTCTGCGATATATGTTGTGGATACCAACGCAACGCGACGCACGCCCAAAAATCGTACTACTGGTGGTTTCACAAATGATCCGTCTCTATGATCGGAGTTACATCCTCATAGTCAGGGCCGTTCCTGGCGGGGGTGCAGAAGGTGCCCCCGCACCTGGGCGGCCAAACCTAGGGGCGGCCGCAGACCGTTTATTATATGTAAAATTTTCATTAATAAGAATAATAATCGAAACTTTTTTGCATTTTGCATTATTAACTTGTTTAAAATTGTGTATGTATAGGTATAAAAGTAAACACTGCATATTAAATTCTTAATTAAAGAATATTGAATTAATAAGGGCGGCAATATTGTTTTTGCACCTGGGCGGCCAAAACCCAGGAACGGCCCTGCTCATAGTCACATGCGCGCACACTCACGCACACTCAGAGAGACGGATAAACTTATCGGCCCCGCGTTCTCGTTCCCTTTCCGACGCGCTAATGCCTGTGGTCCCGCCACGGCGATTAATTTACCTGCCAGAATGCCCGCGAAAGAAAGTGCAATCGTCGCGAGGCCGCGTCGAGAACCGCCGGGAAGGTGTGCGGACGAATGGGGATCCAGAATCGTGTGCGCGTTGCGCGCTAAGTGTTCCTCGTTCTGGGACGCCGCGAAGCCCGCAGGGGAACAGTTGGCAGACGCGACACTGGGATTCCGCTCCGGCGATGAAGAAGATTAATCACGAACCAGCGGCTAACCGAACGTGGGATAGTTTGCCATTCCTTCTGTTTATTAAGTCGCTCATTGCTTATAAATAAATCCGACCTGCGTTCGTAAATGTCCCAGCGACGTCGTGCTTTATTGCTACACTTCAGTTGCTCCGAGTGCCAGACTCTACAAGGAACTTTGCAACATTCTCTCACCTATCGGTGCCTCGGAACGAGGCGCTTGCTCATCATTGCATACAAGACGTTGTAACGGGAGCAAGGGTAACAATAAAATTCTGGGCAATCGTTACATTCCTGCGCGCGCGCCCGCTCGTCTCGATTATTCTCGAGCGAGATTTTACCGATCGACGCCGTGACTTGCAGATCACGGGAAGACCCCAAAGAAACACGTCTGTACCTTGCGTAAACATGTTGGCGGTTTCTTTTAAAAACAAAAAATCGTACGCCGCTGCGGCAAGCACGCGCGACCGTTTAATTGTAAATTCAACTATCACGCACACTTTACCCTTCATCCTCTATCTCACACACGGCGAATCGCGTGTTCAATTAGCTATGCCTTTGTAACAGCGAAAGTAGAGCTCTCCGAGGGTTGAGATTGATCGTAATCGAAAGGGAAATAATACTAATTTACGCAAAAGTCGAGGTGGCGAACATATAACATCGTATTGGGGAGAGATGGCTCGAGTACACGTGACATTGTATCGTGCGATGTGCCAGCCCGGATAGAAGTTACGAGAATGCGAGAGGCAATTAAGCTAGGTGCTCTTTTTCACAGATACATTGGTTTCCTTCTCGCGCTTTACAAGTGAAAGTAAAATTATTTTGTACACACAAGTCGAATAAATAAAACGTATATGCTCCGGTGGTCTGTATAAATTACTACTATTTCACAGATCCCGTCGCGCGGCGGCGGCGAGATTCGAAATACCATCGGGTATATATACATATAAATATATATACCTTCTCCTATAATCGTGAAGTAAAATGTTCTACGTGTTAGGCGAAACAGTCGTCTAATACAGAGATATCGACAGTGAAATAGTATATATTAGAGACTGCGTTCGATTCTTCCTAACAAAACACTAGTGCAGTGCCCTACATCTTTTGAAAGTGGACTTAAATAAGAATATTAAATTATGTACCTACGCTCTAGACTCCAGAGACACACTTGCGGTTCGACAGCTTGGATGAAATTATTTTCACTAAGGGCAATAGAAACTATTCTCGACAACATCGTTGGCACGTGTGCCCGCGAGTTAGCTTCGTAAAACAATTTCCAGGGGCGTTATACGAACGACAACGTCGCGCATGTTTTATAAGAGCTGGTGTCCGATGTTAAGTAATAATGCTAGCTCTTCGATTGACTTACGCTACTTTGACGAAAGAAACGACGCGGCGGGTGTACACAATGTGTTGGTTTACCATTTCTACCGAAGTATATTGAAGAGAGAAAGAGAGGGGAGAGAGACAAAGAGAGAAAGAGCGAGAGAAAAGGGGGAAAAGAGAAAGAGAGTAACAGTTTTCTCTAATAATACTGTTTCAAGTGTACTCTCGACTATCGAAAAAAAAACCTTTCAAAATACAAAATACATGATTATACGCAAATAAAAATGTTCCGCTGATCAGCTCTATTCAGTTAGAGACCGTTCGTTCGGGGCCTGGACAAGATCAATATCAAGGAATAACTGAATCTCGGTAAATCATAGAATATCTAAATGAGACTAACATCGTGTTCCTTTCCTGCTAGGGTTAAAATTTTAGATTAATATAATCTAAAGAGTCAATGAGTGGTTGTAGGCACATTAGAGAATGTTTCATAAATTACGATAATTAAACAAATATTTGGTGTGACGTGTAAAAGGTATGGTGTTAAGCCTTTATAAAAACCCTTTATGCCTTCTGACCTCCATATCGATCGCACGCATTCAACGCTGCCACCGTAGTTATGATGATGGTCTTGAAGCCGAGCTCTTACGACTTGATAGGGGTATGTAGACGCGGCGGCCATCAGCTTCGACACCGCGGCGAAGAAGATGTATTCCCATGTGTTCTACGGATAACCAAACCACTTGTAGACTCGTCCCGGTCTCCCGGGGCCAGCTTCTCGCTCGGCGCGTATCGAACTTACCAGCTTCGTGTCGATCGGCACGTTCAAGTAGTTGTTGTACCAATTCTTCAGCTCCTCGTACACCATGAACTGAATCGCGCCGTGCGAGACACCGAACATCCCAGGAATGAAACCCTGTAACATTTTCGCGAGACTTGAAGTTCGATAACCCGCTTACCAGGGCCAGAGTTGGGCATTATTCGACTAAATTGTTCTTCGACTAACCTTCGAATAAAAATTTCGAATAAAATGAAGCTATTCGTGACTAACGAATGAATTTTTAGTCGACTAAGTTTTTATTCGATGAACTCGAATAGAAATTTCGAATAAAGTGAAGTTATTCGTTATTCGTTATTCGAAGGACCTCCGTGGCGACTGATCGTCACGAATAAAGCTGGATTCTCACTAGCCGTCTGGCGGCTTGCTTAAGCCGCTTCGGCTCGACTCCCATGGCCCCGGTCGGGCCGAGGGGTATTATGGGGCAAGGGGAACGCTTGTCTGGCAGACGGAGCGGCTCGGGTTCTGACCCACGCTTATTCGTGTCGCTTAGTCGCCACGGGGGTCCTTCGAATAACGAATAACGACTAAAAATTGATTCGACTAAGAATTTAGTCGAATAAAAATTTATTCGGCTGAGAATTTAGTCGAATAAAAATTTAGTCGAATAAAAATTTAATCGACTAAAAATTTATTCGTTATTCTCGAATAACTACACTTTATTCGAAATCTTTATTCGAGTTCGTTCGAATAATAATTTAGTCGAATCAAAATTTAGCCGAATAAAAATTTATTCGACCAAAGCCCAACTCTGACCAGGGCGCGCTAATGCCCGGACTGTTATTTCTGCGAATTTAAAGATCATTTACCCGGTATAAACCGTGGATCCCCTCTGTCCGATAAATCTTCTTAATCGCGTCTACCGTGCCTTTGTACCGCAGCCTCTCCGGCAGATTCTTGTCGTCCATGTATTGCAAACACAGGCGTGTCTTTACTACCCAAAGCGGATTCGTCATGAGTAGAGTAAGGACCCCGGCGTCCGCTGCGGCGAACATGTGCCAGGACGGGCCCAATGGCTTCCTACTGTTCCCACCTTGGATCCAACCTTTAATCGTGTTGTAGCTAAACAAGAACAATTCACATGTATTATACCCGATCGAGCGCCAACTACTGCGCGTGCACCACAGGTGGTCTAATAAAGCGGCTCGAGTTGCGATAAAAGATCGGCACAGAGAAGCGTCTCAAGCAAAACAACACGGTAGTAAATAGCTTCCAGCAGTGGCGCACCCAGAGAAAACGAAGCAGAAAACTGAAGTAATTCAAGAGCTTTGTAAAAATAGATGAAAACTGGATTTTCTTCTTTAAATAAATCTTTATGATCGCCTAATTAATTTGCGTTGGAAATATTTTTATCCCTTCGACTCGGCTTCCCCCAAGAATTGAATGCTGAGTGCGCCGCTATCGAAGCTTTCATAGTAATCAGAGTATTAAAATCAATGATGGTTCTTACAAAAAGAAGTAGCAACCCCACGCACCGCCAGATCCTAAAACATTCGGCGCAACACCTTTGTAAAGTCCCCGTACACCTTCAGTCTTAACAATTTGCTCGATCGCGCTCTTGAGGCCACTGTATTGCGGGCCCGTGCGTGTATGGCCATCGTTAACTGTGAAAATACGAAGCAGTTCTGTAATTAAATGCTCGCAAACTATACCACCGAATGGCACTGTTTCGTCTGGCCTGACTCATAAGCGCAACGCGATAGCGGAATGAAATTATTTTCACCCCCGTCACCGTGTCGCGGTTTACCGTACACGCTTACTTCAATGCTAACCCCGTGACACTTTCTTGTACGAAAATCGTATATCATCATTAGTTACCGTCAAGGACCCAGTTCCTGATCAGTTTAGTATATAAATACCAAATAATAAGTTTATCACGATACAAATTTATTCCAAAAAATGACTAAATAATTATGAAGTATTTTTAAATTTATACGCAAACATTTGATAGCTCATAGTAAAATGTTTTAAGTTGAGCAGAAACTGCATCTTAAGTGATCAGGAACTGGGTCCTTGACGGTACGGCATTATTTGTTTTGATCGAACGCTGGGTAAAAAGGAGACGTATCGTATCGCTTGCTTACTTACTAAGCACAACAGAGGCACAATATGTGCAAAACATTTACGAAATTCACGCGATCTTTGTTAACCGCGATAAGTTATCAGTGAATTACAAATTTGCGACCGCGACAACGTGGCTTACAATCTTGCACAACTCATCGAGACGGTAACCGGCCTATCGTAAAATCAATTTTCAGTAATACTTCCTATCTGCGTTTTCAGAGAAGCTTTTGCAATAATTGTATTTAATTTAATCCTTACTAATATGTAAAAGTGAAACGTTGTCTGTTTGTTTGTCCTTCTTTCACGCCCAAACGGCTGAACGGATTTCATTTAAATTCTGAATATACATTACACACCTCCTAGATTAGATTATAGGCTATTTATTTTTTTGGTTTAGGCTCTTTTATTTTTCAAACATCATAAATAATTCCCGGGTGAAACCGGGTAACGGGTCAGTTGGTACTATAATAATTATATTTGATTTAGTAATAGAATCATATTTAATTTAATTTTAACCAGAATGTATTTTGTACTAAAGGGTTTCACACGTTAATTTCAATATAATAATAATAAATACATGAATGGACATATCTGTTATCTAGAAAATTTTATATTAAAAAACGGATGTTTCCGTACACGACGATTATTTGTAACATCATTTTCTAAAACCACGATTCTATAAAAGACGAGGGGGGACATTTATTCTGCTCCCATTCGTAAATTTCGGTGTCAGTTTCCTCGTGACGCGCGGCTTGAATCACGAGAACGTCTTAAAATTTCATCGTTCCGTCTCACGTGCTTCTGACGCAAGCTGCGGAATTTCTTGCTGTTTGGTTTGCGGCCAACGAGTTTTACGACGAAAATGTAATACGTCCGCGAACGAGCCTCTTCTGCGTTAATCGGCATTCGCCTCTGGTTGATAACAGGGAATTAACGACACGCTAGATAAAGCTCCTTCAATAACGTACCACTCTTTCGAGCTACTAAAACCAATGAATTATTACTTTGGACCGACGCGAGGCTGGCGAATCTCCTTTAACGGATTATGATATCTGTTATTTTTAAGAACGAATCGAATCGAGTAATATCGGAACACGATGTCTAGCACTGTTATTTAATTTCATTCACTAAATTCCTGCGTTACGTCAGAGAGGTTTCTGCAACCGTCATTTCATGCATATACATATATTAGATAACACGCGACATTGTACATTCGAATACTACCGCATTACAATTCCAAGGAACAATGGGGAAAAATCGTAATCACAGTCGGCACTGTACGGCTCCGGTCGAGATCGTAGCAAGCGATACACGTGGAACGGAAATTTGCAGACACTCTTCCTCTCCTGACCTAGAACAGAAATCTCTACTTTCCCTGTTCCTAAATGTAGTCGAAAGACCTCGCTTTCCATTTCATTCGAAACCATGGCCAACAGCCTTCATCTCCGATGTACATATACTTTTACATTGTCGTGCTACTTCACGCGGTGAGATCGCACGATCATTTCAATCTTCGTTTAACATAATTTCTTCGTGCACAAAGAAATTGGGCCCAGTTATGCAGAAAGCTACCCTCAATGAGCTAAACCTGAGGAATTTTAGTTCGAAGAATTTAATTTGTTAAAGAAGAGTAGCTTTATTTCTATTGGGTATATTTTATTCCTTGTTATTGCTTTACAATGCTTTTTAATGGGTTATTTAATAGTGAGTAGGGTAATTGGTATTATTTTAAATATTCTGCAACTTTTGTTTTTTTAAGCTTAAAATGGAACTATGGGTTGGTAGTTTTAATAATTGTGTAATGTTAGAGTTGTTCTATGGGTCGGTAATTTTTTGCAAAATAAACATCACAGAATTATAGGTTTTGTACTGTGTGTAACTAATTTTTTGTCACTTTGAGGGTTGATGGCTTTCTGCATAACGAGGTCCAATTGGCAGTGGAACGTTGCGCGCCTAACAATCTCCATTATGAAAATGAACTTAACATCCCTACATTATACGTGAGTTCAGTGGATCAACGGTTATCGTGCGCCCTCGTGTATCCGCGCGAGTTTACGGTTTTGATATAGTATCGCGTTTAAGTCCAGGAATTCGATCCCATTCTACGCTTATCAGCAGCAACAATGTGCCATTCAAATTACTACTCCACGCGCTGTCTGCGAAACACGAATTGTAAAAAATGTAGAATATCCTCGGGAACCGATGAATATTTCAGACATTTTCATTGTCTGCCGCATCCTGGGTCGGTATGAACAATTTCGAATAATATTATCACGTGTATAATAAGATTTATTTATTTAACGTACAGCGGTATTACATTGAACTATTTTTCGTAATATTTGTAGTTGTAACAGAACAACTAGGCTGCTCCATCAGTATTTTTAACGACGCCGTTAGTCAAATGCTAATCAAGTACGTCGAGCTCTAATCGCCGCATTTTTAACGGCACGAGTGACTTTAAAGCACCTCTGCTTTGGAAATACAATTACTGTCACTCACGATTATAAGAATCAAGCTTCGAGTTCTAGATTCCGTCCGAAATGTCATATTGCTAAAGGCAGTTAAAAGACTTGCCCCTCGAATCGTTAACGGAAACCCCAGCATTTCTGTGCCGGTTAAAAATAATTTCTCGATAAACGCCACGTGCTTCTCGATCTGACCTTGCCGCTCGAATGGATTCGATCGTCGACCCGAAGCGCCATCGAATATTGGCCAGACCATTCCACGGAATAACCACGTATAATTTGCCTTTCGTACACTTAACACTCCGTCTACATTACGAGCAGCCCTAGCTAAAGCGCACGCATACGTCCAAACAATGCCTCGGAGTTAACTAACCATCCAATGTGCCGACCAGAATATAAGCGAAACTTTGACGACCTTTGTTCTTCGCCCCACAATAAATCCTTCATACGCGAGAGACATTTCGTTAAGCATGTCCCACTGCTCGACAAGCTAATTCATTACCTAACGCAAATTCATAGAGCCTGCAAAGCATTGACGTTCGTCTACAGTTCTATATCTACAACTTCCGCAATGGCACCAAGCCTGACTCGACGTCGGCGTCGTGCATTCTCGGAAACTGATTCCGCGTGTTACAGATTTGGCGGTTAGATATACGCAAGAGATGGTCGCCTATTAGTCACGGGTGGCTCGACTGACGTAAAGGGAAACGTATAGTATACCGATAATCGATGTCGCGTTAAGTATCTTTTTTCAGTGTACGAGTTGGCGGCAAGCCTGCATCAGAGTTTCAGAAAATCTGATCGCGCTAAAGCTACCTATGCTGCATAATATCGATCATGCCCCACGGTAGAAGCCTATGAGTCACGCGCGAGCGAACACAGAGATGGAGGAAGGGAGTGACGGGGGAATTTTCCGTGTCCTCGAGCGGGCGAGTATCAAGTGCACCACGTGCGAGTATGTCGGGAGGAGGATATCGAAATACCCACCCGCCATTTTGCAACGGGGGCCCGTTATGTCGCCAGCGAGCCTCGGCAGGCACTTACCAGCGAATCTGGTCTTGATCAGGTCCAACGGGTGCAGCATCAGCGTCGAGATCACGCCGCCGGATATCCCCGCGACGAAATGCTCGTACTTCAGGTGGCTGAGAAGTCTGGTGTTGGCCACCGGCGTGCCGCTGCTGGTCTTCATCGGCGACATATTTCCAATGACAGGCTGCTGCTGTTGTTGGTCGTTTGTTACCGATCCACCACCGCCAGTAGAAGATCCGGTCGCATCCTTTGTCACGCTAGCAATACTCGGGCATGTCTTTTGATCCGCACCTGGCAGTGTGCTCGGCTGAACGGTAGCGTGAGACACGGCCGAAATCGTTCCCAGCACGGTCCCAGTCGATTTATTTCCTCTCGCTCACTCCTTTTAATCGATTACGCAACACAACGGACCGTCACTCGCATCAGACACGACCATACCAAACGCCCGGCAGAGACTGACTGGCCGAGCCACGCGCGCTGCGCATAGGCTCCGCGCAACTCCACGCGCGAACGCGCTGCCCCTCCCGGCGGCGGACGGAACCTCCTAACTCCGCGCGGCAGATTCAAACGAGCGCGATTACTAGTCACGATTACGCACGATGATGAAAAGCCTACTGTGTTGCAAAAGTTTAGATTTTATAGCAGCTACAGGAGGATATTATTGGACTAAGTTTATCCTTTGGTGCGTCGAAATTATGATGAAATTGTGACGAGCGTTCCTTTTTAATGGAACTTATTACGAAGTCGAGGAATAAATCGATTGTAAATTATATGAATTGATGAATAAATTATAGGCCGTTAAGTTATAAAGGAGAATCGTTGAAATTTGTCAATTTTGGATCTGGCTGGCAGAGTTGGGCAAAAAGTTATTTAAATAAAAATCTCAAATAACGAATAAGAGATAATTAGATATAGGACGAATAAAGATAATTTTTAATCGAGCCGCCGAGCGGCGAGCGCCGAACACAGAGGGCGCACGCGTCAACTCCAATGACGAAAATCACAATTTTCCTAATTTTCATCCTATTTTTTTGAAAATAGTACCAATGGACTGGTGAAGCTTTCCCGACGACAAGAAGCCAAAATGCCACAAACGCCGATATGTCTTTACATCATCTACAAATCATCATATTTTAATAAAGATAAATTTTTCGATAATAATATACGTACTGAACTGTTTATTAGTTACAGTTAATATTTGGAAAAATTATTAGAAATAAAATACAATAAAATACGTCGGCAGCCAGGTCGAAAATTCAGCAATTTCTACCTTTCTCCTTTAAGGCACAATTATCAATCGATTCAAATTCGCGAGCATAGCGTATCTGAGGACCGCAGAACCTGTTCGATAAGTACGGAAATCGCTTATCTTTTCGGTGTCTGATAGGCTGGAGCGTGTATTGGTGACCGTTGATGAGCGGATAAAGAAATTTTTATCCGTTGTCACGATAGAATATCTCAGTTGCCAGTCAGGCTTACAGGTATATTGGCAGCGAATCGATTGATTTACTTCGCTGGCCGTGTCACCAAGTTGTTCGGTTAAAAAGCAAGGGAATTTGATGCGGGTAAGTGGAAAACGATCGCGAAGCACAAAACGTTTACAACAATTCACGGTAAATTTAACGGCTTACTCGCTTGCATTAAGTCGTATCGCGGAGAAGCTTGTCTACGGTGTGACATTTTTCTAACAGTGAATACGAAATGACCAAGACCATCCTATCCAACCAGCGAATAAAACGATAAAGTAAAGATAACAGCCAACGGAGTGGGGAAAGGAAGATTCGCCGATAGGAGGACTTTGGCTTTTCAGATCTGCTGTCGAAATGGTGAGCGAATTTTACATTCAGAAGCGTCTACGGAACTGTTTAGTTCCAGGTGGCATTAGATAATGCTACCGTACGCTCGCAAGTTATGCAGCGACCTTTCGTTATACATATGTGTGTAAAATGCTTCTGTCAAAGATTCCCAAGGAATTAAAGTAACTCGCGAGGCATGGCAATTAGCGGCGAAGTATTATGCGTGCGGACTAGAAACTCGATGTTTCAGAAATATGTAGCGCCGCTCGCGATAGATCCCTCAGGGTCGCCCACGTTTAATTATTCCTCGTCGGAGGCTGTGCAACGGGCAATTGCGTAAAATTATTCCGCGTCAGATTCCTTAATGCATTCAGCATGAGCGAGAAATGATCCGTCCAAGCGAAGAAAAGTAAACGAGACTCGCGTTTTCTTTACATATATAGATTTATAAACATACTATAACGTAAAATGTACAAATTTGTAAGAACCGCTCGTGGACGATAAAACGTTCCATGATTCAGGATTAACGGAATCACTTGTCGGGTGAACTTTGATGGAATAAATACGTCGGCTCCCAGGGACGACTGAGATCCCATAGAGAAATCGTGGCGCTCGATCGAGATACAATAATCCCGTTGCACGCGCGCGTCCATGCGCGTGGATCGCGTCGGCTATTAGCACCATCCACCTAGACCTAGACCTAGAGAGTTCTCAAGTTCAGTCCTATTTCGCACATCGCGCGGCCGCTTGTTGCAATCGCGAAACGGGGATCGGTAAATTTGCATCGGCGATGCGATGTGGAACTGTTTCGACGGAAGGACTTGCTCGGGCCACAAAAAGGCGCATGCTAAGTACCTGTGCCTTTTGGTGAGTGAGCCTCTACTCGGCAGAAAGTAGAAATAGAAGAGAATCTCTTACTGAAAGAGAAGCGAAAAACAGAACGGGCGGGTGATTATTTACTCGCTGGCGTTGAATTCGACCGATTGCTCGTGCGCTGCGTTATCTTACCGTCTCAGACACCTCCTGTGTCATTTTAGACCATTGCGAAACAGTGATTCCCCTTTAACGATTGATCGCTACGGATCAATCGAGCTTCATAGCCATCGCCATCATGTCGTTCAGCTCCTTTAGGTGGATGATCTTGCTGCCGGTTGACGGAGCGGCTGACACGGGTCGGCCACCATAGGCAATGTCTTCTAGGGACATGTCCAAGGCTAAGGCAATCCTGTCCCTCGCGTAGTAATAGCCGCCCTGATTCTTGTGCTCCTCTTGCAGCCACATGATCTGAATTAGATGAGAAATGATCGAACATCGTCTTCTAATTGAACGGCACGTTCTACATATACCGGTGATGCGCAAGCTTCGGCTCGTAGTGGGCCAAAAGTGGAAACCTGAAGGTTGGCTCTCACTACGCCTCGCCTCGGCTCATTTCATTCTTCCTATGCTTTTCTTATGTAGTTTGACAATTTGACTCACACTGCGCCACGAGCCGCGGATTCTTCCTCGAGGATATTTGGAGGAAGAGAGGCGAGAGGTTCGGAAAAACCGAGGCGACGCGAGCCTAGATGCGAGAAGAAGTTGCGCTGAGGCGAGGCGTAGCGAGAGCCTACCTTAATACTCTACGCGGGCCGCGATAGTGAATATTTAAATATACTAATCGAAGAATGTTAATTTAATGGGGTGAATTTGTTATTTCTGACACAGATTTGTAATTGAAAGATTTGCGGACCGCGCGCCTGGTTCTTGCTTTCTAAATTCCTTTACCTTAGCATTTTGGTATTTGGTCATTTCCTGGGCGAGAAGGTGATACGGGAACGGGCAAAGCTGCTCGATGCGAACGATCGCTATTTTGTCGTCCAACTGTTTCCGCTGGCGCTCCGCGACCAGCTCGTAGAACACCTTTCCGGTACAAATTAACACCTTCTGTATAACACCTCCTGGCTTGACGAACTGGTCTGCGAGAACAGGCATGAAGGAGGTGCCGGTTTCCATGTCTTTGAAAGGTGACACCGCCAATGGGTGACGAAGCGGGGATTTGGGCGACATAATCACCTATTCGAAGGGATGGATAGGCGTGAGGAGATTAAGCAAGCATTGAAGATCGTGGAGTGAAGCGTGTCTAACCAAAGGCTTTCGAAACGGCATGAGGATCTGACGGCGAAATGCGTGGAAGAGGTTCGCGGGGGTGGTCAGGTTGCAAACGATCCAATTTATGTCGAAAAGCTGACGGGTCATGATCTGTTCAAGGGTTTCTCCTTGCGGCGCGCTTGGTCCCGTGCCTGGTAGATAGGTGCAATCGTCGTCACAGAGCTCGAGGCATCGTTCTAGTCTCCCAGACGAATGCTCCGGCCCTTGGCCCTCCAACCCGTGGGGTAGAAGAATAACCAATCCTACTTGCCTGCCCCATTTCGTTTGCCCGGAAGCCACAAGAGTGTCCAGGATCACCTGAGGATCATTTCGCTCGAGCAACCACTTCTTACTCCCTATATAATATTATTACACCCCGTGGAGAAAGATTATTCCGCAGGACGTGCGATAAACCATTCAGATCGTTCAGATTCCATCAAGATCGCTTCACATTGGACATTGGAACCTCTCCTGGATGTTCAAGTTATCGCGATCGAAACGATCAGAACGGCTTATCGTTCGCCACTGCTCGGCGACAATTAAATAACCGGTGAAAAGTCTCGGTTACACCGAGAAACAATTACCTGGCACGAGTTAGCGAAATCCCCGAACTGGGCCTCCCAAATCGTCAGGACATTGTGATTGTAGGCCGCGTATCCCAGCTCGAACCCTGTAATTGCGGTAAGCAACGATTCAGCCAACTTTCTTATCGCGTCTTACAGCCTTTTTCTTTCTCTTTTCCATGAAACACTCACCGCATACACCCACCTCCGATAACGATGAGTTGCTGACGGTGTAGAGGGCTTGGCCCGGCCAAATACCATGAAGTATATTCTTGTACGTTTTGTCCCTGCTCTGGTCATGAATGATGTGTATGCGGTGAGAGAAGGTCCCTCTTTCGACATCCTGGCCGGATAATCTCACGTGGTAGCCTTCCTTCACCAAACTTGAAAAGGCTAGGCATTCGCCTATCGCCCAGTCCGCGAGGCCGGATGCCGTCAGCTGCGTTCTTCTGTCCATTGTTCTCGTAACCTACGGGAAAGGTCGCGCAAACTTCTAGTCGCATCTCCTGTACCGAATCATGCCCGCGAGCCTTCGATCTATCCAAGAACCACCCTTACGAGGTGGTCGGGTAAGGTGTTACACACCGATCTCAACGAAATCTATATTATAGTAAATCATAGCGCTCTACAAAGTTTCTGCTGCGAAATATTTTTTAAAAAAAAAGGGGTGTCGAAGTGGATCTCGAAAAATTCTGGGAGCTACGTTGCATCTTTATTTTCAAGCTGAATATCAGGGCAAAACCAAAGACGCTTTTTCTAAACCACTGATTTTTTTACTCTAGGCACGCGATAGTACTTAACATTGCGTAAAAAGAAAATTCTGTGCCTGCTTTCATCTCTGGTGGAATTGGACGATAACGTACCACATTGTGCACCTCGATATCTTGAGGTGGTGTCGATACAGCCCTGCAGATCGTCTCGATCGTTTCAAGGTCGATGCCAGTGGGCGGTATAGGGCGCCTGGGGCTCTGATTTAAGAAGAAATCGGTCCACGGTACGTCGTGCCAGTCCATCATGTTTATCGTTTCTATCCCCTGCGCCTTCTTCAACTCCGCCTCGCAGTGGTCCAAGTATTTCTGGATTTCCTGGAAAGGGAGCGTGTCTTTGCGAGGAATCAAACATCTAACTTTGCCGTATTATTTTTCTGCGCGTACTTCTACGGCGAAGGCCTCGGTGATCACTCCCTCCTTTATCAGCTTCTCACTGTAGACGGTGAGCACGTCCGGGTGCTGTCTTATGCGTTTGTACATCAGGGGCTGCGTGAGCATCGGCTCGTCGAGCTCGTTGTGGCCGTTCCTCCTGTACCCTACGATGTCTACCACCACGTCGTTGTGGAACTCCGATCTGTTTCGTCAACGTACAGAACGGCGATTACATCAAGGGGCCTTGATCTCGAGTACGTGTTTATATCGGGAGAAGATTCATTTGTTTCCGATAGTGCACGTGAAAGCGCGATGATTATCGGCCCGCTCGGGTTATCTCGATTTTCATGAATGAACACACTTTAATCCCAGGCGACGTATGTATCTTACGAGTGCACGCAGAACCAGCTGGTCGCGCGTGCAAGGCGCGCAAAAGTTGCCTAAAATTTTCTTGCGTAAGGGCGCCAAGCATCCTCGGCCGGCCTTCTCTATAAAGGTGCCGTATATATTGTGGGGCCCCAAAATTACATCTCATGATTATAAGAAGCCGTGACCACGGAGGATTAATTTTAATCAAATTTTTATTTTCTCCTTTCTTCATTTCTCCTTCGACCCTGACACTGTATAATGTAAACAATGAACGAGGATTTCCTTGACGCGACAGAAGCGTTCGCTTCTACGGGGCAGCGTAAATACCCTATTAATTTCCGAAGGCAGAGTTCCCTTATACCTGTATTCGCTGGCTACTTGGCTGGCGTAGGTGACCAAGTCCGGGTCATCGCCGTGCACGTGGAATATGGGGGCATTTACAACGCGAGCTACGTCGGTGCAGTGCTCGCTGGACCTGGAGTACCTCGGGTCGGTAGTGAAACCAATCTGCGGTTCGTCGTAATCGCATGAGAACCGATGGTCCGAGGGCTCAACTGTCTATTGAATTTCGGGTTGCTACCTGATTATTGACAACAATGTGAATGACACCGCCAGTGGTGTACTCCGGCAGGTTGGTCAAGTGCATGGTTTCGTAGACGACACCTTGGCCCGAGAAGGCAGCATCCCCGTGGACCAAAATGGGCACTGACTTCTTGCCAACTGGAACAGAGGAATTGTCATGCCTCGAGCTTCCCGATTACCTCTGCCGTGCTCGTTTAGACAGATGCAGAGGCACGGGTCGTCGGCGCGTCTTTGCTATGAAATAAGACACACACGCGGGGTGTCGTTTTTCTCCACTTGCTCCGCTCGAACACGGCCAACCACCACAGGATTGATCGCCTCGAGGTGCGAAGGATTAGCCATCAAGGCCACCATAATATTCTTCTTGCTCCTGCGAATCGAGGAGGGCGTTAAAGGGGTCGTACGGGGTACGGTACCCTCTGTGACTTCGAAACTTCACCTCTCTAGTAATCTCTCGCCGTGCGTCCCCAAATGGTATTTCACGTCGCCGGAGCCAAAACCCTCCATAGTGGTGGCGGAAGAGAACCGAGTCAATAATTGGAACAGCGGCTTCGAGCAGATGTTGATCAAGGCGTTCAAACGGCCACGATGCGCCATGCCTATCACGACGGTCTCCGCCCCTGTGGAATACCTTTCGCTGTACTCGTCCAGAGGCCTGCTTTAAACGAGGCGAACGCGACTCTACCCTTCTCAGCGCAGGTCTCAATGCACTGTATCATCGAGGGGATGAAAGACTCGCAGCCATCGAGGCCGAACCGCTTCTCGGTGGGATACTTCCTGTGCAGGAAGGCCTCGAACGTTACTGCCCTCATGACGTCCATCCAGATGGACTTCCTGTGCTCCGGCGTCAGGTCCCAAGCACCTGGCACTTCGAATTTGTCTCTCAGCCAGTCTAACTGGAAACGATCAGAGGAGCTTTCGATATTCCAACACAGCCTTGTCGGATAATAAAATTTCCTCTCCCACGATTCCTAATATTCGCCCGGCGTAGAGGAAGTGGTCTAAATATGGGCTAGCACTTTTATTCCAGGAGTTTTGCCACACCCGTTGAAGACTTTTACCACGCGACACTTGAATCTATGTGTTAAATATGTTTATTTTGTGATACGGAGTTGAAACAAGCCGAAGAAAAGTAATGATTGTTTCAAAGTAACAGCAGGAAACTTCGTTTTCGACAGTGTGATCTAAATAGGGGCTACCATTGAACTGCATATTTTCAGATTGAATTTTTTTAAAACACCTCCAAAATGCCAATAAAAATAAAGTTAGCTACCCCAAAATATGAAACTCGCATGCTCGTTACCTGGCTGCCCCCTCTGATGGATTTCAACGTCGCTCGCGCCGCTGAAATCGTCTTCAGCTTCGCAGCCCGTATTTAGACCATTTGCTCACGGACGCTTAGAGCGGTGAAAGTGATTGAAAAATGATGCTAAAGCAAGCTTTCAATGTCAAGAATATAGTGCTCATAGCAAATTAACTCTTAGTTCAGCAGATTATTGTTAAAAAAATAAAAAAAACATACCTGCAAAATCTTTTAAGGATCTGTTTCCCACAGCTCCTTTTCTTCCCCCAGTCGTGCTTTTACACCTAGAGTAAAACACCCACTGTGACCATATCTACACCCTAGCCTATATTTCCACCACTTCCCCTACAACACCTACCATATTCAAATCGTGAATGTAAGTGTACTCGAGGCCCAAATGCCCGCAGTAAACTTGGTTCAATCGTGTCAGGATTTCCTTCAAGGGTAGACTCCTTTTAGGGCCACCGATCACGGTGAAAGGCGCAAGGGGGAATTCTCTGTCCATGTCGGCATCTGTCATCCCCTTCAGGTGCTCCCGCACCACGACCGCGGGTGCTAGATTCGCAGTACCTTGAAGATTCTTCGATTCCGGGTTCTGTATGCCCAACGGATCGGTGTCGGCTATCAGATGACCCCGTGCCTTGAGCCGAGAAAATTCCATATGAGCCCCCCTTGGACCCAGCCAACGAGACGCCTAAGTACAGGCTACTCCAACAAGACACCCCGTAGATCCCGTATCAAGCTCCCTAATCCGCCACAGATACCTGATAAGCTCGAATGGTAGCGTTGATATCGAGGACCCCGTGTATGTACTGTTCGCCCTGCATCTCGCTGGACGATTTCTCCCTGGACCTCTGCTGCGGGAACGAGGGCGCTGGTCAGGGGCAAAAGGAAATCGTTAGATTCGGCTGCTTCGATTTAAAGGGCAAGGCCACGATGACAGGCCACGATGATTGCAGGTGATTTTAGCGAAATTCATCAGCTTTGTTACACGTGTAACATAAGGTCCTGGTGATATGTATAGATAAGAACAAAATAATTTTCAGATTTTTTCAATAACGCCACAATGGCCGCACAGCCAATACGTACTTTCCATTTGATTCATTTCGCGGTGGCATTCTTCACGGACGTTGCGGGTCCTTTAAATCAGAGGGAGAAGAGACCTGAGACTTGAGCTGACCTTAGCTGGGCTGGGGAAGGAATCAAAATTTGGGCACCTCATGGTGCAGTCAAAAAGCCCCGATGGAAGTGATATTCTCTCCCCCGTCGAATGACAAGTATTTATAAAGAACGTGCGAAACATCATAAATAATTGCCGAGTGAAACCAGGTAACGGGTCAGCCAGTTTTCAATAAAGTTGGCGAATTTCTTTAAAATCACCTCCAAAGTTATCCCACCATATTTTTGCCTATCATCGCGGCGTTACCCCTGAAACGCATGAAATGTGAAAGGCAAGCCCACCTGAGCCTAAGGGCATCGCGCCGGCCAGATTCGCTGGAATCGTCGAAGACGACGATTCAACGCGAACAGGCGCGGGCGGAGGACTCGCGACCATCGGCTGCGGTTGCCGCTGCAGCTCGTCCGCGTAGATCGTCCTGAAGAACTCGTCCCACGAGGGATTCACGGACTGCGGGTCCTTGAGCCACATATGGTACAGGTGGTCCAGGTACTGGCTGTTGTTCATAATCATCAGCGAGTCGAATCTGTACTTTTTCCCACCGCTCCCGTCGTGTTTGAAGCGCGCCAGCCACCTCCATGCGTCAGCCGCCGCGAAAGGAGCGTGCGTGGTAGCTCGCGCGTCCCCGTGCCAACACAGGAATCGACGGTAGAGATGATGGGCGAGGAACGTGTACATCTCCCCATCTGATTCCACGTGCGTGCCAAGTATCGTTAGATACGCGGAATTCTCGCGGTCACTATCAAAATTTCAAAATCCTTCGCCAAAGCTGTTCGGCTTTACTCGCCTCCGGATGTCATAGGGATGTCATATCATCGTGACACTTGACTGCTTGGGGGGAGCTTCGGCTGATACTCTGGCCCCAAGTTCACAGTGGACAGCTCCGAAACTTCTCAATTCCACCCGGAGAAAAGAAACAACTGAAGGCGCGCGTATGACTGTCGCCAACTTTCACGGTGCAACGTGAAGCAGAATTGTATTCAGCTTCTTAGGTACTGTAGGAATCGGTGACGTAATATGTCTACGTTTTTGGAGCTTCGGAAAAGGACAGGCGCGGCGGTAGTCGCCACGGCTAACGCCGGCTCCCCGTGATCCCTTAGTCCGAGCTCCCGCTTATGACGGGGGTTCCTGATTCCACAGTACTTCTCTAGTATTTAGTGTGTAGATTACAAAACTTTTTGTCCTCTTATTCTAGGTCCACCGGTGTGGACGGTGGAAAAATTCCACCACGGAATGACTCAAATAGAAAATATCTGAAAAAAATTAACGCTTCGCGTTACGAAATAAATGTTTGCCACGGAAAGCCTTGCTCAACGCTACGACAGATAATAAAGAAAAGAAACCACGTTGTAATCTTGTATTTATAGGGTACCGGCTCTTCCCTACACACGGACCACAGGGTTGTAACGATCAGCCACAGAACCGATCCATCGCGAACGAGCTTCCCGAGTAATCGTGTCGTTTCGAAGAAGGTACGAGTCACCGATGAATTGACCGCGTGTAAATATGCCACGCTTTATCAGCTGAAACGTTCAACATGTTTCCTTCCGCAGTACACGGTTTGGAACTTCCTGCCGAGGAACCTCTTCGAGCAGTTCAGGCGGATAGCGAACTTCTATTTCCTCATAACGGCCCTGATATCCCTCCTAACGGAGTCCCCTATTTCGCCGATGACCAGCGTTTTGCCGCTGTGCTTCGTCATACTGGTAACTGCTTGCAAGCAAGGGTACGAGGACTATCTTCGGCACGTGCTGGACCAGCGGGTGAATCGGACGCTCGTCACCGTTATCCGCAACAAATGCGTGCAGGTCGGGGGAAAGTCGCAACCATATATTATTCTAATCAGTACACGTTTCCTTATCTGAACACCACTCGGCGATTAACGCTGAAAATTGTACGGCTGATTCTATTTGTGAAACCGCCGTGGCCGATAAGCTATCGCTGACGTAAGAAATTACGTATTTTCCTTGGAGCGAATTTTACAAGGATATTCACGGCACAATCTTCGTGTTTTCAGAACATTCATTGCGAGCATATAGTAGTCGGGGATCTGGTGAAGGTGCGCCGGGACCAGGATATCCCTTGCGATCTCCTGCTGCTCTGTAGCCCGGAGGATTCGGAGCGCTGCTACGTCACGACGTCGAACCTCGACGGCGAGACTAACTTGAAGGTAATGCGAGCGGAGCTGGTAACGGGATAGCTGTAAGCTGACTCCGATCGTGTATCACGATGAAATCCTTACTCGCCTAGACGCTGATGGTTCCGAAGACGGTCTCCAAGATGTCCGTGGCGGAGATAGTGTCCATGGAAGCTACCATCACCTGCCAGCATCCCTCCTCCGCTCTTTATGAGTTTTACGGCACGCTAGAAGTCGATAACGGCAGCAATGAGACGAGCAGCACGTATCTGACGATTGAGAATCTGTTGCTTCGCGGATCCAGGTTGAAGGACACCGAGTACATCGTCGGGTGCGCGGTTTACACCGGCCAGGACACCAAGCTGTCCTTGAACTCGAAGATCAGGAGCAACAAATTCTCTACGACCGAGAAGTAAGTGGTATCAGCCAGGTTCCAACCAGATGAGTGGACACAACTTGCTCAGATAAGCTGTTACTCAATTGCAGATCCATTAACATATACATTGTGATATTTATGGTCCTGCTGCTGGCCGAAACGCTTGAGTCCTGCATGCTGAAACTGATAATGGATGTAAGGGCAAATTGGAGAACGTACTTAGGCCCCAGCGATTCCATCACCTTCAGGACCTTGCTCAACGATTTTCTGGGCTTCATGATTCTGTACAATTACATCGTGCCTATATCGCTCTACGTCACCATAGGTAAAGATCGCTTTCTTCTGAGCTTACTTTACGCATCAAATTCATCCTTCCGCGTCACCCTTTTGAGACTTGAGCCGGGAACCCACCTGAAAACTAAGCTAAGCTGTGCTCTGTTTTTTATATTTTATAGCACAGCTTACAAAGGGAAGCTAGGCTACCCGGAAATTAAGAAAATTATGCAACTTTGTGTACAAACAGTTTAAGGGGTTGAAGTCACCTCTTGAAAAAATGCAGAATTGTATTTTTCGTGGAATATCTCGAGAACGGTGGGAGATATCGGAAAGAAGTTTGAACAAAAGTTGCACCTTTTTTTTATATCTACGAAACTGCGTAAAAATAATTTTCGAATTACGGATTGGTGGTGGAGATAACTTAAAAAGTATGAATTTTTCAATAATTATTTTTGCGCAGTTTTGTAATTATAAAAAAAAGATGCAACTTATATTTAAACTTATTTTCCACGATAGAGAAACCTCTGCAAAGGGTGTTTCCAAAAAAATAGTTTTCTGTTACGGATGAACTGCTCTGCTTGCACAAAAAGTTGTATAATTTCCCTTGTTAGCTTAGCTTCCACGTGGATCCCCTGCTTTATCGCGCGATACCAAAGTCTCGACGACGTAATTACATAATAGAACGAACCGTCCCGAAACGCGAATAAACGTTGCAGAGATTCGTTCGACAAGTACCGCCTCGAATCCGACTTCGCGACTGAAAGAGAGACACCTGACCAGCTGCGATCAATTGTTCTCGTTGCAGAATTACAAAAATTCCTCAGTTCGTTTTTCTTCAGCTGGGACATGGACATGTACGACGAGGACAGCGATCAGCCTGCGTTGGCGAACACGTCGGACTTGAACGAGGAGCTCGGTCAGGTCGAGTTCCTCTTCACGGACAAGACCGGCACGCTCACCGAGAACCTGATGGTGTTCAGGCGTTGCTCCATCAACGGTGTAACGTACATGGAGAGAGACTGCGACGGGCAGCTTTACCTCTTACCTCCTAGCGGGAACGAGCGGGAGGCCGTAAAGCCGACAGTCTGGCAGGTGAATAATTTATATTATATAGAGGAAGGATTTTTAGAAATTTCGCCCCTAAGGGGGTGAAAAGGGGTAAAATGTATTTTCTCGGACTCCTTAATATCTCTTAGGTCCGATTAGATATCGGTACTTGGTTTTAGCCTAACAACACAAATCTCTAAATTTTGACCTAATCAACCCTTAAAGGGTAAAATCTGGATCTGGTAACAGATCTTTTGGTAACATTTACTAAGTGTACATTGAATTGGGGCATCTTAATATTTGAATAGTAGGTGTGAACGAACATATACATATATAAATGTTCGTTATACCAAGGTTACTTTACAGAAATTACATAATTGAGTATAGACCGGCGGTCTATCTGTTTTATTAAGTAATTTTTTTATTTAATTTTTTATGTAATTTGCAGCCAGAAGTCTGGCAG
Source organism: Andrena fulva (assembly GCA_946251845.1). Taxonomy (NCBI): domain Eukaryota; kingdom Metazoa; phylum Arthropoda; class Insecta; order Hymenoptera; family Andrenidae; genus Andrena; species Andrena fulva. Next base: position 51,702,289 of record OX276329.1, on the reverse strand, counting down.
TTCATGATAAGCCTCGCCCTGTGCCACACGGTCCAAATCACGCCCCCGAGTCAGAGGCCGGCCGTCATCGCTAGGCGCACGGAATTCCGCGAGAGCTTCAGGCAGAAGAAGATCCTGCGGGTCAGCAGCTCCCTGATGATGCACCCGGACTTGCCAGAGTACCAGGTAAAAACGGCTGACGCGCGAGCTCGCTTATTTTTATCGCCGATGGATAAACAACAGCTGATTCGCGCCGTGAGCCGTGTTAACGCGATAGCGATCGAGCTAAGCGAAAATGTCAATATTAGCGCCTCGTGCTGCATCTAATTCGAGCCGACGAGTTAGCGCGCGTAATTCCTGAAGCTTTCGGAATCAGAGAAATATGTGATCGCTGTGTGGTAGGCAGCATCGGCAGACGAGAAGGCTTTGGTGGAGGCCAGCGCCAGATGCGGGATCGTCTTCCAAAGCTCCTCCAACGACATGATAGAGCTTAATATCAACGGCAGCGAGCTGGACTTCGAGAAGCTCGAGATCCTGGAGTTCACTTCCGGTTCGTATTCGTCGTTGCTGCGAGCGGAGGAACTTTACAGATCAGGGACATTTCTTCTAAGGAAGCCCCCGTCTGCTCGTCAAGCTAACTCTTGTACGGGAATTGGGCCATTTTAACCCACAATCGAGTCACAAATCTTCATTCCTCCTTTACTATATAACGTATTATTCGAACTGGAACTCCTTCACATCTTTGAATAACTAATAACCGTCAATAGTAAATAATAATAATATAATAACAATAATTTATTTTTAATTTTATTTTCTCAATTTCTATTTTTTTTTATTATAGCAATTTAATAAGTTCTTAAAATATTAAACCGCGATAATTAAATGAACCGAGTTTTATTTTTATACGCTTGTTTCTTGTATATATATGATATTGGGACAATTTGACCCAAATTTGCTTATCCCTGTAATTTTACAAATTCCGTATACCTAAGGGTATTTATTAAAATTCCTCTCCTGACAGAGCGAAAGAGGATGTCGGTGATAGTGAAGGACACTGCCGGCGACATCTGGCTGTACTGCAAAGGCGCGGATTCGGCCATCCTGCCTCTGGTAGTCGCCGGGAAGATCAACGAAACAATCGCCCACGTGGCTGATTTTTCCATGGTTCGTCACCCGCCCCCCGGTCCACTTCCCTCGTTGACTCAAGCTCGATTAACAAGAACCCGTCTTTTAGAGAGGCTTGCGAACCATGGTCGTCGCGTATAAGAAGCTCGATCAGATGGAGTACGACAGATTGGTACAGCGAGTGGACCACGCCAGGCAGATAATCGGCGTCGAGCGAACAGCGTACATGGAGAGGGCTTACGAACTGATGGAAAGTGGCCTCACTTTGCTGGGCGTAACCGCGGTTGAGGATCGCCTCCAGGACTCCGTGGAAGACACGCTCGAGTGTCTACGAGTCGCCGGCATTAAAGTAATTTCAGTGAATTACCTCGAAGGTAACCGGTAGATTGAAGCTAAATCGCTAAATCTGTTGGTTCGCGACGGTTAGATATGGGTGCTGACTGGGGACAAGGCGGAAACCGCGGAGAACATAGCCTACCTCTGCGGACAGTTCAAGGAGGGCACCGAGGTACTGAGGATGCTGGAAGTAACGGAGGAGCGATATTGCGCCCAGCAACTAATATACTTCGAGTAGGTGCATCTCTGCAGCCCTTCAGCAATCCTCCAACGTCACCTCTATGCCTCGGCGGAGTAACGCAATTGTTCCTTTTCCAGGAGAAGAATAAAGCTTGAGCCTAGCAAACAGTACGGTCTGCTGATCGACAGTAGCAGCATTGCGATCGCGCTGAAGAACCATGCTCAGGAATTGAGGTTCATAGGAATGGCCTGCGAGGCGGTGGTCTGTTGTAGGCTGACGCCGTTGCAGAAGAGCGAGGTAAGTTGGTCATGAGACGCGTGAAGGACTATACGCTGATACCCTTCGACCACTCTTACGCAGATCGTGAGTCTAGTCAAACGAGCAAAGAGTCGGCCGCACACCGCTGCTATTGGCGACGGGGGTAACGACGTGTCGATGATACAAGAAGCGCACGTTGGGATCGGAATAATGGGCAAAGAAGGTCGCCAGGCGACCATGAACTCCGATTTCGCCATAGCTAAGTTCAGATATCTAAAAAAAGCCCTGCTGGTGCACGGACGCTGGTACTACGTGCGAACCAGCAACCTGACGTTGTACTTCTTTTACAAGAACGTCATGTTCATAACGCCGCAGCTACTGTTTGGGATATACAGTGGCTTTTCTATGCAGGTGAAGCCTTAATCCGCTAACTGCAGACGGGACAAAGACAATTGGCTCCTTGAAGCATTAAGATACACGGCTTCTGTCTTCCAAGCAGACAACGTGACTATAAAATAAGAGCGAGGCTCGTGTCTGCTTAACCTTCAGCCGGTTAATTGACTTTGTTCCGGCTATAGCGCCTTAAAGAATATCTACATACCTCCCAACGCTTAGGATACCATTTCTTATATGGCGCCTCTGGCAATTTCGTTGCAGGCATTTTACGACGGTATGTTTCTAATGTTCTTCAATTTATTGTTCACATCGCTGCCAATATTGGCGTACGGATTATTGGAGCAGGACTACAGCGCCGATAAACTGCTGCGCCACCCTTATCTGTACAAAATGTACAAAAATAATTATTTGCTATCCACGAAGCAGTTTCTCATATGGACTTGCCTAGGTAAAGGAAACAGTTTTCTAACGACCCGTCGAACTCGGATAAACCTGATCCTAAACGTTCCATAAAACTCTGTTCAGGTTTCTGGCACACTTTTGCCATATTTTACACGACATATTTTTACATACACATCAATCCCGTCACTCTGTACAATAACACGCCGATGGACCATTGGACTTTCAGTACATGCGTGTTCCATTTAGTCACGTTAATGGCCAATGTGCAGGTACGTCGATAATCGGCATACGAATGCACTAGGAAACGGTTCACGCAATCTCTTCTGACTTTCAGGTACTCCTCCACAGCTCGTATTGGACGTTCCCGTTCGTGCTGACAGTGATATTCTCAGAATTCCTGTTTCTCGCGTTCGCCACCGGCTACTCGTTCATAAACCTGTAAGCATCGCCCTTTCTCGTGGCATTCAATACCGATGCGCTTCGCAATTGATGCTGGTCGCGACTTAATTTGCCGTCCTTCGGACAAAATACTTGCAAAATTGGGGCAAGTTATGCAAAAAGGTACCCAACCCTCGACGATCTGAAACAATTGTACCTAAATAACTTCAACGCCCAGCGGAACGTGACAGGAATCTTTTCCAACTGGGCACGGTTTAGAGGCAGAGCCTAGAGAACAGTGTCAATTGTGATATCTCGAAGGCCCCGTAATATTTTGCTACAAATTTCAGGAGGTACGACGGCGACATACTGAGGGTCTTCCAGATATTGGTGTCCTCAATAACGTTCTGGCTGTTGACCATAGTGATCGTCATTGTTTGCCTGATTCCCGACTACTTAGTCCTGACGTACAATAGCTACAGGCCAGCTCGAGTGGCCAGACGAAACGAGGAACAACCGCAGCACGCTATCAGCAATACCATTAATAACAGAGAGAGTCTGTCATCGGAGACATGGGTAACGACGACGCAGCTTTCTTGATGCGATTGCGCAGTTCGGTCAGCGAAAGCTCGTGAACCAGTGTACTTTGGGTTTGCAGACTCGAGGCTTATTCGTTCTGATTCCGTGGAAGAACTCATTCCTGCTGAGGAAGGCTGTATAAATTCGACAGAACTGCGTGGGCTCAGTTCTCATCAAGTTAGTAAATCATGCATTAATTGCTTCACACAGAACGTAAGTCATCCAATAGTTCGCCCAGCGCTCAGATCCTGTTGCGAAGCAAATCCAACAGATGAGGGCCCGAGGACCCCCGCACCTGCGGCGTCCTTTTCTGATCTGCGGGGCTGGAAACTCGGATCCTTGAACAATTGAGTACCGCACCCCTGAAAACCCCCACCTGGCCGAGGATTTTAGGTACAATTGGACCCCGCAAACTGTGCTCCAACCCCTCCAATCCCAAGGAAACACCATTGGGAATTGTAGACTTCCCAATCTTCTTCCTCTGTCGCTAAGATCATAAGCTAAATTGCCACACCTACGCCTACCAATCACGCGCGAATAGATCCATCTGTACCTGTTAAGAAAAGCGATGGAACCGAGGCAGTGCGCATCAGGAAATACTAGAGTTAGAGATCCCATAAACCCCCTATCGTTCCACTAACGCTTCCTTCGTCAGTTTAGCGTAAAAGCAGCGGCACTTGTAGATACATATATTTATTCCCGAGCCCCTTTTGGGTTGCAACGTACGAAATAAAAGGATACATCGGCACAACCTTATCAACCAAATGTTTGCGAGCGGAAGCTTTGAATTTCGTGTGCTCATGATTCTAGACGATTCCTATTTACGGAAAATGGTTTCTTTTGGAGCGTAGTGTAAGTGGAGGAAAGAAGCTGCTTTTTGATATCAAAGGGAACGTTCATACGTTACGGATCTATACACCCGATAACATTGTTATCGAATATTGATTTATACAACGCGATATCATTGATTCAATATACACTCACACTGGTATCAAAGGTTGCCTTCTTTCCGTGATTATACTCGCCTACGAGTAGCACCGCTTTTAGTTGACCGTTCGCTAGTAAATCGGCCTATTACACAGTGCACGTAATGTCGCGCTGAGAGTGCAAGCGGCTGAACCGAGCCTACCGACTTCATAGTTTCGTAAGTGTGCGTAAATTATTGATTTTTTTTTAGCTGTGTATTTATTGCGAGGGGGGTAGGCGTCTGTCGCGTCGAAACACAGGCCCTGCTTCCGAGGACGACCGTATCTGAGGCAATTTCGTGCTCGTGTCGTTCGGATGGAAGAGTCGCACGTAAAGCAGAAATTGCCCGGTCTACAACTCATCGTTACAAACTGTTTTCGCCGGCACTGTTAATTAAGAACGGTGACAAAAGTTTCTCACGCAACGTGAGAGTACTACGTATCCTCGTTCTTCATGACCGCGCTATACAACAATTTTGTACTTTTCAAGTGGTCGAACTTTTGTAATAAAAGCCTCAACGAACGTGACATACCTACGCGGTGCTTTCTCCACCACTCTTCTCCTCGCATAACAATATCCCTCGTCGGATTACCGGGGCGAGATAATAACATATACGCCCGTTATGAAGCATCGGCGGATTATGTGACTGCCCCTTCGCGGCACCGTGTAAAAAGATACTTTGCATACCGCATAATAAAATCGAGATACGCGTGAACCGGCTATCAAGTGTTTTTCCTCAAATATCGCGCCTCGCTGCGGCTGTACCTCTGTTGACATGTGCAGCTACGACGTCTAATTCTGTACGATGAATAGCAAATGCTGATCTGCAAGGGAACGGAGAGACGGGGGTTGCCGTGACCCAGCGCACACGCAGTTTAGTAACTGCGGGCTGCAACTGATACGCGTGCGACGCGCCGGCTGATGCACTCGACAGCGAGCACTTATCAATTGAGCCGATTGAGCGTGGGTCGGTGTGTCGTCCTGGAAAGAAAAATCGTAGTGGTCATTAAATGTTTCCGAAACCCGTTCCGCTCTCCGTCAGGCTAGCGGCGAGCACCGAACGTCGCTTCGCACTGTTTATGTTTACGGAGTTCCAAAGCCGCGACAGAGGCACCCTGAAAGCAAGCGAAACCAATGTCAAATGTTGAGGCACACGTTTGCACAGTGAACGGACAGACCGGTCCACTGTCGCGAAGTTTTTCAAGCTACACGGCTGGCAAATACAGATTTGCGCATACTGTTTTACAGGCATGGGAAACTAGATAATCATGAGGTTTACGTCCTATTATTTCCGGAGATTTATAATAATAGCGCTGCTCGTCACGCTGCTGCTTTGCATCGTGCAAGTGTTTCGATTGGAGCTGGGCTTCGGCGACAATGACCTGTCGAATTTGGATAAACTGTAAGTATCATCCTTAATCCCATCATGGTACACGGTGTCGCCTTTAACTACTTTGCGTCCCTTCAGAATACACATATCTCGGTTGATCAAGCAATCCGAGCAGTCTTATGTTACGTAAGTACCTCCCTCCGTACGAGAGATACCTAACGCTCCGAACGCAGTAGATTGAGAAGCCTTGCGCGTTCTAGGGATGGAGCTGTGGCCTGCAAGCTACCTCGGTTAAACGTTTCCGACCCAGAGATTACAAAGTTCATCCACGATGTACCTCCCCTATCGTGCACACCCCAAGATTGGGTCGTGCTCTACGGCTCGCAGCTTGTTATCAGCAGCAAAGCGAAGAAAAAGCACGGCTCCATATCCTGCTTATTCAGCGGTGAGCTCCGTAAACCTTACGCTGATACATTATCGCGTTCCGCTTCGCTACATTCGCCCGTTTCCATCGCAGAGATCCTCAGGGACGACGACTACAGCGTATCGTACACCACAGCAGTCGAATCCACGGACTCTTACATCCTCAAGCACAGTGACTTCGTCGATGTTAAGTGCGAGTCGAAAACTGGCAAAGAGTAAGTGGAGAATTTACTAAAGCATTCGGCGGAGGACTTTGATAAGTTCTATGAGTCGAACCTTCCTTAGGTGGCACAGTATCATGGCTGGGGTAAAGGACGACCCTGAAGCGAAGGAGAAAAGTAAATGGGAAGACGTCGCGAGCAATGCCCTCAAATTGAACGTGCTTATGCTCGGGTTCGATTCGCTATCCCGGAATACGTTTATTCGCAAGTTGCCGAAGACGTATCAGTACTTGAAGGAGTACCTAGGCACTTTAGTCCTGGAGGGGTATAATATCGTAGGCGACGGGACGCCGCAGGCGCTCATTCCCATTCTTACGGGGAAGATCGAGCTGGAGCTACCGGATACCAGGAAGCGCATGGGATCGAAAGCGAATTACGTCAACGTGTATCCGCTGATATGGGACCAGTACAAAAAGAACGGATACGTAACGGGATTCATGGAAGACGTTCATCACATCGGAACCTTCACGTATCGTCTGAAGGGTTTCAAGGAGCAGCCGACCGACCATTATATGAGAACCTTCTATTTAGCTGCCGCTCCGTACTTCAGATCCTACAAGAAGTTCTGCGTCGGCAGCATTCCGCGGCATATGGTTTCTTTCGACTACTATTCGCGCTTATTCTACGAGTGAAGTCGGGCGACGTTATTAGCGTACCGTCGTTACAGGTGATGCTGAATTATATGAAGGAAGTTTTCAATGTTTACAAACAACAGCCGAAATTCCTGTTCGGATTTCACGGGGAACTCTCCCACGACTCCTATAACGATATAGGAGTGGTGGACGGAGACTTACGTAATTGGCTGAAGGACTTGCACGAATTCGGCCACTTAAACAACACGGTTCTAATATTGATGAGCGATCATGGACATAGGTTTGTGTACAGACATTACTCGAGATTGAATTTTCGAGCTGTATAAACGCGAGTCGCGGACTTACGAAAGAAATTTTACTTCCGAAGGTTCGCCGAAATTCGTAACACTCTGCAGGGTAAACAAGAAGAAAGATTGCCGTTCTTTTCCTTCACCTTTCCCCGTTGGTTCAAAGAAGTTTACCCGGCAGCGTACGCAAATTTCCTGCATAATACGCAGTACTTAACAACGCCGTTCGACGTGCACAAAACATTGGAAAATATATTGGATTTCGGAGCGCCCAAAGAGGGGGATCGTCACCAAAGAGCCATTAGTTTATTTGATAAGGTAAGTTTACTGGCGGAGCTGAATGTATGGACTCTCGGGTTTGTTTAATTTAATAGGGCGTTTGCGATAAAAAATGCTTGAAGGTTATTGTTCTATCTGTTTGAAAATGCATGGATTCTTTCGAACAATCTGTGGTACACTCACCACGAAATGATTCGAAATGAAACTTCGAAAAGTCTTATCTTCCGGCAGGGAAATATCGTCGTCGTTTTCGAACGATAAACACCAACAACTCTCTTGCGAAAAAAAAACCGCGCGCAAACTCTTAAGGTCATTCACCGCCGTTTATTGACCGACCATTGATCTCTCAACTATAGATCGAACGATTCTCAGTAGAATTATTTTGAAAACACTGTCTGAAAAAGCAGCGCGCGGTTCGTTTTTGTCTTTTTCTTTCGATGAAATACAACAGTAACAGAAGCGTTTCTATTTTTTAACTGTAATTATTCAACGCGCATCGTGAAAAAATATCGCATTTGATGCTCTAGATGGCGATAAATGCGACTTTGAAAGATCGTCGGCGGTGATCGATAATGGCGCGAATTTTTTGAAATTGATCATTTCGAATTTTCGAAACATTTAAACTGGTGTTACATACTGATTAATTAAAAACTACATGCTGTAGATTTAACTTAACTGGCATGGCATGTAGAACGTAAATGAGATTTCAAAATTTTATAATTATACTGAAATTCTATTTTTTAACCGACTTCAAAGAGGAGGAGGAGGTTATAGATTCGACCCGTTTGTATGTTTTTTTTTTATGTTTGTCCCCTCATAACTCCTCAACATATGGACCGATTTTGATGATCTTTTTTTTATTCGAAAGAGGGCGATGCCCCGGTGGTCCCATCAGAGACTAAATCAATATTGGCTCAATATTTTGCCAGTTGTGGTTAATAATAATAATTTATATGTTTGTCCCCTCATAACTCCTCAGCATATGGACCGATTTTGAGGATCTTTTTTTTATTCGAAAGAGGGCGATGCCCCGGTGGTCCCATCCGAGACTAAATCAATATTGGTTCAATATTTTGCCAGTTGTGGTTAATAATAATAATTTATATGTTTGTCCTCGCATAACTCCTCAGCATATGGACCGATTTTGATGATCTTTTTTTTATTCGAAAGGGGGCGATGCCCCGGTGGTCCCATCCTACACTGCATCAACATTGGCCCAATATTTTGCCAGTTATGGTTAATAATAAAGACTATTGTCACCTAATTATTATTATTTTATGTACGTACGCGCATATCTCCTCAGCATGTTGTGTCAATATATATAAAACTAAAAAGTTAAAAATAAAAAAATTAAAACCGACTTCAATAATATAAAATTGCCCTAAAAAGTAAAAAATAATTTTTTCCCTTATTTAATCTACGACTCTCATATTTTTCAAGTCGGTGCCTCATCATTTGCACTGTGTAAATCTGGCGCCGGCTTAAAAACTATGAGAGTCGTAGATTAAATAAGGGAAAAAATTATTTTTTACTTTTTAGTGCAATTTTATGTTACTGAAGTCGGTTTTAATTTTTTTAAAATTTTTTTCTATTATTCAAATCAATATAATATGGTTCATAAATAATCACATCGCATAATTAATACAGATACCATTAAGTAGAACATGTGCGGACGCATTTATAGAACCGCATTGGTGCGCTTGCCTTAGTTGGCAAGAAATTCCAATTGACGACGATTATGTTATCGCCGCCGCCAAGTATTTTACGCAGTTCCTTAATGCCTATACAGAAGATCATCGTGACATATGCAAAGAATTGGAATTGAAGGAGATATTATGGGCTGCTAAGCTTATACCTAATAAAGGTATCGCGCAGAACTCTCTTCGGCAGTTTCTACTAGCACGAACTCTTCGAGACTAATAAGCTATTAAATCGCAGGTTTATTGAAATTCCAAAAGTCCGGGGATCAGGATGGTTTCATAGGAGACTTTACTGCGAAGACCAAATTGACCAGCGAGACTTATCAACTGAAAGTAAAAACAGTGCCAGGAGACGGATTATTCGAAGTAAGCATTATCTACGATATAAAGAAGAATACTTTTTCAACCAAAGTAAGTACCTTCGTATATGGATTTTATACCATTCCTCTGTTAAATCTTCACGAAGCGATCAGAAAGGAAAACAAACTGCTGTTTCAGATTTCAGATGTCAGTAGAATTAACATGTACGGATCTCAAGCACGATGCGTCGAGAACTCTTTATTCCATTTACGAAAATATTGTTACTGTAAGGATTGAAAGAGTAATAGTCAATAAGTCCCGAAGTATATACACTTAAGACAATACACAAACTGAGAAAGATTAATCGTACATTTTCACGCAAAGTGAATGCTTAATTCCCCGTTCGTAATTAAAATATCAGTTCCTTCTCTTGCCGGTCTGTTCAAATATCAGAAAGAAATGTGCACACAGTCATTGGCGTAACTAGGATTTTTGTGTTGGGGGGGCCAGGTCCCATTTTCTCCCCCCCCCCCCCCCTCTCTCTCTTTTATATAGGTAGAGTTACCTACATTTAGCAGCTTAATTCTAACAGTTTTAATTCATAATTTAACGTAATAAGAACATTATTGTTTTTTTTTATTATTTAGTTGCCCTGCATCGATAGCATTTCGGCCCAAATATTTGTTTCTTTTCAGATAGGATTTTACGAACAGACGAATGTATTTTACTTATTTCGATAGTTTCTAGGGAGAGACCATTTCGCGTTTTGGGGGGGCCAAACCGCATTTTGGGGGGGCCAGGCCCACCCGGCCCCCTATCTAGTTACGCCAATGCACACAGTTCTAAACATAGCAAATATAATTTCTGTATCACTGCATTGTAGTCTATCTAATTACTAACTTACTAAAATCTCATTTCGTGCGATGGTAATTATAATCGACTCTAGTCAGAAACCTAATGTAATAACAGAAGTTACTTAACGAAGTATAATAATTTATCACAAAAGAGACAACTTATGTTGACACTTTCGTGTACACGAACTGCAAATCTAATTCGTTAAGAATTTCACAAGAATTTCTGAATAGCATATTTGATATATTTAATTAAGCCAAATGTTAGTGTAATATCTTCGATGAACTACCAACTGTATAATGTAAATAATGCACAATATAATGTAATCGATTCATAATTCGGGTACTTCGATGTCCATATAATAAATCCACGTCGTCCCCTCGTATTAGTTCATTTCATTACGTCCTCCCGCAGTTACTCCGAGAGGCAGTACTCTCCGAACTGATGTAAGAACGTTGTAATCTCGCGAGTAGCGCCATCCACTAACAGGAACCCAACGTTTTGTACGTGAGACGGTTCGCACGGGAAGTACGCTTCGCCTCTGCTATTTTTAGCTACTACTCGCAAGACTACCGTGCTTATCGATAAATCTGAGTCTTTATTCTTCTGCACCCTGAAACGATCGAACATTAAGCGCGAGTGTCTGCGTCGAATGCGAAAGAAATATACAAGCATTGCGAAACCTTATTAAATCTTTATAAATAACTTTGGTAACATCCAAGTACGGATCTAAGATATCCTCGTATTGGCACAACGTCCCTCCAAGGACGAGCATTTGAAAAATACGAAATATGAATTCCTCCCGCTCGTCGTTCGCGTATAAATTATATTCCGGACACTCGTCGTCCAGCAGCATCTACGAGCATTCAAGCGTTAGCGAATTTATATCAACGATTAACCATACGATAAAAAGGTCCGTACTCCTCTGAGATTGTCGGAGACTAGCAAACTTTCCACCTCCGTGTCGTATCTTTTGCAGATAGTTCCAGACCTGTGGATAATTCCATTCTCGTGATCCTTTAGCTTATCGAAAAAGGACATGTTGGAAACGCAGCATGGCACAGGCTTTATTTCTACAGTCGACGCTACTATACCTATTAATTAGAAGGAAAACTAGTGACCCTTTACTAACAAGGGAACACCGCGAACCCGGACTCACCGATTGGAACGCAACTTTGTGGGTTTTTAAAGGGACTCAAAACAAGAACAACGGCGTGTTTCATTTGGGCCCTATCGCTCATTAAGGGGGAACACCACTGTGACGGCCGGAAGAATGAGCCCATTTTTAAGATTTTTTTAAGGAATAACTTACAGTTTTATTATAAAATTGTTATTACCTATCTTTAGAACAATGTCTTAAGAGACTATAAAAAAAAAAGTAATAGAAAAACATGCATAGATTTCCATATATAGTTAATCTCCTACACCCCTCACAAGAAAAACATAGGTCGCTTATCGAAACGATATCTCTGGAACGGCAACTCTGAAATCAAATTTTTTTTTTTTTTTAATATAATCGGTATGAGTGTAGTTTCCGTTGTGCGTACCGATTTTTAAAAAAAATTATTTTTGTAAAAATGGTGCGCTTGGGAAGAAAAAGTTTCGAAAATCGGCAAAAAAATGGAGTTTTTCGAGCGTATTTAAAAAAATATGTTTTCGATCAAAAAATCGGTACGCACAACGGAAACTACACTCATTCCGATTATATTAAAAAAAAAAATTTGATTTCAGAGTTGCCGTTCCAGAGATATCGTTTCGATAAGCGACCTATGTTTTTCTTGTGAGGGGTGTAGGAGATTAACTGTATATGGAAATCTATGCATGTTTTTCTATTACTTTTTTTTATAGTCTCTTAAGACATTGTTCTAAAGATAGGTAATAACAATTTTATAATAAAACTGTAAGTTATTCCTTAAAAAAATCTTAAAAATGGGCTCATTTTTCCGGCCGTCACAGTGGTGTTCCCCCTTAAGGGGACGAAAGCTAACCTCAAAGTCAAATCGGCACTTCCACTTTTTCGCATATAACTCTCAAAGTACACCAGATAGAAAAAAATGTTCCAAACAAAAGTTTAATGGTGCAATAAACGCTGAAAACTTCCGTTAACAAAATATTTGAAAAAGTTTTTTTTCACCAGATATTTTTCTTTTTGAACTCTTTCCAAAATTTTGTTAACGCAAGTTTTCAGCGCTTATCGTGCCATTAAACTTTTGTTTGAAACATTTTTTTCTGTCTGTTGTACTTTGAAAGTTATACGCGAAAATGTGGAAGTGCCAATTTGACTCTGAGGTTAGTTTTCACCCCATTAAAGGGCGATAGGGCCCAAATGAAACACACCGTTGTTCTTGTTTCGAGTCACTCTAAAAACCCACAAAGTTGCGTTCCAATCGGTGAGTCCGGGTTCGCGGTGTTCCCTTGTAAGTGTTACAAAGGAAATACTTTCGCTACCTTGCCTCGCCCAGCACTTTCCTTGCTTTGTCAGCAGTTCCTTCGCGACATTGCTGTCTTTAAAGAAAGCCTAGGAATAATTGAGACGATCGTGTACACAGATTATTTTACAGGAAACTGGTAATATAATGTGCAATAATCGACTGACTTCTGCTATATGATTCTTGTCGCACGGTTGAAAATGTTCGTTGAATGAGAATTTTTGGATTACAAAGTTGCCCCATATCCCCCTGCGAAATCAGAAAAGAACTCGTGTCTGACAGAAATCGTGTGTATAAATAGAAGTGCAAAAGCACGAAAGGAAGTTACGATGTTGTTACCATTTAGAAAGGAGCTGCTGCGACAGTTTGTCATTAATTCCGACGTGATTCTTTTTCGCGATAGGCACGAAAGTGTACTTGGTTTCGACTTCCATTTTTAAACAATTGTATTATCACGCATTATTTCCATGGAGCTTCGAAACATGGCATGACTGCGATATAAGGGGCGAATTCCAATTACGCCCAAATCGCCCGCGCCCACGGCCGTTAGATTTTGATTTTTCCGTTTTTGTAATAAAATGAATATCATAAATGATATGTTGCTGCTTTCGAGTCGTAATTCATAGTTAAAAACCTGTATTTCCCGATAATGACTCTTTCACAGATTTCTCTTCCATATTTCAAGAGATTTTCATAAATTTTGGAATGTTATAAGTCGCGCAGAAGGATCGATGCCAAATTTCAACAGTGCTGTTTCGGTAAAAATTTTCCGATCGGACTTACGAAATTATGGAAATACAATGATATCCGTACTTTGAAAGATTTCTTCGAGAATTTCGATTGTTGCGTAAAATTAAGAATTAAAAGACACTTGGATTAGTTCGATTTTCCAAAAATCAGTGACACCTTATGCGTGATATTATTTTACCAAGTTCTAAGTCATTTCTCCGAATCGTATAAATGCCGATAGAAAAGTTCATTCTGTAATTATACGCGATTATGTTTGATTCAGATGGATTGAGAGAAAAATAACGAGAGAGGGCATTACATCCAGGCAGGGTGCGTCGCTAGCCGGTTGATCGTAGCTGTTTCGCCTAATAGAGAGTGGGGGTAGATCCCCCACCATTATATCCCCAACCGACCGTCGAACCAATCAACGCCAAGACAAAGAGGAGGTATAATAAGAGGCGTCACTCGACAGGGATAGAAATAACCTAGGGAAATCACTAGACAACCAATTTAAATGCCCATTCGGCAATGATCGCTAAGCTTCGGCAATGATCGGTCAACTTCGGCAATAATCAGCCAATTGCGGTAAGGTACATTTAGTCGATTTGAATATCCCGCTCGAAATAGACAACCAATTTAAATGCCAAGGTCAAGCAAGGACTTCAAAGGTTCCGCCCGGAGTGACGCCTCTTATTATACCTACTCTTTGGCCAAGATGAAAATTTGCCGACGCCAGCGCCAACTAGTGAGACCGCGGCTAACCGGCGTCGCTGGGGAATCGGTTGTCGACGAGTGAGACCTCGGCCAATCAGCGTCGACAAGAGCAGGGGTGGGCACTTCCATTATATCAAAGAGGAGGTATAATAAGAGGCGTCACTCGACAAGGACAGAAATAACCTAGGGAAATCACTAGACAACCAATTTAAATGCCCATTCGGCAATGATCGCTAAGCTTCGGCAATGATCGGTCAACTTCGGCAATAATCAGCCAATTGCGGTAAGGTACATTTAGTCGATTTGAATATCCCGCTCGAAATAGACAACCAATTTAAATGCCAAGGTCAAGCAAGGACTTCAAAGGTTCCGCCCGGAGTGACGCCTCTTATTATACCTACTCTTTGATTATATATCTGTTGGCAAAATTTAGTTAGGGGCACAATCCACTCGTGGCGCTAGGATCAATAAAGTTGAAAGAATTTGGTAACAGATGGCGCTGATGAGATTATTTTGTGGCGGGGAGAAGAACATATGGAACCGGCACACGCCGATTTTAATGGAGCTTTTGTAAGATGTTGCTCTCAAAATATTTTTCTGAGAACTACTTCATACAAAAGCCCCATTAAAATCGGCGTGTGCGGGTTCCATATGTTCCATTGTTAGGTAATTTTATTACCTAACCATTATATTCTGATTGCTGTAGTGACGCCGCCACTGGGCGCCGCTGATTATGTTCTATTGTAGGCACCCAAGAGGGTAGAAATATGATTTCTGAGCAGGCCTACTTTGCTCTAGGTTGCAGATCCATTTGTGGGCGAATAAATGACTCTCCACAATTACTAACAAAAATGGTTTTAATAACCTTAACAATTTCAGGTACGAAATGCTCTCTGAGCGATGCGTACAGTACGACACGTGATGCCAAAATGGCGTTCCAATGACGGTCGGCGTCTTCTTCTCCTTCTTCTCCCCGCCACAAAATAATCTCATCAGCGCCATCTGTTACCAAATTCTTTAAACTTTTTTGATCCTAGCGCCACGAGTGGATTGTGCCCCTAACTAAATTTTGCCAACAGATATATAATGGAAGTGCCCACCCCTGGACAAGAGATTCCCCAGCGATGTTTAGCCGCGGTCTCACTAGTTGGCGCTGGAGTCGGCAAATGTTCATCTTGGCGTTGATTGGTTCGACGGTCGGTTGGGGGTATAATGGTGGGGGATCTGCCCCCACTCTCCTATAGGCGAAATAGCTACGATCAACCGGCTAGCGACGCACCCTGATTACATCATAGCCGTCAGAGTAAGATAGGGTTAGTTTAAAGATCCTACTGTAAAAATACTTGCGCCATGTTCGAATATCACGCTATTTACTATTTTCGAATTTCTCGAAACTGATTCGTATTTAATTATTTAGTACATTGCATTCTGATCGAAGAATTCCTTCTTTTCTCGTTATTAATGGATTGTTACCGAGTCCCACGATAATCTGTAACATGAGTTAAAGAATACATACCGAATCACAACACTCCTTCCAAGGTTAGTTACCGTTTCACCGCGAAGGTAACGAAGCGAAATAAATTGTAGCGCGCAATGTAATCCAGTGTCGTCTTCTTCACTTTAACAGCAGTAGTTCGATGTGTTAGGATTATGAGGCTTACCGTGTTCAATGAAAATGATTCCGTGCTTCTAGTAGGGGAAGGCAATTTCTCCTTCTCCGTTGCATTGTCTCAGTTGAATCTAAAAATTAATATCACTGCCACGTGTTACGAATCGAACGTCAGTCAAGATATCGGAAAGAAAAACATAGAATACTTAATAAGTAACGGTCAGTATCTTTAGAAAGAAGTAAGCTTGTGTATTTACGTTTCAATTACTGTGCCAAGTATTCTATGTATCTCTTTTCAGGAGTTCGTGTATTATTCGGCGTCGACGCAACTAATTTAAAGCGACACCCGATCCTAAACTCAGAGCTGTTCGACAAAATTGTCTTTAACTTCCCCCATGTCGGCGGTAAAATGCGAATAGAGAGAAACAGAGAATTATTGAAAAACTTCTTCGTAAGCGCAGCGGGGTCGTTGAGAAATAATGGTCGAGTATTGGTTAACCTCTGCAACGGCCAAGGCGGCACGTCCTTTGATAGTCCGCCGAGACGTTGGGACGATTCGTGGAAAGTCACGGAAATGGCAGCGCACGGAGATTTTCTATTAAACGCCGTCGAACCATTCGCGTGGCAATCTTTCCGAAATTACGTAGTGACTGGATACCGTAGTTTAGACAAATCGTTCCATTCCGCCGGAGCTTTGACGCACACATTTGTTCAAGCCGAAGCTCCGAGTCCACGGAATATTGCTCTCGAAGATGAAATTAACATTCCCCGATGTAATACCGATAACATCTCGTGGGACAGTATTAGCCGGATAACAGACGCGTCGTACGTAAATGCTGCGGATGCGTACGCTCGTACGTACGCGTTCGATATAACTTTCAGCGTCGATGAGAAATTCGATTCCGCTAAGCTTTATACGCTCTTGCGTAATTACGCAGGTCGCGTTATAAGCGACGTTGCTTTCGTACGCTCCTACGAGTGTCCTTTGCGAAAAGTAGAGAAGAGGACTTACAGAATAAGTTATAAATCGTATTATTTCCCTTTGCACAGAAAAAGAGTTATCGACCTGCACCAGAATATAATAGCGTCTATTTTGGAAGAGAATTTAAACGTTCTAGTTTCAAGATAGCCCTGTTTTACGTGTAGAAGTTTAAACTATAACTCGATGTAATTACCAATTTAATAAACTCGTTCATTTACGCTTAAATATTCGATTTATATTCTCAGTAATTCAATTATTTTCAGATGCACTGTTTTCGTCAAGCGAGGAGTATAATTTTACTGAATGTTACTTGGAAACCAGATATCGCGAGCACCGTCACCGTAAATGTGCAAAGACGTCGGAACACGAGCAGAACTATGTTCGACTCGTTCTGTACTTCTAAGTGGCTTCGCGGGCGAGAGAATGTCCCCAGGGCGTTGCGAAATACGAAGCCAAAGTCCCAGAGGGATACAAGTCGGCATATCCTTGACATGAAGCAAGTATGAAATTAAACAGCGCTTCTTCCGTTTTCGTACAGTGTTTACGAATATTAAGTTGCGCGACTATTTAGGTAAAAACTGTCGGAGGAACGGGTGGAGACGGAGAGATATCGTTCCTCCAATTGTGGTCGAACGACTGTGCCGGGCCGGACGGTGGAGACGGCGGGCACGGTGGTCATGTAATTTTTAAGGTGGGATATTAAACGATTCGTGTGTCCCCACGGAAATTTAAGATGCGTTAAGAATATTTCTCGGCGTCGAGTTTAATTCGAGATTTATATCGAAAATGTTGCAGGTAACGACGAATACGAATGATCTCTCGCATATAAGTAGCATTCTTAAAGCTGAAGATGGAGAGAGGGGACATAATAAAGATTGCTTTGGGAAGAATGCTAAGCACACCGTAGTAGACGTTCCCGTAGGTACCATAATACGTAATCTAGAAGGTAAAATAGTAGCCGATTTAAACGAAGAGGGACTCATGTTCGTCGCTGCACGGGGCGGTGCTGGAGGACATGGAAATGCATTTTTCAAGTCCGATGTTCAGCAATCGCCGCTCGTGAGCGAATATGGTGCACACGGAGAAAATCTACAATATGTATTAGAAATTAGGAGCATGGCGCATATTGGACTGGTGAGTGCACTCGACGCTCTTACCGATACAATTGAGGGCTTGGATGCAATAAAGGGACTAGCGCTCGAAAATGGGAAAAATTATTGTCCAAACGCTATGAAATATTGGAAAATAAAATGTTGTTAAACTGTATTTTAAAAAATATAGTGTTGTAAAGCTCGTCACGACACACATTTTTTCTATTCACAGTTTGTTTATCGAATCATTACTATTCGAGCTAAAAATTATAAACGAAAAAATTTTCATCGTCCAAAATCATTATTTCTTTAAACATAAATTGCGATAACTTGAGTAAATATTAAGGGATCGTTATGAGACTTGAAACATAAAACTCAGAAAACTCTAGCGAAGCCGCAAAATGTATGCACAAAACCCTTATGTTAACAAATGTAATAATATTTCATTAAAAGGTAATACTGGATATAACCCATGTTTTTCAACGTTCGCCGTTAAAAAGAATCGAGGCAATTTTGAGGTACATATAACTTGCAGCGACAAAGTATTTCCGTAATATACAAGGAAGATTTTCACCAATTTTCACACTGATTAATAAATAATTGTAGAAGTTATGACGATATATATAAATCTCCCGCGCCACCAATAGTCAACAGCCGCGTGTACAGATTCGCGTTGACAGTTGGCGCCGTGAGAGAATTATATATATCGTCATAACTTCTACAATTATTTATTAATCAGTGTGAAAATTGGTGAAAATCTTCCTTATATATTAAGGAAATACTTTGTCGCTGCAAGTTATATGTACCTCAAAATTGCCTCGATACTTTTTAACGGCGAACGTTGAAAAACATGGGTTATATCTAGTATTACCTTTTAATGAAATATTATTACATTTGTTAACATAAGGGTTTTGTGCATACATTTTACGGCTTCGCTAGAGTTTTCTGAGTTTTATGTTTCACGTCTCATAACGATCCCTTAATATTTACCCAAGTTATCGCAATTTATGTTTAAAGAAATAATGATTTTGAACGATGAAAAATTTTTCGTTTATAATTTTTAGCTCGAATAGTAATGATTCGATAATCAAACTGTGAATAGAAAAAATGTGTGTCGTGACGAGCTTTACAACACTATATTTTTTAAAATACAGTTTAACAACATTTAATTTTTCAATATTTCATAGCGTTTGGACAATAATTTTTCCCATTTTCGAGCGCTAGTCCCCTTATTGCATCCGAGCCCTCAATTCTTCGAACGATTAAATAAAAATCGAACGAAAAATCTATTTTAGATTGGCCTTCCGAATGCAGGTAAGAGCACTTTATTAAGGGCCATATCTAGGGCCAGGCCCAAAGTAGCACCGTATCCATTTACGACACTGAGGCCTTACATCGGAATGATATTATACGATGATTACGAGCAGATCGCAGGTCGGTGATGCAATTAACAAATCAGTTTGTTACCGTGGTCCAGCGAGAAACATACTTTCGGTTTATTTTTCTAGTGGCCGATTTACCAGGGCTCATAGCTGACTCTCATAAGAATAAAGGTCTCGGCATACAATTCCTTAAACACGTGGAACGTTGTAAGATTTTATTATTTATTCTGGATGCAAGCTCCGACGAGCCGTGGGTGGATTTTGAAACCCTGAGGCATGAGATTACGCGGTTTAACGTGAAGCTGCACGATAGGTCGCTTCTTATTGCCGCGAATAAGATGGATTTACCAGAAGCAGTGGTGAGATATAATAACATTTTCTGACGCGACTATAAAGGTATAAAAGTAATAGTAACGTTGCCCGTTGTACAATTGCAGGAGAACCTCGAACTGCTTAAACAGAAAGTTAATTCACCGATTATTCCGATCTCCGCTAAAATGGGTAAAAATGTATCTACTTTGTTAAGGGAAATAAGAATCTTGTACGACAAAGAAATGGAGAGCGAAGAAAGAACGGCAGCGGAGCCGGAGGATTCTACTTAATTTTCCTATGTATTTATAATAGTTTGTTAATAAAAACATTTGTAAAAATGATATCCCGTTTGTCTTAGTGTTTTATGGCTTTTTCGCACAGCTTGAAGTCTTTTATTACAGCCGTTACTTGCGGTTGGTTTAAGATAGTAAGGAACCACCTGTTTAAACTCGCGTAGTCTTTTCTACACGCTGGATCGAAAACGTGTTCGTATAAAGGTATCAAGGCAGTGAAAACAGCGATATCCGCAAGGCTGATCCTTTCCCCGACTAAATAAGTTTTTGCGAGCAATGTGCTGTTTAGCTTCTTCAAAGAAGAGAGCAGATCTTCTTTGGACGTTTTAATATTCGCTTTCGTGCTATTTGGTGTATTCCCCGCGAGACTGGGGACGACCCACCCAGCGACTGCCGGTAAAATATGATTATCAGCGTAACTTAGCCATTGTAGAACTTGACTGAATGTGAAAGTATCTTTTGAACATCTTAGCTGGTCATTCGCTAAGTAAAAGGCAATTGCATTGCTGTCGGACAACTCGAAATCATTTCCTTCTAGTCTTATGTCTCTGGAGATTATACTATCCTTTTTATATGGCGAGATAATCAATTCCCTGCCACTATACTTAGCTACTATTTGAGCACGGTAACACTTTGTACTTCCAGCGTTACCAAAAAGCGTTAACTTCTTTTCCGAAGACTTGGAACATACAGACTTCTCGCAGACTTTAACGCTCTCTGGAAAGATACAATGAATTTTTAAGAATTTAGAAAGAATATTCGTTGGTAATATACACTGGTAGTCAGAAGACAGATTACAACAAATGATGGGAAAAATACACCTCCCTCGATATCACAAAGTTAAAGTCTAAAGATTTTTGGCTACCACTGTATTTTCATTAGTTACAGTATTTCAAGGAGCGGATTTGAAGATTTGGCGCTTTTAGGCTAACAAGCGTCTGCCACCCTTTCCGCGAAATATCATCAAATATTTTAATTTAAAGAAGTCGAGACAATTTCAAAGTTAATTCAATGTGGCAGCTCTCATCCGAGTTATTGGTAATTCGCTACATGAAAAAAAAGTGAATTGTTTTTAAAGTTTTTTCAAGCCTCTGTTTAAACATTTTCCAATTTCTTTCACTCAAAATTTGTCGCTCCTCTTTGAAGCTCCCCCAAATTTTCCGCTTCCAAAATTTTTCACTTCCGAAAATTACCGCTTCCCAAAATTTATCGCTCGCTAAAATTTGTCGCTCCTCAAAATTTGCCTGTACCCCCTAGAAATAGCCTATAGCCCAAATCCGCCCCCGAGTACTTCTCTTTACCTGTTATTCCAAGCTTCAAATTAGCGAAGTTCTTGGCGGTGGTCATCAATTTGCTCAAGCACGATATATTGGTACCGGAGGCCTGAGCGGACTCAGCTTTCCCACCTCCCTTGCCTTCCATAAGCGGGGCAATTTCACCAATCCACTCGTTTGCTTTTAACCCTTTACTTACAGCAGACTTTTATGTTTTGCAACACAATGGTAATCGTTAGTCTTCCTTCTTTCGAACAACTTCATTCTCGTATGTACGTGTTCAATCTTACCTTGGATACTGCACTAAGCGCAAAGATCTTCTTAGCATCGGGATCTATGCTTACAAGTAACGCACTCGTTTCTGGGGACACAGTTTTTATTTTTTTCAGAGCAGCGTCCAAAGCTTTCGTATTACTGTACGCCTGCAGAAGCTCGACCAGTATCGGGCATCCAACGTTCTGTTGAATTATTTGTTGAACAGTCTCCACCACTGTATTAGCGATCGCCACTTTCGCTGCGCGTTCCTTATCATCGAGCGCCTTTTTCATATCTTTCAACATCTTGCGCATTTTGTCCTGCGTACGAATAACGCATGTATACTGTGTATCTACGCGTACCATAAAAATGATAAACAATTATTTTCTAAAATACACGTACCTTTCTCCAGCTTGGAATCGTAGCATGCGATACGTCGTCCGTTAATTCGACTATTTTCTTCACGTGGTCCTTCGAATTGACGCCACTTTTATCCGTAGTTATGGTCGCCTGAAGCTGTTCCAAGTGACTCTGCAGCACAGCCGCCTTTTTCTGAGCTTTCGTTCCTTCGGGGCCACTGAGAGCCACTATTCGTCTGATACCTTTAGCAATGGCCTCTTCGCTGGCTATGACAAAATCTCCAATATGTTCCGTATAATGTAAATGTCTAAAACAAACTCAAATTAATAAGTATACAGTAGGTGAACTCATTTCTATTGTATAATCCGACGCTGCTTACGTTCCCCCACAAAATTCTACACTGGTTTGTGTTGCCCTGGAACTCAAAGGGTCCTTCTCTAAATCTTCAACTGGTATGCCGATGCTAACTACTCTCACAGGGTCGGGGTATGTCTCCTCGAACATAGCACGTAGGCCTTGAATAGTTTTAGCCAGTGCTAGATTACTTTCCTTAGCGTACACCTTTCTATTCTCTTTTATCATGCTGTTCGTAATTTCTTCCACCTTCTTCACCTGATCGGCAGTCATAGCTCCTGCGAAAGAAGGTGTGAAGTTGTATTTGGTGCAGTATCTTTCGCGAATGTAAATTACATTTATCGAGCGAATTTGTAACGAGTGCAATGTAAGCAAATGAAGAATACAATATAAGATATAGATATATAAGGACAGGAATGTTAGCCGCGTACTCGAGTAAAAAAGGGGAGGAAAATAGGTCAGAGTTTGATAGCGAGGGCAAGATGTGGGTGCGTGGAAAAATGGAATAAATATTGGGAAGCGGATGAGGCAAGGAGATGCGATTTATGTGAAAGAGGGGAACGTTAGACCGTATGGGATTGCGAGGAGTCGAAGGGAGGGAACGTAAAGAGAAAGGAAGTAGAGAGAAAGCAGAAAAAGATAAAAGGCGGATAAGTGCGAGAGTATCTGAGGATGAGAAAGTGATAAGAGTTTACGTAAACCAAGTCTTTTTTCATGGCTGAGGCCCGGAAATAATAAAGTTCTACTCTAAGTAGATTTATTCACAAACCTTTATTTGTAAAATCGAAACGGAGACGATCCGGCGCAACTAAAGAGCCTTTCTGATCAACCTCCGTGCCCAACACTTTTCGGAGAGCGTAATTGAGAGCATGAGTCGCGGTGTGATTGCTCATTACAAGCCTCCTGCGTGTAGTATCTACATTTAAGTGCACTTTGTCACCCTTTCTCAACGCCCCTTGGCCCACGGTACCAATGTGTAACACATAGCCGCCTCTGACTTGAACATTTTTTATTCGAACTTCAGTATCCTTCGAGGACAACGATTATTATTCATACGTACATTAAACACGTGCAGATGTAGGTCCATGATTTACTTACTTCGTCGTCCACCTTCACTAAGAACCCTTCGTCGTATATTTGCCCACCTTGCTCCGCGTAAAAGTTCGTCTGATCTAACAGAATTCCAACTTCCTCTCCTGACGACACCTCGTCGACGAAAGTCTTGGAGCGTCTAAGAGCGATCACGATCCCGGTGCACGGAGAGAATTCATATTCCTCGTATATTTTACTGCTGGTTACTGTATAATTGTATTTCAGCAAATCATTAGTGGGCTTGATCCCTCTACTTTGTAATTCGGTAATTGCGTGAACGTCGAGATTTATCTGATCGTCTACACCGCCACTTTTACTTTGCGACATAATCTGGCGTAAACGAAGCAATTCTAATTACCTTATTCAACGACACATGTTCGGACTATTATTACCAGAGTCTCTCGTATAATACCTGGGCTTGCCTCCTCGCTTCTTCGTAGGCTACCATATCCACCTTCAGTCCCATCTCTTCGGTCATGAGCTGCGTTAAATCGACCGGGAAACCGTACGTATCGTACAAACGCCATGCGACATCACCCGGCACCGTAGTCGACGATTCCAATTTCGTTATAGTACGATTCAATAAATTACGACCGCGCGATAAGGTTTTAAGGAATTGAACCTCCTCTTCGTTGATAACGTCAATTATGTACTGCGGGTCTTTAGTTACTTCTGGGAAAACATCACCTGAGGAACGAGAAGATATGAAATGAAGTTATCGTACGTAATACCAGAATTCTGAAAATACAAAACCTACCGAGAAGCTCGACTACTACGTTCACCAGCGTCCCAAAGAATCCGGGCTTCGCATTCAACTTCTCAGTGGCGTAACGCACAGCGCGCCTCAGAATTCTTCTCAGCACGTACCTAAATTACAATCAATGGTCAGATCGATGCACCGAGATGCGAATTAAAAGAACGTGCACCGGCACGTGTATTTTAGTTTACCCTCTTCCAGTATTGTCCGGTATACCGCCATCCGCAAGCGCGATAGTGAGAGTTCTCGCATGGTCCGCCAAAACTCTGTACGCCATATCTACGCCATCTTTATCATCCGAGCCCACCCGTCCTTGATAAGGCGGTGCTCCTGTGCCTTTTTGTATAGCATCGAATAGTGGCACGAATAAGTCCGTGTCGTAGTTGGCACGTTTGTTCTGAATGACTGACACTAGTCTTTCCAAGCCTAGGCCGCAGTCGATGTGTTTCTTCGGCAACGATTTCAAGCTTCCATCAGACTCTCTGAATTAATGCAGAAAGATGAAGCGGAATAAGTAACTAAAATTTCCTTCACTCGTTACGAGCTACTCACCTGTTAAATTGTATAAATACGAGATTCCAGATTTCTAGAACGTCCGGGTCATCCTGATTCACTAAGTGAGCTGCTTCCCTACTCCCAATGCGATCGTAATGCAGCTCGCTGCACGGCCCGCACGGACCCGTTTCTCCCATTTCCCAGAAATTATCTTTCATGTTTCCCGGTAACACGTGACTAGGAGGGACGCTAAAAGGAAATCGTACGTATTAATAAGTTACGGGATTCACGCGTGGTTCCCAGAACGCGACGCAGATCAGTAATTATTAAAGGTATAGATGTGGCGAGAATAGACGCGTGATTACCCTAAGGAAAGCCAGATGTCCTTGCACTGTTCGTCAGGACTTAAATTATTCTTCTCATCCCCGCCAAAGTAAGTCACGTATAATTGAGCAGGTGGTAGTTTCAACGCGATTGTTAAAAATTCCCAGGCCCAAGTGCAGATTTCTTTCTAAGAGATGAATCATAAATATAGAGTTACAGTAGTGGCTTTTAAATATCTCGTATGCGCTACGCGCTTAAGAACTTACCTTAAAGTAATCCCCAAACGACCAATTGCCCATCATCTCAAAGAATGTGTGATGGTAGACATCCTTCCCAACGTCGTCCAAATCGTTGTGCTTTCCTCCGGCTCTGATACATTTCTGGCTGTTGACAACTCTCACCCACTTTGCCATTTCGCTGTTGGGATCCACTGTTCCCAGAAACATTGGCTTGAACTGAAACAGGCTACAATGAATAAGGGGTCGAAGGGTGTAAAAGATGAGATACTTGAAATCAACGCTTTAAGGGGGGAGCCTGCTTTATAAAGTCCAAAAAATAGATTTTTTTTTCATTGCCTAAATCGATAGATAAACTATCCAAGAATGTATTCACAAAGTTACAGCGGCTAATTCGAAGTATTTTTATTAAAGATACAGAACCGAGAGCAGGTAAGCGGCGAGCATATGTGCGATCGCTCGGCCGGACACGGACGCGTGCTTCACCCTTCGACGCGTCCCCATTCGTCGATCATTACTTTTAAAGACAATCGAAACAATAGTCGTAGAGCAGAGTGAGTTAGAAATTTTATAAGTTGAACGCAGAGAATTGTAGCGATCGACCGCGAGCGAAAACTTTAAAGCGCGATTTCTCCAGTTTTCAGTTTTACGATTCTTTAAAATTGGCGGGTGTGATAGCAAAAAAACTATGCGGCCTATTGAATTGAACCAAAGCTCTTCAGTATTAAATTCTTTTCTATGTGAACTAAAAAGATTGTTAAAAAACTATTTTTAAATCATTTTTATAGCACGTTAAAGTCAAATGTTGTCTTTAAAAAATAGACATTCTTCTTCTCAAACTAAAAAAATTTATGATTTCGCGCTTTTTTCTGCTTTTTCTTAGTTCACCCAGAAGAAAAATATATGAGCATTAAAAACCATTTTGATTTTTTCATTCAGACAAGAATTACAACCAGAATCCTTCCCGCCAATTGGAGACTGCAGTGGCAAAGCACTCCGAAAATCGGTTGATGAATCTGCCATATTCTATAATTTTATGAGAAAAAAAAAATTTTTGTACTCATCGAATATATGTTTAAAAATACCTAAAAGTTTACGAAGATCAATTGTTCCTTTTCCCTTTCAAAAAAATTCGCGAAAAAATCATTTTTTTGGACTTTGTAAAGCAGGACACTCCTTTAAGGGGGAACACCACTGTGACGGCCGGAAAAGTAAGCCATTATTAAGAATTTTTTTTCAAAAATAATTTACAGTTTTCATCGAAAATTTTTATTACCTACCTTTAGTACGCTGTCTTAAGAGACTATACAAAAAAATAAATAGAAAAACATCCATAAATTTTGATATATTAATTAATCATCTAGACCTCCCCACGCGAGCTGGTCGAATCGGTAACTATGGAATAGCAGGTCCGAAATCAAATTCTATTTTTTTTTTATAAACTATATGAGTGTAGTTTCCATTCTGCGTACCGATTTGTTTGCAATCAAAGAATCCGTACGTACAACGGAAACTACACTCATATAGTTTATAAAAAAAAATTAGAATTTGATTTCGGACCTGCTATTCCATAGTTACCGATTCGACCAGCTCGCGTGGGGAGGTCTAGAAGATTAATTAATATATCAAAATTTATGGATGTTTTTCTAATTATTTTTTTTGTATAGTCTCTTAAGACAGCGTACTAAAGGTAGGTAATAAAAATTTTCGATGAAAACTGTAAATTATTTCTGAAAAAAATTCTTAAAAATGGCTTACTTTTCCGGCCGTCACAGTGGTGTTCCCCCTTAACTAAAGAGATATGGCTCCAACTTATATCTTCCTTCGAACCATCTTTCTCTGGAAACAACGTTGCGCACAGAGATGATAATTTCAAGTACCTTATCCTATATATTAATGCTAGGCCTGGGTTTGAGCCTAATTTTTAAACTCTCGAACCTCGAATCCGAAACTCAGAGCTTTCGAGACTCGGAACTCTCAAACTTTCGAGCTCCGTTCAAATTAATGTAAACGTTCAAATCATATAGCGTTGCTCAAATATTTTCCCAGGTGCTTCGGACCCTCAAACTTGAATGGCTGATTTTGTTTTCTAAGTGGAGTGTCTTGCTTTAAGAACCGAAGTGAACAAAATTTTTGCGTAAATCTTAAACAAAGGTAAAACAATATACAAATTCTCGAAGCACGTTGCGAGCGATCCTTTATTCATTAATTTTCATACTTCTTATCTGGCTTCCGAGAGTTTTGAATCACGAAAAAGTGCAAAGTTTCGAATTCTTGAAACCGGAAATTTTCTTGGGTTTCGAGAAACTCGTTCCTAATTAATACATACACAGCGGATGATATTTTCACCGATTCGTTATACCTGGTTCATTCCAGCATTTGTAAAGAGTAACGTTGGATCGTCGTGAGGTATCGTAGAACTGGAGTGGACATATTCATGGCCTTTGCTTTTAAAAAAGTCGATATACGCTTGTCGAATTTCCTTGGCGTTCATTATTGCAGTCATATTGATGCGGCTACTAGCTTCTCTTTTCTCCGAGCTGTTTCTAAAACGAAACAATGTGTAATGACGTATTTTTCAAAGTCGATTACAGCATATGGCATGAGTGGCACCGAATCACGGAGGAAGCAACACATTTGAATAAGTAATGTTAACTGAGAGACTGTGTATTTATTTTTTTTATAACTGTTGATAATATCTTAACCCTCTAAGGTTCCTCAAAACAATCGCGTAATACTGTCGGTGTTAAGACTTACGTCGGTCTCTTTAAATATAGCACTTTATATCAGGACAGCTGCCTGCCATGCACATGCATGCTCAACACCTGAACTGAGTACTGACCTAAACTGACCTGAACGTTGACCCTCACATGGCGGCCGAAAGCCCCCACGGGACCGCGCAGTACGCACCAGTACGCACTATCCCTTAGGTCCACGTGGATTCTGGGATAAAACTATACGATGGCTGCGTTCAGCAACGGTTCAGCAACCGTTGAGTGATTTCACTAGACTTTACTCGCGTCGACCAATGAACGTGCAACTTCAAAGTAAAATCTATGGCGAATTCCACTTACGCCCAAATCGCCCGTGATTTTCGTTAAGCTAGGTTTTCCTGTACGCGACTGGACGCAACGTCAAGAATTTCGAAGTCGATTTTCTCGAAAATGAAGCGCGATATGAAAAAAGGTTACTCTTTCTTTTCGACTTATAACAAGTAAATCAGCCTAGAAAGAGTAATAAAATTTTTTGATATTGCGCTTCATTTTCGAGAAAATCGGCTTTGAAATTCTTGACGATGCGTCCAGTCGCGTATAGGGAAACCTACCCTAATGAAACTCATGGGCGATTTGGGCGTAAGTGGAATTCGCCCCTGGTGAGATCACTCAACAGTTGAGTCTGCTGAACACACCCGATGGGTGCATGGATACAAACCCGGACCTGATACATATGTATCATGTTTACATGTGTAGTTTGTAGAATAGCGATATAAGAATGTTATAAATTAAAATCGTACGATGACGAACAGAGGATATTCAAAATATAAAGGGGATCTTTGAAGACAAAACTTTTCTATTCAGAAATCTGTGATAGGAATTTTGTACATTATAGATCGATAGACACACCTGACTCGAAAATAGCAGTAATTGGCTCCTTGGTACGCGTTTTATTTAAGAAACAGCCAAAATGCCGTTTATGATCGGCCCGGCGCCTATACGTAGGTCATTAAAATATTTAGAAGCCGGTAGACTAATTTTAAAAGATGGCATACAAATATTTTCCGTGAATTACAACACGCATGGAAGGAACCATAAAGGAACCAGGCAAGTTTCAGGTTAACCTTTACAGAAGTACTGAATTCGCTCGAACTGTAAGCTCAATATAACGTACGATGCAGGATTCAACGTAAATGTGGATTCTGTTTAGGGACTTCATATTCTGGAATCTACAACAGGTGAAATATAAAAATCCAGAGGTGCAAGTCGTTACGTTTAAAAATTTAACGCCGACGCCGTTCATAAAATGTTATTACGGTGCGTGCGGAAGATTTATATTAACTGCTTTATGAAGCACCTAATATGTCGTATAATGTTAGAAAGGAACATTAAAGGAACGGAACATTTAATTCTTGGCTTAAAGTTGCTCTTTCGCTTTTACGCAGATGACGGGAAGTCTATGTTAGTCGACATAGATAATCAAGAAAAAGATGATATAGTGGATCACCTCGTAAAAGTAGTCGGTAAAACTAAAGAAATTTTGAAGCAGGAGAGTATCAGATTAGAGAAGAAAGACAACCCTGCAAATTTCGGCGTCGGTTGCCCGAGGAGCTGTATATGCGTAATTCCTGGTCAAATACCTTGCCCCGGCGTGGTGCCGTTGCCGTTCCATATGCGTGGAAAAATGAAGAATGCTAACGATTAAATATAGGTATATTTTTAATATCGTACTGTGTATATAATAAAAATAATTGTATAGTAATCGCACTTGTCTTATTCGATCGGCGTACCCTTTACACAGACGCGCGTCGACGCTTTCGAATAAAAGGACCATAGTTATTCTTGCGTTATTTTAAAATACATATTTAAAGTATGTATCTGTTTATTATAAAAAGATATCATAGATTACGAAAATACACGTACGTTAAATGTACATATTAAGCATTGCGCTATCAGTGAATCAAGATACGCGTGTGTATCCGACGCGCGGATTCGCCGCTATAGGAATCATGTTCGATTAGTACGAAAAGAGATATAAATATCAACTAAAAAATACGAGACTTTATGGTACAAAAAGAACTTAATCGTTACACAGAAATCGCTTAAATAGAAAATATAAATAATATATCAACTATAGTCATGGAACAAATGTTGGTCTGCAAATTGTAGATTTATCCTTAATCACAACACTATGAAATTAAAGAAGAAGGGTTCGAGTTATCTCCTCGGCTTGTAACGGTTATACGGCTTATTACTGTGATAATGATTTCGATTATAACGAGTCGACGTGGACGGTTTTGGATTCTCTGGTTTCTGATATAACTGTATTATGGGCGATCCGTTCAGAGGTTTGTTCAGCTCAAATTCTTCCTCCGATTCGTTCATCAATTTAAGCTTCGCCTCTATAGCCTGGATCGCTGTCTCGCGGCTGTTGAGAAAATTACACGTTCGTATTAGCAACGTTCGCCGATCGTCCCTTAACCCGTAGGGTAGAGCTGTTCGAGTACTCGGAAAAAGCGAGCCGGGATATACTCGGTTCGAATAACCGATCTGAACCGAGCGCTCGAAAGAACCGAGCGGCTCGAATGAAGCGAGCCGGCCGAAAGTAGGGCTGGGACTATTTGTCGAATTTTCGGTATTCGAATATTCGAATACTTCAGTTGCTCAATTATTTGGCGAATATAATTCGAATATCCAAGTATTCGAATACTATTCGAATATTTAAGTATTCGAATAGTATGGTGTGAATTATAAATCAAGTTCTTTAGGTTCATTTTTTTACAAGCTTTTATTTAGTTTCAGTTGTGAGTTCGTTAGTTTGTCAGGGTGAAATATTGTAAGCTAATTTTGACCCACTTCAACATATCCGATCGGCTTGAAATTTTGCCCACATATGTAATTCCGATGACAATACAATATTTTCACTAAAAAGCATGAAATACTTTTTAGTGAAATTTTTTTTAAAAACAAGCTTTTATTAAAATGTACTAAAAATGAACCAATAATTTTGATACCGGCCGATATGACTGCCTGAGAAGAATTCCCTCATAGGGTGGATGTACCAGTAAATGAACACGTACCAGTGAATGGACATTTTATATTAAAATGAGTAAAATAAGTTATTAAAATAAGCAACTAATTAATTAGAGACTTCTTTTAATTTCTTGCTTCATATCCAAACAATTTTTGAAGCACGTGGAATCAATCGCGCTGCAAACATAATTTTATGAAAGTGTTCATTCATTAGTCTTAAGGGTTCATTTATTGGTGCGTTTACCCTATAACTAATTATAAAATAATAAAAATAAAAAAAAGTACCAATAAATGAACACTTAAGGCTAATGAATGAACACTTTTATAAAATTATGTTTGAAGCGCGATTGATTCCACGTGCTGCAAAAATTGTTTGGATATGAAGCAAGAAATTAAAAGAAGTCTCTAATTAATTAGTTGCTTATTTTAATAACTTATTTTACTTATTTTAATATAAAATGTCCATTCACTGGTACGTGTTCATTTACTGGTACATCCACCCTATGAGGGAATTCTTCTCAGGCAGTCAGATCGGCCGGTATCAAAATTATTGGTTCCTTTTTAGTACATTTTAATAAAAGCATGTTTTTAAAAAAAAATTTCACCATAATGTATTTCATGCTTTTTAGTGAAAATATTGTATTGTCATCGGAATTACATATGTGTGCAAAGTTTCAAGCCGATCGGATATGTTGAAGTGGGTCAAAATTAGCTTACAAGATTTCACCCTGACAAACTAACGAACTCACAACTGAAACTAAATAAATGCTTCTAAAAAAATGAACCTAAAGAACTTGATTTATAATTCACACCATACTATTCGAAAACATCAGTATTAGTATTAGTATAATCCTGAAACAGTTGGACTTATAAATCCCTTGCACAATTGATAGAAAATTTTTCCCCGACTTAATTAATGAAAAATTATAATATTATTATTATTATAATATTTGTAGGAGATCGTACGAAAACGCAACAAAACTAAGAAATATTAAAATAATATTTTGCACAATTTAATTATTCGCTGCAATTTGTTAATAATAACACAACACAAACACAATTACGAAGGGAGACTGAAAAGAAACAGAAAAACAAAGAAAAGGAAGGTAGAATAAAGAAAAGTATATGAGTACGTTTACAAATACAAAATTAGAAAGATAGTGATCTTAATAAATAAATAATAGTTATTTGATTTATATCGTAATCAGAACAAGTCGAGAAAATAATTGTTAAAATTCTGGACTCTCCTTAACAATCATTATATCCATTCCATTAGAAACACATACGTTAAAATATCCGAAAAATTTATCATACTCGATCTGCACGAAAGACGTACATACATTGTACACTGTACGCCAGACCTGCTCGCGTGCTCGGATCGTTCGAGCCACCCGATTGCTTCCAGCCGCTCGCTTCTTTCGACCCGCTCGCTTCTTTCGATCGGCTCGCTCTTAGAGCATATAAACATGGAGGAAGCATGCAATAGGCGAAAATGTAGAGGGCGATAGAAAGAGAAAGATATACATGTGGGACACCCCCTCTCTTTCTAACGCCAGGGGCGCCGCACATGTATATCTTTCTCTTTCTATCGCCCTCTACATTTTCGCCTATTGCATGCTTCCTCCATGTTTATATGCTCTAAGGGCTCGCTTCATTCGAGCCGCTCGGTTCTTTCGAGCGCTCGGTTCTTTCGAGCGCTCGGTTCTTTCGAGCGCTCGGTTCTTTCGAGCGCTCGGCTCGGATCGGAAACCGAGTCCCGGCTCGGCTCGAATTTCGAGCTACTCGTATATACGAGTACTCGAACAGCTCTACCGTAGGGATATTTCTGTTCGACGACGTACCTTATTCTTTTATCTTCTTTCTTAGCGCCAGCTAAAGCGGGTATATCTATCTTCGGTTTTGGCTTATCTATATCGGACTTCAAGATCGAGTAACGTTAAAACCATTCGCTTGTGGTAAAACCGCTACGTACGCCGTAAGGGTTACTATGTTGCCAGATGTGTTGTTTTAGCAATTACCTCTGTCACGCTATGAGCCCATCTGACGATAATATTTTTCGCCCCTACTCTTAAGTTATGTAAAGCATCTTTGGCCGCTACTGCGTCTTGAACAGTTTTATAGGTAACAAATGCGTATCCTCTTGGCTGACCAGCTTGCGGGCCTGATCGGTGGAACAGGAGGTCGAACTTTTCTATCGTTCCATGTTGTTGGACGAGTTTTAGGAGTTGGTACCAGTAGACAGATAAAGAGTTAGTTTTTTCAGGTTCCTTCCATCGCACAGAAAGATCATAACGCACACGAACGTAAAAACAAACACTTTTCGAATGGAATTGGTATCTAATTCTAAGCGTCCACCGACGCTGAAGGCGTTCAACGTATCCAAGCGTCCGTCTCGCGCGTTCAGAGTATCTCGCGGAAAGGTGTACGGCGCGAAAGCAAGGACTGTCTCTATCGACGCCGATTTAGAAACTAAAAAGGTTCCGACCAAGGAACGCGCGGTAGAGCTGTTCGAGTACTCGAAACAAGCGAGCCGGGACATACTCGGTTCGAATAACCGATCCGAGCCGAGCGACTCGATTAAAGCGAGCGGCTCGATTAAAAAGCGAGTAGATTGCATAGTGAAGGTAGCGATTGACGAACGAAACATGTGGATTGTTTCCAGCTGCTCGCTTCATTCGAGTACTCGGCTCGGCTCGGAAACCGAGTCCCGGCTCGACTCGAATTTCGAGCTACTCGAATTTCGAGCTACTCGAATATTCGAGTACTCGAACAGCTCTAACGCGCGGACCAAAGGCACCTCGAGTCGTACGAAAGTGTCGTTAGCAGTTTCTAGTATCCCCGGAATTCTTGTCGATCGATCCCATTCAAAAAGTTGCTATTTTGATCACGAGCTCTCCCCCTAGCGGACAATTTAAGTAAATACTTACTCATTAATTCTTAAATCTAAATTGCCCACCCACAATCTTCTGTCCTCCACCTGATTCGACTTTATGGGTTCTAATGGTAAAGGAACTTTAGTAACTGGCTACAAATGAAACAAAACAATATTACTAAGCCCCTAATGCGCGTACATTTCGCGGCGCTCGATGAATTTTAAATACGATCCCATAACCTTGTGCACAGCCGAGAGCGTAAATGAACGATTCTCACCTCCATGTCAACGGGATCCGAAATGATATTAGATTAACACAGAGACGCCTCAGTTGCCGCTATCAATCTCAAAGCGTGCTGCCGTGCATACCGCGGCATCGGATTTTAAATATTTACAGGAAGCCCCACAAACACAGCGGACCATTCGCACTGCAGTCGACGCACGGCAGTATAGCAAATCGTTCATCGTTACGGGCGATAGTTATAAACGACATAATACCTGTGCCTAAAAATAGTTCAGACACATCAGGCAAACATATCCTCGCGTCTCCTGATAAACATTAACAATCCAAATTTCCACCTGATCGTGTACTTATCGTGGCTAAGTTCTCTCTGTACGTACTTCGGAAGCATGTATGAGCTTCAGCAACCGTGCATTGGTATTTACAGTGTTGCGCTTAGAATAACGAGCGCGGGTAGTACGTAACGTAGCATACATGCACGCACTTGCGAGAAACGGAGTACTTTCTCAACGCACAAATTAGGAGACGTGATTCTTTCGTTTGCAGACGTACCGAAAGTAGCGCTCAAGTAAACAGCTTTATGTCAACTTCAACTCTGAACTCTGACTGGCAGTGACGACTACGCGTTAGGGCAGTGATTCCCAACCTGTGGGCCGCGAAGTGTTTTCTGGAAGGTCGCCACGGTTTTTTGGTTTTTTTTCTAACGGGGTAGATGTCCCGATTACCGTGCTTTGGCGCCGACTTGCTCACGACGATTTATTACTGACTTCTCTTGCTTTAATTTTGCTTGGTGAAAATTTATATCGGTGCTTTGAACTTTTCTCTTTATTAGGGCATTTTTTTCCGGGTTGAAAATGTTAATTTTTAGGGACGGGGCACGGTAATCGGGACATCTCCACTATTATTAAGTATTAGAATTATATTCTGAAATACCTATTTTTAATGTGTTTTCTTTACCTTATTTT
This sequence comes from Andrena fulva, assembly GCA_946251845.1. Classification (NCBI taxonomy): domain Eukaryota; kingdom Metazoa; phylum Arthropoda; class Insecta; order Hymenoptera; family Andrenidae; genus Andrena; species Andrena fulva. Next base: position 51,667,191 of record OX276329.1, on the reverse strand, counting down.
ATATGGGAGCAGTGGCGCACCCAGAGGGGGCCCAAGGGGTCCTGGCACCCCCCAAAGAAGGGGCTTTGTAAAAAGAAAAGCAAACTGGATTTTATTCTTTAAATAAATTTTTATACTCACCTAATGAATTTTATCGAATTTGCATTAAATGAAATTGTATTAAATAAAGCTTTCTTAAAAATATTTTTAACCGTTCAACTCAGCTCCCCCAAGATTAAATCCTGAGTGCGCCACTGTATGATGGGGAGATTCGCAGGTAATTTGAATATTATAAAAGTGGATCACGATTAAAAAAAGGTTGGGAAACACTGTATTAGGGGTCTCCGCGCGTTCCCTGGCATCGGCGTGTTTTCACGCCGTGGCCGTAGGGACAGTTTCGGTCCGCACGTTTGACGTAGGCAGGGCCGCCGCGAGGATGGTTGGCGCCCTTATGCAAGAAATTTTTTGGCGCCCCCAAATTTTTGTACCTGTTTCTATTTAATATCTCTTGCCTTTACGGAGTACAATAAAAAAAGCATTACATTTACATTTTGTTTATGTGCGAGTTGGATTCCTTTATTACGAAGCGTGCGATATAGTTATTTAGCGCCCCTACGCAGCGCGTAACTTGCATAATGGTTCCGCCGGCCCTGTACGTAGGGACATTTGAAACCATTATTAATCACAACGTTGATCTCATTAGGCTGCGTTGGGCTTGTTCCGCTTGTTGCAGGCAGATTCGCGGCACCGGAGTCGTGGTACATTTCGATGAATAATAAATAGAATTATACGAGATGATTATTGTGTTAGCATAGTGGCATGGCGTCGTTTCGATCAGATCACGAATGATGACAGCATGGAGTAGCCGCGATATTGAATCACGGTGAAGCTCTTATGCGTAACAGCTTCGTTGCGTTACTTCGGGGAACAGAGATTTCGGATGGACAGGTCAATGATGTCCGAGCAATCGGCACCTCAGACGCAAACGGAAACCGTTTTGGAAACGGATGTCACTGACTCTGGATCTCAGGTAGGCTCGACTTTTATTACGGCTACGTCATTATTCCGATAAAGCTTTAAGGCCAAACATGATTTTTCTACGCCGCGCCTGTAAAAGGTAGCGCGCGAGTGTTTGCGCGTTATCTGCACGAAGAGTGTTACGCCCGAAAGATTATAAACTTACCGATGTTGCGCGATTCACCTATATAACATTTCGTGATTCCGCGTGTGCGCTACAAGTTCCTGGTAAAAATCCAACTAATTACTGCGCGTCGTTAGGGTTCAAGCTAACGGCATGTATGCTCTCTGGTCGAAGCGTGCGATAAAGCCTAGACTCTTGTCGAGCGCGTATAGCGTTAAGAGTCCGAGAGATTTCTCTGCGACTACCGAAGAATGCAGGTCGCCGCTGTCCGGCATCCGCGTCTTGGATCTGACCAGAATCGTGGCTGGCCCTTATTGCACTATGATCCTCGGCGACCTTGGCGCGGAGATCTTGAAGATCGAGAGGCCGGGCGGCGGCGACGAGGCGCGGAAATGGGGCCCGCCGTTCCATAAAGGGTCGCGGGAGTCGACTTATTTCCTCGCCGTCAATAGAAACAAAAAGAGCGTGTGCGTCGACTTGAAACGAGGTAAAGACATCGTTTACGAACTGGCAAAGAAGTCGGACGTTCTGATAGAGAATTACGTTCCGGGGAAATTGAAACAGATGGGACTGGGATACGAAGAGATCTCCGAGGTAGCGCCGCATCTCGTATACTGTTCGTTGACCGGCTACGGATACGAAGGCCCTTACGCTAACAGACCGGGATACGACGTGATCGCTGCCTCCGTCGGAGGGTTGTTGCACATAACGGGCGCGAAGGACGGGCCGCCGTGCAAAGTCGGCGTAGCGGTAACTGACTTGGCGACGGGCTTGTACGCTCACGGAGCTATAGTAACTGCGCTGTACCAGAGAATGCAAACCCGGAGGGGGCAATGGATCCAGTGTAATCTGTTAGCGACGCAAGTCGCCAGTTTAATAAACATCGGTTCTAACTACTTAAATGCTAACAAAGAGGCGACGCGCTGGGGTTCCGAGCACGAGAGCATTGTACCTTACGAAGCCTTCCCCACGAAAGACGGGTACATGACTGTCGGGACGGGCAGCGACGCGCAATTTACGGAACTGGTTAAAAGAATGCGATTGACGGAACTGCTCGACTGCGATGAGTTTAAAAGCAATACGTCTAGAGTCCAGAACAGAGATGAATTACTGGAGATACTTAGGAGAGAATTTAAAAGGAAAGATAACAAAAGCTGGGCGGAGATATTCGAAGGCTCGTCTTTCCCGTATGGCCCGATAAATACGATAGGACAGGTACAGATCGATAAGTCTTTATGTTGCGACCGCTTAAGGGGGAACACCACTGTGACGGCCGGAAAAGTAAGCCATTTTTAAGAATTTTTTTTCGGGAATAATTTACAGTTTTCATAGAAAAATTTTATTACCTACCTTTAGTACGCTGTCTTAAGAGACTATACAAAAATAAATAAATAGAAGAACATCCATAAATTTTAATATATTAATTAATCTTCTAGACCCACCCACGCGAGCTGGTCGAATGTGTAACTATGGAACAGCAGATCCGAAAGCAAATTTAATTTTTTTTTTATAAACTATATGAGTGTAGTCTCCGTTGTGCGTACCTATTTCTTAAACAAATTATTTTTGTAAAAATGGCACGCTTTAGAAGAAAATTTTCGAAAATCCGCGAATAAGATGGACAGTTTTTCGAGCGTATTTAAAAAAATTTGTTTGCAATCAAAGAATCCGTACGTACAACGGAAACTACACTCATATAGTTTATAAAAAAAAAATGAAATTTAATTTCGGACCTGCTGTTCCATAGTTACACATTCGACCAGCTCGCGTGGGGAGGTCTAGAAGATTAATTAATATATTAAAATTTATGGATGTTTTTCTATTTATTTTTTTTGTATAGTCTCTTAAGACAGCGTACTAAAGATAGATAATAAAAATTCTCTATGAAAATTGTAAATTATTCCTGAAAAAAATTCTTAAAAATGGCTTACTTTTCCGGCCGTCACAGTGGTGTTCCCCCTTAAACGATCTTCATGTACGACAATTTTATAGGTTTTCGACGATCCTCATGTGAAGCACATGGGAATGGTAGAAGAGATGGAAAATTCCACGGGGGAGAAGATTAAAGTAATCGGTCCTGCTGTGACTTACAGCTATGCTACAAATAAAGTTAGATTAGCACCTCCCGTTGCGGGGCAGCACACTGATGAAATATTGAAAAGTGTTTTAAACTATTCTGACGATAAGATACAAAGTTTGAAGAAGACTAAAGTTATACAGTAGAAGAGATCCTTGTTTATATTTTATATATTATGTATACAATTTAAAGAGCAATAAACTTCTTTTCAAACATAATCGTACAGTTCAGTAGAATGTCTCTGAATGTACCCTGCATCAATTGATATGTACGAAACAATAGTTATTCTGTTTATTATTCTTTCAGGATGTAGCACCAACTGTTCGGCTACGCCTCAGGAAACCAAAATGTAATAAAAAAGTTCAGTGGACTCAAGGTACCGTGGACAACGAACACATGAATAAGAAGAAATCTAAATGTAAGTTTCCATGAAGGGAGGCCTACCTAGAACGGTCGAAACAACATGCTTCTTTGGGAATTTTTTCTAGGAAAACCGATAAACTTTTATTATTAAACATCGGTCTATTGGATAGAGTACATCTTACGGATATTTCAGTATTTTTTGCGGTAAAAAGTATTGAAAGGTTCGTGAGTTATAGGCGATGCCCGAGACGTAGCTCGGTGCAGGATCATCCAAAATTGAAGATTCGAAATTTTTTGGATAATATATGAAATTATCTAGGCGCAGTCGGGCCCGATTTTGGAAAAATTATTTTAAGAAAAAGTGGCGGCTGTGCAAAGTCGAAGCATGGATATTTGGCAAAAAATCGCTCATTTTTCGAGCGTAAAAAACAGTATTGGTAAAAGAAAAGGAAAAGCTCCCGATAGCGCTTAGATTGTTTACCCTGAAATAAGCCTGCAAAGCCTCGAGTAAATCGGTTCATTAATTTTTGAGTTACGAAAACATGATTTTGAGGAAAACGCGGTTAAAGTTTTGGGTCTGAGCTCCACGCCGAGGAACACCTGCCTACTTACACGCGTATAACTTTGTCAATTTTGGTCGGATTAACTTGTCACCTTCGGGGAATATTTTCAAGATGTATTTCAAGAAAATATAAAAATCGTAAAATTGATTTTTCGAAAATTTCTAGGTAGGCCTCCCCCCTTAAATGACTATTCATTTATGCCTCCCGCAGCTATGATTCTATCGTCGCACATATCTATGTCACAGGTTGTTGCATTTACGAAAAGCCACGATGCTTCGGCGAAAGTAGTTCCGAAGAGAGTGAGGACGAATGCGAGCATTGCCATGGACACAAAGATGCCCATAAAAAGGTTCTACACCATAACGCAGAACCACCGAAGGAAGAAGTACCTTCTAGCGCTGGTAATTTCATTTCGTAATGCCGGCATGCTCGTAGGAGACATGTTTGTAAACGTATGCGTATTCTTTCGCAGAATGAATAGTAAAAGCATCTACATAAGTGCACATTGCTGGTATAAATAACTTTTCCAAACGAAACAAAAAAAAAAAAAAAACCACGTTACTCGTACGTTTCTAGTATCGATGTTATTTGAAAGAAAGCGACGAGGAATAGGTACGTTATTTTCGTATTATATGAAGTGTACAGCGTAACGATAAGTACGTGATTGAATTTCATTTTACAGGGAATTTGAAATATCAATGGAAATATTACAACTCTTAATGCAATTGTATTATTAATGTCTATATTAGTGACATTGATAAGTACTACGAATCAGATTTGCGGTACTTGCAATTCCGAGTAAAGAAATACTGGTAGGGCATATCATTATTATTAAACGAAAAAAGAGAAGGGAAATATATTGGCTCTCGTTACTTACGAGGTCAATTCTTGTTACATCAGATAATGGTTTTATAGTATGTTGGGTTGAAATGACTGTGCGTTCACGCACATACATCTCTTTAGTTGATTAATAGAAGTCTAATACTTAATAGTTCCTATAATATAGACTCTATATTATAGAGCATGCATATTGTCCTAGCTATTTTCAAAGCACTAAAGCCATTTAAAGCGAGTCGCGTTATTATAGGTATCTAAAAAGTTTGCCAACGAATTTAAACACTCTAAATGAGAAAGAAATTCCTAACGTCTAATGTGAATTCCAACAGATCTTGCGTAACATTTAATTATATATTGTTTATCCCGTGACAGGTAGATTGCTGGAAATATTTGTAACATGAAATAGTGCTGTTTATTAATTTTACATTTCGCTACAATAATAGTTGCCTACATGTACTCCCTTACCAGCAAAATATCTTTATTTCGAGTAACTTTATGTTACATATATACGATTGGTATTAAAACACCGGTTCGATTTTAATTTAAAGCATAGTTCCTTACTTCGAATACGTCTACAATTCGAATTCATCAACTACAATTAGAACAGTTATTTGTACATTTCTGATGATACATCATATATATCAATTAGAGTATGTTCCTTTTTCATTCTATTTTCTGTTTTGTAGAAAACGAATGCTTGAAATTACTGTGCCAAAGCTTGGGATACATTTCGAATTTTATATCCTGCGAGCGAAAAATTGTAATACAGTAAGACACGTAAAAGTGATAATTTTTTTATTTAACACACGTAATAAATACTCGCGCACCATCAAAGTTTATTCTAAATTAATTAAAACGTATCAGTCGGAACAATCGCTTAAAGACAAGAAACATCGTCAATTAAAATCCGTTACGAAAATGTTAAAAAAAATTCTCACTTTTATGCCTTGTAAATGTTTAAAAATATACAACTTATCTTTCCAAGCTATAAACCTTAAGTACACACAGGCTACGATAGCAGCACGAGAAAAGACACAAATCGATATGAAAAAAAAAAAGCAATCGCGAGAAACAGTTTTTGTATGCGCTTATTGAATTACTGAAACAAGTGATATTCTAACTCTAATAAAACGACGTTACATAAAAGAATAGATATCTCTCTCTCTCCGAATTATTACAAACTACACTCTCCCCTTTAAAACGAAAGTTGTGCGAAGCTTTATAAAACATCCTAAAACATTTGATAGATCAGGATTTGCAACGTCACGCGTACTTTATTCTAAATTCATCGAAAATAGAATTTATACTTTTATACGAATTCGTAGAGGTATTAATATGTTACAAATGTAAGTACAGTGTGTAGATACGGTAACTTAATATACTGTCCAAGACTTTAGAAGCATCTTCAAATTGGAAATTGAATAGTTTTTAGTCAATCGATGTTACAACTACTTCTATGAAACTTGCGTCTATTTCGTACTTCCATACCTCTACGGAAAGCGTCCTCGTTTGATCCCAGTGCCTGTACCATGGCTCGACTACGCCAGACTTTAACGGTGTAATCGTCACTAGTAGTTACCAGCATTTCGGGATCACGTGGATTGAAGGCGACGGAATTAACGACGTCAGAATGGGGGAGCTTGGCTAAACATACCCCGTAATATCTGTCCCAAAGGTAGCCGTGCTTGTCCTCGGCACCGCTGATAACAAATTCATATTCGAACATAAATGTATCATCCCAAGTATCGAACGTTTCATCGTACACGAGAGAACGCGGAGTTGGGCATTATTCGAATAAATTTTTACTTCAAAAAATTGCAAAATCCACTCGAATGATCTCGAATAATAATTGCGAATTAAACGAAGTTACTCGAGAATAACGAGTAAAAAATTATTCGAATAATGCCCAACTCCGAGAGAACATGAAACTCCTAACTGCATGAATTTTCTTTTCAGCATGAAAAGCATCGCTTCTGCTGATATTAATCGGGAGATGACAGAGGGCCAAGATTTCTCCTCCATCGGAGTAATGGGAATCCTAGGAACGAGAAAAGTGTAACGGATTGTATCGATGAAATTACCTTGCCACGTATTCGTCGCACACGTCGAGGAAGATGAAGAAACATTCGTTATTCGGCGTGTAAGCCTTGTGAGCTCTTAGCATGGTACCGACTTGTTTCAATGTTACTAAATCAATTACATGTATGTCGATCTCTTGAGCTATCGGGGGAGGTTGCAACGGGCTTGTAATAACGTAACCCCGCGGCCATGGTCTTGTATTTACATATAAATATCTGTAGATAAACGTTCACCGTGAAAGAGGAAACCTGGTGACTTTACATCCGTAATGCGAACAACTGACCTATGATCCGGCGAAAGTCCCATTCCTATAATATGCCCGTGTAAGTCGATTACGTGATCTACTTTGTCGAATTTATCAGCCACAGACTCGTAATTCATCCAATTGGCATTGAAGTTCAGTAAACCTCGCTCCCTTTCTCTTTCCGCGAATCTTTCGCGCAACGACGGCTCCGAGACCAATCTCGTTGGGAACTTGATGTTCTTGATTCTCTTGAAACCCACTTGATGCGGTGTGTAAGTTTTCGATCCGGTTGTGAAAATCAGATACTTGTCGCAGCTATTCGTCAACTCGTCGGTATCATCTTCCAGCGGCGAATCTGACGAAGAAAATTTCGCAATAAGGCTCGCGCAATGAAATCACCGCGATAACTTTGTAACAGCTAAATGTACCATCGGGCTCGTTATCCTCGTCCCATTGACTACCCTCGTTCTCATCGTCCTCCTCGCTCCCTTGAACCTTCTTCTCCATCTCCACTTGCCTGTATTCTTGATTGTACTGTATAGGATTGGCATACTCAAAGTCATCGCCAAGCTTCTCCCAATTCATAAATATACCTTCCAACGTGTTATATCTAGTTGCATATAATTCGGTTAACGTCGATCTGCGCGCACGCTGCTCTATTACGCGTATACTTGCTGTAATCTAGACGACGCGTGCCGAAGAAGAACTGGCTCTTCCCGCTGTTGAACGGCGTCGTTAGAGGAGCTAGACGAAATGTCTTTATGACTCGGCGGATTCCCCTTTTCCTCTTTCTCGTCGGAGGACGAAGGCTCGCTCTGCTCTTCTTCAGACTCTGCCTGCTCGGGAGTCAAGCAATTGGCCACCATGATCGTCCGAATCGACGACGCGTTGCCGTTGTAAAACCTAAAATGCGTGAAACATCCAAAGTCGCAACAGCTATTCCACGTCAAAACGGATAGGTGAAAAATTTAGTTTCACAGATTCTCTTCAAAATTACAGCATTTGTCGATAACCTTGCAAAAACAAAGCATACTGAATTTTAAAGGCCTATGTCAAATAGTTTTCGAAATATTTAATGTTAATGTTTTAAAAATTGAAACATAATCGGCTGACGCGTCATCAGTTAAACTGTAATATCTCGGTCATTTTTTAAGATAATGCCTCCGTCTTGGGTTCATTTTAAAGCTGAAGCAATGCTTTCTCAACCCGTATATAGAATATTTTGTTTATTGTTAATAAACTTAACAGTAATCGATGTCAAAGTTTCAAATCGCGATTTGACGTTGTTCCCACCCACGATCCGGCTTGAAAAAAATACCATTCGATTCGTTGAGCCTTCAGCTAATAAATGCGTTTTTCAAAAAAGTGGAGAGATTTCGGGAACAGTCAACAAAAAAATAAAACTTACGACAGTGCACACCGCTTGGAACTGCACGGATCCCGTGGTCAGTCCGCACGCACGCGTTTTCAAAACAATCGCTTAGCGACTGCATTCCATATTAGAGCATACCGACGCCCCTACCGATTTGCGACCGATCTGCGCAGCTCCCACGAATCTGACACATGCGATTGGTCGTAGCACTTTCGCGATTGGTCGTAGCATTTTCGCTGCCGGTTTACTACCAATCAGCAGTGTACCCCTGCGCGAAACCAGTATGCTCTAATGTGGAACGCAGTGTAGGAAAGTATTCATATAGGATGCAACAAAACAAACTTTTCGTTCAGTGTTTTCAGTATTCCCGAGAAAAATAATAGGAATATCTGCTCACCATATAAAAGATTAGCAATACTGAGCAGATATTACTATTATTTTTCTCGAGAATACTGAAAACACAGTGCAGTTCCAAGCGGTGTGCACTGTCGTAAGTTTTATTTTTTCGTTGACTGTTCCCGAAATCTCTCCACTTTTTTGAAAAACGCATTTATTAGCTGAAGGCTCAACGAATCGAATGGTATTTTTTTCAAGCCGGATCGTGGGTGGGAACGACGTCAAATCGCGATTTGAAACTTTGACATCGATTACTGTTAAGTTTATTAACAATAAACAAAATATTCTATATACGGATTAAGAAAGCATTCCTTCAGCTTTAAAATGAGCCCAAGACGGAGGCATTATCTTAAAAAATGACCGAGATATTACAGTTTAACTGATGACGCGTCAGCCGATTATGTTTCAATTTTTAAAACATTAACATTAAATATTTCGAAAACTATTTGACATAGGCCTTTAAAATTCAGTATTCTTTGTTTTTGCAAGGTTATCGACAAATGCTGTAATTTTGAAGAGAATCGGTGAAACTAAATGTTTCACCTATCCGTTTTGCCGTGGAATAGCTCAACAGGCCCCGCGAATCGAGGATCGTTTCCATAGAACAGATTCGAGATACCTAAAAAGTTGCGACATGATGGGCACATGTTCGCTGGCCGTCTCCTGATTCGCCTTGTTAAGCCAAAGCACGCTGGTCGTAACCAGATGCGCCAACCAAAACAGGTTTCCGTTCAACAAATAATGTTCGCTGTACCACGTGCCGAATATGTCGTACGGCTTGTTCGAGACTCTACATTGGAGATTAAAGCCGGCTGCAAGAAACGAGAATCGAGTAACTACGCGCCAGCTACTCTCCGTCGTTAGTTCATAGAACATTGGGCGATTCGTCGATACTCTTACGTGCTAGTCTAAATACTGCTATCTCTCCCGAAGTACTGAGAGGAGTCCCAAAGTGTACGCCGGAGACGAGTAACAATGTATCGGAGGAATTGAACTGGGAGTATTGAGTGTACTTCCAGTTAAACGTTTTCATGTCGCGCAGATACTTTATGCTGACGGGATACTGGCTATCCCAGACCTAGGGAAATTCGTACGACTGGTTTTATGTCTTTGAATATAATTATACGCGGCGGTGGAAATCATATAAACAATTAGAAAGTAAATGAGAGTAACCCACAAAAATATATGCATCTTTCGAACATGTTGCGAACATTTTTCCGTTGTGCGAGAAGCTAACGTGTAATACTTGATGAGAATGTGCTTTAAGTACTTCTGTTTCTACAAGCGGTATATGATACGTTAAACGTTTAAACTCCTCTAACCAAGAAGATTTCCCTATAAAATATAATGAGTTTTAGATGATAGCGTCAAGTGTAAGACGGGGAATTATAGAGGCGAGCTTTAATGCCAGCGATAAGTGTTACATAGGATCGGAGCACAATTTATGGTACAACTAAGCCGCGCCTCGTCGCGCGCGTAATCGGCGAATTTCGAAAATCAGTTTCCTCGAAAACAAAGCCTTGGGAGAAAATTTTATTCAATAGTCTTTATTTATTCGTACATAAAGAACCACCCCGCTTTCGGTTGTACCGTGAACTGAGCCCACCCTACGTATCAGTGGCGCGCGCGGAGGGGGTGAAACGGATGAAAAAAAAAACGGGAATTTCATTGAATTTGCATCGGAAACATTTCCGTCCGCTCGACTCGGCTCCGCCGAGATTAAGTGCCGAGCGCGCCACTGCTACATATTGTGTTCATATGGATATGAAATATCATTTCTGCAGCTGTTAGAAATATTCCGAATTCAGTTTTCAATGAAGAGGATTGTTTCTTAAGAATCCGAATTAGGTCCCACTGTCGCGAACACGACGGCAGGAGTGAATTCAAGATTTTGCAGAAGTAGCGTTATCGAGGGAAGCATTCGACGCTCGTTCGTGAAACACGACGCTCCGGACGCGTCGTTGAAACTGGAACCAAGGGAAATAAGCGATGAGAATTCAAGAAGATTCGTCTCGACTACTCCGAGACCGAATGACATTTCATACACACGCTTCCGACTCGCAAAGCTGTTGTTCCCCCGCAGCGTCGGGGTTTATAAATAAACAAACGAAGTTAACCTGGCTTAATGCCGATATCCGGGTCTATTTTATAGATCTGGTAGAACAAATCTTTCCAGAGGAACTCGTCGCGGGACACTCTGTGCCACGACCTGCACGCCTCCCCGGCGATTGTCAGTTCCTTCGGTGTCAGGTATTTAAAGATATTGAGGAGAATGGAGTCGGACATGTAGCACCAGTTCGCGTTCCCCTCGAACGTTTCCGACAAGCAGTCGCTCCTGTCCTCCGACGTGGCCGCATCCTCGTCGCTATTCCCCTGATTCTCCGTCAGGCTGTCGATCGTCTCCATATCGCGGGCGCGCGACTTTTTATTTTGCGGAACAGCTGATACGGCTATCGGCGATACCTGGCCCCGATGCGAGCACGTCTGGTGATACGCCGTGGCAGACCGAGATGAAAGACACTGGCATCTAGGCGTACCGCAGGTGTGCGACTGGCCGTTCCGTCCGCGCGATTGAAAAGGAAAAGCTAGAGCCGACGGTGTCTAGTGCATTCCCAACTCGACCAGCGACGAATAGATCGCACGGTCGGAAATAATAATGAGATTCCTACTGTTCTTTTTTCTCCTCTCTCTCCCTCTCTCTCTCTCTCTCTCTTAAAACCGATCCCCGAGGATCGAAACATAATTGCAACGTACGCGCGGTCCCCTCCCGCGAATACAGCGAATTGCGTGCGGGGACGCGAGTTTTTAATACGCGAAATCTGTACCGCGTGATTCTTGGGAATAGCAGAGCAGAGATTTTATCTATTTGCCAAGCGACGATCGGCGGAGCCTGGATGTGAATATGGAAGCGGCAAATGCGACCAACCATCGCTTGCCGCGAGCCGACGGTATTTAAATCGCATTAGGTTGGTGCGGCGCGGAGCGATGTTTTCTCGAGGGATCGCTCGAGAGCGGATATTTCTTCAATCCAAATTTGGTAATGCTGCGAAATAGTAGGAACGATAGCTCAGCGCGCGGTATATTATAATCGCAAGAAAACAGTTTATTTGCTTCTATTAGTATCAATGTAGTATAACGAAGTAACATAGCGGTGTCCTCTTTAACGTAACTCCTTAATTCTATAAAAATAGTAGATATTCTCCGATCTCTTAACTTTACATAACACCTACATTATTCTTCCTCGTGGACGACATTAGATCGGCATCGTAAAACTCTTCCGAGGAACTAGAGCGCGAGGTCGTTTCTTCCTCTTCGTAGTTCGACCGCGAAATACTGTTACGCGTGGCCCTGTAACTTGCACTTTGCAATACGTCCGAACGAGTCGTAGAACTGTTTGTATTCTGAATTTTGCTGGATACAGAACTATCATCGACGTGGGAGTCGCCGGACAAATCGTTAGACGTTTCTGGCACTTCTACGCTACTACAGCCGCTCGCATCTTTTACGTTAGAACTGTCCACGCTTTCGATATTTATTATCTTCGAAGGATCTTTACGCTCCGTATTTGTTGAGCCAGCACTGTTCGATTGAGCTACGCACGGTGGTTTACGTCCTGCACTTTGGGTGTTAGAGATCCGATAGTTATATTCCTTCTCTTCGTTACGATCCGGGGAAAGTTCGTCAGACAGGTTATATCCAGCGTTGTTTTCCATGCTTGTGTTAAGTAGCTGATTATTGTTCCAAGAAATTTTCTGCACATTTGCGCATTTCTCTTCCGGAGCGCAGTAGTCGATATTACCTTTGAAATCGCTATTTAATTTTGTCAAAGAAGTGGCAGATACCGGTTGCTCTGTGCGGCCTTTATTTTCATATCCGGACACGCTTCGAGATCGCACATGACAATGTATATTTTTATGAAAATACGGGTTACGAATATTATCATCCTGAGAGTATTTGTTTACACTTTCGCTTTCTTTGGTAGGAATTCCAGGTTCTGCGGAAATAATAATTAGGGGTATCAGCAGTCGCGCGGTCTCTAACTCGGCGTAGAACGCTAACGGAAACTCACCGAAACTTTGAATCTTCGTAGTTGATTTCGAGAGTAATTTCCCGGCTAATAGACCAGCTGTAAATATAAACTGTACAATAAAGGGAGTCCGGCGCGAGAGAATATGTCCACCGGGAATGTTTAATATTGCGATTACCTGCCATTCCGACTGCCGTGCCTCCGAGAAAGTACGTCATACTGTTTTCCTTTCTCTTGAACATTTCTCGATTACACTAAACCAAACGATATGCGACGCCACTTAAATTATACAGCTACATCGGCGGACAAACTTTATGTTTAGGCTCGGAGAGGACATTGCAGTATTCTCCGCGTTGTGCCGTCCTGAAGGACGCTTTAAGGTGGCAGGAAAGTGTAAACATCGAACACGCTTCGCGGAAAGATACGCCGAGCCCGTTACATTTGAACGTCCGCTTTCGCGAGAATTGTCTTTAAAATCAGAAGCGCACTGAGATCTTACTAGACTATTACAATGAACGCGTAAAAAAATTGACAACATATCCTGCGTATTGTTAACAATTTGTATTCGTTTAAAGTATCAATGTTTGTGTAACTAGAATTATATATTATCGAATTATCAATTGAATTCTCTTACTTACGAATAATTTGTTAATAATTTGTCTTTTTCGAAAGAATTAAATAGATTAAAATCAGATTTTGTTACACTAATACTGATATTATATATATATATATATATAGAGAGAGAGAGAAAGAGAGAGAAAGTTGAAATGCGAATAAATATAAAAAAAGAACGTATAAACTAGAAATATAAGCGGGTACAAGCTCGTTGTTTAATGGGTCTTTGACACGTTGGACATTTCCTCGAGCTACGCATAATTTGTTCTAAGCAGCACGTGCAAAATATATGCCCGCAGCGCGTAGACATAGGTTTCAGTTTAGAAGACAGTTCTTCGTAACATATCGGGCACGTCAACACAAGCATGTTGCCCGCGGTGGAGTCGTTGATGCAACACATCCCGCCGTTGCGAGCCGAATTATTCTCAATGTCTATGACTTCCGCCGACTTTGCGCCTTTCTGCGCGCTTTCGACTGGTATTTCTCTGAAATGAAATTTATGCTATTAACGACACCCGACTCTGTTTAAAGACAAAGAGGGGAGATTAATCGCAAAGGTGATACGTACACAATCGAATCGCTGAGCTGCGTCGATTGCTGTTGCTTGGAAGTGGTACGCCTTCGCGGCTTCGCTCTCGCACTGTTATTAGGTATGTTTTCAGCGTTGCTGTTCCTGTTTCGATTTCTGTGTAAATATTTCTCCGACGACTCCACCGTCAAGTCAATAAAATCGATCGGCTCCGACATGGTCTTCGACATGATTTTTGTTTCTGTCCTTGTTTATAACGTGTTCGCGCGCACGTGTGTGCTGGGAAATTCTGGAAAGTTCGGGAAATCACCGATGTAGTTGAATGTATCGTGCAAGTGTTTACAATAACATTGCGTCGTTGCTGTATATGGTTATTAGCGATTGAAAGTGGAAATAGTATTTTAATTCGGAACTGTGGGAATCTGAGGCGGTAGATTTGTTCCCGAAGTCCGCTGTACTAACCGTGTGTTGTTATAAACTTTCCTTGAACAGCGAAGTAATTTGGATCTTTTGTATCGATCGACTCGAATGCACTGGATCACACCAAACGGTGCCGAACGGTTTACAAACCGATGCTATGCGAGAAATTTACCAGCCGCACCATACAAACTCGAAAAATCCCTCGATAGTCGATACCTCCTCTTCGTATGAGAATCGATATTGATCGATAGCTTCAATCGAGTCGCGATCGAAAGTGCGAAATCGCCGAGCGGGGAATACGAAAGCATTCACCTAGAACAAGAACGATTTTTTATTATTAAAGTAGCAAATTATAGAACTTTATTTAATGTTGCTTCGGAATTCGTTTATAACATCCGACTATTACGCGTGAAATGCTTATTATAATAAAACAGGCATTTCTTCGTTATATCAGATATAATTAATGTTTTCCAGTATATTTAGAAATTATGCGTCATAGTTACAAACTATTATAAAAATACAGAAAATACACAAATAGCTCGTAACGCGAATGCTTTTTAATACTTCGTAATACTTTTTGAAAACCTCTTTTGAGCATAAATTAGAATAGAAATCATACACTTTCAAATTATATATATTAATAGCTAAAATATGGACTTTATTATATACAAAAATTATATAAAGAAGATATGTAGGCACTTCACAGAACATCACATCGTGTACAAATGTGTATATATATATATATATATATATTAATGTATATAAAATTATTTATAAAATACTATCAAAAAGTCTAACGCAGTACCCTTTCAATGGATTTCATAGAAATGCAAATTATAATATATTCCTATTTTACTAACTTCCAAGAGCACTTCCGTTATTTTTGTTCGATATTATTCATTAGCTTAAATCTTTATATACATATACAATAAAAAGACCATTCTACGCCAGCATTTAAAATAGAGATGACCGTTTAAAGACACTGCTGCATACACGAATCGATCTAGATATCGTGGAAATATTTGATGCTTCGTGGTTCGTATAATCAACCCCCTTTGTTCGTCAGAAAATGTACAATTATAAGTTTCGTAACAGTCCTTTATGTAAAAGAAGAGTGGCCTCGTAACTTTCTACGTGTAAAGTTGTGTCCTTATTAATTAATATAGAATTACATAATCCATATACAGTAAAATGTTTAGTTTACATAATACTCTCTCGAAAACACTTCGAAAAGTACAATAAAACGTCTCGAGCCGCTTATTTACGCTAGAAATAATTACAAATAACGATAATAAAAAAGGAGTCCCCTTTAGATACAAGTAGCATTTCCCGTACACCTACAATGGCAAATGGTACGCGATATCGATTTCAGTCGTCCACTCAGCTGACGTCGTTCTGAGCGGATAGTTTATAAATTTCAGTTCATACAAAACGATTTTGATAGCTCTCGAATGGTCATAAAATGGACGGTCATGTTCCAATACTTCGTGGAAGAATACTAGTAGACTCTTAAAAATTTCTTACACAAGACAGCTGATCACGTTAATGAATAATGAAAGGAATTATCTTTGGCTGTTGTCGTCGTAGGTCCAACGAGCTACGTTATGGTGTCGCTGGTTAATGGGGGTCCCGGTTGCTTTTGTTACGATTACGCAGCAACGAAGCGTCCAAAAGGGAATAGGTTCCGGGCTCGAACACCGGCGGGTACTCGAGACCAGGGTAATCGGGTGGCGGTGAGGTGGGTGGCGGTATGTAAGGCAATGTCGGCGGGTTTAATGAGTTTCTACCTGTGCTGGTGAATCCTTTCTGGCATAGCAGATGACTCGCGCCGCCCTGAAAACAAGTTCGCCGAATTACGGTAAGCATCCCATTGGAAATTCATGCGCTGTTCGAGCACGTACTTTTGATATTAAGTTCGAGGCAGATGGCGACGGCGTATCTGGACTCCAATCACTTACAGAACTCACTGAACTGAAACTCTGACTGAGCGTTTGAGGGCTATTTCCACTGAACGAGCTAACAGATTGGCTGATCCCACTGTCGCCGGGGCTTTGGCTGTTCGATCGGCTGGGTAATCGGGGCTGGTTGTAACATTTCTCTCGGAAAAGGGCTCTGTGCAATCTTGGCGATCCTGGAAGCGTGCATTGAAGTTAGTATAAGATGCCCAGCATTGG
This sequence comes from Andrena fulva, assembly GCA_946251845.1. Classification (NCBI taxonomy): domain Eukaryota; kingdom Metazoa; phylum Arthropoda; class Insecta; order Hymenoptera; family Andrenidae; genus Andrena; species Andrena fulva. Next base: position 51,650,375 of record OX276329.1, on the reverse strand, counting down.
AATATAAAACGAAGGCAGTCGTATTCACCCAGCAAAGTTTTCTGAGTCTCTTTAGGCAAGTCCAGCGTGCAGGGCTTCTGCTGGCATTTATTGCCGAACAGATTTCTCAAGCGACTCGGCTTCTGGACTTGCTCGCCTTTGTCCAAATGCATCTCGAATGCAGCCGTCATTCCTTCCTGCTCGAATGGAGAAGACGGTATTGGCGGCGGTTGGTACTGCGCCGCGTTCTTTAAACGAGTCTTATCGTAATCTACATCCTTTTTATCAGTTCGTCGTAGAGAGTCCAACCAATGCTTGTCCGATGGACCGTAATCGCGTCGGTTAGTTAGGTTGAAGCTCCCTTTGCGACTTACAGACGCGTCTTTCTTTGCGCGCTGCAACGTTTCGTAAGAAGCATGATATGTAAGATCGCTGCTGGACCCAGAGCAACCTGAAATATAAATTTGTTGCAGTTTCTTTATGAAAACTAACATTTCCGCGTAGAACTTACCATCGTTTCGAGCAAGTCGCTTTGGCAATGATTTGATATCGTCGGTGAAACTATTGGTCTTCTTCGAGGAGTAGTAATCGTATACTCTAGAGGTCTCATTACTGTTCGACGGCTGTGCTTGATACGCACAAGCGTTAGTATTATATTCGCAAACCGCGCTTGCATGTCTATCGAACCTTTCATCGATATCCGATGTGTTATGGTACAGAGAAGTGGAGCGTTTCTGATCATTCGTAACATTTCTGGAATGAGTCGAGTCGTACGACTTTACTTGGCGCGAACTCAATCCATCCTGCGCCTTTTTCTTATGAGCGCAGTGAAATTCACTCGACTTTTTGTGAACTGAAAATTTCGACGATTCCCCCTTATTCTCGTGTCTTTCCGAATCGAAATCACCACTTAACTGCCTCGCCGCGTGCGAGCTGTCTATGTTACGCATGTACCCGTAGGAGGGTGTAGGGTTATTCACCACTTCATCGTTAGTTTTACTTCGAGCATACGCAACATCGTTATTGACGGCTGCTTCGGTGTTAGCTGTCCCATTGTCGTGGAAGTTTCTATGTTGAACGTGAACGTGATCGCTGGTTAAAGGTGTCATTCGTGGCGATACGGATCTATTCCTAGTTATTTGCCTTCGATCTTCCCGCTGGGACAACATGAATTCCTCTAACGTGATGAAACCTTGCAGGTCATCGGGTCTTCTGTTTCTGCTATTAGAACATCTAAGCATTAAGCATTGCTTCAGCATTTATTCCACTACGTCCACTACAGCATTGTAAAATTAATAGTAAACATCGTTTCCAAGCCGATCGAGGATAGAGTAGTTGGGAGTGATTAACCCTTCGGTGGGCGCGCCCGCGGCAGTTAGCCGCAAATTTTACATTTCGTATTGTACCATATGTAGTGTTCAAACTGGATCCATGTCCAATTCAGGATTCTTCCAGTGGACATTTTTGCATCATGCTACGTACTTGGAAGTTTTTTTTTTTTTTTTTTTTTTTTTTTTTTTTTTTTTTTTTTTTTTTTTTTTTTTTTTTTTTTTTTTTTTTAGAGGACAGAAAAATAAGATATAGGTGTTTATTAAGCAACTAATGTAATTTCGATTTTCTTCTGTGAGACCTAAAATTGTCTAAATTTAGAAGTAAAACAACGAGAACTCCGATTGCGGTGTAAATGCCGCAACGCGCCCACTCATGCAAGTCTGAAGAGCACGCCCACCGAAGGGTTAAAATAAGGGAAGACATGCACAGAATATAGACAGATAAAATAAATTTAATCAACGCTTTGGGTTAATTATTTTATTGTAAATTCAAAGGTATAACAATGTTGCTCACTGTTCTTTCGAGTTAAAAGTCTACGTTTGCAATGAAAGGGATGGTGCGTAGTAGGGTGGAACGAAATATAGGGGCAAAATATTTTTTTATTATTCACGACTTCTAATGGTGGGCAAAAGTTGCCTTTTATAATGCTATTTAAGCTGTGAAAGTTTGATCTTGATCAACAAATTTTTTGAGGTGCCGCAAGCCATTCAAAAGTCACACAATCAGTGAATATGAATGTTTGAATGGCTTCCGGCACCTCAAAAAATTTGTTGATCAAGATCAAACTTTCACAGCTTAAATAAGATTATAAGAGGCAACTTTTGCTCACTATTAGAAGTCATGAATAATAAAAAAATATTTTGCCCCTGTATTTCGTTCCACCCTAGTGCGTAGTAGCACGAGTTTAGCGAAGTGTTATGAAAGTAAATACTACGATTAAGAACAATAAAATTAGTGTTGGTATTACAGCATGCAATGTAAATTGTTACCTGTCTGTCGTGCGCCTGTAATCACCCATATCCTGCGTACTACACGACATATCTGTGGTGCTCTGTGACGCGCACAACCCATAAAATGTGCTTCCCGCGATTGTCATTTGCAAATCCGGCGAATTAGGAACGGAGTCTTGTTTCCTGAAAAGCAGCATTAACATTACACGTTCACCTCGAACGGGGGTATACATCAGCGTATACATTTACTTGTTCGGCGTAGATGTGGGGAGCACTCTCCTGTAACTCCTAAATTGTGCGGTTGGGACCGGTACGTTGTGATTCCTTGTACCAAGAAACTTCAAGTATTTCCTATCTAAACTAGCACCGTTCATTTCGTGATCTTTATACCCAGTGGAGTCCTTGCGAACAACTTTCTTCAGCGATCCGAATGATTTGTCGAGGTTCGATTTGTATTCTTGCGTAAGAGCATTCTTAACTTTGCTCCTCTGCTCGCCATCGCTTTCGTCGGTTTCGCTGAAGAGAGCGCTGTTTCGACTGTGGCCGTCTGCGCCCAGAGTTGCTTTGTTGATCGCCTCTAACCATAACGTGAGGGAGTCTTCTGTGTCCGCGGCGAAGTAGAACACCGTCCCCGTGTGGTAAACTTTGAACGCGTACTTTCTAGATTTCACTTCAGCGGCTCGCGACACTGTGAATCCCGGCAACGCTATGAGACAATCCGCTTTCATGCTGCTTTGAGCTTTGAACCTGTATTTATAAGCACGATGAAATAACTACTCGCAAATCCGCCGATACGAGAGCTGATTTAACAAACCTGTACAAAGAGGAGCACTTCAACACGAACCAAGCTTTAGCCCAAGCACCACCCGCGCCTCTGGTGCGATACGTTAACCAGCCTTCTAAATCGACTGTACCCATATCCTTCACGGAGATATTTCTTTTCCCTGGTGCAAATAATAAAACAGAAATTAGTGTTTAGAAACACAAGCATCGGTTGGTAAATGATTATTTTTTTCAACGTAAGTTTCTTACTCGCGAGTAATATGCTTCGTTTCCTGCTGCTCCTGGGGCTACTACTCGAAGATTTGCTTAGACTCCCGTGCAGCCCGATACTTCTGGCTACCATCATGGCCTTATTGACTACGCCCTTCTCGAAGTTCCTCTCCTTCTCAGACACTTTCGATCTATGTTCTAGAGTTTGCGATTGCTTCGAAGAGCACGAACCATCGGGAGAGTCCGTATTTTGAGCGTAAGACTCGTGATTATAACTCTCCATCGTCGAACTGGCGTAAGCATATTTCTCATTGAACGGCTCGTACTTATCACAGATAGATTTGCTTTCTTTTATTTGCTTATCATTGTATTCTATATACGAAGAGTCCATGTTCAAACTAGGTCTGCGCTCGTTACCTAAAGCGTTCGTTTCGTCGATAAATTCTATCGATCTCTCTGCGAAGCTATTACACGTATCAAAATAATCTTGCCTCTCTTGAAGATCCAAGTTACTTTTAATATGATTTTCCAGAGAGAATTCTGGTCTTTTCAGGTCCCTCCTGACATTGGGTCTTTGAGATGCGCGATGCTTCTCCTGGTCTTCGGAAACCCTTAAAGTATTATCCGAAGACGAGCTCACCGTTGATTTTGAAAAATATTTTCGTGGAGGAGGATCCGGAGGTATCGAATGTGACTTAGGCTCCGACTTCTTACTAGATTCGACCTTTGTTAGCTCTACATATTTACAAGACTGTGCCATACTCCCTTGGCAAGTCGCATCTTCAGTTTTTGTATTATCATTCTGCATTTTCTGAGAAATCTGAATTTGTGGTGCGTGCTGAGTAATATTCGACGCATCGATTTCAGCAGAATTCAGATCACAGTTCGCTCGTGATTTTTCTTCGAATTGCAGTTTTTCTTTTATGGACGCGCTGGAAGGTTTCCTTTCAATTAGTTTCTTTTGTTCCGTCTGAGTGCAGTTAAATGTTTGAAGAATCTTTCCGAATTTAGTTAAACTTTGATTGCTTCCGCTGTTACTTTGTGCACAGCTACTCGTCGATTCCGACTTATCTTCGTTCCTTTCGTGGCTCGAGTTCGAATTACTCGCGAAATTTTGATTGCTAGATGCTACCGATACATTCTCGAATTCGCCGCTTAAGCTATCCATTACGCTCTTCTTCTCGCCCTTATTTACATCTGAGATAATACACTCTTTATTGCTTTGGTTTGCTATACTGTTTCTAGGACTTACATCACTTACGTTACGTACAAAAGTTTTAAGCGAGTTCGAGTGCTGGGATGCTTCGACAAATTGCTCTCCTTCGTTATTCTGTGCAATATGTCTGTCAGTATTGCTAACATTTTGCACGGCACTGCTGGCAAAGCTTGCGCGAGCGCCTTGCCTTTGATCGTCGGTATCTTTCGATTTCTGTTGGTCTTCGGTATTCGCAGAAGTCGATCGAACATCAGTCTTAGCCGTAGATACATTGCCGAAGCTACTTGCGGGCGAGTCCAGCGTGTGAAACAACTTCTGCTTCCTCTCCTCTATACTCTCCGTGTCCATTAAGTCGTACGCTGGCGTGCTGTAACTCTTGTCCAACTTACCCCGCTCTTTAACGCTACATATACTAGACTCTTTGCTGCATTGTATATTTTTATTATTACTATGCCTATCTCTAATGAAATTGTTGCACTCATCTAAAGGCACGCTTGTATCACTCGAATTATTGTTACTGGTAACATTAGTAGATGCTTGCGAAACTTGGCTAGGATTATTCGTATTACTAATAGTTAACGCTTCCTCGCAATTCTCAACGGTCTTACATTCACCTCTCGTCTCGTGCGCAACGCTATCTAATTGAGGAACATCGGCCTTAAGAAATTTCTCTTGGAACTGCACTTTCTTATCGTCGGCTTGGCCGTCGGGCCTTTTCTTTCGCTTGCTCTGCTCTATGCTCAAGCACGACTGCGGCCGTATATTCGAAGGTACGTTATCCAAACCGTGAGCGCAGGACGCTGCTTTGTCTCGCAACTGAGAAGTCGTACTGTGCTCCTGCTTCAGTTCCTTCCAGAACTGTTCGATATCAATTCCATGCTTGGTAGTAGGACTAGCACCGGTTATAGTCGCTCGCCGTTGAACCGAATTCCTTGGTTTCGTTGAATACAATCGAATGGACAACGGCGGCTCCGCCTCGCTGTCCGAGTCGCTGCTGTCTATGATCATCGTGTCTAATATAGTCACCGTGTCTAAAATACTCGCCGGCTCCGGACTGGGATTCTTTGGCATATGCCTAAACAGATTTCACAAGGGAATTAAACACCGTGCTTCTCGCGCGAGCGCCGAAATGGAGGCGTATGCACGGTACCTTGGCAATGGCATTGTAAAATCTGGTATGGTCAATAATTCTGGCCTCGGCGACGGAAGATTGTGCTGCCATCGCGTCGTGTACGATGTCTTCTTATTGCTTGGAAGTCGATATGGCTTTATATAAATCTGACCGTATACTTTTGTGTGCCTCGGCCTGCGCTTTAACGTTAATAATACTTCGGCCGGGCTCTCGCGAAATAATTCTAGAAGATTCTTCCGCTCCCAGCCAACCACCGTCTGATAATTCACCTAAGATATTCATTCGAATTATTCGCACGTCCAGCAGAAAGTCGAGGAGCATCGGGGGGGGGGGGAAAATACCTGAACTATCTCGTCTCCTTCCTCCATTTTGCCGCACTGATGCGCAGCCGAGCCAAACTTAATTTCGGCGATTTGATGAGCTCCGTGAAAAGATGGCAAAATGTAAAATCCCTACGAAACAGAAGTTCTTCGTAATATACGATTATTCTTTCGCTACAACTCCAACAACTCGAGTTACATCCTACGGAAGAATTATCTAAGCAGGATGTTAGGGTTGCGTCGAATCAATGGGTGCGCCATTATCTGTAGAGGATGTAGCAGATAACTTTTTCCACGCCGCTCGTAAAGTGTAATACTGTACGACTCTGGTCAAATATATTACATATACTACGTGCATCGCAGACTTCTTTAAAAGAGAAGTATGCGAAATGGACGAGGGCGTTCCGTTTAAACTACAGGGAACGAGAATGTTCCGATACTCACTAAGTCATCTCCGGGCTTCTTCTTCAATGTGGCCAGGTCTAAACTAGCGGGTTGCAATATCATAGGATCGGTAATATCTTGTATTATATAATCCGCCAATTTCCCCAGCTGCCCGCAGATCGTCCTGATCTCCTCTATCGGCTTCTCGGCGAATCTGTCCCTTTGCGCGCACGTGGCCATTTCCAGGGCTAGCTTCATCAGCTCCGCCTTCTTGTCGTTGTATTCCAGTTGCCCGCTGAAGGGTGGCCGATCCAGCCACCTCACTAACGGCTTCACGGCCGTTATAACCGACGCTACGTCGGACAATGTTTGAGTAGTGACGGGTTTGGAGTCCGTCTGACGGGACAGCTCGTTCTGCAGGCTGTGTGCTTGGCAGGACAGACGCAGCGCCAAAAGCTGCAGATTCTCGCGGTCGAGCTCATAATGAAAGTTTCTTAGATACTCTACGGCTTCGAGGATGATCTCCTGGTGGCCGAGCTTCAACACTCCGAGATGCTCTAGGTCCTCGGGCCTCAGGCTTAGTAGTTGCTGTCCGCTGACACCGTGATTCGTGAAGCTATGCACGTAGGGCAGCACGGAATTGTCCAAGCCTGCGAAAGAAATCGCGTCTAAGTTAATCCGCGATTTATGGGACGTTCTCGCTGACGAAGCGACGTCGATGTTCCTGTCGAGTGTCGCGATGTTAATTCGCTATTCGTCCGAGGCCGGTGTACGTAAAGAAAGATATTAATAAGTAGTGGAAGGAACGGAGCTGTTGTTTGTGGCGGAGGAATATTTGTAAATAGAGACTGGCTGGCTAGCCACTAACACTTTCCCTCGTCGAGATAATGCATCATTCATGAATCGCGCATTCGCTGCGAACGATTAAACCAATCAACACTGTTTAACACATGTAACGAGGCGACTGATTAAATTGGGAAGAGGGAAGAGGAGAGAGGCTGCGGGTGTGCATCGCAAGTGGTATATTCACACGGATATCTCGGCGATGCACCATCTCGACGGGTATGCGAAGTCACTCGGTTTCCGCGAGATCCAGCGAAGGACGGACTGATTTAAATAGGTATTAGGCTTCTCGCACCTTTCAACCACTCGCACACTTGGTCGGTCTTCCATTCGGCTACATTAACATACGCCATGACCCGATCATGTATCGGTTCACAAAATACTAAAGAGTAAAGATTCTGCTCGTTCTCACTCGGTCTAATTTCCACTTCGCCCCGTCGATAACTGTTAAATACTTGATTCAACCACGGGCGAGGCATAGAATAGACCCTGCATCCTATGTAAATCTTTGCCACACAAAGCGGCGACTCTTGGGACCCTCTTACCATTCTCGCGTCGCATGCGACGTTATCGATCCGAAGCGGAATTCGATCGCAATCCTACTAGGGTAGATGTCCATTTCTGTTGGCAAAATCAGCACCCTCTGGTGGATAGTGCCGTCCACTAAATCATGAAAAGCGGCAAAATAGAATCCTGTAATTATGGTATTGGTTACAAGAGAACATATAGAACCCGCACACGCCGATTTTAATAGAGCTTTTGTAAGATGTTATTCTCAAAATATTTTTCTGAGAACTACTTCATACAAAAGCCCCATTAAAATCGACGTGTGCGGATTCCAAATGTTCCCTTGTTAGGTATTTTTATTACAAATCGGAAATAAATTATTGAAATACAATTTTCATTTTTAGTATTTATTTTATTAAAAAATGATTGTTATTATTAGAGTTACGCGAATTTACTACTTTACAGAGAATCTATAAACAAATACAAGTCATGTTAATAATTAAATTTGTATAATTTATTATGTCTAAATTCATTAATCATATACTGCATATTGATGGCTTCGTGCACAAATATTTGTATGTCCACTTTTAGCGTTTTTGTGAAAAACTGGTTTAATCATATCAAGAACTATCTGCTGCATATAAAAACTCAAATTACACAAAAAGTGGACATACAATGTGCACTACACTGCATTCTACATTAGAGCGTACTCGTTTTGCGCAGGGATATACTGTTGATTAGTAGTAAACCGGCAGGAAAAGTGCTACGAGCAATCGCTTCAAAATATTGAAGAAATAAAATAATTAATTCGTTACGGATGGAAAATGAAATGCCTTTAACTTACATTGACTACCTTGCATTGTCAAAGGTATTTCATTACTTTTGGGATTGAACAACTCCTCTTCCATAACTTGTATTGTTGATGTTGACGCTGATGCTGTTGAGGTTAATACTGTTGAAGCTGATGCTGATGCTGTTGGTTCTATGCACAAAACAATTAAAAATGAAATACTTAGCTGTTTGTTTTTATATCCTTGCCAAAAATAGTTCTGTATCTACTCATACTGTGCAGAACCAATACCTGTAGAAGGTGAAGCATACGTACAGTACGACACGTGATGCCAGTGGATGCCAGAATGGCGTTCCAATGGCGGTCGGCGTCTTCATCTCCTTATTCTCCCCGCCGCAAAATAATCTCATCAGCGCCATCTGTTACCAAATATTTTCAACTTTATTGATCCCAGCGCCTCCGGCGAGAAGTGCCGCCCACTAAATTTTGCCAACAGATTGATATACGGAGTCATACGGAGTGTCCACCCCTGGGTAGATGTCCCGATTACCGTGCCTTTGTACTTAAAGAGTAATAAACTCGCGTAAATAAATAAGGAAAGACATTTTTTTCATTAAGTTAAACTAGTAATGTATGTGTTGCAAACGAAAAAGTTGCGTTTTTAAACAACTAAAGCATAGTAAAAAAAATTTAAAAAATGCATATGAAGATTTCGATGGATTTACCTAAATCCTTACCGGAAACGGTAAGGAACACGTAGGTACTTTACAGAAGTGAATAAATTGATAATTATCATGATCCGCACTTATGTAAAGTGTTGATATATAGCATAAAAGGTTCAAATTTTATGAAAAAATAGCAAAATGAGCACTTTCGAAACGTTTTCGTATTTTTAAAGTGAATCCACTGGCTCCCTCTGTATTTTCTTTATTGCTTATCGCGGAAGATTAATGAAATATCGATTTTACAAGAATAATTTATGTATTTTCAGAGTTGCGTCGGAAAATGTAAATCATTGCATTTTTATGCCAATAATCTTTGGTATTTAAAATATGCAAATCCTTATCGCAGAAAATTTGCAAACCAGCCTTTAAACCGTCTCGACGCACGTGTATTTCTCACATGCGTAACCTACATTCGCGTTTCGTTTAAATAGGATCTTTTAAAATAGAATTTTCGAGGCAAGGAACGAATCAATTGTTTACCGAATCGTTTCAATTTTGCAGGTACCGCAGTGAAGAATGCAACATTATACAGAAATCTCTTTCACTCTACTGAAACGAAGCATCAAAATTAAAAGGCACTCTCACTTTTAGATCATGCTCCACATTTTCGGAAGAATTCGGCCTGCCGACGTAAACAGATAATATTTACACGTCTGTATTTTGCAGTACGCTTTTATTTATACATTTCGTTAATTATATTAAAACAGGAGGACAAGGTACGTACAGTATAACAATTTAACTTGAAAAATTTCTCCCACAAAGGTGCATAAATTTTCGTCATAAAATTGTCAATAACAATTACCACGTAAGTAAAAGCAACTTCTCCTAAAGATTAACTTATAATATAAGCAGCTTCATCTTTTCGTTCCTATTTTTGTGGCACAAATTTTACACGAGACATTAATTAATCATCCCATTGTTCTTCGATACGTTTTATCTAAGAATTTTTTATATTCATTTTATATAGGCAAAATGGTCTCCCAAATATTTGATGAATCTCCTAAAGAAATGCAGTTAATAAATTCAGACAACGAGTCGCAGACTCGAAATCATGTTGCCGACGTTGAGAAAGTACAAATGAAGAAACAGCTCGGTCTTTTGGAGGGCATCGCAATTATTTTAGGAATCATATGTGGTTCAGGTAAACATTTCTACGCAATTTGTAATGCTAGCATATAATACGTAAATACGTAAAACATATAATCTTAAGGGGGTATTCTGGTCTGACGAGGCGTTTTTGTCGTGTTATTCCTGAATTTTTTTACAAAGAACCCATAAATTTGATTATTATTTAGTTTATTGCTACATGCTTATTGATATTTCCACTATCTTTACAAATTTTGTCGATAGAAAAAAATTAAAGTCAAACGCAGTTGACTGCTTTAAAGTAATGGTGAAAAAAAACACTGCGACCGTGATTAGGCTCGTTCTAGTGATCTAAAACAAAAAATGTCGAGAGATTCTTTATTTGTATGCCTTTGGCTATCGTCCCTACCAGAATTATGATAAAATATTTTGTTTCCAAACTTTCACGGACCTTTAAAGTTGAAAAAATGTGCGAGAATCGAAACTTAATTTTCAAACCGCCGCCATTCGCTCAATTTTCAATACTTTTTTATCATTCTGGTAGGGACGATAGCCAAGGGCATACAAATAAAGAATCTCTTTACATTTTTTGTTTCTGATCACGAAAACGAGCCTAATCATGGTCACAGTGACCCCATTGTTTTTTTTTTCACTGTTACTTTAAACCAGTCAACTGCGTTTGATTTTATCATTTTTCTATTGACAAAATTTGTAAAGGTAGTTCAAATACCAATAAGCATGTAGCAATAAACTAAATAATAATCAAACTTATGGGTTCTTTGTAAAAAAATTCCGAAATAACGCGACGAAAACGCCTCGTCAGACCAGAATACCCCCTTTGCATTTGAAGCTACACATAAGATTTATTGCTTCCTGGAATAAAATTTCTCTCGTCTCTTCCTCATCTCCAGACTATTAACGGTTATTAAAAGTACAAACGTACACTCGTCGCCTTTAAACGTAGATAAAAAGAATAATAATAGATACGTTTGCAATTACGAATCGGCGAAACATGGTTTCGAACGATTAATTTACATGTTACTAAATCGCACTATTCTTATGTTAAGCGTCGAGGACACGAAGTATATCACACTTTGTACATACACTAAACTCCGATCTTTATAGGCGTATAGTTACAACTAACTTTGTACTTCGCGACTAGAATACGCATAAAGCAAAATAATTATTCTGCTTGTATAGGTATTTTCATTTCACCGAAAGGTGTGATTACGGAGGTAGGAAGCGTCGGTGTATCGTTAATTATTTGGGTTCTGTGCGGGTTACTTTCTATGATCGGGGCATTATGCTACGCTGAGTTGGGAACTTGTATACCTCGTAGTGGTGGAGATTACGCTTATATCTACGAAGCTTTCGGAGCATTACCCGCTTTCTTGTACCTATGGGCCGCTAACTTAATCTTTGTGTAAGTTATTTTCTCTAAAACAAAGAGGGGATTATGCGATCGGGTACTGTTTAAGATATGATTCTAACATCACCGCGCCTCTGTTCGCAGGCCGACTACAAATGCCATCATGGGATTAACTTTTGCTCAGTACGTGTTGCAGCCGTTCTTCCCGAATTGTGCTATTCCAGATGACGGTGTACGATTGATAGCAGCAGTCACTATCTGTAAGATACTCCTCCCGGCCGTAAATTCTTGTCGACGAAGCTTCTCACGCAGTCTTACATTTTCAATAGGTTTACTCACGTTCGCAAACTGTTCCGACGTTAAAGAAACATCTAAGATGCAGAATGTATTCATGTTCGCGAAGGTCGGCGCTTTGATCGTTATAGTTATCGCTGGATTGGTTTGGCTGGCGTTAGGTGAGCGTAATTATTGTAATTCGTGGCTGGACCGACGGCAATAAATACCGTGTGTTAATTAATCATTCGCCGCAGGTCATACGGAGAATTTCGACAACGCGTTCGACAACACAATTACGGATCCTGGTAAGATCGCAGTGGCCTTCTATTCTGGTATATTTTCGTACTCCGGGTGGAATTACTTGAATTTCATGACAGAGGAGTTGAAAGATCCTTACGTGTACGTGACGCAAGTTAACGTAAAATTCCTGCACACGTATGCGCGCGTACTGACAAAGTGATTTCACTTTTACAGAAATCTGCCACGGGCTATTTACATATCGCTACCTTTGGTTACGCTCATCTATGTATTGGCGAATGTAGCCTACTTGTCGGTGCTAACGCCAACCGCAATGATCGCTTCTCACGCGATAGCTGTGGTAAATACTATTTCTTTCGTCCTTTACGTTTTAATTCGCTGAGAAAAGCAATGCACATCAATGTTTAACGGTATAGAGAAGAGAAGTTAACGGGATGAGTTTCCATTAGACTTTCGGAGACCAACTTCTTGGCGTAATGGCCTGGATAATACCCGTAATGGTGGCTGTGTCCGCGTTTGGAGGATTGAGCGTCCACATTATGACGTCGTCTCGAATGTGTTTCGTCGGCGCCAGGAATGGTCATTTCCCGTCGATGTTAAGTCACATTAACGTCTCGAGACTTACACCCGCGCCAGCCTTGGTCTTCCTCGTATGTCCATGCAAAAGAATATACATTCCATATATGCGTTACAAACTCCCGAATGAATATTACCCTTTTATCTACAGTGCATCTTATCTTTGGTAATGCTGTGCACAAGCGACATTTTCGTGCTGATCACTTACTGCAGCATAGTCGAGTCGTCTTTCATTATGCTGTCCGTAGCCGGCGTTTTATGGCTTCGTTATAAGCAACCCGATATGAATCGGCCAATTAAAGTGAGTAACTTGATAAGCGACTGTCACAAATTGCTGATTACGTACATCGATCGATATATTTCACAGATGCCCTTATGGATTCCAATCACGTTCGTGGCTATATGCGCATTTCTGGTATTCGTTCCCTGCTACGAAAGGCCGTACGAGGTCGGCGTCGGTGCTTTGATAACATTGTCCGGCGTTCCAGCTTACCTCATTGGCGTCAAGTGGAAGAACAAACCAATGTGGTTCCAGAAAATGAATGGTACGTAACATCTCCGTGTATCGTACATTTATTATATCGCAATTCAATAACTTTTACAACCTCTCTCTCTTTTCAGTTAAACTTACTTATACCGTACAAAAATTATTTATGTCCGCCACGGAAGAACGGGACTTCTGAATTCGAGTGTTGCGAGTTTAATAACCGGTCGAATTCTATTCAACTTGGATCTGTCTTATCGCCCTAATGCTAACTGTATCCATAATGGTAACCTGCGCGTTGCTAACAATTACCACAGTACTGTGTTCTTTGTAAACGGACGTTTACTATGTACATACAAGATAAGTTGCTCTCTAGCTTGTACAATGAATTATTTATCGTAATTCACATTTATTTATTTCGAGAAGATTGTAACTGCGTTGTGTTCAGTTGTACGAAGTGCTAGTACTTTAGTAATACTTTTCATAATTGTGTACACTTTTGCGTGAGTACTTAATAATTTTATATAATCATGTGTGATAATCTATTTTTAAAGGTATCGATATGCTTTCCATGCTGTATACTCTACTACTACTAAAGAAACATTAAAAAGTAAACGTTACTTGCAGAAATCGAGCGTCTGCATTAGACGATTTTATTAGAGCTGTTAAATATGCTATTGGTTAATGACTGCACGGAGATAGGGTTTCAAAATTTTCTTGAATAACCGCGAGCAGACCGCTATTAACATTTCGTGGTCACGCGGGGTGTATCGCACCCCGAGAGCAATCTTCGATTTAAAATGTCGGGCCTTTACATTTTCCGAAGGGGATTTATCGCAAAAAAAATATTAAAAAATCGATTTTTTCACGAAGGGTTAACAAGAAATAATATCATCGTGCATCCTGTGATATGAATAATGTATATTGAACTTATACGATGTTACATATTAATACAAAATAATTTCAATACTTTGAATGTTTTCATTCGCCCTGTTACTTTAAAATAGATAATTTAGCTTCTGGCAAGAATTGCAGCAGAAAAGACAAGACGACACACCGATTTGCGTGAAACTTATTGCATTTAGTTTAGCTTCGATCGACTTATGTGATGGAGAAAGAATTATCAGAATCGGTTAAGTAGTTTCGAAGTTACACCAGAAATAAGAAATCTGTTTCATTAACCGACTTCATTAAGATTATTATTATCAAGTCGCTTATTTATCGAATCTTCCGTTTCCGGCAAACGGTTATTTCTTTACGAGCAACCCTTTTCGTAGGCCTACCCATATTTTTTAAAATAAATGTAAAGTTTAAAACCAACTTCAAAAAAATAAAAAATGCACTAAAAAGTAGAAAAGAAGTTCTTTTCCTTATTTAATCCACGACCGTCCATTTTTTAATGTCATCGCCAGATTTACGCAGCGCGAATGATGAGGCGCCGATATAAAAAAAATTGAGAGTCATAGATTAAATAAGGAAAAGAACTTCTTTCCTACTTTTCAGTGCATATTTTATTTTTTTGAAGTCGGTTTTAATTTTTTTATTCCATACGTTAATAAATCTCAAAAATGGCATTTATCGATCTATTATCTACTCCTCATCAACCTTGCGTTCTTCGACATAACTCTATATTTTTCTGTCACAAGGAGTCAGAAAGAAAATACGCCCTGACTCGTTCATAACATATGCATTTATTTACACATCCGAATTCTGAATGCTCAGGGGTACAGTAGAACGTGCTTCTCTAAATTGATTTCAACGACGCAGCGAGCCTGCATAGAATATGATTTATACATATTTCACAAAGAAGCTCGAACATCACGCCGCCATTAAAACGTGAAATAAATAATGGAATGTTGTGCACACTTCTATTCTTTACGAGCGGACTATAACAACAGTAATATTACACGCAGAGATTGACAAATCCATAGAAGTCATCCATTATTGTTCTTTTTTTATATAATTTAACATACGATGTACATAGATTAATGTATATCTTCCGGATTGAACATCCCCTGGAAAGTAAAATCGAAGAATTGCTTAATATTCCAATTTTTATGCGCCCTTAAAATGTATCAAACGCATCGATCAATGATTTGAAAGGAATTATTAATTAAAACACATTAATTACACAGTCCAACAAAATGAAACTTTTTTTCTGTTCCGCAATATCCACTGGGTGATTCTTGTAGAGTTTTGCGCCCTGAACACGAATCCGCAAACCGTTTATCGCCATCACCCTCAGTTTTTGAGGAATTCGATTTTGAAAAAAACTGAAAATTTTCAACTTTGAACATTTTTTGTGTCGAAACGGTGTTCTCGAAGATGAGTTCCGAAGGAAAAATGTCTGCTGCATCGCGTGGAATGGTCAGATTTTTTCCTGGACCCTTAGCTTTGGAAATAAATTGAAAGATATCTTCAAAAATGGGTGCATTTCGGGTGTCATTTTCCCTTTGGTCGTTGTTTAAACAAATTTAAATGATCATAATGCAATAATAACTTATATCTTTGTATTCGGGAGGGTTCGTAGAATAATTTCACGCAACGAGCAACCGAATAACTATTACCGTTTCAACACAAAAAATGTTCAAAGTTGAAAATTTGCATTTTTTTTCAAAATCGATTTTCTCAAAAACTGAGTGTGATAGAGCATTTCTGCTTGCGGATTCGTGTTCAGGGCGAAAAACTCTATAAGAATCACCCAGCGGATATTGCAGACCAAAAATCGTGTTGGACAGTGTTAGAGGAGAATCGATTCCAGTTAAGGGGGGAAGCCACTGTGACGGTCGAAAATAAAGGCTATTTTCAAGACATTCTTTTATAATGGAATGTAACTTTCTACGAAAAATCTTTATTACCAACTGAAAATACATATATTTGACTAATATTTTATGCTCGCAGATTGACGAAAATTTCGGTTGTATGGCCACAGCATACGATAACGTTAGGCTCTGCAAAAAAGAAATTACAAAACGGGTGCACATGTAACTTTCCAACATTTGATCCGAATTGAAAAATTCGAACGGTTTCTTAAAGTATATTACAATAGCTTCAGTTGCACGTACGGATTTAAAAAAATATTCGCTTTTGAAGAAATGGCGGACTTGAGAAGAAATCTTGACCAAATAGTATAAAAAATCAACATGTTTTTCAATGTTACTATTGAATGAATTATTCGATCAAAAAACTGGTACGTGCAACTGAAGCTATTGTAATATACTTTAAGGAACCGTTCGAATTTTTCAATTCGGATCAAATGTTGGAAACTTACACGTGCACCCGTTTTGTAATTTTTTTTGCAGAGCCCAACGTTATCGTATGCTGTGGCCATACAACCGAAAATTTTGTCAATCCGCGAGCATAAAATATTAGTCAAATATATGTATTTTCAGTTGGTAATAAAGATTTTTCGTAGAAAGTTACATTCCATTATTTTTTTTTTTGTTTCTGTTTTTCCTGTGGTTAGCAGGATGGCATTTCAAGCAGTATTACCGCTTATATAGCCCAACGAACTATAGTCTCTTATATCTTTTCCTCTCCTCTCCCTCCGGTCCCAGCAGCGAGCGTCGTACCGGGAGAAGGGTGGTGGTCACCCGTCTTTCCCCAGTACCCGCCCTGTGATGCTTAACTTCGGTGATCTAACGAGAACCGGTGTGTCCATCACGGCCAGCGCCGCTGGTTTACATTCCATTTTAAAAGAATGTCTTGAAAATAGCCTTTATTTTCGACCGTCACAGTGGCTTCCCCCCTTAAATAAGATACAGAGCCAGTGCAAACGAACGGTTCGACTTCGTTTTCATGAACAAAGCAAACGCAAGAGTCGCGCAAAGAACGAACAACGATAAACGAACGCCTGCGCTAGTTGCTGAAACATCGACCGATGTAATCTCACCTTGGCGCGTCTCAGAATGGAGTCTTTGCTAGCATCGTACGGATGATCCTTGCTGGGGATTTCTAACACCGACGGTATAGGCTGCGTGTGACTATCGATTACGTGACGAATCAGTTCTGCGACCTTGAATATGTAATAAAAATATTATATAAACAAATAAAGAACGAACCGACATTCGTTTCTCTGTATTCTCTAGAAAATAAAGAAACTCGGCGTTAGTTATCCGAACGATACATCCGATACTTACATTCTGATTAATGAGAATAATATCGATATCGTCTCGTTTAATGAAGCGCTTGAACGTGTCTTCGATATCGCTTACCGCCGAATCTGCAAATAAAGCACTCGGGACTTGAATAATCTCTCCGCTACGGTTCTACGCTTAAATTATTCCAGTCGATCGATAGCGAAACGCAAAGCGAGTCGTCGACTCGTGGCATTATTAGTATATTTCTGCGAGCGGCACGAATCGTCGGTGGCGTTAGGATTACTCGAATTTTCAGGGGGCAGAATTTATTTAACAGCACGTACTTTTATCGACGACCATGAAATTCGGCTGACGATGCTTATTTATCTCGCCAACTCCGCCCAAAAGGAATCCCACGCAAGTGTCCTAGAATAAAGCTCTCGTGAGTACCATCCAAACGTGAAATTTCGCGTACCCTTCGCTTACCTCGTCTCCGATCACGGCAAGAAGTTTACCCTTCCCCGCGGAATGAAGAGCCATTATCGCGAGCGAAATAAGCGTAATGCAAAAAAATTGAACGGGACAGTTGTACTTAATACAACGAATAACGACGATGCGTCAGCTGACACAAGTCACGCCTATGTACTTCGCTGCTCGAGCATCACGTGCCAAAATTGCCCGATCGAGGAAGTAGCGGGGGCAACGCTGATTACGTTTCAGAATCAAAGGGCTCTGAAACAGACTGACGTTCTGTATGTAGTTCTCTAAATACCTACGGTGCGGCAAGCTTGTCTTCGTTTCTTTCTAACATCATCGATCGGAAGAAGATACAACGTTATAGTATTCGATAGGTGATAGAGGAGGCCTGAATTTTCCTAAGAGAAACTCTTATTACATAAACATTCGGAAGCCTGTAGGTAGTTGATTCCGCTGGAATTTCTGCATAAACGGTCGCTTTTAACCGTGTCCTTCGCTGTTCATTAAAAACAAAGGCGCGCATCGAGAACATCGAGATTCGCGTCGATAAGAAAGCTCACTTTGTAATCCACGCAACTTCAAGGCGATCTCTTTATATGCGCAAACGTGCGTAACGCGTAATGCCTAGGGTTATGTTTCTATATGTGTGTGTGTATAGAGCATAAGCGATGGCTGTATCTAATATTAATTATGTACGTGAATCGGGAGACGGGGGATCGTGTTAAATGAAACAGTTTTGTACGTTCGTCTATATTTTGATATGTAAAAATCAGGCGACTCGGCGGCCGTTGAAGATACCTCGGGAACCTCGATCTATACGGTCGCACGATTTATCATTATCAATCTTATTATTTGGATTACGATGTTACGGAGCTTAGACGCTGCTAAAAGGTTGTTGTGTATTTTCCTTATTCAGCGCTGCTATAAAAATGAGTACTCGTAGCGATGCGTGTACATGTATATATATCGATCTCCATTGAAAATATAACGAACGGTACGCGCCCGATAAGCTTCTGCTGTTAACGAAGCGCTTAATTTCTCAAACACGATTGTTATGACCAGCATAACCCCAAGCGGATGTCTGTCGGTATTTTAGCACCTCGCTCCTGTGTATAAAGTGACCTCAATAATATTTGCTCGTTAACCTATCAACGCGAATGTATTCCCAAGCGTAGCTATCTTCCGATCCAATATTTTAGGGATTTCACATTTTTTTAACATATGTTCGGATTATTCGAGGAGGCGTGCTATCGGTGAATAGAGATTTCTAGTACAAAAATACGTCATTTACGAACGATGCCGATAGTTGTAAGAAAACGGCTTCCGAAGGAGTCGTGCGAACGGCGCGTACGATAGACGAGAGTTCGACAGAGCTTATGGGTCTATCTAAATACAAGCACACGGAAGAGACGCTGGTAACACGATAACGAATACGCTAACTACGCGCGTACGTAGGCGGGTTCGCGCGAACGCCGTTTTGTATACGCATCGCGTTTCTCCTGTTATCAATCGGAAATAACTTGCGCAGGTCGTAGGCGAGGAAATCATCGTGGACGAGCGCATCGAGATGGAGCGACAACTCTCGGAAGAAGATATTCACGGGTCGAAAGGGTCCTGCGAATATTACGTTGAGTATTCGGATGATTCGATACCTTTGTCCACGAGCAACGTAGCTCGGCAGAAATGGCTTGCGAACGACGCCAGTAAACATAGTTTGCTGGTAAATATTAAACGATATACTCTTTTTTTTATATCGCCTCGATATACGTATCTAATGCGTCGCTCGTTTTGCGCAATTCAACAGCTAGCGGACCTAGAGGACAGCGAGTATGAAGTAGAATGTCAGAAAGTGGCTAACGACGAGCAGGACGGAGACGAAGAGACGATAGCCACGTTTGTGACCGCCTCTGGTCAACAATTGGCGCTGTACGCGGTTGAGGATTCGGAGGAAATCTTCGCCGTCGCGATGTACGACGAATCCGGCGAACCTCCGACGAACTTTCAGTTTCTCATGAAGTACGTATATCAAGCGTACGGGATTGTTAATTACGAGCAGCGAGCAACGAGACTGTTTTCTTTACAGAGCAGACGTCGAAAGGTTAATAGGCGAAGGTGCCGTTAGAACTGTAAAGAAGCCGACGCAGATAAAGAAGCAGTTATTAACTACGCAACCACCGATATTCTTTTCGAAGAGTCAGCTGGCGAATGATATCGCGGTGCATAACGAAAATAAGACGATGTCGGCCGAATGTCCGAGGGTGCAGAGAAAGGAGAATGCACCTCTGATGGAGGATTCTGGTTTGACTTTACGCATGAAAGAAGTTCCTAACATTATTTACGCAGCTGACGATAAACACTCGGACGTAGCGTACTTGATGATGGATGAGAGTTCTACAAATATCGGTACGCTAAAGCTGTTTCTTCGTATGATCTGTGTGTTTAATGTAATCGTAATGCAAGATTCGTGAATAACGGAAGTATTTTGATCGACAGATAATTTCGAAGATTACGAAGAAGACGATGAAAGCGATAGTGAGATTTTAGAGCAATCGACGGTACAGTACATCTTGTTCGAAGGTGATCAGTCCGATTCGGAACTGACCTTCGACGAGATCCAAGCGACCCTGCAGAACTTGAAGGCGGCCGAGTCGAAGTCACCGAAGAAGCAAGCAAATAAAACGGTCGTTAAGGAGCAAAGTAACTTTGGAAATATTAAAGGGGCGGAGGACGCAGATTCGGCGCAGCAGAACTCCGATTACGCTCTGACCAACCATGTTTCCAAGACTTTAACAGAGAGAAAGTTGAATCGCCGAGATAGCCGAGAGGAGTTGCTAGCGACTTTGGGGGATTCAACAATGGACGGGATATCGAACAGCACGAACTTGGATCTGTCGAACGGTTCCATCGAGTGCACGTCGCCCGAGTCCACGCAAAGGCAGTGTAAAGCTAAACGGTCCCGGAAGCAGCAATTAATTTCCGTGAACCGCGAGGACTCGGAAATAATCATACAACCGGCGTCTCTGTTAAGCGAGGAGGACAGTAACGTTAGAAAGCGGGGGAAACGAAAGAGGAGAGTGGTGGCTCATTCCGGGTATCGTCAAAGGAGCAGCGAGTCGAAGAGAATGAAACGGATGAAGCGTAAGGAAGTGGAGGTTATTGAGATTGATATCGATGAAGATGAAAGCGCGCTTCAATCGAAAAGGGATGTTGTCGAGATAACTATAGACGACAGTAAGGACAAGTACTCTAGCGACAAAGAGAATGAAATAATAATGGTAGGGGATTCCGACGACGAGACACAGCAGTCGAATTCGAAAGCAAGTTTATTGCAGTGCCAGCATTGCTCGAAAAGCTTCAGGCAGCAAAGATCTTTAGAGACTCATTTGCGTGTTTGCTCGAAATCCCCGTCGAACACGATTCGGTATAACCAGCAGAAAGTGAAGCACTCGAACAGAACGAGCGAGGATGTAGTTAAGAAGCAATACGCTTGTAAGATATGCCAGACGAAGTTCGACGTGGTAGTGGCGCTAGCCCGCCACGTGCGCTCAGAACATTCTCAGAGGAAGAAACGTAGATTTAGTAAGTCTTCTATAGAACGATCGCCCATAGAAGTTGAGGAGAAGAAAGAGCCTGTTGAGCCGAAAAGGCAACTGACCATGATTAAGAAGATTAAGAGAAAAAGGAGCCAACGACCAAATTGTACCTGGGAAGTAAAGAAATTAAGTTGCTCTGATTGTGGGAGATGGTTCCCAAGTGCTGCTTTACTGAGGGCACATTGTCTACAGCATGGAACAAAGAAATCTGGTAAATTCTCGCCAAAATCATATAGATTTACGTTTTTTTCTTTTCCTTTCCTTTCCCTTTTTTCTTTTTCTTTCCTTTCCCTTTTTTCTTTTTCTTTCCTTTCCTTCCCCCTTTTTCTTTTTTTCCTTTTCATTTTTCATTTCGTTTCCTTTCCTTTTCCTTTTCCTTTTCCTTTTCCTTTTCCTGTTCCTTTTCCTGTTCCTGTTCCTGTTCCTTTTCCTGTTCCTTTCCCTGTTCCTTTTCCTGTTCCTTTTCCTGTTCCTTTTCCTGTTCCTTTTCCTGTTCCTTTCCCTGTTCCTTTTCCTGTTCATTTTCCCGTTCCTTTTCCTGTTCCTTTTCCTATTCCTTTTCCCGTTCCTTTTCCTGTTCCTTTTCCTGTTCCTGTTCCTGTTCCTGTTCCTTTTCCTGTTCCTTTTCCTGTTCCTTTTCCCGTTCCTTTTCCCGTTCCTTTTCCTGTTCCTTTTCCTGTTCCTTTTCCTGTTCCTTTTCCTGTTCCTTTTCCTGTTCCTTTTCCTTTCCTTTCCTCCCCCAGTAATTATCTAAAAAAGAATCGGTATAATTGGTCGAACTGATTTCGATATTAATCAGAATATTCCTTTTTCAGAGCAGCAAGTACGTAGATGTCAAGTGTGCCAGAAGTTAATAAAATCTAGATTGCTATTTGTACAACACTTAAAGAAGCACGGGAATATACAGAAGAACACAAAGTCCATAGCAAATATCCAGAAGAAGCTGCATACCACGAGATCGGTGACGAGCAAGATCACAACGCTGAGAAAGCGAGGAAGACCACGGAAACTTTGATCTCTTTAAGTAAACGGGCGCATAGAGCTACTGCAAAATCGGTGATATGCCAGAAACATTGTTACTGTATTATTTCCTCTGATGTGAAATATGTATAATACGATGTTCATACTTCTAATAAAAGTTGGACATATTTATATGTTGAAGAAGAGATATCTTTTACTCTAAAATGTATTAGATACATAGGTAACTGTATATAACACTTAGATGTATTATGTATATTATATATATATATATACCATCTAATTTTACATTGTCATATACGCTGGGAGTTTAATCGTCATCAAAGACTGACTTCTCTTAATTGATATATTCTCGTCTCGTTATATAATCACAAAACGAAGTGCCGAAACTTAATTGATCATACGAATTTCAAAAGGTATACACAGGCTTGTAGAGTTCTATTAGCAAGGTGCTTGAAACGAATTAGGTCGGTCAGCCTTTGCTCATAAGTATAAATGATGTATGATACTGCTTAATTAATGACACGATTGATCAACTGTAAATAAAATCATTGTATTAAAAAATACATACACATATATTGTCTGATATACACGTTATAAACTTTCTTCTAGTCATTGGGTTTCTGAAACCTATACAAACTTAATACCGAAACGAACTCGGTACAACTGTCTGTCGTGCTCGACTAATTCTTTGCGATAACGAACAACTAATAATCAAATGCTACATTCTACCCAAAAATCATCAAATTAATACAGACGCAGAAGTCAATGTAGAAAGTGTCTCGATTTAAATTACGAGGCTTTAAAACGGAGGCAAACTTTAAAATTCGACTAGCAGACGAAACGGAGATTCCTTTTCTTTCCCTTGCTCCCTGTTTTCAAACCCTTAATCCTATTTTTAGCTGTTGCGTAACGTTGTTTTCATCCGCAAACTCAACATTGTATTAACGTTTGCGGTACGATCCGTCAATATATTAACGATAACATTTGTCTATCATCGCGCAGAATCCCGAGCTCCTTCAACATCGGGTGATTATATTTTTCCTCGCTTAAAACATCGAATCAACCCATGTAGGTAAAACCTAACCTAAAAATGATAATGCCTCGAAGGTGTTTATGACCTCCGATGTGTTGATAATCTTAACTGTTTACATGCCTCATGACAGCACGCTTTTAGAAGAATGCCTTCAAGCCCGCTTATAAAGAACCAGTAGAGCGCAACTCGCTCGAAGTATCTCTCTCTCTCTCTCCGTCGTCGGTACATAAAAATGGATATTACAGAAGGATACAAGCGAAGGAGAAATGTACAGAAATGCGAGCCAGAGGAAAGCGATAAGAGCGAAGCAGAAAGTGACAACGAATTCGAGCCGAGCGTAGAATGGGACAGCCACGACAAAACGGTACTGTTAGACGCTCTCAACAAATACGGGTCTAAGGACATCGCAGCTATATCGAAGATGCTGCCCAACATGCCCGCCGAGGCTATTCGATCGAAGATCTCGGAATACTCGACGATAGCGGAGCGCTTGTACGAAAACGATTTGATAGATAAATGGATGGAGTGCGGCTTGTATAAACCCGCGGACAGCGTCGTGCCGGAGGCACTGTTATTTATAGGGCTGTTCGAAGACCACCCGTCGCCCGCCGAAGCAGCAGGCTACGACTTTAGGTACGTATTCTGTTTAATGCTTCTAATAAGCCACCCGCGACACATCGCGGTACAAAATTGTATTCGCCGGTGCATCGTGCAATAACGCAATCATGTTTCGTCATTCCAGAGCGATCTACGATGTTCTTTATCGCTCGTGCTTCGAGCGAACGTCGTTCTTCGACCTATCGGAGAAAGACAGAAATCTGCTCTGTTCCTCTTTATCAAAAATAGAGAAGAAGGTATGGCCGGCGTGCAAGAAGGAGATTTGGGAATACGTCGGCAGGGTTTACAATAAGAGGAACATTAAGAAAGTATATACGGCGAAGAATGTACGTTCCTCGTAGTGTTAGAATTCTAGCCGGTTTACTGCTGGTTTTCTGTTCCGTATCGTCGCAACGATCTTTCACCGCAATAGAGGTGTATGCTTGTGTTAGCTGCTCCGAATATGTACAACGAAAGCTTAGCAACATTATCCGGGAGCAGATAGTAGAGTATACTGGTGAAGTTGAGCTAAACATTTTGGGAACACCCTAGACACGAATTTCTAATAAATTCTGATAACTATCGGTACACCAGTAACGAGCTTCTGATAATAAAGTAGGTTTGTATTATATTTATATTAATGTTTCGACGCGTCTGCCAGTGAGGGTATTTTAATCGGTCGTTGTTCTAGTTTCAACATATATCGAAATATTGTTTTATTGTAAAGAACGAAAATGCGCAATAATTAAATTCATACAAAATTGATTTATACAGAATGCATGTGGTAAAATAAAGTAGTTTTATATTTTTCTATTGAAAATGCATTATTTTATACAACGTACCTATCATTTCATTAATGCGCTAATCGATTGGATTGTATACAAGTGATTAATAGAATCCGATAACAGTAAAGTCTATAATAAATGCAAAGAATAAAACCGAACGAGCCTAAGTAAATCGTACCAATGATCCCTTTCGCTTTAGCGCGCATCGACCATAAAGCATTTAATGTTTTTGAGCACAGCGTGATATGCAACGCATAACAACGCTCTCTGGAGCGTAAAACATCCGTGCATATGTACGTTTATACGCGCGCGATATATTCACATAGATTTCGCACGGCAAAAGGGGGTAAAGTGCGGAATAAAAATAATTTCGTTCCAATACTTGTTACTATAATTATCTTATATGATTTCGAAATCCGTAAGGATGGGAATGGCATTTAAAGATCTTCAAATCCAATGAAATTTACCTAATTCGCTTAATGATAATTAGTTCTTTAGTATTTCCCATGCATCGTCTTCTAGTTTCGAATCCCAGCTGGTCGTGCGGTTGTCGGTATCAAAATTGATTAAAGCGTCTTCTTTAACCTTGTCTCTTGATTTCCTTGCCACTGGTTTAGGCTCCGATGCTTTCTCGTTACTCTGTTTCACGTCATTGTCCCAATCCCACTCGGAGTTCGAAGAATTTGTAGTTGACACATTGGTTCTAGGATAACAGAAATTCATAGGTTTTATTTCGAAGTCTAGAATTCTACGCGTAATGGGAGCGGAGTCGGCGGAGCAATTTTTCCCGAGTGTGAAGTCACGGGGCGGGGCGAGTATAAATATTAAAGGATTAAATTTCAAGCGCCTGAAAACGGTAGTGCGCAAACAGACGATAAGAAATTGTAAAACGCCTCCCAAATTCCCGAGTGTGGAAATCTCAAGTGTGGAGTACTCCGCGTATTCCACGCAACTCACGCCGGCCCTGAACGGAAGATTCGTAAGCTTACTTTGGTGGCGATGTCTTCATTAAAGACGTCTTTTCGGTTGAATGTGGTTGAACCTCATTGTTCTGGTAAGCGGCCGGGGAAGTTTGATAATGTTCGTTCGAATTATACTGATTTTGCCCCATCGAATTTGTTCCACCGATATCACCCCATCCTCTTCTTCCCAAGTCTCCAACCTGCGTAGCAAGCATTCAATCGAAACGGGAACGAGAATATTCTCATTTGCAACGCCAAATGCCATATTAATCAAATATCAAAGCGTCTAGTTAAAATACATTATTCAGCAATCTACCTTTGCAGCTAAACTATTAACATGACTTCCAACGTCTTCCAACAAAGTACCATCGCGAACCTAGCGAAAACAAAATGGGACAGAACCGAAAATGAAAGTATAACTGAAAAAATATAATCTTACGATAAATGCGTGCTTAAGAGCTAAAATTATTAGTCTAAAAATAGTAAATGAAATATAATAGCTAATATCATGAATTTGTCGCAACTACCGAACGAAAATTTATCCCTAAACTAATATACCTTCTGGGTAGCCAGCTCTCCAATTTTAATAGCATTCTCCGTCGCTTTGCTTGCTATTTTCGATGCGGACGACGAGAACATTGACCATCCCTGCAACGTTATATGTTAACTGTAACGTGTACCTATATATTATTAACGATACATATTCAAAAAGTGCAATTCGATATTATTTTACACTGGCCAAAGATGAAACTGCAGTATCGAAGAATTCTTGCGACGAACTTCTAGACGGCTGCTCCATTTGATACCCGAACCCTCCGTATTTGCCGCCCTGGCTAGGTGGAAGATTCCTGTAAAAATATTCACCGACTCGTGTAATTCTGTTCGCGATTAAGGGGGGTCACTCAAGTGAAAATGAACTACCAGTTATTTTACAGATAAAAATTTGAAAATATGTATATCCATATTATTTTTTACGCTGAAATGAATTATGTAAGAATTAATACAGTGACATTTTTTTTCAAAAATTTAAAAAAAAAATTTCGAAAAAATTATTCGATTGTAAAATCCATACTCCTATCTCTGTAGTATTGTATGCCAAGCCTGCAAAAAAAATTTCAGCTCGAAAACTTCATTTTTGTCCGAGTTATAAAGTTATAAATCGAAAAAAAAGAGTGTGTGAACCACGTTGGCAAAAGATTATGGAGAGCTTTGACCGATTTGGTAAAACGGGAGCGTACGAAAGGTATTACTTTAGGGGGTAAAGGGCAGGGTACCCTGAAAGGTATAAACAGAAAGCCTCAGAAAGATACAAACGTGCAAGAAAAATGATACGAACTGCACAATCACGAAGAGAACAGGCATTGCAAGAAGAGAAAGGTCCAACGTCCGGAGCACGAGCGTGTTAGTTACTATCCCAAAACATAAAAACTTTATAATTCGGAAAAAAATGAAGTTTTCGAGCTGAAATTTTTGTTGCAGGCTTGGCATACAATACTACAGAGATAGGGGTATGGATTTTACAATCGAATAATTTTTTCGAAATTTTTTTTTTAAATTTTTGAAAAAAAAATGTCACTGTATTAATTCTTACATAATTCATTTCAGCGTAAAAAATAATATGGATATACATATTTTCAAATTTTTATCTGTAAAATAACTGGTAGTTCATTTTGGTCGGTCCAACGTACGAAGCAGGAGCGTTTTAGTTACTGCGCCAAAACAAAAAACTTTATAACTCCGACAAAAATGAAGTTTTCGAGCTGAAATTTTTTTTGCAGTCTTTGTATACAATTCTACAGAAATAAGGGTATGGATTTTACAATCGAATAATTTTTTCGAAATTTTTTTTTTTAAATTTTTGAAAAAGAAATGTCACTGTATTAATTCTTACATAATTCGTTTCAGCGTAAAAAATAATATGGATATAAATATTTTCAAATTTTTATCTGTAAAATTACTGGTAGTTCATTTTCACTTGAGTGACCCCCCTTAAGGGGGGAAGCCACTGTGACGGTCGAAAATAAAGGCTATTTTCAAGACATTCTTTTACAATGGAATGTAACTTTCTACGAAAAATCTTTATTACCAACTGAAAATACATATATTTGACTAATATTTTATGCTCGCAGATTGACAAAAATTTCGGTTGTATGGCCACAGCATACGATAACGTTAGGCTCTGCAAAAAAGAAATTACAAAACGGGTGCACATGTAACTTTCCAACATTTGATCCGAATTGAAAAATTCGAACGGTTTCTTAAAGTATATTACAATAGCTTCAGTTGCACGTACGGATTTAAAAAAATATTCATTTTTGAAGAAATGGCGGACTTGAGAAGAAATCTTGACCAAATAGTATAAAAAATCAACATGTTTTTTCAATGTTACTATTGAATGAATTATTCGATCAAAAAACTGGTACGTGCAACTGAAGCTATTGTAATATACTTTAAGAAACCGTTCGAATTTTTCAATTCGGATCAAATGTTGGAAACTTACACGTGCACCCGTTTTGTAATTTTTTTTGCAGAGCCTAACGTTATCGTATGCTGTGGCCATACAACCGAATATTTTGTCAATCTGCGAGCATAAAATATTAGTCAAATATATGTATTTTCAGTTGGTAATAAAGATTTTTCGTAGAAAGTTACATTCCATTATAAAAGAATGTCTTGAAAATAGCCTTTATTTTCGACCGTCACAGTGGCTTCCCCCCTTAACGCGAACAGAGTAAAGGTCTAAACACACACATCCGTTCCGTCTCAGTTCCGTATCAGTGTGCCATTGGTAAGAAGAAGAGGGGCGTAGAGGGTCTCTTCTTCTTACCACCGGCACACTGACACGGAACTGAGACGGAACGGATATGTGTGTTTAGACCTTTAAGGTCCGCGCACACATATCCGTTCCGTGTCAGTTCCGTTCCGGCGCAGTTCCGGCGTGCCAGTGGTAAGAAGAGGGGCGTAGAGGGTCTCTTCTTCTTACCAATGGCACACTGACACGGAACTGAGACGGAACGGATATGTGTGTTTAGACCTTAACGCTTCTACGAACGTCCGTACTCACTCCGGCCGATTGGCGTTCTCGCTCTGTTTCCTAACGAAGAAAGCCTCCGTCTGAGTTTTACAGACGCCCGAGTTAAAATTTTGGTAAGAACTCGACACGTCGCTCTGATATGATGGACAGTCCTGTTGATTCGCCGAATACGTCGAAGGCTGGAAGTCTTTAGCTGTCGAGGTATTAGGACTCCAATTCTCTCCACGAACCAACGTCGCTATCTAATAGTTGCATTCGTAACAGAACATTGCGTTACGCCGATCGTAAAATAGCGAAAAATATTAAACAAGAACACTAAAGGTCGTCGCCCACTAGGCCGAAGCGCGGCGACCACGCATCGCTCATATGACAGAACAGCAACGACCACGCATCGCACATACGACAGAACAGCCGCGACGAGCATTCCGCTTTGGTCGCTGCGCTTCGCTTCGGCGTAATGGGTGACGACCTTAAAGCGTCCAGATTTAGAATCAAGCGAAGGAAAGTGGGAGCGCGACGTGGCGCGATAAAGCGGTGCGAAAATCTGCGACCGAGGGTAACGAAGCTCGCTTACCCTATCCCTATACAACGCTGCTGCTTTAGTATTATACTTTTGCGTTATAGACATATTGTCGTTCCAATCTGGCTGCGATTCGAAGAACTCGCGAGCATTCTTATTCCCGCCGACTTTCATCTTCTCTAATTCCACGTCCTTCCATTTGTCCATAGAAATGGAACGGACGAAGGACAAGTGGACGCCGAGTCCCCTGTGTCTGCCCGAGCATTCGAGGCAGATCCATATGCCGTACGTGACGGAGACCCATTGCGGATTATGCGTGCCGCATTCGAAGCACCTCTGCAAATTGGCGAGGCGCAATGATATTAACATATGGCATAACATTAAGAAGAGTTAGAGGAATGCTCTTACGTTATTCTCGTCCCTAGGTTTGAGTTCGCTTAAAACTCGTCGTGTCCTCGGGCTGGCCATGATTCGCGCCGCGAAAAAGTCCGACCAAGTCGAGTTTAATATCTACTATGTGAATTAAATGTCCACCATACTACACTTGCTGTCTTCAGCTTGCCAACGAAAGCTCCATTTTTTCCGATCTTTCATGGGTAGCCGCGAATGACAGAAACAATCTATTCCGACAAATACCAATTAGTTGGTACCTGTTTTAAATTTTATTTTATGCAGATTAATGAACATATCATTTATGTGCGGCCAAATTAAATAACGTATCATCAAGCTTGGTGAAACGATCATTTCATTGAATATCTCGTTCCATATGATGTAGGGAGGCCATCAAGCGGTAACTAAAAATTCAAGTGTGCGGTATGCTACTAAAATCTACCGTTACGACGCGCTGCATTCTAATTACTCCGGTGTATCCTCATTTCCGGCTGAACGCGTCTCCGTGAGAATCGTCCTTAAAGGATAATAGGAGAAATACCGTTTTATTATTGACGATTTGATGAATTGTTAAGCCCTCGAGGAAATGTGGATAGTTTTTCGTCCTACATTCCCGTCAACCGAAGTCAATGTTGCAATTCGGATTTATTGATTCGATCGAGAAAAGAGATTCTCAACGAAACGCTGGGGTCATCATAAAGACCCGCCATATCGATCAGTGTCCTCGCTTTTAGGAAATAAAAAGTATCTATATTTAGACGCATATTTACTAAACAACTGATAGAGTATTATTTGTTTCGTGACACCAGTACGAAAATATTCCTTGTGCTTAATTAGAACACTTCTGTTCATTCTCTCCGTTGAAATTCTGCATATAATTTTACATGGAAATTGAAGGGAAATGCATAATTCGAAAGTAGTTTTCATTTTATCCAAAGAATATCATACAATTTGCATTGATAATTTCGTAAACGCGGGTCTGATGACTTTTTACGAACAGAAGTGGTATAAATTTAACGGAAACATGATCGAAGCCGAGTTTAAGGAATACTGCGGCAAACGGCTAAAGTACGTCTGCCAATCAAAAGGCGTGGCATTTGTTCCATGTAAACGGGGCTTGTATAATGGCGCAGAGCGCGTGCGCAACCCCACCCACTGTCCATGACAAATGCAACTTTTACTTCCGGTTGAGTTTGGCCTCCGTACAAGGTTTTTTGGGTTTAGCAGTATTCTTGCGTGGTGCTTCTGTTATCGTACGTCATCCGTGATTTTTCTCACCTGCACTTGCACTTTGCAATTCTATATCTCCCCGGGATATATTTTGTTTGTCGTATGTCCATCCAGAATCTCAACACATTCGGTAAGTATAATATTTTCCACTTTGTAAATCATCGTATTCCAGAACGATAGTTTTGTCAAAATGGCGATGGCGTCTTTCGCTTGCATCATAGTGCGCAATCGATTAACTTCCAGCCACGATTTCTCCGTTTTCCCCCCGAGATAATCGCTGCATCCCGCGGGAATCTATCATTCCGGACAGAAATCGGAGAAATCCCAACGTAATATGTTATCGCTCGTTTGTTCCAGACCCCTTTGCAGATGCAATCAAGGGTTCAGATGATGATGTCCAAGACGGTCTCGTGCATATAAGGATCCAGCAACGGAATGGTCGTAAGACCTTAACAACGGTGCAAGGACTCTCGTCTGAATATGACTTGAAGAAAATTGTGAGAGCATGTAAAAAGGTAACGAGATCTCGAAAAAAAATCGCGCTGCGTACTTCGATCTTTTGTCAGTGTCAGAACCGTTCTAAAAATAGAACCGATGCAAACAACTGTCCAGCGTAGAAGTCTAATTGCACACGACTTTAGAAAACTCGCGATTCCTTCTCTTACACGCGGTATTATAATGCCCTTCCAAAGAAAATGATCCACCCGACGCGATTTCTTTTTTTAATTCATCGAAGAAATAATCGTAATCACTTTGACCTATTTAGAAATGCGGGCGAAGCACACTTCGCCGCGGTTCCCGAATATATTCTTCGAGACATTTTGTTAAATTTATTGATTATTGAAATCTGCAAATTTTTATTGGTCATTGGATATATAAATAGGTAGACATGTTACATATTTTATTTCGATAAATTTTATATCTATCGATTTTCATTAGTTTCCTGTATATTTTTAACAATATATGCATATAAAGGAAAGTGGCATATATGAAAGCGATTCTGTAAATCTTATGAATAGCGATTCGAGTCACTTGAGGTACGAAATAATTTGCCGACGAAATATTTGAGAAAATCGTAATAATTTAAACGGCGATTTAGACGATCTAATAAGTCGAAATTTTCAATTTTTAAATAAATTTTTTTATGCTTCGCGCGAATAATGATTAACCATCGGCATAATAATCGGGAAAATACGGGGGGTTAATCGACGGATGTGTAAAATAAGATTTCTCTGCAGGAGTTTGCCTGCAATGGGACAGTAATCGAGCACCCGGAGTACGGGGAGGTGTTGCAGCTGCAGGGGGACCAGCGAGAGAATATATGCCAGTGGCTAACAAAGTCAGGTCTGGCCAAACCTGACCAACTAAAAGTCCATGGTTTTTAACCAGCAAACACCCATGCCACTATATAAGAACACACCACCTTCATCAACACCTTATCATCTTAAATTATCTGTATCAGTCACTAATACTTGTTGATATTTCGTGAGATATCCTATTATATACACATATATATTTCAATAAAAAAAAAGATATATATAACGGTAACGATATATAGGCACAATATTCTAATCAGACATTTGTAAGATTGTAGGAAGCAATACTTTGCAGTCTTATGTTAGGTAATCCACTAAACTCGTCACAATTTAAAGTAGTAGCGATAACTAACTAGTAATTTGAGAAAAATACATATACAAGGGATAGATACACATAGCAACGGATGGATCTTCATTTTGGAATTAGGTAGTATGTATCTCGGCGCTATAGACGTGTTCAGAGAAAGATATAAACGAATAAAAAGAGCTATTATTTTAGGCTGCTGATTGGCTTAATGCGTGTAATGCTGAATGCTTTGTTCTCTTTGTACAATAAGGATAACAGACATGATTTTTACATTGTCATCCCGAAGTTTTGTGCCTTTGATTCCACATTGATTGTATTATTTATTGAAATGATCATCTTTTATTGTAATGGATTTATTTTGAAGGAGAATTGCCAACTTTTTCGCTTTTTAAGACAGTATTGACAACACGAGATCAATTGTTTTTCGATAATAATGTGGCTGTTCTAAATAAATGGTAATTCACCAGTTTTGCGACTTTCAATACCACCTTCCCCCACCTTTTATTTATGTAACGACGAATATTAATAACGAAGCAGGAAATGGGCGCGCGGCGAACATCGCTCGAGGAAAGGATAAATGTTAAAGTAATTAAAAGTAAATGTAGATGCTAATTTTTAACGCAAGTACGACTTCGTGGATACGTATATATATATATACTAATTGAATTTCATAATGCAATAAAAACTCTTAATCGCGAGTTTAATTATCCTTGATCGGTTGTGCGTATGCATTCCGGAATAATGAATAATTTATGAATGTTTATATAAAGTATACATTTAATGATCTTCAAACTTAGGCGTTGTAGCGTTTAAGTACAGGCGCAATATTGATATTTTAAATCAAGCTACTCGTTTCGTGTCTAAATAAAGAACAACTTTAAGAGTGACTCTTCCGAAAATATATTCTAGAATTTAATTGTACTTATACCGCACGTTTATGCATATTCCCCCCCCCCCCCCCCCCCTTTTTAATTGCATCGACAAATGAACATACACGCGAGTACGTTCGGCGTTAAGATTAGGTTTAGGTTAAGTTTAATATTTATTTATCGATCGGTGGTAAGGAAATTAGTTGCCCGGAATTCCGAAATACTGCCGCATTATAGTAAATATTATGCTGCTTTTATCACGTCAACGTGTACGCAGTATCGTATGAAATACGAGTTAGCCGTGTGAGAATTCTCCAGGCGCCCCGGGCCGTTTGAATCTGGCGGTCAGTGACTGCAACAATCTGGCCGCTAGGTGTTACTACTGTCGGGCTACATACCTACGACCCACAATGCACTGAGCTACGGCATGTGCCTTTCTGTGTCGGCCATTTTGTAGTTTCCTTGAGAAATTGTGTTGAGTTGATTCATCTTCTCGGTAAGAATTTTATAAGATTCTAAAACGGCGCGGCTCACATTGATCCAAATGATGTAGAGGATTGGGGGCAGATGCTTATGGCTAACTATTCATAGCTTGAGAACGAGGAATAAGGTTGCGTTTTTTGCGCACAACCGTGTGCGCTCACGGTACTTACACCCCGAGGAACGAGCCAGTAAACGAAGCTGCCGAGAACACCTATTGATAAAGGCACATGGAATCCGGGATTGTTTCGGGATGAATGGTGATTTCGGTAACGATATACGATACGCATAAGTGTACTGTCCAAGTGGTTGTCACCATATCTGCGTGCGTGAACGCGTTGGCCCGGCCAACGTCTCGCTCTATATTTGGCTAATCGCATCCAACATATTGCATATCTTGCCTTTTCAAAATTCTTACTTTTCATGCCGTAACCTTTCTCAGAGCACTATATCAGAAGGATACAATGTGACGTTTAAGTGTGAATGCTTGACGATCGCACAT
Organism: Andrena fulva; assembly: GCA_946251845.1. NCBI lineage: Eukaryota > Metazoa > Arthropoda > Insecta > Hymenoptera > Andrenidae > Andrena > Andrena fulva. The sequence goes on along the minus strand of OX276329.1, from coordinate 51,616,000 downwards.
TGATTCCGAACCAGGGCAGATTTTAGCATGTGGCACGGTTCGTACGATCAACATACAGTTTTTGCCATTTAATCAGAGCTAATGGGACGTGTCTCGCTTTCCATTATCATTCCGAGGCATCTAATTCACCTACAACGTACCGTGCGCCTCCGATTTATCCGAGTAATTAGTCAAAAACCGCCGTAGTACGCGAGGGGGGGGGGGGGGGGGAGAAGGGGGGCGCATGAAAAATCTGGCACCCTTTCTATTTTTACATTTATCATCCGTACGCAGCCCCCGAAGGGACTTAACATAAGTGAATTCATATAATTCGAAATACCCGTACGTACATGCATTTCTGCACGCACACGCACACAAATCGCCCGTTCGCCCATGCGCGCGCGTACACGCATACATACGCGCGCCGCGGCACACGTATTGCGTGCTATTGAACACGAGCGTGGCGCGGGCGCGCGAGCGCGCGCCTCGTACGCGCCGCACACGTACACATACCAATTACGTGCATGTCCCGCGGTACGCGCTCGTGTATGCATCCGTGCAAGTATATATATAGGTACCACAAGTGTATTACATCAGACTGGCAATGTTGTGTGTATATTACACGCTCTCGATCGTAGTCCCAAAAAGGATCCCTCCGCCACCGAGCTTCGTGCGCTTAACATTCGAATCTCCAATCTCTCCTGCATCACAGTCGACTAGTTCGTAACAACTGCGGAGCCTGCGCGCGTAAACTACGCGAGCAAGTATTTCGACAGCGCAGCCTCGTAAACGAGGAGAGTCGTCATCTTCTCGTCGCTCCGTCTTTCTATCATCGTTGTTCGTAGCATAAAGATTACATTGGGAGCTATGAAAATCGCCGCTCTAGTCTCGTCGTAATAGGACTTAGTTGTCAGCGCGACGGTCTGTTATCGAGAGACGGAACTTCGTTTCTCACGCTAGGTCCGAAGTTAAGCCCTTCACGCGATTACGACGCACGGCGGACGTTAGCGATCGCAGCGGCGTCGTAAACGATTGTATTATCAAGCGTATTTTGTATTCTCCGTAGGGTACGTGTACATGAATGGGGACATTGGGAAGCTCCCACCAGGGGCGGTTTATCCAGCCACCCCTGAGCCACTGGGTTCAGTCGGGGGTGCAATTGGAAACGCCGTGTCCAATCTGGAGTATAACGTCATGAACGGCGCTCCGAGCGGGAACGAATTAATCTTGGAGGCGTGCGTCGGCAACCTGGAGCCCGCGCCGCAGCATCCTATAGGTATGGGAGGTGCTGCGGGTTACGGCCCGGTGGACGTCGCTGCCTTAGGCGACGCGCCGAATCAACCTGCTCCGATGGCTGATTTATCCTCCCCCGGTATACCTCTGGAACAATTGAAACAGATGCTCTCTTCGCAACTCGAATATTACTTCTCCAGGTGAAGCCTTAATTCAGTGTTTTCATAGGCGCCGCACGGCGAGCCGCTCGAACTTGCAATCTCGACTCGTATCGATATTATCTACGGAGAGAAATAGGTCAAGCAATTGCGGAAAGTCTTCGTAGATAGAATTAACATCTACTCTACGTCTTTCCTTTAGAAATAATAGAATTGCCGCAGGTGGTAATTTTGAGTCCCTTACACGTTGTTGCAATGCGGCGTTAGAAGTTGCATCATTAATAGATAAGATAGTTGCAATTTGCTGCGAGATTACTATTTCCTTTTTGTTTCATTTCGTTCTACTTTTAATCAGGGACTCCTACCGGTACGTAAAATACCGGTATTTTTCGGTTGTATCTTCGTCTGAGACTTAATACCGGTATAACGCTCATACCGGTATTTCGCCAATACAGCTATACCGAAACCGATATCATACCGAAAAAGATAAATACCGAAAACAATCGGTTTTCGGAATTACCGGTAACCGAAATAAATACCGGTATTTTTTCGGTATTCTTCTCGGTGAACACCGAAACCTACCATGTTACTGAAAAGAATACCGAAAAAATACCGGTATTTATTTCGGTTACCGGTAATTCCGAAAACCGATTGTTTTCGGTATATATCTTTTTCGGTATGATATCGGTTTCGGTATTTATCTGTTTCGGTATGATATCGGTTTCGGTATAGCTGTATTGGCGAAATACCGGTATGAGCATTATACCGGTATTAAGTCCCTGCTTTTAATGCTTCGTTTTCCGTGGATAACAGAATTTTCAAAATTTATACGACTTAGTTTGATTAAAGTAGAATGTATAGTACGATGATTGATAGAAGTTTTAATTGATTTATATATATATATATATGCCATTTGATACGGTAACTGTACCGAAAGATTATTTATTTCTTCTTAACACAAGTTCACGTTTCATTGTATTCCTTTGCTTTCTCTTCGTTTTAGGGAAAATTTAGCCAATGATACATATTTATTATCGCAAATGGATAATGATCAGTATGTACCGATATGGACAGTAGCAAATTTTAACCAAGTGAAGAAATTAACAAAGGATATAAAGCTTATAACAGAGGTGTTGAGGGAATCGCCGAACGTGCAAGTCGACGAAGAAGGACAAAAAGTAAGACCTAACCATAAACGATGTATTGTAATCCTCCGGGAAATACCAGATAGTACTCCACTGGAAGATGTGAAGGTTAGGAAAGAAATATTAATGCGTTTTCCGTAGCGATAAGTTAGTTGATAACTAGTCGTGGTGGCCTTCGAGACGCTTCGAGTCACTTCGAATATTACTTGAATCCGAGTAGTTTTGATTGGTCTTGAAAGTATTGGCGGATTTTGAAAGCCTCTCGACGAGCCTTTCGTCTCTTCCTCCTTGTACGACGAATCGCCGATGTAAAGATGTTCCTGACGCGGGAATTGCTGGGAGGCGAAAGACTCGCCGAAAGCTTTGAAAAAGCATTTAAATCTGAATAATATTTTAAGCGATTTGAAACAGGGCAATGACTGAGTTGATTGAAAATTTGCAAGATAGTGGATTGAATGCTCATCACTGCTAGTTAGTAACTATTGTTATTCTATTTACAATTATGTACTTTCTTATATTTTCTTTATTTCCATTTCCTTTCTACTCGTCCGTCTGTTAAACATTGATGGAGCCCGATTTCTAATTGCAGAACTTATTCTCGGGAGAGGGATGCCCGAGGTTTATCTCGTGTGAGTTCGCCCATAATAGTTCTTGGTATGTAACATTTGAATCTGACGAAGATGCTCAAAAGGCCTACAGGTTTTTACGCGAAGAAGTGCGCGAGTTTCAGGTAATACACTATTATTAACATCCATTGTCGCTTTATTCTCTAATTATTGATGTGGCAAAAGTTCGATAGCATGTCGAAGATATATGTTTAAAAAATTCTATTGTATAAAACAATAATACTTGTGTACAATATATTTAATAATAAGAATCCAAGTACAACGGCGTATTGCATGCGAAAAGAGCCCGCCGAATCGTTTGACTTAAGCTCGCCTTTAAGCTGATATTAATGTTGAATCGGGCTAGAATAATTGTCTGGTGCAAAATTAATTTATTTGTACAGCACAGACAATGTAGTAGTCGAAGTTGATTTCCTCGATGGTGTTTAACGCTAATACATTGTTACTGTTATGCATAATTCAGGGAAAGCCGATAATGGCAAGAATTAAAGCTAAACCAATGAATAGGCTACCGATGCCAGCAGTTGCCGGGGTGGGCGGTATTAAAAATGGTTACAGAACTCCACCGCCACCGCCAGTTTACGATCCAAATAGTTATACAGCTGGGCAGCAACGCTTCCTCTACACAAATGGTACTACTATGCCACAAACCACTATGCCGCCATATGCCAATCAGGTTCATGTATACGTAAGTAGACTAATTTCTATTCTCGTGTATCATAAATATCTGTGTATTTGCGAGAAATATATGTGATTTACACGTGCAATGTATTTCTACGAATACAGATACTGCTTACTGAATTGTCATAGGACTTACACTGTAATTAAACGAAATATTGGACCACTTGAGTTATTAAAACTAAGACGCATTTAACAACTACGTAATTATAGTTACTAAACTCGGTGATAAGATATATATACTACGGTCGATAAGTCACTGGGCACATTGTAAATTCAGATGAGCATTGAGATAGTTTAAAGCAAAACGAAGGCGCTGCCGAACTCTAAGCGAAGCAAAGACAGACGGACTGCATAATTCTGGGCGTAAATTTGTGTCTGTCAAGCGACTGGCACTTTACCAAGCATTGATCAACCGTCGATGTAATCGGAAACAAACATCGAAGTCGCGTGAGAGCGTGAAAAAGAGAAAATTGTAGATTCGAGATAAAGATAGTTGGAGAGGTATATCGGAAAGATGCTTTTATTTAACTGTAATCGTTGCATCTTTATATCTATTGGCAATATCTAAACATGAATTTTATTGTTCGATCGCAATGTCGCGCAAGTTATCAGGATAAAGTGAAGTTGCGCGATTACCAAAGAGGATAACATTATCCAATGTAATTGTCGTTCTTCCAGAGAAGAGTGTGCTCAGTGACGTTGACAGTAATATATCTTTCAATCAGAACGTACATTTGTTTGGTGAAATAAACATCTTCGAAACAGTATATTTTGCAACGCCGGTAGAGTTCCGTTACCCACGATAAAGAACATGTTATATACTTTTTATAGCATCAACCGTTTTATCATGCTGGAATTATGCCTTGGGGACCTGCGAGTCCTGCTTATTTCGATATGTCAGGTGTTTTTACAATGAATGGTATTACACCGCATAATACGTTTAAACCACACAATACAAGATACAATCCCCGTCACAGGTATATAATTAATATTAATAATTACACAAATATGTACCGTTTATTATCATAGAATCCTTTAGCATCGTAGTGTTTGAGATGGATTGCTGCCTCTTTTCTTTAATCGTATATTTCTTCGGTAAAAGAGTACAATTGATTTCAATAGATCGCAAAAGGTATATAACGACGCGCGTTACGTAGAGTAACACGTTTCATTTTTTTTCTTACGGACAACTGCATGTAGAAAAAATGAACCGTGCTACTTTTCGTAACGCGCGTCGATAAGATATCGCACTATCTTTCGGACTATGTTTTACAGAAATAATTGAAGCTTCGAGTAGCGTAGACTAGCTTAATAGCGTATAAACTCGTTGTAATTGTGATGTATCATCGTGATGTGTATATAATTACGTGTGTATGATACAGAAATAAACAAAGAAACGGGTCTGAGAGACCAGGCTTGATGGACAGTGGCAACATGGTGCCGATAGGACGGACCTCACACCCGCCTATAAGCGGAGCGCCAATATCCTTAGGAGCATCGGTTCCGACCTTTACTTCGAGCTTGCCTACAGTGAAGCCAACTTCTTCTTCCTACCAGACCGGCACAAAGTTCCATTCCTCACACACAACCGTAGCTACCGGAGAGGTTCAGTATAATAGCAGCCACTCCAAGGGATCACAGGAGAGCGACGCGCAAACACTGGACACCGGCGTCCAATTCCCGCGCCATCGTATGCACCGCAGGACCAAAGATCAAGAATCATTGTCCAAGGCTAACAGTAGCCCTCTACCATCGGTCAGAGAATCTACCCCGGCCAGTAATAATAACACACAATGTAACCGAGGGGTGCAATTCGATCTGGAAGCTTCTGCTTTTCCTCCTCTTCCCGGCCTAGATGCTGATCTTGCAAAATCCCATAACGCTTCGGTAGAAACTATCGGCGCAGATTGTACGCAGTCGCAGAACAGGCTTTCAGACGTAGTTAAGGGCACGGCGAAATTGAAAAGCGTTAAAGAGAAAGAGCCCGCAGGATCTCCGCAGCAATATCATCAAAGTAACAGCAGTAGGTCGGCGAGCCCGGGGTCGAGTGCTGGTGGTCATACTGGTACGCTAGAGGCACCGACTGGTTCCGGCAGTGCGTCGGCTACTCCCGTTGTATCAACAAATACCAGCTCTAATGCTTCTGCTAGCAACAATGACTCCACAGACATCGCTCTCAGCACCATCACTCTCACTCCCCCGTCATCTCCTGATAAGTGAGTGTGCTTTCTTCTTATACACGCGCGCGCGCGCCCTGACACACACACCACGCCACACCATACACTGAAAGAGACATACACACACACACACACACACAGCCACGTACAGTATACACATATATGCATACTCATTAACATACATGCATGCATATACCACGTACGTACGTGTATATTTACATATTCTGTGTAGCTCATATACAATAACACGCAGGGTGAGTCACCTGACTCTGCCACCTTCAATTACTCGCGAACTGTTCGTCGTACAACAAAATGTATGTCGAACAGAAGTTGCATGGTGTCGAGGCCGGCGTACAATGTAGGAATTAGTTTTTTTTTCTTTGCCCCCCCGCGATTCGAAGGATTGTTGAACGTCGTAATTTAATTTTACGAGTAATTAACGTGGGCAGAGTTTGGTGACTCACCTTGCGCATACATATGTACGATGTTTATGTATATGTACGTACATGTCCCGTGTATGTGCATGTGTGTAATAGAACGTATATCCCATTCATATTGTAAAAGCAGATCGTTTAATTACATTTCTAAAGTATTGCCTATCATAAATTATTGTTAAAAGAAGTCTTTAATCGCCTTTCATGATATATTGCATATACTATGTATATATGTATAGATATACACACGGTATATTACATGGAGAGAGAGTTTATATATATATAAACACGCGCACACATACACACAACATCTGAATGACATATGTACAGGCAGTCGTATAGAGCCTGGGAAAAGATGCTAAGCTATGTTTAATAGTGTTGGCTGCATTATACGCGTGCTATGCTCTGTATGGTAGATGTGTACTAGTGAAAGTTATATAGTCCACCTATATTTTCATATCATCTATAAGAAGGAAAGGGAAAGATGTTCATGGTAGCTTGTTAGTTTCGGTATATATATATTTTAGTATGGTATTATAATAACGTAGTTGAAGTCCATGCTTATTTACTAATTCATAAATAGGACGAATGAAACTAGTAAATTAATTATTCTGAGGAAATAAGTGAGAATAACGTACGTAGGAGTATACATACGTTTCGATATTCGAACGTCGTGATTTTACGTTACATTAACAACAAGTAGTCAATGTACTATTTTTTAATCTGTCAATAACTTAACGAATATATTAATAAAACATACCAAACGATCTGTTGGAAATCTCCCGCTTTATTGTCATCGGTATCGTCGCGGGATTTATTAATATATTTATACGCGAACAGTTTGCCCTATTCAATGCAGATGCATGTGCTGGGAGATTCGCGAGTCGCGTAAAGATTTTGGTTTCCCGGGTTTCTTTCGTTAAGCTTTCCCTTTCTTAATCACGTTATACTCATATACGTAGTACAGTAAGGAGTAGGTGTAACTTTCCTAAATCTACCATTATTCTGTTATCCCAACGGTGGTTAAACTTCTAGGCGTGCTCAGTCGTTCGAATTTGCCATTTACCTTCTATTCATTGAATATATCATCTTTCCCATCGAGTGACAAGTTGTCTGATGCTGTTTGGAATGCCTCGCTAACGCGGTTCTTCTCGCGGAAGAACATATTTTTTTTTTTCAAATAAGAGCTGGTGCTCCCACTCGATGAAAGAGCAAACTTTAGCTTTAAAGCGTGAGATGCTCAAAATCGAGGTATTCGTGGTTGTTTCTTTTTTTTCCTTTTTTTTTTTTGGTAATGAGTATATCAGTACTAGGTAGTCAGAAACTTCACCATTCTCTTGTGGTTATTAATCTTAAATATGACAAAGTGTTGCAATGCGTTTGTATGCAAGAATGTATGCAGTACTCTGTGGTAGCACAATTTATTATATCTCTTGCCTGTACTACTGCGGCAAATGAACAATACAATACGGACTATTATATTATTCAGGGTTCTTTAATATAGGATTTTATTAATATTATTTTATTATGATTTCGTCGCCACCATCGTCATCCAACGTCTTCTTCCATTCTTACGATTATTGCCACAGGCATTACTAACACTACTATCGCCATTGGTCATTATTGTCATTGCTAATCTTCCGCACGACGATTATTGTTGGAGTTATAATTCTCATTGTTAATGGCAACTTTGCAAGTGCTATCGTCATTGTTCGGTATCGATTGGTCTTCTTAATCTTTTCATCCGCCGCTTACTACCAGAGCTATTATTCACTTCGTTGGCTGGCCGTTATTGTTATTAATGATTATTCCCCGGTACTGCTATTAGCGACATTATTAATTCGAACGCTTCTATCGTCACTACTACTGTCCCAATCGTCATTACAGGCACCATCATGACTGCTACTACCGTTGACGCTAATATCACGGTTACTTCTTTATTAGAAATTTTGTTATTGCTTCTGCTACCGCTTCCTAATACTATCGCCGCTGCCGATTGACACTATTTCTTTATTTATTATTCTTATCGCCCGCCGTCATCATTATCATTCCTGTGGTACCCGCTATCACTCTTGTCATAGTATCATCGCTGTTTTCATTACCATCACCGTCGTTGCTATAAACATCCATCATTGTCACTGTCATGATCACCATTGCTACTACTACTACTATTACTACTACTACTATTATCCATTATTATATTATTACGTTACGGTATATTATATTATATTACTATTACTATTACCTATTATTAATTGTTCATTTTCAAATTACTCTTAAAGGCATTTCAATTGAATTTTTAATTTTTAATATAAAATTAAGCTGTAATTTTTGGCACATACGAATATAATAAAAAGCATGGTTCATTATTAATGGATGACTATAGATGATTCATTGTCAGTGGAAGTAAATAAATGATGTGTATACTGGTTTGTTAAATAAGTGTTGCGATCTTGCAAGACCCGCTCCCTTAATTACGTAGCGTTGCGTTTTTCTTTCTTCTTTTTTTTTCTCTCGAATGGAAATGTACATAATAGTAACTATCCTACATTTGTGCATGGTACTTTAAGGCGCACAGTGGCAATTATCTAATCTGTATTGAATATATGTTCTATTGTACTTATGCACGTCAGGTTTAGTCCTTTATTATTGAAATGCACCGCTGACAGATCTGTAAAGACTGACGATTCGAACATGGTGAACGGAGTGGACGAGGCTGTCTCAAGTGCACACGCAGCGGAAGATTCTGAGCAAGTGACTAGGTGCGAGTGTAATGTCCCTACTGCCTCACAAAATTCCCAGTCACAAGTAGGCGTGACTTCTACCTTCCCTCTAGTAAGTACGCCGCAAACATGTTTCTTCCGATAAACCGATAATAAATTTTACGCCGAAACAAAATCGGATTCTCCTCTTTCTCTCTCCTCTCCCTTTGGAGATGAAAGATCTATCGCGCGTGCAATATATTACCGACGTATTGACATTAATTGCGTAAGAAATCAATGCTTCGAGCGTAAACCGTAAACTTGCGATCAGACTTCGACACTCTCTCTCTCTAAATTCTCAAAATTCCACGCAGTCGCTTGGCAAAATGATTATTCACGTTTCACCGACACAGTACTGTATGATGTTTTAGGATCTTACGAGGCCGAGCTATGCCCAAGTAGCACAACACTGTCGCGAACTACCTTGTACAAAACATAAGACAGACGAAAGGGATGGAAATGTGTAAATCAATATGTGAGTAAGAATTTTCCGATAGATCGCTTGCATTTAGCTCGGAAGACGTAATCGGACAAAAGACGCCGCAGTAGAAAGTATAGTGAAATCAGCGCCTTTGCAGATACTACCACAATGAATTTCAACAATTAGCTGTTATTCTACATCTGGATTGTATGGATTACGTACCATTGCTTTTATCCTACACTGGATATAGTGGGTATGAAGAAAACTTTTTACATTGTACAGTGACTTCGCCTACAATGAGTGTGGTATCGATTAAACTATGAATCATAAAAAATTATTTGAAGAAACTCTAATTCGCCGCATATTTAAAAAGGAAAAAAAAAATGATACGTTTGCTGGCAGGATAATACATTGTGTAGAAGAGTATTGTTATTGCTTTGGTTCTGTGATTTTGGAGGTACATATTTGTTAGCTTGTAAAAATGTTAAACTAAGGTAATTAATCTTTTAATTCCTTTCTCCTCTCCCCCTTCATAGCACAGGGCCGTAACTGGGAAATGTTTATCTTTGTGCCAAACCTTGCTATGTGCGTACAGCTTAATGAATGTTCAGAGTGCAACGAAACTTATCCTCGAGACAGAATTCTAATAAAACGAAAGGGAATGAGAAAGAGAATGTAATTTTCCAAAGCAGATAAACGAATAAGGATGCTTGAGTCCGAAAAAAAAAAAAAATGAGAGCCAATTTCTGTTCTCTCATAATTTTCTATGCTTCATTTAAACTATTTATAGGCGAGTTTCGCATACTTTCCAGAATATTGATGACAATTATAACCGAGTAATACAAACGATGCCAATAATTAATGTACAAACGAAATATCTACCGTGTCCGAGTTCTAGTTTTTCATGGGAAAGACTATAAACAATCAAAACTACAGGAACGCAAAAAGCTGCTCTGCGCGCGAGACATAAATTACTTACGGTTTCATTCTTATTTCTCGCGATTAGGTTTAATGACTTTTTTAAAAAAAACAAACTTATGTCAACGTTGAGAAAATCATAGAAATGATCGAGACGTGATGTAAACGTTAAATCTATCTTTAGAATGTTACCGAAGTATTGCCACATCGCCGTTTATTGTTAACAGAGATGATTGCAGCATTTTGTTATACCATTGTTCTATAATAACAATGATTATACAAGACGGGAATACTTGTATAATACCGGATTATCGTAACACTTCTCTAAGCTTACTGGCACATCGCTTCTCGGACGAGCCAAGAGCGATGGACGCGTTGGTCTGTTATATTTTCTCTCTTAGATTTCATACCCGCTGAACAAGCGACACTTTTAACGGCAAGAGTTATTATTGATAGGGTACATTCGCGGCGAAATTTACGGAGGAGGGGAGCGTTAATATATATATGTATTTTAATCGCACTATAATCATTATATTATAAGACAAAAGTATAAATTCGATGATATTTGTTCATGAAGCTATTGGTAGTTATTAAGACACAGTATGCACACGATACAGAAGAACAATATAACACAGGAAATTTATATTAGGACAATTAGTATATTCTGAAAATATAACATTCCATGTTGCCTCAAGTACATTCTAGTCTCCGCTAGAAGCTTTAAAAAAGAAATTCGTATCCCAAGTGAGATCGGAAGTGACGATAAACTACTTGTTGTTATTGATATTCTGGAAACGATACCTATGTAGATTTTAGTTTTGCGTTCATCTTAAAAGGGGGGAAAAAAAAAAATATGAAAATGAGATACATTGTTACGATGTTTCGGCACCTATTTACGGCACTGACTTTTCTTTTTAATATTACTGTTACATGAGATAACATACAATTTAGAATTATGCTTTGGCAAGTAATATAAGAGTTGTCAGAAATGTATGGTCTTTGAGCACACATTTAAGTGCCTCAAAATGTTGTGTATATTACAGGAGCTTGGCTTTAGATGTTATACAATTACATGTACCTATACATTATAGCAAAGAACGCATATGATATATTTGTTACTGATATGCGTACGGAAATCGAAACGATGAATGTTGAGGGAAAAAAAAAGAAGAAAGAAACCAATCTCCTGAACTATGAGACAATTATCAACGCGTATAATTATACTTTACACTTATAATACTGCCTTTTTAATTTCTTTTTTATATCTGAAACTGGATTAGCCACAGTGTTGGATGAACAGATAAAAATTTATTATCAGCTGTAAATGCATTAAGATATTATTTCCGTTTAAATCGTGGTGCTGTAAACACTTTGCTTTAGCCTCAGTCTTGTAGCACAACTTACATTAATTGTAATATCTCGATGATACCTTTAAAGTTTTGGTGTAACACGATTCGTTATATCGAGAGACAAATACGATAAATGTAATATCTACGCGCATAAATATCTTTTCATTGGTAAATTCGCTCGTTCGAACTCTAAAGCCTTAATATATCTTAACGTGATTGATTTTTATTTAAAGTCGATTTGCCATATCGTTTCTTTTCTTTTGTCTTATTATTTTTTTTTCTTTTATTTTTTTTCGAGCGTAGCATTTTATTCTAAATAAAAAATCTCGCGCATGTACGACATCCGAGCACATCTCGAGAGTGTAATTTTGAAGATATTAATTTTATTAGCAAGACACAATCACGAGAAAACATTGTTCAATCGATCAGACGAGCACAGCGAGCTCGGCGAGAACTCGAAACGTTCACGTTCCTATTGTTGAGATTATATCTATGTTCTGAAATTCGCGGCACTCTCTTCCCCCAAGCTTTCTCGATATTCCAATGAACAGGGCAATAATGTCTGCAAACGACAATTTTCAAATACATTAATTAATAGTAAAATCTACTTTTTACACTTGTATGAAAGCAGAAGCAAAAAAGGAAGAATGTATCGTTCCATAAATTACAAGTCATGCGCACTGTATTTTTGTCGAAGCAAGGTCATCATCTTTTTAATTCTATATGCATTTCTACGACTACGAAGTAAATATAACGGAGTGTAAGAGTACTTTATAATGAAACGCTGCAAGCGATTTGTCGACCAGTTTTTTTTTTTTGTTTTCCTTTCAGTTCGCATGTATTATAATACACACTCGCGAGAATTTACCGATAAAAAGATCCATATAAATACGAAAAAAAAAATAAAATACAACATATGTATAAAAAAGAATCGGATAAGCATTAATACTTCTCGATGATAGAATTTTAGAAAACGTAAACAATGTTAAAGTGATTTGTCTTACTTTATGCGTTACCCCATAAATTATGTATAGCTAATTATGTGTATGCTTTGAATATTCGTTTTAATTACCGCTACGAATTATATGTAAAAAAAAAGATTTTGAAAGTTGATTCCTCTCTATACATTGTCTTTACTAAATGTATGGAACTTAATGTAAGGAGCGTTAAACTGTTGGTATGTCGAATACCCGTGTACGATACAGAGTGAGAAACAAGAGACACGCCAATACCTTGGATCTTAAATGATCGCTTGTCTTGTCAAAAGAAAAAAGTGGAAAAAAAAAGTAATTAACAATTAACGGTAAACTACCTAGCGAAAAGAATGTTCAAGACGTTTAATTTTGTAATGCGAAAACGAACGAGATGTAAACCCTTCGGGCGCAAAGGGGTGTCGAGAGGATAAACACTTACGCTGATAATGTAATCAAATTAAGGTATACTATATATAATGATTTCGTATAAAAATTGTTTTCGATGGTCCAGGGTAAGGGTGACATACTGGGATAAAATTGTGATTGAAATGTATGAAAAAAGGTATATTAGAACTCCGTTCTTTTTTTAAATAATCCCCCGTCACAAGATCGTGGCTGATAAACTTACGTTAACTCATTCATCAGAATAAACTGTGATTAGATTGAAGTCCAACAGAAATACAATGTATAATGTACTCCGTTTCATAGGCTGCAGGCCTAGAAAGTCTGATTTTTTAACTACTATGAGAACTTGTGTATTATAATATGATCTATGACGTTTGTTTATTACTATGTAAAGTGACAAATTTCAAAATTAAACATTAATTACTGTTATTGGTTTTGCTTTTACTTTATAGCTTTTAATCACACGTTATGTTAGCATCATCGCATCTCCGTTTGTTAGAAATTGTATAGACAGCAATCTAGAATGGAACATGGCCTAGCATTGCGTATGAAAACGAAAAAAAAAAAACGAAATAAGGGAACGGCCGACGTAGCTTGGTGAACGCGGTGGCAATCGACGAGTCCGTGTAGATTTCGGGAGGAGAGTCGTTTCTGCATGTAACATTATTCGGGGCACGATGAAACTGCCAATACCTTTAACGCGAGAGACTGACAGTATCTTTACACAAAATGCGGATTTCGTTGAAATTATGGCACTTCTTGCGTCTTGTTTCCAAACGAATGCGAAGATTATCTGGATATGTAAAACTGAAGCCGGGGACCTTGTACGCCGCAAAGGAGCAAATCGAATTATATACACGTTTAATATCGGTTATCGATCGAAATAATTCACGAGACATTCGGACGTTACCTCGTTAACAGTGTTACGTTAAAATTAAGGAAATAGTTGTTGCATACTTTCTAGTCGATCTAAAGATCCTTTGAAGACTCGGAAAGGTTCCATTGCTGCGCCGTTCGACACGAACAGATTGTAAGGAATGGGTATTACTTAACGTTAATCGCGGAGCAGAGCCTTAGAACGAATACCATTTTGCGAGATATAACATCGATTAACGAATAATGATGCACTGTCATAATATGTAATTGATATTGTATTTCTCCATTTTTCCTCACTTCGAGTGTGAAAACAATGGTGCGCTGCTGCTAAGGGTTAACGTTGAATATCAGATATTTTGTTCTTATTGTTTCAAGCAAACTTGTTTGTAGCAAACCACATAGTATGGCGGTATATTTCTTTTTGTCTAAAGGTACTGTTCCTTGTGCTGAGAATCATTCATTCGTTTGCAATTGCTTCTTGCGCTTTATTTATACGAAATTCAAGCAACTCGACGCCACGACAGAAACGAATAGACAGTAATGACAAACGATAAAGTCAGCTTGATAATTCCTGTATGGGCACCATCGGGAATAAATCGAGTTGCGCGCAAGTGTCTTGCAAGTTTCTCTTGGAATCGCGACTGCGGCGTGGAATTGTTCTTCGAACGATCAGTTATTTAAGTAATCTACGCATACTCTATAAGTACTCGCGAACGCAACGTTATTTCGATTTGTGCGATACAGAGTTTCACAATTATTTCCTAACGGTGACGACACCGAAATATTTGTAACTGCTACACTGACCATGTTCGCAGATAAATTTAGAGTAAAATTGTAACTGTATATGAGTGGACTAACGTAATTAATTAATGGTCTATTGTTTGAGACATCGGTGCATAAAAGTAAGCATCATTGAAACGGCGACAAATACTTTAATATGTATATTTATAAACTACTTTAAAGAACGAACATTCCTGATTGAAATCCTTATCTGTTGTTACTCTGCGTTCTTTCGCGCGTAACGTAATGCGAGGCATTGAAATTGCGGCGGAAATCACGAATGTGTAAATAAGATTTGTTTATCACAGTGGGCACTGGACTACAATGTCTAAACTGAACGTTTCCAAAGATGTACGAGAATTTTGCGCCGATATGTTCTTCACCGCACGTTCGCAGGCATTTAATTCTCTCTCTCTCTCTCTCTCTCTCTCTGTCCAGAAATTGAAGTCTTGTGTTACGAAAACGTTTACGCAGGCCATGTCACAGACGGCGTTCAAACGAAAGATTGTATCCACGGGTGTTTAATCAAAATGAAGTTCTGAGGAATGTAAGAACGCGGTACCTCTTAAATGTTCGAACTCGCTACACAGCGGAGCTAATATATCTCTACCGTTTCTCGTCAGAGTACATATGTAATTAACATCTAACCGTCAGATATTTAGTAACAGTTAGTTGAGTTTAAAGCTGCCAGTTACAATGACCGTGAGATTTTATACGCCCTGTACAATTTCAAGTAACAAGTATACCTATATGCAATATTTTTAAGTAACAAACGCATAACTAATATACATATATATACATAATACTATACATATGAAAGGCTCGCGTTACAAAGTTACAAGCGTAGGAAACAGCATCTCGAGGAAGGATTGTGTGAAACGTGACACGAGTTATTAACAAGAACATATACGAGCATACATACTCCATCGTTATAAAATCAACATCTACATTCGGGTCCAAGGAAATCCATTTACAACGTTCCTGCTGTTGCTTATAAAAGACGTTATCAATCTTTTCCGTGATCCAACTGATTTCCTTATAGTATTAGCGATGCCATGGCCTTCCATTAAATTTACAAATGTTCGCTCGGAGACTCTGCTTTGGAATGATTTACGAACATTTCACAGGGCGAGTATGGATTTCGAATTCGCCCTCGGCCAACGATTAATTCGACACCCCGCCGTTTAAGTTCGAAGCGAGCGATAAGAAATAGGGAATTCCACTCGTCGATCACAGCGTTGCTCTTGCATACTCGTAATACAGCGTTATACGGTATATATCAGTTATGTTGCGGACAAACTCGTTGTACGTTCAGTGCCTTTCGACATATTCATAAGTATGTAAACGATCAATGAATGCTTTTGTATCTACCGGCATCTTCCGATTTCCGTGTAAAGGAACTTCGCACGATTCGAATCGACCTGTCGAGAAGCTCTTGTATCCCCTATCGGCTGGAACGGAGGATCTTAAAACACTGATACGCTTGGCCGAACATTGGCTTATTCCCTGTATACTACGAAACGCAGGAAGTAAATCAACTCTCGAGCTCAAGCCTATTTACCTATACATACATCATGAATACATACATGCATACATATTATAATTTAGCGTTAGTGTGCTTGATTTAAAGTGCATAAGTTTTAAAGGTACACGCATATTTTTATAAATGTATTGATACGATAGTTTACTATATATAGGGCCAGTGTCCCTTAAGTCCTGAAACCACGAAATATCTCCCGCTGTTTCTCGCGACGTGAGAGATGTTCGCGGAGGGAAGTGTTCGGCCCAAAGGGGCTCATACGATGGGAGCTATTCCTCAGGGGTGCGATTGACAAGATCCCAATCTCCCTCGAGCTTGTTTTCGAGTGAAATCTATATCCCTATTTTGTATCTACAGAAAGGCAGGTAGCAGCACAAATTCAGTCGTTTATATAGAAAACTGAGGAGACGAAGCATGTTGGTTGGATAATTTTTTTCTATCAAATAGCCTTAGAATTGAGTATTGTAACTCGAGAGAATGGTTAACAAATGAATTGATAAACATCTCCCGTGTTGCCATTCTGTTTTCGAAAAGTGCTCCCGCTTCGTTGAAAAGCAAACTCGAATTTATTGGTAGATCTCGGCAACCGTACTGGAGAAACAATTTGTCTGTCGTATGAGCGCAGCAGGGTGGAAGCATCCCTCCGCCCTTGAGCTTCTCTCGTGTCCTTGGAAACGATGGAAATATTTCGAACTCCAGTCTTAGATATCTTATCCTGTATATGTATCACGTATACATACTCGCGTACACGCAAGGTGTATAGGGAATGCGCAAGAACGATATGCGATCTATGACAAACGATATTATATATATACATAAAATTGTATCCTATAAAACGTAAAAAGAAAACGATACAAAGCTATATGTATTAGCTATGCATATTAATTCGTGGTGCAGCGTATAAAGTCGTAATTCAACTGCACGCATACTATTACGTCTGGTGTGCGAACATTTTTGATGTTCTGTAATCATATATTTGTACATACATAAAAGGTTCGTTTGTTGCGTCCATTATGTGGTTAGAGACTACTTTGTACATAATATAAATACACAGTGAATGAATGAATAAATAAATAAATAAGTGTACCAAACTTTAAAAATATTCTTTTTATTGCTTAACAGTGATCAGGTACATCGAATTTGGGCGGACATATTTTTCAAACATATTCAGCATTTGCAAAACAAATGTAAAAGGTAATATATACGGAATAATTAGTAAGATTCACTCGGCAACAGCTCGAAAGTGATCTTCAGCAGGCCCGGATTAAGATTTTTGGGGCCCGGGGCTATCCAACCTTCGAGGGTCCCCCGTGGTTGAAAAGCGGGGGGGGGTGGTTAACAAAAATTTTAACAATAACGAGTTTAAATTGCTTAGAACTGAAGGCTTAGAACGGGGCCCGGGGCTACAGCCCCCCGTAGCCCTCCCTTTAATCCGGGCCTGATCTTCAGAGATATAAATGAGTTGACGAATTCCTTTCTATGATTGTCCTTTATAAACAATTATACCTACCTACTTATTTACATGCTACCTTCGCGCTTCTGTCTATGATTTGAATTTCAAATAAATTACATCGAAGTTAAATCGAGCAGAAAGCATAAGCGCAGCGTAAACAGAGTAGTAAATTCCGGTTTCGATCATCCCGTATCTTCCGCGTGTAGAATTCCAATTCTTCTACCTCCTATATTTTTCCAGAAAATGCGCGGCGCAAATAATAGCAAAGTAGTTAGGGATCTTTATTAAATACTCGCCAAGCGAAGCGAGAATTGAATCAGATTCAATGGGACCGAGCCAATAGCCATTGCGTTTTAAAGTAATCTCGATTTGAGAAGTACAGGCTGATGTTTCGTGCGCAATTTTCATTTCACCATCGTCGCAGATAATTATTTATCGTCGTTCGCCGAATTGCCATTCAAGGGAAATTATTGCAGACCGCATTCTTCATGGTCCGATGATCGAGAAGTATGTAAATATAACCTGCAATAATAAATCCACCAAATGTCCGATTGACGCTGTTAAAAACGGTCCACTGCGTAGTCGACGAAATGATAAGGAAATATAACACTTAGTGCTCTCGGTAAAAGATGATCGCACGATTATTACAGTTTAGAGGGCGAAACTAATTGCACGATAAGATGTGTAGAATGAATTTCTGTCTCATCATCGTAACTCGTAATTTCTTCCGACAGCATCTGATTTGCAAACAGATCGATCACTCTTTCCTAAAGGTCGCTTCTTGTTAAACAGGATCTGAAATGAAGTATTCCACGTCGCCGCCGGTGAGCAGGTGCAATTCACCTGGGCCAAGCGAATTGGGCTCGAACTTACCAATGCCAGTAACATACAGGTACAAAATGGTGTTTCCATCTCTTTAACTGCTCTCTACAAAAGAAACATTGTTCCAGGCAAGACTGTATGGGCGCAGCGACGAAATGCTACAAATACCTGAGGAAACTACTAAAGTTCGAGCAGATGGATTTCGAGTTCGCCTTGTGGCAGATGATCTTCTTATTTATATCGCCCCAGAAAGTCTATAGGAATTTTCAAAGTAGAAAGCGTACGTTGTCTTGCTCCGATCGCGAGAGATCTCTACGACGCTTCCGTCTCACACGCGACGAATCTCATTTCAGAAACGAAATCGCAGTTCGCGAGAGACGATCCTGCATTTATGGTGCTACTGATCTGCTGCCTGTGCATATCCTCTGTCGGCTTCACTATAGTTCTGGGATTAGGATTCCTCCAATTTATAAAGCTACTGCTTTATATGATATTTATCGACTATCTCGCGGTCGGTCTAATAGTAGCTACGATATTCTGGTAAACTTCGAATCTGCGTCAACTGCGAACAGAAACGTCCGTCGTATGTTAACAGCTTCGTTGTTCGCAGGTTTGTGACGAATCGTTACTTAAGAGTGGACAGAACTCAGGACGTAGAATGGGGCTACGCGTTCGACATCCACTTGAACGCGTTCTTCCCACCGTTAGTCATACTTCGTATCGTACAACTTTCTTTATACGGTGAGACTGTTTATATAGGCAAAATACCTTTACATCCTCACCTTACGCATCAATCGCTTGCAGGTCTTATAAATTACGATACATTCTCATCCCGATTCGTTGGAAATACAATCTGGTTGACTGCCGCCATCTATTATATTTACATCACGTTTCTGGGTTACACGAGTGAGTGCGGATCCAATATCGAAGGGCAGAACTGTGCCGTTGTAGTAGGGCTCTTACTTTTCGCGGGTTTCCGGTTACCCGGGTACCCGGTGAACCGGGTCCTACCCGGGTTTGCGGGTAATACGGTTACGATTACCCGATACTCGTGTTATACGGGTAATCGACGAAATACCGGTTATTGCAGTGGATCGTAACAAACCTCTTATTATACCTTTTTGTTTCATGAATATTGTTAGTTATAAATTATTAGTAATATTGCAAATTGCTTCTGCGCTGTCATCCTCAGTTTTTGAGAAATTCGATTTTGAAAAAAACTGCAAATTTGCGCAGACAGTAATGAATAACTATTACTGTCTCGACACAAAAGATGTTCAACGTTGAAAATTTGCATTTTTTTTTTCAAAATCGAATTTCTCAAAAATTGAGGATGATAGCGTCAAACAGTTTGCGGATTCGTTTTCAGCGCTCCAAAACATATAAGAAACGGCTATTAAATGTTACAAGTCCAGATGGCTGTCGAACTGTGTTACCCGTATCATACGGGTATCGAGTACCCGTAACCGTATTACCCGCAGACCCGGGTAGCGCCCGGTTAACCGAGTACCCGGGTCACCGGGTATCAAGAGCCCTACGTTGTAGGTCACGAAGCGAGAATTACTAAGGCGGACGTGTTTTTGTTTCAGGCATCGAGATACTTCATAAGACGCACGTAATTCTATCGACGTTGCCGATAACGTTGCTGATATACATTATGACGTTGTGCGCAGGTATTAACATCAGTCATTTAGTTATGGAATTTTATCATCATCGAGTTGTCTAAGTAAACGCCTGTTGTTTTGTAATAAAAGTTTCTTTGAAATTAACAGACCGTCTTGAAATCACACGATAATGTACAGTTCGACGCATCAATATTCAGGGTGTGTAGTCGTTACTGCGTGCGTACCATCGTAGACGCGTGTTTATTTTTTAAAAAGATTGTATATAACATTTTTACATTGTCAAATAGTAGAATAGTCGAAAACAATTTCTATTCGATATATATATATATATATACAATACGTAGATATGTAATATAAATAATACAAACTATGTCGTAAAAGTATCTTACTTAATATAAATCTTCTCTTAATCCTTCAGGCTGTCAATGAGTATTGTTAACAAATGCGGAATGATTAGCGCCCGTAGCTCACAAGGGAAGATCCCGAACCTGGAAGTTCAAAGAATTCTGAAATTCTGTGAATATGTAGGGAATTTCCTCGTGACTATAACGCAATCTTTGTTTGCTGCTCAAATTCACTGTAACGAGGTGTAATTGACCCCTGAAGATCCGGTTATTTTCCGATTTTGTGTTATAACTCGTGAACTGTAAAAGACTTTGTTTTACCAAATGATAGATCTAATTGAAAGAAGTAACTTTTGCGTTGAAACTTTTTTTCTATCTCTTACAGCTCGCGAGTTATAACAGAAAATCGGAAAATAGCCAAATTTTCAGGGGTTAATTTCAGCCCTTCCGTGTGAATTTGGGCAGCAAACAACAATTGCATTGTAATCGGGAGAAAATCTTCTACATATTCACAAAGTTTCAGAATTTTTGGAATTTTCGGGTTCGGGATCTTCGCTTGTCAGTACCGAAAGGATTAAACTATCGAAGGGCGATAAAAGTATTAAAAATTTCTATTTAACGTATTAAAAGTACCAAGTTTTATAAGAGTTTCGGTTGTTGTTTTAACGTTGAAATGTCTAAGATCTTACTGGGACAAGTGGTCCTAGGCGTTTGATTGAAAGGGAAACGCAACGTAGGATTACTTTTTGGATTTGTGAATTTTAAATCAGCCTTCGGAGGTGTTTGGACCTGTACTTTGCCGATATCTGTAAAGCGAAGAGAGTAATTCATTAATCCGAAAGCATGCTGTATACGTTAATCGACAATTATTTAAACTCCGCCTTCTACCTTCCGCTTGAACGTTGTTCTTTCCTGGGAGCAGCTGATATCTCTCTAAATAACGCATCGTAGCGAAAGACATGTTTGTTCCTTGCACATTGCTGACCATAAGATGCTTCACGGCTGCCGAACCTTGCCTCTGCACGGCTACTTCAGCGAGCTGCTCATCGGTTAAATACTTCAGAGCTAGCGCCTTCATATGCATACTGGTGTTCGTTTCGTTTACAGCGCTCGTAGTTTGCGTCATGTTCGCTTGGTAATCCAGCCGCGGATAGAACGATAAATCAAACGCCATCCTGTCAAATAAATTATTCAACTTTATTCGCTGCGTATAGCACAAGCTCAGTTATCCAAAGATGTTATTAGCGACAGAATGTACAAACTTTCGGGGCAACGAAATTTACAAGGAGAGTATTTTAGGTGTCCGCCTCCGATCATTTTGATTTTTCGATATGTTATAGGGGACCGAAAAATAAGAAATACGTGTTTTTTTATTTTTCCCCGTTTTCATATTGGGGGGGGGGGGGGGGGGGGGGGGGGGTGAAAACTGAGTTCAAAGTTAGGGGTGAAAAATCATTTTTGTGGACTTTTTGATAATCTGGTGAGTCAGTCATATTTCGCATTCAAAGACACAAAATTCGTCCATTGACACTATTCCCCTATCTCTAATAGTTCTCGAGATATTCCACAAAAATGAGTTTTTAACCCTAACTTTGAACGCAGTTTTCACCCCCCAAATATGAAAACGGGGAAAAATAAAAAAACACGTATTTCTTATTTTTCGGTCCTCTTTAACATATCCAAACATCAAAATGATCGGAGGCGGACACCTAAAATACTCTCCTTGTTAGATAATCGAGTTTACACGATAATAAGAAACCGCAGGTACAAAACATACTTGTTACTATTGTTCGATTCTTTACGCTCAGGATTTTCGCTCAAACTGATTCCAAGCTTTTTAAGCTGTTCTAACGTAGCAACTTTCACGGTATCCAATACCGCTCTATTGTCAGTCTCATCTCGTTCATTCTGATTCCCTTTCTGTTCATCTTGCTGATCGTCATCCGCGACGCAAGAATTTTGTAGCAATTGATTCACTTGCCCGAGGACGTTGTTATAAAAAGTCCAGCCCACTTTAGAACTGCGCTTGACTTTCTCGCTATCATCGTCACTGGAGTACTCGTGCATGTCAACGTGAATGCTCGGCTCCGGGGTAGGCGGCCTCTCGTTTATTCTTAAATCACCGCCATTCAAAATCAAGCTGTCTTCGATGCAGCTGGCTCGTTTCGTAACGGTAGCCTGTCCTGATTTTTTATAATCTTTGTAGTACTCGGTTGAACTGTTTACAGAATTACTCGCCGGTACAGAATCGCCGTCCCTCTCCATATTTACCTTCGCGAACTGTTCCGTACGAGTGGGAACGTTCGCTTTGCGGCCGGTATTTCCCGGAACATTATAGTCTACAGCTTTCTTCTGCACCGCTGGCGTTCTTACAGTCTCGTAATCTTTCGCCCCTTTATTAATTCTTTCCAGACGCTGCTGCGTATCATTCTCAGTCTTATTCAATTTCATGCTTACGTCTTTGCATACTTTCGGAGATTCGTATCTATGAGGATCCGTTTCCCTTCGAGCGTCTATAGAAGCCTGTCTCTCGGAATCCTTCATAGAAGCGCTCGCGTTTAAATTGCTGCTTTGCTGTTGACTAGACGACATATAACTCTCCGAGTCTTCGACTATATTTTCCAACTGCGCGCTGGGTACTCGGGCGAAGGAATTCTTGTATCTTCTCAAAGACTCGCTGGAATCGCAGAGACCCGCGTTGTTGCAGATCTTTAAATTCTCATTCTTCTGCTGGCCGTCTTTCTTCTCGTAATCATCGATGTCCACCGCGAACGGACTATTTTGCACGGTGAACTCGAAGCTCGTCATTACGCCGATAGAGACTTTCTGCTCCATAAATGTCTTTCTCGCCTGCGCTTCTGGTAATATCGGTTCGTCGTAATTTGCATCTTCGCGTTCCTCAGAATTTTCTTCCCTTCTGCTGCCGCAGTTTCCGTTTTGATACACACTTCGCCGCGGCTCCTCTGGCTCTCTGATATAACTACGTACACCCGCGGCGTCCTCATTGGAGCTTGCGAATACCTTATCGCTCTGCGGCAATCGAGATAAACAGGAGCAAGCTTTCCTCTCTTTGAAACTTTCCTCTTGCATTCTTAGCAATCTATTTACTTGTCCCTGCAAAGATTTAATTTGCTCGCTTTGGCTGTTTATGATCTGTAATAAATTCTTCATTGTTTCTTGGCTGTCCGTATTGTAAGTGGGGCAAGGATGAAGCTGGGGAAAGGGATAGGCGTTCACGTTGAAATAAGGATACGGTTGTCCTACATAGTGCGGCAATTGAAATTCATTTGTCTTTAAAGCACTCGGATTAGCCGTTAGATTCTGTGCAGACGGATCGTTGACCGGATCGTCGTACGATACTTTCTGTTGCTCGGAATGACGAGTTCGGGATTTCCCGTCGTACGATAACGGAGGATATTCCTGTTCGTTCGCGGCGTATCTATCGCCATTCGTGCATGCGTTAATGTTACGTGGTACGGGGGATGCGACGTCAACGTGTTTCATTGGTTTACCGCTCTGAGCTCTGATGTTCTGTCTCTTCTCGATATACGCCGCTTTGTTCTCGCACGTTTCATAATTACGTTTAGACGAGTTATCAGCGATTCTATTGGGCATTCGTTGCTCCGTATATCTTGCGCCGTTATAAACATCCTTTCTCGGAGTATAATTCCTTCCTCTAGATTCTTTTAACGCATCTGTGGCAGTATTCTCCGGCGAGTAAGTTTCTGGGATATAGTTGCGGCTACTTTGTACTTTCTGAGGAGTCGCACGATTATTAACGGTGGAACTCGGAGGCCTCCACGAGTAATTCTCTTCCTTCCATGCTGCGTACGATCCGTTAGAAGTTAGCGCAGGCGAAGCATTGCTTCTGTGGATCAAACCTTTGAATTCTGCGGGCGATGCATGCAAACCCTTGCGATCT
Organism: Andrena fulva; assembly: GCA_946251845.1. Lineage (NCBI taxonomy): Eukaryota > Metazoa > Arthropoda > Insecta > Hymenoptera > Andrenidae > Andrena > Andrena fulva. The sequence goes on along the minus strand of OX276329.1, from coordinate 51,591,376 downwards.
ACGCTTCTGCAGCTTATAGGTTTGTCGAATATTAAAGAAACTTCAGGAACTGACGGCACCGCGAAGCACTGAAATTATAAACATTTATAATTTGTAATGCAATTATTCTCTTTGAACATAATCTTGAAATATTTTAAGAGTTTCGTTACAGAAACGTAAATATTATTCGTAGTATGTTTACAGAACAATCCTACTAGGTAATCATAAACTTCTAATGCAAATAATTTGATACTATGCAATAGGAACACAGAGGTAAGAAATTTTTGCTTCTACTTTTTCGTAAATTATCTACTATCTTTAAAATTAATTGCATATTTTATTTGGTAAAGGAAACTTACATCCAGCTTGGAAGCAGGCTTCGGCGTAACTCTTGGTTCGAATTCGTCTTCGTCATTACGAATCTGATACATACCTTCGATCTGAATTAACAGTTTTGAAGCATGGAAATACTTTATCCTTTCGACAGCGTTTTATGATCCGCTTGTTCACAGTCTATCTTTCAACAAGTTTTATATCTTTAACTGTCTTCAACGACTGTTTTCGTTTATCATACTTGCGTTTCGCTATGTAGAAATTAATTTCAAACAGAATTGGTTGACAAGTGTGAAGTGATGCGAGATAAAAGCGACTGCAACCAACTTAACGCGATAAATTTTAGTAAATATGCGTCGCTCTAAGTAGGGCAGGGATGGTCTGGAATTCCTAAATAAATCCGGGATAAATAAATAGGGGATTTCACATCTTTTTTCTCCTCTCTCTCCTTCGGGTCCCAGCCAAAGAGTAGGTATAATAAGAGGCGTCAACTCCGGGCGGAACCTTTGAAGTCCTTGCTTGACCTTGGCATTTAAATTGGTTGTCTATTTCGAGCGGGATATTCAAATCGACTAATAGCGAATTCGGTACCTCGCACTGATTCCGCACTGGTGCCAGAAAATGACTTGGATTGGTTGTTTCTGATAGAAACGAAGATAGCTCTATAAGAATCAACCAATCCAAGTCATTTTCCGGCACCAGTGCAGAGTCAGTGCGAGGGACCGAATTCGCTATAGGGTATGTGTCCCAATTACGGAGGGTTTAAGCCAGTTTGCGCAATCATATATTAATTAAACAATACTGCTACCTGAATTTCATATTCTGAAAATTAATATCTGTTGGTGAACAATTCTTCTTTATGAAGGACTTCTTTTTAAGTAAAAAAAAATAAATCTTTGTAATGTATTTAATTAAACAAAAACAGATGTTTTTGTTCCTATTACGGAGCCCTGAAAACTGCGCCGTCCGCATTACGGTGCCCCCATTACGGAGCCCGCCCGTATAAAGGTCTGCGCACACATATCCGTTCCGTCTCAGTTCCGTTCCGGCGCAGTTCCGGCGTGCCAGTGGTAAGAAGAAGAGGGGCGTAGAGGGTCTCTTCTTCTTACCACTGGCACGCCAGAACGGAACTGACACGGAACGGATATGTGTGCGCAGACCTTTACGGTGCCCCCCATTATGGAGCCTATCCACATTTCGGTACCTTTGAATGTCGCTCCTAACGTAACTTTTCTGAAATATGGTTACCTAGAGCTATTTTGATTCATGTTTCCAGATCCACACACGCACTTCGCTTTTGACAGTTTGGAACAAAAATGAGGTTATGACGAAACCACGCTTCTGGCTTCGGGGCTCCGTATTACGGACAAGATTGAAAATCTAGCGGTATTACGGAATTTAACTTAAAAATAAAAACAAACAAGTTTGTAGGTGCTGAATTTATTGTTTTTAATTACATTAAACCTTTTTAAGATATATAATATGCATTTTATACGGTGAAAACAGTGTTTATAATTGATTTATATGAAATAGTTCGGTACAACATTTCTTAAGGTTTTGGACAAGAAATGCTATTAATTCACCGAAAGCGTGTTACGCATTTTTTTATGAATACTTATAATATTATGACATATTAAAATTGTCGTTTTTTACTTTGAATCTTGTTCGTGAATATTTGAATTTAATTAAAAAAAATTTGTTTACGTTTGTTTATGCATGGATTTTGTTTCATTGATAATTTTAATAGAAAGGCTCCATAATTGGGACAGGCTCCGTAATAGGGACACTTACCCTAAATGTACCTTACCGCAATTGGCTGATTATTGCCGAAGCTTAGCGATCATTGCCGAATGGGCATTTAAATTGGTTGTCTAGTGATTTCCCTAGGTTATTTCTGTCCTTGTCGAGTGACGGCCTCTTATTATACCTCCTCTTTGTCCCAGCTGCAAGCGGCGCACGGGGAGAAAGGTGGTCCACCCATCTTTCCCCAGTACACCGCCCCGTGATGCTTAACTTCGGTGATCTAACGAGAACCGGTGTTTCCATCACGGCCACCGCCTCTGGTCATTATTGGTGTAAAAATCGACAAAATATTGTTAGATCCAAAGTCAAAAATCGAAACATCGATTACTGACAAAACGGCCGCGTGGCGCTCAGTGGCGCTGTGATCCGCGCCATGGAACCTCGTGTCGTAGATGGGAATGCCGTTTTCCGTAGCGCATCTCGGCTGGCAGAAGTGGGGTGGCCACCTATTTTGTTCGCCAGTGTATATATTTCATCCGCAAATGATAAATAATTTATTGCAACAGATATATACATTTTTTGAAGAATCCACACCGAATAGCTGATCGATGAATATCGCACAATTTCATCTCCTATATACGAATTATCTTACAACGAATAATCACGAATAAAAGCAAAGTCTACATCGAGTCGTTGTCTTAAAAAATTTCAAAATTTCAACGAAGGTCAGTGTCTAAAATTCTTATCGTTTTTTGGGAGAGTTATTTTCTTCTTTCAATACTCCCTCTCGTGTCTGTTTTACCAGGTGAGGATTAATTGGATATGCGTGTGTCAGTGTGTATGTATGCATGAAAACGATATATTGCACAGTGCACCAAATTGGCGGATGACTGAAATTTTACACTACATATTATTAGGCAAGGTATAAGTATGCTTTTAATTAACCACCGTACCTAATTATCATCGCTCGCCGATCGCGGAGAGAAGCTCGGGAATGCCCGACCGACACCGATATCGAGATCATTAGTGTTTGTGGCGTGGTATTTTAAATCTATGTCAGAGTTGTTTGACCTGCGATATCTTAGAATTCTGATACCGTCGGCCCTCGAATCCGTGTGCCCGATATGCCCCGCAATTAACAGCAATTCTATTTGTCGTAGGTAATTCTCATCCTGCCCAATGTCAAATTACACAGCAGTGCTCTTGTAACGTAGAGAATTAATACATGGACATATGCCTTCCACAATGACACACATCGTGACACTTTAATATATCATCAAGCGCAACAATTAATCCTTTGTTCCGCGACGCGAATGTATGAATTTATAAATCCTCGCTACTGTTACGAACGGACAATTTCCTCGCGTCTGTGTCCGAGAGATCGTACCTTCCTAACCTAAATGTTACCAAACTAATTCGCTAAAGCTTTACTATTCTTCGAACGCGCCGTATAATTTAACGCTAAGCTTCCCTTACTACGCAGTCGTCGACGTTAAATTAATACTCGGCGGACGGGTGTGCTAATGTTAATATTTCCTGTTCGTCAGGTTATGGTGATCATGGTACCGTACTATATTGCGCTTTAGAGGAAACCGTTAACAATTAATTTCCATCGGCCCCAAGCGTTTCGCAAAAGAAGGAAGAGAAGACAGACCGCACGATGTTCCTATTTCACACGAACGATACGATACCGGCAAAACAGGAGATGCGTTTGAAAGAGGCCTAGTTAGTCATTAAGGTTTGTATTTATCTGTATGCGGTAGAAAATAAAAGAATTCGCCTTGACGATTATTTAAAGACGAAGATCGTTCGATTCCAGCATCTAGTTTCTCCTCTGGTATGGTGGCTGTGCAATCGTTTATTTATTGGAATTTAATTAATACCGAAATAAGCGACTCTCTTTTTATGAAAGCGATATCGACGAGGTGCTTGTATAATACACGCTAAAGGATGGCAATAATTCATTTTCACGCTTTCGTCCTTAGCATTTGATGGCCGACACGATGGTAAATGCGCGTCGTTCCGAGTTACGCGTTCGTCGAGAAATCTACATATGCTAATAGGTGTTTGTGTTATGCGCAGGATGCATCATGACATCGTCCTTCAGGGATTGTAAATAGCGATAGTATATATATATCTCGAAGGCAGCAGATAACGTAGGAAGATGGATAGCTCGGAGTACGAGACTGTACGGAACATGACGCTTTTATTCTTCTTCGAGCTTCTCGTGGATAAATGCGGCCCGCGCACGCTGCACGATCTAAGCTGCCAGTTCGGGGCTAAAGGGTTTACGAAAGAAATGCGCCAGATAGCTGGTGGATCTCAAAGTGGCCTTAAGAAATTCCTAGCTCAATATCCGATGCTGTTTCTCATCAACGGCGATTACGTGTCCGTGAACACCTTTCAGCAAGTGGTGGAGGAAGAGAACGGATGTAAATTAAGCGGTAAACGCGATTACGCGCGAGAGGCTGTAGAATATTTTACGAATAAGTTGCTGCAGTACGGAGTAGGTACGGAGGTACCGATTAAAAGTCTTCTGGGCCATCGGTCCCAGGCCTCCCCGGAAGTCAGACATATATCTGGCCAGCATTACAAGGAATTCCGAGATTTCCTTTCGAAATATCCGGACGCTTTCGTCGTTACCGAGGACAACGTGCTGTTGAAGCAATACGAAGGCATGAAAGCGGAGCCTCCGATAAAGCTGGAACCTGATATACCTATAGATCCGGACGTCACGGCTAAATTATTAGATTTCCTTTACGAATGCATCGAGCAGAAGGGTCCAATTCTTGTCGATCAAATGTTCAATATAGCCGACGATAAATTCGCCTACGAGAACTGGAAGCCGATATTCAAGACGCCGCAGGACATATGTACGTTCGTGCAGATGTTCCCAGACGCGTTTCACGTTCAGAGTAATCTGGTGACGTTGATCGGGCGGCCAAAAACTTCGGTAACAGAGGGAAAGGCGAAAGCGAAGCTCGCGAATTCTACGCGAAGTCAAAACAGTATTGCCAGCCAAACAACTGCGCCCCAGGCTGTCCAGACAAGCGACACTCCGACATCGCAGCAGAATAATTCGGAACCCCTTAGCACTGCCGTGACGAATCAAGTGAATTCTGTGCAGAGCTCTTGTCCGCAATTGAACGAGAACAATAACAATTCCCCTCCGGTAAGCTTGCAGCAGCAAACTCTGAAGCAACGAATAAATACGCTGGTGATGAAGACTCTGGCGGATAACACGGAGAAAGATCGGAATCTACAGATCGCGCAGATGGGAGACGCGTGGAAATTAAAAGTATTACAGCAAACTAGAGTAATTGTGAATCCACGGGAGAGCCTTCAGATTATCGAGGATATAATAAATCCTCGTAAACCGCCCGTCGATGGGAAGATCATTGTTTCATTCGACTGCGAGGGCATAAATTTGGGAGTCAAAGGGCAATTGACGCTCATACAAATTGGTACGATGTCTGGGCAAGCGTATGTATTCGATTTATTCACGTGCCCGAGTCTTGTCCAAGCCGGAGGGCTTCAAAAGCTTCTAGAGCATAAAAACGTTATTAAAGTAAGTCACCTTTCGTAATCGTATTCCTTAATCCTTTAAGGGGGGTCACTCAAGTGAAAATGAACTACCAGTAATTTTACAGATAAAAATTTGAAAATATTTATATCCATATTATTTTTTACGCTGAAACGAATTATGTAAGAATTAATACAGTGACATTTTTTTTTTCAAAAATTTAAAAGAAAAAATTTCGAAAAAATTATTCGATTGTAAAATCCATACCCTTATTTCTGTAGAATTGTATACAAAGACTGCAAAAAAAAATTCAGCTCGAAAACTTCATTTTTGTCGGAGTTATAAAGTTTTTTGTTTTGGCGCAGTAACTAAAACGCTCCTGCTTCGTACGTTGGACCGACCAAAATGAACTACCAGTTATTTTACAGATAAAAATTTGAAAATATGTATATCCATATTATTTTTTACGCTGAAATGAATTATGTAAGAATTAATACAGTGACATTTTTTTTTTCAAAAATTTAAAAAAAAATTTCGAAAAAATTATTCGATTGTAAAATCCATACCCCTATCTCTGTAGTATTGTATGCCAAGCCTGCAAAAAAAATTTCAGCTCGAAAACTTCATTTTTGTCCGAGTTATAAAGTTATAAATCGAAAAAAAAGAGTGTGTGAACCACGTTGGCAAAAGATTATGGAGAGCTTTGACCGATTTGGTAAAACAGGAGCGTACGAAAGGTATTACTTTAGGGGGTAAAGGGCAGGGTACCCTGAAAGGTATAAACAGAAAGCCTCAGAAAGATACAAACGTGCAAGAAAAATGATACGAACTGCACAATCACGAAGAGAACAGGCATTGCAAGAAGAGAAAGGTCCAACGTCCGGAGCACGAGCGTGTTAGTTACTATCCCAAAACATAAAAACTTTATAATTCGGACAAAAATGAAGTTTTCGAGCTGAATTTTTTTTTGCAGGCTTGGCATACAATACTACAGAGATAGGGGTATGGATTTTACAATCGAATAATTGTTTCGAAATTTTTTTTTTTAAATTTTTGAAAAAAAAATGTCACTGTATTAATTCTTACATAATTCATTTCAGCGTAAAAAATAATATGGATATACATATTTTCAAATTTTTATCTGTAAAATAACTGGTAGTTCATTTTGGTCGGTCCAACGTACGAAGCAGGAGCGTTTTAGTTACTGCGCCAAAACAAAATACTTTATAACTCCGACAAAAATGAAGTTTTCGAGCTGAAATTTTTTTTGCAGTCTTTGTATACAATTCTACAGAAATAAGGGTATGGATTTTACAATCGAATAATTTTTTCGAAATTTTTTTTTTTAAATTTTTGAAAAAAAATGTCACTGTATTAATTCTTACATAATTCGTTTCAGCGTAAAAAATAATATGGATATAAATATTTTCAAATTTTTATCTGTAAAATTACTGGTAGTTCATTTTCACTTGAGTGACCCCCCTTAAGGTACATTTTTAACATTACATTGTATACGTCGCGCGTATCGTTTCAGGTAATTCACGATTGTAGAAACGACAGTGTCAATTTGTACAGCCAGTTCAAGATTATGTTGAACAATGTTTTCGATACGCAGGTACTTGATCCGTGATTAGTAAATATTCTTGAATCACGCCTTACGTCGCGCTGTTAACGTATAAAGGATATGCGGCATTTAAAGCGTAAACTGTGCTTAACATTTGTAGGCAGCTCATGCGGTACTTCAGTTTCAAGAAACTGGCAAACCTGTATATAAAGTCAAGAACGTTAATCTGAACACGTTATGTGATCATTACGGTGCTCCATCAAATCCATTAAAGGAACAGTTGAAGAACATCTATCGCAGTAATCAAAGATACTGGTGTCGTCGGCCGCTCACGCGAGACATGCTCATTTACGCTAGCAGCGACGTTCTGAGTCTGGTTCCACAAATATACGTTTCCATGGCTAAGTATGATTCACTTTGTACATTATTGTTATTGCGAATATTTTTCCGTCAACCATAATCCCCACCGTTTGGCCTCGATATCATTGCAGACTTATAAAGCCGGAAGTACACGCTCTATTTGCTGAATTGTGCGAGGAGCAAATTCAGATGCACATTAAACCGGCAGAAGTGAAGGCACGTAAAAAACAACGAAAAGTGGAGACAGAGGTTGCGGATTTAAAGAAAAGAATGGAAGAAGCAACCGCTAAAAATATTGTATTAAGTAATCGTGAGATACGTCTTCTGCGTTACTTAGATCTTACTGAAGACGAAAAGGAGAAGTTGAAGGGGAGCTACAAAGTTGCAAGAAAGTTGGAGAAACTTGAGAATATGGGCCAAGATAAAGGGGATAGCAGCGACGACGACGAGGAGGATAAAATGGAAGATTCAGAGTATCATAGCATGGAAAGCTACACGTCTGAGAATTCGCATTCCGGTACAACATCCTATCGTAATAACCAAGCAATTCTTTCATGTCATTCCCGCGACTTTCAAATATTTACATTCGCCTGTTTGTGTGCGCAGGTGGTATATTGTCGCCGAGAAACTCTGATACCCCCAGCCTCACCGAATCGATGCAGATAATGGACGAGATCCTTTCCGACGAACGGATGGACAGATTCGAAAAGATCGAGAAATTGGAAGCTATCCTTTCAGCTGTTACCGGCTCCGCGACCGATCAATTCTCGTCGAGCAGCGCCGACGCGTCCCCGGCGAAGTGTGCATGCTCGTGCCGGGATAAAGCTAAGAGCCCGCGAACAGATCGTAACGCTGGAAGTAGCGTGGCTTGCCAAACTTATAGTACAGGTGATATAGTAATTACCAAAATATTTCTCACAGAGGAGGAAAAGGAACATATAGATATACTGAATTCGCCAAAAAAATAGATATCATAGCTGTTACGAAAGTGGTTGAAAAACGAAGTTGCCATTACTACATTTTTTTATAAGAAGACGAGTGGACGACAAGGGACGAAGGGAATTAGCTTGACGAAATTGTAATATTCATTTACAACAATCAACCGATGCTTGACTCTCGATATATTTATTTTTCCAAGTCTGATGCTATAGTAATCAGAGTTTCGGAAAGATGCGCGTCTTCGGAGAAGGAAAAGAGCATCCAGTATTGTAAATTCTTTATTTTTTAGTAGAAGATTACCTTTCTTTGCAAGTTTATAAGAAAGAATTAATCGAATCACATAACAATATACGGTTGCGTAACAATGTTTCTTTACTGTTGGTCTCGCGAGCAGAGTCGAAAGGACTGGTTAAGGAAATAGTTGGAAAGCCGATTGGCCGGGGTCCAGCGGGCAACGACCGGCTGCCAATTTTCTTTCGCGAATTTCTAAACCCAGGCATTCTACCTGACATAAACAGATATACAGCGGGCACACTTGGCACGCGCCGTGTGCATTGCTGCAGGTCCCGTATCCCGAGGAGTTCCGGGTATATAACTTGAGAGATCCACAGATTCCTTGCTTCCCCGGTGCGTTTAGGTGTGTTCGCGAGGCCTATAAAGAGTATGGTTGATGAAATATAGTTTCTTCGAGTAATTTATGTTACTACTCAGGATTAAAATACTAATATTGTTCCCTTGTAAAACAATACTAAGTACTCAGACATGTTTCGATGCTAATCTTAAAAAACATTTTACTTATTTTTTAATGAATTCTCCGTCGTCGTGGAACGACAGAATCGCGTTATATACAATGAAATTGAATTTTACGTAAAGTGCTGCATTAAAATCACTGTATCGGATACTGTATTCTTTCGTGCGATTTATACGAAAGTGCTTTCAGCTTTGTTGGAGAATATTTTTGATAAGATTCACTTTAAATAAGGGGACGCGCTAACGGACAGAAATGACGTTGTTCGTACAGTAAGCGCAAGGCGTGTGTAACGAAGTTTTAAACCTTTGATAATATCGAATTTTTTTATAGTCATATTCGTGCCAAGCCTTAATATGATATATTATGTGCAATTACTGAAGTAGTAAGAAAAGTCTTGCATATCTTTCTTTTTTTTTGTAACGACAAATGAGATTTACAAAGTGCTCGTTACAGAGCGCCATTTCGAAGATGACGATACATACGCGCGTATGTATCGGGAGTATTAATTACAAGTCAATGCAATCATATTGAAATACAGCTGCTTTTAATGCAATACTTTTCAAATCTATAATGTAATGAATTTTGTTTAAAGTGATATTTGTATATCGGCATATTTTTTTTAATTTCAAATATCGCTTTGAAATTTTATTATATTCGTCTTAGTAACTGAAGGAGTAGCTAAAAATTGTTATTTATACACATATTTGTTGAAGGAGCCTGCGGGATATGTATCGATGAAATTTTTATCCTTGCGATTATTTAGGGAATAATTGTTTTATTAATCCATTTTACATTGTTTCTCTTCCTTTTATAAACCGTTAGTTCGTTAAAACTAGGAAGCTATATTAAATTTTATAATACAGGCTGCAACTATAATATACCTTAAAGTGTATCGTTATTGTGAATAGTGGATCACGAGCGATGCAACTTCTGTTCTGTAACCCCATAGTATGTTTTCTGACAGAAATTAGGCTGTTAATATTATTCTGTATTTATTGCCACGTATACTGACACAATACTACCATCTGTTAGTTTCTTTTTAAAGGTAACAGTGACCAACGCAATGTTAACGGTAAAAGTTAGAGCCAACTGTCTCGTTTGTACTAATGCATTTAAGTCATTTTAACTAAAAGTATGTACATGAAATCTAAAAAAAGAAATGACAAAACTATTTTATCAAGGATAGTAGAGAATTGTTGTTATTAACAGTGACTAATTTATTGCATAAAAAAAAGTATTTCAAAGATGTGCATAATAAACATTTTGTGAAGCAAGTTAAGATACGTTTCTTTACGTAACATCTATCGGGTAATCATCGTGATAGTCGCCAGGATTTTGAGCTCCTGCAAAATAGCTTCGCGGAAACATTTTTCATGCTTATTGATTAAATTTCAGTTTGCTGCCCTTTATCTCATTATAAAAACGAAAGGATGTATTTCCCTGTGGTTATATTCACAAAAATTAAAGTGACGTTGATTTTCTATCGTAAAAAAGTGTTTCAACAATTTTCATTATTGCAACTTGTTGCCGGTCAAACGCAGATATGGTTTTATCGAAACTGTTTTTTGTTAAGCTATCAATAATGGAGCAGAATCGTGGCGACCGTTATGAGAATAATCCTGCAAATGTTATCGATAAATATTCCTGCATTTTCTTTTATATCCCGAAAAGGTAAAAGGAACGTTATGTATCTAATTGTCAATCAATAATAACGAATAAAGGAAAATGGTTCGATTAAACGGAAAGCAAATGAAGAGCTATATTAGTACACCAACGGAACGTAAAAACAATTGCGTATGTTCGAATAATAAACAATTTTCTACATAATGTAGTTATAACTACAAATTATATACAGTGCCTCAAGAAATTATTTAATTATTTAAAGGAGATACACCCTTTAAAATAGAATAACTTTTTTAAAATTGGTCTAAACGGCTTGAGTTTTTCTGAGAAGCAGAAGGATTAATTTACTAGGTGACCTGTTTCGTCGTTTTGAAAAAATGCAATTTGCCGAAATAGCGAGGAAAATAGTGACGGTCGCTTTTCCAACTTTGTTTCTGAGCGTGTAATGAGTATTAAGTATACTTAAATCTACAAACGGGATTTCTAAATTTTCATTGCAGCCTCCGAAAAAAAATTTGAAAAAGCGACCTTCACTATTTTCTTCGCTATTCCGACCAATTGAATTTTTCTTCAAAGCGACGAAACACATCGCCTATATAGTATGTACACTAATCCTTCCAGCTTCTTAAAAAAAAAGCTCAAGTCGTTTGGATCAATTTTAAAAAAGTTATTCTGTTTCAAACGGTGTGCCAATAATTGTTGGACTCACTGTATAAACATTAAGTGTGCATAGTGCATACATATTATTGTAAACAGGGCGTGAACAAAGTTACATGTTCGTTTGCTCTATCATTTATGTTGCAACACGCGTATCACGTCAATGGTGATTTTTATGACAAGCATCAGCATGCGAGAAATTAAACATTAGTATGCAAGAAATTAACATTGCAAATTTTCATGAAACTTCCAAGGATTATGGAATTTCTTAAGCAGGAATGGGATATAGAAAAGATCTGCCCAATCTGGAGTATAATAAATATATAAATTTCCCACGGAGTTTTGCATCGAATTTACTTTTATACAATTTACTGTTTACACGGGGTTTATTATAAAACATCTTATCTCCCTTCGACAAGATGACATTTGACCCGCGAGACCCCCGCAAATGCGAGATATTTCCAATCTCGTACACACGTTCGCAGAACCACGTGTCGACGGTACATGTGCGCATTGGTGTGCGGATTGTAATGCTACGGAGATTACTTCAGGGTCGAACACTTGTTGAGTTTTCTTTGTGGGGGACTCGTTGGAGGCAGTTGTGTATCGTAGTGTTGGCCGCTATATTATAACGCTAATTCTACAGAAATTTCCATCGTTTTTCCAGAAAAGTATTACTTCTTGAAGGAACTACACGATGTCTGCCGGAAATTTAGGTAAGACGTGTTTACAGTTAGCAAGCAAAACCACGAGAAATGAATGAAAAACTTAAATATTCCGGGATCCATGCTGCCTTGAGAGCACAGCAAACATGATCGACATTATACTTTCAAAGTATTATTATATAATAATATATAAATTTTCTGCATTTAACCCTTTCGGTACCGCGTAAATTTCCGCGAAAGTGCTTTTAACTAATTTTTTTTTTTTTTTTTTTTCTTTCGTAAACTATCGGAGATGCCGACTAAAGTCGGCGCCAGGAACGGCGGCTCGTTCTGTGACGCCGGATATATCCGGCACTGGTACACACAGGTCATCAGATGGATGCCCGATATATCCGGCCCTGGTACCGAAAGGGTTAATAAATCCTAAAAAAATGTTTTCCCACATTCGCAGCGCTTTTAAGTGTCTCCGATAAGACGAACCTCTTGCCGTTCGCTAAAAAGCTGCACGAGCTAGGCTTGACTTTAGTGGCGTCCGGCGGAACTGCAAAGTCTTTGAGAGACGCTGGTCTGCCCGTGAAAGATGTGTCTAATATTACTGGAGCGCCTGAGATGCTTAATGGACGGGTGAAGACTCTCCATCCCGCTGTGCACGCTGGTAGAGGAATAAATGTATTATCGATCTTTGTCTACGCCGCAGGCGTATATTATATTATTTCTCTGTCGCAGGCATATTAGCTAGGCTCACAGAGTCGGATCGAGAAGACCTCCGTAAACAGAACTACGAGCTAATTAGGCTTGTGGTATGCAATCTGTATCCGTTCGTAAATACAGTCTCGAAAGCGGACGTGACGATCGAGGATGCGGTAGAGAACATCGATATCGGCGGAGTAACTTTGCTGCGAGCCGCTGCTAAGAACCACAGCAGGGTAACGGTCGTCTGCGATCCCAACGATTATGAGAGAATTGAGAAGGAGATGGAAAAGTCTGTTGACAAAGATACATCTCCGGAAACAAGGTGGGTCGATGTTAAGGGGGAAGCCACTGTGACGGTCGAAAATAAAGGCTATTTTCAAGACATTCTTTTATAATGGAATGTAAACCAGCGGCGCTGGCCGTGATGGACACACCGGTTCTCGTTAGATCACCGAAGTTAAGCATCACGGGGCGGGTACTGGGGAAAGATGGGTGACCACCTTTCTCCCGGTACGGCGCTCGCTGCTGGGACCGGAGGGAGAGGAGAGGAAAAAATAAGAGACTATAGTTCGTTGGGCTATATAAGCGAAAAATGCTTGAAATGCCATCCTGCTAACCACAGGAAAAACAGAAACAGAAACAGAATAATGGAATGTAACTTTCTACGAAAAATCTTTATTACCAACTGAAAATACATATATTTGACTAATATTTTATGCTCGCAGATTGACAAAATTTTCGGTTGTATGGCCACAGCATACGATAACGTTAGGCTCTGCAAAAAAAAATTACAAAACGGGTGCACGTGTAACTTTCCAACATTTGATCCGAATTGAAAATTTCGAACGGTTTCTTAAAGTATATTACAATAGCTTCAGTTGCACGTACGGATTTAAAAAAATATTCATTTTTGAAGAAATGGCGGACTTGAGAAGAAATCTTGACCGAATAGTATAAAAAATCAACATGTTTTTTCAATGTTACTATTGAATGAATTATTCGATCAAAAATCTGGTACGTGCAACTGAAGCTATTGTAATATACTTTAAGAAACCGTTCGAATTTTTCAATTCGGATCAAATGTTGGAAAGTTACACGTGCATCCGTTTTGTAATTTTTTTTTGCAGAACCTAACGTTATCGTATGCTGTGGCCATACAACCGAAAATTTTGTTAATCTGCGAGCATAAAATATTAGTCAAATATATGTATTTTCAGTTGGTAATAAAGATTTTTCGTAGAAAGTTACATTCCATTATAAAAGAATGTCTTGAAAATAGCCTTTATTTTCGACCGTCACAGTGGCTTCCCCCCTTAAATTTCAGAGAAGAAGACTTCGACTCCTTCCGATTCGTTTCTAACATACTTCGTTTCTCGCTTTCAGACAGGTGCTGGCTCTTAAAGCGTTCACCCATACGGCGGAATACGACAATGCCATCTCCGATTACTTCCGCAAGCAATACAGCGCCGGTGTTTCCCAGCTGACGTTGCGATACGGGATGAATCCGCATCAAAAGCCGGCCCAAATTTTTACCGCTTTGGATCAGTTACCGCTGACCGTGGTGAACGGCTCTCCAGGTTTCATTAACCTGTGCGACGCGTTGAACGGTTATCAGTTGGTCAAGGAATTGAAAGCGGCGCTGAATCTGCCAGCCGCTACATCCTTTAAGCACGTTAGTCCGGCTGGCGCAGCGGTCGGCGTGCCCTTGGATGCTGTACAGGCGAAGCTCTGCCAAGTGGACGATCTGCTGAATCGACTCACACCGCTAGCAACTGCTTATGCTCGTGCGAGAGGAGCGGATAGGATGTCCAGCTTCGGAGATTTCGTAGCGCTGTCCGATCCGTGCGATGAGATTACAGCTAAGATCATATCCAGGTAATAGAAGGTACGATGCGATAATTCGGACGTTAAGGAATTGATTAAGCTGGTTCGAACGTGAATGAAATTGCAGAGAGGTGTCCGACGGCATTATCGCGCCGGGTTACTCGGAGAGTGCGCTGCAGATTCTGAAGAAGAAGAAAGGCGGTGCATACTGTATTCTACAGATCGATCCCGATTATGTGCCATCTCCGATCGAGCGCAAAGTATTATTTGGTTTAACAATGGAGCAGAGGCGAAACGACGCAGTCATTGGCAAGGACACATTTGCGAATATAGTGACGAAACGGTCCGTCGCTGTTCCTGATTCTGCTACTAGAGACATGATCGTAGCGACTATTGCTGTAAAGTATACGCAAAGTAATTCGGTGTGCTATGCAAAAGATGGGCAAATAATTGGAATTGGTGCCGGGCAACAATCGAGGATCCACTGCACGAGACTTGCCGGTGACAAAGCTGATAATTGGTGCGTGTTATGCTTCAATCGCCCGATGATAACTTATTAAATCGGAGCATTTGTAAGAGCGAATGTTGCGATTTATTTTTTACGTTTAGTGTTGCGAATTATCGAACGTTTGTTTAGGTGGCTTCGTCAGCATCCTAAAGTAACCAATATGAAGTTTAAGAAAGGTGTAAAGAGGGCAGAAATTTCCAACGCCATCGATAACTACGTAAATGGGTCTGTAGGTAAAGACATGGATGAATCTACTTGGATGGCCATGTATGAAGAAGTTCCAGAAAAGCTCTCGGAAGACGATAGATTAGAATGGATCAAAAAGGCAGATAACGTTGCTCTAAGCAGTGATGCGTTCTTCCCATTCAGAGACAATGTGGATAGAGCCAGACTGGTGCGTATTTATTTATTGATATTTTTATAGCGGATGATGTTATGCTACTTCTTTTCGAGAATCAACGCATACAGTACACGGCGTCGCATGCGCGCAGCATTGATACATATACATTACGGCCCCGAAAGTGTTACCATTACTATTTCGTAAGATATCTTCTAAAAGTATTGGTGTTTAATTGCAGAGTGGTGTGAAATACATCGCAAGTCCGTCTGGTTCTACAAACGACGAGGCGGTAATACAAGCCTGCGATGAACACAACGTTGTGTTAGCTCACACTAATCTGAGATTGTTCCATCATTAGGTGAAGGATACGCGTGACTGGATGTTAATATTCATATTCGTTCGTTGCTTCGTGATATTGAAGTAAACGCGCATTGCATTGCGAAAGTCCTTGATCTTTGTCAGATGATAAATAACTATCAACATAACAATTCTATCAGACAAATGTAACACGTTATCAACTACAAATATATTTTCGTATGAATTATTTACGATTTTATTTTAAATAAATCTTTATACACATGTATAATACATTGGGAATGAAATTACTTATACAAAGAAGACTATCACTTGCTCGTTATATAATTCCGCTGGATTAAAACTTGGTGGTCCAAGAATTTAACAATGAAATAATAGGAGACGACAGGATAACGCTTCTTCCAGTAGTGCAAGTCAGGAATAGTTATGCGTGGTGACTTGATTACGCGAATACCCGAAAATACCTCAGTCCCGATTATGGTATTGAACGACGAAGTAAGCGAGCGCTACAAGTTAAGAATAGTTAGGTCTGCGTGAATATCGTATGCTAACAATATTTATTATTTTACATCTTGATACTCTGAGAGATTAGGATTCAGTTATCCATTTACCGTTTCCTGGTTACCGATAACTAGTTATTGTATTTCTCACGATATTAATTATTAGGCAGGTTCTTATTCACGGTTTTCTGAAATAAATTTGTGCACTTATGCAGTTGAAACTGAAAATACAGATACATGCCCATACATGCCCAACAGAATGTCCCCTGGCTTTTCAGAAAAATCGCTTATTTTTCAAAACTGATCCTTATTAAGTTTATACTCGGAAAGAGAATATTTTTAAAATTCGGTTTTAAATTTTTAATTAAATCGGCACTATAAAATGGGTTAAAAAAAGCAAGAGGGGTATATTTTTCTTTACCATCATCCCAAAGTTGCCACCCCCTGGAAAAAGTCTTCGAACGCCCCTGGTAGACACCCGCCGATTTCCAACCGATCTGCGCAGTTCCTTCTACTGCCTGCGCACGCGATTGGTCGTAGCGCTTTCTCTGCCGATTTCCTACCAATCAACAGGCTTCTCAGAGTCATCGTTGCGCGGAACGAGTCTAGTCTAAAAGTCTACACACACATATCCGTTCCGTGTCAGTTCCGTTCCGGCGCAGTTCCGGCGTGCCAGTGGTAAGAAGAAGAGGGGCGTAGAGGGTCTCTTCTTCTTACCACTGGCACGCCGGAACTGCGCCGGAACGGAACTGACACGGAACGGATATGTGTGCGCGGACCTTAAAGGTCTAAACATACTTACCACTGGCACACTGACACGGAACTGAGACGGAACGGATATGTGTGCGTAGACCTTTAAGGTCTAAACACACTTGTCAGTTCCGTCTCAGTTCCGTGCCAGTGTCAAAGAGTAGGTATAATAAGAGGCGTCACTCCGGGCGGAATCTTTGAAGTCCTTGCTTGACCTTGGCATTTAAATTGGTTGTCTATTTCGAGCGGGATATTCAAATCGACTAAATGTACCTTACCGCAATTGGCTGATTATTGCCGAAGTAGACCCCGATCATTGCCGAAACTTAGCGATCATTGCCGAAGCTTAGCGATCATTGCCGAATGGGCATTTAAATTGGTTGTCTAGTGATTTCCCTAGGTTATTTCTGTCCTTGTCGAGTGACGCCTCTTATTATACCTCCTCTTTGCCAGTGTGCCATTGGTAAGAAGAAGAGGGGCGTAGAGGGTCTCTTCTTCTTACCAATGGCACACTGACACGGAACTGGGACGGAACGGATATGTGTGTTTAGACCTTTAAGCGGAATTCAGTATACATCTATTATCGTCGTCACTTTTGGCCCGTTAAATTTGCTTCACTTTGATTCGCGGCGACGTGGCTTCATATATTAGAGCAGGCCATGGTGGTATATAAAGGTGATGCAACAAAGCCACTTTCCCCTAGTAACAGTGGCTTCATAAGAGTTTAGTACAGATTTTATGTAGCAGATAGCGTGTGTGCATGGATCCCACACAGATAGAGTCGACTTTGATTGTATAAGTGTAACGACGCCACGGTACCGTGTTGCGTGTACTATGTTTCCTATATAAACTATTATTTTAACTAGCACTATGGTTAAACGGTACAAAGTAGAGAATTGTGGTTCTTCTGGAAAAGAAAAAAATATATCTATTTTTGCAGTACCAAAGGATACAATTCAAAGAAAGAAGTGGTGCGAAATTGTAAACTGTAACCTCAATGAAGTGTCCTTATTACTTCAACAATTTCTAACATGCTTGTCAATCAATTGAAAACAAATTTTGTAAATGTATGATTTCCGTTAGCTAACAACGAAATTAACAAAATAACACTAAACACAGAAATATTTTGGCAGCAGTACTGCTGGTAAAATGATAAGGGTTATATACATATATTATGAGAAATAAAATTTTTGATGATAAATATATAAAATACATGATAAACATGTACACGAAATTCATACATATAACCTTTACAATAATTTAAAATTATTATTAATAACCATTTCTGTTGGGTATATATTCTTTACATTTCAAATTTACCGCGGTAACGCGCCTCTTAGAGTTAACGCCACCTGGTTAGTATTCTGCGAATTAAACTGTTATGAAGACGCCGTACTTGGTCTTGTCAAACCACCTTTATATACCACCCTGGAGCAGGCCGTGTCTATAAGCATAATTCCTTTCCAGTATCAGAAATGCGCATTTGGTGGTCGCTACTCGGCATTACAGAGAGGTGTGTGTAAAACACGTTACACGTGCATTGTTTAACGAAAGTTATTTAAGAGTTCCAATTTATTTCCGCAAGAATAAACCTAGAATTTCGTACGATAGACTACGGTGCGTCTCCTGACACGGGTCTGGCAATTTCTTTCATGGACCAAGGAACAATTTATTAGCGGAAATGCAAGGTGATCAGGATATAAGCTCCAGTTTAATTTCGGCAGTTCGCGAAGGAAGGCTAGAAACGGCAAAGGAGTTAATTAGTTCTTTCGGTCTATCTTACTCGCGAGATTGGTTAGATGGATATGTTTTACTTTGCGATGCTGTTAAGAAGAACTCTACAGAGCTCGCTAAGCTACTTCTAACGCACGGTTCCAAAGTTAACAGCGAAACCGTAGAGCCTTCCGATACTCCGCTTCATTCTGCCGTTAGAAATAGCGCCATACAGATGGTCGAGCTGCTTCTAGACAGTGGAGCTAACATCGACGCTGGATGTATGGACGGCACAACTCCACTTTATGCCGCAGTTCGCTGGGAGAAAACGGACATTGTCGAGTTGCTCTTAAACAGAGGCGCCGACGTCAACGCTAAAGGAAAATACGGTGAAACTTTCCTTCATGTTGCAGCCGACAATGGGTATTTACCGATCGTCGAGCTCCTTTTAAGACACGGAGCCAATGTCAATTCCGTGTGTACGTACAACGATAAGGAACGTTGTTCGCCGCTGTACCTTGCTGTTAGAAACGGATACGCAACAGTTGTTCAGCGACTTCTGGAATGTGGAGCGAACGTCGATGCTCAAGACGAGGATGGTAAAACTATACTATACTTTGCTGTTGAAAAAGGACATGCATCAGTTATCGAGCATCTTTTAAAGGATTCTCCTGACGTGAATAACGCAAGCAACAGGAGCGCTCTTAATGTCGCGCTGCATAGCTGCGAGGAAAAGTACAGCCAGATCGCCGAGGACCTGCTCCGGTACGGTTTTACCGTCAACCTGGAGTACCGGGATAATGGTAAAGTGCTGCGCGGCGCAGTTGAGAAAGGATATTTGAAAATTGTCGAGGAACTCGTAGAACACGGTGTCAGCATCGATTCTACAGATAAACGTGGTAGAACAGCTCTTCACATTGCTTCCCAATGGAGTAGACTAGAGATTTTCAAGGTCCTCTTGAAATTCGGTGCCGATATACGTCCTACAGACGTAGAGGGTTGCACGGCGCTTCACACTGCTTCTCGAGACATTAATCCGGAAATCGTCAAGATTCTGTTACGATCCGGTGCCGACATCAATGCTAAAAATAAATGCGGCTGGACAGCACTTCACGTTGCTTCTCGATGGAGTAGCCCGGAAAATGTTAAGGTTCTCTTAAAGTCCGGTGCCGACGTCGATTCTAAAGATAAACATGGTAACACAGCGCTTCACATCGCTTCCAACAACTTTAATCGAGAGGTTGTCGAGGCTCTCTTAAAATTCGGCGCCGACGTCGATTTTAAGGATAAATACGGTCGCACAGCACTTCAAATTGCTTCCGGCAACTGTGCTGTAGAGGTTGTCGAGGCTCTCTTAAAATTCGGTGCTGACATTAATTGTAAAGATGAAGAGGGTAGAACACTACTTCACAATGCTTCTGCAAGGTGTAATCCAGAACTTGTCAAGGTTCTCTTAAAATTCGGCGCCGACATCCATTGTAAAACTAAACACGATAGAACGGCACTTCACATCGCTTCTGAAAGGAACGATGAAGAAGTTGTCGAGGTTCTCTTAGAATTCGGCGCCGATATCCATTCTAAAGATAAGTCTGGCAATACAGCGCTTCACATCGCCGCTGAAAATAGCGACGCAGAACTTGTCGAGGTTCTCATAAAATTCGGTGCCGATATCCATTCTAAAGATCGACGTGGTAAAACAGCGCTTCACATTGCTTCTGCAAGCGGTGATCTCGAAATTGTCGAGGTTCTCTTAGAATTCGATGCTGACATCGATTCTAAAGATGGAGATGGTAGAACAGCGCTTTACCTTGCCTGTGAATACAATAATCCAGAAATTGTCGAGGTTCTCTTAGAATTCGGTGCCGACATCGATCCTGAGGATAAACACGGTCCTGATACCGCTATTGCGAGCGGATGGAATTATCCTGAAAGCTTCGCTAAGATCTTTGAACGGCACGCGGTTAAGGTGAAAACTGCAAATTTATATGTGAAGAACAGAAATTTATTAATCAATTTCTTAAGCAGCAATGATGAAGGATTACGTGATTTTCGGAATGAATGTGAGAAAGAAGTAGCAAGCATGAGGAGTGAGAAGATCGGTAGTATCTCGCTTTACGATATCTTGACAAAAGGTGTAAGCGAATTAGCAATATATGCAGGAAACGAAACTATAGTACAGGTCTTCGAATCGGACGATTATAAAATCAAATTTCCAATATACTCTACTCTGATAAATGGGAATTTTATAAAGGGGGTAAGAAGGAAAGTGTTGATGGAACAGGGTAATAAAATTTTCCGGTTGTTCTTCACTAATTTCCTTGGTGTACCATATGACTGTACAGAAAAAATATGTAATTATCTAAGTGACGAAGATTTAAGAACTATAATGAACGCTTGCAATCCGATTAGTGCCGGCAGTCCTAATACTGATAATAAGTAACGCGATGATTAATACTTCAAACGTATCTGAAATATCATACGCTTTTAAATGAGTTAAGCAAGAATTTTCGAAAAGGCGTGTTATAGTTCACGTCAACATCGAAAAGTATATTTTGTAATATTACGAAACAAAATAGGTAATACTCTAGAATACAACTGTAGTATATCTGGAATGCCAACTGTGGGCATTAGGAGCTGGGCCGCCCTATTGAAAAGAGATAGCATTGCAGGCGACAATAAAGGGTAGACACCCCCGAATTAAACACGTGAATTACGTGTAATTCACAGAAGGAATTACTAACCTGTATATTTAGAATTTAAAATTCTACTTGGTTAATATCAAAGATTTCAATTGTATAATCTGGAAAGGTATGATTGTAGAATAATAAAAACTAATTCCAGAGAAATGGAGGGTTAGATCTTACTTTGCTTGTGGCTGTATGACGAAGTCACTGGCAGTGGTGTGCAATGATTTGTGGAAGGAACAATCCCGATACAACATACGATCTATTTATTATTTACAACAACGTACCAATGTTACACAACATGTACCACATCGTTTCTTATTTAAATCATTTATCACACAATTTACAAAACATTGCTCATTCGCTCGCCGCAAGATCAGCTTGATAAATGGACTGCATTTAGAACTCGTTCTCAACGTTTGTGGAATTTCGTACTGTTCGGGCGAAACAGAACCTGAGGGAAACCTTGAAAGACAAAGAAATACCAGATCCTTCGTGATAATTAGTTCTCGAATGCCCACATTACATACGCTGGTCTGAAAAGTTTGTTTCATCAAGCGGTTCACAACTGTGCTCTCTCTATATCATCGAGATTATCAGAAACTTAAGCATTCGTGTCACAAATTATAGCCAGGCAACTCTTTCCTGGCAATTCATATTCGTTTCTCGACGCTCCTATTCGCGCGGGGAATTTGAATCATTCATTTCGATTTATATCGAACGCAGTTCCGCGTCGGGACATCTGGCGCGCGCGATTCAAATGCCAGAGGGTCGGTACAGTTTCGCGGTAAAGTTAGGGAATCGAACTCAATATTGAGAAAATACTTCTGACAAGTTCTACAAGTTTCTTACAAAATTGTTGGAAACTTTCTAAACAGTTCTCAAAGTTCATTTCTCGGAACCTTTGCCACTCACTCTCGCTTTATTCTTACAGATAATGAAAATTCGTTTTTATTGTGAAGACTAATCTGTTCTCACGAGCCGAAACTCTATGTTCATAGCGTAGTCACTTGTGAGTAATTAAGATTACAATTATTGTTACTGTTGCTGCATTTTGGTATCGAAACACTGGCGATATTCATCATTGGTCTTAGAATTATCGTTACAATAGATATTCCTCGGCAATTATTAACGAAAACCTTACAGAGATCCCCTATCTTCGCCCGATGTAACAAAGCCGGCTGAATTGTTCGATGAAGTACAAATTAAAATCCGCGGCAATGTAAAAACATTGCCGTAAAATCGCTAAAATCCTCTTAATGTCGAAGTACCCTTTCGATAACACGAGAATCGGCTGGTAAACTCTCTAAATATGGATCGTAAATCGTAAACTCTCTCTGGAATAAAATTCTAAAACATCATGCGCAACCATAACGAGTGGAACGTTAGGGGTTGACCATCGGCTACTAAAATCTCGCCAGCGAGAAATAAACACGGTTTAAAACCACGAATATAAAGGATTCATCACCCTCGCGGATGTTTGAATGCTTCTCAACAATATTCGCTAAGCACACCATTTTATCACATGTACGCGTGCAAGTAACGAGGGTAGACAGCCGAAAAGGTGGACGGATGGCTGTCGCGACACGAGATGTTTCTCTTTCTTCTCTCCTTCTCGTTTTCTTAGTCAAGAACGAGTCTGGACGATTTTGCCTTCGTATTAGAATGCGAACCCTGCCTCACCAACAAAATTTTTTGATTGCACTCTACCGACCGAGAGCGCTGCGCAATGCACGGAGTTTTATAAACGAACGATCACGATTTCTCTTCCATCTCGTCGAGCACTCGTTGTTCTTCGTCACAGCGCCCCAATAGCAATGGAAATTGTTCCATAGCTTTGCGAGACTGCTCGACCACAAAGCACGGAGATGGGCAAAATTTTTATTTAAACAAAATTACGAAGTTAAAAAAATTATTCGTCATGTGTCGAATAAAGTTAACTCGGGTTAACGAACGAATGAGAATTTTTTTTTTCAAAATACTCTTCTTCCCTTTCAAACCCTTTTTGTTTTTATAAAGATGAAGATAAATCTTGGACGAGGAAATTCACTGATTAGTAAAATATTAAAAATATAGCGTTTAAGTGAAGCAAATAATTTAGGGACAAATTAGGGGAATTTCGAGAGGAAGTTTTTTTAGACGGACCAACGAGTACGGAGGATGGTTCGTAACCTTTCTCGAATAAGTAATTCCCTTCGAACGTGCGCGCGATTTCCTCCAAGGCTCGTAGTCGGTCAGTGTATCCGTAAAATTACACATAAATTATATCTATCCATATATAAGAATGTATACACGTAATTTGCACCCGCGGGTTCGCCCATGCAATGGACAAATCGCGCGCTCGCGTGCAAACCTTTGTGCGCGAACACGTTCGAACACGCGCGCAGAGTTTTTCAAAAATCTGCAACACCTCGAATCGAAGACGCGATTCAGCTGGATATCATCATTTTGTTGTCATGGAGGACAGTTCGTATATCATGATTACGTTAAACATCTTCGTGGTATTTTATGTTGAACAAAAGCACAGGCTTGCTTGGGAACGAAAGCCTGGCGAGGAAATTTTACTCTATACCAAAGACCTATTTTCCAACGAAGAACTGTGAATCGAGATACTTTCTACATAATTTTGTGTCGAGAGAAAGAATACTCTCTCTGAGAAATTCATTGCCCTAGAAAATAAGAATTTCTTCAGAAGTAGTGGGAAGACACTTAAAATAATCATAATTTGCGAACCACCCTGTATATCGATTAGATGAAACGACGTACCGTTTCAATAAATCTTCACAAAGTACCTTACGAAATTTCCTTCGTTTCATCGCGCATCGTACGCTACTAATATCCGAGGTGCTGGAGACCTGCAAAAGCTCTTTGCATACAAAAGCGGATATTCAAGAAACATGCAGTCAAATTTGTACCGCACATTCAAGCCACGCCTTCGCGTGCGCAGTCTGCAACGCGCAACGTCCTTGGAACACTAAAAGAAGACCCCTTTCGACGGCAACACGCAACGCGGAGACATCTTAAGTGTATTTCGTGGCGCGAATTTTGAATGTAAGAATACGTCTTACACCTCGCAATCGAGATCGCTACACTTTCGGTACCCATTGCACCTGTGAATAGCGATTCTTTTAGTGTACTCCTACATTTTACGTTTTGTATTGTGCGTAGTACCACGATCCACACGGCTTTACACCCCGAAACTCATTAATGCAGCACCTCGGGACACAAGTTCCTATAAACTTCACTAATCCACTGCAAAAATTTGAACACACGTTACTCGAGCACCCTGCATGCTTGACAAAAAAGAAAAGTAACTCGATAACGTACAATAAATCGTATCTTTCTTTGGCACAATTCGTCAGCTATAGGATCCGTATGATGTACCGAACTAGGTACACGTACGCCTGCACAATTCTTCGTCGTATATACGCATACCGTATGTATAAACATACCCATACATGTACATTATAGATACCAACTCGATTTAGTCTCTAATAGTCATAGAATACGTACAAATATCCCATCGGAGTAACGATAATATGTACTTTTTATATATCATATATATGTATATATATATATATCTACATTTATCTTTACTTTCCGTATTTATTCCACAAAGTGCGTTATCGGTCCTATCTACTTCTAGAAAATTATAAGAGGAACGTAACAATCTGTTATTTTTAATATATACGTTTGTGTCGTTAAAACGTCACGCGCTTCGCCGAACAGGGAATAGGCTTGGCAAGCGTGGGAGTTGCACTCTCGTGAGCTCGAGTATCTCTCGCGATCATCTCGTTTTGACCTCATCCCGCGACGGTTTCACGGTGAAAATTCATCGAACTCGCGGAAATATTTGTGAGGTTAGGAACCCCATAAGAGAGAGCCCGGAATATAACGTAGAAGAGCTGGTTCGGCGGCTGACCAGTGCGCAGAGGATCCGCGAGATCGCGTGGGTTCGAGTTCCATCGCCCCGAGGCCCTTCTTTCCGTGGCTCCCACACAGGAATTACAAAACCTATTCCTACATATTTAGGGAATCGTGGCCTCGTAGCCGCCGACCCCGTCAAGAGAACTTTTCGGTGGCCGACGAAAGGAAATCTCACGAGCTTCTGCCGACTTTCCATGAAACCGTTGGGGCGTAAGAATTGTAAAAATGCGTGTCTCCGGTTTCGTCCACGATCGCGCGTCGACGCGCCGGGGGAACAGTGGCCTCTCAAGGTTCGGCGAGCGTGTACGGCACCCAAAGACCGGATCAGTCGTCGGTGGTATCGTCGAAAGTGCAACTCCGTGGACCCATTCAGAAAATCCGGCCCGCAGTCGGAATTTTTTTAATAATTATCTTTGATAGGATTCTCCTCTCCCTTTGTTCCACATCTTTTTTTTCTTATTTCGTTTAAATAAATATATCCACGAACAAGGCACTCGCTCGACGGCGGCGTCGCGGCGTCGCCGACCGATGGGCGGGGGTGTGGTCTTTGTTATTTTGTTTCCTTTTCCTTTTTCTGAAAGAAAGCGCCGACGACGCGGTGGATCTTTCGGCGGACCGCCGTCGAGCTTCTTCGAGCCGTTTCCTATCGCGAAACGTCGGGTAAAAAGTGGTCGGGATACGTTTTAGAATATACCTGTAAGTGTAACGCGCGTCGAGCTACTCGCTTCGGAAAGCTCGCCTCCGCTTTGTCGGCGAGCAACGACGAATTTTCGGTGGTGATCGATATCCCGAACTCGATGGGCACTCCTTTAATCGGTCTCAAGCAACTCTTTCTTTCAGCTGGTCTTTCGGTCCGGTGATTATTACGAAGAAGAAAGGTGCCCTTTAGCGTTTTGATTTTTCACGGACGAACGTGGGGCGAGACGAAATAGGGCTTTCGCTGCGCGTGCGAGTCTCTCGTTGCAACGGGTGTACTTATACTCGGAAATGAGAACGCTTCGAGTGCCTTCGCTAGAAATGGAGGAGCCAGCAGTCTGTTCAATCGAGTATATGCGCACGGCTATCCCCAAGAGCAACCTGCAAATGTTAATTGCCGTTTTCGCCCCGATAGATATCGAAGGCGAAAGATAAAGGCGTGGCGGGCAAACCCTGCTTCGTTAATCCTGCTAATGTGTACAGGGCGCGCAAAAATTTGTGGCCCAAGGTGTACAAGCTGTCCATTAAACAAACGAAAAATTCGGGAAGCGTGGAACCCAATGTCAATCATAGTCGAATTACAACAACAATTATTAATTACTAAACCTCTCCCAGCGAAAAATATTCATATTACACGCTCGACTTAATATTTCCCCAATCATATTATAAATTTCCCTCCACCCTATTTAATTCAACCCAAAACTTATCGCGTACTATATCCCATTAACCCCTTGAGTACTGTGACTGTATTCGTACGGTTTATATATATATATATATATATATATATATAAAATCGTATATATATATAAGATTTCCATTTTCTCGCGCTAAATACTATTGCCGTACGAGTACGATCGGTTGTATCCAGGAGTTCCACGCCGTCCAGCAGTTCCGAAGAAGAATCACTCTCATTTACTACTTGTACATATATTATCATTCTTATTTATTAATTATTTACTTAGACTGTGAACTTTGACTGTGAAAATCCTGTGTCTTAAAGTTACCAAAGAAGCTCAGTCTGCAGGCTTATTTTCGTGTGGTGAAGTTCAGTACCCAAAGGGTTAATCGTTTCTCTACATTGTCTTAACGCTTCGCCTGGCGTCGGCGTGTTCTCGCGCCGAGGGACTTGCGCCCTGTACACAGCGTTGCCGCGTTTTCGGTAATTTTTTAAAAGCATCGACACTCGACAGTATTGTCCAAGTGCCCCCGAATGTTCGCTCGGAGTGAATTAAGCAAGAAGGTTTGGTAAATTTTCTCAAAAAGGGAGGCACCCCCGATTTTGATAATCTTTTAATATGTTGTCAAAGTCATCGCCCCGAGCAGTGCTGTGAAGGATTTAGCTGGGGATCGTCGTTTATTAAAAAGTTATTATCGAAAAGAGTTTAATCAAAAGTATATAATTTTCCGGATATCATTTGCATTTAATAGAGCAGTGTTTCCCAACCTTTCCTGAGTCGCGATCCTCCTTTATAATATTCAAATAGCCTGCGACCCCCATATAAGGTAAAGTAAATTTAATAAGGTAAAGAAACCACATTAAAAATAGGTATTTCCGAATATAAAATTCTAACTTAATAATATTAAAAAAACATCCCTTTTTGTGAATATTTACCGAAGATTCTCCACGGCTAGTTGACCGACTTAAAAGGGCATTTCTCAAAGCCTTGCCCCACCAAACCCGCTAATGAAAAAGTATCGAGCAATATATCCGACAAATATGCCTTTAAACTCGCCTGGGATATCATTGAGGGGCGAACGCAGTCTAACGTCGTCGCAGGGGGTGTTTCGCCCACGGGCAGGTCGACGTGCGTTATAAAGGGAAGCACTTGGTCCGTTTCTGTGCGACGACGGATCGGCAGTCGACCTTGGAACCCAGGGTGAAACTCTCCGGTTTGACGCTCTCCTCTACGGAGATCTTTCCAAGCCGTTTTTTCACACGGAACGGCGTCGATCTTGGGGATATGATCTCGTAGAGATCGCTGGTCCTTCCCTGGATCTGTACCCTGCCCTTCGGACTGCCCACTCTCTGATCTATGGGAATGGTGATATCGACCTCCGTGCAATTGTTCTGGTTCTTCCTCCTCCGAATATCTCCCTCCAAATCGTCGTTATACTCTTTCTCGTTCGCCTCCTTGGACGGGCTATTGAATACGTCCGACGAGTAGCTCTTGGAGTCGCAGATCAACGCTAGATCGGAGTAATCGATCATCCCCTCAGTCTCTGACGGGAGATTCCTAGCGGAGGCTAAAGAAATGGCTCTGGGCTCTGGTTTCTGTGGCTTCTCTTCGTCGGCGTAGTCCAACGAGAGACACTTCTTCTCGAACAAAGCCGGACCGGGGATTCTCTTCTCGGATTCAGCCCTCTTTCCCTTGCAAACCGACGCCCCCTCGTTCGTTGTCTCCAGCGAGTTCGTCACCCTCGATGGACGACGAACGCTGTTCTCCCGCTCCACGGAAAGGCAGAACTCCTTGTCGGTTAATAGAATGCGCTTCGGTTGGCGGGCTGGCTTCTTGTCGAGCTCGAGGTCCTTCTCCCACGACGGCGTCTTCAGCAGGCTCTTCACTTTCCTCAGCTCCGTCAGCAGGTCCATGGTCTCCTGGGAGGGCTCGTGGAAAATCCGTCGCTTCGGACGCCTAACAGACCCGTTCCCGTCGAACTCCTGATCGCTGGGGTTATCGATCCCTTGCTGTTTCTTCAGCACGGACCTCGTGGTGCTTCCTCTCACTATCTCCCGCTTCCCATCAGGCATCGTTTCGTCCCCCTCGGACTCCATATTACCATCCGCTGGCGCGCTCGATGCCATCAACTTGGACGTTTCTTCGGCATCTCCCTTAACGTCCTGCAAACTTTCATCGCGAGTGTCTGCCACAGCGCCCCCCTTCAATCGTTCTGGCTGCCTAGCGACGACGCTCGGCGCGTTGCCCCGCGTGCGCCTCTTAAAATCAGCGTACGTCTCTGTCGGTATTTCGTGGCACTTGAACTTGTCCTGCAGCTGCTTGAACGTTTCCTTGCTGTAGTCCTGGCCACGATAGCGCGTCAAGTGATCCTCGGAAGACGCCTCTCTCGTTTTCTCCAACTGGTCCTTCCCCTGGTAACTGGGAGCAGTGAACGAGCGATCCAGGAGATTGTCCGACGAAATGCCGCGTCTTTCGAACTGCGCCTGTTTGCTCGGTTTGCCATCCTCCTCCTTCCCATTTCTGTCTAGTATGTCCTCGTAAGTCTGCCTCCTAGTCTTCAGCGGAGAGTAAACGCTCTTCCCCGAAGCTTCCACCTGCGAACCATCCGGATGATCCGTGGAGACGTTGGAGATCGGACGTTTCGTGGGCGAATTGGGGACGCTGTCATCGCTCTGGATAACTTTGCCACGCGTGGGGGTCCTCGGAGTCGACGTGTCTCTCCTCAGGTGCCACCTCTTCATGGGCGAGCTGCCCCAGCTGTTTGGCTCCTTGTCCGAGCCGAAGCTCGTATTGCAGGAGGTGATCTCCTCGCTGGTTATGACGCGACACTTCAGCAGTTCAGCCCCGTTAGTTACCCGTTCCTTCGCCTCCGCCTTGGACGTTCGATCATGTTCGATCTCCAGAGGTAGGGAGCTAGGTCCGGAGTCCAATACGTCGTCTAAAGAAGCGCCGCGTAGTGGGTCTCTGTTATCCTTAGCCTGAACGGTCGATTCTAAATCCTCCGTCTCGAACGAGTACATCTTCAATAGGGTACCTTTACCGGAACGCCTCCTCTCGATAGCGAACTGCTTATCCACCGTTAGAACCCTCTGTGCTTTTTGCTCCTTCGGCTTCCTCGACTCCGGTGTCCTCCCAGCCGTCTCGTCCTTCCGCGGACCATCCTTCCTCTTGTCGGAGTTCCCGTGCTCGTGGCGCGACGCGTCGAAGACGAACTTGTCCAGGGTCTTGGACGACCCGATCTTGTCCAGGAATGGCCTCTCCACCGCCTTGCTGGGCCCGATCTTCTCCAGGTAAGGCTTGCCCATTATCTTCGGCGCGATCTTCGCCAGGAACGGCTTGTCCTCGGTCTTCGAAATCCCGATCTTCTTCAGGAACGGCCGCTTCTTCTCCTTGTCGTGGGGCCGCGTGTTCTCCACCGAACGGTCGCTCAGCCGATCGTTGCTGTAGTTGGAGGAGTTGTCGCTGCTCTTGGACCGCGCCCTCTTGTTCCTCGGGTGGGGGGTCAACGGTGTCCTCGGGGTCCGCGGCGTGAGGGACGGGCTTGGTTCCTTGTTCGGGCAGGTCTCATCCAGCAGAGCGATCGCGTCCCTCAGGTCCATGTAGGCTTTCCTGGGCGTGGCGCTGTCCACGCTGCTGTTCTTCGTGGAGATCATGTCCGGCTTGATGGTGGAGTCCGCGTCGGGGTACGAGCAGGAGGGGTACGAGCTCCGATCGCCCGCAGGCCCCGGCAGAGGGTCCACGATCGGGTAATCCTCGAAGTACCAGGGCGTGACGCCGAGATCCTCCGGCCTGATGGCGATGCTGTGCGCCGGCATCAGCACGTTCTTGCTGATGGCCCCCTTGCCCATGGAGGCCGCCAAGTGTTGGTCCGCCTGTATGATGCAGGACGACGTCGCCCCGAGGACATTCGCCATCACCTCGCTGGCCAGGACGCAGCCGGGTGGTCTGCGGTACCTGGTGCACGTAGCGAAGTATGGGGGCGCTGGTCTTGCTGTTTCCACGATGACCCGACCCTGGGCACAGGGCACCATCGGCTCGCCGTCCGCTGGGGCCTCCTCCGGCGTCAATGGTAACGCGGCCCCGCGACCGAACTCGATGAACCACAGCTCGTCCCTCAACTCGCTTTCTCACTTCTTCTCGTTCATGTCCTTGTTGAGGTAGTGTAGCACGTAGTGCAACACCAGGTCGTAACAGTACTTGTACTCCGTCTGGGGGGAGGAAGAGAACGGGAGGGGATGATTGACAATTGGGCCATCTTATGGTTAGGGGTTAAATGCTGTAGGTATGACCTGACGGTGCAAATAGTGGAATGGGTATAATAAACGTAGCTGAAGGATGAAGGTAGTATACAGAGTGTCCCAAAGTTTTGGGATCCGAGTCTTCGTGATATTCACAGTTGAATATTAGAAGTCCAAATTCCGGGACGCGCAATTTAAACCAGAGTCAGCTGAGCGCCGAGCACCTTCATCCACCGCGCTGATTCATTTCCACGATTTGAACCGTCGCGGTCGGTTCTACAGTGTGCGTCTGTATCTGCGCGTGCCTCCTGCGCGTGCTCGCGAGCGGTCACTGCTCCGCGCTCAGCTGTTTCGGCTTTAAACTGCGTGCCCCGGAACTTGGACCGCTAATATTCAACAGTTAATATCTCGAGAACGAAGCCTCGGATCCGAAAACGGTAAAGGACTTTTCGATGTCTTTTTGCATCAGGATGTTGCATGTTCCGGGAAGTCCCGCAATTTCGGGACACCCTGTATGATTGACAATTTCTAAGGTATCGCGTATTAGCTTGTCACCTGGACGACTGCGTACTTATATCCTTAACGGTGTCCTATGTGGCTCAGTTCTAAGCGTAAGGGTAAAACATTCTAGTATGCGTTCACAGAGTCATTTCTCAATTTCCGTTATTAACGACCACGTACCATGTTCTCCACGAGTTGAGGCCTATGCCTGCGCACAGTTTTAACCGCTTGGAAGATGTCCACTTCGCCGTGCTGTATCACCTGCTCTATGCAGGCGTTCGCCGCGCAATAAACGCCGCAGCGGCTTCTACCGTCCGGCGAAACCACAGCGACCGGCCCGTAATCCGTCCGCTGTCTCCACCTCTCCACCATATTCATCAGCTCCACCAGGCTGTTGGTCGACGTTGGAACCTTGTGGCCCATCGGCCAGCAAGTAAGCTGGAACAGTTGGACTGTCTTTGGGGGCGCCTTCACGCCAGCCATCAGCTCGGTCAGCGACACGATCTTCTTGTTTATCCTGAAGATCTGCAATAAGAATACAATTACCTATCCCATCCCCCCTCAACCATCATCCGTCGCGACAGGCACGGCGAACACTGGGACGTAAGAAAGCAAGAGAGGAGTCGAAGGTGGAACATCAAGGCGCTATCTCACCCAGGTCTTGATGTTCGTGTAGTGATTGTGGCTGATGTGGTCGATCGTGAACACGGGACCGTACTTCTTCGAGTGCTTGCCCTCCGGCCAGAAGCTGGGGAAATTCGTGGAGCCGGGGGGCGGCACACAGAGCACCACCACCGCCGCGCACTCGTAGTCGTAGACCAGGGACCAGAACTCGCCGCACACGTGTCGAAGTGGCCATTCCGTAACAATGTATTCCCTCGGCTTCGTGTAGCCCTGGCGAGAATGTACTTTTAGGATCGGGACAGACAGCTTGCCACCGCGAGACCGTGGCGTATGAATAATAGTAAGAGGGAACGGCGATAGAAGCAGGCTGGCTCTGACAGGGACGTTGAAATTTGAATCCCGCCAGCGAGACTGGGCGTGATACGCGGCGGAAGTGTAAGCCACGCTGCTCCTCGCTCAAAAATAGATCGAAAGCGCGGACTAAAGTTTTCTGGCGCGGGGCTTCGCTGGAAAAACGAACTTCAAAGCTACTGGGAGCACGTGTGCTCGATTCAGACTGGGTGTCGCTGAAAAGTTACAAGCTGTTTCGCTCGGCAGCCATTTGGTGATGGAGGCGATATTCTTTTTCGGCACGGCAGAATTTACTGCGCTCTTTTTTTGCAGCGAAGGTGGAATTTTTCTCGGATCTTTCGCTGAACGTTTGATAACAGAATTTATTGGGTCAAACGTAGTAAACCAGAGGATAGTATCAGAAGAGAATTTTTCTGGTCTCTGGGTTAGCTCTTAATAGCACGCAACATGATTCTCCTGCTTCGCTGTATCTGCATGTTACAAACAAATTATAAATATATATGAACTTACGTCCACGAAGACAGCGTTTATGTAGTCAGTGTAACTGTTACCCTGGAAGCTGGTGAGGTACGGTCGGAAGTTGTCAGCTAAACCAGAAAGCGTAATTAATTCGCACAGGGAAGCACGAATGGAACAAGGACAGCCACGCAACTCCAACTTTTCTACATTAGTATTTCCATACTGCTGAATATACTCACAAAGCTCTAGGAATTTGTGCTACCAACAAATATAGCGAATCTACTCCAAAGCAGCTGCTAAAATAAATAGATTTGAAGGTGCAAGTCTACTGGAAATATAATATTTATTTAGTTTCCAATACTCTTCATAGCTTGAGTTAATAGAAAATATGTATAAATTTCATATGAATAAGCTGCAGAGAAGTCAGTTGGTTACTAAAGACGAACAAGAATGCCCAAAGCGTAATATTTAATAACATGTAAATTCCCAGAAATTTGTGAACATAAAAAGCGATACAGCGAAATGCATTTTGGACGAGGCGTAGCAACGGCTCCTTTTATCGAACAATCCTGATAAGTGTTTCCGTCGGCGCAAACTTACGCGGTACTACTAGCACGTCTCTGTTCTTCTCCCTGTTATCAGCCCTGTGCCCGCCGGCGCAATCTCCGATCGTAAAGCGCGGCGTTTGCTTGCAAATCTGCTGATACTCCCGCTGATACTCGTTCATCTTGGTTATGGGATTCTTTACGCTCTTCTGCTTGAGCCGCTGGGACAGCTCTGAAACCGGGAACCACGAAGCGCCGCACACCACGAACTCCTCTAACGTGTCATACACGAATTTGTACTGGTCCTGGATAGAAACAATATCGCTTACCATTCGTAAACATCCCATCTACCCCAGCAAGAATAATAATTAAAAACGCCTCTGCGTTAAAACTTGTTTATAGACGTTTCAATAAATAATTCTACCATCGATTTAGGAGATTTAGAAAATTTCACGAGGCACGTTAACCTGCTTTAGCTTGTAGAATTCTGGAGAAGTATTTAGGGGCCATCTTTAAATTACGTAAGGGTAATTTCGGGGGGATTTCTTACACTCTCCCTCTGGAAGTATAAGAATTCGTAAGATTTTATATTCCAACCCTCTTCCCCTCCTTATATAGGGTGATCACTTCAACGTAATGTACGATTTCTTAGACATCTTCGATAATTTGACTAAAAAGTGTTTCCAACAAAAGCTAGATTTTAAAATTCTAAGAATTTCTACGGTGCCCACCTTTTTCGCAATACCCTAAGAAAGTGCTTATTTTGTTTACTGGTTAACTGCCCCCCGCCCAAAAAAGCCTTACGTAATTTAAGGACGAACCGTTGCATAATAATCGAGAAGATATTGAAGAAGGGATCCGCGTTTTATCGGTAAAATATAAAAATGGCCCTTTCGATCGCAATATGGGAGACTGACGATGCTCGAAGTTTACCAAGTTCTCGATGAGGCCTCTTCTACTTTGCCGCAGCTTTTTCAAGTAGCCGAAGACGTTGAACGAGTCCTCCTCTTCGGCCAGCTCCATGTTCGCGTCGATCGCCAGATACACCCCCGACCTTCCGCCGCCGTCGCTTCGTTTCATTAACAAAATACCACGTTTAGCTGTGGACACGAACGGTGACGAGACAGCGGGCGTTACTTCTGGCGGATACTCACTTGCAGTGCACCACCATCGGGCCAGATTCGTTCTTTATGGTGGACCCGACGACTGCCCTGACACGTCGGCGAAATTCCAGCACCGCGTTCCCGAACGGGCACGTGTGCGAATGCCACTCCGTGTAATGGAATTGCAACAACGTCCTTTCTTCCGTGACTTCCTGAAATCGCGGCAATTTCGACAAACCGTATCGCTTCCAGTGGGGACAACGCGGACAGGCATTGTTAATAATTCGAATTCTGAAACGGATCCTTTGCGAATCTTACCCCTCAAAAATTTAACACCTGATCTTACATAGCACTTTAAATATTGTAAGTGCAAAGCTAAGAATCCTGACT
The DNA here is from genome assembly GCA_946251845.1 of Andrena fulva. Lineage (NCBI taxonomy): Eukaryota > Metazoa > Arthropoda > Insecta > Hymenoptera > Andrenidae > Andrena > Andrena fulva. The sequence goes on along the minus strand of OX276329.1, from coordinate 51,556,401 downwards.
TATACTCGTTTGCCCGCCCAACAGAAATATGTCCAGCATTAAGTGTAACTTATTTTTTTCACAGAGAGTTTGCGTGGAATTTGTTTAATACATTTCAATTCCAAAAACTCGATTTCCTCGAAATCAGAAAAATGGCACTTGCACTTCCTTCATTCTAGGTGCCTCAATTCTAATAATGGGTTAGCTGCTTCGAGTATTTTCCTCGTTTCTCTTCAGGCATCCTCGAAGCTCGCAAGCAAACGAGTCGCTTGTATGGGAATCCCCATGCACCTGCGAATTGTTCGCAGACCGGGTTGCAGCAGCGAAGCTACTCGGAGAGTTCATCGTTCTGCCTAAACGGGACGTCGCTCGCGACTGTCGTGATTTACTTGGACGAAAGTGTCGTGCTCGACGACAATTTAACAATACCGCTCTCGACAATCTTGCACCGTTTAAGTGGCGCGCAGCCTCTTCCAGAACTTGCAAATATTCCCTCGCATATTACATCCCCCTCACAATTCTCCGCTCAATGTGCTCCGCTTGCAACATGCACTTCTTCGTAGACGCCTGCGTTGAATTTTCTGCGCACCCTCCCACTATTTTACGTTGCAACATGATGGATTAAGATTAAGTTGCACGGGCGCGCGGATTTCTGAAATCTACGCAGCTAGAAGCCCCACTTTCTACGTTGAATTCTGCCCAGCCAGCGAGTCTTGTAAGCAATTATTGTGTTCCGTTTACTTCGGGCTTCTGGCGAAGACGCGTCGGCCGGATGTGTTAATAGTCTGACGAGCCGCGAAGAACCAACTAACGGAGATCAAACGCGCGACATTAACGAGCTGCCATGTCCTGTTCCCAAATTTTACAACGACCCGATCGTAAAGATATTTTATGCAGAAGTCTGAATATCCACGACTTGTCGTGGGTCCAATTCTGGGGGACTTTTATCACAGGTGACGCGAATGCTTGCGTGATACACGTGCCAACCCCTGATTGCTAATTACACGCTTGACGTGGTTGATGAAATGTGGCACAAGAATTTTCCATTAATTTTTCATTAATTTTTCATTCACTATCTCATATTATAATTAAACGTATAACTCTTCCATTGAAAAGGGAACCACACGAGGTGTTAACTATTTTATTGTTAACTATCTCGTAAATTATTAAGTCTCCGCACTAGGGTGGTTCTCATTTCTTCATGCTGACATTTTTCTTAAAGGTTTTCGTCGCGATACCCCCTACAATAGTTCCAATCAATAAAAAAGAAATGTGTGTAAAGTTTGAGGCGAATTGGATAGGGGGCTAATACTATTATTATTATTATTATGATTGCATAATAATTATATAATTCAATATTCAAATAATTCAATATTCAAATAATTCAATATTCAAATAATTCAATATTCAAATAATTCAATATTCAAATAATTCAATATTCAAATAACTCAATATTCAAATAATTCAATATTCAAATAATTCAATATTCAAATAATTCAATATTCAAATAATTCAATATTCAAATAATTCAATATTCAAATAATTCAATATTCAAATAATTCAATATTCAAATAATTCAATATTCAAATAATTCAATATTCAAATAATTCAATATTCAAATAATTCAATATTCAAATAATTCAATATTCAAATAATTCAATATTCAAATAATTCAATATTCAAATAATTCAATATTCAAATAATTCAATATTCAAATAATTCAATATTCAAATAATTCAATATTCAAATAATTCAATATTCAAATAATTCAATATTCAAATAATTCAATATTCAAATAATTCAATATTCAAATAATTCAATATTCAAATAATTCAATATTCAAATAATTCAATATTCAAATAATTCAATATTCAAATAATTCAATATTCAAATAATTCAATATTCAAATAATTCAATATTCAAATAATTCAATATTCAAATATTTAAATAATTAAATATTTAAATAATTATTATTTAAATGTTCAAGTGCCCCGGGCTCCTTTTCTCCTTATCCAATCGGGCTCAAACTTAACACAGATTTCTTTTTTATTGATTGGAACTATTCCAGAGGGTGTTCCGGAAAAAATTTAAAAGTCGGAAATAAGACCCACCCTACTCCACACTTACGACCGAACAGGGGTGGAATACGTTTCAATTCTCTAGCTCTCTACGAAGTTTCCTTAAAATCAGCGCGTAACACCTCACGCGGCTCCCCCGTGAGCTTCTCAAAACGGAGCGCCCTATTTACTACATTAACAAAGGATGGTTTAGCGCCAGCCACGCAACGAAACGAAGAGAACGCGAGCACCTGCGAAATTACCAAGGGACAGTTTCTATCAGGATTGCTTCGGCTATATAACAGAGTAACCTCGCTCGTGCAGAAACGGCGATACGCAGTGGACCATTCGCTACAAGCAAAGAAACAGTCGAGAGGGACTCGAAGGATCCCCTCCCCGTGTTTTCGTTCCATTTCTAGGGGTAGGTTAATAAAATTACGTCTTACGTAACGGCTGCTCGAGTGAACCCACGGCTGCCCTATCTCTCATCCGTGTCGTTTCGTATTCACCCACTTTCGAGACGACCGAACTAGCACACAGAGGCCACTTCTCCCCCGTAGTTAATTCCGCCAACTTTTTATCAACTTCCGCCCGCGTTCTTTCGCCCGCGAATCCAGCCCCGCTGGAACCTCAGCGGCGACGGAGTCTGCCGGAAGTTCGGGGCGAGTTTCGAGTGTGCGCGGGTTCCTGCCAGCCGAGACTTCGTTACTAGTTACTACATCGAGGATTATTCGGTTGTGCCTCGCGCTTCATACGGGGGTGGTGGATAAAGATTGCCGGGGAGCTGTGTAGGTATAGTCCAGTGAAATTAGAGGGAAATATGGCCAATCAGTTCTCGCGTATATCTCGTTATCTATATGCTCTACGACAAAAAACAGCTATTATCACATTTGTAGCTTGGGAAATTCTGTATAAAAAAGGTTCTATGAGTTTTTGTCGTAGGAGTAACCATTTTCATGTATGACTGCTTACAATGTTTCAACCCTCATATTTTTGACAAGGGAAGATCCCGAACCCGGAGATTCAATAAATTCTGAAACTTTGTGAATATGTAGGGGATGTTCTCCTGAGTACAACGCAATTTTCTTTCCTGCCCAAATTCACTCTAAGAGGGTGAAATTGACTCCTGAAAATTTTCCGATTTTCTGTTATAATTGGCAAACTGTAAGAACTGTAAGTTACCAAACGATAGTTCTAATTAAAAGAAATTTCTAATCCTTGTGTATCGCGAGTTGGCGACCCTTATGCTGGCGCAGCAGAATTTTGGGATGACCTCCACTGATTATTATACGAATGAGGGTTTCCAAGAATTAAGCGTATTCTACGCGTGATCTTCAAATTTCTCCGGAATTCAATCCAACTCCTAATTTGAATCTCAACAGTGTTGAAGATTGGAGTGTGAAAGCTGATTTCTACTTATTCTACAAATTTCTAAAGTATTCCACTTTTAACAGCACGTACTAAATTTCCACCACTCCAGGCGCAGGAAACGTATTAAAATGTTCGGGAACCGAACTGGAATAATATTCCGCGCGGTTGGACGCGTGACACGTTGCACACGCGGGAGCGCGGCTTAACGTGGGTAGGTACTCCGCGAGTGGCGGCGCGCTAGCACGGACCGTTCGCTTCCCTCCGCATCAATTTTTCACGTCGCGAGCATGAATCTGCGAAAAGTGTAACGGATAGTGCACTCACGTCGTTCTCGTTCTTCTTGTAAAGCCTTATCGTCCGTATGTGAAAATTGGCGAGCTCCTCCTCCTTCAGCACGGAAACGCCGATGCCGCCGTAGTCTTCGTCTACGTCCTTGCTCGCCGGCCAATATTGGACGCACATCACCTGAAATCGATTCGACCAGCGCGCGCTCGTTATCACTCGGCAGATAGGAGTACGTGGTAGAACCTGGCCCGCGCATACTGAGAGGGGATTGATGAAATATGAATATGAATATACACGAGGCTGGGGCGAATTGGAAATTCGTGGAAACGAATGCACGGCCTGGCGCGATAAAGACTGAGGCAACAAATATTAAACTCGGCGTTTCGATATTTCTGCGGGTACATTGTTTCGTGGTTTGTCTACTGCGTCTCGAGTAAATCGTCGCGGAGGGATAGGATGAAAGCACTAGTAGTCGACCACTTTTATTATTTAGCTTAAAGAAATAAGTATTGAAATAAAGAATTTATTAAATGACAATTTTATTTTATATTCTGAATTTCTAACTTTACAATACGACAAAAAGCGCCCTTAATAGGTAAAAAAAATAAATGCTTTTAAAGTGATTTGTAAACTAATTTTGATTCTACATGCGCCATTGCTGTTTTCTAACCCGAGAAACATAAGTGTGCTTTGAATAGAAACGACAAATGTAATTCAGTTCTATACATTTTTTACTGGAAAATTATGCTATTCCACTGAAAAAGCATCAGCAATTTTATATGCTCTTCAAAATTTTAAAAAAAATGGGATAATTTATTTATTTATGGGAGGTCGGTAACTGGATCATCATTCCCTTTCAATTTTCAATAGTCGACCACAGCGGTCGACTTCTGAAGCTAACTGCATTCACAATGAATGCTAATAGTCGACCACGTTTATATAATTTATTTATACATAGAATACAAATACCTACTTTAAAAACTTAAATTTTGTTAGTGCTTCCTATCTTAAAAACGAAACATTTAATTTACATTGGAAAAAAAAAATAATTTCTATTTCTTATTAAAATTTTGATAAAGTTTTTAAAAGAACTTATTTTAGTTACACATTATTCCTGTCATTATTAATTATTTACTGATGTTGCACATTATATTTAAAAATAAATTTTAGTTTGTAATGCGCACATAATCTATTTTGAATTTCATATTAAAAAAGGAGGTCGATTACTAGCTATCGGACCGGTCGACTTTTAGAGTTAAGCGGTCGATTATTAAAGCATTCGGACACTTTATTTTTAACGCTAATTATTTATTTTCCCCGAACTTTCCTACTAACACAAAATATTTAGTGATACATTAAATACATTTGAAATACTTTTATATATTTTACAACATTGATTGTTTATTTTTTTCAGTACTTTTCATTCGAGTTTAGCTTTAAGTGGTCGACTACTAGTGCTTTCACCCTAGTAGATCACACGATAACCACATTCGAATAGATTAAGAAGAAATTTGCATTTTTTGCAGAATCATATCCGCCGACGATACACTTTTTTTTAAATCTCTTTTACTGCTACCACTGTAACTTCGAACGAAATTCTTATTATTGCATAAAAAATATCGAACACTTTCCTTAAGGAACGTAGAAAGTTTGGAATTATAATAGTCGATATTTTTTTTTTTAAAAATTCCCCCAAATTTGCTTTATTTTCAGAGCTTTAAGCTGGGGAGACCCCGTAAGTGAGAAGCGTGGAGCTCCAGTAAGAAGTATTGAAACGTGCAAATTTCCATAAGTCCTCTTACCTTAATGAAGTCAAAGGTCTTCGTGAGCATAACGATGCAGCAGGCTTTCTCTTGCCAAACCATACGCCAAAATTCCGTCACGGTGTTCTCTATAGGTCCCTGAGTCACGATGTAAGCATTTGGCTTCAATATACTCTGAAACCGTGACGCAAGCGTCGATCGATTAGACGAAACTTATCGTGTCATTTGAATAAAATTTTGCGCCGTAAAAGTTCGTGGTCTATTTTAAGAATCCCTCATTATGGATTATTCAAATTTGCGGTTACAATCTTGATCCTTGATGTCCCTCACTACGGTTCAATTTATGGTGATCAGATTAAGGGGGATCTCTACTTCGGACGGCTCAAAAAATCGATTTCTTTTGCTTTATTTTGATGCCGATAGTCCCAGAAATGTCCCACCGAAGGCTTTTTTTGCGAAAACTTGAGTTACAGAGGTTCGAATGGACAATAGTACGGGCTATCTAAGCGGCTCAGGTAAACTTTAAATGCGTTTTTCTAAAAACAATGTTTTCCTAAACTTCTGCCACGATTTGAAACTTGGAACGTATGTTTAAAAAACATATAGTTTTCGTCCGACGACATTTCCTATTTTTCCGGGGGTTGAAAGGGTAAAATTCGCATTACTTTCCTTTGAAGCGTCGCCATTTTGAAAATTGTGGTTCAAATTCAATATCCGTGGTTCAGACGAAAATTACACTTATGTAGATTGTAAATCAATTTTACTTTCACATTTCTGACCATCCGTTCATCCGGTAGGGTGGCAGAAAGGAGGGGGTGCACACGGACCGAACGCACAAAATCGACGCAACACTGAACGATTCCTGGCACGAATATTTACAAACAAAACATATTTTGTAAAAGTTTAATAAACGTACTTTAATAACACGTTCGAATGGCAAACAATATATCTCTATAGAGAAAAATGATTAAAAAAGCTCCTAAAACATACATACTCTTCCAAAATCAAAACCTCCCTTAAATCAAGAGTTTTAGTTATGCATTTTATGCAGTATTTTATACGTGGACATTCAATAATTTATAATCAGCACTCTAAACGATTGCTTTGCAAATATATTCTACTCACATCTACATAGGAGGCGTTAACGTAATCAGAATCAGGTTCACCCTCTATCGTGTCCAAAACCACCCTGTTGTAGTCATCTGCATTAAGACGTTAGAGGAGCATTAGAAACGATTTCTCCGTACAGAAATCACAGAACATTGCAATTGAAAAAACTCACTTTCTAGCGTTACTTAAAATCGACTATTTATTAAACAATATTATTACTCACAAGGAATACACTTCTGGTTCTGATTCTTTTCTTTGTTAGCCGGTTTCATCGCGTGCCTGCACGAATGCGTTTCCACCTTTGTCGCTGTCTGTAAATAACAATTTCCACTGCAGACAATTTTTAACACACAAATTCACCAATAATCCGTCGACCTTACAAATTCGCTCCCCAATATCGTCGTTCCAACGGTAAAGTTGCGAGACCGCAATTTTTGCAAGTCTGTTAATTAAAGTTAATTAAATTTTTACAGTTTCGAAACTTCACCGTCGGAACGATATTCGTGCAGTTCGTTAGCGGGAATCATTATCTCCCCCAAATCGTGCCACGATTTCCGCTCGTCGCCTGGTTTCGAGCGCGTTTCCCGTAATATTCGAGAATGAACGAATTACTCGCAGAGGCGGCGGCGCCGCGCGTAGGATCAATTTATTTGTCGCGTAACGAACAAATGCCGAGTCGTTCAATTTATATCAATCACATTTGCTCGCTCTGTCCGCCTGAATAATCATTGAATTTTCCAGCCACCACGGTAAATATCTCGCCGACCTAATTCCCGGCTTCCCCTGAAATCGACCGTGTTCGATCCGCGATCCAATTTTGGTCAGCGAGAAGTTACGCCGGCGTAACAATGTTCCGGCGTTATTCCGCGGAGTTCCCTTGTCGAGTCGGGGAAAATTATCGGGATCGTGAACTCTGCGCTTTGATGGGGGTCGCGATTGGGAGCTAGACGCTCCTTTGGATCGCCTTGCTCCGCCCTGACGGAGTGTTTATCGCGTGCATGGTCCGAAGACTCCAAAGGAAGCGGGGAAAATGAAATGCACGCGCCTGGATCGCTGCAGATTTTCTGAAACCGTTCCGTGGCGAAATTGATCTTGCTCTTGCGGGGGTGGATTTGTAGATTCTATAAATAATAAAGAAATTGCAAAAAGTTTAAACACAGAGGCTTAAAGGGGTGTCCCTAGCGTGGCGGCTTAAAAATATAGGGTTTTTTTTAGGTTTTTCAAAATTGACTGCTACGATATCAGGTGTCCAGGTTGTCGGAAATCAAAATTTCAACGAGATTTTTAACCTGCATGAGAATGGTTATAGCCGGCACTAGAATAAATGAAAAATATTTAAACGTAATAAAATGGCGGTGTCTCAAAGAAAAATATCTAGAGCAACACTATAAATTTTAAGACCTAATTTTGAGCCCTAATCCACACCCCTTAAGGCAAATTCATAAACAATTCACTTCCTTTCCATGTAGCAAATTAGCAATAACTCATATTTGTCACATTGAATTAATTTTAAAATTGTCTCAATTCTTTCAACTTAAAGGGTCCAAGTAATGGCCGACTGGATCGTCGAGACTCGCCTCCGCAGGCATCGCGTTTCTTCCGCTTTTCGATCTATCAGCCGCTTTCCTAGCAGAGTCCACGCAAGCAGAAGAAGCTATATTGCTAAATTCTGCAGCAAATTTCTTCGACAGATTCCCATTAACCCAACCGCGCAGGCTCGTCCGTGGAAACTATGACTGTTACTTCTGCTACACCCTGTACGTCGCAGCTTATTTTTATTGAAGGTATCGCGTGCACACCGATACTTTCTCAACGGCCTCTCTGCTGATTGGCCTCTAACCGATAATTGGTTCGCCGTTTATTGTCCCTTTGTGCTCTCCGGCGCATTGTTCGAGCAACTCCAATGACACGTCGACAGCCACTCGATTGGGGATGTTGATTCTTTTTTTAGCCGTCGAAACAAGTCGCGCGGCTGTTTGTCCTCCGCACCGAGCCGGGCTGTATAGTCGAGAGCTGTGCGACGAATCCGACGGGAATTATAGAAGAGGATTAGCCACGTACGCGGAACCACTGATCGGTAATTTTATGACACGAGCATCTCTTACAGCGGGATCGAGCCGCAACACCGCTTCGCTGGCGGCAGCGAAAGGCGTGCAGCCCCTGCGTTTCAAGTGCCTGCCCCGGAATTCGTGCACCAAAATGGCAGCCTAATGAGAAACCGATATTGAGCCGAGCTACTCGATTCCACCGACTATTCTCGGGAGATAGCTTTGTCTCCTGGATGTCTCTCGGTCGTGTCTTGGCTGTCTGCCTCTCTTAAGGCGCTTCGGAGGGTCTGAAGGTACGTATACACGACGTGCTCAGAGGCTAGGTAAGTGGGAACGGCCCTCTCCTACATTATAATTTAATTCGAGCGTCGTGTGTAACGCCCGGCTCGCTGGATCCTCGCCTTTTCGCCCACCAAACCTGCGAATTTTACAATCCTTGGTAACCGAGCGCAGTACGAAGGCGTCTTTGATATCCTCTGGCTCTATATCATGTTTAATGCCGCCTGATACAATTACCTAGTTTCTAAAGCTAAACCTACGTTGGTCTATAACAGACAGTATCGCCTAATCCCTTGAGCTTCCCTTCGCGAAATCTATGCTTGATGAAGATCGTAAGGTCTGGTTAGCTGAATTAGATAGCATAATAGAATGCAATCAAGACGGATTCCACGGGTCCAAAATGGAGATAGGAAATCGAATTGAGTGTCGTTTGGTGCAGTCCCTTTTGCGAATTACGTGGAAAGTAGGTCGATGGCTACGTTCTATATGTCATCTCCCTTCGATTTACACTACCACGTAGAGCTGTAAAGATTCGAATAGTCGAACTACTTGGATAATTCGAATATCTTCGGTTACGAATAATTTCTTCGGGTATTCGAATATTTGAATGTTACGGAGTATTTGAATAGTCGAATAATTTTGAGTATTGGAATAATTCTGAATATTCGAATAATTCTGAGTATTCGAATAATTCGGAATATTCGGATAGTTTGGAATATTCGAGTAATTCCGAGTACTCGAGTAATTTTGAGTATTCGAGCAATTCTGAGTATTCGAATTGTCACGTGTTGCGGCTAAAAGTTAATTAACGTTAAGTTTTGTTAACTTTTAGCCGCAGAGTGTGACGCGAATAATTCGGAAAATTCGAATAAGTCTGAGTAGGTATTCGAATAATTCGGAATATTCGAATACTCCTAATTATTCGAATAATATTCGAATATTCGAATTATTCGAACCCTCAAATTTTAATTCTACTGGTATTCGAATATTCCTTCGAATACTTAGAATATTCAAATATCTGCACCAGCCCCACCACCAACCCTCTTATTTCTAACTACCTGCGCCAGGCCAAACTCGCCTCAGAACGGGTTCACGCAGGAATCTTCCATGCATGGAAGCCTCGGTTACCAGAGTGTGCCCCGCGAGCCATTGAAGTTACCGAAAGCGGGAAACAAGCTTGAAAAACGTCGATTCGGCGGGTAGCAGGCGGCGGTCGGCTCGGAAAGCGTGCACAGAGGGATTTATTGTCCTCACCTGGAACTCCACGCGGTACAGAACAGGGAACTTCCGGCGTAGCTCGCAAAGCTTCGGGAATTGTGGGAGTTCGGTTGGCGCGGACGGCAGAGTGGTGCTTATGCCTCTACCCAATTCTTCCGCGCCTGTAAACAGAGAAAAAAAGAGAAGAATTAATGTAGCGGACATTCGTCCCGTCGTATCCAGCCTGCATCGACTCCCCTATTCCGCGCTACCTCGCCGCGAGAGCAGTTTATACCGCTGTTTCGCTTGTTTTCGAGAGTTCCGCCTCGGAACTACCTAGCGGATGAAGCCGTCATTATTCCAGCCTCTGTTATTCGAATGTTCTACCGTGGGGCATGAAATTATAAGCGCTGCGCCGGCTAATATCCGTGGAACTAAACGAGGTATGGAATGTTTGTTCCTCGAGGCTTGGTCCTTGGGACACCGTCAGATCGAGTTCAGTTCATTTTAGGTGCAAGTACAGTACCCGCGGGAAATATTTATTGCGTCCCTCGAATATTTACCTCGTCTTCACTGCCACCTTATTTGGTATTAATAATCGGAAGGCATATAGCGATCGATATCTTGATTAAAATAATTGGATAATAACTATCCTATATAATAAGACGCTTAAGGTGGATGTTCGTTTGTTAGCAAAATCTTTCCGGAGGCTTTTTTTCGTACTTCCCGATGACCTACAGGGTTCAGACTCAGCATGAAGTTTCCTCGGCACCCAAAGATGCCGCAAAAAATCCAAAACCTGGAAAATTCGATAATGGGTAGTAGATACCCTTCTGGTACCCAAAAGTTGTAAAATTTCGTATTTTGCAGGGAAAATTGTTTCTAGGGAATTTTCAACAAAAACTGTGATTATCTTTGGCGTCTTATTATATAGGATATTAATTCCTGGCGAAGACAGGCTAAAAAACTAGTTCTATATATTATCCATCACGCAGCTGCGAAGAGTGTTTCATAGGACTTCGCCGAATTTCACCCACTGCAACGCAAGAAGGGGAAAAATCTAAGGCATCACGCGTTGGTGCTGTAATAAAGCCGTTTTATTATTATTATTTAGCGGTGATGCAATAAGCATTTCCAGTAGGTACTGTATCTGGGTGGTTCAACTGTTAATGCGTACTGTTACATGCTTATTATTATAGACCAATACTTCAATATTAGGTGTTGAAAGGCCACGTGATTTTACTCTGAGTGTAGGAAACGAAAGATTCTTTGAGATTCTTTTACGGTGAGAGTATCTAAAATGTGGGGAAGATTGAAACTTAGAGGGGTGATTTCGATTTGTTACCAATTAAAATTAGTGGAGGTATAAAGCTAGTAAATACGTTCCCACGAGTAGCTTTCGTAATGTTCTTCCTTCGCGAGTATCTGAATTGTAGAAGCTGCGTTATGCTATTCCGAATAAAGTGGTTCGGCAAGGGAAGAGAAGAAACCGTTCGAAGTCCACGAATCTCACTCGAATAAAGATGTATTAAATTTTAGTGGATAGTCCGCGGTAGCCTTCGCAGAGATGTGCCGTTAGTCACAGTGGAGAATTGAATTCCGTGTCTGACACAGACCATCTATTACCACTGTCGGGAAGCCGGCCGAGGGAAGGAGCCGACAGACGGGGCGGTGGGAAAGAAAATTTTGTCGTCCATTCTCTTTGCATTCGCTCCGCCCCGACTATACCTTTATGCTAATGCGCCGATATTTCCATTCCTATCTCGTATTTTCGAGCGTTTCCCTGCCGCATCGGCGCATAAAAATCGAGATTTCGGGGCTCGTCGATATTTCGCACGATCCCAACCGTCCAACGTCAAATACCATCCTTGACTAACGCGCGAAATGCCCACCCCAGCGATTTCCGAACATTTCATTAAATCCTTTAAAACACTCCGCGCAAATTGCAAGCGACGACCGTGCGAGGCCGGATTTGCTGCGTTAAATAATGCGACAGATTTAAATCTGAAAATTTATTTCAGCATGCTAGCAAAGATCATCGCTGGGCATCGCTCGATCATACCCTACAGATTGCCCACGCTTCCCCGTCAATCTCGCGGATTCCGCTCGCGAATTCTGTCAATTCTGATCGACAAACGCCTCTGCTGTCCCGCGGTTGTGTACACGCGATTAACACTGACGGACGTAATAACGCGGGCAGCGAATTGATAATGCATTTAATAAAGTTCTAGTTACGGGTCGGAGCCCCGTTCATCATACTCGGGAATTTGCGATCACAGGTGAACCGTGCCATTCTACAGCGCCGTGCAAGCGTTCGGGTCAGTCTTCTTCCTCACAAAGACTTAATCTGCAATCCTTCCCCTAAGTGAATTAATTTCCTTCTTCTTTTTACTGACTTCGAAAATTATCATACGATCCAAAATACTTGGGACAAATAATTTAAAAATAATAATTTAATAATAATTTGATTTTATAATTTAATTCTTTTATTATGGAGCAATCGCAAATACAAAAATTCTTGGCAATTAAATGCATCGATTGCGAAATAGTACAGGAGACCTTTGAATTTTTTTTACCACAAAGAATTTTTCTGACGCGATTTTGAAATGCCTCTTACAGTAGGCCGCTGTAAAAGCGAATTTCCTGTAGCCCACGCGTACGTCGTAAAATCATCGTTTCGAGCTAACGTTTTTCGCCACGCTGCGTAAATATTATTCCGCCTCGTTCATCGCCTGTTAACGCGTCGTTTCGAATTTACTTTAAATATTGCCACCGAGCCCGCCGGAAATTCGTTCGCTCCAAAGAGTTCCGCGTGGAGCGAGAAAAGTCGAGCGATCGAGTTTTTCGAGCCGCGGGGGGCGCGGCGCGGCTGTCGAAAGCGGTGGGCGTCGGGCTTCGTAGGGAAAAATACGGATTGCTTTGCATTGTTGCAGAGCGTTGTTCCGTGTTTCGAGCGAACGGCCAATTATCGATGTTTATTTACTGCACGCCACGGGAAATACACTGATTACACGGGTGATTAATGAGCCCAGACAATGAGCGATCGCCTGATAAATTAAAGTTATCGGTGCCGCCCGCTGCTAATTATTTCTGCGCGCAGTATGCTCACAGTTGGGTCGAGGCGAAATTGAAATGGATGGAAACGACATTTTCCCATCATTACTCTAGATATACGTAGATTTCTCAAAACGGAAGTTCGGTAACTCGAAAATTCAAAAAGATGTAACTCAAATGATGCTAGTAACGTAACTATTTTTTGTTCCGGCAATAAACCGGGCTTAAGGGTGGAAACACCCCCTCAAAGAAATTACGAGTTTTCATATTATTGCGAATATCTGCGAAACCATAAAAGATATCGAAAGAAAGTTCAATTCAAAGTTGTGTGGCTTTCGATATCCTACAAATTTTTAAAAAAATAATGTTTTTCGCAAATTCTTTATTGTCGCTTTATGGATCTAAAAAACCACTGAACTCTGAATTTTACTTCCTTTTTATATCTTGCCGCAATAATAATAATAATAATAATAATCGTGACTATTTTCGATATCCCTACTATAGAAGCTAAAGAATATTGTCTTATTTCTGGAGAAGAGAAGTGAAGATTATTTCCATTTCCCAATGCAAGCTTCCGTCTTCTCGCAAGCCCTCTTGCCATAACTCAAGTCCATTTAAGTCCATAAGGCAACACACTTTCAGACCACCTCTCCTAAGATTATATCCAAGTTTCTCTTTAATATATTTCTTCTTTCTCGCAGTTATGCTGGTCTACAGAAAAAAGTGTATTACTCCCTGAATATCTGAGATATCTCTCGCGTTGATAATAGACATTGTTTACGCGGTGTAACAAATTTCACCACAGGCTACGATGTAACGACCTAACCCGTCGCATAATGCAATTTAGTTCTCCGTTCGAGCGAGTGAATAACAAGGTTGCACCGCCACGTAACTCGCCCAGCAAAGCACCGTCCAGCCCCGCGCCCTTTTTATCCGCGGCGGATCATGGCGTTTCGGGGGTGCTCCTCGATTGTGTTAAAAGACTGTTTGGAAAGTGGGTCACATTGTCCCGTGCATGCACATAAACATCCTTCGCGGCGTATAAAATCTCACGAGCTTCCTGGTGCTGTGTCACGTTCCAATAAGTAACAGCCGAAAGTGGAGCACGAGGAGCAAACATCGCCGTGACGATTCTCAGCTTCCTTCGGCGACATCGCGGAAGAAAAACCCCTCGAAACTTTCGTGTTTTTAGGTCCCCGTTGCCAAACGAATATACGAAAATTATAAATCTATTCCAGCAATTGTTGGAAATAATTTTTGAAAACACCGCTATGCTGCGTGTCGACATGAGTAGGGTAAGCAGGCCAGTAGATGGACAGTTTAGCTGATTCCGAAGTTTACGTCAAGGTGTTTCTTAGAAATATCTGTTGTATTAAAAAAAAATCAAAAGCTTTGCACGTAAAAATGTACAAATTTAAAGAATAAAATAACTGCAAGTAAAAAATTAATGTATTTAAGGATAAAATGATGAAAATTCTACTCATAGCCCGTATCACAAATAGATGGACGATAGGGCTAGCAGATGGACAGTTCAGAACCAATAGATGGACGGGTGTCTGGCTAGACGAGTAAAATACTTATTAGCTATTGTAGGTACCTAGATTAAGTTATTTTTGGTTAAAATATAGTTCATTTCATCAAAACTAAAAACGTATGGAGTCTTCATTGCCAGAAACCGGTGCCACAGGTTATGGGCCCAGGCCGCAAATAAAGTGAGGTTATGTCTAACCTAAAGTGGCCAGACGTCACGGATCGTGTGGGGCTGTCCCGAATTTGAATTGTTTGTCCCGCATTGAAAACTGTCTTGGAAAGTGTCCCGGATTGGATATGTAACCTTTTTAACATTTTCTTAGTGGCACAAAGTAAAAATATATATCCACTCGTTCCTTTTCTAATATCATCAAAGGCTCTATTTAGATCATTACACGTATATTGATGTACGGTATATTTTTTTTAATGCTTGCTATCTGAATAAAAAAGAAAAATAAGATACCTACAAGTAAATGTGTAAACTGATTGATTATTTAAAAAAACGGCTTCAAAAGGTTTAATTCCATTCTGTCCATCTACTGCGACAAGGTTAGAAAATCCATATCAGTACATGGACAGTCATTTTTATAAGTTCTATCGTTTTATTTTTCTTTGTTCACGCGTTAATATATAAATCGTTAATATTAGAATGCAATCATCTATTGCATACCTCTGTACAATACATCCAAATACGTTTTTTATTAACTTTAAGGCACGCGATGCTGAGCAATAGCTAATAATAAAAGAGTGACTCGCGCATGGTGGCGTAAAATCATACATACAAATACATTTTTTGCATACAAAAATTTTTTTTCGATAAATATGGTAATGTTTTATAAAACAACAAACGTTGTTTCTACAAAAGAAAAAAACTATAATATAGATTAAAACTCTAGTTCTTTCAATATTAACGATTTACCAACGATTCGTCCATCTACTGGGGCCCGTCCATCTACTGGCCGGCTTACCCTAAACAAGCTCGATAAATATTCTATTAAGGCGGTGCAGGACTATTGAAATCTCGGAAAATTGATTTTTTATTATTATTATTAATTCTGAAAGTCTCGTCCTGTGTGAACATTTCCGACACAGTTTCATGAGGAAATTTGAATAATTATGGAAATTATAGCTCTGAATGCAGTGGCGCACAGAGGGGGTGGTGGTCGGGCGCAAGAGGCCCTAGCATCTCCCAGAGAAGGGACTTTGTAAGAAGAAAAGAAACTGGATTTTATTCTTTAAATAAATTTTTCTAATCACCTAATGAATATTCTTGAGTTTGCATTACAAATATTTTTATCCTTTCAACTCGACTCCGCCCAAGATTAAATCCTGAGTGCGTCACTGGTTGAACGTAACTGAGTGCCCACTTGAGTAAACTACTTTCGTTGCGCATTGCGTTTTAAGATTCTTAAGAAATTAAATAAATATAAATTTCTTATATATTTTCAATTAGACGAATGGAAATGGAATTGTTACCTCTAAAAAGGATCGAAGAATTCCGTAGTGCAGCATTAGTTCTCGAAAGTAAGTAATTTGAAAATTATAAACTAAAAATTGAAAAATCATCCCTGATTCTTTTGAATGTTTATAGCACGCAGAAAATAGGGTGCAAGCTCTAAAGGTTTTGTTTCCATTTCTCATTTTCTATTCACTTGATATTTTTACCATTACGTGTCGTTTGTATTAATTAAGTATTGAGAAATTGATGAGCATCCCTCCCCTATCAAGCAGCAATGACGAATGTTGACTGGTTTATTACTCCGACAATCAGCATCTCGCGATGTCGGTCGATGGGATTTCCGGATATTAATTAAGGGGCGCGCTTAGAAGGCTTTGTACTCTTAATTACATAACAATGACGTAACAATAGAGGGCAGAGGAGACGCGCAAACCGCGCGATGGAGCACCGCAGCCTCATTAGCCTTTGTCAGTATTCGATACCCGCAAGAAAGCAGCGGTGACACAGCTGTTTTCATTGTCCCCACCCTCGCCATTGTCCCCTATTATCCCCGAGAAGGACGAGAAAAAGCGATCCGCGATTTTAGCTGAATTATACAGGACAGCACGACGGGAACGGGGCGCCTAATTAACCCCTTTGTCTCTAGAAATACCACAAAAATTGAACGGAATAAGAACTCCATTACTAAACACCTTCCCCCAATCAGGGCCGGGGCAAATCTTTATCTAAATAAACATCTCAAATAACGAATAAACGATAAAAAGATTTATTCTTCGAAAGTTAACTTGAATTATTCGAGCCTCGAATAACGAATAATTTTTTTTTACCTTTCATCCGTTGGTTGAAATTTTTATTTAGGCAAAGATTTTGCCAATCCCAAACGTCTCTTCGCGCTTGAATCGATCCTCGCACAGTACATCCGCTAGTCCACGGCACCTGCCCGAGTCATACTAACCCCCGACCCAGCCAATCGGGCGGTTTAAACTAATTGGTCGTTAAAGAGGTGACGCGTCGCCGTGCGATCCAACGTTTCCGGGAATCGACAGGGATAAAGTCGGGAGTGGCTTTGGAGGAATGAAGCGAGCACCTCGGGGAGTATTATTTTGGTAGCACCTGTGGATGATACGGTACAAAGAGCAAACGGTCCTGTGCCGAGGGGAGTCGGGTCGTTTAGCCGGGGAGGTCGAACTGCGGCGGGGACTTTGAAGCTGGAAACCCGGGCCCGGGCGACAGCAAAGCCGAACAAGGGCTGGGCGCGTGTATGTGCCTTGGCACGGCTGTGCTTCATCCACCTCTGACACGTGTCTTCGATCATCGCCAGAGATTCTTTCGGATGCAGCCGGCGCTTCTACCCCCGTGCGAAAGGGTTGAAGGAATTTAATTAAACCGTCCTGCACCCGTCCGGGTACTCTTTCTTCCCCGACGCACGTTCGCCGGTGTCGCGCACCTAATTAGCCGGCCCCTGCTGTTTTTCGCCCCCCCGTTTGTGCTTTTGCTTCGCTGATCAACAATTCTTTCGGAACGCCGTCGTTCGTTGCGAATCACGCTTGTTTCCTCGGATGGCCACTTGGGGAATGAGGGGGACCAAGGTACTTGGATATTCCTTCCTCGTTTCCCGTTATTTACTGGACCCGCGTGGACATTTGCATGGAGGGTTGCAAAGTTTCATTTCGCTTTTGTCCTTCTAATTTCGTACCCAGCTGGCTCCAGAAGTCGCGCGTTTTTCTACGTGGCGTTCGCGTGTCGCGCTCGCAGAGGCTTTCGGGAAGTTCGTGACTGTTGCGCGAATAATGGGAGGCCGGGGTTTTATTGATAAGAATAGCTTCCGGCGTAACTTCGGATTAAGGAATTACTGAGTTGGGAAGCCGCGGATGCTGGGGCTGAGTAATTCGGGTGTCCAAGGTGCATGTTTACTGGGGGGTACTAGGGGTATTTTATATTTAGGAGGAGATTCTTCGGAAGTTGATGTTCGGCTGAGGAAAGTGGGGTAGTTGTTTAGTACGCGGTACCGTAAGGGTGGTTTGTTTAAATCGACCCACCCGAATATCTGCGAAACCGTTGAACGTAATAGAAAAGTGTCAGGCAAAAGTGAAATGGTTTTGGAGTAAGTTTTTTTTGTGTGTGGACGCGTAGAGGACACATGAAGGTCAACTTTGTTTTTTTAAATGAAATCATATATTTTTTAATGCACTGGTCGATGCAGCTTGGCATCTCCTACAAAACAGCACTAAGCCTGGTGTTGAACCTACGTAGATTTTTCGAACAAATATTTTCGAACAAATAAGACAGAAGTGTATAATATAATATGGTACAAAGATATCCTTGTTTCTGTTATTTTTCTCCTTTTTGTTAGCGTCTCACTTTGCCCTACTCGGTCCTCAGTTTGCAAATCAAAATAAATACCCCAGTCGTACTTCACAATCCTAGCAAACCAATGTTAAAAGAGCACCGGCCACGAAAGCTTAATTATCTCCATACTATAGAATCCTGCTCCACGTGAAGTGCCCACAATTCACCACTTCCATCAGCCACCCCTTTACTCGAAATGTTTACCTTTAATCTCTTAACATCCACCCTCACTTTCCTGATTTCTCTCCCTCGAAGGGAGCTTTCAGGGGAAATTAGCAGAAACACCGTGCCTCCATGAAACAGGATTCATCGTATTTATACACTTTATATGTCCGATCGTTCGGCACGATATCGGCGTATAGTGGAATCGACGGTTTCTCTATAATTCTTTCAAGAGTGGCGGGACACAAGGCGAGATATACGAGCCACGCCACGAGGCAGTCTCCATTTCGTATTTCACAGTCGATCGATAACGTCGAATATACCTTTGTCAAGCAGCGAATGCTTCATTATATCTCGCAGGATCGCCGACAGCAGGGGTTTCATCTTTGTTTGGCGACACGGGGGAAACTTTCATATCCGACCCCCTTTGAGGGAGGAATATACATCTCCCGTGAAAGAAACTTCCCCTCTTGCACCCTTCCAGGGCAATAGAAGACACTATCTAATTCACCATTTCTTTGCACTGCGCGCTCGAAATCGCGGGGCAACCTGTCTCGCTTCGTAATAGAACCTGGGTGTTTAATAAGTAAAGGAAATGTAGGAGAAAAAACGAAACTCGGGCGACGGGGATTCGAACCCAAGAATCTGCGCGTCCTCGGCGCACTGGTCAGACGCGTTACCAACTCACCCAATATCGACTCCCCGATTACTCTTTTCCGAACTGATACTCTTTTCCACAGTGCGCCGATATGAGGACAAAAATTATTGAAGATTCAAATATTCTCCGGGGCGATATTTATCATTTAATATTTATATCTAAATGTTCAGGAATGAACTTTAGGCTTTATGAAAATAACGCCCCTTTCTGCTACTGTCTCCAAACATTTGAGAAATAATTTTTTTTAGGGAGAACCGCGTGGATCAAGAATCGTAAGACAAACCAAGAAATTTTTGAAAAGTGATTTTCTTCTGCAACCGGTTTTCTCCAATTTTTTATATAATATCTACCATGACTTTTCCACCTTGGACGCCGCACAGTGGGGTAAGAGACCCCAAAAGTTGGCGAAAAATCGAAATACAAAAGAATGTTTAAATATCTGATTTTTTATCCCTGGTATAGTTGAAATATGTGCGCATAATAAAACGTATATCCACAGCCTTCTACAACTCTTCCTTCCTTACCAGAGTCGGTCCAAAACAGTTAGCTGTAGGAACTCCGTTACACGTTTATTCCAAGCGATTTATCAAATGATTTTGTGTAGCTATTTTTTGTGTTTTCTGTGTTTTAAACTTCTGTTTCGCGATAAAGACGTAAATTTCAGGTGTTTATTTAATTACTTTTTGTTGTTATACGTTTGCGGCAAGCAATAATACCTTCATAATGTTTAATTCAAAATTGCCTCGTATAACCTTAATTACCATAGCTGATATACAAAAACAATTAAACATTTAGTTAACTTCCAAGTCCGATCAAGCATTTTTGTTTGCACAGTTATTATCTCTGATTATTAAAGAACTGAGATTAACTTTCAGATTCTGCTCGTTTTTGCTCCAATCCCTAAAATTTCAGTTTATTCAAAACGGTTCCCAGTCCATGAAAATAATTTCTTTTTGCAAACACTGTTAATTGAAATATTTATATCTGTTGTTATTTTCAGATGTGAATCCTAATACTATTGTTGTAACGAGATATTTAATTAACACATGTTTCCACGACGGCAGTGGTGGTTTTTTTAAATGGAACCATATATTTTTTAATACATAAATCGACCCATCTTGATATTCCCTGATATTTTTTTTTTTGCCATTTTGACTTGAGATTCGTACTCAGCGACCTCGGAAACTCTAGAATACCAAGTTTAGACCAAATCTGATATTTTTTGGGTATACGCGTCCGCCATATTGGATCCGCCATTTTGTTTCTTGCCATTTTGAGTTCAGATTCGTAATCAGCGACCGCGAAAACTTTAGTATACTCATTTTTGTAAATATCAAAGATTACCTTCATATTTTTACCATGTTTCTGGGATTTCAACCCACTGTGCGCCGTCTTCAGTTTTAAAATAACAGTCAAAAGCGGTACACGTGATAAAAATAATTGGATAAAAAAATGTTTCGAACGAAAGTTAGTCAGTATTCAGTTGAAAACCAATTGCAAAAGGGAATATTGATAAAAAAGTTTTCATTCGGTAAAAAATCAAGATCGCCTAAATTTTTTTTAATGTAACTGTATATTTTTTATGCGCCAATCGACGAATCCTTAAAAAAGTATTACAGTACTTAGGTCGAAAACTGATTAGTTCAGAAGTGCATGAGTTTTGCCCCGAACACCCGTGTATGCGAATGCCCACAGCAAGGTCAACTACGGTCACCTAAATCTGAGGATTCAGGTGTCACGCTTTGAAAAAAAATCTGAGAATATACTTAAACTTGAATCGTACTGCTAGAAAAGCTACCACCAGCATCGTCAATATTTTTCAAAGCACAGCAAGTGCGTAGGTAAAAAATATGAAGTAGTTAAATATAACGAAGAGCAATGAGATATGTTCATTTAAACGAGTACTAACAACTGTTCCATCCCCGTTGCACTTGTTACTGTTAATGTTTAACCGAAAAGAAGTAATTACTAATAAATGATTTTTGCCAGCAATTACAACGTAATTGCACTTTGCCTCTTGCGCATTCATGCGTAATAATACGGCGCAGTTGCTCTTCCCTCGCGTTTCTTGCGCAATAATCGCGTTACTGTTATCGCCGCCGCTGTCGCGACTCTAAAATTCGATCAGAATGTTATTGCCATATTTAACGGTGTATTCTGGCGCGCGGTCTGGACAATCGTGTTTGCGGTATGGCCCGACAGGTGTGCAATTACCATCGAACACGGAATATGGATTCCGAACAGGTTGACATTAACTCTGCAGCCCCACTTTTGGCCCGGCGTTGCTGCGTCGCGGCATATGTCGTTAATTCGCCATCGAGAACAAGCAAGTTTCCCTGCGACTGGGGGCACACCGTGCCCCTTCAAACGTAACGACGGAATAATTGCGAATGAAGCGAACTGTGTCCCCCGGCGCGCACCGCTCGGTCTCTTCATCTCGCAAATAAACTCCCGAACTTCGCGGGAGTTCGCCGTCACCCCTGGCGGTTTTCGAGACGATGCCGCGTAACATTCCGCGCGACCTACTCTGCAAACCGATTTCCAATTGTAAACTTATCTGTATATTTATCCATTCCCAGGACCGCCGGGTCCCGCCATCGGTGTACTGACTTAGCGGATTCTTCCCTCCGTCAGGATCGCTTACGCAAGTCCTCTCCAGAGTTACGTAAACCTTCTTCAAACCGTGGACTTGATAAACGGGACATGTGTTTGCAAGCTACGAGACCGTGAGTCGAATATATTTTTAGTACCAGCTGAGGGAAGCTTAATTAAGGGGACATTCTACTCTCTCGGCCTCAAAAATATCGATTTTTTTTTTTTGCTGAATTCGGAAGAATGCACCTCCTACAATATCCTCCTAAATTTTTGGAGCGAAATTCGATGTATTTTCAATGTTATAGGTATTTGTAGCGTCAGCGGCCTGGTTCTCAAAACTTTAAGGGGACATTCTACTCTCTCGGCCTCAAAAATTTCGATTTTTTTTTTTTGCTGAATTCGGAAGAATGCACCTCCTACAATATCCTCCTAAATTTTTGGAGCGAAATTCGATGTATTTTCAATGTTATAGGTATTTGTAGCGTCAGCGGCCTGGTTCTCAAAACTTTAAGGGGACATTCTACTCTCTCGGCCTCAAAAATATCGATTTTTTTTTTTTGCTGAATTCGGAAGAATGCACCTCCTACAATATCCTCCTAAATTTTTGGAGCGAAATTAGGTGTATTTTCAATGTTATATGTATTTGTAGCGTCAGCGGCCTGGTTCTCAAAACTTTAAGGGGACATTCTACTCTCTCGGCCTCAAAAATTTCGATTTTTTTTTTTACTGAATTCGGAAGAATGCACCTTCTACAATATCCTCCTAAATTTTTGGAGCGAAATTCGATGTATTTTCAATGTTATAGGTATTTGTAGCGTCAGCGGCCTGGTTCTCAACACTTTAAACGCGTTTTTCTCGAAACACCATTTTCTTGGTTGGCGGATGTGATAAAAAAAAAACTCCATGACCAATTAATCCAAAATTTTAATATGTTATTCTACACATTAGTGGCTTTCCCGCTTAGCACAAATATCTTAAGATTTTTTAATATTTTCTCACATTTTATATCTATTAAACAGAAAAGAAATGCCCTTTTCGGTACTTTCAACTTTGATTGACCGCCATTTTAATAATTTTGGTCCAAAATTGTTCTTTCGTGGTAAGCGCGATAACCATACTCCTGCGAATTAAAAATATGTTTGGTTTTTTTATTTCCGATGATCCAGTCGTCCGAAATTTCAACCGCCAGCAATTCTGATGCCGCCAACTTAACTGCGAAATATTTGTGTAAACAAATCAAATAAACAAAGAACAATGATTTTTTCTTGTATTTCAAGAGTGGTAAAATATACCCCCAGATATTCGAAAACATTAAGTGTTTACTTCATTATAAAAACCATCACCGAAAAGTGGCCGATTTTTCGGCCGAGAGAGTAGAATGTCCCCTTAAAACAGTCAGCTGCATTATCGCCCAAAGGGGGATCGAGAAACAGGGTGTCTCCGTTTATTTGTTCTTTATTTTAGAAATCCTAACAGGATGTTCGGTCAGGAATTTTTATTTCCAACGAATTCTTGAGAATAGCCTTTAATTTGGTAGGCTTCTTTCTCGCCGATGTTTCGCGCGAGATGTAAAAATATTTTACAAGTTAATTTTAGCGCAGGTGACGCACGCTGGCGGGCTTTCTGCTTTTAAACCTCTATAACCGAAATTTCTGCGACATTGGTAGACTTTGAAGGCTGTGTATAAATTATTGAACCTACACTTTAATTACTGGGCATTTCAGTTTCATTTTATATGCATTTTATTGTTAAATAAAGGTTTGCGAGTCGTATATTGTAATAGTTGGGTATGAAACTGTTCTCAATTATTTGCAATATAAAACGCGGATATAACGTGTCACTTCAAAGTATTCTTCAAAGAATTCCGGAGTACTAATTCTTGGGAAAATATCTAATTGTAAGTCAAGACGCGCGATCCTTCAAATACACAGATGTCAAGAAATCATCGAAAAATAAGGAAATCTCATTAATAATTAAACTTCCTCCGTTGTACATTCTTCTCCCAAACAAAACTACGCAAAGACTGTTTCAGTGGAACGCGACTCGCTTTTCAGTCGCGAGAAACTCCGACTCGTCGTCGACTGGGAAAGACTCGCGCGGCAGCGTCGTTTCTTATCAGCGCGAACATACATCACGAGCTGCCTCGGTCCTCTAATCAGGATTATTAAAGCCGAAGCATCGCCGCGAAGCAGCGGCCTTCTATTTCAACTTCCCGCGATTGATTGGCGCGTTTCATCGTCCCGCGAATCAGCGGGCATTCAAAGGGAAATAGGCGATCGCGATCGGGCAAGTAAATCAAATAGAGCACGGCTCGCTAATCAAGCGGCCCCGTGTTATCATACGAAGCCGGGAGCACGAAATTTCTGCGATTCTACATTAATTAAATCGCCTTGCCACGCTCGTTACACAATTAGGGTAAAGTAGCCGAATATGGCGACCTCTCCTAATATGAAACCGCAGCTTATTTCCGCTGCAGAACTCCCGAATGTCATAGCGATGCCATTTCTTTACTAATTAACCGCGTATTTCTTGTTTTGTCCGCGCAGTGGCATTGCAATCAATTAAGCGTCTTGAGCAAGCATATATTTCTGAAATACGTTGCAGAAAGTTTTCGAATTGGTTCGATTAAATTACAAATACCTCTAAAGTGGTAAGTGGATATTGATTTTCACAAATACTGTTGAGTTTGAGGCTTACTAGTTGTGTAGGGGGAGTTCCCTTAAGGGGTAACAC
The DNA here is from genome assembly GCA_946251845.1 of Andrena fulva. Taxonomy (NCBI): domain Eukaryota; kingdom Metazoa; phylum Arthropoda; class Insecta; order Hymenoptera; family Andrenidae; genus Andrena; species Andrena fulva. The sequence continues at coordinate 51,531,772 of OX276329.1, read as the reverse complement.
CGCTGTAACAGCTTGAAAAATAGCGTTTTTTTGGCAATTTTTCTTGGATGGAAGGAAAGGTAATAGAATAACTATACTGGAGGAAGTTATTAAGCACATATTTTGTTATTAAAAAAAAAAAGTTATTTAGAAATATTACAAAATGGCGGCACTGAAGCCATTCTCGTGAGGCATGTCGAAGTTTTAGCGCTCTGCGGCACGCAGTGTAGCTGGTGCAAATTTGAATTTAAAAAAAAAAAAATATGACTTAAATCTACATGTTTATAGCTAGAGAAATACGTAGGGAATTTTAAAAATATTGATTTTTGTGTGATTGGTGAGCATTTGAATGAAAAACGTTCAATTTTCTATAAAAAGAGGGCAATCATTTGTTAATAAGTAATGTTTAAATTAACTTATCGAAAATCCCGTACGTATTTCTCTTGAAAATGTTATTTTAAAGATATTGTTAAAAGTTCGAATGAAAAGAATGAAAATTGTTGGAGTTATGCTGCGTGCCGTGTTGAAAAATCGTGTTTCGAGAAAAACGCGTTGAACGCCGGTAGTCGTTTCGAAGCAGTCCGATGCGCTTGGGGAAGAGCTCGAAATTTCAAGGAAACAAATTTGTTTCAAGTAATACAGTTTTTGACCCATATTCTAAAAGGTTCAAACCATCTTTTAAGCAAATAAAAAAAAAATCAATTTTCCGAAAAATGTACAGTGGTGTTACCCCTTAACGCCGGACGGCACCTAATACCGGACATTAGCTATATCTGTGACAGTTCAAACGCTATTTAGCTGTTCTTTCGCGTAAACCGTAGAAGGGATAAAACAAACAACGATCACGTGTCGACATGGTCCAGTTCCTAAATAAATCCTAAATAAATTAATTGATTGTTTGGTGTGACGGGAATCCGGTGAATCGTGTAAAGTTTAGATTATTATATATACCAATATTCCTGGCTAAAAGACGTGTGAGTTGCGTTATTGTATCTTTTGGTAAGTATTTTTTTAATTACCTTTGTGTTTTGTGTAAACAGTGCACTGGTTTCCACAAAAAAAAAATTTTCAATCTGTTCACTGTCCCCTGGTTCCGGACAGAACGTTCTCCCCTATTACCGGACAGTATAACTGTGAATCTTGTGTGTTCCTATTTGTATTACTGTTTATTATTTCGGTTTCGGTGTTTAAAAGATACACGTAACCATCATGAATAGCAAGAAAAAAGGTTCATGGGATGAAAATAATTTGAAACCTGCACTTCAGAAAATTCTGGCACCAGAAATTAGCCTAAGAGAGGCATGTTTAAGATATGGTATTCCAAAAAGTACTTTGTTTGATAAAATAAAATGTATAAAATCTGGTAAAGAAATTACTTTACAATGTAAATTAGGTAGATTTGCCAAAACAATTCAGTGTTCAAGCTGCCAAAAATGGGCACACGAGGCTTGTGCTGATATTTCCGAATGTTCGGAGGATTATATTTGTGATCACTGTAAACTATATTGAGACTGTGTTGAGTTGCGTCAGTAATTTTTACTGTGTCCGGTACTAGGTGCCACTTAATCATTTCTCCAAATCGCATAATCAAGTTTAACCGTAATTTAAGTTAACTATAATGATAATATTGAATGTTTTGTTGTGTAATTTTGTTCTCTCATATTGTTATCTTATAAATAACGTAGAATATAAAGATTAAAATATTTTTTTTTCTTCATATTTAAGGAAAACCTTAAGCGTCCGGCACTAGGGGAACTCCCCCTATAATTAAATGAAGCTACTTAATAGTTATCATGCTATAGTTTCCGAATATGAGACCCATGAACTGATGAGTTCAATTTACAAAAGAAGAGAGAAAAAGTAATTTTCAGGAAAAAACAAACTGGGTCTCATATTAGGAACCCATTTTTTTTATTCGCGTATTCGAACGACTTTCGTGTTTATTTTATTACGAAGAAACCGAATCTTTGTTACAGCAGTTTCCAGCAGCCTGCTAAAGGATACATATTCTACTTTTAAAGCGTGCATCGAATTTTAATAAAAGCGTTCTCAGTCAAAAGTTACGATGTTTTTAAGAAATATATCTCGTATTCAGCTACTTTATCCTAAGAAGCACCCCTAAATAGTTACGCGTTCCCGCGATCGACAGTCGCCTCCCGAAGCTTCGGATTCAACCAAACAACGGCATAGAACGAGAATCGGAATGTCTTTCGGCGGTGTATTTTCGGCACTTGCGTCAACAAAGCGGCAACCGCAGGGTTAAGAGCAGGGGCGGGCAATCGATCGCAGCCGTCGCGGGTCACGAAAGTGTAATATAATTAGACGGGACGTCGTCTCCTCCGGTGTTATCGCGTCAAGTCCGAGATAACACCGCGAGGATTGCAGGGGAAAAAGCAGCAGCTCGCGGAAATGTACTCGCTCCGGAATAGAAGCGCCCGTGTTTATCGTTCGTGGTGCGCGCGTGGCAGCCCCGAAATACATTTTCGAGTGTTTAGTTTGCCGGGTGAGACCGTTTCTATTGCTAATGGTTGAAATAATAATTCCACCAAACTGCGGCGACTTGGAAATCTCCCAGCCCGCAACCCTCCGCCATTTAGAGAGCAAATATCTCGCTGGTACCTGATACTTCGAATCCGATTCGAAAAGCGCCTCCGGGCTGCCGTTTTACCGCGAATCCTTGTTTCTCGCGGAGTTTTATTTTCCGACCGGAGCGAGGCAACACTTCCGCATAACTTACGCGTAAATTTCGCTGTGCCCTCCCCTCCACCCGCCTGCCCGCGGGCGGGCGTACGCGTGCATAGGCGTGAAATAAAGCGGAGATATCAAAGGCAAGTCGCCGCGGAGCTGGATATTAGCTCGCCGGGCGCGTCTGCTTTGGGGATTAAAATCGCAGGATGACGCGTGCGCGTGCAATTACACCGTTACAACGTAATTAAGCGGGATCCTGGCCTCGTGGCCTCGGCAACTGCCTTGGCATCTGGCGACGATTGTCTCTGTCGCGGATAGTAATTTAGTGCTCGCGTGTTACAGCCGGAGTTAAAAGAAGGCGGGAGCGCGAACTTTATGGGGGAGTGTAAAGGCGACGCTGGAAGCCGCGATCTTGCAATTAGTCGTCGAGGATACGCGTTGTTCCTGCTGGCGCAGCACAGATTTCAGGATTTTACGAGTCGTGATGTCGAAGGGAAAGATTAAAAAAAATTGAAACTCGGGTTACGTAGTTCTGATGACAATACAATATTTTCACTGGAAAGCAGAAAATAATTTGTAGTAAGAATTTTTTTCTTGAAAACTAGAAAGTGCATCAAGACCGGAAAAATTTTTTTGCACCCTAACGAGTGTAACAATAAATGCCAAAAATGTTTTTTAGGATATGTTATAATCTCTTCTTGTAAAAAATTCATAAAGATCACGTATTTTTTAAGGGGTTTGGCCGGAGGGTCTCCTTAAACTAAGGTTTCGGGGAATAATGGTTGAGTCTGCCAAATCGTCGAGATTTCCACTTAAACTTCCCACTGTCCCTGGACCCCCCGTAACAAAGCCCGCATGGCAACTCCAAAGAATTATTTTCTTGCCTCGAAACTCGTTTCATTCATGAATATGTGTATCAGTAAGCTGGTCTGACTTTGAAAATCCGCAATCAGGGCGTCGGCGATGCCAGGGAAGTCGACTCGCGAGGCGCAAGCGGAGGACCACGGTCGATCGGCACGCTTGTTCGATTGCATTCGTTTCGATTTCTCCCTCGGTACCAAGGAGTCAACCTCCAGTAGCAAAGAAGAAAGAAATGAATGGGTTTAGGAAAAAGCTCGCATGCGATACTGCACGGTAAATATCGGAGGAATCCCGCGGGCATTCATTCGTCCCTGGAATTCCATCGAGAACGATATGCAGTGTATCCGTTTTATATAAAAATTATTATCAGAGCGATTCTTGCAAAAAGTGCTTTGCTTCAAAAGGGAATATCGTGTTATACAAATAATTCCTTTGTAAGTAAAGTTGCAGATTTCACGGTTGATTTGATTTCGAAAATTTCCTCTACACCTTCATCTGTAGAAAAATCTATTTGCATCAAACGACGTCACTTTTCGAAACAAATAACTTTTGTCAGAAGCATTGTTTTATGTCGTCAGTTGTTTATAAAATATTCTCTATAGTATCCAAGTGAAACGGACGTGCCGCTAAAAAGCAACCGATTTGTCAGCGCGGGTGTTGCGAGGTGCGGTTCTCCAGGTAACGGCAACGAGACGCGGCGATTTCACGCGTTATAAAATCCAAGTTGCGCGGACACGCGCGATTTAGCCAGCAGGGAAAAGAGAATCTCGACGGGGCGTTGATTTCGCCATTTTCGCGTTCGCGGCTCTTTCATTCCGCGTAATAATTGAGCAGCGAACTTGCACTGCCAGTTCTCGCCAGTGATTTATAGGGACTAAATGCTCGTAAAGTACCGCTAGATATTACCGAACTTTCAGATTCTCCTTCGATTCGTGTCTCACTTGAATTTTAGTTATGTAACGGTTAGGCTTATTATTCTGAATTCTGTGTACTTTAACTGTGTCTAGGTGGCTTTAGTTCTTTTTATTTGTATTAGGTTCAGTTTAGCTCTTAGATTTAGGTGCATAATGGTTAGGCTTATCAACGGTATTGCTACTGCAGCCTCGCCTTTAGTCTAAGTAGTTTATTTACTTTTCCTATTACTCGAACCAAAAAGTATAGAGAAACACACTGCGTATTCTCAAAAGCCTACTAACATCATATTTGCTAATAATCTCCTGTAAATCGAAAATTGATTGCAAAGAAACTTAGCATAGAACTTAAAAAAAACACTATTACTCATCTCATATGTATTATATAATTTATTTTCTATGAGTAATAAAGAATAATCATAATAATTAACAGTGTTTAGATTCCTAAATTCACAGGTATTTGCCTGTAATGGGAAATAATGCCAAATAATAATAATAATAATAATATAGGCACCTTTGCAGATCAATCAAAGCCCGAAATGATTTAATTCTTTTGTATCGTAAGTTCGAGATAATTAGAATTAGGATTATACGAAATTCGGTTTGTCGAGATTCCACTGTAAGGTAAAAGTACCAATAACTGGACACGTCCTAATACCTGGACACCAATGACATTTATATTTTTACTAAGCTTCATAGAAATTTTACAACAATATTGTTGGGAATATATGCTATTTTGCAACTTGATCTCTTATATAAAAAATTAAGAAAGCCCCTAGATGCAAAGTTGAATATATAAAACAGTCTTTAAATATCGGAGGTGCGTGCACTTGAATTCTGCGTAGATTTCTTAAGTAATTCTTAAGACAAATACAGTTAGTTGTTAAGGTGATAATAATCGTTACATAACGTTTTTCTGAGAAGAAAACGTATGTACAGAATCTCAAGAAGTTTCTTGTGACATACAAAACAAAACATTGATCGGTTAATGTTGATTTTAATTAAAAATATACGTGTTTATATAATAATCTTGTCCTTTACACGCTGTCCCAATAACTGACCAGCCGTCCAGGTGGTAGGCCTGTCAGCATTTTGAACGCTTAAGGGGGTAGTGAACTATTTCAGCTTCAAAAAATCGATTTTTTTTTTTTACTGATTCTGAAAGTCTTATCCTTTATGAACATTTTAAACAAAATGTCATGAAGAAATTCAAATAATTGTAGAAGTTATAGCAGCGAACGTAACTGAGTGCGCGGCCTCGCAGAGCGGTATTGGCATAGGGGACTTAACTTTGAAGCCGTTTTTCTCGAAACACCATTTTCAGACACGGTGTACATCATAACTCTTGAACCAATGAATATTTTCACTTGAAATTTTTACTGGACGTGTAGAATTCCTTCTTCTACAGAGTGGAATTCCCGCATCAACATTGGATGTTTATAAAACATTTTATAACTGATTAAAGACGATTTTTTTCCGTAAAAATGTCGAGGAAAAATTGATTCGTGCGTAACTTCCACAATTTTTGTTCAAATTCATCGCCAAAGTTCCACTCTGTACATTTTGGTGTATAAAGTACTCACCCCAAAGCATTTTGCTTTCAAATGATTGGCTCACCTGAATCGATGTACACCACCTGCAGCGGTGCGCCGTACAAGGCTATCTTCAACGATTAATAACTTCGACAATTTTATACATTCCAACGATTTATTTTTTGGTAATTACTCGCAAACGTGCCCACAATAGATTGTGAAAAGCAGGACTATAACGATTATTTGGTATGAACGTAATTTAGCGTTAAAGAAACTATCGATTTTACGTATCTAATAGTCCACTACCCCCTTAAGGGAAGTCGCAATACCTGACCGCATTGTCCAACCGGTAAGGTGTCTGGATTTTCTCAAATTTTTGTATATCAAAAGTGTAAGTACAAGTATATTGTACATAAATGAACAGTTTTTTTTATTTCCAAGTCCTATTTTTAGTCAATTTCATGCTACACTTTCAACATAACCTAAAATTGTATTTGCTTTCTCCGCGCGCAAACCATTCGCACAAACACTAGTGGCGCCCTCAGCGCCGTGCTTCGCGCCATCTTCCCCATTGACCAGGTATTGGGACACCACAAATGGGACGCTGGGACAAATCAGAATTCTATTGTCCATGTACTGGTACACATAGCTACTTGTGTTTTTACTCAATTTAATTAAAATAACGCACTGAAAACAAGTTTTTAGTAGCTCATTTGATAGAAAGAGGTAACATTTATCTGAATATTGACACTTTTGTTAAAAAGAACGTTTATTTTTAGTCCATTTTTAAGCTATACTACTTTGATATCCTTAAGTGTCCAGTTATTGGTACTTTTACCTTAATGCTTGCCCGATTGAAATGCTATTTTACATGAAACGTGCGAATAAGTCTTTTGTTTCTTCAAGCAGAGATTGGAGCTAGAAACGCAAGAGTGCGGGTGCTTTGAAACCAGCTGATTTATTTGAATCTCAATGCCCATTATTTCGATCCAAGGGTACAGCCACTTGTTCCCGGCGCAGCGACAGAAGGAGAATGCGCAGCGGAGTACACAGCGCGATTTACATTCACCGCGTTACAGCAGAAGTTGCGTCACGATCAAGGCGAAAGAAAGGCTGGTGGATTGAAACACAGCGCGGCGATTCCAATCTTCATGGCGGAGGGGTGAACACTCAAGAGATTCCGTCTTCGCAAGGCGAAGGGTAAATGAGCTACGGGAATAAGGGGCGTGTTCTCCGCGCTTTTACAAAGGCGGCGGGGTGGAAATGAGGGAAGTAAAAAAAGTGCCCGTGTTGGTGTTGCATGCCTCTGAATTCCCGTGTCCCCGATAAAAACAGAGCACGGCGATTTCGACTGGTTTTAAAAGGCTTTCCTTGCCTGCTCTCGATCCTACTTGCCTGTAATTCCTTGTTTGCTTGGACGGAGCACGGCAAGCCCATCTTGCCCGTCGCGCCGCCTCTCAATTTATTTATTCGCCGTCTGCAAAGCGAATTTATCCAACCGTTTCGAATCGACCGTGGCTCGAGGACACTTGTTAACGTCCACGCTTAAGCACAATCGCTGGACTCTGTTATCGGAGGGACAGATTTTTTGGGCACGAGATCAACTTTCGGCTGTGCCCCCGGATCGTAGGCAAACATTCCCTTTCTACTCTGTGGCTGGATACTTTGGGGACCAAGTTTTTGGAAATCTGGTTGGTTGGCACTTTTTCAAACTAGGGGAGGCCGGGGCTAGATGTTACAGGGGCAGGTTGTTACAAAGCAGTTTAAATTTTTTTCGCTTGGACTATCACTTCAACGATGAAGTGGATGATGTGTTTCAACCATACACAGTTGTGTATGTTGTTTGTTTGTAGTCGGTTCACGTGTTGTCAGTTTATTACAGTTTTTTGTGTTTTCGGTACTAATAGTAACTTTTCTCTTTCTACTTCAATCTTTTCTACCGAACAGACAGATAAATGTATGTAAATTAATATTACCACGTTTGAATCAGTGTTCCTTTAGCTACAGATTCGTACCAAGAACATAAGAATACACCAAACTGGTATGAACTATATAGCTTTTTATACACAATGGTGTCAACCGGGGCAAGTTGTTACACAAGACAAGGGGCATGTTGTTACAGAGGGAAAGGGGCATGTTGTTAAATTGTATTTAGTAATTAATTTATTAATTTAACCCTTTAGTTACCACGAGTCACTGTAGTAGCTTCCCGCTAAATGATTTTTTGAGGGACGGAACGCCACTATAGTGGTTTCCCGCTAAATGATTTTTTGGGGACGGAACGCCACTATAGTGACTTTCTGTTAAATGATGTTTTTGGACGGAACGCCACTGTAGTTGCTTCCGACTAAATGATTTTTTGGAACAGAACGCCACTATGGTGGCTCGTATGAAACGGACGACGATAATTAGTGCAACTGATTTCAGCAGCTTTTTATTATTTTTAAAATAGATTTATTATTGTATATTTATTGTAATAGATTCTTACCATTAATAAATTTACTTTTGTCCAAGAAAATATAATTATATTACTCATAATAAGCCTCGTTTCGTAAAATTTAATCCTGTAACAACTTGCCCCGTATTGTGTAACAACTAGCCCCTGCTCGGGGCACGTTGATACAACATGACTCGACCTTCAAAATAGCTTGTTTCAAAGTCATGGTTTTCGTTTAATTACATGCGATAGCGATTATCGGTAGAGGAAAGAACGTACTTTAAGTGAGAGTCGTTGATAGTATTGAATATGGAATGCAAAAAAAATAAAAAATAAGAAACTGAAAAATGTAACAACTAGCCCCGGTCTCCCCTACATATGTGCTGGTGATTATGACAGTGGTGTAAGTCACAAATTTTAAAAGATTGAGTTTACCACTTATTTCGTAATGTAAGGTGATGTAACACAAGGTAAGTGATGAATTCAATTTTTTTTAGATTTTTGACTTACGCCACTTTCATAATCACCGGCACATATGTAACTGTGAGTGTAAATATTAACCCCACAGTGCACACGTGGGGCCTGCCCCGCTCAACTGAGCAGTTCTCGTGATATTGATAAAGATTTAAATAACGATGACCTCGTAGCGTTAAAGACATGTTTGTTCAGTACTTCATTTTGTTGTAAATATTTTTCTTAATACGTGCAATCTAAAAATATTTCTTTCCTAGAGTGTTTGCGAGGTCCAACGTGTACAATCTTGTGCACCGTGGGGTTAATTAGTAATATGTAGTTTCTGCGAGGGTGCAATGTTTAGATTAAACTTCGGTCTTAATTTAGTTATGAACCTTCGAAAAGCGAAATATTCCAAACATCTTTTTAATATAAAACATAATTTATTCTACCATCGTGTTTTGAGGGGATTTCTGCCTTTTGACGAGCTTCTCGGGGGTGAGATATTGCTGGGAAAATATGTAATCTGGAATAATCTGAGTAATTTTTTGAAATAGGTATACTTGTACAGAAAAAAGTCGGGGATTCGTGAATTTCGATAGGTTTCGCAAGCAGTTGAACGCTGAAGCTTTATTCCTATTAAACAATGTGACGTCGTGAATATTTGACAATGATCCACTCTTTCGTTTTAAACTATTGAAAATTTTTCTGGAAGATCGTTTTCGTGAAATGCAAAGTGTTTTGAAAATATGCACAGCATGTTATGCCTTAGAAAAGCGCAGAGGGAACTTCGTAACATCGTTTACCGAACTTTGGACCTCGGTAGATGGAAGATAGATCGATATTTCGAGCCTGTATGCATAAATTGCGAGAAAATAGCATGGAAAACTGGACTCTGAATATTTAACATTTCTACGACGAAGCCCTTAATTAAAAAAAAATGTAACAACAACCACTTTTCGATTACACAGTAATCTCAAAAAGCACTCGATATTTTTCCATTTCCGATTCTGCATATTCCAGTATTTTGTATATTCAACAATCGGAGACGCCCCAAAAATTCATAATTAATTGTATTCATCGTAATTTAATACATCGCGCCTGGTTGCGCTAATCACCTCGAATTATCGAGAAAAGTCACCGGTACGAAATTTTCGTTGCCCAATAATTATTCGTTAATCGTCAGAGCTCAAAGGAAACTCGATTAAATTTCTCAATCGTTATCCGACCGATTACGATGGAAATGGATTTAAATATCTCATTGGTCGGCAAACGGACGTCCGTGGACCTTCGACAGAACGTAGCGGCCGAGCGTGATACAATTTCGATGGTCCTTTTTTCTTTCCAAACGCTCCGGCGAACGGAAAACCTGTTTAAAAAAACATCGGTCACGTTTCGAGTTTCTTGCGCGTCTCATGAAAATTTCAAATGTCGTTCCACTGGGATTCCCGGCGCTCGATCGAAATTACATAATCGAGGAACAAAAAAGTCGCGTTAAAATCGACGAGGAAGCAGTTCGGCGCGCGAACAAAAACAGCAGTTCCACGGATTTGCGCGTCAGAAAGTTTTCCCGGGGAAATTGAGAAATGACGACGATAAAAGAGAACGCGTCCCCGGGATTGAATATTTGCGTTCCGTAATGTCGGGGCTGAAAATGTTACGCGGCGATGGCGGTCGAATTTTTTTTACCCCGCGTTTCGTCGTGAAACATTTTAAAAAAAGCTTTCCCGCCTGTAAATGCATGTTAAGTGACAAAAGCTACACGAACAAAGTCTGAGCGCCGTGATTTCTCAAAGATTTATTCCAAAGGGATTTATAAATGGACGCAATGAAAAGTAAAATAAATAGGTACTTGTCGTTTACAATAATAATAAAACGTCTTTATTACGTCGAAAAACGAAAGGAGAACCGGAAAGAGTTAATGTTGAAACAAACCGAGAAATAAATACGAGTGGCGAAATAGTGGAATAGAAATTATTTAATAACATTTTGTTGCGTCAATGATTATGGGAAATCTATCAATTTTCGTACTGTGACGAGGGTAGCGGTTTCTGAAATTCGTTTTCTGCTGATCACGGGCCGTGCAGCGATCGTTTGTAGTCCTTTGGCTAATGACCGGTAATTACAGTTGATTGGCAATTTTATAGCGCCTCCAGCGGGACATAAACTCGGAGGCTGTATATTTCACTGCTCATAGCTACTATGATCCGAACAAAATCAAGTGGCCGCTCAAAGTGTAGCTACATTACTGAACTCATGCTCGAAGAAAAATCTGCATCTTATAAAATATTGTACAAAAAGGCCAATTATTTTTTCCACGAATACGGACTATATTAATGCAAAAAATAGAAAATTGTCTGCCACATTTGGGTTATTCTATACTTAAATATATTTAACAATCGAAGCAAATCAAATTTCGCAAAAAGTTCAATGTCAGGGAAGTTTCTTCTGTCTCCTGAAAATTTTGACTTTTGGCACTTGCAGTGTTTTCTACAAAGACCCTTCAAATAACGCGAATTTAACCCTTCGTGGTCACACGGGGTGTGTCGCACCCCAAGAGCAATTTCCAAGTTAAAATGTCGCGCCTTTACGACTTCCAAAGGGGATTCACCGCAAAAAAAAAATAATAAAAAATATTATAAATTGGCACTAAAATTCCCCCAGAAAGACTCCTCCCTGAACCAATCCACTTAAGGCCAGCGGTCTCGCGACACGGTGGGCCGATAAAACGCGGGGGGGGGGGGGGGGGGAACGATCGGGAGAGTAAGGAAAGTAAGTAAAAGTTTTAAGGATTTGGCGACACGGGCACGGCGCATTAAACGCGCGCCACATTATACCGGCAGGCCCGGGGCTCCCCCGTCTCTGGAGAAGAATGGGCCGCATTTAGGATTCATGATGTACGCCGCGTTATTCGAGCGCCGAGTACAATTGCCCCCGCTTTAGCGGCGACTATTTCCGTTTCGCGTACTTTCCTTGTCATTACCCAACTTCCGCGTTATCCACGCGGCGTCAAGTTTAAAGGCGTCGTCGGGCCAGATACGGATCCCATGGAAATTCGTACCTCCGCTCGCGGGGTATTTACATTTCCAAGCCGGGGAAAAAATAATAAGGACAAGGAAAACAGAACGCCCCAGCAGGACGCGCCGTCGTTACACCTGCAGGGACGTTTAAGCGCAGTCGCTCAGAAGAATCTTCAAGCCTCTTCGTTTACCACTCAGCCGCCCGAGCGGGCTCTTAAATGAACTTTACAATGCAATGAATGGAAATGCGCTTGAAACCAGTAGCAATACAGGGCAAGACGAAGCGCCACTCGATGTAGCGGAGATATATGCTGCTGCTGAAAAGAGAATGGAAATTATCTTTGGGCCACGGGGTACGTTGGCACTGAAGGAAGCGTAGTAAGTGTAGGGGTGTACAGTGGGGTAGCCTGTAAGGAAGTGATTCGTTCTAGAACCTTGTTCGTTATAGGATCCACAGAAGCAATTAAAGTCAAAAGGGCCATTTTTGCTTCGATGTTAAATAAAGAAGAAAATCGCACAATAACCACTGAACACTGATTTCACACAGACAAGTGGTCGCTTTCGACTGGTACAAGTGTAAAGAATTTCATCCACCCCATGGAACAAAAATTTTAAAAATTGTTAAAGTATCTACTGTTTATATTGCTGTATCTTTATTGAAAAGCAATACAGCTAAAATTTGAAAAAGCAGCCGAACGACTCGAGGGGTGTCGCGGAACGTCAAAGAAATAAAATAAATTAGCTAGGAAAAAGGAAATACTCCCCTTCAAACTTCCCTCCGCGAAACAGCAATTTCATACGCGGCAACTTAATAGTTGACGAAGTAGTAATATTGAACTGGAGAGTACAGCTCTGCCGTTGGTTTCCGAGGAAGCCATCTCAGCGACAGAAGTACAAGAGAATAAATTAGAAAGCAGCCGGAAGTGGGGAAACATAAATCCATCTAGGAAAGGCAGCACGTTCGCGATAACTTCATCAAAATGTGCCCCAGAACTGGAATTAAGATAAGCTGGGATTATGATGGCGTTATTATACAAGATCTTCTTTTCCCAGCAACGAAATAGACCATTCCGCCTTGTCTGACTTATTCGTTGCTTTCCAAGGCTGCAAAGCCTGCCAAGAACTCCTTTTACCGGCCCGCCCTCCTGTGACAGCGAAACGAACGGTTCCGCGTTCGCTTTTCCAATCGAGGGACGCGGAAAAGCCCGGGGAAATTCGATCAAGCCCCGTTCAGTCGAAATCGTTCCTCGAAGGGGGCTACTTAGAGAAAGAACAATAAGGGAAAAATCGTGGGGAATCAAGGCGACCGAAGGCACCGATTCACCGAACCGGCGTGTATTCGTGCCAGGCCCAGGGACCTCCGCTTTGTTCCCCGGGTACGTAGGAAATTATTCGGCGTGGCTCCTCACGTCCCGGGAAACCTCGGGACGTAATATCGTTTCCCGACCGCGGCTTTTTTCCCCACGTTGGATAGGTAAGAGGGATTACGCGCGGACCTATAAACAGAGAAGTATCGTCGGAGATTAAGCCTTTCAGATAATCCCTCGTTGATCGAAACCGCTCCGCCGGACTGTTTCGTATTTCCAGCTGAAGGCGGAGGTTGGAAACGGTGGGAAATCCTACGTTCGGCTGGCTGTAAAGTGGAAACCCGGCGAAATAAAATTCTTTCGCGGTTACTCGCTGGGTTTTGGGAAATAATCTTCTCTGTCTAAAAAGGGCTCGAAAGGGTTGATTTTTTGGATTGATTTTAGTCGGGTATTTTACTTGAGCGAGTTTGAAGCAGCAACGAACGCTGACGAGGTATAGGGTAAATCCGGGAGACGCGGTCGACCTAATATAAAATGGCTATTAAAACTAATATAGGTATTACTTATTTTATCAGAACAAACCTAATGTGTTCAGAATTTTATGCCGATTCAGAAAATCTGGTCGATATTTGCTTTAAGACAATATTTACTGTAAAGCGGGTTGAAAACTGAAGTCATGACATCTGACCACCTCCCCCGAGGTGCCGGGAGAAATGGTTTTCGTCGTTGGCAGAGACCACTCACATAATTATTCATGGGAAATTAACAAAGGATAAAGCAAAATTATTTATGAGTGAATACAACTACGGATTCATTGATATTTAATTTGTTTACGCTAAACAAGTAAAGAACACATCAAAGAAAAAGTGAATTACCTACTGGCGATTAGCAAGGCAAATGAATACAAAAGTGAATAAATAAACTAAATAAACAAAAATAATAATAAAATAATAATAAAAAAGAAAAAAATCATAACTCGACCATCTCACCTTTCTGCAGCGAGACATGGTCTTCTCGTTAGCTTTGAGAGGAAGAGTTAATATGGCCAAATACATTGGCTGCATTGTCCCTCAATATCTCTACTATCTTATTATTCCAAACATTAAGGTAGTACTACCAATACGCCTTGAGTCAAGTGCGTGTTAGATCGTACTTTGACTTCCGTGGTGATTTGATTTGGCAACGTAGCACGATTGATTGTGTAAGTTTTCTTCTGCTCGCTTGAAGCTTGAAGTTAGCATTGCATCAAATTGCATAGAGATATAGAAAATTTCAAACTGCGCGGTCTTACTAACCTCTTTGCGACGTTGCGAAATCGTGCGTATAATGGCCGAGTGAGCACAGATAATTTTATTCATTTGCTTATATTAGCTATAAAAATTGGTGAATCAACATTTGGATACATGCATTATGTTTATGGTATATTAAATTTATATTTCTCTCAGTTTCATCAAAAACTGAATTGGCTATTAATGTGAATTTTTGTTGAAAACGTCATTTTCCATAAGACTACGTGTTAATAGTGGAAACATAAAATTGTTAATAACTTTTTTCTGGGTTGGTGTAGATTTCCAAAAATTTACATGAGTCAGTGTAAGGTCAAAACAAACTACTGTACAAAGTTTCAGAATTTTCTCGACAGTATTTCAAAACCGGTAGTACTACCTTAAAGGAAAATAAACTTAGAAGTATATTTTAAATACGATTCTGTACAACCGCTGTTTGACAAAAGAGGTTAAATGTAACATCAATTTACCTTTTATAGCCTATAAATCCAGAAAAACACAGAAGGAAGCGAAATAACGCTATTCATTCAACTATTTGGCTTCTAGAGAAATAATCGGTCTGCACTTTAATGCATTTTTACGTATAGACTCTGAAATATAGCGACACGACCAACTCTCCGGCCCGACCGCGTCTCCCGGATTTACCCTACTATTCGATTGATGGTGTATTGAAAATTAATTACCTTTATTATATAAAAATACACCATGAGAAATGAAAGATAATAAATTAATAAAAAATTAATGATAATAAATAAAATACTTGGGTATTGACAAATACCAAATCGGTTGACCCCGAATTGGAGGCTGCTAGGAAACCAGGGCGAAGTTTCGCGAAGAACGATTTTTACGTGCCCGGCGAAACTCAGTAGCGAGTTGCCGAACGGGGAACAGAACCAACAGGAACAACATATTACCGAGCAACTACTCCCCGGAGCGAGCTAAATTTCTATCAGTTCGCGCACAGTCGAAGCTTCGGAATTAAACAGATCCCATTTGGCGAAATCTTTGTTGATATTTACCTTCGAGTGGTTTCATAACCGAAGTGGTTGCGATTACAAGTTGGCAAGAAGTGACGGGAGTCACTGGCGTGTTTGAGCTGCAACTTTCATTTCCAAAACCTGGCTACCTCCACGGTTCCGCGTCTGACTTCATATTGACTTCCCTACTTGCGACATCAGAACTAACGAGGGAACGACCCGGGGTCTTAAAAAAATATTTGACACGTAGTTTCTTTAGCTGCCGTCATCTGTATTAAGGGGGTGAAAATAGTCCTCGAAGTAGGGGGTGGGAAAGCTATTTCGTCGAGTATCTCGGAAACTGTGTCTCAACTTTGATCATTTCAGGATCAACTACCCAGTCGCATCGTAACAAAATTACCTGAATCCTAAAATATCGCAAAAGTTTCACTACTTGTTTGATTATACGCATACGACGCTATATTTCACAAAATACCAGCGAATTTGAAATATAATCACTTTTCTTACAATGCAAAAATCGAAATTCCAATTTCTCTGTATTTTGTATTTAATAGGTACATACCTATGTATATGTATAGTTTTTAGACACAAATTTAAAGGAAAATGGATTAACATCTGACCAGAAAAATGGACAGAAAAGTGCCATTTTTTCGTGTACCTATTATTAAAAAACAGATCGATTTTTCTGGAAAATGATTACGTACTCAGATTGCTTATAAAAAAATACAGAATTTCGAATAAGTAGGTTTCTCATCCCCCAACATTGAAGGCTGTTTCCACCCCTTCAACATGGCATCTAACAAAAAAAACGATTCAAAATTTTTTGCAACACCTACTTTCCACAAAAGTCCCATCAAAATCAGTGATCGTCACTTGGTGATCAATATACGCACATCTAAGATATCAAAATAATAAAGCGAGGCTTAAACAGAGTTGGGCATTATTCGGCTAAATTTTTATTCGAATACGGATTCGAATAAATTTGTGCGAATAAATTTTTATTCGAATAATCTTCGAATAAAAAATTCGAATAAAATGACATTATTCGACAATAACGAATAATTTTTTATTCGGCTGAAAATTTATTCGAATAATTTCTTATTCGAATAATAATTTATTCGAGTCAACGGACGAATAAAATGATCACGTGATTTCGGCGATGTATCATGACACCACTGACTGACACCCATGAAACCTAATGTTTTAGGTTAAGTAATAGGGATGGGATCAAGTTCAATATGTACTGATGAATCCGAGTCAATTCCAATACAAAAGTTTCACTTCATGGGATTCGAATACTACTCATAAGAGCTGGCGTTTCATTCTATATACTTCCAAAGTACTTGGGTTATAGAAGCCGGTTTCGAACCTCAGAAAAAGTAGCGGCAGAGTTCAGAATGTACTTCTAAGTACTTCGACGTTTGAAAGAATCGAATCTCGTAAAAGTAGTATTTGAACCCTGAAAGATAAAAATCTACATAGCTGAGATTTACCAATATCGTACCACTTAAGATATTTTTCGTTGTATTTCGTATTTGGTACTAGATTGGACGCAAATTAATATTGGATATTGAAGCTTGATGTTTTAGGCATAGTTTTTAGTTAAAAAATTGTACATAACCTGTACATATAACATATAACTTAAGTTTTCAAATCGTTCTGGTACAATTGCAGTTGTATTCAGTACCTCGTTTTAACGAAACTACCTCGTGATTACCTGTGGACCATGGGAATCTCCGTCCCATCAGAAAGAATATTTTTGAAGGCAGGAAATGTCGTTATAGTAAAAAACGAAATAGGTTCAAGCTATAATAAATTGTCAATCAAATATTATTCCTCAATCCTTACAAATGTTAAGAATATTTTGTGTATTTGCCAAATAAATTAATTGTTAATGATAATAAAGTTAACTAAATGTAATGTGGAACACTTGTACATAGGTAATTTTCACCGAAAACAAATCACACACTCGCACCGAATAGAAAACTCCTAGTTAAAGTAGGTAATCATAAAGGATCCGAATCTATAAATGATCAGGGTTCGATTATACTTGCAAGTACCGCTGAAATTTCTCAAAGTACTTATAGAGAGTTCAAACCTTTCCCGGCAAGGTTCGAGTCTACTTGAAAGTAGTGTTTTTTTTTTCCGAAGTACTCGTGAACTGTTCGAAACTATACAGTCAGATTTGAACCTACTTCCAATATACTTGATCCCATCACTATTAAGTAACTCTTGTCATAGGTCGCACTTTGCAGGAAGATGTAAGACCGCGGTACTATATAGAGTGGCGTTTTGATTTATTTTAAATAAAATTTGCTCACGGCAATCCATTTAAACTAATGAAAAAATCAATCTCTTCGAATTATAAGCGTTCATTGAACGTTTTTAAATACATACAAATAGTCATGCGAATATTCACATATGCATATTTCCTCGGCTCGTTCAGACGTATACGCACACTTCCAGACACACACGTCCAAACGTATGTTGGACACAGTACAGACAGACTTCCATCGATAGATGCCGGGTATCACATATTCGTCGTTCATTCAGGTCGAATAACGAATAAATTCTTATCCGAATGAATCTGGCTAGAATAACGGTAAAGATTTATTCGCGAATAACGAATAATTTTTCGTCGAATAAAACCGTCATTCGTTATTCGCGAATAAATCTTGGGATTTATACGTATCCGTATTCGAATAAAAATTTAACCGAATAATGCCCCAGCTCTGGGCTTAAAGGAGCACCACAGCCTGCTTCAAAACATCCCTCTCGCCGTGATAAACCTCCCCGCACCGCGCACGTACGTAGCTCCGCGTTCAACAAGGATCTTCCATCCCCGAAAGCAATTAAAATATCCCAGCGTCCCGTTCACCGGCTCGCCGCATTCCAGCGCGGACATCAAGGAACCGGGATCGAACGAGCGCGACGGAAACGCTGCCAAAAAGGTGGCCACGGCTGCTCGGAGTTTCCATGAATTTAAATCGCTCCTTCCCGCTCCTGCGGGCATTTATCTCGATCATGATAAAACGCTCCATTCGTTTCGTTGTAGTGCACGTCGCCCGGGCGATGTATTCGCGTTACCGCGGGACAGGAATTAGGTTGCAGGCCGGCGCTGCCGGCGAGATTAAATCCGTCCTTTCCGAGTCTCGCGTCAACGAGCGCGGGACAAGTGGATCGAAGGGGTGGCCTCGGCGTGTGCCCCCCCGCGGAAAGAAGGAGCAGCCGAGGGGACAGGGAACAGAGGGATCGAGCCGGGGAAAGGGATTCCAATCGAATCCTCTTCTGTCAGGGCGGGTCTCCGCGCGACCGAGGACAGATTGCGAGCGGAGTCGAACACGCGATCAGTATGCGAGTAATACAAGCGATCCGTGACTGTCATGGCGCGGCGAGGAGGGGCTGCCATGAATTTTATCGCCACTTTCACGCCGACTTTAAAGCTCGGCGGTGGCACCGGCGATGGGGGACACCTGGCGAATATCACCGTTCCCTCTCGCGTATTTTAATGGCGGATTTTAGTAATTTCTGGGGGGTGCATGGGGTATTATTGGTGGGTTTTTTTTGGGGGTAGCGGACGGGTAAGTATTTTTGATGGAGGCTTGGCAGGTGGGCACGCGATTGTTTACGAGATAATGCTGTAGGAAGATCGTAGCAAGATGGTTAATATCCTAGATAACTCTCTGGGTTCAAATCCTTCAAATTTTCATGGCGGATTTTACTCTTGGTACGCTTCGTTCGAATTTACACAGCAAACGGTAGTTCGTAACTGTTTACTTCGCCCTTCGATCGATACTTTCATCACTCGCATGAAAAATATGGGAATATTCAAAGTACTTCTCAACTCCGCATACTTCCAATGCATGTATTACGTTCTTGAGGATAGTGAATATTTAATAAGCGATTTTTCCTGTTGAAGTTGTATAAATAAATATGTAGATTTTGAAGCAGCTATTGAAGTTGCTATTGAAGTAGTATTGGAACACTTATTACTGTTTCTAGTATAATTAATGGTAATAGTGCTACTATTACACTGTTAGTATTAAGTGGGTATAAGAACTGAACCTGCTGACAACTAAACCTCCCCTTTTGCACTCTACTTTATATTAAATTTCTATCTCCACTATTTACTCTTTCTTGTTTTGTTATATGTATTTCTCTTTTTTTATCTTCTTGTTATTATTCTTAGTGCTTACTGATGCAATAAAGAATTATTATTGATACTACTACCCCTACTGGTACTACTGCTACTACTATTAATAATAATAATAACAATAATATTCCACAGACAGGCACTACAATCCAATACAATGTGACGTCCCAAGCTGGCCAGTAAAAAAAATTCGTGGCGCGCAGAAAATAAGGGAAAGTCGGTGTTCCCGGGACTCAGAGCGAAGTCCTCGGGGGTAAAAGTGCCACCACGTGTGCCCGGTCCATCGATCGATCGACACCGAAACTCGGAAAAGTGCCGCCCCTACAATTCTTACTTTCTTTCCTCTCCTTAGCGGAGCAGCCCTTAAAGCAGCTGAAGGCTCCCTCTGCCAACCCAATTGCCGTCCGTTTCACCGGCGTAAGATGCTTGTTAAGCGGCCGAGAGGGGTGTCCCCAGTGTTTAAACGGCGCCCCGCACGAGGTGGAAAGTTTGCGTGGCAATTAACGGGGCTTTAACGCCCCGCGAAAATTCACCTCGCCCCGAAAGTGGCTCCAATTGAAAAAAAAAAGAAACACAACCCCCAGAAACCACCCCTCGTCGCTCCCCTTAGAAACCGTCTCGGCCGAGTGTTCCAAACCGGACGCATTCGAGGCGGATCATTAATTCCCGTCGCCAGGCACAGAAGATCCGTCGCCTTGTCAATTCAGAACGTTCCACAGAGTCGTTACAGCTTCGAAAGGCTCTCGTGTCGAGGATTGCTCGGGACGCAGCGAGGCGGATCGCCTCGATATCGCCTCCCGCGAGGTAACGTTCTCAGGGAAACGATCAGAAAAGGCTCCGCCAGCCGGGGCTGCGTCGATAGATAGGTGGAAAATGAGGAGGAGCTACGTGACACAGTCAGAAGTGCCGAGGGATCTAGGAATAATTGTAGACTCATCTCCTGCTCCTACTCATTTTTTCTTCAATTTCTGATTGCAATCAGAAGCTCGTTATCCTTCCAACGATGCGCACAGGCACTTGTTACTCCCGGGGCTTTTCCTCGATCCCAGAGGGAACTACCCTTGCAGCATCCAGTGGCTGTTGATCCGACGTCTGGGAAAAGGTTTGGGGACTTTTTGCAGCAACGAAATCGGGACGTCGTCTCGATCGTCACGTCGCTCGGATGGGGAGAAGAGGAAGCAAAGAATCGATGCTAAAATGGCGACGTGACGGTACACGGAGTGCGGGCCCGCGCCGCGGTGGCTTTGAGCGTTCTGACCAGAACACGGAGGCGGCCACGCGGAACAGAGGCGTGAAATTTCGGCCGACCGCATGCCCGGGGATTTCGTTTCAAAACGGATCGCCGTGTTTACATCGCGAAGTGGTTCAGACCGATCCGCTGGAAATCCATCGAGTACGCTTCAATTTCGTCTGGCTGTGGACCGATACCGGGCAGAAGTGTCGCGTTCAATTCCATCGACCCGTAACCTAGTTCCCCTGTACTCCTTGCGACCTAGGGATCGGCATGCTTTCGAGGTGAAACTGTGCTGGGGGTCTGGCTTTTTCGAGAAATAGAACTCTAGGTAGCCTCGGCTTCAAACGAAGCGCGGGTTAAACTATTCCTTCGCACCCTTATTCCTGTATTAAGAAAAATAAGGAAGAATGGAGTCTGAACAAAAAGGTGGTAATTTCTCTTCTTGTTTTAATATAACAGCAAAGTTCCTTGCAATTTTTTATTACAAGGAATTAGGAGCAGTCAACGTGCAAGATCCTCGGATTAGAATTCTATTAGTTCTTCTGCAGGAGCGAATTAGGTGTGAGTGAAAGAAAGAAGATGATATGACCAGCTGTGTATACGAAGAACATAATCACAGGCTTCTTGTCCGCTTAAGGCAGGATACCACTTTTGCACTTAAAAAAAATTGAAATTTTTTTTTTGTTCTTAAAGTACTCTTTCAAGTGTATAGAATCGAAATTCATTCATTAGAAAGGTGGCCGAAACCTCTTTCTTGTGTAAAAACCGGTTTGGAGCAGATATATAAATCTATATAATACTTTAAACGCGTTTTTCTCGAAACGATGTTTTTCAAATCGGCGTGTCAGATTACTCTTACAATTTTCATCGGATTGACTTGAAACTTTGCACAATTCTTCCCCGTGGTATAATCTAATGATGTACGTAGAAATTTTGCTGTAGCGTTGTTATTTTTTTTTTGGTGCACAATTTTATAAACTTTTTTAAACTTTTTTACCCTAAAAAATTGACCTTTTTGTTCAAATGAGCGCCATTTGCTTAAAAATCGAAATTTCGTAAAATCCCTACGTACAGCATTAAAAAATATTGTTGTTAATAGGAACATTCTTTGGTTTTTTTTCTAGGAGCCAGGTAGGGTGACTGTACCTAATATCGCCAGGCAAAAGTTAAATCGCTGTCGATTGAATAATAATTGATATTTTTCCATGTAGTTCGTTTCAAAGTAAAGAGAAATTATTCATCTTTCATGTAGCATATGTTAGAATCGTTGAAACCTACAAATTGTTAATTAGGACTCAAAAAATGTAAGACATGCAAAAATCGGGTCCTGAAAAAAGTGTACCTAATATCGCCTACTCAAGAAATATTGATTAATTCATGTATATATGAGTTTTTAAAGTCATTTTCACATGTGCTTTTATTATTTCTTGCTCTATAAATGTCTTTTTATCCATCTTTGATTTCATTTTTATTAGAATAATATAGAAATTTGAAAATATAGATTTTTAAAATATTTTATTTTTTACGTTCCGATGTACATATTGGGCAAATAAATTTTATTTCGGTTGCTCCGCACATTTCGTGACCTCACCTGTAACAAGCATTACATCGAAACCATTGTTCTCCGGTAGGCGGTATTGAGAACACGCATACTGCTAAAAGAAAAACGCTATTTTCATTATGAAAAATATTTGAATCGATTTCATTTCTTCAGTACATCATTAATTAGGTATTTCTAGTAGATATTCTTGCATTCACAGATTTATTAGACTTACCTTCTCCGAATGTGACGTAAAATTGTGATAGTCCAATAAATTTTTACACTATTAAGATTCTCTAAAATCCTTCCCTTTCTGTAATTGTTGATCACATGATGCTGCAATTATAGTATGTCTTCCTACATATGTTTAGGTACTAATTCAGTGCATAACCGATAAATTTTAGAGCTTACTTTAAGAGATATAGCGAGTGGCGATATTAGGAACACTGGCGATATTAGGTACAGTCACCCTACAGAGCGGAATTTGACACGCCGTCTAACGGTGTTCCTCCAAAGGAATGTATTTTGGCGCCACCTACAAGAGATTATTTTTTACTTTTTCAGTGTCAAAAAATGTGTAATTACAGATTAAAGTTACATTAATAAATGACTGAAACCGATTTTGTTTCTGCGCATTCTTTGTATGCAAAAAAATTCATGAAAAACGCCTCCAAAATCGCAGTCAAAGGTGGTATCCTGCCTTAATCACTGCAAGAAGAATGGCGAAAGCGACGGCTGGAGTGAAGGGGCTCGAATACGTGGTCGATATATCGTTCTAATGCCACCGGGATGGCTCACGATGAAAACGCAGATTCCAGTGACACGGGAAACACAATTATCGGCCAATCAACGTGACCAGTGCCATCGCGAGCGTAGCCTGAATCAACCTCTCGGTTTTCCAGCTCGCTAGCACGGAAATCGGAGATAATCCTCGCGTTTATCCAGCCCAAGTTTCTCCATTCCTCCGAACTTTGCCCGCAGAGACTTCTGCAGTGTTCCATGAAAAAACGAAACAATAAGAAATCCACTGTCATTGTCAGGTGTCCCGCGTTTGTGGAGCTAATAACTCTCTCCGCTTAGAAGTGCATTGCTCAGCAGAAAAATTGAAAGGAGAATTATTTCTAGATTTCTAAACAATTTGACGTTTAAGCAGTGAGGTACACTCTGGAGGACTCTCAAAGTCTAAGAATTTGCATTGTTCGTGTCTGCGAGTTGTAATAAATATTTTAAAATTGAAATGCAGTAGTGGAAATATTTATTTCATCACTCTCAAGTTTATTATTGATAAAATGATTCGTATCCCACTTGTTTTTGCCAAAGTAGCGAGCTGCACATTTGTGGAATAAATACATTTTTGCGAGAAAATTTTAGTAGCATTTAATATTAAAGCACGTATAAGCGATAACGTGCTTAATAAAGAGCAGATAATAAGTGAGATAATAAATATTCCCAGCACGGGATACTGAAATCATTCTTCAAAGAGCTCGCTCAAGTTTTTCGCACCGTGAATATCGAAGTTGATTAAATTTCTACGAAGTAATGGAGGGGAACTTGGCACCGACCCCTCTTAACGCGAGGGTTCATTGAATGACACGCGTCGATGATTTATACAAATTCCAGGGACAGCCTCACTCGCCTCCGGCGCACATTTTACACTCTCGCTCGTATTTATCGTTCATCGATTCCAATTCCGCCAAAGAGAAAGAGAAACGAAACAGCGCTCGTAAATCGTTTTTCGTTTCAGCCGGCGTCGAGCATGCACTCGAGCCGCTTCAACGATCGACCGGAAAGCCCGTGTTTTAAACAATTATGTTCATTCCGGAATATCGAGCGCGAGGGCGCGTTTTTGCGGCGGAGTGCTGCATTATTCTTAACAAATAAAACACCCGGAGCCGAGCACTTGTCACGCCACACCAATGACAAACACTCGTCGCAAATAAAATTTCCAATATTACATCTAACAACAGCATCTCCCCAACAATATTTCGCGCGATACGCTACAATTGAAATAACAATTTTATTCGTCCCAACATCAACATAATTATTACCATCACTAATATTAGAAAACACTCCCCTAATTTAAAAAAACCAAACCACCTTTTCGAACTACAAAATCTTCTTCGCAATTCGAAATTATTTCTCCCAAGGGGTTGTAATATCCACATTAATCCCCGCCGCAGCACGGAAGGCTGTAAAGCTGACAAATATCTGTTTCTCAATTTGCCCGAAGATAAGTCCCACTAATTGTAAGTCCGATCCACGATTCATCAGCGAAGGGAAGAAAAATTAGAAGAAAGGGGGATGTTTAAATCTGATGAGTCGCGAGAGGGTGGATCGCGAACGTGGAGGTAACCCAGCGGGGTGGGCACCTCGGTTATTTATAATTTCACGGAAGTCACTACAGCGGGTGCTTCTCCCTTCGCGTCCGCCAACCCTTTTCCACCCCCGCGACTATATTCGCCCGCTCCCCGCCGTTTCTTGGACCCACCGCCGCGTATAAATGTCGGAGCGGCGTGCTGGGCGATAAATACCGGCCACAGGCGCAATTACTGGCTGAGAAAGGGGGAACTGATGAGCGCGGAGAGCCGAAAGGGCGCTGCGGAGGGCGGAGCCGGGAGCGGTTTTATTTCAGACGGGCCGAGAGGAATTAAATTTCTGCCTGGTTATGTCATACGCCCCTTCTGGCCCGCTAATATTCGCTGCACGGCCGTATCGTGTTGCGCTGATTGGCGCGATCTTTCAGATTTCAAGCCGGAGCCCGCGAAGCCTGCGCGCGCGCGAGGCTCCCTGATTAGAGACGTGTCGGACCCTATTTCAATATCCTTGATTAGAGGGCGACATTGTGGTTTCTGT
The DNA here is from genome assembly GCA_946251845.1 of Andrena fulva. Taxonomy (NCBI): domain Eukaryota; kingdom Metazoa; phylum Arthropoda; class Insecta; order Hymenoptera; family Andrenidae; genus Andrena; species Andrena fulva. The sequence continues at coordinate 51,506,541 of OX276329.1, read as the reverse complement.
GTTCTAACATGTGCAGAAGCGAAGACGCTTCTAAATCGCAGGAGCATAAGGAATATGTGTGCTGGAATAAAATACAGTGCGCAGAATAATTCTGCCGTGTTATTTTGTTTAAAAAAAAAAGTAAAATAGGTGATAAAAGAGAATTCTGCTCGTAAGGGAAAGTTGTTTAGAAAATTCTTAAAGTTTATAAGATCGGTCATGGAATCGTCTAGCTAGGATCATAGCAAAATATTGTAATCTGATATTTCGGCCGACGTTTGAAACACAAGCTTCGAAAAGACTTGTTTATAAAAGGCAAAAGATTGGTCGAAAATTTAGTAATTCTTGAAGTCGGTCGATAATTTTATTAGTTTAGGACTTTCGCAGTTTCAAGAAAAGGTTTTTTGAGAAAACAAACAGTCTACAAACAGCAGTGTTATATAAAATATGCGAAAAAAAATTATTACCTTCAAGGATGTCCAAATACAGCCTATAAAGTTTTTTAACTCTACGATATTTACTTTTTTTTTTAAATAAAATCCTAAAAATTACCTATTTTTTTAGCGATTTGATAGGAGAGTAGGGTAGGGTGGGGCTAAAAGTCCCGTTTTTCGTATAAACCTATGTAAAATTTAGTACTAACAATCTAGAGCAGGCATCGGAATTAAGTGATCTTTTCGGCCGAGTTTCAGAGGCGACGCCTCCTTTCTCCCGCCGCGCGTCTTGGCCCCCGCGGCGGCCGCGAAGCCTCGAGCGCCTCAGGCCCGTGCCGTATGAACCGCGCGTGGCGCATGGGGGCGACACCCGTATCAATAGGTTTCCACATCACCCATGGGGTACTATTATCGATGCGTTTTTTTTGTCAGTGGTATCCCCTGTAGGCCTATCCCACTGTGCCGCGTGATAAAAAATAGAGTGGAAAAGCGCGTTTTATTATCAAAATTTTAAACATGTTTGGGAAAACTAGATTTTCGCGCACGTTTCGTCGTGCTGGGTAAATCTAAATCTAAATTGTCGAAACGTGCGCGAAAATCTAGTTTTCCCAAACATGTTTAAAATTTTGATAATAAAACGCGCTTTTCCACTCTATTTTTTATCACGCGGCACAGTGGGATAGGCCTACAAGGGATACCACTGACAAAAAAAACGCATCGAGAATAGTACCCCATGGGTGATGTGGAAACCTATTGATACGGGTGTCGCCCCCATGCGCCACGCGCGGTTCATACGGCACGGGCCTGAGGCGCTCGAGGCTTCGCGGCCGCCGCGGGGGCCAAGACGCGCGGCGGGAGAAAGGAGGCGTCGCCTCTGAAACTCGGCCGAAAAGATCACTTAATTCCGATGCCTGATCTAGAGATATCTGGTGTTGTTTTGTATAAACTATAACTATTATGGTTTACGTTAGCGAAGTTCGTTTGTTGATACTGTTATTTTCTGTTGAGTTATACCACAAAATGTTTGTCAATGCAAAATGGACTTATTGCCCCACGCACGGGGCAAAAAGTCCATTGCATAGGCTAGAAAGTCTCTAATGTCTTTTCGTTTAATATTAAACTAAATAAGTAAAAAACACTCTTTTCAAATCAACAAATATTTCTTCTTTAACAAAAAAATAAAAATATAAGTCAGAGGCTCACATTGAACTAAAAACCAAAAAAAATCGCTGAACTAAGATAAAAACAGTATTTAAAGACTTTGGCACCATTTCTTTATACTTTGGCCATCTTATTATGAAAACAAATAATAAAATATATTTTTAATATATTATATTATATATTTTCAGTCTGAGGGACTTTTTGCCCCAATGGTACCTCTATAGTTTCTGCGATATATACGTTAGAAAATATTATCATTCAGCAATAAACAATATCATGCACACATTACTAAAGGAACATACAATCTTAACGTACTTGGCTGATACGCTTTTAAACTGTGGTTTACTTCGTATAAAACAATAAAGACGACGTATTTCTTTTAGTTTTTCGATGCATAAAATAACGAAGGCGTCGTGTAATTCGCACGACCGTGCAGGAGCGACTGGCGATTCTGTGGTCACCTCCGTTTCTTCTCGCCTTTTACATAGTGTACTGCGAAACTCAATACATTGTTTAGGAATAGAGATATTCAATTCGGGAGTTTTTACCCGCCGGACTTTTAGCCCCACTCTACCCTACCCTTAGTTAAAAGGGGCGAATTTGGTCAGAAGGTGGTCCTGAGATAAATGACTTTTAGTAAATTGTGTTGTGCCGTCGCTAGTTTATATAAACCGGACTAGCTTAAATATTAAATCTGGATAAAAAGGCCCCTAAATATTTGTGACAAACCCGTAGAAAACCCCTGAAAAATTAACTCCACCTAGTGACGCCTTTTACTGACATTGTGCAGAGTAAACTGTTACATCTTCGATGCAGCTATGGCTTTCTCATTTAACCCTTTCAATACGGCGAAAAATCAGTCCGAGTGCGCCCCATTGCCGGGATCAGTTATTTCTCCTCCAAGCGATTATTGGATAAAATAACTTTTATGCCTAAAAGGTTGAAGGTCTTGGAGACACATAAACGTCCCCATAACAGCGCACCATCAACAATTTAGAATCAGTTTGGAGGCCCAACTTGGCGTTATTTTCTGTCCTAGATGTTTTTCAGTAACTGGGACATATGTTGTCCCAGCCGTAATATCAAAAGTTTTCCAGACTGGGACAGCATATGTCCCGTCCGGTGCGAAAGGGTTAATATACATATGGACAAACTATTTTGAAACTGATACGACGGAAATTTTGAAAGCTGCTGTCGCTATAATCTTACAAACTTCGCCAAAAGTGCCAGTGCACTGAATATACAGCACTTCCTTAATTTTTGATGCCTTGCTTGGCACCCGGCTTATTCACGATCGAATTTCTGGTTCAATCTTTGGCAGGTGGTCTTCTAATTACTTTGAGCAGTGTGCAGCACAGAGCGCTCGCGAATTCATAGCACGAGACAGTGCTTCACGACTCAGCTGCACGCAGAGATTCCACCTGTCGATTGCAGGGTGCAAGCAACGCTACTAATTTCATTCATTGAAAATGAATTAAATATAACGCGTCGGAACGCGATTATTTCTCGTCAGTAACCACCGAATTTGCGGAGCGGTTCTATCCACGCCGAGCATTCTGAATTCAATCGCAAGTGCTCGCGTCCAATCTCCGATCTCTTTGTCCCCGTCAACAATTTCCTATCCGACAATCGCGGGGGCTGCAGACCATTCCGGCGATTACGCGAATTAATATCCATCTTTAAATAGCGACGCTCAATTAACGCAGTTCTCGCGTGGAGCAGAAACTTGCCGTTGCTTTCTCGCTGCGCGGGTCCTTTTCTCGATTCATATCGAACGTAATTACGCGGACTTGCGGGAAACATATAGGAGATTTCCTGGGCCCAGAGGTTCTTTAACGGCGCGCACGTGCGCAATAAATTTCAATAGTTTCCGCGTCCCTCTAGCTCCATTCATTCGCGAAACGTCAGGTTCGAACAAAGCCTCGACTCGTTTAGTTCTTCCACCCCTCGGTGCGCGAGCCATTTTGCGATGCTGTCGGATTTCTGTGAACGCGCAATTAAAAATTTCTGAAAAACCAGAGGGAGACGGAGTGGAGATGCTGCGGGCGACAAATTCTCTCTCTCTCGTTCGTTCAAACCTGCAGTAGATTCTGAGCACTGGTTAGTGTTCGGTTGGATTTTTATGGGTGGTGGGAACTTAGGTTTGTGGTGTTTGAATTGCGGGGGACTGGATGTTTCGCCGAAGGTGATTGGGATTTAGTGAGGGTGGTGAGGGATTGATAAGGTGGTTAGATGGTGGCAAGGGATTGGCTAGACATTGACCAGAGGTTTAGTGAGGTCGGCAGAGTTTGGTCAGAGATTAAAAAGGTGTGGAGTAATGAGTAAGCAGAGATTAAATTAAACTTTAATTTATAAGCTCTCTGCTTTCATATGTATATTTAGTATCAATAAAAGAAAATCACTATCTCTATGATTCTCTCTAGTTATTGTTAGCTCAGCCTTTATATAATCTCTCGTGCAAACTCCATTGAGAAAATCCCTAAACCAAAGCTACAGTTAAGCACTTAAAAGCTGCACTTTTCTACTTAGAACCTCCAATTTCACAAATCCTCTCGATCAACCTTTTTCAATGTACAGAGTGCCTGCTGTGCGATTCCTCTTTTGGAAAAATAAATATAAAATGTGGAAGGACGTTTTATAATTCTGGAAAATCGATTTTCATTTTTTTTTAAACATGATTGCACCTGACTGGGGAATTGAAAGAGCTGATAAAATTAGCCACTGTGAAATAACTCGAAATTGTAGAATACCTTTTCCCCAAACGAGGATTTATTTGAAAAAAAAATCTGATTTGGAGATCCACCAAGTACGCGTGCGCAGTACAAAACATGGATTCCACGTTCCAAATAAATTTTTCCAAAAACAAAGCCCGATTCGAAGGAAAATTGTTCTACAAATTCGATTTAGAAAAGCATTCACTGTATCGGTAATCACGTCGCATTTACTCTCGCAATCTGTAAATCCCAAATCAAATTGCGCGCACGCCCAACAAATTTCAAAAACCCATTCTCTCAAAACCAACGCCTCGAACACAGAAAGCATGGTTCCACGTTCTCCATTTACGTGTCATTTATCTATTTAAAGGAATCGCCCTCCACCACCCACCATTATTGCAGCCACACCCTGAACAGATTACAATCCACGAGACAAACTACCCCCAGTGCCAACATCCAAACAGTCACCCCGGGAGGAGTCCCAGCGAATCATTTCATCCGCGAACGAAACAATTAGTCCCCACAGAAGGTGCCTTTGACTCCATTAGCCTCGAAGACCTAGAAACGCCAACGCCCCCCCCCCCCCCCTATCGAGCCCCCCCCTGCCCCCCCGAATCTCAGGAAACCGTCCACGCTAACGATCCCGTCTCGTAGCAAATTGTCCGTCCACCTTCGCGATCCGAGCGACGGGGGCACTTTCCGTCGCTGGAAGACGGATAATCCACGAGCAAGTAGAACGTCCCGGCGGCAGGTCAGACACCTCCAATCCGACTGGAATCCGTTTGCTGCGGGGAGCAGCGGCCCCTCGAATCGATCGGCTTGCATTTTTAACGAGGGAATCGCCGTTGACCATCGGCAGGGTTTTCAGGGAGGTTGCAGGGGGGCTGCTGCTCCTCCTCCCTGCATTCGTGCAACAATGCGACTCGATGCATCGCCCCGTGCCGGCGTGCGATCGATAAACGCACGCGGGCGTGAGTTAACTCACGTGGGAGGGAAATTTCAAACGCTCGACGGGACGAAAGTCTGCTCGGGGAGATTAACCCTTTCCGAGGTTGCTGCCGGGGTGAAATCAAGCGGTCGCACTCGAGGCCACCCCTTCTGCGCTGGTGTTCGAGATCGACGGTGAAACGATCAAAGAATCGGTAACTTTCATCCTGAGGGGGATACATTTGGAAGCTGTTAATTGAGTGTTCAAGGCAGCTCAACCTTTATTGCGAACTAGGAAAATACCCGCGCGTCCCTGTGGCAGAATAATTAAAAGGATTTAGTTTCGTATCGGTTTTTTTTTTTTTGAGTAATTTTTTATGTAATTTCTGCAAAGTAACCTTTGTGTAAGGAGCATTTATATATTGAAAAATTAAGACGCCCCGATTCAATGTGCACTCAGTACATGTTACTAGATACAGATTTAACCATTTAAGGGTTGATTGGGGCGAAATATGGAAATTGGTTTTTAGGCATTTGTGTTGTTAGGCTAAAAGCAAGTATCGATATCGAATTGGGCTGAAGGGATTTTGAGGAATCCGTGAAAACACATTTCACCCCTTTTAACCTGTTAGGGGTTGATTCGGGCAAAATCCTGAAAGTTGTTTTTAGGCATTTGTGTGGTAAACTTTTGTAAGTGAAAACCAAGTTGATATCTAATCGGGCCTAAGAGATATTAAGAATTCCGAGAAAATACATTTTCACCCCCTTGAGGACGGAATTTCCAAAAATCCTTCCTTAGTGGGTGCCTACGCCATAAAAACAATTTATGTACCTTCCAAATTTCACGTCCTTAGGTCAAACGATTTGAGCTAGGCGTTGACGAGTCAGTTAGTCAGTCGGGTCCTTTTCTTTGGCAGAGGAAATAGTTTAAAAAGTTTTTCGAAGCCACTGCAGTTCAAGAGGATGCTTTTTAACCTCCCTCCATGCAAGATATCGCTGTATCTAAATTATTTGAAATTAGATGCTTCATAGAGGGTCATTGAAATTCCCTGCACAGCCACAGGATAATCGCTTGGGTGAATGTGGACTGGAATTATGTAGAGGGCAGAGAGTTCGATAGATAAAGTGCTGGTTGTAAACGATGACCGAACGCAAGCTCCTGAAAAGTTTCGCAGAGATAAGAGAATGGCCAGGCTCCAGAGTTGCCGAGCTAATAAGGTTTAGCTTCGGCCAGCAGAATTTTGGACAGCAACCCGCGGTGGCCCGTGATGCATGGGCAGACGTGAAACGCTGCCTAATCGTCCCGTGCGTTTCACTTCACATATTGCGCTGAGATCAGGCCCGCGTAGTTGGAGCCGCTGTAGCAAGTTTTATCGACTGATCTGTAGGACATCAACCCTGGCTATGTGTATCTAGAAATACCTCGCGAATAGCAGCGACTTCAACGAGCTATGTGCACCCACTAGCACGGGCATCCGCGAGGGGGGGGGGGGGGGGGGGGGCAAAAGGGGTAGTTGCCCCCCTGGCTTTTGAGAAAAAATCGCTTATTTTTCAAAACTGATCTTTATTAAGTTTATACTAAAAAAGGGAATATTTTTAAATTTCGGTTTTAAATTTTTAATTAAATTGGCAATATAAAATGGGTTAAAAAAAGCATGAGGGATATATTTTTCTTTACCATCGTCCCAAAGTTGCCCCCCCCCCCCCCCCCCCCCGGGAAAAAAGTCTGCGGACGCCCCTGCCCGGCAGGGAGAGCGACGAGGATAAACGGGAAGTAGTTAGTAATTCTAGTACAAAATTACGGAAGAATCGCCGAGTACTTTCGAAACATCTCTTGCTAAACTCTTGACAGGGGATGCAATTAGTAACGCTGCGAGATCCGAAGAAGAACCATAACGAGGGCGAAATGCAGCTCCACTTTTTGGAGGGTGAACATTCAGGATCGATGCAGACTATTGGAACAGGAACTCCTTCCTCCTGGAAGTAATTTCCCTCCTTCCTAGTAGTATACGTATATTATGTAGCAGGACAATTGTAAAATCCGATTGTTTAAAAAAATTAAAAATAAAAATAGCCCACCCTTTTTACGAATTTTTTAGTTCAGTTAGGATCAGGGACCATAGAAGGAACCATTAAAGTATTAAAGTATTAAAGTATTAAAGTATTAAAGTATTAAAGTATTAAAGTATTAAAGTATTAAAGTATTAAAGTATTAAAGTATTAAAGCAATAAAGTATTAAAGTATTAAAGTATTAAAGTATTAAAGTATTAAAGTATTAAAGTATTAAAGTACTAAAGTATTAATGTATTAATGTATTAAGGTATTAAAGTATTGAAGTATCAAAGTACGTATTAAAGTATTAAAGTATCATATATCATATATCATATATCATATATCATACATCATATATCATACATCATATATCATATGTCATATAACATATCATATATCATATATCATATATCATATATCATATATCATATATCATATATCATATATCATATATCACATATCATATATCATATATCATATAAGCATTGCAGAAATACTGATTCCTCAGCCTAATCGGGGTAGAAACGTTTTTTCGGCAAAAACGCTGATTTTACAATTGTCCTGTGACATATATATTGCTAATGAAGAAATGAGTGCAAAAGAAATTGGAAAAAGAATGTGATGCAAGAAGGTGCAGAGAAAGTAGGATAATTAATTAAATTAGGTAAAGTAATGAATCTTGAAACATGCACCACAACACAAGAATTATGTATTTAGAGAAGAAGGCACGTGTACGGAGAATTAACAGAAACTCTCGAGGAAAAATTCCACGTATCGGTAGCTCGAAACAAAACAATAGAAGATTTGCAACCCGAGGGTGATACATGGCTGGTCGAGAAGCTTTCCCCCACATTCCTCTGTATTTGCACTGCACTTCTTTTCTTAGATCCGAGAAACGCTGTGCTTTCTGGAGCATCGAGTTTCCTCGCGGAGCTGCTTGATAAAAATCTGTGGAAGCTATTACGTCACGGCTAAGTTAAACTGCAGTTTAATCAGCACATGTTACGAAAATTAGTCTCTCAGATCTTATCCTTTATCCGGGCTGAATTTAGGCCAGATTTATTAAATTAAGTTTTAGGTAGAAACTAACTTAACCGTCGGCGACAAAATTTTGCTTTCCATTTGAAATTACTGTAATTGAATATGTACAATACTTAAAATTTTAGTGTGAAATGTTGCCACTCTGTATATGTACCCAAACACCAGGAATGCTGAACCTCGGCCACTCGTCACTTATTTAGCGCAATATAGAGTTTGTGATCTATTAAAGACAAATTATTATTATCATTATATAGAAATGATATTAATGAATACACAAATCTGCATTATATCTAAAATACACGTAGATTAGACCTGCCTTCCTGTCAGCATTCACCACGCATTACAAAGCTCCGCCCCTCTGTATAATCCACACGACGAATTGAACATCAAGCTAAGAGCAGCGCTTCGATTAAATACAAAGCTTCCAGCTAGAAGCAGAGCATTACGGTGCAGCCTGTTGTACCTATTCGAAAATCGACGCTTCCCCAGAAAGGGTGCTGCATGTCTCGCGGAATCGCAGCGAATTTCAAAATGCTCCTCCAAGGAAGCCCCCTGACTTCGCCCGACGGTGAAAAGCACTGTTCCCCGCGGGCTGCTTCCGCGTCTCTCGCGGGCTGCTCGGGAAATTCCGCTGCTCTTGCCATTCCTCCGCACGCGTCCCGTTTCAATACAGGTCATTAAGAAGATACGATCGACTTCCTGGACGATCGGCAAGGCGAAGCAAACGCTCGGCGGAGCGTATCCGCGGAGATAACGGAATGGCCGCGATAAATCCCGAATATTCTCGGACGGATTGGCCCCGATCCCAATGTTCGACCGATTTATTTTCGTTCGGCGGTATCGAGGTGCCTTTCTTTCTCTTAGAACGACGCCCCACGGTCTGTTTACCAAAGGCGAAAAACTCCCACCGCAGGTTTTTCCATCGCAGCCGCGCCGAGCCTTGACACCGATTCCGTTTGCTGAATTTAGATACGCTGATACCCGTCACGCTCACGTCCCACCGGGTGCTTCACTTTCTTCGCCTGCCTGTTTCTGTGCACAGGGCCCTGGGAGTCGTAGAGATGCCATCTTTACAGGCTGTTGAATAGAATGCTATTCAACAGGAATCGCTGAAGTCAGAGACTACTCGGGTAGTGTCCTCGATTCTGAATCTGAGTTAATCTCGCCGTCGTCCCAACGGTTGTTAATAGTTGATAATACATTTTCATATAATTCTATGCCAGCTAGCTTCAAGTGGAAATTAGTATTCAATGAATGGTCTTCTCGCAGATCTCGTGCACATTTTTGGCAAGCACTCAAGTTTAATGCTCGTAGTCGCCGTTCAGATTCACAGATCCCAACAGACGAATACGATTATTTTGGAAAATTGCTTCATGCTTCTTATCCTGCCATTTAGCAGCCCGCTTCGCGGTGTCTAGCTTTCCGACGTGGCTCACTGTTAGCGCACGTACGGCACTTCAGAAATGTGCAGTGGTAAGCGCGCGAGCCCCAGCGTAACTTCCTACCTGACTGCAATATTGGCCACGAAAGTACCAATTTTCACGAACTTACGGTCGACGGAATGCGAAATGCAGGCGAGAATTGGTGGCATAATTAAAGGTCGTGTTTGCGTTCGGGTGACCAATATGTGAGTGGGAATTGGGACACGTGTAACTGCTCGTTCCGCGGAGAGCTTTTCGCTATTATTTCCCAGCCTGGAATTCGCGATCGGTGGCCATTTATTTGCAATATGCTATCCCAGTTTAACGGAAAACTACATATCTGTGGCCGGAGAATACTACTATCCAAAACTAAGTTTAAACGAACCCAGCACAACACCAATTTTAATCTATTCATTCCACTTGTGAATGTATAATAACAAATTCGTTCAATCGACTGCAACTATTTTGCATCCCCTATTACATTTATATCGAACAGCCCCGCGGGTCATTTTTGACCCAACCGTATTTTCATTTCTTGGAGGACTCAATTGTCTTCCAACTTTGAAAGAAATATACGTTACTAGCAAAATACTCGTGCTTCGCTACAGTGGAACAATTAAATGGAATTACTTATGTATCTGTTTTTTTTGTAAGTAATTTTTTACGTGACTTTTGTAAAGTAACCTTTGCAAGAAAAAACCAATTGGATATCTAATCGGACTTAAGAGATAACAAAGTGTCCGAGAAAATACATTTTACCCCTTTTCACCACCTTGGTGGTGGAATTTCAGAAAATCCCTTCTTATCGAGCACTTACCTCGCAAAAGGAATATACTCTCTGAATTTCATGTTTCCGTAAAATGTATTTTACGATAAATTATAGCTGGAGTTCATAACAGGGTTAATTCGCCGCGCATTGCCCCGGGGATTAAATGAAAATTCGCTGTTCCGTTCGCGAGGCTCGCACACAGGCCAGAAGTTTATGCATATAAGTGGTCACTATCGTGGAAAGCCAGTTACCATATTAGTGGCCGTGTATGCAACACGATATACACCCACCAGCTTATTGCCCGCGAACAATACAACGCGCCTATATATGCGCGCGCGATCGCTTCCCGTGGTCGCTTGTTACTAGAGAAATCCGGCTTAAAGGTGTATTACCTTCGCGATCCTTTTCCTGTTTCAATAACGCCACGCGCGGAATCTGCGACACAGTGAAAATCGCGGGACCATTCATGAATATACACTTCGCTCAGACCGTTATAAAAGCTTTCTATAAAATTATTCACGACGCGTTGGAATAACTCTGTTTTGCAAACATCGTCGTTCGGCACGTTCCACGGTGAAGATTCGAATTTTTAGTAGGACTACAGCAAGTGATGGGGAAACTGAATCGTGATATTTAATTAGAGAAAAATAGTTGTGTAACGTGTCCTCTATGATTTCAGCTCTTTATTATTCTATTTTCTTTTCAACACTGAATCGAGAAACGCTGTTTTCTTTTGAATAAAAATATCACCTCCAATAAATGTCAGAATGGGTTAGAACACGGAACGTGTTAAAAAATTATTTTTCTTAGGTAGAAGGAGAAAATCCTTGAAATACTTTGGATAGAGCAGATGATAGTATAACTTGGGGTTTTTAATTAAACTATTGATTTTGTAATTGTAGATGTATCCAAATTTTGTAGACACAAGCAACGTTCGCTGGAAGCGATGCATTTGTCAAATTGAAAGCTGGATAGCCGCGTCTGATTAATGCAAAGCGTAAGTGAAGAGCGCAAGGGGAAGAGGCGCGTCTATGGTCAGACGCGCTCACCGGACCAACATGCCTGGGGCCAATATCTCTCTAATTACTCACACGCGTGTTATTATGAAAATTGTTTGTACCAAAACTTGTCCGCATTGACGAGGACTCTGCAATTTTATTTAAAATTCTTAATTTACACCTTCATTCGCTGCTTCAGAAATGGTTTCAAGCATCCATCTCCACTGCCGCGCAAACGGGCTCTTCGTACCATGAAACTGAATGAAAAAATTATGCTGACATCATTAATACACCCTTGACGAACCCTCTGTGACAGAATTAACGAAACACACCGCACGTTTCGGCGAATACACCGCGTTGAATCCAGTTTCGGGCTTGCTCCTTTTTTCGTCCCTCGTGGCATTAAATTTCAATTACTTCGAGTGGCGTGGTATCCAGCATAAAATCCTCGGTAAAGGAAGAGCGGTGAAATTAAGATTTAGTTACGGTCGGCGAACCTAACGGGCTTGATTGGTATTAGTTTGCCACGACCGCCGGTTCACTTTGTAAACAACCACGTGAATGCGTAATACGGTAATTGCCAATTGCGGGCGCAAGTTATATGATCTTGACCTAAATGGCACTTCAAATTTGGAATACCAACCTTTAGGAATACGTATTGAAAATTCCGGCTGGAATGCACCGTTAGGGTTGCCCAAGAACGTGTGTAATTCGAAGGGCGAATCCCTCGAGCGCCCACTATTCCGACCTTGCACGGCCACCATAGTTACCGAACTATGGTGATCGATCACACTGCTCTGTAACGATTTCGGTGGCACCAATTAAGGGGCTAGGCTAGCGAGTCCAGATATTACGAAGCAATTTAACGATCGAGTGATTAATGGTTTAGGCGATTTAACGATAAATTATCGATTAATGCGACAACTATGCTTAGAATAGCCAAGCCAAGGATACCATAATACCCCGCTGCACTGGTCCATATTCATGTGAATCTTTGGGCCCAAAACAGCCCATAGTATTAATCCTTTGTGGTCACTTCTTACAATTACAAATTGGTCACATGGAGTTCACTGCACCACGATGTATTTTTGAATCTTTTAACTTTTGACTGATAATTGTACATTCATGTTCTAATACTCTTTTTCTAGAACTGTAAATTTTGATATGATGAAATTTGTAGATGGGAAAATAGTTGAAGAAAAAGGTGATTTTTTTTATAAGATTCACCAAATTTTTGAATATTAATATTAAGGTCTAAAAATTTACAGAAATGTTAAGAAAAAAAATTGTTGACCACGAAGTGTTAAATATACTATAGTACAAAAACAAGGTGCTTAACCCTTGCCTGACAGACACAGGGTGCATTTTAACCCATCCCAAGTATCAACCTACACAGAGGCGAATTTTTTAGATTTGGCGCCCCTAGGCTAACAAGCGTCTGCCGCTCTTTCCGTGAAATATCGTCAAATCTTTTAATATAATAAATAGATATAAATAAATTTATATATTTAAATATCATAAAAAAATTTAAATTGAACAATCTAAAGATCGGAAACAATTTTAAAGTTAATTCAACCTGAAAACTCGCATATGAGTTATTGCTAATCAGCAAGATAAAAAAAAATGAATTGTTTTTAAACTCGTCCCAAGCCTCTGTGTTGAACCTTCTCCAATTTCTTTCCCCCCAAATTTGCCGCCCTAAGCTACAGCCTACTTAGCCTGCATATATACAAATCCACCCCTGAACCTGCATGTGTTACTTAGTAATCTCATTATTAATATCACTTCCCAAAAAAGACAACGATTTTACAGAATAAAATCCACTGCAACTAAACTGCACTTAAAAATTCACCGAAATCACTGCTAACCCGGCCGAAGACTGCCTCGCACGAGGATCGCAAGGGGAAACCTATATTTCGAGGAAGCTGCTCGAAGGGGAGCATGGAAGGAGAACACTCGAGAGCACGGGTGAAGCTTAGCGGTTCCAGGAGTGGCAAAAAAAAAAAAGAAGAAGGTGCGGCGAAGGAAGGGAAAAAAAACGAGGAAAGTTCGCGCGGGACCTTGATATCCCTGCCGGCCTCGAGTGTCCAATTTTCGGCTGTCCCCGTGAAAGCCGAGGAAAGTCGGGAAATCGAGCGAATCCGTGGCGGCGGCCTCTTTAGCTGGAAAGGCTTCTCCTGGCGCGAGGTGAACCGCGCTGGTGCAAAATCGATATCGACTCGCTCGCTTTTATCGAACGACGCTCCAGAGACAGAACGGGACGTCCCCCGGCCCGAGAGCTCGAGGATGCGCTCAGAGACAGAGAGAGCTCTCACGATTGCTCGCAGGAACAAGGAGGGACGAGGGCGGTTTCAGACACAGGGTACATTCGTTACAGATGGGAATAGACGAGGAGATAAAGAGCGCTCCGCGAGGAATCGGTTTGTTGCGTGGACTTCGGGGTGGCGAATCGGCGTCCAGCTTTAGGGTGCCGCAATTCTCTCTGGGTGTAACTCCTGATGCTTGGCGTTGTCATTCAAAATGGCTGGGATAAAAGGTGCTCGGATTAGAGCCCTTTGGAATATTTTTTGAAATTCAAACACACATTGCCCTATATAAGGTAAAGGCACCAGTAGTTGACCATGTATCAGTAGTTGACCACTTGTCAGAAAAACGTGAAAAATAAGGTTTTTAGAAGTGACGATCTTTTGAAAAAAGTGCAGTTGACGTGCCAAGACATCTACCGACTGAAATCTAAAACACTCAAGTGTGAAGTGCATTATGAATAGTATTGGCGAATGTTTATTTACATCAAGGTGAGTAGTGTGTTCCCATTTCGTTATTTCCTTAATGATTTTGTTAAGAACAGGTGTATGGTTCAGGTAAAAAAATTCGTAGGTTATTAACTCTTTATGACTGAACTCTTCACTTGTTAAACTCTCATAGTGTTCTATATTTGATAAATGCACCGTTTTTGTTATACTAACCTCAGAAACACATAGTTTGCGGGGTGGTCAAGTAATGACTCTTGTCATTCTAATTGTTTCTAGAAGTTGACAGGTATGGCGCACAAGAAACTGGGTAAATGCACGAAAAAGTTGTATATATCGTTAGTGGTTTTTGAGGTCGCTGATCCCGAATTCGACATAGGATTTATAAAATTAATTTATTTAAACAATTTGTTTAACAAATTATATTGTAAAAAAGTTTTAGAATAAATAAAAAAATTTCGGAGACACATACATATTTGTTTAGTTACTTTCCCCGCAGAACACGATTCTATATGTACCAAAACATCTAATTTTGCAATCATTTGTTTAAACCTTCGAAAGTGAGCAAAACTCGAAATGTCTAATCTGTTCCTGAATTGGACTCCTTATGGAATTGAAATCTTTTAATTTCACATTCCTTTTTAGTTCTAACTTGTTCTAAATTATTGACAATAAACGATGCTAAGACGATTACCTACATCATTGCCTTAATTCTCTTTCTAGTATAGGTGGCCAATAACTAACCAACATAGGGTCAACTACTGGTATTTTCATTTTCAAGGATGGTCAACTTCTGAAGCAGTTACTGAACTTTGAAAAATGGTTTCAAAATTTTTATAGCATACCTTTTTTAAAAAATCGTTCTCATTACATAATTTGGAAAGCTTAAAGAGTATCTTTAGGCAGCGACTGCCACTATTTAATGACAGAGCAATTAGTTACTATTGTTTACGTGAAGGATTTCTCTTAACTGGTCAACTACTGGTGCCTTTATCTTAGTACGTTTTGCTTTTTCTGTGGGAAACTTAAGTAGCAAAAAATGCCCAACAGATATTTCTTCGTCATCAAGTGGAGATATATTTCATTAGAATCGTTAGTATCTAATCAGAAATATATATTTTTCGAGGATTGCACTTTTGATTTTGGAGATTAATTTATTGTTGGTTGAAATCCAGTGGGCAAGGTGGATACCTGCTTTTGACGTACACACGTGAATGCTCAATGGCAGGCGTGCTCGCGGATTCGTCGTTAATTAGCGAAATCTCATTCGCGCGTGGGGGCTGCACGCAAGTATTAGCTGCGGATTAATTGGATATTCGTTGTGCCCGGCAATAACGCAGCCTTTTGATTGCGCGATCAAATTAAATCCGCGAAAGCTCGCCCTCCACCACCACCACCACCCCCTCCTGTTTCTGGGAACCCTCGAATCTCGCGGAAGCGTTTCGCTGATTGGATCTTCAATTACAAACTCCTCGCCCGGTGTTTTCTAATCTGGCGATTCAACTTTAACGCGAACGATGCAATTAACGCGGCAACTGTAGCTGAGATTCGAACTTCCCCTCATTAACCCTTCGAAAATCTTCCCGCGCCGGGGCGAACGAAGTGTACACAGAGAAACGACATTACGAGGTCCGTGGATTCGTGCTCTTTTACGATTCTAAACAGGGCAGTGTTCAATGGGCTTTCACGCGGTTTTTCTGAAAGGCAAGGTTCCCTTGTAACGAATTTAGGGTGTAGGAAGATTCGGGAGAAAAATCTTGATGTCGAAAGGAAAAATCATTATTTTGGCGCGCAAAGGATGTTTGGCAACTCGAGAGTTCAAAGAAATTTGAAACTTTGCAGAAATGTAGTTCGAGGGAAACACCCCCTCAAAGAAATTCTGAGTTTTCACATTATCGTGAATATCTGTTTTCGTGATCGATATGTTGCGAGGATAAATTTTGAAAAAATTAATCTTCACGCTATTAATATCAGTTGAACTACGATTCTGCAAGGTTTCAAATTTTCTTGAATTTTCGAGTTTCCGAGCATCCCGCGTCACTCACAATTTACACTTCACGTTGAATTATTAGAGAATTCACCTATTAATAATTAAATAACTCTTTCCAAAAGAACCCAAGAATTCAAACGATGCGATTTCACCAGATCCCATGGAATTTCCAATTCGAAAAATATTCCACATTCCACGGTAAAGTACGTCTGCCGAAAGCACGCGGCTCGACAATTTTAGAGACACTGAAATCGCTGACTGCGTGGATGAAAAATGGGGGCGGCGTCTAATGAAGAATTATTAGCTGCCCGAGCAGTTCATTAATTACCACGGTAAAGACTTAATAGCCTCGGTATTTATCGAGCTGCAGCGAACACTTTCGGGGAGGTTCAACATCGAAACACAGACTCCCAAAAGGAACAGTAATTTCTCGCGCTCCAATTTCCTTCGTCTTCTTCATTATTTATCAAAGGGAGACAAATCTTCCTCCCGTGCCTCGCCACGGGTTGGGCTTGGGAATTCTTCCCGAGGGGCGAGATTGAAAACACTTTGGGGCTCCTTCATTTCAAAAGCACGGTTACAAGTTCTCGTGATGGGTCGGAGACATCGATGCTCCTTCTTGCCCCCCCTCGCTTGTTTTGCGTGCCTGTCGCCGGGGATGAAGGATCGTGGCCATTAAAATGATTGCGTTTTTCTCATTCCGGATCGTCAGCTCGCCGTTCTCCTTTACCACCTTCGTTTTCTGTTATTTTTCATATTTAACGCGTCCCCCTTTATGCTGTGCATTTTACAAAGCGTCCGCCATAGGCCGCGCTGCACTTTAAATAATTTTATTCGCTACACTGCGCGTGGTTTTAATTGTTCGCGAAGGGCGCGATGAAGTCGCGAAGCACAGCTGATCAAGCTGCTGAAGTTGGATAAAGTAGACGTCGCTTATTTCGCCCGCGTAGAATGTGAATATCCGCAGTCGGCTTTATTGCGAAGAATAAAATTTCAAGTCAGTTATTTAGTAGTTTCAACGAGGTAGTCGATATTTCTGGGGCTAGGTAAAATTATGCGAGAAAGAGCACCGAGCTTTGTCGAGCAAAAGGGCGCCGGAAAATCCGTGGACTGGAAATGTTTGAATTATAGAAAATTCAGCGAGTCATTTGAAATTCTGATATATACAGAGGCCGAAGATTTTCGGGTGCGCGGTATTTGAAAGTCAAATTGGCCTTCGACTGTGACTGGAAGATACATAAACGAATTACCTCCACGTTTAGCGGCGTGATTTCTCGCGCTTGTTTTCATATGGGTTTCTTCCTGAATTTGTTTATGAGTCCCCCGCGCGGAAGTCTAATAGGAAACTTTAATTAAACAGTCACCGGAGGAAGGCGCGCCATTAAGCGGCAGCGTTGCATCTCCCCTTTTCCTGCGAGAGTCGTTCCATCGGAATCCCTTTTAAGAGAACAGAATTAAAGTACCATGGACGAAAAATTCCAGAGGTAAAAAGAGGAGAAGGCTCGATAAGATCTTGAAGGAGAAGGGGAGCGATAGAATTGCTCGGTCACCGAATTTAACGAGTTCCCGTGCAGCTGCAGCAGCCATTTTAAAGCGAAGTGTCCTATTGTTCTTTTCCTTTATTAATCGTCGCTTTGTAAATTTAATCTCTTAATTGTGTGCGTGCGTATACAAGATTGACCCCACAAATTGAAACCATGAATACCTCCCATACGAAGTGAAAAGTACTGGATCACAAATCAATTTTTGATAATATGATAATATGATGATATGATGATATGATGATATGATGATGTGATGATATGATGATATGATGATATGATGATATGATGATATGATGATATGATGATATGATGATATGATGATATGATGATATGATAATATGATAATATGATAATATGATAATATGATAATATGATAATATGATGATATGATAATATGATAATATAACATCCTAAGTTCCCTTTTCCTCAAAATCTACAAGTTCTTTAGGTTTCGAGGAGTCCTTTTGGAATTATAAATTTTGCTAATGTTGTATTTTATATTAATTTCTGAATGAAATTGTGTTCTTTCGAATCTTGCATATTGTACGAAAATACCTCTAAAGCCACCATATTGTATGGTAATATGTGATAACTAGGTGGGTCAATTATAACCGATAATTCGAGGAATTAAGAAAGTAATTTTTGGCAAATTTGTTCGGTAGGTATGCGTCTTTCCTCAAGTACTTCCGGTATCTGGCGCTCTTGAGCTCCGCGAATCAGCTCAACAGAGAAAACGTTTCTACGAATGCTACTGCAAGTGCGGTTTATAAATAAACCATCGCCGGTTAAGGCTGTCTTATCTGCCGTACTCGAGGAGCGCTAAAACTTACAAAATCAGAACGCCAGACTGAATACGTAAGGGCGCACGAAAAAGACAGTGCCGTGGGATGGTTTTAGAACTACCGGAAGTTTAACGAGAAAGTCGAACCCAGTTAATTGAACTTGAACGTTTTAAATTCTTACAGCCGAATGGCAGTGAATGTGGAGGGCGCTTTGCCAACTCCGTCACAAGAAGTCTTCGCGGGGTAAATCTCGGGCTTTACAGCCGCTTATGTATGCGGCATGTCTGTGAAAACTTTCGCCCGATTGTTACTAAGTTCCGAACACATCTAGGTGATAATATGTGTTAGTGTGTGCATATAAAATTTTATAGAATTCGATATAAGTTGAGATACAATACTGAGTAAGTGTGAGACAGTAGTTGGAAGAAAGGTGACAGAAGGGGTGTTGGTTGGCAAAGAGAATGGCAGAGGGTTGAGACCTAGGCAGATCAAAGTACATACTAAGAGGACTGAAAGAACTACTTAGGAGTTGCAAACTGAGAGCTGAGAGAACTATTAGTTGCAAACTGAGAACACAGAGAACTCAAACCTGCAAACTGCGAACTAACCACTGGGAACTGAGAGAACAATGACCTGAAAACGAAAATCTGTTCGCATACAGTTACCCTTCCACTCAACACGCGTTAACACACATTCCCACCAGCTCCATCTTCATCCACCCCCGTTTCACACCGCCCCCAATCCCCCATTAATATTTCACAATCGGCATTTCCCTCCCCCATCCTCGCGCCTCCCCTGCCCAACAAAATCGCACCCAATGGAACCGGGCGTTCGCTTCAACTGAAACAACATCGACGCGTCTCCCGAACCGAGCGTCCACTAGAGCCCGACTAGCTCGCGCGATCCACCGAGCACTTAGCCACTTTTACGTCGCGAATTCGCGGCCGACGGGCGAAATAAAAAAGCGCGAGTCACGATCGTAATTTTTGTCGGCGAGCAAGAAGCGGCGGGCGCGCGCTGGGCAAAAGAGGAAGAAAGGCTCTGTGGGTGGAGGAGCATTGACGGCGGAGATAGACGAGCCCTGGGACAAAAAGGGCGAGAGCTGCAGGGGCGGGCGGCGAGTGAAACGGCGCGAAATAAAAGGAAGAACAAACGTTGCGCGGGAGCTGGATGTCATTCAATCTCGTTCAGCGGACCCCTCGTGGGCCAGGCGGGGAACAAAAAAAGGAAAGAAATATTGTTTGTCGCTCGGCGACGCTTTTTCCCTCTCCGCCATTCTCAGCCATCCCCGCGGATATCCCTCGTTTTCTACGTGAAACGGAAAGTAAAAAATGGGTTAATGGGTTCCCCGATCCTCGTTGCATCCCCCCACCGATCCAGTAACTCTTCCATCGGCTGCCGTTGACAGTCGACGTTTCCCCGTCAATGTAATGCCGGGGCAATCGCGTTGCAGGCGCGCGGTGCACGCTCTGTTTAATCGCGACCCATCGGGGGACAGCTCCCGCGACAAACAAGCTTCCGCGATTTCGGCACCCCTCGCGAAGGTGGCTGATCTCTGTTATCGCGTGCTTCCATATTGGCCGGTCAACGGGAAACAGAATTCTTTATTCCCATCCGGATCTAGGTTAAACGATCACGGTCTCCTCGTCTACATATAACGGACATATGCTATAACGAAGTATCGGTTCGTTATAGGATGTTATAGCACTGTACAGCTCTTTCTAATGCAACTATCTTATTTCTATTATCGTTTCAACTTTCTTTCGATCACTGCTTTAAGCCAGATTTCACCTGAATAGCGATTTCTGTCCTCCCTTGTTTTGTTGGTTGGGTGCATACGAAATTTCTGATCGCTTTGTTTACGGCGGCGATACAATAACAATAAATTGCTAACGCTGGGCTACGAGTCGAGAAAAATATCACAGAGATTTACCCTACTTTGGTGGCCTGAAATGGAGTGCGATATTTGGGATTCTTTTTAAGAGAAACCCTCAAATTATATTAATTGAAAACTTCATGCCTATATTTGTACATATTTTAGCAACATTTTAAAAAAAATTAATAAAAAAACGGTACCTAAAACTTTAAACGCGTTTTTCTCAAGAAGATATTTTCGAATCGGTTAGCATGATATCTAAAAAATTCAATCGCCCGATTTATATCAAACTTGGTATATATCCAAGTCGGTTTTTGCAAAATTAAACGTTTGCGACTTAAAAAACCAGCGAAATTTCTGCAGAAATCAATGTCTGTTGTAGACGCTGCCATTTTTTTTTTACTTTTCAGTACGAATAGGTATATGATTTTTGTAAGGCGGCTCTGTTCGAAACACTATAACTCCGGATCTAACCACTAGGGTAGAACCCCCAATTGCTGACACCTACCTAATTACTGTCACCTTAAGCTATTTTACTGAAAATAACGAATAAATAAACGTTGTAAAGTCATACACAAAAAGAATTATGTAATTCAACCTATAATCTATACGCTAGAAAATGCACCACTTAATATTTATTTTTCATTAATTTCTATAAGACGATACAAAATTTTAATTTGATGACAACAGTGGAAATGGCGACTTCCTTACTAGTGAAAGAGAAAACAGGGCACTAAAGAAAAGGCTATAATTACTATATTTAAATTATTTACATAACAAACAATAATTTTTTAGTACAATAGAAGTATCATAGAAAGTCACAATGATCGTAATATAACGATTAATTAAGCCTTTTTAATTAATATATGGGTGATAGTGATTGGTACAAGCGTTTCAAGCATTTTGGTATTACTGTCATAGCATATAGTTGCTCGTGTACATGATACGACATAACCGTAAAATGAGTAATAAACAGTATTAGGTTAGCTGGCAGTGATTGGGGTGTCAGTAATTCAGTCACACACGTTTTAGAGGTGTCAGTAATAGATCTCGAAATATGTTTTTTTAGATTAATGAATTTATATATAAAAATAGAAATTCTAAGACCCACAAAATGTTTTTCATAAAGTAAACATATTAAACCATAATAAAAAAATAAAAAACTTATACTTTTAGTCAATAAATACAGATACAGTAATTCGTCGTTATTGTCCTGTGTTTACCATGCGTAATAGTCCCGCTTACTATCCCCACCATTTCTTGGAATCCTTCAGTCGAGAGTGAGAGAATCCGAGAACGTGCGAGAGAACAAAAGAGTCGACACGAAGTTGTCGTCGGCTACGAATGGTGTCCGCATCGCGTTGCTGTCCCGCCGCCAGCCCCGTTCGTCGGGACTATAACGACGAATTACTGTACTATGCAATAATATTAGAGTCAGTCCTTAATGTGTCAGTAATTGGGGCTTCTACCCTATTTTTGCATACAATTTTTTTCCCATATTCTCTAAATATTGACAAATAAAGCCACAAAGCTGGAGGTAAATATACTTAATGGTTTGGTTTTAAAAAATTCCCAATGTTCGCATCATTTTCCGTCCGTCAAGGTCCCCTTAAAAAATGAAATAGTTAAAAAGCAACAAAAAATTTCCAACTTCCACACGCGAAACGTCAATTTCATATGCTCCAAAATATGTCAAACACTTCGAAAGCCCAAAGCTCAAGCACTCCACCATCGCGTATCATTCCGCTCCGGATCTTCCCCCCATAAATTCATCCCGAGACTAATTAAGGCCCCAAGGAGAATTTATACGCGCCGATGTCAACTTTTCACCCTAAGGTTGCGGGGAAAAAGCGAGGCTCGTAAATCGAGCTCGTAAAGCGTAAATCAATCGGGAGGAGGGGAACGGACGTTAAATGGCGCTGGCCGACGGCTGAGCGTCGTTGCGGATGACTCAAGCGTCGCGGGGAAGCACCGGTTTTATTCGGGCGATCGCTTAAGGAGCCGGCGGAACCACCCGGCGGAACCACCCGGCGCGCAAGGAACAGCCGTCGCGGCACTGGGTTACGCGTATCCGTGTCAAGATCAGCGGAGACGATGAAGAAGAGGCTATCGCTAATGGCGGCCGCGGTGGGACTCGGTTCTAAGAACGAGCCAGGGCGGCCGGCCACGTGACGGCGCGCATACGGCGCGTTAAAAATAATTCACGATCGCAGAACCCGCCTGGGGAATGCACCGCGACGCGCGTTTCTTTCGTCTCGGGCGCGATTTCGGCCCGTGCAACCCTATTGCTCCTCGCGTGTTTGCGCCAGTGACACGAAAACGCGGAGGAAGGATAAGGAGGGCTAGGCCACTGGGTCAGCCATTTTATTTTCGGCCGTAATTTTGAAACGTTTTCGGCGCGCTCGGGACGGCGACGGAGGACGGTGTGTAGAAGTCTCGCCTACGTTCAGTAAAAGGTAAATGTACCAATAACGAGCCATGCACCAGTACCTAGCCATCTGTTGAAATATTAATAATTGTTAAACTATGCGCGTAAGATAAAATACATATTTGGTGTAATTTGCATTATTTAATTGTTCGGTTTAATATCTGAAGTTATATCGTCTTGTTTTTTTGTCTAGATATTTAGAAATACCATTTATAGTCTCGAGGCCAGATATATGACGCGTTTTCAGGCATTCGTTATGATATGGCTAAGAAGAGCGTGCTTCTTGTTAAGAGCATAATTATTATAGGATAATAGTTTTTTAGATAGAAAACAGGGTTTTAGAATCTTGAAAATATTTGTAACACATAGAAAGAAAAAATTTGAATATGAAAACTATTTTTTATTTTAATATTTACATGGCTATTTATCGGTGCAAACAAATCTTGTTAGCCCAGTAACTAACCACGTGTTCAATAATAAATCGGGTGAAGTGAGTTGCAAATGTTAATCGGCGTCGCCAGAGCAAAATTACGAAAAAAGTGTGAATTTCTGACTCGATATTTGGAATAAAGCCGGTAAGTATTTTGATCATAAATCATAATATAAACATTATTTTTCTAGATAATAATGATAGCATTTAATTTAAGTTTATTAAAGTTTATGTATATGTGCAGTTTAATGAATTTGTTGGTTGTTTTGAGTCTTATATAAAATAACCACAAAGTTCTATTGATAGTGTAACTAAACTTATTGTTTTTTCCATTTATTTTCTAATCTGTTTATTATGGTTATTTATACAATAATTTTATATTTCTGTACTTCTTAATTTTCCTTAACAGATTTTTCAATTTAAGACAAAGAATCAGTTTTTAAAATAATTTTTACACGATTATAAAACCTATGGCTAGGTACTGGGACATGAAAATCGGGCCGCTAGGTCAATCGCGTGAGGTTGGCTATATATTGGTACATTTACACGTACAAATATTCTTGTTTATTTTACGTTAAATATATAAAAAAACAAAATTTTGTTATGTGAGTACTGATGAGAAACAACAAAATCTTTATGAATGAAAAAAAGTTTCACTTAAATTGTTAATTTTATACACAATATTCATTATACTTTGTTACCGTTTCCTTAAACGGCTCGTTATTGGTACATTTACCTTAATTGTGTATTTAGCGTGCAGAGAAATAAACGAGAGGGAATGCTTCTCTGTGTTTCGTACTCGCGGCTTGTATTTTTGCAGTGGGCCGTGGAAAGCAGGTGCTGGCGAAGAAGCTTGATGAGCAACTTTGGGAATCATTTGATCCTGAATTTTGGTGTAAAAATATGGGTTGCCAGGAGACAAAGGGGTCCGCCCACAACTGTAAGGCTGTCGTTTAATTCTTATCAGAAATAACGTATGCGTCGGCCTCGCATAATCCGAATCAGAATTGTTTTTTCAAACTTATCTTAATATATAAAGCAGAAAGTGTTTGCGTGTTTGTCTGTCGCCTGAACACTTCCGAACGGTAAACTCTGGAATGGCGAAATGTGTCTGAGCTCATTATGCCTGGCTAATCCAGATAAATGTGACTGTTTTCACAAAAAATATAAAAACCATTTCGTTTTTTATAAAATCAGAATCTAAAGTCCGGGCGAAGCCGGGTAGTAAAGCTAAGCAGTTTATTATATTCTGAGATATAAAGTACCTGTACTCGAAAAATGTTTATTAACTTTTTTTATTGAAATAACAATACAACGTAAATTTTAGTTGCATATTGGAAGTTCTATTATATTTTCAAACCCTGGCCATTCCGCCACTGGGAGTAATTATACATATGTCATGGATGGTAAAATTGATCGAGTTCAGGGCCGAATTAAGTCCTTTAGAGACCCCGAGCACTTAGAAGATTTTCAGGCCCCCTTATACAAGGTGATCACTTCAACGCGATTATACACGATTTCTTGGGCATTTCCTATAGTTTCACTAACAAGTGTTTTTAACAAAAGTCAGATTTTAAAATTCTAAAAATTTCTATGGAGCCCCCCTTGAATCCTGACGTGCTTATTTTGCTTATTGGTTGATCCGGCACTGATTGGATTCGTCATGTAGAATCAGATATTTCAATATTGCGGCCCGAGCTCCATTTGGGTAAGGATATTGATTTACTTATTCGCTGAATAACGCGGTAACGTATGTAGATGTGAATAACGAGTTTGTATAATTCCATTAAAATTTACGACGTCATATATTCAGTTTATATCGCCATTCCCGTTCCGGAAGGTGCAGGTTCGTTTAAACGTTTCAGTTTAATTGTACAACCTTTTAGTAGTTTTGTCTTCGAATTTTTTTTCCTCGAATTTCTGGATCCGTGTTATTCTGCGATGCATACACTGGCGTTCATAAGTATTAACACACCTAGTTTGCCGTGGGATAATTGTGAGAAATGTTGCGAATTTGCTGAAGAAATTCTAGCAAATTTTACTTCATTTCGTATTTTAAAGTAAAAGCAGTGGAAAGTATTCGATTCGTACAACGCAGATACAAGTGTCCTAATACTTATGAACGGCGGTGTACCATCCCTGCCGAGTTGGGGATGGTACAGCGGAACGAGAAATGTGGAATGTGTCACGTGTGTCTCTTACATTCGCGCAACCCTTCGTGACATTACCCTTTACCGCTTGTGTCACTGACATGAAAATAAACAGGCTTTGGGCAAGGCTACGAACAGAATTTACACACAGACCCGATCCATTTGTCCCCGTCAACTTTGATAAATAACAGGCGGTTCGCGAAAGCATCCCTCGAATTAATATTTCGTTTGCTCCCCTCGCTGTTTCAAATTTGCCACGATCAAAGGAATCGGGCAGGAAAAGACAAAACTCATTTGTAATGCTACTTTGCGTCATTGATATTCCATAAAAGTGTTTCGTTTCACAAAGGTATACCATCGCCATTCCCATGTCAAAGACGCTTAAAAAATACAAACGACTAGTAGCGTTTGATTTTTGGCGACTTTGGTTCGTCAACTTGAATATCTCTAAGTACTTGGAGTACTCACAGGGTTGGTAGAAGCTCTCACAGTACTCAAAGTATTCGAGGTACTCACAATACTCAATATACTCGAAGCACTCATAGTACCCAAAATACTCGAAGTACTCAGAATACTCAAGATATTTGAGGTACTTACAATACTCAAAATACTCAAAGCACTCAAAGTACTCAAAATATTCGAGTACAATACTCAATGCACAATACTCACAATAATCGAAGCACTCAGGGTACCCAAAATACTCGAAGTACTCAGAATGCTCAAGATATTTGAGGTACTTACAATACTCAAAATACTCAAAATACTCAAAATACTCTAAGCACTCAAAGTACTCAAAATATTCGAGTACAATACTCAATGCACAATACTCACAATAATCGAAGCACTCAGAGTACCCAAAATACTTGAAGTACTCAGAATACTCAAGATATTTGAGGTACTTACAATACTCAAAATACTCAAAGCACTCAAAGTACTCAAAATATTCGAGTACAATACTCAATGCACAATACTCACAATAATCGAAGCACTCAGAGTACCCAAAATACTCGAAGTACTCAGAATACTCAAGATTTTTGAGGTACTTACAATACTCAAAATACTCAAAGCACTCAAAGTACTCAAAATATTCGAGTACAATACTCAATGCACAATACTCACAATAATCGAAGCACTCAGAGTACCCAAAATACTTGAAGTACTCAGAATACTCAAGATATTTGAGGTACTTACAATACTCAAAATACTCAAAGCACTCAAAGTACTCAAAATATTCGAGTACAATACTCAATGCACAATGCTCAAAATAATCGAAGCACTCACGACAATTAAGATATTCGAAACACTCACAGCACTCAACATACTCGCGGTAGTTACAATAATCAAGATACTTTAGACAGTCAAAATACTCAAGGTTCTTGAGCTACTCACAGTACTCAAAATACTTCAAATAATCAACTAACATAAAGTATTAAAAAAACTCCAAATACTTAAAGTAAGTATTTGGAGTACACTGTACTGTTAACTTTCTGTGAAACATTCCTTCATTGCACTCCAAGGAATTGTAGTCTAACCATTCCTTGACACGTTCTACTTAAATCCCCAGTTCTAATTCTAACGTTAGCCCTTGTTTCCTGAAAAAAATAGTGATCATTAAGAGAAATAGCGAAAAGTAGAAACGTATCCATTGCGAAAATGACACTTTTTGCTAGCAGGAGACAAATAAAAAAACAATATGTATTCCTTACCTATTACTGAAACACAAAGTGCCCCCGAAAAAGATATTCTCCACAAGAAAACTGAGAAAGATAAAATGATGAAAAAAATATCCCACCACCGTAAAAACAAACATTTAATCACACAAACATAGTTTCAACCCTGTTCTTCCATTTCCTGGATTCTATAAAGCACTTCATTCACACAAACACATCCGGAAATCATGAGGAATCATGGAATTCCTACCTGCAAGTTAAACCAGCGCTGCACATTTATTTCCACAAACGCGTCGGCAATTTTATGGCGAAATGAATTATGCATACAAGAACATGATAGTCATATTCAAAACTTGTTACAACGTTTATCTGATTAAATATACATTTCATACATTTTTACCTCCCCTGCCACTCTTCTGAAGAAACTCGTCCCGTTTAGAGAAGCCCTGCGTACACGAAAAAGGCCCGCACGAAATTTGATGAAAAGGAGCCGCTAAAGCAAGCCACGGCAAAAATAATATACCCCGCACTGGCGAAATCTTTCCGCGTCAGCAGTTGCGCATAATCGTGCCACGTCCACGAGCATTCGTTCGCGGCTCTCTAAACCGCGAACCGTTCCATTATCGAATGGAATACGCGCTCCCCAGAATTAAGGCTCGCCCGCGTACTCAACCTGCATTTCTCTTGTGCGGCTCGCGCGACCTAACGCGCTGTTTTCTCGCTGTTTTTCCGCCAGTGACGCGGAAATCAAGCGGCGCCGAGCAAGCAGGACGGTGGAGAAGGAATTATGCGCGCGCGAGACGCCGCGGCGGTTTCCCGAGAGAAAGGCGAGCCGGGAAAGCAGCGGGGATCGCCGGGAGAGGTGTTCGACAGCGTGCGAGAAAGATATGGAACTATTCATTTGCGAGGAACAATTAAGCATTCGGCCAAAGGAATTCCGATAATTCACGGCTGGCTCGTGGCGTTCGTTAGAGTGGCTCAACAATGGTCCGAAAGACGAAGCGGGAAACAAAGGGAAGGGTAAAGGGGGCGAGAAAAAGAGAGAGGGAACCTCAGGAATAGAAATTGAAGCCCAAGTGGATTAACCCGGATACCGACCAGACGCATCCATCGTTCGTTGCTATTCAAAATAAACCTTGGACCAAACTGCAATCCGTTCGGAAGAATCTACATATCTCATCGGGCGGCGAAACCTTCCTCCGCCATTCCAATCGCGTTCCTTAAATAAACAGCGTTATTTACTAGACGTCTTCAATGTTGCACGCTCCTGTCCTCTCGAGGGTAATAAGTTTCTCCTAGCTACGCTCCTTTTCTTGAATAAAACACGGATCATTTACGTCGCGTGCGAGACACTGACGAGGGAAACTCGCGGAGCGTTTCCCAACGATTTTGGTTGGGCCGGATGGAGGACCAAGAAATAGTTCAATTAGAACTGAATAGACAATTAAATGTCGAGCAACAGAGATCGTGGCTCGATGGTAACTCTTCATTGTGTTCGCGACTCAAAAATTCATCGAAGAAAAAAAATTGAATTTATTCACTTTAATTTGGAAATCTAGAGTTCAAATTTGGTTTCCACGCACAGTTATTGGTTTTTTATAATTCTATGTGTCGCATTGAAATTGATATTTCCGTTGGTCACAAGGAGAGCATTAAAATATTCAAGCACTTTTCCCTTAAACCCCTTCTATTACGCGATCTTTATTGCCAAGTATCTCTTAAGCTATTCAGCATCTATGCAAATGAGCCAACATGGGTCAAGTACTTTGCGACCGTCCAGCTACTCACAAAGTTTCATTAAAATCGATACGTAACGCTTCGTATAGTTCCCTCGTGAGATAAACCAGAATACAAGGAAGCAATTGGGTTAAAAAATTCATGCTAAATGATCCAAGAAATAGATACAGAAGAAATTAATTCAAACACCCTTTCTGTGCTTATCAGACAGACATTGAAGCTCTTGTACTTAATCCTCGCCTGAAGAATACGGGGTCAGTTTGGCCCACCCTAAATCTCAAACTACTTGTGTGACTTATTTATATTAATTCTTGGAGGATATAAAGAATTTAAAATATAACAAGATTAGATTCTCGTGTAAAATTCTGTAAAATGTAAAATTTTAAAATTCTGTGAAATGCAAACTTTTAAAATTCTGTGAAATGCAAAATTTTAAAATTCTGTAAATGGTTAAAATTTTTAAATTCTGTAAAATGTTAAAATTTTAAAATTCTGTAAAATGTTAAAATTGTGAAATTCTGTAAAATTGTTGTAAATTGTCTGAGATTCACGAGTGAAATTATGGGTCAAAATGGACCCCGCACGTGAGACCACCCTATCCGCCGTGCAAGGGTTAAACGACAACGCTAAGCTTCGGTAGCTCGCGAGAAGTAGGTATGTATTCGGTAACAGTTTTTCGGTTATCCAACTTTCGCCGGAGCTTGCGGACAAGAGGGAAAAACAGAGGCGAGCTTTCACTGGTAACGCGTTCTGTGTGTACGCAAGACCAGTTGCAAACAGAATACGGAAACAGGGCAGGAATCCACCGTTTCGTTAGAAAGTTACTTACACGCCGCTAAATGTGTTTGTATCCGCAGCTGTGTGCCGCGAGAACCAGGTAACTGTGTAATGCATACTGAGCGGTACGTACACGTCAGCCGATGAAATATGATATTATAAAGCTTCGACGGAGCGTCGAGCGGAGCAGACCTGTCAGAAACGAACTACGGCGACACGACTGCTGAATGCGATTTCGCGATGTACAAAAGAATGGAACGTGATGCGAATATGCGTGACAAAAACTCGATCAATGCCAATGGGATCAATACTGGTCGTCTCATTAATGGGTTGAATACTAGGGGGTACGGAACACAAGTGGGACGCCACGAATTCGATTTTTCGCAACGTTTACCTACAATAAATGCGGTGGTGTTCAGAGGAAAGTTTAATGTCTCCTCGGTTAAACTTGATGAGTTTAAACTCATATTCTTATGTCTGCACATAAGTTAAACTTACTTATGAGTTTAAACTCGTATTTTTAAATCTCTGCATATGAGTCAAACTTTCTTCTGAGCTTAAATTCATACTTCGACACGTCTGCATATAAGTTAAAGTTTCTTCTAACCACCACCAAAAATCCGGAAATTTGCGAGCATCTAAACTACATCACTGCCATTAGCAATTATTATTTATTTCCGACAATGCACATCTGCGAGAAAGCGAGTGAATAGAAATCCTAGAGACGTGTTTCAAAGCTACAAGTAAAATCCATAGAGACAAATATTATATTTCAACTACTTGCTTCTAAAATGCTTGCTACCCCTCAGCCACGTTCAATGGAACAAACTAAAATCCATGTTCCCTCCAAACAACCGTTAAACCACTGAACCCACAGCTGTCTGAAACCGTTTGAACGTCCAAATAAAAAGCAGAAACACCACTTGCTTCTGGAGGCATTAAACTCCACAGTCCACTTCGAAAAAAAGTTTGAAATGCTGGAAAATATAAAATTGAAAGCCCGGTTAGATTCGAAGCCACTCTATCTGCAACACTGTCGCTTGTACATATGTGCATAGAAATCCCACCGCGCGAGCACGGTGTGCCGAGGGGCTTGGAAATAAATTTCAGGGTGAGAGTGTAAACGGGATATCGCTTTGTAACTAGTATTTATTGCCACTGCTTCCACTAGTCAATCGTGCAGCACGATAAAACGGCCCCAACCGATTTACGGTAATCTCTAAGAGGCCGCGAATACGTCGAACGATATTAACGTGCCGCCCAGTGGAGCTGCGTGAAAATGTAAATCGTCACGCGACCGCATCATCTACCTGTGGCTTCGAATTAATGACGATGACGAGAGGCCCGCCGGGCCCGCAGAGGGTTTGAAGAATCGACAGTTCTGCTCGGAGCTATCCGAGGAATTTCATTGCACGTCGTATTTTTCGCGTGGCAGAGGGGTAGAAATATCGCAAGGAATGACACGTGAAAAATGAGAAGGCTGAGGCAGCCAGCAGCTAAAAGCATCTAAAACGCTTCGGAAAGCCTGGAAGAAGTGACGTGCTTGATCGAATCAAGTTACGGGGTTCTCCTTTATCCCGACGCTGACGCTCTAACGAAGGACGAAAGTCCCTTCAGAACTCTACAAAAGCACTCCCTCTCGACGCTTCTTTCGCTTATAAAAAGGTGTTCTCGCGTAGCGAATCGGATATGCAGATTTCGTTATGCCCCCCTAGAGCTTTCGCTGCGTTGTATTCTCCTTTCTATACTGATCCCTTGGGAGGTCACGATCCCTTAGGTCATAGGGATCATGAGGAAAATACTAATAAAAAGGTTCCAGAGTTCTGAGACAGATGAATTAATATAATCTTCTTGCTAACGATATTGTGGGCATTCAGCGTTTGGGACAGGGTTGCCACCTTATCACCATATAAATCCCGGAGTGCCACACATTCCAACCCGGAGATTCGAATATAAACCCGGAGATGGAGAAAGCAAAAAAATGTTTGTTCTCGAATATCCGGAAAACAGATGTGCAAGTATTTTAAGCTCGAACAATTCAGAATTTAAAAGTATATGTTGTTTTAATTAATAACTTTTATTGTACATAAAATTGATACCATTCTATAATACCATAATTTCTTATTATCTCATTTTTTTCCACAACCCGGAGATTTTTCCAGTAAAACCGGAGCCCGGAGATTTGCTACAAAACCCGGAGTCTCCGGGCCAAAACCGGAGAGGTGGCAACCCTGGTTTGGGAGCGGCCCATGGCGCGATTGGCACATAGGTGGCGCCCCGTTGGTTTCGCTACATGTATTAGAGATGAGCGACTCCGTTCGAAAAAATCGATACTTAAGAATCGATTCTAATGAAACATCGATACATGAAAATCGATTATTTTCAAAAAGAATCGATGAAAAGAATGATCAAAAATGTGATCGAGAAAATGCTGAAAAATAGAATCATTCAGAAGCGGCTAAAAATAAACCTATTGGAATCTATTAAATATGAAAAACGGTAATTCTCTTAAAGAATGTCAACTTTAACATAGATTTTCAAGGTCAAAACTTGTTTGTCCCACTTTTTCAATATGTTTCCCTTATTCTGCAACGTCTCAGCTTTAACCTCGAAAAAGATTCATCCCTCTACCCTATTTCTATCAAAACCTCTACAATTTAGACACAAAAAAGTGTAGTTTGTCCCACCGTGCGACGTTGGGCGAGTTGGTAACGCGTCTGCCCAGTAACACGGAGGACCCACCGATCTTGGGTTCGAATCCCGGTCACCCGAGAATCGCTTTTTTTCGCCTACAGTATTTTCGGCGGAGCGTAGCGACTACTGGGTGAAAACCATACAAATCCGCCGAAGGCATGGTTACCATAATTCGTAATAAATCAAGCAGTGCTTTCCCATGGATCCACCAGTGACCCACAACACCACAGAGCACCGGCAGCAGAAGGGAGCTATTCGTCGCCAGTCCAAACGAAACTGCGCCCCATAAGCAAATTTATCCCCACAAAGTCATCGCTGTTCGGACTTACATTACATTTCTGCATTCCACGCAGTGGCCTTTATAACCACGAAATAAAATAAATAGTCATCACATACGCGCCACTGTCGGTTTATCTCATCATCTCGAAGCAAGTTTAGAGAGACGCCCACTGTAAACCGTAAACTTTCCCCACTCGCTGTATAACGAGACGTCCCCAGTGCCCGACGAGAAATAGGGAATTCCAACAAAAAGCATATCCAGCGATTAAGTGAAATTGAAATAAATTAAAGGCAACCGACCGGTTAAGCGACTGGCACTCCAGCGCTGATCGCAGTAAATGAGAAATTTCTATAACGCGGCGCGGACAATTCAAATCGAATTTCGCGAGATCTCCCTCCACGCGATTTATACTCTGAACAATGATGCACCCTCCTCCCACATGTCACAGAATGAAATTGTCCCGACGCTCGTTCCACTGAAATGCTTATTCGAGATCCTCCCGGCTGAACGCCTCCGAAACAGACGATGCTAATCGCATCCCTGATCGAACGATGCAACGTGAATGTGGTCTTCGACGTATCCGAACGTCCCCAGGAATGAGCCCTCGATTCGGGGACAAATCCCCGCGACTGGCTCGCCGGAAAATGAAATCGCTGGTGATCGTGGGACAGAGGAAGGAAGCGCGCGAAACTCACTCACCGAACGAGATGAGGCCGCTGTTCAGCATTGACAGCTTAATCTGGCTGGGAATGGAGGCGAGGCTGTGGCCAGGATTAAGGTGACGCTTCTTCGGTGGCTTCTCCGGTGCTCTCGGGGCGCTTCTGCTCCTGTGATGATGATGGTGCTTCCTGTGCGAGTGGGAATGAGAGCCGCCAGCGGTCGAGGTGGCCCCCGTGCGATCGGAACCGACGCTGCTCAAACCGAGGACACCGCCGCCGGTCGATTGCGTTCGCAGCGACGACATTTTCTGAAAACCAAATGGGGGATGGCTGTTAATGAGGCGCGGTCTAAATGGCGAGCAGATGTGCGGGCTGGTTCGGTGGAATTTCACCAGAAATTCCGGGAAAAAATGGCCACGCCGAGGTGTTCCAATTCGAAGCCAATTTTCTCGAAAACGAAGCGCGATATCGGGAAACCTTATTCCGTATTTTCGATGTAGAGTCGCTACAAAAATCTGTTTTCCGAAAAAATAGTAGCTATTCAAAGTCAGGCATGTGATCTTCGATCCAAGTTTTCATCTTCTTTTTTTAATAAAAAAAAAGCGACACGCGAATTGAGAAATCTGAAAAATTGAAAAATTTGTAGCGTTTGAAAGAAAAAGTAACTCTCGTCCTCGGATGAATTTACTTTATATCGATAGAAAAGTATTATAAATAAAAACTGAAATTAAAATTTTATGTTCAGTCCCAGCACGAACTGTCTGACTTTATCAAATCTTTCTACTTTTAACAATCAGATGACTGTGACAGGTGCTACACGTCACGCCAAGATCGTCCAAGCGGTTATCAAAAATCCACGATAATTAATAAATAATAAGATCGATCGACATAAATAAAAAATGTCCACGAGTTCAAAGACGCCTCCTTATTTCCCAAAGCAGTTTATTCCAATATAAACAATAGTGTCTTCCAAAAAAATTCATAAATATCAATTACTTTTGGGGTGACTGACTCTGAAGCATCGCGAACGCGCGGATGCGTCGCCCGCGAGGCACGATCCTCATAAATCTCGCGGCGAGAGCAAAGTTCTCTGTCCCGAGTATGTTTCCGTAATGAGTACGCCGTTGTATTTGTTAATCAGCCAGCGGCAAGACCCGCATTCAACCCCGGGGCGCGTCGTCGATCGTGAAGCCCTTAAATTTCGCGGTCGATTTCCAGCGGGCGGCGGTCTAAAACTAGACGAGCGTCGCTTCTGACTGACTGCGAGGGCTGTGCCTGAACAGCGCGGGAAGTGCCAGAGAATAGAGACAGCAGCTCGGCCAGTTGGCAAACGAAGAAGAACCAGGCTATTCACGCGTGCGTCGTACTGTTCTTTCAATCCGCGAGCAGAGGACACGAGAGACAATGACTGTTAAGGTTCGCCGCGCAGACTTTCTCGTCATCTTTGTCATTTCTGTCATTTAAAATTTTCAAGCTGAGTTACGAAGATAACTCGCGAATTTAAGATTCAGAAATATAATTAATTGTAATCAGTAAGAGTGTGATATTTTAAAATTCGAAGGAAGCAGGGAGAATGTTAGAGTTTATAAACAAAACGAATTTCGCCCAGATTAGTTGTAACAATCAGGGATATTTTAAGCTCCAAGTTATTTAAAACTTCCAACCATTACGGGCGAATTTTAAACCTCACCGCTGAGAACTCCGGCGCCTGCAATCCTCCCGGATCGAACATTTTCTCTATAAAGTCCGCGCAAAAAACTATCCGCGTTTTCCTTCGTTTTAATCTCGTTCCTTAATCAGCGCGCATCGACGCTGCGATGAAAAATGCAGCCCGAAAATTAGTTTGATCGCGGCAGCGAGTTCTCGCTAATTACGTAACGTCGCCGCCCCTATCCGAGCGAGAAGCAGCTTTTCATCTTCCTTCCGCGGCTCAAAGGGTAGATTAATCGTCGGCGATCCGGCGATAATTACAAGCCAGTGAAAAAATCAATTACTGCCCGTTGATTTCCGTTCTATGAGTAAGAGCATCCCAGGCTCGTCGCATCTTCGCGGAGCCGTGCGCGACGCGCATTCCTTATTCATCTCCCGGCGCGACCCGAGACGGCTCGAATTTCTCGCGTCGCAGCCGAACGAATCGAGGTTCGGGGCGAATTTTCACGCGGCCGCGGCGGAGGCTCGCGGGCAACTTGGTCGCGTTCTTTAATCCAACGCTCGCGCACGCCAGAGCCCCGGGTGATAAACGAACCGGGTACGCGCGTGCTTACCGGAAGACACCGCGCTGTGTATCGCGTGCACACGTATATTTAGCGCGCTAATACAGACTTTCCTGCGTTTCTTCGAATCACATCGTCACCGAAAATATCACCGGAATGGTTACGCAACCGCGATGAGTCTGTGCGCGGCGGGATTGGTGACAATGTCTTCTTCAATTCGGGGACACCGTTTCTGACAAGCTTTCTTCCTTCGTCAGTCTCGCCTATTATCGAATTACTTCAGGGTACCCTCCCATCAAATCACTCCGACAATAGGTGATTTTTAGGATTTTATTTAAAGAATGTAAACTTCGTAGTGTGGAAAAATTTTTTTGAGGCTGTATTTGTACATCATTGAGGATAAAAAATATATTTCTTACTCTACGTGGTGGTAATAAATATTGTGTAAAAGGAAAATTCTGAGCTTGCTTTCGTCTCCTTGTAATTAATTCGCAAGGAATACTTGATTTTCGAGCGATTCGACTGCCTAGTTCCCTTAATTTCTGTAAAACAGACGCTGCGGTCGCGATAATAAAATTGTGCTGCAATTCGAGGTAATTTATTTTAATGGATAAAGAAAGTTACTATGAGCGAACATTAGCTTTTCTAGGTTTCAAGCTAGTCACTTGTTTATTAAATGCTTTTAAATCCCATAAAACAGATCGGAATTTTAAAGGAGGTGCTAAGTTTCAATTGCATGTTAATGAAAATAATTATACAATCATTTTTGCAAAATAATTCGAGGACTATAAAGTTTAATGGGAACCGTTTTAATGTACGCAGAACTCGAGATACACCTGGAGATACTAGAGCATTGTCTTGGACGCGCAAGTAGTATCAAACGTGGCGCCGTATGTGGTCAGACCGATTGTGTCTGACACGTAACACCTATTTCACTTGCAAGTGACTAGTGTCACGCCCATCCGGTATAGACAAACGCTTCCTCGATTGTAGAATTCATCCTGCACAATTTATCCACGCGGGATTAACATTAATGAAGGGACATTACAAAGTTTAATCTCGCTGAAACATAACTTTTCCATTGAAATTATTTCACGAGCTTTACGCCAGGTCGCCTTTTACCGTGCTTAAATTCCCTCCATTATCCGCTGTTCGTCTCTTTATCCCCGAAAATCAATTGGAAACGAGAAATTATGCAACCGCGAAGCCCCCAAATTTAAAATCGATGTTACGTTACAGCAATTCAAGACTTGATATCAAAACAATCATAATCTTAATTTTCAATTCAATTTTATAAAGAAACATTTAATTTTTAAACCTCCAATTAAATCTTAAGTATAATTTATATCAAAACAATTATAATCTTTATTTTTCAACTAAATTTCATATAAAATCATTTGACTTTCAAACCTCCAATTAAATCTTATCCAATTGAGTTTCGTTTTTTTTTGTTGGTATTTCTGTGCGCTGGTTGCCTTTTTCACCGAGCTAATGATGGTGTCTGAAATCACTGACGAAATTAGAATAGAAAAGTAATCTTCTCAGACAACCCTTTGTACCATCGACTCCTGAACTCCAGGGATCTCGTTTCCAACGGGCAAAATCATATCTTTGAAGAAATTTAAATGGAACCGTCAAAGAATTACATCGAGAATAACCGTTTTAAAGCTCCGCTCTGTGAAAATCGAAAAGACTACACTTCTTCCTTTGATCATCGTGGGAACGTTATCTAAAAGTGTGCCACCCTGAAAAACGTATTCGAGGAGGGCTATTTGTCGGAGACAATCAAGAGTCTGGCGAAATAAAAATGCCGAATACCCAGCCAGCAATAAAACGAAGAAAGCTCCACGGATTCGAACGGCGCTCACTTCGACATCGGTCGAAAGCTCGCCTCGAAGCCTCGGCGAGTTAAAGATCTCAAGGTTTCCGGGTCGAGAGCTGCGTGCACGGGTTATTTTTAAATGTTTTGTAAGTCGTGTTCGGGCTTCGAAGGTCGGTTATTGACCACTCTCGACCTCTAAATTCTTGGTCGAGAAATTCTTCCTCTAAATCGCTTAGCAACGATTCCCGTCAACCTCGAGCACAGAAAAAGATCAAACACCGCGAACAAATCCTATCCACTTCAACACACTTTTCCCTATTCTTCTCCAAGCCTGAAAATCTACCAGAGAATTGTCCGAATTAATCAAACCCCGCGTTAACACTAGAAGCAACGAAAGTTTAACATACCCAACACTACCAACAGGTCATATTAACTAAATGGCAGTAACAAGCATAATATAAATTCCTACGATTTATTTCAATAATCTTTACGTACAACTAATGTGAGTATTTAAATTTATTAATATAAAGTAACATCGTAGGATATTAACATAGCCACGCAGCACATTCATCGCGGTAGAAAATTTTTCTTTCACAGCATAAAAGACTGCCTATTTTAAACTTTCAACTTTTTCATTCAAAGTGACGTCAGAACGTGGAATTGCAATATTTTTCAAATCCTCTATATCACACCATAGCGACAAGCATCTGGTTTAAAAGTATGCTTCGCCTTTTCATTTCGGATAAGTAATAATGGCGGAATCCAGTCAACCAGGTAATCGGAGGGCCTATTTTTAGCGTCACAAAGATCGTCACTGAAATGAGACTTCGCGGCGATTATTTTCCCCCGAAATGTCAGAAGTAAATTTCTTAAGATATTGCGGGACCAGGAACCCCCATAAAAGAGATCCGGAACAAGAAATCCTATAGTGTCGGCGTTGGCGGAGTTGGTAAGGCGGCTGACCAGTATTCAGAGGACCCGCCAAGGATCGTGGGTTCGAATCCCGTCTTCCGAAGTCATTTTTTCCGTGGCTCCCGAACACACAGGAATTGCGAAACCTACCCCTACACTATCAACTAAAAGAAATATCATTGCAAAGTACACAAATTCCGTAAAAAAATCGCGAAGTTAAAGCTGCGCTTCGAGTCTCCAAAGTGGGTGGTAACACTCCTCAAGAAAAAAGTTACTTGAAACGTCCCTACAAGCACACTTCTACTTCAATCGAAAGAAACGGAGACTTTCACCATGTCCCATCTACTGCACCCCGCGTGAACCGCCATTACACCAATTCCCAGGAATCCCCATCAGCCCCAGCAACCACTGCCCGGGAAAACAATTCAAAGGACACGGAGCACCCAAGCTGGCTAATAAATTCCCCGAAATCGCCCCAGCCGTGCTCTAATTAATAAAACGGATTCGCCGATGACGACGGGCGGCGGGGCCGCACGCCCGCAGGATTCATCGCGGGACAATAATCTCTGGTAAACGTTTAAGCCCGAGAATTACGGTGCTCCGGGAGGACGACGGTGGTCTTAATGCGCGTCGTCGGCGAACGCCCCTGGATTTACACGCTCGTACGTACCGCGTGCGAGCCACGTAATCGAGGCGACAAGCTTCCAGCCAATGACGGCCGATACCAACAGTGGGAAGGAACCACACACAGCCAAAACCACCCACGCAAGCAAGCGATCCGTAACGCGACACCTCCGCGGGATAAAAACCGCCGCGGCCGTAATTTTCTCGAGTCTGTCCGCCGCAACGAGGTCGGTTGAAAGTCGAGGAACGACGGAGGGGACACTCGAGATCCGCCTGATTGAATCACCCAGCGATGTCCACGATTACATCGTGATTACGTGGCAGCTGGCGCGAGGCGCTCGGGATCCCGCCTCTTTGAGGGGTTCAGCGCGAGCCGCGAAAATTAAGAATGCCGCGTCAACGAATTTATCGCCGGTCGTTGACTCCGGGTCTCCGAGCATCCCCCTCGAGGGACACGAGAGACTTGAAGAGAGTTTTGCGTTCTTTCCCCCGCAGCTTCTTCGGGTATAAATTCAACGATTATCTGGCGACGTAACGGTGGTTGTCGCTTTCACACCACTCCGGTCGCATTATCCGCACTAACAGACTCAACGGGCCTCTTCGGAAATAGTGTCAAGCGGCCTTCATTGTGTACAGCTGCCTTCCTCGCGGCAACAAAAGCCGCTCCCGCTAACATCTCGCGCGAGTATTTGGATATACTCGTCGACAACTGCTCCGAGCTACCCGCGAGTTCTATTTATCCAGCGGGGTGTTGTTAACCCATTGGCGCGCGATTCTTCGAGAGGGTTGCGAGGGAACTTCCAGGGGAGGAGAAGATGGATGCAGTAATTAATGATGAACGGATCGCTTGGGCTCAAAGCGTTGGAGCGGAGCTTGGAGCGGAGCTTTTGGAGCGGCGGAGCAAATGGGGAACATTTTTACTGCTCTACTGTTTCCGATTTTGTTTTATTAAATTTCTTTCTACAAAAGCAGACGAGTGAAAAAATTTTAAATACTAATTCTCAATTTTTCGGCTTCGAAAAAATATTATATTAGGAGGCAGCGAAGCCCGGCGCTAAAAAATCCGGCGTTGCCTAAAAACGGCGAAATTGATCACTAGCGTTGCCGCGTGCAGAGATTTTACTCGGAGCGCGAAGCGAAGCAGAGCAATTAAAAAATTGGTCTGCTCCAATCCCCTGCTCCGAATTGCTGCTCCTTTTTAACCCCCCCGGCCAGGGCTCGATCGTTACATCCTAGTATTTTTTTCGTACCCCCTTAGATACTAGGATGCGACTGGATTTACTGAGCACCGGGTACATCGTCAGATCGATTTCACAGCGATCTCGATTTAATCCGTCCATGGTGAGATTTACCGAAGAACAGTGGTAGCCACCGAAAGTAAATTGATAATCCCACCATTAATCGTAGGTAACCATTCCGTAATAACACGTATCGCCAGCACGAGCGATCGCACTCGTTATCGACGATGTAATATATTTACGTAGACGAATGGCGGATAGAAACAAAGGGGGATGGTATTTATCGACCTCGAAGAACGAACTTTTCAAGGGGGTGAAAGTGTGTGAGAAATGGGCAGTGTTTATGAATTTTTTCCATCCCAAATAAACGGTCTACATAGCTCTGGTTTCGTACATTTGTTTACTGATATTTTACCAACACTTTCGCGCCGTTACATTAAAAAGTGACGAATATTTATTATGTTAGAAGTATGTGATCACTTTCAACAATTCCTCCTTCACGGTTAACACGATCGTGCCGGTTGTATTCATCCGCAATAAAAAAAAAACACTTTTATTCTATTCAGTAAACTTGCCTTTATCGCCCCTACCTCGGTCATTCATTAATATCGAGGAGAAAAAAAATGGCGACCCATTGAAGGAGAAAATTTCATTTATGTGACCAAATTCTTTTACTTTGATCCCTCATAAAACGGAAATATTGCTGATGCTTTTATAATTCTGGTATGGACGATAGAGGAAGGTATATAGAAGATGTAGGGTGACTGTACCTAATATCGCCAGTGTTCCTAATATCGCCACTCGCTATATCTCTTAAAGTAAGCTCTAAAATTTATCGGTTATGCACTGAATTAGTACCTAAACATATGTAGGAAGACATACTATAATTGCAGCATCATGTGATCAACAATTACAGAAAGGGAAGGATTTTAGAGAATCTTAATAGTGTAAAAATTTATTGGACTATCACAATTTTACGTCACATTCGGAGAAGGTAAGTCTAATAAATCTGTGAATGCAAGAATATCTACTAGAAATACCTAATTAATGATGTACTGAAGAAATGAAATCGATTCAAATATTTTTCATAATGAAAATAGCGTTGTTCTTTTAGCAGTATGCGTGTTCTCAATACCGCCTACCGGAGAACAATGGTTTCGATGTAATGCTTGTTACAGGTGAGGTCACGAAATGTGCGGAGCAACCGAAATAAAATTTATTTGCCCAATATGTACATCGGAACGTAAAAAATAAAATATTTTAAAAATCTATATTTTCAAATTTCTATATTATTCTAATAAAAATGAAATCAAAGATGGATAAAAAGACATTTATAGAGCAAGAAATAATAAAAGCACATGTGAAAATGACTTTAAAAACTCATATATACATGAATTAATCAATATTTCTTGAGTAGGCGATATTAGGTACACTTTTTTCAGGACCCGATTTTTGCATGTCTTACGTTTTTTGAGTCCTAATTAACAATTTGTAGGTTTCAACGATTCTAACATATGCTACATGAAAGATGAATAATTTCTCTTTACTTTGAAACGAGCTACATGGAAAAATATCAATTATTATTCAATCGACAGCGATTTAACTTTTGCCTGGCGATATTAGGTACAGTCACCCTATGTACAATTGGAAGTGAATCGGATCGTTAGTTTCTGAGAAATCATGCTGACCAGCTTAAGAAATGTGGTTTCGAGAAAAACGCGTTTAAAGTTAATCCTCAAGTGCGTAACTCCGTTACCACTTTGAATCTCTAAAAAAAAATCAAGAACCTTCATGCCAATAAAGAATATATAAAAAAAATCGACCCTCGAGCAAATAGCCCCTTAAGGGCTCGAATATTCGGGCCGAAGCTGTGCGAAACTTTACTAAAAGAAGTTGGAAGCAAATCTGATGCGAAAAAGCCCCGTCCCCTTAAACTTTAAAAACTCAAATCGAGTTCTTTCAAGTGAATTAGAATGAATCATCGCAGAAGCAGCGCCGTTATCGTTGTCCAAGATTTCCCACGACCCCGCCGAGTGCGCTTCCAAAAATCGAGAAAAATATTCAAGACGAGCCGCGGCTATTCACGTTTCCCCCAATATTTCTACCCGTCTGTTCGATCCGCATCCCGAGCCCGCTCCAGTTGAATACCGAAGCCCGGTACGAGTAAATAAACCGCAGAATTTATGATAGTAAATTTCCCCTCTCGCTCGGCAAACATAAATTATTGGAGATCCCCGCGACAAAGCGATAGGCGCGCAGCGAGTTCTTTGGACGAGTTGATCCCTCGGAAGGCCTGTCGGCTGTGGCACTCGCTGCGCGAGACATCCTCGGTGCGAATAAATAATCGAACGGCGCGCATCTCGGAACAGCGAGACAATTAAGCGGGCAGGAATCATCGGGGAGGAACCGTAGGCTTAATATTATTACAATGAACCGGCGGCCGATACCGGGTAGGGTAAGTGTGGGTATTACTGCGGACTTTTAAGGTAGGCTAACTTTAGAACCCTCGATACGGCGTTCAAATGAATGAAAGTTCCTCCTTCTTTTTTTAAAAGAAAGGTGGGACCTTAATAATTCCATAAAAAAATATAAGGGCGGGGTAATAAGCACAGTTAATTAAAAACAAAGAGATTTGTCGATCAATGTCATTGCATGAGTTACTGCGGACATGCATGTATTACTGCGTGCCAGTTACTAACGAAACACCAGTTACTGCGCATGCATTACTGCGGTCTGATGTCAGGCCAAACATGACCTTAGTACAAATATCACTTGTAGGGTAAACCAACCAGTAACTGGGCTTCTACATGCTTTGCATTTTATAATCGTATTTTGATAAATTATGACAAGAATAAGTAATTACATTTATAGAAATTTCAAGAAAAATAAATATAAATGCAGTAGTAGGTCCGCAGTAATACATGCACATGGTGTCAAGTAGTGCACCTAATACTGCGGTGAGAAATCAAAATTAAAACTAAAATGTAGACGACTGATTTACTGTTTTTATGAAAAAAATAACTCTTATTCTATCGAGCAATAACGCTACAGTACATGTATTACTGTTAATAACAAAAATATAAATGTTTTTCAAGTAGGTGTTCATGACCGCCATATCGGAAATCGACCGAACTTTCGCCTTGACGAATTTCAAACTACGATAATAGAATTAATAATAACTTTGCTGTACATACTTATTAATAATTATCTGTAATAGAGTTTAAAATAATTTTATCAAAAATTTTCAAGAGATTATGTACTTTCCAACACTAAATATGATCTGTTTTAGAATATCCGCAGTAATCGGGACATCCGCAGTAATACCCACACCTACCCTACGTGGGAACACATGTTCCGTCATGTAACGCCAATTACATACGTATGTACACATTATGCGTGCCGTTTACAGTACAAGCATCCTCGATAGTTAACAACGGCGGCCATGCGTACATAGGACAGCGCCCGGTGTGTGCACAATATTTAGTAAACAAATGCGTGAGCTGCACACACGCGCCCCGCTCATCCCTCTTCTTGCCGGCCACCCCTTGGCGAGCCGGAAGTGGATTGTTTCGCGATGATTCTGGCGAAGATCGCGCTGCAGGTTAACACTCGAGCATTGTTACCCCCTTTTATTTACACAAGCGCGGAGTATTATGTACCGGCGGGATTGTAATAAATTGAAGCTGCGACCACCCTTGCCTGCCTTCATAGCAATCCACGTTGCGCTAATATTGTGAGCTAATTTTCCGATTACCCGAAATGGCCCATATGGGATATTGCGGGCTGCGTTTCTGCAGATTGTTACAAATATCATGGAAATCTGTGACGCTCGGGGATAATTGATTTTCTATCAAAGGTTTAGTTTTTGCGGATTTAATTTTGTGTATCGCGACAGCGACACCAACGATGCGTTTTTTTTTTGTGC
The DNA here is from genome assembly GCA_946251845.1 of Andrena fulva. Taxonomy (NCBI): domain Eukaryota; kingdom Metazoa; phylum Arthropoda; class Insecta; order Hymenoptera; family Andrenidae; genus Andrena; species Andrena fulva. The sequence goes on along the minus strand of OX276329.1, from coordinate 51,462,543 downwards.
GTTTCTGGGAAAGTAGGATATTTCTGTTTATAACAGTGATGATAATAAGGTTTATTTTTCGATACGTTTAAGTACTGGTTTTTGGTTTTGGTTCCTTTGATTTTGATAGAACTTGTGTCTTTAAGGGGAGGTTCCGGTTTAGAAGTTTTGAAGAATCGATTTTTTTTATTTCATTCTTCGAAGGGTCGATCTTTTAGGGATACGTGTTTGGAAGGATTTTTTGAAATTTGAGAAATTCTTGAAGTTATAGACATTTTCACGTAATTTTAAACGCGTTCTTCTCTGAACAGTGTTCTTCAACCTGGTGGGACTCATATCGCGAAAAGTTATTAACCGATTGGATTGAAAGTTTTTTTATTTTTAAGAATATGCTTTTCTCCGGGGGGCAAGCCTGTAACATTTTAAAATCTTGGAAAATTTGTATTTTTTCAAAGCGTGGAAAGAAGGAAGAACATAGGGGAAAAGTGATTTCGAACTTCAAGTGTTGTTATTTTGCCAAAAAAAGTAACTTTTCGTAAGTTTCAAAGGTTCACCCCCTATGTAATTTCATGCCCTTTAATAATCTAGCATTGCTTTTATTTCATATTTCTCAGTCTCACTTTTTTGGATGAATTTTTTAACTCCCCGACTTCGACTTCCCAATGTCATTTGCAATGATTAATTGGAAGAAAAAATATATATTTCTATAGTTTAAGACATCCTTAATACAATGCAAAAAGTCTCATTAAGTTGTCTGAGCTACTTTTCCTTTAATTAATTCCTAAAGATCGCCTATTTCTGCGGACTCTAACCAAAACGTCCCCGTAAGAAGCATAATTTTTGGTTGCCATTAAACACTGTCGCGCGATGTTTAAATAAGTCTGAAAGTGGCAATTGATCAATGATCCGCGTGATAACCGTCGCGTCGATCTTGCAACCGCAGCGCATCCGGTTTCTTAATGGACGTTGCAGATCGCGGATGCATTGGCAAGCGATATCGGTGCAAAAATAGACGCTTACAATGAAGACTTTTCATTTCAGAATGCACGCCGCGGGCCATTCTGCACTCGTCGGCGCACGAAGAGAAAAGCTCGAAGGCTAAACAAAAATCGCCGCGCACTTACGGATCGGTGCCGCCCCGCCGAAGGAATTTACGACCCAAACTGTATATTCGAGTTTCCGGAATACCAGCCGTACTCGTGCCTTATTTTCAAAGCGATATAAATCCGAAAGACTCAAACATCCTCCCGAGCTATTTTCGTGGCGATCCGAGCGCGCGGGCGCGTTTACTTCGACAACGTTGGCTCGCCAGTAATGACAATAACGATAATAGCGACGCCGAGGCGAATCTTGCTAATAGAAGGGACGGAATATAGCGACTGTGCAATAAATTAACGAGCAAGGTATTTGAGAATGTAACACGTCGAATTCGGAATGTAATTAAAAACAAAATTCGTCAATTCTACAATACCTAATTAAATTATACATATTCATTTTCATATTTTTAACATAATTTTAAGAATCATTAATTCATTAAAATACATTTCTAATTTAATTACCCTCCAATAATTAAATCATCCATATTAATTTCCTTATTATTAACATAATTATAAGAATCATTAATTTATTAAAACACATTCCTAATTTAATTACCCTCCAATAAATAAATTGTCCATTAAATTTCTTATTACCAACATACTTTAACAATCATTAATTCAGTAAAACATATTTCTAATTTAATCACCCTCCAATAATTAAATTATCCATATCAATATTCTTATGTTTCACATAATTTTAAGAATCATTAATTTATTAAAACACATTTCTAATTTAATTACCCTGCAATAATTAAATTATCCATATCAATTTTCTTATTTCTAGCATCCTTTTCTTGCTTCAACAATCATGAATTCGTTAAAACGTATTATTAAACACACCTTAATAAAGAATCTTGAACTCCAAGGTTTAGCAAATACAACTAATAACTGATATTTTGCAAACTATTAAAATGGCACTTATGCCACCCATTATCTAAAATCAAATCTTCCAGAATAAAATATGTAGTTCCAAGCTACCCTCGCGACGCTCCAAGTGTCACCCCATTCACATCTCTCCCTTCCATACCAGCAACAAAATAATTCGCCAAGCCTAATCCGCGCAGAGCAGACTCAGATGCACCGGATCGTCCAAGACCCCTCGCGCGCAGCTGGCAATCAGTGGCCCACCTAAACCCGGCTGACGGCCAACAGTCGTGAATGCCGGTTAACGCCAACAAATAAACAAACAACTTCGAAGTCCGCCATCGCGCAACCATTATCGCCCGGGGCCCTCGGGCCGCTAATTTTTCAAACTCCAAACTTAACCCGTTATTTATATTCGCGAGGTAGCCGGCACGAGCGCGTTACTCCGTGCTCGTATAACGCGTCGCATAAATCTGACGCTGCCGCGGAGGACGCGTGTTCCCGTATACACACGGAGCGTCGGTGATCCATGTGCAACGTAACACCGCCGACGCTACCCGCGGAATACCAAGCGTCAAGCTCCTCCTCGCCCTAAACGATAATAAATACTCGAGGGCGGTGATCCCGCGGGAAATAGGGAAACACATCCGCGGGGGGACTTTGGCCAAAAAATGGCCCCCACATTCAGCAACGAACTAACGATACATAAAACAACCCCCGAATACACTCTTCCATACTCATACCTCGAGGAAGAAGCTGGCCAGAGGAACGAGCACTCCGACCGGCAGGATCACCTCCCGATCTCCCCTCCTTCCGTTGACGACGGGTGCACGCGGCGCCGACGACCAGTCGTCAGCCCCCGGCTGTCCACGCGCGTCTATTCGCGGTCGCTGGAGATCCGCGGTTTATCAGGCGCCCGATCCCGACAGAGTGGCCAGCACGCGACGGAATAACGAGCCGTGTCCGTTTCTCCTATCAGCTTCCGGTTGCGGCGTCACGGCTGCGTGACGGCGTCATCGATCCCGCGGTAAATCTCGCTCGATTCCGCCTTCGATCCTCGGCGGAGTCGGCTCCGGCGCGCTCGTATAACTACAGAGAGGCGCGCGTGCAGGGGTCTCGCGGAAGGGTGCACCACCCGGGGTGAGACGAGCGAGAGAAAAAGAAACGGGACCGGCGTTATCTCTCGGTGGATCCCCTTCGAACTCACTGGCACCAGTTTCGTTCACTAACAGGCCGGCGCGCACATACGCGCACACGCGAGAGGCACACGGAGCGGGGAAAGCACGCGCGGAACTACGTAGGCAGCAGCACAGCGACGACGTCGACGGGGGGACGTTGACGGGCGCGATGTATGTGGGAGACTGGACGACACGCGGCGAGCCACCCTCCGCGATCAGTCGAGTCGCTCTGACGAGAGAATCCTAGGGCCGTCAGGCTCTCCCCGTCAGGGGGTTTAGGCGCCGGTCGGCCGGGGTGGGGGGAGCGCGGCGAGAGAGAGAGAGAGAGGGAGAGAGAGGGAGACGTTAGGCGGCGGCACGTCGTCGGCGTGACGGGAAAGGGGAGCGTCGTCGGTGGGGAGGGGAGGGAGCGACGGCGTCGGCGTCGACGTCGGCGTCGCTTCTTCGCCGAGGGCGTGGTCCTCATCGCGGACGCTCTTTTCGCGAGTCTCCGGACGGCGAGCGAGGCTGGCGGTCTGGGAATTTCCTGGAGAACGACTCCTTGGGAACCGGACCGCGGGGCACCATGGCCTTGGTGGTTGGTTGTACGGCCGAGGGTGCCGGGGGTCCTCTTCGACCTGAGTTACCGGGGGGGTAATGCAGGAGGGAGAAGCTGAGAAATCGAACGATTACTTCTTTAGTGCTATGGGGAAGATAACGTCGTTTCAGAGGGCAGTAGGGTAGCTTGCGGGTCGAGAGTAGAGCTGTAATTATTCGACTATTCGAATATTCGAATAATTCGAATCATTTCGAATACGAATAATTTCTTCGAATATTCGAATATTCGAACATTTGAACTTCGGACCTTCGAATATTCGAACTTCGAACCTTCGAATATTCTGCTCAATCGAATTTCTGATTGTACCGAATAGGAATCTGAACATGAAATATTTGTTCACAATTTATCGTGAAATTCTTTTCATATTGGCCTTTACAATTATTTGTTTTTCAAACGATAAATTTGGAATTTTATTAATCATTGGTTCTATGAATTTTGCAACGAAAAGTATAAATTCTATTTAAATTTAGGGACCTAGGGTATTTAAAATAACGTTATAGTAACGAAGGAAAAATAAAAATATTATAGTTCCTCAAAATCGTTTATGGGGTTTTAGCTTCCTACAAAAAAGTCTGCTTATACTGTTTGTCATCCGCTTATGATGGGACACGGGTGGGCCCAGAGGAGAGGGCCCTTGGCCGATTCCGTCGGGGTTGTCCACTCATTATTATAAAAATAATACTAATAACTGATGGTTGTTTTCGTTTCAAAATGTATAAATTTACCAAAGATTAATAAAGTTAAAAATTTATCGATTGAGAAACAAATAATTGTAAAAGCCAATATGAAAAGAATTTCCCGATAAATTGTGAATAAATATCTCATGTTCAGATTGGTAAGTATTCGGTGCAATCATAACTTCGAAAGATCCGAATATTCGAAGAAATTATTCGAATTCTGTGGTATTCGAATATTCGAATATTCGAATACTTAGATTATTCGAATATTCGTTAGAGCCCTAGTCGAGAGTGACCCGGCAGAGGCTTTCGCGTAATCGGTAGAACACTTCGCTGTCTGAGGGTTAATTTTGGGTTGGTGCATAGGTCAGAGATGAGCAGTAATTTTATTTAAAGTAAATTTTTGATGAGGAATAATAGTTAGAAAAATTATTTGTCATTCGTGCGTTAACCCGGCGTATGAAGAATGGTATTTTAACTTTTATTCGGAACTCGGAATTTTAGTTAACAATTTTGCTCATCTCTGTATTAACTTTTTACTGTTTTGATTTCTGCAATTATTTTTGCTTTTTAACTACAGTGGGGCTGACTGTAACGAACTGAGTCGTTTTAGGAGCTTGTTCGTTACGGCGTTTGTTTGTTGTAGGCTCGTCCGATATAGGATACCCCTGTGTGCTTTATTTATGTTACTTTTTTGAGGTTCTGTGGCATTCCTCGAGGCGGAAGCCAGTAGCAATTTTACCGGTACTGTTGAATGTAAGAAGGGCTCTGTGCCAAATATCAGTTTCGAGGAAAGTATCTGTAAACATTGGGAAGTTAGATATTTTTTTATATATAGTAAAGTTGTTGTAATACAGCGTGTAATAATTACAAATTTGATATATCTCCTTTGTAGATGCATCATTGCAGTCCGAATTATGTAATAAATTAAACAATGAAATTAATATTAATTATAACCCTCTCAAGCCCTTCTTTCATAAAATGGAGAAATATAGAAGAAATGTTATTTTGTAACATTATTTTTTATTATCTATTTAATATTTGCATAATGTTTAAAAAAATCTGGAGTATTGAAAAAGTATAGTCATAAAAATAGTCATAGATCGTGTCATGTTCAATTTGATGTATTGTGAATCACTTGGCGAACATCGATTCACAAAATTTACCATGGCTCTGTCAATTTTAATGATTAAATCTAATTATGATAAAGATAATCTCAGTGTGTCTTAAATATAGATTCTATCTTAAATAAAGATAATCTAATTATGCGTTTTATACAAACAGGGCCTAATTGTCCTAAGACCGTTCTTGCATCCATCAGTAGAATTTTTATTTTATCCCCACCATAAACAAAAGAACTTTTACTCCGCGATAGGCAATTTTATATGCACCAACTTAATAAATCCGCAGTCACGTTGAAGAAATTTATAAAAAAATGCGTTGAAGCTATTTATTCTAGTTTATATATCTATTATTGAAGGTACATGTACGGAGAGAGTGTTTTTTTTTTTTTTTTTTAATACTTTGTCCTGTTACGGTCTGCATTGTGTTTTCATGCTTTGTATTTTGCAACGCATATATTCCGCTTTAGAGAAAAATTAATAGAATCGGTAGCAGCAGGTTTACGTATACTTTTTTCTGCCACTGTACATTCAACCACATGCTTCAAGGGTGCTTTGGTGGAAATATGCTTTCCTTAAGCTGCTGAAGAGGAACTTGTTTTGTAGTACGTTCGTCTTTGGAACAGAAACGGTAATCGCGTTATACCCGAGGTCTCGGGATAAAGAAGAAACGCCGATGATACTCGAAGGTCCTCGTCTATCGGAATTGTTGCCACTTTCCGTCGGAAAGTCCCCACTGATAGAGATCGAGTAGTATTATTGGCGCAGCGCTTCCGCCCGTAACGTCTTTATACAACACAAAACACTGCTCGGACTACATAAAAATTGCAAAACCTTCGTGAAACTTGAAGGTGGCCATTTTTATCTAACAAATCACTCACACGTCTCATAAATCGAGTCAATCTTTCCACGAATCCAATATCACTCAAAGAACACGCGTCTTTGAAGATTCTAAGCTTTTATTCAAAGTAATAAAATAATATTCCACGTTTCCCCTTTTAACCCCTCTATGAGACCAAGCAATAACACAATTATTTATTCAATTTCCTTCGTGAAAAAATGGTCCAGGTGGCAAACGTTCTGGGACACCCTGTATACATAGCAGAATTCTACGAAACAGAAAAAAAAATATAGTGTTTGAGTAAAATCATCATTTTTTTTTTTTAAAAAAGTCCCCTGCCAAAAAATGGCCCCCAGGGGTAGAAGTCTTTCGAAGTACTTTAGAAACAGGAATTTCAACGTCCGTTTGATTCACGATTCTGCGACATTATTCGTCCAAGAGTTTCGAAGTCTCGAAACCGTAGATCATTTTGAGATCTTCGAAAATCCGAGGGCCGGGGAAAAAATGAATACCGGGCATTCGCTGCGCCTTGGCGAGTGAAACGTATATTTCCTTCGAGACACCTTTCCGAGGCGAGGATTTATGGTGTCTCGCTCGGTGGAAAGGCACGCGCTGCAATTCGAGAGCGGCGCGTATCTTGGAGAATTGAAACGGTCGGCGGGCCAATTTTCTACTTAACTCGATTTGCGTATTGACAAACAGTGGCGCGGCGTGCGACGCCGCGGTTGCTAACCCACGGATTTCCCAGACGGCCCGAAACAACCTGTGCCAAATACAGTTTAACCCCGCTTGCATTTCAATGGGGCGAGTGGCTCTTGAAATATTCCGCGCTTCTCGCGGGGCTTGCGTTTTATGCCGCCGATCGACCCTTCGAAATTTCGCATCCCCTCGCCGGCACCGATACAATGCAAATATTTTCGCGGCACAACACTCTACCGTGCGGGAGTGCCAGAAATTCAGCGGAAACGTTCGAACGAAATAATTCGTCATAGAAAAATTCACCGCGAGGGACATTTTGGTGTAACTTTAGCATCGCACCGAGCACTTCACTATAATCCTGGAAAGGCACTTTGAAACTCTTAAGGGATCATTCCACTTTGGTCGGCCGAAAAATTAAGCTACTTTTAATAAACAGAATCTTTTCGGAATTTATTAAGCTACTCCTACATTACACAGAAAAATGAAAAGATATTTTTTAATTTACTTTAAATGTATTTATAGCCATATAAAAGAATATGGTTTTTTAATAATTGTATAGTGTAAGAGCTGTTCTACGAGCTGGTAATCTTTTGCAAAATAGAGGTCACAAAATTATGGGATTCGAACACTGTTGTTTAACTACTTTTTTGCCATTCTGAGGGTTGGTAGGTTTCTGGATAACTTGGCCCAATATTGATATATGCGATTGGAGTGCAAGAGTGAGGTGAAATGACAGTACAGTGAATCCTCGTTAGGAGCCCGTTTCTACCACGCGTTAGGAGCCCGGCGACTATCCCCACCATTTCTTGGAATCCTTCGGACGAGAGTGAGAAAACCCAATGAGCGAGCGAGAGGAAACGAACGAGTCGACACGAAGTTGCCGTCGGCTTTCGTTTCCTCTCGCTCGCTCATTGGGTTTTCTCACTCGCGCCAGTGGCCGCGCGGAATAGTGTCCAGTCGCGTTAGGAGCCCGCCGCCAGCCCCGTTCGACGGGCTCCTAACAAGTATTTACTGTAGTGGAAAGTGACAGGAGAAGTGGTCAGGCTATGGTCAGACGATCAGACAGGTTCTATGTCTCGCTATAACTTTTCGCACATTCGTTATTTTGGAAAACTTTTCCAAGAAGAATTGCTGAGATTAATGGGACTTCTCAGTTCGTAAACAAATTTGGTGGGAATTCCACGTTGGATTGCGAATTAATTCATTTTAAGAAAGGTATAAAGTCCTCCCATCCGAAAACAGTCGCGTCAAAAAGTTTACAAAAAGGCACAACAAAAGTCTAACTTCATCTAGATTTCCACGTACCTATTCACCGAGATACCGTTATGATTGCGCGTCGAAAGCACTTCCCTTGGAAGCGGTAGAGCGACAGCTGTGAATTAAGGGGAAGTACCACTTCAGCGGTCTCAAAGAGTCTCGCAAACTTCAATATTCTAAGAACACAGCATTCAGACTTGATTCAAAATAAAAGCTCCAAATCTTCAAAAATCTATGCCTGCGGAGGCATTCACCCTCGATATCGTCTCCAAAAATGTTGACTCTCGCCATTCCATCGGAAAGATTACAATCAAATCAGACACTATCAAACAGAAATTGAAAAATGTACAAAACCTACCGCGAAATTCTTCGAAATGTGGGCTTTTGATATACCGATAGGAAATCTTCGGTATAATTGCAGTACTTAGAAGGAATCCCAAAGTTTACAGCTTTGAGGTTCCAAAACAAGAGTTTTGGCATTTTTGGGGGTGAGGGGGTTAGGTTAGTGTAGGTTAGGTTAGGTTTTTTTTTGGTAAAGCATTAAAAAGGCGGAGATGGACTTATGCCCGATATGTGGGGCCCTGGATGATGCCGAGCACGTCCTGACCGTATGCAGGGAGTTTGACAAGGAAAGGGAAACGCTGGCAAAGGCGTTAGGGGGGCAGGTGGACCCAGAAACGTTCCTGGAAAGAGCTAGGAAGAAGGACGAAACATGGGAAGCCCTAAGAATATTTGCGGAGGCGACAATGAAAACGCGTATGGAGAGGGAAATAGAAGAGAACAAAAAGGTGAGACAAGAGCTAGCGAGAAGAGCAAAGGAGGAGGCCGCAATTAGAGCGGCAACAAGGAAGAGGTTAGCTAAAAAAAGGAAAAGAAGAAAATAAGAGTGGACAGGAAGATAAGCCTAAACACATATATATGCGAAAGATTAACGGGCCTAACTGCTCAGGTCGTGTAATCTATTTATTGCTTATCTATTTACGTATTTATTCGTACTGTTGTGAAATACCTACTTTATGTATCTATTTATTATAACCTGTAAGTGACGATTCTGCAAAGAATAAAAGGACAACGAACCCGTAAAACGGAGTGAAGAGGAGGAATTTTATTGTAAATAATAAATATGTATACAGGTGCACAGGAGAAATACGCTTATAGTACGATTATCTATGGGCGAAGAAGGTGGATCACCTCCCATCCGGGGACCGACTCGTAGTACACTGCATTCCACTTTAGAGCGTACTCGTTCCGCGCAGGGATATACTGTTGATTGGTAGGAAGCGGCGGGGAAAGTGCCACGGCCAATCGCAAAAGGGCTACGACCAATCGCGTGTGTCAGATCCGTGGAAGCTGCGCAGATCGGTCGTAAATCGGTAGGGGCGTGGGTACGTTCTTATATGGAATGGAGTGTAGTCGAATCTAGTTCCGAGTTCGGCCCCAGGTGACAAAGTAAGGAGGCCCAAGAGGGGGGTTTTTAGTAGGTAACAATTGCACACCGAGTCCCACATAACCCTGTATCTTCCCCCAGGGTATGCGTAAGTACATTTTCCCCCTCTCAAAAAAAAAAAAGATTTCTTGGGGGTGAGGGGGTTAGGTAAGGTTTCCACGCCACTTGTACCAAAACCTCAAAGCTATAAACTTTGGAACTCTCTCAGCTTTTACGACCTCACTATATGCCTTCTAAGTATAGTACCTACAAGGAGTCCCAAAGTTTACATCTTCCAGGTCTCAGAACAAGAGGTGTGACTTTTTTTGAGGAATTAGGACCCAGAGCTTACAGAGGCACAGTAGCTAGAAGTGATATAACAAGGTCGTAAAAGTTGTGAGAGTCCCAAAGTTTACAGCTTCGAAGTTTTGGAGCAAGAATTTTGGCACTTTTGGGGGAGATGAGATTTTCACACTAGGGTGGAACGACGAAATCAAAATTGTGTGATTGTTTTCTAATAGTGAAAAAACTTGCCTTCAATGATTCAGATTAAGCACGCAAAAGTTAAATTCTGTCCCGAAAAGAAATTAACGTGCCGCAAGAACCTTGAAGTATTAAGTACCATTTTCTTTTTTAAACATGTTTTTAAAATTTTGTAGGTATGTGCTAATTTTTTTATAGTCTCAACACGTTCACCATCCAGACCTCTAGCGTACCTATTCGTCTCTCACGCGTCCAACAAAGCAGCAGAACACTTAGTTTAAACATTCGCATTTTCATCTGACTATACAATATTGTACATCATCACTCCTTCGTCGTAGCAGCCAGGGTTACCAGGCGATCCAGTACACATACTGGCATATATGACGTCACTTAGCTTGGATTGGCTCGGCGTTGACATGACGTCACGGCGTCACCAATCAAATATAAGTATTCCCCTTCTACTACACCGTATGACGTCATATAGGCCAGCACACCGCCATTTTTTCAGTACGCCTGGCAACCCTGGTAGCAGCTTTCTTCAGCTGTTGGATAGCAGTCAGATAGGATACACAGCTAGGAAATCTAACGAGTAGGTTTCTTTTAAAACGAAATGCTATATATGATAAAATAGAATTCATAAGATCGACAAAAATAATCATTTTTAACTGACACGCAGCAGCTCAAAACATTTATTGACGAAGTTCAGATTTTGGCAGCTTAGATCCCATTATAAAAGGCAACTTTTGCCAAGTATTAAAAGTCGTGAATAATACAAAAAATTGTGCCCATTTCGGCACCCCCTGTTGCGAAGCCTGAAAGCTGGAAGCTTCAGGATTCTCGCAGCTTTTACCACCTCGCTATATCCCTTCTAGGTTACTGTAAAGAAGTCTCGCAGATCAACGTATTATCCAGTGCCCAACTCGGAGCTGCCCCTTCGATGCGTGGAACGGTCTAAGACAGGGGTGCACAGGGAGCCTTTTTCAGCGCCTAGTGGCAGGGAACCAGCCGTACGCCGTTACTAAGGGTAGAATCGGTGAGGAGAACTGCAGTAGTGTAGGTGCGGGCTCGTAGCCGCGTAGCGTAAGTATGTATGGTTGGGTTCCTTGTGGGGCCCCAGTGCAGAGCAAGTCCCGTAATATAATTCGGTGGGGTCATGAAATTTCCAAAACATTTGCTACTGCTGGCATTTCGTATGACTTGACGGTTCGATTCTACTCATAATAAAACATTTATTACTAATAATACTTATCTTTTCAGCGACACATAAAATAATTAGAAGGTTAATAATATAGAAATAAATAACTCGGACACAAGGAAAACAAGTAGTTTTCATGAATAAATATGAATAAATATATACATATGTACAGTACGCATCTGGTGCTTATCATTGCACATAGTAATAGTCTTATAGGTGTAATATTATAGTATACATAATAGTATGTATATATACTGAACAATACACGCAGTATTCATGAAGAATACGAGATGGAGTATGTAAGTCAAATCACACTGACAACATATAATTATAAATAAATTATAATAAAAAAATAATTTTAAAGACAAGCTTTTATTCAAATGTACTAAAAAAGAAAAAAAATTTGATGCCGGCCGAAATGACTGCCTCAGAAGAATTCTCTCATATAACCAAAAACAGTGTGGGGCGTAAAATTTAATATTAAAGGTTATACAAAAACTAATTGCTAAACAACATAATTTTGTATTGACTTTTAATCTGGTTAGATCTCAGCGCAGACTTTGAATTGAGGAATTAGACTGCTTGCAATAGAGTGGAAAAAACGTGCAACAAGTGTCAAAAATATTTTTTCTTTCTTAGTACATTTGAATAAAAGCTTGTCTTTAAAATTATTTTTTTATTATAATTTATTTATAATTATATGTTGTCAGTGTGATTTCACATACATACTCCATCTCGTATTCTTCATGAATACTGCGTGTATTGTTCAGTATATATACATACTATTATGTATACTATAATATTACACCTATAAGACTATTACTATGTGCAATGATAATGATAAGCACCAGATGCGTACTGTACATATGTATATATTTATTCATATATCATGCTCTAGCTTTTATAAATGATATATATCGTTACTTGAAAACTACTTGTTTTCCTTGTGTCCGAGTTATTTATTTCTATATTATTAACCTTCTAATTATTTTATGTGTCGCTGAAAAGATAAGTATTATTAGTAATAAATGTTTTATTATGAGTAGAATCGAACCGTCAAGTCATACGAAATGCCGGCAGTAGCAAATGTTTTGGAAATTTCATGACCCCACCGAATTATATTACGGGACCTGCTCTGCACTGGGGCCCCACAAGGAACCCAACCATACATACTTACGCTACGCGGCTACGAGCCCGCACCTACACTACTGCAGTTCGCCTCACCGATTCTACCCTTAGTAACGGCGTACGGCTGGTTCCCTGCCGCTAGGCGCTGAAAAAGGCTCCCTGTGCACCCCTGGTCTAAGAGGAAGGGAACGTCCCCGAGAAGCCCAGTGGATTTGACCCAATTGGAGCAGCGCAGACAAGGGGGCCATCCGTAATAAAACGGTTGGGTGACATGCCTGACGGTCCACGTCGGGCAAGGTTAACCGGCGACCCTCGAACTTATAAATAACCGCGAAATATTCCCTCTCGGAGCAACGCGCCACCTCCCCTACCAGACATCTCCTTCGAGCGTCTCCGATCTAATTGGGAAGCGTTAATTGGATCGCCAACGGCCGTCTACGCTGCATCCGCTGTTTTCCGGCTTTCCCTGTCTAATCGGATACGCGACAAAGGTCGAAGCGGGAATAGCCGCGCGACGAGAAAACCTCCTTGTTACGAGTCGCGTCACCTCTCATCGACTATCTGCGGAAGGTGAAAAACGGAGACTCGGAAAATTGACGAGCATTTAGTCGAGCATCGAACTGGGTGCACGATTGCTCATCCGATCATTTCAGAGAGCTCAGATTCAATATCAAACTGAATGTTTATATTTCTTTGGAAAATTGTAGTTGATTTTTGCTGTCAAGAAGTTTTTAAGACTCTTTCATTTTGAACAAGGCTTCGAGTATTGCTGTGAAAAAAATAAGGGCGATGCTGGACTCACTGTGAAGGAAGCGGAGTTCGGGCACAAATTAAAGTAGAATAGCGGACCTTGCAGCAAGAGGGGTGCAAGCTCCAGCTTAACCAGTTTCGAGTAAATTAGAAAAAACTGTTTATAAAATTATTGCTTTGACAGTAATTGAAGAAAATATATTTTCACACAATAAATAATAGTTATCGAGTTGATAAGTTTTTATTCCTATTTTTGGCAGATTTTGGAAACCTGGAGCATTTGTATTACTCTCGCGGCATGATCCTTAAAATTGCTAATTAATAATTATTGAGATAACTGAATTTTCTAAGGGAGTATGAGAAATGTGTTAAGGTGGTGGTAGAAAGATCGTGACCATGGGTTAGACGGGAAAAGGCCAGAAATATCGAGGATCGGAATGGTAGCCTTGCTCGGAATGAAGCTGTTAGCGACGGGCGAATCTGTTTGGTGTTACAAGACGCCAGTTTTACGTCACGGCGGCGCAAAATTCCTGCGAGCGAGCGTGGAAACATCCGAGTAACGGGAATTTCCATTTTCACTGTGCAGAGTGACTCGTGATTGCGTGGCAAATTTAATTGAACTCGAACTTCAAGGATCCAATTGTTATTAAAAGCCTTCAAGAACGAATACTTAATTAAAACCTTGACGTTCCATCGTTCTTACGCGTCTACGGCAGAATCCTTATAAAATGCGGCAGTAATTTACCGGTTTCTCATTACGGATTTCACCGGGCGATATCAAACGCTGCCCACCTTTAAAAGACGTAAAAATCAATATCGAAATATCAATTCGAATCAAACTATTTAACCCTCTGTGGTCACACTTTATAATCACAAACAGGTCACATGGGGTTCACTGCACCCAGCGTCATTTTTTAATTACTAGTCTTTGAGATTTGAATTTGAAAAAATAGTTGTGGATAAAAGCGATTTTTTTATTAAAATTTACGAACCTTTTAGATTTCATTATTAACATTTAGGGGCCGGGCTGGCCACTATAGTGGTCACTGAAAATTTAAAATTTGAACTTTACTGTTTCGAAGAGTTTTTGATACCGCTAATCACGATTCTAAGGTCAGAGCATCGAAATTTTACGCAGAAACAGTGTTGTCAACCTAAACAAGCCTAAATGAATAACAGCAGTTACATTCATATATTATTCTTTCCTTCGGCGTTACCTAGGGCTAACGATGTGGACGTAGAAAGTTTTATAGCTCTTTTTCTGTTTTTGGGGTTTTTTGTGTTATTTTTGGATTTGTTTTTTTTAGTTTTCTGATTTTACTATTTATTATGCGAACTGCAGTCGTGCATCTCACATAATAAATAGTGAAATCAGAAAACTAAAAAAACAAATCCAAAAATAACACAAAAAACCCAAAAAACAAAAAAAGAGCTACAAAACTTTCTACGTCCACGTTGTTAGCCCTGGATAACGCCAAAGGAAAGAATAATATATGAATGTAACTGCTGTTATTCATTTAGGCTTGTTTAGGTTGGCAACACTGTTTCTGCGTAAAATTTCGATACTCTGACCTTAGAATCGTGATTAGCGATATCAAAAACTCTTTGAAACAGTAAAGTTCAAATTTTAAAAATTCCAGTATATGCCATGCCGTTCGCGGCCGGGCTGGCCACTATAGTGGCCACCTAAGAATTTTGATGCTTTGCCGGCCATTTTGGTGGTATATATGCATTAATTTTAAGTAAATAAAATTTACAATTTCAATGAAAAAATCGCGGCCATCTAAAGATTAAGGTCTACAATTTTGCAGGAACATCGGCGAATACATATCCTGGGGTGCGATACACCCCGCGTGACCACGAAGGGTTAAACCTCCACCTATAGCTACCGAATCTTCATTTCTATATATTTACATTCAAGCTACTATTATTATTAACACTTCGACTGCCAAGACGCTTATAGTAACAGTAAACACTGCCACACCCTGCCGAAATATGAAAATTGAATCGTCAACAAAATTCTCATTCCCCTTAAACTAATTTTTCTAACTTCCACCTGATCCCTTTAAATGCTACTGCAACTTTGGGAACACGATGAACGATGGTACGAATCAGTCCTATCCCCAGCAGTCGAAGTGCTAATTAACCTTGTCAAGTGCTAAGACCCAAATGGTAATGGCGCGCCACACAGTGGGGCAAACGTGGACAAAAAGCGGACAAAATTCAATATTTTTTAAACTAATGATCCTATCGACGTGCAATTGGTTTCTTTCGATTCAGAATTAATTTTTACCAATATTTACTTTTTACCATTTGGTCGTCTATAGGACTTTGGGACAGCAAAAGTTAAAAATAAGTAAACCTTTATTTTTTACTTTATTTATACAAAAAATAATTATCTTCAAATATTAATAATCCTCTACAACAATACCTTAACTAATTAAATTAATAATTCCAGAGCTGCGTCATGCGCTACGCCTTGACCAGCGCTCATCGGCATCCCATATAAATTCCAATAACTACCGAATGTGCAAGAAAGTGCAAATAAATTTTTAAGTATATATTCTCTGATACTTCCCCGTATTAAATCCATTAACGGCAACTTAAAGCGAGATAACGCGTTAGTTATTCAGTTTTTTTACGGTGTTGGTCATTTAATGACCTTTATGCGGCGGCTACTGTTACAAAACGATACTTTTATAGTATAAAAGTGCGGGTTGTAAAATATTGACCAACTAGATAGGCTGTAACAAGCTTTAAATAATAATTAAGGACAAAATAAATTATAGCTACAAAGGAAAATTTTGATAATTTTAGCTTTATAACATTTTGCTTTTGGAAAAAGGGAAGAGGTTTTTATTCTTTGACTATTTACGGATAAAATACACTAATAATTTTTTCCAGATACGAACTTTAAATTTTGGATTTTTGTCCGCGTTTGCCCCACTGTGCGCCACGTGCGCGAGTCCTCCAGTAGTATTTGTCAACCATAACCGCCACACGCCCATAGGCGTTCGCCGCACAATTTTCTCGCCCTTTCGTGTTCGAATCGTCATCGAGCTCGCACACTTCGTAATAAAGTCTGTTTAGCTTTTGTTCACGCCCCACGTGTCTTCCCAGCCAATAATTGCGATCTTGCAATTTTAATTCTTCAAAGTACATACTCCTCTGTCTGACCACTCGACTGGTCTTGACAGTTTTTCGGAAAGTCGCGACACATGGTCGAATGGATCGCGCGGCCGACAGGAGCGGCGTAAAATCGAGGCACGTTCGCGTGCCTATTTTTGCGAGCGCCTTCTCAGCCCGGTTTGTTGAGCTTCCGCTGCCAAGAGTGTGACGTCCACCAGCGGGGACAGATGTCGGGCGAGGGGTGTTCGCGCGTTCGCAGCGAAACAAACACGGCTGTGCTCGCGGACGATTGTCGTTCCACGTTACCGAAGCTGCGCGCCGCTCCTCCCCAGCCCGCCGATCAGTTTTCCACTTGATCCAGCCGATCGCCGTGTTGCTGCCGGGGCCCGCGGAATTTCCACGCTCTCTGGCGACCCGCCAGCCGGCTCGCGCGTTCCCTCGAATCATTAACTCGTCGTATTCGCAGAGTTCCCGCGCGGGGAACGCTGGATCACCGAGCACCCCGGGCGACACGCTCGTCTTATCATTCTCGTTGAACGTTCGTCCCAAGTGGGACGTTGTACCGAGTTTCCGCGTCGATTAGAATCGCTACTTCCTCGAAAATGCGAGGATAGGGTCAGGTGTAATAACAGCCTATTGGCTGCGACATGTACTTTACTTGTATTTTTATAATGTGGGTGTAGCCCGGAGATAAGGACCATTAATAATAATAGTAATAAGAAGAAAAATAAAAATAATAATAAGAATAAGAAGAAGAATATTTATTAATAATAGAAAGACGAAGAATAAGAATTATTATTAATAATAATAAGATTAATAAGAAGAAGAATATTTATTAATAATAAAAAGACGAAGAAGAATTATTATTAATAATAAGAAGAAAGATGATGATTATTATTATTATTATTAACGGAAATCCCATAGTATACAAGTATCTACAAAATACAGCGCAATAATTAATAATAATCATAATATGAATAATAATCATAATGGATGATCGTGGACACAAAGGTGAGAAATCGTTGAAATTTGCCAAAAAAGATCAGTGTGTGGAAAGTACCCGTGAATTTGTATAATAGTGAATTTAAAAAATGGTGGAATTGCGTGTCCTTTTTTCAGATGGATGAAAAGCTATATGGTTATGCTATGTTTCTTTTAAGAACACCTTTTTTATTTGATAGATTGCAATTTTGGAGAATACCGTTGTATTTTGAGTAGAGGATAGTCGTCAAATATGGAATAAGGTAAAAGACCCAATACGTGGACACGTCCCAGTAGCTGGACACTGGTGCAAATAATACTGATTAGTACATTTAATATTCGCTTTATCCAAAAAAGAACTATTTTATTCAATTATTCAAATATTTAGTAAAATATATTCATATATATATATATATATATATATATATATTTGGTATATTTGTAACACTTTCGTAAAAAACAATTTATTCTCTTGAACTGTCCGGTTTACACCATTTTAGTATTGGATTTATCTGATTTGCTAAGCAGTCGATGTTACACACGAATACACATAACCTTAAAATTAGTCATTCAATAACACTGTCCAACACGATTTTTGGTCTGCAATATCCGCTGGGTAATTCTTGTAGAGTTTTTCGCTCTGAACACGAATCCGCAAGCAGAATTGCTCTATCACACTCAATTTTTGAAAAAAATCGATTTTGAAAAAAAATGCAAATTTTCAACTTTGAACATTTTTTGTGTCGAAACGGTAATAGTTATTCGGTTGCTTGTTCCGTCAAATTATTCTATGAACCCTCCCGAATACAACGATATAAGTTATTATTGCATTATGATCATTTAAATATATTTAAACAACGATCAAAGGGAAAATGACACCCGAAATGCACCCATTTTTGAAGATATCTTTCAATTTATTTCCAAAACTAAGGGTCTAGGAAAAAATCTGACCATTCCACGCGATGCAGCAGACATTTTTCCTTCGGAAATCATCAACAAAACTGGTAAGTCCTGTTTTGTTTTAAATACAGAAGCGAAAGAGTTTGGCAAAACGCGCGGTGTCGACAGTGGTAGTCAACGGCGGCGCGCGGTCCGCTGCCGCTCAGCGCAACACAATCGCTTAACGCGCCTGAGTACCACTGTCGGCACCGCGCGTTTTGCCAAACTATTTCGCTTCTGTGTTGAAAACAAAACGTGACTTACTACTTCTGTTGATGCTTTCCAGAGGAGAAATGTCTGCTGCATCGCGTGGAGTAGTCAGATTTTTTCTAAGACCCTTAGTTTTGGAAATAAATTGAAAGATAACTTCAAAAAAGGGTGCATTTCGGGTGTCATTTTCCCTTTGATCGTTGTTTAAACAAATTTAAATGATCATAATGCAATAATAACTGATATCGTTGTATTCGGGAGGGTTCGTAGAATAATTTGACGCAACGAGCAACCGAATAAGTATTACCGTTTCGACACAAACGATGTTCAAAGTTGAAAATTTGCAGTTATTTTCAAAATCGAATTTCTCAAAAACTGAGGGTGATGGGGACAAACGGTTTGCGGATTCGTGTTCAGGGCGAAAAACTCTACAAGAATCACCCAGTGGATATTGCGGAACAGAAAAAAAGTTTCATTTTGTTGGACTGTGTAATAGATTCTTTTTACTCAAGTTTGTTTACTGATTTGAATAGATTACTTATACAGAAGAAATATGCAAAAAGAAAAAACTATTGTGTTGTTTTTTTTTATTTAATTTCTCTAGAAAACATCCAAATTGCTGATGTTTCATTACGTGTCCATGTAATGGGCCAGTAAAATCGGGACGCCGGGACATACTAGTTAAGCTGTCCAAGTATTGGGCCATTGTAAGGTCTATGAATTTTCAATGTTTCACAAAATTATTCACTCCTACAATATGTGTTTTTTTTTAATGATAATGTACACACGATGCCCCATGTAATTGCAAAATCGTTTTTATATAAATCGATTTGTATAACTGAAAAATTCTCAAATGTGTGTACGCCGTACCTTAAATGTCCAGGTATTGGGACATTTACCTTAGTGCCATTTTTCGAAATCTGACAAATGGATATCTATGAAACGGCTATCGGCTATCTCGCTCACTCGCGTTGGCAGCGCACACGTTGTCACTCGTCACTCGAGCGAATGCTAGTGACGTGACAGTATCGGTTTGTTTTGCTGCTGCTCGGGAACTTTTGACGGTGCGTGAAAATTTCATGTATTTTTCGTATTTGTTATTATTTTCACCATCCTTATTTGTTTCCTTTTTGTTATTGTTGGCATACCTGCCTGTGATATTAATAAATATTTGTCAAGCTATGTGGTTTTTTTTTAAAAGTGTTTGTTTTCCATGGAAATGGACCTGTTCCATATTAGTTACAATTTATGTCCTTTTAATGTCAGTTCAAGATTGAAAATCGTTCATAGCGTTAGAAATATAAGGCTGCTCTTAAATCGAGCGTAAATATTCATTTGTTACGATTGACTTTGCAAGAACGATATTCGAAAAACAAAATGCCACTCCGTATTTCCCTAGTTTCCTCTAGGGTTCTAGTAGATATTACGTGCGTCAATTTATTACACCGAAAATGCTGCATAGACTGCCATCCATTTCGCCTTTCATCGACAGCGCGAGAGCACCGCCGCCGGTTCTGCAGGATGTAATTAAATTTTGTAACGCTTAGCAGGCGTAAATTTAATTAGCAGCTGCTAAGCTTTATTAAACGCAATATGCTGATAAAATCTCAGCCTCGCCTCCCTGCAATCATTGAAACGGAATAACGGTCTCCTTGAGAGCTTGAAGACGCGCGGTAATATGCTTTCCCAGACGAAATACAATTTTAGACAATTCCCGGCGCTCTAGTCTACGATAATGGCGAAAGGAAAGCTTGAAATCTGACGAGTAACAAAAATAGTGTAATCTAACAAAAAGGAAATTCAATTTCAAACTTCCTCCTGGCCACCAGTGTATTTATTACATAAAAAAAGAAGACACTCGCATGTTTATATATTAACTAAACCAACAAAAGTAGCTTTTTCAACCGAAACAGCTTTTGATAACTACTCGTTAATCATTGTTTCCCTCTCTCAATATTTGCCTCGCGATCTGATGATCAATACCGTGGCGGATTAGAATATATGAGGCACTGAGAGCAACAACGGACTAACCGTAGCACTCGGTAAACGGAGAGATAGGCGATCCAAAAAATAGGGTTTCAACAGCATTCTGTTCTGCAGGTATTGTTGCCAGTGCAGTCATGATTTTTAGCTTCTGATACTATTCGAAGCAGTGGCTCACCCAGAGGGAGTAAGATGGGCAAAGTTTTTATTTAAATAAAAATTTCGAATAACGAATAAAAGTTAAAAAAAAAATGATTCGCCATGTGTCCGATTTTCGAACCTACAATAACGAATAAAGTTAAAGTGACTTTTATTTGATCCGTTATTCAAATAATTTTGTATTTAGTTCGTGCCCAACTCTTGGGGAGGCAAGGGGTGCGGCACCCCCCAAAGGAGGGGCTCTGTAAAAAGAAAAGGAAACTGAATTTTATTCTTTAAATAAATTTTTATAACCGCTAATTTGCATTAAAAATATTTTTATCCATGCAACTCGGCTCACCCCAAGATTAAAGCTTGAGTGCGCCACCGATTCGAAGTGCTTCCTAATGGAGACATAATTCATTTTCCATTTAATTCTATTAACTGTTGCACCACAAAATTTCAACGCAACAAGTGATTTTGTTATTGTCGAATGGATTTAAATTGAAGAAAATTAATTATTCCTCTTATATGATTGGTACAGCCAATTCGAATACATTACTGCCACTAACTCAATCTCGCAAAAAGTGTAGATTAGTCCTTTCCCGTTCTCAACGCGTCAATTACGAAGCAGCAGCGATGTTAATAAAATACTTGTACAGTGGATATCTCACTGGAAAGCTACTTTGATCCCCTCTTACGTCTTTCACGAGTGATTCCTCCGTGGAAATTAGCGCTGAGAGGCGGAGATTAAGGATCGAGGGCAACTCCGTTCGCGTTACAAATGATTATATTTCACTTTATGTTACAAAAGGAATCTCTAATGCGGGTAATGCCCCGGCTATTTTAAATAACGTTCGACAGACCAGACGTGGTGCCCGGACCACCATGTAAATAAGTGTCGCTGAACATCTACTTAACGTCTACCCATGGATAATCTAATTAACAGGGCCGACGCTCTCGCCCGGCCAAATTCTTCTGCCCTCCTGTTTCCGTTTCTTTAATAAATGTGCGCGAAGGGGCAAGGGGGTTGACCCGCGAGTCCGCTACGAACGGTCTGGGTTTCGGTTCGCTACGATACAAGTACGTTTCACAATGGTATTAAATACGCACGGCTACTGGAGAAAATATACGAGGTCGCTCGAAAATATAAGTCGTCGATGAATAATTATTCAGGCATTCCGGTTGCCTTGTACGTCGAGAATTCCATAATGGCGTAACGCTAGGGTGCATTTACAAGTATGTACAATGAGTTCAGGTCCGTGCTCGAGTACGCTGTCGGAGCGAAGCCAATGCTCCTTCGTTCGAATGTCGATCAACGGGGAAGACCGGCATCGTCATCCAGCTTCTGGGAATTTTCTCAAGTCGTTTCGTTACAGCCGGAAGGGAATCGACTGGTCGTTCAGTTAAGCTGAGCCTAGGCCCCGATTAAATAATGGGTGGCTAAACCTTTGGGGTGTACTTAACTGGGCTGTTGCGAATATTCGAATATTTATTATTCTACGTATTCGAATACCAGGGAATTCGAATATTCTACGTATTCGAATACCAGGGAATTCGAATATTCGAGTGTCGGAGAATTCGAATATTCGAGTGCCAGAGAATTCGAATATTCGAGTGCCAGAGAATTCGGATATCAGCAAATTCAAATATTCGAATACCAGAGAATTCGAATACCATGGAATTCGAATACCAGAGAATTCGAATTTGAGATTCGAATATTCGAATAATGAGGAGTATTTGAATAATTGGGAGTATTCGAATATTTACAGCTCTACGCTTAACCTTCCGCGAACCATGTGGGGTGCAATAAACCCCAGCGGTTTTAAAACAGCTGTATTTCTTTTTCAAAATATACGCACGCGATCTGGCTTTCCGAGTAGCTGGAGTTGGAGTTGTCATATTTATTCAAATGATATATTTGTAGATGGATAATGTTCAGGATAAAATGAATCCTACATGGTTCAGGGCGTGATTATTATTCGCCTGATTCGCGGAGGGTTGAAGAGTCACGAAACGAAATGATAGAGGGCTCAAATATTGCAATGAGGTGGATAGAGCTCAGTAACCCCGAAGAGACAGTTGACTTTCCACAACCTACTAAGCCACGGTGTAATAGACAGGTGTTCCGACTCTGTACCTTTTACTCCAGCGATTTTGTGTGCCGATTTCTGTTTAATTCCCCTGGCAGTCGCGAGAGGCGTCGTGACTTAGAAGCCATATACATATAATACATTAATGAGACTGTAGTAGTAGAGATTTTAGTGGTATTAGTGGGCTTGCCAGACACAACAGGCCATATGTAAATGCCTTTACGACACCGACGAAATCTTCTGGCCGCCAGAAGAACTAGGACGAAAAAGTCACACATTCTGAACAGGAGTCGGAACACCTGTCTATTACACCGTGTACTAAGCCTTGAAGCGTAATTAACACTTCATCCCTGATTTTATTACTGAACTCAACCCTTGCGATGCCATTCCACTAGCTGAGAACTACAACGCGACGAATCTGATTATACCTGAGAGCTACAACTCTTCGAATCGCCTACATGTCAAGATATAGTGACTAACAATTTCTCTCTGAATGTTTACAATTTCCTTAAAAAATCTACTGGCACCAAAAGGGCTAAGTTCGTTCTGCTACGTCCCTACTTTCAAGGTGGCAGCCTTCGCCGTTGAAAGACACTCTCGATGAAAATGGTGAGGAATAATAGTATTCATAGAAAAGAGCATAATGGGGGTGAAGGTGGTCTTTGGCTTTCTAAATGCAACGTGGACCCTGTTGAGGTACAAGAGACACAGAAACGTCCCCGGGGACGTCTCGACTCTTCGGGAGCACGGCTACACTCGGGGCCATTTCACGCGACAGTCGTATTTCAGACACGTTCGCTCGCTTTCCATCTTCTTCGAGTCACCGCCGCCACCAGCGAGTGGATGAGTCTGAGATACTAGTCGCCAACCACAGAGGCATCGCTTTCCTGAAAAGGGCCCCGACTGTGACGTCGCTTGAACCCGTCGCCCTGCTTAACTCTTCCACGGTCGATTAATCGAGTGGCTTTCCAGCACAAGTTACGGTCGGTTAAATCGCTTATCCTACGGCAATTACAGCTAGTCTTGCTCGGCACACGAGCATTCCTTTACTCCTAACGTTCATTACAAATACGATCTAAGCGCACGACCATTGCCAGGAAGTCGGTCAGAATTGGGACGCAATCATAGCTTTTATGGAAGCCTTGAGCAAATCTGCCCGCCAGTATCCCCCGTATCCTAATCCGCCATCTCCGCCCTCTCGTGGCCGCTGGCGGGCAGACTCCGATGTTTACACTCTTAACAATTCCTCTTACACGAACTTTCGTTTCTCTCCGTTACACCGAATTTTCGTTCACGATCATCCCTCGTCGCGGATGCAAAAATATAATGGTACATACTTTTTTCTTTTCGATACAACGTTAAACGATATCGATCATTTAGATAATTTCTTTTTCTCTTAATCGTATAAGCTCGATGAAGGATAGATAGAGGAGGCGCTCGTTATCGTTTCGCTCGACGCGCGAGTTGGGGACATTTGGAACGTTTGTTTCGTCGCGATAGCAGAATGTGCTTTTCTTGTTTTTTCTTTTTTAACGCTTTTAAATACTTCCGCTTGTGTGGACAGCGGTTGTTATTGTCGGAGATGAAATCGTTAGTCATGAAAATAATTTTCCTCTTTGAATTAGAGCTGTGAGTACAATTCGGAGTATTCGAAGCATTCGGAGTACTCGAAGCATTCGGAGTACTCGAATCATTCGGAGTACTCGAATCATTCGGAGTACTCGAATCATTCGGAGTATTTGAACGATTCAAAGTGTTCGAATTTCGGATTGTACCGAATACGAATCTAAACATTTGAAAAACAAATATTGTAAAGGCCAATATGAGAAGAATTTCCCCTTAGTGAAAGTGTGAAAAAATATTTCATATTCAAATTCATATTCCGTATAATCCGAACTTCGGTCACTCCGAATATTCGAATACTCCTAGCTATTCGAATAACGTTCGAATCTCAAATTTGAATTCTACCAGTATTCGAATATTCAAGTACTTAGAATATTTGAATACTCGTGACAGCCCCACATTGAATTCTATCTCCCTCGATTGGATACATCGAATAATTCATCATCGTCGAAGTAGATCGGAAAGAAGTTTTAAGCCGCGAGCATCCCACGCCGTTTGGAGGAGCATAGAAGAAATACTTATGGACGAAATGGAGCTTCGCGATCCTAATTATAATCCTCTCCTTTGAACCGACCACGCGGTCGATCATCTTTTATTCCGAGAACAATCGTATTAGTGAGAAAGAGGACATGTTCCACGACAGAGTAACGTCTACGAGGAGCTTCGACGATACGTATATAAAGTGGAGGAACTTTGTGAAGGACGTCAAGTGCGTGAAGGACAGTACGATCCCTCGGAAGGACAGAATGTCTTTGGCAAAAGTCACTTATAGATTTGCGCTCTGGCGAGAGGATCTCGTTCGTTCCGTGTCGCAGAAATCTCTTCTACTTCCAGCGTTCCCTTTGGAAGCTCGTACAATCATTGGAATGCAATTGCATTTTCAAGCCTGTAACTTGAAGTTGAAGTCTTTGAGGCCTGATTCGGGCTCCGAACTGCTACTAACAAGGCAACATCCCCGAACCGTAAATTCAAAAAATTATAAAATTCTTTTTCGCTACCCAAATTCACTCTAAGGGGGCGAAATTAACCCTCAGAAATCCGGCCAATTTCCGATTTTCTGTTACAACTCGCGAGCTCTAAGTTACCAAAACATAGACCTAATTAAAAGAAGTAACTTTTGTCTGAAAACTTTTCTTCTATCTCTCATGCATCCCCAAAGTTTCATAATTTTGTGAACTTGCAGGAAGATCTTCCCTTGTAAGTATAGGTATCGGTTGGACAGCGTTGATATCAGTTTGATGATGACGCAAATGAGTTTTCCGCGTTGCTTTGGCAGTGTCACCGTAGGTTTGCCGGCGTGGGTATTGGTTTGGCGATGTCGATGGCAGTTTGATGTGTCAGCCTTGGTTCGATTATGATGAGTATAGACTGGTACAGAATAACGAAGTGATACTGTAAACGAGATCAGGCTGCAAAGACTTACTACACTACGATACACAATATTGCGATTAATTTTTCACATTCTTAATAACCACAGACTGAAATTCACATCTCTTATTCCCGGTTACGAACGGTATCGTCTCGCCTTGTGTATAGCGCGGACGGCAAGGCAAAAAGTCGAGGACGAATTTCTTTTACGTTAAGGACGAAGTCAGAAGGAGAATACCTAAACTAACGGTCGTGATAAAGAATAATCGAGAAACGAAAGAATTTCTTATTTCTGTTTCGTTCCTGGCAATGGTGCGGGGTGAGGGGGAGGAAGGGACGGTGGTTGAGGCTGGCTCGGTTTATGGGCACAAATTAGAACCACCTGTGTCTATCGATAACAATTCAGCCTGGATAAACAGCTGAAATACTACGAGAAACCGATTCACAGAAACTAATATCGCCTATCGTTTCTAACGCCCGTATGGGATATTCAAAGAATCCTAATTAACCGCGTCGACGCACGTAACAGAAGAGATAATTAACATAAAAAAAAACGTGATACAAAACAGAAGTGTAATCCGCTAAGTTTTATTCCCCTGGATTCTTAAGTTATGTTAACTTGAGTCAGAAGAAAGAAACACAAACAAGGACTTCGGCATCTGATTAGATTCATAGACACAGGCAATAGCGTTACTATATGGTATAAATATAATAATAATGACAACTGATCAATTAATTGATAGTCAATGAACGATCGATAAATTCTCTTTAGGTACTCATCTGGATTCCGCGATGAAGCCGACAGCAATATCGCAATAATTAATATACAATTGTAATATTGTTCGTAATAATAATAAAGATAATAATACTAATAGTGCTAATAACAAATTTGATTAAAGACGGTTCACGATAATCGTACATCGATGACGTACACATGCAGGATACTTCGAGTCGTATAAAAGTCTCGCCGCGACTCGGCGAAATAAATATCGTTACAATAAAAGCGTAAATCTCGTTAGATATTTCTGTAAATATTCCGCAGATATCTCGTTAAACATTGAATACAGCAGATGTAAAACGTCGGAAAATTAGTTTAGTTGTGAAAAAAGTTGTAAAGTATATATCCTAAGAATGTCTCACGCATGTAAGTATAAAACGGTATTTAAATATCCTGCATAATGTACCAAGCACGTCGTGCTTGAATCTCTACGAAAATACCACACGCACACGCCCGCCTGCACACTTCGACGGTTCATCGAAAAATTCGAAAATTCTAATTTCAGAAAAATTAGTCTTATTAGTGATTCTCGCAGAGACACGTTAGATGCGCATAAAACTGTTCGCATGTAAACCTTATTTGCGTATACTGCAAATAAGCATCAATGCCATTTGTTTATGCTCTATCTCTCTATCTCTCTCTCTCTCTCTCTCTCTCTCTCACTCTCTACCTTCTCTTCATTTACTTATCTCGGTAACGTTCTGCTTTCGGCAGAACGGAAATGAAAAGATGGTGAACGGAGAGCAACAACGAAGCTAGTTTTATATTAACAACAAATGTACAAATCAACAGGCGCATAAAAATTCAAGGGACAGCAAAAGAAAGCGGCGTGAATTATATACAGCCGCTTCCGGTTCCGAATTAATAATTAGTCACTCTCGCGAATAGCTGCGCCGAGATTTACAAAATACCTTCGGATCGTGTTAATATTATACAATTGGTCAATATAAAAAGCGTAGATGCTGGTTCCGTACGGAAAGATTGTTAAAAATATACGTATAAATAGAGATAAATTAACAACAACTAAAAATGCAATAATAAATCTATATTCAATATAGCAATAATGCTAATAATGTTATAAATACGATAATAAGAAGCTGCCAAATTCAATAAAATTGAATTAAAGCCTATTTAGGCCAAGTTCCATGATCAGACTATAAAATCTTCTATTTCTTGGAAATAATGATATTGTAGAATACTACGGTACAATAATAGTCTACCGAAAGGGACGTTAAAATGCCGCATACCAGAAAGATAACAAAAGAGAAAGGAAAGCTGCCTAAACGAGAAGTAAAAGGGATACGTGTAGACGGTGAAACGACGCTTGCCTCGTTTTAACTGCGCAATGGTTGTTTAACTGAGACGCTGCTAGGAGAATGGGTCCCTAATTCCGTTATTTCGCTACTCTGTACTTTTCAAAACTCTAAAACGTCTACGGTTTTCCATTCTACTTTGATTATAAACGCTACTGTCGCGCACGATAATATTGTCTCTATGGTATGCAATGTAAAATTCTCGTTTATCTCGTTCGTCTACCTAAAAAACAGTATACGCCCGCTTTACCATGCATCCCCCATTAATACGAAACATCTTCATCGGTGTCATATAATTATTATAACCATATGAACCATCCATGCAGAATACTCTCTATGCGATTACAGTGGTACTCAACACTATCATACTGGAAAACTGTAAATCTCACTACCGAAAGAATTGTGATTGCTAAAGACCGTGGAAACAAACACGTACATACACAAATTGAAGTGTCCTTCTTAAAAGGAAAGAGTAATCGATTAAAAATCAATACATCGGATATCAATAAACCGACTTGCCCGCGGGAATGCGTAAATAATTCGCCGGCGGATAAGCCTTTGAGCACAGAATGTTTCGCCTATTCTGTGGTGGTCGCACTGAACGAAAAATCTCTTGCAACCGAAATACATTCTATACTTGGCAGGCATCTTTACTAACAACATTGGTAACAGAAGGCAGAGCTTTCTAAAAACCCTACGATATGGAGCAATATCGATGCAAGAAAATATGAACATTTCCAAGCTTTCCAAAATCTCCTGCTTCACGTCCGCCAGCTATCCGAAAGCGTCTCTTCGCGACGAGGATAACGCGTTCATTATCTGTCCGAATTTTGTAAAAATATTCTCGTGACGTAGTAGAAAAACGATGCCCTGTACCATCTCTACTCTTATGTGTACAAATTACCTGGCGGGTCGCGCGGAAATACTGTGTGTGTGTGTGTGTGTGTGTGTTTGTGTGTGTGCCTGCAACGCTCGAGTGCTCAGAGGCGCGTGTAAGCTTTCTGAGCCACGCAGCTTGACGATGAGCAGTAGAAACATTGAAAAGTTCAAAATCCTCGTTTTTCTCAGAATATCTTGCTCCACATCTTCATCATTTTCTAGAAGAAATCTCTGCCTAAGTGTGGACGGTTCGTCTGTTGTGTCAATCGCGCTCTACCTCGTCCGTTCGCGCTGGCGGCGTGCCTTCGTGTGTTTCGCAGCTCCCTATCGACTTCTAATTCCTCCAGCTTCATCGTCAGGCCAAGCTTTTGCTGGACCGCGAGCCGCAACAGCTGGTTCAACGTTTTCCTGTCGTCCTCTGCGGCGGCAAGCTGGCGCTGCAGTTCGTCGACCTGGGTCACGTATTCTTCGCAGCGTGCGGCGAACATGGCGCGCAGACCTGGGAAGTGCGGTTAGCAGGTATTAACACCAAATACAGGTAGAACACAGAAGGGAAGTATGCGGACAGCATAATGGCACATTAGAGAGAAGCGAGAAATTAATCAGAGGCTAATTGTCAGTTATTAACAGTTCACGGTTGTTTCGCTTTGAAGACTTCGATAAATAGCAGCGCGATGAATTGTACGGTTAATGGAATGTAAAGAATAGTCGCGATAGTATGTTCTGCTATGAAACAAAGCAATATCGCTGATGGCAAACTCCTAATGCGACGGCGAAATCGATTGTCGCGCAACTTGTTACAAGCAGTAAGACAGACATGAGTGCTGATAGTTATTTTCGCGTTAGTTTGTTAATGCGACGATGTTAGTAAAACAAAATAGAAAAAAGTGGATAGATTAACTATATCTCGCTGAGTCAACTAAGTACTTCAAATAATTCCAAAGAATGCAAACGATAACTCAAGTATCACTAGCATCTGAAGCTGAGTTTGTACATAGCTACGAACTTAATTACAAATCTCACAGTCGACTTACTTGAGAATGTCGCAGCATTTTCTTTCAGCATCCTAAGCTCGTGTCTCAGCTTCAACATGGTCTCGTTAACGATGCTCTTCTCATTCTCGTATTTGCTCTTCAAGTTCGTGAGCGCCACTTCGGCGGTATTCTTGTTCGACTTCAATACCGTCCTCAGAGTCGCGATCTGCTCGCGCTTAGCTGACAGCAAGGCCTTCAGCCTCAGTACTTGTTCCTGTAGGTCCGCCACTTCAGCCTTGTTCTCGTCTACAAATCCTACATCGCATTCTACAACACGCAAAGGAGAAATGGAATGTCTACGTGCTTATGCAATCAAGTAAACAAGAACAAAATCCAATCAATATATGCCCGAACTCACGCTCGCAAACGCTGCACACGTTCGATTGTATTCCCTTGGCCTTCGAAAGTACAATCGTGTGCTCCACCGCGCTTCGCAGATGTTTTATTTGATCCAACGCGATCTCTATATGCTTCGCTATTTCTTTCGCTTTAGTCAAACTCTCCAGGTCCGTGATCTGGATATCAGTCTTGAACAATGTTCTGCACCACTCTATCTTCCCGCTCTCCTCTTCCTTCTCGGGAACGATCTTCTCGTGATCGAGGACCACGCGCGACGGTATCTCTCCGTTAACGGTGCAGACGTGGTGGTAAAGTTGAGCGAGCTCGTCGGAGATGTTCTGCAAGTCGTTCTGCGCGGAATCAGAGAAACTACCAGCCTCCACCGCGAGCTTCGAGAGAGTGGCGATATCAGACTCGAGTTGCATACTTCTTTGCTCTGTGTCCAGAAGCTGAAATGTAATACATAATTTGTATAATCGCGTCCTGCTTGTTTGCTAAAAATCTATCTGTCTCGCGTATCGCGTATTCATTAGAATTCCGTGTGCATCAGCTTCAAAGCTTTCGTCGCAGAGGCAGATCTCGTGTTTCAAGGAAACGATGCTTGGACGGCCGTAGTAATTTTGCAAGACTGCGCACGAGATATAGTGTATCTGTTTGATCGTCGTGCAAACAGGCTCTGCGAGTCTAACTCATGCCACGTTAGATGCAAGTGTGAACAAGTAGAAGAACAGTGTCCACCGAGTTCTCGTTCCTAAGCACATTCTATTTTAATGCCACAGTGCACAGCGACTGAGATCCGTACATTTGTTCGAG
This sequence comes from Andrena fulva, assembly GCA_946251845.1. Classification (NCBI taxonomy): domain Eukaryota; kingdom Metazoa; phylum Arthropoda; class Insecta; order Hymenoptera; family Andrenidae; genus Andrena; species Andrena fulva. The sequence goes on along the minus strand of OX276329.1, from coordinate 51,431,630 downwards.
CATTCGATAAGAACATTCATGTAGACGCAAGATGTGTCGACCCATTTGTGAAGACGATAACACGGCAGAGCTCGTAGATATCTTTCACAAACGGGCCCGCGAATTATGAGTCGGCGAAATGTTCGTCAGTAGATACAGCGGTATGTATAGTTAAGAATATGAAGATATCAGAAGCAATAAAAGACGGGCTTTTGTTAGGACACTGAGAAGCGAATCTGTACGGATGATTAAAGGAGCCAAAAGACAAATTGTTATTAAGTAATTGGTATATACGTCAAAGTGACCACACGTTCCAACCTTTTGTCGAAGGCTCTTCTCTGACTCGGGGATCTGAAACGCCATAATTTCTATTCAAAGTCTAAATTTGGAATGTTAATCGTCGTTGTGCCAAAGTTAACTGTACTCCCGTCAACTCCGCGTATCAAGTTATTGTCAGCGGATACTTAACGAATTTATCAACTTACACTCTCTCCCTCGTCATAATCGCCGCAATAGCTGCTGTTTACGAATTGATGGGATGGAAAACAATGTGTAAAAATGCAAAGAAATTGTATACCTTGTTTCTAAGATTCGTTAGTTCCGTTCGTAATTGCTGCGTCGAATCGGATATAGTCAAACCATTCTCTAAATCGGCCAAGTCCTTTCGCAGCTGATTTACCTCGCGTGCGGACATAGTACTCCATTGATGGTACTGCATAATTACCTAGGATAAAGCAAGAATAATAAATAACATTTGGTTGCATAAGGAATTAATAATTCTGCCTTCGAAAATATTTCGCGCACATACTTGATTCAACTTATCCAATGTCGTCTCTTCGGTCTGCTTCTCGGGCAAATTGGAGTGGAGGTGATGCAACGATTGCACATGGGCTGCTAATTGCACAATACGCGCGACAAACGACTGTAACTCATTCTGGCTTTTCTCAACCGCATACTGCGACTCCCGTAAGTTTTGCGTCACGTGGGCCTTCTCGGACTCCGCCAGTTCCAACTGTTTCTCCAGTTTCTTCAGTTCGTTTATGTGAATTTCCGAGAATAGATCCACCTGCTTGTCAGTGGCAGAAGTGCCGGGTTCCTGGGTCTTCAAGTCCGCCTCGATTCTACGCAACGCAGGAGAATCATCCTCCCCGTCGCTGCATATCGTCTGATCTTCCGTGATCCCTCTGATTGAAAGCGCAAGGTTGCTAAGATTATAAATCGACTCGCTATTAATTCTCTGATCCAATTCCTTCTTAAGAGCATATTTCGCCTCGCGCTCCGCTTGCAAAGACTCCAGGGCTTCCTCCATTTGCTTCTCGGCGATCTTCTTTAAATTCATCAGCTCCTCCACCTGGCTGTTCAGAAGCTCCACGTCCTCCGTTAGTCTCCTGATCTCGTGCTTGGCACCTTCGAATTCTACCTGACTGGAGCGCAAGCCGGACACCTGCTTCTGTAGCGAAATATTCTCGTCCTCCAGTTCGGAATAATCCTGGAGGAGTCGCGCTTCCCGAAATCTACATTCGCGCAGCATAGCGCGCAAGGACTTCCTCTCCGTCTCCGCTTGCTGGTGATCTTTGCCGACTTCCTCGCGCTCCTGCAGCGCGTGATCGCGCTCCGCTTGCACGCGTTCCAGTTCATGGCGCAGCTAAACGGAAGAGTACCAAATATGTAAAAGTGCGAATGGCTTTTCGTATATCTCCTTTAGCGAGTAAGCTACGTACCTGCTTCGTCTCGTTTTCTAGTTCGATAATCTGCGTCTGAAGAGATGTTTCCCGCGCGGCGCTTTCATGAAGCAAACTCTCCTCCTGCTCTATGCCGCTTTTCGTAGTTAATTTCGTAGTCGTCTGAAACTTCGCCAGTGCCTGTGAAAATATAAAAACCAAATACCGATTTGAACAACTTTTTCAGATCGCCGTCATCCTCTCGTTACCGTGACGGATAACTCTTGCTCGCCATCGGTGAATAAAACTTTCGTCGGATTAGTCGTTTAACCGACTTCTCCGGAATAACGAGTTAAATTTATAGCGCATGAAGTAACGCAAAGTGCGCATCTGCGAGTCGGACTCGAAGCGTGCTCCGATCCCATTTGCTTTAACTTAATTAGTTTCATTTAATTTCCGCTGCTTAGTAAAGATCATTCTAGCGGAACGAGAGAGTCTTTCGGACGTGATTTATCTAGTTACTCTATTTACAGCAATTATGTAGCGGCGATGTACAAATATGGTAAATCGAAACGCGCTTTCTATGTGTTCGGCGTGCATTCTCGATACTCCGTCCGCTTGCAAGCTTCTTCCTCGATCGTTTCCCAACATTTTCGCACCGCTTAAGTTGCGAACGATTCCCTCCAAAGCGTTTCCTATTAATCGCTCAACCGTAAATTTACGAAATACACAACTACACGCTCCGCAATAGGGCTCTCGGTACTCGGTGACCCGGGTACTCGGTTAACCGGGTGATACCCGGGTCTGCGGGTAATACGGTTACGGGTACTTGATACCCGTATGATAAGGGTAACACAGTTCGATAGCCATCTGGACTTGTAACATTTAATAGCCGTTTCTTATATGTTTTGGAGCGCTGAAAACGAATCCGCAAACCGTTTAACGCCATCATCCTCAGTTTTTGAGAAATTCGATTTTGAAAAAAAAACTGCAAATTTTCAACGTTGAACATCTTTTGTGTCGAGACAGTAATAGTTATTCATTACTGTTTGCGCAAATTTGCAGTTTTTTTTTTTTTCAAAATCGAATTTCTCAAAAACTGAGGATGACAGCGCAGAAGCAACTTGCAATATTACTAATAATTTATAACTAACAATATTCATGAAACAAAAAGGTATAATAAGAGGTTTGTTATGATCCATTGCAATAACCGGTATTTCGTCGATTACCCGTATAACACGAGTATCGGGTAATCGTACCCGTATTACCCGCAAACCCGGGTAACCGGAAACCCGCGAAAAGTAAGAGCCCTACTCCGCAACCAATGTTCCGTTTTACCCTCCTGCCCTTAAAAACCTTCGACAAATGAATCACTCGATTTCTTTACAGTCGCGTGCAAACGTCACGCGGACTTAAATATCACACCCGATTCGCGGTAAGAAACAAATGTCTGCCTAATGCGTTAATTGTGTCGAAGCGCGAAGTAATTACAAAAATACATCGAGCGTGTCCCTGCTCGTGATGAGAGTATCGAAACGGGGATGGAATAGGGCCAGCGGTGATATTAGCCGTGGCAAAGGGAGCTCTCGACAGCTTGACAAGCAGGCGATTCACGTGCGATCGGAGTGCGCAGAGAAGATCGAGCTAACCTCTTGCGTGATCTCCAACTCGTGTTTCGTGTTTTCGTAGAGGGCCTCGAGACCGTTGCATCTCTGCTGCAGGCCGGACTTCTCCTCGAGCAAGGCGAGACCGTATTGAGCGGACTGTATCTTCTCCGTGGACGCCAAGTCCAACTCCCGCGAGAGCCTCTCGATCTCGATCCGGAGGTCTTCTATCGTAACACCGTCTGTCGTGGCCATTGCTGCCGCGCGCACCGTACAATGTCGCTTCGCTCCTTTCCCCGTCGAATGCGTCCTCGTCGTTACCGCGAATATGTCGGAACATCGGCGGCCGTCATGTACTTCGAATATGAGAGCATCATGCGGATAAGCCTCTGACGCGGTCCCCTTTGCGTGCCCGTTTCCCAAGCCTTCACATCTTCCGCGGACGAGTCACGACCGTTTGACAGGCGTGAGTTACGGGCCGGGGAGGGGCACGCGGGGGGGGGGGGGGGGGGGGCGGGTGCGAAGGGGGAGATGGCACGGACCGGATACATTGTCCCCTTCACGTGTTCCGTGTTCCCAGATTCTCGTTCCGCGATTCCAACTGATTCCGACCGTTCCTCGGTATATAGCCGCACCATGACGACCACGACGGGCACGTTGAAATATTTTCATCGAGTAAAATCGTAGCGATCTTCATTCGTTTGGAACGGAGAATTAAAATGGGAATTTCTCGTGTTACATTCGTACATATTTCAGCGTTATTATTTATTCATTGTAGATAAAAACAGATATTCTTCCCCCTCGCCCTCCCCTTCTCGCCTCGCCGTCTTGTTAGGCTAATCGTATCTCGTGAAATACATTTCATATTCTCGTATCTTGCGCAAATATGATAAAATTTCTTCGGTGAATCGGTAGCGCGTATTTGCGTACGCACTTCGATTCGCACTTCAAAGAAAGCGGCGAATGAAATTGCCTGCGATGCTTGGTAGTTGGGAATTGCACGGGTTACGAGAGAATTTTAATAGACATTTACTTCCGGGAATGCATACAGAATTATGATGATCGCGTATGGAACGAAATAATGCATGAACATAGCTCTCGTTATCGAACGAACCGGTGTTTAGTACACGTATGCGTTTTAGGGCTGGATTTAATACCGAAACCATTGAAAGATTCCGTATAACCCTATTAGCTACTTGACCTTCTCCGCGAATTATAACCACTTTTGTGTTTGACCAATTTATAGCTGCTTATCTTTAGAAGTGCTTAAAATAACCACCTCGCATCTCGATACAACCCTGCGAGCGTGCGATCTTCATTTGTTTCAGCGAGGAATCACGAAAGCTACGGGATTCCAACGCGTAATGATCTTTAGTCTCCATTAACCAAGCGTTAATTCTAAACAATTCAATGTACATGATCGGCTAAGGCCAGTCCAGTTTAACGGAGAGGAGCAGAAAAGTGGCTATAATTCGGTAACAATGGCAAATAAATCAGATGTTTACACGAACTCGTTTTTTTTATTGTTTAGTGCCGAATCCAACCCTCAAAAACCGACATCCTATGCACGAAGTGATTTAGGTTCCGTTGAATTGCTCGTTTCGCCCAACGATACAATTCCGACATTACAGTATTTCTGCCCGCAGCTGAGCGCAGATTTGACGGAACGTTTGATTAAACAATAAAAGAAGTATCACGCAACAGTACATGTACACAAAAGGATGAACAACTAAAAAGGAAAGCATACATTTACATTTTATTAATAATCGATCTCCTTTTCCAACTGAAATATAAATAATACAGATGAATGTATATCGTATATCGTACAATTTCTTAGTCGTAGAAATGCCGGTGATACTCCCTCGGGTAAATAGAAGAGCAAATTACCAGCCCGATAAGCAATATGTATGGGGAACAGAAAAAAGAAAAACAAGATCACGTCTTTGCCTCTCCGTACACATTCTATTTCAAAAATTCAGTTTAAAAACATAACTTCAAATACTCCGCAAACCTTTTATTACTTTGTAGCTTATTTCTTTTCTTTTTTTTTTCTTTCTTCCTCTTCGTCCTCTTCCATCTTCCTCCTCCTTTAAGTATTAATAGATTAATATATAAGTCGAGCTGTGACCGGCCGATAATACCGATCGAATTATAGTTCATACACTGTAACAGTCGTATTCTTTACAATATTCGTACGTAAGTCTTGTAGCAGAGACAAAAAAGCGCAGGTGCCCTATCGCACTCGTTTTTATTTTTTATGCTCGTTTGAACCTCCGGTGCCACCAATGAACCCCCAACGCCTAAATCGTATTTACTTCCAAGTGTGCTTTTCGCCCCCGATACCATACATAGTAAGATACCGGTTTTTTTTATCTTCAATTTGTCACCATACGTCATATATCCGTGCACGTGCATTCGAACAGTACAACACATCAATCGCAAAAAAGAAACAAGGAAAAATACGTTTACACGGATTTTCAAACCTTTTTTTGTCTTTTTCTCTCTTTTTTTTTCTATGTTAAAGTCGTGCATCCAATGAGAGCACCAAAGGTTACCGGTCCATTAGCGAAATACAATTTTTTTTGATCCTCCGAATCTCGTCAGACGCACTAGCGCACTGATTATTAACTACTACCAAAAAAAAATCATACATATGAGATCGGTTTAAGTCCCGAACAGTTAAGTGTATAAAATTGTTGCAGGACACCTGTACTACACACGATTAGAACGCACAACGGCGCTTCTTCACAGTTCCACCGAGTCAGGCACGCCTGGCTTCTTCTGAACATTAATACACATTTGTCGCTGCTGGCAAAAGTATCAAGTGTTTGGATCGCGCGCAGGCCCCGCACGCGGCAGATCCGTGGTAATTTTAATTCATCGAATTTAGAAGAAGAAAAAAACAAATATAAGGGAAGAGAAAAAGAATACTTCGAAGCACGGCTGCACGGACCGGCACGCGTGCAAGGCGCATACACGCTGAACCCATCTATAGACTGAACAAAGATCCGTGAACGATTTTGCTTGTTAATTTAAATTTAATCACTCATTCCAGGAAACGAATTCTTGTTTAATGTCTCACGGACTCGATCGATTTACATCCCAACAACACTGCTCGTATTTCTAAACCATAACCGTCGTCATACAAAATTTGCACCAGCGTATTTTCAATTTCCTATGTAGTTCGTTTTCTCATTTTTGGGGGGGGGGGAAGTGGGGGAGAACAGCTTTGTACAGTGTATTTATACAAATGCGGGACATGTTTTCAGGATCGCTTCTGTTCATCAAAATAGTTTAGCTTTGCGGTTACAAGCATTTTTATAATTCCATCAAACACCGGCCCGAAATGTCTGCAAAGGGTAAACCGGAGCCTGGCGCGTTCGTCAGTTGGCCTAATACACTATATTTCCAATCACACCCTTCCCTTCTCGCCTTCAAAAAAGCAAAGGCGAAATGATAATAAATTTATCGATCCGCGGAAGCGCAGCCGGGCTTCGTTAAATCCCACTTTAATAGACATTTCCGGCTTGTGTTTTACGAAATATAAAAATGCTTGTAACTGCAAACCGAAGCATTTTTTTTTTATTACTTTGGCGATTAGCACCGATCCTGAAACAATGTCCCACATAGTTATAAGCACCCTGTATATCTCCTGCCAAATTGTTCCAAGAGAAGTATCCGAGGATTTCCAAATACACAACACGTTCGTTTTCCTTGTTTATCGTTTCATGATTTTTCGCTTTCTAAGCAGACATTCGGCAAAAAGAAGATACCAGACAAATCGCGTCTAAAAATTTCGTTCTACAACTTGTAAAAAAAAAAAAGAAGATTAGCACGATGATACTTTATACATGAAAATATAATTCCTTTCCTTTTTCCTTAATGTGATGTATAAATAAGAGAATCATTGGAATTAGTCACCAGCAACGACCAGAGTATGTCTAGCTTTTTACAGTACAAAATACAGCTCCTGCACATATGTATGTATATATGTATACACATATGCGCATATATATATACATATACCTAGTAACGAAACATTTCACCATATGTAAGGATATAGTAAGGGTAAAATGGCAACTGGCGTAATCCATTGGGATGTCCGTAACGATCGCTGACAATATGAACAATGATGACCATCGGTACAATTATGACTTTTCGCGTATAAAATGTGCAAACTTGTATAGACCTCTGTGTTTATACGTACATATACATATATACGCCGCGATGATCACTGGCGATCATACGCCCAGCAGGCTCCGTTCACTTTCCTTTTCACTCGATCAAAGAATCCGACACACGAAGCACACCGTGCACTGCCCTAGTTTATCAGAATTCTAGAATAATGGCCCAAGTATAACTGTATATAAACTCGTAAACACCGACGGACCCTACAATCGTGCAGCTTCCCGTTGACTTTGTGAAACTTGGTTCTGTTCGAAATTAATGCGTTCGACGAGCCTCATTACATCCTTACACATTAAAAATTGGCGTTACTAAACCTTATTTATATGTATTCAGGGCCGGCATGTTCATTTCCTTTCCCATTTTACTTCTGAACTTTTTATTATTTTCTTTTTTCTCTTTTGCTTCTCGAATTGCTAGAGAGTTCGAGAGGGAGGACCGGATACAAGATGCGTGGTATGTGAGAAAAGGAGCACAAGTCTGACTCATTACGATCTGCTCATAATCATCGTATCCCTCTCTTGTGTGTGGCAAATTAATTATGATGAAAAAAAAAAAAAAAAAAAATACGCAACTGTTGCTCCGATATTATTTCCTTTTTCCTTTTTCCTTTCTTATCGTTTGATAATCATCCTTGGTTCAATATGAGTCGCCAGTACGCGTCGAGCTAGCGGCCAGGCTGACAAAGGAGAATTGCCGTGAATGCTGACCGTATAAAAGTTTTCTTTGACAAAGTATATTTTAAGAATTCATACATCTTGCATCACAAAACAATGCGCGTACGAGATAGTTTGAAGGTCAGGGGACAGAGGATTCATGTCTCTACTCTAATTCAATCGAATGTTTATAATATTATTACCATCGTATAGTGTGTTATGGGGGGGGGGGGGGGGAGGATGTGGCGTGTATGTGTATTCATGTGACGCTTGGATGTGTTTTCCGTGTGTAAATGTATTTCTTCTTCTTTTTTTTTTGTGCGCGCGCGCGCGCGCATGTTACGGTAGTGTAGTGTAACAGCAATAAAAAAAAAAAACAAAGACGTCATAAGAAAAAACCCTTGGCGAAGAGAACAACGATGTGTAGAGGGGGGGTGTTGGGGGGGGGGGGGGGTGGGGGCGGGTTTGGGGGGAAGGAAACTAGGAATAAAAATGGGCTTCCGGAAGTTGGGCACGGGAGAGATGGAAATTCGAACGATTATGACGAAACGCGCTTTCAGCGATTATACCGCATCGACGGAGACATACGTTCGCACATCCCTACCTAGCTACAATCCCCGGTAGTAGCGCGCGCGACGGTAAACGGCTTATCGTTAAGCGAGCGGCACGGATTCCGGTTATATCCTACTTCCTGTCATCCTGATCACATTCACGGCTTATGTGACCAGTCTTGCCACAGATGTAGCATGTCTTTCCTCCGGCTTCGGTGCAGTTGCGAGCGATATGACCTGTCTTATTACAATTGTAGCAGCTCTGCATCGCGAAGCGTCCGGAGTCGTTGCCGGCCTCCGGGCAGCTGCGAGCAATATGTCCAGTCTTGTTGCAGTTGTAACAGCTCATCTCGGGCCCCTATAGAGAACAGTCTACGTTACGCCACGACGCAATCGACCCGGCCGTTAATGTATATTCCAAAGGGGCTGCTTCGCAATGTATCAGATCACAAGGCCACGTTAATGTCGTGTTGTGCTAGGATTCATTGGATTACTGGAAGGCAGAGATAAATGATAAGCATTAGATTTACAATAACCTGTTGGCAGTCTTTCGCAATATGCCCGACTCCGTTGCAGCGGTAGCAAAGATCTTGATCCTCCTTGCACTCGCGCGCAAAGTGCCCGAACTGGTTGCACTTGTAGCATTTGTCGCGACCGCGTCCAAAGGCGCCGTCTCGGTCGCGACCGCGGTCGCTTCTACCGCCGCCTCCGCCGCCTTGTGGACACTCCCGTGCGTAGTGGCCCATTCGGTTACATTTATAGCAAACGCTCGAACTCATTTTTTATGAATCTACAACAGGCAAACAACTTTCTATACTCGCTTTCTAACAAGCGTACAGGCATACGTTCGCATCCGAATGCTGGCGCCGCGACTGGATGCGATACGTATATACGGTGCGACCCGAATCCACTCGAGTTCTAACTCGCGAGGATGGAGAACTCGAGGCCTGGGGGCAGAATTTGTTGGAGGAAAAAAAAAAAAAAAAATGAAAGGAATCGATTGAAAATTTGTTAACGACGACTGAAATATTCCGGAATATTAATACGGATGTTGTATTAATACACGTTAAAACGGGCCTAAAAATGCGAAAATTCGTCTGAGCTCGAAATTTGTTGGGATATTTATCGATGATAGGTGCAGAAAATCATGATGCAAAAATATATATCGTTACACGATATTTGCCCCGAAAAGAGTTACTTAAAATAAAGGGGAAAAAAAAGCGAGGCATGAAAAACAAGATACAAGTATTGCGGGGGCACGGAATCGATGAAATCCGCGAGAGATCCACGTTTTTTTCGCCCCCGTGAGCCATAAAAGCGGTCGCGCATAGCCGGGAGGATATTTGGAGGAGTTTTAGAGTTATTTTAAATAACAGTATAAGATGGCATCGTGCATCCGTCCATACTAAAGGAGGTACGTAGAATACACGTGTCGTGTGGAGCGACGCGGCGCAGAAGGGCATTTTTTCCCGGCCCCCGGCGGATTTTCGTGGCGCGGGCGAATTTTCGCGATGGAATAAACGTATCGGGCGCGCTCGATGATTTACATGTATGAAAATCCTCAGAAATCGCCGTCCATCGTACAACGTGGCTCTATCGGCCCCCACTTTGCAGTGATGGTACGCAAGTACGCCACGGCGCGAAGATGGCATCCAAGACTGACGCCGTACTGCGCTTTTTTTGCCTCGGAACGAAAAGATCGGCCGAGGGCGAGGTGTGCACGCACGGCCTAACGAAACCGCCGCGGGCACGCCGGATGGCCACGAATATCCCCCGGCGGGGCAGGAAGATGGGGTCGGGATAGCCCGTTCGCCGTGCAGCAAGAAAATCGAATCAGCGAAGTCGAGGACCACGTGTGAAATCGCACAGAAAGAACCCCGCGGGGCACGGAATCGCGGCGGCTTACAGCAACGTTTCTTTATTAGCGGCGGCGGTGACTTACCTCCGGTGCTCGATGTATCACGCACGATAAATCCTCCTTCCGTTAGGCTTCGCCGACGCGTCGGGGACAATGGGTCCGCGGGAAGTAGTGTTTTCCCAGGAAAACTCGAACCGATACTCAGCCGGATGACTGCGGCGACCATCGACTACGAGAGGAAAGACCGGCCAATCCTAGCTACGTTGCCCGCCAAACTCCCGTTGCAACTGTGGGCGACTGTGGCGACCACACTGATGCCTTCGGTGCTCGCCGCCAGAGGGCTGCGAAAAGATGCCGAGGTTTGCGAGCCCTTTGATGCCGCCGAATCTATTTAAATCTGCTATTCTGTATCTTGTGCGGAGTATATTCGTGCCTGTTACGGAGTCTATTAAATAACCTCTATTAATAAATGCGATTGATAGATTTTTTCAATATAACACCGCTCCTTTTAGTTCCTTGCCCCGACTTAACTTCAGTCGCGACACAATAACGAACGCTACATCCCCTAGGAACAAGGGACGCCGCAGCCAACTGGAATCTCGAAGCCAGAATCTTCTCTAGCGAAATTCGATTTTTATATGTTAACTAGATCGAACTAGGCATTCATCGAAACGATATAATGCCGTTTAAAGTTAATTGATATTGAATAGGAAAGTATAATTGTGTGATAATGGTGCTAATGGTCAACTTGGACGTTCATTGGTCGCGTATCTATGAAGCTGCGTTAAAGAATCGTGTCGACCAATCGCTGTGCGATCGAAATGCATTATAGATTCGTTCAATGTGAAATGATGTTGCGTGGATGTGCAGATGGAGGGAAGATCAGCCAATCGGCACAATCATGGACGTCACTTCCCTTGTGGACGCCTATCGTGACCAACTTAAATCACGAAACCGTTAATTTCTCGTAATCCAACTTCCTTTGTACTGCCCAGTTTGACGAGCACATTAAGTGTTAATAAAAATATTACAATTTCATTCGAAACTGGCCAATTTGAAAATTAATCAACCCAATATACCCTCAACAATATCGTCAGTACAGTTATCGACCTCTGCATTCATTGATTAGCTATCTTTGGAGCTATATTGATAACCCGTTGTGACCAATTGCGTTCTACTCCGAACGCATCATGGACGCATTTAATTTGAAATAATATCCTGCGAATTATGTGTGATAAAACCTTGAACTACAATATATATGCTTTCTATAGCCGGGAGCAAAGGAAAACCGAGCTAGTAGTTGGAGCAAGCTGGAGGAAGTTCCATGACCAACAACCCCCACTTTCTACCTTATCCCCCCTATCTCGACGATCTTAACCATAATATTAGAAATATTTCGACTTTTGTTAATGATGCATATTATTACTATTATTTATATTTACCCCTACTAAAATTTATATTAACCCCTAATAAAACATATCGAAATAAGTAAAACACCCACCACCTACTTCAACACATACAAACACAACATGCAATTGTTTAAATCCTTGCATACCGCTTGTATCTACCTTAAAACAACCCTTTCGCCGTCTGCATTCGTATAAATCCCGAAGCTTCTAAAACGAATATAACCTACGCTTTTCGCAGTTCAATATATATAAAATCAAACGCAAATCGCTTGAATTAGTTACTTTCGCATGTGTGTGTGTACACTCGCCGTTTCTGTTTAAACAGACACATTCATAGAAGCGCTGTTAGCACTAACCTCAAATACACAAGGATTTTACTTAATGTTAAAAGAAAAACAACGTACAATCGTGTTTATTCCAAGGAATCGCTCGATTAACAGTATCTTTATTGTATTAATAAAACTGTTGAAATATTTGAGCATCACTGGTTTTGTAAGATCCATGACTTAGCCATTCCCCCAATTTTAATTAGGAGATCGGACAATACACCGCGACTCGTTATTAAGCGGCGGCGTTTAACTTAAAGCGCAATACGTCTCGAGAGATTTAACGCAATGTCTCTATACGACGATTTCGATAAACATCGAACATCCGACAAAGTGGCGGGATGGTCGTCCAGCATTAAGCTATTGCAATCTCAGTTACAATTAAAAAAAGCTGCTACTACGCAGGTAAATCTTTTATATAATAATGACTGAATTATACGAGCATTCGAGATCATCGCTTTACTATGTGTTTAGCCAAAGCGTGAACAATATAGAAAAGCCACGGCGGTACTGGCGCCGGTGATCGATTTGAAATCGAAGGCGAACCGAAACGCAGATAGGGAGGAGGACGGGCCGCATAATAATCCGCTCTCCTCCGGTACTGTCAGCAGTATCGGCGTGGGCGGCGAGTTCGATTGGAACGTAGTAAACGAGTACGATCCTATGTGGCCCAACGAATATGACAAAGTCGTTAAAGAATTAAGAGATCTACGGGACAGAGAGCACGATCAGGAGACCGAAATGCGTAAACGCAGGCGAGACAGCTCGAGGTTCGAGGACACGCAGGTAACGTACGATCGTTGTATGAACTTTCCCTTGTACGTCTTGAAAACGTAGACGTTTCTCTTTATAAGATACGAATGGCTGCTTTAGGCTTCCTCGGCGAACAACACAATGATCCCTCCTGAGAGAGACGAGGAAAGAACGCCAACCTCGAGAGGTATCGCCGGAGGAGCGGCTATAGCTCCGCCGCCTTCTTTACAAGAATCCTCCGACCTTCCGCCGCCGGCGTCGCGGCCGCAAGCTAACATGGGCTACGCGACATCGTCCGTCGCGGCTAAAATAATGGCTAAATATGGGTTCAAAGAAGGGCAAGGGCTGGGTAAGAAGGAGCAGGGGATGTCCGTTGCGTTGCAAGTGGAAAAGACTAGCAAACGGGGCGGGAGGATCGTCGGGGAAAGGGAGCAGCTTATGCCGCCGCCGCCGCCACTTGCTGTTTCTCCGCCACCGGCGGGATTGCCAGGTTCTCTGGTACCGTCCGCGGAGGAGCCTAGTATTACAGAAATAATGAAATGTCCGAGCAAGGTAATATTGAAGGAGAACCACGGATGTAGCGAGTTATTTGAAATGTCGTTTTATTCGATGCCCATTTTCATTGAGACACTTAAGTCACCTTTGCCCTTTGAAATGGGATGCGATAGATTCTGCTTACTTTGACAACATTGTCCGTTCAAAAATCTACACTGTTCTCGATTAGGTCGTATTGTTACGTAACATGGTTGGTCCTGGGGAAGTGGACGAGGACCTGGAACCTGAGGTCAAAGACGAGTGTAACACGAAGTACGGCGACGTGGCGCGCGTTATTATCCACGAAGTGGCGGACGCCGTTGCCGAGGAGGCTGTCCGGATCTTCGTAGAATTTAAAAGAATAGAGAGTGCCATCAAAGCTGTGGTTGATTTAAATGGACGCTTCTTTGGTGGAAGACAAGTTAAAGCAGGCTTTTATTCCAGTGAAAAGCTTGACACTTTACAGTTAATGGATTAACTTCCTACCGAACAATTTCATTTAATAAATGCAATAAAACAATTGTACCGAATTAATGCGTTGACTATCATGTAGAGACGTGTTAGAATGTATCGTAGGTTTTAAGTTAACGTTCATGCCATTACATTTCGACGTGCGTTACGAAAAGTAGCACGTTTGCCTTCGTTCTCACGAAAACTATCACGTTTCGGTTTTCGCTACGAAAACTAGCACGTTTGAGCGGTTTGCCACGAAAAATAGCATGTTTCGTCTTTCGCTGCGAAAACTAGCACGTTAGAGCGGTTTGCCACGAAAAGTAGCATGTTCGCGTTTACCCCGCGTTCGCAATTCCCGCACCCTCCCTTACTTAAATTATGTAGATTAAAATTTTCATATGTGTTGTCTTTTGGAGATTAGATGGAATTATTTATTAAACAATATTTTCAACAGTTGAATTCTTTTAAACTGCCCACGCGCTGAAACGCAATAGTTTCTGCAGTCTGCAGTATAATCCAAAACGAGCTATTCTTCCTGGCCAAACCGGATAATATGTTAGTTTTCGCCATAAATTCCCAAACGTGCTATTATTCGTGGCGAAACAGTATAACGCGCTAGTTTTCGTCGCAACAGTACGAAATGTGCTATTCTTCGTGGCGAGGCAGTCAAATGTGTTAGTCTTCGCGGCAGAAGACCAAACGTGCTAATATTCGTCAGAAACGATGGAACGTGCTTCTTTTCGTGGCAAACCAAAACGTGCTACTTTTCGTAAGAAAATTGAAACGTGCTACTTTTCGTAACGCACGTCGATTTAAACAACGTGGATGAAGTCTCCGACGGCTTGATAGCGATAGAAGGGAAGCAGACTTTACACGATAGTCAACGAATTAATAAACATTTCAGTTCATGCTCCATTTAGAACGAAATCAGGTGTAATATAGTTTGGATGTTTTTATATGTATCATATAAATTACCGATCTTCTATGAATGTAATATAAAGAACATGTGCACAATAAATATAAATGATAGGTACATGTAAAAATTCTATGCCCTACATAAATAAGAGTAACAGCAGTGGCGGATTTAAGGGAAAAGGCCCAGCTGGCAAACGTTCCGAGGGGGCCCATTTTTTCGGGAAAGTGGACAGGTAGTTTACGAAAAACGGGGCTAAGGCAGCAACTGGCTCGTCGGCGGCCGATTAAATCCGCCACTGAATAACAGATAAAATTGAATAAATACTCTCGACCCTCGATACAAACATTAATATATAAAACACGGAATATAGAAGACAGTAAAGGAACATATAGTTTTTCTAACGTCATAATGGAGTATAGTAAAATGATGCTGTCGAAAAGTGTAATAAAGCTACACTTGCATTGCAATTTCAGCTCACCATCGCCGCCGATCATCTCCCCCCGTCTCTTCGTCACATTCTCCATATATTTGCATTGTATAAAAAATATAATTAAAATGTAATAGATCGATTCTCCGTCAGTAACGTACAAAAGTTCAACAATTAGGAATTTATGTTAACTTTTTATTACTAGTCAAGTCCTTGACCGCCTCATCTAACTGACCACTGAATGCGGTGAAGCTGAAGGTCTTCATAAATCTATCTTTGCCCTCGATACCGAATTCTTGTACGCGCTTCGGGTTCTTTATCAAATAAGCGATTTTCGAAGCGAACGCATCGCCGGACAGGTCGACTAAAAACCCAGTGACCCCGGGAATCACGGACTCCTTCGGGCCGCCGGAATTATGCGCGATCACCGGTTTGCTCGTATACATCGCCTCGAGCGGGACGATGCCGAAGTGTTCGTTCAGCGGCGTGTACAATAACGCTTTGCAATGATTTAAAATAGATACTTTATCAACGTCGGACGGAGAGCGAAGGAATATTACTTTGTCAGTGACGTGCAACTCGTCGGCGAGCCCTATTAATTCCAAGTAATGCTCCACGTTCTCCTCCACCCTCTTGTCGTACCCCCCGGCCATAATTAAGTAGACTTTCTGGTACTCCTCGTCCGTCAAGTACTTCTTAAGTTCCGCCAGCGCTTCCACCGCTAGTCCCAAATTCTTCTTGCGTTCGTACCTATTGATCGACAACAATACGATACTGTCCGACGGTAACTTCTTATCGAGTACTCTCTCCAAGGAGATTATTCGAGCCTTGTCGAAGAAGTCCGTGTTAATGGAGGGGTACAGGACCTCGGGCTCCACGTGCAGTCTCTTGAAAGTGTTCTTGAACACGCCGCGCGTGTACACGCTGTTGACGAATATCTTGTGCGCCATTCCAGTCGTCACTTCTTCCAAGTAATCGAGAGGCGCGCGATACAGCCGTTTAACAACGCCTTCCGGCTGCGAGAGCAGCTGGTCCGGATGATGGCAGTAGAAGATTATATATGGAATTCTTAATCGGAGAATGGGAATGCACACGGAGACCAGGTCGCAGAACACGATCTCCGGTCGGTGTTCGCAGAATATGATGTAGCTAGCGGCGTATATCTGTAACAAAGATACGGCATTGAAACAGGCGACGGAGGATCGCGAGCCGGGCACGGAAGGTGTGCAGCAACAGCTTCTAGCGCATTAAAGCCGGGCGAGATCGCTTGGTATCCTACTTCCTACTAATATAATAAATGCGAAAGTGTGTTTGGATGTTTGTTACTCAATCACGTCACAACTACGCAATGAATCTTTCTGAAATTTCGTATACATGTAGTTTAGGACCGGGAATAACACATAGGATACTTTTTATCCCGATTGATTGCATAATTCCTGTAGGAGAAGGAATATCCTACTAATCCTACTAATAATAATAATATAATATAATATCCTACTAATATAATAAATGCAAAAGTGTGTTTGGATGTTTGTTACTCAATCACGTCACAACTACGCAACGGATCTTTCTGAAATTTCGTATACATGTAGTTTAGGACCGGGAGTAACACATAGGATACTTTTTATCCCGATTGATTGCATAATTCCTGTAGGAGAAGGAATATCCTACTAATCCTACTAATAATAATAATATAATATAATATAATATAATAAATGTGAAAGTGTGTTTGGATGTTTGTTACTCAATCACGTCGGAATTACGAAACGAATCTTTCTGAAATTTTGAATATACGTAATCTAGGAACAGGAATAACATACAGGATACTTTTTATCCCGATTTTTTTACCCATTCTGAACCAAATTTTGCATAATTACTCTCTAGAACCCTGCGGAAAATAGAGGCTACCATGAAATCTGGACATACCACCCTTTCCCCCTTATTTCACCCCCTTGACACTCCGTGATAATCGAAGTTTTACCCGGGCAACGCCGGGTACTTTAAGCTAGTGTAAGATAACGAGCTCACCATACGTATGTAAGCGAAAAGCGCGAAGAATCTACCCAGGATATGCCTGGGTAACCAGTTCCCAACGACCGTGACGGGAATCGTTCCATCTTTGGTTTCGGAGAAACAGTGCTCCGGATCGTGATGAGTTGTCACGAAATTAACCTCGTAACCCTTCCTCTTTAAAGCCAGCGCAGCATCCACTACCAGCCGCTCTGCTCCCCCGATTCCAAGGTCGGGATGCAGAAATGTAATTCGCGTCATTTTCATTGATCAGATCGCCTGAAGTGAAATATCCTCTCAAAAGAACAGCATTGGATCGCAATGTCCACAATACTGCCCGGCCTCTAGTAACACCTGGTAACACCTGTTAGACCGTCGCCGTAAAGGCTATTTTTAACACGCAAACAGGCTGATACCATCGCGCCTGTCAAAGTCATAGAAACTGCCGAAACATTAGTCGAATGTTTATACAGCGACGATACTGCATACAAATACAGCTGAAATCTCTTTATGCGGTTGCAATTAGAGGCGAATTTCTGGATAATCGAAAGCGTACGCGCACGGGAACGGTTTCGAAACAAGTGCGTGTCGCGGGGCATACTTGGCCGCGACATAACCAGTCGATTAACAAAAGACGTCGATCACCGCATCGTTCCCTGCGAATTTCACTGATTAAGGTACACTCTGATTACTGAATTTCGCTGGTAATTAAATAGATTCCGTCGATTATGTCGGCTGTCGCGAGAAGTAACTTGGGCGGGAGTGAGAAGAAACGCTTGAGAGAATCGTTTTGTCTGATGGACAGCGACGCAGATGGTTACTTAGATTATCACGAAACGAAAGCCGCGTTGAAAGCTCTGGGCTTTGCCGCCAGGAAATCTTACGTCTTGGCCGTTATGCGAATGTACGATAAGCACGGTTCTAGCAAGATTAGTCTCGATGATTTTAATTATGTTGGTGCGTGAAAGATGCTTGTTAATTACGTCGTGGACGGTGTTAATGTAGGGTGCCATTAAATGTTTCGAAAGTAACGGCGATTCGATCTCTGTACAGTGTCAGAGAAGTTAAGCAAACGCAGCTCTTCAGACGAAACGAAATATGCGTTTAAGGTGTTCACAAGTAACTCTGCAAGCGATAGGATAACGTTAGAAGATTTACAAAGACTTAACAGAGACCTTGACTGTAACTTGACAATCGAAGAGATGGAACTTATGATCAAAGAGTTTGACTCTGATCAAGACGGTTCTAGTAAGATTTTCGTACAAGTCGATTACGTTTGTGAATACGACTTAAACCTGCTGTTACGTATTTTATTTTATTCCTCGATCAAGCGGGTAACTATATAATGTCTATTTATGATTTTAGTCGACGAGAGTGAATTCATGGAAATTATGACGGATCTGGGAGTTTAAGCGGCTGTTGCTCCTCTGCTGTGAATGTAAATTGTTAATATTACCACGATGGATTTCGGGATCAATTGGGAAGAAGAACATAGGCGCACGTTGCTGGAAGGCAATGCGGTGCTGGCGCGCTCGGTGCAGTCGGTCGCCAGGTCTCAAATAGCTGCCGCCGAGAATGAGCAGATAGGGGCGGAGGTGATTTCTGAATTGGGGGGACAGAGGGAGCGGTTATTACGAGCGAAGCGAAGGTTATCGCAAACAGACGAGGAATTGAATAAAGCTAGGAGAATACTAAACATTATGCGAAGAGGTGTTTTAATGAATAAGTTCGTATTAATTCTAATTATACTGCTAGAAGTCGCTATACTCGGTATTATCGTGTATCTAAAATTCTTTCACTCTTAATAGAATGTAGCGTATTAATTGGTTCGACTATTCCGTATATTGTATGTATATATATATGTACACAGACTCTTAATTTTATTAATGTGATATGTATATTCTGTATAGAAACCGTTTCAACTTGCGTTATAATTAAAATATTCTAATGTACCTCACTCAAAGTTCGTACAATAAAATAGCATAATTTGAGCCCCACTGGTATACGATACTGAATACGAAGTACCAACTAGGGTAGATGTCCCGATTAACGTGCTCGGTCCCAATTACTGTGCTTTTGTACTTAAAGACGCCGTATAAAAAAATTCGCGTAAATAAATAAGGAAAGAAATTTTTTTAATTAACTTAAACTATTAATGTGTGTGTTACAAACGAGAAAGTTGCGTTTTTAAACAACTAAAGATTGAAGATTTCGGTGGATTTACCTAAACCCTTACCGTTTCCGGAAACGGTAAGGAACACGTACTTTACAGAAGTGAATGAATTGATAATTATCATGATTTGCACTTATGTAAGGTGTTTATTATATTATAAAAGGTTCAAGTTTTATGAAAAAATAGAAAAATGAGCACTTTTGAAACGTTTTCGTATTTTTAAAGTGAATCCGGTAATTGGGACAAGAATTTAACGCTTGTCCCTATTACCGTGACCCTCGAAGCCCACTGGCTCTCTCTGTAACTGCTAAACCTAACCTTACTTTCGTTTCCCAGAACGGGTGAACAGAAATTTATATTTGCATATTTTGCTTTTGTAATGAAAAGGTCATATTAAAATTACATAAAAACACCTCTCGTAGAGCAAAAAAATGTTTCGAACAGTTCCAAGTTGAACGACATAACCTAACCGCGGGAACGCTATTCGAAAACGGGCACGGGAATTGGGACAACGCATTTTTTCAGGGCACGGTTACTGGGACAAAAACATGTATTTTAATTTCAATTAACAAAATAAGAAAAATTAACATTTTCAATCCGAAAAAAATGCCTTAATAAAGAGAAAGGTTCAAAATACCAATATAAATTTTCACCAAGCAAAATTATAGTGAGAGAAGTCAGTTATTAATTCCGTCGTGAGCAAGTCGGCGTCAGGGCACGTTAATCGGGACATCTACCCTATATAGGTGTAAATGAAATCTTAGAAATATCTGTGTTCCGTGACATTGTAATTTGTTAATGTCACGATGACAATACAATGCACTTTAATATATGTGTGTGTGTAGACCATTGAGCTCTATGCTAACTGGAGTGCGAACAGCGCAAAGAGCAATGGCGGCCGGGCCAAGGAAGAGAAATATTGTGGAATGCTTTCTCTGTCTTACTACGGACTACAGAGGTATAGTGCATGCCATCGAGATAGAGAGGGATCGGCAAACGGCAGAAATATATCGATGCCGATATTGAGATTTTAATATCGAACTATCGATATATCGGATTGAAAAATATCGACCGAAAATATCGATATCGCGTGAAAGAAATAACGACCGAAAATATCGATATATTGCGCGAAAAAATATCGACCGAAAATATCGATATATTGCGCGAAAGAAATATCGACGGAAAATATCGTTATATTGCGCGAAATAAATATCGACGGAGAATATCGATATATTGCGCGAAAGAAATATCGACGGAAAATATCGATATATTGCGCGAAAGAAATATCGACCGAAAAATATCGATATCGCGCAACAAAAATATCGATGTATCGATACATCGATATTTTATCAACATCCCTAAATTCCATTTGAAGTTGCACAGCAAGGGAGTAAAATGGAAATTACGAAGTTGCTTTTAAGTAGAGAGTATTTACACATGGTTGAGCATCTGTTAAAACGCGGGGCTTGTGTTAATAGTGTGGATTCCTATTCACATATGAAACGCACATCGGTGTACATTGATTATATACGCAGATATGAAACATCCGTTAAGCTAGGTTTAACCTGTGCAGACGGCGTTGATGCTCAATATACGAATGGTAAACCTATACTACACTTTGCTGTTGAAAAGGGGCATTCCGTAATTATTCAGCATATTTTAAAGCATTGTCTCCGATGTGAATAACAAAAGCAACAGGAGTGCTCTTAATGGCTATTAATGTTGCAGTGATTGGCGATAGATACATCACACTTGAATATGGAAACAATTGTAAGTTGCTGATCGATGCTATTGAGAAGGGAGACTTGGAAATCGTCGAAGAACTCTTAAAAAACGGTAGTGATTTTATTATCTTATACAACTGAATGTCCGGTAGAGGTTCAATGCCCTTACATGTTGCAGCCAAAAGCAAACAGGAGGCAGTAGCCAAACTGTTGGTAAGCTGTGGAGCTGATGTAAACGCACGGAACAATCCAATATTTTATGCTTTTAAGGAGAATTGCAGAGAAATCATCGAGATTCTTTTACACGATGGTGCCGATGTTAACAGCAGCGACGAGTACGGCAGAAAAGTATTAGTGCAAGAACTTCTGCATGGTCTTTTCCATAAAATTCCTAATATTAGGGTTCAGGAAGAAATTAGCAAATTGCGTTTAAGTAGAGAAGCCAATGGAAATGATATAACAACGCACCAAACTGCTATTGGAAAAGTATACGTGAAACTCATCGTGGCGCTTGTGGAATATAACACGGACGTTAATTCCAGAGATAAATACGGCTATCCAGTACTTCACATCGCTTGTGAATACAATAAACCTGAGATTGTCGAGGTTCTCTTGAAATTCGGCGCCGGCATCGATTCCGAAGACAAATACGGTAGAACAGCGCTTCACCTTGCTTTTACAAAGAGTAATATAGAAATAATCAAGGTTCTCTTGAAATTCGGTGCCAGCATCGATTCCAAAGACGAGCGTGGGAGACCAGCGCTTCACCTGGCTTGTGCATGCAGCGATCCAGAAAGTGTCAAGGCTCTCTTAAAGCTCGGTGCCAGCATCGATTCTAAAGACAAAGATGGTAGCACAGCGCTGCACATTGCTTCTGGGAGGAGTAATCTAGAAATTGTCGAGATTCTCTTGAAATTCGGTGTCGGCATCGATTCTACAGATAGGGATGGTAGAACAGCGCTTCACATTGCTTCTGGAAGGAGTAATCTAGAAATTGTCGAGGTTCTCCTGAAATACGGTGCCGACATCGATTCTAAAGATCGACATGGTAAGACAGCGCTTCACATTGCTTCTGAGAAGTGTAATTCCGAAGTCGTCGAGCTGCTCTTAAGATTCGGCGCCGGCATCGATTCTAGAGACGAAGATGGTAGAACGCCGCTTCATCTGGCTTCTAAACACGGTTATCGAAAAACTGCTGTCGAGGTTCTCTTGAAATTCGGTGCCGGCATCGATTTTAAAGACGAAGATGGAAGAACAGCGCTTCATCTGGCTTCTAAAGACGGTCATTCAGAAACTGTCGAGGTCCTCTTAAAATTCGGTGCCGGCATCGATTCTAAAGATAGAGATGGTAGAACAGCGCTTCACGTTGCTTCTGGAAGGAGTAATCTAGAAATTGTCGAGGTTCTCTTAAAATTCGGTGCCGGCATCGATGCTAGAGACGACGATGGTAGAACAGCGCTTCATCTGGCTTCTAAGGCCGGTACCACATTCGCGTCTTGTCCGCGCGAACCGACCGCTCGCGGTTTGCCCGCGCCGGCGCCACATGTGCGTTTTGTCAGCGCGGACCGACAAAGCGCAAATGCGGCGCCGGCGCGGGCAAACCGCGAGCGATCGGTCCGCGCGGGCAAAACGCAAATGCGGCGCCGGCCTAAACATGGTTATCGGAAAACTGCTGTCGAGGTTCTCTTAAAATTCGGTGCCAGCATCGATTTTAAAGATGAGGATGGCAGAACAGCGCTTCATCTGGCTTCTAAAGACGGTTATCCCGAAACTGTCGAGGTTCTCTTAAAATCCGGTGCCGGCATCGATGCTAAAGATAAAGATGGTAGCACAGCACTTCACATTGCTTCTGAAAAGAGAAATCCGAAAACTGTCGAGGTTCTCTTAAAATTCGGTGCCGATGTCGATTCTAAAGATAATGATGATAGAACAGCGCTTCACATTGCTTGTACCCACTTGGCTAAAAGAGTTGCTATAGCCCTCCTAGATCACGGCTCCGATATCACTATTATGAGTGAATGGAATTATCCTGAAAGCTTTGCTGAGATCTTTAAACGTCACGCGGTTAAGGTGAAAACTGCAAATTTGTATGTAAGGGACAGAAATTTATTAATGAGTAGCGATGATGAAGGATTATGTGATTTTCGGAATGAATGTGAGAAAGAAGTAGCAAGCATGAAGAGTGAGAAGATCGGTAATATCTCGCTTTATGATATCTTGACGAAAGGTATAAGTGAATTAGCAATATATGCAGGAAATGAAAGTATAGTACAGGTCTTTGGATCGGATGATTATAAAATAAAATTTCCAATATACGCTACTATGATAAATAGTAATTTTAGAAAGGGGGAAAGAAGGAAAGAGTTGATGAAACAAGGTAATAAAATTTTCCATTCTCTATTTACCAATTATCTTGGTATACCACATGACTGTACTGAAAAAGTATTTAATTATCTAAGCGATGAGGATTTAAGAACTATAATGGACGCTTGCAAGCCTATTAGTGTCAGCAGTCCTAATACTGATAATAAGTAACGTGATAATTAGTAGGTACTTCATACATATCTAAAATATTATACGATTAAATAAGTTAAGCAGGAACTTTTGGAAAGTCAAGGACTGTTATAGTTTATGTATATTTTGTAATGTATTTATTTTAAAATTATGAAATGAAATATTTTATTTGCTTTAAATAAAGTTCCAATATGCAACCAATGGCTTGCCACTTGCCAGGCCTGCTTCATCGTTTCCGTGACCTGGGTGGACCGAGTTGAAGGAGGATAACCGGGGATAT
This sequence comes from Andrena fulva, assembly GCA_946251845.1. Taxonomy (NCBI): domain Eukaryota; kingdom Metazoa; phylum Arthropoda; class Insecta; order Hymenoptera; family Andrenidae; genus Andrena; species Andrena fulva. Next base: position 51,407,617 of record OX276329.1, on the reverse strand, counting down.
ATATATAAGCTTTAAAAACGCTTTGTAAATTAATAGTTTTCAAGTTTTCATTCTACTGAGAATATAGAAAGAGAAATTAGAGAATTATTTAAAAAAAAAAACCATCCGCACCGGGATTTGAACACCGGATTTTCTGTCTACCACCCAAGCGCTTGTGCTCGGTGAAATGAATTCGCTGTGGTATGTATGCACATACATATATATATATATATTGTTCAAATGTGTTCAAATGTACAACCACAGACAAGGTATAGGATAGAATAGACGTCACATCTTAGAAAAGTTCGTGTCACACGAACTGATAGCGAATTCGGTATCTCGCACTCACTCTGGGTGCGTTCAGCCGACACAACCGGTGGGTAACCGGTGAGTGATTTCCCGAGATTTTACTCTGAACGCAACCGGTTACTTACTACTTGCTCAACATGTTTAGTAACCGGTCGCCATTTTTTGTACCGGAAAGAAACTACGGTACATTTGGGATCAGTGATCACTTCAACGGTTTTTCAAGATGTCGGCACCCATTCAAAATAATACAAGTACAAATAGTATATTTTGTATTGGAGAATATACTTATAATGATACACTATATACAATCCACGCTACGATGGGGTGTTTTGACCACCCAACATATTGTTTCCAATAGTGTTTACTAATATCTATAATTCAAAAATTTATGTTCTTTATTTAATCCTATGTTTTTTATTTTAGGATGTAATATCCAATATTATAGGTTATATATTTTATTTTGTGCATTTTAAAACTATCACTCGATTAAAAAATGTATACTTACTTCAAAACTTATGCGTGACATTCGAAAATGTTCTTTAAACAAATTATTAGTATATAGAGGAACTATAACCGCTGCATAATCTTCAATTCTGGATCTAACGCCGCGTTCTCTTATTACTAAATCATTATTAATAGGTTCTGCCAAATCATCTATTAATATTCTTATTAAATTGCAATCGAACCCATCATCCAAAGCAATTAATAATGCTGGATCCATTTTTTTATATTCCCGCCAGATATACAAAACTGTCGTTCAGCATACACTGATCACTGATCACTGGTGACTCGCAACTGTTGTCTCACCGGTTACTCACCGGTTTTGTCGGCTGAACGCACCCTCTGTCTGGTGCCAGAGAATGACTTGGATTGGTTGATTTTCATAGAGCTATCTTCGTCTCGGTCAGAACAACCAATCAGGGTCGTTTTCTGGCACTAGCACGGAGTCAGTGCGAGATACCGACTTCGTATTCAGTCGTTTTGACGTGCACTCTACATTCCAGAACAGTGACTTTAGGAACTACTTCAACTCAATCACGTAGTAGTGAATGAGAAAACAGTTCCAACCGCCAGGGTAGATGTCCCAATTACCGTGCATTGGCGCCGACTTGCTCACGAAGGAATTAATTACTGACTTCTCTTACTTTAATTCGGCTTGGTGAAAACTTATATTGGTGTTTTGAACTTTTCTCTTTATTAAGGCATTTCTTTCGGGTTAAAAATGTTAATTTTTTATACTTCTTTAATTGAAATAGAATTACATGTTTTTGTCCCAATCACCGTGCCGTGAAAAATGCGTTGTCCCTATTCCCGAATTAGATCTATCATTTAGTAAAAAAATTATTTTACATTTCACGAGTTATAACACAAAATCGGAAAACAACCGGATTTTCAGGGATCAGTTACACCCCCTTAGAGTGAATTTGGGCAGCAAACAATAATCGCGTTATAATCAGGAGGAAATTCCTTACATATTCGCAAAGTTTCAGAATTTTTTGAATTGCCGGGTTCGGAATGTTCCCTTGTCAGGGGTTCTTCGACATAGGGGGGAGGGGCCCACATGCAACGTTGCCAAATTTCCGAAGGGAAGCCGATTCTGACGCCAAGTGTGCATGCAACTTAGCACCCTCAACACATTGTGGCACATTGTGACGTTACGTGTATGGACAGATTTACGTTGAATAAACTGAATCGTAAGAGGTTATGTTTGGTACAGTCGGAGATCGTAATAAGCTATTTATAATATCGTATTCACGGTAAAAACGATACAGGGAATTGGAATTGGTGTCGAATTGAATTGTTCCAGAAGGACCGTAATTCCTAGTCGACCAGACGAGGCAGAATGTTCGAAAAACGATAGAAATACAGTGTCTTGACATCTTACAGTTACCTCGAAGGGAACGTCGGTTCGAATAAATAGAATAATGGGAAAACGTACGGCTCGTTCATTCAGCGAGCTCGGTACTGTCATTTTTCTCCTTTATTTCGCAAAACTGCCAAGCGCGTCGAGTGCACCGATAGATCAAAGTATTCTAGGTGTCATGCAAGCGGACACGGATCTTCGATGTCCTGTGCCAAGATATCTGCGCGACAGTAACATCACACAAATTTGCTCCAATCTAACCTACCCGGAGGAAAGCCTAACGTCGTCGTTCGAAAAGAAAAACACTTTGTTGTGCCTCGCGTTTTACGACACGTGGTACAAGGCTTGCGACCCTAAACAATTGCTAATGCCATTCACTAACACGTCTACGTTCTACTCGTATATTCAGAAGTTCTTCTCCGAGGAAGACGAAGAGAGTCAAACTATGTTTTGTAAAAATGTTCAGGACGTAGTGTTTTCGCATAAAAAGTTACAGCCACTGTTATCGCATTTACATTTAAAGAACCCGATAGTATGCGGCCAAACGTGTTTCAATTACAAGACGTTTAATCCGCTCTGCGCTGTATTGGCTTGGAGTAGAAGTATCGACGATAAGAAAAAGCGGGACGGCGTACCCAAAGTAAACGCAGCTACCGAAGTGGACCAGAGGCCGGAGCCGAAGGATGTTGGGCCTGAGCCAAATAAGGGTTCCAGACAGGGCACGGCAGGGAAAGATACTAGCAAGGACACGAAAGAGGCTAAAAACCATCCTGCTAATATTAATCCAGAAATAACGAAACCAGAGCCTGTAATCGAGACGTCGGTGCCGAAAATATTGCAGAAATCGCCCGAAACATCCGCTTCCATAGCTTCTCCGGTAGCGAACTCTGATCCTGCCGAGGAACACGAGACCAGCAATAATAATAGCCCCCCAGCGTCGAACGATCAGAGAGAAGCGCCACCTAACGTGGACCCAGCTAATGTTTCTGACAATTCGCGTAAACCCTCCGAGACTCTTCATTCGAGTACTAACAATGTTAATAACGGGGTAGCGGAGACTGGGAAAGATGCCGGCGACGATGTCAGGACAAGTACGCTGTCGGAGAACACTCAGGATCATGACGCTTCTGGTAATCAGGGAGAGTGGAATCCCATGGAAGAGGGTAATAATTTGTAAATACGTTACAGGCTTTAGTTTAACGTGTGCTTAAGGGGTAACACCACTGTAACAGCTTGAAATAGCGTTTTTTTGGCAATTTTTCTTGGATGGAAGGAAAGGTAATAGAATAACTATACTGGAGGAAGTTATTAAGCACATATTTTGTTATTAAAAAAAAAAAAGTTATTGAGAAATATTACAAAATGGCGGCACTGATGCCATTTTCGTGAGGCATGTTGAAGTTTTAGCGCTCTGCGGCACGCAGTGTAGCTGGTGCATATTTGAATTTAAAAAAAAAAATATGACTTAAATCTACATGTTTATAGCTAGAGAAATACGTAGGGGATTTTAAAAATATTGATTTTTGTGTGATTGGTGAGCATTTGAATGAAAAACGTTCAATTTTCTATAAAAAGAGGGCAATCATTTGTTAATAAGTAATGTTTAAATTAACTTATCGAAAATCCCGTACGTATTTCTCTTGAAAATGTTATTTTAAAGATATTGTTAAAAGTTCGAATGAAAAGAATGAAAATTGTTGGAGTTATGCTGCGTGCCGTGTTGAAAAATCGAAGCAGTCCGATGCGCTTGGGGAAGAGCTCGAAATTTCAAGGAAACAAATTTGTTTCAAGTAATACAGTTTTTGCCCCATATTCTAAAAGGTTCAAAGCATCTTTTAAGCAAATAAAAAAAATCAATTTTCCGAAAAATTTACAGTGGTGTTACCCCTTAACCATTTAACGTACGGCGCACTGAATCGTTTACCACTGTTTTCAGATCAGAACGATGACCAGGCTATTGAAGCAGGTGAGATATTCGGAGATTTTAAAGCGGCTGCCTTTATGCCAGTCGACATTGCGGCTTTATTAGATTTCTTTGCAGGTGACCAAAGTTCGAGTGTACTTGGAGCTTCGGGACGAAAGGATACCTTTCACAGTATAAGGCCTGACGACGAATCCCACTTTATCACTTATTTTACTATTATTTCTATGGTCTCTATTGCCGCGTACATCGGTTATCACAATAAACAGAAGGTAAACGAAATTACGGAGCCTCTTGTTTCATTTACAGTGGAACTCCGGTGACCCGGAATGCTCGGGACTTCGGGTAGGCTCTCGCTACGCCCCGCCTCGGCGCAACTTCTTTTCGCACTCGCATCTAGGCTCGCGTCGCCTCGGTTTTTCCGTACCTGAAGTTACCTGAGCTTGCCTCTGTTCATGTGTTTGGTCAGTTGCTCGGAGAATCTCTTCCTGTGCGGTGGCATTGTATTTACTCACACTGCGCCTCGCCTTTCTTCCTCAAAATATTCTCGAGGAAGAATCCGTGACTGGGAATCGCGCCGAGGCGAGGTAAGGTGCAGTGAGAGCCTGCCTTTAGGCAGTCCCGGATTATTGGGCTACGCCTGTGATACGATAAAAACGAGGAAAATCATTTGGAAATGGACCGTAATTAATATAGCAATGTAATTTATTCGTCAACTGTTCGATGCCACGTGTCGATGCATGCGACAGCGACTTCTTTATCCGAAATATGAGTCGCGATGGCTGCTGAATGGCATTCGTAAGGCACAGCCATGGTCGGGGCTATGCGTGCCGGATCATTGGAGTTTTACTGTATAATGGTATAGAAACAATATTATTTGCATACGCTATGTTTACGTGTTTCAGATACTAGCTATTGTACTAGAAGGCCGGAGAGCACGAAATAGCCGTGGGAGACGGCGCCCGAGCACAGCTAACTATCGTAAGCTCGATTGTACGCTAGAAGAAGCGGTCACGTCGCAGTGTAATGCAAATGTTACCCACGTCATATATTAATACATGTAACGTATGAAATACCTTAAAGCAACTGTATAATAGCACTCCATGTGTAACATATTTTGTATTCAACTATACTTACGGCATAATATGAATTTATTTTTAACAAAATGAATTATTTATTATTGCTCCATTGATCGTTACCGTACATATAGAATGCATTGCCACAGAGTGATGGGATACTTTATTAGAATCTATAGTGGTAAAGTATTTTGCTATCTTTCAGTGTGCATTCACTATTCGGTAATCTTAGCTGGTATCCATAACCGCAATTTTTTTATTTCAGTAAATAAGGTCACGTATTACCTATGAATTCATCCGCATACAATTCTGCACGTTGTTATCCAATGTACACCATTTAAATAATTATATCTTTCCCGCTAGACGTAAGTTATTTTCTTACAGTATTAAAATTAATTGCAATCGCCCTATCAGTCGACTATAACGTCGTTGTAATGTCTATTGCAACGTTAATGTAATAAGAGAAGTAAGGTTGGAAGTATTTGAAAGGTAATTTCACTCTGTACTTAATCGATGCGTTTCTCGATTTCACAAATATGTTCGAACATATTAGGAAGCACAGAGAAATATTATTGTACGATTAATTACTATTGGCTTAAAGTTAGAATTCATTTCGCGAGAAATGTTATGCTTCATGTACAAACATTATATTTCACGTCTTTTCCCACTCCTTTTCGTTTGTTTCGAAACGAGACTTGGCAGCGGTCGTCAATGAAATCTGTTTCCTCAAGTCTTCGTTAAGTTATTACTAGACGATCAGTTTCGTTGTTCACGTTGCCAAAAGGTAAAAGAAGAAGAAACGAAACGGATGTAAATATAGTTCTACAAGAAGATAAGCAAAGTGGTTTTTTACAATCACGTTTATTAAACGGATAATCACCCTCGGGGGTAATATATTGATGCAACGCGTTATATTTATATTTCCCAATCTTTCTCTTTTAACGCGAACGAGATTATCCTGGTGCATAATTTATTTACATTTCAGAAAACATAACACAGTATAAAGCGAGTGGCGGTAAACTTATATTATGCATTTGTGCGGGAGGTCCTCTCGGTATAACATACATACATTTATTACAGTATTAGCTTTGAAATAAGTATAATCTTTATTTTCGTTATAGCGCATGATCAAATGTTGCAGGACAAGGTAAAGTTATAATTCTATATGTAACATTCGTTATTCACGACATTGCCCGAACGCATCGCCGTTAATGTTAATAATAAGTAATATGTCCACTATGTGCATATTAGATTTAAGTGATTTCGCAGCACAAATAGTACAGGTATTTGTACGCGTGACTATGTGTTAATATTAAATTGTTCGTCTAGATTACTATATGATCGTGGAAAATTGTACCGAATTAATTTATCAGAGAAAACACAAACCGTCCACTTGTACGCGGTTACGCCATGAAAATAGTGTAAGTTACGGCATCGAACATTTATAATAAATTTCATACAACAAAGTGATCACGCGTCATATTTACACTGCCGCTCGTAAGCATTAGGAATAACGCGTGGAATAATTGTGGGGAACGTAGCTAATTTATCGAAGGACTCTAGAAAATATCACTTCTTTTTGGTACCTTAAATTAAGAGATTTTTTTGCAAATACAGTAGGTGTCCTAATACTTATGAAAAGCAGTGTACATACATTACTTCATTCTGCCAAATGTATTATTTCTTTTGCAAAACACCCCATCGGGGCACCAACAATTAACAAAATAAATATCAATTTACACAGGATCTTTCAGATTGTATAAACTTACTCAATATACTTCGTAAGAAAAAATAGAAAATCTTTGATATAAGTTATAAATTAATAAATTCGAACTCACAGATTCTTTCTATCGGAGCTCTCTTATCTCCCATCGTAGACTGTGCCAGCCAAATGGATTTACATAAATATGAGTCTAAAACGTCCTGTACACAAGTAAACGATTTTCTAATTGTATACACACGCTTGACGAGGAACACACGTTTTGTTACTTATTATTATTTAGGGCAGTAGCAGGCGTCTTTGGTTTGTTGCAATAGCCAGTTAAGGTGGGGACCAATCCTTGTGAAAATCGAAACTCCAGGAGCATCGCCGCCACATTTATTTGCATCCGAGATTATACCTATTAAAATACGTGAATTATTTTTTGAACCAGCAAATTTCATCCACCTTACTTCTACAGTGAACGTTATTGCATTCATTTTTCTCTTAAAAATAATTCGTTACGTTAAGAATTCACGTTGTTATATGGTACGTGTTATGTATACATACGTACCGACAAGATCATAAACACCTGCATATGAACGGTACTGCACGGAGGAGCCCACGTCATTCTGAAAAATATGTTAGGTAGAGATTTTTTGTGTACATAGATGGGTCCCAATTACTGCCCTGTGTCCCTATTACGATTACTTTATTTATTTTACTTAATAAAAACGTAACGTATAAAGAATAGTGTAAAAAAAATTTCTACTTCTTATTATTCAATTATTCAATTATTGAAGTATTCAAGTATTCAAGTATTCAAGTATTCAATTATTCAATTATTCAATTATTCAAGTATTTAAGTATTCAATGATTCAATTATTCAATTATTTAATAATAATATTATTCTTATAATATTATTCTAATATTATTAACTTATTATTAAGAACAGACCCAATTTAATAATAAAATTTTTGTATATTATTCTTTATACGTTACGTTTTTATTAAGTAAAATAAATAAAGTGATAGTAAATGGGACATCCTCCCCATGATGGACAGTCGAGGAAGTTGAAAGGACTTATTTGTTGATTTCAGAAAAGGATTTTTCGAACAAAGCATCTTCTATCTGTCTAGAATTTCTGAGATTTGATTTACGATATATGGAAATACCTCACACACGATGGAATTTCCTCCTAAAACACCAGCACAACCAGAGTCGTTGTGGAAATTCGCGGGATTCACACCAGACGTTATGCATTCGTTGTGACCTAAAATCGGTAGACCTAATTTTCGCGGTCGACAGGTCTGATTGTTGTTCCTGTCGTCCGCTGCCCTCGCCGTCCATCCAACTAAGGTTCCCACTTGTCCCAGATAAGTGGAGCCTGGAATGTCGAGAATTCTAACAAAATCATGTTCGATTGGCTCGTAAACTCTACGCGTTTCTATACTCGAAAGTAATACTCGGGCCTGGACTTAGAACAGTACCAGAATCCCGCACCGAAAGCTTCGAATAACTTGACCGACCGTTTTATTTCTCCCTTCCCCTCTACTTCGCTGAAAATCACAATCACGCACTGTGACGTTTATTACGAAGATAGCTTGCCATTTCTCTAATTGAGTTTCCAAATATTGCAGCAAGTATCGCATGCCGCGCAGCTAGATCACAGTGGGAGGACTGTTCTACGAAATATACCCACGTCCTCTTCGCAACACTCGATTTTAATTTTAAAAAAGATTGCTTCGTTTGAGTGGCCCAAGGTCTCTTTATTTCACCGAGACAAATGCCCTTTTTGTATGAAATTGAATTGCAGGCAAGACCTCTTCTACGAAACCCAGGTCATTCGTTCAAAGTTTAAATTAGACAGTATGAGTCGTTGGCAGCGGCGGATTTAAGGAAAGAGGCCCAGGTGGCAAACTTTCTGAGGGGTCCATTTTTTTGGGCAAAGTCTAATAGTACAGAAAAAAAACTGTGGTATTTGGATAAATTTAATTTTTTTTATGATTGGGCCCTGGCGGGGCCTTCTGGCCTGGGGCCCAAACGGCAACTGCTCATCGGCCGCCGGTTAAATCCGTTATTGATCGTTGGCATCAGTTCTAATGTATGAATTCTAATACGAACCTGGATTCGGCAAGCAGATAGGCGATATTCTCCTCTCGAAGTTGATCGATTGGCTCAATTTTATCAACGCCAAATCGTGGGCCTGGGAGTCTGGGTTATATTCTGGGTACAGAGTGATCGATTCTGCGCTGACTCTCGCAGATGACACATCTAAACTGCAACGATCATACTCTCCAAGGGATACTTTTATTTCTGGTGCAGTTATGCTATGAAAAACAGGCATTCGCATTATTACCCGCACATATTGTTTAACCCTCGCTTGGGGGATGCAGGGCCCATGTGGATCTCACTATTAGCATTGCTTCTTGAAGAAGAGAAGGACTTTAAATCGTATCAAGGTCAGAGTAGCATATCTGTGGGCGGGTTCAAGAAGGGTCAATGTGAAAATTGGCACTTTTACGTTAGGAATTTTGCAGAAAGTTTATACGTGCCCTTGATTTTTTGTTTTTGGCGGAAAGACTGAACCGACATTTGCCATTTTTACATCAATGCAAGAGAGCAAAAAAATCACATAGATTGGCCTTTTTAACCAGTTTAAGGAAAGTGGGTCATTTCGAACTCACCCACAGATATAAGAGTATAATATAAACTACCAACCCAACGAGCTGACTGGCTGCCGTGAGGACATAGCGATCGTTTATCAGAACCCCGCTGAAAATCAACTGAGCTCTCACGTGGATATTCGCGAGCCATGGGAATTCGTGCGATTTCGTGTATTCTCCACCAAGAAATCGCGCTTCACCGGAACGGTTCGGTCGTCCGCAAACTGTGGATTGATTCGGTGGCGAAATGATGCCTTGTTGAGGCAATTGCAAAGAATATTCTAAAAGCCAGCACAGTGACTCGAAAAAATACAAGATCACTTACGACAGTTGCCACAAGTTTTGAACCTGCCGAACAGGAAGTCCAGCACCCCACGCGTAGTTCTCACTTTATCCTCCTGAATGTCCTGGTCAAAGTGGCAGATAAAAAGCTAAGAAATGACACTCGCGCAGGGTGGTTCTTAATTACATCTGAATACCGCAGCGAATGGAATCAGGAGTCCAAAGAAGAAGATAAATCGTTCTAATTTTATTCTCCAAATTGCAAAGAAAGTGGCCATTGGTCTTCCATCTTGGGTCTATTAGAAGATCTTCACCTTTTGTGGGCAATGAAAATGTACTCGCTACGCGACACGAACCAGCATCCTCCACAATGTGCAAGAAAGTACAGAAGTAGATGCGGAATTGCTTTCAAACGACACTAGATACTTTCCAGCAATTGATGAGGTACCACTGTTGGGCCCTAGCTTCGGGACATTGTAAAAGGTGGACGTTTTGACTATCCTCCTTCATTTATTACAACTGGAAAGATAGAAGCTGGACGACCCGGCGACACTTTCTTCTTCCTTGAACTCTAGACACACGTCCGGAAGTACTCTAACTTTTGGCGAGGAGTAAAGCTAGCTTAGCAAAGCGACTTAGGGAAGCCCTAGGAATGACGGAGAACGCTTACGGTGGAGTCCAGCTGGTCGCAGCTAATCGATTTCGGGGCGAGCAGAGAAACGCAGACGAGATACTTGACGAAGTCCTGCAGCTTCATGGCTTTTCTTTCAGCTGTCGAAACGGTACTGGTCTCGGTTAAACGACTGGTTTGTATAGCGGTACTATCGTTGCCCGCATCCCACGAGCCCCAAGGCTCTTCCCGGTGCCAATGCTTCCCACACGCGCGGCCTCGCAGTTTCAGCCCGCCCGAGGATGCTGATTACGTTTCTCTTCGTGTCGGTTTCGGCTGAATTACAACCGGTCCAACGGTACTGCTTACACGCTGACTGTTATTAATACCATCTCGGGTACACAGTAGCCTGAGTAATCTGTTACTAGGCATTTAAAATGACATTAATTTGAAATATCATTTCAAGTCACAATTTTCGTCTCATAATTATTTCGTTTTCGAAATACAATCGTGTTATTTTATTTCATAATTATTTCGATTTCGAAACACAATTGTGCTGTTTTATTAAATAATTTTGAAAATAATTATCTCGCATCTAAGATAATAAAATAATGAAATACTCATTCGATTGAAATTGCTATAATTCCAAATAGATCGATATTTTTTATTTTTTCGAATAACAGTATTGAAAATAACGGGCGGAAAAATTATTTCAAATAGCTATATCGTATTTTAATTTGAAATAGAATTTGCACAAGTCTGCCTGTTAACATTAATTTTCAATGTTATAAACAATTTTGCGGCAAGGTTTTTTTTACAAATGTTCACCGATCTACAGGTGTGGATTCATCTTTAAAAGCAGTGACCATCACTTCTTTAACACCCTGTACATTATGGGGCCCTGGCAATGCGGTGACGTGACAATCTGACCTCATTTTCAGAAATTAATATTTGGGGAACGGTATTTGATGATTTGCATGGAAATATAGAGTTGTTGCTTTCAAATGGTTAGAGGAGAAAAGGTCGTAAGGCAAAATGGAATGATTTTAGTTGTTTTATCTTCCGATTCAATTTTTATTGAAGCAACTTTTTTTATTCATGCCAGTCTCGTTGGAAAGAAATTGGCAACTGTTGTTCCTCTTTTATAGGCTGAATCAGATACGGCGAGTGTGATAAGTCTCAGTGGTTTTAGAAAATGTACATAGTTGTAAATAAAATTAATAAATATTAGTCAGTTCAATTTTTGGGATTTCAAGATTGATAGCAATTGATTGACGGAGGTTTCAAAAATGTCAATCTGCCCTGGAACAGTATTACTTCATTTTTGTTAAGTTGTAGGCAATTTGACACGATTTAAATTATAAAAGTCTTTATTGATTATTATTCATTACGCCGTTAAACATATTTTTAGATCTTTAAAGAGTACACAATATCTTAATTAATGTTTGAGCAAATTACATAATTTAATACGCAGCGGGTTACTTTCGGGTACTTCTTGTTATAGTCTCCATATTACAGTAATTCGTCGTTAGAATCACGACGATCGGGGCTGGCAGCGTGATACTAACGCGATGCGGACACCATTCGTAGCCGACGACAACTTCGTGTCGACTCTTTTGTTCTCTCGCACGTTCTCGGATTCTCTCACTCTCGACTGAAGGATGGTGGGGATAGTGAGCGTGATTATAACGCATGGTAAAAACGTGACACTAACGACGAATTACTGTAGTTCATTTCACTCAGAAAAATCGAGTATTTCATAAGCAGGCACGGTTCATAGTAACTAATTACGAGCATTTCATTTTCCACCCCTTTTAAGTAATTCTTAATTACACGAAAATTGGAGTTCCTTCAAATATCAGCTCATTTAAAAAACATTTAAATACCTTAACGAAATCTTGGAAGACTCAGAGTATTTATATTATTCCCTCAAATGTTTCCTTTTTAGTTTTCGTATATCTTCAAGACTCTCAGTGTAATTTACATCTCCCAAGTTTCCAGGAGCTCTTGATTTCGATCAGTATTGAAAATGAATCAAAGTCTTCGTCACACGCTTGATTTATTCCCAATTCGAAACGCGTCGAGCTCATAATTAACGATAGCATTGTGTTCATCTGCGTTCATCTTGAAGGGGAATGTTGCCTGGCATTTACGATTATAATCGAGACAGAGTCAATTGCTCGTGGAGCAGCTAGTCGATCTAGTCCTGAGTAATAGTATTGCTCGAACAATTCGTTAATTTCCATCATCGTTACAATATCTCAGTTGTTCTCACAGAAACATCCCTCTCGCGAATGGTAGACGATCCAGTCTATGTATCGCGTGATTCTTGTATAGACACCAGGGTATCCTGGCCGAGCACATCCGTTACCCCAGGACACTATACCTATAAGCTCGTATTTCTTGTCCTCGCGTTCGGCTACCAGGGGTCCTCCGCTGTCTCCCTGAAATCAGACACAGGAATATAAAAACCGTTCATGTATAAAATATCTGATCAATGATCGTAGGCACTATTGCAAATATACTGTGGTTCAAGGGCCCTGGCACCCTCGCCCCCAAAGAAGGGGCTTTGTAAAAAGAAAAGAAAAGAAAACTGGATTCTATTCTTTAAATAAATTTGCATTGAAACTATTTTTATCCCTTCAATTCGGCTCCCCCCAAGATTAAATCCTGAGTGCGCCACCGTTGTGGTGATATACAGGGAGTCCCAGAATAAGTGGGAAATATTTTAGGGGTGACTTCAGCCCATCTAAATAATAAAGAAAGTTCTGTGAGAATCGGAGAACTCAAGGAAACGGGTTAACTTTTAACAATTATATTTTGGAAAATGCAGTGAAGTCTACAGCAGACAATTTGTGCTCCTTCTCGAATCGAGGTTTACGGAGGACTCCGATTCTTACAGTTCATAGGTATAAACATATTTCCCATCTGATTTTGTTTTCGAGTTATGGTTTATTTGGTTTCCAACAAACTGTATCTGCTTACTTTCGTAAGATACGTACGAAATGACCTCCTCGCATCTGATACTACGAGGTAGTGTTTACAGAATTTGACTAGAATGCTGTGCGGAGAATACCGATCTCTGTTTGTAAACAGTTGGGAGGAATTGAGGTTTCACTATGTCCATCTAACGAAATAATTATTGCGATACAAATGTCGAATGGGACTTTATATTAACTATTTTTTATTGTTTAGATGTGCTTAAGTCACCCCTGAAATATTTCCCACTTATTCTGGGACACCCTGTATATGAGAACAATTCCTGTTTAACGAATATTAATTTCGTTATTTCGAAGGCCTTCTAGGTAGGTATGGTACCTAGGTGGTCCCCAAGTTTACAGCTTTCAAGTTTCGGATCAAGAGGTTTGGTATTTTTTGGAGGGAGACCAGGTTTCCAGACCACTTGTTCCATAACTTCAAGGCTTTAAAATTTTAAAATGTTGAGACTCTCTCAGCTCTGACGACCATGCTATATGCCTTCTAAGCATGGTACCCAGGGAGTCCCAAAGTCTACAGCTTTGAGGTTTCGGAATAAGAGGTTTCACCCATTTTTGTGAGGAGCTAAGGTTTCTAGATCTCTTATTCCGAAACCTCAAAGCTGTAAACTCTGGGACTCTCTCAGCTTTCGCGACCTGACTACATCCCTTCGGGTATAGTAAAGGCACCCCGAAGCTTTGCACGGGACGCAAACCCCTCACCGTGAAAGCACGCAGAAGCTATTCAACCCTCCAAGAAACTCGATTATCCAACTTGATAATCATAAATAGACGGCTACCTGACAGGAGTCCTTCTTGCCATCGACGTATCCCGCGCACATCATGTTGTCTGAGATCATGCGGGGGCTGTAGCTGGTGCTGCGGCACTCCTGGAGGCTCATAACCGGCACCTCGACTTCCTGCAGGAGGCAGGAGGGGTTGCCGTCCTCTTGCAGGGTGCCCCAGCCGGCCGCGATCGCCTTGGTCCCGACGTACTGGTTATCTGAAACGTAAACGGGCCCGTATGCGACGGCGGGACAGGCGAGTCGGCGCAAGGAACGGGGGCCGCGGATGAAGAACGGGCATCGAGGACCGATAAGGCTCCGGGCAACGTTCCACTTGGGCGCTGCGCTTCTAATCCACTTGCGCTTTTCATCGAGATGATGTTGGTAACGGGTGACATGGATTATGCAATTCGGTAGCGATCGTCGCAGCGCAACCCACAAACTGCGATGCGAGCGCGAACCACGGTCCCCGATTACGCGAGGAATCGTTATCTCGCGGCTGCAGGCGGGAAAGTTGCCCGTATGTTGACTAATTGTACCTGCACGCGGCCGTGCCATAAATCAGGGGATAAATGACACCGCGATCGAGTGCATTGCGTAACCATGGCTGATAAGTTGTAATTCTTCTGTTGGCTTTGTTATTGTTATGAATGTAACGTGTATCGTTCGACGCGCACGGTGTTAGTGGTGCCTATGGACAGTGGTTGAAGGAAGTCATTAGGCTGATTAGGATGTCGGATGTGTGCATCAGACCAGTCCATAAATACTTGGGTCTTTTTATTGGAGAAATTGCGAGTCACTTGGAAAGTTGATGGAAGCTTATATTGTAGGATCCGGGGATTCCCTTGCGCCGTTGATAATGATCGATGCTGTTTAATGGGGTGGAAGAAAGCTAGGAATTGCCTGAAGGTGTAATAGGAAATTATAGATGTGATCTTGATTCGTTTAGAAATACACGCGTGTTTAGGCCCGGCTGAATTTTTATTCGTAGCCTAACACATTTATAGTACAACTTGTTAAATTAAACATTCCAAAGTTAATTTGGAATTGTTTCTGAGAATCATTTTTCGAAAAATTGCCAGCAATAAAAAGTCCCTTTTGCATCCCTTGTCGACAATTTCGCCCTGGACAGCTGCCTAATTTTGCCTACAGGTAGTTATTGTCGGAAGAAAGCGACGAAGTGGTTAAACATGCGGTTCATGAATGGGCATAAGTAGATAGCGAATTTCTTGTTAGCGTAATTCCGAAGTAGAGCTGTTTATAAGAATTATAAAGCAGCTGCAGATGTAAGATCTTATCGAATAGAGAATTCAGGTTTCCCTTTAAGCTTAAAAATGGTTCATGCTCGAGTGATGTAAACAGAAAGTAAATAGAATCGAGAAAGTATGCCTCGTCTGTGACTGACTTCTTAGTCCCTAATATCCTCCAAGGATTTCAGAATTATCGAAGTGATCCAAAAATGGGAAAGAAGGATGTTCGCAACGACAATTGAAGAGCCCTTGTAAAAAACACTGTAAGCCCCAAAAATCAAATTCTATACTACAGAATTCTATACTATTCTATTTTATTTTATAATATTGTCATTGGCACGTAGAATATTTTCCGTCAAAAAATAAATTTTTTAACTTTGGGACTTACAGTGTTTTTTACAAGGACTCTTCGATTCACTAGAAGAATGTCAAGGCGCCATAACAACATACATAAATATGCAGGATGGGGTACTTAACTTGACTTAAAAAAATTACTCGTAAATTGCTGCGTGAAAAAATATTTCAAGCAAAAGTTGCACGGTATCAGGCCCGGAGAAGAGTGTTTAAAAATGTTCACCTCTTACAGACGGCAGGCAAATGGGTCTTGTGGTGTCGCTAAGGGGCACCCTCTCGTTGAGACGCAGCAGGGCGATGTCGTTGTCGAAATTCAAGAAGTTGAAGTCCCCGGTTAGTATTCGCACCACGTATCTAGTGTCAGCCCCCTTTTCCAGGCACCTGTCGTGTTCGCCGAACGTGACCTTGATCATGAACCACATGAACCTGAAAACGACACTGGAAAAGCTGATCGTGCTCGCCTCGAGTACTGGGTCGCGATTAGGAGTCTAACTAAATATTCAAAGTTATCGGCGACTGATGCCGTTTGGGGCGATACTGACTATTAAGGCCATGCTTACCCTTTGACACAGTGGGCCGCGGTCAGAACGTAGCGATCGTTTATCAACGTACCGCCGCAGTAAAATTTATTTAAATAGGAGAGCCTCGCCATCCATGGGAACTCGTTAACACGCGTCGTTTGACCTCCGACTATTCGGCTTTCCTCGTTTCGCACCCCACAGCCTAATTATTACAAGAATTATTATATTGATATCTCAGGTTTCCTCGGGAAATTTGATAGTGGATACACTTAGGGTTGCCAACTTTTATCGGGAAAATATAGTACTTTCAGAGGAAAGTGGTATAAAATAAAACTAAAATTATATTTTTTCTGCATTTTGCATTATCAATTAATTTATCGTCTGTAACAAATATGTCAATGGTTTGATTGCACCGAAAGTCCAAATTAACATATATGAGGAGCGCCTTTCATATATAGACAATATGCACTTCATATTTATTAAAAAAAATCTTCTCTGTAAAAGTTAAAGTGGCAGGAATAGAGAGAAAGTGTGAAATTATTTTATATAAATTTTGACAAACAGATCATAGACAACACTTCTTTTAAGTAGCGTTATGAAGTTTAAAGCTTAAATTCGCAAATTAAAGTTTTGCTATAGACTAAAAAAATAAGTAAAAATTGTAGAAATTTATCGATGTGTGGGGATTGGGAATGCCAGAAACAGTGACGATATTATTTGATAAGCTTGGAATTGGAGTGACATTTTCAAATGGTATTACAGTGCTGCTCTGACTGGCAAGTCTTTATTAAGTTTGTTAGCTGGAAACTGTTATTAACGAAAGTGTAGTGGTACTTACTGCAATAGCATGGTCCAGTTTCTTGTACGGCACTTGGTGGCTTGTTACCAAAGATACCGAAAAAGTTTTTCACCCTGTCGCCGATTGTGACCGCCTGGAAGTTTGCAAAACTCAAAGGTTTCGTGAAACGTGGAGTTCCATGCGAATTTAGTGACTAATTCAAACGAACCTTGCAGTATTCGCTGTTAGTATTCACAAGCAAATTAAATTAAAAAGTGTATTAAAGTATATTAAAAAAGGACCATTACTGCAACACAATATTTTCATTTTGTATATACAGAGATTAGATTGTAATTTACTCCTCGTAGTTAAAATACAATCAACGCAAGCTTCACTCAAAGGCAAGCCCAAGGAATGTGCCCATTACAAATTAGAACTGTCATTTAGTTCCCATTAGCAGTCACTTATACACTATCAGTCAAAACTATGAGACCACCTGGCTTCTCATTACTTTTCATGCTGCTGCCCAGTGTGTTTCAGTATTTACCTGCATGTAACACTGCTTATTTATGTTATAAAATACCCAGCAATAAATTGTTTCTGTATTAGACAAATTTGTTTATCAGAAAATATTGTTTCACGCTTTTATTGAGGGTGGATCTCATACTTCGTATTACGCAATTTTCGTTTGCTGCCCAAATTCACTCTGAGGGATTGAAATAGACCCCTAAAATTCCTGCCATTTTCCGATTTTGTGTTATAAATTCTAACTCGCGAACTGTACCTAAGAGATAGAAAAAAAGTTTTCAAACAAAAGTTACTTTTCTTAATTAGGACTATCATTTAGTAACTTACAGTTCGCGAGTTATAACACAAAACCCCAAAATAGCCGGAATTTCAGGGGTCAATTTCACCCCAAAAAACCCCTCAGAGTGAATTTGAGCAGCCAAAAAAAAATCGCGTAATCGCTATATATCCTCTACCTATCCCCAAAGTTTCATAACTTTTAGAATTTCCGGGTTGGGGATCTTCCCTTGTAAGAATTCAGCTGAAACGGTGGCTATTCTACTCTGCCCTATCGTTATTTATAGCGACCAGCTTATTGGAACCGTGAGAAGATCTTGGTGTACGAGCTTACTTGACAGATATCTGAGGCCAGGAGCAGGGCGACCGGCAGGCCGAGGAGCCACGGGAATCTCATTTTCCTTGATCGGCCTGTGCCCGGCGTCGTCCGTGTGAAATTTCGAGAGCCACGTCCCAGGGGGAAGGATTCTGTCGATGAAGGATTCGCCACGCGCGGCCACCGTCAGGAACGAGTTACGGACATGTCCCTGGCCGGGAGTGACTATCGCCAGTGTCCCACGGCGACTGAGGGCTACTCAGGTCGAAGAGGTAATTGCTATTCCAGAAGAGAAGGAGGGCACAGCCGACTGGTCGGCGACTGGACAGTACCTGACCAGTTCAGGTTCACGTTCAGGGTCGAATTACGGATGTCTGTTAATGACCGTCATCAGGGTCGCCGCGGGCCTTTGAGCGATCCCCAGCGCTCGATGCAATTTCGTGTTTACGGCTCCGCGGCCGGAATTCGACCGATATTCAAAACAGTAGAATGCTTTCAGCTCGAGGATGGTGATTGCCGTGCATCGATGATCCTGGACACGAATGGCGCCTATAAATAGCGCCTACAACATCTTGGGTTGCAGTTAGAGGAGGAAGAAGAGGTTTCTTTTAATCATTTATTCATTTATTTTAATTCTACCCTAATTATTTATTTATTTTTTAAAGCTGCAACAGGGAATATAAAGGACGGCGTGGCAGTTGCGTGAAGGAATGTCCATTTTTCGTGATTTTGCGACTCGTAGCGTACTTTGGTGGTGGCAACTGGGACTACAGAACCGGCGAAACAGAAAGTGTTATAAAGTTCAAAGACTGCGCTCTTAGCCTAAGTTTCAGTCCTCAAGGTAAAATAAAAAATTAGTTAAGAAGAAAATTATGCAAGAAAATTAAATACATTGAATCTTGCTTCTTCACTGGTGGTCTGAAAAATCTGAAATGGGAGTTCCGCTTATCAATTTTTCCTAATTTATGGTCATACCTGTTTGGTAACACAGAAGGCATTGTTGTAACAATTGGAAGGGAATTGAAATTCAGGTTTCCCTTCGAAACCCTGAATACCATCGGCGAGGAAAAATATTTTCGACGCAGCCACGTCAGCCTACTTCGGCGCGCCCAAAAATCAGTGCCTCGAATGCATTATGCAGATTCCACGGGAGAGGACGTTTATGACCGGCCGTCCGCATATTATTATATGCAAAGCTCTTATACAAGCCTGGTGCGTCATTTGGTACCGTTCACCCGCGAGCGTCTCGCACTAACCACGGCCCATCCGTCCAAGCTAGAAAGAGACGGCTCGTTCGATAAACCCATTAGGGTCTGGTTTTTCCACTTTCGACCAAGTTGCGACGCGTTCGTGTCATTTCTGGAATACCTGCCGTCCCGAATGCACGGCGGCTGAAAGGTGAAGCCGGTTCCTTTAATTTCGTGGCGCCACTGCCGGTGGCTTTGGTGACCATTTCGTGATACATTTGAATTTCTTAAGCCGAAATCTTAGCTCGTGCAACGGTGCAAAGAAGTGGGAATGAAGGAGGGAACCCGATCTCCATATTTGTCCACTGGTTGGTGAATTTTAAACAAAGCTGGATATTTATAAGTTGCACAGAAAAGAGTATCGGAAAATATGATCAAAGATTTGCTGGAAACCATCGATGGTTACATCGGAGGAATAATGGGTTGGCAATTTTAAAAAATTGGATGTTGGAGGTTTATACAGAGCTTATACGGGGAAGCTTATGCAAGGAGCTATTGAATTTCCATGGTATAATCCGCTTCCATTTCACGGAGGGCTGGTTTAAAAATTGAAATTGCTTGTGTGCGTAAATGTGTATTACGTAAAATAAAGTATATGCTTTAGAATATGGATTTTTATAGGTACCATATTTGTCTGAGGTGTTTTCATATATTTCTTCTATTTTGAATTTAAAATGGGATTGTGTGTTCCCATACAAAGTTACGTTATTAGTAGCGCAGGTGCAACTAAAATAAAAATGAATAATATAAATGTACCATTTTTGTAGAATACATAATTTCGAAAATAATAATTAATTCTGAATTTTATTCTACTCGATTGCTTATCAGGGGAATTTGAAAGTAATTTTCATATTAATATCCAGTAAATGCAAGTCAACTCTATTTCACGAGACAGATATACGTCGCGGAACATTAGTTTGAGCTGCATAGGATGCATCATTCATCGCTGTCCCGCTTTCAGCAGAATGTTCGCTTTATTAACTAAATCCCGTTTCGCCTGGGAACCGTTAGTGGTAATTATATTCTGGCAACGTTCGACCGCCATTCGCGCAACAAAAGGTGCGCCGCGAGTACGTGGAATTATACAACGCGCCGTTAATAAACATTGTAGCATTAGTTAACAAACGCTGGGAATACAATCAAGTGTTTATTTCTTAGAAAACTAGTAACACGCGCGAATAAATCGAGCGTAAAAGAATGTTCGTCCCACTTCTCTGGGAACTCCCTTTGATTTATCTATTCAGATATAGCAACTATTCAATGACTTTTACACTGCGAGGAACAGAAGTAAACTTGATGTTCTTAATTTAAGAGCAGAAAGAAGTACGATTCCTTTCGTCCCTTTACTATTATATCGCAGTCTACGGAACTATGTACATTATGTATAACATTGTATTATATAATAACACATTGTTTACGATTTAGAATGATTACGTGGCAAAGTCTACGGCAATCTTTAACGAACATAATATAACGAATAATTACTAGGTACACGAGTCTTAATTAAGCCAGTAAATAATGCAATAGTCAACTAGCTTGGATTAATTTACAGATAACTATTTCCATAATAGTACTTAAGCATGATTGCACTAATTACCAAAATATATATCGACTTTAAATAATTACGATTTAACAAGTAATTTCCTAGTACTATTAGTAATTCTTGCGACTCGTTAAGATACTCCAGGCTTCTTAAATATGTCAACGTATTGTTTTATTTGATATCTCTCCATTAAGTTCGTTCAGTTCCCACACAAGCATCCTTCTTTCATGTTAGCAGTGATCCAATTGAGGTACTTGGTTACTCTAGTGTACACTCCTGGGTATCCTGCTCTTCCACATCCAACACCCCAAGAGACTATCCCTGCATCGATGGAATAAATATAAAGTTAGAAGAAATTAGCGAAATGCATCGAGTCGTTTAAGAAATTTTGGCCATTTTTTGGACACGATTGCTTCGATGCCGTTTTATCCCTGTGGCAAATGTTGCATTTACGCTACGCAGATATAGAAATTTATGATGCTACAAAAGGAAACAGGCGAGAGAGTGAAACTGAACGTCGCACTGTGAAAGCAGACATTTTACTTGTTTATTTTCTGAGACATATTTCATTCATATTCATTTCAGAAGCAAATCCTTCTCGTTCTGGTTACTCCAAATTCCTACATAGTAATTTATCAAGCTGAATTCTCTCTTTTAATTCAGGCGTAATATTTTAATAAACAAGCCAGCGAAGTAGTGGCACGAACTTTCTGAACGATTTATGCCAGGGTTTAGAAATTAAGTCAGGATCTTTGATTGAAACGGCTGCACTTTCTCACGCGGTATAAATTTTACTGCACTTATTATAGGGTCATTCCACGCGAAGTCGGACACATTTCGGATTTTGGTGCAACTTGGATATATTGTAATCTTTAGGGGTATATAAACATATCTCGAAGGATTTTTCGAAATGTCAAAAATTGTGGATGTTACAGCTCTTTGAAATGTAGTGTTTACTATTTTTCCAAAAATTGTAACTGTTGAACTAATGAACTGATAAAAATGACCTTTTGGGTGCTTACAGCGCAGATATAAGAGTACCTAATAAAAATGGTTTCACTTAATAAAAACGAATATTTGACCATTTATTTAGCAATTGTTCTTAAAAAATGCAATTTTATAGTTGAAGGCACCTTTTTAAAAATTTGAAAAAAGTAGGAGGATAAAGCCCTGTTTTTCCTCTTTACGGACATGTTTTGAAAAACGTGGACGTTTTAAAATTGGCCAAATGAAAATTAATTGAATGTAACGCTGCGTCGCCCAGCACCGGCTCGACTATATCTGCTATTCTTATACAGTATTCTCGTAAATGGTAAGTATTTGTGAAAAAAATGAAAGAGGAAAACTTTTACTGTTTTTTATACCCAACATAATACAGTATCTCAATTTTTGGTGTTCGCAATATTTTCCTTGAAACGAGGGTGACCTTCAGTTTTTTAAATGGAATGCTATATACTTGATTACCCAATATGAAAGTGACTGTCAAGACAAATTCAACCATATGGTGTACTATGACCTTCAAGGCCACACAAGGTTAGGAATGAAAGAAAGAAACTCAATCTACTATTTCAATATATTTATAACCTTGCGTGGCTTCGAAGGTAATAATATACCATTTGGTTGAATTTGTCTTGACAGTCACTTCCATATTGGGTAATCAAGTATATAGCATTCCATTTAAAAAACTGAAGGTCACCCTCGTTTCAAGGAAAATATTGCGAACACCAAAAATTGAGATACTGTATTATGTTGGGTATAAAAAACAGTAAAAGTTTTCCTCTTTCATTTTTTTCACAAATACTTACCATTTACGAGAATACTGTATAAGAATAGCAGATATAGTCGAGCCGGTGCTGGGCGACGCAGCGTTACATTCAATTAATTTTCATTTGGCCAATTTTAAAACGTCCACGTTTTTCAAAACATGTCCGTAAAGAGGAAAAACAGGGCTTTACCCTCCTACTTTTTCCAAATTTTTAAAAAGGTGCCTTCAACTATAAAATTGCATTTTTTAAGAACAATTGCTAAATAAATGGTCAAATATTCGTTTTTATTAAGTGAAACAATTTTTATTAGGTACTCTTATATCTGCGCTGTAAGCACCCAAAAGGTCATTTTTATCAGTTCATTAGTTCAACAGTTATAATTTTTGGAAAAATAGTAAACACTACATTTCAAAGAGCTGTAACATCCACAATTTTTGACATTTCGAAAAATCCTTCGAGATATGTTTATATACCCCTAAAGATTACAATATATCCAAGTTGCACCAAAATCCGAAATGTTACTCCGAAAAGTGTCCGACTTCGCGTGGAATGACCCAACTTTATGAAAAAGTTTTCCATTTTAGAGTTCCTTTCTGAATAATCATATTACTTAAAAATTTCGAGCTATTCAGTTGGAGTTAAAAAATCATTAAGTATTCTGATGGTAGCATACGAAATAAAAAGATCTGAAAGGCTTAAACGGTAAACTCTGGGGTCACAAAATGTGCCTCAGCTAATTATGCCTGGCTAATCCAGATGAATGTGACTATTTTCACAATAAAAAAAATGAATGATAAATAATTTTTTTATAAAATCAAATTTTAAATCCCGAGTGAAGCCGAGTAGTAAAGCTGGTAGAAGAATAGGAGTTAGGCGTAAATAATACGAATATCTTACCAACGATTTCGAGCCTGTCGCCATCTTGCACAAGAAGAGGTCCTCCACTATCGCCTTGACAAGAATCCTGGCTCCCCCGACCAGCGCACAGCATGTTGTCCGTGATTCGATTGGCTCGATATTTCATTTTACGGCACTGCAGTAAGCTTAAAATCGGCACTCGCACTTCGTGGACTTTCCCGGCCAACATCCCCCCCTCGGATGTTCTACCCCAGCCGACTACAGTCCCTTCTTTGCCAGCGGGATCGGTGCCTATAAATGTTATTGCAAACTGACTGAGGAGTTCGATGAATTATAATTATTTCCACGTATCCGGGAGTAAGATGCTTCGGATAACAGACGTTTTGGAAAGTTCAGATGTAGGTCCACTGATATTTCACTTGGATAAATAAATAATAGAAGATGCAGCGCGCAAAATTTAAACTTAAAGATGCCACTTCGTGTAACTGATGTTTTAAGAATTCTTAGGGAAACATTATTCCTAAAGCATGGAATTTTTAAAATTCTTAAATATCTCTGAATTGAAGATTAGTTTATCGAACAGTTTCTTACAATTCCTCACCTGTTTGAGGCAAGCACACTGGTCGAACGCTTTTCGAGAACTTCACCGATTTCCGGAGCTTGAGCAGAGCGACGTCGTGGTTGTACGAATTCATGTCGAAGTTCCTATGACGAATTACTGCGCTCACTGCCCTCATTACCGCTGGTCCATCGGTGTTCACGTATTGATCGTAATCTCCCAACACAACACGGATCTTGGAGCGCTTTAATCTTCAGAACAGTGAATTTTGCATAGTTGCTCTTAAAAGCGCTTCTTTCATATGTACGAAGAAACATTTCCATGAACGTGGATGCAAAAGATGAGGGACTCACCTACGGACACAGTGAGCCGCGGTAAGAACGTAATCATTGTTAACAAGGCTGGCTCCGCAATGAAAGCGACCCTCGTAGACGAGACGCGCGACCCAGGGGTACTTGTTTGGGGTTGTAGGCTGCCCACCGACGATTCGATCCTCTTGATTGGACACGCCGCATTCTGGAAGGCAGATGTGATTATTAGTCTAGAAGTGGTAGAAGCACTTCTAGCACTTAGTAGTGCTTCCTATGGAAGACTGCTACATCCACAGTCAGCGCGTAATCATATGTACTGACTGGTGTTATTACACTAATCGTAGCCAAGTGGAGATTCCATGAAGAAACGAAACAATTTCACAGTTACGCAGAGCTAAGTTATTTGCCAATCGTACTCTCGCTTTTCTGCAAATTAAACGATGGCAGTGGCACGTTTAATCTTCTTCCAGTGTCGTTTTAGGAATTTGGGAAAATATAATCTTTCACTTGACACGTTCATATATTTATTGTAATTTTTTAACTAATATTCAAGGTTTTATAATTTTCTCTACTTGGAAGATTTGGGAGAAAGATTTAAACTAGGGTTGTTACAAATATTGAATATTTTAAGTATTCGAGTACCAGTAGACTTAGAATAATTCGAGTGAAATTCGAATAATCAGGAGTATTCGAATATTCTAATATTATTCGAATAATTGGGAGGAATATTGTAACGATAAAGAGAAGCTGCCTTGCACCAGAAAACGTTAATGTTTTTGTTTTTCTCCACCAAAACAGGTTTTGGTATGAATAATAAAAATCAAACCCGACTCGGCAGATTTACTACTATTGTTATTAATGAGCATTATGTTTGAACATTTAAATACATCACGTCCCTAAACTTAAATATAATTTATACTTTTTGTTTCAAAATTTATAACTTTATCAAAGACTAATAAAGCTTCAAATTTAATATTCGAAAAGCAAATAATTGTAAAGGCCAATATGAAAAGATAGCAGAATAAAGTGTGAAAAAATATTTCACGTTTAGATTCATACCTGGTACAATCCGAAATTCGAACACATTGAATTATTCGAATACTCTGAATTATTCGAATTCTCCGAATACTTCGAATATTCCGAATTATACGAATACCCCGAATTCTTCGAATACTTTTCGCAAAAGATATGCTCTTTTAGCTAGAATATCAATGTAAAGGAAAGGAAAATAGAAAGTACTTAGGTGTTTCTAAAACAAACTCGAATATACCAGCGATGGCAAATAAAAAATCTTTTGCTGAGTGAAATTGGGGAAATTGGATAACATATGTACATTTCCGTTCATGAATATTAGGACACCTGCTGTATTTGCACTTTTCACTGCTTTTAATTTAAAATACCAAATGAAGTAAAATTTGTCAGACTCCACTAAACTTCCAACGCTCTTCACAATTATTATTCCACACATTATTCCTAATACTTATGAACGGCAGTGTACACATCACAGTCCACAAAGCCTTTTGAAACACAAACAAGGATGATCAATTAAAATAAAAATTTTCAGTAAAATTTTTGTCGTGCGAACACCATCGCCGATACACACGAAACTGTAAAGCTAATTTGTACGATGCACTCTTACCGCAGGTGCAGTTCCGCGACACTTCCTCCTCGCTGTCTAAACTGGTAGTTATGTCGAGACCAAACAATTCGTCGAACAGGAACTTGCCCTTTCGATTGCGCGTCGAATTGGCCGCCTGAAAGAAACGCATCGGGGCATGTCACTCTTCGATGGCGCGCTCACTTTCCATTGCAAATAAAGCGAGAAGAGCGCACGGAGAAAGTGACCATGATCTGAATTATGGGTCAAGGCCTCTGTCGTTAAATCCACATTTACATGAACAAACTAGGAATCCCGTGTATTACGTGCTGTAAATTCATGTGCTTCAATGATCTTCCTGATTATTGTTCTAGCAGGAGCACCGCAACGGATAATATGGGAACACTTTGAATTTCATTGAACTTTCACATGGCGAACGACTGTTATCCCTCTGCACCACTCTGTTCGACTTTCATGCGGATATTATTGAGGATATTAGCAGCAACTATAATTTTAAATTTTCAAAGAAGCCACGCGGTGATTCATCAAACCCTCGTTCGATATTAAATTTCTCACATTCCAAAAAGAAGCACAATTCTACCAATAAAAGAATTTTTACTCAAACCCAGAATTCCTCTAGTTATCATTTGCTCGATGATCACCTCACGCTTCTTGGAGTACCATCTCATCGACCCTTATAATAAACTTCAGACAGAGCAACTACTTCACAAGTAAGATACCACAGTTAATCAGTTATTAGGTCGGTGCAAAAGTTCCTTCGCTTTATTAACCCAAAGTCTTTATTCCAAGTAAAACTATATTACAAGTTTTTTTAATCAGAGTATTTTTCCTGGCTATCTATGCCCTTTTGCCACTTTGCTAGTAAAGGTACAAGCAGGCGTAGTCAAAATCACACCGATCTAATAGATCAACTTAAGCAGAAAGTTATCAAAGACATAGGTGAGTGCCATCAAATTCACTACTCACAGTGTGATCCGAAGGTGTCGATGGATCGTTGCGGAGGAACCTGACGTCCAGGCTGGCGACATGAGCGAGGAAGAAGAGGACCAAGCCGAACATCCAAGCTTTCCGAGACGCTGTCCTAAGAGTCATCCTTCGGTGAATCACTGACGGTCTGTGGCGTATCGTTAGACGCAGAAGTCACGGTAGAGCGTCTCCCTTTTTCATTGATTATAGTTCCTAAGCACTTGACTGGTCCACGGGCGTCTCCATGATCGCGCATTCTATCGCGGGACCGCGCGTCCTCCTCTACACGTAGATCTTCTTCACCTTCTGCCCCTGAACGTCGTCCAGAAGCTGGTGGAGATCCACGCGGGACGTGGTGCAGACGCTTTCACCGTGCCTCCACGAAGACGGCAGACTGACCGACCAAGACCGAGCAGCCGTCCGACGCTGGCGAAGAAAGTTCTTTCTCTATGTCCTGTTGCTCTTCCCATTCAGTATGCGACGCTGATCGCACGTGATCCTCTCGATTCGAAATTGCCAAGATCTACGTGGCACCGTGATCCGTGCCGCGCCACTGTCACTCACCATGGGCTCCTGGAACTGCTTTGCTTTTCCAAACCATCGGTGCGCACGTGTTTTAGAGTTATCGACGACTCCTAGTCGCGATTACTGGATGGTTCATGTGGGGATGGAGGATTTAGAGCCTTCTCGTGTAGTGGGGGTAATTTTTGGCAATAAACGTTGAGGGTTTGGGACTCTTCGGTGTCTTAGTGCGAGGCCTCCAAGTGAATCTTGAGAATTTAGAGCAATTCAGTACCTGTGCTAGGTGAGTTTAGAGCTTTTGGGTGTCCTATTGACGATTTTTCTCAGAAAATCTTGGAGTTAGAGCACTTAGGGGTCCTAGTAGCAATTTTCCCCAGAAAACGTTGAGAATTTAGAGCCCTTTACTGCTCTATGTAACTTTAGAGCTCTTGGGTACCCTAGTGACGATTTTTCTCTGGAAATGTTGAAGTTAGAGCACTTAGGGGTCCTAGTAGCGATTCCCCCCGGAAAACGTTGAGAATTTAGGGCCCTTTACTGCTCTATGTAACTTTAGAGCTCTTGGGTATCCTAGTTACGATTTTTCTCTGGAAATGTTGAATTTAGAGCACTTAGGGGTCCTAGTAGCGATTTCCGCCGGAAAACGTTGAGAATTTAGAGCCCTTTAGTGCTCTATGCTAGTTTAGAGCCTTTGAGTGTACTAGTGAAGATTTTTTCAGAAAATCTTGGATTTAGAGCACTTAGGTGCCCCAGTGGAGATGTTTCTCAGCAAGCATTGAAAACTTAGAGCCCTTTACTGCTCTATGTAAGTTTAGAGCTCTTGGGTGCCCTAGTAGTCACATTTCCCAGAAACCGTTGAGAATTTAAGCCCTTGAATGTATGGCAACTTTTCCCAGCAAACGTTGAGAATTCAGTTTTCGTGTTTCATTCTTCATAACTTTCCCTAGTAGGAGTAAAAGACTTAGTATTTCAAGAGTTCCAATGATAACAGAGTCTGATGGTTCAAAAAACTGCGGATTAAATATCTGAATTTTATTGGTGATCGTGAGTACGGTGGAAGTACTCGTCTGCAGTGTCTCCTCGAAGGAGCCTGTGTCAAAAACATCTGCCCGTCGATTCGTCCCACCCACTCTGCCCAAATGGAGACACGCTTTCGGTGACTCTTTCGAAAAAATTTCTCTTTTACTGGCCAGCCGGGCCGGCGAGAACGTGGACCTGCTCGCCTTTGACAAATGAAACTGCCCTGGGACGACAGAACGACACCGTGGAAGATACGTTCTATCACCGAAGGGATTTTATTAAAAAAGTTCGCCGTTGCACGAAATATAGTTTCAGAGTTTCACAGTTGCCCCGAGCGCGTTTCGACCCGTCACGTGCCCCTCATGACATGCGACACCAGTTCTGCCTCTCCCAATTATCTTTAGAATTCCTTTAATCCAGCAATTCCTGAGAGTTTCGTCAAATCTGTTACTACGTTTCGTGACCTTTTCAAATGGGATCACCGAACCAGTTCTTTGTTAAATTCGTTACGTAAACTTAGAAGAGGTGGCACGAATTCAAATTGATAAAGCTATCACCTTATTCATATAAAATTTAAACAATTTGTTGGAAATGATAATATACAATTATTCTGTGACAATGGAAATAATAATTGCAATTAAATATTACAATTAGTGGCTCCAGTTGCCACTGCAACTATAGTATCACGTAACACCAACGAATCTATTTTGCTTCATTTTCAAGAGGCGACGCTAAATGAATGGTTAACGTGAAAATCTGTGGCATTAATTGCCATTAGATTTTTCCACAGTTTCTATTACCAGAACAAGCTTTCCCTTTTTTCTAGCAGGGCGTTACAGCAGAGAAGAGCACTTCATTTGATCCGAATTTGAAGAACCACTTTTCCTGCTTCAATTCGGGAAGGATCAGGAGTCGATGGTAACGGTCTGGAGGTTTCACTAACCCACATTCACCGTTGAAAGCAAAACGTTCCTGACCCGGTTTCCGTTATTGCCCGTTCATCTCGATCGAGGACTGCTGTTTATCTAACATCGTTCCGTGATGTCCACCTTTTTACAGAGCCGACTTTTCGGCGACCGTTACTTTTTACCGGTTCCCCCGGGTCCGGTGTTTTCTCATAATTTTTCCACGTTTAAAAAGAAAGTCGACACTTCAGTCGCCAGTCGAGTTGAAAATCAAATTTGCAGTTGGATCTGCATATTCTTTCTTCAATTCTCAATTACCAATTCAAGTATTCCGTTAAAATTGCAAAATTAACTCAAATAAACTTGTAAATAAACTAATTTCTTTATTTTCATTACGAATGAATTTGGTTGTCACATTGAAATGAATTTTGTGGCTATCGGTGAGAAGTAAATTTAATATCCAAATATCTGACGAATAATACTACGATATTGCGTAAACGCATAGGACGTTGGAACTCAAGTTAATTGGCAAACATATTCTTTATTGAACAATTGTTTTCAAGAGAAGTACGACACCGTGGGAAGTCGAGACTCCTTTATGTACAGAGGACTAGATTACCTTAGATAGGTGCAACGAGCTAAATATTAAAATAAATAAATGATAAATCGATGGTGGGCAGCTCGCGAATATTTACAGGCATATCGAAACATGAGAGCTTGCGATGAAATAGACTATCGTATGTAGGGTAAACCAACCAGTAATTGACCGCATACCAGTGAATGACCATTAGGCAAAGAAATGTCAATTATAAATTTAAAAATTATTATATTTTTATAAATGGAGTGTAGTTGCACTTTTAATATTCCATATTTTTAGTTACCCGTATTAAGCAAACATTAATAAGTACAATTCTTATTAAAAGTATGCGGTCATTTACTGGGCTTCTCATTCAACAATGCGGTCATTCACTGGTTGGTTTACCCTACTTTAAGTTAATACTGATCGTACTGGTTCGCGGAGATAGCTTAATAGAATTAAATGGTAAGTTTCTTGGATAATGAAGGGGATCAGATGTTAGTGAAGTTAGTGGCGAGGGGGTGGACATACGCATTCGCCATCGAGGTGGTCTTTCAGCCAGCCGAGGTAATTGGTCAGCTTTGTATAAATCCCAGGGAATTTCGGTCTTGCGCAGCCGCGACCCCATGAAATGATTCCTGCGCAAAAGATAATATTGAACACTTTCCTGCAGTTCCTGCACCACACTTTTATATTTTCTATAGTTAAGACTGTTTCTTCGAGTTTACCTATCACTTCCAGGTGTCCGTATGATCCTTTTACGTGTAAAGGGCCACCGCTGTCACCCTTCAAGCAAAGTACCATTTTAATCGCAGGAGAGTACTGCCTTAAGGAGGTTTCAGAAGCCAGTCAGTGTAAGTCCATTAGCATTAAAATCGAGATTTACACTGTTTCTCCTCTGAATAATTTTGTCTAAATTCCGTGGTCAATATTAGTACCGCCATTTATTCTTTACGTATGAAAGTAGTGATTTAATTTCGTAGTGACGTTTTCAGGGAAAGTTGAAATTACACTGATTGGTTTCTGAACCCTCCAATTAACTGCACTACAAATCTGCGAGTATTATTATTAGAGATGTACCGACTAGTGGCCGACTAGTCGGTTAAGCCGACTATCCGGCCACTTTTGTAGTCGGCGACTAGTCGGCTTCTTGGGGGCCGATTAATCAGCTAGTCGGCTAGTCGGCCAAAACCCTAGTCGGTACATCTCTAATTATTATTTATAATTGTTTGAACGAGTCGACATGTTAAACAATATATAAAGCATATGATACAGAGGGATGAAAAATACTTACAAAGCAAGCGTCAAGTTCGCCTTCCAGATAACCAGCACAGAACATGTTCTCGGTGATTCGATTCTTCTGGTACCCTGCTTGATCACACTCTTCCTGAGATAGAATTGGAAGGTTCACTTTCCTCAGTTCCTCGCTGACAGGTGCGTTCTCGCTGGTTCGACCCCAACCAACCACCGTGGCCGTTGCTCCTGTGTAGTCGATGGCTTCTGCAAAAGCACATCGTATTTTATTCTGCTCCTAAACTGTACGTAATCGTACCAGAAAAAAATGTTATTCATAGTTTAAGGTGTAATAAATATACAGTAAAAAGTTCAACTCAAAAATCTTTCATTAGGCCCATAAAAAATCCTGAAAAAGGTTAACAAAATCGCATGTCATAGTAGAATATCTCCTTACAGTGCGAAGTAGATTGGGACGTTCATGGTCAGACAAATTTCTGCTACGCTGGCGTTCATCAATAAATATTAGATTTCTTCAATAAACTTGCAAAGATTTCCAAAATTATTCTTATTTACTTCTGAAGAAATAGCAAACTGATTGGTGGGTGATGTTAGCTGTCCGGAAATCTCTTTTTTAATACACCTACTTGTACTTTTATCAGAAAAGTGGGAAAGGTCAGAGATAGCTAAAGAAATTACTTCGAATAAAAAAACATGTAATATATTTTTACTTTTAAAAAAGATTTTGGTTCAATAATCTAATATTTAGACATTTCTGTGTTTATGTTTGCCTTTATGTTAAAGTTGTTCTTGCTGAACTAACCAAATATATTCTGTGTTCTACTTGTTGATTTTAATTTTTTGTAATTTTTAAAGTGGAAAATACTTACTGTCTTCAGGTAAGCAGGCGGTACGGACAACTCCATTCACATCCACCGGTCGATCCATCTCGATGACAGCGATATCGTTGTTGAAGGTGTAGGAGTGAAAGTTTTCGTGGAGAGTCACTGACTTAATTCGACGAATTATGGAGTTTTGATTCCCATTGGGGCGATTGTCAGCTAAGACAAGCTTAATGCTTTTTGTGTCGAATCTGGAACAGGTGTAATGCTCCTATAGAGATGTTTAATAGTATTTCGTCTTACTACATTATGGAAAATTATCCTAGAATCTGTAACAGAATTTTGTACAGCAATTTCTGTGGAAAAACGTTGATCTTAAAGAAAAGTCACCTTTCACTTCCACTGTTTACTGTCTCGAGCTTCAGATTTAAATGGACGAATAAAAGTTAAAGAAACAGATGTAACTAAAGGTGTTTTAACGTAATCGCAAATATACTGTAGGTACTAAAAATATATTGACAGAAAAAGAATTAAAATACCCAATAGTAACTATTGTCAATTTGCAGATAAGAAGAAAGTCTCTTTATATTTCACATTAATAAAACCAAACAGTAAAGTAAAGCAAGATTTTATTTAATTTTTAAATAATATTAAATAACGTTACTTTAAATAACATTAAAATAACTGCAAAGAATCTTTTATATTATACTCCATTTTCAGCGAAATTTCTCGTCGACAAAATTCCATTAATATTATCGCGCATTTAATACCTGAAAAATGTTGAAAGCTACCCCCAACAACGTGATTCTTCTTTTTCTAGAATACATTTTACCCGGCTGGGAATATTTCTCGTGCCAATACTCACCCTTCCATGCAGTGAGCTGCCGTAAGCACGTGCCTTCGAGTGATTAAGCTGCCCGCGCAATAAAATGTGCCCTGTTTGCTCATGCTAACTATCCAGGGGTACTCGTAAACGCTGGCCACGTTTCCACCAACGATCCTTATTTTCCTGCCCACCCCGCAAACTGCAACAGATGCGTGCGAATTCGTAGCGTGGTAGGATAAAAGGTACAGTATCTAGAAGGGATATAGCGAGGTCGTAAAAGCTGCGAGAGTTCCATAGTCTACAGCGTCGAGGTTTCGGAATGAAAGGTTTGGCATTTTTTAAGCAGAAAGCTAAAGAAAATGTTCGCAAACGCGGTTACACCATCTCCTCTTCTATCCTCGAACAAAGCGGCAGTTTGAAGAAGAATCGGGACACTTGCGTTGCGAATGGCGCTTGCGCAGCTGATTGCTCTTATTCTAGCTTTCTTAGTTACCACAGTTGTCGCAGACGTTCGGTCTCTTTGAATGAATCGAGGGCGATGAATTGAAATCAATATAAGACTCTTCGTCTATCGGCCTGAGATCGTCGAACCCCGCATTCGTGATATTATAGTGCACCTGAGCGTTCGACGTGGGCTGATTCTGTCTGCCGTTCGGTGATACCTAAAAAAAAGGAAAAAGAAAAGTGGTAAAACCTTAATTGCAATAACAGGTAGCGATAATAGTAGAAACATAATTTTAAATTTTGAAAAGAACTGTATGCTTCGAAGTATGAAATATTGAAAAGATGTTCAAATAAACTGATTAGAAAGATTGAGGATGAGTACGCTACCACACTGTGCAAGCGAAGTAAATTTCGAAACTCTACTGTAGTACTCAAAATTGAGGGACTCGGTTACAAAATTCTATGTCAATTTTTAAACTTGTCTCAACAAAATTCTGGAATGATTAATTCTCTACTAATATTTACCCTATTAAAAAGTTCCCAGCACGTCAGCAATTCAATCAATATTCTTCATAAATTTTTGGCACGCGTAGATCAAAAGTTTCCCACCTTATAATATAATCATAAAACGGTGGCATGTGCCTTTTTCCCACGGAAAGATTGACAAAACCTCCCACTACTATTCAGATTCTAAGATCACACCTAAATTTCACAAAGTCTTCAAACGTTTTTATTCATGCAACATCATTCATTCATCTTTCTCTCATCCCTTGAGGAACTAAACAGGGACCGCCCCCAGAAAAGTATAGTTGACTATACACATATAAACTAAATAACTAAATAAAGTAACTTCCCTCCAAACACCCCTAACTAAATTAAGTGTATCGCCCATACAACAGCTACAATTACACACTACTTTCCTTCAACCCCCTTTCACATCCACAGGCCCACGAAAACATCATCCTCAAACCTGAACCCCGGACATCCCCCAAGAAAGAAGCTACAGACCGGACTTAAACGCGAAAAAACCGAAGTGCACGATTAACATCGACCACTTTCGACCGGAGCCACCGCCTCTCACCAGATGCAGAAGAAAGGAAGATCCGTAAGACTCACCACCCGCGGTAGCGCGTAGGCGCAGCAGCCTATCCAAAGTAAGATGGCGAGTTTGCATCGCATTGTCGGCGGGGTACGTCGTACAGCGTGGCTTCGTGGATGGTCGCGTAGCAGCGTGGAAGATCCGCTGGCAGGCAGGTGGAGCAAGGCAGGATCCTCGATCTGGTGCAGGCGATATCCGCGGCCCGTGCAGGTGCCTATGGCCAGGGCGTGAAATGTCTAAAAGTACCGTGACCGTTTTGCCGTTTTATAGTAAATTATAACTATCGAGGGAGCGCGGCCGCGCTCCCCGGTGGGGATCGTCAGCCTTGAGTGGTGCGTTTGCATTGGCAGATGTTGCATGTGACAGCGTTTAAATCAGCCGCGGAGGCCCGTGTACGCGGCGTAGTCTTCGCCTGTACAGACGCTTGCCCACAGACACAATCAGCGAGAAGCTAATGTCCGTGTGGCGCGAGGCGAGGCTGTGCTGGTCGCAATCGAGCATCGACCACCAGCAACGACCAATGTCAACACGGGCCACCCACTCCTCCCGCCTCCGCCAGGTCGACGGGCCCTTCGCGCCCGTGTCCTTCCTTCCTTCATTTCGGAGGTCCCAGCGGACTGGATCAATGTCAGCGGTTTCGTCAGAGGAAAGCCTCCGCGCCTCCCGCGGTCCTCTTCTGCCCCATTGTCTTCGTCGAGCGGTGTCTGGGACTCGCGGGGGCCCGCGGAAGTCCACGGAAGGGGCGTCGATTTGTCAGAAGTATGGCTTCTTTGGGCAGGAATATTCTTGTGCACTCGATGGTGCGAGGCGGAATTTCGTTGGGAGTATTGATAGTGGTATTGAATGTGTGATGAGAAGGTTCGTTTTATTTTTTAGGGTTAGTGGTTGGTAGGTTTTAGGATTATGCCTTTGTTAGTTGTTGCTATGTAGGTGTAAGGTCTGAGGTTTTGAGAGGGACTTTGGGGAACGTAATTGGGACTTGGAGATTCTGTAAGTCTTGGATGTTTGAAGGGACTTTGGGGACCGTAATTGGGACTTGGAGATTCCGTAATTGGGACTTGGAGATTCCGTAAGTCTTGGACGTTTGAAGGGACTTTGGGGACCGTAATTGGGACTTGAGGATTCTGTAAGTCTTGGACGTTTGAAGGGACTTTGGGGACCGTAATTGGGACTTGGAGATTCCGTAAGTCTTGGACGTTTGAAGGGACTTTGGGGACCGTAATTGGGACTTGGAGATTCCGTAAGTCTTGGACGTTTGAAGAGACTTTGGGGACCGTAATTGGGACTTGGAGATTCCGTAAGTCTTGGACGTTTGAAGGGACTTTGGGGACCGTAATTGGGACTTGGAGATTCCGTAAGTCTTGGACGTTTGAAGGGACTAGAATTTCTTTGGAGACTTGAAAATGACGGAAAGACTTTATAACCATACGTGATTATAAAAGGGACTTACACTGGCGTTCAGAACTATTAGGACACCTGTTCTGTGTGGAATCACTGTGG
The DNA here is from genome assembly GCA_946251845.1 of Andrena fulva. Taxonomy (NCBI): domain Eukaryota; kingdom Metazoa; phylum Arthropoda; class Insecta; order Hymenoptera; family Andrenidae; genus Andrena; species Andrena fulva. The sequence goes on along the minus strand of OX276329.1, from coordinate 51,371,595 downwards.
AAAATATTGCAAATTTATTGAAGAACTCTAACAAGTTAAGTTTTACTTTATTTGGTATTTTAAAATAAAAGCAGTGGAATCTGTACCAAATATAACATTTTGTGCAAATACAACAGGTGTCCTAATACTTATGGACTGCAGCGTAGCTGTCTTAAACGATGCTACATATTTAGAAGCCATTAAAACATTAAGTTTCTGTTAAAATTAGAATCAAGAGGTATCAAGTTTTCTTATTTTAATATTACAATATTAAATTCTTCACTGCGATGGACGTTCCCTAAATTACATGCAGCAGGTATCCAAGGAATTTAAATCCGAGTATACGAGTGAGTGGATGTTTCCTTTCCATCTCCTTCAATCTCCACGCGCAATCGATTACGAAATGCAAGCAAGCACCTAGACTTCCCGAGGCTACAGAATAAACTCTAACAGCTTCCCAATTAAGATCTGATAAAATTTACAATATAAATTCAAACGTGCAGTCGAAACAAATCTGCGTTTCCCAGAAATAAGGACCATTATCTGTACTTGAAACTTAACTCCACTAACGAACTTCACGATACGAAAGACTTCCTTTATGAAATGAATTATGCATCGTTCGCATTATCCCTTCGACGGCGTAGAAGAACTTTGCGATTAAACGGAGGCAAAGATTCTCTCGGGTCCATGGAGCAGTTTCGCTCGAGGCGTAGGCAGTGAGCGTTTTAGTAGAGGTTCTAAGAAGTTTGTGGCACCACGGTGATATTACTGGTGGGTTACTATTGCGGTGGAAATGGGGTCAATGTAACAGTGGCTCGCCCTTGCCTTCAGATTCGTAAGGCTAAGGCAAACATCTAACTAGGTACAGAGGAAACGATCGTTCCGCTGCTTTTTACACGCTGCTCCAATCCTCCGGACGGATTTTGTAACACCATTGGCACTAACGACGCTTCATGTTCAGCTAATTACGCAACATGTTTTATTCAGAGCTAGGCATGTGTGTATGGTAAATACTGTATCACAAATTGGACATGCTGTTTGGAGATCAGAAGAATTTTCAGGCTTGTGAAGTGATTTAAAATTTAAATAAATGAAAAATATGTCGTTCCTTTAATTTAGGAATAATAAAGAAGCTCAGAATTATAATACTTTATTTAACTCATTACAGAAGAAAAAAGAGAAAAAACCTTATTTGGCACATGAACGACCAAATTTCTGTTCATGGTTTATTTTTTTCAGTCGATTATTTTGTGATTGACGTAAGGATAGAGATATTCTAATTTTGGTTGATGCTGATGACTGGACAAGCATATTCCTTAGAGGTTTAGTGAAACGACTTATATTTTAAGACATTTATTACCCTCTCATAACTGAACCTTGCAATTTAACACGTCGAGCTTCGCATGTTGTAATTGTCATTTACAATTTACTCAACGCTCCATTTATCTAATAATGGTCCCTGAGAGGGAGTGTACTTTAAAACTTACAAGGTCCCAGAGGTAGTTACTATCGAGGTAATTAGTCGGCTGAATCATTCTCTTTATCTTACGCAAGGTTGGTTTATCATAAGTAAATTCACACTTGGTTAGCTTAATCATCGAATCTTTCGAGGCGAATAACAATTATCTTCTATTAAAAAATCTTGCCTCTACATTATTCGAAATTCTGCTGGTTGAATTCGCGAAAATTCCACGTCTACACAGAGCAGTCGACGATTCTTGCTTTCACTGGGGAGTAAATTTCAGACGCTGATGCAAATTGTGAAGTGTTCCGGATTTTTACAGCGTAATTTGCTCGTCACTGTTGATCGTTAACGATCCTCATTGTTCCCCTTCGATTTCGCCCATAATTGGTACGCGCAAATTGGCATACCGTTACGTCCAATATTCTGCGCGGAGAAGAGCGATGGCATTTTAGGTCACGTTTCGCTTATAACGTCGTTCCAGTCATCTTGCTGCTGAAATTTATTGCTTTCGTGAGAAGCTGCACCCCTCTCGCAGGGTGTCGATGCAACCAGCTCCACGCGCTTTGCAGTGGCAGACATGCGAATACCTGGAATTTACGTGGGCAAAAATCGTGGAAAATGGTACTTGTTGTTTGGGTGCTACTGCAAAATGGGTATCGCTGACGTCGACGAAAGTATTGGGTAATTTATGCGCGTCGTCTGCTTCTTTCATCGGCTACCTCGTTTCCAAGCGTGTGTTTTGGATTTAATGTCAGTTCGCAGTATAAATTTTAATACACTTGTTCGTGATTTATCGCGACACGCTTATTGGTTTTGGAATTTGTTTACTGAGAAATTGGAGATCGTAAGGATTGGGGAAATTTAAGGAAATTTGTCTTCCACTGTGGATGGGTTCGGAATTAAATGTCTTCTGGGAAGGAAGATGTCATGTTTGATTTGTTATACTTTCGTGCTCAAGATTTCTAAAGGAAAGATTTAAGGGACATAATATTCGTGTAGAAGATGTGAAAACATAGGTGTCGAGTATAAATTTTGCCACAAATAAACGCATAATTTAATATTATCGTGTCTTTTTATTTTGCTTGATAGTTGCATTGTATTATTACCGTTTAAGAAGCCCATAAATCTCATCGGCCATATATTTAATGAAACAATGAAACGCATTTTGATAATCTGATTACAGCGTTCACGAATAAAACCTGTCCTCAGCTGATGTGGGCAGATGTTTTATGGGCTATTACAGTAATCCACTTGAGGCTTATCTTGTCCGTGAAAAAGCTTGAAATCGTGGTGACGATCTGACCCTGGCGATAAGCGTAAATAAGGCAGGGCTCCTGATAACGTTAGTCATACATCCAGCCAATAAAGCAACGGCCCACCCGCATGAGGGTGCTGTGACCCATATACCTTGACCCACTGTCACGGGTTACAGGTGAGATACACTCGTCTGTCCTACATCAACTTATCTTGTTCTCCCGGCATTAACTAGAACTTTGATAAGTCGACTTACATAAAACTGTTGTCGGCGAGTCTCGTATAAACGAGCGATGAACAATTGACAATAAACACTGTCATCCTTCCAGCAGCCATACCTACACTGCTGCTCCTAAGTATTAGGACACCTGCTGTATTTGCAGAAAATTTGACATTTGGCACAGATTGAATAATTTTCACTGTTTTTAAATTAAAATGCTAAATAAATAGAATTTGTTAGAGGTCTTTAATTTCGCGACGTTTCGAATAACTTCGAGTTACTAGCGTCTTATACATATATTTATTCCTTGCAGTTAGATTAGCATTTGATAGTAAATACATCAATATTCGAGTAACCCGAGTAATTCGAATATTTACGAGTAAGTCGAATAATTCGAATATTTACGAGTAACTCGAGTAATTCGAGTAATTCGAATATTTATGAGTAACTCGAGTAATTCGAATATTTACGAGTAACTCGAGTAATTCGAGTAATTCGAATATTTATGAGTAACTCGAGTAATTCGAATATTTATGAGTAACTCGAGTAATTCGAATATTTACGAGTAACTCGAGTAATTCGAATATTTACGAGTAACTCGAGTAATTCGAGTAATTCGAATATTTATGAGTAACTCGAGTAATTCGAATATTTACGAGTAACTCGAGTAATTCGAATATTTACGAGTAACTCGAGTAATTCGAATATTTACGAGCAACTCGAAAGTGGGAGATCTGTTTGAATATATTCGAATAATTAAATAATTTTCGAGCCGTTTGAGTTTTTCAAGTATTACCTAGCTCGCATTATTTTCAAACAGTTCGTTTTAACTCGTTTAAGCAATCTATCTTTAACATCGTTAATAGCTGACTAATGCTGTGAGTCTGAAATCTCTAATGCATGGTAGGCTTTCCTCCATGCCTCTCACCTGTGCTTGCGTCCTCTTATACTTTCTTACTCATGTTCGCATCGTGGGCTCACCTTATTTTGTTCTTTTTTTCACTTATGTATCAAAGGGCTTCCGTTAATAAAATTATTATTATTATTAACTTCGTCTCGGAAAATTCAAACCCTCGATTCAACTCGAGCAGTCGAACCGAGTCCAGCCCAGCTCGCAAATTCCCGGTACTCGCACACCCCTGCCATACCTCAGAGCAGAATTTTCCACAAACCACGACGAACCGATTTCGCCGTACCAGTTCCTTGCCCCCGAACGAAGAGGAAAGAAAGAAAAGGGAACAGGAAAGAAACACAGGGGGACCAACGCCGTCGCCTGAAACGGTCAGGACACCACATCCTTAGCGAACCGGTATCGCGGGTATATGGGAGCCCGGGCGATGTTCACCCGGCAGTGTTTGTCCGTGGCAAATTTACATACGGTTAGCCTAAATTTTCACTCCGACTACTCGCCCGTCCACTATTCCGTATAAATATAGATGTGACGGGCGAATCGAAGTCTTGTGTGAAAGTGTACGCCGCCTTGGCAGGAAGTGTATCGGCTCGAATCAAATCGGTGGCTTCTTTATTCGGCGCCGAGGTGTCCATCCGTCCGCAGTAATCCCGTTCCCGTGCAACCAGGATAAGGTGTTCAGTGATAACAATGTGCACACGGCCGATACTCTGCGCGCTCTTGGCGATCACGATGGCGTGTGCCGTTAATTGCGAGGACGTAAGTAACTGTCCTCAGCCACTCCTCCACGGTCGTTCTTTGACAGTTAGTCAGAGTTTACCGCCAGCCACGGGGTTCGCTATTGTTCGGCGGATAGCTGAAAGGAGATAGGATAAGATAGGTTTCGGAGCAGGTGGAACGAAAGTCTTCTTCTTTGGAACAGTTGGGTAAACAGAGTCTGCTCTATGTGGTGGTTTTTTGGGGGACTTTATGTGACGAGTAATGGAATGTTGTTGGATCTAGGGTAGGAAGATAAAGGGGCTTGTGTCTCTACTGTTTGGAGGAAGAGTGTGCGAGTTCCTGTGATCTTGGATAGCTGATGAATTTGAGAGAGTTCACTTGGGGTGTTTATTCTTCCACTTTGCATAGTTGCGGTGTTTTATGTTGGCAGTGGGTAACGGTAATACATTTATAGGAATGTTGTTTGGTACTAAAACCACTTCATCTGGTGTTTAAAGTGATGTTTATATGCGTTCTATTTAGTTTACTCTTCGAGTATGCTGTAATAATTGTTATTCTAGCTTTCTTTAACCAAGAAATCTATATCAAAGTTTAATAATATCAAACTACTACTACACCCAACTGTACGAAAATAATTTCTCCAGAAATGGCACCAATTTGTACCCAAATTTTGCAAATTAAATTTTAATATAATTAATCAAATCGTGTAACTTTTAATTCAATCTCTATAAATTCTATCGAATTTTTAATCCCCAAATTAAATTTAAAAATAATTTGAAAGAAATAAATACTGATTGCAGCCACAACCTCCCGTCATCAGCACTGAAGACAATTTGAATATCACGTTAACCAACTCAACCGTCGTGGACGATAAAAATTTTTGGGAATGGTTGTACGGTTTCGTAACTGTAATCGGGCCCACACCAGCAGCAGCAGCAGCAGCAACAACAACCGAACTTCCGAAACCAGTGATCGGCGAAAAATGTCTACCTTGCAGTATGTAAAAATTCTATATTTTACACTTCAATTTAAAATTCGATCAATCCCCATGTGACTTTGTAAAATCAGATTGTGTAACCCTCGCCCAGGGTGGGTCGCTTTTGACCCATGTTTACGGTTAAGTGCAACGGAGAGAAGGCAACTTATATATATTTGTTCATACTGCATAATAAGCATTATTACTTAGATGATAATAAAAATTCCCATATGGGTCAAAAGTGACCCACTGTAGTTTGACCGACATTCGAGGGTTAAAGAGCAATTTCGAATAAGCAAGGGAACATTATCAGGCAATTTTTCGTTTGTGCCCATTTTCGGTTCTCCAGGGTGAAAACAACCCTTAAAGGTTAATATGTGATTTCCTATTTTCCTGTATATCTTGAAAACTATAGTAGATACAAAAAAATTATTCCAATGAAAATTTAACGACTTTTTACGCTCTATAAAGCTACGCAATCGAATTGTTTAAAATTTGGAATAATGAACGATTTTTTATTTAAACTACAATTTTGAAACAATTTGATTACATAGTTTTATAGAGCATAAAAAGTCGTTAAATTTTCTTCATAACAATTTTCTTATATCTACCATAGTTTTCAAGATATACTGGTAAATCATTAGGGGGTGTTTACACCCTGAAGAACCGAAAAAGGGCACTAACGAAAAATTGCCTAATACTTCTATTGAAGTCCTCTACAAACCCGCACAGTTTTAAAAAAAATCGGAATATTCGGGTAATCGAACTTCCCTTGTTAGGTAAATATCTTAAAAAAAGAAACCCTATCCTATAGCAATCTAATTTTGGAAAAAGGTAAATACAAATAAATTGAGCAATGTATTACAAAATTTCGCAGAATGCGGCCTAACGAACACACAGAAGCGTATAGTTGGAGGTACAGAAACACAAGTTAATCAATACCCATGGATGGCTTTAATGATGTTTAGGGGACGATTCTATTGTGGAGGCACTGTTATCAATTCTCGTTACGTATTGACAGCTGCCCACTGCGTTGATAGGTGACTTGATTTTCCGCTTCAGCGGCTCCATCGTTCCGATAGATCTATCCTAAAATATACAGCAATGTACACTAGTGTATACTGCACATCATAAATAATTAAATAATTCGACCAGGTTTGACACGAAGCTGATGTCCGTACGAATATTGGAGCACGATCGCAATTCCACAGCGGAGGCAGAGACACAAGAATTTAAAGTCGACAGCGTGATGAAACACAGCGGCTACTCGACATTCAATTATAACAACGACATCGCACTTGTCAGATTAAAAGAGCCCATTCGATTCGTGGGAAAGGCGAGGCCCGTGTGTCTTCCCGACAAATGTAAGTCTTGGTGACGGAAAAGCTCATCGCGTAATTTTTAAGCGAACAAGTTCGCTTTCACTGGGAAAATACTAATAATAAATAAATTTTGCAAGAAACAGTAAAACCTAAAAAAGGAAGTTATCCTAAAAAGGGAAGTCCTTTAGAGCTGAGATAATTCCGTAGCAACATAAGAAGCTTGCAAATCACATTAATTTATTCAGTACTTCCATGTCTTTGAGAAAACTTCATACACTGCACATTGATCAAAATAACTTTCCCCAGCGAAAACCTTCGCTGGCGTGAAGGGCGTAGTGACCGGATGGGGAGCGCTCAAAGAATCCGGCGACGTGTCGCAAACTCTGCAGGAAGTGATGGTCCCCATTCTTTCGAACACCGAGTGCCGTGCCAGTAAATATCCATCGCGTCGGATCACGGACAACATGCTTTGCGCCGGTTACAAAGAAGGGAGCAAGGATTCGTGCCAGGTAATAAATGAGAAACCATTTACCAATGCCGTTTTACTTAGTCTTCTGCGGTGCTACAACATCCTCGCACATTGTTCTGCATAAAATATATATATATATATATATATATATATATATATATATATATATGTACGTGCAATGATTTTGTACGTAAATATTCTTCTTAACGATCTTAGGTGTTGTTCATAATTTTAAGCGCACAAAGTATCGTTCAAAATCCTAATTACCCTTATTTTAATTAGGGGGACAGTGGCGGGCCTCTGCACGTCGTCAACAACGACACGTACGACATAGTGGGTAAGAACCGCACCCCGTTTCTCGATCATGAACAATACTTTGCTCTTAGAAGACTACGGTTACAAATTTCATTCGCAGGAGTCGTGTCCTGGGGCGAAGGATGCGCGAAGCCCGGCTACCCTGGCGTTTACAGCAGGGTGAACCGTTACTTGACGTGGATAAAACGCAACACCGAGGATGCTTGTTACTGTTGAGCCAGTTTCGATTAGGTTGATTAATAACTCGCAGGAGACAATACTCAACGGTTGCACCGCCTCGCGATCAGTCGTGTAAATTAATCGATGGGGACATTCAGGATCGCGTGGGTACACTTTTCAGGACATTGCAAACCGGCCACTGATGAAATGGAATATTTCTCGTCGCGATCCGGCAACTTTTCACGAATTTGCATTTAGATCGATGCCAGTGTGGTGAGCGCATCGAGTGTTTCAAAATGGGTTGCCAAAAAAGTTACCGTTATGCTCTTTGAAGCTATATAGGTAAATCGCCGTGATAATTTACCATTTTTCCTGCAAATCATATTCGTTCTCCACTTTTGAAAATAAGGAAATAAGGAAGCAGTTTGTTTGCTGGGAAGATTAGAAAAATCTGTTGACAAGGGCCATCCATTTGTTTTAGTAGCTTGAACACTGTTTAGCTTGAAAAGAGTTCATATTTGGTATTTACCAAGGAGATACTTCCTAGTAGAGCTGTAATTATTCGAATAATTTCGAATAATTTCGAATAATTTCAAATAATTTTGAATAATTCGAATAGTTCGAATAATTTCGAATAATTCGAATTATTTCGAATAAATCGAATAATTTCGAAAACGAATAATTTTTTCGAATATTCGCTGCAGCCGTACTTCCTAGTTCCCCAGTGAAGAGTGTATCTGTGAATGCTGTGACACCCTTTTGAAGTCACTCAGTGCACCACAAAGGCGAACCCTGCGTATTTAATTTAATAACTTCTTTAATACGTACTTATTTATTTACTATATGTAGATTGTGACCGACCCCGCGTCCATACAAGGCTTGAAAGCAGCTTTTGTATTCGCCATACATGATTTTTTATCTTACACGTTGACACAGACGTTATGATATATGTGACGTGACAATTGAAAGTTAAGGCACGTACCTCGCCTCGACCTGACGAGACTCGTAACATTGAACGTACGAAAAAGAAAGTCATCGGACTTTCTCTGTTCATTTCGAGTTGGAATTTCGGTGAAAATTCACGTACCTATTGCGGTACTCGCGCGAGGCGTCGATTTGTCATGCGGAAAAGGGAGTCGAACGCTTCGTGCGTGTTCCCCTTAAGCCACATTCCCACGTGGCTGAGCGAACACTTTTGAAACACTCAATTAAGGTCATTCTTTTGGTTGAAAACTTGAGCTTTTGAGCCACGAGTGTTAAAGAAGCATTTTAATTCATCAGCATTGTTTTACAATATTTTGAGACCAAGAGATCAAAGAACGATTACAGTAAACTACATGTAATATTTCATCGATTTGTCTTCGATATTTCATTTTTTAGAAGTTTTTTTATAGTTCAGTGTATTTTCGATCGGTTTCAATGATGTGTAGAGTTTCGCGTTTTTGGACACGTGGGATCGTGGCTTAAGCTTCCAGTGATACTCAGATTTTCGTTTACTTTACGATACTATTGTTCCGCTCTAGGTACTCGCTTCGTATGAGATTACTTTATTACGTTGAAGTACGCCATTTATGAGATTTTAATAATAAATAACGACAATAATATTGCCTCTATTACGCTATAAATAAAGAAATGTACAGAACGCAGGATTACTAGGTAAAGGGAAGGGAGAACGGAATACAGAACTAAGCAGAAAGTACTGCCAGAGGAAGGATACAGAGTGTAATGGTGGAGGCGCATTGTCAGCGTTTAGTTAAACCTGCAACGTGGAGTGAAATAAGGAAAAAAGGCGCCAGACAAGAATATAAGGCAAAGAATAAAGAATTCAGTGCAACAGGTCTTCCAGTAGCTAGATCTGTCTTAAATAAAAAACATAATTGTAAATAATTGCAAATGAGATCTAAGCAACTTTTCTGACGACAATTTGTTATTTAAATAAATAATTTTTTGAATTCCTATCAATCGATGTATCATTGTACTTGATGAATTTTTGAATAATTCATAATAAACTACAAACCGAGGATTTTTAAATTGTTCACCATTCGAAATTTTCGATAAAAATATCTTCTACAATTATTTATGGAGTGTATAAAGTGGGGTATCCTGTCTAATTAAATCGAAACACTAACAACGCACGTAATATGTATCCTTAATGTAACGCAATATGTTTTGATTTAATGAGAAAAACTGTTCGTTGTAGGATATCCCACTGTATTATGAAATGCTGAGTGATCTTACCTATCGACTTAGCTAGCGCATACGGATTGCTTGTCAGAAAAGTGATCTTCATTGTACTTAATCCAGGAAGCTGAACATATCCGACCACCTCGACTGTGCAGGGCAACTTAAGAAAATCAAGATTCTTTTAAAGAAAATCAGCCTTGTGTACTGCACCGCTTCGTCACGCGTTAAACATCGGTGACCAGGAGTCCTTCAGGCGGAGTAGCTTCCTCTAATGTCGACACAACGTCCGTTTCTTCTTCGTCGAACAACCAGTACGTCTCCATATTGCCTTTTCCCTGCGCGGAACAATAAATAATTATGCATATTGCGGACAAGGACCTGCGAAGCTGCCTCCTCCGTTATACGAACCTTGACCCAAGTCAGCCCGCGTGACTCGATGCGGTAGCGGTCCTGGGGCAGTAACGCTTTAACGTCTGTTGAGATGTGTACCTTCCCTGGCTGTGGTACAGATTTTTTTTTCGAGAACGTTAGAAACTTTATGAAATTTCAGCGGATTTTTGGTGACGCAGAAAGCAAGGATTATGGTTCTTCCTTTCTTCGTGATTAATGGGAATATTGTTTAATACAGGTATTTGTATTCCGAGACCTGAGATAGATGAATATACCAGTATTCTTTCTGGTTAAAAATAAATTTCGGTACACTTGTTTCTTCATTTTTGAAAAAGGTAACTGTGTCACTGATCTATATTTGAGCAGAGATGCTACATACGTTATGTATTATTTATCATATTAAAAATTAATAAATGAATGGGCAACACTGACGTTTATGGATTTGAAAAAAAGTTTCTCGATCAGTTTTCTCTAAAACATAGACTCGGAAAGAAGCTATTTCAAATTATACCACTCTTTTATCCCACCCTGTTATGATCCAGTTACTCTCGGATTCGTGTTCAATAAGGCAACTTACTAGACTGGTCGTCTGCATTCTGGAAGCAGTATTCACCGTGTCGCCAAAGAAGCAATATCTAGGCACTTTGATCCCGACAACACCTGCCACAGCTGGTCCAGAGTGGATTCCTAAGAAAGTAGAGCATGCTGTACGCGATTGTGTTCGTTTTCACTCGATACCTCGGATGATATTACGGGAAGCCATTCTCCGAGAAGAATATATATTAACACTTTGAGTGGCGCAAGCTTTGGCGAAGTGCCGTTTCAAAGAGCCTAGCAAGGTAAGCATGAGCAAACGGCACCCGTCACAAGTTTTGTTATTATTTGCCAAGCAATGCTCCTCACCTGGACCACCATTCTGTGAAGTTTCAGGTGAAGAGCAATTTTTGGCAAATAATGGCAACAAAATTTCTCACGGGGGCCGTTTGCTCATGCTTACCTCGCTAGACTCTTTATTCTGGCATTTTCCAGATATAACTTCTGACAGAAAAGTAAGCTCGGTTACTTTCAAAGCAAGCATTCAGGGACTAAGAACAATGCTCTCGATGCTTTTCGAAAAATATCAACGTGGAAGCTCGCCGAAATCGTTCATAGAATAGTAACGCTCGGCGTGGAAACACGCCGACGCCAGGGAAAGTGTTAAAAGGGAATAAACTGATTGGGAATGAACTTATTGGAGGGAAAGGATGTACAATTCGTGGCAGATACTGTAGCCAGTTACCTATGCGAATTTGTATGTCGAGGCCAGAAGGTAGTTTAAGCGATCGAACGCGTTTTAGTAATTGCAACGAAACGTCCGCGATGTTCTCCGCGTGATTCTCGGTTCTGTCGGGTGCGCCGCTCGCTGCCATGTAAACTCGGCCAACTGTTTCTACCTGTTGAAAGTCGTAAAGGTACAATGTGCCCTATTAAACGCCCTGAAGAATATCGATGTGCTGTATGCCCGTTTCGTAAGTGTTTTCGCTTTTAGAAGCATCGTAAAACAGTGTTCCTTATGTATAGGGTTATCCACTTAACTCAGAACGCTCGCGCGAGAACGGATGAATTGACCAAGTAGTCAGTCACTGTCAAAAGAAGAAATTGGATTTTGGATGCAGCAACGCCTTGCTCAAGAAAAAGGCATCGTGGACTTAGGTTTTCCTATAGGGAACTGGACGTAATGTTAAGCTTTTCAAAGTCGATTTTCTCGAAAATGAAGCGCGATATAAAAAAAAGTTACTGTTTCTTTTCGACTCATAACAAGTAAATAAGTCGATGAAAAGGAATAAAATTTTTTGATATTGCGCCTCATTTTCGAGAAAATCGAGTTTGAAATTCTTGACGCTGCGTCCACGCTTATGGGAAAACCTATCTTAAGGCATCTATTCTCGCGCGTGCCTTCTGAGTTAAGTGGATAACTCTGTACAGCGTTGTCTAGTTATAAGTCCGGGTCCCCAGTTTCGTTGGAAGCACATTTCTGTCCCCATACGTACTTCTTTTACAGTCGCTGCGGTGAGTGCTAGCGACTGAGAATGAGCGAGAGGGCCGAATAGCATACCATTTCGTTATAGGCTCGGTCAGGGCTGGATTAAGATTGTTGGGGCCCGGGGCTATCAAACCTTCCAGATCCCCATTATTTGAAAAGTGACGGTGGAGGGAATGTAAGTTTTTTGTAACAAAACATACAATAAAATAAGTCAATCTTCAAAAATTGAAATTGATTCTGAACAAGGTTAAATAACATTTAATCATAAAAAAAGATTTGTAAATAAATAATATTAAAAGACGAACATCGAAAAGATATTTTAAAATAAAATTTTAGCGCGATTTCTAATTATTTCAAAAGGGAAGCAGTGAACAAAATTTCATTCAATTATTTTTTGCATAAATGGAAGGCATAGAATGGGGGCCCCTGGAAAGTGGGGCACGACGCTGCAGCCTCCCCTTGATCCGCCCTTGGGTTTGGCCTATCCCCAGAGCGTTGGACATATAACGAGACAAAACTGTATTACGCGTACTCACCTTGTACACATTATATTCGTCCATCAGAGAGTCGAAGCAGGAGAAAACAGCGTTCATGGATGACACGATGTCCATCGCGCCCTCGATGGTCGAGTAGTCAAAGTCGCAGAGCTCGCAGAACAAGACGGTTATTGACTCGAATGACTGTGAAAGATCGAGGGAATATTAAAATGCTTCTGTTCCTCCTGAACAGAGGTTTCTCAGAGCCTGCAATTATTGATGTCTCGATAAACTGTTCGTACTGTACAGTAGACTCTCGCTATGGCGCGGGCTCGGGGCTGGCTGCGAGCGCTTAACGCATAGTTGAGATGAGCCCATAGCGAGAGTTTGCTGTGTTGCGCTACGCATTTAATAGCCTTTCTCGATCGTACTATACCTCGCAGGTGCTCAGAGGACTGGCGCCAGCGCGCAATCGATCAGCGACCGTCTGTGGGATCATCGAGTACAGAAGGTCGTCGCTCTTGTTCTTCCACCGATCCAGGAGCGCGTAACTGTTCTCCAGCTCGATCGATCTGTGCTCCGCCTTCTCGAACAGCATCTCCAATCTGTTGCATAAGATATGAAGGGAGCAGGGTTTACAGTAGTGATCAAAGGGAAGTTTAAAGTTATCATAAAGTTATCATAAAGCATATATTCCATACAGGGACGGAATTGAAGATTTGGCGCCCCTAGGCTCATCATCAAATATTTTATTTTAAAAGAGTTGAGGCAATTTTAAAATGCATTCAATATCACACCTCACATATGAGTCCTGCTAATTAGTAACATGAAAAAAAAGTGGTTTGTTTTTAAAGTTGTCTGAAACCTTTGTGTTTAAACATTTTTCAATTTCTTTCGTCCAAAATTTACCGTCCCTCAAATTTGCCACTAATTTGGTAGAGATAAGAAGATATGAGTTTTAAATTTTCTTTTGACCACCACGGAACACGAGCAGCGTAGCGTTCCGCAAGAACCAGTCGTAATAACAGCTGGTTTAATTTTACCAGGTCATTAAACAATAATATTGTACCTTCCACAATGCTGCCATCCAGCGAGGACGAGCTCTCGACTCAGGCCATGGGGATTCAAGTCGTTCAGATACAGGCCCATGTTGAGCAGTTCGTCTAAACTGTTGATTCTGTTGAACCGCGCTTTTTGTTACTCTCATTCCATTGCTTAATGGTGTTGTTTGTGTAGGAGTCGTAGGACTTTGGCACACTTACAATGGGCTACACAGGAAAATGATGGCTTTGATGTCGTTGATGTATCTCATCTGCCCCTTCAGCAGGATACTTCGACCACTTTGACTGCCACGTCTGTCCAATCCAGTGCTTGTGCTCGCGATATTGTCTGGATTCGACGATGTATTATTATCGTTTAACCTGATCAGCTCTAGCTCGAACATCACTGAATGGAGGTACATCACCTGCCCAAGGGAGCGTGTATTGTTATTCACTGGAAAGTCTCACGACGGCGGTGAATTACTGGCTCGTCGAAGGACTCGTTAAAATGCAATTAGCTGTTCTTAAATTAAGTAAGGCTTTTTGGGGGGAGGGTGTCGCGAATTTTTTACGATTTTTTACAAGGGGGAGTCAGGTAGGGTCTTGCGTAATATTTTTTAACTTAATTTTCAATAAATACAAATTCTATCATTAATGTTACCGAAACTTAGTTAAATGAATTATATAAACTATTAGAATTTTAATGACTGAAAAAATATTACGTAAGGGCAGATATACTGAGGGAGGGAGAGGGAGAGGGTAAGAACTCACCAAAAGTACCCTCACGTAATTTAAGGGCGGCCCCAAGTGATGGTGTAAAATGATAGTCGATTATTAAGATAGATTGATAATTTTCTGGTAGACTTGTTGGGAAGTGTGGAACGATTAAAGTGAGCTTGTACTTTACTTGTGCCGTTCGTAAAATAAATTTGAATATTTCATCAGATAATTAGAAAGTAAAATATAAGCAAATCCAAACTTTACTCCGCGTAATGCTTTAGAAACTAAGAGGAGCAGAAGCAACTGGCTTTTATTGAAAATCTGACGACTAAATTATTTCTAACAATTGAAACCCCTTTTACACAAAAATGATAGAATGAACACATGTTTCGCCGAAATAAGGAATGTTCAACGTGCGATATTTCGTCATAATTTTTAGTATTATAAAATAACAACGTAATGATGTATTTCGTAGAAGACGGTCCCTTACGTTTTCCCAGGTGCAGGCAATTCCTTTAGGCCTACGTAATTTAAACACTTCAGTGATGTGTTTGTTCAACATGGTTGAATCGCCCCATGCTTGCAGTTTATCACCGATTCCCAGTATGTACATATCCTTGTTCATCACCACCCCAAACGGGAAGAGCCGTAAAAGAAACATGCAGGACACTGGCGCTAATTCTCGTCCTAGCGGGACTTTCATTCTGTTGGTCTTCGCGATCTAATAATTGTCAAAATCACCACGTGAACACGCATTCACAAAGAAAATGTAAAAAATAGCAGTCACGAATTACGAAATTTCTTTTATCGTCCAAATTTTTGGAAGACCTAAAACTTCAAACATTCTCATTTTACAGACAATATTTTCATTTTTCATAGGGTAAACAGAAGTTATATTTGAGAGAGTGAAAGATAATAAAATATTCTCCAGAATTTGATAAATGTTACAGAAGGAGCACCTTTCTGCAAATTTTATTATTTATTATTTACAGTAGATGGAATAGTGGGACTACTTACATATTCTCGATTATCGAAATCGATTCTAAATTTAACCATCACGCTCCTAGACCCAGGTATATTATTAGAAGTTTCTAATACTGTGATATTCAAATCCGTTTCAAAGATATCTTTCGCTATTTGGAACAGCTGGCCTGTTGAAAGCGTTGGATGAAATTGTTGCTTACACTACTCGGTTAAATTGACTCCAAGAAAATTTAATTACCCATGAGGTAGTGTGTGAGACCTTGCCTAGTGCTTCGATACACCAACACCACGCCCTCCGGGTCAACGTGCGTAGTGTACATCGAAGGGCTCTTCATTTTCGGGTACGTAAATCTCATTTGCATGTGAATATTGTCGACGTTTTGTAAAAAATCGCACAGGTAACGACCGGTGGCTTTCACCGTGCAAGCGTACCTATTATAAAACCAATAACTGAGCTACCCGGAAGCCAAACTAACCGACCCCAGAAAATAAAAGGTAGAAAAGCAATTAATAACTTAGCATTATGCGCTTAAACGCTGCAATTGAAAAATTTACAAAAACTGGAGTTGGTCAGTTCGACTTCTGAGAGGCTCGACTCAGGGGAATCTTCATTTTCGTTTTTTAAACATTCCCACAAAGAAATGCAGCGTTGACGCAAATAAAATGAATAAATAACATCTATGAAAAAAGAGAAACACTAAAGGAAACGTTCGATCCAATAGACAAGTCTTCAATTACAGGCAGTTTCCGACACTAACGAGTTGCATAGATCATATTTCACACTTAATGCTCAAACGATCTCCCCAGAGGCACGAAAGCGGATACAATGCAGGCACCACCCGATCCTTGTCTCTCGGACCGCACGAAATGCTGAGTAATTGGGGCAATTTAACAAATCGTCCGTGACAAGCTGCCTCATGAATTACGAATTAAAAAGAATGGTTAAGCTTCATCGCGGCGATAAGCTCTGAACAATTCGGAATTCAAAGTGGCTCGATGGGGGCATTAAATTTGGACAGGGCGAAACATTAATTAATCGTGCCCCTTAATGGAAGCGCAGTCATTACCGCTGGTAATAATTTATTGCACGTGGCGCAGCCCTCGGTGTGGTAATTAAACCAGTGGCAATTAAACGGTTCAATTAACGAGATCCTAAATTCAATATCGTGGTACAGATTGATCCCATCGGACACATGTCCCAGCGCGTTCGAACTATAAAGGGACATTTTGCTCCTATTCTCGACATTTACGTCACTATGTATGTTCCTTAACAATGTTGTTATATTTAAATCGTATTTCTCAATTTTTTGAAGATTAAAGAAGGGATAGAAGAGACTCTGGATTTATTTAAAAATATTAAACAATTTTTTTCACTTACCCTAAGTTGTTACAAAATCGAACGAAACATTTGCCAAAGAATTCCATCACATTGTCCATAGAATCACCGCTGTGGTTGACCAACGCGATGGCCAATTTGGTCATCAGCTCGTCAGGATATAATTGTCGCGTGTTGAAAACCATGTGCTTGCAATCAGCTTTCTCCAGCAGCTGAAGCCACACGTCTTCGCCATATTCTAACTGCAACGAGAAGTTTAGTCTCGGTGTTAGCGCCTACTCTTTCTAATTTATGATATTGATAAGGTACACGACAAAATTTAGTGTTAATAGTTATTAATATTGTAATGCAGCACTATGTCAGCGAAGGAGAAGTGACTCGGTACACTTTCCATTTCAGAATATTTTGAAATTGGATGGTTATGTAAAAACGCGGAGGCAATCATTTCTGTCTGAAATGGGAGCAAGCTAAATATCAAGTTTTAATTTTCCTTAAATTTTTTAACGTCAGCTCGGGGCTATCGACAGATATGTCGTTGACGCTGTGGAAACAAGCTTCTTAGTTACATCTACATTTCATTCACGCAGATCTTCCCACCACAGAAGGTGTGATCGATTTCCAATGGAAGTAGCTTAGAGATAGCGAGAAAAGAGGATATATAAAAGGATGGGGTATATGCCCGCTTCTATTATACTCGGGGGAATATTCTTCTTCCATTGTACTTCCTCAGGAAAAATAAAGGGCAGAATATTACACGTTACTTTGAAGATTAGGAACACAATCGAAGCTAATTGCCAAACGTTATGCTCCTGTGGGTTAGTACAATGCATGGTCTACTTCATTTTCTTTTTCTCGAGGAGGACCTTAGACAAATAATTTACTTAAAATGCAATTTGAGAAAAATAAATTGATCAATCGAGGCTTTTCTCCTTTCACGTCGATCTCGCATTAATCCTGCTACGCTCCTCGACTCTTTTTCGACACAATTGAATTTTCAATTCTTTAAAAAAATTTCTAATTTCGAGAAAAATATAAGGAGGCTGTTACCGATATTTGATTGGTACACATAGTTTAAATTAAATTGACAAAATCATTATTAGTAATGGAGTACAACCATCGAATACATAAAGCGAGCCATTAGTGGTGTACTTAAGACGTAGAAGATAAACTGGCATGATTCAGAAAGCGATTACTTAGTATGCAGCAATGTATTAGTAAGTGTACCGAAAGCTATTCGTACCACACATTCACGATAAATTGATTCCCACAATCAAGCCAGTTTCTGGTTCTCCATCGGATAATCAATGTTTCTCCCTCTATAATGGCTTTGGTCACGAAAATGAATACGGTCGCCACACTAATGAAACCACCCCAGATTCAATATACCAAATGGACACGCAAATTTCTTGAAGCGGATCGTCGAAATTTAATAACACCGAATCTTGGGCTTTGCCACGAAAATTAGGGCGATTCGTTAGTATGATGATCTACAACTTGCCTGCTCTAATTGCAAGTATTATAATTGGAATGAATCTAAATTATGCGTATTAAATTGATATTTCTTCCTTTCTCGTTTTGCTAATCCTTGTGGCTGTTACAAGCATATGTTTTCAGAGATGCACCCCTCTCTATTGCAAACCATTTAACGAGCATTAGGTACTTGATATCAGCCACTCGAAACTCTACTTTCGTATTTGAGTATCTAATTGGGGTAATCGAGGAGTTGAAATGGTAAATGATGCAAGTGTCAGAAGTGGAAATTTTCAATATTCTCTTCTCAACCACAGCGATGTTGGTATTTATGATCCCAGCTCTATCTTGCGACAGCCCTTGAAACTGAAATAAATTATTCTCGCACTTGCAGCGCTTACCACCTCAGCATGGAGTTTACATCATTTTCCGATAAAAAATAATTTTCCACTTCTTTGGCACTTACATCGTTTAAAATTTCAACTCCTCAATTAGATACTCCTGTTTGAATATTACTATAAGATTTCTTTTAACTGTAAATAATGATACGATGTTCCGGAATGCATTGCAGTGCATCAAAACTCTCGAGAACCAGGGTAAGTAGAAAAGGCCCGTCATGGACAGACAATGAGTATGTACTAGACTGCTTACTCTACTTTGTGATACGAAACGAACCACGTTTTGCAAACATCGGGGAAAGAATATTTTAACATATTTACTTATTCCCTCCATGCAATAAACAAAACAAAACAAATCACAGCACCAAACAAAAACTGAATCTAACTTGAAAGGGATTCATTCTTCTACCTATTTTGACTAAAAACTTTTTACTCAATTTGGTGAATATTACATGTTGTCTATATTTTTAACTCTTTTCCTTGACTGTGTAAGTTCTTATATAACAGATTCTAACTCTTTAGCGACCAGGAATATAGTAAAAATATTTCTTAAGAAACATAACAGTAATTAATAACAAGGTGGTTGTCAATGACACGTGAACAGAATATCGGGGAAAAATGTCCACAGGTGTCCTTAAGTGCCGGAAGCATGATGCTATTTTTAAAACTTCGTACAATTAAGGTGTTGCACCGAAAGGAAGTCTATGTCCATCCATATTCAGGTACCTCGTTCGTTTGGTACCTTCAGTCCACTTCCTTCCACGACGCACGTGACTCTTTTCGCGAACGACTGATTATTTTAGGGCGATACCATAAATCAATAATTTGTCTGGCACGCGTCGATAAACACGTCAACGCATCTACTGTTTGGTGCCACGTCATTATCGCTATAAACTTATTGCTAAATCCGAACTGGGAGTGAGATATTTACTGTGTCGTGTCAACAAAAGGGAGGATTTACCTCGAATCACGATTTTACGGTAGCTCTACGATAGCTCCATTGCAAAGGGAGCGAGAAGTGAACGACGGGGGAAGAATTCAGGACATTTATTTCCAACGTCAACATTTGAATGAGCTGAATTTATCAAGTCGACCTGGAATGCATGAAAATCTTCGATGTGGAGGATTTGGGAAGGAATTAGTACAGTAGGATCCTAATTAGTTTTTGAATTTGTTTTTAATGTTTGTTCATTGTTTAATTTGTTATTTATTTAACTTTTAAGTATTGAGTAATGTATCGAGACACGTGTTTGGGGATATCTCTGATATATCTTACAAATATATTTTGCTTGATTGATTTACCATGGTATTTTACAAATATTAAGCTATTATTAAACAACATAAGCAATATTTATTAAGAAATAATGTTGATAAAAAATTTGATAAATACGTCAAAACCAAGTGTTTAAAGTCGGAAAAGCAGCTTCGGGCGAAATTAAAAGTAATTTGGGAAAAAGTTCAAATGGAAACTTTGGAAAACCGAAAGGAATATTTAACGTTTTTATACCAGTTGGTGGAAAAATATAGTTCCTCAATCATAACAAACCATTCAACTAAAATTAAGTTTATATTATTACAGCATTAGCTAGGTGTCCAGCTATTTATGGAGGGAAGTATATAACCTTAACAGCGTCAGACAGAGTAATAAACTTCTGAAAGGAAAGCGTTCCCAGACACCAAACGAAACTTCGTTTCATACAACTACCTACCCGGCAACTCGCATTAATTCTCCCAAAGTAGAAAACTCACTGATCCACGTATTCTCTTACACGGCACTCTAATTCATTCCTCCCCAGCTTCAGCTGAATATATCACCCAAAACCCACCCTACTGATGCCACCTATAATCCTTTCCGCCAACACTGGTCTAGGATAGATACCCGCCATGAATCTCAAACTTTCCCATCTGACAAGTAAAAATGTCTTATTCGCTCCAAAAGACACACCACGCTTAACAAACCATGCCTAGTACACGGCGTGCACCAAACAGAACCCAAGAAGCTCCGACAAGAAACCGATATCAATCGTATTTGACAGAAACATTCGTCGCCCGTTCAATTGGCACGAATTGGCCTGATCAGGTCTAACTGGTCCATGCACGTGCTTCCTTTCTCTCCTTCTCCTCTTCTCGCCGCCGATCCTATTCATTTTCGACCACGAAACCGTCGGGTCCGTTTCGGAGCAACAACTCCGCCGTGGCTCGTCGGATCCGACGCGCGTGAACAGGGAAAAAGCCGCGACAGGTGCAAAAGAGGGGGCAGGTCGCAAACACACGTTGACCAAAAGAAGACAGGGACCTGGACTATATACATTGAAACGTGTCACACAGATTCCAGCTCATTCGCGGTTACAGACCTGCACGAAGTGCTGCACACACTCCAACAGCATGCCGTACATCGTCACCGCGTCTGTGGCCGTCGCGATATCCGTCTCACCCGGTTCACGTTGCTGCTCGCGGGATGGTAAGCAGGGGTGCACGTGGCGGATCGAACCGTGGCTGGAATCGGTGATACCGATCTTTCGCGGTCTCACTGGCGTCTCGTCGCGGACCGTATAGCATCGTCGCGGCGGACGCGTTGCTCTTGCCTTCTGTCAAGTCAAGCGTTTCGCGCCATCGCGCCGGGCGATCGTGTGCGTGGTCACGGCGGCCTCCTGGTTTCGCCCCCGTCGTGGCGCGTGATGGAGAGGGAGAGACCGATTCGGCTCGACGGCGCGGCGAAGTTTGAGTTTCAGCGGTAGTCGCGGGGGTAGCACGCCGCGGGAAGGGTGGCCGGCGGCACCCCCGCGCACTGCGTGCGCAGGCTTACCTAGTTCCCGAGGCTTTTAACACCTGGTCGCGTCCAACGACTTTCGTTCTTGGGGGCGGGCGGACGCCGTTTCCCTGCGGAAAGTTCGACGGAGCGGGATGACAGCACGTCGTGGCGTGGGTTCGTCGATGTGCGCGTGGGGCAACGTTGTACGTAGATCTGGCGCAAGATTGCGGGGGGTTGGTGGGATTGGGAAAGCGGAGATTCTGTGTGGAAAAGTACGAAGTGTTGAGCGGAAGATTTTTCTACAGAGCTCTGTTTTGGAGGATAATTGATTTGGAGGTTTTGATAGGTGTAGGTGCTATTTAAATGTAAAATGTAATTTGTGGTACTGTTGAAATGTAGGTTTGACTGTTTTGGTACAAATTACTGTAGGTAGGTTTTTGAAGTACTTTATTGAAGTTGTATAAATACGGTGACTATATGTCCCGGCTTGACCGTGACAGTCCCGATTTTCAATCCTTAAGGCTCATTCAGACACGTCGGGTAATTTAGTCGAGTGGCGAGTAATTTAGTAATTTAGGGTAAACCAATCAGTAATTGACCGCATACCAGTGAATGACCATTAGACAAAGAAATGTAAATTATAAATTTAAAAATTATTATATGTTTATAAATGTAGTTGTACTTTTAATATCCCATATTTTTAGTTACGCGTATTAAGCAAACATTAATAAGTACAATTCTGATTAAAAGTATGCGGTCATTTACTGGGCTTCTCATTCAACAATGCGGTCATTCACTGGTTGGTTTACCCTACCATTGTTTTACGAAACTACTTCGCGAAATTTTAGTGTCCACACACGGTAAATAAATAAATTACTCGCTACTCGATTAAATTACTCGACGTGCCTGAATCAGCTATGATTTATACAAAAACCGACTTTCGAAAGAAATATAATTACAATAGTAAATCAGCCTTTAGTCCGAGTGTCCCGGGCGGTTCGCAAATACGTCCCGGTTTTCTTATTATTTCATTTTTTAATTGATTCGTGAAACATTTCCAAAGAAAGTTTTATGTACAGAAAAATATGACTTGGCTCCCAATTGATTGTGTAATTACTATTGTGTTTTTTATTGGATGTCATTTTTTAACCACTACAATAAAAATACTCTTTTTCAAACAATTTTCGTTCTGTCTCTTTCCTTTTTTGTACATGTCCCGGTTTGTTGGGGAAGAAATATGGTAACCTTATCTGTAAACATGAATGTTGCTTGTGAATGTGTGCACGAGATTTGCGTCGTAGAATGAAATTCTTCCGTTCTTCTGCTCGCGGCACGGAATTAACGCTTATTAATTTGCATTATTGGTGTTCCAGAAAGAAATGTGTCTTATAGAAATTCGCGAGAATTACAAGTGTACGGAACAGTTCAAAAGTGCACGTGATAATGCGTGTCAGATGTTCAAAGTATCGTAGCAGATACAGTTATCTCCACCACATACGTGCCGATGTTTTTAATATAGATTATAGGTACTCGCTTAGTGGAAACACGCGAGGCATTACAATGCGTTTTCCGAGGATAGAGTTTAATTTCCGGGCAGAGTATTTTCTGTCATTCTATTTCCTCTGTACTGAATATTAATTCTGCTTGAGAACACAATTCTATGAGACCAAGATATTGTTATTCACATCGTTCGTGCAGTAAGTAACCATTTTATTAATGGTATACAATACTGGAAATATTTGCATCTTATATTTGTATACCTGTCTTATTATTAGGAAAATATTTCTTGCAAAAATAAATCAATTAATCAATCATATTGCTATGAAAATTGTGTGCACTACGACAATTTCAGTGATACAATATTTCTATTTCCAGTACTGTAAGTATTGCATTTCCCGAGAGCACACTGTGTACTCGCGTTTAGAACTGAGGCATTGAGAGCAGGAGCAGACTAACCCACATTAAAAATTTTTTTTTTTCATATTTTATATGATTAGTAGAGCCTATTGGAATACATTATTGCTATTAACTCAATTTCGAAAAAAATGTGGGTTAGTCCGTTGTTGCTCTCAATGCCTCAACTATTGCTGATAAAATCGAAAGTTAGACTGAAATGTATCATAGAATGAGTATATATAGTGGCAAGAGTTCATCAGCAGTCTCGAGTCTTTTATTCTACAAGATGTTTAGCGTACCATCTTACATTGTTCGCGCGTCTTTGCTAACAAGGCCAGAACGATACCGTTATACGGTCAAAGGCTCATAATACTTTATTAAAAAGTTATAACAATACATCATGTGAATTTTGTGAACAGTGTAGACTGCTTTAGAATGATTCAGTTACCAATGCGTAACAAGTAAGTGCACTATGTAAGAAATCAAGTAAGAAATCAATAGAATAAACAACCGTCCCAAAGGTGAATTGGTCAAGAAGACCCAGATCTTTAGCCTGTAAAATTACCATACGCTGACATCTACACATTCTCATCTTTAGGGACTATCCGAGGAACAAATAGGTATACAGCGTGAAAACATATACCTACTTACAAAAAGTAAGAAAACGGAGAAAATGACCAATTAACTGAAATTCGGTCTCTAATAAATTTAATACTTCAATATGGAATTTATATTGATAGAAGCGACCGACAGTTTAAAATCTCAGCACAGCATCTCCTTCGTGTTTCATATTTCCCTTACAACTCCCTAAGGTTCATAAATTCTCCTCCCATTTGGATCCGCTGAATACGCTGGCGAAGAACATCAGCTCCCGAACCCGGCGACGTAAACGTATCTCCGCGAGGGTACAGATATTAGATACCAAGCTCAGCGTCAATCCCATCGCCTGTACCAGTCGGAGCGCAAGCGATCACGCATGCGTGAAGGCAGCCGTACGGCTCGTCGGTAAGTACGCGCGCGAACGTGCGAGCGAGCGAGCATGCTAGCGTCTAGTGGAAACGTAAACATGGCCGCGGAGAGTGCCGAAGGTTTGCCAATATCTCCGTCCGAGAAATCGTTGACGAGCAGTACAGTGTCCGAGGAAAATGAGAAAATCGTGTCGCGTTCGCCGTCGACTTACTCGATCAGGGAGGACAAGTGGCCGGACCTGGTCGTATCGAGGCCTAGAAAGCTGGACGTCTGGTGGTTGCCGAGGCGTAAGTACCTATCGCCATTGCTGCATGCTAGCCGCCCAGGTTTCGGCGCGCGTTTCAAACGCTCGCCGCGCCGTCCCTCCGTTTGCGCGTGATTTTCGTCGCGTACGCCTGTTGTTTACGCTCGCGCGCGACCCTGGTCTCCTCTTTTTATCAAGAAACGTATGATTAATAACTGAGAAGGTTGCGTCACGTGATTATCAATGGCAATATTACGCTACAAGCCCGAGGCGATACGTGTTGTTTACCGACGTTACGAGGTATTACCGCCGCGTAATGCTGTGGCTTCGTCTAGCTAGGATACGAACGACGGTAACCCAATACGGTGCTCGGTGAATCAACCATGCACAGTCGCGTGATCAACTTGTTAACCGCGGTAACCGGCTGTGAGGAATCGCCTAGTGGTTGATAGTTTTTCGTTGGACACTGCACGATTGATTTCCCGTTGGAAGTATCCTAATTTAGAGCTTTGCGTTTATGACGTTACACTGAAATTGAATAGGTGCTATGAATTACGGTAAGTTGAAATCTTGAAACGAGGTTAGTTATTGGGTTATGGTGTATGTATCTATGGTTTTCTATGTGTAAGTGGGGAGGTCACCGAGGGATATAGAAATAGATTGAAGTTTTATATTAACTTGTAATCGACAGTAAACGGTCATTGTGTATGATAGAATAAAGTATTAATTTCGGAAAAGAAAATTGTAGTTAATATATGCAACCTTTATTTAAGTTCTCGTTAGATACATATGTATGTGTATATTCGTAGTTTCCTACGCTATCGACATTACCGACTCGCGGATAGATGGCAGAGCGTACTAGTCAGTACCTCGACCTTCGCTATTGATTATCGTAGGTGGAGGTAAGGTCGGCGGGAAAATCAATATTACTATCCGCCGGCGAGCTCGCCATTTTCGTCGTGAGATTTTCCGTGGACGTGCGAGACACAAAACACTTTGCTCTCCACGACAGTGCGTCCATTTCTGTAATATCTCGCTAACAAGAGTCCGGTCAGTGCAACGTCGACTACGATGTAGCCATCAGCCGTGCGCGAACGAACGTTTTATCCGCTTTAGCAAAGGTTTATTTCCATAGCTTATACCGCAGTGTCTATATTTAAGCTCCAACGCAACCCGAGTTACTATCCCAACGATTCACCGATATCCGCATCGAACAAACCCCACGCCATCGGCTTCATCAGAGGGAGCCGTCCGGAGTATGTACACCGATCCAAGTTGGATATCAAACGAAAGCGGAGCACCGATAAACAACACATTATCCAAGTTCTAGATTCGGTGCATCATAATATCAGCTGATCGAAGTCATCAAGGAACGAGACAAATATAAGGAATGGACTGACTTATCCAAGAAAAGATCGTTCAGTTGAGAACCGCTGTGGAAGAATCTATTGTTACCAAATAAGTTTGTTTTTCTCAAATTTCTTCAGAAATTTCGTGTACCTTGGAATATTCCTACCTGTAAAGGTAGCACTTTAAGTGGTCGATACCAAAAGGGCACTTAGTCACTTGGGTACAAGAGGTACCCTATATTGGGAGTGGGCTAAGGAGGATCTGATCGCTTCGAACGGTCTCCTATGCGGCAAGAATCACAACACTTTCTGAAGATCAGGCCACCAGGCGACCACGCTGGTGTGCATCACGGTGGGGTCATGCTCGAGGAAGACATGGCTGGTGCCCAGGATACGATATACCTGTGCAACTTCCGGGTGTCGGTGGAGGGCGAGTGGCTGTGCCTGAAAGAGCTCCAGGATGTGGAGTTCTCGTTGCAGGAGTCGATGCAGCGGTCACCGTCGCCGCCCCTAGCTCTCAGTGGTATTAATCATCCTCACCATCATCACCATCATCACCATCATCATCACCACCGTCACCGTCAGCAACAGCTTCCCGATCAGCGAGAGCTTCGCGATATAATGCCGCCCAGTCCGCCGCCATTGCAGCACGTCTCCAGCTTGTGTCCGTACTCGATGTTGTTGCACTACTCGCTTCACTATGTCTCTCCTCGACTCTCTTTCTTGGGACTTGGGCCGACGCTTCGCATTGACGCTGTCCGATCTAAATGGCGGCCAGTTTGGCCTACCTCTGCTCCTTGATTGTAACATGGCAATCGATCTGACACATCGGGTTCAGCTTTCGCTGTGTCTGGTACTATCGTTGATTGGGGTAATTAGGTGTGCGAGGGGTCTACGGGGAAATTGATAGTAATGTCTTTAATGGGAGGGTTGATTGATGTTAGGTTATTTTTATACGTAGTGCAAACAGATATCTTTATTTTTTACCATTTTCTGTTGTATTATGGCTAGTGTTTAGGCTATCTTCCTTTCTTCTGTGGAATTGTTTGTGTTCTCTTTTGAGAAACTCTCCGGGATTTACCTTGTTGCTTGTTGGTTCGAATATCTTTAGAAATGAGGGAATAGTTTATAGGAAATAATAGAAGAATATTCTACATTCATGGTTCAATAATGGTTAAATTATCAGCATTCTGTAATTTGCTACCACCAATCACAATTAAATTTACAAGACAGTAGTGGGCTACCCAAGAAACACTTGTCATTCATCGATAATCAACAAGATTAGAAGATTTCAAAATTCGAGAAGCACTGGAATCAATTTTGTTGGAGACACCTCGCTCATCCGACATTCCGATCAACAACGTTCCTCCATGGATTCTGAACCGATGAATCCTACAATTTTTTTGCACACAGCTGAACAATCGAATACATCTTTTACTTTCCCGCGTTTGATCGTCTTTTCTCTCCATTGCCGCAGCTACTTCTTTTCCAAATAATTTTACGTTGCGCTTCTTCAGTATATCTGCACTCGCAAAACCATCTGCATAGTAACGGGACGGCTGGTGCGTCCTAATACATAATACTTAAATAAGAAGAACACGAACAACGATTGTCGGGGAACGATGGTTCTACGTGTAAAGGGAAATGTGTAGCTTGCTCTCTCAACTGGGACAACAACCTGTTGTTTTTGCAGCACGGGATCCGGTGATCATCGAGAGGAGTAATCTCGTTAACATTTCGAAACTGATCGTGAAGGAGCTCATCGAGACGTCATTGAAATATGGTCGTATGCTCGACTCCGATCACATGCCGCTGCAGCATTTCTTCATCGTCCTCGAACACGTGCTCAGGCATGGTTTGAGACCAAAGAAGGTAAATGACACCTTCGAGGAGTATCGCTTTGGGTACCAAAGGACACGGCGCTAATTGCCTTCGATTTCAGGGTCTCCTTGGACCCAAGAAGGAGCTGTGGGATATACTTCAGCTCGTTGAGAAATATTGCCCCGAGGCGCAGGACATTACGTCCAGTATTCGTGATCTACCTACTGTTAGGTATAAAACAATTTTATCTTTACCTGTAATTAACTTTCCACGTGTCCAACAGTCAAAAGCTTGACCCTGACACGACATGCAACTGTTGTTTAAGCATCAGTCTACGATTACCTACGAATAATTGATGTTATTTAGGAATTTGACATATTTGAAATGGAATTTAAGAATTCTTTCAGATGAGACGTTTGAATGGGACTTAACGACTCAGTAGCTAAGACTGAGACACTGATGGTCCTTAGATCACGGCCACACGTCCTGCTTCTTTTGATTTTAATTTAAGCTTTCATTTATGCTGTCAGTGTCTCAGTCATTAGAAAGGAAAGTTATCAAAGTGATGTACCCCTCATATCTTCATAAACTTCATAGATCTCATTTATTTTTTGCAAATTTCAATTTTTATACCTCACAACAAAAGAACATATGACTAATATGTTGGTATTGAGTACCAATTCAGAGGATCATATTCACTGCATATCACAAGTTATCACACATCTTCCTAAGATCTATGAAGCTCAAAGCACCAAAATTCATCATTCATAAAATAATAAACATCTATCTATACGATATTATTATTAAATCTTCAACATTTCAATTGGCCACAGCAAACTTTTTATATTCAACGCGTTCCACAAGGAATTAGGTCGATTGCAGTCTTTTAGGTCATCACTCTCACAACTACCAACAGATTAGAGAATCTATACAGTCGTCGGCCGTGTTGACATTTTCAGGACTGCCATGGGCAGGGCGCGCGCGTGGTTGCGCATGGCGTTGATGCAGAAAAAGCTCGCGGACTATCTGAAAGTCCTGATCGATCACAAGGACGACATATTGTCCGAGTACTTCGAGCCGGACGCACTGATGATGAGCGAGGAGGCAATCGTCATAATGGGCTTACTCGTGGGTCTGAACGTGATCGATTGCAACTTCTGCGTGAAGGTCAGTCGCGCGTAAAACTCTAACACCCTGTCCACGTGACGGTCGCGTGCTACCCCGCGACTCCTCACGACACGAGGAGGACTGATTGCGTCTGTTGCGACAGGAAGAGGACCTCGACTGCCAACAGGGCGTAATCGACTTTTCGCTGTATCTGCGCAACAGCAATCACATACCTGGCGAGTCGCCCGACGAGGAGGTCGAGAACGACAACATGACCACCGTTCTCGACCAGAAGAACTACATCGAGGAGCTGAATCGGCATCTAAAGTAATCATTTCACTTAATCGCGTCATGATGACAGCTCGGAGGTATCGAACGGCCGGGATGCTACAGGGCTTCTGTGTTTTTCCATCGATTTCAGCGCGACCGTGACGAACCTCCAGACAAAAGTGGAGTCCCTGACAACGACCAACGCTCTGATGAAGGAGGACCTCGCCATCGCCAAGAACAACATACTGTCGCTTCACGAGGAGAACAGGCAGCTAAAGAAAGAGCTGGGCATTGAGGTGAAAGACCCGAACGAGGTACGATCTTCGCCTCGGTGCTCCCTGCTCCCCTTCGATCGGCGCTTGTCAAAAGCGGAGTGTTTCTGGTTGCAGAACGGGAGAGCCCCGGTAAAGATCTCCGAAACGACCGCGGAGAATGAGGAGCTGAGGGGCAGGGTGGAATTGGAAAGGAAAATGCGCCAGGATCTGGAAAAGGAGCTAGACTTACAGGTGGATGAGAATTTTTAGTATACCAGCTGTTGTTAGCTATGATATATTTCGATAATTGGTTTTTGAAAACGAGGAGGGTGGTGTTTAAGTCGGAGAGTTTGACAGATTAATTTTCCTCGAACAGATTAGTATGAAATCCGAAATGGAGGTGGCTATGAAATTGCTGGAGAAAGATATCCACGAGAAGCAAGACACGATCATATCGCTGCGGCGACAGCTCGACGAGATCAAACTGATTAACTTGGAACTGTACACGAAGCTGCAGGTGACGAATCCTACTCCCTATTCTCTTAATCGTAACGCGGTATGCTTCGTAGGGAGCGAGATCTTGCCGCTTTAAAAGTATTCATCGTCCAAGCACAGTCGTCCGCTTCTCGCTGCACAAACTCGAGAATTTCGCATCGATCACGAGGCATGCCCTCGTTGCGATTACCATGCCTTATTGCATACCATTAATTCGCCTCTTTTAAGCCAAGGCGCATCAGAGAGGCTGTCTGATCGTATCTGTTCACCTGTTTTGTTTTAATTCGATGAGCATTTCAGATATTACCGAACCTTGATCCCGCTTAGAAAATGTCCCCCGGCGACCTGGTCCCTTCAGCCGGGGGACTCGGTAGGTTGATGAAATCCTTTGTTTCTGGAGATATTTCCGTTGTAGGAGTGTGAGCACGAATTAACGCAGAAAGGCGAAATGGTGAGCCGTCTACATGCGAAGACGAATCAGATTGGCCAGATCCTGCACAACCTCGAGAAGTACAACCACATGAAGGAGATTATCCGTAGCCCCCCCACGCCGAGTAGCGTCCCTAAATCGATTTTTAACAAAACCAGCCCCACGTCACCGCGGGGCTGCCCCCCGGGGGACGATCGCGGAGCCGACTATCAGCAGATGGCTCGCAACCATGACAGAATCGTTGAGAATACTCGGCTATTCAATAAGTACCACCCGCAAACCAATAACGTTCGATCCTTTAATAATCAAGGTTCCTCTAATAACGGCAGTAAAAGGGCGGAGGTGGACAGTAAGCAAGAAGCTCTGAGCGACAAGGAATCGACAAAGTCTGACGACACTTTGGAGCAAAGTAAATGCAACGGCGAGGTTCCTGTGTTGCCTGCGACCACACAGGAACAATCGAACGCATAAACGCAGCCTTTCGTAAATGGTTTTTATACTACACGTCTTCAAGCTTCGTTTAATATCGCGACTGAACGAACGAACATCAGAAGCAACGATTTCGTAACACATTACACGTTTCTGGAACGTCCAGTGACATTTAAAAGAGTGTCTGTATAGTTTTTGGAAGTTTACTCTGTTTTATTTAAGTTTTCTCGAATATGTAGGTGTGAATAGTTTTTCATTACCCTTTCATCTTGGTGAAATGCTTAATGAATTGTTCTTGGTTAAATTAAAGAAGGAAGAGTAATAATTATATTATATTTATATGTATGGTAATAGATGTTTCGCTATTGAAAACGCAGGTTTGAAGATTCAGGGGAAATAATAGTTTCTACAATTATTTATTTATTTATTTATTTATTTATTTATTTATTTACGAACAGTGTTGCTGGACTGTCCAGAATCATCACACGTACACCTACCACTAAACGAGTATATCAAATTATCACTTAGATCTCTCACAGTACGGAACTGCATATATCTGGGATGCATAGGAAATTACCGGAAATTCATTCGACTATTTGACATTTAATTATCTAGAAATTCATGCATCAGTAAACTTCTGATAAAGTGTCCATCAAGGTGTGTGTTGATTGAGACACTCTATAAAATTAGCTGCGCTCTGTTACTGCATAATTGCGCCGTTAATGAAATTGCTATTACACACATACACAGCAACTATTGATGACAATAATGTCGATAGAGATTTTTACTGTACCTCGCCCTTTGTAATACTAAATTGCTACCCGCTCCACTTTCCGTTCAGCTATTATTACGTTCATTATTCTGCATATAGAGTGTCTCGAGTATTTGATTCGAGTACGCCGTGGGATTGACCGACATATTCCGTGAACATTAATTATCCCGCCGTAATATCAACAGTCTTTCTCTGTCCCATGGTTTATCGTTGAATATCGCCACGTTGCAAGAAGAAACAGATTCGTTTATACCAGTGGCGCACCTAGGATTTAACCTTGGGGGAGCCGAGTTGAACGAGTGAAAATACTTTTAATGCAAATTCAGTAAAATTCATTAGGTGATTAGAAAAATTTATTTAAGGAATAAAATCCCGTTTTCCTTTCTTTTCACAAAGACCCTTCTTTGGGGGGTGCTCCTTGACCCTCTCAGGGTGCGCCACTGGTTTATACATATTCATACGGTACTGGAAATATTTGTCGCATCACTCGAATATTAAACACCTTATCACTACAAAAATATTATTGCAAAATTTATTTATTCCACAAATGGCTCACTATCTTGGCCAAAATATTTTACCAATCATATTGCTACGAAAATTAATGATAATAATTCTAATAGTGCCACGGAAATTTGAGAGAGATGGAATAAATATTTCCTATATATCTGTTGTACACGTTATAAGAACAATGCGAGGAAGACTGGTGCTGGTTGACAGGTGATCAAATATTCTTCTTGAATCCTGACTAATTGAAGTCAAATTAGAGAAAGTCATGCTGCATGCTTTCTCGATTAAATTTAATCCTGGTACAGTTTACTGTGCTGCAATCCCTCTCGACGTTCGCTATACGCTCAACCACTACGCCATTATTGTCGCAGGCTGATGTGCCGTTGCCTTCTGTCCCATGCAAATCACATTTACAAGCATTGTGCGATTTCAGGGGTACACGTAACCGAGAAACCGAGTTTCTTCCCGCTTTTTACTGAAACAGGATTCATTTCAGGAGTGCGAAGGGTCACTTAAGCATAAGACAGAACTGATCACTAAATTGGAGGCTAAGACGCTATCAATGACTGAAACCATCCAAAAAATGGATGAAAAGTATGTTTATTTGTCTTTCATTAGTTGTTAGTTATAACGTAAGCACGACTGACTCGTCAGTTCTAGGTTTAATCCCGATACGATTGCTACTTTGTTAAATCATTTATAATGGCCCCACCACGTTACTAACAAAGCAACCCCGCCCCCCGTGCCCCAAAAGTTCTGATTTTAGCGGCACTTCCCAAACTTCCAGAGGAATTCGATTTAAAATAGCCCCTTTCTATTTCACAGCTTCCATTAATATTTTAATAATAACAAGAACAACTAAACAAGCTCTTACCATTTGTTGTGTACACTTTGCATTTTATATTTCATTCTTTGAAAGCCGATGTAACTTTTCAGACACGAAGAAACGTGAAAGACGAGACGCGCCCCAAGATTTTTCCAACATTTGTCCACGGTTACAGAGAATCAGAATTTTTGGGCCTCACGAATGATTTTCGGCTCACAAAGTCTTATCGTTTCGATCTCGTCGCGCCTTTTTTCGTAAGATGTCTTTACGAAGGTAGCAATATAACTATATAAAGATGGCAAGAATATAATTAAAGTATTCCGCGTTAATTGTTCTAGCATTTATGTACAAATATTATCGTTGTGATAAGAAATTTTCTATCAGCCGTCGCCGGACGATTTCGGCGCGGTTCTCGCAGAGGGATCGCTAGACTAGCGACGGCTGTAATTAGAGGTGATTTATTTTTTACGTAGGCATCGCGGACGCGATCGTACTTAGCTTAGAACTAGTCGAGACACCTATTAGAAAGCAGATTGACTTGTCGCTAACGGAGATGCTGGCAAACCTTCTCTCAGCGGCTAATTCGATAAGATCACGTCTGCACACGAGTATTAATGTTACAGGGATATTCATGTTTTTCCCGCAATAATTGGTAGATTTATACCTTGTCAAATAACGAATCGCTGGAATGGCTCATTCATCTCACCAGACGTAGAAACATAGAGATATGGAGCTTTCGGATTGATTGCCCCGTTCGAGAACTGTACTTTTCCTTGTGTTTCTTTTTTTTTCTTTACCATTAATTTGTACGTCAATTGGCCACGATTGGCGGTGTCTGGTTAATCAGGGGTGAATTGTATTTCAGGAACTGACTTGCGATCATTTTTACCATCACGTCACGCTTTTTAAACGTTGCGTCTGTTGGTTTTATTTTGCTCTACATTTCGTTCCCATGTTTGTACAGTCGTTTACTCTGTTTGTGAAACAACGGCACAGCCGTTCGCGCGAGGGCCTCACGAAGTAAACGTGCCATGCTGTCTTTAAACTATAACTATGTATAAGCATCGAGCAATGGTCGTTATAATGCACCGAAACACTACGTGTGCTTGTACCACTGCAGCGAAAAATAAATCTGTGACAGAAAACCGTTTGCATTTGATTACCCTCAGATCATCGTCGATTGGACCTTAAGGTGGGAGGCCTACCTAGAAATTTTCGAAAAATCGATTTCTCGATTTTTATATTTTCGTGAAAATATTCCATGAAAGTGTCAAGTTAATCCGACCAAAATTGACAAAGTTGTACCCGCGTAAGTAGGTAGGTGTTCCTCGGTGTAGCGCTCAGACCCAAAACTTTAAACGCGTTTTCCTTAATATCATGTTTTCAAAGTCGGTGACACGCATAACTAAAAAATTAATGAACCGGTTTACTCGCGGCTTTGCAGGCTTATTTTAGGATTAAAAATCTAAGCGCTATCGGGAGCTTTTCCTTTTTTGCCTAGATTTTTTTACAATCGAAAAACGAGCGATTTTTTTGCCAAATATCGATGAGTCTACTTTGCACAGTCGCCATTTTGTCTCAAAATAATTTTTCCAATAATTTCATATATTATCTAAAAAATTTCGAATTTTCAATTTTGGATGATCCTGCACCGAGCTACGGTTGTCGCCGCAAAGCGCCTACAAAAAAGGACGTCTCGGGCATCGCCTATAACTCACAAACCTTTCAATACTTGTTACCACAAAAAATACTGACATATCCGTAAGATGTACTCTTTCCAATAGACTAATGTTTAATAATAAAAGTTTATCGGTTTTTCTAGAAAAAATTTCCAAAGAAGCATGTTGTTTTGACCGTTCTAAGTAGGCCTCCCCCTTAAGCCGCCATCGCGCGTGACGTTGCCGCAGAACATACTTGAATTAAATCTCCCGTTTTCTTTAAATTTATTTATCCCCTGCTCTCTTTGAAGAATATAGAAAATTCTGAAAAATTTTATGCGCAAAGCATTGCTAAGGTTAGAAAATGCCAGAAGGGTTTGTCATTAATCTGTACTCGTGACTGAATAGCAATCAGTTGGAGTGAAATAAATCTGAAGAGAACAGTAGAGTTAGCAAAGTAATTGGGATAATTAAGTCTTAAGTGTGTTCTGTGTCGCATGGTTCACACGTGGGGATGCGGCTTAAGGCAAACGTGCACTCTTCCCATATCTTTTCGTTTATTACTCTGACTTTTCGTATTTAATTTTCAACACGTTCTAGACGTGAATCGATACCAAAGTTCCCACGTTAATTTTTCTTTTGCTTTCATTTCTCATGAAACATCGAGTATAAGAATGAAGTGGAAGGTAAGTCGAATTGTTTTTGCTGTATCAAAGGCCGGCTTATGAATTCGAAGGAGAATAAATAAACGAACGAGGAGATTCCAAGATCTTGCCGAATTTTGCTCAAGGATCAGAGTGTATAGAGCCATTAATAAAACACACCGCCAGTTTCCTCGGTTGGATAACGATACTCTGCCATGAATAATCATGGAAAAACTTTCGAAGAGACTTTGGCACCCAGTTATGGGACTCCGTTTTCGGAACTTCCTTTCGTTGCGAGGCTTAATACTTCTGCAAGCTCGAGCAGCGAAGCTGCCACGAGCTGCTGAAATAAATTTCGTCTAAATCCACCAGTGTTCGCTACTAGTAATAATTTACTCCACCTCTTCATAGCTTTCGATAAGAAGGATTAACATTAACGAGGCCGATTAAATTAACTCACCGTCAAATGATCGCAAGACAGTGCCTTAAATACACTTTCTTCGTACGAGCTCGATAGAGATTAGGAAATCATCTTCATTGGCCATTCATTTCTCATGATCGATCAATTTAAGGGGAGGTGCCACCTTGGAGGCATGAAAATCATTGGTTTTGTTTAGAAATTATTCTCTTTTAAATAATTAACTCAATAGAAAATCTGATTAATGGCATTTGTTGTACATCTTTCGAAGATTAAAACAAAATTTAGAATCTAGAAATTTCAGAGACTATTCATCCAATTGACTTGAAAATTTGAGAGAATCTTCCTGTCATGTTAATCTAAAGAAAATATTTTTAGCTACAGACATTTTTGTAACCAAATTTTTCTGCTAAAAATCACAATTCTTCTTCAAACATTCACCATTCGCGTACAATTGTTTACTTTGAAATATCCGTATGTAGTTTTTACTTCATGTCACGTAGAAATTGAAATTTTTTAATTTTTTACTCGGGGAAACACCAAGATATCCGCGCAACATCGATTGGCGAGTTAATCGTAAAGGACCCACCAACGCAGCGGCCCTAACACCGCCATTTTGTTGAAGAAAAAAATAAACCAAATTTTTTTAATCTTCTAAGAGATGTATAATAAATGCCATTAATCAGATTTTCTATTCAGGTCATTGTTTAAAAGCAAAAAATTGCTAAATAAACCTACGATTTTCCTGCGTCGAAGATGGCACCTCCCCTTAAACGTCCCTGATCACACAAAAAGATTTCCCGCTCGCAGTCATCAATCTCATATTTCTTCGATTACCGAAGACCCGGTATGATAGTTATAAATTTTGGGGCGCGCGGGGTTATTGATAGGCGAACCGTGAAAAACCGCGCTTTCCAATTGTTTCTCACGAAACGCGGGAGAAGTGTCCTTTGTTCGATCGGTTAAGTACCAGCGGTCTGACTTAATCAGGTGCAAGGAAATGGACGGCGTGAGATCCGGCACGGAGGAGAGGGTGAGAGTTTTGGGGGCTGAAGCGGCCGAGAGGGAGGCGAGGGCGCACGGGGTTGAGAGGGAATTGCGACTGGAACGTGAATGGAGGACCTCCTTGCAGGAAGCATCGATTTCCAGCGCGGAGAAGATCTCTCAATTACATCAGGAGATTGATCAGTTGCGGCGGGTGTCCGAGGTACGTTCTGTGTCGCTTTCAACTTTCCTCTGTTCCATCTGCATACAGGGTGTCCCGTAACTAGCGCCGGTCAGCCCGGAATTGGTAATTTTGAATGGAAATGGTAAGTTGAAAATGTGGCGTGAAACATCAATAAAAGACCTGGCTAATCGACCATACGCAGGGTAATGAAAATTTAGTTGCTTTTAAAGGGAATGCTTCTTAATTTCAAGTTTCATCATTTCTTCCTGTTTGAGTTAGAGACATTTGAATACAGATGCGAGTTAATATTATTCCAAATGAGGAGGTATTAATTAAATTGCGGAGCAGAAAGACCGCAGCTCAACTGTTATACAGTTTCATGTACGAAACTAATTTGGAATAATTGACTTAATTTCATGGGGGAAATTGTTTATATCCGTCCTGCTGAATTTTCAACAGAGTAGGACACTCTACTTTACTAAATTAAAATGCAGCAGCATTCAACTCCTGCGGATTGTTCGAAGCATCCCCCTCGATCGAAAAGCTCCTGAACATAACCTCAAATATAAGTCCACCATATAGACCTCGAAAGATAGAATACACATAATAAAGTGCATGGAAGTTTGCATACCTCCCTATCAACAAACATTCCCCGTCTGAACATCGCCAGCAATAAACTTTCCGCGCAGACAGTCAGGCGACATCCTCTCCAGCCACTCCGCTGCCTCTTCCCTGGAACTTTATCAATCTTCCAGAAGTTCCCGAGCCCGAACAATCGAATCTTGTTGCTAATCGCCGTTGCGCCCCTGCTCGCGATCGCCCGCCTCCACCCCCCGTCTCAGGAATCTTTCGTAATAACAACCGGGCGTCCTGGCGGGAAATGGTGACAGTACCCGAGGCGGTGTCTCCAGGTGTCGAGCGTGTAATCCCAGCCTGATCTGTCGGTGCAGAAATACCTGGCGCTGCAGGAGGAGCACTACGCCCTGAAGGAGGTCTGCACCGAGCAGGAACGAACTCTGGAGGAACTTGGGGGACAATTGAGCGCGGCCAAATTGGCGGCCGTGGAATTACGGGAGGCCGCTGACAACGCTCAGCAACAGCACCAGCAGCAAGAGGGTGCAGCGACCTGGGCGAACGATCGGCTGGTCACCCGTTGCAGGGCCTGCAACCGTGAGTTCAGCCTCACTCGTCGTAAGGTAATCAAACTTTTTAATTGCCCCCACGCCTTCCACCGCCCAACCCCCCCCGCCCCAGCCCTGCCCCTTCCAGCCCGCCCAGTCCGGGCGCGGAGACTCGGCTGAAAGCCCCGGCGTGGCGCGCTTAATCGTTCAATTATCCTTGCCACCCTGGAAATTACTGGTTCCACGGTCCAGATTTCTCTCGACCGGCTGTCCAAATCGGCCAGAAGGCGAGGCCCGCGCGCGCTGAACGATGCTGACGGCGTCGAGAGGTTTTATCGTGCCCCCGGTGCACGCCTACCCCCGTCTAGCTGAGCCACCCCCGGGGAGATCGCTAATCGCGTGCGCCAGTGAGAACTTTGATGCACGACAGTTCTGTTATTAGAGATAACGCGGTGTATCGCTGTTAAGCCTTCCAATTACAACCGGGGCTCTGCTCCTTGCCCGCAAGCGCCCCCTTCCCCGGGCGAATGTCGGGATAATTGAAAAGATCCCTTGGTGGATCGTTGATTAGATTTTATCATGTGCGTGCGATACCCTAACGATCATCCTGTGTGTTTATGCCCGCTTCGAATTCGCCGCGTCAAGAGTTCCGCGAACGTTCCCTTTCGTCTATGCAGTCTCGCGTTTGATTATGGTTATTATTATCATTATGGACGATTAGCAAACATTATGGAACGCGATATGCTTTCCTTAATATGTGAACCTGAAAACACGCTGACGCCAGTCGAAATATTAAACTGTAACCCTCGGAAGACGGACGGTTCAGGTACCCACACGGGAGTCGGTGCCTGGGTCCATTTAGATTTATAGTTTCTGGGGAGTCACCCCGGTTATTTGTAGTTATTTTGATTTGGTTACATTGCCATATTCTACTAATGATATAACACTGATTTTTCATAAATGAAAGAAAGAAAAAGCTGGTTACCCAGATGCAAGCACAACCTCACACTAAATAAGATTAAATATATTAAATATCTCTAAGTATATTTAATATATGTGTTAAGATAATTAAATATTATTAAGTTAGAATTATATTCTGAAACACTTATTTTTAATGTGTTTTCTTTACATTAATAACGTCTCGAAAAAGGTTGGGAAACACTGCCATTGTAAGTACTTATTTTAGATGACGATGATGATTTTGGGCAGCAAAAGAAAATTTCGCAATACATACCTATAAATCCGCTGCAAATCCCCAAAGCTTCATCATTTTTTTAATCTGCGCGTGGGGATGTTGCCTTGTAAGAGAAGTTGTTCAAGCTTCCCGTTCTTTCTCGCCTCGAATCACGTGAATGCATTATAGAAAGCACTTGATGTATTCAGCTAGATCAGACCCTTTCGGGGTGCAGTTGCGTGCACCGATAAAGGAGGGTAAAGAACATTTTTTGAGGGAGGGAGGGTTCCGCAAGAAAATGTATGCACGGCTGGACCTTATCGAATTTTCGTGTACGGGCACCATAGATTCGATTTACCGGATCTTCTCCACGTCTCGTTAATGGTATTGCTAGCATTCGTCTTCCTAAACATGAAAGAAGCTTCCATTCGTTATTTCGTTCAACCTGGTAGAAAGAAGAATATCTCGAGTAGCAATTAGATCGTCTCGATTCTCATTTAAAGACGTTCAATCAGGGCTTTGGTAATCATTTGAAAGCATTCAGATGGAATTGAAGGGAAATTGTGCCAGCTATTAATAGTATACAGGTGGTTCTAAATTCTACTTGTCAGTGTGCACATCCACACGAACGACCCCTATTCTTGCATTTTCTTGAAAGATTGACCCGCGACATACAAGTTTGATGGTTCCTACATGTCCTTCTCCAGCTAAGGTTATACACCGTTCGTCCTACGATTACGGCGACTCCGTGTGACTGACCCATATTTGCGCATTCTCTTGAGATCCCGAAAATGACAGAGTTTTTACGACCAGTATTCTCTAACCCTTCTTAACTGAATATAGTATTCCCCTTGGCGTCAATATCGACATCACCACTCAAGCTAATTTCCCATTTACCAGAATTATCCTTTTCTCCACCTAACTTCCAACCTATCTACTGTGAAATGCCTATCGCGGATAGCGCAAAAGTTCCTTTATCTATGGCAGAGATACAGTAGCTAACGCTGGCATATGGCTCGAGAAATGTCTTCGAGCAGAAAATATTTTCGTTTAAACTTCCCTACGCGGTCATTTCATATGCGTCAACCTAACACAATGACACTCCCACCAAACATCATATTCCCAAACATCAACACCTAAACATTTTCCCTTCCATCAACCGAGGATTCTCCGTGTTTAAAATTTCCTACTAGAGAAATCCCGAGGGGCACGTGTTGAGGAATGCTCCCCAGCGCCCTGGAGCCCAGCGTCTTAACATATTTCCGAGTTTCCGCGCGTCTGCACGGTTCGCCGGAAACGTTCGCCTCTGCCTCAAAGAGACCCGCGACAACCGGCCGCGCTCTATCGCGCCATCGCCCGATCCATACATACATGTAGCGGCGATTATGTGGTATGCATGCATGTCGAGCATGCATATTCAGCGGGCGTCGTGATAGAGACGTTGCTCGGCCCATAAAACACATTTAGACCGTGTCCTCTTCGTTTTTTCCCCGCCGTCGACGGAGGCCCGAGGAAGACACGGGGCATTACCGTGGGATGGCTCGAGGTGGCCGGGGGACGGCGGCAAGTTATTGCATAATAACAAGCCAGTCCACGGGATATTCTTGTTACTCATTTTTCGCGACGTACGAGCATTAGCATACTGTTTAATACAGAATAGGCCGGCGGGTGAGCCGTGTGGGGTGAGATCGTGCTGGTGGGCACACGTTGTCCACCACCGATCCGTTCGATGGCGCACGAAGGATGCTCGTGAGCTGATTCCTGGAAAACCCGAAGGGGC
This sequence comes from Andrena fulva, assembly GCA_946251845.1. Taxonomy (NCBI): domain Eukaryota; kingdom Metazoa; phylum Arthropoda; class Insecta; order Hymenoptera; family Andrenidae; genus Andrena; species Andrena fulva. The sequence continues at coordinate 51,330,701 of OX276329.1, read as the reverse complement.
TACGCAAGCTTGCGTACTGGGCGCATGCAAAGGCATGCAAAACAATAACCCTACCTGTCTGGGTAGCTGCTACCTGACGTGGCCAGCGGCGTCAGGATGGTAAAACTCCACCGTGGGGTGGTGTTGTTACGGTGAATTGCTGGGGGGTCGTTGTATACGGGGGTGTGCTCGGTTGGCTGGTCTAGATCAGTGGAAAAGATGTTGGGAATGAATGCTGAAAGGTGTTTGTTCATAGTGTCTCTTGCGTAAATTATTTTACTGGACGGAAGTCCTGTATAACACGTTGTTTGGGAAATTTTTCAATCTTGGTTTCTTCATAGTACATTTGTAGCTTCGAATTAAGTGCACTTTATGGCGTGCTTGATTTTAAATTTTTGAAGAGATCGAGCGTTTTATTTGGATTTTTAATATCGTTTACATTCGTGGCAGCATCGACGCGTAAATCCTTCAAATTTCCATCGCATATCGCTGCTTTCATTACTTTATTCCGATTCTATCTGGGTAATTTGTATGCTGCAAATTCATATCCTGTTTGCAATTAATTTTCTGTTAATTGCATCCTTACGATTGGGGAGCCCGCGCGAAAATAACTTCGATTTTCGATCGTCCTTTGCCGAGAAAAATCTCAATTAAGTGTGAAATAGCTGGTCGATAATTAGTTTGCTGCTTTCTTTCAAAAGTCTTCGTTTAGTCAGAGACCTGGAAATTATCTGGTTGCATCCGAGCGTTCTGCGAAACGCGATCAGTCCATTCAGTAATTAACTCCAAAAATTACGATCGCTGTGTGCGCGGCGTTATACTGTAACCAAGCGGATGCTGCGGCACATAAATTGCAAATTGGAATAAGGAGCCGCCATCGTTTGCGATGCCGGAGCAGCTTCGTAACGCTCCACCTTGGACAATGTGTATCGATTTCGGCGCAGATGTTAATAAGTGAAACACGTCCACTGCAAACTAGAGCTGGTCGAGTACTCGAAATATTCGGGTAGCTTGAAATGCGAACCGGGCGGGACTCGAGTTTCCGAGCCGAGTCGAGACCCGAACGGTTCTGGGTAACCAGAATGTTTCGGGTAGCTCGATGCTTTCGAGCCGCGCGAACGTCTTTCGGGCGACCCGACTGTGTCGGGCAGTCTGCTTTCTTAGAGTAGGTGGGACGTTTTATAAGTACCGAATGTAAATTAAACTACATAGACATGTCAATGCGCACGACCTTCGGAACACCGATTTGGAGTGAACGTTGCACATTTATAGAGGACCTTAAAAGTAATAATTTTACAGAATCACAGCGCGCAACTCTCCGAAATAAGGGTAACATTCACGTTTGAAGTTTCTTTAATGCGACCTTAAGTATTTGATTGCAAACTAAATGTAAAATTTTTAAAATCGATAATAATCGATAATTGAAAATCGAAATTCGATAATAATCGATAATTGAAAATCGACGATAATCGATAATCGAAATTCAATGATAATCGAAAATCGATTATCGACTTTCGATAATTACGTTCAATGGTATTACCAGTAAGATCTAATGCTTACTGACATTATTATCTTTGGCAACAGAATCTCATACGAAATTACCCATTCAAATACAGAATTGTGACCCTTCAAACAAAATTTGACACGTTCCTTTTGTACCTACTTGCAGAAGCACAGAGAAGTTTATTTGAAATGTTTGGAGTGGAATCAGAAGTTCCATCAGAAGTTATAAATTTATCTTCTTCCTATCGAACCACGACCGAGACGACTAAGGATCCCTCAAGAAATTTCATTCTCTCTGTAGTTCTTTCTGAGGTCGAAGTTTTTTTTTTATCAAGAATTCGATTCACCGTTCCAGAATACACAGAATTCTTATTTCAACAGAGAAGCAGCTCGCAGGTAATAAGACACGTTCAATTAGGTTAACGATTCCGTGAGGGGGGAAAAAAGGAATCGTTCGTTCGTTCACGCGATCGCAGGGAAAATAACTGGGATAGCTTCCGTGGCACGAAGGCGAAACAACCGGAGGGGTTGTTTCCTAGTTTACCATGCTTTCGCATTACACAGTTGTGCCTGTCTCTCGGAACGTTTCATTCCGGGCACGACAAGGGTGATTGAACGTAATGGGTGAAGATCGTACGTTCAGTCCTGTCATAATAGTACAAATCTAAGTGATTGAACGCGTTACGGAGGCACCGTGTACAAGACCTTCTTCGTGATACAGATGTTAGAAGGCATTGGAATACATCGTCGATATCTCTCTCCACCCTATAACCAGGCCCATACCTAGCTATTACGGTAAGATCTTTGGCTAGTTCGATAATTCACGCGGTGGCCTTCGAAGTGGAATTAAAAGTGCGCGCGCGAGCGTTAGGTGTATCTTCCATTGCCACCGTGTGACAGGTTAGGCGTGGAATAAAAGGGGTAGTATTATATTTAGGTGTTTTAGGGAGAATTTCTATATCAAACTTTGAGGTTGCACTTAATATTTTTTGTAGTTCGAATAAGGAAGAAAAGTGATCGTCTATTAAAAAATAAACCGCGATAACTTTAAGGGCTGATTTCACCCCCTCATAGTAAACTTTCACAGAAAAAGAAAATTGCTCCTTGCATACTCCAATATGCTCTACGTTCACACGAAGTTCTTAATCAGCCTCCAATTTTCCAATAATTTTCATTCCACACGCGCGTAAATTTATTTATAATTCTGTTATGTATACGCAGGGTCTTCCGGAACGTTTGCCACCTGGGCCTTTTCCCATAAATCCACTGCTATCGACACTAAAGGCACTGCGCCGTCCCGCAACTGACATGTGTGCCCAGATCTTAAATCGTATAACCAGATTCCCGCCAGCGTACACATCCTGCCAGGTAGATCTCGTAGATCGTCCAGGGTGGATCATTCGGTGGACAGTATCTCTGGAATTCGATCGCCCGGCTGATTTATTCGCGGTGGGAAGTATCTGTAAGTAGGTATCCAGTTCCAGGAAGATAAGATGAACTGGAGCCAGGCTGTGGCCACGAAGTTCCCAGTCACCTATCCACCGCGTTTCGGTCGTAAGTCACGCTGATGGGACGGTTCAATAATTAACTCCGCGAGGAAATCGGTTATCGGGATGATATTATTCGGGCTCTTACTTCCCCGGTAATAACCGGCGGCCGCCCTCCGACGAACGGGGGGGTCGGCCATCTTACTTAGGGGGATTCAATTTAGATGTAAAATTTAGTGTGGTGGTCGCGCCAGATCCGAGGCGGCGCGCCGCGACTCTCTTTTCCCGTTTAGGCGACGAATTCCGCATTATTATAATAGACCGCCGGTAATGGCTTGAAAATAAAGACCACCGGGTAATGGAGAAATCGCGGATAGTAGGAGGAGGCGGGCCGACGGGAGGACGGAGCAGAGTGAACGTATAGACGCCATAAAGTTTCTCTCTGTCTACCTTCCCACCTCTCCCGTTTCATCCTCACCGGTTGCAAATCCCTGAGTGTTTCTTATTGTTCGAACGGCTCGAGTTCCCAATCACGTTCGTTTCCTTTGTGGATAGCCGTTCGTCCCCGGTGAGGCGAAGTTGCCTGACAGTTAAGTAAGTAACGTCCTTTAGTCTGCCCCCTTTTTGTTCGAGATATTGGAGAGTTTGTCGTTTGGTGGTAGATGGCTCAAGGGCATTAAGGCGGGATTCTCGTGTAACAGCCCCCGAAATTTATGATTTTTTTTTTTAAAAACAATTACTTTTGGCGCTGTTAGACGAGAATCCCCCTTTGAGGTTGAAGGGAGCGAGTCTCAAAAATATTCTGTGTTGTAGGAATTGGTTAGGCTTGTAGATTTAGATGATAACGTGTCAGAAATGATTCCTTGAGAACCCAGTCAGAACCTGGTTAAACATCATTGTGTATTACTTATTTATTCAGTTGGTTATTAAGTGTGGAAGGGAAGATCCTGGAGGGTTCTATTCTGGACCATTTTTGGAAGTCCTTTCATTATCTGCATGAATTGAAGATAGGGTGTCCTTACTAATTTCCTTACTATCGCTTTAATGTCTTCGGAGTCGTCTTCCTTCCACGCTTTCTGCCTCATCAGTTTACCAATGAAAAAGCTGTAATTACCTGTATTAAGCACAGGTGTCTCAAGCAAACGTTAATGAGAAATCTCTCCCCATTATTAGCGCGCCATCAGACGCTTGGCAAACCCAGTTGCGACGCTATCAGAGTATACTTTCAAAGGGACGCGACTAGGTCCTAGTACCTTGGAACACTAGTGCAGCTTTTCAATCAGTTCCCAGGGAAATATTTCTAAACCCCTGTTCACAAGAAACTTTTCCCTCATATTCAAAATGTTACTTGACGTCGACGCTTCCTTTGGAAAACACCCTCTTTGCACCTTGGCGCGCAACTTCAATCAAGGCGTTTAACGAGTCCTTTAGACTTAAAGGACGCCGGTAAAGAGGGGAAGAAAAAATATTAAGCGCACTTTTGCCTGAAGTTGACTCAGGGACAATGGAATCGCAAACGGCCACTGCGAAAAGCTCGGTGGACTGTCGTCCGCGTGCCAGCTTCAGGTGCAAACAGCCATTCTTCTCCAACTTGAGGCGAACTTAGTCCCCGACTACCAATTACGTTGCACAGCCTCTTCTCTTTCACATTAACGTAAAACACTTTTATTTTCAATCGCAAATCCCCTCAGCTTCAAAACGTGCACTCAATGGATTTTTAATGTCCCCTACCGCTGTACTTTAAGGAACCCCTGTTCGAGCGCTCCCGCCTGCACTCCACCCATTCTTGCGTCCCTCCAGCGACCAGCCACTGAGTCCTCGCGATGGTTCCTGTTTCAGCATCACTGCCGGAACTGCGGCAAGATTTTCTGTAACGCCTGCAGCGACAACGCCACGGCTATGTCCAGCTCGACGAAGCCTGTCCGAGTGTGCGACGAGTGTTACGTGTTCCTTCTTGGCCGATATTCATCCGCACGCTAACGCTGCTCCCTGATCGGCCAGACAGCGTGAAACGTTCGTCCTGGACGCCAGCGGGGGTGCGAGCTGAAAGGCGACGGGCAGAGGGAAACGGAAGAAAAGATCTGATCGGCCGTGCGCGCACGTGCCGTTCCGTAGGATCGTCCCTTCGACTGGACTTTACAAGGAATGAAGGACAAGGAATGAAGATCTTGCATCGTTCCAAGTCGGATTCCATTTGTTTCACGCGCCACCGTGAAATACGGTTTGCCGATTTCTCTGTGCCGCGTGCGTATGTGTGTGAACGAAAGGCGTCCTTTGCGCGAAGGAATTCCGCGACTCAACGGAACGGTCCAGCGTTGAAAGCAATCCTCTTTCGTCTGTTTCGGAGCACAATCATTATAATTGCCCACCGATGCGAACCTGGGGAGCCGTAAGATTCGAAGCATCGGGGGATACCATGTTGCGTATATTCTGTTTAGAGTTTCTTCGTTTTTCGTTTTCTTTATTGTTTTTTTTAGGATAGCGAGACACGACCTTGAAGGTGTACGAGTGTTTTATATTCATGCGAGGAGCCACCCTCGGATCGGAGTTGCGGGATGTCGGGACTGCAGTCATGCTCATGCTGCAGTTGGTTGAAACGCGTGCCTGTACAATGATATTTTTCGAATGACTCTGTAGCGCGGGAGAGATTTTATGCGAATAAAAGGCTGGTTTTATATTCCCTTTGTCGACAGTGCTTTGTTATCCACGGTGTACGTTAGTGGTCCTTTTTTCTAAAAATTCTTGAATTTGTGTGTTGCAGGTTCGGTTGGTACCTGAGGAGAGTGCATGGAAATATCCCGGTGTATTTTTTTCAGTTTTAAGTCAGAGCGTTATACAGGGTCTTCCAAATTGAGGGGGAATCTTGAACACGCAATATCCTGATACAAAAAGACATCGAAAAGTCCTTTACCGTTTTGGGATCCGAGGCTTCGTTCTCGAGATATTAACAATTCAATATTAGCGGTCCAAGTTCCGGAGCGGTGACCGCTCGCACGCTGCCGCGCGCTCAGCTGACTCGGCTTTACACTGCGCGCCCCGGATCTTGGACCGCTAATATTCAACTGTTAATATCTCGAGAACGGAGCGTCGGATCCCAAAACGGTAAAGGACTTTTCGATGTCTTTTGGCATCAGGATATTATATGTTCTGGGAAGTCCCTGAATTTTGTGACACCCTGTAGAGATACGTGATTGTCTAAATATTGGATAATCTTATATGACTTCTGGTTATTTGGGATTTTAAAAGATCCAGCAGTTTCAGATACTCGCGAGGACTAGCTTGTAGCCTCAAAAGTGACGGAGGAAATAGAAAATGTATCGAACGAAAGGAACACCCGTTACTTTTCTCAGTATTTTGTAGAATCTTCGCACCGACAGATTTTTACCAATCGAATATACTCTTCAAAATGACAAGTTACCAAATTGTAGCCAATGCTTCCTCGAAAGTGACAGTACAATCTACTTCGAAATGCGCACGACGCCACACGAGCCTCGTACTACCAGCCGTATGGGAAGGCAGTGAACGTGTTAATCTCATTTCGTGCCGATAGAATGATTCTCGATGTGTTTTCACGCAACGGCTCGCCAACAAAGGGATACAAGCAGGAGATTAGAGGCAGCGGTGACTGATAATCCGGAGGTAATAGGGTAGAAGCCATTTAGACGCTAGGGAATAAGGTAGAGCCAGGGGGGATGGTCGATCGCCGTAATATCTCATTCAGTGGCATTAAAGAATGAATCGTTCGAAAAGGAGTGACCGAGGAGCAAGTGGCTCCAGGCACGCGGGAACCGTGCCCGCAGAAAACTGTGACCATAATGTGCAATCTACCTGCCGAACGTAAATCCGTTCCTCGGCTGCATACACGTCCTCTCTAATCTTTGAAAGGAGAGCCGCACGCCATTCCATCGACTCGGCGCCGCCGCTGGAAAAGCAGTAAAACAGTCCCTGGCCACCTTCCATGGTGCTCTTATCCTTTCTAGACGTTAACAATGCCTGCCACCCGCAAGATCTTACGATGTATCTATGTACAACGGCCGTACATATGTACAGGGTGTCCTATTTTAATCAGTCCACTCGACCATCTCCGCCGACCAGGTACGCTGCGGACTCCGGCTTTAACTTCCGAGGTGTACAAATCGCTTGCTTTCGAGGATGATACGGTGTTATAAAACTACAGGGCGTTTCATTCTGACAACGCCCAATGCAGCGTTGGTGATCACGAAGGTGATTTGGGAATGGATTTTTTACAAATGGAAGTGGATGTTTTCCAAGTAGTTACCGAACAATGTAACTATCCCACTTCTTCGTGACGAATTTAATGGTGAAATGAATGCTCGGCTTTCCAGTCAAGGATGCTTCACTGAAGCAAATAATACCTACTGTGCTTCAGTCCCCACGTTTGCTAATCTTTTATATGGCTCTTCTTAGACTCTGACAACTGCTCCAACTGGTACCTTTTATTATACGTTCATAAGGAGTCCTTAAATTCCGTAAACCTGTTTGGGGTGGAGGGGGTTGCAAATTTCTTATGTTTTCTTACAGGGGGGAGGCAGGTAGCGTCTTACGTAATATTTTTTTAACCTAATTTTTAATATGAGTAGCTTCAAGTAGCTTCAAGCTAACTTTTAAAAGATATTTAATAAGTGCAAAAATGCAACGTAAAAAATATTCCGGAAGGATGGGGGTGGAATATAAAATCTTACGAATTCTTATACTTGGGGAGGGAGAGGGTAAGAAATTGTCAAAATTACCCTTACGTAATTTAAGGACAGCTCCTAACCTAAAACTTCACCTCTACTTTCTACTAAACTATACACTTTTTACTGGGCCCCAAAAAAGGCAACCAGTTGAACGTCCACTTCACAAGACACCACCAGAAGCAGTTGCGACGACCGCTCTCGTTGAGACGACCTGTACAGCCGTGCATGTAGTTATATTCTATAGGTATGCGAGGGAGTTATCGGTGTCGTGTTACACGTGTGCTCGCGGTGCTTGCTTGCTGGCTGACTGCGGTAAGTTCCGAAGGGTGGTTTCGAGCCGCGGCGCGGCCGTCCGTGTAGGCCAACTTGTCGGCTATCTACGACTTTCGAAAGCTCGTTAGCCACGAGCGTGCACGCTTAAACGGCCGCTAAATTGAAATCGATCCTCCCGAGCTTTTGGCTTCGATCCCCGGCGCGTCTCGAGGATTCGACCGCGAGAACACACTCCTGCCCAGCACGTGCGCGTGCCTTGCACCGATGTGCACGCGACAATCTTGTTAAACTGGATCCCGCCAGCCGGTTGCTTGTGGATGATGGCGGATCGTCGGTAACCAGCCCCACGATCTTTTACCATCCACCCTTCGAGACACTCCACTTGGGGGCCAGCTTCAGCCTTCTTGTAGCCCTCGAGTGGTCGCGATGGGGAGCACAGTACTCCTTTTTTGTTTTCCCCTAGAACCACACTGGGGACCCTAGAAAATTTTAATGTTCTCCGCAAACCTCTCAATAGACGCTAGAATATCAAGCTTTTATTCCGAAATTTCTATATTCCTACTGTAATAATTGAAAACCGTATGTTGTGAATATCTTCTCCGAAGATACTTAAAGAGAAGTACGAAATATTTTTTCGGAAACGTTAAGTGAATTTTCAAATATTCAAATTTTCCGATAATATTCTTTCTTTAATATTCTTTTGTTTCACCCTTTTATGTCGATAGCTAGGGCTAGTAGACTACTATTGTGGACACCGAACTGGTCCGAGTCAGGCCTGAATGTTTTATTCTCGTTCTTCTCATTTTTCGTGCAGCAATTTAGTCACCTGGAAGGCCGAGTCCCCGTTCGTTGATAAGAAAGTAAGTGGCCGCGCCACGGTAAAAAGCACCATGTACGATTTTGTTGCTGGTAAAAGCGTACACGTTGGCGGGTCGTAACGAGTCGTGCTGTTCAAGTCAGATAAGTGAAACTCCGGGGAATGGGAGGGAAATTATTTTTGCTACTGGATATACGGGGTGTTTGTTGAAATTGGTGAGGGTTGATGTTTGCTGTGTGATTGGGGGATGATCAAGTGTATTCTGGAATGTTCTTTAACTTCCTTTGGACCTACTGCATAGCACACAGTACAATTTTTATGTGGAAGCGATTGAAATTTCTCGTTCTGCCTAATAATTTTGGAAACTACCTTCTTCATTACAAACCTGGTGATAGGGGATGTGGAGGATCTGTGCTATTTAAAATTGATATATTATTAATAATAATAATAATTTATTGCACCACTGGATATTACGAAAATAACAAGAAGATACAAAAGAAAGAAATGCATATAAGAAAATAAAAAGGATTAGAATAGTAGAGTTAGAAACGATGTAGTATGGTATGTAGAAGTAGAAGTAGAGTGCAAAAGGCGAGACCGCGTGTGCTTCCTATAAGAAATAATAAGAATAATAATAATAAAAGGTAGAAGTAAACAAGACCAACGAAAGATGCGGCGCAACATACATAAATGTAACGTAACTTTCGCGGGCTAAGAAAGCAGCATTGTGTAATAAAGACCCTTAACTTTAGTTTTTAAGAAGACACAAGACAACTTTTGCAAATTGAAAGACGTAGCTTTACGTCAACGGTTGCCAACTTTTGCAAACTAGAAGATGTAGTGCTTCATTAGCGGTGCTGGACTTTTACGGACTAGCAGCATAGTATCATGGTAAAAACTCCCAGCTTTAGGCTAAGGAAGGACGCGGTATTACGGCGACAGGTCCCAAGACGTAGTTTTACGTCATGAGTTACGAAAGAATGGCTATGTAGAGAATGTTACGGGGCTATCCTCAGTGTCTGAAAACGGCCGCAAGAAATTCACTCACCAGGCGGAACCAGTGTACAAAATTTGATCATTTCTGCTCAGAAAAATAGAACACAGCGCCATAAATGCAACAAGGCGAAGAAAACGAATTATTGCGCCCATAATATTCTACAATTAGAAGACCACGTTCAGAAGATCGTCGAAGGTAAATTCGATCCATGCTGTTCGAAATGTATTTCCTATTGGACACGTGAGGGAGCGATTCGCGATTTCCAAGCTGTCCATGGCGAAATATGACGAGTCACCGTACGCAAGATCATGCAAATAAAATAATGCACCATGCATCACGGCATTAACGATGGCATGGCGTGTTTCGCGACTCGCGGACCACCGTGCCTAGATCACGAATGCAATGTCTTCACATCGGCGCGGCTGGCACGCGAAATGTTTAAAGCTCACGTTATTATATCACAAGTGGCTTTTCCTTCCACGCTGCGGAACGTGTCCGAACGGAAATGTACCGTAGTAGCTAGTAAAATTGACGCCCGATTGACAGCAGTGATAATAATACTCGCCGATCTTTATCCGCACTTCATAATGCCCGGGAAAAGTGGGTTAACCGATGCTTAAAATGGAACGAATGAAATGTGACAAATTACCTTTGACGTTAATTATCGATATTAATACACACTGCGGGTGGCAAGATTTGGGTCACACACGTCACTGGTACATTTTGGGTGTAGATACAATTATATCATTTGTCTGCACGACAGGGGGTATAATGGGTTAACTTCGTTGGCGACTGAGTCGGGTCAAGAGACACGTGTGGACGTTCGTGTTTAAACTAGCGACATGTTGGAAAGTACGCGGAAGTTCGTTGATCCAGAAAAATAATCCGTACTATTATTAATAATCGGTAAGTTTACAAAATTCAGGAATATAATTCATACTGCAACGATTCGTTTGCAATTCAGTAGGGTAGAAGCTAATATTATCTGTCAAATTCACAAATCAACAGAAATGTCCGCTGAATGTTATAACTAAGCTTCCACGAATCATCCCTGAAAGCTTACAAATTTAATTACCCGCAGCATCAAAATAATTCTTCCACTGCCTGTCTCTTTAATAAACAGGTAGTTATCAGTTCAGCAGTAGCAAAGTAATGGCGACAGATTTATGAAAAGTATTGATTCTTTTATGAAGCACGCCGCTGAATTGTTAATTTGACTGCAGTAAAATATTCAATTTTTAAGAGCTTACAACTCTCCGGAGTGCTGAATGGACGGAGGGCCTAAAAATACGCCCGTTCTGGTCTCGGAACCAAAGTAGAAAGGAGGCGGTGGTCGCGGCACAGATGCCAGGCAGCAATTCAAGGAAACTCGTGTTTGGAGCATTTTCCCCGCTTTTTTTCGAGGGGAAACGGGCAACCCCCACGGAACTCTGCACCTGTAATAAGTGAAAGCAATTGTACGTAATAACATCAGGTCGGAGGTGCGATTCCATCTAGCAGCGCGAGGCCCTGGTATAGCATCCGTGCAGAGCCTGAATTATCACGCGAGCCGCACTATTATAGGGAACATTTAAAAATGAACTCAAACAGAAACGACTAGGAATTGAAGCTGGTTGATCGCTCTGTTTTCTTTAGTTCTTAATCGTGCCGGCTCTGTGGGAACAAAAATGTGCTAGGTATTCGTTTCTGGCTGCTTTTAGCGTCTTATTTCAACCGCAGCTCAATATTGCAACTCGTCCAGCTTGATTGTGTATATAGGGGAGACTATTACCCGCCTAATAAACAATTAAGAACTTTAGGTTATAGTATAGAATGCTCCTAACAGATTGCAACATGTAGTGATTATTGTAGGTAAATGAATCTATTGGGATGTGGTTGTTTTATTAGAGCAAGTGTGTTTTTGTGCTAAAAATACAAGATTCTATGTAACATAAAATTTGGACACTGTGCGACTGATTTTTATGGAATTTTAATTGTTTCACGCGATAGTGTGTTCAATATTACGCACACAGTGCAAATTGTGTTGCCCTAAGTTTACAGATAAGTATTATTACGTGGAGGGCTCAGAAGTCAATCAGTGTAAGTCCAAATATTTCTGGAAATGAGTTACGTAGTTCAAAAGCTTCTTTATTGTTGAAACTTTCAGTTGATAAATCAATTAAGTCACTGCTTTCATACGCAAGTAGTAAATGGTGGTACTTATATTCATCACGGAATTATTAATCAACTAGCTTAAAGTACCCGGCGTTGCCCGGGTAAAACTTCGATTATCAAGAGGGTGAAATAAGGGGGAGGGGGTGGGATGTCCAGATTTCATGGTAGCCTATATTTTCCGCAGGGTTGCAGAGATTAATTATGAAAAATTTTGTCCAGATCGGTTAAAAACATCGGGATAAAAAGTATTCTACATATATGTTATTCCTGGTCCTAGACTACGTATGTACAAAATTTCAGAAAGATCCGTTGCGTAGTTGCGACGCGATTGAGTAACAAACATCCAAACATCCAAACACACTTTCACATTTATTATATTATATATAATATATATATTATATTATTATTATTAGTAGGATTAGTAGGATAGTAGGATTAGTAGGATATTATTATTATTAGTAGGATTAGTAGGATTAGTAGGATATTCCTCCTCCTACAGGAATTATGCAATCAATCGGGATAAAAAGTATCTTATGTGTTATTCCCGGTCCTAAACTACATGTATACGAAATTTCAGACAGATCCGTTGCGTAGTTGTGACGTGATTGAGTAACAAACATCCAAACACACTTTCGCATTTATTATATTATTATTATATTATTGATTATTAATTATTAATTATTAATTATTAATTATTAATTATCATTATTATTATTATTATTATAGTAGGATAGGATATTATATTATATATTAGTAGGAAGTTGAATATATTATATTATTATTATTAGTAGGATTAGTAGGATATTCCTTCTCCTACAGGAATTATGCAATCAATTGGGATAAAAAGTATCCTATGTGTTATTCCCGGTCCTAAACTACATGTATACGAAATTTCAGAAAGATCCGTTGCGTAGTTGTGACGTGATTGAGTAACAAACATCCAAACACGCTTTCGCATTTATTATATTAGTAGGATTCATTTAGAGGATAAACTTTTAATGCCAATGGACTTACACTAATTGGCTTCAGAGCTCTTCACATAGTATTTTTTGAAATTTTATATTTGCGGAGGTTTGAGACATACAGTCGAGGGGCCAAGAAAATAAAAAAGAATAACAAAAAGAAAAGTGTGTGTTGGCGTAATAAATAATATTCGATGTCAAACGCGTTACAAATGGCGGCACACAGACTGTGCTAATGTAAAGAGAGCAAATAAAAATTTTAATCGCAAGCTTTGTAAGAAATAAATTGTTTCCAATTACCATGTATCAATCCTCCCATAGATAGGGAGGCCTGAGACATTCTGCATATTTCAGAAAAGGTATCTTTTTAAATTGTTTGTTGTTTCAGCTTATAGAATTTAAGCTTGTTTTTGTTTAAGAACAAAATGACGAATCTGTGTAAGGGGATCATTAAAATATTATTTATTTTGGTGTACACAATTTTTTTTCTCCAAAGTGTATCAATGCACCCCACTCTCCCCTACCCACACTAATAATACCAAGTAAACAATCTCTAATTATTCAGAATTTAGGGATTCATTTGTCACGTTAGACGTTTGAAAAGTAAACAAGTCTAGAAAATTGAAAGCCTGAAGATGTGGACCACTAGGTTGCTGGGATCCGGCAACTAGGAGCTGAGCAGCTGAGAAGAGTGGAAGCTAGAGGTTGAGAGAAGTAACTAATTCATAGAGATACTTGTGAGGTACCGCATAAACAGAAATCACTACGTATGTACATACACTTTCTGCTGCGAGTAGCCGTAAAAATAAACTCGCAGGGATTCCGCGGCAAAGCACAGTGCCTCCCTCAGCATTTTAACGTTTGTACAAATTGCTACATATCGTAACAAAATTGCAGGTTAAATGCCAGAACAATGAGGCAGCATATATCGTCCGTATCGCGGAAAAAGAGTGCCCGGTTCCGACAAAAACAGAATTTAAGCGAAATTTGCCGCGGGGGTATCTGCTTCGTGTGCGGCCAGTTCGGAAATAGAAAAACCGGAGCGGAAATGGAATGGAAATTTCGAGCGGCGTATCGAAGTGTTGAAAGTTGTGGGGAGTAATGAAAGCAAATAATTGCTTTCCGTAACAATGAACATGGCAAGCTGCCTCGCGTTTCACCGTCCCAGTTTGCGTATTTACTGCGACAATTCGGATTCAGCTGGATGAAATGGAATCTGCGACCGCAGCGACGCTTCCGAACGACGATCAAAAATGTTCGCCACGTCCGGTCCTCCGCTGCCGTTCGCTGGACGGTGATACGATTTGGATGGACGGAAGCCAGTTCCCGGGAGGCTTCCTCGATCTACAGACACTCGAGTCAAATTCGCAGCAACAGTTCACTGCAATATACGTATTTTACAATCAGAATTAGAACATTTATCAGAGTGTTGCCCGTCAGAGATTCGAAGCAATATTACGGCGAGGTTCTACTGACTCGCTTCGGTTTCTCTGCAAGGGTTTTTCCACTAATCGTAAAACTAATGGTATACTGCCCTCCTATCTAGCATTTTTCATTTTTCAAGACACTCATGTTGAAATATTTGAAGTTCCACGCGTCTTTTACCTTTTAAGTAAAGTTAGAAAACTAGGCGTGCGCGGGTTAGAGCTGTAACTAATAATCGAATAATGTATGTAATTATTCGTATTCGAAATTATACGAATTATTCGAAATTATACGAATTATTCGAAATTTATCGAATTATTCGAAATTATTCGAAATTATTCGAAATTATTCGAAATTATTCGAAAGTAGTCGAATTATTCGAAATTATTCGAAAGTAGTCGAATTATTCGAAATTATTGGAAATTATTCGAATTATTCGAAATTATTGGAAATTATTCGAATTATTCGAAATTATTGGAAATTATTCGAATTATTCGAAATTATTGGAAATTATTCGAATTATTCGAATTATTCGAATTATCCGAAATTATTCGAAATTATTCGAAAGTAGTCGAATTATTCGAAATTATTCGAAAGTAGTCGAATTATTGGAAATTATTGGAAATTATTCGAATTATTCGAAATTATTGGAAATTATTCGAATTATTCGAAATTATTCGAAATTATTCGAATTATACAAATAATTGCAGCTCTAGTGCGAGTACCCGAATCCCTATAGAAAGTCCTACGTGCTTCGTAGAGATCTAGAAACAGTTTAATTTATTTATCCCAACTGCTTTTCAGATAATTAAAATATCCCATCTGAAACATTAAATTATTAGTAATGACTATATGTTTTAAATTGCTTGAAGAAAAACAAGGACGCCACAAGAAAATGCTAGATAGGACATTTTAACTAATAATAAGGAAGGTAGTATAGTGGACGTTATTGGGGGACGAATGAAGGGAGCCACGTAGCCCTCGAAGCGTTAGAATCTATGGCCCTTTTAGGTGATAAGATATCATCAGATGTCACACTGATTGTGAGTGGCGGAGGTTCTCTAAGCCTCCGAGTTCCAGAGTTTTAGGGTTCATCGCAGGGGATCAAATTATTAGGACGACAGTACCAAAAAATATGTTTTTTGGCTTTCTGTAGAAATGAAAATATACATGTGACAGATAATGTCGTCTGCAGTGTTTCCAAGTGTATATTTGCAATCTGCAAACATCAACACCTACTTCATAGAAGAGTAATAATAATTCATAGATAATTAATAATAATTCAGTGTAACTACGCTTTCGTTTAAAAATTAATTGTTTTAACGTGAAATCGTCGATCGATGCGGTCGGCTCTAATAAATTCCATCACTCTCTGCAGTTTTCCTGGGGCCACCCTAACAACGGGGCATGGACCGACTGCAGCCCGCGATAGAAATGCGCGAAATGAAATTTCGAACCCGCGCAGAGATTATGAAGAACGAGTCGTGAATGAAAGTCGGGGTGAAGTCCATTAAGCGGTCACCTGGGCGCGAGAAGTGGACAAATAAGTGGGTGCGCCCCAGTTCGGCGACCTATATGCATTTCTGTTCTTCGCGCACAGAAAATTTAGTCTTCGGAAGTGTACATACAGTGTTAAATTAAAGAGGACGTCGTATTAGGAGTGTTTCCGCGGTTCGTGGCGACGAGAGGCGCGCATGCAGATTTAACGAGACTTATCTCTTAATGCTACGGCACAGTAGTTAAAAGAACCATTTTATAGTTTTCAGTCTTGTGAACGAAGAAATCATAGAAATATGAAACGTCTATTAAGTTTGGAAACTACTAGATTCCTGCAGATATAAAAATTACAAAGTAACGTAATTTCCTGTGTCGTGGAAGCTATATACATTAGGGTGTTTCATATTATAGGGTTGAAATTAAAATGTTACAATTTTTTTTTACTTTGCTCATGCCCTGATTCGTATTAATATAAAAAGAATATGTGACAAATTTTAGGAAGATTGAGTAATATTTAGAGGTTGCACACTTTGCACACTAAATAATATGTAGCAGGCTAAGGAAACACGATTTCCAATGATAATTATTTTCATTTTCAAGTCCTTGAAAAAGAAACTAAACTTCAAAGAAGACTTAGACTTAGATAAATTTACATTTTATTATTATTATTATTGTTCACATCTATAAAAATTCTGTACCTTATTATTTTACCCACATTTTTAAAACCTGAAAAAGCGAAAATATGTAGGGTAGAACGGGGTCGGTAGTAACAAGGGGTGAATGTAGCACGCTAATATCTCAAAACATATAATTAACACCAATTTTAGATGTATGATAAACAATGACATTTGAAATCCATGTCCTAGCAGTATAGATACGCAACAGAGATGGATAGTGAAGAAAATAACTTTTCGATACCCTACAGTAACTTTTTCTTACTGACTTATGATTGTAATGTAAGCACACCCTTTGCAATTATGTGCTTTTTTAATCTGTAACTTGCCTTTTTTTAAAGTAATACTGATCGTTACTTAGCACTTTCAAGTGTCTCGTTAGTCACAATTTATAATTGAAGTTCAAAAGCATGGTCGAGGGCGATTGTAACATCGGCAGTCGGGGTCGGTTGTACCGCAACAGAACCGAATAGTGTCAAAGAAGGCGAATAATATTGTCTTGTTCGCATAGAATTCATGCAGTGTTACAACCGATCCGGGGTCAGAGACGGTTGCAACACTTTACACTGTAACGTTAGGGCTATAACACTCCGCTTCTCATTTTTTATTAATAACTTGGATATTACTTGACATACAGTGAGACTGTTGTGACTCAATGATGTCAGATAAATAAGTAACATTTCCGCATAAGAGTTTTTGTTGTAAATGTAATAGTTCCTGCGCAATCGTATTCAAAAGTCAAAGTGTTACTACCGCCCCAGGCCTACCCTAGTGAGAAAACTGTGCAACCCCTAAATATTATTAAATTTGTCTAAAAATTGGCATACAGATCACTTAGATGAATAGAATCAAGGGGGCGAGCAAAGTTACGTGAAAATAGCACCTTTGGAAAATTGAAACACCCTAATATACATCCTCCATATTGAAATTTATAATTCACCTACTTCCGTCCGTCAATCTTAAAGGTAAATCTGTTACCCGATTTACCTCTCAATGTACCCAGGGTGCCGAATTATTTATAAACATTTCCGCCATTTAGAACCCTTTTGAATTCCAAACCGTTGACATTAGCACTCATCTTCAGAAATAGCTATCTTCGTGGATTTTCTAGGATCTTATCTTCGTCGATCGCTTACAATTGAATGTTTCATTCTTCCCAAGTGCCCTTGTAATTTCTAACGCGATGCACGTGAATGTAATCACGCACCCTCTCCTAATACCCGGGGTGTCATTCTGCACGTGGTTGCAGCGCCTTCTGCAGCTAATGCCCCCGATTCCAGCGAGATGAAACAACAAAATGGAACGGTGCATTTGGTATAAACAACGCCATAAACGCTTCGGGTACGGGTGGAAGTTTCCCGAAGACGGGGCCGGGACGAGGGGTGTCAGCGTTCTCGTAAAGGCGGATGTTCGTTACACTCGCGCGTTCGACGATTCGAGGTCGTCACGGCCGATTAAGCCGCGGGAAGAGGCGAACAAGAAGCGTTTTGCAAGTTGAATGCAAGTTTTCCATCCACGGCGGTAATTTGCGTTCGTTAATGTCCGAGGAACACTCGAAGTTTGCGGCGAATAAAAATTCGTGAAGCCGGGGGAGAGCTGAGCCTGCGCTTCCGTAGCCTCTAAACTGATAATTAATGACCAGCGAAGGAAAACAGTTGGGCGATTCGGGGCAAATTGAAGGAAAATCTCGTTACGTATGCATGGAAAAACGAGGCGAATATGAAATCGCATCGTCCCGGGCTTTACTGTCTTTTGTGTAACTGAGCGTGAACTGAACAGAGTCACGGTTATGGGACTGATTTTATTTGGCTCTCAACTGTTCGTATAGGTCGATTCGACGGTGAGTTGTATTTTGTGAGTCGGCATAAGTAACATAGCTGCAGCGCATGGGGGATGATGAGTAGTTTAGTATGTGCCTTTTTATTTAAATAATGGATAATATAAATTCGGCACATAATAGGGTAGATGTCCCAATTACTGCCAGTGTCCCAATTACTGCCACTTGATTTATTATACGTAATAAAAACGTAACGTATAAAAAGAAATGTACAAAAAATAGTTATTATTAAATGGAGATTCTGATTTACATTAAAATAAAAAAATATATGTACTCATATGTACCTAGGACAAGATGATTTTTGAGGTGACAGTTATAGGTACACTAGGATCGCTCGCGAATTTTAATTAATTATTAATAAATTCTTCATATTTAATTCATAAAACTACTTTTTTTTAATGGAGGAGATGTTAAATAATATTGTAAGTCCGGGAGAGTTCGACCACTTTTTGGAAAAGAAATTGTAGCATCGTTGTTTTTCACATTTTTGTCGTTTTATGCACATTAAAGCAAAGCCCAAGCAATTTAGGGTATATATAAATTATAGTGTGCGATAATTTCAAATATTTATTTTCATTTTCAATCAAGAACATTGGCACTGCAACTGGTCGGTCTCACCCGCATGTCGGGGTTAGACCGTCCACCCACTACGAGTAATCAAGGTAGTGATCGACCACCTTATCAAAAAAAATTAAAAACGAATACATACGTATTGTTGGTGTTACACTGTAGTTATATGAATATTATATCCCCAATATCGGAAGAGTGTAAATAAACTTACCTGTTTTTCAAATATTGCCACCACTGTAAGTTGGTCTAAAAACTTTCACCCTCGCATAAAGTCTTAACTGTATTTTATAATTAAAATATGGATTTGTGACAATGGTCAATGTGAGATAAACAACAAGCGCCTTCATTTCTTTTGTGTCAATGACACACAGTGCCCTATCTTGCGTCAGTCTTAAAATATCAGCACTGGCCGGACTCTCCCGGTGGTCGAACACTCCCGGACTTACCCTATTATGTTTCAAACTGAAACAATTTTTAGGTTACACAACACGCGAAATAATTAAATGAAGTGCGGTTATAATCTTAAGGTGGCAGTAATTGGGACATCTACCCTATTTTGAGAATTATACTCAGGGTGCACTGAATTTTGGATCGCCAATGGACAGTAGGGTGGAGCTTATTTTTCAACTATGAAAATATGATTCTACCATCCTAATTTGTTTCTTTTTATAAAAACTGGCGTTACCTACTACTCGGCTTCGCCCGAAATTTAAATTCGGATTTTATAAAAAAAATTTGGTATTTATTTTTTTGGTGAAAATAGTCACATTCATCTGGATTAGCTAGGCATAATGAGCCGGGACACATTTCGTGACCCCAGAGTTTACCGTTCGAAAGTTTTTAGGCGACAGACAAACACACAAACATATAGAAGCTTTCTGCTTTATATATTAAGATAAAATCGAGCAGAATATGAGCACAATTGATCTATATTTAGGGGTAGCTCAATGGTGGTGAAATTTCCAATGAATATAATAATTATATGGAAGGACATGGAACAATATAAATTTTTTCATATGCATTCATTTGTTGCGTTCAGGAAAATAGAAACCGAGAAAAGGTATCATTGTGCCCTATAAGAATTTCAAGTAACGAATAAAATTTAAAAAAATTACTCGTCATGTGTCGAATAAAGTTCATTTTTTTATTCGACGAGAATTTATTCGTCGGATTATTCGAGCTTCGAATAACGAATAAAGTTAAAGTAACTTTTATTCGATCCGTTATTTAAATAATTTTTTACTTAGTTAATTCTCAACGCTGACCCTGTATAATACTTTGTTTCATGTATTCTCAAGTGACAGAAGAATTTCCCAACACACCGAAGACTCTCGGGATCCTCAATTGAGGCTACCGAAGCTTTCGACACTTCCAAGACTTCGACGATTTACAAGAACGTTTAGCCATTTAAAACCTTTAGCCTGCAACAGCACCTAATCATCGAAAACGCTTAACCCGCTCAAGACCATCGGCCATTTATACTCCCCAAGCCATCCAACACAGATGGGTAAATTTTTTTATTTAAATAAAATTTCCTATAACGAATAATAGTTAAAACAATTATTCGCCAGGCGTCGAATAAAGTTGGCCCGGGTTAACTTTATTCGACGAATAAAGTTAATTTTTTTATTCGTCGAACGTTTCTACTTCTGCTTTAAGTTTACCTGTAACTTTAACTTTATTCGACGTCGAACGCCCGCCAGAAAATTATTTGACGTCGAATAAATTTCAACTTAAACTTACAGTTAAAGCTAAGGTTGTAAAATTTATTCGCCCCTTTAGTTGAAACGCTCGACAAATGAAATACTTAACTTTGTCTGCCAAATAAATTCCCGTCGAATAAAAAAATTAGCTTCATTCGTCAAATAATCTAAAGTAAAAGTAACCTTTATTTCCTCCGTTATTTAAATAATTTTTCCTTTACTCACTGCCCAACTCTGCCACCGAACACATCTAACGAGTCACTCCACCAGCCACGAACATCCAAAAACTCCCACATCTCCCAAAACAAAAGCACCCCGTTATCAAATCTCCCACGCAAGGGTGGGTCGTTATTAATCCGCGCCGGCGACTCAATCAAGAAATTCCGTTGCCGTGTTTCTCTCCGCGATAAATCCGTCGCTAGGCCTCTGATGCAATTAACCTTTTAAGACTTCAGCCGTTCAGGACGCGAGAGGTCAGTGGAAGGGACGGAGAGGAATATCGTTAAAGTAATTACCAGGGGTTAATGTGATTAGCATGAAAGCGTTCACACCGCCCTCGTGGCGCGAAGAGGCCTGTGTGTGCCGCCCCCGCGCGCTGGCTCGACGAGGGCAATTGTAAACAGATATTCCGCGATACTTTCCTCGCGGGCCCCGCGGCCCGCAGAGCGCAGGCTCGGGCTGGTTGGCGGGTAAAGCGTCCGGACGGCAGGCGTTCTCCAGCCAGTTGACGTAGCCGCGTCGTCCACGTAACAATATGCTCCCAGTTCTCGCGATCTCGGTTTTCTGCATCGCGACATGGGCATCGGCGCTCAACGATCCGTCACCAGGTAAACCGAGCAATCATTCGATCATCATCAATACCCCCTATCCCCAGCGAGATCGCGCCGGTCTCTTCCTAGGGCTCACTCGCCCTGACGAGGATATCCATTCCCCCGGGAATCCGTCGATTTGCAATATCGCACATCTCGCGAGACGGTGTTTGCCCGAAGTCGTGCCCACGGAGGAAGCCACGGTGCACGTTTATGTACGGAGGGCTGTCCGGGTTTATGCCCAGTGTAACTGTGAAGTTCGAAGCGCGCGGTAAAGTTTACGCGGCCGTCAGCAGCGGGATTCCGCGCGGCCAAACGCGTCACGTCGTTTCGGCCCCTTTGTCATCCTGTGCTTCGCCCGTAACTGCCCCTGGGGGGGGGGGGGCGATCTCAATATCGCGATCGTAAACTGACCGCTGATTAGCCGGGCTGTCGGGTACGAAGCTTGGATGGCTGGACGCTTGGCAGGAGCTGAGGAAGGGCGGAAGATAAGCCACCCCGTTTTCTGGTGTCTGTTTTTACGCGGACACTCTGAATACAATCGTCCAGGCTGGTATTTAAACGAGAGGCAGTTGGCTGTTCACGTTTGTTGTGCAATTTGGCATAGCCCTGTGCTCACTGTAATCTCCAGTCTCACACCAACGAGCCGGTCCTTCTTAGGCATCCTGCCAAATTGTCTCTTCCTGTTCACTAATTCTCCAACTTTCCTGGGGCGGTTTTATTACTCCGCTGGTTACTGTTCTAATTCATTAATTATCACTCGGGAAGCTGACTCCGTCGGCATACAATCTGTAAGAATCCCCGCGCCAGATAGCGTGCTCCCCGTGTACTTGATATTTTCACCTCTCACGTAAGTACTTCCGCGACTTTGTAATACCGTATCCCGCACCACAATTTGTTAACGCGGTTTAGCTCCAAGGAGCATGTTCCTGTTCCCCTCTTGAATGCCGGCGAATTTTCCCCCCGTGGAGGGGAATTCAAAAACCGGCGCGCCAGCGGTTCTTTCACTTTTAAATTGCTTCACCGTTTCGCGGTTTCCAGGCGGCAAAAAGAAAAGGGAACGCTCGTCTGTTGCGCGCGTGATAGAACTCGAGAGCGGCGATCGAAATCTTATCAGCCAGCCGGATCTCTTTAATCGCCACCCCCGTTTTACTGCTTCGTATATAGATGCATAAAATCCGCGTTAGCGCGAACCGGCGCACGAAGTCGACGTCGCGGGGTCGTGCTGTAAATTTCACCCCCCTTCGATGGAGGGCGATTGTGCTGTTCGCGGAATTATCCCGCGTTTACTATTTTCGGTGATCGACCCTTCTTTCCTCCGTTCGAATGCGGCGACGGTGGAGGGAAGGAGTTCATCAACCACACTGCTCGAAGCGGTGCTCAGGCTTGTAGAGAATCGGGTGGAGGAAATTAAATACTGGCATCGGGTACGTGATATGCAACGAGTGAAAGAAGAGTTTAAAAAAGAGGGGAATTGTGGAATTTGGGGGATAGTAAGAGGAGAAGTTTGATGTTGGGGGTGAAAATTATTGTGTGTTTAAGGGGGAACACCACTGTGACGGCCGGAAAAATGAGCCCATTTTTAAGATTTTTTAAGGAATAACTTACAGTTTTATTATAAAATTGTTATTACCTATCTTTAGAACAATGTCTTAAGAAACTATAAAAAAAAGTAATAGAAAAACATGCATAGATTTCCATATACAGTTAATCTCCTACACCCCTCACAAGAAAACATAGGTCGCTTATCGAAACGATATCTCTGGAACGGCAACTCTGAAATCAAATTTTTTTTTTTAATATAATCGGTATGAGTGTAGTTTCCGTTGTACGTACCGATTTTTAAAAAAAATGATTTTTGTAAAAATGGTGCGCTTGGGAAGAAAAAGTTTCGAAAATCGGCAAAAAAAAATGGACAGTTTTTCGAGCGTATTTAAAAAAATTGGTTTTCAATCAAAGAATCCGTACGCAGAACGGAAACTACACTCATATAGTTTATAAAAAAAAAATGAAATTTAATTTCGGACCTGCTGTTCCATAGTTACACATTCGATCAGCTCGCGTGCGAAGATCTAGAAGATTAATTAATATATTAAAATTTATGCATGTTTTTCTATTTATTTTTTTTGTATAGTCTCTTAAGACAGCGTACTAAAGATAGATAATAAAAATTTTCTATGAAAATTGTAAATTATTCCTGAAAAAAAATCTTAAAAATGGCTTACATTTCCGGCCGTCACAGTGGTGTTCCCCCTTAAGGGAGAATCCTATTTTTTTAACTAAAAACACAGCAAAATTTGGGAATTTTTTCTGAAGAAACTAGCGATTCGATTCAACTGAAATTTGGACCATGTTTATATGCACCTTTGAAGCAGTTGCAGTTTTTTTTTTATTAATTTTTAATAGATAGTTTCTTAAAAAAGAATTCCCAAATTTTGCTATGATTTTAGCCGAAAAATGGGGTTTACCCTTAATGAAGCAGTATTTCTGTATTTTATAAATACCTTTAAGTTGGATATTATATTTAACTTGCATTACTACTCGGCTTCGCCCGAAATTTAGATTCCGATTTCATAAAAAAAATTTTTCTTTATTTATTTTTTGGGAGAAAATAGGCATAACAAGCTGGAACACATTTCGTGGCCCCAGAGTTTACCGTTTGAAAGTTTTTAGGCGGCAGACAAACACACAATCACTACGGCGAATGGTCCAATTCGATTCTTTCCAAATTCTTATCATTTTTCAGTTATATATCTCCAAGATGAAAAATCTTTTCTCCTCAGACGACTCTAAATAACCTCACCGTCTCCCAACGCAACTGTGCAAGTCTTAAACTTAACCTGGCAAATTTAAACATACTCGAGCCATCCCCCATCAATTTCACCTTCAATCGCGCCCGACCATCCATGCGCCACTTTACATCCCCCTTCACTTCTTACATCCATCCCTCGATGCTCAATTGAACGTTGATAGAAAAAGTGCCATAAATCACAGCGCCGCGAGCTTCCGAGGACCTCTTTGAAACGAATGAACCCGATGCTAACGCGGCGTCCAACGTGCCGATTTATTGCGCAATCGCCATCCCCAGTTCGTTACGTGCCTCCGCAGGGAAGGACGAGCTTAGAATCCCGTCGTGGTATATTCAAATGGAAACGCGCGAAGTCGGCATTGTGCCACCTGCGCTCTTTCTTTCTTTCACCCTTCCGCGGCGCGCAACCGCCCTCCCCCAGCCCCTGTGTCTCTCTCTCTCTCTCTCTCTCTCTCTCTCTCTCTCTCTCTATCTCGTTGCGCGCCGCACGAACCGTGGCAAGTATAAATTATCACGGCGGAAGTTAGTCCAACGAACTCTCCTTATCCTTTCGCGTGATAATAATTACTCTCTCTTTCTCGGCCGGTCGGGTGGAAATAGGTTCTTTAGTCGTCTGACGGGACACTTCGTAGATCGTGCTGGAGATCCCTCCTTTATTCGCGCTGCAACGATTATTTTCTACGTCCATCGGCGGGGGCGCGGAAGGGTTGAGGGGGGGATGACGCAGTCGATGGCAGCGATTTGAGCGATTAATTCGATCGCGAGATCGGGCCGCGAGACGTCCGCCATTTTCGGTGAAGGGTTGTTTTGTTGCACCGATTTTATTCATCCCCTTTGGCGACTTTGAAATAGATTTTAAAATAAATTCCTTTAGCATCTGTTGTATAACAGGTATTATTCTCAGGCAACCTGCATCTCGATGTGGACCATTAAAGCAATCCCGGGCACTTTGTCTGAAAATAATACCTGTCACACAATTGGAGCCAGATGAATTTGGTCAAAGTTACCCCGGTTGACGGCACTTCTACGTATAAAAATAAATTGAACAAGTGCAACGAAATGCTTTCGCGGGTGTCCTCGATTGAGAGCTTTTCGATGTTCGGGGTCTTCAATGGGTCTTGAAAAATTGATTCCCCGGCTTCGATTTGGGTTTATACACGTCGTACATAATTAGTTGGAATTCTTTACCGCGAGGATTATTCAGATGTGATTAATCTGTGCCATCTTACCAGCTTCTTGAAATTTATTTAAAATACAATAATGGTTTGTTCGTTATGTACGTGATGTATATGTTCGTGAGTTTTGCATTATAGGGGTCTTTTCTGTGTTTTGGACGAAGAATAACCTGTTATCTATAAATTGTAATTAATGTTCCTAGCGAATTCTAGATCACAATTGCTATGTCATTTGTAATATTCAGTTTTATTTTCTCATTCTCTTTGAGTAATAAAGACGTCTAATAATAATAATAATAATAATAATTTATTGATATATATATATATATATATATATATGTCTCGATTCTGGTAAAGTAAAGATTCTATTTTTTAAAGGTAAACTAATAAAAAGGGAGCGCAAAGTATTCACACTTTAGACATCGATTTCTTGCCAGACAGTTATGAACGACTGTACTCGAGTTGCTGGAAAGAGGTTCCTAGGTCTAGTAAATCCGAGATGAAATTCTCATTTATACAGGATGTCTACTGTTCCTTTGTTGACATTTTCTGCTATCACATAAAGCTTTCCTCGGTGGCGAGCGAAGTCGCCGAAATATGATCGCCACAAAAGGGGTATCGAGAAATGAAATAGTGGAACATCGTGAAAATCTGGTGGACCTAAATACTTAGCTCTAGACTTAAATAGTGCCTGAGTACAGTCAGCCAAAAAGCACATACAACCATCATTTCCTTTCACGTCAAAAGTCCAAGCAATTTCCATTCATCTCCATTTTCCTTCTAAAGAAAACTGCAAACAATAATAAGAGCAGTTAAAGAAACGTCGATTGAAAATTCTAGGGGCTCACGAAGCAACTTACACGATAGTAAACCATCAAAAACTGACAAAGAGCACTTGTTTATCAGACCACAAATATTACTCAATTGTTCATTATCCCGCGACTTCATAGTTCTAATTATAAACAAAATGAGAAATTTAAGTAGTAAAATGAGTAGTCAGGCAACCGGGAAATTCAGGAAATTAATTCTGTACAAAATAATTATCGAAGTAAGGATTGGTGGTGGGAGTAACCTGAAAACTATGCATTTTTCAATAATTATTTTCACTCTCTTTTGTAGATATAAAAAATAGACGCAACTTTTGTTAAAACTTCTTTTCAATATCTCTCACCGTTCTCGAGATATCCCACAAAAAATAAAACTCTACATTATTCCAGGGGATGATTTCACCCCCCAAAACCGCACAATGGTATCAACAAAAAATAGTTTTGTCTTACCCATGAACCACTCTACTTGCACACATAATTACATAATTTTCAGATTGCCTAGCTTCCCTTGTAAGTCAAAAATAAAAAAGGGGTTCAATGCGGCAAAAAAGCACAACCTTTGAAAAACTTCACCCCCGACATATTCATCAACATAACCCACCCATTAAGTATCTTTCACTCAGCTTAACGAGCAGCCCCCACCCTCAAATTCCCAAAGCCTCCACCCCCCCTGCAACCCCTAGAAGACCGTCGATTCTAAGGTTAGATCAGCTTCCGCGGGCTCCTCGCTAAATTGCACGGAATACAGTTACTGCGCTCGGAGCGTAGCCAAGGCGGTGGCGGATAATCATAAAATTGAAAGGATAATCGGAACAACAGCGAATGGTGGATGGTCGCGAATTAGGAGGCAGCTAGATACGGCCGCCATTATGCACACCTTGCGGTGTAAACGGCCGGGCTAATGACTTAGCACCGAATTATCGCGCGTCGCTCGACGTCCCCGTAAATCTACCGTTCTGGCTTCTCCCTAATTGCGCGAACCTTATTACCCAAATTAGTTACGAATTTGCCTAACGCCCGTAAGAGGAAGCCGTTACGGCTGAAACGAACACAACAGGGGGAAGCAGGGGCGGGTGGTAGCTGCAACGGGGTCGTACGCTTTTCCCGTTTCACCTCGTTTCACTGCGGCCCCCTATGTCCCTCTTTTTTCATCGTAGATCATCGTGTTTCGCTCTTCTTCCATCCTCCCTATTTGTTTTTTTTTTTTATCAGCCGTGTTGCATCGGGAAGTAGCGATGAACGAGATTGACGAGCCTGCGATTCCTGGCGATGCCGTGCGAAAAGTAAAAAAACAAAAAAACCCCTCGGCGTCCTCGCGAATATTTTTATTAGACGAATGCGACGACGGATAATCCAGATGAACGCGTCGTCGTGCATTATTCCGGCCGGCAGATTTCCCATCGGTGTTTACAATTCGCCGTTCGATACTCGCCCCGTGGCGTTTGTAAAATTTCTATCCCCGGTTTTTGCCACACTGCCGTGCTCTCCTTTTCTTTCTTCCGCGCAGCTGCGGTCCGACTCGGCTCGCAACGTTTACAGGGGCTGGTTTTGTAACGCGGCGGTACGGTAGTGTGGAAGCGAGTCGCGAGTGTAAATACCTACCTCGCTTTACGTTTCGTTTGCTTTCTGTAATTGTAACTCGCGACCCGTGATAGCTTGTGCTGATGAGGGGAAATATGGTTACATATGTGAGCAGAATTGCAGTCTGCACTTTCTTTTGCTTGAATTCGATAGTACCTCTGTAGGGGAGACCGGGGCAAAATGAACCTCGGGGTAAAATGAGCTTTCTTAATTTATTCTTTAACAATAGAATATATTTACAAATTTTGGTGACGTAATAAATGTGTGTAATACCACAATGATAATTATGCACATTCAGATATCGAAAAATGGAAATTCATTTAAAACATTAAAAATGAAGTTTTAGAGACTTCCGATTGGTTTTCTGTTCAATTTAGCTTTTTGGATAAATGAGTCTTAAATGTGTTATTTTAACTCCAAATTTTTTCTGCGTGTCTATAACAAGCTTATAAACATACATGTACACGCGTTCGAGAAAACATTAATCCTAACATTATTAAATAATTAATTTTCCACTGAGTACATATTCGGGGTACAGTGACCGGGGTAAACTGAGCTGCAAATGGCTGCAAAGAACAGATGCGCAAGTGACGTGCGCAATAGCCTAACCTGTCAGCTGGCTAGAAAGCCACGCGGCGAGGTGGAACAGAAACTAACCTCAAAAAAAGTTCCATAGTTTTTGACAACCACGGTGTAAAAAAGACAGAAGCTGCCATGCTACACACGTCATTCCAGCGCAAGGGGTTAATAATTAGCTGTATACTTAATTAAAGTTCTTCTTTTGTTGCAGTTCACTTTACCCCGGATAGTAAATCACTTTACCCCATACATGGGGTAAAGTGGTGTGTTTTGGCTTTTTCTTTTCAAGTTGAATTTTAATATACTTTAAGTTTATTTTAAGTATTGCTATTCGTAATTTATCAACAGTAATGTTCAAATTATATTATAAATCTATTTCCACACATTTTTATTGAAAGGGAAAATTTTTATTCGACTTCAAACTTGTTTCGTCTCACTTTGCCCCGGTCTCCCCTATCTGGATAAGTCAACTAAATGAATACTAAATTTTCTAAGTACTCAATATTCATATTTGATTAGCCAGTTATTAATATTCTCGCGATATTCCACGCTGGCGAAGCAAAAATCCATTTTACAGACATTATCAGTGGTAACGCTGAATATTCGGTCGGCCAGTAAGTCTTGCCTACAATTTAACGCGACACCTCGTTCGCGAATTGACATCGATATACCCGTCATGCCTTTCCAATCCTTCAAATGACGCCGCTGAAAGCCAAGGATGGAGCATTTAAATTAATTGCACCATCGATTCCACCGGCTGGACTGTCAGCGATTTGATTCGTTGATTACACACACCGACGGCCGCCGGTGTTTGAGTTATCGCGTATATTCCGAATTATTAGACGTCGGTCACCGTTGATCGACGCGAGGGTGCATATTTCATTAGGGTTGACGCAGCGCGTGCCGTTTTCCCGTTATCCGCGCTCTTTCCCTTCGTCCGCGCCCGTTCTTCCGCGATGAAATTACAGCTACGGCGTGCACACTTTCTCTGTGCAACCGCGCTTCTCGCGCGAGGTAAATCAGGTTGGATAGAAACGTGGAATTACTTTGAAACAGCCTGGTCGATCCCTTTCATCCGATTTTTACCCATCTGTGGGCGCCATTACACATCAGATTACCTGCTTCTGGCTTCCATTTTCATTCATTTGTGTTGTTACCTCTGCTAAAAGTGAATACAAGCATGAAGCAACAAGTATAAGATTTTATCCCGCTTCTGAAATTCAATATTACATTCGTGCATTTCTGCGTGCGAAGGAACTCCGCGTCGGTAATTAAATTTCTTTAAATAACAATCAGAAAGATTCGTCGAAAATGTAGCGTTCTGGAAAACACCTACCAACGAACGAAACATAATGTACAATAATTGTAAATATTTACTTAATCACTCTGAAATTTACGCAGTACGCAGAATTTTCATAAAAATATGATTATTAAAATATTTCGATCAAGGAGTGCATATTCTTGCCGTAATATTTTCCTAGTGTTAATAATAAGAGAGGTGATGTTTTTAGTTTCAACTTTTTAAGGGTGACAAGTATTAAAATCTTGATTTTTTTTCAATGCAAGTTACTAGTATTAATGATAAGGGCGGTGCAAGTGATAACGCGTTTAATATTCAAGCGACGCAATAAATATTTCCAGTACTGTACGTGTGCACGTTTTCCCATCCCTGAATGGAGATCAGGGGACTCAAACCGTACGAATGGCACGCATGAATGAAACATGAGTTATGAGACCCTCGTTATCATCGTCTTCTAATCTTTCCTGTCCTCAGGCACGGCGAAGTCTACGGGCGGCAGTAATTAACCGTGGCGCGTCTATGATTGGCAAACAGCGTGATATTTGCAGGGACGATTTTGCGTTTGATTGCACCTAATTCGCAAACAGGGGGCCACTGTCAGTCGACGCATCCCTGTTTGCACGCGCAATCGGTATTAAACCGGCAGTTCGCCACTTCGCGCTCACCCCGAAATCTCCCTGCGTGGAGAAGGGCGAAGCCCGCGCGCAGATAAACAGGCGACAGTTGGGCGAACGTACGCTTTAACGCCCTGCGGTCCGGTTAGACAAACGGAAGTGATTTTCGGTCTCGTTAAGGTGTCCCGTTTCGGCCTTCGTTTTTCATCCACGAAACGCTGGCCTTTTCCTTTTCATCTCGCTCGGAACGCGGAAAAGCCATGGCTCCCAATAATTGCTGCGAAGGGATTCTGTTCGCAGTAGTTACACAGCAGGGGATTTAGTGTTCAACTGATAAAAAGAATTATATTTTTGCTTCACTTTTCAATACGTAGTAGCTACTTTTTCGCTCTGCTACATATATTTTTTCCGAAATTCCTGATCAATCATTAAGGGTGCAAATAAAGGAATTAATTTTTGGGGGGTTGTTTCTGCAAACAACCCTTCGAGTGACACCTTCGAAAACAATCAGGAGTAACCAATTTTAGATCTGATATTAGATTCTCTAATCAAATTTGACACATTCTATTCTTCTTTCGTGTTGCTTATTCCTTGTTTGTAAAATACTTGACACTTAACAACGCCGTTGCCTGTTCCCGGCCCACCCGATGGGTGCATTTGAGATACCGCGAATATTTCAATTACTTTCGTAGCTGCGACTTAGACCGGTCTGAATGCAAACTCTCCGATTAATTAAAAGCCTCCGGAGCAGTTTTACGCTTTCATTTCGAAGGACTTAATGGAACGCGCGGGTGATGTCGTGTTACCCAATCGTAGTCCTTCATTTAACTTTCGAACTTTCCCCGTACCGGCGGGAGGGGGGTGGGAATCAGATAAACCCCCTCAGAGCGAGCCAGAAACCGTCCTAGACGATCCGGAGAGGGGAGGGCCCCGATATATGTGCACGGTTTATCGCCACACATCGAAGCTAGCCTTGAAGTGCAATTAACAATTAGCCCGCCTCTAAAATGAATTTCTCGAGCTAGTCGCTCGTTACTGGGCCGCGTCACGGCTATACTTAAACTTCCAAAGCTAATGAGTTAAACGTACCGCCGATAAAATCCTGGGGCAACCTCTCGCCGGCCTCGCACCCGCCGCGACCTTATCAATCTCAGCTTCGTCCGGGACATCGAGATCGAGCCTCGTCGAATCTCCATTCGGCGGAGGATCGATTTTCTGCTCCCCTGAAAACGGACCCGGCAATCCGGCACGTGATGTACTAAATTTCAGGGGCACAGGATGGTTCTGATCGAGCACCCTGCGGTCTGAACTTTCGGACAACCTTTTTGATTCGGTCCGATTCCACGGATCTCTTTTCCGGTCGATCTAATTAGACGGGGAGCTTTTATTCGGGCTAGATTTTGGCTGGCTTCGAAGATGCTAGTTTTAGGTGCAGGCGAGAAGCTTTATTTTTAAGGGTTGTTTGTCGATTTGATTGTAGAAGGGTTTGGGTAACGCGTTAGATCGAAATGGAGGAAACGTGTGGGGGCCTGTTTTTTGTTGTAGCTGGTGCGTTTGAAGCGAGAGCCTTTATTCTAATCGTTTCAGTTGGGCCAGAA
The DNA here is from genome assembly GCA_946251845.1 of Andrena fulva. Classification (NCBI taxonomy): domain Eukaryota; kingdom Metazoa; phylum Arthropoda; class Insecta; order Hymenoptera; family Andrenidae; genus Andrena; species Andrena fulva. The sequence continues at coordinate 51,298,831 of OX276329.1, read as the reverse complement.
GCTCTTATCTGAATTGATCCGGTTAAACCTAGAGCTTCTATTCTAGTTAATCTAGTTGAGTCAGAAACTTTTATTCTAGTTGACTTAGTCGAATCTGAAGTCTTTGTTCTAGTTGGCCAGGTGAACATTACGTTCTAGCTGAGCCATTGAATTAAAAGCTTTTGATCTACTTGACTGAGATAGAAGGTTTTTCTTCCAGCTTATTATTAGACGCGAAGTAACTGGTTGCATTCAATGTGACGTACGGGGAATCGCGAAGTTGAGAGGTCTGTGAAGTGTTTATTAATGAAAGTACGCTGTTTTAAATTTCAAATTCGATCTCTGAAAAGAAATGTTCCTTCATTTCTATATTTATTTTTCGTCGATGTATCGATTCTTTATATTACATCTGTATCCATTAATACATAGATCCCTTTCATGCGATTTCTTGCTCAGTAGGCATACACGTGGAAGTGTACGGCATGCATGTAATCGTTACACTTTGACATTTTACGGCGGATAATAAAAGCAAGGATACATATTAGCTTTGCGAGACGCATGATTAAGCCTTTAAATATTGCGCCAGTTCCGTGTGCAGAAATAGAAGGTGCATGTGATTAAATCTTTTCAGGCGATCAGTTTTCGCGATATTGCGAAAGCGTTGCACAGCTGTGGGACCGCTCCCAACAAATTATTACCGAAACTCGTTATCTGGGGAAATGAGAAAGTAACGTGAGCCGTGCTTTTGAATCGTTTTTAGATCCGAAAGGATTGTACTTTCATATTTAAGTATTGAACGACGAATTCCAGGTACTAGAATACTAGGTACTTGAATTCAAGGATTCTAGAGTGCTGAGTACTTGAATTCTAAAATAATAGAATGCTAGATACTTGACATCTAGAATACTAGAATTTCAGGTATTTGAATTGAGGAAGTCTAGAATGCTGAGTACTCGAATTCTAGCATATTAGAATGCTAGGTACTTGAATTAAAATATTCTAGAATGCTGAGTACTCGAATTCGAGAATACTAGAATGCTAGGTACTTGAATTCTAAAATACTAGAATGCTAAGGACTTGAATTCTAGAATTCTAGATTGCTGGGTACTTGCATTTTAAAATACTAAAATGCTAGGTACTCGAATTCTAAAATACTAGAATGCTACGTACTAGGATTCTAGAATACTCGAATATTCGAATACTCGAATACTCGAATACTCGAATACTCGTATACTCGAATACTCGAATACTCGAATACTCGAATACTCGAATACTCGAATACTCGAATACTCGAATACTCGAACACTCGAATACCCGAATACTCGAACACTCGAATACCCGAATACTCGAATACTCGAATACTCGAATACTCGGATACTCGAATACTCGAATACTCGAATACTCGAATACTCGAACACTCGAATACCCGAATACTCGAACACTCGAATACCCGAATACTCGAATACTCGAATACTCGAATACTCGGATACTCGAATACTCGAATACATACTCGAATACTCGAATACTGAAATACCAGAATACTAGACCACTAGGGCACTGTAATACTATTTAGGACACTAGAACGCTAGAATCCTAGTATATTATAACAGTAGAATATTAAAATACAAAAATGCACCATCCAAAAACTTAAGAGGAAGAACACCCTTTTATTGTTCAAGCACCAAATCTAAGTTTGGTGCTCGCGATCCTGTAAATCGGATCGTCGGCATTGCAAATTCATACTCTGACCGCATCAATTTGTTCGGTGGATCAATGCAAACATTCAAAAGCAATCTGCACAAAATTGTCATCGATTAAGAAAGGGGCAGTACTTAAAGTTACTTAATTTGTCATCTGTTTTTTCTCGTTCTTGTACGTATGTCACTTTTTTCTTTATTGTACAAATTGGGCTTGTCCCATAATAAATAAAAAATACTACAATACCAGAATGCAGAAATGCCAAATACTAAATACTACCGTACTCGAATCGCACGGCACTTGCCAAATTCTAAGAAACATCCCCTGCAGGACTCGAAAGTTTGTCGTATTGTGAGAAGTTCCGCCGAAATTTCACTCGAATTCAACGAACAGTTACGCGAGTCGTTTTCGCGCGGCAGAAACGGAATTGTTAAACTACGTTTCCCGTGGTCGGCGGGGGTGTGGGTGCGCGTACGTGAACCCCGTTGCATGTCTGGGCAGGAGAATGCAGCCAGACACCTACGGAACGATACGATCTCGCGACGGGGTTGAATGGGACACACAGGGCAACGTGAATTATGGCGATGCTTTGACTTTCCCGATGCGAATTCCGCTAACGACCTTTTAACTCGTATCTGCCCTTCTTTCTTCTTTCTCCGCCGTTCGCGATAACCGCTACTCGATTCCTCCAACCCCCTTTGAACTTTGTTCGACAGTTGTTGCTGGTTGACGGGGCGGCGATCGAATCGCGATTAAATTTGTTACCGCCCGCGTAACACGCGCCCTCCCCGATGAATTAATATCCAAAGAGATGATCGAAATGGATGTGACGCACAGGCGTGTCACAATTACGTTCAAGGTTTTACAATTAAATTCTAGAATTGAACTCATTACGCACGTGGAAGCTCGCTTCGCAAATGGTTCAGCTTCCGTAAAAGGATTTTTCTTTCACAAATTGGATCGCCTCGAACACAAAACCCTCGTTGAAAAGAATGTTACAATTTCGATCTATTTTTTTCCACCAGGAATCGTAGCGTTTCACGTTGGAAAATTACAAAGGTAAATTTTGTATAATTGACTTCCACGGAGGAAAAATAAATTGCATTTTTCGGCCATTTTTCAGAGCACTATGTGCCACTAAATTCTTCGGTTTGTTCTTTAGATTGCCTGTTATTTTTTTGCAGTGTTTCGTGGACCTGAATTGATGCGAAATATTTTGCACTGTTTCGAAAGAGAAGCAGATATTTATAATCAATAGCAATAGTGAAATATTTGGAATTCTCCAGGCTCAGGTACGTATGTATGTACTTCGCGCAGCCACTATTGTCTCTGGAAATATTATTTCGCATAAAGTCATCATAACGTACAATGTCAAACACAAGGGAGCTTGAGCGACGTTTCAAGGAGGATATTTACTTACAGACATCTCATAAACTCTCATCGGTGAGTGAATGTTATCCTTCTCCGAGCCAAGCTACATGAAAAACTAAGTCGAAAATATACAATACATTTTTTTCACTTGTTGCTTTGTTTTAGAGAATATTCTTCGAGCGCGTGTGCACTTAACTTGTCGTTTACAAATATCATTAATAACTTACGTATTGTTTATTCCTTATCAATATTATCTGCTGTTATCTATCTCTGTCTCGATTTGTTATTATTATTAATTAGCATTAGTTATTATTCCTAATATACTCGTAACGAGGCAATACAATTGTGTTGCAATTATTGTTGGTATTTGCTGTTTCTTAGGATTGTAAATTAATTCTCTAGGCATAAATAGAAATATATTATTTATATATTTTTATGTAGTTACATTTTAATCTGCACTCAGGATCTTTCCATTGGATATACTTTTGCGGCTTGAAATTAGTATTTCGAACAAATTCTCACCTTTCTACCTGCTGCTGCTGAGATACCATTCGCGAGGCACAGAAATTTCTCCTGCGAAAGATCCGTACATTCAATCACATTCAACGATGATTGCTATGAAACTTCGTAGATTTAAGGGTGCACACCTATATGTTTAATACGTTTGCAGAGCACATATACCTCCCATTGTACCTTCGACCCAGACAAAACATATTGTGTTGCCCTTTCATTGCGTGTCAAGAAGATATCTCTTTCGTTCTGGCACCCTTTTCATCGAAATAGATATCAGTCGAGTCCTCGAAGGTTAAATTACTCCATTTGTCCCATACCACCTAGAATACACCAATTCCTCCGTCCTCGCGTTTTCTCCGACTTCTAAACAATACTATCTTCCACACTCGATCGATTTAGCAAAGTACCTCTACAAAAATCTACAAAAAAAATTTTCCTTAATCGCTACGTATCAGCTGAATTGAAGAGTCGTCGTAGAAAACACTGTAACTGCCAAAATTAAAAAAAAAAAAAAGAAATTTTTCATTGAAAAATCTACGCGCCAGTGGTGACACTATAGTATAGAATTTGATTTCTGACTCTTCAATTGCGCCCAATTGACTCATACTCTAAATATGAAAGCCCGTAAAAAAGGCTCCGCAGTTAACGCGTTCGGTGCACTAGAACTTTCCGAAATCTTGTTAACCAATTTCTCCCTTCACATGCCGGTACTTTGACTCCACCACCGCCACGAGCGTTTCCACCGGCGGCACCGCACGCACCTTCGCAATATTCGCGCCTGTCGAATTCGTTCTACGTTCGCTTCGCGCTTTTTCCCGCCTCTCTTTACTCTTTTTCCTCTAATTGTCACGCAAGACATGCAGTCAATGCACGCGCGCGAGCACGTGCTCTTTGTCTCACGATCGGCGAGCCCCGGGGGGGGCGAAATTGAATCGCGCCCCTCGCCCGAACACTTATTCCGCGTTGACGGCGCCCGCGTTCGCCGTGCACGCGCCGAAACAAATTACATTTTATTTCACGTGAAGCTCGGTCGAATTCCCGTCCCTCCCTGCCCCCTTCGAGGGTGGCGCGGCCTTTCCACCCCCCCCCCCCCCGTTTCAATTACGCGATCCGATAACTACGCGCGAAGCTTTGGCCCCCGCTATCACTGCGACTCCTAACTACTGTGTACGAACGAAAGCGATTCGCCGGGAATAAAGGAGAGGGCCGATTAATCGGTGAACGGTCGCGGCGCGGGAACTCCGCTGTTAGGTTCATTACTGGACTCTCTGCTATCAATTTGCTCGCGGCAGGCAGGAGGACGCGTGCCCGATTAACCATTAAGCAACGAAACGAACCGCCCCGAACGGTGCTAACGTTCATTTTCATTCCCGCCTGTGCGAGTGGAGTTTTGTTTACGAATTTCGCGTCAATAGAGGAGAATGAATTTTATGTTGGGCGAATGCTTGGAGTTTACATGGATTATCGATTTAAGTCCTGGAGAGCAGATACCAGGGGAGGATCTGAATTGGTGGTCGTTAAAGGCTAATCAGGGCTTTGCAAGAATGGAGGGTGTTTGTGCATATAGATTCTGAGTTTTTGTGAGATGTGCGAGCTTTAAGTGGAAGTCGTTTTATCAGGAAGATAATTTAAGGTGGATAGTGTCGCGTGGGGGAGTTGATAGTTATATAGATTTGTATCTGGGTGTCGTAGTTGTTTTTGAATTTGGGAGACAGTTAGAAGAATGGAAATTGCTGGGTTTAAAGGGGACCTTGGTCATAGAAAGATCCCTATTCTCAGGCAGAGATGGGCGAAACTTTATTTAAATAAAATTTCGAATAACGAATGAAAGTTAAAAAAATTATTCGACGAATAAAGTTAATTTTTGTATTCGCCCAACGTTTCAACTTCAGCGTCGTATAAATTTTCCGACTTTAACTTTAAACTTTATTCGACGTTGAATAAAAGTTAAAGTTAAGGTTGAAAAATTTATTTGAGGTTGAAATTGAAACGCTCGACGAATAAAAAAATTAACTTTATTCGTCAAATAATCTAAAGTTAAAGTAGCTTTTATTTGATACGTTATTTAAATAATTTTTTATTTAGTCAATGCCAAACTCTGTTCTCAGGGTAATAGTTTTCGAGTTTTCGAGGTTCTCAGTGTCTGTTTCATTTAGGACACTGATTTTTCCTGTGTAATAATTATATGGTTGCATGAAGTAGCATAGTATCAGGTGCTATAATTCAACGAAGTATGCAAAAGCTATCTCTAATGATAACTGTAACTTGGACTGTTACAATACATAATGAGAAAAGTTTCGCCAATAAGTTGCCAAGACTATTTCCTTATGTGATAACATCAGAAGCGAGAATTGAACTTTCCATTCTGCAGAAATAAATGCGTAGATTATAGTATAACTGAAATATTCCATTTACAGTAGAAAATATACAGGACGCTCAACCTAGAACACTCTATCTTTAGATACATCTTATCTAGAATACAGAATACTAACCTAAAATATCTTACTCAGAGTATAAAGCACACGAAACATTCAACCTAGAATACAGAATACCTACCTAGAACATGCTGCCTAGAGTGTAGAATACAAAGAATATTCATCCTGGAATATAAAGGACCTAGAACACCCTACCTAGAGTATAGAATACATAAAACATTCTACCCAGAATACAGAATACATAGAACATTCTACCTAGGCCACAGAATACCTGAAACATTCTACTTAGATAGCATGCTACACACATCATTTTACCTAGAATCAGTGGTGGACTGGGTCTAAAATTATTGATTGCCAGGAGACAAAGGAGTCCCCCACAACTATAAGGCTATCATTTAATTTTCCTGAGAAATAAATAAAATTTTCCAAAATACCTTAAGTGGCAAAAAAGTACAATTAAAATTTTAGTGAGATAAATCTATCCTCGAGAAAATGATTTTATTCCGCCACTGCCTAGAATATACCACCTAGAGTTCAGAATACCTAGAGCATTCTACGTGTCAAAGTGTAGTCACAATCGCGTTCCCCCCAATGCTCATACGCTCATTCTCCGTTTCCAAACACCCAGTACCTGTCCCTCGTTCTTCCATGCTCAGAAACACAAACAGGTAGTCGTCCCTCTAAATGGGCACCGAGTGACGTTGAAGCGTTCGCTGGCTCGAATCCATCCCCTTCGTTAATGCAATATCAAATCAAAAACACCGTCGATGACGCTATCCGAGGCGAAGCGTGTTTGCTCGATTTCCATCGATTTTCCCTGGCACGCGTCGGTGCACGCATCTACCGCCAGGTTAACGTTCCAGATTTCTCCGTTTCTTGCCCCTCCCTGCCGTCGTCTTTCCCCATCTTCCTGTTGTCTTTTCGCACCCTCCACCTTCTTCCTGGACAGCAGACATCTTCCGCGTCGGGCTGCGCGCGATACCGCGGCGTCGCGCAAGTTTCACGGTTAATTACCAATGATGAATCGCGCGGAAACGCTACCGGCGCCCACCGCCCGCGGCAAAAAGGGGCAACATTTATCATCGGCACATTTTCATCGCGACTCCCACATTGTCCTCTCTTCCTTAACCCCCCAGCTTCTTTTTTCCCTCGATATCAATTTAGTTTTTGCCACGGCCAGCTGCTTGCTCGGCGTCCCCGGCGTATTTGCATCGACCATGTTTTGTTGTTCCTTGTCTGCACGCGCCGCGCAGATGCTACAGGTCCAGAAGACTGTGAGCAGTGATTTCCGCCCGAAGAAACGTTCCAATATGCAGCCGGGATATGGGAGCTTTTTCATACGCATGGGAGTTATTGGAGAATACGTTGAACGCCGCGCGTTAAAAATATTCATTTCGACGTATGAAACGCCACTTTTCTGGAATTTCTCATGTTTGCTGTTTGCGGCGTTCCATTAGCAGGTTCCCTGAAATTTTGCAGCGGGTAGGACGTCAGAGCTAGCTCGCACAAATGGCGGCCATTTGTGGTGTTAAGCTGAGGGTGGCGGAATTTTTTTAGCGGCTTGGATAGCTTGGTTGGTTGTAGAAATGATGAATACGGGTGCAGCGATTGCATATTGTTACAGGATGGGTTCATAAAGTGTCACGAAGTTTCTAGTTTCATTATGCTCTGGGAAAACCATGGGGAATAGCCGTAGAATTTGTTTCTCGACGTTTAGGAGTTTTACTTTCAACTTTGTGCGCACCATTTTTACTGCCACAGGGACAAAAGTATTTATAAGCAGTGCGGACTGGCCAGGGTGTCAGCTTGCCCGATGCCAAGGGGGCCCCTTAAACATCAAACAATATGTTAAAAATGTTAATGACCTTTTAGTAGCTTGAAAATATAGCAGAAGTTCAAAAAATTGTACCATTGTATATCTACAGTTGTATTGATATTTTAATACAAAAAAAAATTAATAAAATCATATATAGTGGCCTGCATAAAATATGCTTTTGAACTACCTGTTAATATGTAAAGTGTTCAGTACAAGCAAACTACGTCAAATTCAAAAGAAGAATAATTTAAAAATTCAATTCTAACAATCTGTATCTACATTTAGTATCTACTGTATACTGCCACTAATATGTACAATATATGTACACGGTAATTACTAAAAAACATACATGTATTTCACAAAAATTTTAATTAAATTTTTTTGCCACTTATGTATTTTTTGAGATTTTTATTTGTTTCTTATAAAAATTATACTTGTGGGTGGGTGCCCTTTGTCTCTTAGCAACTAATATTTTTAAATCCAATCCGCCGCTGTCTATAAGAATTTGCGAAGACTAATTGACTACTTTAGCTAAAAACGAATAACCATTATTTGAAACATTTCTTGCGCGATGTCCACACCGATGGAAATATAGTATAACACATAATATCCGTAGTTGGAAACATTTTAACTCAATGATACGCACCGACCAGACTACGAGCTGGAAATAATTTCACTAATTCAGTAAAATAGCGTGGGAGTACTTCTAAACTCCCTCCAAATCTCGTTTCGACGTATCCCGCCTGCCTATAACTTTCCAGGACAAAGCGCTATCCATACCACGCATTCTCCATAATCCCGGAAAACATGAAAGCAGCGCTTAAAATATCAGTTGAGCAGGAAAAGTTGGAACAGTTCTCGTCCCACGTTCAGCGAACAGGAGCGATCCGTCTAACGGAACCTGCCATTGCTCTCCAAAGTATAAAAAATAAATTTCATCGTTGCCCCCATTTTCGAGGAAGCAACCCACACGCGTTGTGTCTCTGGCTGCACAATACCTCCTGCGCTGGAAGTGTTACCAGCACGTTTCATGCACCGCAGCCGCCGCTATGATAAATCATCCCCTAGTCTCGCGCGCTCGCTGCCCGCGCCTTTTAAAGACTCCTCGCGAGAGTCTTAGCGCGGTTGCCCCGCCTGCCCGCGTACACGTAATTGTGCCATTTAATTGATTACGGTCGCCGTTTCATTGACACTGCGCCCCGCAGTCGTAATAAATAAAATCCAGCCACTCTCTTTCAGCCGGTCGCTCCTTCGCCGGCGCAATCAATCACTTCATTTCGTAGCTTCTCCGATGAAAAATCACCGGCCGCGCAATAAATCACCGCGCCAAGTTATGAAATATCCGCACGCCGTCCGCGCCCTGCACGATGCGTGACCGCGATCACTTTCGAATACGCGCCAGCAACCCCGTAACCCGCGATAGCGTGTCGATTTTTTTTCTGTTTCATTTTTTTCCGGGGGTATGGAGGAGACGAATGGGAAGGAACTCTGACGAGAGCTGATCGTTTGCACGCGCGACAGACGCTGTTTGTTCGGGCAACGAGATCGCAGCTTTGGGCGATCGAAGGGTGGAGGGTTGGTTTTGGTTCTGGGGGTGATCAATAGGTAATGAGAGGACAATTGAGATAAGTGCAAATGGAATCCCGCGTGTCAGTTATAGTTTCGGTGGTTTTCCCCGATGGGGGCAAGGGCTCGGGGTAGACGGAGATATTTTCTGCCCCTATTGCAGTAAACTTACAAGGGATGATCCCGAACCCGGAAACTCAAAAAATTCTGAAACTTCGCGGATATGTAGGGGATTTCCTTCTGATTACAACGCAATTTTTTTTGGCTGCCCAAATTCACTCTAAGGGGGTGAAATTAACCCCCGAAGATTCGGCTATTTTCCGATTTTATTTTGCAACGCGCAATCTGTAAGAGATAGAAAAAAGGTTTCAAGGCAAAAGTTACTTCTTTTAATTAGATCCGTCAAATCGTAAAAGTGTTATCAATTGTTTAAACAATTAGAAAAAAGTTATAAATAAAAATATTGATGTTTTCTAAAATTCGCTGTTCCATTTTTGTATTTTTCTTGCAATCCAATGTTGTTACACCATTCTCAGAGATCGATAAGGGAAAAGCTGCGTATTTGCAGCTGTCTTTTGGATTTCGCCGGAAAGTTTTGGAGAGAAGCTTCCTCGTTTTTGTGGGATGTTGTTTCGAGGGGTATCGAGGGTATTGCAGTTGGCAAGTGTCTTGTGAAAATAGAAAATTGTGGGAAGTTGGAGGTGTGCTAAAAGAATTCTGCGGTATCTGAGCAGACGTGCTTGTACCACGTTATTAGAAGCAGTGAGGAACGTTAAGTCCTTCGAAGTTTAAGTCCTCCTCAGAGTTTCCTGCCGATAAATCAACAACGTGTAAATAACTGAGGATGTAGGAAGTTGCTGTACAAAAGAAAGGTAAACCGAGGGTGTTTGTGTCTGCTCTAAATACCGGTATCGCTGTTTTGCTACCGATGTTGACCAGATTCGTGGGCAGCCCCGCGATAGACTTCCTATTGATAGAACATTTAACAAGGGAGTTCCCTCGACGCTTCCTACCAGTTTGATGGAACGAATGAGCAGTAAACAATACCTCTTGTACACGATGAAGTAAACAATCTTTCTCCCCGGCGCGGTTATTACCAGAGTTGGGCAAAGATAATATCTAGATAACATCTAGTTAAAAGGTCCTTACGGTTAGTCGTAGTCAAAGGGTGACTAAAGTTGATGTAACTTATCTTTAGTCGAGGCGCCAGAGTTGAAGCTGGTTAGTCAAGAGCCGTTAGTCGTGGGTTGTGACTATCGTTGATCAGCTGTCATTCTATTCTTAGTCGAGGAAACGACTAACCGGCGAAAGCCTTTGCGGCCTGACTCGCGCGCGGTCGCCTACCGGTCAGATTCTACAGAATCTGAATTTGTTTATTTTTCATCGTATCAATATGAAAGTGACGCCAATGGATTCTTGGTGTTCTCCCGATTAATTGGACAGAAAATAATTTAAATCAGACTATTTTTAACGAAACGTGCTTTGAATTCTGCAAACAAATTTCTCACGTTATATCCTTAATTATGGCCCGAATTATATCATTTTTGGGCCCATTTTCATCGGGAAGACATGAGAAATCGATTGGTAATACTTTTATTAACACTTATCAAAAACAGGCAGATTTTATGTGGCCCGTCGGTTTTATTGCTCTCGGCTGTCAACGGGCGGTCTACTGGGGCCCGAAGGTCCTCGCTCGCAAGCGGAGAAAGCAAGGCGTCTCAACAATCGAAAGATTGTACATACATATTCTTTCTGATGCTTTCGCCTACAATTATTATGGTGGGTTAATTAACAAAAAAAACAACAGTTTGCCAACGAATATTTAATGTTGGGCCTGCAATTATTATGGTTGGTTAATTAACAAAAAGTTACGACAGTTTGCCTACGAATATTCAATGTTGGGCCTACAATTACCATCGTCGGTTAATTAACAAAAAATTTACGACGATGATTAAATGTCGTCTTACAACGCGTCAGAAAAATTTCTACATCCAGAAACGTGTTATTATACGTTGTGAAACGTGTTATTGCACGTTGTGATACGTTGTGCACGTTTCGACGCTCGAAACCAGCGGGGCCATACAATGTTGCACACAATCAGTGACGAATCTGTAGGTCTGCATTTCTAATCAGTTCTTTGCGAAAATGACGTCAATCGATTCCTCGTGTTTCCTCAATTAAATTGGCTCTAAAAACGATATAATTCGGAGCATAATTAAGGATATTACGTGAAAAATTTATTAGCAGAGTCCGTGGTAGCAGTTATTTGTTGGGAGTTTGTTGGGCTAATGACGTGTTATCCGTTGGCCAACTGTTGAAGTGGTGAACTATTTTCAAATGAGCCAACGATTGTAACCAACGCAGGCCCAACGTCACTTAACATTAAGGCCCAACTAAAGGTTTATTTCCAAAAGGCGTCTTAAAGAACTTCAAAAGACGTCTTCTTCAGGTTTGGTTTAGGAAAAAAAATATTTCGCGGTTAGGGGAGAATCGAACCCAAACTTTCCGCTCACGAACCAGCCACTATTCGCACCTAGCCATCACACTTTCTCCAAAATATTTGTAATTTCTAGTTACATATCTAGTACTAAATGTTTATAAAAACATTCGACCTTTAGACTTATTCTTTAAACATTTCACATTCGTCTTAAGACAGACGTCCTTATTACGTATTTATAAATAAGAACAGAAAAATCACAACGTGCAATATAATAACACGTTTCTGGATGTAGCAATTTTTCTGACGCGTTGTAAGATGACATTTAATCATCGTCGTAAATTTTTTGTTAATTAACCGACGATAGTAATTGTAGGCCCAACATTGAATATTCGTAGGCAAACTGTCGTAACTTTTTGTTAATTAACCAACCATAATAATTGCAGGCCCAACATTAAATATTCGTTGGCAAACTGTTGTTTTTTTTGTTAATTAACCCACCATAATAATTGTAGGCGAAAGCATCAGAAAGAATATGTATGTACAATCTTTCGATTGTTGAGACGCCTTGCTTTCTCCGCTTGCGAGCGAGGACCTTCGGGCCCCAGTAGACCGCCCGTTGACAGCCGAGAGCAATAAAACCGACGGGCCACATAAAATCTGCCTGTTTTTGATAAGTGTTAATAAAAGTATTACCAATCGATTTCTCATGTCTTCCCGATGAAAATGGGCCCAAAAATGATATAATTCGGGCCATAATTAAGGATATAACGTGAGAAATTTGTTTGCAGAATTCAAAGCACGTTTCGTTAAAAATAGTCTGATTTAAATTATTTTCTGTCCAATTAATCGGGAGAACACCAAGAATCCATTGGCGTCACTTTCATATTGATACGATGAAAAATAAACAAATTCAGATTCTGTAGAATCTGACCGGTAGGCGACCGCGCGCGAGTCAGGCCGCAAAGGCTTTCGCCGGTTAGTCGTTTCCTCGACTAAGAATAGAATGACAGCTGATCAACGATAGTCACAACCCACGACTAACGGCTCTTGACTAACCAGCTTCAACTCTGGCGCCTCGACTAAAGTTAACTCAGGTAAGTTTTAGTCGACTAAGGAAAAAGTTGAAGTTGCTTTAGTCGAAACGTTATTTCATTCACTTTTTAGTCGAATGATGCCCAACTCTGGTTATTACCCTCCCGAACTGGATCTGCTCTCTGCACAGATAGAGGTAGATGCCTCGCGACACTGGCTTTTTGAGTGCACAGCTAAATATCACCTGACCTTTCGGTTACACGTGGGAGTACAGTTCTCCGTTATTAAATTAGCATATTTCAATTATCATTCAGCTGCGAGGCTATCTTTCGACCACCGCTACATATTCATATAACATAAGGTAATTATGGGAGAGATGGCGCACTGGGAGAGACGCCGCACTTTCGGCATTTCAGGGCTGCCGGGAATAAAATACAGCTCCGTCGAGTTTATTTTGTTTTGACAACGTGTTCGCCATATTTTATTTTTATTTTATGTGTAGTCAATGTGGAAGACAGGAGAAAAGACAATTAAATTTAGAAAAGCAGAAATAATAGCTGTACCTATTTATTTCTCCAATTTTATTGTATTTTATAAAAAAATAATACGTTTCATTTCACTTTGCTTCTGCTACTTTTCTAAATAAACACTTGAAATTAACAAATATAAATGGAAAATTAAACGTGTTTCGAAATACAACAACAGGATGTTTTTGGTTATAATATTTTAAGGGTGATAAATATTAAAATTTTGACTTTCGTCAATGCAAGTAGTAGCACGAGATGATCAACTAATAATATGTATCCTTGGAAAAAGCTTCCATTGTAAAATTTAGACACGGTGACAATTCGGCGTAAGGTGCCGCAACTCTCCCATAACTACCCTAATCTTGTTTCTTCATCAATTACACAAAGTTCTGATAGCGAATGAAGAATGACCCGAGACTTAGCCGAGTAAACCCAATCTCCAGCTACCCACCCAACTAATCCCAAGAAATTAGAACGTAACATTCCAAGCAACAGTTGCGCGATCCCAGCTTTATTCAGCGAAACGCGTCAAAGGGATAATCGAGCGCGGAGGCATTCGACTCTGAGCGGGGTAACTTACGCGAGGGATTTTCCAGCAACTATTCGACCCAGTTTCATTATACCGGGCAGCGTGGCGTTTTGGTTCCGCGAGATCAGGAATAGGCTGGGGGTCGGTTTTCGAATTCTATAGGCCCGCGAATTAATACGCCCACCCACGCTCCCAGCCGTTTGCCTTTCTCGCCCTCCCCCGCAAACATAATGCGCCGGTGTGCGATTCGAAGGGTTCACCTCGGGATGGATGATGGACCAGCCGAATCTCGCTGTTGATCCCAACGGCCAATTAGCTGCCTTTCTCCGGCAAGTGTTTAAACTTAAGTGCAAGGGAGGATAGGGGTGGGTGGCGCAGCTAGCTGAAATAGCTCGAATTCGTGCAACCCGATTAACCTCGCCGTGAAATCAATGAGCAGTGCAGAAAATGGTGAGCGTGAAGGACGGAGGGGGTTGGGCTATCGGGTCGGAACCGAGGACTATATAACTACCCCATTATCAACCTCATTAAAGGTACCTACTCCTTAGCCCAACCTCTGGCCCTCCCTCTCTTCGCGGCTCAGCCGAACTCTTAGCCGCCACCGAGAGCTGGCTCGTTCTCCCTGGTTCACGTGAGCGGCAACTCGACACGCCAACTATTTTATAGTCAGTTATTTAAGCCCAATTAATTAGCCCGGCTCCGTTCCATCGATTCCTTTCCTTCTACTTACTAATCGCATCTAAGTTTCGCCTCCTTCGTGATACCCACTCGGCGTAAAGGGGGGGTTGTGGATGTAGCGTTTTTTATAGGGACGAGTTCCAGGTGAATTACGGGGTTTCGCTGGCTTTAATTTGCGTCTCAGGTGGGACAGAAGGGGTTGCGATCAGAGGGTGCGAGGGATGAGTTGGTTAGGGTGTTTTGGAGGTGGGAAGATGGGATCGTGGAATTGTTTACGGTGGGATTCGGTGGCCCTTCGGTTTTGGTGGAAAGAAGATTTTTTAATTTCCGAGAAATAAACCATTTGTGGCATTTTAAAGTTGAATAAATTTTTGGCGCTAAAAATTGGGAAGAAAGAAGCAATTAATTGTCGCCTGTCAAGTTGACTGTTCCTCAAAGTTGGGTAATTCTTGGGTAACAGGGATAGTTACAGTAGAAAAGAATACAGATTGGGAGGTTGCCCAAAATCGATCAGTGATACCAATACGTGTCAAAATTTTATTTCCACCACCACTGTGTAAGGACGTTTTTATCATGCAACCTATGCTTATAGTTTCTCACTTTACGAGTGATAGTTTGCTAATTCTCCCTTGGGGGAAGTTGTTCCATTGGTATTCAGTGTAGCAAAGCCGGGGGAAGTTGCATATCATAAGTTAGGGCAAGATTCAAGATTCAATCAATTCTGCTAATTGGTGACAGACATTGATCCCCTTCCGAGGCCATTTAACCACGTACTGTGTATTAATAATTTCACTGCAGCGGGAGACGTACGCTGCTGTTCAGAAGTATTGGAACACCCACTGTGTGAGGAATAATTGAAGGGCAAGGGGAAAACAGGGAATGTCACGAAACAGCTTTATCGAGAAAATTAAGTGTTTTGTTCCACTGTAGAGTGGACATTTCCTGTTTGTAACCAGTACACCAAAACTTTAACCTTATCTTACGGAGGTATTTGAACTTTACAACCCTTCGTGATTGGACAGTTCTGTAGTCCCAGTTCCCACCAACAAAATATGCTATAAATCGCAAAATCACAAAAAGGGACATTCCTCGTTTTTTCCCTTACCCTTCAATTGTCAAAATTGCTATAAATTTATTGAAGAACTCTAACAAACTTTACTTTACATGGTATTTCAAATTAAAAGCAGTGGAAGGTATTTAATCTGTGCCACGTGCAGCAGCTAATAATTATGACCGTTAGTGTAAATGCAAAAGTGAAGGGCGTGGTACTGTTTTAGGAACGTCCTGTATATCCGCGCGTCGAAAGTGTCACGACAGTTTGTCCAGCTCGTAGAGAATAGTAATGCGGTGCGGAATCATGACAACTATAATGCTCGGCAATTTGTGCCCCATGAATACTAAGTCGCCGCCGTAACGATCACCATATTTTACTCATTCTTCTTTCAGCGAAATTGCTCGGCAGTTTTTCCAATCCCTTAATTGAACCGTCTTTCGCCGCGTTTCCCCCAAAACTGCCGGGCAATAATTTCTTACATTCGCCACGGTTTTTCGTCGCCTGCTAATTCGAGCAAAAATCAGCTGACATTAATTAATTGCTGCTGTTTTTGCGGCGATATTTCGCCGGGGTTTAAAAAAACAAACACGCATATAGTTGGAAATGCGGAACGTTTCTTTCGTTTGCAAGTTATGCTCGGATAAATTGTTGTCGTTCTCGTTTGCCTCGCGTAAATAAAATAGAAAGGAAACGTGCGTGACGCGCATACTGGATACGCGGAAAGTGTCTCCCCCGAACGCTCGCGTCTAATTAAAGTAAAATATAGTTCACGTTCGGTACACCATGCTTTAAATTGAATTTGATGGAATAACTGCAGGAATTTAATAAAGTATATTTAACGTCGTGATTTTTGTAACCGGACAGGGAAATTGAAATATTGAAACGGTATGCGCGGCAACAGATAGTAAAGCGTTCAAAACAATCGCGCAAAAGGGACAAAAAATGGTTCGCGGAATTTTATCAGGAAGAATAACAGGTTCCGCAAAAACGAGACTGCGGGAAAATATATCGCCTATTTTGTCTAGTGAAACAAAAATTGTTCAAGAATTAAATTCAGTACCTTCCTAATTTACAAGCAGCAATCGCAAATCTTTGAATAAACTTTACAGTATATTCCCAAAAATGTGAATCAATTGTCGCTGTTTTAAATATTTAACAAATACAAGAGCACATTTTCAAAAACAGAGGAAGAGAAACGGCAAGAATAGGAGACCACTATTAGTACTAAGAAGGGAATTTATTCTGTATCCTGATAAGATTACAAAGGCCTAAATAAACTGGATTACAGTTCGTCGTGAACGAAAACGTGCGTTTCATATACAATTTCGGAAAATGGCCCCGCGAGTTTCATAGTTGCCTCTGGTCAAACGAAGCGTTAGGAGTCAATTACAAGCTAGCGTTGGTTGGGGACGAAAGCGTGCAAGAGAGAAAGCTGGGGGATGAAAGTTAAGTGAGCCACTGTCGGAAGAAAAGTGCGCCGAAAGCTCGCGTAACTTACCCTCCCTAATGATCAAGTAATACGAAGAGAAGATTTGAGCAAATCCGAGCATTACTCAGACAAATTCTTCCTCGTGTAGACGAGCGAGTAATCTTTTTCCTTAACGCCTCGGGGGTGGTGCGCTGCGCCTTCAAAATCGATTTTCCCCTAAACAAAAGCCTTTCGTAAAAGCGTAAATTCCATTCCATATTTACGATGGATTATTTCTCGGGAAATGTATTTATATGTACACGGTACTGTAAATAATTACATCACTGGAATATTAAACACGTCATCATTTAAAATCATTTGTTGCAAAAATGGGTAGCTCACTATCGTGGCTAAAATAAGTTGAATGCTATGAAAATTGTGAGTGCCACGTTAATTTGAGAGCGATGCAATAAATACTTTTAGTAGGTACTCTAAAAATATGTATACTTATCGAGACTTATCTGGATTTAAATTACAGATATTTGTGGAGAAAGGTCTTGTCTTGGGATTGGTTGCTGAGAATTGATGTGTATCGAGTAGTGAATTGGGGTTAATGAATGATAAAACGACAGGTCGAGAATAATTTTAGTTAGCAATTCAGGAAGTGCCTTAAAAGCTAATATTGGTGATCGACAGAAAGGTGAAAATTGGGACACCCCTTAAAACAGAATAACTTTTTTAAAATTCGTCCGAGCGACTTGCGTGTTTTTGACCAGCCAGAAGGCTTAGTTTACTAGGTAACGTGTGTCGTCGCTTTGAAACAAAAATTACAATTGGTCGGAATAGGGAAGAAAATAGTGGCGGTCGCTTTTCCAACTTTTTCATCCGAGTCTCTAATGGAAATTTAAAAATCCCGTTTGTGGATTTAATTAAGTTGTATACATACTGAAAATTTAAGTGGTGGGAATTAAATTAAATTTTGAAAGTGGTGGAAATCTGTAATAAACCTAAATAGTTTTCATATTTCGATGCCTGTAGCCTATTTCTGCATCGACCAGCTTCGCTAGACAATAAGACCCGACGAACCAATGCACTTACAGTCCACAGTGGGACAGATCGCGAATCTAGGTGGAAAAAAATAAGTAATGGCCAATTTGTATACTTTTCAGGTTGAAAAAGACGAGCAATATATTTTTGATGAATACAGAAGCATATATACATATTGTTATTGTTTCAAACGCATGTTAATAAATTTTCACATAACAGTTTAATTAATAAATTAAAGATAGAGGGATTTACGATGAGCTGGCACTAGAATCCGAGTCTTCTGAAAGTCTATTAAAACTATCGTCATTTTGATTAGAATAGGGATCGTTTAAAATTTCTAGTCCTTTCAGCAAATGCAATGTACCTTTTGGAATAGCTTCCTTCTTTTTATATGGTAATTCCCTGAAAGTATTAATAAGCGGATCTGAAGAAAGTAGTAACGCGTTTAATATGTCCCTATTTGTAAGAACCCTTGACATTTTTCTTGTGTGGCATTCTCTGTATCGCTTACAGTCTTTATTGCGGGCTTCTTGAGCCTCCCCTGATAACATCCCTATTGGCAGTAGACAAGACTTTATAACATCTACACTGTGTGTCAGTATTTTGTGTACAGTCACAGGCATAGAATACCACGAATACAAATTTAAATATATAATTCTGGTTTCAGTTACATATTTCTCAAATTGTGGTATATCGATTTCGTAACCTGATGCTAATGCGCTAAGGATGTAAAAAAATCGCTCAAGAAGCCCACTATCTATTCCCGTAATTGCAGCGCTTTTTTCATGGTTTTTGAAGAACCTCCTCGCAGTATTTCCATCATTTGTGGAGCCAGACCCCGGTTTTGGTCTATCAACGATCAAGCCCATTTCACTTTTGAAACGTAATTGCATAAGCTTCTTGCGTTCTTTTACTTCAGATTTTTGTTCGGTTGTTCTAATTGCCCACTTTTTTACCGGCAATCTGTAACTAATTTTGCAAGAAGCATTCAAAACAGCGAATCCAGGCATGAAGCGTTGATAGACCAAAACCATAATATTCTTCCTTGGCATGGAATGATTCGGGAATATCGTTCATAGTTTTCGGGGTGGCTCCACAAATGTAGCACTTTTGGGTGGATTTATTGTTTGTCAATGAATTGCACACTTTCCCATCAACCATGGGTCAATAGCAATTTATGGTAAATAGTAATATCGTTATTCCTAAATGTCATGGTAATATTAAAAAGAAGCGCTGCGCGAATTAACTTGAGCTTGTGATACTTTTGCATATAATTATATTTTCAATCCATTAGCACATATTAGCAGTTCAAATTAGCATAAATCGAAACTATCCGTAGTAACCTTACAAATTATAATGGAATTACAGTGGCATTTTGTGGCATTGGTTAGTAATTAAGTTTTTAAAAAAAAGACCTTGTAAATTTTGCATAGTCAATGCCCCATATCTACCATTAATAGAGGTTTTTCCAGGTAACCAAAATATGCTAAATTAAGAATATATATTAAATTTTTATAATATAAAAAGGTTTTTAAATATTATACTTACCTTAATGCGAAAAAAGCTCTAATTCCGAAGCAATTTCCTCAGGATTGACTTTTGCCTTCAAACATATGAAATTGAACGAACCGATTTTCGAAAACGGTGTACATTAAAAAGATAATATGCTGGATTTGCTCTAATTAGACATTTTTGAGCCAACATATCGATTCTTATAAATATTGATGACTTGAATTTTTTCCACCTAAATTAGCGATTCGTCCCACTGTGCAGTCCCCCAAAAGTACCGCCAAGAAAACTAAATATAAAAAAAACAAAAATTCTAACCCATCACTCAGAAAATCCGCCATCATTCTATTTGAAAAGGGAGCACCACGACTTCCACAATTCTGAAATGATTTCCCTCGCCCCCGGAGCGCGGAGGGGAATTTCCTTTCCAAGAGACGCCTCCACCGCACATTTATAATTTGTAAAATACTTCCGATTCTCGCTTCGAGCGAGCCACGCCGCGAGTCTCCCGCTTCTATTCCTGGTCCGATCGTTCTAAGGCACCGTGATCGTTAGCAGGGCCCCGCCAAGTTTATGTGTCGAGATTTGCCCCCTTTCGCGGTCGGAAAGTAATAAGCACGGAACATGCGGACCTGGCATTCGAGTAGCCGTTAGCTTTTATAGAAACGGTTCGCTGCTGTGACGTGGCTCTAGTCCGCGATCATATCGCGGGCGTAATCGCGCGTTTATAGAACTTATTCCGCCGCGATACGCGTTTACAGAGGTGGATAGAAAGGGAGAGAGAGAGAAAAGGTGATCGTAATCCCTCGCCACTTTAACGGCGAGGCCGCAGCGGACTCGTCCTTGTCTCCGAGGACTGGAATTTCGAATGGGGGCCATTAAGAGGGCCACCTCGTTTCCTTACGCTAACGACATCTGTACCGCGAAATCAGGGGGCCCATTTGAAACGGAGCACCGCGATGCCCTCTCGGCTTCACCCTTTTTCTGTTGTTTTTTTTTTTTTTTTTTTAAAGGAGACGATAATGATGGCTTTCCTAACAATCGGCTTTAAAGTTCCGGACGTTTAATATCCTGGCTTAATAATACAGAAGGTCTTTGTTCTTCCCCCGTTCTGATTGGTCCGGCCATTCTACTTTACGATCCAGCGCAGCTGGCCGCCGCCGCTCGTTCTTCAGCCGGGGCTCTTCCGTCTCAACGATCGAAATCCCATTTTCCACTGTCACAGACCGTCCGCTTTTTCTCGGCGCGAGATTTCCACGGAAAGAGCGCGGCCCCGCCCCGCCGCCCCCGCGTGTCTCGATCGTCCCCGTCTAATTTCCACCGTTCTCAAACAGACTGCCATAAATTACCGCGGCTGCGTCGCGAGCGACGGGCGCCTCGTTGTCCTGTAATTCGTAATAGGCTGTCGCCTAGGCACCGGCGGCGAAGTCGTCGAAACTTCGACGGAGCAGGGTGATTAGTAATGGTAAATTAATAGAGTGGCTCCGGGGGGGGGGGGGGCTGGGAAGTTGCGAGCCCTCCTCAAAGGGATTTCATTCTAAATATTAGAAGCCGGGGCGACGAAATGAGTTACTTTCGGCTGCTCGCGGTAATTATGTATAGGGTAAATCCGGGAGACGCGGTCGGGCCGGAGAGTTGGTCGTGTCGCTATATTTCAGAGTCTATACGTAAAAATACATTAAGGGGGAACACCACTGTGACGGCCGGAAAATTAGGCCATTTTAAGAATTTTTTTCAGGAATAATTTACAGTTTTCATAGAAAATTTTTATTACCTACCTTTAGTACGCTGTCTTAAGACACTATACAAAAAAAAATAAATAGAAGAACATCCATAAATTTTAATATATTAATTAATCTTCTAGACCCCCCATGCGAGCTGGTCGAATGTGTAATTATTGGACAGCAGATCCGAAATCAAATTTCATTTTTTTTTTATAAACTATATGAGTGTAGTTTCCGTTGTGCGTACCGATTTCTTAATCAAATTATTTTTGTAAAAATGGTGCGCTTTAGAAGAAAATTTTCGAAAATCCGCGAATAAGATGGACAGTTTTTCGAGCGTATTTAAAAAAATTGGTTTTCAATCAAAGAATCCGTACGCACAACGGAAACTACTCTCATATAGTTTATAATAAAAAAAATGAAATTTAATTTCGGACCTGCTGTTCCATAGTTACACATTCGATCAGCTCGCGTGGGAAGATCTAGAAGATTAATTAATATATTAAAATTTATGCATGTTTTCTATTTTTTTTTGTATAGTCTCTTAAGACATCGTACTAAAGATAGATAATAAAAATTTTCTATGAAAACTGTAAATTATTCCTGAAAAAAAATTCTTAAAAATGGCTTACATTTCCGGCCGTCAGAGTGGTGTTCCCCCTTAAAGTGCAGACCAATTACTTCTCTAGAAGCCAAATAGTTGAATGAATAGCGTTATTTCGCTTCCTTCTGTGGTTTTCTGGATTTATAGGCTATAAAAGGTAAATTGATGTTACAATTTAACCTCTTTTGTCAAACAGCGGTTGTATAGAATCGTATTTAAAATATACTTCTGCGTTTATTTTCCTTTAATGTTTCGAATAATAAGATATTAGAGACATTGAGGGACAATGCAGCCAAAGTATTTGGCCATAGGGTAAATCCGGGAGACGCGGTCGAGGCGGAGAGTTGGTCGTGTCGCTATATTTCAGAGTCTATATGTAAAAATGCATTAAACTGCAGACTAATTACTTCTCTAGAAGCCAAATAGTTGAATGAATAGCGTTATTTCGCTTCCTTCTGTGTTTTTCTGGATTTATAGGCTATAAAAGGTAAATTGATGTTACATTTAACCTCTTTTGTCAAACAGCGGTTGTACAGAATCGTATTTAAAATATACTTCGAACTTTATTTTCCTTTAATGTTTGGAATAATAAGATAGTAGAGATATTGAGGGATAATGCAGCCAAAGTATTTGGCCATATTAACTCTTCGTCTCAAAGCTAACGAGAAGACCATGTCTCGCTGCAAAAAGGTGAGATGGTCGAGTTATGATTTTTTTATTATTTTTGTTTATTTTTTATTTTTTATTATTATTTTATTATTATTTTTGTTTATTTAGTTTATTTATTCACTTTTGTATTCATTTGCCTTCCTAATCGCCAGTAGGTAATTCACTTTTTCTTTGATGTGTTCTTTACTTGTTTAGCGTAAACAAATTAAATATCAATGAATCCGTAGTTGTATTCACTCATAAATAATTTTGCTTTATCCTTTGTTAATTTTCCATGAATAATTATGTGAGTGGTCTCTGCCAACGACGAAAACCATTTCTCCCGGTACCTCGGGAGAGGTGGTCAGATGTCATGACTTCAGTTTTCAACCCGATTTACAGTAAATATTGTCTTAAAGCAAATATCGACCAGTTTTTCTGAATCGGCATAAAATTCTGAACATATTAGGTTTGTTCTGATGAAATAAGTAATATCTATATTAGTTTTAATAGCCATTTTATATTAGGTCGACCGCGTGTCCCGGATTTACCCTATATTAATACGCCGGACGGGAAAGGCGAGTAGATTATTCTCCGAATTTCGCCGCACCGACTTTTTCACGAGTGGGTCGCGGCTCACATTGGGATCTATCTTCGGCGCGGGAGCAGGTAGAAATTATAAGCACCGGGGCTTATAAATAAAGCGTAGGGCGCCGGGGAATTCAGATCAGACGCACCTGTGGAAAAGAAGATCGCGGTGGCGAATTTTGTGTTTTGATCGGGAGAGATAAAGGAAGCCAACGGATCGAAGCTTCGCCAAGTCTTTGCAGTCCGTTGTCCCCCCAATTATCTTTTGTTAGGTGTTAACATTCCTCTCGATGCTTCGTCCTTCGAAGCGTTTCCGCGCCACGATCGAAAAGCCATTTCCTCGTGTCATGGAGCCGTCTGTTCCTAGCGCCGGGCAAGACGAGCGCCGAGGAACAGGCGTCGCGAGCGTCTTGATGTGCCCGAGAAGTCCTGCAACCAGGACTCGACACATACAAGCGACTTGCCAGTGACTCGTGCCTCGGTTCAAAGGACTGCAGCTGCGTGCCCGTATGTATGTGCCGTCTAATGGGATCCTTTGTGCAGTAACACGCGTCTGTCGGCCGCAATACGCGCTCGCCCGTGTTCGAGGGCCGCGTGTCCTTGCGTATCCTTCCACTAAACGCCTAGGTGCTCGGCGAGAAGGAAAGTTGCAGCGCTATAATTCGCCGCTGAGTTGCTGCGCGAAGTTGTTCTTCCGTTTCATGGGGCTTTCATAATGGAACGGAGTTGCGCGATGCGCTGCAAATGTGGATTGATTAGAGGAAAAATTGCAGAAATTTTTAAGGCCAGACGAAATGTTCGTTCGATGAGGTAATATTTTCTTTTGAACGATGGATCGACGTGGCTTGTATTTTTTTCTTGATGCGTTTGCGAAATATACATCATGCAATTTTTTTAATACATTTGCACGGGTTCCGTTTGATAGAGTTTCAAAAAATTTGCGGGGGCGTTTTGGAAGCAAAAGGGGATTGGTTTTTTTGTAAAAGATTCGGCTTTCAGCGAGTTTCTCTTGATTGCAATCATTTCGATGCGTTCGATAGAAAGGAAGAAGAAAGGGTGGAAACAAATTACATTCCAGAGTTGCGCTGACAGCTTGAAATATTCGCGGGGGTCCCTTTGTGCCGTGCCTCTTCGGAATATTTTCATTAACAGTGCATGATGAAATTGTTTAAGTCGTTTACTTTGCGTAACCCTGCTCCACCAAATTTCTTCTGCAGTCACTGCCTCCGCTCTTCTACACGTTAACGGTATAAAATTTTCATTCGCAAGCTGTGTAGGTGCACGGAAAAACTCGCACGACCCTAATTCCATCGTATACCGTTCTGGGTCAACAAACTTCTCGGCACGAGTGTACCGAAACAATTTCCTTGAAATTTCTTTGCATTTCGTCTGCGTTACAGCAGCTAACGAATGGGACAAATTCGTTCCCGAATCTGTTTTTAATTCGGTTGATGAGAGGTCGAGCGAAAGTGGAGTAGCTGCCGTCGATGCGCAATTCGTATTCTATAATACGTAACATAATATGGATACAGCGCAATATTCTCTTTAAGGGAGCATTCTCATCTAGAAGGCCAATTTTTTTTAATTCTTTAGGGACGAAGCACAAAAAAATACAGAGTTTTTACCGAAAAGCATTATCCACACGTATTTATTAACATTTCAGTAAGTTGTAAAAAAAATTTCAGGCATATATAATAATAAATAATGGAGGTGAAGAGGAAACAAAGAAATAGTAATGTCTTAAAAATTTTTAGCAATTTTAGCAAAAAAATTGAAGTACTACGGTTAACAAAACCATCTTCTTTTTTGCTAAAATTGCTAAAATTGTTTTAAGACATTGCCATTCCTCTGTTTCCAATTTTGCAAATATTTGTAAAATTCTAGTTCCAATGATGATGTAATGACTACTGAGAATGCCTGCCTTTTTTGGCAATCAGGTCCGGAAGGCTATTGTTCTCTTCACGATGCTCCTATTCCGCTATAAATGGATACTTTTATCTACAAAAAAATTATTATAGTCCTGAAAAGTGATAGAATAAAGCTACAAACGTGCAAAATAATACGTGCAATATTTGTCCCTTTTTTTAATTTCCGAAAAATTAACTTTCTTGTATCTCACACGTGTATCTCACTTGCAAGTGTTGGCGAACCATATTTTAAATAACACTGCCATCTGTAAACTTGCAATTAGTTACAGAGTATGGTAGCATCTGGCCCAACATCCCCAACTTCCGCTACCACATGTCATAAATAAGATGCCCCAGAACTAAATACAAACAAAACAATGCCACATGCAATAGCAAAGCTTCACCCTTTCAAAGTAACATATATAATTTTATCATAAATAATATTTTATTCAATGTTTGAGTATAAACCTTAAAAAAAAAAAAAAATACGTAATATTATATCCAATGCCTTGGCTTTCCAAAAAAAATATTAAATTCGCATTACTATCATTATTTTCCTTAACACAAATTTTTTTCGTGCAATCAGTTTCGCACTTCTATATCGTCTTGCTTCTTGCATTCTTTCAATAAACAAGCTCGTTCTTCCCAGCAATATTTCACAGCTTGTTATGCTAAAGTGTTCTTCAATCCTCAAACGACACAACCGCCAGTGACTTGTCCAATTTCCATTCTGGAAAAAACAGCTCGAGTCACTGTTATCGTTCCAACAAATTCTCCTTCTCGATTTCTTACTCACCCCATGCGGCGCGCGCAGAAAGGGATGCTACCCCGGTAATCGCTATCTCTCCATCGAGTGTTATTGTTCCCGAAGTCGCTCTTCGACGCGTATAGGAAATACAATCCAGGTCGACGCCGTTTAAAAATGAAACAGACGCTCGCGAATCCTATTTCCAGGGGGGAGGGGTCGGCGAGGGGGTCGGCGAGGGCGGGCAGGAAAAGGATGTCTGGCCGCGTGTGCGGAAACACCATGGTGGCTCGATAAAATAACGGGAACGCCTGCGTGGCGCCAAGCCACGTGACTGCATCAAGTTTTCATTTGGCGGGAGATCGCGTGTCGCAAATTACCGGCGTATCCGCGCTTCCCCGGCCGGCCGCGTCGAATCGATTCCCGTTCGGCGGTCGAATATCCTCGCGGGCACCGCGGGGATCATCGTTCGATGGGGTTCGCGCGCTCCGCGATCTGTAATTGTAAGTCAAACAATCCCGTGCTGGCGCGAGGCACGATAGGCGTTCTCGGAGGCTCGTGTTCCGGGGGTGGAATGTAAATCATTAGCGAGCTAGTATGAGCGTTGAATGATCATTAGGGACGGGGCATCGAATTCAGCGTAGGTCTAGCGTGTGACCGAAGGGTGGATGGAACCCTTGAGATCAGCGCTTCTCCCGTTGTAATTCAGCTCGGAATCGCAGCTTCTAGAAGGGGTTGGTCTTTTCCGCCTTCGTTATTGGCCAGCGATTGTTTGCTGTAGATTGTGAAGTATAAATTATTTTGTCGAGGCAAGCTCGTGGTTGGAGAAAATATGGGGTTGTTTGTGGACTTTGTGGCAGGTGGTTTTGAATCGAGCGACTAAGTCGAGTTCGGGGGAGGTATTGCGGTAAGAATGGTATTGTGTTCGACATTCAGATTCGTGTTTTAACAAGGAAAGTTGATATAATATGAAAAAATTATTGCTGCAAAAATATGATTTTTATATAGTTGGATTTAATTTAGCTCGTCCAATTTGATGGTTATTAAAATACCGCCTGTTAGAAGGTTGCGTAGAGTTTCTATGGTAGCCTTTAACCGGTTAACTGGCACGGTCCTTTTCACTATTCGGGCCCAAACTGGTACCATCGAATAATTAGGGGAGAGTCGTGCAGTACCGACCAGCGTATAGTACCGACCAAAGCTAGTTCTCGCTTCTTCGACCAGATATTAACACTTTATTTGAATTAACCAAGGGCAATCACAATTCTCTATAACCTATTTCGGGGCCATATTGTTTACTCCATTGCTCTCGATGTTCTGAGGCATTAAACGTATACGTTGATATTCAGTGGGTTAAAAGTTATTTTTTAATGCTAATATTTTGTTTCTCGTGTAAGTAGATGATTTTGTTCTATTATGGATACTATCTCTAGTCTATTAAGTTTAATAAAACGTCCCAGTTTTGCAATATTTTTTTGTACATAATACACCATGATCTAAACTGTTTCCCCGTGTTTGTCGTACAGTACCGACCATCCAACTGACGTGTAGTACCGACCAACAGACTCTGACAACCAGTAGAGGACAAATTTTTCTTATCTTTCAGTTCAATCTGTTAGCAGATGCTCATTTAGCCCTCCTTCTACCTTTTCCCGCAGAAAAATAAAGTAAATAAGGATAGGTATGATAATTTAACAAACAGGAAGCTAGGATTTAATGAAGAAGTTATCCAGTGTGTTATTTGCAAGCAGAGTTGGGCATTAACTAAATAAAAAATTATGTAAATAAGGATCAAATAAAAGTTACATTAACTTTTGATTATTCGACGATTAAAGTTAATTTTTTTATTCGATGAGAATTTATTCGACGAACATAGTTCATTTTTGTATTCGACGAATAAAGGTAATTTTTTTATTCGTTATTAGAAATTTTATTTAAATAAAAATTTTGCCCAACTCTGTTTGCAAGGAATCATTTGACAAAGATTGGGTGTAGTGTACCGTAAGTGACGGTTGGGCACATGTCGAATGCACAGATCAGGAGAATATTAATCATCTGACTTGCGAGTTTGTACAAATAACATTTGAAAAGAATCTTGTATTGTACTAGTTGAATGTGTTTATTAACAGTGTTAATCATTTGGACCTAAAAATCTGCTAATTTAATAGTTGGTCGGTACTGGAGGACAATTTTTAGTTTCCTAGAAATTACAACTTTTTTACTTTTGCGAATTATCAATTCTATTATTCAATTTCACAAAAATAATTTCCCAAAAATATATCCAAAAAACTTAGAGCGGTCGGTACTGCACGACTCTCTCCTAAGTGAATCACACAAAATTTGGTATACAGGGGTTTTTTGAGTCGCTGAACCGATTCCGGGGGTAATTTTTTTCATCTGACACCCCCAACCCCTAAAAAAATAGAATTTAGGGGTGAGTTTGTCAATTCTTTACTAAACCTTTTTTTATTTGTGAAGTTTTCTTGTCTATAATTCGATTGCAGCAGTTACTTTTTTCAATGCCACCCCAACCCCTGAAAAATAAGGGTTTAGGGGTTTAATTTTTAGTTTTTTTATTTTCTACGAGAAAATTTCGAATAATTTTATACCTGAATTCTTCATCCATAAATTCCACCGCAAGTGCTTTTTTTTTATCCGCGATCCCACAAACCCCTATATACAATTTTTCTATATCCCGATAGTATTTCAATATTTGGCGGCCATTTTGGTTCGCCATTTTGAGTCTGCTATATTGAAATTTAAAATTCCAATGCTAAATTCAGATTCAGCGACCCCAAAAACCCCTATATACAATTTTTCTATATCCCGATAGTATTTTAATATTTGTCAGCCAATTTGGTTCGGCCATTTTGAGTCTGCCATATTGAATTTTACAATTCCGATGCGAAATTCAGATTCAGCGACCCCAAAAACCATTACATACCAAGTTTCATTCAAATCGATTGAAAAACAAAAAAGTTATTCCATTTGATCATATATGATACATTGCCAGAATTGGCCAGATTTTTGTTTGATCATATATGATACATTGCCAGTTAACCGGTTAAAAGACACAATGGAAAATGTGTAGCATCTGCTTTTGCATTCTGCTTGCGAGAAACTGTCGAATTTATTTAATTTCGGGATTTGGAGCTATGACGCGTGCACAGTGATTCTTAATTGAATGTCAATACACGTAGTAATTCCGCGTTCAAGCTATAACGAATTAGGGTAAGTGGTCGATGTGCTACACGAAAGACGTTCTCCTGCCTTTATCACAAGCTCCCGCGATCGTATTCGAGGAATTGAAATAACGCTCTTCTATTTTTACATTTCCTCGTAATGAAAAGCCATTATGTTTTGCACGCAGAGGAGAATTTTACACTCTCCTTGTCAGAGTGAAGCTTGGCGGAGCCTCGGGATCTGAAATTGCATTGCTGGGAAATTTCTACGTTCTTACGAAGCTTTTACAGTGCGAGCAGTTTTTGCTCGGGACACTTTTCAAAATACTGCGCGCCGTTGAACGATACTGCCAGATTGGAAGGCATGATTGATCCGTATCACTGAAGTGCGAGATTGAAACGGAATACAAGAGAGCAAGGGGAAACAGATTGTCTGTGGTCAGACGTGTTTCCAACCGATGTGACCGAAACTGTTATCCCTCTGTTACTTTTCCTGTGTTGTGTTGCCTAGGAAATTATTTTATACAAGAATGGCGCAAATTACCAGGAAATTCTGGCGCATACGTATGTAAATAAATTAATATTACACACATATAAGCGATATTCTTGAAATGCCATCCTGCTAATCACAGGAAAACGCAAACACAAACAAACAAACAATATTACACACTGAAGGTTGTAATATAAATTACCAGGTACACTTCAATTTCATTTCGTAAACATTCATGGGACAATGAAGGTTCGTGATGCCTGTGTTATAATAGTTGAATATGGAACTTTCGTAAATTATCTCAATGTCAGAGAGTTAGAGAGGGTTAAATGGCAATTTTATTAAAAATTGTACAAAGTTTCATGTTCGTTCTTTTTTTTTTTAGAAGACGAAAGAAAATCTTTTTTAAATGCAAGTATATTTTATCTTCATGGTTACAAAAAGTTTCGTCACATCTCTAGGTGTAGTATAAAAATTTCATAAATTTATAACATTCTTTACTACCTGTATCAGAATTAATGAAACAGATGAATGTATGTACATATGTACATCAAGTGTAGAGTGCACGCTGCAAAATTAATGAAGTAACATTGTCTGACTAAAATCATTTCGCTACTGTTTCTGTCATAATGGAAGAAACGCTAATGGGGGCTTTAATCATTCACGCGAGGTGTTTATTGAAAAGGGAATATATTTAAACTATAGAATGAAAATAATACGTAAATTATTCGCCTGGTCGCGATATTCCAGGAAGGTTTATAAATTTTCTTACATTTATGGACAAAATTTCACATTATAAAAATGCTCTTTTTCACCGAAATCTTTCCTCTAAGAAAGATTGGAATAATATTTAAGAAGAAGCATGAAACTTTAATAATACCCTCTGAATTAAAACGTTTCGAATTTATCCTTGCAAATATTCCTACCAGGGTTCCATCAAGAATCCTGTCGACTCGGAGCCCCGAGATTCGCGTTGCTCCGAGCAGAAAAGCATACCCTTGCGAGAAATTTTACGTGGACGTGAAAATAAGTCTCCCGTTAGAAATGTCGCGTGAATTATTGAAAATTTCGCGGTCAATATTGGAGCTTCAGTTATTCATTTGACGAGTAACTGGGGATACCAAGAAACCGCCACAAAATTACTGAGACTGTTTGACAATATTAATACCACCGAAGTAACAAGAAATCTGTCTCCACAATTTTTCGTGTAGCCTTAATTTAAAATCATCTATGACGATTGTAAACTTTGCTTGACTCTTTACTTACTACCTACAGTACTGTAAATATTTATTGCCTATAATATTTAATTATTACCCATTTCCACGTCACTTAGTGTTAGTATTCGGCAAACACTGTTGCTCAATTGTTGACTAGGCATACAGTGCTCCAAATGGTTAAAATAAATTGGATACCAATTACTATATCCATCAAGGAGTTACAGAGATTGTTTCGTAGCACGTAGATTTAAGAGCGACGCAATAAATATTCCCACTATCGTATTTAGTTCTCCAAGCGTGTAGAGGTCGTCTTTGCAATCTTCAGTGCATCGCGTATTGCATTATAATCGCGTCGCTAATCACTCACATAAATCACAAATTGCAACGAACCATCATCTTACAAATTGCAAATGCAGTGCAGGATTGGCATTCAGATGAGAGTGGACGCACCCACAGGAATTATTGGACGCTTTGTATTCCGAGGTTAAACGCAGCACGGTAGATGATGCGGAATATAAATATTAACGAGCTGGTATGGAAGAGCGGGCGAACTACCCCGGAACGAGCGAATCTGCCGGAGAAAAAGCTGGGCGCGGGAACGATTTTCCTTCGAACGAGTTACCTCGTCCCACTTGTTTCCGCGGGGCTATCTTACCTGTTCCGCGGCGGGGATATAGAAGACACGCTGTTGCTAAATTGTGTTTTAAGCTGAAACTTTACGCCGGTTCCCTTCCTTGGATCTTACGGCGCCGTTATCCTTGCTAAGTGTCTCGGCCAGGATGTTCCGCTTTACAAATCTCGAACAAGCGGCGACGCGGCCCATCCGTTTGCGCGTGCAACTTCGGTTACTCGAAAAATCATCGTCCCCCTTTCTTCTTGAATTCTTATTCGAAGAATTCTTTATGGATCTCGCTGCCGAGGGACCGGAGAAACCGGGGGTGGTTTCGTTCTCAACTGTTTGACTACGGAGAAGCTATATCGCGCTCCTCCCTCCGTTTGCTAGAATGGCGGCGAGCGCAATATGCCTGCTTGAATAAGGTGTTAGTTAGATTTTTAATATACAACACTGGAAATATTTATTGCATTATTCTCAAATTTACGTAGGAAGCACAATTATTTTCATGGAAGTATAGTGAGCTACACATTTTTGCAATAATATTGTCCTATATAGTACTAATTATAAGAGAGGGGCTTTGTAAAAAAAGAAGACTGGATTTTATTCTTTAAATAAATTTCTATAGTCACCTAATGAATTTTATTGAATTTGCGTTAAAAATATTTTTATCCCTTCAACTTGGCTACCCCAAGATTAAATCCTGAGTGCGCCACTGAAGGGAGGTATAAGTGATACCGTGTTTAATGTTTATTCGAGTGATGCAATAAATATTTCTAGCGCTGTATATATGTGCAACTTTTCAACAGAATTGATTGAAAATTGTTTATGGTATTGACGTACGTTTTATATAGAAAGATAGTGTATTTCAAATGTGATTCTGTTGCAATTTTGGCACCGTTCAATCGAAGGACGTGTGTAGTCAAATGGTTAAAGATTGAGGGAGGGTTGGGAATTAATATTACAGAAAATGTGGAAGATGGATTTTTAAACGACTAAAGTTCTCTCATCACAGCTGTAGAAGGGAGCTTTTTTACTGGAACAGATCTCGACGATTGCCGCGATAATCAGGTGCTTTAAATTTCCATGTAGTTCTCGAAGCAGTATCGATTAATTATTATTCATACTCTGCCTCGTCGCTGTGA
This sequence comes from Andrena fulva, assembly GCA_946251845.1. Lineage (NCBI taxonomy): Eukaryota > Metazoa > Arthropoda > Insecta > Hymenoptera > Andrenidae > Andrena > Andrena fulva. The sequence continues at coordinate 51,266,366 of OX276329.1, read as the reverse complement.
CAGCTCCGTGCCTGGAAATTATAATATTTTGACGCGAACGCGATGTGCTCTTAACGTGTCTTATAATTTGTTATTGGAAAAATGAGTGAGTAGGTAAGCTGACAATCGACTTTGTTCGAACAGAATGATTATACGTGATTTTTGTCAATATGCAGATGGTTTTTCTGTGGAATATTAAAATGTAACATTCTAATAATAGGGAATCAGGATATTTTCAAAGTATCAGCTGGTTCCCTTTGAAATTCGTTTTCTTAAAATTAGCTGTGGTGACTTGTTCTGTTATGCTTCTTGCTCTCACAACGGACTACTTTTGTTCTACCATCTCCACTAATACTGCCCTCTTTAGCTAAAATGTCCTATCTAGCATTTTGAAACAACCGAGAAAACTGAAGTTTTATCATTTATTTTGTACCGTCCTTATTTTCCTTTATTCACATTAAAACATGTTGTCATTATTTCGTAACAGCCTAATATATTTTTTTGTAATAGGTGTACCGGTAGGTAATGTATTATTAACGTACCAATTAATTAATTGTTTTAGATAGGATATTTTAACCATTTGGAAATAAGTTAGGTTAAATACATTAGACTCTTTATAAATCTTTACGAAGCACTTAGAGTTTTCTAACATTACTTAAAAGGTAAAAGACGTGTGCTACTTCAAATATTTCAACATATCTCAAAAAATGAAAAAATGCTAGATTGGACGGTTTAACTAAGGAGGGCAGAATAAATAATCACTCACTTACTCTTCCCATTGTTCCATTTATATCACACCACTATCCTCCGTCTTCGATATAACATAAAAAAATCCAGTTTCCTTAAGGGGTCTCCCTAGTGTGACGCCTGGAAAATAGGGCAACATTTGGGAATTTTTTTGACGGAAATGTACTTGATATTGCAGTTTCAAACTTTAGAGTATTTATTCAGTTACATTTGGGCAATGTACTTAAATTTTTTGAATCATTAGTGATAATTATATTTTATGTTTGAAGGATTATAATGAGGAGCTCGCAAATAAATGGCGATCATGATCCCGGCTGTCATGGTCATCTGAAATAAAAAACACAGTTATTTTCTTAATCTATATGAACGCAGCTAAGGTTTGAACTAGAACGAAAATATAAAATCACAAAATACAAAAATGGCAGCACTTTAAAGAGAATTATTTTTTCGCGCCAAAAAAGTGATCAGTTTTTGAGCTGCGAAATTCGAATTTTGCATATAATGGCATCATTCTAGTTCAGGTTCTAACAGAACACGCAGTGAATATATATGTTAAGTTTTAAGTCGTTTAGTTGACTAGTTTTTGAGATATCGTGATCGCCGCGCCAAAAATGTCGTTTCGAGTAAAATGCTCACTTTGCTCACTTCTGCTGTTTTGCTCGAGAGTCTACGATGCACTGAATCACACCAGCTATAACACTTGGAAGGGCCCCTTTAGCACAGAAGGGGACGGTACATGTAGCTAGATCATAGGTAGCTCTGGAGGTAACGGTTTTTCAATTAAAAAATGTCGACCATCGGTACAAGCGTTGAGGGCTCCGATTCATACATACCTGCGCGCCCGGTCGCGCGCTACCTTTCATAGCTCACAGCGTTGCCAAAGTTTCGAAGTCGGCTATAATATTTTAGGAATATGTTTTTAAGATGTTGAACTTTCAGAAAACGCAAAAAAAAAAAAAAATCGATTTTTTTAAACCGTCACACTAGGGAGACCCCTTAAGCTTGTGCGCAGGCCCGACTGGGGCCTTTTTTGCGCCCCAGTCGAACTTGCCAAATTGCACCCTTTATTTATAATACATTTATTCGAGCTTTTTGATGACCCTCTGATTTTTATTCGTAGCTTTAAACATTTATAGTACAATTTGTAATATTTAATTTAAAACTCTATGTTGAAAAATGCCATCAATGAAAATACCATTTCGCGTCCCTTGTTAACTCTTCGCCCTAGGCGGCCACTTAGTTGCAAACCTCAAAAGACCAGCTACTTTAAACTTACCTATACATATAAATGACCACGCGGAATATCTCTCACACCGACTTGTAGGGCTTCCATTTAGTAATTGGATAATCCACGCGTTCTAAAGTCTATATCACGAATTAGCTATCACTTTGTACAGAGTAGACGGTAAGACAGGATGATCCAACAGCTAGCGCGTATCGTCCACGGAAGTAGCGAACAGTTTCGCGGCCTTAAAACTATCGTTTAATACATCGAAACGGCGCCGTTCGTTCCGCGGGGACTGTTCGCATGAGCCAGTCGCGAATTAATAGAATTTTTAATTAAAATGCACCGTAATTGTCCTGGGCAAGGAGAAGTACACGGCAGGGAGCGTGAGTGCACGAACAACAAAATTGCCAGCGCGCGCGTGTGTGTGTGCGTGGAAAAGGAGAAGCGTTCGGGATAGAAGGGGACCGAGACAGCGGAAGGCCGCGATGGGAAGACCCGGAAGGGAGTTTATAGATAGAGAGTTTATTACTTGAATCTGATTACGACAGTCGTAGGGGATTTAATCTCGCGACAATTCCGACCGCTGCAGGTGCATCGCTTAAATTTGAATGCGTCGTTATCAGTGTTGACATTGGCTGGCCACCGTTTCATCATATCGCCGTGCTTGAGTCTCTGAAGCATAAATTTTTTCGTTGCGACGTAAAGTTCCTTGGTGTGCAAGTTTGCAATATTCTTTGAAACATTCTGCAAATTTTATTTGAGTCCGCAGGTGTTTAGTGGAGAGTATTATTGGTCTAGGGTTGGAAGGACTTTGAAAAAGGAAGTGGAGTTTGCTGAGCAGCATAGCGGGAATGATTATATACAGATATTATTGCAACTGGGTGCCGTGAAATTGTTTAAGAATTTTATGTTGCTACGAGCAATTTAGCTAGCCAGTGTTGCATCGCCTGATTCTTCATTTATCGAGTCAGTGAATTCTCGAAAGATTTGCTCATCGAAGTGGCGCAGACGCCAGTCCTCGCAATAATGAGACTTTTTTACGCAGCATGCAATGAATCAATATGTAAAGTTAAAAAGCTGAACGACTGGCGTGCAATGATGAATAGTCGGTTGCTTTTAAAGGAGAACTTGCAACTTAATTCGAATCTACCCCGCGGCTACAAAATTTCTCTAAAGTTTAAAAAGTAATTTCTCATTTTGCCGAGTTACCGAACTAATTACACCCAGTCCCTTTTTATTTCCCCTACAATTTCAATCTCAGCTTCGCCTATCCAATCGATACCTTACCGCGAATTTTCCGTTTTTCTCTTTCAACCAGCTGAAGTTAGCGAGTTCCCCGTCGAATAGCTCAGGGACACCTGTAACTCGACGACAAGCGTGAAATTAACAAGTACGCGCACTTTAAAATGTATTAAAAATCATCGAGCGACTGTCAACTAGGGTCAACTATGTTTCCAGCGCCCCACAAAGACTCCGCGTGTAACTTTCTGTTGAGAAAAAATATTCTTCAACCCCCAACACTGAAAACTGTAAACCTCAAAGATATTTAATTAAATCAACTTCAAACTCGGTCACCGAAAAAATTCACAGCTCCCAGAACTTCCTCCCCATTCAGCCAGAAATACTTACCACCCCAGAAATTAAGAAGAAAACAAAGAGCACAATGCACAATCGTCCACAGGGCCGACCAGCGTGATGAATGCCCGACGTCGAGCCCATTTCCATGGGCCTCCGTGGAAAAACGAAACGCGCCCCATAAATCCGACCCCCACATTTTTCGAACTTAATAAGATCGGGATAAGCCGGACCTCGAGGATTGACCCATCACGGCCCCAGCCTTAATTGTTCGTGAAATGAATTAACGGCTCGCATGCGATGCACTTTAACTTATTCCCCGTCAGCGTTTACCTATCTCGCCTCTGCAGCCGGTGTAAAATATGTTGCTTCAGCATGAACAACTTCTCATCAATGCGGTGGCAGCGACGCCTCGCCTAGCCTAGCTTCTCGCCCCTAGACTCCGCCCGGCTCGGGCGGCCGCGCGCCCGTACAATTTACTAATGAATATCGAAGTCTGTTGTTCATTGGCAAATCCGATTTCGCGTCGGGAGAACTTGCGCGATGCACGGGACCGAGACGCGAATATTCAAGGAGAAAAGTTTCCCCCGTTACACCGCAACCCCCTCGCTCCACGCCAGCACCCTCCTCCGCCGCCGCATTGTTTCCCAGGGCAAAACGCTAAAACAAGATTATGTAACAGTTCCGATAATCGTTTCGTTCCGCGGGGTCGAGCACGCCCGTGCCCTCCGCCAAATGGCCACCGATTCGCCCTCGATGCTAACTTGTAAGTAGTATAATTCGCCCATCGACGAGCCGACGAAACGTTGCTCCCTTTCCGCAGCGAGGACCCTGGCAAATGGCTGCTGGGGGAGCGTTCGAAGCTGATTCTGTCGATTCGATCTTGCGACGGGGCGGGGAGGCGCTGAAAGTTTCCAGGAGGGTGTAGATTAGCTTTCAGGCTTTTAACCCTTGAGCGACGAGTAGCTTGACTGGGGTCGCGGTCCATTTTACCTGTAACTTGGTTCGTAGACACCTCAGAATAAGCTATTGCATTATACTCTGATTTTAGCGTGGTTTAAAATCTTTGCCACCCTCGGGAATTGTTACTGGTAATAAGTTTGGGGTGGGTCCAAATGGACCCGGCGAGGGTCAATACCGCTGGAGGCTTCTCGGTGTAAGTCCTTTGGCGTCCTTTTGAGGGATGTGTTTTAACGTTTTTCTGGTTGGACGTGTTATAATTAAAGGCTTTGTATCTTATGATTACTGTTGAATGGAGGAAGTAGATTTGTTATGCCATCTGTTATTTTCACGATTATGAGTCGCTCCAACTCGACTTCCACATTTAGGCCACGTCAGTTGACCTTTCTGTTCGAGAGACAGAGAGCGTTCGCACAAAGGGAGTAGAAATAAAAGGGGGTGGCCGGGCGGGGATACCTTTCCGACTCTAGGTTTTCTTATGTTTTATATATACAGCAGAAGGAGATATAGAAGCGTGTACTAGATTTGAGGATCGTTTCCCGTTTTTACGCTTTCAACTGTTCCATGAAGACAATTTAAGTTTATGCTCTGTGAACGTGAAGCACGCGTGCCGCGCGACGGAATAAACGTTGAACGTCACGCGTGGGGGCGCAGCCATTCACGCGATTTTATTACGCACACGCGCCATTGCGTTGCAAATTTTTATCTCCTGCGTTTTTTTGCATTCGTGTCGACAGGTTTCTTCGCGCCACGCGCCGCGGGGGGCCCCGAATCGATATTTTATTTACGGTGCAATTTAGGTATCGCGATCCCCGCAGATTTTCTGCTCGAGATGAAAGGAGGAGCGCAGCTTTGCGCGGAATCAAAGCTTAGCTGTGAAACAAATGGAGAACGAAACGCGACGTTTGGTCGACTTTATATCATCAGAATTCCAAGTGCTTCTCGATGTTGGTAACACAGAGTGATTTGCTTGGGCTTTGTTGGCTGAATGAATATTTTATAGCATACTTATGTTCATGTCAGCTAAAGGTTTTCCAAGTATGCCTCTTTCAAATCTTCATACAAGCATCGCACTTTTATATCACAAAATATCATAAGCTTCCAAAAGTTTCTGCTCTGCGTCTGACAGGCATTTTCTGCCCACTGCAGCAGTAAAGTAATTACTTTCCGAAGTATTATAAAATGGCGGTGACGAAGAATGTGTTGAATTTTTTTATTTACCTCGCAATATTATAAAATTAATCTATTATTGAATAGGAAACTTCATTCGTAATTCCAAGAACTCTCACAGTACCTACCATTTGATCCTTTGACACTGCCTGCTTGAACCTTTCTTCCTAATAAACATATTACACACAGAATCATGAAAATACAACCTGCTTAAAGCCTCGTTCTCATTAGCCAAGTCGCTTGAATTCAAGTAACTTGACTTCAAATTTGTGTTCAGTAATGCCAATTGACTTCAAGTTACTTTTAAGATTACTTGGAGCAAGTAGATATCTAAAATGGCGTCAAAGGAGGTGGTGTTTGTTGGAAGTTAAAAGTGTAATAAGTTACCACCAATGGATTGTCCGTGTTTTTCTGATGAAAATGACACCAAACCTGATATAATTCTAATCACATTTAATGATCCTAGCAGGAAGAGTACCTACTTGAATTTTGCGCGGTGAGGATCTGACGGAACAGATATGTGCGCCCAGACCTCAATCCGTTCATCCCGCCGGCGAGGCTGACCGGCGTACCGTAAGACGTATTGAATCAATCATCCTATATCGCGGAGGCTGCGAGCTTTTAAATAAACCCGACAGTTTCGTAATCCGCTAGCAGTTATGAGCGGCCGTAAGCATCGGGCGTTTTCGTTGCAAATCGACGTTTTTTGCCGTTACACGGTCCGGTCTCCTCGGTCTCTGCGAGCGCCGGGGAACGCGGGGGCTGATCGATGAGTCATTTATCACGGCCGGTGGGTGCCTCCGCGTTGGCCACCGTGTCCGCTCGAGGATAGGGAGAGCGTTCTCCTGCAGATAGGTGCTGGCGAAAGACCACGATAACGCTTATCTGCTTCCTGAATTTATTGCCAGCGCAATGAAAACGCGCCCGCCGTCCGCTCTTCCCTGCCCATTCCGATGTTAATTAGCCCGCGCCACGTCCGAGCATATTCTTAGGACCTCCACGCAGATTATAGGCGCGGCGTCTATCAGCGGCCACGGGGTAACGATGCCCAACGACGTGGCGACATGTTGACACAGTTACCCCGTCGGGACGACGAAACCATGGTCTTCTGGAATTTCGTTTATAGTTAGCGGGGTGGTGTAGCAAGTAATACACTGGCGTTGATAAGTACTGGGACTTAGGGCACCTGCTGTGTTTGAAGAAAATGTGATATTTGGCAGAGATTTAATACTTTTCACTGCTTCGTAGGCATTCGCTGTTTGAGAGCGACCTACGGTGCGATTGGCACATAGGTGGCGCCACGTTGGTTGGGGAGTTTGTAGAGTTCGGAAACACTAATCTCGGAGAGTCGGCGTTGGGTGAATTGGTAACGCGGCTGATACAGTAATACAGTCCAACAAGCGACTGGCGCTCGGTCCCAGCGATTTCTTGACCGACCAAGAAAAATTTAGATTTTCAGTGTCTATCTCCAGAAGAGACTATTGCGTCTTCCACCGCCCCAACTTCCCCAGGTACTGGTGGCTATCAGACAATAGCGAGCATCTGCGCAGCCTCAAGGAGCGCAGGCTCAGGCTCCTTCGGGATCGCCCTACTAGTCCCACTCCCGGGGCCCAACATGTAAACCACGCCCCCCGGCTTGCCTGCGGAGGGGTCCCTATGTGATCCCTTTACCGCCCATATAAGCTCTTACCCCGCGTATCGGGACCGCAAGCCCTATTTATATCGACCCGTTTGGGAATTTCTGTACATAGTCATAGTTAGTAAGTCCTCAGCTAGTAAATAGTAGTTCGTAAGTTCTCTGCCAAGAGCGTTCCAGTGGTTTTTGATGTATTATTTTTCGTTATCCCCCACGCAGCCCACCCGCCTTGCGAATCAGACTGATCTAAATTTGTAAATATTTTTTCCACCCCACTTGCTGGGGACAGCGCACGATAGTGCGAACATTCACCCAATTGTAGACCTAGCCGAGCGACCTGTCCGGGTGTCTTGAAAGCTCTCGAGCAACCGGACTTTTGTAAACCTTCTCAGAGTACTGAGCCTTTCTCTTATGTTTATTGGGCTCACCTTTATCTCGCAACTGTACTCACCCAGTCAATAAACTTCATGATATATAAAAAAAAACAGTATCACAGAGGACCCGCGGATCTTGGGTTCGAATCCCGTTGCCGAGGTTCTCTTCTTCACCTACAGCTTTTAATTTAAAATACCAAATAAAGTAGAATTTCTTAAAGTTCTACGGTTGTCGCAATTATTCCACACAGAGTAGGTGTCCGAATACTTACGCACGGCAGTGTAGGTAGAACAATGGCGCACGCGAGGGATATGGTGGCGTGCTATTTGATAGCGACGAAGAAGACTGACATCTCTAAACCATGCCCGGAGGAATGATACAGTTTTCATTGGAAAGGATCTCTTCAAGACTTGAACCGAGCCAGAAATACCTGGGCTGGGTAGGAAGGTGCATCGGTTCGCCTGGTGACGACCATAGTGACGGCATCCACTGGTCGCTATGAATTTCCAGTCATTGATTACGCGCTGGACTCGATTCGAGTGAACTTAATTAGGTCGTCAGCAGCTTAGAACGTCCTCAGGATTAGGATCAAAGCCTCGGCCCCTGCATGGGGCACAGGCTCGCCTCGTTTAATGCCATCAGATTCGTGAATTGTTCACTCTGTCTGGCGCAGCCTTTCCCGCTCTCCTAACACGGCAATTCAAGGAGCAACTCTGTCTCCCCTCTCTCTGTCCATCTCTCTCTCTCTCTCTCTCTCTCTCTCTCTCTCTCTCTCTTTCTCTCTCTGCCCGTCGACTCGGTGGGGGCCTTATCAAAGCGAGGCTTCGTGTCCGGCTCCGTTGGTCGGTGTATTCGCTAATTAATCTGATTTGCGTCGCCGATACACGGTTCGACCGCGAATCACTGTCACCGCACCGGGATCACGCATTTCCAGCCTTCTGCCGTCACGAACTTATGCCTTAATCAATTCCTGCGCGACCCCGCGCGCCATCTGTCAGCGACAGGATCCAGATCGATTCAGCTCTAAAGAGTTACTTCGAACAGGCCTTTCTAAGACGGGACGATGTTTCGGAACCATTTCACCGGGCCGAGAAGTACTCGTGGAAATGAATATTCCATCTGACGCGCTTCTGGCGCACGGGCTATCGCGGAGTCGGTATTAAAATCTATAAATACTCAATATTTAGATCGGTTATATTAGGTCAGCTCCGACTACACAGCACTTTTCTGGGAGATCGACCGGTAAATTGTGAATAGACGTAATCAGAGCTTGATAATTTAATAATGTATATATATATATATATATATATATATATATATATTTGATAATATATTATAGAATTATTGATATCTTCTAATGCTAGATTCCTATAAAAAGGACCAACTGCTGGGACCAAAACGTTGTAATATTTATACGTACATTTTACAGTGCCTTTTGCAGAAGCGAAGTGTCATTAAATAAATTAGGAATACGCCACGGACGTTATATTTACCCGGATTGGAGAACCATCAGGATCAGGAGTGTCATTAAGTTTCGGATTCGACGTTTATACTGTTCTCAGCTAAATTTCGACGGCGTCTCTGTTCCTCGAGGGGACAATTTTTCGCCGGAAAGGGGTTGCGGGAATCGAGTTCTGAAGTAATTGAACCGCTAAACGTGCCTCTGCTTGGATTCCAAGGGAATGCCCATTGTTATTCCGTGAGCGAACCGAATGCTTCCTCTGTTATCGAGAAATTAAGGGGCGGCATGAGAAATTGAACAACAGGATTTCCAGCAGAGGAGCTGCAATAAAATAACTTATGAATGATGAGATTTGTGAAGGTAACTGATGGTCGCCAGCCGCGAAAAATGGTCAGCTGTCTTAATTCCCGTGGATTGGATAATTGTGTTGTTCGAGGGGAACTTCCTATTTTCATTAGCAAGGGACGATAACGTCGCCAAAATGGGATCATACAATTAAGGGGTGTAGCCACTCGATATTGCTAAATGTACTTTGCAATGCAAATTCTCGAGTTCGACTTTAAGGTTACCTCGAAGAACCAAAAATACTTTTAACTAGGAAACCCCGATCAGAAAATTCTGATTTTAGTGAAACTTTATGCGAAGGTAGAGCATTTTGGCCAGGAGCATATATTTTTCTGAGGAAAATCAGTTTCAGGGGTGAAATCAACCCTGACAATTTTCGTATTTTCGTTTTTTAATATAACTTTGTAACAGTGGGAGGTACAACAAAACTTTAAATACAGGAATTGTTCAGTTTTTTATGCTCTATTTCATTACTAAAAGAAAAATAAAGTTATATTAAAAAGCGAAACAATGCGATAACTTTAAGGGCTAAATTTACCCCTTCAGAGTGAATTTCCCCAGAAAAAGGAAATTGCTCCTTGCGTACTCCAATATATGCTCTACATTTGCATAAAGTTGTGGGGGCACGTTTCCTTATAAGCTAATCGCTCTCAAGTTCAAACTCCACACTCGTGACGATTTAAAAATAGTCCAGCTACCTACTTCAATTATTTCTTAACTAAATCACAAACCGTTGTTACTCTTTCACATAAATATAATACACCGACCCAAAAGTATTAGCATCCCAAGGCCCACCGCTATTTATCATCCGACGACGCAAGTAGTGCACGCTGCATGTTCATTTGCCCCATTCAGGATCGTGTTAAACCCTCCAGAATATTTGATTATTACACGTCTCGGGCAAATATTACGCGCAGTTCCAATACCCGCGGATGTATCCGACTGTTACAGGGAACATTAACGTAATTATTTGCACGCAACTTTGTCGAGCAACTCATTTGGGTCTAATTATCGCGTTGCATTGTCGCTGCAGCCCTGTTTGGTCGCAAGAGTGGCGTTTAGTTCGGGTTGGCCCATAGTCGAGGGGCGCGCGGCTCGTTCGACAGCGCCATAATTATCGTCGCTTTAAAATTCCGCTGGCACTCTGTTTGTCGGTGGCGCGTTCTTGGGATATTTCCCTGGACACCGTCGCCGCGATGCAACTCACGTAAGTGCAACCAAGACTATTTCATCCGGCCACCCGACTGCTTTAAAGTCGCGGATCCTTTCCCTCCCCGTAGCGCGAAGAAATCACGCCCGCCGAGATTGTTTTCCAATTTAGCCCGAGACACTATTTATATAAGTGCCGGCGATCCGGACACTTCCTGGGAGTATAAAGCCCCCTATTGAATTTCGATAGCCACGTGGACAAAGGATGAAGCGCTGCGTCCACGGATTCCTTCCCCCGAGATTGGAAAGACGGTGCCCGTCCAAGCATTACACGAGTCCGTCCCTCGCGCTTTCTTTTAACACGCGAGCTTCGTGGACGAGCGGACGAAGGAAATCAGTTTTCCTGAGTATGTATCGCGACGCGGTAGGATATATTTGAAGTGACTTGTTGAAATGATTTATTTTGTACGGTAATTTTTAAAGTGGCGCTGGGGATTTTTTCAGTTCACTAAATTTCAATTATCAGCTGCTCCACGTTATTATTATTATTATTATTATCATCGCTATCGCTATCGCTGTCGCTGTCGCTAATCGCTAATCGCTAATCGCTAATCGCTAATCGCTAATCGCTAATCGCTAATCGCTAATCGCTAATCGCTAATCGCTAATCGCTAATCGCTAATCGCTAATCGCTAATCGCTAATCGCTAATCGCTAATCGCTAATCGCTAATCGCTAATCGCTAATCGCTAATCGCTATTATTATTATTATAACATTATGACAATTCTATACTTAGCAGAAAGGTTAATGCTGAAGTTGAAGAGAAAATTAGTAAACAGTGACCACTACTACTTTATAAACTTCCCCACTAGATTCCTGCGTCGCGGATTTCATATTTTTCTAGCGTTAATTGCTTTCTTCGTCCCCGCTGAAAGCTTCGGTAGTTTATCCACCCTTTTTACTCGTGATCGAGTGATAACAAGATGCGTCCTTTGCCAAGCGACAGTGAACCTAGCAACGGTCCCGCGCGGCGAAAAGCGTTCTCCAAGTTAACATCCGGAACCTGCGTTGGCAATTACGACTTCCCGTAGCAGCTCGAGTAAAGCCGCGATTGTTACGGCACAAAGAGCGCACGGGTGTGCAGGATCGGGACGAAGGTCTCGTTAATTCCGATGCTAATGGCTGGGAGGTCAGATTAGATTCCGCAGGTGGACGGCAGATCGGGCGTCCTTTTTACGGGAGAACGACGGCAGCGACAGATAATATCAACGGGCTTTAGAGCCAGCCGTCGGGCGAGTTTCTATCACGCGACAATAATTCGTTTACCGTGGTGACACGCGAAATCGACGACACGTCCTTGCGAATGCCTGGCAAATCTTGGGCGAAAAAGCTGTTGGATGCAGGCGTCGGGGTAGGTGGAAGGATTTGCATCGAATTATTCGAAATGCGAGGCAGATTCAATGGAAATTCGGTGGCCATCACTGTGTCACTTTTACAAATCAAGATCTCTGGAATTACTGGGATTATTACGCTTCGTTGTGTGATACACAGGGTGTTTCACCCTAACTTTGTCCTTGAAATATTTCTGTTATATGGGTCAACTTATAGTAACAATAGTTTTAATTCTGTTGGAAGGGGTTTCTTTGTTTTCTAAAGTTTTTTAAAGAACCTTTAATGACTTTCAAGTATTCTTGTTGTCTTTGTTAACAGTCGTTGTCTTTGTCAAACGGCATTGCTGCCAAAAAAAGGACGTCGTTAGGACGACAAGGTGATTACATATTTCTTTGCAAGGGGACGTTACTAAAAGTCCATGATCTTTATTCCAGTAGAACTACGCGAAAGTTTCTGGGCGACGGTGCCAGCGCAAGCATCGCCCGCTCGATCCCTCCAAGCCCCGTACATTTTTCCAAATTCGGTCAGGCAGATTAAGGCACGGATGCCTGCCTTGTTCATGGACATAATTCCAGAAATTGTTCGGTTGCGCTCCGGGGGCGCGCCGTTTCACGGGTCATCGAGAAGGGTATTGATCCCTCGATCTTAGATAGAATCGTTACGTTTATTTCCGAAGGAGAGGCGAAAGCCTCCGTCGATGGTAATACGCGGACGTGCCCGGATTCGGAACTCGTATCATCCTCTGCCTTTCGTGTTCCCTGTATCTTTCCTCCTCGCCTCCTCTGTCCGTTTCATTCTCCGCCGGCTGGATTTACATAGACCACCCACCGGGTCAAGCTGCAGATTACGAATCCAGATATCTTCGTGGGGCCATCCTGGCTCATGCACAGGGGCACGCGAAATATCCGTGTCCACTCTAATGACGGCTCCAACGATGCCCGTTTCGTATCGATTCCCGCCCTCCTATTAGCCCGTGCATCGATGCTTCGGCTCTCTGTTTTTGCAACGGACCTCTGGGGAAGAAGGGTTAATACATTTGAGCGTTGAACTCTTAAACTTAGGGGATGCTCGGCCAGGGGAATCTTTGGTACTTGGGATCTGTGTATAAGAAATTGAACTCTACTAATTTATGGTACCTTGCTCCCGTTATGGGTGGATAGGGCTGGGCTTGGTTAATGGATCTTTGGGAAACGGTAGTATGTTAGAATGATGAACTCTTAAAAATAGGGGTTGGTGGTTCAGGAACACCTCTGGTACGCAGGATTTGTGTATAAGAAATTAGTCTAACTACTAAGTTAATGGTAGTTTGTGATATGGGTGGGTAGGATATGAAGAAGTTATGAAGAAACCCTCAAAATGATAAATAATTAGTTGAACACAGTACGAATCCCATAGTTTTGTGATTTTTATTTTGCAAAAATTAGACAATCTTATGCAATTATTGAAACTACCAAGGCATAGTTCCATTTTAGGCATAAAAAACAAAAACTACAGAAAATTTAAAATAATATTAATTGTACTACTCACTATTAAATAACCAATTGAAAATTGTAAAACAATAGCAAGAAATAAAATGTACCCAATAGAAATAAAGCTACTTTTCTTTAAGAATTGAAATCTTCAAATTAAATTTACTCAATTTCAGATCATTGAGAGTTGGTAGATTTCTGCATTATTTGGCCCAATTGTAAAATCAGCCTTTTTTACATAAATAGCCATTTAACCTAAACAAATTTAGTGACATTATCTTGGTAATTCAGAAGAAGCTATGATTCCTCAGCCGAGTTCAGGTGAAGCCGTTAGTCAAAACGTTCGACAGAAAGGCGGCGTTTAGACTTTTTACAAGAAATCTGCTTTTACAATAAATTGCCCTGTGAAATATCCGTCCCTGGCTTATAATGGCGGTGGAAGAAAAGTTTGAAGGGTGAGCTCCACCAAAAGTGGAGTGTGAAGATTCTCTAGAATAGCCCACTGATACCAAGGTGGCAAGAAAAATGTATTGTTAAAGTTACGGTGTAGTATCACTTTTATACTTTCCTTTGACTACTGGCGCTTAAAACCTTCTGCGCGAAGTGGAGTTATAAATGTAGTTTCTACGAAATTAATGAAGGAACGCACAGTTTAAATGAGACGCGTCAGAAACGCCTGTCGCAGTTCTATCATTATACCTTTTATTTTATCGATGGCTGCTGGACTGATAATAAAGTTTCTGCACAAGTCCAAAGACTTTTTAAAAGCTGAAGCTGGTAGCTTCTAATTTAATATTATTATATATCCTTCAGCTAGCTAAAGATAGAACCCTTTGACATAGTTCTACGTCTTACACGGCGAGGTGTTAAAGTTTCGGGCGAATATCATCCACGGACATCTTTTTTGCTCCACGTTGCGAGGGGGTTAATTTTCCTTGATGAATTTTAGAAAACGTGGAATTATATTTGCGATATGGAGCAAAAATGGAACATGGTTTTGACAGATTCCTGGTATTCGTAAGAATAGTAATTCTCTATTATTCCGATAGCACAATGACTCCTTTGATACATTCGTCGCGTCAAATCCGAATTGTTAAATATTTTAGAATTATAATATGATAGTTTAGTTAGACTTTTAGAGTGTTCTTCTCCATATAAAGTAAATGTTTTCTGCTGCAAATTGTGTACACAGTGATCGATTATCGTTTCAATCGATCAACGCTTCAATAGTCGAATCTGTAACATAAATGAAAAAACATTTTTTACTTTACTTTCCAAGTTACGAGTTGAAGAAGTATATGCATAGAATGCTTGCAGTACGTAATGGTATAATTTAGCTTAACGTAATTATATACAACGTAATATGATAATACAAGAATGATAATAATACGCTGCACGAGCATGCACCAGACGAAATATTAATTCACCGGTAACTACGATAAAACAAGTGTGAAATTACTTCAATGCCTTAATAATATGTAATTTACATGCAAGCTTGCAGAAAATTCTTTCACATTTTCGACCCATTTTTCGACGAATCGTGTTATTCTTATTCTCACCATGAATTATTCAATACTCTGTATCGTATCTCTTTTCGAATATACAGAAACCTTAAACTCTACATAATATTCAAATAAAACACCATCTAACTTATACTTACATACTATTCGAACGATGTAATTATCTACTTAATAACGAAATAATCCCCTCCCGAATTTGAATCTTGCGGAGCACTGATAAGTGTAGAACATATTTTGCCAGGCTGTCATAAGTCCTCACCTGAAAGAAATCGACTCAACATTAAGGGGTTAGGCCACCTTGGACGGAGCAAAATTGCAGTCATTTTCGGCATTTTTTTTTAGGAAGATAATGAAATAAACAGAAAATTTAATTTGAAGCCTGTTATTATACAACTCTCGCCGGAAAAAAATCGTATTTTTTTTCTTACAAAATGGCGGCGGTAGAGCCGTGATACGCAAGATCTTGTGGAGCGACGTTTTCCACGGTGTTCAATCTCACGGCTATACCGTTTGGCTTAGAACAAAAAACCAAAAAGCTTTATTTTCTGCATGCCTAAAACTATGGAAGTACGTAGGGAAATCCAGAAACATTAATTTGTCTCGAAATGGTGACCATGGAGAGAAAAAGTGCATTTTTTTTATAAAAGTGTCAATTGCACAGAACATATTCAAGATATCGCAAAACCGCTACGTACTTCCATAGTTTTAGGCATGCAGAAAATAAAGCTTTTTGGTTTTTTGTCCTAAGTCAAACGGTATAGCCGTGAGATTGAACACCGTGGAAAACGTCGCTCCACAAGATCTTGCGTATCACGGCTCTACCGCCGCCATTTTGTAAGAAAAAAAATACGTTTTTTTGAAGGCGAGAGTTGTATAATAACAGGCTTCATATTAAATTTTCTGTTTATTTTATTATCTTCCTAAAAAAAATGCCGAAAATGACTGCAATTTTGCTCCGTCCAAGGTGGCCTAACCCCTTAAGGGGACTAGGCAGTCAGAAACTCGATTTTTTTTTGTTGCATTTTTCGAACGTACCACCCTTCCCGATTAAAATGCCGTTTGGTTGATGTTAAAATTCGAAAAATTGACGATTTTACAGCCGAAAAGGTCGAGCGCGGCATAAACCGTTTCTGCACGCACGCAGGTAGACTAGATTCCTCTTTCGAAACTTTAAGCGCGTTTTTCTCGGAATCATATTTCCACTTCGTTTTGCAGTGATTGGGAAAAAACGGAGGTATCAGTCGATTTGAAAAAAATTCAGCATATATGAAACATGTCTAGTTACGACCTGGACCTACGCATAAGTCTGTAAAAACTCCTGGTTTGTCAAAAAAAAAAATAGAATGGCTCTTTTTCCTGGCGAAAAATGACGTTTCTTTAAAATTTGCCGTTTTTCAGCCACCATTTTTATAATTTTGATTTTTTTTTTCTTATTCAATAGGTTCAGGGCAGAATAGGGGCCAGGGCAAAGTATAAATTTCAGAGGATATTTCACAATTAAATTTCTGACGGTCAGAATCACTGCAAAATTACAGTGGCTCCAAAAAAAACGCCTACATGTCAGACGACTGTAGCGCTTTCATACATATGTATATAATATTCAAATCATTTCTTTTTTACTGTTTATAGTATTAATAAACATTACCCAAACGTACTAGTCACAATTTGTGTTCATCTCCTTGTAATTAAATCGCAAAAAATACTTGATTTTCGAGCGATCTGACTGCCTAGTCCCCTTAAGGGGTGTCCCTAATGTGACGGCTGGGAAAAAATTAATTTTTCGGGAATTAAAAAAAGAGACAAATATTGCACGTGTCATTTTGCACGTTTGTAGCTTTATTCTATCACCTTTTAAGACTATAAAAAAATTGGTGAGTTCAACTTGAATGAATCTAAAAGCATCCAGAATGTGATCAAATGTTTCAAAGCGATAAATTTACTTCACCTCTCACATTTGAGCTAATGACTATTTTTAAAGCGACGCGCCTTAAAATAAACTCATATAATTATTAATGGTAATCCCCATTCTCGCAAGAAAAGTCTTCGAGATCGACCACCTCGGTTATTCAACCTGAACCCATTTAAAAATTCCGTTCCATCGCGCAAATCATTACACTTTGCCCACCCAGTGCTCTTGAAATAATCAACTCCGAGTTCTGTGTATCAATAAATCGCTTGCCTTTCCTCCGTAGAATCAGCGCGAAGTCACAAGTGGGTCATTCCGCAGAAAAGAATTGAATACCTCGGCGAAGCAGGAGTTTAAGGTATCCAATTAAAAACGAATCGCCGTGACGGTATGGCCGGCGCACCGGTGAATGAATTTCGCGTTCACCCCCCCCGGCGGAATAATTAGCGTCGCTTTGAATGCCCAGCCGCTATCGATTCGTTTCATCTTCGCGTGCTAATTTTTGTTTTCCGTTTACTCGGTTTCAGCAGACATCAGATTAGACGCCTCTTTAAGGAACGAACCGGAGGAAATGAGCTCGCGCTCGTTCTTTCCCTTACTTCATCGCTGCTTTGATAGGGCTAACAGATTTCCACCCGCGCCCCAGACAGCAGCCATCCTCGTCGAGGCGAAGCTAAAAATAATCGATCAACCAATTCTACTTTCTGAAAGATTAATTCTCGTTACCCACCGGTGTCCTTCTTCCTCCACAACCACTTTCGCTCTTCAACGAAACCGCTCCCCGCGTCACTTCGCCGAAGGTGGTCAGATTTCCAATCAGGGTAATCCCCAACAACGGGCGCTCCAGTTTGTTTTAGCATCTTCCTGACGTATCCTGACTTCTGGTTTGCGCTCTACGACGTCGATATTTTCTCTCTTTAGTCTCCCTTCAGAATGGAGGATACATTCTCCAGTCACCACATCGTGACAGAACGAATTATTATTATTATTATTAAGCGTCAATATTGCACAGAATACAAAAATAGGAATAAATACAGAAGAGAAAGAAGAAGATATTAATTATCTGCGTACAGCCATGCCCACCAGGGTCCTGCGGCTGGAGAATCCTCGATCGTCTCTATTTGACGAAAACATTTGCCAAGCACAAGCCACGAAGAGCACGCGATATCTCACGCGGCTGACACCAGTGTTTGCAGAACCATCTGCCCGAATTTCCATGGCTCAGGCGCCCGGCCTTGCAGCATTTCCTCCACTCGTTCCTCGGGCGAAAGTCAGAGGCGCGCGTGACCCGTCGGCCAACATTTCAGTATCCGCGACTCGTTGAAATCGCGCGGCAATTTACGGGCGGCTCTTTATCGATTCGCTCGCGGCGCGTTTGTTCGGCGCGCACTGAATTCGCGCGATTCGGTGACAATTTTTCGACCGTTTTGAAGGATCCGTGACGATAAATCGACGGCTGTCGCTGGTGGGGCATAAAGTTTCGTGGGCTGTTGAAGAAGCTGCGATTTACGGCGATAAATCGTCGCGCGGGAATTAATGGAGCACGGGCGCGTCGACGGCGGGCCGCCCTTTCGATCTGCATTTACGGAAAATACGATACCGCGGTTTCGATTCATAGTGTTTGTTCTTCTCAGAGTGTACAGATAACAGTGATATCTCCCCCCCGGGGGCTTGGGGCTTGTTTCATGGGTGATTATTCCCAGGAAGCATGTCCCCGGGACGGCAACTAGCGAGAGACTCGACTGCGAGAGTTCTGAGTGGGATTGCATCGCAAGGAAATATTTCCCGACCCGAAAATTCTGATTTTAATGAAAGTTCGTGTGAATGCGCGGTATATTAGAGTGCGCAGGGAACAATTTTGTTTGGTTGCGGAAATTTACTCCGAGGGGGTGAAAGCAGCCCTTAAAGTTACCGCGATTTTTTGTTTTCTTAGTATAACTTTATTTTTCTTTCGGTAGTGTAATAGAGCATAAAAAACTGAACGATTCTTCTGTTTAAAGTTTCGCTCTATCTCGCACCGTTACAAAGTTATGGTACTCCAGGTAGGTTTGGCTGATTGCAATACTAATTGTAAGTGACGCCACTGATAATCGTGACGAAGCGATGAAGAATAGTGCACGATTCGTCATAATCCGGGATATTAGTTGATTGGGACTCTGTAACGAGCTATGGTGGATTACAGAAATTAGCATACTGTGGTTTTGGATTCTAATAAGGTTGTTAAGTGTCAATTATAACTGCGAGGGGTAGAGTGTCAGACTAATTAACATAGTTCTAACTACCAACAATTAATGTGTACCTATTTCTATCAGACCAGTCAACATTAATTTTTATATTGTTAAAAAATATATACATATTTATACTACTTAGAAATACATTTTTTTCGTACTTAAAAATGGTAACTTTATTATTAGTGAAGACAGTTCTTGCAAATGGAGGTAGACCTTTTTGCATGTGCATGTCCCGTAACCATATTTCTTGCATTCATCGCAACCCATACAGCACACTTGGTTGCTGAAACGTTGCAGAAACGTTGCTGAAAAGTTGCAGAAACGTTGCGGTGCAATGTTGCACAGGGGCGGACATAGGAAGATTTCTGCAACATTTCAGCAATGTTGCGGTGCAATATTACCCTGCAACGTTTCTGAGATTTTACTGGAACGTTTCTGCAACGTTTCTGCAACGTTTCTGCAACGTTTCTGCAACTTTTCAGCAACTTTTCTGCAACGTTTCTGCACCTTTTCAGCAACTTTTCTGCAACGTTTCTGCAACTTTTCAGCAACTTTTCTGCAACGTTTCTGCAACTTTTCTGCAACGTTTCTGCAACTTTTCAGCAACTTTTCTGCAACGTTTCTGAGATTTTTCAGCAACTTTTCTGCAACGTTTCTGAGATTTTACAGCAACTTTTCTGCAACTTTTCTGCAACTTTTCTGAGATTTTACAGCAACTTTTCTGCAACTTTTCTGAGATTTTACAACAAAGGTCCCGCAATAAGCAGGGCTCAAAAACTATTATAAAATCGATTTAGTATATAGATTTACGAGGGGAGGACGCGAATGGGACGAGCGATTTTTTAACGAAACCGGGCAGAAAATGTTGAAGCCGATGTGTATAAACAAATTCCAGAATATTAGCTGTGAATGGCCGGCCATTTTTATAAAAAATTATGAACAGTAAAATTATGAAGTCGTCGAATCGATTTTATACTTCATTAAATGGTAGATCTTGATGAAAGGAATACAAAAGTCTTATGTGTTATTGTCATAGTACCAATAATTTAACCAGAAAATGCCATTTTTGATTCGACGACTTCATAATTTTACTGTTTAAAGCCATTTTTTATAAAAATGGCCGGCCATTCACAGCTAATATTCTGGAATTTGTTTATACACATCGGCCTCAACATTTTCAGCCCGGTTTCGTTAAAAAATCGCTCGTCCCATTTGCGTCCTCCCCTCGTTAGTATAATATCGTAGTATACCCACTATACAGTGTATATTAGGTTACGCTTTGTGTAACATAATATAATTTATGATAATTTAGTGCAATAAGTAGCAGACGATGTAGACTTAATTGTTGTATGCTTTATGTAACCTATGGGACTATTCCCGTTAATAATAATAATAATAATAATAATAATAATAATAATAGTATTGGCTCTGGTGGATCTTCTCAAGCCGGCGGCGTGGTGAAGATCCAGGCGTTGTGTGACGTACCTCACGTGCGACACGACAGGTTTCAAAGCCAAAGCACGTAAGAAAGCACACGTGTAAATAGTTAGAGCGTGATTAGTTATTAATTGCTTTAAGTAGTAAAAATGGTTAGAACGTGTGTGTTTTGTGGCGCAGGAGACCTGAGTGAATTGGGTGAAGGTTTGACATATCACGGGTAAGTAGAACCCATGTATATGCTATTTGTAGGTTATGTCGAACTTCTTAAAAAGAAATATTTTTGTTTGTTTCATATAGATTTCCGTTGAAGAATGAAAACTATCTGCATCGTTGGTTACAGAACATGGGTCTGGGCCTGAATTTCGTACATTCAAAGAAATCTTCTCCCTGCAAGCATTCCTACTGTATTTGGACAATATAAATGTTCTTGTGTTTTCTGTCACGATATATAAGAACAGGATAAAAACAGATTGTTTCGCAAGTAATATATATGAATTATTCAAATTAAGGAGCTTATTTTTAAGTTAAAGTAACTAATATAAAATATTTGATGCCTATTAACCAACTGCAATTTTCTAATTATTTAAAATACATATATTTCTTTGCTTTCTGTGCTACAAGCTTTTACTTTTCACACAGTTTCCTTGTAATCATGCATGTACTGTACAACTTTCATTTCACTTTCCGTTCAATTATTTAAAGTAACGGTGATTGTTATTTTTCTATTGAGTCGCTTCAATGCAGCCTGCGATTGGCGTTACATGAATGTTGTTTTTAATGAAGCCATTTTTCATGACTGAAATAATTTATTGATGACCTTTTATAGATTCATTTACTGAAGAGAAGCTGTGGAAGCTGCTGATATTAAATAAATTAATAGAGGATTCTGTGGCAGAGAAATATACAAATAGAATCATTCATATATTCAAACATATAGTAAAATGAGTAAGTAAATTTATTATTTATCTCATTTCAGCACTTAAAGTTGTAAAATTGTAAAATAAATGCATGTATTATTCCAGGTTCATTACACGCTGCATGCAGTACATTTTAAGTAAAGGGAGCGGAAGAGCCTGGAACTCCACATACGCGGGTTTGAGAAGATCCACCAGAGCCAATACTATTATTATTTTTATTGTTTTTATGATTGTTCTTGTTGTTGTCGGCTTGTATAGAAAAAATATATGAATATTTAATTGTCAATATTTATTGTGATTTAATCAATTTCCCTTACATTTTTTATCCTTCCTGTAAAATCTCAGAAACGTTGCAGAAAATTTGCTGAAAAGTTGCAGAAACGTTGCAGAAAAGTTGCTGAAAAGTTGCAGAAACGTTGTAGAAAAGTTGCTGAAAAGTTGCAGAAACGTTGCAGAAAAGTTGCTGAAAAGTTGCAGAAACGTTGCAGAAAAGTTGCTGAAAAGTTGCAGAAACGTTGCAGAAAAGTTGCTGAAACGTTGCAGAAACGTTGCACACGGGCGGACATAGGAAGATTTCTGCAACATCTCAGAAATATTACCTGCAACGTAACTGCAACGTTTCTGCAACGTTTCTGCAACTTTTCAGCAACGTAATTTGCTGTAGGGGAAGTATCATTGGTTTTATTATTTCTGCAATCTCCAATTTGACACCTATACGTTTATTCGAATTTTGTGTCGCATTTGCCGACATTCTATCTGACTAAAAAAATGTCGAAATGACTGTTTGCGGTATATTTAGGTATAGTATATGTGTAACCTTGAAAAGGGTCGGGGGAGAGAGGCAGAGAAATTGATAAATTTAATTCCGTAGATATTGCAATAAAAATAGTAAAAAATTTCTGAAATAAAACGTCCCCAATTTGAGTAATTTTTAAAAGAATATATAAAACAAGTCATTTTGAGTGGTATGATAGGTCTAGTGGTAAAAATTTAAAAAAAATTGAAACCGACCTCAAAAAAATAAAAGTGCTCTAAAAAGTAAAGAATAATTTTTTCCCTTATTTAATCTACGACTCTCATTTTTTTTAAGTCGGCGCCATATTTACACAGTGAAAAAATCTGAGAGTCGTAGATTAAATAAGGGAAAAAATTATTTTTTACTTTTTAGTGCATATTTATTTTTTTTAAGTCGCTTTTCATTTTTTTATTTTTAGCTTTTTAATTTTATATATATTGACACAACATGCTGAGGAGATATGCGCGTACGTGCATAAAATAATAAATAATTAGGTGACAATAGTCTAAATTATTAACCAGAACCGGCAAAATATTGGGCCAATGTTGCTGCAGTGTAGGATGGGACCACCAAGACATCGCCCTCGTCCCAATAAAAAAAAATCATCAAAATCGGTCCATATGCTGAGAAGTTATGCGGGGACAAACATATAAAAAAAAATACATACGGATCGAATCTATATCCTCCTCCTTTTTGAAGTCGGTTAAAAAAGAATTTCTAATCGTGTAGAATCCTCCGCAGTTCCTTATACCAGCTTACGAGACCCCAACGAGGAGCCACACTCAACGAGAAAACTTAAAATAGTCTCATTGTGCTGCGTAATATACGTTTTACGGAACATTTTTAATATCAATTATAGCAGCGAAATTTGGAGACCAAAGCCACCGCGAGAAAGGAAATCCAGGATGTCGGACTATCCTTTTATGGCGCAGCGTACGAGCTGTTCAGACAGCGCGCTGGTTCCCCAACAGTCTACAGGCTTCAGTGGCACGATGGGTCTGTTCATAATTAAGCACACTTTTCCAGAAACCCCGCCCGTTCGCTCCATAAAGAAAGCACTCCGTTCAGTAGAATTTGCAACTCGCAACAGCCCATAATTTTCCATCCCTGACGGGAAATCCCTTCGTAACAGGCTCGAGGCCTCGGATCGTAACGAAATTTTAAGGACACCTACTTTGCATAATCGCGGCTACGTCTTACTCAATATATATGTGTATCGATGCATAAAATGCCGGAATTACGCGATAAGTTCCGCGCCGAGTGGCGTGGTGCGTCCAGAGCGACCTTATTAAAATATGCAATTCGCTGGGATCGCGAGAGCACGTGAACCGCTGTATACGTTAGGAAAGGGGGTTAAAAACTAGTTTAAACGTTCCTTTCTGTGCAACGCAATTAAATGCCCCGGGTCTCGCTTTCTGTGTCAAATAAACGTCCCCGCTTTCATACCGCCCGCCATTGGGTCTGTACACTCGAAGGATCTCAATCTCGATATTATATACCCGAGGATTTCGAAATCTGCATCCGGTGGATCTCGTCTTGCCCTCGCCGCGGATAAACCGCCAACTCTGCGGAGACATTAATGCATTTTGCAGAGACTCCCCGCCGTTTTCTCGTGTTGCTTCAAAGGGACGCTTGTATGGCAGCAGTTTCAGAGTCGCTTCGGTTTAAGAACAAGTGAAAACCGATGCTCCCTGTTTGCGTGTGCCTCGCCGCTCGTGGAAGCTTCTCTACGGCCACTTTTCACGAGTACGCCTCATTGTCAGCGGAGAATTGCTAATTGATTGCTTTAATGGCTCTCTCGAATGGCAGTGAAGCAGTCGTTGGCTTCGCAAAGGAGGAGCGGTGGATGTTGGCGGAACAGCATTAGTCCAGGCTCTTTATCTACTTCTTATCTTCTTTTAGAAATCTTGTCATATTTTCGGGGGTTTCTCTGAGTTGAAAATGTGTTTTAGGTTGAGGGTTCTTTCAAAGTAGGGGGTTGGTTTCTTGGGGTTGATTTGAATAAATAAGGGACATGGGAATTAAAAGATTGTGCGTGGCAAGTGATCTCATTTCTTCGTTAGTTATTTCAAGTCATGTAGTGGCGGTGATTATGAAAGTGGTTTAAGTCATGTGTTCTTCGTTTCGAGATATTTAGACTGTTGTGTTTGGGCGTATTAAAAAATATTTGTATGTTATTGGAGAAGATGTTTTAGAATGTGTTCTTGTAATGTCAAACTTATCGATAGATTGTACAATTTTATGAGTAACTTGTGCGGAAATGTGTTTTTTAAACCTTTGAATGTCCCCCAAATTCCAAAAGTGCTTAAACGTAGGTTTTCGATTTTCTCAACTTAATAAATTCAAACATTTGTCGAACAAAAGCAATTTTTATTTTCGAATACTTTGCCACTAACAATTTTACCATTTTTGGTAATGTATTCCTTACAACTATTTCTTCTAATTTTACTCATATTTTCAGCATAATTTTTTTCTTTTCTTGCCCCACATCTAAGGTTAATAGATAATTCAAAAATATGTAATTACATATTTCCTTTCTCACAAATTACATAGAGAGAACAAATGACTTTCTTCACTATCGAAATGAACGCGAACAATTCTTTCATAATATTTAAATATGAATCAATATAATATAAAATAAGAGAAATCCCAATTTTTGGGTTTTTTTACTTACACCACTTTCATAATCACCGGGAAATATGAGGCACTTAGAACTAAAGTACCATTGCAAGTACCATTTTTAAAAATATTGAATTAAGAACAGAAATGGTTAGTTAAATCATTAAATATAATGCTGCCACTTACTATAACTTAATTTTCACAGAGACTATACATGGAATCTTTTTAACACCTTTGAATTCCAAACTCGATTTTCTCGATATCAGAAAAATGCCACTTGCGTCTTTGGTTCTACGTGTCTCATACACATAATTTTTGGTATTTCAGTAAAGAATTCCATGGAGAAGAATCATTGACGAGTGTGTAGGCCAATTTTACAAATACTTACATATAATTAATTTGATTCACTCCACCTATTATTTACAAAATTATATATTACCAAACATCGTTTCATATATTATATATCTAGAAAATACAAAGTACTGATTCCTTTTCTGTTTGCAAAGACCCCTTTCGTGCCCCATACTTCATCGTCAGAAAGCTCTCAATGATTCAAAGAAGTTTCCCCATAAAATGTATAAAAGACACGTAAACAGCCCTCCTTATTTTCTAATTTACGCTCAACGGAGAGGCAATTTGTTGCCATTACGTGTTCCCATCGTTGCCAGCTGATCCAATTACCTAGAAAACGGCTTAAGTCGTAATATCAAGATGTAAAAGAGTTGACAATGCACGAGTACACTCGTTGCATAATTATCGTGCACGTGATACGTTGCGACGTAAATGAGCGTATGCGCTCTGCGTACGTCCTTAGTCCACAAATCTGAGATAATTGGCTGATCCGAATCGCGCTACCCTTCAGGTGGTATTTCGAAGCGGGCGGCGTTGATACAGCTCAGGGGACGTTGGAATTGGCGGCACGATTATCGTATTTCGCCTTGACAGTAAGAGAAAAAAAAAGCAGTTAGAAGCCCTTAACTCCGTTAAAATGGAGCCGAAAGCGGAATAATTACGATTACGATTACGGCCGCGGTTTCTAAGATGGCCGAGAGGGCTCCTCGGAACCCGACCGACCGAAATACGCCGGACAATTTCGGCCGCGGTTATGGTCCGAATTGAAATTTGTATAAAAACTCCGGTTACACTTACGGTCACGCTAATATCTTCCTCCCACGATACCTTTCGGGGCGCAAGAACTTTCGTACCTGACCTTCTTTCTCTCCAATTCGAATGGAGAATTTTGAAACGGACATTCAAGCGGAGATAAGAATTTCTCTGTAATTGAAAATTTAGAATTTCCATAAAATTTCAATTTCAGCTATTTTCACACATTCGATTGAATCGCCTGTGTTGATGGAAATTCTAAATTTGTTGTAACGTTCTTATAATTAACAGCACAGTTACAATAGATTTAGCTATAGTTATTTTACAAGTTTGACTTTCAATCACCAAACGAGGTAATACGAAATTTCTACGAAAAATTGATTTGTTCTTTTCGTGTAATGTTCTGAATTGCTTGCTCAATTACTATCGAAGCAACCGCCTTCGTTCCCCGGTGCAGAATTATCCAATGTCGAAATTAATTAAATTTAAAATGATTTATCGATCGTTAAATATTTATTCTTCGCTGTTATATTGCCGACTCTATTTGTTATTATTACGCGCAGACGTCAATTAATCTCGTTCCCTGCTCTCTGCGTTCTACAGAAGGGATGTAAGGGCGGTTGATTGAACGATATCGATAAGCGGTAATATTTACGTTTGCTTCTATAACCACGCGTTACACGGTAAACGAGCAGAATTGGTTTTTAGACATTCAATCAAATCTGAAACGAATTAAATTTCTTGATTAAGTTCAAAACTGTTCATCCTCGATGGATTCTGATTTTATTTAAGTTTAACTTTGCTACACTGCGTAGGCAATGTGGAAATGAGCGGGCCAATAAATATCGCGAAATGAAGTTTATTTTTCCTGGGTCAATGTACGTCGACTGCATCAGTTATCTTGCTTTATTTAAATATCAAGGTATTTTATTAAATATTTATTTCTTGGTCGCTGTTATTCAGTAGCTGTTGTTTTATTAAATGAAACACGCAAGTAGAACAAGCCGGTATGTGGTCAGACGCCCAGTAGCAGTGCTCGTTACGAGTTCACCTAACGTTACAGTTTCAATTTGATTTCAAATATTAGATACCAGCAGTTAATAGGTATTTCTAATATAGTATCTGAAATATACCTACTATTCTAAAACTTCGTTGCCTCAACACTTCTCACAATCAGTCGCTATTTTTCCATTACGATCTCGATATGAAAGTGTATTGTATAACCATTTTGTTTGTTAAGGGGTCATTCCAATTAGACGGGTTGAAAAAAGTGAAAGTTCACATCCTCAAGAATGTACTGTTAAATTTTCATGGAAAAATTCCGATTATCTCGGCTTCTACAGAGGCATTTTGTAGGCAGCGCAGAGGCTCGGCTTCTGTAGATGGAAACTGTAAACGCGTTTTTCTCGAAACGTCATTTTTTCACACTGTGAAGATAAAAACTCAAAATCTATCGAACCGATTGCTTTATAAATTTTACTGTTTACTCTGCACACTAGGGTGGAGTGAAAAAAACATATTTTCAATGATCAAATTCTAATAGTGCGTAAAAGTTGTCTACTTGGCCCAATAAAACGTGTAAAAAATTTCAGCTCGATCGGATAATTTCTTCTGTGTGCACCAAAGGCCTTAACTTTCAAAATTTTAGTACAAAACTTAAGAAACTGCAACTTTCTTCAGCTGGTGGATTCTACCTTTTTTTATACCCAAGACTATATTTGTTGCGTAAATGAAGCAAAGAAACACCCGTGGCTGGTTTCGGAACGATAGGAATGGCACTGTAAACTATAAAAAAATGCAGCTCTTCGCTCACTTTCCTAACGGAACAAGTGGCCCAGAACCAACCACGCGGAGGTAGCTGTACGTCGGGCTCCTTGTTTTTGTATTTTATATTTTTTTCGTTTTTTTTTAATAATTTAATTGTTTTTTTTATGTATTTTGCATTTTATATTTATTTTTTTTTTTTAATTTTAAGTTTTGTACTGAAATTGTGAAAGTTAAGGCCTTTGGTGCATACAGAAGAAATTATCCGATCGGGCTGAAATTTTTTACACGTTTTATTGGGCCAAGTAGACAACTTTTCCGCACTATTAGAAATTGATCATCGAAAAAAAGTTTTTTTCACTCCACCCTACTGCACACCTATGACTCTCGCAGGGACTACAACCAAGTATTTCCATTGAGTCCAACCTACTTTTAAAATCGAAAATAGCAAAAGAAAAAAGCTGAAAAACATTTTACTTGCACTTAAATTCCTCCATTTTGCTAATTTTGAAGATAAATCACTAATTAATTTTATTACTTTCATATTTTTTATTTACTGCAGAAATCAAGTGTAATAAATAGAAAAAAGTTTTATTCCATTACTGCAATTATTTTCGTCGCAATAAATTCCTGAAAATCGCGGAATTTATCAGCGCGCTAACCGGAATGATTAACCGGAGTCTATAAATGGGAATATTGCAAAGAACATTTCACAAACATTTGAGAAAAAATGAAGCTGCTCTCGCACTTAACCGAGACGAGTCGCAGTGTGATAATTCTGAAAACCTTCCCCTCCAACAAAACTGATTCCTCCAAAACACCAATTCACGCAAATGCAAAATAAACTAATCCCAAGCGTGCGCGCTACCTGCAACTCGAGCGCGACGAATTTCATAACTCGAGTTGCAATGACTGATGTCGAAGTTCCAGTAACGATTCCGTCTAATTTCATGAGCGCAGTATATTAGCGCAAACGCGCTCTTTGAAGTAGTAATTGGCATGCTCGTTAATGTCGCTTCGGAAGTTGATATGCTCAGGGCGGAGCTTGCGCGTGGCGCTCCGCGGACATAGATTAGCTCAAGAGGATCCTTTGCATATATGTACATATTTAGTTTTATCGTTTTCGCAGTATACACCGCGCTAACTTGCCGCGGGACTTCGACAGAGAAAATACTTTACGGGAGCGCGGGAAGGCCGTGTCGCTGCCCCGACTTAATCCGCCTGCAACAGTTTTGCACAGAACCCAATAACGAGCGCCGCTCTCCCAGCCGCCCTTAAGCGCGGTGCCGTTGTAATGTCTAATTAACGGGGGCGATGGTGAGGCATGGATGCCGTTGGACGCATTGCGAGCGTAAAGGAGCCGAACCGCCACTGGCTGGCGTGGGTGGCGGAAATTAATGTTTATAGGCGCCGGCTAGTATCTGAGATGGTATACGTCGGCTGGCGCGGGGACCAATATTTCCTTAGACCGCGATTAACGTCTAATTACCGTTTAACGGCTAAACAGCGGTGCCATTGCTCGTTACGATTCCCAGAGGCGTCTGATATCGGACGAATTTGCTTGCACGGTTTCGTTGCAATATCGAGGGGGATCCCGCTGCTTGTCAGCCCTCCGAGTCGATATTTCGCAGCGCGGCGCAGCACAGTATTCAAGTCGAGAATTTACAAGTGGCGGTGAAAAAGTTCAGCGGATAAATGGTACCAACAATGCCGCAATTTAGGGCCATACACCTCTCGTATCAGATTCTCCGCTGCGGCAACGAAACCGCGATGTTTGCTCTGACTGATAACGTCTGCATTTCTGAATCTTTATTAACGATTCCTTGCAGCGTTATAATAGCAACGTTGCATAGTTTCTGATTTTTTTGATAACGATTTGGGGCACGCTTGTCCTGAATCGTAAAATTTACTTCCGTAGCGAAGGTGTTAATAATGTTTATCGATGGCTATAGCTCTTCTCTTAGATGATTAATGCGTGAGGGGTAGATTAGGGGTGGCTTTGTTACAAGTAAAGCTTGCGAGAATATATCGAAGTGACAATCGCCGATTTTGATGAAACTTTGGTGGAAAGTAGTGGTTACAAAAATATTCGGCACGTATTTTTTTTAAGGGCTGATATTCGTGTTGAGGGGGTGAAAGAGTCCTTAAAGTTGAGGGTGAGAAACGTGTTTGGTCGAATATCTTGGAAACTACTAGAGCTGGGAGAATGGTGTAAATGACAAAGCGTCCATTTCTTCTGCAAGAACGTATGATTTCCCTCGTCTTTCTTGCACTCGTCTACGTTCTTATCCACCCTTTTTACACGTCTAAGACTTCGGCTGCCTTTCTTCTAGAGCTAGTTGTTCACACTCTTTTTCGTCGGTGCTCGATGCACCGACGATAAAAGAGACCGCCGTGGCCGTTTTTCTTCCGCGTGCTTTTCGCACGCATCTAAGCCATCGTCTCTCTTTCTCTAGCAGTACTTTTTCACTCCTTTTACTCTCCTCTTAACTCTTGCTGCTTATATTATATCACAGCAGGAATCAATGCAAATGCTGAAACACGTTCAAACCCTAAGAAGAGAATCAGCAATATTTTCATGTTTTATAACAGATCAAAATAAAAAATTTGGTTAAATGAAATTTTCTACTTCAATGGATCGCCATTTTTTTTCTCTCCATTATTAACGAATGACTGAGAACACCTCTAACGTAGTAAATATTTGTCACTTTTTAATGTACCGGCGTGAAAGTGTTAGTAAAATATTATTAAACAAATCTACAACACCAGAACTGTGTAGAACATTTATTTTGGAAGGAAAAAATTCATAAAAATCGTGTAACAACCCCCGAAATTTAGAAATTTTATTTTAAAGAAACTGTTATTAATATTGCATTAAACTCTTTTGGGATACAAGGAGAGATCTTTAAACTTGAAGAAAATTTTTTTTTTATGTCGATCCTTCTTATTATTTATTAATTATTGTGGAATTCCTTCGACGATGTTGGCGTCAGATGTAGCACCTGCACAGTCATTTAATTGCAAGAAGAAGAAAATTTTCTTAAAGTTAAATAATCTACGCTGCGACTGGACCTAAAATTTTAATTTTAGCTTTTATTTATAATACCTTTTTCGTCGATATAAAGAATAATATGAAAAATTCGTCTAAAGAAAAAACTTACTTTTTCTTTCAAACGCTATAACTCTCTCAATTTTTCATTTTTTTCTCTTTAAAGTAACCAATCCCAGCGTAAACTAACTACCTTTAATCAACTTCTATTTCTTTTGCAATCAGATGACTGTGACAGGTGCCACACAGTCCGCCAACAGGAGTTACATGGTCGAAGAGGTGGACAAGATTCCACAATAATTAACAAATAATATCGACATAAAAAAAATATTCTCTGCAAGTTTAAAGATGCCTCCTTATATCCCAAAAGAGTTTAATCCATTATATCAAACAATTTTCTAAAAAAAAATTCTTAAACACCAGTTACTTTCGGGGCTGTTAGACGAGAATCCCCCTTAATCCACAGAAGGTGCCCCGAAAAAAAAACCTTTATCCTTACATCAAAGTGGCTGCAAGAATCTCTATCTCTAAAAGAATAACAATCACCCACGCTGTCAAACATGAAAAAACTTATTCAAACTTCCGTAGCCCATTTAGAGGCCCAGCAGATTAAACCACTCGAACCCCCACGTATTTCGCTCTCTTTATTCCTACGGAGCACAGGATGACCAGGTCTCTGTCTCTGGTCGAACCGCGTTCCCTGGAATCCGTCGGATAAGGATTTTCCCCGGGAAATATAAAGAGTTTAGGCTTAGTCTCCGCTTGACCCGCTTACGTTAACTCGCCCCATTCACCGTCGAGCTCCCCGAGTACTTTGGAAAGTTCGGCGCGCCCGTAGGTGGGTTATAACTATAAGTAGCAGTAAGTAAGTAAGTAAGTAAGTAAGTGAGGTAAAGGGGGCGAGTGAGTGTGTATACCTCGGTTATGTAAAGTGTTCGCCGGGATACATAAGTGGAGGACCTTTCGTGTTGCAGATTTACCCAGGTTCGGCAAACCGTTGAACAACCTGACGGTCTCGGTGGGTCGCGAAGCCATTTTCACCTGCATCGTGGAAAATCTTGGCCCATACAAGGTGAGACGCGCCCGTTACACTCGAGCATCCGCGTTTCCACGCGCCGCTGCAACTGTTTTCCGCAATTACACGCACCATATCGCCCGGCCGCTCTTCGAGGAAACAGGGCCGCTTGCGCGCCCTTGGGCCAGGCGAATATTTTCCGACGCGTTCCGCGCACGGCGACAGGAGCTAGCATGGTCGCGCGAAACGCTTGCTGATACGCGGGAAACGGGAGGATTTTTCTTCTGCACCTTCTTATTAGCATACAAATTTGGGGCAGGGAATGCAAATAGCTGAATTAAGCAAGTGTATGAATTGCGGAGGGGATGTTGATAATTATGGTGGAGGTTCCTTTGGTAGATGGGAAAGCTGCGGGGTGTATTAAAAAATACTGCAAGGCGGAGGGAAGTAGTTTCATTTGAGAAAAATTGCTGTTATTTTGAATGCGCTTTAATGGGGAATAGAATTTTTTATTTAGGCTTTTCGAGATTGTAAGTTTGTTGTAAAATATACGAGATACAGCATTGAGATTACGGTATTTGTCAGAAGAAAGATAAGATAAGGGGGAATTTTTTTTATGGGAATTCGCTGCTAGAAACGTTTATTTCGAAAAACTTGTTTCACGAAATCGTGGGGTAATCGGATTCAGAATCAGCTTGCTTGAAAAGATAAACCGAAAGTGCAGAGGAAGCTTCACCTGCAGATTTCCTTTCGCGCTTTTCACTTTATGATGACACTGCATCTTTCAGGAAATTTACTTGGCAAAATTCTTTCTTATTCTGAGTGATACTTATTGGATATATTTTTAAGATAATACGCGTTTGAAAGGCTGTAGAAAGGTATGCACTGCGCGGAATAATTTCAATTTCATTGCTGAAGAATTAATGGGAGCCGGACTCCAGAGAATATATCAAATATCAGAACAGTAGCTTTTCAAATATTGAACACTCCATTAGGATACTTAATCCTATAATCATTTTAATATCACATTTCTAATATATTCCCCGGGTCTCTCACATTTCATCCTCTTTCACATTTAAGTAGTACACGTCAATCATAACTACTCCATCAGGAATCCTAATGGAAACTATTTATATTAAAATCACAGAAACTCAAATTAACCATCTACTGCAGCTTTCAGACTCGACGTTAAAACATTAGAAAATGCACACCCCCTGCATAAGATACTTCAATATTCTCGAACCAGAAACATTACTTTAAACTCCATAAGGGGTCATTCTACTTCCCCTACAGCAAATTACGTTGCTGAAAAGTTGTAGAAACGTTGCTGAAATGTTGCAGAAACGTTGCAGGGTAATATTGCACCGCAACATTGCTGAAATGTTGCAGAAATCTTCCTATGTCCGCCCCTGTGCAACATTGCACCGCAACGTTTCTGCAACTTTTCAGCAACGTTTCTGCAACGTTTCAGCAACCAAGTGTGCTGTATGGGTTTGATCGGCCGAAAAATCACGCTATTTTTCAAGCTTTAATGAAATAAATCTTTTTGGAAATTACTAAATCACTCTTATATCATAAAAAAAATTAAAAAGAATTTTATTGGTTTTAATTTTTTTTATAGCGTCAATATGGAACCACAAAAAAAGAGGAACGAACGTCCGTGGCGCGTGTGATTTTCCCACTCAGGTTTATCTGTAACAAAAAATTCGAATATATTCTTAATCTAATAACAATTTTCGTTGAAACATAACAAAATGGCGCCGGTTCGAAGAAAAACTTCGACAAAACACCCTTTCTCTCGGTGATATTCTCGCTTAATAATTTCCAAAAAGATTTACTTCCATACAAGTTCTATTTACTGAGAAAAAAATCTTTAAAAACAGCGTAATTTTTCAGCCGATCAAAGTAGAATAGCCCCTTGAAGTCGCCAAATCCAAAGCCATGCACCCGACGTTTCCGTGCCACAAACAGTACCCAACCTCGAGCACTTCGCTTCCATCAGATTACGAAATAAATTCCGCGAAGAAATCGGGCCAAAAAGGCTGGAAGAAAGGAAGCGGGAAGATAGGAGCGGGGCTAACCGCGTCGGAGTTTTTACGTTGCAAATCGTAACCTTGAACGGTCCACTTCCATCAGCTTCCAGAAGATATTCCCCGGAATTATGGGGAAGCAGCGGGAAAAGCACGGGGGGGGGGCGAGGTGCCGCGGAGGAGGTGACAAACGGTACAAATAAATTCGGAACTAAAGATTCGGTACCCGATGCGTATCTCGGCAACTCCATTTAAGTAGAAATAAAATCCCGCGGGGTGTGAGTTCAGCAGTTTGTTAAGCGGTTCTCGGCCCCGTCCCCACCCCCGTCCTCCGCCAATACTCTTTTTATCCCACTGTTCCTCTTTTCATCCCCCCGCGCCAGCCTTGCTTCCTGCTGAGGTCGAGCATCCCCCACGGAAGGCGCCCCCTTTCGATTCGCTTAACCCTCTTAGCTGCTCCTCGTTCGCGCCCCCTACGGCCACAAGGGGGGGGGTTGGGAGCACGAGTTATAGTTTCCCAGATAGAAGCGTC
The DNA here is from genome assembly GCA_946251845.1 of Andrena fulva. Taxonomy (NCBI): domain Eukaryota; kingdom Metazoa; phylum Arthropoda; class Insecta; order Hymenoptera; family Andrenidae; genus Andrena; species Andrena fulva. The sequence continues at coordinate 51,231,956 of OX276329.1, read as the reverse complement.
CCGACGATCAGGTCGCCCTGTTTCGACCAATAAAAATGCGCGGGAATTGTTTTACGGGCGTGCAGGAGGCTGGAGCGGCCTGGAATGGAGTCGATGCATTATCTTCACGCTCGTGGTCAACGACATCCCGCCGGAAATGAAAATACCGTGGCACGCTGGCCGTCGCTTGATATCCCGGAGGGCGGCGGGGGTTGAAAAAAAGGACGAGGGGGCGCGAGCGGGTGGGAGAGAGAGAGAGAGAGAGAGAGAGAGAGAGAGAGAGAGAGAGAGAGTGGGGACAAAAGAAGGAAAATGAAAACGGCTGCCACTTTATCGGCACAAAGGGCTCTGCACTTTCAATAATCGACGCGATGCCCGTGGCGAAATTAACGTTTCCCATCGCCGCCCCCCCGCTGGTCCCGCCCGACCCCGGAGCCCGATTCTCCGCGGTGTTCTTTGAAATTCCCTGCAGCGTTGTATCGAGACCCGCCGATACCAATCCGATTAGTTTGTTACAGTTAATTACGCGAAGTTAAAATCGCCGCCAAAGGAGGCTGCCTGGAAGGATATTTACTCGACGGCGCGCTAACGAGCAGCGAATCACGCGAGATTGACGCGCCCGGCAGGCCGAATGTGTAGGCAGGTAGTGTGTCTACCCCCGCGTTACGCGAAGTTGATCTCGACTTCTAAACGGCGATTAGCGCCGGGGTTGGCAAGCTAACTTGGATGACTTTGTCGGCGGCTCGAGGCGCGGCTCGTCGTTGCTGGTAATTTCTTCAGGACCGACGAGGTTTCCGCCAGCTCGCCGTCCGCGGCGAACGCGAGGGCGATGGGAAGTTGCTCGATTATTTCGCCGGGGTAATGCGTTATTCGCGGTAAGGCGATCAGCGACTTATATCGAGCGCGTTCGGTATTCGGTGATCGGAGACTCGAGATTAATAAACGATTAGCGCGCTGGCGTGCCTCGAACAGTTTGGGAGATGTGCGGAGCTTCTAATAACGGAATAGTTTGCGTGGACTTATTTGAATGAGGATTAGACTTTAGGGGGTTAGATGCGTTTAGCCGCGGCGGAAATGGTATTAGGATTTTTTTTAGGGGTGGTATTAAAAGAAATAAAATCAAATATTTATTACACATGATTTATTAGTCCATAAAGGGCATGAAGAAATTTATTTAGAATAATTTTTGTATTATGTTATTTATCATTTTTGAGGCTCTTCTGACCACTGCAGAAGAATGGTTAGCGCGAGAATAGGCATTGGAAGTAACAACGGACTAACCTACATTTTTTGCGAAATTGAGTTAGTTGCAATAAAGTATTCCAATAGGCTGCCATGTCAAATAGGAAAATTTAATTTTTTCTCAATGTAGGTTAATATTTTTTGCTCTCCACGCCTCAATCTCCTTTAAGGGGACTAGGCAGTCGAAAAATCGATTTTTTTTATTGCATTTTCCGAAAGTACTATCTTTTCTCAATAAAATGCCGTTTGGGTTATATTAAAATTCGCAAAATTGTTGATTTGGCAGCTAAAAAGATCAAGCGGTAACTTATTGCGTCGCCTTTGCCCAGAAACTTTAAACGCGATTTTCTCGAATCTTTTTTTCTCTTGGTTTTTTCCTGATTGCGAACGAATGGAGGTTCAGATCGACTTGAAAAAAATTACAGGATGTGTAAAACATGTGCCATTTCGCCCCAAACCTCTGATATGATCCGTAAAAATTCGAGATTTTTATAAAAAAATTGAGGAGTCACCGGATTTTTGCAGCGCACAAATAAGAACGATTTTTTCTCGGAAAAATCGCCGTTTTTCAGCCACCAATCGCATGATTTTGATTTAATTGTTGTTTTTATAGGTTTGGGCGGAAACTATGAATCCAACAAACAAGAATCTCGCCTTTGAAATCGGATTACGTCACATTTTAACACCGATATTAAAGCAAAACGACAGAAAAACGTTAAAATGTTTACCCGTCGGCAGCGCCATTTTTAAAGCACATATATATTTCTTATTACTTTTTTTTCAATCTGTATGGTAGTAATAAACATTGGGTAAAAGCATATATCTGGATGTGCTTTCATTTGTTTACAAATAAATAAAGGACAGAGTCTATTTCTCACGAAAAACGACTGCCTAGTCCCCTTAAGCATCGATGGACCTGAAAAATAAAACGATATTGTAAAATACTGTTGCCATTATGGGCTAGGGGCGCTAAATTTTTTAACTTAAAAAAATAAACAATTTATGGCAGTTTAAAGTTGAATGAATTTATTTCATGCAAAATATTTTGCTCTATAATTGCGCACAAAAAATTAATTAAACAATATATCAAGAAAATGGCTGGTCAGCCCACAATGGCAACATTATTTTACAAGAATAATGTAATACAAAAGTTATTGCAAATAAATTTTTTCGTCCACTTCATGGACTAATAAATCACATGTAATAAATATTTTATTTTATTTTTTCCATAAAACCCCTAAAAAAATTCCTAAAATCATTCATTTCCCCGGCGGCTAAACGTAGGTATGCAACCCCTTTAAAGTCCCATTCCGAGGCGTGTTAAAGAAATATGGAAAAAGGAAGAATGCAGCGCGTGCAAGGTTTCAGTGCCAGCGTTCCCCGCGACACCGGCGAAATTTGCGAAAATTAAACAACCGGGTGCTGCGAGGCGAAACAGTTTGTACATCATCCGAAGTCGACGGGAAATTTTAAAATTTCATTAAAGAGTCGAAATTACTTCCTGCGGAAGCGGGGGGGTTGGCAGGGGCGCCCCCGCCCGCCCCGTCGCGTATTTTTACAGCCCCTAAACCTAATTGAAGTTGGAACCCTCGAAATTTGTCGGGGTACGGGAGATTAGCGCCGGGAGAATTTCTCAGCGCGTTAAAATAATCGTACCATTTAAGGCTCCGTCGTTTTCTTGTTTTTCGCTGGCTGGTTTATCGAGTTGCCCGGGGGGCAGAGCCACTTCCCCTCGCTTTACGAGCGAGCTTATTACGCGGGGGAAATTGATAATGCATTCTACAAATAATTATTCGGCAATAGAAGTGGCGCGAAGAGGCGCGTCTATAATCGGGGAATAATTTAAATCGAAATTCGAGGAATTTTGTGTTCTTCCCGCCGGAGAATTTTAGCGCACGGGAATTCCATTTTCCGCTGCATTATAATGGAGACGGGCAAATTGTTTGTGGACCGTTGAAGTTATTACGAATTTCTGGATAAACGCGGTTCATTCGGGTTAACAGTGAAGTTTAAACGGGTGTCAGATTATTAACTTCGCCGCGGGGATTTCAGTTCGCTTAATTTGAAATAAATTTCTGTTTAATGCGAGCGGAATTTTATCCCCCCCCCCCCCCCCCCCCCCGTCCCCGTTTAATGCAGCGGAGGGTGGATTCTACTTCCGGGGGCGTCGCCGGGGACGGGATTCAATTTGTTTAGATTCGAAACCATTTATGGAGGAGCGCAATTACTTCTGTGCCAACGCCTGCTTCCGGGTGCTCCTTAAATTTTAATCGTAAGTACTATTCAGATGCAGATTCGTTTTTAGCAGGTGGATTCAGGTCGCCGCGGAACCTTAGGTTTGCCAAGCATATTTTTATCCCGCTCCGCGCGCGTGCATTTCACACGGCGGGCTCCTCTTTTCAAAGTACTTTATTTGCGCCATCGACAAAGAAGAAAGCGTTTCGCCATTCAGGCACGAAAAGGCGTCTCCGCATTCTTGCTTTGTTTGCCACTGTTCGACGCGTTATAGTGAATTCCAATTCCGCGCCTAGCGTCGCAATTCGTTTAAGGAGAAACGACCGGCCGCGTTTCCATGGCGGCGCTGGTTTCTAACGCGCCGTTGCGAACGCGTTTGTTTCGGCAACACGCGAGCAACCTTTTTGCAACAAATGAAAACAAATTCTTTGCCTGGCGGTTGCGTAATGCTGGCAAGTCTAGGGAACAGACGAGGCTTTACGTGTGTGCATGGTTAACATCATAGACTTATATAGACGGAGCGGAAGAGAGGACTGTTGGCGAGGGGACTGTAAGATCGGAGGGGAAAAGGCAGAAACCATACAGGCAATTCGGTAGTTAGGTTCGGATGTATTCGGTTCTTGTCGGTTCGGCATTAATGGCTATGTTCGAAACATAACCACTGTTGCTCAACTATTACTGTTCTAAAGCGTCGTAGTGGTCGTTGTATATAATCATATATTAATTGAGTGTAATAATGACTTATTGCGTAGTAATCGGTTGTGCAAATCGCAGGAAAAATAAAAACTGCGAACAGTTGGAGAAAGAAAATATAAATAATGATAGTATTCGATTTCACATGTAAATAAATAAATATACATACATAACCAACAATTTATATATTATATATATAATCTTAGAAATTCAAATGTGTTGCTTGATTATCGAATAGATAATATGTTTATAATAAAAATATATTTTTTTTTTCATCAGTTATGTCGCAGCAAATGAGCGATATATATCTATCCCAAATAGCACAAAGACATCTTACGTACTGTACGTTCGGAGAATGTCCCGAGAAGGTCCATATATCCTCTGTACGTCCTCGTTAAGTTCTTTAAATGTCGTAGGAAGGTCCTATTTACAAAGTGGAACGTCCTGAGGACGTGCTGTGTCAACATTCTCAGAACGTTTTCCGAACGTCCGAAAGTAAAGTTAAATACGTCCAAAAGGCGTCTTAAAAACGTTTTGCAGATGGTTTAAAAGCGCCTTAAAGACGTCTTCATCAAGTCTGGGTTAGGACATTAAGAAAAAAAAATTTGGCGGTGACGGGAATCGAACCCAGGACTCCAAGATTACGAAGCAACTGCTTTTCGCAACTACTCAAGACACTTCCTTCCAAATAATTCCAATTTCTAGGTATATAACTATTATTAATAGTTTATAAAAAATGTGCATTGACGCGAAATATTCTACAGAATATCATCATTCGACCTCTAGACTCATTGCTTAAAATTTCACATTCGTCTCAAGACAGATGTTTTAACGACGACTTAAGACAGACGTCTTGAAGACGTTGTAAGCTATCTGGGAACATTTCAGCATTTCAGCGTCTTCATTGCACAAAAAAATAGCGCAAAGGCGAGGTTCAGTCGTAAGACTGTTTTGCAACCGAACCTGAATCATCTGCAAAACCTACAAGACGGTTGTTCTTCGAACATCTGAAATTTAGATCTTCTAAGGATTCACAAGACTTACGAGACGAATGTTCTCGGAACATTCGAAATGTAGTCGTGCAAAATAATCACGTGACTTACAAGATTGTTTGATGTTTCTAGAACATCCGAAATTTAAGTCCCAAGAACGTGCGTAGGACTTAAGAAACGGACGTTCCTAGAACATCCGAAATTTAAGTCCTAAGAACGTCCGTAGGACTTAAGAAACGGACGTTCCTAGAACATCCGAAATTTAAGTCCTAAGAACGTCCGTAGGACTTAAGAAACGGACGTTCCTAGAACATCCGAAATTTAAGTCTTAAGAACGTCCGTAGGACTTAAGAAACGGACGTTCCTAGAACATCCGAAATTTAAATTCTAAGAACATCCTATGTATGTTCAAAATGGACGTAGGACGTTCGGATATAAACTGGACATGAAAAGGACGTCCTTGAGATGTACGGTGCTATCTGGGATTATACTATTTAATTATTTATGCATATTAATTATGTTTATGAACTTTTAAGCTTACAAAATCTTTAAAAATATAACTATTATTGCATATATCTATAAGTACGATTTTATTTAAAAAAAGCTTCATTCTATTTACTAATTTTGTTATATATATAACCTACATGATATACGAAATTTTGAATTATGTATAAGTATACCTAACCTTTTCGACTAAGTATCCCTCATAGATATATATAACGTCATTGAATTTCCGAATAGCCCCGAGGAGGAACGGAGTTACCCGATTTGCCTGTATGACAGTCCCCTTACCGCGAATCTTACAACCCCCCTCAGACACGCTCCGTCTATATATGTCTATGGTTAACATAGTAGAAACGCAGAAGTGTAGCTTCATGTTTCGTTTGTAAATGATGTGGCCGAAGTTATCGTCGATTAAGGGGGTGCACCACCTTTGTAGGCCTAAAAGAATGGGTACATTTAATTTCTTTGTATGTTTCAAAAATCAAATTCTATACTATAATTAGTATCACATTTGGCAGGTAGAACATTCTCCGATTAAAAATTTTGTTTTTTTTTATTTTGGCACTCACAGTGTTTTCTACTAGGACTCTTCAATTCCTTATCTACATTCAGAAATTCAGTTTCGTGTGTAAGGGATGATTAATTTGTAATTGATATTGGTATTGTAATATCTGTTCAGTTTACTTCATCCCTTTCTGTTATTTTCTTTAGTATTTGCTATTTTAATTTTACGTTACTTGTCCATTATCTATATTATGTCTTTTCATGTTATTACAATGTGCCAAAGGGTTTTTACGTTCATCTCGTTTTAATGCACTATGCGCTCAAGATACTCGAGGGTAAAATTATAAGAAAAGCTTCGAGAACATTTCACGACCCTTATCTTCGCGGTTGCGCGCAGTCCTCCGCCGTGACAGTTCCCTTAGTACTAAACATTAGGCCGTCCCGAAAATAATGAAAATGATTGTAGCGTTAGGCCTTAGTGCGGGAAAGTTGTGTCTTGGGATCAACAACAACTGTGCAAATTTTCAGCCCTGTGAGTTAATATCTTCTGTTCCGGCAAGAGCCTTGAAATTTCGAAATTTGTGTAAAAAGTATAAAAATGACCTTGCAGCCCTTTGCCCACCCTATGACAGCAGAGTGACTCAGAACTCACCACGTGACGGTGGCTGCGTGTGGAGTTCCTTCCTAGCCCACCCCGAGCACCCTACCTTGACGAAAAAATTTGATAAAATTGTCCTAATCGCGAAAAGAGACTCGGAGTCGGATTTAAAGACTTGATGAAATGGAAACATGAGATTTGTACTCAAATGCAGGCATACACTCTGCTGCCATAGGGTGGGCAAAGGGCTGCAAGGTCATTTTATACTTTTTACACAACTTTCGAAATTTCAAGGCTCTTGCCGGAACAGAAGATATTAACTCACAGGGCTGAAATTTTGCACAGTTGCTATTGATCCCAAGACACAACTTTCCCGCACTAAGGCCTAACGCTACAATCATTTTCATTTTTTTCGGGACGACCTACTAAACATAGCTAATTACATGATGTAACAATATCGGGGGAGGACATGACAAGCGAAACCAGCGAATATCGCGTTCGCATTTCTCCTACTCTCCCTTAAAGAGTCCTTCGATGGCCACCGACGCAAAATCAGATCAAACTTAGAAAAACCACCAGCCGACTGTTACACGCCGATTTTGACGAAACTCGAAGGTTATCAATGCCCGCAATCACGCGTCTCTAAAAAATTCAGCAGCGGTACGTTCAACATATCCTTTGACGGAACGTCCATACGTTCTGTCGCAACTGCCTCATCAGATTACAGTTTCGATCTCGCAAGAGCCAGGCCGGTTTGCCAAATGGTTGCATACCGTTCCGCCCATCTATTCCGTGCATACGCCGCGCGTTCCCGGCGGAATGTAATCCAGTTTTCGTGGATGCAGCCCTTATCGACCTGAAATCGAGTGCCAAGTGTGGGACGAATTTGTTTTCTGGCCGCAACGACGAAACGCTCTGAGGACGCTTCGAGGTAAGTACGTGCGACTCCGTATCGGCGAGAATGCCGAAGGAGGAAAGCCAAGGCTCCATCGGCGCGTGTAGTGTCGCGGCAGCGCTCAAAAACGCAACTGTGAAGCACACGAGCGCGCGCGCGCGCGCCCGCCCGCCCGCCCGCCCGCTCGCACGTTTGCAGGTAATACGTAATATTACGTCGGAGGGATAGCGTGCAAGCACGAACGGTCGCTACATATTCAATGAGCAGCACAATGCGATGCAGACAGAATGAAAGGTACAGTCGCGAGCAGGAACCGAAATAGGAATAAATTAATCCGCGGAATAAACGATAACCACCGCGTTATGTATGTTTATGCGCGCGAGTAGCCAACGTGTCGATAGCGGTGTCAAGTATCACGATTTAATAGAATGCTCCTGGCGCCAGATACGGATGAAAAGTGGATGTCGTTCGAAAATGAAATTTCTGCACTTGGGTGGATTCGGATAGTGGAGAGGGCTGTCGCGTTTGCTAGCTCCGAGGATTTTATTTGGCAACGTGATGAAGGTATCGCCACGTGGTTTGTAATTGTATTTGGAACTGAAGAGGGTATTCCCAAAGAATCTTGAATTTGATAAACACGAGGTTAAGGAACTCTCGAGTTTTAAGGGACGAACTTTAGTAACATTAAAGATAAGGGAAAATATTTGAAAATTGGAGAAAGGAGTCTGTCTTCAATAGTACAACCCCTTGCAAAATATTGGAAAAATTGATTCGATAGGTTTTAAATTATTTAACTTTCAAATTAACGTGTATTCTTATGTGGGAAAATGCATTTTTCTGTGGGATTTGCTATGGTAATTAAGAAATGCACTTTGTGTTTAGAAATTATATTATTAGGTCAGTGCAAAAATTGTTAGGTGTACAGAAATGTTTTTTGTAAGTAATTGTATCAGAAAAGTGGCAAAAGGAAAATACATTGTTCTTTTATACTGTTCATGCGATGAGCTAATAAGTGCTACAGAGAAATGTTCTTATTCCTCAGTCAAGGATGAAGTTACAACTTAATTCACTATGAAAGTAAACAGATGGAGCTTCTAAGACATAAAAACTCCAAATTAACTCACTAAGAATTAACTCAAATTATCCAAATTTGGACTTACACCACTATGATTCTCAGCCCTCCATATGCCAAAACGTGGAAATTCTCTAAAACAGGTATTCACACAAAAATATAAATTTTAAAAGGTTTCTTTTGCTCGCCAGTTGCCTAAAAATTGAAGAAGCCATAGCCCCTCAGCTTTATATTTCGATATTCATGAGAATCGAGTAGAATAGGGCAACCCGCGGAATTTACGTTCCTTAGCCTCTCCTCTTTAGTTGAATGTCACCTGTTGGGGCGTACCAGCCACTGTTAAACGCTCCCGCTTATTAAGAATCTGTAATTACCCGAGGATCTCGTGCCAGCCAGACGCACGATTCCCAGCAGCGTATCTGCCGTCGGCTCCAAGTGCGCGGTTATTCGGGCCAGGGAGGTTAACCCCGGAGAATGCGGGGCGAATCCCACGTCTCGAAGTCAATAGCTGAAGTGGGGAAGCAAGAGGTGGTTCCAGAAGAGCCTGGAGAACCTGTGTGCACGAGCTGCCCTGTGATTGCTCGTGCAAACAAACCGCCGTATTAATTATTCGCAATACTGATGGTTACGACGTACCAGGCATTCGGTGGATCTCCACGGGACTTAGAACTATGCATCGACGATGACTCGCAGGATTTCTGATTAAAGGGACTGCTCTCACGAGATGCTCCGGACCGTTTCTTCGGATGTCAAGCTGGAAGATTTGAAAGCATCGGATAGACTTGTGCCGCAGATTGAAGCTTTAGTGTATTGGTATTTCCCACCTGCTCCTGTTTCTAACAGTAAAAAGCGATGAAGTCTTTGAGACCCGCCGAGTACTTCCCTCGAAATTCTCTCTCTGTTCTATGCTGTTTATTCGTCGTCGACGCTTTTATCTTAATGACGACAATGATTTTCTGTATTTTTGGAGATGGGAGTGTTTAGAAGGAGCGTGAGAGAATTATTCCCCGTCATTCTTTGCCCCGTCGGAACCATTAGCGATCAAACCAAGTGGATTATAAATTATCGATCAATCAACGAACGAGGTTAAGGGGTCACGGAAAGAGGCAGTGATTTGGGATGCTTTCCATAGTACTTTAAACGAAACATGTACCTACGGTGTTGTAGGATCAGGAACCACAAGAGGGAGCCCGGAACAAGAGACTTCGGGCGGATCGACTTTGGTGGAGTTGGTTAGGCGGCTGCCCAGTACGCAGAGGATCGTGAGTTCGAGTCCCACCGCACCGAGGTTCTTTTTTCCGAAGCTCCCGAACACAGGAATTACGGAACTTATTCCTACAACATTTTCCCGAACTTTGTTCAAAGTTTTAAAATTTTCCAAAATCATGAAGACGTCCAACACTGTCAATCACGACCTCCAAAGCATTTCCTAACTTTCAAACACTTGTGTAATCCACAGGCACTCAAGATTCAGCCACATTCCAAGCTCCCCCAACAACTCCCGGACCTCTTCCATCTTACACCGCTTCTAAGACTCGAAGGTCTTACAAATCAAACTCTCAATCCTTTCTGCTGGAATCTTTCAAACGCTCCCGGATCCCGATACAACTCCCCGTTGAATGGGGCCGCTTCTCGCGACTGGAGTATCTCGGGATGTACATACAACAGGGAGGAAGGCAATTCGGTGCTCAGGATGTAAGGAGCCGAGAGAGCGCGCGTAGTGGCGTGCAGGGGGGCGGTTGGCACATGCTGGAACGGTGTTCAGATAAGTGAGGGAGGAAAGTGAAGGCAGAGAAAACCAAGAAGTTGTGGGGCCCTCAGATGCGTGCTCGGCTGTGTTTCGCACAATTCGCTCATTCCGCCGAGTCAGACCGCAGATATTAATACTGTGATAACGCTAATTGCCTGCGCTGGGGTAGGAACAATTGGCCGGGGGCACGAAATGGAACCTTGAGATGCGGCTGCAGCCTTTATGTCGAAGCAAGGGCCATTGGTAGACGAAGCAATTATTAGCGGTAGCGAAGGATAGAGGGCATTCTAAGTAGGATGGAAGCTTGGTATGTCGTCGTGTCTGTGAATACGATTGTGCCGTTGAATTTGCATAGCTACACCTACCCCCGGCAGCCACTGTTCTCCCGCCTTCTCGTGTGCGGCGCGCAATTGTATCGCGATTATTAAATTTACGCCGGCGATAGCGCGATTAGGAAATTGCCGAACGAAAGTCTGCTGGGGCGAATTACCGCGATGGTGGCGGTAATAACTTTGTGAATGGGTGTAAAGGCACGGGAACGCTTCGAGGTACCTTTCGATGATGCACAGGCAAGCTACCAAATGAACAGTCCTATAAAAGCCGAAGCTGCGTGTAGCCTCTTTCAAGCGCGATGCATCCTATATCTGTACAAGGAGCAAACGATGTGCGAAATCTTAACTGTACAACAGAAGAGCAAACATTGAGCCACTGTAGTGACGACCAACGGGGTCGTTATTATCGCTTTGGCACACTTAGTGCCTTTAAGAATAATAAATAAATGTTGTCGCTGGGGAGCTGTTACTTTCAAAGAACCGTTGACATACTTACCTCTGCAGGAGCAGAAGTATCAAACAGTGCACACGTGAATTATTCGATCGCCTTTACCAGCACGACAAGTGCTCCGGGCGGGGCAAAAAAATTGCACTCGCGAAGGGGATGGGGATTTATCAGCGATGCTCTCTGGAGAGCGTAGCGACGGCGGAGCGTCGGTCGCATTGGATGCAGCCCCGCCTTCCACTTATCGACGCAAAATATTTGCCAGAAGTCGCCCGTTCCTCCCTCTCGATGCTGGATATACTCTAGAAATTTCCGCTTGAACTTCACTCGCTCTCGGCGAGCTCTCTCACGTGTATTACGAGTGGAGCAGCCGTTGCAACAGTGGCAACGGGAGCGGTACCTTGTAATCTAGCTGCCGAGAACCGTGCGAATCGAAAGGTGAAGATGAAGCTGGGGGAAGTAGTCAAGGAAAGTGGAGTAACGTTTCCTCGATGCATATCTATGTATTACGTGCTACGCCGGGAAGAAGGTGGAGGGAAGATGACGGCGCCGAAACTCACAGGAGGGGGGAGGGCAGATGCTGTTCCACCTGCTGAAACGATGAAAAAGCTTCCGGTAAACATGTGCGCGGGATGTTGGCGTTTCCAAGCTATTGCCCACACGACGCGCTCACTGTCGCCTGAAATTCATCCCGGTTCACGCGGGCCTCCGGTTCCTTTACCGCCACAGTTGCCGATATCTGCGAGGCAAATATTCGCTAAAAATTCACAGGCATTCAGGCGTCGTGCATGAAACGACCTTCGAGAAGCCTGCGCCTAGCGGAGGTGTTCCGATAAAGATTTGCCGGATGCTTTCCTGAATTTTGCCGCACGGGATACGCGCACGTGCTCGCAGGGAGCGGGTGTTGACTCTCCCGCGGCGAGTCGCTCGATCAGGCCGCCGAGTTCTCGGGGCTTCGGACTCGAACGCGACGAAATCGGAGTGCACGGGAGTTTACGGTCCCGCGACCGGGGTTCCAGAAATCGCGTCCTTTGTGATGAACTCGATCCATACTCTTAGCAAGTACAATGCACCCTTTACGCGGCTGACCTACGGCTGCCACGCTTTTCTTCCACCCGCTCCTTTCAACCTGCCGTGCATTTTTCTCCGTTCCCGCTACCCGACGTATTTCGATTCGACGTTACGACGATATCGCGCTGTGGCCCCGCGCTCGCGGCAATTGCCGGGAATTAATTGGACTTTATCACGTCAAACGATTCAGTTCGGCCAAATTGCTTCACGGTTGTTTAGTTTCGGATCGCGTGAATAGCGGAGGGCCTGAACGAGCACGGGGGAGCCACTATCGATGCCGATGCATTCGTGCCACGGCAAACACGTTTTTCCCCTATTTCCCGGCCACCGCACGGCAACTCGCTTGTGTGCTATAAAACACTCGGGCCCTTTTCAGCTCCTCTCTTTTATGACGCGGGGATATTGATGTTGATTCCCGAGCCCTGTGTCTTGTATTCGACTTGCCGTCGATGGAGATCGATCGCAATCGGGCTGGTGTAATGACCGAAGGAAATGGAATGTTTGTGGGAAAGAAGCATTCAGTATGATGTTAATTAATTGGCTCTGCGAAGTGGTTTGGAAAAGTTGTTTGAGCGGTGGAGGGATTGTGTGTTTAGGTTTGAAAGCTGAAGCCGGGTCGAGGGTTAGATTCGTTTTAGAGAAATGTATTCCTTGGGAAATTATTATTTAACCCTAGGTGGTCACCGTAAATTTGATTTTAAGGGGAGGCCTAAAATATAACTTTACTTTTCGGACCATTATTAAATATTTTTTTATTAAAGCAGCATACCTGAGCCAGCATACCAATTTAAAAAGTTATGATTTTCTAAGCAAAAATGTTTCTGGAACTCCTTTCCTTTCAAATTTTTATTAAACACGGCGATTCCTTTTTTAAATGTTAATTTTCAACGATGAACCAGAATTTTTGCGACTTAATTTAAGAGATAGTTTTGAGTTATGATTAAATTTTTTAAGGAAGGGAACAACGTCAATTGCACTCCCCGAGATTAATTAGTTTAATCAGAATATCTTTCGTTTGCAAATGTGTCTAGGTTGAATTAGTCAACTTGAAACACAGATCACGGGATCTGTTGATTCTTAAGCCGCTTCCCCACATGTGCAACACGTTTCATGAGGGTTCTCGTTGCACAATGCAGCATTCCACAAGATCGTGGCTTAAGACACCCTTTGCCCCTACACGGGTATTCGCGTTTAAATTCCATTGCCCGCGGGGAACATAAACTAAGCTCTATGAGATACTGTCGGAATGCACTTTGAGAAATGGCAGGATTTTTAAATCTCTTCCTGGTTTCGTCAGAAATTTCCAGCATTTCATCCAGCGTTAATATCAAAATTTCCCCCGTCACAAATTCCTGACGAAGTTTACGAGAATATACAGTTATTGGCTTTCGTTGTCACCATTTTCAAACGAAATACAAATGGGGAATGCGATGCGGAGAAATAGGGGCGAACTTATCGGCTGATTTTTGAAAATAAGGATTTCATTGTTGTGATATTTATAAGATCGAATCAGGTTTTATCGATTTAATATCAGTTAGATCTCCAATGCAGAGTTCAATTTCATTAGATTTTCACACACATTGTATGCTTATCCTGCATCACAGTTTGCAGAATAGCGACTGTATGGATTGAAGCCACCTATACAGCGTTTTCAATACCCGCCCCATTGTCTTTGGTACGCGAGCAAGCTCGAAAATTTTCAATTTTTAGAGGCAAAGTGTTGTTGGCAACGCCGTCAATGCCATTCCTGTTATCGGCTCCCGATTTCTAAATCCACTGTCGCCGCGTGGAAAACGTGTCCAGCTTTCTTCTCACGTGTATTGATTAGTATCGATCATTGCAGAAAGACTTACTTATAGCAGGAAATTTAAAAGAATTGGGAAAGCGACACAGAACTTCAGAACACAGCTGAAAGTTCAATTCTTTTCGTTTTTATCTGCGAGTAAATATGAAAATGAATAAAAGTGGAGTAAAAATAAAAGTAGAGGAGGGACATAAAAGTTTCTGTTTTACTGTTTTTAAATAGGCATACACATAGTTTCCTTAAGCTACACCCCCACGTGTGGAGCTTAAAGAAAACACAATTAACCCTGAACAATTTAACATTCAGTCGAACACGACATAATACTTCAAACTGGATTGAAAACTGCTAAGACGAGTTTGATGTGCGTCGCCTTTGAAAAGTGGCTATTTCAAGTCTTTCATGTGCAGTTTATCTCGTACATCAGGGAGATATGAATTTTTCAAACACAGCAATACTCAACATCCGCGATGAATTATAGAAAATCTCGAAGGATTCTTTGAGGATAAATTGTTAAAATCAAGACACAGAAGTCCCTACAATTATGATTGTAACAGAGTGCAGAATAATTATAGAGCTACCCAATATTAATTTGAATCTATACATTTCAGACTAGATAAAGATAATATCCGACAAATAATATGTATATATATATATATATCTTTAATTAAATTATACTCTGTATAAAATGACGAGCTGCCAGGTGAGCCGCTGCGAATTTGTAGTTAAAGTTGGGGACAGTGAATAATGAACGGAATTTATAGCGACAGACTAAAAGTGTATTTTGATACTTGATATCATTTAAAGTCCTTAATGCAATTAGAAGTCAGCTTCGTAGGTAATACATTTAAGAAAGAGCGGTTTATTAAAGTTGAAAATAATTTCGCGAAATAAGCACAGCTCTCGCGTTGCGAAATTCTTATTCACTGAAATTCCGTTTGCAGGATTGTTTAGACTCGCTTTATTTATACCGGCAGAAGCTTACTGCCAACCTCAGCAGTCATATTTTATCGCTTCTGTCGATGTTTAAAATACGTATCGCGATCAATGCGTCTACGTCGAGACCTGAAAACAGCGTGAAAACATATCACGGATACAAAGGTGTTTCAAAATTCCACGCGCCACCAGAAATTCTGATCAAACTCTTGTTCCAGTAGACAATGCACGTTTTGACGGCAAAGCCAACGAAATTTCGGGAATTCAGTGGCTTGCGAAAAGTTTAGCCATCCATGACTTTATACACCCGAGTATCTGAAAACTTTTAGAATTTAAATAATCAACTGCCGTTTATCACGAATTAAAGTAAAAAATGTTCGAACAGCGTTCCGCTTCTATATTTTAATTTATTGCACTCCCAAATTTTTTCAACTTTTAATAATTTACACTCCAACAAATGGGGCCATTTTAATTTTCAATTCCGCTTCCATCAGAGGCAGATATCTAACAGCAAACAATTCACTCGCGCTATTCCTATCATGTCCTCCTAAATATACAGCGCATCGGGCACTGCGAACAATTTCATAACATTTCGTTCGAATCGCAAGTTTTACGGTCAAGAACGGCAAACTCATTTCTGCTCTGCAAACGCGCGGCGCGGGTGGAAGTAACATCGTAGCCGGGATCAAAATTTTCATTTTTAACGCGTTCATTTACCGTCGTAATTAGATTTTCACTTACGTGGGGGCATCGATTAAAATTTCAGCGTTATTTAGAATTACCTACGACGCTTTGACGTCGAATCTCTGCTGACCTTTTTGAACCCCCGAGGCATTGGGAACATCGAACGAATCGTATCGAACGAATTTCGTTTCCGCCCCGGCGTGGGATCCTCGTGTCATTTTTTCCCTCGACGCCGGCGAGAATGACGGAGAATGGGAAACGAGCGCGGCGAAACAGAAACACAGACACCGGGGATA
The DNA here is from genome assembly GCA_946251845.1 of Andrena fulva. Lineage (NCBI taxonomy): Eukaryota > Metazoa > Arthropoda > Insecta > Hymenoptera > Andrenidae > Andrena > Andrena fulva. The sequence continues at coordinate 51,215,927 of OX276329.1, read as the reverse complement.
AGAAATGATCGCCCAGCTATTTCTACGGGCGGAACGGCGTTAGTAGAGCGAGCCGAAGGAAAATGGTTCGCGTGTTCCAGCATCCCTGCCTCCCGTTCAGGATACGATCATTTGTTGCCGGCGACACTTGTAGCGCGGCTGGATATCGCGATTATGTCGAATAAAGGTAATCCAAGTAATTGGGGAAAGTTCTAAACGAAGCACGATCGATTGTGGGTGGGAAATACTCGGGGGACGCTCGGAGCATAATTCTAAGCTTAATTGAGATTTCGCTTGGTTTTTTTAAATTGTATTTAATCGGCTACACAAGATATTTATTATTTAGTAGGTGAAACAGTTACATTACTTTGCATTTCTGCGTACAAAGTGGAAGAGATTGAGAAGTTTAATGACACAGTGTGGACACTTATTTAATATTAATGAGAAGAATTAATGTTATTCATTTTGGGAGGATAATTCAGCCTGTAGTGTGATTGTGTCAAATTTCTGTCATAAAATGGGGATGTAGGTATGATTATTCGTGGCAGAATTTTGGGGTTTTGTACGGTGAGATTTAACCCTCGCAGTCATGCGGGGTGCATCGCACCCCTGGATGTCTTTGCCAATATTTTTGTAAATTTTCAGACCTTGATAATAATATTTAAAAATTTTGTGAATTTTAACAAAAAATTGGCCTTTATCCACTACTATTTTTTCAAATACAAATTTCAACATATCAAAATTTACATTTCTAGAAAAACACTATTAGAACATGAATTTGTGATCATAAGAAGGTGTGACCACGGAAGGTTAAAAACTGTAGTGAAGGTAGAAGAAGTTAAGTTTCTCAGTTTAAGTTAAGGGGACTAGGCAGTAGGGTGGATTGAAAAAAAACTTTTTTCGATGATCAATTTCTAATAGTGCGGAAAAGTTGTCTACTTGGCCCAATAAAACGTGTAAAAAATTTCAGCCCGATCGGATAATTTCTTCTGTGTGCACCAAAGGCCTTAACTTTCAAAATTTTAGTATAAAACTTAAAATTAAAAAAAAATATATATATAAAATACAAAATACATAAAAAAAGCGATTAAATTATTAAAAAAAAAAACGAAAAAAATATAAAATACAAAAAACAAGGAGCCCGACGTACAGCTACCTCCGCGTGGTTGGTTCTGGGCCACTTGTTCCGTTAGGAAAGTGAGCGAAGAGCTGCATTTTTTTATAGTTTACAGTGCCATTCCCATCGTTCCGAAATCAGCCACGGGTGTTTCTTTGCTTCATTTACGCAACAAATATAGTCTTGGGTATAAAAAAAGGTAGAATCCACCAGCTGAAGAAAGTTGCAGTTTCTTAAGTTTTGTACTAAAATTTTGAAAGTTATGGCCTTTGGTGCACACAGAAGAAATTATCCGATCGAGCTGAAATTTTTTACACGTTTTATTGGGCCAAATAGACAACTTTTACGCACTATTAGAATTTGATCATTGAAAAAATGTTTTTTTCACTCCACCCTACTAGGCAGTCAGATCGCTCGAAAATCAAGTATTTTTTGCGAATTAATTACAAGGAGATGAACACAAATTGTGACTAGTACGTTTGGGTAATGTTTATTAATACTATAAACAGTAAAAAAGAAATGATTTGAATATTATATACATATGTATGAAAGCGCTGCAGTCGTCTGACATGTAGGCGTTTTTTTTGGAGCCACTGTAATTTTGCAGTGATTCTGATCGTCAGAAATTTAATTGTGAAATATCCTCTGAAATTTATACTTTGCCCTGGCCCCTATTCTGCCCTGAACCTATTGAATAAGAAAAAAAAATCAAAATTATAAAAATGGTGGCTGAAAAATGGCAAATTTTAAAGAAACGTCATTTTTCGCCAGGAAAAAGAGCCATTCCATTTTTTTTTTTGACAAACCAGGAGTTTTTACAGACTTATGCGTAGGTCCAGGTCGTAACTAGACATATTTCATATATGCTGAATTTTTTCAAATCGACTGATACCTCCGTCTTTTCCCAATCACTGCAAAACGAAGTGAAAATATGATTCCGAGAAAAACGCGCTTAAAGTTTCGAAAGAGGAATCTAGTCTACCTGCGTGCGCGCAGAAACGGTTTAAGGCGCGCTCGACCTTTTCGGCTGTAAAATCGTCAATTTTGCGAATTTTAACATCAACCAAACGGCATTTTAATCAGGAAGGGTGGTACGTTCGAAAAATGCAACAAAAAAAAATCGAGTTTCTGACTGCCTAGTCCCCTTACACGCTTGTGGAATGGAATTTCTTTGTACGACCTTTTCCCCCTGAATGAAACTAAACGTTTCAGGGGGTTGCAGCTCGAACAAGTTAAAGTGTAAGCAGTTGGTTGGTTATTCAACTGATTTTAATAACTTATGTAGAGTCGTCATTACGGTGGTATCGTTGAATATCGGTTTTCCCCAAACAATCGATTATCCCCCGTGCAGAACGCGATCGTGTATATCTGATTACGCGCACGTGACTTGCGCGAAACGCTTTCGAGCCATAAAGCCGCGTAATTTCCCCAACATTTCCGAAGGAATGCATCTCCCAATTTCGTTTTAAGGAGGATCAGCTGTACCACCTCGGATTGCGGCGCGATAATTCATTTCTATAACGAAGGGCGACGACTTGTCGACGTCGATCGATGCGGCATAGAACGACAGTATCGCCCTATTTACCATTTAATGTGGGAATTGCAATGAAATAAAATCGCGAGGGGATTTGATGCTATTCATCGACTCCGCGCGATAGGATTCCAAACCTGTTTGCTGGATCAGTGACTTCGAATTCAAAAACATTCTGCACGAAGACTCAATCACTTTAAAAATTCATTTACAAAAGATACTTGCTCGATTAAAAATAATATAATATATCCTTGCAGTAGTACACTAAATTAAATAAACTATCATAAATAATTTGCGTGGAAGGTAGAAATGTTTTTGGACAAATTAACATTCATCTTCCAGGTACTATAAAATTCCTCATCCAAAATTTGTGACATTGATTCCGCATCAAATGAACCCTATTCAAATATTTTGACTTCAATCATCTGTCAATAGAAATATTCTTAAAAAATTGCTGCTCAGGTGCAGCTACGCTATGGATTATAGTAGACACAAAGTTTCGCCGAGTCAAATACTGGGTTATTCAGAAAGTTCGTAGCGTTTTCGAGAGACGAGGGATTACAAGCGAAGAACTTTCTATTCCGTATTCGGTAGGATTAATTATTACGAAATTCTCTCAAACGGTTATTATTCAATAAAATGCTAATTCTGCGCAGAAACATAGCTTCGAATATTCCTGCAATTCCGCTGCGAACTTTCCGAACAACGCAATAGTTTGAAAAAGGAAAATCCTTTTTACCGAGGAAGACTACAAGCAACAATTAAGAAAGAATGAGGGATTAAAACAGTGTATAGTCATCCGTGTACCATTATTTGGCAACAAGTAAGTCACGTTAGTTTTCCATCGACAACAATGTCGACGATACGAGTTCAGAGGAAGATGTGACATTTTCGTACGTTCTCGGTTTGATCGTAGCATCGTGCACATCGCCGAGCAAGCGAGTGACATTTCGCGGGCGAAATGGCAAGACAAGCCACTGAGTAGTGCAAAATGTCATTCTTCCGACTTGCTCTTGTTCAGTATCTCTCGCGAAGCATGGAGCCACGGTGCAAAACCGAATTTCCTCGCGAAGAATAATCGATCTACCATATTTCGTAAACCGGAAACCTCCTTCTGTACGTACACTTGGTTAAAAAGTAATCACAGAAGCATCCTGGGGCGCAAAGGCGTTCGACACAAAGCATTTCAATCCTTAGTGACGTGGAAGAAAAAAAAAATTATTTGCAAAAGGGTCACCGATTTCGACGACCTTGAAATATGTTCTCAAAATTAACATTCTGAACAACTTAATCCTGTACAAGTGACCGTCACTCGGCTTTAGTTTTCGAGGCCCACGAAATTTCAAACCAACTACCGACCACAGCTTTTTGCGAATATCAAAAGCACTCATTAAATGAAACCAAGTGTCTCAAAGTTCTGCAGAAGATTGCACAGAATTTTTCCAACCACACCCACAAGATCCATCGCAACTTAGTTATTCTGTAATTAAAGTAATGGTTGCAAGGGTAAATTCAACCCCGACGAACGTACATTTGCGTTTTACTATGTAAACAGAACTTTATTTCCTTAGCGAACCACGGGTCCCCCGCGGTCGCAGTCATCGTACTCGCACAGTTCTGAATACACACGGCGGTTTTTTCGAGTCCCGTCGAGTCCCACGGCGCGAGAATCACTAGCGGACATATTAATAAATTGCACAAAGCGACGTGTTAAGCGCGTTTAATTATCTGTCAAGTTCTTTTACGCGTATCATCTACTTTCGTGCAATCTTCCGTCGGCCGTTTCTCTCTAATGAAGCCCGGGCAGAAAAAACTGCCTCCTCTACACGATTTCATCTCTGTTAATTCGTCCCGCTGCAGAGAAGGGCCCGGGAAGACAATGGCAAGCAACTTCCACAAAGGAATGCAATTATCATTCGCGTTGTTTTCAAAGCCCCGTGTCGCGGCGCACACACTCCGCCAGTGCGGTTAATACTTGTCTCGTTTAGAAGCTTTCTGAGCCGCGCTGCAGCCACTTTTTCGCAGCTAGGTACGTGCGTTATTTGTTAGCTTTGCCGATCGGGATTGTCGTAATTGTACCGTCGGATGGAAAAAGGGCCTCAGTGCTGAAAGTGAGTTTCGTGAAAAGTAGGTATCTGCAAACATTGCGAAGTTAGATATTTTTTGTTTATATAGTGAAGTTGTAAAACTCTATAATATTTAACAATTTGATTCTTTTGTAGTTGCATTATTACTGTAATAGGAAATTAATTTTAGTTATAGCCAGAGTTGGGCATCATTCGACTAAAAAGTAATTGCAATAACGTTTCGACTAAAGCTACTTCAACTTTTTCCTTAGTCGACGAAAACTTACCCGAGTTAGCTTTAGTCGAGGCGCCAGAGCTGAAGCTGGTTAGTCAAGAGCCGTTAGTCGTGGGTTGTGACTATCGTTGATCAGCTGTCATTCTATTCTTAGTCGAGGAAACGACTAACCGGCGAAAGCCTTTGCGGCCTGACCCGCGCGCGGTCGCCTACCGGTCAGATTCTACAGAATCTGAATTTGTTTATTTTTCATCGTATCAATATGAAAGTGACGCCAGTGGATTCTTGGTGTTCTCCCGATTAATTGGACAGAAAATAATTTAAATCGGACTATTTTTAACGAAACGGGCTTTGAATTCTGCAAACAAATTTCTCACGTAATATCCTTAATTATGGTCCGAATTATATCATTTTGGGCCCATTTTCATCGCGAAGACATGAGAAATCGATTGGTAATACTTTTATTAACACTTATCACAAACAGGCAGATTTTATGTGGCCCGTCGGTTTTATTGCTCTCGGCTGTCAACGGGCGGTCTACTGGGGCCCGAAGGTCCTCGCTCGCAAGCGAAGAAAGCAAAACGGTGGGGTGGGTAGGTCTTTCCCGATAATCCGAGCCCAAAGGCTTCTCAACAATCGAAAGATTGTACATACAAATTCTTTCTGATGCTTTCGCCTACAATTATTATGGTGGGTTAATTAACAAAAAAAAAACAACAGTTTGCCAACGAATATTTAATGTTGGGCCTGCAATTGTTATGGTTGGTTAATTAACAAAAAGTTACGACAGTTTGCCTACGAATATTCAATGTTGGGCCTACAATTACTATCGTCGGTTAATTAACAAAAAATTTACGACGATGATTAAATGTCATCTTACAACGCGTCAGAAAAATTGCTACATCCAGAAACGTGTTATTATATTGCACGTTGTGCTTTTTCTGTTCTTATTTATAAATACTTAATAAGGACGTCTGTCTTAAGACGAATGTGAAATTTTTAAAGAATAAGTCTAAAGGTCGAATGTTTTTATAAACATTTAGTACTAGATATGTAACTAGAAATTACAAATATTTTCGAGATAGTTTGTTGGCTAGGTGCGAATAGTGGCTGGTTCGTGAGCGGAAAGTTTGGGTTCGATTCTCTCCTAACCGCGAAATTTTTTTTTCCTAAACCAAACCTGAAGAAGACGTCGTTTGAAGTTCTTTAAGACGCCTTTTGGAAAGAAACCTTTAGTTGGGCCTTTACGTTAACCCACCCCACCGTTTTGCTTTCTCCGCTTGCGAGCGAGGACCTTCGGGCCCCAGTAGACCGCCCGTTCACAGCCGAGAGCAATAAAACCGACGGGCCACATAAAATCTGCCTGTTTTTGATAAGTGTTAATAAAAGTATTACCAATCGATTTCTCATGTCTTCCCGATGAAAATGGGCCCAAAAATGATATAATTCGGACCATAATTAAGGATATTAAGTGAGAAATTTGTTTGCAGAATTCAAAGCCCGTTTCGTTAAAAATAGTCCGATTTAAATTATTTTCTGTCCAATTAATCGGGAGAACACCAAGAATCCATTGGCGTCACTTTCATATTGATACGATGAAAAATAAACAAATTCAGATTCTGTAGAATCTGACCGGTAGGCGACCGCGCGCGGGTCAGGCCGTAAAGGCTTTCGCCGGTTAGTCGTTTCCTCGACTAAAAATTGAATGACAGCTGAAACCACGTTAGTCACAACCCACGATGAAAGGCTCTTGACTAACCAGCTTCAGCTATGGCGCCTCGACTAAAGCTAAGCTAAATCAACTTTAGTCACCCTTTGACTAACGACTAACCGTAAGGACTTTTTAACTAGATGTTATCTAGATATTAGCTTTGCCCAACTCTGGTTATAGCTCTCCCAGGCCCTTCTTGCATCAAATGGAGAAACAGTTGTTTATTAACATTATTTTTTATTATTTCTTTAATATTGAAAGAAGTATAGAATAATGAAAAATATAGTTACAATAAAAGTTAAAACCGATTACAAAAAAACATAAAAATGCACTAAAAATAAAATAATAATTTTTTTCCTTATTTAATCTACGACTATCAATTTTTTTTATTTCGGCGCCTCATCATAAAAAAAATACATAACTACGGGTCGAATCTATAACCTCCTCCTTTTTGAAGTTGGTTAAAAATAGTCATAGATCGTGTCACGTTCAGGTTGATGTATGTTTGGCTTAGAAGGCAAGTCCGGTTACGCGAATATTCAAATTTTTGTCAGCCCGAAAAACCGAAAATGGGCAGGAACGAAAAATTGCTTGATACTTCTACAGAGGCCTTCAGCAAACCTGCACACTTTAAAAAAAAATGGGATTTACAAAAATTTACTAGAGCTCCATCAATTTTAGAAATACGCCAATGAAATTTGGAGAGCGCATGTAGAAAAGAACGAGGAATTTAATTATGCGTATTATGCAAAAAGGGCCCGTGTGTCCCGACGCCGTTGTTGCATCCAACAGTCTGCTTTAATTTTCAAATGCTTCGGCATAACAATTCATACGAAAGGCTTCCATTTGACAGCGCGCTGTGTGCCCTTGATAACTTTAATTAACAACTCATGGACGTTTATAATGTAACGAATTCCAGCGGGGCAAACACTCGCATTGCATACATACGAGCAAGTTAACATTAAACGAGATAGAAATCTTGTCCTCTTAGGGGCAGAATTACATTTCATTTACGTAAGTGATTCATTTCCAGCTGTACTCTAGCTCCCATCGCGACCGCAAGTGGAAAATTTAATGGTGTCTCTTTTAGAAGAACTTTGAGGAACTTTTATTACTGTTTTGAATATTTCATTCGCGTGGTCTGATTAGTTTGGAACTGACAGCAATTTAATCTACATTTCTTTTATTTGCTTCCTGTCGTTCATTAATTCCAACAATGCAACAAGCAATCCAACAAGAGATTTGTCAAGTTTCCTGATCCATCGAGAATGAAATTTGTGCCCAAAGAATGTTTTCCAAAAAAGGAAAGTCAAATTCAGCATCCACTGGAGATGTACTAATGCTTACCTACCCTTGTGGAAAAATAGTGTATAAATTTTCCCGTTTAATTTCACGTTGTAACATTAAAAAAGCTTCCGTTACAACGAAACTCCATTAGCGCTGCCCGCTGGTGGTTTAACTATTTCCTTTGAATCCCTCTTCGCAAATTGTTCGCCTGCAGTCGTTGCCGCGCTGGTTTACGTTCAAAGGAACGCCGAATAAGAACTGACAGGCCTTTACCTGCACCCTGTCCCGCTCTGGAGATTGCAGTGTCCCCGTGTCTTTACGGGCAAACTTGAAACACGCCATTTTTATTAGCGTTTCTCGCGTGAAATTTGAATGTAACGGGGCTATCGGTTTTGTGGGAAAAGTTGTATCGCGGGGAATGAAGCAAAAGGGCAATTTCATTCTTTACGAGACGCTTATTCGGCTTCCAATAGACGGCGAATAAATGTGGAAGTGTGTCTGGCGGGGTTGAACGAAACCCGGGGATTCGTAAATAAATTAAAGCCGAAATATAGATAGAGCGCAATTATCGGTTTCAGCGATTTTCAGGCGAAATTTTGCTTATCGTTGGGGCGAATGAAAATATTTTTCCGTCTGGTGAAACATGAGCCAGTAATTTTGCCAGTCTTCTCCATTTTGAATTGCTGGAGGGCGGGCGGGACTTCAGAAATTCCAGTACTGAAATCCAAGTAGACCAAGGTAGCGGAGTAATATAACTACAGAGCAGAGGGGTAACTAGTCTCGCGATCAGATTCATTGGGTACAACGTTACACAGAATTATACAGAGTGTCTCTAAACTGTGGGATATGTTAGAGCATGTAAAGAGGAATGGAAGGATCCTTTGCCATTTTGCAAATTTTTCGATGTTTTATGATATGATGGATTCACACATTTTCTTCTGTATAGAAATAAAATTAACCATTTTTTTTATATAAATAACACACGATATATTCATATACTTTTTTATTTTGCTTATATAGCAGTATCCTAGTAGTAATAATTCTGCTAAAATATTAATCAAACAGTCTTCTCTAATTGAAAGTTTCCCCTAAACTTTTTATACTATGTGGAGTTTACTCTTAGGATTATTTAAATTCGTTGCAAATTTCTAGTAGTCAAATGATCAAATTCTTAGGAATGTAATTAGGTACCAAATTCCTAGTAGTCAAATTATCAAATTCTTAGAAATCTAATTAGGTACCAAATTCCTAGTAGTCAAATTATCAAATTCTTAGGAATCTAATTAGGTACTAAATCCTAGTAGTCAAATTATCAAATTCCTAGGAATATAATTAAGTATCAAATTCCTAGTAGTCAAATTATCAAGTTCTTAGAAATTTAATTGGGGACCAAATTCCTAGTAGTCAAATTATCCAATTCTTAGAAATTTAATTAGGTACCAAATTCCTAGTAGTCAAACCATAAAATTCCTAGTATCCGAATTATCAAATGCCTAGTAGTAAAATTATAAAATTCCCCGTATAAAATCCAAGAAGTCCCAGTACTCAACTATCAGAAAAGGATGTTGCAATGGAGCTCCCAGCCTATCCACTCTTTCCTCCACACTCCCCGATCCATTTCCCTCCAAAATCGCAATTTTTCTTCCACCTTGCTCTTCGAAGCGCCATTCGATGGGTCGCCTCTCTCAATTAAAGCAACGCGACGTAAACATAGCAAACGAGATGTGCTATCACGAAAAAATATGCCAGTCACTGTATCAGGCTGCAATTACCGTCAACGTCACCTCGCCCAGGAAAGTGTGAACGCACACAACGCTGGCTTGATTATAGCCCCGGAAAATATATCATCCGAGACGTTCAATGAGTCATGTTCCGAGGTACTCTGTTCGCGTTAACGTCGAACGATCGAAGGGGGGCGCGGCTCCGCCAATGCTGAACGCCGTGAAAGACGGAATTTAACGAAAATCAGAAGCAGAAGAAAACACGAGAGCAAATACGAAATCAAATTCTTCAAAAATATCTGTTCTTTCCTCCGCGTTATCTAAACAAATTCTTACAATTACAAATACACTCCTCCAGCATCATTACTACGTCAAACCTTCCTCAAAACCCTTACCCAACAATAACCCCTTACACATACCTACCCCCAAAGCGCAAAAAACAAACCTAAAAATAGGTGTCCCATCCAAAGCAATTCATCCTCCGGAGGGTTAATGTCACCGATGTCTTCCTCGCCCGACCATCCAGGAAAACAACCCCAACTTACAATACATAATTGATACAAAGCGGAAAGCCCAGTACAGTGTCCCCGGGTTCGTCTGGAGCCTCCCGAACAGCAAGCAGCTCCGACTAAGGGCAACTTGGCAAAACTTGCCGGCCCCGAGGACCGGGGTGGAGTGGCGCGGCAGGCTCCTCGCCTCTAAAACAATTCCTCGGAGTGTTAGAGGCAGGAATTTCGTTAAGGATCAAGCCGTGGGTGTCAGATCCTGACGAGGGATCAGCAACGGCCCGGAAAGCGACGGCGAAGCAGGCAGAAAGAGAAAGGGGGCAACGGCACCGGGGGCAGAGGGTGCACCAGCTCGACGTTCGACGATTCAATCAACGCGGGCACATTGTCGACGTCAGACGCGAGGGCGGGGGTGCGGCGGCGTGGGGGTCGGGAGGCGGGAAATGTCAGCCGTCGCGGCGGCGGATATTCCTGGGGTCGAGATATGAAAAATGATGTCTGACAGCGGCGTGAGTAACGCCTTGCGCCGTCAAGGTACACCCTAGGAGAATGCTTTTTACCGGGTTGTTCTGGTCGGGCGAGGAACTCGGGGGAGGCAGCGGGGGTTGCTTGACAGATATCTCGGTGGTATCCGTCGAGCGTGTTGAGACGCCGCGGGATCTCGTGCAAAGCGCGTATAAGCAACTCTGTATTAGCTGGGTGTCACCCATCTAGATAGCACCGCGCGCGGCCAAAAATTCGGCCCGCTCCTTTTCCCGACCCCACGGAACCACGCGAGGGGGTGGTCCCTCTTTTCGGGGCGGAATTGCGAGGACAGGGTTGAGAAGGACACGATCGCGGGAGAGGTCGCTGGGACGGGGTGTGGAGAAGCGGGCGAAGGAAGGTTGAAAGGTCGATTGCTGGAGGAAGGGCTCGGTATTGTGTGGTTTGTTGGGGAGCTTTTGCGCGCCTGGTTTTATATTGTGGCAAATGTAAACGAGTTTTCGCAGTTGAGAGGAAGACTTAATTGTTATTACAAGTTTTAATGGAAATGAGTGCGGCTTTCTTCTCCATCCAATTCTGGTTTGCCAAAGTTGATGGTGAATTAAGGTATGTTGTACTGCCGCAAGGTGGTTGGTGGTTTTGAGTGTTAGATACAGGTGGGAATATTTATTGCGTCGCTCGAATATTTAGTGCAAGACGCACTCTTTCTTTGGTATTTTTTTATAAAGTATCTGGAGATCCTTTTCCGCTACAATTTGGTTCATGTATTTATCCATGTTTCAGTCATGTTTAGAAATTCTATTGGGGAGGAATAATTGAAATTTGTGGCAGTGCAAGCGTTTGAACGCATTTGCTAAAAAACACCAAAATGATTCTTATTTAGAGCGAGTTTGGCTACAGCCGGTAGCGGGATTAATTCAAAGTCATGTTTCTTTTCTCACTTCTTTAGTCCGCGAAAGGTACGAAGAACTGAAAAAATCGATAGTCAAACTGCAGTGCTGCCATTTTTTAATTGCCGGTTTTTCTTTCATTCCGCTACCAGGTGTAGCCGAACTCGTCCTAATTAAGGATTATTTTACTGCAGATGAGCAGAACTTTTGCAGCGAATGCATTCTAACGCTTGCACTGCTACAAATTTTAATTATTTCTCTCCAATAAAACGTGTAAACATTACTGCAACAAATTGCGGCGGAAAAGGTTGTACAGATGCTTTACAAAAAAATACCAAAAATGGTATAAGAAAAAGCGCGTCTTACGCTAGAATGCCCCCTTAATAATAATATCCAGAATATATTTTTGCGCGATTGTTGACCAGGCACACAGTGTCCGATATCTTCGTCAAAAGTAAGTTGAACACCGACTGCCTTATCAATCACGTAGTCATGAAGATTCCTCCACCGGACGCGGATTTCTAGGTGATGCAATAAATATTCCCAGCAGGTAGGTAGACTTTAAAGTCCCCACAAAGTATTCGAAGCAGTGATAGTATCGATAGCACCTCCGTCACATCGCGATCGCTCATGGAAGAATCTCAAACATCCATGCCAAATACTTCACTTTCTACTTCCCCGCTGCCCGCCCTGAATCGCTACCCGCTCGTCCAGTCTATTTAAGGGGGGTCACTCAAGTGAAAATGAACTACCAGTTATTTTACAGATAAAAATTTGAAAATATGTATTTCCATATTATTTTTTAAGCTGAAATGAATTACGTAAGAATTAATACAGTGACATTTTTTTTTCAAAAATTTAAAAAAAAAATTCGAAAAAATTATTCGATTTTAAAATCCATACCCTTATCTCTGTGGTATTATATACAAAGACTGCAGAAAAATTTTCAGCTCGAAAACTTCATTTTTGTCCGAGTTATAAAGTTTTTATGTTTTGGCGTAGTAACTAAAACGCTCCTGCTCCGTACGTTGGACCTTCTTCTTCTTGCAATGCCTGTTCTCTTCGTGATTGTGCAGTTCGTATCAATTTTCTTGCACGTTTGTATCTTTCTGAGGCTTTCTGTTTATACCTGTGTACTCGTTCTTTGTGACGGTTTTGAACAATTTTCAATGATTGTTCGCTTATTTACATTTGGTTTTCCTTGAATGCATGTAATATTGTTTTCGTCCATCCTTCATTATATTCAGTAACAGCTTCTGCGACTGCAGCTTCAACAAGATATTTGGAAGGAAAAAATATCCTTTGGGCACTTACGCCATATCATGCTATGCAAACTTTCATTAGAATTTTGCGTAAGGCATTGTGCACAACGACGGAGCAGTTTTTCATCGCTTAGTCTATTATAAATTGGTAATATTTTATCCAGAAATTTTTCTCTGATAGGTGTTCCTATTTTCTTAGCATGAGAACCAGGTTTTCTTCCTTTCGCAATTGCTGATTGGTAGAAACACCATGATTCTTCACCCGATGGACATTTATAATGTTGTGGTTTCGTATCCGTCGAAACTGCGTGGTATATCGTCGCGTATGGTTCCCAATATCTTGTTGAAGCTGCAGTCGCAGAAGCTGTTACTGAATGTAATGAAGGATGGACGAAAACAATATTACATGCATTCAAGGACAACCAAATGCAAATGAGCGAACAATCATTGAAAATTGTTCAAAACCGTCACAAAGAACGAGTACGCAGGTATAAACAGAAAGCCTCAGAAAGATACAAACGTGCAAGAAAAATGATACGAACTGCACAATCACGAAGAGAACAGGCATTTCAAGAAGAAGAAGGTCCAACGTACGGAGCAGGAGCGTTTTAGTTATTACTACGCCAAAACATAAAAACTTTATAACTCGGACAAAAATGAAGTTTTCGAGCTGAAATTTGTTCTGCAGTCTTTGTATACAATACTACAGAGATAAGGGTATGGATTTTAAAATCGAATAATTTTTTCGAAATTTTTTTTTTTTAATTTTTGAAAAAAAAAATGTAACTATTAATTCTTACATAATTCAATTCAGCGTAAAAAATAATATGGAAATACATATTTTCAAATTTTTATCTGTAAAATAACTGGTAGTTCATTTTCACTTGAGTGACCCCCCTTAAATATCACGAGCAGCCGTGAAGTCGGTCCCATCGCTGGCCAAATGGTTCGCCCAAATATCAACGAGCGCGTTGGTACGTTCGAAGTATCCACCAGCCGCACTTATCGGCGGCGTCGTTACGCGGAAATTTGAAAGCTGCCTCGGCGCGCGTTGGGTCCTGGCTCGCATCCACGAAGGGATTATGTGTGCGTGACATTCGTTACGATGATTACCTTTGTAATTAGCACGGCCGCGGTTCACGAGCGATTACAATTAACTGGGCATTCCTTGTTTAGGTAAAAGCGGTTCATTGGTTGTTGTTCGGATCATCGACGTGATACCGTGCTTCGATCGTGGCGGGAATGTTTGTGGGGGGCGATGTAAAACGCCGGGTCCGAGGGGGTGGAACGAAGAGGGGCGGCGGGGAGGCAGCCGACAGGGACAGAGTCATCCGTGGACAATAATTATGCGGATTGCCCCGTCGAGGCTAATTATCCCTCTGTACTTGCGTCGAATTCACCCTTCACCTCTGTCCCTCTTCGCTGCTGTTTCGCCCCCGCTGTCCCCGGCGAACTTTGACGTCGCGCAGATAGATGCCCGCCGCTGTGCTCCCTGATAAACCGGCGAATTCTATCGTGACCTGACCACCGACCCTTGTCGCGAGCCGTGTCCGTCATTCACCTTCTCCCGCGTCTCCATTTCGAGTAGAAACTTCCTCGGACGTATACATAATTCTTTCGGCTCTGTAATTCGAGGGAACGGGCTCATGTTCCACTGGCGGAGTGGAAAGGTGCTATTATTCAAGCACACTTTTCTGAGAAACTGTAGTCAGAGTCCCTTGCAGTTCTCTGGAGTACAGGGTAATTTTAAAATGCTCTCTGAATTCTTCATCCTTTCTGGAAAGACGCTTGACTACTTAGTAATAGGACCTTCGGTCACTGGCTTCACGGATGCAGTGGCTTTCGAGTCACGTTTTTGTTTCAATAATGTCAGCAGAAGTGATCAATTTTCAATCGATGCTTATAGTTCATATTAAATAACGCAGAAATAAGGTAAATGTCCCTATTTCTGCTCATGTCCCCATTTCTGCTAATTTCGTATTTTTCTTATTATTATAAGCGTTACGCTTGTACTATAGTTGCAACAAAATAATTCCAAATTATTTGAAGATTTGCACGAGTGTTGCACGAGGTTGGGGCTAACCAAAGTGCAGCATAAGCAACGAAAAACTTTTAAAACGAGAGACTCATGATTTTTCGATCGTGTTCTAGTTGGTTGTGCTAAGGAACAGGAATAGGGTCACTATTGGTATTCGATAATTGGGCAGAAAATAGTTTTTGCAGTAAAAGTTCTTATTTAATAACAAAAACAAATACCGTATTGTGCTCTGGATTTAGATTTTTTACTATTTTTAATTTTTTTAAGTAGAAAACAGGTGAGTAGGTTTAGGGCCAAGTGAATCACCGTCATGTCCGCATTTCTACTCACCAAAATTTTAGTAACATAACCTCACAATTCAATGTATGCTGTAACCTCTATTTCTATTCGAAGGCATTTTACTTTTTGTCTATCATTATTTTATGCTTTACTGTTGTGTTATAACACCTCTCCATAGAAGATGTAACTTACTTTAACCTGAAAAGGCAACATATTATGTGAGTAGAAATTGGTACAAATGGTGAGTAGAAATACGTACATCGCTATTTTTCGTGAGCAGAAACACGGACATTTATTGCATTGTATTTAATTACAAATTACTAATAGTTAAACATCTTGAAATATCTTTCTTAAATAGTTTTCGAATTGGTTGATTTATGATTAAAGAATTAATCAATTACTCTAAAACTATTGATCACAAACAAATTTTTTACATCTTCTTTATGACGAGTAACCTCTTAAATGAGCAGAAATTGGGACAGTCACCTTACGCAACTATTTCCCTTCTCACAAATTACTTACAAGAAAACAAATGCAACAATTATTTCCTAATATTGAAATATATATCAATACAACATAAAGTAAGAGAAATCTCCATTTTTCGGGTTTTTCGACTTGCACCACTTTCATAATCACCAGTAAAAATTACCATTGTCATTATTAGTTTACACCAGAAGTACCATTGAGATCACTTTACAGAAACACGAAGGGGCGCTGTAATTGGTGAAAAATTGCCATTTCATCCGCTCGCCACTTTTCCGCGCTCAGTCGACTGTACAATCTCAGCCCCCGCGCCATCTTTTCATCCCCAATACGAGCGTGGACACAGAGCCGTGGAAAAAGTGAATGACGTGCGTGGGCATGTTTCGCTCGTAAACGTTGCCGCGATTACCACTACAGGGCTCTACCCGCCGCCCAACCGGAGCCGCCTGCCCCGCGTTCGGAGTTTTCCAATATTTACACGCCAGAATATTCAATATTTTCCGGCGCCGTGGCACGCCGCGAGAACATTTGAATAACCCAATATGCCTGTTTCGCTGTTGGCTATACCCTGCCGCTCTCGATGATTCTTTCACGGCACTTCAATACCTATGTACAATGACAACTCTTTCATGCTCGAACCCTGCCCGCGAGTTTATTCGAAACAGCGGATAGAAGGGTTTCGGCGAAATCTCGTTCAGCAGAGTGGATGGGCAACGAGAGTATCTGAGATCAGATTTGCAACGATGCTTGTTTCTGGGTGATATTATGCCGCGGCATACGGTTCTGCGGAGAAATTGTTAAATTATTAAAAGGATTAGGTAAGTTGTTTTCGAGATGAACTACGAATTCCGTTTGGTTTCTGAATTTGAGGGGGTCTTAGCACGCACTTTTAGGGGATTTATTAATTTCTTTATTTATTTCTTAGGGTTTGTGACAGGCAAATTTTTTTTTAGGTACAAATGTGATCGTGGACATTTTCATTTTATTTTAGTCTACGGTTGGAGAGTTATTAAGAAGAAAAAATTTTAGTTATATGCTTTTGTGTATTTATACATTGGATGTTAAGGGGGAACCCTGTTCCCAAATAGCACAAAGACATCTTATGTACGTCCGAAGGACGTCCGTTCCGGACGTACTGTACGTTCGGAGAATGTCCCGAGAAGGTCCATATATCCTCTGTACGTCCTCGTTAAGTTCTTTAAATGTCGTAGGAAGGTCCTATTTACAAAGTAGAACGTCCTGGGGACGTGCTGTGTCAACATTCTCAGAACGTTTTCCGAACGTCCGAAAGTAAAGTTAAATACGTCCAAAAGGCGTCTTAAAAACGTTTTGCAGATGGTTTAAAAGCGCCTTAAAGACGTCTTCATCAAGTCTGGGTTAGGACATTAAGAAATAAAAATTTGGCGGTGACGGGAATCGAACCCAGGACTCCAAGATTACGAAGCAACTGCTTTTCGCAACTACTCAAGACACTTCCTTCCAACTAATTCCAATTTCTAGGTATATAAATATTATTAATAGTTTATAAAAAATGTGCATTGACGCGAAATATTCTACAGAATATCATCATTCGACCTCTAGACTCATTGCTTAAAATTTCACATTCGTCTCAAGACAGATGTTTTAACGACGACTTAAGACAGACGTCTTGAAGACGTTGTAAGCTATCTGGGAACATTTCAGCATTTCAGCGTCTTCATTGCACAAAAAAATAGCGCAAAGGCGAGGTTCAGTCGTAAGACTGTTTTGCAACCGAACCTGAATCATCTGCAAAACCTACAAGACGGTTGTTCCTCGAACATCTGAAATTTAGATCTTCTAAGGATTCACAAGACTTACGAGACGAATGTCCTCGGAACATTCGAAATGTAGTCGTGCAAAATAATCACGTGACTTACAAGATTGTTTGATGTTTCTAGAACATCCGAAATTTAAGTTCCAAGAACGTGCGTAGGACTTAAGAAACGGACGTTCCTAGAACATCCGAAATTTAAGTCCTAAGAACGTCCGTAGGACTTAAGAAGCGGACGTTCCTGGAACATCCGAAATTTAAGTCCTAAGAACGTCCGTAGGACTTAAGAAACGAACGTTCCTAGAACATCCGAAATTTAAGTCCTAAGAACGTCCGTAGGACTTAAGAAGCAGACGTTCCTGGAACATCCGAAATTTAAGTCCTAAGAACGTCCGTAGGACTTAAGAAACGGACGTTCCTAGAACATCCGAAATTTAAATCCTAAGAACATCCTATGTATGTTCAAAATGGACGTAGGACGTTCGGATATAAACTGGACATGAAAAGGACGTCCTTGGGATGTACGGTGCTATCTGGGTTCTTGGGGCTAAAAACATAGCAAAATTTGAGATTTTTTCCAAATTTCAGATGAACCGAAATGCTAGGTCCTTAAAAAAATTCCTAAATTTTGATATGTTTTTAGCCCATAAAATAGGATTCCACCCTTCAGGCTGTATTGTGGTCTAGCGCGTGAGTCTCATTACCATTTTTCAGAATTTTTTATGGGCAATCAAAGTCACTGTAGTACGCAACGTTTTTTTTTTTTCTAAAAATCTGAATCTTCCTTGTAACCGTATTCACAAGTTTTTTCGTCGCGAAAAAGATTACTGTGAGATGTCTGTGCGATGACAGGAAGATTGTGCGTTTTTGCGGCGTTTTCCAATTGGCTGCCATGATTCTGCTCCTCGTAGGCATCCGAGGCAAATGATTAATGAAACATTTTATTCAGTAAGAATATTACTCTCGTCTGAAGCGAAATGATAAAAGTATCCGCAAAATTGTCTTTCTGCAATCTTTCCGAATTTCTCCCGAGCCCATCATTTCGTACGTCAAGAAAAGTTGCGTCACAGGTGCGCTCTCAAATAATTATTATCGATTCGTTTCAATGAATTTCCACGCTCTAACGGCTTGAAACTTATATAATGTTAACTGTATAATTTTTATCGAATTTATGCCACGAGTTTATTTAACGCTTATAGAGCCGGCCGGTTTCCAGAGACTAGGTATTGATAAAAATCTGCCGTTTGATGCGCTTTCGTTTAACGAAACTATATTTCAGGAAGGAGAGCGAACGTCACCGTTCCGCAATTTGACCGTGCCGTTAATTAACAGCGTTCCCGACGTGCTTATGAGAGTGCTCTATGAACTGAACACGCAACTTGACAACTACGACAAATTCCAGTCAATCGTACCTGATCGAGTCGCTGATACTGTAATTAACTACCTATGCATGCGCAACAAGCAATTTTGAAACTATGTAACTTGATACGGTATCGTCGATAATATCCGGATCAACGTTTCGGGGCAAACACGATAGCAAATCAGAAGCGTCTATTTCATGCCCTCGATCGATAATTATGAAAAAAAATGCTTAATGGAAGATCCTTGTAGTAACAATAAACAAAGAGACTTGGCTTTGAATCAGCACTCAGCAGTATCTAAAAAAACATTCTACATTGAGTTGTTTAAACTGGGAAAGGTCGAGTTACCATTGAAGGCAAGGTATATTGGGAAGCCAGATAAAATTCGGTTAATTAATTCTAAAAGACCGAAGCGTGCTATAATTGAAATTCAAAAATACATGCACCCGAAACCTTAACGCCTGACTTTCGTCTTTGGTCTTCAAGAATGATATGAAGTGAATGGAAAACTGCGTCGGATTCTTTAAATAGCAGAAATGTAATTTTTATGATCCGGGAAATATGTCGCAAGGATCAAGCAACTCCGTGACATTATTTCTGACAGCCATAAATGTCGAATCACGCGGAAAAAGTCGTGCTGGGGATTCTATCACGTTGACGGCTTCGTTATATTTTATTCGACGTGGGCTGGCACAATTATTAATTGCAGCTTGAAAGATATCACTGCTAAGGCAATTTAAAATGCATGTACGGGGTATTTCGAGCTCTCCGATGTACATTCCCTGCGAAAATTCTGGAGGCACTTATACAAATGATTTTCTAATTTAAAGTTAACACTCTCAGAGTTTCCCGGATTCTCGTACATTTTAATATCTTATCACGCATAGGGATTTGCTTATTTGACGATAAGATCCCGGTTCATCTCAATTCGCACAGCGCTCCGAAACTTTTCCCGGTTAGTGTACGCGTACAGCCGAGGACATTCGTTCAATAATTCACAAACAGCAGTGAATAATAACTTAATCTGCACGGCACGTTAAACGCGACGTGGCATTATATTATATCGATAACGCGACGTTAATACTTTCGACCGCTCATTTCGCTTTATCGTCGGATTAAATAACTCGTCACGACGCCGCCGTTGAAGTCGCGACGTGAAAATTGCCGGGCGGTGTATCGACAGCTACTCGATCGCCGCGATCCGATTGGATAGCTAAATATCTCTCTAAATTTCTGACGTAAAAACGGCTCGCCCCGGTATTTCATCGTCTCCTCCGCGGTTCGATGGGGCAGAAGCGAAGGATAACGAGTTTGTGTGTTTGCAGGAAGAATCGACGGATTATAGAAATTAGAGATTTATATCGTCCGCATTCGTTTCTTCCGATTCTTCACAAGCGTGTATGCGAAAGACACGCTGAAAGATGAATGGATCATTTGTAAATGCTAGCCGCGATTTATTGCATGCATAACAATCGTTAAAGAGGCATTCTTATTCTTTTCAAGTCGGATCGCTGCTTCGGGGGCGAAGGATCGATGAAGCAATTTGTAGGAGCGGATACTTTATGGGTGGTTTAAAGGACATTATAACGTTTCAGGTTTTCCGAACGCTCCTTGGGAACGCAGTTGCACATCGGATATCGCATCCACGGCGCGCTCATTAAAATACACAGTCTCTTTTATTTTCCGTGGAGTTCGCTGTTCAGAGATGACGGGACATGTCGAATTAAATAGAAAATAACGTGGAAATGTAACGGGGATAATCAACGCGGGAACAGCAACAGTGTAGGGGAGAGGTGCTATAAAAGGGACACTTTTGTTTAGCGTCCATTTCTGACAATGTCGTTATAGGTATTTAAAACAACAACTACATCGCAAGAAAGCGTGTTTATTTCCCTTCAATAAAAGTATATTGCAAACTCATCAATTGTAATAGAAAATAACAAAATCTTGGATTTTCAAAAAAGTGGGAAATGTCCCTTTTACGACTAGGTGGTTTTAAATGGGACAGTATAAGTCGTGAAAGGGACACGTTAATAAAAATAAACTTATTATGTATTACAATTATAATTCTAAATCTTAATGATACAAGACAACGAAATCTACGAAAAAATTAACTCTTTGTAGTATGAATCATCAATATTTTATTATTAATGACACATGGAACAGAAAAAATTGAATGTGCCTTTTATTCCGCATGACTCATTGGCCCATTTACCGCAAATTTACATACAACTGGTACAAATTTATAACGAGGGTTAATTTATTGCCACACATTTTCTTGACGATAAAGTTTGTCGCTTTGAATAGTCACTTTATTAATTCTTAAATTTGAAGCAATACGCCATCAACTAATAATTCATAATTTAAAACAATGTCATCTATGTATCAGATGATACACTAATAACTTTACAGGAAAGTATAATACATATAGTGTCCAGCAGTACATGTGTATGAGAGGGACAGCCATGAAACGGTCGTCCCATTTAAGACTTGTTATGCTGTCCCTTTTACGACTATAAGTGAGTTTAATATAAAATAACCGCAAAACAAAGAAAACAATTAATTAAGCTTATCTGTTAAGCGTTTTCGTTTCAGTTGAATACAGGCTATTTTAATGATATAACACTTTAACACTTTCTATATACCGTTAAGGAACTAGTTTCTGATCAGTTTAGAAGGTTTCCCGCTTTAATATTTATTTTTAACCTAATAAAACATTAAACCATAGACTTTTTTTATACTAAAAGTTGAATTAATGTTTAAACTTCAAGGAAAAATTTGAAAAAGTTGAAAATAAATATATAATTTAAATACTTATAAGGTATGGAATAATAAGGTGACTAGGAACTAGTTTTTAATCGTCTAAAACTAACAATACTAACTGCTTTCATAGACAACACATATATTTTTGAATTATCAATTTTTATGTTAGTAATTATTTCAAACAATTATTTATTGACATAAACTCAAAAGAACGATTTATTTCATGAACTGATCAAAAATTAGTGCCTGATCAAGAACTAGTTCCTTAACGGTATCTTAATCTCAGAAAACGACACAGAAAACCAACGAAAATTTCACTTTTACTGCCGAAAAACATCAACCGCGGATTACTACTCTGTTGCAAGTGACACCGCAGGGAAGTTTACGTCAAATGATTAGGCACTAGTGTTGCTATAAACAGGAAAATAACTTGCATGTGTAGGGTAAGCAGGCCAGTAGATGGACAGTTTAGCTGATTCCGAAGTTTACATCAAGGTGTTTCTTAGAAATATCTGTTGTATTAAAAAAAAATCAAAAGCTTTGCACGTAAAAATGTACAAATTTAAAGAAAAAAAATAACTGCAAGTAAAAAAATTAATGTATTTAAGGATAAAATGATGAAAATTCTACTCATAGCCCGTATCACAAATAGATGGACGATAGGGCTAGCAGATGGACAGTTCAGAACCAATAGATGGACTGGTGTCTGGCTAGACGAGTAAAAGACTTATTAGCTATTGTAGGTACCTAGATTTCATCAAAATTAAAAACGTATGGAGTCTTCATTGCCAGAAACCGGTGCCACAGGTTATGGGCCCAGACCGCAAATAAAGTTAGGTTATGTCTAACCTAAAGTGGCCAGACGTCACGGATCGTGTGGGGCTGTCCCGAATTTGAATTGTTTGTCCCGCATTGAAAACTGTCTTGGAAAGTGTCCCGGATTGGATATGTAACCTTTTTAACATTTTCTTAGTGGCACAAAGTAAAAATATAGTATATCCACTCGTTCCTTTTCTAATATCATCCAAGGCTCTATTTAGATCATTACACGTATATTGATGTACGGTATATTTTTTTTAATGCTTGCCATCTAAATAAAAAAAGAAAAATAAGATACCTACAAGTAAATGTGTAAACTGTTTGATTATTTAAAAAAAACGGCTTCAAAAGGTTTAATTCCATTCTGTCCATCTACTGCGACAAGGTTAGAAAATCCATATCAGTACATGGACAGTCATTTTTATAAGTTCTATCGTTTTATTTTTCTTTGTTCACGCGTTTATACATAAATTGTTAATATTAGAATGCAATCATCTATTGCATACCTCTGTACAATACATCCAAATACGTTTTTTATTAACTTTAAGGCACGCGATGCTGAGCAATAGCTAATAATAAAAGAGTGACTCGCGCATGGTGGCGTAAAATCATACAAATACATTTTTCGCATACAAAATTTTTTTTTCGATAAATATGTTAATGTTTTATAAAACAACAAACGTTTTTCCTACAAAATAAAAAAAACAATAATATAGATTAAAACTCTAGTTCTTTCAATATTAACGATTAACCAACGATTCGTCCATCTACTGGGCCCCGTCCATCTACTGCCCTGATTACCCTAATGCGTTTAGAATTTTGGAAATTCGATTTGTCCCATTTAAGACGTGTCCCCTTTATAGCACCTATCCCCTAATCGAAGTTTTTCTATTTACCGACGCAGGTTTCGTGAATGTTAAAAATACACTACACAGCGAATCGGACATGTCTACAAACTCCGGTCTGCGCAATCATATTGAATACAATATAATTGTAAATCTGAACGCGATGCAATCGTTACTTTCGTTTCCAACTTTGCTCACCTCGACGTCGATATCCTTTCGATGTTCTTCCTGTTTTCAATAGTTCTTGAGTATCCGCGACTTCTTTCCTTAGCAATGTTCCTTCAATGACCACGATTGCGGTAGCCAGGAGGACATCGCGAAATTGGGATCAGAACGTCGGCAGCCCGATTATTTCCGAGCGTCCAAGGGTTCCGCGCCAGTGCGCGTTCCTTTGTTAATTAGAGTGGAACTGGATCGCGATACACGTGAGCGAGGAGAAACGGGATATAGACTCGAAGACATGCAGGGGGTACAAGGGTATAAGGGTAGGTTTTCCTTCACGCGACTGGACGCAACGTAAAGAATTTCTAAGTCGATTTTCTCGAAAATGAAGGGCAATATCAAAAAATTTTATTGCTTTTTCTCGACTCATTTACTTGTTATAAGTCGAAAAGGAACAGTAACTTTTTTTGATATCGCGCTTCATTCTCGAGAAAATCGACTTTGAAGTTCTTGGAAGTATAGGAAAACCCACCCTTTGGACAACTAAAATGAACGGTTTCTTTTGGGTTCGATTGAAGGACGACTAATAACTCATACCATATTGTGGATATAATACGCGTTTTAAAATAAGGAAACCTTGAAAAGATTAAATATTGATATATTTAACAAATATCAACTGTGTACATTTTTCCTGTTATATATCAGGAATTATAATTCTCTAAAGAATGATTAATAAAATGTTTTACAGCTTTGCGATCTTAACGAGCGAGTTCCACCTTGTGGAGAAAAGTGTTTTGTAGGTTCAGTTAAAATTCCAAATAAAAATATTGATCCGTTCCCGGCTTACGATGTTCACCGTCTTGACGCGCAGCGTCCACTTTGGCGCTTTGTATTTCCTTCAATTTTTAATATTTTCAAGGTTTCCTGGTCTTAAAGCACGCGTTATATCCACAATAAAGTATTGTAAAACATGCAAATAGTATGAGTTATTAATCATCCTTTAATCCAACCCCAAAGAAACCGTTCCTTTTAGGCGTCTAGTACCTTTGCACCCCCTAAGGGGTAACACCACTCTAGAGGCAGAAAAAAATACCTAAATTTGACAATTTATTTTGGGAGTATGACAAACGGAATAGAATTCCTTTTCAGGGAGTTTATTTAATACATATTGAAGTACGAAAAACAATTTTTTTTATTTTCATTTTTATACAAAATGGTGGCGACAGAGCCCGTCGTCGAAAACAGTTTTTTTTAAAACACCGCCACGGGAGGACGGATTTCTCGGCATGTATGAGTCCTGGAACAAAAAACAAAAAAAATTATAATCTATATACAATTGGCTTTGGAAGTACGTAGCCGTTTCTTTTTTAAATCAATTTTTGTGGAAGTGGTGCACTTTTTAAGAAATGAATCGATTTTTTGCCCTAAAAATGAGCATTAAATTGTTTATAAAAGAAAAAGTTTACATTCAATCAAAAAACAGCTACGTACTTCCAAAGAGAATATTGTTGTGAAGCTACTGTAAAAATTTCAAATCGATCCATGCAATAGTCTCCGAGAAATCCGTCCTCCCAGTTTGAAAAAAGTGGTTTCGAGAAAAACGCGTTTAAAGTTTTATGAACACTTTAATCCTTGAAATTTTTGTTTACCTCTAATCTGCGATGCCTGCACCATACATTTGGCCATCCAGGTCGAAGTTCGTCTCCTCCTCTTCCTTCCTAGATGCTTTTAAGGATATTCGATTTTTTTTAAATCCTAGAGTGGTGTTACCCCTTAACGGAGGTTTGCGCCTTGTTGGGCCGCAAAATAGGTAATTCTTTGTGAATTTTTTATACGCAAACGGTTCGACAAATTAATTTAACATTTGGCAGGCTATTTTACTGTATCTTGAACTATTGTTCTGAATTTTTGTAACAGACGCGGTAATAAATCCACTCGAATTAATTTGTCGAACCGTTTTTGTATAAAATATTCACAAGGCGCAAATCCCCCTTAAGCCGCGATTCCACGCGCGTAACGAGCAACCCATTCGCTGCCCAATGAGCTAGCAAATTATAGGAGAAGCCGTGCATCACCCCCAATTACACGCAAATTACTTCCCGAATGAAGAAGTCAGGTGACGCGGGCTCGTTCCGAACGAAGAAAATTAAGTTCGCCCGAAGTGAATTCGTAGATGGGAACTGCCGTTGGGTATACAGATCGCATTTAGATCGAAGCGGGAATAGACGGCTCGAATTTCAAGAGCGCCGTTCCCGTTCACGTTCCTGATAACAATAAACATCACGCCAGGATGGAGTAGCCGCGGCGAGGAAATTGTGATCGGAACATCGGCAGCTGCTCGATCATTCCCGATCGCCCCCGAGACTCCGGTATTCGTTCTTCCGTTGATTATCGCGGCGCTCGATTACGCTGCACGCGAGCCGGGAAAGATAGAGGGCGAAATCGAAGGAGAAAGGATGAGCGATCATCGCGCGGTAACCACGGGCTATTCTTCGGCGAGGAACTTCCCCGAGTCATTTTTCACGGGATCGAAGTGCCGGCGGAAGGCTTGCCATATCCCCCTAAATTAAACAACTACATCCTCGGCGTCTGGCCGGCAACGAGGCGAGAGGAGTGAAGCTGGCCGAGGGAGAAAGAAAGGGGCACCACGCGGCTATCGCGGTTGCGAGTGACGTAAACGAAAATAAAGAGGCGTCACCGAGTTTCTGATTACTTGGAGCTTTCTTGCGCCGGAGCCGCGCACCACTGGCGGAGGAAAGAAGGGGTCGCTGCGGAGTCCGGGGGGGGACGAGACGCAGCGTGAAAAGGAATACCGGCTGCGCTGGGAGAATAGGGGATGGTGGGCGGAATTCAAAAAGTGCAGGCAGCTTTCTCTGGCGTTTATTTAAGCAAGTTTCCACCGCGGACGCGCCACTCGGTGATTACAATGACGGGGGGATCGTAACGACGCGGAGGCGGGAATCGTTTGTACACCGAGGCTTATTGTCAGTTTGGCAAGCAGCGTTGGGTTACGTGCTTTGGGATGTGAGGATTTGGGTAATTAGTCTGCCGGTAATTTAGAACGACTTTGCTCCTTGTGGGAGAGTGGTGGACCTATTGTGGATGTGAAGGGTCTTCCAATAAGGGCGCTCATCTTTAAAATTGAACGAAAGGAGGTGTATGTGAGGCATGGCGGAAATCTTTATTACGGATTTAAGTACATTCAATGCTATTGAGTGCTATTATGTTTTAAGAATAACATTGTTCAAATGGCCTCCACGGCTTCGATTGCAATTTTGGACGATTCTTCCATTTAAATCACTACTGGCTTATTCGATTGTGGCCGCGTGCCTTCGACTAATAGTCGACGTCACATGGTTGGCGATTTTTTCGCGAATATTTTTATAAGTTGTTAATACGACTTAAGGGGTTACACCACTGTAGAATTTTCAAAAAAAGAAAAATTTATTTTTTGTTTAAAAGGTGTTTTAGGGTCTTAAAAATAATATTATGTGGTGCAATTGTATGGTGCAGGCATCGCAGATTAAAGGTATATAAGAATATAATATGATTTTACAGTACTTAAAACTTTAAACGCGTTTTTCTCGAAACCACTTTTTTTTAACTGGCCGGAAACACCGATCGATCTGAAAAATTTACAGTATATTCAAAATTCATATTTTTTTTTTATAAACAATTTTGTGACGATTTCTTTCATGAAATTTTAAACTTTTTTTTCAAACATGCACTATTTCGCGAAAAATCAATATATCGAAAAAATCCTACGTACGTCGCTGGAGAAAGCAATTTTTAATATACTGTAAATTTTTCAGATCGATCGGTGAAGATTTGTTCGAGTTATGTTTCCGGCCAGTTAAAAAAAGTGGTTTCGAGAAAAACGCGTTTGAAGTTTTAAGTACTGTAAAATCATATTATATTCTCATATACCTTTAATCTGCGATGCCTGCACCATACAATTGCACCACATAATATTATTTTTAAGACCCTAAAACACCTTTTAAACAAAAAAGAATTTTTTTATTTTTTTGAAAATTCTACAGTGGTGTAACCCCTTAAGGCATGGCCACGCTACGGGTTCCAGTCGAGAACATTTCTGTTTCGTGAGGAAATATTACTGCGGCCAAATCCCCGTCGTCTCAGCTTTAATAAAGTCATAATAATTTACCAGCAATCGATGACTGACGATAAGAATAACTTTAATATTGCACACGTATCTGAAAATCAAATCTTCCTGCTTACTGCAGCTTTACATTCAATGAAGTCTCCCGCTTTTGAAGACAGTACAATTGCAATTAACCTTTTCAGTAAAAGTATCTCGATTTATTGTCACTCGTTATATTTCCGTAGATGCACGTGCATTATTCACGCACTGGTGGCCGAAAAAATTAGCAAATGTTCTTCAAACGTTGCTCTTTTAAGTGCAAAAAGTTCTATAAAAATATATGCTTCCGCTTTTTCCAAAAAAATTCACAAACATTCGCCTCCTTCCGACCGTCTGACTAGGTATAACCCCTTAAATGCACTGTATCTTGGGAACGGCCTATAATTGGCACATAGGTGGCGCCCCGTTAGTTTCGATATTTGTTGAGCTCGGGAAAGACTAACACCGAAGCGTCAGCGCTGGAGGAATTGGTAACGCGGCTGCCTAGTGCGCAGAGCACCCGCAGATCCTGCCTGCTCATTAGGGTGGAGTGAAAAAAACTTTTTTTCGATGATCAAATTCTAATAGTGCGGAAAAGTTGTCTACTTGGCCCGATGAAACGTGTAAAAAATTTCAGCTCGATCGGGTAATTTCTTCTGTATGCACCAAAGGCCTTAACTTTCAAACTTTTAGTACAAAACTTAAAATTTAAAAAAACAAAAAAAAAATATAAAATACAAAATACATAAAAAAAAGCAATAAAATTATTTAAATAAATATAAAATACAAAAAACAAGGAGCCCGACGTACAGCTACCTCCACGTGGTGGGTTCTGGGCCACTTGTTCCGTTAGGAAAGTCAGCGAAGAGCTGCATTTTTTGATAGTTTACAGTGCCGACAGGCCGTTCCTATCGTTCCGAAACCAGCCACGGGTGTTTCTTTGCTTCATTTACGCAACAAATATAGTTCTGGGTAAAAAAAAGGTAGAATCCACCAGCTGAAGAAAGTTGCACTTTCTTAAGTTTTGTACTAAAATTTTGAAAGTTAAGGCCTTTGTTGCACACAGAAGAAATTATCCGATCGAGCTGAAATTTTTTACACGTTTCATTGGGCCAAGTAGACAACTTTTCCGCACTATTAGAATTTGATCATCGAAAAAAAGTTTTTTTCACTCCACCCTACTGCTCATCCCACCACCCGAGGCTCTCTTTTTCGCCAACAATTTGTGCATCCTATAGCGGGACACCTCGCGCAGAAATGTTACAACCACCCCATGCGCAAGGAACATATCGCACGCGTCTCCCTTATCACGCTCGAAGAATCTGCATCCTCACCAATTCTCACCCTGCACACCCTCTCCTTTATCCCGCTCCTTTCTACTTACCCAAGTTGTTTTTCCACCACCATGCCTCCATCTTCGGGACGTTCTCTACGTCCAACGAATCCAGCTCGCGACACCCTCGTTCCATCGGGGAGTCTCGAGAAAACTTTCGGAGACAACCTGCGGCCGCCGATGCCGTCGGTGGAGGGGTGGAAGCTCGAGGGTGTGCAGGCGCACGGACACGTGGGCCGACACCGATGCGCGCCAAGTGCATCCTCATCGCGCGTGGCGAGATGGATGGCGGGGCGGATGAGGCGGACGCGCCTGGTCCCCGGGAAAAGAGATCGAGGAGCGCGCGCGGTTTCAAAACGGCGTCGAGTGTATTACGATTTTTAATTACGAAGTTTTCGCTTTTTGTCTAACGAGCACAATTGGTAAAGCCGGGCGCGATGTCGCGGCTCTCGGACAATGAGTCGCGAGGGGTGAACCGCCGGGGGGTGGGGTGAACGCGGGCGGAAGGAAATGTTCCAGAAGGAACATAGCGTGAGGAACGAGGGACGGGCGGCGGAGAAAGCGGCAGGCTCCGTATAACGGACGTTTTGTAAATAGAGCCCCGGCTCGTGGATTTGTTTCGCGTTGGAATCTCTTTTTAGAGGCGCCAGACAAGGTACGCGTAGTTTTAACGGGAATGTCTTGGCCGCGCTGGCGGGGACAATGCGCGATGGTTGCGCGAGTCGTACCCAAAGTAATGTCGCGGTTTATAATCGGAAGTGGCGAGGATTGAATAAAACGAGAGAGAGAGAGAGAGGGTGGAGGCAAGCCGGGCGCATTTTGTAATGCATACGTTGTATGGGGATGGGGCGACATCTAGGTCAGGCAGGTTGTTATTCCTTGCGGTGCCCGCTAACGATTGTGGACCGTTGCGAACGCTTTGATAGTTCTCGCGTAGTTTTTCCCCACCCGGGCCACGGCCGAGATCGCCGCTCCAATTGTTCGCGAACAGCGATATAGTAGGTATTCGGATTCCGTGTATTCCGGGGCAACGGTATTTTTGCTGGTGTTTGCGGAACGTATCTGCCCACCTGCTCCCTCCAGCGAGCCTTCAGTTTACGACTCGACGCCATTAACGGGCGTTAAGGCGGAAACTGCTTATTGCTTTCGACTGTGACGTGATCGGGGAATATACGACGCGTCACTTCAATTTGGATTCTTCGTTAGATCGTTGTGTCATCGGAGCAGGAAGCTCTATTTTACAGAGAATGTGTAGATGTGGTGGTTAAGGCTGCCGTCTCATTTTTGTTATGGTCCGAATCGATCGAAGCGTCCCCAGTAAACAAACGGACCCTAATGAAACTACTGCGGTCGATAAAAAGAACTTGTACAGAGATGACATCTCCAGGTACTCTGGGTAGACGAACTTTTGACGCATAGTTGTCTGTTCTCTTTGTCTCTGCCGCGCTGTTGCCACAGAGTTCTCTCTTTCTATCGAGAAGTCTTGAAGCAATACGGCACGAGAGCGTCAGAACCTCGCTGAACGTAGCAATAATGAAAGATAGAGAGGTCCGGGAGTGTAAGAAGGAAAGATGGAAATATACCAAACTTGACACAATTTGAACTATCAGATTACACATAAAATTTATTTGCAGAATTGAAAGCCCGTTTCGTTCAAAGTAGTTCGATTTAAATTATTTTCTGTCAATTTAATCGGCAGAATCACTTTCATATTGATACGATGAAAAATAAAGAAATTTTGTTTCTGCATAATCGATGATACATCGCCGAGCAACTCCAGGCGACAGGTTAGACGGGTGAGCGATACAATGTCGCTCGGCTCAAGCTTCGGGGGACCTCAAGAATGAAGGCCTTCGATTAAAAAAATTATTTGTGGCCGACGGATGAATTCCCGTCGAATAAACTGATTCATCCGTGGCGTTTCAAATAAAACTAACTCTGGGTTATTTTTACTCGACGACAAATAAAGATAAAGTCTCTTTAATTTGATAGTTTATTTCAATAATTTATGAAACAATACTAATTTGCGTATCAATATCCCTTCTGAACTTCGCATTTCTGTAAGGACACTGGGCATCGCTCGCCGTCTTGGAATAGAAGGCGAGGTCCAATAGGATGCGTAAGGGATACAATGTAAATTCCTGGCGTTCTCCCGATTAAAATCGTGTCAAATGTCATGTAAATCGGACTATTTTTAACGATGTTAGCTTGGGGCCATTTTCATCGGGACGACGGAATCGGTTGAAGCCATTTTCGCAAAAATCTGATGCGAAATGTAGAACGTGAAATTCGTCACTTCCACGAAACTCAGCGAGGCGCGGCATATTCACGGCATTACCTTTAGGACTCTAGCGAGATAATCACGCTGTACAAACAGCGTATTAGTCAAAAACATTTTTATAATAAAAAGCTTATTATTTGTGACTGAAAATAAAAGTGTCAACTATTGGTACACTGTCAACAGTTACCCTATATTTAATTACCAAGTACAGTTCTAGAAATAATCCGATTTATACCGTGCTTGAACTCATTTTAATCTGGACAATCTCAGCAGTATGTTAATAAATAGTGAAAACGTCACGTTTTACAATTTATTAATACATAATCCACCGCAAGCAACAGTGTATGCCTCTCGAACCGAAATCAGAAGCTGCCGCCGAACAGCCCAAGTCTTCACGCTCAAAGAGAGATCGCGCCGGTTCGGGTAAACACGCTGCCGAAAGTTGTTTGAAACCTTCAAATAAAAGTCGAATAAACTACGGTTAAAGATCGAATAAACAAATTATTCTTCTTCGAATAAAAAAATTATCTTTCGTCGTCGAATGAATTCACTTTGGTTCAGAACGGATAAACATAAAGTATCTTTTATTGGAGTTTATCAAGATATTATCTTTGCCCATCTCTGTTCTTCAGCCGCTTCGTCGTGATTCATTCAAGCCTCCGTGACGACAAAATAGTAATAGGGGAAATGCGGCAACAACGCGATCTGACTCTCGATACGTATCGGCAACTATGTCTTTCCTACATTTATCGGCTAGCTTGGACTTCCACCGGTTCTGGTGGTACATGGCACGAATATACCATCAGCGCCGGTGACGGAGGAACCTTGAAGCTTCATTCTGTCATTTTTCGGGCTGTCCTGAGTACACGATTCATAAATTCATTATTATTTCAACGTACGGTGCTTATTAGCATTCAAACGCACCGTTCCACCCTGCACTGATGTCTACTGGAGGCAACTATACCCGCAAAAACTTTCTTCTTGCCGATTCCAGGACGAAAGATGGTTGAAACGGTTTGTTTACTACATCGCGTATACGCAGGGTCGGCGAAACCACTGTGCAAGTTATACGCCGCATAAGGGCGCCAGCCGAAAGTGGTGCTAAAAAACTATATCACACGCTTATAATAAAGGAATCCAACTCCCACATAAACAAAATGTAAATATATTTCTTTTTTTATTGCATCCAGTGCAAACAGGTGCAAAAATTTGGGGGCGCCAAAAATTTTCTTGCGTACAGGCGCCAGCTAACCTCGCGTCGGCCCTGCGTACACGTCACGCTGGTGCTACGTGGCTCGACTATACCAGTGGCGCCACCAACGGAGAAGTCTTGAAGCCTTATTCTGTCAGTTTTCGTGTCATAAATTCATTATTATTTCAACGTGCGATGCTTATTAGCATTCAAACGCACCGTTCCACCCTGCACTGATGTCTACTGGAGGTAACTATCCCCGCAAAAACTTAATTCTTGCCGATTCCAGGACGAATAATGGTTGAAAAGGTTTCGCGTATACGGACACGCTTTTCCTAGCTTGTGTGAGCGTACGCACACATTCAAGGCCCGCCGAGACGGCAGCCTTAAAAAGGAGGATCGAAAATGACAGCTTCATATTTGGGTAGAAACGCTCTGGGTATTGGTGGCGCGGTTTATTCCGGGAAGTCCTCTAATTCCGCGTAATGGAATCTGTGCTATAGCTTTTGCCTTTTAACTTGTTTTGCTAGTCTTTATATTTTAAACGCTTCCTTTTCTCTTGCCGCGTATATATTTGATAATAGACGTCGATACCGTCCGAAGCCTGTCTAATGAAATTGTTGAACTCTTCTGCTGCAGGTGGCATGGCTTCGCGTCGACACACAGACTATCCTCACGATCGCAACTCACGTTATCACGAAGAACCATCGGATCGCTGTGACACATAGCGGTCATCGGACCTGGTCCCTCCACATCAAAGACACGAAGGAAACGGACAGAGGATGGTACATGTGCCAACTCAATACTGACCCGATGTCCAGCAATACTGGGTTCCTTGAAGTAGTTGGTAATTACACGTCAACCCTTAGAGATATTTAGCAAACGAAATTCATTATTCAAGTTGCAGTTATCTGTTAGTAACAGAATCGGTTTGGAAGCTAATTTCACTGTACAAATTACAGGCTTTTAGTGATTTTTTTTTAGATAAGCGCTTGAGTTGGTACTAATGACATTCAGTAGATATACTGGTTTATTGTTTAAATATTCATACAATAATGGAAATTACTTTTCGATATTGAATTTGATTATAAAGGTGCGAATCGAGACAAAAATCTCAGCAATAACTGAATGTAAATAATGGATATTATCATCATTTTCTTCTAATTTTTTGCGATTCGTAATCTTTTTCTTATATTTATATTATTTTCTTCTATTTTTGTGATTTATTTCATAATACTCTTCTTCGTCCTCGACTTTTCCATGTACTTGGCAATCTTTTTATGGGGCGGAAATAGTCGCGACAGATAAGATTTTTGAAACTTGCCCCGCGAGAGTCTAATTTCGTGAAACTGATGACAAAATAATTGAAAAATAATAAAGTAATGAAACAATCGTCTCTTGAGAGTAAAGTCTCATGTGAGACACGATATTTTTCTCTGATCGTGGATTTGTACTTTTAATGCAATATTAAATGTATTGAGTGGTAAATCGTTTCGAAGTATCCAGCAACAAGTGATTTTGCGCCAGATTGTGTGCTGTATATATAAACTTTGCTGCTTTCAGTAGGATTTCGCTAAACTACTTTCTACGTCACGTTACGTTAAATTTATTTCCCCCCATGATCGCGAGTTTGCTCGAACTACATCAATGTATCAGGAAGCACAGAAAGGTGACGTAATTACTAAAATACTTTTATTTATCATAACGCATTACTTACCGGCAGCCGATTAATAGTCCGGCGTTTGTCGACCGGTTGACTAAAAATCGACTGTTTCTTAGACCTGTTAGCAGCGGTAGTAGAAAAATCGTTATACACATTCACACCGGTAAGGTGAATGTCCCAATTTCTGCTCATTTAAGAGGTTACTCGTCATAAAGAAGGTGTACAAAATTTGTTTGTGATCAATAGTTTTAGAGTAATTGATTAATTCTTTAATCATAAATCCACCAATTCCAAAACTATTTAAGAAAGATATTTCAAGATGTTTAACTATTAGTAATTTGTAATTAAATACAATGCAATAAATGTCCGTATTTCTGCTCACGAAAAATAGCGATGTACTATTACCGGGCGAAAAGAAGACTGGTAGCAGGCAGGCTCGGGCTGTGCCGTCCGCCGCTGTGACGATTGGTCGATTCACCTATTTGGGCACACTTTTAAAGACGCGGCACACGTATTTTGTTTATTGGCTGAAGTAGGCACAAACATTGTCGCACCGCGCGACGAAGAGAGCGAACGAAACACATCGAGACCGAGTGGGATAGAGCGATCTGACCGACGATCGCCAAAGCAATAGCGTAGGCATCTCACAAGGAGAGTATTTTAGGTGTCCGCCTCCGATCATCTTTATTTTTGGATATGTTATAGAGGACCGAAAAATAAGAAATACGTGTTTTTTTATTTTTCCCCGTTTTCATATTTGGGGGGTGAAAACTGCGTTCAAAGTTAGGGGTGAAGAATCATTTTTGTGGACTTTTTGAAAATCTGGTGAGTCAGTCATATTTCGCATTCAAAGACACAAAATTCGTCCATTGACACTATTCCCCTATCTCTAATAGTTCTCGAGATATTCCACAAAAATGAGTTTTTAACCCTAACTTTGAACGCACTTTTCACCCCCCCCCCCCCCCCCCCCCCCCCCAAATATGAAAACGGGGAAAAATAAAAAAACACGTATTTCTTATTTTTCGGTCCTCTATAACATATCCGAAAATCAAAATGATCGTTGGCGGACACCTAAAATACTCTCCTTGTGAGATGCCTACGCTATTGCTTTGGCGATCGTCGGTCAGATCGCTCTATCCCACTCGGTCTCGATGTGTTTCGTTCGCTCTCTTCGTCGCGCGGTGCGACAATGTTTGTGCCTACTTCAGCCAATAAACAAAATACGTGTGCCGCGTCTTTAAAAGTGTGCCCAAATAGGTGAATCGACCAATCGTCACAGCGGCGGACGGCACAGCCCGAGCCCGCCTGCTACCAGTCTTCTTTTCGCCCGGTAATGTACGTATTTCTACTCACCATTTGTACCAATTTCTGCTCACATAATATGTTGCCTTTTCAGGTTAAAGTAAGTTACATCTTCTATGGAGAGGTTTTATAACACAACAGTAAAGCATAAAATAATGATAGACAAAAAGTAAAATGCCTTCGAATAGAAATAGAGGTTACAGCATACATTGAATTGTGAGGTTATGTTACTAAAATTTTGGTAAGTAGAAATGCGGACATGAGGGTGATTCACTTGACCCTAAACCTACTCACCTGTTTTCTACTTAAAAAAATTAAAAATAGTACAAAAATCTAAATCCAGAGCACAATACGGTATTTGTTTTTGTTATTAAATAAGAACTTTTACTGCAAAAACTATTTTCTGCCAAATTATCGAATACCAATAGTGACCCTGTTCCTTAGCACAACCAACTAGAACACGATCGAAAAATCATGAGTCTCTCGTTTTAAAAGTTTTTCGTTGCTTATGCTGCACTTTGGTTAGCCCCAACCTCGTGCAACACTCGTGTAAATGTTCAAATAATTTGGAATTATTTTGTTGCAACTATAGTACAAGCGTAACGCTTATAATAATAAGAAAAATACGAAATGAGCAGAAATGGGGACATGAGCAGAAATAGGGACATTTACCTTACTGTCTACAATAACAGTATTTCACTTCTTTCTTCAAACTTGTTATAACAATTTTAACCCTCAAAATCTCCCCCGCGTTGATTAATTCGCTACCAGTAATTAATGTGTTAAAGATTCTAGTGAATGCAATACTGGACGATTTTGGCACCGTTTTCTTTCACGCTTCAAAGCTCTCCATGAAGATGGTATCTGTTTCTCGGGAGGACATAGAATACAGTCCGTTTCTTCCGGCAGAAACGATATTCCAAAGCAACCCCACTAAAACCCCTCCCATTAAGTCTAACAAACTCTCCACTTCCTTTCGACGAGAGACACAAAGAGCACTCCAACTCCAATGACCACCGCGGCAGTGTGTGTCGCTCAATTTCAGGATCCCCAGTGTCTAACCAAGATGGCGTCCAACGTGCAACCTCCCCGAGAACGCAGCGCCTTAAAACCCAACGAACGCAGGTCCGCGTTTAATAATACCCCTGTCTCGCAGATTTTACCCAATACCCCCAGCCGGATCGCAGTACATCGACCGAGGGCAGCAACGGCGAGACACTTGCAGGGCGAGTCGCCCGTTCGCAGCGGCTGGTCGAGCTTGTATCCCGCGTACCCGGAAGCTCGTGGATCCTCGACCGGCTCTTGTGAAACTCGACCAAGAGCAGGCGGACTCAGCGTTTTCCGTGTGTGCACGTTAACTCTGACGCCAGTGCCCCGCGGAACACGTCCCACCCTGGCGTGGCGCATCCTTCTTCCGCGGCTATGCATCAACTGATCCCTCCGCGGAACTTTCTTGGCACTTGGTACCAGCGTTCCTGTTACCGCCAACTTGTCAAACTTCCCCCAACTTTCCCTGCCCTCCCCCCTCGACATCCACCGCGCGGTGTCGCTGGGAGGCCGTGATTGCAGCCACGAGACACCGATATTTAATCCTTGATTATTTTCCCAGGCAGTTTGCGCCCTGTCCCGGGTATCGTCGGCCCTGGACTTCTAAACTTGCGCGGCGGGGCTAAATTAAAGACGCGCGCGCGGTTTAATATCGTCTAGACGCTTCATTATGCGAGCGGGAGCGGGCAGGTTGGTTATTAAGACGTTTCCGTTTCGGATTAGTTTAGTCAACGGAGTGGCGGAGGCTAATTATCGCGAGGACGGCGCACAGTGGTTTAAAGGCGGAAAAAAACCTCAAAAAATCATGTCACAATTTCGTATTGTTTTTATAGGTATGTTTTCTTGTCGGTTATGTACTGGTCATTTCCTGTCACTTAGCCTCTAAAACCGATTACAAGTGCGGGAAAACTCGCACTAAAGAAGTATGCCCAAAATTTCTACATATCACTAAGTGGACCTGTTTTTTCCGGAGTAGTTTTATTACTCATTTTTACATAGTGTAGGACAAAAAGAGGCAGAATTGAAACTGTTTTCAGAATATAACAATATCTCAAAGAATACAGAGGTGTTTTAGAAATCACCTTTTTTTTCAGGTACCTCCGTCTACCTCCGCAACGACACTTGAAAGGTTTGAAAGTACATATTTTGAGGTACAATTCCCATTAAAAATTTTCACCGTTCATCACCGTCTATCACCGTCTGTACCGTATGCAAAATGATTATATTGAAGAATTAAAACGATCATTTTACGTACTTTGTTTCGACAAATTTGTCTAAACATTGTACAAGTACAAAATCCGTTCAAAAAACGAATATTTAAAGTTAAAAATAAATTAAATAATTAAAAAAAAATTCAGAAAAAAATTTAAAAAACGCATATTTTGATTCTCTACAGCTTTTCTATTGGACAAAAGTACATTGAGGCAGAATATGAAACAAAAATAATGAAAAAATATTGAGAAATGCTGAAGTTATGAGTTTTTTCCACTTTCTCCTCTATGCGTCGGACCACTGTGCGGCGGTTAGGGAGTGTGCCGCTGCGTTTTGCCGGGGGTGAACGTGTTTTGGATTCCTCTTAAAGAGTGACACATGGTGGTGACGGATCGAATTCTGCATTCTGACAGGTCGCAGTAGTCGAGGATTGGGTTTAGAAGCTTTTCTGCAGTCTATGCACGAGTTAATAACCGGATGATCGTTTAAATTAGTGTACAGCGCTTATGGGATCGAGGTATTTTGAAAATGTCTCTGTAATAAACCCTGATTCGCCAGCGAGTTGTTAGGGCTCCGCGGAGTCGGTCAAGCCGCGGGACTCACGCCCGCGCGAGCCCTCGGAAATATCATAAAATTTCCAAGCCGCGTTTCCACCTCTCTGCCGAAGAAGTAGATTTGGAGAGCTCGTCGCGATCAGCAGCGTTTAAAGTAATGATCAAAACTCCACTTCTAAAATATTAACGCCCTTTGGAACATTAAAATCTGTAGGTAAGAGAGGGGAAAAGGGGGATTAATGTCACCACGACTGAAGTGATTAAAGAGCTTTAGAAACGTAAAAGAAAACAGGATTTTATTCTTTAAATAAATTCTTGTAATCACCTAATGAATTTTATTGAACTTGCATTAGAAATATTTTTATTCCAAGTCCGCTGGTGAGACACTCCCGCTTTTGTAAAAACACTACTTTCACCTGGATCGGTTCACTCTTCAATAAAAATAGCAACCCTCTAATACATGTTTAGCCGCGACGGTATTAGACGACGCAGCAATAGGAGGCACGCGAAGAAGACAGCAGATTTATCAAAAACGTTTAGCGCGGGTGCTTTGGACACAGTGCAATCAAGGTAGCTGCCACTGGACGAGTCTGTCCGCCAAGATAGAGACACCTGAACGGCGCGGCGGCGGTGTTCCACCGGTGGTGGGATTTGTGGCAGCGGGATGCAAATGTATGTAAAGTGTACACCGCGCACCGAAACTTGGAGGGCGATTGTACTCTTGGCGAGCTATTAAACACCTTCCTGGCGACTCGTGCCCCCTCGCCTTAATAACTGGCCGGCCTTCCCACGGCTTGCAAGGAGCCCATTTGCCAGTCGCTGAGCACGGCAGTACGCGTGCTGCGGGTGTATGGTTTAGCCCGGCGGTGGCCCTTCGTTAAATTTCTTCTTTATCGGTCGTAACGATCGTTCACGGAGCGTTGTTCGAGGCGTGAGAATGGCGGTCGGGGGCGGGCCACCCCTGCAATTTGTTTATTCCCTACCAACTCCCTTTCGTCCGCGATTTATCGACGGCTCCGGGCCGAGGCGCTCGTTGCTCGCGGGCCCGATGCGTCACTTTGCCCGCGGCTTTGCATAAATTGGCCGGTTCCGGGCCAGCTTTATGTCTGCGCGGGGCCACGCGACCGTGTTCTTCCTTCCTCTTCGCCGGGGACGCGCGCTCGCAAATAAGTTAGCGCGACTGTTTCTGAGGGTTAATTAGATACCTTTCGCGGCGATGCCCCGGCCGCGAACGCGCGATTAACTTTCGAATGAGATTCCTGGAATTCCATTAGCCGATGGACGAGGCAACGCGCGGCCCTTAAGCGTGCCGCGAAGCATAACTTCCGGTACACGGAGTCCCGGGGCCGCGTGCATGGGCGTAAAGCTGAGCGTTATCGCGCGCAGCCCTCGTTAAATTCCTTGTTTATCGTTGAAACGTTACCCTACTTGACCGTCGCACACTCCGAAATAGCCTGTTCTCGCTTTCGCGCCTTCGATTGGTTAATCGCCCACGGGGAACGCGAGTTTTACGCTGCGACCGGTGGAAACGCGAAATGATTCTGCTGCGGGTTGTTTAGCTTGGCACTTACAGTGTGACTGTAAAGGCACAGGGTGCAGGGGAAGAAGTGGGGAAGATTGAGATAAAAGGGAGTTGGGACCTTTTGTTCTTAGAATTTTAGGGTATTTGTTTAGTTACATTCGATTCTTTGAGTTGTCTTCAATTTTTTAGAGGTCTTTGACTAGTATAGAATGCTACAGAACAAAGTGAGTAGATTACAAAGTAGCTAAACTCTTCAGGGGTTAGAACACCTTGGACAGGTCAAGTAATATCTCATCTTTGGGAATTTATTTCTATGTGACAAAAAAAGTTTAGTTAAAAAAAAATTGTATATATTATTCAAAGATGTCTCTGTCTTCATTGAAAAAATTTTATGGATAAAAGTGGTTTTGTCACCTAGAAATAAATTCCCAAAGATGCGATATTTCTTGAGCTGGCCAAGGTGATCTAACCCCTTAACAGATTTTTTTAATTATTTCTGCATTATTTTACCCACGCTTGTAGTCCATTTTATGAGAAGGGACGTAACAAGTATATGACAAAGATTATGCCATGGTTGTAGCGCAGGAATTGAGGATAAAAAAGGTGGGGAAGGTTTCCTTTACCGCCTCCTTTATAGACTGTCTGCGTACCAGGCAAGCTGACCAAGTAGTAAGGCTCGGTGCTTGGTCAGACATGGCTCAGTAGTCCATGTCGTGCACACGTTGAATGCCGCGCGTGAAATTGGATTGCATATGCCTCACCAGGAAAGAGACTATATTAAATTGAATTTGATATTGAAAATTTACTATTTTTTTTTTGCAACCATAACTGAACGTTCTGTGTATTCGTATTCGTTTTGCAAATTCTATTTTCACCGCGTCCTTCGCGCAACTTCAATCATGCCGAGTAATGTCATTTGTCAATTTTATTTTTATTCACATATCGAGCATTCGAACCACCCGCAACAAAACCCTTTTGATCAAATAACTTTCTTGGTATCAAAAAATTCTGGAAAAATGGAGGTCTCAAGATCCAACTTAGCTCTCAACGTCAACAATTCTCCCCAGTTTTTTTTATCCACAACTACGAAATTGATTGCGACAATGGCTGACGGCGGCAATTACAATGGATCTGCTACTGCGACGGATCGCGATGATGAAGAATTATGGGTCTAAATTGGTGGAAAAAAAGTGGCGCCAGAATTGATGGCTGGACTGAATGGAAATTGATATGACCATTGGCGAAATGATACACACAGGCCACTGCTCATATTTTCAATCTGCTCGAATGCAGAGCACGCTGACACTTCAGAACAAATGTCCCAAGTGTCCACTGTTTGTGAAACATTTTAACCTGCCGATTTCATTATATTGAAAGCCTCGGCGCGCGGGGTGGGAATGCGTATAACGCGATTATTTTCACGGGAGTCGCTTTCCAGACGTCTGTTACATTAAAATGTAGCAACAAACGCATCCGAAGTCACAGTGTCGCTGACTCGTTCCTGACACCGCCGGCTGGCGTTCGCCGCTGACGCAGCGATAGTTCGGAAGTTCATTACTGCTCGTAATAAAGACGAGCACCGGAAAATAGAATTCAGGGCAGAATTGTCCGCGACAGGGATCGCAATCTCGCAAAACAGCGTTGCAAACTGCCGGGGGGCCGGGGCGCGGCGAAAGCTGCGCTCCGCGCAATCTACGGCCTAGAAAGGGGTCGCCGTGGGGGGAAAAAAAAAGAGCGGCGCAAAAGGAGAACAACAGCACGTTGCTGAGCGTACACGCGTGAAATAATAAATTCGGCTGCGATTGTTTCCCCGTATCAATAAATATACTATCTGCGGATACGACGGTTTTTTTGCGCCCCTGCCCGTTTGCGCCCGGCGCAGTCAGAGCGGCAAACGAATTGCACCACGCGTCGCTTGACGGTTTTGTCTGTGATCTGTGTTGCCCAACCGGGATTGCTTTATGCCCGACAACCTCGCGTCCCCTTGATTCCTTGGAAGAATTCATCCCTTTCCATACAAACCATAATCCTTTCACGTGCTCCATCGTTTGTGAACACTGAAAAGGGAATGAAAAACAGTCCCGTGTTCGGGGATTGATTTCACCTCCGCGCAGTGCGCACACGACAAAGTTTCGTTTTTAAGATCTAAACCTGGCTTCTCTGTAAACGCGTTCTGCTTCGAAAAGTTCTTCAAAAGTTCCAGGTACTTTTACTCACTTCGAATGCGTTTTGTTTATTCAAGCTCTATATAGCTACGTGGGGCGGTTTACTATTTATGTTTTAGAGTTGATCAGGTTCAAGGAGTTCCGGGAGTTTCCCAAGAACGTCCCTTCGGAAGGTGTGCGTAAACTTGCCTGCTTGTCTGTGAAACTAACTATTGGCCATCAGCAAAACGTCTACTGCCCCTAGGTCCCAAGGACATCCATCACTCTAATCAGGGCAACAAGTTCCGTAAGCGCGCCGAAAGCCGGCTAAAAAGTTGGCGTTACACTTGGCGACCTTTTCTTGTGCGGAGTTCATTATACGTCTACTTTGCCTTCCGAACACGTATTCCGGAACTCGCGGGAGGAGCGAGACGCCCAGCTTCTTAGAGAGGGCTGGTTGCGAGAGTGGCCGCCTTCATGACAAACAGGGATTTGGTCAATGGAGGCTTTTGAATATCTTTGGCCAGATGGCTTATTCATACAGTGGCGGGGGTACCTTTACATACTGATGGATCCCAACCCTCTCGGAATCGTCTCGAGTATATAATAATAGCGAAAGGCTTCGTTCGTTTCACATTATCTGCCGGGATCAGGCGCATCTGAGGCGATTCGAAATTCGTGACAAAGCTCAAAGGAACTAAGGGGTTAGACCACCTTGGCCTTATTTCTAACTGACAAAAACCCTTCTTTCGATCAGAATTTTTTAATAAAGATAGTGCCATTTTTTAATAATATATGGATGCTTCGAGAGTTCTGAAGAGATCGGTGTCGTTAAGTTTTAATTAATCGGCGGAATTTCTGTTCTGTAAAATTCTTTAGTTCGAGTAGGGGAGAGGCTTTGCAGGTTGCCACCCCTGCTGTATTTCGACTTTCTAGCAGTGTCATAATCTCAACTCTAACTCACATCGACGTTAAAAGAGTAGGTGTCACTATTTTATAACCTCTGGAGCGGACAGACGCAATAACGCTGTGTTTGCTGAGCGAAGGGTAATATAGTGTTTGTCAAGAAACTGAATTATTGAAATTGTGTGCTTTCCTTGTGCTCGTAAATTGAACATTTTCATCGACAATTCAAGATAACTATACGTACTGTGTTGTCTTTTTTATCTAATTTACATATGCCAAACAGATTTCCAAACATATCATGAATTGACAATTTTTTCTCATATTTTCCTAAAAATGCGTCGGAATGCAAGTTGCCTCCTTTTTTGGCTTGCAGGTTGCCACCTCTCTCTTTCCCGCTTGTTTACACTCAAATGTCATTGAGTTTGAAGTGAAGTGTTTTTATTGCATTTTAGTCATATTTTGGTTTATTTTTTACATTTTTTATAGATTTTTAGTATGGCAGCACGCAGGTCAAGAAAATCTGAATAATATAATTTATTAATAAAACTTAATAAATTTTGAAAAGTTTTCTGAATCAGGTTTTTACTTGAGTTTTTTTACACTTTTAGCAATTTTTCTAGGGGGTGGCAACCTGCGAGCCAAAATTTCAAGGAGACAATTTTAGATACTTTTTATAATTTGCAGTATAATTTTTCTTTTTCGAGAGTTTGCATGATTTGTAGCTCAGGATTGTAGCTCAACACTTCCTCTTTCCAACTTATACCATAAATCAACGATACGTTAATTTTATGACGAGTTATGATCAAAAAAGCTTAGGGGTGGCAACCTGCAAGCCTCTCCCCTAATATTTAAAGTCGTTCGAGTCTCTGCGCGACGAAATTATTTGAAATCTCGCGGTAGAGGAAGTCCGGCGGCCATTGCCAGCGTATGGCGGGCACTATTCGACTCCGTGCTATTTTTCAGCCATCTAACCTACTCGCGAATGAAATTCCTCGCTCGGCACCGGCGGAAAAATGCGTTTGCCAGTCGTCGCCCATTTTCACGCGATAGGGAGCAGAATTTCGGAAACGCGGAGCGTCGATTAATGAAATATCAAAGGAGCCCCGGAGCGTGCTCTCGCAGGGAAATTTAATTTTGCAAGGACCTTTGATCGGCGCGTGTTTAGTCGTTTTTAATATTGCACGTCGCTTGTTGCGCGGCACGGCTAAATTTTTCGGCGGGGCGCGTCGAACCTTTTGTATTTTGAAACAATTTTGTCGAAATTGCTATTGCTTTGCGCGAGAAATTTCTTTGACGTCATAGGGAAAGTTTCGTCCGCGCCTAATTAATTATATACTGCACGTGCCTGTAACATTGTTTTTAATTACTTTTCCTGTCAACTTCTTGACGTCCGAATTCCTTCCCGGCGTTATAATTAATTCGTTCTCCAGTTTGAAAGATCGTCTTGCAGTAATACAAAGTAGGTACCTACATACAACCTAATCACTTTCATCAAACATCAATCTCAGGACAGATAAATCGATACCGCTGAATGCAAATAAGCAGAATGTCCACGTAGCTAGTCAAGCCAACCACCATTCGCCACCCTCGCAACTATACACACGTAAACGTACATTATTCAAAATGACAGTGAATAAACAAGAGCACAGTTTACCCACATAGGTTTCCACACTAGAATTATCAAGCTACTTGATGTCCCTCAGTCGCGAACCGAAGTATACAAAAAACCGCCATTTGAACATCCCCTGTCACGATGAAAAGTGGAGCACCACAGTCTTTTAACCTAAGATCGCAATCCCTTAAACTTCAGCCACAATAATCCATCATTAAACTTCACTCCGCTACGAAGCTCAACATACACTCCCGATTCGAGACTTCTCGGTCCCGTGGCTGCAGTCAGCATCGGGGTACCGGCAGGTTGCTACGTGGTTCGAGCGGATTCGCGATCAGCCGAGCGATTCGAGGTTTTACAATCGGATGCCTGTTCACGGGACAGCCGAGCGAGCCCCCATCTGTCGAT
This sequence comes from Andrena fulva, assembly GCA_946251845.1. Classification (NCBI taxonomy): domain Eukaryota; kingdom Metazoa; phylum Arthropoda; class Insecta; order Hymenoptera; family Andrenidae; genus Andrena; species Andrena fulva. Next base: position 51,171,277 of record OX276329.1, on the reverse strand, counting down.
GGCCGGCTAGGCGTCGCGTCCAGGGGCAGAGTATTTGCGAATGCAGAGCGCGGCGCCGGTAGATCGGCGGGGCCCCGGTGCTGCCCAGATAGCCATCTATCCGCGCTGGCGGTGTCGCGGCCGAGCTCTCGCTGGTTACGTGTGTACACGAGGGAGGCGGGTTTCCCAGGCAATGCAATGTGGTGATTGTTTCAGTGCCCCCGGACATCCTGGACTACCCTACCAGCACGGACATGGTGGTGCGGGAGGGGAGCAACGTGACATTACGGTGCGCCGCGACCGGTACCCCGGAGCCGACTGTCACGTGGCGTCGTGAAGCAGGAGGCACGATCGCCCTGTCAACCTGGCACGAGGGTACGTAGTCTCTGGATGACCCGGGACACCTTCGCCCAGACCTTGGTTCTCAGCGTTTCGCCGTGCACCCCCGATCCACCCCCCCCCCCCCTCCCGCCGCCGCCGTCGTCACGCCCCAACTTTGCCAAGGCAGCACACAGAGCGCCCCCTTCTTTCCCCTCCTTTATCTGCTTAGCCCCTTTCTCTGCTCGCATTGTTACCCCCGCAGCCTCGTTCCACGTATATTGCCACTTTGCTCGCAGCGAGGCAGCATACCTTCCCCTGGCTCCTCTGCCCGGGGAATAAAGGCGTGACAGACGGCAGTCCCCGTTGCATTCTCCGATTGCGCGAGATCTTTATTGCGAGACTAGAGACGCCCGGCGACTTTTGACAGGTGGACGAATCGATGAAGGCGATCGGTAGCCGCGCGACTGCCTGATCGCATATTGTTCGGTGTGCTTTGGGTAGTTAGCGTTCGAAGTGAATGGTTTTGGGTGTATGTTGATGATGACCCTTGGGTGGTTGTTCTCTGTTCGCAGGGTGCATTTTGACTAATAATGGGATTCATGCCCACCTCGGAATAAGCTTTACTATAGATTCTGGTGTTGGTTTGATTTAGCCCTCTGGTGACGAACTGGGTCACTAGAGGCACAGACTTTAAGGGGTCATTCTACTTTGATCGGCTGAAAAATTAAGCTATTTTTAAAGACATTTTTCCCAGTTTCTTTGGTATTTATTAAGCTATTTTTATATTATACAAAAAAATTTAAAAAGATTTTTTTTAATTTGTTGCAATTTTTTTAAAGCGTTAATGTGACACCTGGAAAAAGAGGTATGTTCGTGGCGCAAGTGATTTCTCGGCCCAGGTTTGTCCGTAGCTCAATTAACAATTTTTGTTGAGAAATAACAAAATAGCGCCGGTTTGAAAGAAAAAGTTCCCCAAAAGGGTGTTTTCCCGAATGTTCCCTGGGAAATATCTCGGTTATTTTTCATACTCGTTCTCAACCCCTAGTTGCTAAAATTCTTATATTCATCGAGAATTACTACTAATAACAAGTAATGGGCGAAAACCGAACCGCCGCTCAAGAATTAAAAGAACAAAAATGAAGCATTATCGATTAGAAATCCCGTATTCGCGAAAGACATTTCGAAAAAGGTAGGGTGAAACACGAGAATGATTCCTGACGACTTAGCAGCAATAATTGATACCCGATAGAGCAGCCTGCTTCGTCAACCCTTCTAACGAGCTAACTACCTTACCAGGTTACAGCTCTCGCGTTCTTCCCGCAGAGTTGTTAATCTGCCTCAGAAGCCCGAGCTGCCAATTAAGCTTCGTTACATAGATCCCCAATTAATGCTTCGATACTTCAATTATATAAACGAACCGCCGCAGCCATCAAGGAACACCGGCAAGGAAGTTGCTTCCGTCGGAGAATTCGGAAATCGATAGGTGCGCGGCATGCATGTAGATACCTGGCCTTATCAGCCGGAGCCGCGTGGAACCGACGTGAGGAGCGCCTCTATTTTTCCGCCGTCAAAGCGTCGCTTCCTCCCTACCTTTAACTCCTTAATTACCATTCCTGGCCCTTGCGCGAATTACTCGCTCGCCTATCCTTCCCCTCGATACGCCATCCCTCCGATTCCCATCCACCGTCGCGCGACTATTCAGCCCGTTTCGTGACTAATTGCGCACGGAAGTGCAGGGGACGTTTCGAATTGTGCTGTGTGCAGGTGCGTAAGCAAAAGGGTTAGGCCACCCCGTCCCACCCCATTTCTCGCCTTGCCCCTTTGCCGTTCTCCCCGACGCGGCTCTCGTAGCTCGCGGATCCGAGTGTGACGTGAAGACCCCGAGGACGAAACCATTTCACGATGCATAAAGAGAAATTCTGATATTCTTGAGGTGACGCAATAAATGGCAACTGAGACGGGGGAGCGACAAACTTTGGGTAGTTCGAGGACCGAGGTTGCAGGAAAAGGGTGGTTTCTATCGGTAGACGCGGTAATTATAAGTTGGATCGTGCTGGTTCAGGTGTAAAAGTTTATTTGGATGGAATATCGAAGCTGTTAGATGTGCTGAATATTTATTCTGCAAGTAAATCCTTGCAGTCCTCGTGGTGTTCAAGGTTATGTTGGTTTTCAACACCACCGAAGACGCCGTGCGTTTCGGAAGTCGCGGAACTCTTCAAGTTTCGCATATTTTAACGCCATTCAGAGGCTTGAGAATCTACGAGCTCCTCGTTGCTCGCGGTGAGCTCGAAAGTTGTGAAAGTCTCAGGAATCTCGATATCTACGAAGGTTTCAGATATTTCGGTGCACCGTGTGCTTTTCAAATATCGAAACTGTCATAAGCCCAAGAAATCTCGACGTTTCTTAAAACAACTTCCTTTGGTTCATGCTTCGAAACATTCCACATAAACCCCTGCTGCATTTTGATTGTGCACTACGACATTTAACAAATATACTCAGCCCCTTATTTATCTAAGGGTTAGTAATTTTAGTATTTATGTTTACTAATGCTCTTCACCTAAAAAATCACTGAAAGTAATTTCAGATCTCTGGTAAGGATGATATGGGGATAACAACCCTAAACTTAAAGTTTTATTTCTCAAGAACCACTTAAGATATTTGAACGCATCAAAATAGCTTAACGGTGGAAATAAAGGGACTAATTTTGGGGGGTGGTTTCTGCAAACACCCCTTTCAGTGACAACTACGAAAAAAATCAGGAGTAACGCGTCACTACTTAGTTATTATCAGGAACATATTAAAAAAAAATAAAACTTAAGTGGTTCTTGAGAAAAAAAACTGTAAATTTTAGGATTGTTATCACCATATCACCATTTATAATATTAGAAATCAAGCGGCTAGAATGCTTGGTTTCATTATGCGTGTATCGGTAGATTTCGTTAACCCCGGTACCTTAATCACCCTGTACAACGCATTAGTCGTTCCTCATTTACTGTACGCGTCTCCTGTCTGGAATCCTTATCAGGCAAAGTATATTACATTATTGGAACGCGTTCAGCATAAATTCTTACGATTGCTGGCCTTTAAGCTCGGTATTCCGATGTCCCGACTACCGTCAAGGACCCAGTTCCTGATCACTTAAGAGTAACCATCGGGGGTTTTTAAACGTGTAAATGGAAAACTTAACCAAATTTAAAAGATGTTTTGTTATTTCAGTAGATCTATGTTTAATCTTTAATTTGGTATTAAAAAAAATGCAAACATAATAATAATTATTTTACAATTTAACTTTGAAAGTGAAAAATGCAAAGGGAGCAGTTTCTGATCACCTAAATCATGTCTGGGAGTATTTCCTGATCAGATCAATACCCAATTCCTGATCAAATACATTGAAATGTATAAATTGCATAAAAAATCATTAAAATAGCATATTTTTATGGCATCTTTATTAACAGAATATAAATATACTAAATATTTTTACAATCTTTTAGCTGGTATTTGAAATTTTTTCAATGCAAAATTTTAATAGTTGATCATTTATGTGCGTATTGCTAACCTAAATGTCTTGGATGATTTAATAAACATACCCTTTATTTTTTAACACAAAACCCTGATTAGAAATTACTCAATTTAGAGTATTACATATTATTTGGAAAATAACAAAAAATTAGCTAGTAAATTTCAACTGTATAATTAAATTTTCGGTTTTCAAAATTCTTGCTTCAATAACCTATTTGCTGATCAGGTGATCAGGAATTGCGGAAGCATATAAAAACTGTACACAATAACTAATCACCACTTTTTTGCATTAAAAAGAATACAAAACATTCATAATTTAGTTATTTAATATTATTAAAGTATCAAAGAAGTTAACTAAGTATATATTATCTAAGAATTTTCAAAAGTATCACAGAAAAGAACTGAAAATCACGACGTGCTCTCTTATACTGAACAACAGTAAAATGGCGTCAAACCAGGCGTAGCTACAAGCGTCTTACTTTGATATTTTTTTTATCAAAACACATTTTAATATGAGGGATCAAATTTTGCGTATAAATTTCAAAATACTTCATAATTATTTAGTAATTTTTGGGAATAAATTTGTATCGTAATAAGCTTATTATTTGGTATTTATATACTAAACTGATCAGGAATTGGGTACTGATCAGGAACTGGGTCCTTGACGGTATGTCATGAATATAGTTCTATTTTGGAAGTCAGCGGTCTTCTCACGTTGGAACATCGTCGATGTCTATCTGATCTGACTTGCCTTTTCAGTATTATTAATGGCTACACCGATTCTGCGGACATTTTGGCTCTGATTAACCTGTATGCGCCTATTGTTTCACTAAGATCGCCTTCTCTTTTTTACTTATCGGGACACAGCACGTCGTTTGGGATGAATAACTCCATTAATAGAATATGTAAATTAGCGAATCGTTATAGCGAACTTGTTGATTTTTTTAATGGTACATTGGCCACCTTTAAATATAGTTGCGGGCTTTGGCTCGCAGGAACGTCTTTGTACACGCCCGTTAATTTCAATTCTAACGTTATTTGTATTAGTTCATTAGCTCCATTATTTTATTGTATCATGGTTTGTTTATGTATGTACTGACTTTTCTTCTGTTTTCTTTTCTTTAACATTGTTTATGTGTTAATTGTAAACTAAAGGGTCTTTACCCGTTGAAATAAATAAATAATTACCAGAGGGGGTAGTGATCAGGAATTACATTATTTGGTACACGTAAATACTAAAATTGGCGCTGTGGCCATTTTCACCCTGCTCACCCTGCTAGACCCTTTGCTCAAGGCACACCGACACTTCATTAACATATCTGCCAAAGAAAAGTTGAAATTGAATTTCCCCGCAGCCCGAGTGTTTAGGGGAACTCTATAGCGCGTAATATCGCGTGTACCGAACTGCCCCTTGGAATATCCACGTTCCGCAGCACTGTGGCAGGAAATGTAGAAGCAGCCGAAAGGAATGCCCGCCGCGGACGGAGAATGGGAATGAATTTCCGGTGATTTATTCATCGGATGAATCTTTTATCGTCCGTGCTCGGTTTTAAGGAATCGTTTTAAGCATTTGTCGTTACTTCTTCCGCAGCCGGGGGCTCCTTCGCGGGGCGCTCGATCCGTGATTCCATTAGGCGATAAGTAGGGGTTGAAAATAAAATATTCCCCCATCGTGTACACCGTTTTTCTCTCTCCTTGGTCGTCGCTCAATTTGCTCGCTTTGCGGACAGCCGGCGAGAGAGGGCCTCCGATAAAGCTAGATGAAAAGCGGAATCTTCGTCGCTGAAGGGCCCTGCCGGTAATTTCAGAACGGGTGAAAGGCAATGCTCTCTTAATTGCCTAAGGTCGAGTGACACGTGGAGCGAATCTCGGCGGCTTGGACGTTCCTTTCAACAAGTTTTTAAAGAGACGAGGTGTGCCAGTAGGACGCTCTTTCCTTTATTCCCCAGGCTTTTCCGAATATTTCTCGACGAAATTGTTAGAACCACGGTGGTCGGCAAAAAGGGTTTTAGCATTCAACCTGAATATTATCTAGTTCAATCGCATTCGTCTGGACCAATTAAAATAGTTGATTGTAAAACACAGTGTACTCGCACATTTTGTTTTCAGATTTTTATATACTATTTATTTGTTCCTCCACGAAGAGACTTTATTTTATACCTCAACTTCATTTGCTATATTTTGTTGCACATCGCCTGTTTCATCTGGCGCATAATGTTTTTCTAAATATCTACGAACCCTCGGCGAATTCACCGGAACGGATGCATAGTGGGAGCTGTTGGAAACAATTTCGAAGCCCAAGACAATTAATCGAGTTACGGGAAACTATAGTTATTGATTAAACTCCGCGTGGGGAGCTGCGAGGCGCATTCGCAGCGCTGAAATGTAATAAAATTTACGTAATTAATTGTGTCGTCGATGGAACGTCATTGACGCGAGCTTTGAAATAAAACTCGGTTGCTCGTGTTTGTCCGACGGTCGAGTTCCATCGTTGGGAATGCAGAAACTGTGTTTAAAAATGGCTTTGCCCGTTGCTCACTCGGCGCCGGCGAGTAAATTTATTGTGGCTTTTGTAAGATTGAATTTCGATGGGAACAATGAAAAATGGCAATCAATGTATCTGGCGGACAAGAGATATTGAACTAAAAAGTTCCGTGCGATGGACAAGCGAAGCTCGTTTCGTGGGCTTCTATTACAGCGGCGGTTTAACACTTAACTGATGAGCTGGAAACTTTGTTAGCCAACTGGCGAGATGGGCTAGCATTCCCTAATTTTGTTCTCTATTTATGTGCACAGTTGAACGTGGGCTTTTTTTGGAAAAATCCATTCGAATCTTTTCAGTAATTATATTCATACAAGTGATGCGAGCAAAATATTATTTTTAAATAATATAAAACTACAACCAGAAGCTTCGTGTTCTCGCGTGAAAAATGTGGAAATTAAAAGGTGCCTCATGCATTATCACGTGGTCCATGAGACCCACCCTCACAAGTTACAGGTTAATTTAAATTTCCTTACGTTCCAATTGAATTTAAACTAACCAGAGAAGCATTCAAGCGAATGCCATCGGATATTTTTGCCGAGGTTTCCCAACTTCAAAAAGACTCGAACGTAAATGCTCGTAATCGCGAGGAAAGTTTTTCCATAAAAACTTTCGGCATTATTTCTTTTAATTTATCGGCTGCTTCGCCATAAAGTTTTGATTTCGAACATGTGAACTTCTCTTCAAAAGAGTTGCTCTGAAACTTTTGCAGAGAAACTTTCCAATCATTGCATCTTTTACAGCTTTCAAATGATCATCCCTTGGATTGTTTTAAAATTACTATTACGTAAGAATATATGCTTTTGCCTTCGTTTTAAATAAAAAATTATACATTTTATTTCTTCATACTTTAAATATTGTTCCCGTGGGTGTTTATCGTATTAACTCATTTATTATTTTCCGTCGGTGCGCAAGATTTCTTGGTACAATCATTGGCTTGATGGCGTTAAGGGTGGCTTTTTATTTTTGTTGTGGTCCGAATTCATCGAAGGGTCGCTACTAGTACAGTTGAAAAGTACCAAACAACGAGACGCGCAGCTTTCATATTAATAACAATCAACCACGGTTTCGTCGTTCATCAAGCATTTTAATATTATAGTTTCTGAGGGAAAGCCTACGATTCAAGTTGCAACCCTAACGGTGCGCTACGATAAAATCCGCGTGCACCGTCAGTGAGGTTCATCTCGACGGGACAGTGGCACTTTTCTACACGGCGCAGGGTCAGCGCGATCGCGTATAAAGATACAAATAAAGATGAAAATTTATTTGAAGTCCCTTCACGTTTGAACTGTCGAATTATAAATTTCACTCGAATTTGTAATAGCAAGAAAAACTACCACAAGGAATTAACACAGCTTTGATAAGTTCCGCTGTTATTACCGCGTGTGCAAAGCGCGACTGCCTTTGAAAAGCTGGCCTTTTTATGAGTTTCAAGTGCGCCTTTCGTTGCACACTGCACACACACACAGAGACGGCTGTGCTTTCTATAACTTCATGAATTATAACGAATATTTCCCCGCGGTAGGTTAACGTTGTTATACCAAACCGAAGGTTTGGCATCTACTTACTGCAACAAAGGGGAGAACAGGGGCTTTCAACGGTTGAAATAAAAATTGAAATTTAAAACTCGGGTGAAAATGAGAAAGGCCAATATAAGGAAGCCTGTTACGAAGTATGAATTTTTCCATGCGCATTCTTAGTTCTATCTACACGATATTAAGAGAAAGTATACATCATTTCATGCAAGCAAAGAAAATATAGTACTGTAGGTACAATTTGAAAGCAACAGTACAGTCGTATTTTGCAGATGCATCAGTGCATTCTTGTAGAAAAACGGTAATGTAAAAGCTACTGAACAATGCAATATTTTCATCCACTAATTTTATCCATCTCCACGCAGAAAAATGTTAGTAAAAGCTCCAGAATGAGTTTTCAGACTTTGCAACAAATAAACAAGTAGTAATACTTATAATTACATGGATAATTCTACGTGAAAATAGTCTACAGTTTAATAATAATAGCTATACTATGCACTGTACATTATCAATACTATATACGTGATCCTATAAACAATCATTATATATCTATTAGGGATTGCAAATTTACCGACTTTTTCAATTACCGGTAATTCGGTAAAATTTTCAATCAAAACCGGTTTACCGATAATTTACCGGTATTTTTTAAAGTATTGAAAATATAAGAGTAAACGTTACTTTTTTTTAACGTTAATTTTTTTTAACAAATAAGCACGCAAAAACATAATTTGTCTAAACTTTGGTCTCCTGATCGCGATCTAATTTTTGTACACAATAATCCAGCCACGGATAAAGCACTCTCAGATTCTACGCTTGTTGGTCGGATAGTCATTAAGAAATCATATGCCATTTGTACCTAGGTATATATTTTCTCCTTACTTTTTCTACTTGAAAATACGTCCATTTTTTTTTTGATGACTTGATTTAGATTTTTAGTTCTCTTTTGGTTTAGAGTTGATTCTTCATGAGATACTTCGGTTTTCGTCTTTGTTAGTAATTGAAGTTTTTTTTCACTGATAACGATGTAGACCGAAATAACGAACGCATATATGCGCTATATTGATATACGTAATTTATCGAATTACCGGTAAAAATTTGAGGGTACTTCTCGCGATTTACCGGGAAACCGGTAAACCGGGTTACCGGTATTGCAATCCCTAATATCTATATGTCTAATAATATTGATAATAATAGTAAAAACGTATATTTGAGGTGTCGACTATAGTCGCGGCAAAGTATACTGATTGCTCAAGCCCACTGATGGAGTTATCTCCCACCATCTCGCTTCCGTACACACATCCCATTAGCATCGATCCCTCTCTAAAGGATTTCGAGTTCGTCAGAGTGCTGCAGCATCGTAAACGTACCTTCAGATGCGGTAACGTTATTTACATGCTCCTTCAGGTAATCTAATTAAATCTCTTAACCGCCTTTTCCGTTTTCCCCTGAAAGCCTGAACTGCCGGCATTCAGTATATCGCTCTCTGACTCCTTGCGGTTTTGAATATTTTCCAGCAGATTGCAGCCGCTGCGGGCATAATCATGTTTAACGTCTACCACCCGGAACCCTCGTAACCGTACAGCGTTATTACTGTTAGATACAGGCATTGATAATGCAAACAGTTCTGCCCAACTTTTTAACGATCCATCCGTTTAACGTATTTGGTACACTGATGTACAGGTATAGTGTTGCGGCTCGTTAATTAGAATATAATTGCGAATTAGCGACTGCTGTGTGTCTATTGCTCGAGGAGTTGATTAATTACGTGTCTTTTGCAATCGTTTCAATTTGAAACGAGCCCAAAGTGCAATCCTGAGATCCCGAGCTAACTTAACAGTATTCAGATTCTGTGAAAAGGCTCGACTGGGAGAAATTCTGAGTTGTGATGGGCGCAACGAAGTTTTATTTGGTACCCAAGTGTGTCAGGGTATAGGCTATATTCTAGGCCAAATCTGTAAATAGTGAATCCAAATGGTTTTTTTGTGAATCATGGTAGGATGGATGATGTTTTTCTATTTTATGTTGAGTGCTCAGCAATTGGATTAGTATTCTCAGTGATTGTGCTCCAATTTTAGCGATATGTCTTTGGACCTGTTTAGAAGGTACCTTTGGCAAGGGATTGATATCCTAGCAACAAAAGAAGTGAAGAAGATGAGGTATGGCCAGAAAGCAACATCACGTGTTTTCCATCATATTTTTGTACATTGTTACAGTTCCCAGCATCCAGGGATCAGAACTGGAACTAACGCGCGTCACGCGCCTCCACATGGGACCGTACCTCTGCATAGCCTCGAACGGAGTGCCACCAACAGTCAGCAAGAGGATCGTCCTCATTGTTCACTGTAGGTACCCTTAGCTCCTTACGGAGTATACACCTAAGTAACATTTTAAACCGTGTTACACTAGAAACTTATCTAAAAAGTCGAAAGATCGTCAACTGTGTACGAATACACTAGAGTCCCATTTTCCTTTTTCCGTTTTCCGTTTTCCGTTTTCCGTTTTCCATTTTCCGTTTTCCGTTTTCCGTTTTCCATTTTCCGTTTTCCGTTTTCCGTTTTCCATTTTCCATTTTCCATTTTCCATTTTCCGTTTTCCATTTTCCATTTTCCACTTTTCATTTTCCATTTCCCATTTCCCATTTCCCATTTTCCCCTTTCATTTTCCATTTTCCATTTTCCATTTTCCATTTTCCATTTTCCATTTTCCATTTTCCATTTTCCATTTTCCATTTTCCATTTTCCATTTTCCATTTTCCATTTTCCATTTTCCATTTTCCATTTTCCATTTTCCATTTTCCATTTTCCATTTTCCATTTTCCATTTTCCATTTTCCATTTTCCATTTTCCATTTTCCATTTTCCATTTCCCTTAAAGCACATGAATTTTTGTGTTATTATTTCTATGGCTCTTCTGAAAGTAAAGAATGTGTATTTTACAACATTTTGGCCGTTCTTAAGTCCTGATTTGCCGACCCCTGGTTCATAGTAGAAAGACATTCTATGGTCCATCGAATGATTGCACATTTTGTGCCAAGAATTTGTTAACCCACTGTCCCGCGCTTAGCTACGAAAAATCTTGTGTCAAATAATCACGTGACCATGCCAAAAAGGCGCTCTGCCAGAAAGTGTAATAATGTAAGATAGCGAGGTAGTTTTGTCGGTGGAGGGCATCACATGTGCATACCAGAAAATGCGATTTAAAGTCTCGCAACGTGGCTGTGGATCTCACCCGAATGCATACGGTAATGACGCCACTTGGGACATCATGAATGGCGGATTCAGAGGGCCATTGTTTCCGTGGCTGCAACGGCGCCTTAAATATTTTTCGCCGTCGGCGAGACTCCGCGACAGCGGAGTCGACCTGTCGACGTTGTCGCGGATTGATTAAAATAAGGGTCCTTGAAACGCGGACTTTCGCAGCGGAATTGCATCTGACGACAGTTCGCAGCCGATCCGTTCGTTGTGAACTAGTTTTCTCTTTCAATTAACGCGAGCCACGGGAGTCAGTTTTCTTAATCGTTTCAGTTACTGGCGGATCGATTTAAATTCCTAGTTGGCATTGAATTAAACTCCGTTTAGACGGAGGGTAGGTATAATCTTCAGTGTTTCCTCTCCTTCTTAAATTGTTGGAGTCTCTCTCAGTTTATGGAGGATGCATAAAATTACTTTTTCCCGCGTTTTTACTTGTGTTACGATAGCACTGTCTTGATAATATGATAATTTTGTTTTAAAGTAGGACAGTATTCTTTTCAGCATGAATTAATTAATTAAGCATAAGTTGTTTAAAAAATTTGAATTTTATAGAAACTACAAACCACTATTATACATTATTAGCATTTCAAAGAAGTTTGGTCAATATACTACCTAAGTATACAGACAAATATGTATATTCTTATTTTTTTACTGATGAAGTGTCCAAATTGAGAAAATAAATTTTTTAGTATGGACAAATTCCCGGAGATTTTACGCACTACCAAATAAAATAATGTACAATGGAATTGCGAGGGTACTATTCTTCGTACTAGTAACTGACACACGTCCAGTTATGGGGTTTTCTTTTCGTAGTTCAACCGATGGTTTGGATTGAGAACCAGTTAGTCGGTGCTTACGAGGGCCAGACGTTTACATTGGAATGTCACAGCGAGGCTTATCCAAGACCGATTACTTATTGGACGAGGCCATCGAACGAAACGATCGCGAACGGTAGGTCTGAACCTTTTCTTGAAAAGAAAGACCTAATTCGCTCACAGATTCACTTATTTTTCAAATTACACATGGATGCTATGAGAAAAACATGGAAAAAGAAGCTCACTCAAACAACATTCTGTCTCACAATTCACTCACAAGCAACTCAAGCTGGGAATGCCTCAAAACTCACAAATTAAACTCTTTGAGTACTTAGAGTACAATACAGTATTAACACAACGATACTTAAGTCGATAACACAACGATACTTAAGCCAATTAAAAAAAAATATTTTTGAGGCAAACTGTACACTTGTTTTATACTAGATTTAAACAAACATTCGTGCTTGCTCCTTTCTCCATTCCCTCGAATGCAACAGAATCACTCAAACGCTCTGTTTTAAGTATTTCACCCTCTACATTAAAATCAAGGTATTTTCTAAAGCCGTGTTTCTCAACCTTCTATGCTTCACGCACCCCCTGGAAATGTGTATATAACTGGCGTACCCTTTGTAAAGATAGATAAACCTATAATCGTAGTATAACAACGGAAATAAAATAAAAAAAATATATATATACACATTAAATTTTGTATTAATAAATTACATATATCCACAAACACAAAGAATGATATAAACAATTTAACATTCGCCCGGACCACACATGGTACAACTACTTTATAGTAACCATTTCGATCAGTGATTCTCAACCGGTGGGTCGCGAAATGTTTCCTGTGATTTTTTTTTTAATATCAATAAGTTAGAATTATATTCAGAGGTACCTATTTTAAATGTGTTTCGTATACCTTATTAAATTTACCTTATCTCACACGGGGGAAGGAGCGCGCAGGTTATTTGAATAATATAAAAAGGGATCGCGACCCAAAAAAGGTTGGCAAACACTGATTTAGATCCAGCGACTTCTGAGGTCTCGCGGCGTGCCCCCAAAATTTTCACCGCGTACGTTGAGAAACACTGCTCCACAGTAGGTACCCCAGCGCCTATGCCCAGAAACTGGTCTATCCTCTTGAAACATAAAAAACATTCCCTCCATTCTTCTATACATACGCGAATATGCGAGACAATCGACGCTCTGCAACGCACAGTGTCTTTTTATTCCCCTTTACCTCATAACCGCGACCGCCCCCGCTGAAAGGCGCGACGCGAAATTTCCGTAGGAGGTAACGCTAACGCGGGGCTACCTCTAATTGTCCCAGCCCGGCGTCGTTGTTTCGCTTTAACCGTAGCCTAGACCCTTCGTGATAAGTGTTAAAGGGCGAGTTAAGGTGCACGTAGGGGTGGAAGGTTAAGGCGCGTGCGTGTCGCCTTATTTCGAGCCCGTTAATTGATAACACGGTCCCGGCGGAATTAATAATAACCGCGGCCGCGCGATACCAGCCCCGTATCTTAATCCTCCTTTCTGAACATGAATTATTAGCGCCGTTAATTGCCGCGAATAGTGTGGAAGCATTTACTTCTGGATTAATTGATACGTCGGGCCGGTGGCTAGCGGGCCGCGGCGAACTTTTCCCCGTGGCGTGACAGCAACTCGTTAGAACTTACAGATTGAACGTAAACGGAACGAAGCAAACAGGACAGACGCGAATGAAAATGCGAAAGTGTTGAGAAGCGATACAACCAGGCGGCAGATTGGTTCGCCCCCCCCCGAGGAACAATGGAATTTCGCGACTTCTTTATTATTCTCGGACACTCTGCTATAGAACTCTCGTCCCAAGCAACCTGCTCTTGCAATCTCGACGCGGCTATACACGCTACAAAATTATTAAAACGGAATACATTACTGCATACAGAATGTTCCACTCCTGATGTTGCGTATTTCTTTCTAAAATATGCACCGTCTACGGAAATTGGCGTTCACAAAATCCACGGTGTCTCTTCGCATCAATCTCCTCCGCCCTCGCGTAACCTGGTTCAGTCTCCGCATCAGCTTTTATTTAAACGAACGCAAGGGTACGCGGGCGCTGAGTAATTGTTACTGGAAGGTGCGAGCAATGCTGATAAGTCGCGAGCAAGCTTCTCCCGTTCTTGCATCGACAGCGTTATAGCAGCGAATAAAACATCGCGGCCAGACGGGCACAGACGTCAGCTGCGCTGCCAGGCCGGATGACACTCGCGCGAATAACGTGGCCGCTGGTGCATCCACTTCGGGCCGTTTCATAACGCTTAAGCGAGCTGCCGCGGAAATAGTAAGTTTACTGCCAGCGAGTTTCTTGTTATTTGAAACTGGCGCCGGCGTTGTCGCCCGGGCTCCCTCGGAATAAAACGAATTAGCCCTTTAACGAGCGGCAAGCGCAATTACACGGGCGAGGAAATTAGAGGCGTAACTCGTGTGTACGTGCGCGATGAGCGGCTCCATCAAACTCCTTTTCACTGCGATCTTCAGGCCGGCGAAGGAGAGGACAGGTGGAGGAATGAAACGAGATTCTCGCGAGGGCGCGCTTTTTTTCTTGAGAATGCAGCAGTGGTTCTCAGTGGGTGGTCCGTAGCGCCGAAGCTTGAGGATTCCCCGGGCTTTGCTAGCACTCTTCCCCGAGCTGCTTCGCGATTGGTGGACGCTTAGCAGTCTGAGAAGCGGTGCGAAGTTTTCGCGAGGTTGAGAACCACTGCGCCGTGGCGCAAACCCGAAGATCCTTTCAGGGGGAATGGCGGAAAGTTTGGCTACAAATTCGCAAACTGTCTACCAATTCTGAGGAGCCCCGAGGCACCTAACTTTTCTGGATCGTTTAAGATGACATTTTTAATATTGCTAAATAGTTTGGTATTATTCTCTGGCTAGGTACTGGGTGATCTCCAGTTGGAATAAAATCGAATGGCTGTCTAAAGCGACTCTCCTAACGACTATTGCGGTGACGCGGTTCTTCGGTAACATTGAATGGCCATTTCACTTTGTTCCGACTGTAATCGCGTCAGGCGCTGCATTCTCTGTTGAATTGCGGGCACTTGATGCTGCATCGAATTATTTATTCCATGGAGAAATTACCTAAACAATGGTGGGGCGCCTTTATTCTAACTTCAACGCAGTCAGTCATAAATAAACGTGCGCACGTGCCGAGGAGAGGCTTAATTAAATTGCAGAAATTAATTACTGATGTTTTATGCCACCGTTCGCAGACAACAACTATAAAGTCGAAGCAATTCCGAAGGGGTACGAGATAACCATGAGGCTCACCATAAAGTCCGTGCGACCTCAGGACTTCGGGTCCTTCCGCTGCGTGGCGACCAACTCGTTAGGTGAAACTGATGGAAAAATTAAGGTTTACAGTAAGTACAATGGACTTTCTAATCACCAGTCGCAATTAAATGTTCACGCTCGCTTATTTGTTTTCCAATTCGAACGACTGCGCGTTAATTTAGAAAATAATGCTTCTCAGCATTCGAAACAAAACTCTGCTCGTCCTTCGAGCTGTTATTTTCTGCGGTAAATTCTCTGTGGGAGCCTAAATAATTGAAATAATATTAACTTCTTGCCACTTTTATTTTAACAATTCGTTGCAAACACTTTCATGGCAAGGGACTCCACCCAACTGTTACACGCCGATTTCGATGAGGTTCACGTAGAATATTGTTCTCGAAAAAATATTTGACACGTGTTTTTTGTTATCGGCAAACGTCCATATCTGGAGGGTGAAATCGACCCTTAAAGTCGGGGGTGAAAAACCTCGGAAACTATGCACTATAGAGAAATATCTTTCAGGCAAAAATTATGTATTTTTTTATAACCTATTCAACCACGTAATCAGATTCGTGATACGTCAATTTGTTTAAAAAATATACTAAAATAGTAGTAATTTTTCACTGAACGTGTTTAAAAATAATCTCAGAATCGCGTTAAAAGTGTCTAAAATATTACTATAGCCTCTTTATGTGCAATTATACATCGCTCATAAATTTCTAAATCGTGTTATGAAAAGCAGACGTCAAATAACCATTCTTGTTACTTACAGTAACATTATACGAGGCTAAGAATAATTCCTTACATTTTGCTCAGTTGTGCTGCTTTAAATAACGTTGACATTAGTATTTTATAGTGAAAATGCAAATCTGTGAATTTGCAAATTCGATAAAACTTACCTTCGCCAGTCGCTGTAAAAATGTAGGCACCTACTTATCAGCAGAGTCATCGGCTTTCCTCACAAAGTAGTGTACTTCGTTTTCATTCCATAATCGCGGCGTATTTTCGATTAGGCAGGCGTGTTGAAACGAGAGATTTGCCGGCGCAGTTAAATGGATTTATTTTTGTAATGATTTATTCAGCAGCCGTAATTGCCCGGCAATTTCATAACCGCCCGCCCATCGGCCAACTTTTCTACTTATCAGTCGGCGAAATCCTCTCGTTATCGTAACTTCTGTTAATTACACGGTTCTACAGGCACTCGATAATATCGAGTCGAGAATGGTCCCACTTGAATTTTGTCGGACTCCCGGAGTCGCTTAGCTCGGCCTTTTCGAGCCACTCTGTCGCAGTCAATTAATTCAACTTAATAAATGCCGCTCTACTTCAGCCATTGTTTCAAATCAAAGACGGACTTCCGCCAGTGCGCAGCAACGACCCGCGGAGCTGAGCGGACGAAAGGGAACTCTCTCGCCCGCGTTCGCCGCAGATTGACACAGTCTACCTCGCCCCGGCTTGATGTTGTTTAAATCGCGTACATAATGGGTGTTTCAATCGAATCGATGGAAATATTGTTGACGATGTTAATGCAATCTACATAATTGAAGGGTGTCGAAGGATTCCGACCGCAGATATTTTGGGGCAGAAATTAAAAAGGGTGTGCAAAGCAAGGCGAATACTTTACTCGGGGAGAATTCTTTGAAAAGACAATTCTTATGGAAAACATGCGTTCTTCGGGGGTTGCAAATTTTGACTACGTTTGTCTCGTGATGTTTGGAGAACACTGTTGTATTTTTATGTGGGGTTGTAAATACTTTAGGTGCCGTGGTAATTTCGGTAGTAATGGAGATTGGTGGGATTATATTCTTTTGATTTTTTGCGTTCTTCGGGGGTTGCAAATTTTGGCTACGCTTGTCTCGTGATGTTTGGAGAACACTGTTGTATTTTTATGTGGGGTTGTAAATTCTTTTGGTGTCGTGGTAATTTCGGTAGTAATGGAGACAGTTAATTATAGAATGGACAAGGTTATTTAAGTAGGGGAGACCGGGTATGGTTGTCACACGGGTAGGTTATCACAAGCGCTATAGTAAAGAAACTATAAACAATAGGAATGTACTAATAATCCATGGCGATGCGTAAACATATCGTCGCCTCCTCCCCCATCACACAAGTCGTTGTGGAGTCGCATGGAGACACGATGTATCATTCTTTCTTTTCGTACGCTCGAAGTAAATTATGCCGTATTTTCTATCAAGTAAGTATAGGTTGTTCCTTAGTATTGACTATAATATTGTTGCATTATTCTCGTAGTTAAGAGTTTTTTCTAACTTATTGTAATGATTTTTTTGCATTTTTTAAACTTTTTAATACATGAATAGAGAGGTGAAATTGTTTAACGGTTTGGGGCAAGTTGTCACAGAACATTTGGGGTAAGTTGTCACAGAACATTTGGGGTTACGTATTTGCCGCATGTACAGCTAATCCCACTGTAACTTGCTGTACCTATCATGTGATATTATTTTCTTGTTTGTTTGGCAACAGTTTTTAATAATAATGCCGCAAACTTATAAGAAGAAGACGTCCAGAGGTGAGGTGTCCCAGGAATTGATATTAGTTTCTTAATTGAATCGACTTTTTATTCATAAACTTAGCTATCCAAATGTGTGACAATCAACCCCAGATACTCTGACAACCAACCCGGCCTCGGGGTATGTTGTCACAAAATAGTTCCTGCAAATAATGTGAATTATCTCCTAATCTGGTTGACAAAATCCACAGGACCAATTTTTTTTTATAAAGTCGGACGTATATAGTTTATATTAATCTAAGTTTGAATCAACTTCCCTGCAGCTATGACCCGTAAAAAAATCAAAATAGCAAAATGAGACAACCATACCCGGTCTCCCCTACCGCAAACTGGGGGAATACATTTTGCTATGTAATATAAAAATTATCATTTCTACATTTGCTTTAATTATCCTGTCATAACATTGCATCTTTCGTGATTTAAATTTTTATCCCATTCCTTCCTTAGTGCCTAGGTAATAGTTTGAAGTCTGTGGTTCAAAAAGCTCTTTGGGACACGGTAGACTAATCAGAAATGGAAGAACTTGTCGCAGAAACAGTTCTGAACAACTGAAATAAAATAATATAATAAATCCATCGATTGCAGTAGCGTCATTTGAGATCTGAATACTTGGATCCACGATAAAGGGAAATGTGTATGCACCCTGTGTATGAGCCACGCAGTACAGTGTTTTCAGTAAACGTCAGAAATATAATGTAATTGTACCTATGGGGATCATTATCAGAAGTCACGATATTAAATTACCGTTTGTAATATGAAATTACAGTGTCTCTCCGGTAATTGAAAATTTTCCTAAATTAAATGTGCCCGCCATACTCACAAAACGATTAACGATCCCACAATTGCGTTACGTTCGCTGTATCGATTATTTCCCCGTTCGTTATTTGCACGGCACGCAGAATAAGCTTTAATGCAATTGATTTTCGGTGATTATGACACTTTGAAATGGCGGTCTTATTAGCGATATCCTGTTATCAGTCACGCGGTAAACATTTTTTACTTGCTGCGAACGTTTGCCGCCGTTTCAAACAACTCGACAATTTTGGATGCAAAAGAAGCTAGAGCCTTTACGGCAGCTTCCTCTCGTTAGCTAACGACTTTAGTCGCGTAATTTGTTCGCGGATGGAGGGGGGCTAAAAACGCGCCTGGAACCGGAGGCAGGGAATTTCAAGTAGCTTTAGATTATGATGGGTCGTGTCACGTCAAAATTCTCAAATAAACGTCACGCCGCAGTAGAGGCCCGTCGGCGCAAATAGATTCACTCCGTCCGTTCTAAATACGAACTTTCGAATGAATTGATTCGTGCTTCATCCAACGAGAACCGTAACACGTGCCATTCGAATAGTTTTATTCCGCATGCCTTTTAAAACCGTCTAAGTTCTTCTACGATTCCCTTTTCTATGTATATAGAGGTGAAGATTCCAATCTCAAATAAATGTTTAAATAAATCATGTATGAACTAATTTAGGGGGAGAACCTGGTTTCGAGGGTCGAAATTTCCGAGTTTATTTTTACTTTAATCGATAGTAATACTCTTAGAGGATATATTCTTGAAGTTTCAGAGTGAAATTCGAAGTAACTTTCAAGTTGGCGGGAAAGATAGCAAAAAAGCTATATTTGACCGATCGACTTTTCCCGGAGGTTTTTAGTTGAATAATAATCATCCATCATTTATGAGAAAATTAAATTGAACCATATTTTTTTGCATAATAACATCCTTTCAAGTCCTAGAATTTCATCAATTTCAGAATTTTTCTTTATTTTTTTAGTTCGTCGACAACGTAGATTCATGCAAACTAAGCAAAACTTCGGTTTGTTTATTTTGGACGAAAAGTAAAGGCTCCATTTTTCCGCCACTTCAAAATCCCCGTGGCGAGGCGCATGAATGATTAATAAAATTCTGGGCGATGACCTCGAAATTTTTCGATTAAATTTTTTTTTTCGAATTGCATAAATATATATTAAAATACCTCCAAAGTTTTGGAAAGATCCACTTCGTTTCTCCGTATTAAAAAAATTTGCGAACCTCACCTTTTTTCAGCGTCCTAAACCACGTTCTCCCCTTAATCGTGCGTAACCAATAAGCCCCTAAAATCCTTCGCTGCATACTTCGCCGCAAACTATACACAAATTCGCTCTAAATCTTGATATAATAAAACCAACTACCCGAACTGCTCTCCTGCACATTTTACATTCCAAGCAGAAATATATAGGGGAGAGTTGCCAATATCGTACCGGTCACCTAAATCGTACCGCATCAATTTCTCAAAAATTAATGAATACAAACGACGTCTAATGATAAAAATATCAAGTAAATGCGAAATAAGAAATAGAAACAAAACCTTTCGAGCTTACACCCTATTTTGTGCGTGCTACAAGCATTTAAAAAATCAGGTATGATTGATGTAACTTTTTACCAGTTTATTTTAGCTGATAATAATCAAACAATGCAATTTTCTCCTGTATTTATGTATTTCTCTAAAAGCGGGTTTAATGTAGAATATTTTACATTCATTTTAAGTACATATTACATTCATTATAAAGTTTAAATTTATATTTATTAATAAATTGATCATGTTTCCTAAATCGTACCACCACAATCGTACCAGTAGGATTTAACAACTCGTGTGTTATATAGGTTATGTACATATATCATATACATAGTTTATTGCTGCCTGTGTGTGATTCATATACATATGTATATGTAACTATATAATAATCATTACTGCATATTGAATAGTTTCTTCTCTATTTGTTATTGACACTATTTTTAGTGCAGGTACGATTTAGGAGACCGGTTGCCTAAATCGTACCTTTTACAGTATGTGACAAAAAGATTAATAACAAATTAATTTGTTCTGAACAAAAGGTTAAGCGTATAATAGTAGGTGCCTAAAAGACCAAGCTCCAATATCCAATAGTCATTTCCGTTCAAATTAGTACCAAATATGAAATATAACTTAGAATGTCTTAAGTGGTACGATATAGGCAACCCTCCCCTATGATCAATCGACTCGGTCGCATACGTATGAAATCATAGAAACCCTCATTAATCCAGCTCCCTGAAAATCACAATCAAATCCGCTCAGACGCCCATTGCAACCTCGCCTCGACCACCAAGGTACGGTGCACTTTTTCATCGCACATGTCCAATGAACGCAACGAGTACATCGGTTTGCCCCTCGCACGCGACTTCGCTGGTATACGATTAAACCGCGAGCCGTCCATTCAGAAGCTTGGTCCCGATTCCACGTGATAATTAATCGGCCGCTTGATTAGAGTATCGACGAGGGAAGGAGCCTCGAGAACAAGGGGCAGGGCGAGTGAGGGGGCGAGGGCGCAGGGGGTGGATGGTGTGGAACAAAGGAAAAAGACCGTGGAATTTAACGATTGACGAGCGGCGAGAAACAGGGACCAGCTCGGACGGGTACTTAATTATCGATAATTGTAAATCAAGTGCGCGACAAGCCATGCACAAGCGTCACCGCGGCTTCCACGAGTAATTGGCCCCGGCCGTCTAAATTGAATGGGCCACGCTCCATTGAAACGCGCCCAGGAGCCCCGCTACACCCCCGCTTTCTTCGGCCCTTCCCCGGCCCTTTCTTTTTCCCCGTGTCGCCCGCGGTTAACAACGTTAGCAATAATTAGCGGGTGGAACGAGTCGCGGGTTACACGCTTCATTAGAGCCGATTAACGTCGATGGAAGCACCGCTCGAGCGCGAAAAGAGCGAATTACCTGACAATGGCTCCGGTGATGGCGGAGCGACGAAACGGGGAGGTGAGACACGACGGGCGAGGCATTTCGAGCCACCCTCGAATTCTGGAGCACCATCGCCGCGTGATTGTTAAACGGCGTTGGGAATCGTAAACTTATGTACCTCACTCGAGTTGCTGCTAAGTGTATCGCTTTTTTTTTCATAGAAATTGTTAGCCTCCGTAGAGTGTCTCCTCGAACGTTGATACTGTAAGGATTATCTTTAACCTTCACTCTGTGTACTAATAGTTTAACGTTAACCGTGTACAGGGGTCTAATTGGACCCCACGCGTTTTCAGTCCCAAATGTACAGAAAAAACTGTAGCTGCTTAGGTATTTGTGAAGCTTTATTAATTTTTAAGAAGATAACTGTACAAAACAGTAAACCATTTAATTTAAAATACAAAAATGAACACAACGGAGAATAGTTTCTAAGGCACCTGGCCAGCGCGCAACGAATCTGGAGATCGCGGGTTTCGAGTCCCGTCTGAGGCTTTCCCCTTTTACCGTGATCCTACATAATTTACTACAAGAAATGACTAAAAACCATATATTTAAGGCAACAAGAATGTAAATACAAAACACACTGTAGAAAAATACTAACGCAGCTGCTTACAAAAATTGATTTTTATATGGGGAATATCGGGGTACATATGGACCCCTGTACACGGTTAAGCGCTCAGGTGCCTTTGAAGGCTACTACTGCATTCAAATTCAGCGATTTCAATGAAATTTTTATCAAATTCTGTGTGAAAAATATCAGAGGTAGTATTCTTAAAAGATAGGGTAGAACCCCCAATTACTGACACCTACCCAATTACTATCACCTCAAGCTATTTTACTGAAAATAACGAATAAATAGAGGTTGTAAAGTCATACACAAAAAGAATTATGTAATTCTACCTATAATCTATACGCTAGAAAATGCACCACTTAATATTTTTTTTTTCATTAATTTCTATAAGACGATACAAAATTTTAATTTGATGACAACAGTGGAAATGGCGACTTCCTTACTAGTGAAAGAGAAAACAGGGCACTAAAAAAGGGCTATAATTACTATATTTAAATTATTTACGTAATAAACAATAATTTTTTAGGACAATATAAGTATCATAGAAAGTCACAACGATCGTAATATAACGATTAATTAAGCCTTTTTAATTAATATATGGGTGATAGTGATTGGTACAAGCGTTTCAAGCATTTTGGTATTACTGTCATAGCAGTAGTTGCTCATGTAAGTACATGAGACGACGTAACCGTAAAATGAGTAATAAACAGTATTAGGTTAGCTAGCAGTAATTGGGGTGTCAGTAATTCAGTGACACACGTTTTAGAGGTGTCAGTAATAGATCTCGAAATATGTTTTTTAGATTAATGAATTTATATATAAAAATAGAAATTCTGAGACCCACAAAATGTTTTTCATGAAGTAAACACATTAAACCATAATAAAAAAAATAAAAAAATTATACTTTTAGTCAATAAATACAAATACTATGCAATAATATTAGAGTCAGTCCTTAATGTGTCAGTAATTGGGGCTTCTACCCTACTGGGAAAGTTTACATTCAGTAACTTTTTATTTACGTTTTTATTAGCTTGGGGTCCGTTTGGAACCCTCTCCACAGAGTGAAGGTTAAGCGGGAACACCACTGCGACGGCCGGAAAAGTAAACCATTTCGAAGAATGTCTTTCGGGTCTAATTTACAGTTTTCGTTTAAAATTTTTATTAACTACCTTTAGCGCAGTGTCTTAAGAGACTGTAAAAAATTAAATAAATAGCAAAACATGCATGAATTTTAATACACTTAACACACTCAACTCGAAGGATAAGAGGAGAGAAACAAGGAATGCATTGACGGAGACGCGAAGCGCAGACAGAAAAGTGCAACTGAATTCGGAGAAGAGGCTGTATTTGTAGTGAGAGTAAACGTTGCCGCGCGTTCCGGGATGGAAACAAATGCAATTACAGCGCCGGAATGGGATTCAACAATGCAAACCCATACAAACAAAGGGCAAGTTTGATCGTCGAACCGCGGACGATTTAATATTTACCTAGAGAAATCGGTTATCGCGCTAGACGCCCACCGTATGCGCGTTAAGACTCGGCCTGGAGTCGATCGCCGCGGACCTCGCAAATAGAAACGAATCGATTCTTTTACAACCAATTAAGGAGCGTGCCCCCCAGCATTCCAAGTCAGCACACTAAAATAAAGACATCCACTCGCGATGCCTCTCAGCTGCGCTTTCACAACAGTCTCTTGACCTATCGAAAAACGATTTGCCCAGTTAATTGATCCCGGGTCGCTAAGACACGCCGTAAGGGCGGTATAAATTACTCCGAGATCCCGATCTTCCGGCAGTTACGGGATCCCCTTAAAAAGCCATTTGGAAAAAAAGGGGGGGGGGGGGGTCGGCCGGTCAGGCAATTTGCGCGGGGCCGGATCGATGGTACCGGCGGGCGCCTTGCTCCGGCTCTGTCCTTCGTTTCCGAATTACCGTATTTAATCTCCCATCGACGATCGGAGACCTACCCCCTACCAGCCGTCGAAATGTAAACCCTTCAAACTGTTCCCGGACAAATGCCGCGAAAGAAGGACGCCGAACGGCGGCCCCTGCTCCACCCCCGCAGTGGTCACGAGGAAGGGGGACGTCGATTTTTCGAGCCTCGACCGCGGCCACCGCAGCGGAGACAGGTGGCTGTCTTTTCGAAAAATAGCAATTAAGGGAGCGGGGATGCTCTCGTGTGGGTTCGCCGTGATTCCAGCCCGATCGTCGCAACTCTGGAATGAATATCGTCGGAACCACCCCCCTCAACCCCACCGGCGGACGTTTCGGCGGGGTGTGCAAGTGACAGGGCCTCTCTCGATTTTGCGGGACGCCCCAGCTGGACGACATTCCAATACGTCAAACCGGCGGGGAGGTGGAGCATCATGTGGAAAGTCCAATCGCTTGGCCGATTATTTTTCCGGTTATTACTCGCGGACATCGGGGCCAGCAGCGGGTATCTGGGTGCGCCCATTTCCGCGCGGTCTGCTCGCACGTGATCTGACGTAAAGCGGCTTTCCCGCCCGCTGTAGTTTGACGGCCGTTAAATCCTTGCCCGGTACACGGCCGCCAGTGACGAGATCCCAGCGCCGTTCATCTTTATTAATGAACAGATCGGCGATAATGCGTTACCAGCGGCGGCGCGACTAGCTGTTACGTTGACGGGAGTCGATATCCTGTTGCGGTCCTCCCCGCACCGGCACCGACGCGCGGATCTCGCCGTATTGATTCCGCGAACGAATTTCGGCGATCCCGGCCCGCGGCCGGCCGGCGTGGAGAATAATCGATGGTGAACGGGTAATTGCACGGTAATTTGGAGTGATATGCACTTTGTTTGGCCGCGGCCGTGGGAGCGGGACGCGCGGCCAGATTGAACGGGGGTTTGTAATTGATGATATAGATGTGTTGGCGGAGCTTTTGCTTTTGTTCTGGCGCTAACAGTGTCGATACATGGCGGGTATTTTGATTTGCACTGTGCGCTGGTTAGTTTCGGAGGTTGCGTGAATTTTAAGCGTTCGTTGCTTACAGGTTCTTCGGCTAGGTGCTTTCTGATTTTTGAACTCACAAGGAGAGTATTTTAGGTGTCCGCCTCCGATCATTTTGATTTTTCGATTTGTTATAGAGGACCGAAAAATAAGAAATACGTGTTTTTTTATTTTTTCCCGTTTTCATATTTGGGGGGTGAAAACTGCGTTCAAAGTTAGGGTTAAAAACTCATTTTTGTGGAATATCTCGAGAACTATTAGAGATAGGGGAATAGTGTCAATGGACGAATTTTGTGTCTTTGAATGCGAAATATGACTGACTCACCAGATTTTCAAAAAGTCCACAAAAATGATTCTTCACCCCTAACTTTGAACGCAGTTTTCACCCCCCAAATATGAAAACGGGGAAAAATAAAAAAACACGTATTTCTTATTTTTCGGTCCTCTATAACATATCCAAAAATCAAAATGATCGGAGGCGGACACCTAAAATACTCTCCTTGTCAGATCGCCTGGGGAAATGTGTGTGGGTTCGGTCGAAGCGCAGCTTACTGTCCCCGTGGTTTGACGTATCGGAAGGTTTCGGGATTCATGGTTACACGGGGATGAAGCTAGGGATTTTTATGAGATTGGAGTATGATGTAATCTAGGTGGAATTAGGGGGTGTTTAAGTCATCACTTCTCTGGTTTCGAATTTGTTTAAAAAGTACAGTACGTAGAAGTTTACAATTTTTGTGTATTTTCATGGAAACGTGCAATTGTTATTTTAAAAATTACAACTAAATTCTAGACATACGATCTCAATTAGCAATCAGCGTATTTTTATTTTAAAACAGACTCAGTCTTCCTCCAAATATCCATCGCTGTCAAACTTTCACAGGCCAACCATCCATTGTGTCTCTAACACTACAAGAACAACAGGCAAAATTGGATCCTACAGCACACTTGTTTCAACACACGCGGCATATTGACGGAATGGTCCCAAACGAGCGTATCACGCGAATGAATATGATCCCGAATCAATTGATACCTATCCCATTACGAGGCACTGCATTGAATCGCGGCAATGGCATACTCAAATTTGAAAATCCGTTGAGCTGACCGCACCGGATGGACAAGAGATTACGATTAGTAACGTTAAATTCCACCGACCTTGTTCAGCTTCTCCCAAGACACAAATAATAAACTAAAACCTCGATATAATCCCAGGAGAAACGTTGGAAGTAATAACTTCTCTTTGAAACACGTAGACCTCTGTCACTTCCTCTCCGTTTCTCTATTCGTACAGTAAGTTGTTAAAGCAGCCGTAAAAAATGAAGACATTCCAAGAAATACATTCTCCTCGAAACGTATACAAAATGAGAAAACGGCAGGGACGAGTTGAACGTTGAACCTAGCCACCATCAGCCCTGCAAACGTCAGATAGAATCACTGTTCTAATATACTCTTTGTCGTAAGTTGCAAGGAGATGCTTCTTACGCCAGAGAGAGTTCTTAAAGTATGAAGTTGCAGATTTCAACGTTAAAGACTTCGGATGGTGAGCCCCGGGATTAAGCATGAAGCTGGGGTCAAAGCTCGAGCCTTCAGCAGAGCTACGGTAAACTAACGGCGCACTAAAGCTAACATTGATCAAGTAACAGTGCAGCGCGTGTAATGCCGGATTTATGTGAAACTGATAAGGGGATGTCGGTCCATCGATTTCTGCTCGGAACCCCCCCGGGCCGAAAGAATACGCGAGCTTCCCTCCGTTTCTTCCAGCGGCGTCGCGAATCTCTCCGTTAGAATTTTCATTTAAAACGACTCGGGACACTTGGCGAGTAACTTAATTAAGGCAACTAAATTATAACGCCACGCTGATGAATACGGTGAAGTTAAGTTTCATTACAGCCTCACTCGAGATGGTAAACTTTCTGTAACAACGGCTCTCAGCTGGTGTTCCGGAAAAACTTGTGAAACATTCTCGCTTTGGGGGTTTCGCAGAAGCTTCGGAGGCGGCTTTCAATCAGAACTCGAGCGAACAATAATCAAGCCTCTAATTGATCAGTTGGTCCTCGAAAAATACCAAAATTCTAGTTATTCGATCAGAGGTGAAATCGAGTATCGATTACGCTCTGCTATCGCATTTATGACAGATGTATCGTGCCATTAATCACCCGCGACTGTACCTTATCTGTGAAAATAAAACGCATCGCGGTGTCCTCCCAAAATTCGCGCAGCTATTAACAATACAGACCTGGGCAAAAGTTCCTTAAAATACGAAATAAATCATAAAATTTACATTTATAATTCAGATGAAAATTATTCCCTTCTTTAAATGTCGAATAAATCAATCTGAGAGTATTCAAAAATATTTTCTTCAAACCACACGATACACTTTTATTTAAATAATTCTCCTTTGTTCAAGAAATTTCTCCGTTCCAGGAATCGATCGCCCGCCGACGACGCGTAGGCCGAGCACGAGGCGAGACTCGAAGAAAACATGGAAGATCGATCACAGTCACGAGAGGAAGACAGCGGGCATGAAGGACGAGCCGATGCTGAAGGGCGTCGATGACGACGACGAGCAGATTGATTTCCAATCAGCGACAGCCTCGTCGCTCTTTCACCGACATTTGCTCGCGAACCTCGGCATCACGGTGGCCGCGGCCATCCTGGCTGGCGGATTGTCGACGTAGGCCCTTTACCGCGGTGACAATCACGCCCAGGAACTGATTAATCCGCGTCTCTCGGCGCGACTCGGGGGCGGCCAGCCGCAGGTACGAGTTACGCGGCGGGAACCACGGGGAACGCGGCGGAGACTAATCTTTACGGGACATCGAGGACCGGCCAGCCGGAAGTTTCTTCCTGTGTACACGGAAGTTCGGGCAAGCAACCTGGAAGCGCACGAAGAAATTAGCGATTCCGCGGTATCCCCTACCAGCCGGACGTGAATTAGTAAGATAGGGTGCGCGCGCGCGCGCGCATACTCTGTTCCTCGAAGAACTACAACTTTCATTAGGAGTAATCAATTTCAGCCGAGTGCACCCCTATATATGCGCTCGAACGGCCCCGCCGTCTCCGCGGAATGAAAGAGTTTCGCTTGTATTGTGTTTCTCCCCCTGGCGCGAGTCTCGCACGTTCGGACCAACGAATCATTTCTTAGATGTATATTTTTGTACTCGCCTTTCGTTTCGCCGCCGTGCCGCGGCAGTTCTAACGTCGAACAGCAATGGCTTGTGCGAAGAAGCCGCTTTCGCGAAAGCGGTGGTGCGGATAGCTCACGGGAAATTCATCGATGTTGATGTTCGATAGTGTTTGAATCGCTTGTGCAATAATAATAGAGCTTGCGATGGTACGCTAATACACTTCTATATTTTAACTTCCTCGATGGGTACTGTTTCGTTTGAGGTCGCTGCGTCTTGTCCACCCAGTAGATACGAACTTGTGTCTTTGTATTATAATCGAATTTTTGTGAAGGAATTTATTTATGGCCTCTCATATGCTTGGTTTTTAAAACTTGATATACAAAAAACATTAATATTCCATGAGACCTAATAGTGTTGATTAATTTGTTAGAAAATATTCCTTAGAAACAATCACTGTGTTTCGAATTTTCTACCTGCGTGTCGTTTGCGTTAAAGAAGAATGTTGAATTAAGTGGAACACGAGTTATTAACATTAGAAAATTCGAGGATTACGAGTATGAAGTTTGAGTGTTTGAGGAGATAGTATCTGTCGACAGAATACCCTTAATGTAACGTATTGGGTTGTGTGATTTAAGTTACGCGTGGTTGGCAGTGCAGAGTGATTCTGCGATAGATGTCTGATCTATAACGGACTTCACTACTTAAACAAGAGTATGGTACGAGGTCCAGACCGAGGACCTTTTGTTTGACTCGGAGCTTTGCAAAAATGTCTGACTAATCGTAGAACAGATTCCTGAAACTGGTGGCTGACTTATCACGGTCTGTTCTACTTGTATCGAACACGAGAAGCATACTCCTTGTTTGGTGCAAAGTTTTATGATCCACAGAGCTGCAAATTTACCACGTTTTCGTTACAATTAATAAAAATGGCTGGATTCACTGTACAAGGAACGTACTTCAAACACCATTAAAAGTTTCTACGAGGGAGGCTAATTTATTTAGAAAGTGACTTTCCTTAGTTACACATTCTTCAACGAATATTCTAATATGCAGAACAGTTCTTAAGGGTTTCTTCAAAACTCTTCCTTTTCCTGCTTCTGTTAAGCGAACTAAACAAGCACCTCAGCGAACTAAACAAGCACCGATCATCTATTTCAAAGTCACTCTACACAATAGGGTGGAGTGAAAAAAACATTTTTTCAATGATCAAATTCTAATAGTGCGTAAAAGTTGTCTACTTGGCCCAATAAAACGTGTAAAAAATTTCAGCTCGATCGGATAATTTCTTCTGTGTGCACCAAAGGCCTTAACTTTCAAAATTTTAGTACAAAACTTAAGAAACTGCAACTTTCTTCAGCTGGTGGATTCTACCTTTTTTTATACCCAAGCCTATATTTGTTGCGTAAATGAAGCAAAGAAACACCCATGGCTGGTTTCGGAACGATAGGAATGGCACTGTAAACTATAAAAAAATGCAGCTCTTCGCTTACTTTCCTAACGGAACAAGTGGCCCAGAACCAACCACGCGGAGGTAGCTGTACGTCGGGCTCCTTGTTTTTTGTATTTTATATTTTTTTCGTTTTTTTTTAAATAACTTAATTGTTTTTTTATGTATTTTGTATTTTATATATTTTTTTTTTAATTTTAAGTTTTGTACTAAAATTTTGAAAGTTAAGGCCTTTGGTGCACACAGAAGAAATTATCCGATCGGGCTGAAATTTTTTACACGTTTTATTGGGTCAAGTAGACAACTTTTCCGCACTATTGGAAATTGATCATGGAAAAAAAGTTTTTTTCACTCCACCCTACTACACAACCATGTAACAAGACTGCGTTCAAGCATTTGCATTGTCGACGAGCGCAAGGGCAAATGATGATCTCGCATCCTTCCAAGCATTCCTTTCCACGGACGCGTTCGTGAAATCCCCCAAGCTTCGGTACCGATACCGTCGCAGAGATAGAACCGTACGAATTTAATGTATAGAAATGTGTACGACGACGATCCGGGTAATATTTTCATGTACCCCAACCACCCGATAGCATCACGCAGTCCCCTCATTCTTCGAATCGTCGTTCGAAACAAGGTAGAACAGTGCAAGTAGAACGAACCGTGTCCACGTATTGCTAGCGTTGTCGTTGCCTGTCGAATGCAAGCGTGACGACCATCCTTCCGTTTCGAGGCTTCGCCGGGGCCTCCCCGAGCATTGGTAAGGACCGGCGAAATCGCTGTCGCATTCGTCGACCGGAGACCATTCGTCTTGTTCTTCGATCGAGCCTGGCGGTCCTCATTAGTCCAGCTTGCGCGCGCTCTGCGATGGCTAACGATATATGTATCGTGTACATACACATAGAAACGTGACACCCAATAATCTGTAAACGGCGCAGATGATTGCTTTACGACGCATAGGATAAACGATATTGTACAATAATTAGCGAGTGTATGATAACGGTAGACTAAGCCTCAGGGACGTGTAAATACGTTAACAATAAGCTGTAAGACGATGTTGTATTAGGTTTTGCATTTGTGATCACACCTTTCCTCCTCCCGTGTAAATACAATGTACTTTATCGCATACTTGGGCAATAAATGTTAGACAATCGTGAGTGTAATGTGTCTCGCAGAGTTCACGGAAACGTTGCGTAACTTACGAAACGTTTCGGAGTAATATTATTCTTTGAGATTTTGTTTCGACAGTGATCTTCGTGCTCGTCATCGGGCCGAGGAAGGGACACCAGGCACATAAATAGTTGGGTAAGGAACATTCGAGGTCGTTAACGACACCCGCCAATATAAAAAACTTTGGGAAACGAGGCAAATACGGAGTCGATGCAACTCGCTTCGCGGTAACTCGAGTCCTGCATTAAGTTCATCGATTACTCGACTTAGGAGGCCGTTGAACACTTTTCTCGTGTTCGATCACATCTAGTGATGGGACTGATACCAATACTATTGATGATATTCAATCAATTCGATACCAAAGTACTCAATAGGAAATATCGATACGCATCGAAATGTTATGTACTTGGTATCAATCATCGATACCAATTCTTCTTCAACCGATACCATATCAATACTATACCGAATCAAAACCGGTTTGATACTTTACGATATTATCGATACTTATTTGATACTTACGAAATTATCGATACTTGTCTGATACTGTACGAAATTATCGTTTTTTATTTGATAATTCTGTGATCAGATGGCAAACCTGTTATGATATCTATTTGATACGAAAGTATCGGTTTCGATTTGCAATTTACTAATTCACGAAAATAGTATTTATTACCAATCATGATTTGATAATATAACTAATGAAGTAGGAGTTGGAATCAGTATCATGAACTACGTATATAATTGAATTTTAATTAATAAATGATGTACATATACATTATTCTAGAATGAAATATTTTGTTGCATTTTGCTTCCAATAAATAAGACGATTTTTTATGGGTAAACAACTTTCTTTAAAAAAGTTATCTAACTGTAATTGTACATCATTACCATCTAATGAGTTTCTATTTCTGCCTTCGATATAATTATCAAATGAAGCCCAAAAATTAGATTCATCCTCTGTCAGTGGTGACATTGATGTTTTGTGGTTATATTGCATATTGATTGAATTGATTTGATTTGTGGTTACAGGCTGATTTCAAGTCGTTTGGATTTGTGGTTATGGGTTATACATATTTATTGATGACAGCGTAATGCTATCTCGCCTTCCGTTATTTTTTCATAATTTTGTATTATCATCATAACTACGCGCGTCTGCAAAGTTTCAAGACAATTGGATTGGTGGAACTGGGTTAAATAGGTTTTCCGTTTTACCCCACGAAAAGTGTTCCGTTTTGCGCCACATGCAGTCATTTGGTAAACATTTAATATTTACACTTCAGCGTGAGGTAAAGATATTGCAGGTATCTAAATTCTCGTATAGGTATCAAGTAGGTATCGATATTTTTGTGTAGGTATCAAACAGGTATCGATACATTCTGATATGTAAGTATCAAAGAAGCATCGATTCCT
This sequence comes from Andrena fulva, assembly GCA_946251845.1. Taxonomy (NCBI): domain Eukaryota; kingdom Metazoa; phylum Arthropoda; class Insecta; order Hymenoptera; family Andrenidae; genus Andrena; species Andrena fulva. The sequence goes on along the minus strand of OX276329.1, from coordinate 51,139,035 downwards.
TTTGATGCCTTTGACTTTGATATGTATCAATACCAGATTGAAATTTGTAGAAGGGTATCGATATGTATCGATACGGTATCAGTCCCATCACTAGGTACAGTACTTTATAGAACCCCTATGCTATAAGTGGGGGCCCGGACTAAGGGACCACGGGAGAGTCGGCGTAGCTGTGGTGGTTAACGCTGCTGATCAGCACGCGGGCGGCTCAGGTTCGATTCCCGGCGCCGCGACTTTCTTTTTCCGAGGTTCCCAAAAACGTAGGAATATTACGTCACCGATTTCTACAGTATTTTATAGAAAACACTATTCCGCGTAATCATAATAATTGAGTTAGTGTTTGTTTCGCGATAATACCGTCAAGGACCCAGTTCCTAATCAGTTAAGAGTGCAAGGGGAACAGTTTCTGATCACCTACAGATCAGCCTCACTATGAGCTATCAAATTTTGTATATTATATTATTTATTGTATATATATATATTTATAATATAGTATATTATAAAACACTGTTTCGCGTAATAATAATTGAGTTAGTGTTTGAGTCGCGATACAGTAAATTATAGGACACTGCTCCGAGTGATAATAATTGAGTTAAGTAGTGTTTGTTACGCAATACTTTATACTCTTGAACTGAATGATTTCTTTGGCAAGCATAGTTACCACGAGTAGGTACGAAGTACTTACGAATAGTAGCATTCATGCGCGTGTTTGTAGAATTATATGTCTATCGTTTTTAATGTATCATGGGGTTTGCTGATGGAGGCTAGGGTTTATTTCTAAGTAGGGTTCAAGATTGTAAAACAATTTTAAAGACATGTATGTATGTATAAACAGTAGGGTGGAGTGAAAAAAACTTTTTTTCGATGATCAATTTCTAATAGTGCGGAAAAGTTGTCTACTTGGTCCAATAAAACGTGTAAAAAATTTCAGTCCGATCGGATAATTTCTTCTGTGTGTACCAAAGCCTTAACTTTCAAAATTTTAGTACAAAACTTAAATTAAAAAAAAATATATATAAAATACAAAATACATAAAAAAACAATTAAATTATTAAAAAAAAACGAAAAAATATAAAATACAAAAAACAAGGAGCCCGACGTACAGCTACCTCCGCGTGGTTGGTTCTGGGCCACTTGTTCCGTTAGGAAAGTGAGCGAAGAGCTGCATTTTTTTTATAGTTTACAGTGCCATTCCTATCGTTCCGAAACCAGCCACGGGTGTTTCTTTGCTTCATTTACGCAACAAATATAGTCTTGGGTATAAAAATAGGTAGAATCCACCAGCTGAAGAAAGTTGCAGTTTTTTAAGTTTTGTACTAAAATTTTGAAAGATAAGGCCTTTGGTGCACACAGAAGAAATTATCCGATCGAGCTGAAATTTTTTACACATTTTATTGGGCCAAGTAGACAACTTTTACGCACTATTAGAATTTGATCATTGAAAAAATGTTTTTTTCACTCCACCCTAATAAACAGGGTCATCGCTCGCAGTGACACGGTCCCTATATTATTACCACACCATTTCAAAACGCTTAGCACTTCGCTCTGGCTGTTAGACAACCCCAAATTGGTTTGCAACTTTGTTGCAGCGACAAGGGAAATCGAAATTCATATTGCAACTTTGGCACAGCCGTCAGAGTACTCTAAAATCCATTTGCAACTTCGTTCCTCGTTGAGATTTGTTACATTTTCTCGTGTAGCTAAATATCAATATTATTTAATATTTATATATTCCAACATCGTGTATCGTTTTAAATATGCAAAGTGTAGACTTAAGGGTAGCACTCAGAATAAGTCAACCTTATATCGAGAAAATACTGAAAATCTCGCTGTATTTAATTTCAAATTCAACAGCTATTAGTAATTTGAAGGTATTCTCTATTGTGAATCGATAACGTTGCATGCGACATGCAAATATAATATGTGTGCCAGAGCCTCCAATTTCTGATAAAAATCTGCACTATGCGTTAAGTCATCCTTCACCTCTTCTCTGCTTTAAACCGTGTAACAAAAATCTACGTGAGAAATTAAGTTTTTCCTTTACCTCATCCGCGGTTCTACAGTCCCTTACCATTTACCGGTATTATTGAGCTTAGGTGGAATCACAGACGAGGTATATGATAGACCCATCACCTTATGGATGTCGCGTCGCCAACCAAACTGTGTTACCGACCCATAATTTCAGGACTGAATGTAGTGGCATCTGCTCATGAACAGCGTCCAACTCAGCAACTACTCTGAAATGTGTTGAAATTGCTGAAAGGTGTGCGCGTGCTTGTATACGGGTGACTTGTTTAGAGTGAGAGTTTGACATAGAGGGCAGGCTTTTGCTACGCTATGCTTTGTGATGCTTTGGCTCGGTTCGTCAACGACTCACGCGGATTTTTCTCCGAAAATCCATTTCGGGGATTAGGACACTATGCTGCTGAAAAATGATATTTCTTCAAAGCCCGTGCAAGCTATAAATTGCAAGGTGACATTGTTTATTGGTACTTTGCGTGTAGTAGAACTCTTTCACGTATCGTACGCCGAAAAGTATTAATAATAATTCACGCTGTTACTGACATTCCCACAAGTTTCTAATGCACTGATTAATCATTCTAGTGAAGTAATTGGATTCTATTTACCCCGAGTATTAGTTTACCGCCAACACTGAAATTTACAGTAAAATCTAATTCTTAAAATTCCTAAAATCTATACTTCGTCGATGTTAGTAAGTAAAGGGGTTAGTAACAAGTACCTATGTCACTCATATTTCTCCAAATATTCTTGCAACTATTCATTTACACCAGGTTCAACTAAAATGTATTTATACATTATAAATAATACTATGTGATATGTATAAACATTAACATTAATTTATCGAACGATTAAACATTGAGAATAAAAGAGAATTCATTCGGCGTAGAAAATCATTTGCAAATCCAAGGCCAAATGTTACTAATTCCTTGATATCTCGAGTTGTATCGATCATAGTTAATAATAATTTATACTGGGCGGTTAGTGCAAATGTTGTTAACATTATTTGTCATAGCAATAGTCACTGGAATGGATATTTTAGCGGAAAACCCATTTTTGCCGAAGAATTCGTTGGATTTCGCAATTGTAATCAACCGTCGACCTTATTTTGGTGAGGAGCATGGTTTTTCCAGCAGTCTATGTAGGGAGCTCACGGAGCTCCATGTACTCAGTCGTCGCGCGATCCTCCGTGCCTGGAGGACCCCAGGGGACCCTGGAGCTCCCGAGCCACGTGGACCATTCGGACCTACTGGACTTCCTGGACTTCCTGGACTTCCTGGACTTCCTGGACTTCCTGGACTTCCTGGACTTCCTGGACTTCCTGGACTTCCTGGACTTCCTGGGGACCTGGTCAGGGTTTCAACACTAGTCCTTCCTCCACCCCCGGAGCTCCCGAGCCACCTGGACCTTTCGGACCTACTGGACTTCCTGGACTTCCTGGGGACCTGGTCAGGGTTTCAACCTTGATCCTTCCTACACCCCCGGAGCTCCCGAGCCACCTGGACCTTTCGGACCTACTGGACTTCCTGGACTTCCTGGGGACCTGGTCAGGGTTTCAACCTTGATCCTTCCTACACCCCCGGAGCTCCCGAGCCACCTGGACCTTTCGGACCTATTGGACTTCCTGGGACTTCCTGGGGACCTGGTCAGGGGTTTTCAACCTTGGTCCCTCCTTCACCCCCCGGAGCTCCCGAGCCACCTGGACCATTCGGACCTACTGGACTTGCTGCGGACCTGCTCACGGTTTCAACCCTGGTCCTTCCTCCGGCCCCTCGGCCCCTGGCCAGGGTTAGCTTATTCGATTGGTGTCGATGAAATTTTCGGGTTCGTTAAGCCATTTAAAATTTTATTGTTCTGCCAAGGTCAAAACTGATTTCTCTCCTTTTCTAACTAATGTCTTCGATTGTTTTTCACCATCTGTCCTATTTCATGCATTCCTTCGAGGATTTTTGCACGCGTCGTCCTATTTCGTGTGTTTCTTCGATGGATTTGCATGATCCGACCTATTTCATGCACTTCTCCGATGGGTTTAAATGATTTATTTTATTTGATGCATTTCTTCCATGGGTTCACATGATTTATTTTATTTGATGCATTTCTTCGATGGGTTTGCATGATCTCTCCTATTTCATGCATTTCTTCGATGGATTTACATGGTTTATTTTATTTGGTGCATTTCTTCGATGGGATTACATGATTTATTTCATTTTATGGATTTCTACGATGGATTTGCATGACTTCTTCCCTGTCCTGCATCTTATCAATGTGTTGCCATTTCCCCGCCCCCTTTATGTATATCAACGATGGTTGCATGGTTTTATTCTATTTCATGCATTTCTTCGATGGTTTTGCAAGACTCCTTCCTTGTCATGCATCTCATCGATGGGTCTACATTCCCTGCTCTCCTTCGTGTATCCCTACGATGGATTTGCATGCTCGTGCGTGCTCTTCTGACGTTCCAAATCATTTCGATCGGCACCAGCCTAATAATTATTTACTTAGTTCCCTCTCAAGCCTATTACACCATTGCTAACATAACGTAGTTGATTGTTCCAGCTGTTCAGGTCCACCCTATCACGGGGAAGGGAGTTAATAAAATAATATATTTAAAAGAAAATAGTGAAAAGTGAAAGTGAAAAGTGACAGTGCAAAGTGATAGTGAAAGAAGACATCTAAGGGAGCCTAGGTTAATTTATTATAGCATGAAGTATTTAAGGCCCCATGTAAAATTGCCAAGTAGTCACTGAATTTTATTAACTTTGTTGCTCGTTTGCTGGCTCTGATGAGGAGGTCACCGCTGCTTCCGTTGTCGGAAACAAGTGACTGAGCATGGAATAGGTATGGGTGGATCAGTTTTATCCCCTGGTGTTCTTGTCGAAAGGGAAAAGTTTCGGGCGTAGGGGGTGTACCTTTTGGTACGCTGTCTGCGTAAGTCACCCTGTTCGACTACCCAATCTCCGCGTTAGTCGGCTTGAGTCAGGTCACACTTAGTGTTGCTCCTGACGAGTCGCTTGGAGCAACAGGAATCGCCTGGGAGGCGCTGAGCACTTTTCCCTTTCGACTCGGACAGCAGGGTGGTAGGAACCGCGCCGTCGAATACTCGTTTCATCCTTACCTTCCGTCTTTCCTTCTTTGCTGAATTTCTTTTAATCGAGTGATTGCTTGGCAGTTCCCTAGATTCTGTATCTAAACCGAACAGATCGATGGAACTTTGTTTCCATCCATCTTTTTGGTTTAGTAGGCTAAGGCTTTCATGTACAGGGAGATCGATGGAACTTTGATTGAACTGATGGGTTTTTGACCATTTTTAAAGTCCTCTCTGCTTCAGCACCTTATTGAAATATATCAAGTTCCAATTCCTTGCTGAGGTATTCCTGCTTAGTTACAAACGTACTGTATTTTTTAAACAAATTCGGAACTAAGTTCGGACGTTTGCAATTTTCGTAGCAATTTTCATCATATTTAGTTTCAATTCTATCCGCTTGTAGGATTGCGTTCGAATTCCACTCTGAATCGATAACGTTGGGTGTGGCACGAAAACGGTAAGGGGGCTCGCGAGCCCCCCCGAGCGTGTGACACAAAATTATATTGCGTGATAGGTCTATCCTATACCTGGTCTGTGGTAGAATCAGGTATAGGACCTCCTGTGTATAAGCGCTTTGATCAGTTTCTACACTCTGCTGGTAACGTTCCGCGCCCGACAGATAAGTTCGCCTACGTCTGGCAGGTGTACTTACCTTTTGCTGCAATGTATCGCCCCCGCGCGAAATTCGAATTAATCGTGCAATAAATTGAGTGTTTAGGAAATAACAATTAACTGTGATCACCTGAAGAATAACGCTCCTACTTCGAAACTCCTACTATTACAATAAAATGAAATGACTTAATAATTTAATGTAGAACATACACTTCATAGAAAAGTGTGTGTGAATATTATTTAATAGTGTGTTTTATATTCTACTTGTATGTGATATACTTTGTGTGATATTTTACTTTTTTTCGCTACGCCCACCTTTACAGCAGCTAATAATAAAGAGCTATTCTCTTAATACCACGGCCTATCGATTATCGCATGTCATCGCTGCATAGTCAAAAACGAAAATTGGCAAACTCGATTTAAGCTATTTCAGTTCTCACGGAGGCGTGTATTATGTTATTTAATTTTGTATCAACTAAAAATGCTATGCAAGGCATAGGTTGGCATGTGTTATTATTAATATTATATAACCTACACGTTGTTTTGTTGTTTGTGGGAAAGAATAATGAATTCGTAGAAGCATACGGAGCTCTACTTGGCTTATATTTACTGAAAAGGAATATTCGACACAGACTGCTGTGAAACTTTACAGGTTTATAGAGCAGGCAAGAGTAAAGGGCACGTATCTCCTTTTTATAGCTGCTGTAACTCGACTTCAAGGCATACAGCTATCCTGTAAAGTTGTATCCCCTTGATTCTGTCTTGGAAGCTATTGCAGATGCGAAAAAAAATGTTGTTTTATAAAATCAGAATCTAAATTTTTGGGCGAAGCCGTGTAGTAAAGCCAGTATTTTTATATAATAATTATATAGGCATATACTACTGATGCCACCACGTTAATATCAAATTGTCATTGATGTTTTCGATGCATAATAAAATGAACATAACATGCTGCGACATGCTATAACTAAAAAACAACTTCCTATCGAACGCATGTTTATACGATCTCAAGGTTCTTGAATTAACCCCCATGGCGCTTCCTATTTATGTAGGGTAAGGAGAAAAAAAGATCCATTTTCGTGATCTTGCGATTTATTGCGTATTTTGTTGGTGGCAACTGTGACCACCGAACTGTAGAATTACAAAGTATAAACTTCAAATACCCCAGCAAGATAACATTAATGTTTTGGTATACTGGTTAAAAGCCGGAAATGTCCACTCTGCGCTGCAACAAAATACGAAATGTCAAGGAATATTTCTATCACAGCAAGAAATTATTTAAGAAAAAAATTATAGACGAAAATTAAATTCATGGAACCTTGTTTCTTTACTGGTGAACTAAACTATTAAAACTTAATTTTCTCGATGAAGCTGTTTTGCGACTTTCCCTGCTTTTCCCCTTACCCATCATATATATTATGTATATAACAAAAGCTTCTGTATAATTTCTGACTGGAGCGCTATATTCTATTATTAATTGACCCTCTGTTCTCTAGTCTATAGGAAGGTGTATGGTAGCAGATGGATATCCAGTGGCGTATTAAGCAGGGTGAAGTGCGGTCGTTGAAGCGACTTCCGCAGTTCCCTACATCTTTCTCAGAGAGTACAAACGAGATCGTTCTTTTGGCGAGCAGGGTGGCCTTTGTATATGCGCGTGTAAATATTAGCGGAGGATGATGAGAGCCTTCCACCATTTCCTCTTTCTTTCTTTCTCTATTCTCCTTTCAGGTCGCCGTTCTCACGTTGACCACCCTCGACGGCTCCAGCCTGCCCATACATTCCGTCGCGACGCCACTCTGAAGACCTGCTTTAGCCCTGCGCTCCTGCCACCTGCGGACCGTACCGCGCAACCTTTCTCTGATATTACCTTTATTCAAACGCGACTGGGTGGCTTCTCACTGCAGGGCTGAGAGTTTTCAGTACGCTCGGTATATGAATCGTTTTTTTTATCTGGATAGCTTCAAGCGTTTGTAGCGACTCTAATAGTTCCAGCTGAAGGGGAGACTGTGACTGTAAGTGGTTAGTGGAGGAACAGGTTGATTGCTGCATAATTGAAATCCTCCAACTTGATGATTATTAGATTATCAGAAAGTCTGCAATTCCAATGGTAGAGCCTCTGGTGAAGAGTGTGAAAATAAATGGAGGCTTCTTTTGGAGCGTGAATGTTGCTTTGGACAATTCATAGAGGGACTGTAATGTAGTCGAAATAGTGGACCAGATTTTGTAGTTGGTTAATGAAAATATTGGTGGTAATCAGTTAATGAAGAATGTGGCTGTTATCATCTATTTAAAATTTTATGTGTAATCTAGTTTATGTGGAAGTTATTAGCACCCTGTTCGAGATCGATTGTAGCCATTCAGAATCGATTCAAGCAGCAGAAGGAATAGCATATTTATTACTTATACATATAAATTTGCAAAGTTTCGTAGTTTTCTGAATTTATAAGTTTGGGATCTTCTCTTGTAATCGGGAGGTTTGAAATATTATACGGGGTGTCCCAGTATTGATGGTACCACAGTGGAGTGGATGATTTTACATGAAAAAAATGGCCGAAAATAAAAATTTATTATGTATTGAAAGAAAAAAATTATTATATTTAATTTTCGTTTACAAATAGCATTAATATCATACGTAATGTTGATCATTTATCAATATTATGTGCTATTATCTATCTCTGCCTGTTTAAAGTGGTTTCAGAAATGAAAATAAGACGTAAATTTATTTTATATTTTCGACTTATTTTTTCACGTAGAATCCCCCTCATTGATTGTACCGTCGATAATGGTGCACCCTGTATATTATGAGAGTGACGACTCACTTTCATGGAACTTCGTCTATCAACCTACTTAAGCAGTCTTCGACCCTATTACGGTTATCCACAATTATAAGTTTAGAGAGCTATAATTGTAATAAAACCCCTTAACAATACGAGTATTCTAAATAAATAAAACGAATTGAAGGGGACGAAGCATGCGAGGATTTATAACGAAACGTTTTCACAAGATCTGTATGTAAACGACGAATGTATTGAATACGCAACGGCACGAAAATGAATATTTATCAGTACCTATTTCAAATCAACAAACAGAGAAGCGGAAAATATTTTTTGCACTGCTTCAAAAACAATGGACTAGTGGAGGACGTCACAGGTACGTTTAAACTCAATTTTCTCATTAAGGGACTGAGGTACGAATCAAGCGAAAAGTACGAAGATAAAATGTATGTTTATAATTTGCACTTAAGCTTCCTGAAATATTAAACCGGCCACCACTGCGAAGAGGCGCCATTTGGGTAGAAAAGATGCAAGCTACTGCTAACGTAGTAGACACTTAAAAACGTTGTAGACATTCAAATTAGGAGAATTACGGGGAAATAATATTTAAAAACAATTGTGAGCCTCGAAATTGAAAGCATTTGGTAGAAACAAATTTCAATAATAGCACCGGCATTAAAGTTAGAAGAATTGCGCTGAGATAATTTTTAAAGACAATTGTGGACCTCAAAATTAAGAGTATTGTATAAAAACAATTTTAAAAAATTTTATACATACCTGCACATAATTTTGAATGTTAAATTAAAAGTAAGTGTGTTCTGTGTTAGGGAAAAAACTCCCTAACGTCTTCTAATATTTATGATAAAGGAACCGTAACAGATTGCACTTTTTTCCAATAATGAATAAACTATGGTTATGTGTACCATGCAAGTGTAGCATAAATCGAATAGTTTTTCCCACTATTTTCAGCGAGAAAGGGGTTTTTTTAAATTGTCATAAGTTGCATCAAAAGCGTGCATTAATTTACGTACCTACAAGTATGAAATTATTATTAATTATCAATTAGACTAACATAAACCTCACTTATTTTTATCCTCTTCGGGGATATAAACTTACTTTAATTTCTTAGTCATACTTGCGCGATATCATACCCATAAACTCCATTTCGTAAATTAGCAAATTCGTGACGTTTCCAGGGCTTATTGTTAGATGGGCATTCGCGAGCTATTTTTTTTCATGCACTGTGAAGGAAGCACTTGAAACTTAAAATTGTATAAGGAGGCTCGTGTTTGCGTTTTAAGTAACCAGCTAATTAAACGCAGCCTGCCTTCTCCAAAATGACTTTGCTCTGCTTGTGAGTTACATATTTACGAATGATCCACGTGTACAGAGTGAACGTTGGATGTATGATGCTCCAAATTTTCGTTTACGAAAAACTCAAATGTCAGTGTCTGTAATGCACAAATTGCAATGAAGTATTTGTGCATGGATTGTTGTGCCTGTGACTTTTATATTTAATCAAATACCAGTGATATGCGAAACATAATGGTTTATAGAAAATATCATATACTTTCTGTACTTCAAATTTTGCAAAATGTCTCCTTTAATAATTTGGATGTCAGCTCACTGAATATGTCACGTAAAAAGCAATGTCCCCTTACATTAGTGCAATAAAGGAACTTTCTGGAATAAATATCAAGAATTCTGTACCTCGTCTGTTGTAAATGTTAGCACTTCTGCGAGTACAACGTAGATTAGTATTAATGTACTGAATGAAAATATTTTATTTATATTATATATAGTTCTGTAACTAAATATTTGAACGGATAAAAAGCTGGTTGTACAGGGAGAGTTACTAAAGACTGGAACTTAAATTGTTTTCGTTAGGACAAACAAAGGTTGAGGAGCACAAATTATCATCAAAAAGTGATTTTCATGGAGTTTTATACCTTCTTGAAGCATATTTCTTAAAGTTACGGTTTCTGAGATAAAGAAAACCACATCCTAAATGTATCGTAACGCGACGAAAAATGGAAAATTTGACAATACTACATTTACACCAATTAAGGTTTTCTTCGTTTGAAGTTAAATTTCCAGGTTCAGTTCATTCGGGGCTATTTAATGATTTTACTAATTAACCTCATTTCAATGCCAAGTAGAGTTTTGTGCACTAATAAAAGTGCATAACTTTCTTCGAAAAAATAAAAATGTTAGTAAAAACAACATTCAAATCAAGAACAGATACTTGAGTGTCCCATTTTTAGTGACTCGCTTAGTGTTCCTAATATCCTTAAACTGCTTTTTTATTAAAAGCAAAATATTCTTATTCTATTTATCCCATAATTCAACTGAAATCTTACTTCTTCAATTTCCACCTTACATTTGACATAATCATTTTATTTGTACTGACATTAGTGTACACTATTTGAAGTAGTATTTCAAATGCATTTATTTCAAACATAATCCACTTCTAGACAGAATTATTTACGGACGACGTTAGCAGAATGCGATGTAAACCTAAGTAACGTCTTTGACATTGCGTAACATCTGCTACCTACATAAGTGCCTCTCACTCTGGATCACTATCTGTGAAAGGGAGATTTATACAGTCGAAACATGTTAGATCCATCGTAAATTTCAGGCGTAAAAGGCGAGAGCGAAATCTCCTGCTTCTATGTATTTTCTATTTATAACAAAACCAGACACAGAACTAACTTAACTGTAAGTGTTACGTGGAGCGCATGGAATTTTTCTTCTCAAATTTTCGATTTGCATAACTGAGTGTAACGAATGGGCTTGCTCGTCGGGAGTCGTATTCACCTTAGAATAAATTAACGAAATCGTGTCGAAATGTATCGAATTTTCCACTGATATGGTCAGAAAATTACCTAATACGACTAATGATAAAAAATTATATAAATATTGAATAAGAAAAGTCATGGAGATCTGACTGATGAAGGCGATGCTAATTAATTTATATCGACTTCTTTCATTGAAATAACAGTAAACTTTATATTACAGCATATTCAAGCATATTTTTCTAATTTCTTTTACATATAAAAGAACTGTGTGTCAGAGCTTGGGACTATAAATAAATTTATATATCTTCTTAGTGGAATCACAATAAATTTCTTTATTTAAACTCCATTTCCAATAAAATAATATTTCATCACGTATAGAACAATTTCATAAACGTACTAAAACATATTTATTTAATTCAATATTTATTATACAAGCGTATTAAGAAACACCTTTCAAGTTTTAGAGTTACACAGTAACTCCTCAGCTCCTTTAGTTTGAATATTAATTAATAATAAGTAATATGATGCCGTACAAAGTACTATTTATAAACTTTCTCCGATCTTTAACCATTTACTTTGCAACTCAATATATTGAGAAATTCAGTCGTTCTCTAAACGAATAAAGCATCTATATAATCATAGTACATGCAAATGACATTACCAGACATTGAGGTGTATCATTATTGGTGATATTGGTTGCTTTGCATACATTTATTCAAACTACAGAACATACTATTTCATTGGAATATGCAGGATGAAATCGAGTATCCTCTTTACTATGGAATACATACATCTAATAATAAAGTGATAATAAGACCTGGGATATTCATCCCACACATGCAAAATAATCAAATATTTATCTCACAACACTTATCACATTGTGCAACGCTGCTGATAGTTTCTGAAAGTTTTAAAAACGCAGTGGTCCATTATAAATAAACGATGCTTTGCTTTTTAGCTTCTTTCTTCAATAAATAAAGTAGGACAGTTGTTTGACCACAAAGTTTCACTTCGCATGAAGAATAGGACCTCTCATTTATCAAACGATGAACTCCCAAAAACGTTTCGGATATCTTCAGAACCTGGCCCGTTACGTCAGTAGAAACCTTTGGGGTACTTCGTGTCTTTCTAATGGAAGGTGCTGTGTGGTGTATAAAAACCGCCGCATCTTTCGGTTTAGTCACATTACCATTCTACACCTTTCCGTAGGCACACCATGAGGACCTTCGTTGTAAGTAGCGGTTTCGTTATCTAAATTTGGGATAATAAAGAAGTGCAAATGTTGTTCATTATATGTATCATTTACATAGTAAATATGTTTACCTTTTTAATACAGGGAATGTAAAGAAATGTCACTTACCTTTATCGCAGAAAAAGTTTACATATTTCATTTATTAATAATACTTTTAATTGACCATTGTTTGGAAATATATACCTAATCAAATAACTAAAATGAACAATTCTAATAACACTTCAGCACACTTTTAATGAAGTTTAAATTACAAAGTATACAGTAGTGAAGTAATTCTTCATCAAAAATCTCAATAATCTTCACAAAAAATATTTCTTCCTTCCAGGTTTCTTTGCTGTTAGTCGCGGTTGTCACCGTCGGTGCACACCCAACCGTAAAAAGGTATAACAAGCGCGGCGTCCTCAGTGGTCATGGTTACGCAACAATTCCAGAATCATCTCAAGAGGTAGAACTCAGCGGGCAGAATGGTGGATCTCTTACAAACTACCTTCCACCTACACCTTCAGTCGCAGCCTTCTCGAAGCATTCTCCAGTTGCCCCCGTTCCAGCCGCAACCTATGGTGTCCCAGCGTCAGCTCCATCATACACAGCCCCGGCTCCTGCCGTGACATATCTCTCAACTCCAGTATCAGTCTCCTCTTACAGTGTCCCAGCTCCAGTAACAACTTATAACGTTCCCGCACCAACTTATGGCGTCCCTGCGCCAGTGTCAGTCTCCTCCTACCGTGTCCCAGCTCCAGCACCAACTTATAACGCTCCTGCACCAATTTACAGTGTCCCGGCGCCAGTGTCAGTCTCCTCTTACAGTGTCCCAGCTCCAGTATCAACTTATAACGTTCCCGCGCCAACTTATGGTGTCCCTGCGCCAGTGTCAGTCTCCTCCTACCGTGTCCCAGCTCCAGTGCCAACTTATAACGTTCCTGCTCCAACCTATAGTGTCTCCCTTCCAGCCCCAGTTGCAACTTATACCGTTCCTGCTTCAGCCCCAGCTCCAACTTATGGTGTTCCCGCTTCCTCAGCGTCGTACCGTAATGTCCCGACCGCAGTCCCATCTACCTTCCTGTCCGTACCACGTCCAGTATCAGTCAGTTCCAGCTCGAGCAGCAGAGTGGTATCTGGAAGCGTGCCCAGCAACTCTTACGGCGTTCCAAGCAGTGTCGTTGAAACTCTACCTTCCATTGAACTCGCCTACAGCTCGGCTAGTCTGCCGAGCAATTCTTACGGGGCCCCCTCAAGCATTCGTCACGACGGTGTATCCTCCGTTGGGCTCGCACAGAGTTACTCAACGGTGCCCAGCAAATCTTACGCAACCTCTGCTACAGCTACGGATGTCTCATTGCCCAGTGTCTCGTATGGTGCCCCGTTTGCTAATATCCAAGCGGAACAAGCTGACGGATACTCGTACGCAGTGCCATCGAAGAAATTCGTCGAGGGAGCCGTCTAAGTTGGAATCTTATTAATGGGATTTTGAAAAAGCTGTTTCACTCTGGTGAAACTACTAATGTGGCTGATTAAAGCTTTCACATCTTTCGATCCAACGTCGTGATACAACTCCGCCTCATTTTCGATTCGTTTCGAAATCGAGGAATTTATATGTGAAATGTGAAATAGTTGCTACAAATAATTACTGTAATATGTAGGGATGGGATCAAGTTCAATATGTACTGATGAATCCGAGTCAATTCCAATACAAAAGTTTCACTTCATGGGATTCGAATACTACTCATAAGAGCTGGCGTTTGATTCTATATACTTCCAAAGTACTTGGGTTATAGAAGCCGGTTTCGAACCTCAGAAAAAGTAGCGGCAGAGTTCAGAATGTACTTCTAAGTACTTCGACGTTTGAAAGAATCGAATCTCGTAAAAGTAGTATTTGAACCCTGAAAGATAAAAATCTACATAGCTGAGATTTACCAATATCGTACCACTTAAGATATTTTTCGTTGTATTTCGTATTTGGTACTAGATTGAACGCAAATTAATATTGGATATTGAAGCTTGATGTTTTAGGCATAGTTTTTAGTTAAAAAATTGTACATAACCTGTACATATAACATATAACTTAAGTTTTCAAATCGTTCTAGTACGATTGCAGTTGTATTCAGTACCTCATTTTAACGAAACTAGCTCGTGATTACCTGTGGACCATGGGAATCTCCGTCCCATCAGAAAGAATATTTTTGAAGGCAGGAAATGTCGTTATAGTAAAAAACGAAATAGGTTGAAGCTATAATAAATTGTCAATCAAATATTATTCCTCAATCCTTACAAATGTTAAGAATATTTTGTGTATTTGCCAAATAAATTAATTGTTAATGATAATAAAGTTAACTAAATGTAATGTGGAATACTTGTACATAGGTAATTTTCACCGAAAACAAATCACACACTCGCACCGAATAGAAAACTCCTGGTTAAAGTAAGTAATCATAAAGGATCCGAATCTATAAATGATCAGGGTTCGATTATACTTGCAAGTACCGCTGACGTTTCTCAAAGTACTTATAGAGAGTTCAAACCTTTCCCGTCAAGGTTCGAGTCTACTTGAAAGTAGTGTTTTTTTTTTCCGAAGTACTCGTGAACTGTTCGAAACTATACAGTCAGATTTGAACCTACTTCCAATATACTTGATCCCATCACTAGTAATATGGCTTGAAAATGTGGAACAGAAGTGAAATAGATAGATGAGATTGTGTGATAGTATTTTTTTGTTATCAAGAAATCTTTATGTGTTTCTACAGAAACTATTATAAATTCTATTGCAGCTGTGATTCGAATTTGCAAGTTCGACCATGAGTACATATTATTGGCTCGATGTTCCTCGTCATATGAAATATTTTATACTGCTCACTTTGGGCACTGTAAATGTACTGCGATAAATTTTTATATGTTTGAATAAATAAATTGCACGAACCCCACTTGGTGTCAGTCACTGACTGTTCTAAATTAATATATTTCGTGATGCATATTTCGCGGGTAGGGTGGCAGACACCTGGGGGCGCCAAATCTCCAAATCCGCCCGTCTCCCTTTATTCGCTTCTCAACGTCAATAATAATAGAATAGCACGAAAATAGTCGGGAAAACTAGCGCATCAACGGACACGCGGATTGTGGTTAAATGAATTATCTTCTTAACCCAATTTAAAAGACAAATCGTTAGGATCACGTGTGGCAAAGGGGCAAATCAACTGGTCCCTGTGTTGTTCGTGACGCTACGTTGCTTCACTCGTAGCTCCTGTGGCACGGTGTTAATTTTGGACTGTACTTGATCACACATTCTCGTCAAAGCAGAAGATTGGGATCACCGATAGAGCTTTGCATGCGCCGACCTACTGCAGCTGCACAGTTTGCAGCATGTCGTGTATCTCCAAAAGCTGTTCGCTGATCGACACGATCACGCCGCGCCACGATGTAAACTCGTACAATTAGTTGAACTCCGTGATAAGGCGAAACGCGAATTCATGCAAACCGGTGGCCCGGCTCTGCTTGAACACTTTGGCGACTTATTGCAAGCACATAACTAAGACTTAATTATGTATTACAATATGCACGTGTTTGTTACACACGCGGCTTCCCTTGTCTCGTTCAGAGACATCTTTTTGCATTTAGTTTTGAATCTAGTTGGGTGAATCTTAATGTATAAAGCAGAGAGTGCTTGTGCGTTTGTCGGTCGCCTAAAAACCTTCGAACGGTAAACTCTGGGGTCACGAAATGTGTCCTAGCTCATTATGTCTAGCTAATCCAGATGAATGTGACAATTTTTGCACAAAAAAATAAATAAATAAAAAATTTTCTTTATAAAATCGGAATCTAAATTCCGGGCGATGCCGAGTAGTAAAGCTAGTTGGGTATAATTTGAATTTTAAGCAGTGAGACACTCTCTGGAGGACTCTGAAAGTCTGAAAATTTCCATCCTAGGGATAAAGGGTTTTCTTTACTATAGTCAGTTATCTCTAAATTGTAATAGATATTTTAAAATTGAAATATATACACACATTTAAGAAAAAACACTGAAGTATTTATGGTTACACTTAGTAATAATGTTCCTACTTAGTGTTTAATACCACCACTGGTATTAATAATTATTACAGAATTAGTACTGTTTCGATATAATGAAGTAGACGAAGTATAATTAATCTAGTTATTTATTATCGTTTTTTCATCACATAAAAGTCACGCGAGTTTCGAAAATCATGGTGGTTACCCTGTGAAAATATTTAAAAAAGATCTCCCCATTGCCACTTAACAAACAATTAAAATATAGTTAAAAATATTCCCAACAGTCTTACAGTACATTCCTTAAACCACTGTGGATGCTGATGAAATATATTTACACATAAATAAATGATGCACAGATATACTACAAATAATGCTGTTGCAACAGCTGGGATATATAAAAAATCTCTTTGGAATATTCGTGACACTGCAGTACATCATTCTTTTATTGATCACACGTAATTGCAGTGCATACAAGACTTATAGCCAATTTCACTGCTTCGTATTGATCAAATAAAATGACACACTCTTACAGCAATTCAGTGTCTATATACCATTCCATACCCAGCATTTCCTTTATTCCTCTGTAACTCAGAAATTATGATACACGTACATCACCTGCGTCCATATACCTAATACTTTTTACCTGTTTCACCATGTAGACTTTGTGACTCACCCTACATTTCACTGAATCACTGTACACACGAATAAATGCATATTGACATATGCTGGTTGTCGACCACACAACCGTGATCTGTTTAACAATCAAGTTGCTCGTGGGTCCCTAACAAGTGCGCACGCATCAAATAAACTGTGATTCATCAAAACTATTACATTTCCATCTCGATGCTGCACACGTGCCCAAAATTATTATTATTATTACGTCTTTATTACACTCGCATTGAGTACGTAATTACAAAGAGCGCAATTCGAGTGTAAAAATAGGAGTAAAAGAAACAGAAAATCATAATAATGCAAGGGAGGTTCAGCTTTGACAGCTGTTTCTGAGCCCGACTTGGTAAAACTCCCCGCAACAATCAACCAAAGCCTCGAAGAAAGACATTAAAGGTGTACGCGAGCAAGTGAAAATTGGCGAATAAAACTGTCCGCCAGAGTGACTGAAAAATAAGAGACACTGCGGAGCTGAGAGAGCAGCGATGCAATTAGAAGAATAAAAACTAAGGCAATATTGCCCTAAGCGAGCACGGCGACTACCGCGCGTCGCCCACCCCGACGCGGGATTACCGTTGCCTCGAGTCACTCTACAATGCTCGCGCGTCGTCGCAATCGAGTGACTCATTGTTAATTCACACATTTAACCGACGCCGCAGGTTCCAGGCGATTATGGAGAAAACTAGGTGAATTGATAACAACGCCACGGAGAAACGATTCATCCCCCTACGCGGACGTCGAGGGGCGCCAGCCTCTGACGCGCAGGCGCCCCCTGGAACGAGGTTGGCGACGCTGCACACCGCCGCGACGCTGACGGCGCTCACTTGAATTCTCGCCGCGTGCCCGTCGACGGACTCGCCGTCCAACCGGATACGGACCAGGCGCTGGAACGCGACGGGGTTGAAAGTCGCGCGCTTCCGCTCGAGTCCCACCATCGAACGCGATCGACATGTCTCCTTAGGTCCCCAAGGACACTCTTCCACACCATCGTCGTCCGCTCCCTCGTGTTCCTCCTTGCTCCGACCACTCGCCTGGACTCCTCTCCGGCTGGCGTTCATGCGAGTTATGTGGTGCGCGTGTGAAAAGACAGGGCAGTGGAAATTGTTTGCGACTGGTAAGGCCGTCAGGCGGGTGCGCTCTAATAAACCTCGGTGGACGCTGCACGCGGTTCGCAGTCGGCCGCTAAGACAGCGTCCTTGGTAACGTCGGTCGGCTCCTAAGTCGCTGGGGAAAGTGGCAAGGTAGTAAATAGAAAGGTTGGGAAGATAAGATCGCAGCAAGTCCGCTGGTGGCGATGAGGATGAAAATTCTGTCTAGGTGATACGCGTGCTGTTCCGCTGCAAACGTTTCGAGCGTCTCGTCGTTAAGAACATTTTGTCCGGGGAGTCTTTGAAACGGCGGGGAAAAGTGTCGAGGTAAACGGTAGTGGAAGAATTGGGGGAGCGAAGGCGGTAGAAGCTGGCTGCATCCAACAAGTTGGAGGAGCACTAGATCTGGATGATATCGCTGGCGATTCGGTATCTGTTTAGAAGAGCTTGTTGGGCCTGTAGGGTTGAAAAGTTGGTTGCCTTTTCGAGAACTTCCTCGTGACGGCATTAGCGGCGGATCGTTAAGCTGCGGCGCGACGGCTTTGTACCGATCGCGGTAGAAGTTCGTACTACAGGAAGATGGAACTAAGAACTCGGGCAGGCATGACGAAGTGGAACACCGAGAATTGAAGTTCCGGGGATTTACGTGGCCTACTTCTCCGCAGTCCTCCACTCGAAGGGCACGCAAGGTGAGTTACCGATTACTTGTTGCCTCTTTACAGATCCCTGACGGTAATAGCTTCTGTCACAAACCCTGTTTCGCTGAAATTGTGGATTTAATGGGAGCGAAGTCTGGCTTCCTGAAACACACCTCGCAGAACACTGTCTTTGTAAAATTCTTTTATTTTCTTTGAGACTCTCTGTTAGGGTATGTACTTTATTCGTGCTTCTTTGAAAATCTCTTATAGTTCGATTGTAGTTGAAAATTAGTAAAATGAGATTAATACGATAGAATTTAAGGGTATTAGGCAGTGTTTTTTGTCGAAAATTGAAGCATTTCTTTTTCAATTATTTACGAAGAAATAAGTTGAAGGTGAGGCTTGTTCTTTGACATATTTTTGCATATTTTTGACTAAAAGAATATGTTTTTTTTTTAAAGCTTATGATGTTAATAAACTTTGTGTCAAGGGACAAGTATCAGTTTGAATTTATTTCTTTGTAATTAATTGAAAAAGAACTACTGCCTAGTAGAAAAAGAAACTACGGACTATATCAAAGCTTTGACTACCTTAAAGTTTAAATTTGATGCAGTCATATTTTATTAAGAAATTCAACTACTTTCCGTGGCTTGTGAAACTCAATCTTCCTTTGAATATGTAAGTTGCACGAAATCCAACGTAGTATCTGTTTGGAGGCTCGCAATTTTTAAAGCAACTCATTTTCGCTGAGACCAGGAGCACGCCGTGCGAGGCGGAGCTTTGCTTTAACGTCTATGCGTGCGTGAAACCATCGATCGATTATCGAAAAAATTACACATATATTCCAACGAGCATGCTTTGTTGAACGAAATGTAAATTCAATTGTGGCCCCGTGGAAAAAAAGGAGAATGGATACGCGGAAGTCTTTCGCCGCACGAAAATATGAAGAGTTTTATTCAGATTCAAAAATCGTCAGCTGCACGCTGCGACCCTAGGTGAAAATTCAGATTGCCAGTGGTGCCAACACCGCCATAAACGGACCACAGAACCATTTATTCCGCTTGACCAGGCGGTACTGAGGCCGTGACTGACAAGTCTGGGTTAGATAGAAGGAACGCTGTTCCAGCGTTCGGCTGTGATACACGAATAATTTTTTGGCTCGCTTCGGAGAAGAAAAACTGTCACGGAATTATGATTGAGACGAGACAAAACGGCAATGCATGTATTAGACAGCACTTTTGTCATCAGCATACCGAGGATTGCATAGGTATTTACATATTTAAGATTGTCGCTTTGTAAAAGGCACCTTTTCATTGATTATAGTCCAGTGAAATTAGGATTTGTCTTCGGAATAAATCCCAGCAAGCTAAATTTTGGTATGGGCCTTTATTTGGTCGTTTTAAACAATATGTTAAAAGTCCCCATCGATCCGAGTGCCGCTAAAAATTTTACAGAGGGTTGAAAAAAAAATAACAGTTTTTCGCGAATATCTCGTTATCTAGCAGTTTTGCGACAAAAATAGGTCTCACACAATTTATAACCTAGGAAATTCTCTACAAAAAAGGTTGTATGAGTTTTTTTCGTAGGAGTAACCATTTTCATGTGTGCCGGGTTACCAAGTTTCAACCCCCATACTTTTGACAAGGGAAGATCCCGAACCCGGAAATTCAGAAAATTATGAAACTCTGTAAATATGTAGCGGAAGTCCTGCTGAGTACAACGCAATTTCGTTTGCTGCCCAAATTCACTCCAAGAGGGTGCAATTGACCCCTGAAAATTTTTTTATTTTGTATTATTATTCGCGAACTGTAGGAGATAGAAAAAGTGTTCAGGAAAAAGTTACTTCTCTTAATTAGGACTAACATTTGGTAAATTATAGTTCTTACAGTTCTTACGGTGCGTGAGTTATAACACAAAATCTAAAAAAAAAAACGGATTTTCAGGGGTCAATTTCACCCCCTTCGAGTGAACAAATTTAAACTTTAATCTTTGGGGATAAGTAGAGGATATATAGGTATGTATTACTCAATTTTTGTTGCTGCCCAAATTCACTCTAAGAGGGTGAAATTGACCCCTGAAAATCCATTTTTTTTTAAGGCCCATACCAAAATTTAGCTTGCTGGGATTTATTCCGAAGATTGGGCAGATTTCCGTCTAATTTCACTGGACTATTAGTTGATATCCTCAAAGTTATGACGCAAAAATTTAATTAGAAAACTTCTTTCTATGCAAAATGCAAAACTACATAAATGATGCTTGCGTTCACTAATTTTATGATGGAAAATATTTTTGTACAGTAAGATTTTTTTAAGATGTTGCTAAAAAATTGTTTTGAAAAAATTGAATTCGGAATATAAATGTTACATACTTTGTTTTAAATAATTTCTAATGCGGAAAGTATTCTAAAAATCGAGTACCCCTTTTTACCTTTCCCTTTGGCCAGAAATTTATTCAATAAATTCAGCGTTATTCTATGGGAAAGTACAGGCTGGTTTACAGCGAAAGCAAAAGGATTCTGTTATAATATTTCGTGCGTTCTATGCTAAGCTTTCAAAGGACAATCGATAAATATCGATTAGTCGGTGCTTCATGGATGGAGAAACTTTTATTATCCTGTCATGGTCCCTTCGCTCAGCGAGTGAACTGTTGGAATCGTTATTTCGCAGAATGCGAATAAAAGTTAATATAAAATCGTGTACATATTCGTGGAGAACAAATTTTTATTATGAATAAATATTATCGAAATTTGTAAGTTTAATTATATTACACTTAATCGTCGAACTTTAATAAGGTATTAAATACTTCGCTTACTGTTTGTAAACTATGAACATTATTATGTTCTTATTATTATTATAAAAGTTGAAGAAATTTTATTAGACCGGAAGAGAGAAATCCGAACGAGTCGATTTCACACAGAAGGCCACGCGAATGTGACGCTGTGGCCTGCGCCATAAAACCACGTGTCATAGATGGAAATGTTTTTCGTAAGAGTGAGGTGGTCAAGTATTTTCTACAACGGTGTGCAATTTACAAAAGCAACGCACGCGCACGTTTGGGATATATTGTGCGTTGGGAAACACGTCTGTTTTAAATTCACGAATATATTTTCCGACAAACTATGCATAAACGAGCGTGTGCTTAAGCCTCGTTCACATCAGTCAAGTTACTTGACTTCAAGTCGGCAACTTGAAACTACATTACCGATGCGAACCCGTTAGTTACTTGCATTGAAATATCCTTCCAGGTTTCCTTCAAGCTTCAAGCGAAGTAGAGATTCCTTCGACTTTACTTGCCGTGAGATACGACATGACTAATGTGAACGAGGCTTTACACACATGAAAATAATAAATGACGATGAATGCGTGAATTTATTACATCATCCGCCACTAATTACTTTATTTACGTCTATCAGCGCGACAGCACGTTTGCATGTATGATAGAAAGCTTCATTTGCCTGAAAAGATATGTGTCGCAGAAGTGACAAATTAATCTGCATTTTTCAGTGATTACTTTTAAAGTACATGCTGCACTATCGTCTGATAAATCCGCGAATGGAAAACGAGGGGGACTTATAGTTCGAGTAGCGCTTGAAGAAGTGTTCTTTTAAGAGTAACTCTTCCACTTTCATTAATTCTGTTCCCTCTAACTCGCTTGCATACCTCTTGTCCTATTTCGACCGCTCCTCGTCTTATCATGCTGCTTACACTGTTTGTAATTACACCCTTACTTCGCTGTTGATTAGAAGCGAAGCAAGTGGCAGCCGCTAATAACTGCTTGTATACCGTTTCTTTATCCATCAACCTACGTTTACACCAGAACGCCGCGGAACTGCTCGCTATCACTTGCATTGCGAAAGCGAAAAGAAAACTGAGAACTTAAAACTAGGCAAGAAATAAAAAGCTGTGGGCGTATCTATCAGGCGCTCCCCAATTTCATTATGCTCGCTGGTAAATATTGTTTTAACTTGTATGTGCACAATTATAATTGTTTATCTAACCCATGAAACACGTGGTAAACTCTAGTAGCTTGCAACTGTAAAAACTAATTGCGGTAGGTTTAGAAAAATTTATTTACCAAATGCTACCGTGTATTCATCGATTCAATTTCGACATGGAAGCTTGTCTTCTGAAGAAGTAGTAAAATGAAGGTGGCGCAGTTTATCATGCTACGCAAGGTCGGATCAGGCGGGAGGGCGTTCTAAGCCTTTGATTTATGTAGAAGAATAATTGAATGAAATTTTATTTACTGCTTTCCTTTTGAAATAATTAGAAATCGCGCTAAAAGTTTATTTTAAAATCTTCGATGTTTATCTTTTAATATTATTTATTTGTAATTGCAAATCTTTTTCTCTATGATTAAATGTTATTTAATTTTATTTAAAATAAATTTCAATTTTTGAAGATTTTATTGTATATTTTATTACAAATTTTTTTAACACCTCCCCCACGCTTTGCAACCAATGAGGCCCCCGAAACCAGTGATTTCTGGATATTTTTATTAAAAACTAGCTTTACTACTCGGCTTGGCTCGAAATTTAGATTCTGATTTTATAAAATTTTTTTTTTTTTTTTTGAAAGTCGCATTCATCTGGATTAGCTAGGCATAATGAGCTTGGACACATTTCGTGAACCCCAGAGTTTACCGTCCGAAAGTTTTTAGGTGACAGACAAACACACAAGCACTTTCTGCTTTATATATTAAGATGATAAATCAATTAAGGATCTCGAAATTTTAATACAGAATTTCATTCTGTCGAAAAGGAGATGCCAGTTACTCCTAAAGGGGGTAGTGGGTGTAAAACAAATACAATTTGAAGTAGGGTAATGGAATTACAATCTGCGGTATGACTTATCAGAAATGTGTAGTCCTATTGCTAATCCTCCCCTTGACAGAGAAATGGCACTTTCCGGGGCATGTTATGTATTGCGTTTGATACGATGTAACATGCACGACGTTTAAGTATCTTATCAGGCTTACCAAGTAGCATTCAGTATACATTACGCCTGGGAAGCACTGACGTTGTTCATATTTTATTACACGGACTTGAACACGGGAGCAGTAGATACAGTAGCAAATCGGATTTCTGTTTTCACAAGTGTGATTAACGCTGTTAGGGTGACTGTACCTAATATCGCCAGGCAAATGTTAAATCGCTGTCGATTGAATAATAATTGATATTTTTCCATGCAGTCCATTTCAAAGTAAAGAGAAATTATTCATCTTTCATGTAGCATATGTTAGAATCGTTGAAACGTACAAATTGTTAATTAGGACTCAAAAAACGTAAGACATGCAAAAATCGGGTCCTGAAAAAAGTGTACCTAATATCGCCGACTCAAGAAATATTGATTAATTCATGTAGATATGAGTTTTTAAAGTCATTTTCACATGTGCTTTTATTATTTCTTGCTCTATAAATGTCTTTTTATCCATCTTTGATTTCATTTTTATTAGAATAATATATAAATTTGAAAATATAGATTTTTAAAATATTTTATTTTTTACGTTCCGATGTACATATTGGACAAATAAATTTTATTTCGGTTGCTCCGCACATTTCGTGACCTCACCTGTAACAAGCATTACATCGAAACCATTGTTCTCCGGTAGGCGGTATTGAGAACACGCATACTGCTAAAAGAAAAACGCTATTTTCATTTCGAAAAATATTTGAATCGATTTCATTTCTTAAGTACATCATTAATTAGTTATTTCTAGTAGATATTCTTGCATTCACAGATTTATTAGACTTACCTTCTCCGAATGTGACGTAAAATTGTGATAGTCCAATAAATTTTTACACTATTAAGATTCTCTAAAATCCTTCTCTTTCTGTAATTGTTGATCACATGATGCTGCAATTATAGTATGTCTTCCTACATATGTTTAGGTACTAATTCGGTGCATTACCGATACATTTTAGAGCTTACTTTAAGAGATATAGCGAGTGGCGATATTAGGAACACTGGCGATATTAGGTACAGTCACCCTATGTCCTGATTACATTTTAAAAAAATTTTAAACTTTCCTTCTCTTATTTTTTATTCGACTCTATTTAAAAAAAAAAACTTGTGGCTGCACAATATCTAATTGTGATCTATAAGTGGTAATTACGCTCCAGTATCTGGTATTTCCTTTGTCATTTTATAGAAACGAATGAAAAAATATATTTTTCCGAATTTACAGTACACGGTGGATTAAAGTGTTAAAAACTGTGTTAATTCCACTGTGCGATATTTATTACAAATTTGCAATGCATAATACTAATAATTCTTAGATATTCACGATAATTTGAAAACTCACCATTTTTTCAGGAGGGAGGGGGTGTGTGGTTTCACCCTTAGGAACCTTTCATTGCCGAATAAAAAAAAAAACAGTTACGTTATTAGCATTACTTGACCTACAATTCTGCAAAGTTTCAAATTTTTTCGAATTTTCAAGTGGCCAAACATCCGTTGTAAGTAAAGTTGCATGGTTTCAAGGGTGACAAAAAATGGGTAAACGACTTTTTTCTAGGTGGAGACGCTTCGGCGATTGGAAGGTGACCTTTGATTTTTTTTAAATAGGAATTATTTGGCGAGCAGCTAAATTATTCAGAAGCAGCGTGACTCCTCACAGAGTGTACCCAATTGCACATTAAAATCACTTCTATTTACACCAAAGCCACTCGAGAGATAGAAATGGAATTAATAAAAGCTGAGAGGAGAATTTATCTCATTAAAATGGCTTTTAAAAACATTTTAATAAGGGCGCTTGTTCCTAAAAGGAATTCCACGGCAGAGAATACATTTATGAAACGTAACCACTGCGATCTGGACTTTAACGAGAGCTCCAGTCGAATCTGCTTAACGCACGCGGCGACCGATTAAAAAAAGAGCTCTAGATAAATAGTTGCGACTACTATAATATATCACGAAGCACGACGAAGCACATTTCGCGAAAGAGCTGATAAAGAGCACGAGAGCTTGCAAGCACACGCCACCCTTCGTGAATTGCGTTTAACCTAATACGGGAAAACCGTCACGAACATCTTGAGTAATAAGTATCAAGCGTGTATTTCACTCGTGAAATATTTTCGAATCATCTGAATAAACCCCTGCACGCATTTTCCTTCTACTTTTCTACCACCACCACTCGTTTGTACCATTACGCTGACGCACGCGAAGTGGCTTTCCTCAGTCAAAGCTCAAGAAGTGCAAGTTTCGGAAATTTATATATCTAACTTACACAATCACGAATATTATTTCATTCTTTGTAGTTTCTACAACGAATTGTACTTTCTACACAATTATTTCAAATCGTTGAAAATCAAAAGTTTTTTTAACAATGAGATTGCAGGGACAAACGAGTTATTACAAATTTTTATTTTCAAATTCAAAAAAATTGGGGACAAAAGCTAATATGGCAGATTTTCATATTTTAATTTGCTTGGTCTTTCGATCCCCATCTTTTATAAAAGGATTTATAATACCAATGCAGATTGCGTTTTTGTTAATTTTGCGTACACTTTTTCAATTTATTTGCAACATATTCGTCCTATAATTGTCGATTCTTCTTGTTTAAAGTTCTGAGATAACCATTAAACAGACATCCTTTTCGAATACACTGAAATGTCTACTGCCAAATTATTGTTCATAACAATTCATCCGTAGGAATATATTCTTCATCTTCAGGGTCTAGACTTCGTCAAAACTGATGATTCCATCGAAAAATGGATTCCATTTGTTTAATTACAGTCTAAAATAAATCACAGAGAAACGATAAAAACGATACAACAAACATGACAAATGAAGCCTCTTTACGCTGAATTTTATTCCAATTGAATACTGAAGTGCACGGTCAAGTATCGAATCGATCAATCAAATGCTGAATTCACTTGCCCTTGCATCGCCAGTTCTGATTTCTTCACAAAGTATTTCTGAACTTAATAATTGAAACGTTCTCGTTGCTTCTGCTTCGTGTTGTTTCGATTTAAACAATATAAAATGCACCGAATTTATCATGCAAATTATAACTAATTGCAAAAGTATACGAATATGAAGTGTATCAAACCTTTGACATATTTGTTAAAGACAATAAATGAATTAATAATGCAGAATGCACACAAAAATATACATTTAATAAATAAGATTGTGGTTGCTTTAATGTTGTGTTATTTTGTACCACTTTCCTCGGAAAGTTACTATATTTTTCCACAACGTACTATATTATTTATCACATTTTGCCGTAAAGTAATATACTGTCATGAAAGATCGCGAGTTTCGTAAAGTGAAACATTAAGTTTCGGCGGAAAATGTACGCGCATCCATTGTCTTAGAATTGAATAGTGAGTAACCAGTAATGTAATATCAGTTCCAAGAGTGATGCAACTATAGTCCTGTTACATGGCCGCTCAATATCGCGTAAAGTAGTGAACCCAATTCTATTTCATCGGCCAGAGAAAGCTGTTTGCCGAAGCTGCTCGGCGATGCTGTTATGTTCTGCCGCGTTATTATACCTACCGTAATTCTATGAAATTGCTGTTCCTTTCTTAATCGTACAAGTTTAATTGCTTTTACAGAGACTTTAATTAGATCAGTTTCTACGCTATGGCTGCGAACAGTTGGCCACACTTGAAATGCGCAACAACTCTGCAAGTTCGCATAGTTTTTAGTCGGACGGAAGGGTGAGAAATATCGCCCCTGTCACGTGCAGCGCGTCATGAGTATCGTGAAAGGAAAAGCGCGAAAAGATCACGGTCGACGGTGCAGTTGACCAACGATTGTTAGTTGGACGATTTTAAATATGTTTTTGAATAAAATCGTAATGCTACGAGACTTTGTGCAATATTCGGTATGGAATTAGGCTCGAACTTAACAACACTGGCATTATTTGTATATTTGTTTTTTTGCGAGTGAATCAGCTTGCTTGGGTTATGTAACAGAAATAATGAAGGCAGCTCTGATACGAATTACGAAGTCAAAAAAGTACTTGGGTACTTGCACTTAGGGGCGGATTTGTGAATAGGCTGAGTAGGGCGGTAAATTTTGGGGAGTGTCAAATTTTGAGCGAAAGAAATTGGGAAAGATTTTAAACACTGAGGCATGAGACAACTTAGGGAAGTGACAAATTTTGAGGGGCTACAAATTTTGGGGAGCGGCAATTTATCGGAAGTGACAAATTTTGGGGAGCGACGAATTTTGAGCGAAATAAATTGGAAAAGCTTTAAAACACTGAGGCTTGAGACAACTTTGGAGAGTGACGAATTTTGGAGAGCGGCAAATTTTCGGAAGGGACAAATTTTGGGGAGCGACGAATTTTGAGCGAAAGAAATTTGGAAAAGCTTTAAACACTGAGGCTTGAGTCAACTTTGGGGAGTGACAAATTTTGGGGAGCGGCAAATTTTCGGAAGGGACAAATTTTGGGGAGTGACGAATCTTGAGCGAAAGAAATTGGAAAAGCTTTAAACACTGTGATTCGAGACAACTTTGGGGAGCTACAAATTTTGGGGAGCGGCAAATTTCAAGGGCTTACAAATGTTGGGGAGCGGCAATTTATCGGAAGGGACAAATTTTGAGGAGCGACGAATTTTGAGTGAAAGAAATTGGAAAAGCGTTAAACACTGAGGCTTGAGACAACTTTGGGGAGTGACAAATTTTAGGGAGCGGCAAATTTTCGGAAACGACAATTTTTCGGAAGGGACAAATTTTGGGGAGCGACGAATTTTGAGCGAAAGGAATTGGAGAAGCTTTAAACACTGAGGCTTGAGACAACTTTGGGGAGCGACGAATTTTGGAGAGCGGCAAATTTTCGGAAGGGACAAATTTTGGGGAGCGACGAATTTTGAGCGAAAGAAATTTGGAAAAGCTTTAAACACTGAGGCTTGAGTCAACTTTGGGGAGTGACAAATTTTGGGGAGCGGCAAATTTGTCGAAAGCAACAAATTTTCGGAAGGGACAAATTTTGGGGAGTGACGAATCTTGAGCGAAAGAAATTGGAAAAGCTTTAAACACTGTGATTCGAGACAACTTTGGGGAGCTACAAATTTTGGGGAGCGGCAAATTTCAAGGGCTTACAAATGTTGGGGAGCGGCAATTTATCGGAAGGGACAAATTTTGAGGAGCGACGAATTTTGAGTGAAAGAAATTGGAAAAGCGTTAAACACTGAGGCTTGAGACAACTTTGGGGAGCGACAAATTTTCGGAAGCGACAAATTTTCGGAAGGGACAAATTTTGGGGAGCGACAAGCCATCTTTACCAAATTCTAGTAAATTAGAAAAAACTGTTTATAAAATTATTGCTTTGACTTAACATTAGAAACGCCAATGGGAAAATATATATTTCACACACAATAGGTAGCAGTTATCGATTTGAAAAATTTTTAATTCTATTTCTGGGCGAATTTTTCAAATCTGGAGCATTCGTATTGCGCAAAGCAGTAATGGGTGCAGATTCAAAATTCCCAATAAATCACTCGTTTGTTATCGGATTTGCATGAATCGCCGACCAAACGATGTAGAATTTTCTTTCGCGTATATTACACGTCATATCTCAAAAACTGTCAAAAATGGGGCACCACCACTCTTGCTTCAAGGCCCTCAATTAGCACCCAGCTCCCTACCACTCGCATATCAACTATGGCCACACCGAGGCTAGTCTACAGCCAAAAAATTGAATTTCTCAAAAACGATTATTCTACCTTGTTGTTTCTTTTTGCGAATTATAGCAACTAATTAAGTTTTTAGCTAGTACTCAGTTAAGTACGGTTGTGAAAAATGACATTATAACTCTATGATGACTGCAATCTACTCTGCTTAAGGGGGGAACCTGGTGTAGCGGATCGAAGAAATCGATTTTTTTTTTGCATAAATCAATAGTTGAACATCACAATAATATGTTCCCAAAGCCGCAAAACGAAATTC
This sequence comes from Andrena fulva, assembly GCA_946251845.1. NCBI lineage: Eukaryota > Metazoa > Arthropoda > Insecta > Hymenoptera > Andrenidae > Andrena > Andrena fulva. The sequence continues at coordinate 51,109,200 of OX276329.1, read as the reverse complement.
GAAAAATTAAAGCGGATATGGCCGGTTTTGCTACGGAGCGCCAGGTTACCACAAAACTTTAAATGCGTTTTTCTCGAAACGACAGTTTTACAATCTGCGGGCAATGTAACTCCAAAAATATTCAACCAATCGACTTGGCCTTGTACACGGATATTTGTGAACATTTTCTTCATAGGGCTACGTTCTTAGTATAATGATATTGTTTAAATAAATAACTTTTTTTTACACATTTAAGGCAAAATTTCGTTGGAAAAAGTGATTTTTTTTTCAAGAGGCCGCCATTTGTTCAATTTTGCATCTTTTAAGTTATGAATTTATACGATCTGTGCGTACACTCATAAACCAAACGAAAATTGTTCGATTTTTAGTTTTAGATGAAACCAAAAGACGCTACGTTGCCCGCAGTGCAACAATTGCGTCGCCAACGGACTGGGCATAAGCCCTTATAACTTTGTTATTTACCGTTCATTTTTAATAAATTTTTTTTTTTATCTTCCATAACCTGATAATACAATATCCTGAAAGTTTCAGAAAGATCGATTAAATACTTTCTTTAAAAAAAATTCCCGAAAAATGCCTCGATTTCCAGCTAGTTACACGGGCTCTGTCGCCGCCATTTTGTATGAAAATGACAATAAAAAAATTGTTTTTCGTACTTCAATATGTGTTAAATAAACCCTCTGAAAAGAAATTCTATTCCGTTTGTCATAGTCCCAAATAAATTGTCAAATTTAGGTCTTTTTCTGTGCCTCTAGAGTGGTGTTACCCCTTAAGTATACATACATAATTACGACAATTAAACGAATTTTCATAGTTTTGTTAGGAGCAATGATTCACGTGTAAGTAGCCAGTGGCAGAATGATTCAATCGCGACCGTCAGGTATTTTGCACTGCCTCGTATCATTCGAGAGGAACAGAAACGTTTGGTTAATGCGATTTGGCCTCCCCGGGTATCATTGCGTTCCACGGCTATCGTATTTTCGCGATTTCGTTGCTGCAGCTAACAAACGTAGAAATTCGATATTGTATGTGACACAAAGTACGCCTGTAATGCGTTTCTGCATTGTGATTCCGTGGACCACCACAATGTATGTAAATGCATCACCAGTAACCGGACATATATTTCTCTCTAAATATTTAGTGGAAAAATATTTAGACTATGTATATTCCGAATGTTTATCTCTCTAGAGAGCCACGCGCAGGTCGACGCGCAGGCCAATTATTATACGAATTATACTAATAACGAGTCAACGCGGACATTGAAATTCGAATATTCATAAAACTCGCGAACCCTGCGAAATTCGTGAAGGGAAAGCATAGCCGTCGATTATTTTACACGCGTAGGCGGCTAAATAGCTGGCTGCGTTAATTCCTGCCACGGACACGGAATTGATTGATCGGAATAGTGGAACGCCAATGATGCACACTTGTCAAAGATGTTTACCCCGTCATCGATCAAATGTACCGTCGAAGGAACGAAGAAAAAGCGAAACGATCGATTTTGATTAATCGCAGGGAATCTCATTAAAGCCGGCAGGAAGAGAAAAAGGCGTTAAACTAGGTTTATCGTCGGTGTTTTTTTTTTCTCTCCCTTCGGGGAAAATATATTTGTGTAGTTATATATCGATCTAATTTCGAACTGCAGCGACTTCCATCTCCGCTGCCGAGGGATATTCAATCAGCTGACTGGAAGTGGCAACTTCCTTCGCTCGAACTAAATAATGAGCACTTTTTTGCTGGGCGCGCAAAACAGAATTATGAGGTGTTCGAGCGGCGTTCAAGGATTGTTCGTGAGGGCTCATGAGAAAACGAAGGTTGTGGGAACGTAAATTGTGGATTAATGCAAGCCTCTCGATCCACGATTATTCAGCTTCCATTGTTATTGAAGTGAGAAGTCGGTTGCCATGTGAAATTTGTTGCCTTTAAGTTCGTTGGAATATATATATATCAATAATAATAATTCAGTAATGTCAAACAATAATCATTAATATAATCCCTATAAATGTCCCTGTTCTTGTATTTATTAAATTACAGAACTCACGAATCAACGACGAGGTGTAATTTTTGCAGAATATAATTTAATAAAGCAGTTCAGATATTTCTGCGTGAAATTTGAAACTTTCGTTGCACCGTATCACCTCTGATGAAACAAATATGAATACGAGTAATAAACTCCATTGTATACATATACTAGCAGAAAGTAGAAATAATATTGCAGTATGTAAATTCTAAAAAATTCAGGTAGAATTTAAAAATTCCCGAAACATTAAATTTTCAACAGTACTTTGAAAAGCGAGAAGCAGATTATTAATGTAAGCTTCCACTGTAGTTGTCACTCGGAAAAAATAATAAATTTAGTAGAGAAAATAAATGAGTTATTAATATATAAAGCTTCTATTAATATTTCTGGTATGCGTATGTGCGCGTATAAGTGTGCGAAGAAATTAGCAAAGTAGGAAATATAGAAAATCGATATTATTATAATATAAAGAATTACCAGCAAATTGACTCGTCCCTTCGAATATTATCTTACATAATTTCGATAATCTTGCAAAGTAATATAATTTTTAAAATCTTCTTTTATCTACATTACAGTACCTAACTATTAAATTTTGATTTAACTTACCAAGAATCAACTCGCTCCTTTCCTTTTTCCTACAAATGGATTTTTGAATGTAACATAATTCTCCTCGCGTTTTCCAACGAAATACGAATGTATAGACATACCTATAAATTTCTTCGACCAGGTATGTGCTCATAATGAATATAATTTCGTACTTAAATATCAATCATATCAGCACCATTCCGCTACTCAATTCGCCACCCAATATCGATTGTACCATTAACAGCGTAGATATCAAACGATAATTGCTTTATCGAATACCATGCATAACTGCTTCTGATACGAGCTGTCTTTCATGATCAAACATATTTTCTAAATTTGAATAAAGCACCCATTTCCACATTTCTGTTTCGAAAGCGAAATGCTGCAGCCAGTCTTTATAAGTAGGCATACAATTAAAACAAACTACTAATGTGAAGGTACAAGCTTTCCTCGAAAGACATGATTTTAATGAAAATCTTCAAGTGATACCAAACCTTAAATATACGAATTAACTATCTGTTTCTTGCGTTTCGCCGCATCATTTGCAATGTATATTATTCTGAAAATTGTTAACAGAGAAAATCTGATCGGAATTTTTCGTAGAGTTGAAAAGAATAAGAAGGAATTCTTTAAGCTCGTTGACCTCAGAAAAAATATCAATTGCCATTTGCGAGAGAAAAGTGTGACAAAATTTAAAAGAAAATTATAACTACATTCCTAAAAATTCCCAATAACAAAATTAGCGAAATACTCTACACACAGTATAATATACCACAATATATCACCATTAATAAATACAGTGTCTATTAAATATGAATCCATCACATCGCGCACACCCTTCTATGAATTTCTATAATTTTTCTACAGAACCCTTTCCCGCGCACAACGTTCAATTTAATTCCCACATTCGCAAGCGCGCGTGCCAGAAATTCCAGCAATCAAATAAACAGCTTTTCATCGGGAACCATGTTTTTCACGCAGACCACCTTCCTCCCCCGTTACGTTGAAAAAAAAAACTGTTAATCGGTAATCGATGCATTCTATCGGGCGTCGTGCACGAAGCAAACGTGTCCACGAATAGATGCAAAGAAAGCAGGATCACGTTGACTGCGCGGAAACAGGGATTTCAGTTGCGGATCGTTTAGATTTCGCGGACGAGGGAGAAAAAAAAACAGCGGGGCGAAACGAATGTAGGGAAAGCGGGGGATTGTCGGGGCGATTTTCGAACCGATCGGAAGGATAGCGCGTAATCTGTGACGTTCAAGGAAGCAGCAAACGCGAGAGGGGAATTACCCCCCGGGCACCGTAGAATCCGGGTGGAGATAGCTGATTGGTTGGTTCGCTCGTTTAAAATGATTCATCACGCGCGTATAGCTTTCGAAATCCGATCAGTCGCATTTTACGCGGCCGCGAAAAGCCTCGCGCGCAGCTTGCTAGATATTCCCGAGCTCTGTTTTAATCCATTTATTCATGTTTTTATGCATCCACCGACGAACTCGTTGCATACGCTCGCTGTTATTCCGCTACGGTTCCAATAAATTGCCCTTAAATCTTTGGAAAGGGTGACGTATGAGTCGGAATTTTTCTGAATATTTAAACCGGTCGCAGAGGCCATTAGCGACTGTATACCAACTTGCGGTGATTTATATCGCATCTATATGTCGTTAAAGATACCGAGGTTTCAGGAAAATTAATTCTACTTTCTTTATATGTTAGAAAGTATTTCTTGTGTGCAGATGCTTCTAGCATTTAGTGATTATATATGCGGTTTATTGAGTGGCGTAAGTTATAAGTGTCGAGCATAACAGAAGTCTTGTTGAAGATATACAATAGGGTGAGTTGAAATGACCACGGATTAAAATGAATAAAAAGGTCTACTAAATAATGCATCATAAAACCATTTCTTTTCGAAATACAGCCACTGTTAGTGTAAAGCAGAGTTGGGCAAAGATAATATCTAGATAACATCTAGTTAAAAGGTCCTTACGGTTAGTCGTTAGTCAAAGGGTGACTAAAGTTGATGTAACTTATCTTCAGTCGAGGCGCCAGAGTTGAAGCTGGTTAGTCAAGAGCCTTTCGTCGTGGGTTGTGAGTTGTGAGTAACGTGGTTTCAGCTGTCATTCTATTATTAGTCGAGGAAACGACTAACCGGCGAAAGCCTTTGCGGCCTGACCCGCGCGCGGTCGCCTACCGGTCAGATTCTACAGAATCTGAATTTCTTTATTTTTCATCGTATCAATATGAAAGTGACGCCAATGGATTCTTGGTGTTCTCCCGATTAATTGGACAGAAAATAATTTAAATCGGACTATTTTTAACGAAACGGGCTTTGAATTCTGCAAACAAATTTCTCACGTAATATCCTTAATTATGGTCCGAATTATATCATTTTTGGACCCATTTTCATCGGGAAGACATGAGAAATCGATTGGTAATACTTTTATTAACACTTATCAAAAACAGGCAGATTTTATGTGGCCCGTCGGTTTTATTGCTCTCGGCTGTCAACGGGCGGTCTACTGGGGCCCGAAGGTCCTCGCTCGCAAGCGGAGAAAGCAAGGCTTCTCAACAATCGAAAGATTGTACATACATTCTTTCTGATGCTTTCGCCTACAATTATTATGGTGGGTTAATTACCAAAAAAAAACAACAGTTTGCCAACGAATTTTTAATGTTGGGCCTGCAATTGTTATGGTTGGTTAATTAACAAAAAGTTACGACAGTTTGCCTACGAATATTCAATGTTGGGCCTACAATTACTATCGTCGGTTAATTAACAAAAAATTTACGACGATGATTAAATGTCATCTTACAACGCGTCAGAAAAATTGCTACATCCAGAAACGTGTTATTATATTGCACGTTGTGATTTTTCTGTTCTTATTTATAAATACGTAATAAGGACGTCTGTCTTAAGACGAATGTGAAATTTTTAAAGAATAAGTCTAAAGGTCGAATGTTTTTATAAACATTTAGTACTAGATATGTAACTAGAAATTACAAATATTTTCGAGAAAGTGTGTTGGCTAGGTGCGAATAGTGGCTGGTTCGTCGAATTTTTGTATGACTCGTTTGTTGTTCCTTAATAAACATCTGTACAAAAAAAAAAGTGGCTGGTTCGTGAGCGGAAAGTTTGGGTTCAATTCTCTCCTAACCGCGAAAATTTTTTTTCCTAAACCAAATCTGAAGAAGACGTCTTTTGAAGTTCTTTAAGACGCCTTTTGGAAAGAAACCTTTAGTTGGGCCTTTACGTTAAGTGACGTTGGGATCAGGTATTCTGAACCAAGTGATGCATATGTAAGAATTGGCGAAATTCAACAATAGTTCGTCGTCTAAAGGGTCATTACTCGTATAAAATCGATATATAACCGTCATGGAACCGATATATAACCGTAATGGAACTTATATATTATCGGTTCTGTAGAACCATAACCGAAATCGATATATGTAGTCATAAATTTTGGTTCCTTATGACAGTTATTCAGAATATCGGTTCTTCATAACTGTTTCAGTCAGAACCAATATATAACTGTTTGAAACAGTTATTTTCGGAACCGCTTCAACGCCCCAATATATACTTTAATTGTAAAATTTAGACGACGAACTATTGTTGAATTTCGCCAATTCTTACATATGCATCACTTGGTTCAGAATTCCTGATCCCAACGTCACTTAACGTAAAGGCCCAACTAAAGGTTTCTTTCCAACAGGCGTCTTAAAGAACTTCAAAATACGTATTCTTCAGGTTTGGTTTAGGAAAAAAAAATTTCGCGGTTAGGAGAGAATCGAACCCAAACTTTCCGCTCACGAACCAGCCACTATTCGCACCTAGCCAACACACTTTCTCGAAAATATTTGTAATTTCTAGTTACATATCTAGTACTAAATGTTTATAAAAACATTCGACCTTTAGACTTATTCTTTAAAAATTTCACATTCGTCTTAAGACAGACGTCCTTATTACGTATTTATAAATAAGAACAGAAAAATCACAACGTGCAATATAATAACACGTTTCTGGATGTAGCAATTTTTCTGACGCGATGTAAGATGACAATGAATCATCGTCGTAAATTTTTTGTTAATTAACCGACGATAGTAATTGTAGGCCCAACATTGAATATTCGTAGGCAAACTGTCGTAACTTTTTGTTAATTAACCAACCATAACAATTTCGGGCCCAACATTAAATATTCGTTGGCAAACTGTTGTTTTTTTTTGGTAATTAACCCACCATAATAATTGTAGGCGAAAGCATCAGAAAGAATGTATGTACAATCTTTCGATTGTTGAGAAGCCTTGCTTTCTCCGCTTGCGAGCGAGGACCTTCGGGCCCCAGTAGACCGCCCGTTGACAGCCGAGAGCAATAAAACCGACGGGCCACATAAAATCTGCCTGTTTTTGATAAGTGTTAATAAAAGTATTACCAATCGATTTCTCATGTCTTCCCGATGAAAATGGGCCCAAAAATGATATAATTCGGACCATACTTAAGGATATTACGTGAGAAATTTGTTTGCAGAATTCAAAGCCCGTTTCGTTAAAAATAGTCCGATTTAAATTATTTTCTGTCCAATTAATCGGGAGAACACCAAGAATCCATTGGCGTCACTTTCATATTGATACGATGAAAAATAAAGAAATTCAGATTCTGTAGAATCTGACCGGTAGGCGACCGCGCGCGGGTCAGGCCGCAAAGGCTTTCGCCGGTTAGTCGTTTCCTCGACTAATAATAGAATGACAGCTGATCAACGATAGTCACAACCTACGACTAACGGCTCTTGACTAACCAGCTTCAACTCTGGCGCCTCGACTAAAGTTAACTCAGGTAAGTTTTAGTCGAGCAAGGAAAAAGTTGAAGTAACTTTAGTCGAAACGTTATTTCAATCACTTTTTAGTCGAATGATGCCTAACTCTGGTGTAAAGTAGCCAAGGCTCGGAGATGGACAAACCTCTGACACGATTTTTTTGCAAATTCTTTAGTAATAGGTACTATGCGTTTGATATATTATTTGAGACTTCTTATCGTAGTCCTGTATTTATCCAAGCCTCTTTTGTTTTCATGATACTATGTTTCTAACTCCACCTGTACTTCTACCCTCTCTCAAATTCTAAAAATCACTTAAAATCTATCATATTAACCAGTCTAAGATAGTTCTAATAAGAAGAGTATACAAAGTTCGGATCTCCTGTTTGGCCAAAGCCACGTAGGGGATAGGTGCTATAAAGAGGACACGTCTTAAATGGGACAAATTGAATTTCCAAAATTCTAAACGCATTACACATGCAAGTTATTTTCCTGTTTATGGCAACACTAGTGCCTAGTCATTTGACGTAAACTTCACTGCGGTCTCATTTGCAACAGAGTAGTAATCCGCGGTTGATGTTTTTCGGTAGTAAAAGTGAAATTTTCATTGGTTTTCTGTGTCGTTTTCTGAGATTAAGATATATACAAAGTGTTATATCATTAAAATAGCCTGTATTCAACTGAAACGAAAACGCTTAACAGGTAAGCTTAATTAATTGTTTTCTTTGTTTTGCGGTTATTTTATATTAAACTCACTTATAGTCGTAAAAGGGACAGCATAACAAGTCTTAAATGGGACGACCGTTTCATGGCTGTCCCTCTCATACACATGTACTGCTGGACACTATATGTATTATACTTTCCTGTAAAGATATTAGTGTATCATCTGATACATAGATGACATTGTTTTAAATTATGAATTATTAGTTGATGGCGTATTGTTTCAAATTTAAGAATTAATAAAGTGACTATTCACAGCGACAAACTTTATCGTCAAAAAAATGTGTGACAATAAATTAGTCCTCGTTATAAGATATAAATTTGCTACAGTTGTATGTAAATTTGCGGTAAATGGGCCAATGAGTAATGCGGAATAAAAGGCACATTCAATTTTTTCTGTTCCATGTGTCATTAATAATAAAATATTGATGATTTATACTACAAAGAGTTAATTTTTTCGTAGATTTCGTTGTTTTGTATCATTAAGATTTAGAATTATAATTGTAATACTTAATAAGTTTATTTTTATTAACGTGTCCCTTTCATGACTTATACTGTCCCATTTAAAACCACCTAGTCGTAAAAGGGACATTTCCCACTTTTTTGAAAGTCGAAGATTTTGTTATTTTCTGTTACAATTGATGAGTTTACAATATACTTTTATTGAAGGGAAATAAACACGCTTTCTTGTGATGTAGTTGTTGTTTAAATACCTATAACGACATTGTCAGAAATGGACGCTAAACAAAAGTGTCCCTTGTATAGCACCTCTCCCCTATATCTCAGTACGAGACCGACTTAAATAATTGAAACTTAATAAAAATTGGAGCATATGCCTTGGATTGCTATTGCAATTTAATTACAGAACGACTGCATATACTATCGGGGCTCCTGAAAAGGCAAAACTATGAACTCTATTTTCGTGCAGACTTTTCAGTAAACCGACCTATAAGTGAACACATTACTATACACGCTGTGCACCAGCTATATGCAACATGTGAACCGAATCGATGGCCGAAACCTGGCGCACCCTCTTCACACGCCAAATCTGAAGCATCAAAACTCCGTCCGTCAACTGTGCATAGGTTAATTTTGTCTGAAAAATGAAGTTTTAGAAACTACCCACAGCGCCAACGATTATGCAGTAGGATTACAGGCTGGCGAGATGGCACGATGTAATACATTCATGGGGGCGAAATTAGTTTTCGGCTCTCCGCGATTCGGCTGGCTCCCTTGAACCCCGTCCCAGTCTTTCGCAGTCTTGGAATCATTAAAGCGCACGTCCCCTGAAATTTCCGACATGTCAGAACTCTTCCCGCTTCCCGCCGTTGCGTCGCGGGATCGTGCAGGGTGGGTCTTCTCCGCGTCCCATTTTCATTATCTCCCGTTCGTTTCACAACGTCCGGGCGCGTCATGTGCCCCGAAAGCTCGTTTAACCTTTACCCCGCAAACACGGCTACCGCGATCCGTCCGGGCGGAGGAAAGAATACATGTATTGCCCGCCCAGCTCCCGGACGAACGTGACGTATGCGACGATAAGGGACACGGCCAGATTGACGTCCACGATACCCGGTCGCGTTCGGCTGCCGCGGAACCAAGCGCGGTGCAAACTATCGAAGGGCGGAAAGTGCCGAGCGACGGCCGGGGTAGCATCTCGAGTGACGTGCAGTTGAGCCGCGCAGTTCAGGGGAAATATAAATGCACTTGCGTTAATCTGCGCGCCGGTCTTCGCCTCGACTAATGCGTTTCACTTTGCCCAACTTTCTCCGGCACTTGCCGGCGCTGTCATCCGTACCCACAAACACTATGTCATCCACAGCTGCGGATACTGTGTCATCCGTTGCTGAGTGTCGTTGGAATGACGGGTTCTAACACCGTCCGTCTTCAATAATGATGTACAGCTTGTTTGAGTTACGACTGTATTATTATACAGTAGAACCTGCCCTGCCGGAATTAATACGTGGGCAGGAACACCGATGAGGAAATTTTCAGAAGGTGGAATAGTGGATTTCTTCATACTGACAAGGAGAGCTTCCCAGGTGTCCGCCTCCGATTGCTTTGGTTTTTGGATATGTTTTAGAGGACCGAAAAGTAAGGGATGCGTGTTTTTTTTATAGCGGCTCGTTTTCATATTTAGGGGGTGAAACCACCCCTCAAAGTGTTAAGAATTTCAGGGGTTCGTCTCCGATTTCTTTGGTTTTTGGATATGTTTTAGAGGACCGAAATATAAGAAATACGTGTCTTTTTATTTTCGCCTGTTTGCATGTTTAGGGGGTGAAAGCACCCCTCAAATTTCATAAGAATGGGCGGTGCCCGCCTCCGATTGTTTTGGTTTTTGGATATGTTTTAGAAGACCGAAAAATAAGAAATCTTTTTATGTCGACCCGTTTGCATGTTTGGGGGTGAAACCACCCCTTAAAGTACATAAGGGGTACAAAATTGTGTTGAGTAAAATTTCATATGAAAATATATATCCAAAAACCAAAGCAATCTATTGCTATGAGATTTGAGGGGTGGTTTCGCCCCTTAAACATGCAAACAGGCCAAAATAAAAAGACACCTGTTTCTTATATTTCGGTCCCCTAAAATATATCCAAAAATCAAAGCTCCTTGTGAATATTCTATATTTGAGGACCTGAGTGAAAAACATGAGAGTATGTGGGTCGCGAAGTGTTTTCTGTGGGGTCGCCACAGTTTTTTTTTTATATTATTAAGTTAGAATTATATTCTGAAATACCTATTTTTAATGTGTTTTCTTTACCTCATTAAATTTACTTTACCTTATTTGTTTGGGGGTCGTAGAATATTTGAATATTAAAAAGGGCGATCGCGACTGAAAAAATTTTGGGAAATACTGACATACCCGTTTCCTCTTTGATGGCATTATGCAACACAAGGTGGTAACGCATGCAATGTCAATGTCGTGCTAAAGTAGTGCGAATAGTATTCATTTTGGTCGTTATAGAAGGGTGGAAGCACTATGTTCGTACCTGTTTCGATATTAAAGGGCATAGGTACATAGGTACTACATATCTAATCATCAAAGGAAATATACTGTTAGGATAATACGACGTTCGAATGACAGGGCATTAGGATATTAGAACGTTCGGATAACAGGCGATCGGATAGGTACTGTCGTAAATTAAATGCTCAAATTATGTGCAACTTTTTTATTCTCAACTGCCGTGTAATAATGTGACAAAGTGGAGTGGTTGGGTGCTAACTGCCCTCGTTAAAAAATATTCTTCGGACCCGTTGTCCGGTGAGGCATCCAAAAGTTGGATATGTACAGGTGACACTTCCAGACGTGTGCTAATTGGTCAGTTAACTTTTTCGAGCCTTCGAAAAATGTCCTTTCGAAGATATAGTGTCCAGTGGCGGATTTAAGAAAAAAGGCCCAGGTAGCAAACTTTCTGAGACACTCTGTACGCACATAACAGACTTACAAGTAAATTAACCCGCGTGTGGTTTGAAAATTATGGGAAACAAAAAAGAATATAGTGTCTGGACAAAATCATATTTTTTTTTTTGATGATGAGGTCCTGGGGGGAGCCAGAGGCAACTGCTCTTTAATCGGCCGCCCATTAAATCCGCCACTGGTGGTGTCTGCTCTTGATTAGGTACGCGGCGTCCAGCAGTAGCGGTTTATGCAGTTGCCTAACAATTCATGAAACTTCGTTGTGAATGTAGATATTGGAGTATGCAAGGAGCAATCTTTTTTCTGCGGAAATTCACTCTGAAGGGGTGAAATCAACCCTCAAAGTATTCTCGTTTTTTCTTTAGTATAACTCTGTAACGGTGCGAGATACAGCAGAGCTTAAAATATAAAAACTGTTCAGCATCGCACTACCGAAATAAAAATAAAGTTCACCTCAGTGTTCTGTTGCCATATAAGTTTTATTTTTCTGAGTATACCGCGTAGCTGATATATTATTCAAAAGAAAATCAGCAGGTCAAGGCGCTACGAAACTACGTTGGCAGCTTCAACCCCTATTTCTAAGATCTTTAAAATTCGTATTAAAAAATGTTCACCCTTCTCGCGATTCACTGTTTCTGCTGCATGCTTTATGGTAACCGAAACCTGCGATGTATTCATTTTTTGGAGCTCGCGGTCGCTTCAACTACTCTGCCATTGTATCGTTCCATGCAAATTAACTCAAAACTCGCGTCTCGTGGATTTTATCCGCCTATCCTGTACACAAAAGGGAATTCAGCGCCAGGACGCCGTGATAATCGTGAAATCTGTAGCAAAGCGATGTCCTATTTCGACGACAAAACAATAGTATGATTTTCGCGAGCGATGTTATACATAATAGGTGAGGCTAATTGAGGTTCCCACGAATTTTACAGGGTAATCCCTTCCTGCGTTGTGTTATGCATACCTTCAACAACGGTTTATCTGCAGAAATCAGTGTGCACGCTGGAGAAGGATACTGAATCCAAGTGGACACGTTCGCGAATAATCTTCGAAGATTTGTAAAATTTACGTAGGAAAAAATGTTTGAAATATTATATCTAGTCAGACGGTAATAATAATTCCCTTTATAAATCTGGAATTTGTAAATTACTTGACCGTTAGAAGCCTGGTATCGAGGAAAACGAAATAATAAAATAAATTCAGTATTTAATTTGGAAAAAAAATGAAAAAAATTTCGGGTTAAATTTCAAATACCCTGGTACATATGCAACTATTTTAGAAATGTCATATAGGTATGTAAAATATAAGAATAGCATAGTTTATTTGCATATACTGAAATCTAAGAACTTCTGCAAAGAAAATCGTGTACATTCTTCATTCGTAAATATTTACAACACGTGGCTTGTCAGAGATTTTCGTCGATTACGATTAGAGATCCCTGAATTTATCAGAAATAAAATTTACCTTTTTATTCAAGAAATTTTAAATACTCCAAAGAACATAAAAGATAATTTCAAAGAATTCTAAATCCAGATGAAACATTCGCAAAACTATGTTTTTATGCCATTCTTTTTTCAGTATGCTTAGAAGAACACACTAATAAAAGCTATCGAACCATTTTAAGAATATCTTGCATAAAAAGAGAATAATATCAAGTTTAGGAGTCACCCCATTTTGCTCGATCCTCTTTTCACAAATGGTCCAATATTTTTGGCTTTATTTCTACCCTGTTCCATGTTTCCGTACTATGTACCACCTGCATTTCTGCCAAGTAGTACTCTCATCTCCATTTCCCTTTTAAGTCTTTCATTCAGCAGTGCTGTGTATATTTTATATGATGTACTTAACGTCCCTCTTCCCTCATCCCCTACCCTATAAACCGGCGATATTACACACTCGCTCTATTCATCCAAAAGTCCCTCGCCTCTTTATACTTTTTTCTTATTAAATCTTCAAGTTTTACATTCGTGCTTCGTTTGATACTCCGCCTATTCCGACTTTGTACCGGTCTCACATATGCATCGGTTTTCTAATTTTCACAATCTTTTTCGTTACGTTCCACTTTCTTCTCCTTCTAATAATTTTATGAAAAGCTTCCCAAGTGGTACACTTTTTCAAATTTATTACTTTTTTTAACGTGGATACCATAATACTTTTGTCCCACACTTTCTGCTTCTAATCCCTTTTTTTATTTTCCCTTGCATTTTTCTTTCCATACCTTCGTACAGCTTTCTTAGACAAGCTTGTTTTCTGAATGCATTTTTTAGAAGAAAACTGAGTGGTCTAGTAAAAATTTCTTTATGAGAATGTGCCTGTTAGGTAGAGTAATGGAATCTTTATTCTGTTCCAAATTTAATTTTCCTTGGAGCTAAACAAACTGTTATCCGAGTAATGTATATATGGTTTGTGGATTAAGAGTATTATTTTACTGTGCGAGAGGAATTGTATAAAAGTGTAGTCAACAATGTAAAGACAAAAAGGATTAAGCAGGAGGAAAGCCATTAGAGGAGGATAATGTTTATAAAATATTGTTCCTGAAAGCGCAGATATCTCCCTGTGGTAGATCAATAAACAAAAATATTCACGATTAGGCGACACACGATAAATCTTTTGCATTTTTAACCTTCGTAATTTCGCTACCACTCGGAACAAATTTACTACCAAGCGTACTGCACACTGAATTATTCCTCGACACGAGATCGTAACGCGTATAAAAAACTTTATTAAATACTATTTCGGCTACTTTCATCTTCTGCGATTTATGAAATATTTTTGCGATTTTTGTATTTGGCGTTTCGCAGTTTTAATGGGAAAATAATGTCGCTAATTACGTCGTACCTTGGCGATATAGATCGCTGCAAAGTAGTTTGTTTCCGATATAGGTAGTTACAGGAAATGTGTGTTTTCAAATTAGAAGCTCGAGGTTGCATAACTTTAATTAGCGTTAATAATTGAAGTATCACAAACAGCTTTATATGACTTCTTCAACAACATTTAAACGCGTGGCTTCAGTAAAATTTCACGACCACTACTTTATTACATCGTATCGGACTGTTATCTAACATTTTTTTTTAGAATATTCAAATCCTCATTATACATATCAATGTTTTATAAACTTCTTTAAAATCATCTATCATTCAGAAAATGATTGGAAAAGAGTAAACAAATCACATCGTACCTATATGTGAACGTTATTTTCTTACTGAAAATGTTATAATTTTTAACAGAATAATATTCTATATTTCATAGTTCACATTTATTCAATGCATTATATGTGTCAAATACTTGAAAAGGCGACTACTAAAGGAATAAAAAAATATTTCAGAAACTATAACACCTTTACTTACTAAATCGTCCAGCTTTCTGTGTTAACAATTACGTTGTGACGAAGTTTCGAAATATTTCCAACCAATTTTTCCACACACGAGCTGATCGGGGACCACCATAACAGTTCTAAACATGCACCGCGTATTTACTCGTGCGTTGGTGCAACAAATTCGTAGACTGAACTATTTGCTACTGCAGGACCCGTATTTGTTGGAGCACCAATCACCGAATGTGTTGTAGAATGATTTCCTGCTAGGATTCTGATAGTCATTAGGTGTCTATTTGATAAGGGCTTTGTCGGAATTCCGTCGAAAAGAATTTACTCATCGGGGTTCCAATTTGTACAAAGTGTAAATAATTCATCTGACTACCAAAGGTTATGGTCACCCTCTTCTCACTAAACACATGATCTATTTAAGATTTAATTGTAAAAAACGGCACTTTCTTTAATATTTCCAAAGAATATTTCCCCAGATTCGTTTCTCTTCTGCAGAATTGTCAATCTCGTGCTCCAGCTGAACTTATATTGTTGCATAATGTAGGCGTTGAAATGGTAAACGACGTAAGTGCCAAAAAAATAAACAATAATTTCTTTAGTGGAAAAGTTTGGGAATTCCATGCGGAATAGTGTGGCAAAAATTATAAGTGCTAGAATAATTAATTTTAACTGGCTATCGCGGGCTTAACTGACTATAGAGCTAAAATGATAAGTGCCAAGTTCGCGGCCCCAATCTTTTTATTTCCCTCTGAATCTGTAAACGCGGTGTACGCCGAAAGTCCCTAGCGATAAACAAGTGATAAACGATAAACCATCATGTAAAATTCTATCTACTTGCACTTACATCGTTTACCATTTCAGCTCCTCAATTTACGCTTCGTCGGATTAATTCAGTCTAGTATTAATTTATAACCAGTGTCATTTATAGAAACGTCACCTAAATCAATTATATTTTCAGCGTATAATCGGTCTTTAACGCTTCACACCAG
The DNA here is from genome assembly GCA_946251845.1 of Andrena fulva. NCBI lineage: Eukaryota > Metazoa > Arthropoda > Insecta > Hymenoptera > Andrenidae > Andrena > Andrena fulva. Next base: position 51,093,336 of record OX276329.1, on the reverse strand, counting down.
GCTTTCTAACAGTGTTTTTCAGCATCTGCTATAGGACTGCATTTATTTACTCACAAACTTACACTTTACAAAAATATGCTAAATACAGTAGTGCTCTGTTATTGGCGCGACCATTCGGGGCCATTTCGGACCATTTTCGGTGCACGGTCACGATTTTTATCGCGGGCTCGAGCCTACCCAGCGCCGAGGACAGTAAAGAAGAGATAGAACTCGAGGTAGGGACGACGATCGTGCGTTTTCTGAAGGATAGACCCCGTGCAGTTTATGAAGCACTACTGTGCATCTCTAGACTCTTCAGCTACCAACAAGTCACTTAAGAGTCCTGCTTACTGTACCCTACGCTACTTCACACCACTACATCTCTGCAAAACACTATACAGATTCTCCTGGGGGAAAGGTCAATATTCTAGAGGAGCATAGTATCGGTTATTTTAAGAAAAAAACAGTTAATACGTATATGTGTCCTATTTCGAAAAGTTTCTGCGACATTACTAGGCCCAAGTAGCGCAAACCATTGGGAATAAGGCACGTGTTAGAGGGTGTGAACACTTATCTGGAATAAGGCTATAACTTTTCGTTAAATGTCATTCCTCTGTTTTCCATTCGAAGTTTCAACTTAATACCTTACGGCCGCTCTATTATTAGTGTGCACCAAGGAAGCACAGCGAGCTGCGACCCGGTCTTTGTGATTAAAGGTGTATCAGGAGCTAATCTTTATTTCAGCAGTTTCTATTAGTGGATCGACCAATTCGAAAACGGAACGGCTGAAGATTTCCCACCGACGAGCAACTGCTTTATCTCTCACGCAAAAATATTTTATTGTTTCTTTAAGTCAAGGGGGCTATGTTGAAAAATAATAGAGGAACATAGGGTAAAGGACCCAATTACTGACTGCTAACCAATTACTGTCACCTTAAGCTATTTTATTTAAAATAACGAATAAATAAACGTTGTCAAGTCATACACAAAAAGAATTCGGTAATTCAGCCTATAATCTATACTATACATTATATACTATAGTTTATTTATTAGTTATTTTAAGTAAAATAGCTTAAGGTGACAGTAATTGGTTAGCAGTCAGTAATTGGGTCCTTTACCCTATAGCTGTTCTGGATAATTATTGACTTGCCCCCGAACGTGCAAACTTTTTTCATAGAATTAACGATGCTATAGCCTTCTGCACCACTGACCTTCTCCCCTGGGACATTCTGTGTATTCTGTATACCTAGGTTTGCAAAGGTGTGATTTTGCTACAATGATGGATCCTCGTGTTGGTTTCAGGATGTTCGAAAGATGACTGAGTACTAAGGTGAAGGTGTCGGCGACTTTGAAAGTTACTGCCACCGTGATCTTTGCCTGGTGGGATGGAGGTGAACGGCACTGAGAGTAGCCTGAACGGCACCGACGTCAACCGCACTACCTCACCAGTCTTCATCATTAATACGCATTACATGACTCAATGGTGAGTGCATACATTCACACTGTGTACAGCAGAATCATAAGCTGCAATCAATAATTTCTAATCCTAAAGCAATCGCTGTTTGAATTTTAATTATCTGTATCACGTAAAAATGTTTAGAATTTCGTTGACTTCCACGGCTTTACCTTTAACAATAATTTCAGTGGTAAATTTTCTGTATACCGGAATGAAATAATAATGTACTTCAAATATATATATATATATATATATATATATATATATATATACTTATACGAACTTATATTTAATTTAGATCCAACTGAAAATTCTAAACTTATTTTCCAGCCACTGTTAATTAGAAATGAAAGGAACTTGCTTTTGAGATTCAATTTAGAAAGATTCAAGAAAGATGCTCGCGCTAATAATATTACTTTAGGCTTGAAGCGAGTAGTATTCGTAACCATGATAATCGAGTGTAGAGTGAAACTCTTCGCACCAGGTAGGAGCGGTGTGTATTTATGGAATAATCAGCTTCGGTGAACTACTTGGCTTGTCAGCCAGTATTGAGGTAGTACTTGGCACACGCGAAATTTTCGTACAGTATCGTGTAAGGATATGACGTCGCGAAGCAATTTAGCAAATGATTCGAGGCGTTTATAAACGTAAATTACGTCTGCCAATAATTACAAAGCGAACGTTGACCTATATTTTTCTTCAAGTCGAGTTGTTGCACTGTAAGCGCGCAATTAAAGATTATTAAACGAGGAGCATTCTTCAAGCGCTTCGAACTTGCTGCGGATAAATATTAATTACTGGGAACTTAAACCGAGGAAGGTCTTTTAATTAAATTCTTCGTTACACCAAAATTTATTGCAATGCGTGTGATATTAATACACGATGTTGTCAAATTCGAGGAAGATTTATAGATTCGTATTTAAAAAAATTAATATTTGCAATGGAATACCACACGTGCACAGAGTAACAACTATTTATTCGAAATTTTTTAAAAAAATTTCCCGTTTTCTTTAAATCATCTTAGACGCATTGGAAACTGTGGAATAAAATAAAGTAAAACGATTATTTTAAGGGGCGACATATACATATAACTAGAAAAACCGTGGTGAACGTTGACAATTTTTTTTATTGAAAATATTTTTTAATATAAAAATCTTTATGTGCATCTTAAAATACATACTTTAATATAACTCTTGTGTAAACTTAATTCGAAAATTAAGAAGATTGAATATGTAATAGGCTAATAGAAATTTCTTTAGCCAGTTTTTTCATAACAGCTTCGCGGTAACCAAAATATCTGCGATAGTTTTTATCCGAAACCAAAAAAAAATTCTGTTCAAATATATAAAACAATTCAGTTTTTTCAGTTTCAGATATTTGAAAAATATCATTTTGTCGAAGATCGACGGCTATTTGAACACAGATGTGTGATTTTTCAGTAAAAAAATTATCCTCTGTTATTGATAAAGAACGAACTATGACGTGTCAATAAAATTTTATAACAAAAACTAAATAATTCTACGAAAAACCTCTGTTCCAAATTTCAACTGAATCGGTCCACTAAGTAGTTCTCCCTCGAAAGATTGGTTGAAGTTTTTTAAAATCCCATTACATATTCGATCTTCTTAGTTTTCGAATTAAATTTAAACAATTACATTAAAGTAGATATATATTTTAAGATGCATATAAAGATTTTTAAATTAAAAAATATTTTCAATGCAAAAAATTATTCAACCTCGTTTTTCAAATACTTGACATGTTAATAATCAACCAAACTTTGCCTGCCTTAAATGCACTTTCAATCGCAATCTATTAAACCGCTAATAAACTATTTACAAACCAAGATCTTCAGTAGTTATTACAAACTGAGGGGTATATTAAGCCTGCAATTTTGTAAGACTCTCTGCTCAAGTAAATCCCTGGTACGACTGATCGTGGACGACCCTTTTAGAATTCAAGTTACTTCGTCGAACCGTCGACGCTTCCGCAAATGCTCATTATCGAAGAGTAATAACATCATGTGGCTTCTCTCGCACAGCCGATATTGCTTGTTTGTGGGTACGCTCAGGAAGCATCGAGGCTGAAGGAAATGAACTTTCGCGGGGGGGCCAAAAGCGAGACAAAAATTTATCGAGGATCCTGTTCCTTTTCCAGACAGCATTGTTCTTCCTGTCGCGCTTAATGAGCACTGCCATGCACGCGGCAAATAGATGTCGGCTCCTGGCTTTGTGGCTGCTAAAGGACCTCTAAGATGACGCTACATAATGCCCTTTCTCATGGAAAAATGGCACCTCCCGAAATATGCTTGCGCACATAACGCAAAGACAGGGGAATAGAAAGAATTGTGGGTCAAAATTAAATTATACACTGTTACAACGAGTGACTTCTGGGCTAACTTAGATGACTATGTATGTGTGCATGAAAAAATAAGTCAAGAATATACAATGAAATTTTGACGTAGGTAACTGGCTTTGTTTACGAGAATATTGTCTTTAATTTTAATAAAATTTGTGTCATGGTTGACGCAGGTGATTCTGTATCTCTGGATCGGTGGAAGTCTGTCAAATTAAATGCGAAATGTGTCAGGTAGCTCTTGTTTAATATTGTAAGTGTAGAGATTAGAATTTCGATTGTTTTGTCATGCATATTTATGAATGGGATGTTTTTCCCAAACTTTTCCCTAATTTTACCTTCAAAATCTTGCTATGGTAAACCGAACATTGGGAATAAATAAAGAATTACTACGGATCAAGACGCTTTTCGTCAATTAATTTTGATGTCAATTGAGATATTTAATTAGCTTAGTTTTGATTAATCTAAGAATTATGTTTTGTTTTTTAATGAAAGTATTATCTTCTGCTTTTTAATCTGAGGATTTTTTTGTTTTCTAAGTATGTAAGCTTATAATGTCAATTTTGTTCCAATTACTTTGGCAATAACGTGGTATTTATGTAACTTAAAAAAAGGTCGATAATACTGTGATTTTGATTCATTGAGGAATAAGAATTACGAAATAATATTAATATTGCCTGGTTTTATCACGATTCAACACTTTTTTAAACAGTAAAAAATAAAACAGGTAAATATAGGGAGAAGCTTATTATTACCACCTAGTGTTATAGTCAGATAAATAACCTTTCTAATGTCACTAATTAGAACTAGAATGGTTATTTACTTTTTTAAATTTCTGGTCCTAATCGAAAATGTCTCTTTCGTGCCACGTCTCCCTACTTTTCTTGCGATATATTTCACAGCATAAAAACTCAAGCAGAGGTGGGCAAAATTTGAATTTAAATAAAATTTCGAAAAACGAATGTTAACTTTTATTCGTTCTTCGAAATTTTATTTAAATAAAACTTTTGCCCATCTCTGAACTCAAGGAGTTGTTTGAAGTGCTGAGCTAGTGTTCCACCCTCTATATACAGTCAATCATAAAAGCAGAGATGGGCAAAAAATTATTTGAAATAAAAATTTCGTACATAAATCTCTGCATAAAAGTCTACGTACATCCATCCGAATTATCGAAACTATAATATTCTTCATAATATTTGAAATCTCCGGTGTGTACATAGACTTTTGTGACTAGCTGTACGCGTAGAGGGAGCCTGATAAAAATGATAGCGGAGTGAGGTTCCTTGTTTGTTCTAACCTAATTGTCCCGGGCTTTCTGTGTTCGTGGAAACTCCAATTAAGGCGGCTTATCTTGCAATTAGTGCCATAAAGATCTGAAAGAATCTCCTTGTAGATCTTACCTCTTGAACATTTTACTGTTCCCAACTAACCGATGAATTGTCCGTCGTTGCAACAAGTGGTTACACAAGGAGTTACCTTTATTTAAAATTACATAGACTCTGAGACTTTCCATGTAAAATTAACGGCCAGAACTGTTATCGTATTAGTAAATAAAGCTGCTTGTACTGTCCCAGTATCCACACATTTTATCACGTTGAAATTCGTTTTTCCATAAGACAATAAATAATTCCATCTTATTTCTGAATAATTAACATACGCACAATAAATTTATTTCCTTCGCGGCATTTATTGAATCGATAGTATTTGCAACTTTACAAACTCTAAATTTTATATCACTGATTCGTTTCGTTAATTCGCTGTTCGCAAAATACGTACAAGAGAATTTCAAATACCTTCAAGCAACCAGCGCTCGCCTCAAAGGGCAGCATTTGCGTTCCCCGATAATACAGGCGGTATACCTGTGAGAGGCACTTACTATCGAGAACAATTTCTTTTAAAAGGCATGCCCGAACAGAATTAGACCTTTTTTCTTCTAATGAATAATCGATATCTATAAAGAAATAGTTGCGGCAGAAACTTTAACGGCGGGTTTATTTTGCCGCTGGCTAAAATACTCGTAATTTCGAAGGAAAAAATTCGAAATTTACATCATGCCTTCCGCGGGAGTAAATGCGCACTATTTTTAATCAGCCGTTTAGACCCTTGACCGACTTCACTCGACTGTATTGGAGTCTCTTTTCTACAGAATACGTTTAAAATGGAGGATTCTACTTCAACCGATATGAATGACTCGACTGGAGAAGTATGGGAATCACTTGGCTCGGATTTGTATAAAATCCACTGTAGTGTCTTCGCTCTGCTCATTTGACCTAATTTCTATAACTAACATTCTTTTATACGATTTTTTAGAATAATGAAAAGTTGAAATTGCGGTGAATGGAGAGATCGTGTACACAGCTACTGTACATTCCATTAATGACAAACTGCTTAGAATTTCCTAAGAATATTATATGTACAGACAAAACTCCACATTGATCAGATAATTCTTCTCACTTTTCCCATCAGTGAATTTTCTACACAAATTCATCGTTGGTTTGCCCTCAATAAAATTTCAATCCTTTGCCAAAAATCGTAGTCAGGAGGCACTGGAATTCTTTCACCCCATCTAAGAACTATCTGAATACAATTGAAACCTAAAATTATCACCCAGATCTCCTTTTGTTTACTAGAGGGGGCATCTTTTAACCAACTCCTCCTTAGCTATATCAATTCCCGAACAATACTGCCCTGTATTCCTGAGTTTCTTGTTCAATGGACCTTTATAATGTTATTTAAAGCGGAGCTCCATATGAGCGAAATTATGCAGAAACTTATCAACCCCCAAAATAACAAAGAATTAGTTAAACACAGTACGGATCATTTTGCAAAAAATACCAACCCACAGAGCAACTCTTATAAAATTATTAAAACTCCCAAGCCATAGTGCTTCATTTTAGGCTTAAAAATAAAAAAAATACAGAAAATTTAAAATAGTATTAATTATACTCTATTGAATACCCCATTAAAAAAACACTGTAAAGCAATAACAAAGAATAAAATACACCCAACAGAAACAAAGATACTTCTCATTAAGAAATAAAATCATCAAACGAAATTCACTCAATTCCAGTTCATTGAGGGTTGGTAGCCCTCCGCATAACTTGGCCCACGCACAAGCGACAAACCTCTTCCGCAAAAAACTATCTCCCTTTCCTGAATTCGTTATGCGCTATTGAACAGCAACCCCCTGATTTTCGAGGGAGGGAGAGAGGGTGGTGGGCCAAGAAAGAGCAGGGTAATGAAGAAAGTAGGAGCAGCGGCGAGCCGGCACCCAGCAAAACCAATCCGAGGAGAATTGCACCCTTGACCTAGCCACGTTAATTCGCGTATCCCGCGGAGCTGAAATATATGGGTGAGTAGGTGAGTTTCGGTTGATGGGTCTGGTTGCTCGAATACGCGAGTACGTGCCCGTGCCGGCTTCATTATTTCATAAAAAGGGGAACCGGTGTCGTGCGACAGGATTGAAACACGCGAGCCGTATTGGCCCGTTGATCGACGGCGCGGTCACGCGATGCCGGGCGGAAAAAAAATTTCGAATTTCTGCGTGTGCTTGTCGATTAAATATTCAAGCAAACAGGCGTGCATGTGTAAGCGCCTATACTCTCGACAAACCGCCCTATTGATTTTACGTAGTCACTTCTCGCCTCGAGAGTGTGCAGTTATGTGAAATATAGTTCCTTTCACAGTCAGACGCGCGATGCTTGATTTCGTCCCCGGGGTGCGATATCGATTGTTTTACGATCTGATTCGGCGATTATACTCATTTCTTACGTAGGGGTAAACAGTGTAGTTGTTGGCCACCTGGCAGTGATTGGCCTTTTTTTTAAAAACATGAATATTAAGAAATAATGTACATTATGCCTTTTATAATGAACATATTCAGATACCTTCTACTTTCATGCGTCGAATGCAATCACTATTTCGCTAATAATTGTTATACTACGTGTAAAAAATAGACCACTTGAAATCGATGCTTGAAAACTACAGTGATTGAATTGAATAGCCATACGGTTACATCAGGCAATTCTTAGATAATTTAATGCATTTATGATATATATATATATATATATAACTCTCATATTCGTTATATAGACAAATAAATAAACAATAATAATAACCACTTATTGTTTATTCGAAAAATACGGTCGATAGCTTAATTACTTTATAGACAAATAAAGGTTTAAACTTTATAAAAAAGGATTATTTATTCATTAAAATTATACATTATTGCAGAAATTATAGGTGGCCAAGAACTGTAATGTAAATAATGTTTCAGGACAGTCATTGGCCACGAGGCCAATGGGTACCTAACAGTCATAGCAACAGTGAAATAGCTGTGTTGTGATTTTAAAAGGTTATGTTTTAAAAGGAAATACTATTAATACAATGTAAAAGAAGGTGCAATACTAGCTAATATAGAAACATTTAAATAGAAAAGGTATTATAGGTTATATATTTTTAATAATATTACATTACATTTAGTTCCATTTTATGAATATATCCAGTTTTATTTAATAATTTAAATCCTGTTTCTAACCGAATTAATTCATTATTTTACATTAAGATTATTTCATAATTAGGTCTTAGAGCATTAAGAATTAGTTAGGGTATATGTTACATATAGGTTATGAAATAGTGGCCAATAACTGCCAAACGATCGGCCAATCATTGTCTTCGTCTGGCCAATAACTATGTGTTTTGATAGGAAACGTATTTTCTGTAAAATTTTTGTGGATCCTTCTACTCTTTCTTTAAACAAATTCTATTTCTAGACTATTAGAGTCGTTTACAGCTATTAACAGTAATTGTGTTTCTAAAGCTAGCGAAATAAGACTTATAATTCAACGCTTATGTGAACCTCTGACTTAGGTGGCCAACAACTACACTGTTTACCCCTAGCATCGCGTTAACGCCAATGGTGTATATGAAATATTAATAAATTTTTGCTGCCTTTGTTTTTTGCTTGGATGATTCTTTTTTTGTATTATGTTTATACTTCTGCTGTATTAATCTTGCCATCTTACTTGAGCAAGTATTTCTGATGCAGCGCATGGTTAAGGCTGTGGTGTTATTTCTTTTAGAAGATATTCATCTTCTTCTTTGCACTTCTCTTCCGTTCTGATAAGGGCTTCCACTGATGATCAACTTTTTTCATAATTTCTAAGGTCAATGTTTCGACCTTTCAACTCCATATGTAACTACTGTTTTAGACATATTTTCGAAAGGATTTAGTGGCATAGTTTGCTTCTATCGGACAAAATTCTTATGATTTAAATTAATACATATAGAATGAATATGCATGTCGTGAAAATTAATATCAATTTGTTGTGAATAAGGGAATGGTTTAAAGAAATTACTTATTAGAGCTTGTAACTATTTAAATACTAATTTGAATACTAGATTGAAATACTAAAATGAAATATTAAATTGAAATACTAAATTTAAATACTAAATTTAAATTCTATTTAAATAGTCATTAAAAATCGCAGCGCTGTAATATAGACAGAAATTTTGGTCGGTTAAAGAATTTGGTAGGTACTGTATGCATATAAAGTCACGTGACTGAATCGTGAAAAGGGGATTAAATAGAACGTTCCAGGCATTTAATTTCCCTCGGAAAATTTATTAATTAAAGAGTTTTAACCACCCGCATACGTTTGGAATTTACAGCAGTCGATGTTGGTTTCAAATAATTTCCCTTCGCACTCCACAGAACGTAATGGCGTATGAACACAGATCGACCAGATCGAAATTTAGTGACAAAATATCGTTAAAAAAGTTTAACGATTTTTTCCATCATTTCTCACGTTCTAGGAAAATACAGAAAAACTAATGCCATGAAATAGGTCAGTCTCTTAATAATCTTGAGAACATTGAAATTTTGTTACTTTAGATCATACTAAGAATATTAGAAATTGAAATATTATTATTGAAAACTAAAGGAAACTGCAAAATACTGTTTATAAATAAAACTCGTAATAATATCTTATGTAATTAAGATCAAAACAAACCCAACTTGTTTTCTTAAATGTAGGAGAAAAATTTCATCAAAGAATAAAAAATTTAACTACTCGTCGATGTTAAATATAGTCCAACATGTATTTGTAACAGAAAAATAATCGACCAAGATAATCGACTTTTTTAAGAATTATTTTCTATTCTAAGAATAATTCTATTATCTTTGCGCTTTTATACCAAAGTCTTTTCTTGATAAAAAGTACGTGAACTGATAGAATGGACGATGTCCTCTGGTTCTTATCGTATAGTGGAGTCGCACCTGAATACGGGTATTTGAGCATTACCATCTTATACGTGGTATCATCTGTTATCGCTACGCCGTTCCTTTCATAGCTTATTGAAATTCGATAGAATGAAACGGGTGGTAACCTTTGATGCGAATCATTTTCTGTATTGACGCAAATACCCGTGATTCTTCGCGTATTCTTGCACCTAGCATTTCCTGAGTAGGTACTTACGAATGCCCTTTTGCAGATAGAAGCATTCCTGTATCAGAGAGTTACTAATGACAAGTCTTCTTATCAGCATTCTTTCACCTCGATTATAACCCTTTGCGTATGATTCTTTTTAAAATCGACAAATTTTTGTATAAAATTCGTATTTACATTATTTACCAATCGTAATATTGAATATCAAATTACACGTACGATACTATAAATGAATTTTCACAAATGTAATCGTCGAGATGACTTTTTTTTAAATACATTCTGTTCCAAAGGTGCACATTTAAAATGTTTTAAAAAGTATGGTAGTTTTTTATTCTATTAAATGTAGATGTGTTTCAAGAAAACTTACCTTGCATTTATAGGAAGTAGTCCAGTCCATAGCAATTTATTTCATCGGTGATTGTTAAGTCATACCTTCTAGGACACCATAAAATACAATTATGATAATATTATGTGCACTTTGTTATGAGAACATCAGTTAGTGGAACTAAAGAATGTATAAAATAGCGAAATTCGCAAAATGAAAATCAGAACTGCCACGGCAACAATTTACATATTTCTGCGTGAAATCCATTTTATTTATTTAGAGCTGCAAAATTGGCAGTGAAGTCGTCACGAATCTGAATAAATCTTTGCAATTTCAATGATCTGCATACCATCTGCATGCGGCTGGCGACACATAAAGCAGTGTAATTTTCAAGTAACTGGATGTGCGTTTCTCATGAAACTCATATCACCTTCCCAAGCGTAATTACAGTTCCTTTAACATAACATAGTCAAACCCTAATGACGTCTGCAGTAAATAAATACAACAAAACGAAATGAACACACATTGTTATGCCACAGGTTTCTTGTGAAGTACTAAACTACATTCGTACTATAAACATACAGTTCAAGTTTTCAGCTGAGCTTATTGAAACAGTAATTAAAGCTTTTCAAAAATTATTCCTCTGGAAAAATTGATATTTAATACAGTTGAAGAAAAATTAAAAAGTAATGTTAATAAAACCATAGGCAGATAATGAACGTCAATAGTTTACGAAATAATTAGCAATAAAAATGGTGCTGGGATCTCTGATGCGTTAAGTGTACTGATTTCCAGAGTTCTCTCGAGTGAGAGGAGATTCCAGTAGTTAGAGTCGACGCTTCGTCATCCTACAAGTGATACTACAGTCACTTTTCGTTACACCGCCTTGGAATTTGTACATCAACTATATAGTATCTAAATACTACTTATCACGAACTGCTCTGTGTATTTCGAATACAGCATGCCATCTTTCATTTCAGATAACCCAGGCACGAAGTGCTACTATCTAGAAGTTTACAAATTTAGAAATTTATATTAATTATTTATGAGAATAAATCGCTGTAAATAATTCACGTCGACTTGAATTCGTATAATAATTAATTATAAATTTAAATTTTATGACAAAATCAAAATTTATCAGGAAAATAAAATCTAAACACAAAAATCCCCAATTTCTCGGATATAAATTTAATAAAAAGGATAAATGAATCACACTATTATAGATAACAATAAAATTAATATTTCCAAACCCTCCGATTATAAATGAAAAAAAATATTATGAAAAAAATTATAATGAATCCGTGTGACAGAAATAGCAGCCATGTGCCACTTAATAAATTCCCCTGTCGAACTAGAAGAATCCAAGGATCGACCTTACAGTATGCAACTGACGAGGCCGCGTAAATAGACCCGTCAGCTATTTGACTCGTGGCTCTGTTCAAAAATTAAAACGCAACATGCGGAGCATGAATGAATTGTGCTCAGCTGCCTAACGACAAGGATCTGCCATTGTTCGGGTCGCATTTACATGTGTGAATTGTGCTTTACGTTCAGCAGCAATGCACACGTTCAGGACGAACATTCAAGAGAATGGTTTACAAGATACCAAACACGGTGCATTATTATGGCGTGTTAATCAGTTGCAACCCTGTTATTTCATTCACCAGAGACTATTAGCAAATGCAGCGGCTCTTGTATTAGAATACGTATGTCGATCGCGTCGATACGCCCGGTTCAATATTTTATAAACTATCGACACCATGTGCCAAGAAAATAAAGTGGAGACTTAAATGCTAGTTATGAAGTCGCAGGAACGTGTTTTACGTTATTTATGTCGAATATTAGATTGTTATAATAATATAAGTTACTTCTCGCTAAAATCATTAGCTAATTTTTCAATTAGTCTCTTTCAAAAATTATTATACTAAATAAAACACTGTCTTTTTTAAACAAAGCAGGGTTGACACTTTGCAGTGTTTTTCTGTTTGGAATGTACTTTAAAAAAAAATCGAAACAGACTGTTTTTCTTGTCACATGGAAATGAAGAACAGAGACATACAATTTTTGAGTTTTAAGAATATGTATGGTAGTTTAAAATAGTAATTTATCAAACTTTTTCAGAAACATAAAATGCTATTTAACAGAATTTTACTGATTATGTATGCTGAGCACCCTTTATTCTTCTGTAAAATTCAAGAGCCTTTATAGGAAACACTGTAAAGTGCCAAAATTAAAAAAAAATTATTTGAGAATGTTTTACGTGCTAATAGTAATACTATAGTATAGAATTTGATTTTTGACACTTACAGTGTTTTCTACAAGGACTCTGCAATTATTGTAATTTATTTGAATTTATGTAGCCGCGTGTAAGTCTCTTCTTATTAGGGCGTCGGTATTATGTGTGAATGGTTCTCGGAATAATTCTATGGATTTATATGTATTGCCACGGAATACACGTATATGACGTAGGCCGAGTAAAGAAAAATAAGCAGAGCAGAAGCCGTGGTAGGTACATTGTGACGATACAGGGCATATTGATTTTCGAATTTTCATTGCTCCGTAGAGAGAACCGAGACAAAAGTGCATTCTCTATGTTGAGATAAAGCATATTGCTTTCAAATCTTCTTGCCAGTATACATTCTCTATGCTGCATTCAGATTGTGCATCGAAATTCACGAAATATTTAATTTAACCGCAGCGCACGCAGAGCTACCAATCAATCGTCGAGATTCAGGTGAAGTAGAAAATCAGATTTTTCGGATAGAAGTAGGTCCCATATTATTATTTGTGCAACGTAGGTATGCCATGCTGCGACGATTGAGAGTGGAATAAATTTTTAGACACATTAATGTATCCTCCTATTTATTATAATCAATAACATCAAAGCTGCACAAATCGAATTGTTTAATACTTGTAAACTTCATCTTAGAACATAGAAGTGAATAAACCAATATTAAATAAGTAAATAAATAAATTAAATTAAATTCAGTTAAATTAAAAACAATTACCTTCTTTATATGCCAATGTTATATAAAAATAAGAATTTAATTTACACTTAACTGCTGATCACCCATTTTAAATATACAGTTGGAAAATTTGACCACTGATATAAATTAAATTTCACACCTCATAAGCCCCAATTTGTGATTAAATATTTCCTCTCTGAAGTATATTTTTCCAAGCAATAAAAATGCCCCCCTCTTGATTCGAAGATGTCAAAAACATTTTTAAATGCTCCACGGATTCTGTGAATAAAATACGAGGCACTTAAAGCAACGTCACAATATTCGCTACCCAAAAGTTTTACTACCTATTTTCTTTTTTTCGGCACTTTTCCCCTACCCGTTTGAAAAGTACACAAAATTCAATGGCAGCGATCGGGTCAAGAAGGTTTGCTGCCAAGACGCAGTCTGCTGAGCTTGGCGAATTTTGCAACGCGGAATAATCTATACCTGCACGCAAAAACCTGCATGCATGCACGAGTTCGCGGGAGAAGTCCAGGGAGAAAATCAAGCGTTCAAAGAGTTTGCGAACTCCGTCGAAACCGGTCGTCTAGAGTTTTCAAGAAAACATTTCGGTCGATCCTAATTCACAGCGGGGTAGCGCAGTTGGCATAAACCTGCGGGAGAGTGAGAATGGCTCGCAGATTGTTGTGTAATGATTTGCGATAATAGAAGTGAAGGGGAACAAGGGAGACAGAGTCAGGCTATATCGTTTGAAGACGTGTATACACTGTGTCAAGGGAAATAAAATTCTGCTCTGCTTGATTGAAGTTAAAGTGTCTTTTGGGGAGTACTATAAGCTTAGCATACTTATTTTTAAGTTGGTTATACCTTAATAAAATTTAATTAGAAGCAGAAACATATTCAGTTTATTCCCATTTCATAATACTACTATACAATTTATTTATATATTTATGTTTGATATTGATTTTAAATGGAAGCTTGGGGATGGGATATATTTGACCTGTTTCGGGTAATTAAATATAAATTACTTACACGCAGTACTTTATTCCGTTATATTTTAGCATGTGTGTCATCAGGGTAATTTAAGTTTAAATTTTGAATATGGAAAACTTGCGGCCAGTAATTTTGCAGCGAACATAAATATGAAAGCTTATGTAAACAGAATAGCGTGGAATAATTTAAATAATATATCCCTATATTTCCAGTGATAACGACATGTTAATCTTCTAAATTATGTATACTGAAAAATATATTACGAAGCTTAATATAATTATTTTAAATATTTTTCCCATGACTTCATTCCTCACACCATATTCAAACGTTAAATCATATTTATGAAATAAATACGTACGAAAAAAAAAACTGATATGTTCGATGTTTCTAAATGGAATTAATTATTTTTCCTTCCTTAATTATTTTTCTCGATAAAATACAAATCTAAGGAAAAACAGAATATCTCCAAACCACACTCCAATAAGGAAGAAAGTTTGCTTGAAAAATGGTAGCTTGCGTATTTATAAATATTCAATATTCGTGCTGGCATTTTTTCACCCTCAGAAATACGAATGAGTGCGACGGGCAAGGCTCATTTTTCACGGACTCAATTAACCCGCAGCCCGCGCACTTCATTAACCGTAGCTCGGCACAGTTTCCTGTAAATTAACTCCATAAGTAACTCGCTATTGGTGTGTACGATTAATTGGTGGGTAGATAGATCAATTTATAATTTAAAACGAAACACTGCAATGTTCCCTGTCCTCAGTAGAAACGTAATTGTTTGAAACGCGTTACATGCAATTACGAAATAACTTGTTGTTGAACAGACGGCAAAGTTTTCGTTTCGTTTCTCGTTTCCTGCTGAGTAATTTGCCTGTATTGTTCCCCCTCTTATGCAACATAATTCTAGTTCTGATAACGTGATGCACAACTGTGTAACCAACGAGGGAAAAATATTCGACACGTATTTTTTGTTATCGGCAATCGTCCACGCTGGAGGGGTGAAAACAGCCCCTAAAGTTGGGGGTCGAAATCATATTTACTGGAATATCTCGATAACTATTAGGCGTAGGACAATTATTTTTTTAAGTGTGAATTTTGTAAACACGAATCCACCCCTTAGTTTTTAGAAAATTTCAGAAAATATGTTTTCGACCCCCAAATTTAAGAGCTCCTTTCACCCCTTCAACATGGATGATTGCCGATAACAAAAAATACGTGTCAAATATTTTTCACTATTCTGCAAATCTGTAGACTCGTCAGGCAACTTCGTGCACCTTAATTCTGCGTTCTCAACTACCTGCCTCCACCTATTGCGGTAATCACATTCGTTGTGCTTGTTCATACTTCTCATTAGGGTGGAGTGAAAAAAACTTTTTTTCGATGATCAATTTCTAATATTGCGGAAAAGTTGTCTACTTGGCCCAATAAAACGTGTAAAAAATTTCAGCCCGATCGGATAATTTCTTCTGTGCGCACCAAAGGCCTTAACTTTCAAAATTTTAGTACAAAACATAAAATTAAAAAAAAAAATATAAAATACAAAATACATAAAAAAACAATTAAATTATTAAAAAAACTACGAAAAAAATATAAAATACAAAAAACAAGGAGCCCGACGTACAGTTACCTCCGCGTGGTTGGTTCTGGACCACTTGTTCCGTTAGGAAAGTGAGCGAAGGGCTGCATTTTTGTATAGTTTACAGTGCCATTCCTATCGTTCCGAAACCAGCCACGGGTGTTTCTTTGCTTCATTTACGCAACAAATATAGTCTTGGGTATAAAAAAAGGTAGAATCCACCAGCTGAAGAAAGTTGCAGTTTCTTAAGTTTTGTACTAAAATTTTGAAAGTTAAGGCCTTTGGTGCACACAGAAGAAATTATCCGATCGAGCTGAAATTTTTTACACGTTTTATTGGGCCAAGTAGACAACTTTTATGCACTATTAGAATTTGATCATTGAAAAAATGTTTTTTCACTCCACCCTACTTCTCATCCTTTTCCCATCACACTTTATCACGTAGTACCACAGCCATCTATCCAAGTAACATGTATTATTTCGGTACTTCATTCTACGCAGTAGAAGAGCCCTTTCAATTAAATACCCCCGTGACGCCAAGCCGAATATTTCTGGAATTCCTGTTGACGTCATGATTAAGAGACAAAAGGCTTGTAAATTTCCATTTGTCCGCTGACAATCTCTGCCAAACTAACACGTCAGAATTATTTCCCTACAGAAATTTCTTCCGCGTATCTTCCACTATTAAATGTTAGACACTCCGTTTCAGTTGCGATTCGCCAGAGACAACTCGTGCGAGAAAATCACGCGGGAACAGTCCATGAATAAAGAAATTGTTTGCTGAACGATTTGTAAATATTTATCAATTTCTCGCTGTCGCAGGGGGCGTTCATTCTCCGAGCATCTGAACGAGGGTGGTTCGGTTTCTCTGAGGGGGTAACAGGTGAAAGATATCTATTCCGTACAAAACGTGCATATCTGGCTTCGGTTAGACAACGTCGCCGAGGGAAGTTTGCCAATAAAGACGCTGAGCCTCCACTCTCCTATTCCCATTCGCTCTCCCCCACATGAAATCTATATCTGCCATTCCAGTGCTTGTACAACGATGCTCCGCGATACCAAGACAATGAAAACTAGTTACCGAATATGCTATTACTGTTGCCGTTATCTGCTAACCACCACTGCCACCCTGTGTCATTGGAGGCGCGTGTAGGTTAACGCAATCATTTCTGTCATTATTCCCTATCAAATTATGATTGCCCATGCGCAGCTATCGCGCGCAAGGAATATGATGTGGATACTCTTTGTGTGCTTGACAGTCCATTCGACTGTTCATTACGTTCATTCGACGGCAAGCTCGAAATGAACATTTATCAACTTTTAATCAGTACAATTAGTGAAACGTGCTAGTAATTCGACTAAACGCTTTGCGAATGCCATCGAAATCGTTTAAACGAAGTTTTATCTGAATACATATATCGTAAATATATTTTTGGTAATTATTTATACAAAAGGGCAGTGCTCGGCTATTTCTATGACCCTGAAATATGTTGCCAAAATTGACATTCCGAACAACTTCTTCCTGTACAGTAGGGTGGAATGAAAAAAACTTTTTTTCGATGATCAATTTCTAATAGTGCGGAAAAGTTGTCTACTTGGCCCAATAAAACGTGTAAAAAATTTCAGCCCGATCGGATAATTTCTTCTGTGTGCACCAAAGGCCTTATCTTTCAAAATTTTAGTACAAAACATAAAATTAAAAAAAAAAATATAGAAAATACAAAATACATAAAAAAACAATTAAATTATTAAAAAAAAACGAAAAAATATAAAATACAAAAAACAAGGTGCCCGACGTACAGCTACCTCCGCGTGGTTGGTTCTGGGCCACTTGTTCCGTTAGGAAAGTGAGCGAACAGCTGCATTTTTTTATAGTTTACAGTGCCATTCCTATCGTTCCGAAACCAGCCACGGGTGTTTCTTTGCTTCATTTACGCAACAAATATAGTCTTGGGTATAAAAAAAGGTAGAATCCACCAGCTGAAGAAAGTTGCAGTTTCTTAAGTTTTGTACTAAAATTTTGAAAGTTAAGGCCTTTGGTGCACACAGAAGAAATTATCCGATCGAGCTGAAATTTTTTTCACGTTTTATTGGGCCAAGTAGACAACTTTTATGCACTATTAGAATTTGATCATTGAAAAAATGTTTTTTCACTCCACCCTACTGTACAGGCTACCATCTATCGGCTTTAGTTTTCGAGATATTTGCAAAACACTGTGATCGGTAGTTGGTTCGGGGCAGATAGTTTAGGGAAAGGGGCCGGAAAGTTTTGTGAGATTTGCACACTTTTTTATCTTAACAAAGTCTTGTAGATCATTGAAATTGACGAGGACGACTCTTTTCTAAATAATTGCGGAAACTGTGATCGGTAGTTGGTTCGGGTTGGATAGTTTACTAACTTTTCGGGGATTTGAGATTAGAAAATGTGTATCTGCCCAAAGTTGAGGGCCCCCCCGGGGGCCGCTCAACCATCTAACCCAAACCAACTACTGATCACAGTTTTTTGCAAATATCTTGGAAACTAAAGCCGAGCGACTGTAACATGTACAGGAAAAAGTTGTTCAGAATCGCGCCCCCGACAACATATTTCAAGGTCGTCGAAATCGGCGAGGACTGACGTTTTGTAAATAATTACCACATTTTTTGTTATTCACAATCCTGTCGACACTTTTATGTCTGACGCATGCAAAACACTTGCGCTTAAACATTTTCGACGATGGAGACTGAGAAATAGGAAACTGCAAGGTTATCGTATCTCCAAATAGATGACTTTTAAGGCGAACTTTCACGAGGGGCGGTGCAGTGCACGGCATGGAAAACACTTTCGCGGGCTCGTCTAATCAATCATATTCAAGACCACGAGTCCGTGTCCGCGGTTGGGTGTTCCTCGATTTTTTCCACTCACACTTTCACCCTGATCGAGTTCCAAAAATGTCTGCCCCTTGCTGTCGATGACGATAAATCAACACGAGTTTCGGCTGTATAGCTACCAAGAGCTGCAATCAAGGTACGAAAGCAACTCAATCTTTTCAGGTAAAGTACTTGGTGGTCGACAGTATCGACGTAAGTGGTTTCTGTCGATCGTATAAGATCGTTAGAAAATTTTTCAAAACCTGTTTTTACACGAATAACATCATCAGCTTTTATAGAAATAAAAACACAGATTAATGTCTAATAGATTGTTGCTTCCGATTCCATTTCTGTAGCTTCATTTCGCGAAATGAGATTCGTAAGTGAGAGTGCCATTATTCTTCATTTTAATACTCACTCGTGGCTTTACAGCTTAATGTCATTTTAGTTATTGCGCGCGGAAGAATTATTATCACTGTTACATTGACATTCCGCTGGTAAGTTTATTGCTCAAGTATGATTGCACTTTCGCGTGGAAAATATTAAAGAACCCCGCGTTCTGTTCCCCGCATTGCCATCTGCTTCGACCTTTTTATTTCGCGAAAGTGCACGTTCGCTTCGCAATATACACCGCGTGCCATGTGTTTCAGTTGTTCCGTAAGTTTGTTTACTTCATCGCAGAAACATGGAACTATGGAAATAACGAGACCCGGGAAATGTCTCTTTGATAACTTCTCGAGCGCAATGTAGCAGTAACCAGAATTTAACAATAGATTAATATCAACACCCTTTATCACGGTAAAAAATTGGACAATTTACATTTAGGCACGTATCTGAAAATATTCATGCTAATGAAAACAGAAACATAGGTGGAAAAAATTTTATGCTATATTTCGCAAATACCATTCTGCAAATATATAACAGGCACATTTGGGAAAGTTATTTAACTTTCACGTGAGCCTGCTAGACAGATTATCGAACTACTAAATCCCCACTGAGAAGAAGACTGAAGAAATAGGGGGAAGTAATGGCATAGAATGAAACTGGGGACATCAGCCAGATTAAAACTTAAACACGAGGCTCCCTCGGGCTTGGTAACCGTGTTTCTTTTCGGTGCCGCATTTTCTTCCATTCGTATCGCCCATTTGGGCTCCACTTGTTGTCTGGGAATTTGAAACCCGAGTGCTTAGCGACACGTAATGTCAGGTACCTCCGCGAGCAACAAGAGAATAGTTTTATAAGACCGCGGAAAATTTTACATATTTTCCACCCTCCTTCTTTTATTCTCTGTGGAACATCAATTTTTACCGTGGCAAAAGACAGAGTGAAATTTGTGACACGAATAGATTTTTGTGTAAGTCACTTGCCAAATAAAACTGTGACATTTGTGTGAAGTGGATGGAATACCGTGCGTCGCCTAATTGCTGGAAATTGATACGCACGTTCCTGTACGTGGCGCATAGAGGAGCAATGATATGTGTACACAGATGGAACGTCTCATCTAAGCAGTGGCGGCGTAATGTTCCCTGTCAGAAACGTTTCTGCGCGTCACTTAATTATCAGCTGGCCTTTGTCTCGCAATGGAACATGGAGATAGGGGAAGGCGAGTGGTAATAGAGAGGAACTGAACAGGAGGATAGAGTAATGGCGTTGCATTAAACGCGGGTTGATTGTTGTGCGTCAACAGATCAGTGACGTTACTGATTGGTACCTATGTATATTGTATTACAAAGTGATAGAAAAGGAGGAATTAGAGGGGGCACGTGTGTATCTTACTTTTGGGTCTCAGTGCAAAGCGTTGGCTAAATAAAAGTGTAATCAAAGTTAGGTTTAATGATCAATTAGATTCGGTGTCGTAGTGTAAATGAAAAGAGGTGGCGTTTTCGTGTAAAAGTGAAGGGGAAACGGGGAATAAAATTGTTTTCTATGGGATTTCGTTCTCAAAAAATCGTTATTGAAAATATATTAGGTTCCACTTGAGCTTACTGTGTTTATCTGTAAATGTTAATATTTGAATAGATCAACTGACACACTGCTGTATTTTTACAGGTTATTTGTTTGCTATTCTATTAAAAATTGTTGCAAATTTCCGATTTCACGAATTAATGAATCGTGACAACGTATTTTTACTTTTTTGATTTTTCAAATCCTTGCGTTTCTTCATTTAGGTGGAAAAGATTGTCACCTTCCGTTTTGTAAGTTTCCTTTTTAGTATTCATGAATTCAATTAATAGAAATCAAAGAGTATAATGTCTGACCACTACATTTTGAAGACCTTAATTTTTAACATACCGTTTACGAAAATCTGTTAAGTAGGTATGTACATATGTATATTATTTTACTCGCACGACAGTCAATCGTGCAATCCGTAGGACGCAAGTAGAATCAGCGAGAAATAGTCAGACGCTACGGCGCGCACGCATACGAAATGAGTTTTCGAATTCAATTTTTTCAAAAATAAAGCCTCGTAGGGTAAAGTACCCAATTACTGTGCCCTGTTTCAGGACTTCCCGAGTTTTCTCTAGTAAAAATAACTTTAGTAATGAAATTGACTTGTCTTAAGCATTTAAAGATAAATTTCAATGTTTCTTTTATCGATATAAATTTTTACATGAAACAAATATCACATCTTCTTTGGATAATATTAAATATAAAAAAAGAAGTGCTGGAATCAGTTACTGTGTGCCTCTAATTTCCAAAAATCAGTTACTGTGCCTTAGTTACTGTGCTCCCTTTCTGAATACTGTGCTGCAATTACTGTGCTTCCTCCTTGAATACCGTGCTGCAATTACTGTGCTTTTTATTAGGTACACTCATTTTTAAGTTAAATTTTTCTGTAATAAAAATGAAATATCATAATAAGTCACTTAAAAGTTCACATTAGAGATGACCACTTTAATAAATTCTTCATATTTACCGTACTTTTCTTTCCAAATATAACCGGAGGTGCGTTACAGGTTAGAATATTTAACACGCGCGGCAGTGTAAACGACACAGTAACTAACGCAACGTGCGAAAACAACTCCAGTTATTGTACACAGTAAATGACGCTACTTCTAAATTCGTTTCAGTTACTGAATTTGTTGAAAATAAATACAGAAATTCAAATAAATAATCGCTGTTTTGTTTTTCCGTAATCTAAATATGTTTTACTAATATAATTAACGTTGTGAATCTTACCTAGAACGGTTTATTTTACTGAATATTGACCTTCATTCGTTCAGTATTTTCTTAACCATTTTCATAAGTTTTACAGAAAATTTTGCGAATTCATTATCAAAAAAGTAAAATAATTTTTTTCGTAGCTTAAGAACTTCTGTGTGTTACATGTTTAATTTTAACAAATAAATAATTAACTGAATTTAAATAAAAAAATGTAATATCTTTTATTCGAGAAATATAAAGTTAATTATGCTTAATGATAAACTAGAGGCACAGTAATTGGGTACCCCACAGTAATTGGGTACTTTACCCTATGCAGAGATTAGAATTTATTTTAGACCTGTTTCAGTCATAGACTTTCGTCATTTCATCCCCCGAATTTGTATTTAAACCCGATTCTTTCTTATAAGGATTTCTACAAACTAAAATATATTTGCAAACATTTTTCTTCGCGGGGAGAATATAATTTAGAAAGATATAAGTTTCACATTATATTCGAAGAAATTTAAAAATCCCCAGTAATATTTTAAAAGTAATACAGTAAGTACATTAGTAATTAATAGTACTTAAGTAGTAGTACTTAATAAAACACGATACTTGACATTCTTCTTTACTTCAACGCAGCAGCTAGAATAAAAATTCATGGAAAAAGAGTCACCTTTCGTATAAGCAAGCACTGCAATAAAATCTGTGCAACAATCAAATAATGCTCTTTGCAAAATAACTTATCCCACTAAAGACAGCACGGCTATGCTACCACTACATTCGCCGTCCGTTCGAAAATTCGATGTTAGCTGCAGGAGTTACACGCTTCAGAGGCGACTAGATAAATAGAGGACGCTATTACTAGGGTAATAGGCTGCTGATAAGAACTTTAATACCCTGGCATTACGTGTTATGAAAGCTTGCGAAAGTTGAATAACGAGGGAAACAAATGGTGAAAGTGTAGACGAAGTGTGCAGACAGCGAGGAATAATTTAAACATACCTAATTGTCAGCAAAACAGTTGCACGTTTAGCCTTGGGCCAGTTCTTCTCGTTTAAAGATAATGCAACGTCATGTGCATCGCCGTCGCGATATCTGCACCTTGATTAGCAACATATAAATGAGTTGGGCTATATTTGTCTCGTGGAGGGTAGATAGAACCCTTAAAAACGATAACGTGACAAACAAGGAATGACACTAATTACAAATTATTGTCAGAGGAAGGAAATAGAGTGTAAAATAGCATAAAGCTAGTAGTTAAAGTAAATAACATACATTTCTTTGTTCTAAATCGATTAAATAAATAGATACATCAGAATAAAAAATGATCGAATAAGAAATTAATTACATCAACGAAATTAATATTTGAAGGGATGAGATGGATACAATTCATTCGTCATAATATATAATTTATGGGAAACGTGTACTTTAATATACAGGGTGATTCTAGAAACTAGGCTGAGCTATAACACTTTCACGTGGGAAGAGAGAAAACTGGTGCAGGGAAATGTTGGGGTCATCCCATGTCAAATCGACAACTTTTTACATTTGATGTCAGGAAGTTTGATAAACCGAGCGTGATGTCGTCCACGTGAAACTAGGAGAGGAGGGTCAAATACTCAACAAATGACTAAATTGCTTTTCTCAAAAACGGAGCCCCACTGGACAAAATTCTACTCCATATTTTCAAACTGGTTTTGCACAAGGAACCGCCCCTTTCCCCCGTTAATCCAAAAATATGACATGGGTATCAAACACCATCAACAAACTGTAAAAATAAAATAGATTGTGCCAAGGGGCGTACTGTCTATAACAAAAACGTCTATCAAAATTGTACAGCCAATTTTATGGAGCTTATCGCAAGTGATAAATGACTTGGTTCCACGATGCCTAAACCGTGAAATAGGGTCCAAGGCTAGCTTAAATAAATGCGACGATAAAGTGGGGAAAGCGATGATGTCCTCTTCTTGATAAAAGGATTGTGAGGAACAGCGCGGCACTTCCCCCGTGATATGTAAATAAAGAAAACGTCGATCTCGTATATCATATATACCTTCTAAACCTGTGCGCGAGGAATGAAATTAATATTTACGATTCACCCTTCACAAATTTTGGAACTTCTTCGAAAACAGTGTGCCATAAGAAGAAAAAAATGTTACAGAAAATAAGTCAAATTCTAAAATTTATTCAGAGTGTATCGACATTAATAATGTAAAATTAAATGAGATTATAGGTAATATAATTTAGAATCTTAGTATATTTTATAGTATACTATACAAATATTTTATAAATTTCGAAAAGAGAAATGAGGAAAGGTTACCGTTATTTTAATTTTAACAAATAACAATTATTTTCCGTAGAATATCTCTCCGCGTTAATTTTAGGTAACTGTTCAATTCATAAATATTTTCTTCTTCATCAAGTGTCTCCAGAAGAATTCATATTTGTAAACCTATCTAAATAATTCTATTTAAATCCAAAACTTACTGAAATTATCATCTATTCCAATAAATATTACCATCGAGTTGGCAACCTAAACAATTTATTTTTCTCCGTTTAAAATTACCCAAATTACACAAATCAACGAGTCAAAGATTACTGCACAGCTCAATCCTAAAAAGACCAATCTATCCACCCCCCAAAAAAGCACTGCAATAATATCAACTCACGCCTCGAAGTAGGTACTTAAATTCCACCCCGTCAGATTGAATGCCACACTGTGGTTGTAATTACGAGAAAAAAAAGAGGAGTTCGCCGTTGACAGTCAGGGACTAATTGTAAGTTAAGGGCGCGGGGCAGGCGTCCCCTGATTTATTGGTGAACAATGATGGCGGGACTCGAATAATACGCCGCTGGTTGGCCACCGGTGACAACGTTGGCGGGAATTTCCTCTTGACTTTCCGAGAGGGTCCCGGCTCGCCTCTTGGATAGTTCAGTGTCACGCCGTGGGCGATCGTATGCCAGCAGAGTTATTAAACGCGTTCGTTCAATTCCCCGGAGCGATTGAGCTTCCCCTCCGTGGAGTCTGCTACATCATCGCCATCTGCGCGTCACCGTAACGCTGATATTTATGGACCACGTCTGCCCTCCGTCCAAGTGTAAATCCAATTTGATCTCTACCTATATTTAAGCTTCCGAGAGCCCCTGAATCGTGATACAGGGTAGGGGAGGAGCGCAGAGCCGCGATAGAAATCCTCGCCTAGAATTCTGCTACCGACAATGCTCCTTAGGAAGATTGAGTTGTACAAGTCCCCATTAACCGCGGGATGTTAATGTGCCCGTTTCTTTCGAAGTGATCCCCGCGCGGGGCACTTGAATTCCAGGTGTATCGCTTTGGTTATAAACATAGATGAGCCACTACTTAGAATCCAACAGGGCGGCCGATGAGCGGTTGCCAGCCGGGCCCCTGCTCGGAAGGCCACACCCCAGGGCCCCGGCCTTAAGAAAATTATGTTTTTAACCAAAAAAAATTTTCTCTGTAATATTACACCCAGCTCGTTTGCAGTAAATTGCCGCTTTAGTCTACCGAAAAATGGACCCCTCCTCGGAAGGGCCCCTGGGGCCCTGTCTTCAAAAATAAATTATGATTTTATCCGAGCACTTTTTTCTATACTTACAGCTTGTAAAATGGTATCGGCTTGCACAAACATAAAATAATTTTTGAAATTTCATAAAGTATTAATTCAGTGACGTATAATTTCCACGAGACCTGGATGCTTTAATTGGGCATCAGTATCGTTGCGAGTTCCATTTGTGTCGTTCTGTGGCTGCGCATTCGCGAATGATGGGCTTCTCGTTGTAATAGCAATAAAGGAAACACTTAAATATACTTGGGAAATAAATATGAAATAAAAATAAGATAATATAGAATCATTTATTCTCCATTTTCTTGTGCAATAAATATGTTGTCGTGTGTCTGTACAATACAATGTGGATTACCGTCAATTTTAAATAAATCGAAAGACAATCGTGCAAATAACAGAATTCATTTACACTGCGCTGATTAATGTCTCTGCTTTCAGTGGTGGGAATGTTAAATGCACGGACATGTCACTAACACTCCTAACATTATAAATATCCCTTTTAAATATCATAGTTGTTATAATATAAGAGATAGTTAGAGTGGTTTTTAGGTAGGGGAGAGGTGCTGTAAAAGGGACAGGTCTTAAATGGGACAAATCGAATTGCCAAAATTCTAAACGCATTGCACATGCAAGTTATTTTCCTGTTTATGACAACACTAGTGCCCAGTCATTTGGCATAAACTTCACTGCGGTCTCACTTGCAACAGAGTAGTTATCCGTGGTTGATGTTTTTCGGCAGTAAAAGTAAAATTTTCGTTGATTTTCTGTGTCGTTTTCTGAGACCAAGATATACACAAAGTGTTAAAGTGTTATATCATTAAAATAGCCTGTATTCAACTGAAACGAAAATACTTAATAGGCAAGCTTAATTGATTGTTTTCTTTGTTTTGAGGTTATTTTATATTAAACTCACTTATAGTCTTAAAAGGGACAGCATAACAAGTCTTAAATGGGCGACCGTTTCATGGCTGTCCCTCTCATACACATGTACTGCTGGACACTATATGTATTTTACTTTCCTGTAAAGTTATTAGTGTATCATCTGATACATACATGGCATTGTTTTAAATTATCAATTATTAGTTGATGGCGTCTAGTTTCAAATTTAAGAATTAGTGAAGTGACTATTCAAAGCGACAAAATATTGATGATTTATAGTACAAAGAGTTAATTTTTTCATAGATTCCATTGTTTTGCATCATTAAGATTTACAATTATAATTGTAATACTTAATAAGTTTATTTTTATTAACGTGGCCCTTTCATGACTTATACTGTCCCATTTAAAACCACCTAGTCGTAAAAGGGACATCTCCCACTTATTTGAAAATCGAAGGTTTTGTTATTTTCTATTACAATTGATGAGTTTGTAATATACTTTTATTGAAGGGAAATAAACACGCTTTCTATTGATGTACTTGTTTTTTAAATACCTATAATGACATTGTCAGAAATGGACGCTAAACAAAAGCGTCCATTTTATAGCACCTCTCCCCTACAGTTTGGATCCACAACGCAGTGCGCCCTATTCGTATAATCGCACAGTTTCTTGGTGGCGTCGAAATGAAGGAACGGTGGGCACGACAGAGGGGTTACTAACTCTCCCTCGCAAACAAAGTACTTACTACAATCGCGTGGATTTCGTACCAAGATGTAGTGCAAGCGGTCGTCAGGCCACTCCGCTGGGCATATTCTTTCACTGCTCGCAGTGTACAGGCAGACGGCGAAAATCGCGAAAACTACAAATATCGCTGGAATAGCAAAACAGGTCCAATTAGTATTGCATGGAATTTGTCTTCAAATTTTGAGAGAGAAAAATCACTCGGAAATTAAAATACACTGGTGCGCAGTATTGTTAAACAACTTTGAACGACCTGCTTACACAGAGCAACGATCGCAGCCGAACAATAATTGACAGAAGCTAACTTCACGGTCAACGCAGAACCCGCAGGATCTATGAACTTTCCATTGATGCTGTTTCGTCCGTGGTGTAACGCGGAAATCGTGACGCAAACAAGTTGCAATTGACAACTTACCTTTCATTTTGCCGTTGTTAAATGAAAATTCACGGAGTGCTCTGACTGGGTGTTATAAACAATTGCGCGGTCGAATCGCAGGTTCCCTTTATATACCCAGTCTATCTTATAAATTGCAACGGCAACAAAGATTATAAACGTTCAATATTCCAAACCAACATCAGAGTTAACCGATCAACTCCGTGTTCCATGTGTGGGGATTTAATTAAGTGCGTTCACTCGTAATATGCACAAGTAAATCGGTTTATTAATATATATATATATATGCAGGTGATAGCAGAATTCGCTTCACAGAACTCCCCGCGATATTTACTCCCCGAAACGCTCTCCGCAAAGTCCGAACAGAATCTCTCCACCGACTCTACTCGCAGTGTCTCCTCATCAACAACTGTCTGCTTGACTCTTCTGACTGACTCCCATTTTTATCCTCGCCATTCCTTCCTCACCTTTTGCACTCCTCATCGCTACCTATGCTTTGCAGACGCCAGCAACCGTTTGGGCACGCGCCTCGGCCGCCCCGGCTGTCCTTGGGCTGTAAAGGCGGGATCTCCTACCTGCGACTGGTCGCTGCCGGTCGCAGCGACCCCAGTAGTGCAAGGGAGAAAGAGATGTCATACTTCTCCCTTGCACTAGTGGGGTCGCTGCGACCGGCAGCGACCAGTCGCAGGTAGGAGATCCCGCCTTAAGGTCCGCGCACACATATCCGTTCCGTGTCAGTTCCGTTCCGTGTCAGTTCCGTTCCGTATCAGTTCCGTTCCGTGTCAGTTCCGTTCCGTGTCAGTTCCGTTCCGGCGTGCCAGTGGTAAGAAGAAGATGGGCGTAGAGGGTCTCTTCTTCTTATCACTGGCACGCCGGAACTGCGCCGGAACGGAACT
This sequence comes from Andrena fulva, assembly GCA_946251845.1. Taxonomy (NCBI): domain Eukaryota; kingdom Metazoa; phylum Arthropoda; class Insecta; order Hymenoptera; family Andrenidae; genus Andrena; species Andrena fulva. The sequence goes on along the minus strand of OX276329.1, from coordinate 51,064,747 downwards.
GACACGGAACGGATATGTGTGCGCGGACCTTTAAGGTCTGCGCACACATATCCGTTCCGTCTCAGTTCCGTGTCAGTGTGCCATTGGTAAGAAGAAGAGACCCTCTACGCCCCTCTTCTTCTTACCAATGGCACGCCGGAACTGCGCCGGAACGGAACTGACACGGAACGGATATGTGTGCGTAGACCTTTAAGCAGAGTGCCGCTGACCGTCCGTCCATACCCACACTCGCCCATCCTGACCGGACGTATGACCTCAACTGTCACTTTCACTTTCCTTACTCGAAGGAACGCCACTGATGTTTGAAATCCACGGCTTCAGGTGATCAGCCCCGACTGGTACACCGATGTATCTGTATGGTCTACTTCGCTCTACTCTGCCCATGCACTCCAGCAGCTCTGTGATAGCGACGCTCTGTTTTGATTTGCCCGTGCCTCACTATCGCTCTTGTAGATTCCCTGCTTCCTTCTCCTACATATCCTCCTGTTATTATAACTCGATTACTTCTAATATACGTTCTCTGTCGTCGTTTGCTTACTTTAAATTGAGTGTTCGTTCTTTCATCCTCTCACGGTTTCCTCTGTGGTTATTTAATCGTTCCACTTTTTTGTCGACCAATTGTTCCACGTCCATTGAAAGGATTTTGTATTTTTTAAGGCACTCCTTACCGCCGCTGTCTGCGCTGACATTTATTGCCTCTGTCATAATTTAGAAATTTACATGATAGCTTAGAATCGAGGTCAGCGTATTAGGATGTATCGGTGATTGCGACGGGATCTGCTGGGCCCCGCTGACGATTCCACAAATTTGTAATACCTGACGAAACTCGTGCAAGTAGAAGCTGGAAAGTTCCTATTAAACCTTAAGAAACAGTTGAGGAAGAATCCTTCCCAGCTTCGAAAGTTACCAAATTCTGGACAACTGACGAACCTAGCCTTAGTGGCAGTTCTTCTGGCCATAGAAACGTCCAATCTCAGGAAAATTTCTGCTAACTTCTACTTTCATCTCTAGAGTTCTGCGCGCCGAATTTCATCCCCAGGGAGAATGGAACTAAGATCAACACAAAACAAGGGCGAAATGAGTGGGAAACGAACGGGAGGGTGTAACCTCATAAGCTGTTAAAGACTTTATTCATTATTTGCTTCAAACGAGCAGATACTAACAAGGAATGTATCTTTCCAAGGCTAAGTATTAAAAAGACAGCTTCCTGTGCTTATTTCGTCCATGTTTTAACAAAAATCGAAATCCTCACGTTTCATCCCTAATCAGCAGTGGTGGACTGCGTCTAAAAGTATTGGTTGCCAGGAGTCAAAGGGGGTCCACACACAACTATAACACAGCTATCATTTACTTTTTATATGAAATAAATAAAATTTTCAAAAAATACAAAAGTGGCAAAAAAGTAAAATTAACATTCTTGTGAAATAAATGTATACTTTTTGGTAATCACAGTGTACATATATTGCACACATTGAAATACTGTAAATACAGATTGCCACAATTTAATTTTTAATTGGTTCTCATAATTTTAAATAAATATTGGATATGTTTAAATACTTTTAAATATTTTAAAATACTAATACAACGTGAATTTTAATTGCATACAGTAATAACATGCCTCAAAACAGCAAATGAATACTTATCCATAATCTAATCAATATTATTAATTCCAAAAAAATTCAACGTCGATGATATATTTTTATATGTTACACGTTGAAAATTAGCACCGAATATAGGTCAATTTTCAATTAATAACTACATCCTACGTCTTCACTAACTCCCTAGATAAAGGACATTCTATCCCCGTCACTGGCTTATCTCTTCTTAATGGAGCAGGTAATAGAGCTCAGCATTGAAAGTTATTATAAACACCATACGCCCCAATAAAGCAACAGTTATAAACGAATGGAAAAAAAAGTGTCGCACATTTTTTTTGCAACGTCACATACACAGTGGCGTGAAACCCCTTGACACAAATGGCTATCCAGCGGACAAAGTGAGTGGTGCGGCTTCATTCATGCACATCGAAACTTTCTGCGCCTATGGGTTTGAACTTCCGGGAAAGGCTCTCCCCGCGACAACGGTCTATTTTTCTCAGTGGGTGTGCCAGGGAATTTAAGGAAACGATGTCACGGGAAGTTGTGTCGAGGAGGAAGGAATCTGTGTGAAGCTGATATCAGCCCGAAGCTATGGGTTACGTATTTCGTGCATGGCGGGACGGCGGGGAAGCTGCGGCGAGGCACCTTCTGAAAAGCCTCCAACCAGTGGCGAGGGCGTAAAATAAGAATAAGATTTCCCTTGGGGGGATTGCAAGAAAACATCGAAGACTGTATTGCGTGACGCGAGAATTCGTCGCGGTTTCGCCAAGCCCTCTGGTAAATCACTTGCATCTTACTTGCGAATTCTTTTCAGCTCCACGCTTTTGAAGCATCACGTGTTACGTGGACGCGAAAGCTCCGCGGGACTTTAGACTCTCCTAGCCTGGATGCAAATTATAATTTCTGAGATTGATTGATTATTCGACGTACCGTAGGACTTCTATATATATAAAACCTAACACCATGGAATTAATAATCTTGAAGGCATTGAAAAGCTTGTCAAAAGGTCTCCCTCAAATATTCTAATAGTGTCGTTGCAATACGGTCGCTAGAGGGTGTACGGTGAAATAACGATTTCGCGTTATGTTCCTGACGTCATTCATTGTGCGGAGCCACAATGACAAGGGGGGGGGGGGGGGGCGCTGTTTTGGTTCATCCCCGAGCGGACTGAAACTGCGACCAGCATTCACGGAACGCTGGGACGATACCGTGCCGGGGTACTTGTTGCCACTGCTCTCTACATCTCGAATTCCTCCTCTGGCTTCCCTTCCTCGCAATTTTTCCCTCGTCGTTCGTTTCAACTCTTTCCACTCGCCCCCTTCTTCCTATCGGCTCGCCTCGCTCGCTCGCCCTACCCTCTCTATCTGTCCGTATGATCATGCCATTCCACGGCGATGATCCTCGGCTCAACAGGGCTTATACAGCAGCTACCCTTCGCTATCTTCTGGCTGTACACGCATACATATGTGCGCGCAGAAAGATGGATGTAACATCTAGACAAAGGCAGCTTCGACCCCTGGACGTTGTACTCGTGCCGCGTCTCCGTGTGCGTGCCACTCTCCATGAACTTGATTCGCAAACGGGTTGCCCGTATCTTTTCGTTCGGATGACAACGCGTTTGAATCAGTTTTATAATCGTGTGGGGGAACTTCTTGGCGATTAGTTTAATACACTATTGGAAGTACGGAAATGGATTTTAAGGGAAATATTATGATGAGGGAAATGGATTTTAAGGAAAATATTATGATGAGGGAAATGGATTTTAGGGAAAATATTATGATGAGGGAAATGGATTTTAGGGAAAATATTGTAATGAGGGAAATGGATTTTAAGGAAAATATTATGATGAGGGAAATGGAGTTTAAGGAAAATATTATGATGAGGGAAATGGAGGTTAAGGACAATCTTATGATGAGGGAAATGGATTTTAAGGTAAACGTTATGATGAGGGAAATGGATTTTAGGGAAAATATTATGATGAGGGAAATGGATTTTAGGGAAAATATTGTGATGAGGGAAATGGATTTTATGGAAAATATTATGATGAGGGAAATGGAGTTTAAGGAAAACATTATGATGAGGGAAATGGATTTTAAGGAAAACATTATGATGAGGGAAATGGATTTCAGGGAAAATATTATAATGAGGGAAATGGAGTTTAAGGACAACCTTATGATGAGGGAAATGGATTTTAAGGTAAACGTTATGATGAGGGAAATGGATTTTAGGGAAAATATTATGATGAGGGAAATGGATTTTAGGGAAAATATTGTGATGAGGGAAATGGATTTTATGGAAAATATTATGATGAGGGAAATGGAGTTTAAGGAAAACATTATGATGAGGGAAATGGATTTTAAGGAAAACATTATGATGAGGGAAATGGATTTCAGGGAAAATATTATAATGAGGGAAATGGAGTAAAAGGACAACCTTATGATGAGGGAAATGGATTTTAAGGTAAACGTTATGATGAGGGAAATGGATTTTAGGGAAAATATTATGATGAGGGAAATGGATTTTAGGGAAAATATTGTGATGAGGGAAATGGATTTTATGGAAAATATTATGATGAGGGAAATGGAGTTTAAGGAAAACATTATGATGAGGGAAATGGATTTTAAGGAAAATATTATGATGAGGGAAATGGATATGTATTTTTAATTGTAGTATTAAGAATTTGTAGGATATTCTTTGTTACGAGTACTTTCGGGATGCGGAGTAATTAATGATAGCAAATATTGATCGCGATTCAATTAAGGAAAGTTTAGTATAGATGGATACCTGTCATTAGTGTTGAAGGAGGTTCTCATTTATTATTATAACAATGTTAATCTATATGTTTATTTGTCGTTTTCATAGAGGTTAATGCAATCTGCAGTAACCAAACTTCAGAGGATCTGTTTTAAGATTCTAAATTATTGAAAAATCTGAAAGGCAAGGTAAAAGGAAGGGAATAACAATGGACACCGTATTTTAAAGTAAAGTTACCTAAATACATATAATAAAAATGGTAGACGTAAAAAAGAAATACGCTTAAAAGTTTAAATAAAAATAAAGAAAAGATGTTAATGTCTAAATATAACTTCATTAATTAATTAGTGAACACATTAATTAATTCCTGTAAAAAGATCAAGGTAATTAGGACATTCTAATCCACCGAATCTCAACGACGTTTGCACTTTAGACTTTTCACATACTAGTGCCTAAAAAAATTTCAGTACCCCCCTTTAATCAAGAAATATTCTCCATATGCTCAACAGTCACTTCTCACATCCTTCCCCCTATTTCGCTTCTCTCGAGCTTTTTCTCGTTGAATTCTCCTTTCATCGCCCGGTATTCAAGAGGAACTGAATATCTGCCACGCGAGTGCCGTTCATTCGGAAAAGAGACTCTTGCGTAAATCCTCCGCGCAGAAATGCACACTACGAGCCGTTGGATTGAACTATTGGATGTGTCTTCGGGGGAAATACCAATATGTGTCAAATAATATGTATTTTCTAGCCCGACAAGAAACCTTCAATATGAGTTGCAAGTTTATGAAATATAGGAAACCCGAACAGTAATACAGTGGCAAACATTTACACATTATTCTATAATGTGAGGCAATTTTCCACGAGAGAGACAGAAAAGGGAAGATAGGGACTGTCGATCAGCGATTGTTGACTTTCCTAAACTCTTTCTGTGGACATACTAATTAAAAAAATATAAAATAAATGCTCATCTGTTGTATAAACAAATGTGCACAACATATATGCAAGTGAAATATAGTGAGATATCTTACAGATATCATTATCCTTAAGAGTTTTGCTCCCTATAGCCTATATTGGTACACAATTATTTATATATTTCTACGTACCAAACACGTGTAAGGCAACTAGGAGTGCTAGAAATAATTGGTTATTAATTCTAAGAAACTGGAGAAATAAAATCGTCAGAATCGTCCTTCCCTGCCCTACTTTGTACCTACCGAGAAAATCGTGCCGCCCTGCCTCCGACAAGAATTTCTGTCTACGGAGTAGAATTCTTACGTTTATTTAAATACAGATTAGTGTCAAGCAGGTGGTGACGTGAATAGCTAATCAGTGGCTGAAAAGCTCACCTTTGACAACTTCTGTCTACCTTGCCGCACCCTATTTGCAATTCTGTGACGTAGGATGTGAGAGAAATCCCAAGAACTGGAGATTCTTAGTTGTTAATTGGTAACAGTAGCCCACCAAGGTCCTTTCGAAGGGAGAAATTAATTTTTCGTTAAAGAAATGTGGACCACTGAAACATTTGCACTTCGCACACGAAAATTATCTGAACCTCGCATTGTGTATAAACAAATTGAAATCTGCTACTATACGGACATATATTTGAACTTGAACTTTGTACTTGGACTTCGAATATTGTTCCAGTTATTCGTAGTTAACTTTGTCCGTCGAAATTACGTGCAACGTGTTTTACTTTTATAGTTTCCAATATATTTATTACCTATTCACATAAAACATCTTCCTTTGAATATTTTGCATATAATACGTAGAATATTAATATTTCTCTTGATCCTTGTGTGATCAAATGTTAAGCGAAGTGAAAAATTTTCAATAATTTGTCAACTAGGTTTCGTATTTAACGGAAGGAAATGTTGTTTCTGTCACTCAAGCTTATCTCCACCAATTTAGACTGAATGTAGAAGGTACAAGCCACGGTAAATATTTTGTAGGACAGTTCTCATTTTTGCTGTCGAAGTGACATTAGTCGAAGCTGTGCTCGACTTTAGAGGGACATCACGTCTGAAAATTCAGATTGCATGGAAAATGTAGGTGAAGTAGTTGGGAAAAGTGGAAGCGTCGGTCAGTGGTGCGATTTTAGCCGCAAGATTTCGGTGACGTGTGCGCAACAGCTAGGATTGATATTCACTAACTTAAATAAACGTTGCATTGCTCCAAAATCATTTACGTTTAATAAACACAATTGTACAATCATTTCTCTTCACTTATATCCAGCAGATCAATATCTCCAAGCTCTGCATTTTATGTTTCATTATAAACTGACTTTCCACGAAACAAATATTCTTAACAATTGTAAGATTATAAGTTGTATTGGTTTACCCAAAATATCCAAACGCTTTCATTATAGTGTAATCATATATCGATTACAGACAAGGAAAAAGAAAACTGAAAATTGAGGCATTTGATGGAAAAAGGGCACATACGCCAAAATGCCATTTCAAGAAAATCGATTTCAAAGTTTTCATTACAGTATAACTTAATAGAAAGTAATGCAATTAAATCCAATTTTTCAAGGATGTAGTTACCGTGTCCTTCAAACGTTCTGAAAACAGAAGTCATGATTTGAAAATGATATGTGTCTTTATTTATAAGTTTCAAGCAAGTGATTTATGTGCCCTTATTCCGTAAATATGGTAAATTCGTAAAAAAATTGCTTGTTTGTTTAGTTATTTAAATATAATTTTGTTTACTTACTTCGTTACGCATTTTTTTTACATTCCTTAAATAGAAAATACAAAATGAAGCAAAAAAATAAACAAAAAATGTAATGTTTTAAGTAAGTATTAGTTTCTTCGATTTTTTGCAGCAAGCTGTCTTACAAATCAATTTTTTCTTTCTTAAATTAACTTCTTTCCTTGCGGATTCGATACTCGCCTCACTTTCCATATTTCCTCGCTTACACAATCCTCTATGAAACAAAAGTACGACTATTGCATGACAGCACGGTTGCGCGACCGCTCAGCGATTATGAAGCTGCGAGTCGATCACGCTACGTGATAAAACAGCATCTAGCTAATCTGAACGCGAGAGAAGTAATGTCCTTGATATATTATATACATAACACATACCTGAGTCGATTTAAACGATTTAAGGAAAAAGGGGACATAGGCTTATGTGCCCTTTTTCCATCAAATGCCTAAATTATTTCCCCAATTCCCAGAACGATATATGCACTTTAGGGAGTTCGTCTCAAGCCAGTAGCTTGATGTCAATTTCCTATTAGTGAGCCAACTGCATCGACGTGTTTCTATAAATATCTTCGACAACGCCCGCGGAGTTTCAGGCTTCATTACAACCACTATCGATCTTCTCTATTTAAATTTTTTTTATCAGCGTCATCGAATGATTTTTCAAACAGTTGCCACGCGCTGAAAAGATGTCGGAATGCGGAGGAATGTGGTGGCTGCGAGTCCTCCCTCACGAGGGTGTCTCCGGCAGTTCGAATCACGGTTCAATGGCCTTGACGAGGAGGCATTACAACTCATTAGACAAAACGGATACTTCACCCTTGTTTTGATGCACGAGTTGCGGCGACCCATCGAGTACCTTTCTCCTCGCCCCAAACACTCTGCAACCTACCCTCGCCACCCTCTTCGACATTCGGCTCTTGCCAATATTCTAACAATCTTCGAACTCGCTCCAGTCGCGCTTGTACGTACAGTAGTTTTATTTCTCGTCACTTGAGAACGTCAACTATAATATTTTGCCATCTACTTGGTGACAACTTCATTTCTAGCAAATTTCCTAGAAGGAAGAGATAGAAATATATGAATTGAAAGGCAAGGTGTTATTGGTAGTTGATTATCAATATTTTGAAAGAAATATTTGTGATGAAAAATACTTGGGGGAATACTTAATGAATTCATACTAGTAAATATTTCGTTTTTTACAGTTTCTCCTTCAATTGTCATTGATCTTATAATATATTGTATTAATTATCTCTTGTGAATTTAAGAGATATTAAACATTCTTGCTTTTCCTTCATTTAAAAGGTATTTAATACCAGTCTTCAACAGATTAAATTCTCATATTCGATAGAACAATTATATTGTAGAAGTGCGATTATGACAATTAAGCTATTCAGGCCGTCAACTAATTTTCTACAAATTACTATTTAATGAAGTAATTGGCAGCAATCGAACAATCGATTTCTCCAATGTACTCTAAGTATGCTCTTATTTCTATAATAATTATTACTGAAAGAAATTGCTCATAGCAAAGTACATTAGTAATAATAGCTACAATTTATTACAACCTTAATTCATTAATAATTTCAACGTCTACTGCAATGGCTTTTGCTATTGTTAGGCACCCTTAGCACTGTCTAATGAAATTTAAAGCAATACCTTTAAAAGAATCACCAAGAAATACATTTCTCATCACTAATTCTTATAGATTTATAAAAATCCACAATGTCTGCCCACCCTGCTGTGTCTACACCCTTAATATACTAATATTTAATAACTAAAAAAGTTGCAAATGGACTGTTCATACTGAAAACTCGAATATCCAATCGTCTTCATCCCTTAATAGTTTCACCACCTCGCTTATTATCCTTCCATCCATAATTTGTTTTCTCATATTATATAATAATACATTTGCGACAGACCTGTCTCTCTCACACAACAGAATAAGTAAAACATTAAAGTATACGAAAAAATATTCAAAAATTCTGACTTGCAAAGTAATTGTTTCGTTTAACTTGCCCATCTTAAACTCTGTCCCCACTAGAAATACATGCAAGCGAATATAAAACTGACACAACGGTTCTCTTGAAATAAAAAAATTAGAATATTCTCAATGTTGGAAACGAGCAGTATTTTGTTACAGACACCAACGACGTGGTATTCGGTACTTGGAAGTTAGTAATTCACAAGTTCTACATACCTACTGTTTATTCCGATAATAGTTTTGACCTTCGTCACGTGTTTGTAGCCTGCGCGACTTCCAATAGATTCCACAAAACGTACCTTAAAATCTGAAACTCGACAATCGTTTTACCAGCACCGTAATTAACACAGTCGTTCGAACAGTCAGCGGCTGGGGTTCTCATCCGTACCAGCCCCTACATTAAGTTTCAGTTAATTCGGGTAGTTGGCTCTCGTTCACGAATCATTTGCTTTGCGATGCAGAGCCGTAAAAAAGAAATGTCGCCATAACGAGGGCAAGTATTTACGAATGATTTCACGGTGACGCAGCTTCAAGAGGAAGCCCGCTATAACGAGGACAAGTATTTACCCTCGAGAACGTTGAAACAATGGATCTCATCTCTCTATCTTTTATTCACGTGGCTTCATTGTCTCTGCTTGTAGCGAGCTGTTCTAATAATCTTAGAGCGATCCTCATTGACTTACAAATCTTTGACGTCGAAATCGAACATCGCGTTACTTGCCCCTCTCGATACGTAGGCCTTCGATACTATAATAAATAACTTCGCCGATGAGGGACTACAAACTGTCGATAGCTGACCCAATCGATGAGACGTGATTTTTGTTACGCGATACGAAATTCCCTTTTGGAAAATGACAAGCAAACTCACTGTACTACTATTCTCATGACTCTCCACTTTTTCCATTAATTATTTAATTTTTTATATAATTACAAGTTACAAGATATAATACATGATGGCATAAATTTCAGAAAGAGTGAAAGAGGCATGATTTATTCTATGCTAACTTAATATGCAAATATGTACATATTTGAAGACTTTTGAATGGAATTGTTAATAAATTTATACGTCTTTTGTAAATTTCTTGTTAATCATAATAATTCTCAGCCGAAACAATGCCTATGATAATGTAGGAGACATGAAGGATGAATAATAATTACGTACTGTCTTATTTGGAATCATATCGGTTGCGCGTCTGACCATAAGCTGACCTTTTCCACTTGCTGCCTTTGCTTCTCTATCGGAGGCTAACCAAACAGACTTTTCTATAACTTACCATGTCCCCTAAAATGTGCAGTATTTTTAAAATTGCTTCGAGTAAAAGCTACTGAGGTTTACAAATTTGCAAAAGCTTTATAAATATTAATAAATTTATCAGTAAGTCTATTCGGGATTCTTAACTTATTATCTTTGATTACGCGTTTAAAAAATGTTGGAAGTTTCCTTCTGTTTATAAAATGTGAATACCCTCCATATGATAATACTGAAAATAAAGGAATATGTAATGTTTCTGTGATTAAGTAAATGAAATGCATTTATATTACCAACTCTTTCTCTCGAAGTAAGAAACAATACCTGATTTTTAGTCGAATATTAAATCATATTGCGCACCATTTAACTATTCATCACCGCTACTTAATCAATTACTATACAGCATTCAGAAAGCACATTAAACATTTAACTAAATTTAAAGCTACTACATAATATATTCCGAAATCTTCACAAATAGCAACAAATAAACTCGAATTCCTTTCTAACTTTCTCTAAACATCATCGTCAGAAACCTCAGGTCCCAATATTGGTTCATCTTTTTGCGACGACGATGTCCAAATTTTGCGTGTATTAAAACATTTACATTACCAGCATATAACAATAAAACGATCGATACGAGCCACTCAACGCGAAGTAGCATTAATATTATTTGCACTACGAGTCAGGACTACTTCGTGATCGATCCCCAATTAGCCATTCAATTCGCAAAAAGCACATTAAACGAAGGGACGCAATTAACCTTTATTTCACTCGTAAATGAGAGATGCTGGTTACCTGCTTGACAGGCACGGGAGGCCAAGTATGCGAGACTTGAGGGCACGTTTAACTCGGGAGGAGTCTACGATCGGCTGGCTAAATTATTTAAAAACGAGCCACCCTCTTTAAGGCGCTGGCCGTCGTTTCTTGCCTGCCGGCGACGGGGACATGCAAGCGGGGAATGGATGTGGTTCCATTCATGCTTATTTCAAGCTCATTGTGCGCCCGGTGCATTCAGCCTTTGACTTGCTTCTCGTGTTGCCACTGCAGCAATGTTTCATAGAGAGCAAGAGCCGTACATGTCGCTAGCTGAAATCAGGAAATACTGGTGTCACATTTTCTTTGACGCTAACGAACATTACTGAAGAAACAGTGCCCTTATCACTCGTCTTTTTTCCCCTGATATCCCCTGCTCCAAATGGTGGTAGCACAATGTATCGGTATCTCTTCGCGTAAGCCTAATTACTGAATTAATGTCGCGAAAAGAATTTTTGCATTTCTTTAAAAAGGAGGGGAATAATGCAATAATATTAACATATTTTGGGACTCTAATATCGTTCATCATGTGATCCTTATTTAAAAGTTACATGAGTTCTCCAGGGTCTACATTTACAGGGGTTGAAAAATGTAGATGCATTCAGTAGCCATAAGGGTAGATAAAAAATTGTTCAGTTAAGGTAGGTCATTATGTCAATTTATATTAAAGCGTGGTGACATAGAGGGGAACGCATGCATATTGTTCGAGCCACGGCGTGATTTATATAATTTTTAGCTACTTTCGTACGAGAAGCATAACATCTGCGGTAAACGGCCACACCAGGCGAAGGATCTATGCGCATCTCATTCACTCTCCCCTTCTCCGACTCGCTCTTGATTCTTTCTAATTCGCTCTCCTTCTTGCTCACCCGCTGGCACTTTTTTTCGATCGTCGATGTCAACAAGAGCTCGTGACAAATGGGGTGATGAAATGTAGTCCCACACACGATACAAGGAACTGTCCGCTCCCGAGCGAGTTCCTTATGTCCCGGAATTACTGTACTCCCTTTTCGGGAGAGTTTCCCTAGCGGACTGCAGGGGAGGTTTTTAGGAAGGCGGCACCTGTGCCCTACACAGGGACGCGAGAAGAATGTCTCTTCTCTCCTTGCTGTGATTTTAGATTTAATCATGACAGTAGATTTCGAAGCCACTAACTTCAGGCACACTTGTCGCTTCCTTCTGGGAGGACCTGGGAAACACATTCCCGCATTTGAATGAGTTTTGAAATTTGAAGATTTAAGGGGCGGCCGATGAGCAGTTGCTGCTTGGGCCCAGAAGGCCCTACAGAGTCCCAGCTTCCAAAAAAAATTATGATTTTATCCAAACACTATATTCTTTTTGTTCCCCATAATTTTCATACCACAGTAATTCTGTTATGTAGTCAGAGTGTCCCAGAAAGTTTGCCACTTGGGCCTTTTTCCTTAAATCCGCCACCTGAAAGGCATTCCAATGTGATTTGCATGCGTTTTTCCTGCAAGGATGATCAACTTCGTACGTCCTTCTTGCACCTGTCCATTCTTCTCGCAGACGTCTAAGTTGCGGCAGCCTTTTTTTAGATCCAGTTGTCCACACCTTTCTCCAACGACCAAGGAGATCGCCGTGACTCTAGCTCCAGGCTCCAACTTTTTCTTCTGCTCCCGTACAACTTCGGGTCGCCCCCCTTTTTCCTAGCACTACTTGTTTACACCTTTTTCCCCATAGGTCACAGCAAAAGATCCTGCTTACCGTGGCACGAGCATCGGTGGACAGCTCCATCTCCGCGCTTCATCCGTCTTCTTCGCACGCGTCTAAAGTACGACTTAGTCTCTCGTTTTCCTAGCACCAATTAGTCACACGTTTCTCGCCCATCGGGCGCTAATCGGAGACTTGTTTGCCGTTATTTGCCGAGAACTGGTTTCTTCCTTCCGCGCGCGTTAAATTTCGTGGGTCCTTTTCTCGTGCATCAACCACTTCATCCGCGTCCTCTGCACGCGTGTAAGATTTCGTCCGTCTTCTTTTCTGCCGCCCAGTTGCCTCCTTGATAGAAAGACCACCGACGACAAAGACCGAGCCGACACTAGCCTCAGGCTAAAGTGCTTCCTCACGCACAGCTGCGTAAGTTTCTATGCGCTGATCTAAGGCTTCGCCCCCTTTTTGCTCAAGCTAGTTGGTCCCTGCTGTTTGTCGAGCAGCGACGAAAGAAGAAGCTGCCGCGACGCGCGTTCGCCCCACCCTTTCGTTCCTCCATGCGCGTATACTTTTCCAGGGCTGTCCATAGAGGACACATCGATCGCTTTGTGCACTCTATGTCAGGGATTCCGTTGCAATTTAAATATAACGTAGTCCACGTGAAACTAGGGGGGGTTTAAGTCATCATTTCGCTAAATTCCAGATTGTTTAAAAAATACAAATCGTCAAAGTTTGCAATTCTTCCCGCTTTCTTTCCTAGATTTTAGGACTTCTCTAGTAATGTTTCATGTTTAGTGGCGATCGAATAGGCTGTGGGCAGTCGGATTAGGTGTTCTGCATCACTGATGTCCCGCGATGTTAAGTAATTCGTGTGGCTCTCTAATTAACCCAAAACCACACAGAACATTCTTGTGCGTTCTCAGTGGCACGCGTGCCACAGAATGGTCTCGCACATCATTCTCGGCTAGTATTCTATTAGGCCAGTAAGACGTAGACACGAACAAAGAGTGAAATGAAATGTGACTTTCAGGAAGCGGGAGAAGCAACGAGAACGTCTTTGTCGAGTGTACAACCAGATTATAACGGAATGCACCCAGCTTAATGGAACCTGGCCTGACCTGGATGATCCACGCTGGAGTAGCGGGGAGTATGTGGAGCTTCTGCCAGACTGGCTTCCGACGAATAACACCAACTGTTGCTCGATAGCAGAGAACACATCTTTATCAACTGGTAATGCAATCGAATATTTCTGGAGAGCACAACTGAAGATTAGGAAACTGCATGTGCCATATTCTATTAACAATAAAGTCACTATAAAACTTTCCAAAGAAGAATTCTTATTATTATACTAATTTTTTGTCCTTTCTATTATTACCTTGCTGCTTCTCACGTATTATTATTATTTATCCTCGATTTCTATAACTGTATTGGCATATAAGGCATTGAAAAAAATTAATTTTTCCTATTTTATATAATTAGTACAGCCTATTGGAATACATTATTGTTACTAACTCAATTTCGCAAAAAATGTGGGTTAGACCGTATTTGCTCTCAATGCCTCGTATATTAATGGTGGATACTGTAAATTGTAAGAGGAGCAGTATTAACTTCTTCAACTTATGATTAAACATGAGTAGGGCACTGTAATAATTTAATGATATGGTTTTCCATGTGTTAAACAGCAGAACCCTTCGGCCCTGTTCTACCACCCTTCGAACTCTGGCAGACGATATTGATTGCCGTTTCCCTCGCATTATGCATACTGCTAACTGTTGGCGGTAATATTCTCGTTCTTCTGGCATTTATCGTAGACAGAGCTATAAGGCAGCCGAGCAACTACTTCATTGCCTCGTTAGCAGCCACTGATATGCTTATTGGTAAGTTTCTCTATTTCTTCTGTTTTCATTGTTCGTTAGTGCGAAATGTACCTATTACTGACAACGTGGGATAATAAATTTCAAAGTATTTTTACGAATAGTTATAGTTCTTTTAAAAGTTAAACTCAGTGCTAAACTATCTTGCTGAACCCTTTAAAATAAATAAAACCTACTTGCATCTCTGTATGTTAATAACGCAGAAGTATTATTATTTACTGAAATTTTAATTTTTCTACAATTGTAAGTATTCAGTTCCAAAATTTCTCTGTTAATCCCGATGCTTAAGTGGGGATTCTCGTGTAACAGCCCCCCGAAATTTATGAATTTTTTTTAAAACCACAATAATGAATAAATAATAAGAAGGATCGACATAATAAAAATATTTTCTGCAAGTTTAAAGATGCCTCCTTATATCCCAAAAGAGTTTAATCCAATATGACCGATAGTTTTTTTAAAAAAAATTCTTAAATATCAGTTACTTTTGGGGCTGTTAGACGAAAATCCCCCCCTAATGATCATAATCAGACTATCATCTATTCGCAAAGACAATATTGATTTCCGTATACCTAGCCTATTTCCTAGCGTTCTCAGTATCATAATAACTCAAGCTAGCAACTTCCAAATGCAGTTCATCGCGTTACAATATATCTACGTTATAATATATCCAAATAGATTTCGATACATCTGCGTGGCAAAATACTTCCCACATAACAATAGTTTTCAAGCGAAATCGTGTTAACCACGGTGCCTTTGTTGAACAGGCGCTGTATCCATGCCATTCTACACAGTCTACATTCTAATGGGGTATTGGAATCTCGGTCCCCTGCTCTGCGACCTATGGCTGTCCGTGGACTACACGGTATGTTTGGTATCTCAATACACGGTGTTACTGATCACCATCGACCGGTTCTGCTCGGTGAAGATAGCAGCTCAGTATCGTATCTGGCGCACCAAGAATCGCGTGATCTGGATGGTTACGATTACATGGATCATTCCAGCCCTACTGTTCTTCATCAGTATCTTTGGCTGGGAGCACTTTATCGGCTACAGAGACCTCAGCCCTGGCCAGTGCGCCGTGCAGTTCCTCAAGGACCCAGTTTTCAATACCGCGCTAATAATCGTCTACTACTGGATAACACTCGTGATCTTGTTCATCCTCTACGGCTGCATATACAAGACAGCGTACGACATGCAGAAGAAAAGCGAGGCTAAGCAGCGCAAGATGCAGTCGATGGTGGCCCTTAGCGCTGGCGCGATGTCTGGTATGGCGGGTCACACAGCTGGCATAGGTATATCGAAAACACAGAGCACCCTTCTGAGTCAGGACAAGCCGAAGGTAGGGACGTCAGGGGAGGATGGCGGGGGAGGCGATGTTTCGGGGCCGAAGACCACGTCGAAGACGTCCGCGACTGGCGCCACTGATACTGCAGAGAAGCAAACGTATGCGAGCACTCAGCCCATGGAGACTGAGAAATCGGAACGCTCTAGTAGCCCAGCGTTCGATTCTGACGAGGAGAGCACTGTTGGGCCGACGCAACAGCTCAGTACCGTTATTAAACGATCATCCCTGAGCGGTCTTGTTGCTCAGTCCGCCACGTTCCAAGTGTTCGCCACTAACGTTCGCTTGAACGGCACCGTTCCCACCAAGGTCGAGTTACACATGCCCGCGTCGAGAAAGATTCTGCTAACCAGCCCAACGTGCGACATAGGCACCACCACGCAGAAGGCCCAAACACTGCCCAAGATACAGGAGCTCAGTCTTCTGGATACTGAGAACCCAGCGGAACATGACAGATCCAGTAGCCGGACGCTAACGCCCGAACAGTCGCTGAAGTCGACCGAGAATGGCACCAGCAAACGGCCAGCTACCTCTACCGAGACTTCGCCACCCACTCATCCCAACCGTTCTATCAGCAGCAGTCAGCAAAACATTATACCACCGCCCACGCAGTTCCAAAGCAGCCCGCCAGTTTCCGAGAGCCCGCCAACATCGTCGTCTACGGACAGACCCAAGTCGTTGATCGTATCATCGCACGGCCCAGGCACATTCGACATTCTGACCGGCTTGGACAGCGGCGACCTGAAGTACATGGACGAGAGCTCGGTGATATTACCCAGCCCCCCATACGAGAGCCCGCCGTCTTCCTTCACGTGTAGCCTAGCGAATCCTCTCTCCACCGCGCCCTCGTCGCCGATTTTAGGGAACGTCGCGTCCGCGCCGAACACAAGCTTGCTGCAGGCTGCCCTGATCAGAGCCACCGCGCAGCAAGCCACTAATCAGCAGCCAGCGGCTGGCCAAACCAAGCAGAGCCAACTACAACCCGTAATGTCTAACGCCTCTAGTCAAACCCACCCGCCGCGGGTGTTCATCACCCATAAGACGAACGCTGCGTCCCAGACGTCGCCGACGGTTAGCAAGGTGCACACCGAGGTGACGGTAAAGGCGAAAGACACGAAGCATCAGCCAGTGACCACAGTCGTCAGCGTGCCTCCCGTGGACTCGCTCAAAGCCCCCGCGGATCAGTTCTCGGATCAGGCCGCGAAGGTTAACAATCCTGCTCAGAACTCGTCCTCCAGCGGCAGCAATGTACCCACGCTCTCCGGCACGACAGTGAACGAGCAAGACACTAAGAAGCTGTCGAGGAAGAAGGAAGCACGAGACTCCGAGGAAGGCGGCTCGAGGAAGGACTTCGTGAAGACAATTGGGAAACGCTTGAAGAGCAGGACGCAGAGACGGGATCCTATAATCAGCAGGCAGAAATCTCGAACGGAGAACAGGGCACGGAAGGCGCTCAGGACAATATCGATCATCCTGGGCGCGTTTGTCGCTTGCTGGACGCCTTATCACATCTTGGCGCTGGTAGAGGGGTTCTGCTCGCAGCCGCCGTGCACGAACGAGCATCTCTTCATGTTCTCGTACTTCCTGTGCTACGCTAACAGCCCCATGAACCCGTTTTGTTACGCCCTGGCCAATCAGCAGTTCAAGAAGACTTTCACGAGAATACTGAAAGGTGACTTGCATATGACGTAAACGGCGGGCCAGGTAAATTCCAGGACGCCTCGGGGGATGATTGTTACGATGAAGAAGGCCTTCCACGATTAATACCGAATTATACTCATGACGCCATGTTTATGGCGATATCGGACAATAACGTAGTTAAACAGTCGCGATGTAAACGCAATGATGTTGAGTACTGCGCGCTTCGTGTATATAGGAATAGGACGCATTGGTGTAGCTCTAGACAGCATTCGCGGGTGTATATAATGTATATGTATGAGTACTCGTCAAGTTTCGTGTAAGGAAGCACGCAACATGTAGAAACACATTATAGATCTAGGTGACTGTGCGTACCGTAACAATAACCGCTACGATAAGAGCTTGAACGTAATGAAGTTTCGTGTTTAGAATGAAATGCAGATATAACTTTTCCAAAGAACGATGGGATCGTTCGGCACGAATTATAGGAATTATAAAAACATCGACGATTGTCGTTGTGTAGCGATGGACGTTATCGAGTCAGAAAAGGCAACTTGGTAATTATTTACGGGGCGGCAAACCTCACCGATTTTAATCACCTTCAGATATATTGTCAAGGTCAAGGTCCCGAGTAATTTCACACCTGCATATAACCGTCGCTCGGCCTTAGTTTCCTAGATATTAGCAAAAAGATTACAGTTAAAGGATTACATTTCATTCCTCCGAGGGTCATTTGAAGGGCAACATATTTGAATACATAGTTGAATTTGTCTTTTTATTGGCTATAACGTTACACTAATGAAAATACATCATCCCGTGTAAAAAGACGTCGATGACCTTGAAATTTCGGAAAATACGACCTTGGGGAAAAAAGTCTTCTCCGTCACAATAATTGCCCCTCTGAAGCAAACAAGGTCGGCTGGCGGTTATACGTATGTATGAGCAAAGTTACTCAGGACTTTGACCTTGGCAACATATCTGAAGGTCATCGAAATCGGCGCGGTGTGCCTCTTTGCAAATAATTAGCAAAAGCTTCTACCATCAGTTCGAGCGGCCATTCACACTGCATACCTTCGCGCTAGCCTTTAGTACAACTTCCGTTTCACGCTTTCAACGATAGCAAAATATTTGTTACGAGCAACGAACCGGATGGGAGATGCCTCGCCTCGAAGAAGTACCAAATTATGATGGATTCCATTATCCGTACACGCACTGCCTTGGGGTGGCCTACTCATACGTAGGCCTTCTTTCATCAAATTCTGTTGGATTTGGTGCTGTCCTCTTGAACGAGCTCCCATGGATTTCCAGTCGATAACATTTCTTTCGGAACATTGGACGGGATGCTTGCTCCATTGACTCGTCAGAGGGAGCCTGCGCGATTCCTTAGCCTTCATTGTAAGAAGGGGTCCTTTGTATTGCATGAAAAAAAGAATACCAATTTCCTCGTGAGGGGATAAACAGTGAGATGGTACGAAAATTTTAGATTGAAATGCTGACGCGACTATACATATGTTCCAAGATTTTGTTAGATTCAACTTTTCACGGAAACATAATATACCCGCTAAGTTACACGATAGTCGGGGAATCCGACTATAACGTCTGACAAATTATATCTTCTTGCAGCTTTTGTTTCGCGCATCTGCTTCCAAATTGTTTTACAAAGAAGTCATACCGGTTAATTAAGATTTTAAATGTATATATAAATTTAATATCAATTCTGTTAAAAATATTTTAGGTGAAATATTGAAGGTAGCTGTGAGTTTTTTTATTAACTCTCTTGAGTTTATGAAATCTTCTGTTGCATGTAGTTTGTGACCCCTTGAAGGGGGTGTTTCGGTCGAGAGCACATGAAAATAGGTGATTTTAGGAATTAATTAAAGGAAAACTAGATACTAAATATAATTTAATGGGACTTTTTGCATTGCATTAAGGATATCTTAAACTATAGAAATATATTTTTTGTTTTATAATTCATCGTTGCAGACGGCACTGGGGAGTCTTAAACTCAAGGCGTCACAAAATTCATCCAAAACGGTGGACCCTGTTACGCGTATTCCTAAAAGGGTGAACATTCGACAAATAAATTAAAAAGAAATCGATTTTTAGACCGGAACCTCCCCTTAACGTAGCTCAATTTAAAGAAACTTATGTTAGCATCCCTGCTACGTTCGCGAAAACCTTCTCGTAACAGAGTTAAATAGTGATACACGCTGTACAAGTCAATTATCATGGCGCATAAGTGAATATGACAAGCATATTTTCCTTATCATTGTACACATTTGCCGTATTATTATTAACCTCCTTTACACGCGCGTATTAACTGTTTATTGATATTTCTTCGCGAGAAAATATCAAAGCACTACACTTTCCTATATTTTAAACAATTTTATAAGGTAAACTATTCTATTACCGTTTTGACTGAATATGCTTTTTAAACAAAACATATTTTAGACGGCACTATCGGAAGAATGTGAAATTGGTTTCGTGAAGCTTGCTATAATAACAACAACGTGCAGCTTTGATACCGTTGGTCGATAAACGAAACATTTTTAAATTCTTTTTTTAAATGCCACGCTCGCAACGGATGTATTTTTTAAATACTGCGCTCTACGCAGTGGCGGATTTAACGGGCGGCCGATGAGCACTGAGCAGTTGCCGCCTGGGCCCCTGCCCAAAAGGCCCCGTAGGGCCCATCTTCAAAAAAAATTATGATTTTATCCAAACACAATATTTTTTCTGTACAATTACACTTAGCTTGTTTTTAATAAATTACCTCTTCACTTTTTCGAGAAAAAAAATGGGCCCCTCCGAGCGCTTGCCATTTGGGCCATTTTCCTTAAATCCGCCGCTGGCTCTACAAGAGAAAACATTGCAGAAATTAAAATCTTTGAATCAGTATACTGAAAACTCTTGTTCGCTCACTCAGAAAGGTATGTTTTAAGCTTACTTTAGTGACAGCTTTTACGTAACATTAAATTAATTGAAGGAGGAAGGGCATACTTATATTTGGATCGTTTAATAATTTTCAACTATTTGTACCTTTTCTACGGAAGTATAAGTACGCAATTACCTTGCGCAATTTGCTCGCAATACTATAATTTTTATATCGCGACGTTTATTGCTAAATATACAATTGTGAACTGCAATTAATTGTGAATCATCTTAAATGTTTCGCAGCGGCTACTATACTTTTAACTGATAGCATACTTGGCACGTGCTCCACGCTTGTGCATTCATGCAATAAGAACATGGTTCTTTAATGAATATACTCTCACGCAAACATCATAAGTTACTGAAAGCTTCTGTCATCTCATAGAATTTTAATGAAAGTTTGATAAATTTCTTACGAGCTGTTTTAACGTTTTATACATGTTTCAGAATTAGCTGTCAATGGCAATGGTGAACATTCTACTTCCTTGTTATATTGGCAAATATTTATTTCTCGCCATGGCCGCCATTGATCTCAATGAATTTTTAATTATTCTTCCTAATCTACGTCTAAATCTTTATTATACAGGCCACAGCGTCATCTATATGAGATTAAGATATATGTTATTCGTTTTAGGGGAGCTGCATATGTACGAAAAACGTAAACGGAAGAGGGCGTTGAATAATTTAGCAAAATGTCCAAATCGAAAGGTTCATTTTCTACTTAACAAAAATGAAATAAATAGGCATTGTTAATTGAAAATCGAAGAGGATGGTGACTAACACGTGTTTCTCTAAACGTCAATTTTTTCGGAAACTCGAGACACGAGTTTTGTATAGAATGTGTGTGTAATATTTTCAATAACTAACGGATCGAAAATCGGTCGAACGATGTTCACTATTATCCTGAAATCGCAGTCCATTTTGATTCAGACGAAGAACAAAAGAATGCACGTAAACTGAAATTTTATAATTATTTTTCAGCGGGGCCTGTAACTGTTTCAGTAATTCAGAGTAAAACCATTAGGTATGTTGTAGATTAAAGTAAGCAACAACACTTTACTGGATAAATTGCTTGTTTCAGTTGCAATAATTTTTTATTTGTTGCTGAATCTTAAATAACCATCATTAACCCAGTAATTACAATTAGTGCCGGCAGTTTTAATACACCACTACATTATAAAACCTTATAAAGTCCTTAGTGATTAAAATCTAAAGAATTCTAATTTCCAAATCTAAATATTCCTTTATTTAATTCATATACCTATTTTGGCAAGACAATCATACATTACAATTACTTCGAGTTTCTTTAAATAATTCGACCCACTGATTCATACAATTAAAGCACAAACTAGAATACATACCATCGAACCAAAATTTAAAAATAACAAAATAGATCGGTCACAGATGGTCTACGATTTCTGGACAACATCGTGGTTACCTGAAGGCTCGGTGGTTCGCGTACGCGTAAAAGATTTACTGTATACCCTTCTGGAGAAATCGGCGATCCATCGTCTCTCGTATCCTGAGGGAATAATTGTACAAAACATTTGCTTGTGGGCTGTATTACGTAGCGAGTACACATCAACGTAGAATAATCGATAGGGAACGAGGTACATAGAGATTAATAACGTTAGAGAGAAGTAGAATTAAAGTCTAACGAATAAAGGAAAAAAAAATATACGCATGATGCCTAGATGGTAATTAGACGATTGATTGTGGGGAAGGGAAGTGTCCTGCATTCCTCCCAACCTGTCGAAGCTTTCGGCGTAGCGTTCTTCGTTAACGCCTACCAATGAAGCAGAGTCATTAAAGACGGCGAGCAGAGGGAGCATAATGAGCTACAGGGCGCGTAGAACCTGTCGGAAAGAACGCCTGCGTTTCGCCTCAATCAACGAGGCTCGACCAGCAATTAAAATGTTCATTTTTTCATAATGTAGGGTCGCGAGCGGTCGCCGCGTTACTATACATATAGTCGTTAGAATGGTCCGATGTCTCTCAATGCATTCCACTCTTTCTACCTCAAAACACTATACAGGGTAAGCTGCGCAACTGGAATGGGTTTTATTTCTCTTCTGGGTGAAAATAGAGACGTGGTTGAGGAACAAATTGGACGCTGTCATATGGCGTAATTGTTCATAAATTGTCTGTGTGGGATAAGGAAATTAGCTTGTGGTACAGAAAATTGATGCATTTTTATGAGTTTTTTATTTGAATATTTAAAATTATGGAGAAGTGATTCTTCGTGGTAATATTCAGTTGCTGTGTGGCCTGATAAAACTTCGTCACTCCAATGTCCACGTCCTTCGGTTCATTAGAAAATTAATGTTCTACTGTGTTTAGGTTTCTTGTGATGTCAGTTTGCAGAAGTGAATAAATTTGAAATACTATCAGCAAATTGGTTGATTTGAAATTATCTTGATATCAATATCTTGATTACAAGCTAATTCGAATTTACTGGAGATTTCCCTATGGGTTCAGGTAAAAGATGAAACCTTTTCATGTTTATTCATTTTCGTGGAGACTATTATATATATAAGGAAATACGTAAAGAACTGTTCCATATATTTGTTGTCATATGGTGGAACATTTACGCATCTTCTAAAATCTGGCATATTAAATTTTTAAGCCAGATATTCATTTTATGAAGACTTTAGGAACTTGGTATTTTTATCCTCAGAATACATATCTGAAGGAACAGATTTATTAAATGTATGTATGCGCCTATGTATAGAGAAGAGGCAGCGTTTAACTTCTTCCTTTACCGTTTCTTCCATTTTCAGTAATAAAAATCGGATGTAACCCGGCCCAACTGAATGAGCCACTCTGTGGATATGAATGGAAATATGAGAGTTATGCAATAAATTGGTTTTTCGCTGGCTATGAAGGATATCGCTGATTGTATCTGCGTATGTTCCGTGTCACTTTACTTATGTTCGATGTAACTGCGTCGAGATTCGACTGAATTATTGTATTAATATTACTATTGTTTAAGAGATTAAATTATATGAGATTACATTTGTTTCGCAAGACAATTTGTTGGTAACGTTCCTACAATTTGCGTACGTAATTATTCTCGACCATCCTTCACGTACAACAAATTGTATGAATGTTCTTTTACAAGTAATTTAAATGGGAACTTGTGAAAATCGAAAAAATTATGGACTAATGATACCGTACTATTTTTAACCCCTCGTGATCACACGGGGCGTATCGCACCCCAGGATATGTATTTGCCAATATTTCTGTAAATTTTTAGACCCCCATAACAAAATTTAAAAATTTGCTGAATTTTATCCAAAAAATCGCTTTTATCCACAAGTATTTTTTCAAATACAAATTTCGACGTATCAAAATTTGTTGATTATAAGGTGTGACCACAGAGGGCTAAATAACACATCAAGGAAATTACATATGCCTGTAACTAACACGGTTGTGTTGTATGTATAAGAATGTTCAGTATGTATAATATTGAAAAATCAAGCTGTACCGACAAAAGTATAATTCCCTCTAAATTAATTCTCGGTTACACTGATTTCTGATAAAACTGATTTATTGGCGAATATCTATTTCCACAACAACTAACACGTGCAATCTCGGCAAATGTAGAAATGCTACATGACTTCTTAGTAAGTGTTCGCAGGGTAACTTTTAATCAGAATATCGCGAGTTCGTAGAAAATTTTTATAGTGAATGCTATACAATATTGTTTTTATTATAACACATTGTAAGAATAAACGTAGTACCTTTTCCAACCAAGTTCGCCGTTAATGATGCGCGAAAAGCGCAAGAGTATGTAATTCTTTGAAAACTGATTTATTAGGATGAAGGATACAGTGTGCTTTCGTAGACATCTTTGACTATCATGGGATCAATGAAAAAACTATTACGTTGTAACTAAATTCTAGACAATACTGTGCGTGCTCTCGCTTGACAATCTGAACTCCAACAACCCTCCAATAAAATATAAAGTAACTAAATAATATAATTTTATCACGGATATCACGGACTCAATATCTCGAGAAGATATATATATATTGTTAGAATGTATACGTATATGTATAATATTGGAGCTGAAAATATTAAACAATTCTTGTATTTCGCCAATAGCTTATAAAAACCGTGTAAGTTAGGGTATATTTATAGATACTTAACGCTCATGCTGTCGTAATTATGTCTACGGATTTTTTATTTCTTATGGAAAATTGTCAAGAAGTGTATCATGTGAAGAAGTTTTAAACGATTATTTAGTGGTGGAGCTTACAAAAGACTTGAAACTAATTTTTTTTTAAATATCCAGCTGCAATGTAATTTTCTGTTTTTGTGGGCGAGGCAAAAAGTCATTATCCAAATTACATCCCTGCCTAATTGTCAATAAAATTCGAGTCTACCAATGTATCATAAATTACATATACAATGACTGTATGCAGCGAGATAAATATTTGTGTTTCGTCCTATACAGAGTAATATGAAATGCCTGATTGGTTTCAAGCTTGATATTCCATTTGATGTTCACGGACCTAGTTCCCTCGAAATTCCACGATTTAAAGCCCCATCAGTATTAATTAATTATTTCAAGCTATCCAATTGTTGGTAACGTTGCACTTCGACGTAAATCTTCCCAAGTTCAATATGTACAATGTTTTTATACAAATGTTTATTTATAAATCATCCAAGAGCGGGCTCTGTAACCTAGTATGCATATTGCAAATGTTCCGCGGATTGTAAGTGTAGCTATAAAAACTCCGACCTAACGCAAGGGTTCATAACTTCGTTGTATTGTTGTATAAAAAAGATTTGGAAAGATATAATTAATACATGTGAAAAAAAAATGATTAAGTATCAAATGTGTAAAGAAACCTTATATAAAAATAAGTAGGTAACAAGTGGAAAACAACTGTACAATAAATTGAATTATTGACGCGTCTATAATAAATCGTAATAGCATTATAAAATTGTTAATATCGTACCAACCATGTCGCGCGACGTTGCTCGTTATAATTTCTGTTGTAAATGACATCATAAAACCTTGACGAATAATTTGAAATACTGGAAAATTATTTTTAATCGACTTATATTTACATATAAATAGATAAAAATCACGCTCGAAGTAATTTCCCGTATAGTTTTCAAGCTACAGTGTATTATAAATTCTGTTTTTTTAAAGACACTCTGACTTCGAGAAAACCTTGTTAGTTAAATGGTACAGGTTCGATTCGCTATGCGTACCAAAAAAGTACAATTTTTCTGGGAAAAGGAATTTCGTAGAAAAAACCTACGAAAACAAAATGCTGTCAACTTCTTTTTGCGTTCAAAAGCGGTTTATCTTCATAATTGTTTCAGAGGCAGCTTCGCAGCCTTCAACTTACACGGCTGACATCTGGCTGACATAGCGAAGTGACGAATATTTAACTCGATATTGGCAGCTCTAATTGTAGGAATGTAAATGCAGTAGAATTAGGCACAGCAACATAGGCATTATTGTAATTAGTAACCATTCTTCTTTCTTTTAATGTGCACTGCACATGCGGCTGTAATAACGCGCATCAATTTACCCCGATGATAATGTATATATGCAGGAACAGCTACAATAAAGTGAACTAATGTGATATGATTATAAACTCTGTAGCATAACTACCTGTGATCCTCATTAACGGTAATCGTGCAAAATATTCCAGCACTTCACATTTATTCTTACTATTGAATGGAAAATTAATGTTTATTTGAAATGAATACTGTGGGACGTATGCAGCGAAGAAAGCTTTATAAATTTCACTTAATCAGCAATTAATACAGATATATTTATATAAATTGTTTGTTTATAACTGATAGGAAAAGAATTCTGTGTCCATTGCGGAAATTTCTTTCCCGCAGCCCATCGCTACACGTGGATTCCCTGCTTTTAGGCTTATCTTCAAACGCTTATAACTAAGAAACGAAGCCTCAACTGCAACATCGTTATTCTTGATTTTCTTTCTTATTCTGGTGTCTAGATGCATCAAATAGGACCGATGACGAAAAACAATCGAAGAAATCAGTTAGAAAGGGGGAGAAATCAGTTATGACCTAGGTAGAAAAATAAAATTTTAAATGGCTTAACGAACCCGAAAATTTCATCGGCACCAACCGAATAAGCTAACCCAGGCCAGGAGAGCGAGGGGCCGGAGGAAGGACCACGGTTGAAACCCTGACCAGGTCCCCAGCAAGTCCAGTAGGTCCGAATGGTCCAGGTGGCTCGGGAGCTCCGGGGGAGCAGGAAGGACCCAGGGCTGAAACCCTGACCAGGTCCCCAGGAAGTCCAGTAGGTCCGAATTGTCCAGGTGGCTCGGGAGCTCCAGGGGGTGGAGGAAGGTCCCCAGCAAGTCCAGGAAGTCCAGTAGGTCCACGTGGCTCGGGAGCTCCAGGGTCCCCGGGGGTCCTCCAGGCACGGAGGATCGCGCGACGACTGAGGACATGGAGCTCCGTGAGCTCCCTACATAGACAGCTGGAAACCATGCCCCCCACCAAAACAAGGTCGACGGTTGATTACAATTGCGAAATCCAACGAATTCTTCGGCAAAAATGGATTTTCCGCTAAAATATCCATTTCAGTGGCTATTGCTATGACAAATAATGTTAACAACATTTACACTAACCGCCCAGTATAAATTATTATTAACTATGATCGATACAACTGGAGATATCAAGCAGTTAATAACATTTGGCCTTGGATTTGCAAATGATTTTCTACGTCAAATGCAGTCACTTTTATTCTCAATGTTTAATCGTTCGATAAATTAATGTTAATGCTTATACGTATTACATAGTATTAATTACAATGTATAAATACATTTTACAATTAGTTGAATTTGGTGTAAACGAATGGTTGCAGGAATATTTGGAGAAATATTTCGAAGAATAATTCTGAGTGACATACTTGTTTCTCATGTAACTTTCTGCAAGGCTTTAAAGAATGTCAGCCTTCGTAATTTGCTTGCGTAAATTTCAGTGTTGGCGGTAAACTAATACTCGATGCACCTAGGATCCAATTATTATTACTTCACTAGAATGATTAAACAGTGCGTTAGAAAGTTGCGGGTATGTCAGTAACAGCGTGAATTTTTAATACTTCTCGGCGTACGATACGCGAAAGGGTTCTGCTATAGGCAAAGTACTAATAAACAATGTGATCTTGCAATTTATAGCTAGCACGAACTTTGAAGAAATACCATTCTTGTGCGCCATAGTGTCTTGATCGCCGAAAGGGATTTTGCGACTCCTTGTGAGTCCTTTAAAATGGACTTTACAAAGTTCGCCCTCTATGTCAAACTCACCCTCTAACCAAGCCACATGTATACAAGCACGCACACACCTTTCAGCAATTTCAACACATTTCAGAGTAGTTGCTGAGTTGGACGCTGTTCATGGGCAGATGCCACTACATTCAGTCCTCAAATTATGGGACGATAACACAATTGGGTTGCGACACGAACATCCGGAAGGTGATAGGTCTATCCTATACTTCGTCGATGCTTCGTCGATGTCTAAATACAAATACCTACAGTAGGTATTCGCTATTTCAGGAATTTAAGACTAGAGTATTTAACTTTGCAATTAAAATTATTAGCTTAAGCACTGGACTAGTTAATAAATAGCAAAAGGCAGATAAGCAGTAAAGACAATGCGAAGATTCGGTGATCATCCCAAAAGTTTCTGTACGAGTAAAGAAGGGTTGTATTACCCAGTAGCTGGTGATACGATTCATAACTATACGGTATTTGCATTACAGTAAATGCAGGAGGCAATCCTTTTAATTTAAACAACTCATTGAGACCTTCCAATTAACTTTCAATCGAACAGCTGGTTCCACTTCAGCCTCTTTCTCGTTCGTTATTCTTCATTGGATTGTGAGAGACTCGATGACAGGGGTGATGAAATAAAGGTACCTTCGACACTTTGGGCTAGTTTTATTAATTCAATTAACAACGCGTTATAATACTCTTCGTCTCTTCCTCGTATTTATAATTACATAATTGTAATGAACTGTTATTGTTTTCTTTAGACCCGTCATCTTTCAACATCTTAGCGTAACTCATCCAAAGTCGCGGGCACACACTTGCAGAAGCACGTAGGATCATCACGATCAGTATCGTCATCGTTATCATCATCATCATCATCATCATCATCATCACCACCACCACCAACATCGGAATCGTAATCAGTAACAGTCATCGTCAGATAATTCACTCAGCGCACCTAATACTTAATTTTACTGGATATGGCAGCTACAACTTATAAGAAATATTACAAAATCACTGAAGATTCGTTCTTCGTGCGTTTCAGTAGTTTTCTCACTCATACAAACACGATCACACCGGATACGAGCTTCCCTCGAACCTATACGCGACGATCCTTGTCACTTTTGACGATCTCAGACTTGTCCTCGTGTGAATTGGGCCTGTTCGGAACGTTGTCGATATTTTTAATCGCAGGTGTTCTGCATGGAGTATCCGCAGAGACACGTACGTGATACGTCGTTTCTCCCCTGCCTTTTCGTATTTTTATTTCTTTTAATACTTTTTTTTTGTACAACCCCATCGTAGTGTCGCGTTCGATAAGGAACGATACACGCGCTCGATTACTATATATCGTGTGTCGTAGTAGGAAGAACAGAGTAAAACGCGTGCGTACACGCGCGCACGCGCGTCTTGTGTATGCATGTATATGTGTGTGCGTATATTTTCGAGATCTTTACAAGTTAGTTGAGCTGTAATCGAGCAAGTTCTGAACAAAGCCGCGCGAGTTGCCGATCACAACGTTGATCGGGAATTGCGGGGGGGGATTCACACCATGCGTACACGCATTCACTCCTTCGTTCTACGGGCTGCATATGCAAATTTTTCCTATTAGTCTTCTAGTAATTCAGTATTAATTAGTTACACAATTAATTTATTTAATCGCTTGCAATTAATTACCTAATCGTTAAATCTGTAATCTCGTGAAGTCCGCGCTGTTTTTGTCCGCCTGTGAAGTGTCCTCTGTCCTCTGCGCGCTCGCCTGCGTGTGCATGTACGTGTCTCTGTCTGCGCCTGTATGCCTGTAAGTGTGAAGCGTGTAAACGTGTGCGACGATTGTTCGTGTTCACGTGTCCCTAGACGCTGTATCTCTTCTCATCTCCGTTTCAATCTTCCTTCAACGCGAGAGACGGTGTTTCGTATTACTTCAATATAGCTGGTACACTATCTATTTTACTTGAGTTTACGTGTTATAAATATCGTATAGTAAACCGCGTTTTGTTACTTCGTCATTCGATTATGCGCTTCTTTTTTTTTTGTACAAGGGTGCGATGCGAACCGAGTGTGAATATTGCAGTTGACGTGTGTATTATGTGTGTCGTGTGTCGAACGTAATCACGCGAGAAAATGGGGGGGCGTAGCCTCGGGAGGAGACGGGGGCCGCCGCTATCTAAGACGCCGCCGCGCGAGGCTTGTGGTGTGCCGGCGATCGCTCGAGTGCCCCGCGAATCGGGGAAAAGCAGTGTCGTTGATCGGTGGTGCTTCGACGGGCAGTCGAGGCCAAGCTAGGCACGTTCGAGGGAAACGGAAGGAACTTGACGCGAGAAGACGCGCGGCCGGGCGTCGTAGACGCGGCGAGAAGTCGAACGCAGCGTTGGAAAGTCTCGGACACACCGGCAACTGAACGCAGAACGGCTGATCGGGGGCAGAGGGCCGGAGATAGAGAGAAGGGGAGGAAACGAAAGTGATATCGTTACAGAAGAATAGCGCTCGCGCATATACACGCACGAAGGTCCATCGGCGACGGCGGATGAACGTTCGTCAGATGTTTTTAGAGAAGTACTAGACGAAATCGGCGAAGTTCCCCTACTGCTTAAAATTACAAGTAAACGACTAGCTGCCGACAGCCTCGGGTATCGTTCTCGACCCGCGCCAACGGATTGGGCGATTTATAACGGCGGGATGGCGCGCGCGCGCGCGCGCGCGGGGCCGTCGAGCAGCGGCTGTCCTAGAGCTTCACTTCGTGTAAATAGTTTACAAGAGAGTACGATAGGAGGCAATAATAGGTTACGGATAGTCGATTGACAGATTTCGTAATAACGGTACAAGCGTGTCCACTCGGTCAACATTCACGAACAGCTCGAACGACCGTTCTTCTCTTCTGATCCTCTTCGGGCGTAATCGTCGTGGCTCCTTCGCATGCTGTACCATTTCGATACTCTTTGGTAATACTCGCACAGTCTTCGTCGTACCGTTACGCGCGTGGTCGCGCGTGGCTGACGAAAACTCGGATAAAGTCGTGGGGGCGCGCACTGACGCGGGCACGAGGAATGTCTCGAGAAATGCAAAAGAATATAGCGTAAAATAGAGACAGGATAGAGGGGGACAGACAGATAGAAATAGACAAAGTAAAAGCGAAAGGAGCGCGAAGGGAGGGAACAGAGAAGACTGTCCGGGTCGCGAGAGCCGCGAGGAGGCTCGTCCGTTGAGTTTACCGGGAACGGAGACGATTCGTCGAAGCGTATTTGTAATCAAGCTTGCTCTTCAGGGACGCCGGGTACCTTACACGCCGAGGTCGAAGCTCGCGCTCTCTGTTATTTTGATTGTCGTGTCCCGCGCCCCGGGACCCGGGCCGACAGCTTTGTCTGTTCGCTCCTCCGCACGCGATGTGGTTATAGTAATGATAACAGTAATAATAGTAGCAGTAAATTGAATAGTAACGAAGAAACTTCATGAACACACGGCCAACGTGACACGTTCGAGTCGGCGTCGTGCTGCAGATGGGTCGAAGGGTCGACGGCGAGTTGTATCATTCGTTTGTTCGTTCGATTGGTCCGACGGTGTTTAGTATATGCCTGTCTGCCCTGAATCGGCCGCCATTACGATTTCCTGCGAACACCGCGTGTCCTCGCGGCCGTACGCAGGGGATATTACCGTGGCCGTCGCGTGGCCATCGCGACTGTACCGGTCGTTCGGTAAACCTTCATCCAACCATCACTGTTTCATGGTCGACGAGCCATTGCAGTCCGCGCTGAAGGTGTGACGGGTCGGGGTGGTTCGCTGTCAGTAGACCCACGAGACAGGCACCCACTGCGGTGTCGTGTGCACCCGCTCGATGGCTGCCTCTAATTGTGCGATCGTCTCCTCGATGTCGTTGTTCACGATGGTCAGATCGAAAAAGTGACCGTACGCTTGCTTCAGCGAGTCGGACTCCTTCGCGAGTCTCTCCAGGCTCCCGTCGCACTGAAACATTTATTGGAGATGGCCGTTATACAGGGAAGTATAGAGGGTTAGAAGCTGGGATTTCGCGTGTTCGGAACCTTGTATTCTAATGTAGATGTAATTCGTTGGGTCCGATTAGGGTTAAGACAAACGCAAGTGTAGCAGATGGATCCCCTGTTAAGATGCGGGGGAGTGTTTTTAGATCTCCTGTTTTAAAGTTTTCACGATTCTTTTTCTTATGAGAGAACAAGCTTAATTTTGCTTGGGTACTCTTTCGTCGATGATGAATCTAACTGGACCTACATTGAAACTAAGCTGACGACGAATGCTGGGACTACTGTCACCTCTAGGCTTGTTAGCTCAGGCTGCTGCACTGTGATCTTTTTGCTCTCTACTGATGGAAAGTCTCTGTTGCTTTATAGTTTGAATTGTGTGCGTGATTGTCTTGATAGAACATGTTGCATAGTGCTGGGAGGCAAAATGAAATGGAACAGCTGGGTTTGTTTCTTACAGTATGGAAGAGTTCTTGCTTTCGGAAAAGGTAGTCTTTCCCAGGTTTTCCGGTAGAAAAGAGTACGGCAGGATTGGGAAACTGGGGAACTTAGAAGATTGGGAGACTGAAGGATAAAGGAATTATGAGAGGCGTGAACCAAGTTATTAGCAAATCAGGAGCTGAAGAAGTTTTGAGATTGGGATATTGGAGACTTAAAATTAGAGTCTGGGTATTAGGAACTTAGATTCATTAGATCAGCCCAGCCTGATTACATGTTAGAACCCAAAATCCATATTCTGCTTTCTTTCAATTTCGTAGCTATTATTTTTAAGTCACAATTCCTAGTACCGCGTGCGTTATACTTTCAATACCCGCTTGTATATAATTTAAAGGAAATACTATTAACAGATGCGTAAAAATAATATTTAAAGAAAAACAACAAAGAGCTTGAATATCCCATCCTTTAGCTTCATAGCTAATTCCTCCCAACTAACCTTTCCTGCAATTAATAATTCCTCGTTACACGAACTACTACAGTTACGCGCACCATTTTACATATTTTAGTAGACCGGAGAAATTTCGGTTAAGTGGAAGTGTCGAAGCTTCATAACCTCGTCAATGGTCGATTAATCGTTTAACTAGTTAACCCCGCGGCAATAGTTAACTCTATCCCCGGGAGGTTAGCGATCAATGCTTGGCACTTACGTCGGTAATATTCTGGAATACCGGAGCAGCGATGAAAACGACGTAAGGCGCAAATTCTGCTGTGCGTAACACTTTCAAGGCTTGTGGCTCGACGTCCAATATTGCTACCCTTCCCTCTTCGTGAATTTTACGAATCGTCTCCAGCTTCGTTCCGTACATAGCATCTTCGTGTGTACCTACGCAAAGCATCGCGATCAGTAAGTAGCCCCTACTGTATTAAATATCTCGACACTGTCATCTACTCACCATATTCGAGGTAC
The DNA here is from genome assembly GCA_946251845.1 of Andrena fulva. Taxonomy (NCBI): domain Eukaryota; kingdom Metazoa; phylum Arthropoda; class Insecta; order Hymenoptera; family Andrenidae; genus Andrena; species Andrena fulva. Next base: position 51,031,518 of record OX276329.1, on the reverse strand, counting down.
TCGTTCGCGGCTATGTCAGCCATCATTTCGTCGTGCGACACGAAATAATAATTACGACCATTTTCTTCATCGTTCCGCGGAGGCCTCGTTGTATCTGGAAAATACCATTTAACATTTATTTCAATTTCAATTGCAACTTAGTCAATTGTATTTGGCTTGTGGACAGGTTTAGGTCGCACCCAGTGAAAGATAACTGTTTATTTTTGTACACGGTGTTTTACAATGGTAATGTAACTATATTGTTAGAGATCGTTCTTATACTCACGTGGAATAGGATAGGCATATTTGTCAGGATGCTTCGCGATAATTGTATTCTTTATGTGTCGACGACCAACACCGTGTGCTCCCAGTAGCACTAGCGTCTTCCGCTGGAATGCAGGATCTGCGGGAAATGATAAAACGTCACCGACGGACATTCGAAGCACCTCGAACGAAAGGACACAATTTGCAAAGCTCCGTTCTTAAATTCATCTCCCTACGGAACGACACTTCACTGGCTATTATCGAGATAAGCTCTGCTACCGGACAGTTCAGTTAGTTTCACGAACAAACGATTATCGGGGGAACGTGAAAGTGGCTTTTTGAAAGGGTGTTACACTTACAGGGAAGCTTAACGACCTCCTCGTAGGTGACCAGATCCAGCTGGTCAAATACTGCGTTGTGTTTAGCGAGATACTTATCCTTGTATTGCTTCTTTTTCCGGCCGAATATTGAGCAATTCACTGGAAACGCAAGAGAATTTATTAGTCGCACACATGGACCGACTGCAAGTGAAGAAAACAACCCGAGATCATGTATCCTGTAAGAGGACAGCTTCTGGTCCTGTTTCGTCAAATCAATTCCCTGTAGAGCTTGCGTATCTAATAAATAATGGCACCCGGACTCGTGGATATTGTGCCTGATTCGCCGTTATCATTATTGTGTGCCAGGGCGGCAATTAATTTTGCCCGTCAAGGTAATTAGTAATAATCAAATGTGAGGATGAATTTCTGAATATTTCACCGAATCAGAATTGCCAAGTAAATGCCAGCAGAATTATGTATTCGGTTAATTAATCTAGCATACGTTAATCAATGGCGAAATGTGTTTAGCAAAATTGCACGTATATCAAACTCTAAAGGGAACTGTGCGCACAGGCTATTTCATAATATGAGAATATTGCAAGGATGCGCTGACAATCGGGAAACAACGCAGAGTTCAACCAATTTTCCTTTAATTTCAAACTTTCTTCAGGCTCCAGCAATTACTATGTAATCTACAAAATCTGTAAAATTATCCCGCCTACGTGCAAGCCGTGTAATTAATTGGTTTTTTACGTCCCATCCAGGCAATACTTAAAATCCATCAACTAAAAGAGCCACATTGAAAATTAAATTACAGTACACTTAAAAGTCTCATTGTCAAACTTGAATGTACCACTGAACCATTGGATGTTAAGCCTTGCGTCCGAGGTAAAGCCCTGCGACTATAATAATATTGAGAAACAATGAAAAATGGCCCTTCGTACCTCGTTGCTTTCAGATCTTTAATGCATTCTCGCGATATTCGCCGCATATTATGTTGCGCCTGAGCATCGTCAAAAGAATGGTCTCAACAGGTCAACGAGACACATCGTCGGCGACAGAAACAATCTCGTGAACAATTACTGATGAAAATCAAACAGAAGATGTGTCTTTTATTAATTGCTGTGACATCCATAAACGTACTCGTTCCTTTAATTCGATCAAAGTGTAACGTGTGGTAGGCTGCAATTAAAACACTTAGCGGTCTAGTATATGCTAAAACAGCATCCTCCTCGAACGCCTGAACAATTAGCATCTGAACGCGCAAGAGAAGTGAATAGAGCTACTTCGTAAAATGTCAATCTCCGTGTAAGCATATTCTTGTCTAATGGTAAAGAGAATGTCATTCATTCAGCCAGTTTACATAAAAGCCATAACCATAAGGAGGGGATTCCCACTGTGAGATGGGTGTTCCAGCAGGTCACAAGATGAAGAGACAAGGACTGTTCGGGCGGTTTTAATGCGCAAATCTTGAAAATCGGTGTCACGATCGGAGCACTATCATGATGAGCTTAAACGATCACGTAGAGATCGTCTTTTAACATTTCGCACTTACATAGATTCCTCGGTGTTTTACAGAGATATAGTTACACTTTTGTAGGGAGCAATAGCTTCAGCTCGTCCGTAATAAATAGCAACGCGTGTTAACATCCCAAAAAGTATGAATGAAGTGTAAGCGAAGAAGCTACGCAGTACTTAAAGCTTTCGCTAATTATCTTTCACTGGGAACCAGAGTTTTCCATTTTTTCCTTATTTTTCCCCTCCGCTAACAAGATGAAGCTACTGTAAATCAATAAACCTCGCATGTTGATAAATTTTAATTAACAGCAATTAAATTCCCGGTTCAACGAGTGTGGAGAACGACTTAGAATGTGTAATTTATAGAACTGAAATTCGAAATGCTAACAGTCGGGGCTGACGCGTCGCGACAATTCCTCGCTCAAAATCTCATCATGGTGATGCTGCGACGATGTGCGTACAAGTGGAGTCGTGTGAAACAAGCGTAAGTGCATGAAACGAAGCGAAAGCATGCATCGAAGCACGCCGCGTGAAAACATGTTCTGTATCACGTAGAGCAAACTTGCTGCTCGCCGAGTAATGCCGGCGAACGAAACGCTTCGACAAAATTCGTGGGAAATAAAAAACATGTTCTCATCACCCTACGTAACAATATATTCTAAGGAAACGTTTACTGGTAGTGTTGCACGCCCTCTAAAAATGTCGCGCGGTGCATCTCCATTTCATTACCCCGTTCTTTTTGCTTCTTGACCATAACAGCATTAGAAGACAGATCTGCAGACTTGTTTGCGAAGACGTACACGGTGTTTCACGAGCCGCGTTACAAGCAATTCCCAGGAATACATTTGTAGATATTTAAGATATAGTTTTTGAAGCTTCTTCGCTGAAGTTGAAAATTTTAAATGGAGCTGCTAGAGAATTTGTGGAGGCTTCTAAAATGTCTCTCGTCCGTAAGGAAGTCTTTACTTCCTACGTCAAGAACGGAAGAGATACAGAATAAATTCTGTACTATAGTATTATTATTTGCCACGTGGAACATTTTCCGATAGAATTTTTTTTTAATTTTGGCACTCACAGTGTTTCCTGCGAGGACTCTTTAATTTTGATTGAAAAATTATTCCAATGTCAGTAATAATTCTCGGAAGCTGAATTCCTGGCAACACAGTTAGTGAAACATTCCATGTACGAACGTCCAATGAGGAACGATCAAAGACGATTCACTGTACTTTTCTAGCAATGTGTCAATACGATATGCTAATTCCATGGTGGAAATGTCATTCGAGTGTTTCGATAATATTCGAATGCAGCACGTCGGCCTGTCAGTTAGCTTTATTGGGATCACAGAAAGCGCGAAAATTGGAGTGGAACTTGTGACTCGCGATCGAAAGTGTCCATAAGTGGTCGTCGTATCATCCAGAGTTGGGCATTATTCGACTAAATTTTTATTCGACATTTTTATCCGACTAAGTTTTTATTCGATGAATTGGAATAAATTTTTAGTCGACTAAATTTGTATTCGACTAAGAATTTAGTCGACTAAACTCTTAAATTCTTAGTCGACTAAATTTTTAGTCGTTATTCGTTCCTCGTTATTCGTTTAGTCGAAGGCCCGCTGTGGCGACTAAACGACACGAATAAGTGGGGGTCAGAACCCGAGCCGCCCCGGCTCGGCTCCCGAGGCCCGACTCGGGCCGGGCCGAGGGGGGGTATCATGAGGCAAGGGAAACGCTTTTCGAGTGTAGGGTAAAGTCCCAATTACTGACACCTAACCAATTACTATCACCTTAAGCTTCTTTACTTAAAATAACGAATAAATAAACTATAGTATAGATTATAGGTTGAATTACATAATTCTTTTTGTGTATGACTTTACAACGTTTATTTATTCGTTATTTTAAGTAAAATAGCTTAAGGTGACAGTAATTGGTTAGGTGTCAGTAATTGGGGGTTCTACCCTATCTACCGCCCCTACCAGGGGCTGCTCGGTATTACGTACTATATTGTCAATTTTTACAAATTTCACAAGATTGTAAATTCCGTCGAGCGTTTATTTTCGGTTGCAACGATTACAAATTCTCCTAAGGCGAACAGATTATCGGACAAGCTGTTTGAACAACGAGTTGTACTTAAAGTAAATTTGTTAAGTACAAATAAATAATTACTAACTAAATTTTTTTCTAAGATCATTGTTATACTGTCGTTTGGCGTCGCCTTTGCGACGATCTGATGAGAAATGCGGAGCCTGAAATTTCTCACTTCTTAATCAGTTTTTTTTCGCTACGGGGTATCGGGCGGATCACCTTACACTCGACAAGCGTTCCCCTCGGCCCGACCGGAGGTCGAGGGCCGCGGGACTCTAGCCGAAGCGGCCTATTCGTGACGCTTAGTCGCCACGGAGATCCTCCGACTAACGAATAAGGAGGAACGAATAACGACTAAAAATTTAGTCGACTTAAAATTTAGTCGACTAAAAATTTAGTCAGTTCATCGAATACAAACTTAGTCGACTAAAAATTTATTCGTTAGTCGCGAATAACTTCATTTATTCGAAATTCGTATTCGAAGGTTGGTCGAATAACAATTTAGTCGAATAATGCCCAACTCGGGTATCATCGAGCTGCGTCGTTCAACTCTACTAAAGCTAACTTCTGGTTCGTCGATTCGACTGTGATGGAAACCCGGAGATTTCCATTTCCAGCCGTGTATTGCATAAAGAAAAGAAGAAAGCCAGTATTTTGCGCGAGGTGTTCAACGAGGTATGCTTGAAACGTCTTATGCCAAGTTCAGCCGTGTAATGACGATGAAGTGCACTGAATGATTCGACAAGCATGGAAAATTTCTCGCGATCGGTACGCATCGTTTCACCGCGTCCGGCGCCGAATTTCGATCTGATCTTTTCCACGGGGGTGCGCGCGAGGCTCTCACGTATTTCTCCCGACAATGGCACCAAGTCGTTCCTGCGATAGTTTCTACGGTAACAAAGCGTTCCTTCCAACTCCCGTTCTGTAAATTAAGGCGTGCATTGGAAGCACGGAACGAGTATTTTCTTACATCATGCGGACTACACGGTTCTACGTGACTCTACGCATTGTCTACCTGAAGGCAGAGTCATACCTGTCGAACCGTCGCAGCCCTCGGTGTGAGAAGAACATCCTCCTTCTCCTTCAGCATCTAGCCCCGCACAACACACAACAACAGGTGTATCACTGCAGCCAATCATTTATCTTCCAGCTATCAACCCCCGTTTTACTACCCTTCCATCTCAATCTCGCCCTACATCCCCCAACGTAGCGATCCTTTCTACCTTAAATTCAACAACACTCCGACGACATTCAATCTCTACCGAAAACTCGTTGCCTTGGAGATCCGTGCCTTTAGTCTGCCTTTAGAATTTTCTTTCGTTACTGTGCCGCGATTATATGTCAATCGGTGCGTTTTATGAAGGGGGTGTTGACGTTGATTCTCAATGATAATGACTTACAACATTCGGGTAACTGAGTTATACGAGGAAATTGTTGTACACTGTAGACCACCAGTCTGAGATCATCTGGCTTATCACTGGTTAGCTTTTGGGGTGCATTAAGGGGGTCATTTTCATGATTTTTTTTTCGTATAATGAAACGTCATATTTAAAAAAAACAGGATATACAGATTGTTGTGTTTGAATTAAGCTGTATTATCTTCAAAAAGAATTTTGATTTCTTTAGAAATTGTGAAATAGCAGCCCCTTCTACCAAGACTTCTTCATAGTTTTTTTTATTTGCGGTACCGAAAGTATCTCAGAGATTACTGGACCGATGTGGATAAGATTTCGCACGAATATTCTTGAGAATATTTATTTTTTAACAAACGGCAGCTACTCAAATTCAAACATGAGATTTTCAACATACTTTTTCAGCTTCTTTTCTTTCAGAGAAGCACTGGATTACAGTCCTAAGAATATTCGTGCAAAATTTTATTCAAATCGGTCCACTAATCTCTGCGATATTTTCGGCACCACAAATGCTGTAATTATGAAGAAGCTATGGTACCGTTTCTTAAGATATCGAAATTCTTTTTAAACCGAATAAAACTTAATTTATAAACAACAAGGTTTGATCAACAACAATCTTGATGCTTAAATATGGCATTTCTTTGTAGAGGAAAAAATCATAAAAATAACCCTACTTTCCGACCCGTCAAGGGTACCTTTGTAACCCTTCAAAGCAGTTCTTAAAATTCTCCTCGCCCGGTGATTGCCGCGCAGAAGCAAAGGCTAAAGTCAGCTCGCGCCGTGGCGATTTCTTGTTCTGCCGGTGCTCGACAGACCGAGGGAAAGAAGGTGTGAACAACCGAATAGTCTAACAAGAAGACGGCCAAAGTCATAGATGCGCGCAAGAAGGAAGAACGAAGTCGCGCAGGGGTGCAAGTAGAACCAACGAAACTTTACATGCGTGCAAAAAGGATGAAGGAAGCTGTCCGCGCGGAGTCGAAGGAATCTGCCGATGGGAGACGGTGAGCAGGCTTTTTATTGGCGTTGGACGGGTAGGGTGACTGGCTGGTGCTAGAAAAAGGACGAAGGAAAACTTATTACACCTGTGCAAAGAAGGGACGTGGTCATCGACGCCTGCAAAAGGGAATAGTGACGTTCTACGTGCGTGGAAGAAGGATGAAGGTAGTTGTCCGCGCGGAGTCGAAGAGGACTGTTAGAGGAGGCTCGAGGCTTAAGGGGGAACACCACTGTGACGGCCGAAAAAGTAAGCCATTTTTAAGATTTTTTTTCAGGAATAATTTACAGTTTTCATAGAAAACTTTTATTATCTATCTTTAGTACGCCGTCTTAAGAGACTATACAAATATATATATAGAAAAACATCCATAAATTTTAATATATTAATTAATCTTCTAGACCTCCCCACGCAAGTTGGTCGAATGTGTAACTATGGAACAGCAGGTCCGAAATTAAATTTAATTTTTTTTTATAAACTATATGAGTGTAGTTTCCGTTGTACGTGCGGATTCTTTGATTGAAAACAAATTTTTTTAAATACGCTCGAAAAACTGTCCATCTTATTCGCGGATTTTCGAAAATTTTCTTCTAAAGCGCACCATTTTTACAAAAATAATTTGTTTAAAAAATCCGTACGTACAACGGAAACTACACTCATATAGTTTATAAAAAAAAATGAAATTTGATTTCGGACCTGCTGTTCCATAGTTACACATTCGACCAGCTTGTGTGGGGAGGTCTAGAAGATTAATTAATATATTACAATTTATGGATGTTTTTCTATTTATTTTTTGTATAGTCTCTTAAGACAGCGTACTAAAGATAAATAATAAGAATTTCTATGAAAACTGTAAATTATTCCTGAAAAATATTCTTAAAAATGGTTTACTTTTCCGGCCGTCACAGTTGTGTTCCCCCTTAAAAGGTTTCTCCTGGTTCCTATGTTGATAATAAATATAACATTTCGATATTTCAGTACTAATTGAAATTAATGGGTATTATTTCTCTTTTCTTATATTAGAAATAAAACCTCTAAGTTCAATGAAAACCACCAACTATTAAATAAGTACCCATTATTTCTACACTAACCATTAAGCAAAGATAATCAGAAACTCGTGGCCTACAGTGCAAGTGTAAGATAAAAGACTCGCGGGCAAAGCAGAGATGGGCAAGAATTTATTATAAATAAAAAACTTGGGTTCGAATAAAAGAGAAAAATTTTATTCGTTACTCGTCGAATAAAAATAAAGTATCTTTTATTCGAATACGTTATTTAGATAATGCCCAACTCTGGCGCGAAGCAACCAATAGGAATTCTAATGAATGAGAACTTCGAAAATTGCATCTATAGAAAAGGATTTAATAAAAGATCCAAACTCGGTTCATGACTGTGGGTCCCGTGAAACGTGATTGCGCTGATTCTTAATCGCGGCTCGTTCGATTGAGGATCGCCATTTGATTATCAATGACTGCACGCTCGGTGGCTGAAAGTTCCATTTTCGTAATGGCTCGTCCCTTTTGAAAAAAAAAAAAAAAAAGAAACAGAACGATACTTCGCACGTTCCTTGTATGTACACCGCGTGGCAAAGGTGGCTGACATCGAACGATACTACATGCTCCATCGAAAACCTGCGCACAGCTATTTAACAACACACACATGACATCATATTCACCAGCACATTCGTTTCATGGCAGCAGCGAGAGTAGTGGAGATCATTCGAGATAATCAAACGTGACAGGCTTGATAATGGATCGGTATAAGGCGATGGTAAAACGCGGGCGGAAATTTCATTGTTCGATCTGATTGTCAGATAGAATGCGATCTGCTGGAACCTATGATTACCCTGAACTCGTTCGATGTTGCGCTACGGACAAGAACAAAAATTCTACTCTGGTACAAAATATTCCCGCGGGAATTCACTGCGCCGTTAATCATCGTCGGTGCGGTTTTAATATTCATCGAAACGAAGTGACTGGGTACCAATGACACTCGATTAAAACTGCGGGGGGGGATGCGACCATAAACGTGTCGCTGCGTGAAATATTTCTGCTACTCCACTCCGTGTCGAAAATGAATCCATAATCCATATCGCCCTTCTCAACGACAGGGCCGGCAGAGAATTCTGACAGAAAAATCCCGATATCGCGTCGCTATGACTGTCGTAAACATCATTCACAAAAGCAGAAGAGAATGCTTTCCAGCGAAGTCGAGTTGAGTTTTCAGTTGCGTACACACGGCTGCAAGAAACCCTCGTAATGCAACCTCGTCGCGTAAATAGCTAAGAGCACAGTAATGCTATAATACAGAGTCGACTGCATAAAGGGATACACGCTATTTTCCAGGAAACTACTAGGCACAGCGACAAAAGCCTTTCCTCGTGCTTTAAATTTTAGATTAGAGAGCAGTTTGTATTTCTAGGAACCACGTTCCTCTTAGCACAGTGTATTTGAGGAAAACTGGGAGTTTCAAAAAAGAAACGAATAATATTTTGCTTTAAAATATGAAAATTGAATTTTATCGTTATTCCGGGTGGCTTTAGAGAAAATAGTATAATTTTCGAGGACATTTAAGTTACTTCTGTGACGTTATGCAACGAGGTGTGCTATAAGACACTATTGCAATATGGCTGTAAAGCCACGTTCCTACATGCGCAACATGTTTCAGAAATCCTTAAAAAGGACCGTCATTCAAACCGGTGAACATTCAAGAGGCCTTCTTATGTTCTGGGTCGCGCGTTAAGCTTCCCCGCGCGAGATATTTCCGTGGCTCAAAACTGGTATTTCGAATATATGGCACTGGTTTAAAAGAAATAGCGAAGGACAGAAAATATGTGAATGTATCCAAAATACCAGCTACATAAGTATCTCGCGTGAAAAAAAGTCCTTGCACTCGTAGGAACGTGGCTTAAGGTGACTTTGCAGTCGATTTCCTGAAAACTGAACTCTCCAGACCAAAAGATTATCCTGCATTTCGATTAATTCTCTCCCAACGAACAACTATTAGTGTAGTCAAAATTCAAGTGAACGTGACTTAAGGGGACCCTCTGGTTAAAATTTTTCCAAAAATCGATTTTTTTATATACATATATATTTTAGTAGTATAACATCCCGAGAATACCCTGGTGAATGTTTCGCACCAAAATTCGTAACGGTATATGTATACTAGGGTGGAGTGAAAAAAACTTTTTTTCGATGATCAATTTCTAATAGTGCGGAAAAGTTGTCTACTTGGCCCAATAAAACGTGTAAACAATTTCAGCCCGATCGGATAATTTCTTCTGTGTACACCAAAGGCCTTAACTTTCAAAATTTTAGTACAAAATTTAAAATTAAAAAAAAAATATATATAAAATACAAAATACATAAAAAAAAACAATTAAATTATTAAAAAAAACGAAAAAATATAAAATACAAAAAACAAGGAGCCCGACGTACAGCTACCTCCGCGTGGTTGGTTCTGGGCCACTTGTTCCGTTAGGAAAGTGAGCGAAGAGCTGCATTTTTTTATAGTTTATAGTGCCATTCCTATCGTTCCGAAACCAGCCACGGGTGTTTCTTTGCTTCATTTACGCAACAAATATAGTCTTGGGTATAAAAAAAGGTAGAATCCACCAGCTGAAGAAAGTTGCAGTTCCTTAAGTTTTGTACTAAAATTTTGAAAGTTAAGGCCTTTGGTGCACACAGAAGAAATTATCCGATCGAGCTGAATTTTTTTACACGTTTTATTGGGCCAAGTAGACAACTTTTACGCACTATTAGAATTTGATCATTGAAAAAATGTTTTTTTCACTCCACCCTAATGTATACTCTACAGTCACATAAACAATTCAAACTTCGAACACGATATTTCGAAACGGAAACCACGATTTCAGAAGATCTAACGGACTGATTCAAAAAAACCTTGAGGCATTTGATTCGCGATTGAACTCGCTATCGCAGCATCCTATAAAATAACTTTTTGAAACGCGGGATATTTTTTTATCCGCACTTTTATGCGCGAAATTACCTCGCTTTTTTTACTACTTCGTTCAAATGTGCACCAATCGTCGTAGTTTTGGTATTTTATGCCGCCACAACGGATACTGCGACAGTCATTGATATAAATTTTGTGAAATTCTTTTGATTTCGCATTTCGGACGATCCTGTGAGTAAACATCATGGTTACCGTTTGGGCATCTCTTTTGGGCAGTGCTGCACTAAGCGCCACCTAGGAAATACACCAAGACCGAAAACAGGAGACAAAAATTTTTTTCGAACCCTAAATAATGTATCGATAAATGCCAGAAACATTTTCTTAGGATATGTTATAACCTGTTCTTGTAAATAATTCACAATAATCACCCAGTTTTCTAGCGTTCTGACCGGGAGGTCCCCCTAATCTCGCGAATAACGTCTCCTTTCGAAAAGCTTCCATCGAACAATTTCGATTTATTATGCCCTTAAATCACTTTCCGCCGTGATAACCAGAGTAATTATAGAGAAATGGATTCGACAAGGGATATACGTGTAGCTGTTTTTTACCTTGCTCTTGCTTGTTCTTCTCCATCGCCATGTAAGCGATACGTCGCTCTTGAAGCTCAGGCGAAGGTATCAAGCCCGCGGAACCGGCCGCGTTGTCCTTCTGCGCCTGCCACCAGTAATGGTCGTCCTTGCTAATGATCTGCAGGATGTCGCCGGTTTTAAACGCGATCCCAGCTTGCGCGCAAGGTATCAACTCGTCCTCCAACGGGTCATAGTCAAATTGCGCTCGAACGAAAATCTGTTGATGCAGAAATATCCAGCTGTAGCCTCTCGCGCGCACTTTAAGCGCGTGTGTCGTGTGGCCGCTAATATCGGTGGTTTTGTATGAGATCGGTGGAAATGGCCGCGGGGGTATCTCTCGTTGGTGGGTATTTAAAAGTGGTATGCGACAAACGGGTCTGGGAAGAAGAGGGGAAGAAAAGAATTCAGAAGGTTAGCAGTGCGGAAAATTGGTCCGGCGATGTGGCCACCTGGGCTCGTGGGAGACTTTCGTAATTTCTCACTCGGATCACCGAGACCATTTGGGTTAATAGAGAATCACATTAATGGTAATTACTCGTGGCCCTAAAATATGGGTGGAACGTTCGTTCTACGATAGTATCGATCGCTGTTGATGCTACTTACGTTAGCTAGGCTAGCTGTTTGCAAATGAATTCAATCGCTGCGAAAAGAAGCGGGAAATGCCACATATCTAAGCGCTGGCGATAGTTGTTGCGCAGAGCAGCGTTGAATATACTCTTATTTAAATGAAGGGGGTTAGAAGTAGGAAAGATTCTGCAAGAGAATTATGCTGCTTGAGCACAGTCCATCTGTCCCTTGCTTTCTCATTGATGGCGCGACCAGTTCGGCAGCAAATAAACGTGATGCGAGAGAAGATGCTTCGTACTCGAACTTTGCATTTCGTTTTTATGTAACCAGCGATCGAAGCGTAGTACGAATTAGCCACACCGTCGATATGTCGTTAAAACACTTTACGAAAGAGGGCATGTTTATTTTACAAGTAACTTCAGAAAGATCGTAATTGTATAAATGTACATCAAGGTCTCCGCTTTGTCACTATATTCCGTGAGGAGAAACAGCAAGCGTGTGAAATTCGAAACAAGCAGTCATTCGTTCTAATTTTGAATTATGCGCTCCTTTGTCCGCTTCTGATTGTGGTGGCGTAGACGTGTTTAAATAATGGCACACATAATTTAACGAAGTAATAGAATTTCGTCGCAAGACAGTTTCGTCTTTCAAGTGCTCCGCATTTCTTCGTTGAAAACAAAAAATGCAAACAGAAGTAGTTTCATGTACAGGGTGTATTAAAAGTAGTGGACTCCGCTTTCGGAGGTGAATCTGCACCTCTGGATCGGTGGAGATTTGTAAAAAAAACTTGCCGCAAAAGTGTTTGTAACATTGAAATTTAATGTTAAAATTTTATTTTTTAACGAGTTCACTCCATGAGAAGAAAAAGAGTTCAAAAGAAGCGGCTCTACGCGCTCTACTTTTTCCGTAGAGAAACTTTAAGAATTTTTTTAAAGCAGAACACGTTGGTGTGAAAAAAAACTTTAGCATTGATTATCAATGTTATAAATAATTTTGCGGCAAGTTTTATTTTACAAATGTCCACAGATCCAGAGGTGTAGATTCACCCCTGAAAGCGGTGTCCATCACTTTTTATATACCCTGTACATATCCCAACGAACAAATTGAAATTAAGATCGGTATACAGTGACCTCTGCTTTTCATTCCATTCTGTAAAATATGTTCAAATTCTAGAGTGAAATAATTCCAGAATAATTCCGAAATGCCACTTCATAGTTTGCATAAATTCTTTGCTTAATATTCCAACCCTACCGCGGACACGAATTATCTCGCTCAACTTTAATCAATTCAAACGACGAGCCCGAATATGATCGATGGTCTTTAAACGGGACAGCTTGAAAATGAATGTTCGCATGTACCTTTGCTCACAGAATATATTGTCAGAGCACATCTTATAATTCATTTTAAATGGTGCTGGATAAAACCAGCACAGCGAGGCCGCGCTCTTCACCGTAAAATATCTCAACATTCGCGGTACAGTGTAAAACAATAAACATTGCGATGACTTCGCGTGACTCGCGACAATCGAAAAGGCAATGATCTCTGCGAAATTTCGCTCCCGTTCGTTCAGTCATCATCGAAAGACACGATTAAGTCTCCATTCGTAAAGCGTTAGTTTGATCGGCTCGCTGGTGTCGAACGAGACCGGTCGATAAAACGAAAAAAAAAAAAAAAAAAAAAAAAAGTAAAAGGAAGAGCATTTAAATCGCTGGTTTCCAAAGTCTCCTTCAGTCACCGCGGATTTTTTTACATGTACGTTTTCTCGTACACGGGTCAGAGATCGGAGAGTTCGATCGCGCTGCAGAACGAAAGTGACACGATCCCCCGTCGGGCTCGTGATGAAGATCGGCGCGACGATCGTTCGTCTAGCCGCTAGCGATACGTTTACAGACACGGGCGGTTCGACAGTTCCTCGTACTTCGTTTTAGTCATTTGATGATAAGCTGAAGCACTGGATGCTGCACAGTACACTGACACACACGTACACGCACGCACATACGCAAACACGTACACGCTTTGGGGAGGAATGCGCGATATGCAGAGTATGCAATCGGGCTCTACGTAAATGTGCGAATAAGAAACGGCGTATGGAGGGAGTAGAGTAAATGATGCACGGTGACTGTAAAACAAGTGCCATCGGAGTTGCGCGCGTATCAGTTGCAGTAGTAAACGAGTTGACGATGGTTCTTAATGGATTCAGAGGGGCGTGATGTGATGGATAAAAGTTTCGTGTTCTGTGAGACCCAGCTCTGCACGAATACTGCTCTCGACATTCTTGTGCCTGTCTCGATCCGACGCAAATCAACTATAAATTGCAACAGATTTATAGTAGCAATGTAACGTTCGCCGTGGATATCGAACGTAGACAGTGTTTCTGTTTTTTTTTTTTTAGGGGGATGTAGGATGGGGTTGGGAGAGGTGAGGGGATAAAAAGCATCTAAAGGGTATAAGCGCTAATTCGATCAATTTACTTAGGTATGGGTTGGCGAGAAAGTCTATTTGGTCTTGGCTGATTTAAATTTAATTATTAAACTCTGAAAAGATATTATTTATGGAACGTTGAAGGTGTATGGTCTGGTTTTATAAATAATAGAGAATTTATAAACAAGTGACTGGGAAATTATTTATCATTCACTGTACTTATTGAATGTCAGGGTAAAGTTGTGAATTAACACTATCTTTGATTTGAAGGAAAGTTGTGCATATTAAATTCCTTCTTCTATTTCAAAGCTCAGAAGGACTTTCTCACCAGCGGATCGCGCACTATACAGCTAATCAGAGGAACGGTAAGAGTCGTTGGAAGCAAAGTGTTGATTAAGCGTTAAGTATAAGAAGATACAATTAATCGCAGATCGGGAGACTGAAATATTCGCGCAGGCCTAGTCTCTATGCTAAATCTAAACGTGATAATTTGATAGTTCCGCAGTCATCTACGTCTCCTATGGTCGGAACGAAGTCAACTGGCCGCTCAAGGCCATCGACGGGCCGTCCCCGCCGCTTTGTTTACCTACTCCGTCGCGCGCAACTTCGATCGCTTCGTGCGAGCTCGCAGGCCCGCGGTCCTTGTCTCTCGAACAGAGATGCAAGCTGGCGCGGCGTAACAATACAGGTCGCAGCTCGGCGTTACTCGCAGTCGGGAGAGTGATTTGCGGCAGCTAGTTGACTTTGTCCCGATTATACTGACTACGAAGCTCGCACATAACATGTTTCCTGGTGATTACTGATTAAAGAGTACGCCGCGAGCATCGTAGCCCACCATCTCGTTGCATCGGCAGTAAAAGGAGGACTCTGACCCCTTTAGCACTCTAAGTGTCAAAGAGGGATGAAACGGGAGTTGCCTTTCTTAGAGGGCCTTTCTCAGACGCAACACATATATCGATACGTATCTCGTTTGAATGGCATCTAGATGCCCGACAGGATGCCA
This sequence comes from Andrena fulva, assembly GCA_946251845.1. NCBI lineage: Eukaryota > Metazoa > Arthropoda > Insecta > Hymenoptera > Andrenidae > Andrena > Andrena fulva. Next base: position 51,016,415 of record OX276329.1, on the reverse strand, counting down.
GGCGAGCAAAGTGAAGGTAAACGCGGGAAACGGGATGGCAATACAAGTGGAGGCCTACTTTTTCTGCGATGGTGTGTGGTGTGGTGGTCGAATGATCGTGCAGCATGAGTCTGAGTAAATTTCAGACTTTTATCGGCGAGGAAGTAGCTTCTTCGAGATAAGTCGATATTCAAACTCGATATTACACGCAGGGAGTGGTGGTAAGTGAACGTTTCTCAAAGGCAAGTAGTAGATCGAGGAATTAGTTCAATACTGCATACTGTCTACGTGCAATTATTGTTGAATGCACTGTTAGTGGTTGCAACACAATTCTCCAGCACACGCGTGGCAATGATGATTAAGGAGGTCGCAGAGAATCGAACACTGCAATCATGGGCGTCTGTAGACTTTTTCCCAAAGTGGAGGGGCAAGTTTGAGAAACAGTGACGGCAAAGAAAGTTCATCGAAGCCATTTCGTAGCGCCGATTTAATTAAAAATTAAAAATTGAAATTTAAAAATATTCACTCCTTTAGTATAAACTTACCCTTCGTGGTCGCACGGGGTGTTTCGCACCCCAAAAGCAATTTTCGAGTTCAAATGTCGCGCCTGTTCGACTTCCAAATGACATTTATCGCGAAAAATTTGTTCTTCTTGAATTAACAAATTTCGTCATATTAAAATTTATATTTCTAGAAAAAGACTGTGATTCTAGAACTTCTAGAATTATCACTCAAAAGTTAAAGGATTGAAAAATACGAAATCGGTAACTCAAAACTGACGCCGCGGTGCAGTGAACCCCATGTGACCAATTTGTGACCATAAGAAGGTGTGACCACGAAGGGTTCATAAAGATTTGTTTTTAAAAATAAGCTATCTTTTCTCAAGCCAGGGACGGTAACTGACCCCCTCGTCCCACCCCCATGCGGTCGCCCATGACTGCAATGGATTATGAGAAAGTTAACTGCTGGCGTATGGGCGGACACTGTTTTAGTCTCTGAACACTGGTCTCTGGTATTAAGTGCCAGTTTACTCAGACTCACAATGCACACGGTACACAATATGCGTGTGTTGAAACGTAATGTATATGGGTAGATGTATGATAAACGCATAGCCTTCTAACTACAGCAGTCCAATCACACCAGATCAAGTGGCGGTACTTACTAACACTGGCAGAGGCTTAATCCTGAACAACTAGAGCGTTGAAGAAACAGAAAAAAGGAAGATCGATTAATTAACATGTTCATCAACTTGATCTCAGGCGAATGTTCGAATTCTATGTTCTTTTCTCTTTTCTCGTTTTTTTTTCCTCTCTCGTCCTTTCCCTTTCCTTTCTTTGATACGAAATCAACGATAAAGAACACCTACGTTGGGTTGTCCGGCGCGCGTGCGAGCGCGCGCGCGTCAACGCTTCCGAGACTCACGGGCGCGCATTGTCGTGACACATGCAGCTTCCTTTCTAGCTCCACTCTCGGGCTCGCCGAGCCGTAATGGATCGTGCCCCGAACGAAGCCGATTCGTGCGAAAGTAAATCGAGCCCGTGGCTTCGCGACAGCTAAAGAACATCGCCAAGCTGCGAGAGATGGAGAACCAAAGATACGACGCGCCACGTCGCCTCGCAGGAAACACCGATTGCGTGCGCGTCGAGTGTCCAGAATGGGTTTCGGGATGCAAGAGCGTCTGGATTCGTCACAAAACAACGGTGCAAAAACTTGGACACGCAGATGCAAAAGCTCGGCGCAAGGCTCCGCCAACTGTTTAATCGGTCGGGGGATGCGGGGGAGGATGAGATCGGGGCAGTCAGAATCGATTTTCCAAAGAACGATCGAGCGATATCCTTCTTCACAAGCGTCGAGCAACGTCACAGTTTACTCACGTTCGGAGCGTACGACATCGGGCGGCAAGTTACGCCCATTTGCGGCGGATCCCCCGCGAGAGAACTTTATCGTTACAATGCGGCCTGTCACATGATCATCTCGCATACCCATGGTTCGGGACTGTACAAAAGGTGTCTAACAAAACAATCGCTACCATCCACATATAGATAATACTTCTATAGAAGAGAAAAGGAGACATTAAACGGCTGGTGTTGTGTATGTGAGTGATGGTGAAGCATTAATAGACAGACAAACATGGAGGGTCGACAATTCCTAAAGACCAGTTTCATAGTGGCAATTCCACCCTCGTCTACGTACCGATCGTGCCGATGCTTACAATCGATGAGGGACGTTACGTCGTGGAAGGATCGATACATATGGAACTGGTCCGCGCGGAGCTATTGAGGCGGGGGGCTAGGCGTCAGGAGTTCAAGCCGCACTGTTCCAGAAAACTCGCTGCGAGTTGCTTGGCCCGGGCTTTTAAACAACGCCTCGTAGGACAGTGCATGGAAATGATGGTCGAATCGCTTCCCGCGTGCATCGGAAGCTACGTTCTACTTTAAAGAGAGCTAGAGACAGAGAGAGAGAGAGAGAGAGAGTGGCAGAGAGGTGACCGGGAGAGAGGCACGGATCGGTGATGGCGGGGCAAGTAGCGGACAGTCGGGACCAAGGAAGACACGAAAATTTCTACACAGTGACATAGCAGGTACTGCACTATCGACAACTCGTCTGGTGGACTGACTGCTGCTGACGCTGCTGAGTTCTCTGCTCGATTTCCATTCGGGACTGCACTCTACCCTCGAGTGTCGGACCAGAAGGTTCCCTGTTACGGTGACAATATTCTGGCCCTGCATCTCGCAAGTGCGCAGGCAAGAAAGGACGCGCGGCGTCCAAGCAAGTATCGAACCGCGTCCAGAAATCGTGATGCACGGGTGCCGTGCGTCTCGATCCGCCGAGGGATTCTATCGGTGACGCTGGGAACGGCAAGTCGCGAAAGTGCTGCAAGTACAAGTCATGCTGAAGACAGCGTTGCTCGGGGGCCATTTTGACCATTTATAAGAAGTAAGTTACAACGATGTGAAAATAGACGTTTGCGACGTTTGCAGCACTCTCTATTCCCAAAGCCAGGTTAGTCGTCGACTTTCGTCACCGATCACGGTCCCGTCTAAATGCCCGCGATGCGTCCCCTCGAGTCGTCCCCACACAAGGGTCGAAGCTGCGCATACTCGTCGACTAGTAAGGTAGTGATGCTGACACGATGATCGGGGACAGCGACAAAACAACACAGAGACACGTAAAAGTTACCTAATTGGTTCACGCATGTTACAATAACGTGTGTGGGGGATTGGTACTTTACAAAGGATCACCGTGTGCTGGGGACAACGAACGATTCTCAACAAGTTTACGGCACGGAACTGCGAATATTGCGCCGCTGGGGGCGTCGAGTCGATCGACCCGTCGGAAACGAAACAAGAAAGGAAAAATGGTAACCAATCGGGTGGCGATCAGAGCCAACTAAAGGCGAGTAAAGAGCAACAAAGGGTAACGGCCGCTCGGTAATTTGTCCGGAACCAGATGCTGGATCAGGTTTTAGAAAACGGCTGCCGTAAACTAAGGAGTACGTGGACGTTGATCGGTGCAGGGGAGCAACATGAGTAGATCGTATGTCGGGTACATGTACGTGCGTAAACGAGAAATCGGAGGCCACAGAACGGTTGTCCGCTATCTCTATGGCAAACAGAGAGAGAAGAAAAATCACGTTGGAGGTGACGTGCGACGAATCATGGTGTTCCAGCTGTTCGTGCTTTATTATATCTTCGTACAATGGCGCCGCCACAATAACACCGCTGCTCGCTTCTGTTATCCGCCGGCGACGCTTCTGCTTTCGCGTGCAACACTATAACGGTAACAGAGACAGATCGTTTCCCAGATACAGCGCGGTACAATTTGTTCCTTATCTTTACACGAGGCGTCCGCTGGCCGAAACCCCGGGGACGCTGCGCCACTCCGTGACGGCCAAGATGTCCACCGATGACGTATCACTGGGAAGTTGGGGAAGGGTGGGCGAGAACTTAAGCGTATATCACAAGCGAGTGTGCACGGATCGTCTTACGGTTCGTAAAAATCTGGGTCGCCGTCGCGACCGTTTGAGAAGCGCGGCTTGGCAAAGTGTGAACGGGTGTATGCGTTTCGCCGCACAAAACAGGGATGATCAATAACTCCAGGAGTGGAATCGATCGACGTGCCTTTCATCTTTCACTCGTCGTACTTTTGATAGCACTTATTAAATCTACTTACGCTTCCGTGTCGTAGCTAAACAATCCCATCGACCTTCGATTCCATGTTCTAGTTGGCTCGAAATTTTACCAAATTTTACCACGTCCCCGATTTGATATGTGACATAATCTGAGGTTAGAATATAGTCTCGGTTTATTAGTTGATTTATGCCTGTTTTGTGCCCCTCCGTTTACTATTGTCGAAGCAGCGTAGTAATTATCATGGGTCAGGTGAGATTAATCGTACATACCAGAATCCATTACATTAGCACTTCTACTTACACATATAATAATCGGTAAACCTTTGAACTTCGTGTAACATTCGTATATACTTCTCTTCAACACATTTTACAACGCCTTATAAAATCTAATAAATCGATTAAGCTGTCTGTACACATGTAAACACTGGGAAACACGTGCTGAGAGAGAGAGAGAGAGAGAGAGAGAGAGAGAGAGAGAGAGAGAAATAGTGGAGATAGTCTCATGGTGTCACGGTCTCACTTTGCCGCGGCTGGCATACGTACTGCATAATGAAACGGGGCGTAAAATCGCTTAAATCAAAGGTTGAAACGGCATAAAGCTATGTACAAGTATAAACTATGTACAAACCGAGACGTAAACCTCACATTTATACGAAACGAAACTGGGATTTCAAGCTGAGTCGTCTGATGGGGTGGCAAGTTCGGTAAGTCGAAAATTCTGATTCCTTTTAGATTGATCTTTCAGTTCTTGAAACTGGAAATTTTTAAATCCTACACTGTTGATTCTGGAGTAATTGAATATACGTGTTACGTTGTCCACGCTTTATCTTCCAAGTTATAACGAATTAAAGAAAACAGTCGATCCATAAACTTTTGTAATAACTATAATACACCACCTACGAGCTTGAATTATAAAATTTTATAGAGAATAGATCTTAGTGTACTTCTATTATAAAATTATTGCTCGAACAATTTTTCTCATATTCCTTATAGTTGTAAAAAATACCGCGATAGCTTTTACCCCCGAGAACTGAAGACTGGCCAAAGGCAAGAATTAACTTACATCCGTATCGAATTCTCGAGCTCCCTTGGAAACACTCTCCTAAACCAGCGGAGCCTTGGAAAAGTATCAGAATTCGCAAGTTACCGAAATTCTAGGGTTACATCCATTTCTGCCTTCGGCGAATTGAAATTGAGAATGAAACGGGACGAGCACCGATTCGTGTCGCAGTCGAACGCGATCTAGCGTCGCGGCTGTCGAATATTCCTCGACTGCTTTCGGTTACGTATCACGTGAACGATTGACGTCTGTGTTTCAGGTACGAGGGAAGTAGAACGTTTACATTACAATCATTTTGTTACAGCGATGATCGTTGCCGCGTCCACGCGATAAACGACTGGTGGAACTCCCTGAGAACGTATTATAATAACGTGTAGGCTTGCGAAACTTAATCAGTGCAGACAGAGAACGTAAGATTTCATCGTACCTTGCTACCCTCAGCTGCATGTTCAGAAATTTTTGCAGATTCAGTGACATTCGTTGCTTACTTTGGAAGAGAATCCGCTCGTGTTGAGGATGCGTGATCACGTTGCATGATTTTTTTTATTAAGTGGGGACACTCCTACGATGCTTGATCACCCTTTGGTCAGAGCGAATTAAATCGCGCTATTGAAAGGCTCGCGACGGCATCGAAATCAGTTGCATTGTACGACGCGTCTGATCTCAGATGCAATTGCACTTCGCCATTTGTTTGAGGATCGTCGAAACTCTTTTATTCGCGATCAATGAATACCAGGTGATGCAAAATGTCTGTTTAAACATTTGTATAAAATTCGGTCATGATCAAGGATGTATGTCTCGGATGAAGAAACAAAAGGGGCTATTGAAATTAAATCTTCTATTATTTATACAGAATGATTCATGATTGTTATGTCAATACATTAAGAAATATCTCCAGCACAGTATTAAGCGAACATTTGTTAAGGCATTGTTTTCCTATTTATTCATTCAAATATCACGCTTTTTATTCCCGGATTCACCTAATACGAAAATGTCAAAACAACCGAAGTACCATTTTTTGTGACTCACTTAGAACTTGGAAAACAGAGCCTGGACGATTCAAGTTCGCTTATGATTTAGATTTACTCCGTAAAAAAATTGGACCTGCAATTAAGTGTCACTCGATAATCATCTCCAAGTAAATTACTAATCAGTGGCGGACTGGGTCTAAAAATATTGGTACCTACGACACAAAAGGGCCTTCCCACAACTATAAGGCTATCATTTAATTTTTAAGAACTAAATAAAATTTTCAAAAAATACACAAGTGCTGAAGAAGTCGAATTAAAATATTTGTGAAATAAACGCATCCTCGAGAAATGATTTAATAGAATGTAAATTTTACTTGCCTACAGTAATAATAATGGAACCTCTATTATATTCTCAAGCTATTAAAAACTAAAAAATCATCAAAATTTTTAATACATATATCGTCAGCTGCTTAAAGGGGCCCACAAAGCCCACTTGCCACCGGGCCAACTGAAACCCTGGCCGGTCCGCCACTGTTACTAATAAAAGCAAGAAAAAAATATTCTCCCCCTCGAAATGTCGATTCAGTCACCGATTCGAATATGCGTCGCGTCGTGCAGGAGATGAGTGTGATCAGAAGGCCCAACATCGTCCGCGTGTCCCGACCGACCGATCGAGCGCCATCTACCGATCCACCGGTCGGCCACGACCCGGAGGGAGATCGCGCGATATGTATGCAGTGACCAAAACCACAATGCAAGATAACTAGTATATGTATATCGATCAGAGAGGAAAGCTTCAACAATTGCAAAGATATCCTTCATGCAGGTGAGGGTATAATGAGGGGTGTAACAAAAGCTTCTTTACGACAAAAAACAACAAACAACATTCCAACATATGTTGTAATGAGAGGTGCATTCCTTACGCAGTTTGATCGCAATATTACTGTCTATCAGTACAAGGTGAACCAACCCGACGTTACGAAATAATAGAAACAAATGGGGGCAAGAGAGATAGAAAAGAGAGAAACAGTCAGGAAGAGAAAGATAAAGAAATACTTAAAGAATAACGGGGGAACAAGAGAGAAATACAAATGTCCCATTTAACTGGATCCTGCCGAGTGCTCGAAAATAAAACCGCAGCAAGAATCGCAAACGTGTGTTCAGCGATTCTGCATTCCCACGAATGAAGTAACACGTGGAACGTCCGGCAATGTAAATGCCGTCGCCACGATCCCACGAGCGGACCTCGCGATTTCCTTCGACCGTTCAAGATCACTGGTCGTCAAAATCCAAAAATTCGTGACACTGAAAGTAGCGTCTAACTAGCCGTGATTTCGAATCGTCGACCCAAGTAGCCAGTAGAGACAGGAGTGCTTAGGGTGGTCGAGTGAAATGAGACACCGTTTCATATATTTAGGTAGAAAGACAGTGAGAGTGAAAGAGAGATAGACAGATAGAGAGATCGAGAGAGATACAGAAAGGGAGTAAAAGAGAGAGGCATGCGAACGCGCCGTGGACTCGAAAGCGCCGACCAAAGCGTTTTGTTACACCGCTCGACTACTGAACTCTGCCTTCTTTTTGTCTGTCTTCCGTGGATCTCGCAGGTACGGATCACGCGGCCGCACTTAATTATCCTCTAGCAACGGGCTGTTTGCCTCGCCTCGTCGTTTCGTCTCGCGTTTCACGCGACTCACTCGTCCGAACGGGATAAGCTCGCGGAGCGGCTCGGGGAGTCCCGCCGGATCGAAATCCTCGAGCACGCTCGCGACTATTCCCGACGCCGCCACGATCTCCGTGAATCGTTGACTCACCCGATTCAGAGCCAGCCAACGAGCTAAACCGTGCGGATCTGTCCACGTGTACAACTGCATTTCCATTATTTCTGCATGTGTGTGTGTGTGTGTGTGTGTATATTTGTGATGGATGCGACCCAATTCGGCTGTGCATTTAAATGGGGAATTGGTTTGGGAGAGTCTTGGAGGCGCGATAAGTCGGAAATGTGACGAAAAGTTGCATCGTCTAGCCTGTAGCTTTCGAGGAAGCTGGCTTAGAAATTGGGCACACTTTAGTGCTCGCTCATACGGGCTATTATTACGTCACGGTGGAGTAATCATCGTGATATGGCTCTGAAAGTAATTCAACGCATTTTTATGTACTTGCTGGGGATTGGATACTTTGATGAGCGGTGAACTGTTTCGAGGGGAACTCGACTCCTGGGTGTCCAGGAAGGGGCCATTTTAAATAGTCCATTAGTTAGCAAAGTATTGCATCAGTGGCACGCGAATATGCGTCGAATTATTTTGATAAGCGTAATGTGATGTACGCTCCGTCGAAATGCGATGGACTGCATGGGGGACCATTGAAGTGCCATTGTTAAGCACGTGACCTAACGAATTTTCAAAGCCAGTCCCATCGAAAGCGAAGCTGACCGTTTGATACAAATTTTGTCTTACAGCTTTGACTTATTCTGAGCGGAGAATTTGATCGACTACGTTGTGATTCACTCTACAACTTGCTGGTATAAGTATTCTATGCTAAATCACGCGTCACTTGACATCGTAGTATTTTTTTTTCTCCGAGACTGCATTTGTTTATAGTATCGAGGGTCTAATCTGTGCAGAATTCGAATTCAGTATTTTTATAAACGAAAATAAAATTCTTAGAATTAGTAAAATGTGTCGGCAGGCGTGCCTTTAATGCGACATAATATTGCAAATTGATAAATGCATTTAAATCCCGTTTTACTGATATTTATAAAATGTTTTCATATTTCAAAAGTGGATACTTCAAACGGGAAAAATTCAAGCACTTCGGCAATAACAGTGTCGTTCGATTAAAAGTAATTTCCGCTGCGCGGATGATCGATATTATTTATTAAACTGATAAGCAGTCATAATATCCCGACGTTTAATTGGAATACACGCGTTTTCAACTCGCAAACGAATATTCTTAATATTATTTTTAAATAAATTGAACGCGATATTTGATCCCCTCGATATTATTCCAGATAGATAGCTGGAAATTTTGCGCAGATTATATCTCAGAATCACCAATAAATGCTGCAGGCTCCGGAAGAATTTACAAATAACTATGAGGCATTTAGGCGTGCACTTTAATACAGAATAACTTGCAAGCCAATGTATTATGCGATGCTGGGTATTATTGGAAATAATTAATACATTAAATAACTTTCACGTCTCTACGTGTTTTAACATTTTTGGAGCTTGAAATACGAATGAATTGTTCATTCGAGGATAAAGACAACAAAATTTAACAGAAACTTCGTGGAGAATGCAATAAACGATTAAGAAAATAATTTAAATAAATAAGCCGTATGAGTTAGGGCTCTTACTTTTCGCGGGTTTCCGGTTACCCGGGTACCTGGTGAACCGGGTCCTACCCGGGTTTGCGGGTAATACGGTTACGATTACCCGATACTCGTGTTATACGTGTAATCGACGAAATACCGGTTATTGCAGTGGATCATAACAAACCTCTTATTATACCTTTTTGTTTCATGAATATTGTTAGTTATAAATTATTAGTAATATTGCAAGTTGCTTCTGCGCTGTCATCCTCAGTTTTTGAGAAATTCGATTTTGAAAAAAAACTGCAAATTTGCGCAAACAGTAATGAATAACTATTACTGTCTCGACACTAAAGATGTTCAACGTTGAAAATTTGCAGTTTTTTTTTTTCAAAATCGAATTTCTCAAGAACTGAGGATGATGGCGTCAAACGGTTTGCGGATTCGTTTTCAGCGCTCCAAAACATATAAGAAACGGCTATTAAATGTTACAAGTCCAGATGGCTGTCGAACTGTGTTACCCGTATCATACGGGTATCGAGTACCCGTAACTGTATTCCCCGCAGACCCGGGTAGCGCCCGGGTACCCGGGTATCAAGAGCCCTAGTATGAGTAATCGTTAGTAAACAGTTATTAAAAATGGTTTCTTCTAAAAGCTGTGTCTAAAGCGTTAACCCAGCACCGACATGTTGTGGCAAGACACTAAAAAAGCGGGAGAAGATTACCTTTGCGTTAAATATCTGTTTTTGTCTCAAGATTATCTTTTCCCATGGCTGCTCGTGATAAAGACGTTAAACAACGAATATACTCGATGTAAATATATATATATCTATATACCGTATACTTGAAGCGAAAGAAGGGATGATGGGATACACTGTGAATTTCTGTGTTAATTTCTGTGCGTTGTAAAGTTTTGCAAGATGTAAGTAATCCGCCGAATTATCCATAGGACTGTATCGTAGATAGAGACTGTCATTTAGGAAATTTGCTAACTCAAACCGAGCAGCATTCCTACTCGCGCTGATCGGTAGTCGATCTCGCGAACCGCTGTTCGTAATTTCGTAACACAATCTCAGCAGATAAACGTTCATCCACACTTTCCAGATCAGCAATCGCAAGGTTATCGAGTAGAAAACGAGAATACTACCGGGAACTCGCAACTGCAAAATCTTTACTTAGCACCGACGCGATCGTCACGAATTGCAGACCATTGCCGGAAAAAGAAGCAGGTTACTCTTCCGCATATTCGTAAAAATGAATCTCACGGGGCAATAGTTCGTGTAACACCAATGTATATATATATATATATATATATATATATGCACTCTGAAATAACATCTCTATTAAGCTGAAAAGAGTGAGTAACTTTGGTATTTTCGCGCGCTACAGTTACCGTTTCAAGCCGCGTAGAGAGGAAAACTGAATAGCGTTTCCACGACCAAACAGACCGTTTTTTCCCCCTCGATTATCCATAGTTTGTTAAATTTCTCCTTCTGCTCCGCAGTCCTCTCTTCGGTACGTGAAACGGCACATCAGTCCGCGAGTTTTGGTTGAAAGATCGGTTTGAATTTCTGCTCGTGTTTGCTCAAGTAATGTAGCATCTCGTGATCAATGTGTAGGCGTAGATGTGCAAACTCTGAATGTACATGCCCGGGAAACACGTGAAAACCATCTTCTATCGGCTTCGCTTAATTGAACATCGGATACGCATCGAAACACAGGTGGATATCACCGAACGGAAGCTTGCCGCCGTCCGGCCGGAAGCGGCATTTAGTACGGCGGAGGGGAGCGTTAAACTCACGCCGTGTTCTCTTCAGAGTTCGTTAGCAAGATATTGAAAAACTCATTTGCAAGGCAGAAACTGTTCGAATAAATCCTAACTGGCTTAATTTCGAGGGTCTGCATCTTGATCTACATACTACGTGCTCGGTTTTACTGGATTTGTGGTAGGCAGAAAAGCGCGCTCGGTATTATAGTTAAGGGGGTATTATTGTGTAGAAGGCCAATTTTTTACCTTTTTTTTTTTGGTGACGACGCACATAAAACTACACAGATTTTACCGATGTGCATTATTCATACGTTTTTATTAATATTTCAGTCATTTGTGAGAAACATTTCGGCCCTATATAATAATAATTAATCAAGATATGGGATTTTCTCAAAACAGTGTTTTTCATGACAGTGTACAGGTTATCTCAACTTCTAGTTGACCAATCTGGTTCATCTTTTCCGTACACCTTCAGAAAACTTATAATTCCGACTGGTAGCTTCTGCTCCGAGGATAGAAGATCTCGTCTCTCTAGACGAGAATACCCCCTTAATGTCACTTTCTTAATGAAGGAAATTACGAATTTTAAAATTGGTTTCTTGAGTGGTCATCTTCATAGATTGTTTGTGTAAATAAAAACTTTGAATAAGAAATCCACGAAAAGACACTTTATTTTTATTTGTTATTTAATGGGCTAGATTAAGTAAGGTAATCAATAAATAATGAACCAAAGTGATTTTAATTTCTATTCGTTATCTAAAGGTTTTATCTTTAGTTTTTGGTAAGAAATGCCACTAATTTGATGTCTAAATTAAAAAGTCAAGTGTAGGTAATAAAACTTGAAATTCAACTTCGAAGAAGACACCAATTCATTCGGGAAAACATTTTTCAGAATTATCATATGTGTCGCGTAAAATATTATTTTACCGGTGGGTAAATTTGAATGGTTAATAAAAACAATTATTACCAAGCACCACTTGGAAATTCGTTTACAATTATTTACAAGCAGAAGTTGTACTTATATGATGCAACGAAACCAATACTGTAGGTCTGCAAGCGGATGCTTACGATTCAAATTGACGTTTAATCTTTCGAACGCCTTAAGAAAGTAAATTGCGGTGCCGCCGTCTTTCGAGACATCGAAATCGAAGAGCAACCTTTTGCATAAAGCGACTGCGTCGACCCAGTTTCGCTTCTTTTAGCAATTCAATCTCCAACACATCGAAATTCGATAAAGTTCCATCATCTCTTAATACTTATCCATTCATGAAATTCACATTTATTCGTTTCATTCTACCATGTTTACGGGATACCAAGAGCCTGCGGGAGTCTCGATGCCAACGAAATATGAGGTGGAGCCATAAGTAATTTCTGATTGATATTTCTTTCGTATTTGTTGCTATCTATGTCTACCGTTAAACTACGACGAGCTTGCTACCAAAAAGACGAAAGCATAAGAAGCCTGCGTGGGCAGAGGATCTGTTTTCACGGGAATGCAACATTTCCCCATCTTAGCATTCAAATATTCAGGGATTATATTTATAATATTACTACGTCCTGTGTGTCTTGAAGCGAGAGTGTCGCCTATTTTAAGTTACTACCCAACATTTTGGACGGAACAAGGTTTCTAAAAGGACTTACTTCTTTTCAGTCCCTTAAACAGTCCTTAAACAATGTTTCACGCTGACCTCGCCAGCTAGAGCCTATGATCTTACAATACGAATGAATAAATATGCAAAAATGCCAGAAATTACCTAGGTCTCGGCCTAACATTTCCCTGAAACCTAGAAGCTGACCGGTTGTCTACAGATTAGAGCCAGGAGGAAGTATTACACCTCTTGTAAATCGAGTATCAAGATTTCTAAACGTGTCATCTACAATTCTTTAGCATTCTAGTATATACTAATCTCTCTGAATAGGTGGCAGATTTCGCGAGGACAGTATCAGGGCCCACTACCAAGAAGAGGAGAAAGTTACAATATCCCTCGTGACATAGCACACCTTTTCTTCGCTAAACACAGAATAATATGGAAGCAGTTCGTACACAATTTACTAGTAGAATTCTTTTCTCAACAAAAGGGAGCTTCTAGAGTTCTAAATTAAATGACACACGAGAGTTGTATATTAGGCATATATGACGAAGTTCCATTAACTTAATTCCTACAGTCTTCTCTACATGTTAATGTTATAGTTAGAATTGAATTCCTGTATAGAAAGTTTTGCTTGCAAGCATTATACACTCTACTTGTCAAACTTTCAACACTGTATGTAACATGCAATGCTATATACAAGGCGGTAATTTAAGAACTCTTTAGCCTACTGTTTCAATTGCAATCGGAGAACATTATAGACAGCAGTTATTTCAGTAATAGCACCACTGGAATCTAATCCTTAAATTAATCGTCCGCCCTCGCGCAAACAGTCGGGTGGAAACTTGTGGATTCCAAGCGTAAAGTTTCAGTTCGATCCAGCCGAGAGAGCTCGAGCGATGACAGCGTGAGATTTTACAATCGGAAGTTCGATGTTAAATTCGGGCCCGGGGAGCTGGCGCTAACAGGTAACACTATTGACACTACGAAGACACTGGCTAATTGTTTAACCGCGGATGTATTCCGAGGTGAATCAAAACACAGACGCTCCCGTGCACAAAGTGCAGGGTAAGCCACCGCGCGAACCGCCCCCTTTCACGTTAAGCCATCTGCGGAACTTGGCGCGCAGCTATGTGTGTATAAATTACGAACTATTAAGAGAACTCCCAAAGTTCAGATCTAATTCCATTCCGACCGTACTCGATTACCAATGTGCAGATTAAGCGCGTGAAGGATCCTCGAGTATCGTGAGAAATCAAGCGTACCTGACGTCCTAGAAGCCATCAAGCGAACGCGCTGCGCATTGCTTTTACGTAAAAGACTGTTCGATTAACTTCGAAGTCTTTATACAATTTTTTTTTACTAATACATTGTTTCGGACGTCAGTGACGCAGGAGTCTGGGGATGTGGTTCCTCAGAAGTGGCTTTTTAAGGAAGCATTTTCTAGAAGTTTCATTGCGATTGCTTGTTTAATCTCAAGTTATATAAATATGTAAATTAGCTGAGTATTAGGAGGCTGATGATTGCTAACGTCTAATTCATTCTAGGGTAGATTGGATAGATCTTAGGCATTCTTATTGGCCGAGGGAAAGGCCACTTAAATTAGTGTAATATTCCTACAGACCGGGAAGTGTCAATATTAACAGAGGTGTACACCCAGCAGTGATAATATTCGTTCCTAAGTGCAAGTCTGAAGAATATTTCGAGGCCACTCTAACTTTTCCTTACAGCGGTTTATTAAACTACATTGCATTGAGGATCTAAAGCTGGTTATACGTACGCTGCTCACATCGCGGCTGATTTATAGATCACAGTGTTTTCTATGTCAGAATTAATAATGTGACTAGCATCGTCGGTAAATTATACATTTACCATTCTGTATAGCTATTAAATGGTAAAATCGGACCTGAATATTCATCGAACCGCGACTAATGGTATTATTTATGAGATTCCACGGGAAGAATCGTATTTATATAAAAGAAGAAGCAATGAGGAATGAACATTAAACTTTAGATTTCAATATCGATTAATGTATAATGTATATAGAGTCGATTGCATCGAATAGTATAATGAGATAGAAACTAAATTGACTACATAGAATAAATATGTTTTTTACTTTTGCAAAATTAAACCTGTGCATGCAGCAGGTATTCAAAATTGACTTTCCAAATCACGAACTCTGGCAAGGAAAATTTGACGGCATTTTATCGAGCTACTTTTTCGTACGTCGTCGGTTTTAATACGTTAGGTAGATCTGTGTGACGCAAAATATTTCAAAGTAATAAAGGTAAATTGGCACTGGGTCACTTTTCAGCATGCAATCTTAAATAAATTATAATTTGAAGACGAGAAAATGATGCTACATATATTTCTCACGACCCAATTTTTTTAGTCTGCGTGTTTATTAAATGTCCTTTGATTATATACCTACTTTCCTGATATAATACAAGTCAAGCATAAGAAACACAACTCTATAAATTTATCCAACACATCTCTCTAAAATTAGCGTACGTCCATAATCCTTCTTTCCCTTTCCTACAACTCCCTAAACAGTTGCCACTTAATCGTAGGCTTCAACAAAACTGGCAAGAAGATCGTCAAAAAGATATTAACACCTCTGAGATCGCACTTGGAACATTCCTACTAATATCTGCAAGGAACTTAAGATTGCACTCCGATGAAACTGAAATGGTCGGACTAATCAAAGTATAACACTGACATAATTACCTAACAACACGTTACTGGCGGAGATTCTTTATAACTGCCCGAAGGCAGAAGGAGGATCCATGCGCTCCTACCCAGCGAATCAATTTTAATGTCTACTTGAACCTGGTACCGATAAAGCTACGAAGACCTATCAGCGACTTATCGATATCATCTTAAGATTTACGCGACCTAAGAGCCGATAACGGGTTGAGCCGTCGCTTGGGCGTGCTCTCGGTGGAAGAGGAGGCGCTCTTGTTTTTAGAAGGCTTAGACTTACTCTTCTCCTTGCTCGTCGTAGCCGAAGAGGTTTTCACTGGTTTCCCGGGCTTACTTGCAACAGTGCCAGAGCCAGTGCTCGTAGACACTGTCGCCTGTGTGGATTTATTTACTGTAGCGGGAGGCTGGGATAGGGTTTCGGTTTTAGGGCTTACTTGTACCTCACAGGGTGGTGGTGCGCTCCTGTAAGACGGCACGATTTTGAAGGTCACCGATCCTCGTGCTTCGCGCTGCAACAGAAAGCAACGTCGTTAACGAATAGCGCACGGGTCTCGATTTACAATATTTCAGTCAGCGAAGGCTTAGTCGTTCGAAGGTGTTTCGTTTTATCTGCTGCAATCGCGTACACATGAATTCACGAATATGAGTTATTGGGGTTAGACCACCTTGGCCAGGTCAAGAGATACCACATCTTTGGGTATTTATTTCTAAGTGCTTTTGTCAAGGTACTTCTTGACCCAAGGTGGTCTAACCCATTAAGGGGACTAGGCAGTCGAAAAATCGAATTTGTTTATTGTATTTTCCGAAAGTACTATCTTCTCTGAATAAAATGCCGGTTGGTTTATATTGAAATTCGTAAAATTGTTGATTTGGTGGCGAAAAAGGTCAAGCGGTAACTTATACCGCCGCCTTTGCCCAGACACTTTAAACGCGTTTTTCTCGAATCTTTTTTTCTTTTGGTTTTGCCGTATTCGCGAATGAACGGAGGTTCGGATCAGGGTTGCCAGGGATTGTCTGTGGCGCAACGCCTACAGGAGTGGTGGTAATGTATGCGTGAACTGACGCCAGCGCCAAGGCAACCAAGTGGCCCCAACGCGAAGCCAACCACGGCCAACCAGCGTCGACAATCTATTTCCCGGCGACGCTGGTTGGCCGTGGTTGGCTTCGCGTTGGGGCCACTTGGCTGCCTTGGCGCTAGCGTCAGTTCACGCACACATTGCCACCACTCCTGTAGGTGTTGCGCCACAAACAATCCCTGGCAACTCTGGTTCAGATCGACTTGAAAAAAATTACAGGACGTGTGAAATATGTGTTATTCCACGCGGAACCTCTGATATAGTCCATAGAAAAAATTTCGATTTTTTTACCTCGAAATACCCAAGTACCCCATTAAGGCTTGCTAGCTTGTCTTATTCGACTCTTTCATTATGCCAATTTAGTAAACTAATGAACACTAAAATAATTCGACATATCAGATGTAATTCTCCAGCCCTGATCACAAAATAGCGGTAATTCTTTGACAGCATTATTTTTCGTCTCGAGTTAGAAAGTCAAGAGTAAAACGTCAGATTGTCTCATGTAATTATTAATCTATTCAAACACATCAAATGAAAAACTGCAATCAACATAATTAAAGTGATTGCAATTTTAGGGGAAGGCTAGTTGTACTCACGAGTATCTTTTGCAAGGCATTGACAGATTGATTGGCGACAGGTATCCCGTTTATTTCTCTGATCTCGTCACCGACGTGAAGGGTCGCTTGTCTGTGTATCATGCCACCGTGCATAATTCGTGCTACCACACATTTCCCATCTTCATTCATTTTCAGAGTGATTCCCTGCAAGCAGACAAACAATTTTACGCTTTCATCGCGTTCCCCTCGCTGTATTTCGATTTATCTACGTGGTACAGTACTGGAAATATTTATTGCATCATTTCTCCTTAGCACAGGAAAATATGATTGCAAAATTTATTTCTTCCAGAAATCTGCAGCTCGCTATCTTAGCCAAAATAAGTTGAATCCTTTTACAATCATATTGTTGTGAAAATTCTGCCTGCTACGATGCACTAAATATTCCCAGTACTGTATAGTGGGTTCAGTGGGACAGTCAAGTCTCACTAGCCATAATTCGAACTGCCTTACCATTGGCTCATCAGTGTTCTTCTGGAACTGGACCAGTCTGACGCGCGTCACATTTTCGAGGTCTAGTTCACCGTTCTGTCCCTCGAGATCGTCGCCTCCATTTAGGTATGGAAGAAGAGGCGGTGGTGTTACTCTGGTGGCTTCCTCGCCATAGACTTCGTGCCCGGCTACGTCATGCGCTTGCAAAAGCGCCTGAAACAAACGGGGTTTCGAGTTAAACACTTTATATTACTACTGCTAGACTTTCATATTGTAGTAGGCTCGCGTCGCGGCAGACACGGCATTGCCAGACGAGCGCTGCAAGGCACAGAGAGTTGCCAGAGAAGTGTTGCTAGGCGGTTAGCCGGGAGAACTGCGCGGCCGAGAGTAGTCTGCGTCGAGGCGAGTAGCGAGACACATTATATGTACACCTCTTTTGTAACGAACTCAGAATATATATATATCTATTTCACTTTTGCCCAACAATATTTATAAATTGTCAAAACGAATGAAACGACGCAGAAGTATTTCCTAACGATTCTATAGGCCACGTTTTTAACATAGACTATACAAAATGTTTATGACAGTGTTTCCCAACCTTTTCCGAGTCGCGATCCCCATTTATAATATTGAAATAACCCGCGGCAAAGAAAACGCATTAGAATAGGTATTTCAGAATACAATTCTAACTTAACAATATTAAAAATAACCCCAAACACTTCGCGACCCACCGATTGGGAATCAGTGGTTTATGATTTTAAAACACTTTTGAAACTCCGTAATAAATGTAGGAGCGAGACAAATTTTCGAAAACGGTTCTACATAGAAATCCTGCTGATCTAAATTGCACGTCAAGTTGGGACATTTCGGGGCAACAGTTGGGAACAGGAGTTCGGAGCAGTTGAAATAGAGGAATAGTTTTGCAAGCATTGAAAAGCTGCAGCCTATGCGATAATACCTTTTACGCACGGGAATATCTTTGTAGTAAAAAAAACTGTACAACTTTCCGCAACACGTGGAGCATTCGTCATATTTTTTACACTGAAGTACTGGAAGTACGTGTGCACAACATGGCGTGCAGGTGGCCGGGAAATAAGCTCACAAGTTGTAATTTTGGATATTTATTGCTGTACGATGTACCAGCAATATTCGCGAAGGGTGGCTATTGGGAAATAAATCAATCTTGTGCTTGCAACATAGTTGGAATAAATTATAAAATCAATTACGTCGAAGGCTAATAACAAGGGCTATTAAGCAGCGAACGAAGCTCGACTGCAATACGTCGCGGTGATTTGTTTGCACGGTATGCATGTCGGTGACTTAGGCTCCTAAAAAGATAGAATTCTGAAACAGATGTAGTTGTTACATTGCTCGAGTAGGGTAAACTGCACTAATGCTGGCACTGCGCTAATCGTTGGCACATCTGATTAAAAAGTCAAATATTAAAAAGTGCAAGCTTAGAAGGTACTTTTTTACAATTTCTTATTTTTCTTTCATCACAACACTGCAAAGCCCAGTAGTTGAACTACACATTTTACATCCGGCAACACCGCAAAGTGGGACAAAGGCCCACTAAAGTGGCCCCTAGACGGTTAATATTATTGCGCAATACTGAATATCAAATATTGCGCAACAATATTGACCGTCTACGAATAATATTGTAAGGTTGTACAATATATTGTGTGCATCAAAAAGGTTTCGATTTTTATCGTGCCGTATGGAATAGACTGCATCAGCTGTGGGCAGCATTGCGCAATATCAGTTCAGTTCTGACCCCAGCGTCGTGCAGCGAATGCCTTCGCGAGTTAAAAACATGCCTACGAAAGCAAAAGAAAACGAGAGACGATTTATTTCAGACGTCGTTCAAGTATATCATGCTTTACCGGCTTTGTGGGATGTCAAGAGCAAGGATTACAGCCAGAGCCGTCTTAACAGCGTAGTAGACCCTGAGCAACGCAATGCACTGGCACCCATGCCCACCCATGGGAATAAAAGTGTTAACGATACAAAACGAAATGAATGTTTAAGCATGGAAAGCATACCGCGAGGCGAAAATTAATCAACACAAACTTTCAAGCAGTTTAATATAAGCCTTGAAAAAGAAGATTTTATTTGATGCGTTTATTTAAGAGATGCGTTAAGGATGTAATAAACAAGCCTCGAAAAACGCAAAGTGCCATTGCCGTACTTTGCAGGCTGTTTATTATTTTTAAAAAAAAATTTATGCCTTAAAATCAGACTTCGCCAGTGTACATCCCTACCCAGGTACCAACGAGTCAAGAGCTTCCCAAGAACACCCCATTGGGACAATGGTACGTGACATATCTGAAGTGTAACAATAAACTCTATTCCACAATCGCATAAAAATACTTTCACTCCTTCCACCAACCCCCATTGCCTACAAATCCTTCCAATAACAACTGTTCCGTATAATTACGAAACGGTAACACTACCACCTATCGCCTACCAAGTGATCCCCATTTCCCTCTTCGCTCTAAACAAAAAAATAGAGAGAAAGAAAAGAGAGCAACTCGCAAGTGGTAAGAATAGTAGGCGCAACTGCTCTTTTGAGCGCCGATTTTTCCACCCCGGTCGTCGACACGTTCAGTGGCTCCTAAGCCCCCGCGTCGAGCACCCTAATGAGAGAAAAGTCACGTCGGTTGACTCGAATGCGGCAGGGCGCGGAGCGCGGCGGGTGCAAGTGGAGACAGCTCGTACTGCAACAACGTACGATATGGCATGCAGTGCGAACTGGTACGCTGCGAAGTGTCGGAATAATTCGCTGGAATGGTGCCAGTGTCTGAAGAGCCGTGCGCTGGTGGGGCCGTTTCGAATTCCTGCAGCGGTGGCAGGTCAACCTGGGGAAATCTTCCTGGTTGTGGGGCACTTCACACGGCTGCGCGCGGCCGTGTACGCGTTAGGAAAAGAAACCCCCCCCTCGTCAGACAGCGGCGCGATAGGCGGAACAGAAGGGAATGTGAGTGCGGGGCGAGATACGTACGGCCGTGAGGCTTGGCTAACTTGAAATCGAGCCAAAATCGTCACATGGCTCGCATTGATAGCCGCGCCACGTTTCTATTTCCCCTGTACCGCGGACGTCTAATCTATATGTAAATCCCACTTGCGGCGGCGAGCGTGGACGGAGTGAAACGCGGCGGGGGTGTGCGCGCGGATATCGGGGCAATTTTAACCGTGATTCTCCGGGGGCGACGGGAACTGCGCGCGCGGATTATGAGGAACAAACGGGGGAAGAAAATTGGCGATACCGATAATGGAAAGTAAGTGTAATGGGCGATTTCTCTACCGGCCGAACAGTGGTTTCAGGTGAATGAATATTATTCGCGTGGGAGAACGGATGCGGGAATTCCGATAAGGTGGATACATCCTGATGATCGAGTATTCTCTTTGTATTATTGAAGGATGGTCTTTAGTAATTGTAATGGGGAGTTATTGTTGGAATATCTCTCGAGTGAATTATATTATCATTGACTTGTCACTTGACAATTGGGCCAAGTTCTGCTGAAAGGTACCCTCGATGATCTGAAATTGAGTTTTAGTTTGACGATTTTAATTATTGTTACAGGAAAGTAGCTTTATTTCTATTGGGTATGTTTTATTTCTTGCTGCTGTTTTGTATTGTTTTTTAATGGGATATTTAATAGTGAGTGGTGTAATTAATATTATTTTAAATTTTCTGGAGCTTTTGTTCTTTAAGCCTAAAATGGAACTATGGCTTGGTAATTTGAATAATTGTATGATATAAGAGTTGTTCTATGGGTTGGTAATGTTGGGCAAACTGAAGATCCGAAAATTCTGGGATCCGTGTAATTTTTTGTCATTTTCGGGATTGGTAGGTTTCTGCATAACTTGGCAATTTTCCCCAATTCTTCCTAGCCGCAGATTAGAACGACTCTTTTTTTTAATGCCATTTTTAAGTACCTGCATGATTTTCATGCACTAATCTCCTAAAAGATATTTTCGCAATAAAATAGGTTAATCAACTAAGCAGTACAAACTTCAAATAATTCAACATTTTCACAAGATCCATGCAGCATATATTTCCCCTTGTGCATCTATATATGGAAAAAACCTTCGCAAACAATTTATCCGGAATCCTTCAAAGTTCAAAGTGATTTTTAGCCCGATCAGAAACATCTACTGAAAGGGAACACGTGCGCTAAGATGTCGCGCGAGACGAACTAACAGTTTCCAATTGAAAGGCGAAAAATGACGTGTCCCGGTTCGATAGCATTCCCCGGTGGCATTAACGTCGTTTAATTACGGCAACCCCATCGGCTATTCATTAATTAGATACCGCTAGCTTGTCAGGCAAGTGACGTCCATTAACCGTTCTCCGGCTTGAAAACCGAGCGAAATGAGGAAAACAATGAGTGCCAGTCGGGTTCGATCTCGCTGGATACTCGACTTTCATTTTTCCCTTGACAAATTAGAATTCCTTCCGCGGTGATCGCTAGACATGTTTTATCCTTCAATCTACTCCCAGCCTACCTAATTACTTTCGTCCCCTTAAGCTTGCAATCTTATCCGTTTTTACAAGCTTTTATTATTCCTTTATTCCACTGTGAATACATATATATATATATTTTATATCACTGATCCTCCAAGGCAAGGACTTTATTAAAGCAAACCTTAGAAAATGATATGTACTTAGAATTTGCATTGAATATGGTTAGGTTAAAAGAAGATTGAATTACCTCGTTCTTATTAAATTCCTGCACTATGAAAATGAGGGGAAGCCAGAAAAAAGGGTTTCTCAGTTTTCTACTGCTGATGGCGCGTTTACACCAAGGCGAAGACGAACAAAAACATTGTTCGCGAACGTTTTCGCCTGTTTTTTTCGCCAATGTTTTTGTTCGTGTTCGCCTTGGTGTAAACGCGGCATGAGGCAGATTCTCAACGGAGAAGGCAATTACGTTGTAATGTAATCTCGACACCTATCTGTTTACACCAAAGTAATTTTCCTTAATTATATCGACATGTCAGAAAACTTTGCTTAAGAATTGTTCCTGAGATGTTACAAACATTATTAAAGAGGAAACGTTCCTGGTAACATATGCGTGCTATTTCTTAGAATTCCATTAGCCGGGAATCTTTTCGCGGTGGTCCACGGATTGACAATTCAAACGGAATTAGAACCGGGAATTATTTGAATTTTGAATAACGTTTAGGGGTATTACCGCCAGAGTGGGGAAGCGACCGCAGTCGTTCGAGGCCCGCGTTCGCGCATCGATGAGCCAGTTAGCGAATTTGAGGGTAAAATAATATTATTCGATGCAAATGTTGGCATAATGTAACCACCGCGGTGGTATCGGCTCGCAGCCGGAAGCTAACTCGCCGGTTCAACGAACCCACTCATCGTTCAGCCAACATCTCTAAATTACAACAACCCTTCTTTTCGATACAATCGACAATAATTCGAGCGATTAGAATCGATAATTAATAAAAATCTGCGCGAATCATACAAAGGTAATCAATCTACCATCCACCAAATTGCTCCGTGTATTCCAGATCGGCGGAGCTTTTAGAAACTATGAGTTTCGATCGCTATTTTTACCGGGGACCATTTATCTGCGTACTCGTAATTCCTCTTAATCCATTTACGCGCGAGCACAAGAGAAAGATAAAGCGAGGGAGCTTTAATTTATAACCGTGCCGTTTGGAAACGTTTTCAGTGCCTTTCATTAAAAACTACGCGCAGAATTAAATACTGAAATTTCGCGCGACACACCCTGCCTCGCGCCCCTTCGCGGGCTATCGTCCTTCTCTTCGCGAGTGCGATAAATCCTAGTCTCGCTACCATCAAAATCACGACGCATTGGA
This sequence comes from Andrena fulva, assembly GCA_946251845.1. Lineage (NCBI taxonomy): Eukaryota > Metazoa > Arthropoda > Insecta > Hymenoptera > Andrenidae > Andrena > Andrena fulva. The sequence continues at coordinate 50,992,943 of OX276329.1, read as the reverse complement.
AGGAAGTGTTGCGCCTTAGCTTCGCTAATGGCGTCGCTAGGGGATGAAATGTTTCTTCGGGCCGCGTCGATTCCGTTTGTTTCGCAGCGTGATTCGTACACGCTGGAGAAATGTATTACACGAAAATCCGACGCGCGAGGGTGGAGGAACTAGTTGTTTCGAGGTGCGCCGTGAGAAATGTACACCGAGCAACGATAGATGTCGAGCAATATTGCTTCTCGGGGCCGTAAGGGAAACGCCGAGACGGGAACCGAGTGCCACGGCGACTTCGATGTATGCGTAAAAATTGCGCTTGGGTCCCGCGTGACATACGGGTACCATCCGCCTTGCCAAGGGCCATTGATTTTTCCCCGATTTATTTCACCGAAGCTGTTTCACCGAGGTCCGCTGCAATTACAGCTTTGAAGCTTCTCGCATGTTTGGCAGGAGCATCTCACGCACGCGGCGTAATATTGCTACCGAATGTTTGCGGGAACATTAGAGTTTACCTAATGGGGATAGCCGGTGCCATTTTGGTGGACTAAGGGACATCGCTCAATTGTTGACACGCCCATTTTGACGAGATTTGCGGAGATTATAGTTGCTGAAAAAATATTGGTCGCGGATTTTTTTTTATCGGCAAACGTTCGTAGCTAGGGGCTGAATGCAGCCCCCACAAAGTTGGGGGTGAAAATCACGTTTGCCCCGACATCTCGGAAACGATGCACTGTAGAAGAAAATCTCTTTGACGGAAATGATGTATTTTTTTTTAACAAATTTAGCCACGTATTCAGATTCAGTGAGTAGATACTACTTTTTAGTAGATTGTTTAAACAAATTGGCGTACTACGAATCTGATTTAGGTGGCTGAATTTGTAATAAAAAATACAGTGTGTTCGGCGAGAAGATTCTTCAGAATAGTGCATAGTTTCTAAGATATTGGGGCAAACGTGTTTTTCACCCCAATTTTGAGGGCTAATTTCACCCCCTGGATATTGGATATGGACATTTGTAGGTAAATAGATACGTGTCGAATATTATTTAAAAATCTATAATCCACATTCTACGTAAATCTCATCAAAATCGGCGTGTAAATTGGGTGATATCCCTTTGTAATTTTGATAAACATTTTTACGTTGCTTTCTTTGGACTAACAGGTGAAAGCAAACGACGCATTTCTTCCAATTTTAATGCTAGCTTCCACATGACTGAAGTTATAAAAAAGTTTTTCAGATACACGTTTTATGGTTTTAAATGTAACAAGGAACTCAAAAAATGATTCTTATCAGCAATATTCTGAAAAACATCTAAATCTTTGTAGACAGAAGCGTGTGATTTTCGCTTTGAATTTACAATCAGCGATAACTGTGTGTTTCATCCCGATGTTTCGTGTATATTGATAATGAATGGCGAAGTATTAATTAATTTATTATTAATTGATACGAATCACGTTATATAATTTAAGATAGATAATTGTTACCTGAAGCAGATAACATGATCACCACACCAAATTAATTATTCTTGTTTACTCATCATTAACATGCACACGATATCGGTGTATAATACAAATAATTATGGTTAACAGAAAATCATTTGCCTTCTCATCTCTACAATAATATGTTCCCTACTTTTACATGCTCTCCAAATCTTCCAGCTATTAAAAAAAAAAATTACAAGTTACGTAGATTAAATCTGTTAAAAAGCAGCGAACTATATTTTTCTTGAGTAACGAATAAGCAATATTTCTTAGAATATAACTTCACTTTTGCTACGTGTCGTAACTTGGAATACCGTGTACTAACTAAACCCTGTACATAACAAATCCACAGGTCACTTAAATTTATACGACGGAGTATAAAACATTAAACTTCAGTCGTGTCACTGTGTTCGAATCAACGTCACAGATCTCTTCAATGATCACATAAACGTTTCATTAACGAATTGGTGGGTTACTGCACCTTTTGCGATTGCCAGCAAATTGCAGCCCAGGCAGATCATTTCGGTTACATATTTTAAGCATGTTATTCAGTTTGTTACGTCCGAAAATGATTTTATGGGGTTATATACACTGGCTGGGTGGAGGGTGCTATACTTGGCAGGTAGTTTAATATGTTCGCTATATAGTTAGATTGTTGGCTTCATCCAATTACACGAAATTGCGTCCAAACACTCTTAAACAGGGAACGTGTGATAATATGCGAGTATACAGGTTTGAAGTAGACTTAGGATAAAAGAAACAATAAAGGAAGCGTGCACCAACATAGTTTAATGTTTCTCTGGAATATCAACGATGAGCTGCAAAAATAAATAATGAAACAGTCACTAATAATTTAGCTGCAAAAATTACTCAGCTACGTTTGAAGCAGCGAGAAGATTTTAGTGAATCTTTCAACTGGTGTAACGTCAGAGATGGGCAAAATTTTTATTTAAATAAAAATTTCGAATAGCGAATGAAAGTTAAAAGATTAATCTTCGTGGGCCGAATAAAGTTAATTTTATTATTCGACGAGCGTTTCAATTTCAGCGCCGAATAAATTTTTCAACTTTCACTTTATTCGACGCCGAGCAATTTTCTTTAAACCTTTTTTTATTCAGTTAACGCCCAACTCTGTCTAAAACACTAATGATTTAATTAGTATAAATATCACGGTGTCTCTGCAGTGCGGTACAAAAAATTTACGAGCAGTAATCTAAAATTTCCACTGTACTTTCTACTGGGGTCTCTTTAAACTTCGAGTGTTCACTTATTAGCCCAGTTTTTTTGTACTTCCTACGGCCCGTTTAATACTCTTATCGACGACAGACCGAATAAAGAACGCATTGAAAGGACAGAATGCTGGATTTTAATGAGGGCTGTGATCTACCTTCAGCGCTATTTGTCTTCAAAGAGCCATTGTTTCAAAGCTTCAGATTGCCGATTTATACGTACGTTGAAGTTTTCGAATTTATTTTAAGCGAATAGGAAAGAGATGATCACAATGGAATACATTGAGCGTAATGAATTGTTTTCTTAAAATATTATTACCGTTTTGGGCAATACTCTGTCTAATAACTTTCTGGATATCTTGCGCGAAATATAGGAGGAAATAGTTTTATCCCAAATAAAGTGTTAAAAAATGTAAAAACACAAGAATTTCGTGCGTTTAAAATCTTACTTTAATTACATATATTTATACGCCTCGAAACATTTATCGATTCCACTATAATCTGTATCCTCTTAAGCGTGAAATTCCAAGTTTTATCTTCATTAGTATACTCCACAATAATATTCATGAATGGATCGAATGGATTCTCAATATTCAGTAGAGTTTACCGGATTCTACATTTATAAAATAGTTTCCTTCATTGTTAGTGCAGAGTCGCGATGAACGAGAAATTGTGTCTCCGTTTTTATTGAATTTCAGACAAATTCGCTTGCATAATTACAAATGTTATATGTATATTTAACGAGCCTTTAATTTACTGGTAAACAATTACCTTAAATAGAATTAGAACACGATGCACGACTACGATATTACATTGAATTTCGAACCAACTACTGCATTGGAAATCAACTTCGTGCGAAGTCTGCGGACCGTGAATTTTCATTAATTAACGCCAAGTGCGGAAATTTTTGCGTTATGAAATAACTGTCATATTTCCTCGTCATGAGTTCCGAAACATAGTTGGACGCCTAAAATAATTGCTCTTCAATTTTCGAAAGTCTCGACTAAATCCCCGTGCCTCGGATTGTACGTGCTATAATAAATTTCGTTTTACAGAATTCTAATGTGAAACGCACACACTTTGCTAATGTGAAAAATGAGTAATCAATTTCAATGTTTTACGACGTCACATGGAAATGTTTTTAAGACACCTCGACAATCTTCGAAAGGTCTGGCAGCTCGGTAAAAAGGCGAATAGTGTTGCGAAATGGAGGAGAAAATCTAGAGGAAGTCTCGCTGCGAGCTAAAGTTTCCCCCGAAATGCTCGAGGGTGAACGGTGCGAGGAGGGGTGGTGTCTTTAGGTACGTTGCACATAGTAGAAAAGCTAGTATACATGTGCTATAACTTACGGATGGCAGTGTATGGTGCAGTTACACGGATAAGCTATTTACGAAGCGAGAATTCGAGAGGACAATAGCAGGTTGTAGATAAATGCCTGATGTCTAAAAGCTTTCCGACATAATTCCGCGGATAAAAATAAGAGAAGTGTCCGAGAGCAGTTTGTCAAAGAAATTTTCACTTCGCTAATTTTTATGATAATTTAAACTCGGCTTTCTCTATCATTTAGAGATTTTACCTCGTTTATTTTTGCAACGAATTTTGATTGTTTTTTTATTTGATGTCCTTGAAAATTAAGAGGCTTTGTTTTATTATTATTTATATTGTACTTACACCTAGTTAATTTAGTTTCATCGCAGAGGAGACCTTATTTCACATTTTTGTTTGCTTTTTTGTTTATTGGCAAAATTGGTGAATACTCAAATGAGACTGTGAATTACGATTATAAAACGATGAACTACGTACTACATTGTACAGTGCAATGCATCGTTATCGTCGTTCTCGGTGAAGTTTCATACGAAATGGAAATTGTAGAGTAGGGTAGACCGGGGGCGGTAGTAACAGGGGGGCAAATGTAACACGCTAAATATCTCAGAAACATATAATAGATATTAACACCAATTTTGGATATATGATGAAGAATGACATTTGGAATATACACATCCATGCCCTAAGAGTACAGATACGCAATAGACATGGATAGTGAAGAAAATAACTTTTCGATACCCCAAAGTAACTTTTCCTTACTGACTTAAAATTGTAATATAAACACTCCCTTTGCGAGTATGTGCTTGTTCGATTTTTTAATCAGTAATTCGACCTTTTTTAAACTAACATTGATCGTTACTTGGCACTTTTAAGCGTCTCGTTAGTAAAAATTTATAATTTAAGTTCAAAAGCATGGTCGGGGGCGATTGTAACATCGGCAGTCGGGGTCGGTTTTACCGCAACATAACTGAATAGGGACAAAGAAGGCGAATAATATTGTCTTATTTGCATGAAATCATATAGCATAGCAAAAGCAAACCAAATGAAAAATGGGTGCAATATACTGAATGTAAGGATTGAGCAGATAAAGAATGCACCAGCCAAAACGCTTTTTATTTCTGCCACAATTGCGATACCACATAATTTATTATAGATTTTACTTTTTTCATTTATTATTATAATTTAAATCAATAAATATTTTAATTTTGTAAAGTTATATTTGTGCTACTATCGACTCCATGCTGTGTTACTACCGACTCGGGGTCAGGGACGGTTGTAACACTTTCTCCGCTTCTCATTTTTCATTAATAACCGGAATATTACTTGACATACAGCGAAACTGTTGTGGCTCAAATAATGTCAGATAAATAAGTAACATTTTCGTAAAAAAACTTTTGTTGTAACTGTAATAGTTTTTGCGTAATCGTATTCCAAAGCCAAAGTCAAACTACCGCCCTCGGTCTACCCTACTGTTGATCTTTGAATGCAAAGGAGTCATTAACTCGAATACACACTGCTCTACCTTTGCGCACATATATGGCATTCTACTTTTAATTTAAATGCAATTTCAAAATTGCGTGCAGAATTTCATTTGTCCATCATTTTTGACAAAGAACCGTGTAGCACGTCGCTGAAAATGTATTAATTACATTCACGTTCAGAGTTACTTAATGATAATAATTTTCTCACGAACTTAACTTCTCGTGTAGTTAATTCTCATTTTCAACTTTCACCTTACCCAGGTATATATCTTCATTCATTACATAAACTGGTTACAAAAATACTAAAAGTAAAGATTTACTTAAATTGAAATTAAAAGCTCGACGTTGTAATACATCTATTATTAACAGAATTGAAATTATACCAACAGCAAACTACGCTGGATATCACAAAAGTACTTTTTACAACCGATTGGCAATACTTTTTCTTAACTTTCAATTATTCTTGCAACACACGCCTGCCCTAAATAACAATACACCTCGATAACTACTTCGATATATATTAATATATTTTATCCAAAGCTCAAACAATTCACACCCATTAATTACTACCCTACACTTCCCATCTACATCAAATATCAAATTAAAATTCATACCGCTATCTACAACCCTATAAATACAGAATTATATATAGAAAATTGCTTAGAACCAGCAGAAACTTATTAATATCTTTTTACACCATCAGTGCCTCGTCCCGCTCGTAAAATAATTGCAGCGCGCAATGAAACCGCTAAAGCATCGAATCCCAGATAAGAGACGAAGGATTATTCGTCCCCGAGGTTGGTATTACTGCCTCGGCAAATTTGCGCGAAGTGGTAATATAACGCGATCCCTTTTACAAAATAGCATCTTTTGTGCCGACAGCGGCGGTTACATCGGCAAACTTCGTCGCGTCGCTTCTCGTTCTTGACCCGAACCGCTGCGACCAATTACACAGCAAGAACTTCCTCTGCCTCCGAAGGACGCGGAACCTTCCCGCTCTGTTCACCCCCGCGCGAAACAACTATCTCGGGGGGCCAGAGATCGCCCGGCGACGGGCTTTCGCGCGCGGGCTTCAGAGATCGCGACATAATTACATTTTCCCGATATTAATTTTTTCCTTTCGCGACTCAAATGGAATATTCAACGTAGCTCCACGTGGCGACGGCAGACCAGCCAGCGCGTAATTGTACTTCTTCGACACGAATTTCTCCTCCCGCTTCGAAAGAAGGATAACGTCTTGCAATAACTGAGAGCACGTTCTCCCTTCGACGTTAGGAAATGAACGCCGCGAGGAGACGTTGCTATTAAGTAATATATATGCAGATTCGACGCTACTAATTTCTTATTTTCTTCTATGGCAGCGCGAGGAAGAATTCTCTGATGTAACTCGAAGGGAGAGACGAGGGTGCTTATTCTTTTTTCTAATTCTTCCGCTGTTTTAATGGGAATGGAAATAGTTTCTGTGGGAATATATTTAGGAGACTCTTTAAAAGATACTTAATTTGAAATGACAGTACAGGCTGGAGACTTTGATAAAATTTACGACTAACAGTTGCGACTTGGGTGTCCGGTGGTTTTCCGGCGAACGGTGGAGAACCGGTTATAGTCCAGTGAAATTAGACGGAAATCTGCCCAATCTTCGGAATAAATCCCAGCAAGCTAAATTTTGGTATGGGCCTTTAATTGGTCGTTTTAAACAATATGTCAAAAGTCCCCATCGATCCGAGTGCCGCTAAAAATTTTACAGAGGGTTGAAAAAAAAATAACAGTTTTTCGCGAATATCTCGTTATCTAGCAGTTTTGCGACAAAAATAGGTCTGACACAATTTATAACCTAGGAAATTCTCTACAAAAAAGGTTGTATGAGTTTTTTTCGTAAGAGTAACCATTTTCATGTGTGCCGGGTTACCAAGTTTCAACCCCCATACTTTTGACAAGAGAAGATCCCGAACCCGGAAATTCAGAAAATTATGAAACTCTGTAAATATGTAGCGGAAGTCCTGCTGAGTACAACGCAATTTCGTTTGCTGCCCAAATTCACTCCAAGAGGGTGCAATTGACCCCTGAAATTTTTTATATTTTGTATTATTACGCGCGAACTGTAGGAGATAGAAAAAAAGTGTTCAGGAAAAAGTTACTTCTCTTAATTAGGACTAACATTTGGTAAATTATAGTTCTTACAGTTCTTACGGTTCGTGAGTTATAACACAAAATCGGAAAATAGCCGGATTTTCAGGGGTCAATTTCACCCCCTTCGAGTGAACAAATTTAAACTTTAATCTTTGGGGATAAGTAGAGGATATATAGGTATGTATTACTCAATTTTTGTTGCTGCCCAAATTCACTCTAAGAGGGTGAAATTGACCCCTGAAAATCCGTTTTTTTTTTAGATTTTGTGTTATAACTCACGCACCGTAAGAACTGTAAGAACTATAATTTACCAAATGTTAGTCCTAATTAAGAGAAGTAACTTTTTCCTGAACACTTTTTTTCTATCTCCTACAGTTCGCGCGTAATAATACAAAATATAAAAAATTTCAGGGGTCAATTGCACCCTCTTGGAGTGAATTTGGGCAGCAAACGAAATTGCGTTGTACTCAGCAGGACTTCCGCTACATATTTACAGAGTTTCATAATTTTCTGAATTTCCGGGTTCGGGATCTTCCCTTGTCAAAAGTATGGGGGTTGAAATTTGGTAACCCGGCACACATGAAAATGGTTACTCCTACGAAAAAAACTCATACAACCTTTTTTGTAGAGAATTTCCTAGGTTATAAATTGTGTGAGACCTATTTTTGTCGCAAAACTGCTAGATAACGAGATACAGTAAATACTCGTTAGGAGCCCGTCGAACGGGGCTGACGGCGGGCTCCTAACGCGACTGGACACTATTCCGCGCGGCCATTGGCGCGAGTGAGAAAACCCAATGAGCGAGCGAGAAGAAACGAAAGCCGACGGCAACTTCGTGTCGACTCGTTCGTTTCCTCTCGCTCGCTCATTGGGTTTTCTCAATCTCGTCCGAAGGATTCCAAGAAATGGTGGGGATAGTCGCCGGGCTCCTAACGCGTGGTAGAAACGGGCTCCAAACGAGGATTTACTGTATTCGCGAAAAACTGTTATTTTTTTTTCAACCCTCTGTAAAATTTTTAGCGGCACTCGGATCGATGGGGACTTTTGACATATTGTTTAAAACGACCAAATAAAGGCCCATACCAAAATTTAGCTTGCTGGAATTTATTCCGAAGACAAATCCTAATTTCACTGGACTATTAAGAGGACTAGGCAGTCCAAAAATCGAGTTTTTTTATTGCACTTTCCGAAAGTACTGTATTTTCTGAATAAAATGCCGTTTGGGTTATACTAAAATTCGCAAAATTGTTGAGTTGGCAGCTAAAAAGGTCAAGCGGTAACTTATAGCGTCGCCTTCGCCCAGAAACTTTAAACGCCTTTCTATCAAATCTTTTTTCCCTTGGTTTTTCCCTGATTGCGAAAGAATGGAGGTTCAGATCGACTTGAAAAAAATTACAGGATGTGCAAAACACGTGCCATTCCACGCGAAGCCTCTGATATACTCCATAAAAATTCGAGATTTTTAAAAAAAAGACACATTCTCAACTTCGAGCATCGTTCGTGTTCGAACAGTAATAGTTATTCGGTCGCTTGTTCCATACAATGATTCTACGAATCCTCCCGAACGCAGCAATGTGTTTAAATAAATAAATAAAAAATTGGCTATTCTAATATTGAAGCAGCAAATTTAAATTTAAGACCAGAGAAGGCTGTCCTTCGTATTCTTTATTTTTTCAAACACAACCTCGCCGACAGCAGAGCCTCGAGTTCCACCCAGTAATCGCTAATTCAGCAAAGGGTCCCCGCAAACACGAGAAGCAGCATAAAGTAAAGTAGCACGCCCACAACCGCCCAGCAGCTTAAATCACTCGTCGATCAGCTTTCACGATTTCGAGGTAGCAAATAAACGAGTCGAGGCGTCGAATCCTGAACGATCTTAACCGCATGGCCCTCGGCTCCCTATAAATTTCAAATCAATTTTCCGCGGCGCCGATTCCACGAGACATTCAAGCACATCGTCCCGGATGAACCAACTTTGGCCGCCCCCGCTCAGGCAACTTCCGATGTACGCGATTGTGCAGGTAGACACGGCCGCAAAATTATGCAAATGATAACCAGGAAAGGCGGAAGAAGCGGGGCAGCGGCGGGTGTACCGAGCGGACGAAGTTACGAGGGGTTGATCCTCGTCGTTGCACAGCCGCTTCCCCACCGGTAACTATGAGCTTACTTAATGGCGAACAATTACAAACGGAGTCGCGGCGAAAGAATGGATAGAGCAGGAAGGGACCGCGGGGGGGTAGAAAGATGGATCGCGGTTGAATGCTCATTGTCTTCTTTTCTCGCGTCTTTAGCACGCGCGAAAACTGGCCGCGCACTTGAAAAGAGCCACGGGAGCATTGACTTTTTCTCCCGCCGTAAGAATGCGCGGGCTATTCTCCTTCCCATTCTCGCGACGCTCGCCTAGCATCTTGGAATATTCTAGCGTTACCTTTCGAACGAGGTTTTTAGGGTGGAATGCTTGGCTCGATAATGCACAGGATTATTATTATTATTATTCGCATTCGGCGAGACACTTTCTAACCGAGTATTACAGGGGATGATGAAGAAGCGGCTAAAATTGTTTCAAACAATTGTGACAATGACAATGATAAAGTTGCTAAAGATAATATTGAGGGATTTAAGGAAATCAATGAAGTTAGTGTCGATGAAGCAAAGGAAATAATCTGTCGTTGGAAATAATTATTTCGATAATCAGAACGATATATCTGAAGTACAAAAAGGAAGCGAGGGGTTGTTGATTAAATCTATTATTGGATTTTCAACGCCAAAAAGTAACACGTGTTGGGATTAGTAAAAAAAAGGCAGTAATGGAAACTGAAAATTATGTTATATTTATGGATGATGAATCTGTAACTAAGAAACCAACTAAAACACTTTCTAACCGGGTACAGTGTTGTAATTGTTGGAGCCTTTCCGCGTGAGACATTTTTGGGGGGTTGAAAAGATAGGAGGATAGAAATCGTGTGGATGTATCTGAAGTATTGTATCGTCTTTGGCTGTCTTCGATGCTCTCAAAGCTGATTTACTCTTATAAATAAGAGAAGTTTGGTCGCTTGAACATTCCGATTTTTTAAAAACTGTGCAGGTTTGTAGAGGACCTCAAAAGAAGTATCAGGCAAATTTTCGTTTGTGTCCATTTTTGGGTTTTCAAGGTGAAAACACCCCCTAAATGTTAATGAGTGTTTTCTAGTATACAGTAAATACTTGTTAGGAGCCCGTCGAACGGGGCTGGCGGCGGGCTCCTAACGCGACTGGACACTATTCCGCGCGGCCACTGGCGCGAGTGAGAAAACCCAATGAGCGAGCGAGAGGAAACGAAAGCCGACGGCAACTTCGTGTCGACTCGTTCGTTTCCTCTCGCTCGCTCATTGGGTTTTCTCACTCTCGTCCGAAGGATTCCAAGAAATGGTGGGGATAGTCGCCGGACTCCTAACGCGTGGTAGAAACGGGCTCCTAACGAGGATTCACTGTATCTTGAAAACTCTAGCAGATATAAAAAAATTGTTTTAAAGAAAATTGAATGGTTTTGTATGCTGTATAAAACTATGTAATCGAATTGTTCGAAACTTGTGATGGGGAACATTCAACTGTTTAAATTAAAAATTTTAAACAATTTGATTACTCAGTTTTATAAAGCATAAAAAGCCGTCAAGTTTTCATTGTACCATTTTTTTTTGTACCTACTACAGTTTTCAAGATATACAGGAAAGTAGAAAATCACCTTTAAGGGATGTTTTAACCCCGAAGAACCGAAAACAGGCACAAGCGAAAAATTGCCTGATACTTCCATTGTATAGTGTGAGTTCTGGTCTCTAAATCTCAGCTGCATATCCTTCGAAAGTGGGACTTAAATTTGCAAGAACATAACGGATTGTTCAAATTATTTATTTTTCCAGGAGGAAAATGGCAAACCGAAAATCCTTTCCAAAGTCTATGCATTGGAAGCTCCAGAGAAAAACTTATGCTACTCACAATTACTATATTCATGAATTTATATAAAAGCTAGTACACCAACATTGCTAGCTAAAAAATAGACGAAACATTAAATAATAAACATTAATAATAAAAATCAAACACAACTTCTATAATATTCGTTATATCCTCGGGGACATGCGTCGTTCGCCTGTGAAAGCCAGCCTTCCACCTTACCCTGTTACCGTTAAAACGTTACATCCCCTTCGTGCTCCCCTTTCAATTTTCTAATCGCGAAAGTATTACACGCACGTCGAACTGTGTCGGGCACACTTCCCGCGGCCTAGAATTACAAAATCATAAATAGCTGCTGGCTGCGACTATTGTCACTGTTCGAGGATCAATCGAGGAACAACGGGGGCCTCATAAATTTCAATTAATTCTGCTAAAACGAACGCCGTCGCTTGTGTTGCGCTCTAGTTTCGCGGCTCTTGTACCGCCACGCTTCATCGACGTCCCGGCATTCTCGCATTACCGCATATACTTTTCCGTTAACGTTATCCCGGTCGTTCCAGTTCCGGGGATGCAACCGAGCGAGACCGCAGAACTCGGACTATTTCTGGCTTACATTTCACCCACGCATCTTCCTGCCCAATTAATGCACCGACGTGTCGAAATTATTTAACAGCCAATGGCAGCCTCGCCGTGTCCCGATGGCGCGCGTTCCCTCGTCGCACGAAATTCGGCACCGCGATGAAAAGCAGGCTCGACGTTTCTCGCTTTACCCTTTCCGGATTCTCTCCGAGCCGAATAAAACTTCGGACGAAGTTCAACGGGAAGAAATTAAAGGGCATTCACAGCGCCGATTTATTATAAACAAACGGAATCTCTCTGCGGCTGAGCACTCGGTGACCGCAAAGGGAAGCTCGGAATAATTCCGCTGACACTCGGCGGCGCACGCTGGGGCTTTATGCTTCATTCGTACTCCTTTTGCGAACACGCGAAGAGCTCTCAGAGTCGTTATTAACCGCCGAGAGAGATTCATCGAGTGCGCGATGCAGCCGGCGGATCCGTTGCCCTGAAGCTGTTTTTAACCATTCCATTTTTGCCATTTTTCCGAATACAATTCGTATTCGTAGAGCAGGCTACACATGTTTTTTAGCCGCGAATGCGGCTGCTATTTACCAGCATGAAACCCACTTGAAATATCGAGGATTTCGTATACGTTTTGCTGGCTTATTTGAGGCAGAGCATTTGAATAACAGTGCGGGAGTGGCTTTTATACAGACAGTTCGCAGTTTTATAATTGAAGGGCAAAATAGGGGAAAAATAGGGAATGTGCGCGAAACAGCTTTATCGAGGAAATTCAATTTGAATACTTCAGTCCATTAGTAAAGAAGCAAGGTTCGATTAATTGTCTTATTTATTATATCCGGCGTCGCCTCGGCTCATCGAAGCCAACTTGGTTGTTTTAGAAGATTGTTAAGGAAATTAAATAAAAAAATTGTTCGCGAGTGAGCTTTCTGTACTTTGTCAGAGTACCATTTCGACCATTGGATTTGCCTACGTTTAATAATAGGCGCGGCCAATCAGTTTGACATTAAAATCGATTTTAGATTTCATATTCATGCTTGCTGTTAGCGTGTACATGACATTTGTACGGGGATCATTCATCTCCCGGTAATTTGCATCACGACGAGGCCGAAGTACACTGCGATTAAGCGACGAGAGATAAAAACACGCGGTGTAACCGTCGTCTGCATCTAAATGCGCGCTTAATAAATTATAATCGCATTATGTTTTAATACTAAGCGTCGAACCGTGTTGCGCCCCCCCCCCCCCCTGGCAATTATTGAAATGAGGATGTATTTTAATCGCGTCGAGTTTCAGAAACGATGACTGCAAATCGTGGTGAAACGCATTGCGCTGCAAAGTAGAATGCGGACAATTAAAATTAGGGGAGGTTTAATTAAATTTTTTTCGAGGATTTCTTAAATACGACAGGCACGCGAGCACTCTGCCCCGTAATTGGAAAGGAGTTTAATTAAAAATTCAATTCATCAATTGGTAGAATTGATGTCTAATTAGGTAAATACGTTCGGAGCAGAATATTGCATGTATGGAACCGTCGTGTTTCGGGGCAATTAAATTAAATACAAGATTAAAAACCTTGATCTTCGCATTCGAATTTTTACGAGCAAAGTTATGGAACGTTACTTGGGTATTTGCTTTAGAATATTAGGAATTTGTTGAAGAGTCATTACTTATGCAGGAGCGCTTTAGTAAAGGAATATTTAATGCGCAGAGGGAAAGCGATTCGCTATGTAAAGCAAGAAGGTTGCTAAGGTCGTTTTGGGTGAGCATCGATGCACGAAATATATCATTACCGTTTCTGGCTTGCACGTACAGCAACACTAAGTTAATCCAATTACGGATTTTAAATCATGGCCCCGTTTTTTAAATCTTCTCAATAATTTATTTTTAAATATTCGAATGTCCCAGGTTTAATTTAAATTACGTACCTGGTGAATATTAAGTATTTCAGCCGTTGTTTTTAAAAGTGGTATAAGTCCATTTATTCATACATTGGGATATTTAAGGGTTTGCGTTTGAATTAACTTGAAAATATTCACATAGGTTAATCAATTCGGGTAATATTTTTAAAAACTATAAACTTGCGAAATTTTATTATGCAATGATAATCAATAAAAATGTAAAAGAATATAAACGATTTTTTAGCTACAAATATACTTGTACCACTTTCAATAATAATATATCATGAAAAATACAACCAATAGCAATTTTGAATTTATATTTTAATTGAAGTTGGCTTTCGCGAAGAGTATTTGTTAATGCAAAAGATCATAATTAAAACGAAGACATACATATCTTCATTATTTATAAGTAAACAAATAATCGAGTTTGTTAAGAAATAATTTCAGTTATATTGTAAGGAATTTATAAATAAACTAGTATGAAAAGTAAATTACTTCGTTAAGATGGCTAATAAATAATAACAAACTTCTCCACGTTTGAATCTTATTTCTCCTTTACACTTAGCATAGTAAGGAATTTTTTCCAAAAAATGGACTTATACCAATTTCAAAAACAACGGCTCGGTTTATACATGCGTTGCGTAGCTGTGTGTTAGTTGCCACAGTTATGTAACTTGGGCTTGCATCGGGTAGCTATAAGAATTAAGCACGTTCAGTACGGATTACACGAAGGTTTAATACGAGTTACATGCCCATGTGTATTAGATACAAACTCCGGCTGGATTAGGCCCTGGTTAAAGTTTTACTTTCCACTTAATTGCCCTGACGCTTTAATTACAGGCACCTGTATACATGTCCATTTCTCAAAGACTTCGGGAGCGATTACTCAATGACTGGCGACATGTATCGCTTCGCTATCAATTAAGGTGTTCCCCGCTCGGTTTACAAGCATTTCCGCGACCACTTTTCAAGCGACGTGGAATTCCGCATGATTTTCGAACGTTCGAAGGAACCAGCGATAAGAAGCTCCGGGGAGCTGTGACAGCTACCCGTTCGGATCGGGGCTGCCGGTTAGCGCTGGTTCGAAGACTTGGGGCTCTCTTTGTAGCTTGTTGATCTACTCTGTCGCGACCCATTGCCTATGCCTCCGCGCCGGGCGAGGAGGCTCGAGCATTCGGAAATGGCGTCGGTATCCAGAGCAGATCCCTCGATAAGTATGCGCTAAACCGCTCGGGTATCTGGCTACACGGCGGTCGCTTATCTTTTAAATTAGATTTTCCCTCTTTTCGCAAGAGCGAGCCTCCTGCCAATTGCAGCTTCAACGGCGCACAACGCTGAATCGAGTTACTTACTCAAATCGATCCGGTGACCTTGAACCGGCGGAGCTTGCAATTTTCAGCTTCGCCGATTACCGAAGACGGCGGCGCTAAGGTGGCGACAGTGTATTCCGCATGGGCACATTGAATTAACGGGCAGGCAGGGCAATGCGAAAGTTTCGCGAATTGCAGGGAGTCATTGGCGACCACCGAGGCTGCCTTTATTCAGCTTTCTAGGGTCTATGTAGAGTATCGTTGAAGCAATCTTCTGTGCTAAACAATCCCATCCGAGTTTCTCTTTTTTTCACTTAATGACATTTGCATTGGCTCACTATAAATCTTGTTGGTGAAGTGATATGGGAAAAGGCTTCGAGAGTGTTGGTACAGGGACTATAGGTCCGCGAATTTAATTTATAGAGTTTGGTGCTATTTTCTTTGTCACGAAGAATCGAAGAACGATGAAGTCGTGGGTTTCTCAAGGGGACCTTCAGGTTTGGCAATTTCAGAAAATGTCGATATTTAGTGTACGCGAAGGTCTTCACTCGGGGATTAATTTCCCAAAGCAGTAAGACGCGTTTTTCAGCCGAATTCGAGAAAATCGACTTTGAAAAATTCCGAGTTCCCTTATATTAACTAAGTATCAAAATTTTCTGAAATGGCCAAACCTGAGGGTCCCCTTGTCAGATGATCGTATTGGATGAGAGTAGAGAAATACTACATAATTAACTGAATAAAAAATTATTTAAATAACGGATCAAATAAAAGTTACTTTATCTTTATTCGTTATTCTAGGTTCGAAGATCCTTGGATGACGAATAATTTTGTTTACGAAATTTTTATTTAAATTAAAATCTTGCTCATCTCTGCTGCAAATGGGTTACAGAAGCTTGTAATAAATAAGATTCTATTAGGTTGGTGTGTATTAAATTGCTGTGTCGCTTTTAAACAATTTTATTTATTTTACTTTCACGAGTTAGCAATTGTTATCGTATTCCCGCCATAAACAAAGGAACTTTTACTCTATTACCAACCCAACACTTCCAAGTTATTTTTAAAGCAATAGTCGGCCAACCCAAAGAATCGGAGCAAAATCTTCCGTCAATTACAAAATCATAGAGAAATTCACTTCGTAATCGCTCTAATTGTTCACGCTCGAATACTAGACTGCGGGGGAAAAGAATTCAAACGCAACGTTGGTCGTATATCTTCTGAATTTATTCCCAGCACATCGGGACTATCGCTTTAAGCACGTGTGTCGCGCCGGAATCATTTGCAGCCCATTTGTTAAACGACTGTTTGGAGTGGCAACATCGCACTGACGGTATCAGGGAAACAAGAGGGGAACTACACGTTGCGCGAAATTGAAAAAGCATAGGGGGGAGGTGTGTAATGTTTCAACTGGCTTTTGATTACCCGCTCCACGGATTCGAAGAACAAACACAAGCTTTTCCATGCTTCGCTGTCTTTGCGTGGTTTATGGTGACAACATTGGTGGATGATGTGACAATATATATACCCCTTTGTTACAGATTACACACTTGTAAATACCACGTCCCCTATTCCGCAGAGACAAATTTAACACTCTCGACTTTTCGCGAAACTTCTCAGAAATATACAGTCCGCTAAGTGGGGACACACACTTCAGATGTATATTTGTTCAGTTGATGAGGATCTCTGTACCACGTTTACTCCGGCAGCAGAGTTACTTGATACACATGTAGCTAATCAAATGGTACTTCCAAATTAAGAGGAAAGTAGTGGCACATAATCACTGACACAGTCGCTGAAAGGGATAAACGATAGCAGCAATTCCTCATCGTCTCTCGAATTACATAAAGAAACATGCCAGCAATGGGTACCATTTCGAATGGTTGCTTCGAAGTAACGCTTCGCCTAGGTCCAGGTAGATACGTTTCAGCAACACACGACTTTCGAATTCACATTAACCGGCCCACTTTCTAAATTTCGAAGAATAGCACCTCTCCAAATACAGACACCGCGGAGGAACCCTAACTCCCTGCAACTCACATTCGTCGGGTAGCAAATTGTACACCCAACCACCATCTGCAAATGGCATTCCTCAGGAGCAGTTAGACTTCTCTTCGAACACTGTCACCGAATGGAGGAGCTTTTGATAGGAGCAACTCACGTAGCACAGCATCGTTGACCTCGACGGCCGAAAATGACCGGAGCTGAACGCAGGCGGTGCAAGCACTGGTGCAGGCTGTGTATTCTGCGCGTGGCAACACTACGAGCAATCCTTTGGCCCTGCAAGCTGGTCCGGGCTGATTTGTAAACGAGCGCACACGTTGATCATGAATGGGAAAGAAGCAGAGCGTTCGCGCCCGCAACACCGCGCGTGAAGACGGTTGGCCGAACACTGACTCTGCGCGCTCTGCTGTCGACGCTTTGGAGTTCGACTTCCCGCCAATCCCCCGGTTACTCCACGCTACTTCCACCTTTTTGCCAGGCCCGATGCAACCCCCGCAGGCTACACGGAAAAGAGGGTCAACCTTCGTCGAATGGAATTATGCTGATCGCGATTAGCAAGTTGCATTGAAAACTTCGCCGTAAAGGTTGCTGCGAGGCAGCTGACGCGAAGAGATTTTCCTTAGACATGAAAGAAAACAAACCTGCCGACGTTTAATCGATACGTTTGTGAAATCTATGTTGCCGATGGACATCCAATTTGCTCTGCTCTGAACTTTTCGATACAATCGCTATCTCCGTGTCGAGTCATTATGAATATTTGGGTGATGGAAATGGTAAAAGTGTGGGGTGAATATTACTTTCAACACACATTTGGAATTCTAAGGCTAATAGGAATATTGTCGTAGGTTGAAGGAGGCAGAAAATAAGTCTTGAAGACCCGCGGGGATGTCTAAATTGTTTTTGGCTTCAAATCTTATTCGAATTTTTTGACAGTGGCGAATGTTTGTGAATTTTTTCTGACCGAGCGGAAGCATATATTTCTACAGAACTTGTCGCATTTAGAAGAGCAACATTCAAGGAACATTTGGTAATTTTTTCGTAGAAAAATATTTACGTTTATGATGAAGTAACGAACGACATCCAAGAAGCCTTTTTAACAATTTGGTTTCGCGGCGAGCACTGCCATTCGGGACTGAGATTATCTAAAATAAAAAAACAGAAAAGATTCCGTTAGTGTGTTAATGTATCCTCTGATTAACGGAGGAAATTTCCGAAATATTAATTTAAAACAAAATGGCGGCTATTTAAAGTTGAAGACCTGATTTTTTCGCGTGATTTTCAGTACCTCAACTTTAAATAGCCGCTATTTTGTTATAAATTATTATTTTGAAAATTCCCTCCGCTAACCAGAAGATACATTAATATACTAACGAAATCTTTTCTGTTTTTTTATTTTAGACAGTCTGGTTCGGAATGGCAGTGCACACCGCAAAAGCAAAATTTTAAAAGAGCTTCTTGTATGTCGTTCGTTACTTTATTATAAACGTAAATATTTTTCTACGAAAAAATTACCAAATGTCCTTTAAATGTTGCTCTTTCAAACGAGACAAGTTCTGTAAAAATATATGCTTCCGCTTTTTCAAGAAAAATTCACAAATATTCGTCTTTTTTCGGTCGCCTTTTATTTCAATCTTTTTGTTGTATTCCTGAAGTGGCTCGTAGCGTCTTGAATCCCACCACTGAATTATTAAAAGAGATAATAAATTAATGTGTTTTTGAAGGCCTGGCAGTCTATCGATTTGCTCGTGTTTCTCGAAATCCAGGGTACCCAGCACGAGCCCCGTTAGCAATTACGTGTACAGAGAGCTGTCGCACACCACCATCTGATTTTACGTAATAAAGTGTACATATAATTTGCTCTGTGTCGTGCTTTGCGTGCTTTTTTCCTTCGACATTAAGATAAATGTGCTCATTAGCGACCGCACACGCTCTAACGTTCAGTTGTTTTTATGTTAACCGATTAAAAAATGCATGCACATATTTCCCCTGTTAAATTATTTATGACTGGCTTTTTAATTCCATGAATATGAAACGAGGTTATTCGTATAACGAAACCAAACGAATCTCAATACACTGCATAAGACATCTCTCGAGTGACAAAGTGGCTAACTGAAATTAATTACGAATATGTAATTAAGAAATTAATTAACGGGTGGATAGGCTAATCGGTGGCAAGCACAGGTCGTTCAAGGGGACGAGAGGATATTCATTTTGATATAATTTTCTTATAAAGATTTATATCATCCGCGAAAGACAATTTAATTTGAGTAGCTCAAAAAGCCAATGTTACGTAATTGCTTTTACTTATCAACGAAAGGTACGTTCGTACTCGCGTAATTTGTATTTGTAGGTAATGAGTGTATTTACCAATTTCATACAGATGGAAAAAGCCGCGGTTCTATTAATTGCACAGCTGTGTACGTATCTTTTTAAACAGATAGAAAAACCTGCCTTAAGCTCTCAGGTTTTAATTAAACATCTCTCCGCTCTGTTGGAGTTTACCTAAGCCAAGACCGCGAATACACTACTCAATTCCATTCGACGATTACGGCAGTTTATGGATTTAGTCGTTAATCTCACAGTACAATACGTGGTAAATGAAAGAGCTTTGAGCACTCGGTTATCATACCGTGCAAATTTATGGAGGAACTTACTGTAACTGTAAGTGGATTCACATGTCACGTGCAATTCACTAGTTGAAATTTCAAACTATCCGAAAATCTCCGCGCAGGTATCTCGTTTATTTAAATTTAAATACACGAATCATCCCCAACGTAATTCCACTCTTCCCCGCAATCCAATTCACGACAAATTACACATCACTTTGTTGCAATAAAAATCGAATTTAGCCACGATAGAAACTTCATTCGGCGCATCTCAAAGCGGACAAGAAAATGAAACGGGCAATTAAAGAACAAATCTTATTTAAAACAAAATACAGGGACATCGAGTTTCTGAATACACTCCAGCCTGGAAATTTAAATGAGAATATTGCGATTCTGCAAGTGAAATGCAGGTTCGAAACTATCTTCTGCTGTCGAGGAATAAGTTCGATATCAACAAACATTAGATTTTGCTTAAATTATCAGCTCTGCTGATTAAACTACAGTAACAAACACATTCCATGTACGTACTGATAATTAAATAGTAATTTATGAACGAAAGAACTGATAATTAGTGATGGGACTGATACCGTATTGATACATATCGATACCCTTCTACAAATTTCAATCTGGTATTGATACATATCAAAGTCAAAGGCATCAAAAGGAATCGATGCTTCTTTGATACTTACATATCAGAATGTATCGATACCTGTTTGATACCTACACAAAAATATCGATACCTACTTGATACCTATACGAGAATATCGATACCTGCAATATCTTTACCTCACGCTGAAGTGTAAATATTAAATGTTTACCAACTGACTGCATGTGGCGCAAAACGGAACACTTTTCGTGGGGTAAAACGGAAAACCTATTTAACCCAGTTCCACCAATCCAATTGTCTTGAAACTTTGCAGACGCGCGTAGTTATGATGATAATACAAAATTATGAAAAAAGAACGGAAGGCGAGATAGAATTACGCTGTCATCAATAAATATAACCCATAACCACAAATCCAAACGACTTGAAATCAGCCTGTAACCACAAATCAAACCAATTCAAGCAATATGCAATATAACCACAAATAAAAAATTATACACTAAAAAGTAAATAATAAAAAATATGCAAAAAAAAATTTTTTAAGTTAAAGTATCGGTTGCGATTTGCAATTTAGTACTTCACGAAAATATTATTTATTACCAATCATGATTTGATAATATAACAATGAAATAGGAGTAGGAATAAATATCATGAACTACGTATATAATTGAATTTTTATTAATACACGATGTAGTATGTACATATACTAGGGTGTTTCATATTATAGGGTTAAAATTAAAATATTACAATTTTTTTTACTTTGCTCGTGCCCTGATTCCTATTAATATAACAAGAATATTTGACAAATTTTAGGAAGATTGAGTAATATTTAGAGGTTGCACACTTTGCACACTAAATAATATGTAGCAGGCTAAGGAAACACGATTTCCAATGATAATTATTTTTATTCTCATGACCTTGAAAAAGAAACTAAACTTCAAAGGAGATTAGATAAATTTACATTTTATTATTATTATTATTGTTCACATCTATAAAAATTCTGTACCTTATTATTTTACCCACATTTTTAAAACCTGAAAAAGCGAAAGTATGTAGGGTAGAACGGGGTTGGTAGTAACAGGGGGTGAATGTAACACGCTAATATCTCAAAACATATAATGGATATTAACACCAATTTTAGATATATGATAAACAATGACATTTGGAATCCATGTCCTAGCAGTATAGGTACGCAACAGACATGGATAGTGAAGAAAATAACTTTTCGATACCCTACAGTAACTTCTTGTTACTGACTTATGATTGTAATGTAAGCAAACCCTTTGCAAGTATGTGCTTTTTCTAATCCGTAAGTTGCCTTTTTTTAAAGTAATACTGATCGTTACTTAGCACTTTTAAGTGTTTCGTTGGTCACAATTTATAATTGAAGTTCAAAGGCATGGTCGAGGGCGATTGTAACATCGGCAGTCGGGGTCGGTTGTACCGCAACAGAACCGAATAGTGTCAAAGAAGGCGAATAATATTGTCTTGTTCGCATAGAATTCATGCATTGTTACAACCGATCCGGGGTCAGAGACGGTTGCAACACTTTACACTGTAACGTTAGGGCTATAACACTCCGCTTCTCATTTTTTATTAATAACTTGGATATTACTTGACATACAGTGAGACTGTTGTGACTCAATGATGTCAGATAAATAAGTAACATTTTCGTATAAGAGTTTTTGTTGTAAATGTAATAGTTCCTGCGCAATCGTATTCAAAAGTCGAAGTGTTACTACCGCCAAAGGCCTACCCTAGTGATAAAAATGTGCAACCCCTAAATATTATTAAATTTGTCTAAAATTTGGCATACAGATCACTTAGATGAATAGAACCGAGGGGTCGAGCAAAGTTACGTGAAAATCGCACCTTTGAAAAATTGAAACACCCTAACATATACATTATTCCTTAAGAATTAAGAAATAATATTTTGTTCACTTTGTTATCTTTTAAACGATTTCTTTTCTTGCTTAGTAACTCCCCAGCCTTTGAAAAAACGCGTTCAGCAGGCACGGAGCTTGCCATAATGCAAAAATATTTTTTTACAAACTCCGCAAGAATGAAATATTTTCTTGCATTTTCCTTCCAATAAATAAGAGGATGTACAATTACAGTTAGATAACTTTTTTAAAGAAAGTTGTTTACCCATAAAAACTCGTCTTATTTATTGGAAGCAAAATGCAACAAAATATTTCATTCTAGAATAATGTATATGTACATCATTTATTAATTAAAATTCAATTATATACGTAGTTCATGATACTGATTCCAACTCCTACTTCATTAGTTATATTATCAAATCATGATTGGTAATAAATACTATTTTCGTGAATTAGTAAATTGCAAATCGGAACCGATACTTTCGTATCAAATAGATATCATAACAGGTTTGCCATCTGATCACAGAATTATCAAATAAAAAACGATAATTTCGTACAGTATCAGACAAGTATCGATAATTTCGTAAGTATCAAATAAGTATCGATAATATCGTAAAGTATCAAACCGGTTTTGATTCGGTATAGTATTGATATGGTATCGGCTGAAGAAGAATTGGTATCGATGATTGATACCAAGTACATAACATTTCGATGCGTATCGATATTTCCTATTGAGTACTTTGGTATCGAATTGATTGAATATCATCAATAGTATTGGTATTAGTCCCATCACTACTGATAATGCTCAAAGTGTTATCGCAAAAAAAAAACATTTAACTGTTTAATACTCTACAATCACAATGAGTTTTACAGTACTACCTAATCGCATGAATTAATTACAGACACTGCACGCACTTGTTCCGCGGAATAAAGCGAAGCTGGCCTGCACATGGATCGTTGAATCAACATTTCAAAGGACAACGAAGTTCAACTTCCATTGTGTATTTCGAGTGGTGAAACCGGGGGATTTCTCCCGTGACTTTCGGCGAAGTTTTAATATTTCGTTCAGAGTTCATCGAGTTTATTCAACCCTTCGAAGCTCGGAATCCCAGATGACTAGCGGCGGCATTATAAGCCACCGGCAGTCGCCACTCAACAAACGCATTCAATTCTCTGCCACGTGACCCGTACGATCTTTTGAGAAATGAACAGCCGCTATTGTGCTCCGAATGAAACGTGTTTAAGAGCTCTCGTCTCGTCCAGCCGCGGCGCGATTGCGCGAATTATTCGTACACAAAGGTTTCTTTGGTTTCGAGGACAGGAAATTGTATCGACCGCCTTGCCCACGAAATTCGATAACGAGCACCGTGCATTTTGGAATTATGAAAAATGGGCGGAACGATCTTGTTCCGAGGATCAGGGATTTTTAATAAGATGAGTAATTTACGAGTGACATGTCACTTTGCAGATATAAAATGGGAAATAATTTGTACGTTTTTTGTCTAGTGATAATATTATCAGCTAGTTTTTCTTTTTGGAGTTGACGGTTTTATGATTTCAAAGACTTTAAAGTCTCTTTATACACGGATAATTGAAAAGGATTAGAGTAATACCAGTACATTTACCTTTTCATCGCGTAGAATAGGTAATTGAAACTAAAACTTTTCTTCGATTATGAAGCCGTGCCATTTTGTGCAAAAAACAGACTGTATGGACGAAATCTGAGAGATATATACTAGGGTAGAGCTTAATTTTTAACTACGAAAATATGATCTCCTTGCCGTCTCAATTTGTTTATTTTTATGAACAATAAAATCGAGAATTTATATTTAGGGGTAGCTCGATGATGGGGAAATTTCCAATGTATATGGTAATTATATGGAAGGGCATGGAACGCTAGAAATTTTTTCAAATGCATTCATTTGTTCATTAAGAAAAATAGAAACTGAAGAAAGGCATCGAAAGATTTAATTAGATTGTACCCTGACAGCAGGAAACAGACAGTGACTGATATCCGAGCCTCTGTGAACAATAAATTTAACAAATCATCAAATGTAAATGTAATGTAAATGTATAAATTATTAAAATATGGCCATTATATGTTGAATTTTCCTAATCTCTGTAATCTTTGACACACTTGAGCTACCCCTAATCGTAAAAATATATTGTCCAAAGTGTTTACAGAGTGTTTTTATATCCAAACCAACAAATCAGGGTGAGACTTATAAAAAATATTTAATTATTTTCATTCAACTTTTAAGCTCCACCCTAATATACATATACTGTTCCCCATAATTGCTGTAATATTGAATAGAGAGTGTACTTATTACACTATAATATTAAAATAGTATAATGAAATAGTAAGTAAATATAAAACAAAATAAGTAACGAATCATTTGAAAAGAAACCTGAATTTTTTTAGCAAAATATATCTACTAAAGGTTTTAAAAAAATGCACCGAGAAACATAATCGAATTTCATTCGTCGTGGAAATATAATATATACGGGTCACTATTGACGCGGCATAAAATTTTACATACTCCCTTCATGTTTGCATATAAATATACATGTTGGAGCTAAAATACGAGGACACCGCTGCACAATTTTATAAAGAATAATA
Source organism: Andrena fulva (assembly GCA_946251845.1). Taxonomy (NCBI): domain Eukaryota; kingdom Metazoa; phylum Arthropoda; class Insecta; order Hymenoptera; family Andrenidae; genus Andrena; species Andrena fulva. The sequence goes on along the minus strand of OX276329.1, from coordinate 50,967,893 downwards.
CACCACAAGTATAATATTTGGCGAAAGTGGTTCAAGACAATATTATACATTTTCGCCTTAAAGTGTTCTACAAAAATCAGACACATAAAATTACCAAAGTTCCCTAACCGCAGCCACGGTATCTATTTTCTTATTTCATTTCACTCAAGATCATCCGCTGGGAAAAATCAGAATCGCCAGAAATCAGAAAACCGTGGGACAGACGAGCAATTGAACATTAAAAGCCGGGACATGGTGGATAATTTCGGGACAGTTGGCAGCAGTTGTTCACTACTTAAGATCTCCACGGGGATGGGTTTCCTTCGCCGTGACAAACGGTCCCACGAAATTTACAAGGGCGCACCCTCTTCAAGCGTTTTAGCCGCCGACTAACTAAGTGAGCTGTAACGAATTTCCATCGAGTTGACGAAGCACTTTTCAAGTCCAATACTCCACTTTCGCCTTGCTCCGCAGCATAAGAATGCCGTCCCCGGGCGACCGGGGGATATTTCGCGGAATCAAGACGAAGCTGCGAAGAGACAGACGCGCCGCGATATTCCCCGCAGCCATTCTTGTGGCCGTCGAAACTTTCCGTCCCCCGATGACGCAACTTCCCGCTCCCTGGATTTCGCCTAATACCGAGGGACATCGGGAAATCACGCGGCACAGTCGGAAAGTTACATCCGTCATGAAATATCAGACTAGGCGAGCAGCTCTCCCATACGTTCTCGTTTCGTCCAACATACCGCTGTTGCGGGAAGCTGAATCGGGCGATCGAGCGCGCAATTTATTCGTCCATTCGACGCGTAAACTGCCCCCGCAAAAAATTGTTCGCAAAATTGTTTTCACTCGGAATGCGATTTACCGAATGAATTAAAATATCGCGATTCGTATTCTTGAAGCTTCAACACACCTAGATTCGAAGTGTAGAGTGAAAGCACTAGTAGTCGACCACTTAAAGCTAAACTCGAATGAAAAGTACTGAAAAAATATAAACAATCAATGTTATGAAATATATAAAATGTATTGAAGTAATTCAAATGTATTTAATGTATCACTAAATATTTTGTGTTAGTAGGAAAGTTCGGGGAAAATAAATAATTAGCGTTAAAAATAAAGTGTCCGAATGCTTTAATAATCGACCGCTTAACTCTAAAAGTCGACCGGTCCGATAGCTAGTAGTCGACCACCTTTTTTAATATGAAATTCAAAATAGGTTATGTGCGCATTACAAACTAAAATTTATTTTTAAATATAATGTGCAACATCAGTAAATAATTAATAATGACAGGAATAATGCGTAACTAAAATAAGTTGTTTTAAAAACTTTATCAAAATTTTAATAAGAAATAGAAATTTTTTTTTTCCAATGTAAATTAAATTTTTCGTTTTTAAGATAGGAAGCAGTAACAAATTTTAAATTTTTAAAGTAGGTATTTGTATTCTATAAATAAATTATATAAACGTGGTCGACTATATATTAGCATTCATTGTGAATGCAGTTAGCTCCAGAAGTCGACCGCTGTGGTCGACTATTGAAAATTGAAAGGGAATGATGATCCAGTTACCGACCTCCCATAAATAAATAAATTATCCCATTTTTTTTAAATTTTTGAAGCGCATATGAAATTGTTGATGCTTTTTCAGTGGAATAGCATAGTTTTCCAGTAAAAAATGTATAGAACTGAATTACATTTGTCGTTTCTATTCAAAGCACACTTATGTTTCTCGGGTTAGAAAACAGCAATGGCGCATGTAGAATCAAAATTAGTTTACAAATCACTTTAAAAGCATTTATTTTTTTTTTACCTATGAAGGGCGCTTTTTGTCGTATTGTAAAGTTAGAAATTCAAAATATAATATAAAATTGTCATTTAATAAATTCTTTATTTCAGTACTTATTTCTTTAAACTAAATAATAAAAGTGGTCCACTACTAGAGGGTGGCCGACTACTAGTGCTTTCACCCTATGTCAGGTTCGTTTTGTTTTGCATTTTACGCCGCCATTTTGAAGCAGGTTGTCCTGTAATTCGTGCAAAAGAATCGAATTTCTCTGCGTTGTATATAGTTTTATAATATTTTACACTGAAATTTTAAGAGTGAAGGAACTTACGCGACTTAAGGTGGATTTAAGTGAATTTAAATTTGTAAATATCTTTAGCAGCTCGTCTACTTTAGCTTTGTGCGGAACTAGGTATTGAATAGTAATTGTACTCGTAGTTGACAGTGTACCAATAGTTGACACTTTTATTTTCAGTCACGAATAGTAAGCTTTCTATTAAAAAAAATGTTTCTGACTTTTTCAAACAGCGTAGTCAAAAACATTTTTTTAATAGAAAGCTTATTATTCGTAACTGAAAATAAAAGTGTCAACTATTGGTACACTGTCAACTACGAGTACAGTTACACTATAACCATTGAATTGTAAACTTTTAACTTTAAGGGGACACGGCAGTCGAAAAGGCGATTTTTATTGCATTTTCCGAAAGTACTATCTTCTCTGAATAAAATGCCCTTTGGTTTATATTAAAATTCGCAAAATTGTTGATTTGGCAGCTAAAAAGGTCAAGCGGTAACTTATAGCGTCGCCTTTGCCCAGAAACTTTAAACGCGTTTCTCTCGAATCTTTTTTTCTCTCGGTTTCCTCCTGATTGCGAACGAATGGAGGTTTAGATCGACTTAAAAAAAATTACAGGATGTGTAAATCATGTGCCATTTCGCCGCAAAGCTCTGATATGGTCCGTAGAAATTCGAGATTTTCATAAAAAAATTAAGAAGTCTAAAAATTAACAAGAACGAATTTTTCTCGGAAAAATCGCCGTTTATCAGTCACCAATCGCATAATTTCGATTTAGTTGTTATTTTTATAGGTTTGCGCGGAAACTATGAATCCAACAAACAAGAATCTCACCTTTGAAATCGGATTACGTCACATTTTACGACCGATATTAAGGCAAAACGATAGAAAAACGTTAAAATGTTTACCCTTCTGCAGCGCCATTTTCAAAGCACATGATACATTTCTTACCAATTTTTTGTCAATCTGTAGGATAGTAATAAACATTGGGTAAAATGATACATCTGTATGTGCTTTCATTTCTTTACAAATAAATAAAGGACAGAGTCTCTTTCTCACGAAAAACGACTGCAAAGTCCCCTTAAATATAAATACTTCCAGGGCATAGAATCTAAACGTCATCTACCCTCCACGTCATCGCTTTAAACTCAAGTTGTCTAATTAGTATTTAAACGATGATGTTAATAATGCCGCACCTGTCGATATTTATCGATAATCGACCACTATGCACACATCCAACTAATCAAGGGAGCCCGATCGGCGAATCTCAAGTTTCGCGATGTTCGATAACTGAACACTTCCTTGGAATACACCCTGCGGGATACCGTGGAAGTCTGCCTACCTGGCATAAATTCATCCCAAGTTAAGCGTGCCTCCAAAAACCGACATCATCGACGTATTTCCTCAAACGCTTATTCGGTAGGTAAGCTTATGACTATAGAGATGTACCGACTAGGCTAGGGTTTTGGCCGACTAGCCGACTAGCTGATTAATCGGCCCCCAAGAAGCCGACTAGTCACCGACTAGTCGCCGACTACAAAAGTGGCCGGATAGTCAGCTTAACCGACTAGTCGGCCACTAGTCGGTACATCTCTACTTATGACACATTACTATTGTCAAATTTAATTGGCAGAAAGTCTGTCAAGAATAAAAGAGCTATACTATACTCGGGGCCAGATATATTGGCCGGTGAATTCGTTTTCGCGAGCAACGATCGAGGAGAAATCAACCACCACCATATGACGATCGTGGATTTGTCAGTTGGAGTTTCTCGGCCCCCGAAGGGTATGGCGGGGTAACGGGAACGCTGCTCGGCTCCGCCTGAACCTAGCTGTTTGGCTGTTATTTATTCTTAGCGTAATAGTTGTGTGCGTTACGAAGCTATGCGTTTACCAATACGAGATGAAGCTATCAAGAAGGAATCAATGTTCTGACCAATAAAGCTCCTGAATTTTTTCGGAGCTAACGCACACCTATTCTGATGTGTGTATTTCTACGCTGACAGCTCGGTTTGACCTACACGACAGAAGCTTGGCACTATCCCCACCACTTCTGGCTCACTCTTGTTCTGTGAAGGCGAGAGCGAGATGGAACGAGAGTGAGTCAGAAAACGTTGAGAAAAGGAGCACCGAGGCAGGCAAACGGTGTGGTGGGAGAATACCCCTCACGAAACTCACCGGCCAATATATCTGGCCCCGAGTATAGCAAAGAGTTCTCCATTGAATTCGCTAACTAGTCACCTGATAACGCGTCAAGAAAGATGGCAAGGGGCCGATGAATTTCCGACCAGATTATTAACAAGTTGCGCGAAAGAGTGCCAAGGCAGGTAATCCTATAATAGACTTTACAAAGTCAGCCCCAGCGGTAAAGCATGACTCGGTACGGATTCGACATTCTCGCTAGTCTATTTACGGAAACGCTGTGAGTGGTAGAAAGGAAAGAATTACACGGCATGCATATTTCCTGACGGGATTGCTTGGAGATAAAGCTCGCGCGAGGTTTCGAGAAATTGCACTGGGGTGGCCCGAGCTCGCAACGCAGCCGGATCGATTTCCTGCTTTATAATTACAGTGATATTTTCCTGGTTGATTGTGCTTTTGGAAACGAGCGACTGGGCGAGAGTTCTTCGAGGGCTTGATTTTACCATCGCGAAGCTTGCACTGCACGCGACATTTCCGTGCGCTAATTATTAGCCGTTTTTCATCAAACGAAAGCGATGTCGTGCTTCCACGGAGTTACATTATAATGTTGTATGTATTCCTTGATACACAGAAATCGTCCGAGGTCTCTCATCTGGACAAATGATTCGTTTGCTTGGTATTCACGGTGTTCCGCGAATTGGTCACAATCGTTTCGCGGAAACTCTGGGATTTATGTGAAACGGAGCCATTAAAGGCGAGCGAGCACGTCAAAGCACGATTACGGAGCCCCAAGGAGCTTTAAATTGCTCCTCGAAAATGAAATCTGGCAGGAAAAAAGTTCCTTTAACCTTTCGTGGTCACACTGGGTGTATCGCACCCCAGGATATGTCTTCGCCAAATTTTTAGACTTCAATAACGAATATTCAAAATTTGGTGAATTTTAACCAAAAAAAATCGCTTTTATCCACAATTATTTGTTCAAATACAAATTTCAAACAATCACAATTTACATTTCTAGAAAAACACTATTGGAGCATGATTGTACGAGTATTACGAGTATACAATTATTACTCAGAAGTCAAAAGACTCAAAAATACGGAAATGGTAACTGAAAAATGACGCTGGGGTGCAAGTGAACCCCGAGTGACCAATTTCTGATTATAAAGTGTCACCACGGAGGGTTGATGGCTAAATTCGATTGCAGCAATCTCAAGTCGATTATGTTTCTTATTTTTCCCCGTGGTATATTGGTTAGGGTGGAGTGAAAAAAACTTTTTTTCGATGATCAATTTCTAATAGTGCGGAAAAGTTGTCTACTTGGCCCAATAAAACGTGTAAAAAATTTCAGCCCGATCGGATAGTTTCTTCTGTGTGCACCAAAGGCCTTAACTTTCAAAATTTTAGTACAAAACTTAAAATTAAAAAAAAAATATATAAAATACAAAATACATAAAAAAACAATTAAATTATTAAAAAAAACGAAAAAATATAAAATACAAAAAACAAGGAGCCCGACGTACAGCTACCTCCGCGTGGTTGGTTCTGGGCCACTTGTTCCGTTAGGAAAGTGAGCGAAGAGCTGCATTTTTTTATACTTTACAGTGCCATTCCTATCGTTCCGAAACCAGCCACGGGTGTTTCTTTGCTTCATTTACGCAACAATTATAGTCTTGGGTATAAAAAAAGGTAGAATCCACCAGCTGAAGAAAGTTGCAGTTTCTTAAGTTTTGTACTAAAATTTTGAAAGTTAAGGCCTTTGGTGCACACAGAAGAAATAATCCGATCGAGCTGAAATTTTTTACACGTTTTATTGGGCCAAGTAGACAACTTTTACGCACTATTAGAATTTGATCACTGAAAAAATGTTTTTTTCACTCCACCCTAATATTGGTGTCCCCGTTTGACAATGATGTTTCATTAATTTTTCTTTCACCGAGGTCAGTGATTCTCAACCAGTGAGTGTCGAAGAGTTTTTTGGGGGTCGTCGCGGATATGTTTATTTGGCGATTTCTAGCATTTATTTATTTATTAAAATATTGGCAAACAAAATATATTAATAATAATTACACTAAGATAGAATTATACTCTGTAATATCTATTTTTAATCTTTCTTGTTTACCTTATTAAATTTCCCTTACATTACACGGAAGCGGGGGTCGCAGGTTATTTGAGTAATATAGAAGGGGGTCGCGATTCAAAAACGGTTGGAAAACACTGCAGCTATTATGTTATTAGCTCCAACTTTATCTCGCATACTTGAAAATACTGCCGGAACATATATGAAACGCCAGACGTTTTTGCGAAAATAGCAGGAAATGCAAGGGTGAAAGGCTGTGTAGGTGCTGTAAAACAGACTTTGAATAAATATCAGCGCAAATCTTTCGCGAATATTCTTACGTGCATTATCAATATCTGAGTCGTGCTGCAAGTCTCCGATTAATACACGCAATCGATCCATCGCAGCGTGTAAAGTAAAGCTTCGTTTCGCAGTGGCTTTTTTCCCCACCGAGCCCCGCAACGGAATGAAATAATAACGATAACCTGGCTTTCGTGCCACCGCGAAATTTGTTCTACTATCCCCCGCCCGTTTGTGTACGTTTGCGTACATAATGCAGAGCCGTATATTTCAGACTCTTTTCCCCCGTTTTTTTCCCCTGCCCGTCGCGTATCCTTGGGCCGCGCGCGCGTACGTGTTTCGACATCGACAAATTATGCACTCCGCTCGAATCCCACCCTTCGCGCGGGCATGTGCGTGCGTCCGCTCCCGCTGATCGATCAGAAGCTGCATATTTTTCCCAATGAGCGCACTCCGCGCGCGGAGCGTTCACCCCCGTGGCATTATAACGGTGGCTTTTTGTTTCTTTGCCAGACTTACATGTTGCCGTTCTCGCTTTGCTCGGATTATCCGGCATCGCATGCCATTTATCTTCCGTCTCGACTTCCTGCTCGCGCTGCGCGATATTAATGAGCATCCTTTGAGACGTATCGACTGCTTCCACTTAACCCCAGAAAGACTTCCGAGCTCCGAGCTCACCATCAGTCTTGGTTATTCATAGGCTCTTCTGTTTATTTTCAGTATCAGTTGCCTTCTGGGATTTCCGCTGATCTCGCGTGCTCCTAGATTATTCGTAGGCTAGTTTTTCCTCCGTTAAGGGGGGAGACTCAAGTAAACCGCTAAAAATAAGGTGATTTTCGGAGATTTTTTTGGGATATAAATACTTGATGAAACTTTCTGTAACTTTTTGTATATATTTGTTTGCATTTCAACGTAACAAGAGAAAAAATTAATTCCAATATGTCCGTTTTTTGAGGAGTTATTATGGTTGCTCTCCATGGCTTCGGCGTCGATGAGGGTAATCGGCGTGCAGTGTACAGCTTTTAGATTTTGTCCTGGGGTGAAAACGAAACGGAGTTTTCTATTTAGTTCCATTTCGAGTCGGAAGAATTGAAGCCAGCGAAAAAAAAATGCAAAATTAATAATAATACGGAGCTCTGAAAAAAACAGCGATTTTTGTAATACGAAATTAAAGTAATACGACCGGTGGGGAATTCAATTATGTAAATGTGTGCACTGCGACAGCTCGATTGATCAAATATTTGTTAAGTTATGCTGCACGCCAATTTGAAAAACGTGGTTTCGAGAAAAACGCGTTTACATTTTTCGGTTCAGAAAAGCCGATGTTTTTGGTAAGCTCTCTGACGCTAATCTGCGATTCCAGGCCCGTATAGTTGACCTTCTGTTTCTTATTTATACCTGAGCAAACATCTATCTATTATTACTCGGCTTACCTTCGAAGTTTATTGTGTGCAAAGGACGGACAATGAGCGAAAGGACGCAACGCGCGTTCCGGCGCGTACTTGCTAGACAGGTATAAGCCCGTCTCTAGCACCGTTAATACGCAGAATTTTATTCTGACACTTCTGGAGTATATTCTTGACATGCAATAGCATTGATTTATGCAATAAAAAAAAAATCAATTTTTTTCGAAAGTTACTTGAGTCTTGTCTTGTGAGAGAATTGTCTGGTGTGAGTGTGAATTGTTACGCTATGTTACGAATTAAGGGTAGTAGGCAGTCGTTTTTGACGAAAAAGAAGCATTTCTTTTTCTATTAATTACAAATAAGTAAATTGAAACTGAGACACTTGTTCTTTAACATAAGGTTTATTAATGTTATAAGCTTTAAAGAAAACATGTTCGTTTAAACAAAAATAGGGTTATTAAAGAGGCTTTTTAAAAAGGTTTCTTTAAAAAAGTTTTTTTTTTAAATAGGTTTCTTTTGTCTTGCAGCGAAAACTCAAAAAGAGAGGTTCCAATCGATTCAAGTCGTGTAAATGGAAGTTAATAAAAACTCTTATACTTTGTGAAAAGAAGCTAAAACTTCATATTTTTTAATGAAAAATGTACATTTTTTAAATATCGCCATTTCGTAGCTGCCATTTCCATAATTCTTCTGTTTTTATAGGTTCGCTGCAGAATCAGAGATATTCTGAAGAATTTACATGGAGGTCGCTGAGTTTCGTTTCGTTTCGCCAAAATCGCTGCGAAGCAAAAGAAACCTTTTCAAAAAGCCTCTGTAATAATCCATCTGTAGTGTCATCGATAATATTTTTGGCGAAATAGACATGTTTTTTTAAAGTTTCCGATGTTAATAAACATTCTGTTGAAGATTAAGCCTCGGATTCAATTTATTTCTCTGTAATTAATTGAAAAAGAAATACTTTATTTTTCACAAAAGAAATAATGTGAATAATGCCGAGTACCTAATGATAAATTCAGCAACAAAATTAAAACTAATATTTACTACCAAGTTATTATTTATTGTTTAAAACCGAACACCTTTCGTTTATTCCTGTGTATGTATCCACAATCTAGATCTGTCCAAAGTGTGCGCAATTTACAAATATAGTAAAGGCACATTTATGTTGATTCGTTGTAATAAATAATGCTTTCTTTTATGTAAATCAAACCTTTACTGCCTAATAACACAAATGGTCGCCGCTCCCATGAGAGTTGAACCAGAAACACTGATTGCTATTTCTATGGCCACTACTGTATTTTAACGCAGTAAATCGACTTCTGGATTATTATAACATAAAATAAAAATTCTGTAATAATTAATCTCACTGCTTCGAAGATACCTTCCACAAATATTATGTGTACATTACTTCGTTAAAATAGTTTGACCCCTTAAAAATTAATACTTCTCACGAACACCTTTTTTCGCTTATTAAGGGGTTAGGCCACCTTGGACGGAGCAAAATTACAGTCATTTTCGGCATTTTTTTTAGGAAGATAATAAAATAAACAGAAAATTTAATATGAAGCCTGTTATTATACAACTCTCGCCGGAAAAAAATCGTATTTTTTTTCTTACAAAATGGCGGCGGTAGAGCCGTGATACGCAAGATCTTGTGGAACGACGTTTTCCACGGTGTTCAATCTCACGGCTATACCGTTTGACTTAGAACAAAAAACCAAAAAGCTTTATTTTTTGCATGCCTAAAACTATGGAAGTACGTAGCGGTTTTGCGATATCTTGAATATGTTCTGTGCAATTGACACTTTTATAAAAAAAAAAAATGCACTTTTTCTCTCCATGGTCACCATTTCGAGACAAATTAATGTTTCTGGATTTCCCTACGTACTTCCATAGTTTTAGGCATGCAGAAAATAAATCTTTTTGGTTTTTTGTTCTAAGTCAAACGGTATAGCCGTGAGATTGAACACCGTGGAAAACGTCGCTCCACAAGATCTTGCGTATCACGGCTCTATCCCCGCCATTATGTAAGAAAAAAAATACGATTTTATTCCGGCGAGAGTTGTATAATAACAGGCTTCATATTAAATTTTCTGTTCATTTTATGATCTTCCTAAAAAAAATGCCGAAAATGACTGCAATTTTGCTCCGTCCAAGGTGGCCTAACCCCTTAAGTGGACTAGGCAGTCAGATCGCTCGAAAATCAAGTATTTTTTGTGAATTAATTACAAGGAGATGAACACAAATTGTGACTAGTATGTTTGGGTAATATTTATTAATACTATAAACAGTAAAAAAGAAATGATTTGAATATTATATACATATGTATGACAGCGCTACAGTCGTCTGATATGTAGGCGTTTTTTTTTTTTGGAGCCGCTGTAATTTTGCAGTGATTCTGGCCGCAAGAAATTTAATTGTGAAATATCTTCTGAAATTTATACTTTGCCCTGGCCCCTATTCTGCCCTGAACCTATTGAAAAAGGAAAAAAATCAAAATTATAAAAATGGTGGCTGCAAAACGGCAAATTTTAAAGAAACGTCACTTTTCGCCAGGGAAAAGAGCCATTCTATTTTTTTTTTTTTTTTGACAAACCAGGAGTTTTTACAGACTTATGCGTAGGTTCAGGTCGTAACTAGACATGTTTCATATATGCTGAATTTTTTTCAAATCGACTGATACCTCCGTTTTTTCCCAATCACTGCAAAACGAAGAGGAAATATGATTCCGAGAAAAACGCGCTTAAAGTTTCGAAAGAGGAATCTAGTCTACCTGCGTGCACGCAGACACGGTTAATGGCGCGCTCGACCTTTTCGGCTGTAAAATCCTCAATTTTGCGAATTTTAACATAATCCAAACGGCATTTTAATCGGGAAGGGTGGTACTTTCGAAAAATGCAACAAAAAAAATCGAATTTCTGACTGCCTATTAGTCCCCTTAATCTAGCGTTGCCCCGATGGGCTGTCCGAGAGTACGAGCATCCATCGCGTTTTCCAAAGCTCGCGTGGAAAACCGACTTGAAACCAGCCTATAACCAGTAGGGTTTGTCGGTTTTTAAAAACCGGGTTTAAAAACCGTTTTTTTTTTATAAATTTGTAAAATTCGAAAATCGGTTTTTAAATTTAAAAAAACCGGTTTTATATACTAGACTTAATATGTAAAAATGAATTAATTAATCAATTAAAAGCGTTAATATTTTGACTTGAAATCGCATCGGACACAAGCATATTGTAGTACAGCGCCGTTCAGGAGTTGCCGCGTAGGGCAACTGGTCAGACAGCCCGGGGCAAACACTTGCTGGCGGCGCGCAAGCCACGCCTCCCCGGGCAATACGGTACAGATGCCTAGGATGAACAAGGACCGTCGCCTCCCTACGCATCTACGAGCCTGTACTCCCGCCACAACCATTCCTCCCCACTCCGCTCTAACGATAGCTGACGTCACTGCCCCGAGCTTTGCTCGCAGCGTTTGCCCCGGGCAAATGCGGCTGCCCATGCCCTGAAAACGGTAGCCTGACCGGCGCTTAATGTAGTAGGTAACAGTTTACTGTAAAACTAATATTCCTGAGTTCATATTTTCGCAAGGAAAATAGTAAATACTAAAAGTAGAAAAATACTAAATGAAATAAAGATTTAAAATTTATATTTTTTACGAATTTTAGTTATTTTAGTTTTTTTTTATTTGGTTTCGTATGCAGTGTATTTTATTGTAGATCCATACATATTAAATGAACTTAAAAATTGTACGGATTTGTACGGATTTTAGTTATTTTAATTTATTTTATTTATTTGATTTTGTATAGATAGAGTATATTTTATTTTGTTATATTTTTGTAATTCCATAAATATTAAAAAAAACTGAAATTTTTTAAAATAAGTACAAATATTTATTTTCGATTTCAATTATATTTTTCATGAAAATTCGAAAACCGGTTTAACCGGTTTTTGGGAATAGTGGAATTCGAAAACCGGTTTTTTCAAAAGTCGGTTTTTGTGTAAACCCTAATAACCAGAAATCAAATCAATTTAATCGCAGGGTACGAGCCTACACGCACACAACTAGAGTTTTCCCCATCCGTTACATGCACGCAACTTCATTGGTTTTGAGTGCCTCCTTCCAGGCGAGCTTTGGAAAACGCAATGGATGCTCGTACTCTCGGGCCGCCCATCGGGGCAACGCTGCCTTAATCCAAATCTGATAAAACACAAGTTCGAAGTGCGTCTGAAATGATCTCAGAATATTAACCGATAAATGTTAAAAACCTACCAAACCTTAAACGGCTTCATAAACTTAATAAATATCCCCACTGTGAGCGTCTAAAAGTTATCAATCTCCACCACAAAAATCCATCGTCATAACTCCCAAAGTGCTTCAAATTCCGTTGAAGCCATCATTAATAAATTGCAGCCCTTTTCCAACGCGGACGACCGGCAAATAGAATAAACATTCCAAAAAGAAAAGTAGTATATTTACACCGCAGTTCGGTTAGCAAAAACTGTCGCGCACGAACAAAAGTGATAATATCCCCGCTGGCAAATAGCAAGTGGCGCCTCGAATTTTTCATTGTGTACCAGCCACCCTTTTTTCGTCTAGTGCAACGGAAGTGTTTCGCTGGAAATTCCACGCTCGCCGCTGCGAATTCGCCACGCTCTGCACAAGCTCGATACCGCGGTGTGCGCCGGTCGCAGCAGTGTGCGCGTATTTTACGCGGACGTGTCGTGCTCCCCGCTTCCAGAGAGCTCTGCGTGCCCAGCCTGTATTCGTGTACGCGTTAAAGTTAATCGTCCATGAATCAAATATGTTTTCCTACAGAGAGCCTCTCTATGCGTGCTCCCCTTTACGCGTCGCTACTACTTGACCGTCCGCGACGGCTGGCTATACACGGGCTCCTCCACTTGCGCCACTCTGCGACACGCTCCGCGACGAGTTTTAATTCTCACACGCTAAGTACAGGGTGTCGCAAATATTTCACTGTGCGCGCGGATGAAATTTCACGCGTACGCCCTAATGATACGATTACACGTTTATTTCTCCGCGGGATAAGATACTTCAGCTACACGTGCCCGAAATGTTGTGCAAAAAGTTCTGCCCGGGGAAGATTTTCTCCGCAACCGAGATGTTTACATTTGAATAAATATTCTAGTGTAGAAATAATTACTTGTTCAACGAAGCTGCGCTGCTTTCATTGAAATTTTGTTTAAAATCTACCACTTGCTTTTCTTTATCCATTTTTCCTACAAAGTATAGAACACGTAGAAAAAGTATTCAATTCGTGTTTATAATACATCGTTTATTAAAGTCCCCATTTTTCACTTCGCATAATAAATTGTCCATGCGAGTACAGAAAAATGTCATTATGACTGCAAAGTGACCTGGAAGTTGAATATTATATCCATTTGTGGAGCGTAATCACTGCTGAGCTAAGGAGAGTCGTTAGATATTCATTCCCTCTGCGACTCTAAGAACTATTTTAATCCGTCAAGGGAATGTTTAATGGAACGAACTTGTTATCGAGGTTCCTGGCCATCAATGTGTTTTGCAGTTCCCTTTGGACAGGAGTCTAACTCTGTATCCTTATATCATTGCATGTCTCGCGCAGGATTTCCTTAAAAAACCTATCGTGCTTGACATCTAACCAGGCGACGCTGAGAAATATATCCCCGACGAACGGTGAATACTTATAACACCTACGCGATAAAATGTCAAGTAGAAGGCGGCGTATAGTAATTAATAGCCTGGAAGGAAATTCATTTTTTAGTTATGTGACATTTCGTCTGATACTCAGATTGTTCCTTCGATTGAGAACAATTTGTTAAAATATATATTTTTTTTGTTTCTGAGAAATCTGTTCAACAGCTTAATGAATTTTGTAGTCTCGCGTCAGAGGTGTAAATGTGGGACATTTAAAAAAATACAGTTTCCCCTTCTTATTAGGTTATGGTATTTTTATTATCGTCTTTTTTTTAAAGATTCTATTGGGCCACTGCTCTACGCCTACAATCAAGTTTGTCGCGAGAAATTGAAATAGCCAGCACAATACTTGAAATTATTCAGTTTTCCATTCGTTTTATTATACAGCGAGCCATTTGCGTTCAAGATTAATGGTTGTTATTCCTATACACGACTGAGTGGCCGGAACACAAAATCCGGGCCACTTTAAAATTCAAATCTATTATAAAAAGCAGACGCGTTATACTTTTTTTTAACAACGTATCATAACTGCCGTGTCCCAATGGATTAATTGCCTGAGTTGTGTATTTAAATAACGCATAATCCCGGGGCAAATGTTTCGCTCCGGATATTCCTGAATCTGATTCGGTGTGTGTCACTATTTTTAAAAACATGGAACAGCGACGACAGGTTGTTTGAAATATAAATGCAACGAAGAATGGTAATACGTCTGCAGATAAATAATCTGAGACACCGAGGAAGCTCGAATCAAAGCTATTTGCGGATTTAAAATTTAAAATAAGACAGATACGAACTCCTTTTCAGGTCTCATGCGCATCCATCGATTTCGAGCATCGTGCTTCATATTTAAAAAAACATTAATCGCATCCGTTTGCAGTGTACTATCCCTGTAACGTTCAGCCTAGTAGGCTTCCTTGGAAGTTTAAACATTTCTAAGTTCCAAATTAACAAGTTCCTCGTGTTTAAATTTTCCAGTTATCAGTTCAGCTGCATAGTAAATATAATAAATGAAAATAGTACTTTACACCACTTAAGGTAAAGGCACCAGTAGTTGACCAGTTAAGTGAAATCCTTCACGTAAACAATAGCAACTACTTGCTCTGTCATCAAATAGCGAGAGTCGATGCCTGAAGACACTCTTTAAGTCTTCTAGAATATGTAACAAGGCCACTTTTTAACAAAAAGTTTACTTATACAAATTTAAAAAACATATCGAAAAATTCAGTAATTGCTTCAGTAGTTGACCACTCTTAAAAATGAAAAATCTAGTAATTGACCTTCTGTTCGTTAGTAGTTGACCACTTATACTAGAAAGAGGGTTAAAGCAATAATGTTGGGAATCATTTTAGTATCATTTAGTTTCAATAATTACCAGCACAAATTACAATTAAAGAATAAAATAAGAAATAAAACAAATCAATTCCATAAAAAGTTCAATTCAGGAACAGAGTAGACGTTGCGAGTTCTGCTCGCTTTCGTGGGCTCATTGATATGAGAAAGTACAGCCTTCCACTCGTAGTCCAGCACATCAGGCTTCTCTGGCCACTTCCATAATCGCCCGTACATTTCCATGGATGAAATAGTCGCTTTAGTTTTAGTTACACGAAGAATTTTTCCAGGGAAATGTTTTCCTTCGTATAAAAATATTACGTGTTCGTTCACAACTTTTTGAACAGGCAGCCAGGCAGGTCCTTTATTGTTCCTCAACAGTTCGTTTTCTTCGTTGACTAATTTCCTTCACTTTCTACAACAAAATCGAACATTTCACAACTGGAGTTTGAACTCTCAGAAGAAAATTGTAAGATTTTCTTTGCTCTTTTCAATTTCGGTTGCCGTGTCTTGTCTTGTTTAGCTCTCTGCTTTTCCTCCTTCTTCATTTGCCTTTTTGCTGCGCGCTCTCTTTTTAATCGTTCCATCTCTTCTTTTTTCTTTATTTTGTTCAGGAAATATTCTTGACAAAGTTTCCCTGAGGCAATAAAAGGCATCCTTTCTCTTGGCATTTTCTTTATGTTTGTTTTTTGTTTTTCTACATCTGGATAATAAAGATGTCTTTTGAATGGGCTGGCAACTTTATATGAAGGACCAGCAATAGGCGAAACGCATAAATTGGTCATACTTTGAGATAGCATAGCAGCTTGGGTACTTAGGTCGTTTTGAAGCAGTACAGCTTGAGGAGTGACATTATTTGACATGGCTGTTTTAAAAAAGCGGACACTGGTCAATACTTGACCATGAATGCAATCAATAGTTGACCATGCGGTCATCCTCTAAAATGCAGCATGCTACAAAATTTAGAATTATATTTTGTACTCCTAACAATTTTAGATGTAAAATGGATACATTACAAATCGTAAACAAATTTAAATGATTCACGTCAGTAATTGACCACGCCTGTCAACTTCTGAAAACTGTTCAAAAACAATATTCAGTATTTGACCACCCCACAAACTATGTGTTTTTGAGGTTAGTATAACAAAAACGGTGACTTTATCAAATATAGAACACTATGCGAGTTTAACAAGTAAAGAGTTCAGTCATAAAGAGTTAATAACCTACGAATTTTTTTACCTGAACCATACACCTGTTCTTAACAAAATCATTAAGGAAATAACGATATAGGAACACACTACACACCTTGGTGTAAATAAACGTTCGCCAACACTATTCATAGTGTACTTCAAACTTGAGTGTTTTAGATTTTAGTTGGTAGATGTCAGGGCACGTCAACTGCACTTTTTTCAAAAGATCGTCACTTCTAAAAACCTTATTTTTCATGTTTTTCTGAAAAGTGGTCAACTACTGATACATGGTCAACTACTGGTACCTTTACCTTACTTAATCAAGAAACAAATTATCGAAAGCACCACTTCAAGTGTGGAAGTTTAAAAACAATTTGTATTAGGGATAATAAATATAATGGACTAAAATGGAACCAAAGTGAAGAATTTTATTCGTATCCTCATAGATCAAATAGAATTCAAATAAAAAAACTTGATATAGTGATCGCCACACATATTATCTTAAATCGAAGCGGACGTCGGTGCAAAAGATTTTGTCGGTAAATCTACACCCCTAACATCGGGAGGGTAGTCGCGAGCCACGAATTTTCCCCGAGGGCGTCCATTTCTCTTTTCTGCGGGATTTCGAGAGCTTCCACTGTTTCCCGGCTGATGGCGCGCGAACGTGCAGACAACTCTTGCAGTCTCTTTACCATCGGGTAACCCCCTGGAATGGGGTTGCTCGAGCCATTTATCAGGAGCAGCTACACCGTGCCCTACTTTTCAATTCAAGAAACCTACTTTCCCCGTTACGAGATACTAGGTTATTTAAACAATCTTTGCATATTATTCTTCAAACTTTATTACGAAGAACAACGTGCTGTGATAGAAGTTTAATTATTAATGTGATTTCCCTGTTTTCCAATGACTTCTAGTCGATGCCCCGTTCAAAAAATTCAATAGATTTTGCGTTTAAGTAAATGGTAAATGGTATGATTTATGTGTAAATACACGGGTGGCTAGGAGAAAGTTTAAAATTGATATTTTTATAGATTTTAACATATTAATACCACAATTTTTCGTTTCATTTTCGGATATAATGGGATCAACTGTGGTATTTTCGCTACGTTTCGCGTTTTAAATATTCTTCTGACCATCGCTATCGGGTGAACATGAAGAGTAATTTTTCTTCATATATGAGACCTCTCTTTCAAAGAGAAACGATACTGAAAATCCCAGAGGTACGAGTGTATTTAAGGGGTTACATTTATTGTTAGTCAGGAGGCCGAAAAGAGGCGAATGTTTGTGAATTTTTTTTGAAAAAGCAGAAGCATATATTTTTACAAAACTTTTTGCACTTAAAAGAGCAACATTTAAAGAACATTTGGTAACTTCTTTGTAGAAAAATATTTACGATTATAATAAAAATACATCGAGATCCAAGAAGCCTTTTTAAAAACGGTCAGCAAGATATCTCAAAAACTACTGCACCAATCTGTCTGAAATTTTGTGGGCTCATTTTTTATATAAAAATCTGCTGAATGACGGGGGGATTTTTTCCCATTATATAGTTTCGATTTTATCAACGAAAAACGGCCATTAGTGATAAGCCATTTTTCGTTAATATAATCGAAACTGTACATTGAAAAAAATTCCCTCCGTCGTTCGGTAGATATTTATATAAAAAAATAAGCCCACAAAATTTCAGAAAGATTCGTGCAGTAGTTTTTGAGATATCTTGCTCACTGTTTGTAAAAAGGCTTCTTGGATGTGGTTGTAGTTTTATTATAAACGTAAATATTTTTTCTAAAAAATGACCAAATGTTCTTTAAATGTTGCTCTTTTAAGTGCAAAATGTTCTGTAAAAATACACGCTGCCGCTTTTGCAAAAAAAATCGCCTCTTTTCGGCCTCCTGGCTAAATACAACCCCTTAATAGACATAACTCAATTCGGCAGATTTTTGAATGGGAAAATAAAGAAATGAAAAGTGTTCGAAATTAACATATCCAAATTACGTTAAATTACCTTATGTTGTCCTATCTTCGTTTACCAAGATGAACAATATCTGCAGGTGCGTTCAATCCCAAAATTTATTAATTCGATAAAAATGTAATTGCACATTTGCTATTCGTGCCTGCCAACAGAACCACCCTGCATTATATTTCACACCCAGAATTTTCACGGAACACTTGCAAATTATAACAGACACATGGGGATGAAGTTGAAAGCCACTGCCTTGAAGGAAACACAAAAACGGTTACGCAGACCAACAACAATAGAACGGCGGGAGGTGAAACGAACTAAATGTGGATGTAAGCGCGTTAGGAGGAGGCAGAACAATTCTTCGTGCTTTATATTGCGATGCTTATTTTCGTTCCGCGGCCAGAACGAAATGAGGTTGACGTCGCACAATTTCTCAGACAACGTTTTCCTTCGTCAACCAAGCATTCAGCTGACTTTTACGCCTTACAGAGAATCGTGACTTCGAATTGCGAACAGCGGCGTCTCGTTAGCCCCTACGAATGGATTTAACAATCTGCAAACGTGGAATTAAATTATATGCAGCTAGAATAAGTTGCACGGATCGTTCGCAAATTTATGCTACAATTATTCTGTACCATACGCGGTACTCGTTAAAGCAAACAGAAAAGTGCTACACATGTCTATTATATTTTCTGCATTAATACCTAATTAGCATGAATTCTTTGGAGAATTGTTTGGTCAGTCCTTACTTCCCTATACAAACAGCTTTACTGTACGTTTCGCAGTTACTTTTTCAGAGGAGTTATTTATCTTAAAAGATGATACATTTCGACAGAGTCTGTATGTTTCTCGTATCAGTGGCGCACTCAGAGGGGGCGCACCAGAAGAAGAAGGAAAAAGGAGATTAATGTAACCGCGACTGCAGTAATTCAAGAGCTTTGTAAAAAAAGGAAACTGGATTTTATTCTTTGAATAAATTTTTAAACTCACCTAATGAATGTTATTGAATTTGCATTAAAAATATTTTTATCCCTTCAACTCGGCTCCCCCCAAGATTAAATCCTGAGCGCGCCAATAAATACTTACTATTATAAAATACTATTATAATATCTTAAAATTATTTACATGAATAAGTGATTTTACAGCAGGTTTTGATTGAAATTATTATAACGAACGAAAATAGTAGTGTTTTGTAATAATTTTAGTAATATGGTTTGGAAGCTATATTAATAGTCATTTTTATATGAATTTTGCCCATTTCTTTCATTTTCCGTTGGGCAAAGTTTCCCACGAATGAAAAACCATCGTACTCGTAATTAGCAAAGTTTTAACAGAGGCTACCGTATGCTGCAGTACAAACTACACATCAAATTCCGGAATTGTGAAATACGGAACTTTTTACGATTAATTGGACGACGGGAATATCCTCGTTTATTCAACTCACGTTACACCTTACTGCAATTCACCCGATAAAATTCTGCTGAATTCAGCAGCTGCCTTCTTCACCCCTGAAGAAAATTGTCCCCTTTTATACGAAGCTGTAATTTCGCGCGACGAACGATTCTACGTCTGTTCTAAGCTGACTTTCTTCCCTGTACAGTTAACGATCTCCTTTTAAACTACAGATTGGAAGAGGGCGACGATCAACTGCGAGCGATTGCGAAGCGAAACGACGGTAAAAATTCATTTCGTATACATACCTACTGTTTTGGTAAGATTCTTAAACGATTTAATAATATTCTCTTCTTCCTTCGTTTTTAATAGCTCCAACGTAACGCATTATAGTTCTCTCAACTACTTTATTTTGTGACTTAAACGTAAACTTAAAAGTTTACTAACTTTAGAACGCTATGAAGGAACGTTATTTAACATAATAAATTCTTAATCATACATTTATCGTAAGTTTCGGTTTGTTATTAATATGAATATTAGGGTGGAGTGAAAAAAACTTTTTTTCGATGATCAATTTCTAATAGTGCGGAAAAGTTGTCTACTTGGCCCAATAAAACGTGTAAAAAATTTCAGCCCGATCGGATAATTTCTTCTGTGTACACCAAAGGCCTTAACTTTCAAAATTTTAGTACAAAACTTAAAATTAAAAAAAAAATATATATAAAATACAAAATACATAAAAAAAAAAACAATTAAATTATTAAAAAAAACGAAAAAAATATAAAATACAAAAAACAAGGAGCCCGACGTACAGCTACCTCCGCGTGGTTGGTTCTGGGCCACTTGTTCCGTTAGGAAAGTGAGCGAAGAGCTGCATTTTTTTATAGTTTACAGTGCCATTCCTATCGTTCCGAAACCAGCCACGGGTGTTTCTTTGCTTCATTTACGCAACAAATATAGTCTTGGGTATAAAAAAAGGTAGAATCCACCAGCTGAAGAAAGTTGCAGTTTCTTAAGTTTTGTACTAAAATTTTGAAAGTTAAGGCCTTTGGTGCACACAGAAGAAATTATCCGATCGAGCTGAAATTTTTTACACGTTTTATTGGGCCAAGTAGACAACTTTTACGCACTATTAGAATTTGATCATTGAAAAAATGTTTTTTTCACTCCACCCTAATGAATATTGGGGTACTACTAATTCGCTGCTAGTATAATAATATAAATATTCAGCAAATTCCAGATACATGTGCTCTAAACGCATGTAAACATCCAAGGTATATAAATTCTTTTTGTTGTTATTGTACATTTGAGAATCCTATTGACGCTAATCCCAGAATAGTGACCAGTTCATATTCAAATTATATTTGTAATTTCATTTTGTTAAATACAAATGTTCCAGTACTGTATTTTTATGGTTATCATTTTATTTGATGACATCACAGCTAATTTCTCATAAATGTAAAAAGAAAACGATTCAATTAATAAAGCTTTCAATTCACCGTACGAAGTTCCCTGATCGATATTTTTAATTAAACGTAAAATGTAGCCCTGTGGCAGCTGCAGCAATATTTTATACTTAATTTCTCGCGTTCTTCTTGGGACTAAATACGTTTTTCTCTCATTGTACCTCTGGTCACTGGCACCGAACCGTGAAACTTGCAGAAAGAACAAAAGTTCTGATGCTTTCTTCTTCATTTTTGCGAAAGCTCCTACAAAAGGTGCCCTTCAAATATAAATGTACGTCGGTACGGCATATTCATTTTCCTTGATATTTCATAAAAAAATCTCACAATACGTGTAAGTAAACATGGCGTAAACGGTATCGCCGAAATTTTTCTTTACACGTTCATCGCCATAAATTTTATGAAATAATATTGCTTCGCTAAGAAGAAACGAAACGAAGGTATTAATATAAAATTTTATCTACAGAGTCTGAAAAGATAATATGGAAAAAGTGATATTTTCGTTCCCAAAGTTTTCATTCAAACTGAGCAAATTCGACTCCTGCCACTCTTTCGTAATTTCCAGTTCTATATCCGAATCCAACTGTAACGTTTTACATTGCCCACCCTTCGTGAGAATATATTATTCCGTGACGAATGAATGGTACAAAAATGTTGGTCCCGCCCCTCAAGATTTCATTATCATCCCTTCGTATCGTTTCGCTAAAAACCCTCGACGTTTAAAAATGGCCGAAGACGCCAGTTCCTCGAGAAATTCTCCCCGCATGCAATTTGGAATGTGCATCAGCCGAAACAAGAGACGCTAATACGCATCCTTCACCTCACGGTGTAATTAGAGA
This sequence comes from Andrena fulva, assembly GCA_946251845.1. Lineage (NCBI taxonomy): Eukaryota > Metazoa > Arthropoda > Insecta > Hymenoptera > Andrenidae > Andrena > Andrena fulva. The sequence continues at coordinate 50,946,069 of OX276329.1, read as the reverse complement.
AATTAGGAGAGCACGAAAGGTCAACGATATCTTCCGAGCGCACACGCGCGTGCACGTAATTCGAAGCTCTTCATCTCCCTAAAATCTCGTGCCTTCGGGTGTGCATCCCTTCAAATAAAACTGTAGCCAGGGGGGGGGGGGGGGTTAAGTGCCGTGTCAGCGACTCGTCACATTCCTTACCCCGGCGGGGACTCATTAACCCACACCGAAGGAACGACGGAGGCCAGTTACACCGGCACTTTATTATAAACCGTTGGCTCAGTGCGGTCGCTGCACGCGAAACGAAGAAAACTCATCGCGGGAAAGCAACAAACGTACACCATGATGCCGCGACCACGATCCACAGGTTTCACTATCGTACCTATTTTCCCAAATTTCAGTGCTCAGGATAAATTAAAGCAGTTGCAATATATATTCGAGTATATTATTATTATGAGTTGAAATTTATTCAAATATATAATACTAGTATCAATTGAAATATATTAAAATATATTATTACTAGTATCAGTTGAAATATATCGAAATATAGTATTACTATTATCTTGAAATATCTTGAAATATATTATTACTATTATCACAGTTGAAATATATTGAAATATATTATTACTAGTATCAGTTGAAATATATTGAAATATACTATTGCTATTATCAGTTGGAATATATCGAAATATATTATTGCTATTATCAGTTGAAATATATTGAAATACATTATTACTAGTATCAGTTGAAATATATTGAAATATACTATTGCTATTATCAGTTGGAATATATCGAAATATATTATTACTAGTATCAGTTGAAATATATTGAAATATACTATTGCTATTATCAGTTGGAATATATCGAAATATATTATTACTATTTTCAGTAGAAATATATCGAAATATATTATTATTATTATCAGTAGAAATATATCGAAATATAGTATTACTATTATCTTGAAATATCTTGAAATATATTATTACTATTATCACAGTTGAAATATATTGAAATATATTATCACTAGTATCAGTCGAAATATATTGAAATATATTATTACTAGTATCAGTTGAAATATATTCAAATATATTATTACTATTATCAGTTGAAATATATTGCAATATATTATTACTAGTATCAGTTGAAATATATTCATATATATTATTACTATTATCTGTTAAAATATATTATCATTAGCCTACGTATTATATTAACACATAACTGATGCATAGATACGGCCCCGTGAGATCAAAAAACTTTTATTCCACGTACGCAATTATGAGCTTCAAATAATAAATATCCCATTAGTATTTACCTGATTTAATACCAAGATTTGAAGTGGATTTCTCTTACTATCGATACAGAGAGTAAATTTACGTTTGCACTGTATTCCTCGAAATACGCGAGCGTTAGGTAACGAGCTAATGATCAGTGTACAGATCTTCAAGTATCAAACTTCCTGTACACGGCGCTATGTATCGAGAGTGCTTAGCTATAATTAGAGAGTTTGCATCATAATATGCAAATTTCCGTGATTACCTCGGGGGAGGGTATAAACTTTTCCCTGGATCGCTCCGATGGGAGCAGTCATTTGCTTGTCACTTAAGCGTACGTTATGCCAGCGCTCTTGCGCGGATTAATTAAACTAACCTTTTCACCTCTGCTCGCCCATTACTTTGATCCTTAACCCGAAGGAGCTCTGCTTACGCCCTCCTCGAGAGGACACGCGAGCGGGGAAATTCGTGGAATACTGTCCTGCAACGACGTATTCCTTCAAGGTCTCAAATTTCTCGAGGAGGCACGCAATCGCCAGATCTTAAAATATCTTCAAATGGAAATATATCAGACACGGGGACACCGACTTTTCTCTTTCGCCTGATTTATAACTAGGATTCCTTCGGCTAATTAGCAAACTTTATACAGAATAGAAAGTGATACAAATTTCAGTTCCTTGTTAATTAGAAATTCTAATTAACAACGGTTTGATTAATTAATCACAATACACTTCGTTTCGAAAACTTTCATTAATTTTGAAGGTAACTATTATTCAGCAAGCTTATTAACTAATTCATCGGAGTCGAATTTCGCTCTGTTTTTGTGATAGATATTCTACGAGTTTTCTATTTTATTCGAAAATTTTTGGGTACAAGAGTTACCAATATCCTTCATGGTGTTTTATTTTTATTGAATTATGTCAATGTTTTAGTAAAACCTCAGAGCTAATTCCTGCGTATCTTAATTAGGACGAGGGCAACTTCATTCAAGTTCATTCTCTTTCATTCTTCACATCTCGACATTCCTTTGCTATTAATTTAATCGAATACGAACTGTACAGCGTACAGTGGAAATATATCCCCAAAAATATCCAATTATGGAATTATAAGTTTCCAGGGTGGTCATTAGGGTGGGCCGAAAAAATCAAATTTTCGAAACTCGAAACAGCCTAGTGCGGAAAAGTTCCGCCTGGGGAAGATAAATGGAGGCAAAAAAATATTTTGAAATCGGTCAATATTTGACCGGGCCCAAACGGGGTCGAAGTCATTAATTTTTTACCAAGTTTGACGACTTCTGTATATCTTCATAAAATTTGCATATTTCACTGTTGAGCATTAGAAAAATTATTTAAGCACACAAACACGAGAAATAGTGTTTTATATATTGTCGCGAAGCGAAATATCTATGTGTTTCTAATTTTAGACGTAACGCGGTTTTATGGGAAAAAGGAACGTATTTCATTCATTCAACAGCCATTTTGATCTGTAACATTCAACAGCCATTTCTTATAGATTTTTGTGCGCTGAAGACGAATCCGCAAACCGTTTGCCGCCATCACCCTATGTTTACGAGAAATTCGATTTTGAAAAAAAAAATGTAAATTTTCAAATATTGACCGATTTCAAAAAAAATTTTTTGCCTCCATTTGTCTTCCCCAGACGCAACTTTTCCGCACTAGGCTGTTTCGAGTTTCGAAAATTTGATTTTTTCGGCCCACCCTAGTGATCATATTAGAGATCCATAAAGAAAAGTCTACTCTCCAGAATTTCACCAGCACACGATTCCCTCGACTCAAAGATACGCAACACCTAATTAATCTCTAGCCTAGTCTCCCATAATATTACACTGCCTTGCATCGCAACGACGCAACATCTGAAATCGCTAACGGATCGGCCAATCGCGCAGCACGTTCTATACAATTAATCACGAAATTTTCGCGCGCGGAGTACGGGAGCTACCACGAAGTGATCGTGCAACAGCGATAAACGAGGGTATTTGCCAGCATTTGGCTTGGCACGATATGCGTGGAACTGTCAGGCATAGCAAGGAATGTCCATCGTTTCATTAACCATGCTTCGACTGAAAACTCCGCTGCCCGGCGCTAGTGATACACACGATATTAGGGTGAATTTGTAGCCGAAATCCACCTCGTACGCGCGCACAGCGCAATTTATCACATTGCCCCTATTCGTCACGTGCTCTGTCAGCGAATCACGTTGCCCTGATGCCTGCTAATTGTTTTCGCGGAAAAATGCCCGTGACGCCTGGCTACGTAAACAGCACGTTCAATCATCCTGTTGAATATGAATTTCAGCCTTCGACTTTCCTTTCTCCCCGATTAATTACCGCGACTGTTATTCGCCAAAGTAGCTCCGCCTATCTGCTACCAGAGCGATCCAGTTTAATTGTTTCGCTTAAGAGTAGCACAAGGGTGGTAAAATATAAATATGCTGAGTGGGGTAGAAGAGACTGAAATTTTGAAACTGTATCCCATCAAGACAATAGAATTGCAGACTGCAAAACTGGTAATTTATGAATATTATTTTTTTTTTATAAAACAGAAGGCTTTTGTTATTCAACAAGAACCAACTAAAAATTTTACTCATTGTCAAAGATTCAATTTTAAAATAATATATTTATAATAAAGGAGCTGCAAAAATCATTTTTGCCCAGAACAGCGAATGAGCTGGAAAGTACAGAAAGCCGTATGAAAATAATTGAACAGAAAATACTTGTAGCGAAACTCTGCAGTCAACAGCGGTATACTCGCAACCGTTGTGCGCTATAAAATTTCGTGTCATTGTAAAGCCTCGCGGGACACGTAAGCACACATCAGGTCACGTGCTCGGCGGGAATAAAAACGCGGGCGATGTTTAGAGAAAACTTTGTTTCCCGGCAAATTGCACTCTACTTAGCAGATGCTAGCTCGCTGCTCAACTCCCTGGGTAGAAAGCTTCGCGTAAAAAAAAAAGACACGGACGGAAAAAACGGAAGAATACGCGGTGCAGTGCGCTCGTCCTCTTGCTGCATTCTGCTTCCATCGTTTCGTTTCGTCGCGATCGCGAGCGAGTAAAAATTAAATAATGTCACTATTGGCTGACTGCGAGAAACAACTCGGCACGGGCGAATACGATGCCTCGAAAATTTCTCTTGTTAGTGGGAATGTAATTGGAAAAATTAAACTTGAACATTGGAGAAGCTATGGAAACCATAGCTTTAAATTTAATCACGAATTGATCGAGCGGTGAATAACATGGGACATTTATCAGCGAATAATCGAAAGCCGCTACTGAGAAGCGAAGAAGCAAAGTGTCCGGAAGTCTTGATGAGAAAACAAAACTAAATTAAACTACAGAAAGTTCGGGATTATTTTAGGGTTATTACCTGATTTGTTTTCTGAATAAAAATATATGTGACCTGTGTTTAATTATTGTTCTTTCATACATTAAACTCCAGGCAAACGAATGTAAGTGAAATTTTCTTCCTCGTCCGATCCGTCAATTAAAATTATGATCCTTGACACAAGAAAAGGTAGGGGAAAGTGGGGCAAAACCGGGTACCACTGTTTTTCTAAGACAAGAGCTGCGATATGCAGCCAACGTATGGTGTTACATTCGGGTAGACCTCACGACGGAATGAGATCAATCGTAGAGCAAAGACCGTCGTAGTTTTTCATTTAGGGAAGTTTAAAAATTTCGTGTTGAAAAGTTCCAGTGTTGCGTTGGTGAATTGCCTTTTTTATACCACTTGGATTTAAAGAATCGATTACGGTAAGTACTGCATTGTATTCTGTAGACTTTTCACAGTATTTTGCCGTTTTATCCGATTCTTTATCGCATGTTGAAGTGTAAATATTTAATATTAGAATATATGATATCCGCGCACAGTTTCGGTCATTCAAAGGAACAAAAGCTCATTTGCAATTATAACTATAATATATCATATATTCTAATTTTAAAAATTCTTACGATCGATATCTTAACTTTATTATGTAAATATTTAATGTTTAGTAAATCATCTCATTTGGGGCAAAATCGGGTATTTGAATCGGGTGCCCGGTTTTGCCCCAGGTTCTATGTATTAGTCCAGTGACATTAGGATCTGTTTTCGGAATAAATCCCATCAAGCTAAATTTTGGTATGGGCCTTTATTTGGTCGTTTTAAACAATATGTCAAAAGTCCTCACCAATCCGACCGCCGCTAAAAATTTTACAGATGGTTGAAAAAAATAACTTTTTTTCGCGAATATCTCGTTATATAGCAGTTTTGCGACAAAAATAGTTATTATACAATTCATAGCTTAGGAAATTCTCTACAAAAAAGGTGCTATGAGTTTTTTTCGTAGCAGTAATGAGAACGTCAGCATCAATGGAGGTAGCATATATAGAGCGAATAGAAAGAACAAGAGTAGGTTTATTGCTATGCTGTCTCAAAAATTGGAAGCTGCCAACATCAACGTGAAACACGCTCAAGACCACGGTGTAATACTGCCCTCTTTAGTTAAAATGTCCTATCTAGCATTTTGAAACAACCGAGAAAACTGAAGTTTTATCATTTACTTTGTACCGTCCTTATTTTCCTTTATTCAAATTAAAACATGTTGTCATTATTTCGTAACAGCCTAATATATTTTTTTGTAATAGGTGTACCGGTAGGTAATGTATTATTAACGTACCAATTAATTAATTGTTTTAGATAGGATATTATAACCATTTGGAAAGAAGTTAGGTTAAATACATTAGACTGTTTATAAATCTTTACGAAGCACTTAGAGTTTTCTAACATTACTTAAAAGGTAAAAGACGTGTGCTACTTCAAATATTTCAACATATCTAAAAAAATGAACAAATGCTAGATAGGACAGTTTAACTAAGGAGGGCAGAATAGACAGGTGTTCCGACTCTGTACCTTTTACCCCAGCGATTTTGTGTGCCGATTTCTGTTTAATTCCCCTGGCCGCCGCGAGAGGCGTCGTGACTTAGAAGGCATATACATATGTATTAATGAGACTGTAGTAGTAGAGATTTTAGTGGTATTACTGGGCTTGCCAGACACAACAGGCCATATGTAAATGCCTTTACGACATCGACGAAATCTGCCGGCCGCCAGAAGAACTAGGACGAAAAAGTCACACATTCTGGACAGGAGTCGGAACACGTGTCTAATACACCGTGCTCAAGACGATGCTGACATTCATTCCAAGTCCAAGGAAAAGTGGATTCAATGTATTGTCTGCCACGGGTGGGCTCATGAGATTTGTACAAGTGTTGAGGAGGGCGACGAGACCTTTATTTGTGATTTCTGTACACTGAATAAATTAAAATAAACTGATATACAAATTAATATTTATAAAAAACCTTCCTTTATGGTTTCTAAAATAATAGCAATAAAGATTTTATAATTATATCATATTTTATGCGTATTTTAATAGGTACCCGGTTTTACCCACACCTATGGGGTAAAACCGGGTATTTGCATACTTTCGAGAAAACTTGTTTTCCTGTGAGCCAAATAGTTTTTTCATATAAGAATTCTCATTTTCTGATTCTGTAAGGTCCAATTAAGATTTCTAGCGGTGTCCAAAGTTTATTTTGCCGTCTGACTTTATGCTAGCAGGAAAAATACATTAGGTACCCGGTTATGCCCCACTTTCCCGCACCTAGTCGAGGACAATTAGGACACACTCTATCATTTTCCACCCTGCTTAAGAGCTACGTCGTCGGCAGTGTCGCATCTTGCCCAATTTCTGGTTCGCGTCACCACTGCAACATATCAAGGCTCGCGCTGTTTCACCAAACTACGCGGGGAGACTTGGAACAGCTATTTGTCTCAGTGCACACGCGCAAGGGCGCCCTCAAAGGACTTGGCGGGGCATTAAAATTATGTCCCAGAATTAATTACGGCTCCTCCGTGCTTCCACTTAATCCCCCGCGACAGCAAGGAAAGTGACATCCAACTTTCAGACCGCATCATCCGGTTACAAGACAACCGGAAGAGGAGCTATTACAATATCTTGTAACTTGCCGTGGCCCAGTTTCCAGGGACAAAGCTGCGCAAAAGGGAAATGTCAAGTTTCCGGGGGCCCCCCGCGCCCTCCGGTGCTCATCGGAGGAACTTTTACGCGAGTGTCGGGGCAACTTAAGTGCGCGTTTCTAATTGAATGCGTCAGGGCTGAGTCCGAGGGAGCATCATTTTCCAACAGCGCTCTCGATCGTGAAGTTTCGAGGATGAGGCGGGCGCTGCAACTTTTTAAAAACAGACTACTTTAATTCTCTGGGAATTAAGTGTCTAAACGACTTAGTGGTTATTAAAATATTTGTTAACAGAAACTGACAGCAATTATGCGAACGATGCTCTGCTACCTGTTTAGCTTCTATGAGGTGCTCTTGGAAATGTTCTTTCGTACAGAGAGCATGCTTATGTGGTAAGAAATTTTCTGCTTATGTTGTTGTCCAGGTTAGTGGCTCTGTTCAAGAAAAGAATGGCTAAAAAATATAGTAAAAGTAGGGAATACAGTTGTATGGCCTTCAATTCATCAGACGCAATTGTGGGACTGTAGTTATAGTAGTGAGTAGCATCTGTATTGAGTTTGAAAGCTCTATTTGATACATTAATAATTCTCTATAATAGATACTAAAATTTGGAAATCCGAGATTTTTAGTGAAATTTCAAATAGAAGCTTAAATTAAGCCTCTTATTTTTTTCTAAGATTCGTGGAGAATCCATACGAGAATATTTCCCGGAGAATATTTTCCATGCTGCACACTCTCCTACACAAAATTTCTGATTACCCAACGATTCCCACGAAAATGTAACAGTATTTGTATCAAAATTGTTGGAAATTTAAATAAGAATGCGTGCTACCCTATTGTGCATTTTCCATGAATAGAAACCCTCTCCCCTAGAACGTTCATCGAAAAATTTTAGAGAACCCATAAAAGCATGTAGCAATCTATTTCGTGAAATTTACGAGAAAAGAGCTGTTGGCGAAAATGCTTCTCTCACGGTTTCCCGCATCGTAAACAACCGGTTTTTATACACAGTTTATGCATTACGGCATACCTGATGGGAATTTTTCTATTTTTAACTCCAAAGGAAGAATGCTCATTTTTAACCTCAAACGATCCAGATTGAACGGAATTTTCAATCATCGGTTACTAAAAATCCTGATTTTCAACTCAGGAAAAATCGTGAGAATTTAATGGAAGCCTGCTTCTGTGGTAAAAGCAAGTAAATCGTTCGATATCTGAATTTTGAGAGAAAATGCTAAGATATTTTTTAATTAAAGCTCTAAATATATTATTCAATAAATGTTAAAGTATCTTATATATTTGTGCAATGCCATTTGCACCGCGCTGTTAAATAATAATGGGGTGACGGTATTTTTATAAATCTTCCTAAAGGTTACATGTCGCGATGCGCAAAATGTAGTGTTAAATTATAGTGTCTGAAACCCAGGCACAATGAACTACTATATAAAGCATCGATCCGGGTGTCTCTAGAGCCACAATCTCTCGCTAACGGTAAGCAGATACGCAGCAATTTCGACACGCAGCCAGTTATAAATTCAGAAGTTTCGGTAACTTCATCAATGGGTTAGTTGCTCAATGGCGAAACTTTTAATTGCTCGAAAGATGGCTGGCTAGCAAAGCATCCATCGCTGCTACGTCAGAATCGTTGATTTGGTTCACAACGTTAGGCGAAGGCGAGTCGCCTGAAACGTTTAGTAACTGAAACGCTCAAGCGCTTCTGCTTTTGTGCAATATAAACATTGATGCTAGCGAAAGTTCGTTCGATCTAAATTAGCTGCTCCAATATATTGCTGCTGAATGTCAGGAGCTCGCGTTAGTATCTTCAATGTGTCGATTGTGAATTAGTATTATTCAGTAGGGTGGAATAAATAAATCAAAGTTCTTTGACTATTTTCTAACCGTGAAAAAAATTTGCCTTCAGTGATTCAGATTAACCCAGCAACAGCTGAAAGTACAATTATAAATGGCAACTTTTGCCAACTACTAGTAGTCATGAATAATAAAAAAAAAATTGTGCCCCTATATTTCGTTTCACCCTGGTATTCAGCATCACGTTTGTGCTGGCAAGAAATTTGCTTATTATTCTACAGAAGTGCTTAATAATGTTGTTACTTTCATACTTATTAGGCTTATGAATCGTTCGTTAAATTAGTAAGGTAGTTAATGTCCGAGAAATTGCTTCTACATCGATCTTGCAACAAAGACTGTGTCATATCAATATAAGGATGCTTGTAGACCGTTTCAGAGAACGAACAATGTGCGAAGCTACATTACAATTTTGTTAAATGATTTATGAAACGCCACTGACAAGTTGACAAGTGACACATGTTGGCTAATAAATAAATTTTGAAGTACTAATAATAAAGAACCCCCATAAAGAACTTTAAAAAAGTAGGAAACTTACGCCAAGTACATGGAAAAGTCGAGGGCGGAAAAGAGTATTAACAAATAAATCACAAAAAAGTAGAAGAAAATATAAACATAAGAAAAGGATTATGAATCACAAAAAATTAGGAGAAATAAATCACAAATAATTAGAGGAAAATGATAATAATATGAATCGCATAAAAATAGAAGATAATAATAATAGTTACAATAGGGTGTTTCAATTTTCCAAAGGTGCTATTTTCACGTAACTTTGCTCGCCCCCTTGGTTCTATTCATCTAAGTGATCTGTATGCCAAATTTTAGACAAATTTAATAATATTTAGGGGTTGCACAGTTTTATCACTAGGGTAGGCCTGGAGCGGTAGTAACACTTTGACTTTGGAATACGATTACGCAGGAACTATTACATTTACAACAAATACTCTTATACGAAAATGTTACTTATTTATCTGACATCATTGAGTCACAACAGTTTCACTGTATGTCAAGTAATATCCAAGTTATTAATAAAAAATGAGAAGCGGAGTGTTATAGCCCTAACGTTACAGTGTAAAGTGTTGCAACCATCTCTGACCCCGGATCGGTTGTAACACTACACGGATTCTATGCAAACAAGACAATATTATTCGCCTTCTTTGACACTATTCGGTTCTGTTGCGGCACAACCGACCCCGACTGCCGATGTTACAATCGCCCTCGACCATGCTTTTGAACTTCAATTATAAATTGTGACTAACGAGACACTTAAAAGTGCTAAGTAACGATCAGTATTACTTAAAAAAAAGGCAAATTACAGATTAAAAAAGCACATACTTGCAAAGGGTGTGTTTACATTACAATCATAAGTCAGTAAGAAAAAGTTACTGTAGGGTATCGAAAAGTTATTTTGTTCGCTATCCATGTCTATTGCGTATCTATACTGCTAGGACATGGATTCCAAATGTCATTGCTTATCATATATCTAAAATTGGTGTTACTATCCATTATATGTTTTGAGATATTAGCGTGTTACATTCACCCCCCTGTTACTACCGACCCCGTTCTACCCTACATATTTTCGCTTTTTCAGGTTTTAAAAATGTGGGTAAAATAATAAGGTAAAGAATTATTATAGATGTGAACAATGATAATAATAATAATAAAATGTAAATTTATCTAAGTCTAAGTCTTCTTTGAAGTTTAGTTTCTTTTTCAAGGACTTGAGAATAAAAATAATTATCATTGGAAATCGTGTTTCCTTAGCCTACTACATATTATTTAGTGTGCAAAGTGTGCAACCTCTAAATATTACTCAATCTTCCTAAAATTTGTCAGATATTCTTTTTATATTAATAGGAATCAGGACATGAGCAAAGTAAAAAAAAATTGTAATATTTTAATTTTAACCCTATAATATGAAACACCCTAAGTTACAAGATAAAAACAGATCAGATTTTTGAAGTACTAACAAGGGAAGATCCCGAAGTCGAAAATTCAAAAAATTCTGAGACATTCTGAATACGTAGGGGACTTCCTCCTGATTACAACGAAATTTTTCTTAGCTGCCCAAATTCACTCTGAGGAGGTGTGATTGTTTCACAAAATTCTGTTATCAAGGAGCAACCAATCGATCACTATCCCACTATACACAGCTGCCTGTAGTTTCGACACGTTCGAACCATGGTTTCCTCGAAGCAATCATTAAAATTTGCATCCCAGGCGTGAATTCGTTAGCCTTCAACATGGCTGCCCGTTTATTCCATCGCGCCGCGGTATTTCTATCGTGGGAATACATGCGGGGGCGAAAAATGGAGGAGTTGGAAGCAAAGAGTCAGAGAGAGAGGGCAGAGAATTGGTTGGCAAGGGTGCGTTCGTGAACGTTTACACAGGTCTCGCCGTGGAGCGACAGAAATCACGTTGGTCACTGCGGAAGTTCCCGTTTGTTAGCTGGCCGACAAGACTAGCACCAGCTGACCTACTTCAATGGGACGCAATATCAAAGAGCTTACGAAGTGAGTCGTTGCGGCTGGTTTCGGTGCAATCGTTTACAAGGGACAATGGGATATTTTGCGGCGATCCCGAGGTCACTGCAACGCAACAACAACCTTGACATAGTTGAACACTTCCAGGCAACTAAATTCTTTGCGTCTTCTCAACACTATGCTACATGATTTTTGGTCCATTCTAGGTCACGAGTTGAACCTGGCTCAGTAGAAGCCTCATTGTCGATGTCAGAGTTGGGCGTTAACTGAATAAAAAATTATTCAAATAACGAATCAAATGAAAGTTACTTTAGTTCTCAATTATTTGATGAATGAAGTTAATTATTTTTATTCGTCGAGCGTTTCAACTTCAGCGTCGAATAAATTCTTCAACTTTAAGGTCAACTTTATTCGTCGACGAATAAATGACGAATAATTTCTTTAACTTTAATTCGTTATTCGAATTTTTATTTAAATAAAACTTTGGGGAGTTTACGAGGGGAATTTTCGATGTAAAGTTCCTGCTAGTTGTTTTCTTATATGATCGAGTTAAAATTTAACTGCTCGCTAAACCGAAATGAACACACATCCAGCGTATTTTCCAATGGTTTCTCTTGGAATTATCTGGCACAAGACGAAAGAAGGTTTCACACGGAAAGCAGAAAATTATTGCAGATTAAATGTAAAGCGAAATAAACTGCACGATCTACTTTCACATTTCGATATAACGCGAGCGTTTAATAACACTCATTGCCGACACATACAGAAGAGTTGATCGTGGTGGGAAATGACGAAATGTCTAGAAACTCGTAACAGCTGACAGTGGAATTTAAAATGTTATGTCAGCCGTAAAACGTGTAAGCAGCCAGCGGGATAATACGTCCAGCCGTCCACGAAATATCGCTGTGATTTGTAATTCGGGAATAAATCAGAACTTAATGCGATTATACAAATATTTGTGTCAAATGCGAGTTGTTTTATCAATACGATTCCGTTGTTGCAACAGATGCTACATTCTGGCAAAGGATTCAAGTAATCCCTGCTGCAGTGATATTCGTGGAAATGTATTTACCCAATTATGGTATTTACAGCAATGAATTTTTAGGCCATAAATTTGAATAATGAAACCGAGTATCCATTCATGAAATTCTATATCGTGACAAAACGAATTCATTCTGTATCAATTCGCAATATTAACCGACAAAGACAAGTGGCTTTTATATAAATTAGTTACATAACGCAAATTTATATTTTAATTTAATTTAACCGATTTTTTCGAACGCAGTTGTCACGCCGCACAGTGGGTTGAAATCCCAGAAACATGGTAAAAATATGAAGGTAATATTTGATATTTACAAAAATGAGTATACTAAAGTTTTCGCGGTCGCTGATTACGAATCTGAACTCAAAATGGCAAAAACAAAATGGCGGATCCAATATGGCGGACGCGTATACCCAAAAAATATCAGATTTGGTCTAAACTTGGTATTCTATGTAGAGTTTCCGAGGTCGCTGAGTACGAATCTCAAGTCAAAATGGCAAAAAAAATATCAGGGAATATCAAGATGGGTCGATTTATGTATTAAAAAATATATGGTTCCATTTAAAAAAGCCACCACTGCCGTCGTGGAAACATGTGTTAATTAAATATCTCGTTACAACAATAGTATTAGGATTCACATCTGAAAATAACAACAGATATAAATATTTCAATTAACAGTGTTTGCAAAAAGAAATTATTTTCATGGACTGGGAACCGTTTTGAATAAACTGAAATTTTAAGGATTGGAGCAAAAACGAGCAAAATCTGAAAGTTAATCTCAGTTCTTTAATAATCAGAGATGATAACTGTGCAAACAAAAATGCTTGATCGGACTTGGAAGTTAACTAAATGTTTAATTGTTTTTGTAGATCAGCTATGGTAATTAAGGTTATACGAGGCAATTTTGAATTCAACATTATGAAGGTATTATTGCTTGCCGCAAACGTATAACAACAAAAAGTAATTAAATAAACACCTGAAATTGACGTCTTTATCGCGAAACAGAAGTTTAAAACACAGAAAAACAAAAAATAGCTACACAAATTCGTTTGATAAATCGCTTGCAATAAACGTGTAACGAAGGAAGAGTTGTAGAAGGCTGTGGATATACGTTTTATTATGCGCACATATTTCAACTATACCAGGGATAAAAAATCAGATATTTAAACATTCTTTTGTATTTCGATTTTTCGCCAACTTTTGGGGTCTCCTACCCCACTGTGCGCCGGGTCGATTCGACCCAAATTAATATTTAAACAGCTGTTCTCCGAAAACTATCTGGAAAATTAAATCGCAAAAATTCTGAGATGAAGTTTGAACATTGAAGAATATATGTTCATCGTTGACAATTATCATAGTCCTCTAAATTTCATTCAGAAAAATATCTATCTTTTGCAGCAGAACTGTGGGTGGCATATGTGAAATTCTATTTAAATAAACTAATTGCGAGTTTTGCCAGCTGGATTTCTAATACTTCCCATAAAACGTACAGCAATTGAATAAAAACCGTTTCACAAAACTTCATTACATCGTCACGAAATCCCAATTGCTTGCCACTGGTCCCAAAAAATTAATTCTCCTTGCACCAAATATACCCCATCTTACTATTGAACTACCCCATCTTTCTTTCCATGCTATTCTCATCCTACCTAATTCGCCACCATTTATTTCTACTTAATTTCTGCAACAACATTCCCGAATTCCTCGCGCAAGCCTAGCAATTCCGAATTAAAGGAGTTAACATTCCTCCGCCACGTCGCTTCGTTAGAGTCGGCACAGTGCTAACCCACGGGACTATAAATTATGCAAGCAGCACCAGCCACTCCGAGCGTGTCCCAAACACTTCCCTCGCAGCGGCCCAGGCCCCTGCAAGGTTGCATCTTGGGGCGAGATTTTTCGCAAGGTCACGCCGCAACTCTATTTGCGATCCACTTATCAGAGGACGCTGACAGATTGATACCTGATGACATAAATTCCCCGGGGAAAACTGGGGCGCGCCGAGCGACGGAGATAATTGAAGAACACCGGCAACTTTCTTCCCGGCGAAGATATAAAATTCAACCCGTAAAGATTGATCCGTTAAAAGCACCGTGAACCAGCCGCGGCTCCCTTACTTGCGGCGAGGGGCGAACATGGCTTCGCGCCAGAAAATGCCCACGGAAGCGTTAGTTGTTCCCGCAAAACTTGGGAACGCGGCTTCCCATCGTCCCATTTCGCCACGGCCTGCCCCCCGTCTCATCCCTGTTTGACCTCTACCCCCAATCCCGATTCAACGTCGGATCTGCTCGCAACTTTTCCCGTATTTCATGATCCAGGAAGCTGCTGGCGTCCCACGATGCACGTCACTTTGGGAACCGTGACCGAATCTACTCGAGCTTAATAGGATTTTAGCGCAACGCTCTGCACGCGCCCCCAATATGCTCCCCTACCCTCGTTATTGACTGGCTGAAACGAGGGGGCTGCACGTCGACGAAGAATTTTCATTTCCAACGGCCTATGCAGGCGACAAATCTGCTTTGTTCCCAACAATATGAATTTTTTAACCTGCATGCCGAGCGTAAATATTTTCCTCACCCTATTCGGCAGGGTTGACGTGAACTTTTGAGGGGCCGAAAAAAATGGATTTATATGTTTTTATAAATTTTATAATGGTAAATATCTGTGCATAGGGCCCCGTAAAATTTTCGACGAGCCTTTCGTGGACCGCGGAGCTTTTTCAAGCGGGGGGTTCTGCTACTCGGGGTGCGAATCGTTCGCCGAGGAAATCCTTTGAATGAAATCGGAGCTGGATGATGGATCGAGGAAGGAATATTTGAATATACGGATCGAGAGTCCAGATTTGGACCGCCATTAAGCGGATGCTTGCGAAGTTTCCGCGGAGATTTCAGGGATTAAACTTCGGCCATCGTTCTCGGGTTAATTTCTGGGACGTTTGAAGAAGGGCCGATTATTTCGCAGGTATTAAGTGAATTTAATTCACTCCGCGGCCAGCGCGAGTTGGGCGGTCCGAAACTGTTGAAAAAGCACTGGCGCGTCGATCGAGGAGCCCTCGAATTCGTTAAGCAACAAGAGGGGATGAAAAGTTATCGCCTGGCCGGCTGGAAAATTGATTCCCCGCTTCTTCTAGGTGGCCGAGTGTGACTTCGTCGATTTTTAGCGAAACGGATCGGGACAGCGTTGTCATATTTGGGGGGTGAAAACTGCGTTCAAAGTTAGGGGTGAAAAATCATTTTTGTGGACTTTTTGAAAATCTGGTGAGTCAGTCACTATTTCGCATTCAAAGACACAAAATTCGTCCATTGACACTATTCCCCTATCTCTAATAGTTCTCGAGATATTCCACAAAAATGAGTTTTTAACCCTAACTTTGAACGCAGTTTTCACCCCCCAAATATGAAAACGGGGAAAAATAAAAAAACACGTATTTCTTATTTTTCGGTCCTCTATAACATATCCGAAAATCAAAATGATCGGAGGCGGACACCTAAAATACTCTCCTTGTGAGATGCCTACGCTATTGCTTTGGCGATCGTCGGTCAGATCGCTCTATCCCACTCGGTCTCGATGTGTTTCGTTCGCTCTCTTCGTCGCGCGGTGCGACAATGTTTGTGCCTACTTCAGCCAATAACCAAAATACGTGTGCCGCGTCTTTAAAAGTGTGCCCAAATAGGTGACTCGACCAATCGTCACAGCGGCGGACGGCACAGTCCGAGCCCGCCTGCTAGGAGTCTTCTTTTCGCGCGGTAATAGTATACATGTGACGATGTGACTCCGAACTGATGGGCTTTCTTAAACGGTGTAGGGGAGACCGGGTATGGTTGTCACACGGGTAGGTTGTCACAAGCGCTATAACAAAGAAACTATAAACAATAGGAATGTACTAATAATCCATGGCGATGCGTAAACATATCGTCACTTCCTCCCCCATCACACAAGTCGTTGTGGAGTCGCATGGAGACACGATGTATCATTCTTTCTTTTCGTGCGCTCGAAGTAAATTATGCCGTATTTTCTATCAAGTAAGTATAGGTTATTCCTTAGTATTGACTATAACATTGTCGCATTATTCTCGTAGTTAAGAGTTTTTTCTAACTTATTGTAATGATTTTTTTGCATTTTTTAAACTTTTTAATATATGAATAGAGAGGTGAAATTGTTTAACGGTTTGGGGCAAGTTGTCACAGAACATTTGGGGTAAGTTGTCACAGAACATTTGGGGTTACGTATTTGCCGCATGTGACAGCTGATCCCGCTGTAACTTGCTGTACCTATCATGTGATATTATTTTCTTGTTTGTTTGGCAACAGTTCTCAATAATAATGCCACAAGCTTATAAGAAGAAGACGTCCAGAGGTGAGGTGTCCCAGGAATTGATATTAGTTTCTTAATTGAATCGACTTTTTATTCATAAACTTAGCTATCCAAATGTGTGACAATCAACCCCAGATACTGTGACAACCAACCCGGCCTCGGGGTATGTTGTCACAAAATAGTTCCTGCAAATAATGTGAATTATCTTCTAATCTGGTGGACAAAATCCACAGGACCATTTTTTTTTTTTAAAGTCGGACGTACGTAGTTTATATTAATCTAAGTTTGAATCAACTTCCCTGCAGCTATGACCCGTAAAAAAATCAAAATAGCAAAATGAGACAACCATACCCGGTCTCCCCTACCTCCTAGCTCAAATTTGAATTGTCTGAAATAAAAGAACACAAGTTGTCTATTAAGTATAATGTTATTCCTAAGCATTAACGCAACCGTTTTTTAATATTTTGAAAACTCGCTGAATAACAGCGTGTTGAAGAAAAGGATGCTGATTTTCGCGACGATTCGTCTGTAACCGCCGTAAAAAAGTGATTTTCAAAATATGGTCCGTTAATGCTTAGAGAATGTAGCAACAAATATGTCTGCAGAATTTGGCCGCAATTAGTATCGATACAGATTGAGAAATCGTGTACACCGTTTTGAAAAGTATCGTTCGGCTCTGTATCTCCAAAAACTGAGTCAAAACCACCGTCCAAAAATTCCAATAATATTTACAAGATTCCATTTCGACGTTTTTGAAAAGTGAATGAATGGTTCGGCAGTTTGGAAAAGATGGACACTGGGCGCAAATCTGCTGGAAAACATTACGAAATCAGTAGATAAATTAGCCTCTCAAAATTGGAAGCATTCATATCCTGACAACTTTAAAACTGCAAAGAATTGATGCTCTTCAAATATATTCTTTGATCGATAATTACTAAGTAAATTGAGGGTTGATTTGAAACCGGAAATTAACGAGGACATTCGAAGAACACCAATCGTTTGCAATTCGCGTTTCGCAGTCGCGAGGATATGAGGACTACTTTTTCGACCAGCGAGTGTGTGAACGAGCAACGCCCGAACTTGTCGAAGAACTGTGCAACTAACTGCCGTAACTAGCCGCGTAACTAGCCTCGCTGCGCCAGCAGATAAAGCACGAATGCTATGAGACAAGTTTCAAGGATCAGATAACCGGCAAAGAGTTGCAGCCCGGCATTATTAGCTGAAGCGCGGGTAAAGACATTTTCACCGAGGTCCGATATTACGTGGGCGGAAAATTTCCAAAATTTCAGACCCACTGCACTTCGTTTGCGAATCGTAATTCGCAAGTAATCTTTTATTCCGCGCTATATTTGTTCACTGGTCGGTAGACGTCTGAACAGAAGTTGGATGAGCAGCAGTATAATTAGTATTGTCCATCGGAATCAATTATGGAAACAAGTAATGAACTACGGCGAACGATACGATGTTAACCTAATTAAAACAAGGCAGCGCCATGCAGAGTCTAGGTTGTAGACGAAGGGGGAATGAAAAGAGTATACATAGCTGCCAGACGCCACCTACTTTCACGCATAGGATGTGTTAGGAAGTAGCTAGGGTGAAAGCACTAATAGTCGGGCACCCTCTAGTAGTCGACCACTTTTATTATTTAGCTTAAAGAAATAAGTACTGAAATAAAGAATTTATTAAATGACAATTTTATATTATATTTTGAATTTCTAACTTTACAATACGACACAAAGCGCCCTTCATAGGTAAAAAAAATAAATGCTTTTAAAGTGATTTGTAAACTAATGTTGATTCTACATGCGCCATTGCTGTTTTCTAACCCGAGAAACATAAGTGTGCTTTGAATAGAAACGACAAATGTAATTCAGTTCTATACATTTTTTACTGGAAAATTATGCTCTTCCACTGAAAAAGCATCAGCAATTTTATATGCTCTTCAAAAATTTAAAAAAAATGGGATAATTTATTTATTTATGGGAGGTCGGTAACTGGATCATCATTCCCTTTCAATTTTCAATAGCCGACCACAGCGGTCGACTTCTGAAGCTAACTGCATTCACAATGAATGCTAATAGTCGACCACATAGGGTAGATGTACCAGTAAATGAACACGTACCAGTCAATGGACATTTTTTATTAAAACGAGTGAAATAAGTTATTAAAATAAGCAACTAATTAATTAAAGACTTCTTTCAATTTCTTGCTTCATATCCAAACAATTTTTGCAGCACGGGGAATCAATCACGCTGCAAACATAATTTTATAAAAGTGTTCATTCATTAGCCTTAAGTGTTCATTTATTGGTGCGTTTACCCTATATTCGTTTCTTATGGATTAATGTTCTACAAAGTTTATATAATTTATTTATAGAATACAAATACCTACTTTAAAAACTTAAAATGTGTTACTGCTTCCTATCTTAAAAACGAAAAATTTAATTTACATTGGAAAAAAAATAATTTCTATTTCTTATTAAAATTTTGATACAGTTTTTAAAAGAACTTATTTTAGTTACACATTATTCCTGTCATTATTAATTATTTACTGGTGTTGCTCATCATATTTAAAAATAAATTTTAGTTTGTAATGCGCACATAACCTATTTTGAATTTCATATTAAAAAAGGTGGTCGACTATTAGCTATCGGACCGATCGACTTTTAGAGTTAAGCGGTCGATTATTAAAGCATTCGGACACTTTATTTTGAACGATAATTATTTATTTTCCCCGAACTTTCCTACTAACACAAAATATTTAGTGATACATTAAATACATTTAAATTACTTCAATACATTTTATATATTTTATAACATTGATTGTTTATTTTTTTTCAGTACTTTTCATTCGAGTTTAGCTTTAAGTGGTCGACTACTAGTGCTTTCACCCTACTAGGGTGGAACGAAATATAGGGGCGCAATTGTTTGGTATAATTCGTGACTTCTAATAGTTGGAAAAAGCTGCCTTTTATAGTGGTATTTAAGCTATCAAAATCTGAACTTCGTCAATAAATGTTTTTTATATAGTTTATCCCACAAATTCTTTATATTTAACAAAAACAAAAAGTAATTTTATTAATTAACCAAATATGAATTAAATTCATTTAAAAAAAAACTAGATATCAATAAAATCGTATAACATTTCACTCCTAAACATAAATTTATAATTATTGTTCCACATAAAAAATAATTTATAATTAGCTCTTTTAATTTCGAGATCAATTCAATTCTTATAAACTATTTAATAAACCCTGATACAAAAGGTAAAAAACTAATTTACTTCATTAAAAATTAAGGTGCCGCGAGTCGCTTAAAAATTCATACTTTTATTGTTGCGATTGTTTTCCAATAGTGAAAGAAACTTGCCTTTAGTGATACAGATTAAGCTCGCAGAAACTAGATACTGTCGAAAAAATTTTTAAGGTGCCGCAAGAACCTTGAAGTATTTGGTAGCTTTTTGTTTTTTTAAACCTATTTTTGAAGTTTTGTATGTGCTAATTTTTGGATAGCCTTAACACGTTCACTATGCAGACCTCTAAAGAAAAGGTCCAACAAAACAGCAGAACGCTGAGTTAAAAAATTTGCGTTTTTATTTATATAATATATTTTGCTTTATCTCTTCATCGTAGCAGCTCTCTTCAGTTGTTGGATAGCAGTCCCATAAGATACGCGGCTAGAAAATCTAAGGAGTAAGTGTCTTTTAAAAAGAATTGCTATCGTGTGATAAAATAAAATTCATGAGATCAATAAGAATAATAATTCTTAAGTGACTCGCGGCACCTCAAAGTATTTATTGATGATACTCAGACTTTGAGGCAATCTTTGCCAATTATTAACAGTCCTGAATAATACAAAAAAATTGTGCCCCTGTATTTCCTTCCACCTAGGGCTGCCATACGTCCGGGTTTCCCCGGATTTGTCCTCATTTTAGGGCGACCGGGGACGTCCGACTGGATTTTCTATAGTGATCCGGGTTCTTCGATGCTGCTCGCTCGAAAAGTCATAAATATTTTATCTTTATTTCTTGATTGCGGTTGCAGTCTATAATTTACAGAAATTCTTGTCTTGGGATATCGTACCTAATACGAGGCAGTGAGAGCCACAACGGATCAACACATATTAAAAATATTGTTTTCCCTATTTTATATGATTAGTAGATCCTATTAGACACGTTATTGCTACTAATGCAATTTCGAAAAAAAAAATGTAGGTTAGTCCTTTGTTGCTCCCACTGTCTCATATAAGCCACAGTTAAAAGTATCCGGGTTTCAAGTGGAAATGTCCGGGGTTTTAATGCTGCTCGTCCTAGATTAATGATTTTACGGATGGCAGCCCTAGTTCCACCCTATTGACCAACCATATGCAATCTTTCAGCCAAATCTGCGATCCAAGCCTCGTGCACTCTCATTGTGAAGCTTCACTGAATAGAACCTTCTTACGAAATGCATTGCTTCGAACCACAAGGATTGCAAACACTCGCATTCAACGCATACCGGCCAGCACGCCCAAAAGGTGCGTTTCTGAACCTACCCCTCAAAATTTTCAAACACACGAGAATCCGAAAAGTCAATCCGCTGATGCGAAGGAAGCACACCTGCAAAGTGCCTTAAAAAACTCGAATAAACGATCCGTTGTTACGTATCTGCGCACCCAGCCGTCTGACTTCATTTATTTTTCATCGGCTCGAACAGCCGATTGAAACGCTTGCGATAAGAGAAGTGCGCGAGAAGGGGATGAAGTGCTACGAGTACGGCTACAAGGGGCAGAATGGGAATTTCATTGATAACAGAGCGTCGAGGGGGAAAACGTTCCCTTCCTTCCCGAGTGGATCGATAAGGCATGGCACTATCGGGCGCAGCTTTTTCGGTCCGCAGTCCGATATCCCAGTTTGCCCAGGACATTCGCCTATTACTTGTCAAGCGGAACGTCACGTTGCACGGCTGGATAAAGAGCGCAATAATTCCGATAAACGTACGTCATCGGCCGTCGCTCGTCGGGATTGAAATAGGCGAACGATGCTCCCCGAGTGCCCACATATGTCGAGCAAGGGAAGAAAAAAATCTTAGTACTTGTTACGTAATGTAGATTTATTTTCCAGCGTTTCCATTCGCGCGCGAGGTGATATATACGCTGGGGGGTGTTTCATTGACGTCTGACGTAGCTACTGTGTCATCACCGAAGCGCATAATGCGAGCAAGTATACCGGGCGCCTCTTTTATCCTGCCCACCCTCAAGTACAACTCTGCCTCCTTTAGCTAAAATGCCCGATCTGGGGCAAAAAATAAATAAATTAGACTGTTTTCGGGATCTCTACGAAACACGTAGAATTTTCCAATTTTACTGAAAAGGTAAAAACGCGTGGGACTTGATATATTTTAAAAGGTTAATAGCACATTCTAACTAACAATGAGGAGGGCAGAGCTAGATATTTGTGTTACTTCTGTTTCGGTGGGTTGCAACAAATTATGTGGTTCTGTGAAAACGTTCTGTACCAAGAATAATTACGAGTCATTTATTATTTTTCAAAGGGTAATAAACAGTTCGGTATTTAAATCTACATCATTGACAGTTTCTTCTTACAAAGAAGCATCATAATCACGGTTCTATAGCTTATGAACTCAGAAAAATATATTATCGCCTGGCATATTCACTTTAATAACTAATGAACTTATGTCACTTTATTTACAATTGTGATATGTTTTCCTCTAGTGTCCATGTGAATGAATTAAATACACTTTCAATATAGGGTAACTGTACTCGTAGTTGACAGTGTACCAATAGTTGATACTTTTATTTTCAGTCACGAATAATAAGCTTTCTATTAAATAAGGCAAAAAATTATTTTTTACTTTTTAGTGCAACTTTATTTTTTTGAAGTCGGTTTTAATTTTTTTTTTAAATTTTGTTTATTTTTAACTTTTTAGTTTTATATATATTGACACAACATGCTGAGGAGATATGCGCGTACGTACATACAATAATAATAATTAGGTGACAATAGTCTTTATTATTAACCATAACGGGCAAAATATTGGGCCAATGTTGATGCAGTGTAGGATGGGACCACCGGGGCATCGCCCCCTTTCGAATAAAAAAAGATCATCAAAATCGGTCCATATGCTGAGGAGTTATGCGAGGACAAACATATAAATTATTATTATTAACCATAACTGGCAAAATATTGGGCCAATGTTGATGCAGTGTAGGATAGGACCACCGGGGCATCGCCCTCTTTCGAATAAAAAAAAGATCCTCAAAATCGGTCCATATGCTGAGGAGTTATGAGGGGACAAACACATAAATTATTATTAACTATAACTGGTAAAATATTGGGCCAATATTGATTCCGCGTAGAATGGGACCAACGGGGCACCATCTTCTTTCGAATAAAAGAAAGATCATCAAAATCGGTCCATATGCTGAGGAGTTATGAGGGGACAAACATAAAAAAAAACATACATACGGATCGAATATATAACCTCCTCCTTTTTGAAGTCGGTTAAAAAATGTTTTTGACTATATACGCTGTTTGAAAAAGTATTAGTGAAAAACATTTTTTTAATAGAAAGCTTATTATTCGTGACTGAAAATAAAAGTATCAACTATTGGTACACTGTCAACTACGAGTACAGTTACCCTATATATTTCGTTTTCTATTTTATTTTATTTTGTAATTATTAGTATTCATATTGTTCTCCTATTATTATTAGTATTTTGTTATTATTCGCAGGGTTGGACTTAAGAGCAGCCAATTGCTGAATCTCGCCCATACAAGTTTATTTCTCGTTAATTCCTTGCGAATAGGAATATAATAAAGAATATTATTATCATATCACCCGCAACTTTATCACAAATATTATCTAAAAAAATGTCTTTTCCCCGCGCGTCAGATTTATCTTGGGCAGCCACAAGCGCCTCGTTACTCGCCAGTTACCAAACTTCCCTACTTAAGTACAGAAAATTGAAGGAGTCCGTGGAAGCAAGTTCCGAAGCTCCTCCAGCGAAACCAGCACGTCCCATTTCGTGGGTTGGTCGAGGAAAAACTGGGCGGCGTTTCCCTCGCACCGGTCCGCAGCAAGAAAAGAAACTTCAACATTCAATTTTCCCCGGAACAGCTCGTTCCCAGCCACGTTCCCCGGCCGCGAAACAAAAATCTGAAGAAACCGCTCTACGATAATGGACGAGCGTCTGGGATCTCCGCCGGGCGTGCGGAAGATCGTCTCGTCGCAACAAAAGCTCCGCATTGTCGGTGTCCTCCCCGGCAGTTGCATCGGATGCACCCGCTCTGGAGCCCAATTTAATACCGATACGTTCGCTCGGGGGCCGAGCCTGTATCTCCGACGGGAGTGTTCGATGCACTTGTTCCAGTCGGTCCGAAAACGTTTGTCCCGTTGTGCCGGCGTCACAGAAAGATTCGGAGCGACGTGAAATTAAAGCGATAGACGGGAATCGATAAACGCGCCCTGTCGTTCGTTCGTCGCATACCGGCGATAAACCGGGAATCCGGACGAGGGAGAGGAAAAAAAAAGGGACGGCTGGAAGCAGGTGGCCGGCCCACGCGCTGAATCGTGACCGTTGACTTTTCGTCGACCACCAGCAAGGCTCTGTGATTGCCCCAGGCCTGGCAACAGCGCCCGCTGAATTCACGGCGGGCTGGGCTCACGGCTGAACCGCTGGATTGAATCACCTTTATCGAGAAGGTTCGCCGACGCGGCTGGTTAGTTCTCACGGCGCGACGCAGTTCAGCGTCTTGCCGCAACGGCGGCGCCGATGTTTCCGCAACGTTAGGAATCGGTTTCCGCCCTATCGAAGCGGCCGCTTGCACAGTGATCGCCCTCGCGCAATTGCCCGATCGCTGTTCCGGTCTTCGAGCGAGCTGCCGGCAGGCGTAACGGATACAATGGGTCATCGCGGGAATAATGCCGGTGATTCTGGATGGTTGAGCGAACGGCGGCGATTCGCGTGTTTTCATGGGAACTGGGCAATGGGCTTGGGAGTAAATGATTGAACAGTTGGAAGGTTTTTTAACCGACTTCAGAAAGGAGGAGGTTATAGATACGACCCGTTTGTATTTTTTTTTTTAATGTTTGTCCACGCATAACTCCTCAGCATATGGACCGATTTTGATGATCTTTTTTTTTATTCTAAAGAGGGTGATGCCTCGTTGGTCCCATCCTACACTGCATCAACATTGGCTCAATATTTTGCCAGTTCGGGTTAATAATAAAGACTATTGTCACCTAATTATTATTATTTTATGTACGTACTCACATATCTCAATCGGCATGTTGTGTCGATATATATAAAACTAAAAAGTTAAAAATAAAGAAATTAAAACCGACTTCAAAAAAATAAAATTGCAGTAAAAAGTAAAAAATAATTTTTTGCCCTTATTTAATCTACGACTCTCATATTTTTTAAGCCGGTGCCTCATCGTTTACACTGTGTAAATCTGGCGCCGACTTAAAAAATATGAGAGTTATGGATTAAATAAGGGAAAAAAATATTTTTTACTTTTTAGTGAAATTTCATTTTTTTCAAGTCGGTTTTAATTTTTCTTTAATTATTTTTCTTCATCTCTTAACGCTTGTACGGTAATTGGGCCATTTTCACTGAAAATCGATTCACAAATTCTTATTCCTTTTTTACTAATGGATTATTTTGATTGAAACTCCTTCATATCTTTAACTAACTAATTACCGTAATTAATAAATAACTTTTTTTTTTAAATCCTTCTTATTGCAAAAATTTAAGTTCTTAAAATATTAATCCGTAATAATTAAATGACATGAATCTAATTATAGTATGCTCGTTTCTTATAAAAATATGATACCAAATTTACTTATCCGTGTGACTTACAATTCGAAACTAATGTTGTTTATTATTAGTGTCACTCTACCAAGAAGGTGAGAATTTTAGATTTACAGTGGGATTTAATGTAAACATGCAATTTAGAAACGGTATAACCGAAATTATGTTATGAGCTGAAATGGGCGGTATATGCATATCAATTTAATATTTCTGAAATCTCGACACAGATATTCCATTCATGTATCAACGATCGATAAATGTTTAATTATCCCTGCTTATTATAGGAAAATCTTAAAATTCTCGAGTGAGCTACCATTTAGTGGGTAATACGGATTACCTGGTGGTTTTGATGCACGAGAACACACTCATCGTTTTTAAACTGGTTTTGAAAAAAAAGGACCCATCGCTGGATGAAAGTGTTGATTGAAAGCAATTTACACAGACAGCGTGATGCGATAAAACTATGAAGATAATTTTGAGTTTATATTCGATTTCTTAATTGGAAGGGTATCTAAGTAGCTATATGCACCATAAATTCTACGTTTTGAACAAGTCTTTTGTTCTCTAATTTTTCAAATCGGGACACTTAAGTACAGATTATTACTATCACTGTCATTGAGGAAGAGGAGCATAAAACGTACATTTCCAGGCGGTGCATTTATGACAAGAGTTCAATATCGTTCCCACCTTTGAGAGTTGTATTTGGGGATAGGAAACAAGCAAATTGCTTTCGTTTCTGGTACAAGGTTTCTATTTTCTCTTAATTACTAGCTACTCGCTGGCTAAGCTTTGCACTTTTGCTTCGTTAACATGGCAAGCGCGAGGGGAAGAATAATTTCAATCGTGAGCAATCCATTTTGCCCCCAAACAACGGCGGCGTATTAGTTTAGATGGCGCGGCTTGACATTATTCCCAGGAAGAATGATGAACGCGTGCTCGATCACCAACGCTGAAAGCTCCAATTCGCGAGTCCCACAGGTGATATTTTACCTCGGGAACAATATCGAAATTGATTTCGCAGCAGCATACATTCGTAGACTATTCTAGACTATCGTCCAATAAAATCGAGGAAATTTAAAAATTTGTCGCTCACGACCTCAGATTTGAGCAGCAATGCTCAGCAAATCTGTGCACCATTCGTTCAAAATTTATTCGAGTACAAAAACCTCGATCCCTGCCAAAATATACAGACCTTAATTCCAGAATTCGTTGAAGCAAAAAATAATAAAAAAAAAAATATCGGGAAACGAATAGAAGCTTCAAAAATCCCAATCGCTATTCATGCAACAGCCATTTCATTAGAGGAATATTTCTCAAAATATATATTTACCCACATATTCATAGCGCAAAAAGATGAGTCATATAAATGCCATCACTATTGGACCCCAGTCAATTATCCAAAACCTTCAGAAACAAGCATAC
This sequence comes from Andrena fulva, assembly GCA_946251845.1. NCBI lineage: Eukaryota > Metazoa > Arthropoda > Insecta > Hymenoptera > Andrenidae > Andrena > Andrena fulva. The sequence goes on along the minus strand of OX276329.1, from coordinate 50,918,846 downwards.
AGCGGCGGACGAAAGAAAGTTTGCATCTTTCAAAATCGCAATTACTTTTCCAGAATTGGCCCAACCAACTTGAGTTTTGTTTGAGAATCGCCGATGTCGGAAAGGGTAAACAGTGTAGTTGTTGGCCACCTAAGTCAGAGGTTCACATAAGCGTTGAATTATAAGTCTTATTTTGCTATCTTTAGGAACACAATTAGTGTTAATAGCTGTAAACGACTCTAATAGTCTAGAAATAGAATTTGTTTAAAGAAAGAGTAGAAGGATCCACAAAAATTTTACAGAAAATACGTTTCCTATCAAAACACATAGTTATTGGCCAGACGAAGGCAATGATTGGCCGATCGTTTGGCAGTTATTGGCCACTATTTCATAACCTATATGTAACATATACCCTACCTAATTCTTAATGCTCTAAGACCTAATTATGAAATAATGTTAATGTAAAATAATGAATTAATTCGGTTAGAAACAGGATTTAAATTATTAAATAAAAATGGATATATTCATAAAATGAAACCAAATGTAATGTAATATTAATAAAAATATATAACCTATAATACCTTTTCTATTTAAATGTTTCTATATTAGCTAGTATTGCACCTTCTTTTACATTGTATTAATGCAATTTTCTTTTAAAATCACAACACAGCTATTTCACTGCTGCTATGACTGTTAGGTACCCATTGGCCTCCTGAAACATTATTTACATTACAGTTCTTGGCCACCTATAATTTCTGCAATAATGTATAATTTTAATGAATAAATAATCATTTTTTATAAAGTTTAAACCTTTATTTGTCTATATAACGAATATGAGAGTTATATATATATATATATATATATATATATATATATCATAAATGCATTAAATTATCTAAGAATTGCCTGATGTAACCGTATGGCTATTCAATTCAATCACTGTAGTTTTCAAGCATCGATTTCAAGTCGTCTATTTTTTACACGTAGTATAACAATTATTAGCGAAATAGTGATTGCATTCGACGCATGAAAGTAGAAGGTATCTGAATATGTTCATTATAAAAGGCATAATGTACATTATTTATTAATATTCATGTTTTTAAAAAAAGACCAATCACTGCCAGGTGGCCAACAACTACACTGTTTACCCCAATATCGCGATTCTCGACCTTACTCTGCGATCTTTAAGCGTTTGTAACACAGAGCATCGTTGACCGCGATTTTAGTGAAATTTTCAACTCTAAATAAATTTTCAACTTAAATTTAAAAAAACGACCTTTGCTATTTCTTTCGCAATTCCCACCAATTGCATTTTTTTCAAAACGACGAAACGCGTCATTTAGCAAACTAATCCTTCCAGCTTTTCAAAAAAAAGTCGTTTGGACCAATTCTAAGAAAGTTATGCGATTTCAAAGCATGTGAACTTCGGGAAGAGGGAACGAGGGGAAGCAGAAATGTTGTTTCTTAGCACAAAACCCTCCACAACACGAATCACTTTTAGAACCTACATACCACAAAAATAAGCCGCCAATGCACAGAATAATTAAAAAATAAATTCACTCCTAGCACAGCGCAGAAGCAGCGAATGGTGAGACGTGCCTGGTCAGCTGGAGACTGAACATCTGACCCTCCGCGTTGGCGGTTTCTTCGGGGGTAGGTGTCGTCAGGCTGACGCGATTTTCGCAAACGACACGCATTGTCCGCGAGTAACGGTGCGCATAGTCGGGCGCTTTGTTTTCGACACGAATCACGGGGACGTTATAACGCGGGATCGTGTACGCTTGATCGTTCATTCGCGTTGAAACAGGGCAACTGGTGCGTGATTATAACGTTCCCCGTGAATCGGAGAAACGGCCGGAGCCCGGCTAATATTTTCAGCCGGGCCGGATCGCCGGGGGATGGATTTAGGTTGGCTGGTAATCGGATTAAAATCATCGCGACCGGGCTCCTTTTTCAGTTTCCGGTTGTGTAAATCACTTTAATGCCGGCTATTACAAGCACGGCCATTTAGACTGGCCCTGGTTTGAATCGAAATCGACGGAAACGCGATCACCTTGTCGATGTGCGATCGTTGCAGGAACGGTATGACCTGGAATAAAATCCCTTCATCAAATCCCTTGTTTCACGACCGTGATCTCCGGGGGTGGAGGGGTAGGTGCGCCAGCTGATCGTGACAAGTATTTGTGCACTTGGAGAAATGTTCTGTACTAACAAGGGAGCATGTGGATTGAGTCACCGATTTTATTCAACGCACAGCAGGTATGTGTAATAATGTATGAAATGTATATTGTGGACCATCGAAGAATTTGCGAAAATGTTTGATTCAAAGTTTCGTCTCTTTCAGACCCTTAGTAGCTCAGCTGTGATTTGTATAGTAATTTCAGGTAATTCTGTAGGGGTTTACTGATTTCTAATTACTTGTACGATTAGTTATTAAAATTTGTCTGGTTATATGTATATAAAATTTGGAAAAGGTGAAAGTTTGAATTTATTTTTATAAAAAAAATTGGAGTACTGCGCCCTATGCATTCAAAGCATTAATATACATGGGGTGGAGTTTATAATATAAAGTACCTATCTACGCTAATTAATCAAAGCTAGAGAATTTTAATTAATTAAAGCACAGAGAATTTTACACGGTGTTAATTTTCCCTCGTGTTGTTATTTTTTGATATTCTGTTTGAAGCAGAGTAATTCAATAACTAAATAGTTTTCTAGAAACATAGAGAGTAAACGTCATAAACAGAGTTCCTCGCCAACAAAAGATGGTGTTAGTAATTGTTTCAAGTGAACAACTCCACTGCTCAACAATCCTTGGTCTTAATTTTTTCTTCTGTCAGTTTTCGGAAGAACGGAATCTTGTGTCGTTTTCGTTTGCTAATTGTTAATGTAACACGTGAAGAAATTCGAAAAGCGTGTTATATTCTTGGGAACAGAGAAGATACTTAAATCTCGTCTGTGACTTAATCTTCTGCCTTCTAAAATCTTTGATCGTTATTGCTATCAAGTAAATACATCCGGAATACCAGTTTTCAGTCGCAAATCCGTCTCGTGTGAAATGGCCCCAAGGTTCGAAACACCGACCTGTATCCTACACACGCGACCGTTGGTTGCTGATAATTTAATCACTGCACTCTGGTAATAAATGCAACTGCCCTTGCGGCTGTTTTGAACACAAATATTTAGGAACATGGGATAGGGTTATTATTTGTCTTAAAATTGGACACGAGACAGTTCCATTCAGGAGAAGAATTCCAAAGTGTAAAGTAAAATTTTTGTACAGGGGATTTCAATTTTCAGCAGATCTCGTTCAAAAGTTCATCATGTTTCTATGCACTTCAAAGTGTCCTTCTCTTTGCGTCGGCATTTGCAATTATTGACAGGGGTGTAATTTTATTTCTATTAATTTACTGAAGACTTAATATTCAGATTTTATCAAGCTTTTCTCGATCTCAACTATTCTGACAGAAAAGTTATGCAAAGAACAAACCAGACACTTTGCACAAAATTTATGCTCAAAAAGGCTGCATAAAATCGTGGAGAAATTAAACAGCAAAGTCGGCAGCAGCGTTTTTAAAACGAATTTCCAGGCTCTTACATGCATAAATTATCTTCAAATACTTGTTTCGTTCTTTACAAGCTTCCTAAGTAAACTAATTTAAATAAATTTAAATAAAATTTCTCAGTAAATTCTTTTTATCGCTGCTTGAAAAGGAGATACAGCCGGTTCGAGTTTCTCTAATCGTTCTTTACGCGCGCAATATGTGCAAGCGCGATGCAAACTAATTGTAAGAGATGGATAAGTGCTGGCAGCGCGCGGTACCAATTCTAGAAAAGTCCATGGGAGGCGGACCGTGGGAGCAGAGTAATACGTTACACCGTTCGCAGCAAAATTTGTGAAGTTCTACGAAGTGCACGTTTCCCAATAAAACTGCTGCAACACAGGGCGGACCAGGTCCTTTCCTGGAGGACTTAATCTTCTTTCCTTGGAAGCAGGAATTACGGTCCGTGCGTAGAATAACTTAAAGCCATAAGCGTGTGACGGCAGTATACTTCTGCAGCTCAAGCCTTGGGCAGCCTTACTGCAGAAAACTTCTTTAGTCGCTGCGAAAGCGCATAAAATCGTGCTTTCAATGTGAACTGAACGTCAGTGTCATTAAACTCTACGGGGAACTGAGGAGTTATAAAGTAATGGGCGGAAATATAGTCGTTGATTAATGAATTATAAAGTATTCCTCTTCAGAAGAGTTTTGTGACGGTAATAAGTCTTCTGCGTGACAGCAGATCCATTACTTTTATACAAATAAAATATTTCTGCAGCTTGCGACATCATTTTACCTTTACATCCCAATGTCGATAAAATTCAGCGGAGAATTGCCATTTATCGCGTTACAGTATGTCGTAAGAAAAGTTATATATGGCAGCTTAACTTTTAAATACTTTTTTATATTGAAAGAATTTTTTGTCCCCCGTCAAATCATTAAAAATAAATTCAAGGTTTGCCCTGATATCTACATTGTATATTTAAATTCAGTAAGTCATGCTACTTTTCATAACTAACTTAACACTAACAAAGGTAGGGTGGTTCCATCGAACAACATGGTTTATTACAAAAAATTTAGAGTTTTACCTTGGCACGAGCTCAGTAGCAAGCAGACGTGACACAAATTGAAGAGTTGCCAAAGGACGATGTAAGAATTGTTTCACTGTCCACGTCAGTTGTGCGGAATGTACGATTTTTTGTTTTTCGTTTGCGTAGTACTGTTTTTCAGGCTGTTGGATCTTTTAATTTTGCACTCCCCTGCCCAGCTCCACACTGGGGAAAAATTTGCTCCGTCGACTCTGTAGGCAACGTTACATCTTGCGTTTACATAAGGAGGACCAAGGGGCCAATAGAATGTAGGTCGCGATGCCTTTGGACAAATTGAGTCGTTAGCAAACAGTCAGTTAGAAGTTGGTTAGAATCCAGCAGTCGCTAAGCATCGAGGGGAACAGTGAGGCATCTGGAGTTAGCAATCAACCGTCGGCGGGAGGACGTGGAAGAACACAAGCTTCCGACCAGTTAGGGAGCAATCAGCAGTCAAGTTGAAAACAGTGAAAGCAATCCGGTTTCCAGTCAGTCGATTACAAGTTGGATGCACTCAGGCTTCCAACAGTCGGTTAATCGTTTAAACTTAGAAACACCGAGACTTTGGACAGTTTAAGGGGGCCATTAGGCTCCACTAGTCAATTAATCATCAGAGTTAGTCGATCAGACAGCAATTAATTTATAAAGTAATTGTTTAAAGTAAATATTTAAATGTTCATAATGCACTAATAACTTATATCGTTGTATCCTGGAGGGTTCATAGAATAATTTGACGGATTACGCAACCGAATAACTATTACCGTTTCCACACAAGAGATGTTCAAATTTGAAAATTTGCATTTTCCTTCAAAATCGAATTTCTCAAAAACTGAGGGTGATGGCGACAAACGATTTGCGGATTCGTTTTCAGCGCACAAAAACCTATAAAAAGCGGCTATTGAATGTTACAAGTCCAGATGGCTGTCGAACCGTGACAATCGTTCAAATCAGACTGTCGATCCTAAAATCGACTATTCTTTAGAAAGAACAACTTGTAGACCAGGAATAAAGATATGCCACGTGTGATGTAAATAATGTTTGTTAAATATACTGTATGAATATAGCACCGTGATCTGCTGAATTGAATATATACCAGTGGAGAAATATCGGTATGGTAATATAACTGGAATGATCACAAATGTCAGCAGTGGAGGGTAATGAAAGGTCATCAGCGAAAAGGGGGACTTAATTATACGCTGATTGCGCTGCAAAGGACTGCGTCAAACCAAGGCTTCCGAAAGAATGGTAGTGATCGTTAGACACTCCACGATATTTGCTCAATCAACAGGTTACGTTGAATTTAAAGAGGTTGGAATGCTTTCGGCCTGCTCATCGTTGTAGACTCTTAGTGGTTAGCTAGAAGAATAATTACGAAGAAGGAGAAGGAATTGAACAATTCCTGACGGCAATCTAAAACTATACTCTATGACTTCCTAGTGTCATAAAAACTTGCGTGGAAACGAGAGAAGAACTAATTTTGAAAAATGGAAGCTCGCACAGGAGAGTTCGATTTTCCCGGAAAATCATTTGCATAATAAGCTCGACGTGGTGACGAAGCAAATTTTTGGTCATGCGAGGTAATTACGAACGTAATTACGAAAGTGCTCCATTAACGGATAAAAAACAAGTAGGTACCTACGACGTCCTTCACGTTCAATCAGATGTTGTTAAACCTGCACCTTTCACGAGCCCCGTCGTAAAGCACGATTTACTATTTGACATACCGGGGGATTAACTTCCAGACATATAATTTACTGGAACCGCCATAAAATACGCTCGGATATGTAATTTCTATTCGATTTACCATTGATACATCGGTTATGGCGTAACCGTGCATTTTCGGTGTGCAGCCATTTCACCCGTAACGTAATTAATGTCGTCTGACCGAACCGAACCGATACGTGTGCATGTATGCGTGTACGATTTCGTGCAAACGATGTAACAATAGGCAAATTAATTAAGTGCGGCCATAGATCTCTGACTGATTTTGTTCGTCCTGTCGTGCGCGCACAGTGAATTACGATGTTCTTGTTAAGCAAATCTGAACAAATCGGGAATTTTTGTATAAAATCAAATTGCATTATGAAGAGCATATAATATCTTAGAATTTAGAAATTTGTAGGGGAGAGTGGGGTAATTGCGAACACCTAAGCCAAAAAGCAAACAAAACGAAAACTGTGTGAGAAATGAATTTGTTTATTATTTACAAACATACTTAAACTATTCATCTATAAAGTACTGTGACGAATTTTTGAAACATTATAATAAAAATCAACTTTATAGTGAAAAAGGAAAACCCTTGGTGTTCGTGATTACCCGACTGCCGTGGGGTAATCACGAACGGAGTACTAAATATCACAGAAGTCGCACAGAAAGCGCGATTTCAATGGTCAACCTATAAAATATATATTGCTACAACCTATACCTAATGTATTTTTCAAATCCCTCTTCTTGTGCGTTAGAAAAAAATTGCAATTGGTCGGAATATCGAAAAAAAATAGTAAAAAGGTTGTTTTTTAAACATTTTTTTCTGAGCCTGTAATGAAAATTCAAAAATCCCTTTTGTAGATTTAAGTACGTTTTATACATGCTGAAAATTTCATCAAAATCGGTTAACATTGCTAATCTCGAAGGTTCGAGATTACCCCGTCCGAGGTGTTCGTCATTACCCCACGACATCAAAAAATAAAAAGGGATTTATTTCAGGGGTTAGAAGCACGATTCAAGCCACGCCTTGGTCACAAAATGTTGGTAAAAAAGTGCTTTATTTTAACTTAAAAAAATCCCAATTGTATCATTAATTTAACAGTAATTACATGCAATTGAAAATGGACAAAATATTACTTGAAATATGATGAAAATAATAAATTGTGTTTATCTTGAATAGCATGAGCGTTCTGTAGTATTTATCACTTTCTGCCCGGCGTTGGATACGACCTAAACTATTAGCTAGTGGAGAGGGAACATCAGTTTTTATTTATTAAAACGCCGTAAACATCGCGTTCGCGATTACCCCGCGTTCGTGATTACCCCACTCTCCCCTACGTGTGAGTGCAAGTGGCCAAAATAAAGTGAGGAGAAAGTGAAATGTCTTTCACTGAAATGTAAAACGGAGAACTTGTCGCGTGGCATGTCACGTATCTGTGTCAGTGAATACGGGAATTTAGTTAGCACGTGAATCTGACAACTTACGATTTACGTTCCGCAGTGAAAACTAAAATTTCAATTCCATGTTTGAATGTAAGGCTATAAATAAAATTACAGGAAAGGAAGTACTTTTTCCAAAATTGATACAGTAAAGTTCCGATAATTGGAAGTAAAGCCGACAGAAATACATTCGAAAAAGGACCAAGAACCAAGAGAATCTATTGCTGCTACATTCCTCGAAAAACTGTAACAACAGAAAGAATGCTCCGCGGCATTAAACAAGTTGGTAAATCTGATACGGTATATCATTTATGCTTCTGCCAAAGAAACCCATGTCTCGTTTACCTCCTCCCGCTTCTCCAACGACACACCAGGGACCAGCACTGCCGCAATTAAGAGAGCAAAAGGAAAACACAGAGAAAGATAAAGGAAAAACCATGCAGCATCGGTAGAAAAATCCAGCGTCACAAGCTTCGTGGAAATGGCGCTGCTCTTTCTCAAGGGACACAGAAGAAGGGACCGCGCCGGACTATAAAACGAGACAATGGAGGCAGCGCGCGCTGTCGTCATTTTCGAACCTCGCTATGGAAACGTTCCCTCTAAATCCTTGCGAGTGCGTTTCTCTTTCGTTGCTGCCATCTGAGCGCGGGCCAGATATCCCCGAAACGAGATATCGCCCGCGGCTATTTCATATGTGAAAGAAACGACGGGCCATTGTGCTGAGAAGGGCCAGGGCTGACTGATGACACAGAGCCTCCGATCATCGTCTATAAAGAGGCACCAAGGGAGGCAGCTACAGCACGGTCACTAAAGGGACCACGAAACACCCTGAGCATCCTTCTAATCCCTGAGCTACCCTAACCCTAACTACTTCGCAGCCCAACCGTCCCGCCCCTCGCAGAAGCGAACTGCCTTCGACTGATTTCGGGGGTGCCAAGGCCAAAAACAAGAAGGGGCCTGGAAGCAAATGAGCGGGTGTCGCCGCGCACGGTGTAACGCAAAATTGGTACAAGTGCTCAGAGAGGATGAGGTTGCGAACGGAGATAGGGGATGACGGGGGTAGCTTTGAACGTAGTTGCGACGAGGCTCCAGGCTGGATGTCCACGCCAATTCATTAGCGCGAGATATACGTGTGGCCGTTTTCATTTTTTGGCTCGGGCAAAGTAACGACCGAAGTTGGTGGCCTCTGCCTACTCCCATTCCCGGCGATACAGGCAGGACACAGTCCTGCTCCCGTACTTTCTTCCCCTAGCCAGGCTCTCCCTCCACCGATTTCACTCCATCCGTGCACGGGCCCGGCTAGCTCTCTGTCCTTCGGCTGTCGGGATTTCGAGATATGCGTCTGCAGACAGGATAGGGAAGCTGGCCACCATCCAAGCAACTCCGAGCGATTGGCTCCGCCAGGCGTTGCAATATGTTTGAGCGTCTGCGGAATGTTTGGTCCGCGAGCCCCGCATTGAATTTCTTCCCCTCCCTACGCGGCCGGCTCCTTCGCCGTAGCCTGCATTAATTGCTTTCGTATAAATCCGCGGGATCGATAGTTGCGGCAGGGGCAACACGTCCAGGGAGGGGCGAGGCAGCTATGCCGCCGATACAAATGATCACGGTGCCAAAGGTGGCGACAAGCATGAGCGGTGCCTTGGTCGCAAGCCCGTTTCGCGAAACTGGGTCTCGTTCTTAGCGACCCCCTCTGCTATTTCCTTTCACATTGTGACCCTGTGTCGTATCGAATATCGATAGGGCGCCACAATCGCTGTGCATTACGAAAGGTCAGTATTTAAGTGGCCCAATGTATTTTAAGATTTTTGTGGGGGCTGTGTTCTGGAGCTGACTGGAACGTGCTGCTGGGAATCGAGACTTTGCCCGAACGCTCGATTGTATGCTCGGGTTTGTGTACCAAGTAAAACGAGATGGTCGATTAACCGCGACCACTCTCTTCTTGGCGTGTTAAAATTTCAAGCGATAAGGAGGCAGCGCGAAGAGAGCTGCATGAACAATTTTGCTGGGTTATGTGTGTTGATATAACCAGTTCCCTAAATAAAAAATTGCCGGGTTAAATAGCAGGCTGTCTGGAGGCACTGTACTCTGCAAATGGCGAACACTAAATTACTTTTCTTACCATTGAGTGATATCCGTTAGCCCCGTGATGTGACCCGACATGAAACAACAGAGGGGAAACATCCCCTAATGGAGCCTGCTATTACCAGAGGCATAATTTATTGCGAGGGAAAATTGAAGGGTCGAAATGGCTGAAAAGGGCGATAGAACGGGGGGTTATGATCTTAGGAACATTTTGGGGTTTCGAGGAACCTGTGAAATATGTTGCTTGTGGTACTGGCAAGTAAAATCACCTCACTTCTTCTGCTGGAGAAACAGAATTGTAGCTGTAATTACCGAAACGTAGAAGGCACGTTTATCTGCTTGTATAACAGCTATTCGGAGCGTCGGTGATGTGAAATCAGGTTTGGGTATCCGAAAATTACCGCAGGACCTAGTTGGTTCCAGAATCCTGAAATAATACGGTACACGCTATTCTCCAGAGCTACGTTGAAATACGCATCCCAGAAGACAAATAAATTATTAATATCACCTCGTTGACCCTGTTATTGGGACATTTCGTGCACGTGTATGTGCGCGCAAACCATTCTACGCCGGAACGTTTAATCCCAAATCCGGGTGCTTTTCAATTCGTAGTACGTGTTGATAAACTCGAAGAACCAAATCATGTAAAATCTCTGGATCCCCGCTTAAACGGTTTACGAAGAATTAAATGTTAATGACACGTGTAAACGGTCGGTAGATTTTTCAATTGAAAATAAAAATGAAGTACCTATCACTATGAAAAAAAATATCTGAATTTCTAGAGGTGTACTGGTACTCTGTGAGGAATTGTAAAAAAAAACAGAAACTACTTCTAAGCGCCTGAAATAAACACACTTGCCTACGCAATTACTCCATTTCTCTCGGCTCTAAATTCAAGACCACGAATGCTCATTTATTTTAACACCAATTACTTTCCTTCTTCCCTACAATGGTTTCTAGAACAAGCGTAATTAGCAGCCCGAGCACCTTAATTAACCGAACGTCCGATTATCTCAGAAATATACTTTTGTAATTAGAGTGGATGATCCGGAATTTATTGGACCGAAAAACTGGCGATTCTATCTGGAATATTATATTCAACGAATGGCGCAGAGAATTGCCCCAAGAACTGCGCAATCAACGTGCCCATAAGTTATTTTATTTCCATGGGGAATATTCCTTCAGGGTAACGATTTTTGCAGAAAGCAGAGCGCGCTGGAATTTCAGGCCGTTATTTACAGGCTGTTGCGCGAAAGGATTTTCGTGTTTCGCGCGAGCACAGAAAGGACCGAACGTTCGTTCCAATTAATGTAACGTGATAAATCATGGAGGCGAGTCGGTCTAACGACGCTCGAGAGAATTCAACTGGTTCGTAAATAAAACGTTACAACGCGGACGTGGACTTGTCTCGGCGAGGCTTCCGCTTGGCTCTAGCCAGAGCTACGAGCAGCGGCGCGACATTATTCGACAAGTATCGAGGCAAGAAGCTCCCCGAACTAATTACGAACTTTAATGGATCGCGAGAAGAAGTGCGCTCGAGCTGGCAAATGGCTCCCTCCAAATTCTTAACAATCACCGACACCCGGCCGCTCGAAGAGACGCGTCACGCGATTTCGTGGCGCAGTGTTTGGCAAGGGACCACGCGAAGTGCCTCTTACCAATTTCAACGAAACGTTGCAGATAGGTAGGGAGTAAAACAGTATTGGATCTGTGCCTGGCGTTTTGCGTCGAGCAGTTAAACTTAATAGTTTGGGAGATATTTAACAATAAAGACAGTGTAGCCAAGGGTTTATAAATGTAGGAATGGTAGTAGCGGCCGGAATGCGATACAGTCTCGCGCGGAAGACGGTGGTCGGCGGGGAACGAAGTTCGGCGAAGACGGAGGTCGACGGGGAACGAAGTTCGGCGGAGACGGTCGAACCGAGGCCGACCTTGGCGATCGCGTCGATCGGGAGTCGTTGAGCAGCATGCGAAGAGCACAGTTGCGTTACTATAAGCCCCAATTACTGACACATTAAGGACTGACTCTAATATTATTGCATAGTATCTGTATTTATTGACTAAAAGTATAAGTTTTTTATTTTATTTATTATGGTTTAATATGTTTACTTCATGAAAAACATTTTGTGGGTCTTAGAATTTCTATTTTTATATATAAATTCATTAATCTAAAAAACATATTTCGAGATCTATTACTGACACCTCTAAAACGTGTGTGACTGAATTACTGACACCCCAATTACTGCCAGCTAACCTAATACTGTTTATTACTCATTTTACGGTTATGTCGTCTCATGTACATGAGCAACTACTGCTATGACAGTAATACCAAAATGCTTGAAACTCTTGTACCAATCACTATCACCCATATATTAATTAAAAAGGCTTAATTAATCGTTATATTACGATCGTTGTGACTTTCTATGATACTTCTATTGTACTAAAAAATTATTGTTTATTATGTAAATAATTTAAATATAGTAATTATAGCCGTTTCTTTAGTGCCCTGTTTTCTCTTTCACTAGTAAGGAAGTCGCCATTTCCACTGTTGTCATCAAATTAAAATTTTGTATCGTCTTATAGAAACGAATGAAAAAAAAATATTAAATGATTATAGGTTGAATTACATAATTCTTTTTGTGTATGACTTTACAACGTTTATTTATTCGTTATTTTCAGTAAAATAGCTTAAGGTGACAGTAATTGGGTAGGTGTCAGTAATTGGGGGTTCTACCCTATTCTCTATTCCTTTATTCTTTTATATTAATCTGTCATTATTACATTGCTTATTCTCATTCCGCTGGTGTGTCTGATTGTTTAATTTGTGGAACCCCGACTTTCCTACATAAATAGAAATGAATGAATATCTTTTTGTACATATACGTTCTAAGCGACGAAAAAGTGAATTTTAGAGGCGAAATTCCAGGATCCCAAAATGCTTGAAAGAAGTTTAAATTCGTGGGCACTTAACGAAGTACTTAGTGAAACACCGATGCGACTGTTAAATATCTCGCAAACACTTTCTAGTAGTTTCTACTTCTCCATCCGCTTATAAAGTTAAGTTTAAATTAGTTCAAGACATTTATTGCGACATCAACGCAGGGGGTGTAATGGAACAAATCCCAACTAGTTTGCGAGGAAGACAGACAGGGGTAGTAAAGATTTCGTAAATTATCGGTTAACTTCGGTCTGGTTTGCAGAATCCTCGAAGTTTTAAAAAATTCTACAACCGATCACGACTTTACGAACGATCCTAAAGTCGAGGAGAAGACGGAGGGGTGGAAATTACCGAGCCGGCGGCGGGGTGGAAATAATAACGGGGTAGAAGAAAAATCGGAGAAATATGCCAGGTGAAAGGGAATTGTTTCTCGATGTAGAAACGATCGCGTCGTTTGCTTTACGGAAGGGGCGTTAAATCTGTGGGATCGGTTTATGCGTCTCGCGACGATGTCTTACATGTTCCTTACATCTGTTGGACACTCGTGTTGCATTATCGATCCGTGCGCCCCCGTGTCCCCAGGAAGTGTGCAAACAGAAATAAGAGAAGTGCTCGGCGAGAGGCGTTCGGCGCAAGGATCCCGCGTTGCCTGAGGAGATATTGTGATTGCTTGCGATAAGGAAAAACTCGATGTTATAGCAGTGAGTCGTGAAAGTAGAGCAAACGTGAAAGCTATCGAGAATCCGCGGGGGAACTGAACTTGGAAGCGCCGATATAATTGTTCCTAATTTGCGCACCAAGCCGAGGGTAATTCGCGATACGATTTCCTCGTCGCTATTTGCAAAATTAAAGCTGTTTTAAAGCTTTCGAATAATAACTTATAGCGAGAGCTCTGACTAGATAATATGTTGCGGCTGATGTGGGCTGTTAAATATTTCTCTAATTTTAAAACCGACAGTAAACAGCAGGCAAAGAGAATAGAAAAAGTAAATTCAATCACGGTTTTATATTAATTAAAAGCGTTGTTATCTCCCGCGCGAAATAATTACTGAACCGCTGCCTCATCTTTTTCCCGAACGGAGCATCGATTTATCTACCATCTACATGCACGTGTGCCTCGCTCCGTTTCTGCGGAACTCATTATTCCGTTATTAACGGCAGAGCGCAGTTTAATCGAAATAAGACGAATGGTATTAAACGTAGCACGCTCCCAGGTGAATCTATGGAGGACAGTAAGTCAGATTAAAGCAGAAAGGGTTTTTAATGAATCCTTGATGAAGCATTAGAGGTGGTAAGCGAGCGGGTCGTTAGAGGCCCGATACGAGGTCGCGAGAGTATCCATCAACGAAGCAATCGACTGTGCGATAAAGGCTTTGTGCAAATAGAAAGGGGAAATGACTGTAACAATTACCCTGATCTGGTCTTTGTTCGAGTGAACTTTTCGCGACCTCCAACCCTATAAACAATCGCGATCAAATACGTATCGTAAACCATCAATCGCGCCCACGCTTGGCAGTTATTCATTCAGATAGAATATGCCCATGTAGTGTTCCTACCCGAGAAATTTTGTAATTTCCCATTTCTCGAGAAATTACTGTATTTCTCGAGAAACTTAAGTGCAGGAAAATTGTTATCATTGTTATTACTATCAGCTGCACGTAGTGGAAAATTATAGAAATGTGAAGTGTAATATATCGAATAAGTATATTAAACGATTCCACTGAAAAAATGGTGAAACTTAATCCCTATCCCAGGCGAGAATGACAGAAATTGGTGAAGTTCTTGTTTCTCATACGAGCGAGTGTGGCTGACCGTACGTAGTGTTATACTACTAGTTCAGGTTATATCCCTTTGTCAAGTGAAAGGTCAATTCAAACGAGCGACGTCGTGCGATATAACAATATTGCCGCAAAGAAATGAGTAAAAAAAAAGGATCTAAATTAACCCTAAGTTAGAGAGAATTATTTAATTTCTTATGCCCTGTTTTCCCTACAAACTCAACGAAATAACTTTTTAAAAAATCCAAAAATACAAGTCTACATCTCGTTCCAGCTACGCGGCTCGCCCTACATATGCAAATCACACTTCCCTGACACAAAAATACACAAAAATACAGTGCAAATTTATTGATCTTGCAACGAAGCAACTAATCCATGCCATATAAAAGTGCCCGAGCAGAAAATTCGTATACAAACGAACAGTTAATCCGAAAGTGCAATTTGTTCATTTATAATGAAATATTCGAAACAATCTCCCAATGAAAAATTAAAAATCTCGTACTCCAAAGGTCTTATTAAAACCACCCAGCAATCCAAGAACTGGAAGCTACGAGCACCGGTCACACGTCGTCCATTGTCCACAGAAAATGTAATTAAAATAAGAAAATCCTTCTTCTTTGCCCCCAAGGCCACAATGACCCTCGACCATCCCTCTCAAGGTAAAATTAATTCCACCCACCCCGAGGTACAGCGAAACAACACCAAAAGGAGACAAATACTCAAGATTTCCTTTTTCATCGTTACCTTTTCCTCCGCGGTCGCAAACAATAAGAGCACGAAGTCGCCACTTCAAACTTACCTGTAACAAAAAGAAAAGGGAATGTTATTAGTCGCGTGGAGGAAGCCTCGAGTGGTTCGTACGTGTGTTGGATGAGGCGAAAGAAAACGGGGCGAGGGGGGAGATCTCTGCGTTAAAATAATCTGATTAAGGGCCTGACCGAAACGTTCCTACAATCGAAGGAGCGCCGCGCGAATTTTCGCCCCAAAACTTCCGGTTCTTTCGCGCGTGCACGTTCGAACCAGAAATTCCGCATTGCGGACTATCGGGGCTGAATTCGCAGACCAGCCACATACCGGGTGCTCCCCTGTGCGCTTAAACCCGCTCCACCCTCCGCGGGATTAATTCTTTAACCCCCACCAAATCGACACTTCGTATTCCATTTTTTTTTTCGATTACTTTTATACGTTGCCCACACTGCCGCGGGAGCGTTAATAGAATAACGAAACAGCCACTATCACTTATTCGATTCAATTCGAGGCTTCCAGCAGCCTCCCTCCAACACACTGCGTAAGTGTTTGATGAAATTGGCGGAGGTAAATGTGCGCAGCAAATTTTGCCAAAAGCCTTGTTGGTAGGAAGCGCCAAAAAAGCGAGTTTGGTAAATATTTGAACGTTAATACGTCTAAATGTGTTCTCGGATTAAAGCATTCGATTGAAACTGCTATTTCACGAATACCGATTCATGTATTATAAATTAGCAAAATACGCGTGCTTCGCTACGGGATAAATTAAACTTTCGCGTTCTCTTTTAATTTAATATTTAATTTTAAGAGTAAGTGCAACGCTCTCGGCATGCGGATTTTGGGACTTTTCTACAGCCTAGATGGCGGTTCCATTAAAACTAAGATAGGTACAGTGGTTTTTGAGTTTCGCGCTTTCAAACAATTGTACGTACATGGCACGAATATTTTTATACAATGGTATAGGTTATAGGAATTCAGAATTCTGAAATATTCGAAAAACAAAACTGCGAAAATAATTCAATCGTTCCTTCGTGAAATTCCCAAATAGCACAAAGACATCTTATGTACGTCCGAAGGACGTCCGTTCCGGACGTACTGTACGTTCGGAGAATGTCCCGAGAAGGTCCATATATCCTCTGTACGTCCTCGTTAAGTTCTTTAAATGTCGTAGGAAGGTCCTATTTACAAAGTAGAACGTCCTGAGGACGTGCTGTGTCAACATTCTCAGAACGTTTTCCGAACGTCCGAAAGTAAAGTTAAATACGTCCAAAAGGCGTCTTAAAAACGTTTTGCAGATGGTTTAAAAGCGCCTTAAAGACGTATTCATAAAGTCTGGGGTAGGACATTAAGAAAAAAAAATTGGCGGTGACAGGAATCGAACCCAGGACTCCAAGATTACGAAGCAACTGCTTTTCGCAACTACTCAAGACACTTCCTTCCAACTAATTTCAATTTCTAGGTATATAACAATTATTAATAGTTTATAAAAAATGTGCATTGACGCGAAATATTCTACAGAATATCATCATTCGACCTCTAGACTCATTGCTTAAAATTTCACATTCGTCTCAAGACAGATGTTTTAACGACGACTTAAGACAGACGTCTTGAAGACGTTGTAAGCTATCTGGGAACATTTCAGCATTTCAGCGTCTTCATTGCACAAAAAAATAGCGCAAAGGCGAGGTTCAGTCGTAAGACTGTTTTGCAACCGAACCTGAATCATCTGCAAAACCTACAAGACGGTTGTTCTTCGAGCATCTGAAATTTAGATCTTCTAAGGATTCACAAGACTTACGAGACGAAGGTTCTGGGAACATTCGAAATGTAGTCGTGCAAAATAATCACGTGACTTACAAGATTGTTTGATGTTTCTAGAACATCCGAAATTTAAGTCCCAAGAACGTGCGTAGGACTTAAGAAACGGACGTTCCTAGAACATCCGAAATTTAAGTCCTAAGAACGTCCGTAGGACTTAAGAAACAGACGTTCCTAGAACATCCGAAATTTAAGTCCTAAGAACGTCCGTAGGACTTAAGAAACGGACGATCCTAGAACATCCGAAATTTAAATCCTAAGAACATCCTATGTATGTTCAAAATGGACGTAGGACGTTCGGATATAAACTGGACATGAAAAGGACGTCCTTGGGATGTACGGTGCTATCTGGGTTCTGTTGTGTGTAAGCTACTGTTTTGAAGAATATTACAGCACAATATAATATTGCAACAAGAGGGGTGTTTCTTCCAACTTCGAGTAAATCTGAAAAAAATGTTTCTAAAATTATTGCTATGACTTAACATTAAAAAGAGAACACTAATTGAGAAATATATATTTTCACAAAATATATAGTAGTTACCGAGTTGATAAGTGTTTATTTCTATTTCTATTTACTCGCAATACGTCGGTCATTTGTTATCAGATTTACACGAAACGTGCTCCAAACTATGTAGATTTTTTTTACGTATAGGGTAGAACCCCCAATTACTGGCACCTACCCAATTACTGTCACCTTAAGCTATTTTACTGAAAATAACGAATAAATAAACGTTGTAAAGTCATACGCAAAAAGAATTATGTAATTCAACCTATAATCTATACGCTAAAAAATGCACCACTTAATATTTTTTTTTCATTAATTTCTATAAGACGATACAAAATTTTAATTTGATGACAACAGTGGAAATGGCGACTTCCTTACTAGTGAAAGAGAAAACAGGGCACTAAAGAAAGGGCTATAATTACTATATTTAAATTATTTACATAATAAACAATAATTTTTTAGTACAATATAAGTATCATAGAAAGTCACAACGATCGTAATATAACGATTAATTAAGCCTTTTTAATTAATATATGGGTGATAGTGATTGGTACAAGCGTTTCAAGCATTTTGGTATTACTGTCATAGCAGTAGTTGCTCATGAACATGAGATGACATAACCATAAAATGAGTAATAAACAGTATTAGGTTAGCTGGCAGTAATTGGGGTGTCAGTAATTCAGTCACACACGTTTTAGAGGTGTCAGTAATAGATCTCGAAATATGTTTTTTAGATTAATGAATTTATATATAAAAATAGAAATTGTAAGACCCACAAAATGTTTTTCATGAAGTAAACATATTAAACCATAATAAATAAAATAAAAAACTTATACTTTTAGTCAATAAATACAGATACTATGCAATAATATTGTAATCAGTCCTTAATGTGTCAGTAATTGGGGCTTCCACCCTATTCCACGTCCAAACTCAAAACCTGTCAATAATTGAGTCGCACCCCTCTCGCTGCAACCCCTCTCCCTCAATTCAATAAATACCAACACTAAAGCATTCAACTTGCGGTGGTGAATCTCCCCCCATTTATAAGCCCCTAGCCCAGCAATTCAAGTCCACGGAATAATTTCAAGTTTAATAGCCGCTATGCTAACACCACAAGTCACCGACTAAACCCACGATCTTATCCACCAACGTCGCAGAATTCAATTGCAATCCAGCAGCACACATGCCCTACCGCGAGCGCTGGGGATATTCGAAAGGCAATGATTACAGTCGCAGCGTTTACACGGCTCCGCGGTGATCTCGACGAGAGTCAGCCGAGCTGAACGGAGATATCGTTCATCTCGCGTAAGCAAGCATTACATCTCAGCGGGACCGTAAAATTACGCGGGCTCACGCTGACGCCGGCGATTCTGCGGCTCCTCGCGCCCCCATTGTGCCTGGAAAGAACGCCGGGGAGCGTCTCCGGTACGGCGGGAGATCCTAGAGCAAACAGGCCCTGAACCGAGCTTCAATAATTCGAAAGTTTCCCGGCCGCGGAAACAGATTACCCCTCTGCGAAAGGGTGGCAGCCGGGAAGACGGCGTGAAATAAAGAAAAGTGCGGCACAAAGGCTGCCGTGAGTGATGCCTGACTGTTACAGACACTCGCGGGACATGAAAGGATCCATGGCCTATGTGGCCGACACGGAGAGGGCTGCCTTTCACCCTCCGTTCGGGGCCTTATCCGAAGCGTTCGTCGGATCCTTTACCGTGCACCGATGGGGAAAGAGACAATAGTCGCGAGCAGAGGCCTCCGTTCGCGAATCTAATCTGTAAACTGCGGGGGCAGAGCCGGCAAAAGGGGCGAAGGAGCAAACAGTGCATTCGCGAGTTAACGAACCATCTACCCGTATCTCCTTCTTTCCCCGCCGTTTACACTTCCCTCGGCGCGTTGGTTTCTGCTGGCCGTACCTGCAGCACGACGCCACGAAATGTTCGCCCGAGAGACACGGTGTTTTAGATTATTGCGCTTCGGATGGGACGCCCTTCGCAGTGGAGTCGTTCATTCGTGGAATGATTAAGAGTGAATGCAGAGGGAGGGAAACTTTGATCCGGAAGCTGAATTTTGTACGGCGTCGGATCGATTTAAAGAAACCTATTCGCCTGAACTCGGAGGCAGTTAAGAGAACTTCTTGAAGTGGTAACCTGCAGTAAACAGAAATGCATTCCGCGCCGCTGGTTGCTAGACAAGTTGGTAAAGTAGATTGTGTAAAATATACGGGGGACAGCTATGGAAGTCTAAACTGATGATACTTTGTATTAATTAGCGATTTCTCAAAACGGCATATCTCTATTCTTGAACTTGAAGCAGATTTTGATGGCCTCGCCTTAATAATGTTAAATTACATTCCACAGTGGCACAAAACACTACAAAGTAGGTTTAATTCCATTTTGGAAAGGTCTTTTTTATAGTTTCTATAAAAAGGGCTTGTTTCCTAACGTTTTTGTTAAATAACTATTAGAGAAATTTCGGTAAATTTAAAACATTGCCGCTGTCAGATGGAAGAATAAAATTTAGGTACGTGTACTAATAAAAAAAAAAATTTTACGCGGAAATGTGCCATTTTGAAAAATCACTCCTCGTTTACATCATCAATTTATGGCGCGCCATTTAGAAAGCCTCTCCGACTAACAAGGAGAGTATTTTAGGTGTCCGCCTCCGATCATTTTGATTTTTGGATATGTTATAGAGGACCGAAAAATAAGAAATACGTGTTTTTTTATTTTTCCCCGTTTTCATATTTGGGGGGTGAAAACTGCGTTCAAAGTTAGGGTTGAAAAATCATTTTTGTGGATTTTTTGAAAATCTGTTGAGTCAGTCATATTTCGCATTCAAAGACACAAAATTCGTCCATTGACACTATTCCCCTATCTCTAATAGTTCTCGAGATATTCCACAAAAATGATTTTTTAACCCTAACTTTCAACGCAGTTTTCACCCCCCAAATATGAAAACGGGGAAAAATAAAAAAACACGTATTTCTTATTTTTCGGCCCTCTATAACATATCCAAAAATCAAAATGATCGGAGGCGGACACCTAAAATACTCTCCTTCTAAGAGTCGCATTCCCTGTTCGGTTATCCCATCTACCAATTTCATCTTCCCTTAATTCGCGTAATCCGTTTTTCCGTAAACAATGCCATCCGTTGCGCGTTATCGACCAGGATGCTCGAAAATAACTCGCCCGTTCATCAGTCAATGGAATTGATTCCCCCAGGAAATAAATGAAATCCAACGAGAACTAGAGTTCACCCCGTTGCCGTAAATCATCGAATATGCCCTCGCTAAATGTTCCTCCGCAGCGATTCTTTACCCGACAGTGAGAATTGGGGGGGGGGGGGGGGGGGGGCGCCGAGTAGGGTGGCGTCTCTCCGCGCTCGTCGCAGAGTACATAGCCAAGTTCGAGAGCTCAGGTTGGTCGACTTTAATTCAATTTATCAGGGGACATGCCGGCGACGAAGTTAGAGGGCGAATTCACGAGCTCCTCTCGCTACGAGACTAGATTAACGCCCATTCCGAGAAAAGCAACCGCAATACGCCCCGTGAAAATCGACGGCGGGGTTACAGTATTGTACAGGAAGTTGCAAGATGCGGTATGACGGTGAGGTCTGGATTAGATACGCTGCGAATACGCCTGGCTCCGATGCCTCCGGTTAGGTTAGACCGGGTTGAATAAGTTAAGCTACGCCTGGGTAATGTTGATTAGGTCTCCTGATGTAGGTCTGGGTTAAGCAGGTCTGAACTGGGTTACGTTGATTAGGTCTGGGTCTGATCTGACCCATCACACGTGTGCACTTTGATTCCTTCTAGGACGCTGTGGGAGAAATTGTATGGTTCTATATAAAAGGAGCGGAATTAATTATAGTATATATGGTAGACAGATGGTTTCAGAGGGGGCCAAATTTTTATTTAAATAAAATTTCGAATAACGAATAAAAGTTAATTTTATTCGACGAATAAATTCAAAATAATCTAAAGATAAAGTAACTTTCATTTGATCCGTTATTTAAAGAATTTTTTATTTAGTTAATGCTCAACTCTGAGATGATTTCGAGGAATTTGGGGTGGTAACTTAGTTTCTTGTTGTAAGTTAGTAAACGTTTGTTGGGAAATTATAATAACTCAAATATGGTGGCAGTTATCAATAATGAGAACATTAGCCACGAAGGAAGGATATCTTCATTGACGAAACTACTATCCCAAATATCCTTACCAATACTCATTGTCAGTCAATATTATTCAAATTTACTTTTTATCCTAATATCTTCCAACTTACACCAGAATCCCGATATAAACAAAAATCTACTTTCCTCGCACGTTTCCTTACAAACTTCCCGGAACACCCTCGGAATCCCTTCACTCAGTTACTAAGAAAACCGGAGATAAAGCATCACCAGCGAATACTTCGCACGTAAATGGCCCACTTAACCCCCACGGAAGCCTGGAACTCCTCCCCGACGAAATTAGATCTACGTCGCGAATGACTACCGAAACGGAGGCACCGAAAATAACCGGTTGGAAAACAGATCTATCGTCCCCGTTAGGGATCACGTGTACGGCTGCTTATAAACCGCGCCACCGCTAAATATCGCGGCCGCCAGATCCCGCGAGCACTTAAGAGGCCGCGTTTGAACTCAATTTTCGAAGTGGAAGTGAGATAAACACCGCGCGTAAAGGGTTGCGACCTGAATTCGCGCGACCATGGCATTTGCATCAAGGACCGGCTCGCAGAGAAGCCGCAAGAAGAGAAACCGGGGGATTCGCGGGGGCGGACACGAGG
Organism: Andrena fulva; assembly: GCA_946251845.1. NCBI lineage: Eukaryota > Metazoa > Arthropoda > Insecta > Hymenoptera > Andrenidae > Andrena > Andrena fulva. The sequence goes on along the minus strand of OX276329.1, from coordinate 50,896,447 downwards.
GGGTGGCGTGGAAGGAAGAGGACGCCGAAAAGGGGTAGAACGGAATGAAGATGGAAAGGGAGAAACGGAAGCGGGCAAAACGAACGGAAGGCAAGGACGCGAGAGATATAGAGTGGAGCTGATGAGATGCGGAAAGCCACCCGCGGAAGATAGAACAGGAATATTTGGTTTTTTACGACACCCTCCTGTCTGGCTGTGCTGCAAGGTATTTTGTTTGAAACAAGATAACCCTGCCCACCACCACCCCTGGATGCTTCGTTTTCCTCTCGGCCGCCCATCAAATTTATTCCCTCGCCAGCCCCTCGAATGATCAGCCGCCATCCTTTGTTCTCCCTGTATCTCGTTATTCTTCGCGGGCACGTAAATGCATCGGCGTCCAGATTTTCGTTTTTAAATTGCGCTAACTTTTTTCCGAGAAGCCGCGGAGGGCTGATGTTTCGTGACATCTCTAAATTTTTGGCCTAGATTATATAGTCCGAATTTGGGAAAAATAGATTTACCCCTTTCCGAGATAGGGGGTCGAGTCGAGGGTTGCATCCATAAAAGTGGCATAGGCACAATTGCGCCCTCGTACATTTTGTGTGAAGATAGCGCAAGAAAAAAAGAATACGATTTCTTTTTAACGACAATGTTATTTTATCATAAAAAAAAGTAAAAAATAGATAATTTACATTATAAAAGAAAATTTAGGAAATTCTTTTTATTGCTTTTCATTCAGACTAAATATTATCCATTTGACAGTGAGAATATTCATATAAAATATGCGAGGGTGCGATTGTGCCGCCTGACGAGGGTTAATAATAGACTTCATCGAGCTGAAATCAGCTATCGGTATTCCCAGAGGTTCCAGCCGTTTCCCTTATTTTCCAAAGAAATCGTCAGACTTGTTTTACGTCGTCGGGCTGTACCTACCCCGCAGTTGCCTCGACAAATAAGAGAAACGCCTGGGAGCTTGTAAATGCTTCGCGCGCAGACACTTTGTTCCGTTCGACGGGGCCGCACGCATCGAAAGTTTGCAGCAAGAATTTAACGATACGAGCTCGCGCGGGACCATCCTGGGTCTTCTGGAGTGCCATTTAGAAGACGCATGAGACAGGAGGAAGGAACACCCTCGCTTCCTCTTTTCCCTGTTTATCATCCGACCTGCCACCGCCACCCATCCCCGCCCCTTAAAACGTAACGCCGTTTCGGAAGGCAGATAAACAGCCACTCGTGCCCCTCGCTACGTATTAATTACGGCGGCGGCGAGGAACGTCTCGGTGATCTAACTGCGGCCTGGTATGCCTAGTTTCATAACCGGCCCGCGTCTCCGCGGCGAGTTTTAATTACAGAAGCGCGGGGGGCAAACGTGACACGGGCATAAAAAGAGCTCCTCGCGGTCATGGCTCTTGCGAAGCACCCCTCTAAGCTTGTTTTTTCATGTCTAATGCGGGAGGCACTTGTTCAACTCGCGAGCACGACTCCCAGGCACCCGTGGATTATCATTTTATTATGGCGAGCCACGTGCCTAATGAACTGCGAGGCGGCGGAAGACGGGTAGCAAGGCTGTAACTAACAGGGGTGGCTCGCGAGCTTCTGGGAACCGGTATCGCCTCGAATTTGGAATATTCTTGATGCAAAATTATTATATAAAATTATTAATAGTAGTAGATAAAATTTCCAAAATATTTTTTTAATTATCTTTAAAGATGTACAAATACAGGCCAAAATGTTTCTCGACCCTACGACGTTTAATTTGTTTTTAAATAAAATTCTAAAAATTACCTATTTCTGGAGTGATTTGATGGGAGGGTATTTGATCAGGGGATTTTAAAGAAGTTAAATTTACCCGAATATTAGTCGATAATTTGTGGACCTACTTCAAGAGCATAGTAGTGTACTTTTTTAAATAATTATTTCTCAACACACAGGTGATTATTGCCTTCAAGGAAACCTACAAGATAGACGAAAATGTCGAACTCTTCAATGACAAAGTCGTACTTTTATTAAACAATAAATTCTTATTGAAGCACTGAAGAAGTAGATACAAGAATACACAATGATTTGCATTTAGAAATTGTTCAGCATAAAACTTTGATAGTTCTCCAATACGCCTCACGAAACAAACTTACATAAGTTTATTTCATTATACTTAAAACATTTCACCAAATTCGAAGAAGCAAATATAAATATTCGAGACCCGTTCGTAAAATCCCAAACAGACCAAAGCAAAAATGTCTAAAAATCTGTAACCTTTCGCAACAGTCCGGGAAAAATAATTTCACATAATCACGCAAGGGATGAAACAAATAAATTCATACTTCCTTCGCTTTTACTTTTTCACGCGATTAAATACTAGATCACCAAGCCTTACTTTCGGTCTTCGCATACGATTCAGCTGGTCTGTGAACGAGATTAAACACCCCAGCTTCCCCAGCGCACGAGCAAACAAAGATTGTTTGTCGTGAAAATCCCGTTTCTCGGTGCAGAAAGAAATTATAGACGAGAGTGCGTTACACGGGGAGGGTTGGATCCTTCTGAAAGGATTTAATTACGCGTGATTGACAGCCGTTGGAAAAGAAGGGAGTGGCGATGATAAGCTTTAAATTAATTACCTAATGGTTGACGTATTGTTCCGGCGAAATGAAAATCCCCGTGTCGAAACGGGGATGAAGCTGCGTGGTTCGCGCTGATCGGTTTGCGCGGCGTCAATGTTTGATATACCAACGAACATTACAGCGCTCTCTCGCCGGTATAATGAATTAAATCATTTCGTGGTTGTGACGTACATACACGGCGAGTGAACCTTCCTGCATGGCCGCAACGGGTTTGGCGGTTTAGTCGATAGTCCGACCATCTGCAAACAATGTTACGTCGACCGCGGACCGGGGCGAAAGAGTCGGCGATCACTTAACCGATACTAAGCGCGGGATTCATTTCCAGCTCCGCCACACGTGGATTCGAGTGGCGCAATTTAGTACCCGCCCGACGTCGAGTATCGCCGCGAGGTGCGAGATCTCCGATGTGCCCTCGGAGACTTTTGGAGACTTCTTGCTCGGTATTTGTGGCTGCGATGGTCTGAATTCTGTTTGGGACACGTTTTTCAGCGCGGTACGCGAAGGTGTAGGGATGAATTTGGGGGCTCGAAAATGGTAAAGGTTAAAAAATTTATTCGACACTGAAGTTGAAACTCTCGACGAATAAAAAAATTATCTCTGTTCGCCGAATAAATTCGTAACGAATAAAAACATTAACTTTATTCGTCGAATAATCTAAAATTAAAGATACTTTTATTTGATCCTTATTTGAATCATTTTTTATTCAGTTAATGCACAACTCTGCTGTGGATAGTAACTGAAGTATTTAGATTCGGGTCCTGGAGACGAGATGGTTAGATAGTGGAATATCCCAGACTGAGAAATCTACGGGAACTCATTCATTTACATATTTGCCAAACCACCAAGATTTTCTATTTGATACAAGTGGGATTCGCATACATATAATAATAATATTGTACATGTCTATTTAGTCATTTTTCTGCAAATGTTTCCGTACTACGAATATTATGAAACATATAAAATTTTAATTGAATTTTATCCTGTTTATCACGAATAATTCAATTAGTGTTTCCGCAGGAGCTACTAATGGCTGGTGTTTCTACTGTATTTGCGAGAGGCAGGTCTCCGTGATAGTACGTTTACTCAGTCGATCGTTGACGATTCGAACAATTCAATTTTCCGTAGGCTGGCATTAGGGAATGCATCGACCGAATACCTAGTGGGTCGTCAGGATTGGCAGATTGCATTGTTTGTGGTCACCATGGGATTCTAGTTACCCTAACAGCTACCCACCAACCATATGTTATATGGGCGTCCACTATGTAACGAATAATCGAATTAATTCCCACCTCGATGTACACAAAGATTATTCGATTTAGGTCACTAAAGACATTCGTTTTAAGGGTCTTGTAAGTTTCTACAAGATTGTGAGCGTCGAAGCGATAGTATAGAATATCAAATAATTAGGTGTTTTTGTTGTTTATGATGTAAAGAATATAGTTAGCCGACTTAAGTGGAACAAGTCAAGGAATGAACGGACGGAAACGAAACGAGAATTATTCCAATACTTTCTTACGAACTATCTATTACATAAAAAGAAATTCGGATATATTGATTTTATTAAAACGATGGTTTCTAATGAGATAGCCTGCATAATGGGGTTTAAATGTCACAGAATCAAGATTTCATGCTTACTTACAAGGGTTTAACAAGAACTTAGTGCATTGAAAAATAGCAATGACAAAGACTTACTAGCTTGAGCGCCGAAACATTTCTACTGAAAAGGTTTTAATTAGTGTTACCTACCAAAGGCGTCCGTTTGAGAAACAGTACAGTTGACAGGCCACGATTGGTTGTTTGTTTGAACCCACTTTGTAGGGCCAATTTAATTAAAAATTTAAAAATATTCACTTTTTCAGTATAAATTTAATAAAGATTAGTTTTTAAAAACAAGTGATTTTTTCGCGAGCCAGGGGAGGAGCAGCTGCCCCCTGCGAACGCCCCACAGTGGCGCATTTCAATCATGGCCAAAAGTAAAAATGTTATTTTTTATTTTAAAACTCTGTGTAGTGTACTTTATTTGTGAAAAATCAGAGCATGTTTTCCCGTTAAAATCAATTTTGAATCTGCAAACTTAGTAGCCTTAAAAAATTTATTTTTTCAAGTAAAAAAAATATAGTTAAAAAGGAGTTGGTATGTTATTGCATATATTCAACATTGTATTACAACAGCTATTATTTACGATTAAATACCCAGTAGAATGTGTTTTATGTATATTATATAAAAGTATACACGTATAACGGAATGTTTCAAACAGATTATAATAGTAGAATTCAAAATTTTTCATTAAAAAAGTACATAATTATCTTTCTAGAGTCATGCCATTGTAATTTATTTCAACAATTTATCTTAAAATTGAAGATAGTAGTTTTGGCCACGACTTCGGGCAAGTTCGCCACTGTGCGCCCATGAGTGTTACATGACGTCCGAATACATACAAACTACTGCATTCACTGTGTCGAAGGATGCGCATGCCGCAGAAGTGAAACACGCGGATTGGTTAGATGCCAGGGCTTCAAACCCGACGAAGACACTGTATTTCAATAGAACAGAGTACATTCGATCTGCCCCTATAAAGTATCAATTTTTTCTGTGACGCGCACAGAAGCTCCACCTGACCCCTAAGTGCAAACGTTCGCATAGACTCGCATGAACTCGCAAAAGCGCCTGGATCCGCGGAGCCATGGGAGAAAGACTGCGAAATTGGTCGCCATTGGTGGTCCCCTTGGAGCGAGGATGTGAATGAAATTTCTAATATGCAAAAGCGAACGGCCCCGCGTTGACTTTATGGAGCCAGGGTTGCGACGCAACGAACGCAACGCACGGTACATATCGAACTTGATCCCCATGATTGGTCGCAGATGGCAACGGTGAGCAAGGGTCCAGCAGCGCCAGCACCTGTCCCACCCATTTACTTCCAATATCGATCACCTATCCCCTTTCTTTCTCGCTAAGTTGAGAGATTATGAAGACATACGTATTGGACCGCAGCCAGCACCTAAGCCCCGGCAATACCCGTGCCACATTTATCCCTCTTCCGCCCCGGGCCATTTCTTCCCTTGTCGTTTGCCTTCGGTGTCATCCGCGCGATTCATCCTCCGCACTCGCTGCTCCAGCACATTCCGACACAGGGATTGTGCTCGAACGCCACGTAATGGCGGTGGGACGCTCCTCGTAGAATTCTGACCGCGATGCTACTCGAACCGATTCTCAATAATAATTTACGCAGGCGACGAGAATGATTCGCGCAACTTTTGAGGCTCGTTAGCTGGGCGATGGTGCGGCCGGCTTTCATTTGCGGAGGAGAGCCTGCCGCCCGGAGGAAACGTGCGAGGAACATCGTTCTGGTATTACGTGAGAATACGTTCAGGATTTACTAGCCGTGCTGGAAGGTTCGTTTGCGCAGGGGAACATAAAGGATACGAGCCTTTTTGCACGGTCCTTTCTATGCAAATATTGTGTTGGGAACTACCTATGGTGAATGGACACTGCTCCTGGTTCTCTTGAAATATACTGTACTTTTTCTGTACACCTTTGGGTCTCCGCTTGCAACACTGTGGTAACTAAAACGTGCCCCCTGTTGGGAGGTTTTAATGGCTCTGATGTCTGGAAGAAATGGCTTCCAGGATCGAGTGGTGGTAATATTTATCTTCCGAAGATAAGTATGGATGATATTTTAAAGGATCGAGATTAGCGAGTCTTTGTGAATGGAATGGGAGTACTCTGTACTTACGCTGTTGAAATAACTATCTCGAATGTCAGGTGTCGTATGTTCAGCTGGTAGCTTCAAATAATATCATTTACACGTATTGCCACTATCCGTTTAATCATCACGTGTTGCCAGTGTTACTGTGGAGCGAGTAATGAAATTAATCGACACTGGAGGCAATGCTGCTCGCATAGAAAATGTGTTACCTTCTTTGTAATTGGATCTCCTGTCGAGTAACTGAGAAGTAGACTCAGTGACGTGTTCCATCAAAATTTTGAAGTTTTCAAGAACTCTGGGTACACGTCATCAGAAGCATTTAACGCTGAAAGAGACTTGGATGTTCGCCAAACCTTTGCTACCCTGCGCGACATCAAGCGTAAGCGATTCCTGAAATTTGTATGACGCGTTACATACCTCGGTGTAACTTGGGGAAATTATGAAAAAAGGTCCATTTTGAATATCAAAAATTAAAAAAGAACTTAAAAACTGACTGACTGACCGACTCTTCAACGCCCAACTCAAACCGTTTAACCTAGGAACGTGAAATTTGGAAGGTAAATTGTTTTTTGTAGGTACCCACTAAGGAAGGATTTTTTTAAATTCCATCCCTAAGGGGATGAAAAGGGGTGAAATGTATTTCCCCGGATTCCTCAAAATCTCTTAGGCCCGATTAGATACCAACTTGGTTTTTACTTCGAAAGATTACCCACATAAATGCCTAAAAACCAATTTCAGGATTTTTCCCTAACCAACCCCTAAGGGGATGAAAAGGGGTGAAATGTATTTTCACGGATTCTTCAAAATCTCTTAGGCCCGATTAGATACCAACTTGGTTTTTACTTCGAAAGATTACCCACATAAATGCCTAAAAACCAATTTCAGGATTTTTCCCTAACCAACCCCTAAGGGGATGAAAAGGGGTGAAATGTATTTCCCCGGATTCCTCAAAATCTCTTAGGCCCGATTAGATATCAACTTGGTTTTTACTTAGAAAGGTTACCCACACAAATGCCTAAAAACCAATTTCAGGATTTTGCCCTAACCAACCCCTAAGGGGATGAAAAGGGGTGAAATGTATTTTCATGAATTCCTCAAAATCTCTTAGGCCCGATTAGATATCAACTTGGTTTTTGCTTCGAAAGATTACCCACATAAATGCCTAAAAACCAATTTTAGGATTTTGCCCTAATTAACCCCTAAGGGGGTGGTGAAAAGGGGTGAATTATGTTTTCATGGAGTCCTTAATATCTCTCAGGCCCGAAGCGAAGCGCGGGGGTATTTTGCTAGTTATAAATAATTCTGATTTACTTATTGTAGTAAAACCTATTCTTGCATCCAACAGTACAAATTTGTTTTTACTTCAACTTCACAGTTTGATCGCCTGCAACAAAGCGTTACTCAACCAATGTTCGTTTAACCTGAAAATGGACACGGCAATCTTCGAGGCGACCACACAACAAGCTATACATACGTCATCCATAACTCTTTTAATTAGAAACTTCGAGGTTGGTAGCGGCGGTTACGCGAGTCTCGCGATATTTAGATGAAATTCGAGAACGTTAGAAGCCACATACTGTTTCCCCCGTTCGCGTTGCCGTCGTTGCCGTCTTCTGTTATAATTAGACGTAGCTTGTAATTAAATTGCTCGAGCGTGACGATAAGCAACATCCAACTTTGTCGGAATGCGTAATCTGCGTTAACGGAGGTTATGAGGAATGACTGAACTCAAACTGCCGCGCTGAAAGTTACGCTAATCGACGAATATATATGGAATTTCCAGAAAACTTTATACACTCTGCATTGCACCATTAAGACTCCTTGGTGCTAATATATCTCTCTCTCTCTCTACATGATACATGTATGTATATATCAAATTGCAGTATAATTCTGACATTCGTGTCACTGTGAACAAGTACATTTTCAACTCAAAATATGTTTTATTTCTCTGGTGGTCGGGCAAACGGGTATAAATGCGAATTTTTAATTTTGCAGGAAGACACTTAGATAAATATTTAACGTTAAATTTTGGACGCGAAAGTTGATAACATATGTCTCGCCCCATTGGACTTCCAAAATTAGAAAAAATTAGAAAATTTGAATTAAATTACGATATGAGCGAATGAAGCTTTTAATGTTAACGTCGATTCACAAAAGGAATAAAAAATAAACTATTTAAGCTTGAGGTAAAATTTCTTACTACACACAGACAATATACCTTTGAACTTCATTGTCCGAACAGAAAATCGACCTCAGTACCTTGAGCTGGATTTAAGAGAGAACTCGCAATGTTATAGATACAAACCCTTTGTGCAGAATTTTGTAGACAAGGATGAAATGTATGTCGCCAGTCAGCCATTTAGAGCTCTAAGCACTGCGCGTTATTAGCATAGTTCCATCAAGTTGCCGAGTTCATTAACGGCTCTATTAATATGTCAGGCAACCCTTGATACGTTACGAGGCATGCGATTTTCGTGGGTCTCTAGAAGATCTCGTAGTTGCAGTATGCAGCCGCCTGGCGTATCTTAACGCGCCCCGTTCATGAATACATTTGCCGGCGAGCCGTATAATGAGATCTGTCGGTCGCATAAATAACAAAAGTGTATCCGCCAAACGCGTTACGCCCGGATTAGTTACGTTCGCGGGCTGAGTTACGTTAATTGGGAATAGCGGGGGATTAAATGTTAAATATGGGTCACGGTTCATCTGATAAATAGATTTGGGTCAATCGGGGTCAAGAATACGTGCACTGACTGTGACGAAAAACCGAACTAGGTTTCAAGTAGTCGTCCAGGTTGAGTTAGGTTGATTGGTACTGCCTTAAATTGATTAAATAAGCTGCTTCTAAGGTAAGCCGATTAGCTAAGTGAAATTAATTTTAGCTTAGCTGCTTGTGTTTGTATGAGGAGTCGTGGGTCTACATCCTGCGTAACTGCTTCTGAGTGTTATGAATTCACTATGTTGGGGAGTAATTTTATGATTGTTTGAAAAAAGGTACCGAGAGCCTAAAATGTACAAGATGAGAGTCACAAGGGTGGCTACCTGGTTCGAGACTATCTTTTCCGGGTGTTCTATTGTCTACTAAGGTGTAGCTGAAGAATAGTAAGAGAGTTCTACCACTTTTTGGTAAAACCTCTTTGAATTATATTTGCGCAGTAAAGGCGTATAATAATTTTGTTACCGTTTCTTACTTCGGTACATTGTACTAATTGTCTAAGGACATTAATCAAATAAGATAAAACCACTACCCAACACACGACTACGTCGCAGTAATGTCACTCGTCGAACCGTAGCTTGTTAACAACGAATTTCTGTTCACAGACGAAAATTTAGTGCTCTGTACCATTTTCGTTCCTACAGATCATATCGCCAGACAAATTTCAACGCACCATGCGAAAGCTCCCAGCGCATAATCATTGAACCCTGTTTAATTCCAGGTCAAAGATTTCGCAAACCGGTCGCCTGCGATGAACGATTCCCTGCCCGTGAAGATTACGAGGTCGGTCTACCGCAGAAAGGCTTAAAGGAACACGTAATCGACGGAGCGTGCTTTAAGTACACAGCGTCGCTACTTTGAAAAGTAAATAATTGTGCTCTAATGAAGGCACCACCACGAAACTACGCTAATTACTTAGACTCCCCGAGCGACCGAATTTCATGCCGCAGCGTGCATGCACTTTGAAATATGCAGGGTGTTAATAAGTGATAGCCACCGACTTTGCAGTGCAATGGAACTCACCGATAGGAATAAATATGCCTTAGTGAACGTGTATCCAGAAACTGGCTGGGAAACAGGGTTTTAATTTATGAACTACTCGTGTCGCGCTATCGCACACTGTTGGTAGCATAGTGGCCCTTAGCAGTTGCTTATTAAAGGCACTTAATTAGTAAGTTTCTTGAATGAATTTCGCGCGTGATTAACTAGGATCCCAACTAGGATCTTCAACATGCTGCACGACATCGATTAACATTGTGGCAGTAGCTTTTGTATCCGCAATCTTTCTTTGCTGCCGAGTAGTTGTCAATTCCAATACACAGATCCTTGGCGTCAGTAACGAGCGCCATCTGGGGAAGACAGGGCGTACTAGATAACCTTATCTAAGAGTCCAGTATATTTGGAGCAGAAGATTTCGACCGTTCAAGATCACTTTCCCAATGGTAGGTATGTCAAATACAAAGGTGCTGCACAGCAAAAAGACAAAAGATAGGGTAGCCAATCGTTGTGGCGAGGATAACTGCTCAGTGAGCTGAGGGAGTTAAAATTGTTTGTCCTCAAGACCCTTAGCAGGTCCTGGAAGAAATGCATTTCTCTCACGCGCAACCTTTCCTTTTGTCTCTCTTTTTCACCTTATCAGACTGCAGCCATTATACAGTATTTTTCTGTTTTTAATTGGTTAAACGTACTGGGTAACCTCAAAAAAAGCAGCCATAAAATTTATATTAGTTGTCACTACTTAGGGCTGGGGAAAATAGATAAATAGAAATAAATGTCTTTATTTCTTCGAGTGATACAGGATTTGATAAATAAAGTTTTCTTTGAAATAGTAGTTACATGAAGAAATAGCGTACATACAAATACTATTGGGCAATGAGTATTTCATTGATATAAGAAAATAGTATTTCAAATAATAATATTTGATTTAAACATTAAATGAAATAGTATTTTCTAACAGTATTTACTTATGGAAGTAGTTCAGTTTTTAGTATTTTGTCTCAAAGTATTTAAAACTTTCCCTAGCCCTGCTTGTTACTAGATAATATTCTTGACAGTAGAACATTAGTATGCGACACTAGCGGTTGGTACGCGAACTAATAGTAATGGCTGACGCAGGTATACAATTTATTGCGGTCTATCAATTTTCACAGTATCGACAAACTGTATGCAGAAAAAATGTTGTCTAGCAAATTGTAACGGTACAATGAACAATGATCTCAGTTTAAGTTTTCATAAAAGTACCAAAAAGTGGATTAAGTAAAATTGTCCACATTGCACATACTTTTACATATTCCAATATTGTGTCTAAATGTATTGTCAACATTTTTACTGTAAGAAATAACTTTTAAATAAACTTTTATACTACTGGCTCCATATAAACATATAGTAAAATGTATACCTGCGTCGTCCATATTTGTTACGCCACACTAGCGCCACCATTCCCGCGGTGGTAGTTTCCTTTGCCAATTAATTACTTTGCATTGCTAAGTTTTCTTTCAAATTTTGTTTTCTAAATTATGCTTCCTTGCACAGAGATAACTATCTCGAGGAATCCTTGCAAGCATGTTGTTAGCGAAACCTGCTAACGTTCTTCAATGGATTTCATCGATAAAGCATCTATATTTTATTAACTTATCATGTTTGACTTCAACAGCGAAGGCCTTAAGAGGGAAAATTAAGATGCAATTCGCAGCATCGAATACCTACTCCAAGCTTACATCTGATGATAAGAAATACACAAATGAAATTAAAGTATCAGTCTGGAGTAGGTGCTGCATAAATGAACCTGGCCATTCAGCTTCTTCATGAAAACTGTCCATTGCCCGTGAATCGAGGGAAACGGGATATTCAAGTGAATGCTTGTCTTTTAATAAATTCGAAATGCAAACGTAAACAGCTTAAATTCTTCTTCTCTTGAGAGATGCAATTTGCAGCCTTTGCGACAGAGGCAAGTGCACACTACTTCGTTTTCGCTTCAGTCGTGAATCCCTTGCCATAAAAGTGTTTTTATCTTCAGTCTGCTCTTCTGCCCCCTTGCTCTTTAACGCCTTGTTTCTTATGATGCTTTTGTTACCGCTAGAAAAACTAAAGCATTTTTATCTTATATGACCTGCATACGTGTCAAGTCATTCAATAGATAGCAGAGTTTTCTATCAGTTTCAATATCAGTATGAGTTAGCTGTGATGCCACTATTGGTAGAGTAGTGGTACAGTACATCATTAGTAGGATAGTAGTAGAGTATAATCTAAATAGGCTGGTAGTACCATACACTAGTGTACAGTGCACTACTAATAGATCAGCATCACAGTACTATATTAGTAGTGGCGAAAAAATGTGTAACATAATTGATTTAATCTTTTGTTAAAATTCAACAAATTTTTAATTTTTAATATAAAGGTCTATAAATTTACAGAAATATTTGCCAAATAAAAAAAAATGCCTGGAGTGTGATACACCCCGTGTGACCACGAAGGGTTAATATTATTTCGTGCACAAATGTGGAAGACGGCAATAGGAATCACTTTATTTTTCAAGATTACTCTGTCATATTTAATATACACGCCCCGTTTGATAATTCAACACATTCTGTCGCCCCTTACAACTCGCGATAAGACGAAAGAGATCATCTGTACGACCTTGCTCTTCCCTTAATCTCTCTGATCCAACTTTATCCAGCGAGTTTTAATTATGGCGAAGTCTCGCTGCTCGTACAGCTCAGTTTCATTTCGTGCCGAGTTGTTAAGTTTCCGGGGAAACACGAGTTCATTTTCGCATTCGACGCGAAAAAAATCGATGCTCAACAGTGCGTGCAACTACGGAGCTAATTGCGGAGCTGCCGAAATTACATTTACTCATACTGGCTCAACTAATGTGCACATACATCTACACTTATGGAGCAGGTGCAACATTTCTGCGCGGACCGTGCGTGTTCCATACACATTTCTATTTTATCTACAATTATTTAAGTACCTCAAGTGATCGACGATTATGTCATGGAAATTGTAGGTATCGTTGTAGGTTCAGCTGAATACTTTTGAAAATAGTTCATTGACTGTTTGAGCAAATGAGGCATTGCGAACAAAAATAGACTAACGCACATTTTTTGCGAAATTGTGTTAGTAGCAATAATGTATTCTCCAATAGGCTCTACCCCACACAGCACCATAACATTGCAGCAACGTCTCTGCAATGATGCGGTGCAAGATGGCAATGTTGCAACATAACATTGCAGAGTCGTTGCAGGTTCAGTCCTATGTCCGCCTTCGCAATATTGCAGGTGTGTATTTTTGCAAAGTTGCGGCAACATTACGAATATGTAGTCCTGCAACGTTCCGGCAATGATTCTGCAACGAAACGGCAAAATTGTGGCAATGATCCTGCAACTCTTCGGCAATATTGCGGTGCGTATCCAGTTAAATGAAACACGCCGTAGAATCCACTCGACGTCATGTACATATTTCGAAAAAATTGGACAAAGTCATAGTTGCTTCAGAATATTGTTGTAATGTTTCCACAAGTTTTCACTACAGTATTGCACGACGATGTGCGCGCAATATTGCAGAAATATTGTAGGACCGTTGCCACTGGAACATTGCACGTCGATGTGCGCGCAATATTGCAGAAATATTGTAGGACCGTTGCCACTGGAACATTGCACATCGATGTGCGCGCAATATTGCAGAAATATTGTAGGATCGTTGCCAATGGAACATTGCACGGCAACGTTCTTGCAATATTGTAGAATCGTTACCACTGGAACATTGCACGACGATGTGCGCCCAATATTGCAGAAATATTGTAGGACTGTTGCCACTGGATCATTGCACGACGATGTGGGCGCAATATTGCAGCAATATTGCAGGATCGTTGCCAATGGAACATTGCACGGCAACGATCGTACAATATCGCAGCAATATTGTACCATCGTTGCCAATGGAACATTGCACGGCAACGAAATTGCAATATTGCTGCAATATTGTAGGATCATTGCCACTCCAATAATGCACGACAATATTGCAGGAACGTTCCTACAATATTGCAATGCAACCTGCAACAACATAATATTGCAGCAACGTCCCTGCAATACTGCTGCAACGAGGTGTGCTGTATGGGACTAATCATATAAAATAGGAAAAAAAATTTCTTCGATGTGGGTTAGTCCGTGTTTGCTCTCAATGCCTCAAATGTAAATATAATTATAAAAAATAATATATATAATTGCTAAAAAGCTAAAAAATATATTTATATTAGTCTGGAAGTTCTGTACTTGCTGACTGGATTCTGTTAGCAAGGCTCTGTTTAGATCAGACTCTGTTTCAGGGATTTTTTGTAGTGGGTGTCTCGCACAATTTAACTGCGTACGTACACCTCTGGATCACTTTAAGCTGAATAGATGATACAGGGCCGAATGTGATTACCAATAATTATCGGGGAAAATGAAAATTAGCACTTCATTTGCGTTTTCACTGTATTTCCGTTTAACTCTAAATTAGATATGTAATCATCGGTATATTGTGTTCGTGAAATTGGTTTACTACACTGGTCTGTGTATGGATCACTGTACTAAAATCATAGGATTGCACTTAAAAGAAGCGTAATTGACCATCGGAGCTACTTGAAATCGGCGAACTGTTTGAAAGAAATGCAAGCTATACTTGAGAAACTCAAACGCTCCGAGTATTCGAGCTCTCGCAAGACTTCGAATTACTCGAAGATAAATTTTCGAATTACTCGAATTGCTTCGAGTCACAAGCTTCTCATACTGTTAGACTAGTATTTGATATTAAATACCTAAATATTCGAGTACCTCGAGTAATTCGGAACATTTAAGTAACTCGGAAGTTGGAGATCTTTGAAGTTCGAGTAATTCGAGAATTTAAGTAATTCGAAGCCTCGCGAGGGCTCGAATATTCAAGCCGTTTGAGTTGCTCAAGTAGCTCGCATTCTTTTCAAACAGTTCGTCAATTTCAAGCAGCTCGGAAAATTCAAACGCTCGATTCGGCTCGAGCAATCGAACCCAAGTTCGGCTCAGCTCGTAAATTCCGGGTACTCGCGCACTCCTGGTTCAGCCCAACCGATCAGCGTTCTTGGCTTGGCGTGAATTAAAACTTTCATCGCGAGATTGTCGCATCAATGATGAAGTAGCGTTGCTCAGCCGCGCGAAATATTTATACGTTCATCAGAGTTCAACGAGACATTCCAGAAACATCGTGCCACCCGCGTGCATAATCCATATTGGATATCGAGCGATGTTCGACCAAGCGTCAGCACGATTGCTGTCCCTCGAACACTGCTTTTGGTATCGACGAGCGATCTGGTAGTAGCTAAAGATTAGAAGATCACGTCCCGCTGCGCAATGACGATGGAGCAGCGAGCGGTCTGTTCGTTCGACCGAATGAATCGTGGAAGATGGTCGTCATGAACAACGGGATCGTACTGAATTGTATATTAATCGAATGGCAGGGATCGATTTAACATAGGTATCTTTCAAGTTAATACCATAATACACAATTGCAGAGTCCCGTAGAAAGCACTGTACCTAAGTGCCAAAATTTAAAAAAAAATGGCCAAATGTACGTGCCAATGGTAGAATTAAATTTTTGGCACTTACACTGTTTCCTACAAGGACTCTTCAGTTCGCCGTAAGAATCTTTAAAAACCCACAAGATAACGGAGGGATGAAATTGAAATGCAGCAGATTTCTAAATGGCGATGATAAGGAATAAATCCAAAATGGTACTAAATACAAAGTGTGCAAAACCGTAGAAAAAATTGAATCGCGCGCCTGAATATTCAGCAGGGTGCCTAATTCAAAGCAGAAAAATGCATGTCAATTTAGTAGGAAAATTTAGACACCTCATTGGCCCCAATTTCGGGGGTATCAACGGTAGCCAATTGCGACAAACAATTACCCTGTCACGAATTTGCATAGTAATTAGGTTCCGTTAGCGAAGAATCGCTAAAGCTACGTATTAAATTGCGTTTCACACCTCCACTCGTCCACCAGAGAAGCTGCTGACGCCGGGCCGGCCCCCGGAGTGCGCAAATGCAACAAGGTGCATTGTAAAGTTTCCACCTCGCCCCGTGTGTATCTCGCTTCCGATAGTTTTACTCGATCCAGGGTCGCAACCTGAATGCGGATAGGTATATACCATTCCGCGAACTCGCATCCTGCTCGATGCAGCACGCCGTCATTGTTCGATTCGTCCTGTACGCAATATATCACTTGTCCGCGTATGTATTGTCCCCTCGATCGATTCACAATTACATCGTGCGTTAACCTCCGCCAGCATCTGGTTAATGTGCGGGCCCCGAGGCAGTAATACGAGTGTCACGCATGATACTATGAAATTAATTAACGTAGGATTCGGTGGAGGGTTCGCTGAACCTCGAGGATCTTGGAGGCAGCGTTTGGTTAGCTGGGACACTTGTGCCTCGATGAACGTCAAGGGAAATGATTTGGGGCTTTTAAACGACGATAGGATGCTTCCAAGTGTGTGATGCTTTTGTGATTGAAGGTAATGGACGAGGAGGATTTCTGGTTTTGTCAATTAGACGTAACGGCTATAATTGTGTGATTTGTGCCTGATCGATAATTAAATTAACCAAGTACTTCGAGCATTCGTTGACTGACTGACGAGTGATAAAAGAGTGACTGTAAGAGACTAACTGGAAGTCCCTGATTGCCTTCGGGATTGTAGGACAGCGACTGGTTAATAGTTGATTAACTCACTGCGCAAACTTGTCCGAATACCAACAGTACCTACTGACGGTGGACGTAACTTCGGTAACGACACCGAGTTTCCTCCAGTTCCCGAATCCTCGGTATAGTCGCCTAAGTCCCGTGAACGGTTAGAACTATTATAATTTCGACCTAACCGTTGGGAAACTCCTGAATTTACGTCGCGACTATTTGCTATCGGGAACAGTAGAATCGAAAATTCCGATCTCCAAACAATAAAGCCCGAACGCCTCCCCGCAAAATATTACCTGATGCCACTAACAGAATAAGTAATCAAGTAATCTGAAAATCCCCGAACTCGAAAATAGTGAGTAGTTCAGAATAACGTTGCCAACCCAAATAAAATGGCTAATAGTAGAATATCTTCAATGGGGAAGCTGCCGCGAAGCTCCGCGCAGAGGGCGCCACTAGCGCATGTACCGTTGCTGACGGTTGATTTCAAAATTAAAGTGGCAACAAAAGGAGAGAATTACAAAATATTATAAAGTATTTGAAAATTTTTTATGCTCAGCTTGAGTTCTAATATCTTTTTTTCTTTTACCAGGTTTGGTGTCTTTATAACCTAAAAGATGCAAATTTATTTTTTATATCTACATAATTAATAATAACAATAATTACAGATACATGCACTTATTATAGAAATAGAAATTAAGAAGTAAAATACGAGAATTTAAGCACGCCCAAGATGCCGATGGCAAGTGGAACATGTGCTGGTGGCGCCACGGGTGGGAAAAAGTTGCACTCAGCTCGCCCATTGGAAAAATAAGTAATTTTATAAAAAGAAATTGCAAGGTTCAACAGAAAATTCCCAGATGCTCGTTACTGTTGGCTTGCATATAAGAAGAAATCCACCTCGCTTATGGTGACCTAATTCTTTTATAGCACACGGGACCTTCTACTCTAAACCGCAATGATGACTTAAGAATTTAATGACTCAACAATACTACACTCGTGACAGACTTGATACAATTCAGTGTCCTCGACGATGTGCGGCTTGTGTGTCCACCATATCGCGACACGTTCCCGATTGCAAAGGTTCTTCAGGCCAGGGAACGATCGTTAGAGGTCAAGAAACTGAGCGACGCAATTTCAGCCGGCGGGTGGTTGTTAAATATTGACCAAAAAGTAATGAGCCACCCACTTATTATGCCCGAGATTGTAGAATGGCCGTGGATGGTGACGGTGAAAAGGAAGGAAGCGCTTCGTGGTCTGGTCACAGGTTCTTGTACCGTGGATAGCCGTGCACACAGGAGCCCCGGAGTGAAGAAGCCGGCGAGAAACCGAGAAAGGGAGCGAGAAAGAGGGACACGAAGAGATTACACGAAGCGCGACACACGGCGGACTATTGCGAGGCGGTTATGCGGAATTCTCTCTCGCTTTTGTACAACGTTAATGTATTCTATTGAGGGTAACCCGTACTGGTAACCCAACAACAATTCCCCGTGTTTTAAATAATGAGAGGCCAGCACCTCTCCGGTCGCGAATTTAGGAGGACAGGGTTGCTCCACTCGTGCCAAATTACGTACACTGTTCTACTTAACGCTGAAGATGGAATGACCTAGATCGGACCAGTTCAAGGGAAGAATCCCCCGCGCGATCTCGTTTGTCTGCGGATATCGAATTGTGTGTGTGTTGCGCTCGTATCAAAGCCATGCTACAGTTGCTCGAGTATTTCGAAAAATTTAGCTGGCGAGGGAAGTTCGCAACACGAATGTTTAAAAAATCTGATAGCTTGCAAAGATATAGTTCAGATGGTCCCAATATGACACACCAATTTTTTTATATTATCGTGCATGTCTGCGAAACAATATGCAATAAACAATTTTCGTGGTAATCAATATAGGTACAACATGGTAATAAATAATTTGTGAAAAAATTCTTTTTTTTTTTCAGATTTCACACCTGCGAAATTACACGAACATAAGAATAACACCCCCAAAATTAAAAACAGAAGAGTTGATAAAAAAACACGTTTCTTTTACCCTCCAACCACCCTTCAGATGCCATGCCCAGAACCAGAACTTACAAAAAAGAAGACCTACACCCCCGACCACTCACGCCTTTCAACACAAGTTCGTAATGGATTGAAAGCAGCAAGAATTACATCGGCATTTGCAGCGCTCAGACCGTCCCATTTCTAACAACTTCGGTTGACTATATTATCGAGTGATCAGATCCCCGCACAGAGAAGGTGAAAATGTTTTAAGCGTCGCTCCACTTCCCGAGCAGCAAACGTGGCGATTATTCGAATGCCGGTTCCTCAGCGCAACAGGACCGTGTAAAGTGGAATGCTTAATTGATACGGGTATCGATTACGAAACTGCAAGTTTCCGTTACACGAGGAACGCGACTCGCGTGTAGGGTAGATGGGACGCATTAACTAAAACGTGCACTCCTGAAGCTTTCAAAAAGCATAATGGCTGCGATCGCAATCACCGTAATTGCACAGCTGACGTATCGAACACTGCGGCCCAATATGACGCGTAGATGAAACGGCACATCACCGTCAACCATAAGTTATTTCGAATGGTATCCTTAGGTTATTGTCACTGTTACGACATTGGCCACGTATGTAGGAGTTATGAGATGCAGGAGATATGATGCGTGATCTGTTCGTATTAACATGAATTAAGTGTTGTGGGGAGGCTTTAAAGTGTCTCAAATATACGAATCTTTCGGAATTGGTATCGTTTTCCAATACTTCACTTCCAATATTTATAAAAAATTGCTGCAATATTATCTATCACTTGCATACCGATAAAAATATACAGGCTTCTGTAAGAAGCTTCTTAGTCAATTAAATGCTACAAGGAATTGAAATGACATTAACTTTAATTATTAACATTCGCTGATAGAGGAGAAGGTGGTATTATGGCCCCCTGCTGGTAACTCGGCCCCATCGTGATTTTCGTATTATAAACAAAAATATCTAGCGGCTAATAGCGTTGTCCGCTGCACCTACTAGCTATATATGTACACAGAGAAAAACATATGACACTAGGTGGAGCATAGTCGTCGCTAATAAGAAGCGTAAGTAACATAACCTACAAAATGAAAGTTTTTTCGTCGTCCCCAAGAAGAAGTATTTCTTGTAGGTTAAGAAAGTTAAAGTGTTGTGTGTCGGGATATATTTGATAGAAGGTACTTAGAATCGATATTTATAAGTAAGGTCACTAAATCTTTGATATTTTCAAATATAAATTTAAAAATTTCCAAAACTATGCGTGTTGATATATTGGCCCCACATAATGGAGGGTAATATGGCCCCCGGGTAATGAGCCCTAAAGCTCATCCTCTGATATTTCAGACATCGAAATTCCTCATGAAGCTTCTGACACCGATGGAACATGCATGTTCTGTGGCGGACGTTACGCCATGGACCAACGTGGCGAAATATGGATTAAATGTACCATATGCGAATTATGGGCACATAGCGAGTGCACATCAAATAATAAGATATTCTTTATTCATTTATCTTCCATCTCTGATGTTGCCGAAGAATTATTTTTTTGATTTTTGTTAGGAGCCCATATTAACCTCACTTTCGTAAGAGCGTCGAAAATGATATTTTTTCATAATATATGTTAAATTCAATTAAATTGTTTTTCTGCTTCCACCTTTTATCACATATAACCTTATTAGTTTACCTTCATTTAAGCAAAAATTTAACGCTATTTAAATTAGTAATCAGATTTTAGGAAGATATATAAAACTGGGGGACCATATTACCATATTACTTCCTCTACATATTTGCTACTTCAGTAACCTTTCAGAAAACTCAAATCTATGAAGATTCTTTGAACCACAAGTGGTCCCTTTATGCCCAAGTTATGCATCCAATAAACCAGATGGAAACTCAATGAACTGAAATTCGAGAAATCTTCACACCACCATTCAAATTATTAATTAGAATAAAAACAAATCTCTGTTTCAAAGTCACTATACAGTCTCTCACGATCGGAGCATTTATTGTTACTGGAAAAGATGAAGTCGAAATTATTCAAAGGAAAAAGATTGTTAAGGGTAAGAAATCACGTGTGCTTAACAAACAACGAAAGCAAGGATCGAATTTGTACACTCGTGTAAGTCAAGCCTAATTGCTAGTACAAAGTCGTAGCTGTCGATTGACAGCTGAGATTGATTAAGGCTAACTGAAAACTGATGGAGCCCGACTGCTCCCTTGAACTGACTGAAGCATGAGCGCTTCCGATTTTAATTTGAAAGTGACTGGTGGAGTTCTGATTGCTTCCAAGATTCCAAATGGCCATCTGATGGAAAATTGATTGCTAACTGCTCTTAAAATACTGGTGGATATTGGAGTCTACACTCATCTACGTCCCTAATGTGTTCTCCCTAGTGATGGAGTATAATATAACCTCACCTACATTCTACTCACATATACCTTCCTCTAAGCAGCCCCCTAGAGTAGAAATTTTTAAATCACTTTGGAACTTGACTGCAGAAACTCCCAAGCTTATTGCGCGTCTGCTTGCTCGAATAGCATTCAAAATGGGAGAACCAGAAATGATGAATTGTAAGCAATAATCCCCAACTTCCGTTTCCACAGTGTTCTCTACTTCTAAACACATGATGATTCTAATTCAAAATTCTTGAAACAAAAAATAACAAAAAGTACGCGAACATAATATAAACCTTATGAGTGTCTATAGCTCACACTTCGGTCTGCAATAAATCGATACTTCATTCTGCATTTTTTATCATAATATCTAGCCTCTTGAATAAGATTAATAGTACCATTAGGAATTGGGTAATATCGGGATCGCACGAAATATTAAAGATAAACTGCTTTCCAGAATCTAACCGCACCTATGCTTGCTGGAATGTTGCAATATTCCTTATTAAACTAAATCCCCGCGGAAATCAAATAATTAGCATCGAACACCCAATCGCAATAGTATCGAGTAGTAAAATTACTTCAAGCTGCATTAATTGCAGGGGGGACCAGGGCAAGTTGATACGTTTTTCACTTTTCAATTTTTTTCATTCTTGTTTGAATTAATTACTTAATAACAAACCGACTAAAATATACTTTGACCCTTCCTCTTTAATACATTGCAATTGAAAATTTGACAAAATACATACAAAATAAATGAAAAAATGTTATTTGGATCCAAGCAAAGTGTATCAATTTACCCGACTGCAGGGCAAGTTGGAACTCCTTTGGGGCATGTTGATAAATCTGTAGAATCCCTACTAATATATAAAAGCGAAACGTTGTCCGTTTGCTTGTCCTTCTTTCGCGCCCAAAACGACCGAACGGATTTCAATGAAATTTGGAATATTACTTACGTCCTAGATTAGACTATAGGCTATTTAAATATTTTATTTTTCAGACTTTGTAGATTTTTTAGATTTTGTACACGCGTACATACGTCCAAAGGTTTACGGACGATGCCACACGTACGCAAGCATGCCGTAAGCGCGGAGATGTGGAGGAACAATGGTCTAAAGTTCACCATTCCCAAACACGGGGGTATAAATCCAGCGAGGTCGATAGGGACCGGGGGCCACTGCGCCCAATGCTCGCCATTCGAGAGCTAGTAACGATCTTAAGTTCGAAAAGGGCCAGTGTTTGCCATCTTGCTGCGGACCGACACTCCAAGGATTATTCCGCGGTTCGATGGATCCTCGAGCGTTATGCATCGAAACAGTTAGTCCATTTGGACAATAATTAGTCCTCGAGGGAAAACGGGCGGACGACGGGAAGTGCTTAATTGCTGACCTCGGTCGACGGTCTCTGAAATTGGCGTTCCTGCCGGTGCGCTAACGAGAAAATGAGAAACGGCGCAGAGGGGATGCGGCATTCCAGCTCTACAAGTTTATTCATGCAAATCGATAGATAGATTCGACTTCTCGCGTCGCACGAATGGGGATTAAAATTTCGACCAGCGCAAAAACCTTCGAAGAACTGTTGGAGGAGCGCGGAGGGTGAATCTTGGAAGTCTAGGCGCGCTACTAAACGGAGCTTGAATATTCTATGATAGAAGCTTTGTCCGAAATTGTCAGTGGCGTGGTACCGGGACCAGTTTGCACAGTCGCGGTGCTGGAAGGGAATTAGGAAGGTCTTTTCTGCCGTTCAGCAGGCTGTCGGAAATCAATTGGAGTTGGGCCAGAAACGTCATGCACGTAGAAAAGGGGACGTTTTGTATTCTATGCGTTAAAATAAGTCCAAGTGGAGGGTAAAATTTTGGGTCACGCGAGGCTTCATATTGCAGGAACATCACTTTCGATATTAATAAAGTAGATGTGCGCTTGGATTTTGCTGCTACTATGATATCTTCTGTGCATTATGTAATATCATACCTCGTTCACTTCGATTGTACTGTTAGTATTAACTAGGGTGAAAGCACTAGTAGTCGGCCACCCTCTAGTAGTCGACCACTTTTATTATTTAGCTTAAAGAAATAAGTACTGAAGTAAAGAATTTATAAAATGACAATTTTATATTATATTTTGAATTTTTAACTTTACAATAGACAAAAAGCGCCCTTCAAAAGCGCTTTTAAAGTGATTTGTAAACTAATTTTGATTCTACATACGCCATTGCTGTTTTCTAACCCGAGAAACATAAGTGTGCTTTGAATAGAAACGACAAATGTAATTCAGTTCTATACTTTTTTTTACTGGAAAATTATGCTATTCCACTGAAAAAGCCTCAACAATTTTATATGCGCTTCAAAAATTTAAAAAAAATGGGATACTTTATTTATTTATGGGAGGTCGGTAACTGGATCATCATTCCCTTTCAATTTTCAATAGTCGACCACAGCGGTCGACTTCTGAAGCTAACTGCATTCACAATGAATGCTAATAGTCGACCACGTATTAACTATAAGATAATTAAAATTGTATATTCGTTTCTTATGGATTAATGTTCTACAAAGTTTATATAATTTATTGATAGAATACAAATACCTACTTTAAAAACTTAAAATTTGTTACTGCTTCTTATCTTAAAAACGAAAAATTTAATTTACATTGAAAAAAAATAGTTTCTATTTCTTATTAAAATGTTGATAAAGTTTTTAAAAGAACTTATTTTAGTTACGCAGTATTCCTGTCATTATTAATTATTTACTGACGTTGCACATTATATTTAAAAATAAATTTTAGTTTGTAATGCGCACATAACCTATTTTGAATTTCATATTAAAAAAGGTGGTCGACTACTAGCTATCGGACCGGTCGACTTTTAGAGTTAAGCGGTCGATTATTAAAGCATTCGGACACTTTATTTTTAACGCTAATTATTTATTTTCCCCGAACTTTCCTACTAACACAAAATATTTAGTGATACATTAAATACATTTGAATTACTTCAATACATTTTATATATTTTATAACATTGATTGTTTATTTTTTTTCTGTACTTTTCATTCGATTTTAGCTTTAACTGGTCGACTAGTGCTTTCACCCTATATCAGTGTTGTTACTAACCAATTCACTTTATAGAAATTTATTTTTCCTTCTCAACTGTATTAAAATTGTCTCAACGTTTTTTTGATATTTATCAAATCGCGGTGACCAGATTGAATCGATTATTACGCACACGATTATACCGCACAGTGTAGCGAAGACAGACAGCAGTTTATTTACGTAATACCCCGTGGAATCTAATTGTCAAATGTACACGGTCTCGGGGGAGACGCTAAAGAGGTTTACCGCATTGTTCGAGGAGGAGGAAATAAAACAGGAGAAACGTCCGCAGTGCCCTCAATTTGCCGTCTGAGATTGCGTTTTCAAAAATAGGATAGGGAATTAATCAGGAAGGCGAAGAAGTCACCGGGGGAATCGCGGAGACGTCGTCTAGCCGGGCAACCTTTACCCCCCGAGGGGCACGATATTAAGCAGCCTGTAAGCCGAAATCACCGTTTCGACGGGACATATTGAAGATCAGTCGCGTTCCTATCGAGGTCAATGCGACAGGAGTAATTTCTGGATTATACGGCGACTATAATCCCCCAACCAGCGTAATAACATCGTTTCATAGACCGTTATCCGGCCGGCGGATTGTAACGCTATTACTTGTACAACCTCGCGAGTTTCGCGCCCTGATATCGAATTCAATTTCTTGCCTGAAGCGTGGCAGCCTCTGAATTATATCTCGCCGCGCATTCGTCAGTTGCAGAGCGTCCATCGGGGGGGCGCTACGCGCGTCGTTCAGCGAGTAACAGGGCCATAAAGTATTAGATGACAGAAGTAACAACGCTGGCGTAACAAAAACGCAGCGAAATGCTGATAAGGCTGTCAAGTTTAACGACGTATGTGTGTGACGTCCCGGCCCCACCACGGTATCGCGACTTAGTGTCGGCGAGCGCCACCAGAGGTCTAATCTTCTCGCTAGTTCTCAATCTCCAATCCATTCGTATATATACAAGTTCCGAAATCATATCCTCTGTGTCCCCGTGTGGGTCTAGGGCAGGGGCCGTCCTCTACTTAAGGCGTTAAGCTAAGGGTAGCAGAATACATGCAAATTAAGTACCTGATAAATATAACTTACAAACGCCGTCCAACTCCGGTCTGTGACCGACCTCCTCCCCCCTGTATATATGTACCCCGCAAAGTGGCCATAGCAGTATAGTTTTACATACCTTTCTACACTATATAATATCGCGCTCTCTTACCTCACGAGTAAAAAGAAATTAAAAAAAAAAAATAAAAATTAACCTTTGGATCTCAGACAAACCTCGCACAAAGATAAATGTGCCACCTCTACCTAATAAAAAGTGTCTAAGCGTACCTATACCTAGGTCTCTAGTCCGTAAGTATTCTTATAAACATGTAAGTCCTTTATGCGTTAAGGAATACTCTAAGTATGTTATCACTGTACATTTCTTCTGGTATGAATAAACGCATATTATAATTTAAAAAAAAAAGGGCAGGGGCCGTCAGCTGTAGCCCCTACTGATGGAGTCTAGCTGGCGGTCCCAAGACGAAACACCACACTCTTCTTTTCCTCCTCGATCCTTTAAAGCCAATCCACCCGCCCCGCGCAGTTTACTCCATTGCGACGTAATCCGGCCGGCCTTAGGGCGCGACGGTACGTTGGAGGCAGCGGGGCAGAAGTCTTTGTCATTGTCCTAACCTCCACCCAGGACGTGACATGTGTATGACAGTGTGGGAGGCGCAGCAAATTAACAACACGGTCTACGAGGTAAAAATCTAAGTGGGCGAGATGGGAAGATGAATGAAGAAGAAAGGAACCGCTTTGCAACCCCCAAAATATCGAGAATCTAGGAGATGAATTCTTAAAAAAATTAGGACCGAGTAATAAATATCCCATTTGCAAAAAATTCCCCTCCAATTTCTGTAAAATGGGAATTATTGATCGCATCAAACCTCTCGCTACTGAATAATTTCATTTAATTTGATACCTGCCTTGAAAAACAATTTCGACCAGAATCATTGACTACCATGTCTACGAGAAATTAAATTATTTAACAAGTGTAGACTACAACAGTGGCACCCACCGAAGAAAAGAGCTTTGTAAAACGGAAAGAAATCTGAAGTTTTATTATTTCTATGATCACCTAAAGGATTTTATTGAATTGCATTAAGAATATTTTAATTCGTTCAACTCGACTCCGCCGAGATTAAATCCCGAGTGGCGCCACTGTAACATTATGCAGATACAAGTGTAGGTACTTTGACTATTGAAAGATTGTGCACCACATCGCTGAAAGCCTGCCAATTGGCATGACACTAAGCATTAATAAAAAAAAAATCATCGGTCGACTCTGTGGCCAGAGTGATCCATGCTTCAATCGCGCCTCATGTCTCTCTTCTCCGTTGCCAGCAGAAAAGAACAACTCGGCTATAAAGTCATCGATTCAGACAATTCAACGCTGCCTATTCATTCTCGCGGGCGCACTTGCTGGCTCGCGAATCTTCGTCAACGACGCTAAAGGTTCTTCGCCCATCTAGCTTCTCGCATGCTGTGCATGCATTACAGAGTGGCTCGTTACAGTTACTTATTACGCCTTTAGTTAAACCGAAATGAATGGAGGCATTAACACGGATGACCGACATTTGCCAAGAGAAGCCATCCTTGTACACCCGATTCTTCTTTGTTATCACGTCCAACGTTTTTCGTCACGTTTCAGCGGGCGGGCGCACTAAATTCGACGGGACAGATACCTTTCTGTTTTCAGAATCGGTTTCGAAACAGTGGCGAACGGCGCGGAGGCGAGCGATAAATATTTTCTTTCAATTTACACTTTCCGTTAAAAAACAAAAATACAAAATTCCACGGGCTTCTCGCAGATCGAAACGCCGACTTTTCAATAGCGAGCGTTGTTTGCGCATAAATGTTTGAACAATGCGCAAGGCTGACGGTGTGAATGACATTTTCGCGGGTGCTTATTTTAAATGTTACACTATTTATTGCAACAACACATTGACCTTTCTAACTCCAACTTCTTATTTTACCGTCGCCACGGCACAATTTTTTACGGCGGAGCATGAAGGCTAAGTCGGTTAATATCAGGCAACTAACAAGGAGAGTATTTTAGGTGTCCGCCTCCGATCATTTTGATTTTTGGATATGTTATAGAGGACCGAAAAATAAGAAATACGTGTTTTTTTATTTTTCCCCGTTTTCATATTTGGGGGGTGAAAACTGCGTTCAAAGATAGGGGGTGAAAAATCAATTTTGTGGACTTTTTGAAAATCTGGTGAGTCAGTCATATTTCGCATTCAAAGACACAATATTCGTCCATTGACACTATTCCCCTATCTCTAATAGTTATCGAGATATTCCACAAAAATGAGTTTTTAACCCTAACTTTGAACGCAGTTTTCACCCCCCAAATATGAAAACGGGGAAAAATAAACAAACACGTATTTCTTATTTTTCGGTCCTCTATAACATATCCAAAAATCAAAATGATCGGAGGCGGACACCTAAAATACTCTCCAATTGTAAGAGGTTTCTATGTTTTTGGAGAGAGCAAAAAATCCTTTGAATAAAGCTTCTTTAGGGGTACCTTTTTGTATTCGAGAAGTTAGAAGTTTAAGCATATATAAGAGTGAATGATATTAAAGGTTAATAATTGAATTTACTTAAGGGTATTTACTTAACTCTCATACTTGACGAAAAGAAACGAAAACCCCACTGAGACCCCATTGATGAGGTTTCACCACCCTCCAAGCCCCAGAAGATGAGGTCTTAGTTTCTTTTCATAAAGAATAAGAGTTTTCATTAACTTTAATTTAGGTCTGGTCCGAAGCTACACATTTTCTAAAGATGCTCGAATTCGTTTTGAATCGATTGGAACCTCCGTATTTGAGTTATCACTGCAAAACAAAAGAAACTTTTTTGTTAAGAAGCCTCTTTAATGATCCATCTGTGGCGTCATAATAATGCATATCCTTTACTAAACACAAACATGTTTCTTCAAGCTTATAATATTAAGAAACTTCGTGCCAAACAACAAGTCTCAGTTATAATTTGTTTCTTCGTAATTAATTGAAACAGAAATGCTTCATTTTAGGCAGGAACGACTGCCTAGTAAAAAAGTGATACGACCAAAAACAGAGTAATTTATTAGATTAGTACAATAAATTGTCCTGATGCAAAGCTTTGTTTTCGAGGAAAATGACTCAACTTTCATCGAGTACACGCGCACCCACATACCCCGATTTGACCCGCTTTACTTGAGGGCTCATGTAAAATCTAGTTACACTAAAGACAGACTAAATCTTGTCTAATTAAAGAAAAGATTATAGTTCGAATAATTCAATTTTAACCACAAGTTATTTGAAATTCGTAAAT
The DNA here is from genome assembly GCA_946251845.1 of Andrena fulva. Lineage (NCBI taxonomy): Eukaryota > Metazoa > Arthropoda > Insecta > Hymenoptera > Andrenidae > Andrena > Andrena fulva. The sequence goes on along the minus strand of OX276329.1, from coordinate 50,867,892 downwards.
CATCACTGGAAGAGCACAACTAACAATAAATAGATATTCAACGACTACGACAGTTTCAGCAATAAATTCTTCAAAAGTTTAATTTTCTCGATCAGTTCCATTTCAAAAACTAGTAGTTTTTCTCAGAAACGAAAGATCGCGCAGAGATGTTTCCCGCAAAATTTTTGCTTATCTTTGCACCAGCAATCGCCCTGTTCCTGCTTGTGCCAGGAATTTCCGCCGCACTAATAAATGGGTCATCCTCCTCTGAACATATCGCAGCGATGCATTCACGAGATAGGTACTGTCTCCGAAGGATAACTCGATACTGCGTATCGATACGTTCGAGGAATCCGCCGGCTGGAATCAAAGAGGGAGAGTCTCTTCAGACGTCGCGAAAGCAGAGTCTATCTCCTCGGAAATCTGGTAAAGGCTGCACGATGCATATTTAGATTGGTTTCAGACGGATTCTAAATGTGACGCGACGAGGCACAAGCGGCCGAGCATGCAAGGGGGTTCCTTATAGCCTCTGAAAAGTATGTTTGAAAGCGGTAACGTGCACGAAAGTCGGTCATCGATTAAACGTGCATCTGAAAAAGGACGGTCAAAGGATCGCAAACAAGCAAGACTGAACGGTGCCCGACACCTGTGTTGGAAGCTTTCTGAGCTGAAACAGATAGCTACGACCACCTTCGTCCCGCGATATTTCAAAAGAAGATGCTTGTCTCGTGACTTATTCACTCCAATCATCTCGTTCGGTTTCCGCTCCCCTACACAGATGCGTGCCTGACAATATGGCGGCAGCGACGCGTGTTGCCTCGAATTTCAAACGGGGCAAAAGTGTTGAACAGGGCTAATCGATACCACCTACGCGGGCACTTTCCCGAGGATTTTGCTGAATTTTCTCTCCAAGGCAAATCTATTGCAGCGTGGATGTTTACGAGAGCAAATTCGGGGCCTCGGCTGGGAGATAGCCATCTTCCTTCACATACTCCTCACGGTGCGCTTGCAAATTTTGGTTTTTTACGAGTTCAGCATTTATGTGAACGTGCGCAGTTTATCAGAAAAATACAGCACGAAGTTCTTTTGTGTATAAAGTCGCGTTTCAATCACGATACATGACATTTTACGACTTTTAAAATTATACAATTTTAAAATTTTTCAATTTTACAATTTTACAATTTTACAATTTTACAATTTTACAATTTTACAAGTTTACAAGATAACATCAAGGGGTATAAAAAGGTGGAACGGATTACTGTTGGGTAGTGACAAATTTTCAAACACCTGCTCACTAACACTTTTCGGTTTAATCTGATGAGTACTACTAGTGTACAAAATTTATTTTATTCCACGAATTTCTGAAGATCCTCCATAAAGTAGCAATTTAAATTCTGCATTACTCAGTCCACTGTCAGCGACAGCCTAGCAAGCGTTCCTACCGATAAAATGCAGTTAAATGTATTAAATGTATTATTAAATTGGTCGATCGCAGCTTCGAGAGAATATTCAATCTAGATTTAAAAATAAATTTAATGGTAACTCCCCTAATTTGCGCTGAAACTACTTAGTGTATATTTTACAGAAACGTGGAGTTAGATAAAAGAAGTGTAAATAAAAATAAAGTGAACTTCTCCAAGCATGAGAAAAATCTGTAGGATGGAAAGATTAACAACTTACATTAGAATAATTGACGTGGAATTTAATCTCTGTACGCGATGAATACTCCTTGCCTTAATTGCCAAGAATTTTTGCAAATCGGAGCGTATTTTAGATTTAATGGTGATTTTTATATCCTCCAATATGCAAAGGTGTTTTTTATCGTAGCTGGATTGTTGTAAACATCGTGTTTGAATTCAACTGCTATAACTTTCCGTAATCAGACTTTTTTGGTATTTTAATCTTGCAGGGCTAACATAGTTGTTAATCAGTTTCCGAGTACGGTAGCTGAAAGTGAAAGAAACTGCTTTTCGGGACACGTTAAGAAATCCACTATCACTGTATGGGATCATATTGGATCCCATCTCGCGTAAGAGCCTTTTCACATGAGAGACTTCTACGACACGAGATTGGTATTTCAGACATAATCATTTAGCGGAGTCAGCGTTGATTTGAAAAGGATCAGGAATGTGCGAATGCACTTGAAACATCACTGTCCGCAGTGAAAATGTCCCTACCGCCTGATATTTGTTTTACAAGGGAACATCCCGAACCCGGAAGTTTAAAAAATTCCGAAACTTCGTGAATTTCCTCCCGATTATAACGTAATTTTTGTTTGCTGCCCAAATTCACTCTAAGGGGGTGTAATTGACCCCTGAAAATCCGGTTATTTTCCGAATTTGTGTTATAACTCGCGAGCTGTAAAATAATTTTTTTCACCAAATAATAGATCTAATTAAAAGAAGTAACTTTTGTCCTGAAACTTTTATTCCATCCCTTACAGTTCGCGAGTTATAAAAAAAAATCGAAAGATAGCCGAGTTCATGGGGGTTAATTTCACCCCATTAGAGTGAACTGGGGCAGCAAACAAAAATTGCGCTGTGATCAGTAGGAAATCCCCTACATATTCGCAAGCTTTCAGAATTTCTTGAATTTCCCTGATCAAAATCATCCCTTATAAATATTTCAAACTTATCCAACCAACAAGATCAAAAGATTCTATATCCACTACTTATTCCCAATCGTCCTCGCCACCTCAATTTATTATCCCGCTTATTCTTAACCAATTATCCGCATATCGAAATACAGGATATCGATACCTATCAAACTAGATACCTACATGCTGCGCGCTGCGCGTCGAAACCGTGCGCACCACTCTGCGTCGTGAAATTTACCAGCGCATATTAACCGACGGATCAGCGAGGAATCAAGGCGACTCGAAACAGTGCAGCGTATTTACATCGCAGTTAATTACACCGCGCCGATTAATGGGAACTAAAATTACGCTACGCCGTAGCGATCTCGATCGATTCCCATCCACGCGCAGGTCGACCCGCGGCCGTAATTGCGAGCCGGCAGCGCTCGGCGCGACCGAAAGTTCCCCGACGCTGAAGACGACTCACAGGCATCAGGCTCCGTGGAAGCGGGATCGTTCGCAGCCTCCGCGAAGGCTGCTCAAATGAATTATTCGTTCAAACACCGGGGGAAGCTCATCCATCAAAATCCACCGTCCGAATAATAACGGCGAAGTTACGCGACCCGATGTCTCTCGGCGTGTCGCTTGGCATATACGCCATCCACTTCCTCGCAACGTCCCTCCGCTTCGCAGCAACCTTCCGCCTAATCCCTAACACATCGCCCAAGTAAAAGCGATCCATCCTCGGAGCGCGCTTTTCTATCGCAGATAAAACGACCCGCGAAACCGCCACCTCCGCGATCGCGCCACGTCCAATCGCCTCGCGTATATGTATTATTAACTCCCCTCGCCGACGCACACCGTCGGCCCGGGGCTGTATTCGTAGACAGGTATCCGCGGAATGACGGATCATGATACGCGAAGCGAGGCAGCGCGGTCGTATCGGCGGAATTGGAACGTGAAACGTTATCGCGTTTCGCTGTAGGGAAAGATATTTCGACGGGATCACAGGCTCAAATCGCCGCTCGATGGCCATCGATCGCGGGAGCCAGCGTCCCGGCAGCACGCGGAACAATGTTCATGTTCGGCTGGGAACACGCAACGACAGCGGGAGCGGCAAACGATAGCTATCCCCCCGGCCGGGGAATCCTGGTGATCCACGAAATCAGTGCGAGATCGCTCTGGCCGAGTTGCTTCCCTCGCTCTTGCCTCCCGCCGCCCCTTTCGTATTTCAGACCCGTAAAGCTGGACCAGGAGATCCTAAACGTGCGACGTCAAAGAGTCCACGTCGAGCTATCCCGAGCGCTCTTCTTCGGGATCGATTCGAGAAGTACGAGGCCCGGCACAAAGGGCGAGAAAATGAACAGATTTAGATGTCGTCGGGTGAAAGACTTAATAAATGGGATGCGACCGCGAAAAGCGCGGCGGGGATCGTGACGCAACTACGACGCAGAATTTTATCTGGGGGGCGAAAATTACGTGGAAAACGTGGCGTGCATCCTTCTCGCGCGGGATTTCTAGGTGAAAGGAGACGCTGTCGAAAGCTCATAGATGTCGCTGTACCGAATTTATGAGCTGCGCGTTCCCTTTCTCTGCGACGGATCAGGGATGAAGATTAAATCGTCTGGCTAAACTCTTTGGCACATAAATAACAGGATGACAGGAGGAACAGATGGAGGAAAATCGTCGAGGATATCTGAGTTTATGCTTTAATTGATGACATAGGGTAGAACCCCCAATTACTGACACATTAAGGATTGACTCTAATATTATTGCATAGTATCTGTATTTATTGACTAAAAGTATAAGTTTTTTATTTAATTTATTATGGTTTAATATGTTTACTTCATGAAAAACATTTTGTGGGTCTTAGAATTTCTATTTTTATATATAAATTCATTAATCTAAAAAACATATTTCGAGATCTATTACTGACACCTCTAAAACGTGTGTGACTGAATTACTGACACCCCAATTACTGCCAGCTAACCTAATACTGTTTATTACTCATTTTATGGTTATGTCGTCTTATGTACATGAGCAACTACTGCTATGACAGTAATACCAAAATGCTTGAAACGCTTGTACCAACCACTATCACCCATATATTAATTAAAAAGGCTTAATTAATCGTTATATTACGATCGTTGTGACTTTCTATGATACTTATATTGTACTAAAAAATTATTGTTTATTATGTAAATAATTTAAATATAGTAATTATAGCCCTTTCTTTAGTGCCCTGTTTTCTCTTTCACTAGTAAGGAAGTCGCCATTTCCACTGTTGTCATCAAATTAAAATTTTGTATCGTCTTATAGAAATTAATGAAAAAAATATATTAAGTGGTGCATTTTCTAGCGTATAGATTATAGATTGAATTACATCATTCTTTTTGTGTATGACTTTATAACGTTTATTTATTCGTTATTTTCAGTAAAATAGCTTAAGGTGACAGTAATTGGGTAGGTGTCAGTAATTGGGGGTTCAACCCTAATGGTGGTTTATTTAAAAAAGAGTAATATGTTTTAGCAGTGCAGTCTAATTGTAAGCTAACAAGGGGACACCACGGATGCGGAAATCGCTTTTGGAACGACAGTATATGGAGGTCGTAGTACGCATGTAGTATGAAAATGCAATTTCGGCTTATCGCCGAATGGGCCTTCGTTTTCGAGATATTGTTGTTTAAAGTTTTCAAGAGACGCAGCAAGTCGGATATATACCATCTATAGTAATGTATACCCAAGAAGGTTCGTTGGAACAACGACAGCGTGTCAGATTGTCACGCGGGCGGACGGGGTTCAAGTCCTCTGCTACATATTTTTTTTTTTTTTCTTTTTTTACAGTTTTTCCCGTGGAAATATATTTTGTAAATATATTTCCCAACGACTCCCAACGACCAGGTATTCGACCATTCTTTTGAGCAGGTATAAGCCCGCCCTTACGGCCAGAAGTAACGGCTATCCCACTTTACCTGCTCGACAATCGCAGGCGTCGAAAGTTTCGGAATGAAATATTTTCGCAGTACCAGAATATGAAAACACCGGTGAAAGACATGATTAGAATAATATGTTATGTTGTAAATGCATTTTTAACCTTAAAATTTGCGTAGGGTAATATGTAACGCACTGTATAATACGTAATATTTACAAAATATATTTCCACGGGAAAAACTGTTAAAAAAAAAAAAAAAAAAAAAAAAAAATATGTAGCAGGCGACTTTAAACCCCGTCCACCCGCGTGACAATCTGACACGCTGTCGTTGCTCCAACGAACCTTCTTGGGTATACATTACTATAGATGGTATGTATCCGGCTTGCTACGTCTCTTGAAAACTTTAAACAACAATATCTCGAAAACGAAGGCCCATTCGGCGAAAAGCCGAAATTGCATTTTCATACTACATGCGTACTACGACCTCCATATACTGTCGTTCCAAAAGCGATTTCCGCATCCGTGGTGTCCCCTTGTAAGAGTGGCCTGCTTGGCAAAGCTAGTAATGTTGCGAAAATAATGTCAGTTCCCGATTTTTAAAGTCTCAAACCATTTCTAAACCTGTGAGCTCTTAAGATTATATCTAGGATTTAAGATTAAACCTTAAGACTATTTATGGGAATATCATTTCCATGAGTGTAATCTTCCTTTCCATTGGTCGCTTCGTTCTTGTTACGCGCTCCATTGTGTCCTTTGAAACATTAATGTCTTCACACTTTTTCCAACTGAATTACTCTTTCACATTCGGTCTCCGGTATTGGTATAGTACGCTCGAGGATAGTTACTACCGGAATTTCTTTATCAAATAAAACTGTTCGAGTCTTCAGACTCAAATTCGGCATTCAAACATTGAAACCAGTGTTCGGGCAATAGAGGTTTCACTGTATTTTTCCGGGTAGAGGAAATATAGTGGACTCGTGAAAAGGGATGAAGATGGCAGCGTACTTGAGTGTTAGAAGCCAAGGGGCTGGGAACACATTTTGCCTAGATTTTGGACAGTAGCTCATTAAGGGTCCGGGCACACTAACAATAAGTGGTTTCGAGCCTTTGCAACCCCCGTAATGAATGACGAGACGCCAGAGATGGGCGAGAGTTAGAAATATCTGGATAAAAATTTTAGACGAGAGAAATAAAATTCCTATGAGTCTGCTCAAGAAATAACGAGAATTTGGATTATTTAAATGCTCCGATATATTTTTCATCCAGTTTGTCGACAGATACTTTTAACTTTTGCGCGAGGCATATTCGGTTGTTTGCGTGGAAAAAATAATTCTGCGAATTCTACGAGACACGCTGAAGAAAGGGCGGAAAAAAGAAGTTGGCTTTGATTTTCTCCAGCTTAATCTTGGGAAAGATCGTTAAAAGCAATTTCATGCGGTTTATAAAGGAAAGTTTTTAATATTTCCCGTTTAACGACGGATTTTTACGCTCGCTAGAAGAACGCACCTCTGCCTTCATTCTTCGACGAACGCGACTATAAAACTTTCGCGGTTAATTCACTGAAAATTACATACATATAGTATGCGATGAAGTGCTGGCAATCTTCTCTCTTAAAAACTAACATTCCGCATAGAATTTGGAATAGTTTTCAGCGAAAGAACGCGATCTGATTTCTCGGCAGTTTGTAAGCTTCTAACACGAAGAAGAGTACTAAGAGAAACGAATCCTGTATTTTTAGCTTCACGAAATTCCTTCTGTACAATTTAGCAACGAAAGTAATGCTAATCGTTCAACGTGCCAAGAACCAGACAATGGCTGCGAAACGGAAACTCTCTGCAAACTGTAAAACCGCTAATTACGGAGCAACAGTAAATTCATTTTCCCCCGTTACCATTTTCTAAAGCGAGCTGCAACACTTTACAAGAGAAATGGTCATTATCACCCAAACACTAAAAATACAGGACAATTAATTCCTACATTGTAATGCAAAAAAAAATAGAACACAAATGTATTTAAATGTCCAATTACTTGTGACATTTCTCATTTCTTCGTAACCTTTACGATAGCCTCCTATATCTCGTACTAACACTAACAATATCAGCATTATTTTTCTAACCCACATTGCTTTTTCCTCATTTAAGTTGCTTAAAAAATCGCAGAGTTTAAATAAATATCAGGGGCACTTTGTATCCACTGTTCCATGTATTATTTGTTACATTATAAAAACACAGGATGGGTCAGAATAGTAGTATCTAGAGTTAACAGCTAAAGCCCGTGCTATTTAATCCTTTTAAGATCAAGTGACAGTGCATCCTCCAGACGTGATCGCTGTAACTAACTTGATAATCTCGTCAAGGAGTACCTCAAAGGCAACACAGCGCGTGATAGTAACTAATTGTATCGAGCTAACGTGAATCTAGCGCAGAACCCTCAAGTTCGCAAGCACGTGACGTAGCCACGGTTCGCCAGGATATTATTACATTTTGCAATCAGCATACGACACCAGTGTTACGAATTACGCGGTGGTTTCTCGGGGCAGGTAACCTCTTTCTGCCTTCAGTTTTGCTTCACCGGAAAATTCCTCCAGAGGGAAACTGGACAGAGGAGCTTTGTAAAAGAATATCCATAAAAAGTATCCCTCTGCTCGCTACACACAAAGTAATAAGACGAATTATCCACTGGGTGGTAGGGTTTTCAAAAAAATCCTCAGACGGAAAATGCTAAGCTCGAGTTTTAACAGGGCTGGTGTTTCTCTGAAAGAAATACTCAACGCGACTGCAGTCTTGCAAAATAAGTCCGGAGACAAAACTTTCTGTCGTAAAAGACGCAGTGTTCTTGCACCCCTCTATTTAGCATTTTCAAATATCAGCGCGGGGGAACATGGAAGTTTGCTTTTTCTTTAGGAAAACAGTGCTACAGAGAAGACTGTGGATTTTTCTTTCACTATTCAGTCGCGTAATGCGATTTGTAAGATTCTAAATGGATTCTCCGACCCAGTGCTGGTCTGCTAGCGCGACAAACTGTTTGATCGCGGAGCGGAATGAATACCGGAACAAGTTTCGAACAGGCCAGCGCGAAAAAGTGGCCCTTGAATGTCCACAAATTCGCGAGCAGCCGCGAAATGCCGTTCCCCCCGTTTAAAAATGTTCCTAGCTACGTTTAATTTGCCGGCGCGCAGATCGCTGCTGCCGCGGTCCAAACGAATTTAATACACCGTGCATACAATTTTCAAAAGCCACGATAGTCTGGAAAATCATAGTTGCAAATTGTTTTCGCAATGCATTATGCAACATAAAGGTGCTGCTGAAAACAACGTTGGAATTTGTACTTGTTCAAAGCTGCCGTTGCTGCGTCTATACAGTTATAACTCTCAATCCACGTCTTACATAACCGTTCGCAAGTATCTTGCCGGAGCAGTTAATCATCCAGCATATTGTAAACTGAGGCTCTGTCTAAGTTAAATTACGGCGATCTACCAACGTCGCCAGTACCTAAAAAAGCCTTTCAGCGGAGCCATTAACGAGCAGTTCGCTGTTGTGCCCTATACATCTCTGATCGGTTAGTTGCCGTGTGATCGCTAAGAGGTGCGGCGGTCTTACCTGGTGCTGATGATAGTCGGTACCAGCGCCGTTGGGGAATCTGTAGCGGAATGGGCTGTGCACGGGGCAATTGACGCGGAACGGGCTTTCGCTGGGTAACCTTGGCGGCGGATGGGAATGCGGACCGTAGATGACACAGTCCATCAGCATAGGTCTGCCGGGGGCGTGATCGAGGGATCGACAGGAATAGTTGACGGGCGGCGGTCGAACTGGAGGGTGCTCGATCGGCCGGCACGGCGGTTGCTCGATCGGCTGCCTGCCCGGGTGCTGTTGCTCGTGCAGACGGTGCTCCAGCATACGGGAGACGTGCTCGACGGATCTGCAGCCGTGATCGTGCATCCGACCGAAGTGATGGTCGTGCATGTAACTGGCGTGATCTTTCAGCCGACAGGGATGCTCGATGGCGCGCATCGCGTGGTGCTCCATGCCGCTCCTCATCGGCGTGGAGGACATGGAGGAAGACGCTTGGGGATGATCAACGGATCGAGGCTGCTCGGTGCGTATCTGCTCGGTCGAGCGGCCCATCGACTCGATCGACCTGCTGGACTGATGGTGGTCGACGATGGGCCGCGTAGGGTCCGCCAGCGGCTGCCGTATGACAGAGTCCATCGATCTCATCGACTCCATCGACCTCATCGCCTCGGTCGAGCGCATACTGTGCTCGATCGGCCGCATCGGCGACGGCTCTGTCGACCTGCACGCTCTGCTCCAGCATCGCGGTATCGTGTTGGCGCCGTCGCTTCCGCCGCCGAGGTTCACGCTGGTAGCGGCTACGCCATGACCTTGAGGAGGCCAACCGACCCCGTATGGATCCATATCCATTGCGTGCGGGCCGCAACTGTGCCGACACTCTTCTCCGCTGCCTTGTTACGGTTCCAGCCGCCACATGGCCCTATCTGGTGGCACCATTCGCGCCTTCATGGCAGCCTCGGTGCCACCCGTCACTGGCCTACCGCGCGACGCGGCCGCACGCACTCGACGCACACGCGAAATCGCACTCTCGCGGACGACACGCGGTCAATCGCGATATACTCGTGCACGATCGCAACAGCGGCTTGGGGGGGCGAGACGGCGGAGGGGAGTGGAGGACACGTAACCGCGGCGAAGACGCAATCGAAGAGGGAAGACGAGTGATCGAAGCGTAACGAAACGACGGTTGGGGAGCGGAAAGAGGCGGAACAAAGGGGAGCACGCTGTCACTCGAGAATCACGCGAAAGAGGAGAAAGGTGGAACGGATGGAAGAGCCGTAAGCGAGCGCGACAGCATCGAGAAGCTGACACATCGCGATGCTGCGCTCCCCAGCACTGAGCCTCGCGGCCTCGACTGCCGCGCAGTTCCTCCACGCAAACCAACCAACCGACCCACTACCCCCGACCATCCACCCACCGCCTAACTATCCATCCCCCTCCCCAAACTCTGGCGCCGCGTCTGTCCCCCGTCCTCCCTTACGCCAGCATCGCAACCCCTCGTCGCCAGTGAACTTCGCTCTCTCCCTCGCCCTCTCTGTCTCTCTCCCACGCCCCCCCTGGACCGCAATGTTCACCCACCGTCACCGGTAACACTCCCCTCCATCTTTCACCCTACGTCCATGCCGTTCTCCCCGCTTTGCTCCTTCGTCCTTTTCCTTCTTCCTGCTCCACGAACAATCTCCGGCCCCGTCGCCGAGAGACTCGCACACTTTTCCCCTCCAACCGCTTCTTTCCCTGTGTAATTCCTGTTCGCATTTAACCGTCGCTCCTTTGTCGCTCTATCAGTAGCCCAGCGCCGCGGCTCCCTGTTGGATGCCGGGGAACGCTTCTCGCCTCGATGGCGATGCGACAATCATCTCCCTCCCCCCCCCCAGGTGCACCAAGTCCGCGCGCGGCACATTGGGAGGCTAAGTAGGCGATCAGAGGCGCAACACGATTTAAGGTACAGGTCGACGGGAGGATAGTGTGTCATAAGGTCGGAAACAAAGGGCTGATGTGTGTGGCGTCCGTTAAAACCGCGTGAATGAAAAACACGATCGATTGCTCCGCGGTAGGTGGCACTCGTGACGCCGCGTCATCATCGTACATAGTAACCCCGATTCCCAGATACATTCAGGATCGATCTGATATCTCTAGCGCCAACTGATTATGATCCTGTGTTTGAATTCGATTACGCCTCGCTTTAATGCTGCTCCAGGGAAGAACAGAGTTTCCCCGTTGCTCCCCCTTTCCAGCGATAATAGGATGCGCTTGGGGGTTGTAGGGTAATAGGCGGACTTTGTTTCCCTAGTTGCCGTCATACGACAAAGTGTGATGCAAGCCGCGCGGATTAAGGATCCTAACCAGTTTTGTAGAAGTTATTGAACAGCGCGACGCGACATGCATATTGTTGAATCTGAATGCACAGTGTAACCAGCTTCGTGGTACCAAATTGGAGCGAAACATTACCGGCGGCGTTGTCTCAAGTGGCTGCAGCAAACTCTACCGTATGCACATGCAAGATTGATAACTATTAGTCTTTCCAATTACGAAGATAATAAATTACTTGTAAAATTAATTACAAGGGACACTTAATTGGACACATTTGATGCCTCGAGGTCAGGAGTGTCATCGATTTACGTACGACATACGAACTGTTTGCGAAACTACTGACAAGGGATGATTCGCAACTCGGAAATTCAAAAAATGATGAAACTTTGGGGATATATAGAAGCTATATAGATATGTATTACGCGATTTTTGTTTGGTGCCCAAATTCACTCTAAGGGGGTGAAATTGCCGCCTGAAAATCCGGCTATTTATCGATTTTGTGTTATAACTGTGAGAGATGGAAAAAAAATTTGCAGACAAAAGTTACTTCGTTTTTCGGAGCCAATTTCACTCCCTCAGATTGAATTTGGGCAGCAAAAAAAATTGCGCAGTAGATGCCTATATATCTCATACATATCCCCCAAAGTTTCATAATTTTGAAATTTTGGGTTGGAGATCTTTCCGTGTGAGTTATACAGCGAAACCAACACGTCTATAAATTAATATATTTCAAGTCGTTGTACCTTCTTCTCCAACATTTAAGTAAATAAGAACCTTACGACCTTCTATCTGTGCGAGGAAGTTCTCTAGGCACACGGCTATATTTTTCGAAAGGCGAGTTCACCCTCGAAGTATCTTAAACAAATGCCATAAATCACACAGGCGGCGGCAGGTAGGTGCAAAGATAATCTTATTCCCATTCGCTATATACGCTCCAAGTATTCCGTCTTTCTCAACCGAGACGTATCCACGTACCCCCTTCGATTCTCGCTTCACTTCTATTGACGTATCGTTCGAGCAGTGAGATTTCTCGGCACTTGTTGCCCTGGGCCATCGATCTACCTTTAATCGCCCTCTCATTTTTATCAGCAACGAAGACGACAGAAGCGCGATAGAATCCATCCAAGCTTCGGATCGCGGTAATCCAGTGTATAAGGACCATACGCAGTGGCGGCTTTAAGGAAAAAGGCCCAGGTGGCAAACGTTCCGGGGGGTCCCATTTTTTTTCGGGAACATGAAGAGGTAGTTTACTAAAAACGGGCTAAGTGTCATAGTACAGAAAGAAAAAAACCTATAGTATTTGAATAAAACCCTAATTTTTTTTCTTGAAAATGGGACCCTGGGGGCCTTCTGGACATGGCCCCAGGCGGCAACTGCTCATCGACCGCCCGTTAAATCCGCCACTGACCAGTGACCATACGTCTGACGCGACAACACTTAGACTACTCTGCGAACCGTTCGTTGCACATAGGAACTGTTTGAACAAAAGTCACACGGTAACGGTAGCCCCTATATAACAAAACTTTCAGCGCTCTACATAATCAACTAATGTGTGTGCCACTGAAGAAATTAAAGCTAGCTTCCATATCTTCATAAAACACAACACACTCCCATTAATACAATGCAACGGTTTGATCGAACAATTTTTTCTGCAAACAGTTCACGAGTAGCTGAAGCTGGCAGAGTTAGATGAATCATCTTGCGTACAGTTCCTGAGTAAATGCCAGGTGCTCGAAGGTGGCGGTTCTATCTATGTGAGGGGAGAAAGGGCGATTCATTCATTATAACCCCGATGTTGAATTATGCAGCATGCGTCAGTCAACGTCAACGCTGCGGAGATGGTGCCAGCGGGTAAGGATAGGGAAGCTGGAGATGCTTAATCTTGTTGACCAGAGATACAGTCCTCCGCGTCCATTTCCGCGGCCACCTTTCGCCCGTCCCGTTATCAAATAAACGCAAACGACACGTACCGTTTGCAAAGTTTCGTGAACGTTGGCCTAGATTAATCCCAACATTTCCCAGCTACCCGGTTCACCTCTTACGCGCACATACCCGGGCTACTCTGGCAGGGCTGTGTGGAGCCGTGGCCCTGGTCTCCTTGCCACGCATTAGACAGTCCCCGATGGACTTGCCTTGGACCAGTTTTCACTGCATGGCTCGTACCGCGCGAGGAAGATTGGTGTCGTCTCTACTAGGCGAGTGCTACACACCTGAGAGGAACAGTCTTGGGAATTTGAGTGCTCTTGAAAAACGATCGAAGAGCATTATGCAAGCGAGACACAAGACCATTACGTGCGTTAGAACATGAAATGCTGCGACGCCGTCGTCGGACATTTCTTCCGAGGGATGCAGCGGTCTCCGGGGAACGCCTGTGACACCGTGGCAACTTGGATCTTGAGATTTAGATCTGAGAACAGTTGAGGAGATGTAAATCGGTGACTGTAGAGGAATGCTTGTAGCGGTGGAGAAATATTTATTAACGAACTCCGATTCGCACGGACACGGTCGCATCAACAACGTACACGGGGGGAGGTGTTTACAAGAATGTTAACGCGTCAACCCCAGGCGTTATAAGGATATACTATTTACGAGATACGCGGTAAACACACATTCACTGCTCTTAAGGTCATGAGAAAATAACCTTATGCAATTTGAACTGATACTCTTTAACCATAAACTGACCATAGAAATGGCAGAGGCGTTGCGAAAGGTCACGAGGTGCTGAAGAGTAAAATTTCGAATTGAATTGGCCGATGAATTGGACAAAGAATATGCAGAAGATCCTCATATCCTTGCTCAAAGCCAGACACTTGTAAGAAGGCATACGAGGCATTGACAGCAAACGCGGGTTAATTCTCATTGAAAAAAATTTTTTTTTCCTATTTTATATGATTATTAATAGAGGTATGTAATTAATAACTTGCTTAACCCTTAACCGGTGGCATGAAGTCTGAAAGACTCCTGCAGAATTATATTTCCTACATTCTCATTTTCCTCATTCGACCTTGTTTTGCAATATGTCATGCCATAAAGACAACTTACAGTGCTGTTCAACAAAACATGCCAAAGTATCTTTTCAAATATGTAATAAAGTCAGTAATAATTCGAGTATAGTACCTATATTAGAAATAGATTTAGGCTTGGCAATGTCAAATTATTAAAGAGGAGTCTGTGAGACTCCAACGTCACCGTTTACGTCACAAAGTGGGACGTCGCCGGTTAAGGGTTAAGGAATTTAATTGGTTCCAACGTTCTCCTTAATGGAAACGATTTTCTTGTGTCTTGGCCAGCGTGCGCTCAATACCGCCTACCATCAATCACCCTTCAATAATAATTGAGAACAACGATTTGAATTTGGGTAGGCGAAATTAGGTGCACTTACCCTGCTAGTGGCAAACATTAATAAATCCAAGCGACAAAATTCGAATTCCTCTCATAGTATCCCATCTTATTAGACTCCTAGCTACACCTACACTCCGAGCATCCCCTATCTCCTTCGAGGGGCCATAAAACATCCTGCCCCTAATTTCTCGAGCATTCTTTAATAATATCTTGCGCGCGCAGTCGATGGAGCAGCGCGAGCGGGAAAAATAATAGCCCCCCGCAGCAAACCGAGAAACGCATTAGCCGCGAGTGCAAACAGGTCGTGTAACGCGAACTGCCAGAACGGTGTACGTAAATCGCGGTCGCGAATAAATTTATGCGCCCCGCTGTCAATGGCGGTTAGCAGAGGAAGCTATTCGGCGGAGACGACCGTTGGAGAGAATAGCAGAGGCGCGCACCTACGGAAAATGCGGTTCCATACAAGCTGAGGGGCTAAAGTCTGGATACGCTACTGAAGATTAACGACTCGACCCGCCATCGATCCCACAAACTCGAGATTACCCAAAGAAGAACGATAATGAAAGATAGGGGCCGCGTCGCTATTGCGCAGGCTGCGGAAGCTGAGGGAACGATTAAATGCTTAACCCCTCGTGGTCACACCTTCTTCTAATCACAAATTCGCCACGCGGGGTTCGCTGCACCCCCAGCGTCATTTTTCATTTACCATTTTCGTGTTTTTCAATCTTTTTAGTTTTGAGTGATAATTGTACATTCGAAATACTCGTACAATCATACTTTAATAGTCGTTTTCTAGAAATGTAAATTTTTATATGATGAAATATAAAGTTGAAAAAATCGTTGCGGGAAAAAGCGATTCTTTTTTATTAAAATTCACCAAATTTTTGAATTCCAATATTAAGGCCTAAAAATTTGCAGAAATATTGGCAAAGAAAAAAAATTGCCTGAGGTGTGATACACCCCGCGTGACCACGAAAGGTTAACATACCAATGGGGATGGTTGTTAATATGGACCTAAATAGTTTTCTGTATTTATGTGATATATATCTTCCCAAACAACACCTTATTACGAAATCTTCGTCATATCATTTGGTAATAATTTCATCTTTATTTCTATGGCACCGATGACGTACCCTCCAGCTAGATACCATTAGAACAAACTGAGCAGTGCTAAAATGGATAGAACATTTGCATTTGTTAAATCGATACTGTTAAATATTTGAGTTTCTAACGCAGAGAGGAAGAAAACAGAGGCGTCTTCTACCTAAGGCAGTCTGGAAATCAATTATTGTGTAGCATATGTATACACAAGATGGTTCGTAATAAACAACGTGACCCGAAGCTAGATAATTCTTCGTGCGGGAGTTTATAAAACATGAGAGATAAATTGTTTTCCTACTACGTTTTACTATACGCAGCAAGTGCTACGTATTGGATAAATTATTTAGTGGCAACTGACACCTAAAAATTTGTTTTCCAAACACCTCGTATAGTTAGATTTATAAATCGAACCATGAACCTTCACTAACAATAATAAACAACTATTTCCACTTCCCACTTACTTTATCAACTTGCAAACGAAAATACGTTGTAGCGACTTTTGCCGCAAATAGCGGCCATTGATGCCTGAAAAATTGTTTTCTTATCACCACTGGCAGACTTATAAACTAACAATAACTCGTAACTGAGTTAAGAAATTCACTTCCTGCGTCTATTCTTCTGAAAACTGGATCTTCAAGGAGTTAACGTATGTGGCCCGAACTGCTTCTTCGAATAAAGGGTAAAAGTTTGGCAGTTTGGCGCGAAAAGGTTTGACGAAGTGCGTAAAAACGACACCGCTAGAAGGGGGTTAACTTCGTTGGCAAGCAAGGGAAGAAGTTTTTTGGCGGATGGAAATTCTTGCCGAAACAGTAATGGCTTTCTTCAGAGGCGAGATAATTTTCATCGTCACAACGTGGTAAAAAGTAGGAGGCATCAACGAAAGTTTCGCGAAACTTTCGAATTTAGCGGTGTCGTCGGGTCGTTACTTTCTTCGTTGTCAGTAGGTGTGTCAACGACGCGGCAAAGGAAACCTGCCAAGATTATTTGAGTGTCTAAGAACAAAGACATTTTCAGCTAACGACGCTATGATTTTTGCAAACCCCCTAGCAATCCTTATAAGAATAAACACAAAAAGTATCCTTTCCTCTTTCTCGCCTTCTTTTCTGCTTCCACTAATTCTACTCCAAAGCTTCCGAAGTTATTAACTAATTTTGAAAAGTGTGACTCGACAAGTCCATTGTATAATTCTGAGAACAGATTTTTAAGAGGAAATTATACTTTGCAGTAGTATTAGTCTAGCTAAACTAAACATTATTATTGCATTCCAAAATCTACATTCAGATAGTCACAAATTTATCATTGCTGAATCTAATTACAAAAATTTCTTCATGCATTTTTTTTAGAAAATCTTTCTGGTACGAACTCTTTCGGAAAATATTAACTGTTATATAAACACGGTTCGTTTTCATTCAATTCCCCAAGTTTTGGAGTGTGTCGAAAAATAAACGTATACACATTTGATTTATGCGTAATATAAATAAAAACGGTATTTTTTCTGCTGCATTGAAAAAAACAGTTCCGTATAATATAAATCAATGTTGGTTATTCGCAAAAGTTTCAA
The DNA here is from genome assembly GCA_946251845.1 of Andrena fulva. NCBI lineage: Eukaryota > Metazoa > Arthropoda > Insecta > Hymenoptera > Andrenidae > Andrena > Andrena fulva. Next base: position 50,850,523 of record OX276329.1, on the reverse strand, counting down.
TAACAAAAATTGGTCCATTATTTTTTGCGGTGTATAGGTAATATTAAATCAAACGATATTCAAAAAGATTATTCCGCAGCACTTCATCCAATTGGCTTAGACCTTTAATCATGCCGTGCTTCGTAATTACTGTGATTTGTTGGTCACTGTGGAGTACGAATATGCGAAAATTCCATAATGGGCCAAGTACAGTAATTATGACATTATCATTGCCGCATTAGGAAACATGAGAAGGGGATGTTTGACGGTTAGAAAAACGTCCACCTCAGAGGAAAGACAGTAGAAAAATGGAGCATCAATACATGATCACGTGATTATGCATGAGACTAGCGTGCATATCGCTGCAGAGAATTTAAATTCGCTTCAACAGAGCGTACGGTGAAAAGAATAACTGAATGAGAAATTGAAGGAAAACTTGGCTTCTCGAAATTATTAAACGTTCATCCCTGCATGGAAAACGTGCTTATTAAAACTCCCTTATTATACCATTCCCACGATTCGTTATTAATCTTCAGCGACAAATACAACTAGCCTAAGACTTTCTTCACTAATTAGTACTTTAAAATATAATTGTGATTCAGCGATGAAATGAGCGAAATTTTTGTAGGTGTTTCTTGAAAAACAAAAGCCTCTTATTTTATACAAAATTAAATATTCATAAAAAACAGTAAAAACCAAAGTAAAATATATAGATAGGAGTTAGCTACCTACCTATTTTTTAAATCTAAAAACTCAGAAAATATTTTAAAAAGTCAGCAAAAAGAATGTAAACACTTTATGGATTTTATTTTTCTCTCTCTGCCAATTTTGTCACCGCCTCGATCGCACCCTGTTTCCGACGAGTCGACAAGCGTGGAAGTCACGATCGACAGCGGCAGAGATTTGGAGTGGGTAATCGCGGCGCGTGTTTGAAATTGATAACTCATTGGTCAGCCTGATCGAAGTGTCGAAACTTTAGCGATAGGCGTATTAAAAGATTTACTGGTCATGCATATGCATGTCGCTGCCGGAATTCAATGCAACTAGCGTACGTGTTAATCGTGTCATTTAGATTACGATAGCTCGTTGCTATGATGGATGTGTATGCGCGCGCGCGCGTGTGTAAATTAGCGCTTGGCCGAAAGGACGTGTGTAAATATGAGTAAGCGTGGGAGCACGATATATTCCGGCGGCGCAAATTGTGCATGCACCCGCGAAGCCAGTTAACCGCTAATATTTTTCACCGTCTTGCTTTCGGCGACTTTTCTCTTCGAGGGATCCGCCACATTTTTGCGGACACCTTTTTGTCACGAACGTGGGCATTCATAATTTTGATGAGTAAATTTGGGGAGAAATATTCAAGGACAGCCACGTGGTGCATGAAAGATGAAGAGGCAGAATTTGAAAGTCCGATATAATGAAATATGAAATTTAAGATGGAGACGCGTAGCGAGTTGAAAGTCTACTGCACTTGTTACTCGACACGTTCGCTGGTAGGAATATTTTGTTTAGTTTTTGCAACGCAGTTGTACGGTCTACGGAATTCCTATTAAATGTGGTAAAAAAGACTTACGATGTTCCGCGGGATATGTGACTTTGAAAATGCATCTGAAGCCACGAATAAGAATTGTTCCCTGAGTTTAGTGTAAAAGCTTATGATTGCAAAGAGCCGGTTACCTGTTCAGGATTTATGGAATCGCTGGGTTCGATGTGTATCAGTTCACTTACCTGAAACAGAAACAACGAAGGAACGATTACGTAATGTCATTTTTTAAATACGTACAATACAACTAGGGTTTATACAAAAACGGACTTTTCAAAAAACCGGGTTTCGAATTCCACTATTCCCAAAAAACCGGTTAAACCGGTTTTCGAATTTTCACAAAAAAATATAATATTAAAATAGTAAATAAATATTTGTACTTATTTTAAAAAATCTCAATTTCCTTAATACTATGGAATTACGAAAATATAACAAAATAAAATATACTCTATCTATAAAAAACCAAATGAAAAAAATTATAATAACTAAAATCCGTACAAAATATAAATATTTTAAAAGGTGTTACCAAATTATATATCTTTATTTCTTTAGTATTTTTTTCCGAAGAATATGAACTCATGAAGATTAGTTTTACAGTAAACTGTTACCAACTACAATATGCTTGTGTCCGAAGCGATTTCAAGTCAAAATGTTAACGTTTTCAATTAAATTATTAATTCATTTCTGCATATTAATTCTAGTATTTATATAAAACCGGTTTTTTAAATTTAAAACCGGTTTTAGAATTTTACAAATTTATAAATAAAACCGGTTTTTAAACCCGGTTTTTTAAAACCGACAAACCCTAAATACAACAAAGCAAAGGCTATTATCGTCACTTATCCTCACTAAAGTTCAAGGAAAACGTATTCGCAATGAAGCATATTTATTGTACATCGTGAGAAAATAGATTCAAATGGGGAGCTGCAGTTTTTCAAACAGGAAGAATTAACGTTCTCCCTTCGATATAATTAAGACATTGTCATTATTATTCTCTTTTATATTTTTCTCTTATTATTACTTTGTGTCTTCTTTTAGGGGTAATGCTTGGCTCTGTGCTCCGTGCCATTTCTCCTCTTTCTTCGTAAACGGGTCTCACCGGTTCGTTGTAAACAAATAAATAAATAAATAATTTTCCTTCAAAGCGGAACCTTGCACAAGCTAAAATCATCCTACACTCTCCAGCTGCTTTCGCATCACATTTCCCACCGCATTCTCCATACAACAGTCTCAAATGTTTGTAAAAGCGAAAGTGCATTGGAAGTCAATAAAATTATTTTTACAGTAACAAATACATGTATTAAAACGCAGAAACGAAAGGAAAGAAGCCTGGGAGCCCCCATCTTAAAAGAAAAATTATAATTTCATCCAAACATTATAATTCTTCTTGTTTCCCATAATTTTCATACCACACGCGCGTAAATTCATTTGTAACTCTGTTATGTACACAGAATGTCCCAGAACGTTCGCCACCTAAGCATTTTTCCTTAAATCCGCCACTGGAAACAGTTATTCATTCACATTTGCCGGCCGATTTCGCGAGAACCAGGTAATGGATACTGCAATGCCGCGAGTAATTAACGCGATTCTAAAGTTACCTGGATTCTAATGCTGTTCGATCAAACGGAAGCTGTCAAAGGGGTCCAGTGTCTGGAGCGAAGCTAATTTCGTGAGGCAGAGGGTCGGGTAAGGCCATCGCGCAGCTGGTAAATTCGTCGCAGGTAGGGTAGAGTGGGGCTAAAAGTCCGGCGGGTAAAAAGTCCAGAATTGAATATCTCTGTTCCTAAACAATGTATCGAGTTTCGCAGTATACTATGTAAAAGGCGAGAAGAAACGGAGGTAACCACAGAGTCGCCAGTCGCTCCTGGATGTTCGTTCGGATTACACGACGCCTTTAGTATTATACGTGTCAAAAAGTAAAATAAATACGTCGTCTTTATTGTTTTCTACGAAGTAATCCAAAGTTTATCAGCGTATCAGGTAAGTACGTTAAGATTCTATGTTCCTTTAGTCATGTGTACATGATATTGTTTATTTGTAAATGATAATATTTTCTACCGTAAATATCGCATAAACTATAGAGCTACCGTTGGGGCAAAAAGTCCCTCAGACTGAAACTATATATATATATTATATTATTTGTTTGCATAATAAGATGGCCAAAGTATAAAGAAATGATGCCAAAGTTTTTAAATACTGTTTTTCTCTTAGTTGAGCGATTTTTTTTAGTTTTCAGTTCAAAGTGAGACTCTTACTTATATTTTTATTTTTTGTTAAAGAAGTCATGCTTTCTTTCAATATTGTGTACCAAAATGAATTGGTTTAATAAATATTTGTTGATTTGAATAGAGTTCTTTACTTATTTAGTTTAATATTACACGAAAAGACATTAGGGATTGTCTATCCTATGCAATGGACTTTTTGCCCCGTGCGTGGGGCAACAAGTCCATTTTGCATTGACGAACATTTTGTGGTATAACTCAACAAAAAATAACAGTATCGCCAAACGAACTTCGTGAACGTAAAGCCTGATAGTTATAGTTTATACAAAATAACACCAGATATCTCTAGATTGTCAGTACTAAATTTTACATAAGTTTATACGAAAAACCGGACTATTAGCCCCACCCTACCCTACTTGAGGGTTATTTGATATTCGAGGACAGTTCTGCGTCGCGTTTTGATATTCGTTAGGGGGAGTTACCTCGCATGTATCATTACATAGTTTCGACTACGGCGGATTGGCAACTACGACATGTTGCGTACGCGCGAGCCGCGCCAGCCTCGGGGTTGACTACTAATTCGGGGAACACACAAACACGCACGCATTCGAGAACGCGAATTGATTCTACCCTATTGATATAACTTATTTGCTATTTGTCAGGTAAAAACCTTGACTGGCGTCGGTGTGTTTTCACGCCGAGGGATTTGCCACCGCGCACGGTTCCGGCGCGTTTCCGCGCCCATATTTTTGGGAGAACATCGAAAGTGTTGTTCGAGAATCCCTGAAATGTTTACTTTGAGCACAAACCAAGCAAGGAGTTCGCTTCCCACGCTTTGTGCAACACTTTCTCCGCGGAGCAGATCGCTTGGAAGGATGTGGCCAGTTTGAAAGGGTATTTCTAAAATCCGGGAACCGGTGGGAGTGTTAATTATTTCGGATGGATTCAGCGGAAAAAGGCAAACTGATCCGGATTATGCTCTGCGTAAACCGACGCTGTAATTCTTGTGTCATTAAACACAGGTGAATGAGTAATTGAAACTGGCGTGTCGTGCGCACTCCTCACATTATGGCTCATCTACATTTCAATTTCACGCGAAAGGTTTTACGTCAATACTGGTTGGAATCGGTATCTATGACCCAACCCGTTTCGGCCGTTTTACATTTGCGTTCACAAGTTGACATGCTGGTCGCTCTTCGTTCGGCTTTTAATTAATTTTTACCCGCATGGCAATCGTTTGCGTACGAGCCGCTCCGCGTCGAATCACGCGAGATGTGACGTCGATTATCAGCGATTTAGTTCGCATTCGCACGAAATACACCGCGGATGACGGGAAGCTAACTTATGCAAAATTTCGGAACCCTAACTCGAGGGATTTGCAAGATATTAAGCAACAAAGAGAAAGCAAATCTAAGAGGTTACAAAATGGGAATACCACAAAATTTCAGAATAATTCTTAATTTCAGATTTTACTGCCACGTTGTACACGGTTGAAATATTATTCTGTCAGATTTCAAATGATTGTGAGTGCAAAGTGTTATTACGAAGTAGAGAGTGAATATTATGCAGGAAATTGTAATTCATTCATCTATCTTGGTCAATGCTTCTAAACTCTGGCATTTCATGTCTCACGAAAACTTCAGTTTAATGTCTTACGCAAATTGTTTAATCGAGACTATTATTAAATTCTTCGAATTTGAGAAAACCTTAAAGACTGTTAGCTTTTATACCACTTCGCGTGTGGGGTATGTGTATTCCGAATATAATTAGCTGCACATTTTTGTGGACACTTGCCCTCGAGAGCAACGCAAATATTGCGGCCAATGAAATTGCTCCCATAATTTAATGACGTTGAATCGATTCCGCGGAATTGCATTTTATCAGTTTTAACGGTCACCTCGTTATTGCAGCGTAAACGTAATAATGTGCCCAAAGTGGGCATAATGCAAATAATAATGCAATACAGGCGAGGGTTCTTAATGTCTCGCGTGACGCTGTGAGTCAGATTAACTGACCCACTTCTCCGTGGTCGGGTAACGTAAAAAAAGGCAAACTTTGAGTATGAAAATAATGGAAAAATTAATTTGCAGAATGTTCGTGGAAAAACCGTGCCCGCATTTTATGCATTTCGTGTTAGTTCTATTAAAAAAATTTCATCCCCGATGAATACCGTTCTGTTGCCTTTCAAATCTCTGCGATGGTTTAATGGAATTGTATTTCGATTGAAGTGGAATTGGATTCTCTGCCAATTGTTATATCGCTCATTGTATCAAATAAAAAGACATATTTCGCGTTGGAATCTGTATAAAAATAGATTTTCACATAATATCAATTGCCATAAAAAAAACCGAGATATTTGGGTGTCGTGAATTTGAAGATCCAAATGCTTGCATAGGTATTATAATTGAAAAGGACATTCTCGTCGGCTTGGTCAGTATTTGTCAGCGTGCGACATTTAATTAATTCGTGGCCTAAGAAAATCAAGATGTACGAATTAAACGATGTAGAAACGAAAACAGAGTCTATACTGGTCGCCAATGGGAGCAAGAAACATTACCAACGCCATCTATCGTCTCCTATTAGTAATCAATCGTGAGCTGCAGCTGCAGACTGCATCCTTACAGATACAATGTAAATTATGTTTTTGCTGAATTTATTTAATCCGTTGCTTATTCGAACTTCAAAAAAATATTGTGAAACAGACATAAATACTTTAATAATACGAAGCAAGAATTACTGAGTAATATAGATAGATAGATGTACGAATAAAATCTGCTATTATTCGCAATATGTATTTTACAATGTGGTACAAAGGCAGAGTGAAATATTGCAATTTTAAAACTGCATATTACAGAAAATAATTGGAGTTAGCACAATTAGATTTTCTGAAATAATTTTTTCCCTTCTTTCGCTTCACGTTACACCATGGTTCGTCAACGATCAATGTTGCAAAATTTATTTACGACAAAAGGTGTGCTGTAATGAATGCAAAATTATTCTGATATAATATCACTAATTGCAAGTACAATAAATATTCTGCTGAGAAAAGAAGTTGCTTCATCGTATAATATAAAACGTTAATTATCCTCGCTCTTGTTATGCGCATTTTTTAATTGCTCGTGCATGCATTAAGTGTAATTTTCATTCGAATTATGCACTTGAGTAAAGAGCTCCATATGAGAAACTGCAATGGGTGGAATTGACATAAAAGATGCCCACGGATAGAATTGTATAGCATGCCCAATAATCAAGTGTGAAACATACAGAGATTCCTACTGGCCTATAATTGTTTATCAACACCATGAATTTTAAAAAGAGCATCAGAAATTAGAGCACGGACGCGAACAGTACAGGTTAGAATGCAGACGATAGCAGCCATAGACATATATAGACGGAGCGTGTCTGAGGGGGGTTGTAAGATTCGCGGTAAGGGGACTGTCATACAGGCAAATCGGGTAACTCCGTTCCTCCTCGGGGCTATTCGGAAATTCAATGACGTTATATATATCTATGACGGATACTTAGTCGAAAAGGTTAGGTATACTTATACATAATTCAAAATTTCGTATATCATGTAGGTTATATATATAACAAAATTAGTAAATAGAATGAAGCTTTTTTTAAATAAAATCGTACTTATAGATATATGCAATAATAGTTATATTTTTAAAGATTTTGTAAGCTTAAAAGTTCATAAACATAATTAATATGCATAAATAATTATATAGTATAATAGATATATATCGCTCACTTGCTGCGACATAACTGATGAAAAAAATAAATATTTTTATTATAAACATATTATCTATTCGATAATCAAGCAACACATTTGAATTTCTAAGATTATATTTATAATATATAAATTGTTGGTTATGTATGTATATTTATTTATTTACATGTGAAATCGAATACTATCATTATTTATATTTTCTTTCTCCAACTGTTCGCAGTTTTTATTTTTCCTGCGATTTGCACAACCGATTACTACGCAATAAGTCATTATTACACTCAATTAATATATGATTATATACAACGACCACTACGACGCTTTAGAACAGTAATAGTTGAGCAACAGTGGTTATGTTTCGAACATAGCCATTAATGCCGAACCGACAAGAACCGAATACATCCGAACCTAACTACCGAATTGCCTGTATGGTTTCTGCCTTTTCCCCTCCGATCTTACAGTCCCCTCGCCAACAGTCCTCTCTTCCGCTCCGTCTATATAAGTTTATGATAGCAGCAGTCGCTCGCACGCGACGCTCAGGTGGCGCCACTCAGATTGACCACGGATCGCTCGTGTACAACAAATGTTCATTAGAACGCGGCATAGCGAGTACAATGGCGACGTTAAAAATGTTGCTCCATAGAAGGTTATTCGTTACTGTATGCTTCTGTAAACTGGCAACAGCATGGCATAGTTTTGTTTTCACTAACGATTCGTGTATACCTGCTTGCTCGGTTTACACCACGGTTCTTCGACCCTCCACCGTATAAGCCACTGTGAAATACGTTTATTAAATGCGACCATATAAAACAGACATACGGTGGTACAGTAACTGCGCACTCTTAATTGTGAATAATGTGCACATATAAATGTAAAACATTAATTCTGGCTTGACTAAAATATACTAATTTGTGGAAGCGTCTTCTGTGACACATATTTCCTTTTATTCTTATGAATTTAATGATTTTCATCGACATATGTCAGAATAAATAATTACACAGAAAGCTCACAACGCGATCTTTTAAATGTATCAAATGGGGGATTTAAGGTTATCTCGTGTAATCCCTTAAAAAATTTAAGATTTTTTTTTTCAAGAAAACTGTAACACATGGTGAAAAGTCTTGTTGGTATTGATTTATACATATTTTAAGATGATAAAATTTTCTTTATTTTTTTATCTCCTGTGTACACCGTGTTTTTATCGTCGCCAGAGTTATAGCTGTTTATTCACGATTATATCAGAGAAAGAAATTCCAAATTTTGTTTTATCATCTTAAGGTAGTACTACCGATACGCCTTGAGTCAAGTGCGTGTTAGATCGTCCTTTGACTTCCGTGGTGATTTGATTTGGCAACGTAGCACGATTGATTGTGTAGTTTTCTTCTGCTCGCTTGAAGCTTGAAGTTAGCATTGCATAGAGATATATAATAAACAAATGTTATAAATATATGTTACTTGCAATAAAAGTTAATATTTTTGAATAATTGTTATTTTTATTATTTTGTATAATACTATTTTATTATTTATGTATTAATTCGTCTAATTCTTTTAAAATTCTGATAGAAAGAGCGTCGAGTATCGCTTGTACATACTACGCGCATTTCAAACTGCGCGGTCTTACCAACCTCTTTGCGACGTTTCAAAATCGTGCGTATAATGGCCGAGTGAGCACAGATAATTTTATTCATTTGCTTATATTAGCTATAAAAATTGGTGAATCAACATTTGGATACATGCATTATGTTTATTGAATATTAAATCTATATTTCTCTCAGTTTCATCAAAAACTGAACTGGCTATTAATGTGAATTTTTGTTTAAAACGTCATTTTCCATAAGACTACGTGTTAATAGTGGAAACGTAAAATTGTTAATAACTTTTTTCTGGGTTGGTGCAGATTTCCAAAAATTTACATGAGTCAGTGTAAGGTCAAAACAAACTACTGTACAAAGTTTCAGAATTTTCTGAACAGTATTTCAAAACCGGTAGTACTACCTTAAAAAATGTATAAATCAATATGAAAAATGATTTTTAACTTGTCTGTTGCAGTTTTCTCGCAAAAAAATCGTAATTTTTTTTATGGTGTTACACGAGAATGTACCCTTAATGTTGAAATAAATTTCCATCCTATTCGAATTTAGAGGGTAACATTTTAAATGAAGTGTGTATGGAAATGATTGTAAGCTCATTTCTACTCCCTACATTGTAGGCATTGATACAGTAAAGAAATATAATTTTCAAATATGACTGTTTTGAAAGTAACATTTTCATAATTACAATACGAAGGTAACACATCAGTTAACACTTCCAGCAACATCCCCAAAATACCCGAAGCTGATCCAGACAATGGTTCAACCAGAACCATCAAACTCGTCAACATCTCGTAACAATCTGCCCTGTGCCATTAGTTAAATACTCTAACACCAGAGTAATACTACAAACCCAGCAGAGAACTCGTCATTAAACACTCATAATCACACTACAGCCGTTATGCCCTCCAAACTCAGCGTCCCAAGTACATCACCCGGACACTTCAACTAGACGTATATCCCCCTCTCGAGCAGAAATTGAAATCGAATCAGCTGACATTTCCAGCCGAGACCCCAAGCACTCGAAGCCTGCCCGATTAGCACTTCCATTCCAATTGAGCCACATTTAAACCCCGACCACCCATAAAATCGATACTCCAAAGTCGTCAGAGAAAACCACCCTCCAACCGAGCGTCCTTCATCGTGCAGCTAACCCTGCGCCCGTCGAGCGTTACCTTGTTCTGGCGGCGGTATTTCTTGGTGTGGGCGAGGTAGTACTTATAAACGTGCGACGGCAACGATCTCTTGGTCTCCTCACCGATCCATCTGTCCGGTATCTCGAGCGCCGGCGGTATCGGCGCGCGTGTACCCGGTGAACGTTGGCCGAGGGAGCCGCCTGGTGAGCCTAGCCTGGCCGCGCTGACCGACTTGCTGAGGTGGTGTCCAGATGACGAGCTTGGCGGCGGGTGCGTGTGGTAGTACGGATTGGTGGCTGGCCGCCTATCGACGATATCGACGTGCCTCCGTGGCGACGGTGTGTCCGACGACCACTGCCGACGCGGGCATTCCTCTCGTTGCTCCTGCTCCGCGTAAGCAGGGCGCACGTAGGGCGGAGTGTGTCGCACGGTGCACTGCTGCAGCGTCAGTACAGGCCTCTGGCACACTCTGCACGGTGGATACACCTGGGGGTTCCACGAGTGGTAGCAGCATCCCGGCGACCTGGAGCCAAGCGGGTCCCTGGTCGCAGGGTGGTTCATGACGAACTTCACATCGCATCAAGAACCCTGGCTTTCCTCTCCTAGCGACCACCTACGCGACACCGTACCGCCACGCACGCGGCTACATCCTCGTCCTCTGTCCCCCCGATGATCACCGCACGCGCGCACACGTTTGTGTTTCTCCGCGTCCCGGCGCCGCGGCCACTCACATCGTGCGGCTGAATCCTGATCGCTCGTATGTGCGACTGATTCCAGGGAGTGTATTACGAATTATGCCGTCGTTCGGGGGTAAGGTTTTAGCATGGAGGTGGCCGGGTGTAAGCGAGATGAATGGGGAACGGGGAATTGTTTTGTAGATAAGCTTTTAAGGCGCTGGATCCTGCGAAAGGTGAAAGAGTCTCGCAAGGGGGATTGAAATTGCGAGATTGCTTCCGAGGAGCGGCGCTCTGAACTTAGATAATAAAGTGAGCACCAGGTGCTCCCGTTGACACGCTATTTTCCTGTTGGCCTACGCGCGCGCACGTACGGGGATTTTACACGGACTGCAGTAGCTAATGCTACCTAAACAAGAAGGATCTGAGGCGCATATGTATACCTACGGATGGGCGAAGACAATGTAAGTGATACGATTTCCGCGAATCTTACGGGAACGTCGTACGTCGAAATTCGAGGGCAAACGTGGTCTCTGTCATTGTCAGGTTAGTTAGCCTTTTTGATTTCCATTTCACAGAAAAGTCTCTCACTGTCATACACTATTACTTGATATTTATATTCACTAAATGCAGAACTAAGGCGATATTGAATTCACCGTCTACGGTTCCACACTTATTACTTTCCAGCAGCGTCAAAGAAAGTCAAATCAGGTCATTTTATGAAATATATTGGACAGAGAAGCTCTAGGTAAATCTCGAAGATAACACCTATCAAAGGCACAAAGGGTGCAGGGAATAGTGGGAAGACATGGCAGCGACGAGCGAATTTTCATCTGATTGGCGAATAACGATTGAAACCTGTTTCTAATTCGAAAATAATGAAGAGCTTATTTTATTCTTGAATGAAGCTCATTAATGGGAAGTTTCTTTGATTTAAAAACAGCAGTGATATGGAAAAATATTTTTCAGGTGAAAGTTAAATCACCTTGATGAGGACGTTGTGTAATAACTTTGATCTACTTGTAGCTGTCGTTTTTCTTTTAGTGGATTCATTTATCTTTTGTTATAAATTTTTGGAAACTGAAAACCACTATTTTTTTTAAAAAGAGCCAGTCCTCTGAAGGTTGGAGTAGGTAATTTAAGACCATTTTGCTAGTGAACGCAAACTTTGCTAAATCTAGAATACTAAATTTAAAAAAGTAGGTATCTACTTGATTTCATATACAAAAAATTACATCGACTTCATATATCCGAAACACCTTCCCCCTACTTTTCAGCTTCCATTTAAGCTGTATTTATACATCATTGAAGATAATACAAATTTTTTTGTTGCATATTTTATCTAATACTGCTGTCTATTCGTGACTGTAACTGTACCGATGATACAAAAAACCTTAAAGTTTACAAGATTCTAGGGAGAGAGAGAAGTATTAGATAAAATATGCAAAACAAAATTTATTATCTTCAATGATGTACAAATCCAGCTTAAAAGGTTTTTTAACAGCACGACGTATACTTTTTTTTTAAATAAAATCCTAAACACGACCTATTGTTGGAGTGATTTGGTGAGAGGGTACCCTTAATAAATACATAAAAACGGAAAATGTGATTGTGATTTATTATTATTTCCTTTTCAAATTGTGTGTGAAGAAGTGCAGAATACTGTCGCGTTCCTGGTATTTAGTTAATTACGCAGTCATCGGGGTAACAATCCATTAATCAGCACTAATTACGTCTATAACAATGAAAGTTCATCCAAAGGTTCGGTTCTACTCGCTCAAACTTACACAACAGTGGCGCGGTAAACGGGGTGTAATTAAACCGAAGTCGTAATAAGAATTAAAGTTACTTAACCATTGTACAACAAATGCGGGGTAATTTTACTCCAACTGTGACAAAGTCGAGCAGGATGTTAAATTTGCGTTGGCAATGACAGAAAATATAGTATAAGATGCCAAAATTGCAGTAAATTTATTTGCAAAAATCATACTTTTATGTATTTTTTTATGTATTTCTTATTTCTATTTATGTATTCATTTTATATTCCATTCCTTCCTGAAATCCGTGTAGAATAAAAATATTGCTACGGGGCAAAATGATCCTGCATTCGTCTCACGTGACCATGTCCACCATTCGCCTTCCAAAGGCTTAAACAGCTACGAAATTAGGAGGAACGAGGAAAATAAGGGCACAGGGGCCACGCGGTGGCAGATTGCAAAATTTTCTACGCAGAGAGTTTCCACGAACTTTTCCACCCTGGCAGCATACCATTCGCGGAGCGTATGATATAATTTACCAACAAAGCTTTCCTCGATTATGCGAATCAACGAAGCGGAAGAACGTATAGAACTACTGGGATCAATTGCGTGAAAGCGTAGAAACAAGAGATTGCCAGGTTCGCTGTTGCTAATTAACAGGACACGACGCAACAGCTTCGAGCGCAAATATAACTGGACATAATTTTCTGAAATTACGACACAAGCGGAGAATATAAAATTACCAGCAATGAGGGCGAGCAGAAAATCGTAGAACCAGTTCTCGATGTCCGAAGATTCATCGACGGGGCGGATAATTGAAAAGAACACAGCGCCAATTGTCGACGATTCCCGATATCGTCCGCTTAAGAGAAAGGAAAAAGCTTTCCTCTCGCATTCTCGACTCGCGGATGATCCTGCCCCGTCATTAATTTTCCCCGCGCCACTGTTTTCGCCGCGCTCTCTCCGCGATACTTCACGAGGAATTAATTGTGCCACCTTATCATGCTTTGCATAATTCTCGGCGTGCCGTGGCCTTTCGAGAAATAAATTACAAGGGTCCGCTGCAGCTTTGCGCCGGGCGAAACGTGCAAGGCCATCGTCTTCGCGTGCTATTGGGGTCCGTCGCGAACGAAAAAGGTGCTCGGCGCAGGAAAAGGTAAGCCGTGCATGGCAGTGAATATAAAACAGCGCGGCGCAAGTAAGCGGCGCTTTCGTTTGACGCGAGCGTTCGCCTAAAAAATTGGAAAATTTCAAAGGAACCCGATTTTACACGATTTACTGAGCCTTTCCGAAGGAAATCAGGCAAACGGCTGGACGAGGTTGCGCCGCTCAACCCGGCCGCTGTCTGCGAACGGCGGAAACGTGATTTCCAGACGCTGCATCGGCCATCCGCGCGAATTTCTGGCCGGGAAAATGGGACGCCGAAAGCGAAGCAAGGACAGCTGCGTACCGATTCAACGTATTAAGGTCACTTGTGTCCGATATCGTTTCCTTTCACGGCGTAAAAGTGTGAGCTCGCTGGCAAGCTCCAGCACGTCGCTCTGCGTAAAACCGTTCAATCGCCGAAAGCGTGGCGCCACTCCAGCCAGTTGGGAAACTACCGCGGCGAAACACAGACTTCTCAATTTACGATTTCCCGGATCTCCGGATAGCTTATCTTGAGATGAACTTTCCGGGTGCAAAGTCCCTCAAGTTTCTCAATTGAAGTTTCTCGGTTAAAAATTAATGTTAAAGTTTCTCCATCTAACGTTCTGTTTACATTGTATTATTCAGTGGTTTTGGAACGAAATAACTTGTTGCCTGACAAAATCTGTGGGAACAGAGAAAAGACCTGACACCAACTAAATGTGTAATTTCGTGTACGAAAATCATGACTAGATATTATTAGACAAACTTTACTGGAATAAATTATTTTAGATTACATTAGTCGAGGCATTGAGAGCAAAAAATGGACGAACCAGCATTGAAAAAATATTAATTTTGGATTAGTTTTAATTGTTTTTAATTAGTTACTGTTCTCAATGCCTCATTTAGTCTACAACCACTCGGAAGTGTGAATATCTATATCAAGGAGGGTGCGCCTGAGTTTTACACCCCTAGTGTTTTTTAATTCGGATCCATTTTAAGATAGTTCCTAATCAACTATGTTAGTCAAATTTGAGTTGGGTAATGAACGATAAATATAAAGTAGTATGATACTATAGAAATAATAATAATAATTTTTAACATCATGTATATATATTTTAAAAAGTTCAATGTTAATATAAATAATTGTAATACAGAAATAGAATATTAAATTGGTTAGCGTAGTGAATTGGAGCAGTAGATCTGACAACGTCGCATTCATTCGGAGCGCCTGTTATAACCAAAATGTCAGAAAAAATGTTCATACGAATTTGAATCGTCGTTCGTTATTTAAATGTCTAAACATATCGAGTGTGCGACGTTGCCAAGTTGACTGCTCTATGGAGTTTCTAAAAAATTTGCACGTAAACCTATTTTTTATGGGCGTTTACGAAAAAACCATGTGGTCAATTTTGCAGAAATTAATAAATTCATTCCGTGACATTTCGATGTACTTTATTGCCAATTTTGGTACACTTCTTGAATATAGTTTTCCTGTTTCGGAAGAAAAACTGAAACTATAACCCTCTTTTTTTACTCCGCCATATGCCACTGTGTTAAAATGCATCAACTTTAATTAACAATTTCTCGATAACTATGTGGTAAATCGATTTCAAACTTTGCACAAGGGTTTCGTGTATTCCAAATTAGTTTTGAACGAAATTTCAAAGAATTCTTGAATTTAAAAGATTATTCAGAAACTACCTTAAGACTCTTCTTGTGGGCGCAAAAACGGTGAAAATGTTACGCATTACAGAAAGTTTGTATAAAACCGGTGATCTTTATTGTGAAAAGGATACTTTAATCTGTAATTTGTAACAGCTATAAATGAGGAGAGAATCATTTACTACCCTGTATTTACAGGACACTGTTTCGTCAGTACAATTAGTAGAAAGCACTTGTAGAGATCGGCCAACTGTTTTAGTACACCCTGTATACTCCTAAATGTATTCTGATCCCCCGAAGTATTTTCTGTTTGTGTAAGCTCTCTGGCTAGCTGATGTCGAGGGAGAGTTTCGGGCACTACGCCATAAAACGAACAAAATGTACTAACCATTTTCGTCTGGAAGTCATTCCTCCTCCGTCCCTCCACCCTTCAACCCACCCCCAGGCCACCCATCGGCGTACACTTTCTTAACCCTCTTTCGATGCATTCGCATGTGTCTCTGGATTTCCATTTCCCTAAACTCCTTTCCACGATCCTTCTCCGAGGGATCAGCTAAGTATGAAGCTTTCATTTATTCCGATTTATTCATGTATTATCTTATTTGACTTCGAACTACACACTTTCGAGGAAATAAATGTAATATATGTCGGTGCATTGTGTGCGGCAGAATACCAATCGTTTTGCATTGAAAAATTAAATTACACTTATAATTAGTTACAAGGAGTTTATTGCCAATGTAATAATGTCTGTCCGATTTTCTTATTATAAAATTATAATACTGCATAAGAAGGGCTTCTGTTAAATAAAACTGATGCAAAATTATCAGGCTGCTCCGAACGCTTTGGTCAATTACCACCAATTGTACTTGAAACAATTTTTTGAACAACGCCACTGTGAAGAATTACATACACAACGATATAGTTCCAGTCAAATTGGTCCGTAGAGCCCGTCTGACCACGTACAGTCCAATTTCCCTTACTCTCTTACGCAGCGCAACTGTTCTGCACTCGAGTAGTACAGGTCGATCATATCTACCTCCAGCCTGCTCATTCATTAAGGGGGAATCCCACCCTGAAGCCACTAACAAAAGATAAAGTTAGGTATTTTTTTGTTCGTATAAATAAAAATATAGAACTTGGATTTTTTATATATTGTTTTAAAGCACTCTTCACTTCGCTAGAAAATTTTTTTGTCTAAAAAATTGTACAGAATGGCTGCGAACAGAATGGCTTCCCCGAGCACTGCGAACATAGGTTGCCAGGACTAATAGAAAGTTCATAAAGGTGCACAGATTCCTTATCACCTCCATTTCAAGCACTCGCACCACGCCCTTTACTGTGTTCAGAAAGATTTGAAGGCTTCCCTTCGATACGACCGACAGATACTCTTTTGAAACGAAAAAGCTTGGAGAGGAAAGTCATTCCAGCATCGACCGCGCGTCCGTGTAAATTCGTTATCAGGGAGTTAGCGAAGTATTCTGCGCAAGCATTGTGTCGCGAGACAAGGAATCAAAGGAATCAATAATAGAAGGAAAAGTAACATCCGCTGGTACATTTACTTCCAATGAGAACACTGTTCCGGGAATATTGGGCGTGATAACGGCCTCCAAAGCGAAACAGAGAATCTTCCCTTCGAACCCGATACAAAACAGACGAAAGGGAAAAAATCCTCATTCAGAATTGTCAGCGGTGCGAGGGATGACGGCGAAGGAAGAGTATGCGCGTGCACGGGTTGCGAGTGTGCTAAATCAAAAAACAGCATCACGCTGGGGAAAGCCAGAGGGGGTGGGAGAGAGAGAGAGAGAGAGAAGGGCGCGGAATGAGCGCGTTTTCATGCTCGAACGCAAACAAAGAGGCTCAATGACAAAACCTGCACGGCCTGAATGCTCGCCCGTGGGAAACACAAGAACTAGTAATATCGCCAAATTCCCTCGGGCTGCTGATCACGTGATTCCAAGGAGTCTTAAATTCACCCCCTCACGCCCCTTCCTCCAACGGTCTAGAGGAGAAGCACGTTTCATGTAAATGATCTCGAAACATGTCTATGTACACAGAGTAGTTCGGATGTGGGTGGTCGAACTTTGGAAATATGCTTCACTTGCTGGAACGAAAGAGAGTTCCTTCACGAGTTCGGTATATTTATTTTTGGTCGATGGCATAGTACACGAGAATGATTATTTGTAGCAGCGTGGGATTTAGTTGACTGTGCTTTAATTTCTCTATGGATGGAAGAAAATTTATCATTGTTGGAAATTTCCGTAATCACGTGTAAATTAATTAATCTGATTTTTTATATATTGCCCTTCTACAAGAAGAACTTTAAAATACTATTAAGAAACTATTAAGCACTATTAAAGACACTATGTTCAGTAATATCTTTATTCCTATTCCCTTTTTATTTTGAATACACTTCTAAAAGCTTGTAGGAGTGTGGGATTTAGTCGACTGTGTTTTAATTTCTCCTCTATGGATGGAAGAAAATTTATCATTGTTTGAAATTTCCGTAATCACGTGTAAATTAATTAATCTGATTTTTTATATATTGCCCTTCTACAAGAAGAACTTTAAAATACTATTAAGAAACTATTAAGCACTATTAAAGACACTATGTTCAGTAATATCTTTATTCCTATTCCCTTTTTATTTAGAATGCACTTCTAAAAGCTTGTAGGAGTGTGGGATTTAGTCGACTGTGTTTTAATTTCTCTTCTATGGATGAAAGAAAATTTATCATTGTTGGAAATTTCCGTAATCAGGAGTAAACTAATTAATCTGATTTTTTATATATTGCCGTTCTACAAGAAGAACTTTAAAATACTATTAAGAAACTATTAAGCACTATTAAAGACACTATGTTCAGTAATATCTTTATTCCTATTCCCTTTTTATTTAGAATGCACTTCTAAAAGCTGGTAGGAGTGTGGGATTTAGTCGACTGTGTTTTAATTTCTCCTCTATGGATGGAAGAAAATTTATCATTGTTGGAAATTTCCGTAATCACGTGTAAATTAATTAATCTGATTTTTTATATATTGCCCTTCTACAAGAAGAACTTTAAAATACTATTAAGAAACTATTAAGCACTATTAAAGACACTATGTTCAGTAATATCTTTATTCCTATTCCCTTTTTATTTAGAATGCACTTCTAAAAGCTGGTAGGAGTGTGGGATTTAGTCGACTGTGTTTTAATTTCTCCTCTATGGATGGAAGAAAATTTATCATTGTTGGAAATTTCCGTAATCACGTGTAAATTAATTAATCTGATTTTTTATATATTGCCCTTCTACAAGAAGAACTTTAAAATACTATTAAGAAACTATTAAGCACTATTAAAGACACTATGTTCAGTAATATCTTTACTCCTATTCCCTTTTTATTTTGAATACACTTCTAAAAGCTTGTAGGAGTGTGGGATTTAGTCGACTGTGTTTTAATATCTCCTCTATGGATGAAAGAAAATTTATCATTGTTGGAAATTTCCGTAATCACGTGTAAATTAATTAATCTGATTTTTTATATATTGCCCTTCTACAAGAAGAACTTTAAAATACTATTAAGAAACTATTAAGCACTATTAAAGACACTATGTTCAGTAATATCTTTACTCCTATTCCCTTTTTATTTTGAATACACTTCTAAAAGCTTGTAGGAGTGTGGGATTTAGTCGACTGTGTTTTAATATCTCCTCTATGGATGAAAGAAAATTTATCATTGTTGGAAATTTCCGTAATCACGTGTAAATTAATTAATCTGATTTTTTATATATTGCCCTTCTACAAGAAGAACTTTAAAATACTATTAAGAAACTATTAAGCACTATTAAAGACACTATGTTCAGTAATATCTTTATTCCTATTCCCTTTTTATTTAGAATGCACTTCTAAAAGCTTGTAGGAGCGTGGAATTTAGTCGACTGTATTTTAATTTCTCCTCTATGGATGAAAGAAAATTTATCATTGTTGGAAATTTCCGTAATCAGGAGTAAATTAATTAATCTGATTTTTGATATATTGCCCTTCTACAAGAAGAACTTTAAAATACTATTAAGAAACTATTAAGCACTATTAAAGACACTATGTTCAGTAATATCTTTATTCCTTTTCCCGTTTTAATTAGAATACACTTGTAGAAGCAAGTCTCCCGCATATTTGTCAATCACTTTGTACGCGCGATAATAAATGCACGCGCTTGTTTACAAATGCACGCAAATTGTCGACATATCGACCCCCCGTCCCTCATATTCGGTCGAACAGCAGTTGAAGCAGTGAGAAATACTGGCCCCATTACGTATTCAGACCAGTAATTTCCTGGCTAAGTAACCTCATTCTTCTCGCTCACTGTGAGACCCGGCTGCTAATTGATTTTTGCGGACCACTGTGGCCGAGAAATTGCAAGGAAACACGCGAGCACGTTAATATATGGACGTTTGTATTGGAACCGTCAGTTACGATGCTCGTCTCCGTCACAATGCCACTGCGTCTCGTTAGTTCGAGTATTCCTTACAATTAGTTATATTCCATTCCGCGTCTAAGGAGGAGGAAAAATACTCGATAATTTAAGAACATGTGGCACGAACTAAATTAAAGATTGACATTTTATTTGGGAGATAGAAATATCTGTCGTGCGGATCCTATCATAAATGATTTGGCCGAGTTATAGTGTCGTATCGTATGACAGGAAGTATTATAGGAAAATGTTAAAGGGCAACGTACAATAGGGCTAGAAAAATCAGGGTGAACATTGACAATTTTTTTTCATTGAAAATATCTTTTAATTTAAAAATCTTTATATGCATCTCGAAATGCAGACTTTAATGCAACGACTGTATCAATTTAATTCGACAACTAAGAAAACTGAATATGCAATAGAAATTTCCTTTAGGCAGTTCTTACAGAACAGCTCCTGCGGTGACCAAAATATCTCCGATAGTTTTTATCCGAAGCAAAAAGAATTCTCTGAAAATACATAAAAGAATCTGGGTTTTGTCGTGGCCGATTTTGGAAATATCAATTTTTCGCGAAATGGCAGACATTCGAATACAGGTGTATGATTTTTCAGCTGAAAATCGCCGTTTCTTAATTTACAAAAAATGAACTATGACGTTTGAAAAAAAATCCTTTGACAAAAACTAAATAATTCTATCGAAAACACTTCTGTTCCAGATTTCAACTGAATCGATCCACTAGTTACCGTGTTTTAAAATACCATTTTGAGAAAAACGTTATTACATATTCAATATTCCTAGCTCTCGATTTAAATGTACACAACTGTTACATTCAAGTATGCATTCTAAGTTGCATATAAAGATTTTTAAATTAAAAAATAATGTCAATGAAAAAAAAATTGTTCAAATTCACCCTGGTGTTTCTGGTCCTAAGTAGTTTCTATGCAGCCCGTTAAAGATGCTTCGAAGTACAGAGACATCACGCGTAACAGTTTTCACAGAGACGGAACTGGCGCAAAATGGCGATTAATTCATTGCTGAATTAAATGTCCCTTTTTTTCAACCACGTAACGCGTGCTTGAAACATTTCCTTTATAGAACGAACAGTTCGCGAGGAACTTACGAGTCGTCTGGTTAGGGGTGACTCACCCCCCGCACGTACACAGGCCGTTAAGAACGTTCGTAATAGTTTAATGCACCGTCTCAAGCCGCTTTTTCTTACGAGATCCGTCAAGAAAAATAGCATCCGCCTCTGCCAAGACGATTCCCAAGTGCCAGCCACCACAATTTGGCCGTCACGAGCAGCATTCTTACATAACATTCTTATGTATCACATAATGCTGTGCGCAGTGATAAATCCCCATCCAAAGACGACGTTCCTTATTCCGTTCCGCGCTGACACTAATTCCCCGGCAGACCGGGGCGGCCAGGATTCTTCGCGTTTTAAGTCCGCCTATGCTTTTTAGCAGTCAAGTTTCTCTCATTGCCTTTTACTTTGCGCCGGCTGAAAGCGAAGCTCCTTCCTAGGGCTGTTACATCAATGTTTCATGGAGAAAGATGGTCTGATTAAGAAGAGTCGCCTGTGGGACGTTCCAGTGCGTGTCTGTGCTAATTATTTTACAGGAGGATGTAATTAAGTGTGGAACGTTAAACACCCAGCTGCTACACTCTTATACGCCGCCTAATTATGTTAATTGCCCGGAGTCGTTGGCTAAGGGGCGCAGCGTCAACTCAAGTAATCTGAATTGTTTCTCGGCGCACTGTTCAAACATTCCGCGATGAATTGTGGTAAACATTAGTCATACTGGTAATTCCAGAGTCACGAGGATATAATTATGTTTGTATTTGATTTGCTTAATATTAGTTATGTATTTAATAAATATGTTATTCGAATTTGACTTCTTCCTTTACCGATGGTGTGGTGAAAAAGCATCAAAGAATATTATACGAGTGAGTTTCGCGAGGTATGTACATAGGAAATAAAAAAGATTTACCTCTGCTGCGTTTGCTTATGAAAAGTATGAATATGCATGAGGTGTGATCATGCAAATATGTAAAGAATAAATTTGTAAGGAAAAATAATGAACGGATGCAAATAACTTTTCCATGACACCTTATGGATTACTTATAATCACTAATTAAGCAATTAGTTTCTATGAATAGTCCCATACCGTTAAGGAACTAGTTCTTGATCAGGCACTAATTTTTGATCAGTTCATGAAATAAATCGTTCTTTTAAGTTTATGTCAATAAATAATTGTTTGAAATAATTACTAACATAAAAATTGATAATTCAAAAATATATGTGTTGTCCGTGAAAGCAGTTAGTAGTTTTCGAGAAAATAAATGTGTAAGGTGGCCCACTTGACAGAAGGCCCTGTTGAACGCCATCTCTTACTGTTCGAAGTAATAGATCACCATCGACGCCACAGCCGATTTCTTTGCTGGTTGTTGCGGTATTAAAGTTTATTTTCATACATTTTGCTTACAATACTTTACTTTACAATGTAGAGCAAGAATTTTAGTATTATATGTATCATTTTGCTTTAAAAGTCACTGATCATTATTTAGTTCCAATTTTTTCTTGTGGAACTAATTTTTGATCACCTGAATAAAAAATAGGTTAGGACATTTCAAAATTATAAAAAAATTAAATTTAGATGGTATAATACTAAAAATAAGTTTATTTGGTACTTTCTTTTTAATTAGTATCCGATTATTTACATTGAATAGTTCCTTACCTAATAAGAAATTAGTTCCCATGTATTTTAGATGATCAAAAACTAGTTTCTCACCTGACCAAAAAATTAGTTCCCATGTATTTTACATGATCAAAAACTAGGTCCTAGTCACCTTATTATTCCATACCTTATAAATAATTAAATTATACTCATTTTCAACTTTTTAAATTTTTTCCTTATATTTTAAACATTAATTCATCTTTTAGTATAAAAAAGTCTATGGTTTAAAGTTGTATTAGGTTAAAAATAAATATTAAAGCGGGAAGCCCTCTAAACTGATCAAAAACTAGTTCCTTAACGGTAAATGGGATTTAATTTTTCGCCAGGAACATTGTATTTTAAGAATCGCGTCGTATTAAATACAAAACAGAAGAAAAAATAAATGAAAGAAAAATCGGAATGTATTCACTATTTAATGAGTTCCTCGCGTTTATACTATATAGGGTAGAACCCCCAATTACTGACACCTACCCAATTACTGTCACCTTAAGCTATTTTACTGAAAATAACGAATAAATAAACGTTGTAAAGTCATACACAAAAAGAATTATGAAATTCAAACCTATAATCTATACGCTAGAAAATGCACCACTTAATATTTTTTTTTCATTAATTTCTATAAGACGATACAAAATTTTAATTTGATGACAACAGTGGAAATGGCGACTTCGTTACTAGTGAAAGAGAAAACAGGGCACTAAAGAAACGGCTATAATTACTATATTTAAATTATTTACATAATAAACAATAATTTTTTAGTACGATATAAGAATCATAGAAAGTCACAACGATCGTAATATAACGATTAATTAAGCCTTTTTAATTAATATATGGGTGATAGTGATTGGTACAAGAGTTTCAAGCATTTTGGTATTACTGTCATATCAGTAGTTGTTCATGTACATGAGACGACATAACCGTAAAATGAGTAATAAACAGTATTAGGTTAGCTGGCAGTAATTGGGGTGTCAGTAATTCAGTCACACACGTTTTAGAGGTGTCAGTAATAGATCTAGTAATATGTTTTTTAGATTAATGAATTTATATATAAAAATATAAATTCTAAGACCCACAAAATGTTTTTCATGAAGTAAACATATTAAACCATAATAAAAAAAAATAAAAAACTATACTTTTAGTCAATAAATACAGATACTATGCAATAATATTAGAGTCAGTCCTTAATGTATCAGTAATTGGGGCTTCTACCCTACGTCATATTTTAGACGATGTGTTCATCAATTCCAGAATTGAATGTCCCTCCGCAGAATTACACAGAAATATAATATTTCAGTCATATTGGCTCGTAGAGCACGTCTGACCATAGACACTCCCATTTCCCTTGCGCTCTTGCGATCTTCTATATTGCTCCCCAGTAGTACGAGTCAATCATATCTACCTGCATCTTACTGTATTCATTGAAATGAAAGTATATCGAGCGTCTGACAATATAGAAGCGCATTTATCATGGAAATCGAAGCACAAATAGACAGTGAACAATGTAAACAAATAAAAACTAAATCTAACTGTATAAAAAATAATAAATAAAAGAAAACACCTTTCTCACGGCACCTTTCATATTGTTTACGTTCGCTGATAATTTTCCTACCAACTTCGCAGATCTGCTAAGCCAAATTTGCGTGTTCAACACAAGTTAATAAGTAAATATATAAAAAAAAAGAATAGAATACATTCGCTGTATGTATTTTCCTCGGCTAAGGGTTAATGGCTTTCTGATACCTAAACCCATGTATCCCCGTTTATTACTGTACACACTATCTTCTAAACGACGTCTTCCACAAGAGGGCTAAGATTGCGATCGATTCTCGATTCTCGTTGGTTGCCTATCAATATCGAATTTCTATACGTGGGACAATCTAAACGTTTCCTGGGAACCCCCACTAAAGTGGAGCCTGCTAAACGAGCCCCGCTACCGAATCCACCATCAGCCCGGAAAGAAATGCAATTCCCACCCTTTCTTGCGCGCTACCCCCTAATTACGATACCTCTGCACCTCGGTAACGACTCCATAGACCAAAAACGTCCGACCCGCGCAATCAACGAGAATGCGACCGGATTCTCAAAATCACCCTGTCCGAATGGCGCTCGATGTGAGTAAGAAGGGCTAACGACCCTTCGTGCTCGGACTCCGATCGCCTTTCGAATCCGCTCCCCTGGCCAACACTGCGAACCGGCCACGACTTCAATCGTTATTTCGATAGTCGCGGCGTTCGAGACGAAGCTCTCGCCTCTGTTGACAGTGTCGGGGCAGTCGGTGCGCGGATCCGACCGCGGGCAAAGCCGAACGACAAGTGGAACGGAGGAGGCGGGAGAGGCGGGAAGACCGGCGAGATCGGATAGGAAATAAAAACGCGGCCGTAAGAAGGAAAGCAGAAGATTTCCGTTTAACTTTGACGACGAGCTTGAAGAGAAAAGTTAGTGGAGAGATTCGCTAAGACGGGTTGCGACGCCGGCTTCTCCCGAGGCCTCTCTCTCCCTCTCCAACGATTTCGACCCGACGACCCGTCTCTCCAAATCCCCCCGCTCCGCCCGCTCTCGCCCGCCCCCACCCTCAAAAATCCAGCCACCCTCCGCCGCTACATCCCTCTGTCGTTCCACGGCTTCCACCTCCCCCGTCGCTCTGCCTGTACAAAATTCAATCAATGCGCTAACGCGCAGGTCTCCTACGACTGTGCGGACTTCTCCGCTTTGCATCCCCCCGTTTTTTTTTTTAGGAAATCAACGTGCTCTTGTCGCGCGAAGATTCGTCGAAGGTGATCGTAACTGTCCGCCATGAAATATTTACACCCTGCTTCTGGCAACGAATTAGTCGCGCCCCCCCCCCCCCCCCCTCCATTCCTGACCTCCTTTCCTCCCCGTCGGTTTCATTACACGTCGTTCCTGAACGGACGAATCTGATCGGACATACCCGCTGCTTTGTAATATCGAGTGACCATTTCGCGGGTGCCGCCGGAGGAAAATTATTTTTGGTGATCCATTGTGCAGGAAAGTATTCTGTGACACGTTTCTCCTTCATTTTCTTCAGTGTTGTTCTTCTCTTTTTTTATTGGGACGCTATGTTAGTAGAATAGATTGTGATGCAACGGTCATATTGCAGAGACAAGCTTGTACTTAATTTGTTTGAAAAGTGAAGAATTAGGTTAACACTGTCGTTGAGAAACAAATTATTTAATTTTTCAATAGGGTGAAAGCACCAGTAGTCGGCCACCCTCTAGTAGTCGACCACTTTTATTATTTAGCTTAAAGAAATAAGTACTGAAATAAAGAACTTATTAAATGACAATTTTATATTATATTTTGAATTTCTAACTTTACAATGCGACAAAAAGCGCCCTTCATGGGTAAAAAAAATAAATGCTTTTAAAGTGATTTGTAAACTAATTTTGATTCTACATGCGCCATTGCTGTTTTCTAACCCGAGAAACATAAGTGTGCTTTGAATAGAAACGACAAATGCAATTCAGTTCTATACATTTTTTACTGAAAAATTATGCTATTCCACTGAAAAAGCATCAATAATTTTATATGCGCTTCAAAAATTTAAAAAAAATTGGATAATTTATTTATTTATGGGAGGTCGATAACTGGATCATCATTCCCTTTCAATTTTCAATAGTCGACCACAGCGGTCGACTTCTGAAGCTAACTGCATTCACAATGAATGCTAATAGTCGACCACGTATTAACTATAATATAAGAGGCCCTTAATAAAGCTTTTGGCAAACATATATTCTATCCTGCTCCTATCCAAAGCAATTAAAATAGATCTCCAAAAGAAAAACTGCCAAGTGCAGTTTTTTTTTCAAAAAAACACGAAGTGAAAGAAAATATTGAAATAGCAAAGCGTCAGAAAAAGGAGGAAAGGTTGAAAAATCAAGAAGAAAAATCCAAGGAAATAGCAATAAAAAAGGAGAAAGTCGAAGAATGTAAAAAGAAGAAGCAAGAAAAATGTAAAAAATTGAAACAGAGAGTTATAAAACAAGAAAGGATTTAATCATATTTAAAATAATTAAAATTGTATATTCGTTTCTTATGGATTAATGTTCTACAAAGTTTATATAATTTATTTATAGAATACAAATACCTACTTTAAAAACTTAAAATTTGTTACTGCTTCCTATCTTAAAAACAAAAAATTTAATTTACATTGGAAAAAAAATAATTTCTATTTCTTATTAAAATGTTGATAAAGTTTTTAAAAGAACTTATTTTAGTTACGCATTATTCCTGTCATTATTAATTATTTACTGATGTTGCACATTATATTTAAAAATAAATTTTAGTTTGTAATGCGCACATAACCTATTTTGAATTTCATATTAAAAAAGGTGGTCGACTACTAGCTATCGGACCGGTCGACTTTTAGAGTTAAGCGGTCGATTATTAAAGCATTCGGACACTTTATTTTTAACGCTAATTATTTATTTTCCCCGAACTTTTCTACTAACACAAAATATTTAGTGATACATTAAATACATTTGAATTACTTCAATACATTTTATATATTTTATAACATTGATTGTTTATTTTTTTTCAGTACTTTTCATTCGAGTTTAGCTTTAAGTGGTCGACTACTAGTGCTTTCACCCTACCAAACGTTTTTGAAACTAATTACTGCAAAGTGATGTTCTGAATAATCATCATTCTTGAATGAAGGGGATGTTAACGACGAAGTAGAAACCGAAGTTGAATGTAATTTTTCAAAATTCATTTTCTCCCTAATTCGGCTTACTGAAAAGCATGGATTGAAAGTTTTTGTTTAAAAAACGAATCGCTTTTATCCCGGCATGGATTGCGTCGATATCGATATCGACGTCGAAGCGCGAGCGAGATAAATTTTGCGGAATGAACATTTTACAGAGTCGTGCTATAGACGAGCTACAAAAAGGGCTCGGTTCCTATTGAATTATGAGCGAATCGCGGGGAAATCCGTGTAAAAGCCGCGGCGTGCTGTGCCAAATTGCTATCGGCCACTCATTAATTTCGCAACAAGTAAAAAATCAGGGGCTTACTAGATATACGCCGCAGCATTGTGAAACTTATTGGGCCAACCGCGAAAATACAGCTACGTGCACGCAGAAACCGGGCAGAATTTACGTACGAGCGTTTTGCCAAAAGCGTAATTGAGGATATTCCGATAACTCGGGATTTCGCGGAGCATCGAACTGTGCGCGGAACCTGTGCCAAATTAATAAAACCATCGATCAGCGACGTTGTTTTCACGACGATCTGTCAAGCTGCCGAAAATCCTCGTAAGTCTTGTGCGTTTGCAACAAATTATCAAATATGTCGCACCCCTTTGGGCTAACATGTGTAACTTTATGGAAGACGTCTACTGTTTATTAATTAAACTGTTGCTAATTTATAACTTGCAAATATTTACCTACTATATGTTTTGTTGTTTAAGGGTTTTGAATGATTTAGTCAGCACTGAATAATTATTGGCAAAATATTCGATATACATATTAATAAATATCTTATATTAATCAGATTTTCCTTTTCGGTTATCACGAAGCAAGTGTCTTCAATTTTTAAAAATATTGTCAGATGTCAAATGTGCACTATTTTCAATAACTTTATTCATTACAAATAAGGGTCATTATATTGCAGAAACATTACGCAGATCCTTGAAGTATTTAGTTCCGAATATACCACTTACTAAAAACAATGAAACTGCAATTCTACAATTTATAACTGTTGGTTTAAAAACGTGCAAAGTTATTGCAAGTTCAAATCAAGTAACTGGGGTGTGTGGCTATACTTTTTCAGTCACTATATGAGGAATAAACGTGAAACTACTTGCAGAAGATTCTTTATTTATTTTATATCACGATTAAGCAATATTCTTTTTGTAATGCTATCAACGTTACAAGAATGGAACTTCAAATCCTCGTTCGCAACTTTAAAGATGATTTCCTGCTTTTTCCCGCTAAACTTCTTACACTAAACTACTATCATGAATTTTACTAGCTTCCAAGCATCCCCCCATGTACACCGGTACTTTGTTTTGCAGCATCAACGTGATATTGCCACAGAATTGGGTACATGTACTATAACGACAGAAACTTGTCCTCTGTGTACGGATTTTCCAAGACGGGGCTGAAGCATCGTTAGCGTGGTATTTTCGATATTTTCCGGGTGAAATTGCAAGGGCACGAACGTTCGCATCGTTTTTAAATAATTGATGCTTGAAAACCAAGGAAAATACATTTTACAATACACGACTTCTTGGTAATATAAATCTGTTTGTAATTATTCGCACAAGAAATATGTTATTTCATCGAAGGAGCAAGATGACGATAAATATTCAGATTGTTTCTAAAGCTGTGAGATCACTGAGAAATGGTAATTGCAAAACTTCGAAAAAACAACCTCTACTACTATCAGTAACTTCATTACTTCATAATTAATTATAGCGACTAAATGTTTCCGAGATAGAATAACTTACCAAAATATAAAGGAATATTTCTCCACCCACATTTTTATTCAGAAAAATGACTATACTCGTGGAATGAATTAAAAATACAATATGACATATACAAGGTGGTTTTAAAATGCACGTAGATATATTAGACAGTGAATTTACACAAAACAATTTAGCAGTTAATTTACCACGCTGTTATTTATCGATTATTATTATCAAAATTCATCGCACATTCTCAAACTGAACGAATAATTCCATTCGACTCGCTTTTCAGACAAGGACCTATTTTAACAGTCGAGAATTATTTCCGATCGCCCGGTTAACTCGAGACATTTACGAAATTAGAATCCTGACCCATTTGCAAGCATTTATATATTTTAGAAGACCGGAGGTAGAAATACCGAAGATAATGCAAATAAACGCACGACTGTATCCTCGAATTGAAATAAACTTTGAAAGCACTGGGACGAAATACATTTCGCGTGCTGGCGTGAATTACAAAATCTAATGGAAATTGGGTTAAACGGCCTGACAGGCAGCGGAACTTCTACCCACAACCTCGTTAAACACGTGCACAATTTAAACTTGAAAAGTGTAATTAGGTAAACTGTAAATAGTTCAACTCTTTTACACGATCAAATTTCGCTCTTAAGCCGCGTCCGTACGTGAACAACACGCGTCGCATGAAACGATCGAAAATAAAAGAGACAAGCATTATGACATACGCGCTTCACTGGCCGTGGAAAAATTGCGAAAATCAAGATACGCGATTTTAAAATAAAAATTCCTTCGTTCTGATCCGCAGCAAACGAAAATGTCTATCGCGTCGTCTTCTCAGTATCCCAAACATGTAATTTCAGTGAAGAACGTTCGCAGAAATTTATAAAAATCTTGTTCAAATCGTTGAATCATTGATAGAAAACGGAAATGAGTTTGAGCGATCAAATAGGCATTTAGTCCTACTATGTTAAAACTTAAAGTGTGTAAGTTAATGTTAGGTTATCATGCTTTTAACAATAACGCTGGAAAGATGTTTACATAGTATAAATGAGAAAGATGTTTATATAGTTATAAACGAGAAGTGGACTTGAGCCTCATTCAAAGCGAACAGTTTATACACGTGTACCCTCTTAAAAGTGAGCACTCGACACGGAAACACGTGCTTATTTGCTATCAAACATGGCGCGCGCAAGTTCCTTTCATATTGTCCCCGACGCGACGTACGACTAACCCCAGTTAAACCCCAGTTCGCGAATCATGTCTGCCTTTGTACGCGCTCTGACATTAAAATAAAGCGTTTTCTATTCCGAGCACATTCTGCAACAAAACTTCACAACATAGTGTATCAGTTCGTTCATTAGTTTCATTTCCACGTGGAACTGTGAACCGCTTAAATATATCTTTATCACGGTTTCGCGCAACGTGCTGATAAAAAGAAACCTTCAGCTCGAGCAATTTTATGCAGTCACTTTCACCCTGATATTTATTAATACATTAGATATATTTCATAGTACACGTATCTCTTTACGTGTATCTCGCGTTACAAAAGTTCACGAATAAATGGTACTCACAGGTAACATTCGTAACAACGAGGAGAAAAGGTCAAACGAGCGTGGAAACGAAAGCAACCTTTCCCCTCGAAACTTCGTAATTAAATTACGAACAATAGGGGAAGCTACCCTTAAAAATGGACGCCTGTTTACGTTTTTCCGTGAGATGCAATTGTACGCGCGTACTCTACACTGCTGTGTGGTAAGAAATAGCATCCACTGGAACTTAGAACTTCTGATAAAGCAACTATTCATTATTGTCAAGAAAACTCCACGTGTCTTAGGAGATGCGTTTAGTGGAACATTCCCAGAAATCCGAGAAATGTGCTGTTTACTATTAATCACGGAGTTATTAACGCCGATGACAGGGCGAAGACATTGACGAAGCATTTACTCATACAAGACGATTATGTGAGCCGACCGATATCTCTCATCTTCCAGGTCCTGTGTTCACCTGCCACAGGGCTGGATCCCCGCAAGCTGAGTCAGGCATCCTGTCTGCGGCGCGAAGTTTACGCCGATGATGCTCCGAGCATAGCCCAGGGGCAAAGATCGAGCGGCAGAAAAGAGCCACTTGTAAGTGGTGAGACGAACTGATTATAACGAGAATAGGGTTCGACGTGAAACGTCGACACGATTGGGAGGAACCACCGCTACGAAAGCAGAAAGCGGTCAAGCTCCTCGAGGAGGCCGCAGAATGATTGCGTTTCGGTCTACCGAGACTGAATTTATTAACTATACTCGGGGCCAGATATATTGGCCGGTGAATTCGTTTTCGCGAGCAACGATCGAGGAGAAATCAACCACCACCATATGACGATCGTGGATTTGTCAGTTGGAGTTTCTAGGCCCCCGAAGGGTATGGTGGGGTAACGGGAACGCTGCTCGGCTCCGCCTGAACCTAGCTGTTTGGCTGTTATTTATTCTTAGCGTAATAGTTGTGTGCGTTACGAAGCTATGCGTTTACCAATACGAGATGAAGCTATCAAGAAGGAATCAATGTTCTGACCAATAAAGCTCCTGAATTTTTTCGGAGCTAACGCACACCTATTCTGATGTGTGTATTTCTCTTAGAGCATATACTATGGAGGTCTCATTGAAAGCTTGAAACTGTCCGCAACATGGTGCGAGAGAGAAAGACATGTGCGAGCGGGAGAAGTATATGTCCCATTCGACCGATATGCGCATGCGCCGATATCGTGCGAGAGAGAAACCATCGTCCGAACTGGTGCGAGAGAGTGAAGTAATATTCTCTCGCTCGCAAGATGTGTTTCTCTCTCGCACGATATCGGCGCATGCGCATATCGGTCGAATGGGACATATACTTCTCTCGCTCGCACCAGTGGCACATGTCTTTCTCTCTCGCGTGATGTTGCCGACAGTTTCGAGGCAGTCACTCTAAGGCAATGATACCTCCATGTATATCTACGCTGTATTTCTACGCTGACAGCTCGGTTTGACCTACACGACAGAAGCTTGGCACTATCCCCACCACTTCTGGCTCACTCTTGTTCTGTGAAGGCGAGAACGAGATGGAACGAGAGTGAGTCAGAAAACGTTGTGAAAAGGAGCACCGAGGCAGGCAAACTGTGTGGTGGGAGAATACCCCTCACGAAACTCACCGGCCAATATATCTGGCCCCGAGTATAAATAGTGAAGCATCGATAGGTTCGCTTCGGACAGACGCACGAGATTGTAATTTCATCCTCTTCCGGAACTCCTGATGCGTGAAACATTCAGCTCGCGGCTTTGCTATAAAATGTGTGATCGCGGGACTTGGCGAATGATAATTAAAAATGGTACCTACGCGACAGCATGTCTGTTTAAAGAAAAGGTGGCACGCTATTGTCGTCGTTTGGGAAGTGCCATTATTGTAAACTACTGTCCCATCCACTAATGTGTCCCCTGGTATAATCAGCCCTCTCCGTTCTCATCCAGTTCAGCCAATATTTGCGTGACTGTACGCTACAAACGACACTCGGGGATGCTGCAAAGACAACGTCGCTCTCGCGCACTTTTTTTGTGCCCATCTTTTGGCTAAGCTTACATAAGAAAGATACACCTATTCACGACGAAGACATTCGACGCCTTTTCGTACGCGGTGACCGCCCGAGATCAACGCCCTCGACTGCCGCACGAGATTCCTCCGCACATGCATAAAACACTACACGCTGCACCCCTCGAACTGGAAGATGTAGTTCACGGGTCGCGTTCAGTTAGGAAGGTGCGGAAACGACGGAATCCCAGAAACTGTTGTTGCACATAAAAATCATCACTACTAGATCGGTGCTACTAAAAGG
The DNA here is from genome assembly GCA_946251845.1 of Andrena fulva. Taxonomy (NCBI): domain Eukaryota; kingdom Metazoa; phylum Arthropoda; class Insecta; order Hymenoptera; family Andrenidae; genus Andrena; species Andrena fulva. Next base: position 50,817,624 of record OX276329.1, on the reverse strand, counting down.
AAGAAAGAAATATTATATACTCCATCGTAACAACAGATACGAAACAGTACCTACTGCCGACCACGAGTGTCTACCTGAAGCTAAAGCTCGTACAAAATCGTGAAGAGTTTGCGGCGCTCCCGAAAATCGAGGGCCTTCATATTCGTAAACATCAATACTACGAAATAGTACGTGTCCTCTATATACATTTCGCAATAGTCGAAGAATCGCGACAATATCCATAAACAAGCTTCCCAAAATAATACCAACAGTCGCCCCAAGGAGGGATTCGCAAAAAGCAGCAAATCGATCCGAGTAAGCGAGAAACAGAAATTCGTCCAACCGTAAACGTTTACCGGCACCGAGCTCGATCCAGCCGCTCTCAAAAGTGTACATATCTAAGTTCAGAACAAAGGAGCTCGTAGAAGGAAGGGTGAAGCGCGGACGGCTAATGGAAGCCCGGTTCCTCAAGCGAGGTCAGCGGGGATGAGGCGGGGAGGGCGGCTCTCAAAGGCTGATTTTCGGCGATCGTAGTCGCTTTAGGCGCGTACCGAACCACCGAACTCCAGCGTCACAGTCGCGACACACCGAAGCTCCACTGACACACCGCGTCCCCGATCACAAGCGCTGGCACGCAGCTCGGCAGCGGCGCGTAGAGACGTCACGCTTGCGAGGGGTCGTGCCGGCTGTTTACAGGCAGCCGCGCGAGAACGTTGCCAGAAATTAGCGGGTTCTTTCCGTTCGCCGAGCCGCCCCTGGTCACTGCTCGCGAGCCCGGCTACCCCCGGCGGATGGCCTGGTCAGCCGCGGATTGTCACCGACCGGTAATCATCTCCACGTGTTCCGGCAACACGATCGACCCCGGGGGACGCACAGAACGTGAACGGTACCGTGGGTTAGGGGTGGCGGAACGCGTCGCGCGCGATCTACATTCTGCGGCATACTAGCTTTCGTACCCTGAAGTCTACCACCACTCCAGGCTTCGCCCCTTCCGCCGCGGCTACCGTCGCCCGTCCCCGCCCTCCGGCATCCCTCGTGCCACCCGTTTCTCCGTCTCTCCCTCTCTTTCGCGCGCCACCCGCCGTTGCATCCCCCGTCCATCCCGCGACGCGGCCACCGGCGGACCGACATGTTCGCAGTACCGCCAACAGCCAGCAGCTGCCGATTGGCCTGGACCATCGTGTCGCGCTGCCGGAAGATGTAACGTGAATCAATCGTGACCTAACTCCGCCGAATGGCTTTCTTTCGTGCACGTGCTCGTGCAGCGGTCAACTGGCCGTCGCTCCAGCCACAATTGGTGGGTTCGATTTCCGGGCAAACGGCATTGTGACGGGTCAGAGAGGGCCGTCGTTCGTACGACGCTCGGGGATTCGTGCTATTCGGCTTGGAATGGTAGTGAACGAATGTACGGGGACGCGTGCGGGCGTATCGGAGTTTTAGATCGTCGGGCTTGGTTACAGATGGACAGTATGTTTTTAGTGTATTTTACAGGAATGCCTGTATGTTAATTACTTTCAATACAATTGCATGTATTGAGTTTTTAATGGAGGAATATTAGGTATGGTTGTGTAACTCTAGTTTTGTTGATCGTAATTTCCATTTACTTTAAACCTATACTCGATAATTATAATATCTAAACTGGCGTTAACCCAGCGTTGGTAACGTGGGGGAATGTAGGAAGGTGGGGTCCCACAGAACCCCGCAATTAATTAAGTGTATTATAGAAATCTTTAATTAAATTTTTATTACCCGAAAATATTTAACTAATTAAACATCTTTAATTTTCAACAAAAATATACTTCCTAAATAGCTTATATAATGATCAAACTAAATAACACTGCCACGCATTGTTAAAATAGTTATACTCAATTTAAAATCTGGGGTCTGTGAGACCCCACCTGACGAACGGCGGCTGAAATTCTTGATTCTTCAATGTTTAACGAAATCGAAACCTATTTTTTAACCGACTTCAAAAAGGAGGAGGTTATAGATTCGACAAATTTGTATTTCTTTTTTTTACGCTGCATCAACATTGGCCGAATATTTTGCCAGTTCTGGTTAATAATAAAGGGTATTGTCACCTAATTATTATTATTTTATGCGCGTACGCGCATATCTCCTCGGCATGTTGCGTCAATATATATAAAACTAAAAAGTTAGAAATAAGAAAATTTAAAAAAAATTAAACCGACTTGAAAAAATAAAATTGCACTAAAAAGTGAAAAATAATTTTTTCCCTTATTTAATCTATGACTCATATTTTTTAAGTCGGTGCCTCATCATTTGCACTGTGTAAATCTGGCGCCGACTTAAAAAAGTTGAGAGTCGTAAATAAAATAAGGGAAAAAATTATTTTTTACTTTTTAGTGCAATTTTATTTTTTTCAAGTCGGTTTTAATTTTTTTTTAATTTTTTTATATACATTACCTACAATCTACATCATCGACGGATGAAGGAAATATCCTAGTGCACCTCGTTCATCAATTGTTTATTCTGTTAACTACACTTCTCAGAAATGGAACTAAATACATCCTAAATCTCGACTCCACTTCTGTAAATAATATTCGACACAGTCTTAATTATTCAACGAGCATATTTGCGCATGTTTGCCCACCTAGTTAGCTACACAATCATCGCGCCAATAAACTGCATCGTCGTCCTCCATCGATAGTGGGCCATTAATGGTCGGAGACCAATGCCAGGGTAGTGAATTGTTATGCAAAGTAATTAGCTGCTTTTCTATCACCATTTGCGTACATTCGCGAAGACAGTTACCAATCGGGCAAATGGAAAGGACGAGCTCTTCGCGCGTGCCCGCCGCAATATGCCCGCCTAGTCCTCGAGCTACTCTACTCTCCGATGAACAAGTAGTAAGGACGAGGTGAGCTCCTGCCCGAACTCCTTCGCCACCGAGCTCTCTGTCTGGAAGGTCTTCAATGCGATTGATCGATTGTAAACACTATCGAGCATTCAGAACACGTCTGACGCAACAGCTGGAGAGCTGTTGACAAACATTTCCTCGGAAGTATCGCTTCTAAAACGACGCCGAGCCAGCAAACTGGTGCCTAGTTGTTAACGAAAGCTGGGTTTACATTAGTCCAGTCGCTGGATCCAGTGAGTGGTTTGACTGGAAATCGCGTCGATGTCTACATTATTCCAGTCGCTGGATCCAGCGAGTGAATCGACTGGAAAACAGTCTTCCAGTCGTTTATGAACCGTTAAAAGTGATAGGTAATAATGGATTCACGCAAAAGAAGGATAAAAAATCATCTGAAACTTGCTTTAATATTAATTTGTAAAGAAATTATTGACATAGTTGATGTAGAAATGAAGAGAAAAAAGCGAATTTGGATGCGAAACTGGATAAGGGAAAGAAGTGAAAAAGGTGGCTCCGCGTTACTTTTGCAACAACCGAAATCAGAGGATCCTTCTGAGTATAGATTAGCATTTGAAGGTTTGGTCTTCATTTAATTTCTTTGCCATTATTTTCTTCAAAATGCAAACACGTGTACGCTGTACCTACTACGCTTCAGGCGGCACCAGGCGGCACTGGACTGAGCCGTCTAGACCAGTCCAGCAACGCTGGAATATTGTGTTCTCGATGGAGGGGGTAAACACTGGATCGAAAGTCTACTTACAGTCGAAATCTGTTGGAATGACAGCACTGGACTGGAATGATCACACTGTTTACATTATTCCAGTTCTAATCCAGTGCTGGACTGGACTAATGTAAACCCAGCTTAAACATTCCACAGGACGATATTAAACGAGGGGTATCGATTCCGCGCTGCGAGCAGTCCTACGTTCGCCGAACACTGTATCCGCTTCGACGATGATTGGATGGAAAGCAGATGCAATAAGGATGCATAATTAACTGAGCATCTTATACAACTCGTACATCTCCGGCAATTGAGATTTCTACGATTTAGCAGAACCGAGAGTACGTCCCGGCTTTACATAGAAGCTAATGGGGTTGCTTGAGTAATGATATAGTTTACAATTCAAATGGAACAAATATCGGTAGATCGCGAAATTTCTGATTTCACTTCGGCAGGAATATGCAATGTTTCTGGACCGCAATAATCTATCTGAACCTAAGTTAAACTATTAAAATATTCCACCACATTCCACCTGAATAAAATGACAAACTACCTATCCCATAATCGGCGTCCTTAACAGTCTGAACACACTTTAATTTATTTCCATAAATTACTACAAATTGCACAGTGCCCAAAAATGCACAATGGAATGCCGAATTTCTGATAAAACGCTAGGCCGATCACACGTCTCATCAACCGAAATCGGGCAACGCAATTTCGCGGGAGACAGGCTTGAGAGGACGAACGTGAAGCCTGTCCAACGAAAGGAGGAATTAATAAGGTGGTTCGCGGAGGACCATAGATCCATTCGGCTATCGGAACTCCGTTCCTTTCACGAGAATATCGCCCTATACCTCTTTTTAGTCTACCTTCGCCCGCCTTTTTCTCTTCCTCCCTCCGCGTCGGTCCTCCTGCTCTTTCGTGCAGCCTCTCCCCCTCTTTACGTGTTCCTCTCGCTACAGCCACGGAATTTTTAAATGAGAATTTTAACGATCGACCTACATTTCTGCACCCTATTTACGGTGTATCGCAGGCAATGTCAAACACCGCGGTGTATATATGTACTGCCACTAACGACAACTGCCACGATGGAAAGGAAAAGCGAGGCTGGCAGCACATCGCGCCAGTTACGGGGTTAGTCCATCCCTTCCCCCCGCCCCCTCCCCGAAAATGTAAACTAATTGCCAAGAAGGTAACCCCGTAATGGTTGGTAATCCCGTGACAAATCTCTGGGGCATTAAGGGTTTGATAATTAAACGGCCTTTTGAATGATATATATAGTGTGTACCTGTGTGTATTAAAATTATATGCCTGTATAGGTCCAATGATTGCTTTGAAAATTAATTTTATTTCTGTTCAACAATATGTGAAAGGAATGTTTAATATTCTTTGAGAGGGAATTGGGTAATTGGATTCAATTGGACGAAATGCTTCTGTTAATTAAGGGGGGGCACCACGGTAATGGCTCGAAAAGCAAAGGTATCTTTGGAAATTTATTAAAAGCAAACTGCACAATGAATCTTTTTTAAATTTTCAGGACTTCTTACTGGATATTTAAGGTATACTAATATCATTGTCAGTAATCGAATGTAGCAGAAAATTTATTGTTCTTCGATTCTCTATAACCTTCGACAAACTACCCCTGTAGAAATCCCTAATGACAGTTTCACATACTAATCATTGTCTGTAGGAAATTAGGACCAAACATAACAACTATGGAACTTGCAACTGTATTCTTATACGTTCGCATATTTAATAAAATCGTTTCGTCACGGGTCAATTAAATAACTACGTCTTGAAATTCTTTAAAACAAATGCTTGAGGTTTCTATAGTAATCTTACTTTTTCGTAAGTACATAGCAAAATAATTGTATCTCTCATTTTCAACTGATGTTTCGTATAAATCGTCTCATTCGGCTAAAAATTTTAGTCTCCATGCCAGTCGAAAATTATTTATTTCGTTGATAGCCAAGTTCGAAGCACTATAGGTAACAGACATTTCTGATGTACCGAATTTTAATAATCAGCTGCGGCATACGTTTTCCTTTCGTGTTTAGTAATATTCTACACGATGCTTTGCTTAACCATCGCCTGGTGGATGCAAGGTCCATTTGAACCCACCTCGTACTACACATGCCACTCATTATTTATTAATATCGTTGCTTTAAGAAAAGAGGAAATTTAAATTACATCGGATAAAAATTTAACATTACTGCTTATTCTGAGAATTGCAGAAATTCAATTATGTTGCGGGTCAAAGTGGACCCTGCATCCGTTATCCAAAGGTTAATAAACCTATGTTTTTCGTCAAAGTTTGATTATACGGTGAGTCGATGAAACTTGAACAATTCGAAGAACTTACCCTCATGTGCGGCTGGACCAGAATTTCGTGGAGCTCCCGAAGATCCGCCTTATCGATGTTTCGTATTGTTGAATGCTCAATTTCGCGGAGAAGTTCTTCAACCTCTCGCGCACGCTGAACCGCGTCCGTTTGTGGCGCCCGACAGGGTGTTGGGACTCGGGTCGAAATCCTATCGTAAAGCTGAAAATAAAAATGATCAATTGTTTATTGCAATTGGCTAAGATCAATTTTTTAAGTGCGACTCTCAAAGGACAATGGTAGGAATTGGCCGATTTTGGACTTGGCTCGCAACGAAAGTGTTTTACAGGATATGTTTCTACAGGTCTTAGGGAAATGCATAATTATTTATTAACGCTGGAAGCAATGGGAAAGTTATAAATATCTTTCCTTGATTATCATTACACTAATTGAAACGTGTCGTATTAACTTCTCTTATAAACAGATATTTTCCAACAAGGAAAGAGAAATGCAATTCGAATCTGCACGCTGGTATATACGATCATGATGACATTACACAATTAAACATTAAACATTTTTAAATATTCCAGAACTCAAACGGTGTTTTTTTAACGTTATTTTTATTTTTCTGGCAAACATTTCATCCAAACATTGTTTGGTATTGTGAGTATGACGATGATGAATGGGTTGTCAGTTGTTGCTCCCACTTAACAACAATTTTATGGTTTTTCGGATACGGTCGGCACCAACCTACGATGAATATGCCAGCTGATTTCTTGAATAAATAATTTGCTAATGCATTATCATCCGAAGATGACAACGACGACAAATCAGGTGAGTTTTAGTAATAATTATTATTTATAACTTTCCCAGCGCCTCCAGGGTAAATAATTATGCATTTCGGATTGCTTAAAACCCGTAGTAACATATCCTGTAAAACTTTCGTTGCCAGCCAGGGCCAAAATTGGCCAACTTTTATCATTGTCCACCCTCATCAGAGTACACCCTCGTCTCAGGGTCGGATTAAGATTTTTGGGGCCTGGGGCTGTCAAACCTTCGAGGGCCACATTAAATTATTTTGTAATAAAACATACAATAAAATACGTAAATCTTCCAAAATCGAAATTCATTCTTAATAAAAATTAAATAACATTTAATCGTAACGAAAAGTAAAGACTTACAAATAAATAATATTAAACGACAAACATCGAAAAGATATTTTAAAATAAAACTGTTAGTGCGACTACTAATTATTTCAAAACTGCAGTAGTAAACAAAATTTCATTGAATTCTTTTTTTACAATAAATAAAAGGCTTAGAACAGGGCCCTCCTGGAAAGTGGCCCCCGACAGCTCCTCCCCCCTTCATCCAACCATGCCTCATTTATGCACACAATCTTCCTTATTTGATCTACGTTTCCTATGAAATGCAGTTTCCTCGAATACATAAACATTGTACACAGTAGCGTACACGCGCGCGTAATAAATTTACAAAATAGACTCTAATGTAGAATGAAATACATCCTTATGAAATGTCCAAGTTAGAGGTTATGGAAGCAATTAAACAATGATGATCTACAGAACAAAATAATACTGTCATTATTATTGATAACGAAGGGTGGATAAGTAAAATGAAAAATAACGTGTGCGCACTGGCCGAAGAAGACACGAATAAAACACGAAGGCGCGCGCTGCTCACTTCCGCTGACGATGAGGATGAAGATCGGCGCCAGCATTTAAAAGAAAACACTCAACAGTCCAAATAATTTGGCCATAAATTTGTAAACATTCCCTGTATACTTAATTACTGCCAACGAGACTTTTGGGTGCCCATTCTACTCTACAAAATACATTTGCAAATATTCAAAATCATTTCTCCGGAAATCCAAGCTCGATACGAAACAATTGCACTGCACAATTTCGATTTATCGCCCTCAATCAACTGAATTGCACCACCAGTTACAACACACCCTGTGTACACACTAGAGGCGACGTTGCGCATTAATATTCCGCAGGAAGGGAGAGCAATTTGATATTGTAATACGCGTGTCTGCACTACCCCCCGGGGGAACGGGTTAATCGTATTCGCGGCACAGGCCCCTAGTTCGTCGCGAAGCCTTTAGATGTCCCATCGTGTCAGAGTTAGTGCGTGTGTGTCAAGTAGCGCGACTGCATTGTTTACATTGCCGGCGAGGGCAAGGAGCGAGGGCAAACGGGGTGGCAATTATCCGGGGCCCGCGCGCAACGGCGCCGATCTACTCACCAAGAGACCTGCAATCTCAAGTAGATCGCCGGCCAGCTCGGCCTCGCCGATGAACATTAACTGGCAAAGTCGCATTTTCGATCACGAGGCCCTCGGCATACCCCGCGGCACGTGGGTCCGTGCGACCCCCGCGTCGCCCTTTATGCAACACAAGGGAGATGCACGTACACGTCTGCCCGCTCGAAGCCGCGGTTCAGCGACTCCGCGATCTTGCGTGGCATTTTATTTACCACAATGCCACGTCGGCCATCTTGACAGCGGAGGGGTCGGGCGCTTGCGCCCCTTTCCTGGCTGAAATGAGGGCGCGTACCTCTTCCCTCGGGACATAAACATAATAAAACACGGAAGGGGTAAGGAGAGAGAGAGAGGATGCAGCGGAAGGTGGAGTGACCTTGAGGGGTAACGGAAACGGAGAGTGGCGCCACGACTGGCGGAAGCATCGATCGTTAGCGTAACCCGGTTGGCAACGGGTGGAAGCTTGTGACAATGAGAACCGTGATAATGTAATGAGAATCAGAATCTTGGATATGTTACGAGTGTTCGTACCAAATGTTGGTAGCTGATCGAGATGAGTTGACCATCGCGCGGTCGGTATATTACCGACCTGCGTTACATATGGCTGACTTCGACTTCCGTGGCGGGAAAGTATGGTTGGAACTTGGCTTCTATGCAGCGTGTTATTTAATATTTGTCGGCGTTACCGTTTCAATCAGGTGAAATGAAACTCGTCGATTAGAAGCACCGAACAGCGGAAGGTGTACAATTTCCTGTACGAGTGAAATGGAGCACAGGTTTACCCAGAATCAGTGAGGATATAAAATCCCCAGCTTGAGACTGGTAACTGTACTTAACTTCTTTGTCAAGAGGGTTCAGAAACTGCATTTCCACGTACCGTCTAACGCGTTTGCGTGTTTAGAATAAATACTCGTACCTCTAAAATCGCTCGCAGGCGATAATCATCGACTGCACTCAAAATTTCGCTGCGCGTCAGTCTTCCACTCTCTTGAAGCACTTGGATATCGTCCAGAGAGTCTAAGATGTCAGCTACAGCACCTAAAAAAGAATTATATTCCTCTGAAATAGCTGGAAACACCTGCGCAAGTGTTTTTCTTCTCAAGCATAACGCAACAATGGAAATACTATTAAATCCTAATGAAAAATGCTGCAGCTCCTACTGACAATCTTCTCAGACTACCTTGGCACAGAGAAATCAATATGGTCGTAGTGCTTCGCGAAGGTTAAAGCATCATACAAAATTTTCTTAGGGCCATTCAGATTTACTTTACTTAAACCTCCACTGCGCTAAACTATAGAACTTCTATCGCCCATTTCATTAACATCTCGTCTCATTAATTCATTCTATCTATCCATGACGTTTTACTTGATTCAGACAGATTCCCATGAAAACATTTATACCTGTGATCGTGATCTCGTCATCTCCAATATCGAAAAAACCGTCGCCGTTAACTTCCGAGTAGGTAGCGTGCCATTTTGCTGAGCACACCGCCACCTTCACAGCTTCCTTCAGCTTTCGTCTCGCGTTGAATTTCTTAAGCTCGTCTATCGTTTCGGCTAAATGCATCCGGGCCACGCCCTTGTCACGATCCTGCAAGTCCAACAGAATCTCTTTAGCGAGTTTGATGCTTCGGCGATCGACAGGCGCTACCTGTTACTAACAAAGAAAAGTTGGGACACTGCGTAGATATCTGTGCCACATAATTATCTATTTCACGTTGGACGTATCAACGGCGCTCGTTAACTAGCCACCTTTTCAAGCTGCAGTTGCATATTTCTCTTACCAAGAAAATCGTAGGATTCATTGATGGGCAAGGTGGATTTAATAAATAAGTGAATATTCAGAGACCGTACGCGACGTTGCGTTCCATTGAAAGAGGGCAATGGTATGGCCGCGTTAAAAATGCATGCGCTATGTAAAGACGTATCAGACGATTTCCGTTTAATGGGAAAGAAACGACCATGTTTCTGCGAAGTCCTTAGGGGTTCAGCGAATGTGCAGTCACGTTCAAAAAACTGTAACTAGCACAGGGAAAAATACACACCGGTACAGTTATTTTCATTAACCGGTGGAACTTTGCCCCTGCTATAGCGATCGATAGCCCAGTTGCACGTGTGTTGCATCGATATATGGGGTGACTCCAAGCCTCGCCACCTTAGGTCACTGGCTAACCGTCGCATCGCATAGAGAGGTATATTCTGCACTTTATTACACCATGTGTCCTGCACATGCGCACGCACATTCGCCGGATATAATAACAGAAAATGAGGCCGTTTATCGAAAGCCTGATACGATATAAAAAGAAGCAGATACGCCCGTAGCATCCGCTAAATAGAAGTTGTTAGCACGAGCGCGTGGAAGTATGCTAGTGCCGCCAACGAGCTGGCTCCACATTACCACCATCTTACGAGCCCTGACTTTCTCTGCTTTTTTTTATTTTCCAAGATGGACCCAACGTGGCACGGCGGACTAGCTATTTTTAATATGACACAGATAATACATTGTTTTTTTTTACCAAGATCGTCTACGAGCACACTTTAGCTTTCAATGGCTTCCAATCTGAACAACCATTCTTATTCCGGAGTTTTCCAAGCATTCTAGAAAAAGTGGTAACACTGGTCCAATGGAAGCTACCCGTTAAACGTTCAACTGCCTAGTAGATACTAGGGCTGCAACGAATATTCGAATATTTCGATCATTATTCGAATAATTAGGAATATTCGAATATACGATCATTCATTCGAATAATTAGGAGTGACCGAATTTCGGATTGTACCGAACAGTAATCTGAGCAGGAAATATTTTTCACGCTTAATCGTGAAATTCTTTTCACATTGGCCTTTACAATTATTTATGTTTTAAACGATAAATTAGGAACTTTATTAATCTTTGGTAGATTTATAAATTTTGAAACGAAAAAAACCATCAGTTATTAGTATTGTTATTCGAATTATTTTACAATCGTTATTCGAACAAATTATTCAAATAAATAATGAAGAATTATTCGAATAAATAGAAGAAATAATTTGTTGCAAGGACTAAATATGTATTATTTAAATAAAATATTGCACTAAAAACGATTCATTCGGATAATTATGTTACATACGTATACATTTACTCGAAACAATTGGAGTAACGCTCAATTCTGTTTCGCAGTCGATCTAAGCGACTTCATTTTCAACATAAAGTTTGAAACATTAGTATAAATAGACATTTTTGTACGGAAATAAAAATGTACCAAAGAATAATAAAGTTCCTTTATCAATATTGTTCGAATATTCGAAAACTCCTAATTGTCCGAATGTTCGAATTATTCGAAGAAACTATTCGTATTCGAATTACTCGAAGAAACTACTCGTATTCGAATTATTCGAAGAAACTATTCGTATTCGAATTATTCGAAGAAACTATTCGTATTCGAATTATTCGAAAACACTTATTCGTATTCGAATTATTCGAAAACACTTATTCGTATTCGAATTATTCGAAGAAACTATTCGTATTCGAATTATTCGAAGAAACTATTCGTATTCGAATTATTCGAAAACACTTATTCGTATTCGAATTATTCGAAAACACTTATTCGTATTCGAATTATTCGAAGAAACTATTCGTATTCGAATTATTCGAAGAAACTATTCGTATTCGAATTATTCGAAGAAACTATTCGTATTCGAATTATTCGAATTATTCGAAGAAACAATTCGTATTCGAAATTAATCGAATTATTCGAATATTCGAATATTTACAGCTCTAGTACATACGAGTAGTAACAAATGCCCGAATATCCCGGAACTAGGAAAAGAAAGTTCCATGTCCAATTCCGGAGGAAGCTGAGCGCGATATATGCGACTTACTCTGAGCCATCTGTGGTTGAGGACCTCCTGAATGGTGATTCTGTGATTCACGTCCGTCGTGAGCATTCTTTGTATGAGATCCTTGGCTGTCTCGCTGATGGTGTCCCACAGTGGCGTTTCCATCTGCAAATTTCACGAGTTTCTCGTCACCCGTCACGGACAAAACGGCGAATGAAGGGGGAGAGGGTAGGGGCGGGCACGTCGGCCAGGCGCAGCGAAATATCATTAAATATCCGGCGAACGCACAATGCCCGCAGAACCGGGGGGTGGGAGTCTCATTAGTTTTTACCTGCACGCGTCCTCTGCAAATTGCTTCTCGCAGTCTGTCCCGCGAGCCGACGAACGGCAGCGTGCCGGTTAGTAGGACATGAAGCAGCACTCCTGCTGACCAAACGTCACCAGGCTTCCCGTACTGTCTGCGCTGGATCACTTCCGGCGCCATGAAGTGCGGGCAACCGACACGACCTGAACCGACCAAGAACACCGTTAGACGCCGTGTAAAACAATCGTCGGTGCTCGGGCCAAGTTGAAGCGTGGCGTTCAGTGATTGCTTCGAGAGTTCGCAGTCGATCGTTTAGGTTCGATGAAACTTTCGAAAACCGGCCCGAAAGCTTTGCCGCTGACTCGCAACCGAGAAGTTGGCAACTTCTTGCATCAGCTATTAACGATCCGCAAGCAAGGAGCAGCGTGACGCTTTCAACGAATTCTTTTAGTATCCATCGGTCGGTCGGAGATTTCTTTTCGTTAAGACCATCGGTTAGCTCGACAAACGTAATGTAAAAAAAAAAAGAGAGAAAAAAAGAAATAGAATAGGAGAACGAATAACAAGAAGCTGTTTCGTGTTCGCATAGACGGTAGATCGACTGGACTGAGCTGAATATACTTTTGTATGTGATATCAGCGATCGAAATGTGTGGCATGTAAACGGATGGAACATTCAGTGAAAAGAGAACGCATTAGCGCATCTAGCACATCGTACGAGCACAGAAAGTATAGAGATTTTGCGAATGATTGCGTGCTAATCGAATGCAAATATATAGAAACGTGTACAGAGAGGGGTGGTGGTTGCAGAAATGATACATGAAGCCGCGCAGGAGGTAGCAACAATTGGGCTAGGCACGTGGAGGAACGTGTGCGCAAGGAGATGCGTTTGTCAAGACCAGAAGCAAGAACGACACGAACGCGCAGAACGTTAGGATAGTAAATGTAGAGGTGAAGATAGTTGTACGTTAAATAGGTGGTACGTAATTTAATGGTATATGATGAAGTATAATTGATACAGGAGGATCCACCGAAACTGAACCGGTTAATCATATGATAAGGAAACTTTGCTCGACTTTCTTCAGGTTCGAAGATAACGTTCTTGAAAGGTCACTTTGTTTCAGAGTAATCAACGTTATCAGTGCTTCTTCAAATTCAACTGTGATTATTTAAACAAAATTTTGATAGGTCTTTTTTTATGAATGACTAAATTGAAAACCTGTGTTACTTTATTATATTTGTATCTTTCCAGTGGGGTAATAATAACTCATCTAGAATTTTTCTTAAGGAAACCTTTAATTGTTGAAGTATTCGAAAAGGTAAATGTGAATGTGTTTGAGTATTCATTGATTTTGAACACATAACTGTTGAAAGAAATTCTCGAAATTTATCCACCTCATGAAATCACACAACTTTCGTTTCATTTATATTTCTTATTTCACCAATCTTAATACATAGGATGGTGAAGAGGTTTTGAATATTTTCTCTCACCTTTCACACACACGAAATAATTAAACGTTCTGTTTCTGGCGGATCATTTCATAAACAATGCAGTGGTGATTAAAGGGAAGTCTATGCAACGAGTGATAACAAAAATACCGGAATTTAACAAGGAGAAACTATATTCCCATCTGCAGTGCCGGATTAAGACCTTTAGAGGATCTAAACTCTTAAAAGATTTCGAGGCTCCCTTATACAGGGTGGTCAAGAGGATGTAAAAATACCTTAGGCATTCCCCATAATTTGACTAAAAAGAGTTTCTAACAAAAGTCAAATTTTCAAATTCAGAAAATTTCTATGGTGCCCCCGTTTCTCCAGATTCCCTAAGCACGTGCTTATATTGCTAATTGATTAATTAATTAATCCAGAACTGCATCCGGGTTAGAAAAAGTGTAGCGATAAAGTTGCTTATACAGACATAGAAATACCATTTCTACACTTTCTTTTATCCACCACTGTGCGTGAAGGGCGTGAACATTGCACAAAACACTGAACAGGAAAAGATAGATGTAGTAGTGTACAAATACAGACCAAGTAAAGTATTTCTTGCGCAATATATTTACAGCAACAATTTACGTATACCCAATACTTTACTGCACGTGACGTCCTATCTATATCAATACGTACTTCGTAAATATTTCTTAAATTATTAGTCGTTCCTGTGACATCGGATGCGTTGTTCTCGAAAGCAAAAGGAAACTCAGCAAGAGGTGTACTCCATCGTTAATAAAATTATAGACACGGGGAACACCGTTGGAAATTAAACAAGGCAGGCTCAATCGAATGTTGCGCTTTCACACCTATCAGAATCTTGTAAAGGCGAAGAAAAGTAGGTCGAAATTATCATACGCTTACGGAATCAAGTATATACCATGGAAATATGGAAAATATGCAAAGGAAATGCATCGTGCTATATATGAATCATCCATTAACGTGTAGGGGAAGTTCGGATGCTCCGCAATGAAATGAAAATGAGGGCGCAGAATTTGATCCTTTTGAAACGAGCGCTCGTGAATTATTTCGGGGATGTACGTATGACTCTCGTTGTAGCAGAAATAAAAGCGTTGCGCAAAGTGTAACACTCATGCATCGTATCGGTTGCAAAATCGCGTTCCCTGATTAGTTTTGTAATTATAATTATCTATGCAATGAAATATTATTAATTCTGTCGGCGATCATTTTATTCACTAGTTCAAAAAATGAATCGTATAACATCGGCCTATTCAACAGATGCGAAAAATATTTGTATTGCTCCTGATTAACCGCGTGATATAAACAATTCTTATAGTTCTGATGCCAGTGCAATAAATTGAATTACACGATATAAGAACTCGCGCCTGGTCCCGAGCTGCGGGTTCTTTTCGAGACAGCACTGTACTGCTCGAGAGATTTATGTGCGAAATTTATTGCAGTCAGTGATTAACTGTAATCGAATAAAGCACGGAAGTTTGATAATAATGAATCACTTTTATTGCCACATACGTATTGCAAATAAAAGAGACAGTGTGACTGTACCTACACTCTTCTTTAAATAGAGACGTTATTATGGGAATATCGTTTAAAACGTGAAATCTGTCACTTTCAGGCGAATGACTTTATTGCGCTGTAAACTCTTCTTAACTGGGTACTTTTAAATTTTCCCTGTGAACCGAGCGGATTCAAAAGCCCATCACCCTCTACGCGAAGTTGTTCTGTTCATCTTTAACGATGAGAGTCTAGAAGCTACTTACACAATCACGTTTTATGAATGGTTCCAAAGTAATTGCAATTTAATTACTATTACCTAGAATAGTTATTTCTGTCATTTTTTTATCGTATTGTCTCGTGTGAAATATAAAACAGCGGTGGTCGGATTTGGTGGTTGTGTGTGGGTTTAAATAGCAAAGCGTTGAAACGATAACTTGAAAGGGAGATTAAAAATCCCATTATTGTCGCGGTTATATTTACACAATAGAACACTTTTCGCTGACGACTCTGAAACGTTTTAAATCCTGCACGTTTCATACAACCACATACGATTCCTTTCGGATAATTACAGCGATGAAATAGACTTTTGCGCAAAACGTACAGTGCATGGAAAAAGTAATTGAGACTTGGAAAGGGGTTTGCAC
Source organism: Andrena fulva (assembly GCA_946251845.1). Lineage (NCBI taxonomy): Eukaryota > Metazoa > Arthropoda > Insecta > Hymenoptera > Andrenidae > Andrena > Andrena fulva. Next base: position 50,801,719 of record OX276329.1, on the reverse strand, counting down.
TCGCTAAACAATATTGTGATATTGCAAAAAGTGTGCATAGAGTAAAACATTGTTCTTAGGTGTGTTTAAAATTAGTAATTAAGGGTTTTCTGATAGCTTGAGAATCACTTTCTTCCCCAAGCGAGTAGAAAATACCAATCCTGTACACACCTGTAATATTTTAGGACATCGAAGATTCTGTGATAAGAAGATCTGAAGTGTAAGTGAAAATTATAAAAAATTACACTTTAGGGTCTAAGACTACAGTAGAATTATTTGTACACTTCTGTGATTTTCAGAGGAATGTAAATTACTCGAACCATCAAAATCGAAAATCCGTTCGAATTCTAACGTTTCAACCTACGTCCACTAAACATTTCCTACTCAATTTGAGTAAGTACTGCGTGCCCTTTTCATGTCGCAAATCTTCTTCTTCAACACCCTGCACGCAGTCGCGTTTATTTGTACGCGTTCACCTTCGTTTAGCGCGAAATAATCTCGTAAATTTTGTTGAACATACCGCTGTTGTAATATACGACAATCCACCACGAGCAATAAATTACAGACAAACACAAAGAGACATACAGAGAGGCAGACACACAGAGACAGGCTAGTCTACCGCTACGAACAATGACGACACAAACAAGCCCAACAATCGGGCAGTCTTTTAACACAAACAACCAAATAAACAGAAAATCTTTGAAGGGTTTGTTACGCACAGAGGGTGCTGGCTAGTATCACGAAGTTTTTCAGAAAATATTCTACCGACCGGTTCATTATTTCCGATTCACGGAATACGCGACACTAGGGCTGGGACTATTCGAATATTTCACAAGTATTCGAATGCTACGAATAAACTTCGAATATTTCAGTATTCGAATGTTATTATTTGAATATTTAAGTATTCGAATACCATTCGAATATTGCAGTATTCGAATACTATTCCAATACATCAGTATTCGAATAGTATGGTGTGAATTATAAATCAAGTTCTTTAGGTTCATTTTTTCCAAGATTTTATTTAGTTTCAGTTGTGAATTCGTTAGTTGCCAGGGTGAAATCTTGTAAGCTAATTTTAACCCAAAATTGAACTTTGTATGTGTGCAAAATTTTTCAAGTCGATCGGATATGTTGAAGTTGGTCAATATTAACTTACAAGATTTCACCCTGACAAACTAACGAACTCACAACTGAAACTACGGGTGCGTTTCGATTCACGCAGTGAGTGCATGAAATTGGTCGTATCGTACGATTCCCTAGAATTTCTCTCAGGGTGCGTTCCAATTCGCGCATGGAGCGCATGAAATTGGTGGCATCGTATTGGTGGCATTGCACGATTCCCTGGAATTTGTCTCACTTGCGGTGCATCTCGACTCGCGCTCATCCTCACCCTCAGCCCCCAAAACCTCCTCCTCGCGCTCATCCTCGCCCTCAGCCCCCAAAAACCCCTCCTCGCGCTTATCCTCACCCTCAGCCCCCAAAACCCCCTACTCGCGCTCATCTTCATCCTCACCCTCAGTCCCCAAATCCTCCTATTCGCGCTCATCCTCACCCTCAGCCCCCAAAACCCTCTCCTCGCGCTCATCCTCAACCTCAGCCCCCAAAAACCCTCCTCGCGCTCATCCTCACCCTCAGCCCCCAAAACCCCCTACTCGCGCTCATCTTCATCCTCACCCTCAGCCCCCAAAAACCCTCCTCGCGCTCATCCTCACCCTCAGCCCCCAAAACCCCCTACTCGCGCTCATCTTCATCCTCACCCTCAGCCCCCAAATCCTCCTACTCGCGCTCATCCTCACCATCAGCCCCCAAAACCCTCTCCTCGCGCTCATCCTCAACCTCAGGCCCCAAAACCCCCTACTCGCGCTCATCCTCACCCTCAGCCTCCAAAACCCCCTACTCGCGCTCATCCTCACACTCAGCCCCCAAAACCCCCTACTCGCGGTCATCTTCATCCTCACCCTCAGCCCCCAAAACCCCCTACTCGCCCTCATCCACATCCACACCCACATCCTGATTGCCAAAAATTTTAACGACATCAATTAAAATCAAGATAATTCCAAAGAAATTTAGAGTTCCGAGACTTCGAGTTCGTGCAGTTCCTGCGCGCCTCATGCACCGCAAGTGAGACAAATTCTAGGGAATCGTACGATGCCACCAATACTGCACCAATACGACGCCACAAATTACATGCGCTCAATGCGCGAATTGGAACGCACCCTATATAAAAGTTGGTAAAAAATGTAAGCGACGGAAAAAGAGAGAGCCACCGGCGCTGGGAATCGAACCCGAGCCGCCCGCGTGCTGATCAGCAGAGTTAACCACACCGCCTACGCCGACTCTACGTGGTCCCTTATACTCCGTCGCTACATTACTCACGTTGGGACGCCACCTATGGTTTCCCTAATTTGCCCTAAACTCTTACAAAAAAATGAACCTAAAGAACTTGATTCATAATTCACACCATACTATTCGAATATTCGAATGCCGAATAATTCGACAAATAGCCCCAGCCCTACGCGGCACGTGACCCTTGCATACACACAACGTTATACTAAAATATTCGTGTCCATTAGAGTGTCAATAAATCAACCGAACTGCATCATTGATCCATTTCTGGTTTAACGTGGGCAAGGCACAAGACGTTAGAAACATCTCGACAAAGCTGCTTGCGCTTCTGATCGAGTGGACAGGTCGTAATGAACCCTTCAATCATCGAATCCCTAAGACGATGAAGCAAAAATCGGTTGTCATTCGCACGCTACAGAACGGAATGCACGTGGACGAAGGGGGAGCGAGCTTAAAGAAAAGCGAAAGAAGAGAAAGGGGGCTGGAAAAGAAGGAACAGAAATGAACCGGCCTCTCTGTCTCATTCTTGAAGATAACCAGCTCGACGACAACAACGTGTATATACCTGTCACTACGCGAGCCTGCACAACGATCTTACAGGGACAAACTACCGCACGTAGGTCAAGTGGAGTGTCTACAGAGACACTACGTGTCCATCTGAAGCAGACATAATCGAACGGCACGGGGGTAGAACGACATGTGCGTATCATTGCATCGAAAACAACACGTCTCCCCCATCGATTTTTCAATAGCCGCCGCGGCAAAAGGAAATCACGGGCCGATGGAAGGTGGCCCCGTGACGAGTCGTGTGACAAAGGTCGCCAAGTCTTTTCCATCGTGACCCACATTATATGCATACCGAGCGCGGATCGTTAACGGTTTTTCATTTTCCACAGTGCCACTCGGGGACAAGCGAATTCCGCAGGGACGATATTAACGGGTATCGAAGGGCGAGCCGGCGGCGTATCTCTCGTGTCTACCCCCGGTTCTCGTTGCTAATGCGGGTGTGGCAGGCATACGAGTACCGATATTGTCTTCCGTGTCGCTCACTAGCGAATCCTCGGCGTCGGTCAGGTCCTCGAAAGGGAAATTGCAGCTCGTGGAGGTCAGTCCTATCGAAAGAACACAGAGAAATGGGAGAGGCAGGATCGTTGTCGATCGGAGCGTGCAGCGCCCGCCGTCGCCAGCGGCAAGAGCCGTATCGTCGTCGCCGTTATTCGTAGAGTAAGACAAGACCTGTGTGCTCGTGCCGTAGCAACAAAAGAATATCGAGTTAGCTCGGCTCAGGGGACCCGGATCACTTGGGGAGCATGGGCAACCGATTTCCTGCAAGATTCTTTGGCAGGGGGCGCCTCAGTCGGACAATCGGATGTACGAGCTCGTTGACACGGTTAACGATGCCTCGACGTATTGTCGTCCAAGGTAAAGACGTTGCGGTCGTTATTATCGTTCACTTTACTATCTCTGGCTTGCTCTGGAACCTTGTGTTTAGATCGGATACTGTTGTGTATACCCTAAGGTGACCATTTTTTCTTGGGAGCCACCTCTACTCCTCGCAGACTCGGCTACACTTCTGCCGAATTAGTAGATATTTAATGGCGAACTCGTGGCTTCGGTTTCATATTCATTATTTTGTGATTTTAAAGAAATACGGAACAGGGAGTATTACCCAAAAATTGGGGACAAATGATTATCTTAAATTCAGAATTGGGGAGAAAATTGGGGACGAATGGTCACCTTATCGTACCCTCTGTATTCTGTCACTGAATGATCGTTATTAAAAATGTACTGTGAGACCTTGAATAGGTTGCTTCAGGCCTATGTGCTTATATTCCTTGTATACCCTGATCACAATGGTGAACTAATTAAAACATTGAAATATACAGCTACGCCATTTATGGATAGACAAATGGTACATCAATACGGAGTGGAATCCAACGATACGTCAATACCACTAATAAAGGTGTCCGTACTTTGTCACAAAAATGCAACACTAAATATGGATGTCCCGCGATAGATGGAACAATCGGGAGATGACTGGTCTATACACGAAAAGAAATGACTTAAAAGGACGTATTTAGAATAGCGAAAGAATGAAAGAATTTCTCAGTACGAAGGTACGCTTTTGGGAAAATCGATTTTGATCGCTGTCTAGTGTGCATGCACTGTGTATCTGAAAAACAATTAGTTTGTGGACCTACGTCTACTAGGTTCTTCCTGCTTCGTTTTACTAGTTGTATTAACTCCATCTTCGAGAATTTATTTAACAAAAACTATAAGTTTATACTGTCCGGCGTTTTGCCTGCATATTAAGGTATGTTTGAAGTAACATTTAGAATTTTTTTGAGCTTTTGGGCGATGGTGTGGAGACTGTTCTAGTCATTCAAAATGGAAAAACTAAGGTTTATTTCCGTTACTATGGTTGTCGCTATGGTTGCAACCACAGAGGAACCCCCTTACAATAAAAATTGACCGAATGACAGCATTTTGAAAAAAATATTCTTGCTAAAACTTGAACGGTTTTCGTTCGGTAAAATTAATTTTCCATAAGATAGAAACTCGTCCGTGGGTCCAAGCATAGCGACAGCCATACTAAAGAAAATAAACCTCAGTGTCTCCATTTTAGATCACTATAACAGTCCGCACACCATCAGCCGACGGGAAAGAATTCTTTTTAAGAAACTCGCCCCGTCGACTATATCCATGTATATAAAAAAGCTCAAAAAATTCCGAGTATTATATATATATAAATCCCCGAATACGGCGTCGAGAAACGGGCAGTTACACTAGAGTACCCCCTTAAATCTCTACCCATACAATCCGAATTCAAATAACTTTTTCGCATCATATCGAGTGACGCGGCAAACGTAGACGCATAGAGACGCTAATAGGAAGTGTCGCTACAAGTGCACGCACGCTCCATTGATCTCCAAAACAGATCCAAGAAGCGGAACCTCGCGCGGGAACAAACTTATTCCAAGTGTTTCATCTATTCTTCGTACGGAGCGCGGCGGAACACCCGGTACAGCCATTAGTATCGAAGGGAGCACGCGAGACAATGGGAGAGGGTGTGAACAGTACGAAGGAATCTGAAGTGTAGGTTATTCTCGTTCTCGAGGAGCATTCTTTCAACCTGGACTCGTATCTGGTAACGGTTTGATGGAACGGCCCGGAGTGATTCCATTGAAAATCTCCAGCTCGCGCGACACGAGCGGCTCGCAGCCGTTTCGTAATTGAAATCTGAACGCGAAAAAGCAAGCAAGCAAGCAGTGGCAGCTTCTAGTGTACAGTAACGTGAGAGGGGGCACACGGATCGGGTTAAGATGTAGCATAATACAAATCGGTGTAAACGTGACAAATGTGTCTGTGCGCGTCTGAGACGTGTTTGTGTGTGTGTGTGTGTGTGTGTGTGTGACACATATGGCATGATGATACAAGGCTCCTGGCGGAAGTGATGATTAAAGGTTAGGTAAGGCTTACCCTCGCTGTCGGCCTTCAAGTAGAGCTGCCCCTTTGGGCTCAGACACTGCCGATACTCGGTCGTGTAACACTCTGTATTCATTCAAACCAAATTTCAAGTTATGAAAATTCGTACTCAACCGACGGACCCTCTTCTACCCCCGTTGCCAATTTTAAACGTAACAATTTACGACCCTTCCAGCGGCTCGCGCCGTTTGCGTTGCGCTTCAAACATTAATCGAACGAGTCACGAAATAACGAATCTCACCCCGCGCCCCGTCGATGCTTTCATTTGCCGCGATGAAATTTTCTTACAAAGCTTCATACGTCTTCAAACTCCTTTAGACGCGAAATGAACGAAGTTCCGTCGTTACCGCCTTCCACCTTTTCGGGGAAACGTTTCTTTTTTTTTTTTTTTTTTTTTACGATTCTGCGAAATCGGGTCGAGATACAATTAATTTCGTTCCATGAGAATCTCTCAAACTTAGCTGCGTTAGTCTCGCTTCACCGGGAGTTTAATGCAAGGAGCATTTAACTCGGGCACATACGTTTCCTTTGCTTTCGGAGCGCCGAGAGGTAGAAAGGAAAAACATGAATAATGAACGAATTTTCTCTGGTTTCGGAGCGTTTGAGTCATTCTCGGGGCAAGAAACAGGTTAGAATGCCCGTCTGCGCTGTGCAACGGGACGTGAAATAGTAATTTTGTTAAGTGAAAATTGAAACTGAAAGGAACAAATGACAGGTCCTTCGCAAAACAACCGCGGCGGTTGGATGCCAATCAAGTGGTAAGAGTGGAAATTAGGAATTTCAATTCGAGGAGGACTAATTACGATCCAGAAAATTACGAAATAAGCGACTTCGTGGCTAAGTGGTTCGCTAGGAGATTCATGAGTCCAAGACTTTTGCAATTTACAAAGATACGAAGTTTCACGTTCCAGCTCCTAGGGGTGCTTCCCCTTCGATATTTGTGCTGGTCTTCTCGTTAGATATGCCGAATTAATTTCCAAGCTTGGAAGACTAAGTTGCTCCTTCAAATTGCAGATGAATTAATGTCTTAGTGCTTCGACAGATGTTCACTTCGGCTGCGATAAAAAAATTTTATACTGACGCCTCAAAGAAAAATTAATTTCTTCGTCCCCGATCCATCTTCCAAAATGATACTTATTGAATGTACTAGTGACTATTTTGGCAACTGTCCCGACAGTTTAGAATATTTGTCCAAAATTTCGTCGACACTTGCTAAACCTTTTCTGGTAGCAGCAATTATCAAGTTTATCTAACTTAAGCTAGCCGTTCTACCGCAACAATAATTAATTTGGTTTATGCTTGGAACAAGTAGATATTTGTCTGAACCTTCCCCAAATATCTGTCTAACCTTGTTTAATTTACATATTCAGAGAAACTTCTTCGCCGAATTTATGCAGATAATACTTATTTTTACATTTACACTATTGCCTTTCCCTACGTTGAGATGTTAGATAAAGTTAATTAAGAAAATTGTTCAGCTTACGAACAGTACCTCAAATACAAAAACTGCACCAATCTTTCATCACCTCTAATTAATACCCCTGAAAGTTTCATTATTCGACAAATTTTTCACCCTGCAGGTGACCCTGCAGCAGCCTAATAATTCGCGAAAGCGATACCTGACATTCATTTATTTCTCGTCTATTTCCTTCGACAATCGATACCACTGCCATATCAAACACGTATGACAATATCAAATATCAGAAAACCAAGGGAAACTAACTCGTGAATACACCCGCTACATTAGCCCGCCTATCTTACCATGCCAAATCCTTATTCGATTGGAATCTAATTTATCATTCGATGTTCGAATAAAATCGCGTCCAACTCCGATTCGCCGCGAGATACAGCGCACTCATTTAAATTCCGTGTAACATTCCTTCGCAAAACAACTGGATCAATACCGCACATCTTGCACGGAGAATACATCGCGCTATCTGTCCCCGTGTTTTCCTCACTCTTCAACGCGAAATTGCCGCCCGTACGAAAACACATAGTCTCGCACCCGTGGCTGTTGAAACTGAATGATTTATCGATTTTACGCGAGCCACGGGCCATGAATAGAGATCCGAGCATTTCACTCGCGAGCGCCGAACAAGATAGATCAATTGATATAACAAAGTGCATTTTATCAACGGCTCTTAACGGCGATACGCTCGAGTGTCGCGTGAAAATTTGTTCCCCGGCGGTGATCGTGGCAGGAAGGGTGTACGAGGAATAGCGAAAAACCGTGGCGACTGTGACGCGTCGCGAAGGTATTCCCGCGCGGAATGGCCCTTATCCAAGCACCGTGAATGGCTCAGCTCGAACGGAGTTCCGTCAGATCACTCGGCTCTTCGCATCCAATCAAGAGTGACCTCTACTTACCGTGGATACCGAAACCATGCGATACCGAAGCAACAGAGATACGATCAACAACGGCCACCAACGATAATAATCCATTACGCTGAGCGACGTGGAAGATAACGTTTTGAGAAGTGAGAGGACCGATAAAAGCCGTTGCATTCTGCACACCGAACAGCGAGAAATTTCGAATACGTCTGCCAATCATCGACCAAGCCAGCCAATAGTGAAGAATAGGGCATTCAGCAAAGAGACGATACGAAAACACCGTGTGTCTTTAAAGGTACTCCTGGCGAATACTGTCCATTCAAGTACACGCCGTCCCGCTCGCGAACAGGAAGAGTAACAGAGACCATGCACCGTCGATGCGCCCGGCGAAGAGGCAGCATTCAATCTTCAGCTAGCGCAACTTGCCCCGCTACTCAGCGAACGCCCCGGCATGCCCGGCCGGGCCGAGGGTGTCCTTCCCTATCGCCGCGATTCGTTGCCAAAGAATCGGCCCCTCCGGGGGATTAAGTGGCGCTTTTCATACCGGAGACGTTAATTAGCTTTGTCCACAAATATGTCACTCCGCCGGCGGCAGGAATGTCCTAACCCACGGGGTAAGCTCATCTCCTTGCCGCTGAATCTTTTAAAGCCGCTCCTACAAGGCTGTCTGCGAAAAGGAGGTCGCAGCAGCTCAACGACATTCGTTAAGGTCGTTCTCGTAAATAATAGATTCGGCCGCTGACAACGCGGCCCCTTTTAGCGTTCGTCAAAATTTCGTCGACCGGCTTGTATGCCAAGCCTATGTAAATATCATTTGGACCGTTCGCGGGAAATTATGATTTACAAGAGCGTCGGCAGCTCGCGGAGATGTCGAAACGGATCCCCGTAGGGGGACGTGATGGAGACTTTTGGGATATTAGTCTCTAGTATTTGCATTTCCGCGGGAACTGCTATAAGCGTTTACTGAATACACTGGCAGTCGTTGGGAATACTGCGGTTCTTAGTGTTGTGATTGTAAAGTATTCTTGCTGTTGGACAGTTTGTATTTTGTAATCGTATTAACGGCTGGTTAAAATGACTTTTTCCTGGCAACCTCGAATTTTATACTACTCCGTGATGGCAATAGTAAAAGAAGTTGAATATTAAAAATAGAAATATTAAGAAATATTGATGATATTAATAATAGTATTGGAGACAAATGTGGAGGACCAAGCGAGAAAAAAATGTGCACAGAAATGTTATTTTTTTAATTATAAGAAGTAAAGGAAAATCGTTGCAGCGTATATTCACTTCTTTTACGACCTAATCAGTTGAATAAAACCAATAGTTGGTGTATGTGTTAATTTATAAAATGTACGAACACATGTCTTTCTCATTCTAACATCTAAATTTATTCTCTGAAGCATTATGACGCAAAAAGTATTAAAATATCGAAGGTGGCAGTGGATTCATAAATTGACGCAACCGATTAGAAATGATGTACCTGCATTTAATATGAATTGCCAAAATTTCCCCTGAAAAGCATTACCACGATTCCTACTGTGATTCAAGTAGTAGCTGCAAAACAGCTTCTCGATCGAAATTGTGAGAATCAGTATCGAATGCTGCCTCTTCAACGTTTGTAAGGGACACGAGTGTACATGTGTCTCAGTGTTGATACGATTTATCGTAAAATTAAATATCCTTATCTGATGGCGACCATTTCGCCATATTGAATCCCAACGATGTTAGCTCTCTTCCAAATATCAGTGGGAAACGTTAGAAGCGGTAGAGAATCGATAGCTTTCCAACTCTACCGAGCTTCCCCAGATAAATGAGTTTATTTGTTTCCACTGCAAGGAGTTAATTTACTGCCATTTACACTTTGCAAATATCTCAACAGAATCATTTCAATTATTGCGGTGCGCTATTCAGACACACGCCTAACTGGTCTGATTGCTAGCTGCCTTGCTAACATCTTCAGCAAAGGAAACTGCACCTTTACAAATATTTAGAAAATAGCTGAACTGAACGAGCTGAAGCTGTTACGTCACTGACTATAATAATTTTCCATTAAACATTCGTTTATGAGATAAAATTGAGATTTGCAAAAGGTCCTGATGATTCCTATCGAGCCTGGTATTTTTATCATTATGAAGCTTTCAACGTGACATTTTAAATATTTAGAAGCTGGCGAAGGGAACGTTTTCATTTCATTCCGCCTGTTGAATTTGATAGTAAATATAGATTTTCAAAGAATATTTATGAACTGTTATTTGGTCATATTTCTGATACGAGGACTATTGCAATGGTTTCTTTTAAACAGGTAGCCAGCATTTATTGGCAATCCGGAAAATATCATGTGCGCCGAGTTTCAGCTTCTTAGTTCGAGCAGTGCAGCTTGAAAGGTACTAAATCTGAAAGTTTTGATAAACGAGTAAAATGGGCTAACTTCCCCCAGTAATATTTACGACCTATGTACTTCAAGATAATACCTTTTGTTCAGAATCAGTTTAAGGCTGAAAGAATGTATTTTCCAATTATGGGCAGTAGATGGAATCTACAAGAAGTTACCTACAAGTTACATTTTCGATTTCCGATTTGGCGCTGTTCCTAACCTTGAATCGATTCGAAAAGATAACAGCTGATTAGTTCGAGTTTGTCCCGCGAAGCATATATGTTTCCAAAAGCTAGACTTTGACAAATTTAAGAAAGCAAAAAGGTTTCGCGGTAACACGCGGACTGCAAACTGCCAAATGGCTGCAGCACGATGCTATCTAAAATTGCGTAATAATTTATTAACCATTCTGCATATCTAAATTTTGTTTATCGGTGGTTAACGATCATATATAAGAATAAGAAAAACACATAAAAAACAACTATTCTCTGAATAGTGAATTACTTGGTCACTTGAAATCGTTATGACTTGGTTCGTTCATGTGTGACGTGTTCTCACGTGCACAACGCGCGGTGCATTATGGGTACTTAAATATACAGAGGAAATTCGAGACGCCGCTTCAGTGCACTTTAAACTTTTTAAATTTTACATTTTGTTAAGTGCTCCGACAGCATAATGCGAGGTACCTACGTAGAAGAAGACTCTTTCAGCTCTAAATGTTTCTAAACAAAGTGCCCTATCTGGAAGGACAAGTGATTGAATTAAGGTAACAATGGCGACTCGTCAATTAATTTTCCTCAATTTCTCAAAACATTAAGCCATTCCAAAGTGCTGAAACTCAACGCGACCTAATTTCTTTAGAGGCAACTAATAACCGCTGCGAATTTGAGAAAAGGATTCTTAATTGCTCTGCCAAATTTTGTGCCAATTACCATAGACTACCCCGCCGCTAATAATAGTCAAGTATCAGCCGTATACCACGGTTTTGGAAAAGTATGTCAACGATTCACTTGCATTGCGAGTAGCTTCATCAAGCATCCGAGGACGCGCTGATACTACCGCGTGTCTCACGGATCTCATCTATTTCCAAATATCACAACTATTCATTCGTATTATTACAAAAATATAAATCATAAATAGTGACCGATAGACTCCACTCGCACATCCCCAAACACCCGACAACTTCGATACAGTTGCACCGTGTAAACACTGTTCCAAACTAGGGCTCGGAATATTTGTCGAATTTCTCGGTATTCGAATATTCGAATATTCGAATATTCGAATTGGCGAATTTAATTTGAATATCCAAGTATCCAAATACTATTCGAATACTTAAATATTCGAATAGTAACATTCGAATACTGAAATATTCGAAGTTTATTCGTAGCATTCGAATACTCGTAAAATATTCGAATATTAAATTATTCGAATATCAAATTATTCGAATATCAAATTATTCGAATATCAAATTATTCGAATATCAAATTATTCTAATATCAAATTATTCGAATATCAAATTATTCGAATATCAAATTATTCGAATATCAAATTATTCGAATATCAAATTATTCGAATATCAAATTATTCGAATATCAAATTATTCGAATATCAAATTATTCGAATATCAAATTATTCGAATATCAAATTATTCTAATATCAAATTATTCGAATATCAAATTATTCGAATATCAAATTATTCGAATATCAAATTATTCGAATATCAAATTATTCGAATATCAAATTATTCGAATATCAAATTATTCGAATATCAAATTATTCGAATATCAAATTATTCTAATATCAAATTATTCGAATATCAAATTATTCGAATATCAAATTATTCGAATATCAAATTATTCGAATATCAAATTATTCGAATATCAAATTATTCGAATATCAAATTATTCTAATATCAAATTATTCGAATATCAAATTATTCGAATATCAAATTATTCGAATATCAAATTATTCGAATATCAAATTATTCTAATATCAAATTATTCGAATATCAAATTATTCGAATAGTCCCAGCCCTATTCCAAAACAGAAGCCACTCCCGACTCAGATACTTGGTACAATGTACTCAGCCGGTTACTAAGCTGCAAGAACCCAAACAGAGGGAGCCTCGCAGGCCTGAGTCTAATGGGTGGCACGCGCGCTGCCAGGATAGGGATGGACCAGGTGGATACAGGCGTGAGGAGCCTATCGAAGAGAGCTAACGCCGTACGGTGTTTCGTCGGGAATGCGTAGCGGGGAGTACGCTCTCGAGGACGGTTACACACGCAGAGCGAAGGTGAACAAATGGAAGAAAAGATGTTTGGAACGTACCGACGCCGTTTGCCTGCGACGACTGAAGTTGCACGGCGACGCTGAAACCGCGTAGCTTCACCGGCGCAGAATTCTCCTTGCCCGCCAGGAGGGCGCACTGCGGCTTTAGATCACGATGAATTATGTCGTTCTCGTGGCAGTAGCGCAACGCCTCCAGGATCTGTCGCATGTAATGGCTGGAAAACGAGAGGCAACGTTACACCGTGCTACTAAAGGGCGGGGATGGGGATGGTGAAAAATGAGCGCGCCTTGTTCTCTGAGCGCGGGGGAAGAATATCCCCAGTTCTTATTGCGACATAACGCGCGATGGAAACTCGGGGTCGCATTCAAATTCCTGCGGCCCGCCCGTAGACACAATAACAGCAATGGCTCTCGCATTTCTCATTTTGTAAGTCCTGCTATTTGTTTCGCGCTGCCACGTGGCGTCGATAAAACTGTGTGTCGTAGGGCATGCGTAGTATTGATTGGTAGCTGAGAGTCTTTTGGGAATGTCTGAGCGATCGAGTTAGAGCTGAAGTGATCGCTGGGTACTAAGTGGAGTTGAACTGACTGCGCATCCTGTATTATCTTGCTTAATTTAAAATACACGTCACTGTGATTTGCTGAAAAATTTGGTCATTTTCAAATGGCTCTATCTCCGCGAAAAAAATATTTAAAAAAAACATTGTAACGCTAGAAGTTTTTAGTCTTTGAATCGAGGACTCAAAATTTTTTCATCCATTATGATAGAGTTTCATCAAGATGAAGCGCTGCAAACGAAGTTTCAGAAGTTTTTCTAATGGAGGATTCTTGTAGAGCAAATATTTCTCCTTAATTGTGTCTTTTTTTTAGCTTTTTTGTAAGATTTTTATTGACCGATGATTACTTTTCAGTTCGAACGCTTATAGCGGCTTTTGACAAAAACTTAGGCAAACATAATTGCATGGAAAATGGATGAAAAATAATGGATGAAAAGATAGTTGAGTCCTTGATTTAAAAGCTAGAAGCTTCAGGGGTTAAAATGTTTTTTAAATATTTTTCGCGGAGATACTGACATTTGAAAATGACCAAAATTTTCGGGAAATTACAGGGATCCTTTAATGTTGTCCAGCACTGCGTGTATGGTGTCTAATTCAAGGCACTGTTTGTATTAAAATAAATAGAAATGTGAGGATAATAGACTAGACCAGGCTTATTACTTATCCAGTAAACAGTTGCAATTAAGCTACTACTACAGGTTGCAAGAAATATCGTATTCGTTCATTCGAATGATTCCGAAACTCTCAAGGGGTGTGGTACTTGGCAAGTAAATGTGATGGATCGAAGCACGACTTTAATATTTAAATAACGAAAGAAAAATCGCATCATCGATAACTGGAGGGAACTATAGTATTGGACGAGGTACATTCCTCCCCTCCGTATCCAATATTTCGGGACATCTTCGATAATTACTGTACACCAACGCTTCCAGTCTATCGAATCCTGACTTCCGTTTACTCGTAGCTACAAAATTAAAGAAACTTTCGCGACAATTTTCGATACTCTTCCCAAACACCGCAAAAGTGTCTAAAGGGGTGGAAAAATAATTTCACCTCGAATCAACTGAAAAGAGGACAGTGACGTTTAATCACATTTTCATCCCTTTTACGTTATCTAATGGGGTGCAGTTAAATGGTTCGTGTAATCCGCTGATTTTTAAGCGGGCAAGTGTAAAGCGGCTCATTTGCCCCTAGCCTGCTCGCTACCGATGTTCGATGTAATAGCCGCGAGCAGCGATTAGAACTTACAAATGACCACGAAGAGAATCAGAACAGAGCATTTCACGGGCCAGTTTTGGCCCTGATGTGCGCCTACATTGTCCATCACACTTCACAGCGGCCGACTAATTTACTGCTATTCAACAGGGGCAGATTTGTAAACAGGAGGCCAGAATCTACGCGAGTAAATGCCACTTGCTCTCGAAAACATAACGCAGCAGAAGCAACTGTGCGATGAGCTTCGCGTTGTTTAACAGAAAATGGGACACGGATGTTCTGCGGCACGTTATCGAAACAAAAATCTCAATTACGGTGGAAGATTAATTTTACGTTTACCTGAGAATCTTGCCACATCGCGAGCAAAAATTATTTCCTTGCTACATCAATGAAGACGCGGATTTCTATTAGTATTTTCAGAAAGAATCATTTTGCCATTAAATTGCGGGAAAACGACAGAAGTTTCCACGATTCGAGAGTGAACTACGCGTGATAGGAGAAGATTAGGTAAAAATATGTACTACAAACAGTAGGATAATTTATTCGAGAAAGGATATCTGGTCAAATAAGACAATTCATTGTTTCAATCGTGTTTCAGATACTCTGTGTCGAGCCAGATTTGTTTAGGGTGAAAGAAACGGTTTCTAATCGTCGAATTGATTTTACGCCCACGATGCATAGATTTTCTTACCTTGCAACCGCCTCGCTATACACAAATCCAGCAGTTGCTCTTCGAACAACCTCGAAGCATAAATCAGAACCATCCATACTGAAACAGAAGCGTGATATTAACATACGATTTACAAAGCATCGCAATTTACGATTCTATTCGAAGCAGCACGTTCACTGTGATTTCGTGTCACGTGTTCTAACGTGCATGCATTCGAACGAATTGTATAATGAAACACATTTTCAGCCGCATGCAGTGGCGCCTGACTGATGAAACAAACAGTTGTGTTAATGTTTTTTTTTTATTCCTTCATCTTGACCCTTCGCCGGCCCACTTATTTATTCGAATCTTCCGTGGGCACACTGAGCTCGTTTATACGCATGGCTGTTTTTTTTCTTAGTATTTTTGACTTTCAAAAGGTCTGAAAAAATTACGGGACACTTATTCAAGTCTCTACTTTAATATACAATCGTTCATTGGGTCAAATGTTTAAAGGATTAATTAGGAGAAATAAAAGTTCGGAAGGAAGTTTAAGAAAAGAGGCGACAAACACAAACATAAACGACTCAGTGTGGCCACGACGGGTTAAGGCAAAATCTTTTAAATATAAAGAAATCACTTCAATTGTTCACAGCTGATTCTTTGAAAAAAGAGGACACTATGGCAGACTATTATTTTTATTCCTGCATCAGAACATCTTGTCAAAGAAAATGGGCGAATTAGAATGCGGCATATTGCCTGGTGCTCGGAAATCACTGTGAATAATATGTGGATATTTTTTAAACGCTAATTGGATCATCATTAGGAAGTGAATGTGTTTCGTTTCGTAAATTGATCAGAAGAAGCTGCGCAGGTGTTGGTGCAATACTTCTGAGACGAAGCAGAGAATTTGTCGAGCATTCAGGAACCAAGGTCCACCGTTGACTTTGAAACGCAGCCAAATGACGTCAACGAGGACCAAGCCTTTTTCACCAGGAAGGAGTAACAATCAATACTGATTACTATGCAGCGTTGCTGCCAAACGAGGTGAAGAAAACAAAACCAAAGGAGGACCAGGAGACCGATTGTTTCCGTCGGAACAATACTACGCGCGAGGCAACCGAAAGAACCATGAAAGACACTCGGAAACTGTAACACAGTGGGACACCAAACGATCATAATTTTTGCTAAGCTGGGGGCAGAATCGGAAAGTCTGCGCTGGCAGAATGATGGCGAAGTAATTCGAAGTAATCGAGAATGGATCTGCACTTGATAAGGAAAATTCAATCACGTGGAAAATACTTTGAACCAGAGGTGGGCAAAATTTTTATTAAAAATTTCAACTAACGAATAAAAGTTGAGAAACATTATTCGTCATGTGTCGCATAACGTTGACCCGGGTTAACTTTATTCGACGAATAAAGTCCTCGGCGGTTGGAACGCGCGCCAGAAAATTATTTAACGTCGAATACAGAAGTTGAAGTGGAAAGATTTATTCGACGCTGACGTCGAAACGCTCGGCGAATAAACAAATTAACTTTATTCTTAAAATAATCTAAAGTTAAGGTAACTTCTACTTGATTCGTTATTTATATAATTTTTTATTTAATTAATGCCCAACTCTGCTTCGAACTGCAAAATAACTAAGTAGATTTCTATAATAGAATATTTATTTAGCAAGTTCATCTCATTTCCGTTCGATTGTACTAAGCAGAAGTTTTCTATACCTGATGATAATAATGTATGAGTAGAAGATAACACGAAACATAATTTATTGAAAGCAACATGAGGATAAAGTATGCTCCACTGAAAAAATAAAAAAACCGCATATTCTTCAACTCCATAGGTGCATTTATGCAAAGAGAAAGACGATTTTTAATGAAACCATTTCAAAACTGTCACCTTTATTACTTTTTATTAGAGCTCTTACTACCCGACCCGCCGGGTACCCGTGAGATACCCGACTACCCGGGTAAACAAAAATTACCCGGCTACCCGGGTAGACAAAAATTACCCGGGTATCCATGAGATACCCGAGTAAATTAGATGTGATGAGATAGTTGAGAATTTCGATTTGACAGCCGATCGTCTTTCGACTTTCGATCATTTTCGGCTAACATCAGTAATGAACGGAATAAACTTCAAGCAATTAAACATTTTATCACAATATTCATAATCTTAACGTGCACACACACATTCAATTGCTTGACGTTTATTCCGTTCATTACTGAGGTTAGCCGAAAATGATCGGAAGTCGAAAGACGATCGGCTGTCAAATCGATGATCATTTACCCGGGTAGTCGGGTATTCTACGGGTACCCGGGTAGCCGGGTAATTTTTGTCTACCCGGGGTCTCACCGGGTACCCGGATACCCGGGCCAAAAGAATAGCTCTACTTTTTATTGCCTTTCTTTCCACAAAAAAAAAGCGACGTAAGCTGTTCCAGTTGCACAGTCCTCTCCGCACGTACGACTATTATTTTCTATTTGCCCAATTCACGTGTTACAGTTACAGCAGAACGCACGGGCGTTGGTTATCCGAGAAATAAATATGGCACGCGCAAACAAACGAACCGTGTCGATGATCAAGTAATGAACCACGGCGCTAACACAGCTGATTACGTTAACAATCGCAACACGATTCGCTGCTTCGAAACGTTCTATGGAGTGTTTGCGATGGTTTCGATGCTAATTAGGTCGATTCATAGTGACGTGAAATTTCTCCTCGGCAGGTGGATGTATCTGGAACCGTGTAAAAGCCGCATTATGCAATTATCTTTCGTCGAGAAAAATATTTGCACACACTGCACGGGGCACAGGGTAGGTATAAAACGTTCGCGCGAATTCGGTGGAATTCGCGTAACACTAAACCCCGACGCGCGGCACAGTATTTCGAAAAGTTAAAGCTATCGAACGTGATCGTTTAAAAGCTCTGCGTGCCTCTAAATTCGTGTCTGTCGAAGCGTGCTTTGAAAGATTCACGCGCAGCCGCAGATTACTTCGCAGACACCAGACATCCAATTATAACAACTGCTGGCGTAAAAACAGACTGCTTTGCACGGCGATGATAGAAAAATTATACGACGCCGCCCGAAATGGGTGATAAAATCTGGATGACGGTGATTTCACGTGCAGAAATGAATTAAAAGCCTGGAATAAGCGTCGGGAAAAATTAAGGGAGGTAGTTAAATGCGTCGGAAACGATTATATATTAACGAAAGCAATTGTCGCTGGGGGGGATTTGTGAAGTCGAAAGATGAGTGTGTTAGATAGATTTTTAGAATTCAGTTTCTTAAACGTTCGTTGACAATCTGGGCATGAGTCACCCTTAAGCTGATTTTCACGCTCTGTGGCTTCTATATGCGAAATAAGTAGTTTTTTTCCAAAGCCTACTTACAAACTATTTTTTTCTCAAAATATTACCTCTGAACAACAACTCTGTAGATTTTTAGCTTCTAATATTGAAATTTGGAAGAGTTAGAATTTTTTGAATATTTTCCTCGTCTTTTCTCGAGATACGGTAATTTAGAATTTTTTTACAAAAACTGTGACAAAATTACAATCAACAAACTATTGGAATACATTTAAGAGACCCTAGATGAGAATGGCATTCGTTCAAAAAATGCTCTAGTTGATTGAAAAAACAGGTGTGTGCAACGAAGGATTAAAATGAAAAATTACGGCAGAAAAGTTTTATGCTGCACTTTCGATTCAATTTTGCACGCAGTGTTATCTTCTCCACTTTCTATAGATTTCCGAAGAAATTCTATCCGAGGAAACTTGCAATTATTATCAGAGCAACATAGCTGCAAGATAAATAAAATTTCCCAGAAGACATTCAGATGTGCGCCGAAATTTCGGAATTGTAAAATTGACGTTCTAAATTCGAGGAATCCAAAAGTATATCTCCAGAATTTCGGGCAACGATGCATCAAAAATTGGGGTGTTGAGGGAAATTCGAATAAAATATGCGACGAATTAAATCTGGAGAACGTATTTCCAACTTCGACTATCGCGCGCCTCGACGGTCGTGCAAGAAATAAAAGCGAAAATTGAGAGGATCTACTTTGCGCATGAAGAGAAACCCGCTGTCGACCCCTGGCAGCAGAAAAACGCCTTTCATTACAGGAGAATTAAATTAAATATGGAATTAAGACATTAGTAAGCTTGTGATAGCGCATTCCACTCCACTTCCCATGAAGCCAACGACTTGAATCGTGTTAAAGCTGAACAAACGCTTTAAACTGAATGGCATGGCGTTCCTTAAGATACGAGGGTCTCGTAAAAACCAGCATACATTTCTGCTGGCAAATAAGTAATACACCGGAAATGCGAGCTGAGAGAAACTTGCGCAAGACCTTCAAGGTCCACGTTAAATTTCCCGTGAAGTATAAGCTTTTACATAGCAAACTAGTGCGATTTAATATCACTGTACTTACTATTCGAATACCATGTATAACATTCCCTCCGAGCTGTAAGTTTCCAGCAACTCTACAATGTGGGGGTGCTTCAGCATGTGACATATCGTGGCCTCCCTTTTCAGATCTGCAACAGTCGCATTGTTTTCCACCGTTAGTTTCACATCTGCGCGACATATTCTATTTTTTAATACAATTCGCGCTAAAAGATGATACGACCAATGAAAACGTGACGGGGGAATATATACACCGCTCAAAACAATTAGAACCTCACGTGCTTTAAAAATGTCATCGAACTTCGAAAGCTACTCCTGTTAATCTGAGCAGAAAACTAAAGAAAAAAGAAACTAAAGATTTTAACTCCGTTGGGTAAAAATAAACATCGACTTGGAAAGTCTTCCATCATTCTTTCCCTTCCCCCGTTGTCGTCGAAGTGAGCATTATTTAGCGAAAGGTTTGTAAAAATAAACAGTCGTAACTCGGGCTAAAAGGAACCGAGAGTTCCATTCATTTGCAGTCCGAGGCTTCCTTCATAATTAAAATTTAAAGCCTGATTTTCGGCACACGCTATTTGAACACCGGCCACGTGTACCACTCGCATACGAGAAATGCCAGCAAACGCACGCTCTCGCCCCTTCTACTATTAACAGCAAGTGTTTTCCTACCGTAAAGAGTTGAATGACACGTTTCTTCACTTATCGTGGATATATGTCACGCGAGGAAGCTACCCAAGCCTTCCCTTCGCGATCAACACATCTATTATTATCGCGCAATCACACGAAACACACTGACTTTTGATCGTAGCAGAATGTTTCCGCCATGTGCAATTCCACTTAAAAAAAAAAGCATTTCGAGAATTAAATCGGGTTATTAGTTTCCAAGATGTGTATCGAGAAGCTTCAGCGTGACGCATGCTTTGCGTCACTCAAGCTTCGACTTTCGCCGCGATGTAGCAGCAACGAGACGTGGAAAATATTCTTGGAGAAAGCCCTTCCCCTTTACGCGGTCTAAATACTACTGACTGCGCGGTGCGATCGATTTTTAAGAAATATTTTGAAGGGATATTTCTGCTCATCTCGAAATTCCAAGTACAGAAAAAAATGTAGGCCAGTTGCCTGAAGGGGGAGGACTGGTTAGGGGTAGTTCAGACGCAGAGTTCTGACCTTTGTTGTGCAAGATTTATATGACAGGCTACGAACAGAGAAGTGTCACGGAGAGTTCTCTTTGTCGAGGCACACGCTGGTTTCTGAATTTCCTCTCTTCTCGCTGTATTTTTTAGGATCATCTGGCCAGTGTCTAGTGGGCAGCTTTATGGTGGCAAGAAACGATAAGTGACGGATAGCGTGCATGGAGAATAAACATACAAGGAGGAATTTCAGGCATTACCGCGTCGTAAATCTTACACATACATATATGTATCAGCAATCTGCTGGCCTACGTTTCTACTTGTACTTGCTCCACATTTTCTATGTATACTAGATTTCGGCACGACACTCCGGTCTGCGCCCAGCCGTTTCGTATTTAAACAACGTGTGCTGAGAGGCGGATTTTTGTGCTTCGATCGATACATGTTGAAAACGAAGCTTCAGACTGCAAAGCGACGATGAGATTTTTGATTTTCTTTGATACGAGAGATTCGCATGTTTCGGCTTGTCCCTTAGCTTGTAATGTGTGGTTAGGGAGACGCGGGGGTGATAGCTTTGCAATGTACACTGTATAGAATTAGGAAATGTGAAGTGTGGAATATTTTAGTGATTTAACAAATTTAATGCGGACCAGAAATTCGGCTGAAATGCTGGAAAATTTGCTGCAATTAGGGCGGGCAGAACGAGTAATCACTTGATACGAGCTAAATGTGGAACGAGAAGTATTTAACGTTAATTTTCTCAAAGTAGTCGCTCGTGGAATTGATTTACATCAGTTCTGTGACGTTCGAGCGCTTCTTGAAATTACGTTCCAACTATGACGCATTTTCATAATATTATTAACCCTTAAAGCGATGCATCGCCTTTTTGTCTATTATTAGAAATGTGCATCTCTTAGACGCGTAGGTATGTAAAAAGCACGATATTTATTTTTAGCCGTGCAAAAAATATGCATTACGAAGATCACACGTCTACGAAGTATTCTAACAATAGATGTCTTTGTATTGTGTGAAAATGGTTTCAGGAAACAGAGAAGAGTATGTAGGCGAGGCATCTCACTCCCCTGATAATAAACAATTTGTTGAGAATGTACATAATTGGTTTATTAAACTTGACCGTTTGAACACATCCTTCATGTAACATAGAAAAGTAAACTTCATACTTCCCCTAACAAGTAGGGTGGAAGGAAATCTGAAATGAGAATCTTTAATGAAACTGCTACTCAATTTGTAAGTGCTTCTAACGTTCTTGTTTAGCTGAATAATTTTTAGCCAAAACAATTTTCGCACAATGTACATGCGACATAATTCCAGTCAATTTTAGGCACTGTTATTTCCATTAATTTCAATTGCATTAATAAAACTCTACTAAATCTTTTTTTCTTATTTTATATTGAATTTCAATAACAATTCACTATTCCTTATTGAGGAATAATTCAATCCGTTATCCGAATAAAAGTATACCCAAGGCTTTCAGTTCCAGTCACGTATTTCAATGCCGCGTCTGACCATATACGGCCCGCTTTCACTTGCGTCCTTCCAGTGCGCTTCTTTCTCGCAATCTAAGCGTGCGGATCCATCGTACCCTTCCATATTGCGCAACACATACTATGAAGTACGGTATATAAACTGTGTAAAGCGGTTCTGACTACAAGTCGTTCGCGTAAAAACAATTGCAAAGAGATGTATAAATTTATCTCCAATGAAGATTCAGAAATTACACCAGCATTCAAACTGTTAAAAAGGAACTGAAATATTCCTTTCAGACACGTTCATATAATTCACATAACTTAGCCTCAAAAAAGGGATCCTTCCCGGATAATTCCTTCCAAAGAAATTGGTTAAGGGGTAACACCACTCGAGAGGCACAAAAAAGACCTAAATTTGACAATTTATTTTGGAAGTATGACAAACGGAATAGAATTTCTTTTCAGGGGGTTTATTTAATACATATTGAAGTACGAAAAACAATTTTTTAATTGTCATTTTTATACAAAATGGTGGCGATAGAGCCCGTCGTCGAAAACAGTATTTTTTAAAACACCGCCACGGGAGGACGGATTTCTCGGCATGTATGAGTCGTGGAACAAAATACCAAAAAAAATTATAATCTATATACAATTGGCTTTGGAAGTACGTAGGATTTTTTTTTTATCAATTTTTGTGGACGTGGTGCACTTTTTAAGGAATGAATCGATCTTTTGCCCTAAAAATGAGTATTAAATTTTTTATAAAAGAAAAAGTTTACATTCGATCAAAAAACGGCTACGTACTTCCAAAGAGAATATTGTTGTGAAGCTACTGTGAAAATTTCTAATCGATCCATGCAATACTCTCCGAGAAATCCGTCCTCCCAGTTTGAAAGAAGTGGTTTCGACGACGGGCTCTGTCGCCGCCATTTTGTATGAAAATGACAATAAAAAAATTGTTTTTCGTACTTCAATATGTGTTAAATAAACCCTCTGAAAAGAAATTCTATTCCGTTTGTCATACTCCCAAAATAAATTGTCAAATTTAGGTATCTTTTTCCGCCTCTCGAGTGGTGTTACCCCTTAAATGCTTCATACGACTGTTACATAAAAAATCAAACCTCTCATTTCTCATTTTCCGTTTCAAGAACGGTGGCTAAGGGACAAGCAACTTTCGCTAAAATCTCATAATCAAATCCAGATACAGACTTCTTCGTCCGCGGTACAAGAATCCCAGCTTCCCACAGTTAAACATTAAAATGAATCCCCAGCTACCCGAACATAAACGTTACATTAAACCCCGCTATCGATCGTTCAACCCCCAAGGAAGATTTCCGCGCGAAGACCATTCCAAATCTATATTCGTCCACCCCATTCGTCACCATTAACCTATCCCCTTGCGTCCGCTTAAACAAACAGAGCCCTCCGTTTCGCTGATCTTCAAACGAAACTTTCCAATAACGATCCCGGGATTTACAGTTCATTTCTGGAATCCCTCGTACGTGCCCCACATTAAGGGCCCCGGCATACGTCCGTGACAACGAAACCAATTCCGTTTCAATTGCACAATGGGTGGCACGAATTCGCGGCTCGAAACCACGTAAGTACGTATGCAGCGTGTAAAAGAGAATAGGCAAACACAGGGCCGACCACAAGGGAATACGTTATGTGTCGAACTGGCTGGCGGAAATTAATGGCGGAACAGCACGTGCGCGCGTGTTCCGGTTTCCCCGCGGACTCACCGTTCGTACTTAGACCCGGGCTGGAGGTGAACTTCGCCACGTCCACGATTTTCACTGCGAACGTCTGGCCCGTCTGCCGGTGAATGCATTTCCGCACAACACTGAACGGCCCCCTGTAACAGGCAGAAAGAAAAGGGGCCAGTGACAATAATCACGACGCCGGGGCGCTGTTTCGATCATTTATGCTTCATTATGCAGCCATAAACGCGGCCGCGGTGTGGCCAGGCTTAGGCGGAGAAGCCAGCCGGTGAGCTCTGCTGAGCCCGATAACGGGCCCGGGTAATTCGTCCAACGTTCATCACACGCGTATTCATCGAATTCGCGGGAAGCCATAATGCGGTGAATGATCTCTCTGGTGATCAAGCCAGCCCGCATTCAGCCGATTCAATTAGCCTGCCCCGTAAGATATCTCCAACGGAGGAAGGCTGGACGGGGTCAGTACGTGAAAAGGAAGAGTGCACGGAGTATTGACGTTAGTCGAAATGGCGCAAAGTAAAGGGAAACTGCCAGCTTCAGGTGCTGGGAAATTTCTGTCAAGAAAGCGAGTCACCTTAACCTTGATCTGGTGACGGTTTCTTAGGAATAAGGGAGATGATGAATAATCAAAGGTGACCGTTACATTATTTACTGAATATTCCTCGACCCCTTGTACAAATTGGAACGTTGAACTATCACCGACTTTCGCTAAATTATCTGACAGGAGAGATCTATTTTGTTACATTCCGGAAGGCACCGCCGACGCGTCAAAATGCTATACCTAAGGGAATGAAAATGGATGCCTCGAGAATTCGTGTATACGTGTAATCTTCGTGGAGCTCAGAGCTTTCACTCTTTCAGCGCTCCGTTCTACTGGCGCTGAACGAATTATGGGAAACGACGTCTTCAGTCTTTACCGGTTACAAGCTCTTCTATAGGACAATGTATAACCTCAGAAAGAGTCTGCAAAGCGGCTTACTCGCGAGCATGACCCACTTTTTACAAGAAATTATCGACACGTTGTTATCCCTTAGATCAATTAATGTACAACATTCTGCTACTCGAAACTCGACCTCTGCCGTCGGTACTTTGCCATAAAATAATCAATTTTGTCACTTCTCTGCGAGAACTCGTTGTGGGAATTTTAATACTTTTTATTCATATTGGTATCGGTATTTAGTTGGACAGTGTATTTATCTAAATTCGTGCACGTGAATTTTACGTAATAAAGCTGATGTTGGATGAAATAACAAGTACGAAATATTTCTTCGCGAGCATCTATACAACCGTGACGTTTAAGAGAAATATACCTGGGATTACTAGTGCATGTAGCAACTGTCATAAAATCCAATATGGAGCTAAACTCGACATTGGCCCGGATGGAACGAAATATAATGTCGAGTTCATCTCGACATGGGACCGCAGAAGGTTAATAACTGAAGCTTAACCTTTCAGTGATGGCCTCCATGCTCGTTGTATAGGCTCCCGTTTCCACACACGAATAGTTACGAATAGTGATAAGAATTTTCAGCTGTATTACTCTAAGATAAACGGTCAGGGCTGAGAAGAATAAGAGAAGTACTATTTAATAAGAAGGAACTAACGTAAATGGTACTAGTATTATCAGACATATTAGTATGTGATTGTTTAACAATAAATATATCGAATTAACACGTGAAGATATTCGTGCGAGTTATGGAGTTCTGCAAACGTTGGTATTTTTACTTTCTTTAATTAGGTTAATTCTTAAGCATAAAGCGAATATTTGTAACAAAATTATACTGGAAAGTAGTTTTTGTCCATTGTGTTTATTATTATTAGTGTCTGTTTGTTGAAATCATTAGATAAAAAGCTGGTATGCATTTGTTTTCGGTAACTTAATAATGGAGAAAATAAATGATCTATTAAATTTTTATATAGGTGCATCTCGTGTACTTTTTCAGAATGTCTTTTTTCGCTACTTTGCAATCGTTTTCGTTTCTCTGCCTCTTACATTTTCCTGTATCCGCTTTCCGGCAGCTAAAACTCCCTTTTTTCGTGTCTTTCCTTTTGGATAGAAATTTATGCTCCGGTTCTTCTACTCTCTTCATCCTTATTTTCTTCTTCACTTTTCCCCTTTTCCTTCAATTTATGGTATATTTGAGATTCCTCAAACGATACTATCCATGCTTCTTCGTATTAATATTATTAACGCTTATCAAACTCGTTGATTAATTGCATTATGGTTTTTGAAAACGTGAGCTGCAAAAATGACCCCTTACTGGCACAGGCTTCTGAATTTTCTAAAACTTATCTACCCAAATTTCTATTGTTTCTATTTAACTATTACTAAGTAGTGTTTTTTCATTAATTACACCGTACCATCACCACTTGATTTATTTTATTCAAAAACATATCGATGATCCGGAAATGTCCCCGGAAATAATTTAGATAGAATCTCATTTTTATGACCACGTTTATCCCCTCGAACTATGCAATTGTTCCCCAAATCATCTTCTCTCATCGTCAAATGCAATAGTGATACCCCAGGTATTCCACCTCAACAGGAGACTCTATATTCTATAAGATAATCCTGGTAACGAGGAAATAAATATGTGCACGCAAGCAACGTGCAGAATAATGTGTGCACATCGGTGTGAGAACGAACAGTTTATGGAGCCAACACAGATATAGGCGTCGATTTGTTTTGATACATGGGCGGATTAATGCACGCCGCGTATGGTGACAAGCGGACATTCCTTCTAATGCTTCCGACGACACGCGCCAGCATTCGCGTGCGCGTGGCCACAGTTCATTGGCATTTTCGCGAGCGTTATCTACCTTACAGCAGCACACCACCTTACACACACGCAGCACAGCACTAACTTTCATCAATCACGCATCATCTGATCAATATCCTTCGTACGTAACACACCGTCCAATATAGTGCCTCGCAGAGACATGACGATGAACCTGAGACCCACTTAAGTGGCTTGGAAAGCGATACCCTTGAGGGTACAAGCCTCGTTAGAGGGTCATACTTATTTCATCGCATTCCCACACATCCCAGGTCCTTAAAGTATTACTCGCTATCCAAAGACTATGCTCGTTAAGCCTGCAACCTCTCGATAAATAATATAGCTACATATACCCGGGTGCCACTGATTCCACCATCTTGTTGCCTTCATAACATCACCGTATCTCTATAAGGCGCTACATAGTCTTCAATGTATCCTGTAAGAATGTACTTGTTGTTGCCATGAAGACAATAAGTGCTAAGTTTTGGTGGTCAGATTCTGATTACAGAAATCAGTACCACTGTCTGCAAAACGAATCAACTCTTTCTATATTGATTTCCCCCGCTCGCGACGTTGTGCCGTTTTGCTCTACGATACCTTCTTCAAAGGGAGGTTCCAGTCGAGAGATGTCGAAAAATCATCTGTGTGTCTAAATAGATTTTTTTGATATTAGAATAACTCCTCAAGTAAAATCCTTTCACGTAAAACTTTAAACGCGCGTTTCTCTAAATAGTGTCCTTTAAATTGGTGGGATTAATATCTCGAAGGGTTGTTCACCGATTCGATTGAAACGTTTTTTATTTTGAAGAATATGCTTTTCGCGGGGGCAGACCTCTGACATTTGCAATTTTTGAAAATTTGTAGTTTTCAAAGGCGTTGGAAGGACGAGAAGCGCGGGGAAAAGTGATTTCAAATTTCACGCGTCGATTTTATCACAAAATGTCATTTTTTGGCATTTTTAAAGGTTTCCTTCCTATAGAATTTCATGCCCTTTAATAATCTGGCATTCATTTTTATTTCATGCTAGTGGTTTAGGTGCTACACGCCCCACCGTGTTGGAAGAGTTTTGTGATGTCTCGACTTCAAGAACTCCCCGGCGCCATTTTCAATGATTAATTAGAAAAATATATATATATTTCCACAGTTTAAGACGTACTTAATACAATGCAAAAAGTCGCACTAAATTATCGGCGGTAGTTTTCCTTTAATTAATTCCTAAAGATCGTCTATTTTTGTGGGCTCTAGACCGGAACCTCCCCGTAACTAATTTGAGTGTATTTCACGCTGTGCGTTACACGTTTGAAAACACACGTTTGCATGGAACAAATATACATTGAAACCGTGTAGGCAATGCTTTCTGCTTGATTCACTTCAATGTAGAAATGCTAATATTGGCGCAAATCACAATGATAACTTTAGGTGCCCCGCCATTTTCAATGCATCTCAGCATTCGCATCTTAAACTACTGACAGGATTATTTCTGGCTAGCTGGCCAAATGATAGACGATGCGTTGCTAGCTAGCCCGCGGCGGAAACAGATAAAATGGCAACAGGATTAATTCAATATGTTGAAGAGATCTATTGAAGGCAGGAACGGTATTCCAATCGCTGAAGCGAGCCCCGAAATCTTGCGGATATGTGTTGTTTATGAGTTTCTCTAATAATTCGATTTATCAAGTTCAATTTCCCATTCCCCTTGTTTCCCGTTCGCGAGTATCGAGTCCGCCGCGTCTACATGCGTCCAATAATGCGGAAACAACTAAACTATAGAGGTGGAGCATTAATATCGATGGAGCCCGACTTTAACGATGCACTTTGACACAAATTGCTGTCACCGTCTTCGCGTAGTTAATACGTGCCACTTAATTCCACCAAGCACGTCACTTTTTACATAGCGCCAGAGTCAACTGTTGGAGCAATATTGCAGTGACTCTCATGATCGACGTTTTATGTACTTATAACTAGCAAACTACCCCCGCGTTCCGCTTCGGGCCCAACAAGGGAACACCGCGGACGCGCACTCACCGATTGGAACGCAACTTTGTGGGTTTATAGAGTGACACAAGTCAAGAACATCGGTGTGTTTCATTAGGGCCCGTTCGCCGTTTAAGGGGGTGAAAACTAACCTCAAAGTCAAATAGGCACTTCCACTTTTTCGCGTGTAGCTCCCAAACTACAACAGACAGAAAAAAATGTTTCAAACAAAAGTTTAATGGTGCAACGAGCACTGCAAACTGGCGTTAACAAAATTTTGAAAAGAGTTTAAAAAAAAAATACCTGAACGAAAAAACACTTTTATCAAAATTCTGTTAACGTAAGTTTGCAGTGTTCATTGCACCATTAAACTTTTGTTTGAAACATGTTTTACTGTCTGTTGTAGTTTGGGAGTTATACGCGAAAAGGTGGAAGTGCCTATTTAACTTTGAGGTTAGTTTTCACCACCTTAAAGGGCGATAAGGCCCGAATGAAACTCGCCGTTGTTCTTGTCTTGTGTCACTCTATAAACCCACAAAGTTGCGTTCCAATCGGTGAGTGCGGGATCGCGGTGTTCTCTTGTAAGAGATAGGTTTTCAATCCATGAAAACACATTTCACTCCTTTGCACTCATTTTCACCACCCCCTAGGGGAAGATTAGGGCAACATCCTGAAATTGGATTTTAGGCATTTATGTGGGTAACCTTTTGAAATAAAAACGAAGTTGATATCTAATCGGGCCTAAGAAATAATGAGTCCGGCAAAACATATTTAACCCCTTTTTACCCCCTTCGGGTTGGAATTTAAAAAAATCCCTTCTTATCGAGCACCTACGTCGCAAATCAGTGACACAACGATTATATAAGCATAGAAGAATATATTGAACTTCAGATATAACTAACAAAAATTTTCAATATTACAATTCGAAAGATTCGTTTCTAGACACCTCTTCCATACGATTTAAATTCTCTTCGAAGTATATTTGCTTAATAACAAAAGCTTGAATGGCAAGCAATAATTGGGTATTAGTTGTTGCCTCGTTCCCTACATTTTCTTCCATAATGAAGGCTTATTTATGAACTTACAATTACAATTCAACTGTATCGAAGATAAGGTTATTGATTAGAATTGTCATGTTAATGATAACGATGTGGTTCAACTGTTTCCAAACCGTTCAGACTGAACACACAAATTGCATCGGTGGACGCGTCAAGTTCAATTACCGCTGTCTGACCTTCCTTTTATAGGTTAAGTTAAGGTGGGGTCAAGAACGCTAATTTCCGACGCCAGGGTGAGCATACTTTTCAACTGCATTCCATTTATGGAAAAATCAAATGATCAGATTGATTTCCCAGTTGTCCAAAGGTTTGCAATACATCGCGGAAGACATACAAAAGGGCAATTAGATTTTTACAGCTTGGCTTTTATAACCAGATATAGAAGCCTTTAAAGTTCTTGTAAAGATCCACACGTTTAATGCTGACATTCTAGTTATTCCCATAATTGTATTATTATGTTATTGGAGTCTAGCGAATTAACACGCTACGATGATACGAGCGAAACGTGCACCCCGTGTCTGAAATAAAGTTTCTGGACAGCTTCCGGATTCTGTGCGAGAAAAATGGAAGAAAAACTAAGTGACACGGTGTCCCATCTCCTTTTCTCAACCTACGTAACCACGTCGTCTCCTTAACGCGATGGCTAAATATCGATATCGCGTCCAAAAAGCCTGAATACACCTGAGCATCCAATTTTTATTCCGTTAAGCTACGGTTCACCGTATGTATACACCGCGCTATATGGAACAGTACCATGTAGTATGAGGCGCCTCTTCGATATGTGTTGCCCTTGATAAGTGCTTTTCAAACCTGTTCAAGTACTTTAAACACGTTCTACGTCGCAAAGTTCGCGAGCAAGAACTTGGCTTTGGCACCCTTTTACATGAGAGACTTATATAGCTGACCTCTGGTATCTAGGATGGATGTGTTCACTTGACAGAGACAGAACTAGCTTAAAGATGATCGAGAGACGTAAGAAATGTGTCCTAAAGGGACTTAACAAAATGGTTACCTAAAGGCACCAAGAGACGCAGAAACACAGTGTCCTGTTTGCACTGTTCGAAACCGGATTATTGTATTAAATGAAATAAGTAGGTACGTGATAAAAGTACTAATTAGGGTTGAGATATTAGAAAAATAGTCTACGTTCATAATTCTCTTCAAGAAAGCACTTTAAATGCTGTATGTGGCACACCCCACTCGTCATAAGGTGAAGCTAAAGAGGGTCTTTTTAAAAAAAGTTAGCTCTGGAGGAAAGAAACGAGAAAGACTGCGTGTAGCTGGCAACTGTAAAATATTAAATTCACCAAGATATATTCAAAATGCTGGTTAACGGGACCCTTGTTTTATTGCTCTTTCCCACCCCGTTTTTTATGCTTATTTGCATGCATCCTTCCTCACACCTCGCTTAATTTACGCTTTCGCTACGTCCCTGTTTTCCTTCTCCGGCAGGCGAATATAACTGAATTAAGGAAAACTCTAGTACTTGGATTTAAAGCAACATCCTTGAAGTTGAGTAATAAGATGATTTGCAACTAATATTGCGTGTTCACGAATAGCGTCTCATCGTACTCCCGATCTATAACCTTTCGCCATATTTTCTTAACTTGGAAACCTTCGTTTTTCTTCGCGAGGGATTTAGAAGCACGTACTTGTCGTCGCTGTTCATGTTCTTAAATGACTTCTTATCACACCATTTCTTATCAAGGAGATCGTATAAATCGTGGTGGAGTATGTGGCGAGCACGTTGAGTGGTTTAATAAGTCCCGGCTAGGTTGCAATAATTTCCGCGAAGTCCTGAAAGGACTCCGAGGTCTGGTGATGTCATAATGAAAAGCGATTTCTTTCCCCGTCACTAATTACGGCCATATTTCTTCCGCTGCCGAAGCGAATTGATTTAATTTCGGGCAATATTTTTTATATTAATGGTCTGACTTTCCAATAGCGCTTCATACTGAAGGAAGCCTTTTCAATTGTATTATACACACGCGGAATATTTTCTTGCTGAGCAATTCAGTGTTCAAGCTGCTTCGTAATCACTCTCCTGGGTTAGATCAATGTTTTTCCCTTTATAAACAGTATGCCAGTAATCTCACTTTGTTATTAATTCAGTCAAGATTTACAAGTGTCTTCAAGATTTGCTCTTACGAGCAAAGTTTTAAAATAAATTTTCTAAAAATTCAAAGTTTCTTTCGACTTATCTCATACTCCTTCTCTTGCAAATGAAGGATTTCAACAGTGTCTTTCATTTAAAACAAGATTAGTTTGCAGTTTAAGTTTAAGGTTATCCCTTTACTGCAATAAATCAGAACTACTGGGACCTGTCAAATTTTCTTACGCCAGTACTCCCATTTAATTAACTGAGTTATACAAATGAATAAGATCCCAATGAATTGCTTCTACCACTGAGCATTTCCACAGAATGCTTAGCAAATTCCATTTTAAAACAGCAATTACGAAGAAGCAGATAAATCAATGCGAATATCCCTTGCCTTCACCAAGGAGTGCGATGAGCGTGATTACGGAGAATTCCTCTTTGCCGTCGAAATACCCGCACAAACGAGGTATGGCTTGCAAAATGTGCGCCCCAAGCTTATCTACAAAATGGACCGTTACCCCATCGGTTCGTCTCTATGGAAAACTCATATCCCAAGCGAGCACAGTTCAAAGTTCAAAGTTTATTCACTGCGTCTGCATCTTGGAGACAATGGGGCGCGGGTTCGCGTCTAGAAAGATCTTTTTCCTCGATGTCAGGAAGAGTAACTTGATTTCAGCGAGTCAATCTTACTGCCACTTCTGAGTTTGAGTGGATCGAACTTTCTCACTTCAGCATCCCCGGCTATACGCCCACGCCGACCTAACTCTGAACTCCGTCTGCCTTTGTGCTCGGGACCAAAGTATATTTCATCCTCGACGTACATTAAACACGACAATGCGCAATAATTCGTGGGAATGTCGACAACCTTGGACCTCTGGCCATCGCTTCATCGACGGTTTTAAAATATCCATGGACGAATATATTGATACCCTTCGGGCATTAATCAGCGAGATTTTAATCAATAATCCTTGAATTTAGATTACAAGCGGAGGAAATGCAAAAACGTTATTAACGAAGTTTTCCTGGTGTTGTTCTTCTACTAATGTAATTTTCATTCGAGAATTATTAATAAAATTTCCTCCCCTATTTATTTGGCTAATGAAAGGAACACACTTTTTTATAGGCACACAGACGCCATCGACGGGAGTAATAATACATATTCTCTCTTCATTTGAAACGAAAATACTTGAGGAAATGCTATGGCCATTTTTGAACATTCAAATGGAAATTAATATTTTGCAACCTCACGAACAAAGGGACAACCCTTATTCGGACAATATTTCAAAATGTGCAAAGTGGATTTTATAACCATTCGGATGAAATTCTAGTAGTATGTTTCGATTTATTTACATATCTGTCTCTGCAGACTGCACTGTCCAGTAAACCCATTTCCCTGATTAAAGCTATGATAAATATTGTAGTTACGTGTGTACACTGTAGCACGGAGGACTGCAAATTTACTTTCAATTTCTGAACGAGTTGTGAAATAACCCCACAATACAATACACCGCAGGCTACTCTCTTAACTACAGTCGCTCGTTGTTGCTGAAAGAGCTACAGAACTTTGTATTACCTAGTAACTGTAAATGTATGAAAACCATAAACAACCTATAAATAGCCAACGAAATTCTTCAGCATGAAATAAAGTTTTCCCTCTACTTTGTCTCCAACTGCTTGAATCACACTCAAACACATCACATGCTTGCAGGAAGCTACGATTATGTGAAGGAACAAGAAAAGGGGAGGTTCCTCCGCAAAGGCATACACATTGCGCGTACAATATAACAGTTAAAGGCGGAATATTCTAGAAATCACTAACGACACTTTAAACATTCTCATAAACTCCTATATTAAGCTAATCCAGCCTAGACTAGTTTATAGCCACTCGACTAGTCTCTAACTAGATCGCTCTAGCCTGGTCTAGCTGGACGTATGTAGGGTTGGCTGGAACGAAACGCGACGCCGAGTCCAAGTCGACATTGGATCGCAAGGGGTTAATAGTGTTCGCACGATAATTCCGAGAATACTGACGTTGGATGCGGTAGTTGCTTTGATATAACCACATTAGCCACCACAATGTACAAGCTACGAGAACTCGAGCGGTTGAAAGGGAGGTACTTGACAAATCTAACTATTGACACAGTTCTGGGGTATCACGATTCGATGGAAGTGATTGATGGAAAACAGAAACTCGCTGACGTATGTATATTGGTTTTTATGTTAGCTGCTGTTGTACACTGTATTTCGAACGTTATTTCAACAATTGGCATTGTGCATTTTCGTGTTCTGTGATGGGACATGATGTAAAACGTGCACTATATTAATTCTTGATTTTAGTATATTCTTCTTGGAAACTGCCACTTATAAATTTCCTTTTGGACTTAAATTGAAATTTATGATCCATTGGTTATAGGTTTGCGTAGCATTAATGGCACAGTTAATAGTAATTTGGGACGGTATAGTTAACAGTCAACTGTGGAGCCAAGATAGAACATAATTGACCCTCGACCGGCAGTGTATAGGTCCTTTCGGACCCAGGCGTAACGCCACCAAGCGTAATATTGAATAGTAATAGCAACAGACACCCAAACTACCCGTGTAGCCTTAGAACCTGAGTTTCAAGGTGTCCTTTACGTTATAAAATACCTTTTTAAATTTTCTTTAACAAAAGCTCAATGTAGGATGAAGTACTAAACTGTAAATTGGTCGTTACGTGACAGAATTGTGCTCAGCCGAGCACCTATGTTGTAAAAGAATAAGGGGTAGTTTTGGGGAAATGAAGTCCAGAATATTGTTCACAGAATGTGTCATGAATTCCAAGCCAACGGTGTCATGCCGTATCGTCTCGCAAAGAACGATTAATTAAGATCAATAGCACTTGCATCTGTTTCTATGAAGCATC
Source organism: Andrena fulva (assembly GCA_946251845.1). Lineage (NCBI taxonomy): Eukaryota > Metazoa > Arthropoda > Insecta > Hymenoptera > Andrenidae > Andrena > Andrena fulva. The sequence continues at coordinate 50,766,933 of OX276329.1, read as the reverse complement.
ATCCCACTTCATCTTATCTCCGCTAATAATTGGCCTAATGCCAACGAGAAGTCATAGGAAATGGACGGCACGTTTACAGTCTTAGCAGTTAATGACTTATTAGTGGAGGAATGATATCGATTGGCAGGGAATAATGCCGAGATATTTCGTTACAAGACTATCTGCACTCGAGGAAGCAATCCTCTTAGTAACTAATATTTCCCATTCACTTTAATACCCCCGCTTAGGAGAGCAATCAGACTACTTCGATACCATCAGCTGTTCGCAGCAACGTTCATTATGAAATGCTGCAAATGAAATTCAGAAACCACAAAGCGAAGGTGCTTGAAAAAATTCGAGATAGTAGGAGCAAACGATTTTAAGGTAAATCTCATATCCTCTCATCCCCTGCTTCGTTTCTTCTCTAATAATGCCATTTGACCCATTGGAAGGAAAATATAGAAATCCATAATCATAAAGCAGGAATTGAAGAGTCCTTGTAGAAAACACTGTAAGTGCCAAAAATCAAATTCTATACTATAGTATTACCATTGGCACGTAGAACATTTTCTGATAAAATTTTTTTTCAAATTTGGCTCTTAGTGTTTTCTACAAGGACTCTTCAATTGTAAAATTTACTATCGTTTTTATTAGATATTACATTTTAGACACCACTTTATTTCTTGGAAAGTGGGATTGATGATATACTGGGATTCCTACACTGCCAAATACCACATCTACAGAGCCGTCCATTAGTTATCGGAAACCATTAATGACTGTGTTCTTATTTAGAGTATTAGTGTCTAAATATTAATGGTACCATTTAATAACAGCTTCATATAGGTAGCTATGATAAAAGGAAATTATAGAAGCAATCTGAAAGGTACTATTTATGTAAAAAAATGCACATCTTTTCGAAAATAAGTGTCCAATGACTTATGGACGATAAGGTATATAATTCGGTGTAGGTAATTTTGAAAGTTTTGTTTCTTAAAAAAAGAAACCTAGAAAGTTTTCCTCTCGTTAGAAATAATGTACACACAACACTCATGCATCTCACTCAAGAATAAGCCCATCAATTATTTCCAAAGTGTTCCATTATAAAAAACTACCAATAGGTAAAAAAACTCACATTAATATTAAGAACGAATTCACACAACACAGGCAGAATATCACAGCTATTTAAACACGAAACACACTAGGTACTATAGAGTCAAACCGAATACTAATAAATCAGTCAGTGTCTCTTACACTCGTTAAACATACCATCTTCTACTTCCATGTGTTCACTCTAACATCTATTTAATTCTCTCTTTATGAACCCATCAGATTGTCGCTGTAAAATTCCCGTATATACCATTGCGTCACTCGCCATTCATCACTACTCACTCACTATCTAAGTCAACCTCGGGTGCACGATAAGCTATCGGGAGAACAAGGATGCAACGCGAGGTTGAGCCCCTATCAGATCACCGACTTGATGCCGCAACAGTCATTGTTAGGTGTCACTGATCTAGACACTCTTGGGCAATGTGGCTGTGCCTCGCAACTATACTGTCTACACCACAGGCCAATGTGATACAGTCGGATTGATATGGGTTACGCCAGGTGTTACCGTCACCGACTGCGTCGCGTCATGACTCATTCAGAGTGCGAGCGTCCCGGAGGTTTTCACGTTACTGGCCAATTTTTGAACGGGTTTTTTTTGCGCGCGGCATCGGTTGCACACATATCGAGATGTAGGATGCTCCACAAGTTAAGCACCTTTGATGGCGACTTTACACCTGGCGATCCCATTGGTCCGCCTAAAAGGTCGTTCCGAGGTTTGTACCAATTCCCTTTTAAGGGCAATCACGAATTCCTGGTATTATAGGCGGTAAATTCCAGGATGGAACCACTACTGTCACTGACCCACCGTCTAAGGGTAGCGGTTTATGACGCTGCCTGCCGAAATCCAGGACACGCATCTAACTGGTGTCGCCGATATCGCATGGGTGACATTTACGTTCTATTTCTCTCAAATTCACCTGGACTTGAAATGGAAGAATTATATTTTGCCGGTTCGGCTTTGAAGTATGATAGTCTTCAACTATTCTGACACAAGTCGATAGTTTAATTATCTTCTGTGATCGTTCGATTCGATTTCGATTCCTTCAGAGGTTACACATGCTTTTCACTGTATGGTAGTTACTTCTTCCACATGCTCCTCGACAATTCCAAAGAAGAGCATGGAAATACATTTTCTTTGAAGGATCCGTGCTAATTAAATAACGGGAGTATGTTTGACGGTTTGGTCTAGGCAAACTGTTTCACCGTATCGGAATAATTTCCCTTGCACGCAGGACCTATTACGCACTTTCAAAATCTGACTCTTGAATAGTACTGCACTATTTACCGTACAGAGTATATGAAATGTAAATTCACTGTCAGATATTCCGTCTGAACGTCGGGTAAATATTTCTGGTAGTAACTTTAGTTCCTGAGTGAATTGACTTTGAAGATGTCAGAACATCAAGGTACGTATCTAAAAATATGGCTGAAGATAACACGGCCAGACGCCCCAAATTGTACGAGGCACTCCTGTACTTGACATATTCGATCCATACTAATAACTCGTCCAAAAAATGTTCCAGATTTTTAATATTTCGCAGACAGCTACACACTTATTGTCGGTTTTAACATAAGAAAGATTTATTAATGTCTATAATCGCTTTCACCGCCATTAAGATTTTCGCGCACGTTGTTTCACACCGAATGTTTGTGAAACTGGTCAGGCTAACGCACAATAAAACTGCACCATCTCCAACAAGTCTGCAGTGGGCCATTGTCCACAATTAAATTCAAGGACGGATTCCAGCAGCAAGAATTTACTCTGACTTCTCCGAAAACGTGTGCACACGGCCAGTGTACAAACGGCTATCCGCTACTGATTTACCAGGGGGGGGGGGGGGGGGGGGGAGTAAAAGTAGGGCAAGCATCGTAAAAGAAGTGCAAACCAAGTTTTGCGTCCCACCTTGTATACGCCAGCATTAAGATTTAGCTGTGCAACGGTATTTCGCGTATTTCTTGGAGCACTCAGGCATCCATTATACGGAGATAGGGAAGATGCGTGGCAACCCTGTAACAATTTTCCTGCATTTTCGACGTGGAATGTGCTTCCATTCTACTTGATCAACGTCAATCCTCAAATATTAAATCTCCATTTAATATTCTCCGGTTAATTCGTTCCTCTAAGTGCGACCAGGAGAAGAGAGAGAGAGAGAGAATCAGGAATGAGTCGACGCCCTTCGTTTATCGTACGGAACTGTTAAGAGAAAACTTGGAAATAGCGTGTTCGTTGCAGAATTTTATAACAAGGAAACTCTTAACACGCGCCAGTCGACTAAACTTATAAATTACACGTTATCGATAAAAATGAAATGCCTGGAACGCCAGTCATGCAATTTGAAACATTTTTCATGTTCAAATTATAATGAAACGCTCAAGAGCATCGTGCATGGCGCCACTCGTATTTTACTACGGGCTGGTTTTATACGCTGATATTTTTATTACATTTCATCGTGCGGACATTTCAATAAACACTTATACAGGGTTTTTCCATATGCAGATGAAGTGCGTTTCTGTATTGTAGATTACGGGGAAATATTGAATGTTGATCGAAATCACGGTTCTATTAATCAAACGTCAGTTATTATTAAAAGAAGATTACGGTATAAATTATAAACATCCTCACTGGTTGTTCTGCGCTTCCTCCCTCTCAACATTTTAGCGTTTGTTGATAGTATTACACACTTCTCAATTTGGGCGCACGAATTATTGCTTATTTCGTAATTGTGACGAATTTTCCGGACAAAAATTAAAAAAAATATTGAAGGCTAAGTGACTTTATTTTCATAATTGAAGCATATGAAAGTCAGGGAGACATAGCTGTTATTACTGGATGAATTGAGCAAGCTTTAACTTCATTTGTACGGGAAAGAGTAAGGACAGTGAACTCGACATCACTTGTTACAATCATTTCTCACTGAATCATCCATATAATCTTTTATGATATTTTAGAAAGTTTTTCTATTAAAAGACTGAACGCAGTAAATTTTGGTTACTGTATGCGAAAGATGCAATTAAAAATATGCGATGTACATACGACTGGTTCAAGTACAAAATTTAATTCAGAACATTTATTACCGAATAGTTGGAATACTAGCTTTGACTGGTAAAATTAAAATAGTATCAGATCATGTTGTGATCCTGTAACAAATTACAGAAAGATTCCCGCTTTTGTTGAATTATTATATGCAGATATATAAATTTATTCAATTGTGGGTTTCGTTATAAATTATTTGTCTTGGCGGCAGTTTTTCATATAGTCCATAAATAATATTTGCAACCAAACTTAGTTATTTCGTCCAAAATTATTATTTTTACAATTCCTGTTTTATACTGCCTGTCATAAACCGTATTATATTTTAACAATGACTATGGTTTTACTTGACAATAAACGTTTTAAAATTATCGATTTCATTCCATTTCAACAACAATCAAGTGAATTTTTCGAAAGTTTATATCAATTTATTACTGCGTTGCGAGCAACACCTTGTTCAAGTTTCATTTCATTATATGTAACAGTACGTAGAATGGTATCACTGTAGATGTTTCTCTAATAAAAAGAATTGCACGATTTACTACTAGTAAAGGTGCATACTATCAGCTATTTGTTTTATCATATTTATCCATTGGCTATAGCGATGTACCGCTGGTTTTATCAATTCTGCTCCAGTTACGATGTAAAGTGAACGCATACGCACGATAAAGTGATAATATTTATTATCAATCATTATAAGAATATTTATTTCATATCCTTCGCGACAGTTTGCGAAAGTACATTACTCTGTAACAGTCTGGCGAATAATGTGTGGAGTTAGAATTTCAGATTCGATGTGTTACGTAAACGTGGGTTATTGAAAGGGTTAAATCAATTGGATGAAAAGAAACAGAAACGAAACATAATGGCAGTGATTTATTTATTGGTTTATTACAAAAGGGATGGATCGTGTGACTACATGGAATTGACGAAAAGCAGAGACTAGGAAGAAAATTTGTACGAACAGCACAGCACGCAGATCGGCTTCCTTACTAGACCCACATCTTCCCCCTAACTTTCCGTTGTTACCCATTTGCCCGTTTTGAGTCAACATGTATACGTCATCGTTCGTACACGCGGTGCATGCTTCAGTGCGCGCGCGCACGATCCCCCGTCCGTCCGCCTAAACGTGAGCACGCGCAGCGTACATGTACACACATCTATGAACCAGCCAAGAGAGAGGCATACACACACAGGACAGAGGCACATTTGTCGGCAGATATCCTCTCGCCATCGAGCAGCTTCTTATATATCCTCTTTCACCCTTTCATCGAGCGTTTTTTCCCTCATTTCGACACTTTCCCTTTCTATCTCCTCCCTCTTCCTGCTACCCCCTGACAGCATACACACACTCATGCACACGCATCCACGCACATACACGAATGCAAGGGCGCAGCTGTCTCGTTCTTTCTCATGGTTTCATTACTCACTTGCCGATAATCTCGCAGAGCTCGTAAACCTCGTCGAAGAGAACCTCGTCGTCCGCCATAGTGGCGACGAGGAGGTCGAGGATGTCGACCGAACGAGGAGGCTGTACGCGCCAAAAGGCGCGTCGGGGCTATACGAATTCGTAATAATTCGTAAGCCGTGCAAATACGCGCCTCTCTGCTCCCGTAGTCTGGGCCGACGTCGTCGGTGTTTCGTGTCGTGCCGTGTGTAATACGGCGGCGGCGTGAGCCCAGCCACGTACCGTGGATTCACGGCCGCCTCGGCTTCTCCCCACCCTCTCTTCGCCGTCTATCTCTTTCTTTCGCCCAACAGTGACGATCTCGTTTCCCTCTACGCACACGTTACGCACATACACACATCTATATGTACACAAGCCGTGGATAATACGATGATACACCCGTGTTAGCAGCACGCCCGGACAATCGTTGCACTGACACACGATCGGTGGACACGAGCTGGCCACCCGTTCTGCTCGACTCCGTCGCCGTGGCGTACGTAAGATTCCCCAGCGATTACAGGAACGGCACCGAATAACACAGCCGACACCGCCTCTCCAGTCTCTGCTCGCTCACGCCGGCAAAGTCAACTCACACAACTGGCGAAGATACGGCCGTACGTAGTTACGGACGTTCACACAATCGTACGGTGTCACGGGCACGAAGAAAACCGGATTGGACCGAATCGGTTGCCTCGTCCGAGCGAACAGTTGGCCGTGCGATTGACAAGGACCGACCGAACGACAAGCGGCCAGACGGACACCGATGCCACTGTACACGCTTTCCCCGTCTGTCAAAGGTGGAGGAGTAGATTCACTCGCTCCGAAGCAAGACTGGTTGCATAAAACGCGGCGAGCGACTGCGCCGACTAACACCCTCTTCTCTGTCCCCTCTGACTAACCGTTCTGCGTGGTGGGGCGGGCGTGGCGCCGCTTCGCGTGGAACCTTTGCCGCTTTAATGCGCTGTGTCCTTTACTTCGTCCCTACGTCCGCAATATTCACCGAGCGTATGTAACGCTGCCATCGAGCGCCCAACTGACGGCTGTCGCAGCGCCAACCTTCTGAATACCGACGCACGCGATTGCTCCGATGATAAGCCCTGCCGCACGTCTGCGAACCTTGATTCTTCCAAATGTTCGATTGCTGAATAGCAGTGGCTCACGAGCGGGGAACATGTGGCTACATGTGTAATTACAACGCAGGGAACACGAAGGGCGTTGTACCAGTTGTCGATACGGAAACTTGCAGCTGCACCTTCGTATATTAAGCCTGCCAACGTGTGCACAGTATGTTCGATGACAAGCAGCGTTTATTTCAATGGCAGGTTAACTAGTTGCTGTTCGCGGATCGATTTAAATTATCGCAAATACGAGAGTCCTTCGAAAACTTCGTCCAGTTCTTCCCTCTGCCCGAAAATCGCTAGAACTGCATTTACTGCTTTACTTCGGCCCCAGCTTTGGTGGACTCTTTTGGTCCCAAGCGCTAGAAACTTTACTTCTTCTTCGAGATACTTCAAGTGCTTATGATCGTATCCCTTTAGGATTATTATCCTTCGGCTGTTATATTACATAATAGCTTAGATTTCTTTGTTCACGAAAGGAGTTAAAAAATTAGATAACTAGGGTGGTCATTGTGAAGTGACTACGAATATACATATAAGTGAATTATTACCCGTTCCTTATCCACTTATCGACATACTGACATTTTACTCGATCATAGTCCAATTTAGTATAAAGTAACATCAGACCTCTCGCTATCTAAAATAAATGGGCTGAAAGTCATAAGCAATCTTACGCACATAAGTAATTGCCAATTTTCTTGCAACTCGGGTGAATTGTAGTATATATACAAACGAGCTATAGGTCTCTTATATCTCGTCTCTGATTATATTATACTTTAAAACTGCTGCTACAGGAGCTTCGAAATAATCTGAGCTAGGGATATTCTTACTGTAGCTGCTGCTGTCCCTTGATCCAGATGTAGGTCAGTGTTAAGAATCACGTAAAAAACATATTCGGACGGCCCTGCCGCGTGTACACCAGTGGCACGAAGTTTTTTATAATTTTGACATAATTGGTCTTTTTGCTTGCTACATATTTTACCACCCCTTCTGCGATTAAATTTCGGGGAATATGAATCTTAATAGCATCATTCTATATTCTACTTTAAAATAGGTATTAAATGACCGGTTTTTATAAAATTAAAGTCTGTCAAAACTGTGGGATATTAATTTCAGGGCACCACGCGAAGAATATATAAATCTGCTAGTTATTCTCATTGTGCTAACACTAATTTTGTTTGTTCTGTTTCAACGACACCTTTGGCTGTTCCTTTTCTGAAATTTCATTGTGAGATAGCGTGCTTGGACTTGGAAGATGAAAGCCGAAACAACATCTTTTATTGCATTTCAAGGTCAGCGATGAATGTTATCTAAACTACAGTTTCATTTAAAGAGAGATGGGTTAATTTAAAATAAATTTCGTATAAGTATACATAAAGATTACTTCAGAATGGCAGAGTTTAAAAAAAATTGTCACAACATGGGCACGTGACATTTTCGATTTGGTAATCGACATTTAAGGGATTATCCCTACCTGCGGGGTCTGAAAAAACATGTATATTCGGGAATTTTTTGGGGAAAAACTTGATGGCTTTTTTTATTAAACTTTTATGCACTCGAAAGTGTACATGTTAGAGTACTTGTAGTAATTTTTGCGATGGAAAATATAAATAAATAAAAGAAATATCAATGATATCCCGGCAGCGATTTTTTTTCAGTAGTTTCCGGTGACCACTCTAATTTTGACTTGCTTCATCTGAAATAAAAAATTCGCGGGAATCTAATCCTTAATCGTTCATTATTCCGAAAAATTAATTTGCTACAAAATGGCGGCTTCTCATAGCAAAAGTATCGATTTTCGCCACAGAATCGCTCTTATTTTTCATCGTTTTTCATCCGTAAAATAAAAACTACGCAGCGGAAATGAAAATGCCACGATTAAGGACCCAATAATATACTAACTAAATTTGGTCGAATTTTTTATTTCTGATAAACCAGGTCGAAGCTACAGTGGTCACCGTAATAAAAAAACGCTGCCGGGAGATCGCCTATAATTCCATTATTTATTTAGATATCGCATTGCAAAAAAACCCACATGAACTTTAAAATATATACTTTCGAATATACAACCGTTTATTTAAAAAAGCCTTCTAGTTTTTAAAAAAAAATCTCGAAAATATCTGTCTTCTCTGACCTTACAGGTAGGCATAACCCCTTAAACGTAAATATTCGAAGGCGCGTAAACTTATCTTTTCGTACCATATACGTAGTGTATCCTGCAAAATGTGGATCGATTACTCAAAATACAAAGCGTCCTAACCTCAAATATTTTCGAAGGGCGCGTGCCATTTGATAAGCTACGGTAATCAATTGACAAATGCATGTACCGAACCTGGATAATGGGGACGGGTCGGCACAGACATGAGGCAGAAAACTGTTTCATCATCTGCCACATATATCTCAGACACTTTCAAATATATTCCATGCTTCTTATACATATATAATCGGCTGTCTTCCGTGCTAATTTATCTGCGATATTTGCGCGCGGACGTGTTATATTTACCCAACAAAGGCCGAAGGCAAATATCTCATCCGCTGTTATCTACTCGACTGAAGCCAACCGCGGAGCGGAGTTATCGCGAACTCGCAAACAGCGTGTATCGATGTTTCGAATGATCGGCAACTTCAGGGCAGCAGTGTAGTGTTTGGTACGACTAGGTTAGAGTAGCTATTTTCCTAATTCAAAATATTTGCGAGTAGATCTGAATGTCATGCGATTAGCCCGAGATCCCTCGACGTCGACGGTGGCTGAGATTCGAACGTGACTTCGCTGAACGGGACGAAATTTTCCGCCGAGGCCAACAGTGCGCTGAGAAGCGAAGATTGTCAAAATACTCGCCAACCGTTCTTCTGTCAAATGATTTTTATACGACTTTTCTGATAAGAACGGACATAAACGTAAGTTCACGTTGCGAGGATACCGACCAGCTATATCGTACAGCGAAAAATGTCCGCGAACGAACCGGGCGGACCGTCGCTTTCCAGGGACAACAACAACTGGAGGAAGGATCTGGTTTTCCAGCTGCAGGAAAGAAATCGGAAGCAAACATATTGCTTCGCGGATCTCATCAGTTTGCGTAAGATTCGCTTGCCGATTCGCCGAATTCTCTTAATCCGATCGAACCTTCGCTCGAGCTCCGTTATATTTACGAAACCGAGTAAATCATATTTGGAGCGCGGCCGCAATTTAGATACGTACAACATCAGCTTTCGATTTGTAGATACCAGATTGTTCGAAAGTTCCAACACGCTGCGCGGCGAGAACATTCAGTTGACTATAGAGAACGAGACTCTTCGGCGGAACGCCGCCAGCGGGTCGCCCGCGTTGGGCACGAACGCGGATCAGGACGCTCGCCTGTTGAAGCAGGCGGAAGAATTGGCGACCTTGCATAAGCGGAAAGGAGAGCATACGCAGCAGATAGTAGATTTGAATAATAAAGTGCAGGAGGTGACGAAGGAGCTTCACGCCAAGGAGGCCAGGTATTTAATTTAATTATTTTATATTCTCGACGTATCGATGGTGTTTGGATGCTGTATACGCGTGTTATCGAAACTTGCAGCCTCGCCGAAAGCATGGACCTCAATACCAGCTTGCGTTTAGACTTATCTAAATCGCGCAGCAGAGAGGCGGAGCTGGAAAACATTAATCAAATGCTGAAAGATGAATATCAAGCCCTGCAGCTTGCCTTTACGTCTTTGGAAGAGAAGCTTAGGAAGGCGCAGGTATTTATCGGAGAACAGTATCCGCCTGCGTTCGTTAGTGATAGGAAACTAAGTACAGTCGAAGCTCGATAACACGAATCTCAAGGGAGGGGACAATATCTTCCGAATTATAGAGGTTTATTTCTCGACTTGCGAAGCTGTAAAGCAGAGTGGAGTGAAAAAAACATTTTTTCAATTATCAAATTCTAATAGTGCGTAAAAGTTGTCTACTTGGCCCAATAAAACGTGTAAAAAATTTCAGCTCGATCGGATAATTTCGACTGTGTGCACCAAAGGCCTTAACTTTCAAAATTTTAGTACAAAACTTAAGAAACTGCGACTTTCTTCAGCTGGTGGATTCTACCTTTTCTTTATACCCAAGACTATATTTGTTGCGTAAATGAAGCAAAGAAACACCCGTGGCTGGTTTCGGAACGATAGGAATGGCACTGTAAACTATAAAAAAATGCAGCTCTTCGCTCACTTTCCTAACGGAACAAGTGGCCCAGAACCAACCACGCGGAGGTAGCTGTACGTCGGGCTCCTTGTTTTTTGTATTCTATATTTTTTTCGTTTTTTTTTAATAATTTAATTGTGTTTTTATGTATTTTGTATTATATATTTTTTTTTTTTTTTTTTAATTTTAAGTTTTGTACTAAAATTTTGAAAGTCAAGGCCTTTGGTGCACACAGAAGAAATTATCCGATCGGGCTGAAATTTTTACACGTTTTATTCGGCCAAGTAGACAACTTTTCCGCACTATTAGAAATTGATCATCGAAAAAGAGTTTTTTTCACTCCACCCTACTGTAAAGTTAGATAAATTCAAGTTTTAGAGGTCAAATATAGCTACCACTTATGTACTAAATATATATCTACGTATTTAAAAATAATTATAAGACGCATTTTATGCTCGAAATATTACTCTTTATTATATATTAAGGAATTTGTGATTTTGCTTTGTGCTAGTCTTTTAGTATATTGTTAATTGATAGTGTTTTCAATCGTGAATAATGCAGAGAACGTTTTTCTCGACATTCTGACGAGGAAATATTCCGGAGTCGGGAATTCCAAAAATTCTGAAACTTTGTAAATATTTTGGTTCCCTGCTTAAATTCACTCGAAGGGGGTAAAATTGACCCCTGAAAATTCGGCTGTTTTCAGATTTTCTGTTATAACTCGTGTACTGTGAAATAATCTTTTTTAGCAAATGATAGATCTAATTAAAAGAAGTAACTTTTGTCTTGGAACTCGCGAGTTGTAACAGAGAATCGGAAAATAGCCGAATTTTCAGGGGTTAATTTCACCCCCTTCGAGTGAATTTAGGCAGCAAACAGAAATTGCGTTGTAGTCAGGAAATCCCCTACGTATTCTCAAAGTTTCAGAATTATTTGAATTTTCGGCTTCGGGCATTTCTACGAAATTTCGTAATACGTATGTAGAAGTACACTTCGACTCGCAGAGGTCGGAGTTCTTTTAAATTCGAGTTGCAGAGGTGAAATGCATAATTTAACATGCAAAATATAGTCCGAGTTAAGGAAGTTTTATTTCGAGTTGCAGAGGTGTTTACAGCGGAGCGGAAGGGAATGCAGAAAATTTTCGTCTTATAGAGGTTTTCGGGTTATCGCGGTTCGACTGTACTATTGATAAAATAAGAATACAGCTGACGGAGAACAATAAATAACGTATATTTTCAGGAGGAAAATCGTCAATTAGTAGAACGCTTAATTAAGTACAAAACTCGAGATGCGGAGAAAGTGAACGAAGAAAATGACAACTTTTTGAAGTGAGTAAATATATTATTTTCTTTTAATAGTTTTTACACATAACAGCTATTCTTTTTCTGTGGAGTAACTATTTACCTATATATGAGAAGTCACGTCGCCATATATATTTTAGTATATTGTCTATAATTCTGCAAACGCTTGTATACTTCTCTCTCTTCACACACCATATATACACATGCTTTTTATTGAAATGTAGTATAGAAGTAAATATTTGGTCACGTGTTTTTAAGTTTTTGCTTTAAATCGTAATATATTATTAATTACACAAAACGAACTATATATATTTTGGTTGTCTAAATTCACTTTGTCTCTGCCCTTGAAATAATACTTTCGTCCATCACATCCCGTGTGCCTAGACTAGCTTTTGATAGTATAAAAAAATATTTGTCGTTAAAACTGCTTTAAGGGTACAAGTATAAGTAAATCTTTTTTCTATTGTAGACTTCTTGGAAAATTTAAATCTGCAGGCACAACGCGAACTTCTTACCATAGACCCAATAATATAATTTCTAAAATTGATGTTTCGGAAAAACATTTGGTATGACTAGGTGTGAAATATAAATTCTCCCAAAGCTTCATAGGACGTGGTTTATAAGCACACGAGCGTAATAAAAATAGAAGAGGCGAAGCACATGGCTTGATACCGCGTACAAACTTCCGCCTCGAAGGGATTAGGTCATTGACCGTGCTATAGTGTTTTATGATAATATTTATATTGTAAAATAAGCACTTCTTTTCGGGGGCAATTAACACACATGAAATATTGTTTTATGTAACATTTATTTCCTTGAGATAAAGAACGTGGTTGTCGAACATTTTCTCGTATTTACAAGAACAACAGATACTTTTTAGTATCATTTAGTTGAGTTCGTTTATTATTCGCATAATTTATTCGAGTTCCAATGAGGTTGTTTTAGATATAAATAATTTCGCATTTCGCTTGTGCGTGGTTTAGGTGTGACATAAATTTTAATAACACTACTTCTCTACTAACACTTACAATTTTCCAGATTTTCTTTTTCATTTTCTTCGATATTCATTAAAATATCTCCCATGGTTTTTTGCCAGCTAAATTTTGCACGATATAAATTCCACTTTATAATTGCACGATTTGCGTTTGTGTATGAGAAAGTTGCTTCGGAGTTTTTCCGGACCATTTAACAGCGTTTGTTTGTGTTGTATATTACGCTGTTTTGAACACCATACAAACATCGCTTACTTCTCCGTTATAATAGAGTCCAACCTATACTTTTTTCTTTTAAAATTAGCATGAAATTGTATAATTCATACGATTATACAGTAGAATATTTGAATAAATTTTTTTCCTAACGAGTGTTTTATAATATGAAATATTTAAAATGATCTAATTAATCCCAGTAGCAATTTTAATATTTAGTGGCCATTAAGTTAACTCCAGTGCCAGCTCCTTATCACTAAGTCAACTCCAGTGTCGTAAATGACACTACTTTGTATATTACAATTTATTATGTAACTGATAACCTGCCGATAAGAGAGGAGAAACATGTCCTTACCTGTTTCTTTAATAACACAAAAACTTTGCATCCTTTAAACATTGCTGAGTTGTAGAGGTGACCAATGTAAGAACGAGGCAAGGTTTTCTAGACTATTTTATATTCTCAGGGGTGAAATTCCTCCTCGAATTATTACCAGCACCGTGAAACATCGGGGTTCCGGTCGTGAAATGAAACGAAGCAGAAATAAAGTTGTTCAAATGCAAATTTCATAGCGCATTACGTTCTATCAAAGAGTGTAATAATTATCTTCTTTTTTACGACGTACAGGAGGTAATCACTTAAAGCTGTTTAATATGTGTCAATTCGTTCCATTGATAAGAGTGACTAAGTAATATCAGTGCTCGAGATCTTCGGTCAATACAATATTTCTTACCAACTGGATATTTCCAGTTGTTCATTACAGAAATATCGCTATTATTTCTATGTAAGAGGAACCTACCTTCCACTTATATAAATAGTAGTGCTATTACACTTCATTTACTCATATCGTCTGAGGAGGGAACTGTTGGAAAATGGTGTATGTTTACATAAAAAAAGAAGCCAGCATTATCGACTCCGATTGTAAAATATCAGCTATTCAATATTGGAAAACAAACACGACTGTTTGATCGAACCACATATCATCGGTTTGGAACAGTCAAGTTCCTATGTTAGCTTCTGAAATAAGAAGTGGATATACCGCAAGATGGATCTACGCGGGATATGAGGACTCTTGTTGCAGCATATGTGTGACGAACATATTTTTTATTGCATTACGAAAACCGGATGACAATTTCTGACTTTGGAATTCAGCAGCGGATGCGTAAGGATCAGAAGATGAGGTCAATTATAGTTTATTCAAACAAGATACCAATGGGTGTAACATAAACGTCCACGGAATCATCTTGAATACGACAATTATTAGACTCGATTTACAAACATTTTAAACATTCGGAATCAATAAGCAATGCATTTGCAAACGATATGAGACTACGTGCTCAGAATTCTAATGAGAAGTGCAAGAAGATTAGGTCACATACTGTGCATACTATTTATTGGACATTGATTCTATCTATAATTTCGGCGAATGATAAATGATTTGAAAGAAAGATAGCATCTGTGGATCTAAGAAATTGGTCAACAAACGCTTATTTGCGAAAGATGAGGCATCGCAATGGATTACTGCTATATTCTTGGAGCAGGCACTCCCAGTGATTTGCAGGGAATATTGTCGAAAAATAGAAACAAATAACACTTGGGATACCGAAGGAAATAGAGGATCAAGCATGAAATAATAATAAATAATAATAATAATATTACCTGCAATAATGAATTATATTAAATTGCTCCAAAAGAAGGAAAGTGTATACGCTTCAGAATTGTGGAGCAATTCGAAACATGGAAATTCTTTGTAGCTAAAGAAATCGAAAGTCGTTTATCATTTTACAATTAGAGGCTTCGTAAAATATTTTCTCAACTAGTAAGGGATCAAATACAATCCCGGGTTTTTAATGTATATTTCCTCTTATTTTTATTTTCTCGAAATTTATTTATGACATGCACGTTTATCGAGATTGAAGTTTCAGGGTTTAGAATGATAAAGGACATTTTTTATTATTACGGCTACGAAGTATTCTGTTCGTTCTGCGCGGGGAATTATTTTGGGTTCATCCGATATATCGTGTACGCAGCAAATGGCTATTATAAATTAGTATTAGCAGATTTATTACATACATTTATCTTGTACCGTTGAAGTGTTAATAAACAAGTGGATTACAAAGGTACTTAATAACGATAAAAGATTGGACATTAATATCAGTTATCCTTATCAATGCAACGCCATTGTTCACTAGGTTTAATACATATATTGTATTTAGAATAAAATTATACACGCCTTTGGCCTATTACACTGCTTAATGGTGCATAATAAATCGTGAAACGTGTATGTGAAAAATTTTTCTGAATCTTTTACTGCCTTCCCAGCCATTTGTGGAAATATGAAAATTTCCACCATTCTTGCAGGGGTGATTTCATTATTCAGAAATAAAGCTGGTCCGAGAAAGGATTTCCCGATAGTGGCCACTTATCCTCTTACAAACTAGCAGTGCTTAAAAAAATTAAATCTTTAAATTTCTACAAAAACCGCATTATCTACTCGTATTTTTATTTACAATTTTCACCGTCAAAATCTGTGAACGTTATTTGCATAAAACTAACAATATTAACGAAGTCTTCTAGCATGGTGTTTTATATTAATTTACAAACAATTTGTTACGAAGAAACCTTCGACAGTTTCATAATTCATACACTCCAACTATTAGAAATTGAATAGTACTTACGTTTATTCCCTTCTATTATTTAAATTCCCCCTTGTTAATAA
The DNA here is from genome assembly GCA_946251845.1 of Andrena fulva. Lineage (NCBI taxonomy): Eukaryota > Metazoa > Arthropoda > Insecta > Hymenoptera > Andrenidae > Andrena > Andrena fulva. Next base: position 50,750,866 of record OX276329.1, on the reverse strand, counting down.
AATTACAATTAGTTTAATAGGCATATTCTTAAGAATGAATAATCCTTGCCATTACGCGTTAATAACGTGTCTCGCAAGTTCCGCCGCAATGTAAATAGTATCCTGAGAATTTTCTTGCACGATTTATCGCCAAAGAAAGTTGTTCAATCACCGAAATTGTAGATGCTAGATGCCAATTGTTTCGTATTTAGACATCATTAGAGTTTATCTATCTAACACGATGTGTGACATTCGGAAAATTAGGAACAATATTCACCCAGAGGTAACAATTCAGACGATAGACAGGCAAACTGCTAATACCACGCGCAAGAATCGTTAAGCTTGTATGCATATGTATGCGAGATCCTGCCACCGTAGGGTTGTCAACGCTAGCCCATCACACTGCTTGACATTTTCGTTTCAGCGAGAGTTTTTCCAGCCCGACAGCCTTTTTGATGCATACCATATCAAAGTTCGGGTAAGTCTGAGCAAGTGGCGTGCCAGAAATTACGCTTAATGCACTATTTCGTAGCTTTGAGCCGTTCGCTAAAGGAACCAGATCGCGCCGAAACGTTCGCACATGTGTCGTCGGCACACCTCTCATTCGTTTCCGCTTGGTGGACGCGAATATATTCCATACACACATTTTTCTTTAACGAATTAATTCCAAATGATTCTCTTCGAACGAGCAATAATATTAAGCAATAATGAGCATACTTATACGAGAGCTTAACGGGCAATTGTGCTTATTGTTAAACGCAGGCCTCGTTAAAAGAAAAAAAGAGAGAAGCAAACGTTTCCAGTGAAACGTGCGAGCATAACGATTACCGACCAGTGATTAAGCAGAGCTAATGCGACGTAATGTACATCAATGTGTAACAATGGCGACGAATTGGTGATACTAATTGTTTTAGCTTGCATGAGGCATAACAACCTGACGACTCGCTCAGAGACAATGGTGTTTCTCGATGTTTCCCTGGGCATTCCCTTGCGTAGACATTATTCCGTTTGTTTTAACGGCCCTTCAATTCTCACCGCAACTACGGGAACCGTCTGTTCTTTATTTTGCAGAAAGAAGCAGGCGAAGATGCAAAAGGAGCTGGAGGACGCAGCCCGCGACACGCGATCCGTTAGCCCGGATCGATCGAGTCTGAAAGAAGGAATCTCGGGCCTCCCTACGTCAGTGCCGACAAAAGTGTCCGTCACGTTTGTACGTTGACAAAACATTTCATTTATGGGATAATTCATATCGTGCTGTCGTTTGTGGAAATTTCAGTACAAATGTCCATTAATTCGTTGCAACGCGAGGCTGCTTCTTTGGGGTGTCCGGGGTACCCTTAAATGGGGGCAAGTGCTTTTCACCGTATTCTGGCGGAGTATAATATTGGAATCGCTCGCATCGCTCGAGGAATTACCATTCTCGCATACGCATATGATATTCATTTGATTATTTATTTGACTCCCGTAATATGGGTATCGATGTCTATATGCGACTTGTACTTGAAAACGAACGAGAAATGAATGTATTATTTCGCCTATTTCGTCCGGATGCCGATGCAAATATTCCTGTTGTTAAAAGCTTAGGTCGACTTAAACGGTATTTATTTTATTAAACGACAATAAAAATTATTATAATAACGAGCTGATCGATCGGGTTTTCTGACGAGTCTCCAGTATTTTCTGCGGGCAGCAGCATAGTTTCTTAGGAAAGATTGTACTTGTATTAAAATAGCTGCATTAGGATAATGCCATCTGATCTAAGTTAGCACCTCGTATTTATAACAATTAGGCTATTTAATCGGAATACACGTGACTGCTGGGTATTTGTTACTACTTCTCGCGAATCTTACACTTCTTATCTGTGCATGTTACGTTACGGAAATTATTTATCGTGTTAGACGTTATTGTACTGATCAGTGTTTTAGTGGTACATTTAGAATCGCATAAAATCTGTCCTTTGTTATGCTTTAGCGGAATATATGTAAGGAGGGCACCTATATTGTTTGTAATAAGTGAAGTTTAATATAGTATTAAATTTTAACACCGTTTAACTTATTTAAGTATACTTGTTCTGTTCACAATTATGTCGACACACTAATATATGGAACCTTTGGAAACACGATTTGAATTTTTATATTACTTAGAAAGGGAAAAGGGTGATTATAAGAATATAAAATATATTTTGTACGGACGAAGTATATTCCTACATGGTCTATTTTACTATCAATAGTATTATTTAGTGAGATTCACATATGCACTTATTCGGTGACGAAATTTATTTCACTTCATTTGGACTTTTCAAAACACAAGCTTTCAAGTCGCTTTTCTGAATGAAGCTTTCTGTTCTTCTACAGGGTGTTCATTTTGTGAATGTCGCTCGAAATAACATCGAAATTACTCAGTTTATTAGTAACGATAGGGGGAAATTTTCACCATTTTTTTTCGAGTAGAATCTAAGCACTTTCCGAAAACTTCCGAAAGTCACTTTTGTTCCGCCATATTATTATATCTGAGTAATGGAAAAATCCCTCTGTTGTTAATTTTACAAAATCCATAGTTTCCATGTTCTTTCGAACGAAACTCACGTTAGAAAGCCCTCCGCAATGTTAGAAGTTCGTGTGCTGGAAAGAGTGAAATATTTGCTTCATTAAAGCACTCTATATAGGATACATTATCATAACGACGATCAATATGTATTATGCGTTCCATGCATGAAAACGGAAAAACAGTACGAATTTATTGCAATGTTTAAGAGCATACTTTATCTCACGGTAGGATTATAATTATGGACCAGCTTTTTAAGTTCATTTTATTCGAGCTGCTTGGTCGATGTCATTAACGATTAATGATTCTCATAAAATATCTGCAGGATATGCAGGCCGGCATACCTAAACTCACCTTTAAAAATGTTGCTGCTTCTTGGGATCATACAACCACTTTTTAGAAGGAATTGTTTGGATGAAACTGCTTTATCCGTGCCATTTTTGTTTCAGTGTAAAGCTTCTTTTTTTTTCAATTCACATTCTATGCGATATTTTAATTAACATTGAGATGAATTTAACGGAATGAAACACGAGCTTTTAGTGATTCTGAGTAAAAAAATTTGAGTCAGTGAAACGTACAATTCTGAACGATCATTTCTAAATTTTCGATCTATTCAAAATACCAGAAACTAGAAGAAATATACGTTCCACTTAAAAAGCAACTACGCTGATATTTAAAATTCAGAAAATATGGCCTTGAAAACGTAGACTTATTTCTTCCCACTAACGAGGGGAGGACGCGAATGGGACGAGCGATTTTTTAACGAAACCGGGCAGAAAATGTTGAGGCCGATGTGTATAAACAAATTCCAGAATATTAGCTGTGAATGGCCGGCCATTTTTATAAAAAATGGCTTTAAACAGTAAAATTATGAAGTCGTCGAATCAAAAATTGCATTTTCTGGTTAAATTATTGATACTATGACAATAACTTTTGTCTTCCTTTCATCAAGATCTACCATTTAATGAAGTATAAAATCGATTCGACGGCTTCATAATTTTACTGTTCATACTTTTTTATAAAAATGGCCGGCCATTCACAGCTAATATTCTGGAATTTGTTTATACACATCGGCCTCAACATTTTCTGCCCGGTTTCGTTAAAAAATCGCTCGTCCCATTCGCGTCCTCCCCTCGTAAGTAATTTTCTTTTGAGACATTTCATTGACAAGCAGCCAACACTATCTGAGTGGTAATTTGAAATATTTAGCTTCTAACTCGGAATTTCTGAAATTCAAATTCAGCTTGCCATCAAGTGAACGCACATTACTATTTCCTTTCATCTCTAACTCGAAAATCATTGCTTACGTCCTACACAGTTATCGCGTATTAATCTGTTTGCCACATAGTAATTTAATAAACCTGCAAGAGTAGTCAGACAATTTTTAATCACGGTTCCTTGTGCAAAACTATTTCTCGTTCGAAAGTTATTCAACGCGACTCAGGCGCAAAGCATAATCACGATTCGACACGTTTAATACATTAACCATCGCTACCTGCATGCAAGCATTTTTCGAAATTTATACGTGAAATGTTTAATAACCCTTGCAGAACGCACACGACGGGGAGGTTTACGCCGTAAAATGGTCTCCCGCCGAGAGGATCCTCGCCACCGGTGGGGCCGACAGGAAAGTGAAACTTTGGATCATTACAAAAGGTGATTAATTAAAAAATAAATAAATCGTATTATATTAAAACAGGGTTGAATTTAAATATTGGCCATGGTGCGCGTGTCGTCGTTACGCACGCGGTTAATCAGCATAAACGACACCCCGCGCGACCCTTATTACGCGAGTATTGCGTGCTGCTGCCGAGATCTCGCAACTCTGCGATCAATTTACTGGCCTCGTTAATACTCGCATTGGTAACGAGTTGCGATAGAACCTGCAAATTATCACACAGCTCTCGTTTCTGTTGCAAATCCCTCAGGCCCCGGGGGTTTGCGGCCGAATCGTTGTTTTTTGCAAACAGATAAAATTCGACGCATTACTTCCAGTCTGAATAGAATCTATCAAAACAAGGGAGAATCAGAAAGCTCGAAAAAATTCGCTCGCGTGTGACGCGTAGAGATCTCCCCGAGCCACTGGCCTCGGCAGCCGAGTATTTAACGAAAATATAATTTCCTCACGTTTAGCGGGGATCACGCGGGCTAATAAAGTGATACGAAAGTCACTTTGGAACTTCATTAAAACTTACCATAATGAAGTAATTAAAACTTTCTTACCATCCTCTGTTCATGAATACAAATACGTGCTGGAGAAGTTCGTTTTGTTTCGCCGGCGGAAAGGAAGAAAGAATCGCGCGATAACGGGGGTTGCCGAAGACATCGATCGCGGCCCATTGTGATGGGCCGGCTGATTCAATGGCTGAATCATAAAATGGTAATTACGAGAACGTTCCCGCTGAACCCGGCTGCCGCTGTTCTTTATCGGCCCGACCGTCGCGTTGCGCGGGTTTTTGTTCGGCTATGAGGATTATAGGGAGCGACTGAAGTCGCGGAGCGGTTACAACGCGACGACAGGAGGGGAGTATCGTACGTGGCAGGCGAAGCATATCGCGCCGCTCTCACGGAAGGCTCTCTTCCACCCACTTAATGAAGTATGTTAACGAATCAACAGGTTACTTGGCGCGATACGCGCGCACGGTGTATAGGCGCGCACGTAGGCGCCTATTAAAACCCCGGCCGGCCTGGCAGAAACATTCTCCCCGCTACGGCGGAGCGATCGCACACGTGTTATAACGTGCTCGGATGTAATCCCCCAGCCGCGTTGCAAATTGGATGAAACATTCGTCCTTATTGAACGGGCTAGATCCGCTTATCCCGCCGCTTCCACGGCTCCGCTCGATTCCTCACCCTTCCCCGACGCCACGCTCCGGCGCATTGTCTTTCTCCACTTCTGTAAATCTGCGCTCTCGATTCTCGTCATCCGGCGATTTACGCGCCTTGCGTTTCGCGTCGGGCTGAACAACCGTGTAGGCGGTTTTTGAACGGTTCGAGGGAACGGGGCTGAAGGGGGTCGCGTCTGGTAGGAAATTGGAAGTGAAAGGGAGAAATGGATGCGGATGATTTTTTGGGATTTGTTGATCGTTTTGCTAGGGGTTGCAGGTCAGGTGGAATAGTAGACAAAGGGGCGACGGATGAACTAATGGGGGTTGTAAAGGAATGAATGTCGTTCTGGGGCATCGATGTCTTTGTCCGTGGAGTTGGTTCTAATGTAATCGTTACGTTCCTCAGGTGCCTGGGAGAGTAAAGGCATTCTCGTGGGCAGTAACGCTGGAGTAATGTCCGTCGATTTCGACTCAACGGGATCGCTGATCCTCGCAGCGTCTAACGATTATGCCAGCCGGGTGTGGAATGTCAACGATCTTCGTCTGAAGGTAAGTGACAACTTTGCATGCAGCTTGCGTCGCGGAATGTTCAGCCTTCGCGAATATGGTGGTCCTTTAAACTGGGAGGACGAATCTATCCGCCACGTAATGCGGCTCGTGTGGGGGATGAAACCACCTCCAAAAAAGGGAGTCACTCTCTAACATTTCGTATTTATAAGCAGTTGAAAGTTGGAGGACAGGTGGTTATGAAGAGAAGTTCATGGTTGCGGACTGATGGGTTCAAATGCCACGCATACTTCCCGGCAATGTTCGTGATGCTTGGATAAAAACTGTGAGGCTTTTTTGACAGGGAGCCACGTTTGTGGCCTGCGATTGGTATTTTGGATACATATTGTTAGGTCATATTCAGTTCTGGGTGAAAATTTTACAAGAATCCTATTCTTCGGGCTAAAAGCGTAGCAGAATTTGGGATTTTGTTTTTAAGAAACCAGCGTTTCGATTCATCTGAAATTTTCACCATGTTTTGATGCATCCTTGAAGAAGCTGCAGGTTTTTTTTTATTAATTTTTAACCACAAATTTAGTAGTTATGCATGATCGACCATCACGCCGCGCAAAATTCGTCGTTCGTTGGTGTGCATGATATTTATCTACCAGGTAATCTGAAACGGAAAAATGAAGCGGCGTTTTATTTTATACATATGTAGCTTGAAATTGACGAACCAGCAAAAAACAAAAAAATTTATCGAGCAGTGTGGAGAGTTTTCAAAGTGAATGGTCTGAACCTTTCATTTTTGCGATTCAATTTTGCGCCAATTTTCTTATGTAACAAAAGAAGGTAAGAATTCAGCGGTATTCTGGTTCGTCAAATTGAAGCTACATATGTACAAAGTAAAACGCCATTTTATTTATCTGTTTCAGATTACCTGGAAGGTAAATATCACGCACGCCAACGGACGACGAGTTTTGCGCTGCGTGATGCATAACACCTATATCTATTATTAAAAATTAATAAAAAAAAAACTGCAACATCTTCAAGGATACATAGAAACATGGTCCAAATTTCAGATGCATCAAACTGCTAGTTTCTTAAAAAAAAAATCCTAAATTTTGCTACGTTTCTAGCCCTTAAAATGGGATTCCTCCCTTAAGTGGCAACATTAAAAAGTTCTCTTGGTAAATAACTAACCAATAGTGCTAATTAGAGAAGCATATTTAGTAATCAAGAGAAATCAAATCTCGTAAATAATTTAAAGTCAGGGAAGTTTTTCCTCTCTCCCGAAAACTTTGATTTTTAGCACTTACAGTGTTTTCTACAAGGAGGAGTACAAAGATTCTATATTTAGGGAGGTACATAGTATTAGAACAACTCACAAAATTTAAAATATCTGAAACAGTAAGACTTATCAACAATCAGTGCTGTTCTTCAGATTGTGTAGAATTCGATAAAGCGTATCTACACACGAAAGCATATCGCGCCCTTTGATACAGCGTCATATTTTTCAATAAAAGCTCCTCTAATATCTGTAACCAAAGTTATACCGAAAGAAATCTATCCGCACTAATAGTCCTACGACGCATTGTTCATTGAGGCAAAGCGAATGGACGGATGGTTCAGCCGGGAGCCAAAGCCGCAGCGAAGGAAGCGCGGTAACGAGGCGTACTTATCTTTTCCTCATGAAAATATGATTGGCCATGCCCCAGGAAGTGTATAAACAGACGCCTCGCAAAGCGCGCATTAAATTACACGGCCATTCCGAGTCGAGACGGTCTGTGAAACCAGCAGCACTAGAATACGAAATTTATCGTCACCTTCTTCCACCGCCTATTACGTCGCGGCTCATGTAAATCTGCCGGCGAAGATCGTAAAGCTAATGACGACCCGCAAAAACCCACTCGGCGCGGATCGTCTCGCGAAATTATTCGCGGATCTTTTGCGTCACCTCGAGCCGCAATCGGGACGCCATCCGAGGCTTCCGAGTTTCGTAACCTTCTACCGAAGAATAATACTGTCTCCTTGCGACGGTGATATCGATATTCTCTCATCTAAAGTTTGTCCCAGTTTCCTTCTCCTCTGGCTCCTGATATCGGGAAGGAACGAAAAGTTTCGCGGTTGTCTTCCTTACGTCTCAACTTTCCTCCACTCCCTTTGTGTTCCTTTCCAGCGGCCACGCTGAGAGCAGAAAAGTCACCGAGAAATGTATTTTTCCCCCGCTGGTAACGCGAAGTCGCCCTGGCAGGGATGAATTTAAAGGAATAGCGCACCTACACCGAGTCCACGCGCGAAAGTGTGATCAAGGAATGATTGTTTCTAGTTTGGGACGTCATCCGTAGTCTTCACTAGGGTGGCTCTTATTTACTCTTGGTAAAATTTTTTTGAAGATTTTCTCCGGAGCACCCTCCAGAATAGTTCCAAATAATTAAAAAAAAATCTGTGTAAAGTTTCAGCTCGATCGGATAACGGGAAAGGGTGCCCCTGGGCCGTTAAACATTTAAATCATTATTTAACAGCTCGCGATGTCGATTCTATATATGGTCTTCCAAGTTATTGATTAAATCAAAAAGTATGTAGATAAAAAGTTGTAGATCCGGACAAGGAGCATCTTTTTTTGGTGTATTACTATTTTTCGTGCGACAAACGGTTTTCGAACAAAATCCGAAAAACTAAAAAAAAAAACTTTTTTTTTTCAAATTTTGAATGTTTAAATGCTTCTAGAACGCTTTTTATTTATGAAGGTGAACAAAAAAATGGAATTTTTATTTTCGAGGACTATTTTTTAAACATTTAAGGAGGGGGCATATACCGAAATATGCAAACAAGATAAAAAAAAATTTTCTTCTTATTTTCAGTGTTTGATATGTGATGAATGTTTCCTGAAAAGTTGGGGTCGAAATTCGCAAAAATATCGGAGATATAGACATCAGATATGATCATTTTACCCGAAATCATGACGTCTATATCTCCGATATTTTTGCGAATTTCGACCCCAACTTTTCAGGAAACATTCATCACATATCAAACACTGAAAATAAGAAGAAAAAAAAAATTTATCTTGTTTGCATATTTCGGTATATGCCCCCTCCTTAAATGTTTAAAAAATAGTCCTCGAAAATAAAAATTCCATTTTTTTGTTCACCTTCATAAATAAAAAGCGTTCTAGAAACATTTATAATTCAAAATTTGAAAAAAAATTTTTTTTTAGTTTTTCGGATTTTGTTCGAAAACCGTTTGTCGCACGAAAAATAGTAATACACCAAAAAAAGATGCTCCTTGTCCGGATCTACAACTTTTGTTTGACATATTTTTTTATTTAATCAATAACTTGGAAGACCTTATATAAAATCGACTTCGCGAGCTGTTAAATAATGATTTAAATGTTTAACGGCCCAGGGGCACCCTTTCCCGTTACCCGATCGAGCTGAAACTTTACACAGATTTTTTTTTAATTATTTGGAACTATTCTGGAGGGTGCCCCGATGAAAATTCAAAAATCGAAAATAAGAGCCACCCTAGTCTTCACCTTTACACCCCGTTACTTCGACGTGATCGAAGTCACGGCCAGCAAGTAACGTCGCGTCGAAAGTGTTACGATTTAACCGGCGGATTAAACTCGATACAGATTCTAAAATTCCTGCGGCTCAGAAGCGAATGAAGAAAGCAGTTCCTTCACCCGCTGTGTGACGGTTACGCAGGTGCTGCGCGGGGGTTAGTAACGTTCGAAGCTAGCCTTTCCCAAGTAATCACATGTACCACTTATCCATTAAGCAGGCATAAGGGCATGTACCGGGGGCAGATTGGACGATAGCGTGACTTTACAGTCTCGCGGTTCCGTCACACAGATGCCTCGTTTCTAAGCTGCATTGTAAGTCGCCGGCCGCCCGGCAATATCGCCGTTTATAGCCTCGCCGTGGCCGATGGAATACAATGTGTAATATATCCGTGCGAGAGTCAGCTGGGTGTATTGTTCCTGCATCGTTGGACGTACTAAATGTGATTATTCGTCGCCCGCAGATCGCGCGAGCATTCCATCCCGAACCGAAGGTTCTTCCTCCCAGTTTCTCTTCACTCGAATGCCTCTTCCCTGCCTCCGCAGCGTCTTCTCCCTCTCGCGTGTTTTCCGCCCTCTCGTTCCCGGGAGGAGCGCGCGCTGAGAGTCTGTTCAGCAGCGACAGTTTCATTCCGAAGATTGGCGGCCAATGGCGCGTGAACATGCGAGAAACACGCGAAACGGCCAGCTACCCGAGGCGCGGCCGGGCCATTCCCGCTGAAAGGCGCGAGAACTGACCGCCTGATGTTTATTCCCCGGCACACCCCGCCCCGGCCGCGTAACAACGTTTCCCAGCCGTTATCCCCGAAGCAAGGCAACCCTTCGTCAATTTCTTCACCGGCTTCGCGGGGCCATTTTCTTGCGTGCAGCTTCCGTCGAGAAGCTAGCTAGGTCCTGTCAACGGGTGCATCTCCTGTTCTCGTAAATCGCGGCCCCTTTTAGTCGAGGGCGGCTCCTCGTGTCCACCGGGCCGAAGGAAACGAAACGTCCCAACTCCGCGTTGATTATTCAAAGCCCATTGTTCGGCGAAGAGGCCGGCGCAATTATAGAATTTCAATATTTTCGTTAGCAGCGAAAGGAGTCCTCCAGGAGCGCGCAATCGCTCACCGACAGATTTTACTCGAGTACGTATAATAGATGCGGCGGAATTCATGAATAAAATTTTTACTTTAATCATAGGAGGACTTCTACTTCTCCCGTTTCTTCGCCACTTTTTGCCGCAGCTTCCCGCCAGCAAAGGGACAGAGGGAGGAGAAAAAGGATCTTTCCAGAGATTCAGTGGAATTGAAAGCCATGGGTTATCATCTGTGCGCCTTTCCTCTCTCGGCTCTCACTCCTTCAGGGACGTTTCGGATATGTTCCATCTTCCTCGTCTGTTTCGCCCGCCGTCCCTTCTTCCCGGTCCTGCCTGGCCCCCGATTCCTAAATTTTATATTTCTTGCCAAACCCTTGTTTGTCACCCACCCTGGGCGGAAAAACGGCGCGTTAAACGAATATCGATGGTATTGCAGCGTACCTGACCAAGGCGATAATGGACTCAATTTCGCGGCAGTAGCGCGCCAGTCGTTTGGATTTCTCACGTCCCGACACACTATCGATTCCTCGGCGAAGCCCTCAGTGATTTCCTGGTCGTCTACCATTGTGAAATCGTCATATATTTTTGCCGCCCGCTCCGGCCTTCCAATAGAGGGTGCGGGCGCTCGCGTTTCTTGCCGTACCTCGGCTCTTTGTCCGCATTGTAAGCTGTAACCGAAGCAACGATAATACGAATCTGACTTTCTTTAACCGCGAACAGTCGTCAGCGGCAACTTCGAACGAACTTCGCGCGTGTAAAATGCTCGGAGGAATTTATCTTCACCCACCTTCAACCGGCAAGTTGTTCGTAGCAGGGCGAAACTGAACTTCGCGCGTACAGGATGCTCGAAAGAAGTTATTTCGACATGATTCATCGGAAAATAAGCGAAGATAAGGGACAGATTTTGTTGGAGGAATAGACTATAGGAAGGATAAAAGGTTGAACTGCTAGTTTTTATAATAAATTTTGCTCGATAAACGAAGGGTGTTTTGAGCTTTGTTATCCGGAATATTTAATGATCTTAGTGGAGATCTTGCTACTTTGGTAAAATAATTTCTGGATTTTGAGTTTACTAGTCGATATTTAAATATTTATTTCAGGATATTGTGCGGTTCGAGGGCGAGAATCTAAATTTTCGTCGGACCGTTTCTAACGGACGAAAGGCATTTCGATTTGTATTTTTAAAGGAAGCGTAAAAATGTGTTCGGATTGTCCTTTATTTTTCTGTTTTCCCACCAGAAAAACGGAATACCTATAACGAAGCAGTTGTTTCGCGAAGAGAACGCTCCGGCGATTGAAAATATTGAATATTGGGGAAACGGGGTGTTTCACCCCTTAAAATTGAGATTGGCTACGAATAAAAAAATACATACCTACTTCATTGGCATCGTCTAATGCAGAAAAAAATGTAACTGCTATTAAATCTCCGCCAGCGCAGCGTGGAAATTCTGTCTGACAGGTTCCTACATCTTCTACTGATGTACTTCTTAGGAATTGCTACAAACCGAATTAGCCTTCACTTCCCACTTACGTATAAGCATAGGAATTCTGTTTGAACGAGGGCGATTTAAGGCTTTTTCTTTTTTGTAACTCGCGACTGGTATTTCGAGTATATTGGCACAGGCACTGCTAAGTTTAAGGCAGGATACCACCTTTGACTGCGATTTTGGAGGCGTTTTTCATGAATTTTTTTTGCATACAAAGAATGCGCAGAAACAAAATCGGTTTCAGTCATTCATTAATGTAACTTTAATCTGTAATTACACGTTTTTTGAAACTGAAAAAGTGAAAAATAATCTCTTGTAGGTGGCGCCAAAATACACTCCTTTGGAGGAACATCGTTAGACGGCGTGTCAAATTCCGCTTTGTACGTGGCTCTTAGAAAAAAAGCCAAAGAATGTCCCTATTAACAACAATATTTTTTAATGCTGTACGTAGGGATTTTACGAAATTTCGATTTTTAAGAAAATGGCGGTCGTTTTAACAAAAAGGTCAATTTTTTAGGGTAAAAAATTTAAAAAAGTTTATAAAATTGTGCACCAAAAAAAAAAAATAACAACGCTACAGCAAAAGTCCTACGTACAGCATTAGGTTATACCACGGGGAAGAATTGTGCAAAGTTTCAAGTCAATCCGATGAAAATTTTAAGAGTAATCTGACACGCCGATTTGAAAAACATCGTTTCGAGAAAAACGCGTTTAAAGTTTTATATAGATTTATATATCTGCTCCAAACCGGTTTTTACACAAGAAAAAGGTTTCGGCCACCTTTATAATGAATGAATTTCGATTCTATACACTTGAAAGAGTACTTTAAGATAAAAAAAAATTTCAATTTTTTTTAAGACCAAGGTGGTATCCTGCCTTAAGCAAAATAGAAGCTACGTGAATATTTCTGAAGTACCAGTCGCCAGGCGCAAAATGTCTCGAGTAAAAAGGCCCTTATTTATGTATGCCGCACGTTTCGATCGGTTACAAGAGTGTTTATTAGAGGACGAGTTTGTATGATCGTACTCGAGACTGGCGCGTTGATTATTCATCGATATTCATTAAGACTCGTGAAAGGCAGACTCTCCATTCCCAGCCCCATTAGAGGGCGTGTAAACTACTACGCCATATATTATACGCCATGTACATCATATGTATCGCGTCAAGTGGACGAAGGGAGAATAACTGTTCCTACACATTTCCGTATATTTTTCGTTCCACGTGCTATCTTCTTTCTGCTTTCACTTCGTTCTATAGGTTGTCAACGTATTTCATTTGCACGGCACGAAGCTTCATATCTGAATTAAATATGTTCAAAAACTACGATTTTCTAAATCGATTTATAGAGGCTTTTTCTGAGAATAAAGCTTCACTGTTGCAACATCGGAATAGGTTCTTGTTGAACTGCTCTGTTTTTGAATGCGTAGCTACTACGCTATTTTTCATGGTATTTTCCAATTTTTAAATTACTTTTCGGCTGAGCAACGAATTTTATTTATCTTAATGCGAGATGCGTGGAAATTAAACCCTCCAGTGTTTCTTCTGTACCGCTGTATTCGTAGTATGTCTATTTCGTTGAAGTCTGTGCTGTGAAGAGATAATCTACTGTGCTGTCCAGGGACGTGGCAAATTTAATTTTCTCTCCATCTGTATAAACACGCTATCATCAGCAGTGCACAGTCAACAATTAATATCAGCATATAGCTCTGATTTCCAGAAACAAATGTTAGTTAAAAAGGAGCGTCTAAGGCACATTTCCCTTTTCCCAATCATGTGTCTTTTATTCACCATATCTGTTGAATGACAGTAGATTATAGAATAATTTGAATTCAATTCCTGAACTTGTTTTTGAACGTTGCATTTCTCTTCTCTCCACATTGAAATAGAGCTCTTACTTTTTGACCCGTCGGGTACCCGGGTACCCGGACATTACCCGGGATAACTTCAAGCTATTGAATGTAGTATTGTCTGTGATTGTCTGTGGTATAGTCTGATGTTAGCCAAAAATGATTGAACAATACCACATTCAATGGCTTGAAGTTGTTTCGGGTAGACGGGTACCCGACGGGTCAAAAAGTAAGAGCTCTACATTGAAACGCCATAACAGGATAATTATCCTCCTTTGACGCTTTCATTTTAAATTCTCAAAGTAAAACAAATATTCGACCTAGAGTCATCAACGGAACAAAAGCCTCCGTTCATACTGGCTCTTATAGCAAACAGATACATATATTGCACCGCGTTTGCGAAACCACAATTCATACGAGGCGCACACTGAAGCATAGAACGGAATTGAATTTATGGAGCTTGATTTTCGGGAAAATCGTTTCCGAGGATCACTGCGCTCCCTCCGGTATAACCTGTTAAGGGGCACCGTATAAATTAGCATCCCCTTTACACGCATTTGGGAACTGTGCTCAAGAACTGTTTATGTTTCGGGGGAGACACTCGGTACGAGACAGTCGAGAACTTTTGCAGTTTCGGTGTTCACGAGTGGTGTAAATGTCCTGGCTGGTGGCCAGAGACACGACTAACGAAATCAGCACGTTTGTATTGGACAACGCACGCGGGACAATGAACAACCTGTAGATATTTGGCCAGCTAACTACATCTTGGATGGGGCCGAGGGTCACGCTTGGATTTACGGGACGGTGTTAAGTTTCTAGGAGAATCTTGCGGGAACTGGTGGCGAGGACGTACGCCGTTTTAATAGTTCACTTTTTCACCTGGGAAAATGATAAACAGAAACTTAACTAGTTAGTGGAATTTGGTGAAAGAAGCAAAGCCGTTCTAATCAGCGTTGCTTTGGGAATCAATTCCTTTTGTGATATTCTATTTTTTAGAGATCGTAGAGTGATTAATGTTTCGAGAGCACAGAGTGGTGGAGTAGTTAAGCTTCTTCTCCGTCAACCTCACTTCTGCCAAGAATCTAAAAAAATTGCACTGTGAAACATTTTAAACGAAGCAACGAAAAATTAATTGAGGGCTTCTCGACTTTCAAAAATCCGATTTTTTCTCACTGAAATCAAATGTTTATAGCGTGTAGATTGCTTTAGAAATTTCAGACTTCTCTCTTCATAGTGGCATAATTTTCTTATTTTCCACTATATTTTATTCCACTGATTTTTCCGAGAAAAATTCGTTCTTGTTTCTGCGCTACTAAAATCCGGTGACTCCTTAATTTTTTTATGAAAATCTCGAATTTTCACGGGCCATGTCAGAGGTTTGCGGCGAAATGGCACATGTTTCACACATCCTGTAATTTTTTTCAAGTCGATCTGAACCCCCATTCGTTCGCAATCAGGAAAAATACCAAGAGAAAAAAAGATTCCAGAAAAACGCGTTTAAAGTTTCTGGGGCAAAGGCGACGCTATATAAGTTACCGCTTGACCTTTTCAGCTGCCAAATCAAGAATTCTGCGAATTTTAATATAACCCAAACGGCATTTTATGCAGAGAAGATAGTACTTTCGGAAAATGCAATAAAAAATCGACTTTTCGACTGCCTAGTCCATTTAAACGGAATCTAAAATGAGACCTATCTTCCCCTAATTAAAGTACGATAGATTGATAGAAAGTAAAATTGCAACTTGTAAAATACTCATACAGGATTTGGTCCCTAAACCTTCCTCTAAATCCTCAAAGAAAATTCAATTGTTTAACAGAACGGTACCAAATGATTTTACGCAAAACAAATTATACAACATGGCTAAAAAAAACGACTCAAATTTTACGATATCTCCAGACGTGGATAGATCTCGGTTGAACCAGCTAAAATTCAATGAATTTTCATTGTATCATCAGAAAATAATTTTACAGCACATCAAAATACACAATACGACTAATTAAACGTTTCCCTTCGCTGACATTGTTTATTCGCTTGTTTTTAATAACGCGCCGCGACCCGTCCCAGTTACCCGGATCGCCCTGTACATATATTCCCGCGCGCAAAGACGGAAGCCGGCTCTTTTCACGTCTCGTTCTCGTTTTTTCCCCTCCTTGTTTCTTCTTTATGTCCTCGGCGCGAAAACGCTCGACCCCAGTTGCATAACCACGGCTACGAAGGTAATTAGTATTTACGCCACTTTCAAAAGCGACGCCGGTGTCTTCCTTTCTTTCGTCGCGCAGAAGTACGTTTTAACGCGGCGTAATGCAGGCAGCCATGAACTTTGCCGGAGGATTCATAAAAGCGTGCGCCGAAATAACGCGGCCGTGTATTCGTAAAGGCAAGAGGATGGATGCAGTACGGCGCACACAAGGAAGAGCGATGTCACGTTGGTGCAGCGTGTCCCGCGTACAGAGGCAGCCTCGCCCTGTGTTAATTTCTTGTTAATTAGAGATGAACCTGGCCACACCGGGGCGCCATTGAACAACATTTTAATGACGGACTCTGAATGGTTATGATTCAGCTTCTTGATCGATGGTTGGCTTCTTGTGAAGCGTTTCTACGGGTGGCATGGAGCACCTATCAGTTTGTGATGGTATTTTACATTTGCTCTTTATCGTGGCATCGGAAATAAAGACGCGTTGATTGGGGGTGTTGGAATGCTGTAGTTAAATTTTGATAAAATGACGTATTTGGTAATGTTTAAATTGTATTTATAATATTCAAATAAGCTCCCCCCCCCTGTATAAGGTAAGATAGAGTTGATAAGGTAAAGAAAACACATTAGAAATTGGTATTTTAGAATATAATTCTAACTTAGTAATATTTAATTGTCTTAATATATTTATTATATATATTTAAAGATATTAATATAGAAAGCAGAAAATGTTTGTGTTTGTCTGTCGTCTAAAAACTTTCGAACGGTAAATTCCGGGGCCACGAAATGTGTCCCAGCTCATTATGCCTGGCTAATTTAGATGAATGTGACTATTTTCAACAAAATAATAAATAAATTTTTTTTTATAAAATCAGAATCTAATTTTCGGGCGAAGCCGAGTAGCAAAGCTAGTGTTTAATATATTTAATTATCTGATTTAGTGCGATGGTTGTGCTTGCATCTGGGTAACTAGCTTTTTCTTCTTTTTATTTATGAAAAATCAGTGTTACATCATTAAGGGGTTATACCTAGTCGGACGGCCGAAAAGAGGCGAATGTTTGTGAATTTTTTTTGAAAAAGCAGAAGCATATATTTTAACAGAACTTTTTGCAGTTAAAAGAGCAACGTTCAAAGAACATTTGGTAATTTTTTCGTAGAAAAATATTTACGTTTATAAGAAAGTAACAACCAACATCCAAGAAGCCTTTTTAAAAATTTGGTTTTGCGATGAGCACTGCCATTCGGAACCAGATTATCTAAAAATAAAAAAGAAACAAAAAAGATTTCGTTAGTGTATTAATGTACCCTCTGATTAACGGAGGGATTTTACGAAATATTAGTTTAAAATAAAATGGCGGCTATTTAAAGTTGAAGTTCTGATTTTTTCGCGTCATTTTTTCGTGCAAAAATCCATTCCGATGCGTTAAATTATCTGACATGGAGAGTATTTTAGGTGTCCGCCTCCGATCAGTTTGATTTTTGGATATGTTATAGAGGACCGAAAAATAAGAAATACGTGTCTTTTTATTTTTCCCCGTTTTCATATTTGGGGGGTGAAAACTGCGTTCAAAGTTAGGGTTAAAAACTCATTTTTGTGGAATATCTCGAGAACTATTAGAGATAGGGGAATAGTGTAAATGGACGAATTTTGTGTCTTTGAATGCGAAATATGACTGACTCACCAGATTTTCAAAAAGTCCACAAAAATGATTTTTCACCCCTAACTTTGAACGCAGTTTTCACCCCCCAAATATGAAAACGGGAAAAAATAAAAAAACACGTATTTCTTATTTTCCGGTCCTCTATAACATATCCAAAAATCAAAATGATCGGAGGCGGACACCTAAAATACTCTCCTTGTGAGAAGTTCATGCTGAATATTTCGATAGTCGTGCGACAAGTGGCAATTTTATTATTAGGTCAGTGGTTGGAAGAGATCTCGCTGGAAGAATTGATAAGGGTATCGGTCACCTTCGATTCCCTGTTCCTCGCCAGTAGTCAACGTTAATTACGAATCGATACGAGAAAATACACCCGGCACATTGAAACGTACGGATGAAAATCATGCCATTCCCCCGCTCTGTCGAAATCTTTTAAGCGTTATCTCATTATTGTCTCGTACTTTGTTAAACGATCATTCGCGAGCAGGCCGAGATCTCTTTGCCGTTTAATCTCGTTCATCGCCGTCGGAGCGTAAGCATACAGAAAAAGGAAGGGAAGAAAGCCAGCCGGGGCGGAGGGGTAAAGGTAAAATGGAAGAAAAGACACGCTCCAATTACGATGTTGAGAGCTTTCGAAGAGATTATAGATCTGGCACAATGACTACCTCTGATCTAAATCGGATTTACCTTCAATTCAAGTCTCCATTCTTCGGTTGCTTACTACTCGTGTGCTCCGGCCACGTACGCCATAACCAGGGCTGTAAGTTAAAACGCCCCTACCCTCCCCCTTCAACCCCCCACCGCCCCCGTGTATGTAGGTCTTCGTTGCAGTTAAAAGCGAAAGGGTGAAATCGGCTGGAAAGCGCAAGCTTTTACACTTTTGACTTTAACCACGGCCTCATCCCTTTCGTGGCGGGCACTGTGCATTTATTGTATCCATTATTCTCGAACCGGCTCGGCGACTGTGCGCCCCGCTACGCATCGCATGACAATGTGGAAAACGCTTTTCTGCGAAGCCACCGCACAGAATGGAACGAGAGGTGAACGCTCTTTGATATTCTTCGCTGGAGCTGTATTGTTTCCCCGTGCTCCACGGCTCCTTTGTGCGCGACTCGTAATTATCAACGTCTCCTTAGGAGGATGCACAGGATTGGCATCGGATTAATTGCGAAGCAATGTGCCGTGCGAAATTTTATTCTCAGCGGGTACAGGGTATTTCAGAGTTTATGAGGTTGCAGCTCCCGAAAGCATTGAAATTGTAATAAACAGATTCTCTTGTGCGGCCTTCAGTTTTATGGAGGCAGTGCGGCGTACGGAGGACAAGGATATGGTTTGCAGCAGAGTTGGGCATTATCTAGATAAAAAATTATTTAAATAACGATCGAATAAATGATACTTTATCTTTATTCGTTATTCGAGGCTCGAATAATCGAAGTTATCTTTATTCGAAGAGCAACGAATAAATAATTTTATTGGATGAGAATTTATTCGACGAATAAAGATAATTTTTTTATTCGATGGGCGTTTATTCGGCGAATGAAGATAATTTTTTTATTCGATGAAAATTTATTCGACGAATAACGATAGTTTTTTATTCGAAGGTTTTATTCGAATAAATGCTTCGAATAAATTTTTTATCCGCAGCATTTATCTTTTCGAAGCCTTCGAATAAAGCCACGAATAACTTTCGTCTGCGTCGAGCATGTTTATTCGAGCCGCCGAGGGTCGAGCCCGGCCGAGCGGCGAGCGCCGAACACAAAGGAACGGCGGCTCGAATAAACACGCTCGACGCTTACGAAAGTTATTCGTGGCTTTATTCGAAGGCTTCGAAAAGATAAATGCTACGGATGAAAAATTTATTCGACGCATTTATTCGAATAAAACCTTCAAATAAAAAACTATCGTTGTTCGTCGAATAAATTTTCATCGAATAAAAAAATTATCTTCATTTGTCGAATAAATTCTCATCCAATAAAAAATTATCTTTATTCGTCGAATAAATTATCATCTAATATAATTATTTATTCGGTGCTCTTGGAATAAAGATAACATCTATTATTCGAGCCTCGAATAATGAATTCAAAATTATTTATCTTTTGTTCGTTATTTGAGATTTTTATTTAGATATACTTTTGCCCAACTCTGGTTTGCAGCGCGACAGAATAAATATTCTAACAGAACCATCGATCGTAAGATATTTAATAAGATATAAAAAAATTCTGCTTAACGTTCTTGCAATTCGAAAGAGATATTCTGAGGCTTTGCTTGAAGCAACTAATATTTTTTTATATCCATCTGCAACTGCAGTTTCTGCCCTACCACGTTTGAAAAAGAGCTTTCTTTCCCGCGATTCTATGGAAATAGAAATAATAAACGTGAATTGCAGCTTCCGAACTGTTCATCTATATTTTTCCGCCAAACTCAGAACAAATCAGCTCGATCGAACGATTCCGTCACCGCTGCCACGCTCTACAGCGGGGCCATTCTAAAACGAATGGCATCGCGAATGGGGTCGATGAATTTCCACCTGCACGCTGGATATTATTTTTTAGCTCGCAAAGAATCCCCTATTTCCCAGTCGCGCCATTTTCTGTGGAACGACCTGTACACGCTTTTCCCTCGTAAAAGATAATGGCCTTCTGGATTCCTTCAGAGGGAAATTTCTTATGAAATTTATCTGCGATAACGAGATTCTTGTTGAAAGGTTTCCCCTTTGGCAAAACATTACGCTAACGCTTTTAATACACTTTATGGGAATATCGAGAGCCGACGTGGCTTATTTGATGTTTTTAAGAGGAAACGCGTGTACGGTGCATGCGTCAATGCGACGCGACTCGCCCCCGTTCGCTTCTTCCCGCGCTATCTGCCCGCTCTTTGTGCTCTCCTCCGTTTCTCCGGACGGTGTCCCGTAATTGACGCGAAAGCGACATTCCGTGGGGCGCTTTAAACGCAAATTGAGCATGAAACTATTTTCGATATCGCCCCCATTCGAATGTAATGAACCCGACCGCGCTCGTCGGCGGTATCCCGCCCTGACAGGGTTACAAAACTCCTTGGGAGGAATTTAATTAATGGGACACGGTTTGTATGATGTTATTCACGGTGCCATCCGGCGCTATTTTCCTCTCCACTCCAGATATGAACCGGATTTAAATGAAAAGTGTTGAGAACTTTAACGACGGGGAACGCCGGAGGGACGGCCGCGCGGCTGAGGATTCCAACTCGACCAACCTGCTGAATTCTGAGCTAATTAAATCAGGAGATCGGCTTATTGCGGGATATACAACTATGGCGCGCACAATGGAACGTAATTGCGCCGGCTTGGGTGCTGCACAATTATTGATGACTTTAAGACTTCTCGCGTATCCACGATGCGATTTAATAATCCGGTAATAGGGAAAGAAACGGGGGGAGTTTTAAATACCTATATGAGACGCCGCAAGCAGGCGTGTAATTTTAATTCCTCGCTTCTTTAATTCGTTACAGTGGCAGGTCGATTTCTTGAGACGTTTCGGTGCTTTAAGGGGTTATGCCTACCTGCAAGGTCTGAAAACGCAAGTATTTTCGGGATTTTTCGGGGGAAAAACTTGAAGAGTTTTTTAAGCAAACCTTTATGTATTAGAAAGTGTACATCTTATATTACTTGTAGTAATTATTCCAATGGAAAATATAAATAAATAAAAGAAATATCAGTGATCTCCCGGCAGCGATTTTTTTTCCAGTAGTTTGCGGTTATCACTCTAACTTTGACCAGATTCATCTGAAATGAAAAATTCGACGGAATTTAGTTAGTATATTAAATTATCTTGTCCTTAATCGTTCATTATCCCGAAAAATTAATTTGCTACAAAATGGCGGCTGTTCAAATTAAAATATCGATTTTCGCCGCAAAAATCGCTCATTTTTCATCTGTAAAACAAAAACTACGCAACGGAAATGAAAAAGCCACGATTAAGGACAAGATAATTTAATATACTAACTAAATTCCGTCGAATTTTTCATTTCAGATGAATCTGGTCAAAGTTAGAGTGATCACCGCAAACTACTGGAAAAAAAATCGCTGCCGGGAGGTCACTGATATTTCTTTTATTTATTTATATTTTCCATTGGAATAATTACTATAAGTAATATAAGATGTACACTTTCTAATACATAAAGGTTTGCTTAAAAAACTCTTCAAGTTTTCCCCCCCAAAAATCCCGAAAATACTTGCGTTTTCAGACTTTGCAGGTAGGCATAACCCCTTAAGAGCGGTAATTTAAGTTATTGCGTTTTTTTTCTTTTTTTTTTAAACGAAGGTTGTAGAATTAACGTCGACATTGAGGACCTTGCAGCGAGAGGCGTGCAACTCCATTTTTTACAGTTTTTGAGTTATGACGTGTAATATAAGTAAAAATTTTATTGCAAATTTTGCAGCCATTACTGTTTTGTGCAATACCTTTGTTTCGGGTAGCTCCAGATTTGAAAAATTCGCCAAAAGTGGGAATTAAAACTTATCAACTCAGTAACTGCCACTTATCAGTTAGCGACATCTGCAATGCATATTTTTAACATAATTTTTTTTTTTAATATCTTCAAAAGTTAAATATAAAGCCATGAAAATGTTCAAAGTGATTTGCTTCATAATTTCTCCCGAGAAAAATTCCCCAAAATCGGCCTGTTTTAGCGTTGCCTAAAGTATATTTAACCCCTTAATGCGAATGCAATGAAATTCAATAGGTGATTATAAAAATTTACCTAAAGCATAGTGTCCAGTTTTCTTTTCTTTTTACAAAGCTCTTAAATTACTTCAGACGTGGTTACATTAATCTTCTGTTTACCTTTCTCTTCGAGGGTGTCGGGGCCCCTTGGCTTGCTATTTATTCTGTGAAAACACATATTTTTCACTTAGTGTCCCCTCTTCAATGTCAACTCAACGCACTAATTTTATAAACAGTTTTCTCTAATTTACTCGAAGTTGGTAAAGACAGAGCTGCACCCCTCTTGCTGCAAGCTCCCCAATCGCGTCACTTGCTCTAGGCACAATCTTCGGGGGCTCCGCTCGTTAGTGAGACTGAGCCAAGTACGTATGACTGTCAAATTTTTTAGCCAAGCCTGGCTGCGCTGTATAGCTCGCACCTTGCCTGTATCCTTGAACACTTAGGTCCGCAGACGTTACCGAAGGCCCCAATTAAAGAAAAGACAGTTAGGCCTCCTTAGCCACTGTTAACCCCCAGTATCCAAGTTCCGGGAACTCTAACAGTCTTCCCTGAAACAATACCCAATAATTTCTCTTGTGTAGTCCTCTCGCGAAAAGTTTCTACCGCAGTGCCAGAAATACGGTTCCCTCGTAGAAAACTTCTAATAGCCTTATTAATTCCGAGACAAATGGCCCCCGAACGGAACCCTCTTCTGCGCCATAAACGCAGTAATTTACCCACCCAATAAATCACCCCGTACACGAAACTGTATATTTTTCATTATTAAAAACTCATCACTCGTAAAAATGGAGTGCGAAGTTCCTCGGGGGTTGTTTGCTTGTTACAACCTACTGACTGAAGGCATCTTCCAGGTAGAAGCTTCCGACATGGCCGCAAAAATTAATCGCTCCCTGGCAAGAATGGGACGCGAACTTCTCAAAACTCCGCTGAATCTATTCACCGGACGAAATCACTCTGTCAAGGGTGGAGGGGTGGAGGATATCTGATTACTGTTCTTACCAGACAGTAGTGCGCGAGGCTGCACGTCATTCGTTAATCCGAAGTCTTAACTTAATGGAATTAGTTTATGGATCCCCGCCGCAGATAAACGTAAACCCTCCGTTTTCCTTCCTTCCGCGCCACCCTCATGCCTTCCCCCCTTTTACATAGATACTACTGCCGCCCTCTCAACTCGCGCGTCTCGCTCGCCCCCGTCCTGCTGATTGTCCCCTTGTCTCCCTCTTATTCCGCACTCGAGATTCTCGTTGTTCAGCCGCGAGATCGAGGGACGGCTGCAGACTATAATAGCACAGTGTCAGATTATTTCGCACGCAGCGCTCAGCCGCCATTGTAGCCCCAAATAGAGCCTGTGCAAGGCCTTATCTGCGAACCAGTGACGGTTCAATTAGACGAGTCTACGCGGAAGACCTTAATCATCCTGGCCCCCCCGGCGGAATAAACAAATGCTGATATATTAGAATCAGAGGCGCTCCGCTTAAACGTTTCGCGGGCACCAAATGAGCGACAGATGGGAGCAATTGTGCCGCACGCCGTGCAAACAGACAACGCCTATCCGTTGGAGTGTCTGCTTCTCGAGCCAGGCAACGGGAATGAGCTAGGCTTGGGTCATTGATCTGGCTCCAATTTTATGGCAGGCTTGTACATCTCGAAATTTTGTGTTTTCCGGAAAGTTTACCACTTTCAAAATCGCATACCTTTTTTCGAATTCGTCCAAACGACATGAGGTTTCTTTGAGGATCTAGAAGGATCAGTTTGCCAAGTGACGTGTTTCGTCGTTTTGACGAAAATGCGATTGGCCGGGATAGGAAAAAAATAGTATATGTCGTTTTTTAACCTTTTTTTTGTGAGCTCGTAATGAAAATTCAAAAAACCCGTTTGTAGATTGAAGTGAGTTGTATACATGCCTACAATTTTATGGAAATCGGTTAACGTTGCTCTAAGCTATAAACGCTTGAAGATCGCAGAATGAGGTCGAAAATCGCGAAAATCCCGAAATCAGCGATTTTTCTTTAGTATAAATGGGTACGTAATTTCAAATATTCTTCCAATTATGAAATATTCTCGGCTTCGTTGTTAGAGGAAGTGGCGCGAATATAGGCCAGAGCCTAAATATGGGATAGTTGAAGTATCGGGTCATAGTGGGTGTTTCACTCTATCGGAGAAAGTGTAAAAGTACGGCTGACGAGGGAAGATTCCGAACTCGAAAATTCAAAAAATTCTGAAACATCGCGAATATGTAGGAGATTTCCTACTGATTACAACGCAATTTTTGTTTGCTGTTCACATTCACAGGGGGTGAAATTAACCCCCGAAAATTCGGCTATGTTCCGATTTTGTGTTATACATCAGTATTCGAATAGTATTCGAATAATAACATTCGATTACTCAAATATAGTAAGCTTATTCGTAGCATTCGAATACTTGTAAAATATTCGAATATTAAATTATTCGAATAGTCCCAGCCCTATTGTACATAGCAACCGGGCCAGACGATAAAAGACTAACGAGTCGTTAAAAATTGACGCTGCGAATTAGGATTCCTCCTTACGAGAGAGCGAACATGCTCCGGCAAAGGAGGATGTTTGATTACAGGGCACAAAGGAATCATTACGTCTCGTTGAAAGTAGACGCGACTGTGGAGCGGTAACCGAAAGGCGGGGGGATCTTGCTAGGTGAAAGATTATAATTAAAGACGAATCTTTATTCGGGGAGAGACGAGTTCGGAAGGTCTTTTCGTGATCCGCCGTTGCTATAGTTACGATGAAAGCGGACAAGAATATCGACCCAGGTAGGTACTGCGCTAGGCGGACGTACTCAACTCGCTCGGTTAAGTTGGAGCGAGGAGAATAAAGAAAAGGAGGGAACGAACGTTAGGCGGGGGCGTTGACGCCGCGACACGGGGTACAAAAAGATAATTAGTTAATTCTTCAAAGCATAAGTAGGCGAAGAAGATTCCACGCCGGCCCACAGTGGAACGAGAATGCCTTATTTATTTGGACATCGGCCAAAATTTGAAGTGTCAAAATTCTGTTCTATAGCTTCATTAAATCTTTATTAAGTGTTCGTAGCATTAGAAAACACAAAGAAATAAACTTTATATTCACATTAAGTTTGATTTAATTGTATATGAATCTGACCTATATGAACATTTCAGTCTTTTTGTCTTTCAGTTGCACCTCCTTAAACCATTATTGCCTAAATCCTATTACTTCATAAGTTCTCAATAATTTACATATTGCTGAGTATCTTATTATTAATGATTTTGTACAAAAAACATTCTGAATTAACTTGGATTTCATCAATAATCAACTGTATTAAATAAAAATGTGTTGCACTCAATACTAGAATAATTCAACTAGCGATTTAAAGTTTTGCTCAAAGTCGCCCAAGTTCTAAAATACCTTAATTTAATCCTTTACTGGTAAGGTTTTGAACTGTACAAAAATTACCTGCTACTAGCTGCGATTAATAAAATAAATATAATGTAAACATTTCAGTTTATACGTATTTAACCTCGGCTAGCAGACAGGCCGGATCGTCGCGCCACGCGTATATCGACGAACGCATGAATCACGTGCCTGTTTCCAAGATTGTTATATTTAATAATGAATCGTCACTATAAGTTATACCTAATAATTTTGGTACAAGGTACGATCCCGACCCCGAAAATTCAAGTAATTCTGAAAATTTGTAAATATATATGGGATTTATTCCTGATTACAACGCATTTTTTGTTTGGTGCCCAAATTCTTTCGAAGGGGGGGGGGGGGTGAAATTAACCACCGAAAATTTGGCTATTTTTCGATTTTGTGATATTCTACTTAACATGAATTGAAAGTGTGCAAAGTTTTACAATGAAAATCCAAACCGTTTGGAAGTAATTGCCATGTCCAGTTATTGTCCTTACGTCGTTCCACTGTGCGGCCGTCCGAAGCGTCCACGCCTTTGTCCCTCGCACCTGCCACGTTCTTTGGCTCAACTCAGACGTACTCTATTCGGATTCAAATTAGTTTTCGATGGCTGTCGTCGGTTGCCAATTTTTCCACTTGAAATTCAGGGGCGCGTGAACATCGAAATGCTACTTCTTCACCAGCGAGGAGCCACTTTCACTGGCGGCTGAAAGCGAGTCAGTGCTCTTCCCGTCGATGTGCTGATTATAAAACCATGAAGTCGGTGGTTCGTTGTTTCTTTATTTGCAGAAAGTACCCTGTTATTACTTGGGAAATGGCACGTTTGGGGCAGGATCCACCGCGGAGGAGATTATTTTTCCCGACGAGAGGCAATCAGCGTGGCAGTTTGTAAACGAACAAGGCCGCCTTAACTCGACCGTTTGTCAGAACGGCAATTCTCAGGTCGTAAAAATGAAAGTGGAACCTGACTACGGAATTAAAGAAATTTTCAGGTCGTCTCTTCTCCATTCTGTTTCACGTACGATTTACGTACAGATAGAAAGGATCATTCTAATCGTAAACACTGAATGTACGCAGTAATGTTCTATAATTCAGCATCTGATGAAAGTAGCTCGTTGAGTGATAGGATCGGACAAACAGAATACCTTCTCGCTGCGAAGTTATTCAGACAAAATTATCATTCGGCCAATGAATAGCAGTTTTCAGCTGTCTATCAAGTGGAAACCGAGATACGATTTCAAAAGTTCGTGGTACGGAAGCGTTTGCAATAAAGTTCGAACTTCCTGTTTATAGGAGGATAACTCGAGATTCTCAGGCGCGTTTCTACGTCATTCGTGGCGAAGGTTCTGAAGTGAATGCAGGCAACATTTACTACTTTTATCCGTATCTATTTGTTCCGTTTTATGGAAACCAGCGAATCCCAAGTTCCACCTTTTTAAACAGCATTCCGTGGTAAGTTTCATTGTTTTCACTTGAGTGTGCTACAGCGTTCCGCGTGACCTGCCCTTTTCAGAATCATCGCTGCCCTATTATCTTCCCGAGCGAACTGTAAACTTGAGTATCTCTTAAGAGACGGCAGATTTTCACCGCAGCTGCCGCGGTATTGTTCCTGTTGCCCTGGCCCCGTGCGTGACTTTACGCGCCGGTGTCACTGTGTGGGCATTAGAGGACGCTTCCATTGCCTTGGCATCGTGCGCTACAGTCGAAGCAAAATCCAGTGGCCGCTCTAAGCCACGCCCCCGAATACAAATCGAATACTGCTTTGGTCTTAGGTTTTATAAACGAAAGTGTTACATTAGATCCTAATGGGTTAAGGGGTAGCGACACAGTAGATCCCGGAAAAGCAGCCTGATTTTGAGAATTTTTTATGCGAGTATAGTGAATGGAATACAAATTTTGTTCGATGGCCTTTATTGTACATACCTTGAAGTATGATCACAATTTTTTTCAAATTTTTTTTTAATACAAAATGGCGGCGCCACAGCTCCGCAAAAAAGGTTCTTCTGAAAAACAGTGTTCGTCAACAGATTCAATCTCGCACCATTCTTGCAGAAATTAGTATTTTTTAATTTTCTAGCGAACTTCCCGAGATAATCTTACATAGAACTCAACAATGTTCGGTTTTTTGTTCTTGGTCAAAAATTGAAGGAGAAATATTTCCGGTCGCGGAACACTGCTTTTCAGAAGAACACATTCTTTTGTCGAGCTGTGGCGCCGCCATTTTGTATTAAAAAAATGTAACAAAAATTGTGATCATACTTCATAGTATGTACAATAAATGCCTTCGAACAAATTTTGTATTTCATTCACTATACTGGCATAAAAAATTCTCAAATCACGCTGCTTCTCCGGGCTCTACTGTGTCATCACCCCTTAAGAGACAGCGGAAGTTTGCCTATAAATTCGCACTGGACAGCGAGAAACGGTGACGAGGAAGAAAAACGGTATGCTGGGGATAATTTCTGACAAGGGAACACCGCGAACCCGGACTCAAAAATTTGGAAACGGACAAAATATTTGAAAAAGTTTTTTTCATCAGACTTTTCTCTTTTTAAACTCTTTTCAAAATTTTGTTGACGCAAGTTTTCAGCGCATATTGTACCATTAAACTTTTGTTTGAAACATTTCTTTCTGTCTGTTGTACTGTGAGAGTTATACGGGAAAAAGTGGAAGTGCCAATTTGACTTTAAGGTTAGCTTTCACCCCCTTAAAGGGCGATTGGGCCCAAAATGAAACTCACAAAGTTGCGTTCCAATCGGTGAGTCCGGGTTCGCGGTCTTCCCTTGTGAGTGGCTTTGAGCGACCATCTGATTTTGTGCCGCCTGTAGTTAACATCTGTGTGTAAACGTGCGTTAGTATCCGTTTCGAGGATAGAAACGCTGCAGTTAGTTATAAGCGTTCTTAAGGGGATCCGGCCCCAAGGTGCAATGAAGTGGTCTCCGTATCAGTTTTACTGCACGTGATTCGCAAGCTTTAGCTGTACACGGGGCCACATTGCCTTACGAATTTCCCCCGGTCTTCTTTGGATCTTAGAACTCCGTATGACGTACATCCACGTTGGTCACTTGGAGAAGCATTACAGAACAGTTTAATAAAGTCCGAGAAAACTCTTGTTACCCTTACTCCATCACTCACAAGAACGCTTTTCACAGAAATGCTAGGGAATCTGGATTAACTTTACATTCAATTGCTACTGGGTGCGTTCCGATTCGCGCATTGAGCGCATGAGGCATTGAGGCATCGTACGATTCCCTAGAATTTCTCTCACTTGCCACCAATACAATGCCACTTCCGGTGCATGAAGCGCGCAGGAACTGCAAGAATTCGGAGTTGCATCTGTTCCTGCGCGCCTCGTGCACCACAAGTGGCATCATAGTCCAGTGAAATTAGACGGAAATCTGCCCAATCTTCGGAATAAATCCCAGCAAGCTAAATTTTGGTATGGGCCTTTATTTGGTCGTTTTAAACAATATGTCAAAAGTCCCCATCGATCCGAGTGCCGCTAAAAATTTTACAGAGGGTTGAAAATAAAAATAACAGTTTTTCGCGAATATCTCGTTATCTAGCAGTTTTGCGACAAAAATAGGTCTTACACAATTTATAACCTAGGAAATTCTCTACAAAAAAGGTTGTATGAGTTTTTTTGTTAGGAGTAACCATTTTCATGTGTGCCGGGTTACCAAGTTTCAACCCCCATACTTTTGACAAGGGAAGATCCCGAACCCGGAAATTCAGAAAATTATGAAACTCTGTAAATATGTAGCGGAAGTCCTGCTGAGTACAACGCAATTTCGTTTGCTGCCCAAATTCACTCCAAGAGGGTGCAATTGACCACTGAAATTTTTTTTATTTTGTATTATTACTCGCGAACTGTAGGAGATAGAAAAAAAGTATTCAGGAAAAAGTTACTTCTCTTAATTAGGACTAACATTTGGTAAATTATAGTTCTTACAGTTCTTACGGTGCGTGAGTTATAACACAAAATCGAAAAAAAACGGATTTTCAGGGGTCAATTTCACCTTCTTCGAGTGAATTTGGGCAGCAACAAAAATTGAGTAATATATACCTATATATCCTTTACTTATCCCCAAAGATTAAAGTTTAAATTTGTTCACTCGAAGGGGGTGAAATTGACCCCTGAAAATCCGTTTTTTTTCGATTTTGTGTTATAACTCACGCACCGTAAGAACTGTAAGAACTATAATTTACCAAATGTTAGTCCTAATTAAGCGAAGTAACTTTTTCCTGAATACTTTTTTTCTATCTCCTACAGTTCGCGAGTAATAATACAAAATAAAAAAAATTTCAGTGGTCAATTGCACCCTCTTGGAGTGAATTTGGGCAGCAAACGAAATTGCGTTGTACTCAGCAGGACTTCCGCTACATATTTACAGAGTTTCATAATTTTCTGAATTTCCGGGTTCGGGATCTTCCCTTGTCAAAAGTATGGGGGTTGAAACTTGGTAACCCGGCACACATGAAAATGGTTACTCCTAACAAAAAAACTCATACAACCTTTTTTGTAGAGAATTTCCTAGGTTATAAATTGTGTAAGACCTATTTTTGTCGCAAAACTGCTAGATAACGAGATATTCGCGAAAAACTGTTATTTTTATTTTCAACCCTCTGTAAAATTTTTAGCGGCACTCGGATCGATGGGGACTTTTGACATATTGTTTAAAACGACCAAATAAAGGCCCATACCAAAATTTAGCTTGCTGGGATTTATTCCGAAGACAAATCCTAATTTCACTGGACTATCGTATTGGTGGCAAGTGAAAGAAATTCTAGGGAATCGTACGATGTCACCAATTTCATGCGCTCAATGCGCGAATTGGAACGGATCACACGAATGTAATAGGAAAGGGAAACAAAGTGAAGTCCGCGCAAACCTGAGGGGTTTGAAAATAGTTAGAGATTCTTTTAACGAGAGGACTTCAAGTTTAGAAATTAATCAATACCCGCTTGGAAACGGGTGTTTGAATAAATGAGCTCCACTTTTATCCCTTCTCCTTCGTGTAAAATCATTGCAGAAAGTCATCGTTAATCTCGTTAATTAATGTAATAGCTGTTGCTACTACTATCGCCGACATTTTTGCACTTTCACTCTCAATCAAGATTGTAAAAGGCGCCACAAATCATGCAACCTGAAGTCAAAGGATTCTAGGGAATTTCATGCGCCGACAGGGCATACATCTCTATGCAACTTCCTGCGCATCATGCGCTCCATGCGCGAATCGGAACGCACCCACAGTCTTCTGCCTACATTGCTTCGACAAATAATTGAATCCCATTGCAATGGAGCATCATTGGAATTCTTTTTGCCAAATTTGGCCTCACAAGTTAATACACGTTTGCACTAATCCTTAACTTCACTTCCTCCAGTTCAAACTAGTTTATCTTTTTACTCCACATTCCTCAGTTATCCCTCAATGACCACCCCATCTAAAATTAGGTACCAGCGCTTCATTCACCACATCACAACCCCCCCATTACCGCATAGACTTACAACAACAAAAACCAAACACTGCAAACGTGTTTAACGATAAACAGTGAGTAATCAGTTCATCAACAACTACCACACGACCCCCATACACGCCGGAACACGCACGTCTTCGAGTTCTCCATAAATTAGTGGATTTATACACGAGCCAGCCTATTAACGCTACCCATCGATGAAAGCTCGAACGAGTCCAGGCATCATGCCTCGAAATCCAACAACCAAACACACTATGTGTACATGCCCGTGCGTATATACGCGCGCGCGCGCGCGCAGCGTGCATCAATTATGCATGCGTCGGTGTATCCAGCGCCGACAGAGCGTGCACGCGTGCCTGCGTCATGGCCGAAGCCTCAGATTTTCAAATAGACGTGCCCCTTTGACGACGGGCGCTCATCTTGGCGAGCTCCTCTGCAGCAGTAGGAATCCGCAGCCCCGTAAACACTCGTGCATACCGTCTGCGCGATATAAAATCGGTCCCTGGATTTCGCCGTGGAAGTTGCAGCGGAAAAGGAAACGGCGGGTTTACCTCTATCAGAAGCAAGGACGAAGATTGATTCGCGGCTGCTCGCGGTGCCAGGGCTCTGAGATTTTCTATCTAGACAGCGTATACCTCAGCCGCGGGGATGAAAGGTCTCGGTTGGGGGAAAAAGGAGCAAGCCGAGGCCGCCGCGAGCCTTCGTTGCGCCCGTACCGTGTTTATTAACTCCTGTCTGCCAGGGACAGCGGAAAAAGTATTCTTCGTTAGAGGCCCTGCCGGTTGGGGCGGATAGAGACGGAGCCGCAGATTCATAGATAACCATCGAACGGGGCGATCTTTAATTTTCATAGCGAGATCAATTTTCGTTTCGTGCGATGCGACCGAGCGGAATGCGCGGTGCCTCGGCGCGGCGCGCGCGTTCATCATCGCGCGCCGTGTCTGTTTTGTACTGTTCCAGAATGTCATTAATATAATGCTCGGCGTGAGTAATCGTAGAAACGCGGGGGGAAAAAGAACGGGTACGAGTACCCGCCGCGAGGGTTTAATGACATTAATTCACCATCGAAAGTTCCCCGGCCCCGCGTCATAAATAACGCTGGCGCAACGCTTCGTAATTTAATGCTCATTAATTTCCCGCGCCGTTGGCGTTTATTTATGCGCCTTTCGGTGTGTCTTACCGTTCGGAACTTCATCGCGCCTGTTCGCGGCTGTGCGTAATGAAGGACGCTTCTGATTGTTGCGAACGGCTGACTAATACCCTTTGAAGGAATACAAAGTGCGGCTGTGCGGGGATTACTTATTATTGTGTTACGTGTTGCGGCGCGGCTGCGTACGGACGAATGTGGCCGGCGCTCTTTGGAAGCATGATCTGTTTGTGTGCATCGGTGGTGGTGATTAGTCTAATACCTTGGATGGATATCTCGCCGAAATTGAATCTGCACGAAGTCGGCTTTATTCAACGTCACGTACAGTTTTGTGAACAAGTACCTAATGGATTCTTTTATTAAATAAATATGAGATTTCCAAGATCTCTGAGGCATAAATCATTTGTTTTTTAAACTTGCTTATTTCTTACCGATTGCAAATAGTAACATATATACAGTAATTCGTCGTAATAGTCCCGACGAACGGGGCTGGCGGCGGGACAACAACGCGATGCGGAAACTATTCGTAGCCGACGACAACTTCGTGTCGACTCATTTGTTCTCTCGCACGATCTCGGATTCTCTCACTCTCGACTGAAGGATTCCAAGAAATGGTGGGGATAGTGGGCGGGACTATTACGCATGGTAAAAACGGGACAATAACGACGAATTACTGTATATATAAAAGTTTGGGATTCAATAATGAACTTATTATACAATAAATAATTTATACAAATACGTGTATGAATAAATATATATATCGTTAATTATGTACATTAAATCTATATGAATATATAAATTATTTATATATCAGGAGATAAGTAGACAACAAGAAGCTTATTAATATATAAATGATTTATACATAAATCAAAATTTATTTTCTGGATATGATTATCTATTAATAAATCTGTCGAACTTGATAATATGTAGATTGTTTATGGGTTCATCGAATTGTTAATTTATTTAGTTCAATATATTCCATAAATTTATCGATAATAATTTAAATACGATATATTATTTATATACCAATAAATATCTGTATATTTAAATATAAATATTTATATATATATATATAAATTATTTATTCTATAAATCAATATGTCAAAGATAATTTAGATAATTTAGAAAGTTTGTATCATATATTCTTCCTTCGGTTACCGAACTGCAAATCTTTTTTTTCTAAAATACTTCACATCCATTTTACCCAGGAGTGACGTAGGAATTGTTTGGCATCGTCCTGAATTGGCAGCACGGATGGGGGATGAGATCATCCCGCCAAGAGGTATGCGCAGACCTTAACCCAAAGTCACTCGGGGCGAGTCGCTTATGAGTGATGACCAAACGAACGAAAACGAAAGTTCATTGATCAGGACGATCGATAACGAGGTACATGCCTGCCGATGCTATCGAACGATCAAACCGTAAAACAAGAGGTAAATTGAGCTGCCAGTCGATGCATCGCACTTCCCCTTATCATCCTCAGGAGCAGAGTTACTTTCCTTTTTCGCGTGACACGGCCCGCGCTGCAATCAGCTTCCTCCTATGAACTTCGCTTCTCTCGCCTCGCCGCGTCTCCTTTTCCCCGTAGAATTTTCTCTGACATTCTGTTGCGGTTCCCTTTTCTCTACGTTTTCCCCCATCTTGGCCGGCGAGTTGAAAACTTCTGACTCGGGGAACGTCGACAGGTGCAACATGATCGAAGTTTCCTGACTGCTCGAGGCGTCGACAACGCGCTCAGACTGTACGATTTGTCCGAATCATTCTGATTCGAATGTCGATATCCTGGCAAGAATTTCGGGGAGGAATCCGGCGAAACTCTTTCGGCAGCTTCCGGCGACCGGATGATTTTTACTGGCGTGAAACGGATGGTGACTTTCGATTCGAAGGAGGATGTATCGTGATCTGTGGGGAAATTTTAGTGTTTCTTTATTATTCACTGTGCAGCGAGGTGTAGCTTTGTTTGAGATTCCCTGAGATTCTCTTCATAGGCAGCTTGTCTTCTCTGGTTGCATCAAATTATGCATTTTCCAGTGAAAATATTTGATTATTATATTCTTCATGATTTGCAAAGTCTAATGCAGATAATAGTTCGATGGTTTCAAGTTAAGAGAACGCAGTGGATAATTAGTTGGTCTTGCAATTCTGGTTATACAGTAAAAGATTTTTACAAGAACGTTTTCCTTATCAATTTCTTAATTGCATTTTTTTTTTAATGAGTTTCATAGATTCTAATAGATACTTAATATTAACTTGAACGATGTAAAAATAATATAGGTGCCTACATTTACACAACAATTTATATTGGCAGTAATAATATACAAATATTTTTAATGCCAATTTTTAACCAGTGCTCTAGATTCTTTTAAGGAAAAAAAAATTAAAAGCATATTTGTCGTTAATGAAGCTGTAGCCATCATTGGAGCCATTTTAACATATTTTTCCTATTTTGATTCTCATAATGTATGAAGCATTGGTATGCAATTGCGAGTTCCTATGCAGTGAAGCGGAACAATGTTAGCGAAAGAATTGAAGCTCGAACGAAGATGATAGATGTTAGCCGCTTCTTTTCGCATCGGCAGTAATGTGATTCACCTTCCATTTGAATTTTATATTCCGCATGCATTGTTCCAAGAAGACAGGCTTGCAATGCTCGATCATTTGGCGTCATGGAAACTGCATAACGTGCTTGCATCTCGCGAGCTCGAATTGCGCGAATCACTGGGATTACTGGAATGGCACAAATTTAATGCGCGAGACCGCGAGAGAATCGCTGGAACCTACCGAGCACGGCCAAATTTCTATCGATCCATACGCGTCACAGGTGTGCCAGCTCAATAGGTGATTTATGACGCAGCTTCGAATGTAACATTTTCGAGGGAAAAGTTGGTTTCCTTGGCACGGGAATTAGCCGAATCGTTCCCCATGCGAATTCGCAATTTAGCTGAATATCACTTAGAAGTGCGTACATCCGCAGACGTCATATTCGCGATATGCAACGATGGGCTAAAGAGTATTTAAATATCACATCTGCACATGTAACTTTAACAGTAGTATTTATTTATTAAATTCACAGGATAAGTATTTCGTGCCTGATTTAGGGCTGGGGCTATTCGAATATTTTACAAGTATTCGAATGCTGCGAATAAGCTTCGAATATTTGAGTATTCGAATGTTATTATTCCAATGTTTCAGTATTCGAATACTGATGTATAGGTACTTAAATATTCGAATGGTATTCGAATACTTAAATATTCGAATACTATTCGAATGCTTAAATATTCGAATAGTATTTGGATACTTGGATGTTCGAATTATATTCGCTAAATAATTGAGCAACTGACGTATTCGAATAGTCGAATACCGAAAAATTCGGCAAATAGTCCCAGCCCTAGTCTGATTTCCTCATAGTTGTATGTTAGCTACTTCTAACACCAACACACCGTCCACTTGTTACTCTAAAGAACATTAATTTGTATTTCAAATAAATTTTCTAACATAACTAGCCTGATCGAGTCATCTCGTACCCGAGGCAAGTATAGGTCTCCGGAACTATTAATCTGAAAGTTAAACTCCTGGAGTTTGCTTCAGACTCCCGCATGTGCCCAATTACGTGGTCCTATATGAAATTCAAGGATTACTACGATCAACCTTCTACAAAATACATAGTTCAGTGCAACAATTCGTTGCACCCACATATTTGCTTTTACTTGGCTTTTATATTTGGTTATCTTCCACCACACAGATTGCATAATAAACGAATGGCATATGTCAGTTATTATAATTCTTACGTACGATAAACATGTGTTTAGTTATTATTAGAGGAAGTGCAGCATATTTGGAATACTGTTGGTAATTTGGAATACCGAAGTATCTAATAAACTACTAACGCTATTTAATTTGTAACACCGTAGATAATAGGGGCTAATGACATTTTGACATTTTCGACTTAATCTGTAGAATAAAAAGCGTCAATCTGCAGAACTTTGTCAGCAAGTATTCAATCGTTCCAATCCTGGCTGAAATATGTAAGATCCTTAGAGTTGAACACTTGATCTACCCATTTGTATGTTCCATCTATGGTTCCGTGTGAGTTTTGCGATGATTTCGAGAATACAAAGTGTGACATGAAATTTTAGGTTTCAATGTCATGTTGCTAATTCGGAGTACCGAAGATGAAAGTAATTTTGAATATTCCAAAGCTTAGCGATGCTTTTGTTTCGCGCGTAACGGGCCAGCGCTGTCCATTTATATTTGCCTAATAGCGAATTCGGGAGACCCGCACTGGTCTGCATATGAACTGCACGAGTCCAACCTTTATGGCACTGAGGTTTTGTGGCAGTGCAGTCAGTGCAGTTTGGTGGCACCGAATAACCTTATGGAGTTATTGGAAACGAGTAGTAGCAATGACGACACAGAAGATTTACTTTCTAGTTCACATTAGTCAAGTTTACTGGCTTCAAGTTGCTTCAAGTGACTGGAAGCAGTAAACTTGACTAATGTGAACCTGTCATTCACTTGACTTGAAATATCTTTTTAACTTTCTTTCAAGTTTTACGCGAAATATTCGTTAACATTAGTCAAGTTTACTAACTTCAAGTCGCTAGAAATCCGTAAATTTGATAATGTGAACCTGTTATTCACTTCACTTGAAATATCCTTTCAAGTTTCAAGCGAAGTAGAGAGTGTTCCAACTTTTCTTGCCTATACAACTTGAATAGTGTGAACGTATGTACAAGAGTCACGAAGGTAAGCCGACTGTCTATTGCTTTTAAAAACTGAGGTTATCATCGATACAATGTCAATGCTGTTGTATCAGGAGAAACCCCATTGGGACTTGAATAAGAACAAATAAAAATGTACAGGGTGTTTATCAATATGTGGGACAATATTTCAGGTTCTGGGCACCACTCATCAAGACAATAAAAGTTGGCATATGCATATGCCCGATAATGTTTAGTTTTGCAGTTATAAGTATTTTTATATTTTGAACCAACCCTGAAATATTGTCCCACATATTTATAAACACCCTGTAAATAAATTTAATTTGGCATTTTTTATTTAAACCAGTTATATTCTTATTTTAGATATCTTAATTACTTGCTTCACTGTTCAGCTTCAAGCTTCAAGTACTCTTGAAAGTAACTTGAAGGCAGCTGACACTATCTGAACACCAACTTGAAGCCAGTATACTTGAATTCAAGCGACTTGAAGCCAGTAAACTTGACTAATGTGAACGAGGCATTGGCTGCCGTCTCATTTTTGTTACGGTCCGAATCGATCGGAGCGTCCCTTGTAAACAGACGGACTCTAATGAAACTACTGCGGTCGATAAAATTTTACTCCACAAACCTGAAATTTTAATGTAATCAGTTATGAATAGAAATTAATAACTTCAACTAAATTTACGAAAAATTTAGATCCTCCAACGAGAAATTTTAACGCAATCGAGTAAAATAAAATTTAGTTTCAACCAAATTCACGAAAAATTGAACTCTTGGTCCAGGACAAGGCCCTCCCAACCCCTAATCTCCCCGCTCTCCGCTCCCCTAAAACATGTAGATAATAATTTCTTTATATAAAAAAAAATCTATTCTTTATGAATTACTGTTCTTTGTAAGACGAATAATAATAATAATAATAATACATATGATAGTACATATATCCACTAGTTCTTAGTCAAGAACTTGAAACCACCTTTCAAGCAATCTATCAAACTCTCTCACCCTACCTCTGAATCACCCTGTACCCCTTGGACACATCCTGCGACTCGAAGTCGTGCATCCACATATCGAACGGAATTACCGCCGCTCCCAGTCGTCTGCTTTCGAAACGACGTCCCGCTCCCGCGGCGTAATCCCATTTATTCGGAATTCGAAGGCACTCATCGTATCAGATATTCTCACTTAATCTTAATCCGATGGGCCGCTTGTTTCGCGTCGGATAAGACCCGTGATCGCGAAGAACGTGGAGCAGTAAGTAATTTAGCGATCGTCTAGGGATCGTCGTATCCCATCATCGGGCGGCAAAATGCAAATCGTCTTCCGGCGACGGAATCGCTGAATCCCCCCGAGATCTGCCGGGGCACGGCTCGTCCCGCGACGAATATACCTGACCGACCGCGGGCGGTTCCTCCCGCCAGGCACCCTTAATCTTCATCGTAACACTTAAGCGTCGCTTGGTAAATGAATTCCCGGCATTGCCGGGCGCATACGGGAGAAAGTGGGCACGTGCTAAGTCACGTCCCCGTCGGGATACTATTTTCCTATCGACCCGGCCGCTTTTTAAATGCCGCCCTCGTTCGCGGGCAGGTCTATTGGGTTAATAGAATGTGGCAGGACGTAACGAATAGAAATACTTCCGCACGGTTTCACCCTCTCGCCGTAAATACACCGTTGAGGGGAGGGGGATGACGCGACGCTGGGGCTCCGGAAACGTTTCACCCCTGGAACACTGGGGGTTCACTTACGTCTGATGAATGTTTATGACACTTAATCTGTATTTAAACGTCTTTCGGGATATTTTGGTTTGTTGGAAATCGCAAACATTTGGTTGGGTATTTCGTGCGTGTGGGAGTTAGGGTATATAGAAAACCTTTTGAAAGAAACCGGTTTTCGAATTTTGCACAAAAAATCTAATTAAAATAGTAAATAAATATTTGTACTTATTTTAAAAATTCTCTGCTTCCTTAATATTATGGAATTACAAAAATATAACAAAATAAAATAGACTGCATGCAAAACTAAATGGAAAAAAAATATTATTGTGGAAATGTTAGTTATGACGACTTACATTTATTGCTTTACTCAGTCGAATCCCATTAGCAATCTTATAATCAATCTGTTGCTTCATTTTGAGTTACATATTTGGTATCGGTATTTAATACACCGAAAGTGATTGATTTATTAAATTATTAACTTTAAATATTTAGCCATTCAAATAATTTATTCCATCAATCCGATGCCGTATGAGAACAGAATTCTTATTTGCTTAATTTATACACCTTTAACTACACATATCAATTTCGTTAACATCTCAGCATAAATTGTATTTCTTCTTGAAATCTGATTTCTATGCAAAGTACCAAAAGAAATGTAAAATTCCCAGCTTTACTAGGTTTTTCATTCACCTTTCCTGCGAGTAATACACGAGAAAAGCGTGCTTCAAAGGGTCAGAGGGAACACGAAACCTATATTAGTTATCTTCATGCCATTTCCTCTTTGTAAAGTAATACGAGGATGAGTAAAATCCTTAGTGGCACGTTTCTTCACATATCGCCTCTTTTTAACCGACTTCAAAAGGGAGGAGGTTATGTATTCGACCCGTATGTATGTTTTTTTTTTTTATGTCCCCTCATAACTCCTCAGCATATGGACCGATTTTGATGATTTTTTTTTATTCGAAAGAGGATGGTGCCCCGTTGGTCCCATTCTACGCGGAATCAATATTGGCCCAATATTTTATTACCAGTTATAGTTAATAATAATTTATATGTTTGTCCCCTCATAACTTCTCATCATATGGACCGATTTTGAGGATCTTTTTTTTATTCGAAAGAGGGCGATGCCCCGGTGGTCCCATCCGAGACTAAATCAATATTGGCTCAATATTTTGCCAGTTATGGTTAATAATAATAATTTATATGTTTGTCCTCGCATAACTTCTCAGCATATGGACCGATTTTGATGATCTTTTTTTTATTCGAAAGGGGACGATGCCCCGGTGGTCCCATCCTACACTGCATCAACATTGGCCCAATATTTTGCCCGTTATGGTTAATAATAAAGACTATTGTCACCTAATTATTATTATTTTATGTACGTACGCGCATATCTCATCAGCATGTTGTGTCAATATATATAAAACTAAAAAGTTAAAAATAAACAAAATTTAAAAAAAAAATTAAAACCGACTTCAAAAAAATAAAGTTGCACTAAAAAGTAAAAAATAATTTTTTCCCTTATTTAATCTACGACTCTCATATTTTTTAAGCCGGTGCCTCATCATTTGCACTGTGTAAATCTGGCGGCGGCTTGAAAATATGAGAGTCGTAGATTAAATAAGGGAAAAAATTATTTTTTACTTTTTAGTGCAACTTTATTTTTTTGAAGTCGGTTTTAATTTTGTTTTTAAATTTTGTTTATCATCCCGCACATTTCACAGTTTCCCTAATCACGTCTGCTTCGTATTTAACTCGAACAAACCGAAAGATCATTCAGCGCAGACAGCCTCACCTTCTCTGATCCACCATCCACTTCTCATGTCTTCGACTACTATTTTACCTAACACCTATCACTCATTTCTTCCAACCTCCCCGCCATATAGACACCAGCAGGTTCTCGACGAGGGAATAACTCGGATATGAAGTGTCCTATAACTCTCGAGTGGCGTTCAATAGTTCAAGGAACGGTCCGTGCAGAAAACATTTTGTTAAACACCACATACATAAATTCACAGCTCCGCCAATAATAATGCGCGAAAGTTTCGGTCGAAGTCGAGTAGAAAAGTTCGGTTACGTCGGGGGGTGTCGGTTAGCCGCCGCTTTCCGCGCCAACCAACTTTCCGCAGAGCCATTTTTCGATCTCTGCCAACTGTGATATTATTCGCGCCTACGTCGTACATAAATTCAAACACTCCTCGTGCATATATATCGGCGGTGCGTACGACTGTGCGCGTACGTTCCCAGTGAGTGGGTGTTATTAATTCAGCTCGTATATTATACGGGTTCTGGTATTGGTTTGGCTGGCGGGCGGGCGGGCTACCGACACCTCCGCGAGCATTAAGTGTGATGCCATAATCGATTGTAAATGCGAGGGTGCAAAATTCTGCTGGAATTTGGTCCGAGGGCTGTGGGACGATAAGGCGAAGGCGACTAGGGGGAGAGGAATGCGTGTTTATCCTGATATAATATGATAGCAAAGCTACTTTTCCAGCTGAGAATGACGAAGATGTGTTTGCAAATTTATGCAGAGCAGTTAGGGGTACAGGGGTGAGGTAGCAAACTGTATGGTGGAGATAATCCCTCGGTGATCCTGAACGTCCAGTAGATT
This sequence comes from Andrena fulva, assembly GCA_946251845.1. NCBI lineage: Eukaryota > Metazoa > Arthropoda > Insecta > Hymenoptera > Andrenidae > Andrena > Andrena fulva. Next base: position 50,709,420 of record OX276329.1, on the reverse strand, counting down.
TTACTTTGGTTATGGTTGCGTTAGTGTTTAAGATTTCCTGACAGACGCTGCTTTATACATACACAGATATGCCGGATGGTTCGTCGAGGTTAACTATGGTGTTCGACAATTTTCAGGCGTCTTAGAATTATTCTAGGAAATAGGTGAATTGGGCGTAGTTCTGCAGAAAGCTACCAATTCTTAAAATTACAAAAAATTAGTTAAACGCGGTACGAATCCCATAATTTTGTGATCTTTATTTTGCAAAAAATTACCAACCCATGGAACATCTCTTACCATTATACATATAATTATTTGTTAAAACTACAAAATCATAGTTCCATTTTGGACTTAAAACACAAAAGCTACAGATTATTTAAAATAATATTAATTATACTACTCACTATTAAATAAACCACTGAAAAACATGGCAAAACAGTCACAAGAAATGAAATATACCCAATAGAAATAAAGCTACATTTCTCTAACAATTAAAATTTTCAAACTAAATTTACTCAGTTTCAGATCATTGAGGGTTGGTAGCATTCTAATTTCATTATTTTTACAACCCATTATCCTCCAACATTCTGTCGAGTAAAATATAATAACAATTAAGTCATTTCCTCTTATATGTAAATACAGCTAATTATTTATTTAATTCCGTGTCGTATCTGAAGCCTTAAAGCCTTGATGAACGAAAAAGGAAAGGGTAGGTGAAAGAAATAATTTAGTGAATGAGGAGGATTAGAAACCCCTGTTGGTATTGGGCTCTGTTTATTAGGCCATTTGTGGTAGACGCGGGGTTAGGGCTATAAAGCACAAAGAAACACGCCTAAAAGAAACGCTGAGAAATTTATGCATTCATTTAACGGGGGTTGCGGGTTTACACGGGCATTTGGGGTGGTCGCTTGCGTCGGGGTAAGGTACGACGTAGAACTCGGCGAACGCGAGTGGAATACGACTAGCATCACGTTTAAACGGAAAGTAATCTCAGACACACAGTTGCACGCTGTACGCTGTATCAATTTACGATGTCACTTCGATTAATTCATCAGACAATCGCTTTAACTCGTGAGTTAGAGCTGTTCAAGTTGTTTGGAAATAAAAGCTAAGCGAAACTCAGCTGAAATCATCGGAACCTACTCCTCGCTAAATTATTCGGCAAGTATCTACTCGAATGCCGTAGCAGATTTGAGAAACTCGAACGTTTAACGGCCTGCTTACATTCAAATTACTCAAATTCAAAGAATGAATTTCACGTTATTGATTTGAAATCAAGTAGCTTGTATTGAATTTTTTCAAGCTTGTTCCAATATCTACTTGCACAATTGAACACTTGGAAAATAAAGATTTGCAGAATGACAGTATTTTGAAAAAAGGTGTTCGACTTTTACTAGAAATTTAGCCCCCTCAAGGTGGGGTTTTCGTGTGACAGCTCTCGAAATTTATGAGTTTTTTTTAAGAAATTATTGTTAATATTGCATTAAACTCTTTTCGGATATAAGGAGGCATCTTTGAACTTGTAGATTTTTTTATGGCGATCCTTTTTATTATTTATTAATTACTGTGGAATCTTGTCCACCTCTTCGACGATGTAACTGTTTAATCCAGGGGTTGGGAATTCTCATTTGCCAGCCCTAAAAGTAGTGCCACAGCGCACATATTGGTCTAAGAAACATGCCAATCTGACGTTTCGATTTGACAGAAATCTAGTTTGAAGCAGGGATCGAAAAAGTTCTCGGACCCTCGTTTTTTAAAAATTCTGTTAGAACTTATTTGTTTCGATTCAGAAAATATCTGTTTCTGTGGAATTTTTAATGAAACAAATGCTACCTTCAGGAACTTCTTTAAAAAGTGTTCTCATGGAACAGATATTTTAGAACCTATATAATAAAAGTTCCATGGAAACAAGTTACATTAGAACATTTATTAAAAAAGTTTTCAAAAGATAAAGAAAAGTACTCAACTATTGAAGTTTATATTAAACGACCATAGATGTAATTTAAGTTCTACAAACCTAGACAATATTTTGCTCGTAAAATTAAATTAAATGTAAAATTAAATTAAATGTAAAATTAAATTAAATATTCTTGACAAGATCTCTTCTGTTCAATACTTGTTATGAAACCATTAATTATATTATGATTTTTATACCTTTTATTAAATAAACATTTGAAGAATATGATATTATATTGTTAAATAAAACTCGTACCTAATAGTTTAGTACTTTTCTTTATCTTATGAAAACTTTTTTAATAACCGTTCTAATATAACTTGTTTTCATGGAACTTTTATTATAACGATTCTAAAACACCTACCTACGTAGGTAAGTATTACATATAAATAACAAATTCAAAATATCAATTTAACTGTATGAATTATTTAATATTCTTGTAGTACTATCCATTGATTAGTATTTAGTGTTTGTTACCACGATTGAGAACTTTTTTAATATCGTGGAACAAAATATCTGTTCCTGTTATACAGAAATTTTTATTCTTATATTTTATAAGTTCCATTCCAACTAGAACTTTTATTTTCAAGAACTTTTATTTTATCGGTTCTTCTGAGAACTTATAATGTGAGAACATTTTTAAAAAAGTTCCGCGGCATTTGTTTTAAATGGAACCTATTGAAAAGTTTCAGAACTTTTTCGATCCCTGGTTCGAAGTGCATTTCTGAGCTACGCACGCTGCGAAAATTATTATTCCTATTATTATTTCCTCCAGCTCGAAAACAGTCATCGGATACGGTCTTTCCATCCCCAAATCAGAGTAGCCTAATTTTTCCAACTGAATTATGGTGCACTATAGGGTTAAACAGCCCTAGTTCAAGTGCACCTCCGCCCGCTGCTTTAAAAGCAACAGAGGCTTCGTTGCTACCACCCCAAACACACACTATTCAGTTACACCACCCATCTATCACCGTGTCCAAAAAGCTACAGCCCTGTAACGAGTACCCAAGAGCACATTTGGCGATTTGCACCCCCAAGAACACCGTCCCGCTCCCCGGTACACCATGCAACCGAGTGTCAGCTTGATCACCATACCTGAATGCGCAATACCGGCGTCCTCCCTTCGAAGCAGCTCGGTCTGCATCAATTTGGCGTGCACAGTGGGGAATCGATAGCGCATTGTACATCGGGTCAGAACGTTGTCAATGATAATCACGCGTCCCCCCGCTGTCGTAACGTTATTGGCTGGCGACGTGGGCTGCTCGAAATGGTACAAGGATCGGGACCCGAGCAAATTAAAGGGGGAACGTGATTACGCCATTAGGAGGGGTCGCGCATGGTCTTCCACGCGATGTTTACAGCTTAGTTGTTTAACCTGGCCCCGGGAATTAGGGGAGCGGAGGGTGGCTCGGAAGGTCGAGGCACCGTAAAGGTGGGAATAGGAAAAGACCCGATCCTTCGGGAGCTAGGCCGAGCGGAGGGACCGTTCCGCGTGCAAGCGTATCGGCCCGCCAGTGTGTGCGAGACGTGGGGGGTGTAATAGGAACTCGGGTCTTGCAGCCTAACCCACCGCGCGTGTAACTAATTGCGTTCGGATTCCGGCCACGAACGGCCGCGGTTTCCGGGGTCCGACGTCTAGGCTCCGGTTCCGCGAATCGGGCTATCAATTAATTATCCGGCCGCGGCGTAACTGCGAAATCTATAAGCGGCATTTACTCGCAGTTCTTTCCACCGGCGGGGCCCCCCCTGAGCGCCGGCTCAGCCACCGGCAAGATCACGAAGTAACGGTGCCGGGTTATTGCGCGTTTTGTTTCGGAAATAGAAAATCTTGATCCCTCTCGTGGAAGTAGCGGTTAATGGTGTTTGCCGGGAAGAAAAACGAGCGAGGCGTAGCGTGCAACACGTAGCGCGGACCGTTTCAACGGCTCGGATGAGGAAAGACAAAGAGGGTGGCGGACGTACGTGTGCGTTTAGGCTGTTCGAGTACTTATGCCGGAGCGAGCCGGTAAATTAGCGTAGGAGTGCAATGTCGTGCGAACCCGTGTCTGGAGGATGTTCCGCGGAATTTTTTGCGGGGGTTGTTTCCACTGCAAATGGTTTGTTAAGTAGGCAGGAGGTAGTTGTTGTTGGTGTTCGACAGGAATTGTTAGAGTTTTTTTGTGGTTTTTTTTTAGTATTGTGTAGTTAGGTATGTTTTTAATTACGTATGGAATGTAACGACGGGGCGAAGCTGGCGCTCTGAATTTACCCTGGGCTATCTGCTTTCAAGTCTTTAAGGAAGTAGACTCTGCTCGTTTTACTGGCGTAAAATATAAATTATGAGAGGTTGGTCTGTCACAGGAATTTAGCGGGTCATAAATATGTGTATCTTAATCTATAATTTTCGAATGGTAAACTTTGGGGTCAGGAAATATATAATCCAGAAGAATGCGACTATGTTCACAAAAACAAAGATAAATAAATAAATAAAAATCAGAATCTAAATTCCGAGCGAAGTCAGAAATTAAAGCCAGTTACTTATAAAGCAGAACTGTGTTTATTCTGCAGTTGCGTTTATTGCCGAGTGAAAATACCTAATGCCACCCATGTTCCTAATATCGCCACTCGATATATCTCGCTAAGCAAGCACAAAAATTTATCGGCCAAGAACTGAATTAATATGTTAATCTGAATTAGTGAATCTTAATCGATTCAAATATTTTTCCTAATGAAAATAGCCTATGGTTTCGATATAATGTTTGCTATAGGTGGGGCCATGAAATTTGCAAAGCAACCGAAATTAACTTTGCTTGTCCGGTATGAAAATCCGAACGTGAAAAATAAAATATTTTTAAAATCCTATTTCTATATTCTTGTGATAAAACATTTTCTTAAACCTAATCCTAATGAAAAACACGATCAGAAAACCTGTATAGGGGAGAGTGGGTAGGTTTGGGTCAGATTTCAATTAATCTCTAATATTGACCAAAACGAGGGAGAAACACGCTTCAAATGTGCATAGTTTTAATTAGTCATGTTTCACCATCGATGTTCCATCATCATTTCATTTTATTATTCTAATCAAATCTTTAAAATTATAAAAGTTCTAAAAGTAATTATTTGACCCATATCTCCCTTGTGTGAGGAGGTTTGGGTCAGGTAATGGGGATAAATGGGTCGCTTAATTTTTGTCTAAGTTTTGGTATAAATGTAGGAAACTTTTATGTATGTATGTATGTATTTATTACCTACAACGTGAAAATATAATATGTATAAATGTAATAAAGTAAATAAACAAAATGAAAGCTCTAAAGGAATAACATAAGAAACATAAATGTATCGAAAGTAGTTAATTAAATTTTTAATGAACATTTTCAAAATTATTAAAGTCAACGTCAAATTTCAAAAAATTCTGTGTCCTGCTCGTACCAGCGACGTTGTTTGGAGGACTTAAACGCAGAACTATATCACAAAAATCAACTTCGGATGTATCAATTTCTTCGGGAAAATAAAATGTGTACGAACTTGGTTTTTTACGTAAAAAATTTATGGTCCCTCTTCATTTATTAATTTTATGTTTCCAACGTAATGAAAACATGTCCGTTTTGTGGGAAATTTTACTATCACATAGTCTCCAACTGCAGAAGAAGCTGCAGAATGATTGTAGGATAAGTTGCACAGCTTGGGATATTTGTTCGGGAGTCTTTCTCTCTCTCTCTCTGTCTTTCTTTTATAAATACGTGGCATTGTATACCTCAGTGATGCCCCGATGGGCGGCCCGAGGGTACGAGCATCCATCGCATTTTCCAAAGCTCGCGTGGAAGGGGGTCTCGAAACCAATGAAGTTGCAGGCATGTAACGGATGAGGAAAACTCTAGTAGTGTGCGTGTAGGCTCGTACCCTGAAATCAGCATGTAACCGTTACATGCTGATTTCATTGCGATTAAATTGATTTGACTTCTGGTTATAGGCTGATTTCAAGTCGTTTGGATTTGCGGTTATGGGTTCTATTTTTTGATGCACAGGATAATTTTTTAAACCCTGGGGGGTTTCTTTTTCTTCATAATTTTGTATTGTCATCCAAACTACGTATGCCTGCAAAGTTTCAAGTCTATTGGATAGTTGGAAGTGGGTTAAAATTGAGTTTCTAGATTTGAACTGAACAAACATACATACAAACAAACACACAAACAGAGGATTGAAGCTGAATAAAAATCATTTAATAAGAAACTTTTTGTTAATCAGAGGTGTAAGTGGGAATGTTCAAGTCTATTTCGTCCAATTACATAATATTGTTTAATCATTAGTCAATTCCTGTTTATTTTCCCAATTCCTAAAATGTAGAACACTGGGGCTCCAAGAGTCCCAGTCATATAAGCCTACGGGTACGAGCCTACACGCACACTACTAGAGTTTTCCTCATCCGTTACATGCCTGCAACTTCATTGGTTTCGAGATCCCCTTCCACGCGAGCTTTGGAAAATGCGATGGATGCTCGTACCCTCGGGCCGCCCATCAGGGCATCGCTGGTATACCTGTAAATAATAGTAACTTTTAAAGATTAAAAAGAAAGTCGGGATGTATGGGTCGACCCAAATCTCCCGCACACTTCTGACCCATACATCCCGCATCTGAACGTTCATAATAAGACACCTGTGTTAGTCAAACAACGTGTTTTAGGTTACAATTATTACCTATAACTGTTGCTTGAATATAAGTTCATCTACTAAAATTTTTTCCAGCACTACATATTTTATATAAGTTTATAACAACGACTTATTTCGGATACCAATTTAGGTTAAACTTACCTCGAAAATGCCCTTCTACTTATAGAAAATGAATACGCGCTTTAAACAACTTATCGCTTTGTTCAGGAATTCCCCTACTACTGCTTCAACGAATAATACATATGCGAATAAGGTATGCCCAACAAGGATAGAAATACAGGAACTGACCCAAACCTCCCACGACCCAAACCTACCCACTCTCCCCTATACCATGAAATAATAAAAACACATGTGAAAATTACTTTAAAAACTCATATATACATGAGTTAATCAATATTTCTTGAGTAGGCGATATTAAGTACACTTTTTCAGAAGCTGATTTTTCCATTTCTTATGTTTCTTGAGAATTAATTAAAAATTTGCATGTTCCAACGATTCTAACTTGTGCCCCACGAAACGTGAATAAATTCTCTTTACTTTCAAACATATTAGGGGAGACCGGGGCAAAGTGAGACGGAAAAAGTTTGAAGACGAATAAAATTTTTCCCTTTCAATAAAAATGTGTGCAAATAGATTTATAATATAATTTGAACATTACTATTGATAAATGCTTAATAGCAATACTTATAATAAACTCGAAGTATATTGAAATTCAGTTTGTAAAAAAAAATGCAAAATCGACCACTTTACCCCATATATGGGGTAAAGTGAGCTACTATCTGGGGTAAAGCGAGCAGAAATAAAATACGTGTTTTAATGAAGGATATATAATTATAAAATTAACTTTATTAGAAGTTTTAAACTATTTAAACTATTTTTTCAAAAATATATTTCATTAATACAAGTTTAACATTAATAATTTGTACTTTGAAACTTTGTACTTTGTGTAAACTCATTTTCAGAAGAAAATGAGTTTTTAAAGGAACTTTGGTTACATGAAGAGTCTGACATATTATAACTAAAACACATACATACATAATTATTAATAAAATACGTACTTTTACATCTAAATAATTTTTTTAACAAAAACATTATATATCTTTCTATCACAATTTTTTTTTCAAATGGGCTTCAAGAATTTTTGGCAGACAGGTTTCACATAAAAATAACGATGTTTTAATAAGATGCTTAACGCAGTCTTCATGAGCCCATAAATTGCACTCCTGCTCATTCTATTCTGAAAAAATAACCTATAGTTAATTATGCATGTAACAGGTTTCGTAGGTTATAATATTTATAGGTAAAAAAATGAATTAATTTATTGACGTAATGAAAAAAATTAATTCAATTATTAACGTAATGAAAGAAATGAATTAATTTTTTGATCTAATGAAAGAAATGAATTAATTTTTTGACGTAATGAAAAATATGAATTTATATTACCTGATATGTTGACAATAATTATTTGCGAGGACGCTGCAACCACCACACCGCGTCGTTTCTCAGCTAGCTGACAGGTTGGTTAGGTTATTGCGCACATCACTCGCGCATCTTTTCTTTGCACCTCAGTTTACCCCGGCCACTTTGCCCCGAATGTGTACTCAGTGGAAAATGAATTATTTAATAATGTTAGGATTAATGTTTTCTCAAACGCGTGTACATGTATGTGTATAAGCGTGTTATAAACACGCAGAAAAAAACCGAGTTAAAATAACACATTTAAGACTCATTTATCCAAAAAGCTAAATTGAAAAGAATACCAATTGGAAGGCTCTAAAACTTCATTTTTCATTTTTTAAATGAATTTCCATTTTTCGATACCTGAATGTGCATAATTATCATTGTAGTATTACACACATTTATTACGTCACCCAAATTTGTAAATATATTCTATTGTTAAATAATAAATTAAGGAAGCTCATTTTACCCCGGGGTTCACTTTGCCCCGGTCTCCCCTACATACAAAAATATCAATTATTATTCACGTAACAGCGATTTAACTTTGTGGTATTAATTAGCATCACCCTAACTTCAAGAATAAAGTACCCATTGTGTAGACACAAACACCTTTTACAAACTAATGCTAATAAACAACTGCGAAGCATGGTTGACAAAGTGCAAAGAAGCTTCCAGGGTTTCACCAAATTAGAACAAGAGCTGTTTTCTGCTGTCCCTCTAAATCCGCGTTATTGAATTTCCCCACACGTGCGCAAAGGAAACTTGCGCAAGAGCGGAGTAATAAAGAAAAGCTTCTCAACAAAAAGAGAAACCGCCATAGTTCACCTGTTTCTAAACTTACAGCCGGATTATCAATTTGTAAAGATCCTCGCATCGCAGTTAACATAAACCCTTTCTCCCGTCTCGCGACAGAATGATTTCCTCCGCGAGAGTCAAGGTACAGGAAGCGCGTTTAGCCCAGTTTCCCTCGGGACTCCGTCAATCTCAAAGGCTTCCGTCCGCCAATTGTGCTCAGGGCTCTAACTAACGGCCGCGCATCCAAACGTTTTGAAATTTCCCCGAGATAAGAGGCGCTGCCCGTGGAAAATACATAAAGCGGGGCTGGGAAAAGAGATTCTCGAGATGCATTTAAGCACCGTGCACGGCTTTAAGACGTCTGCCAGGAAGGCGACGAGGGTGCTCCTCCCTCTTCTTGCGCGTAAACTTCTCCTACGTGCAGATTTACTGTCACTACCCGGCCAACGTTTTGCGCGAGAGACGCAAGTTTGCGCTGTGCCTGGCGAAGGCCTCTGGCAGCCGCCCTGGGTGACATTTATGGTACAACCTGGTGACAAATGAAACGTCACTGATAAGGGACGCTCGGCAAATTAATGCGTCGCTCCTAGTGGAGTAATAACGGCCGCTCTACTCAGCGTCGCCGACGGGGCGAACGTTCGGGGCCCCTCTACCTTCTAAGCCCTCTTGTTAATCCATTAAATGAGTATTAATCGATTTCTGCTTGATAACTTGCGTCCATCGAGCTGTCGGAAGCCAGTTAGGTGCTGTGGAAATGCTGAGCTTTTCTTCTCGAACTACCACGAGTCGTGGAAAACGATGCAATTTGTAATATTTATTTAGTTACAACCAGCTCAATTACCATACTTCAAATTACTATTATTTATTTAAATAAAGAACTGATATGCGACCAGGTACAAACTGATAAAATTCACTGCCTTCTAAATTAATTCCTCCTTGTTAATTAATTATCATTTTATAAAGAGAGTAACGTTTCTCAACAATCTATAGTTTAGGGAAGAATCTAGGGAATTCTAGTAACTACAGTAATTCGTCGTAATAGTCCCGACGAACGGGGCTGGCGGCGGGACAACAACGCGATGCGGAAACTATTCGTAGCCGACGACAACTTCGTGTCGACTCTTTTGTTCTCTCGCACGATCTCGGATTCTCTCACTCTCGACTGAAGGATTCCAAGAAATGGTGGGGATAGTGAGCGGGACTATTACGCATGGTAAAAACGGGACAATAACGACGAATTACTGTATTAACTGTTGCAGGCTCAACCGCTCAACCAATTTATCGACTGTTTCGTACAAACAAATTGTAAATTATAACTTGCGGTTGACTGAATGAAAAAATGAAACGGTGTTCGTGCAATGCATTGCACGAGTATGAATTGTTTGCGTTCAGTGATTTCTGGGAAAAAATCTTTTGCATGCAACGATGCTGGAAAAGGTGGACTTTTTGTTTGAAAAATGTCACGTGTTGCGAAAAATAAACTGGAACGGCGAGACTGCTGAAAATACAGGGTGTTTCGCTGGTTACAGGCAATATTATTTATCACGTTCGCGCAAAGCATTGTAAATTTGCAATGCATAACGATTTATCGAGTGACGTGTATGCTGTTCGAAGTAAAATACATTGCCGTTCGCCGACTATCGTATCGTTTACGTTGCAGTGTAAATTACGCATTTTCATCGTAATTGGCCGGTAATTAAGATGCAAGTGGACGTGCATTTTCGTCGATGTATTCGCCGTGATATGCATACGATTTACATGCGAAATTTACCATTAACGTGTAATGGTGTAACAGTTTTAATTGCTCAGAAAAATGTCGGAGCAAGCATGATAGCTATGATATTAACAGAGAATCATAAATAATATTACGGTTGATAGTGTTCCCTGTTTATTTACACTAAATGCAACTTCGTTGTGTAATTTTTCTGTGTGCCATTTATCGTTTTGGGTCATTCCGCGCCATATCGATCACTTTTTTCTCCTCGATGTCTGGGATTTTGTTCAAGCTAGAATATGTTGTAGCCCCCGCGAAATTATGGAGGGTTTAAGTCACCATTTTGCCGATTTCGAATTTGTTTAAAAAATACAAGGCCTTGAATTTTGCGATTTTTGCCTATTTTTTTGTGAAAGTGGGTTGTACTTGTGATTTTTTATCTCGGGAACTATTTGTCGGATTTAGTTGACTCTTCCTTTATATTCATCTAGAAGGATCGGCCTTCCAGAATATTTTTTTTCCGGTTGAAAACTATTTTTGTAATACTGGAAATTATAAGCAAAGTTTTATTTCCCGAAAAAATACGCTAATATTCGCTAAAGTGTTTTCTGTAAAATAAGTAAACATAATTTTTCACCCGAAAAAAATATTCAGAAATGCCGATCCTTCTGGATTAGAATAAACGAAGAATCAACTAAATCCGACAAATAGTTTGCGAGATAAAAATTCATAAGTACAACCCATTTTCACAAAAATAGGCAAAAATCGCAAAATTCGGGGTCCTGTATTTTTTAAACAAATTCGAAATCGGTAAAGTGGTGACTTAAACCCACCCTAATCTCACGAGTACTACAACATATTCTAATCAGAACAAAATTCCAGACATCGAGGAGAGAAAAAAGTGATTTTATTAAGGGGTTAGCTCCCCGCAGGAGGTAGAAAATGTATCGATTCTTTGGGAATTTATTTCAGAAAGTACATGCATATTTTTATGCAATGGTTTTTATATTCAAATGAGAGACACTTTAACAGATTATTATATTATGTTTTGGTATAAAAATATTTATTTATTGCACAATTACAACTGGTTTCCCGGAAGCTGTTTTTAGAAACACGTTTTGCGGTGACCAACATTATTCGGAACTGGGCTATCTGAAATCAAAAAACGAAGAAGATTTAGTTAGTACAATAGTTTATCTAGTCTTTAATCGTTCCGTTTTATAAAATATTAATCTGGGAAAAAATGTCAGATGTTTTTGATGAAAAATCAGTGTTTTTTCTACGAAAATCGATCATTTCACTTAAAACATCTGCCATTTTGTCCCAGATTAATATTTTATAAAACGGAACGATTAAAGACTAGATAAACTATTGTATTAACTCAATCTTCTTCGTGTTTTGATTTCAGATAGCCCAGTTCCGAATAATGTTGGTCACCGCAAAACGTGTTTCTAAAAACAGCTTCCGGGAAACCAGTTGTAATTGTGCAATAAATAAATATTTTTATACCAAAACATAATATAATAATCTGTTAAAGTGTCTCTCATTTGAATATAAAAACCATTGCATAAAAATATGCATGTACTTTCTGAAATAAATTCCCAAAGAATCGATACATTTTCTACCTCTTGAGGGGAGCTAACCCCTTAACCCTTAGGCTGCCGCTATTTTTTCGTAAAAATAGGGGTCCTTTTTTTCCAACAATTTTTATGTATGAGTAGTCAATAGGTCCCATAGAGTCGAGGGGGTAGAACCGTGCCAATATAGTGGCTATAGCGGCAGGAGACGGGAGGACGAAAAATCAAAAAAAAATTTTTGTTTCTAAAACTTCCGAATAACCTTTATGGTATCTCTAATTATACTCCTGCATATATATTTATTCAATTCGTGCATAAAATCAGTAGTACCAACATAAATACCAAGATATATATGTCTACACAGAAAAATTTCCTTTAGCGCTTCCCGGAGCTAACGACGGGGACGTAGAAATTTTGTAGCTCCATTTCTCTTTTTATCCTTTTTTTAATTTTTATTTTTATATTTTTTTTTTGTATTTTTTTTATTATTTTTATATTTTTTTCGTTTTTTTGTATTTTTTTTACAGTTTTTATATTTTATACTTTTTTGATATGGTTTTTATTTTATAGTATATTATGCCAATATAGTGGCTATAGCGGCAGCCTAAGGGTTAAGCTACACAAAAATCTGCGTCGGAATACAGACTTGGTTGTCAAAAGTAATTTGTTCCACAGCCTCTTGCTTCGAGAAACAATTAATCCCCACTGCTTCCAATATCTCTCCTTCACATTTAATACCTTAAGTCAAGCAACACACGTTCCCTTACTCCACTGGAAGAAAGCCACAGTTTCTATCACGCAAATCATCCATTCAACAAGTTTCTATACTTGCCAACTTACAAAGTACAATTCACAAGCAGCCGTACTTGAAACGTGTTCCATTCTCACACTCCATGCGCATACGATTTCTTCCATCTGCCCACGGGATACTTAAAATCCCGCCACAGAACGATACGTAAAACAAGTACAAGTTAGAAACACGACCGTGCTCCCCAAACGGTTCTTGTAATGGAATTAGCGAAACGGCTTGTACATGTACCGCACTGTGCGCTCTCTCTCTCTGTGTCTCTCTGAGCACAATTCCTTAGGTTACACAATTAGCCGGCCTTAGCTTAGCTGCAGAATTGTTTAGAGTTAGCGGCAGGGCTAAGTGGAGGGTTAACTAGACGGCTGCAAACAGAAATTGCTGCATAATTGGGACAATCCACCCCTTAACAGCCGAAACGAGTCTCATTATCATCTCCGATTGGCGACCTCCGAAAACGCTCGCCCCCTGTTCGCGCGCGCCGAAACGCGGTTAACAGCCATAACCGTCTCACGTACAAAATCGCGTTATCCACCCTCTGCCGGGGGAGCGGTTCGGGGCCAAGTTATATCGCGTTCATTGGCACGCGAAACCGAATTATCCTCGCCGAGTCCCGGAAGAACCCGATCGGCAAGTTTATACACCATAGAAACATCCGCCGCGGCACGGAGTAAAGTAATTACTCTTAACGCTTATCGAACGTCGAATTTTCGACGCGGCGGAGGAACTCGAATCGAGCCAGCAATTGACCTATCGATTCGAAGGTAGGTGCCTCGCGCTCGTGAAACCTATTCGAACTAATAGCAGCGCAATCTGCTAGTATACAGCGATCGTTTACAATTTATTCCCCCGACGAACTGAGCGTAGAAATTTTCCTTTCCCCGCTCTCTCTCTCTCTCTCTCTCTCTCTCTCTCTCTCTCTCTCCCCGCCTTGCCCCGATCAATCCTCACCTCTCCCGCCGCCGCCCCCGTTCCGCGCCGTTCTCCCCTTTTTCCTCCTCCTCGCTTTCTTTTCTTCCTCTTTCCGTCTGCTTATTTTCCTATCCTCCTTCGAGCACGGGGCCGAGCAAGAGAAATTGAGCCGGTGGTTGCGACTGAAAATAGTGATAAATAACGATCACGTCCCATTAAGATAAATCGATAGGTAATGGAGCCGGTGGATTGTAACTGACAGTGCGGTGATTGGATAAGCTATCATCAAGCGGAGCGTTTTGCATTATGTAGCGCACGTATGCTGGCTGCGCTGTTACGTTCGCCCCGGCGCCGGGTCGAAAAATTCCCGACGCGGAGTATATCGGCGGCGAATTTCTGCGCATGCATCATTTCTGGTTTAAATTGGCATCACCGGGGGCGAACGGTCGGCGACCGTTTAGTTCGTGAATAAATAAATCTGGATAGTTGTGTCCCGGTAGCTTTTTTCCCCGGGGCAACCTTTTTCGACACCGATTTCTGGCGTTTCTGTAATTATACGTTCCCCATTTTTGGGAAAATAAATTATACCCCGAGTTTATTCTGTAAGGGAAACAATGAGGAAGTTTTTTTTGGAAATAATATTAGGAACCCCAACCTGCGTTTTCATGTTTTCTTTTTTACGTATTAGTGTCGTTAAAAAGAAGATAAAAAATTGGAAGGAAAGAGTGGTTAAAGGATCGGGCTTAATTTGGAAGAAGCCTGCGCAATTATTGCAAGAATTTTAATATTCTTGTAATACAGTTTTTTTTTTTCGAAAACTGTTCCCACGTTTTGCCATATTTGTTCTTAGGTAGTTATTGTTAGCATTAATGTTAGTGTACGCTTAGTGTTTGCGATTCGCCAGGGCAGGGCTGACGACCGGATACCTTCAGACACTATTACCCATCTCAATTGTATTATGAATCGTTCCATTTCTGCGCAATCTGCGCGCGCGATGAGCTTTTAGCAGCGCATAAACACGAAACGCAGGAGCGTGTAATTGTTTAATTAGATCCGGCGTGAAAGCGGCGCAAAAATGGGTATTTCAGCGGCGAGTTCGTTTGAACTACATCGCCAAATGTATTCTTCATGAAATATTCGTAGAAGTGCTTTTAGCCGCTGGTTAAATGGCTAGTCTTTCGCTTTTCAACCTGTCACGGGGTCGTTTCGGGCTGGAATCGTTTGAGTACGTGATCCCATCGTAATTCCCTAGAGTCTAGAAGAGCCTCGAGTTTGTATTAGGGTAAATACGGGGCATTCGGTACACCTAATACAAAATGGCTATTAAAGCCAACACTGATATTATTTACTTTGTCAGAATCAACCGGATATGTTCGGAATTTTATGCCGATTCAGACAAGCTGGTCGATATTTGCTTTTAGGCAATATTTGCTGAAAATCCGGTTTGAAATCTGAAATGGGACGTCGTTCGGAGAGATGGGCCACATAATTATTCAGGAAAAAGTAACAAAGAAGAGAGCAAAATTATTTACAACTACATGTTTATTGAAATTTTCTCTGTTTACGCTAAACCGGTAAAGAACACATCAAACATAAACTACCTACTGGCAAATTAGCAAAGCAAATGAATACGGAAGTGAACAAATAAAATAAATAAATAAACGTAATCCCTCGCAAAATATGGTAAATTTAACTGATAAAATACAAGTTTGGAAAGCGAGTCATCCCTGACTCTCAAATTGAAATTGAACCATCTATCCCAATCATAACTGGACCATCTCTCCTTTTTGCAGGAAGGAAATTTTTGGCTGCTTTGTCCACCAATACTTCTACTATCTTATTATCGAAAATTTCCAAAACATTAAACGAAAATCAACTTAGAAGTATATTCTTGCGCACTATTTATAAAAGAGGTTAAATGTAACCTCAACTTACCATTTATAGCCTATGAATGCAGAAGAACACAGAGGGAAGCGAAATAACGCTATTCGTTCAACTGTTCGGCCTCCAGTAAAGCAATTGGTCGTCATTTTCACGTACCGTCAAGGACCCAGTTCCTGATCACTTAAGAGTAACCATCGCGGGTTTTTAAACGTATAAATGGAAAACGTAACCAAATATAAAAGATGTTTTGTTATTTCAGTAGATCTATGTTTAATCTTTAATTTGGTATTCAAAAAAATGCAAACATAATAATAATTATTTTATAATATAACTTTGAAAGTGAAAAATGCAAAGGGAGCAGTTTCTGATCACCTAAATCATGTCTGGGAGTATTTCCTGATCAGATCAATACCCAATTCCTGATCAAATAGATTTAAATGTATAAATTGCATAAAAAATCATTAAAATAGCATATTTTTATGGCACCTTTATTAACAGAATATAAATATACTAAATATTTTTACAATCTTTTAGCTGATATTTGAATGTTTTCAATGAAAAATTTTAATAGTTGATCATTTATGTGCGTATTGCTAACCTAAATGTCTTGGATGATTTAATAAACATACCCTTTATTTTTTAACACAGAACCCTGATTAGAAATTACTCAATTTAGAGTATTACACATTATTTGGAAAATAACAAAAAATTAGCTAGTAAATTTCAACTGTATAATTAAATTTTCGGTTTTCAAAATTCTTGCTTCAATAACCTATTTGCTGATCAGGTGATCAGGAATTGCGGA
The DNA here is from genome assembly GCA_946251845.1 of Andrena fulva. Lineage (NCBI taxonomy): Eukaryota > Metazoa > Arthropoda > Insecta > Hymenoptera > Andrenidae > Andrena > Andrena fulva. The sequence continues at coordinate 50,692,891 of OX276329.1, read as the reverse complement.
AGCATATAAAAACTGTACCCAATAACTAATCACCACTTTTTCGCATTAAAAAGAATACAAAACATTCATAATTTAGTTATTTAATATTATTAATGTATCAAAGAAGTTAACTAAGTATATATTACCTAAGAATTTTCAAAAGTAGGGGAGAGGTGGAATGAAAGGGACACTTGTGTTTAGGACCAGATAGTAAAAAAATTAAATAACCATTCGAGTTCTAATTGGTAACATTAGAAAGGCCAGTTATCTGGTTATATAAATACACGGTCCTATTAAGCTTCTCTTTATATTTACATATCATATTTGTCGTTTTCTAAAAACGTGTGGTTTGTCCCTTTCATAAATTGGCTGTATTGAAAGGGACATGGGTGTTTATGAATGGGACAGTGTAATAAAAACAGGTAATATTAATATCATTTCTTTAATTATTATTTATGCAGGTACCGAAATCACATAGGCTATTTTAATTCATATATATGTTCATATATATTCGTAATAGGAACTAAAAACTCAACAGTTATGCTTATGTAACTAAACAATCTTAATAACTATAAATAATGATTTGTCTAATTTGTCTAATGTTCGGTTTATAGATAAATGATTCTGTGTTTTTGGCTTGCCTTACCAATCTAGCTAAATGTGATTTGGCTATATTGATACACTTCGCAATCGATCTTATTGAGGTTTTTTTCTCAATGAGTTAATGCACTGCTTCTTGTATTTTATCTGCACTAACCCGTTTTTTAGGCGGCATATTTTCACTGAAAAAAATGAAGAATGGTAAGGTTTTGAAGGGGACATGTATGAAAGGGACGTCCCCTTCATAAATTTTTGTTGTGTCCCTTTCATAAATAAAGCACTAAAATTGAAAATCTAATTCCTACAATTACAATATGATTCAAAAAGGATCGGACATTATACGATATCGTTCTTAAATAAATACCTGTTTAGATGCAGTAATAGAAAAATCAGTCGCGGATAACAGCACTTCACAATACAGTTCAAGAAAATACGAAAAGTTATACTTTGAAGTTTGAACCTCAAAAAAATTCAAGTGTGTATTTCCGTAGTCGTAGATACGATAGCGGCTTGAAATTTGGCTTGATTACACATGAATGAAGGTGGCTACAAAATAAAAACACTTTTGGCCTGGGCAGATCCTTTATCTTTGAGATAATGACCATGTCCCCTTCAATACGTGTCCCTTTCATCCCACCTCTCCCCTATCACAGAAAAGAACTGAAATTCACGACGTGCTCTCTTATACTGAACAACAGTAAAATGGCGTCAAACCAGGCGTAGCTACAAGCGTCTTACTTCGATATTTTTTTTATCAAAACACATTTTAATATGAGGCATCAAATTTTGCGTATAAATTTCAAAATACTTCATAATCATTTAGTAATTTTTGGTAATAAATTTGTATCGTAATAAGCTTATTACTTGGTATTTATATACTAAACTGATCAGGAATTGGGTACTGATCAGGAGCTGGGTCCTTGACGGTATAGAGTCTGAAATATAGCAACTGTACCAACTCCCCTGCCGTTCCGACACCCCCGGATTTACCCTAAACGTGGAACGCATGGATCGTTTAAAAACTGATTCCAACTGCGAGAGAAACAGAGACAGTGCCGTGAGTTTTCGCGAATTCTGCATCTTTATAGCACATTTTTAAATTAAGCAGCTTTCGTCCTGCAGCAATTCGACTTCATGAATTATACATTCAAATATACTTCCGTAATAAGTACGGTCACCTCTGTGCTCTATCTCTGTGCTCATCTTCTTTACGAGCCGACGTTATTTGCATGAAACTTGGAATTCAAATTTCCCAACGCATGCGGAAATAGTCGCCTTCCTGTGAGCTTCAACATGATCGAGAGCAAGATTCCCGGTTGCCACGTGTGCGGATAAATTGTTTGGCCATTTTTGTAACAGAGCCAAACAATATCTAAATACAAACGAGTGTGGCCTTGGCTCTTCCCTGCACAACCAACCGACCGTGGCAGACGAGCAATCTTCTCGCGAATAAAAAGCAGAATTACCTTTCCTAGGCGTTTTCGAAAATATTTCCGGCATGGAAAAAAGGGGAATATAGGATTTTGAACGAGAGAAACCGGGGATCCGGTGCAATATAGTATTCGCGTGTAAAAAATACCAACGCGGTCAGGTAATCTGGCAAATATGGCCGTCGCTCTTCACTCGGAATTTTTACGACACTTTTGCGATATATTATAAGCGGAAAATTTGACTGCAATTGCTTATTTTCAGCGGCGTTACCTTTTTCCATGCAATTTTTCTGGCTTTGATGGGAATGTTGCAGTTTCGGAAAAAATGCCCGGGGAATAAATGGGCTCGCGTATCTCGCGGCACGAATAAAAATTCGACTGGAAAAAGTGGAATGCCTCGTTAAATCGGGATTATTTGGTTTTACCTTTACCGCCGGGCCACGTAATGCTCCGGCACGATGAGCCAGGACGCTACTCAAAGGAGCATCTACAAACAAGGCTGCTTCCCCCTCGTAGACCGAGGTTCTGTAGTCGCGGGCATTTCGCCCTCCCTTTACGGGGCTGGCTAAAGTGATTTCTGTATTATGACGTGACGCGAGGTCGCTGGATGCTGAATACTGAATACTGTGTAGATTGCGCCGCCATAAAGTGTCCACATAATTCTCCAACGGTCGTAACTTTGCCGGGGACAAATATTTTTATGTGCACAAGCGCACTGCCCCGTATCGTCGAGCAAGACGCTTCGTTATTAAAGCTGTACATCACGACTGTGTCTGCGCGATAGGCTAAGAAAAATGGTGTGCATACAATAAACACCGTCGATTCTGGCTTCTGTTGGTCGGAGGACCATTCTCTTGCAACGATCCGTATAAAATATATGTGATGTTTGCTTTATGTCAGAAGTGATGTGGTAAAGAATGGCAACCGAGTATTTAGGGGTAGTTATAGTATATCTTGGGTTTATTGAATAATAGGAAATGTATGCTTTGGACACGTGGACCATTGTTAACAGTTAGAGTAGCAATTGTTGACTCTTCTAGCCTTAAGCGGGTATCCTATTCTTCGGGCTAAAAACATAGCAGAATTGGGGATTTTTTTTTTAAGAAATCAGTGTTTCGATTCATCTGCAATTTGGAACATGCTTTGATGCATGTTTGAAGAAGCTGCAGCTTTTTTTTTTATTCATTTTTAACCGTAAATATTTTAGTTATGCATGATCGACCATCATGCCGCGCAAAATTCGTCGTTCGTTGGTGTGCGTGATATTTATCTACCAGGTAATCTGAAACAGAAAAATGAAACGGCGTTTTATTTTATACATAGGTGTAGCTTGAAATTGATGAACCAGCAAAAAAGAAAAAATTTTATTGAGCGGGGTGGAGAGTTTTAAAACTGAACCTTTAATTTTTGCGATCCCATTTTGCGCCAATTTTCTTATGTAATATATACAACTCCTATATTAATTATTAAAAATGAATAATGAAAAAACTGCAACTTCTTCAAGGATGCATAGAAACATGGTCCAAATTTCAGATGAATCGAAGTGCTGGGTTCTTAAAAAAAAATTACTAAATTCTGCTATGTTTTTAGACCATAAAATAGTATTCACCCCTTAAGGGGTTAGGCCACCTTGGACGGAGCAAAATTGCAGTCATTTTCGGCATTTTTTTTAGGAAGATAATAAAATAAACAGAAAATTTAATATGAAGCCTGTTATTATACAACTCTCGCCGGAAAAAAACCGTATTTTTTTTCTTACAAAATGGCGGCGGTAGAGCCGTGATACGCAAGATCTTGTGGAGCGACGTTTTCCACGGTGTTCAATCTCACGGCTATACCGTTTGACTTAGAACAAAAAACCAAAAAGCTTTATTTTCTGCATGCCTAAAACTATGGAAGTACGTAGGGAAATCCAGAAACATTAATTTGTCTCGAAATGGGGACCATGGAGAGAAAAAGTGAATTTTTTTTTATAAAAGTGTCAATTCCACAGAACATATTCAAGATATCGCAAAACCGCTACGTACTTCCATAGTTTTAGGCATGCAGAAAATAAAGCTTTTTGGTTTTTTGTTCTAAGTCAAACGGTATAGCCGTGAGATTGAACACCGTGGAAAACGTCGCTCCACAAGATCTTGCGTATCACGGCTCTACCGCCGCCATTTTGTAAGAAAAAAAATACGATTTTTTTCCGACGAGAGTTGTATAATAACAGGCTTCATATTAAATTTTCTGTTTATTTCATTATCTTCCTAAAAAAAATGCCGAAAATGACTGGAATTTTGCTCCGTCCAAGGGGTAACGCCACGATAATAGGCCAAAAATGGTAGGATAACTTTGCAGGTGAATTTAAAGAAATTGCTGAACTTTATTAAAAATGTAAAAGAATGTTTTTAGGATATGTATGAAGAAGAACAAAAAATATTTTTTCCAGATATTTTCAACAATTTCAGTCATTCCGCGGTGGAATTTTTCACGCCCGCACTGTTTGACCTACAACAAAAAGACAAAAAGTTTTGTAATCTAAACACTAAATACTAGAGAAGTATCCAAGATTTTGAAAAAATATCGATTTCTGAAGGAACTGTCCTGATATTTCCAATTTCGAGGGGTATGTCCAAAACATTTTAATTATAATTCTCTTAGGCTTCCTATGCCCTCTGATGCAATAATTACGCTACGCAATATTTCTTATCGATTGATAATATCCTTCTTCCCTTTTCGGTGAAATTAGCGAACTTAAAAAAATTTGCTAACTCGCGCGGCATTCACGGAACGCATCGGGGCAAACGAGGCGACATTCCCCCAGGAGTTTCAGGCGCGGGGCGCGCGAAAAACGCAGCTGAACTCGAGAGAACAATTAAATATTCCACGACTTTCGTGCCGCGGATGGAGTGCGCAGTGCGTTTGAAATTATAAACGAGGCCGGGTTATCGGAAGTTAGAGGTGTGCTCCGAAAATTGCGTCGGTCTCGCTCGCTACCCGCTTGCATATGAAACGTACAGAACGAATTCCGCGTCCGCGTAAACCCCGCTCGCAGCGGAGTGCAATTTTTTTCCTGAAAATTCCGCGGAATGAGCGAGCGAGTTGGCGGAACTTCGCGATCAATAAAATCGCGAAACTTTGCATCGCGCGCTAACTTTCCGCAGAGATGAAGGGCGAACGAGAGGGAGCGGCGCGAGCGAGAGAAAGAGAGAGAGAGAGAGAGAGAGAGAGAGAGAGAGAGAGAGAGAGAAGGGGGTGGTAAAGCCCACGCCGCGTTTCTCATCCGAACGAAAGATTTGACAGCGTTGCCTCGCGATGCGAAACAGCGAAAGGCGAGCGAGCCACCGGCAAGAGGAAATGCTGGCTCGGGAAAACTCGCGGGCTTTCCAACTTCATCATTTGCTTTAGCGGAACCCCTACTTCGCACGCACGCCGCCGCTCTTTCAGTAACTTTCTACAAGGAAACTATTTTGGTTGCTGCATCGCAAGTGAGAATAATGTGGAATCGAGGGGAATTAAGGGACGGAGGGTTTACTAGATGAGGTATCAGAAGACTGCATTTTGTAGGGCCATGACTGCCATTTTCTCTGGACTCATTCGAAATGTAATTTCTTTTCATTTTTGTAAAAATATTTTTAATTAGAACTTGACGAACAGAATTTTGATGAATGTAATTTCGAAGTTATAAAACAGTGAAGGGAGAAGCAAAGTGTGATGAATAGAGTTTTTATATGTTAGTTTGTACGAACTATAGTGGTTGTCAAGGGCGAAGGGTGTCAAAGCCGCCATTATGCTTCAAATTAATTAAATGATCAGACCCTGTTTGCACTGTGGTTTCAGGGGATATTTGAAAGCACCATGCAGTATGGTTTACGGAACGTATTGTTTAATAAATTTCAATATGGCTTAACAATAAATACCACAATCGACTCGCAATAATGAGGGTTGCTTGAACGTTAATGACTACGCGACCCCTCTGTGCACGTGTAGGGGTGAATAATTACACTGGTTTAGAAAAAAAAAAATTGCGCTGCAGATGCCACTATTTTTTTTCTTATGTAAAATGGCCTGCTGATTCCGAAAATGAGATCTAAAAAATTTCTATGGATACGTTTTCGAGTTATCGACAGGTGAACTTTTCACCGATATGTTCGAAAATTATATCAAATTAAAGGTAATCGAATCACCAACAAATGTACCTGACAAATTTTTCCAATCGGTTCAGTAGTTCGGGTGAAATCGATGGAAATATAATAAGTTTATGCCAATTAATAATCATTCGAAATAATTTCTAGAATAAAAATTGACAATTCAAAAATATTTGTGTTCTGCAAGTATCATAGGTTATTTTCATACATTTACTTACAATGTAGGCCAAGAATTTTGCTTTAAAAGTCAGTGATCATTATTTAGTTCCAATTTTTTCTTGCGTAACTAATTTTTTGATCACATGAATAACACATAGATTTGTTCAGACAAGTGTTGGGCGTAGCCGAAAATGACAAGTAGAAAGAAGAAGAGCCCTTATAAGAAGTATAGCAAAGAAGATTTAAAATAAGCTCTGGAGGATATCCTTATCCTTACTAATATATAAAAGTGAAACGTTGTCGGTTTGTTTGTCCTTCTTTCACGCCTAAACGGCTACGCGGATTTCATTGAAATTCTGAATATACATTACACACGTCCTAGATTAGATTATAGGCTATTTATTTTTTTGGTTTAGACTTTTTTATTTTTCAAACATCATAAATAATTCCCGGGTGAAACCGGGTAATGGGTCAGCTAGTAAATCATAATAAATTATCTGCGCGTGTTGTCGTCACGTTCCTCGCGCGATGGGAAATTAATTCCCACGTATTTTAGACGATCGAAAATTAGTTCCCAGTCACCTTATTATTCCGCAGCTTCTAAGTAACTAAATTATACTTATTTCCAATATTTTCAATTTTTTCATAAGGTTTACACATAAATTTATCTTTTGGTATAAAAAAGCCAATTACTTAGGCTTTGATTAAGTTGAAAATCAATATCAAAGCGGGAAGCCCTTTAAACTGATCGGAAACTAGTTCCTTAACGGTAGTGCCCTTTCGTTTCAGGACACTGCACAGAACTATTGCAAGGCAAGTAATTGTACACACTTTTTACACCGTGCACGTTCCCTTTGAATACAGCATTTACTCATTCTTGCAATAATGTCGCGGTTAGGAAACGAGCCACCCCCCGACCCGCCCCCATTCGCATCCGTCAAGGGCTCCTCCTTGCGTTGGCCCTCTTCTTTTCTTCGGCGTTGACACTGCTAACGCGACCCACGTTTCCTTTCGACATCTGTTTGCATTCATTGTCTCTGTCAGGATTCCCCGTACGTTCCGAGCGACGCCGGGGCATCCGCTGGCTGAAATGAAAATTTTACTGGCGGTGCTTATATTACACGTCGCTATTAAATTCCGTTCGGACCGCCCGAGATGAGCATTTAGGCGAGAACAAAAATGCTGCGCGCCGGCGAGCTTCTCCGCGCGCAGCGTGCCAATCCATTCGGCAAGTCACGCTCCGCGTGAATAGGCTTGATTGAACTTTAATAGGCATTTTTTCGTGCGCCGGCATTGCGTACGCGCGCTGAAAAATACAGGAAAAAAATACAACTGAACGGCAAAGACTTTGCGACGAACCAAGCGATATTCCGTTCCGACTGTTCGTCCGATTGCGTGTCACGAAGGAGTTTGTTGATTAATTCTATGTTTAGTAGCCCGAGGCTTGAGCATGAATGGAATCTTTTTTTAGAGGGAATTAAGCTTGAAAGATTAGTGTAGTGAAAATTGCCTCTTCATTTAACATCGGGAACATACGATGTTAATTAATTGAAATTTATTACCTGTATATTATTTTACAGTACTGAAATGAGCTTTAAGTTATTATAATCAGAGATAAGGTAAATGTCCCTATTAGCAACCGTTTAAGAGTGTGACTGGTTCGAAATAGTAATTTTTTTACTAATATACGACAATGTTTGAGTAAAGTATGGATCATTGTATTTTTTTAAGTCTCTAGTTTCTTAATCAAATTAGTTTTAGAGTGATATTTGATTATTTACACAAAAATTATGGTGAAAATTATATTGGACCTGATTGGACCTTTATTGACCAACTTGTACCATCTATCGACCGTCTCACGTCCCCATTATTGACCAGCAGTTTCTCCCATTGTAAATGCACCATTTTGTTTATTAAATTTGTGTTCATGAGTATAACAAACTGTTTTTATTAACATTTTATGAAAATTAAACAATTTATAATCTGTTTACGATATTCTTTTATGTTTTCTATTATTTCCTCCACGGCTGACCTTACATATGGGTACTCCAGATTTTATTTTACATATTGCTTCAATTAACTCGGTTTCCGTGTATTTCGCGCGCTTCTGCTCCTTTTTCTTTGTTTTCACCATTGTTATTTTCTAAAGAAAATATATTTATGTTAGTACTTTTTGTACTCAATTGTGAGTACAAATCAAATGTACTCAAAATTTAATAATTAAAAAATTACTTGAGTAGCGAATTCGGACGGTCGCACTGGTGCGCACTGAGTGCGAGTTTTTTCGCTTCCAATTGGCTAAAAGTCGCACTCAGTGCGCACCAGTGCGACCGTCCGAATTCGCTATTAGTTAGGTCTAACAACAACACTTGTAAAATGTCCGAAAATTGATACAGACCGGTCTTTGACGGTACCTATTTCCGACCACGATTTTCTGCTACAATAATGAAAGAAAATGAATATTTTCTTTTTATTTTATAATTCTGTATATGTTTCTAGTTAATTTGAGTAAGTTACTGCACGGATCCATGTATTTTTATTGTAAAATTTGCGACTTTAATGATATCTGTAGTATAACCTCACGTTATTAGAATCTATCAACTTTCATGTCAATGACCAAGTCCTAATTTACATGTGAATTTACTTAAAGATAAATGTACGACTACATAACTAACGTATGAAACAATAAATGAAACACCTTTAATTATAATTTCTGAACTTTCTGGTTGATATTTCGCTTTCTATGTTGCAATAAACAGTAATAAATGAATAATTGGTCACTAATGGGGACGTGGTCGGTAATGGGGTCATCTACCTTACTTCTGATAGTTATGTAAACGAGTTTCAACAAAACAATATCGCACAAATATAATAAATATTTTGATATCGGGGTATTCGAGTAAGGTTCGCACAATGAAGACTCCGCTGCCAGAGTTGGCCATTAGACGAGCAAATTTTTATTCGAATGATCTGGAATAAAGGTGTCGAATAAAAATCTCTCGAATGCCCAAATCTTGGACCAGAGTCTTCTCCACTTTTTCTCGCTTACTTTCTTACGAGAAATCGTTTCCTCTTCGTGCCGCACAATTTCCTGCTCCCCCACAGCAATTTCTATTTCTTTCACCTAAGTTGTCTGCGGCGCCTTCCGTTCGCAGCGAGGGCCCCAGAAATTCATAGGAAAATGGTAGGTGGCGTGACACTGGGTCAGGGGTGATATTAAGAAGCCCGGGAATCGAATTCTGGCTGTCTTCCACTAACATCGTTAGGAGAGGCCGCTCGAACGCGCGGAAGAGCCAGTGTCCGGCGGGGATGACAAATTGTACTTTAAAGCGCTCGCTGAAAGCTGTTCCGACGCACAGCCGGAACACACCGGATCCGAAAGCTCTGTTATGGATGACAAATCGTCGTAGCAGGTGTTTGGACGAGGTGCGATCTTCCTCGGAACTTATCTACGTGCCCTGGTTGTTTGAAACCAGCTTGAGGTCTTGACGTTCGAAAGAAATGTTCCCCGTACATCTCTTCGCTAATAGAAAACGTGGCAGGCCAGACGTATTTGTAATCTCTATCAGCTTAGAATTTAAAAGCATCCAAACCATTATCAGAAAAAAAGTCTCGACTCGAGTTTCAAATTTTTTAGGCAATTTGTAATTTTACACTGAAATAGAGAAAGTCTAATAGCATCTGAGATTGTTGAATACAAATCATCCAATCATCCTCATCGCGAAACCAAATTCATTAGCATCCTTGGTCCCACTTCAAAGCCGCCTGATAATGTTAAACCGAACTCTTCATCCTTCCACGTCCGAGCCTTTCTGCCGCGAGCTGGGCAAACCTCCCGATGCACAGAAATCGGTAGGTACGGTTTTATTAGAATCTCGCGATACCACCGGATGGACGGGAGTATCGAGGACGTTTGATACCCCCGCGTATTAATAACGGTACCCTCCATTCTCCGAGGGACAAGATGGATGTCAGCTGAAATTGTTGACCATTATGATGGATCCCGTGTCCGAAAGGTTTAATAAAGGTACGTCGAGCCTATAATATCGGCGCGGGGGAGGGAGAGAGAGACTTGTGCCCCTCTGTAATCCCTGCTCCTCCTCGGTGTTTGATCAAGCGATGAGGAACGGACTCGTATACACTGAGCCCCGGCAAGACAGTTTTTTGTCTCCCCGGATATATCATCATGTCCTTGACATGTGTGCCCGATCCATCGATAAAACTTGAAAATAAAAGGCGGCGACAGGCAGCGGCGAAGCGAATTTCGTGTCGACTTATCATCGATCATGCCCGGGGAACGAGCCGTAAACCTCTATCTGCTACGTTCCGCGCAGAAAAGTTTATCGACGAGCCGACTCGCCCGCGGCCTTTTCGCCGGCCACGAGAATAGACGACGGCGAAAGACGGCTCTCACTCGACGTCCGTGCAACTACAGGCCCCTCGCCAGCGTCCGTATTTTCGGTGCGACGGTAACGTCCTGGATCCTAACCCCGGCTGGCAAAAGGCGTCCGGGGGAAAGGAAGCGGTTGCGCGAGGATATATAGCGGGGGCCGGTAACGATAAGGGATCGAGCATAATAGCAGTCCGCTTCCCACGGACATAGTTAGCCGACTCCATGAAAAATACTAATGGGACGAGGTCACTCGGCTCGTGAAAGTAAATTTCGCAGGTGGATGCTGAGAGACCCGAAGGAGATAAGAGCCCGCGGCAGGGTTTCGGGTGTGTAATATGCGAACCCTTGCCCGCCCATAAAAGATTGCAACCCCCGTTTCGGCCTCCCATGACTAATGCAACGGAGGGAAAGAAATGCTGTTCATTTTCAAGGAAATGCTCGGTCGAAGGGATTTCGATTTTTTTCCACGGCATCTGGGGAATATTGTGAGCTCGCTTTCAGGGCGTTGCATAGTAATTTAATGCTGAAACTTTCGAATGGGTATGGCTTTTGTTCGTACTTTTAATTATGGTAAATTAAATTGCACGAATATTACCCGGTTCGAAGTGCAGTGTTTACCTTTTGCTTAATTTTTTGGATGAACATCGACGTTTACTCGGAAAAGAATATTATTTAAAATAGCGAATTGAATTCAGTTATTTTAGGCAGAACAACCCCCAAGCGGCCGTGATCCGTCGTGTTTCAGCTTGACTGACGACTGTTGAATTTCACTCCACCCAAAATCCTGTCTGCCGGAGTTTTCCCGCTGGCAAGTTCATTTCGCGTATTGAAACGCATCGCGGCTTTATTAATATTCGAATTAATGTTCTCCGTTAAAATTCCCGTCTGCTTGCTTCTGCTGGGATAACACGAACGCAGCATTAAGAGAACATTTGAGTGCCAAGGTAAATGTGTATCTTAATTGCTGACATTACCGGCTGAAGCAAGAATACAAGCGTTCATCAATTATTGAACTACCAGATTTCCATTTTAGTTAACTTAAAGTGCACTCTGTATTCTTTTGTAAAACGCAATAATCGTTCCATTAAGGTGACTATAAAATCTGCATTCCTAAAGTTATTACACCAATTCCATCGTATAAAAATATAGTGGAGCCTCCGGTATCCGAATTAATAAGATGTCATTAGAGGTCGGATAAAGGAACTTTCGGATAATGGAACAATCGCTTTTCTGTGACTAAACTTCATTTATTTAAATAGAGATCAAGAAAATTGACAGTTCGTTTAAATATTTATGGATTTCAAATCGTTTTGCCCTACATATGCCCTCTAAATTTCGTTGCCGTATCTAAACTGACAGAGCTATGGTAAATTTTGTGAATCGATATTGACCAACTGACCCTAATTCGTATCTAACGAGGAAAGATCCCGAACCCGGAAATTCCAAGAAATCTGAGACTTTGGGAATATGTAGGGGATTTCCTCCTGATTACAACGCAATTTTTGTTTGCTGCCCAATTTTGCTCTAGGGGGTGAAATTGACCCCTTAAATTCCGGCTATTTTCCGATTTTGTATTATAACTCGCGAACTGTAACAGCTGTAAGCTACCAAATGATAGTCCTAATTGAAACAAGTAGGGTAAGTGTGCGTATTACTGCGGACTTTTAATGTAGGTTAACTTTAGAACCCTCGATACGGCGTTCAAATGAATGAAAGTTCCTCCTTCTTTTTTTAAAAGAAAGGTGGGACCTTAATAATTCCATAAAAAAATATAAGGGCGGGATAATAAGCACAGTTAATTAAAAACAAAGAGATTTGTCAATCAATGTCATTGCATGAGTTACTGCGGACATGCATGTTTTACTGCGTGCCAGTTACTAACGAAACACCAGTTACTTGCGCATGTATTACTGCGGTCTGATGTCAGGCCAAACATAACCTTAGTACAAATATCACTTGTAGGGTAAACCAACCAGTAACTGGGCTTCTACATGCTTTGCATTTTATAATCGTATTTTGATAAATTATGACAAGAATAAGTAATTACATTTATAGAAATTTCAAGAAAAATAAATTTAAATGCAGTAGTAGGTCCGCAGTAATACATGCACATGGTGTCAAGTAGTGCACCTAATACTGCGGTGAGAAATAAAAATTAAAACTAAAATGTAGACGACTGATTTATTGTTTTTCTGAAAAAATAACTCTTATTCTATCGAGCAATACCGCTACAGTACATGTATTACTGTTAATAACAAAAATATAAATGTTTTTCAAGTAGGTGTTCATGACCGCCATATCGGAAATCGACCGAAGTTTCGCCTTGACGAATTTCAAACTACGATAAAATAATTAATAATAACTTTGCTGTACATACTTATTAATAATTATCTGTAATAGAGTTTAAAATAATTTTATCAAAAATTTTCAAGAGATTATGTAGTTTCCAACACTAAATATGATCTGTTTTAGAATATCCGCAGTAATCGGGACATCCGCAGTAATACCCACACCTACCCTAACTTTTGTCTTGAAACTTTTTTTCTATCTCTTACAGGTTGCGAGTTAAAAAATAAAATCGGAAAATAGCGGAATTTTCAGTGGTTAAATTTCACCCCCTTTGAGTGAGTTTGAATTTCCGGGTTTGGGATCTTCCCTTGTAAGCCAAACATACATCGAGCTGAACACGACACGATCTATGACTATTTTGACGACTATATTTCCTTCAAATATTACAAAATATTAAATAAATAATAAAAAATAATGCTAAAGAGCAACATTTTCTCTACATTTCTCCATTTTATGCAAGGAGGGCTTGAGAGGGCTATAATTAAAATTAATTTCACTGATTAATTTATTACATAGTTTCGATGGTAATAATGCAACAACAATTTGAGGTACATCAAATTTGTAAATATTACAGACAATTTTACAACAACTTCACTATGTATAAAAAATATATAACTTCCTAACGTTTACAGATACTTTTCTCGAAACTGGCTTTTGGCAGCGAGGCCTTTCTAGCATCCAAAGTACCATTTCGATATTCCATACTCCCCTTCGATTCGATTCACCGCAATTCGTCAAGCGCATCATATTTCGCCCGACAAGTGACCCAAGTGTCAGCAAAAGTTCCTCGCAAATGCTTGGACCTCCGGGTGGCTCCGCGGTGATGCACTTTCGGTGATCTCCGATGGAGGCATCCGTTCTGCGTGGATCAGCGGACAGGCGGCGGAAAACCGAAACGTCACCGCGAGGGACGGGCGACCTCTGTCAAGACGGACGGGCGAAATCGCCGGGATCGTGGCGAATTAATGAAATGCAAATTGCGTTTAAGTGCGAACGCCTCCGCGGGCTTTCGACACGTTCGGTTTGGTAGTGAGCCCGGGCCAGGGGTTCGGTGTTAGGATTTAATTAGCACTATCCACAGCCGGAGATCCGACGATCCCTCTCTCTCTCTCTCCCTCCCTCTGTCTCTGCGCCAACCCCCTTTCATTCAGTCCCTAGCCCTAGCGGCAGAGTTTTCGTCGCTTTTCGGAAGTTGTTAATTAAGAAGTCGACGAAACAGTCATTCCGGAAGCACCCTCGGATGCGCCCCGCCATACTTCGGATAACGATATAGCGTCTGCCTGGGAAATATAAGCCCCGCGTCCCGTCGTAGACGCGCATTCATATTCATTTAAGTTAAGCCTGGCCATCTTCGCCATCTGGGATTCTATATTGCATTATCATACAATAACTATCGCGCCTGATCGGTGTATATAACGCGCGGCTGGCTGGGCTACGTTCTGCGTTACACAAAAAATACGACATCCGATACCCTCGTACGTTCATATTTTTCCCGAACCCCGCGATACATGCAGGACGAGGCTCTTAAGATGATCGTCCTAAGTACAGCTTAAATTATGCAGGGTCCTCCAAAACGGTACAGTACACCGAAGGGGGGTGTTATTCTTCGTAAAGGAGTGTCTAAAAAAATGTGGAATAAAGATTCCTTCGCGAGGGTGTTTTTTTTTTTTAGCAAATTTAGTTTGAAAATAGCTCCGACCAGTTCTGCGTAAATTGGGGGATGATTTATTCGATTGCAGAGCAGTCGTTTGCAAATACCGTTAAGGAACTAGTTTCTGATCAGTTTAGAAGGTTTCCCGCTTTAATATTTATTTTTAACCTAATAAAACATTAAACCATAGACTCTTTGTATACTAAAAGTTGAATTAATGTTTAAACTTCAAGGAAAAATTTTAAAAAGTTGAAAATAAATATATAATTTAAATACTTATAAGGTATGGAATAATAAGGTGACTAGGAACTAGTTTTTAATCATCTAAAACTAACAATACTAACTGCTTTCATAGACAACACATATATTTTTGAATTATCAATTTTTATGTTAGTAATTATTTCAAACAATTATTTATTGACATAAACTCAAAAGAACGGTTTATTTCATGAACTGATCAAAAATTAGTGCCTGATCAAGAGCTAGTTCCTTAACGGTAGTACAATAGCTAAGGATAGGGTTCAGATCCTGTGTGTGATACTTTCTCTCGCATAACCCCACTTCATTCCACACCGCTTTGCCCCAAGTCAAATACTGCACGCAAATTCCTATCCTCGGGCAGAAAATGGTGGACATTTAATTAACTTCGCCTACTCCTCCTTTCCCAGCAAATAATTTAAATAACGCTGCCCAGCGACACAGTCGCGTAACATTCCGCTGTAGCGTCAAAAGGCCGGCTCGGCCTGCAGCATACCAATGGTGCCCTTAAAACTGAATATGCCCGGCGATAATTGAACGTTCGTTAGTCGATGATTCGATCGATACGGGGAATAACCAGCACCACCTGCCATCTGCCTATAAGCGAGAATAACTCGACGCAAGTGCGTACAGGCAAGTGACGCACGATTGATCAGCAAACGCACGCATATTTCTCATGCGTTCTCCATCGAATAGGCAGTACCGCGGGCTTTGATCTAATTGGGTTAATGGGTAATGGGAAAACTTTACCTCCCCGTTGACAGTTTATTGTCGGATTCGCGAAACTCGGCGGTGGTTGAGGGGGAGAGAGGAGGAGAGAGCGCATAACTTATCTGAAGTTCCCCTTGACGCGGAGACACTGCGGGCGTTTTAGATCCCCGGTCGCTGGATTTCTCGTTTCTCGCCCCGACCATCGACTTCCAGCAGTCCCAGCGACCGTCTGCAATCGCATTCGGCGAGGGTAGTCCAGCCAGCACGCGAGCGCCCGCGTATCGCCGGGGATAATTATTTCCGATATTCCGGTAAACGAGCTCGATTGCATGCGGCGCTGATGTAAACCAGCGCCAACAGTATCCGCCGATAATTGCTTTCACGCTTGGATTCGCGACCGAAGGCCACGATTCCTCCCGCGCTCCTCTGTGCCTTGACCTTCCCTCTCCGCCGCCAGAATGCCTGCTCGTTACCCGCGAGGGTGAAGTTGGGGAAAAATTAGGGAGGAAATGGTAGCTGCACTGCGAGCGGCGTCGCTTTGTGAGTTTGTGACCAGGGCCTACAAAGTTGACTTTAACCCTTCGTTGCATAAGTTCTCCGATTTTGGGGAAAAATACATTTTTGGACACGCACAAGTGATAATGATAAGAGAAAAATAATAAATAAAATTGTGTTTTTTCTTATTTTTCCACTTTTTGATTTTTTAAGGCGCTCTATTTGAACCACCATAACTCCGGATTTAGCCACTATTTTTGCATACACCTTTTTTTATCATATTCTCTAAAGATCGACAAATAAAGCCACAGAGCGGGAAGTAAATATATTTAATGGTTTTGTTTGAAAAAATTCCCAAAGTTCGCATCATCTTTCATCCGCCAAGGTAGGGAGACGCCTTAATAAATTCCAAAAAGATTTATTTCACTATATGTTGTATTTATCGAGAAAAAAATCTTCAAAAATAGCTTAATGACCCCTTAATTGGTTCCTCTCTTGAGACTTAGTCCAAAACTGTAAAATCGCTTTCCAGTTTCGAGGAACCTTGAGCGTCAACAAAGTCTTCCTATCAATCGCAGCTTTTATTCCACACTTCGCATTGTTCCAACGCAGGGAACGTAACAATATCACTTTCATCTCTGTTTACATTTTCACCAGCAGAGACTGCTGCCGAGAGACCAGCAAATGCATTCCGTCACCGTTTGTGTTACCCTGGCCGAGAAGCATTTACTTATGTTCCTCGGCTCCAAATCCAAGGAGACGTGAATGCGACCAGCGAGCAGGGGAACGGGATCTCCGGTCGCGTTCGAGTAACTTTCGGCCCGAGTAATCCTGAAATAGTGGTACCCACTTGCGCCGGGAGAGGCGTGTATTAATAAGGACGACGAGAGGCGCGGCGCGCACACGCTCGCCCGCAGTGAAAAGAGACGGAGCTGAAGGGGTTAGTGGAGCCCGGTTATGATTTTCCCTCCAGCTGCTCGCATCCCGATATGCACTGTATTAACGGCATAATATGCCACACCACGCTCGTACCACCCACATCCAGCATAACCAGCCGCGCTCTATCCGCCTCACCCTCTGCACCCGCCGCCCGTCTCTTCCCTTTTCTGCGTCACACCCTCGGCCACCGTTTCACCGCCATCTTCCCTCCGGTCTATGATGTAATTCACAGCTTTCGGCCGTCATGAAATATTTAAGAGTTCATTCCCCGTTCTTTACGTACCTGTGTACAGGTTGCGCTGGAAATAGCGGCGGGGGCGGGCTCGAGGGGTGGATCGTCGAGAGGAAAAATACGCGGTGACGGTGGAACGAGTACTGCCCGCGCGATTTCTGGTATCTTTCCACTGGAATAGAAATATACTGGCTGATACAGAGTGCATTACAGTGACCACACTCTAAATGGCACTGTTATCTTTGACGACAAAAGTAAGGGCTGGTGAAAGATATCGTTCGGTAGGAAACATTGCTCGTGGTTAATGGCTGGCGTTTGCAGTTACGAGATTACGGAACAGCCACGTATGACAATATTTCTCAACTCGATTTCTTTCAGACTCGAAACTTATAAGCAGTTTTTAATCGTTTTAAAGGATTGTAAGATCTTTTTTGTAAGATCACCTTTTTTTTAGAGGAACGTGGCTTAAATTTGCCTTACGTGAAGTTTAAAAAATGTAGGCTTGAAGAAATTAAGAGTGCATTTTAATCTTGTTAGGTTCTATTTCTTCCAAATATATTTTTTATTAGTTTAGCATTACAGAGCAACTTTTTATCATTTTTAAATAATTCAATGGTGCTGTTGCATCTGATATTTATGTTCTTCTTTACTTTCGTCCATTTTAAAATAGAGTGGTAACCTCTTTTCAGAACTCTGAACTCTGTTCAGAGCTTGAACTTTTGTTCAAACGCATTTCGAATGGAATATCAGTGCAGTTTTAGTTTAATGATGCATCACTGAGTTTTCTACCAAATCAGGTTCGATATAATTTCAATTCTATATTGAATAATTCCTATTCCAGTGTGAATCAGAAAGTCTCTTTTAGTGCACTATTTGATCATCTCTGAAATAAGAACTACACCAGCAGGGTTTATTCGTTTTCTTGCGTCCATTATAGACACGTGTACTAAACTTTCCTAAAATTTAAGCGAAATCTTTCCGATAATGAGAATTATACTCTGAATTCCCAACACATGTTATCACCCAAAATCATCATGTACATAAATGTAAGTTTGAAAAGATTATTTGAGCCGTTGTTTTTGAAAGTGGTATAATACCATTTTTTGGAAAAAATACTTCAATATGCAAAGAAGAAATAAGATTGAAATATGAATAAGTTCGTTATTATTAGTTATCTTAACGAAGCAATTTACTTTTCATACTAGTTTATTTATAAATTCCTTATAACATAACTGAAATTAACTTAATAAACTCGATTATTCGTTTACTTGTAAATAATGAAGATACGTATGTCTTCATTTTAATTATTATTTCTTACATTAAAAAATACATTTCACAGAAGTTTCAATTAAAATATAATTTTAAAATTGCTATTGGTCATATTTTTCATAATATATTATCACTGAAAGTGGTACAAGTCCATTTGTACCTAAAAATTCGTTTATTTCCTTTAACATTTTTATCGATTATTATTGCATAATAAAATTTAACAAGTTTATAGTTTTAAAAATAATACCCAGAATTGATTAACCTATACGAATATTTTTAAGCTGATTCAAACGCAAACCCTTAAATATCTCAATATATGAATAAATGGACTTAGGGTAGGTGTGGGTATTACAGCGGATGTCCCGATTACTGCGGATATTCTAAAACAGATCATATTTAGTGTTGGAAAGTACATAATCTCTTGAAAATTTTGGATAAAATTATTTTAAACTCTATTACAGATAATTATTAATAAGTATGTACAGCAAAGTTATTATTAATTCTTTTATCGTAGTTTGAAATTCGTCAAGGCGAAACTTCGGTCGATTTCCGATATGGCGGTCATGAACACCTACTTGAAAAACATTTATATTTTTGTTATTAACAGTAATGTACTGTAGCGGTATTGTTCGATAGAATATTTTTTCAGAAAAACAGTAAATCAGTCGTCTACATTTTAGTTTTAATTTTTATTTCTCACCGCAGTATTAGGTGCACTACTTGACACCATGTGCATGTAATACTGCGGACCTACGACTGTATTCACTGACGTCTAGGTATATATAACCTGCAAAGTAGTAACTGTACCACATGTAACTCTGTAAGCATGTCGAGAAAAAATTCAAGTGATAATAAGGAATCAAGAAATAAAAGAAAAAGCCAACGGCTGTGTTATTTAAAAGAACATTTATCTGTTGCGCTGCTAGAAATACGAAATGGGAAACGAATTTCTGACCGCAGTAATACATGCGCAGTAACTGGTGTTTCGTTAGTAACTGGCACGCAGTAATACATGCATGTCCGCAGTAACTCATGCAATGACATTGATCGACAAATCTCTTTGTTTTTAATTAACTGTGCTTATTACCCCGCCCTTATATTTTTTTTATAGAATTATTAAGGTCGCACCTTTCTTTTAAAAAAAGAAGGAGGAACTTTCATTCATTTGAACGCCGTGTCGAGGGTTCTAAAGTTAACCTACCTTAAAAGTCCGCAGTAACACCCACACTTACCCTACACCACTTTCAAAAACAACGGCTCGTTTGCCTATTTTCGTGTTCGCAGAATAAATATTTCCACTCGCCCACACGATTGCGCGATTGTTCCTAGATCTTATCCAAGCGGTACACAGTATTTCCGCGTCGTTCCCTTTTGATTAAGCCATAGCAGTTGCTACGTTAACGCGATCCTCGCCGCTCCCTCTCTATAACAGCCGTTTCTTGCTCGTAACTCGAGCAACCATCCGTCTCGTTCTCCCCCAGAATTAGTCGCTCGCGGGCCAGCGAACGTTCGTTTCTTCGCCGTGGTTTAGCAACAGCAACCGTCGCGAAGAAGCGCACAGCCGTCTATGAATACGGATTCTAACCGGCGGGAAAGTATTCCCGCGGAATTACGGCTGCCCGTGTTACCCAGGTGGCAGAGCACGAAGAAACGAGCGTTTACGTCATGCTTTCGCTACGATTCTCCGCCTTTCCTTATTCTGCCGTCGCGTTTCCTTCTGGGATTAGCGAGAGCAGATGCTCCGGCCAATCTCCTTGATCCCCGGCGAGGGAAAAAAGACGGAGAAATCTTGTTCATGGTGCTCCGAGGCGGGTGGGGGGGGGGGGGGGGTTGCTTCTTGAATATCCCTCGCGTCGAAACGCCCTCTGGTTACACGTTACATGTAATATTGATATAGAGGCTGGGCGCGGCGTAAATATTCATGATACTATTGAAAGAATCGACACCAGGCCTAGCCGCTCCCTCTGCATGTTCCGTGGGCACCACTGAAGAAACCTAACCCGACGAGTGTTTGGCCTCTTTGTTCCGCTCGAGGCGATCATTGCAATTTCAAATGCATTCGCGAGTAAATTCTGTTCTTCTGTAAAAGTCGTGCGCGAGTCTCTACCCCGTTGCGCCGTGTATGTACAACGTATTAGGGATTCATAGTTATTCGTAGTGCAGCTGATAGATTAATTGGTAATGAATTTCAACGAGGCCCTACATGCTTCCGATTATTAGTCGCGCATCGATTATTATGCTCAGCCGTTTCATTCGTTTTAATAAAAAGAACTGCGACACGCGAGCCAAGAGAGTTTTGATTTATATAGCAACGAAGTAATAGCCGAAGGAACATGTCAATCTGACGTTTCGATTAGCCAGATATTATTAACGTCTTTTATTGCAAAAATATAACAGAGGGCAATAAACGGAGGGTAAACATCGACAAAAGCACAGGCGAAGTTCAGTCCGAGACTGTTTTACAACTTAACCTAAGGCGGTAACTTAACCTATTTATAAATAATACAGAAGGAGAGAAAAGAAAAAGGAAGACGGAACATACTAGCCTAGGATTAATATAAAATAATAAAATATAACCTAACCACGGCTTGAAAGAAGTCAGGACAGCGTATTATAGAAAACATAGGAACAGAACAAACTAACCAATGGCAAAGAAGGCAATGAGACATTACAACGGATGAAGCAACAGAAAAGACTTTCACGAGCATCTAAAGGAGGAGAGAGTCGGAAGTGCGCGGATTTCAGAAGGGAGTGAATTATAATAATGGGGACCGACATAGGAGAAAGAAGCGCGAAGGGAGTTCGTACGATGATAGGGGATGGAGAGCAGGTCTTGAGATCGAGTAGAGTGAGCAGTATGAAAGGATGCATTGGTAGGGAGAAGGTTAAACAAGTAAGGAGGGGAGCAGTCGCGAAGGATTTTATAAACAATGCAACAGAGATGGAGAATCCATCTCTGTCTCATTGGGAGCCATCCGGATTTTTCCAGGAGGGGCGAGATGTGGTCAAATTTACGAGCACAATAGGAAAAGCGGAGACAGGAGTTCTGCACGAGTTGGACACGAGAGGCAAGACTGGCAGAAAGACGAGGACCATACACAACATCACAATAATCAAAGAGAGAGATGATAAGTGATTGACAAAGGAGAAGCTTCTGATGAGTAGTAAGGAGATATCGTGAAGGGTAAAGGATACTAATTTTCAAGATATCTAATTTGAAGTGTATTTTTGAGCTACGCAGGCGGCGAAAGTTATTATTATTATTCCCTCCAGATTGAAAACAGATACCGGATTCGACCTTTTCATCCCCAAATTGGGGTAGTCTAATTTTTCGAAAACCAGCCGCTTTTACAGCACCTCTCTCCCACACGGGTGCGAGGATATGGAAATAAACGAGCGACGCTGCTAAGGTAAATGTCCCAATACCTGGACATTTAAGGTACGGCGGAAACACGTTTGAGAATTGTTCAGTTATACAAGTCGATATTGTGGGATCAGGAACCCCCATATCATAAGAGAGGGCACGGAAGCATCGAGGACGGGGAGTCGGCTGTAGCCGAGGTGGTTAAGGCGGCTGGCCAGCGCGCAAACCTAGAGATCGCGAGTTCGAGTCCCGTTGAGGCGACACTTCCCTTTTTTCCGTGACCCCACAATATATATATATAAACGATTTTACAATTGCATGGGGCACCGTGTGTACTTTATCATTAAAAAAAAAAACCATTATTGGATTGAATAATTTTGTAAAATATTGAAAACTCGTAGTCCTTACAATGGCCCAATACCTGGACAGCTTAACTAGTATGTCCCGGTGTCCCGATTTTACGGTCCCAATACCTGGACAGCTTAACTAATATGTTCCGGTGTCCCAATTTAACTATCCCATTACATAGACACATGATAAAAGATCAGCAATTTGGAGGTAAATTAAATAAAAACAACACTTTGTGTAACAATTTGTGTAAAAAGAATAGACTATCGAATGACTAATTTTAAGGTTATATGTCAAAAAAATCTTTCAAATGAAATATTATCGTTAAAACAAGATAAAAAAGGGGAAGTATACTTACAGAAGGATAAGTACAATACAAAGTAATAAGTACTACAGTCCTAAATAACTATTGTATTATTCCGTCAACAATAACGCGTAAGATAAGTCGCAGTTTGCATAGATGGTCTGCGTGGTCAGGTTTCGGGCCGTTCCGGGATTTCACTGTACCGATAGATAGACACGCGAATAAAAAACTAATACGACCATAAATTTTAATAATTCAATCAGAAAATAATACTACAAAGCAACATTTTCCTAAAAATGTATTAGTTGTACCAATATACTAAACATTATTAATAATATTCGCTTAAGAAAAAGTAGAGACTGTTTAGCAAATCAGCTAACGGCAATACTAAAATGGTGTAAACCGGTCAGTTCAAGAAAATTTATTTTTATTACAAGTGTTACGAGTTTACTAAGAAAAATATATATATGAATATATTTAATTAAATATTTGTGTAATTGAATAAAATAGTTCTTTTATGGATAAAGCATATATTAAATGTAATAATCAGCATTATTTACACTAGTGTCCAGGTATTGGGACGTGTCCAGAGATTGGGACATTTACCTTATCAGCCTTGAACTCCCGAAAACGATTAGCTTCGTCAGTTAAGGGGTTAGGTTACTGTAGCGATGCGGATAACTAGGCAATTTGTAAGTGGCAGTAAAAAAAAAGTAAACAACCGATTAATACGAACACTTTGTACTTTATTTATATATAATAAGTATTAAAAAAAAACCGCTGCGATATTTAAAAAATGTTTATAACTAAGTTCGTACGACGCCATTTTCCGGAACACCTTTTATTTTTAATGTCCAACTGGTGTGCAGGATTCCGGCAAAACGGCTATTACTTGCAACAAAAACAAAAAAGATTTCATTAATTATGATAAATTCCTAAGCATTGACGATCAAACATTTCAATGTTTGTGAAAATTAACAAAATGGCGGGTATTTCAAATTTAGGGTTCGAATTTCAACGAAAAATGAGTCGATTTATGGTTTATGTTTCGCAAAACAATTAGAAAATTTAAAAAAACGGATCGTCAATGCTTAATAAATGTAATAGCAAGAATAACTGTAAATTTTCAAAGCGATTGATTAAATAGAACTCGAGCAATCCTGCACACCGTTTTGAAAAACACGGTTCTGAGAAAAACGTGTTTAAAGTTTGAAAACGTAATTTGTGATGTCGCTTTGGGCTCTCTATCTCCAGAAAAAAAATATTTTGAACACTGGGACCTTCTATATAATGTTTTAAGACTTTGAACTATTGTTTAAACCCAAAAAAAAAAATCGATTTTTTCAAAATTCTAGAGTTACCTAACCCCTTAAAGTTTGAAAACGTAATTTAGGATTGCGCTTTGGGCTCTGTATCTCCAGAAAAAAAATTTGTAAACACTGGGACCTTCTACATAATGTTTTAAGACTTTAAACTATTGTTTAAACCCAAAAAAAAAAATCGATTTTTTCAAAATTCTAGAGTACCCTAACCCCTTAATTAATGACAGAAAGGCTTCTTGGACCAGCCTGCCGAGGAAAGAAGGATAATACTTCGCAGCCACCAGAATTCCACCCCCTTTGACGACGGCAGAGTTTCCCACTAAAAGGGTCCCAGCCCCGCAGCCTGTTGACTCGCGGTGAACGAAAATTTCGCGCGGTTACGGGCGGGGGGTCCGCCGATCTCTGCAGAATTCTTTGTGCGGCGCGTTCGAGCGCCATTATATCGTTGGAAACTACTTCGGCAGCGGTCCGAGCGCTAACGACGACTCAGCGCGACATACACCGGCGGTGCTTTTTCATCCCTTCCTTTACCTCTTTTCCACGTCCTTCTCACGAGCGCCGGAATCGTCCACTTTTCTGCTTGCGCGATCACACGTGTCCGCGGCGCAGTGGGCTCTCCCTTTCGTATAAAGCACACTTTATATGGCAAGATCCGTCAGGATCCGCGTGCCCGCGAAAGAAAGGAGACGATCTGTTGCTCGCGTCGCTGATTTATCGCGGCGCGGGACGCCGCAACGATGTTCTTTAATGCCACGCCACGATCTCCCGGCTTTCTTGTTGCCCCGTCCGCCCCTGGCTGATTGTCCATCGATCGCCATGGAATCGGGAATACGGTATCGGCGGGCGCCAGCGAATGAAATGGCGGCCATAAAACTCACGTCCTTCGGAGGGACACGCGAGGTGGCACGGGGGCAGATGCTCGTATTAAGGTGTCTCGTTCCACGTGACGTATGAAATGACTTCGTTGTCAAGGGAGAGCGATTCCCTAGCGGGCAAATGGACGCCCGTGGCTGGCTGGCTATCGGCACCGGGCGGCTCGATCCGACGTCATAAATACATCCGCACGGCGAGCTTTCAAAGGCGCCTCCGCGCCAGCCGTAATTACGACAATTACCCTCGCAACTGTTTGCCGTACTTTGTGCTTGATAGGATTCAGCGGGCCGGCGTACGGAAAGTCAATTGGTTTATGCCGAAGCGAACGCTTTATTTTCGCTCGCAAGTGTCTGAGCCTCGCGTGGTAACCGCAGCTAAACGTCCCACGCGCGTGGGGTGTGCGGCGAACGTTCGAAGAGCTGCGAATTTCAGCATTCACCGATGCGGCCCGGTGAAGGCCCGAAATTTCGTACGAAATATTTGAACCGCGGGCTTTTGCCGATAGGGCTGATCGGTAAATTCTAACATTCATCGGGGTCTGTTGGTGGAAGCCCGAGGTTTGAATGTTTTGTGGGATATTTCGGAATTTTACCGACCCGTAGCGGTGGATTTTAGGATTCGTCGGTAAATTCTAAGATTCTTCTGTTTTCGAAGTTTTTAGTAATTTATAATACGTTCCTAGCATGAAGGTGCGAATTTAAAGATCTGCGAGACAATGTCTCAGCAACAACTAACTGTAAGTAATAGTCGCGAGAGATGAGATTTTTCAAAGTAATATCTTGAAACGTGATTTATTAGAGTCGATTATTGCTCTAGATATTTTTGTCTCGTCGTGGATTTGCACCTTGAGGGGTGCAAAGCAGCACCGAATTTCACGATTTTTTTTTATGGTACTATGAGGGTGAAGATTATTTCTCTACCACTTGTGTTTAGGGTATGTGTTATTGAATATATTGCACCAAAAAATCCGTGAAATTTGGTGCTGGTTTGAGCGTCTCAGGGTGGCGTAACTCCTTAAGGGGCTGTTCCGGTCTAGAGCCCGTAAAAATAGGTGATCTTTAGGAATTAATTAAAGGAATACTACTACATATATTTTAATGGGACTGCTTGCAATGTATTAAAGATGGCTTAAATAATAGAAATATATTTTTTGTTTTATAATTAATCATTGCAGACGGCACTGGTGAGTCCATAAAATCCAGGCATCAAAAAATTCATCCAAATCGGTGGGGTCCGTATCTCCAAAAGTTATTATCCGATTCGACTGGCACTTTTTTCATTTTGAAGAATATACTTCTGGCTAGGGTGGAAACCAGAAAAATTACAAAAATTACATTTTTTTAGAACATAACGACACTTGAAGTTTGAAATCACTTTTTCCCTATAGTTTTCATCCTTTCAACGGCTTTAAAAATTATACATTTTCAATATTTTTTAAATTTTACTGGTTTCCTCCTAGTCAGAAGTATATTCTTCAAAATAAAAAAAGTTTCAGTCGAATCGGATAATAACTTTTCGGAATACAGGTCCCACCGATTTTCAGAGCACTGTTTCGAGAAAAACGCGTTTAAAGTTTTACTTGGCCGGGTGTCACCCATGCATTCGCCGCTACTCAAATGCCTATAACTTCGGGAATTTTACGAATTTCAAAAAACTAAAAAAAATTTTAGAGCGGAACCTCCCCTTAATGACGAAATTCAATTCAACTGCAGGAACTGAGTAGGTATTTATTTTTTCATATATGAGTTTATTTTAAAGTGCAATTAGCAATAGAGTAATCAGCGAGCATTTACCTTCGCACAATGATTACACCTTTGAATTTTGGTTACAAAGTATTTACACTTCACATAGAATTACATAATGCTGAATTATAAGGGGTCATGTAAATTTATCAAGATTCAAGAATTAAGTATTCCTCAAATTTCATCCACCACGTTTGTGTTGCTATTCCCCATCTTCGTTTTGACGTTTTCTCCGAATGGCACTATGCAGGGTATGATAAACACGTTAACTACTGTCGCCAGCTCTGCTAGTTGCAGATATTTGTATCCTTACTACGAACGCTAACTGGTGCTCGCGTGAAATTGATTACCCAGAAAGTACACCTGCATTATTCCGACGAGCAGGACTTTCCTCGAGTTTCCACCACTGCTACTGTTGACAAGCAGGATGTCGCGTTCGTACGCGGCCGCTGAGGAAGCAAGTCGTTAGTCATCCCATTTCCATAACCTGAACCAGAGTTGCCTAGAGCGTGCAAAAATGAAATGGTGGCTGTGGCTGCGCGCAGGGCCGTATACGTCACGTGAAAAACGATCGGCTGCTCGGCACATCCACTCACGATGAACTCGTTCAGGGCGCAGCGACACGTTCGCCAGCTCGGCGCTCCTGCGCCTGTGCACGCGCATCCCGAGCTGATATGCACGATGATCCTGATACCGTGGGGTGTCGTTTATAGTTCTGGGTAATTAGGCTGCAGAATGTTCCTCAGACTTTTTGCGCCAAGTCGCGCAGAAGTTAATACTGTCTCTTAAGCTGCGGATACATCCACGGGAAATCGCGGAATTACAGATGTAGAATAAAATTAGAGAGCAAAAACGCGCCAACCCACATTGAAAAAAATTCATTTTTCCTAGTTTATATGATTAGACACCCTTCTTTTTCAGGGAAATAATTAAATTAATTTTTGATATTTGAATTTAATATTTATATTTTTATGCTGGAATTAACATTTATTTTAAGAAAAATAATTCAAGTTTAGTTTGTTTTAGTATCTATTTTGAATTAATTTATTTGTTTATATATATATGGTATTGTGAGAGAATAAATTTGTATTTAATGCAGTAAATTAATTTGTTACCTTTTGTATCAGGGTTCATTAAATAATTGGTATGAATTATATTAATCTCGAAGTTAACAGAGTTAATTAGTAGAGCCGATTGGAATATCTACATTATTGCTACTAACTCAGTTTCGCAAAAATGTGGGTTAAATTTATGTCTGCAAAAATTTGCAGAAGTATAAAATGCATTTTACACGTGTTCCTGCAATTTTCACAAATTTTTGTATTCCTGTGCTTGTGGAGCACGGTAGTTTCGCGAATTTCGTGTAGTATGCTTTTTAAGAATTATTTTGTAAAATTACCTTCTGTGTGAAAAACAACGTACAAGTGCAGAATACAATATATGTATGTGTGTTCATCGTGGGCAGCAAATGGTTGTGAAAAATAGAAACCTTGCAAAAATCAGTCTTGGATGTTATCGTTTTTTTAAGTCGAGATACAATTCTTCAAGCTTCCCGTATGGAGGGTCGAGAGTCTTTTCATGGCGTGCTTCTTTCGTATTTCACTTTAGATATACGGGTTCGATCGCTTTCTCAGAAGTATTGTACCCATTTCTCGATAATCCAATATTTCGTACCTCGAACATTGTCGTATTTGCATTCCTTGCTTTGAGTAATTCCTTCTCCTACCCGGTGTGTTTGTATGTGACAGAAGTGCGGAACAGTAACATGCATCGAAATCTGTTTATCGATAAATAACGGAGGTCTTTTAAAAGTTCACGAAGATAATTAAGAAATACGACTTTTGTAGCTTCCATTATTTTTCTTAAGATATCTTTGAGACAGAGCTGAGAAAGTATTCTTGGATTATTATTAAACACTTGTTTTTAAGTAGGTATTTAAATCGCAGTTACCAGAATCTAACTTTCGAATGGACGTTAGAGTGTTTCATATTATAGGATTAAAATTAAAATACATTTTTTTACTTTGCTTATGCCCTCGTTCCTATCGATATAAAAGGTAAAATCTGACAAATTTTACGAAGACTGAGTAATATTTAAAGCAGAGATGGGCAAAATTTTTGTTCAAATAAAATTTCGAATAAAAGTTAAAAGAATTATTCGTCAATCGTTCCTTAACCCGAGTTATCTTTATTCGACACATGACGAATAATTTTTTAACTTCAATTGGTTATTCGAGGTTTTATTTAAATAAAAATGTTACCCATCTCTGATTTAAAGGTTACACACTTTGCAGATTAATTACAAATCACCAAATCTCTTTTCCCTTCCTAGTATTCATTTTTAAACCCTGAAGAAGAGAAAATAAATCGTAATAAAAATGTGCAACCCCTAAATATTATTCAATTTGTCTAAAATTTTACATGCAGATCACTTAGACGAATAGAACCAAGGGGCTGAGCAAAGTTACATAAAAATAGTTGCAACTTTGAAAAATTGAAACAGCCTAATGGACGTCTTCATCCCCCACTTTCAACCCTTTACTTTCTCCCTATGTACTTTACCTTTGTTTACGAGTAACAAAGACGAAATAATAATAATAATAATAATAATAATAATAATAATTTCTAATATTACATTATCCTTCTACTGGATCGCTCTATCTTCCTATCTCCCAATTACTTCGGCTTCTATTCTTTCACCTGAAATTAGTCTCGGCATGAATGTATTGCTCTGAAAAATTCTAGTCGCAAAGGTCTCTAATAATCGCGCCACCTGACCGCGCGCTTCCAGCAACGTCGCCCGATAATTCTTCCCCTCGCACTTAGTCCTGGCAAGCTGGAATAGAATGCATGCGAGCGGCCTTAATTAGCGCGCCGAAGGATCTCCACGCGTTAGTTACCCTGCCAAAACCCGTGATTTAATGCCTGGCCATTGAAAATTGTGCACGGTCAGTGGTACAAGGTACACAGAATTATCAGCGTTTGTCAAGCCGCTCATAATCAGAACGAAAGCTTTGATAACGCCTTAATTGGAGTCCTAATTGCGGGGACGAGTAAATGAAAGCAGAAACGCACGGGCTGAACGTTCCCGGCGACGACGCCCGTGCACATTTCACGAGACGCCGTGAGGCAAGAAATCACACAGGGAGGAACGGGCGCACCGACGTATTTCTGTGAGATAGCGCGCTATCTAGATGCCAGACACTGTGCCCGAGCACGCGTGTTAATTCTGATAGCGTGAAATATAACGCGTGGATCGCCTATGGCTACGCGTAACAACGTTGTTACGAAAGAGTAGTAGGAGCGCTGGGGTTGGATACACTGCTGGACGCTATTTTTTTACCGGTCGGTCGCGCGAGAAGGTAAACAAAATTCATGTAGAGTAAATAGTATATCATTCAAGAAGATTGTATAGGTATGCCATTTTTGGGCATTTGTTTTTCAATAATTAATGTTTACATAATCAGATATTTGGCAACACAGTGCCGAGCAGTAGGGATATAAAAGATAAGTGAAACATTCACCAACTTCACTCCGGTTTTCCGTTCAAGGGAGGAATTCTATTCTTTGGGCGAAAAACATAGCAAAATTTGGGAATTTTTTTTTAAGAAACCAGCGTTTCGATTCGTCTGAAATTTGGACCGTGTTTTGATGCATCTTTGAAGAAGCCGTAGGTTTTTTTTTATCAATTTTTAACCATAAATATAGTAGTTATGCATGATCGACTATCACGCCGCATAAAATTCGTCGTTCGTTGGTGTGCATGCTATTTATCCAGCATAAATATTTATATATTTAATATTTGCATATTAACCAGCAAAAAACAAAAAATTTCCTTCAACTTTAACCTTCAATGTTTGCTGTCCAATTTTGCGCTAATTTTCTTCCGTAACAAAAGAAGTACAGAACTTAGCGGTATTCAGGTTATCTCCGGTATTCCATAACTCCTATATTTATTATTGAAAATTAATAAAAAAAAAGCTCCAACTTCTTCGAGGATGCATAGAACCATGGTCCAAATTTCAGATGAATCGAAATGCTGGGTTCTTAAAAAAAATTCCTAAATTTTGCTATGTTTTTAGCCCATAAAATAGCATTCCTCCCTTAAGGGGTAACACCACTCTAGAGGCAGAAAAAAAGACCTAAATTTGACAATTTATTTTGGGAGTATGACAAACGGAATAGTATTTCTTTTCAGAGGGTTTATTTAACACACATTGAAGTACGAGAAACAATTTTTTTATTGTCATTTTCGGACAAAATGGCGGCGACAGAGCCCGTCGTCGAAACCACTTCTTTCAAACTGGGAGGACGGATTTCTCGGAGACTATTGCCAGGATCGATTTGAAATTTTTACAGTAGGTTCACAACAGTATTCTCTTTGGAAGTACGTAGCCGTTTTTTTATTGAATGTAAACTCTTTTTTTTATAAACAATTTAATGCTCATGTTTAGGGCAAAAGATCAATTCATTTCTTAAAAAGTGCACCACTTCCACAAAAATTGATTAAAAAAAACCCTACGTACTTCCAAAGCCAATTGTATATAGATTATAAATATTTTTTATTTTTTGTTCCCGGACTCATACATGCCGAGAAATCCGTCCTCCCGTGGCGGTGTTTTCAAAAAAGCTGTTTTCGACGACGGGCTCTGTCGCCGCCATTTTGTATGAAAATGACAATAAAAAAAATCTGTTTTTCGTACTTCAATATGTGTTAAATAAACCCTCTGAAAAGAAATTCTATTCCGTTTGTCATACTCCCAAAATAAATTGTCAAATTTAGGTCTTTTTTTCTGCCTCTAGAGTGGTGTTACCCCTTAATGTACCTACGTATAATATCTGAATACACATTGCTCGAATTATGCGCGGCATCCTCGGCGACCGTTTTACAGGGAGCCCTCGACAGAGTCTCGGTGTCGAGAGAACTAAGGAGGCTGCTGACATGGTCAAGGGAGGGTAGCTTTTGTGCCCGTAAAAATAGCTAGGTGCGCGAGGACGAATCCGCCGTTTGGACACGACTCGCGAGGGAACATTCCCAACCCGAAAATTCTGATTCTAATGAAACTTTCATAGAATGTAAAGCATTTTGAAGTGTGCAAGGAGCATTTTCAATCTGCGGAAATTCACTCTGAAGGGTTTTTCCGTTTTTTAATATAATTCTGTAACGCTGCGAGATAGAACGAAACATTAAATATAAGAATTGTTCAATTTTTTATATTTTATCCACTACAAAAAGAGAAATAAAGTTAGCACAGTGAATTTCCACAGAAAAATTCATTTAATCAGATTTTTCGCATTGGGAGTGTTCCCTTGAATACTGCGTGCTGGCAATCCTGGCTGACTAAACTCGGTGTCTATTTCGAGAGCCACTGGTATAATTTCACTCGTTACAGCGTCTTTAACGATGGCCGACTGGCTTCCTAAAATCCTCCTCGTTAGTTATTTATCGAACCAGCTGGAATGCGTCTAGTCCTTCGGAGAATTTCCAGGCGAGATGCCGTTGATAATTATCGAGGACCGACCGACTCGGCCAGCACGGCGAGAATGTGTCCTTAAGAATCCTAGATGGCAGCCTTGCAATTAAACAAGTGATCCTTCCTTTTCTGGCTTCCCTCGTTCGATCCTCCACCCTCTGTCCACCCTACTGGTCTTATCTCCGTTGTGAATGAGGCTGATAATTTATCAGTGATAAGTATTTGAAATGGGGCTGTCAAACTGAATGAAATATTAAGAGAGTGAGCGAGGACATTTAATGATACCAGAACCCGAAATTTAAATATAATAAATTATAATTTTCAAATTACTTACGTTGGAGAACTAATACTGAAATGCTCAATTCTTTGATCCTTTCTGGAGGTACTAATATAATACACACCGAATTAAATATTAAGAGAGTGAATTCGAAATTAAGTAAGCACATGGTATTCTGCAAAATATTTCGAAATACTTTCCAGTGTTTACTCTTCACAATCAACTAGATTATAATTCTGTTATCGAACTAGTTTCCTCCTAACATTAACCATTCTATTCTTCACGCTCGTTTTACACATCTACTTTGCCATTTAAACGATGTTAATGATTAAATCCCAAAGAGTTGTTTCTCCAATGAAACTTCAGTCCCATTATTTCAAACATCTCGTAGAGCACATTCTATCGCAAGTCCACGTCAAGCGAAGAATTTCTCTCGAAGTTTCACACGCGTCCCTCGAACCCAGACTGTCTCGCGTAATCCTCTCCACATCCTCGAGCAATCGTTAAAGGTTTTTGCGTTACCACAGATACTTTATCATGCGCAACCGCGATACTTGTTCTCAATGAAACCCTGGTTTTATCTATGATCGGTCCGTTGAGCTGCTCGCGGGGCCCGCCAGCTCGAGGAAACATCCTTTGGCTCCTCGAATGCGCCTGAGATACCCCGATAGAGTCTAGACGAAATTAACGCAGGTAGGTGCTCTTCGTTGATCAGCCTCGTGGAAGTACACCGCTCGCATGATTTATGGAGTACTAATTAACGCGTGAGCCGTATCGAGATACGCTGGATCTGATGCTCTGGCGCGCGCGCGCGTGTATGCGTCTGTCGACGATGAACCCTTCGTTTGCCGTCCTGTACCCTGCCGACAGAGTTTTCGAGTGACTGTGCATGATGGGACACGACGCTGCTCCTTGTTGCTTGCTCCTGGCCCTTGTTGCGTCACAATCTGTTAGCTCCTTCGCAGTTGGAACGTAGCCGAGGAATCGTAATGTAGGTTGAACGATGGATTTTGTTGTTTTTTAAGCAAATGTTAATTCGTAATAGGGACTATTCGAATAATTTATTATTCGAATGTATTACATGTATTCGGATGCTACGAATAAACTTCGAATATTCCAGTATTCGAATATTTCAGTATTCGAATATTTCAGTATTCGAATATTTCAGTATTCGAATATTTCAGTATTCGAATATTTCAGTATTCGAATATTTCAGTATTCGAGTATTTCAGTATTCGAATATTTCAGTATTCGAATACTATTCATTCGAATACTATTCATTCGAATACTATTCATTCGAATACTATTCATTCGAATACTATTCATTCGAATACTATTCATTCGAATACTATTCATTCGAATACTATTCATTCGAATACTATTCATTCGAATACTATTCATTCGAATACTATTCATTCGAATACTATTCATTCGAATACTATTCATTCGAATACTATTCATTCGAATACTATTCATTCGAATACTATTCATTCGAATACTATTCATTCGAATACTATTCATTCGAATACTATTCATTCGAATACTATTCATTCGAATACTATTCATTCGAATACTGACCCACTTCAACATATCCGATCGACTTGAAACTTTGCACACATACATAGCTCAATTTTGGGTCAAAATTAACTTACAAGATTTCACCCTGACAAACTAACGAACTCACAACTGACACTAAATAAAGGCTTTTAAAAAAAATGAACCTAAAGAACTTGATTTATAATTCACACCATACTATTCGAATACAACTGTATTAGAATATTGATGTATATTCGAAGAGTATTCGAATACTTAAATATTCGAATAGTATTCGAACACTTGGATATTCGAATTAAACTCGCCAAATAATTGAGCAACTGAAGTATTCGAATATTCGAATACCGAAAAATTCGACAAATAGTCCCAGCCCTAATTCGTATTAGGTATGCACGAACAGGACAGTGAGAAGCAAATGATGAATTGTACTTCTCAACTATGTGTTGACGCTCTATTTTTGGGGCGCATGTAGGATCTTGTTTTTCTGGGGATTCGAAGTAATGCAATTTTTTATAATAAGCAGTTTGTAAATGAGTTTGCACTGGTAATGTTGTTTGAAGAATGTTTATTGTTGCAGCATTTTTGTAAGCACTGTGAGTCACAGAATTGTGAATGAAAATTATATCCCGCCCACTTTGCGGTGTTAGATCTCGATAAAATTAAATAAAATTCAGTATATTTTATGTTTTGGAAATCTTCCGTTGACGAAGCTAACGTTTGCGAATAAAAGGGTATCTCTGATTAACATAGATTATTAAGAACCTAGATGTGAAGAATGTTGGATATCTTTCCAGAGAGAATTGCGAGCACACAGTTTCCATGGCGATCTTTCATATCGTCAAACATTTTATCATCTTGACACTGGTGTGAGATTTGTGAAGTGGCAGACATGAATGAAAGAACTCACGGTTTACAGGTTGATTTCTTTGAATCAGAGAATTATGAAACTTGCATTTTACGAGTGCTCAGACACCTCTGCTTCTTCAAATAACTCTTTCCGAACATGTTTTTTATGTGTAGTTTTAAAGAGCTGTTACTTGGAAACAGCCATAACTACTTCATTCTTTTCGTCACTGTAATAAGCTTGTTCGAATATATAGGACTACATTCATATTCTCATTTAATTAAATCTCGTTATAAAAGGGATTGCAAGACTTAGAGAGCAAAGAAACACTAACGAAGATAACGAAATTAATGTCGTAATAAATCCTGCGTGAATAAAATCACCTCGCATATATTCTTGGGATATAAATAATTATAACGTTTAACGTAATTCCCTCCTATCTTTCTGCATACGAGGTGTGGAAGATACGATGCAATTCACGTTAAAAAGTTCCCAAGGATTTATCTTTACCTTACGCGTCAGTCTATGAATAAACAAAACGTCCCGTTCGTCCATTTGCCTGTTTAGTGGACAGGGAATCTTGGGCCACCTAACTTCACCAGCGCGCATTAATCTTCATAATATTACGCCTGCTTGGTAAACTGAAAAGGCCATTTTTATACCATGCAGCGAGAAATACTGGGGACCTTAAATGCTGATGCATAAATGCGAAGCAGCTTGAGGCATAAACCACCTAATCTTACGAAAAATAAAAAATTGCTTTCCATTGGTCGTTACGTGGTAGTTTCTGCCTCTAAATATTCCACTCCCTATTTTCATAATAAAGCCAGAATGGCAAGGGGAATTTAAACTTGGATAATGGTTTAATATCAAGGCCACTTTTGCGTTCTTGCAATTGGCCACGATTTAGTCACAAATTACACAATTAATTATACAACAAGTCTCCCAGAAACGAAATATCTGTCAGTTAACGAAATAAAAATTGACTCAAGGGAGCCTTGAATAATAACAAGAAAATCAAAGGAGATATCTACTTTCCCCAATCTGCGAAGCGATGTCAACGTTTCCCGCCGCAGTGGAAAAAAAAGTGTAATGGAAAAGTGGAGTTAACATAGTTTTCAAACCGCCCGTCTGTTTATGGGCAAAGGGGTGCGCACGGTTTTTCAATTTCTGGAATCCCTCTGTGTGTATTTATTACCGACGGGGGAAAAAAATGATACAGTCTCGGAGTTTGCATACAGGATTTCGCGAAACAGAACGGGGTAGCAGAATAAACGCCGGGTTTGATGAACGACCCACATTCGCGGAACAAACTTTTCCAATTAATTCGCGCTATTTTAATTTATCGCATCAATCTTCTATCCCGAAGTTGCCGCCGAAGAGTGGGGGCGGCAAAAAATTCAATTTGAAACTGCAACGACAGAAAATTCCATTCTCTTGGCGCGCGGGGAGGGATTAAATGAGAATGCGCTTTAAGTTATGATCGAAGGCCCGTCAGCGATTTCGCCGGCGCGCCTCGATTAGAATCGAAAATACGCGGCGCTATCTCGAATTTTCCCCGGCACTTTACGAACTTTTTACCGCCCCTATCTTCTCGCGGTCCGTCGTCGATCTTTGCTGTCGGCAAGAGAATTATCGCGATCCTCGCGAATTGATCTTCCATTCGTAACACTTGGAGACAGAAGTTCTACCGTCACATATGCCGCAAACTTTTGCATGTTTACGCAGCAGTGGAGCTTGTAAATATTCGAACGTGTACCCATTCGCGGGGCTCGCCTAAAAAATCCTAATGCAACTTCTGACTGCTTAGAACCAGAGTTGGGCATCATTCGACTAAAAAGTGATTGAAATAACGTTTCGACTAAAGCTACTTCACCTTTTTCCTTAGTCGACTAAAACTGACCTGAGTTAGCTTTAGTCAAGGGGCCAGAGCTGAAGCTGGTTAGTCAAGAGCCTTTAGTCGTGGGTTGTGACTATCGTTGATCAGCTGTCAATCTATTTTTAGTCTACAAGGCGACTAACCGGCAAAAGCCTTTGCGGCCTGAATTTGTTTATTTTTCATCGTATCAATATGAAAGTGACGCCAATGGATTCTTGGTGTTCTCCCGATTAATTGGACAGAAAATAATTTAAATCGGACTATTTTTAACGAAACGGGCTTTGAATTCTGCAAACAAATTTCTCACGTAATATCCTTAATTATGGTCCGAATTATATCATTTTTGGGCCCATTTTCATAACAGTTTGCCAACGTTTGTTTTTTTGTTAATTAACCCACCATAATAATTGTAGGCGAAAGCATCAGAAAGAATATGTATGTACAATCTTTCGATTGTTGAGAAGCCTTTGGGTTCGGATTATCGGGAAAAACCTACCCACTCCACCGTTTTGCTTTCTCGCTTGCGAGCGAGGACCTTCGGGCCCCAATAGACCGCCCGTTGACAGCCGAGAGCAATAAAACAGACGAGCCACATAAAATCATCCTGTTTTTGATAAGTGTTAATAAAAGTATTACCAATCGATTTCTCATGTCTTCCCGATGAAAATGGGCCCAAAAATAATATAATTCGGACCATAATTAAAGATATTACGTGAGAAATTTATTTGCAGAATTCAAAGCCCGTTTCGTTAAACAGAGTCCGATTTAAATTATTTTTCTGTCCAATTAATCGGGAGAACACCAAGAATCCATTGGCGTCACTTTCATGTTGATGCGATGAAAAATAAAGAAATTCAGATTCTGTAGAATCTGACCGGTAGGCGACCGCGCGCGGGTCAGGCCGCAAAGGCTTTCGCCGGTTAGTCGTTTCCTCGACTAAAAATTGAATGAAAGCTGAAACCACGTTAGTCACAACCCAAGAGCTAAAGATCCTTGAATAACCGGCTTCAGCTCTGGCGTCATGACTGAAACTAAGCTAAATCATCTTTAGTCACTCTTTGACTAACGACTAACCGTAAGGACCATTTAACTAGATGTTATCTAGACATTAGCTTTGCCCAACTCTGCTTAGAACTACCTGCGCAGACTGGGAGTTTCGGAAAATTCGCAGGGCCGCGAAGTGGGGTTGGTCGTGATAGGTCGATTGCGTAGCGCTTGTTCGCAGGAAATTCTATGCGCTCGTAAATCGAGCGGATGCTTTTGTGTATCGAGTGACACAGGCCCCGGCCGAATTCGCTGGATTCGCATCCTGTGAAGCTGGGAGTCGAACACAGGCGACAAGCTCGTTATCACGCGTGTGGTCGCCAGCCACGACAAGGGAGGAG
This sequence comes from Andrena fulva, assembly GCA_946251845.1. Lineage (NCBI taxonomy): Eukaryota > Metazoa > Arthropoda > Insecta > Hymenoptera > Andrenidae > Andrena > Andrena fulva. The sequence goes on along the minus strand of OX276329.1, from coordinate 50,654,928 downwards.
GAGCAGGAAGAAGCTCTACATTCCGCACAACAATTCCCCAGTGATTTCTACACGTTTGCCCGGGCATTGCATTATCAACGACAGATATCAAAGCATTCGTACAACGCGTGTCATAACGCCGGGCTGTACATGCAGGATAGCGGCGAAGGTTAGCCCTGGCCCTGTTCGGCCAGAAGGTCCTCGGACGATGAAATTCGAGGGGGTCGCGTTTGTCAGTCATTTCCATGTATAGTGGAGCAGTTCCGACGTTGCTGCGGGGACGCAGGCGTTGCTCGGCACTGCTTTTCTCACTATCATTCGGATAAAATCGGGTGGCAAATAATTTTGTTTGTTTAATATACTTTGGCGCGAACAGTTAGAGGCGAATGTTCGTGAATTTTTTTTTATGTAGCGGAAGCATATATTTTTACAGAAATTTTTGCACTTAAAAGAGCAACATTTAAAGAACATTTGGTAATTTTTTCGTAGAAAAATATTTACATTTATAATAAAGTATTGCATACATCGAATATTTTAAAGGTGGCAACTGAAATTTCCATGCCACCCATTCTGAGAAGAAGATCGAAATCGCATAGGGACACTTCCGAACTTTCCGTAGCGAGACGAAAGGACTGTGCTTGCAGTCGTGCGCAAGGAGGCGAGAGATAAAGCGCTGGGATAACCAAATGTCATGGTGGAGATAGCTTCTCAGCAACTTTGAGTGGCAGTTGATTTTCCTCGGACTCTATCATCCACTTCCACAGCTTAAGTTGTCGTGATTCAATTCTCTAATAACACACGTATGTAAATGAACAGGCATCCCTCTCTCTCTTGATCCAACCCTTACGCTCTACAGAATTGTACGAAGCAGGGTTGAGAATAGACTTCGAAGAGTATGACGGATTGCACATTGGTTAAATTACTTGCATTAATACGACAAAAGTGGTTTCATAGTACAGTGACATACAGTATATTTGAAGAGAACACATGTTTTCGATATAAAGTTGAAGCACTCCCAAATAGCACAAAGACATCTTATGTACGTCCGAAGGACTTCCGTTCCGGACGTACTGTACGTTCGGAGAATGTCCCGAGAAGGTCCATATATCCTCTGTACGTCCTCGTTAAGTTCTTTAAATGTCGTAGGAAGGTCCTATTTACAAAGTGGAACGTCCTGAGGACGTGCTGTGTCAACATTCTCAGAACGTTTTCCGAACGTCCGAAAGTAAAGTTAAATACGTCCAAAAGGCGTCTTAAAAACGTTGTGCAGATGGTTTAAAAGCGCCTTAAAGACGTCTTCATCAAGTCTGGGTTAGGACATTAAGAAAAAAAATTTGGCGGTGACGGGAATCGAACCCAGGACTCCAAGATTACGAAGCAACTGCTTTTCGCAACTACTCAAGACACTTCCTTCCAAATAATTCCAATTTCTAGGTATATAACAATTATTAATAGTTTATAAAAAATGTGCATTGACGCGAAATATTCTACAGAATATCATCATTCGACCTCTAGACTCATTGCTTAAAATTTCACATTCGTCTCAAGACAGATGTTTTAACGACGACTTAAGACAGACGTCTTGAAGACGTTGTAAGCTATCTGGGAACATTTCAGCATTGCAGCGTCTTCATTGCACAAAAAAATAGCGCAAAGGCGAGGTTCAGTCGTAAGACTGTTTTGCAACCGAACCTGAATCATCTGCAAAACCTACAAGACGGTTGTTCTTCGAACATCTGAAATTTAGATCTTCTAAGGATTCACAAGACTTACGAGACGAATGTTCTCGGAACATTCGAAATGTAGTCGTGCAAAATAATCACGTGACTTACAAGATTGTTTGATGTTTCTAGAACATCCGAAATTTAAGTCCCAAGAACGTGCGTAGGACTTAAGAAACGGACGTTCCTAGAACATCCGAAATTTAAGTCCTAAGAACGTCCGTAGGACTTAAGAAACGGACGTTCCTGGAATATTCGAAATTTAAGTCCTAAGAACGTCCGTAGGACTTAAGAAACGGACGTTCATGGATCATCCGAAATTTAAGTCCTAAGAACGTCCGTAGGACTTAAGAAACGGACGTTCCTAGAACATCCGAAATTTAAGTCCTAAGAACGTCCCTAGGACTTAAGAAACGGACGTTCCTAGAACATCCGAAATTTAAGTCCTAAGAACGTCCGTAGGACTTAAGAACCGGACGTTCCTAGAACATCCGAAATTTAAGTCCTAAGAACGTCCGTAGGACTTAAGAAACGGACGTTCCTAGAACATTCGAAATTTAAATCCTAAGAACATCCTATGTGTAGGCGCTTGGCGCTCGGAAGACGGGCCTAATGGTGCGAGAGTGGCCCATAGGTGGCGTCTGTTAAAGTAGGAGTTCGGGAGTAAGAGATCGGGGGGAAGCCGCAGTGGGGGAATCGGTAAGGCGGCTGGCCAGCACGCGGATGGCCCGGGTTCGAGTCCCGGCGAGTGGCTTTCCTTTTTCCGGCTCCTACATATGTATGTTCAAAATGGACGTAGGACGTTCGGATATAAACTGGACATGAAAAGGACGTCCTTGGGATGTACGGTGCTATCTGGGCTTTAAGTTTTCTTAAATGAAACTACCTACATGATTTTCCTTTGCTTTCTTTCACAGTGCAGAATTCTGTTTTTGAATTGTCCTGCTGTTCTATAACCTTTAATTATGGTACCCTTCCAATTGCTGTGTGTAATTATCTTCTTAAGGGGTAACACCACTCTAGAGGCAGAAAAAAAGACCTAAATTTGACAATTTATTTTGGGAGTATTACAAACGGAATAGAATTCCTTTTCAGGGAGTTTATTTAATACATATTGAAGTACGAAAAACAATTTTTTTTATTGTCATTTTTATACAAAATGGTGGCGACAGAGCCCGTCGTCGAAAACAGTTTTTTTGAAAACACCGCCACGGGAGGACGGATTTCTCGGCATGTATGAGTCCTGGAACAAAAAACAAAAAAAAATTATAATCTATATACAATTGGCTTTGGAAGTACGTAGCCGTTTTTTTTTAAATCAATTTTTGTGGAAGTGGTGCACTTTTTAAGAAATGAATCGATTTTTTGCCCTAAAAATGAGCATTAAATTATTTCTAAAAGAAAAAGTTTACATTCAATCAAAAAACGGCTACGTACTTCCAAAGAGAATATTGTTGTGAAGCTACTGTAAAAATTTCAAATCGATCCATGCAATAGTCTCCGAGAAATCCGTCCTCCCAGTTTGAAAAAAGTGGTTTCGAGAAAAACGCGTTTAAAGTTTTATGAACACTTTAACCCTTGAAATTTTTGTTTACCTCTGATCTGCGATGCCTGCACCATACATTTGGCCATCCAGGTCGAAGTTCGTCTCCTCCTCTTCCTTCCTAGATGCTTTTAAGGATATTCGATTTTTTTTAAATCCTAGAGTGGTGTTACCCCTTAAGTAGAAATCTATCCAAAATTAAGTTCGAATAAATCTCCCATCGATACGGGTCCAGAATAGTGCCGTGGTAGTTTTGCATTGCATCAGAATGATCTGCGGAGAAATCATTTTGCTAAGAAAACACGAGAACTGCGAAAATAGAATGCTTCCTTGCTGCATCCTGGCAAGTTGCTCGAGAACCATTTCAGTGCACAGCCAGCGCACCAAATTTTTCCACGCGGACGTACTAGTCGGCGGGCCACGCAATTTATCTTCAGCCGTCTTGAATATCTCGTCCGTTTAGGTTACAAGAAATTTGTTCGAAAATTGCTGGTCAGGAAGATTGGTGTAGAGTACGTGTCGTAAATTTGTACGAAATCACCTTCTATATTGGAATTGAACGATTAGCGATGATTTATCGAGTGCAAATGCTTTCATACCAGGAACGTTCGCTCAATCCCTTCCGAAGCTTCCATTCTTCCCGCGAACAGAGCTCACGAAGCCAGAAAAAGGTGGCTGAGCATTTCCGAGCGGACCCTCAGCCTCAACAAATCCAATCAACCCCCGACACCCATTTTTTTTAATACCTGTATCATCTGCCCTCCTTTCCGCACGTCTCTCCCCGCATCTCTGTTTTTTACAACCCTCCATTTCCTCCCCGGACTTGGTGGCCGAAATGGCGCGCTTCTGCGGGGGCAGGGTAGCTTTGTGTTTACTCTTCGAATCAGCGGATTATAGAAGCTGGCTTGGCTTTCTCCGCCAGCGACGGGAATCGCGGTTACCTGGCAGAGTGAAATTGATAGATTCGAGCTTTGCATTTGCGCCGGGCCATCCCATTTCCATATCCAAGTACCCACCTCCCGTCCCTGGCCTTCCACCCCCTCTGGCTCCCTCGTAAACCGCTCGACTAGTAGTTCCGCGCACTCTTGGTTAGCACGACAAGCCCGAACATCACTCGAATCCTCGATGGAATCCCCGGGAAACTCCCTCTCGACCGCTTATCGCCTTCTCAAGCTTCGACGTCGTAAGGCTTCAAATATGAGCCTGCATTGAGAGCAGATGGCGGCTGATCCAGAAAGGCTGTATGGAAGGAAGGCGCTCGCGCCCTACCGCCCCATCGCCGCCACACCCCGGCTTCCTGGCTCCACTCGATTCGCTGGAATCGCGATATCGGGGTGATTGAATTTCGTCGATGATCTCGGACGCATCGAGCGTGATCATGTTTGGCCCCGGGAGAGCTTATCGGGCCTGGAGTGCTCGCAATCTTGCTCCCGTACGCCTCGCAATTAACGGGCAGAATCGTCGAGATTATTGGGGCGCCCTGCGCGCCCGGCCGTCGAGCTTTTTCCAACCCTTGCTCGGGCGATTTTCTCGCGCGCTGCCGCCTCGCGAGATTGTATAACACCTCCCAGGGGCGTTGATGATTTTCCTTTAGCAGTTTCTACTGGGACGGTGATTTGTTGGATGGACGGCTGCGTCGTTCGCGGAACCGTGGGCGACTTATTGCAAAACTCTGAACCTGCACCCATTACCGAGATAGGGTGACCTGTCCAGTGAGTGAACACTTAAGCTGCATGTCTCTTAAAATTAATATTCAAAAGTCATTATTTAATCCCCTGAATGTTATTGCTGTAAGCGAGCTGTTTTATTACTAAAGTCAGACATCCCGGAACACAATTGTAGCAATGTTTGATAGTTATAACTTTCATTAAAAGTCTGGCAGAGGTTTAAATAAAAGATGAGCCAATGACCGGTGAGTGAATCCTAAATTTCTAGTGAGTGAACAGGGGTACCCCTGTGAATGAACGGGATAATAACAGAGGTTATGTTTCCCAGTGAATCAACACGATAATATTTTTGAACAACACGTGGTTCCCAATGTTTTTATTTACTGCCCTCGATTATTCTGAAATGCCTTCTTCATTTTTAAAGAATTTTAAATAAACTAAATTTCGACCCTAAAACTTAACTACAATGGTATCGGCGCACTGGATCGGTCAGATTAAAACAATTATTATTTTAATAAATTAAAATAATACATCAAAGCTATTTTGCAATTAATTAATTATATATATTAGTTTCCGACGTTTCGATCTTGGTTTAGATCATCTTCAAGGAAAGTTAAAAACATATATAAAATACTGCGTATGCTATTGAAAATAAGTCACCGTGCTCTGGCACAAAGTGTGACTCGCGAGTCGGTTGGAATAAGACTTCTTCATTCTTCTTATCTTCTCTTATTCTCATCCTTTCAGACTTTTCTTTTTCTTTCTCTTCCTTGATTTTCTGTTGTTCCTTTCTCTTTTCTTCTCTTTTTTTCATTCTTTCAGACTTCTCTTTTCCTTTCTCTTCCTTTTTCTTTTCTTCTATTTTTTTTCATTTTTCAGACCTTTCTTTTCATTTCTCTTCCTTGATTTTCTGTTCTTCCTTTTTCTTTTCTTGTCTTTTTCTCATCCTTTGGAGTTTGATCACCTGTTTCTCTTCCTGTTCTTTTTCTGGGTAAGTTGTTCAATCATTGGTAAAGCATCTACAAAGAGCTCACCAAAGAATGAACGGCCGTTCATTCATTAGTATTCACTGGTATCTCCCATCCAGTGCATAAACACCTAACAAACTCGACAAATTCTTAGAAATCCGTTATTTCATACAGTATTTTTCGTTAAAGGAACATATAACAATGTAATTATTACAACAAATTTATCATAGGACCATTAAATGCACTTCAAAATACAAATTGTAGATCTCACGTAACAAGACTTACCTTGAACTTGTGGGACGCCACGAGGACAACTGCTGTATAAACGGAATTAATACCGTATAGGTTATAATTCGACAGAAAAACGCTATTGCGAGATATTTGTGGATCTCCAGTCTACGTGGCAGTGTCAGTTTCAACGTGAATTGAGCGCCATAGACGTTAATTTTTCGTATTATATCAACAACGTTCACTGACTGGGGGGGTGTTCACTCACTGGACAGGTCACCCTACAGAAATAAAAACTTCTCGACTCAATGACTACTACTATTGCACGATGAGAAGAAGACCGACTACCCACAAGCTGAAATGTCACAGGAGCAAGGGGAATCGTCCACTGGCGTCAACCTATTCCCTCCAACACGGTTCGTCCCGTGACGAAGAACGTAAACAAAACCAATCGCGACAATCCGCGGATATGGACAGCCGCTAAGAAGCGAAAAGTAGGACTTCTTGGAGGGGATAGGGTGGAGCGAGCGGGCGATTCCCCTTGCCCCTGTGACATTTCAGCTTGTGGGTAGTCGGTCTTCTTCTCATCGTGCAATAGTACTTATTCTGTGAAAATATACATTTCTCATTTAGTGTTAACTCAAGGCAATAATTTTATAAACAGTTCTCTCTGATTTACTCGAGGTTGGTGAAGATTGAGCTGCACCCCTCTCGCTGCAAGCTCCCCAATTATCACGCCCCTTATAAATCCACGGCCGCAAGTTGGCACAAGCGACAGAATCCACATTCGCGAAGAATTCCCAGAAAACGTGACGCACGAGAAATTCGCCGAGTCTCAACATCCAAGCCAACATCGCCCCGGGAACAGAGTAGCATCTGTAAAGTGTCCACTGCCCACAGCTTTGCCCGCGCTCGCTTTGACGCGCAGGGCAACGTGTTGTCCGCGGCACATAGTCAGTAAAATCAACAACCTGTGGATATTTGGCAATCTGCTTTGCACGGGACGCGAGGGTGAGTGGCGTGGGGGTGCAAGGGGGTTAGGCGAGATAAACAGAGAGCGAGACAGGAGGGTTGGGGTAAGACAGCCGCGGAGGGTAGCTTCGCGGGCGAAAATGGTGGAGCGAGAGAAATGGATCGGTAGGGTGTCAAGGGGTGCAACGCGCGAAAGTAGGAAAGCGAGAGGACAGCGGAGGCGGAGGTGTACTTGCTATCCCGAGAGCAGGTGCAAGAGATATCGTAGTTGAGAGTGATAGAGCTGTATCCAGTCTATGAAGGCTTTCCAGCTTCCAAAGGGCGGCGTCTGCACGCCGGAGCGCCGCCCGGCGTTAAGCGAAATATGCCGCGCGACGTAAGGGGCTGAAGAATCCCCTTCGACATGCATTGCTCCGCTCTCCGCGCGAAACAATTGTGACAGACGTTTATGGTGTTTGAACAGATGCTCCTTGCACGCGCGAACGTTCGACTGTGGCGACGTTTCTGCTGACGCGCGTCAAGGTTCGATCCACCGCGCGTGCAAACGGAACGGAGGTGGCAGAGCGATCGCGCCACTGAAAGCTGATTACTTTGCATTTCTCCTTGCCTTGTCTTTATCCTTGCGTCGAAATCCTCTCTGCAATATTTCGCGGAGCTGCGAATTTCGATTTACGCGATGGTGGATGGTTGAGGCGTTGCGATCCGTGAAGGGGTGAGTTGGTGCAGCGGAGGGGTAGTGAGCTTTGTGGGGAGAGTGACTGAGGATGGGAAAGAAAAAAGGTTTTATGTTAAACGATTTTATTAAAAATGCAGTAAAAACCGTAAAATAATTATTTTCTTGGACTACAATCTTTTTTCTCACTTTAAATAATTGTTTTTAAATAAAATAAAATCGCGGGGCAGGATATTTTTCTGAACAGGATACGAATCACTTTAATGCAGAAGCAAATGTCGAAATGAATTTGTTGCGAGAAAGTTTTCATTCGCATTAATGAAACCAAATATTTTAATTGCGGCATGCAGATTGTAAAGTGGCAGAAAATTTATAAACTATAGTTGCTGGTGTGCCCCACGATTTTTATTTGAAGAGGATCATTTAAAGTGAAAAAAAATTGCAGTACAAGAAAAGAATTAGTTTATAGTTTTTAGCGCATTTTTAATAAAATCGTTTAACATGAAATTGTCTTTATATATTTTTTTATTTTATAGTTTTAAGTGTTTATGGATTTACATTTTACAGCTCAGACTTCTTTGCAAATATCTTTTATTGCTGTGTACAGTTTAACAGTTTGCTTAAACGCTGCAGTGCTAAAGTCACGAAAATCTTAATTAATGTTCAAAAGATTAGTTGTTAGCCTGTGCTTTTTTTCTATTACCCCAGCTCCAAAATTTTATCCGTCTTTAATATATTTACGAGTCACAAAGTATTCCGTGTTTTGTGTTCCGGTGCTTGCTTCCCTAAAAAATTGTAGACGATGTATTAATTTCGGCCAGTGTTGTTCCCAGCTCCCGAAATTTAATACCATCATATTCTTTTTATAGGGCTACCTGAAATATCAGGCGATGGGCTACTGCTCTCGTAATAAAAGAAGACAGTGAGGCAGAAAAGACGAAAAGCGAAAAATAATGCTGTTTCTTTATTGAATATTTTATTCAAATTTTTCAGCCCTGAAATTTACGATGCTGTTAAAAATAAAATTGAAGAAATATGACCAGTAGGTACATAACATCGTGCATACATTAAACAAAACACCAAATACCGCCTCGTACAATCAACTATAAATAGAAATACATACTTTGTTGTCAAGTCGGCACGACAACGTTCACGTCGTCCGTGAACAGAACTACACGAATATCCGTGAACAGAACTACACGGGTATCCGTGAACAGAAATACACGGGTATCCGTGTATTAAAAATTACACGGATTGAAGTTCGGATACGTTTACTACACGTGTACACGTGTATGTAAATACACGTGAAATAGGGACCTCTGCCCCAAAGTCCATTTTAATACCTTTACTTCCATCTCAGTGAACTTTTCAGTAGAATTAAGTCCGCAAACCCATTGGCCATTAAAGCAAAGCTTCTACATGCTGAAAAATGGCAAGAATCCAATTTCAGGGTGTATGGAACTCATAAGCAGTGACTTTTTTAATCGAATATTCTCACATGAAGGAGGAAGATACGCTTTTAGCTCTGTTGATAATAAAAAATGTAATGAACTCCCGCTCTTCTTCGAATGACACGTTCTGGCAAGCTCGCTTTCAATAATTCTCATCTAACACTGTCTATCATTCCCTCACTCAACAGATTCAGGTTCTAATATCGACTTCTCCTTTCCGTTAAACGACACTTCGCTGTTTGAAAATCGTCTTAAATTGTCAGCGCCTCGCTGGCCATTCCGAATTAGCAGGGGTGACGTTGCAGGGGTTGAAATAGTCGTCGAGGGATCTGTGGTTCGTACCAACGTACGTCTTACAGCAACTCCTTCGCCGACCATAGAACTCCCTTAAGGGTTGTCGAGGTGAAATGAATAATCCTCGTACGATCTCAAGATGTGACTCGTCGCCGAAGGTAAAAGAGAATACCCCCTCCGACATTCCATTAAGCATTTCGCCAAGTTCAACTTGCCTGTGCAGGAATTAAATCTCCCAACGAGAGGAAGCTTTCTTACCGGTTAAAACCGCGCGAACTGTCGGTCCGGCTGACAGCAGATTCGCAATGAATAAAATTAGCAGTTAATGCGATACTTAAATTCGATTCCACATTAGCATATCAGATACAAGCTGCACAAAGTGTTTTCGATAAAGAAATTTCTTTAGTTCCGAATCGAATATTGTTAGAAAGGAAGGAGAAGCGGAAATAAAATTCTGTGGTGGCATTGTATGCTCTATGAACTCAAAAAACATCAGTTCGAATTTCTTTCAGCTCTCTGAAATAATCAAACTGCATACATTTCGAAGCGCTCGTCTTGGCCTTCCTTTGCTCGTTTCGTCAAACCACTTGCCAAGCAGCGAAAGGCGTGCTCTTACAACCCCCTCGCTTCGCGAAACAACCCCCGAATCGCTTTCTGGAATCGCGTATCATTTTTATTGTTGCTCGCCATCCCGAAGGTAGAAGCAGTCGCCGGCTTTGTTTAACAAGGCGCCGCTGGAAGGACTTCTGCGGCGGAGCCTTGTACCGCCGCCGGCGGCGATAACGATAAGCCCGTAATAATGATACCAGTCCCACGTGACATCCTCGCGGCAGAGAAACTCGGCGATCGTCGCAGTTTGAAAACTAACCCCGCAATCCCTACAGATGTTCGCAGGTAATTACGTTCGTACGGACGTACGTGGATCCACTGCGGTAGCAGTGTCTTCGAACACTTATCGTTTATTACCGTAATAAATCAGCTTTAATCCTTGGGCCCGTGTGAACGGGGCCGTCTGTTTGCAGAATCAGGGAGGGAAAGGGGTGGCGTGATAATTTAAGTTCCCCGGCGTCCTTTTTTCCACGGATGCTGGCGATGCCCTGCCACACTCTCCTTTTTGCCACGGACTCCTAGGAACGTAAAAGGACTGCGTGCCGCGGGCATTAGCGCCGGAATGTCCCGGCTAAGAAAATCCATCTCGCGCGGCCAAAGAGAGCGTCCCCTCCCTGTTCTTTTGTTCGATCAGAAGTGAAAGCCCGGGGGTTGGCGGAATTCGCGGCACGTTCGTTTCGCTTTCAAAGGGGCCATCGCCCGTGTACGCGGGGGCGTTTGTTGTTATGTGAGGTATTTAGTGTATGTGACGTTAGCAGCTGGCTCGCGTCAAATCGGACATCATCCGACACCGCCGAGCATCGATTTTGCTTTTAATTCACGGCGCGCAGTTGGCGACGCCGTTGCTCAGTCTTGTGAGCTTCTTTGATTGCTGTATAGTTTTAGTGTTGTTGGGTGTGGTTTGGTTTTTTTTTTAAATATGCTGCGAGGTGCTGTAATACGCTGGAGTAGAATGTGAAGTCTTAACTAGGGGTGTGCGGGTACTCGATTTATTCAACTCGAGTTGAGTGCTTATATTTTCTGGAGCTGCTTGAAATTAATGAACTGTTTAAAAAACTCGAGTAATTCGAATACTCACGAGTAACTCGAATAATTCGAATATTTGCGAGTAACTCGAGTAATTCGAATATTCACGAGTAACTCGAGTAATTCGAATACTCACGAGTAACTCGAGTAATTCGAATATTTGCGAGTAACTAGAGTAATTCGAATACTCACGAGTAACTCGAGTAATTCGAATATTTGCGAGTAACTAGAGTAATTCGAATACTCACGAGTAACTCGAGTAATTCGAATACTCACGAGTAACTCGAGTAATTCGAATATTCGCGAGTAACTCGAGTAATTCGAATACTCACGAGTAACTCGAGTAATTCGAATATTTGCGAGTAACTCGAGTAATTCGAATATTCACGAGTAACTCGAGTAATTCGAATACTCACGAGTAACTCGAGTAATTCGAATATTTGCGAGTAACTAGAGTAATTCGAATACTCACGAGTAACTCGAGTAATTCGAATATTCGCGAGTAACTCGAGTAATTCGAATACTCACGAGTAACTCGAGTAATTCGAATATTTGCGAGTAACTCGAGTAATTCGAATACTCACGAGTAACTCGAGTAATTCGAATATTTGCGAGTAACACGAGTAATTCGAATATTCACGAGTAACTAGAGTAATTCGAATACTCACGAGTAACTCGAGTAATTCGAATATTTGCGAGTAACTCGAGTAATTCGAATATTCACGAGTAACTCGAGTAATTCGAATACTCACGAGTAACTCGAGTAATTCGAATACTCACGAGTAACTCGAGTAATTCGAATATTTGTGAGTAACTCGAGTAATTCGAATACTCACGAGTAACTCGAGTAATTCGAATACTCACGAGTAACTCGGGTAATTCGAACATTTACGAGTAACTCGAGTAATTAAGTAGAACCAGAGACGGGCCAAATCTGTATTCAAATAAAATTTCGAATAACGAATAAAAGTTAAAAAAATTATTTGTCACGTGTTGAATAAAGCTAACCCTTTATTCGACGAATAAAGTTATTTTTTTTATTCGTCGAACGTTTCGGCTTCCGCGTCGAATAAATTTCTCAACTTTAACTTTAACTTAAACTTTATTCTACGTCGAATACTTTTTTATTTAGTTAATGCCCAACCCTGAATAGAACCCCCAACTCTTCCAGACATTTCGGCTTCACACTTTCCACAATCACTTCACTTAATTAATCATAGAATTCAACAAACCCGTATCCATTTTACCAATAAAAAGAGGAGCACTATCCAATATCATATTCAACCCCATAACGACTTCTTGTTGTTAAGAAATCGCGTGCCCCGCGCCATGTATTTAGGATTTTAAATCCCGCCGACTAACAAGCACTGGGGAAAATAAAATTTAGAATTCGTTTCACGGGACCGTATCATCCGACAGGAGCAGTCGCGCGAATTCGAGCTGCCAGTGTGCCTTTGCAGACAATTTTTTTCTCGCGGTGTTGTCTCAGCTCTCGACGATCTCTTGGCGGGTCTGAAATTTACGTCGCGCGGCCACCTGTGTGTTTGCGACGGCCCACGTAAAAGCGAAAGGGACGGCTGGCTCTGTTGAAGGAACGCCGGGAAAACGGGGGGAAATCGCAAGTATCACACGAAATTCACGTTGTCGCGACTGTCCGTCCGTTCGCCCTCAGATGCACGCCCACCGACACATCTTTTCGGTCCTTTAAACGCGCGCGGTGCACGGTAGCGGACTGTCTCGACAACTATAGAAGCGTATGCACTGCCGTCTACGTACGGGGTGTTCCGTTTTCACCGTTTCGCATCATTACTTCCGTGATAAGTGGTTGTGAACGTAAATAAAGGGCAATTTGTTAAGCAAAAATAAGTCAGCGGTTGGAAAGAAGAATTGGCAACAGGCGAGAGCAATTTAATAAATAATTATTTAAATAACGGAGCAAATAAAAGTTACTTTAACTTGGAATAACTTCAGCGTAGCAGAAATTTCTCAACTTTAACTTTAACCTAACCCGGGTCAACTTTATTCGACACATGATGAATAATTTTTTTAAACTTTTATTGCTTCCCCGGAATTTATTTAAATAAAATTTCTACCCTTCTCTGCACGAGAGAGGCTCGCCAATAGATAAAGTCACTTATTGTTTATTTAAGGTTAATCATAAAGTTCGAATCCACTTATACAGTGCGATCAGAAATAAAAACGCCTTTTAACCAAAACGCACATTAGCCACGCTAGAACAAAATGTGAGGAAGTAGCTAGCGCGGTTTTTCTAAATTTTCATATCTCTAACAGTATGGAATTAATCTGCCGAGTGCGTGAGCTTCACTTTGGCAGAGTTGGAGTGGCATTTTTGTGAAGTATGCGTATGGGTTAGAACTTTATTAAACAAGAAAGTTTGGTGACTGTTTTTCTTTAATTCCTTGTGTAATAATATTCTTAGCGTACAAATATGTATAAATTACTTCTTTTTTTTTTTTTTTTTTTTTTTTTTTTTTTTTTTTATTAGCATTTCAAGCCTCAAGACTTACATCTGCTTTACAATAAGGGTAGTACAGAAGTTAATTCTTATAATACATGTAGAACAATTCTATGAGTACATACATAGGTGTAGCTTATGTTAAACCAATTTATTACATTTTTTAAAATAAATAAATATATGCCTACAAGCTATAAATTACTTCTATAAGTGTAAATATGCAGTGTGTATTGCGTCGAAACATGGTAGAGTTTTTATGAAGAGCCAGTTGGAAGTGGTACTAACAACGTGTGAGCAGCCCTTGTCAATTAAATGCATACTTAACAGGCACAGAGGAAACTTTTAATGAAAGCAATTAACATTAAGTTTTCTACTTGCTTTATAGTAGGGCAGCTTCTTCTTCTTTTCAACATGATTTCCATCTCTGTTTGTACCTAACGAATTATATCCTTTCGAGGAAGATCAATTTTCCTCTAACCTAACACTACACCTCAGCATACTATCTTAACAATTCGACTTGGTATAATTAAATTCAAAACACTGATCCATATTCATACCTTTCCATGTAAGGAAGCGCGAGTCTGTACAACGTATGATTGCAACCGAGCAATCAAACATTTATAATTGCAGCCAGCGTCAAGCAGCGAGCATCACGCGGTTCATCGGCAAGAAAAAAGCCGTGTCCGGACAAGCAATTTATTCCAAGATATGGCACACGTGGTCTCGGGCATTAGGACAGTGATAGATTATGTATCGTGTTCGATGATACACGCTTACAGCGGTTTTGCGCAATAATTTTATAGGACGTGTATTCCCTAAGCTTCCAGACTGTGTCAGCCCTGTCACTTGAGCAAGATTGAGTTGGTTTTACGATGATGCTCCCAGCCGCACGGCAAATTAAGTGCGCCGTATTTTAAATGACATGTCCTGTAGATTGATCAGCACCAGCCAGGTTTAACACCTTTGGTATTCTTTTTACGGGGCTGCTTAAACCATCGCGCAGTTTACAGAGCCCAGCCGACGACACTGCGAGACGAGGAGTCTCGGCTGGTAGTCCAGAGAGCATCGCCGGTATTAGTCTGTTAACAGCAGGATCCTATTATTTATTTAAAATTGTCAGATACCACACCTCCAACGAAAATCATTTGCACCTGCATAATTTTTTCGAACACCAATTTCGCCGCGACTCCATTTTTTACCATTTTTGAATTATTACGCGTGATGTATTTTAAAAAATGTATACACCGTTCGGTGTACGTTTGATGCAAATCCGAGAATAAATCAGCAATTATATTGCAAATTTTGAGTCTACACCCGTCACTGTTTCGCACGATACGAGTGCTCCAGGTTTGAAGAATTTGCCAAAAATAGAAACAAAAACTCCTAGTGGTCTCTTTTTAACTTGAAGTCGAAGCAATAATTTTATGAACGGGTTTTTCTAATTTATTTGAAGGTGGTAAGGATGGAGCCGCGCCCCAAGGTCCTCAATTTGAAAAAAAAAGTATTTTCTATTTCAAGAAAATTGAATTTCAAATTGACATTGGCAGTTTCAAAGACGCGATGCGCGTGGTTTTCTTTTTCTAAATATTATATTACAATTATTAAAGGATTTTTCTTTACTCAGCGATTATTTCGTGGATCCACGCGGGACACCCGGTACGTTCTTGTTTTATTACGCGGGATTTCCGGTCTTCCAGGTTTCGTTTAACGTGCCAACACCGTCGTGCACTGACTCCGCCGACGTAGAAGAGCAAAAAAAGGGAGAGAGAGAGAGAGAGAGAGAGAGAGAGAGAGAGAGAGAGAGAGAGACGAGCTGATGCTTTCGTTGAATCGGGCAGTTTTTTTTTAAAAAATGCTTCTCTGTGTCGATGCACGGGATAAATAGGAAAAGCCGCGCCATTTTGAATCACTAAACGTACCCTTATGGTATTGGAATTTCTTTAAAACAGCGTTTCATTGAACGCGCAGCGTGGATTCTTTTCAGGACTGTTCGCCGCGCAGAACCCGTGAATGCATCGTAATAGAAATCAGCGTGCATCCAGCGGGTATATTTGCATAACATTTAGGCGAAGAAATTTGCTAGATAATCGTGCGTGCTTTTTCGAAAATAAATCCGCGCAATGGTAAATCCACGTTCTACGGAAACATTTTATAAGAGAAACGAACGGAGCGTCGAAAAGCGCTTACAAAACTTGCACCTATATTTATAACATATTTGCAAAGGGACACTGGGACGTCTGTCCCACCCCGAAGTAGCCTTCTGAGAGTAATTTATCGTGAGGCAGTGTTGAACGGGCAAAAGATCAATTCCGTGTCCAGTGGATGTGCAATTATAGCCGAGGAAAATCAATTGGTCACTGGAGGCCATTAAAAGGCTATTTTCACCATTCTGTATAGCTGCGCTGTTACTCTAGGGCAAAGCTTCCAAGCCAGTGATTTTGTGTCATCAATTGCTTTTGTCCTTAGCTTTAGAAAATGGCACTCTTCGTTTATTATTATTCTACTAATCCCCACAACGGGCATTGCGTCCGAGACCACTTTTTGTATCAGGTGTCCCTGAATATTATCACTATACAGTCGATCCCTTAAATCGTGCTATGGATGAGATGAACCAGTGCCCCGCTGACATTGACGTGTTCGCAGACTCCTTCGCTTCGTTCAGGAACCGATTGCTTAGTAGACTGTTACCTCAGTAATTCAATTTAATTTAAATTAATTTAAGCACCTTTGGTGTTGAGATTAGGTCTTCGGGCTCAGACTGTTTTGTTTGTTTTTGTTTATTTTATTTCACATTATTCTATTTTATTGTTTTATATTTTATTTTATGTTATTGTATGTTTTTGTTATATTTACTTTATCTTTGTACAAATTTGCTCTATACTTTGTATCTAAAGGGTTCTCCCGTTAATTTAATAATAATAATAATAATAATAATAATAATAATTCTCTAAATATATTAAACGATTAGGAGTATTCTTGTCGAAAATCGAAACCCTTTGCGCGAGGTTCCGCGTAAATTCTTTCCAATTCGCGCTACCTATAAGTGTCCCTTTAGCCTCGCTAATGAGTAAATAAATAGCAAAAGAATTGCACATGCATCCAGAACGCGCGAGTGGATGAAAATCAGCATTCGAGCCGCAGTAACGGGGGATATCCTTTGTACTGTAATCTCACACGCGCGACGGAGGGGTTGGGAATGATAAAGCGACGGTGGAAGGGATGAAGTTGAGCGAGAGGTCGAATCGATTCGCGTCCATCGACAACTTTCGGTCTGCCGATTGGGGAATGAAACTGGTCGTTCTTCACGTACCATCGTTTTCGTCCAGGAATTGTCACTGTGACCTCTTTTCCTTGGATCAAGCCGTTATATCCATACCGCGCCGCGATCGAGATAAATCGCTTCGCGTGACTTTTCTGCTCAGCCCATGTGCTATTCTAACGGGACGTTTGATCGTAAAAGTGACCCTTGAAATGGCCTCTCCCAGTTTCCACGGGCAAGTCAGTAAGGAGGGAGTTGTACAAATGTTGGAAATATTCTTTTAATTAAGGGTGACTTGGGACACTGCTGGATGCTTGATGGACGGGTAAACAATTTCAGCTTTGTGAATTGTATTATAGTAGGATAGTGTTACTAATTTCCGGACTAGGTGATTTCACGAATGTAAAAGTCTGGTGTGTATTATTAAATTTATTATTTATAGGTAGGACCCTTCTGTCTCATACGAAATGGAGAACTTAAGGGGCTGTTCCGGTCTAGAGCCCATAAAAGTAGGCGATCTTTGGGAATTAATTAAAGGAAAACTACTGCATATAATTTAATGGGACTTCTTGCATTGTATTGAGGATATCTTAAACTATAGAAATATATTTTTTGTTCTGTAATTAATTATTGCAGACGGCACTGGGGAGTCGTTAAAGTCGAGGCATAAAAAGATTCATCCAAATCGGTGGGATCTGTATCTCCAAAAGTTATTGTACGATTCGACTGAAACTTTTTTATTTTGAAGAATATACTTCTGGCTGGGGGGGGGGGGGGGGGCAGACAAAATTACAAAAATGACATTTTTTTTTAGAAAATAACGACTCTTGAAATTTGAAATTACTTTTTCCCTCTATGTTGCATCCTTTCAACGCCTTTAAAAATTATAAATTTTCAATGTTTTTTAAATTTTACTGGTTTGTCCCCTAGTCAGAAGTATATTCTTGAAAACAAAAAAAGTTTCAGTCGAATCGGATAATAACTTTTCGAATTACAGGTTCCACCGATTTTAAGAACACTGTTTCGAGAAAAACGCGTTTAAAGTTTTACGTGGCCGGGTGTCATCCATGCATTTGCCGCTACTCAAATGCCTATAACTTCGGAAATTTTGCCAATTTCAAACAATCCTTTTAAGCGCGTATTCTTAAAAGGTTGGACATTCGAAAAACGAAATAAAAAAAATCGATATTTAGACCGGAACCTCCCCTTAATTAATTTCAAATTTTAGTAAGGTAACTTACCAGTGTGTAGGATGATTTATAGCTTGAGAACTTTAAATGGAGCCAGTAAATTTATACGTATTTAGAACCTTTACATCTTATAGTTTCCAAAACAGTTATATAAAATGTGAAAGAACATATGTGTGAGGGAGCAAGGAGAAGTGGATGACCAATGGTCAGACGCGTAGTCGAACCAATATGATCGAAGCTGTATCTCTTTGAAACTTACTGCGCATACTTTTGTTCAAGAATTGTTTTATAATTATTCAGATTATAGAAAGCTTCTAAAGTGTGCCAAATTTAGTAACAATTCCATTTAAAATTCTTAACTTATACCACCTGCAACGTACGTTAAGAGAAGCATGAAGTTACCTTTAGTAATAATTATCAAAGAATGTTTTATACCATTAAATTGAATACAAGAATTATGTCAATATATATAATTTAATTTTCGAAACACCTTTTGTAATACAGTTAGCGGAACGGCTTCTGGTATAATAATAAACTAATATGCTACAGGTCGGGTAAATAATGTATGGAAAACCTGAATCCACATTTCTCAGAGGATTTCATTGTTCGTAATTTCTGTGAATTCAACATTTTCACGTAGTAATTTCAAGTAGTGAGATCGTGAGATTCTCGTTTTGCTTGAAACCTCGAAATTTCTATGTGCCTTGCTGATGAAATATATTTCATTCGCTTATAATTGGGAGAACTCGAAATTTCTAATTAGAACTCTCAAGACTTGGAGTCGCTTTCTATCTGCCAATAGCGATTGATGTATTGGAGACCTAGGAATTCAGATTGCGGAGGGCATCAACTAGAAGATTGCGGCCTAGTTTTCCCCAAATCAGGGATGTGCCCCGCATTCGGTACTTACATGTCCTATGCAGCAGACTTGTGCGGGACGTATACAAGATTCGGGAAAACGCCGAATGAACCCTCACCCATACATACAGCCCTCCAAGAACAACTTGCAGCGGCACACAGGAGCTCTTCATTTAACTCTCGGGGTCAATTTCTGGAACCAGAATTCGTTAAACTTTGGAACTGCATGCGCTTAGCATTTTGTGAACTTTGAATCTGAATCTGGACTTTCGCATTAGGACCGCAGATTCTGCTCTACATACGGTTAACGTTCGCATCTAAAACTTCGTTGAATTACTCTTAAACTGCTTGTTGAGTGTTGAATTACTTAAAAGTCAGGCTATCGTTTCTCGCGACATCTCTGGGCATGAAGTGTCATAATATTATTATATTAATTGTAGTAATAATAGTAGCAGTATTATATAACCCCTTAAAGTAGGGGAGAATTTTAGCCAGTCTTAAGAACGAATATTATATTTCAAGGAAATGCAATTTAACGAAGAATTCTGATTTTATTTCTTGCGACAGTTATTCTGTTACCTACTAGGGTTTATACAAAAACCGACTTTTGAAAAAACTGGATTTCGAATTTTCAAAAAAAAAAAAATGTAATTAAAATAGTAAATAAATATTTGTACTTATTTTAAAAATGTTCAGTTTCCTTAATATCATGGAATTACAAAAATATACTCTATCTGTACAAAACCAAATAGAAAAAAATAAATTAAAATAACTAAAATCCGTAGAAATAGGTACAATTTTTGAGTTCATTTAATATTTATAGATCTACAAAAATATAGCACAATAAAATAGACTGCGGACAAAACCAAATGACAAAAAAACTAAAATAACTAAAATCCGTACAAAATATAAATCTTTTAAAAGGTGGTACCAAATTATAAATCTTTATTCCATTTAGTATTTTTTTTCTGAAAACATGAACTCATGAAGATAAGTTTTACAGTAAACTGTGTTGGGTAAAAGTGAATATATATATTCTGAGTTCGTTACAAAAGTGGTGTACATATAATGTGTCTCGCTACTCGGCTCGACGCAGACTGCCTGGGCCGGGCTTACCGCCTAGCAACACTTCTCTGGCAACGGCTGTGCCTTGCAGCGCTTGTCTGGCAACGCCGTGTCTGCCGCGACGCGAGCCTACGACAACTGTTACCTACTACAATATGCTTGTGTCCGAGGCGATTTCAAGTCAAAATGTTAACGTTTTTAATTCAATAATTAATTCATTTCTGCATATTAATTCTACTATATAAAACCGGTTTTTTAAAAACCGACAAAACCCTATTACCTACCCATTTCTTTCCTCCGCTATGGACTACTCAACATATAACTTTACTTTTACATTTTCGTTCAATTTCCTTCTAATTCCCCAACTAAACGTACCCGTACACGGATCTCACCAATCCCATTTTCACTCACACCAATACAATATCATTATCCATTTTTTAATCACTATAAAACTAGAAAATCACTCTAATCCCCACTCTGAGCAAGTCCACTTGTCACAGTCACTCCCTTCTTCACTAAACACCACAAATATCCTCCTCTACTTTCCCGGAGAATTCCCGATTCTTTTCACCATATCCTCTAACTCAATAAGTATCAGGAAAAAGCTGACTGGATTATCGCGATGGGTTGGAAGTGGCACTGAGTATCGGTGCTGGGATTACAAGTAGGTGGATAATCACCGTCTCGTGTTTCGAACGTGTGCAGGCTCGCTCTTCGCGATTCATGACGGACGATATCGCTGGCGAGGCACGCACACAGGCGCGTGTGCACATCGCACACCCCCGCCAGCGTATCCAGCGTGCGGAAGCAGTGCGCTCGCACTCGATGGAGTGTTAAAGTTTAAGGGGCGATATTCATCCTGGTAGCAATTTGCGCGCTTTCTCCCCGGGCCGGCCGACCTACCAGGGCCGCGACAGCTGAAATTAATTTCAACCGATTCAATTAAAGCACGGACGGCTCGCCGTCCGCGAAACTCGTGGCAGGCGGGTGGGGGCGATACGTCGGACACTTAACCGAGTCGGAGGAGAAGCAAAGCTCCAGAAAGCTTTCTCGATCGATTCCCGGAGTCGGTTTCGCGCGCGGATGTACAAACACGCTCGCCCCGCTCCCGAACGGTCCCCTGGCCGGGCACTCGATATTCTTTTCAATTAAATCGCGCCGCTTGCAGAATGCCGCCCCGATTCATTTTACATTCACTTCCTGCGTGTAATTAAATCTTCTTTCCATTAGTGAAGAAATTACGCGGATTCCCGAACGGCCGCAGCCTGAATTGCTCACGCGGTTATGTTTATGCATCTCCATTTTCCCCGAGGCCATCGCAGTCCTGTGAGCAACTGGATTTCCGTCTCAGAACGTGTTACTTGATCGATACTTATTGTTAGTTACCAATCGTTATGGCGAATCTCCAAGTAATTCTTCGAGAAACTTAATTACCTCTAAGGGTTGCAGTTTTCTGATACTGTTGCAGGACGCGAATGGAGCTTATTAGTATGTACAAGCACCCTTTGTTTCTGCCACAACGACGTGACGAATAGTAAATGGAAGTACAGCGCGAAGGGAAATGGCAGAAGAGGGATAAGAATTATGCTTTGTCAACGATTCGAACGAGAAAGTTGCCCTCCGCTTTGTTTTCAAGTTAATTGCACGGTGTCGAGGGTTCTTTAATTAAAATTTTAGCAGAAACATCTTTTGATAAGGGGATTACGCTTGTAAAACACTCCGGTGCAATGCGAGCGGGGGAAAAAGTAAATTTCAAAGAATAATTAAAGCGTCCCGGTCTTTCCTCTCGGTTTATTACGTATGCAGTGCATTTCCTCTCTCCATATGGAGTTAACATCGTTTTACTGCTATCCAGAGAGCGCCGGTCACGGTGGAGGCATTCCACGTCAAAACGATCGGCTTCTTTGTCTAATATTCCACTGTTCGCTCCGTCTCCTACGCTAACTTGTATTGCGCACTGATTCAAGTGTGTAACAAGTATATTACTACGTGATACAAGTTACAATTAGGCTCTCGTTATTTTATTAAAGCATAAAATTGTTTAAGGGGTCTCCCTAGTGTGACGCCTGGAAAATAGGGCAACATTTGGGAATTTTTTTGAAGGAACTGTACTTGATATTGCAGTTTCAAACTTTGGAGTATTTATTCAGTTTCCTTTGGGCAATGTACTTAAATTTTTTGAAGCATTAGTGATAATTATATTTTATGTTTGAAGGATTACAATGGGGAGCTCGCAAATAAATGGCGATCATGATCCCGGCTGTCATGGTCATCTGAAACAAAAAACACAGTTATTTTCTTAATCTATATGAACGTAGCTAGTGTTTGAACTAGAACGAAAATAGAAAATCACAAAATACAAAAATGGCAGCACTTTAAAGAAAACCTTTCATTTCGGGGCAAAACAGTGATCAGTTTTTTGAGCTGCGAAATTCGAATTTTGCATATAATGACTTCATTCTAGTTCAGGTTTTAACAGAACACGCAGTGATTATATATGTTAAGTTTTAAGTCGTTTGATTGAGTAGTTTTTTAGATATCGTGATCGCCGCGCCAAAAAAGTCGTTTCGAGGAAAATGCGTTTAAATATTCAAAAAACCATTTATCAAATAATAAATCATACTTACAATTAGTCTCAAATGCCTGGCCCATAGAGAACACCTTCCTCTTCTTCATATAATTCTTGTAAATTCAGAAAACGCAAAAAACAAAAAATCGATTTTTTTAAACTGTCACACTAGGGAGACCCCTTAAGATGTAGGTAGATATTTTTCGTAATCCCTGCAGGTGTTTGTTTTAGATCAGTGTGGTT
This sequence comes from Andrena fulva, assembly GCA_946251845.1. Taxonomy (NCBI): domain Eukaryota; kingdom Metazoa; phylum Arthropoda; class Insecta; order Hymenoptera; family Andrenidae; genus Andrena; species Andrena fulva. The sequence continues at coordinate 50,632,137 of OX276329.1, read as the reverse complement.
GATAAAAGGGTGGTTTAACATGAATTATGCATAGATATACTATTAAGCGTATGATTATGCCACAAGTATTCTTATGCATAAGACTCGCTAACATGGGAACATCCCGAAGCCGAGAATTCAAAAAATTCTGAAACCCTAAGGGGGTGAAATTGACACCTGAAGATTCGGCTATTTTTCGATTTTATTTTGTAACACCTGTAACAGATAGAAAAAAGTTCCAAGACAAAAGTTACTTCTTTTAATTAGATCTATCAAACCGTAAAAGTTTTAGGGGTTAATTTCACACCCTTAGAGTGAATTTGGGCGGCAAAAAAATGCGTTGTAATCAGGAAGAAATCCCCTACATATCCACGAAGTTTCAGAATTTTTTGAATTCTCGGGTTTGGATCTTGTAAAATCTCCTACATTTGTAGAATATTCTTTGAAAAATACGCTAGGGGGAGTTCTCCTAGTGCCGGACGCTTAAGGTTTTCCTTAAATAAGAAGAAAAAAATAATATTTTAATCTTTATATTCTACGTTATTTATAAGATAACAATATGAGAAATCAAAATTACACAACAAAACATTCAATATTATCATTATAGTTAACTTAAATTACGGTTAAACTTGATTATGCGATTTAGAGAAATCATTAAGTGGCACCTAGTACCGGACACAGTAAAAATTACTGACGCAACTCAACACACTCTCAATATAGTTTACAGCGATCACAAATATAATCCTCCGAACATTCGGAAATATCAGCACAAGCCTCGTGTGCCCATTCTTGGCAGCTTGAACACTGAATTGTTTTGGCAAATCTACCTAATTTACACTGTAAAGTAATTTCTTTACCAGATTTTATACATTTTATTTTATCAAACAAAGTACTTTTTGGAATACCATATCTCGAACATGCCTCTCTTAGGCTAATTTCTTTTGCCAGAATTTTCTGAAGTGCAGGTTTCAAATTATTTTCATCCCATGAACCTTTTTCTTGCTATTCATGATAGTTACGTGTATCTTTTAAACACTGAAACCGAAATAATAAACAGTAATACAAATAGGAACACACAAGATTCAGGTTTATACTGTCCGGTAATAGGGGACAACGTTCTGTCCGGAACCAGGGGACAGTGAACAGATCGAAAAAAAATTTTCTTGTGGAAACCAGTGCACTGTTTACACGAAACACAAAGGTAATTAAAAAAATACTTACCAAAAGATACAATAACGCAACTCACACGTCTTTTAGCCAGGAATATTGGTATAGGGTAGAAGCCCCAATCACTGACACATTAAGGACTGACTCTAATATTATTGCATAGTATCTGTATTTATTGACTAAAAGTATAAGTTTTTTATTTTTTTTATTATGGTTTAATATGTTTACTTCGTGAAAAACATTTTGTGGGTCTTAGAATTTTTATTTTTATATATAAATTCATTAATCTAAAAAACATATTTCGAGATCTATTACTGACACCTCTAAAACGTGTGTGACTGAATTACTGACACCCCAATTACTGCCAGCTAACCTAATACTGTTTATTACTCATTTTACGGTTATGTCGTCTCATGTACACGAGCAACTACTGCTATGACAGTAATACCAAAATGCTTGAAACGCTTGTACCAATCACTATCACCCATATATTAATTAAAAAGGCTTAATTAATCGTTATATTACGATCGTTGTGACTTTCTATGATACTTCTATTGTACTAAAAAATTATTGTTTATTATGTAAATAATTTAAATATAGTAATTATAGCCCTTTCTTTAGTGCCCTGTTTTCTCTTTCACTAGTAAGGAAGTCGCCATTTCCACTGTTGTCATCAAATTAAAATTTTGTATCGTCTTATAGAAATTAATGAAAAAGAAATATTAAGTGGTGCATTTTCTAGCGTATAGATTATAGGTTGAATTACATAATTCTTTTTGTGTATGACTTTACAACGTTTATTTATTCGTTATTTTCAGTAAAATAGCTTAAGGTGACAGTAATTGGGTAGGTGTCAGTAATTGGGGGTTCTACCCTATATAATAATCTAAACTTTACACGATTCACCGGATTCCCGTCACACCAAACAATCAATTAATTTATTTAGGATTTATTTAGGAACTGGACCATGTCGACACGTGATCGTTGTTTGTTTTGTCCCCTCTACGGTTTACGCGAAATAACAGCTAAATAGCGTTTGAACTGTCACAGATATAGCTAATGTCCGGTATTAGTTGCCGTCCGGCGTTAAGGGAACTCCCCCTATATCTTCATTCTTTGAATACTTTTTAATGACTGGACTGAGGAATACTTTCCCCGTGGCAGTGTTTCCCAAACTATTCTGAGTCGTGACTCCCTATTATAATATTCAAACAACCACAATGTCCAGTTTTTGTGAAATTTGAGTTTTTATATGCAACAAATAATTCTTCGCTGTTTCTTTCTGCTGTATAAAATTCAAATCTATATCTCCCTTCATAAATTTGTCAAATATAATATTTTTCTTCATTGCATATCCCTGAATTTTATATTTCATTGCATGTTTAAACCTGTTATTTTCGAAACTTTTACTAAAAGTGTATTATCGCACGATTGTTCATGCGAATGAACTGGTTTCGAAACACCCGCAGCCGGGAATGGAAAAAACGGTAATGTCTGGCCGAATTTTCGTTTGCGTCTCGTAATGCCAGATTGGAAACACGATGATTATATTCTTTCCCGCTTTCAGGCACTTGTAGCTGCATGCAATTTCTGCATCCATTTATTTCTTCGATATCCCGCGCCCTCAAATTACAAATTCTGTCATTACTTTCCGAACCGGTGTTGAACGGTCCGCTGATTTGATGCGCTTCCCAATTTTAATTGCATGCGCCAAATGAATCTGGGGGTGGCTGCAGGGACGAATGTAAATGCGTCCAGTGTAAACTTCAATCGAGCCCGCCGATAATTTTGTTAAACCTGCACAATTTTTCGATTGATTTGAACTCGAAAAATCCGCAAAAACTTGGACGCCCGGCGGACAATTATTCGGTAACCCAGATGCGCCGTTGGATCGTTAAATAAAATTCTCAAGCATTTAATCGAGCGAATAATCGTTCGATTTATTAGCGAACACAGATGTAAGCATCATCCCTTAATATCCTTTCTACAATAATAAACGACTCCAACAGATACTTCCAACGAGATCTGTCGAAATAAATAAAATATTCTGACTGCGAGAAACTAACAAAAACTATTATCACTTACAACTTCAGTAATAAAATGATTCGTCCACATCCATCAAACTGCTATCATTCAACACTCGCTCTCGAAACCCAAATCTTCCACTCGCCATTCACAAAATGGAAGACCACCCCTTCGCTACAATCATGCAGCAAGTAAATTCCAAGATACCAGCATCGTTTCATCCCCCGCGAAATTCTTCCTATACATTCTCCGAACTATGCGGGCCACTTCGCCCCGACGATGGACCAGTTCCCCGGACACAAGAGGACAGCCACCGAAACGTGGCTGCGTGGCTCCTTGATAACAAAAAAAAAAAAAAAAAAAAAAAAAGGGGCCGGAATATAAATTCCATGCGCGGCAGTTTGTGAAGTCCGGCATTGCAATGCGCATGCTATCCGCGCCCATATTGATTTGCTTTCTCTCCGCGAATACCGGCAGAAGTTTAAAGAGTATTCTAACCTGGGCCCCCGTGTACAGACTCGTAAGTGTGTCTATCCGACCCTCTTCTCCCACCACCCCCTTCTGGTCGCGTTTTCATCCACCGAGGCTTGCGCGGATGTGCGTCGAGCAATTTACGCCTACTCGGAGCGCGGCAGCTAATTCGGTCTACTTCCACTGCCTCTTTTTATTTCGCGCCCTATTGAAGACCGCCGAGCGCTGCCTGGAAATTAGAGGGAGCGTTGTGCCGCGCGTTTCTAGAGCTCCGCGAATACCGCGCCAGCGGACTCCCGCGCTAAGTTTCAATGAAGAATCCTACGCTGCCGGGGGATTTGGCTCCCGATTGGGGTTTAGAAATTCGGACGGCTGTGTGTGGACGTGCTCCACACTTTCACGGCCGCTGGCACGTGCGCGTGATTTCATTCTCCCTGATCATTTCGTACTATGGCTCACTCGAATTACGCTCGCGCTCGATTCGGCTTCAGTTTCTTTGCTGAACGTTCGTAATTTTGTGCGATAATATTTCTGGGCAGCTCGTCAATGTGCTTGGGTTCGTTTACCTAGAAAGAACTTCTGAATTATTTTGGAGCAATTCGTACAGCTTTAGGGCATTATTTTTATCGCAGCCCCAGTTTCGACAGTTTCTCAGTTATGACGTGGGGTATATATGTAAAAGAAGATTCTACGTCGTTCGGTGGAAATCCGATAACAAATGAGCGATTTATTGCAAATTTTTAATCTCCAGGTATTGGGCCATTGTAAGGACTACGAATTTTCAATATTTTACAAAATTATTCAATCCAATAATGGTTTTTTTTTTAATGATAAAGTACACACGGTGCCCCATGCAATTGTAAAATCGTTTATATATATATATCGACTTGTATAACTGAACAATTCTCAAACGTGTTTCCGCCGTACCTTCAATGTCCAGGTATTGGGACATTTACCTTACTGTTTCGCGAAATACGAATTTTTTCGGATTTGAACAATTCGCCAAAAGTAGAAATAAAAACTCGTGGTGGCCTCTTTTTAACTATAAGTCAAAGCAATAATTTTATGAGCAGGCTCTTCTAATTTAGTTGAAGTTGGCACAGGTGGAGCTGCAACCCTCTTGCTGCAAGGTCTTCAAATTCAGAATTCTCCAGTATTTAACGCGCAAACGAGAAAGGGATTGTTTTTAATAAACTGAGTTGCGTGAAAGCGTGCAGTGACAAAACTCTTTACATTCTTGCCGATCGCTTTATAAAGAAGTTGATCTTCCATAATCAAACTTCAATGGAAGTTAAGGGGTAACACCACTCGAGAGGCACAAAAAAAGACCTAAATTTGACAATTTATTTTGGGAGTATGACAAACGGAATAGAATTTCTTTTCAGGGGGTTTATTTAATACATATTGAAGTACGAAAAACAATTTTTTAATTGTCATTTTTATACAAAATGGTGGCGATAGAGCCCGTCGTCGAAAACAGTTTTTTTTAAAACACCGCCACGGGAGGATGGATTTCTCGGCATGTATGAGTCGTGGAACAAAATACCCCCAAAAATTATAATCTATATACAATTGGCTTTGGAAGTACGTAGGATTTTTCTTTTTATCAATTTTTGTGGACGTGGTGCACTTTTTAAGGAATGAATCGATTTTTTGCCCTAAAAATGAGCATTAAATTTTTTATAAAAGGAAAAGTTTATATTCGATCAAAAAACGGCTACGTACTTCCAAAGAGAATATTGTTGTGAAGCTACTGTAAAAATTTCAAATCGATCCATGCAATAGTCTCCGAGAAATCCGTCCTCCCAGTTTGAAAGAAGTGGTTTCGACGACGGGCTCTGTCGCCGCCATTTTGTCTGAAAATGACAATAAAAAAATTGTTTTTCGTACTTCAATATGTGTTAAATAAACCCTCTGAAAAGAAATTCTATTCCGTTTGTCATACTCCGAAAATAAATTGTCAAATTTAGGTCTTTTTTTCTGCCTCTCGAGTGGTGTTACCCCTTAATCGGGGTTTTAGTCTCGTTTGGGAAAATTATTCATTAGAGACACTTCGTTTGCTGGATTTCATAACTCATAGGGGGAGGCAATTAATGAGGTACCTAAAAGGGGCGTGAATTTCATTGAAGAAATGATCTTTTATAATTCAGTTTCAAGAATAAAGTGTCGTGTGGATGAGGTTGAATAATTAAGATTCTTGAATGGGTGCTTTGAAGGAAAGTAGATTCGGATTAAGTTAGATTAAACAGCACTCTACGGTTATGATTTTTTTAACTTATCTCAAGCCTTGTAAGCATCTTTGTCGACGTTATTTCACCCTTAACTGCTCTTTTCTTTCAAACGACTATCACTCATCCCTCAGAGACACTTACCCTGAAAACGCAAAATGCTTTGGGGTGAGTAATTTCTACGCTAAAAGCACTACAGCGTGGAACTTTACTGGCCAATTTAAACAAAAAATGTGAACGTTACACATGAATCAATTTTTCCTTCATATTTTCAGGAAAAAAAATCGTTTTTAATCAGTTACAAAATGTTTTACAATCGTCCAATGTTGATACGGAAGTTCCACGCCGTAGAGAAAGGAATTCTACACCTCCAGTTAAGGTTTCAAGCGAAAATATTCATCCGTTCATAGAGTTACGATGCACGCGGTGTTTAAAAATGTAGTTTCGAAATAAACTTGACGGTGCACTCAATTACGTTCAGCGCTATAATTTCCGTAATTATTCGAATTTCCTAGTGAACCTTCGTCGTGAATGTACACAAAGGTTGACACTTTTAAAATTAATAATAATAAAAAAATGAATGATCACCAGAACGTCTACAAGTTTCAAGGATACTGAAATATTCCACTTACTCTTCTTGCCAAAGACATATCATCGTCGAATATTCCACGCTAACATAATTAATCGAACATCAATAACCATAAATAATCAAGAACCGATCGTCTTCCCCCTCGAAACTCCACGATCCCCAGAGCGACACATTCATATCCCTCGTGCGCATTCTCACCCGAAGAAACCCGCGGTTAGAATTCAGGCTGATAGGTCAATAAAGGTCTATTTTCATTCCATCTCGTCGCGTGATTAAAACCAGATTTTTCTTCGGTAATGTTGTCCTTTAATTTACGAGAAACCTAAAATGTCATCAATTTGGATTACGTAAGTTCTTGCTAGAATATACCACGCCACGAATATCCGTGAGCGTCTAGCAACGCAACAAGATCCCGCAGCAATTACGCTTTATCCGTCCGTGGCCGTGTTTTCAGTGACCTTTTTCTAAAAATCGCATATGTAATTTCACTTCCCAGAACGCAACAAAAAAGGGTAGCCAACGCACGGCAACTTCTCTCCGCGTTAATCGTGGGCAACCCCCGAACGTTGTACAATTAACCGTCTTCCGCCATATCCGCCCCGCTGGATTCCACTGTCCCCCATATTCATCATGCCTCGATAGCCGACCCGTTTATTTATCAGTTCCGCGCCGGTCCCTCGGCGACAGTTTCGAAACTGCCTGCAGAATGATCGGCCGCGATCGAGGGGCCAGGCGGGAAGGGTAAAAATAAAAGTGTCCGAGGGAGATACGGGACGGGGAGACGTATCGGGGGCTGCAGGTAGGGACGGAAGTTCCCGAATGTTTTCCATATCGGTGGACGGTTCTATAAGGAAAGTTTCCTCGGCGTAGCCCCTGCGGGGAAAGTTTATCATTTAGGACAAAGGTTTGCTCGCGGCCGGCGACTTCTCCGGCCTGTGACTAGGGGGCGGCGGGGCGGGAGAGGGTTCGGAACGCGGCATCAAGGGTGGAGAGGACGTCTAGGAAGCAAATAGCGCTGAGAGACAAAGGGAGAGAGAAGAAAGGGCCACAGGGCGGGCAGAGAGCCCCATATGTTCCTCTGTGGGCTGAGAAGCTTGCAGTAAGATGGGAAACCATCCCCCTTGCCTCTTTAAAGTCGGACCGTCGTCGCAGTCTTCCGAAAGAGTCTTTTAGGGTGGACTGGCTGGATGGGGGACGAGAGGGGGCGGGTCGTTACCAAAGGACCGCCATTCTTGCTGGCTGTATTTAAAGGAAAATTGTCCGTACGAACGTCCTCCTCCACCCAGCCATCTCCGACCGGCGAGTTCCTGAGCGAGCGAAATGCGGTGACTCGAGGAATCTTCCGGCAGAGAGTTGCCCGCAGAACCGTTCCCCTGCGTTGGTGTACGGTAATACAGGTCACACACAGCTCGTACGTAGCCGCGCGGACGCGGAATCGGCCCTACAAAACCGGAGCTTTCTTTCCTCCGCCGTGCCCCGCCCCTCAGCGCGGTGCTTTCTGAAACTCCGCCGTCGACCTTTAAAACCGTCCTCCAGGCGGGCTGGAGCACCGGTATCACGATCGCACGAGTCCATCGTGCGAAAATAATCTTCGCTCGACCCCCCCCCCCCCCCCCCCCCCCCCGCCGCGCCGCCATTGTAATTCAAATGTCCCCGAGCTTAGGCGCGTCCTTCTATGCACGACTTTATCGGGGTGGAGGACCGTTTTTCAGACGGCTGAGTAGCGGCTTGATCGAGTTCCCCGAGCATCGGGCTCTGCGAAACAAATGGGCTGGGGGAAGCCGAAGGTTTCTGGAGAACTTCTCGGCAATATGGGATCACTTTATATGCGGGACGTGGGACGTTCTGTATTTCCAGGTTCGATAGGCGTCCAATGATCGCGGGGAGCTTTTCTGTATTAGAACAGCTTCAATTGCTCAGCGGCGATGCCGGTGACCACGGGGATCTTTATTTAGTACAGTCCGGAACGTGCGATATGGCAACGCCGCGTATAAAAAAAGACATCAGTGCGATCGAACTACTGACTTTTATGAGATAATAACTTTGCTACTCGGCTTCGCACGAAATTTAGATTCTGATTTTATAAATTTTTTTTTTTTGTGAAAATAGTCACATTTTCGTGGATTAGTTAGGCACAATGAGCTGGAACAGATTTTGTGACCCCAGAGTTTACCGTTCGAAAGTTTTTAGGCGACAGACTATAAGATTGGATATACTATTTAACCGGTTAACTGGCAATGTATCATATATGATCAAACAAAAATCTGGCAAATGGAATAACTTTTTTGTTTTTCAATCGATTTGAATGAAACTTGGTATGTAATGGTTTTTGGGGTCGCTGAATCTGAATTTCGCATCGGAATTGTAAAATTCAATATGGCAGACTCAAAATGGCAAACCAAAATGGCCGCCAAATATTAAAATACTATCGGGATATAGAAAAATTGTATATAGGGGTTTTTGGGATTGCGGATCAAAAAAAAGCACTTGCGGTGGAATTTATGGATGAAGAATTCAGGTATAAAATTATTTGAAACTTTTTCGTAGAAAATAAAAAAACTAAAAAATTAAACCCCTAAACCCTTATTTTTCAGGGGTTGGGGGTGGCATTGAAAAAAGTAACTGCTGCAATCGAATTATAGACAAGAAAACTTCACAAATAAAAAAAGGTTTAGTAAAGAATTGACAAACTCACCCCTAAATTATATTTTTTTAGGGGTTGGGGGTGTCACATGAAAAAAATTACCCCCGGAATCGGTTCAGCGACTCAAAAACCCCTGTATACCAAATTTTGTGTGATTCACTTAATTATTCGATGGTACCAGTTTGGGCTCGAATAGTGAAAAGGACCGTGCCAGTTAACCGGTTAATAAAGGCCTGTTGACAAACAACAGACCGTTTACTGGGTTCCCAATTTTTCTTTGTATATTTTTATCCACTTTCCCTTTAACTTTTCTTCCCGAGGAAGGCGAGAAATAGGGGTATATTTTGCATTAGGGATTGCATAATTGCTATTGCATTTGGGTATGCAACACTTGTCTGGCAACTGTAAAGGAATACCAAAAACATTACAGTTTCATATTTATTAATACAAATAGTAAAGAATTGTCTACTGAAATGAAGGTTATGATCGTTTTATATTCACTGTATTGTCCTATTTTTGCAATTCTAAAACTTTATACTAATATATTGTTTATAACACTTACAAAGCACACGCATAAAGTACACTTTCCTATACGCGGCTGGGGACGCAACGTCGCGATATTCAAAGTCGGTTGTCTCGAAAACGAAGCGCAATATCAAAAAACTTTACTTCTTTTTCTCGACTCATTTACTTGTTACACGTCGAAAAGAAGCAGTAACTTTTTTACATATCGCGCTTTATTTTCGAGAAAATCAAGTTCGCCTCCAGGCGCGTATAGGAGGACATACCTTTAAATATAACGCTTCAAAATAATTTTCGTACCACTGACGACAAGCGTTGCCGAATTTCCTATCTTCCGGCCTGTACTAGAGGCCCCGTCGCGAGGAACTCTAAAAACTAGCTCCACCAGGGTCATTTAATCAATAACTTATTCTACTTTACCGAAAGCCACTTGATGCTTTGTCATTTCTCGTACCACGAGTCGCAGCGGTAATAAGCTGAACCCACCTTTGTCTTCGTCGTTAGTTTCGATTGGCTTAGCTCTCCCGCGCGGAATTAAAACACCCTACTGCGGCTGTTTAAATATTATTTTCATTACCGGCAGCTTGCCGTGCAAAGAATCCCGTAGGAAAGGTGGTATTGATCCGAGGCGTGTATTGATTCGGCGATTTGTGCCCTCAAGAATATTTCTTTACACAACCCTTGGCCAGGTCCCCGGTTAATAACTATATCTCTGCAAGGCAGAATACGGCCCGCCTACAAAAGGTATAAAGCACAATCTTAAAAATAATGAAGTAGTCACGCCCGTATCGTAAACTCAGCCTCCCATCGCTGCGCCCTTAAAGTAAGTGGCAGGAAGCCAAAGTGTACAGTGGAGGAACAGAGCCATCGCGTCCACGAGAGGCTATCTCATTCCGTCTCGGCAACAGCCGAAGTTAATCATTAGGCGTGAGCCGCATCGGTCATAAATACTCGACGGGGATGTATAAAAGCGCGAGAGCAGTCTCATTTCCATCATAAAACCACCCCCTGCGAGATGTCCACGATCGATTTCCCGCCGCTGCCGATTGTCGCCACGCCGACAGACTTTTGTTTTCCTTTCGCGCCGCGAAGCATCCTCGGGAATCGTATTCTCGTTTGCAACTACCTAGTCTATTTCGCCGTCGACCTCGCACTATTTTCGCCGCCACTTCCGCCCGGTGAACAATCCGCCGGGCGAGGGGCGAGTCAAGACTCCGCTTGAAATATCGATCTCGCGAGGACAGGCGTGAATTCGCGCTACACGTACCTACGCACTAAATGAACTAAAGGTAAAAAGTGTTTTGTTCCCCTTTCGCTCGGGACCGTACGTGTGTCGACGTGACTCTGTCCGCCATTTTTCATGAACTAATTCACTTAGCTACTTCGGAGATAGAAAATATTCTTCATTGTCTCCATAGTAGAATTGAAAAATGACGTGCATTAATTAAAACGGTGGAGTTGTCGGAAGGGGTTGAGAAAGTTGGTGTGAAGATTTGCGAACGATTTCGAAGAAGAGACTTCTATGAAGTTAATTAAACGGAATTTGGAACAGGATGTGGTCTCTGTTCGCGTCTATATGTGTCAGATTTAACAGCCTTTAGAGGAGTCTGTTTCCTTTCTTTGTCTGTTGCACGGCTTTTAAGCTGCGTCGCTGGAAATTAATTTGTTTGCGGGCGGAATTCAATTTAATCCAGGGGACGAGCAGCCTAATGGAATGAATCGCGGCTGTCTGAAATTCTGACTTGGCCGATTCCTCTTCCTTCGCTACGTTGCAGACAATAAAAGACGATGATACCAACGTGCACAAATATAAAGCTTCGTTTTGACTGCACAAAGTTTTCCACCGATTGGTCGTAATTCTAAAGCAGTAGTTAATTTGTCAAAGGCTGAATTCGTGTGGTTTTGACAGTCTGAGAAGAATTCTAATAAAGGAATTAGAAAATCTCTAATAATGATTAGAGTCAGTGGAAACCTAAGCTCTGACAGAACGAAACAAAGTGTTTATAATCATTAGCAGACTGAGGGTTAATGTAATATTTATTCTGCTCATTTTGTGCAAAACATTGACTTAATTTTGCAACTAAATTCCTTGAACTTCCACTACGAAATGTCTTTGGATTTATTTCGCAGAAATAGTTAAAGGTGTAAATCAAATAATTAAACAGAATATGGAACAGATATTTTAGAACTTATATAATAAACGTTCCATGGAAACAGTTGTAGGGAGACCGGGGCAAAGTGAGACGGAAAAAGTTTGAAGCCGAATAAAATTTTTCCCTTTCAATAAAAATGTGTGCAAATAGCTATATAATATAATTTGAACATTACTATTGATAAATGCTGAATAGCAATACTTAAAATAAGCTCGAAGTATATTAAAATTCAGTTTGAAAAAAAAATGCAAAATCGACCACTTTACCCCATATATGGGGTAAAGTGAGCTACTATCTGGGGTAAAGTGAGCAGAAATAAAATACGTGTTTTAATGAAGGATATATAATTATAAAATTAACTTTATTAGAAATTTTAAACTATTTAAACTATTTTTTCAAAAATATATTTCACTAATACAAGTTTAACATTAATAATTTGTACTTTGAAACTTTGTACTTTGTGTAAGTTTTTAAAGGAACTTTGGTTACATGAACAGTCTGACATATTATAACTAAAACACATACATACATAATTATTAATAAAATACGTACTTTTACATCTAAATAATTTTTTTAACAAAAACATTATATATCTTTCTATCACATAAAAATAACGATGTTTTAATAAGATGCTTGTTCCATTGCTAATCTCAAACTTTCTTTACTCCACGATTGCATTGTGGTTTTTCGTTTGTACGTCCTCATTCTATTCTGAAAAAATAACCTATAGTTAATTATGCATGTAACAGGTTTCGTAGGTTATAATATTTATAGGTAAAAAAATGAATTAATTTATTGACGTAATGAAAAATATTAATTCAATTATTAACGTAATGAAAGAAATGAATTAATTTTTTGACGTAATGAAAGAAATGAATTCATTTTTTGACGTAATGAAAAATATGAATTTATATTACCTGATATGTTGACAATAATTATTTGCGAGGACGTTGCAACCACCACACCGCGTCGTTTCTCAGCTAGCTGACAAGTTGGTTAGGTGATTGCGCACATCACTCGCGCATCTTTTCTTTGCACCTCAGTTTACCCCGGCCACTTTGCCCCGAATGTGTACTCAGTGGAAAATTAATTATTTAATAATGTTAGGATTAATGTGTTAAAATAACACATTTAAGACTCATTTATCCAAAAAGCTAAATTGAAAAGAAAACCAATTGCAAGGCTCTAAAACTTCATTTTTCATTTTTTAAATGAATTTCCATTTTTCTATACCAGAATGTGCATAATTATCATTGTAGTATTACACACATTTATTACGTCACCCAAATGTGTAAATATATTCTATTGTTAAATAATAAATTAAGGGAGCTCGTTTTACCCCGGGGTTCACTTTGCCCCGGTCTCCCCCTATTAGAACATTTATTAAAAAAGGTTCCATAAGATAAAGAAAAGTACCGAACTTCTAGGTATTAGTTTTATGTAACAATATAATATCCCATTCTTCGTGTTTATTTAATAAAATGTATGAAAATCGTAACATAAGTAATTAATAGTTTCATAAGAAATATTGCACAGAAAAGAGAACTTGTCAAGAATAATACCTAAATAACATGATTTTACAACTCAGACGAACCAAAGTACACAAAAATTCTATAATATCTGCGTAGGTAAATATTACAAATAAATAACACATTCGGAATATCAATTTAACTGTAATAATTATTCATTATCGTTGTAGTACTATTCAGCGAATAGTATTCAGTTTTTGTTACAACGATTAACAACTTTCTTAATATCGATAAACAAAATATCTGTTCCTGTTATAGATAAATTTTTATTTTCATATTTTATAAGTTCCATTCCAACTAGAACATTTATTTTCAACTTTTATTTTACTTACTTTTTTATTTAAAAAACGAGTCATTATCGGAACAAAGAATGAATCATATTTCCCACGTGACTTTAATCATAGCCACATCCACACCAGTTTTTTCCAAGTTTCCCAACGCATTCCGAACAAACGCTCGCGCTTCACCATTTCCTTAAACTGCACCCTTAAATACCCCAGAAAAATGCGTCTCCCAGTGGCACCCAGAATGGTCATTTTCAACGGCCTCCTTCGCACGCTAAACGCTCGCCAAAGTATTCCAAACAAGAAATCGCTCCAGGCGGCAAGTTTGAGGGAACGTTAGAGAGACGAAGGGTGAGCCTTGAAACATTTTACTCCGCGCGTGTTGTCTTACAGCGTCGAGAGCCGATTCAAAGGAAGGGACATTTCCGCGCGCGCGTTTGACGAACACTGATATTGGCAGGTATAAAATAAACGTCGCGGGGGCGCACAGTCTCGGCCGCCCGACCGAAACCGGCGGAATACAGTAAAATACCCAATCTGCGAAGGGATCTGTGCGCTATGGTCTATCGATTTTCTTATCCAAACATAGCGACTGGCTCGGCGTCTCGGCGAGCGCCACGGAACACTTTAAGAGCGAAAGGTCCCGTTTTATTTCAGGCACGTACATAACCGGTCCCGGTTATTGTGCTGCCACGGGAAAAGTGCCTTGTTCAAGTGAAACAGACGGATACCTCGGTCCCTCCCTATTGCTGCCCACCGCCGTCCCCTTTCTATTCACCGGCTGGCTGATGAAAGGGGTGGAAGCCTGGGGAAAAAAGACGGAAGACGGTCTGGTCCAGGAGGGAAAAGAGTAAACTATTTTCCCCAGCTCGTGCTTTCTCCTCTTGTTTTTCTGCACGCCTTTCCCGCCTTTCTTCCACTTGACGAGCGTATGCTGACTGGCTGGGCCTTTGTGCGCGGACCCGCCGCGAAGAACGGTGCGTAACTTTCGAGGATTCATCAAGGGATCCGTACTTACTTGCACGGGGCTGCGGCCGGGCTTTCGCCGCGAGTTTCTCGGAGACACACGTTTTATGCGGCATTTTGCAAAGAACCGAGGGTTCCTTGCGGGGTCCTCGTCCCGCCGTCTTATAGCATCATCACCTCGTGAATTGGTGTTAGGAGGTCCCGGAGTCTGCTGGTTATGGACTCGTTTTTCTAAATTGTCCGCGGGGGTAAGATTTCGGAAACTGATCGTGAAGAGACGTCACTCGGTAAGTCGTGTTCGTTTATTTTGAAGGCCACCATATTGGGAGAAATTCTCGTTTTTTGAATGACCGGTTCGAGTGACTGTTCAATTTTGAAAATATCCTGTGTAGGGTAGACCGGGGGCGGTAGTAACACTTTGACTTTGGAATACGATTACGCAAAAACTATTACAGTTACAACAAAAGTTTTTTTTACGAAAATGTTACTTATTTATGTGACATTATTTGAGCCACAACAGTTTCGCTGTATGTCAAGTAGTATTCCGGTTATTAATACAAAATGAGAAGCGGAGAAAGTGTTACAACCGTCCCTGACCCCGGGTCGGTTGTAACACTGCATGGAGTCGATAGTAGCACAAATATAACTTTACAAAATTAAAATATTTATTGATTTAAATTATAATAATAAATGAAAAAAGTAAAATCCATAACAAATTATGTGGTACCGCAATTGTGGCAGAAATAAAAGACGTTTTGGCTGGTGCATTCTTCATCTGCTCAATCCTTACATTCAGTATATTGCACCCATTTATCATTTGGTTTGCTTGTGCTATGCTATATGATTTCATGCAAATAGGACAATATTATTCGCCTTCTTTGTCCCTATTCGGTTCTGTTGCGGTAAAACCGACCGCGACTGCCGATGTTACAATCGCCCCCGACCATGCTTTTGAACTTAAATTATAAATTTTGACTAACGAGACGCTTAAAAGTGCCAAGTAACGATCAATATTAGTTTAAAAAAGGTCGAATTACAGATTAAAAAATCGAACAAGCACATACTTGCAAAGGGAGTGTTTATATTACAATTTTAAGTCAGTAAGGAAAAGTTACTTTAGGGTATCGAAAAGTTATTTTCTTCACTATCCATGTCTTTTGCGTATCTGTACTCTTAGGGCATGGATGTGTATATTCCAAATGTCATTCTTCATCATATATCCAAAATTGGTGTTAATATCTCTTATATGTTTTGAGATATTTAGCGTGTTACATTCGCCCCCCTGTTACTACCGCCCCCGGTCTACCCTACTTAGAACAGTCGGTACTGATTAAAAAGCCAAATATTAAGAAGTACGAGCTACGAAGTACTTTTTTTTTTACAATTTCTTATTTCTCCTTCACTACAACACTGCAAATTCCAGTAGTTGAATTACACATTTTATATCTGGCAACACCACATATAAGGTAAAGGCACCAGTAGTTGACCATGTATCAGTAGTTGACCGCTTTTCAGAAAAATGTGAAAAATAAGGTTTTCAGAAGTGACGATCTTTTGAAAAAAGTGCAGTTGACGTGGCAAGACATCTACCGACTGAAATCTAAAACACTCAAGTGTGAAGTGCATTACGAATAATATTGGCGAATGTTTATTTACATCAAGGTGAGTAGTGTGTTCCCATTTCGTTATTTCCTTAATGATTTTGTTAAGAACAGGTGTATGGTTCAGGTAAAAAAATTCGTAGGTTATTAACTCTTTATGACTGAACTCTTCACTTGTTAAACTTTCATAGTGTTCTATATTTGATAAATGCACCGTTTTTTGTTATACTAACCTCAGAAACACATAGTTTGCGGGGTGGTCAAGTAATGACACTTGTCATTCTAATTGTTTCTAGAAGTCGACAGGTATGGCGCACAAGAAACTGGGTAAATGCACGAAAAAGTTGTATATATCGTGAGTGGTTTTTGAGGTCGCTGATCCCGAATTCGACATAGGATTTATAAAATTAATTTATTTAAACAATTTGTTTAACAAATTATATTGTAAAAAAGTTTTAGAATAAATAAAAAAAATTCGGAGACACATACGCTAAGACGATTACCTACATCATTGCCTTAATTCTCTTTCTAGTATAGGTGGTCAATTACTGACCAACATAGAGTCAACTACTAGTATTTTCATTTTCAAGGATGGTCAACTTCTGAAGCAGTTACTGAACTTTGAAAAATGGTTTCAAAATTTTTATAGCATTCTCATTACATAATTTGGAAAGCTTAAAGAGTATCTTTAGGCAGCGACTGCCACTATTTAATGACAGAGCAATTAGTTACTATTGTTTACGTGAAGTATTTCTCTTAACTGGTCAACTACTGGTGCCTTTACCTTAACTCGTGGACTGTAAAATATTTTTTTACCAAATGATAGATCTAATTAAAAGAAGTAACTTTTGTGTTTAAACTTTTTTTCTATCTCTTACAGTTCGCGAGTTACAACACAAAATTCGGAAAATAGTCGAATATTCAGGGGTTAATTTCCCCCCCCCCCCTCGAGTGAATTTGGCCAGCAAACAAAAATTGGGTTGCAATCAGGAGGAGATCCCCTGCATATTCACAAAGTTTCAGAATTTTTTGAATTCTCGAGTTCGGGATCTTCCCTAGTAAGTCTTCTTAGTAGCTGGAATCGAAACAATATCCTTGAAGATTAACTCACCATACTAGTATTCAATTAATGAATAACAAAAACGACTATTAACAACTTCAACTTTAAAGACACCTTCGATACACCTCTGAAATAAAAATGTCCTGTGACTTCCCTCCGCACCCCCAAACTACAAACACTAAATCCAATCTGAACCCTTAAAAAAAAAAATAATACCATTCTATTCCTCCTCGCGACAGCTTCTCACCTGCACATCGGGCTTATAACACGCTTTATACAAAAATCCTCGCACAGATTCAACGTCACCTACCCTTTTCTCGAACCCACCACTATCCTCCGTCTTCCACTTGAAAGAGTCTTCATCCCGTCGCGCTTAAAAAAGCTCGCTGTACAGGCTTCGTTTCGGTTGCCCTTCCCCGCGAACAGGGGCGCGTCGCTCGTATAATTGAGCTCGCACACGCGCCAAAAAGGCTCGGCCGGCGGATTCGAATGATGGTTTAACATGTCGTCACCAGCCGTCGCCGTGTTGTATCTGGTAGGCGTGCAACGGGTAATCATTGCGATCGGACACGCAGTCCGTTGGCTCGCGTATTCCGGTGACGAGGGGCGGCGCGTAGTCGCTGGCTTTTTGTTACCCCCGTTTTTGCGCCACCCCTAGTCGCGCTGTCCGCGTGCTTGCGCTCCGTTTCAGTGGCCGTTCCCTCAATCCAGCAATTCAAATCGAGTTAATTAAAGTCATTTTGCACACTGTGAACGACATTTGGCCGGGGGTAGGGTTGGGGGTGAGCGTTTGTTAGAATCGCCCTCGAACCGCGCACAGCGTAGTCAGAATCGATTAGAAAAATATTTTCCCTTCGCGTGTTTGCACTCCCCCGTTCGACGTTGATTTCGGTCCAGCGCATGGCCGTTCGCCTACCGATCACGCGAGTTTTTAGAATTTAAATGCGGGGACGCTTGTGATAGGTTTGGGCAGATCAAGGTTTCGGGAGAAACGCGGGGACGAGTGTTTCGAGAATGTTCGATTGGTTTGGACGTTTGAAATTTTTAGGTGACGTTGTGCTTTGTATGTATGTAATGATGTAATAAAGTTAGGTTGGTACTAACAATAGGAGACTTCTGCGAGGGATTCTTTTGTAAAGAAATTTATAGGGGTTTGTTTCTAATATTGAAGGAGGGATGGGGCATGTGGAATGTAGCCTTAATAAACAATTTTATTTCATACTAGCTTAAGGGGACATTCTACTCTCTCGGGCGAAAAATCGGTCACTTTTCGGTGATGATTTTTATAATGAAGTAAACATTTAATGTTTTCGAATTTCTGGGGGTATATTTTACCTCTCTTGAAATACAAGAAAAAATCATTGTTCTTTGTTTATTTCATTTGTTTACACAAATATTTCGCAGTTAAGTTGGCGGCATCAGAATTGCTGGCGGTTGAAATTTCGGACGACTGGATCATCGGAAATAAAAAAACCAAACGTATTTTTAATTCGCAGGAGTATGGTTATCGCGCTTACCACGAAAGAACAATTTTGGACCAAAATTATTAAAATGGCGGTCAATCGAAGTTGAAAGTACAGAAAAGGGCATTTCTTTTCTGTTTAATAGATATAAAATGTGAGAAAATATTAAAAAATCTTAATATATTTGTGCTAAGCGGGAAAGCCATTAATGTGTAGAATAACATTTTAAAATTTTGGATTAATTGGTCATGGAGTTTTTTTTTATCACATCCGCCAACCAAGAAAGTGGTGTTTCGAGAAAAACGCGTTTAAAGTTTTGAGAACCAGGCCGCTGACGCTACAAATACCTATAACATTGAAAATACATCGAATTTCGCTCCAAAAATTTAGGAGGATATTGTAGAAGGTACATTCTTCCGAATTCAGCAAAAAAAAATCGAAATTTTTGAGGCCGAGAGAGTAGAATGTCCCCTTAAAGTTTTGAGAACCAGGCCGATGACGCTACAAATACCTATAACATTGAAAATACATCGAATTTCGCTCCAAAAATTTAGGAGGATATTGTAGAAGGTACATTCTTCCGAATTCAGCAAAAAAAAAATCGAAATTTTTGAGGCCGAGAGAGTAGAATGTCCCCTTAAATTTTTTTCAAAACATTGCTTAGTGAGCACCTCTGATGCTAAGAGGAACCTACCCACCAAATTTCATGATTCATATGTTCAGTGGTTACAGAGAAATCGTGATTTGTCAGTCAGTCAGTCAGGACTTCTTTATATACATAGATTCAGTGGTGAAAATTGGCGTATAATTGTGTTTCATGACATTAATATAATTGAAGTACTAATTATGAGAAGTGTTTAGCCATCCATCGCATGTTTAACTTCTGTTCACTTGAGTTCCTTTGATATTTTCCAAGTGAAAATAATTTTACCATTCACGAGGGCTATAAATGACTCCTTAATCTCTTTAACCCTTCGTTGCATAATTTCTTCGATTTTGGGAAAACATACATTTTTGGACCTCGTACAAGTGATAATAATAAGAGAAAAATAATAAAAAAAATTGTTCGAATGTATGAAGTCTATTAAAGTATTTATTTTACTGTTCAAAAGTACACAATATTAATGCAACAAACAATTCGAAATATTTTCAGGCTACCATTATCGCTCCTGTAGTACATGATCCGAATTTCTCCAATGAACCGTATCGCATTCGTTACTCGATAAAGGCAACTAACTCCCCATACCTAAAGAAAAAAAAGGGAACTTCTGTACAAATCGTTAAACTTTTTCTCTTTTCGGCCCTTTCACCCAACTTTTCCCAGATCGACGTGCACGCATAGGAGAATGTCCCTTTGACGTTGCCAGTTTAATGGGCACAACTGAATTTTTCCCCTCAGAATTATATTCTGGTTGCAGACGCGTCACGGTTCAAGCAAAACGGATTTCAAGCAATTTCCACCCTATCAAAGTGCTTCGGTTCAAGTAAAATACATGCCCCGGAATTTTTCCCCGAACAAACGGGATTCTGCGTGATGAGCTGTGGTTTGACGTTCCCTTTGCCATACTTTTTTCTCTAATGATCGATCCTCTCCCCCGGTGTAGAAACTATTTCACCATAGAATTATCCTTTCTGAAAATCTAGTGTACAACGTTTGATCATTCTTCTTCCGATCGTTTCAATATTTCCACTTCACAACCGACGCACACGTGGAATTCTACGACCTCTCTCGCTTTCAATATATTTCAGTGCATTGTAAAGTGTCTAAAAAATGTAGCGAACGTTCTTGTAGAAGTAAAATAACGCGGGTGAATCTATTTCAGTTGAAAATGAAGTGTCCTTTCAATATCCAGTTGCAAACATGTCAATACCATTAACATTTGAGTGTTCAAATTTTCACACTAAAACCAATACCTGTTTCCAGTTTCCGCACAAGATATCTTACTGAACCTCATGTGAATTTCAAGTGTAGTACCTTGCAAAGTACATAGTGACCAACCAGAGACTCACACGAGTGGTGTGTAAAGCAAAATCCTGGAGTGTACGAACTACCAAATGTCCCCTTCAGATTCCTACACAACCCAGCCCTTTAAAGCACCTACTACTGACCAAAAAGTATGCTGAATACACTTCTGGATTGCTGTCTTGAGGGGAAACACTCAAGGGCACTGCCTTCTTTGTTTCCTGTTTGCTTCTACATAATTAAACACCGTGCACCGTTCCTCCTCACGTCCTCAGCTATGATGCTCCGTAACTCAGGGCTACGAGGTCCCTGAAGACTTTCTGCTATGCTTCATAAACCTCAGGATGTTTGAACAGTTGTATACCATGTACACTGATCCTTACTTCCAAGCCCACCAGATCTGCAAGCTGATGCCCGACGAACTGAGACAATAATCTAAAGATCACTCGGCAAGTGAACTTCGTGCAGAAGGAATAATTAAGTGCTTCCGTTTCCCTAAACATTGACATAGACCCTCAAAGACTTCTCAACTAACCGTGCACTATAAATAACCAGCACTTTGACCAGCCAACTGGAAGAAGTCAATAAACCACTCCAACTTTCACCCGGACACACCATAAGGGTCCATTTAAATTCTTCCCCAAAAAATAGAAACGATTTTTTTCATATTTTGGTAGTACATCATTACACCATTGCAAGTCCATGTTCGCTAAAACTCATAGTTTACCACCGCTACATTTTACATCCCACGCGAAGGCTAAAAACCGCCTTTCCTCAAAACATAGTCTTACGGACTTAGAGGGTTTCCCTTGTGCGCCCAGGGTATCAACGAAGGGGATTGTCGTTCAGTCTGCTCGCGGGTTCCTCGGAACACGCTGTATCGTCTCCATCTGTCCACGTCGTCGTCTGGTGCAGCAGCGCCGATCGTAGCCCACAATCGCGCACATTATTTAAGATATCGCGCTATTCTGGGATGATACGGCTCTCGCCGAGCTAAATTGGACCGAAGGAGGCGAACGCGGGAGAGAGCGATGCGGGGTCTTCTCTAAGCCAGATTAGGAGGCCGCAAGAAAAGCATCGTCCCGAAGCTTTGTTCGGGCTGGAACTGGTACGGCGTGATGAGCAATGGAGTAGCCGATAGCGCTCCTCTAAGCATCCCGGGGGAGTCTCTCAGGGGCAGTGCTCGCGTCCTGCCATCCACCGATCCGTTTCTACCCTCTGCTCCTCTCGCCGTTCCGTATCCTCGCCCGCTCGCTCCGCCACGTTCCATTCCCAATCACCGAACGCTACTCCTTCGGCTGGGGTTCCCTGTTTCTTCTTCGCTTCCCGGGTAATAAGTTCTTCAGTGCTCTGCGCTGGATCTGGTGAACTCGGCTGGAGGATTCAGTGGCGTCATGTTGTTGAGCGAGAAGAAAGGACCCGGTGGAGATTTAGAGTGAACATTTGAGGACTTTTCGGTGGCGTTGGTTGCTTTGGATGATGACGATAAGAGGAGATTAAAATCGCGACTGCAAGAGTAGACTCTGCTTCAGAGCTGTGTCGCTTAGGTTTCAGAATGAAAATTGGAAATGTTTGTGTACAAATGTCAGAAGATACTAGGTAGGGTAGATGCACCATTTGTGGCCACTTTAAGGTATTGTACCAGTTTTGGCCACTTCTTAAAAAATATAATAATTTTCCGTGTAAGCAATAAATGTAACCTTATATTTCTGGCGGTATACTGAACAAAATATTTACGATGTGAAATTCTCCACGTAATAATGACCTGCAAGCAATTTAGAAATAAGATAAGGTAAATGTACCAATAACGAGCCGTTTAAGGAAACGGTGACAAAGTATAATGAATATTGTGTATAAAATTAACAATTTAAGTGAAACTTTTTTTCATTCATAAAGATTTTGTTGTTTCTCATCAGTACTCACATAATAAAATTTTGTTTTTTTTATATATTTAACGTAAAATAAACAAGAATATTTGTACGTGTAAATGTACCAATATATAGCCACCCTCACGCGATTGACCTAGCGGCCCGATTTTCATGTCCCCGTACCTATTCATAGGTTTTATAATCGTGTAAAAATTATTTTAAAAACTGATTCTTTGTCTTAAATTGAAAAATCTGTTAAGGAAAATTAAGAAGTACAGAAATATAAAATTATTGTATAAATAACCATAATAAACAGATTAGAAAATAAATTCAAAAAACAATAAGTTTAGTTACACTATCAATAGAAGTTTGTGGTTATTTTATATAAGACTCAAAACAACCACCAAATTCATTAAACTGTACATATACATAAACTTTAATAAACTTAAATTAAATGCTATCATTATTATCTAGAAAAATAATGTTTATATTATGATTTATGTACAGAAATATAAAATTATTGTATAAATAACCATAATAAACAGATTAGAAAATAAATGCAAAAAACAATAAGTTTAGTTACACTATCAATAGAAGTTTGTGGTTATTTTATATAAGACTCAAAACAACCACCAAATTCATTAAACTGTACATATACATAAACTTTAATAAACTTAAATTAAATGCTATCATTATTATCTAGAAAAATAATGTTTATATTATGATTTATGTACAGAAATATAAAATTATTGTATAAATAACCATAATAAACAGATTAGAAAATAAATGCAAAAAACAATAAGTTTAGTTACACTATCAATAGAAGTTTGTGGTTATTTTATACAAGACTCAAAACAACCAACAAATTCATTAAACTGTACATATACATAAACTTTAATAAACTTAAATTAAATGCTATCATTATTATCTAGAAAAATAATGTTTATATTATGATTTATGATCAAAATACTTACCGGCTTTATTCCAAATATCGAGTCAGAAATTCACACTTTTTTCGTAATTTTGCTCTGGCGATGCCGATTAACATTTGCAACTCACTTCACCCGATTTATTGAACACGTGGTTAGTTACTGGGCTAACAAGATTTGTTTGCACCGATAAATAGCCATGTAAAATTCAAATAAAAAATAGTTTTCATATTCAAATTTTTTCTTTCTATGTGTTACAAATATTTTCAAGATTCTAAAACCCTTTTTTCTATCTAAAAAACTATTATCCTATAATAATTATGCTCTTAACAAGAAGCACGCTCTTCTTAGCCATATCATAACGAATGTCTGAAAACGCGTCATATATCTGGCCTCCAGACTATAAATGGTATTTCTAAATATCTAGACAAAAAAACAAGACGATATAACTTCAGATATTAAACCCAACAATTAAATAATGCAAATTACACCAAATATGTATTTTATCTTACGTGCATAGTTTAACAATTATTAATATTTCAACAGATGGCTAGGTACTGGTGCATGGCTCGTTATTGGTACATTTACCTTAATTATGCACATGGCCAAAAACAGTGCTGTGGCCACAAACGGTACATCTACCCTGATATAAATATTGAATAAATTATTGTTAATTTCTTTGCGAATTCATAATGTTCCATACTTTTCTTCCAGAATTTCATCCGTTCCACAGTTATTTCCAAGCAACATTTTGTTCCCTCTACATTATTCATTACATAACAAACGAAATCCTTAATTAATTCCAGTGTTTTTTCTTTAAAATAAACGAATTTAATATTACCATGCGTTCTATTCGTGTACCGTTGCGTTATATACCTATATATAAAATATTGGTATTTCCCGTTAGTTTCGTATCTTTGCGTTGGGTTGCAAACTTATTGCCAGGGGTTGCAGATTTATCCCGTTAAAACGGGATCGTTCGTTCCGTAAAATTCTTTCTCTGTCCCTTAGCGCGGGGTGCACATAAAAACGTACGTTTCGAACGACGCGCATCGGTCCCGCGATGGACATTTAAATTAGATTAAACCGCGCGGCTTTAATTACAGCGGGTGTAATTGCGTAAGAGCGAATGCTGCACGAATTTCGCTGGTCGGAATTTGCAACAGGGATTTGTTTTCCTTGCAGCGAGTCTTGAGTTCACTCACGGATAGCCGCATCATTCATTTCCGTTTCCATGTTGTGTTCGTTCAATGGGATACTGGTCCGTGGGTCTGAATAAGAATATTTTTCCGCTTCTTTTTCCACCCGCCGCCGTAACCTTGGTTGCGTTGTTTCCCTGGCATTCCCTGCTGCCTGATACCTGCTTCCCTGTATGCTTGTGTGTACGTACATGAAAAAAAGGTCCAGCCAACATGGTGTTCCGCCTGTTGGGATTTATTCCGGCCACTGGGAGTATCCAGTTTCTTTCGGCCACTATAGCAAATAAATCTGTGCATCTGTTTCGACCTGTCAGCAGTCGTTTCTCTGTGGTATCGTCGTTAAAAATGTTGGCTTCTCGCTGCTGATGCCAATAGTCATTTCCATTCGATTTGAAATGAATTGGAATTTTATAGGAGGTGGGTCTGAATATTTATGAAACATCCATATTATACAAGTTACTTAATGTAATTGAAGCTGAAAAGACTGCAAGTGGCAAAAATTAATTTTTTCGGGAGAGATAAAAACTTTCCCTGACTTTAAATTATTCACGAAATTTGATTTGTTTTAATTGCTACGTATGCTTAAGTATACAGTGATCCACATCACAAAATTTTCCATTTTTTGCTTCAATGTAGTTTAAATTCGTGAAACAAATTGTATTTGTAGAAAACGATAAAATCATTGTTTTGCAATAAAATTTTCTTTTTAATTTTGGCACTCACAGTGATTTCAACGAGGACTTCAATTGTCCTTACTTTCTGCCGAAGTAATTGAAATTCTTAGTTATTTATTTAGGAAGTACTTTCATATATGACTTATCGCCTGGTTATTTATATTAGTTGCAATTGGAAGAGAAGATTTTTTGGAAAATGGTTGAACATATTCGAGGGAAATGCGTAATATGCTTCAACGAATTGTGCTATTAGCACGCAGATACATAGTTCACTAATCCATAACTTTGCGTTCACGTATTTTATTATCTTGCAGGATTTTTCCAGAATTTATTGCACTTTGAAGAGTAGAGCCATACATTATTCGCGATGTAGAGGTGACATGAGTAATGGACGTTACAAGTATACTTTTTTCGCGGGATTACGGTCTAATCTCAGTAGATTAGGTCAGCAATTTGTCTCAATCAAGTAGTCGTGAGTAGGATCAGCCCTCTATAGGGGCTCACCATTAAACTGCGTTCTTTTGTATCCGGATTATGTATTATCATATCATTATCCAAAACCAATTTTTTACTCCTGCGGTATGAAATTTAAATTGCACGTCAGTTATCAGACTTCTTTATTTAAACATCACCATACACCTTATAATACAACAGAGCAGAAAATTAATCTTTAACCAAAAGTTAAAATTTAAAATACATTTTTTCATATAAATCTTAATTGAAACTAAAAAAAAATCAAAGGCCTTTGTTCTCTAAACGGCACCCATAACATTCCCACGCTCACTTACTTTTCTACACTTCTGCTACATCAGAGTTGGGCAAAAGTTTATCTAAATAAAAATCTCAAATAACGAACAAAAGATAAATAATTTTTATTCGTTATTCAAGGCTCGAATAATCGAAGTTATCTTTATTCGAAGAGCACCGGATAAATAATTTTATTCGATGAGAATTTATTCGACGAATAAAGATAATTTTTTATTAGATGAGAATTTATTCGACGAATGAAGATAATTTTTTTATTCGATGAAAATTTATTCGACGAATGACGATAGTTTTTTATTCGAAGCTTTTATTCGAATAAATGCGTCGAATAATATTTTCATCTGTAGCATTTATCTTTTCGAAGCCTTCGAATAAAGCCACGAATAACTTTCGTCAGCGTCGAGCGTGTTTATTCGAGCCGCCGAGGGTCGAGCCCGGCCGAGCGGCAAGCGCCGAACACAAAGGACCGGCGGCTCCTAAATAAACACGCTCGACGCTGACGAAAGTTATTCGTGGCTTTATTCGAAGGCTTCGAAAAGATAAATGCTACAGATGAAAAATTTATTCGACACATTTATTCGAATAAAACCTTCGAATAAAAAACTATCGTTATTCGTCGAATAAATTTTCATCGAATAAAAAAATTATCTTCATTCGTCGAATAAATTCCCATCGAATAAAAAATTATCTTTATTCGTCGAATAAATTCTTGTCCAATAAAATTATTTATTCGTTGCTCTTCGAATAAAGATAAAGTATCATTTATTCGATCGTTATTTAAATAATTTTTTATCTAGATAATGCCCAACTCTGTGCTACATTCACAAAATTTCATATTTCACAAGCCCCACAAAATATAATCCAAAAGGGGGCCCTCGAACTTGACGAATGTAATTGAAAATAAGCAAAATCACTGTGTACAAAGTTTCCGCTGCTGCACCAAAAGAAAATTACGCCCGTCTTGCGCCGTTCAAAGTACATATCACCCCTCTATTTTCCGCGCCAGAAATTACGCCGCGCCCCGCGCATCGAGTCGCGTTATGAATTTGCATGGAGCAAATATTGCTGTCATCGGCCGTTGAAATACCGTGCTGGGTCACGCGATCGAACCACAATTTCGGCAAGTGTACGGGTACATCCATCGTGTCGAGATGACGGCTGCGTAAGGGCATTGTTTTTAGACTGAAACCAATAAACGACCGGGGGGGGGGGGGGGGTAGGCGGCGACGGGTGGAGCAGCTCGACCCCTTGCGAGGATTGAAGGCAAACGAAACAGCACATACCTATCGATCTGTGAGAATCGATAGGCACGGCCGTTTATTCATCCAGTCGTTCGTTGAATATATTGTTTCCGCAATTTTGTTCGACATTGGCTACAGTTTTCCATCGATCCATAACCCGCTCGAGCTTATATCGGAATGCTCATAAATTCCGCGAGGGCTGTTCTTTTTGTCCGGGCTGAACAAATGTGACGCCGACCCTCGACGATCTCCTCGGGTCGCAATTATTGCACCCTTTGGTTCTCGCTGCGGCGTATCTTCAACCGTTGCCGTTTCCTCGGGGTGGACCAATTTATTGGCCGGAGGTTCGAGGCTGCTCAAGGCTTTTCGCACGGGACACCTTTGTGGCTCGCGAGTGGTGGGCAGGTACAGTGTTAATTTAAAGGGGATAGAAAGGGGTTGAAAATGGTCACAAACAGCTTTACATAGAAATTGAAATACTTGCTTTCGCACGCGGGCGGCAAAAAAGGATCAGAGTTGGGCGTTATTCGAATAAATTATTCGTTATTCTCGAATAACTTCGTTTTATTCGCAATTCTTATTCGAGATCGTTTGAGTAAAAATCTATTTGAATAATTCTCAACTCTGACGAGTGTAAGTCGGAATTCTTAGTTTTGCAGAAAGACGCCTAGAATATTTATTTAAAATACCATGTAAGAGAAGGTGTAAAATTTTTGTTAAAAGAATTATTATTTTTATCTTCGATTCACAAAAAAGAAGGGAAAAAAGTGTGTGAGATAAAATTTCATCAGAGATATGTTTTCGAAACGAAAACTCGTTTAGATCTCGAAAGGCTTCCAATGGAGTGTAGGGTCTCACTCTGTGTTTTGAAGAAGGGCTTCTTCGGTCAATTAACGTTGATTGCTTTCCTCTCAAATTCATACTAGGTACTTCCTAGCACTACCCTGCAAATTATTAATTTTCCTTATTTTCCGTATTTTGCGTTCAGCTTTTTTGGCCCACCAAGTTATCGCGAAGGCGAGAAATAAAATATGAAGAATCAGGCGTCAGTAGCCTTCCTTGGAAACATGTTCAGAATGATTCTGTTAAAATTCTATCATGTGGGTATCCGGCGATAATCGTAAACTATCTATTTTCGTCGCATTCACCAGGAATAGTCGATTTTTATTGCACAAAGGTAGAGCATTTTGGTCGTCCTTCGATTCGCGTGGAGTCCGTTTGTCGAGCTTCTTGACCTCCCCAATGGCTTCGTACGGTCGTAAAATGCTTGCTACGTGTACACCAAGTCAATTTGCAAGATTTCGTGCTGGCTTGCGGGGATCTGCTTCGATTAATACTCCGAAATGGTTATCGTCCACCACGTCGCTGGATTTTCGTGTTACTCGTGTCCGACATCCGTCGCTGACGGTACAAATCAATACTTCCTATAAACTGTTACGTAATAAACTAGAAACCGCTAATTGTCACGACGATTTACCCCTTCGTTTCACGATGGGAAACGATTCCTTACTGAATTTCTTTGACGAAACGTGGCCATTCGTGGGGTGCAAACGATACCTTACTTTGATTTTGCAGGTTTCGACGTATTCCATAATTTCAAGACATTTTATACTTCACGAGAATTAAATAAATAATAACAAAGCAGCTGTCAAGAATTTCCATAATATTTTCGCAGGTGGGCCTGTAGAAAATTTGCACATTTGTGGATTTTTTTACAAGTCATCGGCTCGATGAAGATTCCTCGTTTTTTTACTATCTTTACACAGTATCATGAGCTACTTAAAAAAAAAAGTTTGAGTTAACAAACCATTGTTTATCGGAAGTTATGGATACATATCTGAAACTCTCTCGATTCTAGACGGCTACGCGATGGCCCTGAAAGAAGCTGTATGTCGTGTCTGAAATCGAAGGCAGTAAAGTTTTTTTTATAAAATATGTTAATAGCTATCGATCTGCGGTGCCGATTTTGAAAATTCTGAAAAATAAGGAAATGGTGAGACCAAGGATAAAGTTAGATTTTTCTATGAGAAAATTTCAAGTTTTTCTTTATAAATAGTAAACGGGGAATCGGAATAAAAAAGGCGTCGTAGATCGATGTGGAATTTTATTACGATTCTGCATGCGAAATGGGAAGTGAATTGGTCGAACGTAGCGCGAGTTTTTAGGGCCACCGTAATGAAAAAATGTAGTTCCGCCGCGCCGCACAGTGGGGCTGGAGAGGAAAAAAGTCTTCATAAATATTCATATTAATTGCAAAGAAAAATTGATCTGAAGTTAACCTTTCGTATTCTGACGGGAAACGTGTCAATATTCGTACCAGGTTGTCGATTTTTTCTGAATTCCGCTAGATATTTTTATTTTTGTACCTCATGTATTTCGAATGTGCATAGTCTCAGCTTATTTGTGACATAAATACTTTTCGAAAACTCTTCGCCGTAATCCCACTATACAACTTCAAATGAAGCTACCTAGTATTTCAAGTTTTCATTAACTCTTTTAGGTTTATAAAAAAAGCTCCGCCTTCCTCCGGGCTCTAGATAGTACTAATTGGAAGCAGATATCATCTACTAACAGCCCTCCAAAAATTGGCTGCGTTTATTTGCGACTTTGGCTGTTATTGATACATAATCACAGGAGTGCGCTGTGCATGCGATTTCGCAGAAACTCATCACATCGGCATTTCTCGCTACTTTTGCATAGTTTCTATTTTATATTACTTTTTGGTAGTTTTAGTTTGTATGAACAGTAATATTAATTGTTTTATTATGTAATTTTAGTAGATTAATGTAATATGTTATTACACTATTGTGTTATTTTCTTTCTCTAATATGTTTTATAATGTTTGATGCTAATCAATTCGTTTTTTATGTAATATTACATACTTATTAGTAACATAATTATCATATATGGTTTTTGTGTACCGAATGTGTACGTGGTTTATTGTTATTTTATTTCTGATAGATGCTTTAATTTTATTAATGTTCCTGTCCACATAACCGTTGGCTATTAAGAAGTAATATAAAAAAAAAGTATTCAAAAATATTGAGAAACATCGAAGTTATGAGATTTTTTCCGCGAATCCTATGTTATGGGCCCCACTGTGCGCCGTCCCGTGCTGCCTCGGTTGTTCCACTCAACTGCCTATAACTTCGCCAATCTTCCGAATTTTTACATCGGACTTGATTTATAATACTCCAAAAATATCGATCTATAAAACTATGTAAAAAGTAAAAAATCCGTTTTGTTGACACTGTCAAACTGTTATACCCCCTTAAGCCTTCAGGAGAACTGGGTATTTAGGGAAAAAGCTGAAAGGATATTCGAGTTTTTCTTCGATTCAAGATTATAATGATGAAATGATTTTAAAAAAATGTGAAAAAATTACCACCTTCAATCTCGAGATTGAACGCAAAAAGCGTAATATTACGAAGGTTGGTCTTCAGGGATTAATAAACATTAAACACTAAATCACATCCATTAGAAAGAAGCATCACTTTCTCCATACAATTAAAAACCTAACAGAATTTACATTATTTTCCCTAACGACGGCCCTATTTTTTCAAGAAAATGAAGAGGTAGTTTACAAAAAACGGGCTAAGCGTAGTAGTGCGGAAAAAAGTTATGGTATTTGAATAAAATCAGAATTTTATTTTCGAAGATGGGACCCTAGGGTCTGACGGTAAATTCTCCCCGGTCACCCGTTATATCCGCCACCACTTGTTTCTCCCTCTGTTTCTACCCAGCCGCATTTAGGGGAGAGTTGCCAATATCGTACCGGTCATCTAAATCGTACCGCATCAAATTCTCAAAAATTAATGAATACAAACGACGTCTGATGATAAAAATATCAAGTAAATGCGAAATAAGAAATAGAAACAAAACCTATCGAGCTTACACCCTATTTTGTGCGTGCTACAAGCATTTAAAAAAATCAGGTATGATTGATGTAACTTTTTACCAGTTTATTTTAGCTGATAATAATCAAACAATGCAATTTTCTCCTGTATTTATGTATTTCTCTAAAAGCGGGTTTAATGTAGAATATTTTACATTCATTTTAAGTACATATTACATTCATTATAAAGTTTAAATTTATATTTATAAATAAATTGATCATGTTTCCTAAATCGTACCACTACAATCGTACCAGTAGGATTTGACAACTCGTGTGTTATATAGGTTATGTACATATATCATATACATAGTTTATTGCGGCCTGTGTGTGATTCATATACATATGTATATGTAACTATATAATAATCATTACTGCATATTGAATAGTTTCTTCTCTATTTGTTATTGACACTATTTTTAGTGCAGGTACGATTTAGGAGACCGGTTGCCTAAATCGTACCTTTTACAGTATGTGACAAAAAGATTAATAAAAAAATTAATTTGTTCTGAACAAAAGGTTAAGCGTATAATAGTAGGTGCCTAAAAGACCAAGCTCCAATATCCAATAGTCATTTCCGTTCAAATTAGTACCAAATATGAAATATAACTTAGAATGTCTTAACCCAAATAGCACAAAGACATCTTATGTACGTCCGAAGGACGTCCGTTCCGGACGTACTGTACGTTCGGAGAATGTCCCGAGAAGGTCCATATAACCTCTGTACGTCCTCGTTAAGTTCTTTAAATGTCGTAGGAAGGTCCTATTTACAAAGTGGAACGTCCTGAGAACGTGCTGTGTCAACATTCTCAGAACGTTTTCCGAACGTCCGAAAGTAAAGTTAAATACGTCCAAAAGGCGTCTTAAAAACGTTTTGCAGATGGTTTAAAAGCGCCTTAAAGACGTCTTCATCAAGTCTGGGTTAGGACATTTAGAAAAAAAAAATTGGCGGTGACGGGAATCGAACCCAGGACTCCCAGATTACGAAGCAACTGCTTTTCGCAACTACTCAAGACACTTCCTTGCAAATAATTCCAATTTCTAGGTATATAACGATTATTAATAGTTTATAAAAAATGTGCATTGACGCGAAATATTCTACAGAATATCATCATTCGACCTCTAGACTCATTGCTTAAAATTTCACATTCGTCTCAAGACAGATGTTTTAACGACGACTGAAGACAGACGTCTTGAAGACGTTGTAAGCTACCTGGGAACATTTCAGCATTTCAGCGTCTTCATTGCACAAAAAAATAGCGCAAAGGCGAGGTTCAGTCGTAAGACTGTTTTGCAACCGAACCTGAATCATCTGCAAAACCTACAAGACGGTTGTTCTTCGAACATCTGAAATGTAGATCTTCTAAAGATTCACAAGACTTAAGAGACGAATGTTCTCGGAACAGTCGAAATGTAGTCGTGCAAAATAATCACGTGACTTGCAAGATTGTTTGATGTTTCTAGAACATCCGAAATTTAAGTCCCAAGAACGTGCGTAGGACTTAAGAAACGGACGTTCCTGGAACATCCGAAATTTAAGTCCTAAGAACGTCCGCTGGACTTAAGAAACGGACGTTCCTGGATCATCCGAAATTTAAGTCCTAAGAACGTCCGCTGGACTTAAGAAACGGACGTTCCTAGAACATCCGAAATTTAAGTCCTAAGAACGTCCGTAGGACTTAAGAAACGGACGTTCCTAGAACATCCGAAATTTAAGTCCTAAGAACGTCCGCTGGACTTAAGAAACGGACGTTCCTAGAACATCCGAAATTTAAGTCCTAAGAACGTCCGCTGGACTTAAGAAACGGACGTTCCTAGAACATCCGAAATTTAAGTCCTAAGAACGTCCGTAGGACTTAAGAAACGGACGTTCCTAGAACATCCGAAATTTAAGTCCTAAGAACGTCCGTAGGACTTAAGAAACGGACGTTCCTAGAACATCCGAAATTTAAGTCCTAAGAACGTCCGTAGGACTTAAGAAACGGACGTTCCTAGAACATCCGAAATTTAAGTCCTAAGAACGTCCGCTGGACTTAAGAAACGGACGTTCCTAGAACATCCGAAATTTAAGTCCTAAGAACGTCCGTAGGACTTAAGAAACGGACGTTCCTAGAACATCCGAAATTTAAGTCCTAAGAACGTCCGCTGGACTTAAGAAACGGACGTTCCTAGAACATCCGAAATTTAAGTCCTAAGAACGTCCGTAGGACTTAAGAAACGGACGTTCCTAGAACATCCGAAATTTAAGTCCTAAGAACGTCCGTAGGACTTAAGAAACGGACGTTCCTAGAACATCCGAAATTTAAGTCCTAAGAACGTCCGTAGGACTTAAGAAACGGACGTTCCTAGAACATCCGAAATTTAAGTCCTAAGAACGTCCGTAGGACTTAAGAAATGGACGTAGGACGTTCGGATATAAACTGGACATGAAAAGGACGTCCTTGGGATGTGCGGTGCTATCTGGGAAGTGGTACGATATAGGCAACCCTCCCCTAACATCTCGATATTTCTTCAAAGCCACTCCGTACACTTTTCTCGCACGACTGCAATGCTGAAAACCATCCGCATCCCACTACCGAGCGTCGCGCCCTCGGGTGCCTACGTGCTACACGAACTTCTTGACTACCAAGAACTACGAAACGACCGGGCCGCTTAATGAAGTTCAATTAAAATAATTCATTACGCGAATTAAATGAAATGACCGTTGGCGCGGCGTATCGGTCCGCGCCGCGTCCAAGCCCGTGCTCATACGGATAATTGAATCGCCGTCATTATTCGCCCCTAATTGGAGAGGCAGAAAGTTACTCCGATCTGCGCGATACTAACAGACATATCCCCCATCCGAATCGTCCCCATAAGTACAGGCGAGAACGCCGTGTATTTGCGACGCAGCAACGGCGAGCAGCGTGTACCTAGGTGGAAACCCCCAACCGTTTCATGTCCGACAACCTAATATCTAATCGCGCTAACCGCGCGCTGTTTTTCACCCCGACCGGATTCCTCGTTACTAACAAGCGAAGCCGCTGTCCCGAGCCATGCGGAGCGTCGCCTTCGTTTCGAACTCGCTCGATCTGATTGCCCCGGGTCCAGAAGGCGAACGTCTCCGGAACCGTGTACCCGATAACGGATCGGCTGTTATCGAGCGCGGCCGATAAGGATATAAACCGCCTGGCTACCCGTTGCACGGGACAATGTGCCCTGAAATGGCGCGCACTCGACGGAGGGGACATTAAAGTGAAGAAACGCGCGCAGGCCACTAGCGAAACGCTCGTCCGGAGTGAACATCCCATCTCGCTCACAAACTGTTTTCATATTTGATAAGATAGCCATCCACTGGTCCCCCGGTTTATGGCGGTGATTGAATCGAAGGAAAGGCTGCTACGCGCGCTGCAAATTTGCTGGATAGCCGGAACCCAATATGCTTAATAACGACAAATTAACCAACACCCTGCGAGGAGACAGTTGTGTGGTGCTTCGTGTGCGCTAGGGGCAGAGGTATAGCGTGCAAAGCGTTTATTAACGTCCCACCGGAGAACTACGTAACGCGTGACAGTTATAAGTTGCATCGTGCTTTGCACTTTTCGAGAGTTGGCCGAACTTTTAAATCTACTGCACTTTTAAAGCCCCTGGAAACTTGAATTCTATAAATAACGAAACTATCTCGGCCGCCCCTCGGATAACGTGCCCGCCAGCTTCCCGTAGAATTTTGCGAGGGAACCGACCGCGGCGATAAACAAAATTACCCTCTTAATAATTAATCGATATTACGGGGGGATTTATGGGCGCGCGAATGCCGCCGTGTATTAATGCCCGGGGACACTTCTGTGCATTATAGGGGGCGCGAGGGCTGGCGAAATTGCCAGCGGTAATGGATAATGTTATGCGAGCGAAGTTCTTGGATATTTCGCTTCAAAGGAGCGGGGTATCAGAGTGCGTAGCGAAAGGGGGAATTAATATCGGAATGTTCGATTGCTAGGGTGGGTACAGCGGGGATAGTATAAAGGGAATATTCTCCGTTTTGTGATGCGCTTTGCATTCGATATTAAACGCCGTGTAATTGTTCCCCAGTTTTCTGACGGCCGACGGATGCTTCCTTTATAAAAGTTTCTGCAGTTAAAAAGGAACTTCATTATGATGAAACTAGTCAAGCGAGCGGGGGCAAAGGGTGCAGCTCGCCTGCGCATTAGACTGGAGCCAGCGTAATTAATAAATTAATTACGGCCGGTAATTACATAAACGGAGATTTTCTCTGTTTTTTAAAATGTTGCTTCAGCCGGACTGCTTTGTATCGTTCGGGTAACGCGCAACTCACAACGCCCCCTGGCTGGAGGGTGGCTCGTAACTTTACGGTAAATGTTCAACCGAAAGTAAATGTTTATTTGGTTATTATTTTAATAGTAGCGTATGGTGCACAAGTAATCATTGTTGGCGCTGAATATAAGCGTGTGACTCTGCATGAAACTATAAGTCGAAAATATGGGAAAATTTTTTCTGATTTTGGACTTCGTTTTCGGAAAAGAATTAAGTTTCTTCTGTGTTCGGAAATGAATTCGCGCAAATGCATTGGTCGAAGCTGAGGATTAACAGAATGCAATAACGAATGTGGTTCAACTGCAGATAAAATGAATGATTGTGGAAAAACAAGGCGAAATTTATTGTAGAATACCTACCCTTTGTTCGAGTCGAGAAAATCGATTCCAATTCTCTCTCTAGTCGAGTGCACGCATTCTCGATGAATTCTCGAACTTGATTTTCCGGGAAACAAAGCCACGTTAGTAAAAAAGTGTCATTGTGCGTTCTTCTCTTCCCGCCACTTCATATTCATTACAGAAAACATCCTCTATGTTGAAATTTAATATCGCAAATTAAAGTTTTGATGTTGCCATAAAATGAGGAAACAGGTAAAAATTGTAGAATTTGATCAGTGTATCGGAAATATAGTATTTTTGCGTACTATATATTTTTTTAACAGTATATAGTCCACTAGAAAAAAATATAGTACAATCCTTACTAATATATATTAAAACCGACTTCAAAAAAAAAAAAAATTACACTAAAAAGTAAAAAATAATTCTTTCCCTTATTTAATCTACGACTCATATTTTTTAAGCCGGCGCCAGATTTACACAGTGCAAATGACGAGGCACCGACTTGAAAAATATGAGTCGTAGATTAAATAAGGGAAAGAATTATTTTTTACTTTTTAGTGCAATTTTATTTTTTTTTTTTGAAGCCGGTTTTAATTTTGTTTTTAAATTTTGTTTATTTTTAACTTTTTAGTTTTATATATATTGACACAACATGTTGAGGAGATATGCGCGTACGTACATAAAATAATAATAATTAGGTGACAATAGTCTTTATTATTAACCATAACGGGCAAAATATTGGGCCAATGTTGATGCAGTGTAGGATGGGACCACCGGGGCATCGCCCCCTTTCGAATAAAAAAAGGTCATCAAAATCGGTCCATATGCTGAGGAGTTATGCGAGGACAAACATATAAATTATTATTATTAACCATAACTGGCAAAATATTGAGCCAATATTGATTCCGCGTAGAATGGGACCAATGGGGCACCATCCTCTTTCGAATAAAAAAAGATCATCAAAATCGGTCCATATGCTGAGGAGTTATGCGAGGACAAACATATACATTATTATTATTAACCATAACGGGCAAAATATTGGGCCAATGTTGATGCAGTGTAGGATGGGACCACCGGGGCATCGCCCTCTTTCGAATAAAAAAAAGATCCTCAAAATCGGTCTATATGCTGAGGAGTTATGAGGGGACAAACATATAAATTATTATTAACCATAACTGGCAAAATATTGGGCCAGTATGGATTCCGCGTAGAATGGGACCAACGGGGCACCATCCTCTTTCGAATAAAAAAAAGATCATCAAAATCGGTCCATATGCTGAGGAGTTACGAGGGGACAAACATAAAATAAAAACATACATACGGGTCGAATACATAACCTCCTCCGTTTTGAAGTCGGTTAAAAAGTGAAACGTTGTCTGTTTGTTTGTCCTTCTTTCACGCCTAAACGGCTGAACGGATTTCATTGAAATTCTGAATATACATTACACACGTCCTGGATTAGATTATAGGCTATTTATTTTTGTGGTTTAGGCTTTTTTATTTTTCAAACATCATAAACAATTCCCTGGTGAAACCGGGTAATGGGTCAGCTAGTACTATACATATATTATTGGCAAGCCTAGCTGCAACCAGTCCGATCCTACACGAACAATACATACACGAAATACCAATCGCGAGTCGCGGAACTGTTTCGTATGAAAGGGTCCCAAGGATTGACGAGCGTCCTACCTGTATCGTAACCCGATTGTACGTCGAGAAATAGACGAACAAAGCTTGCGTAGAAGTACGAGGCTTTCATTAATATTCGCCCCCCTTTTCTGGACAAATTACAATTGCCCAAAGACTAAAGAATATGGTAATGAAGGCAAGCGGAAGTTCGCTGGAAGATGTTCAATCGGGTAAAGTGTAGAGAAACTAACTTCGCTGGCACGAATGCCTCTGTTTCGTTGGCCACTGGAGTTTCGGCTATTAAGGAACTCGGGGACACGTCGGTTAATAGCTGGGTCTTCGAAACAAAGAACGAACGAAGGGTTGCTTTTTTTATTACCAGCAGACTTAGTAGGACCTCGAGGGCTTTTTTATTCGCTTCAGTGCCCCGCCGCCCCTTGGCAAAGTGTGCGGCAGCTCCTGGACATCGCAACTTGCGAGTTTCTCCACCGTTGTTCTGTCTCTCACACTCTCCAGTGTTCTGTAATTTTACCTATACACTTCTTTCTCGTTATTAAAAATTGTTAGCAACTCTCCAGAACAATATGTGCGCCGTGTTTATGATAGTATTTTAGCCACAGTAATTGGCCAATTTAATTTCACTTAGCTGTACGTCATTTTGTTACATGATGATTTACAGTGATTTCAATTGGCCAATTGGAAATGTCCGTTGGTTAATGTTCAGCGTGGCGAGTGGAAAATTAAATTAATTTCTGAAAATGTATTTCAGTGATTTGTCAGAAATAAGTGACATTCTTTAGAAGTTATTATTTCACAGATTGGAATATTTAAATAAATAGTTTCGTAAAATATTGCCTGAATTTCAAGCACATCTTCGGCCCTCGGAAGTAATTCAACACCTACTGTACCATTAGAGACTTCTGAAGACGTTTTTAAATTACCAAAATATTACAAGCGAAATAATTATAAAAGAAACTGGGGGCAATTAAAAGCTAATAAGCCAGCGAAAGTAGAGCAAGTGTTTGTATAAAACCGTTATTGTTCCTTATTTTTACGTGCTCAATGTGTCCCCGGAGTTGTGAATATATATTTCCTGGAATTCTGTGTACGATTTGCTTCTGCTGCTAATCAAAATCAGACGCACTGTTGCGTATATACCATCCGGTTCAGCGAAACGCTAATATCCCTCTATCAAAATACGTACATATTCACACACGCGGTGCGGTTTTCTGTCCGGCGCATGGATCTTCATTAAGTCATACTGCGGTTCGATACGAATCGATCTATAATTTGTTGGTCAACTGGTGAAACACATTGTTATCAATTCATGTAGCGTTAAGCGTTGCGGCCGCAATGCACATTGTTGACGGCAGTCACTGATAAGGGCAAAATGTCACTTATAATGAGCGTTCTGGCCAGAGTTTCACGGTTTGTATGATTGCTAATTTATGTCGAGTAGCTCGCTGCAGGAAGAAGCAACGTGTTGTAGAGTAAAGTTTGAAAAAGTCCAGAAAAATATATCATATAAATAATATCGCACTAAATATTTCAACCTCATTTGAAAATCATAAATAATTACGTGTACTTACTTCTTCCCACGAGACATTTTCGTGGCCTTCATTTCGAATGTGTCCACAGAAAAATTGCTATTTTTACAAGCTTCACACATTTAGCTTCACTTGTGAGTTTGTTCGTTAGTTAGTTTGTGAGGATGAAATCTTGTAAGCTAATTTTGACCCACTTCCACAGGTCCGATCGACTTGAAATTTGGCACACATACGTAGTTCAGATGACAATACAATATTTTCATGTCTCCAACCTGATTATGGAATCAGGAAAGCAGGTAACGAGTTATCTTCTCGCTAGAGTCTTCAAAGGCAATGCCGCCGATAAGCCGTGCCTCGATGGGTTTCAAGGACTTCAACCCTCGAGACCACGGGGGGGGGGGGGGGCGTACAATGTTGCCCCCTAAGAAGTGACAAATCGAAAATTCTACATTTCTCGTCGGATCTTGGCGAAAACGAGGCTATAGCAGAAATGCAAAGAATGCGAAATTATAGACCAAATTAAGAACATCTATTTTATTAAGTGAAGAGAATTTAATGTAGATAATACAGATTAATATTCTGGAATACTAAAAAGCATAAAATAAATTAAAATAAATAAAAAAAATTTAAAACAAGCTTTTATTAAAATGTACTAAAAAAAGAAAAATAATTTTGTTACCGGCCTAAATGACTGCCATAAACGAATTCCCTCATATGACCAAACATAAAAGCGTGGGGCGTAAATATCGAAATGCCCTTTTTATATAAATAGTATTACTGTCTTTATATTCATATTCTATTAAGGAATTAGCCTGATCTCTAACAGAATGCGAAAAGTAATGTATTAAACTACGTAAAGCATTATAAATATTTTATATAAAAAGCGCATTTCAATATTTACGCCCCACGCTTTTATGTTTGGTCATATGAGGGAATTCGTTTATGGCAGTCATTTAGGCCGGTAACAAAATTATTTTTCTTTTTTTAGTACATTTTAATAAAAGCTTGTTTTTAAAAATTTTTTTTTTTATTCTTCACCCAGCTCTGACTCTGCCAAGTGAATATAGTAATCAAAAATAGCAGTCGAATGTATTACCTATTTAATTTCGGATTCGACTTTATTCGTCCTAAATATTACAAAATAAAAACGACGGTGATTCGAAGGATATTTCTATTATTTCTTTATACCCACGCAATTAAGAAGAAATAATTATGCAACCGTTCCGTGAAAGCTGTTGATGCCTCTGCGCAATAAAATAAGTTTGCCCGAAGCGCCTAACTGCTTCGCCTCTCGTAATAACATTTCTTAACATCACAGCTACATTTGGAGATTTAATATTTACTCGTCAACCTTTACGTTTATCGCTCGATATATAATCACTAATAAAATTAAGCCAGGCCTATTAACAGAAAATAGTATCAAGACGCTACTTCTTCGAACGTAGCTACAACATTCTCCTTTGTCTCCCAAAAATGGTTGAGCAATTGCATATTTACATTTGCTTTTGCGTCGTCCCCCGACACATGTCCCCAATAGATCCGCGTTATTGCGAAGCCAAATTCGAAGATCCCACCGCGGCGTTCCATCGTCGGTTTATCGAGGCCAGGCGGGGAATAGCTGGGTCATTTCTTTGTTCTGCTATCCTCCCACAGCAGGACGGAACAAATTTGGCGCGCGGATCGGCCGTTTTCAAAGGGATCCAGCAAGGGCGCGTCGCCGGAGTCGATACGCCGAGCAGGGGAGGCCGTGTCGGAGTGAATAACGAAGTGGAAACTCTTCGACATCGCTCATCTGAAGGGAAATGTATATTCCGTCCGGATCACCCTCCTGTAACCTTATCGTCGCTCGGTCCATCAACTTGACTCCCGGTCCGTCGTTGCCGGGATCGGCCATCAATTTCGAAAGTAAACCCTTCCCAGTCCCCTCTCGCGGTTAAATTCAGCGGAACTGGGGCAACTTGCTGGATGAAACTTCGAACATTGACGGACTCGCTCTCGATTCACGTGCGAGGGCGATGCCGGTGTTTCGTTTCGCGATTCATAGCTTCGGCCACAGCGGACGCTAGTGCCGGCCGTTTTCAACGTAAATCTGAAAACAATCGTGGAGGGCTTCGCGCGTTTTTAGCGACTGCTTGCTCGTGCGATAGGTGAAGCAAGTGTAGTGCAGTGTATATACAATGTGCAATGCAGCGGAAGCTTTATTTCTCATTTAATTAATTAGGGGAGAAGGTGTAAATGTGGGCCAGGTGTCATCCGACACCACCAGGCGGAACTGGTGTGTTTGGCAAGTTTACTTTAGCTAAAAAGTGAAAGTGTTTTTGCGTTTGCTCGCCTAAAACAATTTTCATGGTAGGAATAATTAATTTTTCTCTCTACTAATTGACAAATGTAATATGTTAATTATTGGCTCAGCTTTAACCCTTATGTACACACCCGGGTACCCGGGTGGCCAGCTCGTCATATTTTTGCTTATAACTTGAATAAAAATGAAAATTTCGACTTGGGCCTTCAGATCCCCATTATTTAACCCTTTTAAAAGTCTGAAACACACTGGTAATTTTTTTTCAATTTTTTTTAACCTGAACTAAATGACGTCAAAGTACACGTGCTTAGCGGACACACCCGGGTACCCGGGTACCCACTAGATGAAAAATGATGTTTTGACTCCGAAATTAATTAATATCATTGATGAATATTTTATTGTTGTAACAGGGATTAATAAATAAACAATTACGTACGAAAGCCAAGTAGCGATGAAGCCGCTACACTACTATCCCCACTACTTAAATTTTGAACATCTGCCGGTCGCCGAATGTCAAAACTGACCGCGCGCTACCTGTGCAGCGCTCGCACCCTACTTCTAATTTATTTTATGGTAGCTGTAGCGGGCTAGGGAACTTGGAAATGGCATAGATAGTTTCTATTGATGTTTGTTTAGTAAAGAAAACTGATTCCAAACGATTCCGTTCATATGCGAACTCAGGAATTAAGAAAAACTAGTGGTGGGCACCCGGGTACCCTGAGTGTGTAACAACGTGGTAAAAGTTGGGTGTGTACATAAGGGTTAACATGCTTTATTTAGTTATTTATCGCTGTAAATATTATCAGATATTAACAATTATTATAATATTGTAGCTATTAATATAGATTTATTTATCAAGTTGAACATATATTCTTGGGGTGTAAAACAAGAATTGTGAATTTCTAAATGCTTCAAAAGCTACAAAGAAATTGATCCCGAGGAGAATAACACCCACCACAACTACTCAATGAAAAATGTCATAGAATCACGCGCGAGTCTAAACCTCCCCAAATTATCATAATTCCATCCCCCCCGATGAAAACATCACCCCGCCAGGTCAGTTCAAGTGAGTTTCGCGCGAAGCTTTGGTTCCCTTGAACGCGATAGATCAATAGTAGCATCTAGTTAGGGGGATCGGCGATCACGCGATGCTAAAACGCTCACAGCCACGGGCGTTTAAAAGCGTCTGCGCATTAATTCCCGTCCCACCGCGCCCCTCCATCCGGCAGATTGATAGCGGACACTCGTACGGCGGTGATTCGCCGATAAAACATCTTATTACCGGCGACTGTGCTTGCCAGCCCTCTCCCGGCTCTTCCTCATAAAGGCCGCGCGGCGCTAGGACAAGGTGCGAACAAGGGGGGCCCGCGATGTGGTACAACGGCGCCGGCAACAAATCTTAGGATAACGAGCGCGCATCGATCGCCATCAGCGGCAGTCGCGGGCGCTATCAATTCTTCCCAGCTGGCCACTCGAAAAAGACGGCCGTTTAGTGCCCTTAACACGCACTCCGGCCTGTTTTACGGGCCTTCGGCTCCTCGTGTCCGCGTGGACGGGCACCAACTGCCACGCGGCATTGTCGATCCGTTTAACGTGTCACCGCTTGACAGCCAGGACCCTTTCGCAGCCTGGCCACGACGCGCGTGCACACCGATCCGTGGCGGCCCCGCCAGCGGGGAGGACGTAGCAGGGCGAAGGATAGAGTACGATGGGATTAACGGGAATGGTAGCCGCCTGAAAGACTCTGCCCGCATCGAGGGCCCTCTTGTTTGGAGAGGACCGTCCTGATGTAGCGACGTGTTGTTCACTGTAAATGATCTAATTGCAGTGTCTCCCCGCCGCACGTTTAATGAGACACGGCCTACTTGAGATGGTGAATCGCGTTTGACGACGGGGGCGCTCGAGGTGGAGGATTTGCGTGAAGTATCGAGGATGATGCGGCGGGGTGGAGTGGGCTTGGGCGAACGATGGTCGAGAGCTTGGCGAAGGATGACGGAAGTAATCGCCTTGCATGTCTCATTTTCCTTGGGCGGGATGTTTTGTTACTGTAGTGACGTCTGCGAGGGAGGTTTGCGTTTCGGGGGTATTTGCTTAGTAAGATCGGATACTTTGTAATGGTATTTCAGTTTGGGGGATTGATGGCACTTGGGGGGGTTGTACTGTTAGAAAATCGCTAGCTTCAACAGCTCTACGCGTACATGCGCGTCCGGGACAAAACTTATAACTTCTGGACTACTTAATTGGTCTTCGACCTAAGTACCCTGATACTTCTTTAAAGAGAAAAGAGAGAAGCATCGATTGGCGTACAGAAATATTCGGTTCCGTTAAAAGAATGGGGGTGATCTTGACTTTTGATTGAATAAATAGTTTTATAGGTTTTTTTACTTTTGCAATTATAGGAGACGGAAAAAGGAAAGCCACGGCGCCGGGAATTGAACCCGGGCCGCCCGCGTGCTGATCAGCAGCGTTAGCCACACCGGCTACGCCGACTCTCCCCAGTTCCGGT
Source organism: Andrena fulva (assembly GCA_946251845.1). NCBI lineage: Eukaryota > Metazoa > Arthropoda > Insecta > Hymenoptera > Andrenidae > Andrena > Andrena fulva. Next base: position 50,588,292 of record OX276329.1, on the reverse strand, counting down.
CCTTCCCAACTCCTCATAAATGCACGCCACCTATGTGCTAATGTCACACACTAGGCCGTTGCCGAAATGCCGGTATGCCTACTACACAATTTGTTGTCAACTCAATACTGACTAACGTTTGTTCGAAGCATTTTTTTTCTTCAAATTCTCGTTATCATGTTTTTGACTGTTATTTTAAAGCTGAAGACAGCATCCAGGGTGGAAAAGTCATGGTAGATATCGTTTAACCAATTGGAAAAACAGATCGGATATCCTAGAACTCCCATTTTGTGTCTATCGGTGCAGAAGAAACGACTTTCAAAAATTTATTGGTTTTTCTTACAATTCCTGATCTACACTATTCTTCCTAAAAAAATTATTTCTCAAATATTTACAGGTAGTAGCACGAAAAGGACGTTATTTTTAAAGAGCCTAAAGTTAGGCAGAACCAAACAAAAAAAGCGCGCATATATTTCTGCACGTATTTTTAAATCTTCGGTTGAAACGAAATAAAAATATGTGCACACGGCGTGCATGATATTTCAAGATAGGTTCATCTAAAATAAAAAATCGAAAGCTTTTCCTACAACATATGAGTCTGGTTATCGTATGAACCAACGTTACTGCAAAATAATACATAATACAAATTCGATGATTGCTACATGCTTCAGAAAGAGTGATGAAAAAAAGATTCGATGTAGTCTTTTCGCAATAAGTGCGAAAGGTGGCCCACAATTACCTGGCACAGGCAACCCAAACTAATACAAAGTGGACCCACTATCTTTAGGCTCTGAATGCGACGATTTTCGGTCCATCAAATAAATCTCTATCAGGTAGACTCTATTGTCACGAACTCCTATTGTCCGAGTTGTCTTTGTGTCGATGGTAGATGCTCCTTTTGATGTCGCAGACAAGGAACCTCATCCCGCAATAACCCAGTTAATTATCAGAACCGGCCATTTTCGATGCCCAAGCACGATCATCCAAAGCTTCCCGTCAGCGCCTGCCACGATCAGGACGATGTTTAACGCAGCCGTTCTTACATCCTCACTTCCGCGACAGCAAGAAGCCCGCGGAACATGTTTTTACCGGGGCAGAGGAGGAACGACAACGGTGAAGAGATTTTCTTGAGCACGGAGGAAGAAACGGGGGTTGTTGTGGCCACGCGAGTGCACAGAAGCCGCGATACAGACAGAAGAACACTTGGCGTTACATACCTCTGTACATTTATAGAGACTACCCACCGTGTACAGTATTACCATAAGTTTTAACTCGTGCTAGCTTCTTGCTGCTCACTATAATTACGCGTACTCCCGAGCTCCGCGACTCTTACCGTCTTGTTCTGCTCGTTCGTGTTCTATTCACCTCATCTTTTCCCCGTTCGCGACAATTTTTTCCCTGGGACCCGGTTTCTCGTCCTTTTTTCTTTGTTTTCTTTACATTTTCCCGCATCGTCTGCCATCGTGGCTCCTCTATTTCCTGTTCCCCGCGCGCACACGCACACAGAGTCCGCCGTGCAACTGTGGGGGTCTTTATAAGCTTTCGTTAATTTAAAAGGGATACATAATAATATGCGACCGTAGCCCCGGGCTCCAACGCCGGCGATTTTCTTCTCCAACCTTTCTTTAATTCTCCACCCTTCGCTGTTCACCACCTGCGTCCCTGCGTAAATTTTTTACGGGCGCGGGTTGTTATGCTCGTGCTGCGAAATCTCGGTCCCCGTTACGCCGGGGGTCGCTTTTTTCTGTAAATTAAACTGACGTAACTGCTGAGGAATTGGTGCCCTACAGGGGAGGCGTGACGGCGGTGTTATTTAATATTAATATTTCACTCGCGTGCGGGTCACTGGGGAAATAATAATAATTGGGTATTATTAAATATCGTTTCACTTACGTGTAAATTAGATTTATTGTGAAATCACGAGACTTTGCAGGAATGGTTTTGCTGTTTCTGTGTGTACGTATGATTGTACCATTTGATAATTAATTTGGGATTTCTTTAGTCTCTGAAGTCATGTTTACTTATTTTTGTTCTCCTCGGACATCGATGGATTCTGGTAAAAAGTGTTATTTGTGAGTGTCAGTGAGTGATTAGTGTGCTGCTTCTGTGATAGTATTATTTATTATGCTGCGTATAAAATGAGTGTTTGCATTTTGTACGTTTCTGTGAACGTAACACTTTCGAGAGGGTACCATGGAAGATTCGGTCACGGTGAGCACATTTTCGTTCAAATTCCAGGGATATCAAACGGAACCTTGAAACATTTCGAAACTTCCATAACGAAGAGATAGACTGCACTAATACGAATAGTAAATTGAACGATTGTTAAATGCACAATGCATATCAGAAATATATTCAAGTTAATTGATCTTCACTGTTTCTATCACTGTATTTATTTCTGCGACTGCTGCACCTCGCCCCATGGTGTACCTACAATGGAACTTTTCAGCTCCCTGTGTACCTTCACTGTACGTTATTAAATTAATAGCATGGAAAGGGAGCTGTGCGGTTTAATTTTATCTACATTCAGTGCTGTAGAATACGAATAAAAAGTATTTGAATACAGAAAAGAATAATTTACAATGGCAGTCAATTAGTTCTATTATACCAATCACCTCCAGTATTATTGTATATTCGGCAATCAAATCAATCAGAGTAACGAGTCCCGACACGGGCGATAATTAAGCAGAAGAATCACAGTGAGTACAGCGCGCGAGGATTAATTTACCACGGTGCAGATTAAGATTTCTCATTTATGTCCGTGGTCTCTGTCTCCTGTTTCCTCGCGGTTCCTTTTATTGTGGAGCACCGCCGCGTGTACATGCACACTTGGTCATAACTGTAACACGCGCGTTTTGCAAAACGTTGGTAGGGCCAGCCCCTGGGAAATCTTACAGCATTGCTACATTCTGCTGTGCTGGGGAAGAAATTTACTCTGCCCGACAAAGGCGATGTGATTGCTTTACAGGTAACAAGGATTGAAAGAACCTGCGGCGGTGCTACGGTCTCGGTCATAATCTCAATGCAGTCCTGTCGTTAGGCTTCAAGCCATGGGTAAATGTAAAAAATTATTCTAGCTCGTATAAAACGAGTAGGGATATTAAAGGGTGGATTGAATTATCGTATAACACAGCAAAAAACATGACTAACATCCCTGCGCATTTGGAAGCATTTGTAGCATCAGAATATCAGAAACAGTAATCAGATGGTAAGAAGCATAAAATGAAAGTAGTCTCGCGGAGCTACTAACTTTAAAGAAAATATGCACTTTAGCAGATCAGATTGGGAAAGTACACTGGAAGGCGAGGAAAATGATTGAAAGATGCAGGGTGTCCGAAAATTGAAGGACAAGCCTGAACATGCATCCTGATGTAAAAAGGCATCGAAAAGTCCTTTTCCGTTTTGCAATGCGAGGCTTCGTTCTCGAGATATTAACAGTTGAATATTGGCGGTTCAAGTTCCGAGGCGCGCAGTTCAGAGCCGAGTCAGCTGAGCGCGCGGCAGCGTGTGCTCCTACGCAGGAGGCGCGTGTAGATACAGTTTCACGGTTTGAACCAGCCCGGTTGACTCTATTGTGCGTGTGAGAGTTCGTATCTACGCGCGCCTCCTGCGTGTGCGCGCCAGGGGTCACAGCTCCGCGCTCAGCTGTTTGGGATTTAAACCGCGCGCCCCGGAACTTGGACCGCTAATATTCAACTGTTAATATCTCGAGAACGAAGCCTCGGATCCAAAAACGGTAAAGGACTTTTCGATGTCTTTTTGCATGTTCAAGATTGTCCCTCAATTTGGGCACACTCTATATGTATAATAAATTATATGTCATTTTTCATATGAAATTTACATAGGTATAACGTCAGTCGTTCGATTATCCAGTCATCCTGCAACCTACGTTAGTTCGGATAATCGAGGTTCTATTATACTATCCACTTTAGAAAGGGGGCATTTTATGTCAGAAATCATACTATCACACCAAAGGCCCCTCCCCAACCAATTTCAATGCACAAATTAGGAATAGTTAACAAGAAGCACTTGGTTTCTACTTTACGATATCCACAAGCGATTTTTTTTTCAACCGTTCGACGTTTAGGGACACTTACTCGAACCGTCTGCTTCGTATTGCCTCGTATTTCTCGTGTTTTTATCACTCTTCTATTTCATTACTCTGGCTGGCGGGTGGTCCGTAACTGAAAAATATATCACACTGATAGAAATGGAGAATATAGAGGGCGGACGGTTTCTGAAAAGGATTTTCTGCAGGACGAAGTACCACTCTGTCTGTATATACCTCTCATCTCTGATAGTAATTCTCGAGGACGAGGGGGAAAAACACACGTCAGCTACGTGAAATCGAGTGGACAGCTGTTGGCAGCGAACGGCAGGCCGCTGCTGGTCGTCGCATTTGCGGATGTCCCGTATTGTCTGTGTGTATGTGGATCTGTATACAATGGGCTGGATTTCTAGAATGATACCAGAGGATTAACTAATCTGTACATACGTACATACGCTGACACTTGAAACGGAGAAAAGATTCTCATACACGTGCACATTATTGGATATTTATTTCGAAGCTGCAGCTGTTTCCGCGTTATGAAATATTCGGTCAAATCTCTGAAGACGAATTCTATTAATGTTGAGAATAAAGTTTGCTTAAAAAAAAAAAAAAAAAAAAAAAAAAAAAAATGGTACTATTGTATTTAGATATTTAATTGTTTGCTTAAGTTAGTTCAGTGAACTAAACACCAATGTGATTATAGAATACGTGTACATATTCTTCTAGAGGATATATCAGTTTCTGACAGAGGGTTCGTTTTAGGAACAGGAAAACCTTTTTTTTTTTTTTTTTTTTTCGAAGCTTTAAAATGTTTATTTGAAATCTTGTGGGATATGTCGACACGATTTATTTATTTTTTGCTCTTCGTTATCGTCCTAACGTTCATTTAGGTGCCGAGTTTAGTTCAACATATCTGCAAAATATTATCCCGAATAAACGAAACACTTAGCCTACGCCACTTAAGCGCAGTCACATTTTAACGCTCTAAAAGATTTCATAATTTTTACCATTTCTCCAATCCGCTTTTAAAGCTGACCTGCTAATATATTACACAGTTGTGTGATACGATACCTTCATGGAATTTTATTTATTTATCAGTTTTTCAAACTTTTGTAATCTCTCACATTCATTAAAGGCAGAAACACATTCGTTCCATTAATTAATTTTAATATCGCAGACAGGGGACGTTTTAACTAACATTAGTTCAGCTTGAAAATCTTACTTTTCTCCAGGAACGATAAATTGCTCGTGTCTGTAGAAATGAAAAATATTCACCCGATTTAATCGCAGATTTAAAAATTCGATACACCACGATTCTGAGCGGAAAGAAATTTTTACCTTCTCGTTCTCCTTGCCTCTTTCGACTCCCTCCAACAAATTAACGTCGCAACGTTGCTATCGGAAACACGATTATTTATTGCCTCTGACGAACAAATATGTAAATGGAAATAAAGGTTTTACGATCAGATTACTGGCACAGTTATGTAAAATTGTATCGTTGAAGCAATAACAATGTGACACACGTACAATTTAACGTTTCCACGATAGTGTATTGAGGTTATCCGATAATAGCGGGGCTCGCGAATGCAGAAGCACAAATATGTTTTTGTATGCAACCGCAGCGTTGGAGTTTCTCATTGTGCCATTATTTGTTGTATGCAAAGTTTGTATTCCGTTCGACGATAATCTAATCAGTACCTGTCGCGATGAAGTACCACCAGAATTTGTTAATCTTCGTCCAGAGAAATTGCCAGTTGCATCTAATTACAACTTACTTTCCGCTACGATCGCAATTTTTATTACCCAATAAACGACTACTCTAACATGATCCTCACTAAATCACTATTTCCCACCATCTTGCCTCAACACTCCAGAGTTTCACACTCCTAGGATGAAATTAGGAAAAGTGGTCAGTCCGGTAGAAAGGACGAGTCGCACACATGCATACATTAAATGTATTAAAGCTGCAACGAAAATGAGCAATAAATATCGGGTCGACCCGTTTCCAGGTATTCCTAGCTCGAAATTTGCATCGAACGCGTGTAAACGTGCCGGGATTTCACTCACGACTCATGATAAGCAAGTGCCCGATAATGGCAATAAAGGTGGCAATTTGTCGCCACGCTTGAAAGAATAATTTTCACCCTGCAATCCAGCGGATATCGCGGGTCCTTGTTCTCCGCTACACACGACTCGCATAATAATCCCGCGAGTCCCGCTCTTAGCACGCACAAATTGCAACGTATCGGTCTACTCTAGCGATCGTTTCGAAAATTGCAACCTGCGCTCGAGACGGCCAGCAATTCCTCCACGCGCATAATAGTTTATTATCTACCCTGGAATGTCCCCGCTTTCATGAATTCCACGCCATTCGAAAGTCGCCACCCTTGGACCTTCTCCAGCTCTAACGAAGTCGCGCTTTACGACATTCTCGCGGGACCCATTAGAAACCGATACAAGGGGCGCAATTACGCTTTACGGCGTTGTTCGCGACAAATTCGGTGACTCGAGGAACGACTTGCTTCAATACAGATTTACATTATTCGTTAGCAATGTACGTTCGATTCTCTGTCTCTCTGTTTTTCGAAATGCTTGCGCATTTTAAGAGGATATTTTACTGGGTGTTTTTTAACTGGTAATCCAACAGGGACAGGTTGTGATTCTGCATGGAAAAATGAATGGGAAATGCGGATTGTGACTTTTTTATTCGTGCTTTCGTTTTCGGGAAATCGATTTTGAGGACTCGTCCGGTACGTAACGGAATAAAAATTGGCCGAGTGCGGTGATAAATATGGATGGCGGTCTTTGCGTAGGATTAAGTGGAAAATTTGTTTTTCCCAACGAGGCTTTGTTTTGCGGGGAAGTAGTATTGTAGTTGGAACTGATTTTTTTAATCAGGTTCAAAATCGATTTTCCCAACCGATGTTCCTTTTAGGAGTGTAGTATTTAAGCATCTATACATCAGAGTAGACATGCGTCGCCTATCGCCGACCACTACTACTAGGTGGGATATCTTCACGCCTCAATCGTTGACTCGCACTACTGGATTTCGATTAACCTTAGCGGCTTCAGCGTATGCTCCCGTGCTTTCTTCTTATTTTTTCATCTGCCTGTTGTTTCACAAACTCTGAACAGGAAAGTATAAGATTTCATAAGAAAATATCAAATTATCCTTAAAATGACTCTTAAAATTAAAAATCAATTATATCTCGTCAGATGCAATGTGAGCAGTGGAAAAACTTTCCCTTCACTATATACACAACACATTGTAACGTCTAGGAATTGCCCCGTCCTATTGGCGAATTAACCGTAATCCCTAAGGCCGGATACGCGCTATGGGACTAACTTTGCGGGTCGCGGGTGAATTGGCATTTGAAGGATCGATGAAGAAAAGGAGAAAGGGAGATGTGCGTTTTTCGTATTGGGACCGTGTCAGCCAGACTCTTATCAGTAGGTCTACAGCCGACGGACCCTGCCCTAGACACACACGGGGACTGAGAGAAAATAACGTGGAACTTGTATATATACGAACGAAGTTGGAAGTTAGGACTTGTGAGAAAGAGTTAGGAAGATTAGACCTCTAGCGGCGCTGGCGGGGACTAACCGGCGCAACCCATGGCGGGGCTCGGACCATAGACATATATAGACGGAGCGTGTCTGAGGGGGGTTGTAAGATTCGCGGTAAGGGGACTGTCATACAGGCAAATCGGGTAACTCCGTTCCTCCTCGGGGCTATTCGGAAATTCAATGACGTTATATATATCTATGAGGGATACTTAGTCGAAAAGGTTAGGTATACTTATACATAATTCAAAATTTCGTATATCATGCAGGTTATATATATAACAAAATTAGTAAATAGAATCAAGCTTTTTTTAAATAAAATCGTACTTATAGATATATGCAATAATAGTTATATTTTTAAAGATTTTGTAAGCTTAAAAGTTCATAAACATAATTAATATGCATAAATAATTATATAGTATAATATATATATATCGCTCATTTGCTGCGACATAACTGATGAAAAAAATAAATATTTTTATTATAAACATATTATCTATTCGATAATCAAGCAACACATTTGAATTTCTAAGATTATATTTATAATATATAAATTGTTGGTTATGTATGTATATTTATTTATTTACATGTGAAATCGAATACTATCATTATTTATATTTTCTTTCTCCAACTGTTCGCAGTTTTTATTTTTCCTGCGATTTGCACAACCGATTACTACGCAATAAGTCATTATTACACTCAATTAATATATGATTATATACAACGACCACTACGACGCTTTAGAACAGTAATAGTTGAGCAACAGTGGTTATGTTTCGAACATAGCCATTAATGCCGAACCGACAAGAACCGAATACATCCGAACCTAACTACCGAATTGCCTGTATGGTTTCTGCCTTTTCCCCTCCGATCTTACAGTCCCCTCGCCAACAGTCCTCTCTTCCGCTCCGTCTATATAAGTCTATGGCTCGGACGTCACAATCCTTTCGTGAGAAACGCATTTTAGGTGTTATTCCAGTATCATTTACACTACACCATACTCACTTGCACAAAATATGATATTTGCTACAGATTCAACACTTTTTCTGGTCATAGTTCAAAACGCCAAATATAGTAAAATTCGCTAGAGTTCCTCAATAATTTTGCAACGTCCATGGCAATTATTCCACACAGTGTCCCAATCCCTCCGCAAGACATTGTGTATGGAATTAAAACTGAGCAGAGAACGGGTCCCAGTAGCAACCAAGTGCGCGGGCCGCTGTTAAGCCTGCCCCGGTAGCCGGCAGAATTGTAAAAACACAAACCTTCCCGCGACCAAAAACAAGGAAGCCATTCGTAGTCGCTAATTTACAGTGTACTAGCCCCGCGCACGTCATACACGTATTCCTCTGTAGGTTTCTCCTGCCCTTCGCCCGTCCCTATCGCCTCCCGCCACGGTGACCAACCGCCCGACCATCCCTCACGCCCAATTCGGATTCATATGCAAATGCAAAAGAGGGGGCGCGAAAGGGACGGTCTCGTCTGCGGGCGGGGGAGGTGCGCTCGTGAGATTTCGGCGACGCGGAGGGTTTTTAGCGGGAACTGGTAATGCGGAAGGGCAGTTCCCAGCGGGTCGATCGATATGGACCCTGGACTGGCACACAGCGGCAAAGTGAACGAGTCGATAATCGATACCAGACCGGCCGCGCTTGATCCCCCAACCTTCGATGTTTCTACTCTTTCTCTGACCTTTCCTATTCGTCGCTCATTGTCCTCCCACGCTATACACCTCGCCGCAGAGAACAAACGAGCTCGTCCACCCCCTAGCCCTCCTCTTTTTTTCCAAGACATCGTGCAACTGCAACGGGATTTGCATAATTGCGAGCGATTGTTTGTCCCCGTATCATGGCCGCTACGTACACGCTCCGGGACCTCGGTGCGCTCCTCTGATCCTGATTCATATGCAAATGACGGGCTACACTGGCGCGCCGCAGCGCGGAATTGAAGACTGCCGCTTACTGGACCACACATTCACCCCTAATTCCCTTCATTCCGCCCGACCCCTCCCCGGGGCCATTTCCTCGTCTCTCTATCTGGATCCCAGCCCCACTACCTTTTTTCCTCAGCAGCGACGTTCCCCGGCAATCCCCACCGCGGGACTTCAATTATCGCGGAATCCCTCCTTCTTTGCAAGTTTCTTGCCCAGCCATCGACCCCGGTTCGAATAGATCACTTCGAACATTGAACGTGCCCGTGTCTGAGGCGCAAGTTTGACAGGTAGCCTTATTGGACTAATGTAACAGTCCGTCCCGGATGAAGCGGACGCTTTCCTTCCATATCACCCCACTTTGCATATATCCCTGTCTTCGTCATCTGTGGTTGGTAGTTCTATTGAATAAGTCTCGGAGGTTTTGACGGTTCTTTGTGTGGAACGGTTTGGGCGTGGATGGTCGAACTATGGGAGTGTGTAGGGTTTCCTAGGAGTAATCATGTCGTCGATGTGGGGAATATAAGTAACGCACGTGTTTCTGAGTTAACAGAAAAATATAGTAGATGTATTGGAATTATAGATTTTACACTCGTGCGCGATAAACCACGTGGCCACCATATCCAGCGCTTGAGAAGAACAGCAAAACCATAATAAAATTAGATGGCATTCTACGGCATACCATTGAAAGAAATCTCTTGACTAAATAAGAGAATAATTATAAAAATCTATCTCTGCAATCAACTCTTCAGATTAAACTGTTTTATTAAATTCCAAAAAATATAGTCTTTATCAACGCCACGATACAACCCTGTAATGTAGGGAAAGGAATACTTTTGGTATTATTTTACGGACAGTGCTGGGCCATGGTTTTCAAAGAAAGGTTTTTCGCGCAGATTTATTGTGGTGATCAATCACTGCAGATAGGGGCATTATAATCTTTCCGCGTCCCTTGCACGTGTACATATTGTAGATGATGCTAGATGCAATTGAGGACCTTGCAGCTAGAGGGGTGCAAGTGACGTGGCAACGTGAAATGTACGTAAAAAAATTCTACATCGTTTGGCGCGCATTTGATGCAAATTCGATAATAAATCAGCCGATTTCTTGCAAATTTTGGAATCTGCACCCATTAGCCTGCTGCAAGTCAGGGGCAGCTCTAGATTTGAAAAATTCGCTAAAATAGAAATAATAACTCATCAATTCAAGAAAATACATATTTTTCAGTTACTCTTCCCTTTTCAATGTTAAGTCAAAGCAAGAATTTTATGTACAGTTTTTTCAGTCCTCAATTACAATTTTGAAACGCAACACCTTAATCGTATGGTTTGGCAATGTCCTTTGCTACCAATAATTTCTCAAAGAGTGCCTACAATTCTCAGCCTATTTCCACTACTAAATATTAGACCATTTACGACTATAGTGTACGACGAATAGATACTTGTAAAACATTATATAAACCTCATGCACAGGTTTATAACTCTCCTTCGAGAGTTCTATTTAAGCTTAAATAATAAAAAATAAGCCGTTAATGAAAGCTAGGAGATTTGGCGTCTTAACCTGCAGGGTTTTACCGTTTGAACCACTCAGGATTTCCTCAAGTGCCTACCCTAAGTACCTACATCCCGTCAATACGAATTTGCTACGAGTTTCTTTTGCTCGAATACTCTTAATAAGCAATTTTAACGCTATTTCTCTAATCGCTTCCCTCTGACGTTCAAGTCCAAAGTGGCATCATAGAATTCATATCGATAAGAGCTTTGCCACGGTGTAGTAGAGGGATTGTGACAAATCATTCCACCGGCTTAACGCCCTGTGAACACTTGTTTTTAAATCACTTCGTATATTTTCTCGTTTCCTATCGCTCAAGGCTGTTTCATGAGCGTTCATTCCCGAGGCAGCGTGTCCTCGCGACGGGAACCAGCGATCCCCAGTGTATGCGAGCTGCTTTATCGGTGTTGAATCCGTGCAAGATCCTTCGCCGCGGAGCTAAATAACCCACTCCTTATTGTACTTTCTTAATTGCCTTATTTCCCACACGGCGCCACGGCGAATCTCGTTCCTAGACCACTGTGTAACTTTAAATGTTCCGGGTGCAAGCCTTCACCGAACACCTTCGCTCCATAGGTATTAGCGGTCGTAATTTCCGAATGCCCAGCCCGTTTCGCCGTGTATACGTGCCGTCCAACGCACCTCCGAACGTATTTACACGGCAAAGTTCGAAACCGGGACGAAACCCTCGATAATTAATGGTCCTACTGGAATCAGGAAGTTTGCAACCGGACTATTGGAAAATTATTGCCTTCGAATGGACAGGCGTATCGGCGGGCGAGTGTGTGCCGACTGCAATTTGGAAAAGCATCGGGGAACATTTGGACCGGGCAAGTGCATTTGCCAAATGCTTTTCCCGCTCTGCGCCCCCCTATTGTTTTGAGTTCGTAATAGTTGTGCCACATGGACGTTGTGAAATAGCTGTCTGTCCACATATACCAATTTTATTTACCCTACTAAAGATTAATTTCTCCGCGCGATATTAATCAACACTTCTTAGTCCTGTCAAAAGGCGCTGTGCCGAAATAAGTTTGACACGAATTCTTAAAATTGTATCAATCACATTGCTCTGAGAATTCTGGGTACTAGATTAAATTTGAGGAATTGAGAAGGGAATAAAACGTATATTATAATTCAAGCTAGTAATCTTATCAACTTCCGAATTCCTGGAATTCTATCAAATTTGACAGTGACGCAATCAATATTCCCAGTAGTGTACGTAGCACGCGCGGTGCCACGATTGCATTCGGTTCCATTTTAATAAATAACTTTTCAATAATTGGAAGTACGCACCTAGGGAAGACCGGGGCAAAGTGAACCTCGGGGTAAAATGAGCTTTCTTAATTTATTCTTTAACAATAGAATATATAATCAAATTTTGGTGACGTAATAAATGTGTGTAATACCACAATGATAATTATGCATATTCAGATATCGAAAAATGGAAATTCATTTGAAAAATTAAAAATGAAGTTTTGGAGACTTCCGATTGGTTTTCTTTTCAACTTAGCTTTTTGGATAAATAAGTCTTAAATGTGTTATTTTAACTCCAAATTTTTTCTGCGTGTTTATAAGAAGCTTATAAACATACGTGTACACGCGTTTGAGAAAACATTAATCCTAACATTATTAAATAATTAATTTTCCATTGAGTACATATTCGGGGTAAAGTGACCGGGGTAAATTGAGCTGCAAATGGCTGCAAAGGACAGATGCGCAAGTGATGTGCGCAATAGCCTAACCTGTCAGCTGGCTAGAAAGCCACGCGGCGTGGTGGAATAGAAACTAACCTCAAAAAAGTTTCCATAGTTTTTGACAACCACGGTGCAAAAAAGACAGAAGCTGCCGTGCTACACACGTCATCCCAGTGCAAGGGGTTAATAATTAGCTGTATTCTTAATTAAAGTTCTTATTTTGTTGCAGGTCATTTTACCCCGGATAGTAGCTCACTTTACCCCATATATGGGGTAAAGTGGTCGTTTTGGCTTTTTCTTTTCAAGTTGAATTTTAATATACTTTAAGTTTATTTTAAGTATTGCTATTCGTGATTTATCAATATTAATGTTCAAATTATATCATAAATCTATTTCCACACATTTTTATTGAGAGGGAAAAATTTTATTCGACTTCAAACTTTTTTCGCGTCACTTTGTCCCGGTCTCCCCTATACCCAAATTTAGAGTACAGATAACAAGCTGTCTACTCGCAATATTTTCGTTTCATTTAAATCTTTCCCGTCCGAAATCTCGGAGGAGAAATACAGCAGTGTTACCTGCTCCGTCGTTGACGAAGGGCTAACGAATGCAAAGTTTGCCATGATCCAAGGAAGATTTGTGAAAAAATTCGCGCAGGTCCCCGCGCAGTCCGATAATCGCGGTGACTGGTGCCATTTATCGAATTAACGAACTTCTAACGCGCGGTTCGCGTCTCTCCGCTACGTGTCCAGCATCTCTGCGGTCTCGATTAGCAAAAGCCACGTGAATAATATACGCTGGCCACACGATCCGACGATATCATCTGGGTTCTTTCAGCGCGCGAACGTCTGGCAAGAAGTCATCCGCGAAATTTCCGCGAACAAGAGAAACACGTTACACGAACACCGGCTGGCGATGGCGTCTCGCGGAATTCTCGCTGGGCGTCGTTCGACAAGTTATTCGCAAAGTCCCGAGTCACGTTGCGCAACTTGTGTAACGCGTTTCCGCATGCCTGTGGCCGACTTCATTCGCTTTGGCGGCGGTAATTAACGGCGTCGCTTTCAATGAACCACAGAATTCGCCTGTCGCCGCGCGTTCGCCTGAGATTTTTCACTTGCCGCGGCTCGAACTTCAACGAACAATTTAACTTGTGCCCCAAGTCCGCACGGCCACGTGGAGCGGGCCGGAGTTTGCGGGGGAAAAAAGCTGATGAAACGTGTCCCGAGCTGGAGTTCCGTCCGAAAGTTGGCCTCTGCCTGCGGATCCCCGCGGCTGTGTTTCCAGACGATTCCATTTTATCGCGGTACATTGTATTACTGTAGCACGATCAGTTTTGCAAGATCAAGATCACCTTTTTCCAGCATTCCAAGATTCTCGAGTCTCTTTCCGAGGGAAATTGCGTGAACACAGTGATGAACGGCCATATAGAAGAATGCCATAGTACCAAATATCAATTCACGTGTAAATTGAATAATTTCGAATAGCCTCTAAGTAAACTTCAGAAAATTAGACTTCAGTGTTGGGGAAAAGTGAAATAGAAATATATATTCTCTGAGTTACAAAAGAGGTGTACATATAACGTGTCTCGCTACTCGGCTCGACGCAGGCTGCCTGGGCCGCGCGGTTCTCCCGGCTTACCGCCTAGCAACTCTTCTCTGGCAACGGTGTGCCTTGCAGCGCTTTTCTGGCAACCCCGTGTCTGCCGCGACGCGAGCCCTACATCAGGAAATTCAGAAAATTTCAGAGAAACACACCGGCTTGAGACAATATTAAAAACAATCCACTTTTTTATGTAACAAATTAAAAACAACTCATAATGTTAGCTGTCATATTGAATTAATTTTAAAATTGTCACGAATGGCGGCAGACCTCGTGTACAAAATACCTGCCACGAATTGTTTCTCCTTCGAACACTCGAAAAATGGTTGTCCCCAATGCCTTTATTAATATTACTTACCCGCAAAAATTTGTTACACCCTCCCGAGAAATGCGACAAGCGCCACTTTCGTTATTCGCCATTTTTAATGGGGGGTGATTATAGACATCGGGGTTGGCGAAAATTTTGCCAGGAATTTAATCGACGTCACGACACGGCGGCGCAGCGAGCCGCGGCCAACTCCTCCTTACGCGTCGCGTTGTTATTGGAAAACAGCAATAATGAGGATCGGCCGAGAGCGCGGCTGCTGCTGGAATATACATTGTCGGGGGCTGGTAATGAGGCATGGCATCGTTTGGCCTCGTCGTTAAAGTCTCGAGGCACGCAAGTCGCGCCAGTGATTACCGCCAGCGGTCACAAGGTTGACTTGTGTGTCCACCGGGTAATCAGTAAAGCCCCGCAGGAGGGCATCGTGTGCGCGGCGCTGGACGGGCGAGACGGTGCACGCATCGATGGTGGCACGGTATTCGTACGCATCAGTAAGCCACGGTATTCGGGAATTCTGGGGGAACGAAAGGGAGTTACTCCGAGCCGAGATTAACCTTTCTAGACGGCGTGAGAAGAGATCACCTGAGCCGAGGGTTAATCGAGCGTATTTTCAATCGAATAGAGCCGTTCTGTAAAGCACTGCGATGGTCTTTAGAATTCCTCGCTCGCATGACATTCTTTGGGCTTCCGATGGTTTATTCATTGTTTCGCTTGGGATGATGTTCTTTAAAAATGTGTAGCAAATGGGGAGCAATAATAATCATGTGGATATTAATATTAGTAGTAATTTCCACGATTTATGCTGGAGTTTAATTAAATATAATGGGTAAGCTAGGAGGGGACATTTTTGTTTAGGAGCAGATAGTAAAAAAATTAAGTAACCATTCGAGTTCTAATTGGTAACATTAGGAAGGCCAGTTATCTGGCTATTACAGTTCGCGGTCATATTAAGCTTATTTATATAGGGTAAACCAAGCAGTGAATGACTGAATTGTTGAATTTATGGAATTATTAATATATTAATGTATAACAACAAAACAACTGTTGAAATGGCATTTAAATTTATTTCTCCTGAAATTTCTATAAAAATAATTATTCTTATCGTAATTTTTAAAAAATCAATTACAAAATGCAAAACGTGTAGAAGCCCAGTAAATGACCGCATTTTGATACATTCATGAAATACTTTTAATAAGAAGTGTACTTATTAATGTTTGCTTAATACGCGTAACTAAAAATATGGGATATTAAAAGTGCAACTACACTCCAATTATAAACATATAAATTTATAATTGACATTTCTTTGCCTAATGGATATTCGCTGGTATGCGGTCAATTACTGGTTGGTTTACCCTATTTGCATGTCTTAGTTTTCACTTTTCGAAGAAGTGTAAGTAGTTAATAATAATAATACTTGCATAGGGGACCGTATACATGGAACTTCTATAGTTGCATTATTAGCAGGAGTTTGTGATGCCGAAGAAACTACGACCACAAGCACTCAGAGTTACCTAATACCTTTCCATTACGGGTCCATTCTACTTTGCCGGTCGAAAGAGAGGCCTATTTTCATAAATTTTTTTTAGAACTAATGTATACGGGTTTCAATGTTCTTTTTTTTTTGTCAAATGTTTATCATTCCTTGCTGCATACAATAGTATTTTCCATGTTTCCAAAATATAGTTACAAATGTGTGGATTTAAATCGCAATGTTTGTGCCTGGAAGAAACTTTTTTAAAAAACCTCTCTAAATATCTTGTTTTTACTAAACAAACATGTTTTTTTAAATCTTATGTTAATAAATTTCATGTCCCGGAACAAGCCAAGCAATTAATTTCTTCGTAATTAAATGAAAAAGAACGAAAAGAAAGGCCGCCTACTTAGCTGCGATTCATCAGAAAATAATGTTTCATGAAACGTTTCCAAAGTAGATAATTGTTATTTTCAAGCGAACCTTCCATTCTTCTATCATAACAGTAATTTCAGTTTAGTACTCGTAACTTCTTATGTATTTCACTTTCTCAAATTATTCGCCCTCAAAAATTGTAATTTTATCTTAAAAACCCCCCGTTCGCTTCGTTGCCGATCGCATCGCGGTAGTTGCCGAGCAACGAACGATCCACGGAATTCGTAAATTCCGCGGTGGTCCGAAATAAAGTAAACAGAAGCGTCTGGCTGGGGGCAGAGGATTCGAAGTCGGGCGCAATAGGAAAATCTGGCCACCGTGCAATCTGCGGGGCGGCAGAAAGTTGCCGGAATTCCGAAAGTTTCCCCGGGAAATCGCAGTTCCGGAATTCATTTTAGCGGGAACGGGGGATGCCTATCCCGGCCAATAATGGAACACTCTTCTCATCACCTTTGGAGCTCGCTGGACGGGTCGCGGTAACGAGGATAATTTTTATTTCGTAAAGTTCCACTCTTTCCTCGCGGTCAGCCTGAAAGTTAGGGGTACCGCGCTTTCAATAGAATGATTACAGGGGCTGGGAGGGCCGGATGGAATCGAATTCGCTGGAGTTCCTAACGAGTCAACCGATTCCATGATACTATCCTGGATAGAGAAGCAGAGACCTGATAGGATCGAGTTCAATCTCCCATTTCCAGAGAGCCGCGACGCACGGACGTATTCTTCTGATATTTGCGACGCGGATGGTCCGGGGAATGGTCGAAATTTCGTTAACGGCCCTCGGCGCGATGGGATGTCGAACAAAGTTTCGATGATATTCAATGGTAACGAACGATTTACATATTCGCGTTTTATCTTATTTCCGCGTGCAAAAATATCATTCGGTTTGGGTAACGAAGTTCGGGCCGTTTGAACAGCCACCTTTGAAGAGCAATAAGCGTCGATCGTACGAGTGAAGGTTGAAGGCTCGTTAACCTTCGTTACGCATTTTCTATGTCGATGGAGGACGCTGTTGAGCTGCATTTCGGGAACAAATGCACCGAATAAGAAAAATTAATTTTGGCAACGAGAACATTTGTGGTTTCTTACGTGGGGTAGTCAGGGTGACGTTATTCGACGACCCTTTTCTCCAAAGTTTTTGCACGTCCGCTGTGACTCATGGGTAATCTATTATGGGGAAGATGCCGAGATCTTAAATTTGGGGCAGATTGACTTAAGGGGACATTCTACTCTCTCGGGCGAAAAATCGGTCACTTTTCGGTGATGGTTTTTATAATGAAGTAAACACTTAATGTTTTCGAATTTCTGGGGGTATATTTTACCACTCTGGAAATACAAGAAAAAATAATTGTTCTTTGTTTATTTCATTTGTTTACGCAAATATTTCGCAGTTAAGTTGGCGGCATCAGAATTGCTGGCGGTTGACATTTCGGACGACTGGATCATCGTAAACAAAAAAACCAAACGTATTTTTAATTCGCAGGAGTATGGTTATCGCGCTTACCACGAAAGAACAATTTTGGACCGAAATTATTAAAATGGCGGTCAATCAAAGTTGAAAGTACCGAAAAGGGCATTTCTTTTTTGTTTAATAGATATAAAATGTGAGAAAATATTAAAAAATCTTAAGATATTTGTGCTAAGCGGGAAAGCCACTAATGTGTAGAATAACATATTAAAATTTTGGATTAATTGGTCATGGAGTTTTTTTTTTTATCACATCCGCCAACCAAGAAAATGGTGTTTCGAGAAAAACGCATTTAAAGTTTTGAGAACCAGGCCGCTGACGCTACAAATAGGGTAATTGTGGGAGAGATGCCGCACTGGGAGAGACGCCGCACCTTCGGTATTTCAGGGTTATCGGTAATAAAATACAACACTGTCGATTTTATTTGCTTTAAGCTGCTAGTTTAGGTTAGATTAATAAGTGAGAACGTGTTTCCATTATTACTTTTAAAGATTTTCCTATTTTTCGAGGCAAGCCTACCGCACTTTGCCTCAATAGTTATACGTCGAGTTTATTTTTGCTATCGTAATAGTTAAAAATTCATAGCTTTTTGCATAGCTTTTTCATAGCTGCAACCTTCGTGATATAACTTGTGCAATACGTTAAAGTAACTCTGTGAAATATTTCTCGGCCAGAATAGGTCACATTCGACATAGCACTTCGAAATACGAAATTGCGGCGTCTCTCCCGGGCATTTGGGATAGATGCCGCACTTTTATGCGCACTGTATCGGAATGTACCTAAGTTGACTAGATGATGTTTTTAATGTTAAAAATACAAAGAAAGTGTTTTAAAACAGATACCGTGATATCTCAAGGCAAATTATTCATTTTTTCATGACAAATCTGATAATCCCAACATATTTGTGGGCTTTTTACTCTTTTTTCACATTTTATTTTTCTTTTATGTGTAATGAATGTGGAAGGAAGAAGAAAAGACAATTAAATTTAGAAAAGCAGAAATAATATCTCTACCTATTTATTTCTCCAATTTTATTATATTTTATAAGCGTATAAATTAAAAAGATGTTTCATTTTACTTTGGTTTTACTATTATTTTAAATAAAATGTTAAAATTAACAAGTTTAAAAGCAAAATTAAACGTTTTTCGAATTGCGGCACCACTCCCGCATGTGCGGCGTCTCTCCTAAAAAAGGATGTTTTTAGTTTCAATTTTTTACGGGTGACAAACATTAAAATTTTGATTTTCTTTAATGCTAGTAGTAGCACAAGATGTTCAACTAATAATATGTATCCTTGGAAAACATTTTCATTGCAAAATTTAGACACGGTGGCAATTTTGCGTAAGGTGCGGCAACTCTCCCACAATTACCCTACCTATAACATTGAAAATACATCGAATTTCGCTGCAAGAATTTAGGAGGATATTGTAGAAGGTGCATTCTTCCGAATTCAGCAAAAAAAAGAAATCGAAATTTTTGGGGCCGAGAGAGTAGAATGTCCCCTTAAGGGGTTAGGACACATTAACGGGCCAAGAAAGCAGACGATTTTTAGACGACGATAATAAGAAAAGTAAACAATCGATTAATATAAGGTTTTGTGTTTTAGTTCACTATATTATGAACTATAAGGAACGCATATAATATTTACAAAATAGCATTTGTATGCCGTGCAATGTCTCCATTTAAAATGTCCTTTTTTTCCGGATGGCCAACTGGTGGGCCGGATTCCGGGAAATCGGATGAACTGTAACAAAAATCCCAAAAATGTCATAAACTATAA
The DNA here is from genome assembly GCA_946251845.1 of Andrena fulva. NCBI lineage: Eukaryota > Metazoa > Arthropoda > Insecta > Hymenoptera > Andrenidae > Andrena > Andrena fulva. Next base: position 50,568,450 of record OX276329.1, on the reverse strand, counting down.
TATATATCCTAGGCATTGACGATCCAACATTTTAAATTTTTTAATTATTGTGCCAAATATAAACAAAAAGATCACACACTTTTGTCGAAATTTGATTATTATTTTTCAAACATCGGCTATTTTGTCAATTTTCACAAAAATTGAAATGTTGGATCGTCAATGCCTAGGATATATATTATAGTTTATGACATTTTTGGGGTTTTTGTTACAGTTCATTCAATTTCCCGGAATCCGGCCCACCAGTTGGCCATCCGGAAAAAAAGGACATTTTAAATGGAGACATTGCACGGCATACAAATGCTATTTTGTAAATATTATATGCGTTCCTTATAGTTCATAATATAGTGAACTAAAACACAAAACCTTATATTAATCGATTGTTTACTTTTCTTATTATCGTCGTCTAAAAATCGTCTGCTTTCTTGGCCCGTTACTGTGTCCTAACCCCTTAATATCACATATTTACAAGAAACGAGCATACAGAAATAAAACTCAGTTCATTTAATTATTACCATTTCATATTTTAAGAACTTATTAAATTTCTACATTAAAAAATTAAAACGAAATTATTATCGTTATTTGTTAATAATAGTTATTAGTTATTTCAAGATATGATGGTGTTTCAGTCCAACTAGGACATTAGTAAAGGAGGAATCAGGATTTGTGACTCGATTTTGGGTTAAGGGGGTATACCCGTTTGACAGTGTGAAAAAACGGATTTTGTATTTTTTACATATTTTCATAGATTGATGTTTTAGGAATATTATAAATCAAGTCCGATGTAAAAATTCGGAAGATTGACGAAGTTATAAGCATTTGAATGGAACAACCCAGGTACACGGGGCAGCGCAGCGCGGTGGCTCGACCGATCGCAGCGGAACTACATTTTTCATTACGGTGGTCTTTTTGACATATTTTCATAGATTGATGTTTTAGAAATATTATAAAACAAGTCCGATGTAAAAATTCGGAAAATTGACGAAGTTATAGGCATTTGAGTGAAGCAACACAGGTAGCACGGGGCGGCGCGCAGCGCGGCGGCTCGACCGATCGCAGCGCAACTACATTTTTCATTACGGTGGCCCTAAAAACTCGCGCTACGTTCAACCAATTCACTTCCAATTTTGCATGCAGAATCATAATAAGATTCCGCATCGTCCAACGAAGGCTTTTTTTATTCCGATTCCCCGTTTATTATTTATAAAGAAAAAAGGTGGATTTTTCTCTTAGAAAAATCTAACTTTACCTTTGATCTCTCACCATTTCTTTATTTTTCAAAATTTTCAAAATCGACTTCGTTGGACGATAGCTATTGACATACTTTATAAGAAAATTTTATTGTTTTTGATTTCAGACACGACATACAGCTGTTTTCAGGGCCACCGTTTAGCCGTCTAAAATCGAAAGACTTTCGGATGTGTATGCATAACTTCCCAAAAACAATAGTTTTTTAACTGAATCTTTTTTTTTGAGTAGTTCATAATACTATGTAAAGATAGTAAAAAAACGGGAAATCTGCATCGAACCGTTGACGTGTAAAAAAATCCACCAAATGTACACATTTTCCGAGGGTTCAAACGGGTATACCCCCTTAAGGGGCTGTTCCGGTCTGGAGCCCATAAAAATAGGTGATCTTTGGGAATTAATTACAGGGAAACTACTACGTATAATTTAATGTGACTTTTTGCATTGCTTTAAGGATGTCTTAAACTGTAGAAACATATTTTTTGTTTCACGTATTCTTCAAAGATTAAACACTCGAAAAATAAATAAAAATAATCGATGTTTAAACCGGAACATCCCCTTAAATCACCCAATTTCCGTGCAACAGTTAAATAAGTAAAATATGTTACACGTAAGGGATTTTCTCTAAGTAATAACTCAAGGTTCTTCTTTGATTATAACAGTGATAATTCATAGTTGCTAATTTTTGAGAATCCTGACAAATCCTAAAGCATACTTCCCTAGCGAAAGCGTTAACAAAACAACGAGGATAAATAATAATTCAAACACTAATAAACACTGATCCAAATCGCGATCTCCCTCCCGTTGGTAATTGACTGTCAGCCGTTGACAAACCGACCAGCCACGAAGAAGCAGAATACCAAAGAGAGAGCACCGACGGTCCGCTAAGAGTCTGCCGATTAATTCGCGCGATCCAACTTCTGCTATTTACCGAGCCATGCGCGGGGAGAATCTATCTATTATACTATCGAGCCGAGCGACCGGGAAGCTCTGCTGCTTTTCACGGTTACGAGCTTAGAAGCCGTAAGTGATATAGTGCCGATAATATACAGCGCGCAGAGATCGAAACGGCGAATCGGCCGCAGTATCAACAAGGCGTTACAGCCGCGGGCTGAAACTCGATAAGGATGTAAACGTTTTAACTTCCGCGCCGCTCGCCATTATTCATCCAATTCAGCCCGGCTCGATGGCTGGCCGATACCTGGCGAAACTACACACTTCCTGAGCAACTTTAGGCTGGCGGAGTAAGTAGTAAACACGATTCGTTCGTCTATTTGTGGGGGCCTATAGTGGCCAGGACTAAAGTGGCCGTGCTATCGAAGGCGATCTCGAACGTCTGTTTATACGGTAACCGCGCTATCAGATACAGAGTGGATTACGAGGTCGGTATCGTGTACTTAATCTTACATCGGTATCCGCGGGTCCATTTGTATCGCTTGTACCTGCGTAGCCAGCCCCAGCTCGCATTCTGCGCTCTTGTCTCCGTCTTTTCTGCAACATCATTTTTCCCGCCGCTAAAACCGAGCTGGGCTGAGAATAGCCGGCGGCGCGTGATCCTCGGCGCAACGGAGGCGTAGTGAATTTTTCTCATCGAAAGGATGTGGGAATTATCTCTTCCTTCGCGGCGAAATTCATTTCGAATGTCAGTTGGAATATTCTGCGTTTAAGGGGTAAAACCACTCTAGAGGCAGAAAAAAGACCTAAATTTGACAATTTATTTTCGGAGTATAACAAACGAAATAGAATTTCTTTTCAGAGGGTTTACTTAACACATATTGAAGTACGGAAAACAATTTTTTTTATTGTCATTTTCATACAAAATGGCGGCGACAGAGCCCGTCGTCGAAACCACTTCTTTCAAACTGGGAGGACGGACTTCTCGGAGACTATTGCATGGATCGATTTGAAATTTTTACAGTAGCTTCACAACAATATTCTCTTTGGAAGTACGTAGCCGTTTTTTGATTGAATGTAAACTTTTTTTTACAAACAATTTAATGCTCATGCTTAGGGCAAAAAATCGATTAATTTCTTAAAAAGTGCACCACTTCCACAAAAATTGATTAAACCCCCCCCCCCCCTACATACTTCCAAAGCCAATTGTACATAGCTTATAATTTTTTTTTATTTTTTGTTCCCGGACTCATACATGCCGAGAAATCCGTCCTCCCGTGGCGGTGTTTTCAAAAAAGCTGTTTTCGACGACGGGCTCTGTCGCCGCCATTTTGCATGAAAATGACAATAAAAAAATTGTTTTTCGTACTTCAATATGTGTTAAATAAACCCTCTGAAAAGAAATTTTATTCCGTTTGTCATACTCCCAAAATAAATTATCAAATTTAGGTCTTTTTTTCTGCCTCTAGAGTGGTTTTACCCCTTAATAGGCTTTTCATGCATCGGCAGTGGTATAAGTTTACATTGTTGTTCGTGTAGTTTTTAAAGTCTCAGTGTTTTTTAGAGACGGTTCCTCGTCCCTTGATTCCTCGCACTCGCCATCCTCAATACCCATTGCTTTTACGAGCTCGCTATATTTCTTTTATCCAGTATACTCTATGTGACCGTGGAACGGAGGCTATATCCAGAATGACCACTTGAAAGTGCACTAAGCACCAAGAATGCGATCTCGTTTCATGTCGAGTAGGGTGTTCTTTGCAGCACTGTACCGAATTGGGCACTGCTGGGTGTATTATGTTGACACAAGTACCTAAGGCGAGGGTGTTTCGCATTATTTAACATACCAGGCGTAGTGAATAAGTGAAATTTGTTTCTATGCACTTACCTTTGAATATAATCGATTTAAATTGAACTGTAGATATTAGGATAGTTTATTTCCCACAATAATCGCCTTCTGCTTTGACATACTCGTCTTAGCAATGCAGAACCTTCCTGCACCTCCTCGTATTACCCCAATTTTAAATAAAAAAAAATTATCAAAAAAATATAATGTAATGTTTATGATTTTTGGTTTGGTTATGTACGTGAATTTATTTTTTTGTGAGTTTTGGAGTGGACTATTTATGTATTTGGTTCGATACATTTTAGGATAATAATTTATATTGACTGTGTTAGAATTAGTTTTTTAAGTTGTTTTAATTATTTCTTCAATAGTTTTATTATAGTAAATAGAGTATATAATGGGGGATAAGGCTATTGATCGGTTGAAATGTTTCATTTTTTTTTTTGATTTTGGAACCAAATATTTTGGGAATTCTTTTGGGGTGAGATGGGCTAGGTTTAATTTCTTACTGCTTAGTTATTTATTATCAAAGAGATGTCTCTTATAATTCTGGCACATTAACTATTTTATGTAATCGTTTAGGAGATATTGGTTTATTAATGTGGATTTGTTTTGGTTCTTTTGTTGGATCTTGGAATTTCATGGCGTATATATTTAATAATTATATGTTATTATTTATTTTAATGGCTATATTTACTAAAAGTGCGCAGATACTACTTTCTTCACTTGTTCATTCTTCAACTTTAGTAACCGCGGGGGTTTATTTAATAATTCGATGTAACGAAGTGTTAATTTTTGTCGACATTAGGAATAATTGATCAAAATCCAATTTTCACACAATGTCCCCTGAATTTTTAAGTTTCCCTAAAACGTATTTAAATCACTAAATAATTCAGTAGAAGTGTCCAAAACACAGCTTTCCCTAGTAAAGGTACATTACATAGTCCAATACCGTTGCCCAATAAGCGTCCATCCGAACGAATGGCAATCCAAACAGCCGCGAATGAATCATAATTAAGAAGCAATTAGCGAAATACGCGGCAGCCCCTATCCAACCGGTGGCCATTCGCAAACACCAGACAAAGCGGACAGTGTCTCTAATCGGGCAAGGCTCGCGGAAATACATCCATTGTGCTGAAAGCAGCAAGATAAGGTCGAGGAATAATACGGCGGTCGTGTATGACCTAACGCTAATTTCCTTGGCCGGCCAGGATCCGAATAACCGTGTAAATCCACCGGGTCAGATTTTCCAACGGGGCCCCGCTAAGTCGTGGATGGGTGCATTAATTCTCCTTAAGCCCGGCGTTTATATTAATACCCGGCAATTAATAACGGTTAAAAGGCGTTTGTCCGCGTGAATTGCCTCTGGTGGAGCCCTGGCTCTTTCCCGGTGTTGCCATGGGTACAGTGTCCTGGCCAGAAACGTACGAAAGAGGAGCGTTAAATTATACAAGATGCGACGTGATTCGTGACGCCAGGCGAGCGGTGGCGGTTTTTCGGGCAGTGTGTAAAAAAAAAATGGGCAGGGTGAAAAGGTTGGCTGTTGGTGCTTTCTAAATTATGACGATTTAGTTGGCGGAACTGTGACAGACGTGGGTCACCGTCTGGGTGGGGACTTTTTGGACGCAACAGACTTTTAACACTTTGCACTCTAAGTGTGGCTGTAAGATACATCATAGGTTCAATTAATAATGAAAGGTAGCACGGGCGTCCGGAGGCGGGTGCAAAAGGGGCTGTTGCCCTCCTGGCTTTTGAGAAAAAAATCGCTTATTTTTCAAAACTGATTTTATTAATCATGCTTAATACTTAATACTTAATTCGAATACTTAATTCGAATACTTACTTCGAATAATTAATTCGAATACTTAATTCGAATACTTAATTCAAATACTTAAATATTCGAATAGTATTCGAATACTTGGAATACTTTAACTATTCGAATATTTAAGTATTCGAATAATTAATTCGAATACTTAATTCGAATACTTAATTCGAATAGTTAATTCGAATACGTAATTCGAATAGTATTCGAATACTTGGTATACTTTAACCATTCGAATATTTAAGTATTCCAATAGTTAATTCGAATACTTAATTCGATTACTTAAATATTCAAATGGTATTCGAATACTTGGAATACTTTAACTATTCGAATATTTTAATTTTCGAATAGTTAATTCGAATACTTAATTCGAATACGTAATTCGAATACGTAATTCGAATACTTAAGTCGAATACTTAATTCGAATACTTAAATATTCAAATGGTATTCGAATACTTGGAATACTTTAACTATTCGAATATTTTAATTTTCGAATAGTTAATTCGAATACTTAATTCGAATACGTAATTCGAATACGTAATTCGAATACTTAAGTCGAATACTTAATTCGAATACTTAAATATTCAAATGGTATTCGAATACTTGGAATACTTTAACTATTCGAATATTTAAGTATTCGAATAGTTAATTCGAATACTTAATTCGAATACTTAGTTCGAATAGTTAATTCGAATACTTAATTCGAATCCTTAAATATTCGAATGGTATTCGAATACTTGGAATACTTTAACTATTCGAGTATTTAAGTATTCAAATACTATAGATGGGATAATCTCATGCGTTAGATATTTCCCCCCTGCTTTTCAGTTTACGATTGTTCCTACGCCAAAGCGAAAGGAGCGGAAAGTTTGATATTACTGTATTACCATCCCCAAATGACACTGCAGTTGCTCAGAAACAGTCCCCAGACTAGTACGTGTATCTTCCTGTACGCAGTATGCAAATAATCCCTTTGTCCTTCGTATGTAAAGTGCAATAAATTAGTGGGCACGATGATCCTCGAAATGCATACCGCCTGTGTATACGTGATTCTTGCTTTTGTAGCTCACTCGGCGTACACTTTACAAAGTGTGACAAAGGACTATGCAGAATTGTACGAAATGTATACAGGATAACAGTAGTGCGTGTTCTGTTGCGAACACACGTTTATTCACGTTTGTTACTGGAGAAATAGTATTACGAGTCATACTTAATTAGGACGCTGTGAGAGGTAGCAATGCAGAATTCTAAAATTCCTGAGTTTTCCTGTTGGTAGAAATTTTAAAGATTTCTGGCGTGGAATAACAGGACCCGTTTGAAGTTTCAAGTGAGTATATTTCTCTTCATCCCTGAAAAAGTTCCGAGAAACCACTTACCTTCAATTATTCGTGCAATTCACCAGTCGATGAATTTTCATTTAAAACAGTTTCTTCCTCGCCTATTGCATATTTGGACCAGAAACGAAAAATACGAACAATAAATTCTTATTTACACCTCAATCTCGCAATACAGTAGAGCCGTCCCTTATCCGAATACCCTAATATCCAAACGATTTATTACCCGTATAGAGCAACAGATGCCTTCTCCCGTTTTCTTCAGCTCCGTTTAAATAAACAAACTTCAGTATCAGAAAAGTGATTATTCTATTATCCAAAAATTCCTTTATCCGAACACTACTGTCTCCCTATTAATTCCGATACGGGAAGCTCCACTGTATCTAATAACAAAGTAACCTCACCCTCAAAACCACGAAAACTTAATACACAAAACCTGTTAAAATTGATTCAACCACCTAATCCGTCTCTCCGAGCATTCAGCAAACCCTCCCCAGATTTAAACCCCCCGGAACCCCCTGAAATCGCTCCGAACCGTCCGCGCGTCTCCGTCAACCGAGCAAGGGCGCGAAAGATCTAATCGAGCATAAGAGATATGTAATCCGCGAGTGGTTGGCGCGCACGCGACCACCCCTCATTTTCATTCATCTTCTTCACTTTCGCCGGTGCGTCGCATTAACGCACGCAATAATTACGGCCATTATCCCGCGCTCTCTCGCGGTAAATTCGCAGCGACGTCTCGGCCGGGCCTCGTAGCGCCGCTCGCTGCCGGTTTTTTAACGCTGTATTAACGTATTCGCGTGCCAAGAGCCGAGGGGAGTCTGGCTGTGTACTCTACGGGCGCCTGGTGTATGCCCCGACTCGACTTGACTCCGACAAACCCCTCTGCCTACGGAACTTTTGACATGCGTGTATTTACCAACCGCACGGGCCTCGGTGGTTGGTAAATTGCATATCCCAATGTACGCGCAAGGGTCATACATGCCCGCCGGTGTGTATCGAGTTATCCCAGTTCCGAGCCATAGACCAGCCGCGGTTTGCCTGCTACCGCATAGTTCGCAATGCTTCTAATTCTGCCTGCCTCTCCTCACTTGTCTCCCCGCCTCCGTTTACCCGACTCATTTCCCTCCCTCCCCGTCGCCCGCTACATCTCTTTCCTCCCCCGTGCGTCGTTTTTTTCCTTTTGATGAGGCTACGCCAAGGATGGGGTCCGGGCAGATGGACTCCTCGATTGCATCGTGCTGTGAGCAGCACGGCGCGCGGCGGGTTGCTCGAGGGATCCTCGCCGCCAAAACGAGTGCTGACGGATCGGTGGCTCGGAATTGGCAAATTTCTGGATATGGAAATTTGGTCTGGTGAATGGAGGTCGGCTATTTTGGACGGAGTGCTGACTTAATTTAATGGAACAGGGATATTGGACTGGTGGTAGTGGTGGATCGAGAGACAGAGATTTTTAGCGGGAACTTGAAGGAGAATGTTAAGGGCGGAAATTGGATTTTGATATTTGTAAAGAGAAGCTTGAGGAGAAGGAATGGAGGGAGGTGGATGAAGCAGGATGGAAGAGTGTTGAATAGGGTGGATCGATTTTTTTTTTTAATTATTCGTGACTTCTAATAGTTGGCAAAGGGTGGCTTTTATAGTTTTATTTAAGGGGTAGGCCTACGTAGAACGGTCAAAATATCATGCTTCTTTGATAAACTTTTATTATTAACCCTTCGTGGTCGCACGGGGTGTGTCGCACCCCAAGAGCAATTTTCGACTTGAAATGTCGCACCCTTACGTCTTCCAAAGGGGATTTATCAATTATCACAAAAAAATAAAAAAAAATTTCCTGTCCGTACTGAATATTCTACATAAAATGGCATTAATCGTGCAAGGTGTTCTCTAGATAGCTGTTTCGGATTTTATGTAATGTTAGTATAAACATACCACTTGTGTTCTGAAATTCGATGAGGCATAAATTTCGCAACATACAAATATTTCCCAGCGCGTATCCATATTTTGCATAATAAAGGCAACAGGGCGGACAATATTGTCCATTAGGAATATTTTAAAACACGATGCAGCCCGTCGAGACAAACATCCTATGAATTTGAAATAATTTTATTGACCATTAAAAACGGCGTGCGTATACCGGCAAACATTTATCGGCCGTTTTACCCATTATTATTTGGAATATTTGTAAACATCGTTGCAGTGAGTTATTGGTGCAGATTTTTTAACGATTCCGTGTAAAATTTTTATTTTTATACGAAGATTGGAAATTATTTGCTAAATCAGTGTCTCCGCGGTCATTATGGTAACTATAACAAACGTATGTGACTCGTATATTTCCGAGTGGTTAACGCGAGAACAGGGGAAACGTTCAGACGCGAAAATTCAACGTTTCATACGATTTTCCTGCAGAACTGCTGGGAGGAATTGTTCGTGGCCACCAGCGGCGGCTGCGATTTAGGTACACAGTCCTAGGTAAAACGTTCCACTCCAGTAACTCAGCGACATTCGTATTAAGTTGTTGCATACGAAATGGCGAATCTTTCAGCGAAACTGGATTAACGTAATTAAAAGTAAATATTACTTCCGTAATGCCTGCAGACCATTCTTAGCTGCAATTTATATTAAATGCTCTTCGTTTTATTTAATAAATAAATAGTAATTCTTTTTTACGTTGATAGCGATATTAGATTGTAGAAATATATTTGAATACACAGTTCTTTGAAAATTAGCCAGTTTAAGGCACAACTTAATACTTCCTATTCGTGTGACTTTTACTTCAGCTTTCCCCAGATGATATTCGCTTGCCTGAAACTATGTATGTAGTTGGGGAGCAGCAGGAGCACGATGCACCACGTTATCATTCAGCATGCCTTTCCACGTGGTACATAATAATGATACAGCATACTGTGCGCCGTGAAATACATAGTACGTTCACGACCGAGTATGAATATTGCAATTTCGCCCGGTAATTTTTCTTAATTTATTAAATTGCTCGGCCGGTATTTCCGTAGCGGAAACCCGTACTCGGTAATAAGTGACGCTTCTCCGAAATCGTGCGTTTCGCGATGAAAAGGGCCTCTAATAAACGATACGGGTCGTCCGCGATTTAATCCCTGCCTCGATATTAGCCGAGCACGTCAGCTGTGATTACTTATGTATACACGTGTAGCAGGCATGCTCGGAGTAAGCACAAATGAATTCCGAAGGTATGTTTGGCTCAGGAACATTATATTGACCCCAGACTAAACTTGTGTAACGAAGTTATTTTTCTGTGAGCGGTTTCCTCTCCCTGATTACGTTAGCCTGGAATTATTTTGCAACCATTTATCGCAACAGAAAAACGTTTAATATACCAGTGCACACGTTTCGTTGCTGATTTTCCAGCTTACTGTTGTTTATATCACTGAAGGCAGTGTGTGGGTGGTTTTAGTTAGATTAGAGAAATTCCGCGCGATAGCAAAATCGATCATGCTTTCGACTTGGTGTCAGGGATTTCGATGAAATTAGGGAGGGTTTAAGTCATCACTTCGCAGGCCCCGAATTTGTTTAAAAATTAGGGCGGACCGCCATACTTCTTGCATTACGGATTTGTTTCCTCTTTCACTTTAATTAAGAAGAATTGACCTTGCCGAAGAAACTAACCAGTATACATACAGTTCTCAGCTGAAAATCTGTAAGCCCCTCATTTCATATTTTACATAATTTTTTGAGTTAAAAAACATAGCAAAATGTGTTCTTATGCATCTTTCAACAAGTTGCAGTATTTTTAATTAATTTTTAATAATGAATAATTACCCCTAACTTAATAGAACTCCTATATTCATCATCACAAATTAATAAAAAAAAACATTTAAAGATGCCCAAAAACATGGTCCAAATTTCAGACGAATGGAATCGCTAGTTTCTACCAAAAAAAAATCCCCAATTTTGCTATGCTTTTAGCTCCCAAAGTAGGGTTCCGCCTTTGCATACTTGAGCACACAATTCGATCGTCTCATCTAATAACATCGAGTGCAAGTTCGGGTAGAGTCGAGTAACCCAAGCAATGCAAAAGAAAGTAGCAAGCAAATCTCCCTTTACTAAAACAAATCCATTATACCACAGGTTCGCCCGAAGTAGCCGCTCGTACATCCTCTTTAATCCTCCTGCGCTGCATCTGATCCGCGATTAAGACCCTCCCCTTTCCTCGATCACGCTTGCCAAAAGAATCAGCAGGAACGCGCGTCACGATTGACCGTTGCGATTTCGTACAGCCTCTGCGATCCCCGCGGTTCGTCCACGGGGCTGCCGAGAAATGAATTCGCCGGCACAGCGTAGCGGCCTGCGCGGCTCAGGAATATTCAAATGATGAGGAAACCGTCATGGATTAGACGTTACGGTTAATTATGCACGCGGTGGAGGCCAGATCATCGCCGGCCGCTCGGTTATCCGGCGATCTTCCGTCGATTCCGAGCAACCGCAAATTTCACCTCTTTCCCCCGTCGGCCACGTGTTTCGGAAATCGACGAGGAATGCGCCGATAACGTCCGACCGCCAATTCGGCACGGCTTACGTGCTTCCTGTAATCGGCTAGCGGTTGGCGTCAGCGCAAAAACGATAATATCACGGGGGAAACAGTGGCGAAGGTGGGACAAGAATGTCCCTCCTCCCTGAGCTTGCCACCTGGATCGAGCGTTACACTTAATTACATCTACCTCGCGCGGCACGTCTCGACGGTCTCATGGCGGCGCAAGTGGTGAACGCTTCGCTACGTACCGAGGATATTAATACGATGACGGTGGTCTTCCTGTTGCGCCTCTCTTTTCGCCTCTTCAACGCGACGCCCTCGTTCCGAGGAACTGGTTGCCGGCTACGTTTCTGTCATCCGCGGGCAAGGGCTATCCTGATCGACTGGTCGGACCATTATACAGCTTACCGCGGTATTCACGTGTCTGGGATGTGGAGAAGCTGGGGAATGTAGTGGGGATGAAGAAAATGCGAGTTTAATTGCGAGAGAGGGTTGGAGGCTCTATGCTGGCGGGGGAAGGACAGTGTTAAGTTGACAGAGTGACTGCGGATGGAAATAGATTTTCATTATTATATATCGTTCGAAAGCTCTCGCGAAAGGGAATCAAATGGCACCACTTCGGCCCGGAAAGTGGATGGTGGAAGTACGAGGATACTTCAAAGGTGCACTTCAGTGCGAAAGCAACGATATCCTTGAAGGTTTCTCGCCACTGTGTTCCTGCCATGTGTGGTGATGAAAGAAGGAGGTGCGCATGTGTGACCGGCGATTAGAGGAAGTGGTCTAAATAGGGGATGGCACTTTTATTTACCAAATGATAGATCTAATTAAAACAAGTAATTTTCGTCTCGAAACTTCTTTCTATCACAAGTTTCTATCACGAGTTATAACACAAAATCGGGAAATAGCCAAATTTTCAGGGGTTAATTTCACCCCCTTCGAGTGAATTTGGGTGGCAAACAAAAATTGCGTTGTAACCAGTAGGAAATCCCCTACATATTCGCAAAGTTTCAGAATTTTCTGAATTTTCGATACAGCGAAACACCCACTATGACCCAATACTCCAACTATCCCATATCTAGACCCTAGCCTATATTCGCACCACTTCCTCTAACAACGGAGCCGAAGAATATTTCGCAATTGGAAGAACAATTGAAATGTCGCAGCCATTTGCACTGAAGCGAACCTACACGAAACAGGCATCGCGCATTTACTTTCACAGCCGCTGTAGATTCCCTAAATTCCGGGCCACCCCGCACGCGCATTAGACACAAAAGCGTCCATACGACCGATGTCTGGATCATCGTGTGTACATACCTACGCATACATATATGCAGCGGGCGGAATATTGATTCGATTGAAAATCACCAGGCGCAAAGAGATAACGGCAATAATTCCCAAACGCCGTTTCGTTATTCCCCCTTTTATATTGAAAGCATTGTCCGATATGGTGCCTCCGCCTCTCCACACCTCGATTTCCCGTTTTGTTCCAGTTTCGCGCCTTTTCATTCGCCCGAACGCGGTCCCCGTCCATCCCCCGCTGCCCGGGCGCCGTTCGACTTTTGCCCCGGCAGAAGATCGGACAAATTAATGCGTCAGATGGCTGCACGTAGCGCTGACAACGGGTAGGGGACGCTGGAAACGGTGCGTCCGCCGCACAGCTCCGTCTCGTGTATGAGATAGATAACATCTTCTTGGGGGGCTAAGTGCACCCGCATCCCTGCGTCGCGGCACCGTGATGTCCCATGGCCCCAATGACCCCATCTTCTCCGCGGTTCTGCCCTCTCCCGCCCTTCCGATCGGTTGTGTTATCTTCTTTCGCCTTCATATTCCGCCACCGCGTTGAGTCCCTCTACGGTGCTTCCAGCTCCTTGCTCCGCTGCCTCTGCGTATCGCGCCTGTTTCTCCGCCGCGGTTCCGCGCCCGCACGCAGCCGAGACGGCCAGGCGGCTGTGAGTTTTTCACGGCCGATCGCATAGGCGTGACCGCTCGGTCCTGCGGGCGCGGAAAGCGCGCCGAACAGGATGGAGGAGCGGTGGCGGGAAGTTCGCGCCGGCCGCAAGTCAAAGGCGGGCTCCTCGGGTTCCTAGCCGCAACAGAACGTTTCAATCGGGGGCCGTGAGAGTCTTGGGGGGCCCGCCGAGCGTGATCTAAATCGATGCCCAAGTTCACGGAGTTCGGCGAAATCTTCCGGTCTTGGCTGGCGGCGAGGCGGGAATTCCTTGGAGCGGCCACGGAGATGATAATCGAACCTCCGTGGCGCAATTACCTTTGTCTGCAGCCCCTTTTGATGAGACGTCCTGATTTATTGCGCGCCGTTTGTACGCGCTGAAGGGAAACGTTGAAGAATCGACGGCTGTTGTTTGTTTTGTGAGCCGCGCATTTGTGCGGTGTCTATTAAGTTCGTTTCTTGGGCTTCGTAGCCTCGCTCGGATTAGGCAAGTTGCTTGAATGCGAGCGGCTTGAAGTCTTGCAGTTTGACTGATGAGAGGGAGGCGTTGGTTGGGATACTTCAGGCGGTCTGTTTAGTTTAGAGGGGAATAGGAGTAGGAATAGGTAACTTATGCTCTGTCATTTCAGAAGGAACCTGCGCATAGACCTGTTCCGCGCTACTATTGGCTATACCCCAACCAACGCTCCCTCGGAGCCAATGAGCTCATTTTACATGCGTGAATGGGTTCCTTCTTGTATGACAGGGAATATTGTTCGGAATTATAACGTTGTGAACAATCCACATTTCATGATAGAAATCCCTGAGCTTTTCAAAATACGTGACGTGAAGTGAATATCGTATACTTTAGGGGAGAAATCCTATTTTTGGGGCTAAAAACGTAGCAAAATTTGGGAATTCTTTTGTTTAAGAAACTAGCGATTCGATTCATCTGAAATTTGCACCATGTTTTTATGCATTTTCGAAGAAGTTGCATAAAAATTTTTTTGTTCTTATTAAAACCCGACTGTCCCATATTCTACAACGTTCAAAGTGTATACTATAATTTTTGTGCCTCGATTAGACCTATACAGTTCGTACGGTAACTGGCACGGTCCTTTTCACTATTCGGGCCCAAACTGGTACCATCGAATAATTAAGTGAATCACACAAAATTTGGTATACAGGGGTTTTTTGAGTTGCTGAACCGATTCCGGGGGTAACTTTTTTCATCTGACACCCCCAACCCCTAAAAAAATAGAATTTAGGGGTGAGTTTGTCAATTCTTTACTAAACCTTTTTTTATTTGTGAAGTTTTCTTGTCTATAATTCGATTGCAGCAGTTACTTTTTTCAATGCCACCCCCAACCCCTGAAAAATAAGGGTTTAGGGGTTTAATTTTTTAGTTTTTTATTTTCTACCAAAAAGTTTCGAATAATTTTATACCTGAATTCTTCATCCATAAATTCCACCGCAAGTGCTTTTTTTTGATCCGCGATCCCAAAAACCCCTATATACAATTTTTCTATATCCCGATAGTATTTTAATATTTGGCGGCCATTTTGGTTCGCCATTTTGAGTCTGCTATATTGAAATTTAAAATTCCAATGCTAAATTCAGATTCAGCGACCCCAAAAACCCCTATATACAATTTTTCTATATCCCGATAGTATTTTAATATTTGGCGGCCATTTTGGTTCGCCATTTTGAGTCTGCTATATTGAAATTTAAAATTCCAATGCTAAATTCAGATTCAGCGACCCCAAAAACCCCTATATACAATTTTTCTATATCCCGATAGTATTTTAATATTTGGCGGCCATTTTGGTTCGCCATTTTGAGTCTGCTATATTGAAATTTAAAATTCCAATGCTAAATTCAGATTCAGCGACCCCAAAAACCCCTATATACAATTTTTCTATATCCCGATAATATAATATAATATATATTATATATATAATATTATATATATATATATAAAAAAATATAAAAAAAAAAAAAAAATCGTATGAAAAACAAAAAAGTTATTCCATTTGATCATATATGATACATTGCCAGAATTGGCCAGATTTTTGTTTGATCATATATGATACAGTGCCAGTTAACCGGTTAAAAATCGGCCGGCTCTATTGGACCCAGTGTTGACCACCGTGGAACTTCACCGAAGTGTGACCACGAAGGATTAATAAAAGAATTTAAAAAAACATTCTTCAAAATTTTAATCGTAGGACTTCCTTGTCACCCATGTACTTTACAAAATTTTTATTAATTTCTCATAAGAACTAAGCGATAGCCTCCTGGTTGCAGGTGGGTCCCCTTCATCCCCTCGCAGCCAATATTCTCAAACCCAGTCCGCCGCTGACTACGTTCACGAAACCGACATAGGATCAAGCTACACCGAGCGAACTTCACTCCGTCACGCCGTTTCCCCCTCGACCTACCCGTCTCAACATACGATCGACTGTAACGCTCGAACTGGATCCAATTAAAATGAATCGTTCCGGGCCGAAGACGCGAACGCGTCGCACCTCGCCCCGCGTGTCATACCCCGTCAGCCCCAGATTTAACACGAGCAACAACGATGCAGCTGGATCGATTCGCATGATAAGGCGCCGCCTTATGTTCGGAATCCGAGCCGATACGAGGAACAGGTGTCTCCCGCGGGGCGTGTACAAGGATCGTTCCGAGAGTTAGGGACGGGTAGTAGAAATTACGACGGGAATTTCCTCCGGTGTCCCCGTCTCGCCGCCACCCCGTTGCCCTTTCGTTGCTCCTTTTACCCCCGCTGCCTGTCCAATTCGGGATTCCTGATTCGTGCTGGAAGGAGACGAGAGCTGGAGGACTCTCGTGCACACGCTCACGGGAGCTGGGCGCCTGCGGATCGAGAACAGTGTTTCGGGGTCGTGTGTGGGAGCGCTGATATATGCGGCCAGCGGTGGAGGAAGGGAGGGACGGAGGGGTGTAGAGGCAGGGATCCAGGCTTGGATATTCTCGTCGGTTGGGAAAAGAAATTGGGAATTTCACGCTTCCGTTGGCCATTCGAGGGCTGGATGGGGGATAAATATGTGTGGTGTATGTGTTCGTGCGACCTCTAATGTTTGGAAGAAGGCCACCACTCTTCTCGATCTTAGGGTCACTGGGGGTAGAGTGTAAGAAAAAAGTTAATAATGATTGTAGGCAGCAGAATGTATAATAAATCAACTTTTCTTTTGGACCTAAACTATCAACAGTCTTGGACCTTCAAATCAGAATTAGCAGATGTTAACAATTATCCTTAAAAGCTAATCAATTTGACAGTTTTCCGAGAGTTTTACTCTCTACAGTTTTACTAGATCCTAAGTGTGCCCCAGATCTGGTAAGAAAATAGGACACTCTATAGCAATTGCACAAAACCTTCAAAATTCCAATAAAATACAAAGAAAAATCTTCAACTCAAATTATATCTTCTCAAAATATTATTTGGGAATGAATAAGAATGTGTACGACGTGTTGTCATACTGGCCATTTTAGGAAATGGCAATATAAGTTCCATATCGTCCATTGCAACAGGAATACTCCCACTGTTATACTGTGCCCCGTGTTACAATCCACCCCAACTGACCCTACTCGAAGGCGCGCGCTCCGCCCCTATCCCTGTTCCACCCTCGTTTCCATATTTACGATCGCATTTCATCGATAACAGTACTTCTTTAATCTGGAGACTTCAGTTGGACGGTTCACCTCCAAGGATTCCCTTCGCGTATGGTGGAGATTTTACGATTATGAATTAGAAAATGTTTTGATAAATTTTAATCGTTACACGCTTTTTATATATCGCGTTTAAGGGAAAACTTACGCCCTCGGCTTGTTAGCGGAATTAAGGCGTCGCGCATAATTTAGCGGGGACTAGAAAGATCGCCAGGAATTGTTAACAACGATGCGCCCGTTCATTATAGAAACACCTCCTCGGCGGAAACTAGAGCCGCGTTTATATTACCGTATTAGTTTGATCCATGTCGGAGTTGGGGCATTAAAATAGGTATAATCCCTGTTATATACAACACAGCGGTACCTTAAGCAGGAGCGGGTGGTAAGTTGCCAAAGTCTATGCAACTTCGTAGTTCGTTCAACTAATAATTGATCCATAAAGTGCTTCTCAGCCCCCGAAGTTTCTTAAGTCAACTTTTCACTTCCCGGGCGCTGAAAAGATGCACTCCTGCTTAATCAAATTTCAATGATTTGTGGGCATCCCTCTCGGTCTTCCACGCGGCACCTTGGCTTTTAAAAATTCCCACCGAGGGGCCGATAAATTCAAACGTCTCTGTCCGTGGAGACGGGAACTTCGCGTTTCAATATTTCTCCCCGCTTGATGTACGGCGCACCCCTTCTATTTTAATCGACCGACTATATGTAGCATCCCCTAAAATTGAAACTTAGAATATTCCTTAAGCAGGTGATTAAATATTTTTTACTATATTCTGTGAAGAAAGTAGCAGAATGTAAGGTGCTATAAGATACACTAGCTAGAGGAAGTTATTTTGTTATATCGACAAAGGCTACGAAGAACATTCTGAATTGTTATACCTAGTCAGGAGGCCGAAAAGAGGCGAATGTTGGTGAATTTTTTTTGAAAAAGCGGAAGCATATATTTTTACGGAAATTTTTGCACTTTGAAAAGCAACATTTAAAGAACATTAGGTAATTTTTTTGTAGAGAAATATTCACGTTTATAATAAAAATACAATGACATCCAAGAAGCCTTTTTAAAAACGGTGAGCAAGATATCTCCGAAACTACTGCCCCAATCATTCTGAAATTTGGTGCGCTTATTTTTTATATAAAAATCTACTGAATGACGGAAGGATTTTTTTCAATCTATAGCTTAGATTATATCAACGAAAAATGGCTTCATGGTTATCACTAATGGCCGTTTTTCGTTGACAATATCGAAACTATACAATGGAAACAAAAATTTAATAAATTTTTACATAAAAAAATAAGCCCACAAAATTTCACCGTTTTTAAACAAGCTTCTTGGATGCCGTTGCACTTTTATTATAAACGTAAATATTTTTCTACAAAAAATTACCAAATGTTCTTTAAATATTGCTCTTGAAACTGAAAAAAGTTCTGTAAAAATATATGCTTCCGCTTTTTGAAAAAAAATTCACGTACATCCGCCTCTTTTCGGCCTCCTGACTAGGAACAACCCCAGAAAGTAGACAATTAAAGCTATCCAAGGCACATTGTCTGAGAATACCTCTTTTCTTTTAAAATCCAGTTTTGTGGTGCAAGTTACCCCAGCAGTCAAAGCTACCCCGCCGCCGCCTGGGTACTCCTGAACCATTATTTTTAGAATCACCAATATGCCGTGAAGAATCCGCTACACCCAACCGAGACAAGATAGAATCCGCGAAAAAAGTAATCAGAGTTGGGTCAAGGAAGATCACAAAGGCGTGTTGCCACCAATCCAACGCTTCCGTTAGCAGTGCGTCGCCGTGCTCGCTAACAATGGGTCTCGTCAAACGCTCTCCGACGCATTCGCCCGGTAATCCCGCTTCTCATTTGCCGGGAATCGTTCGCTATCACGTCAAAGCGCCCCTGTGAAACGGCCGCGGCGCGCTCCACGGCGGAGTTGTCGAATGCGCATAGTTTCCGGCAAGTGTGTTACCGCGACTTAACGTCGGTCTGGCGTATCTGCTACGCGGGAGCTGCGGTTCATGAATACGCGACTCAGCCCGGGAGGCGGGCCAGATTCCCGTAAACGCGGGTCCCTTCGGTGACGGCCACCGCGCCCGAAAAGAGAGGCCAGGCGGGAAAGGTGGCCGGCATTGAATTAGGTACAGCTCTGAATACGTTTACATTGGACGGATGGAAATAAAAAGGCGGGCACTTACTCGGAACGAGGAGTGATAAAAAGGGCTGAGAAATATGTTTGGACCTTGGCGGAGGAACGGCGGCGAGCAATCGGGAAGAACGAACGTAATGGCGGGGCGAGGTGGGAGATGAAAGACTCCGGTGGAATTTTCCTACCTTCCACTTTTCTTTTTTTTTTTTTTATGGAAATCCTGGAAAGTAATATCTGCGAGCCTCGGCGAGGCTGCGAGGGAATAGTGAGCACTTCGTAATGAAAGGTTCCCGGGATGTAACGAAATAAGAAAGGAACTCCCGTTTGAATCGAACTGCGCGTTACACGGGCGTACGTGTGTCGTAGATTCCTGCGAAATTCGGAGGATTTGAGGTACCGGGATGGGGGAGTTCAAAGTTTCTGAATGTGTTCGAAATCTCGAGCTGGGGTGCGGTTCGAATAAATCGGCGCGCGTCCGTTGCGGGAGTAATAATAATAATTCTTGATCGCACAGTAGATATCGCGAGAGAAAATAGATATGAAGACAAGAAAGAGAAGATACACTGCATTCCACATTAGGGCATCCCGACGCCCCTACCGATTTGCGACCGATCTGCGCAGCTTCCACTACTACCCACGGTTTGAACCGCATGCGATTGGTCGTGGTAATTTCCAAGCAATAACTGGTACAGTAAATACTCGTTAGGAGCCCGTCGAACGGGGCTGGCGGCGGGCTCATAACGCGACTGGACACTATTCCGCGCGGCCACTGGCGCGAGTGAGAAAACCCAATGAGCGAGCGAGAGGAAACGAAAGCCGACGGCAACTTCGTGTCGACTCGTTCGTTTCCTCTCGCTCGCTCATTGGGTTTTCTCACTCTCGTCCGAAGGATTCCAAGAAATGGTGGGGATAGCCGCCGGACTCCTAACGCGTGGTAGAAACGGGCTCCAAACGAGGATTTACTGTACAGTAGTTCCCCGTTATGAGCCCGTTTTTTTTCCCCGTTATGAGCCCGGCGACCATCCCCACCATTTCCTGGAAGCCCACGGACGAGAGTGAGAGAACCGGACAACGAGCGAGAGGACACGAAAGCCACTGGCCGCGCGGAATCATGTCCTCAAGCCACTATGAGCCCGCCGCCAGCCCCGTTCGTCGGGCTCATAACGGGGAAATACTGTACATCCCAACCGCGGGACCTGACCGTTGTCAACGTAAACAGTCCCGCACGAAAAGTGAACAGAGAGAGTAGAGAAGGCCGTGCGACGGAGAAAAACATAGGCGGTGAAGTGGGGAGGCGGCGTAGCAACGTCGCCTGAGGGTCGTGGTTGCGCGAAATCTGTATGCTCTAATGTGGAATCAAGTGTAGTTAGAAATTATATAGTACATGTGACAGTAGAAGAGTGCGAATGGCACAGCTGTTGTTAACCTAATCACTTAAAACTACTTGAAACTACTTAACCTTCAGGGGACCGGCAAAGCCCCTTTCGGGGCTTTGAGTAAGCACACTACTTGAAAATGATTTAAAATATAAATACGTATGTGTGTGTTAGTGCTCGACAGTGTTTGCATGTATGTTCGACTATACGCAGTGAGTAACGAAAGTATTCGGACACTTTTCAAAATCGCATAACTTTTTTAAAATTAATCCAAACGATTTGTTTTTTTTTTTTTTTAGAAGCTAGAAGGATTTGTCTGCTAAGTGAAGTGTTTCGTCGTTTTGAAAAAAATTGCAATTGGTCGGAATAGCGAAAAAAATAGGAAAGGTCGGTTTTTTAAACTCTTCTTTGTGAGCCTGTAATGAAAATTCAAAAAACTTGTTTGTAGATTGAAGTAAGTTGTATAAGTTCTGAAATTTCATGAAAATTGGTGAACGTTGCTCCGAGCTCTATAAACGCTTAAAGATCGCAGAACAAGGTCGAAAATCGCGAGATTCCCGAAATCAGCGATTCCTTCTAGCTTGTCAAAAAAAACTCAAGTCGTTCGGTTTAATTTTAAAAAATTGATGCGATTTTAAAAAGTGTCCGAATATACGGCGAAATAAAATAATTCTTGAAACAACACAAAAATACCAAAAATAATCAATAAAAACATGGAAAAAAGAACAGATCATACAGAAACTTTCTACGACGTCGTTAGCTCTGAGTAACGCTAAAAGAAAGTTCTCTGAATTTTGGTACCTATGTGTTCATTCGTTTAGGTGAGTAAAACTGCCATGTGGGTCAAACACTTTTACAATCCGACTACAGATTCGTAATCAGCAGTATCAAAACCCCCCAGGCATACTGTATTTTTGAAATTAAAAAGTGTTAAAAATTTTATTACCTTTCCGGACCAGCGAAGCCCATTTCGGGGAA
Source organism: Andrena fulva (assembly GCA_946251845.1). Taxonomy (NCBI): domain Eukaryota; kingdom Metazoa; phylum Arthropoda; class Insecta; order Hymenoptera; family Andrenidae; genus Andrena; species Andrena fulva. The sequence continues at coordinate 50,546,700 of OX276329.1, read as the reverse complement.
AGTCATATATGTGACGTTAAAAAATAACAAGAGGAAGAGTTAAAGGTTGATTTCTATTGTTGATTAGCGAACAATAATGTCACTGCATATTTTACAGGTGGGACTTTAATATTCTGCTGTTTGAGAATTCTGTTGTCTGAGCAGAGAATATTTGTATAACATATAGTATAATTCTGATAATAAAAGGAGGTCTATTATGAATCTATATTTCAACATATTTAATGCTCTTAAAAAGGCGCAATCCTCCTCTAACTTTTCGAGCCATTCGAAGTTTCAAATATTTGAATTCATTGAAATTTTAAATTCTTTACGATTTCCGAGGTTCCCAAGTGTGCCACGACTCCACTGATATTCGAGACGATCCGACTCTTTGCATGGCCGAATTGCTTGAGAATTCTCGGGGGAGAGAATTGAACGGCCATCAGTACTTACGCGGAAGCTAAGAAAACGTCCCCGCCCCAAAGGAACTAGACAACTTCTGAAGTTTTTGAAATATCACTGCTCGCAGCAGGAAGCGTGCCAACGATCTTGTAACGCCCACTTACCCTTCAAATCGTCTTCATCCTTTTTTGGCTGCTTCCGATTACGGAGCTTCTCCGAGAATGGATCATTTGCTATAAGAGAGCGTGCTCGAGTCCAAAGCAGGGCTTCAGGAAAAGGGTTACGAGTATTTAGAGTACACAGTGCACACCAAAGTCGGGAAGGAAATTTTAATAACGTGGATGGAGCTTGAAAAAATAGAGTATATTTTTTTTATAATTTGCAATTTTGTAGCGTTTTCAATGGTGTCTTGAAGTTCCATGATCACTTTTAGTGTAATTTTTCGACAATTTGAAAACGATGCAAGATCTTGCTTAACTGTCACACTGGGTCAAAATGACCCACAATTTGACTTTGAAATAAAATGTCTTTTGAGGTATCATTGAAAATGGCACTACTGTTTAAACCTGATGATACTTTAAATGTTAATTTTCAAGGATTATTATTCTACATTGTTCAAACTTTATCTCAGAATTTCTGCGACCTAATTTAACGGATAGTTTTTAAAAAGCAGCTGGGTGCAAATTGGCCCAGTGTGACACCTACGTTCGAAAAGACAGGTGTGGCAACCAGGGACTTCAAACCGGTATGGTTATGATACCGGTATTACGTCAACAAAGCTATACCGAAACCGATATCGTACCAAAACATATGAGTACCGAAACCGTTATAGAACTGAAATACGCGAATACCGAAATCGTTAAAGTACCGAAACCGAAATAAATACCGGTATTTTTCCGGTTCTTCTTTCGGTGACATGGTAGATTAAAGTAATATCTTCATAACCCTTGTTAATTCGAGCTGTAACAACACCGACATAACGTAATATCTTTTCATAAATATACCAATATATTACTATAGGTACGTTTAGCGTATAGATTCCTGTCTAATAATATTTTGAAAACTATAATAAAATCCGAAAACCGAAAAAATTACGGGTGAATATAGGTAAATATACCGGTATTTGCATATATCGGTATGACGTCATACCGGTATTTGCGTATTTCGGTTCCTATAAAGGTTTTGAAGATGGAACCGAAAAATACCGGTATCTCACCGATATTTTCAGTTTCGGTAGAAGTCAGCACTGTAGCACAGTTGATTTCCACGCACTATTCAGATTGTACAATTTCATTCAGAAGAATACTGGTGATAATTACAAAAAATAATTCGGGAACGAAATGGCCTTTGGTTTCATTTCGGTTCAGCTCCATTAATAATAATTTCGATTCGTTGAATATCGTTCCTGTCGAAAAATATCTCGTTTCCATTCGAACGAAACAGAATTTTTGTTCCGAACCGATTATTTCATTTACAAAAAACACTCGTATAAACTAATTTTTAACAATTTTATTGCATTGGCAGTTATATTATAGAATATTACACACTACAAAAAAATTGAGAGTTTTGAAGCTTTCGGGTGTAAGCCGTGTCCAAGACGGTCGCGCTGAATTTAATTATTTTGACACAAGCTGTGCATCGAAAACAACTTAATAACGCTATTAATCGAAAATTTTTATTTCGGTTATATATTCGTTCTCACTCCTACAATAGAGTTAAGAATTTCGTTTCGTTTCCGTTTCTGTCCCGGGAAAAACAATTCGTTTTTCTCGTTTCTGCTTCGTTTCGGGGTCCCCGCAAAAAATATTAACCTACAAAAATATCACTCTGTACTCCATAAGGTGAGCTCCAACAAGATCAAAGCATTAGCCTCGTAAAAACAATTCCCTTCCCTCGAACACTCAAATTTCCCATGCAATATTAGAAAAATATATAAAGAATTACAATCCACCCTTCACCGTTCATGACCAACCACAACAGATCACGAAGCACCCTCGACACCCGAGCATTCCTCCGATGCCCTTTAAGAGCACAGTAACCACCCCCGCAAGGGTCGCATTTACTCGTCATTCGGAGTTTCATAATTTAATAGACAAGTTTCCCGTGCCCCATTTCCTTTTCTTCTCCGCCCAGTCGACTGCGCCGTAGACTCGGCGTGCTCCCGACACCGCCCGGGTAGCCACCCCTCGGAACGCGTCTAACCAGCCCTTATCGGATCTAGCTACCAATACCAGCGAGATACGTTTCTGATACAGAATTTAATGCCCCGCGCTAACGGGAAGCGCAAAAAGGATCGGAAGTTTGCACGCGGTCCGCCTTCGTTCCGCGGGGTGCGCGCCCCGCCGCCTTCTTAGGTCTGCTCCGAGCGCGGAGGAAGCCCCCCACTGCGGGGAGGCATAATAAAATTTCCGCAGGGAAAACGGAAAACGCTGCGACAGACGCCGAGTGGAATTTCCTTGTCTCCTCGAGACGCAGCCTCTCGAGAATGTCGCGCTATTACTGTGCTTCCCTTCATCCCTCTTCCCTCCGCCCCCGCTCCATTCTCCCCGGTTAAGTTCCGCGGGGGAAAAAGTTCCGTTGATTTCCACAAACTCGTCTGCTTTAATAGGATTTTAATGAAATTAGTGGCTTCGCTGAATCGGGGAGAATTGGTTGTAATTAATTATGCGACCACACTGGGTTAGAGCTCTGTCGCCGCCCAGCCCCGCGTTCTCGTTGCCCCCTGCGAAAGCTCCTCCGCGTTCTATTTAGCTGGTCCGCGTAATGATATACTTTTAGCGTCCCGTCGGGGACCGTTGCTGCTTTCGTCCCGAAAGAATTGTAATACGGAGTCGCTCCGAGAAGGTTGCCAGCAGCCTGAAATGATATTGTCGCGACAGGGGCATGCGTATAAGATGGACGACGAGTGGCTTGGTGTTATTTTTTATTGCTCGGAGGATTGAAAGTAATCTCGTTTTACGAGGAATCGGGTCAGCCGTGGAGGAAGGTGTAGTTTTTGGAAGCAGGGGTAGTTGCAGAGATGGGAAACATTTTTATTTAAATGAAATCTCGAATAACGAATAAAAGACAACAGACAAATTATTCATCGTTTATTGGATAAAAAGTAACTTTATTCGTCGAGGAATCTGAAGTTGGAGTAATTTTTAGTTGATCCGTTATTTAAATTTTTTTTTATTTTGTTAGTGCCCCGTTCTGGGATATTGTTTATGGCACAGTGGTATTTTGTTAAGGGTACTCTGTTGGCATTTGGAGAGATGGGTGGGATGTGATCGTTTAGTAATTTAGATTTAGGTGTTTTCAATTTTTTTTTTTCATACGCTTTGCATTCGTGCGAATTTGTCACTGTGTAGCTAACCAAATGCGAACACTTGTGCTGCGCATATTTTACTGTATCGTAATAGATGAGAGACACAATAATTTATTGTGATGTAATTAAAGCATAAATGAGAATAAAAAATATTTATTATAAGTAATAGTATGCAGTGCATAAAAACACTCGAGCACAATAGCCATTTTTAATAATGCAAGAAGGGCGCAGAAAAATGACACGAATTCGGCTGGGAAGTTTCCCCATGTCCTGGATGCACTCACGATATTGCGTTATCGGATTATCGTCTTTTACGATCGACGAAAAAAGATAGAAATTCATCCAATGCACGTATGAAGCTTGTCTCACAAAAAGTAATATACATTTTATGAGTAGATAAATAAACAGAGTTTCCAGGAAGGCATTATGGTAGATTAATTATTTATCGAATTTTCTTATAAAGGTTGAAAGTCTTGCGTGCAAAAAAAATCGATAAAAAGGCACTTCGTAAATAATTTGTGCACAGAGTGAGCCAAAATCACGTGGAAGCCGAAGTATGTAAATTCCATGTACCAAAGTCAATCGAAAAGTCCTTTGGCATTTTGAAATTCAAAGCTTCGTTTACGATATAAAAGCAATTGAAGTTCCAACGTCCCACTTCCGGCGCGCGCATTTTAAATGCCAGGTAATTCAACGCGCCCTTACACGTTTATCCAGATTTTTAATTTATTTCCAATGGCGTTACCTTGCTTTCATGATTTCCAACACATTTATTACGGAATCGCATTAAACGTCCTTAGTCCAACGGTAATATCAGAAAAACATTTAATATAAGAGTTGCATATTTAATATGCAATGCGTGAATATTCCCCATCGTTTCTGCAGAATCAATCCCTTAGCATAATAAGCTAATAATTTGTTCAATTTATTCCGGCGCCGATTTTCAGGAATTTCGCCCACGGATCAAAGAGCACTAATGAAAACGAATTTTCTTTCATTACGTAGGCGATTCGTTTTCATTAAAATTCTTTGATCCGCCGCTGAATGCCCCAACACCGGCGACTGAATATATTCGACAAGTTGAATCAATTATTTAACGTCTACTGCGCGTTTAAATAATTCTATGCGTACCAGGAAAACCGGCTTTTCTTTGCGTGAAATTTTATGACACATAAAATTCCACTGAAATCGCTCTAAATCTAAATAATCGAACCATTTCGCGTTAATCACGTCGCACCTCGAACTCATCAATCGAAACTGAAAATCAATCACCCAGCGACTGCTCGACGACGGTACCTTTTTACAACCAAGAAGGAACGCAAGCGGTAGGACTCTGCCAGGAAATGATCAGGCTTAAAGGAACCTGACGTAGGTTCCAATCGATGGACGTGCTTAGCTCTTTCCCGCGACAAGGTCGACGGAAGTCTTCGCGGCTTTTTGGCCCCCGAGCGGGTAAGAACGTCGCTGGAGCAGCTGATGGCAATTAATTCAGGGCTGTCGTGCGTGACGCGCAGATTTCAGAAGTAGACGCCGGGTTGTCGCCGAGCAGATCCCGCCTAGGCTTCGATGAACGCGGGCATCGCCATTAAAGGGGAACTAAATGGCCCGCGTTTCATCTGTGACGCAACATCGCGTCGTAAAAGCCGAAGGAGACGGGCGAACTCGGAGCTGCTGAATGATAGCGGATCTACATGTTAATTATTATTATCCTCTATCAAGTTAGAGCACGTCCGCGCCGTCGTTTTGCAACAGATTGCGAGTAAAGTGGGGTGCCGCGAAGAAAAGGGGAATGTGCTCGCGATCACGCGACCGCATGCTCCACGGGCTAAAGGTGTGCCCACACGTGTAACCGAGCACAACGCTGGCAACATCTCGGCCTGGTCCGCGGTTGTAACGCTGCCGTGTTATCAGCGGCTGGCGAGCTGACACGCCACGGTGACGCGAGCTAAGCCCGCATTCCGTGCTCTCGAATAGGGCAGCCCGATCGCCTGTGGAGTTAGCGCGAGGAACACGGGATGAAAAGAAGGGATATGAGCGAACGGCGTTGTAAGTGACACGAGGCACCGCCACGCTTGTGCCCCAGCCTTGTAGCTCTGCCACTTCTTTCGCGCGATAGTCGAACACCGACATTGCGCTGAACAAGCTCGAAGCCTTCGGTACACCTATTTTCTATTCTGCGAGACTGCTAGGCTTCCAAGGTCCCGTCCACATCGTCATGGTGGTAAATGTTTGGCTCTAATTGCAAGCTACCCAAATGGACTGGCCACTCAACGTCACTGGGATGATGCCTCCAACGTACAATTTGGCAAAAGGAAACGTCACCAGGGGATTTACATTCAGTTTGAATGGACTTTATGGTTGGGACATTCAAGCCGGCTGGTCGGATGACTTTCCTCTGATTCCACCTCGAGGATTCTTGCGCTGAATGTTCGCTCTGTCGCGTGTAGAGAAGCCTTGACTTGGCCGCTTGAGATCAGGGTTAGGGTTACTGTGTTGCCACGCGTGTGGAGCCACCTTAACGATACCTATCATTTAAACGTAAATCGTCTCGCATTCCTGCCGACATTGGACGCACACAGCGACGACTTGCCTCTAGAAATCAGATCTCCCCGGGAATGACGCAGCTGTTGGTGCCACGCTGATCAGCAGGAAGCACTTACCCACTGTTTGCTACAAGAAATCACCACCACGCCTCGCTTGTCTTGGCGGCTTTGGGCATTCGACGGGAGCCCCGCGGAAAAAGGAAGACGCCGAGGGATAACCTAAGTCATTGATCTATCATAAATCTACGGACATGCAATTCGAGTTTAATGATCCGTTAAATATTCCTTGTAATATGATATTTACAGCGCCGATAACCGTCGGCGCGATGCGTTATATCGCGTCGCGTGGCTGTTATCATTTTATTGTCCCCTTACTTGCTGCCGTGACGCCGCTGCTTCGATAAAACTCCGGGCCAACCTGTCTGCTCTGTGCTGGAGATGGATCGGTGATCATCGAGGTATCATTTGGTTGTTTATTATAAGGCTTCGCTTTTATATCTCCGTGCAGAGTGTTTTCAATGTTTATGGAAATATTATCGAAGCCAGAAGTATATTCTTCCAAATAAAAATGTTTCAGCCGAATCGGAGATACAGGTCCCACCGATTTGGATGAATCGTTTGACGCCTCGACTTTAACCACTCCCCAGTGCCGTCTGCAATGATTAATTATAAAACAAAAAATATATTTCTATAACTTAAGACATCCTTAATACAATGCAAAAAGTCCCATCAAATTACACGTAGTAGTTTTCCTTTAATTAATTCCTAAAGATCAACTATTCTTATGGGCCCCAGACCGGAACAGCCCGTTAACCCGCACACACAGCACAGAAACGTAGCTTTTGGTGGGAAAAGATGTATTGAAGCTGTGTTTTTAAAACATAGCATAGCTTGCAGGTGGATTCCCGGCTTAACAAACCTCACCGAAACGTTTCCTTACAGAAACACACCATATGGAGCATCCTCCATTCCAAGCTCGCTAATCGCGAAGCAGGATTCACAGAGATCAATAGAAGCGAGGTGGAGGTCGTCAACCAGAAAATTTGTCGATCCCGCAGACCGATTTTGGTCATCCGGTCCACGAAACGGGACGCGTGCCTGAAATTCTTAAAACCGCCCCCGAAGCAGCCCGCGGGTAGAAACATACGGCTCGCCGTGGCGGGAGTCGGTCCGAGTCACGGAAGAAGCGAAATCGCTATAGAATTCCACCTGACAGTGGCAATTGACAGGGGTAACGAATGGTCGCCGGGACGGGTAACAGCGGCGTAAAGATAAGATCGATCCTTCCGTTGCTCGAGTGGGCATAACTCCAGCCGGGCCCTTATGATAATCGGGCCGCGTGATTGCGAGGATTTGTTTCTGCTATAAGCATCGCCGGTTAGATATGAATTAGAGAGGGAAATCTACGATCTGAAATTCAATAGTCGATAAATAACACGCTCGGTGGATTCTGTAATCGGTACTTTGTACGCTGAGCACCACCTGAAGCACGGCGCTGCTACGACCCACGAGATAAATACGATCTTGCCGGCGACCATCGTCATCTATGCCGCGTGCCCTGAGTGTTGGAGAACACAGCGGAATCACTTTACGCTCCCAGCGATTCGGTTAGCCAGCCGCGTCCTCTGGTATCGATGGCTACCCGGAAGGGACAGCTTTTCGTTCGTTAACCCTCGACCAGCGAATACGGGGCCCGCGTGGACCCGCTTAAAACGAAGCCACTTGTGTCAATTATTAGGTCGGTGGACATGAGATTGACGTTTCGCGTGGGGAAGTTTCGATGAAAATATTCTTTGCTTTTTGATGACTATTTTTTTCATTTTACTTTGTGGAGCTTCTGTGAGAATTCTCGAGTGGTGAGCCAGCGGTAGCAATTGTTATTGTATCTCCACCATAAGCAAAGGAACTTTTACGCGATCCGCAAGTTCATATGCACCAACCCAATATTTATGTTATATTTTTATGAAGAAGTTTACGTCGCAGCAGGTCGAGGATTTAAGGGGCTGTTCCGGTCTGGGGCCCATAAAAATAGGTGACCTTTAGGAATTAATTAAAGGAAAACTACTACGTATAATTTAATGGGACTTTTTGCATTGTATTAAGGATGTCTCAGGTTATAGAAATATATTTTTTGTTTTATAATTGATCATTGCAGACGGCACTGGGGAGTCGTTAAAGTGGAGGCGTCAAAAAATTCATGCAGATGGGTGGAACCTGTAGCAACCAAACCATTGGTCTGAAATAAAAAACAATGGCAGATTATTAAACGGCATGAAACTTGCTCGTGGACTGGATCAGAGAAAATTATAAAAATGAAATTTTTTGAGAAAATAACGACACTTGAAGTTTAAAATCCCTTTTCCCAATTTTTTTCGTTCTTTCAACGGCTTTAAAAATTACAAATTTTCATTTGTTTTTAATTTTACTGGTCTATCCCCGAGCCAGACGTATATTCTTGAAAATAAAAAAAGTTTCATTCGAATCGAATAATAACTTTTGGAGATACAGGTCCCACCGATTTTGGAGAACACTGTTTCGTGAAAAACGCGTTTAAAGTGTTACGTGAGTGCCGAGTGGCCGGGTGTTGCCCATGCATTTGTCGCTACTCAGATGCCTGTAACTTCGGGAATTTTACGAATTTCAACAAATCCTTTTAAACACGTATTCCTAAAAGCTTGAACATTCGAGAAATTAAATAAAACAAAAATCGATTTTTAGACCGGAACCTCCCCTTAAGGGGTTAGGCCACCTTGGACGGAGCAAAATTGCAGTCATTTTCGGCATTTTTTTTTAGGAAGATAATAAAATAAACAGAAAATTTAATATGAAGCCTGTTATTATACAACTCTCGCCGGAAAAAAACCGTATTTTTTTTCTTACAAAATGGCGGTGGTAAAGCCGTGATACGCAAGATCTTGTGGAGCAACGTTTTCCACGGTGTTCAATCTCACGGCTATACCGTTTGACTTAGAACAAAAAACCAAAAAGCTTTATTTTCTGCATGCCTAAAACTATGGAAGTACGTAGCGGTTTTGCGATATCTTGAATATGTTCTGTGCAATTGACACTTTTATAAAAAAAAAAAATGCACTTTTTCTCTCCATGGTCACCATTTCGAGACAAATTAATGTTTCTGGATTTCCCTACGTACTTCCATAGTTTTAGGCATGCAGAAAATAAAGCTTTCTGGTTTTTTGTTCTAAGTCAAACGGTATAGCCGTGAGATTGAACACCGTGGAAAACGTCGCTCCACAAGATCTTGCGTATCACGGCTCTACCGCCGCCATTTTGTAAGAAAAAAAATACGATTTTCTGTTTATTTTATTATCTTCCTAAAAAAAATGCCGAAAATGACTGCAATTTTGCTCCGTCCAAGGTGGCCTAACCCCTTAATAGAGAAGCTTATTCTGAGGTATGTAGAAATGAAATTAGGGTGGTGAAGAGTGTTGACAAAGAGATGTTCATTTTAGCATAGAAGTTTCCTCTTTAATGGTTAAATATTTTCACATATTTTCCTGAAGAATACCCCTAGAAAAGTTTCTAGATACCTAAACGACAGTCGTATTCTGAAGTCCCTCTTTTGTCATACCACAACCCCCACACAAATTAGGGTACCTAACATTTCTCCCCAACAAAAAGACATACTTTATCGTTTAAAACGACTTCAAATCGTCAGTTCACCAAATTAACCCTCAACGTTAGCACCCTCCCCTTCTCACCCTAAAATTCCCAAACCCAGTGGCGTCCAAAACAACCCCTTCCCCGATTTCTTCTCCACCCGTGCAGCCCAAGGAGCTTCCTCCGGGCGTATTCAAGAAACCTTAACCGCTCATTTCTTTCCTCGGTTAGCCCGCGAGCTAACTGATTTCCCCGACTGACACCGCGCATTATTCTCCACTCGCGGGGGGAAGAGGGTGGAAGAGACGTCGCGACCCCCCGTCGGTGCAACGTGTCCCAGGTTTACCCGCCCCGTTTCCGAACGTCGCCGGGGAATGCGCATAGGGAAGTCATAGGCGATATCCGTCGCGGATTCAGCACGACAATATTCCATTACCCCTGGCTCCGCGGCAGGGCGGGCGGGGTGCGCCGTCGGGACTGTCGGGCCGAGAGTGCGCACGTACCGGTGTGTTGTGTCACGTAATATTGACTATCGAATAGATAGCAGGCTGCACGCGGAGGAAACGGTGGTTGCTACACGGTTACTGGCATCGTACAAGGCGCGTCGGCTGCGCCCCGGATGTGCAGTTCTTATGCAAACTGGCGTCAGTCCAAGTCCCTGGTATTACGAGGTGTCAGTTGTGTCACCTCTTACGGCAGCCCTTGTCGACTAGACTCGAGTAGACTCGATCCTCGACGTGCTTGGTTTCGTATCCAGGCTACCTCTGCTTCCTCCTCGTGTTCCTCTTTTTCCCTCGCCTTTTATTTGACCCCCTTGCTCCCTCCGTCGCCGCCCTCCCCTCCCGCCGCCACCCCCCCCCCCCGTGCCCTCTCTGTCTCGCCCCGCGCCACGTTCGAGCTGGTACTTTCATCCTACGGATCGGCCAATCAGAGCTCCCTCGCCTTACCTAGCGACCCTTTTTCGCCCCCGAGTCTCTCAAAGTACAAGCGCCTATGTAGGATGTAGCGCCGGGTTACGAACACGCGCGCGTCGCTACGCGAAAGGCAACGATACCAGGGAATGTGTACACCGGCCTACACGACCCACCCCCGCCCGTCCCCTGCCCCTGCCACTGCCACTTTTTCCATGAGAGTCGATCCCACGAGCGGTGAATTAAGGGCGACGCGGCCACGATACACCAGCCTCACTGTCCTGTTAACCCATTAACCCTAGCAGCCTGGCCTCGTTAACCCGCTCCTCGCCCGGTTGTACGACGACTACTTTCGAGTTATGATCGCCCAGTCACGTTTCCTTCGACCAGCGTGGGATACTGGCTGGGCCCCGGGCCCGCGGACGCATCTCCAGCTTACTAGTGCGACATTCCCCGCGCGTGCCTCGGAATCTCGCGATGCACAGCGCCGTCCAGGTTGCTGCGAGCTTTAGACACGCGGGTGCACGCGCGTTCCGCGGCCAGGATAGGGCAGGTTGAGAGCCGCGTTTTCGCTTGAACGCCGCTGCCCTGCCTTGTGTGCTAAGGGGTGTTCCTGGCGTGATGGCTGAAAGAAGGTTGATTTTTTGGAAATTAAAATAAACTAAATATATCGTTTTGCAAGGTTGTAGCTTTATTTTATCACTTGTGAAGACTGTAAAAAAATTTGTAAGTAAAGACATGTGATTTGCCAAAATGCCAAAAGTCCCGATCCACTTCAGATTCAAAAAATTCTGAAACTTTGTGAATATGTAGGGAATTTCCTCCTGATTGCAACGCAATTTTTGTTTGCTGCCCAAATTCACTCTAAGGGCGTGTAATTGACCCCTGACATTCCGGTTGTTTTCCGATTTTGTGTTATAACTCGTGAAATGTTAAATATTTTTTTTCACCAAATAATAGATCTAATTGAAAGAAGTAACTTTTATGTTGAAACTTTTTTTTGTCTCTTACAGTTCGGGCGTTAGAACGCAAAATCGGAAAATAGTCGAATTTTCAGGGGTTAATTTCAACCCCTTGGAGTGAATTTGGACGGCGAACAAAATTTGCGCCGTAATCGGGTGGAAATCCCCTACACATTCACAAAGTTTCAGAATTTTTTGAATTTTACTTTATCGTTCGATCCAGAATTTTGCAAACATTTGCAACACCGAATTACTACGACCAACAAAACCATAATTTTTTTGCTAAAATTGATAAAAGAATTTAACACGCTACCATTTCGTTGCTTTTCAATATTTTTTTATTATGCTGCTTCAGGGGATAGCCACACGCCTGCAGTTTACCAATCTTCTTGAATGTTCTGTTTGAGACAGAGTTGGGCATTATCTAGATAAAAAATTATTTAAATAACGATCGAATAAATGATACTTTATCTTTATTGGTTATTCGAGGCTCGAATAATCGAAGTTATCTTTATTCGAAGTGCAACGAATAAATAATTTTATTGGATGAGAATTTATTCGACGAATAAAGATAATTCTTTTATTCGATGGGAATTTATTCGAAGAATGAAGATAATTTTTTTATTCGATGAAAATTTATTCGACGAATAACGATAGTTTTTTATTCGAAGGTTTTATTCGAATAAATATTTCATCCGTAGCATTTACATATCTTTTCGAAGCCTTCGAATAAAGCCACGAATAACTTTCGTCAGCGTCGAGCGTGTTTATTCTAGCCGCCGAGGGTCGAGCCCGGCCGAGCGGCGAGCGCCGAACACAAAGGACCGGCGGCTCGAATAAACACGCTCGACGCTGACGAAAGTTATTCGTGGCTTTATTCGAAGGCTTCGAAAAGATAAATGCTACGGATGAAAAATTTATTCGACGTATTTATTCGAATAAAATCTTCGAATAAAAAACTATCGTTATTCGTCGAATAAATTTTCATCGAAAAAAAAATTATCTTCATTCGTCGAATAAATTCTCATCCAATAAAAAATTATCTTTATTTGTCGAATAAATTCTCATCGAATAAAATTATTTATTCGGTGCTCTTCGAATAAAGATAACTTCGATTATTCGAGCCTCGAATAACGAATAAAAATTATTTATCTTTTGTTCGTTATTTGAGATTTTTATTTAGATAAACTTTTGCCCAACTCTGGTTTGAGATAACTACAGTTACTAACATCAGGTCTGGCATCCGGCAGGGTATTCTCTTCACGAAGCTCCTATTCCGCTGCAAATGGATATTTTTACCTACAAATTTTATTTACAGTCTCGAAATGTGATACTCAGAATAAAGCCGCAAACGTGCAAAGTAATACGCGACAGTTATTTCTCCTTTTAATTCTCTAAAAATTAAGTTTTTCTAACCTTCGCACTAGGAAGACCCCTGAACAGAACAGTGCGCCTTGCGATGCAAGCAAATCGACCGAACAGCCACCGAAAATATCACAAAGGAATCCACGCGAGCACAAATACCAAACAATCTGTCCGTCCCACTAATCTCGCGACATGTAATTCGCAAGCTAAAACTGGCAAAGCCGTAGCAGTGGAAATTTAGAAATCCGCCGCGGGAAGAGCAGGCCGGGACGGACACAAGCAAAGGGATGATAACGGAGGATTAGTGGGTTCGCGCACATCCCCAGCGTTTTACAAATTAGAGATGAATTCACGGGCGCGTTAACATTGTTTCGCATTCACCGACGAGGGGTGGCTTTATTCTCGTTATCGCGGCGCGATTCGTTAAAGGAAAAGTGTTTTAAACTCGCCCGTGGCGGCGAGCGTGGAGACCTTCTTACGCCGGGAACAGTGGAATAATGAGTTATAACGATCGGCAGTCTAAGGGAATTAATACCTCCCCTGCCAGCCCGGGCGGGCCACCCTTCTCTCGATTAGGTATCCGCGGGGGAGTCGAACCGATTGGAAACTCTCGCTCGCGGAGTCGGCTCTCCTCGCGACGGGCAAAGTGCATTATGTAAATTGGTGGGATAACTAGGTAATTAAAGTACGAGAATAAACTACGATTGCTGGAATTCCAGCGTAAGTTCGTTCCATTTCGCAGTTTCCACTCCGTCTTTCTTTCCCCGTTCCGACCGCCCTGCCGCCTCGGTGCTGCGCGCCGTCCCTTCTGGCTTTCAGCCCGTTCCACGGGCTTCCGAACTCGCTAACGAGGAAACGGTCCCTTATTTTTGAATCTCTAATTCCCCTCGTTCCTTGGTGCCTGCAAGGGGACAGATGGGGTGTGGGTGAATAAATGGCGGACGGGCGAAGCTCTCCCGTATGAAAATCCTCCACCCGGCCGGGCAAAGGCCTCGAACGGCCGGGTAATGCGAATCCGTTCGCACGCGCCCGGCGAACGGATGTGCCGCGGAGAAGCTTCGGCTGGGAGAAATCCTAAATTCCGGCTGTTGCATCGATTAAAAAGATCGAGATACGCTCCGCGAATGAGAATTAGATTCGACTTGGCGCGCTCGTTCGCCTCTGGCTGGCCACTCTATCCCGAATATCCGGTAGTTTAAATAATTCATGGCCTACGTTAAAGCTAACCGATCATATAACTTCGTTTCTCTTCTCTCTCTCTCTTGAACTCTCCTCTTTTCTAATATCAGCGATCGAGCTACGGCACGATAAGGAATTGATAGTATGGTGGAGTGCGCGTAGTATAGAATGTGTAGATAAGAATTTTAGAAGGTTTTTCTAAATTGCACCCGCGTAGGATAACTTTTTCTTTGGAGAAGAGATAGGCAGAAAGTAGTTAGTACTGAGAAATTGATTTTTATAATTCTCTGGTGGCTTCTGCGTTGGAGGCTTTTCCGCTGATAATGTTCGTTAATATTTTGCTTGCAACTTCATATTAATTATTATAATAAATAACATGGGGAAATATTGTGCAACATATCGAAATTCGAAGTATGAAATGTTAGAAACCTGGACTGAGCGTTGAAATGATATCGAACATCGCGATTCAGAGAAAAGATAATGGACGATTGAAAATGAAATAGAATTTCTGTGAAGGGTGTAAAATTAAAAGCGTTACACCAATAGTGTCTCTAAAAACAAGAAGGTAGAGAAAAGTATAAAATTTTTATATTTTAGGAATTATTTAATCTGGAGGAGGATATCTTATGTTTGAATTTATTGCTTTTCTGGATATGTACTTGTTCACAGTACTGACAATGAGTAGGTTGATCTTTTTATGTAGTAACATATCCTTTTGACCAGTAAAATGTAAAATGACCAGACACAGTCATGCTTAAATCAATTTTATGATGGTGAAATCGTGAGTAAGGAAAGGCCAGAAAGGTTCTCTTCGTGACTTGTTTCATTGCCAGATAAGAATGTAGACAAGCAAGTAGAAACATCCAGTGTGCGGTCAGACATACATTAGTAGTTTATTCTGTGGGTGCGCCTAACTTTGTGTACTTCAAATTGGGTGACAAATTTACCATCAGTAAATAAATAGAAATGCTAAACATATTAGAAATTTATTATTCTTCCAGTTATTTTTGTTCTTAATCTTGCTCCATTCCTGTGGAGTCAGTAAATGCTAATTAATTCTACTTGATTCGTCTTTGAAACTACTCAGTAAAAAATACAATTATACGAACTGACGTTTGTAATATTAATTCAGTATCACTCATATTGATAGATACAAATTTCTTTTTGTTTCAGGTATGTCTCAGCGTTTGTTACACCAATGTTACAGCAATGTTTCAGGTAAATCATTATTTTAAACAACATTTAATGTCTCGCTTTGAGAACTCGCATCTTCCTAGGACTATTATTTGAACCGATTTATCTGCAATTTAAGGTTGGAACGGTCCAGCTTCTCCAAATTAGAACTAGAGATAGTGGCCGTATGTACTTTATGTTTATTATCATTCTTTCGCAAATTATTAATGTCAGAAACGAAACATGTTTCCCCGAAAACGTCTTCGATATTTCGTGGAATATTAAGTGGATCACTTAAAAATGTATCAGATTTGTTTTAAACACTCAGCAACACAAATGAGGCGCTCAAAGCGTTCGCGCCCGAGAAGTTTTTAAAGATTTTAAGAAATAAGAATTTACCGGAGGAAATTCAAATATTCATGAGCGTCGAAAGTAAGCTGTTTGAGGATTCCAACCGAGAATAATTCTGGAAACAAGTAAACTCTTGACGTGTTTTCAAATGGAAGAATTTGCAGCATTCCTGGTTTGCGATGGCAAGATTTAAGCCGCGACAAGATTACTCTATTTTTCAACGAGGGAGACTGAATGGGTTTCGCGTCGAGTTTCCACTTAACGTTGTGTCGCTGGAAACTTTCCTTTTATTAATCTCCTGCTCCGCTCCTTCGAAAGTTTACTTAATCTACGAATTTCAAGATCATTTTTTATTTTACACCGCGCTTGAAGAGCGATCGATATATGTAGGTCTTATTTCTAAAATCAGTAGGATCGGTGTTCACATTTCCTAAGTAACGAATGTCTATTTTCCCGACTATAGGTATCTCTAAAAAAAAATTGTAGCCATTCGTTACTGATCACCATTTCGTATCGTAGTCACAAATCTGTTTATTAATTTCGTTTCGCGCCAATTGGACCAACCAAATTAAATTCCACGTCGCGTTATAGAGTTGATATTTTCACAAAAAATTTTACTTTTGAAACTGATATTTTCAATTATTATTTTCAGCGTATTTATCGAGGCGGGAATTTTTAAACGAATTTCGGACGAAATTTAAACGATTCGAATATAGAAAAATTTCGTTAGTAGTATATTTCGACTCGAAGACATATGGTAGTTCGGTGTGTCAAGTGGAAAAATGAATGAATTTAAGACACTTCTTAAAAAAAAGTGCACATCTTATTTCCTTGAAACTTCATATGTGAGTTAACACACTCATGATCACATGATATGGATTCTTATTTTATGTACCTTCTTCCAAGAAGGAGTTACAGGAAACAGATTCTTATTTTATACTAGTATAATAATTTTAGTCCCTCTTATGATTCATAAAAGCCAAAAATGGCAAAATGACAACACTCTGAAAGGAATTTTCATTTAAATTTTTGCAACTGACACAACAGTAAACCGAGCGTCCATCTTGATACCCACGCAGCATTCGGTCGAAAGGCCCCTAACGTCACCAATTACTTAAGGGGTAAAACCACTCTAGAGGCAGAAAAAAAGACCTAAATTTGATAATTTATTTTTGGAATATGACAAACGGAATAAAATTTCTTTTCAGAGGGTTTATTTAACACATAATGATGTACGAAAAACAATTTTTTTTATTGTCATTTTCATGCAAAATGGCGGCGACAGAGCCCGTCGTCGAAAACAGCTTTTTTGAAAACACCGCCACGGGAGGACGGATTTCTCGGCATGTATGAGTCCGGGAAAAAAAAAAAACAATTATAATCTATATACAATTGGCTTTGGAAGTACGTAGGGGTTTTTTTTAATCAATTTTTGTGGAAGTGGTGCACTTTTTAAGAAATGAATCGATTTTTTGCCCTAAACATGAGCATTAAATTGTTTGTAAAAAAAAAGTTTACATTCAATCAAAAAACGGCTACGTACTTCCAAAGAGAATATTGTTGTGAAGCTACTGTAAAAATTTCAAATCGATCCATGCAATAGTCTCCGAGAAATCCGTCCTCCCAGTTTGAAAGAAGTGGTTTCGACGACGGGCTCTGTCGCCGCCATTTTGTATGAAAATGACAATAAAAAAATTGTTTTCCGTACTTCAATATGTGTTAAATAAACCCTCTGAAAAGAAATTCTATTTCGTTTGTCATACTCCGAAAATAAATTGTCAAATTTAGGTCTTTTTTCTGCCTCTAGAGTGGTTTTACCCCTTAAGGGGAAACACCACTGATGGCCAGAAAAGTAAGCCATTTTTAAGAAATTCTTTTCAGGAATAATTTACAGTTTTCATAGAAAATTTGCATTACCTACGTTTACTACGCTGTCTTAAGAGACTATACAAAAAAGATAAATAGTAAAACATCCATAAATTTGAATATATAAATTAATCTTCTAGAACACCCCCGCGCGAGCTGGTCGAATGTGCAACTATGGAACAGCAGGTCCAAAATCAAATTTCATTTTTCTTTATAAACAATATGAGTGTAGTTTCCGTTGCACGTACCGATTTCTTAAACAAATGATTTTTATAAAAAATCGTGCGCTCTTTTCTATTTATTTATTGTTTGGTATAGTCTCCTAAGACTGTAAATTATTCCACAAAAAAAATTCTTAAAAATGGCTTACTTTTCCAGCCGTCGCAGTGTTGTTCCCCCTTAAATCCCAACGTAATAAATTAAACTCATATTAGTGAAACCTTGCGCCCTAAGGAAACGCGATAAAAATCGATTGATTTAATACCAGACGCCAGCGCTGGCCTGCGAACTCAGAAATTCTAATTTATATCTCGCGGCGGCATTCGATTTGTATTCCCCCGGTTGCCGGGCAATCGAATACTACGCGGGTTCTCGAAGTTCTCGGGCGCAGGGAGCTGTGAACTCGTTCCTTCGGATTGATTTCGTATTCGTACATGCATCCCGAATGCTCCCGTGGGAAAATCGCCGCACAAAGCTTTCGGAACAGCTGTAATCCAACCGGCCGGGCAATGGTAACCGACGAATATCAGACCGCGTCAAGCATCGCCGCGAACATTATCACCCAGCGAAACGTTGGTACACTATAATCGATCGGTCCTCGTGGAGGCTTCGTCATTGTTTGCATTCCGTCCAGTCAGGAAGGGGTCAATTCCATGGAACGTTGGGCGCGTTGGCTTCGCGCTGATTATTCCCCGACCTCTATAACTACCTGTTTGGATTCCCTATCCCTCCCTTTGTTTATCCCTCTTTATACATATACATATATACACAGGGCGTCTCCCGGGTTCCGGCACAAGCTTCGCCAGTGTGCTCTGCAACTAAAGCGAAGACGAAAATGTCACTTAAGGGGACCACCCACCCTTGACCACCTGAAAATTACCAAAAATGAGCCTCTTTGTTGAAAAATTGCAGGAAAAAGCTATGAGACATATTGAAGAAAGTGGATATATTTCTGAAAGGGCTAGCCTTACATAACATAAAAAAAAATAATTCAGTCAATTTCACCTCTGAATAAAACCAAAGTAGTTCAAACCGCGAACTTTCACTTTTGAGATGATCACTGCTGGCCGACATGATATCTCAAAAACCGTTCGACATAAAGTCTTGAAATTTTCAGCACAGCTTTGGCACACCCATAGCTACGATGTGACCTACAATCATCACTGGGAAAATTCTACAACCAGTTTTATAAAGCATTTATAAACTTTTGGTTTTAATACTAAAACAGCATTTATAAACTTTTGGTTTTAATACTAAAACAGCATTTATAAACTTTTGGTTTTAATACTAAAACTAAAAGTTTATAAATGCTTTATAAAACTGGTTGTAGAATTTTCCCAGTGATGATTGTAGGTCACATCGTAGCTATGGGTGTGCCAAAGCTGTGCTGAAAATTTCAAGACTTTATGTCGAACGGTTTTTGAGATATCATGTCGGCCAGCAGTGATCATCTCAAAAGTGAAAGTTTGCGGTTTGAACTACTGTGGTTTTATTCAGAGGTGAAATTGACTGAATTATTTTTTTTATGTTGTGTAAGGCTAGCCCTTTCAGAAATACATCTACTTTCTTCAATATGTCTCATAGCTTTTTCCTGCAATTTTTCAACAAAGAGGCTCATTTTTGGTAATTTTCAGGTGGTCAAGGGTGGGAGGTCCCCTTAAGGGGTTATACCTAGTCCGGAGGCCGAAAAAAAGCGAATGTTTGCGAATTTTTTTGGAAAAACGGAAGCACAAATTTTCACAGAACTTTTTGCACTTTAAAGAGCAACATTTAAAGAAGATTGAACAATTTTTTCGTAAAAAAATATTTATGTTTATAATAAAGTTACAACCGATATCCAAGAAGGCTTTTTTAAAAAGTTGTTTTGCGGTGAGCACCGCAACTTGGAACCAGATTATCTAAAATCAAAAAACAAAAAAGATTTCATTAGTATATTAATGTATCTATCGACTGACAGAGGGGGAATTTTCAAAATATTAATTTAAAATAAAATGGCGGCTATTTAAAGTTTGAAGTCCCGATTTTCGCGCGAAAAAAAATTTTTCGTTAATAAAATCGAAAAAAATAACATTAAAAAAAAAGGCGAACGATAGTCGATTGATTTTTATATAAAAAATAAGCTCACAAAATTATAGAAAGATTGGTGCAGTGGTTGTTGAGATATCTTACTCACCGTTTTTAACAAGGCTTCTTGGATGTCGTTGTAGTTTTATTATAAACGTAAATATTTTTCTACAAAAAAATTACCAAATGTTCTTTAAATGTTGCTCTTTAAAGTGCAAAAAGTTCTGTGAAAATATGTGCTTCCGGTTTTCCAAAAAAAATCGCAAACATTCGCTTTTTTTCAGCCTCCTGACTAGGTATAACCCCTTAAGCACAGGGCCATAAACCATTTATTGAAGAAATATAACTGAACAAAAATTTAAACACAGGGGAAAGGTTTTTGTAATAAAATTCGTCGCACCAGAAGCTTCGTAATATTAAGCATAGTTTATGATTTTTTTTCTATATGAAAATGAAAAGCTAGGAAGGTGGGATTTGTTGCAAATGGAAGATCCTCGGGTTTGACAGTGTTAGAAGAATTTTTATTCAAGAAAGGCACCCTCCATCCCCTCGCTATAGTCGCTCAAAGTTAGTCTCTCCGCCTATAAATATGAAATATAAATTCCGCCTTCTTTACTTATCCGGGAGATAAAAACAAATTAAGACATGAAAATTTATTACATTCTGTTGTCGTTGACTGAGCCGATTCTTAAATTTCGCGTTTAAATAAAAATGGGGAGCTGTGAAACTCGCAGTTTCTGTGTCGAAAATCGATACCCACAGGTATTCTACAGTTGACTATTATTTCAGCCACAGTTTCGACTGTTCGCATATTCGTCCCGCACGGATGCGCCGTGTCAGAATTCATGGCTGAAGGGCGAACTTGAGAAGGAAAAGAATCATACGCGCCACGCTTTGTTCATTGCAAAACCCTCTGTCTTGCGCAGGTGTCCCCGAAAGAAACGAATGTTCTAGTCTCAATGAGAACGAGTTCATTATTTATATATAGGGAAGTAATATGAGCGTTTTTTTGCGAACGCAGACCTCATAAAGTTTTAATGAAAACTCGCTGAATGCTCTGCACACGTGCCGGTTATGGCGCAGTCCGCGTGCAGTGAAATACTTTTCGCGCAAATGGACAAATATGAGGAAATGTACGGGAATTCTTTCGTAACAAATAGCCAAGTATTTGTTCTCGTATTTTTCGAACCAAGTACTTGAACAGGTTGAGGGTCACGAAGGGAAGCTCCTCTTTCAACACTACTCGTGCATAGTCGTCAGGCGACTTCAGCGATTGAACCACGAGCAACTGAAATTAATTTCTGAATTAATGCTTTACTCCGAAGTAAATGTTGGGATTAATAGTAATTCGAAATTTGCTAACTACATTTCGAAACTGAAACGCAGAGCTGTGAATTTCCGTGACTTTTATATTTTACAGCTAAATTCAATAAGGTAAAGAATGCACATTAAAAATAGGCATTTCAGACTATAATTCTAACTTAATAAAATTAAAAAAAAATTCAGAAAGCATGGAGATCCCCCAGAACACATTTTGCGAGCCACAGGTTGAGAATCACTGCACTAGACATAACTTTAAGAATAACCTGAGAGATATGTAACTTAAGGGGGAACACCACTGTGACGGCCGGAAAAGTAAGCCATTTGTAAGATTTTTTTTCAGGAATAATTTACAGTTTTCATAGAGAATTTTTATTATCTATCTTTAGTACGCTGTCTTAAGAGACTATACAAAAAAAATAAATAGAAAAACATCCATAAATTTTAATATATTAATTAATCTTTTAGACCTCCCCACGCGAGCTGGTCGAATGTGTAACTATGGAACAGCAGGTCCTAAATTAAATTTCATTTTTTTTTTTTATAAACTATATGAGTGTAGTTTCCGTTGTACGTGCGGATTCTTTGATTGCAAACAAATTTTTTTAAATACGCTCGAAAAACTGTCCATCTTATTCGCGGATTTTCGAAAATTTTCTTCTAAAGCGTGCTATTTTTACAAAAATAATTTGTTTAAGAAATCGGTATGCACAACGGAAACTACACTCATATAGTTTATAAAAACAAAATTAAATTTGCTTTCGGATCTGCTGTTCCATAGTTACACATTCGACCAGCTCGCGTGGGTGGGTCTAGAAGATTAATTAATATATTAAAATTTATGGATGTTCTTCTATTTATTTATTTTTGTGTAGTCTCTTAAGACAGCGTACTAAAGGTAGGTAATAAAATTTTTCTATGAAAACTGTAAATTAATCCCGAAAAAAAATTCTTAAAAATGGCTTACTTTTCCGGCCGTCACAGTGGTGTTCCCCCTGAAGCTAAATGTAACCTAGGCTTCGAAACACGTATTTCCAATAACTTGGACAGTTTGCTATTTACATTTTATTAACAAGCTTTTCTCAAAGTGTGCCAGCGTAACATACACATTTGCCACCTAAGTGCATTTACATTTCCGATCTAAGATCTCGGGAGGTAGCTACTATTTACTTCACTGGTATCGCCATTTAATTAGCGCCGGCAACTTAATCCAAATAAATCAATCCCAATTGCGGAGAGTAGAATTAAACATTTCTCTTCAGCTTGTCGCAGGGGAAGAAGAGAAAACGAGCTGCATCGGCTTAAGAGCCGTTCAGCGAGATGGCCTCTTGTTATTTCCTCGCGGCACTGATAAATATGCAATGCCACAAAGTAAAACGAAGACGCCGAATGTCGATACGGCGCTGTTAAATGAAAACACTCTGCCTCGGAATTTTAGAAACACTTCCCTTGAAAACGGTCCCTTCGAACGATATTTTTACGTTTCGTTCATTTCTGTGAAATGGAACCCTTCTAGCTTCGCAGCCCTGGCAGTCAAAGGGGTTGCAAAATTGATTGACGAATCCTCTTGCAGGTGCACGCCACCGGTAACGAAATTATATTGCGAAGTTCGGTCGGTGTGATTTCGAAAAAGAGAGTCTACTCTTACACCTACTGCAAACAGTTTCACAGTCATAGGGAGGCCCTTCGTACTGAAATTCGTTCTTCCATTGACGCGCACTGAATCGATATCAATGTTGAAACACAAATTCGAATTTTGTACCATCGATTCCATGCTCTTCTATCACAGCAATACTATTTTGGTGAAAACAGTCCGTTTCCCCTATTTTAGCTTTAATTCTTCTATGGTTTCATTCGAGTTCTGTGCTTAGGGCATGTTTGAAGGTACAGATACTCCGTTGCGCATTTTTTTTAACCGACTTCAAAAAGGAGGAGGTTATGTATTCGACCCGTATGTATGTTTTTTTTTTATGTTTGTCCCCTCATAACTCCTCAGCATATGGACCGATTTTGATGATCTTTTTTTTATTCGAAAGAGGATGGTGCCCCGTTGGTCCCATTCTACGCGGAATCAAAATTGGACCAATATTTTACCAGTTATAGTTAATAATAATTTATATGTTTGTCCCCTCATAACTCCT
The DNA here is from genome assembly GCA_946251845.1 of Andrena fulva. Lineage (NCBI taxonomy): Eukaryota > Metazoa > Arthropoda > Insecta > Hymenoptera > Andrenidae > Andrena > Andrena fulva. The sequence goes on along the minus strand of OX276329.1, from coordinate 50,523,300 downwards.
CAGCATATGGACCGATTTTGATGACCTTTCTTTTATTCGAAAGGGGGCGATGCCCCGGTGGTCCCATCCTACACTGCATCAACATTGGCCCAATATTTTGCCCGTTATGGTTAATAATAAAGACTATTGTCACCTAATTATTATTATTTTATGTACGTACGCGCATATCTCCTCAGCATGTTGTGTCAATATATATAAAACTAAAAAGTTAAAAATAAACAAAATTTAAAAAAAAATAAAATTGCACTAAAAAGTAAAAAATAATTCTTTCCCTTATTTAATGTACGACTCATATTTTTCAAGTCGGTGCCTCATCATTTGCACTATGTAAATCTGGCGCCGGCTTAAAAAATATGAATCGTAGATTAAATAAGGGAAAGAATTATTTTTTACTTTTTAGTGCAATTTTATTTATTATTTTTTTTTAAGTCGGTTTTAATTTTTTTTTAATTTAGTAAGAATTTATAGCTCTTGCAACTCATAACGAACCATTGAATCGCGTGCTGCCCATTGAGTTCCTCTTTCGCGTTACAATTTAATATCGCTCAACGACGGCTCTCGACTGTTCTCTTAAAATTAAAGTTAAAATTACAGTTAAAATGAAAGCCGAAAAATTTATTCGACGCTCAAGTTGAAACGCTGCGGGTTAAAAAAATTAACATTATTTATCCGCTAAAATCTCGTCGAATAAAAAAGTTAACTTCACCCTTCTGTGACGCACGCAACAGTTTTCAAATTTTCTTACCCCCTCCACGAACCACCCCCCCAGAAAATCGCGTCGGGGGGCGATATATCAGCGCGGCGCGTGAATTAGCTGTAATAATAATCGCGCCGCGGGAGAATCAATCCAGCTGATGTTTTATTAGCCGAGCGCGACGAGCCACGTCAACCAGACATCGACGAGATTGTTCCCCCGAACTTCCAACGCCGGCCGCGGGAAAAATATGCGACCACGTACAAACGACCACCAATACATTTCGCCAGCAGCACATTTCACCCGCAACTCGCACCTCGCGGCTGCTCCAATGCATCAACGCCGGCAATTTTTAGGCCGCACCGCCGGGGGTGGCGGGCGGTGGAGGGTGGCTTTTGATGCATCGCCGTAATATCGGCGATACATTAATTCAAGGTGAATGGGAAATATATCAGACAACCACATAATTTTCGCGCGGCCTGGCGTTCGCGTGCGCGCCTTCCCTATTTATTTCCTCGACTCGTCCGCCCGGTGGTTTGTTAAATGTGTCTCCAATGCGTCCGCGCACGCGCCCTCTCCGCCCCCGCGACCATGATCTATCGCCATGATGATTCTTCGAATCCGAAGTCCGCCGAAAGCCGCGCAAATGAATTCGTTCGCCCTAAAACAGAGCGAAATTGCTGGTTGATTGTCACGTTCAGTGTGCTGCACTTTCTCTCTCTTTATTTCTCTGTATCTTCTGGTTTTTGCCCACACCTACCACCCCTGTTTTTTTCTTCCCTTTTTTTTTGGTCGGAAATATCGACATTTACGTAGAGTATTTATATCAGCTTTTATTCGAATGGCAACAGTTCATTTGGACGTTTATGAGTGCCGCGAAAGTTACGGGTAATTTCCCTTTCGTACCAATACCGGCAAAATGGGCGACCGATTTGTAAAAGCTTTCGTGAAATATTGAGAGATATACCGGGGCTTGTGAATTTGTTTCGGGCATGCGAGTTTCGCGTGTTCGTTTTGGTGTTTTGACTTTGCTGGGAGTATAATGTGGAAGTTATTAAGGGGTTGTTCTACTTTGATTGGAAAGAAATTCTTTTTAAATTTCTTTTGTATAATATTAAAGTAGCTTAATGAATTCCAGAAAGAATTATTTCATTATATGTTGTATTTACTGTGCAACAAATCTTTAAAAATAGCTTCATTCTGCGGCCGATGAAAGTAGAACCAGCCCTTAACCCTTAAATGCATGGTGTTGTAAAACTGCAACATACCGTGCAAACCACCTCAAACTTATCGGTTGTGCTCAATGCATGCCGCTGCAGAATTATCGCGTTCACGGTAATATATTTTATCGCGTGGTAACATTTTTTTTTCTTTCGCGAATGTTAAATGTCACTTTTGCTTTGAATAAGTGAAGACTCTCGGAAATTTGTTGGACGTCAGAATTGCAGTTTTGTTTTGCTGTGTAATAAACTGATTTTCTAAGGTAAGTACATACAATAATATAAGCCTTTGCCTTACTAAAGCCAAGCATTCTTTCAGAAGTTTCCATACGTAAATTGTAATGTCTAGTAATTGACATTAGTGTACAGTAAATGCATAGTGTTGTATATCTGCACCAGGTAGTTTTTTTAATAAAACACCATTAAAAAATTATAAAAAAAAATTATTTATTTTTCCTTGCATTAGCATGTACATGTCTGCCAAATATCTTTTTTTAACGAAAAAAAAATAAATCATGCATTTAAGGGTTAAGTGATGCTACAGTTTTTGTTTCCACAGGTTTCTCAGTCGAATATTTCTTCGAATTTACCATCTTGCAAAATTTTCTGGTGTGTGATAACAGTGCAACTATTTAAATGCGTTAAATATTTTTACCTGGTAGGAAACTGCTAATGATAGGTACACATTGAAAGATGTAAAACTTTCTGAAGAGACACAAATAAGGTAATGGTACCAGTAGTTGACCATGTATCAGTAGTTGACCACTTTTCAGAAAAACATGAAAAATAAGGTTTTTAGAAGTGACGATATTTTGAAAAAAGTGCAGTTGACGTGCCCTGACATCTACCAACTAAAATCTAAAACACTCAAGTTTGAAGTACACTATGAATAGTGTTGGCGAACGTTTATTTACACCAAGGTGAGTAGTGTGTTCCTATATCGTTATTTCCTTAATGATTTTGTTAAGAACAGGTGTATGGTTCAGGTAAAAAAATAGGTAGGTTATTAACTCTTTATGACTGAACTCTTTACTTGTTAAACTCGCATAGTGTTCTATATTTGATAAAGTCACCGTTTTTGTTATACTGACCTCAAAAACACATAGTTTGTGGGGTGGTCAAATACTGAATATTGTTTTTGAACAGTTTTCAGAAGTTGACAGGCGTGGTCAATTACTGACGTGAATCATTTAAATTTGTTTACGATTTGTAATGTATCCATTTTACATCTAAGATTGTTAGGAGTACAAAATATAATTCTAAATTTTGTAGCATGCTGCATTTTAGAGGATGACCACATGGTCAACTATTGATTGCATTCATGGTCAAGTATTGACCAGTGTCCGCTTTTTTAAAACAGCCATGTCAAATAATGTCACTCCTCAAGCTATAATGCTTCAAAACGACCTAACTACCCAAGCTGCTATGCTATCTCAAAGTATGACCAATTTATGCGTTTCGCCTATTGCTGGTCTTTCATATAAAGTTGCCAGCCCATTCAAAAGACATCTTTATTATCCAGATGTATAAAAACAAAAAACAAACATAAAGAAAATGCCAAGAGAAAGGATGCCTTTTATTGCCTCAGGGAAACTTTGTCAAGAATATTTCCTGAACAAAATAAAGAAAAAAGAAGAGATGGAACGATTAAAAAGAGAGCGCGCAGCAAAAAGGCAAATGAAGAAGGAGGAAAAGCAGAGAGCTACACAAGACAAGACACGGCAACCGAAATTGAAAAGAGCAAAGAAAATCTTACAATTTTCTTCTGAGAGTTCAAACTCCAGTTGTGAAATGTTCGATTTTGTTGTAGAAAGTGAAGGAAATGAAGAGGTCAACGAAGAAAACGAACTGTTGAGGAACAATAAAGGACCTGCCTGGCTGCCTGTTCAAAAAGTTGTGAACGAACACGTAATATTTTTATACGAAGGAAAACATTTCCCTGGAAAAATTCTTCGTGTAACTAAAACTAAAGCGACTATTTCATCCATGGAAATGTACGGGCGATTATGGAAGTGGCCAGAGAAGCCTGATGTGCTGGACTACGAGTGGAAGTCTGTACTTTCTCATATCAATGAGCCCACGAAAGCGAGCAGAACTCGCAACGTCTACTCTGTTCCTGAATTGAACTTTTTATGGAATTGATTTGTTTTATTTCTTATTTTATTCTTTAATTGTAATTTGTGCTGGTAATTATTGAAACTAAATGATACTAAAATGATTCCCAACATTATTGCTTTAACCCTCTTTCTAGTATAAGTGGTCAACTACTAACGAACAGAAGGTCAATTACTAGATTTTTCATTTTTAAGAGTGGTCAACTACTGAAGCAATTACTGAATTTTTCAATATGTTTTTTAAATTTGTATAAGTAAACTTTTTGTTAAAAAGTGGCCTTGTTACATAATCTAGAAGACTTAAAGAGTGTCTTCAGGCATCGACTCTCGCTATTTGATGACAGAGCAAGTAGTTGCTATTGTTTACGTGAAGGATTTCTCTTAACTGGTCAACTACTGGTGCCTTTACCTTAAACTGGCAGCATAAATCACGAATCTATTTAAATTCTCGCTTCACTGACTTCTGCTAACGAAACTAAGAAACTTTTGGCTACAAGTAGTATAACACATACATCCACCGACGTCACAAAACAGGAAAATAATAGAAACAATATTTACAGAGCAGAAACACGTGTCCCTGCATGTTCCTCGAAAAAATTATTCAAAAATTCTGCTGCAGATGTAACTGCATCGCGCAACTTCGCCGGGATACCTTTATCGCCAGCGTACCTACATTATTTTTGAAATCCACTCCTCCTTTCACCCCGTCCCTCGAAATCCCTTTTCCGCTGAAAATTCTGTCTGGAGCAACCCGGCACAGAAAAATCGTTCTTTTGCGAAACGTTGAACTTTTCACAGTTACGTCTCCGCTGGCCGCGAGTTTCAGCTTCAACAATTGCCCGAATAAACGTTGCAATTCATCGCTCGGGGTGGGGCGAAAGTTACGCAAAGCGGAAATATTAAATCATACCACGGACACAACCGCCAGCAGCAGCAGTTGTAAAACGTGCGATTATACGGGACACTAGAAATTGTCCAAAGAGTTAATCCCCGCAGCGGTAAAGTTGCTTCGTAGTTGTAAGACGGTGTGCGCGTTAAGAGCCAGCCGCTTAACCGCAAATGCAACCGAACTTCGGCGGTGCACGGATCCTTCGGTAACGTAAATTGCTTCGCGACGGTGCGCAGGCTTCTGCAAAGATCGAAACGCCGGATAAACTTCGTTACGAGTGTCTTCTGCGAGACTTGTAATTGCTGGGATTGTGAACATAAGAACGAAACGTTTTCACCTCGTGACACACTGCGAGCTGCGAGTCTTCGATAACTGATGCCAAGTCGCGAGATCGGTGGAATTGTGAAGACATGGTTAACGAAGAAGGCACGCGTTGAGTACTTGCTTCGAGCATCAATAGGGCACAGGAGTTGGGAGTTAATAAATCATGAGTGCACTATTGGATCGAAAGAAGTCAGATTTTAAGTAGTGTAAACTGAAATATTTCAGACTAAAGGGAAGCCGCGTTGAGAAGCTCTTGGGGTGGCTGCTTTTATGTCGTTTGTTTATATTATTTAACAATTTCCGAAGGTTTAACTAGGGTAGATGTCCCGATTACTGCCAGTGTCCTTATTGCTACCACCTTATTTGTTTTACTTAATAAAAACGTGACATGTAAATAATAGTATATAATGATAATGATAAAAACAGTCCTAATTTAATAATTAATTTTTTGTAGACTATTATTTATACGTTACGTTTTTATTAAGTAAAATAAATAAAGTGGCGGTACGCTGACAGTAATTGGGACATCTGTCCTATGTTTCAAGGTAATGGTATTAGACTTTTCTTCTGGTTTTGTGGGTTTTGGGAAGCAGTTGTTTTTTTGTTCTGAAAATTAGCGCAAGCAGTGCAATTCTCGTGGAAATCTCACGACCCTGGTGTTTATATCACATTTATATGCATACAAATATTGTATTACGAAAGCTACATGTATACATGTATTTATATTCATCGATTTATATAATTATTCATAGCGTTCGCAGTATAACCAAACAGCACTGGGATGTCGAAAATTACTTTGTGCAAATTTTCCGACATTCGAGGTATTCAAAAACTTGAGGAATATTTTCATTGGTGCAGTGTTGCGTAATAATGTTTAAAAGACAGGTTCAGTTGTTTCTCTGCATCGTGCACCGGTCAATAACTATTCGAATACAGTGGCTCGTAAATTCTTTTTTTCGATGCATAGAAACTTTTCTGGTTTTTTAAAAAAATATTTCAGGGGGCAAAACCTGCTAATACTTTTGTCAAATCGCCATGAAGACGAAAGCAAATCGAGCCCTGAAAGCTGATCCTCTTCGGTGAGCAACTGAAAGTACAAAATTCCATATCATAGTTACAATGTATTATATAATAAAGCTATATATTCGAGCCTTCAGTAAAAAAAAAGATTTTTAATTACGAAATAGTACAGAAACTCCTAGATATACACATTTACACATGCTCGCTAGGGTTTATATAAAAACCGACTTTTGAAAAAACCGGTTTTTGAATTCCACTATTCTCAAAACACCGGTGAGACCGGGTTTCAAATTTTCACAAACAAAATATAATTAAAATAGAAAATAAATATCTGTACTTATTTTAAAATTTTCATTTTTTTAATATATAGGGAATTAGAAAAACATAACAAAATAAAATATACTCTGTCTAAACCAGAACAAATAAAAAAAAATTAAAATAACTAAAATCCGGACAATTTTTGAGTTCATTTAATATTTATGGATCTACAAAAATGTAACACAATAAAATACACCGCATACAAAACCAAATGAAACAAACTAAAACAACTGAAATTCGTACAAAATATAAATTACAAATCTTTATTTGTTTTCACGAAGATGAGTTTCACAGTAAACTATTACCTACTACAATATGCTTGTGTCCGAGGCGATTTCAAGTCAAAATGTTAACGTTTTTAATAAAAAAATTAATTCATTTTTACATATTAATTCTAGTACATAAAACCGGTTTTCGAATTTTACAAATTTGTAAAAAAAGACCGGTTTTTAAACCCGGTTTTTAAAAACCGATAAACCCTAATGCTCGCACCACATCGCACATATTTCACATTATTAAACATTAAATCTAACTAAATTTCAACTTCACAATATTTTTACTAAATCCATCCTCCAACATTTCTCCCAGTATCCCACAATATCCCCTGTGCCCCGCGCAGCAAAGATTCCTCAAACAACGTGGACAGAATAATTCGCCACAACTGACAAATAATCACTGTCCACACAATTACCTCAAGCAAACAAATTCCATTCAGCTAATCACCATAGACACCTATGCACTCCGACTTATTCAGACACCAAGGTTCAGCCACATTTCACCGCACCCCGTCTTCACCTGCGAAGAACGCTCGCCTGGTTCACGCCTAAGCAAACAACGAATGCAGCGCGTCGGTTAACACCCGTGTTTGTTAAAACGATCACACGCACCAACACATCCACCACGCCTAGCGCGTTTTACGACCCCCGTGCAAACAACCCGCGAGAAACTCCGGCAACAAACCATCTTCGACCGTCAGAGCGTAAAGTGCTGGAGAAATACAGGTTGCCGCTTCTGTTCCTTGACCTACCAGGCGAGGCGAACATTCGTCTGTTTCGATTTAACGTGCAAACACATCCACGCGCGACGCTGCGTGCGATTCCCTGAGAACGACAGCTGATTAGCAGGGCAAGAGCACCGTCTACGCGCTTTCCAGCATCCAGTAGTCTGGAGCTTGTTCTCCTTTTTTTCTGCCGTCTTTCCTTCCGCTCGGAATCGCCCCTCGGAAGAGGCGAGGAAATACCAACGCCCAGCCACAGGGTACTTCAGGGACGGGAGCTGCTCATCTTCGCGGCCGTAACGCCACCTTTACGACTATCTCGCAGCAGTCCCGCCCTTTGGGAACGGTTCCCTTTCATGGCCTCCCGCGGCTCGCCTCTAAACTTCCGGAAAATGTGAACAAACATGTCCGGCTGAGGTCCCGTGAAATATCGACAGCCCTGTCGCCCGCTACCGCTGAGGAGCCGCGCTCCTTCCGCCGGATGCTGGCCGATCGATAACAACGTTAATGAGTGAGCTCGTTAATTTACCAGCGCAAAACGATTCGATGAATAAATCGCTCTGTTTATCGCGAGGCGGCGATCTTTTGGGCGGCGCGCAACGGTCTCGGATGTAATGTTGAATTTAGCTGGTCGTTAGAGGCATTGTCGTCGGGGCTGCACCGACGGGAAATCGTTTTACGCTTGGTTTATGGTTGCTGCGGGGGAATTTTAAACAGAGCGCCGCAGAATTTATACTCACCCTTCGCTATTTGTTTTTTTTTTTTTTTTTACTAATTTTACCATCGCTCCATAATTCGAGTGGATTCAGGGTACCACGGGGAACCGAGATCGAAGACGGTGGTGTGACTTCGAGAGGCAGCGTTTGGTTCGATGAAATGGATAGTTTCTGTTGATAATAAATATGGGTGGAACGGTTTGGTATATAGGGGAGAGGTGCTATAAAAGGGACACTTTTGTTTAGCGTCCATTTCTGACAATGTCGTTATAGGTATTTAAAAAACAACTACATCACAAGAAAGCGTGTTTATTTCCCTTCGATAAAAGTATATTGCAAACTCATCAAATGTAATAGAAAATAACAGAATCTTCGATTTTAAAAAAAGTGGGAAATGTCCCTCTTACGACTAGGTGGTTTTAAATGGGACAGTATAAGTCATGAAAGGGACACGTTAATAAAAATAAACTTATTAAGTATTACAATTATAATTCTAAATCTTAATGATACAAAACAACGAAATCTACGAAAAAATTAACTCTTTGTAGTATAAATCATCAATATTTTATTATTAATGACACATGGAACAGAAAATATTGAATGTGCCTTTTATTCCGCATGACTCATTGGCCCATTTACCGCCAATTTACATACAACTGTTGCAAATTTATAACTTATAACGAGGGCTAATTTATTGCCACACATTTTTTGGACGATAAAGTTTGTCGCTTTGAATAGTCACTTCATTAATACTTAAATTTGAAACAATACGCCATCAACTAATAATTCATAATTTAAAACAATGTCATCTATGTATCAGATGATACACTAATAACTTTACAGGAAAGTATAATACATATAGTGTCCAGCAGTACATGTGTATGAGAGAGACAGCCATGAAACGGTCGTCCCATTTAAGACTTGTTATGCTGTCCCTTTTACGACTATAAGTGAGTTTAATATAAAATAACCGCAAAACAAAGAAAACAATTAATTAAGCTTACCTGTTAAGCGTTTTACTGCCGAAAAACATCAACCGTGGATTACTACTCTGTTGCAAGTGAGACCGCAGGGAAGTTTACGTCAAATAACTAGGCACTAGTGTTGCCATAAACAGGAAAATAACTTGCATGTGTAATGCGTTTAGAATTTTGGAAATTCGATTTGTCCCATTTAAGACGTGTCCCCTTTATAGCACCTATCCCCTACCGACGGCCAAGATTTTGGAATTATTTACCGATTTTCGTTCGAATCAGGTAAATGAGAAAGTCTCTTCTGATTGGAAGTTCGTGTTTGCAGTGGTGATTGCGATTATTTTTATTGCGATACATTTTAGTATTTTATTTGCTAATAGTAAGGTCATCGTTGCGTTTTATTCAGTTCAGATAATCCTTTTTTATTGCAGTTTATTAACGCACTGAGGGTTCATTCCTCGAAAAATATGATGCAAAATATTAATTTCGTTTGACGGTAATCATTCATGCGAAACAAAATCCACGATGAGGCAAAAATATCGTGTCTCACATGAGACTTTAATCTCGCAAGACACTTATTTTATTATTTTATTATTTTTATAATTATTTTCTCAATAGCTTCATGACATTAGACTCTCCTGAGACAAGTTTCGTGATATATTTTCGAAAATCTCATCTCTCGCGACTATTTCCACTATTTACATTTAGCGTTTACTCTAATCAGATTTTACACGAGACTTTTCTATCGCGAGACAAAAATCTGAGCGACCACAATTGGAAATAAAAGAATAATACTACTAGAAATTCAAGTTTCACGTGCGACACGATATTTTTGTCTCATCGTGGATTTGCACCTCTACATTTAGTTGTTGCTGAGATTTTTGTCTCTTCAAAGCTCAACTAGAGCTGTAATTATTCGACTATTCGAATATTCGAATAATTCGAATAATTTCGAATACGAATAATTTCTTCGAATATTCGAACTTCGAACCTTCGAATATTCTGCTCAAACGAATTTCTGATTGTACCGAATAGGAATCTGAACATGAAATATTTGTTCACAGTTTATCGTGAAATTCTTTTCATATTGTCCTTTACAATTATTTGTTTTTCAAACGATAAATTTGGAATTTTATTAATCATTGGTTCTATGAATTTTGCAACGAAAAGTATAAATTCTATTTAAATTTGGGGACCTAGGGTATTTAAAATAACGTTATAGTAACGAAGGAAAAATAAAAATATTATAGTTCCTCAAAATCGTTTATGGGGTTTTAGCTTCCTACAAAAACGTCTGCTTATACTGTTTGTCATCCGCTTATGATGGGACACGGGTGGGCCTAGAGGAGAGGGCCCTTGGCCGATTCCGTCGGGGTTGTCCACTCATTATTATAAAAATAATACTAATAACTGATGGTTGTTTTCGTTTCAAAATGTATAAATTTACCAAAGATTAATAAAGTTAAAAATTTATCGATTGAGAAACAAATAATTGTAAAGGCCAATATGAAAAGAATTTCACGATAAACTGTGAATAAATATCTCATGTTCAGATTGGTATTCGGTGCAATCATAACTTCGAAAGATCCGAATATTCGAATATTCGAAGAAATTATTCGAATTCTGTGGTATTCGAATATTCGAATATTCGAATACTTAGATTATTCGAATATTCGTTAGAGCCCTAATATCAACAGAAATGCTCTGACAAAGTATCTTTCTCTTAACCTTCTTCCCCATATTAAATACGCAGTATTCTCTTATAAATCTCCTAATCAAAACGCCAGGCTACTTCCTCGCGAAATTCCCGCTTTTACTTCCAATACACTTCCACCGAACACAAGCGTGTATTACCCTCGACACTCTTTCAAGCGAAACACTTTCGCCATTTCGCCTCACTGCTCATTTGATTACGCTTCCAGGCTGCACTTCATATTTTCCTCGTCCTTGGCCCGTAAATATCCGCGGCCGGTTTCCTTGAAAATATATTTCAGTATTTAAATACCTCGCCTCTTAAATCCTTAATCGGTTCTGCGCCCCGGGATTCATTCAGCAGGAGTTCTCCGCGAAAGAAACGACGCCAGGATTTTCGAAACGCTTGAACAAATACGCCCGGGTTTGCTTCCGCGAGCGATTAAAGTGACAGTAAATATTTCGCGAGCGGAGCTTAAACGGCGCGGGACTTCGTAAACTTGTTATCGGGCCGCGAAGTAAACGCCGCCAAATATTTTCGCCGCCGTGAAAATTTTCAGGCTGCAGGATTTATCGTGTAAACGGGCGGTGTGGTGTGCATATCGGGGCGGGTTCTCAGTGCACGTTCCCAATCGCGGCTGTGTAGGCACATGATCCGCCGATAACCTACCGAAATTAACTAATAATTCAACGGGGATGCCGGGCTAACGACTGCTTTGAATTATGCATCAATATTGAATACGGGACTAATGCAACGGCTCTACTTTATTCCGCCACTTCCGGGGCGAGTGAAACCAACCCCTTTTCAGCGACTCCGCTACCATCCGAGGGCGCATCAGCCGTCTCTGCACGCGGAAACTGGGAATTAAATTAAACGCGTAACACACGTGATTCCCCGGTGCGATGTAATACGTACAGCATCGCGTGTTCCTGCTCCCGGTGCTGCAGTTTATGCACACTGCGCTGTAGAAGCGGCGAGCTTTTGGCCTTTGAAGCGAGCCAAAAACTACAGCGGAGGATTGTAAAATCATTCTACTGGTTGAAATGTATTTCAATTTATTCCATTCTCGATTTCATCGCACCTAAAGATGGACAGAAAGGGTGGCTTGGCTTTTAAGGCTTAAACAATTAACCCTCGAGTGGCGTGGTGAGAAAGTCACCTAAATTGGATCGTGAATTCACTTGTGTGTCGAAAATATTAATATAAAGCTGCACGTTCTTCTATCGAAGTGTTTGTTATGGGGTTGTAGCGAGGTGTTCAGGTAAAGTAGGATGTTCGTAGTGCTTTTATTCGCGGCTTAAAATTATTAGCCGACCGACGCTATTTAAGCATTAAAGATTAAGTTTGACTTTCTCTGCACATTCTTTATAAATACATGGAAAGTATAGATACAATTAAATTGCATATGAAACTCTATCCAAACAGTTCTTTAAACGAAACCGAACATCAGAGATTGGACAAAATTTTATCAATCGATTAAATCAATTACCGAATTTTCAGGGATTAAGTTTTTTAATCGTATGCATTAATTAATTAATGGAAGTAAAAATTTGAATCGGTTAATGCCCAACTCTGCTGAACACAAAGGTAATAAATGTTTTTGGCGTCGTAAAAATGACGGTGCGATATGTTATCGGTCAAAGTGAAAGTATAGATTACGAATCTTTAGAATGTCAGAAGAGGAGGTTGTAGGCTTTAACTGCTCGTGTTCTTGGAGAAAACGAAGCCTGAGACTGAAAAGGGATATACAAGTTTTCGACTTTATAGAGTATCAGAAATTATTATGCTTCGACTTGTCCCATAATTTGGAGATACTCCATGTAACTTGGGCGTAACGCACATAACCAATTAATATACATACCTAACCGGTCCAGTTCTGAGCCAATATAGATATCTAATTGATTCGATAAGATCAATTTACATAGCCGAGACCTAACTATGTAACCAAGCCGTATGATAAGTAATATAGGTAATATGTTATTACTAGCATATGTTGTCTCGCAACCATATATTGTAAAAGACCACTTTTTTGTTATGGATTTATGTTGTCTTGTCGACCCGATTTACAAGGAGCAATGGTTGCAAGCGAATGTGTCGGATAATTAATACCTGTGTTCATTTAATACACTATTTTATGCACGAAGAGTCCTCTCATTTATAACTTAATAATTAAACACGTTTGATCAACTTAATCTACCTAATCCACCATATTTAGCGTTGGAATATCTCTGATTACCTTTTCACGAAAGAGACTTCTGTAGCTGATTAATTATTTTCAATATATTCATTCAATGGGCATAACGCTAAATTGGAAGCCGTAAAAAATTGAAAAGCATGTGAATACATCCGAAATATTTGTCACGAGTTACAGAAGACTCGCGCGAAACGGCCCTGTCATTTTCCTTCCCCGAAGCAAAATTACGAGATATTAAAAAATTTGAATAGGGACGATATTATAAAAAATATCGCTGCTGAATTATGTACGAATGGAGTAACGACAGGAAATGGGAAATGAAGAATCTTCCCCGGGATGATTTATGTACATTCTTTAAATCGCGAAACTTATTAATGAAAAAATGCAGGGTAAGAATTATCGATATTCTCCATTGCTAATAATCTGAGTTCTCGTTAACTTGGGCCTACTTTGGCTCCCCTCATCTCAAATTATCGAGACCCCATTATTCTCGTATGTTCGTAGAAGAATCTAATAGCTATTACTTCTACTATACCTGCACATCTTTAAAACAATTCGATACAAGAAGTATTAGAACCTCCACTACTCGAACACCGCGTTCAAGAATTTATTTAAATCTTCAATTTTCCTCCAATTCGCTTGAAACTTCGAGAGGATCTTTTCAATTTAACAATCTAAAGAAGCATGTAGGGATTTTTCAAAGTACTGCTTTTCATGAAAATGGTGAAGATTTGATAAAAGAGATGTCATTTTTTACCTAAAAATTGAGTATATATAAAAGTGTCAGGTGGAGAAAAGAAGCTTACGCGGACCGGTCACAGCGACGCCATTTCGTTCGAAGGAAATAAACAAAAATTGTTATCGCGCACTTCAATGGCCGTGCAATAAATGCTTAGTTATAGATTTGTAATTTTCTTTATTAATTTCCCCCCAAAAAATCTTAAATAGGGGAAGAGTGGGTAGCCCCGGACATTGTTGTATCTTCACTACCATGCCACATAGAAAAATAAATGGCAGATTATAACATGGCTGCCTAAGCCCAGAAACAGTTTCAAGTTTGTAGTAGCGTGCACGCCAAGCGCATTCGTCATTATAATCAGTTTTCTTTCCACTGAAAGTGACGTTACTGAGGCCATTAAATTTCATCGGTGCTTGTTGTGTATTAAATGTAAGTATTGTTACATGTCTTATTGATTTTACTATTCAAAATTTAACATTTTTTAAGATTCTTAAACATTTAGCTAAATTCTTTTCATATTGTACAAGTGAATGGTAAAAATATTGGATCAAGTCAATCGGGTACCCCCGGTCACTAATATGGCGGGGACCCTCGGACACTTTTACGAACCTTACTGTTTAAAAACATACAATTTATTATTGTGATTCCTTATCAGTTTACACTACTTTAAGATGCTAAATACTATAAATAGATTTGTTTTAGAATACGGTTATAAAAATGCCAAAATTAAGGGGCCAACTAGCAACAGAGGCAAGTGGGATGGAAATAAGATGAAAGAAGCAATTGTATGTGTTATGGAGGGCAAGTTAACAGTAAGATTAGCTGCTGAAAGATATGATGTACCACGTAGCACGCTACAAGATCGCGTAAAAGCATTAAAGAGCGGCCAAGAAGTGGTTTTTAAACCAAAATTAGGTCGATTTGATTCTACTTTTAATGAACATTTTTCATTGCAATTTTGGACGAACGACTAATGTTTTTTACTGTGCCGGGGGGGAGGGCAAACTCTCTCCCCTGCCCCACTTTGGCTACGCGGCGAAACCTTCGAAGAAGACTGAATCCAATGCAATAAATGCAAAGATTCAGCATATAACGACTGTGCAAATATTGATCCATCAAATTTTTATTATTTCTGTGATGTATGTAAGAAATAAGGATACGCGATACGTCTAGATCAGCGATGCCCAGGTGGGCGGTCCGAGATAAACGAGCATTCATCGCGTTTTCCAAAGCTCGCGTGGAGGGGGGTGCTCGAAACCAATGACGTTGCGGGCATGTCACGGACGGGGAAAACTCTAGTAGTGTGCGTGTAGGCTCGTACCCTGAAACAGCATGTAACCGTTACATGCTGATTTCATTGCGATTAAATTGATTTGACTTCTGGTTAGAGGCTGATTTCAAGTCGTTTCGATTTGCGGTTATGGGTTCTATTTTTTGATGACAGCATAATTTTTTAAACCCTGGGGGGTTTCTTTTTCTTCATAATTTTGTATTGTCATCCAAAATACATATGCCTGCAAAGTTTCAAGTCTATTGGATAGTTGGAAGTGGGTTAAAATTGAGTTTCTAGATTTGAACTAAACAAACATACATACAAACAAACAGAGGATTGAAGTTGAATAAAAATCGTTTAATAAGAAACTGTTTGTTAATTAGATGTGTAAATGAGACTGTTCAAGTCTATTCCGTCTAATTATATAATCTTATTGTTTAATCATTAGTCAATGATTTATTTTCTCACTTCCTAAAATGTAGAACACTAGGGCTCCAAGAGCCCCAGTTGTAAAAGCCTATGGGTACGAGCCTACACGCACACTACTAGAGTTTTCCCCGTCCGTGACATGCCCGCAACGTCATTGGTTTCGAGCACCCCCTTCCACGCGAGCTTTGGAAAACGCGATGAATGCTCGTTTATCTCGGACCGCCCACCTGGGCATCGCTGGTCTAGATGAACGTTAAAAATTATGTCCGGGGCTACCCGCCTATTTTTTGATTGTGTAAAAACAGAGGCTACAGGTTTCTGATTTTTTTTCTTAAATTATTTAAGAAATGTGTTCTTTTTTTTAGTTATAACGCAGCAGGAGGTGCTTATTTTGATTTCCTGAATTAGTAATTTGATTATAATTTATTGGTTGTATATTGTTTTTGTGTTTCATTTAAGTGTCCGGGGCTACCCACGCTTCCCCTACACCTGCAATTTTTCCAATCCAAAGGTGGTGTATGTAACCGCTAAACAAGATTCCCCAGTAATCCCTTACCAACTCATATCACTCCAGTTAATTCGGCATCTCTGCCATCACAAACTTCTATCATACCTCACCACAAAGTCCCCTACAAAACCTCCCCCGCAATTGCTTCAGGTATGTCTCGAAGCCCTCGCTACACCAGCTCAACCTCCGGGTAAGTCACTATCCGAAGCAAGCAACACACTTTCCTCCCTGCAACCCAGTTGGCTGCGTAATCGTAACAGTGCTATCCGTACGTTCGCCGCGGAACAGTGTCGTCCAACCGAGCGCAGTGGTTTTCGGTGGCCTCGCCACCGACGAACGATTTCTGTACTCGTTCGAAAGCGTGACAGATGTCGGTGCTCGGGGGTGCCGCAGCCACGGGTTTAGGGGATAGAGGAAGGTCTTATACGAGCGACGGGACCGTGAGTAGATGTGGCACCGTCAACGTGTCCCATCAACGCGAACCTATAAACCCTGCCTGGTCGGAAATAATATCGGGAATCCTCTCCCCTTCGCTCCTTTTTCTGGATTTTCCTCTCGCCTCTTTACGTACAAGCGAAATCCTTGAGGGCGCGGAGGATTTTCGCCGGGGCAGAAGGGGGTGAATAAAAGGTCACGACTCCCGCAACGATCCTCGTCCCCCGCCGATCGATCCCCTCGCCGCGCCCCCCCCGCGAGGCTCGCGAGCTTCTACGCCGTATGTTCTGCGATTCGTATGCGGTGGAAACGCCTGGACAAGTTGCCAGGCGGACTTGGCACGTAAAAATGTTAGATTGCCTTTGGAAACGACTTCGCGTAGGAGGACGTATTGCGTTTATGCTGGCCGCGGTGAGAGATGTGGGCTGGGGCAGCGGGAACGCTCGGTTCCTCGTCGAAAAGGTAAATCGAAATTGGGCGATAAAGGTCCGTCGTGGCTTTAAGATTTCACGGTGTGCACGGCTGATGGGCTTCGCGGTGGCGGTGCGAGTATTCTGTAAATAGCCCGTGGCTGTTGGCTATGGGGGTTGATGGTAGATATTGAATGACAGAGCAGGGCGTTCGTAAACATATCTAGGTTCGGGAACTAATGGTTCCGGGGATATTCAGTTTTTCAATTTGCTTATTAACCCAGTTGCGTCATTTTAACAATACAATTTTAAAAATAACGGAGGGCGAGAAAATTTGACCCTTTTTTTCGGAGTTGGAGCAGTCAGCAACCGAATAACTGTTACCGTTTCGACACAAAAGAAAGTCAAATTTGAAAATTCGCCATTTTTATTCGAAATCGAATTTCTCAAAAGCTGGGTGATGGCGACAAACTGTTTGTGGATTCGTCTTCAGCGCACGAAACCCTATAAGAAACGGCTATTCAATGTTACAAGTCCAGATGGCTGTCGAACTGTGTAATTATCGTAAAATCCATACTTTTCAAGTTATCCCCGCCACAATCCTTAATTCGCTAATTACTTCTGCGCAGTTTTGTAGATATAAATAAAACGTAACTTTTGTTTAAACTTCTTTTCAATATCTCCCACCGCTCTCCAGATATTCAACGAAAAATAAAATTCTGCATTTTTTCAAGGGGTGATTTCGCCCCCTAAAACCGCACTATAGCACCAACAAAAAATAGGTTTGCCTTACGCATGAACTACTCTACTTGCACGCGAAGTTGCATAATTTTATTAACAATCAAACGAACTTACCTGTACGTGAAGTTCGATTGTAATTATATGAGGGCCTCGTTCGAGATGATTACATGTAGTAGTCTACTTTGTCTTGACAATTCACAACGTTTTAGAGATTTTTTTTTTTTTTTTAAATTTTCGCGCGCTGAGTCCGACCTCCCTGAACTTGCGCGCTCTCCTTTCATTTTTTAGAGCTGGGTGGTATCAAAGATCTTTTTTCTATAAGTGATGAGATGATTACGGGAATTCTTGGGTGTAAGTACCTTATCTCTGGGTGGGGTGTAATCATCTCGAACGAGGCCCTCATATAATTACAATCGAACTTCACGTACAGGTAAGTTCGTTTGATTGTTAATTATATTTCGGGCCTCGTTCTTCGAGATTACATGTAGATGTTAAGAGCTAAGATCTTTGTGTTTTTTTTTTTTTATTTTTTTAGATTCGACTGTTGGGTCCTCCCCCATTTTTTCGAGAACATACTCGTCTAGTGTAATAACCTCGTCCGTTTTCCCGTCCGCCATATTGTTTTTCGGCGCCTCGTCCTTATTTGTCGACTCATTTTCTAAGGGCAAAAAGAAAATAACGAAATGGAAAAATAAGTGTACTGATTTGTCTGCTCTTGTGAGTGAGATCTCTCAGTCATAACCCAAAAAAAAACGATCGGTCAGTGGCCTTCCTTCTGGAGAGATTCTGCCGTCAAAAAACCTAACTCCAAATTCTAAAGAACGACGAAACGAAGTGGGGATTACATGTACTGATTTTGTCTGCTCTTGTGAGTAAGATCTCTCAGTCATAAAAACCACGATCGGCTTGTGGCCTTCCTTCTGGAGAGGCTCCGCCGTCAAATTCTAACCCCGACTGTGAACTATGCAAGTTCAATATTCCACCTACCTGTCGAGGCCCTGAATCCTTCATTCAGGTTCTCCGAATTCTCAGGCAAAGAACTATTGTCTATTCTTGGTGTAGAAACTGTTGTTTGTACCCTAGACTTTTCCTTTTCGGCGTCCTTTACGAGGCAACGCAAGGTTTCCTCGATGAATTTTAACCTCTTTTTAACCTCCTCAGGACTCTTTGTCCTACTTCTATCTCTGCTTCTATCTCTGCTCCGTGATGAGCGTTTCCCCTTCTTATGCTTTCCCATAGTTATAAGTTGGAATAGACCAGATTAATGTAATTTTTCCGAAGGTGTAAAAATTAACGTGCGAAGTGTCTGAGCACAACGAAGAAACAATGGAAGGAGAGCGCGCAAGTTCAGGGAGGTCGGACTCAGCGCGCGAAAATTTAAAAAAAAAAAAAAAATCTCTAAAACGTTGTGAATTGTCAAGACAAAGTAGACTACTACATGTAATCTCGAAGAACGAGGCCCGAAATATAATGAATTTCCGGATTGCCTAACTTCCCTTGTTAATCATATTATCAGTATCGTAGGGTATGTGTCCCTATTACGGAGCCTGTCCCAATTATGGAGCCTTTCTATTAAAATTATCAATGAAACAACATCCATGCATAAACAAACGTAAACAAATTTTTTTTAATTAAATTCAAATATTCACGAACAAGATTCAAAGTAAAAAACGACAATTTTAATATGTCATAATATTATAAGTATTCATAAAAAAATGCGTAACACGCTTTCGGTGAATTAATAGCATTTCTTGTCCAAAACCTTAAGAAATGTTGTACCGAACTATTTCATACAAATCAATTATAAACACTGTTTTCACCGTATAAAATGCATATTGTATCTTAAAAAGGTTTAATGTAATTAAAAACAATAAATTCAGCACCTACAAACTTGTTTGTTTTTATTTTTAAGTTAAATTCCGTAATACCGCTAGATTTTCAATCTTGTCCGTAATACGGAGCCTCGAAGCCGGAAGCGTGGTTTCGTCATAACCTCATTTTTGTTCCAAACTGTCAAAAGCGAAGTGCGTGTGTGGATCTGGAAACATGAATCAAAATAGCTCTAGGTAACCATATTTCAGAAAAGTTACGTTAGGAGCGACATTCAAAGGTACCGAAATGTGGATAGGCTCCATAATGGGGGGCACCGTAAAGGTCTGCGCACACATATCCGTTCCGTGTCAGTTCCGTTCCGGCGTGCCAGTGGTAAGAAGAAGAGACCCTCTACGCCCCTCTTCTTCTTACCACTGGCGACACGGAACGGATATGTGTGCGCAGACCTTTAAGGTCTAAACACACATATCCGTTCCGTCTCAGTTCCGTGTTAGTTCCGTGTCAGTGTTCCATTGGTAAGAAGAAGAGGGGCGTAGAGGGTCTCTTCTTCTTACCACTGGTACACTGACGCGGAACTGAGACGGAACGGATATGTGTGCGCAGACCTTTATACGGGCGGGCCCCGTAATGGGGGGCACCGTAATGCGGACGGCGCAGTTTTCAGGGCTCCGTAATAGGGACAAAAACATCTGTTTTTGTTTAATTAAATACATTACAAAGATTTTTTTTTTTTACTTAAAAAGAAGTCCTTCATAAAGAAGAATTGTTCACCAACAGATATTAATTTTCAGAATATGAAATTCGTGTAGCAGTATTGTTTAATTAATATATGATTGCGAAAACTGGCTTAAACCCTCCGTAATTGGGACACATACCCTAGTACGATCGTTTAAACCTCAATTGGAAGCCTTTCTGTACAGTTCCCTGCATTCTATTAAATTCGCTGCGGGCCACAGCAAAAGGACAAATAATTAGCTGCGAAACGAGCTGTTCGAATGAAATAATTGAAAATATACGGTACAATCGAAGCAGCTGCAATTATCTGCGACTTACTATGGCCGGTGCTATCTCCCAGTCTCCTAGCGATCGCCTTATTGCAGCTACTTATTACGACTTATTACGGCAATTACTCAATAAATATAACGACTCGCTGCTCGTGTCGGCCTAGAAGTATTACTATTTGCAAGTAATTCATTTAAGGGCGTCTTAGACTCGCGATGCTTGAATTCCCCGCTCCTTTGCGCCTCTTTCCTGTCATAAGTATCTTAAAAACACCAAGCGCTAATTAAGCACAATGGCGCAGCTCCGTAGTTGAGGAAACTTTCCCTCCCCTTTTGCCATTAATTTCCATCGTTAAAAGACTTTACGACTCTTTTATTCTCACTTATCATCAAGACTGAAAGGATCAATAAGGTTGTTTATGCTGCGTTGGGAAGGGCTCAGAGATTCCCGGCTGAATCGCGAGACCCTCTCCCTCGAGTGCGCGAAATTATCCGAATTCCCTCTTTTTCGGAATTTCCATAATCCTATTGGCCGCGAAATCCTCGTAGGTAGAATTCGTCCCTTCATTCAATTACCCTCTTCCCTCTTCTCTCCTCCCGTGCTTTTTTATGAATAATATAAGGGTAGGTGTCCCAATTAGCGACCATACCCCCTTTATTCATAAACTGTTTTCATTTTTCCACTGAAAGTAGCAGAGACTAGAATCAGATTTACTTAATCCGCCTAATTAATACATGCACGCGAATCCGCTCATTTAACTACTCTACATTGAGATTCATTCACTTATCTAAACACACAGCTGAAATTCATTTTCTCGCAAATACCGAAAACTGCTCCGCGATATTATATTTACCGATGTCACCTGAAAGTCCTCATCGCTCCTCTGAGCCAGCAAAAAAATATTTTCACCATTATCTTCGGTGATTTTTCACGAGCAACCCCCGTCGCAGTGCTTCACGCGGCCCGGTCGCCTGGCCGCAGTCGAAAGTTTACACGCTACGCTGCTCATTTCGTAGCCCGAAAACTGCTGAGCCCATCGTCATCAACCGCAGCGCGCTCGCCGCGGTATAAAAATGGCCCCGATAAAAAACGTACTTTATGATATTTTTATAAAAGCGCCGCAGCTTTTCGGGCCGTTCAAGTAGCCTCCTTCTCGAACGATTGTATAAATCGTTTTCTGAACAGTTCTCCGTTAAACTCGTGTCAAAAAAAAAATAGTTGGGCAGCGAGGGTGGCACGTACATCGCTAACGACCAGCAAGATTCACGCTGGCGAATTTCGGGGAAAAGTTTGTGCGTGCGACCACGATTGGACCGCAGGCTTCCGCTTTTCAGATTTCTCTCCGTTCGCTGCAGTTGCAGCTCGTTTTTTTCCACCCCCGCCCGCCCGCATCCTCCTCCGCCACCCCTCCGCCGCTACATGGGCCACGCGTTACAAATTGGTCCATGCCTCATGCGAGGTCACCCCGACGCTGCGAGGCGTCTGCGTTGCAGCCGCGTGAAATACCGCGGCCCATTACTTGCGGCTTGCAACTGCGGATTAATTAACGCACATTAATACCAAGACGCGCCGCGAAGCTCCCCGGGAAATCACCGCGCGTAACGTTTCGTGCGCCGTGAATTTTTCAATATTTGCATACGGGGCCGGCATTAATTCGTCGGCGACGGGGACGCTTTGCGCTCGTCGTTTTATGCCTGTATTAACCCTTGGACGGCTCGGGGGGTCGACCATACGTCGTACGGGGAGTCGATCATGGAATGATTGTATTCATATGTAACGTAAAAGAAATTCTTATCCTGTCGAAGGAGTAATACTAATTGTGAGAAAGTGATATGTGGCGAGTTTAATATTTGGGATTCGTGCGAATTGAAGGTCCCGGTGCACTTCGAAATATAGCAGGAATATGCAGTTAATTTCGGACTAGACTTCTGCAAATATTTGCAAAATTGATTTACTGCGGTTAACAAAATCATAATTTTTTTTTTTTTTTTGCGAAAATTGATAACAATTTTTTAAGGCATTACCATTTCTTTGTTTCTCAATATTTCTTCGTTTTGCTGGTTCGGGTGATAGGGTGAAAGCACTAGTAGTCGGCCACCCTCTAGTAGTCCACTACTTTTTTTATTTAGCTTAAAGAAATAAGTACTGAAATAAAGAATTTATTAAATGACAATTTTATATTATATTTTGAATTTCTAACTTTACAATACGACAAAAAGCGCCCTTCATAGGTAAAAAAAGGAAATGCTTTTAAAGTGATTTGTAAACTAATTTTGATTCTACATGCGCCATTGCTGTTTCCTAACCCGAGAAACATAAGTGTGCTTTGAATAGAAATGACAAATGTAATTCAGTTCTATACATTTTTTACTGGAAATTTATGCTATTCCACCGAAAAAGCATCAACAATTTTATATGCGCTTCAAAAATTTAAAAATAATGGGATAATTTATTTATTTATGGGAGGTCGGTAACTGGATCATCATTCCCTTTCAATTTTCAATAGTCGACCACAGCGGTCGACTTCTGAAGCTAACTGCATTCACAATGAATGCTAATAGTCGACCACGTTTATATAATTTATTTATAGAATACAAATACCTACTTTAAAAACTTAAAATTTGTTACTGCTTCCTATCTTAAAAACGAAAAATTTAATTTACATTGGAAAAAAAAATAATTTCTATTTCTTATTAAAATTTTGATAAAGTTTTTAAAAGAACTTATTTTAGTTACGCATTATTCCTGTCATTATTAATTATTTACTCATGTTGCACATTATATTTAAAAATAAATTTTAGTTTGTAATGCGCACATAACCTATTTTGAATTTCATATTAAAAAAGGTGGTCGACTACTAGCTATCGGACCGGTCGACTTTTAGAGTTAAGCGGTCGATTATTAAAGCATTCGGACACTTTATTTTTAACGCTAATTATTTATTTTCCCCGAACTTTCCTACTAACACAAAATATTTAGTGATACATTAAATACATTTGAATTACTTCAATACATTTTATATATTTTATAACATTGATTGTTTATTTTTTTTCAGTACTTTTCATTCGAGTTTAGCTTTAAATGGTCGACTACTAGTGCTTTCACCCTAGTCACACGTTTAGAGATTACGAATCTTTTGAATTTTGCGTTTGAGATAACTACAATTTGCTGATATCACGACTGTTATAAATGGATATTTCTACTCGCGAATTCTTGTTTTCTTATAGGACATATATCTATACATTTTCCATTTCGATAAAAATACGAGGGCTTTCTGCCAGACACAGAATTACGTTTGATCAGTAATTTCGGATAAACAGAGTAAACCATTCATGTGCTTTCAGAAGGGAGGTTCGGAGGATTCAGTTTTAAAGACCGCGAGATTATTCAACTGAACTTCTTCAAACCATTCAGTTTGCATAAACTACCATTCTCAAATATTGTCCAGTGGTATGAAGAAAATGAGATCAGGGTTTTCAGAGTAAAGTGGTCAGAACTCAGAAGGTTCTTTAAGGGGGTATTCTGGTCTGACGAGGCGTTTTCGTCGCGTTATTTCGGATTTTTTTTTACAAAGAACCCATCAATTTTATTATTATTTAGTTTATTGCTACATGTTTATTGATGTTTGA
Source organism: Andrena fulva (assembly GCA_946251845.1). Lineage (NCBI taxonomy): Eukaryota > Metazoa > Arthropoda > Insecta > Hymenoptera > Andrenidae > Andrena > Andrena fulva. Next base: position 50,499,148 of record OX276329.1, on the reverse strand, counting down.
ACTATCTTTACAAATTTTGTCAATGGAAAAGAATTAAAATTAAACGCAGTTGACTGTTTTAAAGTAATGGTGAAAAAAAAAACATGGTGTCACGGTGTCCATGATTGGGCTCGTTCTAGTGATCTATAACAAAAAATGAAAAGAGATTCTATATCTGTATGCCTGTGGCTTTCGTCCCTACCAGAGTGATAAGAAAATATTGAAAATTAAGCAAATGGCGGCGGTTTGAAAATTAAGTTTCGATTTTCGCACAATTTTTCAACTTGAAAGGTCTGTGAAAGTTTAAAAACAAAATATTTTATCATAATTCTGGTAGGGACGATAGCCACAGGCATACAGATATAGAATCTCTTTTCATTTTTTGTTATAGATCACTAGAACGAGCCCAATCATGGACACCGTGAGACCATGTTTTTTTTTTTTCACCATTACTTTAAAACAGTCAACTGCGTTTGATTTTAATTCTTTTCCATTGACAAAATTTGTAAAGATAGTTCAAACATCAATAAACATGTAGCAATAAACTAAATAATAATAAAATTGATGGGTTCTTTGTAAAAAAAAATCCGAAATAACGCGACGAAAACGCCTCGTCAGACCAGAATACCCCCTTAAGCAAAGTGATTCTGTCAATATAAGAACTTTTGTATATCTTTGCTTATTTCAATATCTTTAAACGTACTCTTTATTGTGCAGAAAGAATTTCGTATATTTTTCGTAAATGTGACATGATCTTAGGATACTTAATGCTTATAGTAATGGCTGTAGGTGCAGAAGAATTAAAAAAAAACCGTTTTCTACCATTAATGCAAATTTATGGACATTTCTAAGAAATATAGTCCTTTATAAACATCAACAAAAAAATTTGAGAAAATTTGATCAGCAAATTTGAAAAAAATTGTTATGGACGATCTTCGAGTGTCGAAGATTTTAAAGGCGTCCATGTCGTGGTTGCAATGAAGAGATAAAGTTCATCCTAGCTTCCGCAGAAACGAATATTATAGTAATATATACAGTTCTTTACTTTCGCTTTCTTTAGCATTATAATATACAATGCAGAGTAAAAACGAGTTGTATAATCAGCTTCGTAAACATTACGTAAAACATTCACGAAATTGTTTTCCCAAAAAGTTACACGAAATCCGTATGAAGCATAAAATTCATATCCTTCAACAATGATTTTAAAATACAAAAACATTTTGCATTACCGATGCAGCACGTTTTCATGTTTGCAGTATAAATGAGCGTGAAACTAAACAAACCGATTTCCAACGAGAAATAACCGAACAGAAAACGATATACCGAATGATATGCATTTTATTAAAATAACATTCAATTTCGATAACACTGAGAATTCTTCAATAATTTCCGCAATTAAAATTCCCTAACATTTACGAATTTCGTACGATTAAAATGTTACACGTTATCACGCTCCTTTTATCGATCAATTACGGCCGCGCCGCGACCGTTGCCGTCTTCCCCATTTTTCAAACCGTTTAATTTCCACGTCGAGCGTAACTAGAATTGAACAGATATTTTAGTGGCTGAAAGTTATCGCGAGCGATGCATCCCAGCGGCCGCAAATCTCGGGACTGGAAGATGAATGGTTCCCGGGGTCAGACTTGCAAGTGGTTTAAATTACCGCCGCAGAAAAAAAGTTATCGCCGAGGGTGAACCGCGGGTTGTTCGTGTACAACAACGGGGCATTCGTGAGTGCCAAGTCGCGCATTCTTTATTCGCTCTTCAGAAGTACTCGATACGCTCGAGCGGAAACGTACGAAACGATAAATACGCGGCGGAGCGCCTGAACTTTAACGAACGCTCATAATTATCGGGCGCGCCCCGCATCGCGCGCGCGTCCCTTCCGCCAGCGCAACAAAAACAGCGTGTTTTTTTATTCCGAGGGGGCACTCGATGTATTTGTTGCGAATCAGCTGCTGCGAATCGATTTCCAGAGGCAGCTTTACGTTCTTTTTCCAAGCGTATGAGTCCCCCGCAACGAATGGAGGACTGAGAATCGATTGCGATTAATTCTGTTCGGTCGCTTCGCAGTGGACTGGTAATACGTGTTTCGGCATTGAGTAGACTCGGGATAAGAGAGCGAGGATGAAATAAAAAGGGTCCGTCAAACGTGAGTGAATTAGGAGCATTAGGTGGTAATATCCTGTAAATGTTGTTTGATCTGGAAACTCATATTATTTGGTTAAGCGAATTTTGTTTCAAGCCAGGCTATGCGAATTATTCCAAGGTCGTTTCGATTTTTTATTGGGAACATTTGTTCTTAAGTATCTACGTTTTTAACTTGTTTTTTTTAGGCATATAATATGTGTTGATTACGCAAGTGTTATTATGGAAAATAGTATGCGCATAACAAGCAGAAGGAAATCTGATTTCGGCTTCCTTGCCAGACGTGACGTGCAAGTAGAAACGGTCCGTAATCGATCAGACATAGATCAGTAGTTTAGAGGCCGTTACAGTTGGAGTCGGATCACGCAGACACCACCAGTAAATAGAGAATTTTAATATACAGTATAATATTCATAATTCAAGAACTGTGGTTTCTTTAATTTTTATTTATATTTAATATAAACACGGAGGTATGCAAGTTACGACATAAAATTGTCATAAAGTAACCATTTAAGACACGACGTTGTTGCTTGCTGATTAACGTATAATTTACTACGAGAAATGATTAAAGAAAAGTTTATTTAGAATTCTATTATAATTCTAATTCTGTATCTAGAATTCGCAAGTAGATTAGTTTCCATAAGTAGCCCCAAGAATTAGTCATTGCCGGCCTATTAATTAGTACAGAGCGAGCCGCGAAACTTCGATTATTAATAAAGCTTGGGTAGATGTCCCAATTACTGCCACCTTAAGATTATAACCGCACTTCATGTAATTATTTCGCGTGTTATGTAACCTAAAAATTGTTTCAGTTTGAAACATAATATTATTTAACATCTCTGTCATTAAAAAAAATAGTTTTATGAATTTAATATGAAGAATTTATTAATAATTCATTAAAACTCGCGAGCGATCCTAGTGTACCTATAACTGTCACCTCAAAAATCATCTTGTCCTAGGTACATATGAGTACATATATTTTTTTATTTTAATGTAAATCAGAATCTCCATTTAATAATAACTATTTTTTGTACATTTGTTTTTATACGTTACGTTTTTATTACATATAATAAATCAAGTGGCAGTAATTGGGACATCTACCTTACTGCAAATCGAGTTTTTCTTGGACAATTAACCGTGCTTGTGGCTTATTTCGCGGGTGACTGTTGACTATTCCCAGAAGCATGTCCCGAGAACTGGCGATCCCGAGGTGCTTCAGCTGGCTCACCAATGCTGAGACCTTGCGAAAGTCTCGACCGGGGGTGTTCTGTGAACGCGATAGCCCCACCCAGGCTTAATGGGGGGCGAGGACGTCGGAAATCGAGGTTAGACCAATGGAATTTCTCCGTCTGTCTCGCAGAGATATGTAAGGGTAGGTATAGCTTTCCCTTCGACCCTCAAGCTAGGACGAAGTGCGGTTGTAAAGGACTAGTTATGACGGCGAGGACAAAGATTTAAGTAAAACTACATCTATTTTCCAAAAACTATGTTCTGCTCGTATAAACCAGACCCGGCTCGTCCCCATAATGTTGACAAGGGGCGCAAAATGGTCATTTTTTAAACCAACGTGTCAAATGAAATATTAAAGTTGTACTATAAATATTTTAAACTACGAATAAAAATTCAAAGCAAGGTCATCGAAAAGTTTGCCTGGGGCGCCAGAAAGGCTCGAGCCAGGCCTGCGTGCAACACTTCCCTGGCAAGTGTCTTAAATAACCTGGAACGTCTGAAGTCTCTAAAAAAAAAAACTTTACAGGAAATTAGTACGAACCAGTATGCAGGCCCTTCTGGACCCAAATATTAACTGAATAAAATCGTTTAAAATTAATAAAAAAGAACCTATCATCGATCCACTAATACCAGCACTTCTTACCTGCGACCCCCGATATAAGATAAGATAAATTTAATAAAGTAAGAAAACACATTAAAATATAGAGTATATATCAGAATATAATTCTAACTTAATAATATCAACAAAAAAAAAAGCAAAAACCGTGGCGAACCCTTAGAAAACAATTCCCGGCCCGCAGGTTGAGAGTCACTGCCTTGATCCCTAATGTCCCTCCAGATAATTTGAACGCCCCCGACGGAGGCGGCAGCGGCCACTTTGCGAGGCGCTGCTCGAGCTTCCGAACCACCCGCCCCGGAGAAGCGTTCGAAGCAGTGGCGAAATCGGCGCCTGGCGCTTCGATGAGATCGACCGCACCGCCTAATATGGCCGGGGCTGCGTGAAATACCGCGTTCGTTATGCCGTTAAAAAGCCACCTGTGGTCCATTAGGCGAGCTCGGCGATGGGGCGCGTGCGAGTCGCGCATTAGAACGATCACGAGCCACTGCCGGGGCTGATGATGGCTGCATAGGTCAGAGACGGGAACACGCGTGCACGATCTAATCGCGTGTGCGGGGTCAGGGCCCCGGCTTAGCCCCCCCCCGTTCTCGTTAAGATGGCACGAGATGCCGCTCGCTCGCAGCGGGACACCTGAAAAATGCCCGTTAAATTTGATATGCGTGATCGTGGCCGTTTCGTCGCGTGCTTTACGACCGACGCTCTTCCCGAGTATCGAGCCGCGCCGCTGACTGGACAGGGAAAACTGTAATGGCATCCGGCGATACTTTCCGCTCCCGAGGCGAACCAATTTTCGGTCCGTTTAATAGAATTCTCGCGCTGCAAGCGCCCCCCGCTGGTTTATATCCGGATGCGGATATGCACGTGTGTATGAACATCAGTTCTCGAACAGCGGACTGCGTAACCGTGCGCGGATATTCCGATATTTATCGTTCGCGAATGATTACATCGCGCTGGGAGAACGGCGGCGGGTTCGAGGGGGCACTGCAGCGCGAAGCTTTGGAAGAGTCAAGCTTTTCTTGGATTGTTTTTTCTGGTAGGATCTTGGAGATGTGCTTGTAGAGGGTCGCTTCGGATTTAGTAGAAATAATGGAGGTTTTGTCATTTCGAACATTTCAAGAATTAGGCTTACATCTGCTTTACATTAAGGGGTTACACCACCTTGGCGCTCGGGAAAATAGGTATAAAATAAACTTTTTTTTTACGCTGCCATTAAGTATATAAAATGATCTTTATTTTACACATATATATATATAGTAGTTTTATGAACAATTTACAATATTAACGATTAAAGAAAAATAAAAAATGGCGGAGATATAAGCCGATAAGTAGGATAAGTAACTTGCTGATGGTGTACTTGATTTCTCTGTTAGGCATCGTCTAAAACATAAAAAATAAATTTTTTCTTCTTTAAAAGGGTAATAGCTAAAATGTGACGGAGGATTTTTGTGATTGGTTGCCATGTTCGAAAGTTATAAATTTTTTAAACTCAAAATTTCAATGCAAATTCGAGTTTTTTTCAAACAGCTGTCATTTCTACAAAAATTTTTTTAAAAAAATTTCCCTACGTCACATTTTAGCTATTGCCCTTTTAAATAAGAAAAACATTATTTTTTATGTTTGAGACGATGCCTAACAGAGAAATCAAGTACACCATCAGCAAGGATTTTCAAAAGAGGGTCCTACTTATCGGCTTATATATCCGCCATTTTTTATTTTTTTTATCGTTAATATTGTAAATTGTTCATAAAACTACTATATATATGTGTAAAATAAAGATCATTTTATATACTTAATGGCGGCGTAAAAAAAAAGTTTATTTTTATACCTATTATTCCGAGCGCCAAGGTGGTGTAACCCCTTAAGGGGGGAGACCACTGTAAAAAATCTGAAATATTGATTTTTTCTTTTTTACATTTTCTGAAAGACGTACATTTCAAGAATGCTGTCTCCAAATTTTATGAATAAATTCGCAAAATTGACGGAGATATGGTGTTTTCCGTGAAGCGGTGTCAAACGCGCGACTGAGCCGCGCGGAACATTGAACGCGTTTTCCTCACAATGATATTTTTGAACCGCGTTGACAGGCTGCAGTGAAAACTATACGTCCAAATGATACGAGCAAGGGCATTTATTGTATGAAAAACTCGTCTCTATTACTTGACGATCAGTTTTTTTAATTAACGACCTCCTTATATTTTTTTTATCAACATTTCCCTAACTTTGTACCCCGAAAACATGATTTTTTTTCAGTGGTCCGCCATTTTGTAATTCCTTGCGATTTTGGCTTTTTTTGATCGTCACGTAATAGAGGTAGGCTTCTAGTTTCTAAATATTATTGTCTTTTTTAATTCCGATTAACCATATGGCCTGGGCACTGTCAACGCGACTAGGATGTTTTTGCCGCAGTGCAAATTTTGACGAAGAGTATACAGGAAACGGATTTATGAATTTGATTGAAAAAAATTTATCTTACCCTTCGATATGTACACTATTAACTATACTGAGCAATACATTGATTTACTTGCGTTGTTTGGTTTAAATAAATTCCCGAAAATACCCTTACATTTCGGACCCTTACAGTGGTCTCCCCCCTTAAGGGGACCTTCCGGTCTAAAAGTCGATTTTTTTTATTTCATTTTTCGAATGTTCAACCTTTTAGGAATACGTGTTTAAAAGGATTTGTTGAAATTCGTAAAATTCCAGAAGTTATAGGCATTTGAGTAGCGGCAAATGCATGGGCAACAACCAGCCACTCGGCGCTCACGTAAAACTTTAAACGCGTTTTTCTCGAAACAGTGTTCTCAAAACGGTGGGACCTGTATCTCCAGAAGTTATTATCCGATTCGACTGAAACTTTTTTTATTTTGAAGAATATACTTCTGGCTAGGGGGGGGGGGGGGGGACTAGAAAAATTACAAAAAATTGAAAATTTATAATTTTCAAAGGCGTTGAAAGGACGAAAAGTGATTTCAAACTTCAAGTGTCCCTTATTTTCTAAAAAAAATGTTATTTTTTTAATTTTTTTCTAGTTCCCCCCCCCCCCCTAGCCAGAAGTATAATCTTCAAAATAAAATAAGTTTCAGTCGAATCGGATAATAACTTTTGGAGATACAGGTCCCACCGATTTGGATCAATTTTTTGACGCCTTGACTTTAACGACTCCCCCGGGCCGTCTGCAATGATTAATTTTAAAACAAAAAATATATTTCTATAACTTAAGACATCCTTAATACAGTGCAAAAAGTCCCATTAAATTATATATAGTAGTTTTCCTTTAATTAATTCCTAAAAATCACCTATTTTTTGGGGCTCTAGACCGGAAGGTCCCCTTAAGGGGGGAGACTCAAGTAAACCGCTAAAAATAAGGTGATTTTCGGAGATTTTTTTGGGATATAAATACTTGATGAAACTTTCTGTAACTTTTTGTATATATTTGTTTGTATTTCAATGTAACAAGAAAAAAAATTAATTCCAATATGTCCGTTTTTTTGAGGAGTTATTATGGTTGCTCTCCATGGCTTCGGCGTCGATGAGGGTAATCGGCGTGCAGTGTACAGCTTTTAGATTTTGTCCTGGGGTGAAAACGAAACGCAGTTTTCTATTTAGTTCCATTTCGAGTCGGAAGAATGTACGGCAGCTAATAAAAAATGCAAAATTAATAATAATACGGGGCTCCGAAAAAAATCAGCGATTTTTGGGTAAAATTTTCGTGTTAAATATGCAATAAACATAGTTTTAATAATTAATATCATAAATTAAAGTAATACGACCGGTGGGGAATTCAATTATGTAAATGTGTGCACTGCGACAGCTCGATTGATCAAATATTTGTTAAGTTATGCTGCACGCCAATTTGAAAAACGTGGTTTCGAGAAAAACGCGTTTAAAGTTTTCGGTCCAGAAAAGCCGACGTTTTTGGTAAGCTCTCTGACGCTAATCTGCGATTCCAGGCCCGTATAGTTGACCTTCTGTTTCTTATTTATACCTGAGCAAACATCTATCTATTATTACTCGGCTTACCTTCGAAGTTTATTGTGTGCAAAGGACGGACAATGAGCGAAAGGACGCAACGCGCGTTCCGGCGCGTACTTGCTAGACAGGTACTATAAGCCCGTCTCTAGCACCGTTAATACGCAGAATTTTATTCTGACACTTCTGGAGTATATTCTTGACATGTAATAGCATTGATTTATGCAATAAAAAAAAATCAATTTTTTTCGAAAGTTACTTGAGTCTCCCCCCTTAAGGGGTTCCATACGTTCTGAGCGCCTAATGATTGGGATTTTTTTTCTCGAAAGGTGTGGGATAAATCGATTTTTTTTTTAATTGTATCTTGTTCTTGGGGCCTTTATTCGTAGGAAAACATTTATTTCTCTAGGGCCACCGGGCAATTTTTAATATTTTTTAACCGGTGTTCCATTAGTGTTCCGCCAAATGATGAATAAAAAAATCTTTTTTTAATGGTGTTGTAACAATTGCGAGATATCGAGAATTTCTACGGATTGCATTTGAGATTTACAAGACGATGTGGAGGGAATAATGTATCCTTGTTTAGAAATAAGTCAATGTCGTGGAATTAATTTTTCATTAGACAGTTTCTTTTCGAGAATATTGGCTTTGTAAATCTGTTGGGTGCGCGTACACTCGATACAAGCGCCTCGGAGGTTTTATATGCCGGCCATAGCTCCGTTTCGACGGAATGCACGCAATATTCTATGCGCACCCTGTATATTTCAGAGTGAATGGCGGATGAAACAGAAAAAGTTGAGAAATACGAGGAAGCAAATTGAAAGAGAACGGATTCCCTCTAAGGTTTACGAGAACAGAATATTTACAGACGCTACATTCAACACTGCGTAAAATTAAATAAAACATTTAGTAAAACATGTGCTACGCAAGAACAAAAATTAAAATTCGGCCACGAATCCTACGAAATAGAATCCAAAATATTCACCCGAATCCGTTAACACCTGTGCTTAATTTCTAAAAAAAACAAGTTCACGAATCTCGTATTTCATTTCCAACCCCGTATCAAAATCTACTGCTTCCCTAGTATCATAATTGATTAAATATTACCAAAATGCACAAACCACTTCCGACGTTTTAAACCCTCCAATTACTGCATCGAACTTCCCTCGCAACGATAGTGCATATCGAATTTGCCAGACTGAAGTTGCCAATCGCAATGAAGCGGGCGCGGCACCTGGTGCAGCGTACCTGACGCAATTCTCGTCTGATTTTAATTAATTGCGCCCGGCGCAGCGGTTGAAAAGGGGGGGGAGAGGCGGCGTCAGTTAGCGAAAAGGGATTCCGAGGTTGGTGAAAAGAGTGCACTTTAGCACGTCACCTCGGACGAAAGACATTTCGCTGTGCAGAGAAGTGGCCGCTCTTAACATTTACTTTCCATCGGGAAGTTCGACAATTGGCGACAAAGAGGCCGCTCCGCGTTATTTATTTCACTAAGTGCTCTCGATCGTTCGTTACTTGGCCCCGGCTCCCCCCCCCGTTCGCCCGTGGAAATTTATGGTCGCGGGGGTTTCGTGTAACTCACGGACGCCCACGCACCACCCGGGGAACCAATGGACCACGATGGCAACGCGAAAATTCTCCACGGGGGATAGAAAAAAGCAGGTGGAAACAGCGGAGCGCAGGGAGAGTGCTGGCCGGAACGCGATAAAAGGCGTCACTGTTTCAGCGCGCGACTCCTTTAAAATCAATTGCACGGGCTTGTTTGTTAAAAGAGACAAATCAGACGGGACAGGGATTCCCCGCGACGTTGTAAAAATTCAGGCTCGCTTGGGACGCGAGGGGATGAATGTACATCCCAAGTGCACCACTGTTAATTTATTTGTTGTTTTATTAGTGTGCGACTGTGAATTAAAAAATAAATTCAGCAGGTAGGGTGGAAAGTGGTTCGTGTTCTATGAAATTTATTTCTAAGGTGTGCGAGTTCAGGGACTTTTGTTAGACATTTTGTTGTGTTTATTTGTTAATTGTTTGCGTCTGTTAGCGATATATAGAGGTGGTGATTTTTAATTGAAGTTATCGTGCTTGTGGAGAAAGGCTGTGGATTAGATGATTGAAGGATTATGAATGTTAATTACGTTAGCGAAGGTTAAAGTGTTTTCGGGTTATTAGTATTATTGGTGTCTCGGTAAATAAGAGGATAGAAACATTGAATAGTAAAGTATCTTATTTAGTTGCATTTTTTACTTGTTTATTGTGCTACTATATTACTATATTAAATTAATAATATAAGTAGCGTACACTAAATACATAAATATACATATTATTATAATATAACAATTTTTTATATTAGTATTTACAATATATTAAGAGACTCGCGTTCCAAAAATTGATCAGTGTGTATCGATTACTGTATGGTTACACAGGCTTGGATATACGAAATGTTTTGTTCGGTTTTCGGAAACCCTTAAAACTAGAAACACAAATTGTATTGCAGGTATTCACACTTTGTGGCTTAATTCACGGTACGACCGAAAGTTGCGATAATTTACAACAAAACAAGTCACCAACACCAAACAAACTTTTTCCCCTGGAATCCCTCGTTTTCGAGGAAAACGGTTTTAAAAATCATTGAGTGATTGTGCTCTTGATAACGGGACGTCAATGGCTCTCGGAATGGATAGCTATCGTATATCAGTTTCCAGAACCGGAAACCAGTTGCAACTCCGATAGAATAATATCTTTTCACTCGTAGTGACAAAATATTTTTGCTTCGAACGTACTAGCACAAATTATTCTCCAAATTATTAAACTCTCCCTTTCACAACCTGTGTGTCACCTGAAAATAAATTACATTAAATAAATAACAGTAAAATTAACTATCGTTCCATTCGAAGAGGGAGGAAAAAATTACACCTTTAGTTGTACCAATATAATTCATAATAATAATAAAAACATTACATTACAGTTCCTAAAACTTTTAATTTTCTCTAGAACAGATAAAGGAGATAAATAAATTGCACGCTATCAGTTCTTACTATCTCCCTGTGAAGATCCACCAGAGACTCAACAAAACTGAAAATATTTTAGTAAACGACTGATAGCGAAGTCCTGCTACCAAAGTGCCACGTTCTCCCTCCGTTTAGCATTAACTGTCACACCCTCAAGCGATATATCAGAATTAATTGCTGTCACCTCTTTCGTGTTAATCGCATCGTGTTGCCCTGGTGTTTATTTTAGCTGCAATGTTATTCCCTTGAAATTGAATGTTTCCTTCAGCTTCCTCGACAGGGGGGGAAAGAAGAGCGCGCGCTTCGCATTCAGGTGCTTGTAAAAATATCGTTCTTCATCAGCCTCACAATTTTCATCAAGCCCCCGACGTCATCAGCGTTTTTCCATCTCTGCATATTTCGCACGATTTCCCACGATGACGGGACGGCCAAACTGCCTGCATTCAGTGTTTCATCTCCGTAACGCAAATCGACTTTAATGGCCGTCCCTCATCATCGACGATGGGGACGGTCGTCAGTAATCTTTTTTATCGAGACAGAGAACAAGATTTTCACTTACGCGTACGCAAACGAGCTTCTGGTAGCCTTACAGCGGTCAGAAATGACGACGATGAAGCTTCAGGCCGGTATAAATTACTCTGGCTGCTACTATGTTATTTCTTAATCGTTTGCACGTTAATTTTTTATAGCTTCCTTTCAGGATCTTCACGATGTCTGATGTAAAATAGAAGGAACGTCGATTAATACGAAATGCATGGGAGGCAAAAGAAAATGGGAAATATTTTTAATAGACGTTTGTGTAGTGTTAGATATAATTGAAAGATATTGTGGATATTTGTACAATAACTGAATGCAGTTGAGATTTTTTGCATAGGGGTTACATTCTGTACGTCCTCTACTGCAAATGCACAGCTTCGACTTTTTTCGTACCTTCGTCCATTTTAATTCGATTTATAGCACTTTGGATTTTAATAGCTTCTTCTTTATTTTGTAAAATTGTAAGGCTCTTCGAAGATTTTTGTTATTCATGTAGCGTAATGGAAGTTTATATAAAGTAGGGGAGACCGGGGCTAGTTGACTAACGAGGTTAGTTGACTAATTCAGTTTAATTCTTGTATTATGGAATAAGTTATGCTGCGATTCGCAATATTGGAGCATATGAATGACCAGCTTGCCACTTAATGTGTCGCCGTGACAAAAACTTGCGTGTTCTGTCAGTGAGAATGAAAAATCTAAAAAGGTCGGTTGGAAGTAAATATTTTCGTTTCGACTATTTATGAATTTTTGTCCACTAAGTACTGCTTGATGTTATTTCATGAATATTTTGTGGAAACGTGATACCTTGACTATAATTTACGGTATTTTATTTTATCCGGTGCGTGAAGGTTTTGTACGTACGACCCTTAACATGTTAACAATGTCGGACGGGGTTACTTGACTAAGCATAGGAATACTACTAATAATTGCATTTTTTATCCTCAAGATGCAGTCGAGGCAAAGAGTTTAGCTGCTCAAGTCCACTTCCACCACCACAAATCCTTCCAAACTCACCCCTACCAGTTTTACACCCTATCCTCCCTCCAAACTCTCAAGCCTTCCAAATAGACCATAACAAACCAGTACAAAATAATTACAGTATCTTAGACCATGATAATTAATAAAAAAAAACACTGTGGAGGAGTGAAAAAAAATAAAAAAATTTATTGGTCGTAGTATACATATGTACGCGTTTCGTATACTATATTGATGGATTTGGCAACGTATATATACGTTTTTCACATTATATTGATGTACTGTGACAGTGTTTATCTACACCTTTCGCATGCAAAGGGTTAAAACTGAAAAGTAAATGTCAAGTCAACTGACCCCATCATATTTGTCAACTAACCCCGTAGCCGGGGTCTGTTGACTTATTCGTCTCCCTACTCTAAATACAATAAAAACTACAACCTAGACTCAATTAAAACGATTTTCAAAATTATGCCTGTATACCTAATGAAATTTGGAAACTTTTGGTATGCAGTAAGTCAACAAAATACTAATGGTCTATTTATAAAAATTAGAAATGTAAAAAATTAGTCAACTAGCCCCGGTCTCCCCTATTGGCTATCAATGTTTATTTATAAACTTGAAGGTTGGAAGAGTAGATGTAAAGGATATTGGAGGTAGAGATTCATAAATCTTCACTAAAACTGTTCGAAACTTTTCTCAAACTAAAATAGGGGAAGCCCGGGCAAAGCGGCTGTGTTAAGGTTTAGTGAGAAAAATAACACAGTTACGATTGAGATGAGAAATATTTTTTATTATAATAATCTTTTAAAATTAATCAGCTTTTAGATAGAATAAGGAAAAAATTAATAACTAAAACATTTAAACCTATTTACAATGAAAACCGTAAATAAGTCAATCAATCCGCTTTGCCCTACCCCCCTGGGCAAAGCGGATGAAGGGGTCGGGCAAAGCGGAATGTTATTAAATAATGCATAGTTAATTTTGGCATTCGTCACAAAAGTAACTGCCAGATCCTTTATACATAGTGCAGCATTCATGGGCCCATCTGGTGCATTTGCTGCACTGGATCCAGTCTTCGGATGGGGGGTCGCAGTATGGCTCAAAACATACCAAACAGAAATATACAGTATTTTCCTTATCTTTTTTTGTCGTTTTTTGCTCGACGGCTACAAGTAGGGCTAGCTATTTTTACTATTTCCGTTTTCTTACTATCGATTTTTTTAAACTTAGAAGCTTGCTGATTTCTAATGGGACTGGATGTCAACACTTCTGCCCTTTGTCTTTTATTTTTACGAGCTGTTTTTGGTGCAGCCATAATGGGTATTGGTCTTACTTGAAATGGTGATAAGTGTGACGGTTCTTCGGTGAAAACAGCAGTAAACCTTCCCAATTTTTTTGTACAACTTCCTGACTTCAAATGCCGTCGCAATGTTGTATACGGAATCAAATATTTTTTAGCTGTAGACGTAATAGACTCTTTTTTCTCATTCACAGCATCCATGGCGCATTTCAGATTGCTCTCCGTCCAGTTCGCTTGACCTGTTTTACGTTTGTACTGGAAAACCATGCTAGAATAAAATAAAACGGCAATAATAATATGACCGAGATTAGCAGGGCAAAGAGGATTGACCATCCGCTTTGCCCCCATCCGCTTTGCCCAAAGAACCCACTTGGTGGAAAATTGGAATGTTTATTAAAAGTATGAACAACAAATTAAAAATGTTAACCTCTAATAGAATCTTAAGAACATAGAGATCTTATAAAAAACATTTAGTGTGGTAAATACCGATAACTATTAATAATAAAGCCACGTAGATACCTGAGCGAAATATGTAAGAAAACGCACAATTTTGGTTTATTCTTCACAAACGACGCACAACAGCAATCACGTAGTTTATTGTGTTGTCATGGCATGGACAACCGGTCGCTTTCTCGATCAGGAAAGACTCGTGCGGCCATCTTTAATAACAAAGTCAAAAAAGAGACTATCCGCTTTGCCCAGGGCATTCGCTTTGCCCGGGCTTCCCCTATCTATTAAGCTTTCCGACAATTATACGCCGTTACAAATAATTTCTCCCACAACACCCTCCCCGAAAATGAAATTTCGTAATTGCAATTTACATCTTTTTCCATTATCACCTGCGGCAGTAATTTTACGTCTCTACCACGCCATTCAAAGTACCAATACCATCAATAATTCTGACGTATAGAATCTCCATTATTTCTAAAGCAGGAAATACCAATCCTCAAAGCGACAAAAAAATATTTAAACACAGTACCTACGGATCCCATAAATTTGTGATGTTTATTTTGCAAAAAACTACCAACCCATAGAACATCTCTGGCATCGCCCAATTATTTATTAAAACTACCAAGCCATAGTGGCATTTTAGGTTTAAGAAGTAAAAACTACAGAAAATTTAAAACAACATAATTATACTACTCGCTATTAAATAACAAGAAATAAAATATACCCAATAGAAATGAAGCTACTTTTCTTTAACAAATTAAAATCTCCATACTAAATTTACTCAGCTTCAGCTTCATTGAGGGTTGTTAGCTTCCTGCATAACTTGGCCCAAATAACATCTACCTATCTTTGATCCAAGGCCTACCTGAAATAAATTAGCCTAGCAAATATGTAACGAAGCGGTCCGCCCATCCAAGCCTACAGCCAGGCATTTCCATTCCCTTGTATCCCCACAAGATTCTTCAAATATTAAAACCGCCCGTCAACGGAGAAGCTCGACCAACGCTTCTGCAACACTCGAATTCCAGCTAAAAAGAATACTCGCGCGCGGCACGGAGGCAGCAAAGTTTTCGTCGGGAATGATGGAAATTACGTCGGTGACAAAGATTAAGGGGGACGCGTTTTATTCTACCTAGGGGCCGGCCGGGCAAAAAACGCCAGACAAATAGTTCCATCACAGTGGACTGTCTGGCGTAAAGGTTGCCGACGTAAAATTCGTGAAAAATGTACGCCGTCATAGTTACACACTCGGTACGTCTCCGCAAAGGAAACTTCTCGGCGAAATGCACGGCACGGACTCCTGCCGGACACTCCAGAATGCAGAGTCGCACGGGCACCGTGACATTATGCCGCGCGCGCTTATACGGGCGCTGCGCGCGGAATCCTGTAATGACTTTACCCATCTCGTCTCTATTCTTGAACGCTCCGCGGCGCGGCTGAATTGCCGCGGCGTACGGCGGGGCATAAACACCGGGGCGACACTTATCGCGGGAATCGCGCGGTCACGTGGAACGGGGCCCCGCGATCGCGCGAAAATCTCGAGGGGCCACCGTGGGGGCCGTTTCGGCGGCGCAACGAAACGTTTTGATCGAGCGCGTCGTACGCTCGTGTAATATTCTAATCCATCACTCCGCGACTTCTTTAAAGGGGCGCATTCATTACACCCCCGTGATGCATGCGCCATGTACAAAGCTGTGTACGCCAGTGGGGGTTGATATTGATAGCGGCGTCGTGGCGTTTCTGCCGCGGGATGATCACTTACGGATAGACAGTTTTTCCCCCGTGACACGTGAAATTCAGCGGGAGACTGGGAACCCGGGGACGTCCGCGTACAGGGTGTTCCGTTCTACTTCGGGCGGGCGGGCGTCTTGGGAAACGTCACGGCTTCGAGGGACTTGGGATGGAGATGTCGAGAGCGGTTGTCGAGGGCGATGAGCCGAACGGGTCGAGAGGTTGTCGAAGGTTGGCGGCGTTGAGGGCGCTTCGAGGGGATAAAGTTTAATTCTGATCAAATATCTACGTCGGTGATTTAGTCACGGATATTGCTGCATTTGGGTTAGGTTGTACGCCAGCTGGGAAGTTAATGCGGAGGAATTTGGGTAAACTTGGTGTTTTCAGATTTGACAATATTTGAGAGAGGTATTGCTTAAGTTTAAAAGCTGAGCGGTGGTACAAATAAAAACACCACAGTGCCATTATTTGATATCGTACATCTGTTACTCTGTGGTAAGGAAAACCTATTGTTAAATATTGTAGTAGGCTCGCGTCGCGGCAGACACGGGGTTGCCAGAAAAGCGCTGCAAGGCACGGCGTTGCCAGAGAAGTGCTGCTAAGCGGTTAGTCGGGAGAACTGCGCGGCCGAGGCAGTCTGCGTCGAGCCGAGTAGCGAGGCACATTATATGCACACCTGTTTTGTAACGAACTCAGAATATATATATCTATTTCACTTTTACCCAACAATATATTTATTTCATGTGAAAATGATAAAACTTCAGTTTCCTCAGAAGTTTCGAAATGCTAGATAGGGCAGTTTAACTAAGGAGGGCAGTGTATCAGTCCAATCGGTTCCCAAAAATTATAATACACACTTTGAACATTGTAGAATATGGAATAGTCGCGTGGTAGTAAGAAATGGAGTGACAACGTGTACCAAAGAAATCGGGAAGGAAAGCCAGGAAAGTTAAAGAGCGGGTCTATCGGACCCAGTGTGACCACGAAGGGTTGGAAGCACCATTTTCGTTTGGGCGGACCTCCCTTAACCTCTGTATGCCCAGTTCAATGTACTTTCACCGACACGTTTATTTGGACACCCAGTATTGCTATTGCGCGACACACAAAGTCTGGAAGGCGCTTTGATTCGCATAGCAATACAAGCCGTAATGACCGTGCTCATCTCATACCCGTTCTCGAACACCCCATGGCGCTGGGATGCATGTGTGTCGGCCACGTACCACCTTCACGCGCTATTGAAGCGCCTCAAGAGCGACTATCAGCCGCGGCTAAATTGTTTCCGAATGTTTACGACTGCGTGCGGTCACCGCGGGCGCTGTGCTGTCGTTGGACACGCACCACGCACACAGGGCCCCGTAAATAGCGACTATATTACGCGGCGCTTCCTCCCATACCAAAGGGGTACGAGTCTATCCCCGACTATAGAACCTGTGGCAGCTTTAACCTTCGTCACCCCAACGACTATGGACCTCTTTCCGTCCGCACGGTGCATGCGGTGGCGGTCCAACCGACTTTTCATCCGCTCGCCACTGTTTCGATCAGCATTCTGGTTGCGATCACCGACTTTCTGTTTCAGTGGATACTGGGTCCACTTAGACCCTCCCCATGTGTGAAGCTACTGATATTACTCGTTATTAGTAGACTGCGGAAGCTTATGCAAGTTTATTTATTACATAATTACAACCTCCCTATTGTAAGAAAATCGAATACACTATATCCTGGCCACTACTATACTCGAGCTAAGTAAGCAAGTTCTGTATATCCTAGAAATAAATAAACATAACATTTTTTAAAATAAAAAATATATTTTGGAAATCCTCTGATGAGGAAACATATTTCTATGGAAGTTTCACTCGTTTGGTCCTTCTCTATAAAAATATATATTTGCATAAACATCCGCAGTCTAATTATTAGTATCACAACCCTTTCTGATTAATAGCGAGATTAAAATATAACACAAATACTTATTCTGGGATGAGTATCTATGAATTGAGTTAAAATTTTCGATAGAAACAAAAAACGCATGTTTGCTCATTTTCGCACTTACGTCGTTTATGACTTGAATGGAATAGACTTTCAGTGTACACCACCTTTACGGATTTACAAAAAGGTTGCGGTGCCGTGAAGATTGTGGCACTTTCAGCGTTTATCACCACAGGGAAATTGGCACTTAGGATTTTAGCTTTATCTTGCAATAACCTTAACAGTTAAAATAAATAATTTTTTTTTTATTAACTAACAAACAAAATCCTTACATAACAGTAAACCCGACAACACACTTTTAAAGCCGCCAAAAAGTTGCCATTTTTTAAAGTAATAAAAAATTTAATATTTCGCGAGGGCACCCTTTGCTTGCAGAACGGTCTAAAAAGTTACCAAAAGTGGTAACTCCCTTGCCAGCCCCAAAAATGTGTTGCCCCGTTCGACGCCGTACAAAACATTTATTGATGAGCCAAATAAATTCAACTTTAACTGGGTTTTATACAACTTCCAATTATCCATCATAATATATATATTAACCGGTTAACTGGCACGGTCCTTTTCACTATTCGGGCCCAAACTGGTACCATCGAATAATTAAGTGAATCATACAAAATTTGGTATACAGGGGTTTTTTGAGCCGCTGAACCGATTCCGGGGGTAATTTTTTTCATCTGACACCCCCAACCCCTAAAAAAATAGAATTTAGGGGTGAGTTTGTCAATTCTTTACTAAACCTTTTTTTATTTGTGAAGTTTTCTTGTCTATAATTCGATTGCAGCAGTTACTTTTTTCAATGCCACCCCCAACCCCTGAAAAATAAGGGTTTAGGGGTTTAATTTTTTAGTTTTTTTATTTTCTACGAAAAAGTTTCAAATAATTTTATACCTGAATTCTTCATCCATAAATTCCACCGCAAGTGCTTTTTTTTGATCCGCGATCCCAAAAACCCCTATATACAATTTTTCTATATCCCGATAGTATTTTAATATTTGGCGGCCATTTTGGTTCGCCATTTTGAGTCTGCTATATTGAAATTTAAAATTCCAATGCTAAATTCAGATTCAGCGACCCTAAAAACCCCTATATACAATTTTTCTATATCCCGATAGTATTTTAATATTTGTCAGCCAATTTGGTTCGGCCATTTTGAGTCTGCCATATTGAAATTTAAAATTCCGATGCGAAATTCGGATTCAGCGACCCCAAAAACCATTACATACCAAGTTTCATTCAAATCGATTGAAAAACAAAAAAGTTATTCCATTTGATCATATATGATACATTGCCAGAATTGGCCAGATTTTTGTTTGATCATATATGATACATTGCCAGTTAACCGGTTAAACACATACCACAGTTCCAATTTGATGTTAAAAAATGAACCAAATCGAAAAAGTGGAAACTTTTCTGCCCCGCCACTGTTCATCCCTATAAAAAATTCAAAATTCAATCCAGCATCTACCCTTTAATTGAGCAAAACAGAGCGCAACACGCAGCACTGTATAACAATAGATTACCAAACAAAACCCCCCAGCATCCTTCGCTATTCAACCGAATCATAATCAGTACGCGTGACGGGAAAGGTAAAAGAAGAGGCGGACACGCCTCTGCACGTGTTCTTATATCGCCCCGCAGAAGAAGCGTTCATTAATTTCCCATGAATGCCGGTGTTACGTTGAGCCGCGGGGGGCACGCAAAATGGTGGGACAGGGTTGCTTTCGAGGGCGTGCTTTCCATCATTCACCGTTCTTCCACGCCGAGCCATTAGGAGGTTCGATGAGTGCTCGCGCAATGAAGAGAGGGATCGGTTACCGGGGTCGCGGCGGTCCCTGGTTCGCTCGATCCCTTATCGCGAATCGTCGACTTACGATGAGAGGTTCGGCGAGTCCCCGAGCCATCCAGCACCGAGATACCGCCCCTATCTCGGCCAACGATTCCCGCGTTTGCTCGAGATGAGTACCGCGTTTGCTCGTACCCCGTTTCAGCGAGTGAGATTCGATCGAAAACGGAGATCGCTATCGCTGGCTGCGCACTTTACCTAACGCATCCCCTTTACGCTCGTTTCTCATGCATTAATGCGCGTGCTTCGCGGACCCGGTGCCGTCCGCATGGGGGCATCATGTCCCGCGGTTTACTATTTAGCGTCGCTAACAGAGGATTAAGTTATAAGTTATAAGCACGGCGCACCATCCACTGGATCATATAATAGCTTCTCCTGGCGTGTGGATGGAACGGTTCGCGTATCACGAGCCTATTAGATTTTTGGATTTACCCCTCGATCCAGACGCAGCGCTATTGAATCTTATCGATCGGGCAGCCCTTCGCCCGTTACCTCGCCGCAGACTTTTCAGCCTAGTAATCCTTGCGTAATCTTTGTAATGGAGCACGATCGCTTGGCGATCGGATATCCGTTGCTTTTCATGATGGGTGATTGATGGGCAAGATTGGTGAATTCTCGTAGTTAGCTTTGGCGCGGATTAATAAAAGAATTTTGCCGCTGAATTCATTCTCATCGCGAAAGTCTTTGGTTTCTTAATTCTCGGACTATTAAAGATATTTCCCAACTGGGGAGCTTCAGGTAAGGTAAAAGTACCAATAACTGAACACTTAAGGATATCAAAGTAGTATAGCTTAAAAATGGACTAAAAATAAATGTTCTTTTTAACAAAAGTGTCAATATTCAGATAAATGTTACTTCTTTCTATCAAATGAGCTACTAAAAACTTGTTTTCGGTGCGTTATTTTAATTAAATTGAGTAAAAACACAAGTAGCTATGTGTACCAGTACATGGACAATAGAATTCTGATTTGTCCCAGCGTCCCAGTTTTGGTGTCCCAATACCTGGTCAATGGGGAAGATGACGCGAAGCACGGCGCAGAGGGCGCCACTAGTGTTTGTGTGAATGGTTTGCGCGCGAAAAAAGCAGATACAATTTTAGGTTATGTTGAAAGTGTAGCATGAAATTGACTAAAAATAGGACTTGAAAATAAAAGAAGCTGTTTGTTTATGTACAATACTCTTGTACTTACAGTTTTGATATACAAAAATTTGAGAAAACACAGACACCTTACCGGTTGGACAATGCGGTCAGGTATTGGGACTTCCCTTAAGCGTTCAAAATGCGGACAGGCCTGCCAACTGGGCGGCTGGTCAGTTATTGGGACAGCGTGTAGAGGACAAGATTATTTTGTACCGGTACATGAACACGTATATTTTTAATTAAAATCCCCAGATAGCACCGTACATCCCAAGGACGTCCTTTTCATGTCCAGTTTATATCCGAACGTCCTACGTCCATTTTGAACATACATAGGATGTTCTTAGGATTTAAATTTCGGATGTTCTAGGAACGTCCGTTTCTTAAGTCCTACGGACGTTCTTAGGACTTAAATTTCGGATGATCCAGGAACGTCCGTTTCTTAAGTCCTACGGACGTTCTTAGGACTTAAATTTCGGATGTTCCAGGAACGTCCGTTTCTTAAGTCCTACGGACGTTCTTAGGGCTTAAATTTCGGATGTTCTAGGAACATCAAACAATCTTGTAAGTCACGTGATTATTTTGCACGACTACATTTCGAATGTTCCCAGAACATTCGTCTCGTAAGTCTTGTGAATCCTTAGAAGATCTAAATTTCAGATGCTCGAAGAACAACCGTCTTGTAGGTTTTGCAGATGATTCAGGTTCGGTTGCAAAACAGTCTTACGACTGAACCTCGCCTTTGCGCTATTTTTTTGTGCAATGAAGACGCTGAAATGCTGAAATGTTCCCAGATAGCTTACAACGTCTTCAAGACGTCTGTCTTAAGTCGTCGTTAAAACATCTGTCTTGAGACGAATGTGAAATTTTAAGCAATGAGTCTAGAGGTCGAATGATGATATTCTGTAGAATATTTCGCGTCAATGCACATTTTTTATAAACTATTAATAATTGGTATATACCTAGAAATTGGAATTATTTGTAAGGAAGTGTCTTGAGTACTTGCGAAAAGCAGTTGCTTCGTAATCTTGGAGTCCTTGGGTTCGATTCCCGTCACCGCCAAATTTTTTTTCTTAATGTCCTAACCCAGACTTGATGAAGACGTCTTTAAGGCGCTTTTAAACCATCTGCAAAACGTTTTTAAGACGCCTTTTGGACGTATTTAACTTTACTTTCGGACGTTCGGAAAACGTTCTGAGAATGTTGACACAGCACGTCCTCAGGACGTTCCACTTTGTAAATAGGACCTTCCTACGACATTTAAAGAACTTAACGAGGACGTACAGAGGATATATGGACCTTCTCGGGACATTCTCCGAACGTACAGTACGTCCGGAACGGACGTCCTTCGGACGTACATAAGATGTCTTTGTGCTATTTGGGTCAACATTAACCGATCAATGTTTTGTTTCGTATGTCACAAGAAACTTCTTGAGATTCTGTGCATACGTTTTTTTTCTCAGAAAAACGTTATGTAACGATTATTATCACCTTAACAATTAACTGTATTTTTCTTAAGAATTACTTAAGAAATCTACGCAGAATTCAAGTGCATGCACCTCCGATATTTAAAGACTGTTTTATATATTAAACTTTGCATCTAGGGCTTTCTTAATTTTTTATATAAGAGATCAAGTTGCAAAATAACATATATTCCCAACAATATTGTTCTAAACTTTCTATGAAGCTTAGTAAAAATATAAATCTCATTGGTGTCCAGGTATTAGGACGCGTCCAGTTATTTGTACTTTTACCTTATCATCCTTTGACCATTAAAATAATTTTGCAGTTGTGTCTTAAAAATATTATAAATAAATTGAATCCACTCCGAAATTGATTCGCAATCATTTATCCGAAGTAGGGTAGAACCCCCAATTACTGACACCTACCTAATTACTGTCACCTTAAGCTATTTTACTGAAAATAACGAATAAATAAACGTTGTAAAGTCATACAAAAAAAGAATGATGTAATTCAACCTATAATCTATACGCTAGAAAATGCACCACTTAATATTTTTTCCATTAATTTCTATAAGACGATACAAAATTTTAATTTGATGACAACAGTGGGAATGGCTACTTCCTTACTAGTGAAAGAGAAAACAGGGTACTAAAGAAAGGGCTATAATTACTATATTTAAATTATTTACATAATAAACAATAATTTTTTAGTACAATATAAGTATCATAGAAAGTCACAACGATCGTAATATAACGATTAATTAAGCCTTTGTAATTAATATATGGGTGATAGTGATTGGCACAAGCGTTTCAAGCATGTTGGTATTACTGTCATAGCATTGGTTGCTCATGTACATGAGACGACATAACCGTGAAATGAGTAATAAACAGTATTAGGTTAGCTGGCAGTAATTGGGGTGTCAGTAATTCAGTCACACACGTTTTACAGGTGTCAGTAATAGATCTAGAAATATGTTTTTTAGATTAATAAATTTATATATAAAAATAGAAATTCTAAGACCCACAAAATGTTTTTCATGAAGTGAACATATTAAACCACAATAAAAAAAATAAAAAACTTATACTTTTAGTCAATAAATACAGATACTACGTAATAATATTAGAGTCAGTCCTTAATGTGTCAGTAATTGGGGCTTCTACCCTATGTTGCAATGGAGAGAGAACAAAGAAGTGTAGGGCAACAATATCTCCGTAGAAGAATTCACTGTACTCGTCGCACTTAACGACATAAAGATCGTAAAACACCAGCGCCCGATGACGAGACCACGTCTCGCAACAAATTTTCTCCGAGGCGAGAAATTAAATTTAATGCCGCTTGGCTTTTTTTCCACCGCCGCGCCGCGGCGTAATAACTTTTCTTACGCCGTTAGCCTCGCGATATTATTTCCTCGAGCGGTATACGATGTTCTTCCCTCGATCGTGACTGATCTACCATGCTTCTTCTTCCACGTCTCGCCGTCGACACGTGCTCCTCGCAGGCCAGCTCTTTCGTTTCCCTTAGTCTTGGATCATTGCTTCTTTCCTATTGCAACGGGGCTGCAAAGTGTCGGCAGGAACGTGCAAAAACGCGAGTGGAACGCGCTGCACGTGCGGGCAAGCACGCTTGGAAAATATTTTCGACCATCCCTCGAGTTTCGGTCTCTCGATACCAGCGCGGCGCTGCCCTTTTTCGTCGCTGCTTAACACCGCGTTGCCTCGCCGCGGCGCTCGGAGTCCCTCGGAAATGCCTCGCGCTTATGTTTCCGCGTAACTATGTTGCCAGCACGTGTAGTTGAATAATTTTCATCTTCTTTTAGGAGCTTCGCTCTAGGCTAGCTCGCGCGAGATTCTTCAACGTATTACTGATTTGTGTCGGTGGTTATCGCGTTCATATATAGAGGCGTTTATGTGATTTATATCTGTCGAATGAGATGAGAAAGTGGAGGAAGAATTTGAATTGCAATCGGGCCAAGCTTTGTAGAAACCTGACAACCCTCGAAATGTCAAAGAAATTAGTTAAACGCGTTACCTACGATTTTGTGATCTTTGTTTTGCAAAAAATACCGACTCAATACAATTGTTAAAACTACCAAGCCATAGTTCCATTTTAGGCTTAAAAAACGACAGCTACAGAGAATTTTAAATAATATTAATTATACTATTCACTATCAAATACGCCATTAAAAATATTGCAAAACAATAACAAGAAGTAAAGCATGCAGGGTAGAAATAAAGTTACGTTGTTTGAATAATTAAAATCTTCAAAGTAAATTTACTCGATTCAGATCGTCGAGGGTTGATAGCTTTCTGCATAACCTGGTCCAATTCAGAATTAAATATGATATCTGGAGAAAGCTTCTCGGATGGATTTAATACTAAAAAACAAATTGAATTTCAAGCGCAAGTTTTCAGACACAGCTGATTAGCTGACTATGACGGAAATATCTTGAAGAAATTATTCGCAAGCTTCAAGTTGACTCCTTTATGTACTTCCTCAGTAGACGCAATTCTACTAAAAGGTTCGGAGTGAAGGAAATCGCGGTGTAAAAATCATAGCTAATTTGCGTTCTGCCGGAGCGCAGAGTTAACATCTCTCAAACGGGATTCCTCCTGTATTATTCCGTGTTTATTTATCTACATCAGTACGTGTCGCTATCGACGATGAACTGACACTCAAGCAACCCATGCACGTCAACGTGTCATGTGGTTTGATGGATTTCCTTCCGCGGATAAGTGTACTACGCAAACATTCCAGGGCAGCCACTAAGTCCGGATGTATTTTAATGCTACTTCAGGTGTATCTCTATCCTACGATTAGGCAATGATATTTAAAATAAATATTTAGCCCTTCAAAGTTGATTGACAAAAAGGTTAGCCCTCGAGAGAGAGAGAGAGAGAGAGAGAGAGAGAGAGAGAGAGAGAGAAGCTTCGCGTAGCCACCCAGAATTCCTTTGCCTCTCAATCAGTCTAAGCAAACGAGAAACTCTTATTCGCAAGTAGGGGAGAGTTGCCTATATCGTACCACTTAAGACATTTTACGTCATATTTCATATTTGGTACTCATTTGAACGCAAATGACTATTGGATATTGTAGCTTGATCTTTTAGGCACCTACTATTACATATTTAACCTTTTGTTCACAACAAATTAATTTGTTATTAATGTTTTGGTAACATAGTGTAAAAGGTACGATTTAGGCAACCGGTCTCCTAAATCGTACCTCTTGGTTTCCAAAATCGTACCTCTTCTAAAAATAGTAAATTTTTAAATGAAAATAATAATAAATATGTGGGTGAGAAACGAAATCTTTTATATACAGATATTAAGAACAAATAAAGAAACATACAAGGTATAATAATTAAAAAATTATATATTTATATTGACATTGGTGGTCATATCATAACCTGTCATATTTTATGCGTAGCAAATAAATAAAAATAACACATTAAACAAAACAATTTGGGCAATAATAACTTCTTTTTTTTTAATACTCCTGCACAGCTATCGTGCACCCACAATGAGCATTTTATGCATTGAATCATATTTTCTACATGTGATTCGTTACACAAAAAGCAAAACCACTCTTCTTCCTTGGTACAAATAGTTATTGAATTTTGTTCCACTTTTGTTAATGGAGTATTGAGAAATATTTGGCTTGATGTAGTAGGAATATCTTCTTGTTTTATTTTTTTTTTAAGCTGTTTTGTTTTTGTAGTTTTGCCAGTCTTCTGTAATGTTTTCTTTTTCTTTTTGTCTACAGTTTTTCTTATAATATCTAATTTTTGGCAATAACCTATATTATATATGTACATAACCTACATATATGACATATGCACATAACCCGTATGTACCAAGCTAGATGCGTGGAGCGAACGTATTAAATGAGTTCCCAAATCGTACTGGTACGATTTAAGAAACTTTGTAGTGGTACGATTTTGGAAACATGATCAATTTATTTATAAATATCAATTTAGACTTTATAATGAATGTAATACGTACATAAAATGAATGT
Source organism: Andrena fulva (assembly GCA_946251845.1). Taxonomy (NCBI): domain Eukaryota; kingdom Metazoa; phylum Arthropoda; class Insecta; order Hymenoptera; family Andrenidae; genus Andrena; species Andrena fulva. The sequence continues at coordinate 50,472,766 of OX276329.1, read as the reverse complement.
AAAATATTCTACATTAAACCCGCTTTCAGACAAATACAAAATTACAGGACAAAATTGCATTGTTTGCTTATTATCAGCTAAGATAAACTGGTAAAAAGTTACATCAATCATACCTGATTTTCTTAAATATTTATCGGACGCAGAATACAGGGTGTAAGCTCAAACGGTTTTGTTTATATTTCTCATTTCGCATTTACTTGACATTTTTACCATCAAATGCCACTTATATTCATTAATCGCTGAGAAATTGACGAGGTACGATTTAGGTGACCAGTACGATATTGGCAACTCTCCCCTACCTACTAACACATCTCAGCGAAAAGAACACGTTGAGAGACAGCCCGTAAGCTCCCAGGATTAAGATACAACAAATAACAGTAAAAGAGACGGAACGGCAGAAATTGCCAGCATTTATCTTGCAGGGCAAAGCTATTGTGACACGAGGCTTTTTGTAGCCAGGCCTAATAGCCCTCGAAAAAGTGCAGATCGATTCGGAGCAACTGAACCTTGAACTACATTCCCGCAGAGGTAGCAGAGCAGAGAAGACACTTGAAGACACTCGGAGAGACACCACTTAGCAAAGGCAGCACTTGCTAAAGAAGCGTCTTAAGTGTATTCCGTGCAGTGCATTGCACACGTGGGGACGCGGCTTAAGGCAGGGTCTTGCTAGAAAAGCCTTGACCAACAAACCTGGCGCTTGACGCCAAATACTGTTAAAGAGGCACCCACCTACATGTGTCATATTTAGAAATTAATCAGCCGTACAGTTTATTCTCAATGGCACCCCCAGAGGCCCTTGCACCCCCAACAAAGGAGAAAGAAGATTAATGTAACCGCGTCTGAAGTCATTCGAGATTTGTAAAAAAGAACACTGGATTTTATTCTTTAAGTAAATCTTTTTAATCCCACAGTGAATTTTTTTTAAATCTGCATTATAAATATTTTTATGCACTCAACTCGGCGTCCGCCAAGATTAAATCCCGAGTGCGCCGCTGTTTCTTCGCAACATATTATTCTAACAGCTAAGCCGGTGGAAATACATTTACCAACAGGCACCTAACGTCTAACGCGTTCACGTTGGAACGGCCACGTGCGCGCGATCTCGGCGCAACAAATGCGATTATTTTTTTCGAACGCTGGCTCGTGCCGGTCTTTCGAGCAGAATTTAAGATCCGCCGGCTGTGATAGTATTTTTTATTGCCCGTTGCACCGATAGTCGGCCGAACGGTACAGGCAAAGTACCATTTGCATTCTGGCCATGAGTGGCCGCAGGGTGTTTAAAACGGGCACGATAAAGGCTAACGTTTATTACCTGTTACTGAGAAATGTAGTAACCGGAAATAAAACCATTTGTATGTTTAACGTTCTGTGCAGCGGCGTGCGATATGGTAATACTCGCTGTATACTTGAATGTTAAGGAACATCATTATTAATCCCTGATATCCCGCGGATCGTAAAGATGCGGGCAAATGGCTCGTGAAAAATGTAAGGCGCCGTGATTTTCTGCTTTCATCGGCTCGCGGCACGGTGTTTCGTTCGAGTTATCGGCGAGAGCCAAACAAAACGGAGCGGGTTAACGTACTATCGAAAATATTTATGCGTTCCTGGAAAGTAGGTGACGCGATACTTGTAAGATACGGTTAGGGGTAGTTTAAGTGGAAATATTTGTCACTCGTTTGTTGGGAATGAAAGGCTTACATTGGCCACGTAAAATCATGCTGGGTTGGAAGACTTCTGTTTTTTTATCTCTTTCATCTGGTTTCATTCTGAGAAGGGCACCAAAAATTATACAAGGGGGGTACTTTAGTGTCAACTGCCCGTTTTTCAACGCCATCTTCGGGAATTTATTTAACAAAAGCTTATGCTATCTGGCGTTTTTCCTGCATATTAAGATATGTTTGAAGTAATATTAAGAATTTTTTTGAGCTTCTTTATCGCATATATATAGTAATAGTATCCACGTAATCTTGGGAAAAATTTTAACCACGTAATATTAGGAATTTCAATTTTCACTATAATTAATCGTTGTATAGTTCAGGTAGAACTATAAAACTCGAAAAATTAAAATTTTCAACTGTCATTATACATTAGAAATTACAGGTGTACATAATTTATATTCATTTACATACAAAGCGCTTCGCCGATTGTTATAAAGAGTGTGTCGAAAATGTATTAATACCAGCGATATAATTCTCCTCGTGCATCTAAAGAGATGTACAACAGTGTAATTTGAATTTTTTCAGTGTAATTTCTATAAAACGTGTACATATTTCTGCAATTCTTTTTAATGCACATCAGTGCCGTGTTATTGTTTTCGGGGGCCCTGAGGCGAGCTCCATATGGGGCCCCCTAAATTATTCTAAATTAAACAGAATCAAAAATACCGCGCTAACACGCGAAGGGAATAAGTATTAAAACAATTAAATAAATAAAATTAAACGTGGGGTGCGTTCCGCGAGAAAAGGGCCCCATTTTAAAGTATCTATTCGTTATTTCCTTTCCGTCACAGTTGGAGGGCCCATTTCCAATTCTTTTCTCGGTTTTACAACCCTATTCTCATTTAATTTTCAAATTTTTCAGGGACACCCTGAGCTCCGGGGCCCGCCGCCTCTTTCGCCTCTATGTTAAGACGGCACTGATGTACATAATTTTTACTTGAAACCATTTTTAAGGTGCTCCGCGTGCTAAACGTTACAGAGAGATATTCCAGCGGGCGGACTATAAAACACGTCTGACCATATACAATCCATTTTCACTTGCTCTCCGATACTTTCGTCGTGCGAATTGCCTTCCCATATCATACTACATATATCGTTTAAGATGAGCATTCTTTAGCTACTCTTTCTAATAAAAGTTCTAAAAAAAAATGGCTTCGTGTAGATCTAGAAAAAGTAATTCCATATAAAATTCTGAAATTACACCACCGTTCACATTCTGAAGAAGAACGTGAAAATTTTTATTTTCCACGTAGAATAGACCGGAAAGACCCCTTAGCTTTTTAGAGTCCTTACTAGGGCTGGGACTATTTGTCGAATTTTCGGTATTCGAATATTCGAATACTTCAGTTGCTCAATTATTTGGCGAATATAATTCGAATATCCAAGTATTCGAATACTATTCGAATATTTAAGTATTCGAATACTATTCGAATATTTAAGTATTCGAATACTATTCGAATACTGATGTATCCGAATACTGACGTATTCGAATACTGACGTATTCGAATAGTATAGTGTGAATTATAAATCAAGTTCTTTAGGTTCATTTTTTTACAAGCTTTTATTTAGTTTCAGTTGTGAGTTCGTTAGTTTGTCAGGGTGAAATATTGTAAGCTAATTTTGACCCACTTCAACATATCCGATCGGCTTGAAACTTTGCACACATGTGTAATTCCGATGACAATACAATATTTTCACTAAAAAGCATGAAATACTTTATGGTGAAATTTTTTTTTAAAAACATGCTTTTATTAAAATGTTCTAAAAAGGAACCAATAATTTTGATACCGGCCGATCTGACTGGCTGAGAAGAATTCCCTCATAGGGTGGATGTACCAGTAAATGAACACGTACCAGTGAATGGACATTTTATATTAAAATGAGTAAAATAAGTTATTAAAATAAGCAACTAATTAATTAGAGACTTCTTTTAATTTCTTGCTTCATATCCAAACAATTTTTGCAGCACGCGGAATCAATCGCGCTGCAAACATAATTTTATAAAAGTGTTCATTCATTAGCCTTAAGTGTTCATTTATTGGTACTTTTTTTATTTTTATTATTTTATAATTAGTTATAGGGTAAATACATCAGTATTCGAATAGTATTCGAATAATAACATTCGAATACTCAAATATTCGAAATTTATTCGTAGCATTCGAATACTTGTAAAATATTCGAATAGTAAATTATTCGAATAGTCCCAGCCCTAGTCCTTACCCCATCGGATCCAAAAAAATACCAAATTCACTTGTGTCTAAATCGATTCAATTTTCCATCGCTTGCTGGCTAGAAGAAAGAAAGCATATGTACCTATACACTGATAAGAAACGCTGGAACCCCAGTCGAATAAACCGAGCTGGAATTTTCAAATTAATCTCAAATATTATGGCTGTTTAACATTTAATACGACAAAGCTCGGGAGGGGAAGCCATTCCAACGTCGTCAATATATTCCTGAGGACTCTTTGAAACGGATTAAGCGAGGTACCCGGTAAATTGACAAACCCGCAGAAAGCACGAATCGGGGTTGATAATTGAAAGCGCTAATTGAATTCGGGATGGAATTAATATACTATTCGAGTCTTTTGAGCGGCGAGGCAAGGATCACTGTGACATATTACAATCCCGGGGGGGGGGGGGGGGGGTCGCAATTATTACGCCCCTGACTAGATGCACATCGGCCGGTATCCATTTTCACGGGTAGTCGTGCACGTCGAATTCCCTTTTACGATCGAACACTGAACACTCCGTTCGACGAATTACACAGTTAATGTGTCGACCGCACACCAACCACCCCCCAGACTGTCGTCGCGCCCCGCTTATTAGCGACAGAAGGGTACGGGCGCGCGGAATATTTAACTCCGACCGCAATGTGAACAGATCAAAATGTCGTAATGCATCCAGCCGTGTAGTTATTGTTTGCCCGGGATATTACGTTTAATTTCTGTTGTCGCGTTCGCGTCGAGATAAATTATATTCGCGAGCATGCGATTCGTTCGCGGCGGCTCCCGCGCGCCCTCGATCAGCCACCCTCTGTTATTGCAACCCCCGGGAGCCGATCGGCGAAAGTAACGGTGTCGTGCCTTTTAAAAGCATAATTAAAAGTTGTTACGACTTTCAGCGGGAGGTCTTCGATGCCAATCGAATCGCCGCCGCGGTGGGAACCTATCAAGGTGTCGCTTCCTAACTGTAATTAACGTGATTGTGGTTGCGCTGGTATTTTGCGCTCGGGGAGTTTCTTTGTGCGTTGTGAGAAATTACCTGGTGGGTGTAAATGGGGCTGTATGTGATTGTGATGTAGGGTAACTTGTAGCGTTAAAGAATCTACCGTACCTTGTTGAAATAATATTGAGGGAAGTCTGAAGTGATGACTGAATGAATAACGAATAAAAGTTAAGGAGATTATCCGTCAGGTGTCGAAGTGTAAAGATTTATTCAACGCTGAAGTTGAAACGCTTGACGAATAAGAAAGTAACTTTATTCGTCGAATTATCTAAGATTAAACTAACTTTCATTCGACGCTTTCTTTAAATAATTTTTTATTTATTTAATGCCCCACTCTGGTTGTAACTCAATACTTTTGACACTTGGCTTCTTGCCTCCCGATATTGGCTCGCATTCCCTCTTTCTAAGCTCCCGAACGAAGCTCATCATTGTGCATTTAGAAAGGGAATGCCGTGTTAATTAATATTTCGCAAATCAATGACAGCACGCATGTCAGTAGATCTTTCGGAACATCATCCCAAAGTGTCCACTCTAAAGACTCAGAATTCCTCGTGCTGATAATTCCAGCACTTTATCTTCCTTCCCAGAGTGCCAGTAATTGTTGCGAAAAATTCCAAGAGTATTTTGTAAGATTGGCGAATGCGTAATGCAATGTCTTTTTACAAAGAAATCTGATCTTCCTTGGGTGTACGTGTAGGACCATGGAAGACTTATTCGCTGGCGTATCTGGAGGGTGCAGTGTGGAAAGACAAGGGGGGTCCCGGGCGAAACGAGTCACGTATACGAAAATGCCGGGGTAACGTCCAGGAATCGACGGTCGATCGATTATATTTGATAAATTATTGCGGCCGGGTGATCGTCGAAAGCATGGAGATAGCGATGTCTACGTGCTCGTTAAGCGGTGTGTAACGTATCGCTTCCCCCGGACGCGGGGAGGGAATCAATCGGCACGGCAAGTCCGAAAGATCGGTTTCCTGCCTTCTGTTCGAGATCACATTGAGACTTCGTGACTGGAGCCCCGCAGAAGATGATATCGAGCGTGCCGCTTGGAAATGATCGTCCGCGCGGATCGCGGGTATCATTTTCGTCGATGATGCGTATCGGCTGCCGGCAGGTCGGGGATGATGAAGAAATATGGAAGTTCGGTATGCCTGCACATTCTTCTCTACCATTATGCTTAAATTTCATGTTCGATCTCCGCGTGTAGTATCGATGCTGTATCTCAATCGAATATTACATCGCGAAGGACTATTCCGAAGATATACAAAAAATGAGTTTTTGCGAATTCGAGGGATTGTATTCACAGTTGGGGACGAGATAAGTGTATTAAGGGGAGGTTCCGGTCTAAAAATCGATTTTTTTTTAATTTGGTACTTGTTTAAAAGGATTTTTTGAAATTTCTGATATTTTGACGCCTCCACTTCAACGAATCCCCAGTGCCACTTGCAATGATTAATTATAGAAAAAATATATATTTCCATAGTTTAAGATATTCTTAATACAATGCAAAATGTCCCATTAAATTATCTGCGGTAGTTTTCCTTTAATTAATTCCTAAAGATCGCCTATTTTGGTGGGCTCTAGACAGGAACCTCCCCTTAATTACTGAGTAACTGCAGCTGGTAGAGTAGGTGTAATTTTTTTACATTAACGCGACAGAAACTGAATCCTAAAGAGGATGGTCATTCAGTATTTCACAGTCACAATAAATAATCTGGTTGAATTTCGAAGAAGCTTTTTTAAATTTTTATTTAAATAAAGTTTCAAATGACGAATAAGAATTGAAAAAATTATTCCTCATGTGTCGAATAAAGGTGACCCGGCTCAACTTTATTCGTCAAACAATCTAACGTCAAAGTGACTTTTATTTGATTCGTTATTTAAATAATTTTTTATTTGGTCAATGCCCAAGTCTGCGTATAACGTATTAAATTAATATAAAAATCCGCACCTGGTCAGGTGACTTAACCAGCACACACATGATCTACGCAACAAAACTAATCAAACCATCTAACATACGTAACCGAGACCTAACAGTAGCAGTTACCACTGTGCAGTAACTTGCTGCTTGATTTCATTCACAGAAACGTCCCAGAATTCCCTTGCACGTACAAGAGTTTCCCAAGCATTTCACCACCCGGTGTAACTCGGTAACCAATTTTAATCCGCGAAGGAATATAGAATCAGGAGTCTAAAACTGGATGCACTTGTGGCACCCAGTCTCGGGTTTAAAGCAATCCTCAGGAACACTACGCAACAGCCAGGCAAGCTACTCCGAACCGAGCGCGGGCAGGAAGAAGATGGTGGAGCCACTTGTTCATAACGCTCTCGACCCCTCTCGAAGGGGAGGACTGGGTTAGGTGATTAAGTCTGAATCCTGGCTACTTAATCTCGGAATCTAGTGGCGCGGCGCGGACCCCGCCGCGTGTGGAATGCATTCCATTAGATTGTTGGAAATCCGTGAGCGGACACTATTATTCCTTGGTTGATCTATCTTCTCCGCGCTACCTCGGCCTGGCGAGAAGACGAGGCCGGCAATATCCTCCCTGTGGTCCGTTTCTACGTTTCGTCCCGAGCTGCAATAAACGTTGGTCGCACCTCATGGTCCAACGGGCGCCCGCTGATCCTTGGTTGTACGTCTGGTCGGGGTCTTCGGCTGTAGCTGCGATCTGCAGGCGATCGCTTCCTCGCTGCGCTATCCACCGTTCGATACTTATCCTGTCTGGGAAACGTGGCCAGCGAATGATCAATGTACCATACACCTTCCTCCCTGCTCTGTACGCCGCTTCGTTGTGGGCGGTATAGACAGGCCTTTTTGTCACGTACGACGAGGTCAGCTACCAGGAGCGTAGCTGTATCTACGAATTCTCTGGCTAAAGGCAGGTCTCCCTATACGCGACTGGACACAACGTCGAGAATTTCGAAATCGATTTTCTCGAAAATGAAGCGCGATATGAGAAAAAGTTACTCGTTCTTTTCGATTCGGAAGAAGCAAATAAGTGGAAAAGAAGGAATAAAGTTTTTTGATATCGCGCTTCATTTTCGAGAAAATCGACTTTGCAAACGTGAGATTTTATTGGGATTAAATATTTCTCACCACTTTTATTACGCATTGTTGCTTAAATATTTGTTACGTGAATTTCTAGATTCATCATTGAATCCACTGTATTTAAAAATGTGTTTCTGTGTAGGAGGGTTTTTAATTGTGAGCTCAATTCTTTGAGTATTGTAAGATTGAAAAAATGGCAGCATGAATGCAATAAAATAGGAATAGAAAGGGAATGTGTGTTTACTAATTTCAGGTGCGGAAGTGTATTTCCAGTTGTGTATTTGTATGGTATCCCTTGTGTACCTTATTTTGGAAACACGAGATTGCTATAAGGGAAATTCGATTTCAGTGCCGCTTGCAGGGGGTGGTGTTCCGAATCAAGGGATCCTTCGCGTCCCAAACATAATTACTTAGCCTCGGTCGTTCGTTCAATTGATCCTGCAGCAGGTCCCGTTGCTAGTCCCATGTGACAAGTTTGACAGTAGTATAAGGCACAGGATGTCGTACACATTCCCATGTGGCGCATTCGCGTTTGTCCTGCTTGCCTGCGCACACGGTGCACGTACATCCTTCGATTGCCATTTAGAAATCGTAGGCCTCATCGAAACTGTAAAGTGTCCCAAGAAAATCAGCGGTTTTGTAGAAATTCTCTACGATGGGATTCCCCAAATCCCTCGTATTGTTTTGTTATATAGACGTGAAATAACAATAATCTCTGAAATATTATTTATATAAAACTGAATTGGAATTAAAAAATAAGACGGAATTATTCATCATGGTTGTCATGAATTAATAAAATAATCCAGCAGTAGAGTTCGATATAAACACTACAATTACACAATTACAATACCAAATTAATTTACAATCAAATCTAATTATCAAGCTAAACAGGATCTTACAACAGCTAATCAATCCATCTTGTCTGACGTATCTCAGCCATGTGAATAACGTCACGGAAATCTGGCGCAGCTACATAACACGTATAACGTACGTAATTTGCCCCATCCATGTAATCTAATGGGGCGATCAATTAACCAACTGATATTCCTCTTTATTCCGTACTGTAATATGTATATAGGATGAGAATGCACGACGCTAAATACATGAACAGAGGTATGTACCTATATATAATAAACCATTCTTTCGTCTTTATGAATCTAAATAATAAGCTAGGCAAGGAGGCCGGAATAATTCAGGAATGAGTTCCACTTTAATATTAGCCACTGACTAGAAAAAAAATTGCCATAGGTACTCGCTGACATGATACAAGGGCCGTACTACGCAGATGGAATGATCGGGGCTGGCCACGCGGGGTTTCGATTCTAAATTGAAATTCGAATTGCAAATACTGGGGTCGAAAAATTCTTTGATCCTGTTGTGCAGCGAGAACACCGAAATAGGAAGATACTCCGTGCAGCACGGAAGCAGCCGACCGTGTCGCGATTGGTCAAAGTGTCCACTCTGAAACGCGTATTTACTTGTTAGTACTGATCTGTCGAATTTTCATTTCGCGGAAATTCCCTGTTGAAACTGAAAAACGTTTCACTTATATAAATGAATTTTTCCGATTTTTTATTCCCCGTTCCTTTTAAAAAATAAACATTAATTTCCCCCTCGCCGTCTATGGCGTCGCCGCGGGTATCGATTTTTTAACCGACTTCAAAAAGGAGGAGGTTATGTATTCGACCCGTATGTATGTTTTTTTTTTTTTTTATGTTTGTCACCTCATAACTCCTCAGCATATGGACCGATTTTGATGATCTTTCTTTTATTCGAAAGAGGATGGTACCCCGTTGGCCCCATTCTACGCGGAATCAATATTGGCCCAATATTTTACCAGTTATAGTTAATAATAATTTATATGTTTGTCCCCTCATAACTCCTCAGCATATGGACCGATTTTGAGGATCTTTTTTTTATTCGGAAGAGGGCGATGCCCCGGTGGTCCCATCCGAGACTAAATCAATATTGGCTCAATATTTTGCCAGTTATGGTTAATAATAATAATTTATATGTTTGTCCCCTCATAACTCCTCAGCATATGGACCGATTTTGATGATCTTTTTTTTATTCGAAAGGAGGCGATGCCCCGGTGGTCCCATCCTACACTGCATCAACATTGGCCCAATATTTTGCCCGTTATGGTTAATAGTAAAGACTATTGTCACCTAATTATTATTATTTTATATACGTACGCGCATATCTCCTCAGCATGTTGTGTCAATATATATAAAACTAAAAAGTTAAAAATAAACAAAATTTAAAAATAAATAAAGTTGCACTAAAAAGTAAAAAATAATTTTTTCCCTTATTTAATCTACGACTCTCATATTTTTTTAGTCGGTGCCTCATCATTTGCACTGTGTAAATCTGGCGCCGGCTTAAAAAATATGAGAGTCGTAGATTAAATAAGGGAAAAAATTATTTTTTACTTTTTAGTGCAACTTTATTTTTTTTTAAGTCGGTTTTAATTTTTTTTTAAAATTTTTAGAGATTCTAGATTCTGTATCTGGCTTTAGGTTGGAGATATTTCAGATCAGAGGTTTTACGAGCTTCTCGGCTGAGCAAATGCCCGTCTCAAAACCGATTGTAAATCTCTCCTACGTTCGGTTACAGTCGCTTAAGACTGGCGATAGCTGCACAGCTTTACGCTCTCGTTGGAAAGTTTTAATTAAAATTAGCGATCGTCGGAGCGTCAACTGACGCTTTGAAGCCAGAATCCGCCGATATAGATACGCCACTCTGGCCCTAGAGGGCTCTTTGATTAACTGCTAATTATCCAAAACATTTTCTGACTGCAAACTATCAGCCGTCCATTGCGGCTGAAGTCAACTACCTCTTCCATATGACACGTGACCATTTGCACTGTTCTAAAATATAAGACTCGAGAGAAATAAAAACGTCCCTTCACACGATCAAGAAAAGTGATTTGGCACCTTCCGCGAAGCTTAATAATTGCCCTACAACTTATCTACTCGTTCACCTTCTGCTAAACAGCCGCCCAATAATAGTGCCGACTTATCGACCGACAAGCGACCGGAATTGGAGGCCCCGTGGACCCGTGAAAACCACGACGGTGTCCGCGCGCATCTGCAAGTAATAACGACATCCATCGGCCGGTTAATGAGTTCCGGTGGCGAGATCGCCGCCGCGTCGCGCAATTCCCGCGCGTTGTACACGTAATTCCGAACGGAGCGGCAGGAAGCCGGGGACCGTAAGCGCGGCTCCCGCGGGTGTAGATGGGCTACGAAGACGAAGTCCGTTAGTTTCACGTGTCGTTACGGTTTATAAGCATAGGATGCGTTCGACGCCGCGCCGCGGCGGGAGCTGGGTTCAACGTACCCGGTCAGAGCGAACCAACCGCCTCAACATCCATCCTCCGTCAAACAGATATCGCGGCAACAGACGCGCCGCGGCGGTGAGGGTACGGCGGAGGATCGGGGATGGCGAGACGAGCCGACCGGATATCGACTTGCAATTTGACATGGACTAGGTACCTGTCACCGTTAAGTCCGAGTGAAGAAAAGTTTCGATCGTTCACCGCAGATCTTCCGCGCCCCTGCTCCCCCGCCGCCGATCCCGCGCCCTTCGTTTATCTGTCCCAAGGAATTCGATCGGCTCGCTTCTAAACGAAACATTCGTCTCGATTATCCTCGGTCGTCGCCACTGACGCGCGGGTCGGGGCGGACGAGCAAGACGCGCTGCCGTTGGTCCACGGTTTCAATCGTCGGCTGCGGTGTTCCTTGACTTCTTTGCGGAAATGCGGGCACCTCCTGGAATTCGTGGACGGAGTCTCGTCTGTACAGTCAGCGGCGGAGTGGGTTTAAAAATATCGGTCGCTGGGAGGCAATGGGGGCTTATGCAGAATTGTAAACTTATAGAGCGAAAGTTAGTTGAATTGTGAATTTTAGTTTGTGTACAGTAATTGTATTGGGACTTCTATTATATTCTTAAGCTACTGAAAGGTCATTAGCATTTTTAACACGTGGCCTGATGTTTACGGTAAACGATAGAATATTTGGGAATTTTTTTGTAAATAACCTTGCAAGATATCTTGGCGTAACTTTTTGCATTTTACTCGTCTATGTCTGCACTCTAATTTCATATTTTTATATTAGCAGAAGAAAACATTGTGTTGTTTTTATGGAGGACGGAAGGGCAGTCTGTTTAGATGATAGGCGTTTGCGGCGTGCAATGTAGCACCCCGTTCAATCATCGGAAATCGAGAAATTAAATGGTACTTTCAAGTTTAGGCCTAAAACTAGCGAACCCCCTAAAGACATTTAAAAAAATGGAAATCCCAAACTGGCGCGTTTTTGAATAAAAAGTTACGATTTTCGCCTATTTTCAACACCTATTTTCTTCCATTAAAAATAAAAAATCGGTAACTATTAAGTATCCGTGGAGGGACGCCTAGATTGAAGTCGTGCAAATATAAAAAAATTGCCGAATAAAGTGACACATCCCCTTAAAAAAGAAGTTGAAACGTGCACGTTGCCCAATTAATAAAACCTAAGCTCTGTTTTGAATATTCCACAGAATTTAATCCCGAATTATTCTACCATCTACGAATCTCGTTTGCCGATTTCCACCAGCGCGTGGAGTTTGAGCTTAATACCTTTCAGACAGCCGGCTGTGCAAGTGAAAGTAGAACAGTTTAAATACACGCCGGCGACGCGTACAATCGCAGGAACGAGACGAGCTTGGGTATAAACCTCTGCGTATAACACGCGTGAATTGACGAAGTCGGCGAACGAACTGGTATAACCAGTATATAAATGAAATACCCTGGATTAACAGTTCGCTCGCGCGAAATCACGCACTCCTCTATTCAGCAGCAATCTGAAATCGAGAAAGAAGCAGAGTACCCGGCGATCGGTCTCTCGCGAGCTGGCACACCCCGGCCGGTCCCCGGATTCGTTGAAGTCACGTAACAATTTAAGCCTCCGCCCGCGACAAAGCAATCGCGCTTGTGCGCTCATTCGCGGACGTAATGATCCCGTATACTCCCAGCGCACGTAACCAATTAACCCGCGCGGATGTGTTGGTCCGTTTAATCGGTCAAAGGAGAGGAGAGTCGCGACAATAATAAGATACCAGCCGAGGCTCGACGCACAGCCGCCCGGGGCTCTGTGCAGAAGAAAACGATTTCCGCTGTCCGGGATCGGTTTAACGCTCAATTAGGGCAATTTGCGAAATTTATGGTCCCAGAGGCTGCGGCCGGAGCCGGCCGCGTTAATGAAGCTTGATGTTACCAGCCGACATATTATCGCGGACTGCGCCGCGGCACGCGATTGTCGCTGCTACCGGGTCGCGGGCCGCGTGCATTGTTGTTAATTAATTATGACCCGGAGCCGCTAAGGGCACTCCCTTCGGTTCAGCCGTCAAAGCGCCGACCACCATCGACACCGGTACACCCACGTTCGTTCCTCCGATCGCTACTATCTGCCCCCGGGGGCGAGTGGCCGGGGCTGAGGAGGAGGAAACGCGAGTACGATAAATGAGAGTGTACGATGACGAGGCAGCCTGCGCGGGCTTTTCTTCCATGCCGAAGAAGGATCAACCGTCGCTGAAGAGGGGAAAGAGACGGATGGAGGAAGGTGTGCCTGTGCGTATACATGCGCATGTATACATGTATATAAAAAGAAAGTTGGATCGAGATAGTGGCGAGGAAGGAGGAACGAGGGACTATGGGGACCGGCGACCGGTTATGATAGAAATAGAGTGGGGAACAGGAGGCAGTAATAGAAAGAGCGGCCGAGCGGGAAGAAGGAAGAACGGTTGGAGAGGACAGGGAAGGATGGCACGGACGTAGTCGGATAGCCGTGTATAATGCATAAGAGAAACGGGGAAGAGTAACGAACTGGCAAGGTCGAGCGTGGTAGGTCAATGTCTCGTCCTCGTACTACGAGGTGAACCAGCGCTGCTCGGCTGCAACTGCCTCTCGCCGCTGGTTTCGCGATGGTGCGCGCACTGCCGCCACCGCTGCTGCTGCAGCTGCAACGGTGCACAAGCGGCCCGGTCGCAGGGGGGGGGGGGACCACGGGGGCACCAGGGAGAGGGGGCCTCGGTGGTGCAGACCTTTCTGCAGCATTGCAAGGCCGTAACCGCGAGAAACCGGCCAGAAGAAGAGGAAGTGCAGCGGGGTGGGAGTGACGGTGAGATGGAACGCAACAGGGAACAACAGGAGAAACAGTCTGGCTGGAGGGGGCCAGGGGTGGCGAAGGGGAGATCGGAAAACGCGCGGTTGGACGTACCCGTGCTGCCATTGTGCTGGATCCGTAAATCACTTGCTTCTTTTACGTCCCCGTTACGTAACTAATTTGACGTCGGCCGTTTCGGTCGCACCGCGAAATCTCACTTTCGCAGTCCGACTGGATGTAACAGAGGACGTCTGGGGTCCTTTTTGCACGCGCTTCTTTCGAGGACGAAGCTCGAATGCCTGCGGAGGCTATCGGTTCACGGTTGTGATAAATTACTCGCGGTGCCGATTAAGCGGCATCCATGTACCTGGGGAAATAGAGCGATGGGAATAGACAAATTTTGCTATCTTACGATAGATGGCGTTGGACACTTCGGTAGTTCAAATAGGAAATTTGATTGAAGAATAACATTGAGAGTGCAGGAATACGTGGAAAAAATAAATTTAAATTTGTTTTCATTGAAGACAAATACGTAATTCGCCAAGAAACAGAAAGAAATGCAAAAATAGGGGAAATGTTGAAAATAGGCACTCCCACTCTATCGCCCGTAACTTCCTTATTTGTGCATGGATTTCGCTCAGGTTGGGCTTGTTTTCTTCGTAAAGGTGCGCAATCTACGTAAAAAATAGAAAACAAATACGTAATTCGCCAAGAAACAGGAAGAAATGCAAAAATGGGGAAAAAGTTGAAAATAGGAACTCCCACTCTATCGCCCATAACTTCCTTATTTGTGCATGGATTTTGCTCAGGTTGGGCTTGTTTTCTTCGTAAAGGTGCGCACTCCACGTAAAAATAGAATAAATACGTAATTCGCCAAGAAACAGGAAGAAATGCAAAAATAGGGAAAAAATTGAAAATAGGCACTCCCACTCTATCGCCCATAACTTCCTTATTTGTGCACGGATTTTGCTCAGGTTGGGCTTGTTTTCTTCGTAAAGGTGCGCACTCCACGTAAAAATAGAATAAATACGTAATTCGCCAAGAAACAGGAAGAAATGCAAAAATAGGGAAAAAATTGAAAATAGGCACTCCCACTCTATCGCCCATAACTTCCTTATTTGTGCATGGATTTTGCTCAGGTTGGGCTTGTTTTCTTCGTAAAGGTGCGCACTCCACGTAAAAATAGAATAAATACGTAATTCGCCAAGAAACAGGAAGAAATGCAAAAATAGGGAAAAAATTGAAAATAGGCACTCCCACTCTATCGCCCATAACTTCCTTATTTGTGCACGGATTTTGCTCAGGTTGGGCTTGTTTTCCTCGTAAACGTGCAAACCCTTTATCATCTAAATATCTAGGAGTCTGTGAATTTGTGCATAAATATTAATTTCCATGCAGCACATAGTAATTGAATACCAAAACTTCCACTCTCATTTCCAATTTCAATTGTTTCTAAAGAATCATCCCCATTATTTAGCGGCTAAGTGCAACGAAAACAGTTCGTGTGCAAGTATCGATGTTGCATAAATCGAAATTATAAGTTTATGTAAACTATCACCTTGTCGGGAGATCGTACGAGGAGTTGAATCAGTTTGAAGAAATATCGAGAATCAAGTGGCCAGCCTTGCCGCCGTTCAATGGATATGCCGCCATTGTGCACTCTGGCTGTCTGACACTTCAGATCACTCTACTGGAAACCGTACGATGCGTCATTGTCCGCGTTCCGCGAGACATTGTCGAAACGGAGATTGTCCCGGTGTGGAGCACTTTATAATTGGACCGCTTTGTGATTGAATCTCGACCCCGATGCAGTTCACCAGCTGGAGAATGATTAGAACAATGATTTCGAGGGTTGCACTTCTGCCACACGTTATTATATCGATACCAGTTCAGCTACAGATTTCGTAAGCTCGCTGTCAGAAGCATCGTTATTTCCGCCCACTTGGACCTATTGTTTATCTCGATCTCTGTGTGCCACATACATGTGTACGTGAATCCTTTGCAGCGTAAAAAATGACGTAGTGTAGCCAGGGAAGTGATTGTGCCAGTCGTACCCTAGTATTTCAGCTTCTTGGAAGCATCCGATTGAAATACCTACCCCTTTTTATTTATTTTTTTATAGTCAGCTGTGTTATAGATCTTAGGTCTGCTATTTACTTTCTATTTTAAAATTTAGTTTCATATCTCTCTGCATCCATCCCTTTTATAATTTTCTTTGCAAATGCCGATAACACGAAGTAGTATTAAAAGTATGAGGGAGTTTCTGGGCTTGCAATGATTCAGGCAACAAATATAATGCATAAATAATAGAAATATATATTTTCAACTGTCAACTGTTTACAGATAATATTAAAACGAATTTACTGATGTCCTTAAGCTTGATGCTTAGGGTAAAGGGGGGTAAAAAACCAAAATATGAGGTGAGATATTTTTTGAAAATTATTTTTTGTAAACTTAAACTATCAAACTATTTGTAGGATACGGAAATAATTAGCTTCATATTGATTTATTCAATAAAATAAAGAAATACTCAAAAGATTATTTGATCGCTATTGTTAACGATTATTAAATTCATTAATGGCCAAATTCACTCTAATGGGGTGAAATTAACCCCCCAATGATTCGGCTATTTTCCGATTTTCTCTTATAACTCGCGAAATGTAAGAGATAGAAAAAAGTTTCTTCGTTTAAGTAGATGTATCATTTGGTAAAAAAATTATTTTACAGTTCGCGAATTATAACACAAAATCGGAAACCAACCGGATTTTCAGGGGTCAATTACACCCCCTTACAGTGAATTTGAGCAGCAAACAAAAGTTGCATTGCAATCAGGAGCAAATTCCCTACATATTCACAAAGTTTCAAAACTTTTGAATCTCCGGATTCAGGATGCTCCCCTGTAAGTGCCCATCACCGACAACAAAAATGCTGCTTCGTACTTCAGTAATCAAATATCTCCATATCATTCGTTAAACATCGCAACCTAGACCCCGCCCCGCTAACATCCGCAGCAGACCGTCTATCCAACAGTTCCTCCGCTGAGGAGCGTTGAAGCCACGCAGCGTTTCCGCGTAGCATCTTCATGGTAGATACGCTTCGCGTTATGCCGTTCATTTGGAGATTCCGCTGCCAAACGTGGCTGCAGTCCGCGATGCGAACGGACCGAGCGAGGAGGAGAGTATTGTTAAACCGAAAGGGAACAGGGTGAAGGGAAAGAGGAGGAAGAGGAAGCTAAAGAGGCAAGGTGGAAGCAGGCCCGATCTATCGGCTCTGGCTTGGAACAGGAGGATGCATCTACCTACTCCCACAGCGCTGATCGTACAGAGTTAGAGCCCCCCTTTTTTGCTCCTCTCGTACCCTTTTCTCTGTCTCTGCCCGCTCTCCGGCCCCCCGTCTCTGTCCTTCCTCCAGCAGGCCGTCCGTCGTTGTCCGGCCACGTGAACCCGTGATTACCTAAGCCTAATACGTTGAGGAATGTTCGCCTGGCGCGCCGCGGCACAGTGTCCACCCATCGTTAATTCTTCGATAAATTCTCCCCGCTCATAACGATGCCACGAGATAATTCGAAAATCCTCGTTACCGCGGAACGTGGCTACCAGCGGCGGCCGCGCGGGACCCTCCTTTCCCTGATCGGGCCTCGGACCTTGGATCGATCGCCCGGCGATATTCGTCACGGCCCGAGGGAGTGTCGGCCGGGCATAATTCATTACCTGAAACCGGTGGGGGTTGGTTGGTTGGTCGCGAACGGATTCATTAAGGCCGTTGGCGCGCATCGCGTCGAATTTAGTTCGCCCGAGCGTGGATCGCGATTGATAGAAGAAGGATGCTACGTCGAACGGTCTGACGTCGGATAAATAGGCGATTGGTACGAAGAGACAGATTCGTCGCGGTGATTTAACGCGGCTCGTCCCCTAACGAGCCGCCGGGCCCTTGGTCGCGCGCGCGGCCTCTGCTTGGTGACTGAATCGTTTCCACTTTCACCGATCACCGTCTGATGAACTTCGAGATTCAGAGAAATGGACGAGCATAATCGCGGCGTGTAACGAGCTGCTTATTTATAGCCGCCGGCGAGCCGGCGCGTTTCCTAAAAACCACACCGTTTATCAGGTCTTGCGCTGGAAACGTTACTCAAATGATAATCGGTTGTCTGGAGGCGGCATTCCTGCCGCGTCTAGCGAACACGCGAGCGCGCGCGAATTTTTGCAAGGGAATGCGGAATTTTCGCGGTAGTACGTCGAGTACGGTTTCATTAGGGCGGGGAAATTCACGGTGAAGGAGCGGCTGTGATTTTTAAGGCGTAAACTTCACGCAGCTTTACTGCTCGCCGTGAATAAAATCCGGGAATGCGGGGATATTATTCTCCTAATAAAGCCATCGACCGAGTTTTTTTTTTGTTCCTCGCGGTGCACCGCGGTTATCGGGTGGAACTAAGATAGGTACTTCATTTTTTTTACGCTCCGCAATTAAAACGACGCGTCTCGATGTGAAACGGATATGTGCGCGTGCAATTATGAACTTGAATTATGGGCTTATCGCATTCCTGAGTCTCTTATCGTAAATCGCGCTGCGGCTTGTGAAAATTCATCAGCACAGTAATATACGATGTATGATTTGTTAAAAACAGTTCTGTAAGGAAGCTTTGTAATTGCTGCGGTTAATGCTGTTCTTCTGCATTCCTTTAGAATGCTCTATGAATGCATCTCGTGCTTCGAATATACAGTGCCGGACAAAAGTGTTGGGACACTCTTTGAGAAGCAGGATAACTTTTTTCAAAAAGGTCCAAATGACTCGAGTTTTTTTAGAAACTGGGAAACATTGCGATTGGTCGGAATAGAGAAGAAAATATTCAAGGTCACTTTTTCAACTTTTTTATCTGAGCCTGTAATGAAAATTTACATTATATAGGGCAAGTCCGGGAGAGTCCGACCACTTTTTGGAAAAGAAATTGTAGTGTTACGTCCGAAACCGATGGGTGTGTGTGATTTCCGGAACGTAAAGGGATCTTGCCCCGTCGCCTCCGGCGTAACCGTAATCCCTCAGGCCGGTCACGCTTTTTGGAGTACTGTGCAGGGCAGGTGGATTGGCATTTTGAAGATCGAGGAGGAAAAGAAAGAAATTTGTGTTTTCGTCTTGGGACCGTCAGCCAGACTTTCATCAGTAGGGCTACAGCTGACGGCCCCTGCCCCAGACACACGGGAACTAAGAGGAATAAACTTGGAACTTGTATATATACGAACGAGATTAGAGTTGGGGACTTGTGAGAAGATTAGACATCTAGCGGCGCTGGCGAAGACTAACCAGGCGCGGACCCATGGTGGGGCTGGGACGTGACAGTAGCATCGTTGTTTTTCACATTTTTGTCGTTTTAGGCGCATTAAAACAAAGCCCAAGCAATTTAGGATATATATATAAATTATAGTGTGCGATAATTTCAAATGTTTATTTTCATTTTCAACCAAAAACATTGGCACTGCAACTGGTCGGTCTCACCCGCATGTCGGGGTTAGATCGTCCACCCACTATGAGTGAGACCGACCTTGAAAAATAACAAAAAGTATAATACACGAAGAAGTTAATTGATGTGTTATTTCTACTTCAGTTTTTCATGTAAATCATAAACATTCTGGTACTTTAAGCATCTAGTATCATGAAACCAACGGCTTCAGTGCACACATTTAATCCAATCGTCAGTTTTCGATATATCGTTTTCGGTCCCAGGCTTTTAACGACATATCACTATCTTGTAGAATGGAATTTTCGCTCCCTGAATCTGAAGATGGGTTTACAGTAAGAAAAAAACATGTGGTCGGACTATCCCATAATCAAGGGAGTGATCGACCACCTTGTCAAAATAAATTAAAAACGAATACATACGTATTGTTGGGATGACACTGTAGTTTTAGGCATATTATATCCCCCAATATCGGTGTAGTGTAAATAAACTTACCTGTCTTTCAAATATCACCAGCACTGTTACTTGGTCTAAAAACTTTCAGACACGCATAAAGTCGTAAGTGTTTCCTATAATTTAAATATGGACTTGTGACAATGGTCAATGCAAGATTAACAACAGGCGCATTCATTTCTTTTGTGTCAATGACACACAGTGCCCTATCTTGCGTCAGTCTTAAAATATCAACACTGGCCGGACTCTCCCGGTGGTCGAACTCTCCCTAACTTATCCTACTTTATAAAAATTTCTTCGAAATCGCGTTTTTTAATTTCTTTGTCATGAAGAGTATCAAATGAGGTAACATTCTTTACTTTCCAGAGCTGGAGGAAATGTAACAACCGAAGGGTAAAGGGAGAAAGAGGGAATGTCACAAAACAGCATAATCGAGATAATTAAGTTTTAATACTTTGGTCCATCAGTGAAGAAACAAGGTTCAATGAGTTTAATTCTCTTATATAATTTTCTTCTGAAACAATTTCTTGTTTTACCTTAACGACAGAAGCTTATGCTTAGGCTAAGTATTTCGTTCCAGTGCAGAGTGGACAAATCTTTAACGTTATACGGGGGTATTTTAGCTTTATAACCCTTCACGATTCGCCACTTCTGTAGTCCCAATTGCCAAAAACAAAATATGCTATAAATCGTAAAATCAGGAAAAATCACCCTTCAACTGTCCCAAGACTTTTCAAGGGGTGTACGTAATTTCTAAATGTTCGCTCCATAACTCCCTCGCGAAATTCAAAAACGAAACCAGTCCCTCCCGAAGTAGCACCAGGGAACGGCGGAAATGTCGTGCGCCCGCATCAGGAATAGCGGTGGGGGAACTCCACGCATGCGCGCGATGACGCGGTGACGTCAAACCAACCCAAGCGCGATGACGCGGTGACGTCAAACCAATCAACGCCAAGAAACGAAACTTGACCGTGGCGCCGTTTCATTTCCCATCTTGACGGTGGCGCCGTTTCGTTTGCCATCTTGGCGTTGATTGGTTTGACGTCACCGCGTCATCGCGCTTGGATTGGTTTGACGTCACCGCGTCATCGCGCGCATGCGTGGAGTTCCCCCACCGCTATTCCTAATGCGGGTGCACGACATTTCCGCCGTTCCCTGATCAGCACAGCTGAACGAATCCCGTCGATATTTCCGCGGGCTAAAAACCATCGCAGCTTCCCTGTCATCACAATCTCCACTTGTGCTTCAGCCCGAACTTGTCGCATGGCATAAAAAATCAGCGCGAAGCCCAGAAATTATTCCCGTTTGTAGCAAGCCGGCGTGCCGCGGCACGAACAATAATCATTAAATCACACGCGCACCCGAGTCACGCCACACTCGCGGCGATACATCAGCGACGAGTCATTGGGGGCGGCTGGTTCGGCGTTGCTTGAAAATTCTATTAGCCCGCGTATTTCTCTGTCAAAGCATCGCGGTGTCTCGATTACGGGGTTAAATGTTCGGGCGAACAACGCATACCAGCCGAACAAACACTCTTTGTTTCACGGTGGCGCCGCTAACTTCCCTATAACGCTGCTCCCGGCCATTGTGGCAATGTCCAGGCCCCGTCGACAAAAGCAACCCTCCCCTTTGTTCTTTCTTCATCTATTTTCCGATTATCCTGCGCCCTCCCTCCCCGCCGCCGCACTTTCTGCTCCCCTTTGGCCCTGCCTTCAGTCTCTGTCGCGCACACGCGGGATCCCCCGCGCTCGCCCTGCTTTGTTCCCCTTTTTCGTTTCGGGGGGGGAATATTTACGCTATCGTACGGCATCGTTTGTTACCTTGCCGCGGCACCGGCCCGATAATTACGTTGCGGCCGTTTGTTTTAACGCTAATAACAACCCGTGACCCTCGAACGGCCACCGCACACACCTCCTCCGACCATCCCCCGCGCACCCCTCGCTGTCGGGACGGTGTTGTGCAGCCGGCAGCCTCGTGAATCCCACCTCCCGAAGCCACGCTTCCCGTGCCCCTATGCATATTTGTTACACCAGGTATTTAATCAAGCCCGCGATAATTTTCCGGCCGCCGATAAGGCGGCTATTCGGGCCTTCCGATAATAATTAATTCGCGCGCATCTCCGCGAGGGCCGCGTGCAACGAACGACGGCTGCATTCACGTTGCGCCGGTATAATTGGGCGAGACCGGCAGCCCGCGCCAGCCCCTCTGTTCCTGATTCACGACGCTGCGAGCGATATCGCCGCACGTCAGTCCGGACGGCGTTCCGACGCGGGGAAACGCTCGTAATTTAACTAACAAGGAGAGGCTTTCGGGCGTCCGCCCTCCGATTGCTTTCGTTTTTTTTTTGGGGGGATATCGATGGCTTACAAGGGATGATCCCCAAGCCGACAATTCGAGAAATTATTATACTTTGGGGGGTGCGTAATATGTGTATAGAGGTGTATCACGCAATTTTTTTTTGCTGGTCAAATTCACTCCGAGGGGATGAAATTGGTCCCTGAAAATTTGGCTATTTTCCGATTTTGAGGATTTTATAATTCACCGGTTCAGAGGTTTATTAACGTCCAAGTTTCTTGGCATTATTGTGTCCACTTGAGGAAGGGAAATCCCCTCGTTTGTAACGGAATCGTGCCTTTCCTCGTTGCTTACTGCTGATTATATTTTCAGAACGGAAGGGATTTGTACGTAATTGCAGGATTATTTGAAGAAGCGAGAATAACATGAAGATATATAAGCTACATGAAAATGAAAGAACAGCACGTAGGAGCTTTTGTAAAAAAAAATAGAGATGAAATGGTAGGACGGAACGTCCACGATGCTGATTATAATCCTTTGTTTTCTCAGGATGCACAGGAGCTGGCGAATTATTCAGAGTACTGCAACAGCTAATTGTATTTCTTCGGAACGAGTATCCTTTATTTTCTCCGGCAATCAGTATTTAACAGAACCGTCGAACGTTGGTGAAATTGTGTTTATGTAACAGTCTTATGAGAGACTGTGAAATTAAAAAAGTGTGAAAGAAAAGTGACATTACTTGTGCAGTAATTGATTGCCCTGCGACTGAACTTTGCCACTCGACAGGTCATCAAGTGTTCCGCAAACCATTGGAAAAATCACACCGACGCACAGTGTTACGCGTAATGGACAAAAGTCAAGAATCCGAAGTGTTTGATCCAGAAATTCTTGTATCTTATAATGTTAATAAAGGAACGTAGGTTTCAATGTTACCCATAACGTCTGCTGAATTTACTAATTTGTTGTCAAAAGTGATACTAGAAATTCATTACAAATTTCGGTGCATTTTTTCAAACACGTGCCATTGGCAGAATGTTTATGCTTTTCATTTGCTTTTTATAAGTTCTGTTTAGTACTCTCATACCTTCAAAACTGCCGAGTCAGTTTTTTACAATACTAACAATTTGTACTAATTCTTTATGTTAAATGTTTATCAACTTCGATGGGTCTTTAAAAAAAAAACACCAAAAAATACCTCCCTGATTTTTTGTATATTAAATTTAGGGATCATTAAACTTTATATTAACGTCAATTTCAACTGCACGAATTTGCACGAAACAGAAAAAATAGCCAAAATCATTATTAAGACGTTCACCGCTCCGGCCCTTAGCGTAGTCTCTAGGTCTCCTCGTGCATAAGACCCTTATGTGAATCTACACATCCGATATGCTGTTTCCAATTGTTTATACGATATCTACCATGACTTTTCCATCCTGGATAATTTGATAAAAAAATGTTTCGAACAAAAGTTAGTCAGTATTCAGTTGACAATAAATTGCAAAAGTGAATATTAATAAAAAACTTTTTATTCACTGAAAAATCAAGATCGGCTTAATTTTTTTAATGGAACTGTATATTTTTTTATACACCAATCGATGCATTCTTATATTCTCTTTAAAAACGTATTAGGGTACTTAGCACGAAAACTGATTAGTTCAGAAGTTATGAGTTTTGTCCCGAACGCCCATACACGCGTAACACTGTGCGGCGCTAGCGCAGCAATATTCCGGTGCTCGTTTAAATATTAAAGGCGCGCCTTCTTCACGCGGCCCGAAGAGAAGTTCGATAATCGTGTCTCCCGCCTTGAATCGCACCCTTATCTTCCATGAGGCGTACTTTATCGACGACTTCACACTGGCCGGCACAGCTTCGCGACACCTCGAAGGCCTCCAGCCTAGCAGGCTTAATTTCATGAATGGGAAATGCGATGATTTAAAGCGATGACCGCACGTATACGGCGCGAAGGGCGGCAGCGAGAGGAGAGAAAAGAGGGCCGAACGTTTTAAGAGGCGGCGGAGTATGAGATGATCGGTCGACATGCCTGACTTTATTGGATGACGTGGTTCTGCCAGTCGCCACCTCAATACACGCCGTTCAGGTTGCGCCTAGCAGGCGATCAGCCGGCGTTTAGCATAATTAAAACGTTAATCTCGTAATGCCTAACGATATCGATGCACAGGGCAGAATGGCGATCGCGCTTTGAGCTTTCTAATAGATCTTATTTCCGCGGGGATACTATTTATAAACATTTATGCATGCCTACGGTAACCAGAAACTTGTTCCAGACAGGTATGCGCACTTCTCCCAACCAACCGAGTGACGATATTTTTATCCCACCCATCCTGCTGATGGCTCGTGGAAAAATGTATCAAGAATGTCTTCTGCGACTTCCTGAAAGTGTCTGTCGTGGAACGAGGCAGGGTGCGAGGGAGAAGGACAATGGTATTTATGTGTTTTGGTAATTAGTCACTTGTGTTTCGTCGAATCAAAGTGTTTTAGAAAATATGGGGTGGGTTTCTTTGAATTTGAGGAGAAGAATTTGAAAATCTTTAGTCACTGGACTGTACTTGACATTTATTTCAATTGGGCACCCTCCTGTCGGAACGCTCGAAAAATAGGTGACTTTTATGATTTTTTTGCAGGAATAGGTTATAATATATTCTGAAATATGTTTTTGGCTTTTATTAATAGGCTACCCTCGTTAGGATACAAAAAAGAATTTTTGTTTCATGCTTTCGGTCTTGGAGCATTTTCTAGGTGCCGTTTAGTGCAACGCTGAGAAAAAGAGATGCCTAAACGGTAACCATGATATTTATTCACAGGATCGTCTGAAATCCAAAATCTAAAAAATTTCTTGGAATTTATATCCATGGCTGTCGTATTATTCTCCGTTGCGGCAAAAAAAGACACCAAAATTACGATGATTGATGCACATTTGAACGAAATAGTGCAAAAAAAACGGGTAATTTTACGCATAAATGTGCATGTAAAATAATGCTGTGTTTCAAAAAACCATGTTAGAGGATGACGTGATAGCGCGTCCAATTACGCATTAAATGCCTCGAGGTTTTTTTGAATCGGTTCATTAGATCTTCTGGAATCGTGGTTGCCGTTTTGGCATCTCTTTTTTACAGTGCTGCACTAACAAGGGAAGTTTGGCAACCCGGAAATAGAGAAAATTATGAAACTCGGTGTGCAAGTAGAGTAGTTCATCCGTAACGCAACTCTATTTTTTGTTGGTGCCATAATGAAATTTTTGGGAGCGAAATCACCCCTTGAAAAAAATGCAGAATTTTCTTTTCCATGGAATATCTCGGGAAGGGTGAGAGATATCGAAAAGAAGTTTAAACAAAAATTGCATCCTTTTTTTATATCTACAAAACCGCGTAAAAGTAATTAGGAAATTAAGAATTGGTGGTGGGGGTAACTTGAAAAATATGGATTTTTCGAAAATTATCTTTATGCAATTTTGTAGATACAAAAGTAAGATGCAACATTTGTTTATACTATTTTTCGATATCTCTCACCGCTCTCGAGATATTCCACGGAAAAGAAAATTCTGCATTTTTTTCAAGGGGTGATTTCACCCCCAAAAATTGCATTATGGCACCAACAAAAAATGGAGTTGCGTTACGGATGAACTACTCTACTTGCACACCGAGTTTCATAATTTTCTGAATTTCCGGGTTGCCAAACTCCCCGTGCAAGCGCCATCTAGAAAATGCACCAAAACCGAAAACATGAAACAAAATTTTTTTTGTTCCCTAAAGAGTGCATGAATAAAAGCCAAAAACATTGTTTATGCTATGTTATAACCTGTTCCTGTAAAATATCATAAAAATCACCTATTTTTCCAGCGTTCCGACCGGAGGGTCCTCTTAACTGAATTTTATATCTCACGTATTAAACTGACTGTTATAGACTGTTATATAATTGCTGCAATGTAAACATTTATTAACACGGAAAGAGTTTGCCACAGCTCGTAAGGTAACTCAAACATTTGATCTGTCAGAGGTGAAACGGGATAATAACGGGAATAATTGAAAATACTCTTCCTACTGCTGCAAGAAATGAAAAAGGAAACTGGAAAAGGAAAATGGAAAATGGGAAATGGAAAAGGAAAATGGAAAGGGAAAATGGAAAAGGAAAATGGGAAATGGAAAACGGAAAATTCTATTTAAATTTCAAAAGTCCACGATATCGGCTTGCAGCAAAATTGATTTCATTTTGTACACCTTTTTTCACACTCAAAGGATCACATAATTTTCAAGAAGTCTATTACCTAAATGGCGCGACCAAAAATGTCCCTTTTTCACATCAAAAGTCATAAAAAATCTACTTCAGCCATTATAATATCCTCCGCAAAAGCGTACATCTTCCACATGAAGCACATTTTCACGTAGTAAAGTATACGATAGACACCGATAGCGAACAGATTTACCGTCCCCCCGCTCGGTACAACTTAATTTAATCCCGAGACGAACTTCCCGTGTCCTGGGATAATAGACTTCACAACGTTCTGCAGGGACGAAAAGGAAGAGAGTGGCGAAAAAACGACGCAGGAAAGATCAACGTTTCAAAGCGTCTCGAGATTCATTAGGGCAGTAAAAGCGTCGTAAATCCCGGCCCGTCCAAAGAAATTTAAACCGTTCCGGGGTGTGACGATCGTAAAGGGAAGGTGGGCCCCAGTGGTAATTGGCAGTTTGGCGCTGGGCGAAATACTTTAACGTCCTGTCGCTAATTACCCAAAGTTAAGCGTTTGCTCTGTGCCAAGTTGCATTTTGCAATTCGTGGAGTGCAATCGACGGCGGGGACCGGCGGCGGTGGCTCGTCCCCCGTCGCACACGGACCTACTCCGCGGCCCGATGTGTACCTACGTGTACCCCTGGCCTGGGCTGCGCTGTACCAGCCGCCGCTTGCTCTCGGCTTTAGGACATCGTATTCAAATGTAACTACGTGCTGCCGGTGACGGGGTAATATATAAACTTGTTATATGGAAATAGATGCGTGTTTTTACTGGCTTTCCACCAGGACCGCGGGCGGAGACAGCCAGTCCTCCCTCTTTCTCTCTCCCTACTGTCTTCTACCTTCGTTTCTCTTTCTCCGGCAACGCGGTTATGCAAGTCAATTTAAACGGCTCACCGGCATCCACCCCTGCTCTCTCCCTCTTGGTAGCTCGTTATCAGTTTGACGTTAGGTGCCCGCGTTCGACCCGATAACTGGCCTGCTAATTAAGCACGTTTATACTTTGTGGCCTTGGCGACGCGATTAGTTGGCCAGATACCATTCGCCAGGACGATCGTCGTTACAGTTATCATAATTCGGGATCACCAGCCATCCGATTCATTCTCTATCTTTCTCTCTCTCTCTCTCTCTCTCTCTCTCTCTCTCTCTCTCTCTCTCTCACTCGGTTCTACTCGAGGGTACGAGGCGCGTCGTCGGTAGGGAAAACAACAACGCCCTCTTACTTTTGCTCTTAATTGTCCGTTATTATACTGGTCGCCGGTGTACCGTTCCGCCCAGGCCGCCTCGGCGGCATTTAATAATGCATCACGGTAATTAATCCGACCTCATTAGGGGCACGGGAGATCTGGCTGGTCGCGTCACCTTCGTGAAAACCGGAGCGCAACCTTGGCGATGATACCTCGGGTTTAAACCGTCGCAGGATGAATGGCGCTGCACTCGCCGCAAGGGGGACACGTTTCGCGTCTCACCGCCTTCCTTTTCATCGGAATTTTACGCTCCCCTTCGCTCTCGGACTCGTTACTCTCCCGCCGAAGATCGTGATTATCCGCGGACAGCCCTGCACTTACAAATGTAGCCGAATGCCCAGCGCGCACTGTGCCTCGCAGAGACACGGGTGACGCAGAAGGAGCAAGAGGCGAAGTGGATCGTGGCGCCCTTTAGTCCCTGGCAGACGAATGACGAACTCGCAGACGTAGTCGACACTGTAATGTTCAAATTGGGACTTACTGTATTCATTTTCCAAGATCGTCGACGGTCGCTAGACCTTCCTGGTCACGCCTTCTTATAATCACAATTTGGTCACACTGCACCCCAGCGACATTTTCGTATTTTTGAATTTTTTAAAAATACTTTGAGCTATAATTGTACATTTTCGTAATACTGGTACAATTTGGCTCTGATAGTCTGTTTCTATAAATGTAAATTTGATGCGACGGTAGTTGAAAAAATAGGTGTGGAAAAAAGCGACTTTTTTTAAAAAATTCACCCTATTTTCAATTTCAATATTAAGGTCTAAAAATTTGGAGAAATATTGGCGAAGAAAAAAAGTTGCCTTGGGTGCGATACACCCCTTGGAACCGTGAAGGGGCTAGCTTAATCTACTTTAACTCCCCGGGCTATCCCACAAAGAAGCCACTTCTTTTCAATTCGCACTTTTAAAACCAACGCGTATAGGGCTCTCTTGAACGATGCACTTGTTCCATTTCTTTGTTTTCTCTTTCTGTCTTTGTTGTCTTTACTACAGTGACTCCCAACCTGAGGAACGCGAAGTGCTTTCTGGGGGGTCGCTGCAGTGATTTTTAGTTGACGACTCATAGCACTTATTTATTTTAACATGGTTATATTGCCATATTCCATCAATGCTGTACTAACACTTATTTATCACAAATGAAAAAAAGAAAAAGCTGGTTACCCAGATGCAAGCACAACCATCACACTAAATAAGATAATTTAATATATTAAATATCATTTGATTAGAATTATATTCTGAAATACCTATTTTTAATTTAATTTTAATGTTTTCTTTACTTTATTAAATTTCACAGGTTATTTGAATATTATAAAAGGTAGTAGACGCTACTTTCTAATCTACTTGTATTCCTAAATGATTTCTCATTCCTAAATGTGTTAAATAATTAAATAAATAAATGTAACGTGACGAAATAAGCGCAACCCTGTAATAAGTGTCTAATAACACGTTTAACGGTTTAGATCCTCCTAACCATTACTTTACACGTCGTTTAAATTTATCTTAGGATATAATATAATCCTAGCAGGCATAAAGCTGGCCCGTTACTTCACCACGACCATCCACCCGCCGCACCGTGATTTCCTTAAAAGACTCGCGTGTCCCCACTGTGTTGGCCGGGATATCCATGCGTACCGTGTCTACCTGGCGGCTCGATATTCAATCTTTCGCCCGTTAATAACATCGAACGACAAGCGAACGTAAGAGGCCAGGGGGCTTTGTTATCTCCGAGGGGGCCGGCTATATCCTGTCTAGTATCGACTTAAGCGGTACGTGCTTCATTGTTGCGGAATAAAATTTCATCGGGCGGACATTCCGGCGCCGGCTCGAGGAGCGAGGCCTCTCGAGAATTCCATTTCGGCGGCAGTAAGGAGAGCCGGCTATCCGTCCCCCGTTCGTTAATAAAGAGTACTTTTGTAACGATGTTTCATTACGCAGCCCCCCTCCGTTTCTTTCCTCCTGTAAGCAATTTCCCCTCTATTATGTCCTTTTCGGCGCGATGGTGTTAAAATTGCTGCAAGACACTTCTCTTTAAATTACCTTCCGCAGCAACGACAAGGAGGGGCGGGCAGGGGGGTGGGGGGTGGGGGGAGAGAAGCGCCATCAGGAGCGAAAGGACGGTCTCGAGTGTCATATCGAGTCGAGAGAATCGAGGATTCTTGGAGGCAAAGTACCACTTTATATCTCCTCTCGCGGCGCGCTCGCGCGGGCTCGCCGGGCGCAGCTCTACCACTTGGTCGGACGCAATTCCACAAAGTGCAATTTCTAAGGGTAAAAGCCGACCGGTCGAGATGAACCGGGATACAATGCTGCCGCCGCGAACGTGATTCCGGCCCGACGGGTCTTTCGGTTATTAATTCGTCGCCGTTAATAGACCGTCCGCCTCGCGTCGACTGGTTAAGTTACGAGTGGGATTTATTGGCACCGCGCGCCGCCGCGTACATATTTATCGAGGGGGTAGGGGACATTATTTTCCGATCAACGGGAGATTTAGTATTCATGCTCGTCCCGAGGACCAGATTAATTATACGCGTAATTGGAGCCCCGTGAAAAATGAATTTCAATGTTAAACGCCGCGCGCATATTAATACGCACTGTCTTCCCCGTGTCGTACCTGCTCGTTGCGGATACCGTCTGAATAATTCAGTGTCTTCTAAATATTTCTAGACGTGCCCCCGCGAATGTAAAATATTCCCCGGCCGGGGAATTGCCCCTCGTGCCGCCGCGGAGCCCGTTTAAAATTCGGGTGAGGGCACCGTTCGGAATAGGGAACTTCGTATCCTTTAATCCGGAATGGATGACAGAAACTCACGTGCGGCGTAATTTCAGCGACACCGCGAAATAATAATCTTCGTTCCCTCCGTCCGAGGGCAGCGGACTTTTCTAAACCCTGTATTGTAGAAGGGTGGACCCGGTCGTAAAAGGGATGGAACTTTACCGTACAATGAGAGGCTCTTCCTCATAAACTTTTCTGTACAATTTTCTGCCTGACACTTGGCCTTTTTTATTCGCCCCAGCTTTGTTAAGTGTCCCACGGACGGTCAGCGGTTTTTCTCAATGGGGGCCCCCCCCCGTACGTGTGGATGTTCGATGCGAGACGGAAGTTCGCAGATTACCATTCCGGGTGCTTGATCTTTCGCTGGAAATGATACAGGGCGAGTCTTAATTTATCCGTAATTTCTGCATCGAGGATCTTTCTGTATTAACGTTACGGCGTCTGTGGCTTCTTTTAATTAAAACCTCGACCTGCTTTTTCTGTCCCTGAGCGAAGGCTGCATCGTCAAGTATTCCTCATTAGTTACATAATATTTCTGCGATACATTAATGTGACTATTATAGAAACATTGGGCTGTACTTCCGAAAGGGACCGGTGGCCGATCGAGATGAGGTTTGGGGGGAGTAGAGGGAAGGGTGTGTGGATCATAAATCTAAAATTGTTGCTTCGGGAATTTATTAGTTTCCGAGATATTAATAAAAAACTTTTAGTATTTCTGTTGACTTATTCCGACATAACGCATTCCACTTTTCAACTTTTTCTGGATATCAGTATTGGTTGGGGCTAGAATAGTGCGGGGGGTGCGCGCCCGCTTGCGGGCGCGTAAAGCATGGTCAGGGTTGCCAGGCATACTGAAAAAATGGCGGTTTGCTGGCCTATATGACGTCATACGGTGTAGGAGAAGGGGAATACTTATATTTGATTGGTGACGCCGTGACGTCATGTCAACGCCGAGCCAATCCAAGCTAAGTGACGTCATATATGCCAGTACGTGTACTGGATCGCCTGGTAACCCTGAGCATGGTAGCGAACCGATGTGAGTTTGGAGATTTGAACCAGCAACTTGCGAATGCGACCCATCCTACTATATAGGGTGTTATTCTACTGATAGTCAATATTCTAGGGGGCGATTCAACAGGCCAAAATAAGACGAAAATATAGAATACAATTTTTTAATATCGCGCTTCGTTTTCAAGAAAATTGACTTTGAATTTCAGCTAAATACGCGTGCCTTTCCGGTGCCTGAGGAGCACGCGGAGGTAAGGGGAACGCGTCCAGCAGTTCGTAAAACAGTTTCCGGGGACGGGAGGGTCGCCGGTAGGGGTGCCCGCACCTACGTCCAAACAAAATTTAAAAAAAAAAAATTAACAATAATTTTTTATTAATATTTTGGAAACTAATAAATACCCGGAGCTACAATTTTAGATTTAGGGTCCACACCCCCTCCCCACTCCTCCCTCCAAACCTCATCTCGATCGGCCACCGGTCCCTTTCGGAAGTATATCCAAACATTGTTAGTGTACCATATAATAGTTACTGTCGGTGGATGATGTTGCTGTTAGCTCTGAATTATTAAGCATTCATCTGATACCTTGTGTTTAAGGGGTTAGGCTACTTTAGAATTTTGAACAAATCGATTTTTCTTTTTCGGGCTTAAACAATAGTTTAAAGTCTTAAAACGTTATGTAGAAGGTCCCAGTGTTCACAAATTTTTTTTCTAGAGATACAGAGCACAAGGCGCAATCGCAAATTACGTTTTCAAACTTTAAGGGGTTAGGTAACTCTAGAATTTAAAAAAAAAACGATTTTTTGGGTTTAAACAATAGTTTAAAGTCTTGAAACATTATGTAGAAAGTCTCAGTGTTCACAAAATTTTTTTTCTGGAGATACAGAGCCCAAAGCGCAATCGCAAATTACGTTTTCAAACTTTAAACACGTTTTTCTCAGAACCGTGTTTTTCAAAACGGTGTGCAGGATTGCTCGAGTTCCATTTGATCAATCACTTTGAAAATTTACAGTTATACTTGCTATTACATTTATTAAGCATTGACGATCCGTTTTTTTAAATTTTCTAATTGTTTTGCGAAACATAAACAATAAATTGACTCATTTTTCGTCGAAATTCGAACTCTAAATTTGAAATACCCGCCATTTTGTTAATTTTTACAAACATTGAAATGTTTGATCGTCAATGCTTAGGAATTTATCGTAATTAATGAAATCTTTTCTCGTTTTGTTACTAGTAATAGCCGTTTTGCCGGAATACTGCACACCAGTTGGGCATTAAAAAAAAAGGTGTTCCGGAAAATGGCGTCGTACGGACTTAGTTTTAAACATTTTTTAAATATTGCAGCAGCTTTTGTTAGTATATTTTATACTTAAATAAAGTACAAAGTTTCGTATTAATCGGTTGTTTACTTTTTTTTTTACTGCCACTTACAAATTGCCTAGTTTTCCGCATCCCTAAAGTAGCCTAACCCCTTAAGGGCCACCTTGGCCAGGTCATGAAATATCGCATCTTGGGGAATTTATTTCCAAGTGACAAACGCAGTTTTATGGATAAAAATTGTTCAATGAAGATAAAGGCATCTTTGAATAATATATACAATTTTTTTTAATGTCAAAACATTCCAAAAACTTTAAATGCGTTTTTCTAACGAAAACCACGTTTTCTGAAACGGTGACTGTACGCTGTAATTTGAGTCAAACTCTATGGATTTTGATACAATTTTGCACAGATTTCGATTTTTTCGATTGGTTGAAAAATAACAAAATAGCTTCACTTTGAAGCAAAAAGCTCATTTTCGCGTGTAAGAAAATGGACTCTATTTACCCATACGTCAGGTAAAAATTAGAATATCGAAACATTTGTGCAAAATTGTATAAAAATCCCTGGAGTTTTACTCAAATGACAGCGTACACCGTTTCGGAAAACGTGGTTTCGAGAAAAACACATTTAAAGTTTTCGGAATATTTTGATATTATAAAAAAATGTATATATTATTCAAAGATGTCTCTATCTCCATTGAAAAATTTTTATCGATAAAAGTGTTATTGTCACTTAGAAATAAATTCCCAAAGATGCGATATTTCTTCACCTGGCCAAGGTGGTCTAACCCCTGAAGTAAAAGGCAGCTCGGGAGAAATGGCCAAATATTATGACTTCAGTTCTCAACTCGATTTTCAATAAATATTGTCTTAAAGCAAATATCGAGCAGCATAAAATTCTGAACATATTAGGTTTATTCTGATAAAATAAATAACATCAGTGTTAGTTTTAATAGCCATTTTATGTTGAATGTACCCACAACCCCGGATTTACCTTACCTAATAATACTCATTTCCTGAAGCGTTAGCGACAGTGTATATGTATACAGTAGGAAGTAGTAAGGCGGATCCTTGCTTGGCGCTTGATCTATTCACCAATCGCTATAGAGAACACAGTTGGGACCACGGCGATAAGCTGCGCGGGAGAGGTTTATTCTCTCGTGGAACAGAGTATACCTGCGAAATGAGAACGCGTCCCTCGAGGACGCGTCATTGTCCGTCCATCCCGCATTTCGGCAGGCTCCGGGTGTGTCCGGTGTTTTGGCGGGAAAATCTGACGTTAGAAGTTTTCCAATGTCTCCCAAATGCCCCTTATCTCCTCGGCGCGACGATCTGGCGTCAGGACCATGCGGGACTCTTAAACAACGCTCAATTTCGACCATCCCCAATCCACGGTCCCCCGGCTCGCGAAAATCTCCGATCACTTACATCGGCCGTCTTCGCCCCGCGGTGGAAATAGCGTGGCACGACTATCCGTATCCGCTCGCTCATCTGGCCATTTGTCTTTCGGTAGGCGTCGCGATGTCAAGTACGGACGAGTACGCAGCGGGTAAAGTCATCCTAAGTAGATCCATACGCGAGATATGACGAACATCTCCCGGTACGTAAGTACGTACCGTGGTACGTTGATGTCGCTCCGAAGACGCGAGCTTTATTTTCCGCGCACGTATGCACGTACGGAGCCATGATAAATAGCGCGGAGAAGTTCCCCTGGCAGCAGGAGAGAGCGGGAGAGATAAATACGCAAAGCGAGAGAGCAGCGAGGAGGAGAGGCGGACAGGGTTTAGAAAGAGAGAAAATAATGCCCCGTTTGACTCAAGAAACCTTGTATTTCCGACGCTCATTACTCGCGTGACTGATGACACGTGAATGGAGGCGACAAGAAAAGCACGGTCGCGGGCCCCTTTTACCCCGCTCCTTTCTCCCTATCCTCCCCCTTTCTTCTCCCTTCTGCTCCTTTTTCCATCGTCATCTTCCTCTGCCGGCCACCGCCTAGACGAAGACGCACGGAGGCCGCGCATATTGGCCCGTTTCTTTATCACTTCCCTCCTCTACCGCGACACCCCCTTGCTCCCTCTCGCCACCCTGTTATCGTTTCGCCGGGTGATTCCTCGGCAGACCCCGGCATTTTGCACGCAATCCGCCGCCGCGGCTGGGTAGCCCGGCGCGGGGCCCCCGCCTCGCGAGACGCCGCAACTAGGGATGCTACTTTCTCGATCAGCGGTGCCGCGCCGCAAAGAATCCAGCAGCTTTCAATTCCGCGCCTATTACTCGCAATCTATCGGCCAGTCCTCGCCACTTACACCTCCGGCAACCGCCAGCCTGTAGCGACGAATGTTCGATGATTACTTCGGCGCGGGTAAATCGATCCTCTGAGCGGCGGAACGGTTCCACCGAAGTGGTCGCGTAATAATTCACGATAATTCGACGTGCTTCGTTTCGCTGGATCTGATGAATTTGGGCGATTGTCTGCCGGGGATAGGAGGACACGGAGTGGCTTCGGTCACTATATCCGGCCTTATAATGGCCGCTCAACCCAATCGACTAGAATGGTAGTCTTTAAGCAAGATCATCGCTCGAACCGACTACTTTCGCCAGATACCATCGCCGATACTTGTTTCATTACCTCCGTGCCTGAAACCACCAACGAAGACATTTTACGAGACGGCGCGCAGGCAGCAATTTGCCTACTGCCGGAGATATCGCGCGCGCTAAAATATCTATTCTTCGCTGCTGAAGCGGGGTCGAAATTCGAGGAGATTGGATCACGCGGGGGTACACGTGTAGACGGGTAACGGGATAGGGAGCAAATACGTGGTGGTAGGCCGAGGGGGAGCTTGTCGGTGTAGCTTGCAGCAGTAGAACCACTTGACGACGAAGGAGAGATCAGACCATATTATAATGCAATCAAGTATAGGTGGATGCGCTCACGCGAGACCCCGTAATGAGCTCCCATGTTAGAGAGCACCACGGCAGTTACTGGACGCGGAAGGCTGCCCATCATTGTTTAGTGCACTCGCCACCCCTTCGCCCCCGAAAACCCGCTCCCTCGTTCTCCGCAGCCTCGTTCTCTTCCTCCGCCGTTTCATCGCGCCTGCCTTTCGCTAATCTATTATTCCTGGGCAAGCTGCTTCATAAACTGCTTATCGCGCCGAATCAACCCACCGGGACGTGGGTAGGTGGATGGGACAAGGCATCGCGTTAATCAGCTTTATCTTGCCCAACCCCCTCCGCCTCTTCGCCCCGTTCTCCTTCTTTCGTTGCTTGCCCCGCTATAACCTGTACACTGGCTGTCCTTTGTATGGACGCGCCACGTTTCAGCGCCCCGGTGTCTTATTACTTTATTAGACTGGGAGCAGACTGCTCCCGAGCCTGGCGAGCATTTGTCGAAATCCCGCGGCTGGCTGTAGCGGATTCGTCCCCTTGTCTCTCTTGAGCAACTGTGGGAGTGGAAATTGAAAGTGGTCGCCTGGGTGGGTGAAGCGGGGCTGTTTGAGGTGTAATGAGCGCGAGCAGAGAACGAAATACTTACTGCAAATGTTTATTCGGCTAGCAGAATGGTGATTGTAGGTAGGTGCATGGAGCAGCAATGAGATTTGTAGGACGTAAGTGGGAACTCTATTCTTTGGGTTAAAAACACAGCAAAATTGGGGATTTTGTTTTAAGAAACTTGCGATTTGAGTCGTCGAAATTTGTTAGTGGCTCCCAAACCAAAAAAGGGTCTCCCCTATGTTTCCTCTATTTTTAAATTTTGGATGAATAATGCCACTTAGAAACGGAAACATCGGATCTTATGATACTGTGGAAGTTGGGGAATCATCTTTGAGTTGTTAGTCACCTACAAATGGCAATCTATTTCATACCACTGTCCCAGCAACAAGAAACTGTAGCATCCAAAGCGCCTTGCATCCTGAACTCTTCTGTCAAGATATCGCAACAGCTGTCCATACCTAGGATCGACAGCCCAATAGAAGATCGGACACACCTAATTCCTCTCGCAAGCCTGATAGAAAAATTCAGGACGGCACGGCGAGCGTTGTAAATCCGTTGATTGATTAGATACTTCAGCTGTTGACTATTAGCAGCCAGTCTTGTTTCAAATACATCCCGCAGGAGTCGACGCTGTCAGCTCGTTACAGCGATGACTCCGCAAGACGTCCGCGAAGGATATAAAGTTACGGTAAT
Organism: Andrena fulva; assembly: GCA_946251845.1. Classification (NCBI taxonomy): domain Eukaryota; kingdom Metazoa; phylum Arthropoda; class Insecta; order Hymenoptera; family Andrenidae; genus Andrena; species Andrena fulva. The sequence goes on along the minus strand of OX276329.1, from coordinate 50,435,646 downwards.
TGTATCAAGTCCGCCTTCGTCTACCATCGACATTTTTCTCGCCAGGTAAACGCCGCGTCATCCTTGATATCACGATCAGTTCTGCCAACTTCGCCGCGTGTCCTTCGTATCAGTTTTTGCCCGGTTCGGGTCTGAGATCGGAAGTGAGTGGAATTGGGCCCCTTGGTAACGCCTGTTATCCTTCGAGACCGGCCAATTGCGCAAGGTCAGGCCCACAGGCGGCTACTCGCGCAGAAACGAAGCTGTAGGATGGATTAGAACTTCTCGAACCTCTCGAGCGAACAAAGAGCCGCTGCCAGTCGTCGTGACAGGTCGAACCGCGCTTCCTCTTCCACAATGGCCGCGGATTATCTGTCTTTTGTGTCAGGGTGTGATTTCATTTTTTCGTCGGAGCCCGGTCCTGTTAACAGGGTCTTGAATGGCAACCGCAAGTCAGGCGGAACGGACGAGTTCATTTATAAGATGTATTTCCATTTTAGCAGCTACTTTTCAGCTGTTCGGTGAAGTTGGGTTTCATTCTAGAAAGTACGCCTTCGCTTGAAATGCAACTGAAGAACTGTAGGCACGTTTCTGGCGAAGCAAAAGTCTACTTGAATAGAGAGATCTCGCGGAACGTTGACGTGAGGATTTGGATTGCTTAAGAATTTAAAGGGCAGAGGGGTAGTGCGGCGCAGAGCGGCGCAGAGCGAGACATGTGGTTCGGGAACTTGAAAGTTCGATGAATAATTAAGGTGAAAAATAAATACAGATCTGAAGGTGACATTGTTGGAGCTTTTTCATTGATTCAGATACCATTTAGGTGAAGTAAAATTTTAGAAATACACTTGGAAATCATTAGCTAAAATTCTAAAAACACCCCATTTTTTATATTTCTCATTACCAGAGTAATTACTCGGTCACTTTTAACTCCATGTTCCAAACACTTCGTTCTGCCATGTCTTCTGTGCCATTGCAACCCTATTTCTTGAACAAAATGTGAATGAAACGTAAGCAGACGTTCTTGCACCAACAGTTGCAATTCTCAGTCACCGATTGATTACACCTCCACCAGCCCGCCGTTGATTGCGACCCACTTTGCCACCTAACCACTGCATTTAATCAGAAATTTTTACCGCTTACCAACAGAGAGGTTTGCTCCCAATTACCAAGAGGATGATCGCACTTAGTCCCGTGCACAATTATTCGCCGCCAGGGAGTTCTCGCGGTCCAGCGGCACAAGGGCGTCTGCGAAATGCATGGCGTGGCTTCAGTCTCAACGATTTAATTAAACTACACGGCCGGATGCTCTTGCGCGAGCCCGAAAGTAGTGAAAGCAGTCAGTAAGAACTCAAAGCCAGTTCCCGTTCTAGCCATCCCCCAATTCGGGCTTATCCTTTGAGTCTGCTAACTGCCTACCGTCTTGCCCGCTGAAGTCCGTCCGCGATTCCTTTCCTCCGCCGCCCAGCAACGTGGAAGGAGTGCTTAAAAGTTTTTACGGGCGTTCTCATTGAAAACAGAACCGCAAACGGGCAAGCCCGCAGCGTTCATTGAAAGAAGTAGCTGCGGTCGCGGCCCATCCTCACCCTTGACTCTTCAGAATCTCGCGCCGTTCTCTCACGATTAGCACCCGGGGACTTGGAGCAGCTAGACCCTAGCTGGAGGAAGGATGCTGTCAGGGCTGGGAGCAGCGTGGCTTGTGACAGGGATAATCGAGGAAGGAAGTCATTGATACGCTCCTGATGGCGGGAACAAATGCCGGAATACAGGGTGGAACGAACAGGTCGATTCGGTTTTATGAACATGTCAATAGGTATATTTCGGTGACGTCTCTAAATTACGGGAACAACTTAGAAAAAAATGTTCCCAGTCAGCATTTTTTCTGCGGAAATTCACTCTGAGGGGGTGAAATCCGCCCTTAAAATTTGTCACTTTTTTTAACAATTTTTTAATTCGATCTTATTTTTCTTTTGGTAGAGCGGTTAACCATAAAACACTTAACAATTCTTATATTGAAAGATTTGTTCTATCTCGCACGGTTGGACAGTTATATTCAAAAACCGAAAAAACGCGAAAATTTTAAGGGCTGGTTATATTTGTGAGGTTGACATATCAAGAGTTATAATTAATTGTTATTATTGACAATCCTATTTAATTAAAATTCTGCACCCCTAACACCTCGATTACCATGATAGTTGAGGAGCGCTTAAAATTCAACGAAACGAAGAAAACATAAACCTGCAAGGTTCCACAGTTTGTTGTTTGTTCCACTCATCGAGCCCAGCGACTTAAACCGACTCCCGTTGAAAGAGTACACGCTCCGATCGCGATTTCTACTCGCCAGTATCTCGTCGAAACGAAACCCCGTAGCCACGGAAAGTGGCCTTGAACGACCAATTGATTTTATTCCGATCATAGCAGAAAAAGGAGAAAAATATGCGGTCGAGCGAGGCGGAGGAAGATGAAGGGGACGCGGCTGGAAGGAATCGAAGAGAGACCGATCTGGAGAGTCATGAGTCTCGCCTCCGTTCTCCTTATAATCATAATAAACTCGGGCCTGGCATTTCACCACTGCAGGGAACGCTGCGGCTGGACCAGGAAGGGCGTGCCCGCGGAGGAGAAGAAACAAACGCGGTCGAAGTAGGATAGGATTGGAGCTGCGGTCACTTCTTGCCGCGATCGTTGTTGCTGGAACACGAGTTTGTGGATTCCCTCGTTTACACCCTTCACGACTGCGGGCCACTCTTAATCGCGCCTTTCATTGTCGGGTGCAAGCGGAATGCGCACGATCCGATGCTGCATTAACACATTCATTGGCCCAAGATTCGGGAGAGACCTAGTAGCGGAAATGGCAGGAATTGGAAGTGAAGTGGTATTAGATCGAGTTCGGCTTGCCTTTGAAATAGTAATGAATGGGATCTGAGGGGATGCGATGGATTTTGCAAGTGACAGCGGCGGTGGTAAGGCAAGATTTAGGAACATGGACGCTGGGATGACTAGAGAAATTTGGAAACATGAAAAATATTAGTAGAGATTGGCAAGTACAGGGTGCTAAAAAAGTGGCGGTCACTGCTTCCAGGGGTGAATCTACATCTCTGTATCGGTGAAGATTTATAGATAAAAATTTCTTGCAAAATTGATTATAACATTGAAAATTAATGTCCATTTTGTTTCTTTACATCAACATATTCTGCTCGCTGAAAGGGGAAAAGTGGCCAATCGGCCCTTGAATGGCTTGGCAAATATTGCAGTGTACATATATGCATATGCACATAGAATATAGGCACTTGTATATGCACATTAAATAGTTGTCTACCTCGGGGCACTATAGTGGCCACCCCGGTCCTCTAAGGGGTTAAGGGTAGTAGGCAGTGGTTTTTGTCGAAAATGAAGCATTCCTTTTTCAATTAATTACAAATAAATAAATTCAAAACTGAGGCTAGTTGTTCTTTGGTCCAATGTTTATCGACGTCATAAGGTTTAAAAAAACGTTTGTTTTGCCAAAAATATGCATTTTGAAACGAAATCTCTTCTCCGAGGGTGCCAAGATTCAAGCCACGAATGGGTCTAGCCGGGTAAGCTTTAGGAAAACGGCCCCAGCACCAATTTTAATATTTATGTGTTCTAAATAATGCTCTTTGCCTAAAAAACCACTGAAAGAAATTTCAGATCTCTACCCCCTCTCGTTAGGGTGGTATGGGGATAACAACCCTAAAGTTTACTATTTTTTTTCTCAGCAACTACTTAAGATATTTGAATGTTTAAAATTGCAAATAGTAGGTACTTTTTAGCTCTACCACATATACTTTTTTCGAAATTGCAGATCAATTGTTAAGGGTGGAAATGAAGGAATTCATTTTTGGGGGGTTGTTTTTGCAAACAACCCCTTGAGTGACACCTACGAAAAAAATCAGGAGTAAAGCGTCACTACTTAGGTATTATCTATTTAAGTTACAGAGGGGTCGGATTGGTGGAACATAGTAAAAAAAAAAATAAAACTTATATAAAACCTCTTGGCATATTGTACTAAATGGGCCGGCCACATGACCAGTAGGGGGGCCAAAAATCGTGCATGTTTAGGATCTTTTTCAGGAAAGCTTAGAAAAATGTATGTTCATAAATGTCATTACGTTGTAAAAATTACATATTTAACGAGTTTTGGCAATTATTATTCAAGCGATTTGCGACGACTGTCGCTGATTGAAAATGGATCATCTGAAATAAACAATTCGGACATTTTTAGATAATGTGTTGAATATTTCTAGAAGGAAAGCGCGTTTAAGGTTTTGTGTGTAGTTTACACTTTAATAAAAAAAGAATTTTTTAACATACACGTTATCGACTTCTTGTTCTAATCTTCGTCGCTGTCTTCCTCAATAACAGCAGTTACATTGGTTACATCGAATAATTCGGCTTGTGATTGTGCAAATGGCAATAGGACTGTGGGATGCTGTTCCCATGTTGCTGCCATAATTTATTATTTAGCACATGGGCGTTACAAATAAAAATTTATTAAGCCAGCGGAAATATTAACCGAATTATTCGATGTAACCAATTTCAAACAGTACCAATTTCATCCCCCGTTGTGTTCACATCAGCACGCCTCTTCAATGTGCGGCGTAACCCCGAATTAAGTGACGAAAAACAAATCAGGCAGCTTCGATCCCGAAGAATTAACTGTCACTGTACAGCCCCCTCGAATGGACCACAAGCAAATCTCTGTATCCGCTGTGCCATCTCCCGCCATCCTCGCGATCCTGTCCACTGAACTGCGGGCAAAACGCCACGCGAGACATCCGTCACTGATTACACGCGCGTTCGCGGTCGATCGTCGATTTTCTAGTAGCGCGGCGACGGCTGAAAAAAAAAACAGTTGCTATGTAACGAGTGAGGATCGCGGATTTGTTTTACGAGCAACGTCTCGTCCCACTGACGGAACCAATTTTTGTCGCGGCTCGATAGAATGTTGTGCGCGCAATTTTCACCACGGTGGACAGCGTCTGCGGTTTTCGATTCTCTTGGCTGCCATGGGACCGAGTTGCCTCAGCAACTTTGCCTCGAATCCGAAGGAATGTGCTGTTTTTAGGGAGCAGCAGTCAGAAGCCTCGGACGCAAGAAGTATTAAGAAAAACCACCAGGGGGGAAGTATTGTCACAGTTCACTCTTTATTGGCTCTCCATAAAAGGGCCCCTTTAATGTATTTGGTACGACTGAAATAATTCTGTCGCGGGATACAAATTACCTCTACGGTTGTGTATTAGAACAATTAATTGAAAATGTCACTGCGTCGCGCAAGTGTAAAGTGGTATCAGTGATAGCATCGCATATCATACACTTGATATTAGGGCTGGGACTATTCGAGTAATTTAATATTCGAATACATCGGTATTCGAATACATAAGTATTCAAATACTTAAATATTCGAATAGTATTCGAATACTTAAATTTTCGAATATTATTCGAGTACTTGGATATTCGAATTATATTCGAATACTTGGATATTCGAATTATATTCGACAAATAATTGAGCAACTGAGGTATTCGAATATTCGAATACTTAAATTTTCGAATAGTATTCAAATACTTAAATATTCGAATAGTATTCGAATACTTAAATATTCGAATAGTATTCGAATACTTAAATATTCGAATAGTATTCGAATACTTGGATATTCGAATTATATTTGCCAAGTAATTGAGCAACTGAGGTATTCGAATATTCGAATACTTAAATTTTCGAATAGTATTCAAATACTTAAATATTCGAATAGTATTCGAATACTTAAATATTCGAATAGTATTCGAATACTTAAATATTCGAATAGTATTCGAATACTTGGATATTCGAATTATATTTGCCAAGTAATTGAGCAACTGAGGTATTCGAATATTCGAATACTTAAATTTTCGAATAGTATTCAAATACTTAAATATTCGAATAGTATTCGAATACTTGGATATTCGAATTATATTCGCCAAATAATTGAGCAACTGAGGTATTCGAATATTCGAATACTTAAATTTTTGAATAGTATTCAAATACTTAAATATTCGAATAGTATTCGAATACTTAAATATTCGAATAGTATTCGAATACTTGGATATTCGAATTATATTTGCCAAGTAATTGAGCAACTGAGGTATTCGAATATTCGAATACTTAAATTTTCGAATAGTATTCAAATACTTAAATATTCGAATAGTATTCGAATACTTGGATATTCGAATTATATTCGCCAAATAATTGATCAACTGAGGTATTCGAATATTCGAATACTTAAATTTTCGAATAGTATTCAAATACTTAAATATTCGAATACTTAAATATTCGAATAGTATTCGAATACTTGGATATTCGAATTATATTCGCCAAATAATTGAGCAACTGAGGTATTCGAATATTCGAATACTTAAATTTTCGAATAGTATTCAAATACTTAAATATTCCAATAGTGTTCGAATACTTGGATATTCGAATTATATTCGCCAAATAATTGAGCAACTGAGGTATTCGAATATTCGAATACCGAAAAACTCCACAAATAGTCCCAGCCCTACTTGACATCACTCTATCGAGTTTAAATCTTCCAATGAGTACCCGCCAGGTTTAAAACCACAACCGTGAGTCCTGATTCAATATACTCAGTCCTCTGGCAACCCCTCCAACTACACGAACGTCCCAAACTCGCAAATTACGAAACTTGCCCGCTTAAATGCCTCCCCCGGCGTCATTACTAAACGATGAAATCTCAAGGAATTCCGCACGGGAGCCCGGCCGCTTACGAAATTTTTTCCCCCGCACGCGCTTCGAATCACGCGACCTCTAACGACGCAAGTTTATTCGAACGTCACAGGTCGCGGTGCTCGAATCGAAAAACCATTAGGAAACGTCCGTTCGAAGCGTACGCGCCCAATAATGCGGGCACAGAAGCGCGAAGCTGGAAACAGAGCCGAAGATAAAGCGATCCAATTTCCGCGGCCACGTGTCCGACGCATTAACGAGATTACAATAAAAAGGAGGACGTTATGGGCAGCCAGAGGGTTTATCAATTGGGTGCGGCGGTCGAGCCCTTTCGCGGAATCGCGGCAAGATCCGCGGGAAATAATTGCGACCGTGACCGTCACTTTTGCGCGTAACTGATTTGCTCCATTACAGGTGGGCACTCGCTATTGAATAATTTATGCGATCGAAAGCCGCCGGTGGGTGGCACCATAATTCAAGGGGCCGCTATCGATAGACCGTAGAAACGGCCGCGGACTGGTATTCGCGCATGTGGGCGTATATAAATAAGACGGCTTGTCGATCTAATCGATCTGCCGAGGAAGGTCCATGCACCAGGCCTGACGCGCGCTGATGATCCTTTCATGTTGTTTCGCGGGCATTACGCGCGGAGTTGCGCAATCACGGCCGGCGTGCATAACTCGTAGTCTTATACACGCTTGGGAAAGTTAGTAGCAGAGTGGAGGGACGATCGGGCAGTGGGGAAATCCTGGAAAATGTTTTCCCGGATATCGATAATTGTCGTAGAGCTCGTGGATTCGGTGATATGGAGAGAACTTTTGTTTGAATAAAAATTTCGGAGAACGAGTTAAAAGAATTATGTTTCTCTTTAAACTTCTACTCGTTATTCGAAATTTTTATTTAAATAAAAATTTTACCCAACTCTGCGAGAAACGCGGATATTGATTTTTCAATGGTGAAGTATGTATAATTTTGGATGCGAATGTTAGCAAAGTGGCAGTGTTTGGTATACAGTTTATATGCAGAATTATATAAACCAATTTGAAGTTGCGACAGTTGTGATCTAAATAAAGTTGTAATCACTCATAAGTCGAATTAGATTTTTGAGATTTGTAGACTGTCAAAGTGTTAGCTAAAATTGTAACTCTGGAAATAGAGAAGTCACGGTTACATAGTTATTGTTATGTTTAATAGACACCTTATCACTGACGTGGACAAGCAATTAACAGTTAAAGTCGCGAGGATATTTGCAGCGATTGACTAAAATGAAATACTCCTCTGAAGAAATATTTTCTTACTATCAGAAGGAAGCCACGAGTCGCAGAAGAATATGTATCTCTTGATGGTGGCAGAAAAGCACAATGCTTGTTGATGGAGAAAGAAAAGCAAGGAACACAAATAGCATTTGGGGAACTTTTCTGCTGAACAACTGGATGAGGATATACAGTCTTGGAAGTAGATGTTTGTAACTTTGATTGAATCATTCTACAAATTAGTTTTTGAAAGTAATCCATATAGAAAGCAACTAGGGTCTCCAAACCTGAAAACTTGAAGCATAGTTTTCGATCCAAAATTTGTTTTTTTATATATCAGTTTATTTTAAAGTGATCGCGTTGACAATAGAGTCATTAGAGTTGTAGAATTTGTCGATCATACGTGGGACGATGATTTCTAACTACCTCGACGAATGATTCGCTAGAAGATTTTGATTACTGGAGTCATGATTCGTCAAGCTCCGAAACAATGTAGTTAGCGTAATCCGTTGTATGGTAAAAGTGAAAAAAAGAGTTGAGGTGGATGAGAGTGGAAGAGATGGAGGGATGGTGAAAGAGATAGAAAAGAGGAAATGTTCGTTTTCTGTGCAGGAGAAGATTATAAACTGCACAGACCGAGGTAATTCAAGGACAGAAGTGATTGCGGTTACAAATCTCCGGGTATGCGAACTTCGTCGTGGAAGCAAAATGGAACGACAGGTTCGACATAGTGTTTCTGCTTGGAAATTGAAAGTTTCATAGTCAAGCTGCTTGTCTTCTCTCTAGCCTTTGAAATTGATAAACAGAGAGACGTGCACTTCCTTTAGGTTCGGATAAAATATTGGAAATGTTTCCTACCGTGTCTTTAAAAGTAGTATACAAGAGGTTCCATCTGACTCGATACTTTATAATACGCAGAAATGTTTCTCCTGATTTCGAAACGTCGGTAAGAGTCTTTGCTGTGAGAACTAAATATGTTTACCAGGAAGCACAGTATTGTTGGTGTTACTGAAGTTTCCGAGTTGTATATTACGTTCTATATTTTGTATTATTTAGTCTTTAGTTTGGCAACATTCATCTGCCATTTTTGTAAAAATGTAGAAAAATTAAAGATTCGGTGAGATTTGAAAATTTAACTTGAATTGCACATTTATACTACTTAGGGCTCTTACGAATATTCGAATATTCTAAGTATTCGAATATTCTAAGTATCCTAATATTCTAAGTATTCGAATATTCGAATATTCTAATTATTCGAATATTCTAAGTATTCGAATATTCTAAGTATTCGAATATTCTAAATATTCTAAATATTCTAAATATTCTGAATATTCTAAATATTCTAAATATTCTAAATATTCTAAATATTCTAAATACTCTAAATATTCTAAATATTCTAAGTATTCGAATATTCTAAGTATTCGAATATTGTAAGTATTCGAATATACGAACATTATTAGAATATTCCAGGGACTTAATACCGGTATAATGCTCATACCGGTATTTCGCCAATACAGCTATACCGAAACCGATATCATACCGAAACAGATAAATACCGAAACCGATATCATACCGAAAAAGATAAATACCGAAAACAATCGGTTTTCGGAATTACCGGTAACCGAAATAAATACCGGTATTTTTTCGGTATTCTTCTCGGTGAACACCGAAACCTACCATGTTACTGAAAAGAATATCGAAAAAATACCGGTATTTATTTCGGTTACCGGTAACCTTTTGTTTTCGGTATTTATCTATTTCGGTATGATATCGGTTTCGGTATAGCTGTATTGGCGAAATGCCGGTATGAGCGTTATACCGGTATTAAGTCTCAGACGAAGATACAACCGAAAAATACCGGTATAATACCGGTATTTTACGTACCGGTAGGAGTCCATGGAATATTCTAAGTATTCGAATATTCTAACATTATTCGAATATTCGAACATTATTCGAATATTCGAACATCATTCGAATAATTAGGAGTAGGTATTGGAATATTCGGAGTGATCGAATTTCGGATTGTACCGAATAGGAATCTGAACACGAAATATTTTTTCACAATTATCGTGAAATTCTTTTCATATTGGCCTTTACAATTATTTGTTTTTCAAAATTTTAAATTCGTATTCGGCACAATCCGAAAGTCGAACACTTTGAATTATTCGAATATTCAAATACTCCGTAATATTCGAATTGGATTTATTCGAATATTCAAATACTCCATAATATTCGAATTAGAATTACATATTCGAATAAATTATTCGCATTCAAAATTATTCGAATAGTTCGACTATTTAAAGGATCTCATAAAATAAATGCGACTTGATATAAAACAATTAGGGTATGTGTCCCTATTACGGAGCCTGTCCCAATCATGGAGCCTTTCTATTAAAATTATCAATGAAACAAAATCCATGCATAAACAAACGTAAACAAATTTTTTTTTAATTAAATTCAAATATTCACGAACAAGATTCAAAGTAAAAAACGACAATTTTAATATGTCATAATATTATAAGTATTCATAAAAAAATGCGTAACACGCGTTCGGTGAATTAATAGCATTTCTTGTCCAAAACCTTAAGAAATGTTGTACCGACCTATTTCATATAAATCAATTATAAACACTGTTTTCACCGTATAAAATGCATATTATATCTTAAAAAGGTTTAATGTAATTAAAAACAATAAATTCAGCACCTACAAACTTGTTTGTTTTTATTTTTAAGTTAAATTCCGTAATACCGCTAGATTTTCAATCTTGTCCGTAATACGGAGCCTCGAAGCCGGAAGCGTGGTTTCGTCATAACCTCATTTTTGTTCCAAACTGTCAAAAGCGAAGTGCGTGTGTGGATCTGGAAACATGAATCAAAATAGCTCTAGGTAACCATATTTCAGAAAAGTTACGTTAGGAGCGACATTCAAAGGTACTGAAATGTGGATAGGCTCCATAATGGGGGGCACCGTAAAGGTCTGCGCACACATATGCGTTCCGTCTCAGTTCCGTGTCAGTGTTCCATTGGTAAGAAGAAGAGACCCTCTACGCCCCTCTTCTTCTTACCACTGGCACACTGACACGGAACTGAGACGGAACGGATATGTGTGCGCAGACCTTAATGCGGACGGCGCAGTTTTCAGGGCTCCGTAATAGGGACAAAAACATCTGTTTTTGTTTAATTAAATACATTACAAAGATTTATTTTTTTTACTTAAAAAGAAGTCCTTCATAAAGAAGAATTGATCATCAACAGATATTAATTTTCAGAATATGAAATTCATGTCGCAGTATTGTTTAATTAATATATGATTGCGCAAACTGGCTTAAACCCTCCGTAATTGGGACACATACCCTACATATCAAGATATTTTAAAAAAGAATTCGAAAATGTGACAGCATTCACCTGAAATTGGTGTCCCATTTAAAAAAAATCCATGCAATGTCCATCGTGCTGTGCATTCTGCAACAAATTTGATTTAGGGAAAGTTGTATACAAAATAATCGAAGATACAGCGTGATTGATTTTGTGGTTTATAATAACATTATTATCATTCATTATTCAAGTTTATTACAGGTAGGCGAGCAACGTCGTTTATATTATTGAAAATCGTACACGGGCGTTAGTAATTGGGAAACGTTTCACTGGTAATGAAACGTCAATTTCAGCCTTTCGGGAGTTGCGCGAGATTTAATTATTGCCAGTCGCTCCTGCCGTCTCGATTTGGACTAAATTTCAAGTTGGAACTATTAAATCGATTAACAGTTCGTCTCCATGGCCGTGGCGACGTATCGGACAAAGCAATGAGACAGGATTCACGTACCGAGAAAAACTATGGAACGAACTTGATGCATTTTAAGCTAAGTTTACCGTTTGTAATTTAAATTCGTTAAAATATATTAATTAAATTAGAAAAGGCCAAGAGTACAATAGTTCGTATAATTACACTCTGCAGAGTATAGTTATTATAATTTACCTTACGTTCCAATATTAAATATATTTTCTCCACAATTAAGGTAACTTTGACCGAATTATTATTGTCACGAATGCATTTAAGCATTCAAAGCTTCTACTATTTCTACGATTCAGAAGCTCCTTCCATTAGAATTGCTTGAATTGTCTGCAGATCTGACGTGCTTAAAACGTTTGCACGCACGTTTATACAAATATATCGAAGTTTTCGAAAATCCGCATTGAGAAGACAAATCAATTTACTCAGCTCTCCCTTCTCGCTGTCCCTTGCGCGGTAAGGCGTAATTTCAACGAGATTAATTAAAGTAGGACACGAAGTCCTCGACAAAGGACAGTCTCTCCTTTCAGTGCTTTCATTGTAGTCTTAGTGGTAATTTCAGAATGTTGTGGTAGACTTCTCCTTTGACCGGACTGGGCTCCTTGTACTCCCGCTAATTTCAAGACTCTTTACGTGGTTCTTAGCAGAGGCTTCTTTGATCTTCCAATACATCCAGCGAGTAAATAAATTAAAGCCAACCATGTCCTCGTCGTTAGACACTTTTCTATACATTCATTTTCTTTACACTATTCTCAACGCAAACATTGAACAGCATATACTTTAATATTTCCCCACTCAATCCCTGAACTTCATAAACGTCTATAACATTTGCTATTTATTAATATATCGACCGTAAACTGTCGCAAGCTATAAATCAATCAGTCAATATGTATCTCTCAGCGTAAAAATAATTTCTAAAATAAAAAAAACTAACACAAACTGTGGCAAAAAATTCCACAAATTTTTTCTCGACTATTTAGCGAACAATAACCACGGATAACTCTTCGTCGACAACTAACGTCTTCTGATACCGTTCCTCGCCAGCAGATTCGTATTGATTATTAACGGCAAAAGAGGATTACGTTAGAGAAGCAAAATGTCCCTCTCTAATCCGTTCGTACTCCTCCACCGCTGCAATTAAACCTGCAAAATATTCGCTAATAGCGCGCGCCAATCTAATCTCCCGAGGGATCTAATTTCGCCCCGTAAAAATTGCTCGCGTCGCCGGTTATCGGTTTAATGAAACCCGATGTTCTCCCCTCGGACACAAAGAATCCAATTCCATCCGCATTGGACGGTGCAGCGGGACGACAGGCGTGGCCGAGGTCAAATAGAAGACAGCGCCCTGAAACTTCGCCTGGCCCCTTCAGAGAAACTTTGTCTTTGTGCGCGGATCAATTAGACAGGATTCGTCGAAGTTTGCTCGCATGCCGGACATCCCATGCAACTGCCGCACAAGCCGCCGCGACTTTTCACCCTGACAGAACCGTGAAAACTACTTCCCTCTCGCGCCTGCGAACCGGGCCCGGGTTCCTCCCCGCGTTAACCCAAGACAAACTTAAGCACAGCCCCGGGTAACTCCGATACAGCGCAATAATAACTAGCCTCATTAACCAGTCTAATTAGTAGGACGGCGCGGCGGGGCTGTGTTCGTGTCCTCCCTCTGTGTGGACGTCTGCGATCACATCTACGTCTAACGAGCGCGCGCCGTAACTATCAGCTTTCCGACTTACCTTTCAGTGCCGCGACGGCGAAAGATTGATCACCGGGATTACTCGAGTAATATTCTCGATACCAGTCGGACGATGCAAAGAGCCTTGATCCCTGCGGGCTCTCGATGAACAATCGCGTTGTCAACTGTGTTCGGCTAACTGTTATTGATTCGTCTCTTTTCGGCCGCGGCGACACGGTTGTTGCCGCATAAAATCGGGATTTCGTGATCGTTGCTGTCGCGGCGCTGTGGGTGTGGCAGCTTTGAGAGGGAGAGCGCTATATGGCTGAGAAAAGGTGGCTCATGCGCGGCAAAGATTGGGCCTTTAACCTTCAGAGGGCCGGGATTTTTTCATTGAAATTGTAAATTTTATTTAGGTAAAATTTATGCATAGGTATGTACCACCAGAATGGCCGGCAAAATATCATAATTCTTAGGTGGCCACTATGGTGGCCAGCCCGGCCCTCTAAAGGTTAAGGGCGGAGGGTCATTTGGATCGGGAATAAAATGAGTTTTTCTTCTCAGATTTTTGTAAAAATATTTTGTTCAAAATAACACGTAGTTGTAATAATACTGGCATCGGCTTGGGTCGTCTCCTCATTTATTTGTTTAAATTGTTGATACTGTAAACCCAGAACCGCTGAATAGAAATAAAAAGAACAGAATGGGATTTTAATCACTATTTTACTATAGAAATAAGCGATATTTGTGAAAATAGTATTGTTTTTTTATTGCGAGAAATTTCGAAAAAGAGCGTATGCAAATGCATATGGTACATCTTTCTTAACCCTTCGTGGTCACACCTTCTTATAATCACAAATTGGTCACACGGGGTTCACTGTACCCCAGCGTCATTTTTTGAGTTACCGTTTTCGTATTTTTGAATCTTTTAACTTTTCAGTGATAATTGTACGTTCGTAATACTTATACAGTCATGGACTAATAGTCTTTTTCCAGAAGTTTTCCACGGTTGTGGGAAAACCGTTTTTTTTTAATTTTTTTTATTTTTTTGTTGCGATAAATCCCCTTTGGAAGACGTAAAGGTGCGACGTTTCAAATCGAAAATGGCTCTTGGGGTGCGATACACCCCGTGTGACCACGAAGGGTTAATTATGATTTTTTCCTGTTTTTTTTTTAGGTTCACCGTATGGTCATGTTGATTATAGATAATTACAATTCCGTTCCGTTTTTTTTTTGGTAGTCTAATCCTACATTACGATTATATTTGATAATAGAGTGACTATCTATACGTACAATAGGTGTTTACAGCCAACAGAAATTGCTGGGTGCATTTGAAATATTTAAAGAAACATATATATATATATATCTATATAAATTATACACGTATGATAATAAATACACTGAGAATAATAATGCAAATATTTAATCAATAAACTCCGCTTTCAAGGAAGAAAATAATATAAAATAATGTGCTTCCCCTTATTGAATTTCACACTTCCACCTCGATTTTTTCAATTAAACGAAGTACGGTTAATATTAGTAGGGGAGACCGGGGCTAGTTGACTAATTTTTTACATTTCTAATTTTTATAAATAGACCATTAGTATTTTGTTGAGTCACTGCATACCAAGATTTTCCAAATTTCATTAGGTATACAGGCATAATTTTGAAAATCGTTTTATTTGAGTCTAGGTTGTAGTTTTTATTGTATTTAGAGTAGTGAGACGAATAAGTCAACAGACCCCGGCTACGGGGTTAGTTGACAAATATGATGGGGTCAGTTGACATTTACTTTTCAGTTTTAACCCTTTGCATGCGAAAGGTGTATATATACGCTGTCACAGTACATCAATATAATGTGAAAAACGTATATATACGCTGTCAATTCCATCAATATAGTATACGAAACGCGTCCATATGTATGCTAGGACCAATAAATTTTTTAATTTTTTTTCACTCCTCCACAGTGTTATTTTTTTATTTATTAATTATCATGGTCTAAGATACTGTAATTATTTTGTACTGGTTTGTTATGGTCTATTTGGAAGGCCTGAGAGTTTGGAGGGAGGATAGGGTGTAAAACTGGTAGGGGTGAGTTTGGAAGGATTTGTGGTGGGGGAAGTGGACTTGAGCAGCTAAACTCTTTGCCTCGACTGCATTCTGAGGATAAAAAATGCAATTATTAGTAGTATTCCTATGCTTAGTCAAGTAACCCCGTCCGACATTGTTAACATGTTAAGGGTCGTACGTACAAAACCTCCACGCACCGGATAAAATAAAATACCGTAAATTATAGTCAAGGTATCACGTTTCCACGTAATATTCATGAAATAACATCAAGCAGTACTTAGTGGACAAAAATTCATAAATAGTCGAAACGAAAATATTTACTTCCAGCCGACCTTTTTAGATTTTTCATTCTCACTGACAGAACACGCAAGTTTTTGTCACGGCGACACATTAAATGGCAAGCTGGTCATTCATATGCTGCAATATTGCGAATCGCAGCATAATTTATTCCATAATACAAGAATTAAAGGGAATTAGTCAACTAACCTCTTTAGTCAACTAGCCCCGGTCTCCCCTATTATGCAGATTCGAGAGGAAATATTTAATTTTATTGAAAAAGTTCCTTTGCTTGTTGAACTTTATCTTCCGTAAAACTTCATGATATCACTCTATGTACATTCTTAGCGTTCTTTCCTCGCAAAGCCGACTTCGCGACAACAGTACACGTTTCCATATCCCTCTGTATACGGATTTTTCCCTTTCTAAAACGAACCGTGTACGATTTCCCAAAGAACCACCCTCCGACGAATAAATATTTACTACCCTTCCTCAGTGAAATCAACAAGTAATCCAGCAAAACATCCACCCAGCGCACCTTCCTCTCCATCCACATAAAAATACTTAGCTGCTTGTTTCTTTCGAAAGGAACGTAAATGTCGCCAGAGAGTGGAGCGATCTTTTCCAGTTGCTGCGCCCTCCACCCCCATCGAAACTTTTCCTTTGCTCCTACAACGTAATGGAATTGTCCAGATGCTTTTCTACAAATCTCCCGCGGAAAACGTAGCCTCATTACGACGTCAGCTTTCCCCCCAAACGCAAACGTACGATTATTACTTCTCCACTGTGCACTCGCAACTCCCCCACTTTGCGCGGCCGGGCGACTTTGCTCCGTCCCCTAATATTTCATCGGGGCGTGCAGCGGTCGCCGCACGGCTTCGCTGAAAATTCGTCGTCCCCTTGGCTCTGTCGCTGTCTCGGCCATTCGTTGCCGGCGACCAAAAAGAAGCCCCGGGATGTCTGCAGAGCGGTAAATAAATCGATGGATAAACGGGTCGTCGCTTGTACGCACGTGCTGGAGTGCTAGTGCATAAGAAATTTATCGACGCGTCCTCGGACCATCGCAGAACGTACACGAACATCTACTGGGTGCTCCTGAAACGGAGTGGTCTCGAACTTCGGGAAGTGGTTCGGCCTTACATACTTCTGGGGGGAGCGCTTCCTGGTTGGAATCTTTCCACCCGTGGCTGGGCATCGCTTAACGATAAGGTCACTGAATAGCACGGCAGCTGGGCCCAACACTGCAATGATAAGTGCACACTTCGCGCGTTGGGGTATTTAATTGCGGGCAAGTATTTATTGGGAAGCTTGCTGATTTATTTATATTGTCTCCCAGTGTTTCATCTTGTCAAACAGAATCGTTTTCGCTGGTGGGTGGTGGAATAATTTATTCAGCGATCTGTTTAGCGAATTCTGCGTTTTGGAAATTTAAGCAACATTTTGAATAGGTAATTTCACCAACAGTATTATGGTTTCAGAAATACAGAGGGTAGAGTGTTCCTCTGTGTCGCTGGTTTAACACCTAAGCGTGTAGCAAAAGGTCGTGTAACGTAAATAATAAAAACCTAGAAATGGCTATTTGTCAGAGTCATCCGTAAAGTCAGATCCAAATTTGATATAAGTTAATATAATTTTCCTTCCATTTTCAGTAGCAACTCCCCTGACACAGTATTGTAACCTCTCTCTAAAAGTCCCGCTTTTCGTATAAACCTGTGTAAAATTGAATACTAACAATCTAGAGATATCTGGTGTTATTTTGTATAAACTATTACTATTATGCTTTACGTTCGCGAAGCTCGTTTGTTGATACTGTTATTTTCTGCTGAGTTATACCGCAAAATGTTTGTCAATGCAAGTCCATTGCGTAGGGTAGAAAGTCCCTAATGTCGTTTTCGTGTAATATTAAACTAAATAAGTAAAAAAAACATTTTCAAATCGACAAATATTTATTAAACCAATTCTTTTTGGTAGATAATATTGAAAGGAAAGCAAGACTTCTTTAACAAAAAAATAAAAATATAAGTCAGAGGCTCACTTTGAACTAAAAACTAAAGAAAATCGCTAAAACAAAAACACTGTTTAAAGACTTTGCCATCATTTCTTTATACTTTGGGACTTTAGGACTTTTTGCCTCAATGGTACCTCTACACTTTCTGCGATATATACATTAGAAAATATTACCATTCAGCAATAAACAATATCATGCACACATCACTAAAGGAACATACAATCTTAACTTTACTTGGCTGATACGCTTTAGACTGTAAAAAACTTTAGACTTGAAAAAAAATAAAACTGCACTAAAAAGCAGGGATCGAAAAAGTTCTCGGACCCTCGTTTTTTAAAAATTCTGTTAGAACTTATTTGTTTCGATTCGGAAAATATCTGTTTCTGTGGAATTTTTAATGAAACAAATGCTACCTTCAGGAACTTCTTTAAAAACTGTTCTCATGGAACAGATATTTTAGAACCTATATAATAAAAGTTCCATGGAAACAAGTTACATTAGAACATTTATTAAAAAAGTTTTCAAAAGATAAAGAAAAGTACTCAACTATTGAAGTTTATATTAAACGACCATAGATGTAATTTAAGTTCTACAAACCTAGACAATATTTTGCTCGTAAAATTATATTGTTAAATAAAACTCGTACCTAATAGTTTAGTACTTTTCTTTATCTTATGAAAACTTTTTTAATAAACGTTCTAATATAACTTGTTTGCATGGAACTTTTATTTTAACGATTCGAAAACATCTACGTAGGTAAGTATTACATATAAATAACAAATTCAAAATATCAATTTAACTGTATGAATTATTTAATATTCTTGTAGTACTATCCATTGAATAGTATTTAGTGTTTGTTACAACGATTGAGAACTTTTTTAATATCGGTGAACAAAATATCTGTTCCTGTTATACAGAAATTTTTATTCTTATATTTTATAAGTTCCATTCCAACTAGAACTTTTATTTTCAAGAACTTTTATTTTATCGGTTCTTCTGAGAACTTATAATGTGAGAACATTTTTAAAAAAGTTCCGCGGCATTTGTTTTAAATGGAACCTATTGAAAAGTTTCAGAACTTTTTCGATCCCTGCTAAAAAGTAAAAAATAATTTCTTCCCTTATTTAATCTACGACTCTCATATTTTTTAAGTCGGTGCCTCATCATTTGCCCTGTGTCAATCTGGCGCCGTCTTAAAAAATATGAGAGTCGTAGATTAAATAAGGGAAAAAATTACTGTTTACTCTTTAGTGCAACTTTATTATTTTGAAGTCGGTTTTAATTTTTTTAAAATTTTACATGGTATACTGCGAAACCCAATACATCGTTTAGAAATAGGGATTTTAAATCCGGGACTTTTTACCTACCCTTCTTTTCTGCTTATATTCACTTTAAAAGTATCATCGGATTCAATGAATGTATACCTCCAATTTTTACGAGTTCGACGTTAATAGAGTCACCGAAACAATACAAATATCACTTTTCCAACTCGAGGTATCTACAGTGTGCCCCGCGTTAGCGTGAACGTCGCAAAAAGTTAGCGTCAGTGTTGCAGGGGAGCGCATAAATATTTCCGCAGGATCCATCTCACCCTACTAATTCACCGTGAACGCGGCATCAACCCCCGCCGAATGTCTCTACGCACCTGCCCGCCGAGTGTTCCGCGCGCTGACATTTCGCCGCCGCTATAGCCAGGGGAGTCCATCCCCGAAGTTTGACACCTCATTTCATGTAGCACCTTGTATGCACACATGCACGCTGCCGTTTAAACGTGCCGGTGTACGTGCGATGTACACGCACACGCTCGCAATTCGGAAAATCACTATTCGCAAAGTGGGTTCGTCCGACCTTAATACGGTCGACGTGAGGGTAGGTGAATCTTTAACGAGGCCTCTTGTCGGAATTTCTCCGGGGCACCGGCGACGGGAGCGTGCAGCAGGGCACAAGTAGCCGGCTACGGCATCCTGTATGTCGAAAATGTCGTCGCCTTTACCCGGTCCTCGTCGAATGGAATTCATTCCAATCGAGCAAGCAAAGCTCGTTGTGACGAGGAAATACGAATCGTGTTACGTGTACGACTAGACGTTCTGATTTCGGTGCACGGGATCGTTCCACTTTGTGCGCGCCAACATCCCTCCCCGAGATCAAGGGAGGAGGGCGAACCAACCCCCCTGGCTTCCCAGCAAACGTTTTTTCGGCTCGTT
Organism: Andrena fulva; assembly: GCA_946251845.1. Taxonomy (NCBI): domain Eukaryota; kingdom Metazoa; phylum Arthropoda; class Insecta; order Hymenoptera; family Andrenidae; genus Andrena; species Andrena fulva. The sequence continues at coordinate 50,415,656 of OX276329.1, read as the reverse complement.
GACTTTTGCGGCGAACGCGGCGGGGGTGATTTTTTTCTCGCTCGTGTATTCTTACCGATCTGCTATTAGCCGAGCTGGCGTGTAAGTCGCGTGCAAGGAGCATTGGAAGGGTTTCGCGTTGCAAGTAACGAAAAATTTCTCGAGAATTTAATAAAATTTTCGTTCCCGTTTGAAGTTTTATAAACACCCTCGATTTAAGTGAATTTAAATATTGAAATCTAGTTTAAAGTGAATCGAATGTTTACATGCGACGCTTCCGCGTTTTTTTTTATTTATTTTCTATGAGTAATAATTTATATTAGGGTAAATCCGGGAGGCGCGGTCGGGCCGGAGAGTTGGTCGTGTCGCTATATTTCAGAGTCTATACGTAAAAATGTATTAAAGTGCAGACCAATTACTTCTCTAGAAGCCAAATAGTTGAATGAATAGCGTTATTTTGCTTCCTTCTGTGGTTTTCTGGATTTATAGGCTATAAAAGGTAAACTGGTGTTACATTTAACCTCTTTTGTCAAACAGCGGTTGTACAGAATCGTATTTAAAATATACTTCTAAGTTTATTTTCCTTTAATGTTTGGAATAATAAGATAGTAGAGACATTGAGGGACAATGCAGCCAAAGTATTTGGCCATATTAACTCTTCCTCTCAAAGCTAACGAAAAGACCATGTCTCGCTGCAGAAAGGTGAGATGGTCGAGTTATGATTTTTTATTATTTTTGTTTATTTTTTTATTTTTTATTATTATTTTATTATTATTTTTGTTTATTTAGTTTATTTATTCACTTTTGTATTCATTTGCCTTGCTAATCGCTAGCAGGTAATTCACTTTTTCTTTGATGTGTTATTTACTTGTTTAGCGTAAACAAATTAAATATCAATGAATCCGTAGTTGTATTCACTCATAAATAATTTTGCTTTATCCTTTGTTAATTTTCCATGAATAATTATGTGAGTGGTCTCTGCCAACGACGAAAACCATTTCTCCCGGCACTTCGGGTGAGGTGGTCAGATGTCATGACTTCAGTTTTCAACTAGGGCTGGGACTATTCGAATAATTTACTATTCGAATATTTTACAAGTATTCGAATGCTACGAATAAACTTCGAATATTTGAATATTCGAATGTTATTATTCGAATACTATTCGAATACTATTCGAATACTGATGTATTCGAATACTATTCGAATACCGATGTATTCGAATACTATTAATACCGATGTATTCGAATACTATTAATACTGATGTATTCGAATATTATGGTGTGAATTATAAATCAAGTTCTTTAGGTTCATTTTTTTAGAAGCATTTATTTAGTTTCAGTTGTGAGTTCGTTAGTTTGTCAGGGTGAAATCTTGTAAGCTAATTTTGACCCACTTCAACATATCCGACCGGCTTGAAACTTTGCACACATATGTAATTCCGATGACAATACAATATTTTCACTAAAAAGCATGAAATACTTTATGGTGAAATTTTTTTTAAAAAACAAGCTTTTATTAAAATGTACTAAAAAGGAACCAATAATTTTGATACCGGCCGAAATGACAGCCTGAGAAGAATTCCCTCATAGGGTGGATGTACCAGTAAATGAACACGTACCAGTGAATTGACATTTTATATTAAAATGTGTAAAATAAGTTATTAAAATAAGCAACTAATTAATTAGAGACTTCTTTCAATTTCTTGCTTCATATCCAAACAATTTTTGCAGCACGTGGAATCAATCGCGCTGCAAACATAATTTTATGAAAGTGTTCTATCATTAGTGTTCATTTATTGGTGCGTTTACCCTATAACTAATTATAAAATAATAAAAATAAAAAAAAGTACCAATAAATGAACACTTAAGGCTAATGAATGAACACTTTTATAAAATTATGTTTATTAAATTGTTTGAATATGAAGCAAGAAATTAAAAGAAGTCACTAATTAATTAGTTGCTTATTTTAATAACTTATTTTACTCATTTTAATATAAAATGTCCATTCACTGGTACGTGTTCATTTACTGGTACATCCACCCTATGAGGGAATTCTTCTCAGGCAGTCAGATCGGCCGGTATCAAAATTATTGGTTCCTTTTTAGTACATTTTAATAAAAGCATGTTTTTAAAAAAAAATTTCACCATAAAGTATTTCATGCTTTTTAGTGAAAATATTGTACTGTCATCGGAATTACACATGTGTCCAAAGTTTCAAGCCGATCGGATATGTTGAAGTGGGTCAAAATTAGCTTACAATATTTCACCCTGACAAACTAACGAACTCACAACTGAAACTAAATAAAAGCTTGTAAAAAAATGAACTAAAGAACTTGATGTATAATTCACACCATATTATTCGAATACGTCAGTATTCGAATACATCAGTATTCGAATAGTATTCGAATACTTAAATATTCGAATAGTATACGAATACTTAAATATTCGAATAGTATTCAAATACTTAAATATTCGAATAGTATTCGAATACTTGGATATTCGAATTATATTCGCCAAATAATTGAGCAACTGAAGTATTCGAATATTCGAATACCGAAAATTCGACAAATAGTCCGAGCCCTATTTTCAACCCGATTTACAGTGAATATTGTCTTAAAGCAAATATCGACCAGTTTTTCTGAATCGGCATAAAATTCTGAACATATTAGGTTTGTTCTGATAAAATAAGTAATATCTATATTAGTTTTAATAGCCATTTTATATTAGGTCGACCGCGTGTCCCGGATTTACATGATTTATCTGTACTGTTTATGGTTGGCGAATGGACCTTTCGAGCGATCTAGATTTTTACTGAATTATTCTTACGTTGTTTAAGATTCGTTTACACTTTGATAAACGAACGAACATAGGAAATAGTGGCTCGAATTTCCCTGTGCGCCGCTTAACTTTAATTGCTTTTACGAAATTGCGGTTTAAGCACCTGCCCCGTTTGTGTAGCATCACTTTGCTTTAGACAGCCGTGTGTTTGCAGGCACGGGCCCAGATTCGTCCATGAAGAAGCTGAATTAATTAATTAAGGTCTTTTTGATAGTTCCAGCTCATGTACAGTGTTTTGCAAATGAAGTGTCAGACTACGTGATTTTACTTACTATAAATGCGAAATGAAATTAACTTAAATGTAAATTGTTAGATGATTCCTCTTACGGTTAATGTTTTGCATATACACGTGCGCGAAACACTTGGAGTATCCTGTTCGAGCGGGGAATGATTCCCTACTGTTTCCTTCCGCTCGGATGTTCATTAATAACTAGAAATGTCTTGCTAGACAGACAGTCTGCATAAAGATCAGTTTCCTGGCAGAAACGTTGTGCTTCTGTATTATCCGACTTCACCCGTGCGTATCTAACGCTCATCTACCGTTTCAACATTGAAACAACATCGTAATGCGGAATATAATTTAATTGCAATCTGGTATTCTTAATCATATCGTAATTCGGCATCTGACTATAATTGCGCCAGCTCATCCGACCGAATTCGAATCGCGTTCGCGAGTTTAATAATTCATTCCAGTATTTTCTGCGAGGCGCAACTTCGAAAGGCTTCACTCTAAATGTAATACATCCTCGAGTGTACTTTTGACGAAGACAGAAAGTACATGGTTTCGTTCAAGAATGTCTATACAGTGGTTGATGAATGAAAAGCATTAGGATTCTTGAGATCGGGATAAGTAAATAGATATAATATACGTAGAATAATATAATAATAATATAACATAGTAATAATATTATTACCATGGTGTTAGGAACGATATACATAATATTTATAATTTCATTGCAAACTCGTATATTTATTCATATCGTAATTTGGCACCATACGACAATAATAATACATATCAACAATACTTCCCCCTACAGCACACTTTGTTGCAGGAACGTTGCACACACATTGCAGTACATTACAATGTTGCCGTTTGGTTGCAGGTTGCATTGCAATATTCCTGCAACATTGTGGAAACATTGCCGCGCAATATTGCGCTCGCAACGTATGAGCAATATTTCGGCAATATTGCACACACATTGCCGTGCAATATTGCAATGGCCACGTTTGTGCAATAGTTCGGAAATATTGCACACACATTGCCGTGCAATATTGCGCTCGCGACGTATGAGCAATATTTCCGCAATATTGCACACACATTGCCGTGCAATATTGCCGAAATATTGCACACCCATTGCCGTGCAATATTGCACTCGCAACTTATCAGCAAGATTTCGGCAACCAATCCGCAATAAATCCGGAATTACGCGGAACGATACTGAAATGTCGACACGCGGAATACAGTTTAAGATTTCACAGGTCATCGCCAAGGGAATATATGCGAACGTGGACAATATCTGACATAAATAATTAATACAATTATTTAATTAACACTATAGAGTTTAAACAAATTCATTAACCGTATACAGCAACAAAGGATATTTGTAAAAAAAGTGTTACACGTGCCAATTACTGCCAGTGCCCCTACCATTGACATTTAATTTATTATGCGCAATGAAAAAGTTCGGTATTGTCGAGTGAAAATTTCTAAGTCCCGATTTATTGCGGATTCATTGCCGAATTCTTGCTGATAAGTTGCGAGACCTCGCAACGAAAGAAAACTCTTTCGAAGCCTTGAAAATTCCGAGCAACGTTTCCTCGTAGGCCGTGATTAACGAGCTAGATAAAAAATCCTATTTATTACCGATTCAGTTCTATGGATAATACCTACTTCAAAAGCAACCCGAATGATAGTTAACATTTCGGATTGCCTAATACTCGATGAGAAGCTTCCAAGAGGAAAGCGTTTCATTGGGAAGGCAGAAGCCTTCCAGCGACATTTATTATACATAGTCTCGACTGTACGCGAACTTAAGGCTTGATGATATCACATGTCATACTCCAGCCTGCATTTATGGAATAAAATACAGGGGCGGCGTAAATCGCGAATGTACAGCTGAATCTTAAATAGGGGACGCGGATGTTAGTTCGTTTGTACACGTAAACTCGCTGGGAAGCTTTCCCTCGAATTCGAGAACGCGCACACTTATCTATTCCCTTTACGCGGCAGGCGAACTAACGAAGGACTTTCATAATTAGAAGTTTCAGCTTAATTACTCGTGCGAAGGGTACCCTACTAATAAGTCTGTTCCCTCTGTGCACGGCTAAGGCCGAGGGAAGTTCTTTTAAATCCACTTCGATGTCGACTGTGTTGCCGACCCGAACTCTCGTTCCTTCTGCTAGTTGAATCTCGTTACAACCGCCACCCCATTACTTCCGATGGCTGGCTCCTTCGACGATGGTAATGGGATGTAACAGCGAGGCAATGTGATCTCGATTATCTCGAATTACTTCGATAACCCTGGCCGGGTAATTAGACTGTCACAATGCCGCGCGAGCGTTGATCCCTCGCGGAGAAATTTAGCAGTCGGAGAAGGTGGAATTGCGCTGCACTCGGGAGGGCATCCGCTACATGTTCACGGAGTGTCATAATTTTTTTAATTCTCGGGATCGTCAAAAGTACGAGAGTTGAAACTTTGTAAGCCGTCGTACGTGAAAATGGTTACCCCTACGGAAAAAACTCGTAGAACCTTTTTTGTAGAGAATTTGCTAAGCTACAAATTTTACAATAACTATTTTTCTCGTTAAACTGATAGATAGCGAGATATTCGCGAAAAACTGTTCTCTTTTACCTTTGACCCTCCGTAACATTTTTAAGACAGGCAAACAAAGGACCACGAAACAATTTAGCTTTGCTGTGAATTTTTTCCCAGACAGATACTAATTTCACTTGACTAAACGGGATGATCGAAATTTCTATGTAACATTGTTTACTTCGGAATTATGCGGATCAAAATGGAATAGGCAACGGGCACCACAATTTGTGGTGCAGGCGATCCGTCGAGATTAATGTCACAGCTGATAGATTTAACGCCCGACGACAGCAGCTGTTAGATTTAAACTGGGAGCTTGAAAACAGTGTGAAAACATCGAATGACGTGACATGATTTATTCTGAGTGTCGGTAACCCCGCGGGGTAAGCGCAACACTGCCGTCGCCTTCGATCAAGTGTTCTTCTATTACTATTATTCGATCTACGATCCAATTCCATCAATTCTCTTTTAACATTCTGATTCACTTGGAGGTCGCTGCTCGTTGATCCTTGAATCCTGAGTCACTTTCCACGGTTGGTCATTAACTAAATAAAGAATTATTTAAATAACGGATCGAATGAAAGTTAATTTAACTTTATTCTATGAGAATTTATTCGTCGAATAATTCTTTTAATTTTTATTCTCCATTCGAAATTTGCATCTAAATAAAATTTTTGCCCATTTCTCGTTTCAGATCATAGAGTTAGCACCAAAGTTTAAACGTATTCACACAAATAAAACAACCATTAAACCTTCGACAAACATTCTGAGCTGATTTACTTATATCCAGTTTCATTAAAACTACACTAATAGAAAATATTTTAGGCTCTCACTGTGCGCATTGCTACAATGGACAATTGTTGAGTGTTCTTTTTGGAGGAAGACCTTGGACGAAGGAGAAATAGTACCTCAGATATCATTAGCTGTGGGACGATAGCGCACAGTGGTCTGGAAAGCGGCGTTTTGTGGCCAAAATTCTGATCTTTCTGAAACTTGGTGATTAAGGGTTTTTGAGGTCGCTGATAACGAATTTGGCACCAAAAATTCAAAATTCAAAATGGCGGATTCAATATGGCGCGCATTGTGGTCTGGAAAGCAGTATTTTATAGTCAAAATTAAAAATCATAGCCGTACTAGAGAAAAAGGAGAAAAAAGATTCAGCTCTAACATTATCTTTAACTTAAAAAAAATAAAACATTAAAAATACACGCGTACGGGACGCCCAAACACCTCGAGCGTCATTTCTAAAAGTCTGCATAAAATTGAAGGTTGCAGGAGGTTGCACTTGAAATTAACATGCTCTTGTTAACAATTGTGTAAGCTATCATGTAAAAAAAGTCCGATGTTAATTTCACTTAATCATTTTTTTATAAGGCTTCTCAAAGTTTAAATTCATATAAACATTGCACTATTTGTTCATGGACTAAAAAATGCCTATGACACATATAAATAACTGAAATATACTTCCTTACCTATATAACTGTATGATATAAACACGTATTTTGATGTTCTATAATGAATAATTACAACAATTAGTTTCACTTAAAATTTCATGATTTACACTTTATAACACTATATCTGATTATAGAATTGCCCGAAATATATAATATGATTGGAGTTTGAAGGTTTCGGGGGTTATCAATACATAGGAAAAAAAAATTTCTGTAAACATTGAAGTTGAAAAATTGACTTTTGGCCACCAAACGCCGCTTTCCAGACCACTGTGTAGCGTGGCGACGGAAATCTTAAGGTCTTCGACAAATATATCCGCTTCCGACGATGAGTTTACTTTGCTACATTCACGTGTTTCACGGTATTGGGAACTTTTTACTGTGTACTCGGCCGCGGGAGAGGTGGAATATTGAAAATATCAGCATCCAGTATTGACTGTACGACGGATCATTATGTTCCAAGCACGTATTTACCCATGGGAACGGGCGTACGTACTCGCGGTGCATACATTAGCGGGGGAATTCTCTTGCAATCAATAGCATCCTAGAAATCGCTCCATTCTGAGGGGTGCTTTATGATCCATGCAGAATTATCGTTAAAAATAATCATTTCCCTAGGAAACGCGATTCCCCCTGGGTTAATCATTTCGCATCGGACACGCGCGCATTTAATGAAGATATTATTGATTCTACGTAGGAAATAAAATTCACCTGTGAAGGAACTTTCGATGCGTAATTAAAGTGGTGTATTAATAAATGAGGAGCAATTCTCAGTTTCGATAGCGTCCGTTTAAAAAAACACTGTTTTGGGGGAATTTCGATTTATTACAGCAGTACGTAGGGTTGATGCACCATTTACCAGTTTTGGCCACTTCTTAAAAAATATAATATTTTTCCGTGTAAGCGATAAATGTAACCTTATATTTCTGGCGGTATACTAAACAAAATATTTACGATGTGAAATTCTCCACATAATAATGACCTGCAAGCAATTTAAAAATAAGATAGTTATGCACATGGCCAAAAACAGTGCAGTGGCCACAAACGGTAGTACATCTACTCTACCTACATTTGCATTTTGTGATAATGTTACAAAATTCGGTTGTTTTGTAATATAACGAGGTCAAAGGTGCCATGTTAAATGAAACGAGGATATGGAATATTGTATTATGGATATTCTAGCAAAATACCCCGCGCTTCGCTTCGGGCCTAAGAGATATTAAGGAAACTTTTCACCCCCTTAGGGGTTGATTAGGGCAAAATACTGAAATTGGTTTTTAGGCATTTCTGTGGGCAATCTTTGTATGTAAAAACAAGTTGATATCTAATCGGGCCTAAGAGATATTAAGGAATCCGAGAAAATACGTTTTACGCCTTTTCACCCCCTTACGGGTTGATTAGGGTAAATTCCGGAAATTGGTTTTTAGGCATTTCTGTGGGCAATCTTTGTCAGTAGAAACCAAGTTGATATCTAATCGGGCGTAAGCGATATTAAGGAATCCCAGAAAATACATTTTACGTCTTTTCACCCCCTTACGGGTTGATTAGGGTAAAATCCTGAAGTTGGTTTTTAGGCATTTCTGTGGACAATCTTTGTGAGTAGAAACCAAGTTGATATCTAATCGGGCCTAAGCGATATTAAGGAATGCGAGAAAATACATTTTACGTATTTTCACCCCCTTACGGGTTGATTAGGGTAAAATCCTGAAATTGGTTTTTAGGCATTTCTGTGGGAAACCTTTGTATGTGAAAACCAAGTTGATATCTAATCGGGCCTAAGCGATATTAAGGAATCCCAGAAAATACATTTTACCCCTTTTCACCCCCTTACGGGTTGATTAGAGTAAAATCCTGAAACTGGTTTTTAGGCATTTGTGTGGGCAATCTTTGTGAGTAGAAACCAAGTTAATATCTAATCGGGCCTAAGCGATATTAAGGAATGCGAGAAAATACATTTTACGTCTTTTCACCCCCTTACGCGTTGATTAGAGTAAAATCCTGAAATTGGTTCTTAGGCATTTCTGTGGACAATCTTTGTGAGTAGAAACCAAGTTGATATCTAATCGGGCCTAAGCGATATTAAGGAATGCGAGAAAATACATTTTACGTCTTTTCACCCCCTTACGGGTTGATTAGGGTAAAATCCTGAAATTGGTTTTTAGGCATTTCTGTGGGAAACCTTTGTATGTGAAAACCAAGTTGCTATCTAATCGGGCCTAAGCGATATTAAGGAATCCGAGAAAATACATTTTACCCCTTTTCACCCCTTTGAGGGACGGAATTTCAAAAAACCCTTCCTTAATGGGCATCTACGCCCTGAAAACAATGTACCTTCAAAATTTCACGTTCCTAGATTAAACGGTTTGAGCTGGGCGTTGATGAGTCAGTCAGTCAGTCAGTCAGTCAGGACTTCTTCTTTTATATAGATAGAATAGATTAAACCTGTCACGCTAGTTAATATCCCTTGATTAAAGTGAGTTAACCTCCTGCCAATGGATTTGCAACACGAGTCCTTGGAATCATAGGCAAGAAACGCCGTAGAAGATTACACATTAACGACACAATATATTTCCATAACCTTTTTCACACACACCGCCGGTTACAATGATACAGTTTACAGTTTTCTTAGTCTTATATTGATTAAATGTTTGATGGAGAGAGGATGACCATGGCCTTTCGTAATAGCATGAGTCAGGTGAACTGTATATTATGCTCTGCATAGGTACAGTGATGTTGCAAAAGGTAGCAGGGGATAAAATGTAGCGTAATGGTAGGACCCTTTAGTGTTTTCCCTCAAGTCGAGCATTCAGGAATGTAATCAGTACAGTTTTTGTCGTCAGGTGAATTCAGCCCTGTGGCGAATGATACATTTGGTGTCTGGTAAAAATATACTGACTAATTTCAGAGCTACTTAAGAGGTGTGCAGCGATATGCCCGTGAGTACAAGGCACCGAATGTGTGCCTTGTCATTTATTACAAGGCCGTGGTTATTTAGCTGCATTCCTACACAATCCAGCCTCTTAAAATACTAATGACCAAACCGTGTGCAGAACAAACACTACTGGGTTCTTGACTTAAGTAAAACTCAACGGTGCCACTGACTTTGCCTCTGTTGCTTCGATGACGTCACTATAGGGGAGAGTCCTGCAGTACCGGCCACTCTAAGTTGTTGTATTATAACTTAGACTATTGTTGGAAAAAATCAAATTTCAAAATAGTAATTTGTAGTACAAATCGTGCTTAAGGGGGGGGGTCACTCAAGTGAAAATGAACTACCAGTTATTTTACAGATAAATAATTGAAAAGATGTATTTCCGTATTATTTTTTACGCTGAAATGAATTATGTAAGAATTAATACAGTGACATTTTTTTCAAAAATTTAAAAAAAAAATTTCGAAAAAATTATTCGATTTCAAAATCCATACCCTTATCTCTGTAGTATTGTATACAAAGACTGCAGAAAAAATTTCAGCTTGAAAACTTCATTTTTGTTCGAGTTATAAAGTTTTTATGTTTCGGCGTAGTAACTAAAACGCTCCTGCTCCGTACGTTGGACCTTCTTCTTCTTGCAATGCCTGTTCTCTTCGTGATTGTGCAGTTCGTATCATTTTTCTTGCACGTTTGAATCTTTCTGTTTATACCTGCGTACTCATTCTTTGTGACGGTTTTGAACAATTTTCAATGATTGTTCGCTCATTTGCATTTGGTTGTCCTTGAATGCATGTAATATTGTTTTCGTCCATCCTTCATTATATTCAGTAACAGCTTCTGCGACTGCAGCTTCAACAAGATATTTGGAAGGAAAAATATCCTTTGGGCACTTACGCCATATCATGCTATGCAAACTTTCATTAGAATTTTGCGTAAGGCATTGTGCACAACGACGGAGCAGTTTTTCATCGCTTAGTCTATTATAAATTGGTAATATTTTATCCAGAAATTTTTCTCTGATAGGTGTTCCTATTTTCTTAGCATGCGACCCAGGTTTTCTTCCTTTCGCAATTGCTGATTGGTAGAAACACCATGATTCTTCACCCGATGGACATTTATAATGTTGTGGTTTCGTATCCGTCGAAACTGCGTGGTATATCGTCGCGTATGGTTCTCTAACGCCTTACGCAAAATTCTAATGAAAGTTTGCATAGCATGATATGGCGTAAGTGCCCAAAGGATATTTTTCCTTCCAAATATCTTGTTGAAGCTGCAGTCGCAGAAGCTGTTACTGAATATAATGAAGGATGGACGAAAACAATATTAGAAAATGGTTCAAAACCGTCACAAAGAACGAGTACGCAGGTATAAACAGAAAGCCTCAGAAAGATACAAACGTGCAAGAAAAATGATACGAACTGCACAATCACGAAGAGAACAGGCATTGCAAGAAGAAGAAGGTCCAACGTACGGAGCAGGAGCGTTTTAGTTACTGCGCCGAAACATAAAAACTTTATAACTCGGACAAAAATGAAGTTTTCGAGCTGAATTTTTTTCTGGAGTATTTGTATACAATACTACAGAGATTAGGGTATGGATTTTGAAATCGAATAATTTTTTCGAAATTTTTTTTTTTTAAGTTTTTGAAAAAAAAATGTCACTGTATTAATTCTTACATAATTCATTTCAGCGTAAAAAATAATATGGAAAAACATATTTTCAATTTTTTATCTGTAAAATAACTGGTAGTTCATTTTCCCTTGAGTGTCCCCCCTTAAGGGGACTAGGCAGTCGAAAAATCGATTTTTTTTAATTGCATTTTCCGAAAGTACTATCTTCTCTGAATAAAATGCCGTTTGGGTTATATTAAAATTCGCAAAATTGTTGATTTGGCAGCTAAAAAGATCAAGCGGTAACTTATTGCTTCGCCTTTGCCCAGAAACTTTAAACGCGATTTTCTCGAATCTTTTTTCTCTTGGTTTTTTCCTGATTGCGAACGAATGGAGGTTCAGATCGACTTGAAAAAAATTACAGGATGTGTAAAACATGTGCCATTTCGCCCCAAACCTCTGATATGATCCGTAAAAATTCGAGATTTTTATAAAAAAATTGAGGAGTCACCGGATTTTTGCAGCGCACAAATAAGAACGAATTTTTCTCGGAAAAATCGCCGTTTTTCAGCCACCAATCGCATGATTTTGATTGAATTGTTGTTTTTATAGGTTTGGGCGGAAACTATGAATCCAACAAACCAGAATCTCGCCTTTGAAATCGGATTACGTCACATTTTAACACCGATATTAAAGCAAAACGACAGAAAAACGTTAAAATGTTTACCCGTCGGCAGCGCCATTTTTAAAGCACATATATATTTCTTATTACTTTTTTTTCAATCTGTATGGTAGTAATAAACATTGGGTAAAAGCATATATCTGGATGTGCTTTCATTTGTTTACAAATAAATAAAGGACAGAGTCTATTTCTCACGAAAAACGACTGCCTAGTCCCCTTAAGGGGTCATTCTACTTTGATCGGCCGAAAAATTAAGCTATTTGTAAAGATTTTTTTCTGAGTAAACACAACATATAATGAAATAAATCTTTTTGGCATTTATTAATCTACTCTTATATTATACAAAAAAATTTAAAAAGAATTTTTACAGATTGTTTTAATTGTTTTTTTTTTACAACTTCAATATGGCAGCTAAAAAAAGAGGTATGTTCACGGCGTAGGTGATTTCCCGGCTCAGACTTATCCGAAACAAAAAATTCCAAAAGATTCTTGCCCAGAGATGTCCCAGTTTAGTCACTATATTTTTTCAAAGAACAGTACCATGGACCTACTCAAATCAGGGACTCCTACCGGTACGTAAAATACCGGTATTATACCAGTATTTTTCGGTTGTATCTTCGTCTGAGACTTAATACCGGTATAACGCTCATACCGGTATTTCGCCAATACAGCTATACCGAAACCGATATCATACCGAAATAGATAAATACCGAAAACAAAAGGTTACCGGTAACCGAAATAAATACCGGTATTTTTTCGGTATTCTTTTCAGTAACATGGTAGGTTTCGGTGTTCACCGAGAAGAATACCGAAAAAATACCGGTATTTATTTCGGTTACCGGTAATTCCGAAAACCGATTGTTTTCGGTATTTATCTTTTTCGGTATGATATCGGTTTCGGTATTTATCTGTTTCGGTATGATATCGGTTTCGGTATAGCTGTATTGGCGAAATACCGGTATGAGCATTATACCGGTATTAAGTCCCTGACTAAAATGGCGTCTCAAGTAACATTTCTCAAAGCTGAAGCCACCAAAATGAGTTATTTCTCATGTCTTACAGGGCTGCAACATATTTACTCACATCCCCGCAGACCCCACAACCTTAGATCACTACTATTCAAAAAGTACGTTGAATACATCCCCGGGTTCCTAACTCAAGTAAGCTACTGAACGGTGCTTCTAACTTCTCCCCCATCTGCTTCCACGTCACTGCATTTCCGCACAGAGCTGCGCGAATTCGAGTATCGCAATGGAAGCTATTATGACAGGCAGCTAGCTTCGAGAGCACAGTTCGTACGCGATCCTTGATCGAAAACGTCCCTCGCTGACTAGCCAAATGGTAACAGGACACTGTCCATCCAACAGCCCCCCCGACATCTGAATCCCTTCGTGCGTAGAGCAACATTCGAAGAAAATACTCGGAGCATCCGCCGGTTAAACGATAGCCTCCCAGCGGCGTGTAACGCAGCACGAAACCACTCTATCAGCGCGGCTGCTTTCCTTCATGAATTCTGTATCGTATTATTCCGATCCCCGGCTGTACACCTGTACCACGCCTCCGTGCCATGTAAACTATTCGTAAAGCGATCAGGAACTATTCGCGGGGGCATCGGCGTCCGCCCGTGGCGAGATCGTGTGCCCGTGTATTACACCGCGTCCGATCACTCTCGGTTTCCCTATGAACATGTCGAAAGAGTGCGCCGCGCACATGTTTGCGAGCGGGTGATTTGCGTACGAGTGGGCGTTTCGAGCGGGGTCTGCCCCTCGCCGGCGCCGCTCCGCCGGAGCTTCGAGCTTGATCGGAGGGAACGAGCCATGGTAATGTGAAACATGATTGCTCGGCAAGAGATAATACGTGTAATAACAATAGCATTAGCCCGGGCAAGAACGAGGCGCAGGGCTGCAGGGGATCTGGTCTTACCTGCAACAGAACTCGTGTGTCCATGCGGCTCGCTCCCCGCCGATTGCCTCGTCGACCACCTTCGTATCACTTGATAGTCGAAGGGAATCTGCGAGATTGGACGAAACATTGGATCCCCCGCGATATTTCAGCGGTCGCAGAGCACTTGATCTTGCTTGACTCGCAGGCTCTGGTAGGGTCCCACCAGTGGTTAGGTTGTAATGCTCCACCACCGCATTGTTCGTCTCCTTCTGCGCAAGTACTGCTGCGTGACCGGGAATAGGAGGGTTAGTGTGATGGTGGAATTTTAGGTGTTTGCTGGGACCTTAAGGGGACATTCTACTCTCTCGGCCTAAAAAAATTCGATTTTTTTTTTTTGCTGAATTCGGAAGAATGCACCTTCTACAAATATCCTCCTAAATTTTTGGAGCGAAATTCGATATATTTTCAATGTTATAGGTATTTGTAGCGACAGCGGCCTGGTTCTTAAAACTTTAAACGCGTTTTTCTCGAAACGACATTTTCTTGGTTGGCGGTTGTGATAAAAAGAAAACTCCATGACCAATTAATCCAAAATTTTAATATGTTATTCTACACATTAGTGGCTATCCCACTTAGCACAAATATCTTAAGATTTTTTAATATTTTCTTACATTTCATATCTATTAAACAGAAAAGAAATGCCCGTTTCAGTACTTTCAACTTTGATCGACCGCCATTTTAATAATTTTGGTCGAAAATTGTTCTTTCGTGGTAAGCGCGATAACCATACTCCTGCGAATTAAAAATATGTTTGGTTTTTTTATTTCCGATGATCCAGTCGTCCGAAATTTCAACCGCCAGCAATTCTGATGCCACCAACTTCACTGCGAAATATTTGTGTAAACAAATGAAATAAACAAACAACAAAGATTTTTTCTTGTATTTCAAGAGTGGTAAAATATACCCCCAGAAATTCGAAAACATTAAGTGTTTACTTCATTATAAAAACCATCACCGAAAAGTGGCCGATTTTTCGGCCGAGAGAGTAGAATGTCCCCTTAACACGTTGCGTACGGCACCAAAAATAGTTGACCTTCACCTAAATACAAGAAACAGCTGCACCATGGTGAAAAACGTTGCAAATTTGTAACGACATGCACACACTGATGAACACGTTCGTAGTGAATGCGCATGCAAAAGGAAAATTCGGTACCTGAAAAATTCTTCATCACCTTCCACATTTATTGGGACCGGGCCCAAGAGTTCCATGACGTGACCGTACACGTCACCCGTACGCAACGTGTTAAGGGGTGTTTCCACTGTGACGCCCTGACGAAGCACCAAAGTCTGCACCTTTTTTTTTGTCAGAGAAAGAATGTGTTTACTAGATTGAAGTTTTTTCTATTTATTAACAGGTGCTTTGAGAATGCAACAAGATTTTTTTCATATTTTTTTAATGCCTGCTTGCCCCCAAATAAGGGGATGCAATGTGCGCTGTTGAAAGAAAAGACGCCTCGACTGCGTGGTCGATTTTGGAGCTATTTTGGTCGATTAGATCTTTGTCTATTTTTTATAGTTTGATAATATAAGAGTCCCTTATTCTTCAAAGCTCGAATTTTAATAAATAATCAGAGCATAAGGCCTATATTGTGTACAAAATTTTGATGTATCAATCTTCTGACAAAAACTACTATCGTCGAGGAACGAAAGGCCACCTAGCCTGGCGGTGCTACGGTTCGCAGAGCAGCGGCCGACGAAACGGCGAACGGTGGTCGAAATCTCGCCACGTGATAATGTACGCGTGAACCGAAGTATTGCACCGTTCAGTTCCTCCCTGGATCGGTCCGCGGCTCATAATTGATTGACGCCAACAAAATGAATTCGATGAACATTAGCGGGAAGCCGAGCACAGTCCATAAACTGCGATTTCGCGAATCGCAGCGCCCGAAGTAAATGCACCGGACGGCCTGCATGCTTCGTTGCACCCTAGCAAATAACTTTAACTCCCCCCCCACGTCCCGTGGAAAATGATTACGCATCAAATAATCTGATTTTCATTCGGTTTGCTCGCCCCGCGAGCCTCGCTCGTGGCCGTCGAACGTATCGAGTGGCCCGTCGACAAGCCTGAACGGAATCAGATAATTGGCACGAACTTTCGGCCCATTTCGTTTGAAATGCCAGCTTCTTCTGAGATGGAAGTAACACGAAAAATTTGTGTAATGTCTCGACAAAGCAAACATAATAATTTAATTACGAAGAATGTAAGAAAAATGTGCTGTAGATGCAAACAGATATTCCATTATGAGGCAGCTTTCTCTTCAGCAAGATATGTAAAAAAAAGTTGCAGCGAGCAAGATGTTATAAGAATAAAATAATTTTCTGTGGTAGAGTGCCAACAATCTACCAACACAATTTTTCCACGTTTAGGGGTCGTTCTTAAATTACATAACTTTTTTGGAGGACGAGAGGGAGTTGGGTAGCGTCTGACGTAATATTTTTTAACCCAATTTTCAAACCGAGTTAAATGAATTATACTATAAACCTTCAAAAGAATTTTAATAACTGAAAGAATGCAATGTAAAAGATTCTTACACTTGGGAAGGGAGTTTGTATAATATAAGAGTCGCTTAATAAATTAAAAAAAGATTTGTATCATTACCTAGGGTAGGGTGGGGCTAATAGTCCCGTTTTTCGTATAAACCTATGTAAAATTTAGTACTAACAATCTAGAGATATCTGGTGTTATTTTGTATACACTATAACTATTATGGTTTACGTTAGCGAAGTTCGTTTGTTGATACTGTTATTTTCTGTTGAGTTATACCACAAAATGTTTGTCAATGCAAAATGCATAGGATAGAAAGTCCCTAATGTCTTTTCGTTTAATATTAAACTAAATATGTAAAAAAAACTCTTTTCCAATCAACAAATATTTCTTCTTTAACAAAAAATAAAAATATAAGTCAGGGGCTCACATTGAACTAAAAACTAAAAAAAAATCGCTGAACTAAGATAAAAACAGTATTTAAAGACTTTGGCATCATTTCTTTATACTTTGGCCATCTTATTATGAAAACAAATAATAAAATATATTTTTAATATATTATATTATATATTTTCAGTCTGAGGGACTTTTTGCCCCAATGGTACCTCTATAGTTTCTGCGATATATTGGGGAAAGGTGGGATAGTTGATCACAGTTTTGCTTTTTTATTGAAATAATAATAATGGTTTGCTTTGTTTCTATTTAATTCTGTAAGTTGTGATTCTTAGAGTATTCGCAATATACTTTGACAAAGTTGAGAGCTGAAAACTAATTTTAATGACAGAATTTCAACATTTTCTGGCAGTGACGTTATGCACAAGTATCCCCCACTGAAGGGGAGACTTGATCAAACGGTTAGGGAGACTTGATCAGTGAACTTTCAGAGTAAATAACACATTAACTTTCTAAAAAATATTTATTATCTTCGTCAATAACATGAAATAAAGGGAATATCATAAAAAGAAAGTAAACTATAACAAACTTGAAGGAATTACTGAAAAAATGAAACCGAAGAATTAAACTCTATGACATAAAACAACATAAATGCATTCTTGAAAGACATTTCACTTAGATATCATCTGATTAAGATGATGATAAAGAAACGATTTTCCTTCTCACTTTCTTTGCCGTATTTTTCTGTTTCATTAGCCGTTCTATGGTTCTTTATTGGAGCACTTTCAACTGTTCAAGTATCCCACCTCACACACTGATCATGTATCCCTCAATGCACTCGATTTGAAAAAGATGAAAAATTAAACTTACCTTAAATATTTAGATAAATCAATAAATACCATTAATTGACTCGAAATTGCCGTTTTTACTTAGTATATTTCAAATCGTTGAAAATGCAACATTTACTCGAAAAGGAGGAAGAACAAGCAGACCGAAATATTTACTTTTTGCCTGCAAATAAGATCGAAGCTTATAACAACATTATTCTATGCTCCCAAAAGAAAACTGCAACGTGAAGTGTTGCGATAATGTAAACCAGCGGTGGCCACATCGGGCCATTTGGGAGTAAGGCCTCCATGCTGTTTACCGTAGTCGCGCGGAAGGGGAGCTCGAAAGCCAATGGTAACGTGGGCGCGTCACGGATAGGGAAAACTGTAGATGTGTAGGTAGCAGCGTGCGGCACAGGTTCGTACCCGTAGGATAGGCTTGAATGACTGGGTTCCTTGGGGGGGGGCCCCAATGTCCCAAAGATGTGCTATTACCTATACAAGGTTGATTAAAAACGTACGTAATTATAATGTTGTGGTTCGTCACAAACCGATATTTATAAATAACATTATTTAGCTAATAAATAGTTGCACTTGAGGAATTCATTTTAATTCCAGTAAATACTATAAATGCGTACATATTTATACACGTGCAGACAACCACACAATTGCACACATCGATACGTATAAGTGAAAATAGTTAACTAATAAATATTTTCATTAATTAATTTCCATTGAGATAACCACCGAAAATACGTGCATGTACAAGGTGAGGCGTGTAAGGCATGATAATTGAATATTGTTGACAATATTCGTGATATGAAAAAGTGATGTTACGAAAAATTGAAGTATTTGAGCGGAACTTTTCCGCGAAATTTCACCACATAATAATAATTTTATGCATTTACGAGCAGGAAAATCTCCGAATATATTAACTACATCCTGGACGAGTCCGAGTTTTTTCTACATTTCAATAGCAATTGCCATATCATAAACCCAGGCAACGGGACCCCTTGTACACCGTCCACTGGAGGGTCGCTGGGGCCCCCAAGAATCCCAGTCATTCAAGCCTATCGTACAGGCATGAGGTTGCCCCGCACACTACTACAGTTTTCCCTATCCGTGACGCGCCCACGTTACCATTGGCTTTCGAGCTCCCCTTCCGCGCGGCTACGGTAAACAGCATGGAGGCCTTACTCCCAAATGGCCCGATGTGGCCACCGCTGATGTAAACATTACCACGCTAGCGTGACAGCAGGCACAAATTGCCAATATATTAAGTAAAAAACTGATGTGATCATGTATCCCCGCTGATCAACTAGGTATCCCACCTTTCCCCTACGTTAGAAAATATTATCATTCAGCAATAAACAATATCATGCACACATTACTAAAGGAACATACAATCTTAACGTACTTGACTGATACGCTTTTAAACTGTGGTTTACTTCGTGTAAAACAATAAAGACGACGTATTTCTTTTAGTTTTCGATGCATAAAATAACGAAGGCGCACAGTGGTCCGAAATCCACATATCAAGGAAAAAATATGATAACATCAATGTGAAACCTTCAATTTATACCAAACTTGGTATCCCGGGGTTTTTGAGGTCGCTGTTTACAAATCTGAAGTCAAAATTACTAAAAACAAAATGGCTAATCCAAAGTGAGACAATAATCTGCGTTAACGGTGTTTTGAGAGGTGTTTCTGAAGCAAATTGAAATTTAACAGATCTACAAAATCTAGTAGAGGAAGGTCTTGTATTCTTCCACAGCACCAGAGAATCATGTTCTTTCTCATGGAACTGAAGAGGAACCAGAGATGTGAGAAACATATTTGCATCTGTGACGTTTTCTTGATCAAAACCCTGCTTATATTCACTGTGTCCAGATGAACCGTCACACCCCTATTTAGAAACAAGAGTCATTGTGTCACTTCCTATATTTTCAAGTTCTTCGGTTTTATTTTTTAAAATCCTTGAAATGGTATGATTCAGTAATGACTTCTCTGCGACCTCTATGCGTCCACATATAAAAAAACTAATTACATTAAATTATGGCCTCCTAGGAACCATTCAACTTTTATCTAAAACATTTTTCAATATTATGAAAAATGAAAACAAGATACTCCAAATATCTATAAAAGTTATAGAAAAAATGCTCCCGACACCAAAGCCGCAAGTTTACGCAGATGAAACCTGTTTGGTTATGTACTCAAAGATATAATGCACCACTAGTATTAAGTCTTACCTTGACGCTAGTTGTCGCCAAAAAGTTATGTCTAAGTAAACTTCGATTCTATTATTAAAAATACCTCTTTGTTCAACTTGTGCCCCACTGAAATCAACGATTGTATCATTGACTTAATTCGTGTAATTTATTTGTTCAGTATGAACATAATCAAATTACAAAATTGCGATTTTTTTTTAATTTGTAAATACTTTAAATTTTACTTGTAAGATAGTGCGTTTGTAACTCAAACTTGCAAGTATTCTGTTCCCCAACTTTCATATTATAATTTCCTTACAAATTAATGGTATTTACAGAAAATTCTTGTTGGTTCTGGTGCTTCAATTATCCTACTATGGAATTGTATTGAAAAAATTCTGCGTACTTAAAATTCCAAAAATGACTTTTTTCCTCTGTTCAAACCACTGTGAGGCGTCGTGTAATTCGCACGACCGTCCAGGAGCGACTGGCGATTCTGTGGTCACCTCCGTTTCTTCTCGCCTTTTACATAGTGTACTGCGAAACTCCCCGACTAGAATTATTAGTTGGGCAGACATTAGGTCCGTATTAGGCTAGCCTAATTTCGCTGTTAGGCCCGGATGGGGCAGCCCCATCAGGCCGGCGTGCGGCATGTAACGCGAAACATCCGTGACTGCCTAATTGGGAAATTCGCACTAGGCCCGTATTAGGAACCCCGCGTATGGGCCACATTAGGCTTTCCCAATGACTATCCAGTGTGGCCAAACGCATTAGGCCCACATTAGGCTTTCCCAATGACTATCCAATGACGCCAAATGCATTAGGCCCACATTAGGCTATCCCAATGACTATCCAGTGACGCCAAATGCATTAGGCCCACATCAGGATAGCCTTATTAGGCCCTCATTGGGAGACATTAATGAAATCTCATGAGGGATCCCTCATAAAAGATCTGTGGTGTAGGCTTCAGTTCGTTAAATTAATTCGTAAATGAAATAAGACTGCTCTTTTATTACAATTTTTCATTTATTATGTATATATATATGTACAAAAAGTATAAAGACAAAATACCAGACATTGAGAGAAAGAAGTGATCGATTTGGCGTGGAATGAACCTTTTTCTTAATGATTTTATTTCCTTATTTATTATTACTTATTTATTATTCAATCAACATATATAAATTACACACACATATATATATATATATATATATATATATATATATATAATCGTTGATTGCAAGGTTATAGGTAACAATATTTCGATTGACTTCCGAGACATTTGCAACATCCGACTCAAAATTTTCTGAATTTACACTCCCACATTCTTCATAGATTCTTCTGGTTTTGGGCATCACTATCGTATCTGCAGCTTCATGATTTACAAATTCTGGGCATTGCTGATCACTGAATAATTTACGCCGCTTACGAAGTCGTTGAACTCTGAGACGTGTGAGTTCACGAGTTTTCAGATCTCGCATATCCGACGTCGCAGAGGAAAACAATTAACTTACGGGAACAGTCTTAGAAATAGTATTGGGAATTCCAATTATTTATAATCGTAAAAACTCTATTACGTCAACGTAACCTCTACACGGAAGCTTGCGTATACGTCGATGTCAGATTTGACACTGCGAGAAGCTGACTGCAAAATAACCTCTAGTTTAAGAGGCAAATGTTAGGCATGCCCAACTCAGGCGCGCGCTCGGCCATCCCCATTTGCGCCACGTATGGCAAATGTTAGGAATGCCCAACTTAGGCGCGCGCTCGGCCATCCCCATTTGCGCCACGCAGAGATGGGCAAAAAATTATTTCAAATAAAAAATTGATTTCGAATAAAGGACAAAAATTTTATTCGAGACTCATCAAATAAAAATAACCCAGAGTTATTTTTATTTCAAATAAAAATAAGTGAGAGTTACTTTCATTTGAAACGTCACAAATAATTTCTTTCGTTCGACGTGAATATATCCGTTGGCCACAAATAATTTTCTCGCTTGACGTGAAGTTATCCGACGGCCACAAATATTTTTCTGGTTTGACGGAATTCATTTTAACCTTCAAATAATTTTGTCGTCTTTCCATGCATTTGTATTTGAAAAAAATTATTTGAAGTGCAAATAGCTCTGGGAGTAGAGAGCGAGAGAGAGGGGGAGCGTGTGCGAGAAGGATAGAGATAGATGATACTTTTTCGCTCTCTGTAGCGGTAAGCAGGAGAGCATGATGCGAGGAGGTAGTTGTTAGAGCGATTTTTGGATTAATAATTATTTTGTGTTAAGTAAGTTATTCGTGAAATTTAGTGCGGAATGTAACGAAGGGGCTGTGTTTTTTCAGCAAATACTGTGTAAATACGTAAATTATTTACACGTAATGTGTAATTGGTTTGGTTGTTACCTGGTGTAATAATTTTCATACAATTTTAAATATGTAAACAATCGGTTTTATTTATTAAATCATTCCTGTAGGCATATTAACAATTTATCAATTATAATTTATTCAACAACTGCAGGTACAACTCATATTTTTACAGATGGGCACCTGAGTACCCTAAAGTAATAGCTAAAATAAAACCGATTGTTTTTAACTTTTTAAATTGTATTTACACAGTATTTGCTGAAAAAACACAGCCCCTTCGTTACATTCCGCACTAAATTTCACGAATAACTTACTTAAGGGGGGCAACCACTTTAGATGCTTCAAAAAATCAATTTTTTTTTATTTCATAAATCATTAGCAAAATATCTTAAGAATATACCCTGAAAATTTCAAAACGATATTCGGATTCCTTCTAACGGTATGTATATAAATGATAAAGACTCTCCGCTCGACTCCCAAGCGCGCCCAGGTATCCACGAGCGCTGAGTCAGGTAGTCCATTTTTATGACTCACCTGGTGACGTAGAGCATAGTACCTTTGCTTTGGGGTGGAATCGCTGATTAATCGGTAAGACACTTTATCATTTGATTAAACACATTTGAGTTTGAGTTTTTCGTTTGCGAAACTTTAAACGTGTTTTTCTCGAAACGACATTTTTTCAATTTGCGGGAATCATAACTCAAAAACTAATAGATGGATCATCTTCAAATTTGGAACACGTTTACATAATATAATTTATTAAAACATGAACCAAAAGTTGGAAAGCTTAGATTGTTTAAAACATATTTATTATTGCAAAATGCCGGTGAAACAAAATGCTAAAAATCGATCATTTTCTTTTCAAACACGTTCCAACATTAAATTCTCGATTTCTTTTCAAAATTTAAGTTCATGTTCTTAAAAAACATCTCAAGAATGTATCAAAATTTTTTGGACTAGTTCAGATGCTAATTGCGAGATGCACGATTCCCGCAAGTCGACAACGGCGATGAGGACACGCCAAGGGACACAGCGGATTACACCTTAATACAATGGATGAAACAACTTGAAAAAATTACCAGAGATATATGAAAACATGAAAAAATTATTGTTAGAGTTGCGGAAATTTCCATTTGTTTTTCGCAATAAAAAAAAATCCCCTAAATCATCTAATTTTCGGTCTCCTAAAGTGGTTGCCCCCCTTAACACAAAATAATTATTAATCCAAAAATCGCTCTAACAACTACCTCCTCGCATCATGCTCTCCTGCTTACCGCTACAGAGAGCGAAAAAGTATCATCTATCTCTATCCTTCTCGCACACGCTACCCCTCTCTCTCGCTCTCTACACCCAGAGCTATTTGCGCTTCAAATAATTTTTTTCAAATACAAGTGCATGGAAAGACGACAAAATTATTTGAAGGTTAAAATGAATTCCGTCAAACCAGAAAAAATTTTGTGGCCGTCGGATAACTTCACGTCAAGCGAGAAAATTATTTGTGGCCAACGGATATATTCACGTCGAACGAAAGAACTTATTTGTGACGTTTCAAATGAAAGTAACTCTCACTTATTTTTATTTGAAATAAAAATAACTCTGGGTTATTTTTATTTGATGACAAATAAAGATAAAGCCTATTTTATTTGATACGTTATTTAAATAATTTTTTATTTAAATAATGCCCATCTCTGGCGCCACGTATGGCAAATCTTAGGAATTCCCAACGTAGGCGTGCATCATTCTTTCCGGATTACGGCCTAATGGGGTAACAATTAGGCTTGCCCAATGTAGGTGTACCTAATCATTTCCGCATTAGGCCCACATTCGTGTTTAGGCATGCCTAACTGAAATTCTAGTCGGGTCAATACATTGTTTAGGAATAGAGATATTCAATTCGGGACTTTTTACCCGCCGGACTTTTAGCCCCACTCTACCCTATATGTTGCATTTACTGAAAGAAAAGTCTTTAAAAATACCTTCACTTTCCGGCCGATCAAAGTAGAATGGACCCCCCAAAATGATACCTCAACACTTGCTAAATTCCCATTTCTTACTTCCTTCCCACGGACCCTAAAACACAGCACCACCCTCCGCGACGTTCACAAAGTCTTAAAACTCGAAACACCCAGCCACTGACATTCCCTCGCGCCGTAGAAATTTTGACAGGTAATAAGCGCATCGACTATTTAATTCCCCCGATTGCGCCCGGACAGGTACAAGTGCGAAAACTAAAGCACCCTACGAACGACCACACAGGCAGCTGATTTCGAATCGTCCGCGGAACGGCAATACGGCGGAATTTATTGAAAGTTATTCCATGAAATCGAGCTTTCGCGCCTGGCAGATCCGTTTCCGTTAAAAATCCCCCTTTTGCCTTTTATTTTTTTGCCCGCGTTCTCTGTCAAGTCTATCCCCTGCACCCCCGGCGGTCCCGTTGCGCGTCTCTGTGAGCGGCTCTCGCGGCGATCGGCGCCGATTCAATATCGATGCCAGATATTTCGCGCGCGGCCCGCTCGACACAATAATTCAGTTGAGCAGGTAATATTGGCGCTGGTAATGGTCGAACCATTTGGCTGTGTCGTTATGCTGCATTGGCGCTTGCCACGTTTACGGAGCTACCCGTTTTCAACTGCCCTTCCCGTCCAGCCTCTCTCCTCTACGCCCCTATCGTGCCACGCACACACCCTGCATCGCCTCCCCCCCCCCCCCCCCCCGTTCATTCCACACCCCCGTTTTCACCACAGTTCACCTCAGGCCAACGCGTACAGCGCTCGGCCTTCCGCGAGCCGGCTGAAACGGAATGTTATCACGCGGCGATATATCATTATCGGCCTCGACGATCATGGAAATTGCGTTATTCTTAACGAACGTCCGCGCATATTTCTTCGCGGCCGCCGAACGATTGTATCGCCCGGGCGATATCATCGACGTTTATTAAACGGCGCTCGTGTGCGGCGATCGCGGGAACGCTGGTAGGCGCGGTTTACGCGCCTGTTACGGCGACAGAACGACCACCGGGGGGTTGTTTTCGAGTTTCTGCATGCAAGGATAAAGCGAGCGGGCTGGGGCTTTTTTTTTTTTATATATCCCGCTCGGGCGGGACCCGCGGCCGGTCGTTTCGATGTTGTCGCGGAACGGGTCGATCGGTTCGCGAGCTCGCCGACGCGGTTTAATTAACCGATTTACGACCGGCGAGCGGCGAGCGACGCGTAACGTCTTCCGCTGCCGAGACGAGGGAATGCAATTTTTGGCGGGAGTGGTCCCGTGCGGTTGATCGGGGGTTGGGAAAGGGGGTGGCTGTGCTGGGTGTTTCTCAGGGGGACACTGGATAGGTGATGCGACGTTTGTAATGGTGGGGAAGCAATGGCAGCGGTTGATAAGGTTTGCTTTTGTAGCGTGGATTAAGGGATGAATTGATAGGGTGGAATGTTTAAATCGATCCGTGGGAATAGTTTCGAAACTGGCGCGTATAACGGAGAATATTTGGTGCAAAATTTTTCATGCTTCCGAGGGGTGCGTAATAGGGGTGGTAAATTTACCGACTCTTTCTATTTAATTCGGTAGTTTCGAAACTAGTTTATCTGCTGGTAATTTGCCGGTATTTTTTGAAAGTATGGAAAATATAAGGGTGAATATTACGAAAGGAACATTTTTTAAATCTAATCGAGCATTATAAAAACTATTCTGAACATCCTTATATAATAGGGGAGAGGTTCGCAGGTTGCCACCCCTTAGCTTTTTTGATCATAACTCGTCATAAAATTAACGTATCGTTGATTTATGGTATAAGTTGGAAAGAGGAAGTGTAGAGCTACAATCCTGAGCTAGAAATCATGTAAACTCTCGAAAAAGAAAAATTATACTGCAAATTCTCGAAAGTATCTAAAATTGACTCCTTGAAATTTTGGCTTGCAGGTTGCCACCCCTAGAAAAATTGCTGAAAGTGTAAATAAAACTCAAGGAAAGCTTCGCATATCGATGTTGTATGCATTTGCAGTGCTCTTCCTTGATTTATTGTTGACTTTGATTGCTTTAATTGCGTCGAGCAACGCTTCAAAATCCTTAATGCCGCGCTCAGATTTTCTTGACCTGCGTGCTGCCATACTATAAATGTATCAACAATGTGAAACGTTGTCTGTTTGTTTGTCCTTCATTCACGCCTAAACGGCTGAACGGATTTCATTGAAATTCTGAATATACATTACACACGTCCTAGATTAGATTATAGGCTATTTATTATTTTGGTTTAGGCTTTTTTATATTTCAAACATCATAAATAATTCCCGGGTGAAACCGGGTAACGGGTCAGCTAGTAAATTATAAAATGGTATGACACAAAATACATACATAGAATTAAACATTTTTTATTTATCAACTCTTCTTAAAAAATAAGCACGTAAAAAATGTAATTTGCCTAACCTTTGGCCTCCTAATTGCGACCTAATTTTTGTACCAAATAATCCAGCCGTGGAGAAAAGCTGTCTCAAATTCTACACTTGTCAGTAGGGTAGTCATTAGAAAATCATATGCCATTTATATATATTTTCCCCTTACTGTTTCTTCTCGAAAATACCTCAATTCTTCTTTGATGACCTCACTCTGAATTTCTATTTCGTAACATAAAACATTTATTGTACAATTTATAATATGTCATTTAAAACTTTATTTTAGAAAGTACCAACAATGAGAAGACCATTTTCTTTGGAAACCGCTCAATTGTTATCCGAACCCTTTTGCCGATGTCCCCAATAGTTTCAAAGATCGTTAGCGTCGGCCACAAGCGTGCGCAACCAGGAAGCAGACTTTATCACAGTTCGATACGCATCTTTAAATGCTGTTCCGCTTATCGCGGCTCGATAGCCTTTCTCTGTTTCGCGGACGTTGCAGGCGCGATCCGGGATCTTCCGGTTGCAAGAATTCCGGCCGGGAAAGGGAAAGGGCGAGAATGGCCATCGCGACAGGCAGCGACTCCCCCCGATTTGCATAATTCCTGGAAGGCGGGAAGGAAGTTGGCGAAGAAGCGTGAACTTGGCACGATCATAACTCGCAACTCGGTTAACGCGACACTGCTCGCGAGCTCGCGCCTACGAGAATCACGTTTGCGTAGCGAAATTGAGTTTTACAAGCTATTCGGAGGATTGTTTCTTCGGTGACCCAGCCGCGTTATTGTGTTATCATTTAATTCCGGTACGGTGTTGCGGAAGTGTAGAAAATACGCGGCGCCGCTATTTGCCGAGGATATTAACCCGGGAAGCAGTGTCTCTGATGAAACAGAATAGAACTCCGAACGGGGCCGGTGAAATTAAAGTAAAGCATAATCAACTCTTCTTGCATAAAGTATTCAATGCGGAGCAAGCGAACACAACAGTTTGCGAGTCCTGTCTGTCAAACAGCCGATTATACTCGCGCGCAATTAACTTCTATTCGGACATGCGATTTTTTTTAACTTTTCTCGGGATTTTTTTTTATGGACTTAACGACAGATTTTTATCACGGACCAGGCGTGGCAGATTAGGCGTAAGTAGAATTCTCTACGCCAGAGCTGTCTGCGAAACTTTGAACGCGTTTTTCTCAAAACGGCATTTTAGGAAATGGTTCCCACGCTGCCTCAAATTAGACTTGACCCATCCAGCAGAATTAAGCCGAAATATTTTTCTTTTCTAATTTTTCTTAATTTTATAGCCCGGAAGAGACGAAGAAAAATCGCGAATGTGGACAATGAAAATTAATTGAATTTTAGCTGACATTTAAGATTATGGAGGTATTCTTAAATGGGGGTGGTCAAATTTAGTAAATTTTGTTTTTGTAATTTAGTTTTGTTTAATTTAGTTGTATTTGTATGTTGAAACTCCCAAAAAATTATTTCCTGAGGTACAATGAAAAATAATTGAATTTTAGCTGACATTTAAGATTATGGAGGTATTCTTAAATGGGGGTGGTCAAATTTAGTAAATTTTGTTTTTGTAATTTAGTTTTGTTTAATTTAGTTGTATTTGTATGTTGAAACTCCCAAAAAATTATTTCCTGAGGTACAATGAAAATTAATTGAATTTTAGCTGATATTTAAGATTATGGAGGTATTCTTAAATGGGGGTGGTCAAATTTAGTAAATTTTGTTCTTGTAATTTAGTTGTATTTGTATGTTGAAACTCCCAAAAAATTATTTCCTGAGGTATAATGAAAATTAATTGAATTTTAACTGATATTTAAGATTGTGGAGGTATTCTTAAATGGGGGTGGTCAAATTTAGTAAATTTTGTTTTTGTAATTTAGTTTTGTTTAATTTAGTTGTATTTGTATGTTGAAACTCCCAAAAAATTATTTCCTGAGGTATAATGAAAATTAATTGAATTTTAACTGATATTTAAGATTGTGGAGGTATTCTTAAATGGGGGTGGTCAAATTTAGTAAATTTTGTTTTTGTAATTTAGTTTTGTTTAATTTAGTTGTATTTGTATGTTGAAACTCCCAAAAAATTATTTCCTGAGGTACAATGAAGATTAATTGAATTTTAGCTGACATTTAAGATTATCGAGGTATTCTTAAATGGGGGTGGTCAAATTTAGTAAATTTTGTTTTTGTAATTTAGTTTTGTTTAATTTAGTTGGCCATTTTAACTTTTAACAAATCGAGCAATTCTTTTCGAGCTGATCTGCTTTCCAGACCTCTCCAAGCAAACAAATTTTATTAACAAATATACAGTAAAAACTTGAGCATAAAAATCTTTCATCGAGTCTATAAAAAGAATTCCTGAAAAAAGTTGAGAAAAATCGCATGTCACGGTAGAATACCTCCTCAAGTCGAGTTGATTGAGCCACAAGGTTGCCTCTGCTTCACGCACTAAAAATTTCTAATTACACCTTCACGTCCGGGGCAAGCGAAATTCATTATGCAATTAATAACAATAGCCACGCTCGAGAGTTTACCAAAAAATTCTCGTTAACTCGACATCTTCCAAGTCACTGCAGGCCAGTTAACTCCTACCTGAAAAGAATCTATAATCCGCCTAATGAATACAATCAAACCCACCGTGAACGGTGAACGTGTAGCGGGTTAGCGCGGACCGTGACACGATACAACGGAGGGGTATCGCGCAAGAAAAATGACGCGGAAGAGAAGGAAATGAAAGTTCTTCACGTCCCGCCCGGCTACCACCCAAGTATCGTTTTATTTGCTGAACACGGCAGCGATGGTCGCTGATATTTTTCAGGCCAGCCCGGCGCGGTTAGAAGTATATTAGGTTAGTTGGAAGTATCCGGCAAAAAGTTATTCGTCCACAATAGGATTAGCGCCCCGTGGGAAATCAGCCGCCGCAGCAGCGGCTTGCAGGAAATTCTTTGGCCCCGCACGGGAAGCTTAAAGTATTAATTGTCTTTATTCGAAATACGCCCGTGGCGCGCGGCAACGCCCGGGGACGACGGCGACAAGAAGAGCGTCAGCAACGGTCGCGGGGCGCGCGCGCGCACGTGCTGCGTAAATAATT
Source organism: Andrena fulva (assembly GCA_946251845.1). Lineage (NCBI taxonomy): Eukaryota > Metazoa > Arthropoda > Insecta > Hymenoptera > Andrenidae > Andrena > Andrena fulva. Next base: position 50,385,658 of record OX276329.1, on the reverse strand, counting down.
GGAGGTGCAAGTTTAAATTGCGCCGCTAAGCGAGAAACAAAAGTTTCGAAGCTCATTAGCGCTCGCCGCGCGTTTTATCAGCTTTGGCGCGGGGGAGGCCGCGTAAACGCGCCCCGAAACACAGTCGCTAATATTACGGCAGATAACAGCGGGCGGAGATACGACCGGCAGCGGAGGAGCCGCGGGGACGTTTTAAGCAGTAATTCGCGGCGATCGTACCGTTTTTAATCGAAGACCACGCCGCGGCCGCGCCGAGGATTTTACGAGTGGTCCCGCGAGGCACGATAGAATCGTAATTGCCGTGTGTAACCGGCGTCGTTATCGATAACAGGAGCGGAGAATCGACGGCCCAGGAATATCCTTGAAAGTCAGCCAGCGAAAAGTTCGCTATCTGCGTGACCAATATTATTTCACGAATGTCTCCGGTGCCATTAAGGTAATTGGACGCTGGCCTGTGCATACGATATTACGTATCGATGCGTCTGTACGTGGGATAGGTAGGAAGCCGGGTTTTAATGACGTTGTTATTTCCGCCTCATAGACAACAGCGTTTTATGGGGGACTTTTCCAGTTCTTCGACCAGCTCCGCGCGCCGTTTCCTCCGGCTTTAAACCGATTCATAAACGTGATTCATGCGGGACGATGGTGTTTGTAGTTCTGGCGGCGCGCTCGCGCTTCCGTGGATAATGAAATTTATGAGGGGAAGAACGATCGGCGAGCTTGTCCTTTTTGGCGGTGCTAGGCGTAACTAGACGGAACTAACCGCGAGTACGAGTATTTGCTTGAAATAGAATGTTCTGCTTCTTGCGGTAGGCTTTATGGCGAAGGTGAATGAGGTTAAGGGTGCTAATCAGTAGTTTTTGTCGAAAAGGAAGCATTTCTTTGACAATTAATTGCAAAGAAATTAATCGAAGCTGAGGCATGTTCTTTGACATGATGTTTATTAACATCATGAGGTTTGAAGAAACATTTTTGGTTTGTCAAAAATATGTGTTATATATCGTCGGTGATAGTGCAAAACCGCGTATGAGCAGTTTGTAAATACCGCGGTTCGGCATTTTACCGATTTTACAGGGGGAAGAAAAAACTTAATATTTTAGCCATTTTAAGGGATTTTTTTTACTGAACTTTTTTGGGTCAGTTTTAGCACGCCTTTTAATAAATAGTAACACCAATTCATCATAAAAATGCTTAATTTCTGTGTAAAGTCACTTTCGCGGTTTTGCAGTATCACAAAACGGAAATGAGTATAATATTTTCATCATATACGCGGGTTTGGTATTAAACATTTATTAGTACTTTTTCATTTATTTTGGTGTAAGGACATCTTTGTAGGAATAAAGTAATAAAAAATAATCTTAAGCAGTAAAATAAAATAAGTATTCATCGAATAGTAGGGGAGACCGGGGCTAGTTGATACAGACGAATTATCTCGACACCGTATATATGTAGCTTCATTTCAATGGGATATGTGAAAATTGTTGATAAATTCTTTCCTACGATCCAGCGTACGTGGGTGTACCTTGACGTTAGCAATCGTTTTTTAACTGTTTTCGTTTATATAAAGAAAAAGTAAATAGTTGTGTTCACTTTCCAATCCGTCTTGAGACGATATAAAGAATTTTATAACCCGAAGTAATTTGGCATCATATTGAGTCTTTTGAAGGTAAGGTAATTACGTTTTGTAATTATGTTTATATGCTCTACATTTTTTTATGGACATGTTTATACATAATGACTTCCTGTGGGGTAAGTTGATACGGTTTCTCTGGGGCATGTTGATACAGTATATTAATTTTCCCCGACTACTTTTAATTGAATTTTTTCTTTATATTTCTTGGAAAATGGTTTGAAATTATATCAAAAAGACAAATCGTGGCGAAATATCGTAGGATCTTTTGGAAAAAGCGTGTGCCGAAATAGAAAAAGACTCAATATTATTAAGGCCATGCACAAAAATATACAATCATGACACAATGAGTTTATTAAGATATAGTAACAAAAAGAAGAAGACACCTCATGTTAAAGTGGGATATTCCAGACATAAAAAAAAAAGAAAATAAAAATGTTTTTCTAGGTATGTTTGTTTAAAAATCTGTTTGATCGTTGAACTTTTGACTGTTGGAAAGGTATTTAGATTGAAATTATATTTTTCAAATTTATTAGTTACTCATTAAACAGATATTTTAAAGATGTATCAACTTGCCCCGCAGTGGGGTAAATTGATACACTTTGCCTTCGTCCAAATAACATTTTTTCATTCATTTTGTATGTACTTTCTCAAGTTTTCGCTTACTATATATTAAAGAGGAAGGACCAAAGTATATTTTAGCATATTTGTTATTAAGTAATTGATTCAAACAAAAATGAAAAACAATGAAAACTGAAAAACGTATCAACTTGCTCCGGTCTCCCCTAATAGTAGTACTTAGTAGTAGTAGTTTGTTTGCGAACTTTCTCCTGTTTGAGAATCGTCATTGGTCGTGTTCGTCTTTTCTCCTAACCAATATCGCACTGTCCACTCTTTTATACCCAAAGTTCCTAAAAATGTATTCAAACAAACTCTTTCCTTTTTATGAAGTACTATTAAATAATAAATTTTGGTCTCACTTCTTCTAGAATCAGAGCCTTTTATTTTTCTGGATGTGGGTTTCTTATCAATCATGGAAGAGACATACATTTTTTTTTCTTCCCAAGTCATTTTCCAATATGTTTAAAAAATTTGTGATCGAATTTCTTCTGTTAAATTTGAACAAAACATAACTTTGCTGCGGAAACAACGATTTGACGTACATTCGGGGCCCATTCCGTTGGTAAAAACGCGGCTTCCTATTGGCTATTTCACATGGTGTGACTTTAAAAAAAAAAGCAAAACAGCGCTTAGCAACCGTGGGCGCGAAATCTCAATTTTGCTACTTTTGCAGATCCGCGGTATTTACAAACTGCTCATACGCGGTTTTGCACTATCACCGACGATATGACGCTGCAGATGGAGCAGTATAGGGGTCTTTTGAAAAAGTTTCCTTTGTTTTGCAGTGGTAACTGAAGGACGGAGGTTCCAATCGATTCGAATAAAATTCGAGGATGTTTAGGAAGGGTGTAGTTTCGGCCTGAACCTAAATTGATGTTAAGAAACACACTTATTCTTTATGAAAAGAAATTAAAACTTCATCTTTATCTGACGAAAATGGCCCTTTGTTGAAAGATCGCTATTGCGTAGCTATCGTTTTCATAATTTTGCTTCTTTTACAGGTTCAGTGCGGAATCAGAGGTATTCTCGAGTGGAATTTATAAACAGGTCGCTGAATTTCGTTTCGTTTCGGTAAAATCGGTGCGGAAGAAAAGAAAACTTTTTTAAAAAGCCTCTTTAATGCTCCATTTGTAGCGTCATCTAGAATGCATATTTTTGGCGAAACAAACATAATTTTTTAATGCTTATGATGTTGATAAACATTGTCATTTATTTATTTGTAATAAATTGACAAAGAAATGCTATATTTTCGACAAAAACGACTGCCTAGTATCCTTGAATGAAACGAGAGGTTTTCTATCGTGGTGTGTTTCATTAATTCTGTGGGAAGAATATAATGTTAATTATTGTGTGTTCATAATAATGAATAAGAAGGTAGATGAAACTTCGTTGATTTTTTTATATTTTTAGAAATTATCCACTGGTGCAAGGGTGCAATTACAATGGAACGAATCGAAAGTAATGCCTGCAGTTACAATTTTAATTACTATTAATTACGGGGTGGTCAACTTTTTGAGTAATTATTCGGATAAGAATGATCAATGTTTGGGATGGAATTCGCGTGACTGTTTGGACTATGAGAATTAGTTTTCAATTAGACACATCTTCGAATAAATTCGAAGAATTAACGCGACATTTTTGGTCAGTGACAGGCCTGATGCGTGAGCTTGGAACCAGTAGTACGATCAACGCTAAGTCAGCCATTAACTGTAGGGCGATTACAATTATGATTGGAGTGTAAATGTTATTAGAGACTCGATTAGTGAATCGTGGGTGATTCATATCCTGCATTGTTGTAATCTGTTGATAACCAGAGGCATTGTTAGAGTTCTATTATCATAATTGTGGGATTGTTAACGTGAGTTTTAAATATACTCGATATTCTATTAAGCTTTTTCTTATCATAATCGCAGGGACATCTTCTATTTACAGTTATCGTTAACAGCGTTGTCAACAAAATTAGCATAAGTAAAGCAGTAATAGTATTAAACAAACAGTATAGTAGCAGTATTACCAACATCACAGTGAATTAAAACTGTCAAGTTACATGTCAGAGTAAAATACAACTTTTCTGAATAATTCAATGGTTATAAATATAGTTTCAGTATTACACTCCACCTGATTTTCTGGTTAATAGCACTTAAATCAACCCACAGTAGAGATTTTATATCAAACCTCCAGTAAAATTTCCTGGTGGAGATTTTATCGTACGACATCCTCAGTCTCTTGATTTAAATTCCCTGGGCGCTATTAGTTGAGATATTTGAAGAATTCGACGCGATCACAGTTTTATATTTTATATGGCTGTCATATGATGTAAACATTGTAAACGATGCCAGAAATTGTTGCAATAACATATAATTCAATAGTATCTTCTTGAGGAAACTGTCTGAAAGTAGTTTTCACAGTACACTTAGGTTTAATTTAGTTGTATTATGTATTTTGATATGCTCAAAAAATTATTTCCTGATGTACAATGAAAATTAATTGAATTTTAGCTGACATTTAAGATTATGGAGGTATTCTTAAGTGGGGGTGATCAAATTTAGTAAATGTTGTGTTTTTAATTTAGTTCTGTTTAATTTAGTTGTATTATGTATTTTGATATGCTCAAAAAATTATTTCCTGATGTACAATGAAAATTAATTGAATTTTAGCTGACATTTAATATTATGGAGGTATTCTTAAGTGGGGGTGGTCAAATTTAGTAAATTTTGTGTTTTTAATTTAGTTCTGTTTAATTTAGTTGTATTATGTATTTTGATATGCTCAAAAAATTATTTCCTGGTGTACAATGAAAATTAATTTAGGTAAGTATTCGGAATTATTTAAATAGAAATTACCTCTTAATTTGGGTCCATAAATCCTCCTTATTATTAACACCATTCTAAGAGAGATTAAAAAATATCCCACGAGTCAGAGATAACATACAATTCCTCAAACAATTGTATAACCTCTATCGAAATCGATAATTTTACAAGTAATAAGTTCCACATCGCTGCGCTTCGCCAGAAAGCTCCACCGAGCGAAGGAATGGTCGTGAATTCAAAAAACGAGGATGCAATCCCAAGGATCGCTTGCTCCATCTCCCTCAGATATCCTCTCGGTGAAATCCGTTGCTCCTCCAATTCGTTAATCGAATTAGCTGCCTGCCCTCGGCGCCGTCGATCAAACGAGGGCCGAGATGAAGCGGAACGCCGACGGTCGTGTAGTTACAAAAGTGCTTTTCGATATTATTCCGTCGCGCTAATCCGGGCGGGGGTGCACGAAATCCGGCGGGACTGTTGCCAGTCAGTGAGCACGCAGAAAGCTTTTTGAATAAGGACGGGTTGGTTGGAACTCCGAGAATGCTTGAAGTTCGGCAGCGCAGCGAGAGGTCGGAAGGATCGGCTGTTGGAACGACGCCTGGGAGACGGAAGCAGACGTTTGGGCGCGGAGCGAACGAGGAAGAGAGGGCAAAGGAAGAGACCAGCCGGGGCTTAAGTAGAAGAAGAAGAGGTCCGCCGCTCCGGGAGATTCACGAACCTTGAAATGAGAAAACGTTCGGAGTCTCCGCTTTCCGGTTCCGCTCGGTGTTCCGCGGGGCTCTAATTAAGGAAAAAAGCCAACAAGTTCGTGGCGAGCAGCGCGAAATATTTATGCGTGAACGCAATACCTGCACCATTACGATTCCTCCGCCGTGCTGCGCCGATGTCTGTTTAAAATAACATCATCTCTGCCGGCCATCAAGTATCGAGGAACAAAGGAAGCTACGCCACCTGATCTTTTATAGTATTTGGTATTATTTGTAACTTACAAAGGAAGTCCGACGATTCGAGAATTCAAAAAAATTGGAAACTTTGCAGAAATGTAGCTTACGCGATGCTAATAATGTAAGTATTTTTTGATTCGCCTAATGAAACGGTCTTAAGGGTGAAAACACCCCCTCGAGAAAATTGTAATTATCGTGAATATCTGCGAAACTGTAAAAGATATTGGAAAAGAGATTAATCGAAAATTTTACGGCCTTCGATGTGTTACAATATGGCGATAAAGAATTTTGGAAAAAAGGGTGGTGAGGAATAAATTTTGGAAAAAATAATGTTTTTCGCGAATTCTTTATCGTCGCTTTATAGGACATAAGAAACCATAGAACTTTGAATTTAACTTATTTTTCATATCTATTACTGTTTCGTAGATATTCACGATAATCTGAGAACTCACCATTTTTTCGAGGGGGTGTTTTCACCCTTAACCCTTTAAGGCCCAGACACCTTTCCCGGGGGAAAAAAATTATTTCTTGCGATTAGTTAACTGAAAAATGGTCCCAATACTTGCACTTCGTCGTTGTTTTCCCAAAAAAGCCAGTCGAAATATTATTTTCTAGATGTGACGTATACGTCACACTGGGCGTATACGGAGTAAAATGTGGCTCAATATTTAAAATACAAAATTTGTGTTTTAAATGCATGTTTACTAATTATAGTGTACAAATAAAAAGAAGAATACATACTTTTTTTATAGAATATATAACGAAGTAGAAAATCTTAATTTTTACAATGGTAATGTACAAAACAATTTCTTTTCGCGCTCGAGCATAAGTGAACATTTTTATTCTTTTTATTATACGTCACACGAATTTCAAAATGCAATTACAAACTCAAAATTGATGAAATCAAACTTTATAAGTAATATTCTTTTAGTATAACACTTAACTTACACGAATCTACCAAGTAAACTGTAAAATAATAATTTTACTCACAACTTTTTAAAGAAAACACGAGCAACGTTTCAGGTTATCGAAAACTGTCTTAACATGCATTCGCCAGAAACGTTTCCGTGGCTACTGTAAACATTATTTACAGCAGTAAACGTTATCAGTGGCTCCATCTCGGAGCCACTTATACTCGAGCTCATTTTAGAAGGAACTTATTTCGCGCATGTTGAATGAGCTATTCGACTGTCGCGAGGTCTCTGTTCCCCCACTTTACCACCCAGGCTTCCCACTCTCCTTGCACCATTCCGATTCTCTTTCACATACCGGGTAATATAATACTTCCTTATCATATTTCAGTTGCTAATAATATTTCAGTTACTTATAATATTTCAGTTGCTTACCTTTCCTTTTTTATTTTTTTGTCCAGAATTCATCTTCATTAATTGTGTATAACATTTTTTATATTTGTGTATTTTGACATAGTCAACAAAAAGTCGAAACACGCGGTATATACGAAAGTGGCGCCACGCCAATGCTTTCGGCGCAGAACGGATGCGCAGCCGAAAGACCATTGGTGGTGGCATAGCCAATGAGCGCCAACATGCGCAGAACCGATTTAAACTCGTCGGTCGGCAAGTTCCTTCTAAAATGAGCTCGAGTATAGAGAAATGAACGGTTTTGGGACCCAAAATTATTTACTATCGCTTATCTTTATATGTCTGAAAATGATGTGACGTATACGTCACACTGGGCTCTAAAGGGTTAAGACCGTTTTATTTCAGATTTTTTTGAATTTTCGAGTTGCCGAACTTCCCTTGTTACACTTTGCGTGGGGTAGAAGAGTATTATTGTACATAGTATTCTGCATAGCCGTATAAAAAATGCAATATCAGTTCGGCGATCATCGTTCAACAGGAACAGAATGTATCCTCTTCTCCGCTGATTCATCTCCTATTATTATAATACCATTCCTCCTAATGCACCTTCTCTGTCGTCGTTTACTCCCATTAAACACAGTGTCCGTCTTTCATCCTCTCGCGGTTTCCTCAGTAGTCACTTAATCCTTTCATCCTTTCTAAATTCTTTCTCCATTTAAAATCTAAACGACTTTTTAGGTTAGATTGCAGAGCAGCCGTTACGCTGAGCCTCGCCTATTCGCCATTCGTAATCGTAATGGTGCAATAAAGGCATTTAATAATAATAACAATTTAAGATTGCAAGGAGGATGTAATTCCAGAAAAATCAATATCCATCGATTCCAACTGAATAAATTAGTCAGAAATTACCAAGCGCGATGCCATAAAAAGAGCGGACACGAAGGAGCCTCTATAATAACCGAGAATTACACACAATCTTAAAACTAATAACGGATGTCCAACGTTTCCCACGGGGAAGAATTAATTCCAAATGGAATAAAACATTTCTAAAATAATCAAGCCTTACATCTCCACGTCGTACCCGTCAACGAAGCTTGATTACAAAATCTTGAATCGCTGAAACAATACGTCCCACGTGCTTGATCCACGCACTAACGGAGGCGAGGGCACCATTACCATTATCTCGCGAGAATAAGGGAAACCGGCTCCCGCTGAAAAGCAGCGGACCACACTCGGGAGTCCATATATATCTCAATGCATCGAGCGAGGCTGAAGGGGGACCAAGAATTCCCTTCGCCCGTCCGATTCGTTGCACGAATCCTCGTCTTTTTACTCCCACGTGCGCCCCTCCCAGCCACCCCCTGAAAATATAGCGGCGGCGTGAACGATGCCAGCTATTGGCCGCGAAGAATGCGAGTGGAAAATGCTGGCCGGACGGCCAGTGTAACTGCGGGCGCGGCGGCGACCGCCCGAAAAGCCAGAGAAGAAGAAAGACGAGGAGGTATTTTCTTTGGGTTTACGTGACACCACGCGTGGCTCCGATACAACCGATCAGATCGCGGCGGAAAGTTGCCTCCATCCTGCGGCATGCTCGGCCGCCCCCTGGGAATGTGGGCCTCCGTCTTCACAACAGACTGTTTCCTCTTCTCCCGCACCTCGTCCGCCGCTCCCACCCGCCCCCGGTTGCTTTATTTTTCTCCCCCCGTCGCCGTCTTTCATACACCGTGGGCTCTTCCCTGCACCCCACCCCCCCCCCCTTTCTCTATCGGCTGGGCGACTCCGTCCCTTTCCATTCTCGCCTATCCTTTCCTCCAGCGGGCTGTCGGGTGACACTCAACCTAACCCCAGCCGAGCGAACCCGAACCAGCTAACCCCCCTCGTCCCAGCCAGTCACCCACTCGACCCCCTTACCCGTTCCAACGAGTCGAGAACCCAGCCGCCACTTACACCGAGGCTACTTCCACGGCCCCGTGGCTGGCGCGCGTTTCCCTCGTGCTCTCTCCGCTTTTCGTCGCTCACGCGCGGGCCGCTCGCGGGACTCGAAGCGATACGGGGAGCCCGGCATTGTTTCCGGGGACGGTATTAAATCGCGCTGGATGTAGGAAATACGACGGGCGCCCTGACGCATCGGATGTCGGCGAAGTGTTCGTGAATCGGGACATATCGTGCCGGCGTCATGTCCGAGCGGGGCTCCTGGCTTGGCCCGATGCAGCTTTCGCGTGGCTGTCGGCTATTTCCATGGGCATTTATTTTTATTTATTTTTTTTTTTTTTTTTTTTTTTTTGAATTTTTTCGCGACTCTGCACTTTTTTCCGCGCAGGTGTGAACAGAGAGCGGTGTGCTGGAGCACGTGACTCTGGGGGACTATCATTTTGTCACCCCGTTTGGAAAGTATGGATAAGCTATTCTGACAGTAGATATTCCTTGGAATGGAGATGTATGGTAAATTCTTTCTTTCTTTCTATTCTTTTAATAATTCTGAGTAATTCTTTTTCCATAAATAAATGAATAAAAACTACCCTCCTTTCCGCCCTTTGGAGACTAATTTCAGAAATAATGAAACGAGACTATCCGCGAGATAAATAATAGGCTACGTCCCTTTTAATGCTCGTGCTGTGTTGCAGTAACCGAGGTCACGTACGAAATAAGCCGGCCGAATGTGTGGCACCGGCCAGCACACATAGAAACGTGGCTTTAAACCGTTGATTGAGAAACTTCGCAGTAAATAAAGTGGATTTTCAGGAATTGTGACTCGTCGCCGCTAGTTTAACTTCACTTCCACGGCTTCCGGGTTTGACGGACGAGGAATGCAATTTTGTCGCATTCATTCTAGGGCGTGCAGATTTTTTTGAGGCACGTACAAAATGGCGCGGTAGGCAAGAATGTCGTAATTTAATTAAGCCACGTCTGAATTGAGTTTACAGTCAGGGCGGGTTACTGTTACCTGTTAGTTTGCACAGGCCGAGGAAAAAGGCGGAACCGGTGACTCGATTTTAACCCTCTAGGGACGAGTGGGACTCCAGAGTCCCATTCAGATTAACACATTTTTATTTACGTTCCATCAATAAGATCGAGATTTGATAGGTATATTGACCTTTAGTAGGCAGAGAAGAAACTGTTGTACCATCAGAACCCGAAATTAAACTTATTTTTGTTATAAACAAATTAAAAAAAAAAATTTTAAAAAAAAATTAATGAGTAGCTTCCAAATCCGAAGTATAAAATAGACTATTTTAACGCTCAAAAAAATTCTACGTTAAGTTTAAAACATCCCCGTCCCTAGAGGGTTAACCCCTCCTAAGTTGCGGCAGCGATAACAGTATTTTGTTGGACGCGTACCTCGGCTTTCTCCGATTTATGCTTCCGATGTTATTACATTATTTTCTCGAATCTTATTTAATTTTACAATGTTCATATAATGCTGCATGCTGCGTAGATATATCAGTTCTGTATGCACACCTGTTTTTGCGCAGTGAAGCATCGAAAAGAAAGTCGATATTTATTATGATGTTTGGAAAAAATTTGCTAATATTGAAATTTAACGCTTCGTTAATTTTATACGTGTCCTCTTTGCCCGTTTCAATATTATACAAACTAAAATGAAAGTAATTAAAACCCAGACGAGTATGAGGAATATTGGAATGATAATAAATTCTTATATTTAAAGATAAACAGTGTGCGATGTATCAGGCGAATAAAACTAATGTGTTGCTTGAGAATTCATTTGAAACCTGACATTTCCTAATTGCCACCGCACAATCGAGGTGAATTCAATGCACCTTCAATACTACAACCAAACGAGCGACAGTCTCGAACAGTTTGATTAAATGGAAATTACGGCTGGGGATTCCCAGCCGTGTTGAAATTTAAATAAAAATGATTGGAATGAAATACGACGGTGAATCGACGAGTCTGGAAATAGAGCAGCAGGTAAATAACGTGCCATAATTACACTGTTGCCAATAATAAATTCAAAGATTCTGTTATCCCAACGGTACCCGAATATAAATTATTTGAAATTGGAACACGGAAGGATGAGGATCGATTAACATGTTAACCGGCGCAGACAAGTTAACATTTAATTTAGAAAATTCCTCTTCATTAAACAAGACGAGTAAACTCGTCACTTCGAATATTCCTCTGCATTGGGCGAGACGAGTGGAACACGCGATGTTAAAAATTTTAAATTTCACTGTGTCAGCGGAGACCAGTGAATTCGTCGTTTTAAAAATTCTACTGCATCGGGCCAAAGCAAGTGGCGTCGTTTCAAAAACTCCCCCGCATTCGCCAAGACGAGTTGACTCGACGCGAAAATTTAATAATTACATTAATATAGCATTCGAGTGGATTTCTGGTCAATCAGTGTTAGTGAATTAAATCGAGAAAAAAATGGCACTATTTTTCCTAAAGGCAGCTTGAATTCTCCGCGGGCATCTTTAATTATCTTACGTGACCTAACGTCGTTATATCCGCTTTCGACCATGAAACGTTACTGCGCTTTCGTCGAGGACCAACTCGCGGCTGTTTGAAAATAACTGGAAGATCGAATGGAGCGTCATGAAATGATGAGCACGGGGACAGAAATCGCGGGATCAATAACCCGGGGTTAATGCCGGATAATTCGAGGGGGACAGATTGTCCGGAATTCCCTGGGTCTGGCGCCAGGGGCAGATAATTCTGTGGAGACGTTTCGAGAGGACCGTTTCGACTTTTGACAAATGGCCCGCAGTTGATATCTTATAGTCGGCTTCCTTATAGGACATGATCTACGGTGACTGATGATCCATCGCGGTTACCGCTCCTCCCATGGGACGTTACTTTATCGTAATAGAAACCGCTTTCCAATTTCTCCAGCAATTTGTATTTCCCATGTTGCTGTTTAATTTTTTAGTGATTGATCTTGCGCTTGGAAGATGAATAAGTAGTCGGGAATATTGCGCCGTCTCTAGCTTCCCTTTATATTAGAGTCGTAAAATTTCAGAGGGTTGCTGTGAATTTTTATGTATTACCTAGAGTAGGCACGTTGGATAAATGTTTCTGGAATTCTAGAAATGTGTAAAACTACGTCTCGTCAATTTAAATGATGCTGCAACAGATGGTACGAATGTTAGCAGCATTGAAGGACATTTGTATCTTTTTTTATTGTATACCAAAAAAGATTGTTCACTTCAATAGAGTTTTTTACTAATTTTGTTTTATGTTACACGAAAAGCTGGTTAGAAGATATTAACCCTTTAGGGACGGGGATGTTTTAAACTTAACGTAGAATTTTTTGAGCGTTAAAATAGTCTACTTTATACTTCGGATTTGGAAGCTACTCGTTAATTTTTTTTTTTAATTTTTTTTTTTTTAATTTGTTTATAACAAAAAAAGTTTAATTTCGGGTTCTGATGGTACAACAGTTTCTTCTCTGCCTACTAAAGGTCACTATACCTATCAGTGTTAATCTGAATGGGACTCTGGAGTCCCACTCGTCCCTAGAGGGTTAAGGACTTTTTACCTCAAGCAATGGACTTTTTTCCCAGGGTAAATTGCCACACATTTTGTGATATAACTCAACAAAAAATAACACTATTAACCCAACAACTTTGTAAAAGTAAAGCGTAATAGTTGTAGTTTATACAAAATAACACCGTATACCTCTAGATTGTTATTACTAAATTTTACATAGGTTTATATGAAGAACGGGACTTTCAGCCCCACCGCACCCTAATCTCAAAAGTCTACTCACGGTTTCCAATACAAAACATCAAAATGGTAGTACATTTTAAATAAAATCCAAACTGCCCACTGGCACATGTCTGAGAATCACTGTCTACATTCTTAACACTTCACCCGTCTGTTACGTGCAATCGGGCTGGATGATTACCGACACCGTACATAATTTTCATTAATTGAACAGCTTGTATGCGATATAAGCTATTTATTTCCGACTCGCCTTATCCACTCCGAAGCCCGTCACTTTTAACTTACGTCCCACCAACCTAACCTACTACCTTACAACTTACCAACTTATATAACGTTCAGAAACACCCCTCAGATAGCCACCGCTGCCTATAAAATAGAACTCGCCTCGCAATATCACGCGACCGATCATCCACCTTTTCCTACTTCAAACTTCCAACCCAACAACTATCCAAGGTAAGTCAACTCACGAATATGAAAATCCCTCCGGATTAAATCTGACGAGCCGATTCGTCGCAACAATTAAGCAACAAATTACACTGGTACAAAGATGAGAAATAAAGCATCCATCGAATTGCATGTAAGATTCCGGACAAGTCGAGTCGGGACGACTGAAGCAACACAATTAACAGGTTAATCCTCTTCACGCAATTGAGTTTCACCCAGGATCCTCGCAACGGCACGCAGTCCTCCAGCAGCTTGAATTTATCCAAAGTGGATTGAAGTCGACGTTTTGGGCGCGCGGGGGGTGGCAAACGTCGCCGTCCCTGAGCGAAATGTCTGGAACTACCGGGAGAACCTATCAAGACTTTCATGCCATCGGGCGAAGCTCGTTCGATTCCTAGCGCCGCGGTACATACCAGAGGGCGAATAGAGAGATCTTCCCTCAGGTCGATAGCGCGGAACCATGTCCTGTCACCCGGTAGCCACGGCTGGATACTTCCTGCTGCGTTACGGCTGCCGTAAACTACGAGCATTGCACGCCATTATCTCGATCCAGTTCATTAACATAGCCGACCCGTCGAATGGACTCGCCGAATCGTTCCCCAGCCGACTTGCACTCTTGTTTAATGCACGATAAGTTTCGCCCGCCAGCTCTTCGATCCAGTCCAGCAGCAATAATCCCGCAGTTTATTCAGGCCGGCTCTAAGATAGCCAGCGACGCTATTTTCACCCGGGGGAAAATAATCGTCCCCGGTGCCTCGGATAGCAGTAATGGCGCCGCGGGGCACTTAATGCCCCGATTCCGAAGTCGTCCGGATTAACAGGCGTGTTCGAAACTTCCTGCCCCGGGAGAAGGAGCTGAACTCAACTTACACATCTCTCATTACACGGGGTATTAAACATCTCCGGCGGAGGGGCTATGAAGTCCCTTGTTTACTCCGGCTTTTCCTGCGGATAATGGGGGGCTTAGTTTTTTCCGCGGATCGATCGCTGGCACGGAGGACGATGGCTAGGCTGGATACCGCGCGCCGCGGAGGATTGGGTATCGAATGGTTAAGACGTGTCTATTAGCATCCCAGGATTTTTCGCGCCAGCGGCAGGCGGCAGCTTTGCTACGGTATCGAGCTCATAAATTTCGTTCTCAGGGTCACCGAGCACGGTTCCCACGCTGATTGAGGGAAGCTTCAGCTAACGGAGGCTGGATACCGGCGATCCCCGGGTATTTACGCGGTCCACTTTTCCCTCGTGCTGCACGATGCACCTGGTATTCCTTCGGATGTCTCATCACTGATCTCGGGCATGTTTCGGTCCATCCCCAACAGCTCCTGCGGCCTTTGACCTTGGGACTCGTAGCTTTTTGTTCTCACGGGGGGATCTAATTTTCATTGGTCTCGCCTTCGACGATCGCCCGCGGGGCATTGTGTGTTCCGCTCCAGCCGGGGGATCGTTGCTAACTGAATGTATAATGTAAAAGCACCGACCTCCTGTGCACGGTTCATTGTTCAGCACTCGCCGCGATCAGTCGCGGTCGAACGGGCGCGACGCGCTCGAATTCCAATTTCAGGGCACGTCATTTTGGAAAACCGAAGTGCTGCGCGTTCATTCCGATTGGCTGAAAAAAGCGCGGTCTGCTTTTCTGCGGAATATGGAACAATTTTCGTTGGTAATTGGATTGCCAGGCGCGGTTGCATATTCTGGCCTCGATTATGACGACTATAATAACCGCTCGATTGGAAATATTTCGGCATTCTTTCGCTGCAGTTGGTGGAATACGTTGATATTTTATCTAATGTTTTGGTTTATTGAATTTGTTTGGAATTCATTGTGTTAATCCTTAATCTGAGAAGACTGACTCGGATTGTGGAGTGTAATCGTTCGTTTTTATTATCTAATTGCGATTTCTCAGTTTCTTAAGGGGTTAGGCCACCTTGGACGGAGCAAAATTGCAGTCATTTTCGGCATTTTTTTTAGGAAGATAATAAAATAAACAGAAAATTTAATATGAAGCCTGTTATTATACAACTCTCGTCGAAAAAAAAACGTATTTTTTTTCTTACAAAATGGCGGCGGTAGAGCCGTGATACGCAAGATCTTGTGGAGCGACGTTTTCCACGGTGTTCAATCTCACGGCTATACCGTTTGACTTAGAACAAAAAACCAAAAAGCTTTATTTTCTGCATGCCTAAAACTATGGAAGTACGTAGCGGTTTTGCGATATCTTGAATATGTTCTGTGCAATTGACACTTTTATAAAAAAAAAAATGCACTTTTTCTCTCCATGGTCACCATTTCGAGACAAATTAATGTTTCTGGATTTCCCTACGTACTTCCATAGTTTTAGGCATGCAGAAAATAAAGCTTTTTGGTTTTTTGTTCTAAGTCAAACGGTATAGCCGTGAGATTGAACACCGTGGAAAACGTCGTTCCACAAGATCTTGCGTATCACGGCTCTACCGCCGCCATTTTGTAAGAAAAAAAATACGATTTTTTTCCGGCGAGAGTTGTATAATAACAGGCTTCATATTAAATTTTCTGTTTATTTTATTATCTTCCTAAAAAAAATGCCGAAAATGACTGCAATTTTGCTCCGTCCAAAGTGGCCTAACCCCTTAAATCATTGCGCACAGTGTCTTCTCTAAATTTGCATCATGCACGTTGAAAAATGTTTCCCTCCGTCTCATTTTTCCTCAGAAACGTAACTATATTTTAGAAATAGATTTTATCATTGAACACTACTTTTCGAATACTTCGCGTGAATTATATTTTAATTTGCGTGCAGTTTCATCTATCCATAAGAAATATTGTAAGAAATGACTTAACATTCAATTCACAGTAGGGAACATCACTAATCCTAATTGAAAATTAAAAAAATTATGTGTTATAACTCGCGATCTGTGAGATATTAAAGTTTCCCGACGATAGTCCTAATTAAACGAAGTAACTTTTGCCTGAACTTTTTTTTCATCCCTTACAATTCGCGAGTTAAAATAGCCGGATATTCAGAGGTCAATTTCACCCCTTAGAATAAATTTTGATATCAAAAAAATTGCACAATACATACCTACATATCCTCCACATATCCGCAAAGTTTCATAATAATTTTCTCCTATAATAATTTATAATAATAATCATTATAATAACTTTCTCATAATTTTCCGAATTTCCGAGTTGGGAATCTTCCCTTGCCAGTTCAAATAATAATTTATTTCACCAAGACATAGACTAAACCCCAACGTTCTTGTACAAAAAACCCACTTTTCCCTTACGAAATGAAATCTTATTTGACGAATTAGTTTAAGCAAAGGAACGTACAACATTTCTTACTCAACTCACACCGACATATCGAACATGCTTACGCGTCTTTTTGGGGGCACGCGATGGACTCAGTCCCAGATAGCACCGTACATCCCAAGGACGTCCTTTTCATGTCCAGTTTATATCCGAACGTCCTACGTCCATTTTGAACATACATAGGATGTTCTTAGGATTTAAATTTCGGATGTTCTAGGAACGTCCGTTTCTTAAGTCCTACGGACGTTCTTAGGACTTAAATTTCGGATGATCCAGGAACGTCCGTTTCTTAAGTCCTACGGACGTTCTTAGGACTTAAATTTCGGATGTTCCAGGAACGTCCGCTTCTTAAGTCCTACGGACGTTCTTAGGACTTAAATTTCGGATGTTCTAGGAACGTCCGTTTCTTAAGTCCTACGGACGTTCTTAGGACTTAAATTTCGGATGTTCCAGGAACGTCCGCTTCTTAAGTCCTACGGACGTTCTTAGGACTTAAATTTCGGATGTTCTAGGAACGTCCGTTTCTTAAGTCCTACGGACGTTCTTAGGACTTAAATTTCGGATGTTCTAGGAACGTCCGTTTCTTAAGTCCTACGGACGTTCTTAGGACTTAAATTTCGGATGTTCCAGGAACGTCCGCTTCTTAAGTCCTACGGACGTTCTTAGGACTTAAATTTCGGATGTTCTAGGAACCTCCGTTTCTTAAGTCCTACGCACGTTCTTGGGACTTAAATTTCGGATGTTCTAGAAACATCAAACAATCTTGTAAGTCACGTGATTATTTTGCACGACTACATTTCGAATGTTCCGAGAACATTCGTCTCGTAAGTCTTGTGAATCCTTAGAAGATCTAAATTTCAGATGTTCGAAGAACAACCGTCTTGTAGGTTTTGCAGATGATTCAGGTTCGGTTGCAAAACAGTCTTACGACTGAACCTCGCCTTTGCGCTATTTTTTTGTGCAATGAAGACGCTGAAATGCTGAAATGTTCCCAGATAGCTTACAACGTCTTCAAGACGTCTGTCTTAAGTCGTCGTTAAAACATCTGTCTTGAGACGAATGTGAAATTTTAAGCAATGAGTCTAGAGGTCGAATGATGATATTCTGTAGAATATTTCGCGTCAATGCACATTTTTTATAAACTATTAATAATTGTTATATACCTAGAAATTGAAATTATTTGGAAGGAAGTGTCTTGAGTAGTTGCGAAAAGCAGTTGCTTCGTAATCTTGGAGTCCTGGGTTCGATTCCCGTCACCGCCAAATTTTTTTTTCTTAATGTCCTAACCCAGACTTGATGAAGACGTCATTAAGGCGCTTTTAAACCATCTGCAAAACGTTTTTAAGACGCCTTTTGGACGTATTTAACTTTACTTTCGGACGTTCGGAAAACGTTCTGAGAATGTTGACACAGCACGTCCTCAGGACGTTCTACTTTGTAAGTAGGACCTTCCTACGACATTTAAAGAACTTAACGAGGACGTACAGAGGATATATGGACCTTCTCGGGACATTCTCCGAACGTACAGTACGTCCGGAACGGACGTCCTTCGGACGTACATAAGATGTCTTTGTGCTATTTGGGGTGTGAGAATTTAATTACCAAAGCTCGCACTTATATGCAGTCTGAATAAGCTGCTACAACGCCTCACCTAGGCCCGCGTGTTCGAATCGATAGAGCTCTTGTACCTCGTCTTGCCGGATGGTTCGGCATGTTCACATGCGATGCACGATTACATTTAGCATAATAACTCATTGATTGATACGTACGTGAATCAAACTGTCGTCGTTGGGTATACACGATTCGTTTCAGCGTCTGTATGACTGCTTGTCCTCGTTGTAGCGTTTCTCGTGACTTGGAAAGGTGTGTAGCTCCCCTGCAGCAACATCGTACCAGGAAACCTACTTAAGCTACCAGCAGGACTTACGATTGACCTGGTCATCGCCTGCGTACGAACTCACTACCGGCTTTCAGCCGTTTGCTTCGAGTTGGGGCATTAAGCTGGGAAAGTTCCATTCGAAGAACAGTTATTGACACAGCGGCGCTGGTTTGCGTAAATGGAGGGATATTAATAACGTCTCTTAGCTTCTCTACTTCTACTTTGAGGATAGATTCATTCATGTATATCAAACTACAAATTTGCAGACACAATTTCTTGCCTGAATGTGTCACTTTTATAGTCGTCGTGTTTAGGTAATAGAGATACATTGTTTTATTTAGAGTGATACTGATGAGTTTGAAGATTAAAAGCATACAAGTGATTTGGATTCTATTTCCATGTGTTTCATTCTTCAGAATAAACAGCTGGACCTCGCCTTTTGCACTCTACTTCTACTTTTACATATAGGGTAAACGATACAGTTATTGACCAGGGTACAGAAGTTGACCACTTCAAATTTCAGCCGCCATAGTCTAATGAACCTGCGCGTTTCCGCATTAATGATGCACTTTGATCAGAAAAGACAGTTCTAGCTTTCGTTTCAACCAACAACCGATGATTTCAGTACACGCGTTCCGTCGTGAGATCGTCGGAAAGGAAAACTCGCAATTTCAACTCTCAAAGAAGGTAAGGGCTTAGCGGGCATCTTTAGAGCGGCGACTTCTTTAATGGCTGTATAATCATTGTTCAATTTTGTTTGCCGTGAATGCCATTGATCATAATAGGTGACAAGGGCCCAATATTAACATTCGGCATACGTCCAGTCCTGTGGAACGTGATTATGTTGTGTTTTGGGGGGTGTTCAATAACTGGTTCGGCGAATGCACAGTAATACAGTTATTGACCACTTGCAATTTTCGTGCTGAAAAACCGCGATAAAAATTGATTTAGATCTTTGGAGGCACGGGACAATCTACCCTTTATTTATATGGTTTCGGGTATACACCTCCGATGACTTCTGATTTTTCATTGGTCCGGAGGTCGGTACGATAATTCGAAGATCAAAGGCGCTTGACGAAAGAAGAAAAAAGAAAAGAAGAAAAAGAAGGAGGCAGAGAGATGCAAAGAGAAGAAGAAAAGGAAGAAAAGAAAGTGCAAATGAGAGATAACTCTAAAAAAAAG
The DNA here is from genome assembly GCA_946251845.1 of Andrena fulva. Classification (NCBI taxonomy): domain Eukaryota; kingdom Metazoa; phylum Arthropoda; class Insecta; order Hymenoptera; family Andrenidae; genus Andrena; species Andrena fulva. The sequence goes on along the minus strand of OX276329.1, from coordinate 50,365,853 downwards.
CCAAAAAAAACAAAACGAATGAGACGCCAATGAGGCCGCGGCGAAGTGCACGGCACACGTCGTGAAGGGTGCACATTAAACTCACCCTGCCCCAAGACAATATGTCTTTGATTTTGGTATATTGACAGATGGTTTTAATAAAAATGATTTTAAAGTAAAAAATATGGCATTTTCTTTTATATTCAGTAAGTGGTCAACAACTGTACCTGGACCGGTCAACAACTATGCCACGACCGGTCAATAACTATAATTTTGAATTATGTTTCTTTATAATAGCATAACATCGAAACTACAGATTTCTTCAAAGTTTCTTTGCTGTTATAATCATCTCCGAAACTTTTCTTTTCGCCTGGTATAACGAAACTTCATTTATTAAAATTCAAGTTACTTATTCCATAGCGTTTACCTAAATTGAAGCTCTTAGGTGGTCAACTACTGTATCTTTTACCCTACTATGTAATTTCTAACTCTACTATTCTCCTCTTCTTTCTTTTCTTATATTTATTTATTTTTTTATCTTGTTATTTTCTTAAAGCCTACCGGTGCAATAAAGAATTATTATTCTTATCTGTTGGTTGCTTTGCACTGATACCTACTGCGCCTGGTTACGTTCCCCACGAGCACAATAAGCGTGCTCCGTAGAACGAAAATACCCCCTTAGCACAGTTCCTCCTCCGCTCCTCGTTCGTCATCAGATGGGTGGTTATAAGAATTCAACAAGTCTGTGTCATTATAAAATGAGTTTATTTTCTCTGTACCATATATGCTATGTACAACGTGTGTATTACGGTACTGACATATACGACTTTTTAGCAAAGTTGATGTCTCGATACTGGTAAAAAAAAAAAGAAGAAGAAAGGTATTAATGAGAAATTAATTAAACATGCGCACGCGTCGAACTACCTGCTGGTACAATTAATTCGTTTAATCACCTACTCGTCGCGGCGTTATCCGTTTTCCTCGCGCAACACACACACTAGCGCGCGCTGGTGCACGTGTGCGTGTGTGCGCGCGCGCGCGCGCGCGCTGCGTCCAAATTAAGGGGACGTCATTAAAACGGTAGGCTGTACGCCAGACGTGTGCGTGGGCGGTGGTTAGGTAAGTCGAAAAAATAAACGGGGGATGAAAAATGGAGTGATAAGCGTGGCAAAGTACGAGTATTCTTGAAGGGCGGCACAGGTTAAACGTAAAAAATAAATAAGCCGTTATGGTTGGTGCGCGTGTTATGTAAAAACGCTCGATCGTCGGGTAAGCTCTGTACGTGACTTGCGTAACGGCGAATCGGGACCGTTCGGTTGGTTAGGAGAGCAGGGAGAACAACGGGCCAAGGTAAAAAATGCTCGAGAGAGAGAGAGAGAGAGAGAGAGAGAGAGAGAGAGAGAGAGAGAGAAGCGAGGCGAAAGGAGCGGGAGGGAAAAAGCTGCAGAAATACCTACGTACGCTTGTCAAGGTACAGAGCAGACTCGAACGTCTCAAGCTTACGACGGAGTAGGCGCGCACCTCAGGCTCGAGGACAAGCACCGACGTCTCGGCACACTCGTGAACATCCACGATAAAGAAAAGCGAGGGCACGAGTATATACGGGGCTCATTATGAAGGACGACGAAAGGGAGCGGCAGAAGGTAAGGGAGGGAAAGCAAACTTCTTGCGCGCGAGAGCGCCGAGAACCGGGCGGGTCGAAGTGGCATAAAAATGGTTTCTCGGCGCGCAATCGTGAGAGCGATCGTCCTCGAGCCTAATATTACCATTTCAGAAGCGGCTACTGCTCCATCCTCGCATACGCGGGGCCGCGTTTAACTTAATCTTAATTACGTAAATTCAAACGACGGGTACATGTATGCTTGCTCGGCTCTTACTTCCATCGTATACGCGTTAATAGTGGGGCAGTTACTTAATAAGTGACCTTATCGGCGAAGAAACAACGCAGTTTCCATTGACTTGGATCGGACGCCCGGCCTGCGGCTCGCGGCACCTCGGTCCGGTCAAGTCGATGAAAAGTGCCTGTGTGTGTCCTATTCTAGTGCTACTTGAAATGCTGCTTCCTTTACAAGATGGCGCGAGAAAATCTCGGAGCCCCTCGCCGCGCGAGGGCCGCTCGCGATCGAAGCGCAGCCTGGCGACACGGCGAGAGGGAACGAAATTCTGCATGCGCCATCTCATACGCTCGGTACGCGCGGCAGGATCGCGTCCACGAAATGGCGGCGGCGGCGGCGAGCCGCGCATGCGCGACCGCGGCTCCTGGATCCCGTCGCTCGTACGCTCGGCGTTCGAACGTTTATTTAAAAAAAAAAAAAAAAAGAAAATTGGCTCTACCCTCTCACCACAAGCAAATTGGATATACTACGTCAGCGTTAGCGAAAAATCCTTAGCATATTCGTAAGTGTAAGATATAATCTTTAAGTAGCGTCGCTTATTCATACGCGCAGGCACCTTCGTTGGCATCTTATCGTCGTGTTATGTGTACATGTGTTGCTGATATTTATATAGAAGATCGTAGCAGCGAGGCGGGACGGTGGTGTCGTCGGCTCGCGACACGCGGCGTGCTCCGGGGAGCCTCGTCACAGCCGCAGCCGGCGCGCTTTCAATCAATTGCTGTTCAATTCGAAAACGAAATTCCGTTCAGCCGCGCGCGCGAGCCACACGGAACGGTGGAAAGCCTAGCAATTTCCACGGCAATTAGACCCAATAATTAAAGCGCGTGTCGACGCCCGGGCACAATATATCGGCGGGCGCGGTGACGTTTTTTTTTTTGGGTCCCGCTTCGCGGCCGGCCCGACAAGAGCATTGTCCCCCGAGAAGTTTGTCGCGGCAGCAATCGGCCCGTTTCGACCTGTCACACCATGTGGCGTCGGTGTACGGCGAGAATTACGCCGCCCGCGAATTTACGAGTGGTGACGTTTATGCGCGCGGAGCAGAGCAAGAAGCTAGGCCGGGGGGAGACTCCAGCCGGCTCGCGGCGTGTTTGCCGATGATAGACGAATGTCGGTCGGAGCCGGGTGATCCGAAGTTCGGTTAATTGAAATGCAAACGTCCCGCGATGATCGGGGGAGGCTCGCGCCTCGCGCCGTCTTCATCTGTCCCCCTCGCTTGTCCTTCCGTTCTGTCTGTTTGTCTTGGCGAGCGTATTCAAATCTTCAAGTTTCCCAATTAACCCGATCCTTCCCGGAGCCGTTGTACCGGCGGAAATCGATAACGTCCCGAGGCAACACGGTTAACCGACTTAAATTTATCCAACGTATCGCGCACCCTCCGCACAGCCGTCTCCGCGAGTCCCCCGGCAGCAGATCTCATCCGCCCCCCCCGTTGCTCAGCCGCGGTCCCACGCCGCGCGCACGGAAAATCCGAGCGGCGCCGGAACTCCGAATCACCCGGCCCCACGGTAAGTTCGACCGTAAGACTTGTTATGTTAAACAGCAATCCGCCGCGAAACGTAACCCGTTCGAACGTACTGTCTCTGCGCGGCGCGCATTGCTCCGCGATGTTTGCACGTCGGATCTATGCCCCCGAAGTTAAGATCGACTCCCCGTTATAACTTCCACCCGGGGGCAGCCGGTGTATTTAAACTCGGATCCGCGCGAGGGCCGTGGCACGGAAAACGTCAGGATAACTTCTCTAACGCAAACGTTCGTTTCTGTCCGTAATGGCGGCCTCCTCCCCCTCGCGGGAACTTCTGGTAACCCCCGGGATGCTCCGCGCGGAACGCCTACACAGCTTCCTTGCGCAACTACTTCAGCGGATGTTTCAACTATTTTGGCGGAACAAGGGAAATAACTGAGCGCGGCTATCCGTGGATTGATGGATCCGCGGAGGTCAACGGAAGCGAAACTCGGATCCCGGGATCGGCAGTTTTGTGTGTTCCCGGGTGAACGGGGTGAAAGGTTGCTTCGCCGATGCAGCTTCAAAGGCTGGCTGTCGTTCGTCGGAGGGATCGTTCCTAGCCTTCGGCCGAGCTCAGAGCACGTCCGTCCAAATTGATAAGCTCACGTGTCGCGATGTAAATTAACCTGACCAACACGGATGGTCGGGACGTGGCTAAGGTTAAGTCGGATGGGGATCGAGGTTACGTGGTCCCAGTACGCTCCAGATAGCTATCCTTGATGCGATCCGACGCCATATCGCTGTCTCGTTTCCGGACCCTTCTCGCTCCCGAATTCTCGTCCAACCCTACGGAGCTTAGCTTAACCCCGAGACGCCACAAGAGGCAATTAACCTTCCGCCAACCCCTTCGCGCGAAACCCACCGCTCCCCCCAGCCACTGTTCCCTGTTTGCTGGTTTCTGCCGCTGTCTCCTACTGTTTCCAGTCGTTCCGTTTCAACCAGTCTGTCTCCCTGACCCTTCCCACCCACCCGTCCGCTATTCCTCCTGTTGATATCCTACTTGGAGTATCTGCATAATCATGCTCGATTCCCAATGCTAATTAGAGTCCGTGCCAGTGCCCTATCCTACGTAGCAAGTACACGTCGACCTCCATCGCCTTCAGAGCCACGCCCCGCCTCGTCCCGCTTCGGCTTGTTTCGCTTTGTCCTGTCTCGTTTCGCGTACGACCGGACAGGAAAAACCAAAGGGGGGAGCTGAAGGGTGGAAGAAAGAAGGGGACGGGGAATGGGGAAGGAAACGTCGCAAGAAAGGAGGAAGATTATGCGCTATTATGAATGAAAGATGACGGGGCTGAAAGATAATCGATCGGGCCTGCCCCTTTGATCCCTTAATTGCTTCTAGCCGCTACTGTGTAATTAGTTTCTCCTACGATTATTCGTCCAACTTTTCAGAACCGTTCGATTTTAATTTGACACGACCCGGACAGAGAGGCCGCGGGGCAAAAAAGCTCGCGGCCAACTGAATGGAACCGTTTCCGCGATCGATTGCGCGCAAGTTTCCGTCGATCTCCCGAGAACACCTATCCCGCCAGCTAATTATCGCCGGGGACTTGACGCGTACACGCGCTTCCATGGTCGCTAACATCGAACGCCATGTTAATTAGAGGTTGCCACGGGGCACAGATGAGAGCAAGAAACGCGAGACGATTGACGCGAACGGTCGTTTAGCAGGCCCTGGGAAGAAATCGACGCGATCGCGGGGAAGCCGGCATTGCCCCTTCTGGTAATTCGATAATTGAAACCGTGAGTTTGATTGAGAGCCCGTTTTTCCGACTCCCGGATGATGCGGCGCGTGACTTTTAAAGCTATGAAAGGGATGCGAGCGACGCATGGGCGTGATTGCGGGTTGCTTCGGTTTCGAGGGATCGCCGTTCCCGGCAGTATGAGAGAGACCAGCACGGTGTGATTCTTAAAAGGTAAAGAAGAGAGCGCGTGTGACGGACGAGACGGGCAATTTCCATCCAGAAGTACCTCGCAGTTCGATATCTTCAAAATTGCTCTATCTGTCCTACATTATATCGAACTGAGACTCATAGAACGCCCTACGAAGTTTGCACGATTCCCGATTAGAAGGCAACAGACGGCTGCGCCAAAAAGCCAATGTTATTGATCGTTTCCCCTGCGGCGTGTTGCGTCCCCCGCAGATCGTCGTCACCGAAATTCCCGATCCACGCGCGACGGTCGACATTGCCGAGCATTGCTAGGCACGGAAGTGCCGTCAGTATATGAGAAGAGAAAAAAATAAAGAAGGATCACGGGGATGCCAGTGGAAGGGATTTGAATTGAAGCAGGGGATTATCCACGGTTACTCGCGTAGATCGGCTGGGCGTTCGCAACGTTGCCAGCTAGGGGAGACGAGATCGAGGGTGGCGGGGGACAGGAAACGAAGGCTATTCAAAAACGGCGCGCTGAATATCCGGCGTCGTACAACTTACAGAGGCTGTCGGTGCGACCCGGGACGGAGTGCATCCCGGGGACGGAAACCGAGACCGAGAGGGCTTCTTGATGCTTCAGCATCTGTCGGCGTCTCTGCCAAGTGAAGGTCCACGCGGCGATGATGGCGATCTGGGCGACGAGGAAGACGGTGCCGGCGACGATCGCCTCGCCCAAGTTGATGCACACGCCCATCGTGGAGGATATGTCCTCGCTCTCGACGAAAACGGTGTCCCTGGTCGCCGAGCTGGCGTTCGATGCCTTGCTATCGTGCTCGAATCCGAATTTGTCCGTGATCTGAATGGACTGCACCAGGAGGAGATCCTCGCGGCTCTGGGAGGAGGAGCCGGTCGAACGGCGACGGCGACGCCTGCCGAAGGAGATCACGGACCGTAGCTCGCCGGTCGCCTCTTCTTGGTCGCACTGTACTGGCTCGCAAGTGGGCATGCAGGGGGTGACCAGCGCGCGGAACTGCACCACCTCGGAGCTCGGGAATTTGAAGGCGTCGAAGTGGGACAGTAGAATCTGAAACAGAAAGGCGGGATGCTTGTGAACGTGACGGTGCAGAAATCAAATACCATGGCACGGGTCTGTTTAATTGACTTGCTGTGAGCGATACGAGTCTTTATCGGGATTGCCTATGGAAACAGAAGAAGCTGTCTTCCAATTTCAACTCGAAATTTTATTCAAAAATTGGGGTATATAAAATGGATATCTTTGATCTTGAGAGTCAATAAGTCAGCTCTGTATCACAAGTAACAAGAATTATGATGCCGTTTGCTAGCACCGAACAGAGGTATGAGGTTCAGCATAGCGCTTATCGCGGAATCTTTGAAACGAAAGCTAGATAGAGGAAGTTTGTACAATCAAGTATATCATCCCCTTAGTTCGCCGAATGGCGCAGTGGTTTTTGCGATATATTTCACGTTCTTCGGAGCGGAGGAGGGAATGCCTGCGCTATCTATCGAGAATTCATTACGAGGGCCGGGAGAACGATGGAACTAAGCAACAATCCTATGCCCCCGCGTGATTTGCAAGTCACGTGGGGAATTATTTCGCCCCGTTAGCCGGCATTAAGATAATACGCTCGCGTCAACCAGGAAAAACGCCAGCGATTGTGCGGAACAACTTCCTTGGAATCTAACAACTTCGAGATCGTTGCGTTCTTTTGTCCGACGAAGTTTACCGTTGCCAGAGACAACCTGGCTATCGTCGTAAGCCGCTCTCCGTGTTTACTTCTTTCCCTCTTTTCCTTTATTATACAGATAAATGCTTCCGCGGCTGAATGCAGCACAACGTCACACAATTTCCATGAATTCCCGGGCAGCGCAAGAAGCAAATTAAAGTACCATCAAGCGCGGATGTTAAGAGGGTAAAATTTGTATTTCATGGGGTTCTGAGGTATCACATTTTTCCTGCCTTTTCATCGAGTCGGACGCGGCGGGACAACAAGAAATGTAATCAGCAACTCGGCGCGGTTGTCGCGCGAGGGGAACAGGAGATTGGAGATTTTTTACTTTGACTGGTCCTAATTCACGGCGACATCCACGCGAGCCACCATTTTAAATTAGCGTCCCGTTAATTTTGCAATCTAACCGACACTGAGGAACCTACTTCCCTTTAGGAGAACACCGAAGAAGTGGAGGAACTATGTAAATACATCTCTTGTATCCTCCATCTTCAGAAACGTCATGCTGCATTAGCCACTTGAAGATCGATCTTCACGCGTCCGTTACGTGGATCTTCTTCAACATCACCCAGGATACGCTAGCAAAAGTATCTCTATAGACTCCTCAGAACTCAGAGTATTGAATCTATAAACCACTCAATTAGCCAAATAATCACCATTCACGCGTTACTTCCGCCTAGCCTCCACTCGCGCGCAGCAAGGCAACGCAGATCCTGAGCATCACCGAGCGCGCGCTGCTTCTTGCCCTCCGAAGCGGCCGCGCGTCAGCTTTTTGCCGTTCATCGGGTATGCCCGTGTAACAGCAATTACGCGGGATTATGAGGCGGCCAGTAGCTTGGCTATCACAGGCGCCATTAAGCTACACGCGCATCCCTCGTAATCTAAACGATCGCCACGAATCCTATCCCTTTACAGGTGACTTGCCTTCGGCTCGGCCCAAATTTCATTCCTCCTTCCGTTCGCGCAGTGTTAATCATTCCTTAGCCAGCCGCGAATGATGGCCTATCAGCGACCAGCATCTGGTGCTTGGGTTCTCTTTCGCTAAGCGCCTCAATCACAGCAGCTTCTGACAGCCCCGCGCAGGACACGATCCCTTTCCGCGTAACCGCGTTTCGTCCATCATTACTCCGCCTCCAACAGCGCGACCCGATAGAAAATCAATTCGACTCGCCCCTCCCTTACCCCTCCGCCCTCTTCGTCGGCGGTTCTTTTGACACTTCTTCATTGAACCGGGAAACGTGTCCGGATTCACGATGGGCTCCAGACACGGCGCGAGCTTTAAGCGGTACGCGCGCGTACGTCCTCGGAAACTGGTTTCCACGGCGCATTACCAAGTTCATCGTATTTACACACCGAGCACGTACATTATCGGGCTGGGCAGGGGCCTCGGGGAGGGAGCGGCGGCGGGGAGGGGGAGTAAGACATTAAAATATGCTTCATTCCGCGTACAGCTTCATTTAGCTGTTTCTTTGGCGGACGCGTCTGGCGGAACGAGCGGAACTTTATTAACTCCACGTCAGGCGAGCGCTGAGAAGCCGGCGGAGTAGGCGCGCAGGAGGGAGGACGGGTCGGCAAAACGCGGGGAAAGAAACGGCCGTCGTGTCCGCGGCATGCGGTGCGGGCTGTTTCTGCGTTCCCTTTCGAGTCGGAATAGAGAAACGCCGGGGAACGTGACATCGACGACGATTACGTTTGGCGCGGCGGTGGCGATGAACCGCCGCGGATGGTGGCAGACATCGCGCGATACCGAGACCGGCGGCGGGGCTGTTGCGCTGTGCCCAGGCTTCTGAGGTTCGTGATCTCGCTGAGATTAAAGGTCCGGGCACACGTATCAGTTCCCTGGCGCTTCGGCGCCGTCAATGGTCTCCTTGGTTCAGTGTCAGCGTCAGAGTGGAACGTATGATGAGAGAGGAGCGGAGTAGAGATGAGACAATCCACACGCGCGGCTGTGAATCGTCACGGGAGCGATATGTGTGCTCAGAGCTGAACCCCTTGAGGGGTCGCTAGTGTTACCGCCTGAACAGAAGACGATATTTGGGAGTTTTTTTTAAGAGGAAACCTTTTTAACGAACTTCAAAAAGGAGGAGGAACTCGTCACGTATATTTCATCATGTATGTGTGCATATATGTATGCTCATGCATAACTTCCGCATAGGTGCACCGATTTCGATGATTCTTTTTTTATTTGAAAGAGTATGAAGAGCCGGTGGTACGATGCTATTTTTTTTATTATTATCTAGATACTCTAGAATTATCTAGAATTCCAGTTTTTATGTATGTTCGCGCATAACTTTGTAACGCGTGGACCGATTTGGACGATTCTTTCGTTGTTATATGGAGTATGTTCCCCGATTGGTGATGATAAATGTTTTTTAACCGACCTCAAACAAAGGTCACTAAAAATTAAAAAATAATATACTTTTTAAAAAAACGTAAAACACCGACTGCAAAGGTGCGTTAAAAAGGATAATTTTTTTTTAAATCTTTATCAATTATAGTCCATTAGCACACCAACGCCCGGGCATAAAAGATCTAATCCACATTTTTTGCGAAATTGTGTTAATAGCAATAATGTATTTCCAATAGGCTGTACTAATCATATAAAATAGGAAAAATTAATTTCTCTTCAATGTGAATTTTGATGTGATGAAATTTGTAGTTGAAAAATAGTTGTGAAAAAAAGCGATTTTTTTTCTTAAAATTCTCAAAATTTTTAAATTTTAATACTAAGCCCTAAAAATTTACAGAAATATTGGCAAAGAGAAAGAATTTCCTGGGGTGCGGTGCACCCCGTGTGACCACGAAGGGTTAAGTTTCTATGCCTCTTCTAAAAGTAAAAAATGTCTACCTATTCTATGACTTTTTGGCTCTTCTTAAGTCCGGAGTTGCCGACTCCTGAACCAGTACCACCTTGCTTGCAAACGAAAACATTTATGAGGAAATCTTCCTCTCCTACTTCTCGCTGGGATAAATGAGTGAATAAGCGTAGGGATAAAAAGTTGACAGAAATGTGAATGCATTCGGTTCCAGTTCTTTAATATACCCCCAAAGTGGGTGCCATGTGTCATGAAACATCCTGTACACGCGCGCACACACCAGCTTCTGCATGCAGGCGCGTGTGAGGTGGCTGAGAAATGTTTCCAATTTCATTCAAACCGGTTGTGAAATGGGAAGAACCCCGCGCGCCGCGGCTTGGCTACGTGACAGGCATACCGGAAAACCCGACTTTTGGCAAATTCCTGGTTAGACGAGACGGATCCCTTTGCCAGCCCTTTCAGGCCCAGCCTGAATGTTCCTTCGGTGGTCGTTTTTCTTCCCATCCACTATCCGGGGCTAATAAAATTTCTGGCAGTGGCAAATGAGAATGGCGGTTGACGCACACAGCATCACAGAACGGCCACAAATTGAAGGAGCCTCCTGATATATTCCTCGCTCTGCGCCCAGTCAACACCACACGCGCGTTAATCCATTTACCAGAATCTTCATACTGCAGTCTCATTTTAAACGTCGGACATCGAGCGAGCACTTCACCTTTCGCCGAACTCTCCCGTTTCGTTGACGTTTTAACGAACAGTCGTAATAGGCGAGACCGCGTCGGCTCGTTCGCGCATGCCACGCACTCGCCAGGGAACACAAGCGAAAACGGGGCAGAGTAATTTTCATAGAAGGACTGTTTTTCTCCCGCGTCCCTGTTTTTTCTTCGATTCAACAGGTTCACGGGGGCCAAGAACGTATTCCGACGTCTGGCTAGTGAGAGATTCACCGCCCAGCAGTTCGCGACTTCCACAAACAGCTGTCAGGACGGTTTTGCTCACTGTTCCCCCTATTTGTCCATTCTTTCCTCCCGCTCTATTATCTTGCCAGCAAGTAATTCATTCGTCTTATCCGTTTGACCGTGCGCCTTTTGCGTGCTACCCTCCTGATTTATTGTTTCCACGTTTCAGCGTTCGTGTCGAGCCAATTCTCAAGTCCTAATTCCGCCGCCCCCCATCGCACAGCCGGCTGTTCATTAATTATCTTCTTTCCTCCGTCCAGGCCGGCGCCCCCGAATGCAACGGAAATTGTTAACGAGTAACTTTGCACCGCCCAGCGAAGCATGAGGAAGCCAGCAGGTTTATAGTCTGAGAAAGCCTGGCTAATGCCTCGTACGCGATAAGTGTGCGCTTCTTTGTACGCCCGATACAATAAGGCGCGATAACAAGCAGCACTTAACGCGACCAACGGTTTCCTGGGAGAAAGGGGACCGCATCCACGGCTGCCCGGATTGTCCGGGGCTATCCGGGTTGCAGGACGGTGTACTGTCTGTTTGGGGAGGCTTGCTAACATTTATTACGGCGTCATTAATGACGCAACAGCGGCGTCGTTCGTCACGGGCAAATGATCATCGATAACACGGATCGAGTGTATCCGACAGACGTTTTATCACTCCCGCCTCTCGACGGGGCGAGTACGCTCCGCGCGCATGAACGGCGGTCGTCCGCCGCGGCGCTGTCTCGTTGCTCGCGGTGCTTCTTCTGACTAGTCGCTTGTTCCGCGAATTGTAATTTCCTGTGTAGGAGCCGTGGCACGTACAAGGCGGCCGTTCGCGGATCCAGGGCCTCGTTACTCGGACGAGTCTCCGTGAGGAAATGGGGTTGGCTCGCGTGATCCGCGGGGGGATCGGCGCGGACGGATCGGGTTCTCTCGCGTGGCGGGGTGTCAGGGTGCACGGCGGCTCGGCGATACATCTCGGCGGGTCGCGTCTTTCCTGGATTAACCGGGTATAAATCTGCCCATTTCTTCAGCCGCCCGGACTGTTATTACTTTCTAATAAAGCGATATTGCCCCGCGCCGACGCCGCCGCGCTCCCAACGAGCAAATGATGTGGAACGACGAGTTAACGAGGCGGTATGCCTCTTGTTGTCCCCCTACCATCTCACCCCGCCGGGATTCTCTCGTCCCTGTCCGCCGCTATCGTAACGATCCGTTTGTTTTACTCGTCGACAGATGAAGCGTATCAACGCCGCGCGCGGCGGCGTGCCACGGACGTTGAACTTCGAATGTGCCGGACGAGTTCTCAGGACTTCGAGCCTAGCCTGGCCTGATGATGCGGGGGCGTGTAATTAGTCGTGGAGCCGGGCTTCCAGGAAAGGCCTGGACTAGGTAACATCAGTCACATCGTAGCGTGCGCGCTCTACGTAGTCGTTGCCTTCAGAAATGATGATCGGGTACTTATCATCCGGGCAGATCTTGCCCGTGAGAAGTCCATTTTAGGGGACGTGCATGGATCGAGGCTGGGACACTTGGAATCGATGGAATGCTTGATTAAACCTCTGTAATCACACCTTCTTATAATCACAAATTGGTCACATGGGGTTCACTGCACCCCAGCGTCATTCTTGAGTTACCATTTCAGTATTTCGTAATCCTTTAACTTTTCAGCGATAATTGTATACTCGTGCTCTGATAGTGTTTTTCTAGAAATGTCAATTTTGATACGATACGATTCGTATGTTGGCGATATTTTTATTTCTTTCTTTCGATACACCGCGTGTGGCCACGCAGGGTTAAATTTAATCGAAGAGTTCGATCTTTAGCTGAGCTGTTTTGGACATCAAGTGTCGGCGACAGCTTGAATTAATTTCACGCTTTCTTGTGTGGTACACGCGGAAGAGATGGAGTCATTACTAGTCGATTGATCTCGCGCATAGTGGGGGGCAAGTCGTGTGTCATCGTTCGCCGGTGAATCTTGATGAGTAAAACGAATCGTCGTCATGTTTCATCCGACGGACAGCGCGGAACGATGATTTATTCGTTTTCGTTCGTTGACCGTAACTTGTGTACACGCCACGTGGTAGCCTGTGTATTGATATTTTAATTCCCTTCAAATGGCGCGCCGCGCGCACTTTGTACTACTGGGGTGTAATTCAGCCACGGAAATTACAGCTCAAAGGCGGCTCTGTTGCTTGAGAAAGAATTCGATAAATAACACGATTCACGTTTCCGATGAATACGCATGTAATGGATACGTTTTCATAGAGCTAGTTTGACACGAGTGTTTGTTCCTTTTATAAGGACACGCGTTACATTCAATTAGCTTGTTCTTGAAACGAACGTTTGAGAACTAGGCGGGCATTAAGAAGATAAAGAGTGAGAAATAATCGAATTACAACTCTCTGTGGCACTTTGATTATGCTTAGCGCTTCCTATTTTCTTCTTCTCCACAAACAGAGATCAAGATGAAAGGGTCTCTGTGGTACCTCGTAAGTGATATTGCATTAAACTGTAACCAGAACACATGGATCGAGGTGGCCCGAGGGAATTTTATTTACGCTGCGGCCATCTTGAAGTCGCCTTTGCACCTACGTTAGCTGCTTAAAAATTTTTGGTATCCCTGTACTCTCGGGTAAAAAGTGTCGCTACAGAAAAGTCTTCGGGACTATTAATACTGACTGAACCGGATAAAAAATACTTAGTCAACGTAGGTCGAAGAATTAACTTCCTAATAGTTTAGAAGGAATTTTCGATTTTGGAGGAATTAAAATAAAAACATTATGAAATTGTATTGCGAATAAATCGATATAATTAACAATCGTACCGTGTCTATCTTACGATCAGTAATTATTGTAATATAATTTTATTATATTATCGAAAGTGATATTATATTTCAGACGCTAAAGCTACAAATGATTAAACTGAAAGTCAGTTCTAACTCTGTCAGGGTTGATTTATCGATCTATATACCGACTAAGCGTCTTTTACTGTACACCTCCTAATTTTTGAAATTTTTTTCTGATAAAATGTATATAAAAATTATCCTCGTATTGGAAGGAAAAATGATATCATTATTTCCCTGATTACGAATCGACAACAAACTGTACGTTACGCGCAGATAATGACCAGCTGTCGGAGGGAAAGCACGACTCTCCGTCAATACATCATGGTGCGTCATCGCTAAGACGGCGGTGCACGAGGGACGCGACCTATTACGATGTGAGAAAATTGCTTGCCGTCGAAAAATCTGTCCAAGTGATTGATTAGCATGAAGTTGGGCCCGACCGCTTGACTCGCGGCTTCTCCTCGCGCTCTTTCCCTTTCTTCCGCCCGCGCACGTGAATGTAAAACAACGTCACGCGCGTTCCCATAATGATTGCCGACCACGTATCAACGTAATAGGTGTCAGTCACCTGTATTAGCAGCGACGATCACGATTACGCTGTGTTTACCGAATTAGAAACGCTCTTTACCCTTCTTTGCGTCATTAACATCGAGAGGCTCGCGTAGGAGGCGTCGCAGCCGTCTCGGGGCGAACGTGGGTAACAAATAGTCCGTGCCGCGACAGCTGTGGCCCCCTATATTCGCGTCCGCCTTGCAAGGGGTCCACACGTACTGCGCCAGAGAACCGAAAACCGTGCACTCCATATTCGGTGATTCGCTTTGACTTTCCAAAAGTTTCCGAAAGCCGTGTTTTCTCTGCTGAGATTCAAGGGGTTACGTACCCTTGACAGGTCGGAAAATAGAGTCACCTTTACGATTTTTTTTTTCATACAAAGGAACGTCATATTTAAAAATCAGGATATACACTTTCTTATGCATAGATTAAGCTGTATTCTTTTCAGAAATAAATTTGATATGTTAAGAAATGGCGCCGTAGCAGCCCCTTCTCCTAAAGCCTCTTCATATTTGTGGCGCCAAAAATATCTCAGAGATTACTGGACCGATTTGAATAAAATTTTGCGAGAATATTCTTAGGGCTATAATCTGCTACTTGTCGAGGCGATTTTTTTATTACTATCGCGTTTTGTTTTTTATTAAGAAAAGAAGCTGAAAACTTAAGTGGAAAATCGCATTCTCGACTTTGAGTAGGTGGCATTTTTCAAAAAATAAATTTCCTCAAAATCGGCGCCGATTTTAACGTGCCAAGATGCACTTCGATCGAAGTCGAGGGACGTTTTCTAATACAGATTCCCGCGGCAATAAAGAATTCGTATCGCTGCACGGTCTACTTGGTAGAAACTCAGCTGCACACATATGAATTCGACGTTCGCGTTGCCCAGTGGGGATTGTAAATAGTAGATGGTAAGCTGTAACTTACCTTGCCAGTGGTAGCCGACTTGTAGAGCGGGCCCATGATGATATGATCGGTGGGGCAGCCGTCCGAGTCGATCAGGACTATCTCGCTGGAGTCGACGCCGTCCATGGCCACCAGCTCTCGCACGAAGATCTCGTACGGGCTGTTCGGGTCGAGGATCTCGAACTTGAGGGCCAACGGATCGCCGACTTCGGCGGACGGGATGCCTTCGTTTCCGCTACGATCGGTGATCTTCATGGCGACGTTCGGGGAGTCGACGATCACTTCCTCGGACAGGGCCGGCGTTATGTCGCCGTGCACGCCCAGGTCGACCTCGTTCGACACCGTTTTGTTTGTCAGATCGTATTGGCAGGTGACAGCCAGGCCGAGGTCGGAGCTGGTCACGATGGTGTCGTGGTGTTGGATGACAACGTCGTTCAGATAACGGCCCAGACCCTGCTGTCTGATGTTGCACTCCAAATCGTCGTAGGCCATTCGTAGCTCGAACTCCAAGGCGCCCTTCACGTCCTGCACGCACGAGTTCGGCGCCCCTTTCACGTAAACTTTGCCATAGAACAGCTTGCTGGTTTGGATTCTCGTCACCATATCGCCGGCACGGCAGTCGATGGTGACGTTGTAGCAGGAGCTCAGCTCGTACGTTGATCCCTCTGGTACGTCGAGATAGGGTTCCTGAAGTCAACCAAGTGTTTCGTGTATTGCTACGTGCCGTTCGTGCAAGCTTTCTAAACTAATATATTAATAAATTCTGGGGTCTCGACTGAACCACAAGTAGTTTCAGATTGTTTATGAAAGGGAAAGTTAATCAGCAAGGCTCTCGTTTATTTATTTTTTTTTCGGATACCTAATCGAGGGAAGTTTAATTGGTTGCTCAAGTGATATGGACACGTGCGTAAGCTCTTTTTCAAAATAATAGAATCCAGCCTTTTCTGCTGAAACATTTATCGAAGCGGTAGGAATCTATGTTAATAAAATAGAATACCCTTTTTGTAAGTTTTCGTCAGATTTTCTGTTTCTCTGTTTAACCGCCAATTATCCTGCCAATTATCACCGACCCTTTTTTACTATTGGCAATTTTAACTTGGAAATGTTCCTAACCATAGCCTTTTGTTAAAGTATTTTTTTTTTTCATAAATTGCAAGCATGATATTGAATTTCCAGTGGAGTCTGAAATAATCCCGCATGTAAAATTCCGCCGAAACAAAATCGTTTTAATAAATGTGAGTGACGTTGTCATTTGCGCGCTGCACGTGAAAGTAAAATAAATACGGAGGTTATGAAACAATTATAAACCTTTACGCTGCAATACTAATCTTCGAATCTAGTTTCTGTCGCTTGTGAAAGGTTTCGCTGTTAA
Source organism: Andrena fulva (assembly GCA_946251845.1). Classification (NCBI taxonomy): domain Eukaryota; kingdom Metazoa; phylum Arthropoda; class Insecta; order Hymenoptera; family Andrenidae; genus Andrena; species Andrena fulva. Next base: position 50,349,428 of record OX276329.1, on the reverse strand, counting down.
ACTGAAGTGGATATTTGTTACACTAATCCTCAGTCGTTAAACGTGAATACAGGATATTGATAAAAATTGACACTATACGAGGTTTAACGAAACTACCACCACCAATATTGCCACGTGTCTGTGAACAACAGATCCACACAAAAATATGGTCGGCTCGATAACGATAATCCGTTCTGTTTCGTGTCCGTATTAATCTAAAACAATGATATAAAATTTCAGATATCGAGGAAACTGGTGTTTTAAATAGGGAATCCGAAATTTTGGTCGATACTGCTAAAAATCGATAGTCCTCCGCGATGATAGGAATTATTCGCGCGCGGTACGCAGCCAATAACCATCAGCATTTTCCATCGCATTCAGTGCTTTATATTGCACATAGATTCGTTCAAGCACCGCGGGTACTATTATCAGACCGCGCTTGCAACACTAACAAGTAATCCTGTACTTTTGCATATGTTTTTGCCTAATTTAAGAATCCAGTGCACAGAAATGGCATTTGTTATATGTTTTGTTTAATGGAAATGAAAAAAGTGCTTCGAGCATGAAGGAAACTGCAGCCTGGCTCTCATTATTATCTGCGTATTTGGTACAAAACAAGAAAAGTCTTTTACGTGAATATTTTTAGCTAACCATTATTTTCGAAATCATAAGAAAATTTTCGAGGTACGTTAAAATGGAAAATTTTAGAATTTTAATTAGGAAAACTTCCTTTACATTAATATCTCACAATTTTCGAATGCTCGATTTTTATCATTTATCGAAGTAGGTACATAAAATGTTACATTGTAAAAATCTAAATAAAATGGTAAAATTCTAAAATTCTAAAAATCTGAAATTTTAATGTACAGAAAATTTTCTTAATTAAATTTTAAATAATTAAGTTACTATTACCTCACTAATATTATATTAATTGTTATATTACAAAATATCAGATACCAATGATTCGAGAAACAACTCCTGGCGGTTCAAAAATTGACACAAAAAGCTGCCTTCCATTCCTTCCTGCCCAGTTTAGGTACATTGCCGCCCCGAAATATATTAGGTCGGTGGGAAAGTTCGTTCGCTCACTGTCACGTGATATTATGTGCACGGAAATGTATTTTCGCACGTTTATATTTTCAATTTGAATAACGCCTTTGGTTCAATAAAGCGGAGAACATTTTGCGCCGACCTAATACAACTTCCAATCGTCCTTCGCCGTGATAACATATTCCGCGAGGCTGCAGCTCGCCGTTCCCGTTTAAATAGCGGGGGATTTCGACTGCCGTTCCAACTCATCTGGCTGAAAAAGCTCCTCCGGGTGATCAAGACGCGGTCGAACAGAAACGCGAGAAGAATCGCGACGGGGTATGAGATGTAGGAAGTACAAGTGATTCAGTTCGACGTGAAACGCTGGGGGGAGATAGAGTGAACTGATTCTTCAACAGGTTGGCGAGAAGAAAAGTCTTTGTCTTGACTTTCTCGGGGCACCGGGGGTACCGTTCTCTCTCGTATGCACGAGCCGGAGAGCCCGGCCACAGGCCCGATAGGGTAAGCATCTGCGATGGAAACTCGATTTTCCACGAATGCGCTCACGGCGAATTGTTCGACCCGGGGGGTTGGTGTGCACGTGTGCGATGTAATCACGTTTACAGAAAATCCCTATCGGCCCTTTCAACAGTACGTGGCCGGAGTGGAACGTGTGAAATGTGCGGTCTACGATTTCTAAGCGAATTCCACGAGCCGGGATTGACGTCAAATTGTTTTACTTCGCGCGCCGACTGAATTAAAGTAACTTCACCCGGCCACATTTAAACCGCGCTCCAAAATCCTTTCCCACCATTTCGATTAAACACTTTTGATAAATATTCCGTTAAACAAACGGCCGTCTCTTTCCCGCGAATGGAATGGGATCGGGCGACGTAATCGATTTGAAACTTTAATTTATGGGAAATTCAATTACTATTTCTGGAATTATTTTGCTAATGTTTATGAACAATCGGGGAAAAATTGTGGAGCTACGTGTATTGGATTCTTCGCAAAGTGCAGAAGAAAGTGTTCAAGAGGAAGTTGTGAGATGCAGTCGTTGTTCCCGAAGAATGATTTAAAAGAGATTGCAATAGGGGTTTACAAGCAAATACAGAATACAGAATAATTGTACGATGGGGAGTTAAGGAAGGTGGAAGAATCTCGATTGCAAGATTTGTGACGGGTAAGGGTATTTTTCACTTGTACGATTCTCCTCATTTTCGTTTCTAAGGGTAGTTTGGACAGCGCCTATTTACACCTATTTCACTAATAACAATAATTAAAAGGACGAACATGGAAAGTAAAATTCAGTCTCATCATCCTCCCCTGATCAGCATTTTCCCCACACTTTATTGCACTGTAAACTGAATCGCTCGGATTCTACCTTATCGCCGCGTAGTGTTTTAAACGAAAGGGGAAAATCGATCGCAAAGCAATCTGGGGTTTTAATTGAAAGCTCTTATATTACTGACTCATTTCTTACCTGAATATCAGACAGAGTGGCTCTGGAGTGATGGCTAAGACGGCACACCATGTCGCCAGTATCACCGTAGTCGTAGGAATGGCAACGGAATGGGGAATTAAGGCAAAGCTCTCGGCATTCTTCGGCGGTTCCAACGTCCTGGTACACCGAGTCCACTGTCTTCAAAATACGGCCAGCGAGTTTCTTGAATTCGCAGAGCTTCACGGGCTCGTCCACGCAGTGATTCTCCAGATAATCGAAACTCTTAGCAACTTGGAAAGCGTTCGATCCAGCGACGGTCAGTCGGTCCATGTCTGAAAGCTCGCACTGCTTCGTCGCGTTTGCGTAGTTGGCAGATCTGAAACAGAAATGGGGCATTTCTTGTTAAAGATTTTGCTAGTCGTTGGTTCGCGTGATTCTTGTAGAAATAAATATTGTAGGTGTGGAATAATTTGAGTAATTTTAGTTGAAATTAACTTCGATTTTTTTGGATTTTGTAAAGATTTTTGTCAAATTTTAATAAATTTATTTGAAATCAACTTCGATTTTTTGGAGTTTGTTGAGTATTTTTGTTGGAGGATCTACATTTGGGTAAATATAGATGAAACTAACTTCAATTTTCTTGTATTTTGAAAAAAAATTTAGTTGGAGGAGTCAAATTTTAATATATTTATTTGAAACCAACTTCGATTTTTCTGGACTATGTTAAGTTTTTTTGATAGAGGAGCTGAATTTGAGTAATTTTAGTTGAAATTATCTTCAATTTTTTTGGATTTTGTAAAGATTTTTGTCCAATTTTAATAAATTTATTTGAAATCAACTTCGATTTTTTGGAGTTTGTTGAGTATTTTTGTTGGAGGATCTACATTTGGGTAAATTTAGATGAAACTAACTTCAATTTTCTTGTATTTTGAAAAAAAATTTAGTTGGAGGAGTCAAATTTTAATATATTTATTTGAAACCAACTTCGATTTTTCTGGACAATGTTAAGTTTTTTTGATAGAGGAGCTGAATTTGAGTAATTTTAGTTGAAATTATCTTCAATTTTTTTTGGATTTTGTAAAGATTTTTGTCAAATTTTAATAAATTTATTTGAAATCAACTTCGATTTTTTGGAGTTTGTTGAGTATTTTTGTTGGAGGATCTACATTTGGGTAAATTTAGATGAAACTAACTTCAATTTTCTTGGATTTGAAAAAATTTTTAGTTGGAGGATTCAATTTTTAATAAAATTTGAAACCAACTTCGATTTTTTTGGATTTTGTTGAACATTTGTGTTGGAGGTGCTAAATTTGGGTAAATTTAGATGTCACTAATTTCTATTTCTTTTGGATTTTGTAATGATTTTTAGGCAAATTTTAATAAATTTATTTGACATCATCTTCGATTGTTTTGGATTTTGTTGAGTATTTTTGTTCCTCAGCTTCCTCGGATCAGTTTAAGTAGTTTCCAGTTAACATAGCGCGTTAACAATGGAGAATTATTTCTCAAAATCGCCTGTTTCGAGAACAAAGCGTGCCTTGTTAAGTCCGCTACAAGTCAGGTTGCGCTCTATGTATTTACACACTTAACCCGTAAAACACTTTTGAAAAATGCCCCTCAACTTCGCGCAACAACGTTGTTCACAACTCTTCGCGCGCTATCAGTGGTTTATAAAACGAAACACCGAGGCTCCGAAAAATCGAGTGCCCTCGATCATGCTGGCATCGGTGTGGCGACGCGCTGATAAAATCGGAGCGGCCAATTTTTTTCCACGCGTGTACGTGCCGCCGCTCTGTAAAGTACTAGGCGTAAACCTGTCGACGATTCGTTATTGCAATAAGTTAATGGCTGTCACAGAGATATTTTTAGTTCCATGCCCCAAATGAAATGTTGCGCGGAGTCGCCGATTAAATTGGACCTGTTGCGCCGCGCCCCAGCTGAATGACTAGCATCATCCAGCGACTATCAAGGTATTGTAACGGCGCACTATAGCGTATCGCGGATGATGCAGGGGCCGAATTTCTGGATTTCAATGAAACAGTCCGCGAATATATTAAGTTCCAGCAGTGCCGCATAAAGAAGGATCAACTGGTTCCAACTTGAATCCGGGTCAGAAATTGTAATGGGCGCCGGGTAATGGATTTCCGCGGAGCTACGTGCTGCATGTTGCCAAATATCGCTGGACCGCAAATTGCACCCAGCTCCTCGCGTATTTATCACTAACTACGGAAGTGTTCAGCAGAGAACTCGTACGACTACACGCCTTTAACAGCGAACTACACAACCCTCCAACACAATCTTGCTACTCCTCTTGGCAACGGAGGTCAACGCTTTTCACTGCTTTGTCCTTTTCAGAAGATACCAGCTATTCTAATCCTGCTATGAGCACACTGACGATGACGTTAGTTATCTTTGGGCAACAACTTGCCCGTTCTTTTTGGAAAATTCAGCTTGACACTTTTTAATTCGTCGTTCCTTTGCGTCAACATAATTCTTTAAGTTTGACGTGGGAACGCTGGCAATAAGTTACTCTTTTCACCCCAGAGGACTGTTCGCGAACTTGTTAGGAGAAATCTTTGCAAATCATTACGTCTAACATATTAATTTCGAAGTGCCAGAAATCAAATTCCTATACCTACTATAGGGTTTTCGGCATTTAACTTTGGCACTTGCAGTGTCCTCTGCAAGGTCCTTTCAGTTACTATGGCTCGCTTAAGATCATCACCAGCACTTTTACCACAAACTGTATCTCAAGACGTTTGCTTCTCTACTTTTAATCAGACGAAACAAAGACGCCGCATTTCAAGCAGCTGGCTTCCCAGGTGAAGCGCTCGACAGTAGAGCAAGCTATAGACAGCGAGGCACAAAACAAGCAACGTCTTCGAGCTTTTTATCCCCGCGCGTTCTCAGCTAGGCGCCTCGGGTTAAAAGCAATTACGTTCAACGCATAGTTTATTGCATCGTAATCGTTAGCCGAAGCGAAACGGGACTAAGCGCGGATCGAGTGTGAAGATACCAATTTACTGACGTTTACCACGAAGTCCACCGAACAGTTCTTCATCGTCCCCTTCGCGCTTTCTTCGGCCAATCCTCCGTGTCCACATTCGCCGAAGATAATGCCGCACGGTCCGCCCGGAAATAGGAGCGCTTCATCGTTGTTTGCTCATTCGCATTTCGCTTTTTGTCCCTGCCGCTGGGCGCAAACACGTCAAGCATCGCGATATTTTGCGTGTTTACATGGCTTCGCCAGGTAATAGGGGTACAGATAGAACCGTTCTATGTGGGCATCCATGAATGCAAATTGTGGAGGGAGACGGCGGCGATGGGTTTTTGTCTCGCCCAGCAAGCCGTAATCTTTCCCGCAAGAACGTCAACCCGTTTCCAGCGTGTCCCAATTTATACGCATCTATCCCTCTTTCGCTGCGCACTTTTTATCGATGAGGAAGAACCGTACTCGAAGGGTGGCCGGGAAGACAGCTACCGAAGCTTCATTGTGAAATGTTCTTTCTAGAAACAGATCTCGGTAGTGTAGGGTTCATAGGTTAGGAGACGGACGGGCGGCCTGTGGTGTAAGTGAGGCCCAGGTCCATAGGTGGCGCGCGCCCGTTAAGAGGAGCTCATTGAGCAGAGTCCTCGGGGAAGCCGCAGTGGGGGAATCGGTTAGGCGGCTGGCCAGCACGCGGAAGGCCCGGGTTCGAGTCCCGGTGAGCGGCTTCACTTTTTTTCCGTCTCCTACAGTAGCCTCTTAACGCTGTACGTTTCATTAAAGAGGAAACATTAGCTTCGATCTGTCAGTAATTCGTTTCATCGATATCAATCTCTAGGTCACTCGCTGAAGCATTCCACGCCGCGTACAAAGCCACACTCGCGAGTTTGCCAGCGGCAACTACGGCGAAGTAATATCTCTACCCGTGGCAGAAGAGAATTGTTGCTGTTCTGCAAATATTTATCACGAACACATCTTCAGGTGTATATAAATATTGGTAGTGTGCGTTACAATATCGCGCGGCAAATGTTTGCGTTCGGATTCGTCCGTACCGTGGTTCCGGTGCAGTCTCCTCTGGGTGCGTTCCGATTTTCGCAGTGAGTGCATGAAATTGGTGGCATCGTACGATTCCCTAGAATTCCTCTCACTTTCCACCAATACGATGCTACTTCCGGTGCAGCGAGCGTGCAGCAAACGCAGAATTTCGGAGGTGAAGCAGTCACTGCGCGCGCGCATGCGTATTTGTTTTTCCAATCTTTGATTATTTGAATTTCTCTATTGGAAATAGCTGATACAATTTAATGAAAAGTAATAAAAACAATTAATTCTCTCATGATTACAATGCCACTTTTTTACGTTATTATTTTGAAGAACTTCATGTGATGTTTTTTTTTTAATACAAATGTATAATTACATACTTATTATCGAATATCCCGGAATAACCTCCATAATGTTCTCCATAATCTGTCAATTTTTAGGCAAACATAATCTGTCCGAGTGTTTTGTTTACAATTAATGATATGTATATTAATTATGATTCTAAATGGCAAGTTAACCCTCTAGGGACGGGGATGTTTTAAACTTAACGTAGAATTTTTTTGAGCGTTAAAATAGTCTATTTTATACTTCGGATTTGGAAGCTACTCGTTAATTTTTTTTTTTTAATTTTTGTTTTTTTTTAATTTGTTTATAACAAAAAAAAAGTTTAATTTCGGGTTCTGATGGTACAACGGTTTCTTCTCTGCCTACTAAAGGTCACTATACCTATCAAATCTCGATCTTATTGATGGAACGTAAATAAAAATGTGTTAATCTGAATGGGACTCTGGAGTCCCACTCGTCCCTAGAGGGTTAATATCATCTTCATTTTCGCTTTCATCAGACGAATCACAAGCTGCTGATTTCATTATCACTATTATTTAATAGTATCGAGGTTATTGTAAACAACGTTTCTTTTTCCATAGTAGCATTTTTAAATTTCAAGACCGCATGAACCGCTGCCATTTCTGCACTCACTGCGAAAATCGGAACGCACCCTCAGCCGGAATTTCACACTTTAGCGATCGCTGGTGCACGAAATCAATGACGTTTAAAACTCTCCGCGGTCACGTCAAGAGCAAATTTTCGAGTCCAAAGTCGCGGCTTCACGGCTTCCAAGGGGGATTTGTCGCAAAAAGAAATTATCGATTTTTCCTCTGAAATTAAATTTCCGCGGGATGTAATTTTCCACAAGAAAGCTGAATTTAATTTCAAATAAACGAATCCAATGACCGTAAACAATTACAGCGAATTTCAGTAGACAGGTTCCAATCTAAAACAATGCGTTCCGTGATTAAAGCTGTTCCCGCGAGTATCTCTTATTCATCACGTCCACTCTGAACTGACTCTCCGGTTCGCACGGTACTTTTAATTAATCCCAATCGCGAGTTTCGAAGGTGCTGAAAACCCCCGGGCTTCCTATTTTCTCAGCGAAAGAATAGCAGATAAAATAAAGCGCGCCGAGGAACGGGGGAGGAAGTGAAAACTTCCATCAAGAGGGGCTCAGGTGTCGAACCACTATCATCATCTAACTGAAGTTTGCCCCCAGCCGTTAGTACCGCCCCCTGCGCCTCGCCAGCGCCAGGCTAGGAGACTTAAAGCGAGCAGCAGGGGTGCCAAATTTATTCCACGTCGCTCCATCGATTTTGAATTATATTGCCTTAAGACCTGAATAATATTCATGGCTGGCGCGTTATGATTTCAATATTCTCGGGGTTTTCGTCGAACGAAACCTCCAGTCGAAAAATCGCTGCCCTCCCCCCCCCCCCCCCCCCCCGTCCTCGCCCCATCATGCGGTTGGCCGCGATAAACGCCCCCATTCAGCTGAACGTATAATCGAATCGCCTGCGGTTCCCGCGATTATCATGCACCCCTTTTTTATCGTGCTTGCCAGTGACGCAGTCCCTATCGAATCCATGATCGGTGTCTTGGGCCGAGTGACTCTGCTCCGTAATCTGTGCTGAAGCGCCAATGAAATTTACGGGGCTGGTTGTTTGGTAAATAGAACGCCAGTGGAGCTACAAAATCGACCGATTGCAATTGAATACGGTGCTGGATAGGAACACGTTTCGACGAGCACGGTAGAAGTGCAAGTCAGGGAACCGAACCCTTACCCGTACCCGGTTCGGTACGCCGTATCGGCGACTAACCCGCCTAACCGGGTAACAGAATCATCTGTAACCCGAGTAACCGGGTTAACCGGGTTAATGCGGTTACAGTAATACGGTGAAAACCATAGTTGAGGCAGTGAGAGCAACAATGGACTAACCCACATTTTTTTCGAAATGTTTTCCCGTTGATAATCATACCAAATGTCATGTAAATCGGACTATTATTAACGAAATTAGCTTCAGGTTATGGAAATGAATTTTGCATGGAATTTCCTTCATTCTTTCCCGAATTACGTCGTCCTTGGTGTCAGTTTCATCGGCGAAACATAAGGAATCATTTGGCGTCGTTTTCGCAAAGATCTGATCAGAAATGCGGAAGTCGAAGATTTCTCACTTCTTAATAGGCACTCCAACCCCTTCGAGGGTCGAAAGCCATAAAATTCGGTGAGGCACTGCGGGTGCTTGTCCTCGGTACGGGGTACCAGGCCGCATCCATTGTCGGGCGTAGCTTCAGAATCACCCTGTATTGCCTGTTGTAGGCGCTTGGCGCTCGGAAGACGGCCTAATGGTGCGAGAATTGGCCCATAGGTGGCGTCTGTTAAAGTAGGAGTTCGGGACTAAGAGATCGGGGGAAGCCGCAGTGGCGGAATCGGTAAGGCGGCTGGCCAGCACGCGGATGGCCCGGGTTCGAGTCCCGGCGAGTGGCTTTCCTTTTTTCCGGCTCCTACAGTTCAGAAGTGGGATCGACAGCGTTCCGGCGTTTTGATATTGTATTGTTTGAGGTTGCCTCCTCGTGCTGACGTGTCCGGTTCCGTATCGTTTAGGAATTTTGAGGAACGCGGCCGGGGACGGCCGCAATTGTCAGAATGGCCGAGCTGTAGGCGCTTGGCGCTCGGAAGACGGCCTAATGGTGCGAGAATTGGCCCATAGGTGGCGTCTGTTAAAGTAGGAGTTCGGGACTAAGAGATCGGGGGAAGCCGCAGTGGCGGAATCGGTAAGGCGGCTGGCCAGCACGCGGATGGCCCGGGTTCGAGTCCCGGCGAGTGGCTTTCCTTTTTCCGGCTCCTACACTGTAGATTCACATATCACTGACTTGCCTTAAGTGACTGTCTTATTTCACTAGTAACCGGCTCGTAGCGGGTTAACCCGGTTACTTCGGTTTCTTCTAGAATTTAAGAACCGTTCCCTCGCGGTTAGTATGGGTTACAGAAACCTTCCTTGGTTAACCGGGTAAGGGTTAGGGTTACTAGGTGGTTCGGATCCCTGCTGCAAGTTGAACGAGTCCTGTATCCACAAATCGAAGTTCAATGTGATTTCGGAATTGTAATTAGCTGAGCCGTAGAATTAACCGTGAAGAATTTTCTGTTTCACACCAGAACTTGGAATATTCAGCGAGTTTCGAGACGAGAAGTCGTGATAATGGCAGAACTTAAAACGGCCTCTCGTCTTGGGATTAATCTTGTCTTATCGCGCCGCCTCTCATTGGAAGATGTTCTTGCGCTTGCATTTAGTAGATGCGTAAGTCCGCGGGGCTACGAAGAAGCCCGCGAAGACTTGTATTTCTTTGCGGCGAGCTTAATGGAGGGTTCGCAGGAGGACGGTTATTAAAAGTAACGCGACATCTCTGCGAGGGGATTCGTTAAATATTCTGGAAAGTGGCATTCCGGAGGCTGCGGCTTCGTATCTGGCTAACAGCTCGTTCGTTAAATCCAAATGTTTTCCACCGAATTGTTCGGGATTCGAGTAATTGGCCGACGATATGCGCGCTCCAGCCGCCTTTATTATTCATCGCGCGGCTCGGGAAATCGCTTTTATCGCGAATTATTTTTATCCGATTTGCTGATCCTGCCCGCGATTGTGCCGCGACAAGATTAACGCGCGCGGCTACGTGTCGCCCGATCACCATCGATCTCTAATAGGGCCGTCCGCCGATATTTCTCGCTTGAATTATTGCTTCGACTGTTACGGTTATCGACGCTGCGAGCGAATCAAGGGGCCAATTGTGCCTGCCTTTTTCTCGCCGCGGCGTGCATGCATTAATATTTCCGTTTAAACTTCTTTTATATCTGGCACTTTTCTTTCGTGGATCATGCAGCTGTTAATTTCTTTCGCTTGGACTATCACTTCGACGATGAAGTGGCTGATGTGTTTCAACCATACACAGTTGTGTATGTTGTTTGTTTGTAGTCGGTTCACGCGTTGTCAGTTTATTACAGTTTTTTTTTTGTGTTTTCGGTACTAATAGTAACTTTTCTCTTTCTACTTCAATCTTTTCTACCGAACAGACAGATAAATTTATGTAAATTAATATTACCACGTTTGAATCAGTGTTCCTTTAGCTACAGATTCGTACCAAGAACATAAGAATACACCAAACTGGTATGAACTTATACACAATGGTGTCAACCGGGGCAAGTTGTTACACAAGACAAGGGGCATGTTGTTACACAAGACAAGGGGCATGTTGTTACATACGAAAAGGCTCTTACATTCAAAGAAAGGCTCCACAAAGTGGATTCAGTGCATAAAGTGAAAAAGTGGGCACATAAGAAGTGTGCAAAGCCTAAAAATCACTTTTATGTGTGCATTAATTGCGAGTCCCCGTATGAAACGGACGACGATAATTAGTGCAACTGATTTCAGTAGTTTTTTATTATTTTTAAAATAGATTTTTTATTCTATATTTATTATAATAGATTCTTACCATTAATAAATTTACTTTTGTCCAAGAAAATATAATTATATTACTCATAATAAGCCTCGTTTCGTAAAATTTAATCCTGTAACAACTTGCCCCGTATTGTGTAACAACTAGCCCCTACTCGGGGCACGTTGATACAACATGTCTCGACTTTCAAAATGGCTTGTTTCAAAGTCATGGTTTTCGTTTAATTACATGCGATAGCGGTCATCGGTAGAGGAAATAACGTACTTTAAGTGAGAGTCATTGATAGTATTGAATATGGAATGTAAAAAAAATGAAAAATAAAAAACTGAAAAATGTAACAACTAGCCCCGGTCTCCCCTGCTTCGCGAGACACGTGACATTTTACGCCGTTATTTTTTGGCAACAGAGTAAAAAATGTTGAAGGATTTATAAATAAGTGAAGCGGTTGACTTGGGTTCAAGAATTAACTATAAAAGTAATTCACGATTTTTTGTTCCACCAACGAGTGCCTCGCCTCCAATTATATGCCACCCGCGATGGTGAGAGATTAAGGGGTTAGGCCACCTTGGACGGAGCAAAATTGCAGTCATTTTCGGCATTTTTTTTTAGGAAGATAATAAAATAAACAGAAAATTTAATATGAAGCCTGTTATTATACAACTCTCGCCGAAAAAAAAAACGTATTTTTTTTCTTACAAAATGGCGGCGGTAGAGCCGTGATACGCAAGATCTTGTGGAGCGACGTTTTCCACGGTGTTCAATCTCACGGCTATACCGTTTGACATAGAACAAAACACCACAAAGCTTTATTTTCTGCATGCCTAAAACTATGGAAATACGTAGCGGTTTTGCGATATCTTGAATATGTTCTGTGCAATTGACACTTTTGTAAAAAAAAAATGCACTTTTTCTCTCCATGGTCACCATTTCGAGACAAATTAATGTTTCTGGATTTCCCTACGTACTTCCATAGTTTTAGGCATGCAGAAAATAAAGCTTTTTGGTTTTTTGTTCTAAGTCAAACGGTATAGCCGTGAGATTGAACACCGTGGAAAACGTCGCTCCACAAGATCTTGCGTATCACGGCTCTACCGCCGCCATTTTGTAAGAAAATAAAATACGATTTTTTTCCGGCGAGAGTTGTATAATAACAGGCTTCATATTAAATTTTCTGTTTATTTTATTATCTTGCTAAAAAAAATGCCGAAAATGAATGCAATTTTGCTCCGTCCAAGGTGGCCTAACCCCTTAAATAAATGGCAAACTACTTCGATTGAAATTCAATTAAATCGATCAGATGTTTTTCCCCACCTTTCTGTTCCAACCTGGTACATTTGTCGCGCACATTCACTCCTCAAAGTTGCTTCGCCCGCGAGTTTTTATCCGAAAATGATCCATTCACCGAACGCCGAAGGGTCCGTCGCTTAACCACAAAGCGCCCTCTGATTTTCCTTCTTCCACTCGAGACAAAAGATATCCGTTCGGTCGTACAACTTAATGTAAACCTCGAGGGAAATTTTAACCTCCCGCGCAGATGTTAAATGCGAAGTTATCTTCGACGGGGGGAGATGTCCACCCCCCTCCGAACCCTTTCCTCCATTTCTTCGTCCGAGGCGATCCCTCTGTGTTCCTCCGCCGCCGTGATTCTCTTGCCATCTTCCCTCGCCGAGTTATTTCGAACAAATGGCGAGGCAGAAAAATAAAACGGCGCGGATCAGGGCGGCCGGGCGGAGTAAGACGGGGTCGGGGGATGGAAAGCGCTGGAGGCGGCGCCGGAAAAGAATTACAAGTGACTCGGCCCGCTGCATCTCGATGAATCGCAAATTATTCGTCGCCACCGTGTTTCAGTGCGGGCGAATCGACTATGTGCGTCTGTGCCGGCGCGTCCGGCTTGCATTAAATTTCCATCGCGGTGGGCGAAACGGGCCGGAGGGCGCAAAATAAATAAAGGCGAATAAATAAATGCGATCTGCCGCCGCGAGCGGATCAGAAAAGTGACTTTTTTCCCTCCCTTAGCGCGATTTCGAGTGTCAGGGCGGTGTTGCTGAAGTAATTTCTGCGAAACGCGAAGGGGCGCCGCTTGCAGGGGGCAAGGTTCTCGTGTCTTCTCAGCTATAATTGAATTTCTGCCGGTATTTAAACCGTTTTAGCGGTGCCATTTTTTTTCTGAGAAAACTTCGTACGTGCCTCCACTTTCGTGTCCAATGTAACGCTGTTGAAGAATGCGAATCGTTAAAAGCCAACGTGTTCCCATGCTTGTGATCTAATGGGGGGATGATTTTGCTCTTGAACGTCAGTCGAAGCTGTGAAATAAATAGTTTTAATACTGGGGCTTTGTGAGGGAAGAGAAATGACTCGCTGGTCGAAGTGCACTTAACCTGTTAAGTGGGTCATTTCTCGATCAGAAGGACCGCTGGTGTATTTAAAATTCTGCGCCGATTTATTTCGACACGATAAATTTGGTGTGTACCATTAATTATTATCTTCTTTCGCACTGGGAACATTTTGAAATGTGCTTAATGCATCGACACATTCTTTGTGTAGGAATCTTCAAATACCAACTTAACTCGTCTTCCTCAGTTAATAAGTTAGGTAAGAAAGAGATTTCGTTACTTGAATATTTTGGGTGACTTCATTAGTTTGCTGTGATTGTCAGGTCTCAAGTAACCCCTTTTCATGGTCTCATCTTTCGAATGCATAATATTTGCAGTGTAAATAGTGTATCATCTGATACGTCGATTCAAAGCATATTATTGTTTTCAATTATCAGCTATTAGTTAGAAGAAGATGGCGTATTGTTTCTAATTTAAGAATACAGCAAACTAATGAAGTCACCCAAAATATTCAAGTAACGAAATCTCTTTCTTACCTAACTTATTAACTGAGGAAGGCGAGTTAAGTTGTTATTTGAAGATTCCTACACAAAGAATGTGTCGATGCATTAAGCACATTTCAAAATGTTCCCAGTGCGAAAGAAGATAATAATTAATGGTACACACCAAATTTATCGTGTCGAAATAAATCGGCGCAGAATTTTAAATACACCAGCGGTCCTTCTGATCGAGAAATGACCCACTTAACAGGTTAAGTGCACTTCGACCAGCGAGTCATTTCTCTTCCCTCACAAAGCCCCAGTATTAAAACTATTTATTTCACAGCTTCGACTGACGTTCAAGAGCAAAATCATCCCCCCATTAGATCACAAGCATGGGAACACGTTGGCTTTTAACGATTCGCATTCTTCAACAGCGTTACATTGGACACGAAAGTAAACAAGTGCCTGTTCAAAGTGCCAAACTTTATCGTCAAAAAAATGTGTGACAATAAATTACGTGATTGCATGTGGATTTTCTTGCGCATTTATCTCCCAATTAATGTGTACATAATTTTATATATTCGGCGAAAAACAGTGCCAAGCTGTATATAAATATATCTCAAGTAGCAGTCGCGAGCCACAAAAGTGTCCCATCTAAGCAGGCTACAGTTTCCTCAAGAAGCGAAACGTCACGTGATACCAAGCACTCTTCAGTTTCAACTTATTTCCCACCAAGAAGCCAGCGCCGGCTGCACTATGAGCACACAGAGTGCCCCGTATGTGTCCAGCCACCCTCGACTCGTCGAAGTCTCTTAGGGCGTGTCGCGGCGGAGAGGAAAATTTCGTCGCGAGCCTGCGGGAACGATAAAACACGTGGACGCGCGACACGATTGCGTTTCCGTCGCGGTGCCGTCGCGCCATGGGACAGTTCGCTGGAAATAACATCGCACGCCGGAGCCGTAAAACTTAAATTGATCTGCTAACCATCGCAGCCGGTAATGGCCAAACGAGGAAACATTATAAAATCTCTACTATGAATTCGCCTGCGAAGTGCCAATTCAAGTGACATTTCTCGCAACTGCGTGGCCTTTTTCGGTTATCGATTTAGCGGAGGCAACTAGAAAATTAAAAAAAAATCTGTAACTTTGCAGAAATGCAGCTCAAGTGATGCTGATAACGTAACTATTTTTTAATTCGCCAATAAAACGGTCCTAAGAGTGAAAACACCCCCTCAAAGAAATTGTGACTTTTCATATTATCGCGAATATCTGCGAAACCGTAAAAGTTCGAGTCAAAGTTTCGTAGCTTTCGATATCTTACAACGTGGTGATAAAGAATTGTCGAAAAGAATGGGTGCTGGGGATAAAGTTTGAAAAAAAATCGCAAATTCTTTATCGCCGCTTTATAGGACATAAAAAACATAGAACTTTAAATATAACTTCTTTTTAATATCTTTCACAGTTCCGTGGATATTTTATTGCCTAAAATTCACTTTAGCTGCATTTCTGCAAAGTTTTAGATTTTTTTTTGAATTTTCGAGTAGCCGAACTTCCCTTGCGAGTTTGCTAAATATGTATTCGACAACCAGTGACGCCGTAATCCAACTTTCGGATCTCCCTATCATACCCCTCGCACTTTGTATACGCGAGCATTCACGGCGCTGGCTGAGAAATGTTAATTCGCGTTATTTTTTCGCCGCTGAGCCCGTTTTTGCCCGTGCACCCCAACATTAGGGAATAATCCCTGGGTAAGCGGTGATATTAACGATCTCGCTGCAAAAACAGTGCTCGTGGCGAGTCCTCCGCTGCTCTTTGGACCCGTCGACCGAAACAAGTTCGCATGCGGGGATATTTTTTCCCAGGCCGCAGCCGACTAATCAGCTCAGGTACCTTTTCCGCGCGGCAGCCTGGCTAGGTATTCATGAGCGTACATCAAAGAGATATGACATCGTTAGGGGGCAGTGTTTTTCAGATACAGGATAGAATTATTGTATTTACTGTGGCATATGAGTGGATTTAATGTCGGACTTGACTTATGGGGTATCCCCTGGTACTTCATTGCGCGTAATTTCCTTCATGCATGCCATAGACATTGAATAAGGCATAGTCCCAGCGAGCAATACTGAAGGGACGGGAGAGAAAGGAATTTGGTAATTTTATTATGATTCACTTCTACTAATTAAAGCAAGAGATTTTAATGTGGAATAGTTGTTTATTACGTTAGTGGCTCTGATTCGAAAGGAAAACACTGGGATGGGGCTAAAGTATGCAGAGGATGTAGAACGATCGCTTCAAGAAGCAAATTCACAATTCCATTAAGCACTTGTGTATCTACGTAATGGATTATTTAACAATCAAACGTAGCCTCGGGGTATTTCATTAAAGATAATACATTAAATTCTCTGGCAAGAATTCAAGAGTTCCCTGAACCTGCTACAATCGATTTTAAGGTCTGCTTCGACTGGCTGGCTGACATTTACATTGTAGACATACTATTACGTAGCTGCACAAGTTCTACATGCAAGTGTCCTCTTTACTATAAATAAGTATCTTCACCATAAATGAGTAACACAACCGATATATCTAACCCCTGAATCACCATCGTTTCAGCAAACTGCCCCTTTCATTCCATCCGCCCCCGCGGATAAAGCTTTATCTATGCAAATATCTAACACCTCTAACTCCATATTAAGCAGTAAATGGTGTCACGAAGGGTACAGGGGGCAAGAGCTAAGAGGGTCTAGCAGGAATCAGATAGGAGGGAGGTCAAGATCAAAGGAGATAATAGCAGCGAAAGAGAGAGGAATTTCAGCAGGCAATTCAGTAGCTACGAGCAGCTACAATCTCGGTAGCCCACCCCGTAGGTATTCGTGCGCCAGTGCTGTACGTCGTCCACGCAGTCCCGCGATGCTTTGCGTGTTCAGCCGTGACTGCGAGGGCGAGGCACCCTTCTCGCAGTTGGAATTTCTCTCCCTTCTCTCCGCTGTGCCATCGACTTTTCCTCCCCCCCCCCCCCCCCCCCGTTGCACCGAATCTCACCACCCTCCCCGACGCCCCCCTCGGCTTCACTCGTCTCTTGCTCTCCGGACAAATGGCTACAATTACGTACATGTGCCAATACATAACCCACCCCGCCGGCCTCGTCTTCCGCAACCCCTCCCACGACCGAGCAAAGTGCACCGCCACGAATCGTCCGTTTACCAGCGATGCTCGCGTCCGATAATACACCTACAACTTTCGACCCCGCTACTTGTAGCCCCACACCCCCTCTCTGCCTCCCCATTAGTTTTTTTTTGGGGCGACACGCCGTGCGGGGGAAGTTCTTGCGATAGCTTTGCGACGAGCAGTTCGGAGGGGCTAAACGAAACGTCGTTTACCTGCGGCCCCTCAAACTGTCGTCGTGGCCGTATGTAATTTGACGAAGTTAAGAGAGGTACCGAATAGTTTGCATTCGACGTCGCCTGGTAGGGAACACATCCTTCCGTGCTGCTCCATCGCTATTCCTACATTGTTTCCACACATTCACACGTTTTTATATCAACCCTCCGTGGTCATAGGTTATTATAATCACAAATTGGTCATATGGGGTGCACTAGGGTGTCCATTAAAATTCGACACTTTTCACTTGTACGGCACTCATTCAAAATTTTAACTATCATCTGATCGAGCCGAATGTATGCAAACGAACTTGCTTTGTTAAGGGAAAAAAAACTTCGGAAGGGGTGTCATCCCCTAAGGGGGACACCCTAGGGTTCACTGCAGCGTCATTTCTACCGTGTTACCATTCTCGTATTTTTTAATCTTTAAACTTTTCAGTGATAAATGTATACTCATGCTCTACTAGTCTTTTTCAAGAAATGTAAATTTTGATACGATGAAATTTGTAGCTCAAAAAGAGCGATTTTCCATGGTTGTGGGAAAAGCGATGTTTTTTATCGCGATAAATCCCCTTTGGAAGTAGCAAAGGCGCGACATTTGAACTCGGAAATTGCTCTTGGGGTGCGATACACCCCGCGTGACCACGAAGGGTTAATCCCGCACTATTACTGAATTCCTTCCGCCGTTGGCATTTTTGCTCCACCTACACACAAGAGGGGCCGCAGTTCGGTTTGCACCTACTACTAATATTCTTCTGTAAGTTTGCCGCAGTTGCAAAAGAGGTGGAAATTAAATTTTCAACTTTGTTGCGCCCACACAAGAAGCCAACATTCTCTCCGCAAGTTTGGTGCGCCTGTCGGAAAAGCCGAAATTCGAGTTGTAACATTTCAAGCTGTCTTACTAAGGCCTGACTAGAAGCTGACGCATGGGTAGCCTCTGATGTGTAAAGTGTGACGTATGACGTGGAACAGGTGCACCGTCCAAGCGGTGCAAAAGTAAAGTAAAACTGGTGTGGGAACAGTGTCGCAGTGGCACAGAAATCATGTACCATCTGCGTGAGAATGATGTACCAAGAATATGAGCATAGCGCGGAAATCGTGTAGCAACTATCGGGGAGTGATGCAGCAGAAATGTGAGTAAGCGTGTAACAACAGCATCAAGATTTTGCACTGTGTCCCTGCAACCCTCAAAGGACCCCACCAAACTCGGGTGTTCTCTGGTTAACAGAGTGGCTCCGAGCGAGGCATCGAATCGCTCCGTGAAAGTCTGGAAAACCACAGGGAAAGTGGAGCAGTTTGCATTCCCCCGGAGCTACAAACGATGCTTCCTCGATGGTGATTCGGTAGAAATCATGGCCCCGGGATTACCTGGTTAAGGGCTGGAAAATAGAGCAGACAGACTTGGTGGGGGTCGCTACCCTGAAACTTAGGGGCGGTAAGCACCTAGGTGCTAAGGAATTAGACGTTGCAGAGGCGATGCACACGCGAGGACACATGCACGAACGCACCCACGCGCAGGCACGCTCGCTGGTATTAGCGTTTATACGTACGGCCGCTCGATGTAATTACGATAAAGTTAATGTAAGGGTGTCGGATGGCCCAGCTGGCTCTCCGCTCGATCGACGAAGGCCTGGGTGTAACAGGTGCTACCCCCGTGAGTTTCGGAGCATCGGTATAGCGCTTTTCTCCAGCGGCGAGCAAGCAGTTAAGATATGGGCCCAGCTGTGTCTCAGGAATAGCCCGGCCGCGCGGCGAAAAGTTCGCGAACTCGACACAACGGGGGGCATTTTTACCTCGTGAATGACGCTCGAACGACGTGTCAGGTGTATGCGTCTCCACTAGCTCTCCGCTGATACTTCCTGTGGCACAGCATCGCGATGGAAGGCTAGTGCCCGGGGTCCACTGAACCGCCGAATTGATTGGGATGCGGTGAGCTGGACTGAAGATTGCACGCGAATTGGTCGACGAATAACTAACTGCATCTGCAGTGTAACAAGTATGACCGAATGTGATGGTAAAGTTAGAGGGTGTAGGTATGTTCGAGCTAGGTCTAACTGTCAGACTTCTGAGATGTAGTTAGAAACCCGAGATCCGTTCAAGTGAAGTGTAAGATTCTTGAGGGTACCGACCAGCGAATGTGCTCTTGTCCACTCGTCTTCTACACTTACTTCGTCACATTCGTCACACTCTAGAACCTTACAGCATTAACATTCCAATCTTATGCTGTTGATTGGTCCGGGAGACACTTAAGGACCCTGCCAACTTTACTCCCTGTGCTCGGAAGCTGATATTTTTGTCTCTCTGTTAGCCAGTTTTTAGTTTACTGTGCGAGGTGAATGAACCGGAGCCTGGTTGTTTGGCGCAAATATGCCGGCCCCGGGTACGTCTTTGAGTGGGAATAATTTAGGAACATGAAAATTCCCAAACTCCTTTCTCATGTATAAAACATGGGTTTCTGAGAGCATAGTGTATGATGTTCAATTGTTAAAAGGGTCGCCGACTTTGGCCAGTACTTGGCACGTGCAACTGTCCAAAAATTCCTTCAACCCCGCGACGGAATATAAATATGCACCAGTCTGTCGTCTCTGTAGTCGAAGAAACTGACTGCAAGTTGCTTGGGTGTACATCAAATGCCAGGAATCAACGATGAGCAGAGCCGCGGTAGTCGGAAAGGGAGCAAAAGACGGCGACAATTAATGCCGGGGATTGAGCTTGCAATCGCAAGTTACCCACCTACACGCGCGTTTCTAATTAATAAATATCGCCGTGCCTAATGAATTGTGGTATCTGTCGGCGGCGTATAGAACAAAACGGTAACGCGGGTCTGATTGCAAATTAATTACTTATATTGCCCTATTTGCATATGCAAATCCTGTAGCCGAGTCAGAGATATGGAGATGGGTCGAACAGGGTTGGTAGCAAGGAGCTGCTATCATCACCGGTGTAACCGGTCCACTTCTGAGGGAATTCGTTCCTATCGGGCGCTCTTGTAACGGCACATGTTAATGACGCTTGATAGGCTGCAAATACGTTGTTCCTCCGAGGCCGGGAGTAAATTTCAATTCATCCGCGCCGCAAGTATCTTGGACGCTGATCGGTACAGAGTGCGGAGTGACTCTCCATTTCGCCGAGAAGTTGTTCGTTTCATATTTTCTGCCAGTCGAGGTGTCACAGACGTGTGATCAACGAACGTCCACAAAGGTTTAGTAATCCTCGCGTTATTCGTTATAGCGTCTCTACTGACGACAGGAAATGGAACCCGGAATCATTTAGCTACTAACGAACTACCACCTCGGCATCCAGAGCTATCTAACATTTCAACGGCTGAAGCGTCGTGGCTTCCTAGCACACCTTCGATTAACTTTCCCACGAGCCAGTGGCGCCGTTTTCAGTTCCACCACGAACCAACTATACTCCGCGTGCACGTTCAATCTTAAGCGCACGGTGTTACAAAGCCCCGCAGCGAGATCTATGAAGTTATAAAGCGGTGCTGGTCGATAAGCCATCCGCGCTGTAACTACACTTTTATCACCAATGTCGGCGGGCAATTCTCCCGTGGAACGGCCTCTAACGAACCCCGGACGACACTGTCGGGCATATCTAATTCGGCATCGTGCGAGTTAAAATCTGTAGCAGGATTCGGTGCGTAACGCGAGCTACGAGCAGACTACGATCTGATAATGTCCGAAGATATCAAAGGAAAGTGGAACAAGGGTCCACGGGCAGGGAAGAGGGGTTGATCAAGCAGAAGCTGCGCACGGCGCAGGCAGAACAGCGGAGGTATACCGTAGATAGGAGCAGAGCCGCGATAAAGTCGTATCTCTCTTATTGCTATCTTCGCCGTAATTCTCCCCAAGTTGCTAGCAACGAGCACGCAAGAATAGTACGGTCCGCAGCAGCAGCAGGAGCAGCATTGCCAGTACGGCTGTTTGTACGCACACACAGCCGTGATCCGTACACACCGGTGAATACTGACAGGATGTATTTTAATGGTTGGATTTCTGCGCGCATGCACGTCCCTATTTCTCACGGTAACGACGCAGCCAACCCTCCCTCGAACGTCGTGCAAATGCTGAAGGAAAATGGGGTTAAACAGGGAGGGAAGAGCAAACGGAGTAACGAACAGGCGAGCCAGACGAGGACGATACACAGTAAAAGCGAACGTTCTTTTCCCGCCCGACGTCCCCCGTCCGCGCTGGCGATCGTTAAACCATGAACGCTTATGTAAAAACGGCTCCGTGTTTTCGTCGCTCGTCGATCTCCAACCCACTGTTAGATCCAATCGGTGCCTCTCGCCCGGCTCGTATAAAAGCATTCCATTCATTAATGCCGCGGAGAATCGTCGCGTGATAAATTACATATATGCGAATCAAAGCGTGGAGCCGCTGCTACTTTCGCCCGTCTTCGTGCAAGATTCCTCAAAGTGCCTCGAAGTCGACGACGCGCAGCTTTCTAGTCTCCCCTTAACGAAGATCGCGGGAGTGGAGTTGGATTCAACTCATTTTTTATTCAAACGCCGCTAAACGTGCCGAATGTACGTTTATAAATGTCGCGGAGAGCGGCTCTCGAAGCACTCCGAGTAAAAAACACGCGGAACACGCGGTTTATTGAATCACCGTCGACTTTCCATCGCCCATCTTCCTCCGGCTTCCCTTGCGAAAGAGGTATAGCTTGTTCGGGGACAGGGAAAATCATGCTGCAGATAGGCAAAACTGGCCGAGCCAGACAAGTGGGTACACAGGTAAATCGAGAAGGCGGATGGACAGACAATCAGGCGCAGAGACGAAACAGTCGGGTATAGCCATGCGCATTAGACGGCTGGCTACCAGCGCGGGTCCTTAACATACCTACGTCCGCCTTGAATGATTTACTGGGACTCGCCATTGTTTAGTTTAAATAAACGCTGTACGCAGAGGGTACCGGTTTGTCTTCGCGTGCCAGTATGATCGTGGCCGGTAGGTTGGTATTGCTGTAGCCGCCGCTTGGGCCGCTGTCACTGCCATCAAGCCGTTGTACAAGGTGCAGGGGGCCCCGGCGATGGGGGCGGTACGACGGGGGCCCAGCGGGGTTTCTATCCGTCTAGATGAGTACCGACGATTGCGGGACTACTGGTTGAACGGACAGTACACCTACTGCACTGGCTACATCCAACGCGTACCAACTGCACCGCAGATATATCGCCATACAGGCTGATCCTTATACGGTGACTAATTGATTGCGGGCCGCGCGTATTACATTCGCGTTTTAAACGTCGCGAACTGTGGCGAGCCGTTCCCTTCGATTTCGCGTGCACGTCGAGTTATCAGGTGGCCTTATTTCACGGATATTCTGCTGGGCAGATTAATTCACGTGGACGCGGTCTGACGTAGCTTCATTTCCATTTCACTTGCGTGTTCTACTGCAAAGTTATGGTCGATGGTATTTTTTTTTTTTAATATAATGGATATCTTTTAAAGTTAAAGGTAGTAAAGGATGTGTAACAGATCCGAGTCCTGAAGTGTTATAGTCGTGGGGGTATATTTCTGTCACTCAGCTATACCACCTGAGATTTGCTAAGTAATAATTGCTTTTGTTCTGCAGAAACCTGTTGTTCGTATTTATAAGGTGCCTACATCGGCATTCGATGAATTGATTAAGATAGTACGGAGAAGTTGGAGCAAACATTTATTTCGCGGTTGCGATCTAGTATTGAAATTATAACCACTCCTCGAGACACACCCTGTGCAGAGCAGTAAGAAGATTCCGCTGTCTGAGAATAAGGTACAAGTTCCGAGAGTTCAATTCAGCAGTTTGCAAAGGATCAGTTTGCAACATTCTACTCCAGTTGCAGCAGTCTTCGCGGAATTGTCTTTCTTTCTCCGTCGCGGGCTCTCCGCTTCTACATCCTGATCCGTGCCGTTGCGTCTCGAATATACGTTGTCAGGCAGCTAGCGCTGAACTTCACCTTTCGTAAATCCTTGAGCAATAGCGTAAAACGACGGGCTAATGCACGCTTAAATGTCACAGGAAATCTTCTCCATCTCTCCGTTTTACCTTCATGCTTCGCGATCACGGCACTCCGCCGCCGCCCGTGTGCCCATGCGACGTGCATCCACCGTGCAGGCTCTCGCCAATGGGAATTTATAAAGATTTAACGAGAGTGTGTTGGGTGGCCTAGGGCGCCTTAGGACACGCTCGATAATTGCCACTTCCACGATTGGCCGTTGGCTTCGTACTTAACAAATTCGATATCGCATCCGGCGAGAAGTTCCAACGGATCCTCAGATAACAAGGAATGGCTTCGTTAGTCGCTGGTTATTGGAAATCGGTGCAGAGGCGAACAAGTAATTAACGGCGGCACGAATTCTCCCGACGCGATTATCGCTGTTTGCATAGCATAATACGCACTAGGCACGAATCTTTCCATCCTCGATTGCCCGACCCGCGGCGCTAATTGATAATCCCGCGTAAGGACACTGTAACAGTGCCCCTGGCTAATTAATGCGCGCAGGCATCACGCCTCAGTTGACACGCTTAAGAAATTCGGCATCCCCTGAATCGGATGTAATCTCTCGTAGTCCCGCGATCTTTACGCATAACTCTGACCCACCCAAGAAATTTCAACCAGGGAGGGGCAGACACTGAGTGTTTTCAGCGGAGCATTTACCGACACCCGGGCTGCCTTCCGAATCTCTCGATGGTGGTCGTTCGCGTGGAATGTAATTAACGCTTCTAGAGGACGTTTATCACAAAAAACAACCGATCCCCCCCCTGGATAGTTCCATTCCACCTCTTTCTCGTCATCGTTGCCCTTAAACTTTTCTTATTATTCGAATCCGTGGACCATCGGTTTTCATTAGCACCGGCGAACGTAATTCCTTCCAAAGTATTTCTACCTATTCGTCCGATAAGACTCTCCCTGCCTCTCGTCCCCGATCAATCGATGAGAAACGCTGCCTCGTTCTGGTTCCAGATAAATGTTTAGCCCATCGAAATAATTCAGACGCACGCGTCCCCCCAACGATAGAGGATGATTTATAGGAGTCCCGTGGCAGCCGTGCACGGCCAGTCTCTTTTCTCGGTGGACGATTAAGAAGGCGCGTTTGAATGAATCTTAAACAGAGATCCCTGCCTTGGCGTGACGCCCACGTCTGAACTCGAAGCTAACAACTAACGATTTTCTGGCGCGGACGTTTATCGCATGACAAACGACGCGCGAACGCAACGACGGCTTAATCCCTTTGACACACCAGCATCGGCATGATAACGCATCGCCGCGTCCCTGGCGCGACTTTTGGAACGAGAGGGATATCGGGTTCTACGCGCGGCCTGACAATAGACGCGGAAGCGACAACCGGGACAAGATGAATGCTACACGAATGCTCGCGGTGCGGGGCCAACGATTGTTCGGGCCGTGTAATCGTTGCCTGGAACGTGACGGCAAAAACATTATTCCTCAGTGAATTGCCGTAATTCGTGGGGCGATCGTGGCTCGTTCCGCGGGCAACGGTGTTAGGAAGCCCGCCACTATCCATGAACAGATCCTCACTCGCGGCAACAAGGATGCACAATCTCCAATGACGTGGCGGCGTCGCCCCAGAAAGGGTTAGAAACCGGCGAGTGTTTCCGCTTTGACTAATTGCAAGCTTATTGGCTGGTCAACGTAGGAGAATTATCACGATCCTGGGTACCCACAGATGCTACGTTTCTAGAAACATTCTGTGCACACGGGACCACTACTTTCAGTAGCCACCATTTGGGCATATAAATAAGGTCCCGACGAACCCCATAGGACTACTTGCCACGTCATACTTCTGCTACTCACTGACCCATCTCTCACCTGGTTCTTCAAAGCGTAAAGCATATTTCACATTTAAACTAAAATTTGTTACTTATCGTTAGTTGAACCGCGAGTGTCTATGAACATCGCAACAACGGCTACAGCAATTTCTCAAGTCGCGCGAGTATGTTATTGTCATCGCGGCCCTGTCAGGGGTACAAGCGTGTACTACTTTGCCTGCCAACCCGTACTTATCATTTTCTTGCTCCCCAGGTAATACATTCACGACCACGTCTTTTCCCATTCATCAGAAATTACCGTGCCAGCGCTCGCTCCTGTGTTTAGCCTGATGCATATGGTATCGGGGAAGGGAATCGTGGCCCAGGCTGCACCGATGCAATGGAATCACCATTCCCCCGAGGTCCCCGGTGACTGTTTAGTCAAACGAACCCTGGTCAATTTACATTTTAATAGCTTGTGTGGTTCCGGGCACTGTTACAGCGCGCTAACCTATTGACAGCCGGATCCATTGTCGCGCCGGCTCCCCGTCAATTTCCCTTTGCCCCATTAGCCCGGGGTAATAAAAAGTAAGACAATTCGCGTCTCCGGCATTGTAGGATGGGAATCGGGTAGAACAGGCCTGATTAGGAGCCAACCACCCGCGACATCGACGACATTCCCTCCACCCTGCGCTTTTCTTCCTCACCAATTGGTCCTTTTCCGCGTCGCCCCTTTCCGCCGTTTCTTCTGCCCTTTCGAATCTTCGACGCGACTTTTGCGCGCGATTCGAAAGTACCCGCCTAACGATCCGCCCCGTCCTCTTTGCGACCGTCGCCCCGGAATCCCCCTTTGTGACGGGCACACGCGCGGGGAAGACGTGGTTCCGCATGAGCGCACGCAGAGTCGATGTCTGTTGCGGAATTCGGGCTGGACGCTCGGGCACCCGGCCTTTCGCTACGCTCGGTGCGGTTGACCGATTTGAAAGTAACGAGGCGCCCTGTTTCTCACCAGGCCCGGGGCGGGCCAGCGTCCCCCAGAGCTGACAGAAAAGCCTGATCGATCGAACCACGATCCCCTGTCGCAGAAAGCTACGCTCCGACGTGGAACGTGACCAAACTACTTAGTCGTTACTTGGCCAAGACGATATCATTATCGTAAACGCCGCGCGGCTAAAACAAATCGTGGCGCGGCTCTTAGCATTAATTAGCCGCAAATTACGGCCCGACGGGGCTAATACAAACGGTGCCGACGTGCCATCCCCGCCCGGATAAATCTCTCATTGCGAATTACGTATGAAGACGTTTACGAGGCCTTTCTGACTAGTCGCTGGGAATTATCACGCTGGTACCATTTACGTACACCGGCTAACGAGGCTGCCCGGCGATTTTATGAGGGACAGGAGGTGATATTCGTGTGACCAGACGGGGAATGTGATTTCGTGATGTCGATGATTTAGATTCAAATTTTGCAACTGATTACTGGGGGAGTCTATCGAGGATGAAGTCAATTGATATAAGAGACTTTGTAAATTGACTGTAGCGGTGCTATATATCACAATATGTAAAGTAGAAACATCCGAACGTAAAACTCTTGGATCTCGAATTGTGTCTCAGCTCATTATGATGAATGTGACTATTTTCACAGAAATATTTTTTTTTTATAAAATCAGTAAGTATCTAAACTCCGGGCGAAGCCGAGTAGTAAAGCTAGTTTAATACAAGGCGATCGTGGAAATTGCATATATTAGTGATTAACCCCTTAAGACCCACCTCCGTAATATTGTTTCTTCCGAAGCCTTGAAATTCCGTCTCCGTAATATTACGGAGTTCGATAGGATAAAAAATAAACACCCTTTTCAAAAAACTGTTTCATTCCAGGTTGGAAACATTTCCTATATAGTAAGAGAGAAACCTAAAAAAGGTTGTGATTTTGTAACGTTTTTCTAAAATTTAGTGCGTCGTTAAGGGGTTAAGTAGTCGTTGGTAAGCCATGTACTCAAGAAAAGTATTAAACGTCTTATAATACAAATGCAAATATTCCATGAAAATTGTTTCTAGTTGACTAGCTTGACTATCATTTTTTAAGAAACTCACGATTAATCAAGTAACAACAGCGTTTGCACTCATCATCCCTATCGCGATGACAACAGATTTTCCCTAATTTCTCGCGTTTGCAAGTTACGTTCCCCGCAACGGACAAAGGCATCCTCATTCCCCGCCGATCCCAGCGGAGGGACGTGAAGCGCTTACGCCCCGACACGCTAATGCGCACTGAGTACACAAGACAATCAACCGCGATACTTTTTGTCGTTGAGTTGCATTGCCTGAAATAAGGGGGTAGGCGACTCGTTCCCCGTGCCCGTTCCCGATCGTTCGCCCCCGGAATACGGTGCGCTGGCTGATGCGCCCCGGCGAATGCCTTTTTATTTCCCCCTCGTTTAGCGGAGAATTGACTTTCGACAATCTTATACGCCGACGCTCCGCCAGAGGGATAAGAAGAGCAGAAGCCCCGGGTATTCCCGCGAATCAGAGCAGAAGGGAGCCCTCGGCGAATCTAGTCTAGCAAACGTCAAAATTACTTCGCGCTGCTCGTCTATAACATCCCTCCTCTGCTCCTCCTCTCTCACGGGTGCAGCTCATTCCTTCGTTCCAATGATTACACATTCACCTTGCCCGGCTGCACCGAGGAAGATAGACGCTCGCCGCTCCGCGAAATTGTCGATGGCAGTCGAACCGTTCTTGAAATCGCCTGGAAACTAACGGCGCGGCAGAAACAAAGGAAATTACGCACAGCATCGTGCCACCGAGCCGAGGCGCGCGCCTCTCTGTCCGCCGTGGTTGCGCGCCACGGTCTCTTTATTCAACCGTAGCAGCGGACAGGGGGCGCGCAATAATGCGGGGCCTCGCGAGAGAAATCCGCACGAGGGTTTCTGTTCTTCGTTAGCGATGGAGGGGAGCCCCGCGGTCGAGAGTCGATCTCAACATCTACCACGCCGAAAAAGGAAGCGTCCTGCATCGCGGGGACTGCTCTTTACAGAAGATCTAGCGTGGGTACCCACGGGGCCCGAACGCCTCTTCTCTTACTCACTTCACTATTTCCGCTTGACTTTAAATAACAGTTTTGTGAGTTGCATCGCGCTGCGGCGAAGTTACAACCGCCATCTGCTTTCGCCTTTCGGAGCCACGCACGTATATTGGGTATTCTAATAGACGCAAAAGGGCAGATTTGAACTCGCTTCCTTGGTGGGATTTCAGTAGAGTTCTTGATAATTACTGGATAATTGACCTTTGGGACTTGTTGTGGCAGAGGATTTAATGTTTGATGTTTAATTCGTTGTGACCTGTTGATGGTGCGTTTAGGATTGTTAAAATTCATTTAATATTATGGTAGTGTGAATCAGGTTGGATGTGTAAATTGATATTTATGTCAAGGTTGAATGCAATTCTGTTTGAAATTTTTTAAAGATACTGTCGCATGCAACATTCAAATTGCAAATTGGAATTATCGTCTTTCAGTTTCTCCAAAATCTTACACGTATCAGGATCTCAATTATGATTCTCCTAGCTGAGGAAGGCTACTTAAATAAAATAAATAACTACCACGCAACGAAGTTTCTTGATTAACGATATGATAATAAGATTTAAATAGAACATGCTAACAGTCACATTCCTCGGTAAAATTGGATTTTCTTCTGAATCTCAAACGAGCCCATTGCTGATCCCAATAATCAGAGTAAATTCTGTTCTCAATTATTATTTAAACAAAACTGTATAAACGATCCTTCATCCTCAAGACCACATCGAGCCATTCGAAGCTTGCTTTGACCTAACGTACTCCGAAGAAATGCGACCAACCGCGCGCGGCAGACTTTAATTTATTCCACCATTGACCTTATCCCGAAGTGCCCCGGCTGTCCGCGCTCGCCATCCGCGCCGCGCTAATTTCCAAAGTCGGTTTCCACGTCGGCGAAGCCCAGTAGCCAGCGGAGCCCTAATTCACAATCCCCATTCACTCTTTCACGACAAACCACTCGACTTCCTGATTGCACGACAATTCGAAGGGCAGGCCGTGTACTCGGCGCCGAAGTAGCCATCAATTCCGCACGAATCATCATTAGCCTAACCAGCGCCGGTAAATACGGAGCACCGCATTATAAGCCGCTGCGAGACCAACAGTTCAAGAATAGATGATTCCGAACTCCCTCGATTGCGACGATAAACGTTCGACGGGCCCCGGCAACCACCACGTGGCCTCTCAGCAAGAGCGCGAAAGACAGAGGACGCGGGACGCGGAGGGGTGAAACGATCGTCCGAGCGGTAGCGTTCCCAGAGAGCGCGAGAGAGCGAGACGGTGAGAGAGCGTGGGGATGGTCAGTTACACTGTGGCTGCCTATGGATCTTGCTGGGTTGGTGCAGCCTCCGTACGTAGCGAGCACCCACCTAACGTGGCCGTTGTGTGGCTAATGCTCGTTATCTCGACGTGTCGACTATCTAATGGTCCCCTGTAATGGCCGGCCCAGCGATATATTGTCCATTTCTCGCAATGCGCGCGCTAACTCGTCCTCCCAATCTATGCCATTATTCCCGACGGTTATTTTAGCTGGTTCATCCCGCGCCCCCCTCCCCTCTCACTCTCCCAGCCCCCCCCCCCACCCCGCTTTCCCCTGCACCCTTTGCCCCTCCAGGTGGCCTTGATTCGCCTGGTAGCCCGGCCGAGCGGACGATTTGCATAGGGAAATCGCGGGGCCCCTTTGACGTTGTTGCGCATCGCATCGCGCGGCATGCAATGCCATGCAGCGCGCTCACGACTTCCGCCTGGGGTACGAGGGCCGAGGAAAAGAAGCGGAGGGGAACGATAGCGGGCAAAGACAATGCGAAATAAATATTGGGCTATCGAGCCGGCTGAAAAGCTGCCGGCCCAGAGCGAGTCGCATGGGGCGTGACGCGCGGTGCCCTGGGCATTCCAGATTTTCCGTGGGCGATAGTCCAGATTCCTCACGGCCGATTCGGCCGGGCCGTGGTGGTCGTTAATCTGAATGGAGCGACGCCAGCCGGGGGAAAAACGGGGGGAGCCATCCGGAAGGAAAATGCGTCCTGGAATTCCAGGTACGTCCGTCTCGTATCCGCCGTCAGCCTTGCGACACAGAGGGCAAGATACTCGGGGTCTGGGATTACCGAGCTCTTATCGTTCCTGGGGGAAGTATTTGACCATGTCAGCTGGTTATTATTGCGGTGATTTTATTGCTTATTGATTGGGAGAGTCTGGACTACTGCGAGGAGCTTCGGGGCGAAGGTTTAGTTGCAGTAGGGGGACCGGTGCAAACGGTGGAGCAGAAAATGGAAAGTCTTTGTTTAAACTGGAGAAGCAGCGATACTGCCCGCGTAGAGTTTCCATTTCAGTTCATTCACCTTGAAATCTGCCCTCGTGGGAGCAGTTTACTGGAACTTGCACCGTTGCCTCTTGAATTCCACGCAGAAGTCACCAAGTTTTCGGGATATCTTGGTAATGACCGCGCTGCGAATACGTAATTTCCGTATTCCGCTTGCTTCGTAAAAGGAATACGCTCCGCCGCCCGCCCGTACGTCCCCCGGGGGAATAATTTTCGTCAACCGCCGTCGCCGCCGACAACTTTCACACTCATCGCCCTTCGACCGACTACAATCGAACGACTCCCTTCTTCTCGGGAATCATACGGCGACTTGATTTTCCGGCCTGTGATTTCTACCTCGACCGCTGGCAATTTAAACGATCCTTGGTGGTGAGGGAATAATGCTGTTGGGGAAGGCTCGGGACATTTGAATGCAGTTTGCGGTTTTATGAGAACCTCGAAGCGGAGAAGTAAATGACAATAGAGATAAATATTTCCGTTCAAGTGATGGGTGTTTAGTTAATATATGAAACTTCAGGCACTTTTCTTAATTATCTTATAATTTGTTAATTGTACGAGAGGGATTTACGCCCTAAAGTATTCTGGTGGAACTACATAAGTATTACTCCACATACCGCAATGAAATTACAAATAAAATGCTACTTAATCTTTTAGAAATATGTTCTGCAGCATTTCTCACCACCCGATTTTGACACTTTAATCGAGAAATATCTTCACCCCCTTCTTCTGTTTGCGACGCGTTCATTTTTCACTTCCAATCAATAAAAAAGGTAAGTATAAGAAAGAAGACACCGTGATGACAGGGAAGCCGAAGGAATTTCAGCATTAAGCCCCCGTCTCATCCCTCCCGTTAGCTCCGCCACCCCCATCAATTTTTCACGGCGAGTAGTTGAAATCAGGATTCCATTTTCTACGTGGAACTGTCGCTATCGAAGGGAAATACTAATGCCTGCAGCTTGTCAAAATTCGTTCTTCCGTGAAATAAATGAAAGGAATGAGCACTTGTTAATTGGGATGCGATTAAAAACGACCAACCGGCTAGCGAAGTGAATTTTGTGATGGAAACAGAAACTAAAACGACGTTGGAACGTCTTCAATTCATGAAAATGAAATCCAGAGAAACATCTCGGAGCTTACTGCACACAAATGTGTCCATTTTCGCGGACAGCCGCGAGCCACTAACCTTCACCAGTGTACCAAACAACGACGCTCGTCATTATTTAAATCTGGACACTGTTTAACAGCTAGTTAACCGATTTTCGGCAGTACATAAGCTGGTAGGCAGGTTGACGCGTGGATAAAACGACTGCTCGTCATTGCCGAGAGCACGATCCGTTATTTAGTTCAGGCGGAACCCGGGAATTAAGTTTAATTCCAGGGTTCAGGGTTAACTGGTTCGAAAACGAAGCAGGTATTTCGGTTAATTAAGCTCGGGAACCACTCCCACCGTTGCGAGCAATAAGAACGGTTAATCGATTCGTGCCGATAACATCGATTTTGGGGCGAAAGAAATTCGCCTGGAAAAAGGAAATAATTACCACGGCCCCGGGAATCCAATAAACCCGGGGCGTTGGAAGCGAATCGGTGCGTGCACGAAACTCATCAGTTCCATGCTTTCTATTTCCACTGATCCGGGCTATCATTTTTCTCTGTTCTAGGTAAGTTGCAACGAAGATGGAGGTCGGATGGTTTCGGCTTGTCGGGAAGTCAGGCCGCTTCTAAATGGTGCCGTGTGCCTGCGCACGTTCGAGCGGTGACGTATATCCGGATGTATTCGTTTCCATCTTGCAACATAAGCTCGAAACGTCGGGTCATCTGTCAGCTTTGCAAGGTAAAGCTCCGCTATGACGCTTGCTACGCAAATACGACACTATTATTTTTCCCGTCACTGGGATGCCTGTTAAAAACGACTCTCGAGTTCGCCCCACCATCGGGAAAACGAAAATACCACGGAAATATCCCCGGGTTTTGCGTGACCAGCCCTTTATCATCGCGGGGTTGATTATAAAAGATGTCAGTGGATATTTTGATGGGGAGAATTCGAGGAAATTATTCGATTATTCCAATTCTTGCGCATATTTGTTTTAATAGTTTCGTCTTTATATGAAATGGTTTTTGAGGTTGGAATCTGAAGGATAAGCTACTTGTGGTATAACATTTGGTAATTGTTTTGTTAAATGGCGGGTTGTAGGAGTTGAGGATTTGTAAAAAGTTTCGCGCTACTGATTCTTTGATTAGGTATATTGAAACTATATAGAAACGTGATAGAAATTTTTTAAATCCGTCTTAACATCTATTTTTCGGTTAACATATTTGCAGTACTCTTCTTTTTTAATTTGTACAATATAGCATGCCGAATGTATTCTCACCACCACTTCCATTACAATTCTTGACTTGCACTACTTAAAGTCAGATAATGTGATGAAAGGAAAACCTCTTCTTACGCTACTTATATCGAGTGATCCAATATCACCCATAAAGGCAAATAAAAAATGCCTATCCTTTCGACAAGTTGACCACAGAATGAACTAGTAAACTCTGAACGTGGTCAAGCCCCGAAGGAGCTCTCAAAACGTTGGATCGCGTGGGATGCGCGAGAAGACTTTGTTCCTACTTTCTTCATTAGGCGCGAGCAGCCTCTTGTGTTTCACTATTACGTTCATCGGGCCCCGCTCTTACGCGTAGGGAACAAGTAAGTGGCGAGAGGAGGTTTCGGCGGTAAAACCCGAATTAATTAGAGCCGCCCGGTGATGGCTGCGGGAAAGAAGAGGCAAGAGGAAAGAAGGAAGAAAAACGTAACGGTGAAGGGGCGGGCCGGGGGGGGGGGGGGGTGGCGGACTGGCGAAAATCACTGCTTTACGCGGATCATAAAAGTTACAAGAGGGTAGAAAACGCGTTGCACCCGACCTTTTTCACCCTCTCCCGCGGGCCAGCCCCCTTCTCTCTGTTCAAGTGGTAATACCACGGAGGTCAGAGGAACGGGGAACGAGCAACGTTGGGAACAGTTTGCCAACTCGTTGAACGAGAGTCGAACTCGATAGTGGCTACCACGGCTGGCTCTAACCTGGTTGACTGGCCAGCGGATTCGCAAGCACGTTTCAGTTCTTTGCTCCGCTCCGTCGATTCGCGTTCCTCCGCTTGTTTTTGCGCTTTTGCATCAACGTCTATGCCGACCTAGAGCGATGCTCATCTTCTGTCCGTTTCCTTCTACTTCCTCGTGGCCGTGTCTTGCCTCTATCCCGTTCCAGCGGGCCGCCGCGCCGGGAGGGAGCGCGAGCCCGAACACCTGGCAAGAAATAAAACGCAGGCACGCCGATGGAAGAGGAGCGGAGGAACGGCTCCATGGGTGAAGATCGGTGGCTGCCAGTGGATACAGTAATCACGGATTGTTACACATATTTGTGCCCCGTCCGTCGGCACGGTCTACCACCGAGATAGCTCCCTTCTTCTCATCTTCCAGCCAGCTCAGCCGTACCGAAGCTATCCTGGCCAGCAGGATACATCCGTCCGTACGGTTCCGGACCTCCGCCATTACGAACTCGACCGTTGTACACGTAGCTCGTTGCGCGACGTGCGGAACGCCGCTACGAATACTGAGCACGAACTTTTAGTGTCCGTACCAGCGCGTTTCTGACTCCCCCCCCCCCCCCCCTGCTCCACGCTCGTTCGACTAGAGGAGAACTGGCCGAGAGCGGGGCCGAGCTTCTCTATTACGCCCTTTCGAACTGACCTTAAGGAACGGTCGTTCGAGGAAGACGGCGACGGCGACCATGCCATTGACGACGGCCCCGCACTTTCCCGGAAGGATGTACGATTAGGACGCGTCACACGGGAATGTCGCCGCATTTTCTGCTGACCACACGGGGAACGTTCGAACCGGGTTTGGTGGTCCCATTCCACCCTAAACTAGGTGTTTACGTAGAGACGCTCGGGGAACTCGGTACAATTGTGATGGTAAATAATCAATATCCCGCTTGTAATTCACCTGCGGCGAATATTCCTTCGATCGTTCCGCGTCAATAATGCAACCACCCCTAAGTTGTCCTCAGCATTCTCGACCAGGGAACCATTGTTCCTCACGAACCGCGGGTGACTACACACACTCACGATCTTATCGTCAGTCATGTCGATGGCAACCAAGGTTTTGCATTTAAAAAGGCTCATCCATAACCATGGGCCCAATTTTGCCGTGCTTTTGTCAGTGGACGTAGCCTCCCGTGCTCCTCCGTGGCCCAGGCACACCGCCATCGTCAGCGTCCCGTCGCCGTTGTCTTTGTGGGCCGCTGAGCGTCTTTTACCCCCGTTGTACGGAAAAGGCGATGCCAGCGCAACGCGGAGGATGCGCGGCCGTGCCGCTTTATTAGGTATGCATCGGGGTAGACACGGCGGAGAAAGGAGGTGGCGGCGGCGGATAGGACTCGTGATTCGCAGCCAGTGTTATTAACGTCCAAGCGCTAGAGGCGAACCCCGATCACATCGCGTTCGTGATAAATCGCTCCGGTGGCTTCCCCCCCTCGCGCCCCCCCCCCCCCCGGCCTCCTTCGCCATTATGTCTTGTATGTTTCATTACAAATTTCCTTTAGTGTCGTTAGGGGCTGCACGTACGTGCACGACCACGCAGGCGCGTGCACCACGCGGCCGGCCGGGAAAGAAAACCGGGAAGAATTTATTGTGGGACGATGCTGAGCGGACAAGGCAAAAGTGAACGCTCTCTTACGGTCCGCTGGATATTAATTCTTGTTACTCATACGTATCGCTGGCCGGAAGCGCGCTACGAAAACGAATAGAGGAAGCAGCTCTCACGGTTCCGATCGTATCGGTCGGTCAGACCCAACCTGAACACACCGCTCGCGAGGAGAGGGCAGAGGGACGCGAATTTTGCATTAAAGCTGTCCCGAGGAGTCTGGCTGTTATGTTTATCCGCGGCCACTTTTACGCACGCCGCGTATATTATACGAGGGGACTTCATAATCGCATTTACCCGTGAACTCGTTATCTTCGTTCCACCAGTTCGCTGCGCGCCCTCGGCCACCGCTTCTCCGGGCGAGCTATCGTAAAAAGACACCGTGGAAGACATCGTTCTGTGTCTCTCGTTCGCGTACCCCTTGCTACCGCGCTCGACGCGCGGGCAAAACGAGGACCGTCTGCGTTCACCGTGGATCGAAATGACAGGGCAGAAACTAACGTTCTACATACGGGTCCCTAGATCATTGGTTCCTGTTTCTCGTACGTATCGGGGCAGAAGCGTGCAGCGTTGCGCGTGGAAACGAAGAACCGGCCGGGACAGTTCCCCTTTGCTCGTTTCCTCGTATCGTATCGCGGAAACTACCACGGGCGTCTGCGCCCAACACTCTGCAGGGTGAGACACTGTTAATTAGCCGCTCGAGCAGCTTCGTTTCCAATCTAGCGGAATTTTTCAGCTGAGTTGTATATCATCTCTGACTCACAGCTCTTTCCTTTCGGGGTGTAAAGTGGCTATTAGAAAACAAGGAATCCCGTGATAAATTCTTGAATATACACGTAACGTCGTCTAATATCCCATCGCAATGCATAATATCGTACAGCGTATTAACTCGATACAGAGTTACACTCCCGCCGTCCCGAAACGGATGTTCCACGGACGCTACGCTTCATTCAGCACTAACGTCCGCATTTATCTTCCCTCCTACCATCTCCACGCGATATTTCCTCCCTTCTGACAGCGGCAAGTATTTTTAATTCTCTTCCTTAAGTCTTCTTCGCCTTCCCCCTCGCTCCATCAATTCATGCCTCGTCGATCGGCTGGCGGACCTCGGTGGCGCGTCCTCGGCCAGCGATCCTCGGTGGGCGATCGAGAAAGAGAAAGTCCAGGAGTCAGTGGGACGAAAAGGGCCCCCCGAAGACGGCGTATCAGGCCCCGTAGACGGCACTATTCGTGGCGTATTTACGACGCGGCATTCCGCCCGATCGCGCGCTCGCTCCTTCCCTTTTTCGTGGCCGAGACGTGGCCCAGGCTGCGGCGCATCGCTGATCAGCCGGTCGCCCTCGTGAACGGTATCGCCTCCCACCTCGGTGCTCCTGTCGGTCGTTCTTCCAGGAACGCGCGCCCGTCAAATCCTCAGGGGCCTTTGGGGCGCGCGGACATGCGAACGTAGTAGTCCCATCCATCCATACCGGGGCGTTGCGTACACAATTATTGAAATGGTGGCGGGTATCAGAGGGCGAGCAGGAATGTAGGCTATCAAGCAAATCCAGTCAAGAGAGGCCGACCTACAGGCGAGTCACCGGGAGAAGGACGTGGGGCCGGGGAGACACGCTGGACAAGGGTCTGCTCGCATCGCGCGGTGTGGAGAGGCTGCCTGCTAGATTCGCCCGTTTACGTACACCCCTTGGGCTTGTCATGCGGCAGCTATCGGCCGTCCGCGATCGAGAGACCGGCAGTATCCCCCAATACCACCTTGTTCTCAGCGGCTATGTCGGATCCGACAGGCGTGTGCTCATCGCTTACCACGATGCCTTCTCTCTGTCTCTCTTTCCGTCTACCTATTCATCCATTTACTGCCTCCCCATCCAGCTCCGTCTCTCTCAGCCGCCCTGTGCCTGGCTTCCTA
This sequence comes from Andrena fulva, assembly GCA_946251845.1. Classification (NCBI taxonomy): domain Eukaryota; kingdom Metazoa; phylum Arthropoda; class Insecta; order Hymenoptera; family Andrenidae; genus Andrena; species Andrena fulva. The sequence goes on along the minus strand of OX276329.1, from coordinate 50,312,244 downwards.
CCTCTCGGCGTGCCTGCTTTACCATCGCCAGCGCACAGTCGCCGCCGTCGACCCCCGACGATGGGTTATTTCGGGCCCACGTGGTGGGCGGCTGTCTAACGAGATATACGAGGAACACGCTCTGAATGTGGTACAGATAACTGGAGGACTGGCCGGCCGATACTCGAATCTCCGTCCTATAGCCCCGCGAATATGCCAGGACGATCACGGCGACGGTACTGTTATAATCGGCCCCGGAAATTGCCATTTGTATCAGCGATCATCGCCGATCGATATTGTCGGGTGGACAGCCTACAGATCGAGCGTGAACGTCGAACGGACGCGAGCCCTGTCGTCGGCTACTTTTTAGCCGAGGATCACCTCCTCCGCCGGCTCTGCTATCGTGATAGCCCTGCTGTATCGATTGCCGGGCTCGATTGGCTTTGCACTTTCCAAGTATTTATAGAGATCCATGCAAAACGGAGGATCGGCGGAGGGCTGATTGCGCGTGTACGATTCGGTACGACATGTCGTACAGTAGGTGGCCTACAATGGCGCGGAGTAACGGTGCCATTGTCGAGGGTGTAAGCTGTCCGCGTCTCTCTTTCGCCCCGGCCCGCTCTCGCTTCGAATATTCGTTCGGCTGCGTGCTCGCCGGCTAATTGCAACGCGAACGCCGTTACTCGCCCGTTGGATTATGCGAACGGCCGGTGCCGTTAATTTCGCGCCGCGGCCTTAAGTGCCCATCCATAGCCGCGCTAAAGATGAGATCGCCTGCCGCCATTGGGATATGACCGCGCCGTAATTGCGCCGGCTATGATCCTTTAACGACAGACTCGCTTTCGCGTGAAAATGAAATAATTATTTCCTGATCTTCCGCCCGGTGAGACGTCACGCTGTCAGGCAACCCCAGCCGTGTGTCGCTCTCTGGAACCGAGGGGTCGCCGTTCGGTCGCTAGAATCCATAGAGGGAGGAATTTGTTTCACGACCTTGACCCGCGATCGTCCCGTGCCCCCGGCATGATTTATTAGTTTGCATGAACGATGATGGATCGTGTGTACGTTCTTTGTTCGTGTTTGCGGGCAATGCCTCTGAGAGGGCTGGTTGAACGGACAGGCCGACAGTTATGCTTTCACCTTCCGATGGCAGTAACCAACGAGCTTCTATCTTGGGATTTCTTAGATCCATGTAATACTTAGGCGAATGCAATGCGCGGGGTGATTCTGAATACCTCGCGTTCTTCTTAAACACCCAAGATCTCTTTCGCTCTGTAGAAAAACTACCCAGAACTCTGTATCCGCATGAATAATTCTTTCCCTCTCGAGCAACTCGCTGCTGTTCAAGTATTCAAGGTCCACGTTTCGTCGCAATTCGACAAACGATTATTCCGTAATATCGCGGCCGAAGAAGGGGGTGGAATGTCAATCGGGGAACCGATACGGTCAGCCGTGGATGGCTCACGGGGGCTAATATAAATGCCAGCGAGGACGCCCGGTCGAAGCCAATATCGGCCAATTCTATAAAACCTCCCTTTCCGACGGGGCGGCCCGTAGTAAAGTTAATCCGCGCTTCAATTACGTACCGCAGATATGCCCCGTCTAAACCGCTCGGTGTCAGTCGGCCGAGGATTTCAGGCCGGACCGCCGGGCGTGAAAATTAGACTGGCCATCGGTGGTCCTTTCTAATGGCGGAATAAACGCGATGTGGATATTCGACGACGAGTGGAATCGATAATACCCGTAGGCGGCCCGCACCCCCGCCCCCGTGTGTACGCGCGAATAAATCGTAGAAATCAGTCACGTACTTCCATCGGCCTTCGGAATCACCGTTAAGCCCTTGATCGCAATTTAACCCCGGAGGCCGAGTAATACCGGATCGCAACGTCCGGACGATTATCCAACCTCGCGAGTGCTGTCTGCTCTTGTCCTCTGTTCGGCTCGCTCTTTCAGCCCACGATTCCGCGCACAGACTTCGTTTACGCGCTCGATGGCGAGCCGATCGAGGGTGCCGCCGCGTGCGAAACAAAAGAGGACGTGTCGATAATATCACGTGTTCCAAACGGATCTCCGCCTGGCAGATGAATGGATATATGTGCTCTTTATTGTCTCCCGCGATCTAGCGGCGGACTATTAGGCGTCAGATCTCTCGTGCTCGATTGAATGTTGGAATTATGGGGAATGAATGGACAGCATGAAACAGTTCGATGGGATTTGGTTCGCTGGTTGTTTGACGAGGGAGTAAGGTAAATGTCCCAATACCTGGACATTTAAGGTACGGCGTACACACATTTGAGAATTTTTCAGTTATACAAATCGATTTATATAAAAACGATTTTGCAATTACATGGGGCATCGTGTGTACTTTATTATTAAAAAAAAAAACACATATTGTAGGAGTGAATAATTTTGTGAAATATTGAAAATTTATAGACCTTACAATGGCCCAATACTTGGACAGCTTAACTAGTATGTTCCGGCGTCCCGATTTTACTGTCCCATTACATGGACACATAATGAAACATCAGCAATTTGGATGTTTTCTAGCGAAATTAAATAAAAAAAACAACACAATAGTTTTTTCTTTTTGCATATTTCTTCTGTATAAGTAATTTATTCAAATCAGTAAACAAACTTGAGTAAAAAGAATCTATTATTGAATGACTAATTTTAAGGTTATGTGTATTCGTGTGTAACATCGACTGCTTAGCAAATCAGATAAATCCAATACTAAAATGGTGTAAACCGGACAGTTCAAGAGAATAAATTGTTTTTTACGAAAGTGTTACAAATATACCAAATATATACATATGAATATATTTTACTAAATATTTGAATAATTGAATAAAATAGTTCTGTTTTGGATAAAGCGAATATTAAATGGACTAATCAGTATTATTGGCACCAGTGTCCAGCTACTGGGACGTGTCCACGTATTGGGTCTTTTACCTTACAGTTAATGGAATATTTTTTTGCGTGAATAGTAGCCGTGTTTGTCTACGTGTTTCCTCCAGTTTTGGACGTTTCTTGTTGTTTTCTTTTAGATTCTCATCTTCACCTTTGATTATGTAATTGACAAAGTATTTTTAACGAATGGTAAAGTATTTTACTGTGAACAAGGCCTTCAGCAAATGGGAGATGGAACTCATTCGTCATTCGACAGGATTTAAGATGAATTGTACAGTTATGTTGTGATTTCAAATATATCAATCACTTTGTAGTAATTTTTTTTGCTAGTAATTTCTGACTAGGTGGCTGGAATTTAACATTGTATGGCTTAAATGATCGCAAATGTCACGCCAGAACCAGACAAAAGTTTTCTACCGCAGTTTGAAAGACACTATTTCTGTGTTCGTTACTTAGAACTCCTGAATAATGGTGACATCTACTCCACAAGCCCCTATAAAATAATCAAGGCAGCAGACACAGAACTCGTAGAGCGGCAGAAAGAGTTCTCCAAGGGAACGAAAGTGGAAACTTTCAGCGTTGTCCTCGTGTCACGTATCTTGTGCAGCTTTTACAGTGGCGCAGCTTTGAAGTCCGTCAGTGAGAAAAATACCGCCTGTGGTTTCACGATAATAGCCATTGAACGAAGCAGGGAACAGTGTGTCCGGCAGCGCTGATGAAAAACCGCCCTAAGATAGATCGCGAGGCGAAAGGGAAGCCTTGCGATCATTGATGGCTAGGGGGAACAAGAAGTGACAATGGAATGAGGGCCAGACATGCAATTACTTTCTCAGACCACTAGGAACGTAGTATATTCGAAAGACAGAACTGATTCAGTAGTTGTTTCATCAAACGAGTTATCTTCGTTTAATATAGAGGAAATATAAAATTTCTTATTAAAGAATACTGCAAATTTTGATCGTTTAGCGCCCAAATTTTAATTCTTCAGAATTTAATCATTACTGATTTAGTCTCTAGGAATTAAGATTACTCTCGATAGCGAGGGTCAAATGAAACTGTTAAAATTTTCAATTAATCATGAAGGAACTGTAATTTTATGACTATTATCTTTTCTGTTCCGAGAATATTGTTATAAAATGCAGTGTATTAACTGAAACTTTTATTCCATACATTTGTCTGTAAATAAGAAACTTTTATTTTCAGGAAAGTTGAAAAGAGTTCTAGTTAAACAGGAACATTCATTTCTGCTCCGAAGAAGTTAAAGTTGTGACGAGCAGATTTCCTAAAAACGTTGTGGGGTAGATAGATCTGGAGTTGAATCCTTAAACCGTTCGGTGAAAATAAGTGATTTCTCTTTTATATTTATCCTGCTTCCAGTTCCTTAAATGATACTAATTAAAAAAATATTAAATATCTGTTCAAATGTATATGATCCTCCAAGACTTTTATTAATCGAACATAAAATAACTGTTAAAACCGAAAAGAAATGATTGAAAAGTTAAAAGTTCGATAAATAACTTTTATTTATAAAAGTCAACAGTTTCATTCGACCCCTGCCCAATATTTCCCAACTTTTCATTCCAAGCAAATGTTATGAAAATTTAATAAAACATCTGTCACAGAATATTACATAGTCACAGAGATACCACGAACCCCCTTTTACCAATTTGCACGAAAATGCATTGAATTAAATACACTGATCAGCGCGTGGATTGAATGGAGCCGCTACGACTGCACAGATTCGTGCAGTGTATGCAAGATATTGTCCCTTAACACCGATACATTCGAGCGATTCCTCTAAAGCTCCAATTACTGCGTTCCCCGAAACGTAGTAGACACTGGCCGAAGAAGGATAATGATGATCCTGCGCTGGGAAGCATGGTTGCTTTTCGATTACCTACTGTCGGCTGGAAATCTGTTGTGCCAAGTGGCTCGATAGAAAAACGATCGTGTTGCGCGTTTCAATTTGTGGAGAGGTTCGGTGTAATTGAAATCGTCTCGCCAGTCTTCCGCTGCTGGGTATACCCAACAAATTTTGCGATAGTGCTTGATTAAATCGCGAGCAATTATCGTATTCCTCGAAAGCGATCAGCAAGCAGAAATTGAATTCTCCGCGACGTCACTGTACAGCGTGCCTTGTACAATGCCTAACCCGAAACCCACGTAAGTGGTGAATGATTCAATAAGCTTCAGGCTGCGAGCCACCAAATGCACCCTTGTCTGCATTTATTTCGCCACTTCGGAAGCTTACATCACTAATGTAGGAGTCCGGCGTTCAGGAACGGCCTGTGGTGCGAGTGTGACACCACAGGTGGCGCCCCTTAAGTAGACTCCGAAACATAGAGGTCTCGCGGAGCCGGCGTTGGCGGAACCGGTTAAGGCGTCTGTCCCCAGCGCAGTGGATCCAAAGATCGTGGGTTCAAGTCCCACCGGCCGGGTCCCTTTTTTCTCCTCGACTAATATCCAAAAATGATACTGAATACATCTCACAACCACCTCTTGATTACTCTGCAAGAGAGTGTTTGTTTGCAGAGTAAATATTAGGCGACTCCTCAGCCAACACTCTCAATGCTTCCCAAGTTAACATCAACCCGAAAACATGCCAGAACCCATGCCCAGGTCGCGGATCCCCCGGCGAGAAAGCACGCCGACGCCAGTAAAGTAGTTGAGAGAGCTACCAACTTCATCCCCCCCCCCGCCCCATGGCTCTCACAAAATCCCTCTGTCTGTACAAAGCGTGCTCAACAGTCCGCCCCAATGAATGTTGCGCGTGAAAAAGCAACCTTCCCTCCTCGCTTTGTCGCCGCTGTATCTCGGTTTTTCGCTTGCCGGGCGCGGGTCGATCGATGCGACTTCGATACCGGAGTCGTTACGTATGCCTGGGCCCGAGCATGATAGATGCGTGCTACAAGTTACTTGCGGGGATTAAACAACTTTGCCGGATGATTGATTACTTTGCGCTCGGCGGCGTTAAAACTTTCTCGCGGCAAGTACGCGCCGCCCACGCTGTAGGTGGTCGGTTTTATCTGCCTCGCGCTTCGGTTCCATCTCTATTCTTCCCGTCCGGCCCGACGTAACAGATTCTCACACCTTATTAACCGGTTTCGTAAATCTTGTCGTTAATAGCCCCGCCTTTAATTCACTAGACCCCCGATAATCATGCGCTAGGCCCGTCCACCGATCGCCCCAACAAATTGCAGTTTTAATTAGTTCGAGGGCTCCATTACGCCATGTTTCGCGCCCCTTCATTATCCCATCCCTGAGACTGTCTACCTCGCGCACGTCGTTCCAGTTAGTTATTATATCCGTCCGAGTAATTACTGTGTCTCTGGATCATCCGATCCCCCCCCCCCCCCCCGCTCCGCGCACTAGCCTTTCAATGTACGGGCGCTTTTTATCCTGCGTCCACTGTTGGATCGCGTCCCCGGGCTGCAATTAAAACGTCCCTTTCGCCCTGATCGAATTGATACGCGTGCACGCGTTCCCCTGGCGGATCCTTGGCTCATTAAAACGACGCACAGATCAGCCACTTTGTGATAATCCGTCCTTTTTTTTTTTTTTCGAGGGATCGATTCACGCCGCGCCGGTAATTACGGCCGCTGGCTTCCCGCTAGTTTTTATGTGGGATCAGGAACCCCCATACTATAAGAGAGGGCACGGAAGCATTAAGATCGGGAAGTCGGCGGTAGCCGAGGTGGTTAAGGCGGCTGATCAGCGCGCAAACCTAGAGATCGCGGGTTCGAGTCCCGTTGAGGCGACTTCCTTTTTTCCGTGATCCTACATTTATGCCCCCCGAGCGACCGCGAAATTTCACGCGGAGACGAGACGACGGGCCCCTGTTCCGCGTCCGTTTCTTCGCGCGAGTTTTCCCTGCGACGCGTGTCCGTGTACAGCGCGCCGCGGAATGTTATTACGCCGCGTGATCGAGCTCGCCAGCCCGAGCTATTGCGCTCTGACGGGTTGAGGACTTGACGCGGATTCGTTGGTGAAGTCAAGATCGACAGAGATATCCTTTCGTCAGAAATCATTTATAAACGTAGGAAGCTGCGATGACGTTACAGCTGAGTGTCTGATGTATCGGGTAGGATTTTTACAGAGAATTCGTCACTTTAAGATCAATTTGGCAAGGCGGAGGGTTCGCGGCTTTTGGATAGTGCTGTATACGCGCGTAGCTGCGAGCCACCAGAGAAAATAGCAGACCACGAGCGTCTAGCCGAGCTGCCTTGCGATAATTGCTCATTGCACGCCACGTAGAAATGCCGTTCCATCCTCTTTCTTTATTTCAACCGGCCCCTCCCCTTTGTTTCTTGCAGCCCTTTACGCGCTCACACACACAGTGACGCGTGCGCACACGAGCCACGGTGTTTCTGTATCATCAGTTTCTCTGTTCCTGCGGGCGTAGGTCGAGCTTCGCTTCTTTCATCCGATGGGCGAAGGGTAACCTTCGAAACAGTTGGATTCGAATACTCGCCACGGCGAGACCGGATGCTCTCGTTTCGAGAAAGGAATTGCCTTTCGGATCGGTCGACGGAGTTCACGGCCTTGTTTTCAATCGACAGTTATCTGCGGCGTCCGGTCACGCAGGTACTCGGCTGTGGACGAGGAAAGAAAAAGTGGCTGAACGGGAGGCGAGTCCGCGAAACGACCTGTCCGCCAGATATGTTCCTTTATTTGTTTATGGACAAACAGAAATGCCTCTTGCAGCACTTGTAGAAGTAATAAATACCGCCAAGTGGACCGTTGAATCATTTCACAGTGTAGTTAGTTTCAGGCACTAACTAGGGAAGGAAATTCAAAAAATTCGGAAACTGCGAATATGTAGGGGATTTCCTCCTGATTGCAACGCAATTTTTGCTTGCCGCCCAAATTCACTCTAAGGGGACCGACGGGGTTGAATTTGTATGGATTATGCCGCTTCATAATTCTTTAAACCACCAATTCAGATTCGACGGGAAAATAAGAATTTTATATTTTTGATTATAGCTTTTTCCTAATTGTTTAAACAATTGGGCGAAACCTTTACCGTTTGATAGATCTAATTAAAAGAAGTAACTTTTGTCTTGACACTTCTTTTCCATCTCTTACAGACCGCGAGTTACAAAATAAAATCGGAAAGTAGCCGAATTTTCAGGGGTTAATTTCACCCCCCTAGAGTGAATTTAGGCAGCAAACAAAAATTGCGTTGCAATCAGGAGGAAAGCCTCTACATACCTATTCACAAAGTTTCAGAATTTTTTGAATTTCCGGGTTAAATGGAATCTTCCCTTGTAAATTGAATCCGATATTTTAAGTATCTAAAGCAGATACAAATTCACGTTGGAATGGATATTTAAATAAACCCGAGTCTACGATTATAATTCCCTGTAAAGTAGGTTAACAGAACGTCCTGTCGAAGAACAAGTTCACCCAGTTGCATATTCCAATTTAATTTCAGCACAAAGAGATACTTTATTTCCCTTTGTTGCGCATTCTTCGTCTCTAATCGTGATCTCTACAAGCCAATCACACCTCCACTGTTTCCAGAGGCACGTAATAAAATCGCCTGACACTTCCCTAGTAGGGGTGTTCGATTCCGATTCGATTCTTCAGAAAATCGATTCTTTTGGTTAAAAGATCGATCTTTTGAATCGATTCTTTGGTATCCGATTTTCCCCAGAATCGATTCTTTGATGTATGAATCGACAACCGATTTTTTGCCCTCTGGCGGAATTAATTGCCACTAGTGAAAGGACCAATCAAACTGCTTGATGCGTAGTTTTTCCTGATCTTATACGTTTCCCGCCATTTACACACGATTCCCGCCAAATTTATATACGATTCTTATGTTCTGGATATTGGTTACAGTACGAAAGGATTTATCCTACATTAAGCCTATCATTGCAAAAAAAATATCTACCAATCATGGCAACATCTGTGCCATCAGAACGTGTATTTTCCAAAGCTGGAAATATTTTAACTGATCACAGAAATAGTTTATCACCTGAACATTTACAGCAATTATTGTTTTTAAATTCCTTATCAATGAAAGAATGGCAATTACATGATGAATAAAATATATAAAATGAATAGCAAAATATTTCTTCTATTCAATACAATGCCCTTCAACAACTATCCCAAATTGTTCCTTGTAAAAGTAATTTTTATAGCGATTCTTTCAAAATTATTCAAAATCGACTTCTATATGTACTAATTTCGGAAAAAGTTTTATGGCGATTCTTTTCGTCTCGATTCTTCCAGAATCGATTCTTTGGTTCCGATATTTTAGAAGGATCGATTCTTATAATCCGATTTCGAATCGATTCAAGAATCGATTCTTTGAGGTGAATCGAACACCCCTATTCCCTAGCGGCATCTCGCGCTCGGCGTAGTGCAAAGACCAGATTACCAGAAATCGAATAAATCAACTCTTTGCCGCGGGAATATCGAGGGGAAGGAGCGTTAATCGCTCGCCACTGTACAGTGGCAATGGCGGGCAGCGGATATTCTTTAAGAGCTGAAATTACGGCCGATAACCGACCAAGTGGTCCACGAAGTGTGCTTCACGAGTCCGCGAAGCGGGTCCGATTTCGACAAATGGAATTGCTAAGCTTTGTGCGCGAACAAGGGAATCACCGTGGTTGCCTGAGATCTCCTTGCGACGGCGAAATAAAATCCGGCGTCCACCTTTGAAACGCGCATCGCCGCAGTCGCTGATCGCGGCCGATGAATCTTTTTATCTGCCGCACAGTGACTTCGCGTGTACAAATTTCACAGCCTTCCCCGTCTCAGCTGCTTCGAATCGAGCCAGCAATCGATACCCCTGGCTGTTCCTGGATTTTCCTCCGCTTCGAGTCTTTCCAGCCCGCCTGTCGTGAATTATTGCGATCACGGCGTCCTCCAAACGTTGCCGTCTGATTGCTCGATATAGAAGCCACTCGAAAGTAAATTAATACGATCGAGTGTAATGGGGCGTGTCTCTGAGGACGCCGGCCACTTCTGCTTATTGAAATTAACCGTGTGTGTAATACGTGTCGGGGGCCTCCAGGTGCTGCTGCAGTCGCTAAACTAGGCGGGAACTGCAAGAGTCACCTTTTATGACCTACTTAAAGGGGTTGCGACTAAGGTCCGAGCAATAAAATACACGGGCTATTATCTGCGCGGCAGCGGCGACATTCTAGAATTAATTTAGTAGCTTTTGGTGGCCGAAATCTTCGTCAAGCTTGATACTGTTTCGCGCGAAGTCCATAAATGAAATTAATCTTCAGCTCGCTGATGAACCCTGCGTACAGCCAAGGAACCACCCTTTGTCCGTGGTACACTTCCCTTTCATACTTTTCAATCCTCTTGGTTCTCGCCGCAACCTCTTTTCCCTCCCGCCGCCTTTCCGCCACATATCTACGGAAGATTTCTCAAGGGAGCTGCTTGACTGCGGGATTGTTGGCGCCTCTGAGTAGTTCAACGGCACACTCGCCCCGGCAAGAGGTATCTCGCCCAAGTTGGCAGTCGTTCAAGCACAAGAGCAGAAGATCGGCTACCGAACCGCCGCCCGTGCCCCGCCGAACAATGTATTTCGCACTTATAATTGGATGTGTCGCTGTTACGGGCAGCGCTCCTAATGGTAAGTGCAACGGGGAAGCGTGCGGGAAGAGTAACCCACTTTCCTCCGGAGCGGAGGAAATTGTGGACCAACTAAAGCGCAATATCTGTCGCCGGGGAGACACGCCGTTACTGCTTAATGTGTCGAACGGGTATTTCAGCAAACATCGACCTGAGGTAGACAAGTGGAAGGCTATTAGCGGCCCGCTGAAAATTATCCACCATTTCGTTGGATGTCTCCGATTTATACGTAGGTGCCGAGACACTGCTTGGCTTAATGCTTCACCTTCTCTCATTTTCCACCCCCTTTAAATAAATGTTGGAGGAAGAGTATGCTCTGGTTTGCTGGAGTTCGTTTTTTTTTTTGTAAATGTCAGATTTGCAGAGTTTTAAGTTTAAGTTTAAGTTTCAAGCAGGGCTTGAAAAGGTTCGAAAATAACTGTTTCAAACTGTTATATAAAGGTTCTGACTGAAAGAGTTATGAAGAACCTTTATTCTGAATAACCGTTATAAAGAACCTAAATATCAGACTATAAAAGTATAAGTTACGGTTCCTATATAGCTCTATAACTTTTATTTTTTAGGTTCTATATAAGTTCCAAACGGTTATAGAACCGATTTAATAACTTTTATTTTTTAGGTTCAATATAAGTTCCAAAGCGGTTACAGAACCGATTCTTGTAACGATTGTACAGAATTTTATAGAAAATGAAATGACAACATATTACAACTATAGACTACCGTGTATAACCAAATTGTTTAAAAATTATTATAAATAAGTAAGTAAATATATATTATGTACACATTTGTACATACGTATACAATTCTTTTGTAATATGAAGTGTTCGTTAATATAAATGTTTGGTTGTTATACCGATGAGGGTCTAGCTCCCCGATTTGAATGATATTTTAATATGTTGTCAGAATCATGATCCTGATGGTGAGGTGGCCCCTAATTGAAAAACTGAACTTGACAGATAAATGTTTCGATCTATGGTATTAAATATTTATTGCACTTTTTGTTATAATACAGAATAGATATTATAAATTATAATTTTTCAAGTGCCCGCTTGTGGTTCATATTACAAAATAATTGTATACGTATGTACAAATGTGTACATAATATATATTTACTTACTTATTTATAATAATTTTTAAACAATTTGGTTATACACAGTAGTCTATAGTTGTAATATGTTGTCATTTCATTTTCTATAAAATTCTGTACAATCGTTACAAGAATCGGTTCTGTAACCGCTTTGGAACTTATATTGAACCTAAAAAATAAAAGTTATTGAATCGGTTCTATAACCGTTTGGAACTTATATAGAACCTAAAAAATAAAAGTTATAGAGCTATATAGGAACCGTAACTTATACTTTTATAGTCTGATATTTAGATTCTTTATAACGGTTATTCAGAATAAAGGTTCTTCATAACTCTTTCAAGAACCTAAATCTTTATAATAACGGTTTCAAGCCCTGGTTTCAAGAGATTATGCTTTAAGTAGCTCATACAAGTCTGAAAATGCATAAAATTTTTATCCTCTTCCTTCTTTAAGTAACTGCCAATGTTCCCCCAGTGAAGTGGCCTATAATAACGTAATTATTAACGAATTTAGACGGTTTATCCCGCTTTGAAGCAGGCAAACAACTTGCTATAGTTATCGTAGTATTCGATAGAAGTCCTTCTATGATTGATTGTTTAGTGTCTTAAAAGCTAATGTGACTCTCATGCTCCGGTCCTCTCATTTCTTTTTCTTCGCATGCACGAAGTGCCTAAGTTAGCCAACCGTTTCTGGAACAATTGTACGAATAATATCGCCATGAAAATTGCTATAAATATTTCCAATACTGTACGTATCCCGGGTCTTTCTTCACCCACCCATGTCCTCATTTCTCCAAATTCTTATTTAACTTCAAGGGAACTCTAAGCAAGTAGTTGTTAATATCTGTGTAGGGTAGATGTCCCAATTACTGCCACCTTAAGATTATAACCGCACTTCATTTAATTATTTCGCGTGTTGTGTAACCTAAAAATTGTTTCAGTTTGAAACATAATATTATTTAACATCTCCTCCATTAAAAAAAAAATAGTTTTATGAATTAAATATGAAGAATTTATTAATAATTAATTAGAATTCGCGAGCGATCCTAGTGTACCTATAACTGTCACCTCAGAAATCATCTTGTCCTAGGTACATATGAGTACATATATTTTTTGATTTTAATGTAAATCAGAATCTCCATTTAATAATAACTATTTTTGGTACATTTCTTTTTATACGTTACGTTTTTATTACGTATAATAAATCAAGTGGCAGTAATTGGGACATCTACCCTATCTCAATTCGAAACTCGAGTGCTAAAACCAAAAATCATCATTCACCCAAACACGCGCCACTGCCCCTGCGATGCACGCGGGGCGAGCGAGTTTTGCATTGCGAAAACAAAAGCACGGGCGAGAATTTCCCCGCTGGTGCGGACGAATAACTGTCGTGCCCGCGTCTCTGCGCCCGTGAAGTTTTCCTCCATCGAGCATTCGCTTCCTTTCCTGGAAATTCCGCCGGAACCGCGTACGTCGCGGCCATCTCCATCCGCGCCGTGTAGCGTAAATTTCCAAGCGTTCGCGAAACTCCGGCACCGGAAGCGTCGTTCCGAGGGTCTCGCATAATTCGTCGGCGTCGTTCTTCCTGAATATATCATGGCCGAAAAAAAGAAGAAAAAAAAAAAAAAAGAAACGGGCACCGGCGTAGAAGGCGTGGCCGTTTTTGCCGCGTAGGGAAATTTTCACGCGCGGCCCCCCGTTCCCGCGGGGTCAGGCCAGCGCCGCTCTTCTTCTGAAGTCGCGGTGGCAACTCGCCGGCACAAAAGCGCTACTTCAGTTCATTCATCGTCTAGCACACTCCACGTCGTTTCGCTTCAAAAACGCGAAATTCTCTCCCCCGGCTACCTCCCCCGTTTACAGCACGCTCGTTGCTCGCCACTTTCACGCTGTCACGGTACATAAACGCTTCCTCCGCCAAGGATCTCTCGAAATCGTGATCTGTCCGCCGGAGGAGCGCGATTGGATTCACCGTTGGACAGCAGCAAGATGTCGGCCGGGGACGTTAAGGGCTCCGTCGGTTCCTCGGGCGCGATTAAATCTCCTTCCCCGCTATGCTCCGTCGAATTATAAATTGAACGGTCTGATTAAGTAGAATTTTCGCGGCTCAACGGGGAACTCTCCCGCTACCCTCAGGAAGCCTCCCCGCCGGTATACAGGTTAATGGTTTTTAGCACGTCCCCCGCCGAGCTGTATCTCCGGCGAATTTTCAGCTGGCAGCGAACTCTCAACTTTTTATCTCGCCGCGACCCGAGGCCGAAACTGAATTCAACTTTGCTGCTAGCCCGGCGGGCTAGATGCGGCGACGTTGATATACGAAGTAACGCCGGCCGCCGCCCCGCGCTCCTTTCCACCTGCAGCCCCGGCGTAAGTGTACACGGACGTTGCCGTGAATAAGCGCGGGGGATTCACGGGTACGGGCCGGGGGCCCCGGCGTAGGTGAATGCCTCTATAGGGAAGTCGAGCACGCCGCGCGCCCCAGCGATCCTCTCATTACAGAGGGGACCTCATTATACGGCTGCGCAGCGCGGTGCCTCGCTACGATTATATTACATTACTGTAATTGATTGCGGCACATGTAACTGCGGCGTGATTCTTAAACAATAAACTCATTATCCGTTAACAAGGGTGGGGGGGGGGGGGGGGGAGGGGGCCGATACCGGGCTATTCAGCGGGCGCGCGCGCGCCCCACCGGTAATAACCTATCTCTCATGCGGCCGGGTCCTGCGGTGAGACCCGTGCGCGACCAACGATCCTCCAGCAACCGATTCGCGTTTGATCGATCGCCCGACTGGTATCCGACGCTCGTAAACCGCGCGCTGCAGCGGCAACAGCAGCCAACAGCCTCGGCCTGCCCTCTTTCCACCCCCGCCCGGCCCTTTCTCCTGCTTTCTCTTTTACCGCCGCCTCCCCCTTTCCCTCCCCGTCCCCGTCCTTCGCCGCGGCTCAAACACTCCAGAGCGCGGCGCGCACCGGGCGCGGGATTCATCCGATCTTTACCGTTTGCTCGTAACAAATCGCCGACGTTTCGAGAGCGGAGAACCGTGTTGGATCTGCCTCTGCGAGTTCCACGGCTCGTTGCTTTATTTGCACACTTCGAGCGTATCCCTCTGCCGGGCGCGGGGGGGGGCCACTTGCGAGGGATAATCTTGTCGCGAGATCGGATGACTGAAATCATCCCCCGCGCGTTTCGCTGCTGCCTTTGAGCGCGATTGAATTGTAATGAGAGTGCAACGCTCCGGGGCGAAAGCTCCGCCTCCCGCTTCCTGGCGTAATCTCGCGGATGCAGTTTTTCTGTCCCGTTATTCGCACACTTGACGGAGATCTGTGTTTTGGCGGACGACGGCCGGATATGACGGCTGATGCTGCGTCGAGCCGCTTCAAAAGTTCCTCGGACATGCGTGAAGCAGGTTTGGAGGAATTGGGTTTTGGGGGTGATATGGGGAGAGTACTGTTGAAGTGCATTTGAAGAGCCGAAATTGGGGGTGGTTAGATAGCCGAGGATTCTGCATTTTGATACTCTTTGGGATCAGTTTTATTAACCCTTATCAATCAGGATTCAGAATTTTAAAACAAAAATTCATCCCCCCCCCCCCCCCCCGATTCATATAAAATACACAGAACGTATATATACGTTACTCGGATTCGATCAAAATATACAGAACGTATTTGTACGTCGGCCAGATTCAATTAAAATATACAGAACGTATATATACGTCACCCGGATTCAATGAAAATACACAGAATGTATATATACGTTACTCGGATTCGATCAAAATATACAGAACGTATTTGTACGTCGCCAGGATTCAATGAAAGTATACAGAACGTATATATACGTCACCCGGATTCAATGAAAATATACGGAACGTATATATACGTCGGCCAGATTCAATTAAAATATACAGAACGTATATATACGACGCCCGAATTCAATCAAAATATACAGAACGTATTTATACGTCGCGCGGATTCAATCAAAATATACGGAACGTAAATATACGTCGCCAGGGTTCAATGAAAATATACGAAACGTATATATATATATATCGCCCGGATTCAATCAAAATATACAGAACGTATATATACGACGCCCGAATTCAATCAAAATATACAGAACGTATTTATACGTCGCGCGGATTCAATGAAAATATACGGAACGTAAATATACGTCGCCAGGGTTCAATGAAAATATACGAAACGTATATATATATATATCGCCCGGATTCAATCAAAATATACAGAACGTATATATACGTCACCCGGATTCAATGAAAATATACGAAACGTATATATATATCGCCCGCATTCAATCAAAATATACAGAACGTATTTATACGTCGCCCGGATTCAATGAAAATATTCAGAACGTATATATACGTCGCCCGGATTCAAAGGGTTAAACAGCGTTGTTTGTTAGATTTTATATCTTTACGAGGATTTATGTTAATTTAAATAGCATCTAGTTGAGGGAATGTTCACAACAATGAATGTAAGTATTAAATGATACAGTAAAATCTAGGATGATACGGAATATATAATTGAAGTGCAAGCTATATAGGAGTAGGAGTGAGTAAGGGAAATCGGACAATATTTGGTCAGACATCTCTTCCAACGGGGCTACAATTTTGTGTATTATTTAAAAAATTGTTTCTAGTAGGAATTATTCCAATTAAAGGGAACTATGGAAACAGTCACAAATGTAGTGACAGTCTTATTTAAGATTCTTCAGTAGTATGTCATCAAGATTTCTTCTCTAAGTAGTAAAAGATCTCTTCATAGCGTGAAATTTGAAAAGAAATTTATGCTAGTATCAGTAATACATTAATTCATTCGCGAGAAAGTCATACTAAAAATTGTGTCATTTAAAAAATTGTGTCGAATAAGAATTATTCAAAATAACGAGAATTTTTTAATACACACAGAAAATTTATAATTCCTTTGTAGAACAAAATATTATATCGTTCATGATAGTACGAAAAGCCTTTTCACAGGTAAATGATGGAGAACAGGAGAATTACGAAAATCAGGTGAGCAGTCATAAAAATAATGAAAGCTATGAATATCATAAAAATCTGATTCATACCGTGGAAATAATGAAACCCACAAATCCCCTTGAAAATCGTGAAAACGTAGTCGCGAATGTAAAAAAAAAAACGAGATCCATTAAAATCGGCTAGTTCATGAAGATCGGTAATAGCTTCTCCGTAAAAGAAATCACGCCGATGTTATGAATAAATTCTGAACAGACTCTGATGCAGCGAATTAACGAAGCACCCTGTGCACTTCGCCTCTGACGACCAGAATTTCATTTGCGTAGCAAAAATGTAGCACATCCGTGGGCCTGCTTGAAAATCGAGGCAATCATGCGGGAGAAGCTGGAACGCGAGGCTAGCCCGAGCCACGGACGCCTAATCAGCCGATTATGCCGAGGAAATACCGTTCCCATGGAATGTTAATGCGATCTACACCGAAGGCCCGTAGAAACCGCGGCCTCCACTTACAGCTGAGGCTAAGCAGAGCGCCAAGACAACCGATTCCACCTCCACACGCACATATTGTTCAGCAATAACGCCGTTCTAGTGGCTTTCCTCGATTATCCGCAAAGAGGCACTACGCAACAGCCCTGGACGAGGAAGCGTCTTCCCTGTCTAAGGGTCTCTCCAGTTTTAATGGAGACGTTCGCCTCCACTTTCTGATCTCTTCCGCGTTTCTGGCGGGAGTCGTGAGGCCAACGCGGGTCCTCGACTTTCCTGAGATCGTCGGGGCTTGATTTCTGGGAATCTGCGGAGGGCTGAAGCGCGGTGCTCCTTGGAAGACGCGGCGGGCTTCGGATTGAAAATTTACCAGCGATCCGAGCCGCGTCAAATCACAGAAGTCTAATCTTTCTTAAAAGAATGTTATCTTATGGAGACTCAGCGGCATCGTTTGGAAAATACAGATCCTACCTAGTTTCTTTTATTTTACTATGTTCGCGTAACAATTTCCCTAAGAAATTCATCAAGATATGCCCAGGTCCCCCTGGCAATATAAGAAAGGAGGACAACGTTAGACGCAAAGTTAAACAAAATCGAATCCCCAGGGAATAGAGATAGATCGCGGCGCCACGTAGCAGCTTTCAATCCGGAACTTGATTCGTTCTTGCGGGGATCAAATCCCTGCTCCCCTTTCCGCGATCACCCCGGGACGTGAACGCGTAGCTATACCACTTTTGATACGGTTCCGCCTGGGCAAGGACCTCTCGACCCTGCTTCAAATCGAAGCGTAGGAAGCTCGAGGGTCGTCGCGACCGACCAGCTGGCAGAGACCTTTCGCTTCAGGTGCTTTTCAAGGTGTGCACGTGCACGCTCACCGTCCTCGCCGACGCTGGGGTCTGACGCGTCGCCGTGATATCGCATAAACCTGCGTCCCCGGCGCTCTATCGAAATCGGAAGAGGCCGGCCACGGTCCCCGCGGTGCCCTTCCGCATACTTACCGTCGCGCCGATATTTCACGCGGCTAATGGATTGAAATTCCTTGAACCGTTGTCTCTGCCGCGGGCCTACCCGTAATTACCAGACGAATGGGGAATAAAGCGCCGCTAAACGCGCTCGAGTGTATCAACGGGACGCGACCGGTCGCCCGTTGTCGCGGCTCGTTTACCGCCCAAGTATTGTTGCTTGTCACGATTATGACACGGCTGTTCATTAATTAACCTTTACGCGCCAACATCTGCCGCGCGCCGGCTACTGGACGGTTCATACCAGCTTCATTCGAACGCTCTGTTATAGAGGTACGTTAAGTGGTGGAATTTTGCGGCGCTGTTACAGTGGACTGCACAGTATTTTTTCATATTTAGGATAGCTGCTGTCATGGACGAGTGGTTTTTTTTATCTTTCAATTGTTAATGCGTTTGGTTGCAAATTTTTGCGCGTGTCAGGGTTGCGGGACATGCCACGTTGGACGCGTGAAAATCGTTTATTTAGCAATTTTTCTTCTTTTAACTAATTAAGTCAATAAAAAATTTGTTTCGTGGCATTTGTTATATCTTCTCTTGGAGACTAAAAAATATTTTTTTTTTAATGAAATGGCAGTGTTGTTCCTTGAAAATCCATTCAACGATTTCAAGCGACTAAATTAATCTTGTTTTCTCCAGAATTCTAAGACACTCATCTATAAAGTGACAAATTGTTCGAACTGTACTTTTCATACTGCACGAACTTTGTCACACATACGAATACCCAATCGGTCCTCCAGGTCGATTATCTCGAAAGGAAAAATCTGTGTGACGAGAACTGAATTTCACGTGTTTCATTTATTCGCGTCGTTTTTTTTTTCTGTGTCAGCTACGCGCGAAGGTACAGTGATACCAATTTTCCAAATGACACAACCTTAAGGATTCCCTGTGTCCCGCGTATTGAAGTTGAAATATTTACACCAGGCAAAAGTGCGCCCGTCGACAAAGGGAATCGAAGATTCGATCGTTTTGTTGTCAAAGAAAATTCGTGCGCTTTCGTGGGTACGAAAACTCGGTTAGGAAAATGGCCCGACAGTGTACGATTGAAAGGCACGAGGAGACTCTTCTATCTGTCCCCCTTTTGTTGTCATTTTTCACGGTGCAGTGTCCTTAATTGACGTCAAAACCACTCGATCGACCTGTACCGAGAAGTGTTTGCGAAAAGCAACGCTTTGTGTCTTCAGCTTCGGAGTACCGGGATGAATTAATGAACAGCGTGCCGATGAAGTGCATTGATATACGGGGTGGAGCAGAGATTGCACATTTTAAACGATGAATAGTTTTAAATAAATGGGCGTGACGCGAGACATGATATATGACGAAAGTTTGTTTCAAAGGATTAGAATCTTTTTGAGCTCGAAGGAAAGTCATCTCAAATACTTGGAGAGATTACAAGTTAAGTCGCATATTTTATGGTGACATGATTAACTAACAAGAGACACCGATTGTCAGTTCTTTCGTTAATTATGTCAAAATGTGACATTTTATGTATTGTAAACAATTCAGCGTTGCGCTGGAATGCTCGACTGATTTTCAAAGTTATTTATTCGAAAATTGAACATTAGCTGAAAAAACTTTCTGCACATTTTATATTTGAGGAAAATCTAAAGTTTTGCATACGTGCCAAGCACTTCCATCTCAAATGAAAAGTACATTCAGCTATTCTCCAAAAGTAGTTTGTATAACGGCAATACGAGTAAAAAAATATAAAAATACAACAGCAGTGGCTGATTTTATAGAACGATAGGAATGTTTTCTTTTAATCAACTTCCTCGAAAATAAAACAATTCAAGTGAGATATACGTAGTCAATGTTTTACTAATTACGTTACAATGAACGTATTCTCGAAATTGGTATATTTTTGGTTATCTTCATTATGTGAAAAGGAATTTATGATGTTTTCGGAATATCATTGCTGGGCAATCTTAATGACTTCTTAAATAATAAAGCAAAGTATAAGAACTTGCAACTGATAAATATGATTCAAGTGAAAGAGGGCAGTGGAAAGTGAAACTGGACTGTCACTGGTCAGACACGCCTTTCATCAACGCGAACCATGCTGTTCTTCATAACTTCTCGTGGACATGTAGTTTAAAAAAATGTAGTATCAAGCAATAATTATTCGAATAAAAAAAACTTTAAAAACGTGTACAAATGTGTTATACAACTCCATTTAATGTTCTCGTGTTCTATCCTCCATTTAATTCGTTAGAAAGAGCATACGAGTTTGCTCAGTATATATTCTGAAAGAGCTTTTGAAGCCATGAAATTTAATAATGAAAATATGCTACTATCATTAAAACAAGTCTTTTTGCAACAGCGTTAACAAAACACACTGCGCCGTGCATTCACTGTCAACGATTTACACGTGATTCACTGTTACAGGGCAATTAAATTTTTGACAGATGTATTTGAGCTTCTCGAATGTCAAATTGATCAGCTCCGCATTCCATTCTCTCAGTTTTAGTATTAAAGCACATAAAAAGTGTTTCATTCATCAATTTCCTCTACTTTCTATTTTCTGGAGTTCAGCTTCTCCAAGGGATTATTTGGCGGCAAATATCTTCCTTATAAATTATGGAGAATCTCGTTCGTCGGTTGGCTTCATCAATTTCAAACAACCCACTCGACAGCAATTACAAAACATTATTATGACACGACACACGACACCATCCGACCATTTCCCTTCATCCACTTTTGTTCGAGCAACAAGAGACGCACAGCGGCGCATAATTACCCTCGCCACGATCGAGAGCGTCGCAGTCGATTCTCCCGACCCGACGCGGCGCGACGGCTACGGGAAATATTGCTCGCCGATGGGAGGCGGCGCGGAAGACGCGTGAAAAATATTTAAATAGAATCGACGCTGCGATTCCGCCGAGGGGGAAAGGAATCGCGAATAGTAGCCGTCTCGTAAAACGACAAACATACGAGGAATCAGGGTGGCTCGGAGCTATTTCTCTGCTACTTTTCCAGAAGGATGGCTCGTTCCTTTTTGGTGTTCCCGGGCTCCCGTGAAACGTCGGGGGCGGCCGCTTCATGACCGAGAAACACTCGAGAGTCTATAGAAGCGTGATGTAACGTCCTCCCTCGATCGAGGAATCCAATAACTGGAAAACGCACCGGAGCGTGCAGAGGTGCCTTCGATTCTCGAGGACCCACTCGAGGGAGACGGTTGGGAAGACTG
The DNA here is from genome assembly GCA_946251845.1 of Andrena fulva. Lineage (NCBI taxonomy): Eukaryota > Metazoa > Arthropoda > Insecta > Hymenoptera > Andrenidae > Andrena > Andrena fulva. The sequence continues at coordinate 50,290,999 of OX276329.1, read as the reverse complement.
TACTGTGTGTCGATTCGCGACGAATCTCGGCCGGAGTGCGTCCGCCTTTTTCCCCGACGGCGGATATCGTGGCCGCGACGACGACGGCGAGAGAGAACCAGGTCGCCGGAAAACGACCGTACCCTCCGATAGGATTCCCGATGCACCGGACGAAAAATAGCTACTCTGCTACTCACCGGCACAGGAAGTCCCTTTCGCCTAAACAGAGCTCCAGGCAGTGCTGTCGCGACGAGGCAGACATCGTTCTGCGTGTGTGGCCCTGCAGCCGGTGCCCCTGCACCCTGTCGATGCACCAGGCACGCTCGCAGGGCTTCACGGCCAGGCAGCTCTTCTGGGCGTAGATCGTGAACACTGGGAACTGCGACTGCGACAGGGCACCTGTAACAAAAACAAACACGTAAATTGAGCGAATTATATACATGCATTAGGTCGTCCCGTAAGTAGGCACCTAATGCGGCCTTTCTGAGAGCCGAGTATAAGCAACGGGACCTAAAACTTTGATAAATAAATTGAATTGAACAACTCTTTTTCCGTAAACAGTACGGAATATCTTGGGGCAGAATCGCGACTTTTTCTTCGAAGACCCGCCAATTTGCCAACTTTTAACTTTTTCTTCGGTTGTTAGGTTCTTCGGCAATGTAACTATACTAGAAACAAGAAAATCCTTGGTTTTTTATTTCAGGGAAGAATTGGGGCCTCCAATATAATCGGAAGTTTGCAACTCAGCCGCGCGAGTCCTTACGAAACGTGTTCATATATCTCCATTTCTACCGAACACTTTGTAACGAAAAAATTATTTTTTATTCCTTGCATGTGAACTAAAATACCCTGAAAGTTTGGAAAAGCTCCGCTTGACGGTTTCTTAGAAAAAAAATTCCCAAGAATCACCTTGTTTCTAGCGTGCTAAATAGGGCTCCCCACGCATAGGGTAAAGGACCCAATTACTGACACTTTAAGCGTTGACTCTGACATTATCTTATAGTTTTGTACTTATAGACTAAATATATATGTTGTTCTTGTTATTTATTATTGTTTCATACGTTTACTTGATGAAAAAAATTTGATGAATCTTAAAACTTTGATTTTTATGTATAAATTCATCAATTTCAAAAATATATTTCGGGATCTATTACTGACACCCTTAAAAATGTATTTGACCGAATTACTGACGCCCAGTGATGGGTCGCGTATTTTACGCCACGTCGTAAATGCATTTATGACGTGTCGCAAATGTATGTATAATATGTCGTTTTTAAGCCCATTTTATACGTGTCATTTGTCGCAAATGTCGTAAATAGAAATATTCATTATTTTGAGGTTTCAACAATTAAAGTGTTGGAAAAATATAGTTCTTTCTGACTCGCTTGTTGGTTGCATGCGAATACTATAGAATACTGTAGAATACGTCGATAATATCGAAAACTACGTATAATCACCGCGTTCATAACCCCAAAAAAAATTTCCAAAGCGTGGTCTTGGTCTTAACACTCTTCATTATTGTTTTGTAATTGTTTAGATAAAACTAGTAAAAAATGAATCGTGAAAGGTAAAGTAATTAGAAATAAATGTACGATAATAAATGAAATTTATTTGAATTGAAAATTATGTAAATAAAAATATCTGTTTTAAAAAAATGAAATTGATAAGTTATTATCAATTTTCTTTTTTGGGTGTAATATCCCTTTCAGTGTGGTGAAAGTAAACAAATTATATTTATTATTCTATATTGGGAAACTTAGTGGAGAGGTGGCCTAAATTTCAGCCCTCTGGTGGTAAGTTGGCAAACTATTGAAAATAGGTCCGGATCCCACCAAACATTCCGAATAAGTATTTATTAATCGAAGAAGTAAAAATTTAGTGTTCAAACAAATTTAAAAACACTCGTTTTTCACAACATGTCTATTTAAACACATATCATGTGGACTTTGACGGATTACGACCTACTCTCAGTAGTTCCATTTTCTGTCACTAGTTGGCGTATCGAAATTCTTGGTTTCCTTCTTTTACTAATCTTTCAATATCCATTTTTCGTCAGTGTAACTTAAGTTAATTTAATTTTTTTAATCAGAATTATATTTATTAATAAATTGGCACTTCTTCAGAACCTATACGAAAAATGTTTTATACGTTAGTTATTTTCATTCGAGATATACGACATTTATGACACATCTACGACATTTACGACATTTACGACATTTAAGACACGTGTCGTGTATAAAATAGAAAATTCGTGTCTTTACCCACCACTGCTGACGCCCCAATTACTGCCAGCTAACTTATAATACAGTTTATCTCATTTTAAGGTTATGTCGTCTCATGTACATGAGCAACTACTGCTATGACAGTAATACCAAAATGCTTGAAACGCTTGTACCAATCACTGTCACCCAATTAATAAATAAAAAGACTTAATGAATCGTTGAATTCCGATCGTTATTACTTTCTATGATACATATATTATCTAAAACATTATATTTTGTTATGTTAATAGCTTAAATATTACAATTACAGCATTTTCTTTAACCCTACGTTTTCTCTTTCACTAGTAAGGAAGTCATCGTTTTCACTCTCCTAATATCCGCTTAAAATTTTTGATCGTTTTATCCAAATTAACGAAGAAAAAGTTAAGTGCTGTTTTTGGTATCGTATAAATAACAGTTTCAATTGCATGTTAAATTTTTTTTTACGTATCATTTCACAAGATTTATTCGTAATTTTAAGTAAAACAGCTTAGGGTGACAGTAGTTGGGTAGGTGACAGTAATTGGGTACTTTACCCTATTCCATTTGAAAATCCTTTTTCCACGGGTCGCTAATCTCAAGTGTATCAACATCCAGCCCGGTAGGATTCTAATTCAACATTGCCACGTTAAACTGACGCTGATCAATGCCCATTATTCTCTCAGCCAGGCGAAAGTGTCTCGGGCGCAGCGGCTCGTTATTCTTACCCCGTCGATCCGTGGGTTGAGGGGGCCCCCGCTAAGTGACAGGATAATTTCCCCGCCCCGGCGTCGCTGCAGCGTCATCCCCCTTCGCGGAATCATAATTAATCTCGGCGAAGTAACGAAGGGTGGGACAGTTTTGCGAGCGTGATTCGTGGAAAAGTTTCCCCGCGAAAGATATAGGGGACAAGTGACGAGGAAGGTGGCTGGTTCCCATCGATAGGGGGGGCCGTCGATCTTCCGGGGGGGGCGTTAAAGATATTCAATTAAGTGCTCCCGGTCTGGCGAGGTAATAACTGCTAATAATTTTAATGGCCGCGGTCACGACCGCCACGCAAAAGGGACGTTTCTTTTCTCTCGACCCGCGGCTACGACGGGGGCCCCGTGACGCGGAATCTCTCGCGGAACGCAAGACGGTAGGAAGACGGTCCTCGTTACGGGCTGAGGGGTAAGCGCATAACAGTAATCAGCGGGTGCTTCCTGGGTCCCACATGTAGAAGACAAGTGCCACTTATTCGTTCTAATGCTACCGCATTATGGGATAATGGGGCATCGTCGAATTATAAGCAGTTCACAGGTACGGAGGGAACTTTTATTGAAAACCCGAGCAGCCTCCTTTGTATTCAGCTCGTCCCCCTTTATGCGGCAGAAAAATGTACCCTTTCGGAGCGCCTCGTATTAGTTGCCCTGGAATTTTCAATCCCTTTTCCTATACCACACGCGACTAATCCCATACTTTCCTCCCGCAACTAGCTTCGAGTACAGAACGAGGAATTACACCTCTACATCCTATCGTTGGCGCTGAGGGAATTGAGAAGTGAGAGACTAGTGGTGAAAGTAGACGCGAGGAGGAATAATAGAAATGTCTATCTGATCTGAACAGTTAGAGAAAATGTCGAATTAAATTATCGATATGACGCGAACGGCGATGTTTGTTGTAGCAGATTCTCATTCGTGGCCCCCAACAGCTACCAATTAAAATTGTAATTCCTACTTCGATCGCCCACGGGGTGTAATTCGCCGATCACCGAGTCAGCTGATTAACACGCGCAACGAGCAAACCGCCAGTCTGGTAGATTCTGTAATTCCACGTAGGAGGACGTGTCAGTGGTATCCGTATTGCGGAAGGAAGCGTCGCACATAGGCCGTGGTATTGACCGGCGCTATCGTTCCGTGTTTTTCACCGTTCGTTTAACGAGCTCTCTTCCGCGTCGCTCGCCTCGCGATGAAAAATATCGTTCTCCCGCGTACGGGCACCGCAAGCTGCTGTCGGAATACCTGGCCGCCCAAATTGCGTGATAAATACGAACCGTTGCGACTAATTTCTGAGAAGGAAATCCCTCCGATTCGTCCATCCGACAATTTCACCCCGCTCCGGAATTCCAACTATGCGCCCGACCACTATACCCGAGATTTTCAAATAAATATTACCAAAATCAACGCGCTAAGCGACGTGTTCTTCACCTGTCTGAAAATCGTAATCCACAAGTTTTTTATTTAATTAAAATTTCGAATAGCGGATAAAAGTTAAAAAAAAATCATTCGCCATGTGTCGAAGAAAGTTAAGTTAAAGTTGAAAAATTTATTCGAAAAGAAATTAACTTTATTCGTTGAATAAAAATTCTATTCGTCCAATAGTCCAAAATTAAAGTAACTTTTATTCGATCCGTTATTTAACTAATTTTTTATTCAGTTAATGCCCAATTCTGAAACGGGATACAATTTTTCCATACCATCCAAATTACATGTGAAATACTTTTGTACCATCACAACTATAGAATATACTTAAGCAGGCCTGTTTTAGGTGAGCCACCCATCATTACATAACTTTACTCGGCAATCGCGGAATTCTTACACTTCGCACATCCAACAGAACCGCCGATTAAGGCTGTTCGAGTACTCGAATATTCAAGTAGCTTGAAGTTCGGACCGAGCCGAGACTCGGTTTCCGAGCCGAGCCGAGTACCCGTAAAAACCGAGTAGCTCGAAAGAATCGATCGGCTCGATAAAACCGAGTAGCTCGAATTTTTTCGAGCGGCTCGAAAGAACCGGGCAGCCCAAATGAACCGAGAAGCTCGAATTTTTTCGAGCGGCTCGAATATACTTGGAGCAGATCGAAATTTTCGAGCAGACCGACTGTGTCGAGTAGCTTGAAGCTTGAAGCTTGAACGTTTCGGGCAATACGAATGTTTCGATAATTTTAGGTTACGTTTGTCTACTGGAATGTAAATAATGGTTCTCAATAGGTAATGTGAATAATTAAAATGTAAGCTGTAAATGGAAATATTCTGTAACTTTTGAAAATAAGTACTACATTCAAATCTTTCTTTTTTTCATATTTTTCGTGTATTTATAAATGTATTCATACACTTCTCTTTATGTTATCTTTCTTCTCTTCTAACTTTTTATTTTTTTCTTACTTTTTTACCTTCTTCGTATGGGTTTTACTTCTGTCGCGCCATTGTTAACACAGGGCGTTACCCGCTCATAAATAAATAAATGAATAAATAATTAAATAAATATAAATAAGCGTAATTACAAAGAATCGTGAAGTACTTGTAAACATTTGAATATGTAAACCTTGCATTATTAATTTTTCAATTTCTCATTTTTTATTTAATTAATGCAAGATCGCAATACCAATCTGGTTGGAACTAAAAGAACGTATGAAATCACGACAGATAATAAGCATAGAATAATTATGTTTTAATAATATGTATAGTATTTACAGTATTTTACTCAATTGAATTGTACAGTATTATTTTTCTAAATTTGCGCTTAAAAAACATTTGTTCCGCTTTGAAAAATTAATATTGAAAAATTAATAATGCAAGGTTTACATATTCAAATGTTTACAAGTACTTCACGATTCTTTGTAATTATGCTTATTTATATTTATTTAATTATTTATTCATTTATTTATTTATGAGCGGGTAACGCCCTGTGTTAACAATGGCGCGGCAGAAGTAAAACCCATACGAAGAAGGTAAAAAAGTAAGAAAAAAGAAAAAAGTTAGAAGAAAAGAAAGATAACATAAAGAGAAGTGTATGATTAAGTTTATAAATACACGAAAAAGATGAAAAAAAGAAAGATTTGAATTTAGTACTTATTTTCAAAAGTTACAGAATATTTCCATTTACAGCTAACATTTTAATTATTCACATTACCTATTGAGAACCATTATTTACATTCCAGTAGATAAACGTAACCTAAAATTATCGAAACATTCGTATTGCCCGAAACGTTCAAGCTTCAAGCTTCAAGCTACTCGACACAGTCGGTCTGCTCGAAAATTTCGATCTGCTCCAAGTATATTCGAGCCGCTCGAAAAAATTCGAGCTTCTCGGTTCTTTCGGGCCGCTCGAAAAAATTCGAGCTACTCGGTTTTACCGAGCCGCTCGGTTGTTTCGAGCCACTCGGTTTTTACGGGTACTCGGCTCGGCTCGGCTCGAAGAACCGAGCCTAGCTCGGCTCGCTTTTTTCGAGTACTCGAACAGCCTTACCGCCGATCGCGTACAACGAACGAACCATCCCCGAAAGAACACCCGCTGCAAAGTATCTCCCGGCTAAAAAACAATCGCGCCGCTTACCCGCAGAGGACTGCGCGCCGATTCCCGAGCGCGCGAGATAAACCAGTAAACGAGTCGAAGCGAAACTGTCAATCCTCGAAAGCACGGCGTTCTGGCGCGGCTCCAGCCTCGCCCCACCGTTTCCCGTTTCCGTTTCTTCGGGGATGCAGATTCCGGGTAAGATTGCGTGCGGCCATAAATCTTCTAATTTCTGCCGGGAACGCAGCACGTATGACGTTAACGTGCTACCATCGAGGATCACCGTGGCCACGTTTTTGGCGCTGGTTGTATCGAGGCCGGCCCCTATCCGGCGAGCTCTATCCGTCGTCCGCGCGGCCTTATCGACGTCCGGACTTCCTGCCAATGGGGCAAAAATCTTCCGTCTGGGAAGGACGCGCCTTTGTACTTAAGGGAACGAAATAACTTTGTATCCCCGTAAATCTGGCCCGAGATTTATCGCGCAACGCCGTCGTTCCGCCGGCATGCTACATCATCTCGTACACGGGGATTCCCCCGTTGAAACCGTCCCCGTAGAGGGCCGGGAGGGGAGGTACGGAAAGGGAAGTTCCACCGTGTAGGTTGTCACGACGCCGAGGGAAATGTGGAACGGCCTGGGTGCATCTGCGGCGGCTGTATTACGGGACGGCGATCGCACAAAATGATGCAAGTGAACCGCCTGTGTACCAGTACCGCGGAACAGTTCGATTTCTGATATACGAGGCACATTTAGATACGATTCAGCCTCAAGTGGCATCGCCAGCGGTACCATGCTCGCCGTCCCAGCGACTCCTTCGTCGCGGTGAACTTGATGTATAATCTCGCTTTTCTTTATCTTCTCCCCCGCCATCCCCGTCCCGTTTTCTACAGCTTTTTCTCTTATTCGCGCTCTTATTTCTCCCTGTCCGCTCCCCCACCGGCCTGACTTCCTTTCGCGAACAAAGGCAACGAAATTCCTTCTCCGCGTGGACTCTCCGCGCCGCGCCGTGGATTCTTCTACACGGTGGTCCCGGATTACCGCTCCGGGTAGCTTCCGAATCGGTGGACGCCGGGGAGAATGTGGCCGGTGATAATTGCACGGTGCTAAAAGGTTTATGGGTAGGCCGCCAGCGCGGATATTCGAGAGATGCGGGTAGCAGTTCGGTGGCTTTAAGCGGAGCGCGGTCCAGCTTGGATACCTGCGATTGCTGTTCTTCTGATTGGCGTGTTGATTTGTTGGAGATTGTTAGGAAGGAATAACGGTCATTGTGGGTGGATTCTCTTTAATTGATACTGAAGGTACTCCGCTTGACGACGAATCACCCCTGGTCACTTCGAAAGGATCAAAGCTCCGATGAGGGAAGATCCTGAATCCGGAAGTTCAAAATTTTCTGAAACTTTGTGAATATGTAGGGGATTCCCTACTGATTATAACGCAATTTTTTGCTTGCTGCCCTAATTCACTCTAAGGGGGTGTAGGGTAAATCCGGGAGACGCGGTCGGGCCGGAGAGTTGGTCGTGTCGCTATATTTCAGAGTCTATACGTAAAAATGCATTAAAGTGCAGACCAATTACTTCTCTAGAAGCCAAATAGTTGAATGAATAGCGTTATTTCGCTTCCTTCTGTGTTTTTCTGGATTTATAGGCTATAAAAGGTAAATTGATGTTACATTTAACCTCTTTTGTCAAACAGCGGTTGTACAAAATCGTATTTAAAATATACTTCTAAGTTTATTTTCCTTTAATGTTTGGAATAATAAGATAGTAGAGATATTGAGGGACAATGCAGCCAAAGTATTTGGCCATATTAACTCTTCCTCTCAAAGCTAACGAGAAGACCATGTCTCGCTGCAGAAAGGTGAGATGGTCGAGTTATGATTTTTTTATTATTTTTGTTTATTTTTTTATTTTTTATTTTTAATTTATTATTATTTTTGTTTATTTAGTTTATTTATTCACTTTTGTATTCATTTGCCTTGCTAATCGCCAGTAGGTAATTCACTTTTTCTTTGATGTGTTCTTTACTTGTTTAGCGTAAACAAATTAAATATCAATGAATCCGTAGTTGTATTCACTCATAAATAATTTTGCTTTATCCTTTGTTAATTTTCCATGAATAATTATGTGAGTGGTCTCTGCCAACGACGAAAACCATTTCTCCCGGCACCTCGGGAGAGGTGGTCAGATGTCACGACTTCAGTTTTCAACCCGATTTACAGTAAATATTGTCTTAATGCAAATATCGACCAGTTTTTCTGAATCGGCATAAAATTCTGAACATATTAGGTTTCTTCTGATAAAATAAGTAATATCTATATTAGTTTTAATAGCCATTTTATATTAGGTCGACCGCGTCTCCCGGATTTACCCTAATTGACCCCTGAAAATCCGGATATTTTCCGATTTTGTGTTGTAACTTGTGAATTATAAAATGATTTTCGTTGCCAAGTGATAGATCTAATTAAATGAAGTAACTTTTGTCTTAAAACTTTTTTTCTATCTCTTATAGTTCGCGAGTTATAGCGCAAAATCGGGAAATAGCCGAATTTTCAGGGGTTAATTTCATCCCCTTCGAGTGAATTTGGGCGGCAAACAAAAACTGCGTTGTAATCAGGAGGAAATCCCCTACGTATTCACAACGTTGCAGAATTTTTTGAATTTTCGGGTTCGGGATCTTCCCTTGTGAGAGTCAAGGAGAGATTCCCAACCCTTGAAGTAAAAAAATTATGAGACTTTGGGGATATGTAGAGGATATATATAGGTATGTATTATGCGATTTTTTTGCTTCCCAAATTTACTCGAAGGGGGTGAAACTGACCCTTGAAAATCGGGCCATTTTCCAATTTTTTGTTATAACTCGCATGTCACTTTTACCAAACGATAGTCCCGGTTAAAAGAAGCAACTTTTGTCTAACAACTTGTTTACTATCTATTACAGCTCGCGAATATAACACAAAATCAGAAAATAGCCGAAAAGAAAAATTTCAAGGGTCAATCTTAGGTCCCCTTAGAGTGAATGTAGGCGAAACGGGCAGCCTTGGGGCCCCGAAGCTCAGAAGGGGCCCCGAAAAATTGGAAAATTAAAAAAAAACAGGTTTGTAAAAGCTATAAGAAAATTGGAAATGGGCCCCCCAACTGTGACGGACAGAAAATACCGAATACACTAAAATTTAGACTTTAAAACGAGAGCCCACGTTTATTCTGATTTATTTAATTGATTTAATACTGATTCACTTCGCGTGTTAGCGCGGTACTTTTGATTTTATTTAATTTAGAATAATTTCGACGGCCACATATGGAGCTCGCCTGGGGCCCCAAAAACCGATAAGACACTGCTCTAAATATCCCCAAAGTTTCATAAATTTTAATTTCCGGGTTGAGGATCTTCCCTTATTAGTAACTTCTCGACTTCCAGAATCAAATCTGTGCCTGCGAAAACATTCTACACAGTACTTTCACAGAGAGCAATGCACTTACTAAATTCCTTAAATATCCTCCTACGCCGGCACGATCCTCAACCTAGCCTCTTCCGCGTCGCGCAGCTGTCGCGAGACGAATTCCTGTCGCATTCCCCACCGTGTAACCCCAGAAGCTGCGTCGAATGATAGTAATTGCCGGACCACCCTATGCAACATCGCGCTCGCGCGCATATATTTATATGCTGGTTCCCCAGCGCATAATTGCAGCCGGTCGTAACGCGGGCTTAACGCGCCGTGTAAAGTCACAGTTTTTCAAGCAGCCGCGACCGGACGTTGCGTAATTGTGCTCGCTTTCACGAGTACTTTCAGGCCCTCCTCGAACGAAGAAGCGTCAAGCAAGACGCCGCGTTTCCGTCGTCGGCCGAGCGACCTCTCGCCCCTCGGCGAGCGCGCGATAAACAATTGGCCCCGGTCGGCCGCGATCGACATAATCGGCTTTCCCGTTTTCTTCCCCAACGGACACGGGATTATTGGCCAGAAACGAGATAGGCGGCCCGTGATTTCCAGTTTCGCTTCGTTCACGTCGATGCCGCGGCCCGGTTATTTTTATTTCAACGCTGCCAGTGTATCCTCGAGGTCAGCGAAAATTCAACCAACGTCCGCCTGTAATGAAACTTTTAATCGGCAAAATGAAATCGATCTTTCGTTCCCTCCCCCGCTGTTTCCATCATTTTTCTCCTCTTTTTCCTTTTTGTTCCCTGTTTCTTTTTCTTTTTCTTTTTTCTTATTTCCTTCATCCACTGTTTACGGGCATTCGGACCCGATATTGTGCACTGCTCGAACGCAGCCGCGGAGGCGATATTATATAGGAAAAGGGGAAGCTTAGCATGTATACGAAGTCTGAATAAGGAAAGTTTCTCCGTTGAACCGACGCCAACATTTTCAAACGCCCTTTGCACTCGACGGGGCCGCTCTTTTTCGTTCGGCTTCTTGCCTGCTCGGCAGACAGTGATGCAATTCGAGGAATTGAATGTATTCGTACTTCTAACATCCCTCGACTGTCGCGCTCGCGTCGCCCCTCAACCACTTCGCCTTCGCCCTTCTTCCTCCGGCCCCTTTTATTTTTCGGTGCGGGACGCGGCTCGGGGCGCGTCCGCAGCCGCCTGTCTCTGAAATTTTACTTTCAAAAATGTCTCGTCACTCGCCTTCCCTGTCGCATTACGTATTCCGGTGAATTATTTGGAAACGTTCGGCGAGATCCCCACCCGGGGCAGTTTCGAAAAATTTATTTCCTTAAATGGCCCGGCGCTTGTTGGTTTCTGGCGGAATCGTACGTTTCGCGGCTATATCTCGCGCTACGCTTGAATAATCGAGAATGTCGAAACGATCGAATTGCCGATTATTTTGAAAAGCGAGTGGAAATAAATTTAGCGCTAAAGAATATCGAGAAATATTTATATATTTAATTTGGAAGTATGGGTTGTATTAAAACCGACTTCAAAAAAATAAAGTTGCACTAAAAAGTAAAAAATAATTTTTTCCCTTATTTAATCTACGACTCTCATATTTTTTAAGTCGGTGCCTCATCATTTGCACTGTGTAAATCTGGCGCCGACTTAAAAAATATGAGAGTCGTAGATTAAATAAGGGAAAAAAGTATTTTTTACTTTTTAGTGCAACTTTATTTTTTTGAAGTCGGTTTTAATTTTTTTTTAAATTTTGTTTATATTTAACTTTTTAGTTTTATATATATTGACACAACATGCTGAGGAGATATGCGCGTACGTACATAAAATAATAATAATTAGGTGACAATAGTCTTTATTATTAACCATAACGGGCAAAATATTGGGCCAATGTTGATTTAGTCTCGGATGTGACCACCGGGGCATCGCCCTCTTTCGAATAAAAAAAAGATCATCAAAATCGGTCCATATGCTGAGGAGTTATGAGGGGACAAACATATAAATTATTATTAACTATAACTGGTAAAATATTGGGCCAATATTGATTCCGCGTAGAATGGGACCAACGGGACACCATCCTCTTTCGAATAAAAGAAAGATCATCAAAATCGGTCCATATTCTGAGGAGTTATGAGCGGACAAACATAAAAAAAAAAACATACATACGGGTCGAATACATAACCTCCTCCTTTTTGAAGTCGGTTAAAAAGGAGGACTTGGCCTTCTCTGTCGTGCACTATGTATAAATTTTATATTTATTTGCTTAAATAAAAATGCGAGAAATGTGAATTAATACTGAACGCTTCGAATGCAAAGAACAGTAGAACCTTGCGGAGCTCGTAAAATGTTATGGACTGTGTGGATATTTTACATTCACATTGCTTGAATTGATAACCCGTGAGTACCGATAAAAGTGATATTTCAGTACTTGCTAAACATTATCTCGTTTTTCGTTTGCAGATATTTAAATTTTAATGCCCAAGGATATCTTCGTAATTAGCAATAACATTTAAATAATCATGTAGGTAATGATAGTAATAAATGAATAAAATTCGAAATCACCAATCTCTCTTACATTCCACGATACAAAGTCGAATGAAACATGGATGATGCACTCAGTCATTTAATCTTAATGTGCCTGTCGAAACATTTTATCGACCCTGCGGGTATTATTATTACTTCTGACTGGGCGGAATGAAATTTTACGAGACCGACAGGTCCATTTACGACCATAATTAAACTCAGACTTCTCTCTCGAGCCATCTAACAATGAATCAAGAAATCTCTTTCAAGAACTTCAAACTCAATGCAATAATTTCTCCCTTTCAAAGCTAACTGACTCAGCTGAGACATCAGATTTCTAAAAAAAAATTCGCAATAAGCAAGCCAACATATTTTCAGAAAATCATTGCATTCGATAGTCAGACAAGGTGCAATGGCACTGACTATTCTTCGGGCCATTTTGGATCTCCGACAGCTAAAGTTGCCTACCTAATAACGGAAAATAATGAAAACCTGCAATACAAAAGTGCTCCAGTCGTAGCCTATTTCACAGAAATTTAAAAAAGTCCTCCGCTGCTTACAGAAGATATAGTCCGATTATGCTGAAATTTTCTCACCGTTTTTATTCTCCTTGGTACGCAACTTTTCCACGCCAATAGAAACCCATCCCCGAAAATTTCATTTTTTCCCCTCCATTCTAAATTGTACAGCCTCGCCAAAAGTGTCCAAGCTCCTGGCGTTAATATTCTCCTAGCAATAGTGCCTTCCTATTCACTTCCCTCGAATATTCGCGCGTTCAGAACCTCCCTGCAAAACCTTCTCATCTGCGGCACGAAACCTCGAAGCAGCTAGTAGGTATTTCGCGTTAAGCGCGCCACCACGAAAATCACCAACGCGTCCACGCGCTGCCTCCCACGCCCGATACAATATTCCAGGCGCGTGTCTCGCGAAGTTGCAGCGATCCCTCGGAAAATCAAATGAACATCCATTCGCCCAGCATCAAGCGACGATAATCGTAACGCAGTTAGGACCCCGCGGAACTTGTCGGCCGGGAGCGGTGGATGCGGGCGACGCGCGTCTCGCGGCGGCGCCGCGGAGACACGCATTTCGATGCGGTGTAATTGCCACGAATGTGTAACCGAGCCAGCAGGGGCTAAAGGTGGGAACGTGGCCGAGCCGGCACGTCACTTTTTCCAGCCGCGTAATGCGGCCGGGACGAGTACGTTTCCCCGATGTGTCCTGCGAGCCGTGGTGGCATGCTTCTAATTTGCGTGCATGCACCGTGCACCCCATCAGCCGCGGCGGGAATTTCATAAACGAAAGCACGCCCAGGCGGGTGCAGGGGAGCCGAGCCGCGCGGACGATGACGTTTCAGCACGACACATCGCCGAGCTAAGTCACGAGAGGACTTTCGTACCAACCCGTAAGTGAAACGCGGCCCTGTAACGTAATTGCTCCGGGCGCATCCTCAGGAATCCCTCATCGCACTTGGCGCACGCATGCCGTGCCGATTGTGAAAGCATTCCCGCTGGACCTTCTGCTCTTTTAGGACCGGCGCGGGTGATAGCGACAGGGCTGGTTAGCGGAGAGCCTTCGTCGAGCTTCTGAGAGATCACGTGATTGGAATTATTCCGAGAATGGTGATCCAGGGGCGAATGGGTGGTAGGAAATGTCATAAATGGTGAGCTGGAAGAGTCGATGTAGATATCTACTCTGATGCAGGTTTGAATCGATTGGAATGTTGCGAATAAAAATGAAGTGGAAGACTAATTGCTGGTTTCCCAGGGATTTGATTATTCTTTTTGAATTATTAACCGGTTAACTGGCAATGTATCATATATGATCAAACAAAAATCTGGCCAATTCTGGCAATGTATCATATATGATCAAATGGAATAACTTTTTTGTTTTTCAATCGATTTGAATGAAACTTGGGTATGTAATGGTTTTTGGGGTCGCTGAATCCGAATTTCGCATCGGAATTGTAAAATTCAATATGGCAGACTCAAAATGGCCGAACCAAATTGGCTGACAAATATTAAAATACTATCGGGATATAGAAAAATTGTATATAGGGGTTTTTGGGGTCGCTGAATCTGAATTTGGCACTGGAATTGTAAAATTCAATATGGCAGACTCAAAATGGCGAACCAAAATGGTCGCCAAATATTGAAATACTCTCGGGATATAGAAAAATTGTATATAGGGGTTTTTGGGATCGCGGATCAAAAAAAAGCACTTGCGGTGGAATTTATGGATGAAGAATTCAGGTATAAAATTATTCGAAACTTTTTCGTAGAAAACAAAAAAACTAAAAATTAAACCCCTAAACCCTTATTTTTCAGGGGTTGAGGATGGCATTGAAAAAAGTAACTGCTACAATCGAATTATAGACAAGAAAACTTCACAAATAAAAAAAGGTTTAGTAAAGAATTAACAAACTCACCCCTAAATTCTATTTTTTTAGGGGTTGGGGGTGTCAGATGAAAAAAATTACCCCCGGAATCGGTTCAGCGACTCAAAAAACCCCTGTATACCAAATTTTGTGTGATTCACTTAATTATTCGATGGTACCAGTTTGGGCCCGAATAGTGAAAAGGACCGTGCCAGTTAACCGGTTAAGGGGGGATTCTCGTGTAACAGCCTCCGAAATTGAAGAATTTTTGTTTGTTAATATCGCATTAAACTCTTTTGGGATGTAAGGTGGCATCTTTAAACTTGTAGAATCTTTTTATGTCGATCCTTCTTATTATTTATTAATTATTTTGGAATCGTGTTAACCTCTTCGACGTCAGGTGTAACACCCGTCACAGTCATCTGATTGCAGAAAGAAGAAAATTTTCTTAAAGTTGAAATTCTAATTTTAGTTTTTATTTATAATACTTTTCTCATCGATGTAAAGAATATGAAAAATTTGTCTAATGAAAAAACTTACTTTTTCTTTCAAACGCTATAACTCTTTCAATTTTTCATTTTTCTTCTTTAAAGTGGACCAATCCCAGCGTGAACTATCTAACTTTAAGAAACTTCTATTATTTTTGCAATCAGATGGCTGTGATAGGTGCTATACATCCCGCCAACAGGAGTTGCATCGTCGAAGAAAAGCAAAATATATCTTGAAACTACTTAAGATGTGTATATTAAAGGCGTTTAAACAAATTTTCGATGTATTTCTTTGTTTACCCACAAACAATTGTCGAAGGTACACTACTTAATTCAACATTAGCACAAGTGTTTTCTGTCAGAGAAAAAAGTTTTCTGTCGGTGTGTGTAACTAATAATGTAGTCGCCTGGTGAGCATCTATTTCACTGATTCAGCACGGTATTCAGTAGTTTGGCTTTTAGAGTTGAATGATAGAACGCTGCCTTCATATTCCTCTCCATGTAACAGTATCGACGTCAAACATCTTAACACGCTTTATCGAGCACAATCGGCTACTCCTGTGGATCTGAGATCGGCGAGATAGTCGACTACCCAAGTGTGACGAAGCCGGTGACTACTGGTTATTTCTTCACGACCGTCAGTAACCTATGAACCCCGGAATGATTATGCATCTTTAGCATTCACCGATTCGGAAGCTCGTGGCCGGATTGCTCGGCGAATGATGACTAGGCGATTTTATGACTGTCGTTTGTAGCTCCGAGGTAGCAAATGAAGTACACAATTGGCAGAGGCTTCTATTCCCTGTTTTCAGTCATTTGGCGACAAACGTAACAAGAGCCTACGAAGTGCTGTTCACGTGGATGATTATTCAAGTACTGACAACGGTGCATTGAAGTTCATTACCACTCGAGACTTTTGGATTGCGAAAGAAATTCTCTAAAATGGATGTATTTTCAGTAATTGGAATATCAATCAAATCTGTCAGGGCTTTAGTGATCTTCAGTGATAGTAATCTAAGTGATTTGCATTTCTCTATTTACCCCATGCAGGATGGAAACAACTTCAAAAAGGTGTTCCACGTGTCCTCTATCCTCAAACAGATAATTTATATCTAAGTATCAAAGAATTAGGAATTCTTTTAAAAATTCGTGGTCTGCCCACGACAGACATTTTCTACATGGTAAAATGAACCTTGCCGTACCTATTGCCTTATAATATTAAAAAAGAATAACACACTGACACTTACATTAGTATTCGTCACATGATTCCTTTTTTGCGCTTCGTGTGCAATAAATAAAATCAAGCCAGTGAACCTCACCCGTGCCAACAACGCCGGCAATCGATTCTAACTCTGACAGGCTAGATTCTCCGACCTATGCTGACTCGATATTTTTGAGTCAGTTTAGTGAGTACTATTGACCAAACCAATATCGGTACCCTGTATACATATCGCTGTACGAAAAACAATCGAAAGCAGAAACGAGAATATTTTCCTTCCTTCCAAAATCGCCAAAAAAAACAGGCGACCTTTAGGATTTTTTTCAAAAAAGTATACAACTTGTAAAAAAATCTTTATTCGTTCTTCAAGTATATAGAAACTTTATTTTTCATTTAGTTTAGTAAACTCTCCTGCACGAAAACATCGAACCCACCACGCGATTCACCTCCACCTGAACCATCGTACGCGTCGAGGTGTCCCCGCAGACCCCGGACTGAAACTATCTCGGTATGGCCAGAGAGTCCACGGGGGGGGGGGGGGGGGGGGGGGGGACCGGTCGCCATCGCGGGCCCGTTCAACTGGCCGGTCGGCGAAAAAGCAGCAAGTTCGCGTGGCACGAAGGCGTCGTCCCCGACGATCGTCGGAGGTGTCTCTTCCTGCCTCGGTTATCTCCGACTATTAGCGCTCGGCACTATGCAAATTCAGCGGCAGGCTGTAGCGGTGCTGCTCGAGCGGGCCCCATAAATTCCGGCGGACACGAATGATCTCGGCCGTCTTTGTTGCGTGGTATTCGTGCCCGGCCGTTTGACGACACACCGTAGCGGTCGTCCAACACCACAGCCATGCGAGCGCGTACACGGAAGGTATTCGTTTACGTACGCCTTACTTACCTCGATCCGCGGCCACGGGACGCGAGTAGTACACGCGCTCCGCGCGCACGCATACGTCCGCTAGGTGTCCACGGACGCGAGTAACACACGCGGCGTCCACGCACGCACCCGTCCGGCGGGGGGCTTCCCCGGAGCCAGAGCGACGCGGGCGCCCCTATCACGGCAACGAACGTTTTAACGCTTCGGTTCCGACCAGTCCACCTGCCACCTCGCCTACGTGTACCCCGCTGGCGTGGCCGGGGACGCTGGGTATTTAGCATTCGAAAGGCATCGGGGCCCACAGTACTTCCCACGGCTATTTGGAATCCACTGTGTATACTCTTTCGGTATTCAGTGCCGGCGCGACGACCCGACACGCAATGCTCGCAGCGCCGCGCGCTGGACACGCGAATAGGGCCACGGATCGCCGCGTGAGTCGCCACGGGTTATGGGCCTCCTTTGGTATTCGCGTTATTCGGACTTGATGAATGTAGCCGGGCGGCGCTGTGTGCGCGCGGACGAAATGGGAACCGTTGTTCTGTCGCTGGCTGGGCTTTTAGGCGCGGTGGGCTGGCTTTTGCAAATAAAGTCCCTTGTAGAGGTACGGGGACCAATCTGAGAACCGATCAAGCGGCGGGTAAAGCTATATTTCGAGGGCACTGGCGGCCAAATTGTTTTCGTTGTCGTATATTATTATTAGGTTGTTATTCGAGACGTACATGCGCAGCATGCATTGCTGTTCATAAATGTTAGGACACATGCTGGGTTCGCATGAAATCTGATATTTTTCAGTGCTGTTATTTTCTGGTTTTCATAAATAGTAGAGTACTAAATCAAGTAAAGTTTGTTAGACTCCTTCAATTTTGCCACTTTCTTCAGACTATAAAAAATGATAAAATACTAAATAAAGTAAAGTTTGTTAGAGTTCTTCGATAAGTTTGCAACTTTTTTCAAAATATAAGAAATAATGGGATACTAAATAAAGTAAGTTTGTTACAGTTCTTCGATAAATGTGCAACTTTTTTGAAAATGTATTCCACACTGAGTAGGCGTCGAAATACCTACTTATGAACGGCGGTGGTGGGAACATAAAGAGACTGGGTCTAGTTTCTGAAGTAATGGTCGAGACGCGAGGAGAACCCTGTTATTCACTCAAACCTGATGGCACAGCTACATTCTGACACGCATTAGGTGTTTGAAATACTAATGTTAAAAAACTATGCTAAATATATCCCTATACCCTTGACTTGTCGGCAAGACACTCAAGGGAGTACCAACTGTGCCCCCTACATACTACTTTTACGACTACATCTCTACCTGTCACGATACGCTTCGCAGTTTCGAGGTTTGACATCGTGCGTGACTGCAATAACAAATTTTCGAAGTAGCTGAGGTTTGGATATTATGCACGAGCGAACAGAAGTCCTGATTCGGTAAATCTTCTAGTTGTCTTCAAGGGCGGATTTGGAGAATTGGCGCCCCTAGGCTGACGCGTCTGCCGCCCATTCCGCGAAACATCATAATATTTTAATTTACAAAGAGTTGAGATAATTTTAAAATTAATTCAATATGACAACTCACACGAGTTATTGCTAATTTGCTACGTGAAAAGAATGAATTGTTTTTAAAATTGTCGTAAGCCTCTGTGTTTAAAGATCACCCGGTCGAAACAGCCAAAATAAAAAAGTGGCCCTTTCTATTAAATTATGTTTAATATTTTATTCGCAAATATTAAGCAAATAGAATTGGTTGCCCCCCTCCCAATCCGCCCCTGGCTGTCAGAGGTGTCCATTAGTTGTAGATATTTATCGAACTTGTCTGGTGATTCCTTAATATATGAATGAATAGAGTATTTAGGAATCTCTGTCGTTTTAACTTGTTCGACAGAAATGCTTGTCATTCACCAAATACAGATAAGTTTGATGCTCTTCTTCTTGTAATAACACTTACGACTCTAAGCTACGTGAGTTATGCTACTATTTGACGAGTAGTATTTTTACAAACATGTCCCATGTACACGGATCAGGAAAAATAGGGTTTCGAGACTAACTTGATTTAATGTAGCCTCTTAGTATCTAGTGTGGCGCTAGTGTTCCTCTTTCTACGAAACGAGTACACTGGCGAGACTATACTGTAGCTTATCCATTAGTGATGTGGGCAGACGTGACAGTCATAAATATTTCATGAGAACAAGGTGGAACGCATAATAACCATTTTCCCACATAAATACACTGCACCTTTTCTAACACATAATAGACACATTGTAAAATCTTCTAATGCAATGTCGCCTGAAGATTCCCATCAACGGCGATCTATATTAAACACCCATACGTGTCAGGTCCAGCGTTGCCAGCTCTCCGGTTTTCGCCCGGAGACTTCGGGTTTCGAAGCAAATCTCCGGGCTCCGGTTTCACTGGAAAAATTCTCCGGGTTGTAGAAAATTGAGATAATAAGAAACTGTGGTATTATACAATGGCGCCAATTTTATATACAATAAAAGTTATTAATTAAAAAAACGGATACTTTTAGATTCTGAAGTTGTTTGAGCTTAAGAGAATTGCACATTTGTTTTCCGGATATCCGAGAAGAAAACTTTTTTTTCCTTTTTCCATCTCCGGGTTTATATGCGAATCTCCGAGTTGGAATGTGTGGCACTCCGGGATTTACATGGTGGTAAGGTGGCAACCCTGACTCAGGTCACTTGTTCCGCCTCCTAAACGAAATCTTCCCACTGGCCAAATCGAATTATTCTCACGAATGTTGCTTCGATAAAGCACATGCAGAAATTCCAGCTAAAGCACCTACAACCTTGAACGATCCCACTGGATAATGTCCAATAAATCACGATTCACGCTCGAACGGTACATTGACCCTGAACAACTCCTCATTGACGCAACAGCAATAAAGAAATAACTCATCGGTGGCGTTATACAATCCACTGACACCTAGCCGCTAAACGTAACCACGCCCCCATAAAAATCACGCGACCAGCCTCGCCACCTTCCGTGTGTTCTCGTTTTTCCCGTTTGGTGTACCTGTTGCACGATGGCCACGCCGTTCGCACATGTCGAAGAGGGGACATTTCCTTCAACGATGGGGGAGAAGAGATTGCTCTTGCTGCCCACTTAAGACCTCTTGAAACAGTCATTTTTCCGTCACGAGGATTTTGTACGTATCATCCTCGGCTGCGTGTTTATTCCCATTCACGGTCCAAGTCGTTCGTTCCTCAAATTATCCCGTGGCACTCGGCATTCAACAGCGCTGCTGCCTTCCCTAGCGGGACAACCGTGTGTGAAATTGGCTCGTGAATTATGTGTAATTTGTCACACTAGCCTGCTGGCGGCGCCGGACCGCGACTTCGCGGTTGTACCAATGGCTGCGCGCAACGTAAACGATCCTGCGTACATGTCGCTTCACGTGAAACTGACCCTTCGACTGCGGCCCCTGCCGTGCAATTATCCCGAAGACGCGCTTCCACACGTGCAACGCGTGGCCTGGGACACGCGACGGAGATGCACGGGGCCGTTCCGGGGCCGAAATGGGCTTCTGTTTACTTTATGTTAATCGCCCGGGGGGACGTTTATACGATCGAACGCGTCCGCAGACTTTTCTCCCGGGGGCAGGGCAATTTTGGCGTCACGGTACGGAAGAATATAGTAATAAGAAAACAACCCTGGCGATGACATCGAGGAATCGGATCATGAGACACCTTTGAACCTATTTTGCGGTGAAAATTTAATTAAAAATTTAAAACCGAAATTTGAAAATATTGACTTCTTTAGTATAACCTTAATAAAGATCAGTTTTTAAAAATAAGCGATTTTTTCTCAAAAGGCAATCCCCCTAGGACGCCCATGTATACAATAAGGGATGCTCAGCGATTACTCATTTGCACGCTCACTTTGGATTCCAAAGGTCCAGTTGTATAAAAACAACTGGGCCAATCACCCAGTTGGTTACAAGTTAAAATCAAAATTTGCTAAATGTAAAGCAGATGCACAAATTTTCAAAATTTTTTCACATTGTCATACAATTCTACCGTAGAAAAATTCACGTAATATCTATACAAACGTACTGTGACTGCGCATGTTACTGTGTGTTTAACATTTTAAGCAAATAAAGATATTACAAAAAAAAAAGTAACTTTCGACTTTATCCTGTTATTAAAGGAATATTGTTGCTTTTTCACCACTGTAGCCTACTTCGTTTTACGTGATAACACGTTTTATGCGTGATTATAGGTTGGACGTGATCAGAACGAATGTTGCGGTTGCTGTGTGTACTTATGAAATTGGTGTTAAAAATCCATTACATACGCATACAGGACATGATTCGACTGATTTCTCTGGGGACCACAATTTCCGCTCACGCTTGCATGTATAATTGGGCAGTTTTGTAAGAGGCAAAGTAGTCTGACAATGTACGTATTTATAACTTAAATAGTGTCCATTAGCGATTTGTTTTCTGGATAAGAGTTCAGTTCCTTGTCCCTAACTCAACGGGATTTGCAGTTAAATCGATGCGATGATCTTGTTTTAAATATAATGCCATAAAAGTCACCTATTAAAGCAAGATCCAGGTAATCTTAAGAGCCAAGCTATAAACTACTTTTCTAACCCTCCCAGTAAAGTAGAAGGAAATATATCCCTGCTCAGCAGGCGGACGTTCAATCCAGTAAGTTAGCAATATTTTCCGTAAAAGTTCAACTAGCTACCACTCCCCATTTGCATAATTCAACGGCGAACGAAATTCCCCGTCAGAGCAAATAAGATACACGTAGCCCAGAGGACAGTACAAAAGTCAGTGGCGGAATTAACATGCAACCGATGAGCAGTTGCCGCCTGGGCCCCTGCTCAGAAGGTCCCCCAGGGTCCCATCTCCCCAAAAAAGATAATTAAACACTACATTTTTTCAGTACTACTACAGTCCACCCGTTTTTAATAAACAACCTCTTCACGTTCCCGAGAAATGGTCCTCTCGGAACGTTTGCCAGCTGGGCCATTTTTCCTTAAATCCGCCAGCGTCAAAAGTACCCACCAACGCGAGCAATAACACAAACATGTTAAAACCTATTACATACGTTGTTGTTAAGCACATCACTTTCTCCACTCTCGTATCACGAGCACCCCTTCCCGCGGCGAGCTCTAATCCTTTTTACAGAGCCGCGCTAACGGTACATACCAGCGTTCGTTACAGACCACACTCTCCGCGCTGTTAGCCAGCATCATTCGCGGGCAGATGAAAACAGCTGAAAGCAATCTCCTCCATTTTAATGTCGCTGCGCTCTCCGCAGCGCCGGAATAATGGCGGTCCTCGCGCTAGTTTCAAAAGAGTGTTCACCTGGGACGACTCATCCTCATCAAAGGATGAAACGTTGGCGCGACGTTCGCGCTCGGACTTCCGCCCCTCAGCCCCCGATGACGCGCATGAAAATCGTAATATCGTTCATTAAAGGGCCACGGCGCCCCTCGGTCCCGCGGGCCGGCTGCCTTTCCGTTTTATATGGAAATCGTTATTATGCATCGGACTGTAGCGTGTTATGCACGCGCGGCATTATGGTGTTGCAGTGTTGCGGCGTTGCAAGCCGCTGGTATGCGGCCAGGCCCCGTTAGCCAAGGATGGTTCGATGGTGAATAACCCGACGTAACATAGCGAGTGACAGTAAATAACCGGACAATCAGATCGTGAAATCATTTCCTCGATCTTTCGTTAACGCTTCTGCGATTCCCCCCATCGAGCTTTCGTTCTGTGCAATTGCAGCCGCGGAATGCATTTTTCCCGGGCGCGATCGTCCCGCATGAAACGAACCACCGAGGCGATTTATTATTTAACGCGAGAGGCTCCTAGAGATTGGATTAACGTGCCGTTAACGGGTGGAGGGGTGCTCGCGGTGCACGCTTTCAGGTATCGAACGCTTCCGCGAGCGGATGCCACGAACACGTGGGCGGAAAGAATTTTCGGTGACGTTATTCGGAGATAGAAGTGGACGCTATTGTCAACAACTGTAAGTAGGAAAGGTGTCTAAGCAGTGATTAATAAATTAAATTGATTAAGCTTCCATTCGTCGCACAATGGGCCCGATTCACTTGTTTAGCGCCATTTGGGTCTTCTTTTAAAATATCGAAATGAAATTTACGCCAACAAATAGGATAAAATTGACATTTATTTATTTATTTTCAATTTTTTTCACTTAATTGTGATAAAAAAAATTGGACACTGCTCATTTTGGGACTTTATTTAATGCCCTTTTCAGTGGTTTAAATTGAAGGTGTGGGAAACTTTTCGCTTCCAAGTTACTTATAGGGAAAAGTCGAGATATAAAGGAATGCAGCCAAATATCGGTTTGCTTAAATTGAAAGACAATATTTTGCGCGAAATATCATCTTCTATTAGTAATTAATGTAAGTGATGAATTGAAAAGTAATTCTGAATATAGTAAGGAAAATTGCGACATTTTTTAAAATTGACGAGGAAATATCTTTCAAGTCCCAACGAGTCCCAACTTATTACCAAGTGGAATATTTTCAGTATCTACACCCTGCCCTACATAATTATGTAAAAATCACATCCTACTTCGCCCTGCTTTACAAATTATTAGCGTTTAAAGCGCGTCGGCAAAATGTTGGTTGCCAGGAAACAAAGGGGCCCCACTCGCAACTATAAATATATTATTTAATTTTTATAAGACATAAATAAAAATTACATAAGTAGCAAAGAAGTGCCATTAAAATTTTTGTGAAATAAATGTACCTATATTGTTTAGTAATTACAGTGTACATATTACTGGCAGTGTACAGTAGGTACTAAATGTAAACACAGATTGTGATAATTGAATTTTTAAATTTTCTTTTTCAATTTTAAATAAATAGTGAATATTTTTAAACAGTTCGCTTGTACTGATTATAATTTCCAGCTACGAAAAGGTTATTAATATTCTTAACACATTGTCTGAAGGCTGATTCGCTGGCACCCTGGCCAGCCCGGTGGTAATCCACGAAATTTCTCTTCCCCGTTGCAACCTCACAGGCTGTTCGCGATCGTGCAACACCGTCTCTTTCTCCCTCTACGCCCGTCGCTTTAATCTACCGCCAGCAACTAACTATTCCAAATTTTCGCGGGGCTTTAAATGCGACCTTTACCAGAATTGTCAATTGCGCCCGCCGCGTCGCAGCGCCGGGAGACCTAAGCTGGTAATCCTCTTTGATCAGCAGTTAGGAGCTAACCGTTGCGTGTGCGTTTCAAATGTTGCTAATGCTAAAAGCGGAAACCGCGCCAAGGGGAGCCAGGGAATATTTCATGAACCCGTGGGATCCCGTAGTAGATCGAGATCGTAGCTCTCAGTTTTCCAAATAAAGCTCGTAAATTACGCGGGGCAGCCGTGGCCCGCGACTAGGAGCCAACCCAGCCCAGAAATCGCGCAACTAATTTCACGATGCATGAGGGAGCTGGGTTGGGTTCGATGTTTCAACGATAGCATCGCTTATTCAGCGGGTGGCTGTGCTCGAAACGATTAATAAACAATCTCCCCCGAGTGTGCCGGACTTTTTTCATCGCCCCTCCGTGTGGCCTCGGCCGGCGGCCAGAGCCGCATCAAAATCCCGTAATACCCAAAGTGTGCGGAACAAACTTTAAATCTCTCGGACACAGGGCGGTAACTTGGTATCAGGCCGGGCCCGCTGCTCGGCTCCCATCAAAACGCAACGAAGGGAAACTCGCTTCTCCTGGGGCCGCCAGCCGCCACTTCTTCGGGCTACTTATCCACCTGTATCGTTATAAACTTCCCGCGATACGGTCGCGATTTTCTTTATCGAGACGGGGACACCTCGGCGCGCCGTCGCCTGTGTGCGGCCCCCGCACACCTTCTATTTATACGCCCGCGCCATACGATTCGCGTTTAAATAAACGGCGAACGATAAGAGTGAAAAATGACTGGCTGGCAAGCTCAAGCGCGTCAAGTGGATATACATGCCTGAGCAATTGTGCCGGGAAAGCCTGTACGGAGCCTTCCTTTTGTCTCTTTTGTCGTGGTCGGACGGGCCAGTGAAAAGAATCGACGCCGGCGAAAGCGGAAACGTGATCACTGGTTAAGGGCAAAAGGCAGCGGCGGAGCCGATGATGTATTCCTGAATGAATATATTTCCTTTGGGGGGGGGCACCGGCGAGGAAATTACTCGAGAATTTCTACATTCGCGGTGGCTTGCAGGACCTTCGCCTAGTAAACTCTACGTACCGGTTTAGTATTATTAGTGTTTAGAATAATCGTGGGTCGTAGAATCTCCATAATTTTTCGTTCAGATACGAAACAGAATAATGTTCGGCCCTCGCATCATTTATCATAATTTCCCAAACAAAATTTTCACCACCAGCCTTACCTAAAGAATTGTTAGATGTGACTTCAGTGAACGCGGAAGTGGAGGCAAGAGAAGCAAGGAAACGTCATTTCGGCTCCCATGGTCCCGCGATGCCTAGAATATGTTAGCTAGAAGACTAATTACCGTGACGCTCAATGCCGATCTGCGCTAATTGTAAGTGATCCTTGGAGGACGACGAACAGGGACGACTTGCGGACGAATGAGGAGGAATGGTAAGTGGGCGGCAGTTAGGTCGCTGGTAAGATGATCCTATCATTGAGTAACGGAGCCCGGGTACAGAAATTTCGTGATCGTGACGCGCGCGCGCTTGTGTCGTCATTGTCCCATCGTCGATCATGATCCACGGTACATGGGGCCTGCGAACCTACCACTGGTCCCGTTTTACGAGAAACAAATATCGAACGTGCGGAACCTTCGTCGAAGATAGCTGTACTGCCAGCGAAACGTTAGAGCAAACTTTCATCCACGTCGCAAAAGAATCTTCCCTGCCTCGTATAGGTGTAGATGCATCGTGTGGATGTTGAATGACGAGTACGTGGATTTTCATATAAATTTGGAACCTTATTAAGGGCATTAACCCTTCGTTGACACACCTCTTTTTCGACCAACTTTGACATACCTGGATGGATTCACACCCGGAGTAATTTTTCAACGACCGTCATTCACATCTAAAGAATCCAATCGTTATGAAAAAAATCATGGGTCAACTTCGAGGTCTCTAGAATATATTCCAATTTTTTGTTTTATTGAAACTTTATCACAGTTTTTGTATAAAAATTCTAGATTACCATATGTCGAGGAGAAACGAAGGAAATCTTCCGAAAATTGTAACTTTTACAAATTTCAATATTAGAAGCAAAAATCTGCGGAGTTGTTGTTCGGATATAATATTTTGTGAAAAAAAAATAGTCTGTAAGTCTTGGAAGTAAGATATGGAAAAGGGATATTTATTTTGCATACATATAGAAGGTACAGAGGGTCAAAATCAGCTTATGGGTGGCTCGCAATCGGAGTGTCAACGTAGGGTTCACACTGAAGTGGCTGTATGGTGTTTAAAATTGACAAAAAATATTAAAGACATGGGAATGAAAGTGTCTAGCCGGGTGAGCACAGGGAAAATAGCCCCAACACCAATTTTAGTATTTATATATACCAAATAATGCTCTTTGGAACAACTTATGAACTTGGAAATATTACCATTCATTGTCCAAGTTACTGAAATGTATCAGAATTGAATAAGCTCTCTTAATACTGGCAATACGAAACCTAGAAAACACTTGTCGCTGGCTTCCTTTCGATTCAGTTTCCACTGAATTATAATAACAAATTATTTCACTACTATTCCCTTTGATATTCCGCATTATGCATAGCAAAAAAAAAAAATATTTCCACCTGCTAAATTTCAATTTCCAATAAATGCACCCCCTGCCTAAGACACACCGTCATCCAACCGCAGTCGACTCCACTAGAGTTTTTCGAGGTGTTCTTACACGGTAATCAACTCGCGACTACTACCGAGACAATTTATCGATGTTCCATAAATGACAGATCCGGAAATGCGACGAGCGACGGTCACGCTCCATAATTAAGAAAACGCAACGGCTCGAGCATCGTGTCATTACCGGCTTTTTGCCCGGGCGGTATCAGAAAAATTGAATCTCGAGGCACGCACGTAATGATGATGATCGCCGTCGAAAAAAAAAAGAAAAAAAAAAAAGAAAAGAAGCAAGGAGAAAGGAACCGAGGAAAGATTGCATCCGCGAGATGGTGACGAGCGAGGCGCAGCAACAAACGTGCAAAATATTCGAGGCACCTTGCGCATCGGCGATCATTTACCGCAAAACTTTTCGAGTTATCGAGTTGACGTGCAGGCATACCTGCCCGTGACAGCTTGACGTCCACCAAAGCACTCTTTCGCGTCTTTCAACAGCACCCCGCCTGCCCCTGCTGCTTGCCCGCCGCCCGCCCGCCCCTCTCTAGGCAGATAGAGGCCAGCAACCGATGAAAATCAGGCGCGCACAATTTTAAAGCTAATTGCGTCACTTTGAGCATGCACCGTAAAATCGGTCGTGTCAAGCGTGCTTGCCTCCGCGGTATTTTCAAGTGAAAGAGGGGAATAAAAAAGAATGCCGGGCGAGAGGAGGCAGGCAAAAAAGGAGAGTAAGAAGAACGGAGCCGTCGAAGATCAGCTACTCGTGGCCCCAGAGGACGAGACCGACGTGGTCACGCTTTGATGGCTGCCCGACACGGAGTTCCTGTATCAATGATTCACGAACAAAATCACGCTCTATCCTCCGCGCTCCCGCTGTTATCGGTATAACGCGACCAAATCGCCGATTGTTAACGGTTTTTCGGCATTCGTCATTGTTCTCGTCGGGAGGGATTTTCTGGCGGACGCCGCACGTATAAGGTATTTAAAATGTATTAAACTTTTTGCGAGATACGTGAATTCAGGTGGAGAATAATAGGTTGGGGGATTAAATTGCTCGTCAAACGTTACAAAGGGATTCGATGAAATGCGTCGACTTTGATCGATCAAAAACTGTAGTTGTAAATAACGAACACACTCTTTGCTCCGTTTCTCTCTCAGGTTAGACCTAATAGCAGCTATCCGAGCCACCCCTATTTCTTTGTTCGTTTTTTGGTACACTAATTTTTTCTGGCGTGATAAAGACGTTTTATTGTTATTATCAGGGATCGAAAAAGTTCTGAAACTTTTCAATAGGTTCCATTTAAAACAAATGCCGCGGAACTTTTTTAAAAATGTTCTCACATTATAAGTTCTCAGAAGAACCGATAAAATAAAAGTTCTTGAAAATAAAAGTTCTAGTTGGAATGGAACTTATAAAATATAAGAATAAAAATTTCTGTATAACAGGAACAGATATTTTGTTCACCGATATTAAAAAAGTTCTCAATCGTTGTAATATATTGTTAAATAAAACTTGTACCTAATAGTTGAGTACTTTTCTTTATCTTTTGAAAACTTTTTTAATAAATGTTCTAATGTAACTTGTTTCCATGGAACTTTTATTATATAGGTTCTAAAATATCTGTTCCATGAGAACACTTTTTAAAGAAGTTCCTGAAGGTAGCATTTGTTTCATTAAAAATTTCACAGAAACAGATATTTTCCGAATCGAAACAAATAAGTTCTAACAGAATTTTTAAAAAACGAGGGTCCGAGAACTTTTTCGATCCCTGGTTATTATTACTTTGGGTCGTGGTAGAAATAAATTATTTAAGTAATATAATTGCCATTGTAATTCATTAATACGAATGGATATAATAGAAATATCAATGTTTATGGCGTGTGCAAAAATTTTGTTGTAATGTATTTGACCTTTTCAGCGAATTACTAAATTTCTTCGATTCTAATTGTCTTAATACCAGTTCCGTCTTAACCTGGAGGCGAAATGGGCGGCCGCCTCGGGCCCCGGAGCTCAGGGGGGCCCCGAAAAACTGGAAAATTAAAAAGAGTAGGATTCTAAAAGCTAGAAAAAAATTGAAAATGGACCCTCCAACTGTGACGGGAAGAAAATAACGAATACACCGAAATTTAGATTTTAAAACGAGGCCCTTTCTTCGTGCAACTAACCCCACGTTTAATCCTATTTATTTAATTGTTTTAATACTCATTGACTTCCCGTGTTAGCGCGGTTTTTTTTATTTTATTTAATTTAGATTAATTTAGAGAGCCGCATATGTAGCTCGCCTCAGGGCCCCCGAAAACGGTAAGCCGGCACTGGTGTATACACTAGTAAATCACTGTCATTATTCTTCTTATTATTGCTCGCGTACTCGATTTTGCTCCGTAACATAGAATTTTAAATCGAACCGAAAACTATCAGCACTCGCCAAGAATAGTTTACTAATCTCTTAAAGCCTGACGAGAAGAAATCTCTCAGAAAATTCTCCGCCAACCAAATTCCGTGTTGTCTCCCAATCCGCAGAAACTGAAACACCGGTATGAATAAAGCGAGCGGTTTGATGGCTCGTCGATCCATTTCCACGATGTTTTCGTAATCGTGACCCGCGCGTACACCCCCGCTCGGGAAAAATTTACGTACCTCGCGAAAGTGGTGGCAACTTTTTGAATAACTCCATTTCTTTATAGAACATCGAGCATTCCGACGCGCTCCGCGGGTGGAGGGACTCGTGGCGCGGGGGCAGAAATTGCTTTTCATTGTTGTAAAAGTGCACCGCGGCCCCCCTTTCCAGCGATTGTTTAAATTCAATTCCACGAACTCGCCGCCGCGTCGAGCCCCGCTAACTTCCCGCCCACGGAGATATTACGAATTCGAAAACGCGGAAGAAGTTTGTTAACCCCGCCCCCCTCCGGGGGCCGTAAAAAGGATGATGTAACGATGTAATAAATACGATCGTTCCCCGGCCAGCGGCTAATACACGCTTCGAACACCACCGGCGCCGTAATCGAAAGAGATCTCGCGGAGTAACACCGTTTTTCTATAGGTGCGGTAACTCATTTACCATGTAATTAATGCTCACGGGTCGGCCGGCCACGAACGCATAGTTTATATTAATTACACCCCGGAAGATTCAATTAGTGCATTTCTCATTACACTTACTTATACCAGTATCCATTATTCATGAGGAACCAGCGCGGCGGAGTAGTTGCCTGACAATGCACGTGATCGTTACAGTATATTGTTCCGGCGAGATTTTCGTACATGGAATTGGATAAAAATGCATCTGGAGCACGCTCGACCTAAGAGCCCGCCTTCATTAATGAAAATCTCTTTCGCGGTTCATTGTTAATGCTGCCGGAAATTTCGCGATGCTCGTTACATCAAGTGGATCGTTAACATATTGAATGGCTGTACGTGTTTCCTTGGCCTTATCCACCGCGGCGGGCCGCAATTATTAAGCTTCTTTGGCCGGCAACGATACCCCGTTAAATACAATTACTGTGTTAACGCGCCTCCGAGGAATTTCAGCAGATTCAGGGATCATATTACTCGGCAAATGCGTTTCGAATGGAAGCCAAAGTTTTTATTTCGAATCCATTGAATTTTTCGGGAAAACTACCGCTTTAATTATCAGTTGCAAGTTCTTTAGTCATCTGACACCGTGATTTAGCTTAGGCTGTGGGATAATTGTTGTTCTAACGTGGTGTTAGTTACCTTTCCTAATTGTTCTCAGAAGTATCAACAACTATGAGAAACTGCTCACGAGTCACGATGAACTTAACTGTTCCAGTGGCATCGGCGTGTTTACACGCCGAGAGATATATTCTGGATCTATATAGTCGATATATTCTGGATCCCATCGAAAGTATTGTCCGAGAGTCTCCGAATGTTTGCCCGGGGTGAGTTGAGCATAACTTTCTCGGCGGAAACGATCACTCGGGAAGGTTAGGTTTAGGTTAGTTTTAGGTTAGTTTTAGGTTAGTTTTAGGTTAGTTTTAGGTTAGTTTTAGGTTAGTTTTAGGTTAGTTTTAGGTTAGTTTTAGGTTAGTTTTAGGTTAGTTTTAGGTTAGTTTTAGGTTAGTTTTAGGTTAGTTTTAGGTTAGTTTTAGATTAGTGTTAGGTTAGGTTAGGTCTGACTGACTTAAAGGGGCATCTCTCAAAACCTTGCCGTCGTTCACAATGTTAATGAGCTACGGCGATATCGGTACCTAACAGTCTCGCACGCATTAAGGCGGAGGCTCTGTTTAAATAGCCGCAGTCTCGATTTCGTCAGAAATCATTCTTAACAGAAACAGTGAGAGATAGTTTTTTCCCCGGCAACAAATGCTCGCCCCTTTATTCAAAATAGACCCTGAATCATTTAATCTTGCTGGAGGAAACCGATGTAAAAGATAACAAGAGGTGCATCGTATTTCAGTCTCCTTATACCGCGAGATCCGTTAAAGTATAACAGATCCTGCTTCGTCCATTCCAATCTCTCTCATCTCGCCTTTCATCTCAAAGCCGACGAAGATGGCTGTGTAAACGACAAGAAATCCGAATCGATTCCCCTCTAATGGATATTCCAATAAGTCTCGCTAATTCTCTTTATGGTCGGCGAGAGACAGACTAATTCGATTGTTTCAGGTTGAGTCTCGCCCGAGACTCCGTCGCAGTAATACTCGAAGCTCCGGGTGAAGTCGGAAGAAAGGATATTGTTTTCAAATTCGCCCCGCTCTCTTTTCCCACATCGCGCAAAAGCGGAGCAGAATTATTTCAAGCTTCTGACAGAGTCTCTGGGTAGCAGCAGGTCCGTTCCTGCGATGCATAATCTCAATGGGGGCCCGCGTCTTCGAAACCGTCCAAATAATTACGATGCATCCTTGTTTCACGGCAATTATCTTGTATCCTTAACTGTGCTGCACACGTTGCATGGGAAACCATCGTTCTCGCGGCTTATTTGTGGCGCACCTAATTGTCCGGGATCATAGCTTCGACGCTCATGCTGCCTGGTAGGTAGACGCATCTCCGGCCGCGTTAACGGGAACCGCCGTAACTTTTAAGCGAATTGTATTTTTAATCCACGTTGGCAACTAAAGCAGATCAAACTTTCCGCTGCAGCTTTACAGTTAGCCCGCCGGTTTAATCGAATTCCATGAACTTTAAAGTTTGCCCCGTATTTACATCAGACCCCCCCCCCCGCAAGTCTCCTGTAATTTTAGTTACCCCGGTAACGAGGCTCCGGTGGTTGTTTTTTCGTGGCAAGGCAAATTTTAACGCGCCCGGTTTCGCCCCCTCAAAAGAGTTCTCAAATATGGTTCGGTCCGACGCTCGGCAATAAAAAATTACGATAATGACTTGCTACGTGTTTTTCACGCCCTGCTCGACGGGCATCCTTGTATTTTTTTCTCTCCAATTCGAACCGTCTGCATTGCAATCGACGCGCGAATGAGCGACGTTTTTAATATCGAGTAGCGTGCACGCGATGTAGCGCGGAAACTCGCGCTGCCCCCTTTTTTTTTCTCTCTCGCTCTCTCGCGCACCCCCTTTGAGGTGAGAACTCCGTTCGAACGTGACGAGAGGTAACGTAAAAATGGTCGACTGCACGGCAAAAGTTTAACACGTAATCCGAGCGATGCTCGCGGCCGGAATGGCTTAAAATTGTCTTCAATCCGAAGCCCCGAAATGCGATGAGAGAGTAGGTCGAGAGGAGCACTTGACAAATCCTTCGGCCGCCTCTCGATATTTCGCGCGAACCTGTCGCGGGAAAATCGACTGTGCTCGCCACCTCGACGGCGACTTGCCTTTTGCTAAGAAGTTTTAATGAGATCGAGGCGAGTCGGAGACAGACGGAGTGACTGTGGAGTGTCTTATTCTTAGATGCGCGAACGTCGCTCTAATAGTATCAGACATTAGTAGCCGCAAGCTTTTCTCTCGTATCGGAGAAATAGTTGCAATTATTTCGTAGAGATGGTAAAGGTCTGTTATCAGTGCCCTGGCTTCAGACACGATTCACCTAGCTCGAATTGCTTATTCTAGATAATAATATTCATGAAATTCCCGATGTACAGTGGCACGATGTAGCGGAATAATAATTTCACAAGCTTATATATATATATTATATATCACAAAGGCGGGCTTTGAAAATAAGAAGCCTCGAGTGGATGAAACTTGACTAATAGCGGTGGCATATTTTTCAAGCGACGTGTACCGTTGTACACGTGAAAGTTTTAAATGCATTAATTTCAACAACCTCATTAAAAATTTTAAATACTTTATGCAAAAGTGGCCCCGAGAGTTCACGCTCCCTATATTTCGTGAATATAAACCTGACGAAGTTGATTCCGAGAAGCCAAGGATTTTCGCGCCGGGGCGGAAATGGTCTCTCGCGGCGAAACTATTGCAACGGTAATGAATATCGATATCAGCTGCTAACAGTGAAAATTTCAACCTGTCGCGGACGACCGGGCCGATGAAGTACCGTTTGGAGTTCGACGTGCCAAAAGTGTTTCAAGAACGCGGCAGGCTTCCGGTGCAAACCGGTGCTCGAAATGTTCGAGCGTTTTTCGCTGCTCGCGGAATCGATACGCGGGGTGTTGCGATACAATCGGCAAACACGGATTACGCTACGCCTCGCCGTATAATCCGTGAAATGGACGATTAATAACGATCGAATACATGTATACGCTCGACAGGTAACATACGAACCGGTGAATTCTATCAAATGCATACCAGAGCTGAACCGGGGATTCCCTAAATATTTGGTCAGCGATTTTTCAGGCTAGCGATTCAATTTTTTTTTCTCGGCCGGATTAATCGTAACCGAACATCCTCGATCGTTCGCGAATACGTTCAGGTGGTATTTACAGGCTTGTGACATTAACCCTCTAGGTACGGGGATGTTTTAAACTTAACGTAGAATTTTTTTTAGCGTTAAAATAGTCTATTTTATACTTCGGATTTGGAAGCTACTCGTTAATTTTTTTTTTTTTATTTGTTTATAACAAAAAAAAGTTTAATTTCGGGTTCTGATGGTACAACAGTTTCTTCTCTGCCTACTAAAGGTCACTATACCTATCAAATCTCGATCTTATTGATGGAACGTAAATAAAAATGTGTTAATCTGAATGGGACTCTGGAGTCCCACTCGTCCCTAGAGGGTTAATGTGGTGCTAATTTTAAACTTCAGTTACTAATTTCTCGAGATTGTCGAATGCTTTTTCCACCTCTAAGCGATTTCCTAATTTCGCTTGGAAAGAAAATTCCGTGAAAGTTTCTCCAAATTATATGGAAACTGTGGGGGGCATTATAAGTTCCTTTTAAATCCTTACACAGAATGATCAGTGAGGAACTTGAAATTAGTAAAACCTCGCAATTCTTCCTTGTTCCTTACTTATCAATGTAGAATCGATAGCATCTTGGTGACGACTAAGAATTGCGAGAATAATCAATTATATAAATCACAGTTCTTTGGGCTCTATTCTTCTACCTTATATCACACATTCTCACTATTACCTCAGGCACCTAGACTCGTTCTTCAACGTCTACCTTTTTTGTCCAGAATCGTACAAAGAAATAGCCACCCCCCAATATCGTATCAAGCCCGTTACGCTCTCAGCCAGGCGGCTCACGTGCTGCATGAGGCTGCGATGGCTGCCCACTACGAACGACACGCGTCTATTTTATCCATCGTCCTAGACATTTAATCATTCCGCGGGACGCTTACACGCTCCGTGGAATTCCCTTATTCGGCCGGCGGGCATACATATATGTACGATGCCCGGATGCGTGGCACCGTTCGACGCTGACGAATCGGGAGAAAGACCGATCGACAGCGGGGCCCCCAGTCCCGTGACCCGTTCACGGTCCCCGTCCAGGATGCACAATTCCCGCCGATCGGTCCCGGCCGCTCCGGCGTTCGCGCGCCTCGCACGATAACGATTCAATCTTACCTGGGTTGCTGTCCGCGTTCGAGCTGAACAGCACGCACAGGCCCGTCTCGTAGTTGACCGCCTGGCAGGAGTCGTTCGCCTGACAGATCTCCAGGCAGTCGGTGAGCATCAGGGTTCCCGGTATGGACTCCAGCATGTTCGTGGGCGCGGTGTACACGTAACCGGTCACCAGCTCGAAGCCGACCATTTCTGGGTCGCACTCGTCAGAGCCAGCGGACGGGCCCGTGTAATCTGGCCCAGAAAGCCCCGACGGGACCGCGGAAGAGGCCGACTGGTCAGCCGCGTGCGTCGACTCCGCGGCCGCCACGCGACCGTACCTCGCGATCGCTTGCAGCAGCAGGAACGTCGCGATCAGTTCTCTCGTCATCATGCCGATCCACCTGACTCTCGAGCTTTATCTGCAACAGGAAAGCAAGCTGGGGTTAGATGACAGGGTTTAATCGAAGGCTGTTTTGCTTCTGGGGTCAAGTTCCCCCGTGTTCATTCGTTCGAGTTAGGTGGTGGGCCAGTCTTGTTGAAAGGGGATACGGGAGGTTCGATTCTGAAGGTGAGAGCAAAGTCTTCTGAGCGGAGCTTCTGGGGAGATGTTTCAGCGATAAATTAGGTAGCTGGTAGCTTTGAAGTTTTCAGTTGCTTTCAGTATTATATTTCGGGAACTTTTCGGCATGTCTTTGGATGCCCGTGCTTAAAGTTTGATTTAATAATAGTAATTTCGGATGATCCTTGTTTACGGCATATGCCGGCGGATTTAGTGGAATACGCTGCAGGCTATAATTATCGTCGTTATTGAAAACTAAATCTCGGCTTTTCGTATGCTTATGTTTATTTGCGAAATTGGGATAATCGCTGGATTGAATTCGAGATCGCACTGATAAATACATATTCGATCGGCTTTGATGACTGTTAATCACTACTGGTAAATCAAAGCTGCGGCGCATTATTAATTTTGTGCATCCATTTAAATCACTGAGTTGTATTATACAGCGCGCCAACATTTCAGCGGAGTCCATTGTCTACCTAACCTTTCAGGAAAACAATAATCGTATTACCGTGTAATCACTGTAGAGTCTACCAGTTTTTCTCAACGTGTCCCCAAAGAATTTAATGAAATTTCCACAAACTTTAACAAAAGCGTATACCTAGAATGTACGGGGCTAAAAATCCGTATCTGTCGAACCAGGAGTAAGAATATTTTTCGAAACCCACCGCCCCAAAGGTACCGTCTTCGCGTAATCAAATATATTACATATTAAATTCCCTCGAAACTCGTCGCAATTAATAATTTTACAATCATTTCGCGCGAGCATTAAATCACAGAAATAAGTGCGCAAGCGTTGAACGCGGGAAAGTTTCCACTACATCAACCGGGCCCGTTCATCGTCAGAATCGTACATCCCAGTTTCGGTCGAGTCGCCCCACTCGAGCGAGAGGGGACAAAAATGCACAAATACACCGGCTCGCGTTTCCGCCCGGGCCGATTCCCGTCGCGTTGTTTTGCTGCCGCGCGGAAACTAAATAACAGCCGGGCGCAGCCTCGACATCGGCCCGATCGAATATGCGCGCGTACGAGCGATTCGGCGAGGACGGGCGAAAGCTCAAGTGGCAAACATGTACAAATTTCGCCGTTCCTGCCGTGGTAAATTGCGGTAAAACGCGACGAGCGCCACCCGCCCCCGCGCCGTTGAAATAATTACACCGATGCACATGCATCCCGTTTCAGCGGAACGATTTCCTTGGCGCGCGGCGCTGGCCGGGCGAACGTACCTGTCGATATTAAATTCGATGCGGAACTCGGGGCGGAATTGTGCAGCGTTCACTGCTTCCTTCTGCCCGCCCCTGATATATACCACGGGGACGTTTTTCCTCACGGGGACGTACGGCTGGCGATGCCCGACTGCGGGGACCGGCGATCAACGACACAACTGGCGTAACGGCGTGCACCACCGAATCCACAAGCTCTCGGACTAGGCGAGCTTACGTTTGTTTATCGCGCGCGGGCAACCACTTCGGAAGTCGTGCGACGACTGGGTACTATGATAATACGCACCTCGCGAGCACCACGCTGCAGGGTATAACGACGTCGACCGGCTGGCTCTTAGGCACTGGGTACACCTGGCTGAGCCGCGGCGCACGACTCTTCCTCGACCGATCGTAGGTAGGGGGAGGGGGCAGTGGGACCGCTGCGGACTAAGGAGGACAGAACGGTACGCACAATTCGATCGCAGGTATACGACACCAATTGAAAGCAAGCCAACCTCTTTCTCCTTCCGTCAGCCGTGTGTCCATTGCCTCTACCCCGAATTGTTACCCCCATTCCGTTCATTCCTCGTGCTCCTATCGAGATTACAGCACTACCGCCGGCTACCCCCACCTCTGCCCCCACCACCCCCCTCCCCGCCGCTCCCTCTATGCCCACCCTCCCACACCTGGCGGATCGGCTGAGATACCGATAGACCTGAATTTCGCTCACGTATTTCAAAGCGATCGGGTGAAATCCTATTCTTAGCCAGGCGCAACGGTGTTTTTTTTTTTTGGGCCCCACCAACGGCGTCTGACGTAACCCCCGCGCTTCGGGACCACGAAATTTATTCTGCCGCGCTGTAGGCCCCGGCCCCGACGGCAGGGCGCGCGCGGGAACTGTTCCCCGAACGGTGCGGCGAATATGATTGAAATGCACGCGAGGACTGCAGACTTTCCGTGCAGACAGCGGTCGCCGGCCAACTGCGAACGGTATGGGCGACTATGCCTTTAACAGTATTCGCGTGCGCTTTCTGCATTCCTTTCGGTTTTGCTCCGCGAGTCGGATGATGATCCGCGCTCAAGTGTCAAGCGGATCGGGCGACTCACGCTTCGCGATTCGGGAATGTTCAACAGGAATCGCAAGTAATTAGGTATTCCGGGTTTGATAACTGTGAAATTCACTGGCGGCCGGGTTTGTTGCATCGTCATCCGCGAGGGAAGCTTAGACACTGTTGGAAGAGACTTATCGGGTAGCCGGGACTACCTGTTCATTTCCGTTTCTTTCGTCGGTAACTGCTGTATCATTCCTGCCGGGGCCAGAGGAGCCCGGTATAATTACAGGGGACTTCTTTTCCCTGCTCTTTGGTCCGGCACCTGTTACGGGGCCTCATGTAGTTGTCACGTGACGCTCGATTGCGCAAGGATAAGGGCCTTTACGCGGCTCGCGTAACTTTCTCTGCTTCTTTTCAAACATCTCCGTCTCCGGCTAGCGAGTCTGTCTGGGACAAGCGTCTCGCGCGGCAGGGTCCCAAAACGCCGGGGCCTGCGGGAAATGTGTAACGCGTAACCGAAAAGAAGAGCACGGGGACTTACAGGCTGAGGAACGACAGCAAGAAAAGTGGAAATGACTTCTTAAATGAAAGGGGACAGACATTCCAGCGTGGTGTGCGATTAACACCGACGCTGCTGTATTCGAGACTCGTAGCGAACGACGCGTATGGAGTATATAATAATTATCAGTCGATCGTGCACATAGCAGAGCGGATGACGAGTGCGCGAGGACGGGGAGTAGCCGGGACAGGGGCGGAGGGGGGGTTTCGAAAAAGAGCAAAATTTAGTGCACGTGTGAACAGCGCGACCTAACCGGGCGTCGGTGTCCTTCTGAACGCATACCCGGCCGATTCACGCGATGCTTAGAGGCTGTTGGACGTACAAGGAGCGAAACGAGTAGGAGGGGCGAGAAAGAAAGGAACGAGGAAGGGAAAAAGAAAGAGAAAGAGAAAGAATAGGGTGGGAGCGGGACGGAGAAAGAAGGGAAAGAGAGAGAAAGACGTAGCGCTCGTACCAGGTGCTTATACCATCGCGTCACCATGTTGAAGTAACGGTGCCTGGATGTCTCATCGGGTTCAATCGCAATCGGCAATCTTCTGCTGCGGAATTTCGCAAGGAAACGACCGTTTTGCCGTCGTAGTCCTCTTCGTCGATTTACGAGCGGCCGCTATTCGTCCGCCCTTGGAGTACCGATCGACCCAATGGCCCCCTAGCTCTGTCGTTTGGTCTGCTGATGCGTGTCTTACGGACTCGTTTCTAATAAAGCCGATGGGTGCGCGTGCCGCGATCACTTCGATTGCCCCCGTTTTATGCAAGATACTTGTATTACGAGTTCCCCCGTCCCGGGGATTCGTTCGGTTTTGCCTTTCTCAATGGCAGCCAGGTGGATCGTAATCATCGAAGATGACGACCTTGTAAGGAAAGCAAGATTCCATCGATTTGTCATCGGGCTGACGTGGTATTTCGGTCGACTCCAACAGGCATTGTTGAAATAAGTGCTCCGCTTCAGAGCCCGGCCTGCGCGGAGGCACGCTGGCGATCCGGAGTACTTTGCGCTTAGAAAACTTCTGAGCTTAGAAGTCCTATTTCTACATTTTTGGGAATTGGGGCCGAGAATTGAAGTAGCCGTATTTAAATTGAGATTCGAAGCATTTGAATTTTAAAACATCTTTTACTAATAAAGTTGTGATAGACTAAAATTTTAATCACTCAGCCAAGAGAATTGCCAAAGCAGCCAGCGGAAATTATAGTCTCCCCAGATGTTAAAATCTGTAGTCGCATACAGTTGTTCTCTTCAACTATAAATTTGTTACTTTAATGGTAACTCAAACGCTGTACTATTCCATCTCGCCTCCGTTAATCCGTGCTTCATATTCTACCGTTTTTATTATATAATAATAAAGTCGCAGACGATACTATTGTGTTATCAAAGCGTGAGAACGATATTGCGTTTATCAGTAGAGAGCAGCAAAAGCAACGGTTAGTTCCCAAGTGTTCCAGCAGTTACGTCGCAGATTAATTCGCCATTAAAGTAACGCGATTCAACACGTTCCTTTAATTTAGCAAGCTTAATATACTAGTTCGCACACAGCGTAACCGTGATTCCAGCCAGGAATATACAACAAGCGAAACGTACGAATTACTGGTGCGAACGTTTAACGGGCACGCGACTTATCGCATAACGGCGTAAGGCCGTTCTCGATACTGGTTCTCGGTCAAACGGATTCTCAAAGTTATGCAGAGGATTATAAGAGTGTACTGGCCGTGATGCACACTCGCCACTTTGATCTCTGCAAATTTATGGATGTTGGTCCTCCCGTAACGATATTCTCCCATGCTGATTTAATTTGTACCAGCCTATCGCGTGAAAGGGAGAGACGAGGGGTCTCTCCGAGGCGATACTAAATTACTAAATGTCATCGCGCACTGGCGTCCGCGGAGCGAACTTACCAGCGGCTTCTTTCCGGAGTTCCAAGCAAGCTCCTACCCTCGTTTAATAATTTTCTTCTAGCCGGTTGTTCTCGTGAATTGTCCTGCTTTCACGATCCACGGGGCCTTAAGGTCAATCTGTACGTTGTCCTCGAAAAATATGACACGCGCTGAATATGGAACTAGCTGGGCTGTACACTTTTCGGAAAAGCTTTCTAGCATTTATCATTTTTATACGGAGCTACCGTTACAAGGGAAGTTCGAAGTGAACGAAATCTGATTCTTGCTAAGTCCTTTCAGTAGACCGCTACTGCTATTCGAGTGCATCAGGATACTGAAGAGAGCTACGTGGTTGCCGAATAACAATGGTGGCATGCCCACCTACCACGTTCGTTCGATAACTTTAAACACAAAGAGACGAACGCTGTTACCGCGACGGAAACTTCTGCTGAATACCCATGTCTATTATTTCGGCAATCAAAATGGCGAGCGACCACGTAAAACGTTAGAGTAACACTTAGCAACGGTAGTGCTAGGTTGGAGAAAATAACAAGCAAATAGGGAATGTGAGAATATCTCCAAAATACCATTACTTATTTAAATGGCCCAATGATCAAGCTATCATCGGTAGTGCTATGGTGGACACCAATCACCTCGGAACAGTCTCTTCCTACTCTCAGAAATCTTACGCAGTCAGCGGAGCGCCGCATCCAGCCAATCCGGCCCAATCTCTGAACACCTAAAACGATCGTGCTAGCGCATTCAGTGTTCGATCAGTCGCATGCCAATCAATCTGATAACGTCTTCCTCTGCCCAACTGTCTCCCCCGATCTCCTGTAGCTGTAGCGCAGCCAGAAGAAAGCTTGGCTCGTTACGTAATTATTCGATGCTCGCTGTCATGATGCACAGACTGTCTGGTAACGTCGTCGCTCTTAAAACGATACCAGGGCCTTTAAGCAGCGGCATCGGCACCACCGGTTTCCAGGCTGCTGCTGCCGCTGCTGCTTGTGATCGTCGATCGCAGCGGAATCGAGCGGAGCCTCCGTTAATGGTACGTTCCGTGCGGGTTCGACGCGCGGTGCGTCGACCAGGAAAATGCGAGGAGTCGAATAACCAGGAAACTGGTTTATGCGTGGTTACGCTCCGCGCCTCTAAGTGGCTGCCCACTACCATCTATAGATGCTACGCTGTTCACGGATACTGTTAGACAGAGAGAGAGAGAGAGAGAGAGAGAGAGAGAGAGAGAGAGAGAGAGAGAGAGAGAGAGCGAGAGCGAGAGAGAGAGAGATACATATACGGACACGCGCACACATACACGCGAAGAGGGGGATTGGCTGGAACGAAATAAAGCTGGACTGGTCATTAGATGGAACGGTGGCGAACGATAGGGACAGAGAAAAGAAGCGGTTACCTTGACGTGCACGTAGCCTACGATCACGAGCGCGTCAAGGTGGGTAGGATCGCTCCAACAGCCGGAGGATGAAGTTCAAGGGAAATGGTGTATAGAATTTCGAGAGGAGGTGATCCTGCCTCCGCGCGGTCCCCTGTGTCTCGCAATCAACCCCCTCGCCCCGTCCTCGCTCCTCCGCCGCCCGTGACTGCTGATGGATCCAACGGAAGAAGGATGAGAGCGGCCCCGGGATGAGATTGATAAAGCGCACCAAAGTAATGTGGTAATTAAACTTTGGCCGTATTACGTCCCCAGCGCTGTCTCGCTAGTCCCAGGCCCGTCTGATCCCTCGCGCGTCCTCCCGGAGAACGTCGCGGGGGAGATTGATAGTGACCCCGACGTCCTCGTAGCCGCTCGAGAGAGCCTGCCTTCCTTTCGATCCACCTTGCTCCGCCGGGCCTCTTTCGTTTGTCCCACTCTGCGGACGCGAGACGGTGCCGTGGCTTTTCTGGTTTTGCTGTCTCTGGCGGTGCTGGGTGCCTCTTATCGGGAACCGGCGCAACAGGGACGGCAGGGAGGTGGTGGCGTGCTGGGACTCGTGCGTTCAATCGCGATAAAAGATCTTGTCACGGGCCATGGAGCAGCATTACGATCCGCAAGTTCGAGTCTCTATCGCGCGCGAGAATGCATTATTTGCATAGAGTATAGAGGTTAGATGCGCGTGTACCGGGGGGGGGGGGGGGGGGTGCCTGCCTTCCTCATAACTTCCTTATTTTCCCCGCTACTCCCGCTCGCTCACCCGGACTCCCGCCTCTGCCCCCCTTTTCGATGACTGCCGTGGGTGGTGTCCCGATCCGATATATGGATCACGTACCCACCAGCGTTGGATAAGTCTCCACCGATACCGGGTTGCCTCCCGACGGGCGTCTACCGTGCTTGTGTGCTCGCGCAACGGCCACCTCTGATTCCGATAGAAGGCCGCGCTCGTGTACGTGTCCACGCAAAGCCGCGACTCGGCGCTATCTAACGTGCGGATTGCTGGCCTCCGTAACCGTGCATTATCGAATCTTCCTATTCGAACGATGGGAATTCGCGGCGATGATGCCACGTTGCAGATCTCAGCTGCACGGTAATTTTTGGCTGGACGGGTTTAATGCTTTCAGATTAAATAACGACGTTGCCTCTCGCGTGTGCCTGTGCGCCTGTGCCCGCGCCGTCGGCGCGAGAGGCGGTACGTGTGTAGGAAGAAGGGAGGACAGGATTTTTCGAAAAACCGTAAATAGTGACATCACGGCTTAATGAATCATTAAAGCTTCTCTAAGAGCTGTAATTTAGCGGGCTGTAATTCGTACGGACGAGACCTCTGCGCGACTCGCGGCGGATGCAGCGGCGATAAGAAAAGTGGAATGAAAAACGATTAAAGGAAGGTGTTCGTACAAGGTCGTGAGACACTTGCGTGTCTGCGAAGCTAGCCGCGTATAATGGGACTACCGCTCTCTGATTGTCATTACCGTTGCTTTCCGCGTTCATCAGCTTCTTGCCGAGGCGCTGCGTGGGTTTGCCCCGCGCGGTAGGCCGCTCGTCGCGCTCCAGGAGAACCCTGATCGCGGA
This sequence comes from Andrena fulva, assembly GCA_946251845.1. Classification (NCBI taxonomy): domain Eukaryota; kingdom Metazoa; phylum Arthropoda; class Insecta; order Hymenoptera; family Andrenidae; genus Andrena; species Andrena fulva. Next base: position 50,247,699 of record OX276329.1, on the reverse strand, counting down.
TAAAGCGCCCGCCGCGCTGGAAACAATATAGCTCGAGTCCTTTTATGCGATTGCACTCGTTTCTTTTGCTTAAAAATCCCTTCCTGTTCACCCACGACGCTTCAAACGGTGCATTCTGCCGTCCCGTTTCGCGAAATCGCGGCGGCGCAATTAAAGCCCATACAGCCGCGGAGGAGAGCCGTGCCGTATGAAGGAAGGAACGATGGAAGAAGGAACAGTGGCAATTAACTCACCTTGCGTACAATCGATAACCTCGGCGAAGCCCACCGTATCGTCGAACGTAAATCTCATCGTAGAAGACGACGACGACGACGACGACGACGACAACCACCACCACCGCCGCCGCCGTTCTCCCTACAACTACCAACACTTTCTCAATCGTGCAGAACGTACGCTCCCTACGCTCGATTTACCAAACCGTTCAGTCACTACTCCCGTCCTTTAGTTAAGCAGTGGCTGCTCGAGTCTTCCGAGGGAATCAACCCCCTTCCGCCCTACATCCTCCGCAGAGAGCCTCTCTGGAAACTTTTCCACGACTTGCGTCGTCAGGACGAGGAGTAACAGTTGTCGTCCCGGTGAAATCTTATTGCCTCGAGATCCCTCTGCCTCTGCAGCGCGGGTCGGCTCTCCTCGGCGGTCATCAATTATTCGTAAATTGCTCGCCGTTTCAATGTGTTCTTTTAATGGAAAGTTACGTAGAAACAAAGGGGAGATTTGTTGTAATTAACGATCGGCGGCTGTGCTCTTCCTTTAGCGGAATGCGGGGACGAATTTCAATTTTCCTTTTAGAGGGAAAGTTCGGAGAAGGAAGCGCTCAGTTAAGGATCTTAAGCTGAAGATTGTTGTAGCTACAGTTGACAGATAATTCTCTGCCGACGTATCACGAGTGAATAATGCGGGTTCAGGGGTTCTTCGTTAAAATTCTCATGTTGGTTTGTAAGCTTTTTTAATGCCGCTTTTTTTTTTAAACTGCGCAGGTTTGTGGAGGACCTCGATAGAAGTGTCAGGCAATTTTTCGTTTGTGCCCAGTTTCGGTTGTTCGGGGTGAAAACACCCACTAAATGTTAATAAGTGTTTTTCTATTTTCCAGGATAAGTGTCTTAAAAACTATAGTGGATATAAAAAGATTGCTATAAAGAAAATTGAATAGCTTCTTATGTTGCATAAAACTATGCACTCGAATTGTTTAAAATTTGTGGGGGCTGTTTTCCTGTTTAAGCTACGAATTTTAAATAATTCGATTAAGTTTACATTCTAATAATTTTTTTATATCTACTATACTTTCACATCGGAAAAGTAGAAATGCACGCATTAATTTTTAAGGAGTGTAGAGCGAGGTGATTAGTGTATTTATTATATATCTCCTACTTTTTTCACATTGCAACAGTATAATAAAATAATATCCAGATCAATTCTCTCAGAGACTACAAATTAAGGCACTTTTGTTAATTCCTATTTTTTACCGTTCTATTACCGTAATCGTGTATTTGTCTAAAAAGACTATGTTTGTGCTACCTGATGCATTTGTTACGAACATCGATAGTCACGGAAGATTCATACCTCTTATCAGCAAGATTAGATACATTCTTCACGCGGTATCTACCGTTTGACGTTAGTACCGATAACGATATCGTTGCGGTGTAATACAGTTTATACGTTTTGTAATGTTGATGGGCAGTCATTCGAACAGTTACGAAGAGAATTGTATATGCAAGCGTCCCCGTGAGGTTTAAAGTAGACCTGTTACCTGTACACGCGACCACATTCCAATCTCAGTTTATGGCGTTTGGACGGAACAGGTTTCTTCTTTGACCCTATTCTTCTTAAAGTCGGTGAACTTTTTAAAATTCCACGTGCATTAATCTCAATTCGAATCAACGTTCCCCTTCAATTCCCTTCCACGTCAGTGGCCCGTTTTCGAAACTTATTCTACGTAGGAATCCAACGAGGATGATCGTGCAAAGAAATAAGATAAAATTTAAAAAAAAATATAAAATTCCTACAATTTTATCGATGTAGAAAATTAATTGCACTGCACGCACACCTGAGCGAGAATTGCTGCTCTCCCAAGTCGGAGCAAATGAACGAAAATGCTGTTGTGATTAATGGCATTCCGCGCACCTGCAGGTTTATAGCGCGGGTGGTCGTAATTGTGGTTCGTTTTAATAATGCGAATCAATCGAATGACAGCCCTCAAAAACGAGCCCGCGACGCGTGTGCGCGAGTAATAATTCGAGGCAGATGATATCGCGGTCGAACGAACCAGACATGACGCGGGCTGCGTAGCTGTACGTCAAATTGGCGCACTAGTAATGACTGAATAATGCATTCATACCATGAAGAGCTCCTTTATTGGCATTGTTAATGTATTGTGGTACACGCTATAGAATCCATTTGACTGTACAACATTCATGCGTTCGACCTACTGGAAACTTGCTATGTTTAATTCTGCAACTTGCTTATTATGCCCGCGCTCATGTTAGATTCAAGGAAACAGACGCTGTGATTACCTAGGCATTGTTAGCTCCCCGTCTAATAAATTCCACAAAAGTCTGCAATTTTTTAAATAAATCGGGGCTCTCATGCTGTTTCAATCACTATTTCTGTAGACTATCTTGGACATTTCTTGCGCAATAGCGATTTCAGGTGGCAATATGCTAGCCTTGTGATTGCAAAAAGTTCCCAAACCTTTGAAGAGGTGTTGCTGAATTTTTTTAGCTGGATTCGAGGATATTACTGATACGGAAAAATATTTTTCTTAAAATTAGAACTAATTCTTGTCTCTAAGTGTTTAAATTCAAAATTCTACTTGTGTCTCAGCAATTAATTAATTTTTTCTTTCCCTGTACTGCACTTTCAGCTACTCAACTTTACTCGCAATCAGTACGAAGTGTCATTCTTGACTACAAGGAGAGCACAGTCCCCAGAATACTTTTGACAATAGGGAATATAACTTTCAAGGAATCGTTCCCAACCCGGAAATTCTTATTTTAATGAAACTTGGTGTGAATGTAGAGAATATTGGAGTAGGTATATGTAGGTGCAAGGAGCAATATCTTTTTAAATCAACCCTTAAAATTACCGCGTCTTTTCGTTCATTAGTATAATTTCATTTCCCTTGTAAGGTAAATGTACCAGTGCCCGGCCATGTCCCAGTACGTGAACAACAATGCGAATTTTATTTATTTTTAAGCTTAATTTTTAATGTAATTAGAAACAAAAAATAGTACCATAATGCATAAGTATTTAGCAATATTAATTAAAATCATTATTATAGAAAATTGAAAATCGTTAGATAGAAATAATTATTTTGTAACACACTTCGTACGCATAGCAGATTTCGAGAAATTTCTATGGCTTCCGTTAAGAAACGCTACTCATTTACTAAGAAAATATTGACTGCATTCCATATTTATATATTATAATAACACATTATTATAATAGTAAATAGATTTAAATTTAGTTTAAGATGGTTAAACTTGCAAGAAAATTAATATTTTTTTAAACAAGTCTAAATGTTCGACTACTGGGACGATATAATTCAGATATTGGGACATCAGGACATGCATTTTTAGGTTGTCCGCTTACTGGGACGATATAATTCAGGTATTGAGACATGCAGTTTTAGGTTGTCCACTTACTGGGACATCTGCATGTTTTCGTATTTTCATTAATAAATACGTCTATTATAATACATAAACATTTTTTTTTTCAGTTTCCAATAGTATAATATTGTGTTATCTTCAACATTTCAACAACATTTTTTTATTTCATGATGGTTTTCCAAATTAAATTAGGAGACAAACTTTGCCGCTATTCCTTAAGCCCCTTCAGCGGCCGGGTATTGGTACATTTACCTTAGTATCGCGAAAGAGCATGAAAAACTAAACAATTCTTATAATTAAACTTTTGTTTTATCTCACACTGTTACAAAGTTATATTAAAAACAAAAAAAACGCGATAACTTTAAGGGCTGATTTCACCCCTCCAAAGTGAATTTCCACGAAAAAAAAATGCTCCTCGCAAACTCCAATATGCTCTACGTTCACACGAAGTTTGATTAAAATCAGATTCTTTTTCGGCAGGAACGTTCCCTTGTTAGTTTTCCTTCCTCACTTTTTCTTCTCAAGGAAGACTTCATTTGCTGTAAAAACGTCGCCGTGTAATTTTGTATGATTATACCTGTTCCAACGATTATACCTGTTACAATGAAATGAATGTAATCATGGCTGCTCAAGTGAATCCCCTAATACTTTGCAGAACGTTGATGCTTTCATTTCTTACCATCAAGCGAATATTTTATTTTTATTTTAGGCCAAATTAATTTGCTCCTGCCCCTGAATTCCTTCGATGAAACGAATGGTCTATTTTACATTTACGCCCTCCTAATGAGCGTAGCGCTTTCAAATAAAGCGCAATTCTATCCAGCGAGTAGCATGGCAAGCTGCAATTACATTTGTACCCACTGTAGACACACAACTTGCTAAGAAACCTCTCTTTCCGTGCACACACTCGTTTGTCGTGATCCTCGGTTCGACAATGGTGAATGCTAGTTTGAAAGTGCAGCAATGTAAAGGCTCGTGAAAAAGCCCGTCGGAATATTCATGAAGCAGCCGGAGAGGATATCGAGTTTACAAGGAAACACAATTACTTATCGTAATGCAACTTTAATTCACGGTGTGTGAATGGAGGATTTACTGTTATTTTATGGCAAACTCTGTTACTTCCTGCTTCTGGAAAGACGCCTTAAGAGCGAGATCAGTAGACCAAGCTGGCCAGAGACCGCCTCGAAATCGTATATCTTCGTTCGCACCGAAATTCCCACGGGCGTGCTAGGAAAGTCTCCCATTATCGCTTACGATAATTGAAGGCTTGAAGGTGATAAGAATTTACGCGCAGAGGTTTCGCAAATTTATCGCTAATTCATCGTGACGATCTTTCACCGTTCCTGCGGGGTAATTCGACGGGGGAAGAAAGAGGACACTTCTATATAGATATTGCACATTGGTGCAGCTCCATGTTAATCAATTTGGAGTAAATTAGAAGAAACTGTTTATAAAATTATTGCTTTGGCTTGCCATAAAGACGGAACACTAATTGGAAAATATACATTTTCATGAGAAATATAGATTTTCACGCGATAGGTGGTAGTTATTGAGTTGATAAGATTTTATTTATATTTTTGGCGCAAAGATATTCTATAATAAAAATATTAATATTAATATCCTAAACGATGTAGATTTTGTTTACGTACTGCCTCCACTTGCTGCAAGGTCCTCGATTGTAGAATCCTTCGCAGCTTAAAATTCTTCAGATTCGAAAGTCTAAATAATCCTCTACAGTTCTACAATAGAATTACTCAAAAGCTTCCTATCAATAAACAGATGAAAACAGCAAAGACTTATCACCGTACCTATCACCATTCTATGAGGAAGAATTTATTCTACTCTACATTTTCGACTTCTATTGCCACTAACCGTAACTTAATTCTTTTACTCCCGACTCATAAATTTCGTTACTCCTAGATACCCTCTTAATCGAGAATATCGACATTAATTTATTAATTTACCAAGACGATGTAGAATAATTCCGGAAGACAATATCCACGGGCCTACCACCAAATTACCGGGACCAGTGTCCCCAGCATCCACCGTGCACAATCACGATCCAGAATTCGGCGCATGGAAACCATACGAGCCGACGACCAATCGAAAAGTTCGCGATAATCCAATTTGCGGTTAGACTCGGATTAAACGAACGAAGGTTGGAGCACAAAAGGGTCCAGGTGGGAATCAGCTGGGGAAGGGATTACCAGGCACTCGAGGTAACGCGACGGTATTCGTGGCACGTCCACCCCGCACATTAGCATCGCGGCGGAGACATTTTTATCGCGTTCGCTATCTCGGCTACGCTGGCTTTACCCCGTAATCTCTTATCATAATTCAAATTTCATCAACGAGGATAGGATAGGAATCCTGTGCTCGTAGCCAAGCTACAGAGGCGTCGCGGCGGACAGGTGGAGCGGGCCACGCCTGTCGCCGATCGTTCATAAGTAGCTACGTATTAGGAAACCTGTTGTATCAGCCCCCAATTCTGATATTTGGTGAAGATCGTATACTCTTCGCTGCTTTTAATTTAAAATACCAAATGAAGCGAAATCTCTTACAGCTCTTCGATAAATTCGCGACACAGAGCAGGCATGTGTCCGAATAATTCTTAGTCCCGCAGGAAGACACTTGCAGAATATTTAAAGTGCTATGGTAAGATCAGGTATTACAGTTTGGGCTTGACAGTTGATAACTTTAAAATATACTTCATACTCGAAAAAAAGTATAAAGAAAATTACAAATTGAGCGAAAGAAACTTTTATTCTTAACTTCGATTCGCAAAAATGAACGGAAAAGAAACTGTTTAGCTTCTGGCGAAATATTATTTTCTTCATACTATTACGATTTCCGTATTTTGAATCAAAACAGCGAAAAATACAGAGGGTGTTTTAAATTATTATACTCGAAACATTATCGTCAATTTTTTGGGATCATTTTAAAACGAATTTAATACGATTAAGAAATTGGCAACTAAAGGTTCCGAAAGGGAACTTTCTTAGCTTTCCAAAGCACTCATGAAAATTTGTCTGCGATCATGAGTTCGCAAGTTATAGGTGTTCAAAGTGAAAAGTACCCTTATTGCTTTGATCGCTAATAACTCGGCCAATAAAAATCATGCAACAAAACCAAAAAACCGAAATTAAAGAGAAATGTTTGCCCTATAAGAGCTCTTCGTTGGATGTACCAGAAAAATTTTTTTTTGGCCCGTGCCAAAATGCGTTTTCCAAATATTTTCTGCGACCATTTTTCGCAGAGATGCAGCCATTCCGTCGCTTAAACTTACAAAATCTCAAGCCCTTCCGTTTTAGTATAATAATTTTGCCACCCACTGTGCTCGATCTGTTCCCGAAATATCACATTTCCCGCAAACACAGTAGGGGAGACCGGGGCAAAGTGAACCTCGGGGTAAAATGAGCTTTCTTAATTTATTCTTTAACAATAGAATATATTTACAAATTTTGGTGACGTAATAAATGTGTATAATACCACAATGATAATTATGCACATTCAGATATCGAAAAATGGAAATTCATTTAAAAAATTAAAAATGAAGTTTTAGAGACTTCCGATTGGTTTTCTTTTCAATTTAGCTTTTTTGACAAATGAGTCTTAAATGTGTTATTTTAACTCCAAATTTTTTCTGCGTGTCTATAACAAGCTTATAAACATACATGTACACGCGTTTGAGAAACCATTAATCCTAACATTATTAAATAATTCATTTTCCATTGAGTACATATTCGGGGTAAACTGAGCTGCAAAGAACAGATGCGCAAGTGATGTGCGCAATAGCCTAACCTGCCAGCTGGCTAGAAAGCCACGCGGCGTGGTGGAACAGAAACTAACCTAAAAAAAAATTTCCATAGTTTTTGACAATCACGGTGCAAAAAAGTCAGAAGCTGCAGTGCTGCACACGTCATTCCAGCGCAAGGGGTTAATAATTAGCTGTATACTTAATTAAAGTTCTTCTTTTGTTGCAGTTCACTTTACCCCGGATAGTAGCTCACTTTACCCCATATATGGGGTAAAGTGGTGTGTTTTGGCTTTTTCTTTTCAAGTTGAATTTTAATATACTTTAAGTTTACTTTAAGTATCACTATTCGTCATTTATCAAGAGTAATGTTCAAATTATATTATAAATCTATTTCCACACATTTTTATTGAAAGTGAAAAATTTTATTCGACTTCAAACTTTTCTCGTCTGACTTTGCCCCGGTCTCCCCTAGGGGTGCAAATATTTATGACCGGCAGTGTGCATCTACCGCGTCTAAGGCACACCGCGCGTGTGCAAGAAAGCCACCCTCCGACGAGGGGATTCGTGGACGGTGATTAAAGCTGGACGGTCAATCGTCGATCATCGTCGCCGGTCAGTCGATGCGTCTGGTATGCGGACGCGATTACCTCTATCGCCGGCCGAGGTTTAAAACGTTTCGCAGAGGGCGAAGAGCGCCGGGTTCTTCTTCGGCGAGGAGGAAGAAGAAGCTTCTGTGTCGTTGCCCGGACTATAGCGATTGGTCAACGAGCCACAAGCGGGAGATTAGTCATCGTTGGGTACACGGTAGCCTCGGCAGATGCGTGTAGGTACCCTTCATTAGCGCCAGTCCCGCTGTAAGATCGGCTAATTACGCGGACAAATAAGGCAACGGCGTTATGCACGATATATTTGCGAGCAGTTAATCCACGCCACGGGAGATTGTCTTTCGACAAAGAGGGGCTGCTATTAGATCGTCAGAGCTCTTTTTGTGGAAGATGTCGACGGTGGCGTCAGAGCAGCGGTGTATTTGGATAGAAAGATTAAGGTTCAGCGCAAAGGTGACGTTTTATTCGCGAAGTCTTGTTGCAAAGGAAAGCAGAGCAGTGAAAGCACGAAGGAATTTTTAGAACGTCTGACATTTCCCGCCCAAAAATTCGGAATATTGGAAAATTAGAGTATATTGGGGTATGCGAGGAGGATTTTTTTGCGCGTGGAAATTCACACCGAAGGGGTGGAATTAGTTGGCGCGATATACAACAGAACTTTGAATATAAGAATCGTTCAATTTTTACACTCCATCGCACTGCCAACAGAAAAGTAAAGTTATATTAAAAAACGCGACGACTTTAAGGACCTCAAAGGGAACTTTGAGAAACAGTCCAGTTGACAAGCAACGATCAGCTGCTTGCTGAGCCCACTTTTGTAGCGCCGGTTTAATTAAAATTTTAAAATTGAAATTTAAAAATATTCGCTTTGTTGGTATAAACTTAAGACAGATCAGTATTTAAAATGAACGCGATTTTCCCCCAAGCCCTGCGACTGCCGGCGCTTCAAAGTGAATTTTCGCAGAAAAAGTTGCTCCTTGCCTACTGCAACGTGCTCTACATTGACGTGAAGTTTCATTAAAATCAGAATTTCCGGGTTGGCAGCGTTCCCTCGTTAGCAGACTTCGCAGATGCGGGCGGATACTGTTGCCAATTTGCAGCTGTATTTGAAAACCTGAACTGGCTCGCATAGCCGCTGTGCGTTTCGCTTCGCGTGCCGATGCTGTAAAGGTGGAATCTGACGGAACGTGGCTCGCCGAATCGCGAGCCTGGCCGAGCCTAGGCGAGCCGAGCCGACTCGCCGATCCACGTGCCGTGAGAACGCTCATGGATCGCTGATTCGCCAACCTGGGCGAGCCTGGGCGAGCCGAGCCGACTCGCCGATCCACGTGCCGTGAGAACGCTCATGGCTCGCCTAGTTGCGAGCCTGGGCGAGCTTGCACGAGCCGAGCCGATCCACGCGCCGTGAGAACGCTCATGCTCGCCGAGTCGCGGGCCTGGGCGAGCCTAGGCGAGCCTGAGCGAGCGGAGCCAACTCGCCGATCCACGTGCCGTGAGAACGCTCATGGATAGCTGATTCGCGAGCCTGGGCGAGCCGAGCCGGCTCGCCGATCCACGTGCCGTCAGATTCCACCTTAACAGTGGAGCCTCGGACGAGAGAAAATCGTCCGGTGCCCCAGTCTTATTCCCAGATAGCACCGTACATCCCAAGGACGTCCTTTTCATGTCCAGTTTATATCCGAACGTCCTACGTCCATTTTGAACATACATAGGATGTTCTTAGGATTTAAATTTCGGATGTTCTAGGAACGTCCGTTTCTTAAGTCCTACGGACGTTCTTAGGACTTAAATTTCGGATGTTCTAGGAACGTCCGTTTCTTAAGTCCTACGGACGTTCTTAGGACTTAAATTTCGGATGATCCAGGAACGTCCGTTTCTTAAGTCCTACGGACGTTCTTAGGACTTAAATTTCGGATGTTCCAGGAACGTCCGTTTCTTAAGTCCTACGCACGTTCTTGGGACTTAAATTTCGGATGTTCTAGAAACATCAAACAATCTTGTAAGTCACGTGATTATTTTGCACGACTACATTTCGAATGTTCCCAGAACCTTCGTCTCGTAAGTCTTGTGAATCCTTAGGAGATCTAAATTTCAGATGCTCGAAGAACAACCGTCTTGTAGGTTTTGCAGATGATTCAGGTTCGGTTGCAAAACAGTCTTACGACTGAACCTCGCCTTTGCGCTATTTTTTTGTGCAATGAAGACGCTGAAATGCTGAAATGTTCCCAGATAGCTTACAACGTCTTCAAGACGTCTGTCTTAAGTCGTCGTTAAAACATCTGTCTTGAGACGAATGTGAAATTTTAAGCAATGAGTCTAGAGGTCGAATGATGATATTCTGTAGAATATTTCGCGTCAATGCACATTTTTTATAAACTATTAATAATATTTATATACCTAGAAATTTGAATTATTCGAAAGGAAGTGTCTTGAGTAGTTGCGAAAAGCAGTTGCTTCGTAATCTTGGAGTCCTGGGTTCGATTCCCGTCACCGCCAAATTTTTTTTCTTAATGTCCTAACCCAGACTTGATGAAGACGTCTTTAAGGCGCTTTTAAACCATCTGCAAAACGTTTTTAAGACGCCTTTTGGACGTATTTAACTTTATTTTCGGACGTTCGGAAAACGTTCTGAGAATGTTGACACAGCACGTCCTCAGGACGTTCCACTTTGTAAATAGGACCTTCCTACGACATTTAAAGAACTTAACGAGGACGTACAGAGGATATATGGACCTTCTCGGGACATTCTCCGAACGTACAGTACGTCCGGAACGGACGTCCTTCGGACGTACATAAGATGTCTTTGTGCTATTTGGGTTTCCTTCCGTGACGACGCCGCCGCGCACGCAACGTCGGGGGTTTAACTTCACCCAATATTCATTAAGATCGACAACTCGTCCCCGGCCGTCGGGGACGCGCGGCCGATGCTCGTAAATGTTACAGCGAAGGAATTGATTCGCGACGCATGAGGATCAAGGACAGGAAGTTACTAGATCGCATTTATGATAATCGTAAACAAGCCGGCCGTCCTCTCCGCCCGTTACTTTCTACAGGAGGAACCCGCGCGGACGTATCACGTGAAACCGCCGTCGAAGTTTATATTAAAGGACTCCGAATGAAATCACATGCTGGGAGCGACCGCTTTACGTGCGCATAAATATGTAAATTCCTAATAATACAGGATATTGGAAGAACTAGTTAGGCGGCCAATAATCGTTAAAACTGAACGCGCAGGGGCGGCGCGGAGGGGGTAGCGTAATGTGCCTACGAGGGCCGCCGCGTAATGCGCGGATATACGGTTGCAAAAAGAACGCGCGCAAGAATTTCGTAGAGCACGGTAAATTGTTATACGGGCCGTTCGGGTAGAATGGTGTAATATTTCGCGATGAGATACAAGTGCAGATACGCGAGGCAAAGTTCTCCTATCCGAGGCTTCCTCTCCGAGGCAACCATCCTCGAGCGACGTCTAGCACGCGCGCAGTTAGCGGGGTACTCTCCACGGTCCTCTGAAACGATTTCCTATTAATAGAAGCCGACTTTGTTAAGTTACTACCGCGAGTGTTCGTCGTTGACACGTATGTAAATTGTGAAGTGTCTCAGTGAGTCATCGAAGCGCTCAGGGAGCTTTTGCAACATTGGCAATTTTAGTAGGATACGTAAAGCAAAATTGAAAATGTTATTTAAAAGAAGGAAATAAAAAATGATCTTAATATATAAAGCAGAAAGCTTTATGTTTGTGTGTTTGGCTGTCGCCCAGAAACTTTTGAACGATAAGCTCTGGGATCACGAAATGTGCCTCAGCTCATTATGCCTGATTAATCCAGGTTGAACGTGACTATTTTCCCCCAAAAAAATCTAAGAAATTTTTTTTATAAAATCAGAATCTAAATTTCCGGCCAAGTCGAGTAGTAAAGCTAGTAAACTATAAAACTATTTTACTATTTTTTTTTTGCTATTCCGACCAATTGCGTACGATACACGTCACTTAGCAAACTAATCCTTCTAGCTTCTAAAAAAAAACTCATGTCGTTTGGAGGAATTGTAAACTTTCTTTCGTCCGCCGCTGTACCTACTTCTGGAAGAAAATTGCCTGGGGTGCGATACACGAAGGGTTAAAGCAGGTATATTAATTGTTATATTATACAGCAAATTGTTCTAAAACCATGCCAATGTTCCCCCAGTTTACGGTACTTATTTTGCAACGAGAAATCACCAGCCCTGCAGTTGCACAGTGCGTTACACTGCCTGGAAGCACTCTATGCGCCTCCGCTACAACTCAGCAATGTACTTACCATGGCAAGGTTGTTACTTGGGCGGTGTTAGAGGTACTCGGATCATTGGAATTGAATGGCACTGTACGCGATAACCGTGCGAGTCAATTCGCCTCCTACGAGGTACAACCAACTCGCGCTGTCGTTAAGCGGTTAGCAATAGCGGGCGCCAGAAAAATCTGCGTGCGCAATCATAGTTTCCGCGGAGCGCGGGGTGCTCCGTACGGCCGAGAATTTCGATATCGCCTGTAACAAGGAAGCCGGGCGCAGATTCACCGTCGTTAAATCGATAATATCCCGCGGGACGGGTGCAGGGTCTCTAACGGGGCCGACACGGTGACGGGGAAAAAATTATGACGCCACGCGAGGAGCGTGGGACAGGTTCGTTGGCCTGTCCCGAATGTGGCCGTGGTTCTGACGAAATTCGTGGGCATCCACGAAACGGATTCCTCATCGGGGCCACTAATAAGGAAGCTGGAGGTGGATAAGATTCGCCCGGAAACCACTCGACGCAGCCATAAATCTTACATCTTGAATCCTAATTGTCAGACCACCGATTAGATCACTCGCTTTCATCCGCTAATCCAGGGAAGCATCGACTCGCGGAGGTGAACGCCACGCTCATTAAACCGGATGATATTTGAAGGACGCGGTCGTATTCGCCGTTATTAAATGAATAGTACCCGAGATAAGATAAAAGGTCGATGTGTCTGCATCGACGGGGTAATTTCAATGGCCCCGCGTACGATCTGCTCGCGCGCCGGCGAGCGCAGAGGAGGACCGGGTGCCAGCTCTGTGCAGCCTGCGTCGAGTAATAGAGACAGATCCCGGTGAGCTTCTGAGAGCGGAAATGATATTTTCACGTCGGCCAGCCAGCAGCGGGTCGCGTCTGTATGTACATGTCTTCAGCGCAGGGCCGTTCACACGCTCCGAGAGCGAATAATTCTCGCCGACGCTGAAGCGCCGATGTATCATTCGCGAAAGTTTTATTGCGCCTACCGCGGAGACAGATCGACGGTTAGGCACGCTTACTTTCCGCGGCGCTGTTACTTTCGTTCCTCGGATCACGGGGGAAGTCACCAGCGCCGGTCGTTGGAACGTCCGCGGACGTCCCGGGCGGCGACACCCTTTGAGCACCCGAGGGACGTGTGCGGCTGAGGACGCACGATTCTACCGGATTCCACGGAAAGCCGGGTCGTTTCAGAACCGTTAGGTTCCATCGTAACTTTCCATGCTCGTAACGCGATACAGTAGATCTGGAATTGGAAACTTGTTTCCAGGGTGAATTGATACCGAGGTAGGCTCGGCTCTGTTGGAGCCTAATTATCCCGTGGACGCGAGGATTCGGTCCCGGCTGTTTACTGCCGGCGTCGATTCTCGGTGTTTTAGATGGTGAATCGGAAAGTGCCTACCACTCGGCTGTCTCGCGAGCTGAACAGGTTTTTTCAGTAATTCACGATCTCAGGCATGTTCGTAGGTTTCAATGTCGCCGTCGTTCGTTGCCCCTGTAGTGCCGCGGCTCGCGCCTACTGAGTCTCCCACGCGGTGGGAAGCCCCGTGAAAAAAGGCGAGGCAGCGTTAAAGGTAAAAAGACAGCCGATATTTCAACGCAATACGTCGCGGTAATGGCCGGCGCGACGCGGGGAATCCTTGGGGCTGAAGGCAGTAGACTCTGCCGTACGCGCGGATAACGATTCACCTTCGACGAGCTACTTTTACTACGGGATAACACGTCGTTTGCGGATCTACTTTATATATTCATTGTATTCGGTGCTCTATTCTATTCCGTCCTCTTCTCCTATTCTATTCCATTTCGGTCCGTGGCCGGTCTTTGTGCGCCTCCCCAAGCCCATGTTGGGGAATTACGTAACTCACCAGGCGCCATCAGCGTACGCGGATGCAAACGACCGTCGCCCCGTAACTTCGTTACGCGGCGAAGATGGCGATTCGATTCGTAGGGGTCCCTTTTATTTCCCCGCAGACGCCGGCCGCCGATTTTTCCTTCCCTTTGTCCGGCCGTGATTAAGTCAAAAGATCTCGCTCTAAGAGGTTGACTCGTCCCAGCCAGTCCGCCGGAGAAAAAGCACGGGTCCAACCCTCTGCTCGCCCCCGCACCTGGCCAGGATTTAAGGCAGGTAATCAGGACCAGAGGAAAATCAGTGTCTTAGCATGACAATGCTGGCGGCTTCGCCCCAACCCCCTGCCCCGTCCCCGCCCGGCCACCCTAATGGGTTACACGGCTGACGGGGTGAGGAATAAAAAGTGCCCTCGGCTGCCGGGAATTTCCATAAAACAATACCTCGAGTATTAATCAGCCTTTCTTGTTCGCCCGCTCGAGCTCCACCCGTCCTTGGTGGTCCCTCTTTGCGCTGTCCGGCACACACGAACGGCACGAATGGAAATGTTAATAGCCGGACTTACATCGGCAGCGGCTGTGTTCTTTTCTCGCGGTTCTTCGAACCGACGACGGGTCCATTAAACACGGGAAATTAGGGGAGGACCCATTTCCAATTAGCGGCCGGAGGGTTTAAATGTTAAAATCGCTGGTATGGACGTAAGTGGAGGCACGGTACCGACGGACAATGGGGACAGTTTCAGAGGAACAACGTTTGCTTTCGCTATCCGGCACACGAATAGCCCCGCGCCTCGCTTGTCGCCGATGAATTTTCGTTTTCTCTCCTGCTGGCTGGAATTTATGCCCTGCCAGAGAGCGGCCCTCTGTCGCACATTGTACCGCGCTTCGGTGGGTGGGATTTGTTTTATTAAAATTGCTGGCCAATTTGAGCTTTAAGGACATTACGGGAATGTTGGACTTTTTGAAACGTGAAATGTTTTTTATCGATCTTGGAGGATTAATTGGGCGATTGAGGATTCGAATTGATACATTTTCGGGCGATGATGAGCGGGCAGGATGTAATTTCGTTTGTGGATACTAAATGGTTTATTGCTGAGTGCCTTGTATTTTGCAAGTTGCGTATTAAAAATGAACATAATTTCTGTTATTTTTAATACTCGCTTACTTAACTTATTTTACTTCTAAATTATTTTCAACACACTGTAGATAGTTGATACGTTGATGGAATTCAAATTTTTGTTTTTTTTTTTAACGTCGAGCACTGTGATGCTCGGAGACGCAACGATTTTTAAAATTCGTTCGAATCAAGGGGGACATTTTCTACGTTCTCTTGAGAGAAACGAGTTTGGACCACTGAAATATAGTGGGGTCGCAAACTTGTTCTGAAATCCTCTTTTACGTTACGTCGTGTAACGTGGAGGAAAATGTTTTTACTATCTCCACCCCTAGCTTCTCCTAGCTCGAGTGCCATACAATCCTTGTCGAAAACAATTTCATGAAACTCCAGCAGGAGAGGGACAATCTTAGGTGTCCCATTTAATTAGACTATTTGTGTCGTACAAAATACTCCGAAATATCTTCAGCAACTTCCACAAATTGCGCGCACCGATCTCGATATCTAATTAAACGTGGTTTATTTTCCGGCTAGAAACTCGCGACGATGAAATATCGTAACATAGTGTTTTATCGTAGCGCAAGATGAATGGTAACGAATTTTAATCCTACAGTAATTACAACTGAGATTGCCTTGTGGTCATTTGAAATCCTTCTGGACCTTTGATTTAAGTAAGTTTGAATTAGGTGAATTCGCAACAATCGTGGGGGAGAAAATAATTCTACAAATAAAAACCATAGGTATTCTAGCGAATTTTACTTGGTGGTCGCAAATGATTGCAACACAGAAATGTCAGCACAACAAAACATATTGACTACTTAGGTATATTATTGAACAAATGCAACACAAAGGAAAAGCAGTACTATTAAATTAAAAGTTTCTTGTAGTATTCACTGCAATATCACATCCATTATTAATTCGTGAACTATCGCGTCATCATTTTTAATCTTAATTTTTAGTTTTAGCTACTTACTTAATGGTTAGGCGGATGATGAATATTCGAATATTCGGATACCAGAGAATTCGAATTTGAGATACGAATATTCGAATATTCGAGTACCAGAGAATTCGAATTTGAGATTTGAATAATCGAATACCACAGAATTCGAATTTGAGATTCGAATATTCGATTACTAGAGAATTCGAATATTCGAATACCAGAGAATTCGAATTTGAGATTCGAATATTTGAATACCAGAGAATTCGAATTTGAGATTCGAAGGATTTGAATATTCGAATTCTCTGGTATTCAAATATTCGAATCTCAAATTCGAATTCTCTGGTATTCGAATATTCGAATATTCGTATCTCAAATTCGAATTCTCTGGTATCCGAATATTCGAAATTTGAGATTCGAAGGATTTGAATATTCGAATTCTCTGGTATTCAAATATTCGAATCTCAAATTCGAATTCTCTGGTATTCGAATATTCGAATCTCAAATTCGAATTCTCCGGTATTCAAATATTCGAATCTCAAATTCGAATTCTCCGGTATTCGAATATTCGAATCTCGAATTCGAATTTTCTGGTATTGGAATATTCGAATCTCAAATTCGAATTCTCTGGTATTCGAGTACTCGAATCCATTGAATCTCAAATTCGAATTCTCTGGTATTCGAGTACTCGAATCCCTCGAATCTCAAATTCGAATTCTCTGGTATTCGAATATTTACAGCTTGAATTCCTACTGCAGCCTCCTCGCCTTTACTCTAGATTTACTTTCACAATTACTCACCTATATATCTATTATTTCATTTATTTCCTATGAGCAATAAACTCGTAACAATAATAATAACAATGCTTCGGTTGGTCCTCTAAAATTTCACGCACCACTGTGCAGTATCCACTGTCAAAACAACCGATAATGAAGCAAGGTGCACTAAATAATAAACCAGTCTCACAAATACAGGGGATCAGTCGAGACTACGGAAATGCCCCCGCGGCTAACAGCATCCACGAGTTACTCGTTCGCGGAAACGCGACGCCCGTGGTGCGTTTTTGGGGCGAGCGCTGTCGCCCGTTTTCGGAATACAGGTCCTCCGTAGGGCGGGCATAATTACGCCGTGGTTCTGCGCGCGGAACGACGGTGCGGGGACCAGCCGTACGTCGCGTTACGTGCCTGATATTCGACTATAGGTATTTGCCGCGGCGCCGGCGGACTCTCTTCCAAATTAATATTCCCGTAGGTGCCTGAAAATCCCGGCTCCGCGCGCGGCTACCTTCGCGGAGCACTCGCAGAAGTGCGCCACGCCCGCGGGGCAATATCGCGGCCGTGTATTTTGCAATTACGCGTAAATAGGGTTACACAAGATTAGAGAGTGAATTAGCGCATTCAATTAACGTTTACTGCCGCGCCGCGCCGCGCCGCGCCGCGTCGCATCGCGCGCCCCCGCCCGTGCACACCGGCGTGCACCCTATTTCATGGGATTTCTCTGTACACCGGTTCCACCGTATCGCTGGCGCCGCAATTCGGCACGATATAATATGGCCCCGTTTGAAGCTGAGACGCCGAGGTGTTATGGAGAACGACGACGACTTAAGGAACGGAGGGGCCGCCTACGACTCGCACACCGTGATTGCGCACCGCGGTGACTTTTGGGCGCTTCTGCTGCGGGGACGTTTTATAGGAGTAGGTATTTCAAGGCACTTCTTAGCTTGCCTAGTGCTTTGTAATTTAATGCGATTGAACAGTGAGACATTTTGTGGAGGCGCTGATTTTGTCAGACAGGGGTTGCTTCTTCCAACCCTTGTAGCCTATGAAGAGATGATTCTGCATGTACTGGTTGTTTAATAATAATTTTGGCGACTCGGGAAGCATATTGGGTGACGTTTGGTGAAAGGTGGTGTGTAGGGCTTAACGCGTTGCATGCACGGGCAACGTCGTTACTTTAGTGCCAGCCTTAAGTAAAGAGGGATGAAATAAGTAGATAATAAGGGTGATGAAAGGGTTTTGAAATAAAGTTACTTCGGCAAGAGTGTTGTACGTTTATGGTCGCGTTGTGTGAGCTTTTACGAATTTTGCAAGATTAAAAACGGCCACGGGAGGAATATTTGATGGTACTATTTTTGGTCACAGTGACCTTAATCCTTTTTTTGTCGGGTACGATTTACCTGTAAATAATTTCGAATTAACTGTTACGCTTGGAAAACACCCACAAGGATAAATTCGAGCTTTTTCTATACTAGTGCCAGAAGTCGGATAAATTAATTTATTGCAGCAAATATTAAGAATTAATGTCTCGTGGGAAGGCGTAACATCGCAATCGTAACAAGACACTTAGCTTAAGGGGACCTTCCGGTCTAGAGCCCAAAAAAATAGGTGATTTTTAGGAATTAATTACAGGAAAACTACTATATATAATTTAATGGGACTTGTTGCATTGTATTAAGGATGTCTTAAGTTATAGAAATATATTTTTTGTTTTATAATTAATTATTGCAGACGGCCCTGGGGAGTCGTTAAAGTCAAGGCGTCAAAAAATTGATCCAAATCGGTGGGACCTGTATCTCCAAAAGTTATTATCCGATTCGACTGAAACTTATTTTATTTTGAAGATTATACTTCTGGCTAGGGGGGGGGGGGGGAACTAGAAAAAAAAATAAAAAAATGACATTCTTATTAGAAAATAACGACACTTGAAGTTTGAAATCACTTTTTCCTGTACTTTTCGTCCTTTCAACGCCTTTGAAAATTATAAATTTTCAATTTTTTGTAATTTTTCTAGTTCCCCCTCTAGCCAGAAGTATATTCTTCAAAATAAAAAAAGGTTCAGTCGAATCGGATAATAACTTTTGGATATACAGGTCCCACCGTTTTGAAAACACTGTTTCGAGAAAAACGCGTTTAAAGGTTTGCGTGAGCGCCGAGTGCCCGGTTGTTGCTAGTGATGGGACTGATACCAATACTATTGATGATATTCAATCAATTCGATACCAAAGTACTCAATAGGAAATATCGATACGCATCGAAATGTTATGTACTTGGTATCAATCATCGATACCAATTCTTCTTCAACCGATACCATATCAATTCTATACCGAATCAAAACCGGTTTGATACTTTACGATATTATCGATACTTATTTGATACTCACGAAATTATCGATACTTGTCTGATACTGTACGAAATTATCGTTTTTTATTTGATAATTCTGTGATCAGATGGCAAACCTGTTATGATATCTATTTGATACGAAAGTATCGGTTTCGATTTGCAATTTACTAATTCACGAAAATAGTATTTATTACCAATCATGATTTGATAATATAACTAATGAAGTAGGAGTTGGAATCAGTATCATGAACTACGTATATAATTGAATTTTAATTAATAAATTATGTACATATACATTATTCTATGTAGAATGAAATATTTTGTTGCATTTTGCTTCCAATAAATAAGACGATTTTTTATGGGTACTTTCTTTAAAAAAGTTATCTAACTATAATTGTACATCATTACCATCTAATGAGTTTCTATTTCTGCCTTCGATATAATTATCAAATGAAGCCCAAAAATTAGATTCATCCTCTGTCAGTGGTGACATTGATGTTTTGTGGTTATATTGCATTTTGATTGAATTGATTTGATTTGTGGTTACAGGCTGATTTCAAGTCGTTTGGATTTGTGGTTATGGGTTATATTTATTGATGACAGGTTAATTCTATCTCCCCTTCCGTTTTTTTTTTCATAATTTTGTATTATCATCATAACTACGCGCGTCTGCAAAGTTTCAAGACAATTGGATTGGTGGAACTGGGTTAAATAGGTTTTCCGTTTTACCCCACGAAAAGTGTTGCGTTTTGCCCCACGTGCAGTTATTTGGTAAACATTTAATATTTACACTTCAGCGTGAGGTAAAGATATTGCAGGTATCGATATTTTCGTATAGGTATCAAGTAGGTATCGATATTTTTGTGTAGGTATCAAACAGGTATCGATACATTCTGATATGTAAGTATCAAAGAAGCATCGATTCCTTTTGATGCCTTTGACTTTGATATGTATCAATACCAGATTGAAATTTGTAGAAGGGTATCGATATGTATCGATACGGTATCAGTCCCATCACTAGTTGTTGCCCATGCATTTGCCGCTACTCAAATGCCTATAACTTCTGGAATTTTACGAATTTCAACAAATCCTTTTAAACACGTATTCCTAAAAGGTTGAACATTCGAAAAATGAAATAAAAAAAAAATCGACTTTTAGACCGGAAGGTCCCCTTAACGAAGGTATATCTCACCCCCATCGTACACCTAAAAAAGACCGCGACGAAAATGATCCTTGCCGCTGTATTAGTAATGGAGAGCTAATCGCAACTCCCCAATTTCGCTGAAACTTATATCCTGGCTCGAGTAAGTTCACTACCACACGACAAACCCAAAACCATTTCACCATCGCCACCCCAGGATCCCATATATAAATAAATACCACCAAGCAACTCCCCATAGACTGTCCCCAAGAAGACTAAATTATACAGAAGCCTCAAGATTATGCTGTAAAATACTTCCCAGAAACCTCCATCTTGATACTATCGCTCGGAGCTTCGCGAAACCGCCACGAAGAGGAGCATCCCTAAATTTCGCAGGATTTCACCCCGCTGCCTGCTTGTCGAGCGCATTAAGTGCGAATCACGGGGATCCAATTGTAAGAACCCGGCAGACATTTAAACCGTCGGATATCGACGAATCGCTCAGCGTCACGTCCCGAAATCTGCCGCCGCCCCGGATAAATTTATCATACGCCGCGGAATTGCGCGAAATTGTCGTTCATTACGCGCGCATTTTATTTCCCCGCCGCGGAGATTACTCGCTGATAATTACCCCGGCGGCGTAATTATTCCGTGTAATGGATTCGCCGAGTGTTGCCGGCTTTCGTAAAAGTTCCCGTAATACCCGCACGAAATCATGGCTTCCCCTGGAACGTGTCGACAACACGTACCTCGGCGAGGGAGCGTCCGAGATTATCCTGGACCAGCCTCGAATGACGCCGGTTTAATCGAGTCGGAGGTAATCTAATTCGTCCTTTAGAGGGTGAGGCAACGGTAAGGAACGAAACCGCCGCGAACGAGGCCGGCCACCCTCGTCCCCTCAGCCGGCCCTCCCCTTTTCGCCTTCGTCGCGCCCCCGTCCCGCACCCCCGGACCGAATAAAATTAAACCCGACGCAAGGAGCGACCACTACACCGCGCCACCCCAACGGTTTCTGCCGCGACTAATGTGCCCGCGCGCATATGAGAGCTTTAACCTTCTTCCCGCTTTTTGTCACCACCCGGCTCCGTTTTTTCCTCCCTCTCGCGTTCAAATTAGCCGGCTAAAACACCCGGGCGCCATTGGATCTTCCGAAACGTTTACCCCGCGGTAGACCCGCGGTCCCGCCGAATCCTTTCTCACCGATGCCACCGGTGTGCCGTGGACTGCGACGTGTTTATTGCCGGGTTGTTGACTTACACCGGCAGCGGGGCCGTTCTCCATTGCGCTGATTGCGAGCGTTACGAGGCGCGCGCGCGCGTACTTCGCCGAAGCAACCCTCCCCCGGGGCAACGGGATTCAACGCCCCTGAATTTTTGAAGCTCGACCGGAATCGCCGGGAATATTGTTGATTGCACGGGTCCGGGCAGATAATAAAGCCGACGCGATCGCGGCGAGGAATTGAATGTTTCATCAACGGGCGCGTTACGGCGCGCCCTCTGGAAACGATGTTGAAACTTTCACGGGCCCGGGGTATGAACGGTTTAGTTGGCGAGTTTAGTTAATTCATCGAGTTTAGCGGGGCGGTTTTTTTTTTCTCTCGCAGCGGCGGAGGATCCCCGGTCCGGCGGAATAAATGATTACGGCGATTAAATATCCATGCATAAAGCCGCAACAATTTATTCAGCGAACGCACACGAATCTTTGCCGCGGGTGGTGATTTACGGAGCGCATCGTACGCGGGAAACCGTGCACCCCTCGTAAGCTGTAACGATGCTGTAACTATTTAAATGCGGGCTTTAAATTTGCCGTGTTTATTTTTAAATACTTTACACCGATAATTCGATCTAGATCGTTAGGGTGTAATTTTATGGGGCAAATGGTGTCGATGAGCTTCCGCTGTGTGAATTTTGTTGGGAATCAGGGCATGTCTTACAACTTCGTGTAAGGCATAATGTAGGTTTTGGTGAATGGAAATTCCTTGATAATCTCGTGAAATTTATGAACACGTTTCGATAATACAGCTCATTATATTCGCAGCGTTGTTGCGCTGTTAATTAATTAACAACGTCTCTAGTGTGCTCGAGATTCCAGTGCAAATTGGATAAACCTTAAAAGCAACAATTTAACGAGGGAAACGTTGGAGCTCGTTTGCAGGGAAGAAGATAGTACGGAAGAAAGTTTCGTTAACTAGTGGTTGGGAAACAGGGGATGCGTTGCAATTTGATTGCACACTATTCGACTGAAACTAGGATACCTGACATATTAACGCACTAATGGAAGCAAAACTGACTACTGGGAGTCGATTGCTGTAACAACTTTCAGAGAAAAAGCCACGCTTTTTGTGCTCCACTTTCGACGAGAGGGGAAGAGCTTGATGTGGTTTGCGATGAAAAAGTAATAAACCGGAGGATGAATTGTAAAAAGATGAATTCTGGCATTTGTTGGAATCCATACCTGAGAACTTTCAAATCCACGTTCTGCCTGTGTAGTCCTAGATAGTACCTGCTTCTATTAAACAGAAATAATTATCTAAAAATACTTAAAGTCAACTTCTATGTCCTACGATCACTCAATCTCCATTTGAAGGCAGTGGGAGTGAAAATTAAATACTCCTCTGCAACGAACTCTAATTGAGGCATTTGATGGAAAAAGGGCACATACGCCAAAATGCCATTTCGAGTAAATCGGTTTCAAAGCTTTCATTATAGTATAACTTAATGAAAAGTAATGCAATTAAATCCAATTTTTTTTAAGGATGTAGTATCATATCCGTCAAACGTTTCGTAAACAGAAGTCATGATTTGAAAATGATATGTGTCTTTATTTAATAGTTTTATGCAAGTGGTTTATGTGCCCTTTTTCCGTAAATAGGGTAAATTCGTAACAAAATTGCTTCTTTGTTTAGTTATTGACATATAATTTTGTTTACATACTTCGTTGGCCATTTTTTATACATCGCTTAAATAAAAATACAAAATGAAGCGCAAAACTAAACAAAAAATGTTATGTTTTAAGTAAGTATTAATTTCACCGATTTTTTGCAGCAAGCTGTCTTACAAATCACTTTCATCTTTCCTAAATTCGCTTCTTTCCTTGCGGATTCGATACACGCCTCACTTTCCATAGTTCCTCGCTTACACAAAATCAAACGTATTGCACGACTAGACAGTAGACAGCACGGCAGCGCGACCGGTCAGCGACTATGTAGCTGCATGTCGCTCACGCTACGTAACAAAACAGCGTTTAGCTAATTTAAACGTGGGAGAAGAAATGTCCTTGATATATTATATATATATATAACATATACCTGAGTCGATTTAACCGATTTACGGAAAAAGGGCACATAAGCCTATGTGCCCTTTTTCCATCAAATGCCTCAATTTCTTTCATCAACCTGTTCCCAGTTTCCACTAAGCCTATAAGCACTAGCATTAATTATGTTTCTAAATGAGAAGTGATTGCCAACAGATTATCACCTTTCGTTTCATTTGTGTGCTTCTCATTAAGAGACGTGCATCCCCATTAAATATTGGTAAGCAGGGAATAACGAATCGAAAGTCTATGCTGCTATCGGAGCTCTCACAAGGAACGATTACCTCCGCCCGCGGCCATATAGCACGCGAACAAATCGAGGCTTTCCACAGACGACATTTTGCACAGTGGATATAATCCATCCGCGAATGGCACACCGCAAAGCCGTCCATTTCTCCGGCGGGTTAAATTTCTGCGACTCGGCCACTCGACGTTGACGGATGCGTCAACCAAAGAAATCATGGCTGGCGCGGCAAGCGAATGTACGCGAGCTATCGTTTGCATGAAAAACCGCGGCGATCCGCTCCTAAATCCTGTAAATGTTCGCGATGTCGATCTGTTAGCCCTTGATTATTAGAGAGGGAAGCTTGAGCCAGAAGAACGTGAACACTAACGGCACCGTCGTACCATTTCCATTGGGTTAATTGGAGGTTTCAGAGAAAAAGCTTTTGAGACATGAAAAGCTTTATGGTGAATGGTATCCGGTTTAGAGATTGACTTTGTCCTTAAAGTGGCTATGGGATTATTCTAAAGGGTGAGATTGCTTTTACTTTGTTGAGTAATATGACAAGTTAATGTTTGAACTTCTGCGTTGTCCAACTATTTACTTACAGAGGCACATTTCGAAATTTGAGAATTTTGATTATAACTTTGGCGACCCAGAAGTTAAAATAATGGAATTTCTGTGACTGTTCGTGGAAGGAAGGGAAGGAGCGAGGAATTATTCTGAGATTTGCGTGGGGTTTAGTGGTAACCCGAGTTTTGCAACCCTTACACAAAGGACAGAAAACCTAGAAACTTTTTTTTTAAATTTTGTACACACCGTACAAATCAGCTAAGAATAAATTACTTATTAAATTAGAAGTTTATTGTTTCTCAATATTGCATATTTGCCACTAAATTATTAATTACTAATTTTGCAGGAAGGCATTTAGAATGTTTATGAAGTGCTAAATTTTGGGCGTAAAAGTTGATAACATATATGTTGAAAGAATCTTTTATTGTTAACTTCGATTTAGAAAACAAGACAAAAAGGAAACTGTTTAAGTTTGAAGTGAGATATTACTTACACTCGTTTGCCCGCCCACCAGAGATATTACTTTGCTTCCCTATCGAGATTATATCGTGAAATGTCACCTTCTTTCGGACTCCGCCGCTTTAAACTGTCCACGTGGCAAACATCCCTAAATCAAAGGGCCCCTGATTTACACCGGTGGACGGGACTCATTGTCGTTTTCAGGATCCACCGTGCCTTAGTAGCGCGATGATTTACGTCGCGGCGAGTTACGTGTAATCTATTCGATGCGTTCTTCTTGCATCAGTGATTGTGTTTGCATGGACAACATCGTTACCGGACATGCACATGCAAAACGGGTTTCGTACGCTGGCGAAAGGAAGATTTACGGGGGTGCTCGCATTAAACAGCGCTGGGTAAAAATCGTCCTCGATTCCTCGAATTTCCGCGAGTATTCGCAGCCCTGGCGACGCGAAGTCCGTCGTTAAAATCGGGCAACGATTCATGTTTGTTGACTTTGTTTAAACATGTTCGGCTCTTGGTGTGCTCTAACCGTGACATCTCGCGTTGCACGTGCTGTTTTAGAATCGATGCCAGAAAAGAAAGTGTCTGCGGAATCGGATGGAAATAAATTCATTTTGAAATTTCCTTGGCATTTGCTAAAGACTAAAGTCTCGTTGTTGACAAAAAAGTGGACTTGGTGTGGTTTTACCAACAACCCAACGATCTCTGTTCTTGCGAGTTCCTGTGCAGCTGCAGTAATACTTTCAGTGGTTGCCGGGAGACAAAGGCGTCCCACCCACAAGCTATAATAAATAAAATTTACAAACAAGTTCGATTAAAATTTTTGTGAAATAAGTGTATATTTTTTAGTGATTACAGTGTTTAAGGGGGCCTACTTTATCAGGGCTTGTATACAGCACAAGAATCTGTTGGTATTGAAATATTTCGTTTCATTTTTCACTGTGCCTCACCCAGTTAAGGGTTGAACCATTCGTCAATCCCACGCCTCTTACATTTGTTAAACTTAGGCGAACTTTCTTCTCAAAGCGATATCAAAACGGAAAACATTTGAAATGTATTGGCACTTTGGATCTCACAATTCTGTACAAATCGTACAAGATAATTTCAAGTTTCTACTTCTCCATCTTCGTTTTAGTTAGTTGGGAATATTGGTTGGACAAGATTAATACCTTTCATTTAGTCGAAAATACTCGAAAGGCATTACTAGAGGACAACGCCAAGGCTCACCTGGACCAGTACGCTACTGGACGCAACGTCAAGAATTTCAAAGTCGATTCTCCCGAAAATGAAGCGGAATATCAAAAAATTTTATTGCTTCTTCTCGACTTATTTACATGTTACAAGTCGAAAAGAAAGAGTACCTTTTTTTGATATCGCGCTTCATTTTCGAGAAAATCGGCGTTGCAACTCTTGACGTTGCGTCCAGTCGCGTATAGGCGAACCTACCTTCACAAATACCGCGACGCATCCGCAAAGTGCAGCTGCACGTCTCTGCCTTTAGCCTACATCTAATCAATACGTCTACATCTACCAGGCATCTAATTTCACCAAGATAACATCGTACAAACAAACCGTTGAAAAATACAAGGCAAAACCAGGAAAAAGCGCCGAATCAACCGGTTCTCCAGACTCCCAACCGGTACTCGGCGGTATGTAGATCACCGCGCTGCAATGCAGGAAACGCGATATTAGGATCAAATAAGACACAGGAAAGAAAAAGGCCGCTCGGCCAGCAAACTGTGCCTCGGCCGTCATATTTATGCGGCCCGCGTCCACCTGTAGGAACGTTATTTCCGCGATCCTCGCCGGGCTTGCGGACAGGCGATCACGGGTGGCCGCCGCCAGGGGTCCCCGAGCGGCCATTTTTCCCAGCTCCGCGGCGCTTTGTCTTTAAAATGGCTGACCCGGGACACGGCTTACGATGCCTATCCGTGGCTGAGGACTGTAAACTCGCGCCAGGGATCGTGTCCGTTTGTACGCGCGGTATCTGCATGCACGTTAAGTACAATAGACCCTCTCTCCCCTGTTCCCGTGTTGCCGTACGCGCGCATTGAACACCAGGTTTCCGGTCGATGTAGCAGCGTAAACGTCCGCGGCGAACGTATAATGGTGGCGACCTTAGGAATCCCCGCGAATAGAAATGTACACGGGCCAGGGCCCGGTGATATACTTGGATGGCTCGATAATGTATCTGGATTGTTTCAGCCCGGCTGTCCCGCCGATGTAATTCAATGCGCGCGCCCGGCCGTTTTTTCGGGGGAACCGGCACTGTTCCGGCGTGTAGCATGGCGGATCGTGTGCCGCGGATTATAACGTATCCGATGACCGTCTCTTGAAATAGAAACATTCCCGGCTGCATGCTTCATACTTCATTGAATCCGCGGCAGAATTCACCGTCCGACTTGTACGACTCTATCAACATCCGCGCGGTGACTGGGGACTGCTATAGCGCTTCATAGTGGTCGTTCTGCGATTCTCCTGGTGGTCTGATGGCGGCCGGTCGTCAGTAATGATTCTACCAGAAGTCGTTGTGATTTATTGCGTCCAAAGTTGGCATGCCGTGGAATCAGAATTGTTCGCGAATCCGGGTGAAGTATGATCCTTTTATCAATCAATTCCGCCTGAGGAAGAGGTGCCAGTGCCTGTTACAGCGTTAGCGCTATCCTCATAAAAGGCGATGGAAACACTAGAGTTGGTCTCCCATCGGACGCGAAGGAGAACATTATGGGCGTTTACGTGTAAACGTTGCGGGCTCTTTTCATATGTAACGGCCAAATACCTTTCCTCGCGTACTGGTGCTTAACGGGCGTTAAGTAGTGAACTGAATGTTGACAAGGCGGCTGAGAGAATCAGATACCACACAGACGCATAATTCTTTTCAGGAGGACAGGTAGGGCGATGCATTTGATAGCAAGAGTGTTTATCTAAAGTGATTTATCTAAAGTACCTTGTTAAGCCGGCAGACAGTTGAATTATCTATCATCCCTCGCCCCCCTGCGTACCTGCCGTTACGATGTGCGTAACTAAAACTTGGGTCGTATTGATTAAAATCATTTCATTCCTAGATGGAATTGAACTTAACGAACAGGTATGCCACAGAAACTAACACCGACGGTGTAGGCATCGTGAAGATCTCTATCTTTGTTACCATGCAGGAATCGTGAAATAGAAGTGACGTGGCTGACTCGTTAGAGTTGCTAGACCCAGACAGAGCTTTAGAATTCCATTAGAACCGAACTGTGAATTACAGTTATAGGAAACTCGAGTCCGACTGATGAGGAGACTGAGGATTCGAATTGATCTGGAACTTGATTCTGACTAAACCAGCTGAATAAAAATACAGAATCTTGAAAATTTTCAATGGAATAATCAATCCAAAGACCACTAATTGACTGACTCACCCACTCACTGACTGATCACGATTTCCCTGGAACCACTGATCCTACGATCATGAAATTCGGTAGGTAGGTTCCTCTTAGCCCCTACGTGCTCGGTGAGGAATCTTTTTAAAAACTCTCGCCCCTTCGCCGAAAATAGACATATAGGTAGCTCAGGCAACACCGGAAAGTTTGCTTCGATGATGGAAAAAAAATTACCAAACGCAGCCTCGCAACTCGCATATAAGAAATCACGTATAAATAAAGTGTCAATGACCAACGACCCCGCGATAATAATAGAATTGCCAGTCCAGCCGGGCTGAGATATCGCAGGATCCAGTTTAATCGAGCAACTTTTTTCGCGAGCCCGCTACTGCATCGCTGTTTCTGACACGGCGAGGAAGCAGCTTGGACGAAAATTAATGGACGAATTGTACGTATACGTACTCCCGCCCCGCACTTATACAGTATCATATAACCGCGAGCCTGTATCCACGTAAATTACGTCAACCGTTTCCACAATTGCGCGAACTTTACGCGGACCCACGTTGTACGTACACATATAGGCCGATGGGGGTGAGAGGGCTATCGTTTTGCTCGCTAACTTCCGAACGGCGAACCGACCTGGCGTTTGTCACGAATTTTCGACAGTCATTTATATCCGTTCCTCTGTGCCTGACAAAAAGAGGCACAGCTGCTGGGTCATCTCATAAGTGATGGGGTTTTCGCCGCGGTGGTTCTGCACCGTGGAATTTCTTATTGCTGGTACAGCTGAGCGAGATTCGGCTATGCGTGTCGAAGAATCTTAAATCGATATACCCCACGATTTACGAGATTCGGTCGAGCGAAAAGTTGTTGCGTTTTTCTTTTATTAGACTCTTATTCAGGAGTGTTTCAAGAACACATGTTTTGTAACGTGACACGTAAGTGCCAAAATTAAAAAAAAAATTATCTACAACTAAGAAGTGGCGCGTACAGGGTTTTCCACAAATACAATTATCTTCTTCATAAATTTGGACTATATTAATGCAAAAACTACAAAATTTTGTGCTGCACAAATTTCGCAAATAATTTAAAGTCAAGGATGTTTCTTCTCTCTCGTGAAAGATTTTATTTTTGGTACTTACAGTGTTCTACAAGGACTTTCAATTATAGACACATCATATAGTAGAATACTAAATTATGTTACGAAAAACAAAAGAATAATTACTAAGGAATAAATGTAACAGTAGGTACATAATTGCAGCACCCCGTAGAAAACTCAAAAACCTTCCAATCAACCCACTATTTCAAAAATCTCCGGAAGGGTAACACATGCGAGGAGGATCGCGTTAGGAATGCGGTTGCAATATAAATGGGATGGTTCGGTTAACGAAGACACGTCCGTGATCGCGTTTCGCGCTGCAGAATTTCGTTGACTGGTTCTCCTACGTGCCATATGGACCTTCAATTTAGCGGAATGGCCGTCGGTTGTTGTCAGAGCGCTGATAACGAAACGAGGCAAGCATCTGCAACGGTTACGCGCAACTTGCCCGGAATCGGGGAATTACCCCTATCTCTAATGAGCTGCGACTCTGAACGAGAGTGAGCCGCGCCGCGCCGCGCCGCGCTCGCCGTAGGTGGCGCCACTGAGCCAGCAATTGGACCACGGTTCCGGGACACATGCGGGCTTTTTACGCGATGTTGGTGGTCGGTTTCGGAGCCGCGTCGCTGTCTCAATCCGTACGCGGTGTCTGCCTTTTCACAAGCCAGACGAAACGGCTAACGAGAGGATGGCTCCTGTAGGCGGGATATTTAAATCGCGCAACTAACGAATGCCCCGGCGTTATTAAATTCCCGGGCGTTACAACTTACTCGTTAGCGGATAAAAGCACTTGGCGAAATTGCTCGAGACATTTAACGCAATTCCCGGGGCAACTTTGAGAGTCGACCGCCGCCGAGAACGAGGCAAGAATATTTTATCCGGCTCATTTGGAAGGCGGTCAGCAAAGTTCGCGATATCTCGCCTCGGCGGATGAAACACTTTACTATGCCGCCGCATAATAACGCCCTTATTTATTTTACTTTCCCATTCGAAATTCTAATTCTGTTTAAACGATACACCGGCCCTCCACGCTCCTCCCGCCCTCGGCGTCTTAGCGAGAGCTAAGAAAGCCGCGGCGGGGCTGCCAGCGAAGTAAAGGGAAGTGGTTTTAACGGGCATTTTCCTTCTCGCTGAGAAACACCACGCTTTGTTCCTTTATTTCCCGACTTGCTTCCCCCCCCCCCCCATTCGCCTTTAACCTTGGACATTTTCCACCTGCGCTCCGCTGCCATCTTATAAATCCCCGCGCTCCTTGGTCAAGTGTACTCCAAGCCGGGGCTAGTCTACCTTTCGAGGGAAGTAATATCCTCGCGAAAGATAAACCTCGTTTCCGTTGAAATTCGTCAAGAGGCTGAGAGATATCTGCTATTAAGGGGGGTGGAAGTAAAGGCTCGAAATGCGGCGAAAGAATCACGAGGGGGCGAAGTTTACGGCTCGGCGGATAACTACATCTATTTCCACTTCATAGATCGAACTATTTCGTATTACCTCGTCGTTGGTTACCGTCAGTCTCACCCTCGGCGGCGTAACTTTTCCCCGGGACATTTTCATCACCCCCGCCCCGTAAATGCTGCTCTTCACGTGACTCTTTAGGAGCGTAATATCCGGTTATATATCGGCCTTGGCTCCACTGACACCTCGGGAAACTTTTATCAGGGAAATAATTTCGCGGAAAGTTCGGTATAAAGTTGCGGGAACGGCGCCTAACCCCCGGCCGGAGTAACTATCGCCGGCTGAGAGGTTCGCTCCCTCCGCACGTTCCGCGCTAGATAAAAGTTCGGCCCAACCGCGTGTAAACGGGCGCGCGGAATTCCGTATGCGTTATCGCGCGGCCCCATCGACGTGCATTCTGCCGTGTCGTCGATGGAAATCGCGCCCCTGCCTGCGCCTCGCAACCCCCCCCCCCCCCCCCCCGGAAGCAGCGTGTTTTTCACTGCGAAGGAACGTTAATGGAGAGCAACGAATGCTTTCACCGGGGAAGAATGGCGAGCCACTTTCAGCGTGGCAGCGCGATAAATCAATCTTTCGATTGATGGGGGAAAAGAAATCGGTGGTACGGTTTGCTGAACGACATAATAGAAATTGAAGTTTTCGATTATCTGACCCCTGCTGCCAACTAGTTTTGGCACCTGGGACTGGAGATTGATGCGAGCCCTGCG
Source organism: Andrena fulva (assembly GCA_946251845.1). Lineage (NCBI taxonomy): Eukaryota > Metazoa > Arthropoda > Insecta > Hymenoptera > Andrenidae > Andrena > Andrena fulva. The sequence continues at coordinate 50,216,105 of OX276329.1, read as the reverse complement.
GGGAGGCGAGGTTGTCTGAATGTTTAAGGGAGACTCTCGTCTAACTGCCCCAAAAGTGACTGATATTTAAGATTTTTTTTTAAAATACTGTTGGACATATTGGATTAAACTCTTTTGGGATGTAAGGAGGCATCTTAAAACTTGTAGAATTTTTTTTTTTATGTCGATCCTTCTTATTATTTATTAATTATTGTGGAATATTGTCCACCTCTTCGACGATGTATATCTCCTGTTGGCGGGATGTGTAGCACCTACCACAGTCGTCTGATTGCAAAAAAGTAGGAGTTTCTTAAAGTCAGATAGTTTGCTCTGGGATTGGTCCATTTTAAAGTGAAAAAAAAATGAAAAATTGAGAGAGTTATAGCGTTTGAACGAAAAAGTAAGTTTTTTCCTTAGACAAATTTTTCATATTATTCTTTGTATCGACGAAGAAAGTATCACAAATAAAAACTGAAATTAAAATTTTGGGTCTAGTCCCAGCGTAAATTATTTAACTATAAGACAACTTTCTTCTTTTTACAATCAGATGACTGACGTCGTCAAAGAGGTTAAAACGATTCCACAATAATTAATAAATAATAAGAAGGATCGACATAAAAGAAATTCCAGAAGTTTAAAGATGCCTCCTTATATCCCAAAAGAGTTTAATGCAATATTAACAAATAGTTTTTTTTTAAAAAATTCATAAATTTCGGGGGCTGTTACACGAGAATCCCCCCTTAAGGGATGTTCTTTTTAGGTAATAATTGTTTTAAATTGTCGGGGTGGATGAGTGAATGATGTGAACAGGGGTATTTGTTATACTGATTGGGTAGATTATCAAAGTTATTTTTAATACGATTAATATTACTGTCACTAAAAAAACAATGCTCTCAATTCTTCAATTTGGGGTCTCACTTTCTTACAAAATCTTTTCACTTTTCTCCAATTAATTGTCAAGAGCCTATTATAAAAGAACACTCAGAGAATATTCTGGTATTACGTATCAAAGTATCCTCTAAACAAAAATCTTAAAGATCGACTACCTAACCTCTGGTTATTCTACTTCCCACAACATTCTTGGGGCTACTTAAAAGCCAAATAATACAAACTCGAAACTCAGACTCCGAATAATAAATTTCATTTGGAAAACTATTATTTAAAAAAAAGGACGAGTCAGACTGCCTTCTACGCTGCAACTGAATTACAGCTCTTTCGTTTGCCCACAATGTTGTTTGACATAGTTTCGAAGTCGGCGAACGTGTCGACGAGAGAGGCAACATGTTTTTGGAGTAGCAGATCCAAGAAAGATACAGCACGGGCCAGAGGAGGGTGGAAAAAGGAAGCTTGCGCGGCGACTGGGGAACTTTTGAAAAATGGATGACTCTTGACCCCTCGGAATAGATCATACTCCTCTCATTCCCCGTGCAAACAACTCGTGTGTACAGGTACAGCATAATCCACTGACTAGCGTGTATATCGGGACAAGGTGCTCGGCAGTTCGGCCGTACAGGTGGTACATAAACACGCGTGCACACACGCTCGAGTGTGGCTGTGCATGCTGGAAACTGCAGGACCACAGGTACGACATTATATCACCTGGGTCAAAGAGGGGCTCATTGGAATGGGAAACAATACAACGGCGACGGAGGTCGCTGAAGCTGCAACGTAAAACGCTGAATAATTCCCCTGCTGTTTCGTAGCACCTCGAGGAACACGTGAAATCTTACGTTTAGAGTAGGAGCGAAGTGTGTGATAAAAAGTGGTGTCTGATATTTTTTATTACAGGCCGTGAAATTTTTTTTTTATAATGTATACATATGACGGGGGTGTTTTTTCTGTGATTTTGCAGTGGTTGCAAAAGAACGGAGGTTCGGATCGACTTGCAATTTTTACAGTATGTCCAAAATATATTCCCTTCAGCACTGAACCTCAACATCAAACTGTAGAAGCTCTGATTTCCGAGATAAAAAAAATACAAATATCTGTGCACCACGAAAATCGAGATTCATCGTTAAAATTCGCCTTTTCCTAGTCGCTATTTCAATAATCTTGGTTCAATCCCCTTTTCCGAGGTTCAGGGTGAAATCACAAGTTTTTGGAGAAACATATTCCAAGGAAACCGTCGTATCTGTATTTTCAAGCCCAATATCCAGAGTTGGGCATTATCTAGATAAAAAATTATTTAAATAACGATCGAATAAATGATACTTTATCTTTATTCATTATTCGAGGCTCGAATAATCGAAGTTATCTTTATTCGAAGAGCACCGAATAAATAATTTTATTGGATGAGAATTTATTCGACGAATAAAGATAATTTTTTTATTCGATGGGAATTTATTCGAAGAATAAAGATAATTTTTTTATTCGATGAAAATTTATTCGACGAATAACGATAGTTTTTTATTCGAAGGTTTTATTCGAGTAAATGCGTCGAATAAATTTTTCATCCGTAACATTTATCTTTCCGAAGCCTTCGAATAAAGCCACGAATAACTTTCGTCAGCGTCGAGCGTGTTTATTCGAGCCGCCGAGGGTCGAGCCCGGCCGAGCGGCGAGCTCCGAACACAAAGGACCGGCGACTCGAATAAACACGCTCGACGCTGACGAAAGTTATTCGTCAAGATCAGTTCGAAAAGATAAATGCTACGGATGAAAAATTTATTCGACGCATTTACTCGAATAAAACCTTCGAATAAAAAACTGTCGTTATTCGTCGAATAAAAAAATTATCTTCATTCGTCGAATAAATTCTCATCCAATAAAAAATTATCTTTATTCGTCGAATAAATTCTCATCGAATAAAATTATTTATTCGGTGCTCTTCGAATAAAGATAACTTCGATTATTCGAGCCTCGAATAATGAATAAAAATTATTTATCTTTTGTTCGTTATTTGAGATTTTTATTTAGATAAACTTTTGCCCAACTCTGCCAATATCAGGGCAAAATCTAAAGACACTAAAACTTCTAAAACCCTGTTTTAATCACCCTCGTGTGACGCCATTTGTAAAATAGATATGTATATAAAAAAAAACTTTTTCCACTCTACGTGACGGTAATAAACATTGTGCAAGAGGAAAGGTCTGTGCTTGCTTTCATCTGCTTGTAATTAATCCGCAAGGAATACTTGATTTTCAAGCGATCTGCCACTTAGTCTCCTCAAATGTGTATTATCAGCATTTGATTTATGTTAGTGTTACGAAGGTTCCTCATTTTATTCGGCATAGCTAATTTATCATGATTGCAGCTTGTACATACCGGCGGTATTGCCGGGCAATTAGATTAAATAGTGATTTCTTGAAACCAGACACTTGTAACATGTTATTTATCAAATGATCTACCGCTCGGCTCGACAGCCGATAGTGGATCATTTACACGGTGGCTGGTAGTCGATAACTGAAAGGAAGAGTGTCTTATTTACATTTGAATACTACACTTAATGAGGTGGAATTGATTCTTGGGCATGTAAATTAGTTGCGTCAGATTTCTAAGAAATAAAGTCAGTGGACTGAGTGAATCCAGTTTCTTTCACCTGCCATTCTTCATCCAGCCTTCGTTTTGGTCTCGATTCCTTCCGTTCCAGCCGCGTATGCGCATTTCTATCTTCCCTTTTCCGTGGTTAAAAACGAAGCTCTGACGTAACAAGCATTTACATCAGAGCAACACGCTTCATCATCCCGATTAATTGGATATACGCTTAGAAATATTGTATATGCAAAGGTGCTTCCCCCTCGTTGACATGTGCGTTCATGCAGCACCCCGGGAATCGCTGCACGAGCATCCCCGAGTTACCTGTACGGTTCATTAACATGCGTTACTCCTAGCTCCCCTTCGCGGGGCTGCACAATAATACGTAATAGCTTCATCAGCATCGAGAACAGATTTCGTCAGATCGAAGTTATACACGATCGAGCTGTTTCCGAACTAATTAAGTCCCCCTCAAAGGGCTGGCTTGTTATCTTCTCGCAAGTCGATACCCGAGCTCATCCCAGCGTGCTGTTACGTTAACTTTCCGAGGTTGAAACGGTTCCCGGGACTAACCCCGTCCTTGTTTAATCGTGCCTCAGCCAGCAATCTGTCCTTTTTCCGTCGAAATTGCTGGGCTGCTTAATGGGACCTTGATGCGTTAATGCGACGTACGAGCTATGTAATTCAACGTTTCGAGTTGCATTGGCTGACACGGAAATGTTGCCAACCCGAAGATTCGGATCTCAATGAAACAGCGCGTGCGACAAGGAGTAATCTCTTTTCTGCGGAAATTTACTTTGGAGGGGTGAAATCAGCCCTTACAATCGCGTTTTTTCCCGGATTTTTAATATAACATTATTTGTCTTTTGGTAAAGCGATAGAGCGTAAGAAACTGAAGAATTCTTAGAGTTGAAGTTTCATTTTATCTCGCACCGTTGCAGTTGTATTAAAAACCGAAAGAAAGGCAAGGACTTTAAGGCTGATTTGACCCCTTCAGATATAATTTCGCGCAGAGAAAAACGTTTTCTTGTGAGTAATGGGGATTATATTTTGGTGGGTAACAGTGCAATTTGAAAGCTGTCGAATTGAAATCACATTTTTAGCGTAGAGTTGAGACAGGATTGTTGTGACAAGTTCGTATTTAAAAAATATGTAAAAAAAAAAATTTCAAGTTGAAGGATTTTAAAATGCACTGAAAACTAAAAAATAATTCATTTCTTATACTACAATTACGATGGGGAATCGTATTTCATCGATTTTCATTCATCCCTCATTTCGAGGCTTGATTCTGTATTAAATTGAAACGTATCCTGTTATGAAATATCCGGTCTCACGATTTTTTTTAAAGTGACATATCACCATCCTAATTGTAGTACAGCATTTTAAAATCGATTAACTTAAAACTTTTTTATATATTTTTTTTATTTTTTAGTTATTAGTGTTTGTGGATTTTTTATACATTTTTTATTTTTTACTTTTTTTTTAAATATTGTATTATCATCCAAACTGCGCACGCCTGCAAAGTCTCAAGACAATTGCATTGGTGGAAATGGGTGTTAATAATATGACTTGTGAGTATTGTTGAAGAAAGCTTCAAATATAAAGGTATAATACTTATGAAGTAGAATATACATACGTCTTGTGGAAAGTCGATAGAAGTATTATTACTAATTTTAGTGTATTTGAAATTGATTAGATAGTGTGAGAAAATATTTAATTACTGATTAGTTAACGTAGTGCCAGGGACGTCCGATAATTTCACGAAGGAATCGATTTGTGTACGTCGAATTTAAAACATCTGAAAAAGCTACTTATTTCTGACCAACACAGTATTGCATATACTAACAATAGTATTTAGGAAACGCTTCCATTCAAAGTAGTTTAGTTAGTAGTTCATACGTTTGTGGTTATCGACTAAAGTGTATCTCGAAATTGTAGCAAGTAAAGAACCGTGCTTAGGGCGATTAAATGAGAAACGTTAATGTCTCGGTTATCTAGAGAGTCCTCTTTACATGCAAATGCCGCGTTACACTTAAAAAATGGTATCTCACACACGGTAAATGCGTACAGTAGTGTCACGAATGCAAGGAGAAGTATACATTACAAATGCTTGCCAGACAAAAAATCGCAATTATTTTATCACAATTTTCGCCTTAACAACATCTACATTCCAAGTTATTAAATTACTCTTCTATCATTTATTTATTTTTCTACAAGGATGGCAGAAAGAAAATGGTAAAAGCTTCGGTTCTCCTGAATGTTTCGAAATGCTAGATAGAACATTTTAACTAACGAGAGCGGAATATTATTTGACACGTTCACCCCGTACAGATTCTTAAAAAACTAAAGAACCTAGTTTAAAGAAAACAGTGTTCCGAGTTGCTTAATTTAAAAAAACTACCTCCACGTCGACGCGAGACGCCACAATTTCATCCGACGCCTCTGTCTCTATCCTAAGAAACGCGGAGCTGTCGGGGTGACAAATTCGTCAGGGGCAATTTGACTGAGCCCCGCGATGGCTACCTGCATTCTTCCGCCACACAGCGTTCGCCGAGGTGTTAAACGGCTGCATCGGGGAATCCGTCAAAATGACGCATCGCCCTTATCTCGTCCGGCGAGTAAATACGCGGGCAATGACGCGTGACGTAACTCAATCAATTGCTTAGCTTCATTCGCATATTTGCCGACCGGCGTTGGCCGCGATAGTGTGCGCCGGCGAGGCAGGATCGGCCGGTGGCAAGATGATGGATGAATAGACGTGAACGAGATTAAAGCCCGACGTGATCTCGATTAAACGAATTAGCGTGTAAGAGGTGAAACGCGGAAAGCGTGTAAATCTCGCCGTGTCACGAGTCGATGGGAACATATTCATTTCGCTGATAGAATACGCGTTTTCCAGGGCCATCGACGTGGCATCGACTGCAGCGGGTAATTAACAAATCGTAACACCTTGGCGCGGTTATGGCGACGCCAAATTAACGGAGATGTGATTTTCTGCTTTGGTCCGTTTCTACCTGGGAGGATGAAACACTTGCGAGTTTAAGTGGAAATTATTGAAAGCAGAGGAATTCGATATTTCGATAATTATATACACCTCGCCGATTTTGATGAGCTCAAGTCACTCATATATATTCTACATTTTTGAAAGCCACGTTGCCTGTGCGAAACGAATGTCAGGAATACCACTTCCGAGCCACGGGCCGCGTTTTACCAACTTCCCTACTGTTCCGAAGTGATAGCAATTACCGAAACAGCTTCCGAGCTTTCTGCAGGTAAATTCTGACTGCGAGCGCCGAAGTCCGCCTATTTCGAAATTCCACTTTGCTAAAAGTCATATCGAGCCCAGTGGCACCCTTGTGTATATGAACATGCCGATATCGAGGGGCGCTGGGAAACAATGATTTTTGTGAAAAAAAAAAAAATCGGGACCCAGTGGAGTCCGAAAGGAACAGAATCCACGGTGTTCGGGGCGGATAAGGTAACAGCGCTTTCACATTTTCGCCCGGCTCGCAGGCCGGAACGTTTGACAATCTATGGTATCTGGTTTTTACTCTGTCGCTCGTGTATTTAGGCCGGAACAACACGCGCGGGATAGCCATCGCGCGGCAAAATTCGCGATGCCCGCGGACGGCTAGATAGACCGATATCGGTTTTTGATGAAATCGGGATTTGTTTGACATTCAGCGCGAAAGGCACGGGTCCACCTGCAGCGCCGCTCGAAATTTAATATGCACGACGCGGACCTCCCCGAAAATTTCCACAGCTCTTTGTCCGGATAAGCTGTCCTCGCTGGCAGCGAATGAAAGGGTGGAAGGACGTATTGTGTTTGCCCAGGGAAATTTTTATTCATTGATAGCTGGCATTATTGGGGGATGCTGCAGCCTCTGTAGCGCGTGGTCACGGTCGAGCCTAACGAATGTAAATAAAACGGGTTGGAAATTGTGGGGGGCGAGATGAACTTTAGGGATTCGCTTTTACGTTGCTGCTGGTACTTTCGCGGTTTCGCTGATATTCGCGATAATATGGAAGCTTACCAATTCTTTGAGGGGGTGTTTTCACCCTTAGGGCCGTTTTATTGCCGAATCAAAAAATAGTAGCGTTATTGGCATCACTTGAGCTACATTTCTGCAAAGTTACAGATTTTTTTGAATTCTCGAAAAATCAAATTTCTCAGTGTCAGAAGCGACTTTCGGTGTTGACAATTTCAGTAATTTCTTTGGTTCTGTTTGTTGAACACGTTGATGTTTATAAAAGATGTTCTGTGTATCCTCTTTCTAGTCGGACTCCTCATCTGCATATTACAGAATTGCTAATTTAACCAGAGGTCACTGTTTTCGCCGCACATTTGCAGCATATCTTTAAAACTAGTATGTACTTTAGTCTGAAAAAAATGACGTCGCTTGACAAAACATGGATAAAGTAAGGTGTAAAATTTCAAGTTGATAGCTCGAAAAGTTTTTAGATTGCAAAATTCCAAAGATACCCGAGTTTTTCCGGCGAACCTTTTCGTCTGACCATGGCAGGCATGTTCTACTTACCGAAGCGAAACTTGTACTCTGTCCCATGACATTTCTGTACCGAAAAACCACTGTGCGAGAAAACGAACGGTTCGTTGAAAGGGTAGGAAACAATTCAGGTTCTTGCTTAACAATTCTTACGGTCTGATCAAACTGCAAGAATTTTCAAGCAAGAAAATCGACTCCCCGAGTGGCAAGTCGAGTCCCATAATTTCGGGTACCCGCACACCCCTAGTCAGCATACATCGATCATTAAAGTTCCTCGAGCTTCCTCGTGTCTCTACAGTCCAGTGCCCGCACCGAAACTTTCCTCTCTTGTGCCCGTTATGGCGGGCTCGGAATTATTCGTAATGGGATTGAATAGGATTAGTGCCCGAAAACGTGTGTCGTACGTTACGGACGCTGGCGGACAATAATGGATACACGGAAATTTATTCAACATCCGGGCCAATGTACACAGGGGCTTGCCTCTTCAGCTAGAATTCCTGGCCCCGCGGAACGAACGTACGTCTCGTTAGATGTTCTAACAGTTTAACGACGATTACGTCCCCATCTAGTACGTACCTACATATCCATATAAACCAGTGCACACCGCGTTCTTCAACTGTTAATCGCTGCCGCGCCATATACGGCACTTTATTCAAGTCCGCGGCTAAGGGTAGCACCGTCAGCCCGGTCGTAGAACCTTTTTATTGCCAGCTGATGACGCCTTAAAAGAGCACGGATAAGAATACGCGAATACCGCGTGAGCCGTTTCGATGTGCCGCGCCGCCGGGTTACTTTTTCATCGTTCGATCGCTACTCCTGTATCGCGTGCTGGATCGTACGCGTTTTTCCCCTTTCGAGTCCAATCTTCTTGTGCTTGTACGTCGCTAGATGGTGTTTCGTAGCTACAGCATGACGATCTCTTTGTCAGTGTAACTGGCAGACTTCTGCGCGCGACGTAACGCGCCTGGCGACGTGTCAATAACGGGGATGATGTTTGGGTATAAAAGGGGAAATCGGAATCACTGGATTCCCTGGTGTTTTTTTTTTTTATACCAAGGTATTTTTAAAGATTGAGGTTGAGAACCAGATTGCTTGTTGGTGCTTAGAGGTTGACTCACTGTATTTAGCAATAGTGAGGTTTGTGGAATTAAGAGCAGGGGATGAGAAACAATAGGGTTCACGATACTGGACACTAGATGGCCTAGCAAGTCTGGAGTCTAGTCGCCGCTATCCCCAGAGTTGGCGCTGTGAAGCTCCCTCTGCTGCGCATGCGCGCTGCACACATCGTTATTGCTCGGTATACTTACCAGTGACGGATTTAAGGAAAAAGGCCCAGGTGGCAAGTGTTCTGAGAGGCCCATTTTTTGGGAAAATGAAGAGGTAGTTTACTAAAAAAGGGCTAAGCGTACAGAAAAGTGCAGAAAAAAAATATGGTGTTTGGATAAAATTATAATTTTTTTTAGGGTAGGGCCCTAGGGGTCCTTCTGAGCAGGGGCCCATTTTTTTCAGGAAAATGAAGAGGTAGTTTACTAAAAATGGGCTAAGCGTACAGAAAAGTGCAGAAAAAAATATAGTGTGTGGATAAAACCATAAATTTTAATTTGAAGATAGGGCCCTAGGGGGCCTTCTGAGCAGGGGCCCATTTTTCGGGAAAATGAAGAGGTAGTTTTTTAAAAATGGGCTAAGCGTACCGAAAAGTGGAGAAATAAAATATAGTGTTTGGGTAAAATTATAATTTTTTTTTAGGATAGGGCCCTAAGGGACTATCTGACCAGGGACCCATTATTCGGGAAAATGCAGAGGTAATTTACTAAAAATGGGCTAAGCGTACAGAAAAGTGCAGAAAAAAATATAGTGTTTAGATAAAACGATAAATTTTAATTTGAAGATAGGGCCCTGGGGGGCCTTCTGAGCAGGGGCCCATTTTTCGGGAAACTGAAGAGGTTGGTTACTAAAACCGGGCTAAGTGTAGTAGCACAGAAAGAAAATATGGTGTTTGGATAAAATCATATTTTTTCTTCAGGATGGGGCTCTGTGGGGCCTTTTGGGTAGGGTCCCAAGTGGTAACTGTTCAGAGGCAGCCAAGTTGGTCTCTTTAACCTTCAGAAATGATTTGAGCGATGCTCGAAGAATGGTCCCATATCCTGCATGTTGGACGTAGATAAAATATTTAGAACCCTCGGAAAAATATTCCCGATTCATTCTAAGTTCCTAGCCCATACGACTAACAGCAATACCCCGAGAAGGAAGGTTGTAAAATATTCCAGTAGAATCTCACACCCCTATTTTATGAACACGGTTATTAGTTAATCGAGTCAAGGATTACCATCGACGTTAATGAAAATAGAAATCTGCGACCAACTCCAGCGCCACGCCGCAGTTCGATGGACGAACCCCCTAGTTAGCCCTAGTGCAAGCCACTGTACGAGATGTTACTAACAAGGGGACCTTCAGGACTGGCAAACTCAGAAATTGTTTATACTTAGTATACGTGAAGGTCTTCACTCGGACTTTAATTTCCCGAAGCAGTAAGGCGCGCTTCCCATCCAAATTCGAGAAAATCGACTTTGAAAAATGTGGAGTTAACTTATATATATATTTGATAGAATCCGATGACCAATGAGCAGCGTGGGTCAGTACGTAGCGCTCCCGACTAGCAAGCATGAGGTCGTCAGTTCGAATCTCACTACTGGCACTATTTTTTTTTTTTTTTATTAATTTGCATGCCTACACCTTTCACATGCAAAGTTTATAAAATTCATGCTAATTAACAGATATGTATAGACATCTGTTATATGTATGGGTGTACGGTGTATACCGGTGCTCCACCTCCCAGGAGATGGACATCACTTTCAATTGTAAATATTCCTATTTAAAAATGAATATGTGCAATAAAAAGTACGATTTTTCAAGCAAGAGACAATTTTAAATAAGATGTGTGTTTTTAATTGAAAGTGATGTCCATCTCCTGGGAGGTGGAGCACCGGTATCTAGAGACGCGGTAGCGTCTCGACGCCAAGTACAGGAAAGACACCCTGTATATGTCGACTGTCGCTACCGCATTTACTCGTCGCCGGGCTATTCCAACCTAACCTGAAACTTATTTCATTATTATCTCATGACGCCTGCAATATTTTCTAAATTTACACCGTACACCCATACATATAACAGATGCCTATACATATCTGTTAATTAGCATGAATTTTATAAACTTTGCATGTGAAAGGTGTAGGCATGCAAATTAATAAAAAAAAAAAAAATAGTGCCAGTAGTGAGATTCGAACTGACGACCTCATGCTTGCTAGTCGGGAGCGCTACGCACTGACCCACGCTGCTCATTGGTCATCGGATTCTATCAAATATATATATAAGATAACTCCACATTTTTCAAAGTCGATTTTCTCGAATTTGGATGGGAAGCGCGCCTTACTGCTTCGGGAAATTAAAGTCCGAGTGAAGACCTTCACGTATACTAAGTATAAACAATTTCTGAGTTTGCCAGTCCTGAAGGTCCCCTTGTAAGAGCGGAATGTGCGTAAAAGAAACGCAAAGGTTGCTCGGTGTAGCAAATGCCTTGTTAAAGGAGTAGGCAAGGACACGATAGTACTCGGGATTCAGAACCGGATTTCTTATTACTTCCATAAATCATTAACGAAAATAATTGTCGGTTGGTTATGATTGTGAGGTTACGATCGTAATAAAGATAAAGACAGCTGCGTACGCAGCACTGACAAGTAGCCGTTTATCTAAGTTCGATATTTTTTGCTGCGCCGAGATCCTCCTTTCTCTTTCGATGCATCCCGCAGGCCCGGCGCCATTAACCGATCTAATATTAATCCTTAACGTTAAAGTCGCGAAACGTGCTCCGCTTAATACAGCCATGTGTCATTTGCCAAGCGCCGCGAAGGGGCTTCCGTCCTGAGCCGTTTCGAACAGGTTTCGAAGGCAGCTGGATATGGAAATCGAAATGATATGGATGGCGAGGAACCGATTCCTCTATTCTTATTTTGGTCGGTTAATGCAACATTACGTATTTCCGCCTGCAGGATTTAAACGCCCTCTGTAATTACGAGGTAGCGAGGGACTTAGTCATGAGAGTTAGTAATTAATCGTCGTCTTTTTCCGTGGCATTAATCCCCGCCACTTTTTCGCAAGTGGATTGCTAATTAGGCTAAGGCAGTCGTGTGAAGATTATTTAGCAATTTTCTTGTCCGAACTCGTCTGGATTCTGCAGAATCATCTTAGATCGCGGCGAGTAGCCTCAGTTGTAATGGACTTGGAGCAGAATATTTCAGAGCAGTTTTACATCAGCGGGTAGTTACAAGGGAACTAACTTTCATTCACATGGGCTGAAATAATTATTGAAGAATTATAAGGGTAATTGTTTACTTTAGTGTTTCATCGTCGATTTTCATGAAATTTAGATATGTTGGCTACTCTCCGAGATATTCAAAAAAATATTTTTTAAATTTCTTACTTTCATCTAAGTTTCATCAAAATCGGCGATGAAACTCAAAAGTAAATAATTACCATTATAAGAAACTTACGTTTCGTTAGTAAAATTGGTCGCATCAATTCGTAACTTCTGAAACAAAATCGGTTACATAAAATCTGACAGTATCGGAGAGAAGATATTTCTAAAACTTCGCGCCTTGGAAGTTAAATACCTTGACAGAATTCAAGGCTCGAAACTTGCACCTTTCACTTTCCGCGCGTAACCTGTTGCGAGATGATCTACTGATCGCGCAAACATTCCTTCCCGACATAGTTACACCGAAGCAACTATAATAAAAAGACACAACCACAGAATTTCTAATTAACTAATTACCTCCTTCGTAGTTATCCCCTTCACTATGAAGAGTCCGCGTAACGTTTCCCTTCCACAAAATGCCGTTTAAGCACCCTTCACCAGGCATCCTTCACACAAACCAAAACACTTCGCCTGACACTCCATGCAACAGATTACCATTTTGAAAGAATCCCAGAAACCAGAATCAATGAAACACCACGCATCCAAACACGAGTCCGAGACTTCCTGGGGGCATACAAAAATGACACCCAACCCCCATCAAGAGACACCCCTTCACTCCAACGCCAAGCATGCTACCAAGAATAACACTGGTCCGCGAACCGCGTCGCGTGGAGTGATGCATTTTGGCCATTCCGCTGGTATCTCCTTCGAAATAAATAATTCCCCCCATGGCCCCCCGCAAGTTATGCGTGAGCCGGTACGCGAGAATTATGTTAACAATGCCATTAAGGCTCCTGTTACGGCCGCGGAGGCGTTATATATTTTTTATTTCTCCGGTCCCGTGGCTCGGGCTCGGCTACGGAGGAGCCTGCGCAGTCGAGCGCCGTAGGGAAAGGAAAAAGGGGGTTGGCCGGCTGGGGTACTCGAAAATTGCAGTCACAATTCTTCGCAAGACAGATATTATTACCGTTCCGCCGGCGAAACGTTTCCATACCGGTGTGTGCCTTCAATTACGCAAAACGCATTTAAACCCGATACATCTGGCTTACGTTGAAGTTGCCGCAGCGCCGCGCCGCCGGGGCCCCTCCGCTGTTCGTTGCTCCGCCGCGCCGCTTCTGGCCCCCGGAACCCGCCCCTGATCGTTGGGATCATCTCCTTCCCGGGGATCGTGAAAATTTCCCGCGTACGGCCGCAGTAAACCACGCCGTCATTGTTTCCCTTGGCAACGTTATACATCTTCGTTGGCGAGACAGCCGCGGCGGCGGCTTACATCGTGCATTATTCCGCGCGGGCCCGGGTATTTCGACGGCAATTTTGTTAAATTACTGCGCGAGGAAAATGAAGGGACCGCGCAACGACGTTCGCGAATATTCAATTTGGCCGGCGGAATTTCGCGGGATTATTGGGAGGGGAACGCGTTGCGGCCAAGATGGCGGGCTGAAGTGGAGGCGCAATTAAATTTTAACCGTTTCGTTCAGCTGGAATACCTCCGCGCTCCTTTCCTTTGTTCTTCGGATATTCTTTGCGCCCTTCGCGACTCCGCCTGCTCCTCTTGCTTTTCTAATATATTCGTCGAATTCCTCCTTCGTTCTCTTTATTTTCGTTCCCGTTAATTTAGGACCCCCCGCCGGGGACGGCAAAGCGGAACAGTTTTGCGCCAGACCGTGTAAATCTTAATATTGAAATTCCCGAGTGGGATTCGCTCGCACGAAAGTGCCTGATCTGTTGTCAGGTCGGATGGAATACGGAAGCCCGTCGCATTCGTCGATACTTCACGCTTTATTGCGCGTATCGCGCCAAGGTGTCGCGTGTTATTCTTGCCCGATGGAAATTTATCTACACTTCAGACGCTGGCTAGCATCTATTCTGTTTGCAATTTCCCTTCGAATTTGCGAGCCCTTGGTTGACAAGCGACCCCATCGCAGCTGCAGTCGCATGTAAAACACGCGCGTATTATCGAACGTGGAGGGTATAAATTTTATGCCGCCGTAGCAGGGGACCATTGGGTTTCAAGCAACTTTGTAGTTGCATAAAACGATGCTACTCCGAGTAACCCGGGTGGCTGCCTTTTCGTGAAACACCTTCGCGAGGAATGCTCTCCCTCTTGGAGGATTGTACGTGACCGAATCGAGAAACGCTAAGGACACGTGCGCTTCACGTTCCGAGGAACATTTAAGTGACGATAAAAGGTGATTCTTGCTTGTAAAATGCAAAACTTTTGCCGGAAAGTATCGTGAAATTTTAGTGGCATAATCTCTTTCTAAGTTTTACTTGACTTTGGACTCTGTATCATATTCGCAGCCATTAATAAATCTGCTTTTCGACAAGAGTGATCAGATATTTTAGTATTCGAATGAGCTTACAATTAACGAATAGAAATTCCGCATAAAATAACACGAATTCCTAAGAATATTTTCAAACCTGGAGATTGTGCGCGAAAAATTGCGGTAAATTTGTACTCTACTCTTCACAGGGCAATTCTAAAGACATCTATCGTTCCCCAAACTCGTTTCCATAAAATATCTCCCAAAGATCCAGCAAGTAAATTCCTCGGCGCAGATGGGACGAGTGACGTGGAAATCTGAATTTCAACTAGGTAGCTTTAAGCCTTATGAGAAATGGTTCTGAAGTATCATTTTCTTCCCCATCTGGACTGTAGCATAACAGCTCGAAACGCGCCTGTGACGAGGCATGACAATCCGATTAGCTTAACCAAATGATACTTGGGATAGTGCTTCTGCTTTGGCTGGCAGTATATTTCGCAGACTATATCAGCGGCTTCTCTCCAAAAGGCATAGGAGAATTCTGCGTTCCCGCATTTGTTGCGTCGATAACGCGATACTGCAGACGGCAGTTATTTTTGAATATTAGATTCCAAATGTCTAGAGAAAAATAAATGTATGCTTAATTGATTAGGTAAACTAGAATGCGCTTGAAATGTAACTTCACCAGGCTAGTTTTTATCTTGTCTGTTACAATTGTTTTAAAAAAAAAATCCTAAATCATTGAGGGGATTACACGAGAATGCACCCTTAAAGTTCACAAGAATAAGTTCCAATAAATCGAGCACAAAGTTCTAATAAATCACTAAAAAGGTGATGCTGGACTCAAAGTCCATTTGCAGTCAGGCGAGAATTCGAGATTCATTAACCGCGAAGCATCTATCACCTGCCCCTAAATGAATCCAGCTTCCTCAGCGTCACGTACATAACCGCCCATTGAATCTCAGGAAGTATTCTGTCCCTTTAAACGAAGCCTGCCTTCCACTATACGCGGCACGCTCCACCCGATAAACGCAAAAATTCTGAAGCCCGTCTTAACCTCTTTTAAAATGCATTGAAATTGCATCTACCGAAAGGTCAGAGTGTCTTGCTTGTACCGCGACATACTTTCCTCTTACCACCCACGTTACGCAAACGTTGGACTTCCTTATCGCATTCAAAAATCCGATCTGACTCCGTCGAATCACAGGAGTAACTTCATCCACCTGCCATCCCTCTGCCGTGGCCAATAAATTGTCCAAAAATTCTGCAAGGAAAAATCGCAGGCTGAGGCAGAAGCGGAAACGATTTGGCGGATGGTCCGGGTGCCGATGGCACAGGGGGGGGGGGGGCATAAAACCAGCGGCGGCATCCAGCACGGGCGGCTCTTTTGCCTGTCATGAATCAAGCAGCGCTCGGGGTCCAGCAGCGGCGCTGATCCCCGCGGCCGCGGAGGCTTTTACTTATATGGCGATGTTTTCCGCGCTCGCCCGCAATCTAGATACACCGGGGCTATCTAAGCCACGCCGACACTATTCTTCGGCATGCCACGAAACGCGGCATCCCCGTCGTCTCTATCTCCGTTTCCGTGCCCCTCTGTTTCGCGTCTCTTCACCGGCGATCGCGGCCGGCCCCCCCCCCCCCCCTGCCCGCCGCGCGATATAGTTATACATTATTCGATATTGCGGCATCACGAGTTCCCCCGGGACGATATTCTCATTGTATGCCGCGCCGGCACTCAGCGATACATAGCCGGCCTGGGGTGGACGATGTTCGTAGACGCCCGGGCAAAACCGAAGTCGTAGCGCGAGGGAGGGGTAGTAGGGATTGGCGGGACCAGCGGATAAGAGAGAGCGGGCAGGGGGCGCGGGAGGAGGCGGTGGAGGCCACGGGGACGCAGGTACAATTCAATGTACAATGTTTGAACATTACTTGAATGCTTAATGAAGTCGTGTCTTATATCGAACAATGCCTCGAACCGTTCGTTCGTTCGTTCGCATCTAAATCCCCTCTATAAACCTGCCCGCGCCCGTCGTTGTCCTGCTCCTCGTTCCCTTCCCCTCGTCGCCCTTCCGATACTGTCCCATTCTCTTCCTCGGCACCTCCCTGTACCTCTCTCTCTCTCTCTCTCTCTCTCTCAATCTCCCCCAATCCCTCTCTCTCTCTCGCTCTCTCTCTCTGTCTGCACTGCCCTCCTACGTGCCCCCTACCACCGTGGGCCAGCTCGCCATTATGGATCCTCCGTACCCTCTCCCCCTCCGCCTCTCGCTCTGTCTCTCCCTCTCCCCCCGGTTTCTCACCCCCTCGCTCTATTCCTCGCAACACTGTCTTCTCTCCCACATAGGTTCCGCTACATCGAAAGCAACATCGTGGCCTGGCTGCGATCTTCTTCCAGCATGATAATAGGTTCCCCGGGCCAATAATCTTTTATCGCCGGCATCTTTCGTGTGATCTTCGCTTCATCGATGCGCCGGGGCACATTAATAACCCCGGCTTATTATTATTTGTCGTACAGATGCTCTCGGATAAGGTTCCACGGATGATCGCCGCGGTAGTTTGTCCCGGCAACTAGCTCGGCATCCTTGCCGCGGAGATCAACTTACTCCTGTACGGTGTTTATGATATACTTGACCCCTCCGGCAAGTATGGATATCGTTTTCCAATGTTCTCACATATCCCCGGGGCTCTCTATCCGCTTGATTAACGCGCGCGATAAAGCTGCGGCGGGGGCTGGGGGCGGCGGGCGCACTGTCACATCGCTTCGCCGGGGCCACCGTCCAGCGAGAAGATCGCGGGACTGCTGAACTGTACCGCTAAATCTTTGTTCGCCGGGCTCGAGATCCGCGCCGACTCTTAACAGGAGTTGGCATCTTTACAGCAGACTGAACTGTACACTCTGGCCGGGTTTTCTCGATGAAAGGCAGCGGCGTATCGTGTTGCTCGTCTTCTGGCCGCGACGCTGAAAATTTACTTCGCCGGCTCGGGACAATCGCTCTCCCGCTGAATCGTGACTTCGTCCTTGGTCTCACCTTCACCTTCATCTTCCATACCAGCCGTTACCTTCACCTTCACCTTCCTCGTACTCTTCCGTACGCTCGTTCCTCCCCATCGACGCGCGCCCCCCCCCCCCTCCCCCTTCCTCGTTTCCGTCCCTTCCACGGCCGGCGTAAAATTGTTGCCGCTCGATCGACAGCGAACACGGCCGGAACGGACTTATAAGTCGTCGCGCTTTCAGCAATTCATCCTGCCGGCCTGCGCCCGGCGACGTCGCTCGAAATGGGGGACGCTCGTTAAAGGCGGGAAAGCGAAAATAGAAGAAAACAATGCCGACGAGGAAGCAACAGAGGAAAGAGAAATTGGAGGATTACACGCGCGTATAAACCGCGCCGGGCTAGCTTAGGCAACGAGTGAATTCACTATCCGCGTTTATCACGGGATGCCGGCGCGATAATGCGCGTACAAGGCGCGGATAAAACTCCTGCACCTTAACCTTCCGCCACCTGAGACTGCTTAGATGATCCTTTGCTCCTCGGTGTTACACCAGGTGGAAGGCGCTGCGGCGGGGGCTCGCGGGGCCATCGCTTGATTTTCAATGTTACAAGGAATTCCCATCGTTCCTCCGTAAGATCCAGGTACCCGGATTTCCGAGATGCACCCTTCCTATTCGCATGGCAATTTATGGCCGAGCTTCTTTGCTCCGAACCCATTTTTTTCTCTCCAGGTCTGGCTAACTTGCATGATCATTCTTCTCCGTGGCTCGCCTCGGATAAATCAGCATAAAACGATAAAGGCCGAAAATTCATCGTCAAGGGCTGCGCAACAGCGAGGTGCCGTACGTTTCCGCTGTTGGTTTTGCCAGTTTCGGGGGGAAAATAATTTCTGTCCCGCGCGAGGAAGCCTCTCGCGCCGCGTACATGCGACGGTATATAGGTCGTCATGTAAATTCGAAACATTTCTGTACGCTACATCCAGTATCTACGATGCTAAATATCCCTGGTTGCCATAGATTTCCTCTTCTGTTGCTACGCAACTATACCTTACCCGGGCTTTGTTATTCTTTTACAGGTGATTCACGGTGTCAGTATTTTCTTCGTTTAAACGTAACCGGTCACCGGCCGCTGCACACCAACCGCGCTCATTCAGTCACTCTTTCCCCTTGTCCGAAGAAGAGTTCCCTTAATTCCTTCGGCGAAAGAAGCGGGTCTTCCAGCGCGTTATTACATCACTCGCTGCCCTCACCGTCGACCATTCCTTACGTCACACTCCGTTCAACGCTGATCCCAGTACCTCTTCCACTCCATGTCAGAGAATATTTACTCAGGATGGAAGTGGTTTCTGAACTGTCTCTAAATAAGGGCAATGCTCCGAAAGTTCCGGGTAAAATTTAAGAGGAGAAAAGGTCCACAGCTCTGCCAGAAGACCAAACCGATGATCCGCAGTTGCACTGCCCTGCAGCTTCCATTGTCTTCGCCGCAATCTTCTCAATTAAAGAGGCGAACGCGTGACGAACGTGTCATCTACTTATCTGCGGCACTCTGGATCGAGAAGCTGCGCGAGAGGGATGGGGAAGGATTTCGCGCCAGAGATCATAACCGGTGCCCGCCCCTGAAAGGCGACCAGCGTCACGTTACGTGGGTGGTTACGTGTCGCCACCAGACCGAAAGATACTTCCTTCACTCGGCCGCGTCGCACGTATTTTATTTATCAATCGAACCCGATACCGCGGGGAATTCCTCCGGGGGTGGCGCGGTTGGTGGTCTCCGCTTTCAAATTAGTATTCGTCGTCGTGCCTCGCAGCGTGTCAGGAGGGGTAGACCGCCCGAGACGGGCACGAAACCTGAAGGGACGCAGGGGTAATGCGGTTATCTTGTAGCCGAGTATTATTTCCTCTTTCAATATTGGAACGAAGAGCCACCCCCTCCGCCCCCGCCCCCTCTTCTTCTTGACATCGTTCCCACCTTCCGCCTGGAAAGCCCATCTTCCGAGCAGCTTTTGTTCCTTTCTCAGTTTCTTCTCCGGCAGCACGAGACACTGGTTACGATCGTATCTTGCTACCGTGATATACATCGGCCCTTACGAAACACATTTGCTATTATGTTCCTCCCGTAAGAGGAGCATTCATTCGGCTACGTGGACGAGTAAGAGGATTTGACAGATAAATCATGGAAAATCAGTTAGGGAATCTGAATTTGCTCCGTTTGCGATAGAATCGATGCTGGAGTTCTCACAAAAAAAAAATTAAATTCGTTTGGCAGTTGCGTGAGAACGAACAGCAGCTTTCTGGAAATAGAACGTACTGTGTCGTTTGAACACAGAAAATTCAGCGAACCGTTAACTGCATTTTCGCGCGTTGATGCCTCGAAAACAAAGCTTCGTTTCGGAAACTTTTATTCCGAAGTTCCCGTTCATGCCGCACACGTTCCGCGGACTAGGTTCACCAGCTGACCCCTCGCGAGTGCCAAAAAACGGAGCTATGTGACAAAAATCTACTTCGATCAGAATAGAGAGCATCCTAGAATATTGCT
Organism: Andrena fulva; assembly: GCA_946251845.1. Classification (NCBI taxonomy): domain Eukaryota; kingdom Metazoa; phylum Arthropoda; class Insecta; order Hymenoptera; family Andrenidae; genus Andrena; species Andrena fulva. The sequence goes on along the minus strand of OX276329.1, from coordinate 50,195,890 downwards.
CTTCCTCCTGGAAAAAGGGAGTGCTGTCCGAGATTTTTGTGCCGCCTAAATTTCATATTGAAACGTCACTCCACGCAGGGGCGCGTAGAAGCTTCCAAAATTAGAAGAGGAGATGGCAGGCGATAGACGCCGTCCGCGTTAGCCCGCATTCCGCTCGCCTCGATAGCAGCGCGGAGGCTCTGCAAGGAGTTTACGAACCCCGATGCTGATACACGAAGATGGCCGTGAACTGTTCGAGAGGAAAATGAGACAGATAACGCGAGGGCGAGTCGAGCGAACGAGGCAACGAGTTCTTGTCGCGTAGCAACAGTAAAACAGGCTAGAGATAGACCGTGCGAGATGGAATCGGCACCGAAGTAGAAACGAAAGGATTCCAGCTCTCTTTGGACTTAAGGAAGTTCCCTTCCGGCTACCTTCGATAGTCTCAAAGATGTACTGTATCCCTGGGGAATATAACCAGCCGATAATAATCGGTCGACCATGCTTATGGTCCAGGTCGGGGTGGCGAACAGTCGCCTCACGAGCCGGCAGCCACTCTTTCAACAAGCCAGTTTACTGGATAACAGAAGAAGTACTGGGTTAGTTTGGATTCTACCTGGTTTCTATCAGTTTCGTTCTATCAGCACTGCTATGCAAGAAGGAAGCGCCCAAGAGGGCAGAAGCTCCCGAGCATCTTTAATGTCTCATTACTTGGATCGCTATCGGCAGGTACCTTTCAAATCTCATCGAGTCCCATGCCCTGGTCGTACTATTCGAACGTGTGCAACGATCTGCATCGATGATTTTTATGAAGCTCAACAAAGTCTGCGTTTCTTATTTGTTGCGGTTGATAAAAGGTACCTACCGATAGGGGCGTTGATTTCAATCACTTAGGGGTCAACAACTTAGGGGTCTTTGAATGTATGCAGCGCGTTATAATTTTATCGTTATAAAGCAAAGGTAAAAGACACCGAATTCCTTTCAAATTCTGGTACAACTGGACTAGAAAATATAGATTATCGACACGCGCGCTAGAAAATTTAGAGAATTGTGAATTACTCATTGCCGATGTCTGACTCGTCACTATGACGAGCAAGAAATTCCATCACCTCCGCATTTCCTCGGAAAAGAAACCCTCCACTAATCGATCTACATATGCCTCTGTATCCATCAGCTCGACGAGCTCAGTTCCCCCCAGCCTCTTCCCGCCATCCAAAACGCTGGCCCCTTTATTGAAACTGCCAACGGTACGATTACGCAACGAGCAGCGGGAGCGCGAATGGAATTTCAGTCGTAGCTGGCGCGCTGCAAAGTAGGTATTCCGGCGCGGGGCATTATCGTACCGAGGAACGTGGTAATCGCTCCCGCCGCCCCCCCCCCCCGCCCCCCCCCCCCCAGGTAGACGCACTCCGCGTGCGTTATGCCGCGCAGCTTTCGTACCCGGCCTCTTCCTGTACTCACCTGCACGCGGGCGACGCGCGAGCACGCATGCACGCGGCGGGATCCGAGGGCTGCCCGCGCTCGCCGCAAAGTATCACGCACGGTGGTCGAGGGGACCGCCGCGGCGCGCTCGCTCGTAGATCAATGGGACACGCTTCCAGCGTATTCGTGCGAGCATCCCCCCGATTGTTGTTCATCATACACGGCTATAGAGAGATAAAGGGGAAAAGATAGGGGGCGGGGGAGGGGCGGACGGAAGGGAGGAGAGCGACGTGTGTACGAGGGCATCCGCCAAGAGCGCACACAGCGCGATCGCCGTGTCGCCACTGAGGATAAAGGAGTTGTGGAACGCGGCAAGTAAGAAATACGCGGAAACGGGTGACAGTTCGTGCCGCGGCCATAACAGCCAACGCTATTTTGCCGTGGATTTTTCCTCCCGACCTCCCCTCCCTTCGCCTACCCGCCAAGCCTCCGCTCCCCTCCCCCCCCCCCCCCTTCGTCAGTCCTTCCCGCTCCCGCTGTTGCTCTTTTCTCTTTCTCCCCGTTCCTTTATCTATCGACCCCCCTTCGCCTTTCCATCTTCCTCGTTTGCGGCACCAGCCTCCCAACAACATCGAGTCGCCGATCACGGCCTCAGATAGACCATGGCTTACGAAGCTCGGATAAAAAGGAATCCAAGAGAAGCGGACTCCTGAAAAACCGCGAATGTCAGACGACGCTGCGGTGTATTAGATAGATCCCTGGACCAGATCGGCGCTGCCTCCTGTGGCGTGCTCAATCAGCGACCGAGATTGTTTCGATTTTTGATCGGCAGAGTGGATTACAAGGATTTTTACAGCGGCCGAGGGCTCAGGCCGCCGGGATTCTTCAGCACGTCTACATGGAATTTAGGATTTTTTGGGCGCGCCGGGAGCAGCTGTTGAAACCATTATGACTGTGCGGCCCGGTGTTTCTCGGACGTAGCGAGCCAATTTTCGAGCATTATCGTTTCGATGGAATGGTGAGGGCTCGGTTCCTCGTGAGCTCCAAGCATTTCATCGTGTAGAGTTTGGAAAGAATGGCCGAGCTCCGTGGAGGATCTCTTCTGCTGATGACGTTTGATGAGAACAATATCGAGTACAGAAGTCTTAGAAGCAAACGTGAAAATAGAAATACGCCACGGATTTAATTAACCAATTATCCGTGCGACTGGTGAAGTTATGATACCCTCTTGATGTTCATGTTCCTGTGTTAAGCCGAGGATCCACCTGAAAGCTAAGCTGAGCTGCGCTGCGCTTTGCCAAGTTTTAAAAAATTAGCTGCAATGGGTCTTGCGGAACCATTCCCACCAAAAGCTATGCTAAGCTCTGCAAAAACATATTTTTTTTTATGTTTTATAGCACAGCTAGACGTGGCATAGCTTAGCTCAGCTTAGCTCCCAGGCGGATTCTCGGCTGTACGATTCATAGAAACAGTATAGCCGGCTGAACTGGAAATATTCAGCAGATCTACCACACTAACGGCCACGCAGGCCAAGCGTCGCTTATCAGTTTAAGAGGTCTCATTGACCAGCACGAATCGAATCTCCACCTCAGCAGTGATTGCATCCCCTCCCCCGTTGCCTTCCAACTCGCCACTTTTCAGCGGGGGTTAAACCGATCGTCGCAAAACGAGCACAAAGGTCTTCCTCCCGAAAGTGTCGAGGGAAGAAGGAAGAAAGGGAGTGACTAGCAGATTACATTTTGCCGATCGTCGATAGTTTTACGGCGATAGAGCCGCTTTTCTCTATCCGCTCCGGCCGGAGCCCGGCCCTGCTCGTATCAAGGGGCCGCTTGATAAATCTAGTTCTGCCCTGAGTAAGCGAGCCACTGTGTACCTGCTAGACGGTGAATTCTGGGTGATGGAGCGGGAAAAGTTGGCGGCAAAAAGCACCGTACGGGATCCTCGGCTCAAGAGACGTGGGATGGTTTTTGCGACGGGGCTGCGCCTCTGCTGACCGCGAACGAGATTATCGTGGTATCGAATTCGGCACGGAAATTGCCGGGAGAAATTTATCGCCGGCGCGGCCAAGAAAAATGATCCTCTCTGTCGAACGTTAACGTGTAAAACCGCAGCGGAATCGACCTTAGTCATTGCACGGCGCGAGGGGGGCTAAAAGCGGGTGGTGGGCAATTTCATCGAGCCTACCGTTCAGCAACGCCCCTCGTGTTCATCGTGGTCCGAATAATGTAATTCGCCAGCCACAAACGTAATGAATCTCCGTTTCAGAGATTGGTGCGCGTTAAGATATCGCAGGAGCGGCCTGATGTTTTGCTCGTCAGCTGTACCTATAACTAAATTAACGGTCCGGGGAATGGGACTTCTGAACGCTGAGAGATTCTTCTGAGAAGAGAAGAGGCGCGAAGGTTCTTTCGCTTTATTGAACCAAAAAATGTATTATATATTTTTTTAATTAAAGTATCTTCCTTGGCTGTCTATAGTCTTTTGCCATTGCTTGGTGAAAGTACAAGTAGGTATAGCAAAAACAGACGCTCCCGTATATTTATTTATGGAAGTTGATTATGGTAGTTTGGTGTATTCAGAGGGAATAGGAAAGTGTGCCACACCTCTTGTTTCGATTAACTTTGACATACCTGGGTGGCTGACACCCAGAAGAATTTTTGAACCACTGCAATTTTCATCTAAAGAATCCAATCGTTATGAAAAAAATCGCGGGTCAATTTCAAGGTCTCTAGAATGTATTCCAGTTGTGTTTTGATTGAAATTTTATCACGGTTTTTGTAAACAAATTCTAGATTTCCATATGTGGAGAAAAAGCGAAGGAAATCTTTAAAAAAACTTTTACAAATTTCAATAGTAGAAGCTATAAATCTACGGAGCTGTAAGTCAGCTTTGGAAAAAAGATATTTATTTTGCATATGGAAGGTACAGATCGTCAAAATCAGCTTATAGGTGGCTCACACCCAGCATGTCAACGATGGGTTAATTTCGTTTGAGAAAATATATTAATTTATATTTATTTTTATATTTTTGTATTATAATATCTTTGGAAGATACTGCCTATTAAGTGTCATCCATCCAAGACACCATCTTACCAACATAACCTTACTAAACCTTTTTCCAAGCCACAAAATCGTTTTTAAAAACTAAAACGTGCATACAATTTCAAAAGCATCGCAACTTTTTCGCCCTTAAAGACAGATAGCTACGGTTTTTTTGCCGGAGGAATTCATATTCGCTAAGCCCTGGAAACCGGCCAGCAGACGGTGTAAAAACGTCCACTCGTAAACGATGAATAATCAATGGACTAATTGTAAAAGCATCCGCTACAAAATAGTTCGTTTAAACGGCACCGAAAGCCGTGAAAATGGCCGCGGTGAGGGAGGCAATAGCAATTCCATTATTCCATAGTCGAAAACGGGTCTACTGAATCATAAACAAAGCCCATCCATATTCATGCATGGAAATAGATTTAGTTATGTCGAGCAACGTATGCCCGGCTACGTGAGAAAATTACGAATATTTCCATAAAGCTTTCTTGGCTGGCGGATATAGCGAGGCACGTAGGCCGGAAGCGCATTCCGAGCGGAAAACATCGGGACGTAATCGCATGCGTCGCCCCTGCGCTTAACTTAATCTCGCGGCGCGCACGCGAGCACCTCTCTGTTTGATGGAGATCCCCGAAGTTGGTCGCCTTACTCGTATTTTCCAATCATACTAACGAGGAACGAAGCTTCGCGGACCTGAATACCCCGCACCCGATGGCATTCTCGTTTAACGTCTGCACGGACGCGAGGGATAATTTTTTTAGAGGCTTTTACTTCTCTTAATTCCTTTTTGTTAAGGGCTAAGGACCCTGTGTCGACTCCTGCAGTATTTTACATTAAGCAACTCATCGTCAGATATTCGACAGTTAATCGACGTAGCTGAGACCTGTGATATATTTAATTAAACACAATTTTCTCCTGCAAACATAGTACTTCCACGAAATACCGCCAGTATAACGCGACGGAATGATGTATGTAGCGAGGTATACACAGTTTCCTTAAAAGAACGGCGCAGCTATGCTTTGCAAGTACTTTGCGGCACCTCCAGAGAAAGTAACACCATAGGAAGTAAAGCATCATCACCAGCCGCAGTGGGAATCTGCCTCGTTCGAACCACTTAATTCACCCCCGTGTATATTCTGCATTCTATGCTCACTTCGTCCCTATGATTTTCAACCTCCTAGCCGCGGGGGCTCCGAAGGAAGCTTCCCACCTGATGCGTTCTCAGAACGAGACGCCAGCGGCCAGTCACTCGAGCGGCAAAAATTTAGGAGGCCGTCCACCCGGACGGGGAAATTACTCAGACCGGGCTGAACTGTGCGCCGCTGAATTTCCAGCAACTGTAACATGTAACAGGAAACCAAGAGAGACTGGAGCGAACACGGAACGAGCAAGATAGGTGGAGGACTAAGCTACCTCTAATGTCGATCCCTATCTATGTGCAGGCGGTTGCCTGGTGGCGCAACTACGGCGCAACTAATATCTTGTCCAGCGCAAAACCGGAATACTGCCGGGGATTACAACTTGTATTAATTACGGGCGACATTACGCCGGTCAGATTAGAAATCGAAGGAGAGGATAGCGAAGTCGTGGCAGCTTTACACGCTGGGAAATTCCTCCATCAATATGCCGCCGCTCGGAGCCTCCCGCTGCCTCCTTTAATTACCGGCCAGGCCACTCCGGCCTCCCCAGGCCCTAGAAAAATCGTTTGACCAAAACACGGGCGACATTAAACAATACCGGTTGCTTCCAGCTCGTTACTGAGCCGCCGTTTACGTTTGCCGGGCGAGATCGCCTAACGTCACCTTACAGCGAGGGCGAAGATTACGCAGACATCGATGATGGCGGTTGGACTTGCGTTGGACCAAGCGCCTTATCAAAGAGGTCTGCGGAAGTCGTAGTCCTATTGCAACGAGGGTCCGGGGAACTTTGAGATGTCACCTTCGGCCCCGGGCATTACGCCCGAAGTAATTCGAGAAGCCCTCACATGGAAATACTGCCTTCGCTTGGGCGATGCGCATAGAATTCTCTGTAACTGATGTTCCCATTGATCTCCTATTGGGTGCTACAGTTTCATGTTACCATTCATCTGGTTGCAGCTATGTTCCCTGCCCGGGTGTAGTCCCCTGCACTTGGTCCCTAGGAAATGTCCCAATGGAGGAGTCAGGTGTCTTTATGCGGAAGTTCCTTAAGGACAGATGGGAAGGAATTATTCCATATCGACCCTGTCACACTTTGTGTTCTACATTCCGTGCTTATCTTTCGCTAACTACGTCACAGTCTTCTGTATATGTATACGTTCCCGCTGGCCTCTAAGTAATGCAGAATCAGCAGACGCGTCAAAGAACAAATGCTAATTGAAGGCAACTTGCAGCCGGCACGATACACATCTTACACGTATCAGAGACGTAAGTTGAACGTAATTTGGCTGGGATCCCCTCCGGAAGAGAGAGGGGGGATTATTGATTTAGGGAAAGCTTGCTTCGTTATCCCGCAGCAATTCCTGGAACCCACGGTTTCCCCTTGAGCTCTCTGTTTCCTCTCCGCTGAGCAGAGTCAATTAGAGTCTCGATTTGAGATTTTCAATCTTCAGTCGACGTCTCGCCGTTCCGCGCGGTGGCCGGGCGGAGACAGGGATGAATGCCTCGGTGACGCAACAAAAACAGACAGTTATAAATGAATTTTCACTTCTGCCGGGACCCTATCGAATCTAGCGGGTAATTTCGGGTATATTCTTCCGTTACCTTTCGGAATTCCTCTCGGGGACCGAGCGTGTTATACCGCGACAGCATTCCAATAAGCACGTTCGCTGTGGGATGCGCTGCTGGATTTCTAATTATCAAGCACAGCTTGAAGGATTAATGAACTGAACTGACATCGGAAGTTAGGCAACCCGGAAATTCAGAAAATTATGCTACTTTCTGTGCAGGTAGAGTAGTTCATACGTAACACAACCCTATCTTTTGTTGGTGCCATAGTGCTGTTTTTGGGGGTGAAATCACCCCTTCAAAAATGCAGAATTTTTTTCGTAGAATATCTCGAGAACGGTCAGAGATGTCGAAAAGAAGTTTAAACAAAAGTTGCATCTCTTTTTTATATCTACAAAACTGAATAAAAATAATTATCGAATTATGGATATAAAAAAATCGATAATTATTTTCGTTTCGAGTTTTGGTTTTATGTTTCGAATAAACTAGTAGAAGAGACTTTCTTACGAACGGTGCGCCTTTTGTGGATATTTGTACATATACGTCTCGACTGAATTAGTTACCTACATGTATAAAATAAATAAAATAAAATATACAAAATTGAATTTTTCAAAGATAATTTGTTTTTTGTTATCTTATTACTGCAATTTCAGTTTCCAATATACTTTTCATGAAGCATTATTTTACGAGCGTATTGTATACCTAGCGTTTCCAGAGGTGAAAGTAATTTTCATGAAATTTCTCGCAAATCTCTCCGTATTTCGAGACGATTCGCCTCTCGCGGAATGTCCAATCGGGGAAACGCGGCAGACGGTGGAAAATCTACTAGCTGAAGATGGATAAAGTCGATTTTCTCCAGTCAACACAGGTCGACGGTGATTTCAATTTGTGTTGATTTTTGACAACGCAAACAGACCTCAGTCTTTTTCACGTTTCCCTGCTTTATTTGTCCGCCGTCGCGCCCCCGAAGCCTCGGTTCATTTAACTTCCATGTCCAAGGCTGTGTGCAGTGTTACTTGCAAAATATTTCGTTTACGTTCCTCGCGGCTTTCAGGCGTGGGCCGCGTTTTATGACGGAAGACACGCCTCGGTGTTATAATATTCTCAGAAAAAAATAATAATAAGAATAAAAAAGGCACGAAGTGTCTCGACGAAAACTGGGAAATCCGATTAAACTTCACTAATATATTTATCAAGTAAGTTCGTCAGTACTTGCCCGTAATCGGAGCGTGAATTAATGGTCAGTAAAAGAGTTTTATTAGATTTCAGTATGCGTAGTTTGATAATTGCTGGAAAATGTTACTTTTAAGAAGGTCATTATAAATCGTTGCAAAAGGCTTAAATTAAAATTGATGCGAAATTCAGCTTAGGTGTATATTAAATTTTATGTTTGAATTTATAAGCTGCAATTGAATTAGTTTGTATAATGCAGTGACGAGATTAATCTGTATCAAATAATAATATATTTCATACTTTGAATCTGTTAAATTAGTCATTGCTCCAACTATTGTTAAATAGCAAGTTCCTTCTATCTGGAATTAATAAATTTCGTAAAACTGTTACAAATATTAATATAGCAAGTAAAAACGACTACATTTTTTTAAAAACAAGCATCAACTTGGTATAATCAAAATAATTTAAAACAACATAATTTTCCATCACAGTAAGAGGGTACAGTAAAATTATTAATTTTTACTCATCAGATACTATTAAATGTATTCTATCGACATTAGACACATATTAATTGTTGTTAATATTTTTGTTGCAGGTGAGTGCTCGATCAATTCAAATAAGGTCCCATGGGGAATCGAAGATATCGGAAACACGTAAGCTTCTTCGAGTTTCACTAACAGCATGTAATTTGCAAGATATTCTCGCGTGTACTACAACTACGTGTACTAAATAAGCTGTACATGTTTTTGCATCTTAAAACATCGTAAGAAACAGGGGGCAAAGCGTGGAGAAAATTCATCGTCGTTTCACTTCTCGCCTTGAAGGCGAAAAACAGTAGGTACAACAGATAAGAAACATTTATGAGGGGCTTGTTTTTTTATGCTCACGTTCAGCAGATACATTGTGCCAGGCAATTGAGACTTATTGAAAACGCATTTATGTTTCGTGAGCTGCGAAGCATGTAGTCTTTACTGTTTTGCTGATCGTCGTAAAAGAAATGACTCGCCTACGTTTATTAACGAGCATACCTGCAAAAATCATTTAATAAAGAAATACCAATTGGGCCAAGTTATGCAGAAAGCTGCCAATCCTCAGTGATCTGAAATTGAGTAAATTTAGTTTGAAGTTTTTAATTGCTAATGAAAAATAGCTTTATTTTTATTAGTATATTTTATTTCTTGTTATTGTTTTAGAATGTTTTTTACTGGATTGTTTAACAGTGAGTAGTATAATTAATATTATTTTAAACTTTCAAATGCATTATGGCTTGGTAGGTTTAATAACTGTATAATGTAAAAGTTGTTCTATGGGTTGGTAATTTTTTGCAAAATAAATATCACAGAATTATGGGATCTTTACTGTGTTCAACTAATTTTTTGTCATTTTGAGGGTTGATAGGTTTCTGCGTAACTTGGTTCAATTTATATTCGTACGACTAAATATGACGTAATAACATAAACAAGTGTAAAGAGGTTTTGTAACTTGAACAATTTCTTCTTGATTGTGGAATTATCATTAGAGTACGATATACCATACATTTGCTTCTAATATTCCTCGGAAATTTCAGTATACAAGTTCATTTTAATGGTTTTCTTTTGACGAGGGCAAATTACGGGCAATTAATCTGTTCTTAATTATTCTACAGAAAGTTGCATTACTGGAAATGTTAAAATTACTTTCCTCTCTGAAAAACTTGAGATCAGTCTGACCTATCTCGGTAGAACGATATTATTCTATCCTGTTGGTATTACTGGGAGGGCAGGGAAATATTCTCATTGACATTTGAGAGCTATATAACATGGTAAACGTATGACATATGTACGTAGCTTGATTCGATAATAGTAGATTCGCGACGCATGAGACACAGTAATGTGTGCAAGACAAATTCAAACAGCAAACTAACTTCCCATGGTAAACTTGACATCGACGTTCTCCCAGTTTGAACGTGCCCAATGTAGGTAGTTACCTGGATGCTAGTCTTTGAAGGGAAAAGTGTATTCGAAGCTGTTATCATTGCAACTGCTCGGCGGTTGGGAACTGATTAACTGATCAACACATTTTAAGTGAAGGTACTGATCGTGTTATAGGGTTAAACCCACATTCGAAAGGAGTTATTTTTTCCCTCCAATTTTATAAATGATTTTTGTTAGTAAAAAATTTAATATAATAACTAATGTTGGAATAATAACAAAAATATAATTATTATAGATCTTTCTTTAAAAATTTGAATTGGAAACTAAGTATATTAATTTATACTATATATATAGTAACTTCATCAACAGATTGTAATATATAAAAATAATCAAATAATGTCTACCAAATGTCAATATCATGAGGCGGAAATGATTTTTATTTAATCGTGAAAAGCAGGTTATTAAAGATATAAGTCCAAGTACTGGCATTGAAATTATAATGGGTAAACTTTTTTGCTTCAGAACTTGTGAAAAAATCACTTCACAAGTTGTGTCTTTGCGTTGAGTGACGTTTTTACATCACCACACAAATTTGGTAGCGGACTTTCGTAAAAAATTTATCAGCGATCGTGATTTCAGTCCCTCTCCCCGCAAACAAGAAACATCTCCCTAGGACCTTTTTTGGTCATTTCCTAACAGTTCTCGAGAAACTATGGTGTTTCGTTTCAACGATGGCCCGTACGATATTATGAGCGGTAAAAATGACTACGGAAATGTGGAAGCGGTAGATCGCCCACGACCAAATGACACACCTGCGCTGATGAGATCATCGATAAACTTGCAGGCTGAAAGGAACATTCGGTTCGGAGCGGGCACGAGATGAGATCGGTAAAAAAAGAAGCATAAAAAATGGAGGAGGGAACGACACCAGCAAGAATCGCAATAAAATCCCATGTCTAGATAATCACGCGAACTCGTACGTTCTGAGTGGGTCTGTTGCAAAGAAGACAAATAAAAGAGTCGTAGAAAGGTGAAAGCTGAAAATTTCCTCTCCAGCTGGAATTTTTCTTTCCCGGCTGGATTTCTTACAGGTGGAGAGAAATCCTTGCGTATCAAAAATGGAAATAGAAGTAGACCACCGGGAGGATTCACAACTTCTTCCCCCGCTATGTTCCTTTTACTTCTTTCTGCACTCTCGCTAGCTTTAACTACTATGGCGGGTAAAGTGTAAGCGGAGGAGCGAAGGGCGAAATAAAGTAGCGAGTATGGGGGAGCATTCGCTCTTAATTGATCACGTGTTTACTTCTGAAACTCCTGTTCCTGACACGCGTTCCTCGCTGATGGCGTTGAACTTTAAAATATGGATTCTCTGCTTAATAAAAACGCATTAAATAAATGCTGGTGATTTATGGCGTGGTATTCTTCGGAGTGGGAATTCATTCTCCATTACAAAACAGCTGAAGCGCTGATATTACTCATTATTGTCAAAGGAATTCAATTAGAATTATTGATATTCAACATGCTTGGTGCTTGGATGAGAATTTTACAAAACTCTGCTAACTAATTTCCAAAGACTCTTGCTTTATTATTATTGCAATTATAAGGTCTACTAGAGATGTGTTTCTCAGTGAGCAACCATTAGAAAGAGAAGCAAATTAGGACTTTACTTGTGAAGAGACTTCATTCGCCTTCGCTTCTACCCACATGATTAAGAAAACATTCTTCGCCGTTCGCCTCCGTTTCCCTATTCTCTTTCCAGCATGAAGAATATTCTCCAGATACTGCTTCGCAGTCCCCACACAAGTTCACATTTCTTTATCCGGCGCATCACTCCGGCAACTATCCCGGAGCACAAAGATGGATGACTTACGTGGCGTGCGGCACCGTATTGCCCGATAGCTTTTCACCCTTACGTAAACTCGAATTGAATGCAACAAAGGACAGGGTCAGTCGTGAGCGTTCGAGAGAAGTCCGGAGATAGCCGTACAGGAGACGTCGAGGCGCAAAAGAGGTACCGAGTGAGTCTCCGAGCCAGGAGCCAGGGATTGCATGTCACGACCTATAATACCGTGTAACACTTGCTTGTCAAACAATCTAATCGCTCGCTATTATCATACAACACAAGTCACCGGCGATATAAGACAACCGGGAAGATCGGAACCTGTAAATCGCGGGGAGGTCGCCAGCGTGTTAGATGTAACGGGCCTCTCTTTATTTAGGACACGGTATGTAGCATTGCGGGATGCCCCCTTCGCGTGCCTCCGCTGTCACATTGCCCCCCCCCCCCCCCCCCACCCTCCCGGCGAGCGGGGTAGGAGAAAATAGGACTGCAGGCACCTGCATTCATTATCGAGCAATCGGCAGAAAGAAGGGCCGAGTGTCGACTAAACACGTGCTTAGATCCAGTGGAATCGATAGCAGCTAAGAAGAAGCTCGGGCAATACCTCTTGCCCGTGTCTCTTATCCGCCGTTGGGCCTCTCCTCCCGTCTCTCTCGTTTGCGCGCGTCGATGGTGACAAAGGAGGCAGCTGAACTTGGCTGGGATACCTACGCAGAGCATGTACTGCAGCCGGTGAGCATGGTCCAAGGAGATTAGAAAGTTAGCAACTGTGTACAGGTACGTGTCTGTGCTCGTCTAATACGCTGGAGAACAAGCGGGTATCATTAACACAACCGCTGTGTCGCCTCCTCGCCCTGGGTCCACCTTTTTCCCGTGCCCTCCGTTCCTGAGCCAGTCGGGCTCGACGGCAGTACGTAGTACTGCACACGGCGGGCGCAGACTGCAGCGGAGGAACACGGTCAGACAGGGTTAGGGGGTTACCAATTGGGTTCACGTACGGCACGGTCGGGCGACGCGCATATCGATACCCGGCCACGGTCGTGAGGCGAAGTGAAAAGGGAATAGACAAAAGCCGTGGAAGAGACGTTGAGATGTAAGGGAGATCTCAGGAAAGCGGGCAAGGAACGGGGCCCGGGGGGGGTTGGCAGGCCACGACCTGGACCGGCCGGTCATAGAACGGATGCAAGCCACCGGCCGACCGACTCTCCCACATACATTAGGAAGTTTCTCCTAACTTTTAGCCATGGCAGCTGAACCGTGACAGCTAGCATGGTGGCACAGAATCGGATAACCAAGCTAGCCTCCTCCCTCGTCTCCCTCCTCCCCCGCCCTTTCTCGCTCGTTAAACCTTTCTCCCTATTTCTCAACCCTTTTCTCTACCCTTACGCGGTCTCCCTTTCGATCCGCGTCCCTCCTCTCGTCCCCTAGCTGTCCTTTGTTCGCGGCCCCTCGCCCCGCGATACCTTTCCCCGTAAGTAACGAAACTATCGAGTTATTCACGATCGGGCCGCAGAAATAGCAAGGGAAGCGGAAGAAGAAGGTGGGGGGCGGATACTGAGAGATAAGTTGGGAAGGGAGAGACGAGGAGATCCGGTAATCTTCAGAGGTACCAGTACGACGGACCCCGGGATGCTCTGGAGAGTCAAGAACCTCGATAGGAGTGCCCGCGGCCGTTGCCACAATATTTTGCTTGATTACTATCGCAGGAAAAGCTGCTCGACCGACCTGACCGAGGCCAGATAGCTGGGGAGGTGGGCGAATACGCCTCTGTTCCTCTTTCTCTCCGCCCCCCCCCCGGTCCCTCTTCGCCCCTCTTCTGGCGCCCCTCGTTAGTATGCTAATTTATCGAGGCATTAAATTTTCGCGCCCGGCCTTTGATACAGCCCGGAATTTATGTTCTATATTTCAGACTCAAAGTAGATTACCGATTAGCGCGGATGTACCGCTCTCTCTACCCTTTTCGCCCTATGTATCACGCGTTCTCCATCCTCATCCGACTCGTTCCTCTGTTCCGCGGGCGATCCATATCCGCCGTATTACTGTTTAACCGAGCTCGCGGGCCCCGTCAGCCGTGACTAAAATCTCATAAACCAGTCTTTGTTAATACGTTAATCTTTTTCGCGCGATGATCGCCCGCCTGCCGCGACACATTAATGGCCACCGCGCGCGGAATCATTGGCCCTCCGTTTCCGGTGCGTCCCGCTCCCGCGGTATGCCCATTGGCAGCGGGCTAATGGATATCCGCGGGATCACCGAGGCGTCGTAAAACGTCCATCAAGCGAGAGGGACGTTTATCAGTCAAGCAACTGTTACCCCGGCGATCGCGAGCCTCGAAATCAGGCGTGCCCGGGCAAACTGAAATTTATGTCCCGATCCGCCCGCGGACAAAAGGGACGGGACCTTAACGCGCGCCGCAACGGCCCCGGTTACGCGAGCGTACGAAAGCAGCGTGTAATGAGCAATAAGCATTCACCCGCGAGGCATCCCTTGCGCTCTCCCCGCGATCGAAGAACATCGACGCACCGCCAAGATATACGACTTGGGTTCTACGTCAAAGCCGAGGATACCGGGGGTGGTAGACGAAGGTAGCCAGAATTCTTCTCGCATCCTCTCTCATTTTACGCCACGCTGGCCTTTCGGAATTTCCCTACGTCATATCAGGCCCTGGCACGCACGTTAATCACTCCGATATTAGCGTAACTTCCAAAGCGTATAAAACGTTGGGACGTAATTTAATATTATTATATTACCAGCACACTGGCGGCCGCGTTAAAGCGCCGAGCCACATCAGCCAGGAATCTTTAAAATTAGATTTCCCCCTCACCGTTCCATTACTACTACCCCCCCCACGCGCCCCCAGCCCCTATTAACCGACGCTGAACGGGTTTTCCATAATCACGCCCGTGAACAATGTGTTGCCTAATTACGATTCATACACCCCCATCGAGCGTTTCCCCAACACGAAATTTCATTTCATCGATTTCGTCGGGAGCGGAGTCGGCCATAGCCGGGGCACCTCCCTCGTCTCGTCTCGGGAACGATGAAGGTTCGTCCGCTGCAGCAGCGCGTGTATAATAGCGGATCTGGCGCACGGTCTGGGGCGGAGTGGGATCGTAGATTCGACGAGTAACTAGCGCGCAGCTGGCGAGCCTTGCAAATTCACGATATTCGCGAATCGACGGAAGTTACCACGTACGTTCGGGAGGCACGGGGGGTGGTTTAGGGGGCACTTTGAACCAACGTGGGGCGAGGCTCTTGCCAAGCCCAGGCCAAGCTTCCTCTTCCATTCGCCTCACGGTGAGGTTATTTCGGAATGGGAAAATTATTTCCCTCGGCATTCAGGAAGCCCTGACGGGAGAAACACCAAGGCTGATCCCGACGCCACGTATTTCCTGTACGTTTTAAATGTACCACGTGATCGGGCTCGACGATATGCACTCCAGCCCGCGTCTGCCAAGTAGACCGTCTGCCGTACGCGGCTGGGGAGCTACTTCTGCAATTCCCTGTATATTGATTTTAGCGCAACTTCTCTGTATTTGAAGATTAAACAGGGGATACTTGCTCGAGTACCTATTTCCGCGTCTCGCAGGTGTGATGATTTCGACGCATCCCTCGGCTCTGCTTCTATACGTACGGATACCTGTGTTCAATCATTGGATACGTGTTCGTTGTATAACCAGAGCTGTGTTGACTGGTATCGCCACTAGGCAGCCTGCGTGTAAAGCTTTGTTGCTACCACATATGTATCTTCGCAGACTGAGGAAGCTAAAGAGAGCCTGCATTGTGTTGGGTTAATAGTGAAATAGATGTATATTCTTGACTTCTTTACAATAGAGGTGTACGGATAACGTGTCTCGCTACTCGGCTCGACGCAGACTGCCTCGGCCGCGCAGTTCCCCCGGCCAACCGCCTAGCAACACTTCTCTGGCAACGCTGTGTCTGCCGCGACCCGGGCCTACTACAATTGTAAACCAATGCTCAAGCTATTTTCGCTTATGCACCTTTCCTCCGCATCGATGTTTATTAAGAGCAATGTTTAAAGAGCCATCCTCCGCACGGACCAGTCTGCCCAGGTGTCTAATACGTCGGTACCCGCCTCGCTGAATATCCCCAACTGTAAAGCTCTCGGCACGTGTCAGACAACACCGTACACGCGCACGTATGTAAACCGTGGCCCCGAGTTCTTGAAATCCAATCGTCTCCATTATTAATCTCCACTCGACACACGGCGCGGCTACGTTTCAGATTTTGCAACGGCAAGTGACGATCAATTTCGCACGCCCGTGGCCGCGACGCTCGCGTCTGCTTTACGAGTTTCGCGTGCACGGGATACGCCGACTATTTATCGAGCACTGCCTACATCGAATGTCCGAAACTATTGGTCCGACGTGCTCGCCACGCCGACCCCGTGTCGGCTTTCCCTAGTGCCTGCCACGTAACAGGACACCATTTGTAGAATTACATGAATCCAGCCGTTCCTAAGGGGCGCGTGACGGATGGCACCCCGAAGAAAATCAGGAAACGCGGCTCGCGAGCTGCCTGATCGTTCGTTAACACCGCCGGCCGGACAAGGTAAATTGCGAGATTAGAAGCTGGCTAACTGTACACCGAGTTGCCGCGAGTTTTTAAGAGCACGGCGAGATAAAAGGGGGAGGGGGGAGGGGGGGGGGGAGGGAGAGGAGGAGAAGGAGGAGGACAGAAAAAGGAAACGTGAGAAAGTTCTGGCGGAAATCTGGTTTCATCAAAAGTTTCCCTCGTTCGCGCGATTCCGTATATTTGATCGTAAAAAATCATGCCAGTTTCGTAACTCATTTCATTAGCTCGGGATGGTGGGATTCTTTCGAGGGCACTCTCGTTCGGTACACACGGCGCAGCATCCTCATTCCGATGGAGTTCCACGGTAGACCAGGTTCCACGGCTCGTCGCGAGGCTGATCAGTGGATCACGAAGTGGTTAGGTCGGTATCGAGCCCTCCGCCCCCGAAAATATACGATGTGTGGAGGAGGAAGGAGCGGGCGGAGGAAAGAAAGGTAAATAAGAACCTTGGCGAAATAACGGGACCCAGAGGGAAGCTTCGTCTCATCTCCTGTGGCTGTCTCTCTCCTCTTCCTCGTTCCCTCCCCTCCTCCCAGCCCCCCTCGATCTCCTCGCCCCCTCCTCGCCCCCTCCTCGCCCCCTCCTCGCCCCACCCTCCCCCTACCGCCCGGTTGCCCTCCTCCACCTGGCTCAGTATTATATTCCACCCACCGCGAGGAGTCCTATTATCGAGAGCAGTCACGACGTATCGTCCGCGGAAGAGAGGCTCAAGACAGATCGTAACGTATTTCACTTTCTTCCCGAAGGGCTCCACCGGTCTCCTTCCTCGGCGACCCCATCTCCTCCGTGCCTCGTCCCGTCCTCTTTTCGCCCCGTCGTCGCGTTCTTTCTCGCCGGATGATGCATGCAGAGGCAGATATATGGGGGGGCTCTCGTTCACCTTTCAAGCTCGCAGCACGGAGAGCGCGCCGGCTAATCGAACACGGAAAATCGCGATCGCGTTACCCCACGTTGTTCCACGGGCCCCGTGTACGTGGCGCAGCGCCGCCAACTTCCTTCCTCCTTTTTAAACGAGCCTCCGTGTTGCCAGGAACGTGTGAAACACGGCCGAGCGTGCGCGCCGTGGACCCCGGCCCAGCGAAGGGGAGCTGCCGGGTGCGACGCCGGAGAAATTTCTGCTCCCCGGGCGTGCAACGGTAACAGGATGCGCGCCGCGCGGATTCGGGAGGCGCGCCCGGGCAAATAAAAATGCGCGATTTCGCCGAGCGGGCTCGTGGAGGCGGCGTCGCTCGTTCGCGGCAGTTCTTGGCTACGGATTGTGTACACCTTGATGCTGGATTGGCAGTTGCCCAAAGCTCCTCTCTGCTCTCCGCTCCTGCCAGCGTAACCGCGGGAATTTTTGCCTGATTAACGATATAGGTTTCGGTATTTTTCGGCAACCTGGCCGTATCAAGGCTCGCCCCGCTCTGGCTCTAGCTTGCCCGTACGTCGTTCGCGATCGTCCCCTTGGAACTACCCAACGGCGGATGGTTATGATCGGCCGGCACCGGGGGGATTCATTTATTTAGGTCTACCGCGGGCCAAGATTTATGCGATAGCTTCGCGATCGGACTCTCTCGGACGGCGAAACGTATTCCGATGCAACGTGCGCGTTTTCTCCAATGGAACACCCTTCTGAATCACCTCGACGTAACTTCCTACGACCTGGCCAAGATCCTGTCTGCTTGGCTGCTTCGTAATTACAGGGCGGTGTAATTGGATCGGTAGAGACGTACTTCTTCTAATAACATATTTCTAATCTTCTTTGTATCGCGAAGTCTTTAGTGACTCGCCTACCCTAACGGTTCAACCACTTCTGTTTCGTGTACTTAACATGGCCGCGGTTATCATCGCCGGCAGATCTTTGCGCGTGGAGTTCAGAGTAGCGTCAGTTTGAAGCGGGTTTGCAGTATATTTTTTGCTTATTTCTTGCGTACAAGTCACTTTCTATTTGAGATAGGCAAATGCTTGATTAGTTTCTATACGCAATTTTATATGCAAAAGACGCTGATCAGCGTGCGCGGGATTTATGATTATTGGTATTACGTCAGCGCGTTGAAGCATGCTTTAAAGCAGCGTGTAAGACCGTTTAATTTCCTCAAGCATCGATTCCATTACGGAAACACGTATCCTGCTTGTGAAGGATCAAGATATGGCTACACTGTGGAAGAAGGGTTAAAGACGCGAACCTCCATCCACCGAGTCAAGGAAGATTCATTCATCTGACTCAACTCTGTTGGATTTTTTGGTAGGACTTATTTAAACAACCATATTCATCAAGAATACATATTCAACGTAAGTTGCTGGCGTTTTACTTTGAGAATGAATCTTCTAGTTTCTCTTAACAAGATTCGACAGTTTAGATTTTTGCAAAAGAACAATTATTTATACAATTTTTTTACAAAATATTTAGAGCAAAACCAATGCAGTTGGGAGAGAAGTAAAAGTTCCCAGGCCTGACAGATTTGTTCACAAAAATGATAGATGCGAATATGTTGCAAAAGAAAATTCTGTGCATAACTCTCTGTCGACGCGTTACTCGTTTTACCTGTGATACTGAGAATTCTCCATTTCCCAGTCCCTTCAATGTGCTCGCGAGAACTATACCAGAGTATCCTCTAGTAATATCATAGCTCGCTCGCTTATTAGGACGTCTTTATTGTGGGAGAGCCCTTTCTAATGCGCATATCTCTCGGCAAGCCCGTGATGTACCCCTTTGCACACTCGCCAGCGCTGATAATTATATGTTAATAGTGTATGTTCTATTACAACCGTGAGCGCACGTTAGCAAGCTAGATAAAGGGTCGCGGAAAGAACAATGCCGCACCGGGGCCGTCCAGGCCTTGTTTGCACAGTCAGCGCGACATTCTTCGCAAAAGAATGGAGCATGACATACTAAATAGTAGTCATCGTTGAAAACGATTCTCCGCCTGCAATTGTAACCGTCAGTTCTACGGCGAGTGGTTAAAAAGCCGGTCATGCTTTCCATCGTTAAAACGGACTTTATTTTCCTTTCCCATCTATCCTTGCCTCCCATTTCTAGCCCAACGTTCGCCAAGTTTTTGCGTAACCCTGTCAGGCAGCTGTTACACGCCCCCCCGACGAGAATTAATCCCACTCGCACTTTAATCGCGTAAGGATATATTGAAGACGAGAAAATTACTTGGAACGTTTGCGGTGCTCACCGTCCGCTGGAATTTCGCAGCACGCCCTCACAATGCTCGTCCCGATTCCGCCTCATTCCCCGCCGCCCAGCCGCGAACATCCCCGGCGATGCTCTCGAAATTTCGAGTCAACGTAACTTCGCGAGAGCGTTAAAGCGTTAAAGTTTCGCGATCGCCCGCTGTTTCATCCACGTTAACCGAGTGGCATACCTGCGATGCACAGCTTCGACGTCGGAATAGATGAACCTAAAGCTAACACGTTCTTCATAACCATCTACCCAAACACCGCCACCGACGGAACGGATAGAACAACAGAGCGGATGAGTCTGACGCGGAAATGTTCAGAATATTTCACACTCGGATCGTCTCACAGAGATTTTGTCCAATGGAGGTGGTAGAATTATATAATATCTGCCCAATGATCTGCCGTCAGCGATCAATCAGGATAACATAAAGAACGTCGAGAGGAGGAGACTAATTGCTTTGCATTAAACACAACGAGCGTGGCGCCCGTCGCGATGAAATCCTCGCGCGACAATGGTGGCCTGGGGAGCACGTAATTTACGGATTATTATACCCAGCGAGTTCATGGGTGTCATCGTTGCGGTCCAGGGTCTCGTCATCGTCGTGGCCCCAGCTGGTAGCCGGTATTGACCTTCGTCGTCAACGTTCACCGCAGATTGTCGCTATTGATCGGCCCACGAGGCAAAGAGTAAACTCGGTGGGCAGTTTTGCTAGTAATATTCTGCCGGCTAACCACGGTACAGTGGACGTTTGCCCCTCCCGCCCTCCTCGCCAGGCAGCGTGCCCCTTTCGAAAACCGTGGCCGCGGGATTTATGGTGGTCAATAGCAAGAGTGAATGTTTCTGTAACCTGCTGTTAGCTACGCGAACATGTGCCTGTACGTGCAAGTTGCACATGACCCTCTACAAATGCAGGTGTACGCAGCATTTCATTATGTCCCTGATAGGTTATCATCTCTTAACTCTCACCATAGGTATTACGAAGGGTATTTACCTCTGGGCCGACATGGACGAGCAACATTGTTGCGCGTATGCTTCTGCGGGAAATAAGCAAATGCATCGTTCATGCCGGGGTTCGGACTTCCATGACGGTTCGAGGTTATGTTAGCGGTGGCCGTCAGCGACAGCCGCGCCCCCCCCAGCTTTATACTTCGCTAGCTGCACCTTCTGCATTTCCTACTTCCTTATCGTGACAGCCTAGTTATCTACCCAGAACGTAACGTCTAAGCAGCGGCCACGATAATATTAACCCTTTGCAGTCGGGGGGCAATTCTCGGTCGCCACGTAATTTAGCGGAGCGACTTGAGTGGCGACTGACAAGGGAACACCGCGAACTAGCGCTCACCGATTGGAAGGCAACTTTGTGGGTTTATAGAGTGACCGAAGGCAAGAGCAACGGTATGTGTCATTCGTGCCCAGTCGCCCACTAAGGGTGAGAAAACTAACCTCAAAGTCAAATAGGCATTCCCACTTTTTCGCATGTAACGCCTAAAGTACAAGAGATAGAAGAGAAATTTTCAAACAAAAGTTTAATAGTACAATAAGGGCTGAAAACTTGCGTTAACAAAGTTTTGAAAAAAGTTTGAAAAACAAATTACCCGACGAAAAAAACTTTTTTTGAAAATTTCGTTCGCGCAAGTTTGCAGCGCTCAGTGCACCATTGAACTTTGGTTCGAAGCATTCTTTTCTGTCTGTCGTAGTTTGGGAGTTATACGCGAAAAAGTGGGAGTGCCTATTTGACTTTGAGGTTAGTTTTCACCGCCACGCGGTGTTCTCTTGCGAGAAGCGACGGTTACAAGTTACTACGGGTATCTACCCTCACCTTGTGTATAATCCCCTCATAACACTACATTATTTTAAACATTATTTTACAGTCTGTTTCCTAGTGTCAAAGGAATGTAGTCAGGTGATAGCGACGAGGGTTAATTCACGACTGGAACCCACGATATCCTTTAGATTTTCGTTGGTTATCGTCGAGAGCTATCGAACAACCCCCTACATCTGAGACCCGTTACGTAATAAGGATCTATGGATGAGACTGTGCTTGCAAGTAGATAGAAGTCGACCGATGGGTATGGGGGTTCGTAAGTGTAAACTGGGGAGTTGCAGCATCTGCGTTGCGTAACTCCAGTCGAGCGGTGGGAAAAGTTGGCGAGGGTGAAAGAGAGAGGGACGAAAACATCGGGGGTCGGATAAGATGGGCAGAGGGGGTGCGGAACGAGCGCACCGTTTCATTTGTTTGGTGTTCCTCGGGGGTATTAGAGAACGTGCCGACGGTACGTGGTATCCATGTAGACACCACCTAATAGAAGCAAAGCAATCTGATGAAACCAATAAGCGTGAAGGAATGCGAGTGCCTTCCCTCCTCGCCTTCCTTTTCTCGCCTCCGCCAGGCCGTTACGTCTGTCTCTTCCTTACCCCGCAGCTCCCTAGGTCCCTTTCATTTCGATCTTGGAAGACCGAGCATCCATCTGAACTGAGCAAACTCTGACTAGACGAAGGTATCGGGGAATGAAGATGACTGCGGGCCTCGCGTTACCATCGGCGAGACTTTGGAACGGAAATTTTGGACACGCTCTTCCGTAATTCGAACTTGTCAAGATGAGGCCCCGAATCAGGCTGGATTTCCACGAGACTTGCCGGATAATATGCCAATAAAGAGTTCCTACGTGGAGTTATCGTTTGCAGAGTCAAAGAGCTTCGAAGAAGCAAATAACCTCCTGTTTCGTAATATACGGTAGAAAATTACGCAGCCTCTTCCCGTTTCACGATTCTCGCGCACTGGGGGCAATAAAAGGTAAACGCCGGCGCCCCCGCCTCCATCCCCTTTGGATTATTTTCTCGTCTCGTTGCAATAAAGGAGCCTTCTGCTGTTTGATCGTATCGAGAGGGAAAACGGGCGAGCTGGAGAACTAAATAAAAGACAGACCCGCTGTATGAGTCTTAAACAATTCCTCCTTGTTTCATTTCGATACAGCAATCTCGGATGAGAGGCTTCCTCGGAATCCTTCTTGAAGCCGCTCTTTCCACTAGCCCCCATTCATTCATTTTATCCCCCGTTTCTCACGGGATACATATGCGGGGGGTGCAAATATCCAGTGTATGCATGATCCACGATGCACTTGTCCATGTGTAAATGAGATGACTGTGAATAAACTGCTACCGATTTTATCATCCATCTACCGCGGTGGAAATAGATTATTCATGTTCGCGTGAAAATCAGTCGAAGTGTCTCGGCAGCTTCTCTGTCAGATTGAAAAGAAAATGGATTTTCAAGGAACGCAGCCGGAGAAAGTTTAGCGCGTGCTAACGATCGTTAGCGATGAGGCTCGAAAACAGGGAAGCAATTTTCGGTACGAGCGTGGAGCCGATAGACGATCAAAGAGCCTCCCACGGGCGGTGAACGGAACAGGTTTTTAGGAATTCTAAGACCACGTTGTGTTCCGCTGCTCCTCGGCATGTATCATCGGTGGGTAGCAATTTACGATTGATGAAACATACCACATGTTAATGAAGCCGCGTGCCTTTCTCGCGAGAGAAAAAGGGGAGGCTGCATGCGTCGTTCGCGTCTCAGTTCGGAATTCCACGCGGAAGCAATCGAGATCAGGCCTCGATAGGATTATTCGACGCGGTGATCATATAGATCTGCTCATTAGGTCCGCCAGGGGAGTTTCAGCAAACTAACGTCCACGCGCCATCAGCGGCTAGCTCTAATTGGCTGACGGGGCGGCGGTCGTCGGATTAGGAATTCTTCACTTTCGTTCGCGGCGCTCGGGAGCATTCCACTGGCGACCAGCCGATCGCCGTGACGTTTATCCTAATGGCGTCTAACGACGCGAGTCACCGCGGGCTTTCGGAAATTCCCGGGCGCGCTTTGATCGCGTTAAAATCGGATTTGTCGCAGTCCCTTTGCAGCGTGCTGGCAACGGTACACCCAGCTGCAATTTCGTAATACCAGCGTGCGGTGCCGTTCGCGCATTCGGCACGCTACAGTTTCTCCGTGGAACCGTTAGGCGTAAGAGTGTCCCTTCGAGTGACGATGACAGCGGGCGATACGTTCGAGGCAACACACGCCTTTTTTACTTTTAAGCGCGGCGGTCTGCCAGCGGGATCGCGATAGGCTTTTGAGAGTGGAAGGCTTTTATGTCGTCGCAGAGCTTGGTAACTGAGGAGTTGAAATGGTAAATGATGTAACTGCCAGAAGTGACCATTTTCAGTAATTTCTTTTTACTTATGAGCTTTTTACTTTACTCTATCCTTCGACAGCCTTGGAAGCTGAAATAAATTATTGTAGCACTTACTGCGTTTGTCATCATGTTTATTTTGGGGGATTTTCATCCTATTCCACTACGAAAATAATTTCTTATTTCTTAGGAACGTACATCATTTACCATTTCAACTCCCCAATTTATATAGTTATACTATTTTTACTTTTGGTGTGATGTTGATTGTAGAAGATTCTTTGGAAGAATGACGTGACGTTTCTTGTTTCCATTAATGCATTGATCGTTACGAAGATTGTAAAGGGTTTGATGCAGATTTCTCTGCATAAGTGTGGGTAATTATATCATTTCGCGTGTGTGAAAAGCGATATGCTGTAGAAAATCCACGATAAATTATTTAGAAGAAGTTTCGAAATTGTTTCAGCATCGGGGCACTGAGGAATAATTATTTTTAATCACAAAATGTGGGTAATTAACATCGCGACATGTATTAAGTACCTATGAGTGCAAATCATTGAGCTAGTACGATTTGTGTTTTCCAACAGATAGGTTTTTTAAAGGAGCTTTCATCTTTAAGACATAAAATAGTAAAAATCTACTGGCTCTACTAAAGCGTCACGTGCAGAAATATGTAGAACTGTTCTTATTACTTGTCGTTAAAAGAAGTAAATAAAAATTCATGTTTGGGAAAGCTTCTTCGAAGATCTGTTCGTATAAAGAAAAGGGGCAGCATTCCCTTCGACGTAGATAAAAATCAATCTACCTAATTCACTAAGGATAAGGTTTCCGAGTTGGGAGGAGAGTTTGCCTGCCTCTCAGAAGGGTTCTCAAGTTAACCCTTAAATAATCATGATTTCGTTAGTCCTTACGAGTTTGGAATACGAATGAGAGGGAATTCAATTCGCTGGCCTATCAGTCAGTAAATAAAGCATCATTCTTGAGGATCTTCGTAACAGGATTATTTACTGTGCCCCAGAAGTTAATAATATACCCTTTCTGAACATACGCTACTACCATGGCTCTTTATATTAATACAAAATTAATTTTCTTTGAAAATCTTCAATTCAACCTGAGTTTGAATTTTCAGAAAATGTGCATGTTTATTTTCCTTCTCGTCCGACCATTCTTTCTTCTAATCCCTCCTTTTCAGTGACTCCTGTATAGCTTTGTCACGTGTCATTTTATAAGCTCTATTATTACCTATTAGTATTATACATGAAATACTTTGAACAGGGTTCATCGATATAATTACGTTCTTAATGCGCCTTAATTTGTCAAAATTGGTTGTAATTTATAAATGTAAATGCATCATTATTGATTTGCTGGAAAATTTAACGAGCCTTTAATTATAAATGAAGCGTGAAGTTGTATTTAATGAATCAGATGATCATTACGTATAAATGGAAACATAAAATCACGAATTCCTTTCGATGGAATAAAATGCGTTTTCGAAAATGTGATCGCAGATAATTTTTGTATTAAGTTTAAATTAAGCTTCATCACAGTTCTTCAATATAAAGGCGTAGATTGCCCAATTAATTGTTTAAAATGCATGAAATGCATTGGTACATTTATGATACATAAATTTATTCTTAATGACGCGTATTTCCTTCATTCAAAATTCAGCACAAATTTTCTTTGTTCGCTTGAGATGATTTTTCATTTTTCTGATTTATGAAAAAAATAGTACAGGTTACAAGAATAAGCTTCAAGTTTAAATAAACAAAAAGTCGGTTGTTTGTTCAATACAGTACTGGAATTTAGGGCTGTAACGAATATTCGAATAATCTAAGTATTCGAATATTCAAATACCAGAGAATTCGAATAATCTAAGTATTCGTATAATCTAAGTATTCGAATACCAGAGAATTCGAATAATTTAAGTATTCGAATATTCGAATACCAGAGAATTCGAATAATCAAAGTATTCGAATAATCTAAGTATTCGAATACCAGAGAATTCGAATAATTTAAGTATTCGAATATTCGAATACCAGAGAATTCGAATAATTTAAGTATTCGAATATTCGAATACCAGAGAATTCGAATAATATAAGTATTTGAATAATCTAAGTATTCGAATACCAGAGAATTCGAATAATTTAAGTATTCGAATATTCGAATACCAGAGAATTCGAATAATCTAAGTATTCGAATATTCGAATACCAGAGAATTCGAATAATCTAAGTATTCGAATACCAGAGAATTCGAATAATTTATGTATTCGAATATTCGAATACCAGAGAGTTCGAATAATCAGGAGTATTCGAAATTATTCGAAATTATTCGAAATTATTCGAAATTATTCGAAATTATTTGAAATTATTCGATAATTATTCGAAATTATTCGAAATTATTCGAAATTATTCGAATATTCGAATAATTACAGCTCTATACTGGATTAGTAGTAGCCACTAACATTTCCTTTCGTTTGTTTCATTCATAAACTTTCTTAAGTACTATTACTTTTTTACTACTAATATGCTTCAAGAATTGAAGAGTCCTTATAGAAAGCATTGTAAATGCCAGAAATCAAATTCTGTACTATGGTATTATAATTTGCACGTAGAACATTTTCTGATAAATTTTTCAATTAAGAATTGAAAGATTCTTATTCTCAATCGAACATAGATCATCGCACCATGCAAATACTATTGATCTATTTAAAAAGAGAGCGAAAGTAATCGCTGATCAACTTCACCGCACTTCCACGGTCTAAAAGATATTGATTTTTAGAAACAACCCTAGGAAATAAAACGCTTCGAACAAAATACACTGGATTCTAATTTCGAATCGTGGAAAGGACAGAGCCCACCAACCCCTGCGGAAAGCAAATCCGCTGGAGCCGAGAAAAAGGCACCACGTTGTCAAAGCAAGGGCGATCAATCGCGGCCAAAGGAACAATCGTAATAAGCGATAGGACGACAAGATGAAAGAGCAAGAGGCGAAAGGTCAGAGGCGCCCAAGCATCGCCGCAAGAACGGACCGTGGAAAAACATCGTGGACGTCAATTTTCCGCAGAACGTGGCCGACAGTCGGGAAGGACGTCCCGTCAGTTGTGGACAGAACCTCTGGCCGTCTTTTACAACTTTTTAAGAAGTCACAACAAAGTTCGACAGCGAGTTTCGCACAATAGCAGCCAGGGACTCGGTGCTTCCCGATTCCTCGTCCCTTGAGGGGCACCCCGCGCCCATTGTCTTCTCGCGTCGTCCAGCGTCTCGCCGACGCAAATACGAGGATCCCCGACACCCGAGCCCTTTCTACCGATTATCCTAGACAAACTTCGTCGAGGCATGCTCGTTAAATTGTTTTCAGATTACTGTGTAGCCCGTAATTAACTTCGAAACTGGAGGCTGGCATAAAAAGAGGCCGTACAACGAAGCGGACGGATGGAAAAGATATACCAAACTTCGCGCCCATTTCGAGCTTCATCCCCGCGCTTTCTTAATCCAAACTACTTGTCACCTGACGGACACCTTCACGGGCTCCTACCATGCCATTATTCCCGCGCGACGGTTCAGTATCACCAAGGTCCTTTTGTTTCCTGCCAACCGGAAACTCCAGGACTCGAAGGGCTACAGGACCACTACAAGGCTCTCTTTCTCGCCTAGCTAATCTTCCCGATTCCTCAAGTCATCCCTACAACCGTGACGCTCGCAATCGGTAACCTCGAAGCTACGCTTGGCTCGCGAAACGCCCAGCATCGCCGGCCAAGGGTCAAAGGCTCTTCATCCCCTAACCGCTTCCGCAGTCCGGCCAGACCCGGGACGCGGTGTACTCGTTCCCGCCGGATGATCGAGCGCGCCCGGACGGCGAAGGTCCCGCGATGAATCGGCTTGTCTCTCGCGGTTAGCTTCTAAAGAAGCGCTGGACGGTGCACGGTTAGCCGCGACGCACGGCTGCGCCCGCGGTTCATCGGCTATCGTCGAACAGTCCGCCCGGCACCGGGCAATCGAGGCGTCGTTCCCGTCGGCGGACGCGCGCATCCGCCGCGCCAGCCGAGTCTCAACCCCGACGACTTGATGCTGACCGATAATAATATTCCATTACGGGCAGCGGGGGCCGTACATCACTGGTCGTCACGCGGATCGTCTACAACACGATAGCATCTACATGAGGCGTTAATTACGCGCCGTCCTACCGCGTTACACTGCCACTCGAGAGATATCTCGCGAGAGAATGGCAGAGAGGGAGCGGGAACGCCGAGCCGCGGCCTCGATGACCATCTTCTTCTCGCCGACGCCACTCGGCCTTCTCTGGTCTCCTCCGACTCGTTCCCCTCGTTTCTTTCGCCACTATCGAGCCGGTCCTCTCTCTGAACCACCCCCCCCCCCCCCGCGCACACCCCTGCCCACACATTTCCACCGGCTTATCTTATCTGCCCTCGCGGTGGCGGATATAAGATTAAATTCCCGCGTTATGATCCCCTTCTGCTTCGCCCGGGAACGATGACGGAGAGAGGTAGAAACAAATGGCGAAGTAATTATCCCGAGCAACGCGAGTCACAGCGATGCGAGTTTGAATAACAAGTCGACGGAGGCGCGACGGGGGAAAAAGTTTTAGCCGCAGGCTTAATTAGCCGTGTGTTAATGGCACCGGCGGAGGGATTTATAAGGCAGATTGATACGAGACAAGTGGGCTGGAAACTGGTCTGTCTCGACTTGCCGCAGTTTCAGATTGCCCTTGCCACTGCTTTATATGGAGGAAGGGATTCGAAGGATTTTGCTCCGCTCGAACCAGATGATCGGCGTTTCGATGCACGGTTCGCGCTGGGGACTCGAAAGTCTCGGAGCGGTGAACCTTTACGCGGGGCTGGGCGCGGTACGTGTAATTGGACGAAATTATGCAGTGTAACAGGGTGACGATCTGCGGTGTACGAAACGCTGAGGGGGAATTGGTAGCAAACGGTAAGGGTCGGTGTGGGACAGAACTTACCCGAAGTAACTTTTTCACCTGGATGCAATTATTTTCTTCGCGGACGAATGTTAGACAGAGGCAGGTGAAAAGTCGCTTTGAAGTTCAGAAATGTAACTGTTCAAGGCCCGAAGGCCTCACTGTCTATGGGGCTACATTTTAAAACATTACTCAAACTGACTCTAATATTATTGCATAGTATCTGTATTTATTGACTAAAAGTATAAGTTTTTTATTTTATTTATTATGGTTTAATATGTTTACTTCGTGGAAAATATTTTGTGGGTCTTAGAATTTCTATTTTTATATATAAATTCATTAATCTAAAAAACATATTTCGAGATCTATTACTGACACCTCTAAAACCTGTGTGACTGAATTACTGACACCCCAATTACTGCCAGCTAACCTAATACTGTTTATTACTCATTTTACGGTTATGTCGTCTCATGTACATGAGCAACTACTGCTATGACAGTAATACCAAAATGCTTGAAACGCTTGTACCAATCACTGTCACCCATATATTAATTAAAAAGGCTTAAGTAATCGATTTATATTACGATCGTTGTGACTTTCTATGATACTTATATTGTACTAAAAAATTATTGTTTATTATGTAAATAATTTAAATATAGTAGGGGAGAGTTGCCAATATCGTACCAGTCACCTAAATCGTACCGCATCAATTTCTCAAAAATTAATGAATACAAACGACGTCTGATGACAAAAATATCAAGTAAATGCGAAATAAGAAATAGAAACAAAACCTTTCGAGCTTACACCCTATTTTGTGCGTGCTACAAGCATTTAAAAAAATCAGGTATGATTGATGTAACTTTTTACCAGTTTATTTTAGCTGATAATAATCAAACAATGCAATTTTCTCCTGTATTTATGTATTTCTCTAAAAGCGGGTTTAATGTAGAATATTTTACATTCATGTTAAGTACATATTACATTCATTATAAAGTTTAAATTTATATTTATAAATAAATTGATCATGTTTCCTAAATCGTACCACTACAATCGTACCAGTAGGATTTGACAACTCGTGTGTTATATAGGTTATGTACATATATCATATACATAGTTTATTGCGGCCTGTGTGTGATTCATATACATATGTATATGTAACTATATAATAATCATTACTGCATATTGAATAGTTTCTTCTCTATTTGTTATTGACACTATTTTTAGTGCAGGTACGATTTAGGAGATCGGTTGCCTAAATCGTACCTTTTACAGTATGTGACAAAAAGATTAATAACAAATTAATTTGTTCTGAACAAAAGGTTAAGCGTATAATAGTAGGTGCCTAAAAGACCAAGCTCCAATATCCAATAGTCATTTCCGTTCAAATTAGTACCAAATATGAAATATGACTTAGAATGTCTTAAGTGGTACGATATAGGCAACCCTCCCCTAATTATAGCCCGTTCTTTAGTGCCCTGTTTTGTCTTTCACTAGTAAGGAAGTCGCCATTTCCACTGTTGTCATCAAATTAAAATTTTGTATCGTCTTATAGAAATTAATGAAAAAAAGAAATTAAATGGTGCATTTTCTAGCGGATAGATTATAGGTTGAAGTACATAATTCTTTTTGTGTATGACTTTACAACATTTATTTATTCGTTATTTTGAGTAAAATAGCTTAAGGTGGCAGTAATTGGGTAGGTGTCAGTAATTGGGGGTTCTACCCTAGTTATGGTATAATAAAATACTTCTTTTTAAATATTAAATTCAGAATCCCGCCTCCATTTCAAATACGTAGAATATGAAACAACAACTGCTGTATCGAGTGTACCAGCAACGAGGCAACTATATATTGGGGTAATAGCAATTTTCCTTGAAATAGATTTGTTCTTTTGAGGCCTCGCAACGATGTTGCGCCTAAGGCCTCCATCAATAATGTTTCCTAAAAAAATCGGAGACCGTGTAACTAGAATCATAAAGCTTTGTTAAAGCCTCGTTAAGAGGAATGGAGGACGCGTTTCGATAAAAATAAGGTTGCGGCGAAATTTTATTTCAAAAGTTATAAGAACCTACTGTTTATTATTATATACATACTGCATGTATGCTATACCAGCGTCATCTGGGTTTCTTTAAATAGCAATGCGTTTTAAACACCATGATTTTTAGCGCGTCGCTAATCAAGCAAATTGACTACTCACACACCAGATCGCATCAAGAGTAGAATGGCAAAGCGGTAGGTAAAGGAAGGGGAGACCTATTCCCTTGCCACGCAGACGCGCAAGTAGAAATGTCCGATATGTGATCAGACATATCACTCCAGGTATGACGCGGGCGCATTTAGCGTTGCAATTCAATTGCATCACGAGCATAACGCCGATAATATAATTACATCATAGTCCAGGGAACATGTGATAGGTATTGTTTAGTGTAATACTAATTATTATTAAAAACTCCCGCATGAATGTGTATGTAAATAAGTTTTAGTTAGCACAATACGTTGGGCTTCCCTCGACTACAAAAGTAGCACTCACGTATAATTATTATCAACACCATTAATTACCATATTTGCGTGAAGAATCCTATAATATCAATATTGAAATAGTAATTACTTTGAAAATTCACCATTCTCTTTTCACAAGAAGAATCGTGCTCACTACTTGTTTATTATTCCATCATCTCGCTCGTTAATAAATGTCTTACAAATATTAATATTTAGAAACGTATATTCCCCTATAAACCAAACAATCTATATAAAAAAAATTCACACCTTTAATTTTAAAAAATTCACCTGTGACACTCTTAATTTCGTACTTTGCTTCATCATTGGTAGCTCCCAATGAGCTCGATACCAGAGGAAGGTATAAAGAGAACCACCCCCAAATTCTACGCATAAACTTCGTGCAGGAATTTTCTATATAAACTCACTGCATCCTCGCCTTCCATTTACATTCCGACGCCGGTCTGACATTAGACCCAAAGTTCCCTATCACCACCACCGCCACTGCCACCCCACTGAAAACAATCCCCATAACGGTCCGTGCTCTAATCCAATCCACGCGGAATCGCGAAGGAAAACATTGCGCAAATCATCTCGGCGCTCGCGCTCCGCCAACAGGCCAGCCGTCCCGGGAATTAAGAAAAGGATCCGAGCGGCACGCAACGTCTACGCGCGGAGGCACTCCCGACTAATTGCGTCTTACAATGAGATAAAATGCACATTCACACGCGACCGTGGCGCCGCAAACTACCGGCACCTGCAATTACTCGAGCGTCCCCGGGATTAATGTAGCTATGCAAAATGGGCGGGCGAGCGCGCGAGCGCGGTGCGTGCGCTCGCCGAGTTGTCTTCGAGGGTAAGGCGGGTGGCTCCTTGGCACGGCGGTTTCAATAGCGAAACCCAATTGCTCTGCGCCCCGCGGTTACGCCCGGCGATGCCCGCCGAAGCGACGGGACACCGCGATACCTAAGGAGCCGCTAATTCTGACGTTTCAACAATAAACCGAATTAGACGGGGCGACGCGGCAACAATTGGCGCGCAGCCCCTATTAGTCGAAGTCGACGCACGAGAAATTGTCAATTTGCCCCTTTCAATGAGGGCTCGATTCGATTATTCAGGGCGGCCCCGCGGATCGAATCGATTTGTTTGATCGGTGATCGAATTTCCAGGACGATTACCACACTGGCGATTTCATATCTGTCGTGTATTATCGGGCACTTGTTCTTCCCTTCTCGGTTGGGGAAGCTTTTGTTGTCGCGCTTGGATACGTTTCTGTTTAATTGCTTCTTATGCAAAGTTGAAGTGAATTTATGGAGTCGAAGGGCGGCAGAAATGTTGGAAGATTTTTTTTAAACAAGAATTCATGCAATTTGTTTGATATATTAAAAGGTTCACGGTTCGACTGTTGAGACACAGTGACAAACTAAGAACGTGTATTAAGTTTTTCATAAATAATAAATATCCTTTGCATAATATTATTCCCCTCGGAAATTTACAAATGGTGGTGGCTTCTTATACAACACTTCAATTTTATTCGTACACTCTAAAAACCATGCATTAACCACAAATCAGTGTTATTATAATTTTAATTATTTCCACGATTCTCAATGCTTTGGTCCCCCAAAGTCCCCTTTGGTCCTTTACCATCGAAATGGGGGAAAATGAATAACGCGGATCCGTTTGCGCGAAATAGCTCTGCTCAGAAATCAAAGCGGCACTCTCGCGCGGATAAACATTGTGGAATCATATGTCAAGACGTTGGGGGCGAATGACGGAAATTCCCTCCGGTTACCGCCGCGATAGACGTGTTCCTTTATTTTTCAGAGGGGAGGATATACGTTACCGTTGACACAGCGGCGAACAAAGGGACACACACACAAGTCGGTTAAAAGGACGACCGACTGCCAGCGCGTTTTAACCATTATTGCGAGCCCTCGTAATCATTTGTCTCCGCGAACGGACGTTCAGTGAATTGATATTAAATGTTGGAGCGCCGTTGATCGAGTGGGATGATTGCCATCGCCCAATGAACGCGAAGGTTGTTGATTTTGTCTTGCGCGAATAGATGGAATTGCGTTTGCCATGACGGTGATTTATGCCTCGATTTTGTATCGGAATAACTGTCCGAGCGACAAAAGGAACGACCTGCAGTTTCTTTCAATCGATATATTTTATTATCCGATGATAATAATATCTTTTATTTATTTATCACGGGTAACACAGCTTTGCTACGTTATAATATGAAACTTCACTGTGTTGCATACGAGAGTACGAAAAGAACACGCGTTAATTGCCAATCGACAAATAATAATCCAGCTTCGGCGTTTCAGTATGATTTAATTAGCTGGGACGTGTAATTATAGCTTGCATAAAATTACGATGTAGGTAGTAAGAAAATTGTACCGGTGTCCGTCGTTTCCCGATACGAGATGTCCCTTAATAATGCCTGCAGCGCGCGACAAATATAATTAGCACTCGAACAGTTTAATATCCAATTATCCGTAATTTCTAGCAAAATAATCGACTCACCGATACCGGAGCAGCGACTGATGCTTTTCAAGCTCCCTCAACTCTGTAACAAAAAAGACAATGTTGCAGTGAGCGATGATGTGTGGGTGTAATAAATGGGGAATTAAGCTCGCAAAGAACAGTGCGCCGAGCATATCTGTGAATTAACAAAGTGAGAAAGAAGTTTATATTGGTGACTGAACAGAATTACTTTGAAAAAGTGGACCAATGTGACCAAATTGCAAGCTGAGCAGTTTTGAACACTCAATCCTGACGCGCGCATTTGTAAAATTAAATGCCATTTATAGACACAATCCACATAGGTATTGTGGGTACAGTTTCGAATGATTTCGCGAATATTTTTTATTCAAATTTTAAAGCAACGACGACAAATTTCCTTTAGACACCACCGATAGATTAAGAAATATCTGTTACTATCGAAAGGAATTGCGAATCATTCGAATAAAAATTGCTGCAGTCTTTCAGGAACGCCGCTTATTTGGTCTATGTAACCCTGACAACGCTAAGTACTTTTGCCCGCGCGAGTACAACTGGGTCAGCAGCACGATTTATTCTCCAACAACCGTACAATATCGTAGAGTAATTGGACCCTAAAAACCAAAGGCTCATAACTCGATGAAACACCAATTTCATAAGACTAAAAACTCCTCTGCAAAAACTCACTCGTTTACGCAAATATAAAATTTAGAGAGACAAACTCTTGCTTAAGGGGGGACACCACTGTGACGGCCGGAAAAGTAAGCCATTTTTAAGAATTTTTTTTAGGAATAATTTACAGTTTTCATAGAAAATTTTTAGCTCCTACCTTTAGTACGCTGTCTTAAGAGACTATACAAAAAAAAATAGAAAAACATCCATAAATTTTAATATATTAAATAATCTTCTAGACCTCCCCCCGCGAGCTGGTCGAATGTGTAACTATGGAACAGCAGATCCGAAATCAATTTTTTTTTTTTTTTTATAAACTATACGAGTGTAGTTTTCGTTGTACGTACGGATTCTTTGATTGAAAACAAATTTTTTTAATACGCACGAAAAACTGTCCATCTTATTCGCGGATTTTCGAAAATTTTCTTCTAAAGCGCACCATTTTTACAAAAATTATTTGTTTAAGAAATCGGTACGTACAACGGAAACTACACTCATATAGTTTATAAAAAAAAATACAATTTAATTTCGGACCTGCTGTCCCATAGTTACACATTCGACCAGCTCGCGTGGGGAGGTCTAGAAGATTAATTAATATATTAAAATTTATGGATGTTTTCTATTTATTTTTTTGTATAGTCTCTTAAGACAGTGTACTAAAGGTAGGTAATAAAAATTTTCTATGAAAACTGTAAATTATTTCTGAAAAAAAATTCTTAAAAATGGCTTACTTTTCCGGCCGTCACAGTAGCGTTCCCCCTTAAACTCGGAACAATAATTGAGGCATTGAGTACGAAAAGTCAGTATCAGCTTGTACTAATTATATAAAATAGGAGAAATTAATTATCTCCAATTTAAAACCATGTGGCATAACAAAATCACTTGTTGCATTGAAATTCTGTGGCGACATCTGTGTGCAACGCTTGTTAAAATTAAATGGAAAATTAGTTGTGTCTTTATTAGGAAGCATTTCGATTAATACCTATCAGAAACTAAAAATTATTCCTGCACTGGCAACAACGATTGCAAAACAAACGCTGTTGAAAGCCTATATTTTAGATGAAAAACCAGAATGAATTTCTGTGAACCGCTTCTGTTGTCCCAAATATTACGATCTAATTGTTCACTCTATAGTAATATCATGCTCGCTAAGCGACACTAAAGTGTCTCCGCCTTAACTACATTTACCTGCACTAATTACATAACGCAACCCCTAAGAGCATTCCATCCGCGCGTTCGGCGTATGCACCTGCTATCGTTAATTGCTCAAAACGTACGCGTGTTCGATAAGTGGGCAAGGTTTGTCCGCTGCAATCATTCGACAGATGCCTGGGCAAGCAAAGCCACCGGTGATCCCATGAAAATTCCGGCGTGGTATTATCGTCGTGCTAAGAAATATACGTCAGCCCGAAGATCTTCGCTGAACTTTTTAATATGACACATAGCCCTCGTAGCAGCCGTTATAAGAACTCCGGCTACGGAATTTAAATTCTTTTCACAGTTTCTTGGAGAATCCGCCTTAGAAAACGAGCGAGCGGGGGAAGGGTTTGGGCGCAGAAAGAAATATTAATTCCAGGTTTTTCTCTCGCCCCCAGCCTGCGAAGAGGTGTGACTATACGTGGCTCTCATATTCCAAGTACGTAGCGGAGGTTGGTCGGGGTTAGAGTCAAGAAGGTAGGGAAGACGAATAAATTTCCGCCTCTGAGAGCTGGTAATGGATGAACGCAGGCTGGGAGCTAATAATATCTGCGAGGACCAGCACCTAAATCGAAGGATCCTGGGACAATGGCCAAGCGAACGAAGACGCGCACCGCGCGTGCGCAGACGCTACGGGAAGAGCAATTCATTGGCGATCTGAAACGGTGGCTGGCTTTATGCAGCAACCGAAAATCGTTTCGCAAATCCGCCACCCCGCGCGGTGACGCAAATGCGACGGTAATTGAACGACGGTGGCATTTTTCTAAGATTTTACAAAAATCTAGCGAAACGCTAGTTGCCAGTTAGCCGCCACCTCGAGGGAACTTTCAGGTGTATGATCTCCAAGGGAATTTTACGCTTGTGTAAAACGGTAAAGGTTACTTTAAAGGGTGGTACATCTTACTCAGTATTCAGTTACTCGCTCCAAGTGCGCATAGGTGTATGAAGGGTAAGTGGGAAAAAATGGGGAATGTCCATTCTTAGTTGATGGCAACTGGGGCCACAGAACTGTCGAATCACGAAGGGTTAGAAAGTAGAAGTGTCCACAAAGGACAACGTTAAACATTTGGCGCAGGTAGGGGAGAGGTGCTATTAAAGGGACAGGTCTTAAGGGGTTAGGCCACCTTGGACGGAGCAAAATTGCAGTCATTTTCGGCATTTTTTTTAGGAAGATAATAAAATAAACAGAAAATTTAATATGAAGCCTGTTATTATACAACTCTCGCCGGAAAAAAATCGTATTTTTTTCTTACAAGATGGCGGCGGTAGAGCCGTGATACGCAAGATCTTGTGGAGCGACGTTTTCCACGGTGTTCAATCTCACGGCGATACCGTTTGACTTAGAACAAAAAACCAAAAAGATTTATTTTCTGCATGCCTAAAACTATGGAAGTACGTAGGGAAATCCAGAAACATTAATTTGTCTCGATATGGTGACCATGGAGAGAAAAAGTGCATTTTTTTATTTTTTATAAAAGTGTCAATTGCACAGAACATATTCAAGATATCGCAAAACCGTTACGTACTTCCATAGTTTTAGGCATGCAGAAAATAAAGCTTTTTGGTTTTTTGTTCTAAGTCAAACAGTATAGCCGTGAGATTGAACACCGTGGAAAACGTCGCTCCACAAGATCTTGCGTATCACGGCTCTACCGCCGCCATTTTGAAAGAAAAAAAATACGATTTTTTTCCGGCGAGAGTTGTATAATAACAGGCTTCATATTAAATTTTCTGTTTATTTTATTATCTTCCTAAAAAAAATGCCGAAAATGACTGCAATTTTGCTCCGTCCAAGGTGGCCTAACCCCTTAAGGGGAGGTTCTGGTCTAAATGTCGATTTTTTTTTTATTTCATTTTTCGAATGTTCAACCTTTTAGGAAAACGTGTTTAAAAGGATTTGTTGAAATTCGTAAAATTCACGAAGTTATAGGCATTTGAGTAGCGGCAAATGCATGGGTCACGACCGGCCACGCGGCGCTCACGTAAAACTTCAAACGCGTTTTTCTCGAAACAGTGTTTTCAAAACGGTGGGACCTGTATCTTCAAAAGTTATTATCCGATTTGACTGAAACTTTTTTTATTTTGAAGAATATACTTCTGGCTAGGGGGGGAACTAAAAAAAATTACAAAAAGTTGAAAATTTATAATTTTTAAAGGCGTTGAAAGGACGAAAAATACAGGGAAAAGTGATTTCAAACGTGAAGTGTCGTTATTTTCTAAAAAAAATGTAATTTTTGTAATTTTTTTTTAGTTCCCCCCCTAGAAAAAAGAATAATCTTCAAAATAAAAAAGGTTTCAGTCGAATCGGATAATAACTTTTAGAGATACAGGTCCCACCGATTTGGATCAATTTTTTGACGCCTTAACTTTAACGACTCCCCAGGGCTGTTTGCACTGATTAATTATAAAACAAAAAATATATTTCTATAACATAAGACATCCTTAATACAATGCAACAAGTCCCATTAAATTATATATAGTAGTTTTCCTTTAATTAATTCCTAAATATCACCTATTTTTTGGGGCTCTAGACCAGAACCTCCCCTTAAAGGGACAGGTCTTAAATGGGACAAATCGAATTGCCAAAATTCTAGACGCATTGCACATGCAAGTTATTTTCCTGTTTATGACGACACTAGTGCCCAGTCATTTGACGCAAACTTCACTGCGGTCTCACTTGCAACAGAGTAGTTATCCGTGGTTGATGTTTTTCGGCAGTAAAAGTGAAATTTTCGTTGATTTTCTGTGTCGTTTTCTGAGATCAAGATATACACAAAGTGTTAAAGTGTTATATCATTAAAATAGCCTGTATTCAACTGAAACGAAAATACTTAATAGGCAAGCTTAATTGATTGTTTTCTTTGTTTTGAGGTTATTTTATATTAAACTCACTTACAAGGAGAGTATTTTAGGTGTCCGCCTCCGATCATTTTGATTTTTGGATATGTTATAGAGGACCGAAAAATAAGAAATACGTGTTTTTTTATTTTTCCCCGTTTTCATATTTGGGGGGTGAAAACTGCGTTCAAAGTTAGGGGTGAAAAATCATTTTTGTGGACTTTTTGAAAATCTGGTGAGTCACTCATATTTCGCATTCAAAGACACAAAATTCGTCCATTGACACTATTCCCCTATCTCTAATAGTTCTCGAGATATTCCACAAAAATGAGTTTTTAACCCTAACTTTGAACGCAGTTTTCACCCCCCAAATATGAAAACGGGGAAAAATAAAAAAACACGTATTTCATATTTTTCGGTCCTCTATAACATATCCAAAAATCAAAATGATCGGAGGCGGACACCTAAAATACTCTCCTTGTTAGAGTCTTAAAAGGGACAGCAACAACAAGTCTTAAATGGGCGACCGTTTCATGGCTGTCCCTCTCATGCACATGTACTGCTGGACACTATATGTATTTTACTTTCCTGTACAGTTATTAGTGTATCACCTGATACATAGATGACATTGTTTTAAATTATCAAATATCGTCTTGTTTCAAATTTAAGAATTAGTGAAGTGACTATTCAAAGCGACAAAATATTGATGATTTATAGTACAAAGAGTTAATCTTTTCATAGATTCCATTGTTTTGCATCATTAAGATTTACAATTATAATTTTAATACTTAATAAGTTTATTTTTATTAACGTGGCCCTTTCATGACTTATACTGTCCCATTTAAAACCACCTAGTCGTAAAAGGGACATTTCCCACTTATTTGAAAATCGAAGGTTTTGTTATTTTCTACTACAATCGATGAGTTTGTAATATACTTTTATTGAAGGGAAATAAACACGCTTTCTATTGATGTACTTGTTTTTTAAATACCTATAACGACATTGTCAGAAATGGACGCTAAACAAAAGTGTCCCTTTTATAGCACCTCTCCCCTACTGGTTAGAAACAAGAGATGTCCACCCTCCACTGGAACAGAACAAGGGATGTTCCCCAGTCTTCCTACTTGCACTATGCATTTCTGATCAGTATAGTATAAGCTTGCGCTACGTTAGGAGCTCTTTGGACTTCACTGTGCACACATCCTTGTCTCGACAATAATAGAAGTGGACATTTATTTTCTTCCAGCATTCCGCGGTGTTCCACAACAATTATCTTTTTGCCGATTTCTTTTGTAATGCCTAATTAGAGTATAAATTGTTCGTGTTACGAACACTACCTACAGTGAAGTTCATTGAGCCCTGTTTCTCTCCCGATGGACTGAAGTATTAAAACTTGATCTTCTCAATAAAGCTGTTTCGTGACATTCCTCGTCTTTTCCCGAACCCTTCGTACATTCTTCCCCATAAAGCAGAGTTTCCACGATGAAGAGACAACGCTTGGCTACGCGCGCACGCCTTCAGTTTCCCCACCTTTACACGGTAAATGACCGAGCTCCGCGCACGCGAAGGAATTTCTGCCCTCCTTACGTTTTATCGTTCGCATTTTATCCTTGACCGAATAACGACAAAGTCACTTATCCCCGTCGACCGCGGGGCGAAAACTCCGCCGAGCTATTAGAGCAGAATCACGGCGGGATCGTTAATGACTCGACCCGACTGGTCCCCGCGGAAAGAACTGGTCCACATAAATCTCCTATTGAGCATTAGCGGCGGACTCCGAAAGTGGCAAAAGGAATGGTCGCCTATCCTAACAGAACACGTTCGGGCGGATCGATAAAGCGTCGCTTTACGGCGCGTAACCGCGGCGAGCGTAACGGTAATAACCGTAACATTAATAATTAGCCGTGTGGAGTACGTAACGCGGCGCTGCGCGACTAATACGCCCCGGGAGGGTCGTAAAGGGAGCGCGCGTTACGAAATCAAGAAACACAGCCGCCCGATGTATGTCGCCTCGCGTGCTTCCGCCTGTTCGCCAGAAATCCTCTCGCAATCGCGGCCAGCGACGACCTCGCCACGGCCACTCGTCGCAGGTTTTCATCGATCACGAACGCGCCGCTGGAACGTTCGAAGCGACCGTTAAACACACCGGTCGACATAAATCGACAAACTATGGGAACGAGCATCGGGGACTTGAAATCGCGCCGTTTAATCCACCGATAATGGTGATTTCCAGAGGAAGACAGATACACATATTTAGCCTGGCTTGCCGCGCGCAACCGCTCCGCCGTCGCTGATTCGACCTCCAGCGCGCAGGCGCCGTTGCCCAGCCGAGCAACCTGGCGATTCGCCGGTTCAAAGCTCGCCGCAGAGTCGAGGGCCCGTTTCGGCTTTATTGCATGATATGATCGTTTAATTGGACTGGTGACCTACAATGGCTCGATGCGATTCAATCGTCGTTCTCTTGACAGTGAT
Organism: Andrena fulva; assembly: GCA_946251845.1. Taxonomy (NCBI): domain Eukaryota; kingdom Metazoa; phylum Arthropoda; class Insecta; order Hymenoptera; family Andrenidae; genus Andrena; species Andrena fulva. Next base: position 50,154,752 of record OX276329.1, on the reverse strand, counting down.
CTGGTTGAAACACGCTCGGAGGATCCTCGGGGAAGGTAACCATTTACGTGCGCCAATTGTTCGACTGGCAAAGGAACTCGCTGGTTAATAGCATCGCCTCGAATTGTTCGATGCGATTCCATGGGAGTATATACGATCCCCTCAAAAACTTCAAAAAAGTAAAAAAATTACGCCAAGTACATCAAATCAAGTAAATCACAAAACATAGAAGATAATAATAATTACAAAATTAAAAAAAGATGTGAAATCAAAATGAGCTGTAAGTACATAAAGGTGCTTTCAGTCAAATACTTGGCGTGGCGTGGCAAGGTATTATTCTCAGATCATCAATACCCACACCTTTCCTCTCGCGGGCTTTCATATAATTTGTCAATTTAAAACTCTGACAATGTGAGTACATTTTCATTATCATTATATTGCGTTTTAACATAATTCCAAGATCATTCGTCGACACTGATACCTTTCCCCTGGCAAGCTTTCAGATAATTTCGCAATTTAAAACTCCGACAAATATGAGTAGACTTTCAATATTTTGCGTTTTTAAATAATTCTTATTCATCGACACCTTGACCTTGCCTGACCACGCCAAGTATTTGACTGAAAGCACCTTTATGTACTTACAGCTCATTTTGATTTCACATCTTTTTTTAATTTTGTAATTATTATTATCTTCTATGTTTTGTGATTTACTTGATTTGATGTACTTGGCGTAATTTTTTTACTTTTTTGAAGTTTTTGAGGGGATCTCACTTCTTTTTTCAAAGATTAATTGTACTATTATTTGCAAATTCATATTCATACACACGTATTAATTCTTTATTTATCCTTAATGCATGGAAAATCTTCCAGACGATTAGATCGAAACATTTGGATCAAATGTTGACGCATTACCGCATGATTGTACGTTACTTTGTCTGGTAATTTATTGAATTGATGATGAATAATACCGAAACAGCAAATGCACTCGCAACAACTCCCAAATCCCGACTGTTAGGTTGAGCTTGTAGGGGAAGGTGGGACAAGATGGGGTAGTTAAGGTTTGATGATGAATAAAACACAGATTTTCATAATCAACTAATCAATTTTTTTGTTTGAATCATTCTTTGGTAATAAGTCCTTCAGTTTAACTATGCATCAACCTAATCTCTACAGGTTTTAATAGAAAATTTCAGAAAAAGTCCTTTCTCCCGATTGTTAGATTGAGTTTGTACATGTGGACATTTAATAAATTCTTCGTCGATTTTTCCGCCATGTTTGGTCAAAAAAGGGTATAACTTCTTAAGGTAAATTTTATTGCACCAAAAAGGGTGCAAGGGGTAAAGGGTGCAAGGTAAAGGGTGTAAGGGTATAAGGGTAAAGGGTAAAGGGTAAAGGGTAAAGGGTAAAGGGTAAAGGGTAAAGGGTAAAGGGTATAAGGGTAAAGGGTGTAAGGGTAAAGGGTGCAAGGTAAAGGGTGTAAGGGTGTAAGGGTGTAAGGGTAAAGGGTGTAAGGGTAAAGGGTATAAGGGTAAAGGGTGTAAGGGTAAAGGGTAAAGGGTAAAGGGTAAAGGGTATAAGGGTAAAGGGTATAAGGGTAAAGGGTGCAAGGGTAAAGGGTGCAAGGTAAAGGGTGCAAGGGTAAAGGGTAAAAGGTGTAACGGTATATAAGAGTATAAGTGTATACGGGTATATAAGGGTGTAAGGGCATAAGGATGTAAGGATATAAGGGTATATAAGAGTATAAGGGTATATAAGGGTGTAAAGTTATAAAGGTATAGAAGGGTGTATATATAAGAGTATAAGGGTGTAAGGGAATATATATGAGTATAAGGGTATAAGGGTATAACGGTATATAAGGGTATAAGGGTATAAGGGTATAAGGGTATAGGGGTAATAAGGGTATAAGGGAATAGGAGTATATAAGGGTATATACTCTGCGGAATGATCCCGAGAGTCGACGAACGAAACATGTGTGCGAAACTGATAGGTGTGTGTGTGTATACGTATTATGTCGACAAATTTTCGACTGGAGAAGAAAAATTTTCTCTTACCATTTCTGACAATTTCATGAGACGATGTTACGATATCTCTAGCATGCGTGGACCGATTTTTTCGGAATTGGTCTTATTCGAAAGCTTATATGCGGTTTACATAAGAAAAATGCCTTTAAATTTAAAAAATATTGCAGGGGTGATGAGATATTAATGAAATAAGTTTCAGTATAGCCTGGCGACGAGTAAAGGATAGCGGTAGCGACAGTCGACATATATATGCAGGGTCTCGGAACATGGATATAAACGGCAGGGGCAGTCGTTCGACATTTATAAAGGGTGTTTTATACAGGGTGTCTTCCATGTATACAGGGTGTCTTTCATGTATACAGGGTGTCTTTCTTGTACTTGGCGTCGAGACGCTACCGCGTCTCTAGATACCAAATCTTATTGTACGAAGGTAGACTTTGATCGGATACGGAGCTTCTCTGGGACAATTCGATGGGAAATATTGTAAACGACAATGGAGGGAATTTAAGTTTCGGAGGCCGAGGGGCCCTGGCACCCCCCAAAGAAAAGGGAGATCAATGTCGCCAGGACTGGAGCAACTCAAGAGCTTTGGTAATAGGAAAAGGACACCGCACTTCGATTTAAAAATAAATTTTTATTTGCATTAAAACTATTTTTATCCGTTCGGCTCGGCTCACCCCAAGATGAAATCCTGAGCGCGCCGCTTAGCTAATGAAGTACCTACCACAGAACTTTTTGCCAATAGCAATTGCGACGACTTTAACAACGCATATTTTATTCGAACCGGCTGGATTCCCCTTTTAAAATGCATAGAAACAGTGGCCACATATAATTATGCAGAATGCGGGAAGAATTTTCACGCGCGATCCTCGTGTCCCGAGAAATTGCATTCCGCATTGAAGTGCCGCCTTACGGTACACGAGGCTTCGTGCAGAAAAAAAAGGCCGAACGATAAGCCGTAAGTCATCGAGCCCCATTAAAATGTGGTCATTCAATTAGGGATGGGATAGCCGGGAGCACGGCGACAGGCAGTTAAATTTGCGGGTAATTTTAGTCGATCGTAAAGCTACGTCCATTGGCTAGGAGCATAACTTCCGGAGAACGTTTCTGCTTCTTACGACGGCCTAGTGTCGCTGTAAAACTGTTGAAAGGGAAGGAGCGAGAGAGGCACTGCCATGGTCGCATCTGTTGCATCGTCATTCGATACGTAACTATATTCAATTGCTGGCTGACAGACCTACCTAGAAATTCAGTGGCTCGTACAGAGGCAATAGACGTTATACTGGCCACTAAGCCAGCCGAGATGAGAAGATGACACGTGGGAAGAAGCGGCGGGACGGTGAAAAGAGCATTACAGGGCATGGTTTATGGCGTAAAGTGCACCGAGAAGCTCTCACTGCCACTTCCTGCGCGACATATGTTCAGAAGAAGAAGAAGCTGCTGGTTGAATGTCCGAACGAATGACGAAGGGTATAGAATCCATCATCCCGGGCCCCGGCGTAGTTGCCAGTTGCCTCCACATCATCATCTACCTGCACTCTTGCTCCGTCAACACCCTTGCATTAATGTCTTCTATCCACGTCCGCTTCTCAGCGGCTGGTGTCAACGTCATTCCTTCTAATCTACCGGCTGGGCTCGTACCCCGACGCTCGATCGGAATAGAAAATATTAGCAGGCCGTTGTAGCGAACAGTTTCATTGTCACGATCACATGGTTTATAATTAACGATATTACTACTTAACAGGCGAAGGGAGCAAAACAGCGCTCGGATGGTCTATTCACTGGGCCGCTAGGATCGCTGATGCTTCATTACGATTCCTTTCAGCCCGTAGCGGTGCAATAATTTAAAATCTATCCAGCCTCTAATCTCCGTCTCAATTTGCTTCTGATTTTTACACCCCGAGTTACATGGTCGCCCGAGTCGAACGTGGCTCGTATGCTGCTTACAATAATTAGAATGTAGTGGTCTTGGGTTGCTGGGGCTCTGAAAGTGGGTGCAGTAGAAATGGCGAGTCGCTGGCAGACTTCGACGACTGTCTTTGACCAGGTCGGTGATAGGAATACAGGGAATTCTTTAAATTGCACTCACGAAGGAAGATCGGCGACACGAAATTTAAAAAAAAATTGAAACATTGGAGAAATAGAAGTATTTTTCGATTCGGCAATAAATCGGTCCTAAGGGTGGAAACATCCCCTCGAAGAAACGGGGGCTTGCAGATTATCGTGAATATCTTCGGAACTGTAAAAGATATAAAAAAGAAGATAAATCCAAAGTTCTGTGGTTTTTTATGAACTATAAAGCGGTGACAATGAATTTGCGAAAAACAGTACTTTTTTCAAAATTTATCCCCACCACACTTTTTTTCAACAATTCTTTATCACCATATTGTAGGATATCGAATGACATGATACTTTGAATTGAAGTTCTTTTCGATATCTTTTACGGTTTCGCAGATATCCGCGATAATATGAAAACTCACGATTTCTTTGAAGGGGTGTTTTCACCCTTAGGGCCGTTTTATTGCCGAATCAAAAAATAGTTACGTTATTAGCATCACTTAAGCTAAATTTCTGCACAGTTTCAGATGTTTTGGAATTTTCGAGTTGCCGAACTTCCCTTGCCAAATAATATGCCAGTTTGATACTCTTGCCAAGCTCACGAGAAACTTTCCCTCCCAGCATTACAGGCCAGCAGATTACAATAACTTCTATACTCCCATCTTCAACCATTATTTAATTCACGATTTTACTTCCAAAAATAATTCCAAAAAAAAAGGCAACAATGGCCCCAGATCGCACGGATTATCAAACTCATTCGCAAAGAAGCGTATCAGAAATGAACGCGCAATATCCAAAGAACCTTCGCATACCTGATTCGCGAAAATTTCCTCCTCGCAACCAAGCTCCGCCCGCTGAAACAATTCGCACTTTCCCCGCGAGATTTATCGACAAATTAACGCCCTCGATGACACGCGGTGTAATTTAATAACCCCGCTGGAAAGCGCGCTCCGCGCGTGCATTTACTATTTCAGAGCCGTGTTCGCGGCGACTGCATCCCTTTATCCGAAGCTAATGCCCTTTCGTACGGGAACACCCTGTGCACGCATCCGCGCGGCATGTTAGACGTAGAATATGCCTGGGTATGGCACAAGCGTGGCTGTTCGCTACGATGAACGTGCCACGGCCCCGTGGTAACTCTATAGCTCGGTTATTATAAATTCCCTACCAGCAACCGCGGAGTAGGTAGCTACGTAGCGTACGTACTTGGATAATAGTCTGGAACAAGTACCGCCGCGAAAAGGGCGAGGTCAGCTTGTATGTCGCATATTAAAGACACCGTACACGTATCCCTATCGCGCCAAGGGCAGGAATGCGCGTACGCGGCCTTCTGATAAGTGGCTCGTATATCGGGACGAATGCCTAGCCGCGCGGTAGCATCGAGCAGGAAGAAGTTTTCTTGCGCCGCGACACGGCCTATCGCTTGTGCCGTCTGGGTTCATTGCCAACGCGCCGAGAACCACGCTACGGGAGGGCCGAAAAATGCCCCCCCCCCCCCCCCGGGTCACGGTTTTATGCGGCGTTTCATTAGTTTCGACTGTAAACCGTGGATGGCGATACGCTGAGAATCGATCGTCGCGCGAAGGTAATCTCGTCGCCGTTGACCCCTGGGTAGTAGATGGCTGCCGGCGGATCCTACGGCGGAGGCAGGCTTCATTTTCGCCCCGTAATAAAATTTCATTCGTACATATCCCGGGCTAAGCTCTGATATTATATTCTCGTCCAGTCCGCGGTCAAAAAAACGGAGCCGGTTAGCAAAGCCCGGGTTACTTCGACTTCACACCGCCGCGACCCGTCGCCCTGAACCCCCGACGAGAAATGGTCTCTGGTTCGCGGACAGTGAAAGAACGGCCCCCGGCGCGAAGTCTGCGCGCGGTGTATCCTATTTCGTCACCACAGTTTGCAACTACTTCGGGGATAATTAAAGTCACGTGATCCCCCTGGAAGCGTCTTAGTATCGTTATCGGGCGGAGTACACCGCCGGGCACTTTGTATCTGTCGCGGGGTTCAAAACTGTCGGCCGAAGTACACATTGGCGGTTGACCGTAAAATTAGTGGAACGTCTTGGCAATTTGCGGCGGGTATAGCTGAATCCCTTTCGAGAACCGGCCCGCAGATTGCATCCATGGACTTTCGATTACACGGCCGGCTAAGGGAGAACGGCCACGGGGAAATATATTTTTCATCCGGCGGACAGTGTGTCTTCGCGAGGGGAGGTTTCAAAGGATGCAGAACTAATCCCGGCCTTTCCTCGCAGCTAGTCATTAACGGCCATGAAGCCATGCCCGATTAAACTATCAATCGGGAAGAAGAGATCAGAGGTGGCTTTTTGCTGCCCCTCATCCTTATCGAGTTAGCATTTACGAAGAGTCCCTCGGCACGTGGGTGGCGAAGGGCACGAGAAGATAGGGAACCGGTGGGACGCGCGGTGCGGAAAGAGATGGAAGAATTTCTCACGAATGCGGGCCAATATTTTAAGTCGGCCCCTACCGAAATTCTCGTTCGCTTTACGTCTCTCTCTCTATCTCTCTCTCTCGCCTGCCCTCGTCCGTTTCAACTCTTCCACCTCGGTTTCCTGTGGACCCGGGCCGTAAGGCGGGCACCGGTCCGGGAAATTACCATAAAGATCGCCGACCCCTGCAGAAGTATCCGTACAAAGGGCTGCTTCATGAATTTGCGCGGGAGATCTATCCGGGCAAGACGTGAATAATATGCACCTGCTGCAAACCGTAGAATGAGCTACGTGCAGCAGTTCCTATTAACCTTCCCCGTCAAGTCACGTCCCTAACGAATATTCGCCCCGAATTTCCTCACGTTTTATCGTCCGAGCAGTGATTTCCCCGCGACCAAACTAACGACCTCGACGACCGGTCATAACTACGGCCCCCTCTGCCTGCGATCTCGCGAGCCGAGAGGCCCCCGCGGCGGTCACGAAGCTGCGCAGCGACGCGCACGGAATCCAAAAATGCCTGTCTCCCGACCTGGTCCTCGAAACACACATACCTCGCCGACGTTTCGGATCCTATAAAGGCCAGTTATATGCGTCCCTTTAGCGTCTCGACTTGAACGCCGAGTGCTCCCAACGACCGGAACAACATAAAACTGCAACTTCGCCGTGCAAGTATTCGACTGGAACTGTTCAACGGTGAATTCTCTTTATACCACGTGGCCCGTTCACCTGTAGGCATTTCGTAGCGCTATCCATAACTGCGTTTCATTTTATATTCTTGAAGCTGAGGAATTTCTCGGAAAAAAATAGCCTTCAAAATCTTTACGATATCAATGTGCAGGTAGGTGCAACATAGAAGTGTTTGATCAGAATGGAACAGCTGATTACACGCTGTCCGACTTGGATGCAGTGATTGTTAGGAACAAGTGAAAATTTTTTCACGTTCGAGAACACTGTTCTGACCTTATTTGAATTCTACAGTAGAATGCGAACGATGACAATTAGACTGCGAATTGTAGTAGGAACATTTCGTGCGCACGCAGTATCGATGACATAGTACAGCAGTGCAATTAGCACGTTCACAGTTAATTGGCCAGCGCGTTCACTGGACCACGAGGGTCTAGATTCCTTCATTCGGGGATCTGATAGTGTATCGCGAGACTAGCTGCTAATTTACGCAATCTCTACGATCGGGTGGTAGGAAGCTGTTACACGATTCAGAATACGCCGGGAACTTTCGCAACGTGTTTGACACTGAGTGTGACGAATCATTATAGGTACTCCGAAATTCATTTCGGCTGGGCGATTTAAACGAGCCAGAATTCAAAGTTCGAGTCGCTAATTTCATTCATATTTTGCGTACAGTTAACGCGTAAAATAATATATTAAAAATTTTACCAGCAAATCGAGATTCAAGTTCCACCTTTTCCAAACCCACCCTCGATATCTGCACTCGTGCGTGAGCACGCAACAAGATGGAGAAAATGGAACATTAAAATTGATACCGTCGGAAAATTTTGAATTACTATAATATAATTTATAGAGTGATTATACTATAAAATAATTGAGGGGCCCAGTGGGACACAAGCACGTGACAGTTTTTTGGTGATTTTAGAGGAAAGCAAGTTGAAGGGAGAATTATTTTCATAGGAAATTCGGTGCGAAATTGCAATTATTTTGAGTGGTACTTGGATTACATGGAAAATGACAACTATTGTCCAATTTTAGCAGAGATATTAATCAATTTTTCTTTTTTTATTTCGCGGTATAATATTATTTACATTATTTCTTAATATTTTTCTTCATTGGCATGAGCCCCTTTTCCAGTATTTTTCCCTTTCCCGGGACTTCTTTTTCCCCAGCGCGAAGAAAATTTAATCTAATAAATCACAGTGGATACATCGCAGCCGCGAATCAATGGTACAAAGAAACGAAAATATACGCATTGGTGGCGTGTGCCTGTTTTCCACCGGGCCCCCTGAATTTTGAGCAAATCGCTGACACAAGCTGGAAGCCTCGAGCACTCCCCTTAGCCGCAAGGAGAGCATTGGCGAGTGCACAGCTGCGCGAGATTTTTCCTCTGTGCGATCGGTGGAATACATTTTAAGGACACCTCGTGTAGATTGCTGTCGGGCTTGGTATGCGATTGTCGCGTGCAAGTGGTACTCGCATTCGTTGACCTAGCCTGTAACCAGCTCGAACCGTTGCATAAGTAGCCTATATAAATTGCCCAGCCGCGCGGCGTGTACCTCGAACAATAAAGACGCCGAGGTAAAAGGGGCAGGTGCGACGAGGACGGAGCCAGCGCGTCCTTACGTGCACGCACGCGTGTGCATACGGAAGAGAGGAAGCGAGACGCGGGGGCGAGGGTCGGCTGACGCCGTTGAAATCACTTCGTTACACCTATGCGAAACGCGGAATGGAAATACGAGCGTGGCGGTTCGCGTGGCTGCGGCTAGTTTGCGCGAGCGCGAGCGCGTCCACGCGGACACTCGGCTGTGTGCAAAACGTACGCCCCTTTCGTAACGGTGTTTACGAGATGCAGTTTCGCCGGGCGATCTCCAGAGTCCTGCGGACAGGACAATCCGAAGTTGGACACTTTTCCTGGCGGGCGTTATCGGGTCGGCTTGGCCGTTGCACTTGCGGCTGACCGCGCAGTTGGGGGATACTTTCGCATTGCAGCGGCGAAACAACGGGAGAAATCAACGACGAGTGCCATCGCGCGGGGTATAACGAAAGGAATCCAGGACTCGTCGCAATGATTACGCATCGAATATTTATTTACGGTATATTTTTCTTACAAGGGAAGTTTGGCAACCCGGAAATTCAGAAAATTATGAAACTCGGTGTGCAAGTAGAGTAGTTCATCCGTAACGCAACACTATTTTTCGTTGTTGCCATAATGCAATTTTTGGGGGTGAAATCACCCCTTGAAAAAAATGCAGAATTTTCTTTTCCGTGGAATATCTCGGGAAGGGTGAGAGATATCGAAAAGAAGTTTAAACAAAAATTGCATCCTTTTTTTATATCTACAAAACCGCGTAAAAGTAATTATGGAATTAAGGATTGGTGGTGGGGGTAACTTGAAAAATATGGATTTTTCGAAAATTATCTTTATGCAATTTTGTAGATACGAAAGTAAGATGCAACATTTGTTTATACTATTTTTCGATATCTCTCACCGCTCTCGAGATATTCCACGGAAAAGAAAATTCTGCATTTTTTTCAAGGGGTGATATCACCCCCAAAAATTGCATTATGGCACCAACAAAAAATAGAGTTGCGTTACGGATGAACTACTCTATTTGCACACCGAGTTTCATAATTTTGAATTAAGATATTCTTGAGCGTAGACGCGACTGTCTATTTTAGGGGGAGAAGAGCGTATAAATCGAACGAAAAATGGAAACAAAAATTTTTCCATAAATCGCTTCTAAAACGTTTCTCGAAATTATAGACCGAAATTCAACTTCGTATTGATAATATAGCTTGGCGAGTCAGCGCGCCTCCGAGCGGCGAGCGTACCTAAAACGCATTTTAACTCAAAAACTATTTGACCAATCAACTTCAAATTGTGCACGCTTTTAGTTTATAATATTCCTCAGAATATGAACCGCAAGGCTTAACCAAATTATTCATTTTAACCACTGTTTTTAACAAATAAAGCGCGAATTTTTGGCGAAAATCACCCTTAATTGTTTGAAGTTCCGCCATTTTTAAAATATGCAATTTTTTTACACCATTTGTGGTTCATATTCTTACAATTAGCACATGAATTGAAAAACAATTTAATGGTCTATTTTACATAAATACCAGAGACGCTACAAGCGACGCCGTTATGCATCTCGAAAAAAAATCTATTTCAGATTCTGCTCTATTTCTTTTGTATTTATTATAATTTTACTGTTATAAACATTTTTTTTACTTCTTCTAATTTTAAATAAAGTACCCTTAAAGTTCCGAAAGGATTGGCGCATTGGTATTTTTGCAAAAAATTCCTAAAAATTGATACAAAAAAAATCCCTTGTAACCACAACTACCCAGATAGCACACCTCGTCTTAGAGACGTCTGGTTTAGGTCCATTTTAGGTCTGAACGTCTTGATTTGTAACAAGACGTCTTTAAGACGTCTTTAAGACGACTTTTGGACGTCTTTAAGACTTTACCAGACGTTGTGCTATCTGGGTATTCTTTCAAACCCAAATTTCAACATATCAAAATTTACATTCCTAGAAAAAGCCTACTGGAGGCTATTATCAGTCAAAAGTTAAATGCTCCAAGAATACCAAAATGCTAACTGAGAAATGACGCTGGGTTGCAGCGAACCCCACGTGACCAATTTGTGACTATAAAAAGGTGTGACCGCGTGGTGTTAATTACATATTCCAGCCTAGCCGTGTCGATGTCACGCCAACGATAACATCCATATAATTCCCGCTGCTCGTTGAAAAAGGCACCCAGCTTAAGCGCGCTGCAACTCCCGAGACCCGTTGATGTGGAGGCTGTCCGCTGGCGACTGTGGGACCGTGCCGCTGAGTGCCTAGGTGGCGGCCGTTTCGCCGATCCTTTCGACTGGAGGATTAAGTCGGATTCGTTTCGCGTACGTCCAGGTCCAGCTGAATGTGTCACACCGCGGCTCGCGTGAACGTCGGGAAACGGGACCGGCGGATTTATCTAGCCGGCGATATCAGGGGAACGGAGCATAATTATCGGCCACGGTTGAATTAATAATTCCGCGTGGCGCACGGCCGATCTTAATCTGTCGCGCCGGAATGATCGGTGCGACAAATCACGTAATGGGGCTGAATCGATAACGACATAATGTATCGTCGCAGCTCCTCGCGCGTCGTCCGCGCGCGGTCTTGGATTCCCATTGAACGGTTCGAACCCACCCCTCGTCGTCCTCTTTCACCGGATCGCCTATACGTTTAGTCGAATGCATTTGTCATGGACAAACGGCGGGGGGATCCATATACGGGCCGGGGTGCCATTTATTCGCCTGGTTACGCGTACGCGGGCACCGCCGCCACTTACCACGAGGCGCGGGGCTACCTTCTTCCGGCTAGAGTGCGGGAGGCCGAGGCTCGGAGGCGTTGTGCGTTATTTTGGCGCCTGCCTTAACCAGACGCATAGTTCACGCGTCCCACTTTCTTGTCACGAATCCGAAGGCTAGCCTGGCGGCCGGTTTACCTGCGCAAAGCCTCTCTCCCCTGTCGCTTTTTTGCGCGCGCCACGGTGTATGAGCCCGGCTGACTTGACTCGGCAAACGTCGCCACGCTTAACGGTACACGCCAGATTGGAACCGTCCACGTTGCCCAGGTCGTTACGTTTCGTCCCCGCGTGGAGCCGCGCCATGCCGGCTCGGTTTACGAGGCTGCGGAACCGATAAACGGGTTCACGGCGTAAAGATTGAGCCCCGGCGGCCGGTATTATCAGGGACGTGCGAGGGAAATGCAAATCGCCGCTACTTAACCCGCGCGAAAAGGTGCGCTGCGGATTCCGGATGGCTAGGGGCGTTGCGGAAAAGGGACCTCCGCGCGGGACCAGACTAACTGGACGGGCAGGAATACGCTGGGTGTCGTTAGAGGAATATTACCCGGCCGGGCCTTCTTAATACACGTTACAGATACCGTGCGGGGCTAATTAGCGCCGATAGATATCACGGGAGAGGTCAGGCTCCACAGCGGTGTCACGTGGCGCTGAACCGACGATCAATGTCCAGCCTCTAATTTCCTCCCCTTACATCGTATCTGTACCGTTCTGCCGTAGCTATACGTTGTCACACTCCTACGCTCCGGCCCTCCCGCAGGCCCCCCCCCCCCCCCCCCCCCGTTCTCCTCTCGCTCCTTGTGTTGTCGTCGCCTATGACCCGGCCTGAATGTACACAACTGGGCCAATAGCAATTACGAGTGGCTATATGGCTCTCTTCGTGAACAATGCGCTGGTAGGTCTGATCGAGTTATGGTAGGAAGCTCGAGGATTTGACCCCTTGGTACGTGGGAAGGGTTCGCCTACGGCGCGGTGTCTAAAAATTCAGCTGGTTCGGTAGATAATTATTATGGCAGGAACAGATGGGAAGGAATGCCTCGCGCTGGGGAATAGTCGATTATCTCGAGAATCGGCACTGGTACTGCTCTACCGATGGACAGGAAGACGCAAAGTTAGGTGGATGTAGGGGATAGGTGCTATAAAGGGGACACGTCTTAAATGGGACAAATCGAATTTCCAAAATTCTAAACGCATTACACATGCAAGTTATTTTCCTGTTTATGGCAACACTAGTGCCTAGTCATTTGACGTAAACTTCACTGCGGTCTCACTTGCAACAGAGTAGTAATCCACGGTTGGATGTTTTTCGGCAGTAAAAGTGAAATTTTCATTGGTTTTCTGTGTCGTTTTCTGAGATTAAGATATATAGAAAGTGTTATAGTTTTATATCATTAAAATAGCCTGTATTCAACTGAAACGAAAACGCTTAACAGGTAAGCTTAAATAATTGTTTTCTTTGTTTTGCGGTTATTTTATATTAAACTCACTTATAGTCGTAAAAGGGACAGCATAACAAGTCTTAAATGGGACGACCGTTTCATGGCTGTCCCTCTCATACACATGTACTGCTGGACACCATATGTATTATACTTTCCTGTAAAGTTATTAGTGTATCATCTGATACATAGATGACATTGTTTTAAATTATGAATTATTAGTTGATGGCGTATTGTTTCAAATTTAAGAATTAATAAAGTGACTACTCAAAGCGACAAACTTTATCGTCAAAAAAATGTGTGGCGATAAATTAGCCCTCATTATAAGTTATAAATTTGCTACAGTTGTATGTAAATTTGCGGTAAATGGGCCAATGAGTCATGCGGAATAAAAAGCACATTCAATTTTTTCTGTTCCATGTGTCATTAATAATAAAATATTGATGATTTATACTACAAAGAGTTAATTTTTTCGTAGATTTCGTTGTTTTGTATCATTAAGATTTAGAATTATAATTGTAATACTTAATAAGTTTATTTTTATTAACGTGTCCCTTTCATGACTTATACTGTCCCATTTAAAACCACCTAGTCGTAAAAGGGACATTTCCCACTTTTTTGAAAACCGAAGATTTTGTTATTTTCCATTACAATTGATGAGTTCGCAATATACTTTTATTGAAGGGAAATAAACACGCTTTCTTGTGATGTAGTTGTTTTTTAAATACCTATAATGACATTGTCAGAAATGGACGCTAAACAAAAGTGTCCCTTTTATAGCACCTCTCCCCTACTTTCGAAGCATTTTCTATCTTTTGTTAAGGGTTTTGTTAGGTTAGGCTAGGTTTGTTAAGGGTTTTGCTAGGCAGCGGGTTCTTGTCTGAAACGAAGCATTTCTGTTCCAATTAATTACAAAGAAACATGTTGAAGCTGAGACTTGTTCTTTGGCATGAAGTTTATTATCATAAGCTTCAAGAGACATGTTTGTTTAGTCGAAAGTACGCATTATATATGACGCTACAGGCTTTTTAAAAATGTGCCTTTTGCTTTGCAGTGATAACTTGGAAACGGAGGTTCCAATCGATTCAAATCAAATTCGAGTACGTTAGGGAAAATGTGTAGTTTCGGACCGGATTTAAATTGAAGTCAATGAAAACTCTTATTCTTTATGAAAATAAAGTAAGACATCTTTTGGAGCTTGGAAGAGGGTAAAACTTCATTAATGGGGTTTTAGTTTCTTACGTTTCGTAAAAACATTTTATTTCCAAGATGCAAAATTTTTTTTTATCAGAATTTAAATACTGGTGTTACTAATTTTCTGGTAAAAGAAAATAGTGGCAGTGCTTGGCATAAGATTGAACGTGTTCGATAGTCCACAAGTCATCCACGGCAGCAGAAGGAAATCATTTCTAGCAACTTCTTTAATGAAATAAGTAAACAGAATGTGTTTAGATCTCAGAAAAAAATCCAGAATCGTGTTTGTATCAACTTTCTTCGTCCTTAAGATGAGTAGAATACGCTCCCGGAGCATCCAAAAAGAAGAAAGGACAATGAGTGATTATGCGTGGACAACTAAAGTATTCAATGATTTTTACATTGCCGTTTCTATCAGAAGTTTGAAATGGTTTCTTGTCTGAATTTGTGGGAGCTAAAATATGCTTTGCTAATAAAATAACGTATGGATCTTTATTATGCAATCTGCTTAGCATGTAAAGTAGGCGGAACTGCTAGGAAATTTTACATTTTTTTCAAAGTTATCGAATGAATAACAGTTACGTATATTTATTCGAAATAACAAAACCATCTGTCATTTGTTATGCAACTGGTCTCTTCAGTAACACCATTCTCTCAGGGATTCTCGTTTCATTACTGAAATCTCGCATACGAGCAGCAAATAATGTTCTTCTAAACTTAATACTTTAAATCCTATTTCCCCATAAGTAACACAATTACGTACTCGCGAACTAAACCCTCGTTTTACAGCGTTTCAACGTCATCCCCCGCTGAATGCCATTTCTGAGGTCAGAATTCACTGGCGCATGAATTCATAACACACGGCCATAATTTAACTATCATTAAACCAGCTTTTACGTTAATAGCACGATACAGTAGAGCATCGGAAGACCGTGGCTGTTTCTACGGCAAAGATTAATTTCCTTTATTATTATTCTCGCGACGCTGACGTTTTAGTAATTTCAGTAATTACTACGGTATCGCTTCCGCGGGAAATGTCGCTTGTCGCGTTAGGTAAATGTGCTCAGAAGAACAATCGTATCTAAAGAAAACCAACATATTCGACAGCATTTTTCACCATCGTTAACCCTTCCTGCACTTCCCAAAAGACTGGTAGGTGCTTTAATTGTGGACTGTGTAAAATATTATGACGCAAGGAAAAGCAGAAAAATAAGTGGCAAATTGGGGAATCAATTGTTTCATACACGATTTCTCGGCTGAAAGAATTCACTTTCTGACTATATGCATAGCATTTAAAATATTTTCCTCAAAATCGAAGCATTCTGCGAAAAGAATTATCGTGCAATTTTTCCTGTACTTTCAAGCGTCATTATTCATTGTTTCGCTGGGTAAGCAAATTTTAGGTAACGGGTATCGGCAGGATACGGCCTGTTATGTAACGTGGGCATCACGATCGCCGTCGAACGGCACATGATGAGATACGCCGCAAGTACACGGAGGAAATTAAATTAAAGTCACTTAAGTGTTTACTCACGTTCCCAATTATACACGATGAACCCTTGGCACCAAAATAATTATCTTTTGTAGCCCGTTACTCGGGACCCCGCGCGCCACACAGCAAATCGACCATCTTACACGACATCCTCGTTGTTGCGTCCTTAGTTCTACCACGCTGTTACAATTATACGTGTATCAGCTGTTCAAACGATATACTTATAGAGCAATGTATAGTTTACGATCTTATCGTAGGACTCTACTACTTACAAAACGCCTGCAATGTGCGCTCTTTCGCAGAGAGTTAATTTGGAGTAAATGGGGGGCGTGATTTCTAAACGTACCTGTGCCACAAATTTTTGTTTACACGTTGTCGTGCGTTTATTTATCAATACTGTACGTGTGCAGTGGGATTATGCGAGTGGTAAAGGGAAATAAAATTTAGTATGTCCAAGAGGTTTATGTCATACCTATTCATCAATAAATTTTTAGGACCCATTCTGGACCCTTACTTAATAAAACTTTTCTAACGAGGGGTTTCTTTTAAGGAACAACGTGGAGGAACTAAGTTCCAAGTTTTCTTTAACACTTTATTAATTTTAAGTATAATGGTTCTGACTTTATTAGTTTTAACTTCAATGATTTTGACTTTATTGATTTTTACTTTAATGGTTTTGACTTTATTGATTTTAACTTTAATGGTTTTGACTTTAATGATTTTGACTTAAATGATTTTGACTTTAATGATTTTGACTTTATTGATTTTAACTTTAATGATTTTTGACTTTATTAACTTTATCTTCAATGGTTTTGGCTTTATTGATTTTAACTTTAGTGATTTTGACTTTATTGATTTTTGACTTTATTGATTTTAACTTTAATGGTTTTGACTTTATTGATTTGAACTTCAATGATTTTGACTTTAATGATTTTGACTTTATTGATTTTAACTTTAATGATTTTGACTTTATTAACTTTATCTTCAATGGTTTTGGCTTTATTGATGTTAACTTTAATGATTTTGACTTTATTGATTTTTGACTTTATTGATTTTAACTTTAATGGTTTTGACTTTATTGATTTGAACTTCAATGATTTTGACTTTAATGGTTTTGACTTTTTTTATTTTAACTTGAATGATTTTGACTTTACTGACTTTAACTTTAATGATTTTGACTTTATTGATTTTATCTTCAATGATTCCGACTTTAATGATTTTAACTTGAATGATTTTGACTTTATTAATTTTAACTTCAATGATTTTGACTTTATTTATTTTAAAAAACATTCCAGCGAAAATGTCAATTAGCATATAAAGTTCATCCACCAAGGAAATCGTAAAGTTTTCTCAGTGTTTTAATCGAATCAGTAGACAAATTCTGTGTACAAACCAGTTGTATTTAAACATGGTCTTAGAGGAAAGCTGGATATTTGTGAACAGCCTGGAATCGCCCATTAAACGAAAGATCTTAATTCCCCTAACTGCTAAAGGCACCCCACCTAATTTCATGATATCCTATCAGCGCAGCCTTCTCCCGCGGCGTCGGTTTATACTGCACATAGAAATACAAATTCCACACACTGATCGATCGACAGTATCGCAGTGCAGCAAGGTTAAGGAATCTTCGACTGATAAGAAGCGCAACTGGCTCCGACGCAATAATTATCGTGATCTCGTCCCGGCTCCCTTACTTTAGGTCACGAACCCTCTGCGGGATTGCGGGATCGGGTATTAGAAGCAGGAATAGGGAACGAAACAAATCCATGAGCGAGATTTAATGCGGGTCTTATCAAAGAATGTCGAGGCCTAGATGAAACCGATACAACCTTATTCTGACATGCAAGATAGAACTACGGCTGACTTCGAGTAACAGTAACTCGGTTCGATTCCGTTTGTACGACACTTCGATTAGTATCTCGTACTGTCCTCCATTGCTTCCATGCCCGCCGTTTCGTACATAGAATTACTCTTTCCACGTAATGGACAATTTAAAGTTAGCAAGCGTTGACCTTTTCGCTTCGCGCCAAGAATATTAATTTTAACTTACGATGAGAACTGTTAACATACAAATGTTACTCAGTTAAAGCCTCTCTAAAATTATTAAACGAATTATTGAATTCTTTTTGCTTTAAAATTCTTTGAAAAATCGTAACGGTGACGATTTCCGTGGAACCAAGTCGAGGAACTCTAAAAATATATTAAGCGACTCAGCATTCGACTGGTTAATTTGTAACTACTGGTCCAACCGGGAAACTTGAAGGTTCGGTGTTCGTAATCTTTGCAATTTTATTTTTCGGTAATTAAGTTCCCTCCATAATTTGATTATTATAACATGATTTGTATATAATTAGAGGGCACGCATATATTTCTAAATGGCCCCCGCAGCAGCAAGCTGTGCCTCGTGCAAACGCTAATGTCTCATTATTGTCGACTTTATTTACGTCGAGCGGAGAAGCTTGTGAGCCCAAATGCAGCGGAGTCCCAGCGTGCTTTCTAAAGAGGTCAGCCATGGCAATTTGCATGAGCGAAATCAGAGGATATCGCGATCACTGAAAAGGTCTGAGAACAAATATTGACTTTTGCGGCGAGCTGGCTGTGAAGTGGACGAAGTAAAATGACAGGTAACAGGGACGCGGGGTAGCTGGAGAAAAGGGAAATTACGGAATAGTAGGCTAGCAAATGAAAGAAAGAAAAGGCGAGGTAGCAGCTTGAGTAACGCGTGCGCCGTGCCGAGCCAGTCGTGCATCGAGAATGGAGGGAACGTGTGGGAAAAGAACTTTCGAGAAAGAGCCACTGAATGGACCAGATAGCCGGAGCTGAGGACGTCCCTAGAGCACGGCTCAATTAGCCATTTGCCTCCCCTTTACGCATGAAACGTCAGTGGATGACGCGGCGGCGCCTTTTCATAATCCTTTTCCACTATTCCTCCGGCAACCGTTGCTCTTCCCTATCCCTCTGATGTATTTAAAATACTCTGATCCAGCCCTTCTATCAGAGCGCAAACATGAATGCCCCTTGCGCGATTGAAAGCGGAGATGCCCACTGTTTGAGACCCGGCCTTTAAATCAGTTCCATCTTTTTTTCTTACACTCCCTTTCACGTGGTGGCATGAATAGATCGATTCCGAGTGATTGAATCCATCAGATTCAGTAAGACGAGGTCTCTCAATTAACTTTGCTAATTCTTTCTCGACTTCGGAGCAGGGGTTTCGAATTCCATATCCAACTGTTCAACAAATTCGTAGAGGCATATGCTCGCGCATATTTACACCCCCGTCTATCGATGCAATCGACTCCCACCGCGCCAAGGAAATTAATGAATCAATGAGCAATATTTCATTAGGCCGAATGCAGCGCGAAAATGAACGATGCGCCGGGATTATCCATTGGCAATATTCATCGAATCTGTGGTAACGATCTTCCTTGGGGAGCGTGGCTTCTTAAAGTATAGATTACCGTTAAAGGAGATCGCTATCTGAATCGCTAGACCACCCATGATGGAGCATCACGAAGGGTCGAAGAATCTTTTCTACGGCCCTCGATACTATGTAGGAAGAAGCTAGATACTAACGAATCCAATGAACTGTTCCACGCGGCGGTTTTTGCCTAGGCATCGCCTGGCGATCGGTGCGATAGTCGTAAAACTTTAATTCCCGTATAATAATGCCAATAAAGCCTTTCAGCGGCCGGGATCGGTGCCATTATTTAAGGCAATCGCTGCACGATCTCTTCGGGACAAGAACGCCGACGAATAAGAAGCTTCCCAACGTGTCGGAAATTAATGCAAGTACTATCGTAGGATAAATAAGGCGAGCTTCATAGTCTCACCAGAATTCGGGGGTATTTTTGCTGGTGTAAAATAATCGTGAGAGAAAAGACAATCGTTAGGGTGCAAAGTTTATTTCTCCGGCTAAGCAGGCTGCACACGAGACACTTTTTTCCTAAGCTTAGTGCTCGATAACGGGTGCAGCTCACGGTTCCGAAGAAATGGGTACTTGCATTTGGACAGCTGACTATTATCCTTCACTTGGGGAGTGATTTTTCAGAAGGGCACATTTCCACTTGGAAAAAAATTTCAGTAGCCGCACAAAAATGTGGAAGCTACGTTTATTAAAAAAAATCTTTTTTTTTATTAGTACGTGTACTTTTTAGTCTTCCATCTAATTGTTGTTGACATTGTTTTAATAGTTATTTATAAGAAACGTTTGGAAATTAGCCTTTTTAATGGAAACTATAAAAAATAAGCCATTTTCAAAATATTGTTTTGCCACATTTGATTGGTACATTTTTAAACTAATTTAGTATATGTTTGGGTAACTCAATGGAAATAAGTTCCTTTTCTTTTGTTGTTTAATTTATTTATTAGCCATTAGCGACCACATTCCATTTGTATTTATTACAATTTCCTAGACGAGTATATTAAATATTTCCCTTTTGTTTCAGACTAAAAAAACTGTTTCACTATGTCACCAGGCAAACTTGGAAATAAGACCTTTTGCATAAAACATGTATTTTCACTTCAATTTGTCAAAATTGAATTAAACCCATTGGGTAGTGTTTTGTGCCAGACCTATTTATACGCAATCTTCTACAACCATTGTAGAGGTTCTTTATTACAAACGAAGAATATTTTCATCCCTTTATTATAAATTCATAAAAACGAATTTCTCTGCAAGCCCAACAAGCTTCTCCGAATAACCCATAAACATTTCACACGCCCTCGCGAAGCTAAAATATCCTGGCACACGTCAAAGCCAAGTGGCACTCTAATTTAAACGACATTTCGAATGAAAACTATTTTTAAATTCACGCCAAGGGATGAAATTATACGATGCCATAAAATCCCCAGCTGTTTCAGCTGAAGTCAGCGCTCCCTGCAGTGCGTCGCGCAGCACAGAGCGCACGGGAAGGTGTACCAAAGAGGTGTCGCAAGTGTGTTACGTTTCGCACATTACGCATGGAAACGCGATCCTCCGCTTCCGCTTGTCAGCTTCTTAGCAGCTTTCTTTAAAATTCTCTTTCCCCTCATCATGCTCGGCAACAACAGCGGAGTGCTTCCCAGTTGCTCCTACTTTCATAGCCACTTCGATCATCTCAGGACGGGGGCAGCTACGCCGGGGCAAGAAGTTTTCCAACGCAACGCGGGGGTGGCAGCGGGGGCAGGGAGGAACAATGGAAATGCGTGATAAACAAGCGGACCGTCATCGCGCCGCGACGATTCCGCGGCGGCGTCGTCGTTTCTTTCACGTCGCCCAGAAACGGTTAAGTAACGCTGAATTATCCATCGTGTGCAGCGAAGATGGACACGAGAGTTAACCTCTACTCTCGGAGCTTGAGACCGCATCAGCACGTTAATGCCGGCGAGAAGGAAGGTTGGAGAAAGAACGCGGGGGAAGAAACAGAGAGATAGCGAGAGCTCCTCGCGTTCGCGTTATCTCCGAGAGTGCGCATACATTTGCTCGGTGAAGCAGTTCCGTTTTCTTTGCTTCTCTCTCGCGCGCCATTCTCGACCGGTAGACGAACCTAACTGTTCCGAATCGTCGCGATAATTTCGAATCTCGCATTCAAGGCGACGCTCTTGGTGCATAGCAGTTCTAAACTACGCTGCGCCCTTCGCTCCCCCCCCCCCCCCCCCCCCGCCCCCAGCAGCCCCTATCCCTCTGCCGCCGCGAACGGACCCCCTATCTAACCCCCGCGAAACTAAATCAATAGATAATTCTACATTATTGTACCCAGATATAACGTAAGCGGGCACGTACCGGCTGCCGAGGGGGCTCGGCCAGCCGAAAAGCACGAAATAGCGCCGGGGGTAGTAATGCATTGCTAGCGCGGTAATACCAGAGGCTAAATTTCACCGGCAGGAATTTAAGGAGAGATTAAGGAGCGTATTCAGAACGCGTCAGTAAAAACGTGAGCGCTCCTCCCCCGCTCGAATTTTCCGGCCCGGCGAAGGTCTTTATTCGGCTCGCTTGCGCCGATGCAGCTTCCCTATATTCGCGCGGGCGATGTTTTATGGGATTCTTATGGCGGCGCTGCCTTTTTTTTTTTTAAGGCGGAGCGTTGAACGTGTTGCGAAGATTTTATTCGCCGGGGCCAGAATTAGAAATTTTGCCCGATGCAGTGCTCTAATCTTGTCTCGCGCGAGATGTACAAAGTGCCGGTACGTGTGTGAATGTTATTATTATTTGGTTGTTTAGTCGCTGGTGTAGGTTAGCAGTAGGAGTGTACGGGGTGAGGTTTTATTCGTGATGCACGTCAGCTGCGTGATTCTTTTAGGAGGAGATGCCTTGTTATAGTTGCAATGGAATTATGAAATATTCGAATGACTTTCATGTAGCAAGGGAAGATCTCCAAGCAGGAAATTTAATTAATTATGAAACATTGGGGATATGTAGAGGGTATATAGGGGATGTTTTTTTTTTGCTGTTCAAATTCACTCTAAGAGGGCGAAATTATTGACCTATGGAAAGCTGGCTATTTTCCGATTTTGTGTTACAACTCGCGAACTGTAAGAGATAGAGAAAAAGTTTTCAGGCGAAAGTTACTTCATTTAATCGGGACTGTCATTTGGCAAAACTGATATGTGAGTTGTGACACAAAATCGGATTTTAGCCGGATTATCAGGAGCAAAAATAAAATATAATTAATACTCCCAATTATTCGAATATTCGAATTATTCGAAGAAACTATTCGTATTCGAAATTATTCGAATTATTCGAAGGAACTATTCGTACTTATTCGAAATTATTCGAATTATCCGAAGAAACTATTCGTATTCGAAATTATTCGAATTATTCGAAGAAACTATTTGTATTCGAAATTATTCGAATTATTCGAAGAAAGTATTCGTACTTATTCGAAATTATTCGAATTATTTGGAGAAACTATTCGTATTCGAAATTATTCGAATTATTCGAAGAAACTATTTGTATTCGAAATTATTCGAATTATTCGAAGGAACTATTCGTATTCGAAATTATTCGAATTATTCGAAGAAACTATTCGTACTTATTCGAAATTATTCGAATTATTTGGAGAAACTATTCGTATTCGAAATTATTCAAAATTATTCGAAATTATTCGAATTTATTCGAATTATTCGAAGAAACTATTTGTATTCGAATTATTCGAATTATTCGAATTATTCGAATTATTCGAAGAAACTATTCGTACTTATTCGAAATTATTCGAATTATTTGGAGAAACTATTCGTATTCGAAATTATTCAAAATTATTCGAAATTATTCGAAATTATTCGAATTTATTCGAATAAGTACGAATAGTTTCTTCGAATAATTCGAATTATTCGATGAAACTATTCATATTCGAAATTATTCGAATTATTCGAAGAAACTATTCGTACTTATTCGAAATTATTCGAATTATTTGGAGAAACTATTCGTAATCGAAATTATTCACAATTATTCGAAATTATTCAAAATTATTCGAAATTATTCGAAATTATTCGAAATTATTCGAATTTATTCGAAATTATTCGAAATTATTCGAAATTATTCGAATTATTTGTATTCGAAATTATTCGAATACATACAGCTCCTTTTTAAATCATCCATATATCATTCTGGAGTGTTTATTTAAAAAAAATTCGTTTCAATTCACCAGCCTACTTCTCCACACAACACACATAATTTCATTTGCCCGCCTTCCTGCCAGCATTCGAAACATTAGAATCGGGCATAAAGCGAAGATGAAACCATCTACGGTGAAGAGACTCCCGTAAACGTAACTTCCAGACCAGACATTCGAACGAGCATTTTAAAGTCGTGCTTTCATCGTTTCCGAATAAATGATCGCGGCATTTATCCAGTCCCTTTGCCCCAGTCGATAAATAATTTCCACGCGTATATTGTAATGCGGTTTTACGATGTAGCGCACCTCGCTTTCCGCGGAAGAGCACCGGCGGCTGGGTCCTCCTCCAGCCGCGGCCTCCGCCATCTTCAACGCTGTGCAGAGTTAATGACGCAATCGCCGAGAATTATACTCGGCGGGGTCGCGCGTCGTACCCTTACACGCTCGAATCTTTTCCGGTATTATTCATTACTCCTTAATAATGATCTCCGCGGCTTTCTTTCTCTTTCTCCACCTCCCATCTCGCCCTTCTCCCGCGCATTGGCACTGCCCTCGGCCGCAGCCGCGCTCGTCCTGCCATAGGCAAACGCCGCGCAAACGATGAGAACTGTTTTACTCCCCTCCGACGGTATCTCGCAGACATTTTTACGGGGATTTTTGAAACACCCGAGACAGCCTAGACCGAGCCTACCACTTCTTCCGCCATCCGCTCTGTGTTATTACGCGCACTTTTTGCCGGCGCTAATGCCGGTAATTCGGATTACGCTCGATGCAAATTGAAGACATTGACCACACGCAGCGCGCTCCTCGGCTTCATTCGGCTCCGTTCGCCTTCCCCATCCGTTCGCTTGATTGTAATTCTGGAAACCGTCCTGCTGCTTTACTCCATCCGCTTCCCGTTCGACGCCCCCGTATTAAAATCGCGCGTCCCGTTTTCCAGGGGGAGGGTTGCGTGTCCGTCCTAACGCCGGAAATTGTAAAACCAAGTGCCCACTGTCGCCCGTTGGCATTGTTTGCAGTGCGCAAACATTGCGGGGATAATACAGCGACGTAATAATTCTCCTCGAACGGGTCTGTCAGAAGTGAGGATTGCCGCTTGGAAGCTGAGTAGTATAAGACGCAAGGTTATTTAATATATATTTGCGAGGCACTATTGGGATTATCCTGCTAACGATTCAAAGACCTACTTTCCATCCGGACAGCTTATGCATCGCGACATCCATCGAAACGCTGTGCAGTTGTAATAAAACGCTTGCAGATGCTGCCGCGAAGCTCGAGCCGGGACGCAGCAAATAAAGATATCGACGATCGCGAGCTTTTGTTTTCCTCCCTCATCAACTTGTTCCTGCGCGCGAGTCGTAAAAACGAAACAAATCTTCGCTCGACGTTACCGTCGTTCTTTCGCGGGGTATCGATCTCTCGAGCATCTGTTTGCTCTTTCATCGTGAAAACGGAATTCCCAGATTCGATGTTTATACAGCCCGCGCGGATTTTATGCTCCTAGGGATATAAAAGTGGAGCTCGGTACTCGTGCCAGTGATTAACGCGTTATTCTGCCCGTCGCTGTGATCTCGCAGGGAACGCTCGGCGCGTAATTGGCAGGACTGTGTGAAGTGTAAATAGATCACTGTGACGGATATTAGCCCCAGTTTCGCCACCGTGATCCTACTGTCCCTTTCTAGATGAACTGCCATGTCGCGGACAAAAAATTAATACCCGCATGTGCAGCTAATGCGAAATGTATGCACCAGCGGAGAATAAAGTTTGCACGGAATCCTCGAAGCAGCGTGCACATATCGCATGTTGATGCGAAGTATGGGCGGACAAGCCTGGAGGATTTATTACAAATCTGTTATTTCCATTTTTCATCGCTCTTGTTACGGGAATTACGAGCGTTGAATATTTACTGAAGGAAGCAATGTTTCTGGGTATTAAAGCACCCAAACTTTTCACTGGTCTCTGAAAACCTTTGCAACTGCATTTTGTAAATTGAATGAAGATCTTTCTGTGGTGCAGTTTGACCTTTAGAGGACCCGTCTTTTTTTTCAGTAAAATCATTGTCTTCAGTTTCCAAAAATTTATATATAATATAAAATTAATAAAATTTTTAACATTTTTTACTTTCAAAAATACTGTGTGTCTGAGGGTTTTTGATACTGCTGATTACGAATCTGTAGTCGGGTTGTAAAAATGTTTGACCTACGTGGCAGTTTTACTGACCTAAACGAATGAACACATACCAACATTCAGAGAACTTTCTTTTAGCGTTACCCAGAGCTAACGACGTACCTAGACGTAGAAAGTTTTTGTATCATCTTCCCTTCTTTTTTCCATGTCTTTATTTATTATTTTTTATTTATAATTATTTTATTTTGTCGCATTTTCGTGTTCTTTTGAACAGAACGAATAATGTGTATCATTCACCGGAAACCGCTATCAAATGAAGCAATAATGTTGGTTAGGAAGCCCACCACTATCCGTGGACAAGATCCTCCCTTGTGTCACAAGACTGTACCGTCTCTACTGGCGTTAAAGGGTGGAAAACCTACAACTGTTTCCGCTTTGACTAATTACTGTAAGCTCATCAGCTGGTCAACGTAGGAGGATTATTACAATTTCGACGGGGGTTGAAAATGAGTCAAAGTTAGGATCGAAGGAAGGAAATGTACATATAAGGCCCCGAGGAACCCAACAAGTCACTTAGACTCTAACTTTTATGCCCCATCTCGCGTCTTCTCCAAATTCTAAAGTATATTTCGTATTCAAACTAAAAATTGTTAATTAATCCACGAACCTTCGAGGCAACTAAAGAACTCCACGCGACACATCGACAAGTAGTCGCCCGGGAAGCCCACCTCTTCTTCCCCCCAGCTGAAAGGATCCACTTGTTTTGCGCTGGCCGTGAAAAATGGCTCGCGCCCTATCCGTTTCGCCGTCATCCATACGCGTTGCGCCGCGAGCGCGCCGCCGACCGAGTTCTTGCCCGGCGGAAAACTCGCTGACTGGCGACTAACTCGAGACAGGGGGCACGTCTCTCTGGGTAATTCATCGTCCTTCGCCCAAGGACGTGACGAGTACTAAAGGACCGCGACGAAGAGATCGGGGACACCGCCGTCCCTCAAGCAGCCAATTTCCTTAATAAATGATCCCATTACGCGGCCGGGCAAAAACTCCGCGTTGAGGTGTCTTACGTGTCAACCGGGAACGTGAAATTGGATATTTATTGGTGACAGATGGGACACGGGCTGTTCGGCGGATCACGCCGCGCGATCAATCATACCTCGCGATACTATGCACACTTTAGCCGGGCGCCATCGTGTAATGAATTGCATCTGCAGTAATAGCGGGTCAGTGGTGGCACAGCGGGGCTTGAAAAATAACCGTAATATCATTGTACCCGCGGTCCCAGCGTGTACGGGATTTAGGAACGTAACCGAGCGTGTACAACCCCTCTCCGACCCCACCGCCCTATCGGCAGCCTCTCTTGCGCGTATATGCGTGCCTGCACCTATTGCACCCTCGTGCTCCCTGCCTCCTCCTCTGTGCCTTCTATTCTCGCGTTATCTGCTGCGCCTCGTTTCCCCGAGTTTACATACGACTGGCAAACTAAATGCACGCGGAGCCTCCGAGCGACAGACGCAACGTCGCCTGGGAATAGAAACACATGCAGCCCCCGATTTGATATGCCGACTGACACACAGGATCACTGTTCGAATCTCCACGGCATATGGCTTGATACACGCGATGCGATGCGGGGCCTCCGCGGCTGGCATCTATTTCCCGGCGATAGGCTACGCGGAGCCGGGAGGACCGGTACCGGGAGAAGGCAACGAGAGCCAGAGATCGGAGCAAGAGTTATCGGTTAAGCTCGTTAAATTTAACTTCGACTTTTCGAACCCCGAGAGCCCGTGGGACGTAACGGTGCCGGCAATGACGAACGGCGTCCGCTTTGAACACAAATCACGTACGCCCCGGCTCGCCTCTGCCGAGGAATTAAATGATTCTTCCCGTCTTTTTATCGACTCCGAGCACAACACCGCGGAAGCACGCGCTGTTCTTTGGCCACGTCTCGCTCCACCCCGTGCGGCCTTCCTGATGGAGCGCGTCCGCGGCTCCAGTTTGTTTGTTTGCCGGCATTTGCCGTGCTCGATCATTGACACCGTTATGGACCTAGCTGGATATGTTGGTAGCCATGGGACGCGGAAGATTGTAGGGTCACAGGAGCGTTGAGTGGGAATATGCCACTTCATATTCCGGCCGTTCCACGGGAAATTTGAGACTTTTTGGAGGAACATTTCGGATTTTGCTGAAATTTGGATGTGGTGTAGCGTTTAGTGGTATATAAATGTGTCTGGAAGGATTTTTGAAAATTTTAAAAATTGTGGAGCTTAAAGCTCTTTGAGATAAAGTGGTCACCTTTTTTCAATTAATTATAACTGTTGTACTAAGAACCTGATAAAAATTGTTATTACAAGGGTACATTCTCGTGTGATCCCTTAAAAAATGTAGGACTTTTTTTAAGAGAGAACTATAACACATGTAGGTAAAAAGTCTTTTTGGTATAGATTTATACATATTTTTTTATTGTTTCTTTTCCGATGTAGGTGAATAAACAGCTATAAGTCTGACGGTGATAGAAACACGGCGTACATAAAACAGGAGAACTAATTGACGGGTTTTAAAAATTCTTTCGGCATTCTTTTCGTCAGTTTTGGTCCACTCGATTTGATTTTATTCAGTAGTTTTTAGCAAAAAATTACCGGTTTCGGGGCACTTTTATTAAAACATGTACCAATCATCGAATTTTCATTATTTTGCAATAACGATTGGTAATACGATAACCATATATTTTAAGAAAACTTTCGATTTTTTATTTCAAATGCGCCTATCTTGAAATATCATGTACACCCTGTGTTTATCACCCTCAGAATTATAGCTATTTATTCAAGCTTACATCGGTGAATACACAATAAAAAAAAATTTATCTTCTCAGAATATGTATAAATCATAACCAAAAAGACTTTTTATGCTATATGTCACAGTTTTTTTCAAAGAAATCCTAAATTTTTGACAGAGAGGCTGCTTTTCGTACAAACCGATTTGCAACATTTTTAATACTTCTACGAGCAAGAATCATCATCCACATTACTCACTGGCCGATGATTCAAGCTTATTGTTGGATCCCCGTGTTTCGAACGACTGGTCCAAGCAATGAGGCTATCCAGATCGTCGATGATCAAAAACTTCCATTTCGGGTCTAGCATCTACCTTTACTGAGCACTTAATGACAGAATTTCGCAGTTCTCTCAACTTTATCGAATGAGATTGACCCATAACACACCAGCGGATACTTCATAGCTAACAATAAGCTTCCCGTGTCGTCCGATTTAGTACGCTCGTAAAAGAGCAAAGGCTCCCCAAAACGAATTCATCGCGGCGGAAAATTGGGTTGCGCGATGGACGTTAAAACGGTAATGATAGTAATACGCTTCATAGTAGGCTGATGATAATCACTTCGCGGTCAATCTTGGGTGAGCGGGGCCGCGAGACAGCGGCGCAGCGTGCACATGAGCTAACAGAGACGGAAAGGATGTCATGACCTAACCCTGGCTGTCGGTGCGCGGGAGCGTCATTAATACGGTAGCAATTTATTACGCCGCTGTCTGACTGGCTGTCTGCCCCGACAGTGTCTTCGGGGCGTAGTCGTTGTCTGCGGAGCTGAATCTTCCGACAACACATGCGCGCGCGCACACGGCCGACGGAAGATAACGGGCGAAGGACAGAGAGCGAGTACGCGCGAGATGGTAAAGGTGACGGCGAGTGTGAAAAGGGTCTCAAAAAAAGGGGGAGGCGGAGTAGAAACCGTCGAAAATGAACAGCCGCGAGACTGGGTGGACGAGAATATATCGCTGCCAGTCGTCGACACGGGGGAAACAATTGATGCGCATACATATGCATGCGCCGAGGTAAGAGTGTAAGAGCAACGAGTATGAAGTAACAGAAAGCTGATGGAGTGTGCATGATGAGATGGTAGGGCCTTACATATTGTTTCCCATCTGCAATATAATGACGGAGGAGGAGTCAGGAATTGCGGGTATTGCTAATCTGTATAGACATCTAAGCACTGCAAGACAGGATGTCTAATGCTGCGTTTTATAATCATTGGTTAGGTTCATGGGAGAATGAGAAAGGAGCAGTGGCGGATTTAAGGGAAAAGGCCCAGCCACCAGATGTTCCAAGGGGCCCAAATTTTTCGGGATAATGAAGATGAAATTTACTAAAAACGGGCTGAGTGTAGTAGTGTAGAGAAATAAATTTTAGTGTTTTGTTTTTTGAAGATGGGGCCCTGGGGGCCTTCTGGCCAGGGGCCCAGGCGGCAGCTGCGCATCGGCCGCCATCTTCGACTGAACTTCTTCGCGACAACATAACAACATAACCTCGAAAAGTGATCGTTTCCAAGGAAATTTAGTAGGCATACCGGCATTTAGACAGACGGCCTATGGTGCGGAGTGGGCCCATAGGTGGCGTCGGTTAGATAGGAGTTCGGAGAACAGGAATCGTGGAGAGTCGGCGTAGTCGGTGTGGCTAACGCTGCTGATCAGCACGCGGGCGGCCCGGGTGGTTCGATTCCCGGCGCCCCGTGGCTTTCCTTTTTCCGTCTCCTATAATTTCAGAAGTGGGATTCTGACCCTTAGTTTAGGCGTGCCTCTCGGATTATGGCCGAGGGCGGCGCAGATGTCAGGTATGGCCGACTGTAGTAGGCATACCGGCATTTAGGCAACGGCCTAGTGTGTGACATTAGCACATAGGTGGCGTGCATTTATGAGGAGTTGGGAAGGACCGGAACTGTGGAGAGTCGGCGTAGCCGGTGTGGCTAACGCTGCTGATCAGCACGCGGGCGGCCGGGTTCGATTCCCGGCGCCCGTGGCTTTCCTTTTTCCGTCTCCTATAGAAAATAACTTAAAACCTGTGTACGTAGGTACATACTTTCGTTAGTTTCATATCCAACGTACCTACCAGTTCAAGACGCAGTTGGGTCACAGACAAAAAGCACATTATGGCATCGGCTACTTTCCCCTTTTGCATTAGGAATCCCGACCGCAAATACCATCGATCGAGAGCCGTTCGGGGTAAGGAGCACTTCAGCCCCGTGCTTCGCGGGGTAGTAATATAATCCTCTAGCGAATGCTTATCCGATCCCCGAATAATTGATAACTAACTCGAAACTTTCGTCCCGTTTTCGACAACGGGCTATCCGGACGGAAGTAAGAGTGGCGGGTAACTCGGGCTACCGAGTTCGGGGCACTGGATTCCCCTCTGTGCCCAATTAGACGTTATTCACCGCGGAGACCTTTGACTCCGGCGTCCCCCGGAGAAACTCGAAGGGTGGCTTCGCGCGTCTCACCAGTAAAACTTTGATCTTCGTTAGTAATTATCGGATGGGGCTTTATTACGCCGTGATTTACACACAGCGCGATGGGCGCACCACCTTGCCGCGCGGCTCGCATGGGTCCCGGCGTGCACCGGCGCATGCGTGCGCGCATCAACGAACTCGCCGGAGTGTCAGCAACACTGACGCAATGCATCGTGCTTCGGCGGGGCAACGTGAAACTAACACGTGCGCCCCGCGGCGGCGTATCCCTAATAGGTGCAATCTAATTCCTGCGTGTGTCATTCGCTTGCCACGCGGCTGCACAATGTGTTGTTCACGGCGATGTAAGCAGCGACGCGGCTGGGGGGGGCTAGCATTAGTTAAATAAGTCAACCATTGTCAAGTGGATAGTGATGTTACCAATCATTGGTGCCTTGGGTTAGCAAAGTTAAACCCTACGGTCTCTTTTGAACCGCCTTCTGATTATTGCCGGGTCCTTAAAGCTGGGAGAGTCCTTCCACGTTGAACCCATCAGGTTTTGCAGTTGGATGTCGGGGACTTTGGTGGCGTCGAAATAAGTTATCATTTCGCGAACCTTCGAATTCGCAATTTTTGCCCAGTTCTGTGCGAGGTGATCCAGTTTCTCGGAGTTAAATGTAGCTATCTTCAGACGAGTGGTATTAATATTGATCCCGTTTCCTTATTGGTATCTCTATTTTAAGAGCACGATGATATACCTACTCGTCGGGAGTTCATCTTAGCGAGACGGCTTAATAACTGTTGCGCCAAATTTTTACTGCTCAAAGGATCCAGTTTAATGAAACCTAGCAGTTCGCACAAATTCCCGTTTGTACCGCTAATCTTTCAATTCCTCGCTGCGCTAACGTATTAGCCTGTTTAGACAAGTCCAGATACATTGGCCAGCCCGAAGTAAGCGCTACCAGTCTTTCGAGGTCAAAGCAACCGACCGTGTCGCCATTGGCGTTATCAGTCGCCATCGGTGACTCCGAACATAAGTAGTTAAACCATTTCACACACTGCTTAATCTCCGCGAAACTAGGCTGAGCAGCCTTCTTGTCAGGATAATTCACGTCGCCAGTGTCGCGGTTATTTTTATCGGGGGCGCAGATGAGATATGTGTTCGGAATAGTATTTTACGGGACAAATTATCAGGTATGCACGTACCACGTCGCGTGCAATGCATGGCCGAACCGCATTGCTCTCCAACGTACGCTTTGAATATGTACGGATTATCTGTTATTCACGATACGTTGTTTGGGCTTATCATAGCATGGAATTATTATATTGATCCAGTTATTCATTTCGAAGGTTTATTGAGCAATTAACTAGCTGCACAACTGCAGATGCTTCGGACTGTAATAGAAAGGTACTACGCATTCATTATTTAAATTTATACACTAATTACTGTTCTCTTAACAGACTTGTGTTTATGTAGAATAATATCCTGATGTGATGTTAAGTGTAGTAGGTCGCATGGACTGCGTACACTGTGAGAATAATTCATATGTACAGTGGGAGACTGCAGAGTAATTTATATATATTTTAATCATCATCGCAGTTTTTATTGTTCCCCAGCTCCTGTTGTCGTTCAAACCATTATGATATTATATTTCCCCTATTTCAATCTATCTTCATAGGTAAAGGAAGAAAAACCGCATTGATTCTAATAATAACAGAAAACTAAGTCTCAGGATGAAAGTAGTATAATCCACCATGATCATCCCTTGGAAGGGTTAAGAAGTCAAAAGTTTGCAAAGGTACACTGGCAATGCTGATCGAATGCTTGGTGAATCTAGCCTGAACGTAATACAGACATCAAAGCCAATGAAATCTCCAACTAAACGCACGATTCCTCACGAGCTCTCATTCCTGTCAATTGTCGGTTGCAAGGTATACCGAGAAGCCAGCTTCTGCGAGCCCAGTTGGAATTAGCAGACGCTAAAAAAGCACCACGTTTCTACTTGTGATGATGGCCTGCTCGCGGGCATGGGATCCGGGGAGCACACTCAAAACGCAGAATGGTGGCTCGGGTCTAGTGACTGGGGGCGAGGGATGAAACTCGATAGCGAATCCTGACGTGATTAACGATGTTTCACGCTCGGTGGACGTCGGTTCGCGGACGC
Organism: Andrena fulva; assembly: GCA_946251845.1. Lineage (NCBI taxonomy): Eukaryota > Metazoa > Arthropoda > Insecta > Hymenoptera > Andrenidae > Andrena > Andrena fulva. The sequence continues at coordinate 50,121,966 of OX276329.1, read as the reverse complement.
TCGGAAGGATTTGCGACTCACGAGATTTTCCTGGGGCATCGACCTCTCTCTCTCCTGGCACCAGGATACCGAGCCTACAACCTAAGGAAGCTCGTGCACGACTTTCTCGTAAGAGACGGTCGTTGGAATTCTTGCCAGTAGTAAACACTTTTTACGAGATACTTTGGAAATCTTCATAAATCCGGGAATGTCAAGGCGAATTTGCTTTATGAGCGTTCAACCCTGTCGCGAGCTCTGTTCTCGGACCATGCCGACGAAATACCGTCCGCCACGCATGCCCGTAACTTGGAATTCATTTTAGTCCTTCGTCCACGTCTGCCACGTTGATTGGATGCTGCAGATCCCAACTGAGGCGTTGAAAATTACGAATTACAATAATTTCCTAATCGATAGGCGATGAGTGTATGCTTCGGGATAAAACAGATGGAATCCGAGAATCAGCATTCCCGTCGATTCGGAGCTACTTCCGGTATGCATAGGAAGTTTCTCGCAGTAACAAGATCTATAATGCAATCTCATTCATCGTCAAGGAGAATCTGAAATGCAATTGGCCTGAATTTGTGGAGCGGATATTTAATTGATAAAACGATCCGAAGCTAGTCGAAGCTTTGTCGAGAAGCAAGTATAAAATTTGAGGGATGAACATTAAGCCTCCTCCATGCGATAAAATAGGGATTTTAATGTTTCAAAGCCTCTTAAAGCTTAACCCATTCAGGGCTGAATATTTTTAATTACACCACGCTTCCCCATTCCTGAAGCCCTTAAAATATTACTGAAGTCATTTTCAGGTGCACGAAGCACTTCTAGAGATCTTCTACTTACGTATTTAAGTATTCACTTACATTCGATAGATCAGACATTGAAAGTTTGCCGAGAAGATAGCACAACTCGTCGTTAAAATTAATATCGAATCAGCAAACTCTTCAGTCGAGTAGAATTTAAAATACCCGGAGAACCATAGTAAGATTAAAGACAACATGGTTGTTACGAACCTTCGTAAATTTGTCAATTTCAGACTGACCGAACCTAATTCTCACAGCCTGCAACGAAATAAATCACTATTCCAAACGAACGCCATAACATTCCTGAGTGAAAGTTGGAAAGGTACCAAACGGAGGAAGACCCAAATACGATTTACGCCGGTGGTAACCAACCCACACTAGCAGACTTGGCAAACACTCCTATTACAAGTTTACAGCGGTGATATTACAAATCAACTTAGGTCCTTCCCACGCGAGGCACTCCTACACCTCACAACCGGCATGCCGTACCTATTCACTCATTGTCAGCAAGGACACCGTTGCTTTGGAAATGACAGAAGACGCTCGATCATCCGCCACGAAAGTGTCGCCTATGAAAGGACCTGTAGAACCGAATGCACGCAACCTGCCGAAGCAGAGGAATCATCGAGCGTCATTTAGCCCGCGCTTGAACCGTAGCCTCAGTGTCGAACAGGGGAGACATATTCGAACGTGACTTCCGGCAAACGCATGGTGACACAGCGGCCCGGGCGAATAAATCCTGCGGAACGCCATACTTAACTGAGCCGGCGACAGGGCACACGGGGATAATTGTACACGTCCGCGAATGTTCGCGATACGGTATAGGAACGATTGTTCCCGGAACCCGACCGTGCGTCACCGGGATACTATATTCCTGCGCCGCTAACGATAAACTCCTCCACCACCTCCACCACCTCCCGCCGCCGCGCTCCCCGCCCTTGCTGGTTCCGCGGGCTCCTCTCCCAGGCCCCGAGTTCGGTTCTCACGTAGGAGAGGAATTCTCCAAGACGAATGCTCGACTACCGGACTGCGAGGGTTCCTCGCGGCATGGCCGAGCCACGAGAGAGCCGGGTAATTAATGGCCGGCCATTATAGTCTTTAATATCGCGCGCATGAAGTTCGCGCGTACGGTTTTCTGTTACAGCGAAACGTGCTGTGGGTTTTTCGTGCCCCGGCCACGCGATGAAACCGGTATCCACGTAACGAAACCGTTTGTTAAGGACGCGCCGCCAGATTTCGCCTCTGATACGGGCCACGGCCGTTTTCGGGATTATCACTCTTGCGCCTTTGTGCAACAGATTCTCAGGCGCTCGGAGGGGATTCAGCTAACCCTTCCTTCCTAGTTATTCCGTTACAGTGGCCTGTTGATAAAAACGCACCTCCCCGGGGCTGGCACGCAAGCCGCGCGCGATATATTTGTGTCGGGTGCCATTTGTCACTGGCACGCATCCACGTCAATTACCCTTCACGAGGTTAATACTTGATCATGCATGCCTTGAAACGTTGACGGATTTATGGGTAACCGATGTCTGGGGGGACGTGGTGGTTCGACGAGTGCTCGAAAGGCAGGCCAATAAGCTTGCGGGGTACGTTATATTCCGGATTGTCTGAAAGGTCAGGCCAGCGGCGGAGGACCAGCCGCGCTTGATACCCTGCCGCGTCTATCAGATATTAAATCAATCGATCGTGTTACGACATGCACGACAGCGGGGCCGATGCGGCGCGATCCCAATCGCGGCGTACAAATCGCCTGGAAAATAACACCTTGCTCGGCCCGTTGTTGGCCCCAGCACGCGCGATACCTTCGAATATCTCAATTACCGCGGCGGCTGCAACGGCTGACGCGACGCCGACGACCCCTTTCTCACCGGTTTAGACGAGTTTCTCCGAGAACCCGCTCATTTCGCCGCGAAAATCTTTGATCTCGAAACAACGGTAGGTACAGTTAGTTCGTTTCGTATGTGGGACGAGCGGCGCGGCGCGTGGGCATCGCGAAACGGGATGCGCGCTTGGCAACCTTATTTGCCCGCGCGATGATTCAGGCAACTATGTATCGAAGCTCTAGCCAACTGAACCGCTCGCGCCAGCGGTGGGACTTGGTCCGATGCTGTCTCAGGTTCGCCGGGGAACTCGATACCCGAACGCTGACTCGGGGGAATCGAAACGAATTAAAAGGATCCGCGGATCCTAAAGTTTACGCGTGACAGAGTGATCGCTGGTGGTGCCGCGGCGAGTATTTTAAGTATTTTGGGTACAAGGAGCGAAGGGGCAGTTCCTGACTAACTCCATTGACGACAGATGGGTCGTAAATTGGTGCAGATTTAATTATAAGATGTGGAAGTGTTGTCGCAGACACTGGTAGGTGTAGAATTGTGAAAGTGATCGGTACTGATCGCATACAAATCGTAACTGTGAAGGATGAATGTTTTTTAAAGGCTGTTACGTAGTTAGGAATGGATACTATAGGGAGATTTAATTGGGAAGTATTATTCCCATCGCTAGTACACACCTTTGCAACCGATGGTCAACTATGCGACTACAAAGTGACCAAACTGAGAGGTATGGCCATTTTAAGCATAGAATTTAAAATGTAAGGGGTCTCCCTATTTTGGCGGACGATAAATGACGCGAAATTTGGGAATTTTTTTAAAACGAAAGCATTAAATATATTCACTTCCAGCTTTGTGGCTTCATTTGCCAATCTTTAGGGAATATGAGAAAAACATTGTATGCAAAAATAGTGGTTATATCCGGAGTTATAGTGCCTCAAATAGAGCGCTTTACTCTCTCCGAATTCGCTTCCCTGAAAGAACGCTGCAGTAGGGAATTTCACGGCACCCGGCTCCGCTTATTCCCGCTTTTAACGCCGGGGATCGGGTACACGTTTAGATCGCGTGCGACTAACAGCCCCGCCATAACGCTTTCGGGGCAAATCCTGGGACGTGCATTGGCCAGTCATCCAGCTCATTCGTCTATTCGTACGTACGCTTAGCGGGTTATCATCGGAAGCCTTCATAATTCCATGGCCGGTGTGACAGCTCAATGTACCACAAATAGAGCTCGCTGGAGGAGGAGGATCATCATCCATATTCAGCGTGTTGAGGATTTCGTAACGCGGAACGCAGCTATCGTGTCAGCACGGTGTCACGCCGATTCAGATTTCACCGTAACGACGTTGCTACGGCAGCGGGAAAATCGTCATACGTCAGGTTACGACACCCGTTCCTCTCTGATTAACCGATTCCTGTAAATCCCCCTTGCCCCGTACATTTTTCCGCGACAGTAATTTGACAACGACGGCTGACGCAACGGAACGAACAGGACTACTGACCAGAGTATTATCAATATTTATTGCACAGCCCGCAGATCCACTCTGCCTCTGAGACTTTCGCGGCTAAAACGGTTGGTGAAGTGGTTATTATCCAACTTACTTCGGAAATTGATATTGATTATTGTATACCTAGTCAACACTCGGGCAAAAGTATGTGTTTTCTCGCTACTAATATTGAATGAGGTACAAGTGATAACGTGTTAAATACTGGAGTGGCGCAGTAAATATTAAATATTCCTAGTGGTGTAGATGTGCAAATATACAGAGAAATTGTTCTGTCTAAAATGACCAAGTTATTATCGATAGTCGTGTGCACGGTGGATGCTGGACACTAGCTGAACTTTTGGAGGCTTGATTTATTATAATTGTTTCTATTGTTTTGTCTGCAACTTGCTTTACAATGTATTTAATATGCATTGAATATTAGAATTGTGATTTAGTGGCTCGTTAAAAACATTTTGATTAATTGAATTATTGGAGGGTAATTGAATTTGAGAAATTAAGCAAGCTTTTTAGTAAATTATTATGTTACATTAATTGCGGTTGATATCTAATTACAAATATCGTTAAAAATAAATTACAATGGTGGCCCGCAAGAATATCCATTTATCTTCCGATTTTTAAACGTATTTTTCTCTACATATGCTACAGATTCGTCTAATTTGTTGTTGATCAAAGTTAAGCTGTGGAAGTGTCTCAAATGACAGCAGAAGTCGAACTCAGAATTATTATTATTATTACGCTTTTATTACTCGAAGAAAATATATAAAAGTAGAACCTTGTCTGTTTGTTTGATTTCAATGAAATTTCGAATATACATTACATGCGTCCTAGATTAGGTAATAGGGTATTTTTATTTTGGAAACATCGTAAATATTTCGCAGGTGAAAGCAGGTAACGGGTCAGCTGGTAATACAAACAGATGAGTAATAATAAAAGTAAATCTAGAGTAACCACTGATTTCCATTGAATTATCTAAAGTTATCGTAAAGGTTGATTTAATTTCTCAAGAAATCTGTTAAAAAAATATCATTCATCGCTTCTTGCAATTTTCTTCCGTTTAGTAGAAGGCAAAGAATTGATACTGGAAATAGGGTAATATAGTCCATAAAGTGTCCTTAATGTACCAACTGGAGACCCTTAATGAATCTGAGGATGAAGTTGCTCAGTCCCTGTTAGCAGGGGCTGGGAGCAGCTCCTGCTCCTCCGCTTTAAACCCCCGTGCGCGGTTCATTTCATCATCGTATATGATTTATTAAGCGGCCGCAGTGAGTTTCAAGTATGTAAATGGAACTGCGAATTTAAATACTCTCGTTAACGTAATGAGACCAGCGAACCTTGACCGAGAGAACCGCCGCGGAATATTCGCAAACTGGACGTAAACGTTGGGCAGCAGGCATGCATGCATCATTCGTCGCTCGAAACTGCTGTACCTGGGGGAAAAAAAACTCGTATTGCAACTTGGATCGAGCCGGTTCTGCCAACGGTACATGTCGTGTTACAACGCCGAGCTAGCTTCCTGTTTTGTGCACCAAATTCCCCAAGTTTTCTTTCCCCCGAGACGCTCGCGGAAGGTGACAGGATAAGCAGCCAGTCCGCGGACGAAAATCGGCTTTTTCTTCATTATGCGATCCGTCTGCGCGGCGAACGAGCTTGAACTCGTTGCTCGCGCACCAGAACAACGCTGATGAACAGAGTGAAAATGGTGAAATCTCTCGTCGCGAGGAATCTGTCAAGTATTCTCTGCGTCAATGGAAGAAGCGTTACTAGAGCAACGATTCACGGGCGGTTTTATTTTCTTTCAATTGTTCTCACGTGATAACCGGTAATTTGATTTTGGTGGCCGTGTTTCTGGGGGAGTTTCAAAGGCTGGTGGCTTTTAAGAAGAAGAAACATATGGCGAACTAAAAAAAAAATAGTAATTTAATTAAATTAAAATTGGGATCGATTGTATGACATTGTTCCTCTAATTAGTTGCGTTCTTTATTTTCAAAAGAAACAAACTAATTTCAAATTTCTTTCAAAAGTTACCTCCCGTGTAAAATAAGGTGAACGCTATTTCATGTCAAAATAATCCTTTGTACAACGACCCGTTTTTCAAAAAGTACATCATTATATCCATAGAATACCATTTAAGGGGACTAGGCAGTCAGAAACTCGATTTTTTGTTGTTGCATTTTTCGAAAGTACCACCCTTCCCGATTAAAATGCCGTTTGGTTTATGTTAAAATTCGCAAAATTGAGGATTTTACAGCCGAAAAGGTCGAGCGCGCCATAAACCGTTTCTGCGCGCACGCAGGTAGACTAGATTCCTCTTTCGAAACTTTAAGCGCGTTTTTCTCGGAATCATATTTCCTCTTCGTTTTGCAGTGATTGGAAAAAAACGGAGGTATCAGTAGATTTGAAAAAAAATCAGCATATATGAAACATGTCTAGTTAGGACCTGAACCTACGTATAAGTCTGTAAAAACTCCTGGTTTCTCAAAAAAAAAAAAAAAAATAGAATGGCTCTTTTCCCTGGCGAAAAATGACGTTTCTTTAAAATTTGCCGTTTTGCAGCCACCATTTTTATAATTTTGATTTTTTTCCCTTTTCAATAGGTTCAGGGCAAAGTATAAATTTCAGAGGATATTTCACAATTAAATTTCTTACGGCCAGAATCACTGCAAAATTACAGCGGCTCCAAAAAAAAAACGCCTACATATCAGACCACTGCACAGTGGTCTGGGTATATCTACATTTAGTGGCCAAAATTCTGATCTTTCTGAAACTTGGTGATTAAGGGTTTTTGAGGTCGCTGATAACGAATTTGGCACCAAAAATTTTAAATTCAAAATGGCGGATTCAATATGGCGCGCATTGTGGTCTGGAAAGCGGTATTTTATAGCCAAAATTAAAAATCATAGCCGTACTGGAGAAAAAAAAGAGAAAAAGAATCAGACCTAACATTATCTTTGACTTAAAGAAAATAAAACATTAAAAATACACGCGTACGGGACGCCCAAACACCTCGAGCGACGGATTTTAAAATCCCTATACAGCCAAAGGTTGCAGGAAGTAGCAGCTATAATTTACATGATCTGAACAGCAATTGTCTAAGCTTTCATATAAAATAGGTCCGATGTGTAACACTTCTAAACATTTTTTTATAAGCCTTCTCAAAGTTTAAATTGATATAAACATTGCACTATTTGTTCATGGACTAAAAAATGCCTATAACACATATAAATAACTGAAATATACTTCCTTACCTATATAACTGTATGATATAAACACGTATTTTGATGTTCTATAATGAGTAATTAAAACAATTAGATTCACATAAAATTTCATGATTTTGTCTTTGTAATATTATATTTAATCAAAGAATCATTTGAAAAGGGAAAACTATGCGGATTTAAAAGCTCTGGAGGGTTGTCAATTCATAAAAAAAAAATGACATTGTAAAGTTGAAGTTGAGAAATTGAATTTTGGCCACCATCCAGACCACTGTGCACTGTAGCGCTGTCATACATATGTATATAATATTCAAATCATTTCTTTTTTACTGTTTATAGTATTAATAAACATTACCCAAACGTACTAGTCACAATTTGTGTTCATCTCCTTGTAATTAATTCAGAAAAAATACTTGATATTCGAGCGATCTGACTGCCTAGTCCCCTTAATTCGACTAAAATTTTAAGAACACTTTAATCTGTCACCAGTGCCAAGTGTACATTGACAATGCCATTGGCAACAACGCAGCATAAGTTATTCCTGCCACACTCGCGAAGCGCATCACCGGACGTCCATTATTTAATTTACAACCCCCCCGCGCGCGCGTATCCACCCCTTCGAAATTCATCAACAAAGGCAGAGCGGGAAAATTAAAATTCACCACCGTTCTGATAATTATAGGGAGCATTTGAAGCAGCTCGTCGAACTGCGAACACGATCAAAGCACTCCGAAAATATCCACCTTTGAAAAAACTTTCACCCCGCTTTCGCCCCTCCTCCGTTCATCATTCACTCCTTTCCCGTACGTACAGTTTTTTTTCCTTGCGTCCCACCCCCCCCCCCCCCTGCCTGTCGTTCGCGAAACGCCTCGCCTCGCAGCACTTTGCCTACCACCATCGGGGCGCGGGTTCCCTTTTCACATCGCGTGCAATTTCCAAGCACACTTGTCTACGCGGTGTCGGCGACGGCGCCGCGGATGGAACCGAGTAAAGTGGAGGAGGAAGGTTCTGGATACACGGTGGCGCACAAAGAGACATCTGAAATTTCTGCACTCACACGGGAACGTTTTGGGGGATGGTGGGCGGCGCGGGGGGGGGGGGGGGGGGGGGGAATTAATGGCGTGTGCACCCTGGATAAAGTGCCCCTGTGCGGCCGGTGAAAGGGCTCGCGCTTACTGCGCGCAGAGTGGGTGGTAAAAGACAGCGGCGGGGAGGGTGAGATTTTAGATGAGGAGGAAACAGAAATGAGGGGCGTGGAAAAAGGGAGAGGGGGGGGGGCGGGAGGGCGGTAGCGTCGTAACTACGTTTAGTAAACACAAGGGTAAGTTACGTCGTCGTGTGGCAAACGACAAAACAAAGTTTGATACGCGCGGGGTGGCGCGCGGGGGGCCACCCGGAACGCCTCTGTCTCTGCTCACCCTGCCGAGCCGGGCACCCCCGCCGCGAGCGTACGGCTCGGCCCCGCTGAAACTCCGCCGAGGCTGTTCATCCGCAAAAGCAATTACCCGTTGTCATCGCTCGATTTCATCGCGGTCGCGCCGCTGGTGGCAACGAAGACCCCTATTTCTGCTGTCTTTTCAGCTTTGGCGCTGCTGCCCGCGGCTAGGGGAAGTTCGTGGAACCGGCTGGACAAATGTGACAGTGTTTATGGCGGAGGACGGGGGTGGCGTGGTACGATTGGGCCGAATTGTTCCATTGTTGTAATAAACGACGACTCGGTTCAGGGGGGGGGGTTGTACTAGACGGTCGGGGTGTTGTATTATTAGAAAGTGACATTTCGGAACGACAGTGTCTGCGGGAAATATTTATTGCATCGTGGTGCGCGGAATTTTTTTAAGGGGATGATTGATAAAATTACTCGTTTCGAACTGATTCTCGCCGGGACCGTGAACTACAGATTTCTGCAGTAAATAAATTTTAGAATAATATTCTTGTAGCACTGATCGCGTTTATTCGAGCGACGCAATAAATATTTTCAGTACTGTATTTTTTATCCTCGTAGACATTTAAATTAAGTTTGCTGATCCTTGTTTAGAAAATGGTTAGATTGCTATATCTGACGAAATATGAGGCATTCAGAGCCGAAACGGATTAAACCACATTTTTTGCGAAATTGAGTTAGTAGCAGTAATGCATTCCAATAGGCTGCCATGCAAAGTAGGAAAAATTAATTTCTTCTCAATGTGGGTTAGTCCGTTTTTGCTCTCAATGCCTCATATTTAGGATTGTTTAATGCTGTAGCTAAGTTATTCGGTCGCGTGTTATCAATTTTGAATACTGCAGGGGGTTTTACGAGTTGAATTAGTCTTCATTGATTTCACATTTGACTTATATTTATTTCTAATGGACACAGGTTGCAGTGTATATTTTGTTTGAGGTAGCACACGTTTAAGAAATAAACTGTGGAAATGGGTGGCAGAATTGTATAACACGATGATGAAAAACGATTGCAGAAAAGCTGAAGCAAGATGAGTGATCGCAGATTTTCCTAACGTAATATTTTCGAATTAAAACGGGCGAGTAAAATTATTTAATCGCCTACTGATCTTGACGATCCTCAACTCTGGTTTGAAGTCCCTGTCCCTTATCGTATATCGATGTCATTTCGATTTTTCCAACAACTGACACGATTGATCCGATTCGCAGCCATCGTTTTGAATACGATTGACATATCGACATTAATCGCCTATAAAATCGATAATTGCGTTTTGTTACAGCGAGTCTGTACTGAAAACGATCGGATATTTCGATAACTGCTATATACCATAGTGCGACTGGTTATCTGTCATTTCATTAACGCGTGCTTATTTCTAATCAGCAGGGCTTGTCAGAGATGTGCATCGAGTCAAGTCTCTTGTTATCAAACCAGTTAGCATGGACTTCTCATAAGTGACTCATTTATACATAGAAGGGGTACATACATTTATGAGGGTTAGAAAAAATCGTATATAATCGTAAATAATTATATATACTATGGAGAAGATTCTGTCCAAATTTTACCGAAAAATTTGAAAAATTGACGAAGATATAGTTAAGATTGTAAAGCTTTAAATGCGTTCTTCTCGAAACACACACATTTTGAAGACTGTCTGCACGATAACTCTGTCAGTTTTCAATATATTTCCGCGAGATTTGGTGTACACGCAGCTGATAAGATTAACTTTGCTGTATCGAGCTACTTTTTGATTTTTTAATTTTTTCATGATTTATTCACTAATAAAAGAAATAATTTTTACATAAAATGTCACTTTTTCTTTGAAAGTGGCGTAATTTTGTTAATATCTCAAAATTTAAGGAATCGGCCTCTGACATGTCATAGTCAATACGATAAAATAATAATACAATTCTATCCATTTTTAAATTATTCCACTATGGGAACCTGAATCGTGCAGACACTCCAGCTATGTTCGCACTGCAAGCATCTACGGAAATTAATTTATCCGCCATATTTGCTTATATACACCGTCGACAATTTTTTATATAATCTGCAATGTGTCCTGTTTCGGATAAAAAAATTAAATCAATTCTACAAGTAGATACTTTTTCTCGAATAAATTCTTGAATACTTCATTTCGAGTACAAAGTGTATTCTACCCTCGACACAATTACCACCAACCACAAGATTATGCCGAACGCGAGGAAGCTGTGAGCATTTCGTTGGAAAAGTGGAGGCGTCCACTTTTGATAGGTTAATAATTCCAGGGCGAGTCAGGAATTAACAGCGATGGCGTCAGCAGTCGTCTGTCATTTTGTCAACGCGCGCATAATCTGATGCGTCTGCAGCATTAAATCACGTGGGCCAGCGCATTCCTGATAATCGCGGAGCTGTATAACAGCTGTGCATCGAACGGCGTAATCGGTTTGCCTAATTCTCTTGTAATTTAGACCGAGCAAAGTGCCGCCCGCCGCGCAATTTCGTTCGCTGGAGGAGAGCCCTTCCGCGGACCGCAAAACTGGCTCGTGACATACTCTCTTTGCTCGTATTCGAAAAACGATTAATTATCCGCTTGTCGAGGAATCCGAGGAATCTGAACGATCCCGGGGCCCCTGTTGCGAGAGACGCGATTTGGTTTATCAGAGCCGCGTAAATTAATCTGAACGGCAACAAGCGAACAGGAACTCGCATACGGTAGCTCCGCTCCATGGACACTCGACTCTGAATGAATTGGTGGCCGTGCAGTGTTCTTATTTGGCAGGTCTTCGTCGGTTTCGTTGGACGTTGTTGATAATAATTGTAACAGAAGTATCTCCGTTTCGATACCCTGCTCGGAATTTCATTTTGATACGGAATTATTTCGTTTTATGGCAATTATATTTAGGAACCTTCCAGTGGTATAAGTACCTAATAACATTTTAGGTAATTGCGAATGGTACAAGTGGTATTTTCGAATCTAAATAGGTTCTATGTATTCTGTGCACCTACAATAGAAATTCACGTGTAGAAGAAGATAAACGAGATATACACTTAAGGTCTGCGCACACATATCCGTTCCGTGTCAGTTCCGTTCCGGCGTGCCAGCGATAAGAAGAGACCCTCTACGCCCCTCTTATACTACTCAAATTTCTTGGAGACTTCTTCACCTTTTCAATAAGAATTTTATTAAGCTTCCATCAAGTAATTTCAGTATTTATGTATACAAATAATAATACACCTATTTGCCTAAAAAATCACTGAGAGAAATTCCAGATCTCCACCCCTCTCGTTAGGGTGACATGGGGATAACAGCCCTAAACTTTAACATTTCTTTTCTCAACAACTAAGGTAAATGTCCCAGTCCTTAAACATGGCCCAATAATTAAAAATTGAGAAGAAATTTTATTAATAATAATAGTTTTACTAATTTGCAACGTTTAAACTGTTGGAAATATAATTGCAAAATGTATTAGCTTTATATAGATACAATTATAAGCTTACATAACTGAATAGTTATATCATACAAAAATATTATTGTACAGTAAAGCTTCAACAGTTTCAATCTCGCTTCTTACCTAATGGGCTCAAGCAAGCGAGAGAATATTTTTGTTAAGGTTGTAATTAATTATTATTTTATAATTTTTGAAATTATACAGTTGTTTTGGATTTATTATACATTGAAGAATTTAAAATTAATTGGATCTTTGAATAATTTTTTGTTTTTAATATTGAAATTGTTGCGTTTATCCACTAGTACACGGTAACATGACACGTACCAATCATTAAACGTGTGTTCAATGGTTGTTTAACCGCGGTGTTACAGACGTCAGTGTTCAGTAGTTATAAAATTATAAATATTTATTGTACCAAAGTAAGTATTTTTTGTATCTTATATATTTACGTTAATAATAACTAGACAAAAATATAATACTGTTTAAGAATTATTAGGATAATTAATCTTATACTCGTTATAATATTAACATAACCTAAACTTTTATAATATACTTTTAATCATTTTTTAACTTTTTCAGACATAAAGTCATGCCGAAGGTAAAAAAGATAAAGAAGAAGAACTACAGTCAGTTGATTTCTTTTCATTAACTGATAGAAATAGTTAAATTAAATACATATTCAATAATTGGGACACTGTTAATTAATGACTGGGACACGCTATGAATTTTATTTAATTACTGGGCCATATGAACAGTTTCATGTTTTAATTAATTTAAAACTTTTGCTTTAACAAATGTAGATTCTTGTTACGTTATGTGAAAGTAGAAATTTTACGCTTTCGAATAATTATATTTAGTCATCTCAACTGCTTCCTTAACTGTTTCGCCATTGGGACATTTACCTTACTTAAGATATTTTTTAGCTCTACTACATATATTTCTTTCGCAATTGCAGATCAATCATTAAGGGTGGAAATAAAGGAATTAATTTTTGGGGGTTGTTTTTGCAAAGCAGAAATGGAGTAGAGACCTAAATTTCTCAGTGGTTTTTTAGGCGAAGAGCATTATTTGGTATCCATAAATCCTAAAACTGGTGCTGGGGCCCTTGAATAATTATTATTCCCCTATTTTTCCAAATATTCTCGGACCAAAGAAGCATCTGTTTCTCACCCGAATCCAGCTACGTGCTTTTGTTTCCCAGGATACCTTATCTTCGGCCTACAGCTGAATAGCGAGGGGCAAAATTGATCTCGGACAGTGTAATGAAACACTGTCGACTGGGGAACGTGTTTAATAAAGACGTCGCGTGTACGATACGAGGTAAACGGTGGCACATATCCTCGATTTTCCTTCGTTTTTTCTTTCTCGAGGCTCGTGCCACGCCGTGGGCGCTCGCCGGGGACTCTAAGGAGCAGGTAGCGAGAGTACACGGGCGCGGCTCGGGCGCGCGAAAAGGAGAGGAGGAAGCGCCGCTATCGCGGAAGCGTGCGTGAGCGGGGCGCATTTATTGCCGGCGTAAAGTAAAATTACCGCTGTAACTGCTGTTGCCGCAAGAAGCAGCACGCTCTTGCTCCTTTCGCCTGGCCACTGGCCGCGCGTAACGCGAAATTCCCATCGTTTTAGCGGCAACTGAAGCGGAACCATTTTCGGTGTGTACCCCGCGAAACTGCATAACGGGACCCCGAACCCAGCCGCGCCCCCCTCGCTCGCCTTTATTTTCCATGGCGTGTGTACTTAAATCTTGCGCTCGCCCTGAATTTCGTACGCCTACCTGGGAAATGTCGGCGAACGTTCGACGCAGCTTCCCAGCAACGAATTAACCAGTAAACAGTCACGTTCCCAGTTAACTGCCCGAGTAATTTTTACACCTTCGCTACCGGTTTCCCAGTTTCCCCGCGCGCCCCTCGTTTCTCACCAGACGTTCGTTGGGGATATTCTGTTCGTACGTAAGGATCGAGTTTACTATTTAGAACACTAGCGTTGAGGAGGCGCTGCTAGGGCGGACCAGGGTAAAGCGAGCCTGAAAAAGTTTGAAGTGGAATAAAATTTTTCCCTTTCAATGAAAACGTGTGAAAATAGATTTATAATATAATTTAAACATTACTGTATTGATAAATGGCGAATAGCAATATTTAAAATAAACTTACAAGGAGAGTATTTTAGGTGTCCGCCTCCGATCATTTTGATTTTTGGATATGTTATAGAGTACCGAAAAATAAGAAATACGTGTTTTTTTATTTTTCCCCGTTTTCATATTTGGGGGGTGAAAACTGCGTTCAAAGTTAGGGGTGAAAAATCATTTTTGTGGGCTTTTTGAAAATCTGGTGAGTCAGTCATATTTCGCATTCAAAGACACAAAATTCGTCCATTGACACTATTCCCCTATCTCTAATAGTTCTCGAGATATTCCACAAAAATGAGTTTTTAACCTTAACTTTGAACGCAGTTTTCACCCCCCAAATATGAAAACGGGGAAAAATAAAAAAACACGTATTTCTTATTTTTCGGTCCTCTATAACATATCCAAAAATCAAAATGATCGGAGGCGGACACCTAAAATACTCTCCTTGTTAGAGTTATATATGGGGTAATGTGAGCTGAAATAAAATAAGAACTTTAATTAAGGATATAGGGAATTATTAAACCCTTGCGTTCTTTTGCACAGTGGTTGTCAAAAACTGTGGCGGATTTCTCCTTTTTTTGAGGTTAGTTTCCGTTCCACCATGCCACGTGGTTTTCCAGCCAGCTGACAGGTTAGGATATTGCGCACAGCACTTGCGCATCTGTTCTTTGCAGCTCGGTCACGTTGCACCGAATATGGACTCAGTGGAAAATTAATTATTTAATAATGTTGGGATTAATGTTTTCTTAAACGCGTGTACATGTATGTTTATAAGGTGGTTTTAAACACGTAGAAAAATTTTTGAGTTAAAACAACACATTTATGAATCATTTGTCCAAAAAGCTAAATTGAAAAGAGAACCAATCGGAAGTCTCTAAAAATTAATTCGTAAGTTTTCAAATGAATTTAAATTTTTCGATATCCGAACTTGCACAATTATCATTGTTATATTACATACATTTATATTACGGTCACCAAAATTTGTAAATATCTCCCCTATCTGTTTCAATTTAATAACACACTGGTAAGTTGAAAATAGTTACTTGCTTGCATCTAGACACTGCATTCAAATCAGATTTAAAATTAGAGTGATCCCCGATAGATTAGTTGAGAATATTCCTAAGCCGAAAATTCTGATTTTAATGAAACTTCGCCGCAAGTGTAGAGCACATTGGAAAAATGAAATTATGTTTAAAAAAAAAAGGAAAAACGGGAATAATATTAAGGGCTGATTGCACCCCTTCAGAGTGAAATTTCGCAGAAACTGCAATTGTTTCCTTGTAGTATGATCTGTATTCACAGGACGTTTGATTAAAAACAGAATTGCCAGGTTGGGAATGCCCCATCGTTAGTTATCACTGTAACATGATGCGTGACACGGAAGACACGGACGTAGCGGTATCCCATCGACAGAGGTAGTAAGAAATCGATGAATCGAGAAACGGCCAACGATCGAGCTCGAGACGACGCTCTAATCATGCAAATTGCGTGCAACAGTTTTTACCGCGCAGCTTTTACTGTCCCTGCGAAATGAAGAAAAACGCGTCGCCCCAGATTCCGTAATTGAACATTATGCGAAAGACAGGCGACGCGATAAGGAAATATGGTTTACGAGCGTTACAGCTGCGTCGAGCGTGCGACGCGCAACGGACGTTCCCTGTTTTCTCCTTTTCTTACGCGTGCCTTCTATTTTCTCAATAAAACGCGGCGGTCCACATTCCACTAACCTAGTCCGACTCGCGGGCAACTAATCGCGCTTGCGTGGGCGGTTTTCCGTTCAGCACTTCCCTGTAAACAACAAGCGGGCGAGCAGTCGACCCCTAACAAAAAAATGAATCGAAAGTGTGGAATAAAATTTTTTCATTCGGGGCTTAGTTTTGGAGAAAATCCATTTCCAAAAAACGGCACCCGACTAGAAAGGAGCAGGATTTATTGGTAAATACGGTACAACTGTGAATGGAATTAGTCCTCGTAGAATAACTCTCCTCGAATGAGGGTGGAGCCGATGTTTAAATCCTCAAACTCGATTTTCTTGAAAACAAACCGTTATTCGAAGAAGGCCATTTTACAATCTCGACTTATTTCCGTGGAAGGATTCGTTTCACCGGCACTCGTGCAATATTTATTGCCGCATTCCACCAATTCTTAGCCCGGCACACGCGTGCCGAAAAAGAACTTTCAAAATCGATTGTCTCGCAAACTAAGCCCCGGAAGGAAAATTTGTATTTTACATTTTTTATTTACTTTTGCACAAGTGGGTCACCCGCTGTCCGCTCGTATCGCCCTTTTGGCCTACCCTGCATGAAGATTTCTGCATTGGCACGTCCTCGCGCAACGCTGCCGGCTGTGGAGCTCGCAGTGAGGAGTTCGGAGACTTCCTTAAACAGCCCAGGGCAACTTCGACTGTTACCCAGCGGCAACCTTGTTGCGTGCACTTGCGCAAAATTTCGCTTTCTTGATGGCACAAGTGCTCCCCCGTTAACAGGCGAACTCTCAGGCGTATCGCGGGCTCGCGATGAAGTGGGCGCGAGCCCTCCCACGGATTAGCCAGTGGGGGCCATTAATAATTGGGGGATTGTTTCATTTCGAATTCCCCAGGCAGTAAGTGAAATTTTTCTTGGGGTTACGCATCGCGCAGAGAAAATTCGTAGCACAACGCGGAGGAGGGTCATTCTTGCTTCAGGGACACACAAAGACTATAGACTACCTTTGGTGGAAGTGACGATCCCTCGCGCCGTTAAAATGTTTCGATATCGATTTTAATAATTCAAGCACAATTAGCAGGCACTTGGCGACGTAACTGAAACGAAAGCATCCCTCAACTGTATTCCCCACGACAAATAATTATTGCTAAAGATAATTACGGCCCGCTGAGGGTCCAAGGATGACACGATGTGTCGCAGCGACGATGTAATTTGAAGCGATCGAAAATCGGAGCCCGAGCCGCATTTCGATTTTGCGGCGATCCCCGGACATGGCCAAGGTGAAGTCAATGACCAGCGCGAAAGAATGGGAGCGGGCAAGGAATGGGGAGGCGAAGAGGGCGAAACGAGGAAGAGGAACGGGACGAAGGGAGCGCAGGGGCGAGACGGGCGGAGACTTTCCGTTAGCCCGTAATTTTCGGATCCCAGCGTTGCATCGGGTGGGTCAAGGGAAGATGGATGTGGAGCACTCGCCTGCGTTGTGCCACTTTGATGCAACGCCGGAGCGTGCCGTCGGTGGCGGGCGAGAGAGTCGGGGGTCCATTAGCGGGGCCATTTGAATATTTGCAAAGCGTGCAAACCGAGCGTGGAGGTTAAAAAGATGTGTAATATACCGGCTGGCGTCGCCGCCATTCTGCCTGTGAAATTGTCGCGTCGACTATTCTCCGTGGGAATAACGGGAGCCACCTGAGCAACAACCACTTAAAACTTCATCTTCCAGCTTTAAGCTGCCACTGCTGTTCCGGAGTAAACGCGTAATCACTCGTGAATGCTCCAACCTTCTTTCATCCTTCTGATTACGTGGCTGCTGCTTCTTTCTCGACCTTTTTCCCAACTCCCGCTGCCACCCACCAATCACCTTCGACGGAACTACTCCTCGCGTTACCTCCGCCGAGCATTACTCCGGCGAGGTACCTGTCTACCCACACCGATGCTCTGCTTTTTAAAACCTCCCGCTAGATTTCCCGAGCAGCTGATGCATATGAAATGTCGGGGGGAAGTGTCTTAACAGGTTGGAGCAGCTAGGATGCCTTAAAAAGCTCTTCGGGGGATGTTAGAGTGTCAATGTTATTTATACGTAGGTTCTACACCCTGTCTGCGAGTAAACATTCGGATAGAAAATTTTTAAGAGCAGAGAGAGAAAGCGAAACGAGTCGTCGCGAAATCTGAACAGCTGCACTCACGAAAGCTTTCGATTCCACCCTCAGTTTCCAAGAAATCTGAATTATCTTAAAAATTCCTTCGATCCGAATTTCGACCTACCGACGCAAGTCGCATACCGGCATCTTGCATACGTTTTCAAACTCCCCTGAAATGCTCGCGTCCTCAATGAGCAAGCCGTTAATTGAATCTCGCGCGCGGAGTCACCTTCATCCCGTGTGCGCCATGAATTACGTTCCTGGATTTAATTGCCACCCACTGCATCACGCGCAAAGCGATTCCCTGATCTAACGTACAGCCAAACGGCATGAAGTATCGTTCGCGAATCTAATCACAACCTGGAAACGAACGCCGTTGGAGCCTATGAAGCCGTTGGTCACGCTTCTTAGATCTGTCCGGCTCGTTGACCGTCCCCGCCGCGTACCCCGGGCTCCCCGCCTTGCCTCTCGTTATCCCCGAGCAGCAATTCGAGTGTCTTTAATTACGTGCCGGAAACCCCGGCAACTGGCCTGATTGGAAGAAAATTTCACGTTTAAAACTCGGTTGTCTCGGATGATTTACGCGGAAGCTTCGGGGCACGAAAGAATTCCTTTCAGCTGGAATGCTGCGCGTCGGAGCTTCTGCTCACCGCATGCTCGGTAAATTAAATCGGACGCTGAATTCGATATTCCCTGACTATCGCCGCGTACAGGAAATACCTTATGGATTACCCGTGGCCGTTGCCAAACTACCGCCCGCCATTTGTAATCCTCTTCGGTCGGCTTCTGCTGCCGAGAAGAGCCCCGCGGTTGTACCTTGCGGCCCCTGGATCCTGTCCGTCCTTCCGCGCCGGCGATTTGCAATTCGTGACAGTTATATTAACAGATCAGAAGAGGACCCACCGGCGCGCCGGGGTGTTATCAGGATTTCCGAGAAGCTTCTTCCCGAATCGCTCTCGAATGGCGGCGGTGATGAAATGCCACGGCTGAATACACTCCGGTTTGAGATCGTTGTAGATGTTTCTGTAGCCGCGACGCTGCTTCGAGTGAGAGGCGGTATTTCGGCTGTGATGGTTCTCGAGTCACACGGCATGGTGTAACTTGTGGAGCAAGGTGGTAGTGCGAAAAAGTTTTCACTGAAGTAAGTGGCTTTAGTCTAGACACCACTTCAGTTGAATTGCAGTTTGCAAATTATTAGATTTCTGGAACTCCTCGATGCATGAAATATTATTCTACATTGCTCGCTTCGGGTAGCTTTTGTGTAAGCCTGGTTGCAAGTGAAGGGTGGTAAATGGTTTGTGTAATGCGCGATGCTAAATACTTTAAAGTCTAAAGTCACGTCATGAATGATTATTTAAATAACGCAATAATTAAAAACAGTCAATAAAATTATAGGATTATAATTGTCTGATGCTCCGGTAGCAAGATAATATCTCATTCAAAAAATCAATGGAACAGTATGAAAATTTTCTTGGCAAAAAATGAGTGGAAGAATCCGTAATTTTCCTTCGCTAAAACTGGCAGGATCTAAAAATTTATTTAGCGAAAAAACGGTGGAAGGATTTAAAATGTTGCGTAGCCAAAAAGCAGTGGAAGGATTTAAAAATTTGTTCAGCAAAAAAGCAGCGGAAGGATTTGAAAATTCCAAAAATTTCTTCACCGAAAAGCATTTGAAACTTCCCGCGGGTAAGTTCGTGAAACGGAAATATCGCGCGATTTCGTGTGTCGAAAAATCAATAGAAAGATTCACAAACTTTCCTTAACCAAATATGAATAGAAGAACTCCAGCATTTCCTCCGCGAAAAGCGAATAAAAATATTCAAAATTTTTTGTTGCAAGATCAATGGGAAAGGTTTGAAAATATTCCCGCGAGATCCGTCCTGTTCGTCGGCAAAGCGCGAATGATGGAGAGAAACGAGGAGCGCACAAAGGAGGAAGACGAGGGCGTAACGCGTTAGCGAGGCAGCGTTTCCGCAGCCGCGTAGCAGGAGCGTAGGCCCCGGCGTCGCGTTACGGGACTCTCGATTACGCGGGGAAGATGTGAACAACCTTCGTCTATTGGAACCGATGTAAATATTACACGCTCGTTAGCGGCGGAGCGCGTACGCGCAGCTGTGTGACGCCTCGAGCTGTATACGCGGGCGAACCTTGAGGGAAGCTCCGTAGGAAACGTCAATTCCATTCACTCTGCTCGCGTTACCGTAAAGAACGCGAGAGATACCACACGATCAGAGATATCATATCGTTTTAAATCGCCGCGCGTTCATTGCGGAGCGCGCGGCTGGAAACACCGCGCGCACCTCCATTTTAACCGAACGTGGGAAGGTCTAACAAAAGACACGCGGCTTAATTCCAATCACCTCGAAACGTAATCGTGGACTTTTTCTAAAAAATCCTTTCAATGCTGCTTCCATTCCCTCCGCGGAATGGTGCATTTTTACGTCGCCCAACATCAAGGAGGCATGCAGGGCGAGCCACGTAACGCGTGACAAGTGAACGTTACGAGGTGACGCGCAAGTGTTTTAGAGAGCGCATTTCTCGCGCGAATTCACTTCCCCAGACGTGAAGGTATCAGGGGGGTTTTAAGGCCATTAATTTTGCTCGCTGTATGGCAACGTGTTTTCCTGTATGCGCAAAACTGTAGCTTAGATTTCAAACGAACTCACTGGCGATCACTTAGGGTCAATCGAGCTTGCTGATAGGGGATGATTTAATTGCGCGGTGGTCTATTGGTCACGTTTATTTCTGACAATCTGCTGTGGTAGGGGAGACCGGGGCTAAAAGTTCCGGGGGTAAGTTGTTCCGATAGTTCTATCTTCAATATGAAAGTAGCTTTGTACTTTAAATTATTTTTTCCGTGTGAGTTGATCACGCCACTCTGTCAGCCATTTTAATAGAGCCCGCAACAGCGAGTTGTGTGGTAGTAACCGAGGACCTATTAGTCGCGTACCAGATAAGTAAATATTTTCCTACTATTATTTTTTGGTCTATTATTTCGATTATTTAACGTCGATATTATTGATTGATTAGTTCTTATGTATCAAATGACATTTAAGAACATGATGTAATAGTGTTTATCGTTTCCATATATGTGTAAGTAAAGTAATCTCTTAAATTGCCACATGTGTCGATAGGGGCTAGTTGTTCCCGTGATTTGGGGCACGTTGTTACCGTAACAACTTGCCCCACCGCAAATGTATAAATTGTTCCAGCTGTGCTTTAAGATGCGAACATATGAATGAAAGGCGAAATGTGGCATCAGTTCCATCGAAGTTGTGCATAAAGATAAAAATTGTCGCTAGAGAATTCAATATCTGCCACTTGACTCTATCGAGAGTTATTAAAAAACTACAATCTGGACAAGAAGTCACTGTAGGCTACAAGTAGGTACAAATCTCAATAAGTGGGTACCCACAAACAGTTGAATGTAAGACTGATTTGTAGATTTTAGTTTTTATACCAAAGATAGTGTTTATGATTATTAGGGTAACGCATACAGTTGTTGATCCCTATACAATAATTGATCCTCTTCCCCAAAAAGTAGGAAATATAATATAATGCTTTTTTCCTATGATAAAATATAATTATATTCGGAACAAAAATATCTGGGCCACTGAAATATAGATATATTTTATTATATAAAAGAAGCCTTATATTATATTTCCTACTTTTTTAATCATTTTATAGGGGTCAACAACTGTATGCGTTACCCTATATTGTTTTGGTTTTCTTTTAAAGATAATACATTTTTGTTGGTCCGAACCTTCATAAATAACCATTAGAAAATGAAGTATTTCATTAAAATGCAACTTTTATATCTTAGTAACAACTTACCCCAATGCGATAACAACTTGCCCCATAAAGGGGTAAGAAGTTCCGCTTCGACCAGCGCCAAAAAAATTACTTTTTATGAAAAATCTATTGCAATATATTAAATACAAGCTTAAAATCATAAAATATAATAAATTTAACAAGAAATTAGTCAATACTGAAGAGAATAACTACATTATTTTGCGGTCATTTTTTATGTTTTATCGAAATCGGAACTTTTAGCCCCGGTCTCCCCTATATTTAATTTAAGAATGACTGTAATACTACGCGGAGAAGACTACTGTGATTCGTGATGGGAAAGCTAAAATTAGAATCATTTAAATAAACGCGGCTCGCACAATACAGCCGCTTGCTAATTACATGGTGAAGTTGACTTTTTTTATCTTCGGCTTGGCTCCCTGTACGCGTTCTCGGTTAAATCTGGCTGACAGAAGTCAGGCTGTTGAATTAACGTCTGCCGCTATTAAGTAATTACCAAAACTTCCGCTTGTCCCTCCAATTATCGCAGTGAAAAATGTCGTAGCGCCGTAAGGGAACCCCAGAGGCTTATCTTTCGGCTGCACAGGAAGCTGAGGAACATTCCCAGCTAATTATTTAATTAACCAGATCGCGTTCAGAATGAAACGGGGCGCTTTATAAAAGCGCGCGGTATCTGTTACTGGACATTGCGTTTTCCGTATTCTCATTCATTCCCATCGTTATTATTTCCTCCCTCATCTGGCCGTTCCAATTAACTGTGCCCACTTCAACGTGAACCCCGATCATTCGCACGAACGTTCCCTTTTTCTCGCAATCACCGAACCCTTCCCCCTCCGAAATAATCGTGAAGCAGCGAGAATCAGCGTCCATGCGGGATATCTCCATTGAATTTATACCGTATAATGATTTTCGAAATTGTTTGGAAATTAGGTTACTCTATTTTCAGAAAGATATCTGTGCATGTATGTTGAGTCATCATTGCGTCGTATATATTTGCTGGATTAAACTTATAGATCGTGTCACAAAAATGGAAAAATGGATTTAATAAATGGTCGGAATATGTCTCCAGTTAGCTCGAAGTAGAAATCCCGGGCCTCGCCATGAATTTTTTATTTAATTCAATAGCAGTGTTTCAGATATTATTATTATTATTACGCGCCTTTATAGCGAAATACAAAAGTAGGAATAAGAAATAAAAAGAAAATAAATAGTGCAAGGCGAAGTTCAGTCGTGTAGAAAACATTATTTCTAGCAAAATAAAGACTGCAAAAAAAACTGGCTCACATTGCCGGGAATAACTGGATCAGCTGAGAAGGAAATACAAAAAAGATATATAAACTGGAATATATTATCTTCCACGTAGCGTACGATTTTTTTTATATTGCAATTATTGAATTTTTACAAGCATTTCAGTGCAAATTTTTATATAAAAAATTAAAGTCAATTCTCCAAGCTGCAATAATTTCCAAAATAATTCGAATTTTGAGAAAATCCTACGCTACATGGAAGATAATATATTCCAGTTTATAGATTTCTTTTGTATTTTCTTCTCAGATGACCCACTCATTCCCGAGAGTGTGGGCCATTTTTTGCAGTGCTCCGGGACGCCATTTTGTTCGCCGCACAATTTAAAAAAAAAAAATTCCCAGGTAAATGAAGATTGCTTTAAAACTATATAAAAAATCCAACCTCTATATTTTTATTTACACGAACAAAAACTCTAACTTTGTCTTTTGTTAGTGGCTTCAGACTGGGGTGCCCCTTAAACTTGATGAAGGAGAAGGAACTTTTGCAAATATCCATTTACATTCCATCTTGAAGTGTTCTTAATCACCTGACACGTATGCCCTATCCACTGATCTACCTATTGCACGCAAATTTTAATGTTAAACGCGGTTAATCGTACTGCATCCAAACCAGGACACTATGATTACACTCCACGCTTCCTCGGTTACCCACGATACATCTCAGAAGTGAAAGTTGCCGAACAAACAGGTGGAAAATGGAAAACAAGGGAAAACGAAGCTGATCATACGAGGTATTTAATACAATTGCTTCTCTTCCGCATATAACTGAAGTTTCTCATCACTGTTCATGGTAAAGTCCTATCAGCCACTGGATTCATAGCCAGGACAAAGTCACGCCGATCTTACGGCGATCAGCTGTGCCCCCCGACATAGCGTAACCCTGATATGAAAGGATTCCTCGAACAGGCAACAGTATCAAAGATGATCGCGTTATTAAGGCAGGGCTCGGGCACCGGTTCGAGGGCTGAAAGCACTTTCTGGCCACGATACACGTATCAGCGATCTTCAATGGAGGTCCCGAGGTATGGCCAATTATTTTTAAATGAATGTGTCTTTCATTTAGCGTTTCGCAGTGGTACCCTATCTCTCTGGCCTGGCAATCAGCGAGCATCATTTCCTCATCTGAGCCTCCTCTTTTTTTTTTCACCGGGTCGAGACGCGCGTAACCGTTAATCCTTTCGAAGAAGAGTCGAGTCCCAGGTACATGCCTGATGGAATTAAGCAATCCGATGCTCGAACACGCGGCATTCTTTGCACCGTTAACCTCAATGAGGTGGACATTCGAGCCAGATTTTGTGCACACACTCGTTCCTTTGCAACACAGCGGGATTCAGATCGTTACATCGCCTATCCGCTTAGTGCCGCGTACTTTTTATCGCTTCGAGGAAGTGCGTGATGTCCTGGAATCTAGAATGTCCTTATATTACGCCGGCCGAGTGCTCTCGAACCAATTAGTACGACCGTCGGAACACGAGTGTTATTGAGAAGTTCCTTACTCGCATGCTAAGTCCTGATAACTTTAAATATTTCCCACGCCGAGGCTAATTCGATTTCCACTGGCTGAGCCTGTTAATTGATCGAAAGTCGTTATCAGCGCCGGTTCTATTCCTAATTGCACAGCTTAAAGTTCAGCTGTAATTTCTTCTGTGCTTAGTTGCTTAATCTCCGAATAGAGCTCTCCGATATCAAATTTCAATCACGAGCCGCGGGATAAACCGAACGAGCACACGTTTCAGTAATTATTTATAAACTAATGGATGTATGCGTCCTGTGCACGTAGATTCTGCTGCAATTAATCACGGAATTTTAATTCTTCCGGGAATCGCGTCCCTGCTTGTTCCAAGTGAGGTGGGATGTCATTTAACAGTGACTGACGTTAATCCTATTTTCTTCACTGCATCAGGAGACTACCGTATGACCTCGAGAGGCTACTCAGCGACCCATCTTACGATGATTATTATTTTGCTCTTGTGGATCGTAGATTAGCACACCGCTTCTCATCATTGATAGAGAAGGTTCGTCGATCTTCTGTCTTTCGAGCTCCTGATCAATGTAATTCTGTAAGGTTTCGGTTATGCAAGGGTGAAGGTTTTTGGAATTTTTTTTAGAATTTGTAAGCTTGACAAATAGTTTATTGCGAGAGGAAGTTAGCTAGGGGAGACCGGGGCAAAGTGACGCGAAAAAAGTTTGAAGTCGAATAAAAATTTTCCCTTTCAATAAAAATGTGTGGAAATAGATTTATGATATAATTTGAACATTACTATTGATATATGACGAATAGCAATACGTAAAATAAACTTAAAGTATATTAAAATTCAACTTGAAAAGAAAAAGCCAAAACGACCACTTTACCCCATATATGGGGTAAAGTGAGCTACTATCCGGGGTAAAGTGAACTGCAACAAAATAAGAACTTTAATTAAGAATACAGCTAATTATTAACCCCTTGCACTGGAATGATGTGCGTAGCACGGCAGTTTCTGTCTTTTTTGCACCGTGGTTTTCAAAAACTATAGAAACTTTTTTGAGGTTAGTTTCTGTTCCACCACGCCGCGTGATTTTCTAGCCAGCTGACAGGTTAGGCTATTGCGCACATCACTTGCGCATCTGTCCTTTGCAGCCATTTGCAGCTCAGTTTACCCCGGTCACTTTACCCCGAATATAATAATAATAATAATAGTTTATTTGACGGACATAAAATCCACTTATACAGAGAAAAATGGCAATAAAGCGATAAACAATAAAGCCATAAATATAAATGTTAGTCATCGAGGGTGTTTCACCACGACACGCTAATCAATGTATCTCCGAAATAGACCATGTAGACTCTCTTAACAAGAACAAATTTCTAACTTTGAAAGTGTGTAGGGAGTCGGCAAAAATATCGGCATTACTCGCCAGCCGGTTAGCTGTATTACAGGCTCTGTTCAACGGGTCAATTTCACCCAGGTTCGATCTAAAGAAACCTGTATGAAAAAGACGTCTGAAACGGAGTGGTGAATATGTACTCAATGGAAAATTAATTATTTAATAATATTAGGAATAATGTTTTCTCAAACGCGTGTACATAAGCTTCTTATAAACACGCAGAAAAAATTTGGAGTTAAAATAACACATTTAAGACTTATTTATCCAAAAAGCTAAGTTGAAAAGAAAACCAATCGGAAGTCTCCAAAACTTCATGTTGAATTTTTTAAACGAATTTCCATTTTTCGATAATTGGATGTGCATAATTATCATTGTGGTATTACACACATTTATTACGTCACCAAAATTTGTAAATATATTCTATCGTTAAAGAATAAATTAAGAAAGCTCATTTTACCCCGAGGTTCACTTTGCCCCGGTCTCCCCTACCTTTCATTTTTTTATGCAAAGAGAGGCAGCGACGTGTGGTTGCAAAAGGTCGACTTGACAATGGAACAGTTGATTTTCGTTTCACTTAAATTTTTTTTAAATATTTTCTATTTTTTACTTTTCAGTGTTTGCGCTTTGCAACCAATTTCTCTTCTTCTGAATTCTCCACCAAAATACTCCTTCGTAAATAATAAGGCACCGAATTTGTATCTTAACATTTACAAATTACAATTAATTTTTTCAAGTTCCAAGTCGATTGGATTTGTGGAAATGGGCGAAAATCGCAAGAGCTGCAATTTTGTCACCACCTGGGGGGTGAATTTTTCACAATTTATATTGTCATCCTGCAAAGTTTCAAGTCGATTGAATTTGTGGAAGCGAGCTAAAATTGGGTTACGAAATTCCAACCAATCAAACAGGCAAACAAACAAACACACAGAAGAGTGAAGTTAAATAAAATCGTGCGAAAACAGACATTTCCGTGCACCTAACGAAACCCAGCAGTGAGCGAATGAATTTTTCCACCCTCCAAATACAAATGAAATCTAGTTACATTAATGAACCAGCATAAGCTCTTCGGCATGGTAGCGCCTGAGGACCAAACACCCACCAGAGTCCTCTCTCGCGCAAAATATTCCGCCGCCGCGAAGCGCACTGCGATCCCACCCGGTCAGCCTGAATCCCTCAGACGCTGGGTGGTTCCAAATAGCGCTTCTGAACAGGTCAACGTACAGCGCGCATTGTCAGGGGGGCGATCGAAAAACTAGCGAGCCCATCACCAGTCACTGAACCGCGAACAAACCTTCCAGCTCCCTTTCCGAGAAGCGCGTCGGTACACGGTCCGCGGCGAACCACCTACGATCTATGGGGCTAACGGTGCCAGCGGCAATTAATTTCGCTCGTCCACGTGGCACTCCCATTCTGGCTGCAAGTCTTCAATTACGCCCGTTGTGAACGGGCGTGCGAGCACACGCTCTGAAACGGGGAGGGAAAGAAAAAAAAGAAGCAGCGTACACGCACGGATCCACGCGCGGCGATAGGCGCGGGAGGGGGCCGCGCACGCAGCGGGTACGTCCCGGCCCCGTGTAAAACGGATGTTCACCTCCCGGAGCGCATAATTTTTCGAGGGAGCCGACGGAGAACGGTAAGATGGAAGCGAGATGGGAAGTCGGCCAGAGAGGAACCAGGACAGGGGCTGGCGAGGTGGCGGCGGGGAAGAGATAGAGATGATCGTTGAGGAGTGGAGGAGGACAGGGAGCGGGATGGGACGCGGCGATAGAGGCGGAGGCGAGCAGGAAAGAAGGGAAAAGCATCGTGTCCGGACGAGGACGGGGCGAAGGAGGCGAGGAACAGAGACGCGAGGACGGCTTGCGCTTCCATGAGAGCGGGCAGACTTCGGGCGGTCGGATAGGTGTACCCAGGGGGCTATTAACCGTTCGCAAACAATGATCTAGAAGCGGAAGTGCTCTCCCCGCCGCGCGGTCTTATCAGAATTCCAGTCTAGGCGGGAGACGCGGCGGGCGGGGGAACGGGGGAAGCAGGAGGAGAGAGAGTTCCAGCTATGAGATAAGGGTATCCAGGGGGGAGTGTGTTCTCTTTTGAGTGGTCTCCTAATTGAGCGGCTTGTACAACGAGTCAGTGCATCCGCGCTTAACGGCAACGCTATTCCGAGATAGATGACGGAGATGTCGTGATTACCTTGTACCGTGAACGAGAATTGCCACCCACTACGGCTAATTGATGGCGAACGACAATCCTTCAGCTTCGCAGTTCCCTTGGATCTTCAGCGCCATTATTTTTAGGGTAGCCTGTCCGCGGGAAGTGCTCGCGGGTGGCTTCGCAGCACGACTAGAGTTTCGTCCGTGGAAGCAGACTGCCCGATTTTAAATGCCACTTGGATTGTACACTCGCACTTTTCCAGGGACCGGGTTTCGGTGCAAGCTCAGCTTCCAGATACTTCTCCTGAGCCGTGCACTGCTTTCGCTCGTGCAACCGCACCGCGACCTGGCTCGGCGGAACACGCGAGATTTGGCAAACCGGTTCCAAAATGGTACTTGGACCCCCACTGGTTTGTTGTTCAGTTCCCTGTGTTAGTATCTATGCTTCAATAAACAAGGGAAAAAATGACCTAAAAATGAGGGCGTTTTTTGGGCCCACGATTTTGGAACTGAATTTTGGGTTAATGGTGCTTTGCGATCGAACATCAGTCGCACGAAATTTTCAAGTTGAGCTGACAATTAGTTTCTGAGATATGGGTGGTCAAATTTGAAAAAAAAAATATCTACTACACTCACATTTATTTTTCTAGGTTTTGATTTTTGGAAATTGTGATGGAGGTGTTACAGATATCAGGATTGGGCATATGCAGCCTATGAGATTGATCATTGACCAAGAAAAATAAATGTCGGTGTAGTAGGAGTTTTTTAAAATTTTGACTTCCAATATCTCAGAAACTAATTGTCGACTCAACTTGAAAATTTGTTACGTTTGATGTCTCACCATAAGGTATCATTTGGCACGAAATTCAGTACCAAAATCGTGCGACTAAAAACGGGCCATTTTTGGGTCACTCTTTGATTTCGCTTCTGGAATCGATCGGAATAATAAAATGTGTGTATTTTTTCTTTGCACGAGAGAATGTAAATCGTCGACACCTTTGATCGAAATTCTTTCGTCCATCGTGAATTTATTGTAGACGTCCCAGAAAAGCCACGTGACGAGATTCGGAAATAGTCCTCAAAGTATTCAGGCGTGTGAAACACGGAAGACAATTGGGTATGGCGACGCGAGGCTATCGAGTTTAATGGCGCTGGCATCGAAAATCGCAGCTGACGAGAGAAGCCACTGCGGTAAAAAGGTAGCTTCGAAAGACGCGCGAATCTCGGCGAAAATTGAAGCGACAGCTGCGCGTGTTTGCGGGATCGTTGGCTCCTCCTTGCCGCAAGGCCGCATTCAAACGCATTCCCCATCATCCGTCTCGAATGTCACAAAGAATGGGGAGATACTTGTTTGTCATCAGAAAATACACGAGCGCGGAGTCGCTGACGCGTTAACAGCCACGTATACAATTTAATGGAGTTAGAAATCGTATGTCCAAAATTACAATTTAAAGTAGTAACAGATGCTTGGAACAAGAATGTTTTGACCTTCGTCTCTGATAATTAATGGTGGCTCCAAAAGAAGCGACCGCGTAGCTGAAGATATAACGTTTCCATTAATAACTGTAAATAGAAGTGACCATTTGCTCCATTCAATGGATTTAAAATTTTAAAGCTTGACTCCCCATCTATTTCGTATAATGACTTGTTCGTTTTGAAAATAATTATTCCACGAACTCTGTAAAATGTAACACTTTGAGCAACTTGGAGGTTTAAAGCATTAACAGGGTGTGACAAAAACGAGTGCAACAGTATTGGAAACTTTTGAAATCTTTGGTACAACTCAATATGGGTACGATTTCATTTTGAGATCCTGTAAATGTTAATTAAAGAAACTGCTACACGAAAATGGCGTAAGGAATATTAGTGTTGGTGTTATTATTTAAACGTGTATCACATGTGAGAAATATTTTGCAAATTCTGTAAATTGTTATTACTCCAAATTGTTGTTAAAAATAAAAAATTAAAACCGACTTGTAAAAAAATAAAAATGCTCTAAAAAAATAATATTTTCCCTTGTTTAATCTACGACTCTCATATTTTTTAAATCGGCGCCAGATTTACCCTGTGGGGCGCCGACTTAAAAAATATGAGTCATAGATTAAATAAGGGAAAAAATTATTTTTACTTTTTACTGCATTTTCATTCTTTCTAAGTCATTTCTAATTATTTTATACATTTTTTATTACCGCAAACGACTTTCATATTTGCAAGAACACAATTTTATTAGAGTGCTACTTATTTTTACGGTTAATACAATTTCCCATATTTCTTCACAATCTTCAAGCCTAAAAAAGAAAACGAAGCGCGACTGGGAACATCACTTAAAAATTCCTATTATTTATCTTTACCTAAGATGAACAATAAATTTAGCACAGGTTTTCCACGCCAAGTAGAAACCTCTTCTAGCTACCCCTTCACTTCACTTTCCCTGTCAAACCACCCCTTCGAGAGAACCGTCTTTTCGTTAAACACTATGCAGATGCACACATTCCCTCATAACCATTCAATCATCTCTAATTACCAGCTAAGTGCTGCCGCATTTGCATTCAAACGCTCTCCGCAGCACGTTATTTTACGCGAAACTTGTCAGAATACCAACAGATGAAGAAAAAAAAAAAGAGTTGCGATCGCTGATAGCGACGTCGTTGACCTGTTACTTTCTCACGTTCTAATGAGGTGTTCCACCAGGCCGCGAGTTTTATGAGCTCTCGGAAGTGCACAGCTGAACGAGCATCGTCACGTCCTACCGAGGAGAGGAGCCCGAGGAGCGGGAGCGGCAAATTCGCGGGGAGGAAGCGAGAATATTATTCCGATTTCGCTCGGAGCTGAAACCTTGTACGTACTCGCGTACGCATATGGCTGTACCGTTATAACAGCGAGGCGGTTATAATCCTCCCAGCTGGCTCGTGACGTTCGATTCCGAGAGCGCAGGTGTATCTTTATATTTTATCAGCCATCTTTTCTCGGAAAAGCAGTGTTTGCGGAAGGCTGCGTTCAAGGAACGAATTACGGGCCGGCCAGTTTTTTTCGCGTGACCGCTCGTCAAGCCAGATACCGAGCTGGAATTAACCCTCGCCGGATTAGCGTCTGGTAAGGTTTCTCGATGAAAATGGATATTACGGAGGTAGTCGGATAATGGAGCAGCAAAACGAAGTTACACGGCGGCCCTGCCCGACCTGGAAAAGATTCTACTCGATTAAGCCTTCATTTACTTTCCGGGCAGCTGGTTTTTATTTAACAATCCCGTTCTGTCTGTCAGCGGCTAGCCATTATCAGCTGATGATGATGTGCCACGGGCGTCGGTGCGCTGCTCGGTGTTTAGACAAACAGATCCGGAATATTGTTAATTTCCGTTCGGAGTCAGTCGCGGCGCAGGTAGAAAACTGTTTCTGCAGAGTGCTTGCTCGTTTGATTCAGTTAATTGCTCAATTATCGAGTATAATGTTATTTGAATTTCATGCGACGCGGTTACCAGAACACCGGGTCTCGCTGGAAACGCGTCGTTACATTTAAACGATATTTACTTGCTTTATTAAGTTACGGTTATTTAAAGAACGCACGCTGCAAATTGCTTGTTGCCGTTCATTCGAGCAAACGAGTGGCCGATCCTCTGGCCAGTTGGCTCCCAATGGGTGCCCCGCTCGCGCCCCGGCAGGCCCCGGGGCCGGATCGTTCCCCGGGGTGAATTGCGCTTCGAAATGACACGGGACTCGCAGCGCTAAAGCGATTAATTGGCAACCATCGTTGCCTCGTTAAGGGCGGGTAATGAAATTTAGCGATACGTCCGTTCTGATCGGCCGTCGCGATCCGGGCGGCCACCGAAACGCACGCGCTCGCGCGCAGCTTCCCGCATGCTAATGCACCCCTCCTGTCAACACACAAACGCGCCCCTTTGTGTGTAAATTCCGCGCGAGCGTGCCGATATCCCGCGGATTTATCAAAAGAAAAATCCCACCGTCTCCTTTTCCGACTGTTCGCATCCTCCCGGAGCATCGGGCCACGCGGGGCCCCTTCGCCGTATTCCGAACGCGAAATAATCGTGTAGGAAACACAATAAAGCACGCGGCCCCGCGGGAATGCGACAATTTTGCATCGCCGTTCCCTTTAATATATGATTTTTGCATACGCACAAGGAAGCTGTTTGTTCGGATCTATCGGTGCGCGGGGATCCGTAGGTAGTATGCTAAAGATAATGATGTTGGGATCGCGGGCGCAGAGGAGATTCTGCGTCAGAAACACCGAATATGGCGCGGAGCTTGTCGCACAGTGGTGCCTTTTCCCGAAAAGCTGGCCAAAAGTCAATTTCTGAAGTGAATAGCACAGCTTGTCGATAGTATGGTACATTTAATATATATATACATCAGTGCAACAAATGCCGCTTGAAAATTTAAAATATAGTGGTTGGTTAATGAGATATAGGCTGTCAAAGTTGACGAAATTTCGTACTTCTTAGATGGCTTGAAAACGCTCGCGTGTTTAATGTATCAGGCAAAGTTTATTTTTAAAAAATTCATATGTAACACATTTTACCATTAAAATACGTGTTATAAACATACATTTTGCACATGAATAATGCAAAATATCTTTGAACTTACTATTGTATTTCCCTTCTCAAGATGTCCTAAATCCTACTCATATTTTAGCACAACGGAAGGAAAATAGTTACTTTATTCACGGAACTTCACACAGTTAAAGGTTTCTTGACGTAAAGTAACATGTGAAGTATGATATCCAATTGAAAAATCTTGCGCATATTTGCGCTTTTTTAAGATATCCGCATTTAAAGTGCCTACCCCTACAGCAAATTACGTTGCTGAAAAGTTGCAGAAACGTTGCTGAAACGTTGCAGAAACGTTGCAGAAACGTTGCAGAAACGTTGCAGAAACGTTGCAGAAACGTTGCAGAAACGTTGCAGAAACGTTGCAGAAACGTTGCAGAAACGTTGCAGGGTAATATTGCACCGCAACATTGCTGAAATGTTGCAGAAATCTTCCTATGCCCGCCCCTGTGCAACATTGCACCGCAACGTTTCTGCAACTTTTCAGCAACGTTGCTGCAACGTTGCAGCAACCAAGTGTGCTGTATGGGTATTAGTATCTATCTACGCTCTCCGTGAACGAACCGTTTTCATTTCAAACAGCATTTATAATTCCAACTTTGTTTATTACTATTTTCAACCACATATTTGAACTATGCAATCTTCTATAAACGTAGGAATGCCGCATTTTTCATAAAAAAAAAATAAAATTTTCACAGTAATTAATTTCAAGAATGTTTTAAAATTAAGATCGCCATACTAAATTCGACATTTTGATTATATAATTTTAGGCGAATGTTGGGAAATTATCACAATTTCCGCAAAAATGAATTTAAAAAAAAGGTTTATGTCAATGCTATTAGGTCTGCGATATTGAAATTTGCATTTTGGACAAGATATTCGTAATCAGCGACCCGAAGAACAGTAGCATACCAATTTTCGTGCAGACCTATCAATTTTTTAATATACACGTCCGCCATATTGGATTCGACATTTTGTTTTCAAAAATTTGAAGCTCAGATTCGTAATCAGCGACCCGAAGAACAGTAGGATACCAATTTTCGTGCAGATCTATCAATTTTTTAATATACACGTCCGCCATATTGGATTCGCCATTTTGTTTTCAAAAATTTGAAGTTCAGATTCGTAATCAGCGACCCCAAAAATCCCCGACCACCAATTTCTGACAAGATTAAAGTACGTTTTGAGGGTTTTGTCGCTTTTTTGAGATTTGGAACCACTGTGTGTCGGGTCGTCGAGATGGCCATTGGGGGAGGTAAGGAAACTTGGGAAAATTGAAGGTGTTTCTGAATCGCGAAGAGTGTTCCTCACCCGACGTTTAAAGTGTAATGTCAGTGTATGTTTTGTATGAGTGGCGGATTTGCATGAAATAATGGCCAAAGGTACGAATTTTTTTTTAAAAAAATCTGTGAATTGGAGGTACTTCGTTTCTGAAATATCAGAGCATGTTTTTCTATTAAAATTAATTTTTAATCTGCGATTCTCTGAGAGATGTGCAACTTCAAACTTGATAGCGTTAGGAAATGGATTTTTTCAGGTGAAACTAGAGATTATGTTACGATTATTATCTAATAATGCTCGAAATTCGTATTTACATTGATAGTATATATATTTTTTAAATATTTCTACAGCCGCGGTAGATAAAAATACAAGACCTAGGGTAAATGTACCGTTTGTGGCCACTGCACTGTTTTTGGCCATGTGCACAATTATCTTATTTTTAAATTGCTTGCAGATCATTATTATGTGGAGAATTTCACATCATAAATATTTTGTTTAGTATACCGCCAGCAATATAAGCTTACATTTATTGCTTACACGGAAAAATATTGTATTTTTTAAGCAGTGGCCAAAACTGGTACAATACCTTAAAGTGGCCACAAATGGTGCATCTACCCCATTTATGTTTTTTTTTTCTTCAAGCGAATAGTCGTGCATCAAGCGTGATCAAACTTCGATTTATTTTTTAAAGTGAAGTTTAGAGGTCACAGAAGAAGCTCTGATCGAAATAAACTGCGACCTTACCAGTGATCGTCATTTGTAAATATTAATTTTGTCCACAACTTTAATTCTACAGTTAAAAAGAAGTTGGTAAATGTTATTGCATATATTCGACGTTATATTGTAACAGTTCTTATTTACTATTAAATATCACGTAAAATGTGTCTTATGTATATTATAATTGAATGCTTCTCTTGAGTGCAATTCAAAAATTTTCATTAATCAATTAAAAATGAGTTTCATTTCAACAATGTAACTTAAATTCGCAGATATTAGTTTTGGCCACGATTTCGGGCAGATTCGTCCAAGATAGCGAATTGAAATAAATACCTGCAGGACACCGGATCCAGTTATGTTAAAAATATTCAGCCGCAACGCAGAGTCGTGTTACCGCACAAGTTACGTGGATGTGAAATGAAAATGTATGCATTTGCGGGGATGGTGAATCTGCAGGGCAGAATCGTTCGTTCGATTGTCGTTCATCCAAGCGACCAGTAAATTTTGATCAATCAAAGGTAAAACGAGCCGAAGCGATCGCGTGTCTTCGACCACGCGCAGCGCAGTAATTTACTGCACCGTATATCGCATGAAAGTCGAGGCATCGCAGCCAGGTTGACAAGCATATATCGTTCGAGCTTTAATTGACACGTTAATTTCCTACCCGTAGATCGCAACCTTAATTGCGATATATAACAAAAATACAGGCCACAAGCCGGCAGAAGAAACTTGGACTGTACCACGGCTTCTAATTAGTTCCGCTGACAGAGGCTAGCCTAAGGGATGCAATAGGAGGCTCGTCCGAGCGCCAATATACGGGGTGTTTCTTAAAATATTGCAGGTGCGTTGGGGGATATTCTAAGACGTCGAACCGGCAAGAACACGTCGATTGTAGCAGTTCACGTCGCGAATAGAGTTTTTATGGTGGAGACGCGACGATGCCTTTGGAGCTGAACAGAGAAAATTGTATATTTGAACTGAAAAGTCTCCGGGAACGAAGGTCGTCTGCGATTTTAAGAGCATAGTATCGTAATATGACTGAATTTTATTTCCTTGCAGTTATTAGTATTTGTATTCTTTTTTTTATTATTATTAGTGTTTTGCGATTATTCCCAAGGTTAGACTTAAGAGCAGCAAATTGCTGAATCTCTCAAATAGTCTCATATTATTTTAGCATGGTTTATTTTTTGTTTATTATTATTATTATCAGAAGAAGGGGTGGTAATACGGCCCCCAGTTTTATCTATCTTCCTAAAATCTGCTTTTAATTTATTTTTCTTCGGGACGTCGAAAAACTTTCGTTTTGCAGTGTCAATATGTTTATCTGTGTATATAGCTAGTAGTCGCAGTAAACAACGCTATTAGCCGCTGGAAATTTTTTTTATAAAATGAAAATCACGAGGGGCCGTTTTCCTCTATTACATGACGACTTGTGAAGCTTGCAAATATTTTCTCCACTTCCGTGTTTACAATTTACTCCTAAAGAAAAAACGTCCGCATCATCCCTAATAAATTCAAAAAGCACTTTACACTTCAATAGAGTAGGCATACAATTTTTCCCATTGCCAACAGCAGCATTCTTCTAGAAAGCCAATAAACCTCTCCTCTCCGTGTTTCTTTTCGTGCGCAAATTCCAAAAAATAATGTATGAACGGATGCAGCATAAGCGCATGAAGAATACAGGTTAACGGTAGTGTTTGGCTTAGAACGCGTTACGGCACATCCTGCGCGCTGGCCGCAGGGTACGCGTGACTAACTTTCTTGAAAAACGTCTCTAACCTTTCATTATCCTCGCTCGCCAGCAACTCGTCGCGCTCGCAGGCAAATGTCTTATCTGCGGAAACTAGTTCAATTACTCAAAACTGCCGAAAGAGCATCTCCACAACACGGTTGTAGATAATTTCCCCGCTAAGTTCCGCGGCGTCTCCACTTTCGGAGCGACGAAACTTCACCGACAGGCCGCTAGCTCAAGGACGATCAACCGGAAATGCCCTGGCCGTTCGTTTCTCGTCGCCGCCATGACGGTCTTGTCCCTCGGCAAAACCCAACGAAACGCGTCTGCCGCGGACTGGCGCGCTTGATTACGAAGCAGCTTGTAATTTCGTTATTATTATTAATCGTCTTTATTACTCTGCACTCCATAGGAATATACGGGGGCAGATCTGTAATACCTCACAGAGAATTAATTCTCCTAGTAATTTCCATAATGCACCGCGAAATAGGAATTTATGTAATTCCGCGGCCGTTAAGGGGTTAGGCCACCTTGGACGGAGCAAAATTGCAGTCATTTTCGGCATTTTTTTTTAGGAAGATAATAAAATAAACAGAAAATTTAATACGAAGCCTGTTATTATACAACTCTCGCCGGAAAAAAATCGTATTTTTTTTCTTACAAAATGGCAGCGGTAGAGCCGTGGTACGCAAGATCTTGTGGAGCGACGTTTTCCACGGTGTTCAATCTCACGGCTATACCGTTTGACTTAGAACAAAAAACCAAAAAGATTTATTTTCTGCATGCCTAAAATTATGGAAGCACGTAGGGAAATCCAGAAACATTAATTTGTCTCGAAATGGGGACCATGGAGAGAAAAAGTGAATTTTTTTTTATAAAAGTGTCAATTCCACAGAACATATTCAAGATATCGCAAAACCGCTACGTACTTCCATAGTTTTAGGCATGCAGAAAATAAAGCTTTTTGGTTTTTTGTTCTAAGTCAAACGGTATAGCCGTGAGATTGAACACCGTGGAAAACGTCGCTCCACAAGATCTTGCGTATCACGGCTCTACCGCCGCCATTTTGTAAGAAAAAAAACACGATTTTTGTCCGGCGAGAGTTGTATAATAACAGGCTTCATATTAAATTTTCTGTTTATTTTATTATCTTCCTAAAAAAAATGCCGAAAATGACTGCAATTTTGCTCCGTCCAAGGTGGCCTAACCCCTTAAGGGGACTAGGCAGTCAGATCGCTCGAAAATCAAGTATTTTTTGCGAATTATTTACAAGGAGATGAACACAACTTGTGACTAGTACGTTCGGGTAATGTTTATTAATACTATAAACAGTAAAAAAGAAATGATTTGAATATTATATACATATGTATGACAGCGCTACAGTCGTCTGATATGTAGGCGTTTTTTTTTGGAGCCGCTGTAATTTTGCAGTGATTCTGGCCGTAAGAAATTTAATTGTGAAATATCCTCTGAAATTTATACTTTGCCCTGGCCCCTATTCTGCCCTGAACCTGTTGAAAAAGGAAAAAAATCAAAATTATAGAAATGGTGGCTGCAAAACGGCAAATTTTAAAGAAACGTCATTTTTCGCCAGGGAAAAGAGCCATTCTATTTTTTTTTTGACAAACCAGGAGTTTTTACAGACTTATGCGTAGGTCCAGGTCGTAACTAGACATGTTTCATATATGCTGAATTTTTTTCAAATCGACTGATACCTCCGTTTTTTCCCAATCACTGCAAAACGAAGAGGAAATCTGATTCCGAGAAAAACGCGCTTAAAGTTTCGAAAGAGGAATCTGGTCTACCTGCGTGCGCGCAGAAACGGTTTATGGCGCGCTTGACCTTTTCGGCTGTAAAATCCTCAATTTTGCGAATTTTAACATAAACCAAACGGCATTTTAATCGGGAAGGGTGGTACTTTCGAAAAATGCAACAAAAAAAATATCGAGTTTCTGACTGCCTAGTCCCCTTAAGGGGACCTTCCGGTCTAGAGCCCAAAAAATAGGTGATTTTTAGGAATTAATTACAGGAAAACTACTATATATAATTTAATGGGACTTTTTGCATTGTATTAAGGATGTCTTAAGTTATAGAAATATATTTTTTGTTTTATAATTAATTATTGCAGACGGCCCTGGGGAGTCGTTAAAGTCAAGGCGTAAAAAAATTGATCCAAATCGGTGGGACCTGTATCTCCAAAAGTTATTATCCGATTCGACTGAAACTTATTTTATTTTGAAGATTATACTTCTGGCTAGGGGGGGAACTAGAAAAAAAATAAAAAATGACATTCTTATTAAAAAATAACGACACTTGAAGTTTGAAATCACTTTTTCCTGTACTTTTCGTCCTTTCAACGCCTTTGAAAATTATAAATTTTCAATTTTTTGTAATTTTTCTAGTTCCCCCCCTAGCCAGAAGTATATTCTTCAAAATAAAAAAAGTTTCAGTCGAATCCGATAATAACTTTTGGAGATACAGGTCCCACCGTTTTGAGAACACTGTTTCGAGAAAAACGCGTTTAAAGTTTTACGTGAGCGCCCGAGTGGCTGGTTCAGCTGGTTGTTGCCCATGCATTTGCCGCTACTCAAATGCCTATAACTTCGGGAATTTTACGAATTTCAACAAATCCTTTTAAACACGTATTCCTAAAATATTGAACATTCGAAAAAAAAAAATCGATTTTAAGGGGAGGTTCCGGTCTAAAAATCGATTTATTTTTTATTTCATGTTTCGAATGTTCAACCTTTTAGGAATACGTGTTTAAAAGGATTTGTTGAAATTCGTAAAATTCTCGAAGTTATAGGCATTTGAGTAGCGACAAATGCATGGGTCGCAACCGGCCACTCGGCGCTCACGTAAAACTTTAAACGCGTTTCTCCCCAAACAATGTTCTCAAAATCGGTGGGACCTGTATCTCCAAAAGTTATTATCCCATTCGACTGAAACTTATTTTATTTTGAAGATTATACTTCTGGCTAGGGGGGAACTAGAAAAAATTTAAAAAATGACATTTTTTTAGAAAATAACGACACTTGAAGTTTGAAATCACTTTTCCATGTACTTTTCGTCCTTTCAACGCCTTTGAAAATTATAAATTTTCAATTTTTTGTAATTTTTCTAGTTCCCCCTCTAGCCAGAAGTATATTCTTCAAATTAAAAAAAGGTTCAGTCGAATCGGATAATAACTTTTGGATATACAGGTCCCACCGTTTTGAAAACACTGTTTCGAGAAAAACGCGTTTAAAGGTTTGCGTGAGCGCCGAGTGCCCGGTTGTTGCCCATGCATTTGCCGCTACTCAAATGCCTATAACTTCTGGAATTTTACGAATTTCAACAAATCCTTTTAAACACGTATTCCTAAAAGGTTGAACATTCGAAAAATGAAATAAAAAAAAAATCGACTTTTAGACCGGAAGGTCCCCTTAATGGAATATTGGAACGCAAATTCGCTGGGGATTAACTCCTGCCGCTGTTTAAAGCAGCAGAGGTCGGTGGACACTGAGATTGAAGGAATCGCGAAGCTTTGCAAGTATTTCGGGGGTTCTTTAATTCAAAAGAAATATCTTCCTTTTTTTTATGGATTTTACGTGATTTTTATGAGACTCTCAGATATCTGCAGAATAGTGGAAAATATTTTCATTTCGAAGGGGTGCAAACCGCCCCTAAAGTTGGGGGTTGAAAACAAATTTCTGGAATATCTCGAGGACTCTTAGCCGTAGGACAATGTTTTTCCAGCGGGTTTTTTAAAGACGAAGCTCTGCTCAGTTTTCAGAGAAATTTATAAAATGTGCTTTCGACCCCCAATATTGAAGCTTGATGGAGTGTTTCGAAAAACGGAAGCAGAAGTTAAAAGTATAATCGAACACCGGCAGGATATGCTCGAGCTACGTGTGTACGGGTGCCTTCGCTTTCTTTTATTCTCCCTTTTCTATTCGCGCACACACTGCTCGCGTTATACATACGTCGCGCTCGCATGTGTTTAGTAATAAATGAAGCTCGAATATTGCTTGCGAGAGCTACGACGCTCACTAAATTCGAAATATTCATATCTCCGAATCCTGCGCTTGCTCACTTTATTACCCGAGATTAAACGTTGGTTTTTGCAACAAAATGAATCTTAAGGGCGCGATTGATTGATGTTCACGGGTATGTATAGAAATTGGTCCCACCGCTGGCGCGGATACTGGTCCGCGTCTTACGGTTGTCATCCATTTAAGGTTATTCATCCTGATGTCACGGGTGATTGATCACCGACCACAGTTTTTAATTGATCAGCTGACAAATTAAAAAACGGACACGCGGCGCTGCAAATGACGTTATGGCAGCCTATCTGTCTCCGTTGATAATGTTGTGCCTCGTTATTCGCACAGGGTCCTTGTGTATCTGGCACAGTGTCTCTTTGTCCCTTCTGTCGCATTAGCCTGGTCGAATGCCACCTCGTACTTTGCGTTATGGTGGTGTTTTGCTGCAGGTAGTAATATAGCAGCCTAATTTCGGTAGATCGAAAAAATACTGCTGGATACGAGATACTGTTTGAAAAAATTAAGCTGAAAGCCAGAGAAGGGATGCTTTGGCCAAAAGGTGTAGGAAAATTTTGGAAATAATTGTCTACCTTAATACCGATATCTTGAAGTGACTAACGACTATATGGCCCCATGCGAAGTAGTGCCATTGCGATTACTAATGAAGCTAAAAATGAGGTACCTAAAATAATGCACCCCAATGAATTAAATAACATTAAGTGTAACATTTATATGTGTTACTCACATTCCTTTTGTGAAGCTAATATTAACTATCAAAGGTTCAAGTATTGTCTACCTATAACAGCAAGGTTGCTCGCGGAAACAATTTTCCTTCATAAAATCTAACTGTACACGCGTGTTGATTTTAATTTGCCAGGATGAGATTCAGCAAGGGAAGTGTAAGTATTATTGTTTCTCAAATTACTGA
Organism: Andrena fulva; assembly: GCA_946251845.1. NCBI lineage: Eukaryota > Metazoa > Arthropoda > Insecta > Hymenoptera > Andrenidae > Andrena > Andrena fulva. The sequence continues at coordinate 50,080,430 of OX276329.1, read as the reverse complement.
GACACATCGTTCTCAGTCCTGGACCTTGCACCGTTCCGTTTATAATTGCGGGTTTCCAGGGTAGTCGTTTTGCTTTAACCAAAAGGAATCCGCGAGGAATTATCGGCCAACAATAGACCAATACTTCGAGCCATGATTTACGCGCAATGAAACGAACGTTATCTCCAGCTATCTATAAATTAGCGGCACTAAATAAACCGAGTATGAATGACCGCCGCGTCGTATCCAATCATGCAACCCTTGTCAGAAGGCTTATTCTAGGGTCACGGCGGGGTTTGCATCCGGTCAAGGGCGATAAAGTTGATTTCGCCGGGTCTTTATGAAGCCCGCGAAGTCCATTGAAGGAAACTAGTCTTGTTCGCAATTTACACGGCTTGTTAGCCGCCGCGCTAATGTTACGTGACGCCGCGAGCTTCACTTCGGACGGACGTGTTTCCACGGGAAAGTAATGTCGAAGCACTCGTTAATACTTTATTGACGCGCTCCTCGAGAGCAGGCCAGCGCGTATCATTCAGAATTTTCGCGACGAAGATTTATCTCCGGGGCTTATGAGCTCTCCGGTCTGCATACCATCGAGCCGTCCTCCGCGGCTCAAAAGCCCGCGGACGTAAAGAGTATACCCGCGCCGAGAGCGGTGGATCGTTTCCAGCAACTTCTGCCGATTGTTAATTGTTTCAGCGAACCTCCGTCGCGACGACAAACTCTACCCGTAGCCTGTTAGCCTGAGACGATGCTGCGCGAGCATCGCCCAGGTCGATTCCTCTCCCACGCTCGATTAGCCAGAGGATTGGAGCGACCCTCGACTAAAACGATTTTTCTCCAAGTCGAACTCCATCAAATTTGCCATACTCTTAAGAACCCCCAAGTGTCTTATAATCCCGGAACAACTTGCGGGGATGGTGCGCCGGTAACTTGCGGGATTTACCGATCAACAAAGGCGCGACGCGTCGTTTGGATTTGCATTGTCATGCTCGCCTCATCGGCCGCGTAATTAAGACCGTTGACGTTAATGCCGAGCTAATCTTGCACGGGCTATCGGCGACATGTATCAGCTTCGTCCACCTTGAAGTGATAAAACTAGCTGGAGCTGAATTATGTGTCGATTGCGTCCTTGGTCGATCGAACGTGGAACCGGGGCATAGGTGTATTGGACCAAGGCCGAAGGTTTCTTTTCTAATTTCTGGGCAACGGCGGGATGGAATCGTCGTTAAACCGTTTGGCAAGCTCGGCGAAGGAAATGGAAAGAATTCCTTCCTTATGGTTTATGATCGTTTCGTTAGCGTGTTACACGGGCTGTTAACCGTTAAGGAGGCAAGGCAGCGTTCGATAACGACCGTGCTTTATCGATAACCTGTTATCTCGAAACGGAGCACGGAAAGCGTTCCCTTAGTTTACGTTTCCGCCCTCGCTCGATTAGCTACGGAATTCGAACGGACGAGTATCGCGGCCCCAAGTGTTACCTTTATTCCACCGATCTGTTTAGCATGTTTCGCAGTTTGTTAATTATTCGGGACAATATGGGCTCGCCGTCTATCAATCTAGCGCGCAGAGTCTCGTTAATCAGGTATTGAGCTACTTTCATTGTGTATCACAGCTTGCAGCGGGACATTTTCAATACACTTCGCCGACTTCATACGACGCGATCGATTTATCACATTTCACGCACACTTTGCTGAATAGCAGGCTTTCTATTTTCCTGTGAAGTATTCATGATTGTCCGACAGGAACTTGTCGAGCATTTGACTAACAAGGGGAGCGCGCAGGTTGGGGGTCACCGATTCGATTCGAATTTTGTATAATTGCAGAAAACTTTGTAGAAAAATCGGAATAAACGTTTCGTCTTCTCCTGATCTGGTGTATGAATCCGTAGAAACGATAGTTAACCTGCCACTGAAAATTAATTACTCTTTCATCTTTACATATGGAGACTAGAAAAAGCGAAACATTTAGTCCCACTTACTCCCTAACTTTATAGCAGTGCATCCTACGCGTTCTAATAAATAATTATACACCTAAACTTGAACCAAATCGGTGGCACAATCCTGGCACACCAATTAGTAGAATTCCATTAAGGAATCGCGGAGTGGTGTTTACGGTTCCGCTAAATCCCAGTTACGAGGTAAGAATCTTAGCCACCCGCGGGATCTGACACTGACGATGAAGGTACCGTCGGAGCCGCGCGTCGACTCGTTCGTTTTTCGCCTCTAATTAACGAGGAAATTGACAGCGACGCGTTACGCACAGAGGTGCGAAACGATGCAACGTTCAGCCGAGAATGATGAGACTGATTCGTCTATCCCGTGAGGCGCTTGTAGAACCATTGAAGGGCTTTACGTAATCAATATCGCATGAGGAGGACGGGACAGAGGCGGGCGAATCTCATTACCCTCCGCAGCTAAGGCCATTGTGCAGCTGAACTTCATTATCCGGACTAATTATTTCAAAGTTAGTCGAACAGTTCGCCACAATGTAATAGCGAAGGAAACGGTCTTAGCGGCGAGAGGGGCCGCGGATAGACCGAAAAGGGAGCAAGAAGGCGAAAGTGAGGGCTACGCGCGGCGGAGCATGGAGCACAGAGAACATAATACCGCCCGGCATAAGGCTCTCGCCTTTGTTGCCATTCATTAAGGTTATTACAAGGACCGATTTACGCCACAAATACCTCGGCGCAAGTGCAAGTTTAATAGGGACGGCTGGGAAGCACGGCGTTGTAGATAGTCGAGGAATATTCTGCTGGGTGGTGTTGGCCCAGTCAGGGAGCAGTTGATGTATTTCGCCTTGCTCCGCAGCTTCGTGCCTCATCAACTCACGTAACACCGCGAACATAATAAAACATTCCCGATATAGAGAAGGTGTTTAGGAAGGTCCTCGTCTATGCAAAGAATATTGCGCAAGTTGAACAGCAACTTCGCGAGAGTTGCCCGACAAATTCTCCCCGGGCGAGGGAAGACGGTCGCTTAAATAAACTGCTAGTCAGACCGTCCACCTTGTCCCCTCCCTCCGAGCCGCGTTATTCCCTCCGTTGAAAGCTAGCTGAACCCTGAGCAACCGAGCCCTGTCCTATGCAGAAACCCCGGCAGACCTATCGCGTCGACCGCGTGTGTATTTCTTGACTGACGCACAACAGAATAGACTGTCTACGCCGGCTATCACCTTGCAGCCATACACGGACTTTGATTCCTCGCAGGCAATCAATTATTCCTGACTGGCGTGAAGGCCCGGAAGATCGAAATTTCTCTCGAGTGGGCGAAACCGTCGGGATGGAAAATTGTTTTGCCGCCATCCGTGATACGTAGAGTGGCTGCGGCTATAACCGTCGCGGATGGGACTTTATCGATTTCTATCGGGAATACAAACGCGCGCCCGCCGGGACGCGATCCCGGGGATACGCGCGGCCTCGTCCGGTAGCCGGCGAGACGTGAAAACGCGAAAATGGAAAAAAATTCGACGGCCCGGGGGCCAGAGGGTTCGCGTCAGCTCGCGGCGCCGGAGCCTGGCGTTTAATTGGAAAAAAAGAGGACGGCCAGGGCGAGCCCCTTGAGAGGATCTGATTTAGAATTTCCCCCGTGCTCGATATCTTCCCGGGCGCCCTCCATTCGCCCGGAGTCTTCACGATCACCGGGGAGACGTCTCGCGGCGCGGCCATCCGCGAGGATGGCCCTCGACGCGCGACAGACCGTCACTCGTCCCCGTGGGAATCCCCAATCCGCGCGCTCCTTCGAGCATCGAGTGCAAGATAAATCACCGTTTTTATTCGCGCACCCGCTCCGAGCCAGCACCCAATTCGCCGGGGCTCCGCTGCCGCTCGGCGGCCGGATTAAAAACGCCCGGCCAAAGGTGCCCAAGGTGCCCCCAGGCGGTGGCCCGCTACTCGTCGTTTCGCGTGCACGCCCGGCGTGTCCGCGTGATTGAGCCGGCCGCGACGATAAACTCGCGGGGCGCTAAGCTCGCGTGGATAGCCTCGCGCGGGCGATCGTGGCAGTCGGTTTCTGTCATTCGTGAGAAATCACCTACCTGGACCGGCGACCGTTGGCCTGCGGACGTTCGGCTTGACGGGACCAAGGGGGTGCACCCGGCGACAGGAACGTGGCGGTTCTAGCGCGGAGGATAGACTGTCGTAGCACTCGAACCTTTCTTTCTCTCTTTCTCGCGTAACCTTGGACTTGAGCCCCGTTCACGGCCACAACCAACACAGAAATGCTGGGATTGCAAGGCGTGCGGCCACTTTTCCTGCCGGTACCACCGGGTGGGGGGATGTGCCCGGTTGCTGTTGGCAGGTGGAATGCTCAACATCACCGCAACGTACTCGCGAATTATTAGTGCGACGGGACGTTCTCGGAAGGGGGAAGGAGACGAGGCGATGGTGGTGTATTTGCTGGCTGGCCTGGAGAGGGGGGGGGGGGGGGGGCAGAAGATGCGGCGCCTAGGAGGGGGTTACCAAGGGAGGAAGGCCCCCGCGATTCGGCGACTCAACGTGTGATTTCAAGTACGTTCACCGGGTCTGCGCTTCCGCGGTTTCGCGGAATGAACCTTTCGGATTTTTGACCCTGCCGCTTTTAAGGCCTCCGCACGGCGAATGCCTGCGCATCCGTTTCCTCTGTACCGTTCGAAACCACCCTTACGGAATTTCTTTGAATTGTTTCCTGGATTACTCCGGCTTGGACAGTCGCGCGGCAACCGCTGGGAACTTTACATTCGTAGCTGGTTCTACGGACTATGGTTTTCTGCAATAAATTAGTTAAGTGGACCTGTGCGTTCTGACATGTCTGACCGACTGGGGGCATTAATTTAATCTATCGTTGTTCTCAAAGAAGATGGGAGAACTTTGTTCTCTTCTATTTCTCTGATGAATTTGGATACCTGATCTGAAATTTCTTAAATGTTGGGTAATATGCTTGACTTGTTTTTAATTATTTAACGGAGAGTCACTTTGCAGTATAATACGTGTTTGTCTGTTCTTACTGGTGTTTTAACGAATATTCCTAGACTCCCAGAATTTTCGATATTTTGCAACTATTCTTACACTGTTTATGGCTTTAATTGTGTGAATTCCTTAAGTCTCGTCACAGTTCGTGATTTAAGTGAGAGATTGCTTCCCACTGAAATACAATTTCCTGTATATTCTCCACTGTTTCTCCCAATGTTATTGATGGACTTTGTCAGTTTCGTTCAAGCATTCCATATCTTGCGGGCAACATGTTCCTCCGCCGCGTTTTCATCAGTCCTATCTGTCTAGACGACCCTATATAAGCAACGCAACGCGGTAGTACGATATCCAGTGAATACAGTGAATGCTTCATTATTTCTCAATCAAACTGTTGCAGTTTCTGCGATGTATTATTCGGGGCACGCGACCTTGCGCTGCCTTGGCGGACAAAACCAGTGTACCTCTTCAGGGACATTGACCGTTTTTCCTTCGCTGAAACGGTCCGGCTGCTCCTATCTAAAAGCGGTTGCCGATGCAGCGTAACAGTTCGTAGCCTGTAATTCCGCGGGATCGCAAATAAGTCTCGTTACAAAAAAATTCAGTCCATTTGCATATAAGCAGTTTGTTACTGCTTGAGGGATTTCCATTCGCTGAGAATTAACATCACGCATATCGTACTTTGCATACATTTATTTACGCCTCGGAAAGTTCTCAAAGAAATCCATCGCTAATCAGGATTCATTTCTCAAAGATGCTGCATTGTATAACAGGCTGATCAGCGAGCTCCTCAGTTGTTACAGGCATAAATAATTAATTGAACTTTTAACCATCACTTCACATCGAATTAACGTTGTCACTCCATTTCCAGCTCGAAGTCATTAAAAATATCTTCGACTCTGATCGATACTAAATACTTTCCCCATATGTTTGCCACATAGGGGAAGGTAGCCTAATTTGGACCATTTTTATATGTTTCAGTATACATATAGAGATAAATAAGAAGTGCCAATAAAAATTATGTAGTAGAAAAGAAACTCACTAAGTGTACCTTCAAAATAATACCATCTATTAAATTTTAAAAAATATTTATAATCCTGAAAAATGAGTTTAAAAAAATCGTGTCATCGGTCCAAATTAGGAAACCGGTTGCCTAAATTGAACCGCTAGGCTCCTAATTTGGACCATTAGCTTTCTTAACGACAATTGGAACAAAAGAACCTTTTAAATAAAATGATTCCGAATTTCGACCGAAGTAATGTTTAATTTCTAAAATAAATGTTATCGGCGCGTAGGCTCGGTCAATTAAACCCGCCAACCGACTCGTGTTTCGCACGTCTAATATGTTGCGGAGTTTATAAAAGTGAACGCAGTTTTCGTTTTAGATTATTATTTCCTTGATAATGGTCTCAATTATGACCGAAACGTTGGAAATTTGAACTTAAAATTTGCAAAATAACTTTTATTTAATTGACCGAGCCTACGCGCCGATAACATTTATTTTAGAAATTAAAAAGAACCTTTTAATTCTCGCACTAACTCCAGCACACCGAGTATGTATCCAAGTGTGGCATTTCATGCATTGTATCATTTCTTCTTCCCCTACAGCAAATTACGTTGCTGAAAAGTTGCAGAAACGTTGCTGAAATGTTGCAGAAACGTTGCAGGTAATATTTCTGAAATGTTGCAGAAATGTTCCTATGTCCGCCCGTGTGCAACGTTTCTGCGACGTTTCTGCAACGTTTCAGCAACTTTTCTGCAACGTTTCTGCAACGTTTCAGCAACTTTTCTGCAACGTTTCTGCAACTTTTCAGCAACTTTTCTGCAACGTTTCTGCAACTTTTCAGCAACTTTTCTGCAACGTTTCTGCAACTTTTCAGCAACTTTTCTGCAACGTTTCTGCAACTTTTCTGCAACGTTTCTGAGATTTTACAGGAAGGATAAAAAATGCAAGGGAAATTGATTAAATCACAATAAATATTGACAATTAAATATTCATATATTTTTTCTATACAAGCCGACAACAACAAGAACAATCATAAAAACAATAAAAATAATAATAGTATTGGCTCTGGTGGATCTTCTCAAACCCGCGTATGTGGAGTTCCAGGCTCTTCCGCTCTCTTTACTTAAAATGTACTGCATGCAGCGTGTAATGAACCTGGAATAATACATGCATTTATTTTACAATTTTACAACTTTATGTGCTGAAATGAGATAAATAATAAATTTACTTACTCATTTTACTATATGTTTGAATATATGAATGATTCTATTTGTATATTTCTCTGCCACAGAATCCTCTATTAATTTATTTAATATCAGCAGCTTCCACAGCTTCTCTTCAGTAAATGAATCTATAAAAGGTCATCAATAAATTATTTCAGACATGAAAAATGGCTTCATTAAAAACAACATTCATGTAACGCCAATCGCAGGCTGCATTGAAGCGACGCAATGGAAAAATAACAATCACCGTTACTTTAAATAATTGAACGGAAAGTGAAATGAAAGTTGTACAGTACATGCATGTTTACAAGGAAACTGTGTGAAAAGTAAAAGCTTGTAGCACAGAAAGCAAAGAAATATATGTATTTTAAATAATTAGAAAATTGCAGTTGGTTAATAGGCATCAAATATTTTATATTAGTTACTTTAACTTAAAAATAAGCTCCTTAATTTGAATAATTCATATATATTACTTGCGAAACAATCTGTTTTTATCCTGTTCTTATATATCGTGACAGAAAACACAAGAACATTTATATTGTCCAAATACAGTAGGAATGCTTGCAGGGAGAAGATTTCTTTGAATGTACGAAATTCAGGCCCAGACCCATGTTCTGTAACCAACGATGCAGATAGTTTTCATTCTTCAACGGAAATCTATATGAAACAAACAAAAATATTTATTTTTAAGAAGTTCGACATAACCTACAAATAGCATATACATGGGTTCTACTTACCCGTGATATGTCAAACCTTCACCCAATTCACTCAGGTCTCCTGCGCCACAAAACACACACGTTCTAACCATTTTTACTACTTAAAGCAATTAATAATTAATCACGCTCTAACTATTTACGCGTGTGCTTTCTTACGTGCTTTGGCTTTGAAACCTGTCGTGTCGCACGTGAGGTACGTCACACAACGCCTGGATCTTCACCACGCCGCCGGCTTGGGAAGATCCACCAGAGCCAATACTATTATTATTATTATTATAATTATTATTATTATTATTATTATTATTTTTTTTTTTAACGGGAATAGTCCCATAGGTTACATAAAGCATACAACAATTGAGTCTACATCGTCTGCTACTTATTGCACTAAATTATCATAAATTATATTATGTTACACAAAGCGTAACCTAATATACACTGTATAGTGGGTATACTACGATATTATACTAACGAGGGGAGGACGCGAATGGGACGAGCGATTTTTTAACGAAACCGGGCAGAAAATGTTGAGGCCGATGTGTATAAACAAATTCCAGAATATTAGCTGTGAATGGCCGGCCATTTTTATAAAAAATGGCTTTAAACAGTAAAATTATGAAGTCGTCGAATCAAAAATTGCATTTTCTGGTTAAATTATTGATACTATGACAATAACACATAAGACTTTTGTATTCCTTTCATCAAGATCTACCATTTAATGAAGTATAAAATCGATTCGACGACTTCATAATTTTACTGTTCATAATTTTTTATAAAAGTGGCCGGCCATTCACAGCTAATATTCTGGAATTTGTTTATACACATCGGCTTCAACATTTTCTGCCCGGTTTCGTTAAAAAATCGCTCGTCCCATTCGCGTCCTCCCCTCGTAAATCTATATACTAAATCGATTTTATAACAGTTTTTGAGCCCTGCTTATTGCGGGACCTTTGTTGTAAAATCTCAGAAAAGTTGCAGAAAAGTTGCTGTAAAATCTCAGAAAAGTTGCAGAAAAGTTGCTGTAAAATCTCAGAAAAGTTGCAGAAAAGTTGCTGTAAAATCTCAGAAACGTTGCAGAAAAGTTGCTGAAAAATCTCAGAAACGTTGCAGAAAAGTTGCTGAAAAGTTGCAGAAACGTTGCAGAAACGTTGCAGAAACGTTGCAGAAACGTTGCAGAAACGTTGCAGAAACGTTGCAGAAAAGTTGCAGAAACGTTGCAGAAACGTTGCAGAAACGTTGCAGAAACGTTGCAGGGTAATATTGCACCGCAACATTGCTGAAATGTTGCAGAAATCTTCCTATGTCCGCCCCTGTGCAACATTGCACCGCAACGTTTCTGCAACTTTTCAGCAACGTTTCTGCAACGTTTCAGCAACCAAGTGTGCTGTATGGGTTCTTTGGTTTCTTCGCACAATCTACAAAACCATGAATCACCAGTTTCATTTTTATTTTTCTGCATTTTGTTAAAGTTTGGTGAACTAATTTTTTTAAATTTTTGCTCTAACTGCGATTTATAAGGATTGCTGGTTATTTCTACTGCCTTCTGGGCTATTGTATTTGATTTTTTTTGTTTTTGGTATTTTTTGTTTTTTTGTATTTTGACATTGTAACCCTGAAAATATTTTTTCAATTTTAATTTGCTTATAAAAGAGCGTTACAAATGTCATTGCCGAAATTGGACCGGTCCAATTTCGGCAACTATTTTCGGTCCAACTTAGGCAACTTGAATATTTAATGTTTAACATTGAACAGAAACCTAAATCGAACATCACCTCTCAAAATTGTAGGTGGAAATTATAGATAAATAAGTAAGGTTTGTAATGAAATAATAAGACTTGTAATTATTTACGTTTAGACGAATCAAGGGCACTCACTCTTACGTCGAAATAACTAGTTGTCTACTTAGACAAACAAATAACTCCTCTCTCAAAGCAACCACGAGGCGTTTCTACCCAAACACAATTGCATTAACCTCGTCTACATCTACGTATAACAAGATGCCTATCCAAAATCGCACATACTTCAGCAGTCTTTGGATATCATAGTGGTCCAAATTAGGCTACCTTCCCCTATGTGAGACTATTGCTCCTTTCAGCATGAGAATTTCTTTGTCCCCCGCAATGTTCAGCACTTGTATGTTATTTATCCAACGTCTCACAGAGTGATGAGACAATTTCACCTCGAGTGTTTTGCATGCCAGGAGACGCCCCCCTCGGCGGTGCACTTCCCCCGCGAATTTCATGGACGTGTTATTTCATCGCGACGGTCCCCCGATCGAGGAAGATCCATCTATCCTGTCGCCCTGCGTGCCCGCTTTCTTGCTCCAATTCTATAATTACATCTAAGCGCGATCCGCGCGTATGGCGCAGCGAACCGCGGAGCCGTCGACTGGATCGCCACGCTGGTATCCGTCTCCTGATATTATCACATCGGGCGAAATAATATCATAAATGATTGCCGACGCGCGCGTATACCATTCTTTAAACCGGGCGAACGGGCCGCATTAAAATGTAGTAAAGCGGACGCCATAAATCTTGGGGCTAGTTCGCGCTGCCGCCGCGGCACGTTACGCGTTCAGGAAAACGTCCAGTGGATCTTGTCCGGGCAACCTGTTCGAGGGCTTTTCATGCGCCTCGAATTGCCGGCCGCGAACGTGACTCACGCTCGTCAAGGGATTGTCATGAATCTCGTTGCCGCGACGCCCGTTTGGTATCCAGCCCCCGGCGGCTTTAATAGCCCTGGGAACTTGTCATCGGTGCATAAGCCTGCGCGGATAAGTGGAGCAATGAGATTCGCGTCATCGTTTTGAGGCACAGCCATGTGTTAAGTAGCCGGCCACCATCAAGATATACGCCGGCCGGGTAATAGTTCGGGCTTGCAACGAGTGCGTTCGCTTGATTCCGTTCCGGCGTTGCTCGCCGGTTACGCTTCACGTCGTAGCCAACATCCTAACGGGCATTTCTATTAGTGGCGTGCCTCTGCTCCGAGACGACGATTAACTTCTTCGGGCTCCACATCGGTCAGTGGACACACGCGTAATTCGAACGCAGCTGGGATCGGTTTAGCGGGTATGAATTTTGCTGGCCGGAGCCCGGGGAGAGGCGTGCGGACGGATGGTGTTAGGAAGTACTAGGAAGCCCGCCACTGCCTGTAGACAGGGATTCCCACTTGTGTCAACAAGGATTTCTCGCCGTTAGCAGTGTTACATGAGAAAGGGTTAAAAATTTATAACTGTTTCTGCGTTGACTAATTGTAAGCGTATCTGCTGGTCGATGTAGAATTGCTGGGAATACTATTACTTTTAGAAATTCCTAAATAAGGCCCCGATGAGCCTGGGACCCGGGTCGAAAATATCAACCCCATGAGGTACTTAGATTCCGACCTTCGGCGTTACTACACCAATATTCGAATATTCTAAGTATTCGTATATTCGAATCTCAAATTTGAATTCTCTGGTATTCGAATCTCAAAGTAGAATTCGCTGGTATTCGAATCTCAAATTTGAATTCTCTGGTATTCGAATCTCAAATTTGAATTCTCTGGTATTCGAATCTTAAAATTTGAATTCTCTGGTATTCGAATCTCAAATTCGAATTCTCTGCTATTCGACTCTCAAATTCGAATCTCAAATTCGAGTTCTTTGGTATTCGGATCTCAAATTTGAATTCTCTGGTACTCAGATCTCAAATTCGAATTCTCTGGTATTCGGATCTCAAATTCGAATTCTGTGGTATTCGAATCTCAAATTCGAATTCTCTGGTATTCGAATATTCGAATCTCAAATTTGAATTCTCTGGTATTCGAATCTCAAATTTGAATTCTCTGGTATTCGAATCTTAAATTTGAATTCTCTGGTATTCGAATCTCAAATCCGAATTCTCTGGTATTCGAATCTCAAATTCGAATTCTCTGCTTTTCGACTCTCAAATTCGAATCTCAAACTCGAGTTCTTTGGTATTCGAATCTCAAATTTAAATTCTCTGGTATTCGGATCTCAAATTCGAATTCTCTGGTATTCGAATCTCAAATTCGAATTCTTTGGTATTCGAATATTCAAATCTGAAATTTGAATTCTCTGGTATTCGAATATTCGAATCTCAAATTCGAATTCTCTGGTATTCGAATATTCTAATCTGAAATTTGAATTCTATGGTATTCGAATATTCAAATTTCAAATTTGATCTTCTCTGGTATTCGAATATTCGCCCAGATTATAATTTGAAAAGCAAATAATTGTAAAGAACTTGAAAAGAATTTCACGATAATGTGTGAAAAAATATGAACATGTTCAGATTCCAATTCAGTACAATTCGAAATTCGATCACTCCGAATATTTGAATACTCTCAATTATTCGAATATTCGAAGACATTATTCGTATTCGAAATTATTCAAATTATTCGATTATTCACAGCTCTAAATTGAAGGCGTTGATGAGGGTGTGGAAGTCCGCAGTAGACAGTCTGTAACAGGAGTAGATGTGCTCTAATCAATTGCGTGGGGAGTCCTTCGAGATCCATCTTACCTGCACTGTGTACTAAAACTATAAGTTCTTTGATCAGCACATCATCCTCCACGATTAATATTGCAGAAATGGTACTTGCAACAATAAGAAATGTAATTTTCGAGAATTCATACGTCATAACCAAGGCTATGTTTATTGCTAGACACTATTGCGAATTTGCATAATAATCATCAGTGGAGGTGTGAAAACACATGTTTTGTTATTACCGTATCTTTTTATCGACAGCAGTTTTCATGTAACGTGTGGGCTGGCGTTATTGGATGTTTCCTTATTGGAGCAGAAGTCTTCTGCACCTACGCTCAAAGCAATAATTGTAGTCTCCGTTTGCATAAGATACTGGATCCATTATTATCAGGATGTCTGAACTCTGCAACAGAGTTTCCTAATAATAATTGTATCCTAAAATAAGTGGCAAAAATATTTAATCATATGATATTAATACACAATCTTTGTCTGTGTTGATCTGTTAGACGTTTATTTATAATATAAACTAACGAAAACTTGCTAGTATTAGAGACACAGTATCTCTCTGACCTCAGACGGAAGTCTGACTAGTTTTGATTCTCTATTTCCATTCTCCCATTAAGGCTAAAAACCAGAATATCTCGAATCGCGATAAGAAAATTTTATTTTGAGGATAAGAGAATTTTCACCATTACGTCAGGATGAGAAAATGTGACAGTAAAAATTCGTGAGTTCAGTGGCCTTTCTTTTGGAGCCACTATTTCCAGAATAAATGTACACTATAGAATTATTATTGCATAGAATGGTTTCCTTTCGACGAACTTAACTCTTTGCACTCCAACTTAATCGCTCATCAATTTATAAATATTCTTGGTTGAGTGCTACACTTATTAAATTAAATACAGAACTTTAGAATGAAAAAAAGCAGTGATGTTAAAATCAAAAATTCATTTAATCCCGTGAATCACGCATTTGTCTACTTTTACAAAGTTGAACGACATCACTTTGTAACTTTACATCAACATTAATTTCAACTTCGACGAGCCTGAGAAGTCTCCACGTTTAGAGAGCAAAGGGTTAGTTTCTAGCGTTAGTTTCCACTGCCCTCGATTACCATTCCTTTGATTTTATTACATTTTATTACAAGTAGTTTCTAGTTTGCATAACGCAGGAAGGTGGTTATCCTCCGTGGAAGAGCCAACATTTTTTTGCCACGTAGGATTTTCGGATACTCGAAGCCCACTTTCGGTGGAGCATTGGAATCTCGCGCTGCACCGGGTTATTTCGTAAGTAATGTCGTTGCCTTATCTCGTATGCATAACCGGCTTTATCTTATTTATCTTGAAAATGCTTATGAATCTTTCAGTACATCCTGCCTGGGTCGTCTTAACCCAGTTTCAATTCAATGTGCAAATAATTCTCGTGCTACATTTTGGCCTCGCAAGGAGCTATAAAGGCGTGTGTTGATGAAACTCATTTACAACGCTGCATCCCGTATGAATTTGTTAACCTGTTAGGTGGGAACAGGTTACAAATATTTTACACCTTTGCAAGACTCGAGAAACAGGCATGCACTTCTTCGCGGAACACTGTATTCACGGAAGAAATTTATGAACTGGATAAAATAACAATTTGATTATCTTGTGTTGGCGCGAAGAGACTGCATTATTATTCTCATTTTTCCTGTCAGTAAATTGCAATGGTCAGAATTCGAATTTAAAATTGAAATGATATTATATTCTTTTATTCGTTCTTTCTTTCTCATTTGAGCTCAAAGGAACTTGCAGTAGTTAGTTATTTAAGCTTCACACGAATTTCTACATTTTTTTAATAAACAATTGTTTACCTTAGCTTCGCCCAGTAGTGCAAGGTACAATGATGTTTCCAGCGACGTGATTATATTTTTCGATTAATTAATTTTTTAATCAATTCTATTTTTCGAGTATCCACGTGATTTAATAGATATCTACCCCTACAGCACATTGGTTGCCGAAATGTCTACGTTGCGGTTTGATATCTGAAACATTGCACGGAATATTGCCGAAAAGTTGCAAGTAAATTGTTATGTCCGCCCTGTGCAACATTGCAGGATATATTTCTGCAACATTTCTGAGTTTTTACAGCAATGTTCGCGCAACATTCCTGAGATTTTACAGCAATGGTCGCGCAACATTTCAGAGATTTTACAGCAATGTTCGCGCAACATTTCTGAGATTTTACAGCAATGTTCGCGCAACATTTCTGAGATTTTACAGCAATGGCCGCGCAACATTTTTGAGATTTTACAGCAATGTTCGCGCAACATTTCTGAGATTCTACAGCAATGTTCGTGCAACATTTCTGAGATTTTACAGCAATGGTTAAGCAACGTTTCGGGCAGTAGGGCCAAAAATAAAAATAACGGTATTTTTATTAATTATATATATCGGACGCGTTCTCCGAGGGGGGCGACGCCACGAATGTGTGCAGAATCATAGTAGTATAACGTCCGTGTATCTTTATTAAATAGAAAATTATTTTACCCCAGGCAGATTCGAACCCGCGACCCGTGTAGCACCGTAGACGAACACTATACCGCTGCAGCTAGAACTGTTGATTGAGAACATTACTTACGTATTCGAACTTATACTCCTACCGTGCAACACTTTAAACTCAAATTATTTAAAAACAAAGATTCGTTTTGACAAACTCCATTACATCTCCCTAATCGCGGAGTCGGATATTTCACAACAAATTCATTTCGACGCTTGATATTGTATTAAGTTGATGCATATTCTGTTATGAAATATCCTGCGTAGTACAAGAAAATAATGTTTTTTTTTTAGTTCTTAACGCATTTTTAATACAATCGTTTAACATAATTTTTTTTATATATTTTAGGGACACGCGTGTCCCTACCATTGACATTTAATTTATTATGCGTAATGAAAAAGTTCGGTATTCTCGAGTGAAAATTTCTAAGTCCCGATTTATTGCGGATTCATTGCCGAAATCTTGCTGATAACTTACGAGCGCTATATTGCACGGCAATGTGTGTGCAATATTGCGGAAATATTGCTCATACGTCGCGAGCGCAATATTGCACGGCAATGTGTGTGCAATATTTCCGAAATATTGCACAAACGTGGCCATTGCAATATTGCACGGCAATGTGTGTGCAATATTGCCGAAATATTGCTCATACGTTGCGAGCGCAATATTGCACGGCAATGTTTCCACAATGTTGCAGGAATATTGCTATGCAACCTGCAACCAAACGGCAACATTGTAATGTACTGCAACGTGTGTGCAACGTTCCTGCAACAAAGTGTGCTGTAGGGGTATAGGATTTAAATCCTGTTTTTCATGATTACAATTGCACTTTGCTTCGTTTATAATACGTTCGCGTTTTAACGGCGAATGTCGTAACTTGTTTGATTGTAAAGACAGCACAAAGTTTCACTTAATTTGTAATTCTTTTCTGTCGAATGACATACGGGATATGGCGCTTATTAACGTTTAGATATTTGAGTACCCAATCCGATCGCGAAAATACGTTCAGAATTGGCATTCGCGAAAGTCACAGCTACCCGAGCCATATTACATGGCAAGAAGCTTTCGAGATTCCGACCTGATTGCAATACGTACACCTGACACTGCGTGACTCGAAATTTTCTAATATTCATACACCTCTGAATAATACAATTTCATGCTATTTTTATTACCGATGGCATTCAGATTCTCTCCTATTACATTGCCATTTCGTGCTACGGATTTCGAAATTGTATTTGCAGCGGTAGAGATTTTAGAATAATTTGTTTCGTATAAATATTTTGAAGTTAAGCCTCGTACTAAGTGATCGTGAAATATACATGGTTATTATAATTCTCACTGGATAGGTTCTTCTTTTCTTTTCGTGAAATTTAGTAGAATGTACACCCGGCACAACAGACAGAGTGTTTGTCAAGATAAGTAATTAAACAGTGACTATTAATATTTAATATTAATCTTAGGTATTACTGGAATGAAAAACCTACCCCCTAAGTTTTTCGGGAACTTTTCATCGACTGGAAGGTGTCGAAAGGTATTGAAATGGAGAGTTGGTAAGTGTTAGTTGAATATTGATGAACCAAGAATAATCAATAACCGCATAATTGATTGATGCAAAGTTAATAATCCACTGTAGAACCAGTGTAGAAGGTGTTCTAACGCAAGAACGAAAGTTATGAAGCACCTCCAGGTTCGCAGAGCTCGCTGTCCTAGTATAGGAAAATTATGCAATGGGAAAATTAACTTGACGAATGCGCGCAATAAACTCAACTCTAAGCAACAACGAGATCGCTGCTGAAACTCTCGACTTTACGAGTTTATTGCTGCCTCGTGACAAATAAGCATATCACAGTAACTCACAGTTAGAAACAAGCTTCAAGTAACATAATTCTTCCAGCGAAACATAAAAAAATAGAAAACTTTGTGCACTTATGCGTAATGATACCTTGATCACGAAACACCGATCTAAGTTCCTGTTTGAAGTTTCCTTTGCAGAATTTTAATAATTTTATAAGAAGCTATTATTAGACTCGGCAATAAATTACCCCCCGCGATTAATGTCTATATATCATTTCATTGATTTTCAGGGTCTCTGAACCCTAAGCAAGTTTATTTTCTCGAGCAGGTTAATATGGAGCATTGAAATCAAAATCGGACCAACCCACGTTGGAAAAAAATTAATTTTTCCATATACATTATTGCTAATAACTCAATTTCGCAAAAAAAAAATGTGGGCCACTCCGTTTTTGCTGTCAATGCCTCGTAACTATATTCCCCATGGCTTAATACAACAATCCTAATAAAATATCGATCAACGAAACATTTAGGGGCGTGAACCTCAGATTGCTCGTTCAGTCGCGCACACATAATTGCGTCAGAGCCACCCTATGCGTCCGTATGCGTGGGTGTTGTAAATAAATATTGTGTTACGACAGACGCGTCGGTGGATCAGTGATTTTATTTGAAGCCCGGGGACACGAGATATATATATATATATATATATATTCACAGGCGCGCGATATTTCGTTGATAACAAAAACGGAATAAGTTCTGCTGCGTTTATTATTTTGCTCATAAAATCCTGCCGTCATCGAACGCGCATGGCCTCCCCATTCAATATGTTCATTCTTTTCGTTTTACTGCAATACGTTTATCGACAATGGAATATATGTATTATAATGCATCATCTATACATCGCGTTATCGTTGATTTAATTTCAATGGCTCTTCTATTTATATTTAATCCATTCGTTCTCGTAGCAATGCTTAACTACATTCTTTTATTTTTTGTATCTAGCGCGAGTGGTATGCTACGACACTGACCCAATCATTATGATGGGATATTTACGGTATGCGTGGAAAGATATTTTATCGTTGCTAATTACTACTTAGCTCGAGTTATGGGAGGAGTACCAATGCCGACGAAATTCGTTAGACATTCATTGTGCTAATTATGCTAAGTTATAATGCACCTACCAAACGGAGCATTATCTTCACGGTCGTTGGAGGCATCGGCGTTTTCCGCGAAAAATTTATTTGATACGTCACTTCTGGCGCGGGCAGAGAACGGTTCAACTTGGAAGTAACTACGGGAAAATGGTATTCAATGGTTTCTTTCTCTTTTCTGGTTGTAAGCTTCCTGCGACTCTCGAGCATTGTTTATTAATCGCAAGTGGAATATTATCACTTCGGTTTAATGTAATGAACATTTTATTTGCTGGGGGTGCTCGATCTTTCTTTGTAATCTATTCTGTAGAATATTCTTTATTGTAAAGTATGACAACAGATATGGATCCCTGTCCAACAAATTGGAACATTTTTCACGCAGGACCCGATTTAAATAGCTCTTCCGCCGCTCTGGACAAAAAGTATTTCCGTCGCCCTCTATATTTTTATATAAATAATTATTTTAAATTTTGGTTTTTGACAGTTAGTGAATTATTTTGTATTTATTTTTTGGATATCAAAAGTCTCTTTTTTTATAAGAAATTTAATATTCATAAGGAAACCTGTAACAAAACAACATGAAATATATAACAACATAATAGTTGACACTTTTATTTTCAGTCACGAATAATAAGCTTTCTATTAAAATATTGTTTTTGACTAATACGCTGTTTAAAAAAGTATTATTCGTGACTTATTTGTGAGCTTATTATTCGTGACTGAAAATAAAAGTGTCAACTATTGGTACACTGTCAACTACGACTAGGGGAGACCGGGGCAAAGTGAGACGGAAAAAGTTTGAAGCCGAATAAAATTTTTCCCTTTCAAAAAAAAATGCTACCCTACCTACCTCCTAGCTATATATTTTATGTTGTTTTGTTACAGGTTTCCTTATGAATATTAAATATCTTATAAAAAAGAGGCTTTTGTTATCCAAAAAATAAATACAAAATAATTCACTCACTGTCAAAAAGTAAAATTTAAAATAATTATTTATACGCTGTTTGAAGAAGTATTAGTCAAAAACATTTTTTTTTTAGAAAGCTTATTATTCGCGATTGAAAATAAAAGTGTCAACTATTGGTACACTGTCAACTACGAGTACAGTTACCCTACCTATTTTTTAATTAAATATAAGAAATATTCTTAAATATGAGAAACGAGGGAAATATCTTTAATATAAATATGCACCTTTCCCTACTATAATAGTAATTATATGGGTGATTTAAAAACAATTTATCAGTTCGATACTACACTCAAACTATTTAAAAAGTTCCCCTCTTTTATTGGTTTCATATAATCTCCTCTTCCTACCAATTTGCCGCCCCAAAATACGCACCCCGGTCATTTGCCCTGCTCGCGCCCCGATCGGGGCCCAGCGATGCTTGCTCTATTGCCGCCCCTATTTTTATAATCTAAAATACTTACATATTCAGTAATACCAAAATTAACTTCGAATAGCCACGGTCCAACTCAGCTACCGTGAATCCATATGCCTTGCTATTTCCCCCGGTTGAAGCTATTTTCGTCGACTTTCTCATAGCCCACAGATGAATTCAAAATGGCCCCGAACACCCCGTCGAAGTGCAATCAACCGAGCCACGAGACATTATAAAGCAACTTCTCCTGGAAAAACTGTATGCATCAACATCGATTGCTTCGCAGCCCCGCGCTTCCATCGCCCACTCAAGCTTCTACTTGCCGTTCTGAATCATCTCGCGCATGTACCAAGATTTCTTTCTACTTCTCGCAAAGTTCTACCAACCCCCGGCGCTCGTACGTGCCAGTGCATTATTTACACCCAGTGTACGCCGGCCTGTGCACGCGATTAACAAGGAAAAAAGCCGTAATGACTACATTACTCGCTGTGCTCGCAGTGTGCTCGGTGCTATCTATGGATATGCAATCTAGCAATAGCATTTAATAGGATATATCGCGGGTGGACTCATAACACGAGCCGTTCGCCAATCGACGCCCCGCGCAACGAACATCCGCGGCCATGATCCCATAAAATAGACCCGGCTACAACGTACAATGCATGCACGCGCTGTTAAAGGGCGCACGTAACGAATGTACGCGCGGTGTAAACGACCATAGGACCCGCTCCGGAGCGGTGCGGAAGGGAGATTGTCGGCGACGCAGGAAAACACGAGTGTCTCAACTAATTCCAAGTAACAAACGTTATTTTAAATATGAAATACGCTGTGCACTTTGCAGGAGAAGACGAGAGATGGGTGAATCATGACGTAGTGAGTAGTCGTATTGGGTTGCATCGGGACCTTACAGGATTTCCTAAAAGTAGTGGTCCTGACTGCACAGGATGATCCTTATTGGGAAATACTGTGAGCAGGGAACTGCGGAAATCCTGTGCACCCGTATCAGGAATAGCGGTGGGGGAACTCCACGCATGCGCGCGATGACGCGGTGACGTCGAACCAATCAACGCCAAGATGGGAAACGAAACGGCGCCACCGTCAAGATGGGAAATGAAACGGCGCCACGGTCAAGTTTCGTTTCTTGGCGTTGATTGGTTTGACGTCACCGCGTCATCGCGCTTGGATTGCTTTGACCGCACCGCGTCATCGCGCGCATGCGTGGAGTTCCCCCACCGCTATTCCTGATAGTGGCGCGCGGGATTTCCGCCGTTCCCTGACTGTGAGAGCGCCATCTACTTCAGCAAACTCTGTAATCAGGGCCAATCGCGTTACAGGACTGGTGTCACACGAGTATTGAAATAGTGCAATAATGTTTTTCTCATTAAATGGTCTGTTAAATTTTACAAAATCGATCATCGAACGGTCGAAATTCCCTATACTGCCCTATTACATGTGCAGCTAACCCAATTAGACTGCTTTAATTTTCGCCACCAGGTCGCGTAGCGGACTTGAGAAAATCCCAATAGAAACGTTGCATCTGGCGCATCCAGATGTAGGGGAGACCGGGGCTAGTTGACTAACGAGGTTAGTTGACTAATTCCCTTTAATTCTTGTATTATGGAATAAATTATGCTGCGATTCGCAATATTGCAGCATATGAATGACCAGCTTGCCATTTAATGTGTCGCCGTGAGAAAAACTTGCGTGGTCTGTCAGTGAGAATGAAAAATCTAAAAAGGTCGGCTGCAAGTAAATATTTTCGTTTTGATTATTTATGAATTTTTGCCCACTAAGTACTGCTTGATGTTATTTCATGAATATTTTGTGGAAACGTGATACCCTGACTATAATTTACGGAATTTTATTTTATCCGGTGCGTGGAGGTTTTGTACGTACGACCCTTAACATGTTAACAATGTCGGACGGGGTTACTTGACTAAGCATAGGAATACTACTAATAATTGCATTTGTTATCCTTAAGATGCAGTCGAGGCAACGAGTTTAGCTGCTCAAGTCCACTTCCCCCACCACAAATCCTTCCAAACTCAACCCTACCAGTTTTACACCCTATCCTCCCTTCAAACTCTCAGGCCTTCCAAATAGACCATAACAAACCAGTACAAAATAATTACAGTATCTTAGACCATGATAATTAATAAAAAAAAAATAACACTGTGGAGGAGTGAAAAAAAATAAAAAAATTTATTGGTCGTAGTATACATATGTACGCGTTTCGTATACTATATTGCTGGAATTGGAATTGCTGTATACGTTTTTCACATTATATTGATGTACTGTGACAGCGTATATATACACCTTTCGCATGCAAAGGGTTAAAACTGAATAGTAAATGTCAAGTCAACTGACCCCATCATATTTGTCAACTAACCCCGTAGCCGGGGTCTGTTGACTTATTCGTCTCACTACTATAAATACAATAAAAACTACAACCTAGACCCAATTAAAACGATTTTCAAAATTATGCCTGTATACCTAATGAAATTTGGAAACTTTTGGTATGCAGTAAGTCAACAAAATACTAATGGTCTATTTATAAAAATTAGGAATGCAAAAAATTAGTCAACTAGCCCCGGTCTCCCCTACTTATTCCAGTCTTTAGTGATATATAAATGTACCTGGAAGGATTTTTCAAAATTTTAAAAATTCTGGATTTTACAGCTCTTTGGAACATAGCGGTGAGAATTTGAAATAAACTGACAACAATGGTTATTACAAGGGTACATTCTCGTGCAATCCCCTAAAATATTTAGGATTTTTTTACACAAAACTGTGACACATAGGGTAAAAAGCCTTTTTTGTATTAATTTATAGGTGCGTATTTTAAGCTGGGAGAATTTTTTTTATTATTTGTTTCGATGTTATTTACCGGTTTCGGGGCACTTTTATTGAAACATGTATGAATCATCTAATTTTCATTATTTCGCAGTAACGATAACCATATGCATATATTTTAAGATAAACTTTTTATCACCGTCTGAATAACAGCTATTTATTCAAGATTACATCGGAAAGGAAACAATAAAAACCATTTCTCATCATCTTAAGATTTCTTAAAAAAAAATCCTAAATTTTTGAAGGGGCTACCCAAGAATGCACCCTTAATTCCGTTATGATTCTCCCACATTGTCCAGCCGATAAGCTTACAATTACTCGAAGCTTCGACAGTTGCTGGTTTTCAACCCTTTCTGAGCAGTAGACACGACGCATCCTTGTTGTCACAAGCCAGGATCCTGTCCATAGGTTTGCTGGGCATCCTAACAACACTCCGCAATTTGCAACAGAATCTTCCGGGTATAAATGTGGCGCGTCGCGATTGTCCCGCGGAAAAACCGGGCTGGCCACGGTGTCACTAATAGGAATCCTCATAATCAGCCGATTACAGGTTAGCGACAGCTCGTTACGCGCCCCTCGACGCGAACGAATTTGACGCCTGCCATTCTGAGCGCGATGCAATCTCGGTGGACAATAATAAACGCCGTTTATACTGGTAATTTGCTTTGCCCCAGCGAGATCCTGCATTTCGACGCGAGTATTCAAGTAGACGGAGCGTTGGCGCCTGTAATTGCGCGAAGGGTGTACAATATTACCGTTTGGTAATAACTCGCTATTTCTGAGTGAAATCCTTTTAACTTATCCTCGATGCACACTTGGCCAGAAACGGGAAATATTCGGAGAGTAAATTGGCGTTGGTTGAAGTTTCATTTGACAGTGCCTTTACAGGGTCATTTACCCTATACAACTTACTTAAATCTACAAACGGGTCTTTTGAATTTTCATTACAGGCTCAGAAAAGAAAGTTAAAGAAATGACCTTTACTATTTTTTTTTTGCGAATCCGACCAATTGCAATTTTTTTCAAAATGACGAAACACGTCACTTAGCAAACTAATCCTTCTAGCTTCTAAAAAAAAACTCAAGTCGATTGGACCAATTTTAAAAATGTTATGCGAGTTTAAAGAGTGTACGATTATGGCTGTGAGCCACTGCATACAGTATTTTTCAAATAAATCTTCCAATGTTCTTTAAGAATTTTGTGAATTGATTTTAGGTATATTTGGGTTACCATAAAATAAATTTGTAGCCTCTTTTGTAATTTCGCCGGCTTCTTCAATTGCTCTTTTTCTGCACAAAATTTCATTACATTTCTCAATAATTTACTTGATAATTGAGTTTTCATACGTGCGACTTCTAGAGCTGAAAGGAAGCTCTTGGAATTTGTGTAAATAATGTATTTCTTCCATTTGTTGTTGAGTTTTCCTAAAGAAACACCTTTCTTAACAGAATAATTGGTGAAATAATAATTTACCGATCAAAACTCATTGCGCCCTTGCAGTCCAAGTTTCCAATCTACAGCACTGAAGTTTCTTCATTTTTTAAATCCGCTTGGAATCCACAGCAGAGACTTCTTTTTATCATCTAAGTCACTTCGCTTTGAAGAAAATGTAAACCGACTCAACTTCATGCATTTAAAAACTATATACAACTCGGCATCATAAATTCCATTAAAAAATAACTCAAAGTGGCTTCGCAAATTTTCACAAGGTCCAGAAGGAACTTCATAAAAATAAATCTTTTCGATTACGTGTCCCGAGAGGAGATTAACTTTGATTTGAAGCACATGTCCCCGCAGAGCTTAGAATGATTCATGATCAACTCCGCTCTTAACGATCTCTCATCGTTCGCCTAATCAGTGCACCTTGGGTACAGGAACGATCGTACGATATTTGATTGCATTAGCTCGTGATTCATTTCGTTTCGAGCGATTAGTCGCGTCATAAATCTGTGGCAAGTATTACTTAATGTTTCAGCGTTCCCTGGTAATGTACCGTTACTAACCGACGCGGCACGGCATAATTAACACATTAATGCTTTAAAAAATACAAAGTTGCCCAGGGGAACGCTTTTATTAAAACGGCGCGCGGCTGTAATACGAAACAACGATACAGTGCATTACTGAATTTTTAACAGGATCTATACCGCGCTTCTTTCCTGGTAATAAATGTAATACCAGGCCGGCTGCTGAATAACACTCCACCCGCCAACAGTAATACCGATTATTCCGTTAACGTTAACAAGCGCCAGGCCACGAAATTTTATGTCGATGTTAATGCCATGAAATTGCAGAATCCTATTGTTCTCCTATTAATAATTGATGAGCTCCAGCAGGATGGTGGCCGTATAATCGATCTTCAGCAGCTACATCCATAACGATGAAAATGGTAGAGCAAGATTGGAAAATGCAGCGATCGGAGTTGGCCTGGCAAAAAATTTAAAATTCTAAATTTAATTACCTTAGAAGTTTGTATTTAAATATACCCAGCAATATTAATGGAATCAGACTCCCCCCACAAGGAAAAAGGAAAAAAGAGAATAATGTCACCGTCAACTGAGGTAACTCAAGAGCTTTGTAAACAGAAAAGAAAACTGGATTTTGTTCTTGAAATAAATTTCTATAATCACCTAATGAATTTCATTCAATTTGCATTGAGAATAGTTTCGCCACATTCAGCTCACCTTGCCGGGGATTAAATCTCGAGCGCGTCGCTGTCCAAGTTTATCTGCTTACCTTTCCATCGAGAATAAACGTATCATTCCCGAAGAGAAACAAACAGCCGTGGTTTTGAATTTTCCACCGCCCTCGGGGAAACTGCCTTACCCTGTTTACGATTCCCCTTGGTTTTCGGATGTTCGATTGTGAATAGCCGAAGGAGCACAATAGCCTTCGCATACGCCAGTCCCTTCCCAAGCAAACAGAGAGACGATAGAATTTCTTTCGTCCAGCCCGCAGTTCCAGCGGCGCGTCGAACTCCCCTCTTCTGCAACGACAGCAGAGAAAACATTTGCACGGGGGCTGGATGAAATTTGCTGGACGAGGGCGAACGGCGGGGGAAAAGAAGCGCGGAGGAGTGATAATGGCTAACGAGGCTTCGGGGCGCGACAGTGTTTATAAAATCATTAACTTTTCTGCAACATCCGGTTTACCCTGTTTTCATTAGTCTGTTGGCAGACGGTGCGCGCACCGGCCACGCACTTGCCAGCTCTATTGTGCCGCTCGAGTGTGGTATTGATTTGTCGGACACTACTCGCGGTGTTCGTTTTCGTGCGGACCGGTGCGTTTTTGATGTTGTCAGACCCAGCTACATGCGGGCAACCGTATATATATAGTAGCTGACAGCAATAGTTTTGTCGAGCTTTGACCGTCGATACCCATTAATCGCGTATAATCGAGTGGAAAGTTGACGAAGGAAATACAAAGTTTCGCGCGATTGCCCGCTGCGCTGCTCGTCATGCGCCCGATAGAGATTTAGAGATTCCGCGGCAAATGTATTGTAAATTGCTCTGTGATTTTTTTTTAACACGTAGAGCGCGGGATTCGCGCAATGCTGCCGTCGAAAATAACGAATCCTCGAAGCATGATATCTGATCGCTGTTACGCTGGATCCTCTCTGTTTTAGATTGATGGAACATTGAGATTATGGGTGGTGTTGGGTGCTGATTGATTGACGATACTACCTGCAATTGCGGGGTATCGTGTGCGTTCAGTTTTACTACATGTTACAGCCGTGTATAAGCATTTTCTCGAGTGCAGTGGTGGTTAACACTTTCTGCGGCATCGGCGTGTCTTCACGCCGAGGGATTTGGGTACTGTGCCAGAGTTGGGGATTATTCGACTAAATTGTTCTTCGACTAACCTTCGAATAAAAATTTCGAATAAAATGAAGCTATTCGGGACTAACGAATGAATTTTTAGTCGACAAAGTTTTTATTCGATGAACTCGAATACAAATTTCGAATTAAGTGAAGTTATTCGAGAGTAACGAATAAATTTTTGGTCGACTAAATTTGGAGTCGTTATTCCTTATTCCTTATTCGAAGGACCTCCGTGGCGACTGAGTGAGCGTCACGAATAAGCCGCCTCGGCTCGAGTCCCGTGGCCCACGGCCTCCGGTCGGGCCGAGGGGTGTTATGGGGGAAGGGAAACGCTTGTCTGGCAGACGGAGCGGCTCGGGTTCTGACCCACGCTTATTCGTGTCGCTTAGTCGCCACGGGGGTCCTTCGAATAACAAATAACGACTAAAAATTTATTCGACTAAGAATTTAGTCGAATAAAAACTTACTCGACTAAAAATTTAGTTGACTAAAAATTTAGTCGAATAAAAATTTATTCGTTATTCTCGAATAACTACACTTTATTCGAAATTTTTATTCGAGTTCGTTCGAATAAAAATTTAGTCGAATAAAAATTTAGTCGAATAAAAATTTAGTTGACTAAAAATTTAGACGAATAAAAATTTATTCGTTATTCTCGAGTAACTACACTTTATTCGAAATTTTTATTCGAGTTCGTTCGAATAAAAATTTAGTTGACTAAAAATTTAGACGACTAAAAATTTATTCGTTATTCTCGAATAACTACACTTTATTCGAAATTTTTATTCGAGTTCGTTCAAATAAAAATTTAGTCGAATAAAAATTTAGTCGAATAAAAATTTAGTCGACTAAAAATTTATTCGTTATTCTCGAATAACTACACTTTATTCGAAATTTTTATTCGAGTTCGTTCGAATAAAAATTTAGTCGAATAAAAATTTATTCGTTATTCTCGAATAACTACACTTTATTCGAAATTTTTATTCGAGTTCGTTCGAATAAAAATTTAGTCGAATAAAAATTTAGTCGACTAAAAATTTATTCGTTATTCTCGAATAACTACACTTCATTCGAAATTTTTATTCGAGTTCGTTCGAATAAAAATTTACTCGAATCAAAATTTAACCGAATAAAAGTTTATTAGACTAATGCCCAACTCTGTACTGTGCATTGCGTCCTCGAATGCTTATTCTGAAAGGAAACTAAGCTCGGAGTTCGCTTTGTAGGCAGCGTGCGAAGGAGCGTTTTTCAAAACCCTGCTTCGCTTGAAGTGTTCAATCGGGAGTTGAATGTTTAGGGGTGGTTGAGGGACTTGTGGCGTATGAGATACTTTAGGGTGAATGAAGAAGGGGAGGTTTGAGGGTGAACGCTTCCGATTGCTTTGGGTTTCGGGTATGTTTTAGAAAAGATAAAACATAAAACGTAAAACACTAAAACAAAGTTTTATTAAGTGTACCCTCCCATCAAATCACTCCAGAAGTAGGTCATTTTTAGGATTTTATTTTAAAGAAAGTAAACGTCATAGGGTTAAAAAAAATTTTAGCCTGTATTAGTGTAACTTGGAATATCATAAAAAAAATTTGGCACGAACTGTTATTGACATTCGCATTTATTAAATAATCGAGCCCAGAAGCTCCGCGATACCTAACAACAACGTATTGCACTTCCTCGCGCGTTTCCATTTCACAAATGCGTCGACTTCCGCGAATGAAAAAGAGCGCAGGTGTGCGCAATATTGGTTCAACGGCTTCAACGTCCATAGTTAACTAACGGGAATTAGCCACACCACCTATCCACCTGGTTTTATAATACCTGTCTGCTGCTTAGTATCGACCCGGTCACCTGCTAAAACGCTTTTGCATTTGCGCGCTTTCAACACTTGTCGAACCATCAGGTTGTCCAATAAGTGAGTGCCGCTTTTTAGTATTAAAACAGTATTTCTGAACCTTTCCCATTGTGGCAAGAAGTGCATCTTGTCGTCTAATTTGCGGGCTGCTTGAGGAGGATACTCCTAAATGAAGACCTCCAATCGATCATAATTGAAGGCGGACGGTCGCCCAAACCGTGGTACGTCAGAGATGTCATAATTGTCCAGGGCCGGCCTTGGACCAAACAAAAAAAAGCATAATATCTTTTCACGGAACGGACTCAGGAAAAAAGTATAATAATAATAATAATAAAGAAAATGAAATAAAAACAATAAAAGATAGAAAAATTAACATATTTAAATATGACTTTTTATTGCCATATCATTAATAATAGTAGATTATTATATTATTATATTAGAAATTGTGTTCTAACTTCTTTTTTCTTAATTTTAATCAAATAAAAAATTTTCGTTCTCATTCGTTTCTTGTTCATTTTCCCTTTTCGGGCCCCGTGGCCGGCCTTGCAATTGTCGTTCTCGAACCACCATTCGTTTCACCACCATTTTCCAGCTGTTCTCTCTGCGAGTGCGCATTCTCTATAAACGGCACGTATGTTTCGAGCAGCTTGGAACGCGGTGCAACCTCGATTAAACTCGAATAACGCAAGGCGTCGGAAATATCCGTGTTCATCGACAATGGCACCCCACAGTTTCAAACTTACCGCAATGAAATGAAAAAGCGGATAAGAAAAACTTGAACGTAGTAAAATAGAGGAGATTACAGGCCTCATAATGGTACGAATACGAAGCCAACATTCCTCTGGCTCCAAATGTTCCTGAAATAAAAACGGGCAGGATCTTATTGGGCAACCTAATAGGAAAGCCTGGCTGGCCGCGCAGCTGGAAGAAGAGAAGGGAATTTCCGTAGGAGTCGTCGCCGCTCCACTGTTCATGAGTAATTACTAATTACACGTGGACTGGCGTTCTCGATAGATTGCCACACCCGGTAGTCCAACTTCGCGACAGGTGAAAAGCGATTAATGACCGCGCTGCAGCTTATGAAGCCGGCTCCTCCATTTTCAGCCGAGCTTCCCTCCTCTCCTTCGCCGTTCTCATCCCACCTGACACTCGATCGGTCGATCATCCCGCCGAGGAGGGCCGCAACAACAGAAAGATCTGTCCCCGATCAAAGCCGATTCCCCGTTCCGAGCAAACAGCGGCCTCCCTCGACTGGCCGGCCCGTAAAAAAAGGTAATCGTCGGCGCGGGCCTTCCTCGCGCCGCCGTTGGCCCCCGCGAGGGGTGTCACGGCCTAATTGAGTCTGTTTGTAATCCTGCTTATGGATCTTTATAAAAGGGAAGATTTACAGGCGCCATATAAACCCCCTCTATCCATCAAGCGAGAGCGGCAGCTAAAGACCTCATCAGTTCCGGTGCCAGCAAACACGGTGTCCCTCTGATAAGCCCACCGAGATAGAAGCGGAGGAAAGCGGACATTCAAGCCGCGGCCATGAAAGAATCCTGCATAACTTCCTACCACGCTCGCCTAGCCCCCCCTGCCAGATCTTATCTCTGTGTCGCCAGATTTATCTGGACATCAAGAACGCACCGCGAGTACGTAACACCTCGACGAGAGGTGTGCGCACACCTCGCGGGAAAAAAGAATCTAGCGTCTGCCTATTACCGCGCACGCAAAGCGCACGCGGGTACGGATTTTTCGCGATGGGTTCACGCTTGTCGGCGGGGACCGTTCGTTACGGAGCTATGCAGAATATTTTTAAACTCCCTTATCGTCATCTTAAAGTGCGCCGCCACTTTGAAGAATTTGTAGCCTCGTTCGGGTATGCGTGGGCTTAGCTGCGAATTCGCGATGACTAACGCTGTTCCGTTAGCGGGGATGCTCGTTTCCTTATTCGCACGCTGCCAAGTGCCATTATTGAGCTGGCCGGAGGACACATCGACTGTCCAACTTGCGGCGCGCTCCCCTGGTCCCAGGCTCCTGGGTTCAGTTCTCTAGGGCGGAGTTACTGGGGACACCTGGCGGATATGGTTCTGGTGGGCGGTTTCTTCGCTGAGGAACTTTGTTATCTCGGTTTCATTATTCGGATATACAATACTTGGGCTTCTGCCTGGATATTCTTGTTGGTTGTAGACCTGTTGCTTTGGCTAGCATTAGCAAGGAGTACGGGGGATTCCTGTCCACGGCAAATCAGGGATGAATTGTTTACTAAGAAGTTGTTTATTCTTCGTTCTAGCTAGTTTATTTTAAGGGGTCACTCTACTTCTAGGGGTAGTCTGGTGTAACTGCCTGTTTTTCAACGCCATCTTTGAGAATTTATTTAATAAAAACTATAAGGTTATACTATCTGGCGTTTTGCCTGCATATTAAGGTATGTTTGAAGTAACACTCAGAATTTTTTTATGCTTTTTATCGCACATATACAAGCTTCTTCAGAAATATTCTTTTCCGACGGGCGTTGCTGCAGGAACTGTTCTAGTGCTTCGAAATGGAGAAACCAAGGTATTTTCTTTATTATGTTTGTCGGTATGGTTGGAACCACAGAGGACCCAAACAATAAAAATTTGCGGAATGACAGCAGTTTGAAAGGAATTTAGCTGTTTTCGTTCCGTAGAATTAATTTTACACAAATATAGAGACTTGTCCGTCGTTAAGAGGCTGCTTCGAGGCTTGTTTTGAGGGGAAGGTTTTATGGAGTAATCAGTACCAGGTGAAAATGTATTTAAATAGTATTCAAAGGTTTTGCCACAAAGGATAGGTGTAAAGAACCTCGAAGAAAATTTGAAGAGTATTCCGAGAGGATGAAGGCCCGCAAACTGGTATTAAAATCTACATAATATTATTGCTGTACTTACCACATTATTCACTATGACATACACTTTTACTTTAAACCCACCTTATTCAAGGCTACTTACACAGAAGTCACATGAAAAGCTACGGTACACCGCTCAGCGCATCCTGCCATGGAATTAAACCAGCTTCCTATCATACACAGCGAACTCCTAGGCTAAATAGTTTGTTCGTTAAAATCTTAATGACACGCATACCTAACCAGCCCAATATACCCACCTGACGTCGCGGCAATCTCGCTTACCCTATAATTATTGCGCGGACGGATCCTCTTGTTAGGCAATCTCGTCTCCTTCGACCAGAGTTATTAACAAACTCCGCTCGAAGAGGCAGCAACAATAAATTCCTGCAGGTCGGTATGTTGAGCCGGGTGACACGGACACGATGAATGCTCGGCTGGAGTAAGGCTCCACGTGTGCCTCGTATAGTTACGTGCGGGCAAAGTAGCAAGCGCGTCCGAGTATAATGAACCCTTCGCGCGATAATCCTGGTAAAACCTCGCTTCCCGAACTGCGTTTCCCTGGGAGCGAATAAGACGGACCCTGCCTCCTCGTGAAAGGAATCTCGTGGATAATCTGAGCCCCGTGGTACATTCTTATTCCGTTCCCGCATCAGGCTTCAATGGCTTCGATTTATCACGTGCTTCGTAGACGAACTACTTGGCCCCCGCGTTGATAGCTGAAATGAGAAAGTGTACGGGCGTGGGAATGTGCGAGAGAAAGGGACAGAATCAAGCTGACTCGCCTGTGCGTGGACGTATCCGCGCGCGCGCGCGAGTGCTGGCGCATATCCCGGGTGGACATGATCCTCTAAAATCCCCGGAGCCTTTTCGCGGCGTATTTATCGACGGGGCCCGCGGACGCATCCAACGACACCAGGAATGTGCAATATCCCCGCTTTACAAGCGAAGTAATGACGAATCAATTTCTCGACAAGCTTGCCCCGGCCGGCAGGAGCGAGGGGGCTGCCGCTGAGCGTCCGCCGCGACGGCAACGGCAGCGCCTGGGCAGGGGCAGCTAATATCGCCTCTGTATCGTGGCGCGGCGCTTCGGGGCCCGTTTCCGGATCGCCCACGCCCTCATCCAACCCTCCCCGCTCTTTTCCTCGATAGTCGTACCTGTCAAAACAAATTACGCTCCTACGCACGCTCCCCTGGCTAGTGCCTAGGCCAGGCCGAGTCCGGGCTCCTTCTTTTTCCTACCTGACGGAAGTATCTGCAACTCGGACGTTAGAAATTTAAAGTCGAGGAGCACAGCCGGCCAGTTAGCTCGGCGATCGTTTCAGTTCGTCCCGCTGAATGTATTCGTTGCGACTTCATCAGGGATCCCGCGGGCTCGTTACAGGCGATACCGTAGGTGGGCCGTTTCGTTCCTCATCGATAGCGGCGGACGAATGAAAGCTGCCCCGGGACAAAGTGGCCTTTGCTGAGATTTTAATAAATCCAGTGGCACCGTGCTTCCGCGGCTACTTAAGGGGTCAGTCTACTTTGAACCGCTGGAAAATTAAGCTATTTTTAAAGATACAAACAATTTTTGCTGGAAAGTCAGAAAATGGTTTGAAACAAAAGTTTGACAAAACGCCCAGGAGGATGTATTCTCGGCTGTTCCATGTGATAATTCTCGGTTATTTCTCGACAAAATTTGTTAATCGAGCTAGGGTCTATAGCGACACTCGTACAAATTAAGAATCTTTTGGAATTTTTTCAAATCACCTACGCTGTGAACATACCTTTTTTAGGTGCCATATTGACGTTGTAAAAAAACAATTAAAACAATTTGTAAAAATTCTTTTTAAATTTTTTTGTATAATATAAGAGTAGCTTAACAAACGCCAAAGAGATTTATGTCGTTGTATGGTGTATTTATCGAGACAAAAAATCTTTAAATGTAGCTTCATTTTCCGGCCGATTAAAGTAGAATGACCCGGCCGGTGGACATGGTAGACCGTGTTGCGCGGGCCCTGCTAGGCCGCGTCACAACGATTTTTCTGCCCGCGTCGCGGCTGGTTGAATATGAATGCCTCATACCGAGACATTGAATGCAAATTTCATATTTTCGCCTTGCTCCCGTCCCACGAACTTCGGCTTCTCAGCTGCCCCGTGAGACTCCGCCGAAGACGGTGTCGGGTAGCAGGGACCGCGGCAATTCGTGGTAAGTAATTGTTCCCGCCGAGATTTTGGGAGATATAACCGAGGGGCACACACGACATCCTGAATGTATAATTACGGAGATAAACGTGTAAATGATTGAATAACGGAAACGTTCAGCTCCGCGAGCTGCGCAAGCCTAAAACTTGGATTTAATCGGGCCGTCGAGATTTAGGAGCTGGCAGGAACAAACGGCGGATCTGAGATCACCTTCCTGTTTTCGAAATTGATACACGTTTGCGTGCTGGTGCTGAGGAAATGTTGTATACACGACTGTGCATATTATTATGGTCTTTTAATTCGTTAAGGATTGGTGAAGAATTTTATATGCATGCAAAGTATATAAGGCTAATTTAATAAAACTATTAGCTCTGCTTTTATTGCTAGAACCGAAATCTTTTATTTTTCCGAATATAGAATGAGGGAGCTTGTAGAAAAACAATCAGGTATTTTTTATTCGTGCCAATTTTGTTTTCGTAATAATAAACAAGAGAAGGGAAGAAAATGCCATGAAAACTTTATACTTTCAGTTTGTTTGTTTATGAGCGACGAGTCTTTAAATTCTAATTAGGTTTCTTTTATAACACATTTATTTTCATTATAATTGCTAGTTTACTGGTTTATTTTAGTATTGTCGGGATTTATCAGGCACAGATGCAAATTGTAACTCTTAATCTCTATAGCAAGTCCAAGTGGCAGAATCCTTTTTTCACTGTCGTGGGCAGAGTCTGGTTTCGGTGGACGAGAGTTGGCTGATCGAAGAGAAATGGCTGACGTAAAAACTCTAACGGCACGTGTCGAGTCATGGCTACACCATTGATCCCTATTCGACGGCTTTGCAAAGTGTGACGCGAGCAATTCCGCGAACGATCGAAGGGACACTCGCATTCCAAAGTGAACAGTCCTCACTCGCAAAAGCTGCCAGCATTCTCACGTGTAAAACAGATATTTTTACCTATAGAAATGTAGAGTTGACTGCATCTACTGGTCTGTTGTTGCGATAATGGCACCTCAATATCTGCATATAAATTACACGCAATTGCATTTTTATGAAAAATTGCAGGCATGTTTCGTTAGCAACGAAGAATTTTATTTAAAGCTGAAATTAGGAATTTTTCCGTTTCAGTCTTTTTATTAGGAATTTTTCACGGAAATTGGTCACTTTCTAATAAATTATAAAACCAAGACAGTTGTGAAAAGAAGAAGAGAAATCATTAAATAATATTTAGAGATACTTGCCATGTATGCTTTATATTAAGTATCATGATAATCTGGACTTTTGCAGATTGGTGTGAATAGTTTAGACGAATGAAAATATTTACAATAAACTTTCCACCCTGTCTTCTTTTAAATTATCGAACGTTCTCACGAAAGATTATATTTTTCATCAATTTTTTACTTCTCGCATTCTGTCGAAGTACTTACGAAGGTTTTTGAACATTTCCCAAAATTCTTACATCGACTGCTACATAATTAACGAAGTTACGAAATTTCAAGCGGAGCAACTCTCGAGCGCATGAGCACGGAATACCCCATTTCCCCCCAGGTCAATAGTCAATAGTACCGGCAGGATTTCGAATTCTATTATGTTCTCTGGATAGTCCCTTATCCTTTGTACACACACTTTCTTCGAGTGTATTTGATCAGGAATCACTGATAAAGGATAAAATGGAATATAAGTGTCTCACTTCAGAAATATCTCCCACTGAATTTAGAATCGTGATTGTCTCGAGACCACATTCCATTTTCAGAGAATATTCTACAAAATCGAACGGAGTTGCATTCGATTTTTTTCACGACCGCTTTCGTTTCATTTTTAAATCGAAAAGCCGTGGAACGAATGTGCAGAAATTTCTATTTACTATTCCCAACAACGTCGTTTTATTGTAAATAAGAAATTTCAGTTTTAGCATATGCAGATAACTGCACAATTATTATGCGATATGAATAAAATCGTTCGTATTGCATCGCGTCTATCTATATCTTCGTGATTTTTGAAAAAAAATTGAAAGAATTTTCCTGAGAACCATTGCAATACATAGACGCCTGAATGAATAAAAAATTCCTCACTGAAAGTCGATAGCGTCGTAAAGAAAAATTCCATAATGGGCCAACTTTTTTGTAATCCTTCAGATGGATGCACCTTGTTAATTTACAAGTTCACCGCACCTGCAGGAGTCTCCATGCGCGTTGAAATTCGTCCTTCTCCTCGGAGCCTGTTCTAACATTTCTTCGATTCGCAAAACGGTTTGCACCTTTGCCCAGCCGCTCCTTAGAGGCGAGATGTTCCCGCGGAACGAAATGTCTATGCACCTCGCGCCTCGTATTTCGCGCCGTGCATGGAAACAAAACTTCAAACGGGAGCGAAAGTTTTTTTTTTCTCAAAGAATTTCATGCCTCCCCGATACCAAAACGGTGCAGCCATTGTGCTCGACGCTGCGAACGGTTTGTCCGTCTTCAGAGGGAACAGGTTACTTTCAAAGAACCGTAACATTCGAACTGCAGCGCATTTGCATCCGCTATTTGCATCAATAATTTTCTAGGCATCTTTGCAAAATTCCGTTCGAACGTGGCGCTATTAAAAATTGAGAAGGGAGATTAAATATCTCGGATCAATTATAAACTTCTATGGCCGTCCATCTTTATTTCCCTATTTTAATTATTAATATTGTTACAGCATCCACAAACGAGTGGCGCCGAATTCATGTCGTAGAGTAATATTCGTACTGAAAAAAAAATTCTTGCAGATTTATGTGCCTCCTGTTTTTGATTTCGATTTTTCAATTGGACCTGTGACGTTGTTATATTAATTGCACTTGTCAAGTGTTATGACCAGCGACTATCGCTAATTAATGACACTTGGCACCGTTAATAGGAATATGTTTTTATAAACACGCTCGAATTTTCCAGCGCCAAGGGTGCGAGGTACTATTTTTTTCGAAAACACGAAACTTACCGGGGACGAGCGGTCCCCCGTGCCTCCAACTCTATGAATGCAGAATTACCAGCGGAACAGTCCGCGCTCATCATTAAAACTGGTTCGAGCCAATTTCCACCGGCGCGGTCCGCCTGGACAAGCGTTTGTCCGTCGACCCGTCGATTTGTTGAATAATTTGCGTGCACGTACGAAGGGACACGAGCCGATTCGATGCATAATTAATTACGAGAACTATTATTCCAGGTCCTGCAATTAAGTTTTATCATTTATTCAACCGAGGGCAAGCGCCCCATGTATAATGAAATGTAATTTACGCGACACGTAAGTTTCCAACCCCCAACTTTTGGTACTCGCGAAAGCCGCCTTTCAAATGCGTGAATAAGTTTCAGTGAATTCATATACCACTTCTAGACGGGGGACGAGGGAAAAAAGGGACGAGGTTAAACATATATCATAAAATCATAAATCTTTGCGCTGCTCACTTCTTTTAAAACATGATAATTCTGGATATTACTTTTTTTCACACCGTCTGTGTACGCAGTCGATGAACGGCGGTGTCGTTTCAGATGAAAAATATGGTAAATGGAATAAGTTTATTTCGGCGCCGCATTTCCAAATATTTTACGTTCCTGTCTATTTTTAACAAATGCTTCTGTTTCCCTGTATGAAGGCAGAAGGAAATTCTGACTGTTTAAATTGACACTTACAGTTCTTTTTAACGCCATACCAGACTATATATATATATATATATGTGGAATGACAATCGTATAATTAGCTTTTTTGTGAGAAGCCTAGCCTTTTGACAAAGTTTTCTACCTCGATTACGGTAATTTTTGTATTACGGCTAGATACCTTAATGTAACTCGACAACAAGAAGTATTAAAGTGTTATATATTATATATTAATATATATAAATGTATTACAGAACGGCTATGATTCCTCAGCCCGATCGATGAGACGTTTGAAAATATATCACGAATCTAATGACAAAATAATTAAAAAATTCTCTACATGCGAAATGATTATTATTATTATTATTAATCATAAACGGGTTAGAACCCATTATATAGCACGGATACATAACATTTTGCGTGTCGAATAAAAATAAATCTACATATATGCATACTATATCAAATTATACTTAACATGGAGAGAAAAATGAAAAAATAGAGGTGAAGAATGAGTAATGAGAAATGAAAAATGTACAATGAAAATGGAAATGAAGATAAGAATGAAAATGAGAATGAAAATGAGAATGAGAATGAAAATGAAAATGAAAATGAAAATGAAAATGAGAACGAAAATGAAAATAGAAACACATAGAAAATAGAATAAAAGTGAAAAGTGAGGGGTGGAAGTAAAAGTGTATACTATACTATTAAATTTAGTGTTGTCGCGTTAACGGATTACCAGTTTAAATTTCAGAAATTTTCAGAAATTCTGTTTTCAAATTATACCTACTACTGAATTCTCACTAACTTTATTTAAACTCATTTTTTCAACAAAAAGACTGATTTTATAATTGCTCTGCGACATCTCTGTACATAATAATTTAACCCTCCGTGGTCACAGCTTCTTATAATCCAAAAAAATTTTTAAAAAAGAGGGCGATGTCCCGGTGGTCCCATCCTACACTGCATCAACATTGGCCCAATATTTTGCCAGTTATGGTTAATAATGAAGACTATTGTCACCTAATTATTATTATTTTATGTACGTACGCGCATATCTCCTCAGCATGTTGTATCAATATATATATAAAACTAAAAAGTTAAAAATAGAAAAATTTTAAAAAAATTAAAACCGACTTAAAAAAAAATTGCACTAAAAAGTAAAAAATAATTTTTTCCCTTATTTAATCTGCGACACTCATATTTTTTAAGTCGGTGCCTCATCATTTGCACTGTGTAAATCTGGCACCGGCTTAAAAAATATGAGTGTCGCAGATTAAATAAGGGAAAAAATTATTTTTTACTTTTTAGTGCAATTTTTTTTTAAGTCGGTTTTAATTTTTTTAAAATTTTTCTATTTTTAACTTTTTAGTTTTATATATATAATGATACAACATGCTGAGGAGATATGCGCGTACGTACATAAAATAATAATAATTAGGTGACAATAGTCTTCATTATTAACCATAACTGGCAAAATATTGGGCCAATGTTGATTTAGTTTAGGATGGGACCACCGGGGCATCGCCCTCTTACGAATAAAAAAAAGATCATTAAAATCGGACCATATGCTGAGGAGTTATGAGGGGACAAACATAAAAAAAAACATACAAACGGGTCGAATCTATAACCTCCTCCTTTTTGAACTCGGTTAAAAATCACATAGGGTTCACCGCACCCCAGCGTCATTTTTGACTTACCATTTTCGTACTCTTGAATCTTTCAACTCTCCAATGATAATTCTCCCTACTTTCGTAGTATCCTCCTTTTCCTATAAATGTAAATCTTGATATATTAAAATTTGTATATAAAAAAATAGTTGTGGCTAAAAGCGCTCTTTTTTCTTAAAATTCGCCAAATTTTCAAATTTCATTATTAAGGTCCACAAAAATTTACTTATCCGGGTGCGCGATACGCCCCGCGTGACCACGAAGGGTTAACTTCCCTGGTCTTTTTGTCTCCTGCCCCATATTTGTCCACGGATCAAGAGCCAGTCAGAACCAACTGCAGAACGTCATACCCGAGATTCCCTGCCTAAAACCTACGCGTTAGGGCATCCAGCGTGGAATTCCGCCCAGCCGCGATGCCCCGCCGTATCTTCAATTCCGGTACACAAGTACACCGCGCGGCTAGCAGCAGCCGGGCACAAGCCGGCACGTCGAAATCCCTCTTCCGTCGAAATCGAGGCAGAATTCCCGAGGACGCGCGCGAACGCTGGCAAGGGGCATGCGAGCCGGAAGGAGGAAGAGGGCGAGAGGAGTCGAAAGGAGTCGAAAGAAGGCTCCGTGACTCCGGACGTTCAATTGCGTTCTCATCCTCGCGGCAGTCTCGTTCCTGCGGCGCGATCAGCCTCGTCGTGCTATCGGCTAACGAGGAGGATGCGAGGGCGAATAGAGGGCGAACGAAGGAGACAGAGGGAGAGAGAGCGCCGCCGGTAAATTTGCATTAAGGTCGGTGCACACGAGTTCCTTGCCTCGCGCGATGCTTTTCCGCGTTGCCACGTTTTCCCCGCGGGCGATCACGGTCCGCGGTGTGTGCGGTTTCCGCGAGACAGCTGCCCGGGGACCGTCGGGGCCGGCGGCCGATCGCGCGACTGCCCAGGCGAAACGGGGGCTGAAAATGTCCGATTGGCTCCTCGGGAATCCCGATTATGCCGGTCCACGTGCGCGAAAACTTCCCGCCGCTAAATGGAAATACCTGGGCGGCAATCGCCTCCTACCAGGAATTTTTCATCTTCCCTCGAATATCGCCGACTGCTCCGAGGGATTCAGGCTACTTTATCGGCAGTTTATACCACTGTTTTCTATGTTATCAGATCGCCGCGCCCGGGGGTTTCTATTCTCTTGTCGTTGGAATTCCTAAGGGTTCGTCTTCGAAGATTCCTCGATTATATTTTCGATGCCGAACGCTCGATGGTGAACGACCTTGTACTTCTGCCGTTCGGGGAATCTTGGATCTTCAGATTCCTGGGCAAGACGGAGATATCCGTGGACTCAACGTGAAATCTCTTGAAGCGCGCCGTACTGCAGCTGATTTGCTGTTTCTTCTCAAGTTAATTAATAGCGGCGTCGATTGCCCCTCGACTTTTACAATCTGCAAATTTTTATTTTTCTCCCGAATTGCTATACGTCTCGTTTCGCGAGATTTTTGAAAATATATCATGGATCCAAGGACAAAATAATTAAGAAATAATAAAATAATTAAAGAATTGCCTGATAATATTTTTACCTCTTCGTGGATTTACATCTTTAAAATTCTGTGTTCAATTATACCCGCTCCTGAGTTCTCACTAACTTTATTTTAACTCGTTACTTCCAACGGTTAAACGAACTATATAAACACTCAGTTTTACCAGCGGGATTAAAAAGATTTAGGGAATGTGTCATGCTTGGGAAACTCGTGAGTTATAAGAAGCCAATTCTCAGTAACGAATAATCATCCGCACTTCTCCGGTACCCGAATACGCGCCAAAGCGGTTTCTTGACCGCATTGTAGTCGCTGATGAGAAATTTACAACGACGCTATAAGAAGCATACAATGGGCAGATAGAGATAAGAAAGCAAACTAATGGCGAGTATTTCCTTGGCGGGATAAGTGCATTGTTATTCATGTCGAACTGCTGGAAACTAATCAAAGTATAAACGCAGCAGTTCTTTCTCGTCAGCGCGAACCATTCGCTGCAGAATTTCCTAAGATCTGCTGGCATTAGTAAATAGAAAAATGTTTAATTCCACTATGATAATACATGCTGCAGGCGTAACACTTTAGAAAATTGGGGAGTTCTTTTACCGAGATTGCATTTACCCGTGCAATTTGTAAAATTATTTGCTGGGGGAAATATTCTTATTCCTTAGGTACAGATGAAATCGAAATAGTAGCGAATATTTTACATCAAAATCAGCGCCCGACTTCTATGAACGTATTTAAAATTTGCGCGTGAGGAGGAACAATATATATATATATATAGATCGCAAAGGAAATTTGTTATTCATCAAAGAGAAACGAGTTGATTGGTTTTCTTTAAGTACCAATTTTTTTAGGAATTTAATTTAATTAATTTTCCTTCTAATTTTACTGTATAGAATAAATAATCAATAAATACCACAAATACTTAAATACAGTTGTGTATACTTCATCAATGGTATGCAAAAGGTAACAAAATAATGGACAACTAATTACCCAAACACTGTC
This sequence comes from Andrena fulva, assembly GCA_946251845.1. Lineage (NCBI taxonomy): Eukaryota > Metazoa > Arthropoda > Insecta > Hymenoptera > Andrenidae > Andrena > Andrena fulva. The sequence continues at coordinate 50,039,875 of OX276329.1, read as the reverse complement.
CACGTGTCATCCAATTAATTCCCATAATCGAGCTTCTGACGTAATACGATCAAAATGCCGTGAAATATTATATGAGTATAATTCGAAAGTCATAAGTGAGCAGAAAGGTGACGGAAGAAAATGGCACTATAGAACCGAGAGCGGTGGAACGGGGGTCGTAGAAAGGGGGCGGCAGTAAAAGCTATGGTACTTCGATGCGTGGTAAAAAGGAATCCATAGGTCATCGGAGCTCCTGCTGGCGAAAGATTTGTGACATTCATGGTCAGTGAACAGGAGGCACAGTTACTCGAACTATAAAGTAATTACTCAATAATCCAGTTACACGCGGGTTTCGGCAGCCCACCGTGGTCTGACCACAACGTGTTACCCGTGGCCAGATATTGATTGTAAAACGATTTCCGGGCTCCTCGATAACCGTAATGTGGTCACGTTCGTTTCGTAAATAAAAAAAAAACGGCACCGCTCTCGAAATGGTAACCGTCGCGTCGCCGATCCGTTTAAACAGAGGAAGCAATCCCAGATTCTGTGATTTATCGCGAGTTACCGGCGCGCGGGTAAAAACGGCGGGTCTTAGAAAAAAAAAAAAGATGAAACGGAAATGCAAGGGGGAAACTCACATCCGCGTAATGCAGTCCGCCAGCATTATGCAAACGGCACGGATCGAACAGAACTGAATAAAATCGACGCTCGATATCTTATTCCACCCCTACTTTACTCACGCAATATATCTCAATGTATTCGTCGAAGGAAGGATATTTCGTGGCTATTTTCAGCGGAAATAATGTCGAACACAAGCACGGAATAATTCATCATTCGGGGGCAAGGAAACCTGACGAGCAGAACTGGCCCCCTTTACGTAAGAAATTCGAGGGCAATGCGACGCGAACTGGTTCCTCAGTTTCTACTGTGATAAAGAAATAAATATGAAGAAGTTCTCCGAATTATTTGACTGACGAAAATTCTTGACTGTGGTATGTCCAAGGAATGGTGGATATATGGAACTACATTGTTTATTTAGGATTGAAAGAGAAGGGTGTTTGAGGGGTGGATATACTAATTAAGACAATAACGTAATTAGGTTGTAGATGAATCAATTTTTATTAGTGATTTTTATTAAGGATTTATAGGTTAAAGAATTTGTTCTTTTTTCTGTTTAGACTGCGCGAGTCGCTCTTAAATACGAAATTAAAATAATAGCAGTGGATTTTGTAAAAACTTTTGCATTAGCAATATTGTACTCTTAGCATCCTCAATTTCGGGGATTTAGCAATGTACAGCAGAAGGAAAATTTAATGATAGAATGCAAGAAACAATTAATACCTAATTCGAACTGTATTCAATTTTTCATTTATGTCTTTTAATTTTTAATTCTCGCAAGGGATGTTAGCAAATAGAAAAATTCGGAAAAATTTGGAACTTTGCAGAAATGTAGTGCAAGTGATGATAATAACGCAACCATTTTTAGTTCCGCGAATGAAATGGTCCTAGGGGCGGAAACACCACCGCAAAGAAATTCTGAGTTTTTCTATTATCGAGCATCTCTGCGAAACCGTATAATATATCGAAAAAAAGTGAAATTCAAAGTTTTGTGGTTTTCCGTGTCCTATAATATGGCGATAAAGAATTTTTGAAAAAGGGGTAGTGGGAATAAATTTAAAAAAAAAAATTTTTTTACGTCACACTATTAGCATCATTTAAAGTACATTTTTACAAAGTTTAATTTTTCGGTTTACCGTACATTCGTTGCCAGTGAAATCCGGTCGAAATGCATTGAACGATATTCCTATCAGGAAGCACAGTTCTGAGGTCGTTAAAAGTCACGTTTCACAGAAGCACGAATTTCCATTTTTTTGCATCATTACTTTCTCCGTCATGCCATAATATAATTTTACATTACGTTCGCAGAATGTTGGAATGCTTAAGCCCAGCTTCGTGCGATACTTGAAGATTCAAAAACGCTTCGCTTCTCCGCAGAACTCGTTTGCCCTCTCGCGCAGCTGAAACGACCAAGTTTTCCTATTCCAACAAATCAAGGGTTTCTTGTCCCGATCCGCGGAAAAATCCTCGGCCTGAACTCTTCCCTCGCTTAGCCTCTTAATCGTAATGGCCGACAATATGTGGAAACGTATGGCGAAACTCGTTCGAATCGGAAAAACTGAAACCAGTCGCTTAATCATGTAATACCCGGTAAGGATATTAATGCGTTCGATATGCTCGGTTTCAAACAGAACCTGATTCCACGCCTAATACATTTATTCCGCTAATAACGAACCATGCGTGGATGATTTAGAACACTCGGTACAGGTTATCGCCTTATTATCGCTGAAATTCGTGAAAGAAACCGCAATGCTAGGAAGGTTTGGGGAACAAATCAGTAAACATCGATGAGATCGATACATCGAAAAATTTTGAAACGACGTCCATTTTCCCGCCGAAACATACAGCGAGTGACAAAAATATTTAGACAGTAGGATACGTTCGATTTCGACGCTGTATATTTTAGTTAATTATAGACAGGCCGAACTCGAAATTAATTCTTATGATGTGTCGTTTTTTGTAGTTTACCAATATGTATAATTAAATTAAGCAAATTGTACTGCATTAAAGATTAAATGAGATCGTAACCAAATGTCGCGATACGGAATTTTATATTTAATATTCCTATTTTTAATATTTTGTAGCATAGCACTTAATATTTGTATTTTTAATATTTAGTAGCATAGCACTTAATATTTGTATTTTTAATATTTAGTAGCATAGTACTTAATATTTCTATTTTTAATATTTATGTAGTACTGAATATTTATATTTTTAATATTTAGTAGCATAGCACTTAATATTTATATTTTTAATATTTAGTAGCATAGCCCTTTTCCACTTTGTGTATTTGCTCAGTACATACGAATGCAATAGATATGAGAAACATTTTGGGCGGGAATCTACAGAGCAATTCGAAAATAATATAGCAGATCCTCAAGAAGAGGGATTCTTCTTAATAAACAAAACTGATTGCTCTATGAAGTGCTATATTTTCAGCCATTGCCTTCGAAGTGCTTGTATTTTATTTATATGTTGATGAAGGCTTCATAAATTTGGAACATGCTTATTATACAATCAACACGTCAGCATACCTCGAGATCTAAAGCAGGTGAACCCTATTCTTGGATCGTTTGTTACGACTATTAATTCAAAATTCACTACTGTATAGAATATCAATTAAGTTTCTATTCCAACCAAGTACATATTACAGAGTAACGCCTTGTTCTCGAGGAATAGTGGCTCAAGAAAGTGAGTCAATTGTATTTACACCTGGTTCAACAGTCTTCCTGGTTTGCCCAGAACTTACGCTCAATATCACTGCACACGATTAAAATTCGGTTTAACAAGCTTCACTGCGCTTGATCCGACCTTAAAACTTCCCGCTACACTTACCTGTTACTTGACGCAGAACTTGTCCCGGGTACACACCTCTTTCGTGTCTGCCATAGTGCAGCAATCATTCACGACCAAACTTGCTATCCCCCTAACCGTTAATACTTTTCCAGATTCCAAAGACGCCTGTGCCCTCAATCCATATTCAACTACTAATACCCAAGGAGAATATTACTCTCCGCGAAACGTCACACAAAACAGATCCAGCGCACCCTAACAAAACAACCCACCTATCGCATTCCAGACCCCAAACAAACTCTCCATTAATCACTGGCACCCTCGACAGTCAAAAGTCGCCACTCGCTGCGAGAAAGAGAGCAATCCACCGGACAGCGCAAGAAGCGCGAGAATTTTTCATTCATTTGCCCCCCCCCCAGCGAACGGTCTCGCTCGGATTCGTAACAATTTTCGCCCAGCTCTGTGCAACTGTCGAGGGCAGGGTACGCGCATACCCGCGCGTCACGCGCTGGTTTCGCGCGCGCTTCGCTGAGCGAGTTATCAGGAAGAGCGCCGGGCCGGAGAGGGGAAGAAAGCGAAAGAGGGTAACCGATGCAACGGCTGAAGAGGGGGGGGGGGGGGGGGAGGAGGAAGAGACCGCTACCAACGACTAGTTACACGAATGAAATAATCTATTATCTGAAAAGGGGATTTATCTGGTGCGGGCATTGAATCGCCAAGGTCGCGGCGGAGTCCCGACGGAGGGAGGAAGACGGAAGGAAGGTGGGCAGACGTCGACGGAGAGGGATGGAGTGACAGATAGGCCGACGAAGGGAGAGGGAGCGACGTAAGATGGGGTGGGGAGGGACGGAGAAGAAGTCTCACCGCGGTCAACGAACCTCCCTTCGGTGCTGAGCACAGTCTGCACGTATGTACTCTACGTTAGCTATGTTACTAGCGTAGCGACGTATCTACGTACGTACGTAGGTACGTATAGAAGCCAGCGAACTACCATTCAGTCCACGCTGCTCTCGCTGCCTAGGCGCCCACGATCTACAGGGTGTTTCTCAGCATGTGGGAAACCCCGGGGTAACGCGAGGGCCCTATTTGGCGCATCGCGTTACGCGCATGTCGCGGGATGATTGAACGGAACCTGGTAAATGTGTACCTTTTGTTTACCTGTCCTTGGTCGTAGAGGAGGTGGAGCTGGTGGAGGTGTAAGGGCGAAGATAGACGGTGCTCGGGTAGACGGGGTTTTTGGGTAGGGTGGAGCTTAGAAGTTAAGGAGAAATATTTAATATTTTTTTTAGTAGTCTTACCACCCTGATTTGTTCCTTTGGATATACAAACGCTGTATACAAACTTTGGACGACACAGTCTTATGTTTAAGGGTGGTTAGTTACATTTACATTTATATTTGATAATTTGCTAAATTTATTGTTCACAGAGTTCTGTTCCCTCCTGTCAGGGTATAATCTACTAATTGTTTTAGTTAATTATAACGTCAGATGGGGCACAATGATACCTTTTCTTAGAGACACTATAGTAAGAGTCTGGCCACGGAAAGGCCACTTTTGATTGGTCCGCCATTTTTCGTCTATTCCCGCTGATTTTTAAATCTGTCAATTATACTAATCTTAATTGTAACACATTTTTGAAAAAATATATGTTTGAAAGTTAATAAAAAACATTTTTTGTCATACTATTCTAATTGTTTGCAATATCTATTCATCTGAAAATGTGCATTTGGGTAGTAAAAGAATAATGTATATATGTATTTATAAACACTTTCATGACATAACCTTTCTTTGAGGAGTTATTGCCACATGTATGTACTACTTAGACGAAGTAGAATACCGCCATAAACGTAAGAGTTGTTAAGGCTGCCGTCTCATTTTTGTTATGGTCCGAATCGATCGAAGCGTCCCTTGTAAACAGACGGGCCCTAATGAAACTACTGCGGTCGAGACGACAAATTTTGCTCCACAAACCAGACATTTTAACGCAATCGATTAAAATAAAATTTATTTTCAACCAAATTCACGAAAAATTTAACTCTTGGTCTGGGACAAGGCCCTCCCCGCCGCAATGTCTGAGATTTTGTTCAAATTGAAACACGTTATAGTGCATGTGAAAATAAGAGGGGTTCAAGTTTGTCACATTTTGCCACATTCAAAATTGTTTTATAAATACAGACCCTCAAAGTACACAACTTTCATCGATTCTTTGAAAATTACCTTTCGAATTTGGCAAAATGATTATTTAAATCCAACCTTATTTTCACATGGACTCTAACATATTTCAATTTGAACCCTATCTCTATTCTCCAGCCGCTTCCAAGCCTCCCTGACGACAAAATAGTAATAGGGGAAATGCGGCAACAGCGCGCTGCGACTCTCCATACGTATCGGCAACTATGTCTATCCTACATTTATCGGCTAGCTTCGACTTCCACCGGTTCTGATGCTACATGGCGCGAATATACCATCAGCGCCGGTGACGGAGAATCCTTGAAGCTTCATTTTGTCATTTCTCGAGTCATAAATTCATTATTATTTCAACGTACGGTGCTTATTAGCGTTCAAACGCACCAGACCACCCTGCACGAATGTCTACTGGAGGCAACTATACCCGCAAAAACTTCCTTCGTGCCGATTCCAGGACGAAAGTTGGTTGAAACGGTTTGTTTGCTACATCGCGTATGCGTATACGCTGGTGCTACGTGGCTCGAATATACCACCAGCGCCGGTGACGGAGAAACCTTGAAGCCTTATTCTCTCATTTCTCGAGTCATAAATTCATTATTATTTCAACGTACGCTGCTTATTAGCATTCAAACGCACCAGACCACCCTTGCACTGATGTCTACTGGAGGCAACTATACCCTCAAAAACTTCCTTCCTGTCGATTCCAGGACGAAAGTTGGTTGAAACGGTTTGTTTACTGCATCGCGCATGCGTACACGCTTTTCCTAGCTTGTGTGAGCGTACGCATATCTTTCTCTCCCGTAGGATTTAGCCAAAACATGGCGGACATCGACTCCTGGCCAGACTCTTATTATAGTGTCTCTACCTTTTCTCAGTTCCTATTTTCGTTAATGAACAAATGAATGCATTCGAAATAATTTCTAGTATCCCATGCCCTCGCATACAATTATGTGATTGTGCTCATATTCTGCTCGATTTTATATTTTTATGAAAAACAACAAATTCGGATGGTAAGAAGCTCATATTTTCATAGTTGAAAAATAAGCTCCACCCTAGTACCGAGCTTGAGGAGGAAGCATTTGCTCGAGGACACGAATAGCTCAGCTCGTCAGGGCACTCAAATGGCAAATAACAAGATTTCCTGTTGGGTCTTGATGAATCTTTCAGCCCCTAGACATAAAAAAGAACGGTATTATAATACCCGTATACTCTGACTGAAATTTTTTTCATTACACTAAAAGATAGGATGGCTGAAGAAATATCTGGAAAATAGACGAGAATGTGATTTCTCTGTTCGTTTAACATAATCCTCCATTCGACAGATAGTTTTGGGCTAATTGTAAGAGGACTTTAGTCTCGCTTGCTAAACTTCCAAGGGGTGTTTCTCCTCGGCACCCCTTCAAAGTCCACCAAGGAAACTTTTTCCCGTGTCCCGATCCTGTGCACCAACTAGCTTTGGCTTTACAAATCGTTTGTTGTCACGTACAACCTAAACCTCGCTTAAACAGCAAAGCTATTAAATATATAAGTGCATCACTTTTACTTCACAAAAAGAGCTCTTACAACACAGCGGGCGCGGGCGCACAGTGGGGCTGGAGAGGAAAAAAGTTTTAAAATGAAACTTGTATTTTTGTGTATTCATCACTGTATCCTGATAGCCGATGGACCAACGTATCTAATCTATATGACAGATATGTCATATTCATATTAATTGCAAAGAAAAATTAATCTGAAGTTAACCTTTCGTATTCTGACGGGAAACGTGTCAATATTCATATTAAGGTTGTCGATTTTTTTCTGAATTCCGCTAGATACTTTTATTTTTGTACCCCATGTATTTCGAATGTGCATAGTCTCAGCTTATTTGTGACATAAATACTTTTCGAAAACTCTTCGCCGTAATCCCACTATACAACTTCAAATGAAGCTACCTAGTATTTCAAGTTTTCATTAACTCTTTTAGGTTTATGAAAAAAGCTCCGCCTTCCTCCGGGCTCTAGATAGTACTAATTGAAAGCAGATACCATCTACTAACAGCCCTCCAAAAATTGGCTGCGTTTATTTGCGACTTTGGCTGTTATTGATACATAATCACAGGAGTGCGCTGTGCATGCGATTTCGCAGAAACTCATCACATCGGCATTTCTCGCTACTTTTGCATAGTTTCTATTTTATATTACTTTTTGGTAGTTTTAGTTTGTATGTACAGTAATATTAATTGTTTTATTATGTAATTTTAGTAGTTTAATGTAATATGTTATTACACTATTATTGTGTTATTTTCTTTCTCTAATATGTTTCATAATGTTTGATGCTAATCAATTCGTTTTTTATGTAATATTACATACTTATTAGTAACATAATTATCATATATGGTTTTTGTGTACCGAATGTGTACGTGGTTTATTGTTATTTTATTTGTGATAGATGCTTTAATTTTATTAATGTTCCGGTCCATATAACCATTGGCTATTAAGAAGTAACATAAAAAAAAAGTATTCAAAAATATTGAGAAACATCGAAGTTATGAGATTTTTTCCGCGAATCCTATGTTACGTGCCCCACTGTGGGGCGGTGGCTCAAAAGCACTGTCCTCGCAGATACATGATGACAGAAATTTTTTATAAACCTCTTTCGAATCCGAATCCAGCGTTACAGTGCCTCCCACATGTTAAGAAACACCCTGTACGTGTGCGCCTAGTAAAGTGCCTTACAGTGCTTCCTCCTCCTGTTCTTCCTCCTCCTCTCCCCCCCCGTCCCGCCCCTCGATCCCCTTTCTTCCTCTGCTGCCTCTTCACCGCTACCTTCGCCACCTTCTTCGCCGAGTTGGTCTCTTCTTGCTCTCCGGCGTGCTGCTGGAGTACGGGGCACAGTGAAACTGGAGGCTCCTACTAAATAACAAGTGGCTAGATTTACCTAGCAAACCTCCACCTTCTCATTTTCTTTGTCATGCTCACGGTCGCCTGCCAGCTTTCCCGATAATAGCCGCCCTCGGTGCGCGGTACCCGGGCGCCTCCGATAGGCACCGGACCCAATAATTAGGAGGAATATCGACAGCAGAACCGCGCGATTCTGCAACAAGCGGGGCCGCCTCTAACGCGACACCTACGGCAACACCCGAGTGTCGATGTACTCCCGAGCTGTAATACACAAGAGCAGAAACGGGGCGCCGAGCGTCTTCCACCGTGGGACGCTCTGAGCGTCGTAATGATACGATGAATTTGATTTTCCTCGCGGCTTGCCTCATGCCTGATGTAGTCGTTTCTGCGCGAAACAAGCAAGGTCGGTTGACGCGCGCTGATGTCAGGGGCGAGCTTTAGGCAATTTGCAACAACCGGAACGCGAGGATTGAAATACTTTTGGTGGGAATTATTTTGAAGCTTAGACGCGAGAGACTGGGGAATGGTCTGGACTGATAGAGCTACGGTGTTCCGAGTACAGTGGGCCACTCAGGATTTAATCTTGGGGGCAGCCGAGTTGAAGGAATACAAATATTTTTAATGCGAATTTACTCAAATTCATTGGGTGACTTTAAAAATTTATTTAAGGAATCAAATCCAGGTTTCTTTTATTTTTTACAAAGATCTTGAATTACTTGAGTTGTGCTGCAAATACTATATGTGTCTTAAATAGAATTATCAGGGGAGGCATTGAGAGCAAAATCGGACTAACATCACGTTGAAAAAAAATTAATTTTTCCTATTTTATGTGATTACCACAGCCTATTACTACTAACTCAATTTCGAAAACATGTGGGTTAGTCAGTTTTTGCTCTCAATGCCTCAGGTAATATTACATATAAACCGTTTGTTCTATTTTGCAACAGCAGTGTTCAGATAAGTAATATTACCTTAAAAAAGCTACACTTTGTTGTCAACCACACTAAAATATATTTCTCTTGTATTTTACTGCTTTTATCCCGTTTTACTCTATATTTATCTGAAACACTGTGCACAAGTCAACGCCCTCTTCCATTTTACTCATTTTCATAGCAAGCCCATCATGATTTTCCTAACCGCTTCAAACACTTGTAACGAATTACTTTTAATCAGACTAAAATACTATTATTTTCAAATTGGCATATTTCGAAGCCGAAATTTTAAGTTCAAATCCAAATATTTAAAGGAACACCGAGCGTTCAACATCGAGCTGCCACCGCGAACCGCCGCACAGTGGTCCGACGCATAGAGGAGAAAGTGGAAAAAACTCATAACTTCAGCATTTCTCAATATTTTTTAATTATTTTTGTTTCGTATTACTTCTTAAACATCAAACTTAATATAATATTAAAGAAATAATTTAATATGACTTTCTACAAATGAAATGTGTAATTTTATCAAATTTTATTCAATATATAATATAATTAGGCGTTATAAACTAATACTTGAACATACGTAAATTATTTATACATTAATCTATATACAACAGTCGTGTTTATTTGCAAATATTTTTAAGTAGTAATAATTCTGAAATAAACCGTGATCCGCTATCAAGCCGTTTACACAAGCCGTAAATTATAAGATATATTAATTTCAATATAAGATAAAACAAATCTTTAAAATAATAAACAAAAACACTCTTTTATAGTTTATACTTGCTGTTTTCATGTCACGAGAGTATTCACAGGTATTACCAACGGTTCTTTGTATTGCGTGGTTTCAAATTTCCTTTTATGAATTTCATATGATTTGCAATACACACATTTGACATGGTGATAAATCGTTTTGTTGGAATCTATTCCTATGAGAGTAACAATTTTGTATAGGCACGAAAATCATTCGAAACGCGCAGCGAAGAACCGGGAACCTATTCGGGAATCCTGCTGTACCTCCAAAATTTCATGCGTTTTCACACTTTAAACATTAATATCAGCTAAAGTTGCAAGAAGTAGCAGCTGATTTTTGCAGGACATTTGTGTGATGGTATCTACTTTCAAAATATATCATCAAGAGAACGTAGGAACGCGTAGCTTTTTTTTGTAGGCCTACAGAAAGCAGTTACAACCTGAAATTATACGTACCTTACTTTAAGGCTCGAAAACATGATTTTGGTTTCCGTATTTTTGAAAAGTATTTTCGTCATACATAGGTGAGACTATACCCGTTTATAATACATAATACATTTGATTATAAATGTCCCCAAAAGTGAAAGGAAAATGTCGAAACTTTGGTTAGAAATCTGTCAGAATCCCGCTAGAATACGAAAGGTCTACTTCAGATGCATTTTACTTCCGTATTAAAGAGAAAATCATATATCCCTTTTCATAGTAAGATACGTTGGTTCATTGGCTACCAGAAAATAATGATCGATACCTAAAAATCCGGCTTTCATAATTTAGGGTTTTTTCCAGCTCGGGACCACTGTGCGCCGCGCCGTATTCATAAATAAAAATAAACGAAGTGACACTGCATATCGCGGCTTTATGTGTCACGAAGACGAAACAATTACGGGGCAGTTGGAAAGCTACACGTACAGCGACCAGTAGCGAATACCCGTGATCGTTAAGGCATGACCAGAAGGTCTCGACTCACCATTGCCAGTAACATTTCGCGCAGTTATGCGTAAAGGATCGCGCAATCAAACGTTTGATACCGGGATGAATTAATGAAAGCAGAAAACAGCTGCATCGCCATCCATTTCGAATCTCGTTAGATCCTGGCGCCTTAGGCGGCCGCTCGTAACCGTTTGTGTCATTACGATGTATCAGAGAGAGCCGTTCTGTCTTGGCGCATCGAGTACGACCGCGCGATATTACTGGCCGCGTAATTGCAGTCGTTGCGTAACTTAGGATTTAATCGCACGTTAATTCAGGATGTGCCTTTCGCGCATCCCACGGGATAAATCACTCCTGCCTGGCACGGAATAATGCAATGTTGGTTTAGGTTTAAACTCTACCTGGGACCCTGGCGCCGCGTGCACAGCAGACGCGTATGAATATTCAGCTGTTATCTTTGACTACTGATACGATGAACCGATGAGCGGCGTACTAGAATTATCTCGAAAAACATCCCCCTCCGTCCCCCACCTTGTTATGCGTTCGTTATTTGTCCGGCTGGTTATTATAATCGATACACGACGGAGGGGTCGGCGTTTCGGCCGAGTAATTATAACAGTAATGGCTTTATTAAAATTCCGTTATGATAATCCAATTGGGACGACGGGCGGGATGTCTCAATTTCGGCAAATGGCCGCCCGCTAATGGGATTAATTAAACGGGAATGTTTACCTGTCAGCCGTAATTTATCGCCTTTTGATGGCGTCCCCGTTTTATTTTCCACGGACACCGGGCGGCGGGGCGAGCCGCGATCGAAAATCAGAGGGCAGGCCGAGCAACCGGTGTCGAATTCGCAGAAAAACAGGGGGGTGTGGAACAGCGGCTAAGAAAGGAAGAGGGGAAGGAAATGGCTTTTCCCGTCTTCGCGGCACTGCAGCCTTGAAAAATATAGATTCGCTAGGCTCCGGGTGAAGGGGTTGAAGGAGCCGAGTAGTTGAATACTTGGGTGGCGCCCAAGTATTCTTCGATAAAAGCCTCCAAGCACCTATGTGCTACCACTCGCGCCCTGTACGAACCGCGCCGTTTTTTGTCACGCCGCTATTCCATGCGCATCGACGCGGCGAGCCGATTTTCCACGACACGGCGAAGTGCAAAATATTTGGCCAGGGGTTGCTGGAAACATCCGCAAACGAAAATAATACTGCTGTATTGCGTGGGAATGGGATCTCGTGAAATGGAAGATTTATTCTAATCGTTCTCGTAGGACGAAATCGAATGTAACTGTTAAATTAGTTGTTGCTAAGGCACCACTACGTTGTCAATATTTCTTAGTGCATTGGGGATGATGTTTCCGTATTAAGGGATAACACCACTCTAGAGGCAGAAAAAAATACCTAAATTTAACAATTTATTTTGGGAGTATGACAAACGGAATAGAATTTCTTTTCAGAGGGTTTATTTAACACATATTGAAGTGCGAAAAACAATTTTTTTATTGTCACTTTCATACAAAATGGCGGCGACAGAGCCCGTCGTCGAAAACAGTTTTTTTTTTAAAACACCGCCACGGGAGGACGGATTTCTCGGCATGTATGAGTCGTGGAACAAAATACCAAAAAAAATTATAATCTATATACAATTGGCTTTGGAAGTACGTGGGAGTTTTTTTTTTATCAATTTTTGTGGACGTGGTGCACTTTTTAAGGAATGTCCCGATTTTTTGCCCTAAAAATGAGCATTAAATTTTTTATAAAAGAAAAAGTTTACATTCGATCAAAAAACGGCTACGCACTTCCAAAGAGAATATTGTTGTGAAGCTACTGTAAAAATTTCAAATCGATCCATACAATTGTCTCCGAGAAATCCGTCCTCCCAGTTTGAAAGAAGTGGTTTCGACGACGGGCTCTGTCGCCGCCATTTTGTATGAAAATGACAATAAAAAAATTGTTTTTCGTACTTCAATATGTGTTAAATAAACCCTCTGAAAAGAAATTCTATTCCGTTTGTCATATTCCCAAAATAAATTGTCAAATTTAGGTATTTCTTTCTGCCTCTAGAGTGGTGTTACCCCTTAAGGGGTTAGGCCACCTTGGACGGAGCAAAATTGCAGTCATTTTCGGCATATTTTTTTAGGAAGATAATGAAATAAACAGAAAATTTAATATGAAGCCTGTTATTATACAACTCTCGCCGAAAAAAAACGTATTTTTTTTCTTACAAAATGGCGGCGGTAGAGCCGTGATACGCAAAATCTTGTGGAGCGACGTTTTCCACGGTGTTCAATCTCACGGCTATACCGTTTGACTTAGAATAAAAAACCAAAAAGCTTTATTTTCTGCATGCCTAAAACTATGGAAGTACATAGGGAAATACAGAAACATTAATTTGTCTCGAAATGGTGACCATGGAGAGAAAAAGTGCATTTTTTTTTTATAAAAGTGTCAATTGCACAGAACATATTCAAGATATCGCAAAACCGCTACGTACTTCCATAGTTTTAGGCATGCAGAAAATAAAGCTTTTTGGTTTTTTGTTCTAAGTCAAACGGTATAGCCGCGAGATTGAACACCGTGGAAAACGTCGCTCCACAAGATCTTGCGTATCACGGCTCTACCGCCGCCATTTTGTAAGAAAAAAATACGGTTTTTTTCCGGCGAGAGTTGTATAATAACAGGCTTCATATTAAATTTTCTGTTTATTTTATTATCTTCCTAAAAAAAATGCCGAAAATGACTGCAATTTTGCTCCGTCCAAGGTGGCCTAACCCCTTAAGGCAAGATACCACCTTTGACTGCGATTTTGGAGGCGATTTTCATGAATTTTTTTTGCATACAAAGAATGCGTAGAAACAAAATCGGGTTTAGTCGTTTATTAATGTAACTTTAATCTGTAATTACACATTTTTTGAAACTGAAAAAGTAAAAAATAATCTCTTGTAGGTGGCGCCAAAATACATTCCTTTGGAGGAACACTGTTAGACGGCGTGTCAAATTCCGCTCTGTACGTGGCTCCTAGAAAAAAAAACCAAACAATGTTCCTATTGACAACAATATTTTTTAATGCTGTACGTAGGGATTTTACGAAATTTCGATTTTTAAGAAAATGGCGGTCATTTTAACAAAAAGGTCAATTTTTTAGGGTAAAAAAGTTTAAAAATGTTTATAAAATTGTGCACCAAAAAAAAAAATAACAACGCTACAGCAAAAGTCCCACGCACATTATTAGATTATACCACGGGGAAGAATTGTGCAGAGTTTCAAGTCATTCCGATGAAAATTGTGAGTAATCTGACACGCCGATTTGAAAAACATCGTTTCGAGAAAAACGCGTTTAAAGTTTTATATAGATTTATATATCTGCTCCACACCGGTTTTTACACAAGAAAAAGGTTTCGACCACCTCTCTAATGAATGAATTTCGATTCTATACACTTAAAAGAGCACTTTAAGAACAAAAAATTTTTAATTTTTTTTTAAGTGCAAAAGTGGTATCCTGCCTTAAGGGGGACATAGGCCTTGAGATTCTTGTAGAATTTTTTTTAAGAAAATATCATTATTGAACCCGTAATTTTTTAATTAATTATCTCACATCTTCGGCTGTATTACTTAATTTTTGTATGTATATTAGTCGTGTAGTATAGTTGTAGGGGCGAATTCCAAATGCGTCGTTCGCTGCAGCGATTCGCGCCACCCACTCGTAATTAAACAGATTGTACGCGAAAGCAAGAAGCAAATTAGTTTCTTAAGGTATATTAACAGACGCTGTTTCTGACACGGCCGATTTCAAAGTAGTTAATTTTTATAGAAATAACAGCATTCTGGATGAATGAAACTATGAGTCATATAAAAAATCCGCTGCATGAAAAACTGAGTAATACTTTATCATATGGCCATGAAACGTTGGGAGTGAATCGGTTGAATAATTTTTTAGCAATCGTGGGTACCGCGTTTGAAAACCTGGTTTCGAGCAAAATGTATTTGAAGTTCATGGCGACACGTGAGCATACTTCACTTCTAATATCTATATCTTCGATGCTTTTGCGAATTTTGGTCTCAAATTTTTGGGAAAATATTTTTGACATATCGAGCACCGAAAATACGTAAACAAATCCCTCTTAAGAAACTGTCTTTGTCGATATTTCCGGTGAATTAATAATGCACAGGAGTCGTTTAAATTTTTCTCTGAACGAGTATCCTTTCGTACGTTGAAAAACTCTTCTTATTCCCTAAGTTACATTTAGAACCCTATAATTTACTATTGAAATATAACTTTAGTCTCCATCACTGTAACAGTACAACTGTCTAACATCTCTAAATTCATAAACAATTATACCAGCCGAAGAAATCGATGAAGCTTCAAGTTTTATTATTACTCATCGTCAACATAAAACACCACTGCTTTAATATACCATTTAATGACTAGGGGAAAGGTGGGATAGTTGATCAGCGGGGATACATGATCACATCAGTTTTTTGGCAATTTGCGCCTGCTGTCACGCTAGCGTGGTAATGTTTACATTATCGCAGCACTTCACGTTGCAGTTTTCTTTTGGGAGCATAGAATAATGTTGTTATAAGCTTCGATCTTATTTGCAGGCAAAAAGTAAATATGTATTTCGGTCTGCTTGTTCTTCCTCCTTTTCGAGTAAATGTTGCATTTTCAACGATTCGAAATATACTAAGTAAAAACGGCAATTTCGAGTCAATTAATGCTATTTATTGATTTATCTAACTATTTAAGGTAAGTTTAATTTTTCATCTTTTTCAAATCGGGTGCATTGAGGGATACATGATCAGTGTGTGAGGTGGGATACTTGGAGAGCTGAAAATGCTCCAATAAAGAACCATAGAACGGCTAATGAAACAGAAAAATACGGCAAAGAATGTGAGAAGGAAAATCTTTTCTTTATCATCATCTTAATCAGATGATATCTAAGTGAAAGTTTTTTAAGAATGCATTTATGTTGTTTTATGTCATAGAGTTTAATTCTTCGGTTTCATTTTTTCAGTAATTCCTTCAAGTTTGTTATAGTTTACTTTCTTTTTAGGATATTCCCTTTATTTCATGTTATTGACGAAGATAATAAATATTTTTTAGAAAGTTAATGTGTTATTTACTCTGAAAGTTCACTGATCAAGTCTCCCTAACCGTTTGATCAAGTCTCCCCTTCAGTGGGGGATACTTGTGCATAACGTCACTGCCAGAAAATGTTGAAATTCTGTCATTAAAATTAGTTTTCAGCTCTCAAATTTGTCAAAGTATATTGAGAATACTCTAAGAATCACAACTTACATAATTAAATAGAAACAAAGTAAACCATTATTATTATTTCAATAAAAAAGCAAAACTGTGATCAACTATCCCACCTTTCCTCTATATACTCCAAAACAAAAAATTATTAAAATCATATCGTTCGCCCTTTCACTCCAAGCTTCTAGCTACGTCAACTTTCTCCCCAGATTTCAGTAATCTTCTGACCGACAAACGTGTAATAATTTCTTGGCACCCCCGCTAATTTAATCCCCGCGGTCAGTAACGAATTATTTCCAGTTAATATTTAGCCACGCATCTGATCCACCGTTCGCTCGTCAGCTTACCACGTCGCGACGTGGGGCAAACGCGGACAAAAAGCGGCCAAAATTCAATATTTTTTAAACTAATGATCTTATCGACATGCAATTGGTTTCTTTCGATTCAGAATGAATTTTTACCATTTGGTCGTCTATAGGACTTTGGGACAGCAAAAGTTAAAAATAAGTAAACCTTTTTTTTTTACTTTATTTATACAAAAAATAATTATCTTCAAATATTAATAATCCTCTACAACAATACCTTAACTAATTAAATTAATAATTCCAGAGCTGCGTCACGCGCTACGCCTTGACCAGCGCTCATCGGCATCCCATATAAATTCCAATAACTACCGAATGCGCAAGAAAACGCAAATAAATTTTTAGGTATATATTCTCTGATACTTCCCGGTATTAAATCCATTAACGGCAACTTAAAGCGAGATAACGCGTTAGTTATTCAGTTTTTTTACGGTTTTGGTCATTTAATGACCTTTATGCGGCGGCTACTGTTACAAAACGATACTTTTATAGTATAAAAGTGCGGGTTGTAAAATATTGACCAACTAGATAGGCTGTAACAAGCTTTAAATAATAATTAAGGACAAAATAAATTATAGCTACAAAGGAAAATTTTGATAATTTTAGCTTTATAACATTTTGCTTTTGGAAAAAGGGAAGAGGTTTTTATTCTTTGACTATTTAAGGTAAATGTCCCAATGGCGAAACAGTTAAGGAAGCAGTTGAGATGATTGCAATTTTTTTTATATTCAAATAGTATAAAATTATAACTAAATATAATTATTCGAAAGCGTAAAATTTCTACTTTCACATACCGTAACAAGAATATACATTTGTTAAAGCAAAAGTTTTAAATTAATTAAAACATGAAACTGTTCATATGGCCCAGTAATTAAATAAAATTCATAGCGTGTCCCAGTCATTAATTAACAGTGTCCCAATTATTGAATATGTATTTAATTTAACTATTTCTATCAGTTAATGAAAAGAAATCAACTGACTGTAGTTCTTCTTCTTTATCTTTTTTACCTTCGGCATGACTTTATGTCTGAAAAAGTTAAAAAATGATTAAAAGTATATTATAAAAGTTTAGGTTATGTTAATATTATAACGAGTATAAGATTAATTATCCTAATAATTCTTAAACAGTATTATATTTTTGTGTAGTTATTATTAACGTAAATATATAGGATACAAAAAATACTTACTTTGGTACAATAAATATTTATAATTTTATAACTACTGAACACTGACGTCTGTAACACCGCGGTTAAACAACCATTGAACACACGTTTAATGATTGGTACGTGTCATGTTACCGTGTACTAGTGGATAAACGCAACAATTTCAATATTAACAACAAAAAATTATTAAAAGATCCAATTAATTTTAAATTCTTCAATGTATAATAAATCCAAAACAACTGTATAATTTCAAAAATTATAAAATAATAATTAATTACAACCTTAACAAAAATATTCTCTCGCTTGCTTGAGCCCATTAGGTAAGAAGCGAGATTGAAACTGTTGAAGCTTTACTGTACAATAATATTTTTGTATGATATAACTATTCAGTTATGTAAGCTTATAATTGTATCTATATAAACATTTTGCAATTATATTTCCAACAGTTTAAACGTTGCAAATTAGTAAAACTATTATTATTAATAAAATTTCTTCTCGATTTTTAATTATTGGGCCATGTTTAAGGACTGGGACATTTACCTTACGGATAAAATACAATAATAATTTTTTCCAGATACGAACTTTAAATTTTGGATTTTTGTCCGCGTTTGCCCCACTGTGCGTCGTCGTCTCATAATCGCGTTCTTGCCGCGTAAAGGCCCTTGAAAGATTAGCATCCTAGAATCTCCTTGGTAAAACCAATAAAACGGCGATATGTTGTACGGCCGCAAGCCCGTTCGCCGGCGTTGCGCGCCGTTCCGCGACGTCGCTGAGTCACGTGTACCCTATCTTTTCGCGGTGGCGTGGAAAGGTAGGACTCCTGGCCCCCCTCGTCAGGTATCGAGCCAGCCGCGACAACCTTCGCCAATCAAAACGAAAGCATCGCGTCCGCGCGGCTGTAATTATGGGCAGGACGTTAGGCGGCGGAATTCTCCTTCGCGGAAACACACACTCTGCCTGTGCTGTGCTAACGAAGTGGCAGTGAAAAACGATGAGAACGGCATAGAACCATCGCTCGGCTCGCGTGCAAGCATTCTACTATGTGTAAAGTTTGCTCGGAGCGCGGGGCATATATGCTCTCCGCCTTCTGCCGAGAGAGATGTTTCCCGCGAAAGTAGCCGGCTGTTTGCCTGCCAGGTAACGATGCCCGATTTCCGCGCATTTAGAACACGATGTCGCGGGGCCCCCGCGGTTTCTTTTCGCCGAGGCCAGACCCTCGGTGGGGCCCGGAATATCCTTTCAGCCCGCTGCGACTTCTTTGGGTTACTGGCACGTGTTCGTTTCCCCCTGCTGCCTGCGCGAAGCGAATTACCGCACGCTGTTTCGCCCATTAATGCGGCAGCGTATTTTCTAACAATCGCGATGATGGTATCTGCAAAATTATGCCGCATGCTTTGCAGATATTACAGTTTTATTACGTCGGCCGTTCGCGTTGTACGTATTTGGTCGTTGGTGATTGTAGGCGATTTCGTGGACGTGTCGAAAATGAGTAAGAGATATTTGGTGGAATTTAATCTACGTATGCAGATTTATTTGACAGTTTTCTCGGATATTGGTTTCATCGTTTTGATTTGATAAAGGCCAGAAATTTTGTAGAGACACAGCTGACAAAGGGACAAGGATTTTCCTGAACCTTGCAGTATTTGAAGATGTCGCCTCCGAAGTTAATTTGGCAAAGCAGTAGGGCGCGCTTCTCAAGATTTTCCGAGAAAATTGCATTTGAAAATCGAATTATTTTCGCAATTAGCTTTCTTCGAGTTTCAGTTTATTTTTTTTTTTTTTTTTTACTTACATGCTAGTATGACACGAGCCAGGGTGATATTCATCATAAAAGCATGGAAAACAATAATTTTTGCGGCACCTAGCACACACTATAAACGATTTTCAAATGCAATTTTCTCGGAAAATCTTGAGAAGCGCGCCCTACTACTTTGCCAAATTAACTTCGGAGGCGACATCTTCAAATACTGCAAGGTTCAGGAAAATCCGTTTCCCGTCGACCTTAGTGCCCCTTGTGAGAAATGTTGGTCCCATGAATCCTCCATTTTGGAAGGGTTTTTAAATTTAATCAGTATGTTGAGATTATTATATCACGTTCTGGTTTAATAACAAGGTAAGTTAGGCAACCCGAAAATTTTGCAACTTTTGTTTAAACTTCTTTTCGATATCTCTCACCGTTCTCGAGATATTCCACGGGAAAGAAAATTCTGCATTTTTTCAAGGGGTGATTTCACCCCCCAAAATTGCATTATGGCACCAAGAAAAATAGGGTTGCTTTACGGATGAACTACTCTACTTGCACACAAAGTTGCATAATTTTCTGAATTTCTATCTCTACCTTTAATTCACTTGTTTTCCGTTATTATGTAACATCGACTTTCGCGTGTTCCTAATGCAGTTTATTTCTCTTCTAATTGTAATAGCTTCTTTTCACATTTTTCTAATATTATTCTACTTTGGTTCCCGGCATTTCTGTATCTATAATTTCGTTGTTTACAGTTTCGTCTGCTCTTCCTCTTAGTTCCCTTTCTATACATAGGGTAAACAGGCCAGTAGATGGACAGTTTAGCTGATTCCGAAGTTTACAACAAGGTGTTTCTTAAGAAATATCTGTTGTATTAAAAAAAATCAAAAGCTTTGCACGTAAAAATGTACAAATTTAAAGAAAAAAATAACTGCAAGTAAAAAAATTAATGTATTTAAGGATAAAATGATGAAAATTCTACTCATAGCCCGTATCACAAGTAAATGGACGATAGGGCTAGCAGAAGGACAGTTCAGAACCAATAGATGCACGGGTGTCTGGCTAGACGAGTAAAAGACTTATTACCTATAGTAGGTACCTAGATTAAGTTATTTTTTGTTAAAATATAGTTTATTTCATCAAAACTAAAAACGTATGGAGTCTTCATTGCCAGAAACCGGTGCAACAGGTTATGGGCCCAGGCCGCAAATAAAGTGAGGTTATGTCTAGCCTAAAGTGACCAGACGTCCCGGATCGTGTGGGACAGTCCCGAATTTGAATTGTTTGTCCCGCATTGAAAACTGTCTCGGAAAGTGTCCCGGATTGGATATGTAACCTTTTTAACATTTTCTTAGTGGCACAAAGTAAAAATATATATCCACTAGTTCCTTTTCTAATATCATCCAAGGCTCTATTTAGATCATTACATGTATATTGATGTACGGTATATTTTTTCTAATGCTTGCCATCTAAATAAGAAAAGAAAAATAAGATACCTACAAGTAAATGTGTAAACTGTTTGTTTATTAAAAAAAAACGGCTTCAAAAGGTTTAATTCCGTTCTGTCCATCTGCTGCGACAAGGTTAGAAAATCCATATCAGTACATGGACAGTCATTTTTATAAGTTCTATCGGTTTATTTTTCTTTGTTCACGCGGTTATATATAAATTGTTAATATTAGAATGCAATCATCTATTGCATACCTCTTTACAATGTATCCAAATACGTTTTTAATTAATTTTATGACACACGATGCTGAGCAATAGCTAATAATAAAAGAGTGACTCGCGCATAGTGGCGTAAAATCATGCATACAAATACATTTTTCGCATACAAAATTTTTTTTTCGATAAATATGTTAATGTTTTGTAAAACAACAAACGTTTTTTCTACAAAATAAAAAAACAATAATATAGATTAAAACTCTAGTTCTTTCAATATTAACGATTAACCAACGATTCGTCCATCTACTGGGCCCGTCCATCTACTGGCCTGCTTACCCTACCTTCAGCTTCGAGAGTGTTACAAATGAACGTTAAACGCTTTCAACCATTTTATAATCTAACCGACCGATTTGTATACAGGAAGAAATACGAGGCGGGCCGCTTTTCACAAAAAATTTACAACACACCTTTGAATTAGAACAAGTGTACCTTCGAGTACAGAATCCACGAGAATGCAGCGTTTCCTCTAGCCCTCCATTCACCGTGAATCGCCCCCGTACTTATTGCAAGCTCAATTAATCTCGCATATAATCTATTCAATGAAAACGACCGGGATTAATAAGGATGTTTCCTAGAGTTCATGAAAAGTGAATGAAACCGATTCCATTCATACGTAATGCTCGCGTTTCTCACGTAATCAGAGTCACGCATTCGTGGGAACAGTGTTACGATAAATTCGCCGGCACCATGCTTTGGAATTGCGCTAATTGATTCATTCAACCCTATCCTGCGAACTCAGGAAGGAGCGAGGGCACCGTAGGCTTGCCTTGTTCCCTTAGAAATCTTCAGAGCGATCGGCAGCAGCTTTGTAGAAATTTGATTCACAAAACCTTTAGCGGAGCCCATATTTGCAACATAGATGAAAGAACGTTTATACTTGTATATCTTTGTGTGCATCTTTAAATAACTTAAATACCGCACTCGACATGTTGGTATCGCCGATCTACACCGAAGAATCCCCTCATTCTATCTTACAAGGTACATAACGATACCGATCCATCTAATTGTAGATTAATTTTTATTACACCCCCGTTTCAAACACGTCTCCGTTCGTTCCACAGACATTAAGCGGCGAAGTTAGGGTTATTTCGTCTCGATTTTTAGGAATTTTTTGCAAAGACACCAATGCGCTAATCCCTTCGTAACTTTAAAGGTACTTTATTTAACATTATAATAGGTAAAAAAATGTTATAACAGTAAAATTGTAATAAATACAAAAGAAATAAGGGGGTATCTGAAATAGGGTTTTTTTTCGAGATGCAAAACGGCGCCGCACAGTGGTCCGACGCATAGAGGAGAAAGTGGAAAAAACTCATAACTTCAGCATTTCTCAATATTTTTTAATTATTTCTGTTTCATATTCTGCCTCGATGTAATTTTGTCCACTAAAAAAGCTGTAGAGAATTAAAATATGTTTTTTTTTAAATTTTTTTTGAATTTTTTTGAATTTATTAATTTATTTTTTAACTTACAATAATCGTTTTTTGAACGGATTTTGTACTTGTACAATGTTTAGACAAAGTTGTCGAAACAAAGTACGTAAAATAATCGTTTTAATTCTTCAATAAGCATTTTGCATACGGTACAGACGGTGATAGACGGTGATGGACGGTAAAATTTTTTAATGGGAATTGTACCTCAAAATATGTACTTTCAAACCTTTCAAGTGTCGTTGCGGAGGTAGACGGAGGTACCTGAAGAAAATGGTGATTTCTAAAACACCTCCGTATTCTTTGAGATATTGCTATATTCTGACAACAGTTTCAATTCTGCCTCTTTTTGTCCTACACTATGTAAAAATGAGTAATAAAACTACTCCGGAAAAAACAGGTACACTTAGTGATATGTAGAAATTTTGGCCATACTTCTTTAGTGCGAGTTTTTCCGCACTTGTAATCGGTTTTAGAGGCTAAGTGACAGGAAATGACCAATACATAACCGATAAAAAAACATACCTAAAAAAACAATACGAAATTGTGACATTATTCTTTTAGGTTTTTTCCGCCTTTAAACCACTGTGCGCCGGTTGTAGCGTCTCTGGTAGTTATGTGAAACAGACCAATAATCTTTCATTTGCAAGAATACGAACCACAAATGGTGTAAAAAATTGCATTGAACTTCAAACACTTTCGCCAAAAATTCGCGTTTCATTTGTTTAAAAACAGTGGTTAAAATTAACAATTCGGTTAAACATTGTGGTTCATATTCTGAGGAATATTATAATCTAAAAGTGTTCGAAATTTGAA
The DNA here is from genome assembly GCA_946251845.1 of Andrena fulva. Taxonomy (NCBI): domain Eukaryota; kingdom Metazoa; phylum Arthropoda; class Insecta; order Hymenoptera; family Andrenidae; genus Andrena; species Andrena fulva. Next base: position 50,016,315 of record OX276329.1, on the reverse strand, counting down.
GTTGATTGGTCGAATAGTTGTTGAGTTATCCCCGGCGCCAATTTTGAAGACGTGGTTTCAAGAGAAACGCGTTTAAAATGCTGGCTCACCAGGCTATATTATCAATGCGGAGTTGAATTTCGGCCTATAGCTTCGAGAATATATTTTTGAAATGAATATATTTTTCGTTCGATTTATACGGCCTTCTCCCCTTAACAAGCCCCACACGCAGGATTTCCCTACCAGGGCCCATTCAATTCTCAGAAGCAACATCGCCCAATTCAGAATTGCTACCTTCAGCTCCGAATCACGAATGCAAGTGCCAACCACGCCTACTCCCAAGCCTCTACCGTTCCGCTGAAAGCAAAAAGCCCGACGTCATCGTTAAGGACAGGTCCAGGAAGAGAACACAACCAGACTACCGGGATACGCGCCGCGCCATCGAATCGAGTACAATCAGAAATACGTACGAACTCTTGCGCGCGGAATATTATCAATCACAGCACGCCTGTAAGCTTGTTATGTACACAATGCGCTCCGGCTTACAACGTACAGTTACACATACGACATGTTAATTCACCTTCCATCTACCATCGGGTCTATCCCCGCGACATTAATTTATCGCGGCGAGTAACGACCACATACATTCGCCAGACAGCGCGTCACGAAATTATTGCAACTCGCGCCTGTGTCCCGGCAGCAGTTACAGGCGCGCATTCAACGGAGATCCAGCTCGCGCGCGGTTTAAAAACCAGCGCGAACCCCGCCGGCTGTAAAACTGGGGTCGCTGGTTGCTTCCAAGAAGGTTGCCACCTTCTTCTTCCCTGCTTCTATCGACTTTAATTGAGCGTTCGTGCAGCTGGGCATATCCACCGGTTCCCTACTTCGCCGTGTTCACTTCACCGCGCTCAGCCCCGCCGCTGGTCCACCCTGGATCGAGCTCTGCGAAAGGGTTTATGCCTTTATTCCGGGTATGCGTCTGGTACACATCTTACGCTGCCGCTGCTGGCTCGTCGTGAAAAAGGCTGTATTTCGTGAATCTCGGCCGCCGTCTTCCGAGAACCGCCGGTCAGGGGTGCGCGCACGTTGCTCCGGCGAGCGGGCGCGTGGAGGATCTTGCTACCTCCCCATTGTCGGCGTGCACGTTTATGGAAATACAGCTATTTGCTTCTAATTCTGAGCGTGTTGATGGAGACAAATGTCGGCTTTGGGGTATGTGAACGAGATCAGCGAACTTTGGCGGGATTCGGGTCTGGGTTAGGGATTTGTGAACATTTTATTACGCTCTGCGAGGGTTATGAAGAATGTAGGAATATGTTTCAGTAATAAAATCAAGAATTTAGATTCTGATTTTATAAAAAAAAAATTTTTTTTTGAAAATAGGTTCATCTGGATTAGCTAGGCATAATGAGCTGGGACACATTTCGTCACCTCGGAGTTTACCGTTCGACAGTGTTTAGGCGACAGACAAACATATAAACAATTTCTGATTTATATATATTAAGATTTGTTTATAAATGAATGCCAGGTGTTTGATCTGTATCTGTTAAAATTTAAAGTGAAAGTGTGTTTACTACTTACAAGGGAAGTTCGGCAACTCGATAATTAAAAAAATCGGAATGAAGCTCAAGTGATGCTAATAACGTAACTATTTTATGCCCGTATTTTAAGGCCCTAAGGGTGAAAACACCCTCCCGGAGAAATTGCGAGTTCTCAGATTACCTATCGCGAATATCCACGAAACTGTAAAATAGGTATCTCAAAAAGAAGTTAAATTCAAAGTTCTATTGTTCTTTATGCCCCATAAAACTGCGAAAAAGAATTTTCGAGGCAAATTACTTTTTTCAAAATTCACCCCCACGACCCTTTTCTCCGACAAATCTTTGTCACCATATTGTAGAATATCGAAAGCCATAAAACTTTAAATTTACCTTTTTTGGAATTCACGATAATATGAGAACTCACCATTTCTTTGAGGGGGTGCCGTGTGTTTTACTGTAGAATCAAAAAATAGTTACATTATTATCATCACTTCAGCTACATCTCTGCAAAGTTTCAGATTTTTTAAATTTTCCATTCACCCAACTTCCCTTGTCAGTAGTATTTATAATCCTACTGTACAATACCACTAATCAGTAATTTGTCGCGTAGCAGAAATAATAACAATAATAATAATACCGAAACGCATCCACGCGAAGCTGACTGAGAAGGCAAGAAATTTACCCGCGCTCCCTTCGGAACAAATAGGTTTACACCCTGAATCATCTTCAGTGCGAGCACCCGGCGTTAGAACTCTGTGTATTTATATAGTTGCTTTCAAACACGGCCAGATGAGTGCGCAACTTCCTTTCATGTTGTTTGTTTCCGACAGCAAGCGTTAGTCAGCGCAAGGATAGGCACCATCACGTGCACCGTCTCATTAGAACTGATCCTTTTCAAGAGCCCCAAGCATGCCCCGCGATCGCAATTGTGTAACGCAACGGATTCGGAACGAAAGGGGCAGGTTTTCGTAGGCGTGCAACGTGGGAGGCGAGACACAGGCGCGAACAGGATCGTCGGGGATCTTCTTTCTTGTTTATGCGCGTCGCGGGGGGGGGGGGGGGGGAGGCCGAAGCGTTGAAAACGCGACGATAAAAGCGGGTTGCAGACAGATCGCCGCCGCACTGTGGATACGCTTTTATATCCTGACGTTCCCTGTGACGAGGATCCTTTAAACGGCGCATTATGCAATTATACAACGCCGTCGTAACGTTCCTACGTGTCGAGGGAGTGCATAAGTTGATTTTATTTTTTGCCCATGCTGACAGAGGTTGCAACATGTGGTCTCTGCGTTGTGAATAGGCCTCTGCGATTCCGCACGCACTCTGGGTTACAAAAAGGTGTAGGGACGAAGATTGTTGATGAATGTAGCTCTCATGCGAAGCCTCCTTTTGCGAGAAAGTCTACTTGGGATGTTTGCCGAGGGTGACATTTTTTACGACAGTGTCTCAGCGGTCCTTCGTGTGTCGTTATTCGTACAGGGTGTTCTGAAATGATTGGACATTTCGAAATATGCGAACTCCGTGTGCCAAGGAAAGAACTGGAGAAGGGTTCACACGCGCCATCGCACGGTCGCCCGCCTTTAAACGGCGCGCGCTCGTAACCTCAAAAAACGATGTTTCGTACAATCCAGAGATTGCGGCGAAAATAAAATATATTTGAATTAAGGTGAAACTGAGCCGCTACATTTCCAATTCACTGGGCAACATTCTCCGTCCGAATTAGGTTATTCAATTTATTGTGTAATACTATGGGACTCCCCACGTGGAAACTTTTAATACAAATGTAACTATCAATCGTCTGCGAACTGGAGATAATAAATTTCTCTGCCGATTTAACAGCGTCTACTTCGTGTAATTTCGCGAAAGAAGAGAAGAATATTAAAAGCCATAAACGGCAACCAGAAGCGTAACTTGAACTCTCCTTAGGTGGTGGGCGATTGAGAAAGAAGATCCACTGGATCGTTTAATGTTCCTCACGTAAGAAACGCGGACTCGCCCCTACACTTTCCACCAACTTCTCGAGACGTTAGATTATCGTATACTTCGGCTCCCTCTTCTCTCTCCCTTGTCCTCTCTCCTGCCCACCCCCGCGGACGCGGGAAAAGTTCTTCCTCAGCTCGTATAACGTAGGTGGGTGCTGTGTTCTCCTACCTGTGTTCCTTTCACGTTAGAGCCCTCCTGACTAAACTTCCGGGCCATTAATTTACATTAGGACATTTTTCAAGAGCTCCCGACGACCGTGTACCTTAAAATGGGCGAACTCCTCTTTTTCATGGCGGCCCCTTTACGGGGGGAAGAGCTCTCGAGTTGTTCGTGCCTCCCTTGTCGACGCCACGCTTCAATTCTTCGCCATTAAACGGCGAAGACGAAAGGTCAGACCGTACATCCGCTATCACTCTATTAGTCTTACATTTCGGCCTTTTAGAGTTTAAAGGTGTCGAGGGACCCTTCTGCGTGCTAGTGGCTGAAATATTTCGCGACCAATCGTTTCTCGCGGTAGTGGTGAACTCCTTTGTAAATAATTTAGGGTAATCGCTAGCTGTGCTTGTAATTTATGTGTAAAATATATTGGTAAACTTTAACGAAGTCTGTTAACGGGAAAAATTGTGCAAGCGAGCGTGTGTTTGAAGATGATAACGAAAGCGTTTTATTTAAATAACTAGCAAATATACCCGCGCTGCGCTTCGGGCCTAAGAGGTATTAAGGACTCCATGAAAACACGGTTTACCCCTTTTCACCCCCTTAGGGGTTGATCAGTGCAAAATCCTGAAATTGTTTTTTACGAATTTGTGTCTACTGCTGTATCCCACCTGCGAGAAGCGCTCGGCCCGGTCGCCACCTGGCGGTGGCGTCGCGTACTATCCATCGCGACCCGGCCAAGTCATCTTCTTTATTAAGACATGCAACTGACGATGTGACCCTCAAGCATCCCCATCACTGTGCGGGAACGGTAGGCGCCATTTAAGATAAGGTCTATCTGCCTCGCTTCACTATTTCGCTTATTACTCAGTCCCATTTAGTATTATCGAGATGATATATATAGCCTTAAACCTTCCCTGAGAATTGTACTGCACGCTAAAAAAGCCGCGTCGAAATTGATCTATTAGTTCCTGAGTTGTGAGGGAGCAGGAAAACATACGTTTTCGTTTATACTATATGTAGAGAAGAGAAGAGAAGAGAAGAGAAGAGAAGAGAAGATAGAGATGACGTTATAAACTGCTACTTTAGAAATAATTTATTTGCCAACAATTTTTCATTTGAACGCTTTATTAAGACACAATTCGATTGCTCATGACGAATCAAATTGCTAATTGCTGTGTCCTTCGCTACACTATGTAATGCTTCTGCGTAATTAATTTACGATAGATACATGGCAAATTGTCAATCGTCATTGGAAAGATAGTTGGTCGGTGATAAATGTTAATTGCTGAATAAATCGCAATTAATATTACAATATTATATAAACTAGTCCGCGACGTAATCGAGTATCTGTTACTTCAATTGTCAGATTTTATGCATCACGTTTTAATGTTGCGTTTGCGATGCGGGTATCCCTGTCACGATGACAAAATGACCATTGCAGATTGTGCTTAGGTTATCTTCCGAAACGTCAATCGATATTAACATGCAAATTGACACACAATATTAAATCGTATTTACGCAGTTGATAGAACCCATGCTACTCCCCAGCCGACGATTGTACGTGTATTATCAACGAAAACGCTCCATTTGTGCCCACGATAATTGTGTATATTTACCGGAATTACGCGAGGCGACATGAATTTCTGTTGTTTATGATATAATCAAAGAAAAAACTGCTGTTCCTTTCTTCTTTTCTCTATTCTTCCAGAAATGTGGAATAACATTCTCTTACTTCTTTCCAAGCCAGATGATTTAAATTCTTGTGCATTTAGTAAATAAATCTCCGGTAGCTGGTTTAAACTACGCATTTCGAGAGACGAAGGAAAAATTAGAAGAACCCAGATTCGTATCTTCCACTTTCTATATTCTATAGAAAATAGATTTTCTAACTGCTATTAATTCAGGTGTTCTCAAACATTTTCAAACAGAAAAAATTTTGCAAAGTAGCGGGGAAATCATTGGAGGCCTAATAAAGCAAATTATATTATTTATTTATCATTTAAAAGTAGACAAACATTCTACATGTAATCCATTTATTCAAAACTGAAATACTTGGGGATTAGGGCTCTTGATACCCGGTGACCCGGGTACTCGGTTAACCGGGTGATACCCGGATACCCGGGCGCTACCCGGGTCTGCGGGTAATACGGTTACGGGTACTCGATACCCGTATGATACGGGTAAAACAGTTCGATAGCCATCTGGACTTGTAACATTTAATAGCCGTTTCTTATATGTTTTGGAGCGCTGAAAACGAATCCGCAAACCGTTTGACGCCACCATCCTCAGTTTTTGAGAAATTCGATTTTGAAAAAAAAAACTGCAAATTTTCAACGTTGAACATCTTTTGTGTCGAGACAGTAATAGTTATTCATTACTGTTTGCGCAAATTTGCAGTTTTTTTTTCAAAATCGAATTTCTCAAAAACTGAGGATGACAGCGCAGAAGCAACTTGCAATATTACTAATAATTTATAACTAACAATATTCATGAAACAAAAAGGTATAATAAGAGGTTTGTTACGATCCATTGCAATAACCGGTATTTCGTCGATTACCCGTATAACACGAGTATCGGGTAATCGTACCCGTATTACCCGCAAACCCGCGAAAAGTAAGAGCCCTATTAGGGATACGATGTGACTCGAAGACCAACGGCGATAGCCCCGGTAATTATTTCAAAAGGATACAAGATTCCTGCGCACTGTTGCCTGCAACAGAAGATTATCTACCACCTAGGGAACAGCTTAAGACACTTGCTTTGATATTATTCAAAGAAATGTAGCACTCAGACAGTGGAATTCGAATCCAGCGCGACCTTGCGCAACGATCCCGCTTCCCGAGATTAGAGGAGCTGCAGAAAATAGCTGTCGAGCTAAGGCTGTGTGGCGTGATAACTCGCGTACGCAATGTTCAGTCGTATCAGTCGTATGGTCTAACAATTACTAATGAGCCCAGCCCTCCCGTTTTTCTCACATACGTTTGGAATGTAAAAGATTCTCATGCCGTATGAACATCTTTGATTCGATCACTTCGCGGGCGCCGAGAAGCAGGCAGCTTTTAAGCAATTACTAATTAAATACGCGTATAAGTTATTAAGTCGTCAGTGCATGTTAAGCAAGTTTGATAGACACGATAGAGCGCGCAGCGCACCGCGTCCAGACAAAAGAGCAGTTCGCATGAAAATGTATCGAGGGGTCTTTGTTGCAGCGAGTGCGCATTCAATAGAATTTCGAAGCCAGCCCTTTCGCAAACGGAAGCTTCTTATTGAGATGATTTATTCTGTGATTTCAATTGTTAGTTTCGAATGAGGAGCCGTCTTCTTTTCAGATTGTATTACGAAGCATATCGACCTTCGTTGTACATGGCTCTTTAGAATTGCGCCGCTCATTGGGAACGTCGTTTGTAGTATAACTTCATTCACTTACAAAAATTCAATAGAAACAGTTATTAGTATCGTTATAAAGAAGAAATTGTTAAAAAGTTGCATTACTTGTAACTTCTGCTTCGAAACAGTGGAATGAAATGTATGAAATCAAATTTAAAGTAAAGCGAAGACTGGTTCAGTCAATTTTTAAAATGAAAACCATTCCGTCGTGGAGTAACTGTAATATTTCTATTGAAGAAGTTGTAGGTGCTATATTCAAATCAACAATTGACACGCATCACGTTCACTAGCGAAAGCAAAACGTGCTGGCCTTTCTATTGCATTTTTTATGAACCTTCTACGATGATTCCTTCGTTTTCCAGAAGCAATTAAAGTGAAAAAGGACGAGTTTTGCTTCGAAGTCGAATAACTCGGCGAAAAAAAAATCGTACAACCACCACTCAACACTGATTTTACACAGGAAAGTAGTCGCTTTCGACTGATATAAATGTAATTTGTTTAAAAATTTTCATTCGCCTCGTGGAAAATCACAGAGTTGATGAAATAATTTTAAAATTGACTAAGTGCCCTTTATGTCGCTATAATTTTGCCGAAAAGCAATACAGCTAAAATCTGAGGGAAAAAATAGCTAAAAGTAGAGATTCTAAACTCTCGAACGATATTTTGAAAATATCGATATGACCATTTTTGCTGGTGTTCCTAGAGGTGATCCTCTTCAATTATTTTTAGGGGTGCAGCTGGCACTGCAGAAAGCACTTTTTTACAATTTCTTATTTTTCTTTCACCACAACACCGCAAAGCCCAGTAGTTGAACTACACATTTTACATCTGGCAACACCACAAAGTGTGACAAAGGGCTGAGTTTTAGGTGTTTTCCTAAAATTTTGACAAGGGGTAGGTAAGTATATTTTCCCGGTTTATAACTAAGTGATTTAATCGAAATACATATTTACTGATTGTTGTAGTTATTTAATAGCCAATGAAATAGTGTGTTTAAACACTTTAAACTTCGTTTTGAACTACATATGGTTTTCTACATAACCTCAAATTCTACGGCGCCAATGATTGTACTTTTACGCCTGTCTTTGTTTCTCGTTGAATATTTATAAAATAAAAGTACTTAATAGGTGATTTAAAAAAGTGATTGAAGTGAAAATTATTATTGCTTCAATCACTTTTTTAAACCTTCTTGTCGAAAAGATTATCATAAATGTAATGGTTAATTACCCACTGTCGTGATTTCAATAGTATTATCATTAATTTTATTTATTATCATTAATTTGTTTCTAATTGTTATCTGTCATTAATCTATTATCATTCATTTAATATAATGTATTTTCATATAATAGAGATAATTAAATTTCAACAGACGGTGTTGTCATTCTCTTTCCCTCATTTTTCTTCTTTCCCCTGTTCCACCTTTGTTGATTTTTCAAGGTCAGACCAGCTTTTGGGGGCATCTTTAATTTACATTTTTGTGACCGTGGTGACATATACTTTCGATCTATATAAAAAAATCTGCGCGATTCCATCATCAACCGAATAGTGTTCCTAGTTAGGGTGCCAATCATTGTACAGTTTACTGCTATTACTTATTATATAGTCTGTTAACAGTTAACACTTAACCAATATTGTTTACAGTTACCCTATCTTACTTGCTACCCTTCTTTCTATTCCACCCCAAACTCTTCCCAATTCCTACTCACACCCACATTTGTCACCACTCCCAGTTCATATCTAAAATTTATTCCACCCTCCATCCTAATTCCAACCTTACGTTCGCAGAAATTATTTCTCATTCCTGGACACCTCCGAACCCTCCCCAACTTTCGCCCTTAAAACTCGAAACGCCCCGCAATATGCTTGCCAATAGAATCCAAACGTAGGACTCCTGCTAGGTCGGTTTTTAGCGAGTCACGTGCGTCACAGATTACCCTGCTATTGCCCAGATAGTGTTGGCGAATGCTCTGAAACGGCATCCTCATTTCTGTTTCAGCACACCCTAACCGGCCACTGCGGGAAGGTGATGGCAGCGAAGTTTCTTGGCGAGCCGTCAAAAGTAGTTAGCGGCAGTTACGACCGTACCCTAAAAATTTGGGACCTGCGTTGCAAAGCGTGTAAGTAAGCGGCGCGAGACAAATAGAAACGTTTTCAGCCCATCGCCGGCCGTTTATTCGTAACCGCGACGCGAGGCCGCGCAGCAGTATAGACAGAAAGTAATGCGCGGCATTAGCGGTAATCACGTTCCTCATTATTCCCATTACTCATGTGTAATGCTAATACACCTACGGGCGTCTCGAGACAACGAAATGAACGACGAATATGCGTGGCTCTTCCTGTGTACCGCGCATTGCTGGCCGTATCTTCCGAGCCAACCCCCTCGCCTGCCCCTCGCCCCTTTGGTAATAGGGAGACGATTTGCTTCATGGAAATTTAATAGCTCGTGTGTAATTTGTTGAGGGCCGTGAGTCGAACCGAGTTTACGACACCACTGGTACCCGGGAATTTTTCGTGCACTCAAGTTTTGTACGTTTTTTGGGAGAAGGGTTAATTTCTGCAGAGTTTGATTGTCGGGGAATACTGCTGTTAACTAGCGTAAGACTAGTTTTTCCATGTTCCAAGGAGATGGTGTAACATTAGTGCGATCCACGGCCTCGTGGGAAATTTTTTTTTGTATTCTTTGTTCTTTTCTGCAAACCTGTTTTTGTTCCTCCCGCGAGAAGAAGTGTGTGAACCCATATTTACACTTACAGGTCGCTACGATTTGCATAATTATTTTATACAATTAACTCGCTGTATCGTTTATGTCCATGACTGTTTTTTTTTTTACCTGTTTTTGACTTTCAAAAAATCTGAGAAAATTATGGGACACTCGTTCAAGTCTCTACTTTAATATATAATTGTTCTCTGAGTCGAATGTTTAAAGGGTTAGTTAGGAAAAATAATGATTCGGAAGGAAGTTTCGGAAAATAGGCAATTTGCCCGGACAAAAATGCACAAATTGCAAATCTACGAGGACGTCAGCTAGAGAGTCGTTAACTGGAAGCAGACAGAAGCTCTGTCATACGCCCCTGAAAACGATTAATCTTAGCGAGCTCCAAATATTTTCCGATTAGGCTGAAACTTTGGAATAAAAGCAACCCTGTAAAAAGCCTACACTTTATATTTTAAAAAAAAATGTCTTAGCCTAGTAAAACAAATTGCATAAATTTAGAAAATTTAAATTACTCAATTCGCTCGAAACCCTGTGTTACTTGCCAGACTTCTTTAAATTAAGCACCCCTGAATATTCTCAAAAAAACTCGCTGAAGGTTGCGAAAGCTCGCCATCGATTCACTGAAGTGTACTAAAAGACTGTGCCAGGGCTTTGATGAAATAGTACCTGAAAGCGTGGTTGATTCTGCTTAACCTTCACTCTGTGCATAGTAAATTTTCCATGGTCTGTGCACGGGGGTCATGCTGACCCCATATATATTTTCATATATTTTGTAAAGTTTTTAAAAAAAAATAGTTACTTAATATTTATAGAAATATACAAAAGAAAAAGAAATGCAATATTGTATACAAAATAGGAGTCTTTTCGAAACTGTAGACAATAATTTGTACAAAAGTGGTATCTTTTAGTTCTGTATAGTTCAGCGACCTTGCGCGGCTAAGCTTCGTAGCCGGACTGACTCTCGATCGCTCGAAGGCGAGTCACGCGCTAAGGAAACAAATACTCCTTACCTAAACAAATGCCGTCATCCAAACGGCAACGCATATCGTGCAGGGCCCGAGACGTCTCTGACTGGGTGCCCGACTCAGATATTCCCACAAAAGAAAATATATGTATAATATAAATTTGGATACAAAATGCATGGAAAAAAATTGGGGTCAGTCTGACCCCAATGCACCAAAATATGCTTGGTTGGCTTAAAACTATCGTAGATACGTCATAGATAATATTTTTTCGATTTTTTTTTTAATAATGAGTGTGTAAAACCTTGGTTGAGGCAATCCTAGTTGCCTGGCATATTTGTTAGGTGCAAAAACCTATTACATCGCATATTACAATGACATATGCACAGACTGAAGGTTAAACAATTCAGTCGCGCCCGTTCTTTTAGAAAGCACCCTCACTGCCACGCTATTAACTTGAAACCTCAGATTCTCGGGCGTGTTCGTTTCTTTTTTCATCATCGCGGCCCGCGCTGCGTAATTACATCAGGCCACATTTTAATTAAGATTAAAAACGAAAGTCGAAAGTTGCTGGACATTAAAGCGCGCATTCCCTAGCCGCCCAACCTTTCCCACGGATAGCGCAGAATTATACAGCAATGTCGCCTACCTTGTGCAGCGTGATAAAGCGCGCCGCGATTCCGAACGGCAATCGCGGAACATTTATCCGTACGTATTTTCAATTCTTGGTGCCGATACCCCTTGCATGCTTTCCCAGAGCTGTCGCGGCCGTACACTTGCAACTTGGGCGCGCTTGCAACCTATCGCACCAGCTAATTGGTAACTTCTCTTCGCGGAAACGCTAATAGGGAACCTTCGTTTTGCTCGCCACGTAGAAATAATATAAATTCGTAGAAGGTGAAAACGAAGAAATAAACTCAGAACAGTGGAAAACAACTCTGTGTAGTTTATGTGGGTGTGGAAAATGGAGGACACCAAATAGGATAGTTTAGACACACCAAAGTCATTTAAAGATTAGTTAACTTTAAAATTAATAAATAGCTTTCTTTTTGTGGAATTATTAAGTACATAGGGTAACTGTACTCGTAATTGACAGTGTACCAATAATTGACACTTTTATTTCCAGTCACGAATAATAAGCTTTCTATTAAAAAAATGTTTCTGACTAATACTTTTTCAAACAGCGGATTAGTCAAAAACATTTTTTTAATAGAAAGCTTATTATTCGTGACAGAAAATAAAAGTGTCAAATATTGGTACACTGTCAACTACGAGTACAGTTACCCTAGTAGTTAGATTCTTACCAAATAATTTTAGTAGGTATATCTAATTGAAGTGTCTTGAATGCGGGCTTATTTGATTTCAGCTAAGTGAATGCAGACTTCGAAAGTGAAAACGTTTCCCACCCCTGTATTAAGGGGTAAAACCACTCTAGAGGCAGAAAAAAAGACCTAAATTTGATAATTTATTTTTGGAGTATGACAAACGGAATAGAATTTCTTTTCAGAGGGTTTATTTAACACATATTGAAGTACGAAAAACAATTTTTTTTATAGTCATTTTCATACAAAATGGCGGCGACAGAGCCCGTCGTCGAAAACAGCTTTTTTGAAAACACAGCCACGGGAGGAGGGATTTCTCGGCATGTATGAGCCCGGGAACAAAAAATAAAAAAAAATTATAATCTATATACAATTGGCTTTGGAAGTACGTAGGGGTATTTTTTTTAATCAATTTTTGTGGAAGTGGTGCACTTTCTAAGAAATGAATTGATTTTTTGCCCTAAACATGAGCATTAAATTGTTTATAAAAAAAAGAGTTTACATTCAATGAAAAAACGGCTACGTACTTCCAAAGAGAATATTGTTGTGAAGCTACTGTAAAAAATTCAAATCGATCCATGCAATAGTCTCCGAGAAATCCGTCCTCCCAGTTTGAAAGAAGTGGTTTCGACGACGGGCTCTGTCGCCGCCATTTTGTATGAAAATGACAATAAAAAAATTGTTTTTCGTACTTCAATATGTGTTAAATAAACCCTCTGAAAAGAAATTCTATTCCGTTTGTCATACTCCCAAAATAAATTGTCAAATTTAGGTATTTTTTTCTGCCTCTAGAGTGGTGTTACCCCTTAAACTACAAGACTGATTCAGATGAAACTCTGAAACCCTTTCTGGCTCTGTATCTATTTACCAACGCACTTCTTGTTGTAGTTTCAGTTAAATTTCCACCCATCATTCTGAATATATTATTGTACTTCATGATTCATCGCGCGTGGTTTTTCGTAGTCGAAATATAGCGTAAATTTGACGCCAATTTATTCGCTCCGTGAAAGTTAACGCCGCCGTAACGAGAAAGATCCAGTAAAAATGATCCCCCGTCTTGGCGTCACTTTGTGGGGATTAATTAAGCCGATAAGGCTCCTATCACGAGTTAGCGGGCTACTTCCTAACTTGCTTCAATCTGCAGTTTTTTCCTCACAGGAACACCTTTTGTTCGTAGCCGCCGACGCATAATGCTTCTCGATAAAAGGTGGCCCGATAAGAAATTGGTAAATTCACGCGGGATGAATGTGCCCTGTCCTGAAGTTAGATAGGTCGGCCGATTAAGGGAAACTTGTGCTAGAAGAAACTCAATTTAGATCGGCTCGCGACCCGATAGCGTTAATTCTGTTTCGGCATTTCAGCGCGAAAGTTCGCCGACTTTTTTTCAATAGAGTATTCGGCGGAACATCCAGTGTCTCCAGCTGAATATTTTAACGCGTATCGAAGCGATGCAGTTTACTTGCACATAGACATATTGTTCCAAAGTATACTCGATTCCTTTTTTCCTCAGAATTCTAAGGGAACATTTTTAATATTCATGCTTTACTTGTTAATCTCTGTGTGAAGCGTGGGAAACTTTTAGCCCCTTGGAATTTCCTTTTATCGAGTTGAAAATGTTACGTACAAGAGAGAAAATTTTGTAGCTAGAAGAAACACAGAAAGTTAGACGTTTTTCAGACTGGAAACTTGGTTTATCTTGTCCATTTTCTTTTTTTAAACTTTCGGAGCATTAAAGACGGAGAGGGGAATATTTATATTTTGGAACAATAAATTTGTTTGCTGGTTCTGTCATAATATCTTTTTCGGAAATTAATTAATCATCATCGTATACGGTGCAAATAGAAAAGCTAATATATCTAATTCTGCTATTCAATTTGGTGCCAGAAATTATTTGAAATAACATCAGATTTCTCTTGAAAAACACAAGTGTAATATTGAATGAGACACTACCGTATGAAGCACTCGTTGTTGAAAACTAAAAATTGGACTAGTAGTCTCCTGCCAGAGTCCTGACTCTTTCGCTGTTCTAAATAATTATCTCGATTATTGTAGTAATTGCAACAAAATCAATTGATCGTTGAGGACCAACGAGGAGCTGTTAGCCGCACCTGGATATCCAGCCACTGTGTCTTCCTCCCCTTCGCACAAAGTGACAGCGGCTGGTTGATTTTCTTCCAACGATAACTACACGAAGTATTGCAGTCAAACGATGTTTCTTGAAATAACACCACAAAAATACCAGACCGTCCACCTTCGCAACGTGTTGGAAATCTTAAAACCGGCGTCTACTCCGTGTCTACTGGCTCCCTTTATTTCGAATATAAATAGTGTCACGATGTTTGAATAAAACTAAACATTTGTTTTGCCCAAGTTTGCGCAAAAAGGCGACAGCGCGCCCGGGGGCTGTCCCGTAAAAAATCGAAAGATCAATGAGGAAGCTGTGTTGACATGGGTCGTGTTGCGTCAATCGGAGATCGCCATGAAATATATTCGCAAATCACCGGCGAAAATGATTCAGCGCGGGTGTATTTGGCTTTTAAACATTTATCCTGGAACGGCCAACCAATAGGGGAGACCGGGGCAAAATGAACCTCGGGGTAAAATGAGCTTTCTTAATTTATTCTTTAACAATAGAATATATTTACAAATTTTGGTGATGTAATAAATGTGTGTAATACCACAATAATAATTATGCACATTCAGACATCGAAAAATGGAAATTCGTTTAAAAAATTAAAAATGAAGTTTTAGAGGCTTCCGATTGGTTTTCTTTTCAATTTAGCTTTTTGGATAAATGAGTCTTAAATGTGTTATTTTAACTCCAATTTTTTTCTGCGTGTTTATAACAAGCTTATAAACATACATGTACACGCGTTTGAGAAAACATTAATCCTAACATTATTAAATAATTCATTTTCCATCGAGTACATATTCGGGGTAAAGTGACCGGGGTAAACTGAGCTGCAAATGGCTGCAAAGAACAGATGCGCAAGTGATGTGCGCAATAGCCTAACCTGTCAGCTGGCTAGAAAGCCACGCGGCGTGGTGGAACACAAACTAACCTCAAAAAAATTTCCATAGTTTTTGACAACCACGGTGCAAAAAAGACAGAAGCTGTCGTGCTACACACGTCATTCCAGCGCAAGGGGTTAATAATTATTAACTGTATACTTAATTAAAGGTCTTCTTTTGTTGCAGTTCACTTTACCCCGGATAGTAACTCACTTTACCCCATATACGGGGTAAAGTGGTGTGTTTTGGCTTTTTCTTTTCAAGTTGAATTTTAATATACTTTAAGTTTATTTTAAGTATTACTATTCGTCATTTATCAATAGTAATGTTCAAATTATATTATAAATCTATTTCCACACATTTTTATTGTAAAGGAAAAATTCTATTCGAAACTTCAAACTTTTTTCGTCTCACTTTGCCCCGGTCTCCCCTATTGGAATTATTTTGAAAATCGATACCGTGTAGAAAAGAAAAGTGCCAGCCTCTGTGCGCTACACAAACAGCCGGCCATGTTTATAAGATATATAATGATGTCTTCAACAAATCATTCCATCCAACACTATTATTTAATATTTGCCTTCGTTTTTTAAACTATACTTTCAGAAAAATCGAATTTTCTATCTAATTATCAACGTTCTCTGTATTCCTCGAAATTAAATGTACTTCTCTTCCATTAAGTTCTCACGGTAAAAGGTGGCAAAATTGAGAAAAAAATAATTCCACATAAGAAGAGGAATATTCGATAAACCCTCGGCAATTTAATTCCCAGCTTTCTCATGTTATTCAATCAAAAATCGTTGAATATACTCGCCCCACTTTAAACAAAGACTTGAAGAGCCTCGTTAACGTGGTCCGAGTTTCAAATTCTTCAGCCGATTGGGCCACCTCCCCTATTAATTGCAAACACCCTTTAATCTAAAATTGAAAAATAAAATCACGGAACAGATGGAAATTGATTTTCCGAAAAGCAAGGAGCACCTAAATCTCTACATTTCCAATTGACTGTTTCTCAAGAATCACTCTCCTCCCAATGAAATCGCTCTCTACGAAACATCCTGCAGCTCTGATAAGCTTAAACGACGGTCTATATGATACCTATATGATAAGCTTAAGCGAGGGTCTATATGATATCGAATTGATAGTTGAAAAAGGGAGAAGCTGGTGATTTACAATCCTCCGAAGGCTTACATTCAATATATTTCGTATCTAAAGCCACAGGAGCGAAGCCGATAGACCCTTGAACATTTCTGAGCCATGATCTCGCGCGACAAGCAGCGCTCTAAAAAAAAAAAGGGGGACAGAATGATAATTTACTGGCAAGTGAAAGTGGCCATTCTTGTGGTGGGATACAGGCAGCGTGGAAAAGGAGCCCCGGGGTTGGCTCTTACGCTAAATGGAGGTGGCTGTAAGGGGCGAGAAAAGTAAATTGAACGCGCAGGGACGTGACTGGCTGACGCGAGCTACACGTACGAGAGGCCTCTCTATGGTTTGCAAATGTATGCAGGATTTACATCCGATCCCTACGGACCGCTGACTAATCTCGCGAAACCATATCGGCCGAAGAACTGTTCGAGATATCGATTTTCGCTGTGGTCAACTGCGCCACAGAGCACCGAAGCGCGCCCCCACTGAGGGGTGAAATTCTATTGACAGAGGACACTCGATCGCGGCCCGCCTTTGGCGACAGTGTACTCGTTTGTATTAATTTGCAAGAATCCACCGAGGGCCACTGTAAAATGTAGGTACTTTCGGTTACTGAGAGTGGTGGCAAATTGTCGGACGACTGAGGGCTGTTGAACGGATCCATTGAGGGGTTAGGCCACGTTGGACGAAGCTGAATTGTAGTCATTTTCGGCAATTTTTTGCGACGGAGATAACGAAATAAATGGAGAATTCAATATGAAGACTGTTGTTGCACAACTCTTGGCGGATAAAGTTGTATTTTTTTTTCGTACAAAATGGCGGCGGTAGGGCCGTGAATTTTGGTTTTTATAAAAGTGTCAGTTGCAAAGAATATGTTCAAGGTATCGCAAAATCGGCGTACCCCTTAAGGGTGTAAGTTTTTTGCCTTTCTTTAGGGACGACGCAAAAAAAAGCTACACAGTTTTTACCGATAAGCATTATCCGCACGTATTTATTCATATCTCAGTAAGATGTAAGAAAATTTTCAGCCGTAGGGGAGAGTTGCCAATATCGTACCGGTCACCTAAATCGTACCTCATCAATTTCTCAAAAATTAATGAATATAAACGACGTCAGATGATAAACATATCAAGTAAATGGGAAATAAGAAATAGAAACAAAACCTTTCGAGCTTACACCCTATTTTGTGCGTGCTACAAACATTTAAAAAAATCAGGTATGATTGATGTAACTTTTTACCAGTTTATTTTAGCTGATAATAATCGAACAATGCAATTTTCTCCTGTATTTTTGTATTTCTCTAAAAGCGGGTTTAATGTAGAATATTTTACATTCATTTTAAGTACATATTATATTGCATTCATTATAAAGTTTAAATTAATATTTATAAATAAATTGATCATGTTTCCCAAATCGTACCAGTAGGATTTGACAACTCGTGTGTTATATAGGTTACGTACATATATCATATACGTAGTTTATTGCGGCCTGTGTGTGATTCATATACATATGTATATGTAACTATATAATAATCATTACTTTATGTTGAATAGTTTCTTCTCTATTTGTTATTGACACTATTTTTAGTGGAGGTACGATTTAGGAGACCGGTTGCCTAAATCGTACCTTTTACAGTATGTGACAAAAAGATTAATAACAAATTAATTTGTTCTGAACAAAAGGTTAAGCGTATAATAGTAGGTGCCTGAAAGATCAAGCTACAATATCCAATAGTCATTTGCGTTCAAATTCGTACCAAATATGAAATATAACCTAAAATGTCTTAAGTGGTACGATATAGGCAACCCTCCCCTAAATAATAATAATCGGTGGAGAATTATGACGAGAGCTTTCCGATAGAGTGCTGTCGAACTGTACAGAAAATCGTGGGCACCGTTTTCTCGCCCGAAACGTAGCCTCCGATTAGTCACTTAAAAGGAGCCGTGTGGGGTAGCAGAATGCCGAGTGTGCCATTTGCAGCGCAGAAATGGCGGCGCCTTTCGTCAACATGTCCCCGGCGATTACGAGCACTCGACGAAAGTAGGCGAGGGAGAGGCAAAACTTCATTGTTTTGCGATGCAAACGTGCCGCGCGAGCGCTCCTTTTTCCGCCCCCGGTCGTTTTATTTTTGACGCGCAGAAATATGAGCCCGGGTTACTGGACCCAGCGACACACACTTGAGCCATCCTCGCAAAAATTTGCCCGCTTCCGCGAGTTAAACCCGAGTTAATTTCACACACATCGAGCGGCCACGGGGGGGCCGGGCAAGGTTGATACACACAGACCCCCGGCTCGGACATCCATTTCGGTTAGAGGCTTTTACGCTTTTGTTGTGAACGCGGTGCCACGGCAAAATAGTGAAAACCGAGGCCGCTGCTATCAGGGAAAGGCGGATGGCGGCGGAGGAGGTGTACAAAAGTTTTGCGCAAATAAATCTCCGCGCGCAAGGAGGGGACAATAGAGGGCGCCGCCGCTGAAAGCGCGGTTAGGCGTGAATTATTGTTTATCTAGAACGCTTTAAGACAAAAAGAAGGCTTAAAGTGGATCAGCTGCTCTCTATTCGCAGTATTATCTTTCTTACCGTACCCTCTGAGCGCCCTGGCCGGGTGACTTCATCAGGGCGATTGCCTGTTTTTCAACTGAAGGCTGTCAGTTCGTTAGCTTCGATTACTGGCAAGATGGATTTAAAGAAGCAATAGCTGCGGTTCATTAGGGTTCTCTGATCAGAAGACACCTCCGCAGATGCATCGTGACAGGGTTCTTTAGGAAAAATGTCCCTATTCTAATAAACTGAAGCCACGACCGATAGCTGCGTGACGTGGAGTCACCAAGCATCGCCTTATATGTCGAGACTCCATCTTGGTCTTTTTTTTTATAGAGGGGAATATGCAATTACTGACGCACACATATGTTAGAAAATTAATCTATATGGGTGGAAAAGAAGACCAAGGAAACGCGCTCCAGGAAAGTTCTGGGGTAAGTGCCGTGTGGTTCATCACAGTCCTCTTACCAGAAGGCAAAACCTTCCCCACTCCGTGGCCAGATCCTCCAGGAACAGAGTCCCTATTCTTTGGCAATGCGGCGTCGGGCCGATTGCCATTTCCACAATCTCTATCTTACTCTAAACAACCAATCCTTCGACACCCAATAGCTAGGAGACCCAACGTGGTCATCCGCCGTCGCCCGTCACCGGGTCTGTTTAGTCTCGCGTACACGCAGGCTAACAAGGGGACCCCACAGCTGAGCCCCCGTGGATTTTAATAAAATTTTAGGGGATGAATCTGGAGGTCACCTGGATTACCCTCTGCTAAATATTTTATGCCAATGAGCATTATTTATAAACAATCGATATATGAGCGTTAAAAGCAATTCACTTCAAGCAAATTTCAAGAAAGTGAGTTGGGTGAGTGCGTACAGCACTTACTTCCCACCAAAACAACACGGGTTCAAATCCCGGTCATCCTAATTTTTTTTTTCCTTTCCTTCAACCCTTATTTTGAATAATTAAATTTTATACTGCTTTGTGTCATAAATATTGTAATTTTTTAACATAAATTTTATATATAAACCTGTTAAAAATACATCATTTTTTATACACATACAAACAACTGGTACATAACGACTTGTTTCAACTCGGCATGCTTGGGCGTATATATGTGCGTATTTACGTGTATATATATACAAGTTGAAACAAGTCGTTATGTACCAGTTATGTTTGTACGTGTATAAAAAATTATGTATTTTTACCATGTTTATATATAAAATTTATGTTAAAAAATTACAACATATATGACACAAAGCAGTATAAAATTTAATTATTCAAAATAAGGGTTGAAGGAAAGGAAAAAAAATTAGGGTGACCGGGATTTGAACCCGTGTTGTTTTGGTGGGAAGTAAGCGCTGTACGCACTCACCCAACTCACTTTCTTGAAATTTGCTTGAAGTGAATTGCTTTTAACTCTCATATATCGATTGTTTATAAATAATGCTCATTGGCATAAAATATTTAGCAGAGGGTAATCCAGGTGACCTCCAGATTCATCCCCTAAAATTTTATTAAAATTCACGGGGGCTCAGCTGTGGGGTCCCCTTGTAAGTCCCTGCCATAAAATCCTTGAAGGCAAGTCAGCATGGGGCCATCCGCCCTCGACCTCACCCTTAAATTTGGTGACGCTAACACATAAATGCTTTGAAAGCAAAATTTCATCGGGCTATTTCTACCTAAGACATTTTCAAAACACGGTGTCACTGTCAAGTTTAGTAGACAGGTATTTGTTATTTATATATTTGTGGCTTCCTCTCCACAGTAGTGGGTTACTAGATTATCACTTTAATGATTCTTAAAGAGGAGACAATAATTCTTTTAGAGAAGCAGGGTTGTGAACGACACTTCAATGTTAACTCATAGACTTCTTAATTTCAGTCCAGCAGTTTCGAGGCAATTTAAAAGTACCTAGATAATTATTAAAGGCAACAGCTCTCGGTGTCCCAGTTGGCAGTCAGCGAAGGTGCAGGTAGTGGTCTTAATGCTAAGTACTATTAAATTTGACATTTACAAATGAAGACTTTACTTTCCAGTTTAATTAAGAAATTATATACCTACACCGATTGGTCGCCCTATTTCTAAAACACTGTGCAGTTTCTTCAACACGACGTTACTCCGAGCGGTTGATTATTTCTTAGAAGGGAAGAAAGAATGTACCATCGCCCGACTGAATGCGCCTGGGATCTCGGGTTTGCGCTCAAGTGTAATCCGTTGCAAAGTCTTCTTCGCTAATATAGACAGTAGCAAGAAGAGTGAGCCGACATCGAGAAACGCTTGTTTGCTTGTAGCGCACGAGTTACTCGAATTGAGAGTGCCTGGCTCTTTGAGAGCGTGTATGGAAGGAAATGGATGCAAGAGTTGTAAAGGATAGACAAACATGCAAACAGGGTCGTTTAATTAATACATAAACCTTAATTTGGCGTATCAATATTGGCCCGCGCCGGTCGAGATTAATTCGGCGATTCTGTCGAAACGAGATTTTATTGTGTTACAAAAGCAATTAGACTTGACTAGCACGGTTTACTAGTTCTTATGGGCTTCTTAAGTCATTGAGGCGTGTTTTCCGCGACGTTTCTTTAAAGAAGTGAAAGAAACGGGACAGCAGATTTTAATATTTTAATGCCATTCGTTATCTTCTACTGATAGTTCGAGCAATTAATTTATATATTTTTCTGACACCCTTCGTCATGATATTAACATATTAAATGCCATTTTGGATTTTACGGTTCTTTATGGCTCTTCGACAACTAAAAGCAGTTGAGGTTCTAGTCAATTTTTCGTAGTTTAACCTTTCTTTCTCACCTGTTGTATTTCAACGTCTAAGCAAGACATATATGTATGTGTCTTTCTTTGATGAGAGTTTCACTTGAGCTTGAGATAAATATCGTGGGTCGTCAGTGACCCATGTGGCAACGACAATAGTAATTTCTCACGCGAGTTTCGTTATTTTTGTTTATTCTTTATCGCGTTATCGATAGGCTGATGAATTCTCCAACAGAGTTTATAAAAAATTTAAACGATTTGTATTCATCAGGATTTTTCAATTTAATATAAATATTTCATATTGGAGGATGGTGTGCATACTCATACAGTGGTTAATATTACAGAAAGATTCCTAGAATATTTCTACAATATTCCGACAATATTACCGTGCAATGTTGAATTGAAAATATTTCGGAAACATTCCAGTAATAGGTATTGTAAATAGAAAACTTTATGCCTGTAAGTTTAATATTTCAACCATTACATATTTTTAATTCATACAATAAACAAAAATCACAAAATTCAGGAAAAGTTTTTAACGAAACTCGACGTGTTGCTTTTAAAAATTTTAACCAATCTCCATGATATCCAGTGATCCTTTAATTCCTTAAATCCCATATTTCATTAATTTTTAATAAGCTTCCGTCAACATCAATCCATAAATCCAGCAGACGCGTGTATTATTTTACATTCTATTTTCAATATTGCTGCCTGCTTGACGCTTTGTCGCGTATCCCGTCACGAGTCCCCCTCCATATATCAGAGATGCATCTGAATAAAACACGGCCATCGCGTTTCAAGCAGTAAACTACTCAATTTTGGCGCCACTGTTTTTACCGTTCAGCGAATTGAAAGCGCGCAAGCTATTGTTCCATTCGTACGGCGCGCGGCGCTGTGACAACATTATTGAAATGAGGATAAAGCCACGACTAAATAACTGAAATCGTAATAATTGGAAAGTTGCTTTGTTTTCGATTACACGCCTCGCTCAAGCGAAGTGTGAAATGAGATGCATTTTCCCACCTGCCTCCTCTTCTCCAAACATTCAATCACACTGTTCAATCTGTAAACTTACGTATTAATTGGGTCAGTTCTCGACCAGAAACAATTGTATTCCTCTGAAAAATAGGTTCCTAATAATGGCCGCACGGGGATCGACTCAATAAGAAAATCTTCCTCGCATATTAATGGGAAACTTTTTCGCTGCAAATTATATGCACCTCAAAGTTGCCTTGGTACTTTTTATCCGCGAATCTTAACAAAACACGAGCAGTGCCCGGTATTACTTTTTAATTAAATATTATTAGATTTTTTTACGCAAGGACTTTGTGCATACGCTTCGACAGGAGTCCTCCGAAGTTCTGTTTTAAGCAATTGCAATTTATCGCGACTTGTGTTTAACATTTTTCGTTTATAATTTTTATCTCAAACAGTAATGATTGAATAAAAAAAACCGTAAATAGAAAAAGTGTGTGTCGCGACGGGCTTTGCAACACTGTATTTTTTAAAATCCAATACTCCCGCGCATTTTCGAGCGCCGGCTCCCTTATCGCGCCTAGCGCTTCATTTATTAAATTGCTGCGAGGAATTAATACGTCATCTCCGAGGCAGAAGGATTTTTGAGCGACGACTAAACTCGCCTCCTCCATTTAACGGATTAAATGATTACACAGAACGTTCGCGATGGGGCGTGCCTAACTCTTTTCTCATCGAGCACCTTCTGTATACTTATCGGGATCATTAATATCACCCTCCGCGTTTAAACAGAGCCATGTGTCTCTTAACGTACAGAATCGCAGTCAACACTTGGTAGAGTTCGACGACCATAATCACTCAAGGTCCGCCAAGGTCCGCGATGACTGTGCGACTCGCGAAAAGCCTCTGATTACGTTTGGGGATAAAAGAGAAGCAGCTCAAGATTGATAGCGCGGTGGGTTTAAAACTATTGTTAAGTAATTTCTGTGCCGTGTCAGAGGATTAAAGGCCAGGCGGTGCTAAGTGTTGGTGGCTGAATTCATTTGCTCTTTCCCCGGTACGTTAGCCGGTCCCAAGCGGTGGCTTGTTGTGGTAATGTTCGTATTCCGCCGGCATTATCATTAGGATTCAGCCGAGCAATCATCGTTAACGTTCGCAAATAAGCTCGGTGAATTAGGAATATTTATTCGCTGCCTGAATGGCCGGGCATTTCGTATACAGCTTTGCCCCGCTGAATGGATTCGCCGCGCGTGGTCTTTAATCGCGACTCCATTTTTAACATGCGCGGCAAGTCATGTGGCGTGTTATTATAAATCACGTTTCGTGTCCGCGTAATGGCGCGGAGGCAGAAAATCGACTGACAAGCCTCCCCTTACGTGCCAGCATACTTTCGAGGAAAGTTCGCCCAGAATATTTCCGCAGGCTTGAGCCCGGCAACGACGAAACTCAATACGCAACAGTGGAAAATGATGTTTCAGTGGAGCGTCGCGTAGGGGCGGTTGTTGCGACGGGGTGGGTACCTCGGTGCAGGTTCTTTGTTTGGTCATTAAGTCTCCTATCGCGGTGATAACGACGGAGCAGATAGAACACTTTTCTTCGAGGGCTTTTGCTGTTCGGGGTGCTAAGACACCCTTCACTGCGTCAAGTTTCGAGAGTGTGTTTAGAGGTAGCGGAGAAATTAACGGGAGGGGCAGATAACCTGCCACGAGATTTAATTAATCAAAGTAAGTGGTGGAAAAAATTGCGGGGGAGGTTCGCAATAGAGCGTCGAAGGGAATTGGAACTACGACCGATTAAAATGATTTTAAACTGGGGTACGATTCGGCCTGAATTGGAACTGAATTGCATCTAATATTTACACTGACGTTGCCTTTGGCAAGCGATTATGCAGCTTTTTAAGGGGAGGTTCTGGTCTAAATGTCGATTTTTTTTTATTTAATTTTTCGAATGTTCAACCTTTTAGGAAAACGTGTTTAAAAGGATTTGTTGAAATTCGTAAAATTCACGAAGTTATAGGCATTTGAGTAGCGGCAAATGCATGGGTCACGACCGGTCACTCGGCGCTCACGTAAAACTTCAAACGCGTTTTTCTCGAGACAGTGTTCTCAAAACGGTGGGACCTGTATCTTCAAAAGTTATTATCCGATACGACTGAAACTTTTTTTATTTTGAAGAATATACTTCTGGCTAGGGGGGGAACTAAAAAAATTACAAAAAGTTGAAAATTTATAATTTTTAAAGGCGTTGAAATGACGGAAAATACAGTGAAAAGTGATTTCAAGCTTGAAGTGTCGTTATTTTCTAAAAAAAATGTAATTTTTGTAATTTTTTTTTAGTTCCCCCCCCTAGAAAAGAGAATAATCTTCAAAATAAAAAAGGTTTCAGTCGAATCGGATAATAACTTTTAGAGATACAGGTCCCACCGATTTGGATCAATTTTTTGACGCCTTAACTTTAACGACTCCCCAGGGCTGTTTGCACTGATTAATTATAAAACAAAAAATATATTTCTATAACATAAGACATCCTTAATACAATGCAACAAGTCCCATTAAATTATATATAGTAGTTTTCCTTTAATTAATTCCTAAATATCACCTATTTTTTGGGGCTCTAGACCAGAACCTCCCCTTAAGGGTTCCTTGAAGTGGGAAAATAATGTTTAGAAAATTCAAGTTAGGGGAGACCGGGTATGGTTGTCTCATTTTCCTATTTTGATTTTTTTATGGGTCATAGCTGCAGGGAAGTTGATTCAAACTTAGATTAATATAAACTACATACGTCCGACTTTATAAAAAAAAATTGGTCCTGTGGATTTTGTCAACCAAATTAGGAGATAATTCACATTATTTGCAGGAACTATTTTGTGACAACATACCCCGAGGCCGGGTTGGTTGTCACAGTATCTGGGGTTGATTGTCACACATTTGGATAGCTAAGTTTATGAATAAAAAGTCGATTCAATTAAGAAACTAATATCAATTCCTGGGACACCTCACCTCTGGACGTCTTCTTCTTATAAGTTTGCGGCATTATTATTGAGAACTGTTGCCAAACAAACAAGAAAATAATATCACATGATAGGTACAGCAAGTTACAGCGGGATCAGCTGTCACATGCGGCAAATACGTAACCCCAAATGTTCTGTGACAACTTACCCCAAATGTTCTGTGACAACTTGCCCCAAACCGTTAAACAATTTCACCTCTCTATTCATGTATTAAAAAGTTTAAAAAATGCAAAAAAATCATTACAATAAGTTAGAAAAAACTCTTAACTACGAGAATAATGCAACAATGTTATAGTCAATACTAAGGAACAACCTATACTTACTTGATAGACAATACGGCATAATTTACTTCGAGCGCACGAAAAGAAAGAATGACACATCGTGTCTCCATGCGACTCCACAACGACTTGTGTGATGGGGGAGGAGGCGACGATACACAGTGGTTCCAAATCGCAAAAAAGCGGCAAAACCCTCAAAACGTACTTTAATCTTGTCAGAAATTGGTGGTCGGGGGTTTTTGGGGTCGCTGATTACGAATCTGAACTTCAAATTTTTGAAAACAAAATGGCGAATCCAATATGACGGACGTGTATATTAAAAAATTGATAGGTCTGCACGAAAATTGGTATCCTACTGTTCTTCGGGTCGCTGATTACGAATATCTTGTCCAAAATGCAAATTTCAATATCGCAGACCTAATAGCATTGGCATAAACCTTTTTTTTAAATTCATTTTTGCGGAAATTGTGATAATTTCCCAATATTCGCCTAAAATTATATAATCAAAAAGTCGAATTTAGTATGGCGATCTTAATTTTAAAACATTCTTGAAATTAATTACTGTGAAAAATTTTTTTTTTTTATGAGAAATGCGGCATTCCTACGTTTATAGATGATTGCATAGTTCAAATATGTGGTTGAAAATAGTAATAAACAAAGTTGGAATTATAAATGCTGTTTGAAATGAACAGGGTTCGTTCACGTAGAGCGTAGATAGATACTAATAGGCATTTTAAATGCGGATATCTTAAAAAAGCGCAAATATGCGCAAGATTTTTCAATTGGATATCATACTTCACATGTTACTTTACGTCAAGAAACCTTTAACTGTGTGAAGTTCCGTGAATAAAGTAACTATTTTCCTTCCGTTGTGCTAAAATATGAGTAGGATTTAGGACATCTTGAGAAGGGAAATACAAGAGTAAGTTCAAAGATATTTTGCATTATTCATGTGCAAAATGTATGTTTATAACACGTATCTTAATGGTAAAATGTGTTACATATGAATTTTTTAAAAATAAACTTTGCCTGATACATTAAACATGCGAGCGTTTTCAAGCCATCTAAGAAGTACGAAATTTCGTCAACTTTGACAGCCTATATCTCATTAACCAACCACTATATTTTAAATTTTCAAGCGGCATTTGTTGCACTGATGTATATATATTAAGGGGAGGTTCTGGTCTAGAGCCCCAAAAAATAGGTGATATTTAGGAATTAATTAAAGGAAAACTACTATATATAATTTAATGGGACTTGTTGCATTGTATTAAGGATGTCTTATGTTATAGAAATATATTTTTTGTTTTATAATTAATCAGTGCAAACAGCCCTGGGGAGTCGTTAAAGTTAAGGCGTCAAAAAATTGATCCAAATCGGTGGGACCTGTATCTCTAAAAGTTATTATCCGATTCGACTGAAACCTTTTTTATTTTGAAGATTATTCTCTTTTCTAGGGGGGGGAACTAAAAAAAAATTACAAAAATTACATTTTTTTTAGAAAATAACGACACTTCACGTTTGAAATCACTTTTCCCTGTATTTTTCGTCCTTTCAACGCCTTTAAAAATTATAAATTTTCAACTTTTTGTAATTTTTTTTAGTTCCCCCCCTAGCCAGAAGTATATTCTTCAAAATAAAAAAAGTTTCAGTCGTATCGGATAATAACTTTTGAAGATACAGGTCCCACCGTTTTGAAAACACTGTTTCGAGAAAAACGCGTTTGAAGTTTTACGTGAGCGCCGAGTGGCCGGTCGTGACCCATGCATTTGCCGCTACTCAAATGCCTATAACTTCGTGAATTTTACGAATTTCAACAAATCCTTTTAAACACGTTTTCCTAAAAGGTTGAACATTCGAAAAATGAAATAAAAAAAAAATCGACATTTAGACCAGAACCTCCCCTTAAATGTACCATACTATCGACAAGCTGCTATTCACTTCAGAAATTGACTTTTGGCCAGCTTTTCGGGAAAAGGCACCACTGTGCGATATGTTTACGCATCGCCATGGATTATTAGTACATTCCTATTGTTTATAGTTTCTTTATTATAGTGCTTGTGACAACCTATCCGTGTGACAGCCATACCCGGTCTCCCCTACACTTAATTCTGTTTCTACACGATTTTTTTTATTTAACACGGCGCAGAAGAAAATAAATTATCCTTCTGCACGATTTCTTTTGATCTAAAACGGTTCGACAAATTTGTCTTTTTAAAAACTTTCACCTAATTTTAATTTTAAGAAAGAAAATCCCACTTATTTTCAACTAAAAATATTCTTAGAATTTGCATTTAAGCTTCACACTCGCAAGTACTTTTTCTTATGCACGGCATTTTTTTTTACACGGATTACCATACGTCCCTTGAGCACAACTCAGGAGGCTGAGAAAGAAGGGACAGTATCCACTACTTGAACTATAGAAGGGTCTAAGAAGGCAGTGCTTGGAGGATGCAGGAATCAGATGGTGCAAAAGGAAAAGGTTTAGGGGCATTCGTTTCAGAGGAAAGTTGAGCCTGGCATACATGAGTATATCATACCATGACGAACCAATTAGTAGCCTGCAGAAGTCTAGTAGTCTACCAGCGCATCGCAAACTGACAACCGATAGAGTTTCCCCCAGGTATATGATTTCGAATATCGAACTTCCTCGATAATCACATTAGAGACGATACCGGGTTTGCTGAAAAGCTGGATCTGGTGGTTCAAATACTGTTCCGCGACAGTTTCAGACCCTCAATGGCTTTCCTGATTTCTCTCGCTGCTTATGAAAAACAGAAGAACAAAAAGGAAGTGAAAGACACGTTCAGGAGGGTAGTTCGGTCACCCGAAAATTCTGATCTTCTTTCAACTTTGCGGATTTGTAGGGGACTTCGATAGAAGTATCAGGCGATTCTTCTTTTCTGCTACTTTTTGGTTCTTCGGGGTGGAAATAACCCTTAAAGGTTTATTGTAACAGGAACATGATTTATGAAGAATATTAATGAAAACTCGAATTTTTCGCAATAGTCGCCTATGATGTGGCGCAATTTTTGTTTAGATCGTGTTTTTCATTTTTTTAGAGAAACTAGGCGGAATGTGTTTTTTATCTCCAACTTGGAGCACTGATTTCACCCTCTAAACATGAATATTAGTCGACATAAAAAAATACGCGTGGAATATTTTTCAATATTCTACTTCTGTGCTGAATTTCATTAAAATCGGCGATTGCCCATTGGGTAATGTTTCTTGTTACATACAGTGGGCACGATACGACTTTGCTGCGAGTAAATCAACAGGCATCTCTACAGTTTAATAAATTTGAAACTTCCTGATAAAAATGTGGAAGAATAAGGTTGTCCTCCTTCTTAGTTTTTTCTTAATTTAATAAAATTTCCATTTCGGTATCCGGATTCAAACTGCTAGTTTACAGCGACGGAACGAAGACACGGCCAGTGCGAGTAGAATCTCCTTGTTCGTGGACAGCCGTAGGCAGTTACCATAGTCAGACAAGCCGCACCCCTACATGCGCGTACTAAATTACGTCCCATGAAACTACAAAGTCGTTTCTATGGAAAACAAGCCTGATGTAAAAAAATTATTCCAAAACTCCTTGTTTCTGTACAATACTGGAAATCTTTATTGTATCACCCTAGGAAACAATCTAGGATCAAATAAAAGCTACTTTAACCTTAGATTATTTGACGAATGAAGTTAATCTTTTTACTCGACACGTGACGAATAATTTTTGTAACTTTCGCTCGTCATCCGAGATTCTATTTGAATAAAAATTTTGACCCATCTCTGGTTCACTTGCAACACAAATCTGGCAACGCCCTGTATTTGCTATAAATCATCCCGCTTCAACATTGGTAGAGATTAAAACCCAATTAAGAATCGACAATATTTTGTTCGCGCACCAGGCTAATCTCGCAATCGATCCAATCACTTTCTTCCTCGCACCTTTATACCGAAATTAACGAATCACATCCAGTGCCGCATACGTCGAATAAAATACGATCTACAGCCTCTTATGGAAGGGAACGAGAAACGGGCGTAAACACCTCTAAAGGTGCAATCGAGGAAAAGTGAGTTATCCCGTTACGTATTTATTCGTTACATAATAACGAAACCCGCGACCATAGCGCCGGCCTTCGGAAACATCGATACAACCACTGTGCCGAAGGGAAGTAACAAAGAAACCGGATCGTGCAATTTCATCGCGCTTTGAAATACGAGTGAAGTGTGCGACGCCGGTTAACGCTGTTATTAAAAGTACGTTACAAGTCGGGGGTGGTTTCCCCTTTCGAGAGCTGCGCTACTCAGGCCGGTCGTTTTCATAGATTTCCACGGCGCAATAAGCAGGATTTCAAACTGAATTTACGCGGGGAAATAACGCTCGCGTCACCTTGTTTCCGCGACGAGCTCTTGGATTGTGCAGTGCATTTGCTGCGGATAGTGCTGAACTGCTTTGAAATTCAGAGAGCAGATATATCGTGCACTAATTCTCAACGATATTGTGATCCTCTTTTTATTTATAACGGGTACAGCTTGATATATATATATATTGTTGTTACTCTGAATATCTGTGGGCCGAGCTTCCGTGCAATTTACAAGGGAAGATCCGGAAATTCCAAAAATTCTGAAGCTAAGCTTTGTGAATATGTAGGGGATTTCCTCCTGATTACAGCGCAATTTTTGTTGGCTGCCCAAATTCACTCCGAGGGGGTGGAATTGACTCCTGAAAATCCGGTTATTTTCCGATTTTGAGTTATAACTCGTGAACTGGAAAATAATTTTTTTACCAAATGATTGATCTAATTAAACGAAGTAACGTTTGTCTTGAAACTTTTTTCTATCCCTTACAGTTCGCGAGTTATGACACAAAATCGGAAAACAGCCGAATTTTCAGGGGTTAATTTCACCCCCTTCGAGTGAATTTGGGCGGCAAACAAAAATTGCGTTGTAACCAGGAGGAAATCCCCTACATATTCACGAAGCTTCAGAATTTTTTGAATCTTCGGATTCGGAGTCTTCCCTTGTTAGTTGGGATTAGTTATATAGAAAGCTGCCAACCCTCAATGATGGTGAAACTTACAAGGGAAGTTCGGATACCCGAATATTCCGATTTTTTTAAACTCCGCAGGTTTGTAGAGGACTTCAATAAAAGTATCGGGCAATTTTAATTTCTGCCCATTTTCTGTTCTTCGGGGTGAAAACGCCCCCAAAAGTTAACGACCGTCTTCCCATTTTTCAGTATACCTTGAAAACTATGGCAGATATTAAAAAATTGTTACAAAGAAAATTTAATGGTTTTTTCTGCTGTACAAAACGATGCAATCGAATTGTTTACAAAATTTGTGGAGACCTTTTTCCTGTTTAAACCAAGAATTTTAAACAATCTTCAGCTTTCTAAATACACCTGCAGGAAAGTAGGAAATCGCGTATTAACCTTTAAGGGACGTTTCCACCCTGAAGAACCGAAAATGGGTACAAACGAAAAATTGCCCGACACTTTTACGTATAGAAAAGATCGAAAAATTCGAGTAAGCGAACTTCCCTTGCCACCGCCACACAGTGGGGCAAAGTGACAAAGTTTGTGTCAAAATCAAAGAACTTTTGATAGAAATGAGATAGAGCGATGATTTTTTTGTAGGTTAAAGCTGAAACATTGCAGAATAAGGGAAAATTGCCGAGATTATGGTACGAGCGTTTTTTCACTGTGAAAATCTGTGTTAAACTTGAAATTTTTCAACAAAATTGTGATTAATCCAGTACCATGCACGGTAGGATTTTTTTCTTGACATGTTGTACCTCATTTCCTGTAGATTGTGTCACGCTGATTTCAAATCCGTTCGCAAAATTTGTCTACTACCTCAGGATTTTGAAAAAAATCGATTTATGTGAAAGACTAATGAAATCATATTTTTTTCGTTGAAATGATTTGATAACCCAGTGGTTTGAAGGTATATTGTATTCCCATATATGGAACACAATCAAAATAAGAATAATGAAGTATTTGAATGTTTTTAGTTACTTACAAAGCACTTCACATCTCGTGATCACTTGACGTATCGCTGTCCTGGTCACTGGCACTCTCTGTAGGCTGTGTGTGGCTGCAATGTAATTTAAATTAGATATCTATTTTCCATAATTATATTTTCATTTACACATGAAGTAAGGTAAGTATTTAATCTTTTTAACTTACTTCTCATC
The DNA here is from genome assembly GCA_946251845.1 of Andrena fulva. Classification (NCBI taxonomy): domain Eukaryota; kingdom Metazoa; phylum Arthropoda; class Insecta; order Hymenoptera; family Andrenidae; genus Andrena; species Andrena fulva. The sequence continues at coordinate 49,984,345 of OX276329.1, read as the reverse complement.
AACGAATTTTTTAATTTCTGGTGATACATTATTTTGTTTGTACAACTTTATTCGATTTTTTATTAATATAATTGAAATTTTCGGGTCCGTTAAGTATATTGCTCGATTAAAAACGTCTAACATTCTATTCCTTCGACTATTTTGTCGTGAATGCAGCAACATATTTTTCGTATACAGTTTATGCCAGGATTCATTTGCATCTTCTGAATAGTACGCTATTGGTAGTGGAAACTGTCTTGCTACTTAACCGACCCGAAAATTTCAATTATAGGGGAGACCGGGGATAGTTTGGACACGGGGATACATTGGACAGTTTGAAAATTGCCTCCATAGTGTCATGATGATTGCAATTTTTTTGTAGTTTGTGCCTATATGCACACCAAATCAACTGATATTCAATATAGCGTGTTGCATTCACGAATGACAAGGAATTTCACACTTTTCAATTCTTGTATGTTACTGTATAATATTTTCATCTACTTTTTGTTGTGATTGGGATACTTCATTATGGAAAAATTTTATTGTAACTTTTTTTAGGCATTGCTGAATATGTTTAGAATAAAGTAATGCTATGCAAAAATCAAAGTATCCTTTTTGAGGAAAGGCACGAATAATTTTGTTTTGATATGATATGAGGGGTTATATTGGACAGATAACACGTAGGGTAGGCTTGAATGACTGGGATTCTTAGGGGTCCCAGTGCTGCCACTGGCCCAAAAGGCCACTTATTTCGGCCTATGAATACGAGCTTGCACCGCACACTACTACATACACTCTTACAGTTTTTCTTATCCGATTTACACCCGCGGTATCATTGGCTTCGAGTTCCCCTTTCGCGCGGCTCTGGAAAACACCATGGAGGTCGGGCTCCTTAATGGCCCAACAGGCTATTTGTCATTTTAAATAAATTATATATTCATTGGATTATTCATTATCATTTCTTTCCATCTGTCCAAACTATCCCCGTACTATGTCCAATGTAACCCCACCAATGGGGATACTTTGGACAATATGCATCTCTGAACTTTTTTCATCTCAAAGTAATACTAGGGAATGTAAGGCCCGTTTCTCAGGTTCAAATGAATAGCGCACATTCTGAGCTATCGAATGGTGTACAATTTATAGCCGTAAGGCATCTTACAGGCCCGCTAAAGACTATTAATCAAAAATTGTCCAAACTATCCCCGGTCTCCCTATTAATAAAAAAATCGATTAAAGTTGTACAAACAAAATATTGTATCACCAGAAATTAAAAAATTCGTTGATGAGAAGTAAGTTAAAAAGATTAAATACTTACCTTACTTCATGTGTAAATGAAAATATAATTATGGGAAATAGATATAAAATTTAAATTACATTGCAGCCACACACAGCATACAGAGAGTGCCAGTGACCAGGAAAGCGATACGTCAAGTGATCACGAGATGTGAAGTGCTTTGAATGTAACTAAAAACATTCAAATACTTCATTATTCTTATTTTGATTGTGTTCCATATATGGGAATACAATATACCTTCAAACCAGTGGGTTATCAAATCATTTCAACGAAAAAAATATGATTTCATTAGTCTTTCACATAAATCGATTTTTTTCAAAATCTTGAGGTAGTAGACAAATTTTGCGAACGGATTTGAAATCAGCGTGACAAAATCTACAGGAAATGAGGTACAACATGTCAAGGAAAAATCCTACCGTGCATGGTATTGGATTAATCACAGTTTTGTTGAAAAATTACAAGTTTAACACAGATTTTCGCAGTGAAAACACGTTCGTACCATAATCTCGGCAATTTTCCCTTATTCTGCAATGTTTCAGCTTTAACTTACAAAAAAAATCATCGCTCTATCTCATTTCTATCAAAAGTTCTTTGATTTTGACACAAACTTTGTCACTTTGCCCCACTGTGCGCCGGACTAAAGTATTAAAACTTAATTTGCTCGATAAAGCTGCTTTGTGACATTCCCTGCTCCCCCCCTTGCCCTTCCAATTATTTATACGACAAACTTCAAACTCCATCAGATCGTTACAAACGAAGCCAATGAAACTAATGATTTGCGACAGCGAATTTTCACCCGAACCGCTGTCGCAAAACTCCCTTTGCCGTGTTGTTTTGCGCGTGCCGGTGCTTTGATGTTAATTGTTCGGGGGTTCAGTGGACAACTATTGGCTCTGCAACGCGGCAACTATAAATAACGTTGCCCGTCCCGCTCCGCCCGGTTCCCTTCGTTTGTACATTCGCGAATTTTGTAGAGGGGACGGTCGTTTTGCTTCGTTGTTGCTGGGACGCGTTAAATCAAACGTGATTTAATGCCCGATCAATTAGCCTGTCGAATTTACTGCGACGATACGTCGGTTATTGATATCGCCTCAGGCTCTGTGCTTCCTAGGAGGATGGAATTACTGGATCCTATTACTTCGTGGCGATGCATCATACCCGTCGACTTAGGTGCACCGACGTAAGCAGATTTTATATGAATGCGGAGATACGCGTTCCGATTGCAGTTTCGGACCGAGCATCGCGATTGTTGCTCCGCTACTCCCCACATTTCATAGTTTTCTGATCCCCGATCGACTCACGATTGGAACGCTGCGCAATTTTATTATCGCGCGAACGAAACGTATCCTTTCCTTTGCGTTTAAATTTCAACCCTCGAAGGGCCCGCGTAACCAGCGACACTTTTTTTTTTAATGTTTATTTAAATATATCCGTCGGTCGCGAGACATGCAATTAGAGAATCCTTGGCATCGGGGTATAGCTTTAAAATGCCCGGCAAAGAGTAAGTCAGAAGTTATTCCCATCCCGTGGTCAGATTCAATTAGAGTTTCCGAACTATTGGAGCAACTTAAGGCGGAGTCACGTGTCTCCGGTTCATTAATTTCGTGGGAAGCTTCGAGAGCGGAACGTGGAATTATTATTTATTATTTCGAACAGATGATCGATTGCCAACGGCAAACTTCGTATTTTTTTATTTGCGTTGAATTGTGCGCTGGCTTAAATACAACGACGTGTTTCGGGAGCGTTGCGAATCGACACCGATTTTCTACACGGACACTTTTGAGATTTGATGTTGGTGAGGGGTTATTTAATTCGAGTGGGGTGTTTCGGTTGCAGGCGTAGAAACAAAATTCGCCGGCTCCAGCTGCAACGACCTGGTAACTTCTGACGGGGCAGGCTCCACGATAATCAGCGGACATTTTGATCAGAGAATCAGATTTTGGGATACCAGAGCCGAATCCAGCTCGAATGACATTCTGTTGGAGGGGAAGGTCACGTCGCTTGATTTATCTCGTGGTGAGTTTTGTGTACTAGTAATTATTATTTACACATCGGTGGGTGTTTTTAGTGCGCAAATTTTCTATGTTCATTTTCAGCGTTTTCGGGGAAAACATTTTTAGGGACGTACAACGAAGGAAAATACTGTTTCTCATTTTTCTATCAACTCAAATTTCATAAAAAGTGGACGTGCAATATTTGTGCACTGAGCCATCGATGTGTCACGGTTAAAATTTGTATTGCATTATTGTACACACCTGGTGATTGCAACGTAATATAAAATCGAGGCATTTGGTGGTCCTTGGTATATTATATATACAACATATAAAAAGGGTACATATGCCAATGTGCCCCTTTTCCAAATGCCTCAATTCATAGATCTGTAAACGATTCGTAGAACCACCGCATTTCTTCATATTTTTAACCCTTCATCGCGTTATTAACTTGTTCTGTATGCACAGTTAAAAATCCCTTTATTGTTAGAAAATGTCACAAAACGTGACTTTCGAGTTTAATACGCGATGGTGAAAGGTTTCCTCGCCACCTAGAGGTGAATAAAGCATACATACCTAATTAATTAAAGAGTCTCAGAAAATTGATTCTTCTAATGATCTATCTAATGATTCAATTTAGAAACAGTGCATATTGCAGAAGGTGGAAAAAACTGGTGTGAAAAGTTGCAATGCCATTTTCCATTATCGCCTCGTCCTGCCCACCAAACACCACGTTTTTCTTTTATCGAAACAGCTGGCGCAACCATCGAAATTGCGTAACGCAGCCTGCATAAAGATAAATGGCAGCTGAATTCGAGTTCATTGTCGGCGATGATAACAGTGTTACCATAAGCCACGCGAAACGGTCAAGCAGATTTATTTCTAATTTTTCATTTATGCTTCTATAGAGGGCGAATTACTTGCCAATTAGAGCATCCATCGCAGGATGCCGCGTGCACGGCCATCAAAGCGACAATTCCGGATGCTCTTCACGTACTATTTGCAGCATTTGGCCCGCGTTTATATACTCGTTGCGTTTCAATTAGATTCGAAAGCCAGGATCTCGTTGGGTATTTGAAAAGATGGATCATAAGTCATTCAAACGCGCATCGCGTAGTTGATCGAACAGAGGCACGCGTTCGGCTCATGAGCGTAATTTATGTGGACGAAGTAATATTTCGAGCAGCCTGCGCTCTCTTCATTGTTGGGCGCATCGCAGAGATAACCGTCACTCCGCTGATATCTCAAAGCGATATTTCACCTACAAGTTACGCTGCCATTTCTACCGCCGAGTTCTTTCGGATAGGCACGCATAATTCCAGGGAATTTCATTAACCCCTACAGCACACTTCGTTGCGGGAACGTTGCATAACCGTTGCTGCACATTGCAATGTTGCCGTTTGGTTGCAGGTTGCATTGCAATTTTACTGCAACATTGTGGAGACATTGCCGTGGAATATTGCAATGGGCACGTCTGTGCAATGTTTCGGGAATATTGCGCACACATTGCCGCGGAATATTGCAATGGCCACATCTGTGCAATGTTTCGGGAATATTGCGCACACATTGCCGTGCAATGTTTCGGGAATATTGCGCACACATTGCCGTGCAATACTGCAATGGCCACGTCTGTGCAATGTTTCGGGAACATTGCGCACACAATGCTCGCGGAATATTGCACACATATTGGCGTACAATACTCGTGGAATATTGCGCACGCATTACCGTGGAATATTGCGCATATATTGCGGTACAACCCGCGTGGAGCGTTCCTGCAACGTCAACCACAAAATACGGTGTTACGTTGCACTCGCAACGTTCCGCACCAGGGTTTGGCGGTAATCCCGTGCGCCCGTATCAGGAATAGCGGTGGGGGAACTCCACGCATGCGCGCGATGACGCGGTGACGTCAAACCAATCCAAGCGCGATGACGCGGTGACGTCAAGCCAATCCAAGCGCGATGACGCGGTGACGTCAAACCAATCCAAGCGGGAAACGGAACGGCGCCACCGTCAAGATGGGAAACGAAACGGCGCCACCGTGACGTTTCGTTTCTTGGCGTTGATTGGTTTGACGTCACCGCGTCATCGCGCGCATGCGTGGAGTTCCCCCACCGCTATTCCTGATACAGGCGCACGGGATTTCAGCCAAATCCTGTTCCGCACAGACACGGTATATACCGTTATTTTTATTTTTGGCCCTACTGCCCGAAACGTTGCGGGACCATTGCTGTGAAATCTCCGAAACGTTGCACGACCATTGCTGTAAAATTCCGAAACAATGTTGCAGAAATATCTCCCGCAATGTTGCACTGGAACGGACATAGCAATTTACTCGTAACGTTTCACCGCAACATAACCGAGCCATTCCTGCAACGAAGTGCGCTGCAGGGGAATCTCGATAACGGTGGAATAGAGACGCGAACGAAACGATACCCCGACGACTGTAAAATTCTGCTCGATTACGTCATACCGGTCTAATGCTTTTCCTTTATCATTCGCCGCGATACATTATGTATACTTCCATTAAAGTATAATACACCCGTTCCCTGGTAAATGTGCTCGCCGGGATTCGGAACGAAGCATTTCACGGACGCCTCGTGCCCCATAAGATTTATACGCCCTGGAAAAGAATTACTTACTTAGCGGGATTCGTTTCGATGCATTTCAAGCGCGCATCATTTTATTCTTTCTACTTCTTTTTTTTTCTCTTCCCCCTCGCTGTCGCTGTTCAAATAACGGAAACTCGCGGAAAGTTCCTCGCAACGTGATCGGAATGCAATCGGGCCGTAATCAGCGATTGCTTATCATCTTTATTCAGGCACGTACGCGGCCTGTTGTATGGCTAACCGTATTAGCACAGCCAATTTAACTTCAACATCGGCGACATGCAAATTCAAGTGGCGACACCTGCTTGTTTTCAGATGCAAATTACCTTTTGAGCTGTGTCAGAGACGATACGCTGAAACTTATTGACTTACGGATGAAGAAGATCATCGGATCGTTCAGGTGAGCACCATGTCTCGTGGGATATATTTAAGCGACGTGGGCTGGTTGTCACATTAAATGAACACGTGCCAGTGAATGAATATTTTTTATTAAGGGGTTATGCCTACCTGCAAGGTCTGAAAACGCAAGTATTTTCGGGTTTTTTGGGGGGAAAAACTTGAAGAGTTTTTTAAGCAAACCTTTATGTATTAGAAAGTGTACATCTTATATTACTTGTAGTAATTATTCCAATGGAAAATATAAATAAATAAAAGAAATATCAGTGATCTCCCGGCAGCGATTTTTTTTCCAGTAGTTTGCGGTGATCACTCTAACTTTGACCAGATTCATCTGAAATGAAAAATTCGACGGAATTTAGTTAGTATATTAAATTATCTTGTCCTTAATCGTTCATTATCCCGAAAAACTAATTTGCTACAAAATGGCGGCTGTTCAAATTAAAATATCGATTTTCGCCGCAAAAATCGCTCATTTTTCATCTGTAAAACAAAAACTACGCAACGGAAATGAAAAAGCCACGATCAAGGACAAGATAATTTAATATACTAACTAAATTCCGTCGAATTTTTCATTTCAGATGAATCTGGTCAAAGTTAGAGTGGTCACCGCAAACTACTGGAAAAAAATCGCTGCCGGGAGATCACTGATATTCCTTTTATTTATTTATATTTTCCATTGGAATAATTACTACAAGTAATATAAGATGTACACTTTCTAATACATAAAGGTTTGCTTAAAAAACTCTTCAAGTTTTTCCCCCCAAAAATCCCGAAAATACTTGCGTTTACAGACCTTGCAGGTAGGCATAACCCCTTAAAACGAGTAAAATAAGTTATTGAAATAAACGACTGTATTAATTAGAGGCTTCTTTTAATTTCTTGCTTCATATATCCAAACGATTTTCGCAGCACGTGGAATCAATCGCGCTGGAAATATAATTTTATAATGGTGTTCATTCATTAGTGCCCCAATTTTTCATTTTAAAAATATGGGATCCAAGGATTTCTAGTCTTTCGATGAAAGAGATTCTCCGTCTTGCTTGACCTTGTTCATTGTCCCCGAGTTTTAATTGCAGACAAGTAAATTAAGTAACTTTGCAAGATCTACTATCTACATCTCCAAGTATACCGTGTGGACCTATAAGAATTACCACCTTGAATATCCCCGAAATTATGGAAGTAATAGAAAAACTGAAAATAGCTCGAAAGAGACTCCACCTGCAGAGAAATCGTTATAAAATTATTCTCTTACCTTCCATGGTTCCAGAAATATTCACAGTGGTAATTCAAATTGGTCCACCCTGTAGGTGCATAAAATAAGTCAAAGCATTATGCACGATGTGGGTGATAAATTTAAAAACAATCCTTTTGTGCCACTTACCTTTTCATCAGTGACAGGTTAGTCAGCAGTACGTTCCCATGCTGTGCGCTGATTTTTATAGAACGATTCATCAACTAATGAATTCAACGTGTTAAGCGCGATCGTACGAACTCGATTACTTTTCCGCGAACACGATGGGAACGCTTTGATTAGAACGAAGCATCGAGTCAAAGTGGTACACGGAATATAATATGGAAATTAATTATAAGCCAATTCTGTTTGATTTGCAGTGCTGATGGCTTTAAAGTTGGCTTCGATTGGACCCGAGCAACTTTTAGTCCCGACGGTCAATATATATCGGTTGGTTCGTCAGACGGGTCCGTTTTCATTTGGTCTGTCGCCACAAACATGATTGAAACTGTTCTGAAGAACCATTCGTAAGTAACCCCTCTGAATTATGAATTATTATTATTCTTCCGCTTTTTCCAACTATATTCTCTGCGCTGTTTCAAACGAATCCCGTACCAGGTACATTTCTGGTTGAACAGATATTTGATAACGAGTCGCAAGAAGTGTAAACATGCGTAAAAATCACGTCGCGTGACTTTTCGAGTATCTTCTATATATACAGAAAAGTGGTTAAGAAGAAATGATACATTTTCGGGGAGAAAATTGATGCGCGAAACGGAAATTTAATATTATACATCTATTACAATCTACAAAGACAACATATAATTTTTTTAATAGAATTTTCGCGCTTACATAAAGTACTGTCGAGCGGCCAGCAACGTTGCATTCAAAATAAGTGCTTTCTAGGCACTTCTACGCGAGGTAAAATGTTTCAAATTTGGAAATAAAATTTTACGTTAAAATAGAGCTCAAAGGAATTTGTACTACGCACTGATAAATAAGTTTAACAATTCAGTGTCGCGAGGGTGGCTTTGAGCTGCCACGCCTCGACTATAGTCATATCTTTCTTTGACACAATATTACAATAGACGCGGAAGGGATTTTAATGACTCTTAACTGGGTCAATTTAGTTTTAACGTGCCACATCTAATATCCTGCAAGATATCTTTAAACTAATATTTGTTATTAATGAAGGCAATCTTCTAAATCGATATTAATTTGCAATATACTGGAGGAATCTATTCCAAACACCTGTTACCTACTATGAGGTATCGCGCGATCTTCAAGTCGGTGGTAGTGAGACATGTTTGCCGTGTGTTAGGAATCGAGTGATTAGAAGTGCGTGACGGCTAGGCAGCAGGTCGAGTGAATGTTTATGCGCGAGAGTTAGACGAATACTTGAATGGTAGAAGTTTTAGTAAATTTCTGCGAATTGTTGTGTGACAGGTACATAGTTTGGCTGGTGGTAAATTAACGAGAAGTTGATAAGCAAAATTGGAATCAAAATCTCAAAAAAAAAAGTGTACCACTGAGGATTTTTAGTCAATTGCTTGAATCTTCCACAAGTTTCGTAAAAGCTTTTATTCAAATTCGAAACCAAAAGCACTTAAGAAAATTGTAATTATGAATTTTTCTGCGATAAACAAGTAGAAATCAATAACATAAAAATGCTTACATACGATAAACTCGGGCCTCTGCTACACTTGAATATTCTATATTTTCGAGATCAAGCATCAGCCTTTTTGTCCCCAGGCGCGGAAAATCGCAGTCTGTTTTTTGAAAATCGATTGGAATGTGCAATAACGATATTAAACCGTGAGTCGTTCTAAAATCCATGCATGGAAAAAACCTGTTAAATTTTATACGACCTTTTACGGGGATCCACTACCAGTAATGGTAAAACTTATTAAAACATGAAATTCTGATCGCATCATAATAGCTGTCTATATGCAAAATCTTTCACAACTCGCACTTACTACAAACGTAATCGGATCCATTGAGTTTATTTAATTTCCTCGTCTTTCTTTGAATCTAGATTCCGGTAATAACGCCCGATAACTGTTTGCCGTAGAAGCTAATTTTAGGTAACAGCAACTCCACTTTCTTCCCTGCACATTGCAATGTATTTGCCGCACTCTAACTGACCACCTCCAGAAAGCTGACAAGTAAACATTCACTTATAAGGAATGGAGTTTCCCGATTTGGAACATATATTTTGAAAGTACTCATAGTAACTTAGAAATCCTGAAAATTATATCTGCAATTGACCTATTTTACTCATGTTATCAATAACATTCAATATAGCCTCAAGGCGTATGCGAAAAACGGCAAAATCCTCTTATTTAAGAATAATTCGGTAAAACCTGGCATCTGTATGTTTTTTGTGGTGCTGAATCCAAATATGACGTTATTGTTTGTGTAAAAAAAATTTTTAAGGTAGTTCTCTTAAGGGGTAAAACCACTCTAGAGGCAGAAAAAAAGACCTAAATTTGACAATTTATTTTCGGAGTATGACAAACGAAATAGAATTTCTTTTCAGAGGGTTTATTTAACACATATTGAAGTACGGAAAACAATTTTTTTATTGTCATTTTCATACAAAATGGCGGCGACAGAGCCCGTCATCGAAACCACTTCTTTCAAACTGGGAGGACGGATTTCTCGGAGACTATTGCATGGATCGATTTGAAATTTTTACAGTAACTTCACAACAATATTCTCTTTGGAAGTATGTAGCCGTTTTTTGATTGAATGTAAACTTTTTTTTACAAACAATGTAATGCTCATGTTTAGGGCTAAATATCGATTCATTTCTTAAAAAGTGCACCAGTTCCACAAAAATTGATTAAAAAAAAACCTCTACGTACTTCCAAAGCCAATTGTATATAGATTATAATTTTTTTTATTTTTTGTTCCCGGACTCATACATGCCGAGAAATCCGTCCTCCCGTGGCGGTGTTTTCAAAAAAGCTGTTTTCGACGACGGGCTCTGTCGCCGCCATTTTGCATGAAAATGACAATAAAAAAATTGTTTTTCGTACTTCAATATGTGTTAAATAAACCCTCTGAAAAGAAATTTTATTCCGTTTGTCATACTCCAAAAATAAATTATCAAATTTAGGTCTTTTTTCTGCCTCTAGAGTGGTTTTACCCCTTAATAAAAAATGTTTTTTTTTTTTAGATAACTCAAGGAAAGGCCGAAGAATTTTTTAAATATTTTTTTCGGATTACTCGTACCAATTTACTTCAAAATTCATTTTGACCTGTTTTTAACTCTCAGGGGCTACATCTGGGCCCATAGGACAAGATACCAATTCATAACCAGTTTAGGTTAGGTTGAAAAACAGTCTGTGACTGCACCTCGCCTTTGCGTTTCTCTGTTTTATTTCTTTCTTTTCTTGCTTATATACTTGTGTTGTGCAATAAAGGCGCTTAAGAATAATAATAATAATAATTTCCACTTACCGAAAAATTTCATGTTGTTAAAAAGTTGAGTTGTACGTATCTCCAAAAAACCGGTTTTTTATTAAGAGAACAACCTTAGGATTTTATTTTACACAAACAATAACGTCATATTTGGACTCAGCACCACAAAAAAAAAATACAGATGCCAGGTTTTACCAAATTATTCTTAAATAAGAGGATTTTGCCGTTTTTCGCATACGCCTTGAGGCTATATTAAATGTTATTGATAACATGAGTAAAATAGGTCCATTGCAGATATAATTTTCAGGATTTCTTAGTTACTATGAGTACTTTCAAAATATATATTCCAAATCGGGAAAGTCCATTCCTTATAAGTGAATGTTTACTTGTGAGGAACACAGGATAATGCGTCTATTAATTCGTCGCTGTATTAATATGTGCATTAAGCTATCCTGAACTGAATCCTGTAACCAAGGATCGCGTGATTAGTCGTTGTATGTTATTTAAAGGTAGGTATTAGAAATCCTGCGGCGCCTGCCTCGTCGGAACGGCATAGGCTGGTATCGATGCCGCGTCCCGTTATACAATTTACTACAGAATTACCATCGATCGATCTCGCTGGAGTAGTCTTTTAGCCCGTGTAAATCTTGACGAATAGTGCCGGAATTTCTCAACGTCTATCTCCGCTGGCGCCGCAACGTTGTGGCTGAATAAGAGGGCATTAAAGTCGCGTTAACATCGAATTAAAAGTAATTTCGAGACGACCGTCCTATCATGCGCCATTAAGGCGTGCTCCCCCTTCAGCCCATCTCTAATTTTCTCTTCCACCCGTTTCCTTTATTTCTCTCGCGACGCAGCCCGATCTCCTGGACTCGGCTGCCCCGGCTTCGCTTGCCCACACAGCAGCACTAAAGCGCTCGTAATTCCAGCGGGCATCTTCGAGCACTTTGCATACCCCGCTGACACGGAAACGTTATCCGGGCGCGTCCTGTCGCCCGCCGCGTGCGCTCCGGCGCCACCCCTCAGCGAGCAAGCTTAAAAGGTCCAGAAAAATATTTCGGCGCGACCCGATTTTCCCTGCTGCCCGTGCGCCCGCCTGTGCATCCGCGGACACATGTATGCCCATTTCTCGCGAAACGTGTACACGGAATATCTTCGTGTACACACATTATGCATGAACGACACGGCGCGATATCGCCAGCTTATACGGTAACCTGGATGCCTCCTCGGGACGGCCATGTCCCCCGCAATTCCACGCGCCGCAGCGGCGCAGGTGGGACTTCACGTTCCCGGTGGGACTGTAAAAGGCTGAGCTGCCTGTGTTCGATTATAGGAAAATCGAAGTGGCGGCAGATTTTTGGTAATGGGGAAGCTGACTGCAACTTTTTCCTACCTGCGACGCACAGTGGGGCAAACGCGGACAAAAAGCGGAGAAAATTCAATATTTTTTAAACTAATGATCCTATCGACATGCAATTTGGTTTCTTTCGATTCAGAATGAATTTTTACCAATATTTACTGTTTACCATTTGGTCGTCTATAGGACTTTGGGACAGCAAAAGTTAAAAATAAGTAAACCTTCTCTTTTTTACTTTATTTATACAAAAAATAATTATCTTCGAATATTAATAATCCTGTATAACAATACCTTAACTAATTAAATTAATAATTCCAGAGCTGCGTCACGCGCTACGCCTTGACCAGCGCTCATCGGCATCCCATATAAATTCCAATAACTACCGAATGCGCAAGAAAGCGCAAATAAATTTTTAGGTATATATTCTCTGATACTTCCCGGTATTAAATCCATTAACGGCAACTTAAAGCGAGATAACGCGTTAGTTATTAATTTTTTTTACGGTTTTGGTCATTTAATGACCTTTATGCGGCGGCTACTGTTACGAAACGATACTTTTATAGTATAGTGCGGGTTGTAAAATATTGACGAACTAGATAGGATGTAACAAGCTTTAAATAATAATTAAGGACAAAATAAATTATAGCTACAAAGGAAAATTTTGATAATTTTAGCTTTATAACATTTTGCTTTTGGAAAAAGGGAAGAGGTTTTTATTCTTTGACTATTTACGGATAAAATACAATAATAATTTTTTCCAGATACGAACTTTAAATTTTGGATTTTTGTCCGCGTTTGCCCCACTGTACGACGCTATCGTCCAGGGTTGCCAGATGAGGCTTGATCTTTTGCCGGAGATTTCAATTTCGTGGAGTGGGGGGAGGGGGGAGAAAATAAGGGCCAATAGAAAAAGAGGCATCTAAAAGTGATTATAATGACTTATTATAAAGGTGTAATCGTAATAATAGTAATAAAAGTATTATGAATATTTATTCGAATTCATTACAGATTTTAAGTTTTTTAGTTTTTGAAATGCGTTAAAAAAATGTTTGGCAATTGTATTTCAAATTTGATTTTATTATAAGCTCTGCTTTCACTAAATCGACATGCATTCTGTTCCTGTTATCTGCCCAGGTCTGATACATAAGAGAAAAGATTCTTTCGACATTGGCCGAACTGACAGAAATAGAGAGGATTGGTTGCACTATTTTAAATAAAAAACGCTAATTCCGATAGATGGCATGCTGCAACGTACTCTCTATTCTGCCGGAGATTTTTATTGTGCCTGCCTGAGGCCGGAGACAACGGTTTAAAACCTGAGACTCCGGCTGAATGCCGGAGATCTGGCAACCCCGCTACCATCACATGTGCCACTTGTCATCGGTGTTTTAGGTGTATTTACATTATCTTATTTTACTTCTTCGTTTCTATTTCTGTCATAAGTGCAGGTATCTATAATTATTATTGCTATTATTATTAGCTATTATTACGTAGGTATAAAAAATAAATTTGCACCTTTTAGGTTATAAAGACGTCAAACCTGGTAAAATAAAAAGATTATATTATAAGAATTTATAATATTTTACAATTTTCTCCTTTTGTTGTGGTTTTATGATTTTTATATCTACAGTCAGCAAAGGTACACGATCAAAGTAAAATGGCCCCTTAAAGGTCGCTGCTCACTTATCAGTGAACGTGTCAGACTGAAGAGAGCCTCTATCCCTTCCTCTTCTCGCCAATGGACAGTAGCACGGAACTGACAAGTTCACTGACCACCTTAAGGGGACTAGGCAGTCAGAAACTCGATTTTTTTTTTGTTGCATTTTTCGAACGTACCACCCTTCCCGATTAAAATGCCGTTTGGTTGATGTTAAAATTCGAAAAATTGACGATTTTACAGCCGAAAAGGTCGAGCGCGGCATAAACCGTTTCTGCACGCACGCAGGTAGACTAGATTCCTCTTTCGAAACTTTAAGCGCGTTTTTCTCGGAATCATATTTCCACTTCGTTTTGCAGTGATTGGGAAAAAACGGAGGTATCAGTCGATTTGAAAAAAATTCAGCATATATGAAACATGTCTAGTTCCGACCTGGACCTACGCATAAGTCTGTAAAAACTCCTGGTTTGTCAAAAAAAAAATAGAATGGCTCTTTTTCCTGGCGAAAAATGACGTTTCTTTAAAATTTGCCGTTTTTCAGCCACCATTTTTATAATTTTGATTTTTTCTCTTATTCAATAGGTTCAGGGCAGAATAGGGGCCAGGGCAAAGTATAAATTTCAGAGGATATTTCACAATTAAATTTCTTACGGTCAGAATCACTGCAAAATTACAGTGGCTCCAAAAAAAACGCCCTACATGTCAGACGACTGTAGCGCTTTCATACATATGTATATAATATTCAAATCATTTCTTTTTTACTGTTTATAGTATTAATAAACATTACCCAAACGTACTAGTCACAATTTGTGTTCATCTCCTTGTAATTAAATCGCAAAAAATACTTGATTTTCGAGCGATCTGACTGCCTAGTCCCCTTAAGGGCCTTCCCCGGTCAAATCGCGCGAAAACGTAGGTGACTTTTATGATTTTTTTCTAGAAGAAAGTATACAATATATGGGTCTGAAACTTTCTGCACTTTATTCTCCTACAAATGTAGAGTACAAAACAATTTTTTTATTTCACTTTTGCCCACCCCTGCCTCTGAAGTGCATTGCGTGCTGCATCGTTGTAAAAAAAAACACTGGCCTGGGCTATCGCCACGATAACTTTAGACAGGATCATCGAAAATCGAAAACCCAACGATATTCCTTAATTACACATGTGTGGTTGTCGCGCTACCCTCAGGCAGTGCTAAGAAACAACTGGGCGATGATTGTTTCGAGAAAAGCGTACTTCAAGTTCGTCTAGTGACGGGGACTTATGAGGGCCATATTTCCCACGCGTTTATTCGATTGAAACAAAAGTGGATTAGTTTTTTAGATCTCCAAATATATTATTAATTAAAAGAAAAATCACATTTCTATCTATTATACCTGCGTCGCAATCCATCTTCGAAAAACACCTATTTTCAAGGCTGTCACACTGTTGACAATCCTGAACTGCCTGTAAAATCTGTACCGTTAAGAATTTCGTTCTAAAATTTTACCTCCCTAGTAGCATTTTTGGTTGGCCAACGGTTGCCAACAGTTGGGAATTAGTTGGGATATACTTAGTGTTTGTGCCTACAAATTTCCAACACAGGGCCTACGGCAAAAAAGTTACGACAGTTTGCCAACGAATATTCAATGTTGGGCCTACAATTGTTATGGTTGGTTAATTAACAAAAAGTTACGACAGTTTTCCAACGAATATTTAATGTTGGGCCTACAATTATTATGGTTGGTTAATTAACAAAAAGTTACGACAGTTTGCCTACGAATATCCAATGTTGGGCCTACAATTACTATGGTTGGTTAATTAACAAAACATTTACAACGATGATTAAATGTCGTCTTACAAACGTCAGAAAATTTGCTACATCAAAAAACCTGTTGTGATTTTTCTTTTCTTATTTATAAATACGTAATGAGGACGTCTGTCTTAAGACAAATGTGAAATTTTAAGGAATGAGTCTAAAGGTCGGATGATGATATTTTGTAGAATATTTCGCGTCACTGCACAGTTTTCATAAACAATTAATACTAGTTATGTAACTAGAAATTATAAGTGTTTACAAGGAAGTGTGTTGGTCAGCTGCGAACAGCGGTTGCTTTGTTGGTTCCCGTCTAGACACCGGTGCTCGTGGTTCTCGTCCCATATAACCTATAGGACAGAATATAAAGACAACCGGAAAAGTGTAGAAGGTGAAATAAAACAAAGCATAGCGTGTAGTGTAACTAAAACAAACGAGGAAGAACCAATAGTAAGAAGTTATCAACCAGAAGAATCTGGGTGAAGACAAAGAACAAAATGAAAAGCGGCCACTTGTTGGGCAGGCCATGGAGGGAGTAATGGAAGACGCAAGTTTCAGCCAATTGATAAAAAATAAAAGGAAAGCAAGTCCCATGGAAGGGCCAAAAACGAAGAGGAAAGAGGTAAAAGAAGATATTCCACTTAGGAATAGATTCGAGGTTCTCAGTGACAACGAAGATGGGGTTATCTCGAAAGGGAAGAAAGAAAATATAGCTGGCAATATAACGGCTAAAAAAACAACTCCACCACCAATAGTAATACATGGCAATGCTGTCTCTCACAAAGGGCTTACAGAAAAAATAAAAAGACATACAAAAGAAAAATTCTACATAAAATATAGTAGTAGTAGGATAAGCATCTATACAAGCTGCGTCAAAGACTACACAGAATTACTTTCAAACATTGATGAAAGCACACAATACCACACCTATACAATGAAACAAGAAAAAACAAGGGCTTTTGTAATCAGAGGCCTGACAAGCGACATTGAACAAACAGAAATTCAAAACGAAATGATAGAGAAGGGACTGCTAGGCGCCAAATGCATTCAAATGAGAGGAACATATAACCCTCTATTCATGGTCACAACAACCAGTTCCATTAACGAGTAGGAACTGAATCAAAAAATCAAATTTCTCAATTACACACGGGTCAGATGGGAGAGATATTTTAATAAGAAAAAAATAACTCAGTGTCACAGATGCCAGGAGTGGGGGCATGCCACAGCAAACTGCCATGTGGCAGCCAAATGTCTCAAGTGCGCAGAAGAGCACTTAACAAGGGAATGTACCAAAGACAGAAATACAGCAGCAAAATGTGTTAACTGTGGAGGCGAACATCCAGCAAATTCTACCAACTGCAAAGTGTATTTGGAAAGGCTAGATTGGACAAACAAAAGCAGAAAAATTCCATTCATGGAAAAGAAGAGAGTAGAAGAAATAAAGGAGAAAAGGAAAGTTCTGGACCTTCGATGCGAGGAAGAATTCCCACACCTGAAAGCTCCAGTATGCAGAACAACAACTCAAGACTCAGCACCAGCAAATCCAATTGTCAACATCAGGCAAGCTAATGTAGGAATCAGCAATAGCGGAATGGAAGAACTCACTAATTTTAAAACACTCTGTACAGAACTTAAAAATTTAGACAGACTAGTCGACGTCAAACAAATGATAAGTGACATCAGAAATTTAAACAGACAACTAGCAGAATGTGAAACAGATCTGGGTAAATTTGAGGTATTTTATAACTTCACACAAATATTACAAAACAGAAATGGGTAGTTTAGTGATATATAGTTGGAACGCATGTGGCATAAGAGGCAAAATAACTGAAGTAACAGACTTTTTGTATAGGAAAAGTGTAGATATCTTATTTATAAACGAAACTAAGTTAAAAGCTACAGAGACCTTAAAAATTAGGAACTATAATAGTTACTGTAGTAATAGGGAAAATGCTGCGGGGGGAGTTGCAATATTAATCAGGAGGGGAATACCGCACGAAAGAATAGAAATTAAAAGGGTGGTGTCTATAGAACATATATGTATCAGACTACAAAGTAACATATACTTGATAGCAGCATATAATAAGCCGTCGAATAGTTTTTCACACTCCGACCTGGACTCCCTCCTGGAAGTATCAAATAAAGTTTTAGTAGTAGGGGACCTAAATGCAAGACACACCAACTGGAGCTGCCACAGAAATAATAGAAATGGTCTAACACTAAATAGTTATATTCAGAACAATAACGTAACAATTCTGCACACCGACAGCCCAACACATATTCCCTACAATAATGGTACACCAACATTCATAGATTTAGTAATAAACAAAAACGTAATTAATATGAAAAAACTACAGGTATTGAATGAGCTAAATTCAGACCACTTACCGGTATACTTCACATTAGGAAATGAAAGTAATCCAAAACTGAAAAGAAGTATATTTGACTATAAGGGGGCTGACTGGGAACGATTTAGGGACATATTGAATGATAAAATAATTATTAATAGTAAAATAGAAACAAAAGAGGATGTAGATGAGGAAGTATTGAAATTGACAAGGAACATACAACACGCAAGAGATAAGGTTATTAAAATGAAAACTGTGATAGCCCAGAATACTGAATTATCTGCTTCTATACTTAAGGAAATTAAATTTAGAAATTACTTAAGAAAACAATGGCAGAAAACGGGTAGTTTAGTTTTTAAAGAGTTATACATGGAAAAGATTAAAGAGGTTAGGGCTCAAATAGCAGAGTTTAGGAACAAAAAATGGTCAGAGAAGCTGTCTAAAATCAACACGAGGGATAAAAGCTTATGGAGGATGACCAAGGTACTGAAAAGTGAGTATGAAGAAATACCATGTCTAAGGGAGGGAAATATTACAGCACTTACGGATAGGGAGAAAGTAGAGTTAATAGCTACGCAGTTTGAAAACGTACACAAAATTGAACTGCAGAATAACACAACAGAGCAAAGTAATATAGTATCTGTAGTCAATAATTACCTACAAGGAACACTAAATAGTGGAGAGGACTGGTATAAATATCATACGTCGCCAAAAGAAATATATTCAATAATTAAAAATGTTAGTTCACACAAAGCTCCAGGCATGGACAAAATACAAAACGTAGTACTTAAAAACTTATCAAAAAAGGCAATAGTTCAATTAAATTATATCATAAATAGCTTATTCAAACTCATGTATTTCCCTCAGTACTGGAAAACGGCTAATATAATACCAGTCCCTAAACCTGGGAAAGACAAAAACAAACCCACTAGCTACAGACCTATTAGTCTTTTGTGTTCCATAAGTAAAATTGTAGAAAAAATAATTTTGGATAGAATTAAAAAACACGAGGAATTAAATAAAACCAGTAGGGATATACAGTTTGGGTTTAAGAAGCAACACAGCACAGTTCAACAAGTAGTACGTATAGTCAATGACATAAGCAAAAACTTTAACTTGGATAAGATAACAGTAATGGTGTTACTAGACGTACAAAAAGCATTTGACAAAGTTTGGATTGATGGACTGATGTATAAAATGATCAAGCAAAATTACCCAGAAATCCTGATTAGACTAATACACTCATACATAACCAATAGAAAGTTCAAAGTAGTAATTAATGATACTAAATCTAGAACAAAAGAAATAGAAGCGGGAGTTCCTCAAGGATCAGTCTTGGGACCACAGTTATTTAGCATACACCTCAATGACATTCCAGAATTTGAAAGAACAAATATAGCCTTATTTGCAGATGACACAGCTATATACGCTCATTCTTTTTGTGCTGTCGTAGCCGCGAAACAAATACAAATACATTTAAATATGTTAGAAAAATACTATAGTCAATGGAAAGTAACACTAAACCCAGAGAAAACAGAGCTAATAGTATTTTCCAAAAAAATGACAGGAAATAAAATTTTTTCACCAGTTAAAGTATATGGACAGCAAGTAGCTCCTTCAAACAATGTGAAGTATCTCGGGGTGCATCTGGACTCAAAGTTAACGTATAAACATCATCTCAAAATGGCTATACAGAAAGTTTATCCAATTATGAAAAAAGTGTACCCATTGCTGGTTAAAAATTCCTCAGTAACTATGGAAAACAAAAGACTGATATATACAAGTATACTAAGACCAGTGTTAGTATATGGTGCCCCAGTATGGTGCTCTGCAGCAATGACAAACCTGAAACCATTACAAGTCTTTCAAAATAAATGTATGAGACTGATTTTAAATAGAAATAGGTATGTAAGAATAGCCGCAATGCACAGAGATGCTAATTTAGAACCAATAATCGAGTATATTAGAAACCTAGGACAAAAGTTTTACAAATATCAGCTGCAAAATGAAAATGCGTTTCTTAAAGATATAACTAGAATAAGATACAATAATAGTATATTTAGGATTAAACACAAACTTCCATACCAAAATTTACCGATATTTAAAGAAGAAAGCAGCTATGACTAAGATAAAAGTACAAAATAGAATTATTTGTTATTTGAAAATTCTAAAAGCAGGTTTTGCAAGTATAGTTTCCTGTATAATATAGATAGACGAAATATATTTGAAATTTTAAAAATCGCACTGTGATAAGGAAGCTGAGAAGAAGATGTAGATCTAAAGTAAGGGAAATTAAAGGTATAGCCTCGCTAAGGGGTAGGAACTTTATAACATACCAAAGACTGTTAGAAATGTTGTATAGATTAGCTGTAGTGGCTAAGTTATATATGTTATGTAATATAATAGTGCAATAAAGTATATGAAAAAAAAAAAAAAAAAAAAAAAAAAAAAAAAAAGGTTGCTTTGTAAGCGGAAAGTTTGGGTTCGATTCTCCTCACCGCGAATTTTTTTTTTTTTTTCGTAAACCAGACCTGAAGAAGACGTATTTACGACGTCTTTTGAAGTTCTTTAAGACGCCTTCTGGACGTTTTTAAGACGTCTTTTGGAAAGAAGCCTTCAGTTGGGCCCAGTTGGGCCTATGGAAAGAAACCTTCGGTTGGGCCTTCGTGTTAAGTGACGTTGGGCCTACGTTGGTTACAATCGTTGGCCCATTTAAAAATAGCGCGACACTTCAACAGTTGGCCAACGGATAACACGTCATTGGCCCAACAAACTCCCAACAAATAAATGCTACTAGGGCTGGTCATTCTACCTGACATGGGGGATGAAAATATGCAAAAAAAAAAATTTTCACGTTCTGACCGGGGGGTGCCCTTAAATTTAAGAAAAGCCAGGGAAATCCCGAACCACCTCCCAAGATGTATTTTCCACATCGCCTTGAGTCTCCAGCGCGAGAGGTGTTGCTAATAAGAGCGAATCAAAAGGAAAAGGAAAACGAGACACCGTTGCCCTTGCTCCTTCCCAGTCAACGCACTGCTGATGGTTACCAGCGGTGTATCTCACGGTGCGTGCGCGGGGCAAGATCCGTTCTACTATCATCCATCCCCCTTCTATCCCTTTTCCTAGGCGGCCGCCACTACGTCCTCGGCCTCCTCGAGTTCCCCAAGGACGCTGGATCTTCGGCGGTGGTTTCTATGGGAGAGCCCAGCGGGCGGTTGTAGTTCAGCGTGCACCTAAGTACCGGTCGTATCGAAAAATAGCTTAAGCACCAGTCACGTAGAGAAGCTGGTCCAGCGAGTTGGCCTGCGTGTGTGATTCCGCCCGGGTGTATGCGCACGTTTCACTGTTATTACTTTCACCGTGGCCGGGCGAGCGGTGCCCGATGGCCGGAGCGTCATCTTTCGCCGTCATCTCCTCCCGGTCGTCCTCATCACCTTCGCTCTCCGTCGCTCCCACCGCGGCTCCTCATGATCGCCGGTGCCCGGGCCCGGGATCGTGTAATTCGTACGTTGCCGGGGCGCGTACGCGCGCGCTCAGGAATCCCCGGGACCAACTTAATAAGCGCCTCGCCCTCTCGCCCTCCCTCCCTTTTTCTCCGGGCGTCGCGGGCCTCTCGCCGTGATAGAGCCCCGGCGATTTCGTATTTAATGCACGCCCTCGAAAGCCTGATGCACGTAGCCGCATCTATCACGGGCAACGCGTGAGATTCGGTCGTTTCGCGAAATCCTATAATGCAAACTGATGGAACGGATGTGTAACGGCGGGTTAGTCGCGGCTTTAACAGATTACCGTGCATGATCTTCGTCTTCTTCTCGCTTGTTAGCCACGCCGGGATAGGGGGAGGGCATTCTGTCCCTCCGAGCGGGCTAGTTACGATTGGCATTCGAAGTACGTATTAGGTTGTTCGGTAGCGCGGCCGGGGCACGCGGCGGGGACGAAAATTCTCGTTTAAACATTATATTTCAATCAAAATACACTCCATCATAGTCAGCGGAGTTTTTCGAGCGCGCCGCGAGAGGCTGGGATTCCTGTAGCGTACGAAGACAGCGGCTGTTATAAACGATCAAACTTGATCGTCGTCACGCTGGCTTCTTCTCTTGGCTTCAACTTAATGGCGCCGGGGACGCCTTGCTCGATATCTGTTGGCCGTTTGAAATATTGAGGATACGATGTTGTTCTTAATGTACCCGCGTCGGATAAAGCTGCCTTTTTGCCTTGGTAACGACTGTAGAAAAAGCTACTGTTCGAGGCACGGGCATTCGAATCGGTTTATTGAATCTTGCAACTTATCGTGTACTACAGGCTGTGCCGATGTAAATGCGGTGGCGAAGCAATGCCTGAACTACTTACTGATTTTATGAAACAGTGTTGCAAGGAAATTTGCTGCCAATTTTCTCATAAAATCCGATGGAATCGAAAGGAGGATGTAATTTTCAGGTTAGCTTAGGTGGTTTGTTTGTGAAGCAGGTATAAATTTTGCTCGGGTTTGGGAATGAAAAATGCTGGGAGATGGAGATTTGAAATCAAATGATCAGCTTTCTTCTTTCTACAAGTATGCCCCCAGGGATTATTTTTGTTCCACTCCGAACGAAGTATATATAGCTACACTTTGCGCTTTGAATAAAATTCCGATAAAAATACGTGCTGCTTTGCAGCTAGGTGTCTGTTTCTACTTGGTAGAAAGTAAATTTAAGCTCTTGGTTACGTGTGAAAAAAAAGGATAATTGGATAGTTGAGATTTAATTGCTCTGACACGGCTTCTGAACAACGATATCACATCTTTACAACCTGTCCCTAGCGTTAAGCATCTCGACAGCCTCCTTTACATAAAACTCTACTCGCTGCGTTATTACGTCGCCATAAAAGTCTGTTAAACTGAAAAACAGCAGGTCAGTGTTATCACCACTGTGTGCACCATAAATTCTTGCAACTATACAACTCGCTGTCAGATGGTAGTACTGCGTTCCTATTTAGCTTTGGCATTCGCAAACACATTCGGTTGTTTTGAATTTTACATCGACATTTTTTTAATCAAAATCTTAATATATAAAGTAGAAGGTGTTTGTGTGTTTGTCTGTCGCCTAACCACTTCCGAACTTAATCGAAATTAATCCAGATGAATGTGACTATTTTCACAAAAAAATAAATATTTTTCTTATAAAATCAGAATCTAAATTTCGGGGGAAGCCGAGTAGTAAAGCTAGTAACATATATTCTTGGTTATCTATGATTGTTCGGATTCGTTGGAAACGAAGTGGATTTGCTGGTAGGGGCTATGTCGTACGACATTTTTTGTCCTGAAAACATTTTTACCTCAATTAGGCTGGGGAATCATAGCCTTCCTGGAATTATTTTTAGATATATTAATATACAGGTAATATGACATACTTTAATACTTTTTGTTGTCGAATGCTTCCATTACATTAAGGGAGGATCCTTATCTAAAAACGCTGGCAAAGAGGTAATATTTAGGAATTCTTTTTAAACAGACGACAAAATGGAACTTCTTGAAACTTTTATTATACGTTCAGCAACGTTTGTGGATGTAAAAAGAATTTTCTTTATTACCAAATATCTACTCCTCGGCGCGACAATAAAATTCTCCGCCACCCCAGAAACACAGCATTCTTCTACTTTTATTATTAAATTTTATCGTCGATAAATCTGTTTATTCAGTTAAAAAAAATGCAAAATTGAAATAAATAGCAGGACTTGGAAGAAAAATTTTGCCGAATTGAGATAAAAATTTCGTAAAGAGACTGGGGTTTTTAAAACTAATTTTACAATTACACTACGACCCAATACATCAAGATTCGTCTAGAAGCTTCCTTAAGGGGGGCAACCACTTTAGGAGACCGAAAATTAGATGATTTTTGGGATTTTTTTTTATTGCGATAAAAACGGAAATTTCCGCAACTCTAACAATAATTTTTTCATGTTTTCATATATCTCTGGTAATTTTTTCAAGTTGTTTCATCCATTGTATTAAGGAGTAATCCGCTGTGTCCCTTGGCGTGTCCTCGTCGTCGTTGTCGACTTGCGGGAATCGTGCAGCTCGCAATTAGCATCTGAAATAGTCCAAAAAATTTTGATTACATTCTTGAGATGTTTATTAAGAACATGAACTTAAATTTTGAAAAGAAATCGAGAATTTAATGTTGGAACGTGTTTGAAAAGAAAATGATCGATTTTTAGCATTTTGTTTCCCGGCATTTTGCAATAATAAATATGTTTCAAACAATCTAAGCTTTCCAACTTTAGGTTCATGTTTTAATAAATTATATTATGTAAACGTGTTCCAAATTTGAAGATGATCCATCAATTAGTTTTTGAGTTATGATTCCCGCAAATTGAAAAAATGTCGTTTCGAGAAAAACACGTTTAAAGTTTCACAAACGAAAAACTCAAACTCAAATGTGTTTAATCAAATGATAAAGTGCCTTACCGATTAATCAGCGATTCCACCCCAAAGCAAAGGTACTATGCTCTACGTCACCAGGTGAGTCATAAAAAGGGACTACCTGACTCAGCGCTCGTGGATACCTGGGCGCGCTTGGGAGTCGAGCGGAGAGTCTTTATCATTTATATACATACGGTTAGAAGGAATCCGAATATCGTTTTGAAATTTTCAGGGTATATTCTTAAGATATTTTGCTAATGATTTATGAAATAAAAAGAAATTGATTTTTTGAAGCATCTAAAGTGGTTGCGCCCCTTAAGTGCGTTCCCGTCTTCCGCAGAATTTTCTTTCTTAACCATTAACTAATGGCGTAAAATTAATAACGTACGTCATTTACATTTCAAATACTCCCTCATTTACGCAAGCACTTGCATACATACATACTTACAGGAGTTTTACGCGCTTCCCGCGCCAACGATGGCTGACTCGATAAAAACATTCCATCGATCGTGAATCATGGCCAAGGACGTTGCGCAGAATTAACAGATAAAAAGGGAATTAGCTGCTCGGGCGTCGTTAAGACGGGGCGGCCAGAATGCGGAAAATAGGAGGAAGCGTTCGCGGCACAAAGGCTTTCCCACGTAGGAGAGCGAAATAAAGGCTATGATTCCGGCGCGAAGCCGCGATACCTTGATTTCTGCAACTTGTTATTAATAAATAAGTGCGCGCCGAGGCGTGGTAACGGCCGCGGGTTATTATTCTTTTCAGCGTTAACTGACAAGTAACAGCATCTCATAAATATTGCCGCGCCATATTTCAGTCGCGCGCGCATTTACGGCAATTTTGTCTTGCGCTTTACGAGTGGGTATAGCTGAAAACCTTAAGGAAGTAGTTCGATTGGGAGTATTTCACGGCGTTTGGCGAGCATTTCATGCCTTCCTCGCTGTAACCTCGGGGTTATTAAGACACACGTGCTGGTTTCTCTAGATTCCAAGGGCTCGTATGGGGTCCACCTTAAGTGCGAATGCGAGGCGGATTTAGAGGCAGGTACACCTCGACGTTTATGTCAGGCTGTGCATTCTTCTCGTGTGAAAAGATTGTTGATAGAGTTGAGGTCAGGTGGATTGATATTTTTAATATATTTTAACTTAGTATCACTAATTAATTCAGAATCTTTGCGGAAAAAAAATTTTATAAAATTCAAACCGACTTCAAAAAAATAAAATTGCACTAAAAAGTAAAAAATAATTTTTTCCCTTATTTAATCTACGACTCTCATATTTTTCAAGCCGGCGCCAGATTTACACAGTGCAAATGATGAGGCACCGACTTAAAAAATATGAGAGTCGTAGTTTAAACACGGGAAAAAATTATTTTTTACTTTTTAGTGCAATTTTACTTTTTTGAAGTCGGTTTTAATATTTTTTAAATTTTTTTATTTTCAACTTTCTAGTTTTATATATATTGACACAACATGCTGAGGAGATATGCGCGTACATACATAAAATAATAATAATTAGGTGACAATAGTCTTTATTATTAACCATAAGTAGCAAAATATTGGGCCAATGTTGATTTAGTCTGGGACGGGACCACCGTGGTATCGCCCTCTTTCGAATGAAAGAAAGATCATCAAAATCGGTCCACATGCTGAGGAGTTATGAGGCGACAAACATAAAAAACATACAAACGGGTCGAATCGATAACATCCTCCTTTTTGAAGTCGGTTAAAAATTATGTTCATACATGTGCGGTTTTAAATTCTACTTGGCGAGTATTTGAGGCACAGCTTTTGCATTTTACTTGACGAATAAATATGCTACGAGCTTCAATGCTTTTGAAATGTAAAACTTCTTTAAAAGATGAAGTGAAGAATGAACCCTAGATAAAGCTATTTTCCTGTTACGAACAGAGGGCTTCGCGAAATACGCGAAACCACCGAGTTTTCTTTGAAATATAGCGTAGGTACTCTGTTCAGCAGTTCGTCATAATCGACACGTGCTCAATAACCAGCCACTTCGTGAACATCAGAAGAGATCGAGTGGTGCCTGACACGAATTGGCAGTGCTCCTGAAAAACTACACACAGATCTGTTTCAGACTGTAGAAAGGCCCCAGTAGTAATAATAGTAATTAATAGTAGCGAGCTGTTATTATAAAATATATCATCGAGGTCCACGTTTGCAAGCAAGATTTGTTTCAGACTGTAGAATGGCCCCAATAGTAATTAATAGTAGAGAGCTGTTATTATAAAATACGTCATCAAGGTCCAAGTTGTACGAAACAAAACCGATAACAACATGTATCTAGCAGACATAACCAAACAACATCCAGGAGTGAAGTATTAAAATTAACAAACATTCAGATTTTAAATCTGAGATCTCAACTGCTTCATAATACACGTCGACTCCAATATATGGAGTCTTTATAGGGTAAGTCAGGGAGAGATGGCCCACTTTTTTTAAAACAATCAGTACACCGTAAATTTAGTGGTTTTATAAAGGACAAACATATATTTGCAAAAGGAAATACATTTAGATGAATAATATAAAATTGAATTAAAGAAATAATCATACATTTAAGAAAAATAAAATAAAATTGCAGTCTATGCGAAAGGCCATCTCACCCGGACAATCCGGGTGAGATGACCCATATGAAAAATACATGTTATAAGGTTAATATGACGAAAAATTATTTCTTTTTCTTGCACCGAACTTTTCCACACTCATTACATAAATTCAAAAAGTCCTGACTTTTTATTCGTCTCCTCAATGTAGGAGCCGGGATACCAAAGTTTCTGGATGCTGCATTTACACCCATTTTGCCACTTTGGACCACTTCTACGGCTTTCAACAATGCCTCGTTTGTCCATAACTTCCTACGCTGATTATATATTCGCTTATATTCCGTTGGCATGTTCTACAAAAACATTTACTAGCTATTATGCGTGATTTTATGATGGGCCAACTATCCCCGAAAAAATCGGGCCAACTAACCCGAGAGTCAAGGAGCGCTGACTCGCTAGTTTTTTCAATAATGCTACGGCAATATCTCATCACGAGAACGGAAATATAACCTCTAAACATTATATTAACGCACTGCATTCAGAAAAAGTCATCACTTTTTCGTAAAATGTCAGTAAATTATAATTTAAAGAACACGTAGAAATTTTTGGAGAATAGTCAATTTTTACATTACAAATAACTTACCTGATTTCACAGTTGAAAGCAAACAGAAAACACGATTATTGCGGCGTGTGAGCGACGCGCAACATACCACTAAAAGCAACTGAAAATCGCAACGTTCTAGAGCATAAACATGATCGAGCCATCTCACCCGGAATTACCCTATAAATAGTAACAATTAATAACTATTACTACTAATAATAAATAGCAACTGAGAAATCCACTGCCAGGCTTAACAAAACCTAATCAAAACTGAACACCTCAAATTTTATTCTTCTGCCTTCTAATTCTCCCCTTCTTCTATTCCCGCAACCCTTAAATAGCTCCTTATAGTCTTCAACAGCAAAAACCCTATAACTAGTCGAAATATATTAAAAAATGTTTAGACAGTCCTGCGAAAATTTCGAAGAGAAGCAGTTCGGTCTAAACAGTATTAATTAAATAAACACAGAGCAGATTACAGAATCCCCTTTGCACTCACTCGGGACACTACCGGTTGCCACCTAGGGGTCTCGATCACCACAACGATGCTCGTTAATCGAGGCCCCCAAACCAAGTCAGAATTACCGCGTCCCCTTAATCGGCTAAATATAATTTATCGCCACCAGACAGCCGAATATGGAAATCGCCTTCAACATTCGTCCGTCTGTTACTCGAGCCATAGGGTCTCTAATAAGGAAGCTGCCGATGATGCTGAGATGGGCGGTAGCGGGACGCGGCAACGATTTACGGCGATGCTTTACGACCGCGTCGAGTAAATATTTACAGACGTCGTAAACGCAACAACAGTAATTAGTTGATGTATTCATAAATTTCTCCGATCGATTAGTTTTCACGGGGCTGGATGAAATACAGCCGTGTCCTAATCAATCGTAAATACAAGGAGCGCCGTAGAAAGCCCCCCGAACGCCCCGGCGCCCATGTGCATTCCTCCGCACGGATAACCCCACGGCCTGCTATTAATTTTTCGCCCGACGCTCATCCCCGCGACACCCGGAAGAGAATTAATAGCGCCGCCTCGAAGGTTTTAGGCGTGGATGCTGATTCCCCGCGATTCGACGGCCAGAGGACGGCGTAATGAAAATCCGCCGTACTCCCCGGAGGGGAATATAAGTGGGACGGAAAGGCGTAAACACGTCCAGGCGAAGAAAAAAAATTAGATTATATCGGTTGGCTGTGTAGTGGTGGTTCCGTGCACGTATACAGATCCCGACTGTTTCGAGCGGCCTGGGAAGCAATCTCCTTGGCATCCCCTGATGAGTATCAGGCCGATTTCATTGTCGCCCCGCGTAACGAAGCATCGTCAGAGATCAATTGCCCCGGTGCCGCTCCTTTCACCCAACTCGATTTCGTTTCTAAGGCAATGATCGGCCTGGTCCAGCACAATATTATGTCATTTATCTTCGTCGCGTCTTCGGTAGCCGAGCTCTTTATCTGTTTTTCCCATTCCTGGCCCCCATCGCGCCGGGAGCTGGCGGTCGGCACGGATATACATGTCAGCGCGACCTCGTGCCTTTTTCTCCGCCCTCGTTGCTCTTCCTGCTTCCCTCTTCCCTGTGCCTCGACAACCCTCCTTCCCAGTCGTTGCGCTTCGCTATTGACGAACAATCTACGGTAGAAGCCTGCCGTCATGCCGAGCGTGTAGATCGTCACTCCGGCGGCTGGTAGTAAATGAAACCCCATAAAAACTTCGAAAAAGTAAGAAAATTAGGCCAAGTACGTGAAATCAAATACATCACAGAAAATAGAAGATCGCCGTCTCAGTGATATCTTGTCTTGTTTTATTATTTATACCAAGCGGTTAACATTATTTTTGGCTTCGCATGTGTGGCTTCGAGGCTGTTCACAATCGTTGACAGTGGAAGGGAACACCTCGTGGAGAACGGATAAAATGGTGGATCGTGAAATTGCGAAAGGGGACGCGAATATCTGATCAGCCACAGCTTTCTGGAAGCAGCTGATCTTACGATATTGCGACAAAGGTGCTTTGCATCCGTAGGAACAGTTGTTGTAATCCTCAGGAAATCCTGACAACCCTCCGCAACTGTGTATAAGCGTTGGTCTTAAGACCATCCGAGCGTAAACAGCTTGGTGTCCTGTTCGGCACGCTCCACGCAACTTCGTGGGGAACTTACCTATATTAATACTTAATAGACACCATGTATTCATTGGCATGCACCGCGCGAGCGCGCGTCTCCTTTTATTTATTTATTTTTTACCCTGCAGAGACTCCGGACCGCTATAAATCGATAAAAGTTACGTTGCTTTTGCACCTGAAGTGACGCCAACGGGCCCCTTTTCACTTTGTAATTTACCTTAATATCGGCCCCGCTCGAAACAGAAAGATAGTGCTCCGGTTGCACGCTTATCTTTATTACGAACCCTCAGCTAATTTCTATGATATTCGATAGAATATCCTCGTATTACGTTCCTATCAGGCACGCATAAATCTCGCCGCTTTTGATGCACACCGTTGCGCATAATAATCAGCCAGCAAATTTTATTAACTGACAGATTTATCTGTGCTTCCTGTTAACTTTGAAGGCGCTCCATGATCGAAGACGCTCCACTTTGCATTATCTCATCTATAAGCGCTGGAGAAGTGTATTTAATGTGTCGACTGAAAGTATAGTCGACTTTTTGTGGCACAATGATTTTCGTTACATTAGCTGGGCCCTCGAAGAAATTTCCTCCGTTTTCTTTCAGTTCGCGATGGGGTTTATTCGAGTTTCTAGTCGCTCCTTGCTCGCTTCCGGGTCTTTAGTTTTATTAAAGTGAGAAATACATATATTCGGTAAAGCGTATAAGAATGTCCAGATTCCATTTTATTTTTCAACGCACA
The DNA here is from genome assembly GCA_946251845.1 of Andrena fulva. Taxonomy (NCBI): domain Eukaryota; kingdom Metazoa; phylum Arthropoda; class Insecta; order Hymenoptera; family Andrenidae; genus Andrena; species Andrena fulva. The sequence goes on along the minus strand of OX276329.1, from coordinate 49,953,830 downwards.
GGCACACAGGTAATGCGTCAAAGAATGACAGAGATGGTAGTTAATTCTGACATCGCCAAAGCAAAGAAATGTTTTTCTAATAATGTTCTGCAATTTTTGTGAAGAAGTTCATATAAACAAGTGCCCTATTTCACTTCGTCCCCGAGTTATAACCATTTTTCTACTCCAGCACTGTGCCACTCCGTACCTTCATAAGAAGTGTTAGAGCTGGCCACCTTCGCCCTAAGTGCAAGCCTGCCGTCATCGTGTTGCGGAGTTTATCAAAACATTTATTAAATGTGACAGCCTAAACCACCCAATACGTCACTCAATTGATTGCTTAAGAAATTTACACAAAATTAAAACTTAGCAATTACAAACAGTTATGCAAACATTTAGTAGAATCAATTACACTATCTCTGCCTAATTATTGGAGTACTAAAATGGTTATTGCTCGGGGACAAGGTGAAATACAGCACATGATTACAGGGTTGCCAGGGATTGGTTGTGGCGCAACACTTACAGGAGTGGTGGTAAATGGCGCGTGAACTGACGCTAGCGCCAAGGCAGCCAAGCGGCCCCAACGCGAAGCCAACCACGGCCAACCAGCGTCGCCGGGAAATAGATTGTCGACGCTGGTTGGCCGTGGTTGGCTTCGCGTTGGGGCCACTTGGCTGCCTTGGCGCTAGCGTCAGTTCACGCACACATTACCACCACTCCTGTAGGTGTTGCGCTACAAACAATCCCTGGCAACCCTGCATGATTATGTGAACTCCTTTCATCGCTTTCGTGTCCCCGTCCAACGTCCCACATGTTAAAATACACCTTGCATAATAGTTCATACATTCGAACGCCAATCCAAGAACACATATCGTGGCAGCAGTGAGGCCTCTAACGCGCATGCCCAAACAGAAAACACCTCCAAACCGCGAATTTTGCAGAAACAACGATGATCAAATTCAATCTCCATCAAACCCTCCAGTATCAAAGGCATTGCCACTGCATGGCTATCTACCAAAAGTCTCCCGCAAACACCTTCATCCCGCATCCCGTCTTCCTGACTCCTCCCGCAAACCTCCCCACTACTCGGCACACCCATACATCTCTGATTCTTAACTCCAAGTAGTAAAATCTACGTCTTCCCCCTACAATATATCCGCGTGTACATAATAATGGTCCCCTTTTCACGTCACATCCGCGATACACGCACACGGCAGGCTATCGGGTGGCGCCTACAAGCGCAATGACGCGTCGCAGGCGAATGCTTCTTTACGGTGGCAGTGTTTGCGGCGACGTTTCGCGTCATTTGCCGCGAGAACTACGTCGATCTAATCATCGTGCGTATTGTCATCCTCGTCTCGCGAAGGCCGCGGAGTCAACGGCGAACTGTACGTCAATGAGCGCGCCATTAGGCGCCACTGTTCGCGGTCGACCAAGCATTCAGATGCGCGTCGCTCGCGGCCCCGTGGATTGATGGCAGGGATTCGCGATTGTCTCGATAACCGGGCGGAATTCCTTGCAGAATTGTCGCCGACTCCTACGCGCCTATGAATTGCTGCGCGCGATCGCTCGCTTCCGCGACTCGCCGCTAAATATACCAGGCGAAAGTAATCGCCGTCGCGCCACCGGGGTTCCCGCCCATGGTGTTCACGGTGCTGTTCATCCGTTTCGTTCAATGCGACAGCCAGCCTTGCTGGATGCCCTCCGCCAGTTCCCTTGATTGCGCCGCGCTTCGGTTACAGAAGCGCGAATATGTCTTGGCTTAGGTGTTATCGGGCGACACGCGTGTTTTTCGCGATGATAATTTAATGCCGCGGTAGCGGCTCGCGGATAGGCGGAGTTCTGCTTCACGAGTCTCGTATAGTCCCGTGTTAAAAATGTTGCAGGCGGGTGGACGTGTTCCGTTTGATGGCCCTATGTGTCTTGCGCGTCCTGCCTTTGCCGATGTCTAACTGTTTTACCGTTTGATTTGCACTTAGTTGCGTGGCTGGATGATATTTCAATGAAGAACATTGAGCGTGATTTGCGTTATGTTGGTGATCCAAGGTACATGCGGTAGTATTCGCAGGGGCGGCTCTGGATAGGTAAAGGCTGAGTAGGCTGCAGCCTAGGCCGGAAAATTTTGGAGGCGACAAATTATCAACATTTAAATACTTGGTCATTTTAAACAATATTTTGTTTCAGAATCAGATTGCTCTCAACTTTTTCACTGTTTAATTACGTAAATCCGATTTATTGAAGTCTGTTTCTAATTAGCCGGAATAATTGATTAAACTCAGATTAAAAGTGATCTGACGGAATACAAGTGAGAACTAATTTTTTGTTTTTGAAATCTGATTGCTTTAGGTACTAGTCATCGATTCCAACGTCGATAGTAAATTCGTGTGTAATAAAGCTCTGAATTTGACATGTGAGTAGTAGATTGGTGATCTGAATTTGGTCGTCAAACAAGTCGAAATGTTTTATATAGTGACGGATCTCTGGGAAATTCCAAATGGTTTATGATAGCGTTTTTATTACATCCATGTGTCATTCTGAATTGCCATTACAAGCAATATCTAGTAGCATTTTGCTGCTTGTTAACGCGTTAAGTATCGTGTCACTAAAAGACTATACCTATCAAATTAATTATTTAAAAAACAATATTGTAAAATATGGTACAGACATTCGCACGCACTCGACAGGCTATTATTTAAATTTTTCCTCCCAAAGAAGGGATTATTTGTCGCAACGCTTGAATGTGTCAATAAATATGAAGAATTGTTATTCATCCAGGGTTTAAAAGCATGCGTTTTTAAAAATATGTTATCGCCACGGTTCTGTAGGTGCATCAATATTCCCCAGAATACACACTACAATTGCTGAATTAATTAAACGTCAAAATGTATCAACCTTAAATTTAATTTAATCTCATTTGTGGCATGTCTGTGAAAGCTTTCCGAACAACCAATTAATTCTGACGCGCGGGTACACTTAAGCCTGTTGCATTTGGCGTTGTATACATTGTCCTGAGAGATAATATAAATGTTTCACTCTGTGATAGGTACATTTTATCGTTAATTTTGTGGGAAGAATTTAATGGTGATAAAGGTATGAGACAAATTAATTATTATCTTAATTTCACTGATTCCGAGTTGCATAAATAATCGTTTTTGCAGTTAGCTACACTAAATACAAAAAGTTAATGAATGGCTGATGTTGTTCTAAAGTATTTGAAAAATATTATGTCGGGAAAATTAGACGGAAAAGTTTTTAAGCATATTAGTTTTCTTGTGCTGGATGTTAAGCTGCTTACGTTTCAATGGTTCGTTGAAGTAACATTCGCATTCATACGACGTGGCTTTTTCAAAAGTAAATAACTGTGCAACTCTTCAGAAAGAATTTAGGACTTTTATCTTCCTTCTTGAAACGACTTGTGTAAGCACATTTTTTAAATATACATCTTCTTAATTCAAAAGAGTTTTTAAATGTTACTTTTGTTATACAATAAGCTGTTAAAATAGAGCAATATTATATGCATAAAACTGTGTAGATTATTTATCCACACAAAAGAATTCTAAACATTAATTGGTGAAAGAAAATATTATTCTCATTATAATCCTATTATTCCACAACACATTTTTTTAAAAAATATATTAAATCACCAGTAAGATACAATTTATCATTATTCTAGATATAAAATTTGTGAACATATAGGCATGAAGAAAATAATATTTAACGAGATATGTACTTCGTATTTTATATCAGTAAATTACTGTATTGGGAAGATAAAGTTGACTAAAGAGTGCATTGCTCTTTATCAATTGTTTCTATTTTTACGTAGAAATAGAAACCAGCTATGGCCTGACCAGTTTTGTACAAATCACCGTTTGTACCGATATTATATTTGCTTCCATTTTGCAAAAGATTGGCAATGTTACATGTGCACGCGAATTACATGTATACTTTATACGTTTATGTTTAATTGATTATGCAAATGACGCGTAGTGATGTAATGAACCTAATAACCATTCTCACTTTGATTAAGTGCCAACAAATCTGCGCAACTGGGAAACGGGCATAAATAGAATAATACAAAAGGTGTCCTTTGTTTTATGCGCTGATGCTCCGTTAACAGCGCATGTGATTTGCATAAGTAATTCCATATGTCATGCAACTGTATTACAATTAATTGCAATACACCTGCGCACATTATTGCTTCAGTAGCAACTTTGATTAACAAACAATAGTAAATTTTGAGGAAACAATGGAACTCTTGGAAATAATTATGGCAATATCTCATAGATGGTTAATCAACACTGCGTAGCATTTAGCTCGTTCCAAAACGATTCAACAAAACTGCCTTGCTTTATCCGAATAAATGAAGAAAATTTCACAACATTCACCTGAAAGTCTTCTGGTGATGCTCTGGTGATTGTTGGTAATGCTTATGAAGTTTTAATACAAAGTGTAAAAATTTAAATTTTTGGTAGTGTTAATAGTAATTAGTAGAAAGGGGATTCAAGCCCAAATTTGAATTTAGTGAGGGGGAAATCCAAATTTGAGTTTTGAGGATGGGGGAATCCAAATTTCGAACTCAAATTTCATATTTGGAGCTCTCCCTCTCCCCAAACTTAAATTTGGATTTCCCCTCCTCAAAACTCAAATTTGGATTTCCCCCTCCTCAAAACTCAAATTTGGATTTCCCCCTCCTCAAAACTCAAATTTGGATTTCCCCCTCCTCAAAACTCAAATTTGGATTTCCCCCTCTCCCAAAACTTAAATTTGGATTTCCCCTCCTCAAAACTCAAATGTGGACTTTCCCCCTCTCCAAACTAAAATTTGTATTTCCCCTTCCCCAAAACTCTAATTTGGATTTCCCCCTCCCCAAAACAAAAAATGTGGACTTTTCCCCCTCCTCAAACTAAAATTTGTATTTCTCCCTCCTCAAAACTGAAATTTGGATTTCAGCCTCGTCAAAACTCAAATTTGGATTTCCCCCGTCCTCAAATCTCAAATATGGATTTCCTCCCTCCTCAAAACTCAAATTTGGATTTCCCCCTTCTCAAAACTCAAATTTGGATTTCCCCGGTCCTCAAATCTCAAATATGGATTTCCTCCCTCCTCAAAACTCAAATTTGGATTTCCTCCCTCCTCAAAACTCAAATTTGGATTTCCCCCTCCGCAAAACTCAAATTTGGGTTTGAATCCCCATTCTACTAAATTCAGCAAATATGGTGGATGGTCTGTCACCGGAGTGCGTTTATCCGCTAAAAACTGCACCACGGAACCAACGCCTGTGAGCCGGGGCAATTGTCTTGGCGAAGGGACCATCCGGCCCTTCTTCCACAAATCCGGCGTTTCCTTCCTCGCTCTTTCACGAAACTTAGTTAATAAAATTTCGGTGCAACATTTCCGACCGCTGGTTGGACCGTCAGGTACAAAGAATTTAACGTTGCCGCGCCGTTCGATTTTTACACTCAGCATGGGCTCCGATGCAACGGAATAGCGTTCTCTTCAACGAACCAAACAAATTAGCGGACTGAAATTGGATTCGTTCAACGCGGGAAGGTTTCAAGCGCACAGTCGCCCCTCATCCGCCCGCTGTGGCGTATACAATGTTTTACAATTTGCGCGGTCCGCTTTTTAAATAGCCACACCTCGTATATTTAAAGCGCGGGGGCGAACTGCAGAAAACTTTCCCCGGCAGGAGTGATCGCTCGGAACGGTTGCGCCACTCAAAGTGTTAATAACATCGCATACGGGCCAACAAATCTGCCCAGCTTCTTCCACGAGGATCTAAAACGTGTCACGGTGGAACGTGCCAGTGTGTTCTGGCGCAGTGAGTGACGTCTTACGGTTAGTTAAGTTAAAATCCTCATTTCGCCGCTGGCTGAAAACACTTCGCCCCGAGGCATCGCCTACGTCGGCTGTGTCAACAGGTGGGGCTCATCATTTCCCACTGGCATATTACAAAGAAGCTGCTAAGTACGGATAAAAGATGCATTGCCGAAGAGTAAATTGATCAGCCACCCCGCCTGGCCCTGCCCGTCGAGCCAGCCCCTGTAATGCCTATAAAACACCGTGTCCCGGTAACACTTTGACGCGATAAATCACGTGTTTTTCAATCGTTCGGTTTAATATGCGTCTTGACTATTGCGCGTAAATCATCGGGGTTAATAATTAACGTCCGAATAAGAGTTTCGAGCTGACCGACGGTAATAACTCAACCTTTCCGTAATATGAAAATCGAAAATATTTATGAGTGCAGAAATATGCCGGGGGGAAGATGCTTGATGTTATCAGTGATTATAGCTTGTTATTATCGTTTAGGTAGATAGAGGGTCGCGATACGAAACCTGTCAATATCACAAGAATCTGTTGCTTCGGCTAATAATCCACACGCTTTAAGACAATTTTTCAATTCAAGGGCAGTAAATTGGTAAATGGAGTACTATAAAAAGCATTTAAGTGTCGCTGAATTTTTATTCTGAGGTTTATGTTACACGGGTGTGTTATTATTACGTTATTAATGCACAGTGATTCATAATAAAAATACAGTAAAAAATTTCAATATAAATGGCTTCAAATTAGTGAATGACTATAGACTATAAAAAGCATTTAAGTGTCTCAGAATTTTTTTTTTGGATTTATGTTACAAAAGAGTGTTATTATTATGTTACTGGCGAACAGTGACTTATAGTCATGGGGAGTAGTATCACAATACATAAAATACTGATGTAAAGAGCAATAGTGCTAATATACATATCTCCGAGAAGTATGCATATGTTATGCTTGAAGCACTTTAAGAATATCATTGTTATTAACAAGAACATCTGCATTCATTTTCTTAAGTTTAAGAGAGGAAACACTTGAATTTCCGCAGATCATAATCAGACGTCGATGGTATTCAGTATTCTCAAACACCGCCGTAAAAACCTCTGATTGTCAGACGGAATCTTCGCGCTTCAGCTCACGTAATCCCATCAAGGATTCCTTTATCGAAAGTTCCATTCAACATTATCTCTTTCATCCGACGCAGTCCCGTGGCGATGAGGAACAATTGTTCTTAATTACCGCCCTCCTGCAGGCGGATAAACGGGATACATTTACGCGACAGAATAGGCGACGCTGTTTCGCCAACACTTTTTCTTCCCTTAAGTGATCTCCCTCCGACAATATCCTCTTTCTTACCAGCCTTATGCTGTGCATAATCCATCGCCCGGAGGTGAAATCCAAAATCCACTGTGGCTCTTCTCTGGGGCTTTCCTTGATACCTCCTTGTTCTCTTCCCTCTAACCATTTGCCACTGATCTTGACAAAGTATCGGCCCAGATTGGCGTTTATGCGTTAATCCTGTCATTCAAAAAAAAAAAGCCATGGACAAAAGCGGTTTTTCATGCAGAGAATTTCAAAATAACACGTGTTGCTCTTTCTTTCCTACCGCAGCATATCAGTAAAACAGCACGGTTTTTGTTATTAGGGAACGTAAGAAGTAGTGGCGGGTTTAAGAAAAAAAGCCCAGGCGGCAAATGTTCTGGGAGACCCTGTATACATAACAGAATTACAAATTGCACGCACCTGCGGTATGAAAATTATGGAAAACAAAGAAAGAAAATAGTGTTTGGATAAAATCATAATTTTTTTGGAAGATGGGCCCAGGGGACTCCTGGAATAGAAGAGTAACAAATTGTTTAGAGCTCGGATGTAGATATATGATTCTATTGTAACGAACCACAAGTAATTTCATATTATGAGAACACAGGACTTTTTTATCATTTCGGAAAATTGGTAAGAAATAGCAATCTCCATGAAAATTAAAGAAGTACCTATTGTAGGAGTTCATAGGTTAGGAGACGGCCTGTGGTGCAAGTGAGGCCCCAGGTCCATAGGTGGCGCGCGCGTTAAGAGGAGCTGAAATAAGTAGAGCCCTCGGGGAAGCCGCAGTGGGGGAATCGGTTAGGCGGCTGGCCAGCACGCGGATGGGCCCGGGTTCGAGTCCCGGTAAGCGGCTTTCCTTTTTTCCGTCTCCTACACTATATTTAGGTTTCAAGATCGTCTATAAAATGGATATTCCTCATTTTTTCCCTTACCCTTCGCACTCAGTCGCACAAGTGTGTAACAATAAGAACTTAAAGTCGAACAAATGGTGTTCCTCCTTGGTATCACCCGTCTCCCCTGCCTCCCCACAGCCGGAGAGTCCCTTTCCCTCGTCACCTGCCCATCCTCCCTATCCACCTTTAAATCCTAACATATTCCCACCGCCAGAGCAGAAGGGCGGCGGATAGAAATCGTCGAAGCAAACAGAATGCGACGCAATGAAAGGGAAAGAGAAACAAAGAGGGGTTCGGCCGCCGCGGAGGAAATGTAACGGTTGGAAATGCCGTTCGAGGAAGCTTATTTTCCACGCTCCTTCGGCAGAAACGGATAGGTCCCCTTTATCACGCTCGCAATATATACCGCCGTAGAGGTAGTTGCTCGCAAAGGTATCCGGATACGAAGCGGGACAGTTTGAAAAATATCGCCGTTGTCATGGGTTGGTAGCGGTGCCCGCGGCGGCGACAGCGGTCGCCGCTCCCGACGGGCGGTCGTCGCGACGCACGTTCCTGGCCGAACACTTTTTCTCGTCCCTGTTGTTGTCTCATCCTATATAAACCCGGCTTTTTTTTTATCGGTAACAGAGTTTACGTACTCGCAGGCATGTCGGACAATCGTCTATGCACGCCGTCGTTCGCCGCCCCCTCCTCTCTCCACCCACCCCCCCCCCCCCTCCTCGCCCCTCCTTTTTCCCCTCATTTATCGCTCCAATTGTTTGCGCTCCACTCTCGATCGGAGTTTGGTAAACATTTATCCTGATTCCTGGCGGGGCTGCGCTCTCCCAGTTATCCGTCGCTTATCCGCGCACGAGTCTCTCTTCTGAACTTTTTGCAGAGTAATATTTTATTGGGCTCGTTCGATGTTTCTTGCGGCCTGATTGGCTGCGCTTGACTTCGTCGGGAGAGGGAACGGTTGCGTACGGACGGATCGACGGGGTATTGTGTGCAGAGCCGAATGTGTTTTGGCTGGGGAATTCTTTTCTTGGAGAGATAATTCTTAGCACGTCGCTGGTTGCCTTGTAATCGAGAGTTAGGAGCTGAGTCTTCGGAATCATGTTGGGTAAATGGTTTTTTTTTTTTTTTTTTTTTTTTTTTTAATAGTGGAAAGCAGTTGTGTATTTAGAGGCGGAGTGTAATGTCTGTTTATGTCTGTCGCGATATGTGCTTGCGAAATTCTGGTAGGCGTGTTTTATACGACAGGAGATGCGAAGTAAATTATAATTATAACGAATAATATTCATGGAAGATACGTCACTGACACTAACTTGGTTTTGGTAATTAACGTGGATATAACGCGGGGTGTAACGAGCTTGTAAATTGTGTTAAAGTGTGAAATTATTAATATACTCGCTGGTGATGTAATAATCAACGAAAGTTATTTAATTTCAGCGTATGCGGATGGAATTTACAGGTGAAAGGACAGCATTGTTAAATGAACTTCTAATTATTTGAATTAATTGAGAATCGGCTTTATCACTCTGGATTTCCATTTTCTTGATCTATCGATTTGCAGATTCTTACCAAACTAAAGGTTCAACCGAATGTGCAAAATACAAATGTAAACAGAGTTATGTATATTAAGTAGCATCTCTCAAATTAGTTTTCAAATTGCTCTAACAATCCGTTCATTGATAAACTAAGCACAAAAATTCAAACTAAATTAAATTCGTATTTTAAATTAAACGATTCTATAAGAATATCGCAATCACTTGTATCGCGAACCATTCAATTGTAGGAATTTAATAAAGATATTTATTACAATAATAAATGCAAATATATATTGATATGATAAAATGATGGTTTCCTTATAAAGAACTTTAACTCGTAAGCCACACTCGATCAGATTCACTCATTACGCACTACGTCTCCGAGCTCTTACAACGATTCCGAACGACTCTCTCAACGGTTGTTCTCGCTGCGCTGCGACCGTTCGCCTCGGTTTGCACCGGTTCGCGCCGGTTTACGTCGGATTGGCGTGCGCGCGAAGTGCGGACCGCTCTCTATTCAAACGCTATTATCTAAAAAATGGTTGGAAGCACGAAAAAATTATATATACCGTAATTGTAGAAAATTGAATGCTCTTTTAATATTATTTGAACAAAATTTCGATAGGGCTTACCATTATCGAGAAATTCTTCAAATTCAAACCGCTGATGAATTCTAAACTTCAAGGCCTGATCGGCACCCTTTCGTGTTGTCCGATTGCAATAATCTTTTTCAGGGACTAGTTTTTTATGAAATGGAACCATATTAGGGGGTGAGAGCCAAAGAAATCACACGTTGAAAATAAGGGCCACCCTAGTGTCCATACACGACAGACTTAAAACTTATGGTCCTCAAAAATAAAATCTTCCACCTACATAAATTTATTTGCCCCCAAATAATCCTCCCTATCTTTCAGAGACCACAACGTTTATCTCTCTCCACAAAATTATATCATTAAGACACAACCATCCCACTAAACATTAAGTTAAACTTCCGCGACCTTGTACGATATTCGAATAATTGGAATTCTGTCGCATTAAAGCAACTTTAAATACCTCCCATTGGGTACGTCCAATAACATTTGATCCTTCGCGAAGGGCGCAGGGCAAGTACCGTATAAACTTTTTAATCATATTTTTATGAATCCAATTTTTCTTTAGCACATCATTCTCGCCGGTTGTACTTGACCTTTATAGTGCTTGAAAAATATACAGCTGCTTTATGTCCGTTTCCCGGGCGCGCGATCTCCACCAAGTTTTACTCGAGACGCAAAAGGTATGTCATTTCAGCACGTTTGTCCTCGCATAGAAACACCCTTTTACGATTCCGCGGAGCCCTCTGAATCACCCTTGGGAATTCCGGTTTTACAGACCTTTTGCCGCACAAGCGAAGCCGCTTGGACCAGAAAATTACGCGCCACTGTGTATTTCCACATTCAAATGGAATCTTTAGCGAGAACGATTTGAGCGGTCGCAGATTTTCGTACGCCAGGTGGTCGACTAATTCTTGCCACTTTAGCAGCGTTGGATTCGCCGTAATAAGCGGGGAATTGTTTATGGATCAATGGGGCGGGGAGATTTTCTTTGAATTAATGTATGAGTGAGTTTTGTTTAAAAGAGTCACGGTCTAGTTATCGCAGCAAGAAATTGTGACTTCGCAAATGAGAAATGTTTTGCTATTCAAACTACAGTATATGCATTTTAAAAGTGTACGCGAATGTATGTTGATTATTAATAATTATTTGCTTTGCGTAATTTAATAGGACCAATGTGAATTTCTGTAACCAAAGTAAAACATGAAACATTTCGTTAACGGTATGTTTATCGTTTAATATTGAATACCTATCCTACGATATGAAATTAATATAATATTACTTTTGCCGTATTAATTCATCTTGCATTGTCAATTTAATTAACAACACGGCGCGTGTAAAACCATGCAAACAGAAATATCGCATTATAGATGGACCTAATTACCATCGTACTTTTAAATAGTTAATTAGCAAACAATTAAATCACTAAAGCCTGCAAAAAGTGATACAGTACTTCGTATTGTCTATGTCTAGTTTTTGTAAATAAACTCATGAAAATTTAACAAAGCGTCTGATTATGGCAAAATAAATGCTGGGGACGTTTTTTATTCAAAGCGTTAAGAGCTCATCGAGTTGCAAATTCTTCTAACGATAACACTTTTGTTGTTGATTCTGTCGTATTCCAGGTGGATTTAGAGCGATATTCAGCTTTAACCAGACTACTCATTTCTATATTTAATTTATATCTGACACATGCAGATTTTTTTAAAATTTACCTTCTAAACATATACCTAATCAATTTTTACTGCAAACACTACTTTATGCTGCCGGACTCAGAATGCTATTAGGAACTATTAGAGAAAATCTTTTATGAGTAACATATAGTGTGTCATGGAATAATGTGGTAAATCAAAATACAGTAATTGCTAGTGCCAAAAGAAATCGAGAAGACTTTTATGAATTCGTAATCCGAGTCTTCGTAATGTAAGCAACGGAGAAGAATGCAAGGGTTCCGCTTCCGGCGCCGGCTATTTAAATGCTGAACTCCTGAGTGCAACAAGATGTACACGCAATTTACACACAGGAAACAGGAATTGTATTTTGCACCGGCCATGGTGAATATTCTAATAGATTTTAGACATTTTTAACGCATATCGTCTCTCGTATTAAGAACGATTCGCACGCCGAAGCGGCGCACACTCATTACGTTCATGTTTCTGATCTCACACATTGCATCGCGTAAGACGTCTCCACTGTTAACCTTATAATTAGTAGAACAGAACCTTTCATTCTATGTAATTTCTCATTAAATCGTTCTCATCGTTACATAAGCGAATTGTTATTCTGTAGACTGTTTCCGTTGCAAATAGAATTGGACACATTCAAATTAGGACGCTAATAAATAAGTGTTCCATTGATTAAGTAAAACGAATTTTACTTAAATAGCTCATCACTTAAATTGTCATTTCTGCTTCGAGGTAGCTGGAAAAAATCATAGAACACATTTTTCGAAATAATAGGTACTTCTCATTTTCGTTGTTAATATAATGTACCCGAAATTCTATTCGATTTTAAAAAGCTACGAGTGTTTAGAAATTAAAAATACACAAAGAGTGTGGGACAGATATTTAATAATTCGGGAGAAATAAAGTCAGGGAAATATCCTCAGCTTTTTATCTTTCCATTTTAGTTTGACGAATCGTATGAACAATAATTGGAAGTCGAAATTCAGTAACATTAAATTGAATATTACCACAAAACTGTTCTGAAACATTTGTAGGTACAATTATTTGTTTGAAAGAAAAATACCACGATTTTTATTGTATTTATTCGCAATACTTACCTGCATTGTCAGATCTGTAGGACTATGTCAGAATTTAAAAGAACCCGAGGCACGAGGTGCGACTGAATGATTGGCACGTGTAAATTTCGATATGACAGATGTGGAAAATCGGAACGGGGGGACGAATGTGTAAAGAGTATCTGCGAATACTGTGGAGGATTCGAGGACTGCGATTTGAAACAGCGAAAATTACCACAAACGGAAGAAATGTAATAGATTTTTAACCCGTCTGTTAAAAATTTGTTTGTCTTAAAATAATTCTCCCATGCTTCTAGACACAGCAACGCAGAATATTCACAATAATTTTGTAAAGTAAGAATGTAACAAGTGAAGAAGAAAAATATTGAAATTATTTTTTACTTAACTTTGCATCTCTAAACTTGTAAATATCATTTCGAGACAAATAGGCAATATTTTTTTTGGACACATTTCACATGTTGACTCAAGGATATCTAACTATATAATCCTCCATATTATGTAATAAAAATAGAAGTAAAAATTCAATTTCTAGAAATGAGTGGAAATCTAGAGAAGTAAACAAAGGTATACGTTTTTTAAAAAAATCAGCCCCAAAAGGGTACACCAAGTCAGATACTCGAATTCTCACCAATTCTCTCAATTTTGGTATAATAATTTAAGAGGGTTGTTAGGCCGTAAATAGGTAATTCCTTGTGAATTTTTTGTACAAAAACGGCGCGACAAATTAATTTGAGGTTTGGCAGGCTGTTTTACTGTATCCTGAGCTATTGTCCTGAATTTCCTGAGTTTTTGTGCAAAAAAATTCTCAAAGAATTACCTAACCTAGCCGCAATGGCCCCTTGAGCCTGTATTCTTCAACCCGCAATTTAAAAAAAAACAAAATCAATCTTTCCGACTTCAGGCATGAGCATGGTTGCCACCTTATCACCATAGAAATCCCGGAGTGCCACACATTTCAACCCGGAGTTTCGAATATAAACCCGGTGATGGAAAGAGCAAAAAAAGTTTTGTTCTCGAATATCCGGAAAACAGGTGCAATTCTGTTAAGTTCAAACAATTCAGAATTTAAAAGTATCTGTTTCATTAATTAATAACTTTTATTGTATATAAAATTGATACCATTGTATAATACCACAATTTTTTATTATCTCATTTTTTTCCACAACCCGGAGATTTTTCCAGTAAAACCGGAGCCCGGAGATTTGCTTCAAAACCCGGAGTCTCCGGGCCAAAAGCGGAGAGGTGGTAACCCTGGGCATGAGACTTTTCCCTTATTACATGTTCCATCGCCGAAGGCGCCGAATGACGCACAGTGGGGCAAACGCGGACAAAAAGCGGACAAAATTCAATATTTTTTAAACTAATGATCCTATCGACATGCAATTGGTTTCTTTCGATTCAGAATGAAAAATACATTGGGAAATCACTCTGAAAACAAGTTTTTTTTTTTTTTTTTGCTTTTGGAAAAAGGGAAGAGGTTTTTATTTCTTTGACTATTTACGGATAAAATACAATAATAATTTTTTCCAGATACGAACTTTAAATTTTGGATTTTTGTCCGCGTTTGCCCCACTGTGCGCCTTGACCAGCGCTCATCGGCATCCCATATAAATTCCAATAACTACCGAATGTGCAAGAAAGTGCAAATAAATTTTTAGGTATATATTCTCTGATACTTCCCGGTATTAAATCCATTAACGGCAACTTAAAGCGAGATAACGCGTTAGTTATTCAGTTTTTTTTACGGTTTTGGTCATATAATGACCTTTATGCGGCGGCTACTGTTACAAAACGATACTTCTATAGTATAAAAGTGCGGGTTGTAAAATATTGACCAACTAGATAGGCTGTAACAAGCTTTAAATAATAATTAAGGACAAAATAAATTATAGCTACAAAGGAACATTTTGATAATTTTAGCTTTATAACATTTTGCTTTTGGAAAAAGGGAAGAGGTTTTTATTCTTTGACTATTTACGGATAAAATACAATAATAATTTTTTCCAGATACGAACTTTAAATTTTGGATTTTTGTCCGCGTTTGCCCCACTGTGTGACGCAACAACGACACGAAATAGGCTAATCCAGGCCAATCTAATCGAGTGACTACGTTGCTTTTTACAGAGCCCCGGTGACAGCTGTCTCTTGGCATCTTCACGGCACCTACCTCGCGTCGGTGGACAGAGCAAAAACGGTGACGGTCTGGGGCGACTATGTCTGATAGGACGAGGCGGCCCCGAAACGGACGATTGTTTCACGCATGAAGGTCAGCGCGCTCTATTGTGTCGCGGTGGACGTTAAAACTGAAATATACAGACGCGAGTTTACACCCTACCGATCTACTGCAGACAGCACGCCCACGGTGCAGGATAACGAGAAAAGATCAGCGCGAAATTCGGGCGCAGGGTCTCCGAAGAGATACAATTTCGTGGCTGCGTAATAAAATTACCACTGGATCGTTGGCCGTCCTCAGGGTTGTAAAGATTTCCTTTCGCGGCGCGACGTGCAGCCAGCATAGTGAAACTGAACAAAATACCGTAGTTACTCTTTTGAGATTCATTGGACATGCTCCTTTTTATTCGTAAGGGGCTATTCTCCGCGTTTCAAATCGTCTGTGTGTCGATGAACACGATCGCCCCCCCCCCCGTTCGACCGCTTATCGGGGAATTATTTTTATTTAACTCAATCGCAGAGGAACCTTCGGCGAATCTTTCCGCAAAATTTTCCGTTGAACGAAATGTTTATTCGTTCCCTGGGGTATCCTGCGTGGATGATTAATCGCGAGCCCCGCGCAACGTTCCCCACACACTCCGAGCGGCGAGCTTTAAAATCCCGGCGCAAGTGCCGCCGCAAAGAAACTTTGTTAATTGCCGAAGTAACCGTGAAATTGATCCACTCCGCGAACTTCCCCAGCGCTGACGAGTACTCAATGTTTTTATCGCGAAGTCTGACGTAGGGTTTGCGGGGGGTAACTGTACTCGTTGAACGAAGAAAGCACAATAAAGTTGTAACATTCATGCCGAATAAATTGTATAGGCTCAGTCGATTAGGATAGTGTGTGATAACGTGTTACATTGTGCCGAATGCCATTTTTTAGCGCGGTGCAATCGAAGGATTGGTGGCTGCGCACGGGCCACTATTGCGTCGAGCGACTCTCAGTGTTCTTCGAAGTGGTAGTTGCTCGTTACCGGGTAAGGAGAAGCTGTTTTGTGCAAAACTTCAGCCTTCGGTGGTAGGCAACAAAATGTATTCAGGGAAACAAGATACGTCGTTTTATAATGTATACAAGCTCAAGACAATGTCGTAGATAGTATTGAACTTTCGAAGTTGAGGACTAAATGTACGGGGTAGGTACTCGACTGGAAACTTTGGGGTTTGAGTCTGTCATTGCTTTTTATTTCTGAATCGTGTTGCGAAGAAATTAAGTTCGCCAGCCACTAGCGGGCGTTTCTGAACAAATCTGACATTAGTGTTTCTACTTATTTTATTTACAAGTATCTATATTCCATTGAAGAATTTAATACTCAAATTAGAGAATTAGGCGAATCTGTTGATTTCTTTAGATTATACATTAGGGTGGAGTGAAAAAAACATTTTTTCAATGATCAAATTCTAATAGTGCGTAAAAGTTGTCTACTTGGCCCAATAAAACGTGTAAAAAATTTCAGCTCGATCGGATAATTTCTTCTGTGTGCACCAAAGGCCTTAACTTTCCAAATTTTAGTACAAAACTTAAGAAACTGCAACTTTCTTCAGCTGGTGGATTCTACCTTTTTTTATACCCAAGACTATAATTGTTGCGTAAATGAAGCAAAGGAACACCCGTGGCTGGTTTCGGAACGATAGGAATGGCACTGTAAACTATAAAAAAATGCAGCTCTTCGCTCACTTTCCTAACGGAACAAGTGGCCCAGAACCAACCACGCGGAGGTAGCTGTACGTCGGGCTCCTTGTTTTTTGTATTTTATATTTTTTTCGTTTTTTTTTAATAATTTAATTGTTCTTTTATGTATTTTTTTTTTTAATTTTAAGTTTTGTTCTAAACTTTTAAAAGTTAAGGCCTTTGGTGCACACAGAAGAAATTATCCGATCGGACTGAAATTTTTTACACGTTTTATTGGGCCAAGTAGACAACTTTTCCGCACTATTAGAAATTGATCATCGAAAAAAAGTTTTTTTCACTCCACCCTATTATACACTTCGATTACTGTAATATAAGTTTTAGTTTCTCCAGAACCCTACTTTGACGCACTACTGTACAATGAAAATATAATTTTTCAATGTCTCTAAATTCATTGCATTTATTGTTACACATATGTTTCATAGGAGAAAGTCAAAGAGTAGGCTAATATTTTCACGAAGCAATTAACTAGCTTTAAACATCGCTATTTCTAAAGTTTTCCTGAAAATTTCGTTACTTCGATTAGTTTGAACTCGGAAAGTAGTATTTAACAATATTCTTAGTCCTAGTTGAAATTTTACACGAACCACTTTCTCCTGATTACCAATAAACCTGATTACCATGCAACTCTCGACGTTTATATATTGTGTTCCATGGCTTTTTTCTTCAGTGTCAATATCGAAAGCTCCTCTGACTGTGTCTTGCACACGTTATTCACGATTCATTACTTCGCGCACTCGACTCGAAGCAGTCCGGCACCGCACAGCACAATAATAACGGAGCGAACGCTCCCTAGAAGTGCGGTGCCGAGATCGAAGCGTAAGGGTTCCAAGCGCAAGTGCCGAAAATCGTGGCGACGACTGCCAGCAAACCGCGAAGTTTCTATGGCATTTCATATTTTTGATACGTGCTTTTGTTGATTCGGGTACACAGCAAGCGGACGCGAACACTGGTAATATACATCACGGACAGGGGTGGGTTTGGAGATTGGCGCCCCTAGGCTATCCGTGAAATATTATCAAATATTTTAATTTCAAAAAAACTTTCGACAATTTTAAAATCAATTCAACATGCCAACTCACGTATGAGTTATTGCTAATTTGCTGTATCAAGAAAAGTTAATTGTTTTTAAAATTGTATCAAGCCTCTGGGTTCAATCTTCTTCAATTTCCTTCGCCAAAAATTTGCAGCCTACTTAGCCTATATACAAATCCACCCCCCGATCGCAGACTTCATTACGCGTATACAGTTTCATTCCGTCGGCTCACATTTCACCGCGTGTCTGAGCGATTTTAAATTTCATTTCGTAGCTGTCCTTCGATCGTGCAAAGCAATATTGTCTCGAGAGGATTAAATAGAAGGCGAATCGAATCATTGCGATTAATATTTGTTTACCACATTAGAAGATTAAATAATATTAGTTTTAGCGTATATGTTAACGTAAGCTACGAAACTGTACTGAAGAAGACGAAAGGCAGTAGTTTGCGGGTAGTTTCCCAGTGCCATTAAACGGCCAATTGATTTCTCTTCGCCGCCAACGATGCTGCCTTAGATCATCGCTGTACTCGAGGGCGCGGATCAGTCTCGACTATGATTACTGTAATTTCATCGGTTTGCCTAATTAAACGCGTATACTTTCTACGACTCGCCGTCCTCCGTTTCTCTGATTAGGCCGTCTACGTGACCTCGAATGCACGGCTCGATAGTAATATAATTTTAGATTATCATTCGTTCTGTTTATTCCGCTCATTTAACGCCCGCGGTTCCCTATACGAGCCGACGACTATTAATTAGCGTCCTTAGCGTAAACGCGACTTACGAGCGGGTTGGTTTCTACGAGCAAACTCATTGCCCCCAACTTCTTACGTACACGTGATTCTTTTCCCCGTCGTGCACACGATATGGTAATAAACCTGCGATTTTATTCAATCCACGGTCTATGTTAATTTCAACAGGAACATTGTATACACTGTTCGCACATGTAAATATATATTAAATGTTTCCTTCTTGTATTTTTTAAAATTCAGTACATCTTTAATTAACTCCGAGCGCCCCAGTCCAATTCCATTCGTTATGGCAACTCTTTGTGCGCGTTATAGTCCAGTGAAATTAGACGGAAATCTGCCCAATCTTCGGAATAAATCCCAGCAAGCTAAATTTTGGTATGGGCCTTTATTTGGTCGTTTTAAACAATATGTCAAAAGTCCCCATCGATCCGAGTGCCGATAAAAATTTTACAGAGGGTTGAGAAAAAAAACAGTTTTTCGCGAATATCTCGTTATCTAGCAGTTTTGCGACAAAAATAGGTCTCACACAATTTATAACCTAGGAAATTCTCTACAAAAAAGGTTCTATGAGTTTTTTTCGTAGGAGTAACCATTTTCATTTGTGCCGGGTTACCAAGTTTCAACCCCCATACTTTTGACAAGGGAAGATCCCGAACCCGGAAATTCAGAAAATTATCAAACTCTGTAAATATGTAGCGGAAGTCCTGCTGAGTACAACGCAATTTCGTTTGCTGCCCAAATTCACTCCAAGAGGGTGCAATTGACCCCTGAAATTTTTTTTATTTTGTATTATTACTCGCGAACTGTAGGAGATAGAAAAAAAGTGTTCAGGAAAAAGTTACTTCTCTTAATTAGGACTAACATTTGGTAAATTATAGTTCTTACAGTTCTTACGGTGCGTGAGTTATAACACAAAATCTAAAAAAAAACGGATTTTCAGGGGTCAATTTCACCCTCTCAGAGTGAATTTGGCAGCAACAAAAATTGAGTAATACATACCTATATATCCTCTACTTATCCCCAAAGATTAAAGTTTAAATTTGTTCACTCGAAGGGGGTGAAATTAACCCCTGAAAATCCGGCTATTTTCCGATTTTGTGTTATAACTCACGAACCGTAAGAACTGTAAGAACTATAATTTACCAAATGTTAGTCCTAATTGAGAGATGTAACTTTTCCCTGAACACTTTTTTTCTATGTCCTACAGTTCGCGAGTAATAATACAAAATAAAAAAATTTTCAGGGGTCAATTGCACCCTCTTGGAGTGAATTTGGGCAGCAAACGAAATTGCGTTGTACTCAGCAAGACTTCCGCTACATATTTACAGAGTTTCATAATTTTCTGAATTTCCGGGTTCGGGATCTTCCCTTGTCAAAAGTATGGGGGTTGAAACTTGGTAACCCGGCACACATGAAAATGGTTACTCCTACGAAAAAACTCATGCAACCTTTTTTGTAGAGAATTTCCTAGGTTATAAATTGTGTGAGACCTATTTTTGTCGCAAAACTGCTAGATAACGAGATATTCGCGAAAAACTGTTTTTTTTTCAACCCTCTGTAAAATTTTTAGCGGCACTCGGATCGATGGGGACTTTTGACATATTGTTTAAAACGACCAAATAAAGGCCCATACCAAAATTTAGCTTGCTGGGATTTATTCCGAAGACAAATCCTAATTTCACTGGACTATTAACGATTCCTGCGCGCGTAACGAAATTGACGTTTGATAAAGAAATCGCTTCGTGTTTCAAGATTTTTGTTCGCCGCTGGGAATCGTTGCAGAAATATTTTTATCACTGTAGTTGCATTTCATTCAGAATCCCGGAATCGAAATTTACTGTGTCCTATTCAAGTTTCTATAATTCTTCTATTTCAATGCAGTTCCATGCATTAGTTAAACTCAGGAGAATAATAGAGCCACAGAATCGCTAGTAATAGATATCGGAACAAAGATTTTGTGATGTTAGAATTTTAACAAGTGATCAAATATATGTCCTCTTTAAAGTCGGACTATTTATTAATCTCTTCATACTTCATTCATAGAGTATATGATATAAAATTTAATTACATAATTATAATCTCGAAGGGTAGGTTTAATTATGTTGTGAAGTGTTATGAAATTCGATGAGATGTATCTGCTAATTCAATAATTTATACAGGGTCTTTCAAAATGGTGGTCGAAAGTTTTTGAGCTTTAACAGTCGTGGAAGTTAATAAAAAATGCTTTGAAAATTACCTGCCTGTGTTTGTTTATCCTTTGCCAGTAGTTTTAGAAAATATGCCCTTTCATTTTTCGACCCAATCAAATACGTCTTCACTTTTTCTCACCCCTAATTCAACGGAACAACAGTATTTTGAATCAACTATGCAACTTCACAGATAGTTGAACTTTCTCATCAGTTTCCTATAATTCCCTTTTCCCCACATTAATTTCAACGGTAGTGTTTAGTTTCAAGAAATTGTATATGCCTGTCTGTACTCTCTGCACAGTTCCTTTTCAAGCTCGGTTCTGTTATAGTACGAGAAACGTTTCCCTGTTACGACCCACAAAGATCCACGAAAAAGGCTGTTATTTTAAGATCTCTCTGGACAAGCAGCAAACATCTGAGCACGTCGCGATCCTTTCTCTTAAAAATTCCAAATACACCACTTCCAACTCGGAGGAGGCTTGATTTACCACGAAGCGAAAGGCTCTTTTATACCAAACAGACAAACCACGCGATACTTTATACTTTACTTTCATTCTTTCCTCTGCTTTTCAAAGTAACCAACGGTCCAAATAGACCGTCGCCAGCAGTCAACATTCATCTCCGGCGATTCCGATATCGTAGGAATTATGAAACTCGAGGAATATGCGAATATAATAATTTAAAAATCTTCAGACGTAAACTACACTTTTATAGCGCACTATTTTATTTTCCTGGCCGCCACATCTGATTCTGTGCATATATTTTTTAATACACCAGACTTATTAACAACAGAGTTATCGATTCGTCGGCCGTATAATATTGCCGATGGTTAATTTGCAGCCCGAAACACTTGAAATTGCTACTTCTATTTACACGATTATTAAAATCTCCAGAGAAAAATGGGTCACATGAATGCTGCACGTCTCATCGCCTAAGCGCAAGATGGATCAAAAGAGACGGCTGCGCTTCAAAAGATTTCGTTTAATCCACCTCTCGTGCTCCTTGAAGCCATTCATCTTTTATTTCACCCCGTTTTTCTGCAGATAGTAATAATGTAAATTGAAGTGGTGATTGTAAGTAGTTCATCCCATCAGAGCGTATCTTGAAAGAGTATGGCGGACATACAGGTAAGTCAATTTAGCTTGTTACACTCTGTTATACATACACAGTCAAATTGGAATCAATCTTCGAGCCTCTTGTCTAGACTCCAGCACAACTCTATTACACACAGAACAACCGTTATTGCCGCGTTATTTTTATACAAAAAAATGTTTGCTCGCTTCTTGAAATACGTAATATCTGTGGTCGTAAGGAAAAACGACCCATGTCAGAATTTAAAAAAAAAAATAGAGTTTATGCATTAATTCAAGTGTAGAATATTGAATGTATGTATTTATCAGAAAGAAAATGCGAATTTTATACGATGAAAAAATAATGCAATTTAACCGAAGTCCAATATCCAATTAATACGCATTTGGCAAAACAACGTAAGTCCACAAAATTTGGAGAATACGTCGTATCTTTCCTTTGTGATCACTTTTTATTTTCTATTTTTATTTATCTGCATATACTATGAACGTATTGTGTGTAAAATAAAATGAGCAAAATTATATTTCATATTTTTATTTAACTAGAAACAGCACACTACGAAATATTGATGAATTTATACATAAAAATCAAAGTTTTAAGATCCGCCAAATTTTTTTCATCAAGTAAACGTATTAAACAATAATAAATAACAAGAACAACATATACATTTAGTACAAAACTATAAGATAATGTCAGAGTCAACGCTTAAAGTGTCAGTAATTGGGTCCTTTACGCTATTATCGTAATTCCATAAACATTTTATTTTTTGTTTACAGGTAAAATATTCATATTTAACATACATTTACATTATGTACGATGTGAAGATATATTATCTAATTTAGTGGGCATAATTATAATGTACCCACCTTAAAAAAATTGATCTGTATCCGTTAAATCCGTTTCTGAAGATTACTGGGCAATGAGATATATTTTCAACTATGGTAACTACAGTGAAATTTTAATGAACGTGTTTATTAAACTTTAACACATTTACTGAACGGGAACGTACCAATGCTTTAGACGTGTACGATGCTCGCGTCTCGCGTGGAATGCTCGCATCTCGCGTGCAATGTTTATATTTTGTTTTGGAAAAACTACTTAACTGCGACACGGTCAAGCAGAACAACACAAGTCCAGCGGACTTGTGTCGTTCTGCCTAACATGTGTGTAAATTATTACTATTTTGTTAATTATTATTTACGTTAATTATACGAATATTGAATACTACGCAAAGTGAAGGAAATATACGTTTATATCGTAAGAAGACAACAAGGAAACATTGCTAACAAGGTCAATAATTTTATTTATTTAAATTTATTTAACTATTTGAGTATACTGATTTTGTTGATTTTTATTTTGATTTATGCATGTAAGGATAGATTTTTAATGATTTTAAGTAGGATGGAATTTATGGTTTTAACCGTGCTGAGACTAGTTTTTTGTTTTGAAATGACTAATTTTAATGGATGGGTTTTTTATATCATTTATTTTTTTCTGTTTGTGATAGTGTTCTGGGTTTATCAATTATAATTAATATAATTTTTTATATGTATAAAATTGTCATTTAATAAATTCTTTATTTCAGTACTTATTTCTTTAAGCTAAATAATAAAAGTGGTCGACTACTAGAGGGTGGCCGACTACTAGTGCTTTCACCCTACCCTAGTAGCATTTTTGGTTGGCATACAGTTGGGCCACGCACATAATATTAGTTGGCCAACAGTTAGATTTGGCAATTTTTTTTCTGGTTGGGCCAACAACAGATGGCCAAGGTAGGCTTTCCTACTGTTGCCCAACCATTTATAGGGCTTACCGTACTATATGTAATAGTAATCCAACGGTAGGCAAACGGTTGGATTTTGAATTATACTTATTATTTATAGGTAACGGGAAAATGTTAGAATTTCAACTGGCAAAATTAAAAAGTTAGGTGGACTCATTTTAAACTAGTTCTCTTCGTATATGCTCTAAGATCCAGTATAACCGTAGCCTTAAACAATGTACAAAATGACGGACGGGACCATTTCGCTCACGAGGCGGCTTGCGTCCTGTGACTATCGACGTCAACCGTTCCACTCAACCCTCTCTTTCCCCAGACAGTCTTCATAAAAAGTGTAGCCAATGTGGGTTCCAAATTCTTTCAATTACTTTGGGATATGATTTTATTTTCATCCGAACCTATATATTTGTTTTAATTATCTTTAACTAAATGTATTTCCGTAGGGCATTATTAGTTGGCCCAGAATTGGTTATTCGTAGACAAATCACCGGAAGATGAGTGCAATATTAAACAGTTGGCCCAATAGACGGGGTTTGTAGGCGAAACTACTAACCACCTCCCAATTGAGTCCCAACCGTAGGCAAATTGTCGGGATGCAAATGCAACATTCAACGGTTGGGCCCTGTAAAGAAGGTTTGTAGGCGAAACTACTAACCACCTCCCAAGTGATTCCCAACTATTAGCTACCGTTGGCCAACAAAAATGCTACTAGGGTACTTTGTTTTGGTGTTTAGAACTTTCAACGACAATATCTCGAAACTGAAAACATGTGACATGCGGCGTTCTTCCTTACAACCACAGGTAAGGTAAATGTACCAATAACGAGCCGTTTAAGGAAACGGTGACAAAGTATAATGAATATTGTGTATAAAATTAACAATTTAAGTGAAACTTTTTTTCATTCATAAAGATTTTGTTGTTTCTCATCAGTACTCACATAACAAAATTTTTTTTTTTTTTATATATTTAACGTAAAATAAACAAGAATATTTGTACGTGTAAATGTACCAATATATAGCCAATCTCACGCGATTGACCTAGCGGCCCGATTTTCATGTCCCAGTACCTAACCATAGGTTTTATAATCGTGTAAAAATTATTTTAAAAACTGATTCTTTGTCTTAAATTGAAAAATCTGTTAAGGAAAATTAAGAAGTACAGAAATATAAAATTATTGTCCATTTTGAAAATTCTTTAAATGCAAAAAACAATAAGTTTAGTTACACTATCAATAGAAGTTTGTGGTTATTTTATATAAGACTCAAAACAACCAACAAATTCATTAAACTGTACATATACATAAACTTTAATAAACTTAAATTAAATGCTATCATTATTATCTAGAAAAATAATGTTTATATTATGATTTATGATCAAAATACTTACCGGCTTTATTCCAAATATCGAGTCAGAAATTCACACTTGTTTCGTAATTTTGCTCTGGCGATGCCCATTAACATTTGCAACTCACTTCACCCGATTTATTGAACACGTGGTTAGTTACTGGGCTAACAAGATTTGTTTGCACCGATAAATAGCCATGTAAATATTCAAATAAAAAATAGTTTTCATATTCAAATTTTTTCTTTCTATGTGTTACAAATATTTTCAAGATTCTAAAACCCTTTTTTCTATCTAAAAAACTATTATCCTATAATAATTATGCTCTTAACAAGAAGCACGCTCTTCTTAGCCATATCATAACGAATGTCTGAAAACGCGTCATATATCTGGCCTCGAGACTATAAATGGTATTTCTAAATATCTAGACAAAAAAACAAGACGATATAACTTCAGATATTAAACCGAACAATTAAATAATGCAAATTACACCAAATATGTATTTTATCTTACGTGCATAGTTTAACAATTATTAATATTTCAACAGATGGCTAGGCACTGGTGCATGGCTCGTTATTGGTACATTTACGTTATAAGCTAAAAGTTCGAGAGAGATCGCACGTGTAATCGAAAAGAACCTAGATTTCTAGGCGGGGTCCCACTAGTGCAACGGCGCGCCGCGCACATTTTTTTCGACGCGCAAGGCCGATTTGTTGCAGAAAGACGTTCCCACTGGTGCAACTGCGCGCCGCGCACGGGTCAGATTTACGAATTTCTCGGATTTTCGAGCAGTTTGGAGCACTTGAAAGGGTCGACTTTTACGAGGACGCGCGCGTCGAAAGCGATCGTGTGCGCGCTATGCCGGGATTTCTCTGCCACGCGAGCACGCGAATGCACGCCGCGCATCGTCGAAAAGATTGAAAAAAAATGTGTATTTTCCAACGCAAATGTACTTTTTACTTTTACATATCACTTGTACGCGTGTATTTATGGTCTATTACTATTGGTTTATATATTAAAGCAAGCAATAACACGATAATTACTGCTGTAAATAACAACAATTATACTGCCGCGATAGGTAACTTGTTTCTAGATATTGCATAATTGTAATACACTATACAGGGTGTCTGCGGGAACAGTAAGCAGCTGGATATTTCCTTACGTATTTGAGATAGAAAAAAAATGTTTATATGGAATTGCTTGTTTCGAGGGAGCAAAGTGATTAGCCCAGACGACTTTTTTCTTAGATTATTATTTTAAAAGATACGATGGTCAAGTTGGGTTTTTTAAATGGAACCATATATTTTTTTTAGAGATTACTAGATAGTGCGTTTTAAGACAAATTCAATAACAATGAAATTCAATAAATGATACACGTGAATTTCTTGTGCAGGTGTAGAAAGTTGGCCTCTAGGAGGAATGCTGGTTCTATTTAGAGCTCTTACTACCCGACCCGCCGGGTACTCGAGTACCCGCCGGGTACCCGTGAGATACCCGAGTACCCGGGTAAACAAAAATTACCCGGCTACCCGGGTAGACAAAAATTACCCGGGTATCCATGAGATACCCGAGTAAATTAGATGTGATGAGATAGTTGAGAATTTCGATTTGACAGCCGATCGTCTTTCGACTTTCGATCATTTTCGGCTAACATCAGTAATGAACGGAATAAACTTCAAGCAATTAAACATTTTATCATAATATTCATAATCTTAACGTGCACACACACATTCAATTGCTTGACGTTTATTCCGTTTATTACTGAGGTTAGCCGAAAATGATCGGAAGTCGAAAGACGATCGGCTGTCAAATCGATGATCATTTACCCGGGTATCGCACGGGTACCCGGGTAGTCGGGTATTCTACGGGTACCCGGGTAGCCGGGTAATTTTTGTCTACCCGGGGTCTCACCGGGTACCAGAGTACCCGGGTACCCGGATACCCGGGCCAAAAGAATAGCTCTAGTTCTATTAGTCATGATATCTATTAGTCATGATATAATCTCCTGCCTATGACCCACCTTTTTTCACACTACCTAAACAAAGGGCGTTCGTATTTTCACTATTGGTCGCAATGGTAACTACTCTCAATCTCATAATATCGTGCGAGCAAAAACCAACAGGACACCGAGATAGCGAATGACAGAGCGATGTTGAAAGTGATGGCGGAACTGTGGGAGGGAAGCCACGGCAGAGAACTTCTTCATTTCATTTGAAACACAATTTTCAGCAATCGGTGACCGCGACGTAGTAAACCCCTTCAAACATCTCAAGTAGTATGAAGTGTGAAGGCGTTGTTTCGGCTACTGACCCAACCGCCGCACAGTGTCACGGCCCGTGTTCAAAAAGCAAAAAATTGTGTTTTGAAATTTGTATTTCATTTTATGGATTTGATAGTAAACAGTCCTCCGACATAGGAACAACATAACTTAGTAACATAAATAACGGATTTAAGGTTAGTAATTACATTCAAAGTCGAATAACCAAACGCAACCTGCCACAGACTACACATAGGAAATATTTACCCACTGCATTTTTGTTGTATTTATAAGTTCTTCTCTTTCTTTTCTTTTTGAAAATAAGCAAAATATATCCCTTTTTCGTTTTATTAATTAAAAATTCTCGCATTTAAAGATATGGATACGTACCAGTGGCTCAAATTATTACTTTTTTTTGGTCTCATCTTCTAAATTGTGGAGAGAATTAAAAAAAAACGAAACATGTCGGTTCTTTCATTTTTTTTACTACAATTAGTTCCTTTCATGTCCTTTAATTTGGTGTAAATTTTGTCTGCTCCCGACTGCTCCCACATAAGAAAAAATACACATAATAAAACAAAAAAACTAGACAAATCTGTGCTAGAATATTCAGTTTTAATAGACTCTGAGCTTCCAATTCCTTCAGATTCAACTGATAGTGATGAAGATGTATAATAAGAATGAATAATTTAAAATTTATTATCTATTTAAAAAAAAAATTTATTATTAATTTATTTAAAAAATTAATTCTATTTTTTTTATAATTGTTTCATATGTTTGTTATTAATTTGTGTTTAAATGTATTTAAAAAAATATATATTTTATTTGTTTTACTTTTATTATGGAGAAAAATATATATTAATGAATTATTTTATGTTAAAAATTATTTTTTTTGTGAATAAATATGATTAACATATCAATTACACGTAAATAACAGTGTCTTAATGGAAAATTGATTTTTGATTTTTTGTCCTATATACTCATTACACTGTGCGCCGGCGCTAGCTTTATTTAGATAAAGAAAGCACGATGTAGAAAAGGAGGCTAGTATTTCCCACTGTCTTCGACGTGCGCGCCAAGCATCCGCGTGCGCGCCTGGCAGAGCGTCGGCCCATTTCGTGCGCGCGGCCTCATAAATTAGACCCTTTCAAGTGGACGAAAACGTCGTGCGCGGCGCGCAGTTGCACTAGTGGGACCCTGCCTTTCAGGCCCGGTCCAGATCTGAACCGAACGCCGAACCGAACGCACTTGAGGAGTTAGATGGAGTAAGACCAGTGATATACTTGTCTTGCTCCGTCTAACTCCTCAAGTGGCGTTCGGTTCGGCGTTCGGTTCAGATCTGGACGCGGCCAAAGGCAAATTCGAAGGAAAAAGCATTCGCCGCTATTTACCGAACACATAGCTACGCCGCCTCCCCCAGATTTCCGTATCCAAGAGACCATCCATCGTCCGCCGCCGTCTGTCCTCCTCTCCTATTAAGCATCAAACGATTCGGCGCGGCCCTGGATACACGTCCCTTCGCTGCCGTCGTTTCCTTTCCCGCGCCTGTATATCCGTGCACCGGGCTAACAAGCCCACGCGCAGGGACTCCGCCTGTTCGGCCGCGTGTTCGTGCATGTATCAGCAGCCCCTCACAGAGATCCCACCCGCTCGCCCCTCCGGCCGTGCTCCCTGCCCTCGCACGCTCGCATACAGCCGGGGCGTGTATTTGACAGTACCTAATGTGCTTTCAAAAGCGCTCATTAGTCACTGAAACGCGGTCGCGAAGTGACAACTCGCACGCGGAATATTATACGGTCGAAGAACTTCCGCCGTGTGTCCGTATCGCCCCGTGCGATGCACACCCCCCTATGCGCATGCGCCCCCTCGCGCCTCCTCTGTTTCTAACTTTCGCATTATACGCCCTTTGTCCGCGATTCGACAGTTTCGACAGTTTCGCAATGGAACGTGAGAATGCGGCGAAGCGGGCCGGGGAAGCCGCTTGCAAACGACGTTAAAGTTCGATCGGACGGCCGCATCTGGGGCCACCGAAATTTTTCTCTCGCCCCCGTTCCGCATTGTACGTGCAGGCCGCGGCCTGCACGCTCGCCGCCTACCCCGTTCGGCCCCTGTCCTCGCCGTGCGCCGCCAGTGGCCCGCTTCGATTCCCGTGGTTTACCGGGCTAAACGTTGTAATCAATTGCAATGCCCCCGGACTCCGCATGATGCACGGCGATCTCAGATATGGATTTAAATTCGGGCAACGTCGCCGGCAAGCCTCGGCGCCGCGCCGGGGGGAAGTGGGTGCGCTTGATTTGCTTGGGAAGCTGTGTTGTGGAAGTGGGTGTCGCTATTTTTTTTTTCACTATGTTTTGGAGAAAGGAAAATGAAGTGGTACGAGGAGAGTCGCATTTGATTATATTAATCTCTGGTGGACGGGCAAACGGGTGTAAGAGATTTTTTTTGTCAAAACGAGATAAGAACGCTAACAGTTTCTAGATTGCTGTCATTTGTTTATGGTTGCATTAGTATATATCACTTGATGTCACTTTTTTCCCGGGTTTTTTTTACCGAAGATCGTAATGGTATATGGCAAAAATTGCAACGAAGGAAATATCTCACCGGAAGCTAGGCAGCTTCTTTTTTAGTATTTTTTGTGAATCGAAGTTAAAAATAAAATTTCCTTTGCAAAATTTGTAATTTAATTCAAATTTTGTAGTTTGTTTTTCGAATGTGAAGTATATTTTGAAAATCCAAGGGGAGGCATTTGTTGTCAACATTGGTGTCTAAAATTTGACACTTGATCTTGCATAGCTCTTTAAATATTCTTCTCATGGCATCGAATTAAATTGATTGGAAAATTTTGTCGGGAGTTTTTATGAAAAGTTAATTTGTTATCGTTCGAATTAATTTATTTCCTGATTTTCTAGGAGAAGGTAAAAGGTAAATAGTAAAAACTATTTATTTTGTAAGGAAATAATAGATGATAGTTAATCAATTTCGACAGAGAAATCTGGCGATAGTTTCTGATGAAGCTGACATATTTCGGTGAGGATTTCTCATTGTTAGTGCAGCACCTGCTGCAAGTGCGGTAGTAATAGGGGTGAGTCGAGTTGTCGTGGCGTGAATTGAGCGCTCGCAGAATGTGAAGTAATTGTGACTACTATCGGGAGTATTGAACCCTGGTGATCTGAATTTGGATCCAGTCTTGTGAATCGTATGAATAGTAATCTCAAGATTAATTATTCATAGTACAAAGTAAGCTAGTCCCGCGTTCAATTGCGTAGCTATACATGCAAATATGCACGTATTGTATGTGCATTAGGGTGGATCTTATTTACTCTTGGTGAAAATTTTTTCCAACATTTTCTTCGCGGCACCCCCCAGAATAGTTCAAAATAATAAAAGGAAATCTGTGTAAAGTTTGAGCCCGATCGGATAGCGGGAAAAGGTAGCCCTGGGATCTTGAACATTTAAATAATTATTTAACAGCTCACACAGTCCAAGTTATTGATTACATAAAAAAATGTGTCACACAAAAGTTGTGGATCCAGACCAGGAGCATCTTTTACGTTCTATTACTTTTTCTCGTGCGACAAACGGTTTTCAAAGAAAGTCCGTAAAACTAAAAAAAAAAACATTTTTATTATTCAACCTTTGAAAAATATAAAATTTTTTCCCTTATTTTCAGTCTTTGATATGTCACAAATCTTTTCTGAAAATCAGGGACCGAAATTCCCAAAAATGTCGAAGATATAGATATCAGAAGCGAGGTATTCAAATGCATTTTTCTCGAAATCATGATTCTTATTATGGCATCACACAAATCGCCCAAATTCATTTTATCTGGAGACGCGACAGCGTCTCGACGCCAAGTACATGTTTCGACACCCTATATATATATCGACTGCCGCTGCCGCGTATCTTTTACTCGTAATCCGGCTAATCCAACCTTACCTGAAACTTATTTCATTAATATCTCATCCCGCCTGCAATATTTCCTAAATTCAAAGGCATTTTTCTTATGTAAACCGCATATAAGCTTTCGAATAAGACCAAATTCACTAAAATCGGTCCACGCATAACAGAGATATCATAATATCGTCTCATGGATCTGTCGGAAACGGTAAGATTTGTCTTCTGATTCTTCTTCTCCACCCAAAATTTTCATCAACATAATACGTAATTCGTATTTTACATGCGTACTTGTAACGAAGCCATATTATTGTTACCACTACCACCTTCAGGTGATTCGTTGCATTCCACACCTTCAGCGCACGCGATGGCTGAAGGGAGAATATTCTGCTTCCAGCCAGATACTCGTAACGCAATTATCGTTGAACTAACTCCGCGCGTCCCTTCCACCACGTGGTTGTTTGACGCTGGAATAATGAACAATATTAAGAATTTAGAGGAAAACAGGCACTGTGCGCGGGGATCAGGAAAGAGGCGAATTAACTTTACACTTCGGCGTGCTTCCGTGGGGTTCGGGTAGTCCGCCTCACCTGCGACGCGAGGCCGCGAATGCCAGCGGAAAAGTTGGCGGAAACGTCAGTCATCAGCCAGGTAAGAGACTCGGGAGCAAGTTTAAGCACGATGTTTGTCTGCTGATGCAGAATCCGCTTCTGCGAGACTGGGAACGCTTTCAAGTTCTATCGTATGGAAATACAAACCGCTCTGGCCGATATTTTGGCTGAACGAGTCCCCGGGTGTTCGGGGAAAAGATTTTCTGCTAGGATTCAGTCCGAAAAGCCCTCCAACGAAATTGTTGACTCGGTATTTGCGTGCACAGTGGTGCTTTGGTGAATTTTATATATCTTGTACTATAAATAACTGCGGATTTAACAAGGTGTTTTTATATTAAGTGGTAAACACTTCATGTGGCATTTCGCGTGGCCCGGGTTTTGTACAAAGTTTTGTTGTCCTTTGCGATATAAAATGTAGTATGTTTTTTCATCGTACTTTTAATTACTCGAAGGTATGCTTCATTTTGAAAATTTCTCACTGTTAAGGCTTATTTCAGAATTCTGTTTCGGGGGTGTTTAAACAGAACTGTTTTTGTCAGTAGGGACCGTTTTTATGCAGGTCTGACGTTTCGGGACATTCGCTTTATATTTGCAGTATCGGTGAAGGATGCACGATTGATGTTTCGTCATACGGTTCCGAAACTCTTGAATTTATCATTTCCGCGAAAAATACAGGAGGAATATATCTTCTGCATTGGCACGGATTTTTCATGCGCAAATATTTTTTAATAACGTATGATACGTTTTTCGCGGAATGAATTTCATATAAATTAGATAATTAATTTTATGTAATAATAGTATCTATGATCATTTTTAAATAAATATTACTGATATTATTTCCTGCGAATGATTTATCACGCTTTTCGAAGAAATTTTTTTAGTGTAAATGAATGAAAATAATTATTGCAAGCAAGTGAAACGCTTGCACAATTTGAAATTCTCCAACATCTGATTTCATCGGAACAAATGGGCAGACACAATACTTCACGCTTTCATTAAAATCGAAAGCCAGATGCGATTTTCCGCCATTTAATACACGCTGCAAATGTTTCATTGTCGGTAATTTAACTGGAAACTTATTTGGCAGAGAAGAATCATGTCAATATCGGGTTCTTTAAAATCCAATAAGAAAATAAAGTCAGAAGGATCACAGATTGTAATTGTAATTCTTCGGTGGAGCCTTAAAATTATCGTCCCTTCTTAACATAATTTATTTATACAGTAACAGAAATTCAAGTGCTTACTCTTCAATTTAAATATAACAAAGAAAAAACTATTTACTATTTTTTTTACTGTTTCATTTCCCATTTTAAGGATTAGTTTTTTTCCTTCGTGTAGTAGATAGTCAGTTTGCATAAAAAATAAGCGGCATCGTATTAAAAATTTATCGCACAAAGTACAAGTCATATCATGTGCAACGGATTTGTCAATAATTTGTACGCCTCTTTACTCTGTAGTATGTGTAAGAGACAAGATAAACAGCAGTTTATATATTAACGAATTAATTACTGTTTATTCGAAATTATTTATTCAACATAAATCACTGCTAATTAAACATCACTTAAAACGATGTCCACGTAATATCAGTTTAGAGATAAAGATATAAAATACCAGGGGTCGAATGAAGCTGTTAAAATTTTCAATTAATTACGAAATAATTTGTAACTTTATGACTATTATCTATTCTCTTCCGAGAGAGCTGTTATAAAATGCAGTGTATTAACTGAAACTTTTATTCGTATGTTCTAGTTGAACAGGAACATTTATTCTGCTCTGAAAAAGTTAAACTTACGACAAGCAGATTTTCTGAAAAAATTACGTGGTAGATATATCTGAAGTTAAACCGCATCGGTGAAAATAATTATATAAAAATCACAGTGCGCTTTAATTCCTAATTCCTTAAATAATACTGATTAAAAAAAAGATTCCTAACTTTTATATTTCACCCTTAAATCTCTGTTCAAAAGTATGATGCCCCAAAACATTTATTAATCGAACATAAAATAATGGTTAAAACTGAACTCTTACAACACAGTTAAAGAGTGAACGTACAAAGTTAAAGAAAATAAATGATTTGAAAGTTAAAACTTCGCAAATACGTCCCACCTTATAAACAGCCTTTTTGGAAGACTTTCAAATGTGCGATGACTGCGGATGAGGATATTCCCACAGATAATGATGACGAGCAGGCACAAGAATAATGTTATTCTTTTATGTTTACAACAGTTTTCTCCAGTTTACTTGAAACTGGTCAAGATGGAGTTGCACCCCTCTTGTTGTCTTCAATTGCCTCCGTTATTTTTAGTAAATAGATTTGTTGGAAGCAATCACCGTGTACAACCCCGTGGAACCTAGCACTCAACATCTCTGTACCAATGAAGGACATCAAGCGTGTGCGGCGCCAAAATAAATTCTTCGCGTTACCCGTTATCCTGTAAAAACAACCGCCATTCCAGAAAACCTCCGGCATGGCTCGAAGTCGTTAAGCCACCCCCAAAACGTACCGCCGTGTTCTCCCAAACCCTGGCGTAATTGACACGTAGTCAATAACGAGCCACTTTGCAAAGAAGTGCTCATAAAAACAAGGTGTAAACCTTCACCAAACACCGTAACAACACTAGTAATGGACAGAACTGGTGGTACAAGCCGACCGACGCAGGATACATCGCGATGCATCGATATTGACGGATGAAGAAATATACCGGGTGGCTTAGGTTAGTGGATCAAGGTCAGAAAAAGGTAGGAAACAAAGTGGAGGAACTTCAGATGATGATTGAACTTTGTCTGTTACTGCACCAACGTTTGTAGGAATTCTATTGTCAGTTAGAGCAGCGTTGCCAGGGATTAGTTGCGGCGCAACACCTACAGGAGTGGTGGTAATGTGTGCGTGAAGTGACGCTAGCGCCAAGGCAGCCAAGTGGCTGCAACGCGAAGCCAACCACGGCCAAACAGCGTCGACAACAGATTTCCCGGCGACGCTGGTTGGCCGTGGTTGGCTTCGCGTTGGGGCCACTTGGCTGCCTTGGCGCTAGCGTCAGTTCGAGCGCACATTACCACCACTCCTGTAGGTGTATAGCAGGGTTTGGCGGAAATCCCGTGCGCCCGTATCAGGAATCGCGGTGGGGGAACTCCACGCATGCGCGCGATGACGCGGTAACGTCAAACCAATCCAAGCGCGATGACGCGGTGACGTCAAACCAATGAACGCCAAGATGGGAAACGAAACGGCGCCACCGTCAAGATGGGAAATGAAACGGCGCCACCGTCAAGTTTCGTTTCTTGGCGTTGATTGGTTTGACGTCACCGAGTCATCGCGCTTGGATTGGTTTGACGTCACCGCGTCATCGCGCGCATGCGTGGAGTTCCCTCACCGCTATTCCTGATACGGGCGCACGGGATTTCCGCCAAACCCTGGTGTATAGCTACAAACAATCCCTGGCAACGCTGAGTTAGAGTATCAGGCTTCGTTAGTTTTATTACTTAGATTATTATTATTTTAGTAACTCATTTTCATTTAATTATTTCACTATTACGATGCTTCCCAACATTCTGATCCTGGATATGAACTCTTGTCAGAAGTACAATGTGCCTCTATTCGAAGACTGACAAGGAAAACTAGTTCCCATTTTGGGCCCTACAATTGTCGCCTAATAATTCAAATTAATTATCGCGGGAATTCTTAGGGTAAGTAAAATTGCCGGACGTTGTTTGAAATTGAATTTAAAATTGAACAACGTTCAGTAACTGCATCTCCCTCAAGTATCCTCCTGCCGCAAGATTAAAATTGTTCAATGAAAACTGAGAGTAGTGAAATGAACTTAATTGGACTAATTGATTCTGTAACCATTCATGTAAACAACTATGGAGGACTGCGTAATACCCAGCTTGGATACTACCCACGTCAAGCTGAAGAAACCTTGGTGTCTGTTAAAAATGGTAAATATAGTACACGACATCGACGTAGTTAAAGTTTCTTTGGAGCCAGTAACAGTTGGTTGGCCTTCCTACAGACGCTAATTGTTATGAAAGAAGAGAATCTAATTAAAATGAAGTTGAGAAAAATGCAGATAGTTGCTCCAAATGCTGTTCCCGTGTACGCATCAATCATACTTCTGGCCAGGTAGTACTGTATCTCGGATACAGGTCACTCTCTCGAACTCGACTCATCCATCCGGTCTTAATTAACGTAACTGTCTGTGATATCCAGTTGTTTCCGCGTAGATGATCGTGATCGGCAGATTCCTTCTGAGATCAGCCACGGCCATTTATATAGAGCCACTTGGATCGATCAGGAACGACTAATAGTAGGTAGGCAATAGTTTCCATTGGATTTTACTACTCCTTACAGATTTATACCTCCACTTTACAAATCTATAAAAAGGTACGTAGGTATTGAAATTTGAATTTTCAAAAAATTGGGAAATATTGATTTGAAATTTTTTTGTAATTTCTTCTGCTGCATTTAGTTTATCAAACATGAGAGGTATTTAGGTTTTAAGAAAAAGGTGTCCAAGACAACAATATTTGATATTCTAAAATATTTGTCAATAAGAGGAGGGTGCAGTGATGAGAATAAATTATTAAGCATTGTTAAACTAATGAATAAAAGGTTAATTTATGACACTACTGTCTCCTCTGTTTATTACTGACATCAATCTTTTTAGTTTAATTTACTTGATAGGGAAATTAATACACAATATTCTTTTTGTGAGATCGCGTATGTATATCATTATAAGCTACCCTGTTCTTCGATCCATCTTCATACTCATAATGTTCTTCCCCTCTCTCATTTGTATCTTATTTGTATGTCACTTCGTGCATAGTAATCAGTAGCCTATCAGTTATGATTAATAAAAGGGAATTATTAATTACACGCGACACGGTGAGCTGTATCTCAAATCAGAGTTATTTGGATCATCCCATCTCGATCATCAGATCTTAATTGCACAGCTTCGATTAAACCCTCTATTAATGAGTAATTCGAAATTGCGTGTTCTGAAGCAAATAAAGTTAAAGGTGGGTAACGCTTAGAACGGTGCATTTAAGTATGCAACGAAGATCGCTTTTTAATCGACACCCTATAGCAGTGTAGCTGTGATTAGTGACGAAAATAAACTATGAGTATTGGGATTCTGGTTTGTTGTAACAATAACCGTAGCAAGATCTCGTAGAAAACAGTCTCCAACTGATGAATATCGATTTTGATGAACCTTCGATGTGAAATAGGTTTTTACAAAAATTCCAAAATTAATATCCAAAGGGTAGTTTTCAGCTTTCAACGTTGAGATGAAAAACCTATTCGGTCCAATATTTGGGAACCTGTTAGCTGTAGCAGAAACAGGTGTGTGGCGGTAACGAAGGTCCGCCCGGAAATGGAGTAAGTCAGTAAGTCCTCGTGCAAAAAAATAGAACGAAAACGTAAACTGAAATCTTTTCATACGCGACTCCGTTTTCGAGAAAATCCACTTTGAAAACCCATCGAGTAGGTACGTGTCCACCTGAATCGGTTTCATATTCCTCTGTAGAATAAATAGTATTTCTGCTGGATTTGAAGCTTAAAACCGTTTGCCATGGCAATAACAGAATTTAAGATAGAATTACAAACTTGGTCGAACAGGAATGCTATTTAGAAATAACGATAATCTAATTCAATACGCAAACGCTAATATGAAAATCAAAATCGGCTTCATATTCCAGTGTGTAATAAATTTTGAAGAATTATAAGGTTCCACTAATTTAAAGTTTTGTATAAATTTAGTGTGTTCAAACATTGTAGAATTTAAAGGTTTAGGAAATATTTTTTCACTTTTGAAATACATACCGTAGGATACATTTGAGGGTCTTCCATAGTGCGCGATGTTTTCGAAAGTGATCCTTTTCAAGCGCTTCAAGCGTGTTCTTCGTCGCGTGTCAGACCCGTAGGAACACGGCTTAACATGTTCGTTACAGAGTCTTAACCATTTGCGGCCGAAGCACGCGATATTCCCGTCAGAGTGTATAAAAATCTGACTTTCATGCGGCGAATTGTTTCGAGAAATATTACCCTATGGAGAAGTAGAAGGTAGGTACCACTCCTTCGATGACACTGAAAAGATATTGGTCTGCAGGTATAAGTATCGAAAAGTATTGATAAAGTAAAGTCTGTGCATTGTACGAGACAATCTTTGGCTCTGTGTACACGAACATTCGAATACCAGAGAATTCAAATTTGAGATTCGAATTTCGAATATTCGAATACAAGAGAATTCGAATGTGAGATTCGAATCTTAAATCCGAATACTTTAGTATTCGAATATTCAAATCTCAAATTCGAATTCTCTGGCATTCGAATATTCGAATACTTGATTACTTAGATTATTCGAATACTCGAATACTCCTGATTATTCGAATATTCGAATCTTAAATCCGAATACTTTGGTATTCGAAATATTCAAATCTCAAATACGAAATTTTCTGGTATTCGAATATTCGAATATTCGAATACTTAGATTATTCGAATATTCAAATACTCCTGATTATTCGAATATTCGAATCTTAGATCCGAATACTTTGGTATTCGAATCTTAAGTCCGATTACTTTGGTATTCGAATATTCAAATCTCAAATTCGAATGCTCTGGTATTCGAATATTCGAATACTTGAATACTTAGATTATTCGAATACTCGAATATCCCTGATTATTCGAATATTCGAATATTAAATCCGAATACTTTGGTATTCGAATATTCAAATCTCAAATTCGAATTCTCTGGTATTCGAATATTCGAATACTTAAATACTTAGATTATTCGAATACTCGAATATCCCTGATTATTCGAATATTCGAATCTTAAATCCGAATACTTGGGTATTCGAATATTCAAATCTCAAATTCGAATTCTCTGGTATTCGAATATTCGAATATTTGAATACTTAGATTATTCGATTATTCGAATATTCGAAGATTTGAATACTTAGATTATTCGAATATTCGAATACTCCTGATTATTCAAATATTCGAATATTCGAAGAAATTATTCGTATTCAAAATTATTCGAATTATTCGTGCATTCGAATAATTACAGCTCCAGCACAGTCCGTGTTATCCGTTTCAAACTGATTTCGATCGTGAAGGATGAAGTTATTCTAATCTTAATTTCAATCCAAACTGCTTCTAATGAATCGTAAAAGCTCTTTTAATTACCAGACGTGCCCCAAATATTGATTTCCTGTGAAATTACCATACTCTAATCGCTGTTGAAATGTAAAAACATAAAGTCTTTGAAAATGCGATTAGAATTTGGATTCCTTTCCACGGGCGAAATGGCAAACTAAAACTGGCAAAGTGAGAGTGCGCAGAAATTGTTAATTCCGAAAGCAGCGACGAAGTCACGTTCGTATCACAAACTCAATTCACGTCACTGCTCTTAACACTTTGACGGCTACATGTTTCCAGCTTTTTCAGGCCACATTATGTAATGAAAATTTTCGAAATGCCCCTTGCTTCTCACCATCTACCACTCTCGTATTCCGAATAGTGTCTTCGTAATAATAATGAGGGATGGCGCCATGAATTATCTAAAATGCTTTTCTAATCAACAAGTGGCTAATTTCACTAGCGCTTCCCCGATATTTGATACGAGAACAGTTGCTCAATATCGCTGTAAGTATTCGAGAATAAAACATTCTCGATGCAACGCGCCTTCAGATTGAAGTTTTCGCATTTGTTACATGTTCACGAATTTCGCATTACTCACGGTGGCTATTCGGCACCGAACGGTTCGTACGGCACAATGTACTTTTGGAATCTAATAAATTGGATGCACAGGCGTAGACTCAGCTTAGTGGTAGGAGGTTTAGGAAATACACATGAGTTCAGATCAAATTCGTTAACTTTCGTACAAATGACAGCCGCCGAAGCGTCGAAGCCACTACTCACCCCCGCGGAAGCTGGCACCATTGTTCCAGAACTTCTTAGTTGAATTTCAGGATTTATAACGGTTTACGTGTATTATGGAATGTTTCTTTACATTACTCAAAATATGATCATGATGATATGCATCATTTAATCACTGTTCATTACAATAGCCTGATACAAAGTCGTAGCCTAAGTTCGGCAGAACAATGTTCTATTGTGTTATTTACTTATTTGTAATATATGAAATAGTTTATGAATGAAAATAAAAGAACGTTCAGTAAAGCATGCAATGATCGAAACTGGCCAAATATTTCGCGTTGCATGTGATGAAAGATATATGTAAATAACAGAGGAGGTAGAAAAAAAATTAGGGACTTGTGCTATATACAAAAATAGATAGGTGACAAATTTACTTTAGGTATAGAAACCATATGTCACAGTACACTCTTACTCACTTTGCCAATGTTCTTTACCACCAGATCTCCACCCTCTAGATTTCTTACCTATTTATTTTATTGCTTCATTCGTCTCAAATTAATGACGGAGAAAATTGCAGGCTGGGGATGTTTCAAAACACCTGTAACCCTCTACTGCAAACATATCGAATCTGCGTTGAAATAGAATCCTAATGCGTCAAACACCTTCGTATAAAACGGAGGTAGGTAATAACAATCAAGTTCCGTGACTTCGGAAGAGAAATAAACAGAAGATTTAAGAGGTATCTGGGCCCAAAAACTGACACTTCCAGTTTCGGCGAAACTTCCAGCAAATAAAACAGGAGGCTATAAACTAGATCTGAGTGGACTAAATAGAAGCGACCAAGTAATTATTACACGTCTAATGTACGAATTATGTAACGAAAATCTCAATATAAGTCACATTCTCTTTTATTACAATCATCTCGCTGAAAGCGGAGAAAGATACCGAATTAAAAATAACATAAATGACACTGGCGGATTTGCCCAGGAGGTCCCCTAGGGGCCCATATTCCAACAAAAATTACGATTTCATCCAAATACCATATTTCTCGTTTCCCACAATTTCCCTACCACGCGCGCATATATTTATTTGTAATTCTATTACGCATACAGGGTGTCCCAGAAAATTTACCACCTCAGCATTTCCCCCTAAATCCGTCGCTGATAAATGAAAAAGTGAAAACCATAATTACATTCCCAAATGTGATTAAAATACCCAAAATTTTAAAGCCACAAAGTGACTTAACTTTATTTGCACGAATAAACCTTATCTCGCCCTAAAATGTACCTACTTTACAGAAAATCTTCCATAATCTCCATACTTCCCTCGCGCCCTCAGTAGTTACTCCACCTTAAAACCTTAACACTAAACGTACCAAGCGGGGTCAAATGACCCTTTTCAACATTTAATTTAAAATCGTACATTTATTGTTATTTCTTTCGCTGATCTGACTTTCTGTAAATTCATATATTATCGCATTATTCAATTTCTCGCTTTCCGTTTTTCTCTTAGCGTATTTTTTACCGAGAAAAATTCTTTCATACCTTATGTACCACGAGGGGTCATTTGACCCCTTACGAAATTGACGTATTTTTCTGCAGTTCTGCAACTGGAACCTTAGTTCTGGACTCAGATACACTTCTCAAGTTATAGTTTCATTTATCTGAATATGATATGTGTGTTTGGTTTCCGCGTGAGTACTTGAACGACCCGATCGGGTCCATACGACGTAACGCATAAACATAAGAAGAAAAGGTAAACCTACAAGAAGGAACATCTAGCAGCCCAAGCAATAATTCCCAATCACGAAGAAAATGCCAAATAAGATTGTGCACGGGTAATAAAACCACTCAAACTTGCATAATTTTCAAAAAAAAGTCTGTGGATAATGCATGGAGGAGAAACCAGTCATATGTAAAAAAGTGTAATTAATTGATTATTTTATTTATAAAAATAAAAATATATGTTTGATTATTTTATTAGAAATTAGAAGTTATGTTGCGAATTATTTCCTTTAATAAATTAAGAATTTCTTTCTAAAAATCAACGTATATTTCATAAGGGGTCAAATTATGGTAAGAATAGGTATGTCTAAATACCGGTACGTTTAGTGTTAAATAAAAAAAAAAAAAAAACAATCAAGCATCGCACATAACGAAAGTCCCATTTTAATCTCGCTTACATCGCATCGATTACCAAATCTCCCGCTACCGTTGCCCACTTTCCCAAGTGCGCGGGCCCTTAAATTCCCAGACCCCACCTCGGCTCCTGCCGCGTCGAAAGAGAAAACTCGTCAAGCCTCGTGAATAGCCTGCGTCGGAGGCAAGCCAAACATTCGCGTCCCTCAAGCGTATTAAGAGACACCCTTCCTCGCGAGTTACACGGAAGAAGGGCGCATCGAAATTAGTATGTAGCGCCGCTGGTCGTTAAGCCTCCCACCCCCCCCTCGACGGCGGTCAAGGATCCGCGGGAACAGCGGAAACGTGGGAGCCGCCCCGGAGCCCTCGACCCTCAAGGAACTTAATATCCGTGTACACGCGAATCCGACCACTCTGTTCCAGCGTGCTATACATCCCACTCGGGGGATACCGATATTGAAACGTAAAAAAGATTCAATCAGTCGCGAAGCTTCAGCGCCAATCAATCACCCCTACCCCCGGCCCATCCAGCTTTAGGACGCAAAAGCTCTCTCGCGCGCGCAGCCCGCACTGGGGCGGCTGATCGCGACGACGACGCTAAAATGGCCGAGGGGGCGAAACGAAGGGGGTCGAGGAGGGCCGGCGGAGCGGGCCGGGGGCAGAAGAAGAGAGAACGAGGCGACAGGGGGCGGGAAGGAGGGGGGGAGGGGGCGCGCAGGCAGGAGGTTGTGGGTGTCTGGGCAGGGGGGGGGGGGGGGGGAGGGAGGGGGGGCAGAGGGTTGGTCGGCGGGGGAGGAGAGAAACGAGCTTTCGGGTTGCACGACCGAGTCGACGCACTGGAAGCTCTCCGTGCTTGCGGCGGGAGCTTCAGTAGCCGCTTGTACGTCGACCGGAAGAGCTCTTCTCGCCGTCACGCCGTCCCGAGACGCGCAGCGCGCCATCGCGGACGAAAAGATCGTCGGGGATCGACGCTCGGTATACTTAAATGGTCCTTCGCCCCTCGGCCGGATTTCGGGCGGCCTCAGGCCCCGTCGCGGCTTAACAGCACCGGAGCGGGTGCTCGCGCGGCCGTCGGATTTTGAATAAGAACACCCCAGTGAAGTGCACAGTGGATGGATCTACCGAGTAGGTGTGACGACCGAGGGGAACCGGAAGTCTTAACATGAACGCGGGGCTGTGATCCGTGAACGGGCGCGCGTGTGTCTGTGTGTAATCGCGTAAACAAAAGCGGAGGCACCATGAGAAGTGTGGCAAGATATCGGCAACCGCGTCCTACCACCCTCTCCGCATCGCTTTTCATCGTCCTGGCCGTTCTCGTAACCGGTAAGAGAAATCGCCGCGCGACAGGGACAAGCGCCGCCGGGGGTCCGCGCGACCCTTCTTCCGCGGCCCGGTCTCGATCTTCCCCGCCGACGTCGCCGCGCCGATTCCCTTGAGAAATTCCCTCCTCGCGCCGGGCTACGAATTTTTTGGTAACCGGCGTGAAACGGAAAGGAAGCGCCGGCGATTTTGCAACATTCGAAGGGAGCAGGGGTGACGCTTCGATTTTAATCCTCCCGATAGGAAGATCGTCTTCACGGGGAAAGAGTCGCTCAAACTCGCGGATACAGTGGATTTACATGATCCCCTTTGTTCTCTGCTTGACGCTGAACATGCCCGCTGACGTCGCGCGTTCGATTGTCGGAAGTTCATCCGTCAGTGGCGATCGAAATATCGGAGATCCATCAGCGTCCAGGTTGA
Organism: Andrena fulva; assembly: GCA_946251845.1. NCBI lineage: Eukaryota > Metazoa > Arthropoda > Insecta > Hymenoptera > Andrenidae > Andrena > Andrena fulva. The sequence goes on along the minus strand of OX276329.1, from coordinate 49,910,335 downwards.
GGAGCCAGGAACTAGCAGCTGCCCGCTTCCGAGCGAAGGATTTTAAGAATTTCAATTTCGATGAAAGGTGCCATTGCTCACCGCTAGTTTCCTGGCCAGTAAGGAAGCACTGTGTAACAGCAAATTTATACTGCGCTTCTTACGCTCCGTCTGCCGACATCCGAGCTTCGATTTCCATAAGAAATCAATTACCAGTCTCGATCGCTCAAACAGAGCCTTCGAGCGTCCCGACCGTAGACGCCGGATAGCGCAGCTTGTGCCTCGCGATTCGAACGAAAGATGAAGCACGTCATCGCGCAAAGTTCCCCGCCTTCGCCACTGACGCTTATCCTTCCGACAGTGACCAGGAAAATCTTTCACGCGGGGCCTTCCAAATTGGGAATCCTATTTCCCGGATGCCCGTCGGCGTTTCGCCACGGTGTAGCTGGCAGCGAGGATCGACGGGGGTTCGGCAGCGTTGCTGGAGGCCGTTCGTCTTCGCGGAGGCGCTCGTTCGACGCTCGATTTCGGGGGGGGGGTTGAGAAATCGCAGTTAGAAATTGACCGCGGTATGTTGACGGGGGTATTCCCGAACGACGCAGAGCGGAGGATGCGAAAGAGGCGCCCGTTGCCGGGAGCACCGTTGCGCATTATTCGATTTCGCGGAAGCCGGTGCACTCAGGGAACTTGGAACGATCCCCGTCAGATGACCGTACTTTCCGTGGATCCTCTCCAGGCGACGATTGCGGCGGATGAAAAAGTTTCTGTATCGAGGGCGGCCGAGGCGTCGCGATCCTCTTCTTTTGTGCCGCGCTGAACCGCCGCGGAATGGGATTAAAGTAGTTTTTCCGCGGCCATGCCGGGGCGGAAATACTGATCGCAGGTGACACCAGTCACGTACGCGGAGCGGACACAGTTCGGCTACTTACGCGACAAAAAGCTTCGAATCTTATTGCGGCTGGGGCCGAATGTGCTGTCGCTTTAGCGCTCCGAATGCTTTGCTGGTTGAATCGTTGGTTCGTTACACGCGAGAATCGCTTTGCGGAAAATCGGGGGTGGACGCTGAGGGGAGGTGTTAAGCTGTAATGGTATGGCAGGAAGACTATTGATAATATCTTGTAGGGACATAGTTTGATTACTGGGAAAGGGGGTGCTAGAAGAGGGTGGGAACGCAGTAAGGGGTAGTTGAATATGTAATCATGTGATAACTACGAAAGGGGGAAGTGTTTTTTAACCAATTCACACATTGCTCAACTTTGGATGTGACTTTGATACTTGCAGGGGTTTGTTTAGTAATTTATATATATTTTTTTGCCAATTGTGAAGAAGTGACTTATCATTTTTTAGCGGACAAAAAAGTCATCACTTTTTCGATTCGTTCTATTTTTGTTATTTTCTGGCACATATTTGGAACTGTGGTATGTTTAATATGCATATTCTGATGGAGAATTTAGAGCTGTTTAAAACCCAGTTAAAGTTGAATTTATTTAACTGTTAAACAAAAGTGTTATATGGCTTCGAAGGGGGTCGCACATTTTTGGGGCCGACAAAGAAGTTGCCACGTTTAGTAACTTTTTAGGTTGTCCTAAAAGCAAAAGGTGCCCCCGCAAAAATATTAGATTTTTTTTATTAATGTTCAAAAGTGGTAACTTTTTGTTGGCTTTAAAAGTGCGTTGTCTTCTTTAATGTTATGTAGGGTTTCTATTTGTTGGTTAAATAAATATAACTGTAACTGGGTTTTATGCTGGTTTTAATTCTCTTTCAGAACATGTATATTAGGCACATACTGCAGTTTTCAGTTGATGTTGAAAAGTAATAGAAGCAGGGTGGTTCGAAAAAGTGGTAACTTTTTGCCCGCCACTGTATATTAGTCACATGAAAGTTGCCGTTTTAGCACGTTGAAAAGTACATACATTTCTCTGCAGCAAGTCTATCGCAATTCGTTTGCATTTCTTGCTGAATCGGATGTAAATATCTGACACTGATCAACTTCGTGTCAACAAAGTGAATATTTGCTTATCGCCGATAATCCTTCTCCAGCCATCTGTCGACATATTTGAAAAACTGCACCTTCTCTTAAATCGTAGCAATAAAATGATCTACCATTCGAACCATCTAATATAGATTTATTCTCACTTGAACAGATAACTTTTTTCTACCCCTTCTTTCATTTCGTCTGCTCTTCTGCGAAAATGTCTACGCTGCTCTAGTTAGTGACGAGTTGTCCATGGTGTCCGTCGCGTTCTTCTCTTCGTTGAGCATGATTATACCTACGATTGTAAAAGTCATTGATCATTTAGAACTATTTGTTCCGTTCAGCTTCATTCGCTACATGCCCAACGGTTACTAGAAATTATTATTAATAATGGAAGAATTCCATCGCTACTTACGGCACGCGGTCTTCTACCATTTGTCGATATTCTTTCCATATTGGTCTCCGTTCACACATTTTAATCAATTTTACACTATGCTTGTAGCTTTATTTATATTATTTAAAAAGATCAGTTAAATATCTTTATTCCCCGAAATTTTCACTTGTAACTTATGTAGTAATTTACCGCTAATTCTACGAAGGCTTTAATTAATTTAACAAACAATTCACTCAAAATGCCTAATACACTTCGACGTCGCTTTTTCATAAGCCAATTTCAAATCCCACGATGATTATTATTAGCGAACAGAATCTTTTCATAGAAAATAAGATATTACTAGAACCTTTTTACAGTTACTTCCAACTGATTTTTATGGAGAGAAGTGATGGGCTAAACACTATGCAAATTTTTAATATTATTAAAAACCTTCGAGTGTCTTATTTTATTATCGCCGAGTGTATATAATCTAAAAAATAGAAAAGTTTTAGTCTCTTTGCAAACTTTTTCGAGAAGTGATCAGTCGAAGTTTCTGACAGTTCCATGATTTGAATCGTCACTTTTTTTATGTGCTTAGTTATTTTTAGAAGAAACCAGGCTCCACGTCATGGGTGTAAGCGTTAAATAATCACGAATAAATGTGACAAGCGTAACATTTCATTTACCATTTCACGTTTCGCGCTGTCACATGCGTTAATTCTAATTGAAATTTAATATAAGTTGTGGCTATGAAACAGGATTGTGGAACGAAATTAATAGTGGATTATACATATCTATAAACAGCGTCGTACAATCTCTAATATTTATTCAAACACAAGTTCCACTTCTTACACCACATCTCCTCCTCTTTTTCCTTAAATTTTTCTTAAATATTCTTAAATAAATTACTCTAATTTACTAAATTTAATTTTTTTTAAACCTTTAAAATCCAAATGTATAAAATAAATTCTACTACTAATTCTAATACAACGAAATAAAATTCTCCCGAATTATAGGATTTATTAACACAGAGGATCTGTCAGATTACGCGTGGTTCTAAGCAACTTTAAATTAACAATACAAACTGAAATTTATTCTTCCAGTGGTTAAACTGCCTCGATATAGTGAGAGGCTTTCTAAAACAAATTTGTCTTTATTAAATACGAGTGTATTTTACAAAACACCAGCAATTTTCAGTAAGACGTATCCTTATCCCGGAGAAGTATTGTATAAACATGGACGAGTATAAAAAATGTAAAGTAGACATTGAGAAATAACAGGCATTAGACGGCGTGCACTTGTGAGGTGTACCGTAAGAACTCGAAACTTAAATTGCAGACGAGTAACTCGCTTGAAGGGCCTGGTTTTTCATGTAGAAAGCATTAATCAAGCCTACGGGGACGTTTCTCTTAAGTGTGACAGCCCGTTGGAAACTATTAAATGACGTAAGGGGAATGATTTCTGCGGGAACTTGCACAGTTTCTCCCTCGCAATCTTTACGATCTCGGCCAGCTATTCCGCATGAACGGAAGCCTCGCGGGTTCCTTTTAATTTATTTCCGCAGACTTTCACGTTCAATTAATACAATTAAGTAACGAACAGGAATAGGTCGCGCAGATGAAATTACTTTCCTCCGGCGCGGTGTGCTACAAGTAAATCTCTCTATTAACCTGTGAATCAATTTACGATCGCAAAGAACCTTGATTAACAAGAAATAACTTGTTCGCAAATCTCACGGTTGAAATTCGTTGTCAGGTCTGACACGAAGTCAGTGAATTCGCAGTGGCGTTTCGCGTGACTCACTGTGCGAAAATATTATTGCGGATTAATTATTTAGAAGAAAATAAGATGATCGTTAGGGAATATAGCAATGAATTATTGCGACCATTTTCTAATCACTTCTACGCAAACTTTTGTCAACCAGAGTTTACATTGAGCTGAGAATTTCTTATTTCCCCTGCAAGAAAAGTGAGCGATCTTATTTTTCTGCAAATATGGAATGTACTCTATTTTGCTGAGATATTATTGAACGAATCAGCGCAGAGAATTTATGCCGATATACATACTGAAAATTCGCAGCATGGGAATTCACTGTCTGCTTGAAATAGACCACCACGAGGACTAAGAGTCGAGGGATAAAATAAACCGGAACGTAGGATCAGTTTTCAAAGCAAATATCAATGAAAAGCAACTTCGTACACGATCGCACGGACATTCATTTTTATTCCCTGAGCAAAATACTGCGGGAATAAAATGTACGCCGTTCCATTTAGAAACGATTAAACCGTCGTTTCTCGTGACAAAAATGCAATATTGAAATGCTTGTAGCGGCAATTTATTCCACGGGTTGAAAAGCTGACGAAACTCGGCCGCGAATATTCTTCTCCGCGTGCCATCGCGGTGCAACTAACAAGTTGCACCGTCGCGACTGTTGCCACCAAAAACCCTGTGTAACGACATAACAGTAGCGTGAAATAGATAGGGGGTAGCATAGAAACTGACATTCCTCCCTGCAAAAACCAATTTACTTCGCACTCTGTGCGCTATCATGCATCCCCTTTAAGGGGTAACACCACTCTAGAGGCAGAAAAAAATACCTAAATTTGACAATTTATTTTGGGAGTATGACAAACGGACTAGAATTTCTTTTCAGAGGGTTTATTTAACACATATTGAAGTACGAGAAACAATTTCTTTATTGTCATTTTCATACAAAATGGCGGCGACAGAGCCCGTCGTCGAAACCACTTCTTTCAAACTGGGAGGACGGATTTCTCGGAGACTATTGCATGGATCAATTTGAAATTTTTACAGTAGCTTCACAACAATATTCTCTTTGGATGTACGTAGCCGTTTTTTGATCGAATGTAAAGTTTTTCTTTTATAAAAAATTTAATGCTCATTTTTAGGGCAAAAAATCGATTCATTCCTCAAAAAGTGCACCACGTCCACAAAAATTGATAAAAAAAAACTCCTACGTACTTCCAAAGCCAATTGTATATAGATTATAATTTTTTTTTGGTATTTTGTTCCACGACTCATACATGCCGAGAAATCAGTCCTCCCGTGGAGGTGTTTTAAAAAAAAACTGTTTTCGACGACGGGCTCTGTCGCCGCCATTTTGTATGAAAATGACAATAAAAAAATTGTTTTTCGTACTTCAATATGTGTTAAATAAACCCTCTGAAAAGAAATTCTATTCCGTTTGTCATACTCCCAAAATAAATTGTTAAATTGAGGTATTTTTTTCTGCCTCTAGAGTGGTGTTACCCCTTAAATGCACACGCGCTACTCCAAATATCTTCCTACAAAATTTTGAAAACAAAAAGATAGCGGAATGAAAAGAAATGGGGAATAAATACTATCGTGTGCCACAACCATAAATTATATAATCGATCATTAATTACTCATAAAGCATCGCGATCGCGGTGCGACTACATTTAAGAGGTTTGCGTGTCCAACCCCCACACTTTAAAAAAATACAATCGGATTCCCAATGATTTTATCCACAAATTTTATGCACTATCTGAAGATTGCACAAATCGAGTGTCTTATTTTATTATCGCGGAGTGTATATAATCTAAAAGCAGAATAATTTTCGTTTCGGTGCAAACGTTTTCGAAACCCCTTTTATTGAAGGGTTTCAAAATGAAAGAATTTTGTATTTTGTAGGATAAAGGAACTGTTGGGTTTGTAATTGCTCTGTGATGTTATTTTCTATTCCACGATTTTGCGTTCGGTGTGACTACTTACCATCGGAAAAATATCTTTGCTCGATCGACACGCGAATGAGTCGACGCGCAAGGGTTGAACGCTTCACCCCACCGTGACAGTGTATTAAATAGGATATTTCTGTACCATCTGTTGATTAAATTAAATTCTTCATCGTCTACATTATTCTCTATCTACATTTGCTGCACATTTTTGTAATACACTTAACCGTATAAATGTTGCTATAAAAAAACATTTTCTTTACATAAAATTCATTTCACCTTTTTTCCTTCAAAATTGAAAATTCAGAGATTATTACTCGAATACTTTTGCATGCTACCGTGTACACAGTGATCTAATAGGGAAGTCGAAGAACTCAGGGAGCACCTAGGGCTGGCAAATCTAAACGAAATATATTCAGCTAACCTAGGTTTGCTAATTAGTTCTAATCGAATGCGGGTGGATGATTATTCGAGGTGTGAATTTTATATCGATTTAGTGTAGATTTACTTGGCGTTTTGATGTAATTTCTTAAAAAAAAAGCGAGGCCAAAGCAGAGGGGATTCAGCGAACAAATTGGTAAACAACCATACTTCATGACTTCTCGGTAAATAGTATAATCTGTTTCCGTTGCTATCCTGCAAAGCATTGTTGAACTCATTCATTACCCCGTCTGTACAATCATCGAGCCGGGCTTTGATCTGGACCGTTCTGGCGGCATAATCAAAGCCACGTACTCGACGAAATGTCGATAACGACGTTACAATAAGTGCGTCACGCAAACTAATGCAGCATCGCAGAACTATTCTGGTTAGAGGATTTTAGGATATCAAAGGGAACACTGTGCATAGGTACAGCGCAGGTTACACCAATTACCTCGTATACTTTAAGGGGTAAAACCACTTTAGAGGCAGAAAAAAGACCTAAATTTGACAATTTATTTTTGGAGTATGACAAACGGAATAGAATTTCTTTTCAGAGGGTTTACTTAACACATATTGAAGTACGAAAAACAATTTTTTTATTGTCAGTTTCATGCAAAATGGCGGCGACAGAGCCCGTCGTCGAAAACAGCTTTTTTGAAAACACCGCCACGGGAGGACGGATTTCTCGGCATGTATGAGTCCGGGAACAAAAAATAAAAAAAAATTATAATCTATATACAATTGGCTTTGGAAGTACGTAGGGGTTTTTTTTTAATCAATTTTTGTGGAAGTGGTGCACTTTTTAAGAAATGAATCGATTTTTTGCCCTAAACATGAGCATTAAATTGTTTGTAAAAAAAAAGTTTACATTCAATCAAAAAATGGCTACGTACCTCCAAAGAGAATATTGTTGTGAAGCTACTGTAAAAAATTCAAATCGATCCATGCAATAGTCTCCGAGAAATCCGTCCTCCCAGTTTGAAAGAAGTGGTTTCGACGACGGGCTCTGTCGCCGCCATTTTGTATGAAAATGACAATAAAAAAATTGTTTTCCGTACTTCAACATGTGTTAAATAAACCCTCTGAAAAGAAATTCTATTTCGTTTGTCATACTCCGAAAATAAATTGTCAAATTTAGGTCTTTTTTTCTGCCTCTAGAGTGGTTTTACCCCTTAATACATGCAGATGCATATTAGACTAATAGCTGTCTGCCTTGACTATACACATTATATATTGGGACAATTACGCGTTTCCTCGTCGGGGAAATTCAGACGCACGTTAATCGTTGCAGCGGTGAATTAGACGCTGAAATCGAAGCAGCTGTGAAACCCTAAAGTATTTCCAATCACATTGACGTTTAGGGTAACTGTACTCGTAGTTGACACTTTTTTTTATTTTCAGTCACGAATAATAAGCTTTCTATTAAAAAAATATTTTTTACTAATACGCTGTTTGAAAAGGTATTAGTCAAAAATATTTTTTTAACAGAAAGCTTATTATTCGTGCCTGAAAATAAAAGTGTCAACTACGAGTACAGTTACCCTAACAACTCTATTAATGAATACAATTAATGGCAAAATTTCGCTGTCTTAAACGAACACTGTTTATACGAGTATTTGCAGATATACATTATGCAAATTCTGCCGAGGTCGTCGGACCTTCTATTTCTCAAATTTTTATAATGGCACAGTCTAATGGCTTCCAATTATTCATTTTTATTAACCACTTATAATAAGAAAAACAGGCGATTCGCGCGCACCCCGGCTTACTTCTTTCTGCTCCGAATTGATCTGTATGGTGTGTCCTATCGACACCTCGATAATTTGAGAAGAAAAATGGAATGACGAATGGACAGGGAAATAATGAAACGACAGGAGACAATCGACGATGAGAGAATCGTGAAATTAAAATATGCACTACATTAATATTGGTCGACGCATAAATGGAGCATAAAATTATACGCGGCAGCTGTTTAATTTAAACGACCAGGTTCGTTGGGAACTTTCCCTCGCGTCACACCCAAGTGTAACAAGTGAAGCTGGGACATTCGGCTTGTCGGAGGATTTCAAGCAAAAGTGATAGTAAAGGAAGGAGATGCAAGGTATCCGTACCATCGAAAAACATGTGTGAAGTGTACGGTTGAAAACGCTGCCAGTATAAATCAGTGCCAAGATGCTGCTGGAAGTTTCGAGAGCACATAGTCAAGGAGCTGTGCTCCGGAAAATGAATCTCGCGCTGGAGACTTGCAGGGTTGGATGAAAACGCTTTAAGAATTATTGCTGATAAAACCCAATTGTATTTGTGGGAGAGCTGGTTCGAGCAGCAAGTAGGAGTTAGAACTCGACTCGTGTAACGATCCAACGTCAAATGAGAGATATTGGACGAACTCGCGGATGTGGATGACCGGTAGCCTTTGAGATGACAGTAATCGTGAAAAAAGGACGAACGTGGTGGATTCTGCTGTTGGGATTATAAAGAATCATTTTGCGAATGAACCTGTACAAAATTCAAAAAATTGGTACCTTACAGTAACATTAAATGCCAAACTGAAATCGCGAAAGGGATAATTGATTATTTGCTGAGATATGAAACAGAATTTGCAATACAACAGCAGAGAAGTTTCATTGTGAATAATTATAGCGTTGGGAATCGATGTTGTAAGAAACATTACGAACCGAGTGATGCAGCGTAGAAGTCTCTCCATCAGAGCGATGTGCAATTATTATACAAAGGGAGCGTCAGAAAAATATTCATTGGGCATTGGCTCGTCGGATTTTCATCTCGCAAATATCTTGGAAATATTTAGAACCGAAAGAAATGGAGCGCTATACATGTATGCTGTGAGAAGTGCAGTTGAGGAATTTTTAAGATGAAGGAAAACACACTCGAGGACTGCCAGAAATGACGGAGTTGCACAGTTGGGAATTATATACTTCAATAATCATTAACCCTCTAGTGCATACGCCTGCCTTAAGGCGGGCATCTGTTTAATCCAGCGGTTGGGAATTCTCATTTGCCAGCCATAAACCTAGACCACAGCGCACATATTGGTCTAAGAAACATGTCAATCTGACGTTTCGATTTCACAGAAATCTAGTTTGAAATGCATTTTTGAGCTACGCACGCTGCGAAAATTATTATTATTATTATTATTATTATTTCCTCCAGATTGAAAACAGACATCGGATTCGGTCTTTTCATCCCTAAATTAGAGTAGTCTAATTTTTCCAATTGAATTAAAAATCTATGCACTAGAGGGTTAAGAGAGCATCTACTTGTACACTGACAAATGTTACGAGAAGAGCTGTATCAGTTATAGACTGATCCGAGGAGAGAGCAAGGAAGTGCGTGAAGTCTGAAGCACGATTAGAGTCCATTGGGAGTGACAGCCTCAACAGAGACGAATAGGAAGATGAAGAGGAAGGAGGAGATGATCCGAAGCATTCTCAGGCATTTGCACACGTTGGATTGTAAAATAGCGTAGATAGAAAAGTAAAGCTTGTAAATAATTATCTGCTGACCGTAGGAAATTTTCGAGTTTCAGTGTGTTCATCCTAAAGTTCGTCAGTACGGTGTGTCATAAATAATTCGAATAACCTGACCCCTCGATTAATTTGGACGAGTAAAGTGCTCTGCCAGTGCGCCACAGTGATAACGTTGAACCTGTCGACAAAATTTTCTGATCACCTATGATTAAAGTGATGGCGTAATATTCGCGACGAAAGCGTGTTGCGTTGGTTTGTTTGCCGGTAGGTGAGAGTCATCGTGCGCAAAAGTGCCGCAACGAGCTACAAAAAAGATGTTCATCAGTCAGCTGCTTAATTGCTTTCGCCGTTTGTGCAGAAGATGCAATTAGCGCTAGCCTACAAGCATTCGTGCTGACGTGCTGACGAGGGAAGATCAAAGGGTGTTCAAATCTGTAGTGAAACGAAAAGTTCCGGCTTTTCACTTTGAAGGGAATGCAATCGATTCTCTAAAAGTGCGACAGGTGCCTGCAAAGGTGCAATGAAAATAGTGCGTCCATGAATCAATGACAGTGAAAACGAATTATAGAAATGGGCTACGGTTGCTGGTGGGCCGGTAGCAAAGGGGAGCAAAGTGGCTCAGGATTGAACCAGACGTGTGAATATTTTTTTCTGACCCGTTGTGAGGTCGAGTTTAAAGTGATCGTAAATGAAGTCTGATTCTGTGAAGAAAGCTTTAACGAGTTTGGGTATATTTTTCGGGGTTTTAAGAAGCCAACCTTGAAGAGAAATTTGAAAAAGAAGTGTTTGATATGTAATTTTCACGATGGAAAAATGACATCGATAGAAATAATGTTTATTTAGAAATGTTAATCCTTCTCGATTAGAGTAAATTGGGTAGTTGATGATTTCGGAGATAAAAAATATTTATGGGGCTTATTTTTGTGAAAAAATACAGGAATAGTAAAAAGCATCAATCTGATTCAGTTTAAACGAATTTAAAAGCTGTAACATGATGACTTAAATCTAATCTCCCATCTAATTTCACGTTATCTATAGTATATTTCAATTTTATCAAAATCGTAAAAGGCTTAGCGTGGAACTGTTATCTAAATAGTAAAGAGTGAAGATTTGAGGAAGATTGCGCGTTGATCAATGAATCATCGTGACATAAAATTTGTACACTCGTAGTTCTCGTAAGGCAAAGAGAAAATCAATTATTTTTAAATTATTGGTCATTTTGCGTCCGTTTTTTTTTCTAAATTCTATGGGTTTTTTTATTAGATATTAGAAGATACTGTAATAATAGGTTTGGCAAACAATGGATTGGTCCCGATAGAACGCTAGCCTATTATTATTCATGATAATTAAAAAGCATCTCACACTCGAAGGCACATAATGTTTTACATAAATTGCAACAGCGAATAGAATTTAAAACATTTAAAAACACGTTGAAACATAAAGATCAAAGGAATTTTTAAAGTGGAACAGTGTGGTTGGCTGGCCATGTATGCGGAAACATAGAACTGTTTAATTAGGATAAAGCGGTATTAACATTTAAATGATTTCCTCAATAAACCATTTCTTAAGAATTTCGAAACTCCGCCGGAGGTATTCATCCCTCGAATCATTCACGCCCAAGACATTCAGGCGGGCCTCTTCGTTTGAGAAACGTTGCATATCTATTTGCCGGAAAGCGTTATTACACTTTGCAGGTGCGTGGCTTCACCTGTAAAAGAAATAAGGTCGCGAGGAATCAGGTCGCACGATGGCATTCAACTGCATCCCCGACAGGTTTTTTTTTCTATTTTCAACCGAAAGGAAAAACAAACATTTTGTCCCAATTCCGTAATTCGCGTTGCACGCGTCAGGAATGTATAATGAGAGTGAAAAGAATAAACATTTACACGACGCATAATGACGTTGTTATTGTTGCAGTGCGTGGGTGATGATTTGAAGGAGAATTCTGTATCTGTTGAAAGTTAGGTCGGCTAATAGCGCTCGATGACAAAGCGTAAAGGGGCTTAGTCGAAGTAAAACCAATTTAATCAGAGGGCACAGAGTGGAAAGACTTAATTCCACTAGTGGCACTGGGAATCGACACTGAGCAAAGATTGGGGAAGTATCGGGATCTGAGAAGAGGGTTTTCATGAAGTGTCGGTGGCAAAATTTATCTGGAACACGAAACAGTTTGTGTGTTTCATTGTGAAATCAGCTTAACATCTGTTCCACGATTAGATTATTACTGGAGATTATGAAATGCATTCTGTGCGTCACTTTTTAATAATAAATGACAACGAGGAATGTGCAGGTGGAGTGAAAATCCGTACTGTATTTAAAATCAAATATTAACGCAAGACGAATACTACTTTGCAGAAAATGAAATTTAAAAATGGTAAAGAAACTCTATTTAAATTTAAAACGACAGTCATCGATACCCAATTCAATTATGATTATGAAATGCATTCTGTGCATCACTTTTTAATAATAAATGACAACGAGGAATAAGCAGGTGGAGTGAAAATCCGTACTGTATTTAAAATCAAATATTAACGCAAGACGAATACTACTTTGCAAGAAAATGAAATTTAAAAATGGTAAATAAACTCTATTTAAAATTAAAACTGCAGTCATCGATACCCAATTGTTAAGAAATATTGTTTATCTACCTCTACGCGGTGTCACAAAAATATAGATACAAGCTTTATTAACACTAAAACTACCGACAATATTAATGTAGATATACCTATTTCTACGAGACCAGTCAAAATGACTGGTTATTTATAAAATACGTTATGCAAGGAAAATAAACCTTAATTCATATTTTTCTAATTATTATATTGTTAAGAAATATATACATAATATTATACACATTTATACTACTTACAAGGAGAATATTTTAGGTGGCCGCCTCCGATCATTTTGATTTTTGGATATGTTATAGAGGACCGAAAAATAAGAAATACGTGTTTTTTTATTTTTCCCCGTTTTCATATTTGGGGGGGGGGGGGGGGGGGGGGTGAAAACTGCGTTCAAAGTTAGGGTTGAAAAATCATTTTTGTGGACTTTTTGAAAATCTGGTGAGTCAGTCATATTTCGCATTCAAAGACACAAAATTCGTCCATTGACACTATTCCCCTATCTCTAATAGTTCTCGAGATATTCCACAAAAATGAGTTTTTAACCCTAACTTTGAACGCAGTTTTCACCCCCCCCCCCCCCCCCCCCCCCCCAAATATGAAAACGGGGAAAAATAAAAAAACACGTATTTCTTATTTTTCGGTCCTCTATAACATATCCGAAAATCAAAATGATCGGAGGCGGACACCTAAAATACTCTCCTTGTTAGAAATACACTTTTTTCAAACTTAAAAATGGTAAACTTATTACCAAATATAAAACCAGTCATTTCGACTCGTTTGGTAGTTCTAGCGTTAATGGAACTTGCAAAGTGGAATACACTTGATTCCACATTGGAGCATCTCGACGCCCCTACCGATTTGCGACCGATCTGCGCAGCTCCCACTACTACCCACGGTTTGAACCGCATGCGATTGGTCGTAGGTAATTTCCAAGGAATAATTGGTACATCCCAAACGCGGGACCTGACCGTTGTCAACGTAAACAGTCCCGCACGAAGAGTGAACAGAGAGAGTAGAGAAGGCCGTGCGACGGAGAAAAACATAGGCGGTTAAGTGGGGAGGCGGCGTAGCAACGTCGCCTGAGGGTCGTGCCTGCGCGAAATCTTGATGCTCTACTGTGGAATCAAGTGTAGAAGAGTCTTAATAGACTGAAGTATTCAATTGTTTAATAAAAAGTTCTTGTTAAAACTCTTAGTACATTGAAGTCGAGTAAGTCCCTATAAAGAGCTATTTTCAGTTCACACCAGATTCGAGGAAAAACTGAAGAATAGCTGCAAGTGAAATTAGTAGATTATTTAGGGCCAGAGAAGCATCCCTAATCCATCATAATTAATGTATTCTCCGACCACCAGTTATTCTTGATATCCATCAATAAAATGTCCACCGTTCCGTAACACACGTAATCGTCCAAGAACCGTCAGCTTCTAACATAAATGAAACAAAAATATTAAATTCATTAGAAATTCACTTGCTTTAATGAGACCCAACAACCATTTCCCTCCGACGCCCTGCACTATAATAATCCTCGATCACCCACGACGACAGGATAAAGAATATTCAAACACTGCAATTATAAACTCGCCCCACGCCTTATCGTCTCCCATTTTCTTCGCCTTATACTTACTAACTATCATTCATCCCGCGCTGACTCCTTCTGATTCCCAGGAAGCTTAATAATATCAATTGCTGGAAGTTATAACATCCGCTCGATCCTTCCCCGCGAAATAACAGAAATCTGTCGACGAGCCAGTCTAAACCGAGACGCGGAACAGCCTCGTAAAAACTAATGGCCCGCACATCGATGCGTGCGAGCAATCGCGATCATTAAGCTTTCTTGCGTCTGGAAAATAAACGCCGGGGAGCTCGGCGCAATTTTCCAATCGCCTGTACAGAAACCGCCACTTCCACGGGACGAAACGAAGACGTGGAAGATGAAGAGAGACAGGGGGATGTCCAAGAGGGTGGCGAGAGTTAATCGCCGATCAGATCGGGCTTTCAACGTCGCGGGGAACTTCTGTCGGATTTACACGGCGGCATAATTAAAGTGTCATGCGGCGAGTAACGTTGATAGCGCGTTAAGGTAAAGAAGGCCAAAGTAACGGGCGGCCGCGCGCGCCTTTGTTCTTCGACGCCGAGCGAGGGCTTAGTTGTGAGAAATTAAGCAATTAAGCCGCGTATTTTACGACCGGAGATCCGAGTTCCATATGCAGGCTAGCCTCCCGCACCTAAAGTCGTTGGCTCCGCGAGCGTGAGTAGCGAACGCGGTGTTATTAAGACATCGCAAAAGTGCAAGGACGCCATGGACGTCAGCCAGTCGGTGGGAGCGAGGTAGGGTAGAAAAAGATTAGAAAGGAACACGAACTTTGAGCTCGGCTGCATGGACGTAATTGTTAGGTTATCTGAAAAGCCTCCGCGTATTTTTGTAATTACCGTTCCCGACTGACCCGTGAGACGATATTAGGATATCTCTGTCATGCGTGGACGGATTTTATTGATTTTGGTCTTATTCGAAAGCTTATATGCGGTTTACATAAGATAAGAAAATTAAAACCGACTTCAAAAAAAATAAAATTGCACTAAAATGTAAAAAATAATTTTTTCCCTTGTTTAATCTACGACTCTCATATTTTTTAAGCCGGCGCCAGATTTACACAGTGCAAATGATGAGGCACCGACTTAAAGAATTTGAGAGTCGTAGATTAAATAAGGGAAAAAATTATTTTTTACTTTTTAGGGCAATTTTATTTTTTTGAAGTCGGTTTTAATTTTTTTTAAAATTTTTTATATTTAACTTTGTAGTTTTATATATATTGACACAACATGCCGAGGAGATATGCGCGTACGTACATAAAATAATAATAATTAGGTGACAATAGTCTTTATTATTAACCATAACTGGCAAAATATTGGGCCAATGTTGATGCAGTGTAGGATGGGACCACCGGGGCATCGTCCTCTTTCGAATGAAAGAAAGATCAACAAAATCGGTCCATATGCTGAGGAGTTATGCGGGGACAAACATATAAATTATTATTAATCATAACTGGCAAAATATTAGGCTAATATTGATTTAGTCTAGGATGGGACAACCGGGTCATCGTCCTCTTTCGAATGAAAGAAAGATCATCAAAATCGGTCCATATGCTGAGGAGTTCTGAGAGAACAAACATTAAAAAAAAAACATACGGGTCGAATCTATAACCTCCTCCTTTTTGAAGTCGGTTAAAAAATGCCTTTAAATTTAGAAAATATTGCAGGCGTGATGAGATACTAACCGGTTAACTGGCAATGTATCATATATGATCAAAAAAATCTGACCAATTCTGCTTATGTATCATATATGATCAAAAAAAATCTGGCCAATTCTGCTATATATCATATATGATCAAATGAAATTACTTCTTTGATTTTCAAACGATTTGAATGAAACTTGGTATGTAATGGTTTCTGGAGTCGCTGAATCTGAATTTGGCATTGGAATTGTAAAATTTAGTAAAGAATTGAAAAACTCACCCCTAAATCATATTTTCTAGGGGTTGGGGGTGTCAGATGAAGAAAATAACCCCCGGAAGCGATTCAGCGACTCAAAAAACCCCTGTATACCAAATTTTGTGTGATTCACTTAATTTTTCGATGTTGCCAGTTTGGGCACGAAAAGTAAAAAAAGCCGTTCCAGTAAACCGGTTAATGAAATAAGTTTCAGGTAAGGTTGGGAATAGCCGTGTTTCGAGTAAAAGATACGTGGCAGCGACAGTCGACATGTACAGGGTGTCTTTAGATAATAATAATAATAAATCGTCTTTATTCCATCGCATAACACCTAATTTTAAATATTTAGAACATTTATTAATTAGAATTTAAATTAATTAAACGTTTGTTCAACTTTTTCACGAAGCCATGCAACGAAATGAGTTTAATCGTAAAGTGATTTCCCTCTTTTTTTAATGACTTGCTGCCCTAACTGGTCGATGCTTCGTTCAAAAAACTCAATAGGTTTGGGGGGGGGGGGGGGGGGGAATGCACTGGCTGCAGTTTCTATTACTTCTATGTAGATATATTAACCCTCCGTGGTCACACCTTCCTATAATTACAAATTGGTCACGCGGGCTTCATTGCAACCCCGTGTCATTTTTGAGTTACTAGTTTCGTATTTTTGAAGCATTTAACTTTTGAGTGACAATCGTGGATTCGTAATACTCATACGATCATGCTCTAATAGTATGATGAAATTTGTAGTTGAAAAGCGATTTTCCACGGTTGCGGAAAAAAGCGATATTTTTATTTTTATTTTATTTGTGGGATATCCCCTTTGGAAGTCGTAAAAGCGCGACATTTGAACTCGCAAATTGCGCTTGGGATGCGATACAGCCCGTGTGACCTACCCCCTTAACGACACACTAAATTTTAGAAAACCGTTAAAAAATTACAACCTTTTTTATGTATCTATTTTACTATATAAATGTTTATGAACTGGGATGAATTTATTTATATTTTATTTTGTACTCTGTCGAACGTAATATCACGGAGGTGGAATTTTGAGACCCTTAAATTACCAATCAATCAATTTTGCCGCCCCCAAACTCGCCGATCTGGGCAGTTGCCCTGCTTGCGCCTTGAAGCATTCAAAGTTTTATTAGCAAGTTAGTAATTTCGTAAGGATGAGTTCAAATTTACGACGGTGAATTTTCTGAGATTTCTCTTAACTTTCATTGCAATGTCAGAATTTATATTTTTTTCATAATTCATGCATTTTTCTAAAAACTTATGATTTCGCTATTTCGGTTAAAATATTAGGTCAGTGCGAAAGTTCCTACAAAAGTCTTTTTACTTTTACCAGAAAAGTGGCAGAATGTTATACATAGATAGCCGAGGAAAATACTTTGAATAAAAAAAAGTATGCAATATATCGTTACTTTTAACAAAGACTTTGATTCAACGAAGCGAACGAGCTTTTGCACCGATTTAATATAACGTGTACGTTAAACGTGTGTGATTCTAGTGTCACGCGGAAATTAGTGGCTCCCATTTCGCGTGCCACGATTGTCACGCGAAGCAGACTCTATCTTTGAAGTATTATTGCAAAGGGAATGGCTAGCGCGGACAGGGATGAGCGCTTGGATAGGCGTAGAAGATTTTAATGCAGCCACTAGAGGGGATTCCATAGTTGCATCCAGTTCCTCTGAATTTAGATGAAGTTGGACTTTTGTCTGTTAAAGCTAACAGTCCGCTGGAGCGCGAAAGTGGCATTCGAAAGCTTTTCGTCTACATAAAGTCTAGCTTCATCGGTAATTCAGGGAAATCCTATTAACCTAATTACATAACTCCCTAAATTGTGTATCTTCTCGAGCTTACTCCAGGAAGAAAGTGCACCTGCGCCTGTAAGTCGTAGCAGCTTGCGAATCGTCGCTGCCGTTCGACGTTGCACCGTCAACCGACTCATTTGCCGCTCGCAAACGATTGCCGACTCGTTTAATCGCAACTAAGAACAGCACTTCAACCACGGGTTGCTTTTGTTAAACTGCAAAGAAAGTAATTCATCTAGCCACAACGAGAGAGAACTGTGCTGTAACAAAAAGAATTAGATAATTTTCTCAGAATAATTACTAAAAGGTGCACACACTTAACTGTGTCTAATTGTTTTTTGGTAAAATATACGGAAGGTTTCTTAATTTTACAAGAAAATTCAGCGGGGCAAAAGATAAGGTAGAAATCTTATAAAATTGTTTGTATAGATTAGTTTCATTATAATTAATCTGATAACGACAGAAATTAAATTTTTAATTTCTATCATTCTATCGAAGATAAATAATTTTCTGCTCGTCGGTAAATAATATGTCCTGGCTTCTGGAATATTATAGCAGGGATGAAGTTCATGAATCAGTGTACGTAATTCCTTTGCTATTTGCACGGGCACTGAAGAAGTTTCGAAATCGTTTCCCTCGCAAAATGGAAGCACTCGTCAAAGAAACTTCATTGTCCATTTTTCGTGCATTTCTGTCGCAGAAATGGCCCTTTCGGCGTTGCAACGAATTATGCACACCGAATGTCGTGTAACGCGCCGCGATGTTTGCCCGGATTCATAGCGAATGGGGTCCAAGCGGCAAGATCGTGTCTGCTGTAAAATTAGACTCCTCCGCTCCTCATTATGCGAGAATAATGTTGACGGAAGGAAGAGAATAACGAAGAAAGTTACCGTTTGTATTAAACTTTTGATAAAATGCCTCACGCTGCTACCGCCGCCGGTGCCGGGACAAGCGATTCGCCGCGTCAAAGTGAATCTCCCCAGCGCTGCAAACGAATCGTTAAGATGAACGGTGATGTTATTTTTACATCGTAAATTCAATTGACTCGCTACGGGAATCTTTCGACTGGTGCCTGTCGAACGAAGTAGGGGTGAAATTAAAACAATGGTATCTGGAGATAGAAATTAAATGATTTTCGCAGAGAAATGTATGCCCGTCGAGGTGAATTTTATTGTTTACATACCGTAAACTGGGGGAACGTTCGCTGGTTTTTGTAACATTTTGCTATATTACACAAAAATTATTATTTTTACGTTTGCTTTAAGTATTCTATTATAACTTTCCATTTATTGTGATTAAAACCCGTTTTTGTGTTAAATTTGTCAAATTGGAAAACAGGTTTTTAAAATTGAGAAATTTAAATTGTTTTGTAAATTTAAAAACCCGGTTTTATATACTAGAATTAATACATAACAATGCAGTAATGACTTCGCCTCAGGCAGAAGTAGATATATTCTAGTAAAAGTTTACTGTAAAACTAATCTTCGTGAGTTCATATTTCCCGAAGGCAGATACTAAATGACTTAAATTATGAATTTACAAATGTTCCAATCCATAAATTAATCTTTCATTTACCTGGACTAATTTTATTAACAAACACAATCCTTTGAAGAGTGTCCAAAAATAACGATCATCATCTTAAATTTACACACGGTTTTCTAGCACCCATTTCCATCACCCACATTTTTCGTGGTGAAGGGAGAACCAGTTAAAATTATTATAAGAAATTAAAACACTAATTGTAAGACAACAGCTGCAGGCCTTTGCATGCAATTAATATAATAGAATACAGATAATGAATATAATTGCAGTTAAAACGAAAGGGGGCAATCGATAACTCTACCATCCCACTGCCATTCAGCCTGTAATGGCGATATTACCGAAGTACGATCGCGAATACCCTGGCATAGCTGCTTCGCAGGAAAGCATGGATGGAATCACTTCACATTCACATGGCGAAGAAAAGTTGAGGGAGAAGGAGAGGTGACGAAGGGCGAGAGAAAGTTAGTAACAGGGACCTGGAGTGTCATAACCCCGATAAACCCTTGCTGATTCCTGCGGAACTTTAGTCGCATTTGGAACGGAGTCTTCGTGATTACCATTACTCCCGACTGAAATCCTTTATCCAAACATCAACGCCACCCCTTGGCGCGTAAGTGGAGGGGAGCGAGGCAGACGGAGAAATATGCAGGTCGGGATGAATCCATTTCAATTTGCAGTAAACTATTTGCCGGCAACGACAAAGAAACCGCGGCGGATGTGAA
Organism: Andrena fulva; assembly: GCA_946251845.1. Lineage (NCBI taxonomy): Eukaryota > Metazoa > Arthropoda > Insecta > Hymenoptera > Andrenidae > Andrena > Andrena fulva. Next base: position 49,890,199 of record OX276329.1, on the reverse strand, counting down.
CGGCGAAGAGGGAGATGGAAGGGAAGCAGTTTAAAGGGGGTAGGTTTAACAGGACGATCCAACGTGTAAATCAGAAAGAGGGGCGGCGTAGAGAGGAAGACGCGAAAGAGTTTATCAGCCACGTGCGCGAGTAATTCTGTGCAATGGAAGAGCGCGGTGTGCCTGCACGCCAAGCCATGTTCTGGCTTCTGACTTGACCGTTGCAAAGAGTGCTTTGTGCACGCGTACTGGGGGATGATAGTCGTCTGGTTTTAGATCAAACGGCAGAAACTGTGCAACACAGAGGACGCGGGACTAACCGTTCGTTTTTGAAGCAGCGCGGAATGATAAAATGGCTTCTAGATGGTAACGGGACATACAAGTAACGTAGAAATGTCTCTGCGGTGGGGGTAGTTTCGATACCAAATATGACAGAAAGCAAAAGCAGACGTTTTACGCATATGTTAACTTAAATAGTAAGATAGTCTTTACCATTTGCAGTATAAGTAGAAGCAAAAGATGTGAGAATGCGAGAAATAGTGGAAGGATAATCTTAAAAATAAGGGCGAACTCATCCCAGAGTTGGGCATTAACTAAATAAATAATTATTTAAATAACAGATTATATAAAAGTTCCTTTATCTGTAGATTAGTTGACGACTACAGTTAATTTTTTTATTCGTCGAGCGTTTCCACTTCAGCGTCGAATAAATTTTTCAACTTTAACTTTATCTTTAACTTTATTCGACGTCAAATAATTTTCTGATGTGCGCTCGAGCCGCCGCGGAAAATTATTCGACGTCGAATAAACTGGAAGTGGAAGTGGAAGTGGAAGTGGAAGTGGAAGTGGAAGTGGAAGTGGAAGTGGAAGTGGAAGTGGAAGTGGAAGTGGAAGTGGAAGTGGAAGTGGAAGTGGAAGTGGAAGTGGAAGTGGAAGTGGAAGTGGAAGTGGAAGTGGAAGTGGAAGTGGAAGTGGAAGTGGAAGTGGAAGTGGAAGTGGAAGTGGAAGTGGAAGTGGAAGTGGAAGTGGAAGTGGAAGTGGAAGTGGAAGTGGAAGTGGAAGTGGAAGTGGAAGTGGAAGTGGAAGTGGAAGTGGAAGTGGAAGTGGAAAAATATAATGACGAATAATTTTTTAAACTTTAATTCCTCCCTGGAAATTTATTTAAATAAAAATTTTGCCCATCTCTGACTCGTCCTGCAATATGAAGCACTCATCAATTTACTTTGATTTATTCCTAACATACTGTGCACCTGATCTCCGTTTATTTAAAATAACCGGGAGTCGATTATCGTTTGTACCTCATAATATAATAATCCCATGACTATTACAATAAAAGTACACGCGTCAGACTATCAGAATATTTTCGCGTCCATGCGTTTCGCCCTGCATTAATTTTATCCCTGAAGAGTAAATAACTAGGATGCTGATTATGCACCGTCTATAAATTATCACAATCGCTGAAACGGAAGCAAGTAACGCGTACATTTTCAGTGTTTTATTTCGACTAGCCATGGAAGCATGAATGGACGCGTCTGCAATAATGTTCCGTCGTTGGGAAGTAAACAAACAATGGAATTAACATATCGGAATTACAGGTGAGCGTGGGAAATTAAATCCATAAATACATGGATAATACCTACTCGATATTCGAAAATTACCTTAGGAAATATATCGCGCAGCAAATAACCGGCAGCCTGTTTAATTGTGTGGAAGAATGGTTGTTCATCTCCGAAACACGGAAAAGACTACGCAGGGAAAGTGTGATCTTTCGAAAGATCCTCCTACCCATTGTTTTTTTTTTTAATTTCCAATCTGCAAGGACTGCAAATGCGGCGAAGAGCGAATATACATATAAATGTCGAAGAAAAATACGAAAAAAAATTATTTTATGAATTACTTACTGAAACCTCAGTTTTTGCAAAATGTATTTATATTTGTATTTACTTTGTAATGAAGTTACCTATTTCCGAATAATCTTCCGCCAGATATCTTCAAACGATTTATAATAACAAGTAATAAGTATAATTGATTTTTAGCAGAGTGTGTGCAGACTCTCGCGACTGACAGTGCATAAGGAATTTCGCAGAAACGAAGTGATCTCGATGCGGATCGCTTAGGAGTTCCGCGCAGCGCCATATTTTAGGGTGAAGTCAATGGTGAAAGCGACTCGTGCATTTGCCATAAAATTCGAAGTCTCCATTCATCCCGGCCAGACAGAATCGCGGCGCATTTTCAGGGCGATCAGCGCTATACGCGCCATTGTATTGCGTCAATGGGCTGTCCATCTGACGCAGTTATCGATTTACTAAATTGCAAATCAATACGCCGAGCTCCACGGTTGGCAATATACTTGACCACCGCGCCGGATGGAATGATCCTTAAAGGTGTATTCGATATCGACCTGGCGTCGCGGCGTCTCGACACTGGCTAAGATTACGGCTGCTATGGCGCTATATCTTTACAGCTCTTGTAAAATATATATTTCCGGGGGTTATAGCGCGTACGAAGGGGAGCTCTGGATGCAGCGCGGTCGTAAAATTCGATTTCATGCTTTATAGAATGTAAATTAAGCGACGATGTTTTGTGTAGTCTGGCTCGTTGCCCCAGAAACCTGTTTCTTTGACGGAAAACCTGTGAAATAAGGGAATTAAACGACGATATATCATTTATACATGTCCACAAGGGTATACAGGTAGTGAGCCACGACAGAGTCAATTTAAAACGCAGATGAAAGTTTTATACAATCCTTTTTTTTTTAGAAAAAATCAAGTAGGGTTTAAGAAATTTTCAACCCTCCTCCTGGGTAACTATAAAAATTCATGTAGCATTGTATTTAGTTATTTGCCTGTAGGAAAATATGGGGGAGGATTCTGTGTGAAATGAATTTTATTTCTGGAAAATCATCGACCAAATAGTTTTACACGACCCACCCTGTAAAAAGCGTCTGTTCTACAATTTCGCTTCAGCCTGCAGCAGAATGTCCCTGCAGTCATTTGCATCATGTAAATATTAATTAGCAAGCAGGATCGATATAGGTAATTGATATAAACAGCAGGAAAAAGGTAGGGACGAAAATAACAAGGCAGGGGGTCAGTAATAATGAGAGAATTGAATAAACAATCCTGTATGTCTCGGGAGTAAGTTATATAACGAGATCGGTTATCGTAATCAATTTCGTGTTTAGCATTTATTAACATACCATTTATATATTGTTACTTACTGTGCGTCTCGTCCTTGTTCTCTTTGCCATTTGCAATGCTTACAATTACGAAATTTAAGTTCAATTAATTACACGTGTCCCGTAGAACTGCAAAATTGATTGCCCCGGAAACGAAATTTTGTGTAACACAATTTTACACTATGGGAATTTGCAACTGCTTTGTCATGGGATATGGGATCTCCTTCTTCGTGATAATACTAATTTGTTTGGAGTGTGACACATAAATGAAAAATACAAGGAAATAAAATATCTGGAAAACCATAGTTAAGAGAACTGTTTGAAATTTTTTTTTGTTATTATAATACACACGACCCGACCTCGAGGGTCATCTTTCTGACTCTCTCCTTCTGCTTTTCACTATCACTATCTTGCATACACGCGTGAAAGCACACACAGACAATTTATTTCTTATATGAATTTTAACCAAATGCCAAATTAACAAAGATACTTAGGTATGTTTTCATTATAAATCTGTAGATGTTTCAGAAATTGTTGACATAGCAAGGTAAACACTAAATTATATTTATTTTTGTAGGATGGCGTGCTTAAGGTTGTGTTTTTTACATTATCTTTTAAACCGTCCAAAAAGAATATTTTTTCGCTTCAGCTTCAATGCACTTTTGTACTTTTTGTATTAATTACTTTTATCTCTTCTATATGCTCATTGATTCCAAGTTTCCCTTTTCCTCACTTCTTGCATTACATTTCCATTCTATGCCTATGATTCACTGCAATTATTAATTAAGTACCGAAACGTGTAGCAGCATGGGAAATTGTTCCTTGGAGACTGTCCAGACCGTAAGCATCTAGTATCGATTACCGATAAATTATTAATTGCGTATTAATAACTCTAAACTAATTGGAAACGTTGTTAACATAAAAGGTGATAAATCAGTTCAATTGAATTCAAATCAATTCAAGGCATTTGATCAAGATACAATATTATTAACTCGCAGCAGATACACCAGTAACAATACAAAACCATCTTCAATAATTTGTCATAAAAACAAACCAAACACTATTTGTAATTATTCTCAGTCTAAAGACAATTCCCCAATTTTCTTCATTTAATAAAGCTGTATATCTTTTTTCGATGAAGGGCGAGGGAGTTTTTAAAACGATTTCTTTGCGAGCACCTAGGGGCTAAGAGAGACCCACCAAATTTTATGGTCATAGAATCAGTGGTTCCAGAAAAATCGTGATGTGTCAGTCAGTGGTATTTGGACTTTATATACACAGATTAATGACGAATTCAATTATAATAACTTTATGTAGGGGAGAGATGGGACGAAAGGGAAACGTATTGAAAGGGTCATTGCAATTATCCGAAAGGGACAAAATACACTTTTTTAAAAAGCAAAGAATAAGATATACCTAACTGACCTCTCTAATGTCACCAAGTGGAACTGAAATGGTTATTTACCTTTTTCACTATCTGGTCCTAAGCAAAAATGTCCCTTTCGTCCCACCTCTCCCCTACGTTTTATCGCGAACTGTACAATTATTCTGCGCGATGCACGATCATTTATGAAATCATTACACGAAATTATGACGAAGGGCTGAGTTGGGTTGTCATTGATAACATTTGTCCGCCGATTGTTCAAGCTATCCTCGACCCCGTCTAATCCCTTAGAATTATTTAACGACACCAATTAGTCCCGATGGCTACGAGGAATTTCTTACCTCGTAAAAATCAATGGAGCGAGATGATAAATTTGGGGACTACAATATTTATTGCCGGCGTGCCTTCGTTTTTTACCTTTTCCATACATGACCATTGAACGAAGTCAATGGAGTGAATAGTAATCGATTTGCCAGACCAAAAGAGAGACAGGGAGAGAGAGAGAGAGAGAGAGAGAGAGAGAGAGAGAGAGAGAGAGATGGGGGAGGGAGCGTAACGATAGTTTGGTGTAGACGAATATAAATGCCTGTCGCCTAGTTTTAATAGAGCCCCGATGAACTTTGAGGATCAGAATTTCAGTAAATCCATTCTGGATATGCACACGAAGACATGGGACCCATATAAATTGACGTCCACGGCGATCGGCCATGATCGAGGCTAATATCTTTCTCCCAGATATCGATGAAATATCCACCTGTCACTGAGACCAGTGTGCCAAATTACAAATCGATATTCGGAGTTTCGTCTCCATGATCCCTCCCACGTAATACTCTCGAAGGCTTCGCGGGAATCCCCATTCGAGGGGAAAATTCATTATCACCGGTTCCCTCCCGAAATTATTTTATTCCACCGACTAGAAAGTTCGGCAGCGGCCGTTCGGTTCCCAAAATTATATCACCCCACAATCGTGAATAAAATTCTGTAATTCCGACAGTTTCGTATAACCACGAGGAAACACGTAAATCGCGGCGGAGCTGGTTCCTTTTCAGCTGACAGGAGAATTCTGTGATCAGATGGCGAAATGTCCGCTTTTCGTCAAAATTAAGTTATGACACCTCTATGCCATGTAGTTTAGAAAAAAGCGAAGTGACTTTCTGTCACTACCGAAGACGTTGCAGAACTCGACGAACCGGAAGACTTCAATGATGAACTGAATGGAAATTTCTAAAAAATTATCCTTCACACCATTCCGAAAAAAATAAATACTATTATTAATTTCCTTACTTGAATATTATTGTTTCCATATTCGGTTAATATTTTCATTAAAATGCCCTAATAGATGACTAAAAAAAAATGAAAATTTTTCGCAAGTGAAAAAATTTTAAAACTACTGTAAAATGAGGAAATCTATATTTATTAAATTTATAAAGCTAACACTTCTAACATCAATTTTCGTAGCTGTTGGTTAGCATTGAATTCAAGAGTAATATTCTAGTTTCCACCATATTTTCGTAACGAATTCACTCTGTAATAAATAAAATTCGTAGTGCGATAATACTAATTGCAATTAAAATGCGTCCATTCACATTTCGTGCTGTCCGTTACACCGTCAGTAGTTCCATCCCCTTAAACCGGTCAGCGGGGCTGGCAAATAATTAGTGTCGAAATTCCATCACTAACAATCTACTGCAGAGAGAATAATTGAATGCACTGCGATCCTTCGAATTGTTTCACCTTTAATGAGAATTATTGCGAGAATTCGTCACCCAAATTGGAGCTAACCAGCTACATTGTGCGATGGCTGAATAGGATCGAGCTTCTAGAAATCGTTTGCTCAGAGACAATTATTGATCCGCCTCGTCATTTTGCGCGGCTAATAATTACGACCGCAGTTACATACGAGTAGAATCATTGATGGGTCGAGAAAGATCGTTGAGTGATAAACCACTTTTCATCGTGCCAGCTACTTCAGGCAACGATTTCAGTGCCCTGCTAAATTGAAATTACTGCCATCGCGGTATTCGTCCGATGTCAAAGGAATCGCGACACGTGCTGCGAGTTCGATATGCCATCTCTACAGATTTCGATAGACGCAATACTTCAAAAATTCAGCTGGAACTTTGGTCTAAAAATGCTTTTCCATGAAATACAAATGATTGTATTAGTTCTTTTCTCGAGTATTATTCTCTGATCTAGAGCAGAGATGGGCATTATTTAAATAACAAATTATTTAAATGACGTATCAAATAAAAGATACTTTAGTCTTATTCGTCATGAATAAGACTAACCCGAGTCAATTTTTAATCGAAGCGCCCATGATTGAAGTAGTTGAATCATGGCCGACGATTGAATCCCCATGATTGAAGTAGTTCAATCATGGCCGACGATTGAATCCCCATGATTGAAGTAGTTCAACCATGACTGACGATTGAATCCCCATGATTTCAACCATGAGCGCTACGATTAAAAATTGACTCGGGTTAGTCTTATTCATGAGTGTCGAATAAAATTTTCATCTTTTAGTCGAACTCAATTTTTTATTTGAAATAATTTTCTGCCCATCTCTGATCTAGAGACGCGGCAGCGTATCGACGCCAAGTACATGTTTCGACACCCTGTATATGTCGACTGTCGCTGCCACGTATCTTTTACACGAAACACGGCTGTTCCAACCTTACCTGAAACTTATTTCATTAATATCTCACCACGCCTGCGATATTTCTTAAATTTAAACGCATATTTCTTATGTAAACCGCATATAAGCTTTCGAATAAGACCAAATTCAATAAAATCGGTCCACGCACGACAGAGATATCCTAATATCGTCTCGTGGATCAGTCGGAAACGGTAATTTTTCTTCTTGTTCTTCTTCAAGCCAAATTTTCGTCAACGAGTAGGCATCCAAACTGCCGTTGCTACAAATCCGTACCACAGTGGCCCACAATGTCCCGCATCAAGCACCGCGTGATCACCATTAGATCAAACAGAAATTACGTGGGACGTCCAATTGGCCAAGCCTAGACCGAGCTACTTACCAACCTGCAATAAAGCGCGACTGCGACCACGGTGTTTGTCTTACGGTTATCGCGTCGCAAGAGGCTTCTACATCCCGATCCAGCGATGGGCGCCATATCGCCGCTGAAAAGTTGCCGCCGTTAAACGCCAACGAGCTTCCTGGTTCTTGTTGTTCTCCGTCTTCGAGCACCCGTGCCGGGCATTCTTGCCTCCCAGATAACAGCGGGGGTGGCGACTCAATTACAGGATCAAACGGCGTACACCCTCGTCGCGGTAAATCACAATCAGCTCGTAGCCGGCGCGGTATAATGGTCCTTGGAGGAAGCGTTATGGGGCCGACCTAGCCCCCCTCAACTTAAGCTATTTTTCCCTAAACCAGTTCGCAGTGTCAAACTTCGCCCAGAGACCCGGTGGGGGAGGATCGATAGCCAGGCGGTTCGCCGAGAGTCGCCAGGCTGATCCCGAGGATGACTGAGGGGAATCCAAGAAGCGGGATCTGGGCTAGGCTTCTGGGGAGCGATACCTGCTAAATAACGTTTCCTCGAGTGAGCGTAGGCGAGCTACGCCGGACAAATTCGATCCAGGGCGCTCACGTAGATCCTCCGCTTCCGTTCCGAGGGATCCCCGGGCACGGCGGACGTAAGAGGGCGCGGGATCGACTATTTCGCCGGGATAATCTGCGGAAACTGGATTCGGGGCTCGGAACGGTTCACTAATCCCGTTGGTTGTAATGCATGGCGCGTGATTGCGAGCTGCAACGTTAAACGTGATCGGATGGAACTAATCGGGTATGCGTACCGAGTTCTACGCGTTAAGGACGAGCCAGTTTAAATCTGCTTTATCTTTTCGCCGAGTGCTTCACTGTCGGGGCTTGCCCGGGGGAGCGGGAAGTCGAAGTCGATGATAGCCGAGCGACGTGAGGAATAGGGCACTCGGTGTCGAGAAACTCGAATGTTACATGACTGATGCTTGTCCCAGTAATGTCGATTTAGCTTTGCTGGGGATATTGGCTTACGTCTGGATGTACAGTAGGGTGGAGCTTGTTTCTCAACTACGAAGACATGATCTTGATAACCTCTCAATTTGTTCATTTTTATAAAAAATATCTAGATCTGTATTTAGGGGTAGCTCAAGGGGTACCGACTGATAAGAGCCTGATTTTGAGAATTTTTTAATGCGAGTATAGTGAATGGAATATAAAATTTGTCTGAAGGGCTTTATTGTACATACCTTGAAGTATTGTCACAATTTTTTTAAAATTTTTTTAATACAAAATGGTGGCGCCGCAACTCTATAAAAGAAGCTTCTTCTGAAAAACAGTGTTTCGCGGCCGGAAAGATTTCTCCTTCAATCTTTGACCTGGAACAAAAAACCGAAAATTTTTGAGACTGAGAAAAGGTATCACTGTGCCCCATCTGACGTGTAATTAAGTAAAACAATTAGTAGATTGTTCCCTGGCAGCAGGAAACAGACACTATCTGATGTCTGAGCCTCTGCGAACAATAAATTTAACAAATTATCAAGTGTAAATGTAAATGTAAATGTATAAATTAAAATGTGGCCGTTATATGTTGAATTTTCATAATTTCTATAATCTTTGACTCGTGGGAGCTACCCCTAAACATAAGAATGTATTTTCTAAAGTTTTTATATAGTGTTTGTATATCTAAAGGAACAAATCAGGGTGGAAAGATTTATAAAAAAATATTTAATATTTTTAATGTTTAATTTGTGGTTTATTGAAAAGGAAAAACAACGGAGCCCTCGGGTTATTATATATGAGATTTCATTGCTGCTATAATTTATACCTTCGTGAGTGGTCAAAAGCAGGCGTGTAAAACGTTTCGAGGAATTTAAATGAAAAGAGTAGATTTTTATTATGTACGTATGGTATTCGTATTCTGGTAATTAACTCGAAAACTGCACGAATTCACGAAATCATTTAGCTGTTTATAATGGTATCCACGTCAGCAATCGCGAAAATTATGAGAAGTGTATAATTAAGCATTCCTTTATGTTTCTAGTAGCTCACCTCGCATTTCAATGAAAGTGACTTGAAATAAGCTTCCTCAGAATCTCTCAGGTCAGCACGTTACTGAACCTGTTAGTTCCATCTGAATTGATTTGGAATCGTTTTAGTCGGCGTGTCCTCAAGCCAACGTTTCCAGAACGTTGGAACTGTCTTATTTCTTATATAGCTTTGATATACATATATTTATAAAACTTGTTTTATTTTTACATATCTTCTATATTAATTGTCCCGTTGATATTTAATATTTAATTTCTAATAATAGATAATAATTAATTTTTTAAATTAGCAAAGCAACGCGTGTATAATATTAGTAGGTTATATAAACCGAAAATAAATTAAATGCAGCACGATGAACTTTATTCCGTTAAAAATAACTTGGCTAATTGGAAATACGAAATAATTTTGTCAGCGTACTAGTATTAATTTTCTAACTCCAGTAATAGGGTAGACCGGGGGCGGTAGTAACACTTTGACTTTGGAATACGATTACGCAAAAACTATTACAGTTACAACAAAAGTTTTTTTACGAAAATGTTACTTATTTATCTGACATTATTTTAGCCACAACAGTTTCGCTGTATGTCAAGTAGTATTCCGGTTATTAATACAAAATGAGAAGCGGAGAAAGTGTTACAACCGTCCCTGACCCCGGGTCGGTTGTAACACTGCATGGAGTCGATAGTAGCACAAATATAACGTTACAAAATTAAAATATTTATTGATTTAAATTATAATAATAAATGAAAAAAGTAAAATCCATAACAAATTATGTGGTATCGCAATGGTGGCAGAAATAAAAGACGTTTTGGCTGGTGCATTCTTCATCTGCTCAATCCTTACATTCAGTATATTGCATCCATTTATCATTTGGTTTGCTTGTGCTATGCTATATGATTTCATGCAAATAGGACAATATTATTCGCCTTCTTTGTCCCTATTCGGTTCTATTGCGATAAAACCGACCCCGACTGCCGATGTTACAATCGCCCCCGACCATGCTTTTGAACTTAAATTATAAATTTTGACTAACGAGACGCTTAAAAGTGCCAAGTAACGATCAATATTAGTTTAAAAAAGGTCGAATTGCAGATTAAAAAATCGGACAAGCACATACTTGCAAAGAGAGTGCTTATATTACAATTTTAAGTCAGTAAGGAAAAGTTACTTTAGGGTACCGAAAAGTTATGTTCTTCACTATCCATGTCTATTGCGTATCTGTACTCTTAGGGCACGGATGTGTATATTCCAAATATCATTCTTCATCATATATCCAAAATTGGTGTTAATATCTCTTATATGTTTTGAGATATTTAGCGTGTTACATTCGCCCCCCTGTTACTACCGCCCCCGGTCTACCCTACACACTTATTTATGACATTAATAAATACACATTTCACTTCTTTTTTAAAATTCTTTTTGTACATGACGAGGCTAAAACATTAACAAAATACTTACTGCTAGTATTAAGGCAGGATACCACCTTTGACTGCGATTTTGGAGGCGTTTTTCATGATTTTTTTTTGCATACAAAGAATGCGCAGAAACAAAATCGGTTTCAGTCATTCATTAATGTAACTTTAATCTGTAATTACACATTTTTTGAAACTGAAAAAGTGAAAAATAATCTCTTGTAGGTGGCGCCAAAATACACTCCTTTGGAGGAACATCGTTAGACGGCGTGTCAAATTCCGCTTTATACGTGGCTCTTAGAAAAAAAACCAAAGAATGTTCCTATTGGCAACAATATTTTTTAATGCTGTACGTAGGGATTTTACGAAATTTCGATTTTTAAGAAAATGGCGGCCATTTGAACAAAAAGGTCAATTTTTTAGGGTAAAAAAAGTTTAAAGAAGTTTATAAAATTGCGCACCAAAAGAAAAATAACAACGCTACAGCAAAAGTCCTACGTACATCGTTAGATTACACCACGGGGAAGAATTGTGCAAAGTTTCAAGTCAATCGGATGAAAATTATAGGAGTAATCTGACACGCCGATTTGGAAAACATCGTTTCGAGAAAAACGCGTTTAAAGTTTTATATAGATTTATATATCTGTTCCAATCCGGTTTTTACACAAGAAAAAGGTTCCGGTCACCTTTCTAATGAATGAATTTCGATTCTATACACTTGAAAGAGTACTTTGAGAACAAAAAAAATTTTCAATTTTTTTTAAGTGCGAAGGTGGTATCCTGCCTTAAATCCTACAGTCTTCTGATAAATCCTGAATACCAGAAATTTCTTCAACGTATACCTAATTTACTAATCATCAAATTCCATCGCGTTTAGCAATATTAATAAAAAATAATCTTTAAGAAAGAAACACCGCATAAAAAACTTAAAAAATGGCACCGAGACGCTACCGTGTCTCTAGATTTGTCAGTCTAATCAAACGAGTCCTTTCAATTTTCACTTCCGTTCATCTTCATCGGCATAACAGATTCAGCATAAGATACTTCATACGGCCTCTATTCCTCCACTATTATGATAATTGATAAAAGTAAATTCAAATGTTTACATCTCGTGCTTAACAGCGCAGATTAAAATACAAAATAATTTTGCTCACTTCTCCATGTAATATGTCAACAGCTTCAAGGATTATAAACAAAACGTATCGTATAAAAAATTTCCAGCGGCGCTGGCCGTGTTGGGCACGCCGGTTCTCGTTAGATCACCGAAGTTAAGCATCACGGGGCGGGTACTGGGGAAAGATGGGTGACCACCTTTGTCCCGGTACACCGCTCGCTGCTGGGAGGAGAGAGAGGAAGAGAAAAGATATATGACGTTATAGTTCCTTGGGCAATATAAGCAAAAAAGCTGAAACGCCATCCTGTTTAAACAGGAAAAAACAATAAACATAAACAACATAAAAAATTTCCCTAGGACCAGCCTAAACAATTCCCACCAACCAGTATTCCCCAGCTCGAGTTTTAGTAGCCTTGTATTTCTTCGCATCCCGAGGATTTTTGCGGAAGATCGTTTCCTATAGTGGCGTGCATCGCGTTCAATTTAAAGCAAACATCGCGGCGTTATCGAGCGCATCATCTGTTATATCCAGTAATCGACTCGAAAGCGTTCGATGCAGACGGTTCAGCGTCTTTTGCTTTCAATGGAGACTTGTCGTTTCGCGGGGGAAACGCCGCGGCGCCTTTCGTGCCTCTTCCCTCTTAATATCGCCGGGAAATCGGGGAAGAAAACTCTCCCCCATTTTATAATGAACCATCGCCGATGCTATACATCGTTTCAACTTGCAACGCCTACCCCGCGAAACTTTCCTCCCTCCCGCGAAGCCATTCGAGGGGAAACGAATTCGTGTAACTTCGCCGGGCACCATCTGAATGCGTTTCCAATCCGGCTCGAAATCACATCGGCCCCAGACGCTCCCATTTTCCACCGTCCGGGATTCAGCGGAAAGTAAAAACATTTAGAAAGTCATCACCCTGTACCAGCCCCCCCCCCCCCCCCCCGCTGTGTCTTCGGCAATCTCGGCTCGTTTACGTTCGGAGCGCTTTCGGGAAATGGGAAGGGCGTGGCGCGGCTTTTTCAAAGAATTAATCGCGAACGAAAGTGCAGCTCTGAATACAGTCGGTTGTTCAATCGCGATTTATGGCTGGGGGATAAAACGGAATGTTCTCGAAAGATTCGGCCACCCAACTTCCCTCGTTATTACCAGAGATTCCCCAACTTCGAATCGCTCCAGCGAGATATTTAAAATTCGATTCCCGTGAAAAATGGCACTTGTGGCCGCAAAGTTCAGTCTTCAACGTTGGTTTAACGGGGCTTACAAATGCTTCCTGCAATCTGGGTGTGTCTACTGGTTATCGAAACGTCGAGCTTGAATGTTTTTCTGAATAGTGGACGTTGACGTCTTTGACCATATAGTTGTTAACCCTTCTTATGAGTCAAATACAACTTTGTGACCACATCACTACTATTGATGGAAATGCTTACGGACAGAACAGGCTTTCTTTAAATTATAAGAATGTCCCTTTACAGATTAGAATATTATACATATATCCTTACTAATATATGTATAAAAGTGAAACGTTGTCTGTTTGTTTGTCCTTCTTTCACGCCTAAACAGCTGAACGGATTTCAATGAAATTTTGAATATACATTAAATACGCCCTAGATTAGATTATAGGCTATTTATAAATATGCTATCTAAAATATTAAATAATAATAATAATTCCCGGGTGAAACCGGGTAAAGGGTCAGCTAGTATATATATATATATATATATATATATATATATATACTAGCTGACCCTTTACCCGGGTCATATATATATAATATAATAGTTAATCTTCTTCCAGTTACTTTTAAATAAGGGTTCACTTGAACTCAAACGAAAATGCTTTTACAGTCATTTATTTCTACAGTTCGATTAAAATCTCTCATTTAAAAAATGCTGATCCTAATCCACAGTTCTTCTTTTAAGTATCAAGGACATTAGTTCCCGAAAGACAGAAACGCACTTTTCTTTCGATTTTAAAAGGCGTCACCTGTCTTTACACAGACTCGAAAAAAAGAAATTGTCACAGCTGTTACTGGTAAATTTATTGAATTTGGATCGTTACAGGTTTATTAAAAAAACTTCCTTTCCTTTCATTTAATTTCATTCTTTGTTTATTAAACGTCCTTTCAGATGGAAAGAAGCTACTCCATTTTATTTGCCATTGTGTATTACAATCGAATGGAATACTAAATTACAACATTAAATCGGTGGATAGGAAATATGGTATTCTCACATTTTTTAAAAACTTCTGTGTTCCAGCTTCATAAAGAATATGAGGTTACTCGTCAATTTATTTTCATTCAGCTCTAGTCTCTTCAGAACTTTGTATCAGAAACATCTTGTCTTCGGAGAACTTCTCCAATAGTTCAAACAAATGATACTCTAGTAGAACTAATTGCAAGTCAGAACTGGGGTATAGGAGAGGCAATAAGCCTCGATCTCTGTAAAGTTCATGTCGTTTAAATCAGTAGAAGACAAGTTCTGCCGGGGAAAAAAGCGAACTGAATCGTATGGACTTCCTTTGTAACGAATAATAAGTTCCACTCTCCCAATCGAGAACTACGAATGAAAATGTACGGTGATTTTCTAACTGATCAGAAAACTCATATAAATAAATTATTCTCATCGATTTCCACAAAGAATCAATCGTAATCTTTTTGATGAGAAAAACAATTTTACGTTGTTTGGAAGTAAAAACTGATATACAACCACTAAAAATTCCACGACTTCTCGTGCAAAGGGGTAAAATGTATTTTCTCTGATTCCTTAATATCTCTTGGGCCCGATTAAATATCAACTTGGTTCTTACTCACAAAGATTGCCCACGCAAATGCCTAAAAACCAATTTCAGGATTTTGCCCTGATCAACCCCTAAGGAGATGAAAAGGGGTAAACTGTGATTTCATGGAGTCCTTAATATCTCTTAGGCCCGAAGCGAAGCGCGGGGCATTCTGCTAGTTAATAATATGAATACCACCGTGATAGAATTCTGCATTTGAATATTATATTTAATAAAATCTCCACTCAAAGAATCATTGCCCAATATTGCCAATTCAGAAAATCCCTCACCGCAATTCTATATTTGTCTACACTTGGACGTCAAAGGTAGCACGGGTCAATCGTTAATCATGGAAGAAGCGCCTGCGTACGCAGATGTTTAAATCAAGAGTAAATTAGTACACATCATTTGTCATTCTGCCAGTACAAGCAGCATTGTTGCGTCAATTGAATTACTAATCGTGTCGCAGCGTCAGAAGTCGTAAAATCAATCTGCTACTAAATCCTCGCTGACGCCTGAACGTGTCTCGCACGATATGTGTTATAGTTTTTCAACAAACTCAAAAGCAGCAAAGTGATGACTTAAACCCCCCCTAATTTCCCCTGGACTACATCATATCTCAGTTACATGAAAATCCCTGGCGCGGTGTGCAAGCCCCGATCGATTTGACGTAGTACAGCCCTACGATTAATCAGGCGCGCCTGTGTCTTCACTCATTCTCTGATGTCGTTCACTCTGATAAAGCAATCGCGACGAATTCTACTTACATTTAAGTAGCAGCAAAAATTCCTACTCTCATCTCGGCCAGTCAAAGAACGCGGTGTTATAAAAGTAACGACGCATCGCGAATATTTCAGCGCCTCTCGTTTTGCTGCGCTCTCTGTTAAGGCGGCGGGCATGGTTTGAGGACGGAACACGGGCGCCCGAATTGATCGTGCTTCAAGTTAAAAGCTGGAGAGCTAATAGACGTAGCAGCGGCTGCAGCATCATCGTCAGTGAAGCACGCCACGGTTGCATGTAACTCTCTGCTATTTGCTGAATGCGCACAGAAAAGCGATGAATACACACTGAATACGCACCGGCTCGTTGCGCCAGGTAATAAAGTGCTTCTATACGGTAAAAGAGCTCATTTTTCCTTCCAGCTGTTTACACTTCATTATACCGCACACGTCAACAACCGGTAACCAGGTGCAACTGCGAAACAATGCGCGCCAAACGGAGGGGAACGTGCGATAGGCGGCGGAAGAATGATATTCCTCTTTGGCCGTCAGTGAATAATCAGAAATATACCTGGTCTTGCTACGGCAGGCTAGATATTTCAATCTTTACAATCGTAATACTTTCCGGGCGAGGTATTGTCGTCAGGAGTATTGCATTCTAAGCGACTTTTCGCACGAGACGTTTCTATGGTTTATATCTGACACTTGTTAGCAGAGATGCATCGTGTTTAGTATAGATAAAAGGGGGGGAAATATGCGAGTGTGTCTGTAACATTTGTTGCGAGCTACAGAGGTGTCTCGTGTGAAATAACTGTGACACCAAATAGACCGCATAAATTAATGGATGAATTCGTCGAGAAAGAGGTAAGGGCAGTGGCGGATTTAAGAAAAAAGGCCCAGGTGGCAAACGTTCTGAGGGGCCCATTTTTCGGGAAAATGAGGAGGTAGTTTATTAAAAGAGGATAAGTGTACAGAAAAGTATAGAAAAGGAATATAGTGCTTGGATAAAATCTTGTTTTGTATGACAGGGCCCTAGGGGGGCCTTCCGAGCAGGGGCCCTTTTCCGGGAAAATAAAGCGGTGGGTTACTAAAAACGGGCTCGCTGTAATAATACAGAAAAAAATATAGTTTGGATAAAGTCAGATATTTTTTAAGGATGAGGCCCTAGGGGGGCCTTCCGAGCAGGGGCCCATTTTCGAGAAAATAAAGCGGTAGTTTAGTAAAAACGGGCTCGCTGTAATAATACAGAAAAAAATATAGTTTGGATAAAGTCAGATTTTTTTTAAGGATGGGGCCCTAGGGGGGCCTTCCGAGCAGGGGCCCATTTTCGGGAAAATAAAGCGGTAGTTTAGTAAAACGGGCTCGCTGTAATAATACAGAAAAAAATATAGTTTGGATAAAGTCAGATTTTTTTTAAGCATGGGGCCCTAGGGGGGCCTTCCGAGCAGGGGCCCATTTTCGGGAAAATAGAGCGATAGTTTACGGAAAATGGGCTCACTGTAATAATACAAAAAAATATAGTTTGGATAAAACAGAATTTTTTTAAAGATGGGGCCTTCTGGCAGGGGCCCAGGTGGCAACTGCTCATCGGCCGCCCTGTTAAATCCGCCACTGGGTAAGGGGATTGAATGGAAAAGAAAAGATTCTCGGGGAGGTATTTAGTTACCATTTAAAAAATAGCAATGTCTCGATACTATGGCTTCTACAAGAATCGACTTTTTAACAAGAAACTTGGTTTTCGAATTTTTACAAAAGAAGAATGAGGCAGTAAAAAATATGTATACTTGTTTTAAACATTTTCAGTTTATTTAATATTTATGGAATTCCAAAAATGTAACGAAATAAAATATGCCTACTCCATAGATAGGCAAAACCAAATAAATAAGAAAAAAGTAAAATAATTAAAGTCCGTGCAAACCCGTATAATTTTTTAGTTCGTTTAATATTTATAGAACTACAAAAATGCACAGTTGTCGAAACGTTTGTTCGCGGTATTTTGTGAAGAACTTAACGTCGCGACAATTTGCGAATTGTTGGCGCGAAGTTACTTCACCTCGAGTAGGCGAACGTTTTGCATAATTAACACGCTCTTCAATACGTGTACGAAGGAAGCCAACAAAGTGCAAAACGATAGAACAGTTAGGTGCACTCGTATCACTTACGAATAATTACCACGCGGACGATGACGGAAATTTGTATTTCCCGAATTTACATTATTTACTGTATCGGGTAAGTCTCGTTGGTATGTAATACTATCGCCTCGTGTCACATTCTAAATTTTTGTCATTATTCATCAATCTGTTAAAGTAATAAAAGCTAATTACTATTTCACGTCAGTCCCGGAAATTGTGGATAATATTACGCCAGCCAGTGAGAAGATCTAAATACTCTAAAAAAAATGTGAATACCAGGACGCATGAACAATAAATTACAAACCAGACAGGAATTTCGTCGCATATTAATTTACAAAAAGTTGCACCGTAAGGTATCCCGTCATTAATAAATTCGACAACACGGAGAAGTAAATTAATTATTTATTATATCGTCCGTGATGAAAACAAACATTATTAATGAATATATAAGGTTATGGCAATTATAATACGTAAATCAGGAAATTTAACCGGCGAATGTTGTTCATTAATCGCAAAAGAATGTGCTAATAATAATACAGCTGGGCAGAGAGTTTCGTTTCTAAAGTGGAAATTTATTTTGAATCTCTCCATGTGCACAATATCAGGATGAGACCAATAGACTTTTTCATATAATTAGTAATACTGTAATGCAAGGTTAAATGCACAAAGAGAACATTTGTCGTGCTTACTTTCATATTTAATATAGAACAAATTTAGAGACGGCGTAAAATATGTTACATTAACCCTTCGTTGACACACCTCTCTTTTCGATCAACTTTGACATACCTGGGTGGCTCACACCCAGAACAATTTTTGAACGACTGCCATTCTCATCTGCAGAATCCAATCGTTATGGAAAAAATCATGGGTCAATTTCAAGGTCTCTAAAATGTATTATAATAGTTTTTTATTGAAATTTTATCACAGTTTTTGTAAAAAAAATTCTAGATTACCATGTGTCGAGAAAACACCAAAAAAAAATCTTCAATAAATTGTAACTTTTACAAATTCAAATATTAGAAGCTAAAAATCTACAGAGCTATTATCCAGATATAATATTTGGAAAAAAAATTGTTTGTAAGTCGGCTTTGGAAAAAAGGTATTTATTTTGCATATAAAAGGCACAGGGTGTCAAAATCAGCTTATGGGTGGTTCCCACCCAGAGTGTCGACGAAGGGTTAACCTCATTATGACTTGCACTAATTAATTCTCGAAAATACATGTTTGTATACATGTATATTATACTTTCCCCATATAATTCATATTTGAATAAAAAAATAATTCAGACCGGAATAATTGATTAAGTGTCATACATTCAAAAGTGTCCGCAGACACGATTATTTCGAGCCTGTCAATTAGTAATACATTTATCAACTTGTGATTAATAAGGAACAGCTGAAGAAACTCATTACTGCAAGGTGTTATTCAGGAATAGTGATAATAATAAACTCCTACGCAGCAATTTAAATTTCTGCAAAAAAACACACCTTATTAAAACTACCCCTTCGCTGTAATTCATCCCCATTAAAAGAGGCAAGAGAGATCAAACAGTGTTTGGAGAGGCGAAACGATCCGAAGACACTTATAGGACCGTATCATACGATCTGGCCATGACACTTCCTATATTTTCGCACGAAATTACCTCTCGACCAACGTCAGAGGGGGCCGCGTTTAATTAAAAAACACGACTGTACGGCGGGGGCGGATAAAATAAAGAGGAATGAGAAACGAAAGCAATCGCGTTACGAGACGTAGCTGACAACCAACGTTGTCCCAATTCCGGGCGTTGGCAATTAAACGTTATTCGTCGGTCGCGCGTAGAGAAAATTGCTCAGTCAGAGAGCACGATGTATTGTTGGTCTTTCCTTTTTCCCCCACTTGCCGCAATCGGATTCAAACACACGGCGCGCGATGAAAATGAATATCGCGCGATTCAATTAACCCTCGAAGAACGGGGATGCGAATTCTCCCTTTACGTTGTTTGTACACTTGGAGAGTTTATTGTTCTCCGAGGTAAGCTTTATTTGTAGGAACGTCCACTGAAGAAGTAAAGAGACGTCTACTTAAATAATAATATCGATAATAAATTCGAATAATATTCTTCTATTAACTGTTCGTGGTCACGCGGGGTGTATCGCACCCCGAGAGCAATTTTCGAGTTCAAACGCCGCGCCTTTGTAATATCCGAAGGGGATTTATCGAGATGAAAACAATATTATTATGTTTTCCACGACCGTGGAAAACCACTCTTCTTACACTACAAATTTTATCATATCAAAATTTACATTTCTAGAAAAAGACTATTCGAGTTAAAAGCTTTAAAAGAGTTAAAAGTTAATCTAGAGATGCCTAGCTAATCCAGATGAAAATGACTATTTTCACAAAAAAAAATAATAAAAACTTTTTTTTAGTAACAGATAAATTCAAATGTAAAATGGCTCATCTGAATTGTTTAGCGAAGCATGAAGATCAGAGGTTGTATCAAACCCCCATTTCCTTAACGAGAAGAAGACAGGAATGATGGGACAAGTCGGGCCTTTCACAGGAACGAGAGAACTGGAGATGAAAGTCGCCTAGAGTCAAGAGGGAATGTTAAGGGAAGTGAAGGAACTCGGTTTTCATGAATATGTTATTCAGAAAAGGAATCCACCAAATGATCTGGAAATCCAAAACTGCTGCGTATTAAATATGAAACATTTATGGAAGGAAGTGACTCCATTACCGAAGTAGAAGCCGCCCGCCTGACAGTTTTCGCCCAAGAAAATATCGCTTCTTCGCAGAAATCGAGGGTGAGGTTTCTTGCCTGCCATCGTAATCCTTTCTCTTTCCTATGCAATGCAGCTGAGTTGAAGAAGTCAGATTTCCCAAGACGTGCCCACGCACTGGAGAAGTAGTGCTTGGAGAAGTCAGCGTGTGTAATTATGATAAACCCCATAATATTGAAGATGGATGTACTTAGTAATTAAAAGTGCACCCTGAGAAAAGTTTGTCGTTCGCTGCAGTGAAGGGTTCGACCAAGGAGACGTTTAGAAACAAGGGCACAGAGGTTAACAGTCACGAAAATAGATAGAGATTTTTGAGAATGTGCTTCCCAAAAATTAAGGTCCCCTTCATTATATTTGCTGTTTGAATTAACCCACAATTCTTTCGCACCAACCCCTATTTCGGAGGGAGGTATATACGTTCTCTCTAGGAGTGTGAAACCGTGTTCAACCTTGGATAATGGACACACACAGGACTGGAAATATTTATTGCGTCACTGGAACACACGAAATATTATTGTATTATTCCTTATTTGACACTTCGCAGGTTATAATTCAATAGTATATAGGTATATATATATGTGTACAATGACGGACGACGATCCCTGCCGAATGATCCCGAGAGTCGACGAACGAAACATGTGTTAAACTAACCTCAAAGTCAAATTGGCACTTCCACTTTTTCGCGTGTAACTCTCAAAGTACAACAGACAGAAAGAAATGTTTCAAACAAAAGTTTAATGGTAAAATAAGCGCTGAAAACTTGCCTTAACAAAATTTTGAAAAGAGTTTAAAAAGAAAAATTTCCAATGAAATAAAACTTTTTCAAAATATTTTGTTAACAGAAGTTTGTAGCGCTTATTGCGCCATTAAACTTTTGTCTGAAACATTTTTTTCTGTCTGTCGTACTTTGAGAGTTATACGCGAAAAAGTGCAAGTGCCAATTTGACTTTGAGGTTAGTTTTCACCCCCTTAAAGGGCGATAGGGCCCAAATGAAACACACCGTTGTTCTTGTTTCGAGTCACTCTAAAAACCCACGAAGTTGGGTTCCAATCGGTGAGTCCGGGTTCGCTTGTTAGTTCCTTGGCCAAAATAAGTTGGATACGGACCACTTTATCAATCCTTCCTTCCACCATCATTTTGAATAAATAAAAATAGTATAAGAAATTTTCCAGCACCCACAGTTTCGGAAGTAAACTACCTGCTCAACTGCGAATGAAATGAAATCATTAAATTCGCCAATTTGTTTTCTGTTTGCACGGGCGCGCGATCTGTTGGGATATCGTTAAAGTAGTTTCTCTTTGGGAGCAAGCATTCATTTTTTCCATGCACCGCGTTCGTTGATATCATGAGAGCACGGATCCAGTGAAATTATTACGCCCTGAAGCGATGTTTTCAGTTTTGTCATCTTACAGTGACAATTCAACTGGAAACTGCTCCGACAGACCCACGTTTGAGCACATCCGCGAGCACAGTAATCGAAATCGAAATCCGCTGATATGGAATTTAATTAAATCTGCTATTGGACCTCTGCTCACAAAAAGATGGGCGATAATCTTTTTCAGGGCAGCGTACCTTCGAACGCCCATCGCGAAATTCATTTTCAACGTATCAGTTACGAGCCGATGGTTTTACAAGAAAACTCGGCGAATTCGTGGCGCGGATCGTTGCCATGGGGCAAATTAGAATCCTATAATTTCGACGCGCTTTGCTCATCGATATTTCATTCGCACACGAAATACCGCGCGTTTTAATTACTCGTCCACGTTAATGCTGACTTCATTTTCCCCGGAATTCTCAAATTTCACTTGCATCCAAATTTCGTCATTTATGTAGTCCGACAGATTTAAACAATTTACCCACTGAACTTTACTTACTCCTTTACTTTAGTCTTCAGAAATTGATATTTAATTTCTCAGACATCAAAGCATAAAAAATGAAGTGTTCAATTAATTTCGTCCTAAAATTTCATATGCAGTAATATAGGCGCTGTTAAGGAAAATTCATGTTAATGCTAAAGCAGAATTTTAGAGAAAGGACAACTTGAGGGTTGGAACGTTTGATTTAAATTACAAACATTATCAGGGTGTAAATTTCTTAAACAGATATTTTATTAAAGAAATCAACCGAGTTAATGATGTTCTCTGTCGCAATAAATACTGAAATTGTCAAGAAAATTTATTTATTAAGGGGATGATTATATAATAATTATCGTTTTGACGTGCAATTAACTTATTATCAATGCCCTCATAGTAGAATTTTAGAACATTGTATACTAAGAGTCCGAAGGTAGTAAAGAAATTTATTTAATCTTCAAAAATCTAAGAAATAATCGAATCTACACATTTGAAATTAATAAAGAGTAATAAATATTGTAAAGAGGATTTTAAGCCTGTTCTGCTTGAAACGATTAAAAGATATATCTCACACGAGACCCCGCAAAATTGTATATTGGTCCCCCTACGAGTGAAAATTAAACAAAAATGTTCTGAAACAACACCCAGCGATTGCGTGGGATTATCAGCAACGACTTTGGTAAATCCCTTACTTTAATACCGCGTGCACCAGAAATGAATTCTATCATGCAAGCCGGATGTGAATTGCCAGAAGACAATTTGAAGCTGCATTGTAATTCAGACTGTTCAAAAGCAATTTAAATTCTCTCCCGGCAAGTTACAATTGCTTTTGCAGAATTCCTGTCGTATCGTGTTTGCACTGCACTGCCTAGTTTGCGCCGTGTGCTGGCCCTCACCCTGGAATCCATTTCCTACGCGCTAGGCATTTTACTTAATCCCAACAAAAATTCTAATCCCACGTGATCATCGAGGTCGGAGAATTTCCTCTGCGCTAAACAGCCTCGACTTGTGTCCCCATCGTTTTCGAATTCGGGGGACTAGCTTTCTTCGCCAACTACGCTAAATTCACTTAAGGGGGTACACCACCTTGGCGCTCGGAAAAATAGGTATAAAAATAAACTTTTTTTTTGACGCTGCCATTAAGTAAATAAAATGATCTTTATTTTACACATATATATAGTAGTTTTATGAACAATTTACAATATTAACGATTAAAAAAAAATAAAAAATGGCGGAGTTATATGCCGATAAGTAGGATAAGTACCTTGCTGATGGTGTACTTGATGTCTCTGTTAGGCATCGTCTAAAACATAAAAAATAAATTTTTTCTTATTTAAAAGGGTAATAGCTAAAATGTGACGTAGGATTTTTGTGATTGGGTGCCATGTTCGAAAGTTATAAATTTTTTAAACTCAAAATTTCGATGCAAATTCGAATTTTTTTTTAAAACAGCTGTCATTTCTACAAAAAAATTTTTAAAAATTTTTCCGTACGTCACATTTTAGCTATTACCCTTTTAAATAAGAAAAAAATTATTTTTTATGTTGGAGACGATGCCTAACAGAGAAATCAAGTACACCATCAACAAGGATTTTCAAAAGAGGGTCCTACTTATCGGCTTATATCTCCGCCATGTTTTATTTTTTTTTAATCGATAATATTGTAAATTGTTCATAAAACTACTATATATATATATATGTGTAAAATAAAGATCATTTTATATACTTAATGACAGCGTCAAAAAAAAAGTTTATTTTTATACCTATTTTTCCGAGCGCCAAGGTGATGTAACCCCTTAAAGAACACCCATACATTTTCCCCCGCAAACCTTCGCCACGCGATCGTTATTGCTAAATTATCCTCGAACTACTAAATTGTTAATACGAAATATTTTCTAAATCGCTATCTGCCCGCGAGATTTCGTTGAAATCGGCGGGAAGCACCCCGCGGGGTCCTCTTGCAAGTCATTTCCTACTCCGAGCTGTATCCCCGTAGGAGGAAGAAAACGCAGATTCGTTTGGATAAAGCTGAAGGTTAAATCTGCCTGCGTGCAACTCTCTAATCTAAGGTCGGCGTTTCGCGGCTGCCGAACAATGGGCGCACTTTCGATGCGGACACGGCCACGTCAAGAACCGTGGGTACCGGAATCCGAGCGAGCGCGGGGGCGATGATAACTTGCCGACTCATTACACCGGGCCCCGGAAAAGTCCCGGGCAGAACCGTAAGCGCGTGAGCTACGCGGGGCGATAAATAAAAGGCGCAAAGAAACGTACGAGCAGGAAGAGGCGTACGCGAATGCGGAGCTCGGCCGCGTGTCGGTACACAAGATATCAAGCAGCGCAGAAAAACCGTGGACAACTGCCGATGGAACGTGGAACAAAATCATTAGGCCTCGGCGATCATCGGAAGAACTTACATCCATCGTCGCGCCAGCGCGTACGGCCGTCGTAACTTCTCTGCTGGTTCCCGTTCGACGATTCCGGGTTGGGAAAAACACGAGGCAGACCTTTATTCCGGAGAACGCGCTGAGGCGCAGCAACGGTGGAGAAATAAAAAATCCTTTGGACGCTGAAATTTGATGATGGGAGATTCTTCTGAAGGGGTTATGCCTAGTTAGCTGGCGAAAAAGAACGCGATTTTCGGGAATTTTTTGTGGAATATCTACTGTATATTTTTTTACAACCATTCGCTTATTTTAAAAGTACATATCTGCAGCAACTCTCAGTAATTTTCTTATTGGAAAATATTAAAAAATGAAGGAATAACAAGGCCTGCAAGGTCTGAAAACACAAGTACTTTCGGGATTTTTTTTTCAAAAACTTGAAGACTTTTTTTTAAATAAACCTTTACGTATTCGAAAGCGTACGTGTTAAACTACCTGTGGTAATTTTCGCGATGGAAAATAGAAATAAATAAAAAGATACCAGCGATCTCCCTGCAGCGATTCCCTTTTTCAGCAGTTCGCGGCGACCACTCTGATTCTGACCGGGTTCACCTGGGTTAAAAAACTCGCTGGAATTCAGTTAGTTTGTTGGATTATCTTGTCCTCGATCGTTCATTGTCCCAAGATAGTAATTTGCCACAAAATGGCCGCTTCTCATAGCGAAGGTATCGAATTTAATAAAGTTCACTGTAAAGTTTAATGGTTTACTGTAAACTATTTAGCAGGTGACTGGTAGATGGAGTTGCAAAGCAGACACGCGTGCCGCTAATTTGTCAACACTCGTCCGTGTGTTATGGAACTTGTTTGTATGTAAATGAAAGTGCAGCGGAAGCTCGATTATGTAAACAATGTCACGTACTGCAAGCTAGCAGTCCAGTCAAAGTGTAAGTTATTGTAAATCGGGTAGAAAGCGGGGAATCCATAACTGAAATTCAAACATGTGATTGAGGAAGCATTAGTTTCTACTATAAAAGAAGATTTCGATGAAATTTTCAGCTTACTTGAATCTACAAAATTCATTTTTTTAAATTTTCATTCACACGCCGAAACCAAAAAGTTGAAAAAACCACCTCCACTATTTCCCTCGGTGTTCCGACTAGGGCTCTAACGAATATTCGAATAATCTAAGTGTTCGATTATTCGAATATTCGAATACCACAGAATTCGAATAATTTCTTCGAATATTCGAATATTCGAATCTTTCGAAGTTATGATTGCACCGAATACCAATCTGAACATGAGATATTTATTCACAGTTTATCGTGAAATTCTTTTCATATTGGCCTTTACAATTATTTGTTTCTCAATCGATAAATTTTGAACTTTATCGGCATTTCAGTATATTTCGTTGATGACATGTCCTCATAAATTGGCAAGATGATTTTTAAAACTTGATCACTGAGACACGAGTTGACAAATTTCATTCCGCACTTGTACTTCAATTTTGAATTGTAAATGACGGTTAGTGGTTCGAGAAAACTGAATTTCATTTTCGTAGTTCTTACACAAAAAACGATTTTCAGATTCGTATTCAACGCATAAAAATGTACAAGAAACATTATGATTCAACATTTAAATATTTTAAATACCCTAGGTCCCTAAATTTAAATAGAATTTATACTTTTCGTTGCAAAATTCATAGAACCAATGATTAATAAAATTCCAAATTTATCGTTTGAAAAACAAATAATTGTGAAGGCCAATATGAAAAGAATTTCACGATAAACTGTGAACAAATATTTCATGTTCAGATTCCTATTCGGTACAATCAGAAATTCGATTGAGCAGAATATTCGAAGAAATTATTCGTATTCGAAATTATTCGAATTATTCGAATATTCGAATAGTCGAATAATTACAGCTCTAGTTCCGACCAATAGCAATTTTTTTCAAAACGACGAATCACCTCGCCTAGTAAACTAATCCTTCTAGCTTCTCAAAAAAACTCAAGTCGTTTGGACCATTTTTAAAAAAGTTATTCTACTTTAAAGGGAGTGTATCCACTTTTGCTCCTCGCTGTATATCGAAGGAAATTAATTCGAGAAGCTGCGCCGTTCACTTTTAACGAGACTGAATTTCCTTTTAAACGTTTTGTGTATTCCTTAGCCGTCGCAGATTATAGGATCGACGTGTAAAAAATCAGATTGCCTATGTGTTAGCAAAAAACTTGCAGCAACACGTATGTACAGCTCGTACAACAGGCGTCGAGCGCAGTTTACGACGGGTTCTGCGTGCATTACACGCGTCCCAGATTACGAAGGACGTCGTTTATTGACGTGTGTTTATTGCGCCGAGTCCGATGTCGACAGGAGGCGCGTTTACGCCCGGCATCTTCCCGGAAGGAAGCATTCGTCCCGGCGCGAAGTACAGGCGACAGATGATACGGATGAAGCCTCCGTTTTCACGCTAGCCAGCGGTAATCAGCTTTACGGCGACAGAACGATCCGCTCGATCGTAAAGATTGCCATTTCGCGACGCGCTCAAGGTGGGATCGGTTAGGGAAAAAATTTCGGCTTACCGAATAACTCGTGGCGTTTATGATAATGATGGGATTATATCGCTCGCGGAGGAAAAGCGTAATACGAAATAATTCCGTACACGAAAGGTGGGAGGAAGAAACGGGGAATGCGCGAAACAGCTTCATCGAGAGAATTAAGTTTTAAATACTTTGGTCCACCGGTAAAGAAAGAAGAGGTTCGACGAATTTAGCTGCATTCTTCGTAACACGAAGCTTCTACCCTAATCAGGCATAAAAATAAACAACAGAATAATAATTGTTTTACTTTATTTTAATGTTTTTTTAAAACATTTGCTCTGAAGCAAAATAAGAAATTTAAAAAAAAACAAGGGAAGCCACTTAGTTTATTAATTGTCAGATATTTTATTTCTCACCTAGTTGCTATGCATGAGACAGCGTCTCATAAAATAGCTGAGCCTTGGGTAATTGATATTTATGCAGCAGAACGAGTGGAAGTCCATACCTCCATTTTATACCAGACACTTGAAATATTGTAGATAAATTGCATCTTGCGAATTTCAACAGTTGGACGAAATTGAATTCGTCGTGTAATCAACAACTTATTTCTTGCACCCTCTGAAATTTTAATCACATAATCGGCAGTCTAAAGGCAAGCTTAAAATAAAAATAGCGGAAGGAAATAACTAGCGCCAACAAGTAGAAAAAAGAAAGTGGAAATAAAAATAGGTCTAAAATTAAAATTAGACAGGAGTTAATCATAAGCCAGGAAAATAAATAGACACGTAAGAGCAGAATGAAATCCACCGTGAAAAATTAAATTCATAATCAAAATGCCCAAACAAACAACCACCTCCAACTCGAGAATACCAGTACCAATGACAGAACAATCTTGATCACTCATTCGGAAGCGAAGAAAGTGAGAATTGTCCGTACGTAATCAGACAAGAGATTGATCATCGAGTTTCACAAATTGAAATACAGATACATTACTCCGCAGCTGACCAACGTGCGTACACCTGTGTGTAACAATTCCACAACTATTCTGGACATATCGCCACGCTTTATCTTCGTTAACGTTCCAGAAACCTTCGTAACAACGAAGAAAAACAACGTTTTATCCGTTTAAAAAAAAAATCCAACATTTACAACAGTATAAAAATTCTCCCTCCGCAGCGGGGAAAATTTTAATAAAATCCCTGTCCACCGACCGAAATGATTATTCACTGTCCCAGAAACTACCCGCGGAGCATCGCCGGCTGGCCATTTTTATTCGTCGCAGAGTGCTCAGGAGGAATGCAATAAAAATAGATACACGCGCGCTCGTTGATGTACCCCCGATGTTACGAGGAGAAGCGAGTTGCTGCAACAATAGCTGTACATTATACCGACAGCGTAGAGGGGATAAGGTGCAATCCCCTTACACGTCCACCGTCCCCGTAGTCAACAATGAACTCATATTCTCGTGTTTCCTACGATTCTTCCCACCTCCGTGGTTGTTGAACCAGACTTCCCCGGGCTTTAAACCGTAAACTCGCTTGGAATCCCCCGGCGTCTGTACAGTGCCAATCGTCGCTGCTAAAGACGTATTCGCATTACGGTAATGATTCGTTTGCATGCGGGAGGTCCGGCAGCGTTTCCGCGGAACAAAAGCCGGGGAAATGATTAAAGGGGGTGAATTTATCTCCTTTTAATACGTCGCGGGAGTCGACGACGCGATCTGTCATTGTCATTGGCTAATATGAAAATGGCAAATAACATTACAGCTGGCAGAGGGTGCGCGCGCGCGCGGTCAGCTAGTCAATGGGAGGGAATAAATTGGGTAAAGCACTTTAATCGAATCAAAGTGATAACGGGGATTGGTGGACATTATGGATATCATTATGCCTCGTTTAGAGTGAACGTTGTAATATCGGGTGCGCAGTGGGGGCAGATTGATATTTCGCGTGATTTAGAGTCCCTTTGGAGTACAATATGCTGGCGGCGGCGATGGGAACTGAAGGAAATGGGAATCTTTGCATACAAATGAATTCATTATTTTAAAAACACCGGAGACTCTTTCCGTCCGATTTTTCCTACGCGGCTCTGCGTAAGTGGCTCGTTCTTTGAGAAATAAATCATGGATGTTACACTTGTAGAATGAAAAGTAGAATATGTACACTTTGAGGGAGCCTGTTTTTGGGGCTAACAACACATGTACAATTGGGGACTTTTTTTTGAGAAACTGGTGGCTCGATTCGTCCGAAATGTGGACCATGTTTTTATGCATCTTTGAGGAAGTTGCAGTTTTTTCCTTGTTAATCTTTAATAATAAATATAGGAGTGACGCATGATGGGCCATTTATTATTAAAAATTAATAAAAAAAAAAATTGTAACCTCTACAAAGATACATAAAAGCATGGTCCAAATTTCAGATCAATCAAATCGCTAGTTTCTTAAAAAAAATCCCCAATATTGTGCTGTGTTTTAGCCGAAAAAATAGGATTCCCACCTTAATGGGACTAGGCAGTCGTTTTTCGTGAGAAAGAGACTCTGTCCTTTATTTATTTGTAAACAAATGAAAGCACATCCAGATATATGCTTTTACCCAATGTTTATTACTACCATACAGATTGAAAAAATATTAATAAGAAATATATATGTGCTTTAAAAATGGCGCTGCCGACGGGTAAACAATTTAACGTTTTTCTGTCGTTTTGCTTTAATATCGGTCTTAAAATGTGACGTAATCCGATTTCAAAGGTGAGATTCTTGTTTGTTGGATTCGTAGTTTCCGCGCAAACCTATAAAAACAACAATTAAATCCAAATCATGCGATTGGTGGCTGAAAAACGGCGATTTTTCCGAGAAAAAATCCTTTCTATTTGTGCGCTGCTAAAATCCGGTGACTCCTCAATTTCTTTATGAAAATCTCGAATTTTTACGGACCATATCAGAGGTTTGCGACGAAATGGCACATGTTTTACACATCCTGTAATTTTTTTCAAGTCGATCTGAACCTCCATTCGTTCGCAATCAGGAAAAAAACCAAGAGAAAAAAAATCGAGAAAATCGCGTTTAAAGTTTCTGGGCAAAGGCGACGCTATAAGTTACCGCTTGATCTTTTTAGCTGCCAAATCAACAATTTTGCAAATTTTAATATAACCCAAACGGTATTTTATTCAGAAAAGATAGTACTTTCGGAAAATGCAATAAAAAATCGATTTTTCGACTGCCTAGTCCCCTTAAGGGACTATTGCATTTTCCGAAAGTACCACCCTTCCCGATTAAAATGCCGGCTGGTTTATGTTAAAATTCGCAAAATTGAGGATTTTACAGCCGAAACGGTCGAGCGCGCCATAAACCGCTTCTGCGCGCATGCAGGTAGACTAGATTCCTCTTTCGAAACTTTAAGCGCGTTTTTCTCGGAATCATATTTCCTCTTCGTTTTGCAGTGACTGGGAAAAAACGGAGGTATCAGACGATTTGAAAAAAATTCAGCATATATGAAACATGTCTAGTTACGACCTGGACCTACGCATAAGTCTGTAAAAACTCCTGGTTTGTCAAAAAAAAATATAGAATGGCTCTTTTCCCTGGCGAAAAGTGACGTTTCTTTAAAATTTGCCGTTTTGCAGCCACCATTTTTATAATTTTGATTTTTTTTCTTTTTCAATAGGTTCAGGGCAGAATAGGGACCAGGGCAAAGTATAAATTTCAGAGGATAATTCACAATTAAATTTCTTACGACCAGAATCACTGCAAAATTACAGCGGCTCCAAAAAAAAAACGCCTACATATCAGACAACTGTAGCGCTGTCATACATATGTATATAATATTCAAATCATTTCTTTTTTACTGGTTATAGTATTAATAAACATTACCCAAACGTACTAGTCACAATTTGTGTTCATCTCCTTGTAATTAATTCGCAAATAATACTTGATTTTCGAGCGATCTGACTGCCTAGTCCCCTTAAGCAGTGTTCTTTTGCTTGAGTGTTTCCGAGTTAAAATTAATCTAACAATTTTATTTCCGAACTATTAGAACGTCCCCAGAACGTTCGATAACATCCCCGACATTTACTTACGAAAATTTCCGCGAGCGTGAGGCACTTGTACCCAGCGAAAATGTTAAACACACCAGGGAAAACATATTAATTCGGCGGAACCTCGGGGCGCGTCAAAGCAGCTGGGAACTTTTCCAGATTACTGCGCGCATGCCGGTAAGAATTAACTGGGCGATAAAGCTTCGGTGGCTCGATTAAATCGCACGGCATCGGGAGAGCAGGATTTCCGAAATCTCGCCAGTTCGAAACTGGGACCGTATCAACTCTATGTGACCAGCATGAACTTCCCCGAGGATTACGGTGCCGCGAGGCAAACGTGTTCCCGAGGAAGCTCCCAGAGACCGATTCAGGACACCAGCGTCGATATATCGACGGACTCGTCTCGCCCCCCGCGCTGGCGAACTGAAAACCGACAAATTTCACCTGCCGCCTTCTTCTCGCCGTCTCCACTCCTCCGCGTTTTCGCGGCAGCCAGTCGTGAAGGGTATATACCTACCCGGAGAAGCGAGTAAATCATAACCGTATACACAAACACGCCGCACATACTTCCGAAGTTAAGTTCGCTCGGGCTCAGGTTTCGGCGGAATCCTGGGCGAGGAGCGATGGGTACGTGGCAGTTTGATACGGAGGAAGGCAACAAGGAATTGGAAACCCTATTCTAACACGGTTTCCTTGCACGCCGTGTTTGCTTTGCTGTCAATTGTTTCTTAGCCCGGGGAAGATACAGGGAAGTTATTCGGCGTGGAAGAAGGAAGTTACGCTCCCTTAGCAGATGATAGTAGTTGGCTGAGCAAGTATCAAAACGTTGAACGCGATATTTACAATTTACAGTAGCTCGTGGAGGAATTTTTAAAGATTTTATTCTGTATAAACGCAACATGCAATGAAATAAATATCTTCGGAATTTATTCAGCTGCTCTTATGTTTTGCACAAAAAATTTAAGTAGAATTTTTTTAATGCGTTTTAAATGTTTTTTTTATAGCTTTAATATGGCACCTGGAAAAGAGTCTTTGGCACGGGTGATTTCCCCACTCAGGATTATCTAAGAAAAATTCTTAATTAACAATTTTTGTTGAAAAATAACAAAATGGCGTTTGGAAAAAAGATTGACAAAACAGCCTTTAACTCGGTTATTTTGTGGATACATTTTGTGTCCATATCCTTGTAATTAATTCCCCCCAAAAATTACATTACACAAATAATCAAGCGATGAATAAGCGATGTTCAGTATTTATGCTGTTTTAAAACCCGACCCTATAAATATAACAGTAAACTTAGCTAAAAGCTGGACAGACGAATCAATGGAAGTGGACGAAGTTATGGGAAGTGGAGAAGAAAAAAAGAGGCGAGGGATGATAACGAGGGAATTTCCAGGGGAATAGAAACACCCATAATACAATGTGCCTTGAAAGGCATAAAACGGGTTTAGTGAACGCAAGCAATTTTATTTGAAAATATGAAATAAACCTCGAATTTTGGCAATCACTAATTTAATAACAGAACTTTATCTGACTATTGTGTCTATGTATTTCAACTAGGGATTGCAAATTTACCGACATTTTCAATTACCGGTAATTCGGTAAAATTTTCAATCAAAACCGGTTTACCGATAATTTACCGGTATTTTTCAAGGTATTGAAAATATAAGAGTAAACATTACAAAAAAAACTTTTCTTGAACTCTAATCGAGCATTATAATAAATATATGCAAATAAATATATTCTGAATATAAAATATGAAATAAGATAACACAAAATAGATATATTTGTGTAACTATTGACAATACTTATTAATATGGATCTTCACCACGAAAGCAATGAAAAGAATCTTATCCTACACTAGCTTAAAGTACCCGGCGTTCCCCGGGTAAAACTTCGATTATCAAGAGGGTGAAATAAGGGGGAGGGGGTGGGATGTCCAGATTTCATGGTAGCCTATATTTTCCGCAGGGTTGCAGAGATTAATTATGAAAAATTTTGTCCAGATCGGTTAAAAACATCGGGATAAAAAGTATTCTATATGTTATTCCTGGTCCTAGACTACGTATGTACAAAATTTCAGAAAGATCCGTTGCGTAGTTGCGACGTGATTGAGTAACAAACATCCAAACACAGTTTCACATTTATTATATTATATGTATATATATTATATTATTATTATTAGTAGGATTAGTAGGATAGTAGGATTAGTAGGATGTTATTATTATTAGTAGGATTAGTAGGATAGTAGGATTAGTAGGATAGTAGGATTAGTAGGATATTCCTTCTCCTACAGGAATTATGCAATCAATCGAGATAAAAAATATCCTATGTGTTATTCCCGATCCTAAACTACATGTATACGAAATTTCAGAAAGATCCGTTGCGTAGTTGTGACGTGATTGAGTAACAAACATCCAAACACACTTTCGCATTTATTATATTAGTAGGATACATAATTAAATATTTTTTATTTAACAATTTTTTTGAACAAATAAGCACGCAAAAAACATAATTTGTCTAAACTTTGGTCTCCTGATCGCGATCTAATTTTTGTACAAAATAATCCAGCCACGGATAAAGCACTCTCAGATTCTACACTTGTTGGCCGGATAGTCATTAAGAAATCATATGGCATTTGTACCTATATATTTTCTCCTTACTTTATCTACTTGAAAATAAGTCCATGTTTTTGATGACTTGATTTAGATTTTTAGTTCTCTTTTGGCTTAGAGTTGATTCTTCATGAGATACTTCGGTTTTCGTCTTTATTAGTAATTGAAGTTTCTTTCACTGTTATCGATGTAGACCGAAATAACGAACGCATATATGCGCTATATTGATATACGTAATTTATCGAATTACCGGTAAAAATTTGACGAATTACCGGTAATAATTTGAGGGTATTTCTCGCGATTTACCGAGAAACCGGTAAACCGGGTTATCGGTATTGCAATCCCTAATTTCAACTAATCTTCCGTATAAAAATATTTCTTTATCGTCAAATATCCTGTCTGCATATGCGATAAGAAGCATCAAATCACATTTAAGAAACTCGAGGTTACCTTAATCTTTTAATAAAGCATAATAAAAATAATAAAAAAAAACTCTCAACATTTCTTTTACTGCAACTTGTTGTTAGCTGGCAGTAAGGTAAATGTCCCAATACCTGGACATTTAAGGTACGGCGGAAACACGTTTGAGAATTGTTCAGTTATACAAGTCGATATATATATAAACGATTTTACAATTACATGGGGCACCGTGTGTACTTTATCATTAAAAAAAAAAACCATTATTGGATTGAATAATTTTGTAAAATATTGAAAATTCGTTGTCCTTACAATGGCCCAAAACCTGGACAGCTTAACTAGTATGTCCCGGTGTCCCGATTTTACGGTCCCAAAACCTGGACAGCTTAACTAATATGTCCCGGTGTCCCAATTTAACTACCCCATTACATAGACACATGATAAAAGATCAGCAATTTGGAGGTAAATTTCTTCTATATAAGTAATTTATGGAAATCAGTAAATGAAATTGTGTAAAAAGAATAGATTATCGAATGACTAATTTTAAGGTTATATGTCAAAAAAATCTTTCAAATGAAATATTATCGTTAAAACAAGATAAAAAAGGGGAAGTATACTTACAGAAGGATAAGTACAATACAAAGTAATAAGTACTACAGTCCTAAATAACTATTGTATTATTCCGTCAACAATAACGCGTAAGATAAGTCGCAGTTTGCATAGATGGTCTGCGTGGTCAGGTTTCGGGCCGTTCCGGGATTTCACTGTACCGATAGATAGACACGCGAATAAAAAACTAATACGACCATAAATTTTAATAATTAAATCAGAAAATAATACTACAAAGCAACATTTTCCTAAAAATGTATTAGTTGTACCAATATACTAAACATTATTAATAATATTCGCTTAAGAAAAAGTAGAGACTGTTTAGCAAATCAGCTAACGGCAATACTAAAATGGTGTAAACCGGTCAGTTCAAGAAAATTTATTTTTATTACGAGTGTTACGAGTTTACTAAGAAAAATATGTATATGAATATATTTAATTAAATATTTGTGTAATTGAATAAAATAGTTCTTTTATGGATAAAGCATATATTAAATGTAATAATCAGCATTATTTACACTAGTGTCCAGGTATTGGGACGTGTCCAGAGATTGGGACATTTACCTTAGATACATTCCCGTGCAATTTATTAGTTTACTGCGAATATACGACGAATCCGGAGGACTGTTGCGGCATGTGCCACGTATACATATAAACCAAACAACACTGTATGTGCACGTGCTCTTTGCCTTCCTACATATTTGCTGCGCGGAAAGGTGATGATATAACGCGAGAAAAGAATAGAGGAGGAGGATGAAGTGTAAGAAAAAGAAGGTCTCGCGGGGTTATCAAAGAAGTTTCCTCCCTGATATTCACGAAATGAGTTCCTGTTCCCTTTGCAGCGGAGTAATCCGTGCGATGCAGCCGTAATACATGTCCGTTTTTGCACGTAGTTGATTTATTCCCGGCTCGGTGGCAAAGCCATCCCTATCCACCTTTGAAATAGATCTCATTGGTCGCGTTTGGATCGAGGATGTGGACCGGCTTCGTGGATTTTTGTGGGTCGAATGCTCCGACGCGGAGAGCCAGTAAATCCTTGAATTTCTTATTTGCATCTATGCACTTGTATTATACGAGATAACCTTTGCTCGAGCATTTACGTATTCCGTGTCCCTCTGTCGCTGAAGAAATGTTTATCTGGGTCGGATTCCAGTTCTTCCCTGCCACATTGAATTCTGGTTAAACAGTTCGAAGTGAAATGTGAAGCATTAAATTAGAAATTCATAGTTACACGCACGGGTGAAATTTCCAGGCATATATTATTGTTTATAATTCGTTAAAAATTCTGTCGTACTTTCGGCCAATTTAAATATATTATTCCCTATGTACGTAAGTATCTTTATGATAAATTTCACACTTAAATTCATTCAGAGATTCATTTTGCTTGTGTCTCTGTACGGTAGAAGAAATTTCTAATTTTCGGTATTTTTTTATTTAAATTATTTAAGTTATTTGTAGTTGAGAATGCAGATTAAGTAATGCCAAATAGGGAAGTACAGTGATGATTGAAAAGCGTCGGACGAGTGAATGATAATAAATATAGGTACCATGATTTGATAAGAAAAAACCATTATACATTCCTCACTTTAAATTGCACAGCCCGAGGCAATTCTCCATATTAAATCAGTGTTACTGTTATCTAATTCAGTAATATTCTAGCGCTACCGTTGCTTCTACTTATATATAATAATTTCCATTTTATATTAGGTTCAACTAATTATAAATCCTGCTGCACTAACGGAGAGACATTTAATATAGGCAATGAATATTCGAAAACGTAGACAACGGTAGCAAACTGCGAAGCCGCGGAATGAATATTAATTAAGAATTCTATAATTGTTTTTATATACTTACGAGGATGTGATGTGGATTTTAATTGTTACTTGCCGAACGACGATGAATCCTTGACAGTACTGTACATCTAGAAGTAAGTCTGTATGTTATGTGGAGGAAAGTGGTATTACCAACAATTAATGCAGCTTGCACTTAGAAGCAGTAAACTTCCTACAGAGATAGAAGAACAATAGCGTGATACAGGCGGAATTGCTGCCTGCAAGCGGTATATCTACCGCGTGAAAATAAATCTGTACAATTAGCGAGCACAATATCCACGTAAGAATGGCCGTCTTACTCATTCGAGGGGACCCTTTCCGGGAGTGAAATTTCTGTTTAGTTTTCATAATTAAAACATGGTATTTAAAACAGGAAGAGGCTACAAAACACGCACGGTATAATTAATGTATTATTTCTATGAATAGCTCTACAGTCTGGAGTATTATATTGAACATTGCGTGTTTGATATCATAGCGCACCGTGTGGCACTAACTAAACCTTCCTTTTGAAAGGGTAGTATCTTATAAGACGCAGAGATGCTGTCGTCTGATTATTCTGTAGCCACAATAAAATATTTCTGCTAACTTTTCGTAAAATCTTATGCTGCTGCTAACATTGGGGTCTCAGACTATAAACTGTGTTAGTTGCAACAAATGTTTAGGTATTCCGGGCAAGATCTGACGGTGCAATTAATATCTAGCTTATAAATTGGATTAGTCGAGCAAACGATGCTTCAATTATATAGAGCAGTGTATTAAGGGGGGATTCTCGTGTAACAGCCCCAAAAGTAAGTGATGTTCATGAATTGTTTTTGAAAAAAATATTGTTAATATTGGAACTGAATTTAGAGAGAAAAAATGAAAAATGGAATAATTTATAGGGTTTGGAAGAGAAAGTAACTTAGATAAATTTAATTTATATCGATGAAGAGAGTATTATAAAAAAAAAGTAAAATTAAAATGTTGGGTTCGATCCCCGCGTAAACTATTTTTTTTTTTTTTTTTTTTTTTTATGACTGTGGTAGGTGCTACACTTCACGCCAACGGGAATTCCACAATAATTAATAAATATTGAGAAGGATCGACATAAAAAGAAAATCTGAAAGTTTAAATATGTCTCCTTATATCCCAAAAGAGTTTAATCCAATATTAGCAATAGTTTTATTTAAAAAAATTCATAAATATGAGTCACTTTTGGGGCTGTTGCACCCCATCTGTCATCTCTCCTTAAGACGTGTTCTCATTGCTTCCTATTTTACGTTAAGAGAACTGAAAATACTGACAAAAATCTGGATCCAATTCGTTCCTTCGATTCCAAGAAATGTTAAGAACAGGAAACAATTTTTTTTCAGTCGCATCCAATTCGACGGCATGCCGATGACGTGTAACGAGTTTCGTCTAACTTGACTCTTCAAAGAACGCATTTAAATTCACCAATAAATTACAATGAAAGTTCAGACACAAATTTGTAAGTTCCCCCTCAACTCTGAAAGGCAAATCAACCGAAGCTATCAGCCGTCGAATGTTTGAAAAAGTATGGCAGATGTTCGAATCGAGAAGGAATAATACAATCGGTCAGAGTGGGAATATCACGTTAAACTACGATATGATCAAGACGCGGCACGAGGGCTTCTCGTACGCGAGCAGACGACCTCGGATACTTACTCTGGATATCTCGCTACTTGCGTACATTTTATTATAAAACTTTTTACGAGCATCGTATAAAAGTTCAAGACCATTCCGAGGTTCCCCATCGCTTTGGGCGCTCGGCTTCCCTTTTTCGGCGTCCGATTACTGGCCGTCGTCTGCCACGGACTCGAAACTTTAAAGATTCAACGAGCGCTTCTGAATCTTGCAATATTAACCCACCGACCGGTTCCCCTCAGCCCGCGGATTCCCCATTTCCATTGAAAATTAAACACGGCCAGGAATCGTAGCGCATACGCGGCGATACTGGTCGATCGTAACACCACGTTCCATCTGATGGATTGAGAGATCGAGTGGTGCCGCCTCGCAAGGCTGTTCCTTCCAACCAATCAACAATGATCTACGGAATTAATGCGCAGTTTTTAGTGGATCACTACTGAGGGCTCGCTGCGTTATTGAGGTCTCGGGTTATTGGAGATTGCTTCCCGTGCATTATAAACATCGTGTTATCAAGATGTGTGCAACATGGCCCAGAACATGCTAGGGGAGATCGTGACTCGGGCGAGTGCTTCTCGATTGAACGTCGGTCTGGAACAGGACTGTGAAAACACTTTAAAATATTGAGTACCGACGACTGGCGGACTTTAGACAGTAAAGTGTCGCAATCACCTATATAATCGAGTACAGAATTCGACACGTCCATAAAATAAATTCTGGAAAAAATCGCATGTCACAGTAGAATGGCCCTTGAGGGGTTATACCTAGTCAGGAGGCCGAAAAAAAGCAAATGTTTGCGAATTGTTTTTGGAAAAACGGAAGCACATATTTTCACAGAACTTCTTGCACTTTAAAGAGCAACATTTAAAGAAGATTGAACAATTTTTTCGTAAAAAAATATTTATGTTTATAATAAAGTTACAATCGATATCCAAGAAGGCTTTTTTAGAAAGTTGTTTTGCGGTGAGCATTGCAACTCGGAACCAGATTAACTAAAATCAAAAAACAAAAAAGATTTCGTTAGTATATTAATGTATCTATCGACTGACGGAGGGGGAATTTTCGAAATATTAATTTAAAATAAAATGGCGGCTATTTAAAGTTTGAAGTCCTGATTTTCGCGCGAAAAACGGCCATTTTTCGTTAATAAAATCGAAATTATACATTAAAAAAAAAAAGGGCGACCGATAGTCGATTGATTTTTATATAAAAAATAAGCACACAAAATTATAGAAAGATTGGTGCAGTGGTTGTTGAGATATCTTACTCACCGTTTTTAACAAGGCTTCTTGGATGTCGTTGTAGTTTTATTATAAACGTAAATATTTTTCTACAAAAAAATTACCAAATGTTCTTTAAATGTTGCTCTTTAAAGTGCAAAAAGTTCTGTGAAAATATGTGCTTCCGTTTTTCCAAAAAAAATTCGCAAACATTCGCTTTTTTTCGGCCTCCTGACTAGGTATAACCCCTTAAGGGGGTACAGGACTATTGGACACGTAAAATCGATGGTTTCTTTTGTGTTGGATTGCTTAGTTACCAAGTAATCATTATACCCGTAATTTTCACAGTTTACTCTGAACGCGTTTCCGAGTAATTACCAAAAAAAAATTGTCGGAATGTTCAAATTTGTTGACATTATTAAGCGCTGAAGATGGTCCTGCGTAGTGCGCAGATGTAGACGGTGTACGTAGTATCAGGTGAACCAATCATATGAAAGCAAAATGCTTTGGGGTGAGTAATTTCTACACTAAAATCTACGACATGGAATTTGACTGGCGAATTTAAACAAAAATTGTGAAAGTTACACACGAATCCATTTTTTCCCACACTTTTACGGAAGGAAATCGTCTTTAATCGTTTATAAACATTTTTATAAACATCCAATCTTGATGCGGAAATTCCATGTTGTAGAGAAAGGAGTTCTAGGCCTCCAGTTAAAATTTCAAGTGAAAATATTCATTCGTTCGGAAGTTATGATGAACACGGTGATGTACGGTGTTTAAAAATATAGTTTCGAGATAAACGGTTTCAAAGGTAAGTCCCCTACGCCAATACCGCTCTGCGAGGCCGTTACTCGGCGGCAGAGATGGGCATTATCTAGTTAAAAATTTATTTAAATAATGATCGAATAAATGATACTTTATCTTTATTCGTTATTCGGGGCTCGAATAATCGAAGTTATCTTTATTCGAAGAGCAACGAATAAATAATTTTATTGCATGAGAATTTATTCGACGAATAAAGATAATTTTTTTATTCGATGGGAATTTATTCGACGAATGAAGATAATTTTTTTATTCCATGAAAATTTATTCGACGAATAACGATAGTTTTTTATTCGAAGGTTTTATTCGAATAAATGCGTCGAATAAATTTTTCATCCGTAGCATTTATCTTTTCGAAGCCTTCGAATAAAGCCACGAATAACTTTCGTCAGCGTCGAGCGTGTTTATTCGAGCCGCCGCCGGTCCTTTGTGTTCGGCGCTCGCCGCTCGGCGGAGCTCGACCCTCGGCGGCTCGAATAAACGGCGGATGAAAAATTTATTCGACGCATTTATTCGAATAAAACCTTCGAATAAAAAACTATCGTTATTTGTCGAATAAATTTTCATCGAATAAAAAAATTATCTTCATTCGTCGAATAAATTCTCATCCAATAAAAAATTATCTTTATTCGTCGAATAAATTCTCATCGAATAAAATTATTTATTCGGTGCTCTTCGAATAAAGATAACTTCGATTATCCCGAGCCTCGCATAACGAATAAAAATTATTTATCTTTTGTTCGTTATTTGTGATTTTTATTTAGATAAACTTTTACCCAACTCTGCTCGGCGGTGCACTCAGTTACGTTCAGTGCTATAATTTCCGTAATTATTCGAATTTCCTCACGAAACTTTGTTGTAAATGTTCACAAAGAATCATACTTTCAGAATTAATAGTAATAAAAAATCGATTTTTTGAGATTTCAATAGTCCTGTACCCCCTTTTAAGGGGTCGTTCTACTTTGATCGGCCGAAAAATGAAGCGATATTTAAAGCTTTTTTTCTCAATAAATACAAAATGTAGTGGAATAAATCTTTTTGGAATTTATGAAGCTACTCTTACATTATACAAAAAAAAATTAAAAAGATTTTTTGTAACTTGTTTCATATGCTTTTTTATAGCGCCAATGTGACACCTATAAAAAAGAGGTATGTTCGTGGCGTAGGTGATTTACCGGCTCGGGCTTATCTCAAATAAAGAATTTGAAAAGATTTTTAATCCGTATGAGCCGTAGTTTATTGAACAATTTCTGTAGAGGAACAACAAAATGGCGCCAGTTTGAAAGAAAAAGTTCCCCAAAAGAGTGTTTCCTCGAACGTTGCCCGAGAGAAACCTCGGTTATTTTTCGACCAAAATTTCTACAAAGATCCTTCGATCGTAGAATTTGAAAGTAGAATGACCCCTTAATAAAAAATTAACTTCTAATACATAAAGGAACCTAATTTTCTCTCTACCCACCATTATTGCAATCTAATTAAAACCAATTCTAAATTACGAACCGACGACACCCCGGACAGGGTCCGAAGAACGAGCCAACTAGAATAAAATATTTCGCGACATCCACCGTTCTGTCGATGGCCAAACGAGCCCTAAACGGCACAGTGTCCTTTTTCCTTCTCAACAAATACGTCCAAAGAAGACTTATTCTACTCGTTCGTTCCCTCCCGTCTCTCGCGGGACAATAAAAAGGCTGCAGCAACCGGCGGTGCATCAAGGATGAGGTTTCATTTAGTTGAGTTCTGAAGAAAGAAAGGGATCTCATTTCAAAGTACAAGCTCTTTACGCCTTTGGCTTTTCCGTTTTCGCGGCCGTAGGGGATCTTGCCAAGGATATGCATAATGCTTGGAAGCCTTTTTTTTTTAGAAGAGCCACGCTATAGGGCTATGGAAATATATAAGTAATTAAGGACTGATTAAGATTCCCGAGCCGCCGCGCCGTGCGCTTGGCTATAGGGAGAAATCGTCGTCCGCCCGCGATGACGGACATTCTGAAAGCAATTTATTTTACGTATAATGAGGGCCATCGCGGCCGCGCCTGCCACGCATAGGAAACAGCGGTGGCAATTATTGACGCCAATAAGCGCGCGGTAATCTCGCAAAGCGACGCGAATTCAACTTTAATTATCACGTAATTAATTATTACAAACACCAGCGCCGGCCTCGCGTTTCACTTCCTGCAGCAGCGTCTCGTTAACCCCGTCGCCAAGTTTCCCGGGGCCGTTTTCCCGCGGAACTTAATTCCGCGAGGGCGATCATTTCTATCGGATCGGCGGGAAAATTTCATTTCCAACGGAACGAACGGTGGTGTAACTCCAGAATCTTAAATGGAATCGCTGATACATTTGTAGACCTTTCTGAAGCCTTTATTAATCTCGGCAACTTCTACCTCGGAAGTTGTAGCAAGATAAAGAAAGGCACGATTGACTCGCGCGACCACGAAGCTGGGCGAGAAGGCAGGTCTAAGAAAATTGATTTTCAGCGGAGGAATATAATTT
Organism: Andrena fulva; assembly: GCA_946251845.1. Taxonomy (NCBI): domain Eukaryota; kingdom Metazoa; phylum Arthropoda; class Insecta; order Hymenoptera; family Andrenidae; genus Andrena; species Andrena fulva. The sequence goes on along the minus strand of OX276329.1, from coordinate 49,847,242 downwards.
AGCGATTAGGTCGAATTTCTTGGGAATAAACTAAATCGAACTGGCTGTTTCAACGCAGTTTCGAGTTCGTTATCTTTTCGTAAAAGGATCAGGATCGCGTGGGAAATAGGTACTATTGTCCATTGGCTTTACTGTAATTCTGTAATAACAGAATGTGGCATACCTAATCCCGATGGTCTGTATTTAACGTCTCGCTGCGCAATTTGACGAAGAACGCGGCAAAGTGGTAGCGAAGGAAAACGATTTCGGGATCTGGCCTCGCTCGCCCTATTATTCCAACGATAATTTAAGGGCAAGGGGTTGATGTATAGGTAGCGAGTTTATGCGGCGCCATTGTCTCGGGGCTGCTGTTATTTATGGGAAGGTTTCGCCTTCCAAAAACGGAAGGTGCGTGTTTCGCAAACCGTGATGCGAATAACAATCGCGCCCGGGTAGTAATTAAGGATTAGCGAGGTGATTAGCGAGCACCCCGTATTTAAATCCGACTGGGGAACGGATACGATGAGCGAATGGGCGCGCGTCCCTAACGATTCGTGGGTCAAACAACAAATTACGCCAGCTCGAGATCTGTGCGGGACTTCACCACGTGTCTGCTAATTGCGTGTTCTTGTACGAGTTCAGGCGGGCTGGGAAAAAATTTACATAATTAGAATAAGGTAGTTGACCCAGTCACCGATAGGTACCTAGTCGTCGATAATTTGAATTAATATTGAGATTTTATAAGGTTTTTGAACAATATTGTGTAAAAAATAAAATTGCAAATTAATATTTAAGTCTTTATTTACAATATTATCATGAATTTTAAAGTGATTCATAAATTACATTTATAAACAAAAAAATTAAGAAAAGTAGCTCATTCAGATTCTCTGTATATCTCGAATATCGTTAGCCATATTGTCTACAAAACTGACTTATCGTTTTAGACACGCGTGACGAAAAGTAAATTATTTTGAGTGTGAAAGAAGGTTCTTGGAGCTTAGGAAGAGAATGAACAACAAGAAAAAGGTAAGATATTAATTATTTTGAAACTAATAACCCGTTTAATTCTATTATCGGAAATACCATTCTCATTTCATATACATAACCCTATTTCCGATAATTAACAGATAAGTATAAAAACATTATTTTCATGAACCGAGATAAGCAATAAACTGATATAAACATTCATTTATAATAAATTATTTGTTATTTTCAGTATAATAAAGCATACACAATCAGTGATGTGGAGAAAGCCGTGGAAGATGTTAAAAAGGGAAATTCCATAGGAACAGCGAAATTCTGTTACAAAAAAACGACAGAAAATAAAAACGAATTAGGTAGTTTGTAACAGAAATCATTGTTTTAAAAAAATGTCACTGTAAAAAAATTATATTAAAGAAACTTAAGTTGACCTTGAACATCTTCTCTACCCCTTCACTCACAACGAACATATGGCTATCATTCTATAATGATCTAAACTATAAAATTTTATATTTTCAATTTTCCTTGATGTTCACGGTAGTACACATATTTCAGCTGAACTTCAGTTATTCATCATTATTCATTAAGTACACAACATTTTTCACATCATTATTCATCAAGGACTCGTCATTTTTTTGCTTATAAATGTAATTTATAAATCATTTCGAAATTCATGATACTTTTATGTACTTAGAAACATAAGTAAAATCTCAATATTAATTCAAATTTTGACGACTAACCACCTATCGGTGACTGGGTTAACTCTTACTTATTACACATAACCTCCCTTTTTTAGTGTTTCAATTATTATCGACCACTCCGTGCATGGAGGTATCGACAACTGCTCCCGGCGTCAAAATGGTTATCGGTCATTAGGCCCTTCGATATTTCTTTTCAAATTTAATTTTTAAGGAGAAATAAAGCTCTAAACGTGTTATTACAAATTTTACTTATTAAATGGATACATAAATCGACTATTAGAAACAATTTTTTTTTCTTTTCTTTCAGTTTTGAGCATAATTTACCGAAAAGAATCCGCGTTCGTCACTAAGTTATCGAGCATTGGGTCAACTACCTTAGAGCCATGTGTAAGGCGCAGCGTACTTACTAGACTTGGACGGGCATCGGCGGGGCCGGAATAAAGGAAGGCTGCAGCCTCTAAGCCATCAGTTCTAAGCGACTAGCTCGCTCGAAGATACAAGGTTTTGCAAAATTAAAGCGAAGAAAAGATGAACATTTGAACGGAAAGTTCATTTTATAATATCTATCCGATGTTTGTCTTTTAATATTATTTCTCGTTACGATTGAATGTTATTTAATTTTACGTACTTTCTACCCCGTAGAAAGTAAAATATAAAAGGATTTAACAAAAATTAAAACCGACTTCAAAAAAATAAAAATGCACTGAAAGGTAATAAATAATTTTTTTCCCTTATTTAATCTACGACTCTCAATTTGTTTTGGGTTGGCGCCAGATTTACACAGTGCAAACAATGAGGCGTCGAAATAAAAACATTCAGAGTCGTAGATTGAATAAGGGAAAAATTATTTTTTACTTTATAGGGCATTTTTATTTTTTTGAAGTCGGTTCTAAATTTTTTTGGTGGTGAAATTTCCAATTTCAAGATTATCACATGGCCGTATTATCGTGCCAAATTACGTAGTGAATAATAGAAGATTCCGTTGGAGTGATTTTTAAATAAATATTTCGAAATATACCTATATCCACTTTTTGTCCTTGTATGTCGGACTTCCTTTTTACAACACGCCATATACAGTACTATATTTCTGCATAATAACAAATTTACATGATAAGTATAATTAAAATAGAAAAGCAAGATATTCATACAACTTCTTTATTTTTCCATGAAACGCAATTATCGAAGTATGAATACCGGATAACTTCATCGAAATTTAAATTTTATTTCCAAAGCTTGTGACACAGTTACATTGTTACAGTAGCTACTAACGTTGAATAATAAATTCATTTAAATATGTATACCTACTTAATGAGTCACCAGACATTTCACGTTGCTATCAATTTTCACTGTAATCGTAATATCTTTAAATATTTATTGGTACCCTTTTCACATGAAGCATGCAATGTACTAACATCGCCCGTTAATTACGACTGCGCAGCGCAAACGAATATATTTTTTATCGAAGTCGTTGTTTTTCGCTTGGCTATGTGAAAACATAAATATTCTGTTAATTAGGGGTACGATTGGGTATCGATATTCTAGTATGGAAATGCAAATTAAGCTGCTCTATACACGGTATTTAAACTCTCCTGTGCTAATACGTAAGCACGTTGCATTGATACTCAGGACAAACAACTGATTATGCTGCATGCCGATATTGAAAATTTACAGAACAAACGTCGCAATTACTGCCTCTAATTACGCACTCGATCTGTAATGTTGTCACTAACAATAAGTGCAGTATCTGAGAGTGATTAGTATTTTCGAAGCATACACCAATGAATGCGGACGTGGACACTATCCGATACAGTGCGAAATAGAGTGGATTGATTTATACAAGCCCGTGATTAATATATACTACTGACAAGTACAAAATTAATGAAGTCCCAAACTTGTCGTGTAATGCATCCAACATCCTGCTTGTATAAAACGAATAACACGATTCTCAATTACCAAAGTAAATTGGAATAATTTAATTGCAATTGTATTGGTATGCGAATTGAAGAATAACTTTTTCTTCTTCACATTCAGTAAATAATTGAAAAATTCCCGTTTTCAGTACAACACTTGTGTCGCCTTAACAGCAAATAACATCTATCACTGAATATCTACATTCCTAGAAAAATAAGAAAATTTGTTTTCTACGACAAGGAGTTAGTAATTCGACTAATTTAAGACGTCTTATTTTGCTAGTATCCTAATATTATACAGCTCCAGTTCACGATTTCAAATAAAAGCAAACATCGATTTTTTTAATTTCTTCTGCCGATGTGTGCACTATATTATCTTCTGTTAACCTAAGAAACAAATGAAGGGGCTCCGGGGACCGCGAGAAAAATAGTAACTTAGTAGGGGATCACAGTATGGATTTACTATTAAGGGGTTAGGCCACCTTGGACGGAGCGAATTTGCAGTCATTTTCGGCATTTTTCTTAGCAAGATAATGAAATGAACAGAAAATTTAATATGAAGCCTGTTATTATACAACTCTCGCCGGAAAAATTCGTATTTTTTTTTCTTACAAAATGGCGGCGGTAAAGCCGTGATACGCAAGATCTTGAGGAGCGACGTTTTCCACGGTGTTCAATCTCACGGCTATACCGTTTGACCTAGAACACAAAACCAAAGAGATTTACTTTCTGCATGCCTAAAACTAAGGAAGTACGTAGGGAAATCCAGAAACATTAATTTGTCTCGAAATGGTGACCATGGGGAGAAAAAGTGCATTTTTTTTATAAAAGTGTCAATTGCAATGAACATATTCAAGATATCGCAAAACCGCTACGTGCTTCCCTAGTTTTAGGCATGCAGAAAATAAATCTTTTTGGTTTTTTGTTCTAAGTCAAACGGTATAGCCGTGACATTGAACATCGTGAAAAACGTCGCTCCACAAGATCTTGCGTATCACGGCTCTACCGCCGCCATTTTGTAAGAAAAAAAAATACGATTCTTTCCGGCGAGAGTTGTATAATAGCAGGCTTCATATTAAATTTTCTGTTCATTTCATTATCTTCCTAAAAAAATGCCGAAAATGACTGCAATTTTGCTCCGTCCAAGGTGGCCTAACCCCTTAAAGGGTAATGCCGCTCTAGCGCCCGGAAAAGCAGTCTGATTTTCAGAATTTTTTATGCGAGTATAGAGAATGGAATGCAAAATCTGTTTCATGGCATTCATTGCACACACTTTGAAGTACGATCGCAATTTTTTTTAATCTGTTTAGCCCGCTAGAGTGGTATTGCCGCTTAAACAAAGGCCACTAACAAGGAGAGTATTTTAGGTGTCCGCCTCCGATCATTTTGATTTTTGGATATGTTATAGAGGACCGAAAAATAAGAAATACGTGTTTTTTTACTTTTCCCCGTTTTCATATTTGGGGGGTGAAAACTGCGTTCAAAGTTAGGGTTAAAAACTCATTTTTGTGGAATATCTCGAGAACTATTAGAGATGAGGGAATAGTGTCAATGGACGAATTTTGTGCCTTTGAATGCGAAATAGGGTAAACAGGCCAGTAGATGGACAGTTTAGCTGATTCCGAAATTTACAACAAGGTGTTTCTTAAGAAATATCTGTTGTATTAAAAAAAATCAAAAGCTTTGCACGTAAAAATGTACAAATTTAAAGAAAAAAAATAACTGCAAGTAAAAAAATTAATATATTTAAGGATAAAATGATGAAAATTCTACTCATAGCCCGTATCACAAGTAGATGGACGATAGGGCTAGCAGATGGACAGTTCAGAACCAATAGATGGACGGGTGTCTGGCTAGACGAGTAAAAGACTTATTAGCTATAGTAGGTACCTAGATTAAATTATTTTTTGTTAAAATATAGTTTATTTCATTAAAACTAAAAACGTATGGAGTCTTCATTGCCAGAAACCGGTGCAACAGGTTATGGGCCCAGGCCGCAAATAAAGTGAGGTTATGTCTAGCCTAAAGTGGCCAGACGTCCCGGATCGTGTGGGACTGTCCCGAATTTGAATTGTTTGTCCCACATTGAAAACTGTCTCGGAAAGTGTCCCGGATTGGATATGTAACCCTTTTAACATTTTCTTAGTGGCACAAAGTAAAAATATATATCCACTAGTTCCTTTTCTAATATCATCCAAGGCTCTATTTAGATCATTACATGTATATTGATGTACGGTATATTTTTTTTAATGCTTGCCATCTAAATAAAAAAAGAAAAATAAGATACCTACAAGTAAATATGTAAACTGTTTGTTTATTAAAAAAAAACGGCTTAATTCCGTTCTGTCCATCTGCTGCGACAAGGTTAGAAAATCCATATCAGTACATGGACAGTCATTTTTATAAGTTCTATCGGTTTATTTTTCTTTATTCACGCGTTTATATATAAAATGTTAATATTAGAATGCAATCATCTATTGCATACCTCTTTACAATACATCCAAATACGTTTTTTATTAACTTTAAGGGACGCGATGCTGAGCAATAGCTAATAATAAAAGAGTGACTCGCGCATGGTGGCGTAAAATCATACATACAAATACATTTTTCGCATACAAAATTTTTTTTTCGATAAATATGTTAATGTTTTGTAAAACAACAAACGTTTTTTCTACAAAATAAAAAAGAATAATATAGATTAAAACTCTAGTTCTTTCAATATTAACGATTAACCAACGATTCGTCCATCTACTGGGCCCGTCCATCTACTGGCCTGCTTACCCTATGACTGACTCACCAGATTTTCAAAAAGTCCACAAAAATGATTTTTCACCCCTAACTTTGAACGCAGTTTTCACCCCCCAAATATGAAAACGGGGAAAAATAAAAAAACACGTATTTCTTATTTTTCGGTTCTCTATAACATATCCAAAAATCATAATGATCGGAGGCGGACACCTAAAATACTCTCCTTGTAAGCATACAAACTAAACTGGTCCCTGCAAAACATTTCCATTCCCAGATCATCGCTTCCTGACACACAGGAACAAAAGCATCAGCCACCGCACTACACAGGTATACCTAATTACACAAAAATAACTATCAGCTTACAACCTAGACACCACGAATATTCCAAAAACTTGGCCATTGCATCCCACGAATTCTATTAACCACTAAAGCCCGAGCCCACGAACGCGACGATCTGTACGGTTGCTCGTTGAGTCAATTAAAAATTAATTGCACGCGCGGGTGCAAACGCTGTCCGCGCGTTATCTCGTAAATAACTAGCCAGCTGCACATCTTGCCGATAGCAGAAAAAACAAAAGAACGGTTAATTAACGATGAAACAGCGACGTTAGTCCGCGCTAGCTGATGCCACTCACGTGCATCGCGCGCTGATCTCGCAAATCCGCGGACCGGACGTTTAACCTGCGACAGATTTCCCTCCCCCTTAAGCCGAAACGTCGGGGGTGACGGGGGAAAGTTTTCAGGCCTTCGGCGATAGCTGAACCAGAAGCTGGCGGCGTCCTCCTATCGCAAGCGCGCGCAAACATCACCACGGGCGTTGCCATTGCATATTCATTTCGATACGGGGCTGGCAAATAAGAGCAGGGCGCGGCATGCTCAGGTGACGCGTGCGGAACACCGCAGGTGTACAAATTGAAACGAATCACGGGCAAATTACAGAGGCGAGAGAAGCGAGAAGTGAGTGGGCGGCGCGGGGCTTCCGCACGTAAATTTGTTAAGAGTGACGTTTTTGCGCGGCGAGCGTCGCGTTATCCGAAGATAGGCGATGGCTGTTCCCGCGCGAGATTGGCCGGCAGCAACACCGGACGGCAAAGGAGCAAGGGGAAATCCGGGATAACGGGGTGAAGGAAAGCAAAAAGCACGGAAAACCCCTGGAAAATGGAGGGTGCTGATTAAAGTGTTGCCGAATTTCACGTGGCAGAGAGCACGCAATCGAATCGGAGAGTTGCGAGGGAGTTCTGGCGAAATGGTCGCGGGGCGTTTTTGAGTTTCGATGCTGCCGAAGGGTTGCTAATCTAAATTTGCACCGTTGCATATGAATTAAACGCAGTTACAGAGTGATACGTTAAATGGTAAATATGGAAGCTACCCGAAGTGCTCTAGTCTGTAAATATTTATAAACTGTGCATCGCGAGTGAGAGTTACCGAACAGAATATGAACACGAGCAGCAGACCCCTTTGATTTTCAATTTGTTAAGGGGCTGTTCCGGTCTAAAGCCCATAAAAGTAGGTGATATTTAGGAATTAATTAAAGGGAAACTACTGCATATAATTTAATGGGACTTTTTGCATTGTATAAAGGATGTCTTAGACTATAGAAATGTATTTTTCGTTTTATAATTAATCATTGCGGATGGCTTTGGGGTGTCGTGAAAGTCGAGGCGTCAAAAAATTAATCCAAAACGGTGGAACCTGGGGCATCTAAACCATTGGTCGGAAATAAAAAACAATGCCGGATTATTAAAGGGCGTGAAGCTCCCTCGTCGACTGACCATTAAAAATGACAAAAAATGACATTTTCTGGGAGAATAACGACACTTGAAGTTTGAAATCCCTTTTCCGTATATTTTTCGTCCTTTCAACGGCTTTAAAAATTACAAATTTTCAATTTTTATTAAATTTTACTGGTTTCACCGCGAGCCAGAAGTATATTCTTTAAAATAAAAGAAGCTTCAGTCGAATCGGATAATAACTTTTCGAGATACAGGTTCCACCGATTTTAAGAACACTGTTTCGAGAAAAACGCGTTTAAAGTTTTTATAACTTCGGGAATTTTGCCGATTTCAAAAAATCCTTTTAAACACGCATTCTTAAAGGTTGAACATTCGAAAAATTAAATAAAAAGAAAAATTGATATTTAGACCGCAACCTCCCCTTAATATACCAGCAGTCTCACTTATTAACTGAGTTATTTTCGATAAGAGTTGCCATTAATTAATTAATTGTATTTAATAATCGTCTCGTAATATTCTTGTGTGAATGTAATTAAGGTAAAGGCACCAGTAGTTGACCAGTTAAGAGAAATCCTTCACGTAAACAATAGTAACTAATTGCTCTGTCATTAAATAGTGGCAGTCACTGCCTAAAGATACTCTTTAAGCTTTCCAAATTATGTAATGAGAACGATTTTTTAAAAAAGGTATGCTATAAAAATTTTGAAACCATTTTTCAAAGTTCAGTAACTGCTTCAGAAGTTGACCATCCTTGAAAATGAAAATACTAGTAGTTGACCCTATGTTGGTCAGTAATTGACCACCTATACTAGAAAGAGAATTAAGGCAATAATGTAGGTAATCGTCTTAGCATCGTTTATTGTCAATAATTTAGAACAAGTTAGAACTAAAAAGGAATGTGAAATTAAAAGATTTCAATTCCATAAGGAGTCCAATTCAGGAACAGATTAGACATTTCGAGTTTTGCTCACTCTCGAAGGTTTAAACAAATGATTGCAAAATTAGATGTTTTGGTACATATAGAATCGTGTTCTGCGGGGAAAGTAACTAAACAAATATGTATGTGTCTCCAAAATTTTTTTATTTATTCTAAAACTTTTTTACAATATAATTTGTTAAACAAATTGTTTAAATAAATTAATTTTATAAATCCTATGTCGAATTCGGCATCAGCGACCTCAAAAACCACTAACGATATATACAACTTTTTCGTGCATTTACCCAGTTTCTTGTGCGCCATACCTGTCAACTTCTAGAAACAATTAGAATGACAAGAGTCATTACTTGACCACCCCGCAAACTATGTGTTTCTGCGGTTAGTATAACAAAAGCGGTGCATTTATCAAATATAGAACACTATGAGAGTTTAACAAGTGAAGAGTTCAGTCATAAAGAGTTAATAACCTACGAATTTTTGTACCTGAACCATACACCTGTTCTTAACAAAATCATTAAGGAAATAACGAAATGGGAACACACTACTCACCTTGATGTAAATAAACATTCGCCAATATTATTCATAATGCACTTCACACTTGAGTGTTTTAGATTTCAGTCGGTAGATGTCTTGCCACGTCAACTGCACTTTTTTCAAAAGATCGTCACTTCTAAAAACCGTATTTTTCACGTTTTTCTGAAAAGCGGTCAACTACTGTTACATGGTCAACTACTGGTGCCTTTACCTTACTAAAGTTTCGTGGCAAATCAACTCGTCTATCCCAACACAGAGGAATTTCGAAATGACGAGTTACTAGGCTCCCTAGTTGACCAGCTAATCTACAAAGCAACAATTTCAACTGATACGAGACTAAAATCACGAGAAACAATGCCTCGTACTCTAGTCGCAAATATTCTACAAAAAGGGACATTTCAATTCGACCAGCGAGTGCAGAAATCAGGCTCTCGTGTGGATAAAACTTTTCTGCGATCGGAATTTAGCGTGACGGTGAATCTCGGATAATCTTATGCATGTATATTACAGGGGAGAAGTTGGAGGTATGCAGTGGCGCGTCTAGGAAAGAAGTAAACCGCATAATTCCCAACGGGGATGTTTAAAAGTCGACGCCAATGCCGAAACTTTTGCTGTCCCCCGCGCGATTTTCCTTTTTTCGCGAACGTAATCCCGAGGGCGGCTAACGTTAATGCTGACGTTGCCAAGTTTACACAGAAAGTTTCTAAAGCACTTGTCCATTTAAGTTATCATAGGATAAGTGCTTGCCGCTTAACTCGCCTGCAAGAAGAGGAGCATCATTCGTGTTTGGGAAAAAAGATCGCTGCCTACTCGTCTGGAGCTTGCGACGCTTTATCTAGCACGCCCAATTTGACATTCCCATATTGTTGCGCCTAGCAATGCCTTCTTGGCGCGCTGCATACATACGGAATTAAAAGCAAATAGAATCCGGAAGCTGGTATCGAATTAAGAGTAATTAAAATTGACACCTGTCGTAGGCAGCACGTGTCAAGTTGTACGAGCGAAAGTTTAAGTTAAAAAATTGTTTATTTATCTGTTTTACTGAAAGTAATATTATTTTATTATTATTATTATTATCCACGGGGAACCCTGTAGAATATTATGCTGAAGGCAAAATAGAAATTCTAGGATCTACTGCGATCTTAACTTCTCTTTATTTGAAATTGAGGGGGTCGGTGGAAAACAGGCACATGCCACGTATGCATAAATTTTTTCGGTTCTTTTAAGAAAAATATTAAGAAATAGTGGTAAACAATATGTATACACGGCGAAATGAGAAAAAAAAAAAATTAATTTCTCAGTTAAAATTTGATTATGGTTGTCATTTACCATCTAATTCAAGCGCCATTTAAAGTAACTACAATTTCTAACTAACGCATTCCTCTAAAATCATAAAACGGTGGCATGTGCCTGTTGTCCACTGGGCTTCTCAATTAATTAAGTTAGAATATACCGCTTAAAGTGTATGTTGTTGAATGTCACGTTCTTCTTGTGTCATTATATTTAAGCACCTAGGGTAACTGTACTCGTAGTTGACAGTGTACCAATAGTTGACACTTTTATTTTCAGTCACGAATAATAAGCTTTCTATTAAAAAAATGTTTTTCACTAATACGCTGTTTGAAAAAGTATTAGTGGAAAACATTTTTTTAATAGAAAGCTTATTATTCGCGACTGAAAATAAAAGTGTCAACTATTGGTACACTGTCAACTACGAGTACAGTTACCCTATATAAAAAATACATGCAGAATATTATAAAACTAAATGAACTACTCGAGTGAATTCTTATAGATTCTTTTATTAGGATTTCTATTTTGTTAATAGAAGTAACAAACTTGTTATTTCGTAGGACTCGATTTAAGGATCCATTCTACTTTGTCGTTCGAACAAGAGACCTATTTTCATGAATTTTTTTTTAAAGACAATTGTACGGATTTTAATGGGTTTTTTGTTAAATATTTATTACTCCTTGCTGTATAGAATTGCATTTTTCATATTTCCAAAATATGATCACAAATGTGTGGATTTAAATCGTAATATTTGTGCCTAAGCCAGAACACTGTGACTTAAATCCACGAATTTGCAATTATATTTTGGAAATATGAAAATGCAATTCTATACAACAAGGAGTAATAAATATTTAACAAAAATAAAACATTAAAATCCGTACAATAGGGGAGACCGGGGCTAGTTGACTAACGAGGTTAGTTGACTAATTCCCTTTAATTATTGTATTATGGAATAAATTATGCTGCGATTCGCAATATTGGAGCATATGAATGACCAGCTTGCCACTTAATGTGTCGCCGTGACAAAAACTTGCGTGTTCTGTCAGTGAGAATGAAAAATCTAAAAAGGTCGGCTGGAAGTAAATATTTTCGTTTCGACTATTTATGAATTTTTGTCCACTAAGTACTGCTTCATGTTATTTCATGAATATTTTGTGGAAACGTGATACCTTGACTATAATTTACGGTATTTTATTTTATCCGGTGCGTGGAGGTTTTGTACGTACGACCCTTAACATGTTAACAATGTCGGACGGGGTTACTTGACTAAGCATATGAATACTACTAATAATTGCATTTTTTATCCTCAAGATGCAGTCGAGGCAAAGAGTTTAGCTGCTCAAGTCCACTTCCCCCACCACAAATCCTTTCAAACTCACCCCTACCAGTTTTACACCCTATCCTCCCTCCAAACTCTCAAGCCTTCCAAATAGACCATAACAAACCAGTACAAAATAATTACAGTATCTTAGACCATGATAATTAATAAACAAAAATAACACTGTGGAGGAGTGAAAAAAAAATAAAAAAATTTATTGGTCGTAGTATACATATGTACGCGTTTCGTATACTATATTGATGGATTTGGCAGCGTATATATACGTTTTTCACATTATATTGATGTACTGTGACAGTGTTTATATACACCTTTCGCATGCAAAGGGTTAAAACTGAAAAGTAAATGTCAAGTCAACTGACCCCATCATATTTGTCAACTAACCCCGTAGCCGGGGTCTGTTGACTTATTCGTCTCACTACTATAAATACAATAAAAACTACAACCTAGACCCAATTAAAACGATTTTCAAAATTATGCCTGTATACCTAATGAAATTTCGAAACTTTTGGTATGCAGTAAGTCAACAAAATACTAATGGTCTATTTATAAAAATTAGAAATGTAAAAAATTAGTCAACTAGCCCCGGTCTCCCCTAGTCTTTAAAAAAAAATCATGAAAATAGTGCTCTTGTTCGAACGACAAAATAAAATGGACCCTTAATATAATATCGATTTAACGAAACGTTCCCCTGGAACATCATTGCCTGTTCTTCCGGATGGAAGGAAGTTCTGGGCAAAAGGAACGAAAACAAGTTTGGCACACAACGTGTTAATCCAGCGACTGCCAGAAAAGTCATAACGTTTTATTTTTCAGGGGTTCGTGGACTTAGCAATGTATCCATCGATATTCCATTGGCCGTAGCAGCTGGCACCACCGTCAATATGAGCTGCAGATACGATCTACAATCAGACACCTTGTACACGGTGAAATGGTACAAGGGTTCTGAATTTTTTCGATACGTCCCGAAAGAGATGCCGCCGATTGCTGTTTTCGGAGAATTGGGTGCCAAAGTTGTCGTAAGTACCCGTTTCCAGCAGTTTCAATCTTTAAATGTATACGGAAACGTAAATTTCACGAGTAAAATAATCTTTACCATTTTTTTTAACGCTTTCAAATTCCTCTTCCTTTATGCTTCCGTCCACTTTTCATTTCACAAGGCCCTCGCCTTTCCGCCGAATGGCCCCACTGTTTAATTAATTAATCCGAGTTACAAAAAGGGGTAGTTACAAAGTAACAAAGATTGCGTGAAAGTAATCCGCTGGACGTCTCTCAGTGAATTGTAACCGGGTTTATATTTCGAGCTAGAAATATCCTCAGACATTTCGTAGTTATTAAAAGTTGGAAGGCGACCCTTTGCGAATCACGTTTTACATTCGCACCTGACGTGCAATCGTCGAGAACCAGGGGACCCGGAACTGAGTCGCCGGGATTAAATTTCCTTCAAGTTTCTTCAAACGCGCAACTTTGTTAGCGTGTATCATTTCTGTTCTACTTTATTATATAACTGCACCTGATAAATTATGCGCTGACGTATGTACCGTACCTTTTGTAGTTAACGACGTCCACCGTAATTTGCTGTCTTTTTTTACCCCTCGGATATTCATATGTATTCCAATTCGGAATTTTATTTACAGTAAATTATTCTTACGGTTCAATTCAAATTTTCGTAATATTGAATTTACTGTAGGTCTCCTTTGCATAAAGAATGGTTTCACTGGTACATATTATATAGATTTCCTCGTTTTTTGTATCACTACTACATCTGCAAAATAAAATTTTAGAGAAACAAATTTTTTAAAGAATTAATATTTCGTCAAAAATTTATTGAGCATTGCGCGTCTCTCATTGGTGTAATACTGTATTGCTAATGTAAGAGATATGGCGAACACTTGTTTCTGGTACTAATTGTAAATACAAAATTTATATAGCATTGGTTAACACAAAGAAAATCAGAAAATACACTCCTGTCTATTTCACTGTTCTTATTTCTTTATTTCACACTTGATTTACAGCTTGATCATCGCTCTCCCATTGTTATTTGCTGCATTCACTCTACAAGATGTATGAGTTTAAAGAAAATATTGAAAATATAATTCGGTTTGAGAGACGAACAGTGTGAGAAAACTGTGTAAGCTAGAATGCCATTGCTCCAAGTGCTCGCTAGGGCATTGCCACCTAAAAGTACTCTTACAATTACAACCCCAAATTTTAGTCCAGGATAATGAAAAATAGTCAATAGCGTTAAGTTTTATTATTCGAAATAAATAAAGCAAAAGGTATTCCTTATTTCTTAAATTCACTGCAAATAAGTTTTTAAAATTCTAATTATTCAATTGGATATTTTCACGTCCCCAAATTCATTGATATTTTCACTAAATATAAATGAAGCTTGTTTTGTTACGTATTTTTTATCTGCGTTAAATAAAATATATGTTCCATTTAAAAAAACAGAGTACTCAAGTGACCTTAAAATCTTGAAGGAAAATACTTCCTTCACCAAGCCTTGTCAAAGTCGTCACCGAAGGAACAGAAGTACTTGAGATCCCAATTTAAATTTTTTAAACAACAGAAACTGTGTAGAAGCTGACAAGTAATAATAATCAACGAATGCTTATTAAACTTAAAAACGCACGAGCCTACGCTTTTCGATCGAAGCCGACCTAAATCGAGAGGGAACAACCAGTGCAAATCAATATTCTCAGAGAAACCGGGGAAAAACAGATCACACTCTGACATGTGAATTCGGTCGGCAGTCAATGGCACGTTAAAATTTCCGTTCGCTGTACGCATTCTAATTTGCTAAAAGCGTGCGCAAACATCGCTGACCAAGCAAAATGTGCCGCTGCTTCAACTGGATGACCCGGAAGAAATCCTGATTAATCAGGCGATACTTGTCGTCCGCGTTGTCCACCTGAATGTTCCTATTGCTTCTGCAAATTATTCCGCGCCTAAAAATGAAGCTGGGAATGTATAATAATTAAAACAACATCGTAACATTGTCGCAACAGTCGCGCCAACCCCTACTTTCACACTACTTTCTCCGCAATTTCCATTCAAACACGATGTAACGGAGATTTAAATATCGGCACCTAATACATTTTTGCTTTCAAAAAACGTTTGAGTGAACGAAATTTAAGTAAAACCTAACTGGCTGGCACAAAATCCATGTTTCGATGAAAGTTGAACTCGAACACGCGATCGACCAACCACCCACCAAGTCGATCCCATGCAAAAAATACGAGCCACTCTCGAAACCAAAAATAAAAAAAAAATGCGATGGACGCTTGCCACTATTGAGAGACAAGCTCAAAATTCGACAGAAATCGAGGTACAAGTTAAAACGTTGTAATTTCCCATTCAAACGCCAGAGAGGCGTGTAAAGTGTTTATCACGGGAGGTCATGTTTGTTGAAAATATTTCGTTTAACGAATAACGCTCCACGGTTATTCCTGTTTACGCATTCAATTAGCAAGAAAATAAAAACAAGTGATTTCGACGGAAAATATTTGTTTCGTAACAAAAGATTAATGAAGTACTTAGAGTGGTATATAAATGATATATAAAAAAAAAAAACATTAAAAATGTGAAATGTAGTGATAAATAATATATCTCTGTTTCATTTTTTTTTAATAGCATTCTTTCATCCTTCCACGGAAAATTTCAGCAGATTCGATTTAGAATAACGAATATGTACTTCTTTCAAGTCGCCAGTTGTTCCGAATATGTATTTTATTCCTTAAAAGGAACTTTGCGAGGACCGGTGTAAATGAGAATGCGCAGGTGCCAAGTCTGGAGAATAGGGAGGATGAAGCAGCAGTCCCCAATTAAACTGCACAATTTCTTTCTAGCGTCCTTTCCGCCGACCGTGGTCGAGCATTGTTGCGGTGGAGAAGCACGCCTTTCTGATTCATTAAAGTTGGACATTTCTGAATTAATGCCGCGCGTAATCTCTCTAACGGTTGATTGTAAATTTCAACCGTTATACTTTTGCTTTTTAATAGAAGCTAAAAATGCATTATTCCTGCCAGATACCACCAAACAGGCAATCAAATCTTTCTCGCGTGAAGTTCAAGCTTGAGCACGGCGATATCGTTTCGTTCGCAGGCGGACCATTGCTTCTTCTCTGCACAATAAATTCTCGCACAGTGGCTATGTATCATTTCTTCTTGCATCGATGCAGGATTGAAATTCAGAGTGTATTAAATTAATACTTATGAAGCATTGTGTGCTCAAATTACCGTCCTTCTGGGTGAGAACAGATGGGTCATATGAAAAATGATCTTGATCATTTAGGTGGCTATGTTTCAGAGATGGGCAAAATTTTTATTTAAATAAAATTTCGAGTAACGAATAAATGTTTATAAGAAATTATTCGTCATGTGTCGAATAAAGTTCACTCGGGTTCAACGAACGAATGGCGAATAATTTTTTATAAACTTTTATTCGTCATTCGAAATTTTATTTAAATAAAAATTTTGCCCATCTCTGCTATGTTTATAAACACTTACATTTGTACGAGGAAAATTACCAAATGATGATTGAGGCAAACTAACTAGCGATTAAAAAGCGTTTAGAATTCCATTCTCGTCTCTGTAAAACAGCGTGAAAATTTCAAAATAATGCAATTTATATACTATGTTCAATATTTGAAGGGTAAAGGGAAAAAAGGGGAATGTCCATAGCATATTTTGTTGGTGGCAATTGGAACTGCAGAATCACAAAGGGTTATTAAGTTCAAACGCCCCCGTAAGATAACGTTAAAGTTTTAGTATACTGGTTAGAAACAGGTGATGTCCACTCTGCACTGTAACAAGACACTTAATTTCTCGACAAAGCTGTTTTCTGGCATTCCCTGCTTTCCCCATTGCCCTTCGTTTCTGATATTTAGTATGTGATGGTACATTTGTGACAGAGTTCGATATGCAACGGACGCGTTCATAGCGCGAGCTCCTCAGGCGTGTCTGATCACGTACCAGACGTTTCTACTTGTCTGTCTGATCCGGCGAGCAAACACTTAAAGAAGAGGACCGAGCAGAAACCTTTTTCTACTTTCCGGCCACTGTCTCACTACCCCCGAATGACTGTGTGGAGTCATTTTACTGATCAACAAGTAGTCCAGAAATACAGATACTTGAAGACACATGCTGCTGTTGAATCTTGATTTTTTACAGCGGAATCTTTTATTTTAGGTACTTTCTGCCTTTTTTTTAAAGGGACAAAGTCCTGTTCATAATTCTTTGACCGCAGCATTACAAAATATTTCAAAGGCTCTGCGAGCTTTTAAGCAGCCTGTAATCCGTAGTTCCGTAAACGAGTTTCGTCAACAGTACTTTCGACCCTTTGCACTCCAGCTTATTCGTCCGCCGATCAATCAAGGTCTTTTACTCAACGCTGCGCTTATTAAACTTTGTAATATGACTGAATATAGTACAGTGATTTCGAACCAAATAACCCAGTGATTCCCAACCGGTGGGTCGCGAAGTATTTTCTCGGGGGACGCCACGGTTTTTTTTAATATTATTAAGTTAGAATTATAATCTGAAATATCTATTTTCAATGCGTTTTCTTTACCTTATTAAATTTACTTTACCTTATATTGGAGGGTCAGGTTAATTGAAACACAAGAAAGGTTGGGAAACACTGCAATAATCCAATTAATTTTTCGAATCGCGAAAGACGTAATTTCAGTGCGAAGGGTTAATAACTTTTTTTACAAGAAACACTTCGGTGAAACAATTCCTAAACAGTGCCAACCGAAACAGAAAATTCGTTTGTTTATTCGAACGAGATAAAGAACGTACTCGTTTGCAGAACGAGTTCACAGAGACGCTCAGGGGAACGGTGCGGAGTGTATCGGATATTACAGGCTCGCATTTCACAAGCGGGTAACATTATTTCAATTCTCAGTCAGCCAGGATAAATTTATGTGTGGTTGCCGGCAGCGAATTGTCGAATCGGTGCGAACCAGAGAGGCAACAGTGTGAAATGGTGTGCACGGTTCTATCGATACGCGGCGCTTGTCGATCGCGCATATTCCAACGATCCTGCTTGTTTCCCAGAGAAACGTTCCATCTGCAATTTTGCACAGTCGGCTTTTCTTCCCCCGCGCCCCCGTGTGTAATTCTTCGAATGCGCGAACAGTGACTCCTGCTGTTCTATTTTCCGCCCGCAAAGATACAAAATTACAGATCTGATTCGTGCGTACGCTGAAACATTGGGGCCCTGTAAGGTTCTTACAGACGAATCCAAGGTACTTGTGCTCCAGGCAAGCTTCTACTTGCTATTTCGATAGAAATTGCTTCTTCCCTTTCTCATGACCTACTTCGCAAGTACAGCGTGGACGCGGTGTACAGGATTTGCTGTAAAAATAATTATCAAGGTGGAGGTGTTACGTCTGGGTAGTTTTGTCAAGCATCTGAAGTTTTGTTTCTCCAGAACTCTTCAGAGAATACGGTTTTAGTATTAGAACACTGAAACACTCTTTATTTTTAAATATTTCAACTATTTATTGTAATATATTTATGTAATATATTTAATTAATGGAATATATATTTATTCGTATTTAAATATGTAAATATTATTTATATACGTGTAATCATGTTCGAAAGATTTAGTTGTAAATAATGGCATTAATAGTAATTGCGGACACGCAAAGTATTTGGACATAATTGGTGGTCGAACATAAAAGGTGGCGATTTTTCGTTTAGGAACACAGTAAAAATGTGAGATAGAATCTTTTCGTATGAGCCCCCGTTGTAAATAAAATCGATTTGGAAAATTCACTGAAGGTGTCCGCGAATTACTTCCTACATTTAATGGTATGTCACATTTTGTGGGACACTTCACAGTTCATTTATTTTTAATGTGTTGAAAATTACATCGATCGTGGCGGTAAAATTTGGTCTCGAAGATTTCTTTATGCCGCAACCCTTGATCTTTAATTATTTGATGACATTAAGTAGAAAATCTATAACGAAGACGAAAATCTTTTCAAAACTGACTGAAAACTTTATACAAGAATTTGAAACTCGAAAGAAATGGCAATATTAGCATTTTCCATTCACGTTTTTTTTAATTCGCCGAAAAGATCTCTGTGTACTCCAAAGAGACGATATATTCGGCCATCTTTGACCCAATAAAAAAAAGTAATCACAAAATACAATTATCAATGTTCTTCGTATCGATTTTTTCGAAAACCAGGCCACGTACGAAAAATGTTATACCACGCTTTATCTTTTTTTTAGAACCAACAA
Source organism: Andrena fulva (assembly GCA_946251845.1). Taxonomy (NCBI): domain Eukaryota; kingdom Metazoa; phylum Arthropoda; class Insecta; order Hymenoptera; family Andrenidae; genus Andrena; species Andrena fulva. The sequence goes on along the minus strand of OX276329.1, from coordinate 49,827,837 downwards.
TTATTATTATTCCCTGCGAGGTTGCATCATAAATTGCGTTCAAGCCTGCATATAACACACGAATTCGAAGCCAATGAAGCTCCTTGCATCGCTCCAATCGTGATTGAGATACGAAAAATGTTCGTGGCACTGGCAATTTGAATTATGAGAGCGCTGGTACCGCGAGCGCCCGCGCAAAATGTACGAAAATTAATTGTGTGATTTATACGGTGCCAGCGGCAACATATAATTAATCGTAGCCGTGAAGTATTGTTTGTCGCGAACGGGCGAATGCACGAGGATGTCAAAGCGTGCGAGTAAGTGCGATCGATTTGCAATAAATGGCACGCACATCGTCCGTGCCGTTCGGTTCATCCCGGGATGACTTAAATTGCTAAATTGACTCGAACTGCTGTTATAAGTTGCGCCCAACGAACGGTAATTTTGCGTCGCAGATGTAACGCGTCGACCAATTGATTTATACATTCTAATTCTATCTTTTCAACACGGTGACAGTGATATTTGTGGGAAAGTGCAGGTTTAATCCATTAAGCGGTTCCCACTGCTAAATTTCATTCTAACTATACAAATGAAATAAAGAAACATGAGAGAGTTATACAGTCGACATGATGTCTCTGCAAACATTTTTCGTGTTGCCAGGGAATCCAGATTTTTTTGGTAGGGCCATAGAAATTGGTGAGCAAATTGGAAAGCGATATTGAATTATAGGAAAGTGGTAGTTGTGTTAAGTTCGTGGTAATTGTAGTGCCTTGTTCTCTGATTTTCATTTGAAATGAAAGCTTCATTTGCGATAAATATTGTGGCATGTGACGTCTTAAGTAAATATTTCGATTTTGGTTTTTGTAGCTACTAGATTTGGTATTGTGTTACTTTGAAAAAGGTGTAAGAATATTTTAAGTGTAGCAGGGAATACAAATCGGTATTGTCAATAGTGTTATACAAACAGCATAGAGAATCATTTATTGCCAGAAATTCAAAGGAAAATAACATCTGCCTTAACAAAATTAGGTACATGGTAATAATTATTTAGTTCCTGTTTCTTTAAAAATTTTCGGGCAAAATTGGTGTATTCAATGAGAAGCAACATGTATTCCAATAAAAGCTAACGATTTTAATACTTCAAAGACGAGTACACTTATTAAAATTGAAGGAGGTAGTGGTCAAAATCTTACATTATTTATTAGTTGGAATGCTATATCCGGGGCTCCTATTATTATTGGGGCAAGTCAATTTTCAAATCCTGCAATTATGAATGGTATAACTATAAATAGTTATAACTAATATAAAATATGTTCGGATCAGGCGATTTTTATACGCAATAAAGTTTACTAACGATTTCTTTATAAGTCATAAGTGTCCACTTCGCTATATTCCCTTCATGAGCAAACTGGATTGAATCTGGTTGCTAAGAAGATATAAATCCCAACAAAATACAACTATAATGACATCGTTATAAAAGAAGAAAACTATTCTTGTCAATATTTGTCTTCCATCTCCATTATGTAGTAGGCTCGCGTCGCGGTAGACACGGCGTTGCCAGACAAGCGCCGCAAGGCACACAGTTGCCGGAGAAGTGTTGCTAGGCGGTGAGCCGAGTAGCGAGACACGTTATATGTACACCTCTTTTGTATCTCAGAATATATATATATCTATTTCACTTTTATCCAACAATTACACTGTAATCCTATATTATTTAAGTCCTTTTGGCATGTACCCTACAAAACAGAGCTAAAAATGTATCCTAAATAAACATTTGCACAACACTATCTTATTCGATCCACAGTAGATTTTAATTTCTTGACCTCATTTACCAAATGCAATTTCTATTTCATTTCTTTCGCCTCATCATGCGTTACAAAAATGCTAATCTGCTTCCTCACTAACACTATGGTTGATCACGTTGCAGACGAATCGAAGCGATGCCTATCGAGTAGTTCTGAAGGATGTGCAACCAAATCATACTGGCAAATACCGTTGCGAGGTCTCCGGTGATTCGCCTTCATTTAACACTGTACTAGTTTATGGTTACATGCACGTGGCTAGTAAGTATCGCAATTACATTTTTTATTCGCATAGGACGTAGATATTAGAACATAATATTAAACCAACCAGCTACACTATGTAACAAAAAAACGGTTTACGTTTAATAGACAGACAAGCGTCGTCAACAAAAACAACCTAATCACTCTCCGTGAATTCATAATAATTAGATTGTAAATTGGCGCACGTTGTTACCGGTGCAATATTCCCCATTGTAACTTTTTCTTACGGCGCAGATTTACAATTATTAAGTTACGCTACAAGCAGAGAAATGTGTTCGCATCTAGCCAGCAAAAACAGATTACCAGCCACCGGTATCAACGCGCTTAATCTTCAGCTCGTGGCGCAAGCGACGCGGGCAAAGGGGACAGTTTGTTCACAGGACCATTAAGAGTTTGTCCAACAGTGTAGCATTAGCGCTCATAAATATTCCCGAAAAAATCTGCAAAATGAAGTTCTCCTTCGAATACGAATTACACGCATAAATCATCATTTCCTACGGGTTAAAGCGAGATAGGTCATTAAGCATATCCTGTTCGCCCGGCGTCCTTACGCTGGCTGCGTGCTCTATTTCAGCGTTAGGTAAATAAATTAGTCCGCGATGCTTCCTTATTGCCGCGCTGAACATAATTACCGGAAAGATTGCTTTCTACCACTTCCACCGCCTCGATTTCGCGTGCCGCGAGTGGCAAGAAAGCCGCGTGCGTCGCCTGGCACAGCCGTGGACTTATCGAAACTGATAGTGAATGCCCCGGCTCGGAACAAGAACTCGCCGAGAAGTAGAAGACTCTCGTCGCTTAGACTCATTAAACAACCGAACGCGCGTCTTCCATCTCGTCCTCTACCTTTCACGACTCTTAACCGGGTTACTGTTAATTACCAGCTTCAGTTCAGTGAACCATAACCCTGGGCGCTCCCTTTCAGAATCATTCCACCCCATTCACACCCTCCCGGCCCTTCCACGACGATACTCCGGCGTGCACTGTTAATTCCCAATGTAGAATCTCTGATGAATTAGGAACGGGATCGTGACCCCGTGACATTTTCCGCGGATTCAAATCGGCGTGCGCGATTCTCGCCAAGTTATCAGCTGCCGGATGGCTCGGGTTGTCGCCGTAATCGCGGTTAATTGAAACGGCAGGGCAGGGTGACGAAAGGAATCGAAGGGAAAGAAAAACGGGAAGGACAGAGCGGTGGCAAAGGAGCAGGGGGCTATCTGGTCTTGTTCCCACCGTCCCGTACTCTCGTCGGGCTGCCGTCGACTTAACGACGCCACAGCCGCGGCAGCGATTCCTCTTTGAAGGAACGAGGCGATTGCCTCTCCTTTCCGATCACGGATCGCTCGTAAAAGCTCGATACTGGATCGAGCCTTCGGATCCCCGCCTTGTATCCCGCGGACCATCCCGCCTCCCCTTTCCTTTTTCTCCATTCTCACCAGACGAGATGATCGGCCGTATCCACAACATTACGAGACACGTTCAAAATGGTAATCCCCAGCGGCTGTGTCCTTGAGAGCCGCGCCGTGGATCGGTACGAGGCAGCCGGCCCTGCCAGGCGGAAGTCATTCAGCCCCGAGTGAGACAATTCTTTGACAGTCCACTGCCGTTAAAGGGAAATTGACTACCTTCTGTGGACGGTATAATGATCCGCTGAGATATACATGACGTGTTACGTATACAGAGTAGTCGGCGACAGGGCAGCCACGGCGAAAACTCCCTCCGAGCAGCCCGAGCTTATTCAACAGTGGCACTTATTCAACGGCGGTAAATAGGCGTGGCATTAACAAGGGTTCCTGGTATACATACATGCGAGTTAACTCTACGGTGCACACGTGAATTAAAATTACACCGTTGCACACGTCGGGCCTCGCAGGCCCATATCTCCCGATCTAGAAATACATGGATAATTTGAGAAAATAATTTTTAGACTCCAGGGTATTCTAATGCGCTCAATCTTTATTAAGGGGGTTCAACAGGATAATGGCCCGAAAAGGAAAGGTACCTTTGGGAATTTATTAAAAGCAAACTACTTAATGAAGCTTTCTGAAACTTTCAGTACTTTTCATTGGGTATTTAAGATACATGAATATCTTGTTTGAAATTCATTTTGAGCAGATTTTTAAGCTGTACGGGACGGTGTTTTCATGGCAAACTTCTCGATCGACGCATTAGCGGAAGCTCTGGTAACAGTGATTGAATGGGCGCTCAGGAACGTGACGATGTTCTAGCTTCTAAAATATCCCGGCGAATTCCGCGCTCTTGTTCGTCGAGGTCGCGACGTGTCGCAAGAAATCGTAATGTTTGCGCAGGAATGCTTTTGAATGCTACTGAACAACAATCTCTCGCGTGCGACGATACCTCGTTGGTGTCAAAGCGTTTTTACTGGCACGTACACCGACGAAAAGCGAGCGCGACAAAAGGCTGTCTAAAAGAACGTAACGGCCAGCCAGTGTCGGCGGAGAAAGAACGGCTTGTTCGTGGCACGTCTTGTTCCTTTGTTATTGAGAGGTTCAATAAAATTTCAGGTCTCCCGAACGGCGATCCCCAGGTAAGAGTGGAGAAGGGGCGTTACGCGGTTGGCGACACTGTGCGGGGGAACTGCACCGTCCCTTCGGCAAATCCACCAGCGAATGTGACGTGGACTGTCAATGGAGTACCGGTAGGTTGATGGATGCAGAAACTTTGCGGGGAATGTCGGCGTGGCGGCCTCGATAAGCTGTCATTATTGCAACGATCGATATGTTACTTCCCCTGGCTGTAATGTTTCGCTGCCATTAAGTGAATTATTATGCTTATCGGCACGCATCGGGCCGTGCGAAAGAGTAACGACTCTGTTGCCGATTTTCTGTTGTGTTGGTTGTTTGCCGGATATTACCTCAATGAAATTCATTCGGGGTATTAATCGTGGCAACGGGAACTAGTTCTCAGTAATTCTATATTGCAGTAGGTATCTGAGGAAGTGGGGTGTTTCTGTAGCATTTCGGTACGGATAAAATAATGACGCGCTTGGTGATAAATAATATCACTGTTTATTGGAATGTCGATGTGGTTCGCTCGATCGCTCTCGTGAGACTCACTGCCTGGGCCACGCGTAGCCCCTTCGCGTCGTCGGTCTCGAAAGGCTCGTCGCTAGGGCGAGCAAAGGTCACGATTCGCGACCGTTTGTTTTGACGCGCTCGTTTCCTGGAACTTGCTGCGACGCGTTCCGCTCCCCACATTTATTTCTTTTTTAGCTGTTTTCTTACTGCATTCCATATCGACTAATTCAGGATAAATTTTGTGGTATTTGTTGGGCTAATCGAGGCTAATTGTAAGCTACAGATTTGAAATAATTTCGCTTAAATTATTTGTTCGTTGTAAGAAAAGTTAAGAGAGGTAATATTATACTATGCGAAAACTGTGTCATTTATTTCAAAATAGGTAGCATTATTGTTTGAGTAATTATTCGGAATAAAATAATGAATTGTACTTGCCTTTTTCTGTACTGATTCGTGCACCAGCAGTTTAACCGCACTTTCTCTATGAGGATCTTTCTTTTATCGAGTATTCCCTTTGGCAATGACTTTACTACTGTCCATATCGATTCATGAACAATTCCAGTGACAAGTTCTTTAGTTACAAATCTAAATTTCCCCACGAGAAAGCACTAATTAATTGAGATTCCACCACACAATCCACATGCCTCGGATTCCTAACAGCTGCTTCGAGCAATTCTGGTGCAAAATGAATTTCAGAACACCAAAGCTTTTAGACAGAGTAGGCGGAAGTCCTGTAGAGCCTAAGTTTGCAGAAGAAACATTTTTAAGTGTATAACTTTACTTCTTATTAATAACGTTCAAGCCAAAGGGGTACCAGTTACAAATATATAATACAAAACTAGTTTTCTAATCTTTCACTATTATTATTTTACCATCAGACACAAAGTGATCCGACTCGCCTCGGTCGACCCTACACTTTCATCGATGAGCGTGTCAAGTAACATTGCAAATGTTTCGAACATTACTTTCCTTTCAACCTTCGCGTGCAGGGAAGATAGATTCCAAATTGAATCTCTGCGGTCACTTTATCTAAAAAAAAAAGAGAGGGAATAGGATAGTAACAAGAAATGTATCAAGAAGGTGTGTAAAAGTCATTGATTCGCGAATACATCCTCGCGGTACCGTTATAAGTATACAGAGGAGCTGGTCAGGAAATTATAAGCAGCGCGAGGGACTCTTCCACCTTGCTATGCCTCTACCCCTCGGTCGACTTCATTTAATCCGGAACTCACACTTCGTTCTAAGCGTAGCAATCTTAAACAGTTTATGAGTCTCCTAACAATTCGATAAACATTATAGTTAGGGCCGAATATACTGCAAATCATTTACCGGTTTCTGACGAAGCGTTGCCGCGCAAACGAGAAGCAGGAAGCACTAAGGATATACGTACCGGGTGGGGGAATTATAATGAACTCGTAAAAGTGATGGGGTTGAGCGCGATGGTGCATTTTAATGTTACGTGTCAAGAGTTTCGGATGTGTTCTATATACGTTTAAGACATTAGTTTGTTAACCATTTAGCCGTGGGCGTTTTATATGCGCACACAGCATGAGGAAGTAGCTTTTCATTTTTGGGAAGGTTCGGTATGAGGTGCAAATGCACTTTTAGCGCTTTCGAGAAAAGCAGGTTTAAAACTTTAAATTTGCAATAGTTCCTTCATAAGATTCAGGGACATAGAACAATGAAAAATATTATTTTTGACAAATTTATGATGTAGATATAAATGTGATTTCTATTGGGAAACCAAGAATTTCGATACGCCAACTAGTGACAAAAAATTGAACTACTCCGAGTAGGCTGAAATCCGTCGAAGTCCATATGATTATCAGTGTTTATATAGACATGTTGTGAAAAACGAGTGTTTTTAAATTTTTTGGAACACTAAATTTTTCCTTATTCGGAATGTTTGGTGGGATCCAGCCTACTGTCAATAGTTTGCCAACTTACCACCGCAGCGCTGAAATCTAAGCCACGCCTCCACTTGGTTTCCCAATACAGCATAAAAAACAGTTAAAATCTATTGGTGGCAGATAAACACTTAAATTTCAGAAAAAGTGGACATTTATTTGTGCACTAAGCTATCGATATTATCTTTGGGATATTTTTCTTTCTACTTCGAATCGCTAAAAGCGAAAATAAAAATGTTGATAAACTAGTCAAGCGAAAAATGGTAAATTTCCATTCGAAATGCGCGGTTGAGGAATTATATACATACTGAAAAAATCGATATTTTGCATTTTCTGAGACTATGAAATCTTGAAACATATTTCTGAAATGGACGATGGCGAAACTAAATACATCCCTCGCCCTGTAGATCAATAGTCAATTCTCTCTGGATAGTATATTTCCTTTATTACAATACGCTTTCTTCGGTCTTTTCGATCAGGAATGGCTGATTAAAGTAAAACAGAGTATTAGTAGCTTACTTCAATCGCACCGAAACTCTACTGTCTTCCCGAAACTACACCCTTCTGGTCCATTTTTTAAAATTTTCTAATATTCTGCACAACTCTGTTTGAAGTTATTTACGTTCTAGTTTTTTTTATAAAAGCTTTCGTTTGTTTTTTAATCGAGAAACCCGCGAAAAAATATCACGAAAATCCATATTCCCAATCTCAACCTTCACTATTTTATTTTACCATAAAATTTTAACCACGTATCTGACTAACTATCAATTCTGTTTTATATTTTATCAATTCTATAAATGTTCACAGCAAAATAGTGCATAAAAGAATAATATCAACTCGATAGTGGTGGCTATATCCTCGACACTTTAAGAAAATTTTACTTGAAAATATTTCGATAAACAATGTACCTTTTAATAAAAATGAATTCGACCAAATGCAAGGCAGTAGTTTATTAGAGAAAATATTCAAAAATTCACCCACTTTTTTAGCCGTTCAGAGGAATGTAACCCTTAAAGGGTTGAGCACACTAATGCAGGCGAGCGTTGCAGGTTGCAGGGCTTCCGCGGCCCTATAAGTACATATGTAGTATAAGTAATGGCGAGGAACACATTTGGCGATTTGGAGCTGCAAGGGATTATGTACCACTTGAGTATGCTTGAAGAAGTTAATTATACAATGTGAAGGCAAAATTTCGAACGATAGAATTTCTTATATCGTGCAGACTTATTTTGGTGTACTAATTATTTACACTTCCAATGACAAAAATTGAGCTGAAAATTAACATTCGCAGTTTTTTAATTGTAAATAGCAATATAGACCGTTGCGTGACTTGTTTTTAGCACGCAAGTAGCAGTAGAATTCTATTTTATTTTTACAGAAAATTTCCAGAAATTTTCCACATTCTACCCCAGAAATGTTCTGTTTCAGGTGAACGCCAGTTTCATAACAAATATAACGGGCAAGCTTGGTGACAATCAGCAGATAATGACTATCGCAGGATTGGATTTCGAAATTGTACCAGACAGCTTTAGTAACGGCAAGCTGCATATTATTTGTCACGCTAACGTCTTTCATTTGTACACAAGACAGGCTGATGTGTTCTCAATCGAGGAACGCCCCCGTTTGGAATCTGTGCTAGGAACTCGGGAATATTCTTATATTGGTACGTCTTACGTAAAATAAAGATTTAATTGCAATAAATGTATTTAAACTAAATGGGAGCACGATGAACACATTTGTAAAATATATTTAATTTTAATGTATATGTAAAGATTTATTTAATTTTAATGGATGTTTGATTTTGACGTGTATGTAAAGATTTATTTCATTTTATTAGAAGCTCAATATTTATTTAATTTTAATATTACACGTTTACGAAACGGTCAACAAATTACTTAACTTTCTCCACTGAACAAAAGAAACATATGTGTACATTTACAATTAAATTAGTCCATAAATTCTTCCGTATTTGTCTAGCTGCTAAAAGTTGTAATTTAAACCATTAATAAAGAGTAACATTGTAGACAGAGTTTATCTCACTAATTGTAAGTTTCATTTCCTTGCAACCACTTGACTGATACGAAAGAGGTTTGAATAATTGGAGAAAGGTGTTTCAGAAAGTACCTGAATGAAGTCTGGAGCAAATTACAGATGGTTAGTATTAGGAAACGATGATGGGGTTAGCATTATTGTTGAGTGGACACCTAGCAATAATATTGCCACGAAAGTACGATAGACAAACAAGGGTGAAAACAACTGGGAATAACTACTACCAAATATAGAAAATATACAAAGGATTAATAAAATGGCGAACAGAAAACGTCATACAGAATGTCAGACACACAGGAACAAAATATCTTCAGCAATCAAGAAATTCAACTGTGATAGGTTTCATCCCATTCATAAATCTCGTCACTTTTCAAAACTAATGTTACCTTTTTCAATAATTTCAAAATTTGTTCAATTTTTTCCGAGCAATACAAAGGTTAATGATGCGAAAATTCGTGAAGCATTTGTTTTCAAAGATGAACTAGTTTTATAAAAACAATATTTCGGTTTGGAAATTGATATATTTCCCCCCAAAAGAAGAAATCATAAACAGCAATATAAAATATAACACTGATCAATAAAAATAGCTGCATTTTAAGAAACTTTTGGGGTTTCTGAACAATGCATAAGAATTTATGGACTCAGTTGATGTTTATGTACCAAAATGTATGCAATTAATGATCTATTTTGAATGTAATGAGTGGAAAAACCATTGAATAAATGCTGACGAGGGAGGGTGGATATAGCAACCCCTACGGTACTTCAAATTTGAGACAATTTTTTTGTCAATTTCTCGAAATGAAAATCAAGATGCATTATAAGTACGAGGTAGCTTTTATTTTTCAAAAGTTTGAAAAATCATTTTTCTGTATAAACAAAAGCTGCAGATAATATTATAGTAAAATAATTGCACCTAGCTCTACTATAAAAGAACGATAAGTTTTATATGCAGAAAGATAGTTTACTTGGGTGTGAAATTCTACAAAGAAATTGTTTAGCAATAAAGAATCGATACCTTGTCACACAATATACTGAAAAATTCCAATTCAATGTGGATTATGTCTTAAATTTGAAGTAACACGATATTTTTGGGCAATAATGTTACCTCAATTTTTATGATTTTGAAATTGTACAATTGAATGAAAAATACGCAGTTTTAACCACATTTTGCACTTGCATTCATATGCATTGTTTTCCATTTTAGGGAGCGCAACGAAACACATCGAGGGATGGTTCTACTTTAATCTTGCAATCACGCTGTTACTGTCCAATCTGAGATAACATCGATGAGCACGTCATTCACGTTTTACGGATATGACTGCATCGGAGAGGAGGGCAAATTGTTTGTAAAATTTTGAAATTATTAAATGCGTGGGAGGAAGGAAGAAATCTTTCGTTAACATAAATATCCACCGTATATTATTATTCGTGTAAATAGGATAAAAATTTAGCGAATTATCTACGTGTAATTGCGATCTGCGCTGCCTCGCTGCAGCGAGACGAATTTATAATCCGAATAACATGTCATAATATTATGTATTTAGATTGAAGGTATGACGCGTCGAAAATCCAGGACTTTGTTTGAACAATATTGTACCATGTTTTCTATCCTCTGACAATGATTTTGATACCTCTTCTGTAATATTATAGCTGCCGGAATGTATCGTATCACGTTTCTAGATAAAAGCTGCTATTATTTACAAATGAAATTTTAGTTGAGTGATGAAGAAATAAATGATTCATCTTCGTTATTTCAGTATCTCTCCTTCTTCAAACCCCATATCCATTTGCTTCCTCCCGTGTAAATGGCTTCAATTTATTATTATTAAATATTGCGTGACGAAATAAGTTTTCAAAGATTTGAGGATCTATCGTGTGTCTTGTCAAGGTGTCTGTAATTTTCACTTCTTCGATCGACACGTATCTCTATAACTTGTATGCTTATAGACCATCTTAATGTAAATTATATTCCTCATTATTTCTTATTATATACCTGGCTTTACTACTCGGCTTCGTCCGAAATTTAGATTCTGATTTCATAAAAAAAAAATTCAGTTTTTTTTTTAAAATTCATCTGGATTAGTCAGGTACATTTCGTAATCCCAGAGATTATCGTTCGAAAGTTTTTAGGCGACAGACAAACACATAAACATATAGAAGCTTTCTACTGTATATATTAAGATTGCCACTTTTTTGCAAATAAATCCCACTTTGGTAGAAGTGTCGTAGCTACGATGAAGAGATACTTCAAACGTTTATTAATTCAACACATACCTATTCTATCACTAACTTAGAATCTTATTGTACAGACTGAAATAATACCTATTACTACCTTTAATATTTTCGGAATTACGAGAGTAAGGAAGAAATTTAACAAATTATAAGGAGTATAAGGGGTCATTCTATAGGAATAACTATGTCGAGTCGCTTCTGGGATGTATTTATAGTCACCTTCGTTCTTTTAAATCGAATGCTATATTTGTATACTTATTTGCTATTGTACTATTAAGCGGCTGTTAAGATTAATTCGACGACCTATGGCCTATGAGATAAAGCCTTCAAGGTTAGCGAATGTCAATTGTAACAAAAATACCACCAACTAGAAAACTATGGAAGAAACTTATTTGTCGTGTTTCGCAGTCATGTTTTGCGATCGAAATTAATCATTGACCTGTTCTAATTACTGTTCTCCGGACTTGGGATTACCGTAACCACTTCTCGTTGAAGAGACCTGCATGTACTCGACCTTGTTGTACGATAGTAAGTTAAATTTTAGAAAAATGGCTTATAAGAATTTTGTTATTGATTTTTAACTGATGTGCTAAGCTCTTTCGTTCCTCGCACTCAATTTTCCACTAACAATGTATGTAGATCATTTGCTTCGAGATATTGAGAAAGACTGGAGTTATCTAACCCATGTCTATAGATTGGATTCTTCATAGTTTGAAGGCACCTATTGGCCTTCAAAAGAGCGAAGCAAGTAAGTTTTATGACGTCCGAAATTTAGCAATTTCGATGCTGGACCTCCCTTCCTTCTGGTCAAGACTTCCCAGAATATTCTGAGGGGAGAATGAATGCCCATGTAACATCTCTTCGTGCCCATCCTTAATCACCGATTCTTAGTCTGTCCGAAAACGGTTCGGCATTATGGCGAATGAGAATTGACGAACAAATTCTTATTCAATCGAGTTCTTTCCGATAATTCGTTGGAAACCGAAGCACTGCAATTCTCAACAAATTCAGGGCATTTAATTCATGTGTTCCAAAATAGTCGTGTAATGTACTCCATTCTTTGCTGATAGCACGAAATGCTACAGTTGGATTTACTTTCGATATTTTTCATACACCGGCATTAGACACCGTATATGGACGTCCAGATCGAGGTTCATCTTCGGGATTTAAATTTGGTGGGCAAGCTCAATTGCAATATTTGATATTCGTAAAGTATGCGGCGTAATAAGTAACTTCGTCGATAAATATCTTCACAGCTCGTTATTCCATGAAAAAACGATTCATTTCTCGTTTCGTCAGAAATCACGATTTTTTTTAGCACCTCGTCTGTACAATATATATATTGTACATTTGGGACTTCCCTTTTAATTGTAGGTAAGTCTGGACTAGTAAGACCAGCATGACGCTGATCGAATGTATCATTAAAAGCAATCTAATTGCTTTTCTACTATTGCTACAGAGTGGGATAAAAATGTCTAATAATTTATTGAGATTTATATTTCTGTACAAAATAAACTATTGTAGCAACATGTAAATAAATGATGTTCCAAATGACGTGGAACAGACGATATCACGAAATCATATTTAATATGCCTTAATATTACAAAATTCAATTAAATCGCCGTCAAGGTAATAATTATTAAAGTTCAACAACGAAATACAAAGTGACGCAATTCGATAATGGTGCAAATGTGAAATGTAAATGAAGAATGAGTTACACGAAAGCACTGAATTCGGGAGATTTTTGTATCTTATGCCTGCTCGGCAACCTCTTTTTGCATCTGACTTTGAAGTTTCATTTCTATCACATCCGCCGTTATGTCTCTGATTTTACTCTTGTCGTGGCGCAGCTCTTGAATCTTCTCCATCTGTTCCGTAACGTAAGTTACTCTTCCGTTAAAATAATCCTTCGCGTCCGAGATACTCTTCTGGGCGTAGTAACCAGTTCCGATGTCAACCAGCACGGTACTTGTGTCCGCCAGCTTCCCGACGACATACATGGATCCGGTTAATGGTACGAGGATCTCATTACCTGGAATAAAGTGATTTTTACGCAATTGCGATACATTGAGGCCCCATCAGATTTCCTAACCTCAACCAACGTTCCGAAGGCCGAACGGTGTCCTGTGCTCGGCGTCGAAATAACTGATATCGAATAAATCTTACCCTCAATGGATGGAGTAAATTTCTCAAGGCATGATCCAGATTCTTTATATTTACTCTGAGCCATTTTCAACGTTTGCCATGAGTCTTGAAAGACACTGAGTTCTTGATCTAATTCTTGCTTCATTAACGTAAGTTGTGGCAGATTGAAGGTTGTTAGATCAATTTGTTCTAAATGCGGCGTCTCTGTCGCGGCGGTTCCCGACATTTTTTGTTATTTAGACAAAATATTACGTTAATCCACGCGAAACGGTTTCTGACACACACGCTTCGGCGATATAACCGTGGACATAGGACCAAAAACGGTCAACATCGAATTGTCTACCCGGGTGCCAGTGATAGACAGAGATGGAGTATTAACCGATGATATTAAAAAACTCCAACCAGGGGGCGTACTCGTCGATACCACCTAGAGCACTAGCAAAGAGGAGGTATAATAAGAGGCGTCACTCGACAAGGGCAGAGATAACCTAGGGAAATCACTAGACAACCAATTTAAATGCCAAGGTCAAGCAAGGACTTCAAAGGTTCCGCCCGGAGTGACGCCTCTTATTATACCTACTCTTTGGCACTAGGTTGGGTTAGGTTAGGTTAGAGTTTTCTTTGGTACAGTTTACAACAATAGTACACTTTCCCAAAAGTGGCATTTCAAGAACTGTCTTCTTATATAGCCCAACGAACTCTAGTGCTTCACCTAGGGCGGTATTCACAGTCGTTGCTTAAGACGACCTTAAGAATAAGCAACGACTGTCTGCACCGATATTTTCGCCCATTCACAACGGTGTTTTTCGGTCCTGAACAGCGCTGTGAATGGGCTCAGCACCAGTTTTTACGGTGCTGACCCTTTTCCGTGTAGAGCACTAAAGAGGTGAGTATGCCCATCCGCCATATTGGGTCCTCAGGAGAGAGAAGTTCATTGAGTACCCGCCTTTTTGAGTATTATCAAATTCGCTTTATAAAGCAAATATGAACTTAAATGTAATAAAATACTCTAATAATGTGTCGTGCTACCATGTATCAATATCAACAACGCATATTTTGTTTATAAAGTGAATGTGACAATACTCAAAAAGGCGGGTACTCAATAATCTTCTCTCTCCAGAGGACCCAATATGGCGGATGCGCATACTCACCTCTTTAGTGCTCTATACTCACGGGGCGGGGATAGATGGGTGACCATGGACCTGAAGGACAGTGCATGAGCTTGACTTATAGACGCGGGGGTGTAAGCGAAAGACGCAAGGGGAATCAAGCTGTTTCAGCCATCTTGTTATGATATACTAGTGGTGCCATCTATGTCAAACCGTGGTAAACTTTGAAACTTTACACTTGCATTACTCAGGTTTCATAAATTGATCAATGTTTTTATAAATAATACATATTTATACGAATTGTAATACATAGGGTGAATGAAAATACGTTATACTTAATTGCCAGAAAATAACTATATATATAATGGACTCTATAGAGTGCACTACTAGTATATCATAACAAGATGGCTACACAGGCGATTCCCCTTCCGTCTTACGAGTAAACCCCCCGCAACTAGGCACTGTCCTTCAGGTCCATGTGGGTGACCACCAGGGTCGTGACACCTCCATGTATTCTACTGTTAGCGCGGACAGCACCCTCTGGCGAAATGGGGCGGAAAAAAATTACTATAACCGGGAAATTTGAAACGTGGAGTAGGCACTTTTCAGTTATAGCGAATTCGGTACCTCGCACTGATTCTGCACTGGTGCCAGAAAATGATTTGAATTGGTTGATTCTTATAGAGCTATCTTTGTTTCTATCAGAAACAACCAATCCAAGTCATTTTCTGGCACCAGTGCAGAATCAGTGCAATGTACTGAATTCGCTATTAAATTCATCGAACTTCAGAAACGACTAATACAATTTCTGTATGACTACTGGACTACACATAATCATATTGTATGCATCCTATATACAATTTTAGAAGTATGCGTAGTCATGCAGAAATTGTATCTCAGATGTTAGTTTTTCAGGGAACAGAAATTAAACCGTACACATTTGTTTGTTTCTTTAATGAACTCTTTTATTGGATAGTTTGGTCGCTTTACAAACAAGACTATTAAGGACTCCATGTTGTGGTACTTCTTTTCCCTTAATTATATTATTAATTTTTTTACAAAATGAGTTGTACAAAGTATAGTTATTGTTTTAATTAATGTCTCTTCTATCTTTTCGGCATGCTGACATTTAAAACTAACTTTAACATAATTATTTATGTAATTTGTAATATTGGAAATCGCCTGTTCATTAATATTTCGATTATTTAACATGTAATTTGCAATCACGCATATTTGTTCAATACATTTGAGAAATGATGGATTGTATCTGTCTCTTTCATTTTGTGCCTTGCAATCTTTAAAAATGTAACTATTGCACAAATTGCAGGTTATGCCGCGCAATACCGCATTATATACATACGTGCATAAATATTTTAAAGAAGTTTTTCGCAGAGGTTTCTGAATTCTTTTTTGAAATACACACGCAATGAATAAAATACCTTCTTTTAAATAAAATTCGCGCAACTGAACACGATAACACAATAGCTCCAAACGAAATGCAATGAAATTGCCAAAATGTCGTCGGAGGACGCGTTGGGACGCGTCCAACATGACGCTGCCAACATCATCTAGCGCGCAATTCTGTCACTAAATTGAGTACAGCGCCGCATGGCGAAATGGGGCAAAACTAATCTAGTGCTAACAGCTCGCCCATAAGAGTGTCACGACCCTGGTGACCACCTTGGTGTCGACCTCAACCACAGACCAGGCATAGGATAGACTAGACCTCTCACGCAATGTAATTTTTGTCACACGCTCGGAGGCGGGGGGGGGGGGGGGGGGCTCGAGCGCCCCCTTTCCAGTTTCGTGTCGCACCCAACGTTATCGATTCAGTCTAAAATAAGATATAATCACAAACGAGGTATAGGATCGGCCTATCACCTTACGGATGTTCCTGTCGCCACCCAAACTGTGTTACCGACGCATAATTTGAGGACTGAATGTAGTGGCATCTGCTCATGAACAGCGTCCAACTCCGCAATTACTCTGAAATGGGTTGAAATCATAGGTTGAAATGCTGAAAGGTTGCGTGCATGCTTGTATACGTGTGACTTGTTTGGAGCGTGAGTTGGACATAGAGGGCGGGCTTTCGCTACGCTACGCTTTGGCTCGGTTTGTTAACAACCACGGTGTAAGAAAGATAGGTGGACCGACTCTATCCCCACTCCTGTGATCTTAAAGAAAAAGTTACTTGTCCCTCCTGCAGAGGGTATTAGTGTAACATGTGAACAATATCACGTTTACTTTCTTATGTTTCTATTACAAGGGACTGCATACATTATTATTTAACCTTAAGAATGCGACAAGTAGCTAGAATAAAAAATAGAGAGTATTCTAAGAGTAAAGAAAAAAAGAAAACAGCCAAACTGTACAACAAATAAATAAATATTTGTATAATTGAAACAAAGTCTTAATGTGTGTTTGTTATAATATTATCCTAAATATAATTTATCCTCATAAAATAAGCATTTTACATAACGATAAATATTTGTTTGGTCATTAACCGACTCTCATTTTCTCAGTTTAATTAATTTTAAAAGTTAAAATATTTTACTTTATAAAACTTTTTATTTGAGGTGCATGAAGTCATTACAAATTTTGGAACCCACTTGGTATTAAGCACGTGATTATGGCACGGTGTAAAAGAAACATAAGGAAGTAAACGTGATATTGTTCACATGTTACACTAATACCCTCTACGGGAGGGACAAGTAACTTTTTCTTTAAGATCACAACAGTTTTGTGGTGGGGGTAGCGTAGTCGGTCCACCTATCTTTCTTACACCGTGTTAACAACTCACGCGGATTTCTCACTGGAAATCCATTTCGGGGATCAAGACGCTATGGCGCTCAAAAATGGTATTTCTTCAAAGCCCGTGCAAGCTATAAATTGCAAGATGACATTGTTTATTAGTACTTTGCGTGTAGTAGAACCCTTTCACGTATCGTACGCCGAAAAGTATTAAAAATTCCCGCTGTTACTGACATTCCCACAACTTTCTAATGCACTGTTTAATCATTCTAGTAAAGTAATAATAATTGGATTCTATTTGCCCCGAGTATTAGTCTACCACCAACACTGAAATTTACAGTAAAATCTAATTCTTAAAATTCCTAAAATCTATACTTCGTCGATGTTAGCAACTAAGGGGGAGAAACAAGTACCTATGTCACTCATATTTCTCCAAATATTCTTGCAACTATTCATTTACACCAAGTTCAAGTAAAATGTATTTATACATTATAAATAATACTATGTGATATGTATAAGCATTAACATTTATTTATCCAACGATTAAACATTGAGAATAAAAGAGAATTAATTCGGCGTAGAAAATCATTTACAAATCCAAGGCCAAAAGTTACTAATTGCTTGATATCTCGAGTAGTTCTGGGCGGTTAGTGTAAATGTTGTTAACCTTATTTGTCATAGCATTAGCCACTGGAATGGATATTTTAGCAGAAAATCCATTTTTGCCGAAGAATTCGTTGGATTTCGCAATTGTAATTAACCGCCGACCTTGTTTTGATCGGGGGACATCGTTTCCCTAAGTCTAGGTGGGGAGCTCACGGAGCTCCATGTACTCAGTCGTCGTCGGCCGTCGGTCTTCCGGGTCTGGAGGACCTCCGGGGACCCTGGAGCTCCCGAGCCACCTTGACGTACTGGACTGCCTGGACTTCCTGGGGACCTGGTCAGCGTTTCAACCCTGGTTCTTCCTCAACCCTCCGCCCCCGGAGCTCCCGAGCCACGTGGACCTACTGGAGTTTCTGGACTTGCTGGAGACATTCCTCCACCCCTGGAGCTCCCGAGCCACCTAGACCATTCGGGCCTACTTGACTTACTGGGGACCTGGTCAGGGTTTCAACCCTGGTCCCCCCTCGGCTCCCTCGGCCCCCTAGCCAGTGTTAGCTTATTCGGTTGGTGCCGATGAAATTTACGGGTTCATTGAAAGCCATTTAAAATTTTATTCTTCTGCCGAGGTCAAAACATATTATTCTTCCTTTCTAACTGATTTCTTCGATTGTGTTTCATTATCTGCCCTATTTCATGCATTTCTGCGATGGTTTTTGCACGAGTCGTTTTATTTTGTGTATTTCTTCGATGGGTTTGCATGATCTGTCCTATTTGATGCATTTCTTCGATGGATTTACATGATTTATTTTATTTGATGCATTTCTTCGATGGGTTTACTTGATTTCTTTTATTTCATGGATTTCGTCGATGGTTTTGTATGACTTCTGTTACTCTGTTATGCATCTCATCGAGGGGTCTACATTCCTTGCTCTCCTTCATGTATCTCAACGATGGGTTTGCATGCTTGGTTCTATTTCATGCATATCTTCGATGGTTTTGCATGGTTTATTCTATTTGATGCATTTCTCCTCTGGTTTTGCATGATTTATTTCATTTCGTCGATTTCTTCGACGGTTTTGTGTGGCTTCTGTCACTCTCTCATGCGGCTCATCGATGGGTCCACATTCTCTGCTCTCCCCTTCATGTACTTATCTCTACGATGGTCGAAATTATCTCGATTAGCACCAACTCAATAAGTTTTTCCTTAATTTTCTTCCAGGCCGACCACACCATTACTGACATAACGCAGTTGATTGTTTCAGCTTTTCAGGGTCGTCCGTTCGCGGGGGATGGGAGACAGTAAAATAATATATTTAAAACGAAACGAGTGAAAAGTGATAGTGAAAAATGATAGTGAAAAATGATAGTGAAAAATGATAGTGAAAAATGATAGTGAAAAGTGATAGTGAAAAGTGATAGTGAAAAGTGATAGTGAAAGAAGACATCTAAGGAAGCCTAGGCTAATTTATTATAGGCCCCATGTAAAATTGCCAAGTAGTCACTGAATTTTATTAACTTTGTTTCTCGTTTGCTGGCTCCTCATCAGAGATGCTTCCGTTGTCGGAAGCAAGTGACTGAGCATGGAATCGGTATGGGTGGATCGGTTTCATCCCCTGGTGTTCTTGTCGAAAGGGAAAAGTTTCGGGCGTAGGGGATGTACCTTTTGGTATACAATCTCCGCGTTAGTCGGCTTGAGTCAGGTAACACCTAGTGTTGCTCCTGACGAGTCGCTCGGAGCAACAGGAATCGCCTGGGAGGCGCCGAGCGCTTTTCCCTTTCGACTCGGACAGCAGGGTGGTAGGAACTGCGCCGTCCAATACTCGTTTCATGCTTACCTTCCGTCTTTCCTTCTTTGCTGAATTTCTTTTAATCGGGTGATTACTTGGCAGTTCTCTAGATTCTATATCTAAACCGAAGAGATCGATGGAACTTTGTTTCCATCCATCTCTTTGGTTTGGTAGGCTAAGCTTTTCATGTACAGGGAGATCGATGGAACTTTGATTCCATCTATCTCTCTAAGGGTCTCGAAGCGCAGCAACCTCCTCGCGGTGAGACCTGGTAATCGGTGAGAACCGAGCCAATAGCTGCGATTGTCAAATATTCTAGTTGGATATAAGAATTTCTTTAACTTGCAATACTTTGGTAGAAT
The DNA here is from genome assembly GCA_946251845.1 of Andrena fulva. Taxonomy (NCBI): domain Eukaryota; kingdom Metazoa; phylum Arthropoda; class Insecta; order Hymenoptera; family Andrenidae; genus Andrena; species Andrena fulva. The sequence continues at coordinate 49,807,815 of OX276329.1, read as the reverse complement.
GTAAGAATAAAATATGTAACTTGAAATGTTGGTGGATTGTTCCTAACTGACCCCAGAACACTATTATAGTGTTAAGATAGAAGGATAAGTGCAAGTTGGAATATTTCAGCGAGATACTGGAACTGATGTGTTTTTTAGCGAATTCGGTACCTCGCACTGATTCTGCACTGGTGCCAGAAAATGACTTGGATTGGTTGTTTCTGCTAGAAACGAAGATAGCTCTATAAGAATCAACCAATCCAAGTCATTTTCTGGCACCAGTGCAGAGTCAGTGCGAGGTACCGAATTCGCTATTTGACAATTTTTAAAGTCCTCTCTGCTTCAGCACCTTATTGAAATATACCTAGTTACAATGCCTTGGTGAGGTATTCCACGTTACATCATGAAAGCATGTCTTCCACAAATAATGTTGTTGTTTACATACATTTGTTTTGCGTTAAATAAACCCGAATAGGACAGCAAGGTTAAAAGGCGTATGTGTTCTTGTTTTGTTGTGATCCTTCTTTCTCTGTCGTTGCACGGAATACGTTTATAAAACGATCTTTACATTGTTACTCTAACAGAATCATTTGTAAATCGCGGGTTTCGAATGACCTAGTTTTACACGTGTTGAATTCTAATTCCTACCACGCGTAGCGTTACAATCTGTTTCGAGACTTCACCGGTAACGTTGCATGCGACACTAAATGGTAAGTCACCCAAACCGGTGACAGTAAAATGCATTGGTTGATAGATCTATCCTATACCTCGTCTCTGATGATACGAAATTGACATTGTCGAGTTTTTCGAGATATTTAATGCTTTGTCTTTGTTGGTATTAAGTTTTTGACACAGAATTAGCTTTATATAATAATATAAATAAAGAGGATAGGGAATTTATTAAGTTTGAGAATTTGGGAAATTGGAAATTGAACATCTAGGGACTTAGGAAGTTGTCACGATAGAGCGTAAATCATATCCTATTTGTGTTTTTTAATTAGAGGCGGTTTTACTTTTAATTGTAGGAATATATTAAATTCTTTCATTCGTAAACAGTTCTGGTAAGGAATTAATCAAACATTCGCGCACATCTACAAAATACTTATTTAACATAAAAAGTTGAATACGAAGCTACACTCACCACTCCAGTGAGATAAATCGACCAACATGAATTGTCCTTGTCATCACTAATCATGACAATTATAATACAAATTTTCCGCACAAACATTAATTTCCTATATTAAGTAAAATTAAATTAAAATTAACTCTTTATATCTAGCTAAAAATTCATCGATTTAATACAAAGAAATCTGCAAGTACATTTCGGCATAAAAAGATTACTTCGCATAGAAGACTGGAAGTTAAGAATATTACAAGGTTTAAAATATCACAATTAATCAGAATACAGATTGTAACAGTAATTCAATCAACAGAATAGAATCGTTCCTCTGAACGTTGAATCGTTTCTATCCCAGTGTTTCCCAACCGTTTTTGAGTCGCGATCTCCTTTTTCCAATATTCAAATAACCCGCGACCCCCCTTCATTTATAAAAAATCAATGTTACATCATTATTAGAATATGGCAAAGTAACCATATTAAAATAAATAAGTGCTAAAAATCATCCACTAAATATAACCTGACGGCTCCTCAGGAAACACTCCGCGCCCCACAGGTTGGGAATCACTGGTCTATCCTACACCTCGTCTGTGTCGGTAGCGAGTCAGACTTCGTAATTACATCTGTGATTATAAAACTGTCGTCCACGATATCGAAAATATTTGGGATGAATGTATAACACCCTATGCTATCGATAACAATGTCAGTATCATCATGGTGGCCGCAGTTAAGGATGCGAGTTAAATTCAGAGACGTCGATGCTTCTTTTTTAAGGGATGATTTCGCGCGGCGTAATTTCTCCTGGACAGCACGAACGGCGGGATGAACGGATCCATTTCTGAGCCTTCCGTTTTGTTGCACTGGCTCTGCTCCATGGGGAACATGTACTCCAGATCGATATCGTACCTTCGAAACAATGTTAGACACACTCTGAATAATTACGTTCGTGAACAGGCGAATCGATCGTTTATGTTCGGAGATGCATCCGTTGCTCACCTGGGCAGCTTCTCACGAAGATACGAGATGACGTTAGCTCCAAGGCTTGGCTCTCTACTCATGATGAAGCTGGACAAATATCGCGGCGTGTTGCTCTGCTCCGCGCAATGCATGAGCAGTGCCCACGATTTGTAATCCGAATCCAACACGTACGTGTTGTATACGCCTTCGTCTGTAAAACACGCACGCATAGTTAGCAAGTGTGAGGCACACAGAGATCGCTCTGCAATTGGACATATTTTTATGCAAATCCAAGTGGTAACGTTTGCAAGCGCAGTTAGTGTGGGACTTGGGCGTCGATTTAGCGATATCGGGTTGAAAGCTTTTGTTGATATTCTGGATACTTACATGGATACTCGGCGTGCACCCAGTGAGCGGGTGATTCGGAAGATGGAATCTTCCAGGTGATGTTACCAACGAGTTGTTCGTTAATGGGATCGTCGGTGAAACTGTAACTGAAATTCATGGTGACTTCGGTGCTTTCGGACGAAATCGAGAGCTCGGCCCGCATGCATCTGTACGCGAGCGCTTCCTCCGAGCTTGCATAGTACTGCTCTATGTACCACGATCCAAGGAACTGCAAGAAATAGGTGTTTTTATTAAAGAACGCGGATTGCAGCTTCGTGAAAAATCGTGTAACTTGTTTGCGTCTGAAACTATCGTTATAGTGGATGCGTGTTGTGTCAAACTGTTGCTCTAACACACCGGTACTCTGCGCGCATTGTTCGCCAGATGCCATCATTTTGAGGAATTAATGAGTCTAGTTTTCGAAAATCCATGTCTGTGGGATATGCGAGAAAAAATTTACTACATATAAGTGAGACGTAAAATTTGAAGGCTGGGAGAAATCGTTGAATTCCATTAAGCATATAGTAAAATCAGGGGTGGATTTGTATATGTATAGGCTAAGTAGGCTGCAGCCTATGAGCCTAGGGCGACAAATTTTGGGGGTGGCAAATTTTGGGTGATAGAAATTGAAAAAGTTTAACTACAGAGGCTTGAGACAACTTTAAACATAATTCACTTTTCCTTCATCTAGCAAATTATAGCGAGTTGTCATATTGAATTAATTAAAATGTTTGATGATATTTCGCGAACAGGGAATCTCCAAATCCGCCCCTAAGTAGAATATTTCTGGCGACATTCTGAAATACCCGAGCAACTTTTTCAGTTGTCTCGGTTGATCTTGAAATAATGTGTGGTAGGTCTCTATTTCTTTTTCTTGAAGCAGATATTTTGTTTATGTGTTCAGTTCTCTGAATTATGAGCAAAATTTTGGATAAAGGGCTTTTCGAATGTAAGAATCATTGATGTCATCCATTTCGTCAGAATGTGCATTCAGCATTTATCCCCACATGTTTGTGAAGAATATTTGGGACAAATTCCTTAGTGTTCTTCATCAGAACACACATCCACTGCAACCGTCACCGAATACTCTTGTTCACGCGGAAATGTTAATCGACCTGCGACCCTGCACGCAGCGTACAATCGAGCTGCTGCATTGCAATGAGGAAATCGAGAACTCGCGCTAAACGGTCGTGAATGAATGGAAAAATTAAGTAAACGGGTACTTAACAAATTTGTTTTTATATTTATATCCCTGTTCTCCTGAATGCAATGTGAAATAATCATTGCGAGTGTATGATATTCTTCGATCTGCAATTTATTACAATATTTTGTTCAGTAACAGTCCTGAAAATATCCTGAATTTAATAATGAGCATCTCACATTTAATATCTACTCAAAGAAGGTTTATATATTTTAATCTTCAGAATTATAATCAAACAGTCTAAACTAGAGATTCAGATTTCACGTGTACGACTTGTACACGTGTACACGTGTAGTTAATATATCCGTGTTCTAATCCGTGTACTTCTTAATACACGGATACACGGGTATTGAAATACACGTGTACCCGTTTATCGAAATTCACGGATCGTAGTATCCGTGTACCCGTGTACTGAAATTCACGGGTACACGTGTATCACAATACACGGTTTCACGTGTATTAAGATATCCATATTTAATTTTTTAACTAAATATCCGAATGTTTAGATTTTACGCGAATAGTTTGCGATAGGTAGGTACAGACATCATTTACTAGGTTGCAGATGAAAATAAAAAACATCATGATTTTGGTTAATAAACTTTAATCTATTAATCTTTTGTTTTGGTGTAAAAATACTAACGTGTTAACATTCTCTGGGAGTAAACGGTTTCTTTTTTTGGTTACAATGCTTCCAGCACACGAAAAACATCTTTCCGACATCGCCGAGGTTGCTGGAATGGTTAAATATTTTTTGGCAACATGGGAAATCGCCGGGTATTTATGTGCCCTAGCCTTCCACCAGTCAAATGGGTCTAAGTCGAAGCGTAATTGTGGCTCGGCCATATACGTTTCAAATTGAATATTTATATCATTATTGTCTGTAATTTCATCATATAAAAACTGAAGAGCACTTTTCCCGCGTGACTTTGTTTTGCTAACTGTATGGACTAGAGCTCTTACTTTTTGACCCGTCGGGTACCCGTCTACCCGAAACAACTTCAAGCCATTGAATGTGGTATTGTTCAATCATTTTTGGCTAATATCAGACTATACCACAGACAATCACAGACAATACTACATTCAATTGCTTGAAGTTATCCCGGGTAATGTCCGGGTACCCGGGTACCCGACGGGTCAAAAAGTAAGAGCTCTAGTATGGACCGGTGCCTCTTGAAGTAAACGTTGTACTTCTGTACGAATCACTTGTCTCACGTGGATTGATTCATGCTCCAGATTTTTATATCGCGGATCAAAGAAGCAGGATAGGGTGAAAGCACTAGTAGTCGACCACTTAAAGCTAAACTCGAATGAAAAGTACTGAAAAAAAATAAACAATCAATGTTATAAAATATATAACATGTATTGAAGTAATTCAAATGTATTTAATGTATCACTAAATATTTTGTGTTAGTAGGAAAGTTCGGGGAAAATAAATAATTACCGTTAAAAATAAAGTGTCCGAATGCTTTAATAATCGACCGCTTAACTCTAAAAGTCGACCGGTCCGATAGCTAGTAGTCGACCACCTTTTTTAATATGAAATTCAAAATAGATTATGTGCGCATTACAAACTAAAAATTATTTTTAAATATAATGTGCAACATCAGTAAATAATTAATAATGACAGGAATAATGCGTAACTAAAATAAGTTCTTTTAAAAACTTTATCAAAATTTTAATAAGAAATAGATATTTTTTTTTTCCAATGTAAATTAAATTTTTCGTTTTTAAGGTAGGAAGCAGTAACAAATTTTAAATTTTTAAAGTAGGTATTTGTATTCTATAAATAAATTATATAAACGTGGTCGACTATATATTAGCATTCATTGTGAATGCAGTTAGCTTCAGAAGTCGACCGCTGTGGTCGACTATTGAAAATTGAAAGGGAATGATGATCCAGTTACTGCCCTCCCATAAATAAATAAATTATCCCATTTTTTTTAAATTTTTGAAGCGCATATAAAATTGTCGGTGCTTTTTCAGTGGAATAGCATAATTTTCCAGTAAAAAATGTATAGAACTGAATTACATTTGTCGTTTCTATTCAAAGCACACTTATGTTTCTCGGGTTAGAAAACAGCAATGGCGCATGTAGAATCAAAATTAGTTTACAAATTACTTTAAAAGCATTTACTTTGTTTACCTATGAAGGGCGCTTTTTGTCGTATTGTAAAGTTAGAAATTCAAAATATAATATAAAATTGTCATTTAATAAATTCTTTATTTCAGTACTTATTTCTTTAAGCAAAATAATAAAAGTGGTCGACTACTAGAGGGTGGCCGACTACTAGTGCTTTCACCCTACATGATTTAATGAAAGAGTATCACCTTCGTTCCAGTCGAGTTTAAAACGTTTTGTTATATCCGAAATCAAAATCTCCTTTAATTGACACAAAACCGTGTCATCATCACCTATCGCCTATCGCAAACTATTTGCGTAAAATCTAAACATTCGGATATTTAGTTAAAAAATTAAATATGGATAATACACGTGAAACCGTGTATTTCGATACACGTGTACCCGTGAATTTCAGTACACGGGTACACGGGTACACGGATACTACGATCCGTGAATTTCGATACCCGTGTATCCGTGTATTAAGAAGTACACGGATTAGAACACGGATATTTTTACTACACGTGTACGCGTGTACACGTTCTACGCCGGTATCTCTAGTCTGAACCGTTGCTGTCGCGTCACGAATTTATTATGTAGAATTATTACACAGAACACTTTGAATGTTTTGAAGCTTCATCGAATATAACCATAATATTGTGGTAAATTGAAGTTTTACAACCGATACGCGAAACATAATTTTGCGCTGCCGATTCACAGCATTAACATTTTAATAATCTATTTAATGATATGCAAATAAGATTACCGAATAATCATTTAGCCATAATACCGTTAGGATTGAGTTAAAAGTAATGTCGGGTATTTTGAATGAAAATTATGCATATAGTATGCTAGTTGCTTCTGCGTGCTTCGTTGTTCGGCAATTAGTGGCACGCATTCGCGTACAATAATGAAGCACAGTGCAAATCGATATATTCAAATTACGCCGAATGGAACAACGTACGTTGCTTCCAGAAATATTTCATTTAATTCATTCGTTTCTCCTCTCTGGGGTAAGGAAACTACCATCTCCATTCAGTTAACTCTCGAGTGTCGTTCCTCATTTATCTGTCTTCTTTATTCGGCCAATCCTTTCCGAACGACCGAGATCGTGGAATGGCTAACGTTCACTGTCGATGCTAGAGCATTTCCACATCTTGTATAATTTAACGCGAATTACTTTCAACAAACCCATCCAAACTTTTATCACTTATAAGTTCATGCAATCTTCTTCTTGGCTCACAATCAGTTTTTAATGACATGTCGCGAACGCGTTTCCGTTTCAAACATCAGAACTGAATGCTTCTCACGTTAATGTAGTCTTCTCGGAATGTTGAGTTTATTTTTCTCGTCGCCTCCACAGCATCACTTCCACGATTGAATTTTTAAATCGAAATCTCTCGAATGTACCCATTGTTCGTGTTTTATATTAGAATGGAAAACTTTCAATTGCAAAGTTAGAGGAGTTTTCGAAAACGAACGTGAAAAATCCTTCCCCTTTAATAGTATGTTATACAGTATAATAATTGACAATTGTTAATTGTAAAAAGTAGTATTAAACTGAAGAAGAAATGCATGGAGTAGGTACTTTATAATGGTTAGTCTTCGAATCTGAATTCACGTGAAATCGATTTTTACTCCTGACAATGTGAAGAGAATGCCTTCTTCATACATACAATTAAATAAGCAATGTGCTTTTTGCACGTTATCGTGATATGAGAAATGGCTGGGACACTTTGCTCGATAAAGATAGATGGCCCATTCCGTTGAACGATTTATGCATTGAAATATGGGAACGTAAAATTCGGTATGCGCATCTCCAGTAAAGTCGCAACAGTTCATTGGTGTTTACGTGGGTCACGTTGCGCAATCCGTTGCCTCGAACTATCATTTTATTCGGCATACGATGCAAATCTGCCCTTTTTTCCCCCCTCTGTCGCGTATGCATCATCTGAGCGACGATTTGTCTCTGTCCTGATTACCATTATTTCACTTGCAAATGGGTATTAACACGACGTAGGCAAGAAAGTACCAGTAAATTCGGAATACGTGATATTTTCATGAATATCGAGCAAATATTTTCATATGCTTTAAAATTTTTGTGATTACACGGCGATGAAAGGGTCAAAGTATTTTTCAAAACGATAGTTTTACTCCCGATGGGAAAAGCCCACCCCCTTCTCGTGGTTTCCATCGAGCAATGATATTTTTACTTTACCATTATCAAAAAAGCAGTGAATGAAAAAGTGTCGTTGGCCAATTGTGGGTTTGTAAAACTGTTCTGTAGGAATAAATGACATCATTGAAACAGCGTTTAAGTAATATAGAAAGGATTAACAGCTCGTTTTGATGTAAAAAATGGTAAACCTCGACTGTCTGTATCTTTTAAATAAATTCGAAACCAGCAAAATGATGACTTAAGGAGGGATTCTCGTGTAACAGCCTCCGAAATTTATGATTTTTTTTTTTAGAAACTATTGTTAATAATGCATTAAACTCTTTTGGGGTATGAGGAGGCATCTTTAAACTCGTAGAATTTTTTTTATGTCGATCCTTCTTATTATTTATTAATTATATATTAACTTAGTAATTATACTCTTCAACAATGTTGGCGTCAGGTGTAGCACCTCTCACAATCATCTGATTGCAAAAAGAAGAAAATATTCTTAAAGTTAAATAATTTACGCTGAGATTGGAGCTAAAATTTTAATTTTAGTTTTTAATTTTAATACTTTTTTCGTCGATATAAAGAATAATATGAAAAATTTGTCGCAGGAAAAAACTTACTTTTTCTTTCAAACGCTATAACTCTTTCAATTTTTCATTTTTTTTCTTTAAAGTGGACCAATCCCAGCGTAAACTATCTAACTTTAAGAAACTTCTATTTTTTCGCGATCAGATGACTGTGGTTCCACAATAATTAATAAATAAGAAGAGAACAAGATTCCACAATAATTAATAAATAAGAAGAGAACAAGATTCCACAATAATTAATAAATAATAAGAAGGATCGACATAAAAAATATATTTTCTGCAAGTTTAAAGATGACTCCTTATATCCCAAAAGAGTGACAAATTGGTCGCAATGATCGTGTATTAAAAGTACGATAGTGATTTCAACGATACAGAAACACCTTTTTCCACTTTGCCTATTCCAATTCCTATTTTCTTGAGCGCTTCGCTGGCATAATTATACCGCAAACGAAGTTCACGAACTCTTTACGCAATAGACTACTAATAAACCTCTTACAAAAGTTCCTTTTCGGCCGGTGAATTAAGTTTAATTAAGAAGGGATGGATTCTAAGCTTGTGATCTTAGTAATCTTACTTTGCCACGATAAATACGGCAGACTTTAAATTCTAATGCCCGCTAATACTATTAACTGAAAAGTCCACACGAACTTGTTACCATACGAACTAATGTGAACTTCGTAAATCATACATTCCTCCTGAATGCTTTAAATCCATTTACATGGGAGGAAGGTGGCTTCGACTTCATTTTAGTAATTGCTACAGAGGAATTTGGTAAATAATTAAAACAATAACAATCCATATTCAACTGCAATTGTTGTTGCAGTATATGGAACAGGGAGTTATTTTATCGTCCACTTTGCGACAACACGAGCTGACATACAAAAGGCCCTAATAACCTCAAAATTGAAATATACTCGGGTTATTTTTAGTAGACTGGATAGAGGAGAATGTCGCGTAACGCTTATAGCTCGTTGCTTTCCAAAGTGGCGATGTTACAGTAGTGGTATCCGTTATCAGTTCCGCTTAACGCACAAATAAAAACACTTTTGGCGGTTATAGGTAACCTCATAAACACTTTATCACTTTCCCCTAACTCCAAAGTTTCAAACATACGAATTAAAGAAATATAATTTTAGCTTGATTACAGAAATCTGAATCTGCATTGCATTTCAATAGTTGTACGTTACTTATTTTAATTTTATTAATGTTAATAAAATACAATGAGATATATATAATGTATCTGTTGAAAATAGAATCTCACAAAGGTAATTCTGATCTGTCTCACACCTGTACAGATTAAGTTAAATTGCGCGCCTTAATTTTAGTCAGTAAAAATAACAATAGAGTGCACACAGGTAGACACGGACGAGTGCCGAAACAGTCTCGTCCTCCTTTGTGCCGAACTGTTGAATAGAGTAGAGGTGAGCTCACCATTAAGGGTTTAATATGAAATTAGTAAGCGTTAACAACGATTAGCGTATGAGATAGATCAGTATTAATAGAGAAATAAGAGTCGTTTCAAACAAATATATATTAGCGTAAATTCTCATCTTCATGATGTAAAAGATATTAATTTACCACGCGTTATTTTGTTAAACATAATTATTATTTTAATACATTATTTTGTATACATAATTAAAACACGTGTCGAGTAACTGTTCTCGCCTGAATCCTCCCTATCCCCATATACTAAGAGCAAGTCTAGTAAAAGAAAAATAAAATAATATTAAAATTCTAACAGTATCGTCCATTCTAAATTGAATATTATTGTCGGATTCCAAATATGAAGGTACCTAGGCGTGGGTAAATAAATTGCTAATAAGGAATGATATACCCTTTGAACGCGCATCGTGATGTATATAAAGTGGCCTAAAAATACGGTCAGAGAATTTAGGGATGTATAGTCGGCGCAAATGTAGACAAAAATATCCAATTAACACGCGCCTGCAAATCAACCCCGTTAGACGAGTGCGCGATTTTCTGTTCCAGTAACGCGAACGACCTGCTTGTCTTTGTTCGCCGAATGATACACTCAGGCATGATGGATCTCATCGCTATAATTACGCCGATTTCCCTCGTTATCTTTTGTACTTCTGCTTCTGCGCTCGTTTTCGCACAATCTCTTATTATCGCCCAACAATATTACAAACATAGTCATTGAAACAAGTGTACGAATCACGTAACAAATTACCAGTGACTAAAATAAGTTTTTAAAATTTACTGTAACTGAACATTTCTTGCTTATCTTCGTGAGTAATGGGTGCCCCTAAATTCTTCGACCCCCTTTTTTTAGACCATCCTGTACATGTTTCACGGCTGCAGAAGGATATTAAGAATACGTATCACGTCAGTAGCTTTCGGGTTATCAACGAAACTAAATGCCTGGGTTCATTGATTATCTGGGAAGAATCGACCGAGGTTATCCTCCAATAAGGAAATATGGTCCACTCATATGTTGTCGTGAAAGTAGATACCGAAGAATTTAAATGTACGAAAGTAAGAATTTAACGTATTATAAAGAAATAAATCAAATACAACACACCCACGCATCTAACTACACCAATAATAAATACCACGTTTAATGTTAATAATAGATTCTCCATCAGATAATCGAGACAAAGTGAAGAAAACAGTCGCGAGGTTAATGACCTAAACGTCAACAATATTACTTACTAAAAACTTTAAACTTCTTGGAAAACCTTAATGAATCAGTAAATGTGTCATTAGAAATAAATTAACGAAGCTGCGAGGTCTGCGGAATAGCGAAACAAAGGCAGTGGAGCAACATGAATGACGAAACGCAAAGGTGTTCGATGGTGGCAAGTTGTTTTATATGCACGCAAGTGAAGTCCGAAATAGCCTTCCCTTAAACACGCATAAAGGTCCAAAAATAAGTTTGCGCGGTGTCTTCCTTTGAAAGAAAGCTCGCGATATTGTATGCATCTCGTTGTCCACGGTACGCGCGTTGCAGTATCCACCAAAATACTGCACCACGCCGACCGAGGGCTTTTCGAAATTACACCGAGCGCAAAGTTCCCGTATCCCAGTGGTATTTTCGTTGAATTATATCCTGCAATTAGACGCGCGGACATTACCATCTAAATTCGTTATATATGTACCCGAGCGCGTTTTTCATAACGTTATGACTACAATGGTACCGAAGATGCAAGAGGAAACGGGCAGATATCGAAGAGGAAATTGTAATTTCTGTTATCGCGCTCGTACGCGAACGAGAGCATTCAACAAACGCGTCCCAATTGCGCTACCCGCAATTATTATTACACATTCAGCGTGCATATTGATCGGAAATCCGTCGTGATCATCTATTTGTGAAATCGGAATATTAACGAGCGACACGTACCTCTGTGCCGAGCGATTTTCCCCAAATGGCCGCAGGAAATTCAAAAACCGATTGCTACGCCTGCCGAAGCGTTGGCGCAGCGAAAGACTCGCATTCCCATAGGTCGATTCTCGTTAAAGAAACCTTGCAATATCTCCGCGAACCATTGACGCGTTGAAACTCAGAAAAACGTCACAATACACGTGAACGTGTGCGTTCTGTAAACAGAAGCGAAACACATGACACCCAACCAGATTCTATGACCTTCCATTCGCAGAACAGATGTATCCTTCCATTCCCTGTGATCCCCAAACCGTGCAACACCGGCGACACAGTGCACCGAATTTCGGCTACCGTTTTAGAAAGCGTCCGCGAGATGGGACACGCTTGGATCCGATCGGTAATGGATTTCGACGGACGCTGCGCACACGTACCTGGGATATGTCAAAATTCCTTATGGCCTTTACTTTCGGGCACTTGGTCTTGTCCTCCCGCCTTTTCCATGCGCCGCCAGCGTGATCGATCAGGCAGCCGAGCACCAGCAGCAACACTATTATCGGGGTATAGAATCTCGAACATCTCGTTCCGGGCTGCATTCTCCCGGCCGCATTCAAGCTCCTAGCCACTTGGCGCACGCGGAACTTCTTGCCTGCTCGCTCCGTAAGTCCGGCTGGGTGACTAAAGGCCACGGAACCGGGCAGAATGAAGAGCGGACGCGCTCATGACTACTACTATCTGCCACGGCCGAAGAGGGGGTGGCCACTATCACGTTCCTCCCTTTGCATTCTTGCTGCTCTTTCGTTTTCAATCGGCAACTTGTTCTGCGCGTCGACCGCGGAATCCTCATAACTGGCGCCCGGCTTAGCGCGGTCGAAACACGCCCGATCGTAGGCGTGATCGCTGTCGCCGGCTAAAGAAGGGCATCGATTGTTACCGAACGGTCGGGCCTCGCTTGCTCGTCTCTCCTCCTATCCGTTCGACTCGCATCCGCGGCGATTCATTTTTACAGGTCCCCGGTGAACGTTGCGGCGCACGCCTCTCGCTCAAGGTAAAAGCCCAGCGAACACGCGCGAAACGCGGCTCCGCGGGGTTTAGGTGTATTCGCCCGAGCGGGTGATCAATAAGCGCGTTTGGGCGCTGGATCGCTTCGGAATCGGCTGAAAAATGGGGATGCCAGGATGATCGATTTTTGCTTCCTTTTTTTTTTTTGCTAGGGTAATCTGGCGATTAGGTTTCGGGGGAAGAGAAATATCTGTCGCGAGGCTGTGAAGACTTGCGGGAAGAAAGGAGCTTGTCGATCGATTCTATCTGTCACTTTTGGAGATTTCGACTGGTGGCTTGATTATTGGTTGAATAAATATCGGTAATATTGATGTAAACTGAAACACCCTTTTAGGCGATGGGAATTAAAGATACGGCCAGGTTCGCTGCTACCAGTTTCCGTATTTTGTGTTATGTCATCGGTATTATATATAAATCGAATTAGGTTAAGTATTAAATCTGGATAAAATGGTGTCTAAATATTTGTGACAAATTGCTAAAAAAAACTAACTGTAAAATGAACTGTAGTTACGCCTTTTATTACTAATATTTGCAGTTACTGCTATTTCATTAATTGGCAACCAGGCATCGATTTCCCATACGTCCAAAAAATAAACTCTTATATTTTCAGTTTCAATGTAGATATGATTTTTTTAATTAACATAAATAAACTGAGGCATTGAGAGCAAAAACGGACTAACTAAACTGATAATAAAATTAGAATCCTTACTAATATATAAAAGTGAAACGTTGTCTGTTTGTTTGTCCTTCTTTCACGCCTAAACGGCTGAACGGATTTCATTGAAATTCTGAATATACATTACACACATCCTAGATTAGATTATAGGCTATTTATTTTTTTGGTTTAGGCTTTTTTATTTTTCAAACATCATAAATAATTCCCGGGTGAAACCGGATAATGGGTCAGCTAGTATATTATATTTCTTACTTCTTAAATTATTATATTTCTATTGGAATACATTTTTGCTACTAACTCAATTTCGCAAAAAAATGTGGATTAGTCCGTTTTTGCTCTCAATGCCTAAACTATTCTTGTGCTGCCTGGCAGTAATACCTCAATTTAAGCGAAAGTTGCAGATACGCCCTTTCGAATTAACACGGCAGCATAGCTCTGGCATGGTATTCCCCTAAACTTTGTCGTATCAAAATCAGAAATCAGCCACTTAATCTGCTATCCATATTGAGTGTTCGGTTGCGAACGTTATGCTTTCTCAAACACAGCTCTCTGATGAACATTTAGAGGGACTCGTGATTTCTCCACTCGATTTATTACTTTGGTTCGTTTCTATTGTCAGGATGGCAGGCTTTTTCACGCCCGTTGAATACTAAAACATCCATTCCACTAAAAGTATGTAAATTTTCAAGGGTGAAGTTTATTTGAAGCGATGTTTAAGACAGTGAGAAAACAAGGTAGAAGTAATTTTTTCACGTGAACGGTATATTTGTGAAACAAAAATCCGATTACGCAGAGCCTCATTGTTCTGAACTGCGAAAATATGAATTCTACCATTCATGGAAGCGGAGTCCCATTGTACTCCGTTATACATATGCTGATGGAAACGCTGGAATAACCGAGGTTCTACTTCTATAGTATCCTAATAATTTCTCCAGCTGTAAATTGATATTCTAAAAGCAGTTAATTAGGCTTCGTTTATCGATATTAATCATGAGGAAATTACACGAAGCATCTGTATAATCAGAGAAATCAATTCTATAACCGAAAATTAATTGTTTCGAATATAATAGGATCATACTCGTGTAACAAGTACAATAGCCAACCAATCGGATAACAAAATATTATTAATTAGCTGACTCATTGCCCGGTTTCACTCGGGAATTATTTATAATATTTCTAAAATAATAAAGCCTAAAAAATAAATAAATACCCTATAATCTAATCTAGGACGTATGTATATTCCAAATTTCATTAAAATCCGTTCAGCCGTTTAGATGTGAAAGAAGGACAAACGGACAACGCTTCACTTTTATATATTAGTAGGGATTCTAACGGTATTTTTCTAAATCCACTGTCACACGACTATGATATACTAGCTTTACTACTCGGCTTCGCCCGAAATGTAGATTCTGATTCCATAAAAAAATTTTATTTATTTATTTTTTTTGTTAAAATAGTCACATTCATCTGGATTAGCTAGGCATAATGAACCGGGACACATTTCGTGACCCCAGAGTTTACCGGTCGAAAGTTTTTAGGCGACGGACAAACACACAAACACTTTCTGCTTTATATATTAAGATAGCAATAGATTAACAAATGAATTGCATGCCTTAAGCGTATGAAGAACCGTGGCAGTCATGATATTGATTGTGATACACGGGCCGCAATTACCGTTTAAATTGATATGGATTTAATTAGTATGCGCCTTCAGAGTCGAATGTGCCGCATGTTCTGCTCCTTGGCGATTACTATTCAAGAAACGTTATCGATAAACAATTCAGTAACAGTTCCCTGAATAACTTTAACATGCCATCTCGCCGTACGGAGACGTGTTCGAAATGAGTGATTCAGTCTATTTCATGATTCACGGTGTAAGATGCAACGCCGAAAGTATTCGTCCAAATACAACGCATAGAGCGCGCGTGAAATTGTTCATATCGAAACTCATTCACGTCTGCATATCCGTTGGGAAAAATGTGTTCCTCGGGTCCAAGGCTGCTAATGACTCAGACCAATAGGAAACCATCCTGATGATATTAGTCCTATGCTTTCACAAACTCTTAGTGGG
Organism: Andrena fulva; assembly: GCA_946251845.1. Lineage (NCBI taxonomy): Eukaryota > Metazoa > Arthropoda > Insecta > Hymenoptera > Andrenidae > Andrena > Andrena fulva. The sequence goes on along the minus strand of OX276329.1, from coordinate 49,792,155 downwards.
ATGACTAATTTTTTCAATTTCAAACGCGATGACTTATGGTGGACATCAGATAAGGCCGGAATGTCACTGGGGATTCCCTTACGCGGTGAAACATTCTTACATGTCGCGAGAAATAGCCACAGTAAACTCGATAGACGTAATTCCGCCCACTACACATCTTATCACGATGTTTTATTATTATCACTTCACGGAATATAGAATCTTCTCTTCGTAAAAGTATATGGTTGTCGTGTTGAATGGGCAATAATGATGTCATCTGAAACTTTCCAAAAGTGGCAGAAGATAGAGACGCAGCTTTATCGTTGTTTCTTTATCGAACATCCTTTTCCTCTGCGGGTTCGTAGCAGGAATGAAATCTTATAAAGAATATATATAACTGCGCTTAATTAGGAAAAGCGGGATAAAATGAGATAGCCGGATTCGTTTTCGGCTTCCTTTTTTTAATACGAAATTCATTTTATTAAAGTAAAAAATATATCTTGTACATATCCTAGTTAGGACTGATTAATTGCGCTGTACAGACATGGCTTGTGCACGGTCCACCTCGTCGAGACCGTAAACAACGTTCGCGGAATTATAAACAACAGGTCATTTCCATGGTGGCTTGGTCCTCTGTTGGTCACACTTCGCGGAAACTTTTTGCGAGATTGGAATGAATTCACTAGTGTCTTGGGTAGTCTGAAAAGTACAACTGCAACGCTCCAATCTATCTCGATTTTCAAGTTCGACAGTGCAATTACTTACTTCTGATGCTGGCTGCCATATGCTACTGTCTTCGTCCTTCAAACTCACCTCCTTCTTCGTATAGTGCTTCCGCGGCACTTCTCTGCAGGATAGAGGTGGACTTGGAATACTGTCTCTAATTTTTAAAAACTCGTCCCTGGACTGTTGTAATTCAGCTATCTGTGGAATATTTAAGTGGAGAATTCTCGAGTTAGGTAAGTAGGAAAAATACAAAGAGCGTGTAAAATCGAAAGTCACCATTTTCACATATTTTCGAAGATCATCTTTCGATTCTTTTCTACTCGTCAGCGGGGTCTCCTCAATCGGCGTCACGGTACTGGTACTCTCGTTGTGATCGTGAAAATGGTTCCTATCCGGTGTTTGTAATTTCACCGGTTCTTGCGAAACCTTCGCATAGCAATTTGGCATCGACTCGGACTTCTTTGGGCCTCTCAAGTCGAATAATTTTTCCGCGTGAATTTTTTGAATTGGTGTCAGATTCTCCATATTCCCGCCTAAGGATTGGTAGAAATTATACTGCTCGTGGAAGCACGCGAATTATGCCATTAGGAAAAAGGAAGTTGGTAAGTTTACCCGATATAATTTGCAAAGCTTGCTGCCATTGCTTCTGCATCACAGAATGGAGCTGCTCGGCCAGCTGAGATTTAGTGGCACGTTGAGAATTCAGTTGCGATTCCAATATGGACGCTTTTTGATATGTTTGTGCCAACTGAATCTCGCACAGCCGCTTCTCCTCTTTATGTTTCTCTTCTAGTAAATTTATTTCTAATTGATGTCTAAATGCATAATAATATTACATACACTTTTGCCACAATTGGTTAAACGGTTCAAGTAAGCGCGAACATACTTATCTATAATATCCTTAATTTTTCGAGCTGCACATTCGGCGATAACTTGCTGCCTTGTCTTTAATTCCTCGAGGAATTCTGACTCAGCAGCATCCAGCTGAGTTTGGAATTCCTGTAATTTCACTTTGACAACTTCGTCGACTTGTTTCTGATAGACGTCTTGTAGCTCGGATCGAATCTTCTCCTTCTGCTCTGCTACAGATTTCGTTTCATCTTTGGCTAATTTCTGCAAACAGTGGATGAGAAGTCAGTGATGTGCAAATGGGGGAAGAATGTGAATTGATACTCTACCTCTGCCTTTTTGGCATCGTCAACTGATGAAAGTAGCGCAGCATTTTTCTGGTCTAAAATTCCATTCCTAGTTATCTCTTCTTTCAACTTCAACAGTAAATTCTCTTTCTCCTGTCTCAAAACAATTAATTCGGCTTCACAAGTGTCTAGCGCTTTATGAATAACGTTCATTTCATTCCGAACTTCTCCACCTTTCAATCGTTCTTTACCCAATTCTTGTTGAAGACTTTTTACAGTTTCGTCAGTTTGCTTGTTTTTCTCCAATGCATTGTTGTGGTCAAGCTTTAGCTCGTCGTATCTATTCTCCGCTTCCAGCACAAACGATTTATAATTCTCTAATTCATCCGCGTGACTTTTTAATAACTCCACCTTCTCTTTTATCACTGCATCGCTTTTCTCTTTGTATCCAGCTGCAAGGTCCAAAGCCTTCGATAATTCACCTTCGTAACGTTTAATTTGCGACTGGAACTCCGAGATTTCTAATTGATGTTTCTCCGACACGTTTTTCAAATTCGCTTGCAAACTACTGTACTCGTTTTCTAAAATATTAAGCCGCTGCTTCAATTTCGTCCACGCGTTGTGGAACTGTGCTATCAATTCGTTCTTTTCGTTGTCCACTCTGAGTGCCACGGCAACCTTCTCTTGTTGTTCCAACAATCGCTTTTGCAATTCTTGTATTAGGTGTTCACAATGCTGTGAAGCGTTTCATATTTACAAATACATCATTTGCCAATAACTGTAGAAATATATTAAGGGGGTCTTCTGGTCTAGAATTTTTTAAAAAACGATTTTTTATCATGTTTCCTTGAAATGGCGAATGTTTAAAATATGTTCTTAAATTATTAGATTGAAATTCGAAAAGATATTGAAGAAACGTGAATGGAAATACATTCGCGTGCAGGTCAAAATTGGAGCGCTTGATGAAAAGTTTAATAGAATGGTGACTCGGGTAATATAATTTATTTACGTAGACTTAAGTAATCAAGAATTATTAAAGAGGCTCTGGGAAGAGCGTACACAGAATTCTAACGAAAGTTTCAGCGGTATCGTATTTACTCCGAATTTTCATTTTAAGTCACGGAAGAAAAGAATTGTCCAGATATCGGCTTATTTAGTTGTTTCTAATAATTTTATTATTAACGTGGGTCAAAATTGTACTAACTTGTAAAATAGGTATTTGCCCCAAATTGCGACGCGTGGCACACCCACGCACATACACACCGAGTCCAAAAGGGGGTAAAAATACTTCGGCAGGGTAAAAAAAGGTCGCAGTACCTACAAGTTGTCTCGAAACAGCCGATTAATTGTGATTGTAATATAAAATTCACTACGTGAGTGAAAAGGGATTATACGACTTTTAAGTTATTTCTCTCAAAATTATTTCCTTTAAACGGGTGCTTTTAAAAACTCTGTCTCTAACAAACCAATCATCACGAAGATTGACACATATATAAAGTAAATTATATCTCAGAATAATATTTGCAATTACTTTTCTTCTATATAAACAATTATATCTTCTTGTTGCAAACTTTGCAACTTTTCTTTAAAGCACCATTACTTTCAAAGTTTTCAAAATTTCCTGTTCTTCCTACTTCCAGTGCTAGTTATATTCGCACCGAGTACAAACCCTTACCATTTTTCTGTGTCAGCTGAAACGGATTTAAGGAATTAAGGGCAGTACGAGCGCATGTCTGTTTATCCGAAGCAGTTAGGTCAATATCTTTTCAGCGAATTAAATTCGTCATGAAAACGAAATACGTGCAAAGAAGTATGTAAAGTTTGAAGAAAAACATTATCAATAATATTGCGGCAAAAATTCATAAACAAACGCCCTATCTCTCAGTGCTCTGGACCAGAAAGCCCCCGCAATGCAAACTTGCACATACCTCCCGTCTAAATTTCTCTTCCTCTAACTTAATCCTATGCATCTCCTCTCTCGATTTATTGCCATTATTATCCCAAAAGTCTGATAACGATAAAAGTCTCTGCGATTTCCTGGGATGGAAAATGGAAACGGATTACTTTACTTGAAGCTGCACGATCGTGCTTTGACGCGCTATGTTAATATACCTCGGAAGAAACTCTGTGTTTGTCGAAGCATGAGCGATGCTCTTAATAAATGGTGCATCATGCAGCTCATTAGAGTGTTGCGCAGTACCGTTGTATTGAGAACTCTGATAACTTTCTGGCAAATGCGACGTACTTTTCGTCGATAATGCGGTATTATACTGAGTTAAGTCATTGAGCACCGAGGAATCTAAATTTTTGCGCGTGGGATATGTTTGTACGCTACGCGCGCCAATCGCACTTGCGCTACTCACATTATCCGTATTCAACGAAATTGGTTCAGTAGCAGATCCCTTTCTTTTCACATTATTCGCTTTTGGGATTGATTTATCGATGTTATTTGTGCCCCTCAGCGCATCTGTACCTTCTACCTCTCCTGGCTTTTGCACATTCTGCTCCCACGTTTTGAATTCTGAGATCATTTTATCAGTCTCTTCGAAACGAAATGAATCATAGTCCGGTAGCGATATATCAGCGAGAGCACCAGAATATTTCTGCTGAGATGCCATTGACAGGGGATTATATTGGCAGGAACTCTGCGGCTCGAACTCCAATTTCCGATTAATGGAATGCCGGTGGGTGTCAGCGTGGCATCTGCTTTTAGAAGTATCGTTACTTTGGTCAGACGCTCGCAGGTCGCTCTGTTCCTTGAGGGACTGATGCATCGAGACTCTATTTATTCTTTTCGATAGCTCCAATTCGGTAGCCTCCATTTCTTGGAGTAGCTCGTCAACTTCGGAGAGCTCCATATCTCGCACGCTGGCTTTAGAGCACGAATGTGGCTGTCCAGTTGTGCTAAGTAAAGTCGAGGTAGACGGCATTGAACACAACCGATTAGAAGGTTTAACGTACATATTATCTGTATCTCTACAATGATCACCGGGATAAGAGTAAAGCTCCCCTTTGGAAGAAGTAGCGGTGGCATGCGGGAGACCCACGCTGCGAGAAGCGGAAGGTACGACCACAGAGGAATCAGAACGGGACGTCACAAAGTCATGCCTATTCTTATCATGATCGTTAGCGTTAGTCGCATTAGTACCAGCAGCCACGGGAGAACGATTCCCCGACTTTATGTCGCTGCGACAAATATTAGTATGGCTTGACAATGAGTAACCATTAGGAGTTGACGGAACAGACAAGGATCGTCGAGGCTTCACGGGTGTGCTTTGTAAGCTGGAGCTCTGATTTACGTGGAATCTAGCTCTAGGCAGTGTCTGCCTGAACTTGGCGTCCGGGGTATTTTGGATTTGCGAGTCCAACGAGTTGCTTAAGACAGTGGCGTCTAAGCTATTATCTTTGGACTCGATAGCAGTAATTCTGCTCTCTAACGTCTGCATATGCTCTACGAGCTCCGATATCACGCCGGTTCTCTTGCTGCTGTAGCCTGATTTCCCACGATCGGAGCTAGTGTCGGACACCGAGGACGACGGTACAAGGAACAGGTCAGGCGGAATTAGGAGTAAAAGATCCGTATCATCGGAATCACTCATTATCCATTTGAGTTTCCTTCCACCAAAGCAAATTAAATTCGACTATCGTAAGTCCCGTGGAAATGTACACGTATTTACAGGGTATTTACACATCCCTCCACGTTCGTTTGAAGCAAGCAGTATAAACAATGTGTTAGGTTTACTACCTTTCTCGTGTAGTACGGAAGAATATAAACCCTAAGGGCGCAGGTGATCCGTAAACATTTCCAAACACCAGTCAAACATTCTTGCTTCTTCACTAATAAACCGCATTACGCTATGTACAGTCGTAAAAATTTATGAACGAACTACTCAAACACGCTTTGAAGGAAAGCATCCCCGCCGTAACTAACAGAAGACACAAATCTATCGCTGCCGCCGCTAGATGGCAGCATAGTACAGTTTGAAGCGTTTGTAGGCTACGGCCCTAGCTTTCAGGTCGGCCTGCAGAGGGCTACTCATTTAACCCTTTTCTCGCAAGTATTTATCGTTCATCGATTCATATAAGATCATTCAGCATTTAAGTATCGGATGATTAGAATCTTGTATAAGGTTCTGTATGATACTTTGACTGTTCGACTATCGGAGGAATGAACTCGATCGGCCCTTCGAAGTAAGTAAATGGGGTGTAAGTATCTTCCATGTACATATATGTACATGCTTACTACTTGCCGCGTTTGTAATTCCGTTGCCGAGATTTGTATCGGGAAGACAGAAGATTGTCTGTTTCTTGACAGAAAGAGGTGGATGACAGATGACTTTGGTTAATAGACAGAGTTGTGTCGTACTTAGGGGATTAATGGCGACGTGTGGGAATATAGAGTGACTACCCGATACCTTTATCGTTGAAGAGAATAGAGGCAGAGTCATTCTTCCAAGACTACCTAGTTAGAGAGACACGTTAGAAAAAAAAAAGTAAAACCGCAGCACTGGGATTTGAACTCTCGACCTCCTGATTGCGACTCATACGTTTGAGTTTCGGCAATGTGGATTGTTGGCGAAAAGAGCCGAATCGGCAACGCACACGGACAGGAGAAGGGATATGCTTTTGTGTGCGTTGGGAGTAAATTGGGGGACGACGGTACCTCTACTTTGCATTTAACATTCACTTCACATTAAATGGTGTGCAAACAAGTGAAGCCATACGATTATTACCTGCTGTTTCTACATTAGTAGGGGTAAACAGTGTAGTTGTTGGCCACCTAAGTCAGACGTTCACATAAGCGTTGAATTATAAGTCTTATTTTGCTATCTTTATGAACACAAATAGTGTTAATAGCTTTAAACGACTCTAATAGTCTAGAAATAGAATTTGTTTAAAGAAAGAGTAGAAGGTTCCACAAAAATTTTACACAAAATACGTTTTCTATGAAAAAACATAGTTATTGGCCAGACGAATGCAATGATTGGCCGATCGTATGGCAGTTATTGGCCACTATTTTATAACCTATATGTAACATATATCCTACCTAATTCTTAATGCTCTAAGACCTAATTATGAAATAATGTAAATGTAAAAAAATGAATTGATTCTTTTCGCCATGGTTTAAAATAAAAAATTCCTAAATTATATTCATAAAATGAAACTAAATGTAATATGATAGTATTACATTATTAAAATATGTAAACTATAATACCTTTTCTATTTAAATGTTTCTATATTAGTTAGTATTGTAGTATTGCACCTCCTTTTACATCGTATTAATAGCATTTTCTTTTAAAACATAACCTTTTGCAATCACAACCCTGAAACGGCCAAAGCATGGCGAATGATGGCCAACAACTGTTTCACTGTTTCATGACTGTCAGCTACCCATTGGCCTCGTGGCCAATGACTGTCCTAAACCATTATTTACATTACAGTTCTTGGCCACCTATGATTTTTGCAATAATGTATAATTTTAATGAATAAATAATCCTTTTTTATAAAGTTTAAACCTTTATTTGTCTATATAACAAATATGAAAGTTCTATATATATATATTATAAGTGCATTAAATTATCTAAGAATTGCCTGATTTAACCGTATGGCTATTCAATTGAATCACTGTAGTTTTCAAGCATCGATTTCAAGTTGTCTATTTTTTACACGTAGTATAACAATGATTAGCGAAATAGTGATTGCATTCGACGCATGAAAGTAGAAGGTATCTGAATATGTTCATTATAAAAGGCATAATGTACACTGTTTCTTAATATTCATGCTTTTTTAAAAAAAGGCCAATCACTGCCAGGTGGCCAACAACTACACTGTTTACCCCTAGTTTTCTGAGAGATATTGACTTCTAATCGCCTTATAACAATCTAATCACGACGATGATAACTAACCGTGTTGTGCCTGTGTTATGGATCACTGATCGCTAATCGCAATGTTCAAATTGATTAGTTGAATAGTAAAATAAATTGAGATAGTAGGCGTTTCAGACGTGACTGGAATATTTAAACACCTACCAAGCTTCCCTACATTTTCCGAGAAGTGTTAGGTCAAGCTATTACTTTTTTAATTACGTCGTTCATGTTCTCTGAATCGTGTGCACGTGCTTGATGCCCTTTCTTTCGTGTAAAGGCGCGTTTCGAGCAAACGAACGAATGCTCGTTCGCCCCCCACTTCGAAAAAATTCGTGCGTCACTTAGTGTAAACGGCAATCTTCATTGGCAATTCTTCATTACTTAAATTTTGTCGAAGTGCACCTTACCAATTTCTAAAAACATTGAAAAGCTAACTTGAACAAAACTCAAAGGATGTACATACCTCAATATGTGTGCTGTGTCCTGCCACTAATCTTAATATATAAAACGGAAAGTTTATACGATTGTGTGTTTGTCTATCGCCTAAAAACTTTCGATCGGTAAACTCTTGGATCACGAAATGTGCCTCAGCCCATTATGCCTGGCTAATCCTGACGAATCTGACCGTTTTCACAAAGAAACTAAAAATTTTTTTTTATAAAATCGAAATCTAAATTCCGGGCGAAGCCATGTAGTAAAGCTAGTAAACTAATAAAGCTGACTGTAATGCTGATGATCCATTTGATATGTACAAATGAACGTGGTCATCCCGAAGCTTTGAACATGATTCACCACAAATACCTATGTGTAATGCTTATAGATATTATATTCCAGCATTAGCATCGCTATCAGGATGACGCGACTGTAATCGTAGGGAGAAACGGGAATCTTCGCCGACACATTGAAGAGACGGCGTTCGTTGTTAACGTATCGTTTTATTATACCTTTGTAATTCAAATGCACCTCTCCTCCTATAGCTACAATATTTACCTCGTTCGTATAATATACACCTGCTTTTAAAATACGCAGTGAAACGTTTCAGAATCGTGTGCATTCTCGTATCGCGCGGTGTATAAAAAATAAAGAGCAGCAACTGCCGACGTAGGAGGAAATACTGAGCGGAGGGAAGGGAACGGTGGCGTTGGAGAGCAATGTAAAAACTTTCACAACGTATGAATATCACATCGGACCGTACCTTGTGTCTGTAATAACCGCGTAAATCTTGGCTTGCGGTACGTACATGCCCGCGTACGAAAGCGCCGTGTCTTGGAGCACCAGCGCGGCTGGGGAAGAAAGGGGCCGCGCAGTAAATTCCCAAGAGGCTGTCGTCGATGCTACCTGTCCGCGATTTAAGGATAATAATCGTGTCCTGTGCACGCGGCTGAAGCACACGGCTGAGAATGCCGGAAAATAGTTGTCGCGCGAGAAACTCAGGACGCGCGATTCCATGCGCCCCGAGTACAAGGTGCAATCCCATTCCGAAGTTTGTCACTCGGAATAGGATTTCGAGGCCGCACGAAATATTCCGCGGAGTCGGGTTATCGAGTTGAACAGTGCGATACGATTCACATCGATCCGGTTGAAACGTTTTATCCATGCCCCGTCGAGGCTCTGTAACACTCATTAACCGTAATTTTGTTAACAAAGTGGACCAATGAAGTGAAGTACGTGCCACATTATCTCTCTCTCTCTCGCTCGCTCGCTCTCGCTCTTTCTTTCTCTCCAAACGCGTGCACGCGTTTTTATTAAACCTATCCGAAGAGGCGGGGGAGAGAAAAAAAACGGCATCGTTACAACGGAGCTGGGCGGCGATTAATTTACATGATTATAGTTAACGGGTTGGTATCAAATTCGCTCGTCGTTTCGGCTCTTATCCGTAGTAAAATCCATCGCAGTCCGGTTTTATAAATATAGTAGTACCTGTATAACGACGGACCCTTTTCATTCTTCGTTCCGTTCTCAACGTTCTCCCTATACAGCTCGTAACGCTAATGAAAACAGACACTTCTGATGCTATTTACGACGTACCGTTAACCTTAGCCGTGTACTATACGTTAAATATAGTTCGTGTATGTGTATCTATACAGTACAAATAGTCCCACGTTCTCTTCCGCTCCCTTGACATCGTTTCTAGTCAACCGTTAACGCATCGAGCGAGCAACACAACCCGAGTTCTTTCTTGTCCTCGTTCTAGGCGAGGAACAGCATCGATTCTCCCTGATCAACTGCCTCAACTTTTCGTGTACGTTAATGTCCTTAAGTTTCTGAAGTTGTATTCCCTGTCGTCTATGGATCGCCGAGTCTTATCGAGCTGGCGAATAGGGCAACATAGAGGCAGTCTCGTTCTCATACCTCATCGAAATCGATTCCGTATGTTTAGTGGAGTAGGTACATATCTGTATGGAAGGATACTTATCTGGGGAAGGATATTTGCTTCGCAAAGTTTCTCCCTGTGAAACTATCACAAAGCTAGTAGCTTCTGGGAAACACCAGTTACATAATAAAGACTACAATGCCGCGCCACGATATTATTATTATAAATAAGGGGGCATTCTACTGTGACGGTCGGAGAGAGGAAACATCGACCCAGCAAGACTTCTTTGATGAAGGGGCAGATTAGTTGTAAGTAGAATTTTCTTCACTACAACTGTTTGCGAAACTTTAAACGCGTTTTAGAAAATGGTTGCCACGATATCGCAAATTCTACTTGACCGATTGGGCCCATCTTGTGCACACATCTTCTATCAGATGTGGTCGCTATCGTCTCTACCAGAATTAAGCCAAAATATTTTTCTTTCCTAAGTTCGTTTTAATTTTATAGCCCGAAAAAGTCGAAGAAAAATCGCAAAAGTCACTTAAGACACTTAACTGTCAAATCGCAGCCATTTTAAATTTTTTTAAAATTTCAATCCAAATCTGGTACCTGCGATAGTCATGCCCGAATAATTTAAGAATCTCTTTGGATTTTTTTATTGCAGATGAACACAACGACCAGAATCGTGGCACAATTCAAGCAATTTTTTTTCCAGGTGGTCGGCTTTCATGGGTTGTGGCGCCACCTTCATTTCAAATTTTCAACCAAAGAAAATTTTTATTCATAGTTTAAGATATAATAAATATACAGTACAAAGTTCAGCATAAAACTCTTCCATCATCTCCATAAAGAAATTCCAGAAAAAAGTTTAAAAAAAACCGCAGGTCACAGTAGAACTTGAGATGCGGTTAACCAAAATCAGATATCACAGAACAATTCTTTGCTGAAATACAGAAGTCACGCAACTGCTTTAAACAGACCACGTCTTGTGCTTCTGCGGACCAAGACTGCGCAGATTAATTCGGGCTACCAGTCACAGGCTTCAGGAGCACTAGGAATGCTCCGCGAGCATAATCGCCCATTGCCTAGGTAAGTACTTCTGTCTCGATTGACGCGTTAAGTCAGACAAGTCCCCCCCCCCCCCCCCCCCGTTGACGCGACATTAACTTCTCCATCCGTCTGGCTGAATATTGAGTATTACGGCGCGGAATATCCTGCACGTAAACGAATCGGAAGCGATAAGCGGCGGAACGGGGGGCGGCTCGAGGGAATCGGGCAGACGCGACGAAATTTTGCAAGGATCACGCGGCTGTGGCACTCGTGATCCGCGGCTGTGTGCAACAGTCAGCAGACGTTCCGTACAGAGGGGAACGAGTTCGAAAGTACAATCAATAAGTTCGTTGGCCGATCTTCTTTCTGGGGATAACTACCACTCCGTTTCCTGCTGGACGAGCAGTCTACCAGAAGTGACCCCCGTGCCAGGAATCTTCCGAACGGCCGATCAATAACCTGGACCGTGGAGAGAGGAACACTCGCGACGCCGTGAAAACCGGCTGATAACTTATAACTCGGGCCTAACGGGGTCGATCGGGGCGAATTAGGAGGGTGGTAGGCGGGGGGCGTGGACGGGTTGTAAGACGCGGACGAAGAAAGCAAATTTACCCTTTTGCACTCTCGATCGTACATAGTCGGATGCCCGCTCTATTCGCGCGTCTACTTTCGATCACTGGAACCGAACGTGCATTGTACTCATTTGTATTGTCTACGGCCGACCACGACTCCGATAAAGAGCGGATCGTTGTTCGTTTTCTCTCTCTCTCTCTCTCTTTTAATTCTGCATATCCAATGCCGCTGCGGGCGATAAAAGGTTTATTGAAGTCGGTTATCGAGGCGTGCCCGTCGAAAGGTGGTTGTTCTTAGAATGTAGACAGCTGGACGCCGGCGCTCGTTGAACATTTTATTTCGAGCGGGTTTGTTCGGGATATAAGGGAACGTTTGCGCAAGAGTGGCGTTTCCTTGCGCGACAATCCTTCAATCGACAGGAGTATGGTCACAGGGCGCAAGGAAAGTTCATTTCCATTTGATTAAAATGCTTTCATCGTTTTGTAAAGCTCGTTGAAAGTCAACCCTTTGGATGTGTTATCCTTAATTCTCCCACGTCGCGTTACTTCGGACGCTTTCCCTTTTTCCTTGCTGGAAATTTTAAAAGCGGAAATAACAACCCCTTTTGTTACTGAAAATAATGACCGTGCTATGCGCCGGAGCGTGACACGAAGAAATAAAGCAGTGTACATAAAAGTTGAAGTCTAGGACTTCACTCGCTCGTGGAAACGTTAGAAACAAGAATCTTGGGGCAGAAGTGTTCTGGGGGAAACGATAAATAGATTGAGTGGAGGGAGAATTGCGATTCGATGAGAAGGAAAATCATTTTTGATATTAAAATGAAGTGAAACAATAAAGTAACATTATTGCTCAGATGAACTCAGTTAAATATTCCATAGGTTCTTCGAGCTGCTGGATGCTGTCAATTTTTCCCGAAAGTGGTAAGCTTTTTATTTTAAAGATTAAAGAAGCAATCATGGATTCTTAATTGTATTTAAACATCATTTTGCCTCTTACAGTAATAGCAAGAATAAGGTTTATATTAGAATTAGATTTCTCGTTTAGAGTAAGAAAAATTCCAAACTCCGAATTAGCACGCGACGACTTTGGTTTTGATTTATGTATCGTAAATCCTCAAGGATGACAGGTTTCAGATAGATCTGAATTAAAGAATTGTAGGACACTTCCCACAACTTACATACCTATGCAATCTCCTCATATAATATATAACAAAATTCTCAAGAAATCCTCATCATCACTTTTACGCTCCAACCTGCGCAGCATTCCAAGAAAATCTCAAAGGTACAACTCAGAACCCTTTCTTTAGCACCAAATCGATTTGCCTGTGCACTCACAATTGTTTCGATCACCAGACTCATAGAACCCCTAAACCCTCGAATCCTATTATTCTACACACGTAACATTTAACAATTCCAAGCCTAAATTCTTGCGTTTCGTTGTCAATTATTCACACCATCCTTGAACTTACATTACGGTTGCAACAAGCACTCGTTGTACTCGCGAATAACATTTCTATCGGATCTACAAACGTTGTAAGAGCTAATATTTCCCCTGCTTGCCTAGTCCCACCAACGACATGCAATCCCCATTTCATGCAAACGAACGTTCCTCAAACATCCAGTACACGTATTTCACAGGACACAAGGCGCATTCTTGGTGGCGCGATAAATTCGCCGCGTAATTGCGCGAGAAGGACGTTATCGAGAGACTGTGTGAGGCAAGGTACTTGACACCACTGAAGGATAACCAGCAGCCGAATAGCCTTGAGTCTGATGGTCTGCCAACCGGATGAAACTTAGATCACTTCCCTGCTGCTCGCGAAGATAAACTCCCCGAGATAAACTCGAGGATCTTGGAAAACCACGGCAAGACCGATGGCCATGCTGTCTCCGCAGTGCATCGAGTCTCGATTCACTGTTTCGCTCTCTTCCGATTCCCTTGCACCCGTGCTCCCTGGCTCTTGCTCCCCTCTGCCTTCTGCTCTCTTCCCAGACGGCATACGATCGCTTCGAATGCACCCAACAGAGGTATTTGCGGTATATCGGCTCGGTCTGCGTCAGCCTTACCCAACCGTGCAAACTCTCCAGCATTCCCTTCAATTACTTCATTGTCTTCATTGCTATTACGTGTACAGATTTATGCGGTGACGTGTGTACAGTAATATCAACCGGGGAAAAAGATTTCAAGGAAGCGTGCGCTCTGCAGGGATTTTGACGAAGCTTGGATCAATTTTTAGGTTAGTTTAGATTATGTAGAAATCATTTATAATGGTATAATAAATTAATATATTATTCAAGACAGTATTGTGGAACGTTGCAACCTAAAAATAAATTCTCAAATACTTTTTGGATATCTTTCTCATTATGCAGCACTATTTGGGTAGAATAATCGATCATAAAAATACCAATATCGCATACCTACCTTCCGGCAAGATATAGGGTGCACTGTAAATTCAACTAACTGAAACTTCATAAAAGTTCCGTTAGAGAGGGCTCTCGAGTGGCCCCCAGAAGTTAAACTCAGCCGAAGTCGTGGCAGGTTTAATTTAAATATGAATCTCGGTAAACGGCGCAAATATGTCTGGGAAAGTTTGGAAGCTGACTATATACCCGCGTCTCTTCCAACGAATCTGCCGTGTTCACAGAAAAACGTTACCCCCGATCTATCGTTTATCCTTCCTCCGAGGGCATTCCGAAGTCGCCAAATAAGGACGCCCTGTCCGCTTTGACCTCGAGCAGAACGCGGGACGTTTAGCGACCTATCCCCAGGACCATCTCGCTGCTACGTCCTGGACCGAACGAAATTCGTCTTCCAGCATTGTAATATCGCAAATAGAATCGGAGTCGATCGTTTCGTACGCTCTGTCGGCAGTAAAGTCGGAATGGGTTCCCTCGCAAAGTACGCCGTAAGCACGATCGATCTCTGCGCTCCTCGTGGACGTTCCCCCCTCGCTTCTGACGTCCCGTCCCACCAAATTATTTATTCTTCCCGAAAGCGATCAGGTGATTCGTCGGGACCAACATAGTCGCGCCCGGGGTAATTAGCAGTTCGAACCATTCACTGTGCTAATCCAGAATTCCAGATGACGCTGATAGGAATCTAGAGTTGCGCGCCCGAGTAGCATAGGCACAAGAAAGATCTAGATTTGTCAGTTTCCGGATAACTAATACACCGATCAACTAATTCAGCCAGCGGAAGGATCCCACCCGCTCGGGCTCGATAACCAAGTGGCAGACGTTTAATCTCGTCGGGCCTAAGAAACGTGACTGCCCGCTGATAAGCTGGAGCCTCAGAGCGAGAGGGAAAGTAAACGATGAAGAGATAAGGGAGAAAATTAGGGCTCCAGTTTCCGAAGATTACGGAGGAAAGAGTCGGTTTAGATCCGGATCGCTTGGCTTGCTGGTAGATTACTCGGCCGAATTGAGCTATCATCGAGAGGCTTCTTGTTACTGGGTCTAACGCGCAAAATAGCTACAGTGTCTTATCGGGATCCGCGTTGTCGCTGCACTGCGAGGAGGCTTCTTCTGACTGGGCCCGTCGCGCGGAACAGTTGTAGTACCTTACCAGGGCTGGCGATTTCAGCCTCGGCCATCGGCGGCCGAACGCGATGTTTGGTTTTGCCGCAGCAGTAAACGTTAAACATCGATTACGGTAATTGGCGGGCGGCGTTTGTTGCGGCTATCATAGCGACGGGAACCGCAGCCGCATAAGCACAGCAAATTCATGACTGTATATACGTTAAATAATCCGTTTAACGATCGCCGCGGTTCAGCGGGGGCTTACGCCCCGATATAAAACGATCACGGTTTTATTAGGGCACGCGATGCTGGTTGACTGGTTAGCGGGGCCTTTCTCTCTGGTAGCCTGCGCGCGGGGGAGCGTACTTCCAGTCGTTATTAATTATTCGACGTCGGTAATGGCCTTGGAGCAAAACGACTACGCTGTCGCCAGTCGAGAGCGTGGATGCGTTTCCGGTTCGGTTTTCACGAGGATTTAACGGCCCAGCGCCGCGAGTGCGAGAAAAAGAGGTTCGCGAAAAAGGGGACACCGGAAGGGAGGTATTCGTGTGGGACGAGGGAGGAACGGAGAGGGCGAGGGGGATTGTTAACGAGTGGTTTAAAACGCTTCGAAGCACCTCGAATTTATAATCTCAGGTTTTAATTACATACTTCCAATATCGTTCGAAATAAGAAGAGCCTGAGAGCCTTGGAAATAGGTTTCATGTCTGGTTGAATTGAGTGGATGGAGCTTCGGTTTTGGTCCGTTGGATGCGAATTAGGAGTATAGAAATGCGGAAATGTGATGAATTTCTGGGAATTCAAGGGGTCGCTTCTGAGGATAGTATTTTGTAGATATTTACAAGGAATACTCGAAACATCGATATAAGTTATTGTAAAAAAACTTTGGAAAGGAGTCATTAAGGAAAAATTGATTTTTATTTAAATGTAGGCCAGTTATCCTTAAATCTCAGACATTTCTCAAAAAATGAAATGGTAAAAAAATACTAATTTTGAATTGTTCTGATTAGTACTACATTTTTTTTGGCTACCACTAACTGTTATCTAGTATAAAGTAAAACGCCGTTTCATTTTTCTGTTTCCAATTACCTGGAAGATAAATATCATGCACTTGTTATTAAAAAATATTTAAAAAAAAACAGCAACTTCTGCAAGGATGCATAAAAACATGGTCCAAATTTCAGAGAAATCGAATCGCTAGTTTTTTAAAAAAAAAAAATTCTCACATTTTGCTATGTTTTTAGCCCGCAAAATAGGATTCCCACTGAACTCAATCCGGGCACTCACTGTTTCACTCGCCGACAATTTGAGAACTAAGTAGTGAATTGAGTTCATCCGCGATGCACGTCCGCAGTGAAAAAACTGTAAATTCGCCTTAAACGAAGCGTGGTTTTCAAAGGCCGATCGCGAACGGCACCGCCGATCGTTAGCAAAGGGAAAGTTGGTGGTGTTGTTGTGACAAGCACGGGGAAAAATTAATTTCTTAACTCTCGCGGGCATTAATCCACTTTTAAGCGGCTTCGTTGGAACCAATCTCGAGGGCACTTCGGATATCACAAACGCGGAAGCGATACTTTTAAACGAACGACGTCTCTGGTAAACGGAATTCCTCGCCGCTCGTCTGTGAGTTTACCTTTCGTCAAAGTTTCCTGGAGGGCGCAGGGGACAGAGATCATCAGAAGAATACTCGTCGCGGGTCGTTGGATGGATTGAATTAATTTCAACCGGAGAGCAACAGTGCCCTCGGACAATATTAATCCGCGACCATTGTTTACCCTGGAGCAATACGTTCGCGGGGATGCCGCAGAAAATATGAGTCTCTTTAAACAACGATAGACTCGAATGCAATTTATAGTCATCCTCTCGATTGATCTGAGGTATAATTTCGCGGCACTCGTGAATTAAAGTGTTTATTATCGTTCGATTTTTACGAATCTCTTGGAATTTCGCACAGTATTTGGATGAGAAAGGACTGATTATCAGTTGGGGTGCAGGCTATCCTAAATATATGGAGAATTGAAATATAGAGGTTTTTCAGGTCAAAAGTGTGTGATTTATTCCTTTTCTGCTTTTCAATCTGGGGCTTTGTTTTCGAGATGCGAGCGATGGAATTTAACTCGTGCTGGGAACCAGACCCTTCCACCTTAATTGCTTCTATCTCGAAACCACAGATTGTAGAATGGTAGTGGAGTTTTCGATTGCTTTTGGCATTAGGAATTTGCATGCTTCGATTTGCGGTAGAATTTTAGAGCGCAGTGTACAAATGTTGTAGTATATTATGAAAATGGACGAGTGGAAATGTATATTGAGTACTTAATAGGTAAATTGTTATTCCAACGTGCTGTAGATGCAAATAAAACTGTGAGTGGCAATAAATGCACTATTTTATCAAATATGTAAAATTGAATTCGCAGTTTAGGATTGAATTATGTATACAAGTTATCCACGAAACATTATAGTATAACATTGTTCTGTATTGTGTAGGTTGGAATTTAGTCAAATTTTGTACTTGAATTAAGCTGGTCAAATAAATAACATTTAGCCTGGAATAATAAGATTAAGATATTAGATAAGTTTGATTGTTAGCTCTGAATTAAACAGGTCAGGATGCTAAATTTGGGTTAAACATGGTCTGGATTGTAGAGATTCAGGAGTTTCATTGGTGTATATAGATTAGGGTATGAGGATTAGACAAGTTGGAAAACTAAATCTGGGGCTGGGTAAGTTGGAGTATTGTAATTGACTGACCATGTTAAAGAGTTAAACACAGCTCGGTTGGGTCAAGAGTGTCTTCTCTAGTTCAGGTAGTTTGGAAGCTGATCTAGACAGACAAGGCGTTTGTACTGACTTGCGTGTTCTACATCTGGCTTAGGTATTGCGATGTGAAGAAACGACAATTTTCATTCAACTTTTTTTTATCAAAGTCTTCGATGTTAATCATAAAGCATCCACACAAATAAAATACAACGCCATTGAAATCCTATAACATTCAGTACCCAGTATTCGAACCTTCTCCTCGCCGTAATGCAAAGTGTTTGTCAATATTCTTAACGGCGGATCAACTAAACTTATCAGAATCTGCAATTTCAATGAAATGTCTCCGGAAATATGTTTACGCAGGTTTGAACCTCTTGCTTTTAAGATGAAACGCGTGCACGGTCATGAAACGGCGTGACGTCACGTTAAGCACTTTGGATCAGGTCTCGTCACCTTTTTTGCACCGCACTCCATTAGGAGCTATTCCTCTCGCGCGGAGCGAGGGCAGTGGCGCCAGGAAGAAGAAGACCCGATTCGGGAGCCACTGAGGACATCGCTCAGCATTGCTTGTCATCGTTTGAGTGATGAAGCTTGCCGATCTGCCGGTTTGTGCGCTCGCACCCGCCAGATATTATGCGAAACGAACCCTCTCCCTCTCATTTGCCTCCACCTTCCTTTGGAGGGAGTATACATTTTTGTTTCACATCGAAAGGCAAAGATGAGCGAGGAAATCGTGAATGGTATGAGAAGAGAATAGAAGATGTTCGAGGGACGTACTACAATTCGTTGAATATTTTGCTGCGGTAATAAAAATCGAAGGTGGAATGTGACATTTAACCCTGGACTGGTGGTGTTCGGGTCCTTTTGGACCCGGACGTAACGTCGTCGAGTTTAATAGCAAATAGTCAAATATCCTTATTTTATTTTTTATATTTACTACTATATTTACTATTAATATTAATAGTAATATAATAGTTACTATTAATATTAGTAGTAATGTAACAGTTACTATTAATATTAGTAGTAATATAATAGTTACTATTAATATTAGTAGTAATGTAACAGTTACTATTCATATTAGTAGTAATGTAACAGTTACTATTAATATTAGTAGTAATATAATAGTTACTATTAATATTAGTAGTAATGTAACAGTTACTATTAATATTAGTAGGTAATATAATAATTACTGTTAATATTAGTAGTAATATTATAGTTGCTATTAATATCAGTAGTAATTTAATAGTTACTATTAATATAAATTAATAGTAATATAACTATTATAATAGATACTATTAATATTAATAGTAACTATTATAGTACTATTAATATTAATATTAACTATTATATTACTACTAATATTAGTCGTAACACTTATATTATTATTGATATTAATAGTAACTATTATATTACTACTAATATTAGTAGTAACACTTATATTACTATTAATATTAATAGTAACTATTATATTACTACTAATATTAATAGTAACTCTTATATTACTATTAATATTAATACCAAGTAATATAATAGTTACGGTAATTGGCGATCCCGGGCTACCTGAGCTGGCTCTCCACTGCCGACACCTTGCAAAAGACTCGACTGGCCACGTTCTATGAGTGCAACAACCTTGCGCAGGCTTAATGGAGGGCGAGGACGTTAGAAATTGGAATTGGATTAGATGAATTCCTCCGTCTGCCTCGTACAGCTGTCTAAGGTTTTCCTTACCCTCCCAAGTCAATACGAAGTTCGATGCACGTGGATGTGCCCCAAAAATAAGCCGAGGGTCGCACCCCCGTCACCAAACTGTACAATCGGAAGTAGAAACGAAAGCCTGAGTAATCTGAGGAGCTTCAACTCTATTACTGGTGTTCATATAACGTCGCAAGGGTCCATTGGCCAGATTAAAGACATTCACAGCGAAAAAATGTATCGTCTCCGTTAAAAATACTGGCCCCCAGAATATAATAGATAAAATAATGGACTCTCGAAAATAATTTTCCAACTCTCAAGCTCCCCGATGGAAGTCGCCGAGCAACGCGCGGTGCTAATAACGCCCAAGAACCAGTTGACCGCGAGCACCTCTTAATCCAGAAGCCGAAGAAGCGAATGACGCAGGAAAGAAGCGGATACTGTCCGGAGGAATAGGGACGGACGCAGGGGAGAGGAGATTCGGGCGTATAATCTATGACGAATGACGCTGCGAAATAAAATTCCACTAGCATTTCTCTGTCCTGCCATGCTGCGTGCACCCACTTATTCGACGTTCCATTATGTTCCCCGATAGCGGAAGGGTATATATTGTTGACCTGGATGCTACACAATGTGATTCTGCAGCGTTCCTCGACCCTTCTTCCCGCCCCCGGCCCCCGCTTCTTTGCACTCATATTCCGCGAACTGTGTAAGGGAAAGGCCCCGCTATTACCCCGGGGAATCACTTTATCCCGATTATTTCCAATCTGCCGGCAATGGGTGGCATCCTAAGCATCTGACGTAGTTCTCGCTGCTGGCCGCGGTCGTCGATCAAACCGAAATTGTTAGCCAGGGTGCAGCTTATGTCCTCGGGTCAAGGAATGGAGGAATTATTAGAGGGTGAAACTTTTTCAATACTCGAGCTCGGTGACGAGTCACTCGGGCGGGAAGGGGAATATTCGCGCGGAATAGTTGCGGTGGAGTAAGAGGATACCAGACGGATGACGCCATGTCAGCGCACGTGCCACGCCACACTTCAAGGCGGAAAGTAGCTTGATATTTCTTCGGGGAATTTGCGAAAAGTTCCGTGGGTGTACATCCCTCGTTGGTCGTGACAGAGTGGCGGTATAGTTGGGATGCTTGGTATATAACGATGCAGCGAATTTAGAAAACAAATTGAACGGTATTTGCAAGTGTAGGGGATCCGCAGCGGATGGTTAGCAGGTTGAATGGTTAATCTGAGGCTTTCCAGTAAGCAGTAGCTTTCCAGTTCAATTCAAATAGTAACCGTTAATATGGAGTCCCTGGGAACTCGGGTACATCTGTTTCAGTACTGCCGTTTTGTACGCAACACTTTTCACAGGACTACAGCAGCCATGGAAAACCTGATCCCTTATCTGACGCAGCCGCAAGTTACGGGCTGGCGATATTTCCCGAACAACTATATAAGAAGGGCATTGTTGTTCATCCTCGTTACTCGCCCAAACGCTGGCGCGCTGGTATCGCGGAAAGGGAGAACAATGCCACTTTTGAAAACGATATAAGCGAGTTGCAGTTGCTCCCGAAATCGATTCATCTTTTTTCCATAGCCAGCCCTGCCAGGCGGTATCTATACTCTAGGCTTTATGTACCTCATCGTTGGAATTCGCAACTGCGAAATTTCGCCGGGAATCAACGATTCTATTCCCGAACATTGAACATCTTCCGGCCAGGGGGCTGATTCAGTGGTAAAGTTCGAACCCACAGTCGTGAAAGAAGTACACAAGTAACGAGGGATCCTCTTTCTATCCGCGGAGCCGACCGGTCTGATCCATGAAAAGGGCCAACTCGTCGAAACGGCTTCTTGCGAACTACCGTTACGCTCCCGCCACCCCTCCCAGTTGTGCTTCTTTTACGGCCAGTGAAAAACAATTCGTCTCGTGCAAAACGACCGGCGATTTCTAAAGTAGCTCAGCCTGGAATGGAAGCGCCCTTGGCTGTCTCTCCTTCAGCCTCGACCACGACACCCTTGCGTTAAGAAGTTAACGCTACTGCTCTTAACGCTCTTGGAAATCTTTTCTGCTGTTTTTCTCAGGTGCTGGGGTTTATGAGAGAGAGAGAGAGAGAGAGAGTGCTAGTGGGGCTAGTCTCTATGTAGTCTGTACTTTAAACGAAGACAGTTCCAGTCAAAGAGGCACAAGTTTCACAAGGGGCAAGTCTGGTGCATGCATGGGGGTATTATGGCGCAGAGGGGAACGCTACTTGACTCTGCCTGTAGGATGATTTTCCACAAGATCTATTCAAATTTAGGAACATTTTCGATCGATGGGACTGGCGTACCTATCAGACCCATTCTTATTTATCAATCCATGTAAACAATTGCTCGTTTCTATTGCGATGTAGAACAATAACCCTGAAGGTACAAATACGTGTTCTTCGTCACCTGTTACAAAGCTAAGTTTAGCTGCTCATGCTTCTACAAAACCTGGGGCCTTGAAGCACCAGTATCCAGAAAGCATGCTGAATACACTTCCGGGGTAGTTGGAAGACACTCGACGGCGCTACCGACTCTGCTACATTTCTGCAAGGCAGAGCACGCCTTATATAGATTTACTCGGATGAAGTCACAAGACAATCGTTTTACGTAGACATCGCTGACGTCTCCCCTTGTCCATCCAACGGTGCAACGAGCATCTCGTTCACCGAGTATCGATCTCTCACGGAATGAAAAAGTCAGTGATATCCAGAAGACGCGTGACCGCATCCTGGGACTTTCAAATGGCATCGGTCCCTGCCTGCCCGCGCCGTCGCTTTTGATTCTTTTTCTTAAAGCACGCTCATCATAGGCTGGCATCGTTGGCTTCCATTAAGCGAACCTTTGATCCATGGCTAATTAAAGCTTGAGAAGCGCCCGTGCACGGCAACCTTTCCTTCCACCCGTCTCTTCTCCTCTCTCTTCCGTTATCTTGTTTCCTGAACCACCCTGCCTCTTGCTACTCTCCTCTTTTATTTGTGCCCGATCGGAAGAAGATTTTTGGATCCACTACATGGGCTTCTTGCGCACGGTGGAACCTGGGTTATCCAAACCCTTTGGTGGACTAATTGGTAGGATGTTCCTTGCTAACTAGAAGTTACTTGAATGTTTCTGTGCTCGGGGTATCCAACTCTTCTGGACTGACAGGAAGCATATCCTCCATGATGCATTTCTCTGGAATTTTCTTTCGCTTTTCGTACTATATTCAAGCCGCCTGCCGTGGAACATTATTTTCGAAAGTATAGCTGTCTTTATAGCCATTTTTATTTAATTACTTTTATCAAGCCAGTGCAAAAGTTCGTTTGCTTTATTGAAGCTAAGTCTCTATTAAAAGTAAAAATATATCACACGTTCTTTTAATCAAAGTAGTTTCCTTGACTATCTACGACCTTTCACCGTAGGTGTAGTATAAAAATACATTTCCGTAAGTTAATGTACCCCATCTCACCGGCTTTTCCAATTGCGTGAAATTCAATAGGTATCAGCTGTCACTGAAGATTCACTTTCACTGTGCCGCGCGCATTTGTTGCTTTTAATACACGAGTCCCGACGGCACTGCCTGCAAAGGTGTAGCATCCGTTCGATCAGCGTGAGAAATTTTACGGGCACGGTATCTCCGTGCAGAGGTTCACGGGGCGGAGAAGAAGACGCGGCGATTTATACCGTGGCTTGACGTCGGAGCGTGGCGTCGGTCAGGGGCCATTGAGGAAAGCTTTCGAGGTGATCGAAGCTCGTTGTAGCGGCGATATATCCTAGCCACCTCGACGCCTCCTCCGTCTCTTTTCCGTGCGGCCCCCGTCGAAATACGATCGTTAGGATCCAGAATCGGGGATGAAGACCGACTTCGCGTACACATCCCTGCGCCGCGAAATGTATTGGAACCTCGCCTGCCGCGACCATGGACGTGTGCACGTGTTGGGTGAAAGGTATCAAGGTAGAATCCCGGCCGAATTACGTGATTCCGCGAAGCTGATTATCGCCGAAGCGGCTGCGGCTGCAAAATACCTACAGCACGGGGGAAAATGGTCGCTTTAGGGGTAGGTAGACGCGCTGACTGGACTATACAGGGTGTAACCGAGATAGGTGGCCGAACTTTGGCATCGTATTCTGCTCTTTCTGAGGATGAAGAGAGGTCATATAAACATAGGTCCGGGAACTCTTCCTCTCCGAGATACAAACACTTTTTGTTTACGCTAACATTTTACATGAATAGCTTTCGGACTTAGAATCACCTACAAGCACTGTCATAATTTTTCTTTTGTTAGAAGTAAATAATGCAGTAGAGCATGATGGTTTTTCAGATGTACTTTGTGATTTTGAAAATTTAAAAGAGGTTACTGTATTTGTGGATCTTTGAGGTGTCCTAAAGTATAACGACCAAACAGTGGTGAAATATTCGTGTAAGTTATATTCTACAGCATTGTAGGTTCTTCATCTGAAAATCAATTGAAGTTTGTAATGCAGTTTGTACGTAAAAGGCTTCTTTTACCAGTAAATTAACCTTCTTGGAATTTCTCTGAACAGATTAGTATTATATTTCGATGGAATCTTCGTTACATCGTGTTTATCAGAGTACTTTGGTACATCTTCGTACGCATAACTTGCGTTGCTAACTCGTGCGCTGTTAATAGCGTTCTGTTTGTTACTGCATACGAAATTAAGTTCATCGAATCGGGGTCGTTAATGGTTTTAGGGGACCATCAGTGTTTCGAAAATTAATAGGAGAAGGAATGAACCTCAATTTGCCGACCCGATAATCGTGATAAAATAGCTGTTAAATTAGCTTCATGAACGTGAAAAGGAGAATTGGTTGGTAACGGAATGAGGTCAAAAGCGATAAATTCTATTCCACATTCCTGACTTGTTTCATTGTGAAGAATCGCTCGCTTTTATAATACATCACGATTTACGACGCTTTCTGTGATAATATTTCATTCTTCCATCGTTTCATTAGGGTTGTGTGAGCATTAAAAAATTTCGAGTGCCCGTACAAAGCTACTTTGTCTTCGTGCAGAAACATGCAGGGATATTAATTTTGAAATGAACGTAGCATTTTGATAGTATTGTGTATTACCATCGATATAAAATTTTCTGAGGAATTTCGATGCCCCAAATAAATCCTTCGAAATTGAAGAATTCTGTGATAGTTTCTGAAACTCGATGGCTGAAGACTGAACGCCGCAAATACTCGTTTCGTGGATGTTGTACAAATGCACAATGATCGATGGCTTTTGGAAAACAAATGGCACTTTTCAAATATACACGGTTTATTTTTTTATTTTTGTGGCTTCGTATTACACGAAAGCACGCTTTGCATATAAATTACAAAACCAATTTATCGGAACAGTACATTCATATAATATGGATTTGAAACATAAAGTAATTTTTACAAAGTACATTGTTCGAAAATTAAACACGAACGTATAAGAAGTACAAACGAAAAAGCAAATAAATAATATCCAATTCCGTATCCTGATATCATTTATGCGTATCGCCGTACAACCAAGATCGTGCGTTGTTATAGAAGGACAAAAGAAGGTACATTAAACATATATAAATACGTTTTTAACTCGTTGTAAACTGTACAATTGTTTTGCTCGCATTTGTGTATATATACATACATTTGCATCGAAGAACGAACTCTTTGCACTCCGAAGATGCGATTAAATATACACGTTGTTTGCTGTCGTTCTATAAATAAAATAAAATAATTCTTACTAGCTTCGCTATGTATAATATAATAACATTATCTTTACACTTTAATAAATCGTACTTCAATGTTAGGCAAAACTAAAAGCACACAACGATGTCAAACATACGGTATGCTGTTATGTTAATAATCGTAATTAAATCCTAACAACAATTCAGAAAAGAAACAAGGGCTAAGCAGTTTTTACCTTCGTTCAGTGAACACTACAGGTCCTCTAACAGAGTTCTGATCCTCTTCCTCAACACCTTTGCGTTCACACACCAACTCTGTTAGAATAGAGCAGTTCAGTTTTGGGTTTGCTTATAACGTAACTTGAAGAGTATAAATGTTTAAATCACACGTTTGATGGAAAAAGAATATAACGAAGGGGTCGAATTGCACAGAGACAGTTTAGTGGATCCACCTAAAAACGATACCACAGATATACACAGAGTAGAACAGTAAATTCTCGTTATAAGCTCACTTCGACTACGCGTTGTAAGCTCGTCGCTTTTCCCACCATTTCTTCGAACCTTTCAGTCGCTCAACACTCTCATCGGCGGCTCCAAATAATCGACGCTACGCGTTGTAAGCTCGTCGCCGGCCCGGAGCCTGGAGCCTATAACGAGAATTTACTGTAATCGCAAATTTAAGCAGATTAACACAATCTAGTCATTCTTCGATATAAATAAATGGCTCCTTAATTCTAACAGAGTTTTCTTGCAGGCTAACCCCTTCGCCCTGTATTTCGGAGCCCCCTCATTAATTTTACGCCCCCAACATTCTCCAACTATTCCCGCAACACCCCTTCGACATTGCTCCCTAAATTCGTAGCGCAAAAGCGTCAAGTGCTATACACGTGAATAACACGGCAGGCGTGTGTCGGCACAGCCATACATCTACGCGTAGCGTCCATAAAAAAGGAAAGAAGGAAAACCAATACAAGTTCAACCGGAACGTATGGAGCCGCGGCAACCCGAGAATACGCTTGGAAATCAAATTTCATCGTTACCGGAGCCAATTCACCGCGGAACCCAGTGAAACGCAACGAGTTTTCTGTCGAACCCGATTCGATATGCAACAAAGACGATCGAACGCGAAACCTCTCCGCGATAGGGCGGCGAGAGGGTGGGGCGGGAGGGGTAAGGCACCCCCCGAATACTTTGCAGAAGGAAAGCCTGAAAATTCGATGTCGCACGATCGGGGGCCGCGGCGCGGCCGTTTCCGCAGGGATGAAGATATCTCCGCTGGAATCCGTCGTGGAAAAGTGGATGCACCGAATCGCTGGGGGTTGTTGTAAGCACGCGGACGTGTGGACCGTCGCCGGGTAACCGCGAGCATGTGCAAATTTACACAGAGGACCCCGGAGGAAGACCTATTACGTTCCTTTCCGCATGGCTTGGACGTTCCGCACCGCCCCCCAGTACGCGCCCGTACGTTTGCATGTGCCCGGGAGAGCGTTGCGCAAAGAAATGGATTCACGTGTAAACCCGACGCGGTCCGTACGCTGAAAAGACAGGTGGAAAAATACGGGGAAAGGAGGAGGCGGCCTGGAACAAAGCGAGAGCTGGAATTCAATTGCGCTGAGAACGGTGCCCATAAGGGTTCCTCTCGCCCTGGGGAGGGCTCCGTGCACGGGGGCTAATGATTCGAATCGCTTCGACGACGTGCCCGGTCGACGTCGGTGATTGTCAATGTTGAGAGCTGGGGGTGTAGTCGGGCTCGCTTCTTATGAATGTAACGGGGGCAGTTAGGCGACACGAAAATTCAGAAAATTATTCAACTTTGAGCGCGAGTAGGGTAGTTCATTTTGTAATAGAAACCTATTTTTTGTTGGTGCCATAGTCCGGTCACCATGGGGGCGAAATTGCCTCTTGAAAAAAACTGTATTTCTATGAAAATAATTATCGAAATATCCATAATTTTCAAATTACCCTAATCACCAATCTTTAATTCGATCATTATTTTCATGCAGTTTTGTAGATATAAAATAAAATTTTTAGTTAAACGATTTTATTTAAGTGCACCAGAAAGTAAAAAATAATTATTTTCTTGGACTAAAATTACGATGATGTTTTTTGACTTAAAATATAATCGTGGGGCAGGATATTTCACAAGATATTCATTTCGAAGCTTGATTCTGTATTAAGTTGATTCATATCCTGTTATGAAATATCCTTCCTTCATGATTTTATTTAAAGTGACAAAACACCATCGTAATTGTAGGAAAATAATTTTTAGTGCATTTTTGAACAGGTTAAATAAAATCGTTTAAGTTGAAAAAGTTTTTTATATAGTTTTTTTATTGTTTACTTTTTAGTATTTGAGTTTTGACGCTAAAGAACTTGAAAAATGGACGTGACGGATGATTTCTCGGTAAATTTTGTATTTCAGGAAGTTCCTACTATTAGGCAACGCATCGACTTTTTGTCGTTTTCGAGAAGAACGCGAGAGTATAATTTCAAGTCGATTGAATCTGTGGTTATGGGTTAAAATTGTAGGGTGTGCAATTTTCCCACCGAGTTTCACTGAGATTTTTTAAAAAAATTTTGTATTGTTATCATAACTACGTAAATTGGTGGAACCGGGTTAAAATTGAGTTACAAGATTTGAACCAAACGAACAGAGGAGTGAAGCTAAATAAAATTGTTTAAAAAGATGCAACTTTTGTTTGCACCTTTCTTCGATTTCTCTCACCGTTTTTTTCCAAGGGGCGATTTCACCCCCTAAAATCGCACTGTGGCACCGACAAAAAATAGTGTATATATAATACTCAATAACACTCCGATTTTTCGGGTTGACAACACCCCTCGTAAGAATCCAGTTAAATACTAGACAAAATTTTGCATTCCCTTCGAAGTACGACTGCGGAATTTTCCCAATACAGCTGGCGATGCTCCTCTACTTCTTCAACCCTTTAACTCCCACCGTTGCACCGGTGCAATCGCCAGTTTATATTTAACATTTCTTAGCAACCATCCGTAGTTTTCCCGATGGTAAAGCAGATTTAAATGTTTTCGGTTTAGAAAAACAAACATTCCCTTCAAAAATGAATCGCGGATTATTATAAAAAGAAATAAAAAAAAAATCGATATTCTCCATTTCGAAATAAAAAACACAACATATATATCATTCCCTCAATTTCAAAATAACGATTCAAGGGTCTGAGCGTTAAAGGGTTAAATGATACAGTCCAAACCCCAAATTCTCTACTTTTCCAAATCCCTCGCTTTTACGCACATATTTCAAAATTCCCCGATACGTTTGAATCCGAGGAATGCTCGAAGAGATTCGAATCTCCGCGCGATTAAATTGCTCGATAGTTCCCCAGGAGCCAGCCGAGTCGTTTACGGCGACGCGAGGGAGGAAGGGGAGTAGGCTCGGATGGAAGGCGGAGGAAAGAAGGTGTTTGGGGGTGGTGTACTTCGCAAGCAATATAAATTCATTCTATTATACGGGGCGCACTTGAGACCTGTCTGTAACACGCGGCGGCTCGATGAATTACAAATGTAACACGCCGGCAAAGTGTGGCGTTAAATTTCCATAGGCAGGTACTTAACTCGAGTACCGGGCGGAGTCCTGCAGCCGTCTGGGCTCGTTCGACTCCGCTATTTCGTTATCGGGACACGGTTACGTGCTCGTTGCCGCGAGACGGCGTTGAAACGCGGTGGATTTACGATCGCGAGAAGAAAGAGAAACTGGCTGACGGGCAAATAGGCCGAAAGTTTGCGGGGGAACAGCAGCGCGGGGCGGCGCGCGCGCGCGCCTCGGGTCACTGATTTGGCACGGAACTCGCGTGCAGCTAGTACACACCGCGTATTAATAATGCATTAATCGCACGCGGCGGGCTGCTCGAAATTTCGCGGTTAAATGGAGCTGAAAGTTTCGAGTCATCACTGCGACGAAGAATGGCACTGGAATAATTATGGATTGATATAGGTAACGCGGGGAGCTTGGCAATTATTGGCAAACGATATTGCGAATCGTTGAGCTCGATTTCGAAAGGGATAGATGCGCATCGTCGTGTCGGTGCAGACAGATCAAGGCTGCTTAAGCTCGGCACAGATGCCCGCGCAGCGTTCGGAACGTTGAAGTTTCTTAAGCTGCATGAACGTCCTTGATTCGGCGAACTCAATTCCGTGCGCCTTAATAA
The DNA here is from genome assembly GCA_946251845.1 of Andrena fulva. Classification (NCBI taxonomy): domain Eukaryota; kingdom Metazoa; phylum Arthropoda; class Insecta; order Hymenoptera; family Andrenidae; genus Andrena; species Andrena fulva. The sequence goes on along the minus strand of OX276329.1, from coordinate 49,762,688 downwards.
GGGAAACACGTTCATCAGTTTATCAGTTAACGAAGTAAGTTAGCACACGTGTGTGTGCTAAATTACTTTGATAAACACGGTGTAACGTGCGTTGCATCGGAACCCCGGTGGTAGTCTGCGTGGAGAGCCATCGAAGCTGCCTTGTCGATGCGCGCACACTCAACGAATTTGGAAATCGATTTTCTTGAGAATCTGGACCCGCACGGGCAAAGTGTTCCCTAAGCTTTCGACAGATTCGCGAGTAGAGAATCACACTCTCCTTGGTTCCAATATCAATTGAGGAGTGCTTTTTCAAAAGGGCACATTTCTACGTAGAAACGATTTTCAATAATCGCGAAAAAATGTGGTAGGTATCCATCTTTTTTTTATTCATACCGACATGTTTGATAACGACAATGTTTTAATAGTTATTTAAAAAAAAGTTTGGAAATAACCCTTGAAAATAAATTTTCAAAATATATTATAATGTTTATGGTTACTTCCGTTTTGTTTCAGACTAAAAAATTGTTTCACTATGGCATTGGACAAACTTGGAAATAAGACCTTTTGCATGAAACATGTATTTTATCTTCAATTTTTCAAAAAGGAATTAAATCTATTTAGTGGTGTTTTGTGACACTGAGGGATGAAATTCAACATTATTAAGGCGATGCCGTCCAAATTTACTTCAATACCAAAAATGGAAATATGCCCTTTTAAAAAATCACTCCTTAATTGCACTATGCTCTGCAACAGTCGTCGTTAGAAATTGTAAAAATCGTGTCTTTTTGCTTGCGAGATTTTATCCTTGAGGGTGAATGCAAAATGTGGTCAAGTATACTCAGCATCTAAATTGGAATAGCAATAGCCCATGTCTGCTGCATGAGTCGAAGAATTTCAAATTTATTTGTTCTAAATAAATAAATGAAAAAAATTTCTATTTTACAATTAAGTTCTAATAAAATTGATAACTCGTCAGTCGCAAATTATTATTCTTTGCTGCAAGCTTTCGAAATAACCCTTACAATATTAACCGACTGATCACGATTTTCGATGCTTCCAGTGTACAGCAAAGTGTACAGGTCAGACTTTCATCGTTTTCTATATTAAATCCCGTTTGAATCATCGATGCAGGCCATGCTGCAGCAACCAATAACTTCAGACAAAATGGCGCCGTACGTCTCCCGGTTGTACATATTATCTTGCGCGGAGGAAATAAGGGAACCAATAATATTATGTAGGTTCGGAGCGAATAAAATGGAAAGATTTTCCATCGCCGTGCTTTGTCACGTAAGAGCGGGCAATTGATCTGGGAGAAATGAAAGGTTCCTGGCACAATCGACAACGCGCAGCTAATTCGTAACTGTTCCATGGTGGTCGTTCGTGGAATAAAAGCAGACACCGCTTGCTCCAGCGAGCACGTAACAATGTACGGTGATTGATTTCCGAAATTCACCGGTGTAACTACTATTTCCGCGTTTCAAGGTACTAATTTTTCTGCTCCTCTGTTCTCCCTTCAGTTTCCAACAGTATTTATAGTAATATAGTATTAGCAAGGCTTGACCAAGAATTTACTAATGATATATCAGTAGAATTTTCCTATTGAACTTTGTGTTGAATAGAATTGTTATTAATAATCGTGCGTGCGTGGAAAGTTCTTACAAATCGGAATCATTTTTGCTTAAACAGTTTCTTTAAATAACGCGCCTGTGAAGAGTTGCAGAGAGATAAGTCCAGGCGTTTAAGTAACGCTGCGCGTCTGACCATATACTGACCCTATTCCCCTGCGCGCGGTGCCTCCGCTAGTATCTAGTGGTGTACGTCAATTATATCTTCTTATATTCCTCTGTAGGACGTATTTAAGCGACTAATACGTGCTTATAATATTAAACTTTCCAATTACACAGGCATAGCTACGAATAAAAAACAATTTACATATCTGTTTCTTAAAACATTGTACAGCGCTTGAAACTAAAAATTGCCCCACAAAAATAAAGCAGAATTGCCAACGTTTGAAATCAGACTTTTCTGCCAGGTACTAGCGAAATAGCAATCTTACCTTTAACAATACATGGATAGACTATTTGTTCACTCGTCGAATCACCAGCCAGCCACAGAGTCAAACAAACTACTCAAGGATCTTACGCGGCGTACACACGGTTTTCCATTACAGGAACGCGCGCGGCGCACTTTAATCGAGGGTAGCTTTACCCGCGCGACTTTTTTCTCGCGTAAACAGCCCGAGCAAACGTTTGCACGACGCAGTATCAATTCGCCGCGAGTCGGTCGTTGCGTTCGCGATGGGAAGTATCTTCGGGGTCGTTTCCGAGAGGATCGGTCGTTGCAGAAGGGGCATAAAGTAGCCGGAGTCCATTACTCTGTCTCAGTAAATCGGCATCCGGCGCAAAGATCGTGCGCGACCTAATTCCGGTCGTCTTTCTTGCAGCTAATGCGGTGCTTTGTAGAAAATAATGCCCATGAAACGCGCCCTTGAACACGGGAAACACTTCCAAAAGCCGTATAAAACGGCTTCGTACGGAATGCGTTTCTGATGTTTTCGCCGGGAAACTGCAGCTCGAGATTCACTCCGTGTTATCTTGTACCATTGTTCAGGAATGGAGCGGGAGGGTGGGAGCGTTTTGGAACTGTTGGGAAATTTTCCTTTCAACCGTAATTCTTTGCTGTAGTGCGAGCTGCTGAGTCGTTTCATTATGCGCGTCACTTAGATGGCTGCGTTTTGTTCTAACTGCACCCAAGTCTTCTGACAATGAGATACATGTAAGTAGTTCTTGAAGCAACGCCCTGACTCCTGATTTTATGTGAGAATTGTGGAGGGTTGTTTTTTCCCTACTTTTCACATAAAACGTAACTGACAAAGGAAGATCCCCAACCCGGAAATTCAAAAAAATTATGAAACTTTGGGGGATATGTAGAGGGTATATAGATATGTATTACGCAATTTTTTTGCTGTCCAAATTCACTCTAAGTTTCAAGGGGGTGAAATTGACCCCCGAAAATTCGACTATTTTCTGATTTTGGATTATAACTCGCGAACGTTGAGTAGTGTAAATTGCCAAATGATAGTTGTAATTAAAAGAAGTAACTTTTGTCTGAAACTTTTTTTCCATCTCTTATAGTTTGCTAGTTATAACACAAAATCGGAAAATACCCGGATTTTCAAGGGGTCAATTTCATCCACTTAGAGCAAATTTGGGCAGCAGAAAAAAATTTCGTTATACATACCTATTAATTCCGAACACAAATTAGTTCCGCCCAGTGGCGGATTTAATTAAGCAGCCACCCAGGATTCCAACTTCAAAAAAAAAAATTATGCTTTTATCCAAACACTATATTTTCTTTGTTTCCTATCATTTTCGTACCCAGCGCTCGTAGATTCATTTGTAAATTCGTAAGAGTGTTCCAGAACGTTAGCCACCTGGGCCATTTTCTTCAAATCCGCCACTGATCCCGAGATCAAGTCTTTTCGCCGTCTAAAACCTCGCTGTGACGTTCGTGTTGCCTCTATCAGCCCCCACGCACGACTCCCATGTTTCCCATTTACTGTTCCGAGTGGAAGGTGTCTGATCCTGTCTCCACAGACGACACAGGTTTCCGAAGCTAGCTACCGCGGAGGCGGCTGGAAGCTAGTGTCGAGGTAAGACAAAAATGTCGCTTCCGGGGCGTCCATGCGAGAAAGAGGCTGAACGCGACAGTTATTCCCGTTGGAAACATCCCGGTGAAAACGGGGGAGGCAGCGATGCGTGTCGCGCGAACGACTCGCGCGTGTCTAACACACGACGCGCAAACTGAACGTATCAGCCGATGTCGTTGAAGATGTTTAGAGTGGTGGGTCGGAGCATCGGAGGCTTTTGCGGTTTTCCTGGCGCAGCCCGGTAGCCCGAGTCAAAGAAGAGGATTCGTGGGATCGAGGTACACAGTAGCCGCGAGTAGCCGTATGCTGGATGGGCGGATGGACATTAAGCGCGGCCCGGAACAAAGTTTATCTTGAACCAGCCAAGCCAGACAAAGTCGTTTCGCGCCAACAACCGCGCGTACTGCTTGGAGGGTGGCGCCGCCACGCTCGGCCCTTCGCAGCTGTGACGTTGGCAAACTGTAGGGAAGGTGGCGGTGGTGAGGTAAGAGAAAGGAGCAACGGCGGGACAAACGGAACGGTGAAAAATAGATGGGTAAATAGGCAGAGGAGGATGAAGGGTCGCGGCGAGGGAGATATCCGCGAGAGAGATAGAGGGTCGCAGGGGATAAGTGGTGGAAGCGGTGGAAGTGGTTGAAGAGGCGAGAGGACACAGGGGAAGCGGTGGTAATTGTTATGGCGACGACGTTTCAGCTAACTGAAAGGTCGTTTCCTTTGTCGCGTTTGTGTGCGAGAAACGGGGGGGGGGGGGGGGGGAGGGGGGCCGTTCCGGCGCGTAGGGGCGCACGTAAATGCGCGGCGACTAATAGTGGTGTAGGTGCAACTGCAGCAGGATATACAATCATCCGGGGAAGCTCGGAGAGTACACGGTATCCCCGAGGTGGTGTACCTGCACCACCATGGTATTCGTCGTTCAAACTTTGGGCTCGCAGACGTCGGACTTCCTTCCGAGACTTTGGCAGCTTCGACGTGTCTAGAGAGTACACGGATCTTGACTCGAATTGCTTCTGGCCTTTGCCTGTCGCGCCCTCGACTTTCGGGGGGTATCAGTTTTACGCGGGGCCGTCTGGCGAATCGCCGCCCGACCGGCAGCAGCCCCGATTCCTCTTGATGAAGCAAGCAAGAAAACGTGCAACGAGCTTTGTTCGCCGGGAATGCTGGTTCGCGGGTAGAACGATTCTGAACGGCAAGCCATTGCGCGTGCTCACGTTTGCTGAGTAGATGCGGCTCGCTGCCGGAAACTGTACTATTGTAGCCTCGGAAGGCTGCGATTTCACTGGGAACACCTTTTGCTCCTTGCTTAAGCCTGGATAGTAGAGTGTTTGGGTATTTAATAGTCACGTAACGAGGTATTAAACTTAACTTGGCAAGCTACGGTGTTCTGCTTGACGTTCTCGACAAACTTATAAATATTTGTGACAAGTCACTGTGACATTGTTTTAAGAATTATGATACGTTCGCTCGTGTTTCAGCAAACTAGGGTAAGTCCGGTAGAGATGGACCGCCGGGAGAGGCGGATCAGTTAAGCATTTTTCAAACTATCTGTCAAATGCGTCATATGTCAGTGTTCCTTTGTTACAATGATTGTGTCGAAGTGGTCCAACTCACCCGTAGTAGCAAGGGAGAGATGGACATTACATGTTTGCTACACGAACTGATAGGTCTAATATTCAGTACTTTTAAAATCTTCAAGTTTGAGATGATTTTAAAAACGTGGTCCATCTCTACCGGAATTGCCCTAGTAACAGTTCCACTGCTCAAAATTTCACCCGAAAGCAACATTGACGCTCGCAACAACTCGTTCCCCGCTCTTTCCTTACTCTTCCACGGAGGAGCATCTGTATGCGGGTCACGCTGGGATCCACCCGGAACCCAGCGCGGTAGTGTGTATACCTGTAATCTCCACGGACCCGGCGATACGGTGGTAGATGAAAGACAGAATTGCACAAATGAGAAGGGAATTTACGAAATGAAGCGCGCCGCTAGGAGCGCCCGCTCGCCGCCGGTTAATATAAAAAGTAGCATTTGCCGGATGAATTCCATTTGCAAGTGCTCGGCTGAAACTCACCCGCCCGTAACAAAATAAGCACTTGTTCGTTGTACGGTCCACTGCGAAGCTATCCTTCATCGGCCCGCTGCGCGGCGCTCATAAAGTCGCGGAAGAATGCCTGCGAACTGGCGCGTAGAAAGGAGGAGAGGCTCCTGCCCCTCGAGGACCTTTTAACGTCCAGGTCGGCATCAATTTCGCGGCACTTTTAGCTGTCCCCGTCCTTTGATTCCCACAAAGCGGCCCGAAATTTACATTCCCCCCGGCGCAATTCGTCTTGTTTGACACCGCGCACGTATAGCTTTAGCTGTCGTCAATACACCTGCTCGCGGGGTGGGCATGAAACTCGCAGGATGCCGGCTTCCCTTTTTACGTCGACGTTCCACGTAAACGCTCGCGGAGTTTGCCAAGTATCGTCCAGTCGCGTGTGTTGGGAGGTAAAAAGGAGCCACGGGTACCGCAACAGAATAATACGAACCGTTTCTCTATCCGTGGCGGCGAAACATGCGGCACGTGGCCGTTTTATAGACGCACGATATATCCTTCGGCGGGTTTACAGTTCTCCTAATAAAAGGATGGGGGGGGGGGGGGGGGGGAAGAGGGTGGCTGGAAGGGAGCGAGAAATGTGTATATCTGTGCCTCTATTTCCTAGCCTCGAACTTCCTCCCTCGCTTGCCGTACGATGTATCGATCTCTCATCTCCCAGCTGGGTGTATTTACCGTAAACTTCCTGTATTCCGCGAAACGTTTGAGCGTACTAGAAGCTTGATTGTTGACACAATTCATACGCCGGCGAGTAGGAAAATATTGGAGAAAACACGTGTCGGGTGAGGCGCAAAGGAAATAACCTCGTTCCCTGGCGAAAATACTTCTTAAGCCTTGTTTCCTCGATGCATCTCGCGCGACCGCTCGCGCGGCTCTGTATAATCGGTGAACGCGACTTAATACAAACTTCTCGATAACAGTTACAACTAAACTTACGCTCGTTCCTTTGATTCCATTTTCCTACGTCTAGTGTTGAACGTTTATATAGGGTTTCGTTTGCCTAACGTTATTACTCGACATGTATGTCCATCGCCGTCGCGCCGAATGAAGGGAAACGGAAGGTAACGTACTCTAGAAAAAATTGTACGAAACTCGCGAGCCCGTACAGCGTTTGCTAGGAAACATCCTGCTCTACTGCTAGCCTTGGGATGGTGATTAAAAAATGACGTTCGTAATGTACAAGCGTACCCTACCTCCCAAACTGAAGCACTAGTCCTGGTGTCTATGAACGCGCAAACCCTTTGTCCTTTGAACACTCTAGAGCGGATCGTCGTGCCGAATTCCAAGCGGCCGGTTCTGAAGAAAGAACTCGAAGCAACAGCGCAACGAAATCCGCTGTACCTTGCGAACAGAGAGTTCACCGGGAGTCTGCCTTCAGTTTCGGGACGTAGAACACATCAACTCTCATCACCCTGCGTATCAGGTGAGATCGCCCCTGGTAACGAGCCAAGTTAAAACTAACGCTCCTCGGTTCCTCGGCGAGGAATCCTCGCACACCTATCGGCTATTACACGTCTCCCAAAAGGAACCCTCCTCCGCGGTCGCGACGGATGAGTAAGTACGCGCTGGTTTCTCGCGGATACCTTGTCCCGCAGGTATTCTCCCGCGGCCGGAAGCATCGTTGCAAGCGATCGGCGTTCCTCGACTACGCAATGGGGCACGAAGACGAGGGGAGAAGAGTAGTCCGGAGCGCGCCTCTTGACTAGCCTGCTACGCATCGAGATCGCAGGGATCGATCCTCGGTCCTTCACCTGGCCCCACGAACAATGGCGCCGAATAAAGGGGGGGAGGGGCGCAGAGGGCGCCACGATACGCATCTTTGCAGAGTATCACGACAGGACATTGGGAGGCGTCCCCACGCCCAGGGACGAGGGACGCGTGCTAAAGTGGAACTTTGCATTCCTCGATCGAGCTCTCTCTCTCTCCGTCTCGCCCGCTACGTTCCTCCAGCGATCGTCAATGGGACCGAAAGAGAATCTGCGGCAGGTCACGGTGATCCTTTGAGGCGGGAAACGCGCGCGGGCTTGGCGCGCGCAGGTCGATACCACTTCAAAGCCGGACCCCCACCTGGCCCGTCCTCAAGCTGATCAGCCGTTCGTTCGTTACTTACCAGACGCGAGATCGCTTGAGCATTGCGACGCGACAATCGAACGCTATTAATTGGCCGCGCCTCGGGGGGCTCGGCCCGCGTTCCTCGGACCCCCCGAGCGTCGGTGTACCCCGCGCCTCGATCGGGGGCGCAGCGATCCAGGGTGATGACGAGTGCGGCGGCGTTCGCGATCGTCGCGCGAACTAACTGAACCCAATACGCTAAAAAACACGTAATACCGATCGAACAATATCGTTATTGGCCTTCCCCGCCTGCGGTCCTGCTGCCCCTCGAACTGCCCCCTTTCCCCTTCCTCCTGCCTCTCCCTTTGACTAGTGCGCTGTTTATCGTGCGACGCCCATGAACTCCCCTTCCGTGGCCTCAGGCGTGCCATGACTATCTCAGAAGCAGCTGGAGCATGCACAGCATCAGCATCGTCAAACAGGCGGCCGTGGAGGCCTCGCTGCCGTTCTCGGAGGTCACTGTAACACACACGGGTTACGTACGATATTATTATGTTGCCCTGTCGACGGGGATGGGATTGGTACGTCTACAGGGTGGGCCGCGTGGAGCGAGTTATTTGCTCTGGGGGCTGGCAAAGACGGGGGCGAAAAGACTTTTCTCCCGGGGAGCGGCTCTCGTGAGATATGTTGCTGGACAATTTCTTTGGGGATGGTCTCTGTGTTTTTTAAAGATAAATAACTTCTGCTCCCTGTTTTGCATGGTTATGGAAATTGGATGTAAAGGTTGGGTAAGAGAATGCAATTGGAGTTATAAATATATGGGTACGAAAATAGTGTCGTAAATAATAATCGGCGAGGGGAACTACTTGGTTCTCGTTGTGCCTGTAGTAAATTGATAATTACTTCCAAATCCACTTATGTATTTATAAAGATTTAGTAAAATTACTTTTAACTCGGTGTATTCCTACTCGTTTCGATGTGTTCTTTTGTTTAAGTTTGTGAAATTTCCTATTTGAGGACCTTGCAGCGAGACGGGTGCACCTCCACTTTTGACAGTTTTTGAATTATGGCGTGTAATCTATGTAAACAAAATTCCACATCGATTGGTGTTCGTTTGATGCAAATCCGATAACAAATGAACGATTTATTGCGAATTTTGAATCTGACCCCATTACTGTTTTGCGAAATGCGAATGCGTCAGATTTGAAAAATTTGCCAAAAATAGAAATAACTTATCGACTCAATAACTACTAAATCAATGCAATAATTTTATAAACAGGTTTTTCTAATTTACTTGTTTATAAAGATGGAGCTGCAAGGTCTTCATTTATCATAAATGTTCGATCGGGTAATAGAATCACTGATGGTGCACAGAATATGGTAGGTTTTAGTAAATTCCGGTTGCAACAAAATATGTGGCAATTAGCTGAATGCATTATATAATGATAACATAGTAGGTACTGTTACAAGCATTGCTAAGGTTTCCACGTTTCCACGCAGCTCTACTCGTCAATTGTGATACACATGATCTATAAATCGAATTACTCGCAGCAAAGGGATTCGTTCCGTGGAACACTGAACCGCCACTGCCAAGCTACACGCTAATACGAGAGTAACGCGTATATATTGAGCAGATTTGAAACTTGATATATAGATATCTCGCTACTGATAGGCGTAGCAATGATATAATTGGCTAATTTTAATCCCCATAGTGCATGCTGCGTATTATCGACTGCAAATACGATGCATAGGAAAACCACATATCTGGCGTGCTCGCGATACCAGCAGACGCTACATCGATGCGGAAGATACAGGTTTAAAGTATCACCGTATCAAGATATAAAAGACATAGGGTAAAGGACCCAATTACTGACACCTAACCAATTACTGTCACCTTAAGCTACTTTACTTAAAATAAGGAATAAATAAACGTTGTAAAGTCAGACAAAAAAAGAATGATGTAATTCAACCTATAATCTATACTATAGATTATATACTATAGTTTATTTAGTCGTTATTTTAAGTAAAATAGCTTAAGGTGACAGTAATTGGTTAGGTGTCAGTAATTGGGTCCTTTACCCTATCAAGATAAAAGCTTTAACCACACGGCTTGGATGAATTTCAGTAATAAAGTAATTAATACTACATCCTTCATATTCTAGAAATAAATTCACGGTTCTCCCTGGTTATTCTTGTGAGCCCTGGCATTGTTACATTTAAGGAATCGAAAATTGTCGAGCTAGGTATTGCATGTTTGTTAATGGCAATTAGAAATGGCTGCCGGAATTTAGCATAACAAGAATAACTTCTATATTGTAATGAACAGCCTTCTGTTTAAAGATGAGTGAGTGGTGTTTAATTTCTCTTTAGATTGGTATCTGTCACTCAGCTTATTCTCTATTTCAAAGTTTAAGTTTAAGTTTCTCATCGAATGATTTAGACCTAAAGATATTCGTAACCCACTAAATACTAAATGCGTCGTAACTCTCCGAAGACTGAAACCTTTCAAGATACAGTAAATTCTCGTTATAAGCTCATTTCCACTATGCGTTGTATGCTCAGTCGCTATCTCCTTGGAATCCCATTTCTTGGAATCCTTCAGTCGAGAGTGAGAGAACGGGTTCTCTCTTGCAAACTGATTTGCAACTATAGGGGACGGTAGAAGAAGTCTGGTAAACATGTTTCCCCCCACATTGAGGGCCATTCTCCAGCTTGGCCCTCCGCGTCTCGCGTCAGGGTATGTTAATAGAGACAACAGATCATCCGAAGGCGATTTCCCTCGGATCCTTGTTTTTCCGTCATCTGTCCCCGGTAATGAGATTAAACCGTGGCGGAATACTGAGACCTAATAAAATCCCCTGGCGGAGTGGAAAGTCTCGCCGAGGGGACACCATTAAACGGGGCGCCAATAGATTTTCCTCCTTCGCGCTTTGTTCCTTCAGCCGAGGGAAAAGTCAATTTCGTAAAAACAATTCTGTCGACCACGGGCCAGGGAGTAATACGTACGAATCAACGGACCCGCCAACAGCCTGCGAAAGACCTGGTGTGAACGAAATGAAATTACTACGGACGCGGAACCGAACGAATTCCTGTAACGTCGGCGGCGGGGAGGGTTTGATGGAAAAGAGACCAAAAGGATCGAGCCCGACGGCTTTCGAATTAGCAGAGGGCCACGCTCGTTTTCGACATATCAATTCTCCCGCGCTCGTTCTAGACATCTCTTTGCCCAAAGTGCTCCAGAAACGCGAATCTATTTCCTTTAAAGTTAGAAGTCTACGACGAACGGATAGACAAACTTCGGGAACGCATTCTGCTCAGGTGAGGGGTGGAAATGGGTCATAATATCCTTCGATACATTCTTAGCACGACATCCGTTACCATCTTGGCTCAGTCCGTGTGTAGTGGAGATCAATTCGCGTTCAATTCGTGTCTCATTTAATTGTGTTTAGTCTTAGATTTAATTATATAATGGTTAGTGCAGCTACATTGCAGTCTCGTCTTTTACTTTAATTTGTAGTATATTACTGAAGTTACATGTATTTTTCTAATGAGTAATAAAGACGAATAATAATAATAATAATAATAATAATTCTTGTAGAATTTTCTTATTTCTTTTCTTTTTTCACTTATAAATGTAGAGATATTTATTAGTGGGGAGATTTGGCTCGATATTTGTCATACTTTTTGGGGTGTAAGTGGAGTACATTACTAAAGCTTGACCACTTATTTCTGAACTATCTAGTACACTAGAGTATTACTATAAAAATTAGACTCTATCAGACATTTATTTTCAAAACATAAAAATCACCCATACAAGTGACATTCGAAACAGAAGCTGGAGAGTATTACAGAGTTTATTAAAACGCTCAAAGTTCACAAATTAATTTGATTTTTGGAATGAACAAAAGCTATTTCACAAATTTCATTCTGGCTTCATATAGGAAGCAGGCTACAAAAAATATAAAGCTTACGCCTCAAATGACTACAAACATATTCAATTTGGTGTTTCAGATAACGCAGAGGAAAATTCGCTTCTGATTCCACGTGGAATGTTATTGTACCATTTTCCCGCTTTTCAGCGTCAATAAAAAGCTATATTTATACTAATTTTTTTAGAGAGACATGGAATGTATCGAATTACATATATCAAGTATATTAAACAGAGGCTCTGTCAATGATAAATTTCAGAACAACCGTGAAAACTCTCGGCGCGATGCATGGAAATGTGATATACGTGTAGAAATAACCTGCAACGTCGCTCTATGGGTTTCCAGTAAAGAGCTTCCCAGCGGAATTCAAGTGACCGTGCATTCTGAGGAGACCACGAGGCTTAAGCTGCAGGGAAATCCAGAGAGTTCTTGATATAAAAACTCTCCAGACAACTTCATGAGCCGGCATTCTAAAGTTCGTGACACGAGTCCTCGAAAGTTTTACAGAAACGATTTGCTCGGAATATGGGGTAAAAGATGTTGTTATTGTTGCGCGTGTGCGCCGCGCCGCCCCTCGTGGCAGAGGTGTTCCGAGACGCGGAACTTACGAAAAAGCTGGCGTTAGTCGGCGGTGTTAAATGCATAACTTTGCAAATTACACAGGATTAAGCCAGATACTAGGTCCCCGGAATGGGCCAGACTCATAATTTTATACATTGCTGTGCTACAGTGCCACGTCAAACACCCGTTATCTTGTTTTGCATTCACTTTGCACTTTCCCTTTTGGGATAGACCTTGTCCGCTTTCATTAGGGGGCTACATCGGTTGCTGATGGATCAAGAGACACGGTAGTGTCTCGCGCCAAGTATATATAGGTATATGCGCAGCGCGAGACACTCTGTGGCTATATTACGCCCAGACAGGGTTCTTCAAATCTGTGGGACAAATATCTCGAAAAGTTAAGATCCGATATGATAGGAACTTTTTTTATTCCGAAGAATATACTTCTATGTAGTGGAGAAACCTCTAACATATTAAAATTTTTGTTTTTTAAAGGCTTTGAAAGGACGAAAAACATAGGGAAAACGTGTTTTGAAAATTCAAGTGTCGTTATTTTGTCAGAAAATGTAATTTTTTGTCATTTTTAAAGCTATATCTACTAGGGAATTTCATGCCTTTAATAATCTGGCATTGTTTCTTATTTCAGACTAATGGTTTAGGTGCTACAAGTCCCACCGTTTTGGACGAATTTTTTGACGCCACCACTTCAACGAATCCCCAGTGCCATTTGCAATGATTAAATTACAGGAAAAAAATATACTTCTACAGTTTGAGACATCCTTAATACAATGCAAAAAGTCCCATTAAATTATCTGTGGTATTTCTCCTTTAATTAATTCCTAAGGATCACCTATTTTTATGGGCTCTAGACCGGAATATCCCTAGGATGACACTGTCCGGCGACCCCCAAAACATTTATTGTTCTCTAAAATAGACGCAAGGGTTCAAGCTTTCTCTCCCAAATTCGATTTTCTTATTGTAAACAAAAACCATATGCTGTGAATATCCTTTCTAAAGATACCTAAAGAGAAATACAAAATAATTTTCAGAAACGTTAAGTGAATTTTCAGATATTCAAATTTCAATTTGGGTCAGATCCCACAGCATCAGATACGCTCTAAAAGTGTCACAGTGTGGTTCTATAGTTAAAACGTCTCGAGCACAGATCCTTCCCTATCACACAGTGGCGAATTTAATAGGCGATGAGCAGTTGCCGCTTGGGCCCCTGCCCAGAAGGCCCCCAGGGCCCCATTCTTAAAAAAATTATGATTTTATCCAAACTATACTTTTTTCTGTACCACTACACCGAGCCAGTTTTATGTAAACTCCCTCTTCATCTTCCCGAAAAATGGGCCCCTCAGAACGTTTGCCTCTTGGGCCTTTTTCCCTAAATCCGCCACTGTTATCGCAAGGATCACCTAACACCGGTTCCATCGTCTCGAACTTAAGTAGCCCACTTAATTGTGATCAACGAGACCAATACTCCACGAATTAATACATCTACCAACCCCGTTTCGCAATAAAACCCGTCAGCCGGTCGATCTATCACGAACACATCATGCTGGGTAATACAACGCCGGGGCGCGCGCGAGAGAAACGCCCTGGATTGCCACGTCGGATACCGCCAAACGAGGGAATTCCTTCTATATATATTTTTCTTCGGCATGACCGCGTCGAGGATTTCTTCACGCTCGATCGGCCGCGCAAAAGTGATTCCCCGACGATATCGTCCTAGTCATCGGTCAAAATAATCGACGTGAAGACACTTCCGATAATCGGGGCCGCTAAGCATCGCCGATCAATCACGGGATAGTGTTCTCAGGCAGCGTGTAAGTGCACCGCGCGTCGCCACAGCCATTGAGACGCGCTCTGTGGCCTATAGAGCCGGGGATATTTCCCTATCTGGCTACACGAGGGGCTGTCCTGGATGGCTGTGTTCCACCGCGCGAGACCATGCAGCCGATAAGCGACGCGGTGTCGATGTCATCGTTTTCAACGGCGGTGGTGGACAGAGACTGGCCCCGGAGTTTCCTTCGCAAAGTAGTTGACGTACCGGCTGCAAAATGGGGCCGCGGGGGAGGGTCGGCGGGCTGAACGATCAGGCATGCGAAGGTCTGATAACGGGTGCCACTCATCGGATGGCCTGAGATGCTGGACGCGTCTATGCGCCCTCGGAATAAGCACGGGGATCCTGAGATACGTCAAGCCACCGCGCCAACTTACAATTGGCTGAACTCCTGGATGTATGCACGGCTCCTGATGGACCGAGCCGGTATGAGGATAATACGACGCGAACTGTCGACAAGGTGACCGCGGAATGGCAGCTTAAAATTTAATGATAAGATAGTTTTGTTTGGGGACGTTCCTCCTGGCGTTAATTCATGGAGATCGTTTGTGCGGATGGAGTGTTAGGTTTGACGGGTGGCTTGGGAGGAATTCACGCTATCGTGCACCCTGATGGTTCCTTGCAATGATAATCGTAGAGGGTAGGGTGTGATACTTGGGAAATCGTTGTGTACCAACGTCATTACAGTTCAAAGAGTGACCCAAGAATGAGGACTGTTTCAGCCTCTTTCTGGCCCCACGATTTAGGAACTGAATTTTGTTGCGAATGATACCTTATGATGAGACATCATTCGCCAAGAAGTGAAAATTCATTACTGCACCAGCCCATACGCTTCGATGTGCGGACTTTTATGCCAGTCCGATAATTAAAGAATTGTTCCCAGGGATTTTTCTCACTGCTAGCAACGAATTTGAACTTAGATTTTCAGCGACGTTTCAAAGACTTGCTAATATTTTCTGTCTAATAATATATACTTCTTTCAGTCACTGCAGAGGTAGGTATACAAAATCTACTTGCATCAAATTTCTAAAATATCCTCATTCATCCTCCACCCACACTGCCTAACTCGACCATACGAATGTTACATTTGGGACGCCAACGTATCCTTCATTCTTCCGAGGATTCTTCTAGTAGAAACTATCCAATATCCAATTATGTACCTTGCTCGGGAATCCTAAAAAAATCCCCAGCGCAACACTTAGAAGCCGGAGTTGCACACAGGAGGTTCACACACACTCCGGCGCGTTGCCGCCGATCAGAAAACCATTAAGGATTTATCGTACAACCCTCAAGGCCCATAGAAGGAGATTTGAAGACGCTGAAACCCTTCTGTTCCCCTTTCAGTTGGCCGTTGTACACGTGAGATCAGCGTCCAGGGATTCCAGCAGAGATTCGCGGAACCAGTGGAATGAAGGCTCGTCGTGGGGCGGTTAGGGCTCGTGAGAAAGACGGCAAGTAAGAGGAAGAGAATGGGAGGGTGAGTTTAAAGGGGGTCAAGAGAGAAGCGGGGCTCGACCAAGAGCCGAACTTTCGGAATGACGCCAAGAACCCGACGGTCGACATCTTTTACGGAGCAAGTTTCTCAACGAGACCGAGTCTTACGTAGCCCCCGATTCTATTGGAAAAGAAGATGGAGAATCTGAAGAGAGTTTCACTGTTGCTCGACGCTCAACTTCTGCGTGCACGCCCGATTTTTGCCGCGGCGAAGGCGGGCTAGAAAGGGAAGACGATCTCCCCCGTATAATATGCTGGGTCGTTGCGACTGTCTCCGAAGATGGCTGGCTTCGTTCCTTTGCGCGGTAACGTAATTTCGATTCGCTCGAGTTCCAGCCGCAACGTTTCGTTCCCGTCGTGCCGTTGCGCGTCGACTCGCGATCCGCAAGTATTCTCCCTCTTGCCGAATCTGGATGGGCAATTTGGTATTTTCCGAGGGAGAACTGTGCTTACAAGTATGAAGGAGACACAGTGTTGACAGATCGCGTATTGGGAAAATTCACAAGTAATACTTTGCATAAATATTGCAAGTTCTAAGCAGCGGAAAGGTACGTACCCTCTTTCTTTTACAAAATTTGTACAGAAAATTCTTCGATTCTACTTTCCATATTTATGCTCTGCTGTGGTCTCTTTATTGTCCAAATGATTTTAACTCGAGGACGATTTATTGAATCATATTTTGGTGAAAATGGTCCAGAATAGTGGTAGCTGGCTGTTATTAGATATGTTTTAGAGATAGGAGAAAAGTATCCTGGAAGCTATCATTTTTCTTCGAAGCATTATACCTCCTCTACAAGGCTGGCCATGTCGGTGGGCAAGTAGCCCCAGATTTTCGGCAACTACACCAGTCACAATAACGCAGTATCCGGCTACTATTGACCCACATACGTACTTTCCCTTCGTATCACGTGAGATATCTCGGTTTACCACTGCATAGTTGATTGCCTATCCCAAATAACTCTGGTTTACCGCTGCATAGCTGATTGTCTATCCCGGAACAACACAATTGTATGCCAGTCGATGGATTAAAGCAGCACAAACACGGTATCCAGCAATTTTGAGATGTGGGAGTAAGTAATTTTGCGACGACTTGGAAGCGATCCCTCAACTTGAATCATGCAAATGAGCTTCGTCTCCAGTTCCAATGTACTAGGAGCTAAAATAACTATTTATTGAATTCGTAACGAACAACTGCGGATCACAAGCGAAAATTATATTTTTCAGTGTGAGGATATGGGAAGTTGATATCACGCCATTCATGAGTTCCCTATCATTTCAAAACGTCTTCAAAATACCTATAAATCTTTCCACAAACAAAAGTAGTCACGTCACTTAAGGGGACTGGACAGTCAAATCGCTGGAAGATCAAGTATTCTTTTGCGAATTAATTACAAGGAGATGAATACAAATTGTGACCAGTAATACTTTGAGGTAATGTTTATTAATACTATGATCTGTAAAAAATGTTTTTTTTTGGTAATATATACATGTATATGACATTGTCGCGTACTAGATACGCGATCACACGCCAATTAAATTTGTGCGATTGATGGAGAGGTAATTTTTAGCCGTTCAAATATAATTTATTTCAATATGATAGAGTAGAATTCTGCCACGTGTCGTGGCGACTTTGTCAAATATAACTCTGCGGCTTCGACGCAACGAAAATTAACAATGCTTCGCGTGCTTGTCTCGCGCTCGCTTTGCGCTCGCTCCTCTCCAGTTCTACCGTAGACGGCCGAATCCTGGCGAGACCGCCCGAGGAGCCCAAATATGGCAAAGCCCGTATAAGGCACGTTCAAGGTCCGCGCCAACCGACAACACGCTTATCGCAAAACCCAGACAAACAAAAAATGCGCGGCTAGAAATAGCCTCGCGATAGACATCGTGTAAAAGGAAAAGTCATGCTTTCATCTCCTTGTAATTAATTCGCAAAAAATACTTGATCTTCAGGCGATTTGACTGCCTAGTCCCCTTAATCAGTGCCCAGCATCCACTCAGACCTTAATTATCACATCGCTCAAAATTGATTTAAAGCTGCCCTCCCCCGTCGAAGTACATAATCCAAACGTTCATCAGTCGTACATCTTTGTTTATCAAATTCACCCGCCTCCCCCTGGAAGGATTCGTACTAATTAACGGAACGTGCTTCCCTGTTCCCTGCTCGCGTCTCAAGCCACCCACGCCGTCGTGTCACGGAAAATAGCCATGCGTCGTCATAAGACGTGGAGTTAGTCGCGACAGGAATTCCGGCCGGTTATACCCGCCCGGGGAAGCGGTATCACAGCCTATGGAAAGAACGGAGGGGATGGAATGGGCGAGGATGTGGGTAGGTAATGGGGGACGAGGCTCTACCCGTGGCCGGTCAATTAAATCTCGTCGACGTCGCGTGCAGGAAGCGAGCGCAGCGTGCACCGGAGGCTTCCTTTCCGAATTCGAGTGGGTGGACCCTAACTCTCGAAATTTATTAACCTGTGCGACCGACCGGCTAATCCCCCGGCTAGGTAGCCCGAGCGTGCAACTATTACCCGCAGCGTACACGGGCTGGCCGCAAGCGGGCTCGTCGGGAGGCAGGTGTGCCAACCGCCGTGGCGAAACGAAATAGAAAATAGTAGGCGGAATTTATGCAAAATTTCATCGCGACCCCTTTCGATGGGATTTGTTGCGTGGACTCGGCTCCACGACGCTGGTGTAACTACGTCAGCGTGGGTCGGGATTTAGGAGCCTTGGCACCCTAGTGTTTAGGCGTTTGCAGTTTGTCGTATGGGGACACCTAGATATGTCAAAAAGATCGAGTTTTTTTACATTTTTGCAGCGGCTGATGTGTCAAGAATGTGGCTGATGTTCCAAAAATTTGGGACCGAAATTCGCAGAAATACCGATGATAAGGATATTAGAAGTGAAGTATGCCCTCGGGATGTTATGTGTTAATGAGAACTTCAAAGGCATTTTTCTCGAAAACAGGCTTTCAAACACGGTACCCACGGTTGCTCAAAAACTATTCAACCGATTTACTTCCAAATTTTTTATTTGATTCATAGTTCCTCTTTATTACATAAAAAGGCAAGATTTCGTGTCGGAGAATTGAACGTTTCATTCAGAGTGCTGCCATTTCTTTAAAAATTACCTTCTTTGAAATCGGCCACGTCAGAAACAGCATTTGTTAATATATTTTAAGAAACTAATTTGCTTTTTTACTGCAGCGAATGACGCATTTGGTACATACTAGCCCCCATAACTGTATTACACTACTAATATTTTTACATTAAAAAATTAAGTATTATAGCCAATGATGTGACATAATTAATAAAAAAAATCGCGAGTGCAATAATGTTAATACTTTCTTGAGAAAAAATTCTAAAAGAACATCAGTTTGCAGGCCTCTCTAGGTGTATATCCCGCCTTAAGTCTGGGGGTGATCAATCTGACACTTTTCGGTGATCTTTATGCGTTGTTAGGGATTCTTGTATGATTAATGTGTTGAGTAGTATGCTGCAATGTACTCTAGCATTTTATGCAGAAGTCTATATGTATATGCTCTGTCATTTAAGAAGGAACCTGCGCATAGACCTGTTCCGGGCTACTAATGGCTATACCCCAACCAACGCTCCCTCGGAGCCAATGAGCTCATTCTACATGCGTGAATGGGTTCCTTCTTGTATGACAGGGAATATAGGTCATAATACCACTTATCTAATCATGTTTATTGCTTATGAAAGAGTGGAAAGATTCTTGGGAATGTAATTATATAGTTCAAGGTTTGACGAAACGATGATAGTGGTGAGGATGATGACCGCTTATGGTCATCTTATTTTCTAATTAAATAACGAGTAGATATCACGATGGCGGTCATTTTAATACTAAATTCATTTAATATGCTTCAAATAAAAAACTACCCATTGGCTTTGGATATCCATAAATGGATGTCTTCCTTGAAGTTATTGAAACGCGTCATTCCATTCAAGACTATCGAAAAAGTGATTCACCCAGAAAAAGAAGTACATAGAACATTTACAAGCTACGAAGTGACATAGTGCAGCTGGGGTATCTCTGAGAAACATATCAAACCTGAAGCATTTCTCACAATATACAACTCTAAATTACTCTCATCCTAAAAGTTATCGTTTGCAAATACCGATCCCTTCCAACAGGTACCTTTGACGTAGGTAGACCCCGAGGAGTCACCATCAAAACTTCGGACAAAGGCACGCGCGTGCTCCCCGTATTATTAATTCCACCCTTCCGTCTTTTGTGTTCGCTACAACATCCCCAACGACTTTTTTCATCATCCATTTGCCGCACGGTGTCACGTCGTTACGCCTAAAAAAAAAACGGCACAGTTTCGAGGCGTGCGCAATTGTACAAATCGAGACCCGGTCCGAAGTCAGCAGAAAATCCCGGTTACCTCTCTCTGGCACGGGTTCGCGCAGTCCGGCGCCGAGCTGCACCTCGCTTATCGCCGAATATATGCCGGGAATCTGGGCGCTGCATCGGAGATTCAGCTGGCCGTTGGAGTAATGGAGCGGCTGAAGGTTCACCCTGATCTCGATCCACTGAAGATTCTCCCGCTGATCGGCATTGGACGCTGCCTCGTTGCGATCCCACTTCTGTTGCGGATGCTGCTGCGGCTGATGTCTCGCGTAGGAATCCACCTGCGAGAAATCAAGCGTAAATTCATTGCGGAACTCGAACGCGGAAGGAGACGAAACGGGGGAGATTGAGGCGCGCGCGCGCCACCCCGCAGCGCACGAACGGTCCAGGGAGCGTTTGCGCGCGGAAGAGTGCGACAGGGGGGACAGGGAGAGCCGAGGAAATGTAAATCTGCTTTTAACGAAATCCGTTCATCTGGAATCGGGAAGCGAACCCTTCGTCTCGCTCGCCCCCGAGCCTTCATCCCTCTCCCGCCCTTCGCTACCGCACGCTGGCACCCTCCGTTAAGCACAAAGACGACTCCTTCCAGTTCGATGAAAAGTCGGAAGACTTCACCGTTTCCGGCCCCGTGCTCTCCCGATTAACGTTTTTTTCCCTCTCCACCCCCCCCCCCCCCCCATCTTCGTTCCTCCCTGCACCCCGCGCTTGTGAGAAAGCGTCGCTCCAGCTAACCCGGAGTATTCACTGGAATTCCCGAGTTCCGAGTTTCTTAATGGATCATTATCGTTCTAAGAACTGGTGATGGCGTCGAAAGTAAGTTATACGGTCGAGCGGCCCACGCCGAGCTGAATCGCAAGTGGATCGGGCAAGATTTACTTAAAACTTTCCAACGGGGGAAAAATACTGGCTGCTTCGCGAAAAATCGCTGCACGCGCGGGTGCATCAGCGGCTTCTGACGACCTCTAGCAGCTGATTAGTCCCATTTCTGACGCGTCAACGGATTATTTGCTCTACCCAATTTTGGGCGAAGGAGCAACCACTACGATTCTCAGCCCTCCGTATAGGAAACCATAAGTCTCGCAACGAGATTCCAATATTTTTAGTTCAAACTGTTGCTGAACTTCTATCAATTACTTAACAAAATTCTCCGAATACCTGCGCCTGTATTGAAACATGATTCAGTATCGATCGCGTGGCATCATTATTTGTAACACGTTCGAAGCGTAATACAAATGAAACACATTCGCGTGGGCGCGTTCGGCGACGAGTCTTTTGACAAACTGCGCTTAAACACCGATTCCAAGCATGAATCAATGTTGCGTTGTCACGCGGAGTAACGTACGGCTGTGGCAGCGCGGCGGGTATAAGGACAAATGTCCAGACATTTCTGTGGGTGCCCGCGAAAGATGAGTAACGGGTTTTTAAACGTAACGAACGCACCCCCTATGTCGCGTAATTCATTATTATTTCGATGAACGTTCTGCATAAATCCGTGCTGAACGTGGAAACGAAAGAGGGAATTACGCGAAAACACGGAAACTAACGGGGAGAGTTACTGTCTCGTATTTCGCGCGCAGAATTCTTCTGGGGGGATAAGGGCAGCGAATTTAGAGGCTGTAATGGGATTTAATCTGCAGTAACCAGAAAGGGAATATAGATGAAAGCTGAAAATAAAAGGGGCACGGGCGAAAGAGTTTTCTGTTTTTGCTGGAAATCTGTTTACGCGAAAATTCGATGAAAAGTACTCGTATTTTCGCCAACAAACGTATGAAATAGACGGATTATTAAAAGGATACGGCGTCAAAGGGAGAGTATTTTTAAATACGATTTAACGAACCAGATTTTATGTATTAATTTATTGCTGTACTCAAGAAGCGTGCAGATTGTTAATTACTATCGACGAGATTAATGTCGATATCGTTTTTACGAAGTTCTGAAATGTTTTCCGATACGTTGGTTTTAATATGTTTAATATACCGAACATTTCGCGCAGATGTTACGACAAAGTTTTAGAGCTTAGTGTTTATAGAAAATTGAAACAGTCAGACCGACTGTTTTACGGTACACGGAATTCACGAGAATTTCACTCTCTCTAGTTTTTGGAAATACATCCCAAAGTAAACTCTCACTTTGCTATAGAGCCTATTTGCGTGGAGCCAATTTGCACAAAGCTCTGCACGCTTCCGTGTAAAATTTTAAAAAATTATAGAATTGCGAGCACTTAACTATATTTCTCTGTCAGAACATTTTTATATAGCGGTCTGATTAATTTGAAATTTTTATAAGAATCCCACTCTCTGAATTCTGAAAGAATTTGTTAAGAAATATTTGAAACAACAGAATTCGAGAGATAGAGAAAATTGAGCATCCAAGTGACAATGACTGAAAAATCAACGTCAAAATTTTAATGTCGATAGCACACATTTTTTTATTTCGTTTCTAATACTATCTAACGTTTGTCAATGGGTGTCTAAAAAATATTTTATTTTATTTAACAAGCCCATTTTAAAGTAACATTTTTCAGCATCCTACAAATTTCTCTTCCTTTTTTACACATCCCTAATAAAAGAGGAGATATTCAAGATTTTCATAATAAACGGAACGCCCCGTATATCAAACGGTGTATTAATTCCAGTTATTTTAAATTATTTGCTGAGAACACGCTGTACTTTAATTAAACTGTAGATTTAAAGCAATTTAAACTTCCACCTACAATTGAATAGAACTCGTCCCGTTGTTAAATTTTAATATTACAAGCAGTCAGGGACAGAAGCAACGACGTGCAAGAAAACCCACAAATGTAACGAAACCCAAAGTAATTAGTTGAATATGTTTGGTCAGGAGCGACATCCTGCGACGAGGAATCAAGGTTACCGTCGTGAAATCAGATCTGTGGGGACCTTTTCATCATTGACAATCGAAAGAAGCCATTCCCATGAAACCCCTGAAGGGAATGTTCGTAGCTAGTTGGGCGGGAAACATCACCCCCGGCTTTGTCCACGCGATTCGTGTCGAATTCCACTTTATTCATTTGAAATGTACCTTGGAATACCTCGTGCAGGAAAAACTTAAATTAAATTCCACGGTTCCGCGCGACTCGAGGCAAGCCTGTAAGGTTCATTAAAAAAATATTCAGAATGCAAGATCACGTAATAGAATGAATATTGTATTAAATTGCATTTGAAATGTAAACAGTTGCGAGAGCTAACAATTATAGGGTTGTTCGAATTAAAGTAGTACGCCTTGTAAATTAATTAAGGAACGTGTGAATTTGGTTGTGAGAGTTATTTGATTTGAATCTTCTTTTATTATAAATATTCATATGTTACCATAGTTTTATGTTTATTAATGGTACGTGGACTTTTGTTGTTACAAATTCCGACTTTTGTCAAACAAGAGGTGTTTTTCTTTCTGTACTTTAACCCTCGGTTGTCACACTGGGCCAAAATTACCCACAATTTGACTTTCACTTGAATCATTGAAAACGGTACCTATAATCTAAAACTGAAATTTCCTTGAAACATATCGCCCGCACTACGAACAGTGTCTGAATTTGAATTTTTCATAATAACGCGCCGAGAAATTCCATCGATTAATCATCGTTGCGATGACACGGAAGTGATTACTTTAATTCCATCCGCGAATTTCGTTCCATCGGGAGACGCGAGAAAATTCATTTCCACCGAGTGTACGCATATATTCCTTGTATTTAACAATTTGTCAAATTCACGTCAGACCAGACAAACGTACGCGCACAGACACGTTGCAGGCGCTGGTGCTCGGATTTTCTCGCTTGAAAAATTATGCAATTCTCACCCACGGTCGGGTCTAAGGAGAAAAAAAAGGATACAATTCCAATGATTAATGGCTCAGCAACGCCGATGCTTATCCCTTCTCGTAGGGTAGATCCCACACAGTCGATAAATAAATTTTCGCTCTTTCAGGGGGCGTTTTCGGAGTGCAATGCGGAAGGAGGGTGAAAGTGAGGATTACCATCGACCGCAGATTATGAAAAGTCGGATGCTGTGTCGTATGGTTTAGATATCTACGCAGCAGCTATATATATATTCACGTTTTTCGAAAACGATTAGTGAATTATCGCGGAGATGTATTTTTTCAGGAAAAATTAAAATAAAACATATTTTTCGATAGAGCAAGTGCACTCGAAATAATCCTATCTCTAATGTCTTTCTCTTCTCCCGATGGAAGAACCCACCAGCTTCTCGTGGTTTCCATCGAGCAATGACACTTTTGCTGTCCACCTGTCAAAGAAATAGTAAAGGGAAAAAGTGTCGTTGGACAAGCGTGGGTTAATAAAACTGTTCTGTAAGTAACAGGTGCAAATGGCATTGTTGAAACGGTTATGGAACCTGTCGATTTAGTTTGTAGACATAACTCAAATAATGTAGCTTACGAATTATGTATATAATGAAGCAGCACAGTGCAATTAACAGCTCGTTGAGAAGTGAATTTTGAAATAATCGTCCTATACAGTTTCAGTTTGTAGAAAAGGCTTGAAGAATTCCAGTCATGTTTTTCTCTGATTTTTAAAAATAATACCCTCAACCGATATTTCAAAAACTAGCACTTGTTTATAATTCTTATATTACGAAAATAATTTTCGGTGTAAACGCAAATTTATTTAGAAAGACCAACCCTGTTAAATAAAAATAAAAAAAGAACGGATATTGTGTGATTAATAGTTTCCGGTATAAAAATTCAAATATAGACCCCGGTGTCTTAAAAATAAGTATAAATTGTCAACTCAAAAATATTCTAAACCAGCAAAATAGTGACTTAAGGGGTTACGCTCAGTCAGGAGTCCGAGAAAGCTGTGATTTTTTCGATTGTGGCCGAAAATCGACACTTTACGTTTGGACATTTGCCATTTTGTCCTAAATCAATATTTCGAAAAATCCGTCCTCCAAGGACTAGATAATTTAATATATTAACTAAATTTTTCTGAATTTTCGATTTTAGATAATCCACTTTCGAGTAATCGTGGCCACCGCAAACCCCTAATTCGAACAGGACATCTAGGAGATTGTAAATAACTTTGTCATTAATAAATATCTTTTAATGCCAAAATTCTGAGACATAGCTGAATGTACTACCTTTCAAATAAACCCAAGTTTTTTCAATAAAGTTTTATAGTTTCTGAGAAAAAAATTCCCAAATATCACACCTTTTTCGGTCTCCTGACCCAAACTCCCGGCCCTTGAACTCCCCCTAATTTCACGCAAACTGTATTACATTTCAATTTCGAGGGACCCTAAAGAGCCCTAAGCCTCTCTCTGCACGTATTAAGGACCCTCCCCGGTCCCCAGACAAACACAGTACACAGCCAATTCAACAATCCTGGTTTGCGCCGTTGTCCCGGAGCGCAGTAATTTTTGGCGCTGTAAGACCTCGTTACGCCGCGCCGTTGATTCGTACGCCAGCAGAAGAACGAGTATGAACGAGGATCATGAGCAACTTGGCTGGGAACACGAGGTTGAGGACGCGGGTCGCGTAGGCTTGAAGGCAAACAAGGTGTACCTAGCGGGGAGGTTAAATCCTCGGCGCTCCGTTCAATTAGAGAAAACCGAGAAAACGCGCTCCGGGACGGTGCTGTTGTAGGGGTTGCTTTCTGTATTCGTCGAAGGCCGCTGGAACTTGGGAGTGGCGATGAGAAGCTCTAAGGGGCGGAGGTCGTTGGGAAGCAGCGGCGGGATTACCAGATCGCGACAAGGACGACACCAGCGTCGCGCATTCCTCGCCCTGGGACGGCGATTGTCGGCGGACGATGCAGTATACGATGTTGCACCATGGCGAGGTGCAAGAGTGTGCGCGTAAACACACGTATAGCCGCAACTACACTGTACACCTACGTGCGCCAGGTACGGCTGGGTCAGAGGTTGACTTACGCTTGGCACATCCGTCATACAGGGTGTCGTACAATCCTTCAGTTAATCTTTGATCATGGTGTACTATGTTGGAGAAGCGGGGCGCTGTATAGACAACAGGCTTATCTACACGAAAAATCGAGAGAAAGGTAATTCTTCTTTCATTCTCCGTTGCAGGCCATCGACTTTCCCTTCGACAGTCTGCAAAGGTTTTCAATCTTTATTTGAAGCGGCTGAATAAATCGGATTTGTCGGATAAAAGGGTTTATTTGCAGTGAATTATTTGACGGATGAAGATGTAGGTCACCGTTTCATGTGGCGAGGTATAGAAATTGAGGGAACCGTACTATGACAGGAATTAAAAAACCTGGACGACCCGAGTGTACCACGGAATTCGAGTGGATTTATCACGGTCTCGGTCAACACTACGGAATTGTATCATACAATAGAGCTGTTTCGAGACTCGAAATATTCGAGTAGCTTGAAGTTCGAACCGAGCGAGACTCGGTTTTTCAAGCCGAGCCGAGACCCGAACGGTTTCGAGTAACCCGAATGTTTCGGGTAGCTCGATTTTTTCGAGCCGCTCGAATGTGTTTCGGGTAGCTCGATTTTTTCGAGCCGCTCGTATGTTTCGGGTAACTCGAATATATTTTAGGCAGTCGACTGTATGATGGAGTGTGATAGCTTGGTGTAGCTGGAACGTTTTGTAGGCACCGAATATAAATTTAGTTAGATGTATAATATGAGATTTATAGATATGAAAATCATAAGAAGTAATTTAACCCTTGCCTGGTGGATATTTTAACAACACATTGGATGCGGGGCCCATTTTCACCCAAAATTTAATTCGTATACACCTCGGGATAAGCTCCTAAATAAGGTTTTCATCTTGTTAGCATCTAGTAGTAGTACTAATAAGAAGTATGTAACGCGTGTAGTTTGATGTTTCGGAGGGGCTCATTGGAGTATGGATATATATGTATTAAAGGTAATTCCTTATGTTTGTTAAAATCATTTATTTCTGCACGAGCGATAGCTTATATTGACCTGTCCGATGAATTTAAATAGTTTGTGATATTAAACTATTTCATTGCAAGCGGACAATGTGCACACGTGATGCGTGATGCAAACATTACCACCACTCCTGTAGGTGTTCCCGCACCCAAATAATCTTGTCCATCGAAGAACATTCCCGGCAACGCTGATGTTGTATGCATATTGTATATATTTTAGTATAGTATAGCGTGTAAATAAATAGTGTATGTATATAGTTTAGCGTATTGCGTGAATGTTACTGTATATAATAATACCTACTATATTATACTATATTATCATATACGTTTTCACTTTTGTAACTTTTCACTATTAAACACTTATAATAAATTTTGTATACCTATTACGTCCCCGTTCTTTCCCATTTCCTCCTTTAATAAAAGAATTGTCCGCTTGCAATGAAATAGTTTAACATCACAAACCATTTAAATTCATCGGGCAGGACAATATAAGCTATCGCTCGTGCAGAAATAAATGATTTTAACAAACATAAGGAATTACCTTTAATATATATCCATACTCCAATGAGACCCTCCGAAACATCAAACTACACGGGTTACATACTTCTTATTAGTACTACTACTAGATGCTAACAAGATGAAAACCTTATTTAGGAGCTTATCCCGAGGTGTATCCGAATTAAATTTTGGGTGAAAATGGACCCCGCATCCAATGTGTTGTTAAAATATCCACCAGGCAAGGGTTAAATTACTTCATATGATTTTCATATCTATAAATCTCATATTATACATCTAACTAAATTTATATTGGGTGCCTACAAAACGTTCCAGCTACACCAAGCTATCACACTGAACCATACAGTCGACTACCTAAAATATATTCGAGTTACCCGAAACATACGAGCGGCTCGAAAAAATCGAGCTACCCGAAACACATTCGAGCGGCTCGAAAAAATCGAGCTATCCGAAACACATTCGAGCGGCTCGTAAAAATCGAGCTACCCGAAACATTCGGGTTACTCGAAACCGTTCGAGTCTCGGCTCGGCTCGGATATTCAAGCCGAGCCAGGCTCGGCTCGGTTGTTTCGAGTCTCGAAACAGCTCTAGTCTCCAAGACCTTCAACCTTTTAGGCATAAAAGTTATTTTATCCAATAATCGCTTGGAGGAGAAATAACTGATCCCGGCAATGGGGCGCACTCGGACTGATTTCTCGCCGTATTGAAAGGGTTAAATACAAAGAATTGATGAATTCTAAACTTTAAGGTCTAGTTGGCACCCTTCATGCTGTCCGATTGCAATAAAGTTTATCCGGGACTATTTTATTATGAAATGCACTTACAGCGTTTCCTACAAGGACTCTTCAATTGTTCTTCGATTACCGCTGCGTACGATCGACCAAGTTGTTAGCTGTAGATCGCATTCCATAACATTATTCTTAGCTGAGATTTGGAGCCAGAATATGGTATAGATTCTCCATCATGCGTTTTTATTAGTATTTGCGATTAGAATTATTGTGCAGAGAAGTGGGCGACTGCTTCATTGCTCTTGACACCTCTGTTGAGATATTTCTATAGTGTTTATCAAATATTGGTGAGCAATAATATCAAAGAAGCTTACTTTCTTATTATCTACTTTGCAATTAAATGTGGTTATTCTTCCATTAAAACCATTAACACTTCATCACCATTCTCTATAAGCAAATATTACTCGAGCTTATCGCAAGAGAGCTTCTCTAAAATGTCCCATGCTGGGTTTGGAAACCTCTGTCACACTTAAAATAGGTACAAGCTGCATAAATATTTCCAGCTACACAGGTAGCTGTATGTCAGCCTTTCTGAACGTATAAGTATCACAATACCTTATACGGCTATTGCTAAAGCTCCTTCGCTGGTTCTTTTCAAATGGAAAGCACCTATAGCTCGTGGGCCCTTAAAGCGTTTGCTTTAAACTAAAGAAAGAGCCCTCTTCCAAGGATCAGAACCAGATCTAGAAGCTTGAATACATACTCCACCTAGCTAACTGATGAAGCAGTAAAACAAAAATCATTCACCTAACAAATCCGGATGCTACATCACGAAACAGAAGATTATCTCCCACAAAAAGTCCGACCCCTGGCTGAAAGCAGAAAAACACCCCTACAATAAATCACAAAAGTCTGCGCACACCCACGAGAACTACCTCAACAAACCGCGGCTTCTTATAACCGTTAAAGTTTATACAGGTGCATAGGCTTTCGCCCTCGGCTGTATACGTCCGGATCACTGGAAGGCTCGAAATTTCGCCGAGGGAGACGCTGATGCAAATTCAGATCGTAACATGCCGGGCGCGGGTGTAGAGGCGCGCGTGCACACGAAGCAACGTCACCTATACGGGCTCACGACAAAAAGAACGATGGCATCTCACGCAGAAGTTGCCATTCCCTCTTCCTTTTCCAACACCGCTTCCTCTCGTTCCATGATTTCCTGGCCTCGCCGAGATTTAGCAGGTATTTAAGGGCGCTTACGCCCGTTGAAAGGGAGATAGGTGGCACGGAGGGCGGCAGCGGGATCGGAGGGTGTGGGTCAAGGCAGGGAAAAAGCAGTGATTGTCTAGAAGGCAGCGAGAAACGAGGAGAGAAACGAAGCCACCGTTGTGCAGCTACGAGAAGAAAGAAACCGAAAGCCGATGCTCGAACACCGGATCGATCCTATAAGATTCCGCCATTCTCCCTTTCACCGGGGCTCGCGGCAGAGAACCGACCGACGTGTCTGGACTTCACTTTGTTCGGGATGGCCGTGCCTCGAAACTCCCGTGGCTCTCTGCAATTTGTCGGGCGATTTCGGCAACGAAATCTCAATTAAACCGACTTAAATACACGGGGGCTGAGGCACCATTCTGGTCGGGGCTAGATAAGAGGGAGGAGAAGCGTATTTGGATCCTATCCATTTCTTTTTCCTTGTCAGTGCGGCTGCTTCGAAGATGAGTCTGTGGGTACTTCGGATGGAAACTGCAGACGCAACGTGGGCGGGGTGCAGGGGATGGGTTTAAATAACGAATCGGTTCAGTTGCCATGTTATTCTTGCTGTGGAATTCAATGGGGATTAGAGACTCATCGTCAATACGTTTTCAGGGGTCTTCCAAGCGTGATGGCTGAAACAATCTTAATTTTGGGGGGAATTAAAAACGAAGAGTATTGCACGTTTCCTGAATTTTGTGTTTTTTTTTTTGCAATTATTGCTGATACCAAGTCTGGCATCCGGGAGCATATTTTTCGCTATAAATGGATATTTTTACTTACAATTTTTTTTACAGTCTTAAAAGGTAATAGCATGAAGCTACAATCTTGCAAAAGGCTGGGTGCAATACTGGTTTCTTCTTTTAATTTCAGAAAAATTGAAGTACTGATTTATAGTACAGAGAGAAATTTCAAAGTTTTGCGAGAGTTTACAACCCGAGGCTTTGGTACTTAAATTTAAATATGAGGTAAAATTTCAGGGTTTAACTTCCAGTGTCTGCTTTTATAGAAGCCTTTATTGGAGGTGATAGTAAATGTAACATAAAAACGATTTGCTAATTTGTTATGGAATCAGCTTTTCGTTTAATACAATTTCACAGAGGCAGGTACATTCTGCTTACAACCATCAGTGAATTACTATTCCGTTGGCTTGTAGGTAAAACTGGCCAGGTCGACATTTTCCAAAAAATGAGATTCTGGTCTTCACTAAAAGGTAATGCGGCATTTGCTAAATAGCAAAAATCTCACTTTTGAAAAAAGTGGACTTGGTCAACTTCGTCACCGAGTCAACGACGTCTCTTCACCCCTGAAGAATAAATCCGCGAAGAAGCTTGAAACTTGAGAATTATGCTTGGTGTCGACGAGGACACTAAAAGCTCTTCAAAGACACTGCATAAGCCTCCTGTCCAAGAATCAGAGGCAGAACCTAACCGACCAAACCTATCTCTCTTTCCTTTTATAGGTTTTATAGCAGGAAGAGTTAGAGAATTCCAAAGATACCTTCGAAATTAATTCGCCAGCTAATCGTTCGGCCGTTTCTCTTCAACCTTTAATCACCCACACTTCTACCTCCGCTCAAATTCCACGCTGTTTAGCGGACATATGCGCGTTCCATCGATAATCTATGAAGCAGGCCTGATTCAACGATCCCACAGATTGACGCGCCTGTGCATACGTGGCTGCGCACGCGAATACAATAAATCATGGTGAATATGACCTCGAAACGCACGGGATACCATTCGAAACAGGTCGAACGTCCTGGGCAAGCGTTTGCAGTTTCTCTCCGACGCGTGTCTCTTGCGTATGCATCTGATCGATGATCCCGCAATGACAGTCGTCGTTACTTTACCGGGCACGCTGAGCCCATGACACTTGGAAAACTAAGAACACCTCCCATGAACCTACCATTTCCACATTCGTCTGTCTCCCTTGTTTTTACTTCGCGTTAGTCGGGTGGGGTGGATTAAACTCACGCGGAGAATGAAATTTCTGGATGTTATTTCTGGCCATTTTCGGCGACGTGCATTATATTATTAAGCGCGGGAAATGTTTCACAAATAAGGCTAATTGTGATACGACGATAAATGCGATCGTTAATTGAAGTTGGGTTACCTAATTGGTTACTTTGATAGTAGTGCTTTGCGAAGTTTTTTTTAGCATTTGTAATCGATGGTTAACCTTCAGTCTGTGCATAGGGGTCAAATGGACCCCAGTCATTGTAATATGCGATGTAATAGGTTTTTGCACCTAACAAATATGCCAGGCAACTAGGATTGCCTCAACTAAGGTTTTACACACACATTATTAAAAAAAAAAAAAAAAAAAAAAAAAAATATTATCTATGACGTATCTACGATAGTTTTAAGCCAACCAAGCATATTTTGGTGCATTGGGGTCAAACTGACCCCAAATTTTTTTCATGCATTTTGTATCCAAATTTATATTATATATTTTCTTTTGTGGGAATATCTGAGTCGGGCACCCAGTCACAGACGTCTCGGGCCCTCCACGATATGCGTTGCCGTTTGGATGACGGCATTTGTTTAGGTAAGGAGCATTTGTTTCCTTAGCGCGTGACTCGCAGTCGAGCGATCGAGAGTCAGTCCGGCTACGAAGCTTAGCCGCGCAAGGTCGCTGAACTATACAGAACTAAAAGATACTACTTTTGTACAAATTATTGTCTACAGTTTCGAAAAGACTCCTATTTTGTATACAATATTGCATTTCTTTTTCTTTTGTATATTTCTATAAATATTAAGTAACTATTTTTTTTTTAAAAACTTTACAAAATATATGAAAATATATATGGGGTCAGCATGACCCCCGTGCACAGACCATGGAAAATTTACTATGCACAGAGTGAAGGTTAATACAGGGTTGCCAGGGATTCTTTGTGGCCAAACGCCGACAGGAGTGGTGGTAATGTGTGACGCTAGCGCCAAGTGGCCCCAACGCGAAGCCAACCACGGCCAACCAGCGTCGACAAACTATTTCCCGGCGACGCTGGTTGGCCGTGGTTGGCTTCGCGTTGAGGCCGCTTGGCTGCCTTGGCGCTAGCGTCACATCACGCACACATTACCACCGCTCCTGTAGGTGTTTAGCCACAAAGAATCACTGGCAACCCTGGGTTAATATATGTATGTGTAAAATGGCACTTGGATTTTAATTATTTCTGCAATTTGTCGATCGTTCGATATTGCCTTGAATGAAAATGTTTTGTAAACGGAGGTCACTTCTAATAAATAATAAATTCTTTGTAAGTACAATGAAGATTATGAAATCCATTTTCGACATTGTATTTTGTTAGTTTGGATTTTAAATAATTTTTAGACAGTTGGAAAGTATATGGTTCAAGGGAAATGTGCTCCATTCAGCGGAGCACATCGAGCGAGACTTGAGTCGGGGTGACATTTATGAATATTCTGTATATGAATATTTAATATCAAGGTTACTTCGATCGTACAAAGGAGCAAATACAAGGCTGGAAATGGAAAGAAGTATTTCGTAGTAGCTTCTTCCATTAAGCACTGAACACTCTTGCTGTAGAAAATCGTTGTTCCAAATGTGATGTAGGTTAAAATATTGCAAAATAATTTTACATTACTGTTTAATTATATTCTGCAAAACTGTGAGAATGCAACTATGTAGTTAGCTTCCATGAAATTAATATACGGCTACCAGTTCGTTTCGGAGGATATATTTAATACATTTTTGCCGACGTCGAGATAAATTAGGATGTCGAAAGCGTTTTGTCAATGTTGTAAGCCGCGTTTCGGCTAAATAAATAGGCAAATAAAATCTCGCGCGGCATCGTGTACGTTTGTCAAGCTGCGATTAGCATCACATGTTTGCCCGGTATCGTTATATTAATTACAGAAATTAAACCGCCCGCATTGATTAAACGGAGAAACTAAATCACGGGCATGAATTAAACATAAGAACTAAATTACTTGCATTACCGTACGATCAACGTTCGACCCGGACATTTTTGCTGCAGTTACGGGGAACGAGGTATCGAATCGAATCGCGAAAGCGTGAATTTTAAAACTTGATTAGAATATTCAAATTGCAGGCAATCCTACGAATATTGCGGACAATATAACGCCAGGGCTGCTTTAATTCTGTAATTTGCCGAGCTATTCGCTATTTAAATGTAGCTATAAATTTTACACTATCTCGTTCAAATATTCAAATAAAAATTTCTTTTTAAGTAAAATAGGTACACCGTTCGCGAAATGCACAGAGCTAATGCAGTATGGTCATTCAACGAATTATACACTGTTAAACATAATTTACTAAA
Organism: Andrena fulva; assembly: GCA_946251845.1. Lineage (NCBI taxonomy): Eukaryota > Metazoa > Arthropoda > Insecta > Hymenoptera > Andrenidae > Andrena > Andrena fulva. Next base: position 49,729,019 of record OX276329.1, on the reverse strand, counting down.
TGATGTTTATTTGATATTTTACAGTATCAGCAAAGTATCGAAAACATTGATTTTGAGCTCACGATCAGAAATCTCTTTGTCCCAAGTTCTACTACTGACACTTCTCAAGCAACCACAATCTGTGCCAATTCAATTAATCATCCAAGTGTGAAAATATTTTAAAACAACCACACCGACGACTCCACCAGATACAAATACACACTAATCCTAATTACAAGCTATTTTACATTTTAAATTCTCAATACCCACGACCGTGAACCGAGCCGACGCTACCAAACCCAGATCTCTGGCCACCAGGAGTCGAATGAAACTGCCAACTTTTATAAATAAAAGTTATTTATCGAAATTTTAACTTTGAAAATCATTTCTTTTCTGTTTTAAGTTAACTTTGCTCATTAACAGTTTAACTCTGTTGTAAGAGTTCAGTTTTAACAGTTACTTTATGTTGGATTAATAAAAGTCCTGGAGGATCATATACCTTCGAACTTTAGAGTAAAATATACCTAAAAGTTAGGAATATTTTTTTAATAAGCAGGTATTATTTAAGAAATTGAAAGCAGGATAAATATAGAAGAGATAGCCCTTATTTGCACCGATCGGATTAAGATTCCAACTTCAGATCTACCCCCACAACATTTCCAGGAAATCTGCTTGCCACAACCTGAACATTTTCAAAGTAGAATAAATATCCCTGTTTAACCAGAACTTTTTTCCACTTTGAAAATACCTAATAAAAGTCTCTTATTTACACGAACATACGTGGAGCAAAAGTTTCAGTTGATTACACTGCATTTTATAACAGCGTCCTCGGAAGAGAGAAGATAATAGTCATAAAATTACATTTCACAATTAATCGAAAATTCGAACAGTCTCATTCGACCCCCGCTGGCCACGAGCACGAAAAGCTGAATAAAACTGTTTAAAAAAAAAAGGTCCCCCGTTCCTCTGCGCGGGTTGTAACCAGAGTAACGAAAAAATCGATGGACACGCATCGTTCGCATGGAATTAATTTTCCCTCGTTGGAGAACGCCGCCAATCAGGTCGTCATTCGCGCGTATCGAGTTGGCGATACATCGAGAGGGGAGCGCGACTGGCCGTCGAACGACGCCCCCGAAACCAACGGGGGATATCGCCGTTTTATTTTTCTGGCCCGGTTGTAACGGAAGCAGCGGCAAGCAAAAAGTATAATGTATGCGCCCCTGTAAAGAGCAACTCGGGGGCTCCGGGCGCGAAGCACGGTGGAAAAAGCAGCGACGAAGAAGCGCGCTTTCTGGCGCTTCTCGTTTCCGATTTACGAGCCCTGCCCTTCCCTCGCCTCGGGTTTTTCCTTTCCGCTGTTCCCCCCGCGAAGAACGCCGCGTAAGAATGGCACGAGCGGCATAGCAGATTAAGGGATTTAAATAAGTATCGTTTGGACGGATACATCGCATCAAGGGTAGTTTATAACGCCTCGCACACCAACTTTCTTTCGCCGCGGCCGCGTCCCGCCCTGCCATTTGCATTGGAGATGCAGGCGCGCCGCGCAAACAGACGGCGAACGGCGAAGTTCGATGTGCACGATCGTTGGGCCGACGTGCGCGGTATAGAAACCGTGCGGAGGCATTATAAGCTGGAATTTTGAAGGGTTTATGGTAGGGTTTATACAAAAACCGACTTTTGAGAAAACCGGTTTTCGAATTCCACTATTCCCAAAAAACCGGTTAAACCGGTTTTCGAATTTTCACAAAAAAATGTAATTAAAATTGTAAATAAATATTTGTACTTATTTTAAAAAAAATTAGTTTCCTTAATATTATGGAATTACAAAAATATAACAAAATAAAATATACTCTATCTATACAAAACCAAATAAATTAAAAAAATTAAAATAACTAACATCCGTACAAATGTATACAATTTTGGAGTTCATTTAATATTTATGCATCTACAAAAATATAATACAATAAAATAGACTGTATACAAAACCAAATGAAAAAAAATAAAATAACTAAAATCCGTACGAAATATAAATCTTTTAAAAGGTCGTACCAAATTATAAATCTTTATACCATTTAGTACTTTTCATCAGAAAACATGAACCCATGAAGATTAGTTTCACAGTAAACTGTTACCTATTACAATATGCTTGTATCCGAGGAGATTTCAAGTCAAAATGTCAAGGTTTTTAATGAAATATTTAATTCATTTCCGCATATTAATTTTAGTATATAAAACCGGTTTTTCAAATTTTAAAACCGGTTTTCGAATTTTACAAATTTATAAATAAAAACCGGTTTTCAAACCCGGTTTTAAAAACCGACAAACCCTAGTTTATGGTTACTCGAGACTCGCGATATATCGATACAGACATTCGGGGAGGTTAATAATTGGTAATGGTGGGTGTTGCATGGATCCGGAATTCGTTTCGAAATTTAAATACGTGGCAGTGGTTTCTATGGATATTATTTTCGGGGCAAAGTTCACTGTATTTACTATTGTTTTAACTTGGTGGGGATAAATTTGGATAGAATGGTACCAATTAGGGAAAATAAAGAGTGACCCAAGAAATAGCCCCTTTTTGGGCCCACGATTTTGGAACTGAATTTTGTGCCAAATGATAGCTTATGATGAGACATCAATCACGACAAATTTTCAAGTTGAGGTGACAATTAGTTTCTGAGATATGGCGGGTCAAAGAAGTGAAAATTCGTTAACGCGTCAGCTCATACGCTCCGATGTACGAACTTCTATGTGAGTCCGATAATTTAAACAATTATTTCCAGGGATTTGGTTGACTGCTGACAACGAATTTGAACTTAGATTTTCAAGATTCACGAAAAAAAAATAAAAATCAAGAAATATAAATGTCTGTGTAGTGGTTGCTTTTTTTAATATATCGTCCACCATATTGAATCTGCCATGGTGAGTTTTGCTGACTGCTAACAACGAATTTGAACTTAGATTTTCAAAATTCACAAAAACATAAAAATAAAAAAATATAAATGTCCGTGTAGTGGGTGTTTTTTTTTAATATATCGTCCACCATGTTGAATCGGCCATTGTGAATTTTGAAAATCTAAGTTCAAATTCGTTGTTAGTAGTCCGCAAAACTCACAATGGCCGATTCAATATGGTGGACGATATATTAGAAAAAGCACCCACTACACCAGCGCTGCACAAGGAGCTGTTTTCGGCGCCTAGCGGCGAGCAACCCACCTATCTCGTTGCTAAGGTTAGAATCGGTGAGGAGAACTGCAGTAGTGTATGTGCGTGAACGTAGGCTCGTAGCATCAGTAAATATGGCTGGGTTCAAGTCATACCAAATGCACGTACACTACTGCAGTTCTCCTCACCGATTCTAACCTTAGCAACGAGATAGCTGGGTTGCTCGCCGCTAGGCGCCGAAAACAGCTCCTTGTGCAGCGCTGCACTACACAGTCATTTACATTTCTTGATTTTGTTTTTTTTTCGAAGCGTATATGCTGGCGCGTTAACGAATTTTCACTTCTTTGACCCGCCATATCTCAGAAACTAATTGTCACCTCAACTTGAAAATTTGTTGTGATTGATGTCTCATCATAAGCTATCATTTGGCACAAAATTCAGTTCCAAACTGGTGGGCCCAAAAAGGGGCTAAAACAGGCCTCATTTTCGGGTCACTCTTTGTACTTGGCTATGAACTGGTTACGCCGCAATATTTCAAACTCTAAGCACTTGAATCTTGAACACTGTTGTTTAATAAACTTTAACAGTTTTAGTAACTCTCAGTTGAACTCACTCTATTTCTAATGATTCTTCGAATGTATTTAATGCTTTGTGTTCACACGGGGTGCATCGCACCCCGGGATATGCATTCGCCAATATTTCTGTAAATTTCTAGACCTTAATAATAAAATTTAAAAATTTGGTGAATTTTAACAAAAAAATCGCTTTTATCCTCAACTATTTTTTAAAATACAAATTTCAACATATCAAAATTTACATTTCTAGAAAAAGACTATTACAGCATGATTGTACGAGTATTACGAAATCAATCAAAATTAATACATTCAAAAATTCGAAAATGGCCCATTGGACTGATTTGTGATTATAAGAAGGTGTGCGCACGGAGGGTTAAATGTGTCACATTAAAAACATACCATCTTCTATTATCCATCTTCCTCGGAAATTGCAAACTGAATGGTTCATTAATGCAGAGCAGACGGCAATCAGGACGACGACGATCGAGTTCAGTGGCTGAGATTCTCGCTGCCTCCGACGCTAAACGTAATCGATAAAATTTCCCCGCGATTCCGAGGGAAATAACAGCTATTTTCCACGGAATTGTTTAATGTTGATTAGGTCCCGCTCGAAAGCGGTTAATTTGCGATCGCGTGGCGAACTTACGAGTCCACAATAGGGCCGTATTATCTGGGTCACGTTGATTACTTATTCGATGACAAAGTTCTCGACGCCGAAACCAATACCGAATGCTCTTACTTGCGAAGTTCAAAGACTCGAAGGATAGGGACTTTGCCGATAGGGAGGATTTAACTTGTGGTTACCACCGATCCCCCGTATACGATTTGCGGAGACGCCGCCGGTCGCTCCCAGCCAAGCAACGCCTAATTCCTGTACATCCACTGCAACGAAATTTGCTGACGTCGAGTGAAACAGGTTTATGAAGGATTTACCGAGAGAAAGAGGCGCGATCCCCGTCTCAAACCGTTTATTACATAATCCCTTCTCGATGCTCGTTTTTCTACAGTGTGCTCATTTAAAAAGAAGGTCGAGACTTGTGGCTTCTAAGATCCGTGGTATTTATCAAACCACGATAAAATTGGACAGCCGCTTAATCGTCGGAAAGAGTGCAATAAATTCATGAAGTCTCTTTTCATCGAATATACGAAGCTTAGAAAGAAATGATCACATCGTCAGTGGAGTTCGAATTTGGCGGGTTACGAGGGCCTCCAAAGTAGTTTAGAATCTCTAAAACAGATCAAACGCAGACCAGAGTTGGGCAAAGCTAATATCTAGATAACATCTAGTTAAAAGGTCCTTACGGTTAGCCGTTAGTCAAAGGGTAACTAAAGTTGATTTAGCTTAGCTTTAGTCGAGGCGCCAGAGCTGAAGCTGGTTAGTCAAGAGCCTTTCGTCGTGGGTTGTGACTAACGTGGTTTCAGCTGTCATGCAATTTTTAGTCGAGGAAACGACTAACCGGCGAAAGCCTTTACGGCCTGACCCGCGCGCGGTCGCCTACCGGTCAGATTCTACAGAATCTGAATTTGTTTATTTTTCATCGTATCAATATGAAAGTGACGCCAATGGATTCTTGGTGTTCTCCCGATTAATTGGACAGAAAATAATTTAAATCGGACTATTTTTAACGAAACGGGCTTTGAATTCTGCAAACAAATTTCTCACGTAATATCCTTAATTATGGTCCGAATTATATCATTTTTGGGCCCATTTTCATCGGGAAGACATGAGAAATCGATTGGTAATACTTTTATTAACACTTATCAAAAACAGGCAGATTTTATGTGGCCCGTCGGTTTTATTGCTCTCGGCTGTCAACGGGCGGTCTACTGGGGCCCGAAGGTCCTCGCTCGCAAGTGGAGAAAGCAAAACGGTGGGGTGGGTTAACGTAAAGGCCCAACTAAAGGTTTCTTTCCAAAAGGCGTCTTAAAGAAGTTCAAAAGACGTCTTCTTCAGGTTTGCTTTAGGAAAAAAAATTTCGCGGTTAGGAGAGAATCGAACCCAAACTTTCCGCTCACGAACCAGCCACTATTCGCACCTAGCCAACAAACTTTCTCGAAAATATTTGTAATATCTAGTTACATATCTAGTACTAAATTTATTCTTTAAAAATTTCACATTCGTCTTAAGACAGACGTCCTTATTACGTATTTATAAATAAGAACAGAAAAATCACAAAGTGCAATATAATAACACGTTTCTGGATGTAGCAATTTTTCTGACACGTTGTAAGATGACATTTAATTATCGTCGTAAATTTTTTGTTAATTAACCGACGATAGTAATTGTAGGCCCAACATTGAATATTCGTACGCAAACTGTCGTAACTTTTTGTTAATTAACCAACCATAACAATTGCAGGCCCAACATTAAATATTCGTTGGCAAACTGTTGTTTTTTTGTTAATTAACCCACCATAATAATTGTAGGCGAAAGCATCAGAAAGAATATGTATGTAGGATTCGGAAAAAAGGAAGCCTCGACGCGGGACTCGAACCCGCGATCTTTAGATTCTACGCGCTCTGATCAGCCGCCTTAGCCTACTCGGCTACCGCCGACTTCCCTCTCTTGGGTGTTCCGTCTCCGCCTCTTATGTTATGGAGGTTCCTGATCCCCACATGTATGTACAATCTTTCGATTGTTGAGAAGCCTTTGGGCTTGGATTATCGGGAAAGACCTACCCACCCCACCGTTTTGCTTTCTCCGCTTGCGAGCGAGGAGCTTCGGGCCCCAGTAGACCGCCCGTTGACAACCGAGAGCAATAAAACCGACGGGCCACATAAAATCTGCCTGTTTTTGATAAGTGTTAATAAAAGTATTACCAATCGATTTCTCATGTCTTCCCGATGAAAATGGGCCCAAAAATGATATAATTTGGACCATAATTAAGGATATTACGTGAGAAATTTGTTTGCAGAATTCAAAGCCCGTTTCGTTAAAAATAGTCCGATTTAAATTATTTTCTGTCCAATTAATCGGGAGAACACCAAGAATCCATTGGCGTCACTTTCATATTGATACGATGAAAAATAAACAAATTCAGATTCTGTAGAATCTGACCGGTAGGCGACCGCGCGCGGGTCAGGCCGCAAAGGCTTTCGCCGGTTAGTCGTTTCCTCGACTAAGAATAGAATGACAGCTGATCAACGATAGTCACAACCCACGACTAACGGCTCTTGACTAACCAGCTTCAGCTCTGGCCCCTTGACTAAAGCTAACTCAGGTAAGTTTTCGTCGACTAAGGAAAAAGTTGAAGTAGCTTTAGTCGAAACGTTATTTCAATCACTTTTTAGTCGAATGATGCCCAACTCTGACGCAGACTATGGTGAAGCTTTTCCTTTCCAAGGAGACAAATGTGTGTAAGGCCTCGTTCACATTAGCCGAGTTGTATTTCACGGCAGATAAAGTTGAGAGAATTTCTACTTCGATTGAAAGTTGAAGGAAACTTGAAAGGATATTTCCAGGCGAGTGAATAACAGGTTTGCATTGGTAAAGTAGTTTCTGACTCACATCTACTGACTCACATCTCTTATGGAAATATATTCAGTAGAAGAGTTTCATTGTCAACCAGAACACTCTCGGAAAGAACACTCTTGATCTTACGAGGATAAAGATCCAGAGATTAGGGAATGTCAAGACAACAATGCTCTTGCATTCGCATAAATTTAAAAAATTACACAGACGTTCTAGAGTTATATTTAGGTACATTCAAGACCTATTGAACCGACACGAAATTTCGGGAAAGAGATTACATATCTTCCTCGTTAATATTCTCATCTCCAGTGCACTGTTGGAAACCCGGGTGTAAAATGTCACTGACGGATTGTATGTTGACCATATCACATATTTAGGCGACGTTCCAACAGACATACATGCAATCCTAAACTGAATCGATCCGACGAAACGTGAATTATTGCAAGATTAAAGGGAAATGACACTGTAGAGCCCGGAAAGGTAGCCTGATTTTGAGAATTTTTTTTATGTGGGAAAAGTGGATGGAATACAAAATTTGTTCGAAGGGCTTTATTTTACATAGCTTGAAGTATAATCACAATTTTTTGTTTAATTTTATTAATACAAAATGGCGGCGCCACAGATCAACAAATGAAGCTTCTTCTGAAAAATAGTGTTTCGCGGCCGGTAAGTTTTCTCCTTCAATTTTTGACCTAATACAAGTGACCGAAAAATTTTGAGTTCTATATAAGATTATCTCGGGAAGTACGCGAGGAAATGAAAAAATACTGTTTTTTGTACGAATGGTGCGTGATTGAACAAAATGTTTCAACAATTTCGAAGTTGTGGCAGTTCCGTGTTTTGTTCAAGCACGCACCATTCGTACAAAAAGCAGTATTTTTTCATTTCCTCGCGTACTTCCCGAGATAATCTTATATGGAACTCAAAAATTTTTGGTTTTTTATTCTAGCTCAAAAATCGAAGGAGAAATCTTTCCGGCCGCGGAACACCGTTTTTCAGAAGAAGCTTCTTTTGTTGAGCTGAGGCGCCACCATTTTGTATTAAAAAAATTAAAAAAAAATTGTGATCATACTTCAAGGTATGTACAATAAAGCCCTTCGAACAAATTTTGTATTCCATTCACTATACTCGCATAAAAAAATTCTCAAAATCAGACTGCCTTTCCGGGCTCTACTGTGTCGTTACCCCTTAAGTAGGGGGAGTTCCCCTAGTGCCGGACGCTTAAGGATTTCCTTAAATAAGAAGAAAAAAATTATATTGTAATCTTTATATTCTACGTTATTTATAAGATAACAATATGAGAAATCAAAATTACACAACAAAACATTCAATATTATCATTATAGTTAACTTAAATTACGGTTAAACTTGATTATGCGATTTGGAGAAATCATTAAGTGGCACCTAGTACCGGACACAGTAAAAATTACTGACGCAACTCAACACAGTCTCAATATAGTTTACAGTGATCACAAATATAATCCTCCGAACATTCGGAAATATCAGCACAAGCCTCGTGTGCCCATTTTTGGCAGCTTGAACACAGAATTGTTTTGGCAAATCTACCTAATTTACACTGTAAAGTAATTTCTTTACCAGATTTTATACATTTTATTTTATCAAACAAAGTACTTTTTGGAATACCATATCTTGAACATGCCTCTCTTAGGCTAATTTCTTTTGCCAGAATTTTCTGAAGTGCAGGTTTCAAATTATTTTCATCCCATGAACCTTTGTTCTTGCTATTCATGATGGTTACGTGTATCTTTTAAACACTGAAACCGAAATAATAAACAGTAATACAAATAGGAACACACAAGATTCAGGTTTATACTGTCCGGTAATAGGGGACAACGTTCTGTCCGGAACCAGGGGACAGTGAACAGTTTGAAAAAAATTTTTTTTTTGTGGAAACCAGTGCACTGTTTACACAAAACACAAAGGTAATTAAAAAAATACTTACCAAAAGATACAATAACGCAACTCACAGGTCTTTTAGCCAGGAATATTGGTATATATAATAATCTAAACTTTACACGATTCACCGGATTCCCGTCACACCAAACAATCATTTAATTTATTTAGGATTTATTTAGGAACTGGACCATGTCGACACGAGATCGTTGATTGTTTTATCCCCTCTACGGTTTACGCGAAAGAACAGCTAAATAGCGTTTGAACTGTCACAGATATAGCTAATGTCCGGTATTAAGTGCCGTCCGGCGTTAAGGGAACTCCCCCTACCCACTCTGCAGGAAAGAAATACTTCTGAATTTTATGAAAAAACGTAGACAATATTATACAATATTATTATTCTAATAGGTATATAATAACATGAATCAACCACTAATCGCTCTGTGTTTAAAAGAAGTACCACAAAGTATACAAACACAACGCTGCGCGAACCTATGGGATGACCTAATAAACTCCCATCAGAATTCTATCAAAAAGCTCATCACCCAAGAGCACTGAAACTGCAGGCCACGAATAGTATTACATTTCCCATTTACCATCACATTCCCCACATGAAAGTTAAGAGTAACGTTCACAAGTCTCCTCCCCAGTCGAACCGTCGATCGGTGGCTGAAACGTCAGATTCGCCGCGGCACGACTACCGGCACAGAAAATCAACCGGAGATTTTCCCGGCGATCCGTTAACCTGCCGTGCATTTGAAACCCACCAGGCGACGGCGCTCGTTTCGCCCGTCGCCGTGCAAGTACGTCGAACGAAATGTCAATTTTCACGAGTACCGTAGCAGCGAAACGGCGCGCGTACCCGCGGAACCGATTCAAATCTCTGCGCGCGTATTCCGCTTGATTTCGCGGCGATAAAATTCTGCCCGGCCGCGGAATGGGGAAAACGCGGCAGGCCCGGCTTCTCGTGCGCGGCGCGCTCTAAATTCGCCGGCGTTATAAAGCGAGCGGGGGCTGGCGTAGGTGGAGCCTGTAATTACGTTATCCGTACCTGAGATCCGTGCTTGTTTGGAATTCATGGGCGACGCCGCGGATATACTGCGTATCTGGAGCCCGCCGCCGTAAAGCTTTTCCCATTACGTGTGTACTTGTCACAGAAAAGACCTCCGCCGCGCTCGCAGGATCCTCGAGTTACAGGAGATTTATTCGAATCAAGATACTGGCTGCCGCGTGATTGCGAAGCTTACCCGTTGCAAGATATATTTCAGCCACGAGGAAGAAGGATGTCGGAATTTGGAAAGAGGACGGGCGAGGGGATCCGTTCCCAGAGACGCGGGTCGAAAACGAACTCGGGCCCTGTCAGCCCGGCATTTCTCGTTCGGGCGATCCGTAAACGGCGCGGCTTGCGAATGATCCATACCCGGGGCCGGGCCTTTCGTCGATGGATCGAACCGTATACCGGCCTACCCTCGCTGACAGAAATCGTTTGTCATACCATTATCGTGGCGTGCCTCTGGATTAATACACCATAAATCAGCGAGGGCGGTGCATTATACGCGGCCGATGTTGCGGGGCGAAAGATTGAGCGAAGTTGTGATTTCGCCCTGCCACCGATCCAATAGACTACGCGAGGCTGGTTATTCGCCTGCTGGGTAATTGCTGTATTCGTTGGAGTAAATTCAATTTACTGGCAGGCGTTTCGATAAATCGCGCGAGGGACGTTTCGTTGAGTCTGTGCATTAACATTTGTGTTAATAGGTGGAATGTGATTGGGTATTCATGAATTAAGGTAGAAGTGGTTTGAAAGGTACACTGGTTCAGCGATTTAGACCTTCGAGGAGGTTGGTGCGAGGTGTATTTCAGTCACGAAGGTTTGCATAGTTTTGTTTTATCACGCAAATCGTGATCTTTATCTCTGGAAGGTTATTATTATTATTATTAATTGTGTTTATTACGTAAAAAAGAAGAAACGTGAATATTTAGAGATAGCATAGTCAATAAGAGTAAAGGCGAGGGTGCAGTGCTAACACTGTTGGGAAGCCTAACCGTGAAACTAAAATAGGGACAACAACAAACATAACAAATATTCAAAATAAACTCAGTTACAGGAATTTGTGATTTAACGCTAAAGCGAGAATAATACATAAGGTAAAGTAAAAGGTAAAGTAAAAGGTAAAGTAAAAGGTAAAGTAAAATGTAAAGTAAAAGGTAAAGTAAAAGGTAAAGTAAAAGGTAAAGTAAAAGGTAAAGTAAAAGGTAAAGTAAAGGGTAAAGTAAAGGGTAAAGTAAAGGGTAAAGTAAAGGGTAAAGTAAAAGGTAAAGTAAAGGGTAAAGTAAAAGGTAAAGTAAAAGGTAAAGTAAAAGGTAAAGTAAAAGGTAAAGTAAAAGGTAAAGTAAAAGGTAAAGTAAAAGGTAAAGTAAAAGGTAAAGTAAAAGGTAAAGTAAAAGGTAAAGTAAAAGGTAAAGTAAAAGGTAAAGTAAAAGGTAAAGTAAAAGGTAAAGTAAAAGGTAAAGTAAAAGGTAAAGTAAAAGGTAAAGTAAAAGGTAAAGTAAAAGGTAAAGTAAAAGGTAAAGTAAAAGGTAAAATAAAAGGTAAAGTAAAAGGTAAAGTAAAAGGTAAAGTACAGAGTAAAGTAAAAAGTAAAGTAAAATCTAAAGAAAAAAGTGAACCTACATGAACCAAGATAAGACGGAAAGAATAAGTAAATTATGCAAAGAATAGTACTGAATGATATGTAATCGTGTACCGTGGGTGGATGTACCAGTGAATGAACATATTTTATTAAAACGAGTAAAATAAGTAATTAAAATAAGCAACTAATTAATTAGAAACTTCTCTTAATTTCTTGCTTCATATTTAAACAGTATTTGCAATCGCGCTGCAAACATAATTTTATAATAGTGTTCTTTCATTACTTAAGTGTTCAATTATTGGTGCGTTTGTCCTATGTCGTCTAAATGACGAGTAACATTTTAATTCGCGAATGAAAGATGGGAGTGCATTAAAGTAATATTATCAAATCCTATGAATATCTGAAGAAGGGAGAAGAGTGTAAAAGTACCATCTAGGATTTTGCAAGCGCCCATCTGAATTTCGTATGTCGTATTAGAAAAGGGAAACGAATAATAATTTCTATGTTTCTTGCATGACGTGTATCTGCGAAGCATCCTTCGTCCCAGAATATTCGTTTCTTGCAATTCATCCGGAATACATTTCCGCGCCCCGATTACAAATACTACGAAACATCCCCTATAAAATCTCGCCGATCTCCCACAGTCATTTAGCTCACTCAAGAATAAAATTTCAAAAGAAAAGGTTCCATTGAACTCGTGTATGCCATACATAAGCGTCTGGAATCATGTGAATCGCGTGGAGCATTTCATCGTGACGCTGCAAATATTCGCGAGGATATCAAACACCTACTATAATAGAAATATAATATTTCACAGCAGGAGGCCCTTCCGCCTCTGTCGTGTTTAAACATTTGTAAGGCTGACTTTATATACAGATACTACGGGCTTCTGCCGAGAGTTGTCGAGTAAATAGTCCGAATGGGATCCACCTCGGTAAATATGTCTCCCGATACGTCACGGTGCTTCCATGTTATATAGCATCGTTTATAACACAGGCAGGACGGCTATGGCACGAAGCAGTTACAATAAATAATATGCAGCGTGAGGAATTTCTCTGAGGATTCGAGCCAGCCAGTAAGAAACGACATTTTCCTCGTTCGCCGCGTTGACGTTCCTCCGGAGTTTCGAACGGTCTTGACGCAAATAGGAGAAAAACGCGAATAGAGAATATTATGCAACAGAGATCACGTCGTGGAAATTAATTAAACTACTGCAGGGCAATTATGGGATAGATGCCGCACTTTGGGCGAAATTGTCACCGTGTCTAAATTTTGCGATGCAAAATTTTTCCGAGGGTAGGTATTATTAGTTGAACATCTTGTATTACTACTTACTTGATTGAAGGGAATCAAAATTTTAATATTCGCCGCACTTAAAAAATTGAAATTAAAAACACCGTTTCTTTGGAAGTGACGCCGCATTTCGAAGCACTTAATTTTCCATTTCCGGGAGTGATGCCGCATTTCGAAGCACTTAATTTTCCATTTAAACTTGTTAATTTTAACTTTTTATGACACAAATTTTTATTTTCCACAATTATAAAATGCAATAAAATTGGAAAAATAAATATTTACAGATATTTTCTGTTTTTTTCGAAATTTAGCCTCTTCTTATTTCTTCCACATTCATTACACAAAAAATAAAAATAAAATGTGACAAATTTAATACGTTCAGATTATCATTAGATTTGTCATTAAGAAACAAATAATTTGGCAAATAAAACACTTTCTTTGTATTTTAAACATTAAAAACAGCACTTAAGTCTTTTAAGTCCAACACAGTATGGTATCAATCCCGCATAAAAGTCCGGGGTAGACGCCGCATTTTCGTATTTCCACATGCTATGTCGAATACAACCTATTCTGGCTAAGAAATATTCCACAGAGCCCCTTTAACGCATTACAAAAGTAACATCATGAAATACTATGAATTCTTAACTACTATGAAAATCTTTAACAGCGACAATGGAACCAATCACGTTCTCGCTTACTAACCTAACCCAACTCAACAGCGTAAAACAAATAAAATCGACAGTGCTGTATTTTATTACCGACAACCCTGAAATATCGAAAGTGCGGCGTCTCTCCCACAATTACCCTACTCGTTGCTTTCACTGGCATTGATTAAAAAAATGCTTCCATTCCGTGGAATAGTGGTAAAGAATTATGAAAAATATTGGAGTATCCAAAAGTCGTTTAATTTGCAGAGGGGAATATTTTGTCGGATTCTTGTTCGCAGGGGTTCGAATGTTACTCGCAACATACAGACCACGAAGCTTCCATTTTCCAAAATTTTCATCACTGAATCTTTCCGTCAATATCTCGCATTGACGCAGCTTGAAAGACTGCAGACAAGAAAAATTCGAAAGCGTTATGTCGCGCTACTCTTCGTGATTCGATCAAGGTAACTCAAATCATTTACTCGATCGACTATGGGCGAAGGGGAAAGAACAGTAGCTGGCGAAGTTGCAGCGAAGAAACCTTAAAGACAGTAAACTGGTTTAAGTTGCGTTCCACTTCATTCGTCACCTAAACTGCACAGAAACATTCTCAGCACGCACTACAAAGGCCTGAATATTTCTCTCCGCTCTCTGCGCCAGGTAGACACAAAGCGCAGCGGCGTCGAAAGCATTCCTCGATGTTCCAGAAAATATGAAAATCGACGCGCAAAACTCGGCCGATCAAAAGATGAATGAAAGGGCGAACGGTGTTTAATGTTACGCGGCTCTTTCGCCACGAACGGCCCAGGCGGCGCCGCCATCGTTCGTTTCAAAAACGAATAAATCACCGTCTGAGAAACAATCGTCGCGTATTTTTTTCGAACGTTCGGGCCCGGCTCGCGCCGCCATTAAACGGATAAAATTACAACAAAAACGAGGACACGTCGCGTGGCAGAACAAACGATCGCATCCATTACCGTCGCTCCATCGTAAACCCGCCGGCAGCCATTGCGTCCCAGAGCCCGTTCTCATCGCCGCCGTGTATTAAACGTACCCCGCTGCTACATCCCGGATCTATTCCCAGCGGGAGAAGTTTACTTTCAATTCTCAGGTGCTCGATTAATTTTCGTATCGACACCGCTCGCTGTTCCGTCGTCGCGCGCACCCGCCAATCCTCCCCAATTCCGCCCGCGAGGCTGAAGAACCCCTTGATCCGTGATGCAGCTGGGATCTCAAGATCTACGCACGATATAACTTGATCCTCTGTCTATATTCCAACGTTGTCTCGCGTAAACAAGTCTCAAGACCTGAAACCACTATCGATCAAATGATTAAGGAGCGTTGCCGAAGCAATCCTCTGCATTTACCCGCTTGGCGGACGAATTAAAAGTGGCGGGACTTTGAATGTAGGCAGTGCTAAATGTTGAAATTGATCACTTAAAGGAGTCTCCAACTTTTAAATTCACCACAGTTAATAATTCTCAGATCTCAGCGAAACTGTTCCGCTGAATCCGGCAGTTTCTCACCATACGAGTTATCAAGTTCAACGTGGCTCGGTCAGTCTGTATATCCTACAAAGACTTGACCCAGATCCAGCGCTCAGCGATGCTCCTCGTGCCTGGGCAATTTTAAAATGGCCGTGCAGATGCACGCGTTTGAAATATCGGCGACTAAACTTTATAGAATCGATGGCTCCGAACGACACAGCCTCTCGTTGGTCAGTCGGCGGGGACAGAGAACCAGAATTGATTGCTAAAGCTTGGATGGCTCGATCGTTTCATACCATTACAGTGCCGTGAAATTTATCGTTCAGAGGTCTAAGGTGTAGCTTTAACGAAAGCAATCTTGAGTGTCCTACTTTAAACTCCTTCCGAAGTCTTTTCCCTCGGAAGCTGCGGCTCCGGTGTCCAAACTGTATCCCACACCGTCGCCTCACTGTATTATGTATCTCAAGGAATCGTCCATTCTTCAATTACGCTGCATCCCACGCCAATAAACGCTTTCGTATGCACACACGTTACGTTTCCTGGCCACTTGACGCAGCCGCCGCAGTGGCGCCATCTACGACGGTCGTCACCGCCACGACGTCCCCCAATTGAAATCCCCAGGCTGGCGGGGTCGTAGAGAATCGGGCAATGACGCAGGAAGACGCTCCTCGTTGCCAGAACGATGACTGCGTCGGTGACGTTGATCCCCGGGGCCCGGATCTCGCCAGTCGCGGGAGAAAAGTTCGCGATAATGGCGGCTCGATTATTCAACCGAGAGGAAGGAAGAAACGCGTTATCCGAGGCGGCACCGCGATTTCCCCTCGTCCCGGGCGAAAAATTACGAGTACGTGTAACTCGGCATCGGCGTGTAACGCGCCGTTTGCCCCGATACCGGAAAAGGCATTCCGGGCCATTGGTCACGGCAACGCTTAAGCGACATTCTATCTCTGCCCCTCGATGTGTTTCACCGTGACGCTTTATGCTCCGAGGCAAACAAACTCCGGAGACTGCCGCTTTTCTTCGCGTTCCCTCTTCTTCGCTGCATTCGAACTTCCCTCAGTGGCTGCTACCCTCCCATCCCTCCGGCCTGCTCCTCTGCGGCCCTCCATCCCGGGCTCCGTCACCTGGTCAACTTCACAAATCCCCTGTCCTTCTCGTAATAAGACGTTGCCGGCTTGCAGCGGGTAACTCGTGATAAAGACACCTTCTCTCTGCCTCATCTTTATTGTGTCATTAGTCTCTCCTGCCTTCCGTTTGTCACGCGAGGTACAAGTTTCGTGAAGAATGTACCAGTGGAGTAATGTAGCTTGTTGTAATATGCATTGGGTGATTTGTTGGAATTTTATTCAGAAATTTCATTTAAGCTTCCACTTTATACTATGGTCCTCTGGTCTCGACACCCTGGCAAATTTCTCACGTCCGCCTTAACCAGTGCCGGATTTAAGGAAAAAGGCCCAGGTGGCAAACGTTCCGAGGGGCCCATTTTTCAGGAAAATGGTGGGGTGGTTTACTAAAAATGGGCCAAGTGTAGCAACAAAAACTATAATTTTTTTTTAAACTACGACCCTGGGGGGCCTTCTGGGCAGGGACCTAGGTGACTACTGCTTATCACCCGCCCGTTAAACCCGCTACTGGCCTTAATTCTTGATTTTCGATCATGTGTTGTTGAAGATTTCATACGCACGTCATACACTAGTGCCACTATGCGCGAAAGCTCTCCTCTTCTCTTGCAGCGGATGCTTAAAACATCACCATGCTCACTCGATCTCCTCACCCCCAGCCCCGAACATTTGTCATTCTCACAAAACACACTGTTCATTCACCTAACCGCGCAATCATGAAGTGCAGAATTCTCCGAAAGCCGCACTATTAATTTTACAGCGCTGTTACATTGTTGATAGCGCTGTTTGGTCGATGTGGCCAGACGTTCCGGATTGCACGGTACACGTGACACGTGCCCGGCCCCGCTAATTATTTCCCCAGAAAATGTCCCGGACCGTTGAAAACATTCCTCGTTTTAAATATTTCACGGTTCGGCGCGCACAGCTGACCTGGATATATCGCAGTCAGCTGTCATCCGCGGGATAGTTGACACAATTGAAATCTAGGTGCACGGGGGCGGGGGCGGGCGGCGAGAGGCAGGGCGCAAATGTCGCATTATGCCTGATTGAATATTTCACGTGCACACTTGCGCTAGATACGATCGCCGAACGCAACAATTGATTTTCGCATCGGGAACTTCTCGCGAGCAGTTGTCCCTTCCTCCCCGCCAGCCCCAATTCTCGCAAAGAATTCCATTTCTTTTAAGGAACTTCTGCGTCCCTCTCTTTCCGAAGAAATTTCTTTCCAAGAAATGGGTTCCCAAATATCCCCGACCGAAGCACGCCTCGCACAAAGTGGAGCGAATAAACGTAGGACTCTAAGTGTGTAAAGACTGCAAGATGGCGTACAAGGAAGCGCCGTCTCTTTTCCAATTAATTTGGGGACGAGTGTCCGGGAGATTCTAACGGGCGAGGTTCGAGGCTGCGGAAAGTTAAAGGCACTGGATTCCATTTCACGCAGTTTGCGACAGCTTGAATTATGAAAAATACAAATTGCATATTCTTGGGTAGTCGGTCCCGGTTTTAACGAGTGACAACACACCTGGCGGAAAGTTAAATTGATTTCAGACTCTCGGACCGTGCCCGTGGAAAAGACAGCGGCGCGAGCTGGTGTGCGCGGTGAGTGGAGGCGTCTCGAACTATGCGGGCACCGAGCGGACGTTAGATTCCTTGGGGTTGCTCGGCAGGAGTATTCCGCAACACGATCTCAAACAGTGCACGGTCTTTCGCGCAATTAGTCGCGCTGCCGTGCATTAATGCCTAGATTTATGGAAGCAATTAATACGCCTCTATGGGAATTATAGCGGTCCATTTGACGTTTGATTACTTGCACGGTGTCGTTCTAACGAGGCACCGCGGGAACACCGAGACCGGAGTCTTCGCCACAAAATTCTGGATCAGATGAAGCTCGTGTATTTATTATATTATAACAGCAGTTGCGCTTGGTTAGGCTGAATTATGTATTAAGCATTAAGGGGTCTAAAGAACCTAAAAAAAATCATGAATAATTTAATACAAAAATTATTGTAAATAAATTTTTTCGTGCACTGTATGGACTAATAAATCATTTGTAAAACGTAAAAAAAAAATTTTTAAATAAAACTCCTAAAAAATTCCTAAAATCATTCATTTTCGCTTAAGTATAATAATTATACTGTTGGAAATGGCCAATTATGTCAGATCTGGATTGAAGAGCTAGGACCCTGCTAGGTTTTGGAATATTAAATCTTGATTAAGTGTACAGTGTGAAGCATTTTATTAAAAGTAAATTTACGTTTGGAAATTTATTAAAAGCAAACTACGCAATGAATCCTTTTTAAACTTTCAGGAGTTTTTACTGGATATTTAAGTTACACGAATATATTTTTTTAAATTTATTTAAAGCAGATTTACAAACTGTACAGGACCAGTAACTTTGCGTTGCAAAAAAAATTGGTTGTCAGTTTTCTGACGAACGGTGCTTCTAAAATCAACAAACCAAAATGTTTTAGAAACTACATGCGGATGGCTATGTCACGGCGGGAGATTTTTTTGATTGGTCGTTTCCTTCTATTTCTTTCTCAACGAAAGAGCTTAATTTACTAGAACCAAATTTCACAATTTTTTTTCAGACGTTCGCCATTCTGTCATTATTCAACATTTTTAAAATCGAACCCGTCGTGCCATAGCCACGCGCACGTAGTTTCTAAAACTATTTGGTTTTTTGATTTCCGAAGAACAGTTTCGTCGGAAAACTGTCAAACATGTCAGCGGGAATTTTTTGCAGCCCTAAGTTACTGGTCCCGCGCAGCTTATAAATCTGCTTTAAATAAATTTAAAAAAAGATATTCATATAACTTAAATATCCAAAAAATGTTCTGAAAGTTTAAAAAAGATTCATTAGCTAGTTTGCTTTTAATAAATTTCCACAGCTACCTTTACTCTTCGGGCCATTACAGTGGTGCCCTTAAATAGATCACCTTTATAGGGCAACTGTGTCGTATTAGCTCTGCGATAGGTCAGATGGGTCGCCACGAGTTACTCGAGTTACATACTGATTAAATTAAATCCAAGTTTGCTGGGTACGAATGAGAACTGTGTCAGAACATACAGATACAGTATGTCGAAACTCGGTTTCAAACGTGATCCATTTATTCAGTTTTTAAACTTCTGTGTATTTTGATGTGATCTCTGAGGCTCTAAAACTAAAGTCACCTGGAAAACAACTTCTCCAAACTTAAAAGCTTGCACATGCCACGATAGCAGCCAACGATAATACAATTTTATTAAAAAATGCTACAACCTTTCGAATAAAGTAAAATTGTGTAAAAATCGCAAACAAGAGGAAAATTTTCAGACTTCATGGAAAAACTGTATCAATGTATCAGAGTCAAGGGGACTTTTAAAATTTCTTACAAATTTCCTCAAATAAACTACTGACTACCGTGCGTCCTATAACCTCCCCTTTGTATTTGTATTTTAATTTCCGTTATCCAACAATATTTCTCTGTCCTTGCTTAAACCACTTAATTTCCTGTAATTCCTGTTAATGCAAAAATCAAACGGAGCAGTCGACGCTTGTTATCGCAGAAAAATGTGGCAGCAGGGTGTGCTCCCGGCGGGCGTAACGATTGGCCGAGGTACCAAAGTTTCGGAATACTATGCGCAAGGAAATCGTAACGAAAGTAATGGAAACTCTATGATTATGCCGACATGCACATCGCCATCCAATTTGTATGCGGCGAAGGAAATAGCGTAACATCTAGTACATATATCGCGGCGACAGCCAAGTCTAGAGTTTTGGTATAATACAATTTTGAGGCACGTGAACCACCGTGAACCTTAATTATCCTCCACACGGAATCTCCACAGCGCTGAAATAATTACACTGCACACTCCAAAAATTAATCCCTTTTCAGTATCGAGAAACTGTGGCAATGGGAGAGCGTCGAAATATAGGTATTTCAAATAGGGCTGGGACTATTCGAATAATTTAATATTCGAATATTTTACGAGTATTCGAATATTTTACGAGTATTCGAATATTTGAGTATTCGAATATTATTATTCCAATATTTAAGTATTCGAATACCATTCGAATATTTCAGTATTCGAATGCCATTCGAATATTTCAGTATTCGAATATTTAAGTATTTCAGTATTCGAATATTTAAGTATTTCAGTATTCGAATAGTATTCGAATCCTATTCGAATATTTAAGTATTTCAGTATTCGAATACTATTGGAATATTTAAGTATTCGAATACCATTCGAATATTTAAGTATTTCAGTATTCGTATACTATTGGAATATTTAAGTATTCGAATACCATTCGAATATTTGAGTATTCGAATATTTAAGTATTTCAGTATTCGAATAGTATTCGAACCCTATTCGAATATTTAAGTATTTCAGTATTCGAATACTATTGGAATATTTAAGTATTCGAATACCATTCGAATATTTCAGTATTCGAATATTTAAGTATTTCAGTATTCGAATATTTAAGTATTTCAGTATTCGAATATTTAAGTATTTCAGTATTCGAATAGTATTCGAATCCAATTCGAATATTTAAGTATTTCAGTATTCGAATACTATTGGAATATTTAAGTATTTCAGTATTCGAATACTAAAATATTCGAATAGTATTCGAATACTTGGATATTCGAATAGCATTCGAATACTTGGATATTCGAATTATATTCGCCAAATAATTGAGCAACTGAAGTATTCGAATATTCGAATACCGAAAAATTCGACAAATAGTCCCAGCCCTAATTTCAAATAAACACTCGAAGTTTTCTATTGCTTCCGCGAAGATGCCCGCTGGATTAAAAATTATTTAAAATACCAGCAACACTTGCAGCTACAACGGTATTCTCATTAGAATACTTCATACTTTTCCTCCCTTTTTCTTACTCTGGCAACAACGTGTAATAACCCGAACTCGAGGGCTGTTCTTCTGCGACGCACGTTAATGTACCGGGGGTTGAAGAGGAAGATAATTAGCGACTATCACGTTTTATGCAAAAACGGGAGACACTTGTTCTGTTTAAATAAAAGCTTTCTTGGAGTACCGTTATTAATTGACTCGAGCGAAGCACGGCTTACTACGAATAATTAAGTAACCTGCACGCAAGAAATTGTTATTGACAATAACCGATACTCTTCAGGTAGGGTAGACGCCCCAGTTGCCGATAGTGTCCCTATTGCTGCCAATTGGTTTATTTTATTTAATAAAATCGTAACGTGTAAAGAATAGTGTACAAGAAAACTTTATTATTAAATCGGGACTGTTCTTCTTCTTCTTATTATGGTACATTATTCTTTACACGTTATGTGTTCTTTAAATAAAATAAATAAAGTATCAGTAATGGGGACAGTGGCAGTAATTGGGAATTATTCAAGTATTTATTTTTACTACTGTTTATTAATCCAGTGATGCATAGTGTCATAAATCATTTTCATTATAACTTTGGATCGTCAATTGTAACAAATCTTTTAACACAAATTGTTGAAGCACCGAACAAATTGATATTGTAAAATAATACGTAAGAATTTGTATGCAATGTCTCATTGAAATGGATCGCAGAAATTGATTTCTGTTTTATTAGAATCATTCTGAAGATCAGTAAATTTATCATAATATTTAACGTTTCACCACTATGTTACTGTTCACTTTCGCGGTAGCCACAATTTCGTACAAAGGACATTCTTCCTGAAGAAGGCGCGCGTCAAGAATCGAGACACTGAAATTAACATAAAATATGAAACCCTTTTCGTTACCATAAAAATGATTCACCCCGTTATTCACGCGTAAATGTGTATACCCTTATCGCTGGAAGGATAAGCAATGGAGTGGAAGCAATTTGAACTTTCAGTCACGCACTGATCCACCGTTTCTGCTGACAAATGAACAGATTATGTTACTTACGGCATGAAATTAGAGGAGCCTTAGTGGCAGTGAATTTTCAAAACACCAGACGCCAGCTGCGCAGTTTCTCGGTGATGCCGTAGACCGACGGGATTACGTTTTGTGGTGGAAGGAAAAACTGGCATTATCCTGTCATCCGTAACTTGCAGTAAATTCGCCGAGTTCCCGCTGAGTTTGGGAAACTCGGGGAATTACGATTTTTCAGTTACCTGCGAAAAAATCAAGTCTCCCTCTCGAGATGTCCACTTTTATCCAGGCGACGGCGGCGATGTCGGTAGCGCGAGGCAGTAAAATTTCCATTATTCGATTTACTGCCCGTGGTTTCGGAAACTTGACGATAGCTCTCAGGAACGGAACGCGATTACAGAAGATTGAAACGGTTATGGAAAGTATATTTTCTGTTTAATCAATACGCTGTGAGAAATATTGTATAACGTTGTAAGAACTCTATTTCAATCACTCAGGTGTTTCATAATATTTAAATGCCTTTCTTGATCCCGAAGGTGCAGGAAACTGGGCAGAAAATAAATTGAGTTGTTCCACGTCTTGCTTCCATTCCTTGCATGTTACGGCTGACATAAAGATAAGTTCTCGAGCTTAGAAATTTGGAACAGAGCGATGGGAGAAAACCCATTTTTCGTGACTTATGTTGTGTGTCTCAACATTTAGAGGCACTAGGTACTAATCATGATTATTTAAGTTTAAGAAATCGTAGGAGATTTATTGGAAACTATCAAAGTACCGCCGCGCTTCGCTTCGGGTGTAAGAGATATTATGGACTCCATGAAAACACATTTCACCACTTTTCACTACCCCCTTAGGGGTTGATTAGGGCAAAATCCTTGAAATTGGTTTTTAGACATTTGTGTGGGTGACCTTTTGAAGTAAAAATCAAATTGATATCTAATCGGGCCTAAGAGATTTTTGGAATCCGTGGAAACACTCCCTTAGGGGTTGATTAGGGCAAAATTCTGAAATTGATTTTTAGGCATTTATGAGGATAATCTTTGTAACTAAAAACCAAATTGATATCTAATGGGGCCTAAGAAATAATAAGAGGTCCGAGAAAACATATTTCACCCCTTTTTAACCCCTTCGTGGTTGGAATTTCAAAAAATCCCTTCTTATCGAGCACCGACTCCGAATTTCATGTTTCTAGGGTCAGCAGTTTGGGCTGGACGGTGATGAATCAGTGACACAACGATTATATAAGTATAGATAATGAAACGTTAGTTCTAAACATTCCTCAAACCCATTTAGCCCGCTGCTAATAAGAGAATTTATTATCTCAATATTTCTTCTTCAACGCCAGATTAGTTCGTCTCTCCTCTGCCGTTGAGATCTGATCAATTTTGTATCACCCCATACTTTCAACTGTCACCAATGCAAGTCAGACAGTGATCATGTAACAACGACGCGTAATGCGACGCTCTTATCCACCGCCTTGATGACATTTCGCTCAAGGATCAGGCACGGTGCATTCTCCATGCGTACAGGGAATCCTTAAGTTGGCGTCGCCATCAGGGTGAGTTTTCCCCGGCGCTAACGAACCGGCCGTCATCTATCATTTAGAAGACGTCAGAGATACGCTGCTAAGGTTCACGAATAACGCAGATCCAGCAAGCCCTTTCTTCACCGCAAAGCAATTCCATTGGATGTAACGCCACGGGCGACGGACGTGGCATTAGTCCCTGGCTCGCAACCCTCTTGTGTATCCTGCATTTCGGCATGGGGCGGCAAGTACCCAGTAACAACTAAGCTACCCGATAAACTCATCAACCGTTTGAATTGATTGTACGGTATCAGCTTCAATTTACCGCTGGTTTTGGCTCGCCGTTCCTTTCAACAAAGGTGGCCGTGTGTCCCGCCGGCTTTGTCGCATTTCCGGGTCAACCCGGCGTATACTTCTGCATAGGGTGTTGCTCGCTAACAGGGCATTCACTTGGTAATCATTAGCGAGAGACACGAAAGTACGATTGGATATGTTTGGTGAAAGATTGATAGTCCATTATTGCGTCGCAAACACACGCTGGGTCGCGCATTGAAAGCTGCAGGTTAAATTTGGGAGGAGTTAGTAGAATTCAGTTTGAGTACACTCTTTAATACACAAAGGGTTATTGAGTATTTTAGAGATGTGATTCGAACTCAGTTCCCGGCGAAACTGAATGGACAGAATTATTTGTGTAGGTTTTATGATAAAAAAGTGATCGAGGGAAATAGGAATATTATGAGAGTCCAAAAAAACGGCTATCCCTCGAATTCTAGAAACCTCTGCAAATAGAATTTCCAACGGATAATTAGATAAGGCAAGCAGCAGCAAACTTTTTGAAAATCCTGAAGCTTGGTCGACACCCACCGGACCCAATAAACCCGACCCAGAGGCGTCCAATAAAGTAAGATTGCCAGCGCAAGAGGTTAGGCCACTGCTACTACTGTTAGCCGCGGGGCTGCCGGACACAAATCCTCGCGCGCAGAGTGTAGCCCCAAATTGATGGAGAAATTGACGCGGGTACACTAACGAAACGAAGAACGCGACAAGGCTGAGGCGGAACAGGCGGCAAAGTCAAGGAACGAGAGGCGGCGAGGACAGGCAGCGGAGACGGGCGAAGGGACTCCAGCGGTGGCTCCAGCAGGGAGAAGCAGGTAATGGGGGAGACGAGGGAAAGGTCCGAATGCTTGTCCCCCTCGGCTTTAGAGGACCTTCCCCCGAGGAACAATAGGATCCATCTGCATCTATGGGCGCCCATTCCATCACGTGCCGCGGTAATTTGACGCTGAGTGATCGTGCTTGTCTATCGACAATTTAGTAAGTGGCTATCCCTCCCCGCATCTTCCCGTCCCCAGCCCAATCTCCTGCCTTTTTCTTTCGTTTGCGCGCGCTCCCGGTCCATGCAGCCGGCCCACAATAGCAGCGGTCCATCGGCACAGTAAAGCCCAGCCAGCGGAATCTGGCCGGTGATTGTAGGCGCGTGCCGCTTTTCCTCCACATTATTGGCCAATAATCTCGCGGTATTGCCGAAGCTGGAAACATATACGCGGGCTATACCGCCCCGCGGGGGGGGGGGGGGGCGGCTTATGCATGCACGTAGCACGCGCGCAGAATGCAGCGCCGGGCGACAGGGCGCGGGGAACAACGACGGCAGAGGGCGCCACTGGTAGAAGTACTACACGCGAAATGGAACGCTCTTTCCCGCTCCTCCGCTTCCCTCTTGCCGGCCGCGCGCCCGTCGGCGCGAATTAAACTTAACCACAATTAGCAGGCCCGCTGCTTCGTTTAGCTACACATAACCGCGTGTAAATTGTAATAGCTACCCGTCGCCGCCCACCAACACGCTCGAACACAGCCCCGCGCGCTTAACTACGCCGCCGGGGCCAGCGGCGGAGGTGTACGGGTCGTGGGCTGACGCACGAGACCGTGTGTCGGGATCGCGAACGTTGAATACGAGATCAGGTGATTGCGATTCCATCGATCCACACGGCAACTGGGAGCTTAATCAGGGGGGGAAAACCGGGCCAGGAAGCTGGCTCTCGCGGCGTTGCGGAACGCTCGATTCCTCGGATTATACGCGGTACCTTGCCTTGTACCTTCAGCGGTCTTTTCGCGCGACAGAAATTGGGGACCCGCTTTCTCAAACTGGCACGACGCTGTGGGAAATCTCTTGTAATCGTTGGAGGGGAATGGTAGCGAGGAGATTCGGAAAAGAGGTGTGTAGGGGAGGTTCATTGGGGTGTCAGGTTCGAGAGGTGGGCTATATGGAGTATGTATTATATATTGATTGCAATGAAGCTTTGTAAATAATAGGGAGTAGGGAAATATTTGACTGATAAGCTAAGCTGCCAAGTGGGGTTTACTTCGAAGCTCTTTGAATTAAGATATGTAGTTCTATTGCTAAGGCTTTAGCTTACTAATAGTGTTCCTGATTTCTCGATATTTTTCGCATAGCGAGAAATGAGAAATCAGATTATACTTCTCGAGAATTCTCAAGAAATTAAAAAAGTATTGCAACATTTATATTTTTGGAAGAATGTTGATAATATTTATCTAAATTTTCATTCGTGTCTAACTCGGACAAAACTTGTGTAAATGAAAAAAACAGATATTAAATATATTTGATAAATTTATTTATTTAATAGAAAATGTAAGCGAGGCGAAACATTACTTTTTTGTTATAAAATAGTTTTTTAAAAAGCACAATGCGTCTAATGAACTAACTGAAAATGAATTTCTGAAAACAAATGGGATTTATAATAATTTTCCTACACTTAAGTTTCTCGAGAAATGAGTAATAAGAAATTATGAAATTTCTCGAGAAGGAACACTAGGTACTTACTAATCTATTTAGTTGTTCAGATACGAATCGTGTTGTGGAATTTTATTTTTGTTCTTTTCCTTCTGTAATACATGTTAATTAATTGCCAATGTTCCCCCAGTTTACGGTACCTGTAACTCACCGAACCAAGTAGCTCATGATTAAAATTCTGTGATGATTGACTAAAGATGAGCTGCATCGATTATTGGAATTGCATAAAGAAGAGTAATAAAATATATTAAAGATTCTGTTGACCGAGCACGCTGAGTTTTTATCACGTTTAATGTAATTATCACGCGACCGAGTCGATGTTAAACAATGGCTCAGGGAGAGACGCCTGACTGATATTCAGTGAGCCCCATTCGTTTCCCGTGGATTTAGTTTTTCCTTCACCAGATTGATTGATCGGGCTGAGAGCCTGACGTGTGCTAGCTTTCCGAGAATAATAGTGTATCGTATTAGGGAAGGCATCGGACCGATCCACTGAGAAACGAAATTTATAGCTCTTTCGGAGGGGATTAAAAGTCAGCACGGTCAATAATGCGTGGCAATTGAAAACGAACGTATCACCAATTTAAGGGGCTATCACTCGTTTATCCCTTACTTCTGCAAGAACCAGATCGCATGATTTCAAATATCCATAAAACGGCCAGAGATGGGAAGGTAAGCTTGGTAGAAACAGCAGGAAGGAAACGGCTGCGTTGCACTTGGGAATGGAATTGAACAGTTTTTGTAGAAAACACCGTAAGTGCCAAAATTAAAAAAAAAATTATCGGAACATGTTAGAAGAACTTACAGTGTTTTCTACAAGGACTCTTCAATTTCCGACAATCCCAATAACAGAGCTTATATTTCCAAGTGGCATGCTGCTAACAATTTAGGAGTCAAAATGGTAAACGATGTAAGTGCCAGAAGTGAACATTTTCAGTATAATTTTGGCACTTACTTCATCTCTACCTTGCGACTAAAATAAATTATTCTAACCCTTACAGCGTTTACCACCGCATTCAGCATGGAATTTACATCCCTTTCCACTGAAAAAATAATTTCTGATTTCTGTGCCATTTACATCGTTTACCATTTCAACTCCTCTATTCAGGGATATTCAACCCCAACGTACGAGCAAGCTGCTCGTGGAAGATTCTGACACGCTTTAGGGCCTTTCCACACGAGGCACATGTGTGTTTCATACCCGGAGTTTCAGATATAATCACTTGGCAGAGATTGCGCTGGTTTAACAAGGATAGAATGAGAAATCACGCGAATATTTCAAAAATAACTACGAGAGCTGAAGAACTGTTTCGTGCCCAGTAGTAAGGAATTATATATCTCAGACGTGGGGGATGATATGTAATTACCTTTTATTCAAGGTTTCACCAATGCTCGTTGATCAAATGCTTGCTTGCGCGAGAGGTACATGCCCACCCAATTTCCTATTTTAGAACCGAACTTTGGACCGAACGGATTTGGAATTGAAGTAGAATCGGACTGATTGCGAGACCGAACAGATCTCGCGCCGAAGTGAACTGGAACACAGACGTGGCTAGGAAATTGCACGGGATTTTTGAAGGGTTTTAGAGTATGGATGAGGTGATAAGCCAAGGTAAAATTGAGGACGTTCTTCTTCGGTGTATGAGCTGAGATCGCTGATGCAAAGGTTGAGCTCATATTGGGCTCGGCTGATGCTGAGAGAGTTTTGGGATGGAGGGGAAATTATAAGAGGATAAATGGGATTGGCAGACTAGACACGTGTAGTGAATAGGTACTCCGGATGTAGCAAGTTTTCGGTTGAAGTAGAAATTATAAGGGGGTAAATGGGATTGGCAGACTAGAAATTTGTAGTGAATAATTCTCTTACAATAATACCCTAATAATACCCAAACAAGAGAGTTCCAACTCTCCATTAGCATTGCACGATGAAGAGTGGCTTATCTTGCTAAGCATTACTAGCTAAATTAATTCTGTTTATAGAAAGCTGAATAACATAAAATGACTAAAAATGAATGCGCTTAGCAGATCTCCAAAATCACTTTCCATCAAAACGAAGTTTAACCTAAAATTTTACGATTCACTTTCATTTAACAACAACGGAAAACATACAAGTTAGATAGGGATTGCAAGTGTCGGTGCAACATAAGACTGCCTCTGTTCACCAGCATCTTAATTTTTGGTGCAGTTTTTTGCCTACGCGATGTTTACGTAGGGACCACGTAGATCACAGCCCAATGTACGCCGGGTATCTAATTTCCGTCCGACATTCACGGGTCGTGGTAATAATTCCCACGGAATATCTGTGTTGCGCGGAACGTCCAGCGGTTTGCGGAGATTTGCAAAACAACAGTTGTACACCGCCGCCTGATATTGTACTCTATGCGAGATACACGTAAATATTCAATGTTGATTGTCAACATACATCATTAAATACTGAAACATTGTGTGCATTGGTGTGGCAGAGAATTAAATTTATGCACCGATTAAATTGTTATACTGTACGTAACCTGATTAAGTACCTTCAAGTTTCTGGGTCTTCGCTTTGAAGTACTGTTGCCAGAGAATTGCGACAACGTGTGCAGGGCGATGGTTTTAATCTACCGATGTCATAACTTTAAATTTCTTGGGGATGTGGAAAGCTTTCAGGTGAGGGTTAAAAGATGTGGATATAGAGGGACGTTACGTAATGAGTATAACTTAATAGGTAGGAGCATTCCACACATTTAGAAGGCCACCCTCGTTTATTAAAAATGAATCATGAATTTTTTATATAGCACTGCAGATTCAAAAAAGGTTTGGTCAACTAGGTTAATTAATATTTAATGTAGAAATATTATTTTCTTATAATGGGACTTTAAAAGCATTTAAAAGATATCTGATTTTCTCACTGATTTTTTCTATTATAATTATTATTCTAGTTTCATAAGAGTCACAAGTTCTTAAAATAAAAATCTCAACAGGTATTTAACAGGAAGCCTCCGCTAACGAAAGGCCAGAGACAAATGGAATACAGAGCAGAAAACTCAAAATTAGAATATCCATACCAGAAATCAGTGAAGACTTGATTACTTGATACTGTCTTGATTGGTGTAATGTACTGTCAGTTAAAAATGTGATAAGGACGGGCTCTCTTAGGTGGACAGAAAAGAAGAGCAAGCGAGTGCTATGACCAATTGAGTTATCCAAAATGTCTACACTCCGTCTCCCCAAGGCTAATATTTAAATAGCTGTCTACGTGGCTAACAAGAAGAGGTCCCCGGCGGTAACGTGACGTTCTCAAACTGGTTTTATACACTCGCAGAATTACTGCCCCTGATTATGGTGGCACAGTGTCTCCGCACGGACCTGGTACTTATGCTTTAGACCTGCATTTAAATTAAAATAATTTATTTGTCACATACAGAAAATATCAGCAGATATCTAAAGTCACATGATTATCTTATTTTGTAATCAAGAGAGAGAGAATGCTGTACTACTGCAGGACCTAATTCAAGAGTACGAGTCACGCTTGGGGACCTTTTCTCGTAAGCGTAACGCATGCAAGAGCTTGTACCTCTAAGCGCATTTGCCCCGAGCACCACTTACTTAACTTCCACCTACTACTAGCGAGATTTTCATGGCAGCAAAGTGCGTCCGCGTTTTCTCATGAATCACTCAATTACTTTGACCAGAAAAAAAGTGGCCGTTTCCTTTGTACACGACGTTTTAGCGCGAGAAGTATACGTTAGTTCAGTTGCTGTCACATCCGCGCGAACGAAACACGGGTTAGGTTACTGTGAGTTGAATTTCCTGCTTTGATCCGTCCGAAACGTGACACTTAGGTGTGCAAGCGACAAGCAGTATGTGTTCGTCTCAAATTTTTTTACGTGTGTACGGTTTAAGTGAAAAATAGGTAATTCAATGGGCGATCATAACCGTCCATCATACTCGAGTGATGTTCGAAAGAGCTGTGGGGCCGACATCTCTTCATTCTGCAAAATTGAAACGGGAATAAATTTGGATTGGAGTTTCTGCTGACAAGCCACTTTTCCTTTCGCGCTTTTATTTTCGGAGATATTTAAAATACTTAACTAATATTTAATGTTTCAGAAATTCGTCAGCTTTTGCATCGATTATAACTGTTTCCCTCTGCGTGATTATTCTTAATACCACGCTACTGCTATCTTTCAGCATTCTATTAGATGAATAGAAAAAGTGCAACATTATACTATATAATACTTCATTAAATTTCAGCGAACGTGTCATATGGGGTTGCACAGTCCAGATGGTATCCAACTGTTAACAGAATTTAGAGTGCTAAGAATTAATCTAAACTTCCTTCCAGTACCAGGCGATAAAACCCTCTTTGATAAACCGAAAGATTCATCTGCACACTGTTCGGCGATTGTAGAGCCGATTTATAATATTTGTTAAGTAGAAATAAACTCAATTACTATATTTTAAATTAACAACCGTAAAATTTTTAACTGTGTCCAAACTGTAATTACATTTTTTTTTATTAATTCCTCCTTGCTAACTAACTATTAATTTACAAAAAAAAATATAGCCCGGAGGGAAAACTCTAGGAATTATTAATATCAGACGCTGCAACTATCATTTTCATTATATTTAACCCACCGGGACCACCGAAATCAACTTTTCTCACTGACTCAATGAATCGATAAGAACTGGCATCTGAAGTAACTCGTTATTTATTGATTTGATCACAAATTCTTTTATATAAAATATATTGTATTTGGTGGGGCTCGTCGAGCAGACACATTTGTAATTCTTTTGTATCTTATATTTTCCGCGATATTCAGATGACCTTAAGTTTTTCAAATGGCACCGCATATTTTTGTTACTAGGTACCGTGTCGTAGTCGATAAAAAGACGAATTCAGTGTCCTATAACAAACTGACCTTGACCCGACCGTCCAACCGTTCAAAAACCTCACGATCACCTTGATATCTCAGAAAACATCAGCTATAAAAATTAAAATGCGTCTGTTCGACCAGCCACACGGAACACAACATATTCCATACGAAACGGTTTCTGCTGAAATAAATAAATGCAACGGCTTCTTTCGGATGGCAGTTGTTATTCATTCACCTTGTATATTCATACAGAAATCAATCATCAGCCCCTCTCTGTTATCTGGCACCGTGGCGGGCGGTTTACCCCCGCGCGTTCAAAGAAACCTCATAAACATGGGGTTGAACGAGAGAGAGTCAAAGGTAGCCAGGCGTTGATTGGAGTCCGCCCACCTTTCGTGTTCGAATGACAGAACGAGCAAGCAAACAACGTGATTACGTTGTCTGTGCCCGGGCACGTTGAAATTCGGTGTTCCGGGCGGTGTACGCGTGCACGCGGGGCGAACAAAGAGGGCGGCCAGGGACTGGCCCTGTGTTCCCGCGACGATCGATCGTACCTCGCAACAAAACTGACCGATGAAGATGCCGAACGGGCGGGGTGATGGGGTCGTGGCCCCCCCCCCGTCGTCACGGCCGCTGGTCGCGGATGTGTGTAAACTTCCATTATCTGGATACGCGGGTGGGTGACTTTATTACGCCGTTGACGTAGCGTTGTTCACTCCGGCAACGATACGGCCCCGACGGGCGCGCATTTGTATGAGCGGTGACGGTCTGGTCGTGTTATCCGAGGAGGACATCTCGAGTTTCAGTGGAGAACAAACGGCACGTCGTGTACGCGTCTAGTGACGACCCTATAGAGATTGCGAGACCGTTCTTGAGACTTAATGAATGAGACTCCGTGAAGAAAGACGAGCGGATAGAGGAGACAGAGAGGGGAAGCTGGTGGGAAGCCGGGGATCAAGCGAAACAGACTGGAGAAGAGGAGTGTAGAGGAAGAGAGAGAGAGAGAGAGAGAGAGAGAGAGAGAGGGTTGGAGAGAAGGAGAGAAAGTAGAGAGTTGATGGGTTAATTTGGGTAGGTGGTTAGGGCCAGGTCGTTACCCGATTTCTCCCTTCTTCGTCTGCACGCTACAAACTTCCTTGCTGGATTCGATGACACCGCAAAGAGGCGTACGTAACTGGTTGCATTCTGGGCTTGGTAAGAAAAAAAAGAGACTAAGGAGGAAAAAGAAGAAGAACGAGCAAGAGGAAGGAGAAAACGGAGAAACTGCCTCCGTCGACCTCGATTTTTCCTGCTAAGGATGCCTCTCCACTCAGTCAGCTTCGCCCATAAAGTCGTGACGAGCTCCGCGTCGGATTAGCCTCGACACCCCTTTTCTCTTCTTCCGGGCGCTGCTCTGCAATTTGTATCGCGGAGGCGAAGGAACGACGGCAGGGCGTGCAGTCGGGGTTTTAATCTGCATTGGATTATACCCCTCAAAAGACGATGCATTTCATTATGTCGAAGCCACGCGGGAAAGTGGGCCGCTGTTTGTGCGCGGGTGTCGCGCCGGCGGAACCCCGGCCGGCGGGATAAAGAACCGTCCGCCGTCGGGGAAAATCCCTTTGCGTTATCACTTTAGACACCCGTCTATTTACCATGGAGAATGAAAGTAGTGTCAGAATGCTATAATCTCGGCCATTCCTCTGCACGCGGCACTGCCGTAAATCACGGGGAATTCATTTCGACGTTGCCGCGCATCTTTCCCCTTTTCTTCTCGCCGGCTACTTCTCGGCGAGCGCGGCACCGGCTACGATCCCACTCGCGATCCCCTTCTGATCGATAAAGTATCGAATGGGGAACCAACCTGCCGCCGCGTACGAGGGTCCCGTGCAAATTCACCTGGACTGCCGAAGAAATTCTTCCGCGGATGTAGCGAAATGCAAAACTTTTTGGTCACGGGCAGCGTGAAATTCCAACTAGGCAATTTCTGCATCCAGACTACACAGCGCTCGGTGATTCCCCCGTTCTGTGATTCGAGATTGCTTTCTTTCAAAAACGAAGCCCCGAGCGGCACAATTTTGTTTTACATTGTCGATTCGTGGAAGCTTCTTCAGTACTTTAGGCGTAGGCATACAAAATATGGTAGAGATATAGAGGTTAATATAGTGTAATAACTATTCTCTTTCTTTAAATGCTATGTTTAACAGGTGGGAAAGAAAATTTGTAGGGACGCGTATTAAGGAATCAAAAAGTATAATAATTTTGAAAGAAATGATAAAAGAGGAAGTGCAAATGTGAAAATGTGACTATCATTTTTTCAAATTCGTCTTCAGAATTATACGAGATAAAGTTTGCGGTGAGAACAGTCAGAGATTGGTATCAAGTACCATGTTGAAGCTTAACACTTATGCAGGAATTTTTATTTTCCAAATGGTAGCTCAAATCATCATTTCCTAACGACGTACTTTCTTGTTGATCCTTTGAAGGCTATCGAAACCCTCCTCTGTTTAACACAGCCGTGCAATTAATTGGGACTTGCAACTCAATTAATGCAAGAAACGGAATGATGATGCAGCAATCGATTCGCAGCGTCGTCCATGCATCGTTATTGTGCCTGCAGGTGATAAACACGTGTTTGCGGGTTCATCCAATTCAACGTGGCTGAATCGGATCATTATCGTGCACGCACAGTTGCCTGCGTTTCGTCAGATATTCATTTTCCCCTGTTACCTCGGGACTCTTTAACAATTACTAGTATACTATACGCTCGTCGAACTGCATTTGCCATGGATTTCGACTTTCGAGTCACATGGTCCCCTTCGCGAAACACGAAGTAGCTGCGGCACGTGAAATCTACTTCGCAGGCCGAATAGTAAACCAAGTCACGAGAATAATAAATCAAAGACAAGAAACTATATGCTTCTATGTATTTTTCAGAAATATTGATACATTAGAGCAAGTGATTTGATATTGTTCCGTAGGAAGAACGATTGTATGTTTACATACAATGGTTTATTCAATACAAATGGAAAAAATAACGAAAGAATAAAATTATCGTTTGATTGGTTCAGCTTAACCGCACTTATGATTACCACGCGTTTAACGTATAGGTTAGACCTATCCTTGCGAAGACGATGACTGTTACTATTGTGGCCATGGACCTAAGAATTAAATGGACGGAGCACAAAGCTGCGGGGCCTAAGCTCGTGTAAGTAAGGGAGGTGCATGATACTGCGCATGCGGTGGTGGACGATCGGTGATTGGTTGATGATTTTCGTTATTGTTTTCAAACTTATTCACTTAACAAGATGTATTATTCAAAAATACATCAAAACAAGACTTTTTTACATCGCGAAATCAGTAACCAGCAATCTTTGTACACTCGGCTCAAACGATTGTGGCCGTTCGAGATTCGATTGCATTCGAGCTTACCAGGGTTGGTTTTTCTCCATCGCTAACATTCTACAGTATTTCATGAATATGGTGATGGCACTGCCAAGCCACAGGTTCCCGTCTAGAACACTTCTAATTCATGTTGAAACACCACTGTGGCACCATCTGCCTATGATTGTCATAATTTGGTATGTTACTTCATAATTTATTTATTTTTTTTAGCGTGAAGTAAACGGATGATGTTTAATATGAGACACGTTCGCGCAGTCCTGTCACAAAATTTAATTCGCATTGCTTCGGTTATGTTTATTTTCCCGTTGTTAACATAAAATAACAGATAGGAGATTTTGAAATAAATGCGTATTTCTTTGCTCTACACATTTCCACTAATAACGAGCGTCTTAGATTTTAATCTATGAAGACTGTTACAAATAAAATACCACAAGACTTTATTTATCTCAGTATTTTGGTTTCCTAACCCTTGCCATCTCTACGAAATACATAACATTCATTTCCATTCTTTTCCTTGTTACCACCATCCCGCTTTATTTATTTGTGTCTTCCATTATAAATCCGTTGATTTATTTGCTTTGGACATTATAAGTTTATCATTTATCAGTGTCAAAATTATGATTTTTTTTTAGGTTCATTGCAATAAAAGTCATTTGACATTTATTCCTGGTGTCATTTACGCTACAGCATCGCGAACAGAGCCGATCGCGCAGATTTATATAATTATGACAATCATAGGCAGATGGTGCCACAGTGGTGTTTCAACATGAATTAGAAGTATTCTAGACGGGAACCTGTGGCTTGGCAGTCCCATCACCATGTTCATGAAATACTGTAGAATGTTAGCGATGGAGAAAAACCAACCCTGGTAAGCTCGAATGCAATCGAATCTCGAACGGCCACAATCGTTTGAGCTGAGTGTACGTCTAGACCACGGTGTAATAGACAGGTGTTCCGACTCTGTACCTTTTACCCCAGCGATTTTGTGTGCCGATTTCTGTTTAATTCCCCTGGCCGTCGCGAGAGGCGTCGTGACTTAGAAGGCATATACATATGTATTAATGAGACTGTAGTAGTAGAGATTTTAGTGGTATTACTGGGCTTGCCAGACACAACAGGCCATATGTAAATGCCTTTACGACATCCACGAAATCTGCCGGCCGCCAGAAGAACTAGGACGAAAAAGTCACACATTCTGGACAGGAGTCGGAACACCTGTCTATTACACCGTGGTCTAGACAATATTTGACCAACTTAATTCAGTCCAACAAATAAAGCGCGACGCATGCGTACTACTCCGCCAATCACAAGCCGTCCACCACGACTTCTCTCCTCCCGATCGACTGGCTCGACCCCCTCGTCTATGTTGAGACTTTGTACTCCGTCCATTTAATTCTTAGGTCCATGATTGTGGCTAACTAACTGCCTAAGTAATGCCTATTCGCTACCGGCAAACTACTACAGCGCCACGCACGTGGCACGCCATGAAACTAAAAACAAGATTAGACGGCGACACCGTCTAGAAGAGTAGGCAGCGCGAGCACCACGGTGGACATAAATATAAACATGGCGTCAACAGATGTTTATACGGACTCTATGGTGATGACTTCGACGGAAAATGAATTTGAGTTCTGGGGTCTGTTGGGGCACCTGTTGAAGTTGAATTTTATTCAGTTGGAATACGGTCGGTTTTTAGAATCTGTGGGGAGAAGAGAAATAAGTATTTTTATGGCTCGCATTTGGTAATCGAAATTGAGCATTGACGAGTCTCGATAATCGTTGCAATAGAATGGCAACGCAGTAAAAGTATTCGACTGTTGTACCCAATTACTGCTGTATAAAGAAAATAGAATGCTTCACTGATAGTTATCGCAAAAGCGATAAAATTTATTTGTAAATTCGTTTGTATCGTTGCGAAATTAAAAAACAGTGCTCATTGAATTAATTCGTTAAGTAGTAAGTAATAATATTTACCTCCCTTGTTACTCTAATTTTTAATGTAATACAATTCACAAGCTGCCAGGATGCTGAATAATTGAACAAAGGGAATGAGAAACGAGATTAAAAATAAATGCAGTGAATCAAGATCCCAGAAGTTCTCCCAGGGCTACTACAGTATATTAAAAGTCTTGCGTTACTTCACGAATCTTTTATCCTGCTATTTCATGAATAGTTTACACTTGACTCATTGAGTCTGATTCGTTATTTCGATTGAACCTTTAGCAAAGTATCAAGAAAGTAAATATTGGCGCGTCGATCGACATCCTGGCAAGAAGTTCTAAGTGCAAACTGTGATCTTGAGTAATATGACTTTCTATTACATGTTCTCAAAGATATTACCTCTTTTGGCCAGCAAAAGTGTCCGACCTGAGCCATCTCGGTAGCTCGTAAGAACAATACGATTGAACGATTCTCGTCTGAATACGAGTATAGTTCGTGGTTCGCTGAGTCGTCGATACAACATGGAAATGAACTTCCTCGATCTGGTCTGATTCAGATCAAATTCCGGATGAAAATCGCACGTATCGCACTGCTTTCGCGCAACTTTTCCTTTATCGTGTCTCTCTGATTTCGGGAATTGGATATTTAAATATAAAGAAAAGTGTAATGAAGGAAGACACAGTAGTGTTATTAATGTAAGAATTATTTCGAAAAATAGGATAACAGTTGGTCTGTTAAGTAAAGGACCATTGTGAAAGTAAGGAAATAAGGAGTAACTTTCATCACACACATTTGAACCAAAGAATTCTGTATTTTTGAAAATACTGGGCTTTCAGAGTAATAATTTAGCAACAATACAATACCCATTTGAAATGAAATTTCCATTTTCAAATTTGCTTATTGTTCGTGGAATAAATTAAAAGTAAATACCTTCCCTCTGTATAATTCCCTTATATTTCCCATTGTGCACGATTCAACTACCGAAATGACATCTGCTTTCACCACATGTTTAATAATTGTGAAATAATCCCTGACCACATACAATATACTTTTTTTTTTTTAAATCCATGGGCTCCAAAAAGCAGAGTCAAATAAAGTACTTATACTAATCAAGCCAGTAACGAAGGATGCTCGCTTAGCGATTAGCAACATGAAAATGAAAAATAACTCCATTTTCTTCGCTCGACTTCATCCCCTTACAGCGAACCCGAGCAACAAAAGAAATTAACGTACAGGTATTACTTATCAGGACATGTCCGTCGTACTCCTCGAGTTTCATAATTCCTTCAATTTCCTGGCCAGGAATCTTCCCCGGCAGGAAAAACCGTTTCGTTTCCTCGCGAATTCCCAGCACTGTCGCTTTTGTGCTTTATAATGTCCGCCGTACTTCACCGGGCCGCAAGAACAACAAAGCCACGGTGGTTCACCTGCACGAACAAGGGAAAGAAAATACGCTGCCGAGGTCTCTCTGGGAAATCGTGGAGTGCACGGACATCGGTCGCTGGTACCTTCAGGTGGCAACTTACGATCCAATAAAGTTTTCACCTTCCCGCCCTTCTGTGCAGCTGCTACCTCGATCTTTCCACCCGCGGGCCGTGCATTTGATTGGTAAAAGTTGCCACGAGTTTTAAATCAATTATACCCGAAGGATGCTGGGGAACAGTTTCACGCAACCCGTCGTTACTTGGTTATCGAAATTCGGTTAGCAATGTCCAAATTTCCTTCCATCCTTCTGCCACACTGTACAACTCACGTCTTGCATCGAGCATAATGTCGTATCAGCCAGTGGATATCTCACAGATTTCAAGTCAACTTATTATATGTGCATACACACGCTGTCTATGTTGCATCATAAGAATTTCTTCTTTATCTATATGTGGAATAGAATTATTTATTTCATTGATATTAACAACTTCATCGTCACAACGAGATATCATTTTAGTGTGACATAGATGACGAAAAGTCAAACGCTTTTCCATAATAAAGTTTCCAAGAAAAGTGTTTTTCAATATAATACAGTTTTGCACCTGCTCTTGGCGTTTTCGTGAGGCGCTAAATTTCGGTTAGCAAATCTGCTACATATCTGGGAGACACGAATTGTGATCTATTTTGTGATGATGTCCGATTTGTGATTTGAGATGTGTGGTTTGTGATTGGTGATTTGTGATTTGTGATTTGTGATTTGTGATTTGTAGACTGTAAAGTGTTAGCTGTGAAGTATGAGCTGTGGAGTATGAGCTGTGAAGTATGAGCTGTGAAGTATGAGCTGTGAAGTATGAGCTGTGAAGTATGAGCTGTGAAGTGTAGGCTGTGAAGTGTAGGCTGGAATGTATGGATTGTGAAGTGTGAATTTTAATGTATGAGTGGGACAGGTGTAGCGTAAGAATGTTGCAGTTTTACTGATTTTCCGGACTTCTGTAATTGATTTGAATATTGCTCACAGCGTCACTGTTGTGTAACGCAGGCTTCGCGACAAAGCCGTTGAAGTTTCAAGAAATCGATATTTCGGATCTCGTGACACGAACTCCCATAAGATGTTGGGGCTATCTTGTACCTCGCCTGTAATATTAATACCCAAGTGTCGGTATCTTAGGCTGTGTGACGTGATCTCGATTAAGATATTAGGTCCATTACGTACGTCGTATGTTGTAGGAATACTGATATAAAGTAGACGTTCCCTATAACATCAAGGACAAAGTTCCTTGCACACCAAACTGCGCCTAACTGTTTGCCACTCTCAACTGATCATTCCATTTTCTCCGATGCAACTTCAAAAAGTAACAGGCTCGAAATTATGCGCGTGAAAAACATCAGGGCACAATGCCCTCAGATATTCTTTACGCGGCGGGAAAATTAAATTTTAAATGCAAATTGAAATTATGCAGTCAGCCTGGGAAAGAAAGCCTTCTGCTACAACGAACATGAACTTCGCAGCATTTGCGCCCAATGTGACTAATTCTCTGCGAACCGACACAACATATACTCGCTTACTTATAGTTCGAAAGTTTCAAAAAAGTGTCCCGAAGGAAATGCAATTTCCCTGACTTTCCGCGTCGATGCAATTATGCATTTATTTTCAACCAGAGGAGGCCGGCGATAAATCTACATATCGAGAGACGAGACGTATCGCCCTAGTCCCCGCGGCGATCCCGATAAGTTAATTCGCAGAAAGTACATATTCCCAGCTTCCGGCCAATGTTGCCGCTGACAACGAGTCAGAACTAATCTGCTTAACAAGAAAGCCGGCGGAAAGTTGCGCTGCTCGGCAATTTGCCACTTTGGGATTCGACAGCGTCACGGGGCGCGTATGAATACAAAAATATTCTGCATGAATACGAAATCAAACCCGCCCGAACAACAGATACCGGCTGCGTTATTGAGAAATATATGCGTGACGGTGAAACGAAGACTGCGGTATGCGGATTTAACAACTCACCCGTAAGCGAGCAGCAATGGAAACAAACGCTGCCTCAGTGTCACATGGACTAAAAAAGCACATAGACCGAAAGCGTTATTAATATAAATTCGGGCAATATTCAATTGCCCTCTGAAGTAACTAGTTAAAATGTCACACTCTGCTTAAAGTCACGTTTCCACGTGTGCAAGTAAGATGCACTTAAGGGGTGACAAAATTAACGGTATTTTTGGAAATTTATTAAAAGCAAACTACTTAATGCAGTTTTCATTTTCTTCTATTTCTTTTCCAACGAAAGAGGTTAATTTTCTAGAACAAAATTCCACAATTTTCTTCAGAGGTCCACCATTTTGTAATTTTTCAAAAATTTCAAAGTCGAACCCCATCGTGCCATAGCTAACCCCATATAACTTCTAAAACTTTCTGGTTTTTTGATTTCAGAAGAACCGTTTCTTCGGACAACTGTCAACCATGTCAGCGGAAATTTTTTGCAGCGCTAAGTTACTGGTCCTGCACAGTTTATAAATCTGCTTTAAACAAATTTCAAAAAAGATATTCATATAACTT
Source organism: Andrena fulva (assembly GCA_946251845.1). NCBI lineage: Eukaryota > Metazoa > Arthropoda > Insecta > Hymenoptera > Andrenidae > Andrena > Andrena fulva. The sequence goes on along the minus strand of OX276329.1, from coordinate 49,688,374 downwards.
AACCATCCAATAAAAAGTCCTGGAAATTTTAAAAAGATTCATTAATTAGTTTGCTTTTAATAAATTTCCAAAGATTACCCTGTTGCCCACCCTTAAAATATTTTTGTGTGAGACTCTATTAAGGGGGTATTCTGGTCTGACGAGGCGTTTTCGTCGCGTTACTTTCGGAATTTTTTTACAAAGAACCCATCAATTTTATTATTATTTAGTTTATTGCTACATGTTTATTGATGTTTGAACTATCTTTACAAATTTTGTCAATGGAAAAGAATTAAAATCAAACGCAGTTGACTGTTTTAAAGTAATGGTGAAAAAAAAAAAAACATGGTGTCACGGTGTCCATGATTGGGCTCGTTCTAGTGATCTATAACAAAAAATGAGAAGAGATTCTATATCTGTATGCCTGTGGCTATCGTCCCTACCAGAATTATGATAAAATATTTTGTTTTTAAACTTTCACAGACCTTTAAAGTTGAAAAATTGTGCGAAAATCGAAACTTAATTTTCAAACCGCCGCCATTTGCTTAATTTTCAATATTTTTTTATCATTCTGGTAGGGACGAAAGCCACAGGCATACAGATATAGAATCTCTTTTCATTTTTTGTTATAGATCACTAGAACGAGCCCAATCATGGACACCGTGACACCATGTTTTTTTTTTCACCATTACTTTAAAACAGTCAACTGCGTTTGATTTTAATTCTTTTCCATTGACAAAATTTGTAAAGATAGTTCAAACATCAATAAACATGTAGCAATAAACTAAATAATAATAAAATTGATGGGTTCTTTGTAAAAAAATTCCGAAATAACGCGACGAAAACGCCTCGTCAGACCAGAATACCCCCTTAAGGGGACCTTCCGGTCTAAAAGTCGATTTTTTTTTTATTTCATTTTTCGAATGTTCAACCTTTTAGGAATACGTGTTTAAAAGGATTTGTTGAAATTCGTAAAATTCCAGAAGTTATAGGCATTTGAGTAGCGGCAAATGCATGGGCAACAACCGGGAACTCGGCGCTCACGTAAACCTTTAAACGCGTTTTTCTCGAAACAGTGTTCTCAAAACGGTGGGACCTGTATCTCCAAAAGTTATTATCCGATTCGACTGAACCTTTTTTTATTTTGAAGAATATACTTCTGGCTAGGGGGGGGGGGGGCTAGAAAAATTACAAAATATTGAAAATTTATAATTTTCAAAGGCGTTGAAAGGACGAAAAGTACAGGGAAAAGTGATTTCAAACTTCAAGTGTCGTTATTTTCTAAAAAAAATGTCATTTTTTTATTTTTTTTCTAGTTCCCCCCCTAGCCAGAAGTATAATCTTCAAAATAAAATAAGTTTCAGTCAAATCGGATAATAACTTTTGGAGATACAGGTCCCACCGATTTGGATCAATTTTTTGACGCCTTGACTTCAACGACTCCCCAGGGCCGTCTGCAATGATTAATTATAAAACAAGAAATATATTTCTATAACTTAAGACATCCTTAATACAATGCAAAAAGTCCCATTAAATTATATATAGTGGTTTCCTTTAATTAATTCCTAAAAATCACCTATTTTTTTGGGCTCTAGACCGGAAGGTCCCCTTAAGGGGGGACTCTACCTTGTTGGGCCGAAAAATCTATCGATGGTAGTAGATTCATTAAGATAAACAAAGAAATGTTAAAATGGCAGGCTTCTAAATATGATGAATCGAATTTTTCTCAAAAATCGGCAAAACATCATTAAGTAAAATTAGGAACGGTTACAATACGGCAATACCGTTAAGGAACTAGTTCTTGATCAGGCACTAATTTTTGATCAGTTCATGAAATAAATCGTTCTTTTGAGTTTATGTCAATAAATAATTGTTTGAAATAATTACTAACATAAAAATTGATAATTCAAAAATATATGTGTTGTCTGTGAAAGCAGTTAGTATTGTTAGTTTTAGATGATTAAAAACTAGTTCCTAGTCACCTTATTATTCCATACCTTATAAGTATTTAAATTATATATTTATTTTCAACTTTTTAAAATTTTTCCTTGAAGTTTAAACATTAATTCAACTTTTAGTATAAAAAAAGTCTATGGTTTAATGTTTTATTAGGTTAAAAATAAATATTAAAGCGGGAAACCTTCTAAACTGATCAGAAACTAGTTCCTTAACGGTAAATCTACTACCATCGATAGCCAAATTCATACAGATTAAGAATCTCTTTCGTTTTTGTGTTTCAGATTATCCTTCGAGTATATTTCGTTAACGCCAGGACCACCCGTTTTTTTTTCAACGCCTCAAGTCAGCGCTTTGTATCAGCCACATCTTTTTTTTACCGTCACATAAAAATGTATAACAAGAGCTGAAGATACAATAAAACAGCCTGTCAAACCGCAAATTAATTTGTCAAACCGTTTTTGTACAAAAAATTCACCAAATTCATCGATTTTTCGGCCCAACAAGGTAGAGTCCCCCCTTAAGAAATCCAACTTCTGTTTTTTGCATACCTATTTAAAGTTTGTATTTTTCTCTGAACACTCAAATATATAGATTTCGAGGGCATTGGTAACATGTATGCACTGAGAATATTATCGATAATTTAAGAGCAACGTTTCATCCCCCACTTGTATTTTTCGAGTTGCTTTGTTTTATACAAAAGCACACATGTCTCGGGTAACATTTAAGGCAGAGGAATTTTTCCCAGTATTTTCTACATCTTTCTCACCAAACATGGAAGAACTATCCATTGGGAGTTTAAAAAGCAAAGCAGCAAGGATACCTGAACGGCGCTGTTATTAAAAATATGAGTGACTATATGTAGTATCTCATATGAAGTGTTACAAGCTGCTTTCTTGGGAACTATCAGCAGTAGCTGCAAAATTGCTTTTTTATATCCACGGCTCGATGGGATCCTTTACGCGACGGACATTCTAGAAAGCCTTCACGTGCATCTCAAAGGGGAGATTAAATCATCTTCATATTTTTAGTGCCATGGCATATCAATTTTTAAATTCCACTTAGGCATATGAGGTTCCAGTGAGAATAAGTGAAACCCTTTTAAAAGGTATGAAGTCACAAATGAATCTAGAATTCAATTACCGAATATTATTCCCAAGAAGCTTCAAAGCTTCCTCAGTTAAATAAACAACAAAATAAGTCGAAACTAAATCACTAAACGATCCCAGATAAAACTATACCACCAGGGCAGCGTTTTACTAAAAACAACAAGGACGTATCTCCGAAAGGATAAAAGAATAAAATTCCGGGGGTGCTAGCAGCACGAATCCCCAAAACCGCGGACCCGGAAGCATATTTCGCTCTTTGAAGAACTCTAAAAATCTGTTTTCCAACAGATGTACGCCGCGCGGCCTCTATTTCATAAAAATCTCTTCAAACAGATTCGATGGTATTCATGTACGCTCAAGCGCTGGGTGAGAGTTGGAGCAACCAAGCGTGACACTCGAGCCACACACGCGCCGCAAGCGGTCTGTGTGCGCGAAGAAGTGGACAGATCGACGGCGGAGCGAAGGAAGAAGCGGAAATAAAAATTGCGGGGACCGGCCGGCCATTGTCGACGCTTGACGAGGAGCTGGCAGCAGTATTTGCCTTATGGCTCCTTCTCGTTTCTGATAAACATACAGGCACGGCCTCTCGTAACACCTCGATATGGGAAATGTTATGGCGACTCTTCTCCTCCTTGACCCGACGGTCTGGCCGCACCTACTCCCGTGCTGTTTTACGATTCTGTAAAAATGCGCGTTTACCGTCGCGGCGGGAATGCGTCATTTTGTCATTTCGCGCGCGGCCACGGCGATAAGGGCTGCTATCAGGCTCGCGATAGCTGTCATTTAACATGGCTCCTCTCAATCGCGCGCGCGCGCGCAACGTTTATTAACCCATAAATATCACGTACCGAAGCCAGGCGGGGGTTATCTTACCCCTTGCGAGCTCCGTTTCGTTTAAATTATACGGCGCGACGTCGCGCGGATTTTTCTAGGCATTCGTGGATGTCTGGAATTAATACCGAAGATTCTAGAAGGCATTAGGTATTTTAGTGGGGTAGGAATGCCGAAGGAGTGGTTTAATTATGTGGACTATTAGGTTGAAGAGATTTCGTCCACGGTTTTATTTATTATATTTAAATTATTTTTTCAATTATTTGTGGAACTGTTAGATTCTACTTCTGATCTTCTAATTTTTTCCCGGCCACGTAAGTTTGCACGCTCTCGTTACTGATTCTGGGTGAGCTGTTAGTATGTTGTGCGTCACGGACCTCGTTACTAACTGCGAAATCCAGAAAACCGAAAGTACGGCTAAAAGTAATAATTTGTTACGCGCAGAGAAGTTTCGCCATTAAAAGTTGCTTTGCCGTGGCTAATGATAATTTCGCGTAAAAGTGCAAGTAAACACTCTACAATGGTTCGCGAGGGCTTAAGTGGAATGTAGGGGATGCATATTTCATCGTATGTTAATTTAATCAGTGAAATGAACGGAACATGTCACGTCCTATGCTAGAAAACAGTTTAGGAGACATTTTAAGTTTTATTTTTGTATTTCGAAATTTAATAGCTTCTACACATAATGGTTATTTTTAAATAATTCCTCCTATGAACCTTCATCTACAAGAAAAACCAATGCCAACAAACTGGGCCAAGTTGTGCAGAAAAAAAATAGTTGAAGACAGCACTGCTCCCATAATTTCTGATATTTATTTGTCAAAAATTACCAACCCATAGAACAACTCTTACATCATACAATTATTAAAACTACCAAGCCATATAGTTCCATTTTAGGCGTAAGAAACAAAAGCTACCGAAAATTAAAAATAATATTAATCATACACCTCTCGGAATCATTCAACTTTTCTTTCAAACGTATTTCGATGCCACGACAGTAGTTTCGACTTAAATGGATCAGCCTGCACACTAAATATATAAGAATCGTGGCTTTTAAACTCTTCCATTCTTAATAAAAAAATCCCCTACAAAACTTGTTCTCTGTGACGAGATTTCGCCGTCACTGATAACTCGATATCGACTATGAAAAGCAGAATGAATAAATCCCCCGTACAAATTAGGTGCGCTTCTTCGAGACAAGCACGTTTGACTAAGAGCCGTTCTACAACGCGAGCGTGTTTCTTGCATAGTGCCTTATTTCTTGCGACCACTGAAGCGTTCTCTCTGACTTCGACGAATGTCTCGAAACGACGTTAACGATAAGAAGCCATCAGACCGATATTCTAGCGATCCAACATCGTAGCCCCCCACGAGATGGCGTTCCTTTGCACGCGGTAATATACGCGTATTACTAATTTCCTGCATCTCATTCTACGAAGAACCAACCCCGAGTTTCCCTATAACCGTACATTGCGCGAGGTCTATAACAATGGTGCACGTTAAAGAAAATAGGAAGCCTCCCCCGCTTGGAATTTCCTCGTTGAAAGTCCACGATCGTGTAACGGAATTTCATAAAATAAGAATGCAATTTGTCGTATGTGAATTTTCAAATGAAAATTCTACATTATTCTATGATTTAAGAAGACAGTATAGAAGTGACTCTTAAACTGAATTTCGATGAATTAAAATTGGCAGAGGTACGTAGATATTTCAAAGCTTATTGCTACATTTATAATATCGCGTAATATCTGCACTAACAATGTTATGCAAGCTCTAAAATTTCGAGCGAACTAGTTGGGTCGGGTAACTCGGACAAATTACGTAGTTCAAGTTACACGATGGAGGTAAATTCGAAAGATTTGACCTGAATTAAACTATGGACACAGTTTATGCATATTTTGAATTCAGTGTGCTAACAGTGATATTATCTATGATTCTACGTTATCTCTGGTAGTATGTGAGTTAAATTAAATATAGGTGAAATAGGATAAGTGAGTGGTTTAGGTAAATGAGAGCTACGACTGATCGATCAGTTATGTTTAGATTGGAAATTCTATTGCATACCAATTTTAGTACTATTACCGGGCGAAAAGAAGACTCCTAGCAGGCGGGCTCGGGCTGTGCCGTCCGCCGCTGTGACGATTGGTCGAGTCACCCATTCGGGCACACTTTTAAAGACGCGGCACACGTATTTTGGTTATTGGCTGAAGTAGGCACAAACATTGTCGCACCGCGCGACGAAGAGAGCGAACGAAACACATCGAGACCGAGTGGGATAGAGCGATCTGACCGACGATCGCCAAAGCAATAGCGTAGGCATCTCACAAGGAGAGTATTTTAAGTGTCCGCCTCCGATTATTTTGATTTTCGGATATGTTATAGAGGACCGAAAAATAAGAAATACGTGTTTTTTTATTTTTCCCCGTTTTCATATTTGGGGGGTGAAAACTGCGTTCAAAGTTAGGGTGAAAAACTCATTTTTGTGGAATATCTCGAGAACTATTAGAGATAGGGGAATAGTGTCAATGGACGAATTTTGTGTCTTTGAATGCGAAATATGACTGACTCACCAGATTTTCAAAAAGTCCACAAAAATGATTTTTCACCCCTAACTTTGAACGCAGTTTTCACCCCCCAAATATGAAAACGGGGAAAAATAAAAAAACACGTATTTCTTATTTTTCGGTCCTCTATAACATATCCGAAAATCAAAATGATCGGAGGCGGATACCTAAAATACTCTCCTTGTGAGATGCCTACGCTATTGCTTTGGCGATCGTCGGTCAGATCGCTCTATCCCACTCGGTCTCGATGTGTTTCGTTCGCTCTCTTCGTCGCGCGGTGCGACAATGTTTGTGCCTACTTCAGCCAATAACCAAAATACGTGTGCCGCGTCTTTAAAAGTGTGCCCAAATAGCCCAAATAGCACAAAGACATCTTATGTACGTCCGAAGGACGTCCGTTCCGGACGTACTGTACGTTTGGAGAATGTCCCGAGAAGGTCCATATATCCTCTGTACGTCCTCGTTAAGTTCTTTAAATGTCGTAGGAAGGTCCTATTTACAAAGTGGAACGTCCTGAGGACGTGCTGTGTCAACATTCTCAGAACGTTTTCCGAACGTCCGAAAGTAAAGTTAAATACGTCCAAAAGGCGTCTTAAAAACGTTTTGCAGATGGTTCAAAAGCGCCTTAAAGACGTCTTCATCAAGTCTGGGTTAGGACATTAAGAAAAAAAAATTTGGCGGTGACGGGAATCGAACCCAGGACTCCAAGATTACGAAGCAACTGCTTTTCGCAACTACTCAAGACACTTCCTTTCGAATAATTCAAATTTCTAGGTATATAAATATTATTAATAGTTTATAAAAAATGTGCATTGACGCGAAATATTCTACAGAATATCATCATTCGACCTCTAGACTCATTGCTTAAAATTTCACATTCGTCTCAAGACAGATGTTTTAACGACGACTTAAGACAGACGTCTTGAAGACGTTGTAAGCTATCTGGGAACATTTCAGCATTTCAGCGTCTTCATTGCACAAAAAAATAGCGCAAAGGCGAGGTTCAGTCGTAAGACTGTTTTGCAACCGAACCTGAATCATCTGCAAAACCTACAAGACGGTTGTTCTTCGAGCATCTGAAATTTAGATCTTCTAAGGATTCACAAGACTTACGAGACGAAGGTTCTGGGAACATTCGAAATGTAGTCGTGCAAAATAATCACGTGACTTACAAGATTGTTTGATGTTTCTAGAACATCCGAAATTTAAGTCCCAAGAACGTGCGTAGGACTTAAGAAACGGACGTTCCTGGATCATCCGAAATTTAAGTCCTAAGAACGTCCGTAGGACTTAAGAAACGGACGTTCCTAGAACATCCGAAATTTAAGTCCTAAGAACGTCCGTAGGACTTAAGAAACGGACGTTCCTAGAACATCCGAAATTTAAATCCTAAGAACATCCTATGTATGTTCAAAATGGACGTAGGACGTTCGGATATAAACTGGACATGAAAAGGACGTCCTTGGGATGTACGGTGCTATGTGGGAGGTGACTCGACCAATCGTCACAGCGGCGGAGGGCACAGCCCGAGCCCGCCTGCTAGGAGTCTTCTTTTCGCCCGGTAATAGTACGTACTTAAGGGGTAACACCACACTAGAGGCAGAAAAAAATACCTAAATTTAACAATTTATTTTGGGAGTATGACAAACGGAATAGAATTTCTTTTCAGAGGGTTTATTTAACACATATTGAAGTACGAAAAACAATTTTTTTATTGTCATTTTCATACAAAATGGCGGCGACAGAGCCAGTCGTCGAAAACAGTTTTTTTTAAAACACCGCCACGGGAGGACGGATTTCTCGGCATGTATGAGTCGTGGAACAAAATACCCCAAAAAATTATAATCTATATAGAATTGGCTTTGGAAGTACGTACGAGTTTTTTTTTTATCAATTTTTGTGGACGTGGTGCACTTTTTAAGGAATGAATCGATTTTTTGCCCTAAAAATGAGCATTAAATTTTTTATAAAAGAAAAAGTTTACATTCGATCAAAAAACGGCTACGTACTTCCAAAGAGAATATTGTTGTGAAGCTACTGTAAAAATTTCAAATCGATCCATGCAATAGTCTCCGAGAAATCCGTCCTCCCAGTTTGAAAGAAGTGGTTTCGACGACGGGCTCTGTCGCCGCCATTTTTTATGAAAATGACAATAAAAAAATTGTTGTTCGTACTTCAATATGTGTTAAATAAACCCTCTGAAAAGAAATTCTATTCCGTTTGTCATACTCCCAAAATAAATTGTCCAATTTAGGTATTTTTTTCTGCCTCTAGAGTGGTGTTACCCCTTAACGCATTAACAAAGCCCAAAGAATCGCCCGTAATATTTCCGTACAACAACGTGACTTCGGCCTCGAACGCAGCGAGAATTATTTTCCCCCGGATTTATTCGCACAGCGCGCACCTACGCGGCACATGAAAAATCCTCGCCATTAGGTGGATCACTTTTTTGACCCCGCATGTCACTGCATTTCAACGCGCCGAAGTTGCACGAGAATCGACAAATATTTCCCGTAGAAACGCATTATATCCGAGAGATAGGTACGCGGGGTAAGCGAGGCTTTCATAAAACGCTGCTCGGCTCGCAGTTAGTCAAACAAAATTTTCCGCGGACCATCTGAATGCGGGGAGCATTCCATTTTCCCGGGTATACGGGTATTTAGCCGTATCGGATAATGAGATCCTACGCTCCCACCCTCGGGGGATTTTGGGTAATGCATCGCCATAGGCCACGTTCGTGACTTCTGTGCCGGCGAAAAAAATTAGTTGCCGAACATTTTCGCCGGCTCTTAATTCAACGGGTACGACGAAGCCGCGCGTGCAGTTGTTCGGCGGTGGGTGGAAAAAAAGCCGCGTCGAGGGCGTCGGACGGGAAAGCTCTCTGCGGATAATCATTCAGATGCAGGGTAAATTGCGAAATTATGAGAAACAAATCCGCGGCGAAAGGAGACACTGGCTAATGTACACAGGCCCGCGGAGTCCGCCACTGGGAAAGATTTTTCCAGAGGGGAAACTTCTCTTCTTTGCTTAACCTCCTTAACTTTTATAGAGCGGCTCCTCAAACTTTCATACTACGATAACTTCCGCGGCTCTCTCGCATATCGTGCCAATTATTTCGGGCGCGTGTGCGCGCGCGCGCGCGCGCGCTGCCCGATAGCGTCGTTGAAAATTGATTTGGATAAAATGGAAAACCGTTGGGAAAAGTAAATTTTTCGGTTCGCAGAGGCGAACACTGCGATCGACAGCGAAATAAAAGCGAGATTTTCAGAAGCATTGATTCTGCAAGTTAAATTGGACTTTTATGCGCATTTCATTCCATTGTGTTCTATTTATATATGGCTTAAATTGTTTATACAGAATGTTACCCCGATGAAATATTAAAAGAGAAAGAATTTTTTCCATACGATCTAAATGTAATAAATTTTTCACACGGTTGAGTGAAAGATTTTCATAGGCGATAGACTTCTTCGAAAATCCCACCCTTTCCTCGCAATTTAAAAAATGTAAAAGTGGAATATATTAAAAAAGTTGTGTTTTGATGATCTAACTAAATTTATTATTACGATTATCAGTATCACTGCAATTATCTAAATTTCTCACGCAACTGTCCAATGCCGTGTGCGACATTTTTTCATTTTACTCTTAATCCCTATGGTTGCCCCTTCGAAACAAACAATTAGTTTCTCGGCTCGGCGTGGAAACGCGCTTACACCATTAATTCCATGGCTCCTTCTAACCGTGGATTCGATAATGACGCATGGATTATAGGTATCACTTACCGCCGCGTTGTTTAGTGTGAATGAGAGATGAGCCGGTGGCTTTGAGGGTGGCAAGCTACAATTTGCCCTCAAAGTGTCTCCTGGGTCGTAACGTTCACGTTCCGGTGCGATAATGGGCGTGCCGTCGGGTAAAGCTGAAACATAATAATTCCGTGGATGTCTCTTATACTCGTTGCCTACGTGTCGCTCGCTCGCGCCACCCCCGCCCAGACGACGTAAGTGACACAATCGCGCTATTTTCCAGATTCGCCCTTCAACTTATCGAATATTCACGCGACTGTGACACGAATCAGGTGGTTCACTTATGTGTACATAGAGACGAAGTGATTTTGTGTTGGACAATCTAAGGGTGGGTTCTTAGGGTGGGTATCTAGGTGGCCCTGGAAAAATTCTTACGGGTCACTCCACGTCACATAGGTCACTTTTTGATGACATTGAAATATGATGTAGTTTATGTGAAATTGGGGGGTGTTTAACCCTCTAGTGCATACGCCTGCCTTAAGGCGGGCATCTGTTTAATCCAGGGGTTGGGAATTCTTATTTGCCAGCCCTAAACGTAGACCACAGCGCACATATTGGCCTAAGAAACATGTCAATCTGACGTTTCGATTTCACAGAAATCTAGTTTGAAATGCATTTTTGAGCTACGCACGCTGCGAAAATATTATTATTATTATTATTATTATTATTTCTTCCAGTTTGAAAACAGACATCGGATTCGGTCTTTTCATCCCTAAATTAGAGTAGTCTAATTTTTCCAATTGAATTAAAAATCTATGCACTAGAGGGTTAAGGGGTTACGCAACCCTGAAAGTTTTGAAAAATTGATTTTTTTTAGCATTTTCTTATTACACGAAGTTTTAAGAATAATTTAAGTCATGGTAGACGCAAAGATTCCCCAAAATAGCCGAGTTACAGAGTTTAAACGAGGCGCGGGTGTCGATATTCCGCAGCAGGTAGCGATTATTCTACTTCTCTTCTTTCGCGTTTTTCTCGAAACTACATTTTCAAAGGTGATATATCAAATATCTCCAAAACTATTGGTCCGATTGATTTCAAACTTGGTATGCATATTCTTAATGGTATTATCTACAATGTAGCATATCATTTTTTTCATGCGATAAGTCATTCGCATATAATAAATGTTTTAAGTTCGTTTTGTCAGGTGAAAAACGAATAATTTTCTTCACCTTGCTCTCATTTGTGCAATAAATTTTTTTTCTCAAATCCGTATGCTACATTGTAGGTATTTTATTAAGGAACGCAAAAATCATCACGTTTTTCATTTTAGATGAACCTGGGCGTTATAATTTGTTATATCAGTCACGCGTGTAACGGCGGACGAGCTTCGCGGGACAACAAATAACTCGGTCATTTTTTAATATTTTTGTACAGTATTTATACAATATATGCACTAATACATGCTCTACACACAAGAAGGAAAGAAATATTTTTCAACCTCATAGTATCAGTAAAAAAAATTCGTCTAGTTTAGTGCTGTTTCGAGCGCCTCAGGGTGGCGTAACCCCTTAAGTCAGCATTTTGCTGGTCCTGGATTTGTTTCAAAGACACTGGCTATCAAAATTTCAAATTCTTTAAGTTTCCTATTTCTGTTAAGCATTTAATTGAATTTTTCAATGCATTTATTAAGGGGACATTCTACTCTCTCGGCCTCAAACAATTCGATTTTTTTTCTGCTGAATTCGGAAGAATTCACCTTCTACAATATCCTCCTAAATTTTTGGAGCGAAATTCGATGTATTTTCAATGTTATAGGTATTTGCAGCGTCAGCAGCCTGGTTCTCAAAACTTTAAACGCGTTTTTCTCGAAACAACATTTTATTGGTTGGCGGATGTGATAAAAAAAAACTCCATGACCAATTAATCCAAAATTTTAATATGTTATTCTACACATTAGTGGCTTTCCCGCTTAGCACAAATATCTTAAGATTTTTTAATATTTTCTCACATTTTATATCTATTAAACAGAAAAGAAATGCCCTTTTCGGTATTTTCAACTTCGATCGACCGCCATTTTAATAATTTTGGTCCAAAGTTGTTCTTTCGTGGTAAGCGCGATAACCATACTCCTGCAAATTAAAAATATGTTTGGTTTTTTTATTTCCGATGATCCAGTCGTCCGAAATTTCAACCGCCAGCAATTCTGATGCCGCCAACTTAACGGCGAAATATTTGTGTAAACAAATGAAATAAACTAAGAACAATGATTTTTTCTTGTATTTCAAAAGTGGTAAAATATACCCCCAGAAATTCGAAAACATTAAGTGTTTACTTCATTATAAAAACCATCACCGAAAAGTGGCCGATTTTTCGGCCGAGAGAGTAGAATGTCCCCTTAATTGTCAGTGATCTGTGCTGTGTTCTTTCTGTTACGCCCCTTGTGTGTTGCTCAAAGGCACGAGAATTTTAGTAATGGTGAGCATTTATTTTCCTTCCATTTATTTCGGTGGTGTGATCGTTTGACTTTTTTTAGACTGATAAGCTGACTTTTGTGTGGGCATGCAAAGATAGAAAAGCTGATTTCTCAACTGACACTGTATTATTTAAAACTTCTATATCTACACGACAAAGTGACGAAAATTTAAAGAATACTGTACATCGCAACGGTGTCCCTTTTCTCGCATAAATTGTTAAAGTTTTACGTAATCAGATTGTGCAGAGTTCCTGCTGGGAGCAAAGAACTTCGCCCGCTTTGTATACAGCGACGGAAGCACCCCTGGGCAATTTAATTACTCAAAACTATAATGATTCATTGTGTGCAAACTGCTCGTTTGCGATTTATCGTTTATCTTGAACTTTTCTATCTTCTTATCAAGTAGAGCATCTAAAAGTAAGAAATATTTTCGCGTAAATGCGAAGTCCAAGTCCAATTACGTGGCATTAAATTCTACTACTTTCACGCGTGGAAAATATTCTTCAAGAAGCGCAATATTTATTTATTGCGCAGTTTAATTATTTAAGTGCTGATCAAACCGGGAGGGAGTAATCACGCATTCGTGGCTTGGAATTAACGCCATTGCATCGAATAATTGCTTCAATGTGCCATTCACTAACGCAAAAAGGAATATCTTTATTGTTCCTGCAACGAGACAGTAGAATTACTTTCGATGATTATAAAGTGTATTATGAAACTGTGATTGCGCAGACACTAGTTTGCGGGTACGTAACGCGACACACGTGTTTGCAATTGCGGTGGCAATTCACTGTGGGCGCCGTTGGTCTCGCAAAACGTAATTTCTGGGGTTTAGTTACTGTCAATGGACATCTGAACGAATCAGGTGAAGCCTAATGCGATTCAAGCTTTCTGTGGCGTTAAATTTCATTCCAATTTCTGCTGTGTTCTGCGCGATAATATGCCAGTTCCTGCTACCGGCGCAAGAAGTGTTTCGAGTGAAAAAGAGGATGGAGCAGAGTTCCAAATCGATTGATCTGAAATAAACGAGACCTTCCTTGGTCCGACCACATGCGTTCGACTTTCCATTAACTATATTGGACGTTCAACCGCTGTCGACAAATCTTTCGGGGCAATCGGAATAATGGTATGAAGTAGGTCGAAGTATTGTTGCAAAATATTAACGATATAAGTGGTGCGAGTGTTTGGAAGCATCACGTGAATGGCTCGAGGAAATCGCGACGATAGATGCTATCAGCTCTGTTGTAGAAATAAAAACAAGAATCGAGCGTTCATAACGAAGTAGCTGCCTCTTTCATTGTTATTTTCATTATTTGCATTATTCCAGAATATTTCAAACGTTCACTTGCACATATGAACACGAATCTTTTTCTCCGCATTTCTCTAGGAAAAACATCTGACTGCATAATTGAACAATCAAAAGGCCTGGAATCTGCGTGGGTGCGAGTGAACGCTCGAAAAACTGGTGTTATATAAATATTTTCAACATATCGATTTTAATAGGGGAGAGTTGCCTATATCGTACCACTTAAGACATTTTACGTCATATTTCATATTTGGTACTCATTTGAACGCAAATAACTATTGGATATTGTAGCTTGATCTTTTAGGCACCTACTATTATATATTTAACCTTTTGTTCACAACAAATTAATTTGTTATTAATGTTTTGGTAACATAGTGTAAAAGGTACGATTTAGGCAACCGGTCTCCTAAATCGTACCTCTTGGTTTCCAAAATCGTACCTCTTCTAAAAATAGTAAATTTTTAAATGAAAATAATAATAAATATGTGGGTGAGAAACGAAATCTTTTATATACAGATATTAAGAACAAATAAAGAAACATACAAGGTATAATAATTAAAAATATTATATATTTATATTCACATTGGTGGTCATATCATAACCTGTCATATTTTATGCGTAGCAAATAAATAAAAATAACACATTAAACAAAACAATTTGGGCAATAATAACTTTTTGATTTTTTTAATACTCCTGCACAACTATCGTGCACCCACAATGTGCATTTTATGCATTGAATCATATTTTCTACTTGTGATTCGTTACACCAAAAGCAAAACCACTCTTCTTCCTTGGTACAAATAGTTATTGAATTTTGTTCCACTTTTGTTAATGGAGTATTGAGAAATATTTGGCTTGACGTAGTAGGAATATCTTCTTGTTTTATTTTTTTTTAAGCTGTTTTGTCTACAGTTTTTCTTATAATATCTAATTTTTGGCAATAACCTATATTATATATGTCATATGCACATAACCCGTATGTACCAAGCTAGATGCGTGGAGCGAACGTATTAAATGAGTATCAATTTATTTATAAATATCAATTTAGACTTTATAATGAATGTAATACGTACATGAAATGAATGTAAAATATTCTACATTAAACCCGCTTTCAGACAAATACAAAAATACAGGACAAAATTGCATTGTTTGCTTATTATCAGCTAAGATAAACTGGTAAAAAGTTACATCAATCATACCTGATTTTCTTAAATATTTATAGGACGCATAATACAGGGTGTAAGCTCAAACGGTTTTGTTTATATTTCTCATTTCGCATTTACTTGACATTTTTACCATCAAATGTCACTTATATTCATTAATCGCTGAGAAATTGACGAGGTACGATTTAGGTGACCAGTACGATATTGGCAACTCTCCCCTATATAGAGAACATTCGGAAATAATTATTATTAGGAAAATCACTCGTGAAAATTTCTGATACCGAAGAACACCAAGTCTTTTATCATTTTGTTTCGCGGTCCAACTTTCGATAATTTCAGAAAAAATGTATTTCCTTTAACAATTATTTATTTTTATTAAGTATTTCCTTTTACAATTCACTGAGATTTTAAGAAGAACGTTCTTCCTTTTCATAAAATCGTATAAAATAGGAAATTTGTTTACTGTGATAAAAAATGAATATTCTTCATGTGATTCTAACGATAATTGCATTTGAAGTTATTAAACTAAAGCAATTTGATATTTGCGATTGAAATTTGACAATGTAATATATGTGAACGTGAATCTGTCGACATTTCTCGTGTGTGAGTGGGTATACAACATGTCTCAGAAGCTGACATTTAAATAGCGCGCGCAGGATATTCAAATTTCAATGGTTTCTATCGAAAGAACACAGGCTTTAGACAGAAAAATCGTGAAAGAGTTTTCGATTTTCTTTACCGCAAGGAATCTGCATGTTTCTACTTGTCCCATACTTCTGAAAAATCAATTGGTATCCTTTGTCCTGCTACCCACTGTCGCTATACGTTGTTATTCAGGATAAAATGCAACCCTTGCGACTTGCTTTCTCATATACCCCTTTCTTTCCATGCTTTTCCCTCGTCTTCCGTTTCACCACTTTACCACAATGAAATACTACCGAAATTGTAATACCGAAAGCTTCTGCGCCTTCAAAATTTTATAATAAATAACGTACTTAAAATAGTAGTCTATTATACCTCTTTTCTAAAAAACCAAGGACCAGGTATTTGTTTTTTGTATGAGTGTCTATATATCAACCAGCAATTAATTCCCTCTTATTTCGACCTTCCTAGCACCTAACCGTCAGCAGCGTCCTAATAAAGAACAATATACCCTTGAATATATCCTCCGCATACAAATAGGGTAAATCGGGGAGTGATGAACCACTTTCTTTAAAGGTAGAACTTCGTCTATAATTAATTCAACAAAAAGCAGAGGGTTCTGCTTGTGATGTAGTATATTAAACGAACTTACAGTAATAATGTTCAATAACACAGAAATTATGACTCCACTATTTTTATAAATAAGCGCATAAAAAAATATAACAATGGTTCAACTACCCCATACACTGTGGGTTCGTTGGACCACAGTATGCGGGGCAGATTGACCTCTATGGGAGAAACAAAATGGAGGTACTCTTTTTTAAGAAAAATATATGTTTATATTTATTGCGATAACACTTTATCTTTTATTTGTAATTCCAGTCTTCTTGCCGCAATAGCTGCAACGATTTTCGGTTAATTAATATTGGTTTAGGAATGCCAAAATTTTTTGCAGCTTTATTCAAACCCGTTGCCTTATTTCCAAGCAAAACCCACTAAAGAATTCCAGAATTAAAGTTACACTAAAAAAAATAAAAAAAAAAAAATATCTGTTTCACATTATTATTATTATTATTATTGCGTAGAAACTGTCTGTCTTTAAACGCCTAGGGTAAGTGACCCAATTACGGACAGATTAGTGGCTCTGCGGGCTTTTTGTTATTTAGAAATAATAACAAATTATGGATAATTGTTTTTTTTCGTGCCCTCTAGTAAGTTTAAGGGTTCCGGAACCCCCTAAAAATAATTTTGTATGGAATAATTAGAAATTAGTGAAATACCGATCAAACGAAAAAAAACAGATTTTTGCACCTATTACGGAGCCTTCAAACTGAGTTCAAACCTGGAATGCTTATATTACGGAGCCCCAATTATGGAAGATATGTCCCGGTATGGAGCCCCAGTGACGGATTCGAGACCCCATATGGAGCCCGAATTGCGGCGTTCTCGAATTTTATTGACATATTTAAAATAATGGTAATAATATAAATAATTATAATGGGTAAATAAATAAATAAATAATTATGAATTATTATAATTTATTTTGCACACTTTACTATAATATAATTTTGAATAACATTTACGTATATTTATTTTAATTGAGACTAGTATATTTAATTACATAATATTATCACAGTAATAAGAATTGCGTGGAAGCAGTGCCTATAGGCATTCCTTTCCTAATATCTGTCAAAGCATTTTCAACTGATTCTCTTTTGTAGGTTAGGCGTCGCACTTTTGGTTTTTTCATCATTTTTCTGAAATAAATAAATAAAAGTAAATACAATTTTGGTATTTTTTATAAATTAAGAACCTATGTAATCACTGAATATATATACTTACATTACAAAATGCAGTAACTATAAATTTAATACAATTTCTGTATTAAAATCGGTAAATGGTCGAGCTGGGTCGAGTCCGCGAATACTGTACCGATTACTGACTCCGTAATAGGAACATATTCAATAAATCGGTACTAATCACGGACTTCCATTTTTATTAGATAAAACTATTTTAAACCGAAAACTATTTCGTTTTATAAGAAATATCAAGGTAATATTTACTCATAAAAATAAAATCGAAACTTCATTCCATAAAAGTATACATTTATCTTTACTTGCGTACAGATGCGACTTCTTAGCACTTTCACTTAGCTGTTTGAAGAATTACGACAAAATTGTCAGGAGCAGTATTAAAATACGAAATTTAATAAATATAAGAGTTTAAAGTAAAAATGTTTTAATTCTCCCGAATAAAATCAGCGTTGAACTTAGTTAAAAAAAATGATTTCAGGGGTTGTATAAATACAGTGTGTTTAATTCATAAAGGCATAGGTAGCCCACCATAATACGGACACAATCCGTAATTGGGTCACTTACCCTATGACTAATAAAAAAAAAGGTGTCCAACAAAATTTAACTTTTTTTTTGTGTTCTGTAACATTCAATACCCGTTTCTTATAGATTTTTGTGCGCTGAAAACGAATCCGCAAACCGTTTGTCGCCATCACCCTCGGTCTTCGAGAAATTCGGTTTTGAAAAAAAATCCGCTGTCCTACCACTGTCCGCGCCGCACGTTTCGCCAAACTCTTTCGTTTCTGTATTGTAAACAAAAAGTGTTTTACCACTTCTGTTGATGGTTTCCGAAGGAAAAATGTCTGCTGCATCGCGTGGAGTAGTCAGATCGTCTCCAAGACCCTTAGTTTTTGAAATATATAGAAAGATATCTGCGAAAATTGATGCACTTCGGGTGTCCTCCCTTTGATCGTTGTTCAAACATATTTAAATGTTTATAATTCAATAATAACCTATATCTTTGTGTTCTAGGGTTCATAGAATAATTCGACGGAACAAGCAACCAAGTAACTATTACTGTTTGAACACACAAGACGTTCAAATTCGAAAATTTGCATTTTTTTTCCAAATCGAATTTCTCCAAAACTGAGGGTGGTGAGGACAACCGGTTTGCGCATTCATTTTCAGTGCACCAAAATCTATAAGAAACGGCTGTTGAATGTTACAGATCGAAATGGCTGTTGGACAAGTGGAGCCACTCCGAGGAGCGTGCCTAACGAGCGCAGGAATTAGAACGGCCGTTATCACATTTAATTTCGCAATCGAACGAGCCCGCGACAGTGGCGCGGAGGATCACGGAGCTGCCCTTCGCCGCGCGCGCTCACTTATCTGACGCGGCGCGCGGAGCTGAAACTGGAAGCGATTACCGCGAAGTGAAGCGAGGGAAATAACCGTTTACCCTCCCGGCCTGCCAGTGATAAACCGGTGATTCGGCGAAACGATAGAACGACTAATCGAATTTCAGTTATGTTATCGCCGTTCCGTCTATGAATGGCGCGGCGACTTCGCTGCGCTACAGCCGCCGCCCGACCGGCTGCCATTTTCTATAACCTGCAAACATCGTCTGACATTTTCCCTGTGAAAACGAATTTGCACGGCTGGAGGTAGCGCGACGATCACGCGGGGCGACGGGCGGGTGGGAACTCCAATGGGTCGCGTGAAAGATCGAACTTTTCCGAACGACCAAAGCGAAACGAAATTTATCCAGGTCAAGCGGCATTTTCGACAATCGGCGAAATGAACGCGTCACACGTATGTACAGGCCGCTCCAGAAGTGTGGGTAGAAGTGCATCGGGGCAATGGGACTGATGAAGGGGCAGGAAAATGTTTGAGTGTAGGGACACACCGTTCGAGGGTGGTCGCTGATACGTTGGTCCCTTTACGTGTTAGTTTATAGTAGATGTAGCAGTACTAACAAGGGAAGTTTGGCAACCCGGAAATTCAGGAAATTATGAAACTCGGTGTGCAAGTAGAGTAGTTCATCCGTAACGCAACTCTATCTTTTGTTGGTGCCATAATGCAATTTTTGGGGGTGAAATCACCCCTTGAAAAAAATGCAGAATTTTCTTTTCCGTGGAATATCTCGGGAAGGGTGAGAGATATCGAAAAGAAGTTTGAACAAAAATTGCATCCTTTTTTTATATCTACAAAACCGCGTAAAAGTAATTATGGAATTAAGGATTGGTGGTGGGGGTAACTTGAAAAATATGGTTTTTTCGAAAATTATCTTTATGCAATTTTGTAGATACAAAAGTAAGATGCAACATTTGTTTATACTATTTTTCGATATCTCTCACCGCTCTCGAGATATTCCACGGAAAAGAAAATTCTGCATTTTTTTCAAGGGGTGATTTCATCCCCAAAAATTGCATCATGGCACCAACAAAAAATAGAGTTGCGTTACGGATGAACTACTCTACTTGCACACCGGGTTTCATAATTTTCTGAATTTCCGGGCTGCCAAACTTCCCTTGTAAGCAGAAGGAAAGCTTCTGTAGTAGGGTAGAATAGACAAGTTCGTGATACTTGTAAGAAATAAATGGTGGTGCCTTGAAGAAGCTCGAAAAGAATTCCTGATGTATTTGTTAATCTCAGGACTGGAGGAAATAGTTTGAGGCAAAATACTAAAAATTGATATATTTCTATAAGCAAAAATTGTTTGAGAATACTATTTCATTAAATGCTTAAATCGCGAGCAAATAGTATTTACTATTTATACTCGGATTCGAATAAAGGAAATAGGGGATAGAAAATAGGAGATATAAATTTCAAACCCAAATCTCTCCCTTAGGAATTTATATATATTCGAGTAAATATTTCTTGCAAGTATTTCTGAATGCAGGTGTGTATGTTTACACAATTTTTTTGTGTTGTTAGTCAGTCAGTCATTATTTGAAATACCTAGTATTTTCTTATATTTCAATGAAATACTCATTTGACAATAGTATCTGTATGAGTTAGTATTAAAATATATATTTGAAATATTATTTCTTAACACTATTTCAAAGCAAAGTTTATTCGTCAAAGCCTGTGTCACTCGAATAAATAAATATATCTATTTCAAAATAATCTGAATAATTATTATTCAAAGTAATTGTCACGGCGACACATTTATGGCACAGTACACAGAGTCGACTGGTTAATGCGGCTGACCATAGGCAACCTGCTTCTCCTTGCTTCCTCTCTTCACACTTCAGTGATATAGGTCGACCATATCTGCGCCTCCCTTCTCAAACCGCTCAAGACGCGTTCTATTAATGAAAACTCCTCCGAATTCCTGTTACTCAGATCAGTAAAAGCTTTGCGAAGGTGTATAAGTTTATCGGCAGGCCTATTTAACATTCCCAATTGACCTCATTGTTTAAACTATGAAGAAGCCTATAGCCTCGCTTCTGCACGTAACGCGAGAAGATCCTTCAAACGACAACGCGAGTGACGCTTAACGTCGACATTAATCGACTTTATTTTTTATGAAATATTAATTAATAATCTCTAATTCGATGTAAAAACGAGAGTGAATGTTGAAGATAATTGCACACAGCCTTGTAAATATTCGGAATTATTCCTGTTCTTATGTTAAAAAATAAGTGTTTATAAAGATCCTTCGCTTAAGTTTTACATGTTAATACTTGGCAATTTTGTCGCACTAGTTTTTAATCATCCTGTAGAGTCTCGATTTCCGGTTAGACGCCTGCAGGAAAATGCAGCGGTCGTAAATGCCCCATTTCCATGAATTCGAAGCAAAATCGTTAGTCCCTGTTTACGGGGAGAATTACACTCTTGAATTGACAGTGTCCAATTACTCTGTTCAAGCTAATGGAACCAGCATCGCGATGTTGATCAACCCTCACTGAAACAAACGAACTTCTATCACCGGTATCTGCATACATTCACGTTTTACCGAATTTATTAATTTCGCGCGATGTTTCGCGCTCAATTTTGGCACTGTATATTTCCCATTCGCTACCCTCCTCAAAATATTCTCCTTCTCCAACTCGTTTCGCTTCGTTCAATTGCATTTCCTTCCTTAATTCTTCCGATATATTATCTTTTTCAGTTTATCAGAATGAACTCCACTTTGTATTACAATAAACAAAAAATAGAGCACAAACATATTTAATTCCAATTTACCGAAGCCGATAGACTCTGTAATCGATTTACAAACGTTGATAAACAGTCCGTGAACCGTTAAACGATGTTCGAGTATTTCAGAAAATATTTTGCAGGCTGAACTGTTTTCCATTTTAACCAATAGAGCCGCTGGCCAACGACAGGATTCTAACGTTGCATGTATATTCGAGTAAAATATACAAATTGGTATCTGCTAAACAAAATATTTACTTTAGTATCAAGTCTAGACACAAAAACACGGTCGCGAAAAATATATTTTTATTCCGCTTCATCCAGCTTACTTTCAACGGCTAAATATCCTATTATTACATTAAAACTCATTCCTGCTCTCCCATATATTTCTAACACAAACAACATTGTTTCACATTATCATCACAACTTGCAAACAAAGAAGCTCTTCGATAAAATCGACACTAATATTCTAATCCACCATTCTACCTTAATTCCCTCAATATTTCTAATTTCGCGACTCATTAAACAAATCCTCCTATTTTATTCAGAAACAAGCTTACCACTTAGATCCCCTTAAACAATACGCGTAAACAATTACGCAAGCCCGCCCGGGGCAAGCACAGAGATTAAACGGCGCGTTACGATTTAAGCTGCGAGCCGGTTTTTCAATCTCCAATATTTACGACGTGGAGTTCGGATAGGAATCGATATATAGGTCGTTTCGCCGGCGTACCGTGGAATCCACGAGTAAGTGCGATTTTTCTTCGACTACGTGAAAACTGCGGCAGGCCAAGGTTCGTTTACTTTAAGAACATCCCGCGGTATTATCGTAAAATATGAAATTCATATCCGGCCCGGCGCGGAGAATAGTCTCTTACGCCCGTCCCGCGGAAGATTCCGACCTCCATCTGCGAGTGCCGCTAATAAAGAACGTGTCCCGCAGGATATTATTCCTACGTCGATCATTACGAGCCTCGTCGAAGCCGCAGCACCGTGTCTCTCTGCGCTCAGCTTCGAAATGCCCAGTGCTTGTTTGGGATAAGATAATTCTTGGCAGCAAACGCGAAACCCGTTTACTACGAAGTGGTTCGCGTGGTAATACACGTATTAATATACGGAACGTACCATCGCGTACAACGCCGAGACGCTTGACGCGATTTTTCAGCATTTGAGATAGAAGAATGAAAAAGCTTGTTAAGAACAACGACGCAGAGTAAGCTGACGATGTGAACGTAATTTTCCCGTTATTCTGGAAGATGCGAGCGCAAGGGCGTAAGGTAAATGACCCAATACGTGGACACGTCCCAGTAGGTGGACACTGGTGCAAATAATACTGATTAGTACATTTAATATTCGCTTTATCCAAAAAAGAACTATTTTATTCAATTATTCAAATATTTAGTAAAATATATTCATATATATATATATATATTTGGTATATTTGTAACACTTTCGTAAAAAACAATTTATTCTCTTGAACTGTCCGGTTTACAGCATTTTAGTATTGGATTTATCTGATTTGCTAAGCAGTCGATGTTACACACGAATACACATAACCTTAAAATTAGTCATTCAGTAATAGATTCTTGTTACTGAAGTTTGTTTACTGATTTGAATAAATTACTTATACAGAAGAAATATGTAAAAAGAAAAAACTATTGTGTTTTTTTTTAATTTAATTTCTCTAGAAAACATCCAAATTGCTGATGTTTCATTATGTGTCCATGTAATGGGACAGTAAAATCGGGACGCCGGGACATACTAGTTAAGCTGTCCAAGTATTGGGCCATTGTAAGGTCTATGAATTTTCAATATTTCACAAAATTATTCACTCCTACAATATATGTCTTTTTTTTTAATGATAAAGTACACACGATGCCCCATGTAATTGCAAAATCGTTTTTACATAAATCGATTTGTATAACTGAAAAATTCTCAAATGTGTGTACGCCGTACCTTAAATGTCCAGGTATTGGGACATCCAGAGACACTCCCGTGGCTATATAACGCCGAGCGGTTTTTGGAAGAACCCTGAGATTACCGAATCTCAATAACGGCTGATCCGATTAAGTTTTGAATGGTCTTAATGGATAGCTTGGGTTTGATTTACATAAGAAAAGTGTCTTCGTTTTGTTCCTACGTGCCTTATGAGCTGAGATATTTCGATGCAAAGTTGCAATTTGCCGAATTTTATGTTAAGAGATTTTCTCCATCGTCAAGTGTGGGCAAGAGGGGAACATGAAAGGGAGAGGAAATGTCTCCAATATGCACGTTGTTCATTCGATGAAGGTTTCGGCACTTTCGGCCAATCGCGTAACAAACACGATTTGTTGTCGCGTGACAGCCAGACAGAGAGCACATCTGTCAAGGTAAACGTAACCTAGCTAGTGTCAAACCATCATAACCTGCCAAGTGTCAAAGTAAGTAGTCAACATTTTTCAAATGTCATGGGTTTTTACACCATATAGGACACTGAATTATTGTCCCAATTAACAAGGTACGTCGCAAAAATTTTTTTAATACATTTTTTATGTAGAGCTTCTAGAAACAAAGGGGACGCACAGACTTGGAAGTTGCCCGGAGAAGGTTCGACAGAGAAATATCTTCTTTCGCACAAGTTTCTAGAAATTTATACCAGGCATGTACAAAATAATAATATATTGTAACAAATTGCATTTAAATTGCCAGATATTTTTATACCAGTAAGCCATTTTTAATTTAGAGTTTCTACAGGATGATTCTGGAGCTCCGCCCGACAATGGATGCGTCCTGGTACCCCGTGGCGAGGTCAAGCCCCCGCAGTGCCCCACAGAATTTTAGGGCTTTCGACCCTCGAGTGCCTATTAAGAAGTGAGAAATCTTCAACTTCCGCATTTCTCATCAGATCTTTGCGAAAACGACGCCAATTGATTCCTTATGTTTCGCCGATGAAACCGACACCAAGAACGACGTAATTCGGAAAATAATGAAGGAAATTCCATGAAACATTAATTTCCATAACCTCAAGCTAACTTCGTTAATAATAGTCCGATTTACAAGAAATTTGGTATGATTTTCATCGGAAAAACAAATGGAATCCATCGGCATCACTTGCATATCGATACGAGAAAGAATAAAGAATTATTTTTTTCTGAAACAGGTATGAAATCCTCGGTCGACCCCGGCAAATCGTGGTCTACCCCCCACAGTTGAAGGTGAAAACGTGAAATATTCATTGCAGCGTATTAAAAAATTCTTTATTCTTTATCGTATCGAAATGGAAGTTACACCAATAGATTCCTTATGTTTTTCTGATGAAAATCATACCAAATGTCATGTAAATCGGACTACTTTTACATTAGGAATACAAATTGCTTGTGTAAAAGTAGTCCGATTTACATGATATTTGGTATGATTTTCATCACATTGGCATGAATCAGGTAACGGATCATGTGAACAGTGTACAGGAAATTATATTATGTTTAAGAATGAATTAATATTGACGAAAGATATAGTTATTAATCGTTTACTATTATTTTCATTGCAAGGTGATAAAATAGTCAAAGCAATACGTAAATTTAATATATGTACTATTCCCACAACCAAAGTATTGATAGCTAGACAATCATATAAAGTTATGAATGCTATATTTCATAGTGGTTCATGTATTGAGGATGGCCATTACACCAGCATATGTAAAGAAGGAATGACTAGTAGTTGGATTGAAGCTGATGACGTGCAAATTAAAAAAAGGCAATGGCCCAGAGGCGCTAAAGATCTTTATATTTTGTTCTTACAAAAAAATGATAGTAAATAAATAAGCCAATTGCGCCAATTAGATAATTGGTCATCAATAAAACTACAAAATGTGTGAAATCCCCACAAAATTACCTTTTTTAAAAAAAGGTACAAAAAAGAGCGCCAAGTATATAACCCATTCAAAAAGAATCGCATTTAAAAACATTGTCGTAAATTAATATAAATTTATTAATGTGCTATATTGTTTAACTTTACAAAAGTAATGATATACTATAATTGCGCCAATTATCACAATGACTATTTATACAAATACAAAATGTATTAAATAATTTTAAGCAGATATATTTTTATACAAATAAATATTTTAATACGAATAAATATTTTATTCAAAATACTTGGCGCTGCTCTCCGAAAAAAATGTTAATTGTCTTGGTTAATAAATATAAAACAAGACAAGACACCACTGAGACAAGAAAGAAAGAAAAAGATTTTAATGCAATTTATACATATTTATTCAGTTTAGCAACATCAATTCGGAGAGCAGCGCCAAGTATTTTGAATAAAATATTTATTCGTATTAAAATATTTATTTGTATAAAAATATATCTGCTTAATATTATTTAATACATTTTGTCTTTGTATAAATAGTCATTGTGATAATTGGCGCAATTATAGTATATCATTACTTTTGTAAAGTTAAAAAATATAGCACATTAATAAATTTATATTCATTTACGACAATGTTTTTAAATGCGATTCTTTTTGAATAGGTTATATACTTGGCGCTCTTTTTTGTACCTTTTTTTAAAAAAGGTAATTTACCTTACACGAAAAGTTTTTTGACGACTCTTCTGATGATTGCGATTTTTAAATGTCCCTTCCGTGAACTTTGGCTTGCAGCGACGAAAAATCGTAGTTTCTACGAAATAACGAAAGTTTTGAGTACAGTAATTTTGAATCGAAGAATTTTGGGGCTCCTTTTTGCCTCACATTTTCTAGAATTTTTCCAAATTTTGTAACAGTGAAATGTCTCTGCAATTGATATAAACGTGGCAATTTAGAGAAATGGATTGTTTAAAAAATGAAGCTGATATTCAAACAGCTGATATTTTCCATTTATCTTGCTGATATACAGCAAAGGATACATCACAGGACGAACGAATTACAGTGTACCACCGCTGCGCGGCGCCAGTCGCGTTTCAGCCTCTCCCGAATGGAACTATTCATTTCCCTACGAAAGAGTCCCGGTGAATTCGTTCAGATAAATTAAATATAAATTAAACGCGGTGGCAAACTTTTGGAAGAACGTCCCGTATCGCCCGGCGATATTCATTTATTTCGTTCAAATTGCACGAACACGCGCATCAACGGCGCACAGGGCGATTTATACACGGTCGTTTCGTCTATCGCCAACCGAATTTCACGCGCACACTGCGACATTATCGCTCCGCGACGGGCGGTGGGTGGGGCGGGACGCCGCGTTTCAGCTAATTTGTGTCACTTTCAAAGTGTTTTATACGGACGGATTCGTCCGCGCTCCGCGGAATATTGCTGGGTACAAACGACCCATGAATCGCGCGGATTTAAATGGCCAACGGTTGGCGGGGATTTCGACAGGTATCGCGTATCATTCGATCATCAATCTTGCGGCCCGCTTATCGGAGGTCGATTTCAAAATTGGCCTGACGGCGCGCGTGTCATGACCAAGAACGCTTTCATCTCGGCCAAAATAAAAATGGCCGACTCGGGGAAACTGATACGAGGCCGATAATGAGCACCTAATTTTGACTGAACTAGAAATATATGTAATATGAAGCTTCGAGAGCAAAAATGGACTGACCCACATTGAAGCAAATTAATATTTCCAATATTCAAATATTTTGGAAAAATTTATATTTTAGAAAAATATTTCCAAATATAAATTTTTCCGAAATATTATATGATTAATAGAACCCAAAATAGAGCCTAAAAATACTATAAATTTTTCCAAAATAATCTTTGATTAATAGAACCCAAATATAGAGCCTAAAAATACTATAAATTTTTCCAAAGTATTCATTGATTAATAGAACCCAAAATAGAGCCTAAAAATGCTATAAATTTTCCAAAATATTCTTTGATTAATAGAGCCTAAAAATATTATAAATTTTTCAGAAATATTATATGATTAATAGAACCCAAAAATTGAGCCTAAAAATACTATAAATTTTTCCAAAATAATCTTTGATTAATAGAACCCAAAATAGAGCCTAAAAATGCTATAAATATTTCCAAAATATTCTTTGATTAATAGAGCCTAAAAATATTATAAATTTTTCCGAAATATTATATGATTAGTACAACCCAAAATGGAGCCTAAAAATACTATAAATTTTTCCAAAATATTCTTTGATTAATAGAACCCAAAAATAGAGCCTAAGAATGCTATAAATTTGTCCAAAATATTCTTTGATTAATATTAATAGAGCCTAAAAATATTATAAATTTATCCGAAATATTATATGATTACTAGAACCTATTGGAATACATTATTGCTGCTAACTGAATTTCGCAAAAAATGTGCGTTAGTCCGTTTTCGTTCTCAATGCCTCGTAGGTATATCAGCTGACTGATAAAACCATCGAAGTTCCATATATTAAATTCAGAGACTACAAACATAAAAAAGCGAAAACAGAGCAACAAGGTAGCAAAACAACAGCAACGAAGAATTAAAACCTGTAACTGTTTCGTAATGCTACCTATAGAACTTTTAAATGAAATTGGAAAACTCGTGGAAAACTTCAATATTAAAACAGCATTGAAAAACAGAGCCGATGTATAAAAATTTATAAACCAATTACGTTGACGTAATTAACTCATTACGAGAACGTTGACTAAGGCTGATCTCATCTCGCCAGAGGGCGAAGTTTCAGCTGCGTGCGCGAACTGCATTAACCAAATTCTCCACTTTTTTTTACCTCGAAATATTGTTCTTTATTCATCGCGCAGTTTCGCGTAACCAAGGGTACAACGTTGCGAGGCAACGAAATCACATCGAAAATTGATTTTCTGCTCGCTGCTCGTTACACTCCTGCTGTCGGCGTATTTTTGAAACAGAGTTTTACGGGAAATGAATTTGAAAATTTTTTGGAAGTAGGGTAGTTCGATATTTTTGATGAGGGTCGGAACGAACGTCGATATTAAACATTCAACCTAGCATAATAACGTGTCGCATTTAATACCGCGTATCGGTAGCGATGAATGGAAAGCAAAATAAGAATACATATATAAAATAATCTCGGGGGTGTAAGAGAAATTTTAAATATAAGTGTTAACTTTGACAGAACGGAGTGATTGAATGCATTCTTTGGAAACACTTAACTTCTCCCCTCGTTCATGTTAGAGCGAAATAAGAACTTCAAAACTGTAACTATGAGAATTGATTAAAGTTCAGACGTGCACGCAAGGGATGGTTTCTCGCTGCACTACCCCTTTTCTTGCATGCCTGCTGATTCCCGGGATCGTTAAACTACTTATAACGAATTCATTACGGAACTTCGTATTATTTCCTTTTAAGCGCTAATCGATCATCGATCTCCTTGCTCTCGCCTCAACTTTCAGCACTCGTATATTAGGAACTGGTTATGAGTCGGTAAGAATGTTAATTTACAGCTTCTTCGCTTATCTACGCAATCGAAAAAAAATTCTGGTCTGCACGAACCCGTTCAAAACTCTTCAATAATCCTATCAAGTGGGATTTTCTATGATTTTCTAATAAACATATTTATAAATAAATACTTATTTATTTAACTCACAGAATAATCGCCAAACTTTATCCAGAAGTGTAAATATCATTCGCGAAACGAGAAACTCGGCAAAGGTGTTTTTTCCCCGACTTAACGATCGATTATTTTCAATCTACTCTGCTTTTTTTT
Source organism: Andrena fulva (assembly GCA_946251845.1). Taxonomy (NCBI): domain Eukaryota; kingdom Metazoa; phylum Arthropoda; class Insecta; order Hymenoptera; family Andrenidae; genus Andrena; species Andrena fulva. The sequence continues at coordinate 49,659,023 of OX276329.1, read as the reverse complement.
CTATCCGAACGCGCTGCATAGTTTCGCGCAAAAAGGGATAACATTCCGAATCGCGAGAATCGCGCGCGATTTAATTCACGATGGATGTGCCGAATACGTCGCGCCGAAGTGAAATGAATTCGGCGAAATCAATTTTGCGTAATTGTTTACGGAGCTATCCCGAAATCCGAGATAAAAATGCCGTTCCGCGTGTCGCGGCATGAAAACGCTGCACGAGAATTCTGAGCGTAAGGTAAATGTCCCAATACCTGGACATTTAAGGTACGGCGGAAACACGTTTGAGAATTGTTCAGTTATACAAGTCGATATATATATAAACGATTTTACAATTGCATGGGGCACCGTGTGTACTTTATCATTAAAAAAAAAAACCATTATTGGATTGAATAATTTTGTAAAATATTGAAAATTCGTAGTCCTTACAATGGCCCAAAACCTGGACAGCTGAACTAGTATGTCCCGGTGTCCCGATTTTATGGTCCCAAAACCTGGACAGCTTAACTAATATGTCCCGGTGTCCCAATTTAACTATTTTCCTTATAAGACTTTCTCTTTTCTTTTGGCATATTTCTTCTATATAAGTAATTTATGGAAATCAGTAAATGAAATTGTGTAAAAAGAATAGATTATCGAATGACTAATTTTAAGGTTATATGTCAAAAAAATCTTTCAAATTAAATATTATCGTTAAAACAAGATAAAAAAGGGGAAGTATACTTACAGAAGGATAAGTACAATACAAAGTAATAAGCACTACAGTCCTAAGTACTAAGTACTACAGTCGCAGTTTGTAAAGATGGTCTGGGTGGTCAGGTTTCTAGGTTTCTACCGATAGATAGACACGCGAATAAAAAACTAATACGACCATAAATTTTAATAATTCAATCAGAAAATAATACTACAAAGCAACATTTTCCTAAAAATGGTTTAGTTGTACCAATATACTAAACATTATTAATAATATTCGCTTAAGAAAAAGTAGAGACTGTTTAGCAAATCAGCTAACGGCAATACTAAAATGGTGTAAACCGGTCAGTTCAAGAAAATTTATTTTTATTACGAGTGTTACGAGTTTACTAAGAAAAATATGTATATGAATATATTTAATTAAATATTTGTGTAATTGAATAAAATAGTTCTTTTATGGATAAAGCATATATTAAATGTAATAATCAGCATTATTTACACTAGTGTCCAGGTATTGGGACGTGTCCAGAGATTGGGACATTTACCTTATGTAGCGGGATATTTCCCGCGGTGATGCTCTCGTATTCGCGGCGAAATGCACTTGAAATTCATGGGCCGTTCGAAGAAGCGACCGAGAAGTGGCATTAGAATTATCATAAATTCCCTGGTTCTAATTTCTTTAAGCCACTCTCTCGGACGAATGGAAACGTTCGGTAAAACAAACGCGTTTCAAACTACCGATGCGCCGAATTTATAAACCCCGCGATACGGTGTCCGAAACAGTTCCGTGTGCTATCCATAATGCACCCCGAATCGCGCGACACAATATTGGTAGAATGAAACGTTATGAAATACAAAATGAATATTATATTATGCACGTTTAGTCTTCTGTTATGTAGATATATAATAGTTGTTTAAGTAGAGAGGTATTCGTTTGCAGTGATTAAAGTGTTCGTTCGAAAGTATAGAAATTGAGGTATTTTCAAATAAAGTTCTATTAAACATTTAAGTGAAGAATATGGGAGATATATATAGATAATGTATATATTGAAAGATTTAAGGGGTTAGGACACAGTAACGGGCCAAGAAAGCAGACGATTTTTAAACGACGATAATGAGAAAAGTAAACAATCGATTATTATAAGGTTTTGTGTTTTAGTTCACTATATTATGAACTATAAGAAAAGCATATAATATTTACAAAATAACAATTGTTCTCTGGTCTCAGGTCTCTGAAATCTTCGATCTAGGTGTTTGTATTACACCGCTGCTAAACTTTTCAAAACATTGTCTGCACATTACTAGGGAATCTATCTAAGACTCTTGGATTTTTGAAACGCTGTTCGTCAGATTTCAGGGATCCGCGTACTCTTAAATTGTTATTTTGTACACTTGTTAGACCACGCCTGGAGTACGCATCTGTTATTTGGTCGCCACATTATGTAAAATATATACAAATGTTAGAGAGGGTGCAACATAAATTCCTGAGATTCGCTGCGTACAAATCCGGACATAAGATGGCATATAATGATCACGAGTACACGCTCGTCATGAAGTTGCTGAACTTGAAATCGCTTGAAAGTAGGAGAGTACACATTAACCTTCTTTTTATTTTCAAGTTGATTAATGGAATGACGAAATGTCCGCAACTCCTGCAGTTAATAAATTTTTCTGCTCCTACGAAATCTCTTAAATCTCTGCGGTTGGGGCATTCCTTTTATCCATCGTTATACACGTCGAATCTTGGTTTTTCGGACCCGGTAAATCGCATTTGCAATGTTGCAAACGCTTTCGGCGTCTCTCTTGATTTTTTTACGGGATCAACCTATTCCTTTAACAAAGCCCTTGATAAACTTATGTAATCTCGCTGTTTATGAGTTTATGGTGCGTGAAATGTTTAATTACATTAAGTATTGTATGCTTATTTGTTATGCGATTTGTGTATTATTACTTACTTTTTTTCTATTTTCTTTTATGTCTATTTCTCTGTTTTTTCTTGTACACTAATGGGAAATTATCCCGTTTATATATATATATATATAAATAAATAAATAAATAAATAAATGAATGAATGAATGAATGAATGAATGAATGAATGAATGAATGAATGAATGAATGAATGAATGAATGAATGAATGAATGAATGAATGAATGAATGAATGAATGAATGAATGAATGAATGAATGAATGAATGAATGAATGAATGAATGAATGAATGAATGAATGAATGAATGAATGAATGAATAAATAAATAAATAAATAAATAAATAAATAAATAAATAAATTGTACACCGTACAATGTCTCCATTTAAAATGTCCTTTTTTTCCGGATGACCAATTGGTGGGCCGGATTCCGGAAAATCGGATGAACTGTAACAAAAACCCCAAAAATATCATAAACTATAATATATTTCCTAGGCATTGACGATCCAACATTTCAATTTTTGCGAAAATTTACAAAATGGTCGATGTTTGAAAAATAATGATCAAATTTCGACAAAAGTGTGTTTATATTTTGTACTATAATTAAAAAATTTAAAATGTTGGATCGTCAATGCCTAGGAAATATATTATAGTTTATGAGATTTTTGGGGTTTTTGTTACTGTTCATCCGATTTGCCGGAATCCGGCCCACCAGTTGGTCATCCGAAAAAAAATGGACATTTTAAATGCACGGCATACAAATGCTATTTTGTAAATATTATATGCTTTTCTTATAGTTCATAATATAGTGAACTAAAACACAAACCCTTATATTAATCGATTGTTTACTTTCCTTATGATTGTCGTCTAAAAATCGTCTGCTTTCTTGGCTCGTTACTGTGTCCTAACCCCTTAAGTGGAACAAGAACATCAAACGAATTTATAGTGTGAACTTTTAACCTTCCCTCTGTGGACAAATAGTTTAACGCTAACCGTGTACAGGGGTGTAATTACACCCCACGCATTTTCAGTGCAGAATGTTGAAAAATAAATTTGGCTGCGTGGGTATTTACGAAATTTTATTGATTTTTAGGAAGACAAGTGTAAAAAGAATTAAAACGTTTAATTTAAAATACAAAAATTACACAGTTGTGTATAAATAAAGAAAAATAAGTTTTTTTTTATCAAATTGTATGTGAAACATATCGCAGAGAGCATTCCTAAGAATATTTTGGAAAGTTTTCATTCAACAATTTTTTATTTACGTTTTTATTAGCTTGGGGTGTTTTTGCACCCCTCTATACAGAGTGAAGGTTAAAATAAAATTGTGGTCTTTGAAGTAGTAAACATTGACTTTAATGGATATTAATATCTGTCGCTTAAACTACCCAAGTGATCCAATTAAAGAAGAATATTCAATATTCTTGCATATTTTAAGAATGTTAAATAACAGGAATACTTGCTCCCACTTCAATTACCGAGCAACTGCAGCGTGCCTCAAACATTCCTTATTATTCTATCTCCTTTTTACATTCCCGTAAAGCTGTCTTCTCATTGAGGTTCGCTGCGTTTCACGAAATCACTGTACTGGGACCCAGCGAATTGCTAGATTACGGAGATTCTGAGGTGGCTGCTGGCAACCACTGCGCATTCTATTGCAGTACCTTGCATTCCTTATTTTCAGAAATAAGTAGCACTGTGTGTAGCTGCCGCGATTGTCACTAATATCTCTGTTGCTACAATTCCTGGGCTGACATTAAGCAATTCCGGGGATTGTGCACGGCATATTACAAATTTGCAGAACAATAAAATTGTCTGCGAAGCAAATTATTGCACTACTACAACTTTCTGTGATTCCTTCGCGCTGTCATTAAATTGTCAACGGAGATGTAACAAATAATTTAGTTACTCCGTCGTCCATTCGAACAATTAGTGCCTAAATTATCTGAAGAAAATCCGAACTGAAGGATTGTTAATTAACGCGCTCCCTTCGCCCGTTTCGCGCGAAGAATTCTTTTGCATAGGATTATGATGGAAAAGAAGAGAAATAGATATTGTAACAACGACCGCGGGAAGTAATGGCTACATACCAGCGGACTTGCCCGTCGCGAAGCTAAACATTCACATAGGGAAGATCCTGCTGAGTGTTTAATGGGATGCGCAAGGAGTTATAAACTTTGAGATGCTACAGTTACAGCTGAACGATCGCCAGAGAGCTCTACTGCGAACAACTGAGCCGATTGAAATCAGCATTGGAAACAGAATAGCCGGCTTTGCTGCACAAAAGGTGAGCTCCCTTCCACTAGGATAACGCACGACCACATGCGGTAAAACGAGCATTGGGCAAACTAGAGGAATCTGCCTGGTAACAGATGATTCAGCCAACCTACTCCCCCCGTGTTGCTTCGAGGAGTCTGAAGGACCACTTAAATGGGAGGAAGTGGATATTGTCGACAACGTCAAAGGTATACATGCTTCTCTGCAACCGCAAGGAAAGATTTTTTCCAAAAGGTATATTACAAAGTCACCAGATAAATCAGAGGTAGAAAGCAAGAATAAATACTACAGTGTTTAATGACTATAAGTACCTAAGTCTCTGTATTACATGTAAATTTAACCAGACAGAAATTATTCAGGAAGGCCGATAATTCTAGGTTAGAACAAAGAAGGAATCAACTAAATCCGACAAACAGTTTCCGAGATAAAAATTCACAAGTACAGCCCGTTGTTAGAAAATAAGCAAAATCGCAAAATTCAAGGCGCTGTATTTTTTAAACGCATTCGAAATCGGCAAAATGATGACTTAAACCCCCCCTAATTTCACGAGGACTATAACATATTCTGGTGCGAACAAAATCCGCGACATCGAGGGGAAAAAGTGATCGATTTGGCGTGGAATGGCCTAAAATAAACATTACACTCCGTTGCTACAGGAAGAAATTTAACTCCATTTTTTTTAGTGTTTTGGATTTGGATGTCAAAGCACTTGGCTGACTGAACCAAGTGCTTTGACACTTAAACTTGAAATTTTTCAAAAAACAGAGTTAATCGATTTAGTGGCGGCTCATATATTGGTCACAAAATGTGTGTACCTGAATATTAATTCAGTTCTATGGAAAACACGAACTTCTACCTTAGAAGTGGCGAAACAATGAAATTCACTGAATCACGTATCGCGCAGAATTAAAAACGTTATAGATCCACATTGATTTCAAAGTGTGCGTCAAAATTCCCCTTTCGCCGGGTGAGTTCGCAGTGATACTCACGAATTCCTATCGGGACAACGTTCCCATCGATTTCGAATTACATTCGCGCTATCTGATCCAGCTCTCTGCAAACAGCCACGGCCGTCGCGCGCTCGAGATCGTGCATACCCATTCTAAGGACCTGCACGCCGTCTGATAGAAAACTATAAAACAGTTTGGTACCGCAACAATTGACTGAATATGAGGAGCGAAGGGAAGGAAGGCCGTTGGTGGTTTACGTAAACGAATATGCGTGGGCGGAAGACTCGACTCCAATATCGGAACTGCTCATCCTAAACAGCAGATTCCTGAGATCATTTACCAGGGCTCGATCTCGAAACGGCAAACGAAACTCGGCTTCGACCTCTCTTATAAAAGACGCAGCGAGAAAAAGCAGCGGGAGAATCTGCCAGTGGAAGAGGCAATCCTTTGGATTGGCTTTGATAGCCACGGATTTAGGAGACGGTGCCGAGCTGCTCGATGTATAGTTACTATCGGGAATGGAGGCAAAATCTGACGTGGTTAATCCATTCGTACGAGCGAGCTGGATTCGTACAGCTTCGCTTGAACGTGGAGAGGAATCAGTCTCGTGGCTTGAGATGTTATGTGACTTCTCTAATAATGCAGCGATAGAATAATCCGCATTAAGAGTGGTTTAATTTTACTAGTTTTATTTATGGAAAAGAAGAAGGTTGTTACGTCTCGGCTGTTGCGTATTTCCTGGAAGCGGTGCTCGATAGGAATTCGCTTTGTCGTGGCAACGGTGCGCGATGACGACCGAAGGAACACGACGCTGCACGATTCGGCAGCGCTGCGCGATCGGCTCGGCACGCCGCCGGCATTGGCACAAATGAACTCGTGCGAGACACACGTATTATAATAAAGAGATTTTTACCAGTTACCTTCTCTTGTGTTCATAGAATCAAGAATCGTGTCAACGCGGCTCTATCGCAGTAATTTGTGGTAGAGAATTCGTACAGAGATCAATTTTGCAACGGTCAACAAAGGTAACTGAAGGAAAAATATGTGCGTATATTACTGTTATATGTAAACGGAACTAAAGTAAGGAAATACCAGTTGGAGAGGCTTGCCGACCTAGCAGAGGTTAGGATTGAATTACCAACTTAACAAAATGTACCTTTAAGTCAGTTGGGCCGTTCTGAGCTATCGTTTTTAAGTTTCTGGAGAAAGTTTTGTGTCTATCAATGTCCCAAAGCGAATTTATAATGAACGAAAGAAGATTTTCATAAATGTTCACTGAATGACTGACTAAGTAGAAAGGAAGGTAGTTAGATATCCGGAATTTTTTGGAAACTATGGTGGTAGAGCATTGCTGATTATAAATCTTGGAGAACATTTTGAATATTTATTCGTTGATAATGCAGCTGTAAAATTCGTTTGAACGCGACGAGCCTGAAGCCCTTGTCTGAAACGTTGAAAATAGCTTGTGCTTTGTACTTGTATTGTCTCGCATCCATCGTCTTTAAAACTTCATCCACTCTTCGTCTTAGAGTATTCGTTTGTACGAAAGTTCGCTCAAATATTTACGTATGCAACATTCTCCGGAAAGTTTCGCCTCCATCAACTTCTTGGATTTGAAGTTCCGGCTAAACTTCTACAGTGAATATATTGGCGCATGGTTAGCGAGCTCTTACAAACTAATGAAGCGTCGGTGTCAAAACGCCGCGGTTCTTGTTTAAACTTTTTCGAAATTCCATTTTACTTCTAAAAGCAGGAATAACTAAAATTGGCTCCCTCGCGGTCGAGTGATATTTTAATTGCTGGGCAAGGAATGAATATCAAATTTCTTACTTATGCTTGAATGGCTAAAGACAATAAACTGTAATCTCTGAAGACGAATAATGAACAAACCCTATATTTCAGCTAACCTCTTGCAACGTGATTAGAAAGATAAATGACCTTCCTTAAAACACACCTTGTACCTAACAGTCCCAGTGCGCACAATCTAAACACAATTAGTAAATAAATAAATTTAAAAAAAATGATTAGGAAGAAGTTTAGCAACTTTTATTGAACGCTTTCTACATATATTGGTCGCGAATCTGCGTGGCTCCTGAAATAACTACGTTCACCTTTATTTTACAGTTTATGCTGAAGGTTTTAGATACGAGGTGTCTCATTCCAAATTGAATTTGTTTCTGAATTTAACAGCATCGCAATTATCTTCATCGCGAATCTGTTGGCACCTTCAGAAAAATTTCATTTGAAACCTTGTCTCCCTTCAAACCATGTAACTTCGATGATAATATCAGGTACCCCACCCTGTATATTAATTCACACGATGTAAAATTAATTGCAATATAATCTACTAATATCAAAGCGTCATCGCGTCCCCGATGAAAGCGAACTTTAACGTGAAAGAAATATCCGACTGCAACTTGAAAAAGGCACAGCTAAAAGTTGGAAGCTTCATACAGTATTAACCGTCAAGAACCTGTGGCGTGAAAGCCACAAATGGCCTATAACTTTTGTGTTAAGTCCAGAACGCGATCCGACTCCGATGAAAGATCCCTGTTGAATCCACTACGAGGATATTAATGACCATGGACTTGGGTATTCTACGTCTAAACCAGTGCTGTCCAGCCTAAGCTCCGGAGCTTAAAGACATTCCCTTCTCATTGTTTCCCCGGGCATAATACCTGAACGCTATTTGACGCTATATTACGGGTGTATGCCCCGCACAAACTCGGCGCAGTGTGTTAGGGGCAATCAAAATTGCATAAGGGGCCACTTTCGTGGAAATCATCCGTCTGAATTATTCGAAGCCCTGCCCGATGCAATTGGTAAAGTCTTCCTTCGCCAATGAATATATTCAGTGGAATAATGAACCGATAAACAGGTCATGATTTGCATTATATTGAATTCACTACTTGGGCTAAACGATTGTCAATGGATGAAACCTAAATTCTGTTCGGCCTCATAACGCGCCAATTTCCTACCGACGGTGAGTAAACCAAAACTTCGAAACTCTACGGATGTTTTAAGGCCACGACGCGACGTGTACCCACCTCAGCGGTCGTGGCTCATGAATATTTATAAGTGTGTCGTATAGGTTTGCTTGGAGGACCACCTGAAGTGGAAAATTCATTTGGATTCTAATTGTGGTTAGTATAGAAAGAAGAAGATAACTATGATGCAGCTATACTGATACGAACTGGCAACCCAGCTGCACCTTCAACATCGGAGACTCTTTCTGTAACTAACAATAAGTACGCAGAAGCATGATTGCGTTTCCGAACTCTAACTGAATCTTCACTGATCTGGAGCCCGATTGCTGCTTGATACCAACAACTGAAGCTTGACAGTTTCTAAAAGTTCATCCGGCTTGCCAATGCCTGAGTGGCTCTAGCTTCAAACTTTTAAGAGGTATCGCGTACTCTTTCCCATTAGACTTTCTCCACTCGACATTGGGAAAATCTACCCACTCATCAAGTGTCCATTGTTAATATTAAAAAACCTCAGCTCAATTATATTTCCAACACGATTTCTCCGAGTGTAAATTGCAAGTCTAAACTGGAGAGACCTAAAGCTCAACAGTAGCACTGTTCTGAATACTCGAATGACCTTCCACGCTGCCCATCCCGTGTTACCCACAACAAGAAGCAAAGAGAAGAGTACTCCCACCAGATAAATCTGCAAAACAAACCCCAATCAGCACCAGCCGCATCAGCCATACACCTCATCTCTTCTGACCAACGTTTATAAAGCTATAAAGGCGAGCTGACATATAAAGTTAGAGCTTAAAAAGAGCACGTGAACGCCAACTCTGCGAGCAGCAACAGCTACACCGGAAACCAGCAACATTTTATTCCACCGTTGAGCGGCGCGCGTGCATCCCCGTGAAACCAGCCGCCAGCGGAAAGAAACAGGGTTGTTACGCTAATTTACACGGCGTATTTGGAAAACGCGTAAACGTACTCGTGATCGCGCGCCGTGCACTGATTAACCCCAGAAGCGTTCCTTTGATGTCTGGGGGGGGGGGCGGCGCACTCGAGGAAATTAGAAACACTCGACGAATTTACGCGAGCGCCGGCTCCGCGACGCGTGCACCTACATATACGTATGCACATCTGCCGGGCGTGTGCGGGAACCGTTTCGTGACAACGAAGCCGATGCACGGGTTCGGGGCACGCAACTTACCCGGATCAAACGCGAGGCAGTTAATGACGTCGACAAGGAGAAACTTTCCCCGTCGAGTTGCACGCTGCACCGCGGCAATTCGCACGGATTGAAGACCGGCAAGGGATGCGCCAGGGGGATGGCTGCGCGTGGAAATGTGCGTGACGTTAACGGCGCGATGCTGCTATCGGGCCGCTATGTAGCTAATGAATTTTCGGATACTCCCAGGCTACGGAGAAAGTTCCAATCCCGTGTAATGGTGTATTCGCTCGCGTTATCAATTTGCAGTCGGATGACTGTGCCACGCTGAGAACTAGCGCGGCAGCCGCGTCACGGGAACGGCAATATTGTGCTTGAAGATTGTGATCAACGGGGGAAGGATGTTGAGCCCGAGGGGCCGGATGACATTTTTGTCTCGAGAGTTAGGTAGGGACGCCTTTAACGGTGGATTTAATGTTTGCAATTTCAGGTTCACTGTAAAAAAAAATCGCATTTGAATGGAAGGACTTTGAAGGCACATTTATGTTGAATGTGTAGAAGAAATCTTTGAAGATTAGTCCGTCAAATATGTACACTGCCGTTCATAAGTATTAGCACACCTACTGTATTCGCACAAAATGTGATATTTGGTTCGGATTGAATACTCTACACCGCTTTTAATTTAAGGGGAGTAAAAAAAGATGTTTTTTATAATGGCGCCACAGAAGGTGGATAATACAGTGTTTTGGACAAAGTATCTTTGGTTTTGCACTGATATTGAGTTTAAAAATAAGGATGCAACGGTTTCCTTGGAATATAGTTCTCCTAGAACCTGTAATTTCGGTCCGAACTTTCGGAAAAATAATTTAACCAAAATTATTAAAATAGCGACTAGGAGAAGGTGATGTTTATGATAAAATCGGTTTTCGGCGTGCGCGGATGCCTATTTTTTTATTTCGGAAACTAGAGTGTGTACACTTTAATACTGCGGTTCAGTCCAGAGAGGAATATGTTTTGAACATGCTGTAAAAATTTCAAGTTGCTCCGAACCTCCGTGTTTATGCAATCACTGCAGAACCACAAAAAACGTACACACATCACGCTCTGTATATTTTACCACAATTTTTTTTACAGTTTGTAGTATTAATAAACAATACCTAAAAGTACTAGTAACAATTTATATTCCATTCCTTGTAATTAATTCCCCCAAAAGTTACACTTTTACCAAATCTGACTGCCTAAGGCCTAAGTAGTCCCCTCAAATTTCCGAAAAAAGTAGAACGTGTCAGAATTCTTCAATAAATTTGCAACGTTTTTCACAATTATTCCACACAGACTAGGTCCCCTAATACTCACAAACTTCACTGTAAACCCTCGCTATTGTGTTCCTATAATGAGTATTGAACAGCCATTTCCCATAAAAGCTTCTCACCGGCATACAGTAATCGCGGCACGCTCTGTGGTTACACATCACTCTACAGACTCAAAGTTATCCTCTGACGCGATCCTGCATTGTGCAGGCTGTAACGCGGCGCATTTCGGTCCAAGTGAGTGGAGCGCCCTGTAGAAGGAATTGGGATGCCAGTAGGGCTTGGTCGGGGGCCTGTACTGTTGCGACGTCAGAAAATCGTGTACTTACACACTACCGTGAGATTCTTCGAGACTGAGGCCGTGGAGAAGGTCGGCGCGTCCGCCGTAACTTCGCAGCTGAATGTACCCGAGAGGCCGAAGTCGACATCCCGCAGCGTTACCTGGCTCTTGTTCGAGTTGGCAACCTGAAACAGAGGACGAGGATGGTGTGCAAAATGAATGCAAATGGGTATCAGCCGCGACGACACGCGTTATCGTGCACGGCCTGAGAGACGGCGGAGCCCTGCTCGTCGATTAACGATAACTCGATTTACCCGGCACGGTTATAATTCGAATTAAATTCCGCATGGCCGCGGCTGACCAGCGAATATATCCCCGAGTCGCCGCGCTGTTTGCGCGGAATTAAGCGAGCACGCGGTCCATTGCCTTCTTTCCTGGCCTCGCAAAGGCTGGGAAAACTCTAGCCAACGATTGTCTGCGCGGGTTTACGCCGACAGTGGGTTGATGTTAACCCCTCAACGCCGGAACCCTGAAACGAAAAACTGACCGTGAGGCCCGGGCCCTCGGAACGAAAACGTCACTTTGTTACCTGAGGCCTCGTGACTGAAACATCACTGTACAGACAGCCTCTAGAGTATCTGGTACTGACGCGGGAGCCGCATGAAAAACAGGGTCCGTACGAAATACGGAGGTGGGCGACCAGTGGAAAACTTAGGGTCCGTACCAGATACTGAGGTGGTTGTTGAGTGGTTAATCGAGGGGAATATTCATTCGGTTGCAATATGGTGTAGTTGCGGTCTTAAGTTGACGGGGAACGGTGGAATGAATGTGCCGAGCGACTTGAGTTTTTTTTCGAGATAGTGTTTCATGTGATCTACGAACAGTGCTTTGAATATAGAAAGTGGAAAATTTTATTTAAATTCTAGAATTAATATAACACTATTTTGATGGTTGAATGAGGTTTTGCAGTTTTGAATAGTTTTATGTACTTTATTTTTGTAGGAAGAGAATTGCAGGAATATTTGCGTGAGATCTGTAGTTTAAGGTTTGAACCAAACCTGGGCATTTTTGAAACGACATTTCTCTGATAACATAATAATGATATTTCAAATATTATATAAGTTCAATAATTAAATATTATTTCAAATAATAGGTTATTTTATTTCATAATTATTTCGCTTTCGAAATACAATTGTGCTATTTTATTTCAAGAAATAACTTTGAAGATAATCACCTTGTATTTAATAAGATAATGAAATAATGAAATAATAGGTTCAACTGATGTATTTCAATCGTATCGTGATTACTTTTCTGATTATCCGATAATAAGAAATGTTTTCCTGAGGCATAATTCCATCTTCCTCACCAGTAGAACGATTATTTTCTTTCGCAACAGATGTTAGATGGTCCCAAACAAAAATCTCTTACTGATGAATTTTTTTAGGACACTGTTGTCAAAATTTCTTGATATAAGATCTTTCATTTGTATTATCTTGACGATGATTTCTCTCGCCATTGAAATACAAAAATAATAAAATAGTTCGTTATTTCAAATTAATCGATATTTTCCATATTTTCAAATAACAGTATTGAAAATAACGGACCGAAATATTATTTCAAATATCTATTTCTTATTTTAATTTCAAATTAAATTTTCCCAGGCGTTTGCACGCGTTTATATGGAAGATGCGAAAATAAATTGGTTTTTTAAGTTCATCAAATTTATATTTCGCAATGGCGCGTGCAGTTCAATTATTACTTCTTTCTATTGAAACTAGCACCCCTTAACATTGAGATTTCGGTGTTTAAAGTAACCTTTTTTATACGGAAATGCTAGTCGAGTCTGAAGTTTGTGCTTCGGTATTTTCAGAAACTCGCATGCTGCTCGAGATATATCCTAAAATGAAATGTAAGGGCTACTTAAAGTCAAAGTTATTTGACCTGATGCAAGTGAAATATACAGGGGCTAGGAAGAATTGACTTTAAAGCTCTTGAGCATGTTTTATTGAAGCCCATCTCAAATCTGACTTGCAGACTGTAGATATCAATTCAAGAAATCCCCTATTGCGCTTCCGAGCATGCAGGTCGTGCACTATTATCTAACATGCATGAACCATGAGTTCCGAACAATTTTTTCGTGTTCTGATAGGTGCCACTTTATTATTCAGAAACCTTCCCTTCGCTAAATCTTCGATTTTACAATAACATTAGTCGCGTATAAATTATCAATATCAATTAATATTTAACTTCAGAACTCTTGATAGTAACAGCCGTTCTACACAGTTAGCAAAATAAAAAAACATTCCAAGCTAATATCTCCGAAACTAATCGAGGCATAAAATTGTCTGTTTTTCGAGGCTTATTTAATATCGATAAAGATATTTTAAAATCAAGTCAACATTTTTAAAGAAAAAGACATGTAAATCGTTTTGATCTCGCAAAATTACATCATGCCTCTTTAAATCTCTATTTTCTCACTACGTAAGGCGAGCAAGTAGAAACACTCAGTATGCAGTCAGACGCGGCTCGCAGTTAGACCCGTCTATCGTCGCACTTCAAATTCATTCACACGTGTATCATTAGACAACAGATTTTTGTAAATTAAGAAAACATGGTATAACCTACAGGCCTTCAAAAAAAAAAAAAATAGTTTTTGAAATGACACCAACCTCCACGTGAAACAAAATTTCCATACTGCGCGTTAACTTTAAAGATATTCGCCGGAATATTCTAAATTGTGCAACTGATACACTATTCGTTAACTTAGAATTCAATCGCGATATGACTGTACTTAAGCAATCCGGAAGCCTACAGATTACCATAAAGTAGCACGATTCGTATCATTATATTAATCCAATTACGGAGCCCCTTTGCTCCGTATTCCGCTAAATACCTAACCGAACGAACGAGCGTGTACCCATCGATCATTAAAACACAAATCATTATTAACGATTGCACGGCACGGCAGCCGGAATTGTACAATCGGAATGCTCGGACAAAGCTTATTATTTAAAGTGAATCACGAATTGGACGACAATTCGGTTTGCACGTTGCAATTAGCATGTCGCATTATCTGTTGCGGTTTCGGATGCGGGCTAGTTTTATAATACGTACGTACGTGACTTTTTCATCATATCTACTTGTGGACAGAGCATTTCTACACGCCGTTATCGTGTCTCTTTAGTTCTCGTTATTTGTAGATACGAGAACTACGCGCGATAAATTCGAACGTGTAATAAATTCGTATTAAGGTGCGGCCACGAAGGGACTTTGAAATTTTAAAGTCATACTTCCACACGTGCAACGCGCTACATTCAATGCATGTGAACAATTCAAAAAAGGGTCTTTCAAGGGGTATTCATTGCTCGGCGGAAAGTTTTTAAATTAAAGATTACTTGAAAGTGATACCATGATGCAGTAAAAAAAATGCTGGCTCGCAGATATTCTATCTTCCATTTAAACTTACTGAATGTAACGCCACTGAAAGCACATATTAAATGTTGGCCTCGTTTCATTGCAACCTATGCAACTCAGATAATTCTTATAAAAATGCCTTTAAGAAGTTAATTATAGATATTATACTATGCTTCACGTATTTCTTTCCCTACGAGCCAAAGAGTTCCTCGAAGTTCAGAGACGGGCAAAGTTTTTATTTAAATAATATTTCGAATAACGAATAAAAGTGAAAATATTATTCGTCATGTGTCGAATAATAAGCCCGAGTTAACTTTAATCGACGAGCAAAGTTAATTTATTTATTCGGCGAATAAAGTCAATTCTCTTATTCGTCGAGAGTTTCAATTTCCGCGTCGAATAAATTTTTTAACTTGAACTGTAACTGTAACTTTAACTTTATTCGACGGCAGATTCGGCGTCGAATAATTTTCTGGCACGCGCGTTACAATTTAGTATCGCCCAATGACGAATTAAGAAAATTAACTTTATTCGTCGAATAAATTCTCATCGAATGAAAAAATTAACTTTATTCGTCGAATAAATTCTCATCGAATGAAAAAATTAACTTTATTCGTCGAATAAATTCTCATCGAATGAAAAAATTAACTTTGTTCGTCGAATAATCTAAAATTAAAGTAACTTTTATTCGATCCTTATTTAAATAATCTTTTATTTATTTAATGCCCAACTCTGCTTGAAATTCACCCTGCATGACAAAATTAACATGCTACAGCGCGCCCTCGATTAGGTACCAAGCTACTCCATTTTTGTCTGCCTGTATTCCGCAAGTATCCAGGCCCCAGCTGGGTGCGCTGAAGCAAAAGAATGCTCGCGAACTTCAGCCAGCGAAACGTTAATATCGACGCAGCGCGCGACGCGGCAAAGGGGATGCTTTCTTATTTTTTTACTAAATGTTTCCTCCGGCTGGCCAGCCCCGAGAACACCACTCGAGAAAATCGTCATCTTATCAGGAATTACCCAGCACTCGAGTAAATTGGCTCGATGAAGCAAGCGCGAAAGCCCAGACACTGAGAGCAAGATAGCGGTTAAAGGTGGAGCCCAGGCATCCCCCGGGAGAACAAGGAGAGTGGATCGTTCCATCGAACCGGGCAAAGCGAAATATGCATAATTAGCGGGATTTAAATAACGGTGCAAGGAGTCAACAGGAGGAAGAAAGCGACAGCAAAGGGGAAAAGATGGAAGGGCTACCTTCAACGAGGGCGGAAGAAACGCGAAACAAAAGCAAGCTTTTTGTCTCCGGTGGATTTATGTGCGTGGAGTGCACGCGATACAACGTGGATGAACGTTCGCCTTATAGTATGGAAAAACTGTTCATTATGCTACTTTCGAGTTGCTTTTTATCAAGGTTATTAAGTTATCAGCGAATGGATGAGGTTCGCTTTGTTGGTATTATAAGAGCTTGCGCCTTTGTGGCATAACTTTGTTCAGTAGATTTTATTGCACGCTGTTGCTGACGTTTAAATTGAATTTCGGACCTGCTACAGCGGGTTTGGAGTTGTATTTCTGACAGAATAGTGATTTATTAAAGTGAAAGGAATTAATTATGTAGATTCTCTTTGAGCATCCCAAGGAAAAGTAATAATATATGACTCATACCATTTACTTGAAAAAAGTCACTTTTACTGAAACATTTTGAATGGAAGCTTATGAAGGTTATGAATATTGAATTTTTTGTATATGTTGCTTGGAAAAATTCGAGGATACTTTGAACAGGAAATGAGATAAAAATATAACTCTGGAGGAAAAACATTCTTGCTTAATTTTTTAGAGTCCAACTATTTAAATTTCTGCAAACGATGTATTATGGAACTGTGAATCAACTACCTATCAAATATTACAAGTGATATTTTCAAGCTTGTAGCACGTTCCACGGAAATTAAATGCTTCTAAGTAGGTATCCCGGAACAAAATTGTTTACTAAGTCTCCTTTAAACTACTTATTTCGATCGACAAATAAGGCTTTGAAAGGTTAGATTTAAGCTTCGATAAATTTATGCTTCAAAGTGTTATATACAACACTTGCGTGAATAATCCACAAACTGAAGCAGAATATGCATATCTTTTTTCTATTATATTCAATATTCTATTATATTCATATAGCACGATAAGAGGATATTCACGTATATTCAACTCGCACTTATCAATTATGAAATTCCGGTAACTTTTCTCTCAAAAGGGAGCACTGTGAGCAACGAATTAACAGTTATAATTTTGCAATAACCGTCCCAGATTGCAAATAAAACAACAAAAGCCCGTCGCAAACAATTTCATGGCCTACAGACCTCCACCATGTATCACAGAAGGAAATCAATATATCGCACATTGCTCGAGGCACCAAAAACTGCTAAGGTAAAAGTACCAATAACTGGACACTTAAGGATATCAAAGTAGTATAGCTTAAAAATGGTCTAAAAATAAATGTTCTTTTTAACAAAAGTGCCAATATTCAGATAAATCTTACTTCTTTCTATCAAATGAGCTACTAAAAACTCGTTTTCAGTGCGTTATTTTAATTAAATTGAGTAAAAACACAAGTAGCTATGTGTACCAGTACATGGACAATAGAATTCTGATTTGTCCCAGCGTTCCATTTTTGGTGTCCCAATACCTGGTCAATGGGGAAGATGACGCAAAGCACGGCGCAGAGGGCGCCACTAGTGTTTGTGTGAATGGTTTGCGCGCGGAGAAAGCAAATACAATTTTAGGTTATGTTGAAAGTGTAGGATAATTGACTAAAAATAGGACTTGAAAATAAAAAAACTGTAAATTTATGTACAATATACTTGTACTTACACTTTTGATATACAAAAATTTGAGAAAACCCAGACACCTTACCGGTTGGACAATGCGGTCAGGTATTGGGACTTCCCTTAAGCGTTCAAAATGCTGACAGGCCTACCACCTGGACGGCTGGTCAGTTATTGGGACAGCGTGTAAAGGACAAGATTATTATGTACCGGTACATGAACACGTATATTTTTAATTAAAATCAACATTAACCGATCAATGTTTTGTTTTGTATGTCACAAGAAACATCTTGAGATTCTGCACATACGTTTTCTTCTCAGAAAAATGTTATGTAACGATTATTACCACCTTAACAACTAACTGTATTTTTCTTAAGAATTACTTAAGAAATCTACGCAGAATTCAAGTGCATGCACCTCCGATATTTAAAGACTGTTTTATATCATCAACTTTGCATCTAGGGGCTTTCTTAATTTTTTATATAAGAGATCAAGTTGCAAAATAACATATATTCCCAACAATATTGTTGTAAACTTTCTATGAAGCTTAGTAAAAATATAAATGTCATTGGTGTCCAGGTATTAGGACGTGTCCAGTTATTGGTACTTTTACCTTACTTTTTCCCTATAAAAAATAGACGGAGCCAGCAATAAACAAGCGCGGACACTCTAAACAAACAAAGAGCATGCGGCCGTGTAAGTGAAAACTTAGGACTCGCCGGCATCAAAGTTATCTCCTGGTATTTGTGTCGAACGAGATGATCCAGCAGGTACTCTTCTCCGTCTGCTTTTCAGCAGTGTTTTTCAGATCGCGTGACCCGGCCGCTGCACATTTCTCTCAGTTAGCGAGTGCAGCAGAGGACAGTCGCATATGCAGCGAGGCGATAAACGTAAAAGCGGCATGCACGGCGTTTGCGGATCGTTCGCTCGACCCCGAAACAACAGATCCAAAACCGTTGCGTAAACGTGCGCGCGAGTTTGGATCGTTCGCATCGATCTCCGCCAGAATTGGCGTTTCCCGAAGCTGCTTGCCCGGAAATGAGTGAACGATGATAAAAGCTGTGTGTTTCATAGCGATTACAAACGGTCGAGGCGGCTGTTAGCGCACGCGAGATGCGTATAGCGAGGGAAAAGAGCAAGCATGTAGCGAGGGACTTCGTATTATTATCCTGGGAGCCATGTTTCGAATGGTAAAGATTGTATTAAGGGGTAACACCACTCTAGAGGCAGAAAAAATACCTAAATTTGACAATTTATTTTGGGAGTATGACAAACGGAATAGAATTTATTTTCAGAGGGTTTATTTAACACATATTGAAGTACGAAAAACAATTTTTTTATTGTCATTTTCATACAAAATGGCGGCGACAGAGCCCGTCGTCGAAACCACTTCTTTCAAACTGGGAGGACGGATTTCTCAGAGACTATTGCATGGATCGATTTGAAATTATTACAGTAGCTTCACAACAATATTCTCTTTGGAAGTACGTAGCCGTTTTTTGATCGAATGTAAACTTTTTCTTTTATAAAAAAATTAATGCTCATTTTTAGGGCAAAAAATCGGTTCATTCCTTAAAAAGTGCACCACGTCCACAAAAATTGATAAAAAAAAAACTCCTACGTACTTCCAAAGCCAATTGTATATAGATTATAAATTTTATTGGTATTTTGTTCCACGACTCATACATGCCGAGAAATCCGTCCTCCCGTGGCGGTGTTTTAAAAAAACTGTTTTCGACGACGGGCTCTGTCGCCACCATTTTGTATAAAAATGACAATTAAAAAATTGTTTTTCGTACTTCAATATGTATTAAATAAACCCCCTGAAAAGAAATTCTATTCCGTTTGTCATACTCCCAAAATAAATTGTCAAATTTAGGTCTTTTTTGTGCCTCTAGAGTGGTGTTACCCCTTAACCCTCGGTTGTCACACTTACTTTTTTCGAACGTCGTTGTCACACTGGGTCAATTTCACCCTGCCAATTTTCTATCAGTTGTTATTTAAAAACTATTTGTTGAATCAAGTCTAAAAAATTCTCAGATAAAGTTTGAACATTGTAGAATATATGCCCATCGTTGAAAGTTGACATTTAAAGTGTCATCATGCTTAAAAAAAATTTGAAGCAATAAGTGTTCCGACAAAAAGTTTTTTGCTTAACAAATTGCAGGGTCAATTTGACCCAGTGTGACAACCGAGGGTTATGGTTGGAGAACTCTGTGATTCCAACGCCTTACTACTCTTTTCAGCCACTATTCTAGCTAGCAGAATTGCTTGGCACAGTAGACGTATAATTAATGCGATACATAATTGAAGAGTCCTTGCAGAAAACACTGAAATGGCCAAAATGAAAAGAAAATCTATCGGAAAATGTTTCACGTGCCAATGTTAATACTATAATTATAGAATTTTATTTTTGGCACTTGCAGTGTTTTCTGCAAGGGCTCCTGAACTCTAATAATTTTAGTGACTTTTTTTGTTTGTGTATTTTTTTTATAGCAGGTACATGTTAGTATTTGTTTTTCGTACTATCCACTCATTGTCAGCTGGTTTGTTTGCCAATAAACGAATGCTTTTCAGAATTTGATCACTCCGGTTCTAATTGCACAACGGTTTTCGGTTCGGGCATTTCTGCTGACATTTATAAACCCCGCAAACATCCGATTTCGCCAACACACGAAGCATCTCCATTTATTTATACTTTTGCTTTTAATCCTCCGCAATCAACGATTCATATATCCCTGGGGGTTTATTAATCGTTGCAAACCCACCCCTACATAGTTTTCAGTGTATTTGTTTTTGGGACTTTTTTGAATTTGGCGAAGGATCATAACCTTTTTTTATCGTTTGAGATTGAATGGATTCGAGGTATCAATGAGATTTTCTTCATCCTTAGTGTTCGGGAAAATCGATCTCGAAATTTTGTTGGGCGCGCGTGCGGCTGACTAACAATAAGAATCGGTAGAATGTCACAGTAAATATGACACTACTGGGACAGATAAAAATAATAGGCTTTTTTCAGACACAGACTGCGGGAAAAGTAAAAATTCAATCAATTTGCGGTTTGGCACTTTGTTCGATCATATTATAAAGTAATAAAATCCATTGCAGAAACATTAAAAATTGGAATATATTAACCGTGGAACGACTGCGCGTAAGTTATAGCTTTTCGCGAACAGCTAAACGGTGTACACGATTTCTCGGGTTCTAATGGTTCGATGGCGATAGAAATTTACACACATATTCGGCATAACAGTTATTAGGTGTTGGCCGTCGCTTTTTACAATATCAGTTTTTTTATTGTAAATTCTAAACAAATTTAGTAAAAAATTTTCTGCATAAAGTCGCGAGAAATGTTCAAACACTTGCCATTTAGTTCAATCTTGATAAATTAACAAACACGAAAGGTCATCACCTAGGTCACCTAGGAAATGCATTATGATTAATGAAAAATATTCGCTTTTTTATTTCAGATACTCCTACAAGGCACAATCGATAGTGATGGGATCAAGTATATTGGAAGTAGGTTGAAATCTGACTGTATAGTTTCGAACAGTTCACGAGTACTTCGGAAAAAAAAACACTACTTTCAAGTAGACTCGAACCTTGACGGGAAAGGTTTGAACTCTCTATAAGTACTTTGAGAAACGTCAGCGGTACTTGCAAGTATAATCGAACCCTGATCATTTATAGATTCGGATCCTTTATGATTACCTACTTGAACCAGGAGGTTTCTATTCGGTGCGAGTTAAAAGTATTGTTTTTCTTTTTCAAAGTACTCGTGAATCGTGAACTGTTCGAAACTATCCGGTCATCAAACTATGTGGTCACATAAATCGTACCTCATCAATTTCTCAATAATTAGTGAGTAGAACCGACATGTAATGGTAAAAACATAAAGTAAATGCAAAATGAGAAACAGAAATAAAACCTTCAAGCTTACACCCTAGTTTATGCGTGCTATAAATATAAACATTTAAAAGAATCAAGTATGGTTGATGACATTTTACCAGTATATTTTAGCTGATAATAATCAAACAATGCAGTTTTATCTTGCATTTTTCTATTTTTCTAAAAGCGGGTTTATTGTAGAATATTTCACACTCGTTTTATGTACATATTACATTTATTATGAAGTTTAAATCGATATGTATAAATAAACTGATCAATCATGTTTCCTAAAATCGTACAACTGCAATCGTACCAGAACGTACAGGGTATGTACAATTTTTTAAATAAAAACTATGCCTAAAACATCAAGCTTCAATATCCAATATTAATTTGCGTTCAATCTAGTACCAAATACGAAATGCAACGAAAAATATCTTAAGTGGTACGATATTGGTAAATCTCAGCTATGTAGATTTTTATCTTTCAGGGTTCAAATACTACTTTTACGAGATTCGATTCTTTCAAACGTCGAAGTACTTAGAAGTACATTCTGAACTCTGCCGCTACTTTTTCTGAGGTTCGAAACCGGCTTCTATAACCCAAGTACTTTGGAAGTATATAGAATGAAACGCCAGCTCTTGTAGTATTCGAATCCCATGAAGTGAAACTTTTGTATTGGAATTGACTCGGATTCATCAGTACATATTGAACTTGATCCCATCCCTAACAATCGAGTACACCGATTGGCTGTCCGCGACAATCAGTAACTCACGCGTAGTCGTCTCACGGTTAATATATTCAACTTTTTAATGCTTTTGCAATGGATTTCATTACTTTATAACATGCTCAAACAAACTGCCAAACCGCAAATGGATTGAATTTTTACTCTTCTCACAATCTGTGTTCGAAAAAAGCCTTTTATTTTTATCTGTCACAGCAGACAAACCCCTTAAGTGAATTTTCTAATAAGTCTTTGTTTCCCAGAAAGTCGAAGTTTGAAGATCTAAAACTCGGTTGCACCTTCAAACCGACTTTTCCGAGATCAAATCCCATTTAAAGAAACTTATTCTAAAATATCCATTAATCCCATTCGCAGGCAATTCGCTTCCCGCGAAGTGCGCGCGTGTTTAGCGATTATTTAAAAAAACCATTTTCCCCAGAAACTGAGCCACGGATGATTGAATTTTATCCCCGTCCGCTTGGTACCATCCCGTCAGCCGCGGCCTGTATAATCCCGTGGAACAGAATCTCCGCCGTGTCTCCGGCCCGGCAGCCTCGAGGAAGCAGCATGAAAACTTACGTCAACGTAGATCCCGGAAATGTTGAAGGTCTTCGTGGCGGGGTCCTCGCTGGGCGTGAAACGGTAGAACTCATGCCTGCCGCGGTACCACTTGAGGGAGTAAAGGGGCGCCTCCTCGAGATCGTAATGGCAGCGCAGCATCGCCTTCTGACCACGTTGCACTGCCTCCGGAACTATTTCCAGGCTGACATCCCGCAGGCAGCTCGCACCTTTGTGGGAAATGAGAACAGGAACGGAGCATTAAGTCTAGTGTGCATCATTAGTCCGCTTTTACTCCTCGCGCCGGAGGTTGCACAGCACGCGTCAGCGAGAAATTGCAATTCCACCGAATGACAATTCCTCCCGCTTCCGCCCAACCTCACCCCGCCGCTCTATCTCCCTCTTCCGCAACGGCGCGCGCACACCGACACGCACCTTTGCAAACACACGGACACACACGGCGGGGGCGCAATTTTTCTTCTCGCTTCTCGTGCCATCCATCTACCCCCTTTTGCCCTAACCTCGATCAACGGTACCCTTCTTCCCGCTTCTCCTCCTTCTCTCATCCCGCCCCGCGTGTACACACACACACAAACCCCCTCGACGACCACCTCGAGCCAGCGTATATATGCCCCCCCCCCCCCCCCCTTTTTGCCGGTTTTCTTTTTCGCTGACGTTCCGTTCACTCGGATCATCGACGATTCGAACTATTAAAGCCCGAAGGAATTGAACTGTATACGCCATTCATATTAAAACAGAGCCTGGGCTTTTTGCCGCTCCTTGATGTCGCTGCAGGATGAGAGAGACCTCTTATTACGCGCTAGCTTCCGGCTACGCGGAAGTAGGTGGGTGTCACCGAGCCCGGAATGGGGACGAAGTACCGCGGGCTGACTGTGCCCCTCGAGAAGCGGCGAAAAACACTGGTTTTTGATGTTTCAGCGGACGTATTATTTCGCGCGGTTGCAGGGCCGTGTGAAGCTCCGGTTTCGAAAGGGCGCGTGGGAAGACTCGGCGTAGGCGCGCGTTGGACGCTTGGGTGCCGCAGCGCAGCGTGGGTTCCACGGTTCGTGCAGAGGGAGCTTCTGCCGCGGTTGCCTCGCAGCGGCGAACCTCGGAGGATGTATGGGGTGACTGTGCTAATTTGCACCTGATACTGTAAATACTGAGTGGACACTGAAGCAGAAGCTGCTTCTTTAGAAAACTTAGGAGAAGCTGCGCTGTGCCACCTTGAGTTCAATGTGCGCTTTTGGTTACGGTGCACAGTGGTCCGAATAGGGGTAGTAGAGGACATTCGTGTATAACTTTTGAACTATAAAAGATATCGGAATGAAATTTACGCCAAAAAATAGGAAAAAATTATCCCTTTCTAATGATTTATTATTTGATATATTGTACATTTATTTAATGTTTTTTTTTCAATTTTTTCAACTTGATTTATTAAAAAAAAATTGAAAACGGTGTATTTAGTGGTATATTTAATGCTCTTTAAGCGATTTAAATCGCATGTTGGGGAAACTTTTCGTTTCCAAGTTATAAGGAATAGTCGAATAGTACAATAAGAAATTGTGACGAAATCTACGGTTTAGTTAAACATTATTATTCATTTATTATTAATTTATTCGACGGACTAGAGCCCAATATATACATAAATATTTGTAAAAACCCTTTGTAATATAATAATAATACGATGGATACAAACTTATATACGTAAAATGACGTAACGCTGACAGTTTTAAAGATTAATAATTTGAAGAGAGGGATGAAGTGGGAAATGATTTTTGCATGATTCTGTAGAGGAACGTATGCTGAAAATATTCCAATAGGTTACAACGTGGGACTCGGTGGGACTTGAAAGATATTCCTTGTCAATTGCACAGAACTTCGACAATTTTCTCTATTTCATTGAACATTACTTTTTTAATACATTATGAACAGTAATTTTTAGTTAATGGTGTTAATCCTTAACGCAAAAGTATGCTCTTCATTCTAGAAAAAAAATGGAGAGAAAATATTAAACAGGGTTGTCAGGGCATCGCTAAGAAGGAAGCAGATTTTTCTGATGAAAAATGTTATCTTTAAAATATCCAACTTTAAGCGTTCGTCCTAATTACAATTTTTATTAAATTTTAATAATATTTTCAGTGTCGAGACTGCTGGACATTTACGAAGTAGTATACATTCATTGGATTTCGATAGGGGAAAGTGCATTTTTCGGCCGAATGTCCTCTACCACCCCTATTCGGACCACTGTGCGGTGTTGTGGACGATTTAAGGCGCTATGGGTGTTGTTGGGTCCTACGAGTGAGCTCCTTTGTGAAGCTCGAATCGTCCAATTCTGATTTTCAATGCTGCTTATACAGGGTGGCGCTAATGGGACGGAATGTTAAATTTAAGGGGTGTTTCTTGCGTAACAGCTCCAGGAGTAACTGATATTTATGAATCTGTTTTGAATAAACCAGGGTTACCAGGCGATCCAGTACACGTACTGACATACAGTAGCGGACAAAAAAGTGACCACTTTTTCGAACCATCCTACTTCTATTACTTTTCAATGTCAACTCAAAACTGCAGTGTGTGCCTAATATACATATTCTGAAAGAGAATTAAAAGCTGTATAAAACTCAGTGACGGTTCAATTTATTTAACTAACAAACAAAAACCCTACATAACATTAAACAAGACAACACACTTTTAAAGCCGACCGAAATTTACCAGTTTTGAACATTATTGAAAAAAAATATAATATTTTGTGGGGGGCACCTTTTGCTTTTAGGACAACCTAAAAAGTTACTATACGTGGTAATTTCTTTGTCGGCCCCAAAAATGTGTTACCCCGTTGAATGTCACATGTATAACACTCTTGTTTGTCTGTTAAATAAATTCAACTTTAACTGGGTTTTATACAGCTTTAAATTCTCCATCAGAATATGCATATTAAACATACCACAGTCCGAAATGTATGCCAAAATATAGCAAAAATAGAACAAATCGAAAAAGTGATAAGTTTTTTGTCCGCTAGTGTATATGACGTCACTTAGCTTGGATTGGCTCGGCGTTGGCATGACGTCACGGCGTCGCCAACCAAATATAAGTATTCCCCTTCTCCTGACACCGTATGACGTCATATACGCCAGCACGCCGCCATTTATCCAGTACGCCTGGCAACCCTGGAATAAACTATTGTTAATATTGGATATAAGGAGGCATCTTTAAACTTGCGGGAATTTTTTTTATGTCGATCCGTCTTATTAGTTATTAATTACTAGCTTAAAGTACCCGGCGTTGCTCGGGTAAAACTTTGATTATCACCGAGTGCCAAGAGGGTGAAATAATAAGGGGGATGTCCAGATATTATGATAGCCTATATTTCCCGCAGGGTTCTGGAGAGTAATTATGTAAAATTTGGTCTAGGTTGGTTAAAAAAATAGGGATAAAAAGTATCCTATATGTTATTCCTGGTCCTAGGCTACGTATATACAAATTTTCAGAAAGATCTGTTGGAGAGTAATTTCTTAAAGTTAGATAGCTTACGCTGGAACTGAACCTGAAATTTTAATTTTAGTTTATATTTATAATACTTTTTTCATCCATATAATGTAAATTAATCTGAGGAAAAAGGTAACTTTTTCTTTCATACGATATAAATTTTACAATTGTTCAATTTTTTCTTGAAATTAGGTTCAATCCCAGCGTACACTACTTAAGTATCTAACTTTAAGAAATTACTCTTTCCTTGGCAATCGGATGACTGTGACAGGTGCTACACGTCACGCGAACAGGAGCTACATCTACGAAGAGGTTAACAAGATTCCACAATGATTAATAAATAACAAAAAGATCAACATGAAAAAAATGTCTGCGAGTTTAAAGATGCTTTCTTATATCCCAAAAGAATTTCACCCAATATTAACAATAGTTTCTTAAAACAAAAATCCTAAATGTCAGGTACCTACTTTTGGGGCTGTTACACGAGAATCCCCCTTAAATAACTTTTTCTTATCAATTTCTTTTATTCTTTCCTTTTCGTAGGTTATAGACTATTCTTCGGAGATTCACGACGGCTACTTTCGACGTCCAGCAACGAGCGAAAATCATTGAATAGTTTTATCCCACTGGACGGTCTATTATTTTAACTCAACTGAGATACCGTCGATCCGCCGATTTGACGGCCCTTGATTTCTTCCTGTGGGGCGACTTAAAGGAGGGAGTGTATATAAGTAAGGACAACACTCGTGCCGAAACTGGAGATTTAACGAAACCTTGCCTGTAGCAAATAATGGAAAATACTCTGGAAAGGGATGTATTTGCAGGATGTAAAATTTTCCACGCACTACATTTTCTCACAGAAAAACATACATATTTTGCGAAAGTTATTTAAATTTTACATCCTCCATTCTCCTTCGGACCACCTCGTGAATGATATTTAAAGATTTCGAGGCTGACTGTTTCCCAAAATCGATGGAAAAATTTTTTAGCTACAGATCAATTGTCTACTCCCACTAGGCGTTTGTGTAATTCTTATTTAAAAGATGCAGGTAACAGCTGTATGAAGTTTGAGTGGGGGCTAGAAGAAATTGAGACAACTCGAGTGAAAGCATGCGTTAGATTATAAATTCATGGTACAAGCGTAATCGATACTGGGCTTGTCTGGAAAACGTGTTATCAAATGTATTCTCAATGATGAATGACGGAGGACGCTGTCGATGCTGCATAATCTGGACAGCTCCATTATAAATGCATTGTATAATACTTTATCGACCCCGTGCTTCACTTGGTGGATTTTCTGCCGTCCCATGAAGATTCAATGCGTTCCTAGCGTCAATGCTCACCGGAAAAGCCAGTATTGTCTGTTATTGGTAGCGCAGCCGCTAAAGGTGTGATTATTTATGAAAAAGTAACCGAAAAATGGAAACATCAAGCTGTCACAAACAGGGCCGTTACTGGCGGGGGTGCAGAAGGTAAAATGTCGACTAATAAGAATAATAATAGAAACTCTTTTGCGCGATAACTGTTTAAAATTTTCTACATATAGATATAAAAGTAAACGCTGCATATAAAATTCTCAATTAAGGAATATTAAATTAATAATGACGGCAATATTGTTTTTGCACCTGGGCGGCCAAAACCCAGGAACGGCCCTGGTCACAAACATCCCTTTTTGCGTGACAAAATCGGCTTCGGAAAATCGTAAAATCGACCTGGGAAATTCAATTCATTCTCAGCGAAAGAAAAGTGGCATACACTAACTAGTATTGAGTTCCCAAAATTTATTTTACGCCCCCAGATGAAGTTTTCACGGACAAAATATGGCCCCCACATATCTGTTCCATTTTTACATCTTCACTTCGCTCTACCTCTCATAAAGGAATACAAGCGCGTCGATTTTCATTCACATTCGACGAAGTAAGACGCTAAAGACGTGTCGAACCCGGGGCGGGTTCTAAGATTTTCATCGACCTCCGCGTAAAAGTGTCTAGCGACGTTTGTCGTCGCAAGAACAGGAATAAAGGAGGCAAAACGAAAATTCTTCGCTCACAAAGGCCAAAAGCTGCGAAGTTGGAAGAGCTTGCTCCCCCCTCGCCGCACCTTTCATTTGGAATTGAAAGGAATTCTGGAAAACGTAGGCAGGTGTATGGTGTATGCTGAAAGTTTGCTGGGGACTGCTTTTGAGGATTGCAATGTTCTCAATCTCCGTTCGCCTTCCGCTAGTTCCTCGCTGCATTACCCGATATATACACAGGCCGCCTGCATTTAACACAGACCAGTCTCACTTTTAAAGCCGAAAGCACTGGCTCGACGGCGTCTTATATCTAATTACTGCGAGAAAAACCTACTTCGCAGCTTAATATCGCGTCCTCAGGAGGAATGCGTAATCCAAGACAAAAACTACCCCGGCGCGCGAGTTCGTTGAACTCCCTGAAATGTATTAGAATCCTTGGATTTACTCGCTTAAACTAGCAGTCTGGGCGCTGATAGAAATCCCACCGTCATTAATGGATTCGTTTTGTTCTTTAAAGGTAAAATGTATGAAACGTCTGTTTGCAATGAGTGTTACAAAGATGGATGTTACGTTTCAAATTTTGTATATATTCTTATCATTTGTGTCTTGGAATGAAAGGAGAGAACTTGTTCTGTTTGCTTTCGAGCGACATTGAATTTTTTTGAATCAGAAATTAAAATAACTTTGATGCTGGAAATTGGTGTTTGAATGTTTCATGCACCTTTTTGCAGTGAATTATATTTTCACCCCCATCACTTACATAGGTAACTTTGTTAAATATTAAATGCTTTTGCCACAGATGTTCTTACTATGCTTTATAACAGTTTATACAGAAGAAATATATTTTCTCATATAGAATGCAATCAACGTTCGCTTAACAAAAAGTGTAATGATTGAAGGGCTCGTGTTATGGGCTTAAAGCTGAGGAAAAAAAAATTGCAAATGACATTGCTGTTTTGCAACACATTACAGAAGCAAATAGAATCACCTATATAATTTCTCCATATAGAACATAAAAAACGTGGTACGAGTCGATTACATCCGTTGAAAGCAGAGATGGGCATCATTTAAATAAAAAGTTATTTAAATAACGTATCAAATAAAAGAGACTTTATTTATATTAGTCGTCGAATAAAAATAACCCAAAGTTATTTTTATTCGAAGCGCCTGAAATAACTTTTTTTTTCGACGGGATTCATTCGACGGCTTCGAATGATTTTTTGATTCGACGGGAATTCATTTTAAGCTTTGAAATGATTTTCTCCGTTTCAGGCGTGTTTTATGTCAAAAGTTATTCGATGTTAAATAACTTTGGGCGAGCCTCGAGAGCCTTTGATCGAAGCCGCCGGCTTCTCGAGCCGAGCGACATTGTATCGTTCACCCTTATACGCTGCAGCGCGGAGTTGCTCGGCGATGTGTCATCGATTATACAGAAACGGAATTTCTTTATTTTTCGTCGTATCAATATGAAAGTGACACCAATGGATTCCTTGCATTCTCCCGATTAAATTGGCCAAAAAATTATTTAAATCGGACTACTTTTAACGAAACGGGCTTTCAATCTTGCAAATTAATTGAATGCCTAATATCGTTAATTAAAGTTCAAATTATCTCAGGTTTGGTATCATTTTCGTCGGGAAAACACAAGGAGACGATTGATATGACTTTCGTGCAGATTCGATGAAGAATCTGATTTCACATTTTTCCGTTCTTAATGGCTTGTGCTATCTATGTCTTTTATGGCCCCGTGTTTCTCGGCTGTCGAGCGCTCGCTTCTGAAGGGTCTCAGGTGTCAACATGGTCAGGCACGCATTTTAACTGCACTACTTATTGGCAAAACCGAAGATTCTAGGGCCTAGAATATTAGCTTCGTATCGCGATGTTCTTAACCCTCTAACGCCCAGACCCTTGAATCGTTACTTTTCAAAATTGTGACTGATACATATGTTGTATCTTGGTATTTTGAAATGAAAAATAGCGTTTTTTTTATTATTTGTTTTTTATTTTTTATAATAATCCAAAATAGTTTTTTGAAGAGAATATTTGATTTTCTAAACCGAGAACATTGAAATCTACTTTACCATAATGAAAACTACGGATGGTTGCTAACAGAAGTTAAATATAAAAATATAAAAACTTTTAAAATGAGTGTTGCACCGGTGCAACTCTGGGAGTTAGAGGGTTAACCAGAGTTTCGTATCAATCAATTGAAAAATAAATGGATTGGCCAACTAGTAAGTAGTTATAATTAATGAATTGTTCATGGTTGTAATGACGTCTAATTTAATTGCACTTAAAAACTGAATTACTAAGTGTATTTAAAATAATACTTAAAAACTGAATTTTGAACTGAATGTTATTTAAAATAATAATTGACGATACAATGTCGCTCGGCTCGAGAAGCCGGCGGCTTCGATCAAAGGCTTTCGAGGCTCGCCCAAAGTTATTTAACGTCGAATAACTTTTGAAATAAAACACGCCTGAAACGGAGAAAATCATTTCAAAGCTTAAAATGAATTCCCGTCGAATAAAAAAATCATGCGTAGCCGTCGAATGAATCTCGTCGAATAAAAAAGTTATTTTGAGGCGCTTCGAATAAAAATTACCCGAAGTTATTTTTATTCGATGACCCTCGAATAAAATTTTTGTCTTTTATTCGAAATCAATTTTTTATTTAAAACAATTTTTTGCCCATCTCTGGTTGAAAGTAATGCTGTGTCACAAGTCACAGAATCCTGCTACCACTCTATCCGAGGAAGACGACTGTCTGCCAGTGGATACTGTTATTTCCAGCGAACAGCCCACCCACCAACGTATTCTAGGCAAATTAAGCTCTGTTCGTGACCGCAAAGGGCTGCGATCAGAATTGCAAAGTCCTGCTGGCTCTTTTTCTGCAAGGCGTTTCTTCCATTCTAGTCGGTCACAAACGAATCCTACTCGCTGAGTTAATGCTATCGAATGAGGTGCATAAAACCGAATATTCGCAAAGCAGCTTTGAGGAAATTCTGGTTTAATCTACCAACAACCAATACCGAATTAAATTTATGTGCCCATTATTGACAAACAAGCAGTAAGTAACTTTAATCATAATGCGGTTATTTTATGAGTAATTCTATTCGCTTTTGTAATATATTATGAAATTGCAAATATCGTTGAAATTTCTATCACAGTTTTTAGAATTTAGATGAAACTACAAATGGATTACGATTATGTTATCAACTCTCCTGATATAATCATTAAACTCTCCATTTTCGGAGCATATTAAAGATTACACATAATTTAACAGGTTAATTTCATTTCGCAAACATTCCATTGTGAAATAAAGTTGCATATGGAACTTCTGCGAATAATCACGCAGCATTTCGAGGGTTTATGATTGTGTTACGATTAAAATAAATCTCACTGCAGGAATAATAATGTACATATTCGTTGATTACCCATGGACAATAATCTACAATCGTTCCCACGAATTTACTCTCAGTTCACCTAAATTGCGTTCTAAAACGATAAACCCACTCTCTCGAAAAGTTTCAGTTATTCTTCGATTCAATGGGTCTGCGAAAAATTCAGTAAATACTCCAAAGTACGCCGATCATTATCGCAGTAACGAGACAATGAGTAAGAAGACGGATTTTAGCTGATTGACTTCATTATGAGATAATTATATCCAAGGAACTCGAGTATTGGATCAATTGCTGGATATCAGTTTGCTATAAATTACTCTAACAATTAATGTATTTATTACGTTTAATTGTAACTCTATACATACCTATAGGTACGCATATACGTATATTGCAAAATACGAAGGCAGCTTAATAAATCAGGTTATATAGGATTCAATCAGAGATTATATAAACTTCCAAGTCAGTTCAACGTTTTGATTTTTGTCTGTATGGACGTGATGAACAGTATCATATTTTTTAATCGTGTAACTAACCTCCGACAAATGATTAATAACATCCCACAAAGAAGGGTGTATAATATCCCCTATTAGCGGGTCCCGCGTGAGTTGTGTGGAATGTGTGAAATTCCATATTCGGGAATTTGGAAGCCATTTTTTATTCTTCCCTTGCGTACCACTGTTTAAGGCTGTTGAAATTTGATCTTTTAATTCGTACTCCCCCAATAGCATACTCAGGAAAAGTGTACTCCCTGCCTATTAGGTGCGTACTATTACCCGGTGAAAAGAAGACTCCTAGCAGGCGGGCTTGGGCTGTGCAGTCCGTCGCTGTGACGATTGGTCGAGTCACCTATTTGGGCACACTTTTAAAGACGGGGCACACGTATTTTGGTTATTGGCTGAAGTTGCCACATACATTGTCGCACCGCGCGACGAAGAGAGCGAACGAAACACATCGAGACCGAATGGGATAGAGCGATCTGACCGACGACCGTCAAAACAATAGCGTAGGCTACGCTTGGTCAGATCGCTCTATCCCACTCGGTCTCGATGTGTTTCGTTCGCTCTCTTCGTCGCGCGGTTTGACAATGTATGTGGCAACTTCAGCCAATAACCAAAATACGTGTGCCACGTCTTTAAAAGTGTGCCCAAATAGGTGACTCGACCAATCGTCACAGCGACGGACTGCACAGCCCGAGCCCGCCTGCTAGGAGTCTTCTTTTCGCCGGGTAATAGTACACACAAGGAATACTAGCGAAATCGTGCGCACGCTGAAGAACAGAAGCAGTTGGCAAAGGAAAAAGAGTTACGCGAGCTCGCGCCGCGGCTTCTTCCATCGGTGCTCGCAGAACCGAGGGCAAAAAGGGTGTGAACAACTGGCTGCAGAAAAAACAGAGCATAGATGCACGTCCGCAGCAAAAAAAAAAAAGAAAGAAAGACTAGTCACAGGTGCGTGCAGTAAGGATCGTCGAAGTTGTATCTACCCTACTCTGCGCAAAAAAAAAGCGTAGCCAGAGGCTAGACACAACGGCACTCTTTATCGGTGCTCTTTCGACCCAGGAAAAAAAGGTGTGAACAACTAGCTGCAGAACGAAGACAGACGAGGCCTCAGACGCGTGCGAGGGGAGCGAGCGTAGCTGTCCGCGCGGAGATGAAATGAGCTGTCAAACGAAGCTCGAGGAACGGTAAACAGGCTTTTTATTGGCGTTCGATGGGCAGAGAACGCGTGACTGGCTGGCGCTAGAAAAAGAACGGACGAAATCTCAGGCGCGTGTGAGGGAGACGGGCGAGTGGCGTTTTAGGTGTTCGAAAGAAGGACCGAGGTGGTTGTCCACGCGGAGTTGAAATGAGCTGTCAAGCGAGGCTTGAATTGCAGTGAGCAGGTGTTTCCTTGTGATCGACGGGCAAGAAATGTGTGAGCAACGCGTTGGAAAATAGGGCGCGATGTCTTACATCCGTGCGATGAAGATGGGCGTAGGTCTACGCACGTTGAAGAAAAAACTGGTGCCGCAGACTAAGTAGGGTCACATCGGTCTCTGTTGTCGTCGGTGCTCGATAGGCCGAGGGAAAAAAGGCGCGAACACGTAGCTCTAAAAAGGACGAAGGAAGTCGTGGACGCGTGCAAGAAGATGAGCGAGATCGTGCGTTCTTGCGGAGAGAACGAGCGACGAACGGGTGAGTCGATCTTGCTTCACTTCTTAGATGGCAAAGGAAACTACCGCCGCGGGTGGCGCTAGTGTGGCGTAACAAATATGGACGACGCAGGTATACATTTTACTATATGTTTATATGGCGCCCGTAGTATAAAAGTTTATTTAAAAGTTATTTCTCACAGTGAAAATGTTGACAATACATTTAAATAGAATATTGGAATATGTAAAAGTATGCAATGTGGGCAATTTTATTTGCTCCACTTTTTGGCACTTTTATGAAAACTTAAACTGAGATCATTGTTTATTGTAGCGTTAAAATTTGCTACGCAACATTTCTTCTGCATACAGTTCGTCGATACTGTGAAAATTGGTAGACGGCAATAAATTGTATACCTGCGTCGGCCATTAGGTACTATTAGTTCGCGTACCAACCGCTAGTGTCGCATAGTAATGTTCTACTCCAAAAAATGTAACTACAGTCTGTTCCACCAGAGTGTGTCAATCATTAGATTTAAAAACAAAGTCTATATTGCCAAAAAGTACGTTTTATGAACTAGAGCTCTGATTTTAAAAATCGCGAACTAAAATGCCACACGTGTTAACCAGGGTACTAGAAGACACTATTCTCCCCCGAATTCTCGAGGACCCACCCCTTCTTAAAGTACAGGGCCGTGGCCACCAGCGACACGCTCTTGTGGGACACAACCAGAGTTGGGCATTATTCGGTTAAATTTTTATTCGAATACGGATACGTATAAATCCCAAGATTTATTCGCGAATAACGAATGACGGTTTTATTCGACGAAAAATTATTCGTTATTCGCGAATAAATCTGTACCGTTATTCTAGCCAGATTCATTCGGATAAGAATTTATTCGTTATTCGACCTGAATGAACGACGAATATGTGATACCCGGCATCTATCGATGGAAGTCTGTCTGTACTGTATCCAACATACGTTTGGACGTGTGTGTCTGGAAGTGTGCGTATACGTCTGAACGAGCCGAGGAAATATGCATATGTGAACATTCGCATGACTATTTGTATGTATTTAAAAACGTTCAATGAACGCTTATAATTCGAAGAGATTGATTTTTTCATTAGTTTAAATGGATTGCCGTGAGCAAATTTTATTTAAAATAAATCAAAACGCACTCTATATAGTACCGCGGTCTTACATCTTCCTGCCAAGTGCGACCTATGACAAGAGTTACTTAACCTAAAACATTAGGTTTCATGGGTGTCAGTCAGTGGTGTCATGATACATCGCCGAAATCACGTGATCATTTTATTCGTCCGTTGACTCGAATAAATTATTATTCGAATAAGAAATTATTCGAATAAATTTTCAGTCGAATAAAAAATTATTCGTTATTGTCGAATAATGTCATTTTATTCGAATTTTTTATTCGAAGATTATTCGCACAAATTTATTCGAATCCGTATTCGAATAAAAATTTAGCCGAATAATGCCCAACTCTGGACACAACATCGTTTTAAAAGTGTTAATTTTTAATATAGATAATGGTAAATGTCTATCTTGCATAATGGTCTACTAATAGGGAATGCTTTAGGTGAAGAAGGATACCGAAGAGCAGACGCATAAAGCGTTTCAACGAGTGATTAACGTAGAAGGATTCATGAAATCCGTGGATGCGGGCATAAGTTTCATTTTTCTGCCGCGCGAGTGCGCGCCAGTCTGCAGTGGCATTGCAGCTGCGAGCTCGCGCGAATTAAACGGTACGCGCAGCCACAAGCGGTGATCAGAATTGCAAAATTCCTCTCGCAGGAACCACCAGAGAAGAATATTGCCCGTCCCCTTCTTCCCGCGATATATTTCACGAGCCTGAATGCACCTGATGCACCGTAAATAAACGTGTGTGCGAGCGGAAGCGGCACTGGCGGCTATGTTTTATCAGACTGCTGCGCGTCAAGTGTTCAAACTGACGGAAGAGCACGTTTTCTTAGCAAAACAATTTCATTAAGGGGTTATACCTGTAGTTTTTTTTAGATATCTTGATCGCCATTTTTAAAAAGGCTTCTGGGATGTTGGTGGTTAGTTTATTATAAACGTAAATACTTTTCTACGAAAAAATTACCAAATGTTCTTTAAATGTTGCTCTTTTAAGTGCAAAAGGTTCTGTAAAAATATAGGTATCCGCTTTTTCAAAAAAAAATTCACAAACATTCGCCTCTTTTCGTCCTCCTGACTAGGTATAACATCTTAATCGAAGGGTTCCCTGCTTGGTGGAAGGCAACTTTGGCATTGGGTTAAGGGACTTTAAATTCTGTTTGAGTAGAATTTTCGAGTCTTGGATCTTTATGAAACTTGAACTTTCCTGCGCGAGTTTCTCGTTAGAAGCTGTGTATGTCAGAAAATTGTCCATGTGACTGGATATTGATAATCTAGAGACCGTACTCGAGAGTCTGACTTTAATAATGAATTTTAAGGATAGATTTGGAGTGTGATGAAAATTTTGGAATGTATAGTTTCATTTTCATTGTCATCGGGTAAATAGGATTGTAAAATAAACGTGGAAAATAAACTTATAAAATATAAAATAAAAATTTTTCTATAACTGGAACAGATATTTTGTTCATGAATATTAAAAAAGTTGTCAACCGTTGTAACAAATACTGAATGCTATTCAATGAATAGTATTGCGACAATATTAAATAATTATTACAATTAAATTGATATGCTGAATGTGTTATTTATTTGTAATATTCACCTACGTAGATTATATGTGTAGAATTTTTATGTATTTCGGTTCCAGTAATAAAAAAATGTTACTTTTAGTATTATTCTTGACAAGATCTCTTTTCAGTTCAATACTTCTTATGAAACTATTAATTACTTATGTTACGATTTTCATACCTTTTATTAAATAAACATATGAAGAATATGATATTATATTGTGAAATAAAACTAGTACCTATTAGTCTAGTACTTTTCTTTATCTTAGGGAACTGTTTTTAATAAACGTTCTAACAAGTTATAACTTGTTCCCATGGAACTTTTATTATACAGCTTCTGAAATATCTGTTCCATGAGAACCCTTTTTAAAGAAGTTCCCGAGGGTAACATATCTTTCAATAAAAATTCCACAGGAACAGATATAAGTTCTAACAGATTTTTTTTAAAAACGAGAGTTCCAGAACTTGTTCGATCCTTGGACAATACCAGTAGGTCACTTGATTTCAATTCAATGGTCCAACAGTGTCCAGCCACTAAGTGTCATTGTAAGTAATTCGTTGTAGACTGTCACACGAATTGCCTGTACTGTCAGATATCATTAGTCCCTCGAGGAATTATTCCTCAAAAACGAGTGGAAACAATAGAGCACATTTATAATTCCCATTGAGCTGAAGAGAAATCCATTTTTCATGCTTTTCGAAATCGCCAACCCTTTGAGCCCGTGGAATCTCTCGCAATTCACGCGAACTCTGCCCCAGAACCTTCTTTAATAATCAATAATCCTGTTCTTTAAAAAGAATTTCAAGTGTGGTGTTTAAAATCGACTTTTATATTTAACCAATAATCCTTCACCAGCGAAACTATTTTCTGCGTCTCCTTTACTTCAAACATCAACAGAGAAATGTTCATCAAAGCGACAAACGAAAACCATCACCGTAATCCAGGTACAAGATACTTTTCTGCACGAACAAAAAATTCTAACTGAACCACAGAACATCCCCTGTATCTTGGATTTTCCGAGACGAATCTGTTGAGAATCATACACGATCCCCGGCAGCCTCGGTGTCCACGTGAAAAATCCTCTCCCTTTCTGTGGCTCCGCAGGGTAGCAGTGGACAATTTGCTCGTTTCTAAGGAAACTCGATGCTGTACGAGCGACTTATTGTCGTGTCGCGGGTCCGACCTTTCGACTTTGGGGGGCCTGAACGCGACGTGAGTTGCAGTGAATCAAGTGAAACTAACAAACAGATTTAGCATCGTGACCGTACCACTGTGCACGCGTCGGAAAAACTACGCCTTTTCGCAGCGTGTCGCGAGCACTGCAACGCGGGACAACTTAACGAATTCTCTGAGTTATTACGGCAAGTTTGGCGGTTCGATCGGGTCGGCCAACAATGGCTGCGCCAAAAGCTCGCTACGATTCTTTGTAGACGCGAATTTTTGTTTGCAAAGACGTACGGTGGCGGTTCGACGAAACGCTGGAACGCGACGGATAACGAAAACACTGCAATTCGATGAGTGTATTTATGCAGTGATGCCAATGCGATAGGTGAAGCGTGGAAGTAATGTTATAAAAATACCACTGTTACATTTTCATTTGACCACAGTGTTTTTCAACAATTTTGTAATAAAAGATGGGAAAATGATGTCTCGATACTACGTGAGAAAATTTTATGTGTTTTAGTATACCAGCTGTCAGGATGTACTTGAATATTGCAGTGTGCAGTCGAGTGAAATTAGGATCTGTGCGAGGAAAAATTTCCAGGAAGCGAAATTTCTGTAGGTATGGGCCTTTATTTCGTCGGTTTAAGCAGCATGTCAGTGTTTTCGCGAATATCTCGTTATCTACCAGTTTCACGACAAAAATAGTTATCATGAAATTTGTAGCTTAGTAAATTCTCTATAAAAAAGGTCGTATAAGTTTTTTTCGTAGGAGCAACCATTCTCGCGTATGATTAGGGGAAATACTTATATTGTAATGTGATCTTCGAGAGTTACTTTTCACGACTGTCCAGTGCCACCACGCACTTATATTTCCTCCTGTATTTGATAAATTGCGAATCGTTTATCGCACGCTTGCACGAGTGACGGAATAATCAGCGAGAGCGCACCGTTTAATCGCGCAACGCATTTATGAATTTTTGAGAACCGTTCATTTGTTAATTAAATCCGTTTAAGCTGGTAAAAATTCAATGGACAAAGTGGTTGAAATACCCTTGCATATTTGATTTGTTCAGCGGATATCCCCAGTGCAGGCAGCCACCTTGTATCATTGAATATAAAATATTCACACAATTTAATGCTTCAAATAGTGTGTATAATTTCAATAAAAGGCAAGAGTACCTAAATTATAGAATCGCCGATTAAATAATTGATATAACGAATATCCCATTTATCGTGGAAGCTTAATAAACCTACTTAAAGAAAACGAAGTGGATACCACAATTCCGAATATAACGAAATTCCCGAAACACTTTAAATCTCCCTATACACCACGTTAAATAATATTCCAACGAGAGCCTGTAGAAGAATCGAAACGTAAAAATCTTGAAATTAATTCGACAATTGAGATTAAACAATTTTCTCATCGCCTACCGCTCGAGCTGACCATAACCTCTTCTAAAACACTTCTCGGCGGGAGCTTCATTGGCGTAACTAGATAGGGGGCCGGGTGGGCCTGGCCCCCCCAAAATGCGGTTTGGCCCCCCCAAAAACGCGAAATGGTCTCTCCCTAGAAACTATCGAAATAAGTAAAATCAGGCCCGGATTAAAGGGGGGGGGGGCTAGGGGGGGCTGTAGCCCCGGGCCCCACTTTCCAGGGGGGCCCCGTTCTAAGCCTTCAGTTCTAAGCAATTTAAACTCGTTATTGTTTAAATTTTTGTCCCCCCCCCCCTTCCCCCGCTTTTCAACCACGGGGGCCCTCGAAGGTTGGATAGCCCCGGGCCCCAAAAATCTTAATCCGGGCCTGAGTAAAATACATTCGTCTGTTCGTAAAATCCTATCTGAAAAGAAACAAATATTTGGGCCGAAATGCTATCGATGCAGGGCAACTAAATAATAAAAAAAAACAATAATGTTCTTATTACGTTAAATTATGAATTAAAACTGTTAGAATTAAGCTGCTAAATGTAGGTAACTCTACCTATATAAAAGAGAGAGAGAGAGAGGGGGGGGGGGGGGAGAAAATGGGACCTGGCCCCCCCGACACAAAAATCCTAGTTACGCCAATGGGGAGCTTGCGAACTGACTTGCCAACAAAAATACCAGAGAAATGAAGTGCGATAAAAGCAACTCAACTATTTAACTGCTACATCGCGAAGCAGATGTTGCTGGAAAATTTCCACAGATATCAGCACCTAATAGCTTCGGAGGCTGCGTTAAAATAAAACAGAAAGCACAGGGTCGAAGGTAGGAAAACAGAGGGAGGTTCGGGATGGAAATGGGTGTGCAGAAGAGGACAAGAGCACATCGGCAGCTGCAAATGAAAATGGCTGGCTGCGCGCTCGCCTGTCAAAAGCCCCAGAAAATATCGTAATTGTGCGAAAGCCGAAAACGCGCGGGCTTCGTTAATGCTGTGAAATAAAAAGGGGACGTTGCTGAGCAAAGCAGCACAAAGAACAGCGGCCGTGTAATTAGAGCTTTATGAGACAGTTTCCCGATGCAGAAGATGGCATGATGGAGGCTGCTTTTTAACAAGTCCTTGTATTCATTCATTATGCTTACGGTGTCTTTCAAATATTCCTCTTAAGAAGCAGAACGAACTGAATCGTCGCGTGGCTTTTCTTTTGGGTAAAGTGACATTTATGAAGAGCAGACGCGTCGTTCGCGACTTTGAAGCTGCCCAGATAGCTCGTTGCAGCGTCGAGTAAATCAACAATTAATTTGAGCAGCTTTAGGAGTTTAGTTTAAAGAATTCACAACGTAGTAGCGCGACTTTAATGTCCGAATTTCAAGCCTCGACTTACGAACTTAAGGGAGATCTTGTTACGCAGAACCAGAGTCGGGGATGTAAAGAAGTAAACTGCAATAAGGAAAGTGTCTACGACTTCCAATTATCGAACTGCACCGTGTCTTATCAATTTCCTGGCACGAAACTTTCGCTGCTACAGTTAAGTAAAATTTCTACTCCTTGGAGGGAAAAAAAAACTTTCCTTCGCTTTATTGGAGTTCTCCAAGTGTCCTTGGATAGAACGAATTTCTGGCCCATCCTCGACAATAACGCTGCGAGCGTCTTTGACGGGTCACGAACAATAGAATTCTTGTCGGAAGTAGAGACAATGAGACGAGGAATGAAAGAAACCGCGTACAGCTTGCAAAGAGGTCTCGCCACACGTATGGACAGTCTTGTGTGCCGCAGATCAATGAAGGAACTTCGAGTGGTGATAATTCGACCCGCAAAATCGATTTGGTACATGTCTGCATCGAAAGAAATGGATTCCAAGACACTATTTGACAGTTGCTTGTGAATTATTTAAGTTCAAATTGACGTACTCGATTAAGGGGTTGTACCTAGTAAGACGGCCGAAAAGAGGCGGATGTTTGTGAATTTTTTTTGAAAAAGCGGAAGCATATACTTTTTCAGAACTTTTTGCACTTAAAAGAGCAACATTTAAAGAACATTTGGTAATTTTTTCGTAGAAAAATATTTACGTTTATAATAAACTAACCACCGACATCCAAGAAGCTTTTTTACAAATTTTGTTTTGTGGTGAGCACTGCCATTCGGAACCAGATTATCTAAAATGTAAAATCAAAAAAGATTTCGTTAGTATGTTAATGTATCCTCTGATTAACGGAGGGAATTTTCGAAATATTAATTTAAAATAAAATGGCGGCTAGTTAAAGTTGAAATCCTGATTTTTTTCGCGTGATTTTTGTACGAAAAAATCAGGATTTCAAATTTAACTAGCCGCCATTTTGTTATAAAGTAATATTTCGGAAATTCCCTCCGTTAATCAGAGGATACATTAATATACTAACGACATCTTTTTTGTTTTTTGTTTTTTGATTTTAGATAATCTGGCTCCGAGTGGCTATGCTCACCGCAAAACCAATTTTTTAAAAAGGCTTCTTGGATGTCGGTTGTTAGTTTATTATAAACGTAAATATTTTTCTACGAAAAAATTACCAAATGTTCTTTAAATGTTGCTCTTTTAAGTGCAAAAAGTTCTGTAAAAATATATGCTTCCACTTTTACAAAAAAAATTCACAAACATTCGCCTCTTTGCGGCCGCCTGACTAGGTATAATAACCACTTAAGGCAGTGCTGGAAATAATTCGAGAATCTTGTACTCTGGAAGACAGATAATTTTGCGAGCTACTCGTGTTACACGAATAAAATTGAGCATTCGACGAATAACTTTGGTCCTTTTGACAAGAGAAGCCACTGTGACTCACCATTGGTATTTCAGAGATATTTACACATTTTCTTCTTTTTCCTCCCCTTTTTCAATAAGCACTGTTTCTACCAAGTGAATATGTCTGAAATAATAATCGTGAGGCGTACAGGTTTCTTCTATGAAAAGAGCTTCATGGTGTTAAATTTTCAGCCTTTTTTATTTCTTAAATTTGTATCATTTTCTAGAGTCCGATATTTTATTAATACTCCGCACATGGAATTATCTAAACATTATAATGGTGCATCATAAGCTTTTCCTCATACTTTTGCACAGTCTCCTCTAACGCTTTCCTATTTTCCATTCTCTGACATGTTACACGGTTGATGATAAACAAATTGTCTCTTTCTGCCAATTCATTTCATCGAACTATAAACTACCACCTGAGAACAGTGCCTATAACGTAGGAGAATGAGTGCTTGAGAAAGCAAGGAAAGCAAACTGCAGGTATAAAACTAACAATTACTTTCATTCCAAGGCTATAAAATGTTATAGCTCGCGTCATCGACGTAGCGAATCATAAAATTGACGCAGCCAGA
The DNA here is from genome assembly GCA_946251845.1 of Andrena fulva. Taxonomy (NCBI): domain Eukaryota; kingdom Metazoa; phylum Arthropoda; class Insecta; order Hymenoptera; family Andrenidae; genus Andrena; species Andrena fulva. Next base: position 49,616,382 of record OX276329.1, on the reverse strand, counting down.
TTTCCATAATTAAACTCTTCCCTTAATTCCTTCTGAATCACATTCATCACACGTAACTACCTGCTCATTGGATATTAAATTTGCTTTTTCACAATACATACCATATATTTATTTATTTTTTTATTTATTCATTACGGGTAATAACGCTTTGGTAAATTATAATGATATGAAGCGTCGCGAGTAGACGACGGAAAAATAAGATAACATTAAGATCAAGATTAAAGTACACAGATCAAAAAGAAAAGAACAGAAAGGGATGAGATAACAAGTATCAATATTGCAACTTAATCCTCCAAAATATGCAGAACTGAATTTCTGAAAGTAGATAAGGAAGTAGCGAATATGTCAATATTGTGGCAGCACTAATTAGCGAACATACAAATTCTGTCAACGCGATTGTGATGCACCACATCTCTACTAGGGAAATAGATAATATGCCACAATCACGTAACCCATACAGCACACCTCGTTGCAGCAGTATTGCAGGGACGTTGCTGCAATATTACGTTGTTGCAGGTTGCATTGCAATATTGTAGGAACGTTCCTGCAATATTGTCGTGCATTATTGGAGTGGCAATGATCCTACAATATTGCAGCAATATTGCAATTTCGTTGCCGTGCAATGTTCCATTGGCAACGGTCCTACAATATTTCTGCAATATTGCGCGCACATCGACGTGCAATGTTGCAGTGACAACCGTCCTACAATATTTCTGCAATATTGCGCGCACATCGTCGTGCAATACTGTAGTGAAAACTTGTGGAAACATTACAACAATATTCTGAAGCAACTATGACTTTGTCAAAATTTTTCGAAATATGTACATGACGTCGAGTGGATTCTACGGCGTGTTTCATTTAACTGGATACGCTAGAATATCTCGTTGGCCGTTGAAGATATGAAAAAAGTGTTATCGCGGGAGTTGTATGTAGGTACATGAACTTATAGAGGAGATTCGAAGATCAATTTAATTTTTTTAGATAAAGTAGGTACTATATTTTTTAATGTCTGAAATTATTATTATTATTATTATTAAACGTCTTTATTGCACAAATGCGTATATACAATCTAGCAAGAAAAAAAAGAGAAGAGAAGACAAATGTAAAGGTTCAGTCTAAAGACTGTTTTCCAACCTAACCTAAAACGACACCGGGTGAAATTTGTAGTACGCACCTATAGTGTTACAAAACCCTAATGGGGTTTCTCAAATGACCCTTCGTTTTTGAATAATTTGAGTTTAAAGTATTGCACGGTAGGAGTATAAGTTCGAATACGTAAGCAATCTTATCAATCAGCAGTTGTAGCTGCGGCGGTAAAGTGTTCGTCTACGATGCTACAGGTCCTCGGTTCAAATCCCCCTGGGGTAAAAAAATTTTCTATGAGAAAAAGATACACGGGCGTTATACTACTACGATTCTGCACACATTCACGTCGTCGTGTCCCTCACTGCCCGAAACGTTGCGGCGGAAATACACTCCTGCAATATTGTTAAGGCGGACATAGGAGTGAACCTGCAACTTCTCTGCAATGATGCGGTGCAACATTGCAATCTCGCACCGCAATATTGCCGAAGAGTTGCAGGGGATCATTGCCACAATTTTGCCGTTTCGTTGCAGAATCATTGCCGGAACGTTGCAGGACTACATATTCGTAATGTTGCCGCAACTTTGCAAAAATACACACCTGCAATATTGCGAAAGCGGACATAGGACTGAACCTGCAACGTCTCTGCAATGTTATGTTGCAATATTGCCATCTTGCACCGCATCATTGCAGAGACGTTGCTGCAATGTTATGGTGCTGTGTGGGAAGATCTAAACACAAGAATATCTAAGAATATTATTACATGAAATGAAGCATTGAGAGGAAAAACAGACTAACCCTTATTTTTATAGAGTCGGCTTCAATAATGTATCCCAGTAGGCTGTACTAATCACATAAAACAGGGAAAAAATCATTTTTCCAACGCGGGTTAGTTGGTTTTTGCTCTCAATGCCTCAAACATATTCCCCAAAATTCGTATTCCAAAGCAATAAATATTGGAACCCTGCTCGTGCCCATAACTTTTTCCCTCCCTCGCCAAACTCTTCATCAACGCCACTAGCAATCTAAAGAAGTACGCAGCAAGGAAGGAGAGATCGGTGGTGATATTGAAAATGAACAACGCGTACAAGGAATAGAATTCAGAGCGTCTAGACGCCTCGTTCGGACCATCCCTTCAATCAAACTAAAACGTTGGATGAATCGCCCAGCAACAGAAACGATTCGAGCTATTCCGAGGACAGCCGCGTCTGAATCACGGCCGCGACCAAACTTTCCCCCAGATAAAACCCTCTTGTCTCCCGACTCCTCGGCGGTTTCCAGGTGACAGTGTTCACTCGTGTACGTAAGCGCGAGCTTTCACGCCGCGAACAAAACTCGCGGGTTGATTCGATGCGCGCGCGAAGGAGGCTTCGAATCAAACCCCGTTCACGCTCGCTGGTTCTCCTCGCCGCGGCGGTGTTCCGCCAACTTACCGAGGCGCGGAAACCGCGAACGTTGTCGACAGTTCCATACGGAGCTCGATGCAATCGTTAATCAACCGCCCTCGCCGAGCGAAAGGCCACGCGAAAAGTGACTCCTCGCACCGGCTAATGAAAACGTTGTCGCCGAATGTTTTCGCCCGACAATGGACGCCTCTCCGCGGAGCCAGCGTCTGAAAATAACTTTCGGGGCTCGACAAAAGCCAGGGTCGGGGCGGAAAGTTTCCGCGGCTCTATCGGGTCCTCCGAAGAATCGAGGGGGACACGTCCTGTCCACATGCAAATCGCGAACGTGCGAGGAAATAAAACGGAAATGTGAAGCAGAATTGTGATTCTCCGCCAGCGGGGTAATCCGATGCACGGGTAATCTCATGAATAACTCCAGCCCCGAAGGGTATATCGGGTTCTGCCGTGAAATTATTTTCAAACGGTGTAAAGCTTTGCGCGGAGCTGCGCTGCTTACTAAAGCCGGCGAAATAAGCAAACGATTTGCTATTCAATTTAAATACGGTATGGTTTAAAGATTAGGGTGTATAGCGGGATCAGGTGCTCTCGGATTAAAGGATGGTCGTATTTTTTTTTGCTGGATGTTATTGTGAATTGAAAAGATCGCAAGGTGGAGGAGCGATTTTACGAGTTTGATCTGGGAGTTGTGAGGCAAGCAGATAGATTCTAGTAATCACAGTTAATCGTGGTTATCTGGGGACTCTGGAGTTCAGAGATCGAAGATTCTGGAATGAAGCTCTGTTCTAATTCGGAGTACGCTTGTACCTCTTTGTTTGCAGGTTTCCTCGAACGTGCTTACTTTTGTGCCGTTACAAACTCTAGGTTTCACTTTATTTTTTTTTGCAATGCGATATCTAAATAAATAATGGAATTATAGGCGATCTTCTGACAGCGTTTTTTTATTTAAACACTTTACGGCGATCGCTGTAGCTCTGACCTGGTTCATCAGAAATAAAAAATTCGATAAATTTAGTTAGTTTATTAGATCATCTTCCTTAATCGTGGCTTTTTCGTTTCCGTTGCGTAGTTTTTATTTTACAGATGAAGAATCATGAAAAATAAGAGCGATTCTGTGTGGAAAATCGATACTTTTGCTATGAGAAGCTGCCAATTAATTTTTCGAGATAATGAACGATTAAGGACTAGATAATCTAATATACCAACTAAATTCTCGCGAATTTTTTATTTCGGATGAACCAGGTCAAAATTAGAGTGGTCAGCGCAAACTACTGAAAAGAAAATCGCTGCAGGGAGATCGCTGATATTTTTTTTATTTATTTATATTTTCCATCGCAAAAATTACTACAAGTAGTTTAACATGTACACTTTTGAATGCATAAAGGTCTGATTAAAAAAGCCTTCAAGTTTTCTCCCCAAAAATTCCCGAATATACATGCTTTTTCTTACCCCATCCGCCCCTCAGTATAAGAATTCGTAGGATTTTATATTCCAACTTCCTCACGTAATATTTTGTACATTGCATTCTTTCAGTAACTAATATTCTTCTAAAGATTTATATAATTCATTCAACTCGGTTTCGGGAAATTCAAACTAAAATTACTTTTCTGGAACATTAATAATAGAATTTGTATTTACTCGTTTTAGAAACATCTCTGAATACTCGAGTAAACTTCCATATTAATTATACACTAATAAAATTTAAATTTTAATAACAATTAAAATTATATGGACTTAAAGCTCGTGGCTTGGCCATGGCTTTTGAATTTTCTGTGCTTTCATCAGCATCCAACTCGTTCTCAGGAATCCACTCTGCATCTTCCGCTCCTGTGTTCTGATCTCGTAAGACACACAGAATATCTTCGTTGCCCCGATCTTTTATGCAGCAATTTTTTTCACGATTTAAGACAAAATTATCCAATGTGTGTGTGTGATGAAACATCGTTGTTTAGGCTACTCATATTGAAAATTAGGTTAAAAAATATTACGCAAGACGCTACCAACCCCCCAACCCCTGTAAGAAATACACCCCCCCAAAGCTTTTAGTAATTTAAGAACGACCCTTAATATGGCAGATGGGGGCAGATGGGGCCATAGAATAAAATGGTAAAAATCAGTAAATCGCCTCAAACTGATTTCCAGTGCGTAATAACAATTACAGGGGAAAAATGAAGCTACGCGAAAGATAGGGCTCGTAATTCTTCGCGTGGCCGGTTTTAATCGGATACTTTGCCCGTGTAATAGCCGTGTATTACGACATCGGCATTAATGGCTCGCAGCGGAGGAGGAAACAGCCCGCTATCGCCACTTATCAGTAGTTCAGATTCAATTGGCACTCGTTTCGCAGGAGGGGTGGAAACGATATTATTCCCAACTGTACGTTGTTTCGCGTTCTAGGGCCGTGATAAAGCGGCGTCGGCGTTGTATGCAAAGAGGAAGAAGAATGGCGCGAAACGCAAGAACCACACATTTTTCACGACACCGAGGGTCATTAACGTTCATTAAACTTAAACTTCATAGTCCGGGGACACGCCGCGCTGTGCAGCGCGTTTATGTCCCTTGTGCCTTTTTTCCCCTGCATTCAAGTGGCTTTCGTCGAGCCTCCGCGAGGATGTTTTCTACAGAGACCGAAGGTTATGTCGCTGTTTGCGCCGCCGAGATAAAAGCTACGCTGCGGACGTTCGTTTCCGCGTGCTCGGGTATCGCGGGAATGATAATAATAGTGGCGATAGGAAATTTGCATTGAATGAGATTCTTAGAAAAATATTTCTTCGCCAGTAAAAGTGGACGAATATTTTAATATATTATTATTATTATTATTAAACGTCTTTATTGCACAGAACAAAGGAAGAAATATTTATTTACCAAAAAATGTGGAAGTGAAGAATATTTTTATATTATTATTATTAAACGTCTTTATTGCAAAGAACAGAAGAAAAAATAGTGCTAATGCGATATTCGACGAAATTGTTGATACGCTATTTTATTCGCTGCGAGAATTAAGTAGATACTCATATATGTTCGGAGCCTAAACTCATGCACCTTTTCTGTGATACGATATTTCATTGTGACACTTTTCGGGGACATTCAAGCAACCATTTCGACCACCCCATCCCCAAGGAAGCATTCCCGAAAACTTTGGGAAGCAGCAAGAAACCTCTTACTAGGACGTTGATAAACCCTACGTCAACGATAATAAAGGATCATCGGTTACGTTGACACGGAGACCCGCCGACAAGAGACAGTTTCTTCGTCGAACAATCAAGTTCCTCGTGATACTTAATCAAACTTATTGTATTAGATCATCCCGAGTCTCGGTTCCACCGAGAGTTTTATTGAAACTCCCAAGACATCGGACCAATTACGTTCTTTCGTCGAAGTACAATTTATCCACATGTATTATTATTATTATTATTATTATTATTATTATTATTACGACTTTATTACCCCCTAAATGGAAAATATAACGTATATAGAAATAGTAAAATTGGAGTAAGGGCGAGGCAGCAGCCCATACAGCACACTTGGTTGCTGAAACGTTGCAGAAACCTTGCTGAAAAGTTGCAGTTACGTTGCGGTGCAATGTTGCACAGGGGCAGACATAGGAAGATTTCTGCAACATTTCAGCAATGTTGCGGTGCAATATTACCCTGCAACGTTTCTGAGATTTTACTGCAACGTTTCTGACAATCGATTTTATAACAGTTTTTGAGCCCTGCTTATTGCGGGACCTTTGTTGTAAAATCTCAGAAAAGTTGCAGAAAAGTTGCTGTAAAATCCCAGAAAAGTTGCAGAAAAGTTGCTGTAAAATCTCAGAAACGTTGCAGAAAAGTTGCTGAAAAGTTGCAGAAACGTTGCAGAAAAGTTGCTGGAAAATCTCAGAAACGTTGCAGAAAAGTTGCTGAAAAGTTGCAGAAACGTTGCAGAAAAGTTGCTGTAAAATCTCAGAAACGTTGCAGAAAAGTTGCTGAAAAGTTGCAGAAAAGTTGCTGTAAAATCTCAGAAACGTTGCAGAAAAGTTGCTGAAAAGTTGCAGAAACGGTGCAGAAAAGTTGCAGAAATATTTCATGCAATGTTGCACACGGGCGGACATAGGAACATTTCTGCAACATCTCAGAAATATTACCTGCAAGGTAACTGCAACGAAACTGCAACGTTTCTGCAACTTTTCAGCAACGTAATTTGCTGCAGGGGAGTAGGAACCGTTAATCAGCCTAAGCTTAAATATTGTATTGTAAAATAATATTGTAAAAATATTATTCAATAATGTATTGTGTATGAAGCTTCGCTGGTTTTAATGTTCAATGTTACGCTAGTAGTATAATAGTTATTAGCTGCGGCAAGTAGTTTGTGAAACGAACCGAAGCGAGGAAAGCACTTACAAGATTAATAAATGTTGAAATAAGCTTCGGTACCTTTCTAATGGAATTTCAATCGTATGTGCTCGAAAAACTGTATTTATTTCTGACGCTCCCGCTTCCCCACTCAACGATCAATGAAACAAATTTTACAAACGATTCCCCAACACTCGTTCCACTCTTTCGAATTACACGAACCACTTTACTCGCCTTTAAATTGTTTCACATTGGCACACGCATTCACCGAAATTATGTAATACTAGTTTATTCTATGACAGGTAAAAATAACAACAACGTTAAATTAAAAATGAGACAAAAATACACCTGACACGATTCAATTTCTTCTTTCACAATTCTATTTCAATTCTCAAGCAAACCAAAAATCCACCCCATTTGCTCCAATCGCATTGCACACTATAAATGCTGAACAAAAAAGGAAACGCGTTACCAGCCTCTACAAAACGAACAGTTTTTACACTCGCACCATTCGGAAAACAAGCAGCCCACATGAAAGCACGCGTTTATACGAATTCGACCGCGGGTGGAACAGCGCGCAAGTTCCTTTGTTTCCGCGAGCGCGCGCGGCGAACCTTAGTTCGCGCCGGTTGGACACCTTTGTGCGCGTTGTTCCATTAAAATCGACCCTTTCCGAGCATTTCAAGTGTATCCCCGCGACAGAACATTGCTGCGAACGTGTAGCCCCCCACATAGAAATTGAATCGGGACAGCCAGACAGTCCAATTAGAATGAAAGCAATGATTTACACCGGCCCGCGGTCCCGTGGCCCTCTGCCGTCCCTCTGGCGCACTAAATTCTGCCCCCCGATCATCCGATATGTCGAAAGGAAATTATAATGAAGGACGCCTTTACCGTCGCTGCTGAGGAAAAGCTATGGCGTTGTATAATGCGGCGCAATTAACGGAGTTGCGAGTGCTAAAGTAACGCGAGCTTTTTTGCATCGCGTGTTGCGAGCGGAATTAGCACGTATCACACGGGACCATTCGGCTGGCGAGCCTGGTCATCGTAAATTATGCGAGTAATGGCGTTACGTGATAGAGTTAGTAACCCTTTAAACGCATCCCCCTTTTAAGCTAATTCTTTCCAGGTGTATAAAGCTCGAAACGAGTTTAATCGTGTAGCGAGCTGGCCCGATAAACGATTTTACGCCCCGACGCCGTTTAATGTTACAATCGATGAGTTATTAAGATTGTGGGCGAAACGGACCGATAGCGCGTCCACCGGCGGTTCTTTCTCGATGAGCAATGTTTAGCTGGTGCTGGAATTTTAGTCGATTGCACGTTCAATGACAGAATTGTGCTTCATTCAAGCGAAGCTCATTTTTGGGGCAGTTTTAATTGTTTGTTTGTGGAAATTTTTTTAGTTCAAACTAAACCCCTTCCTGTGTCATATCTCCACTAGGGTCGTTTACTCTTGGTGAAAACTTTTTTCAAGATTTTGGCACCCTCCAGAATAGTTGCAAATAGTAAAAAACATCTTTTTGGCATTTTTCGGTATGCCGCCCTTAATGTTTAAAAAACAAAAATAGTCCTCGAAAATAAAAATGCCTTTTTCTTGTTCGCCTTCATAAATAAAAAGTGTTCGAGAAGCATTTAAACTTTCAAAATTTGAGGGAAAATACGTTTTTTTAGTTTCTCGGACTTTTTTCGAAAACCGTTTGTCGCGCGAGAAAAAGTAATAGAAAATAAAAGATGCTCCTTGTCCGGATCTACAACTTTTGTTTGACATGTATTTTGATGTAATCAATACCTTGGAGGATATTATATAAAATCGACTTTGCGAGCTGTTAAATAATTATTTAAATGTTTAAGAGCCCAGGGGCACCTTTTCCCGTTATCCGATCGGGCTCAAACTTTACACAGAGTTTTTTTTATTATTTGGAACTATTCTGGAGGAACGACAGAAATTCGTGTCTGACAAACGATATACTTCGACTACTAGTAAATATATCCTCAGCAGAGTCCACCACGTCCGCAACGAAACACACTTCGAATCACAGCCGCGATAATTTACCAGCAGCTCGTTTCTTTGCGGCGCTGCCCGTTGCTCCCCAGTTCCCACAGTGTGTACTCTACCTAAGCCATGTTTTGATATAGAGCGCTTGGATAAAAAAAGGGAGTCAATTAAAGGGACGAACGGAGGTACGGTCGGACGTGGAAGAAAAATGACGCGTTCGCATCGAAAGGCATCGCCTGATGTTGCCAAGTATGTGCCGCTCCGTCGCCAAACGTACTCCGCCACTGCTGCCTTGCATTTTCTTGAGTTACGTTGTTGTGCGAGGTAACCATAACACGCGAGCGCAAGCACACTTGGATGTTTCCTACACAGAACACCGCATCCTGTAGACACGTGGCCCATCCACAGACCGCATGCACGCACTTAGATAACTCTGTAAACATTGATTTTAGCGGAAATTGGTTCACACGAATGTTGCATAATTCAAACGGGGGCCATACAATGCGCCACTCCAATTGATGATGCTTCGCTGCCTTCCAAGACCGCTAGATCACATTTAGAGTTCCCCTACGGTTGCACAGAAATATAAATTCCGGGAGTGGAGTGTAATAACTTGGGAGGCTAGTGATCTGGCATTTCTCTGTCAAAGCGAGTTATCTTGGTAACCTTTCGACAAAATATTGTATTGCGTATGCAGCTTGAAATTAAGTACGCTGAGGATATCCTGTTAGCGATCTTGAGATGATAATACTAATTAAAAGCGAATCAAGTAAAAGTACAGAGAAATGGTAATTCCAAGGAGCAGAATCTACCCACACAATGCGCAAGTTTGTCTTTCGTTGCGAAGACTCCCTATATCGTAATCTAAAGTTTCCTCTTCTCCCAAGGAAAATTTCCAACACGATCTTTCTCCAATTACAGCTACTCGGCCATTGCAAAAAAAGAATCCCAACAATCTGACTGAATTTTTGCTAAGATCAACATTTACGAAGTTATCCAAGTGGCCCCAGCTGCTTGGATGGCGCAGCACAGGCGGGAGCGACGTCCTCGGATGCAGGAGAAAAAGGAACAAAGCGGCTGCATCTAGTTCGTTGATCATAAGAAAATACAATAGTTTCGCGTAGTTTAAAAGCAGAAACTGGTTGAGCGAGCACGCGGCCGGGCGACGACGTCCTTCCCTTTATTCCACTTCGGAGTTGTAATCGTTGACTCGAGTGTACCGACGGCAGCGCTTCTCTATTACGCTCCCGTGCCGAATTATAAGGGAATCGGCGAGATCAAATTTTCCCGATGAAACTCCCCGCGTTCTGGTCTCTCGATTCCAGGTCGAATCGTATCGAAAAATGCGATCCTTTGTCGGAGACGAGACTTGTTAGACAGCTATAGACAACTCTAGTTGTCCGCCTGCTCGAATGAAATGTGACGCAACTGTCGGCGACAAAATAAGGCAGGTCTGTCGAGTGAAGCTATAATTCTGTTTGCTATGAATGGCAATTATCGACGTCTTAATAGCCGGGGTAAGATATCCCGCCATTACGTGCGTGTTACCGATTCCTCGCGCGTTACGTTATCGAGCTGGCCGCGCATTTAGCTCAAACAGGCGAGTGTTGGTACAATGTGGTACGGCTGCGTTCGTGATACGTGTACTAGATGATTAGTACATATTAGGATATCCGATCCACCGTAATTCGCCATCATTTAAATTAGTAGCCCGTGCATATTAATCCAGGAAGATTATGTAGCGTACGTAAGTATCGCCCGCTGAATGTTCCACATCAGCAATCAGGATATACCAAAATTGCGCGTATTGATATTAGAAATCCTTCTTACAAAAGAAACACCGCGAACCTGGACTCGCCAATTGGGCCGCAACATTGTGGGTTTATAGAGTGACTTAAAACAGGAACAACGGTGTGTTTCATTCCTGCTCAATCGTACTTTAAGCCTGCGAAAACTAACCTCAAAGTCAAATGTCCAAGGCACTCCCACTTTTTTGCGTATAACTCCAGAAGTACAAGAGGCAGAAAAAATTTTCCAAACAATGTTTAGTGGTACGATAACCGTTGCAAACTTGCGTTAACAAAATTTTGAAAAGAGTTTTAAAAAAAATACTCGATGAAAAAACTTTTTTCAGAATTTTGTTAACGCAAGTTTGCAGCGCTTATTTCACCATTAAACTTTTGTTTGAAACATTTTTTCCTGTCTCTTGTGCTCTAAGAGTTATATGCGATAAAGTGGGAGTGCCTATTGAATTTTGAGGTTAGTTTTCACATTAACCTTCCGTGGTCACACTTTCTCCTAATCACAAATTGGTCACATGGAGGTTACTGCATACCAGCGTCATTTTTGAGTTGCCATTTTCGTATTATTGAATCTTTCACATTCGAGTGATAATTGTACATTCGTAACACTCGTATAATTATGCTCTAATAGTCTTTTTCTAGAAATGTAAATTCTGTTATGATGAAATTTGTAGAACAGCGATTTTCCGCGGTTTCATTTCTATTCCCCATGAAGAGTGTATTCTCGAACTTGAAGACAGTAGATATCAAGAGACACTCTGTGGCTATATTACGCCGAGACCCGCTATCAAGAACCCTGAGATTATCGAATCTCAATAACGGCTGATCCGATTAGATTTTGAATGGTCTTAATGGATAGCTTGGGTTTGATTTACATAAGAAAAGTGTCTTCGTTTTGTTTCTACGTGCCTTATGAGCTGAGATATATCAATGCAAAGTTGGAATTTGCCGAATTTTATGTTAAGAGATTTTTCTCCATCGTCAAGTGTGGGCAAGAGGGGAACATGAAAGGGAGAGGAAATGTCTCCAATATGCACGTTGTTCATTCGATGAAGGTTTCGGCACTTTCGGCCAATCGCGTAACAAACACGATTTGTTGTCGCGTTACAGCCAGAGAGCACATCTGTCAAGGTAAACGTAACCTAGCTAGTGTCAAACCATCATAACGTGCCAAGTGTCAAATAAGGTAAGTTGTCAACATTTTTCAAATGTCACGGGTTTTTACACCATTTAGGACACTGAATTATTGTCTCAATTAACAAGGTAAGTCGCCAAAATTTTTTAATACATTTTTTATGTAGAGCTTCTAGAAACGAAGGGGACGCACAGACCTGGAAGTTGCCCGGAGAAGGTTCGACAGAGAAATATCTTCTTTCGCACAAGTTTCTAGAAATTTATACCAGGCATGTACAAAATAATAATATATTGTAACAAATTGCATTTAAATTGCCAGATATTTTTATACCAGTAAGCCATTTTTAATTTAGAGTTTCTACAGGATGATTCTGGAGCTCCGCCCGACAATGGATGCGTCCTGGTACCCCGTGGCGAGGTCAAGCCCCCGCAGTGCCCCACAGAATTTTAGGGCTTTCGACCCTCGAGTGCCTATTAAGAAGTGAGAAATCTTCAACTTCCGCATTTCTCATCAGATCTTTGCGAAAACGACGCCAATTGATTCCTTATGTTTCGCCGATGAAACCGACACCAAGAACGACGTAATTCGGAAAATAATGAAGGAAATTCCATGAAACATTAATTTCCATAACCTCAAGCTAACTTCGTTAATAATAGTCCGATTTACAAGAAATTTGGTATGATTTTCATCGGAAAAACATATGGAATCCATCGGCATCACTTCCATATCGATACGAGAAAGAATAAAGAATTATTTTTTTCTGAAACAGGTATGAAATCCTCGGTCGACCCCGGCAAATCGTGGTCTACCCCCCACAGTTGAAGGTGAAAACGTGAAATATTCATTGCAGCGTATTAAAAAATTCTTTATTCTTTATCGTATCGAAATGGAAGTTACACCAATAGATTCCTTATGTGTTTCTGATGAAAATCATACCAAATGTCATGTAAATCGGACTACTTTTACATTAGGAATACAAATTGCTTGTGTAAAAGTAGTCCGATTTACATGATATTTGGTATGATTTTCATCACATTGGCATGAATCAGGTAACGGATCATGTGAACAGTGTACAGGAAATTATATTATGTTTAAGAATGAATTAATATTGACGAAAGATATAGTTATTAATCGTTTACTATTATTTTCATTGCAAGGTGATAAAATAGTCAAAGCAATACGTAAATTTAATATATGTACTATTCCCACAACCAAAGTATTGATAGCTAGTCAATCATATAAAGTTATGAATGCTATATTTCATAGTGGTTCATGTATTGAGGATGGTCATTACACCAGCATATGTAAAGAAGAAGGAATGACTAGTAGTTGGATTGAAGCTGATGACGTGCAAATTAAAAAAAGGCAATGGCCCAGAGGCGCTAAAGATCTTTATATTTTGTTCTTACAAAAAAATGATAGTAAATAAATAAGCCAATTGCGCCAATTAGATAATTGGTCATCAATAAAACTACAAAATGTGTGAAATCCCCACAAAATTACCTTTTTTTAAAAAATGTACAAAAAAGAGCGCCAAGTATATAACCCATTCAAAAAGAATCCCATTTAAAAACATTGTCGTAAATTAATATAAATTTATTAAGGTGCTATATTTTTTAACTTTACAAAGGTAATGATATACAATAATTGCGCCAATTATCGCAATGACTATTTATACAAAGACAAAATGTATTAAATAATATTAAGCAGATATATTTTTATACAAATAAATATTTTAATACGAATAAATATTTTATTCAAAATACTTGGCGCTGCTCTCCGAAAAAAATGTTAATTGCTTGGTTAATAAATATAAAACAAGACAAGACACCACTGAGACAAGAAAGAAAGAAAAAGATTTTAATGCAATTTTGAAAAAAAATATTTATTCGTATTAAAATATTTATTTGTATAAAAATATATCTGCTTAATATTATTTAATACATTTTGTCTTTGTATAAATAGTCATTGTGATAATTGGCCCTGATGATTATAGTATATCATTACATTTGTAAAGTTAAAAAATATAGCAGATTAATAAATTTATATTAATTTACGACAATGTTTTTAAATGGGATTCTTTTTGAATTGGTTATATACTTGGCGCTCTTTTTTGTACCTTTTTTTAAAAAAGGTAATTTTGTGGGGTTGCACTAACCCCGTTGCAAATAATTTATCCAACATCATCGCACAAAATTCTCCAATTATTCTACTTCTAACACTTTAAAAGATTCCTATTTACATTACACGAGCAATCCCCGCACGAGGTAAAGCTTCCGAAAAGAAGTAAATCTCGTAGAAACACATCCGCGCAAACCCCTGTAACAAAGTTAGCCCAACGAATCTTCGTTAATTACGTTAAAGTGTCCATAGGAGCTCGGGGGAGAGATTCGCGGCAGCGTAACCGTACCCTTAAAGAAACGTCCTCTATCTGCACTCTAAAAAAAACTTCGAACGAGTTTCAGTTACCCGGCTCGTACCGTAAACTACACCGGCCGGAGCAGCGGAGGGGACCCCGATGGGCCGCGCGGGGCGGCGCGGAGAGAGTATTTATTCATGTTTTAGAACAGCGTCCTCGGCAAATAAAACTCGATAGAGTGTAGCATTGAAAGCGACGAGAAAGAAGCTCGTCGGGGCCGGGCGGGCCGAGGCGTGCGGGAGATGAAGAGGGAACGGTTTGATGAGGTCTGCGGGCACACTTCATGAGCAGTTACACATCGCCGGTGGGATCTGTCCGTAGTCACCGCCTCGTAGAGCGGGAATTAACTTCCCCTTGCCGGGTCTGTTCCAGCGGGTCGAGGATGCAGTTGGAAAAACTGCCATACCCCCGGCCCGGCTTCCCGTTAACCACCCCGAATGGCCCTCCGAATTTCCCTATTACACCGGTGTATCACTGTTCCCTCCGCTCGCGGAGCTCGCCGGCCTCAAGTGCGACAGTACAATTTCCGCGGTTTCGAAACTTTAAAAGGCTGCGCGCTGCGAATTAAAACGGCGGAAAGGGGCAAACAAAATAACGGCCGGGTCGTGTAATTCAAACCCCCGCTGGAGACGGCATCGGCTTCTCACTCGAGCGGGGGAGGCGCGCCCTCATCCTCCGCGCGGATAGATCCACTGTGCAGCCCGATGGATGCTCGCGAGCTTCCCTCAGCCGCGCGGCGTACGGGCTGCGCGTGTATAAATTACCGTCGGGTGAAAGGCAAGAACAAGCCTCGGAGCCACCGTCATTTTCCACCGCCCATCCCCCCAACGTTCGCAACCCCTTCTTTCAAACTCCTCGATCAAGCCGGCTGCTCAGCGGTACGCGCGCACTCCGCCGATATTGTCCTTCTCCGTATTGCAGCTCGCGATTCTACGGCAGCCCCGCGCGATGCTTGCTCAAGCAACCAGTAATCGCAAACTATGATTCTTCGTCAAGGATCGGCGCACTCCGATTGCTGTGCGTTTATTGGCGTTCTGCGGAACATCATCGGGCTGCTCCGCGGGAGCTCGTTCGAGTAGAAGGCCTTTTCAAAGCGATGAGCTGAGATTTATCGTAACGTTTAGCTCAATGTACATATAGGGAAACTGGGATTTACTTCTGTTAATTTCTAATGAAATATGAAGTACTATTTGTCGACTTCTTCAGGCTTCACAGTAATTACCAACCATATACTTTCCTTGTTTGCTGAACGTTGGTATTTTTTTTTCGGGGTGCCTAATCTTTTACATCATCACAGTGCTCTGAAATAGGGTGGAACGAAATATAGGGGCAAAATATTTTTTTATTATTCATGACTTCTAATAGTGGGCAAAAGTTGCCTTTTATAATGTTATTTAAGCTGTGAAAGTTTAATCTTGATCAACAAAGTTTTCGAGGTGCCGCGAGCCATCCAAAAATTCATATTCACTGATTGTGTGACTTTTGAATGGCTTGCGGCACCTGAAAAAATTTGTTGATCAAGACCAAACTTTGGCAGCTTAAATAACATTATAAAAGGCAACTTTTGCCCACTCTTAGAAGTCGTGAATAATAAAAAAAATATTTTGCCCCTATATTTCGTTCCACCCTACTCTGAAATCGCTGCATTCATTGTTTCTAAAATATGTAATCTCCCAGCTTTTGCTTGTTCTAAAGATTTTTCAATAATTTCACAGTTTATACCAGAAATTTTCATATCCATTTGTTGCGCTGTAAGCCCTTTATTAGTTCCTGCTACTTTAAAGTCCATTTCACCAAGGTAATGATGCGTATATATGTGTTGCTGGCAGCTTGATCTCTCGATATTTGCAGACAAAACTTCAATAAATTTATAGATTATCCCATAAAACTTTTATATTCAATAAACTTAAAAAATATATTTTTTTAAATTAAATAAATATATGAATTAAATTTGTAAATATATGAATTAAATTTGTAAATATAATGGAATGGAAGTTGGATGCAATGTCAATTTTGGAACAGCCTGTATAGTAAATCTGCTAACAGATTCCAGGAATTAATCAACTGATAACCAATTACATCATATATCAGTTAATCGATGGCTCTGACAATTTCGTTCTATCTGCACGTATAGCAACTTTGAATATTCAATAAGTACGTCGTTCCAGCATTATGATTAATTAATGAATTGATCTGCTAGATCTGCTTACGATGAAAGCAGTTCACTTTTCACAGTGATACGTGTTGTACATGTTGAGTTCACTGTTTCGGAAACGCCGGTACGTTTGGAGGTGCGCGACGAAAAAAAATTCGTCAAGCAGTTTTCCTCGGCCTCTCTTAAATCGCATTTGCGGTGGGCAATAATTTCCATGAAGAGCGGGCATATATGCACATGTAACGCGCAAGTTAGTCGCATCAGTTGCCACGGTAATTCGATTTCGCGAGCAAAATGCGGCAATTAACGAACAGGGATGGGGGGAGGGTGTAATGTAATAGAGAGCGCGACGTAGCCGACTTAACAGCCGCGAATTACTCGTAACGTACTTAATGTGTAAAAAAGTTTCTCAAACGAAGTTTGGATAGAGTGGATATGCATCAGGTGGATCGATGCCGACGGTGCACCGATTAAATGTTTTTCTGTCCCATTTCTTTGCCGGTGTAACGAGATTGCCTCTGAGTTTGGAAACAGAAAATGTAAATATTTATTTTAGATAATAATTCTTGACTTTGTGCAACCGAAAATAGTCTGAAACAATCGAAACCTTTGTGAGGTGTAATGAAAAGCGATATTATTATGTATGATTTAATTTGTTATTAAAATACGCCGGGAAATATAACAAATAAATCGGATTTCTGTTACTGATAAAGCTTACATAATCCGAAATCGCGAAGCCATTTTTCTAATATATTTTCCTTTGATGTTTTATCGTGCTTTGGAAAATAAAATGGAAATGGAAAGCCCGGAGGCAACGGTGATATATTGGCAAAGGAGCGTTTATTTATCAATTCAAAAGATCGTAATTTATTGAAGTATAAATGCAGGTTACAGACCATTTCAATGATTTCGCGTCACGCAGACGGCAAATTAGCTGCGTAAAGGTAGGTTTTCCTATACGCGACAGGACGCAACGTCAAGAAATTCAAAGCCGATTTTCTCGAAAATGAAGCGGAATTTCAGAAAATTTTATTCCTTTTTCTCGACTTATTTACTTGTTATAAGTCGAAAAGAAAGAGTAACTTTTTTTAATATCGCGCTTCAGTTTCGAGGAAATCGACTTTGAAATCCGTGACGTTGCGTCTAGTCGGGTATAGGGAAACCTACCTTAAGAATGACTTATCCAACGCGTGGATGGTACTTTCAATTGCCCTGGAATGGCACTAGCGGTGTGCGTCCATTGATTAGATTAAGGCATAAATATTCGGTCGATTGTGGGTATAACCTATCAACGTTACGTTAATATAGACATACACTAATCAACTGCACCGGAGTCAATAATCTCCCGTTTTGGATTAGCTCGATTACCATTCTAATACCTTGTGTACGTACTATGCAATTAACTGCCCCTAATAACATCGTATTAGAGCACCACTCGTACTGCGGTTAAACGTTTCGATGCACAATGTTATTACGAATAGCGTACTGCTTAATTACTCATGCTTTAACGTGCCTAGGGGATAGTTTCAGTCCCTTTGTTTCTTAAGGAACCCTCTGCGCAACAACACGGGTATTCAATTAAATATGGAAACACGTCAGATTGTGCGCTACAACCGGTCTGGCAATAATTGTCTTTATCCTGTTTAATTAGCGCCCTTATTAATTAAACGCCCCGTTTCTGCAAATGAATCGTTACTAACGGCCTAACGAGGAAACAAATTGCAATTCGTCCCTTTGATCGCTGGCACCAGGAATATTTCCCGCTCACTTGTCACTCAGGGAACTCGCAAAATTAGTTAATGAGTCTGATAAGACACTCAACTTGAAAATATACAATAGAAATAATATTATTAACTTTAAATATTGAACTGTGAATATAAATTTAACCCAAAAATAAATCAAAGTTAAATTGAATTACCAAATAATTACAAATTTAAATGTTTAATTAAACTGAAATATCACAAATATTAGTGAAATTAAAAATCTTAGAAAAATAATTCCGAAATATTCAGCTATATAAGCACTACTATGTCTAACTTTAATACGTCTTTCGCCCCGAGAATTTCTATGATCACAGTCGAAGTCGAATCTGGGTGCCTCCCCACTGATCATCCTAACGAGGAACATTCTAACCCCAATCGTTTCCTCGTCAATGGCTTGGGTGCTCGAAGCCGAGCTCCAGAGCTCGTCTGGTAAACGTAGGGAGACTTTGTATCACTTCTACGGTCTTGGCAAATGAATTAGATATATCGAATTACTGGATATCCTTGAACTTGGTTCCAATAATAAACAAAAGTCTTCAGTGTAACTCCACCCACAAATCCCTCCCGAAGCCAGCTACAATGGTGACGAAAAATCTGAACGATATTTCATCCAGACCCTTCAAATGATATCACTCAGCCCGTGAAAGCTTTGAAAATCCATATTTCAGTGCAGGGCACACTGCACTCAAAAATAATATCGGAACAGTGAACGCGGCCATGCCCGCGTGTAACCGTACGCCAGACGCGAGGCAGCGGTCTCGCGACTATGACGAACGTCCCCCTCGCGATTAGCATAAGCAGCGATGAACTTGGTGCATCGCTTGCGAGCGACAATATTTCGTCGACAAACAGCGGCGCGTGATAAAGATACGCGGGGTCATCTCGGGATTATGCCGAATGAATGGGCACGGAGGAGTTAAATGGCCGTCTATTCTTGTCGAGTAGCGGCTCCGAGGACGCGGCGCGGCAAGTCGCGGCACGCCTCAGGAACGGAGAATTATATGTAGGGAAACACGGGGAGCGTTACACGACAGCTGTCGCAATAATGTAATTTCGCGGGGGAAAATGTAGCAATTAACGAGCTCGCGTGTTCCCCTGGACAGGGTGGAGAGAAGGTTATAACGATCCAATGGGTGGAGGACGAGTGTTGCATGGGACGCGGCCACACCGTGTCCGACCGGAGTACACGCATACGTGTGTGCACGCGCGAGAGAGGGCACTTGACGCGTGGTGTGCAAGCACGCGACATGCTCCAACGCAAGAGGGAAATATTCCACGCAGCCCACGGCTGAAAGATGCGCGCCGCGGAAGTCGGCCTTGGGGCGCGGAGGGGTTCATGGGAGTCTGAGAATTTTTCATCGAGTACTAGGCAGTCGTTTTTGTCGGAAACGAAGCATTTCTTTTGCATTTAATTGCAAATAAATAAATTGGCGCTGAGACTTTGTTCTTTGACGCAAAGTTTGTTAACATCATAAGCTTTAAACAAACATGTTTGTTAGGTCAAGAATATGCATTATATATGAGGCTACAGATGGGTGAGTAAAGGGGCTTTTTTAAAAAGGTCCTTTCGTTTTGCAGTAATAACTCAAAAAGGGAGGTTGCAATCGATTCAAATCGAATTCGAGCATATTCAGAAAATGTGTAGCATCGGCCTGAACCTATAAATTGTTTTGTTTTGTATTAAATATATTTTTACAAATTCAATAAATCCAAATAATTTTAATAAACCATTAAATAATAATCAACACTATTACATACATTTTTAAAAATTCAATAAAACAAAATATTTTTCATAAATCATTAAATAATATTTAATCATGTCAGTCGACATGAGGATGAAAGTTCAGAAGGTTCCATGTGTTTTGAAGAAACCCTTTCGTAGAAAAAGATAGTTATAGTCTTCACCAATTAGACCGCACTAAAATGCTTCTGGGAGCGTGACCATTCCCCAACTCTGTCCATTCTTACTATATGTTACTATAGGAGCAGCTGCGAAAGCATTTTTACAGAGGTTGTAGATATGTTTATACTTCTACGATAGTAAAAATTATCTGTGTCACGTATCACCTTCCATATTTACCAAAAGCAACTGCTGGTAGAACCTAGTATTATTGTTGGTACAGGAACAAAGAAAATTTCTTTGCGCTATTGAAAAAGTTACTTCCCAAAGAAATACACTTGGTAGGGAGAAAAATATTAGCTCTACATGTCCCCGCGAAGTTCCTCCCTAGTCCTTTACACAGCTTTGTGCCCTCCCATGCGCAAAGGGGGGAGACAAGTGAGGGAAGTGCTCTCCTCATAGACAACCCCGCGCGATCTAATTGGCCGAGGCTTTAACGATCTTCTGCGAGAAAACATTTCGCCCAGAGTACAAGACTCATCTCCGTCTCCCAATCTAATCTTGCCTCCTCCTCATCTTCAGTAGAATTCCAGAATGATGATTTATTCCTAAAGAAATCCTCGTCTCCATCCTAAAGTCTCCCTCTGAACTGTGTCTGAAATCGCGGCGCAGTTAGCGCATGAATCATCGACAACCGTATCGCGAACAACACCTCCGGTCTACAGTCAGCATCCGGGGCGCGTTTGAATCCTCCGATTAAAAGGGAACAATGGACCAGTTCGCGAGGAAAAGCCTGCGACCTATTCCACGAATGGAATTTCCTGCTCCCTCGGCCCTGCGTTTTGTACTTTTCCGGCAACGCGGCGATATTTTTCCCTCCTTTTTTCGCGTCTCCGCTGTAATATATGCCGCGAAACAGTGCGCGAACCGCTTTGCCCCGAGTGAACCGCTCGCGGCAACGTTTAAAACAAAGTACTTTCTATTCGCGGCGTCGCGGGTAAACGCCGCGACTGAATTCAGCATTGTGCCGGCCCGGGCTTGCCATGTAAATCTGTTAACTCCGCACCCTCCTCTTCGGGATGCTTTTACGACCTTACAGAGAAGTTTTGCCGAGCGATTACACCGAGAGGTCTTACCCCCAAGATCAGGGGAGTGATAGGCTCGCGAGATACTGCACAGTCAAAGGGTGCAGTTTTGAGTGCAGACGGGGGAGAATAGTCTCCATTGGTGGCAGCGGGTCTGAATAGATGGCAACGAAAGGTGTAACGCGTTTGAAACCTGTTAATGCAATTTTCAACTGTAACATGAAGAATCTGAAGGAACCTTGGAAAGCTGTATGTACCATACATACTCTAGAGTCTAGACTTTGGATATCTTCAGACCACCATGGACATCTTAAATGTTCAAGTTTCTTAAGAATTTGCGGTTCTAAAAAATACCGCTGAGCGATGGAATTCTTAAACACATCCCTAAATCAGGGATATGTGTTATGACCTGGCGTTTTAAATTCTTTTAATGAATGCATCTTCTCGCCTTCGTGTGTATAGCTTCCATTAACTGCCCACTGAAGTTCAAGTCTCTCATAATAATAACGGATCCATTCCAACTACAATGACACATTACTCTGGCTACTGACGTGACAATGTCCCTGACGTAACCATAGTAAAATCTGCCCACGACACTCACCACAGTCTCCCCTGTCATTCCAAAGTCCCCAGCCCTAGCAACGATGGCATAAACCGTGGCGCACAAAAATGTTTAACGTAAAACCTGTCCCGGCCAAAGATTCCCATTTATGGTACCACCTCAAGCGAGCGTAATTACGAAACGGTTCTACTTAGGCGAATTAAATTTAGCGTGCGTATCGCTGGCGACCTCCCTTTGGTCTCGACCGCGACGCAGAAGTCGCCGGACAGCTTCTACCCGCTTGGACAAAGCTCGCTGCTCTTTCAGAGCGCCGCTTCTTTCCTCGATCCCCAAGTTTCTATGAAGAGGAGCCGGAGCAGGCTGATCTGCATTAGAAGGATGCGTCTTCCACCGGGGGGGGAAGACTACTGTGCTCGTGGCGTGGCAATATAGCGGGAGTAACGAAGTCTCCTGCTGATAAATTCGCCAGGACGGAAGGAGATCGTTCGCCTCTCTTCCGCTTCCCATCAGTAGTTACCGAGCGAGCGCTGAGAGACCTCGAAAGTTTGAACAGAGACGCTCCAGGATCGCCTGCGAAATCGACCTCCCTTCCGGCGCACCGAAGCCGATCTTCTCCCCTAATTACGCCATTCCGACGACGTTGTTCTTTCGACTAGGCAGAAATTCAGCCAGCAGCTCAATGCTCGTTACCTTTTCTTGCCCATCCCTCATTTTTATGATGTTTACGTTCCTTTTATGGGGCCAGGGAATCTTGACTTTGCCCCTTGGCTTCGCTTGTTTGCTAGGTCTCCCGCGATGAGACTGGAATCATATTTTCCTACGGCAAGATTGGAAACAGGTCCTCCTGCTTTGAATCCTCGCCCCTGCGCGGAATTTCTCGCGGTGCGTGGAGAGCGTAACGATGGTAATCCAAAGAATTGCATATCGCAGCATTGGTTCTTCAAAGTCAGTAATGTGAAAATTATAAAAATTTATAAAAATTTTAAAGTGTTTAGGTTGAGGATCGTGCCTAACACGACAACTAATTATGAGTTACTAATACTATTCATGATTCGTGCGATATTGTTTAATTTCAATGGTCATATTGAACCCTATTTTCTTGTTTTCTAAATCTCGAAGCTATCCAATGGGACATTTTAGAACTTGGGATTCTTCGAATCATTGCGTACGCTGAAGATTACTTCCACAAATATAACTATAGCTCTGTGCAGAATACTGTAGAGCCACCCTTGTCAACCTTACTACTCTTCGAAAGAAAAAGCATCGAGCGAGATGGCTTCATTTCGCTGTTTTTTATCACGAAAAACTCATCCTCTAACTTCGTTGTACCACGAATTACGCCGATTTTATTCAGGGCGAGGGGCGATATAAAATCCAAGCTCGTTCGAGGAAACGCGAGGGCAAGATCGTTAAAAATTTTCTGCCCGTTTATCCCGGCGATTCGTGCCGGGTGCTCTTTTTACGTCGATTTTCGCCAGCACGGGTCAGCCGGACGGGCAGGGAGCCGCGATGGAAGAGTCGGATCGCAAGCTCATCGGTAAACGGCCGAGTTCACAAGATGTAGAGCAAATAAACCGTGTTTTCACTGTACACTTGCCAGGCTTGCCCGCGCCGCAGACCCCAGTTTATTAGTTAATTATCTCGGCCATCGAAATATTCCCAGCGCTCGGTGCAAGTACTTGGCCACTGAAACGAACAAACCTGGCCGAGTTTTAACGAGAATGCCGCGGACTTTCGAGCATTCCTTGTTAGAAACGTGAAAAGCGTTCGGAACTGCTTCCCCAACACTGGTTTCTGTCCACGACCGGGGGTAAACTGAGCAGAAATGACAATTTAATGACGAACTTTCCTCCATGCTCTGCTTGGTAATTTCAGATACGTAATAACGGAGGAAAGTAATAAAAATGGCACAGCTTTACGATTATTAATGAAATCTGTATTTAATGAAAATTGTCTAGAACAGCTATACACTATGCGAACAATCCACTAAAAAAAATTGAATTATACGAGGAAACGGAAATGGTTCGTTTACACTTGCCTCGTATATTACGGGGCGGAAGCCGCTTACTCAATTTTCTTGTTTAATAATGCTTGATCCAGCCGCGGTCGAGAATAGGGAATCGCTGCTTCGGCGCTAAACAAATATTTGCGCGTAGAACTGTATCGTTTAGAGGGGAATTAAAGTTCCGAAACCACAGTGGAATACACGTATTTATGGGATTTACGGATGGCGGAACTATTGGGTTAGCGCGTAACAAGCAAGCAGGCGAAAGAAAACGCCGCGGGGAAGCGCTTGCGTCCCGTTATTTCTGCTGTTAGATAGTTTTTAATTCCCTTCCATTTGCGTACAGAAAGAATCAAGAGTTACGAGATTAGGAAACCTACTGTGGTATCGGGAAAGCTTGCAACGGTCGTTGTATTTTATCGCGCTACAGAAAGTTTTGTGTAACGACCTGTGTATATCTCTTGATCCATCGCTCTGCAGCGGTGGTCGAAAGAAACTTGAAAAATATATTTGTGTACGTAGCTATACAAGCAACTTTCATACTAACTATAACTTGTTATTGGAATTCGATTGAGATATTGGATATAATATTGCCGTTCGATTCTCAAGTATTATTACTGCCTGATATAGAAATATGCAACGAAAATAAGGAGAACAGTGAATTTCATTGGGAAACTTAATTATTCAACTGGAGGATATAGCGTGGCGGATTTAAGGGAAAAGGCCCAAGTCGCAAACGTTCTGAGGGGCCCATTTTTCGGGAAAATGAAGAGGTACTTTACTAATAAAATTGATTAAAAACGAACTAAGTGTAGTAGTACAGAAAAAAAATATAATGTTTGGTTAAAATCATTTTTTGAAGATAGGGCCCTAGGGGCCTTCTGGGCACGGGCCCTTTTTCAGGAAAAGGAAGAAGTAGTTTACTAAAAACCGGGTCAATATAGTAGTACAGAAAAATATATAGTTTAGAGGAAATTATAATTTTTTTGAAGATAGGGCCCTTCTGGGCAGGGGCCCTTTTTCAGGAAAATGGAGAGGTAGTTTACTAAAAACCGGGTCAATATAGTAGTACAGAAAAATATATAGTTTAGAGGAAATTATAATTTTTTTGAAGATAGGACCCTAGGGGCCTTCTGGGCAGGGGCCCTTTTCCAGGAAAATGGAGAGGTAGTTTACTAAAAACCGGGTCAATATAGTAGTACAGAAAAAAATGTAGTTTGGATGAAATCATAATTTTTTTGAAGATAGGGCCCTAGGGGCCTTCTGGGCAGGGGCCCGTTTTCGGGAAAATGAAGAGGTAGTTTTCTAAAAACCGGGTCAATATAGTAGTACAGAAAAAAATATAGTTTGGACGCAATCATAATTTTTTTTAAGTATGGGGCCTTGTGGGGCCTTCTGGCAGGGGCCCAGGCGGCAACTGCTCGTCGCCCGCCCTGTTAAATCCGCCACTGAGGATATCATAACGAAACTTTAAGTAACGAAATTTCACTGCACTCAGAAAATAATTTAGGTATTTTGTACATCTTATTTCTTCATTTCTTCATTTAACACGTACTATATAAACCACGGTTTCTCCATAGTTGAACGTTGAAATGGCGGATTTACGTACAGGCGATCGATACCTCGTTGATGCTGTGAAAGTAGTCCTTTTTGGGCAATATGAATGGTGGTAGCTCGCTTCGCTACCGATAATCCAATACGAGAATAGTCGAGGGTGGCTCGAAAATGGGAACGTGGACCCGAAATGCGTGGAGATTGACAGTTAACTATACAGTCAAACTTCGAACGTACATACTAGAATGAAGTGTTCAGCTCTGTTGCCTGAAAATACCCGAAATTCCATCGGAAGGCCTGCGATTCAATATAAGAGAATGCCACTTCTATTTACATTCTATTTGCTACAGCTTGTATGCGCAAGCCAAATTACCAATCCACTCCTGCTCGGCCGCGAAGTTTCGAGACTTTAACGCGTATGACTTGGAACTTAGAAGTTGCATTTCACAAGCTTCCAAGTCAAGCAGTAGTAGCCTCTTCACAAGAGTTACGTTTAATGACTCTATTGGCAAGATTTAAAGGCCACTAGAAGTTGCTCCTTTCGGATCTTATCCACTGCTTCGCGTACAAAGTTTTCCCTTGTTATGCAAGACACTCTCGCTTGGCTGCAAGAAACTTCGCGAAAGGAAAAATCTCCCGCTCGACTCGTGGTTTCAACAAAGCCTCGCCCGACAGACAATTCTTCCGATGGCGGTGCGAGCGACTAGATAGTTCAAAAAGTCCCCTCGTACTTGCTTGCACAATAATTTACCTACAAGTGTATTCTTCTTTGTACCGCTTTTGTAGCTTCATAATGCCTAAAGCTCTGTTGCGCCAATCTGCTAAAGTAGCTGGCTAAAGGGGTTACCATTCCTTTGACAGGTCGGGAAATAGAGTTACCTTTATGATTTTTTTTTCATGTAAAGAAATCGTTGCGTTTAAAAGTTAAGACGCACACCTTTTTGTGTATAAATTAAGCTGTAGTGTTGGTATAGATTACTGGACCGATTTGAATGAAATTTTGCAGGAATATTCTTCAGACTATAATCTCGTGCTTGTCGGCGCCAATTTTGAACGAAATTTATTTCTCGAAAAATGGCGGCTACTACTCAAAGTCGAAGATTATCGACCCAAGTTTTCATCTTCTTTTTTTAATAAAAAAAAAAACAAGACACTGGTAGAGAAATCTATTCGGCAATTACTAGATTATATGAAAGTTTGCTCCACTCAAACTACTCAAATTGAACATCTTTCACTGAATATTGGAAATATCACCAATAAAACTTCAATGGCGTCATTCACACGGAATGTAGGGCCAAAGCTGGCATACAGCACGTTACTGCGCCTTCCAATTGCTCCTGCTCCAGAATCGAAAATCCTTATTTTCGCAAGGAGATCGAATTATGTTATTCAAGACCGCGAATACGAAATTTGATTATTCAGCGGGATAGATTGAATGTCGAGGGGGAAAGAATCCGGCGCACTGTCATGGCGCTGATGTAATAATCCTGGTTTGGAATTCCACGGAATAGTTTCCTACCCCGTCGATGTGACGTCCTATCGAAAAATACCCGACTGCCTGCCATTCACCGGACTGCGTCGTTACCTTCACTCCAGCCTGCAATGAAAGCTATTTATTTGGCGATGTCCACACCTGATTAGCAACGAAATTTTTATTCAAAGACTCGACTACTTCGGCAGATTGAGATTTTAGCAACCGACACAGCAGCAGTGCTATTAATTTATCTATCTGGAATTCTTTTATTCGAAATCTAAAAATTTTCCACATAAAATCGTAAAATAGAGGGCGTCAGCGTCGGGGTAAGTTACGAACGAGTTCAGTGCTCTAGATGGAATTTTTGAAGCATGAATAATGCCGAGATATCTAATTTTGGAAAACGTGAAAAGCTAATGTGAAACGCTACGAAGTGCCTTTGATGTACTCCTGGAAAATTGTCAGCAATTTTTTTTATATGGCAGGTCTTCAATGCAAAAAATAACGAAGACAAACTTCCACAAGTTTCTTCCGGCTCCGTAAACAGGTATATCGAAAGTGCAGAGCGACGCTGAATGAAAGAAAAAGGAGCCAGGTGTACCTCGACTTCTACCTTATGGAATCTGAAACTGCTTGGCCGCTTTGAGGGATGTGAAATATTTAGAAATAGAGATTCGCAGAAGCATGGGGCGAGTTTCTTTCTGTTACCGAAGCAGCGGATAAAAGTTACCGTAAAATGATAGTAATCGAAGATCATTCAATTGTTCCGGCTCAACGCGGTGGTTAATGCTTTGCGCCAATCGATGCGCGTTGCCTGATAACCGCACAACAGAGATTATTAATTAAACTGTCGTTTTCGATAACTATGAAGCATGATTGCTGTTTACAGATAATACTGGCAATGTGGGATTTAATACAATACATTGCTGACGAGATTTGCCATGCTACGTGTATTAGCGGAGAAATTAGCGTGTAATTCCGTAAGATAGATCGTATCACCCATCATATCGTAACGTAGCTACGGTTTCCATAGATTAATCCCTCGATTTGCTTCAATTTGTATTCCACGTAACATGTAGCCTTTTAGCCGAATTTTCCAATTCTTTATCACAGTGAAAGTGTATTTAAAAAACGAGACGTTAAAGGTACATAAATTTCTTTGGATTAAAAAAATATGTTGCAAGCGTTGTTAGTGGTAAATGAATACAGCAAAGGTAAATATCTCTTTTGTTTGTAAATACTTGGAGAAATAAATAAAACGATGTAAAAAGGAATTTTGATATTTTCGAGATTTTTCTGTTATCATTTCTGTTTGGTGCTTCAGGGCGAAATAATATACAGTACTGGAAATATTTATTGCAAAACTCGAATATTAAATATGTTATCACTTGCATTTCGTTAATCGAAACAGTGATTGGCTTGTGGATAATTATGGATAAGACGAGGAAAGTTTAAGTTTCAGACGATTGGAACCTCGCCACTTTCTCTAACAACTTCCTATTATCAATTCAATTTATTACAGTTGTTGTTCGGTTAATCTAGATACGATTAACTCCCCTCGTAAATTAAAATTCTCTTTCCCCTTCGCGCATAAAAAATCCAATCATTTCTATGCAACTACTAGTGAAACGTTATTTATCAACCCCCAGAGTCTAACTTTTGTTATTAATAAATCCTTAAAAATCACGCGAATGATCAAGTCAAGTAAATTCGAATTAAGAGGAAAGCTACTGCAAAGCACACGTTCAAGCGTTTTCGCCGAGGGTAGAAAGAACGACGATAGGTACTCGTAGCACGTAACAAATATCGAAATATATTTATTAATCGCGCGATCCTCTGCGATAACAATCACTTTACGAGCACCATTGGCGCCGTAATTGCAATTATTAAATACGTGGTTCATTAGCATTAACGCGAAATTCCGATGGAATTCTGATTCTCTGTAATTAACTTGTTAACATTTTCTTCCCCGCCATTCGTATTGTCAAATATTTCGAATAATATTCAAAATCACACCGAGCTTCATTACTCCCGAAATAATAGTAAAATAATAAAAATAAAACATTCTTCCACTCGAACGACTACATTCACTAAAATCTCGAGGCAACTAATTTTCCCTTACGCTGTTAACACCCTGATATGTTATCATACACCGAATTATCACAGAACACAAGTGGCACCCTCGAAGAGTACCACATTCTCGCAAAATAAATTATGAAACTCTTAAGGGGGTATAGGACTATTGAAATCTCGAAAAATCGATTTTTTTATCATTATTAATTCTGAAAGTGCCATGCTTTGTGAACATTTACAACAATGTATCGTGAGGAAATTCGAATAATTACGGAAATTATAGCGCTGAACGTAATTGAGTGCACCGTCGAGTAACGGCCTTGCAGAGCGGTATTGGCGTATGGGACTTAACTTTGAAGCCGTTTATCTAGAAACTACATTTTCAAACACGGTGTACATCATCACTCTTGAACGAATTAATATTTTCACTTAAAATTTTAACTGGAGCTGTAGAATTCCTTTCCCTATCCTGTGGAATTTCCGCATTAACATTGGATGTTTGTAAACACATTTTATAACTCATTAAAGACGATTTTTTTCCCATAAAAATGTGGAAAAAACTTAATTCGTGTGTAACTTTTACAATGTTTGTTTAAATTCGCCACCAAAGTTCCACACGATATGTATTAGTGCAGAAACTAATCATCCCAAAGCATTTTGCTTTTAGATGATTGGTTCACCTGGGACTATGTACACCAATTACAGCTGCGCGCTACGCGGGACCATCTTTAGCGTCAAATAACTTGAATAATTTTCAACATTCTGACAATTTTTTTATTTTACATTACTCGTTAATGCGTACATAAAGAACTGTGAAAAGTGCCAGTACGGCGATTACTTGGTATCTAAGCAATTCAACCGACAAGAAACCGTCGATTTCAGTCGTTCAATAGTCCTATACCCCATTAAGCAAACGTCATTTTTATCAGAAAAGCAGCGAAACCATTCCGCTGAAAATTAGCGTACCCATTCGACTCGGAGAAGAAATGCTCGCGTGACAGGCGGGCTAGAAATTTCGCGTAATTAATATAGCGGCCGAAAGTGGCCGTGTATAATTCTGACGTTCCGCCTGATTATTCAAACTGACGGCGAGTCCTCAATTGACAGCCACAAAATGCAGCAGTTTATTGGATGGAATAGAGGCGACATCCATCCTTCATGGTATGTCGTGCACGCGATTCGGTCGAATTTAAGTAGCCGATAGGTCGGCCGGTCACGTCGAAACCAATTACAATCGACACGATGATCGATACGCGAATAATTATTCCGCGGCTAATGCAATGTCAACAGGGCTGTGTTAGGACACAAGCGCCCGCTTCGTTTTCAGCGGGTGTCGGCCCCATTTCGGCCGCGCTTAACGCAGCCAAACGCTCTCGGGATCGTACTTGGTGTACACACTTTACCGACGCACCGGCCGCAGCATAAGATTTTCATTTGCATTGCGTGAATCGGCTGTTCCATGGAAGAGCGTCTATTTGCACGCGGACTCGTATCACCTCTCGATATCGCTCGAAGCAGTTGGAAAAATCCGCGAGGCAAACGCAGAGTCGAGATCCACTCGCGATTGTATTTTCCATCGGCAATGCCGCCGTACGCTGGTTCTCTTTAGTTAATTACTGGCATTTGCGGCGGTGTTGCAGGTGCAGTTGAACAGGCGATACGCGCGAAAGGAAATAGTGGAGTATCATGAATCTATTTTCACTGATAACTAGGCTTTGCTCCCCGAAGCACGAAACGCCTGTTTGGTTGAGTGGAAACCGAATATTAGGTTGATATTATTTTCGACGACGGAGGAACAGCTTTCAGTTTTAGAATGGTCTGATAACAAATCGTGTTTAATCGACATCGAAAAGAAAGATGGCATTTTGTTAGTTAATCTTTATTTAATTATCCGAACCTACTGACCTAATTTCCACCGCGCATGTATGTTTGTATGCATTATGTTTGTCCGCGAATTTCTCCGAAACTACTGGACCGATTTTGGTGAAACTAATTGCATTTAGCTTGGTTTCAATCAACTTGGGTCGTGGAGAAAGAATTATGAAAATCGGTTCAGTAGTTTCGAAGTTACACCAGGAAATCTGTTTCATTGTTTGAAGTCTATTTTAGCTGTTTCCATTAATAGGGTAAATCCGGGAGACGCGGTCGACCTAATATAAAATGGCTATTAAAAATAATATAGATATTACTTATTTTATCAGAACAAACCTAATATGTTCAGAATTTTATGCCGATTCAGAAAAACTGGTCGATATTTGCTTTAAGGGGGGAAGCCACTGTGACGGTCGAAAATAAAGGCTATTTTCAAGACATTCTTTTATAATGGAATGTAACTTTCTACGAAAAATCTTTATTACCAACTGAAAATGCATATATTTGACTAATATTTTATGCTCGCAGATTGACAAAATTTTCGGTTGTATGGCCACAGCATACGATAACGTTACGCTCTGCAAAAAAAAATTACAAAACGGATGCACGTGTAACTTTCCAACATTTGATCCGAATTGAAAAATTCGAACGGTTTCTTAAAGTATATTACAATAGCTTCAGTTGCACGTACCAGTTTTTTGATCGAATAATTCATTCAATAGTAACATTGAAAAAACATGTTGATTTTTTATACTATTTGGTCAAGATTTCTTCTCAAGTCCGCCATTTCTTCAAAAATGAATATTTTTTTAAATCCGTACGTGCAACTGAAGCTATTGTAATATACTTTAAGAAACCGTTCGAATTTTTCAATTCGGATCAAATGTTGGAAAGTTACACGTGCATCCGTTTTGTAATTTTTTTTTGCAGAGCCTAACGTTATCGTATGCTGTGGCCATACAACCGAAAATTTTGTCAATCTGCGAGCATAAAATATTAATCAAATATATGTATTTTCAGTTGGTAATAAAGATTTTTCGTAGAAAGTTACATTCCATTATAAAAGAATGTCTTGAAAATAGCCTTTATTTTCGACCGTCACAGTGGCTTCCCCCCTTAAGACAATATTTACTGTAAATCGGGTTGAAAAGTAAAGTCATGACATCTGACCACCTGTCCCGAGGTGCCGGGAGAAATGGTTTTCGTCGTTGGCAGAGACCACTCACATAATTATTCATGGAAAATTAACAAAGGATAAAGCAAAATTATTTATGAGTGAATACCACTACGGATTCATTGATATTTAATTTGTTTACGCTAAACGAGTAAAGAACACATCTTAGAAAAAGTGAATTACCTACTGGCGATTAGCAAGGCAAATGAATACAAAAGTGAATAAATAAACTAAATAAACAAAAATAGTAATAAAATAATAATAAAAAATAAAAAAATAAACAAAAATAATAAAAAAATCATAACTCGACCATCTCACCTTTCTGCAGCGAGATATGGTCTTCTCGTTAGCTTTGAGAGGAATAGTTAATATGACCAAATACTTTGACTGCATTGTCCCTCAATATTTCTACTATCTTATTATTCCAAACATTAAAGGAAAATAAATTTAGAAGTACATTTTAAATACGATTCCGTACAACCGCTGTTTGACAAAAGAGGTTAAATGTAACATCAATTTACCTTTTATAGCCTATAAATCCAGAAAAACACAGAAGGAAGCGAAATAACGCTATTCATTCAACTGTTTGGCTTCTAGAGAAGTAGTTGGTCTGCACTTTAATGCATTTTCACGTATAGACTCTGAAATATAGCGACACGACCAACTCTCCGGCCCGACCGCGTCTCCCGGATTTACCCTAAGGTGGTTTGTTAAAGCAATATTTAAATTATTATTTATATAAAGTTTAGACAGCGCTCAATTATTTAAAGAAGACAGTACGTTAGGGTGGAGCGAAAATATTTTTTTTATCAGATATAATATTGACGTAGCTGTCAAAGTATACAAGTTCTATGAAATTTTCCACTTTTTATGAAAATTTTATTTAGAATAAAGTACCATTTCTGTGATCTCTCTCGTAACTTTGGTTGTACTTCTCTGATTAACTGTTTAAACTGAAGAGTCTTTAGGTCCTCGATGGAGTCAATTTTCATATCCAGCTGTTACACACACTTTTTCTAACTTTCAACTATTTCTGTCACTAATTATTCAAACCCGCGTCGTTCTTATGCGTAGCTACGTACGCGATGCATGGAACAGACGAAACTGCGAACTCAATTTTCCCGCGAAATTCTGTTGTGTGTCCTACCCGTTTCGCACATTATTATACACGATACATACTAATTGCATGCAAAATTCCAGCCATGCCCATGACTCGAAGCTCGCGCATTCGCCGTAAGATCTGTCGTGCACTTTCCACCTATTCAACCGGCATTGAATCAACGACCCCTCTCAGAGTGCCCTGGAACCTCTTAGGAACTTCGAACAATTGTGAGTCAGCTTAGACTCTCTTAACAAACTTTAATGGTTCTAACTCAACTTGGGCCACCTTAATCAGCTGGAATAATACTATGCCAATTAGAGTCCCGCAGTAGAATACCTCTACAAAAGAAATATCAAATATGAAACAGACAGGAATATGACCTTCGATGATAAAGCTGTCTAATAGACAGAAGCCTCCCTAGTCTACCTGAAATAAAGTTGGCATTACCCGCAAAGTGTTATCGAATTACCACGATGATATGAGAACATTAGCCTCGAACCATATTTTTCTTTTCTTCCGCTGCCTCGAGTTTCGAATTTTGGCTTCTGCAGTGTTCGACTTATCAAGGAACGAAGTCACAAGACACCTCAACATCTCGATTCCCTGCGAGGGGCCCGTTCCACTGGAAGCCGCGCGAGCCTGCCGGAGCGCCGCTAACAAAGCAACAACGTATTACACCTCGACGAAAAAGTTGCGTGAGAGATGAGGGCACTTTGTAGGAGGACTCGAAAACAAGGAGCACTGGTTTCGCGTATGGAGGGGCTCGAGGTGCAAGATGACCGTAGCGAAATGAAAAATGTCCCTAGCGCCGGTATCGCCGTGAATCACGCTGAAATTTGTCCAGCAGGACGGAGCGTCTGCTTTCAAAGGAGGAAGCCCGGAGTTGCGAGGAAGATGTAGTCCACGTGTAGGGCCGTGTACGTGTCTCTTCGTAAGCAGGACGACGACGCGAGGGTGTTCTCAGCCGTGCCAAAAATGTACGTGCGATACGTACGTACGTGGATAGGAGAGGCTCGCGTTGCAGCATGTACGTGACCTGCAATTGGCCAGCAAGAAAAATGGCACTGTCATACGGCACAGCTGATCATATTACCGAGACACTCTTCGCTATAATTTCGAGAAGAAAGAAGAGGCTTTAGCGCTCTAAAATATGGACTATCTGCGTGCCACGAACCATACCGCCGGATATGTATCACGCCGTTGACAAGAATGGAATCCGCGCGGTCTATCTCAAGAAATTTGCACACCTCTTACTAACGTTGGGTAAGTCACCTGACTTCGGCGACACACCTATTCTTTCGACCAACTTTGACACACCTGGGTGGAACACACCCGGAGCAATTTTTGAACGACTGTCATTCTCATCTGAAGAATGCAATTGTTATGAAAAAAATCGTTGTGCAATTTCAAGATCCCTAGAATGCATTCCAATAGTTTTTGGACTGAAATTATATCACGGTTTTTGGAAAAAAATTCTAGATTACCATATGTCGAGAAGAAACGAAGAAAATCTTGAAAAAATTGTAACTTTTACAAATTTCAATATTAGAAGGTAAAAATCTACAGAGTTGTTGTTCAGATATAATATTTTGAGGATAAAAATTGTTTGTAACGAAGGGTTAAAATACTTGTAATTTAGAGGAATCAAAACACTAATTATTACATCGTGCGCCGCCGTTGATACTTTTTTATTTATAACAAACAATTTGCTTGCAAGTGAAGGGTAAGGGGGTAACAGGGATTGCCACAAAACAGCTTTATTGAGAAAATTAAGTTTTAATACTTTAGTCCACCAGTAAGGAAACAAAGTTTAATGAATTTAATTTTCTTATATAATCGTCTTAAATAATTTCTTGTTTTACCTTGACGACAGAAGCTTATGCTTGGAGATAGAAATGGGACATTTCGCATTTTGTTCCAGTGCAGAGTAGACATTTTCTATTTTTAACAAGTATACCAAATCATTAACGCTACCTTACGGGGGTATTTGAACTTTAGAACCCTTTGTGATTCGACAGTTTTGTAGTCCCAGTAGCCACAAACAAAATATGCTGACAAACACAAAATTACGAAAAATGGACATTTCCAATTATCCCGTTACCCTTCAAGTAATTTAAATTAGTTTGAAACTAAAAGTTGTATAGACTAATTGGCAGATAGATGATACCAGAAAATCTAATAAGGCTTTCTTTCGTCGCTTCTCAAATGAAATCTGATAGTATAAAATAAAAACTCCTCTTATAGAATCCCAGAAATTTTGACGTTAATTATAACGGTGGATGATATATTTATTACAAACTACCTTAGCTGTCAAAATTCCCGACTTCCCACGGTCGTCGACCACATAGTTTATTTACAGCGCCATTTATGAAATCATCGAAATTAATAAACTCGTATAAAACGAGAACCGCACGACGCGAAACGTTTCGACGAGATGGTACTCGCCAATTAAAAAATCCGTCGGGTATCAAAATCGCCGTTTGACGGCCGACAACAGGGTTGAAAATTTTTAATGAGGCCCCGGCGCGTCCGAACGCGGGCGAAACGATGAATTTAACGAAACGTTCGCTTCCCCTCGCTAACTACGGCGATTATTCCCTGTTTGTCATCGAGAAGCCGTCCAGCTCGTTTGCCAGCCGGCTCGCCATTCCTCGCTGATAATTAATTCATAATCCCGGATTCTCAAGGAGTTGGCAGAGATAATCGTGCTCGGCTGGAAGAAGAGCCTGTCAACGTTAATTCTTCCTGGCGGGCAGATCGTTTGTGTCTTCGTTATTCCCCATGATAAAGTGCGAGTCTCCCAGAGACGACTCTCCAGCTCGGTTTTACCAGTGATTTACGATCTCCCGCCGCGGCCCGGCGTATTCATATAACCTTCTACCCGCTAATATCCCATACGCTCGCTTCGAATCCGACTCCGGCCGTAAGAATGCAAATGCAGCGTCCCCCGATGACGAGCGCCACCGATCCCCGTCGATACTCATCAGCGGGAGCAGACGCGGCTTATCCGCGGCGGCGCGTCAAGCAGCGATCGATCGAAGGAGCAACAACACGACACGAGGAGGAAATTAAACCGTGATCTCCTTTGAGAGCTCCTCCCTTGTTAGCTAAGAAGCGACGGGTTGCTGGAGCGCCCAACCCGGTTCGAAACGCGGGGGAACGCGATCCCCGCGCGCAACTATCGGCAAAGACATTCACCAACGAAAGGGTCCAGCCCTTTCCGCCAGTCCCCTCCCGCCCCGCGTTTTCCCGCCTCTTTCTCGCCGTAGTCCCGTGGCAGTTTCCGTCGACTGCCGTGCGATTGCAAAACTATTTCCACCCGTTCCACGATGATTCTCGTATTTCCCGTGCGCCGTTCCTCTCCGCGGCGCCGATGTATCTCATCATTCCGCCGCCATCGCCGCCGCCCCGCCGACACTTGCCGCGGCACCATGGTCCGTACCAATTTTCCCCGCACGCAGTATCACGTTTTCATTCTCATTTCTGCCTCCGTGTCAAGCATACCGACGCGAAGACTGCTTTTCCTCAGCCAACCGCCCCCGCTCTTCACCCGGCCCTACTCACGTAGCTCGCGCCCCTTCCGCCGCGCTTGGCTTCACCGGGGGGTTTACTTGCCCCACAATAGAAGCAACCGCGTTATTTATACATTCCGCGCCATATGGGCCCATACGCGGCCGGAACGGGAACGGCGACGAGGAGGCGACGGGGGCGCGCGCGCTTGACCCTTTGAAGATACAAACCTCAGACACGTCAGACAAATAGTTCGCTGGGAAGGGCCGTCGGGCCTCCCCTAGACCTATGAACTCGGAGCACAATATCGTCACGACCCCTTCTCAACCTTTTTTCTCCTCGCCCTCCCCCCCCCCCCCCCCCCCCCCCCAGCACTCCGAGGAATGACAGCCGTTTAAGTTGTGACAGAGGCGCCACGTTCCTGCCCTTTGTGCGACAGTCTCACAACAGTCCCAGCTCGTGCCACGGGCCTATTGTGACCGCGGTAATGAGGGGACAAAAAATTGAACAAGATCCAGTCGCACGGCTATTCTGCCCGCGTTTACGCTTCGCCCAGCTGCGCGGGGGATGATTTACATACGTGGCTGACGAAGCTTCGACCGTCGTGTTTCGCGACGGGCATTATTTTCGCGGGGAGCATATTTGCCACCGCCGTTGTTCGAGTATTTTAAAGGAGAAGGAAAGGCGCGAGGGAAGGATCGTGAAAAAAATTTGTTTGAGGTAGAAAGCAGCCGGGTAGGTATTTACTAATTTGTTTCAAAAGCAGCTGTGTTATTGAAAGAAAAGCGTTTTGGGGAATGATGCGAAGAGCTTCAATCTGCAATTATTGAAAGAGTAGTTTTGCTGTGTTTTGGGATTATTGTTAGTGTTTGTTATGTGTAGATTTCTATGGCACGATGAGCAAGATTGTGAGAGGACAGTACTAATGCTTATTAAGGGATGTCCATACTTTGGCGGACGAAAAATTGTGCGAAATTTGGGAATTTTTTAAAACGAAACCTTTGAATATATTTACTTTCAGCTTTGTGGCTTTATTTGTCAATCTTTAGAGAATACGGAAAAAAAAATTTATGCGAAAATAGTGGTTATATCCGGAGTTACAGTGCTTCAAATAGAGCGCGTTACAAAAATCATATGCGCATGGTTAGCGTAAAATCAGCCGTTGTAGTTGTCTGAAATGGAAAATTTAAAAATTTTTGTAATCTGTATGAGTGGGGCTATCGTCTGAACTAGATTAAATGAGAAACACTGAAAAGTAAAAAAAATGGCAGCGTCTAAAAACAGACATCGAGTTCTGCAAAAAATTCGCTGGTTTTTTAAGGGGTAACACCACTGTAAATTTTTCGGAAAATTGATTTTTTTTTTACTTGCTTAAAAGATGGTTTGAACCTTTTAGAATATGGGGCAAAAACTGTATTACTTGAAACAAATTTGTTTCCTTGAAATTTCGAGCTCTTCCCCAAGCGCATCGGACTGCTTTGAAACGACTACCGGCGTTAAGGGGTAACACCACTGTAAATTTTTCGGAAAATTAATTTTTTTTTATTTGCTTAAAAGATGCTTTGAACCTTTTAGAATATGGGGCAAAAACTGTATTACTTGAAACAAATTTGTTTCCTTGAAATTTCGAGCTCTTCCCTAAGCGCATCGGACTGCTTCGAAACGACTACTGGCGTTAAACGCGTTTTTCTCGAAACACGATTTTTCAACACGGCACGCAGCATAACTCCAACAATTTTCATTCTTTTCATTCGAACTTTTAACAATATCTTTAAAATAACATTTTCAAGAGAAATACGTACGGGATTTTCGATAAGTTAATTTAAACATTACTTATTAACAAACGATTGCCCTCTTTTTATAGAAAATTGAACGTTTTTCATTCAAATGCTCACCAATCACACAAAAATCAATATTTTTAAAATCCCCTACGTATTTCTCTAGCTATAAACATGTAGATTTAAGTCATATTTTTTTTTTTAAATTCAAATTTGTACCAGCTACACTGCGTGCCGCAGAGCGCTAAAACTTCAACATGCCTCACGAGAATAGCTTCAGTGCCGCCATTTTGTAATATTTCTCAATAACTTTTTTTTTTTAATAACAAAATATGTGCTTAATAACTTCATCCAGTATAGTTATTCTATTACCTTTCCTTCCATCCAAGAAAAATTGCCAAAAAAACGCTATTTTTCAAGCTGTTACAGTGGTGTTACCCCTTAACTCGCAAAAATCTAATTTTGCAAAAACCGACTTAGTTTTAGCAACAACGAGAATGGGACATCTAATGAAGATATATATCAAGTTTGAAGTAAATCGGGTGATTGGTTTTTGAGATATCATGCTAACCAATTCGAAAAACACCGTTTTGAGAAAAACCGCGTTTAAAATCTTAGGTACGGTTCTTTTTTAATTAAATTTGTTTTAAAATGTTGTCCAAATATGCACAAATATAGGCATAAAGTTTTCAATAAATATAATTGGGGGGTTTCTCTTAAAAAAAAATCGCAAATATCGCGCTCCATTTCAGGTCGTCAAAATAGGGAAACCCCTTAAATTTTTTTTATAATATTTATCCGACTCTTAATATGAATGGCAGTATTTATACTGTTGTCAGCGCGGAGGTGCTAAATGATTTATGGATCAGTTTAATTAATCTGCAGTTTCATGACACATGGTTAGAAAATAATCTATGGATTTCCAGCGGCGCGTCGCTCGTAAGGAATTTCACGACCATTATTCACGAGGACCAGAAATTCTGCGGTATCACGGAATATCTAGAAAAAAAACCCGAGGTTCAGACAATATACTTGAGGCTTATACGGCTTACTCTTCGTTTAAAAAAAAGATGCTGACTCTTTTAGACTTTGTACAGGAGCCATGGTCGTGTAAAAAATGGAGGAGTTTAAGGGCTGGGTACCCATGGGAACCAGACTGGTGCAAGGTTATCCCGAAAATCCCTAGTATGGTAGTCAAGGAGCTGAAAAGTTTAGGTGCTCGCGCAGTGTTCTTTTTGAGGAAATATCGTTCTATGCTGCTTGTTCGCGTGCACCGTAAAATATTCCGGCTGAGTAATATTTCTATTTATTGGCAATAACTTAACTATTCGCAAAGAATATCTATTTAGGAAAACTATAATTCTTTTAAAAGCAGTCTCGATAATATTGAAATAAAAATATTTCTCTGTTATCAAAAGTATCTTTGCAAGTCAAGTAACTCCTGTCCCTATTAATTTTTCATAGAATGTGATGTAATGGAAATATTTAGACGTATAATTCCGAGTGTCCAATCCATTTATAGAAGACGCGAGACAATATTCATTAATTTACAAACTCGAGAAAATTGAGCTACGTGACATCACCCACATAAACTTCCATGCCACTGATAACCACGGTAATCGATATCGGTCAATGGATGGCGGACCAACGGAAACGTTTAGGCAAAATTTTAATCAAACGCCAATATCGTTGTCACGACTATCGACGTGAAAATAGCTCGAGATCTGCGGATAGCATCTATCACATACGCAACTACGTTCGCCCACGAAGTTTAACCAAACTTCGTTTGTAAAATCCTGCTGCAGAGCAGAGTATTGAATTAGGCGAACGAAACAATAAACAGTTCAACCATCCCTGCCCCGCCCTTATTTAATTTAATTTCTCAAACAGAACACCACTTATCGCATAAAAACGAATCCATTTAAGTTAAACGAAATTTCTCCACGCGTGCGGGCTTCTCCCATTGCAGAAAAAGAAGCACGGAAACGGGTATTAAGTTTGCCTTTTAATTTTAATTAGCAGCAGCCCGGAACTGCGCATTACGTTTAACTCGCCTTAATAACGCTGCAACTTATTCCATCCGTCGCTAATTCGGGCCGCTATATTATCTGTCTCCTAAATAGCCCGGGCCAAATAAACATAATGCCTCCTAATGGACTAAATCCACGCGGAGAGACGTAACTAGGGAAGACAAACGCTGAGCCTTCTTCTTCTCCGCTTTAAAAGTGTGACCAAGTGCCGGGTTCCGCGGCAAACGAGTGCTTTGTTTACGACTACCCAGCATTACCTCGCCCCGAATAAATTCCTTGAAAGCAATAAGTCACTGGTGGGTATTTAATCGTGCTTAATCAGTCGCAATTACACATTTACCACAACGCCAAGAAATGAGGGGCACGGGTGTCAGCAGCTTTCTTATACCCTATTTCTCTGAGAACTAGAAAAGTTTCTAATAAAATGAGAAAGCTATTGGGTCGAGAAAGACCCGGGGCCCGCAGCGAGGTTAACCGCTACGAAGTGCACGTGACCAAACAGAAGTTTTTCCTCGATTCGCGACCGCTGGAGGTTAATAAAGTTAGGAAATATGTGCTCTACCCGAAATTAGAACGTGAGCAGGTAGTTCAGTGTCAGAGAGCCGAGAGAAACTTAGATGGACTAACAAGGGAAGATCCCCAACCCGGAAATTCAAAGAATTATAAAACTTTGGGGGATATGTGGGGGATATATAGACATGAATTACGCAATTTTTTTTGCTGCCTAAATTCACTCCAAGGCACAGTGCGTTGATACAAGGACAAAAATTGAAAAATCAAATATTTTGCAGGGTGATAAATATCATTTATATTTACAT
The DNA here is from genome assembly GCA_946251845.1 of Andrena fulva. Lineage (NCBI taxonomy): Eukaryota > Metazoa > Arthropoda > Insecta > Hymenoptera > Andrenidae > Andrena > Andrena fulva. Next base: position 49,575,412 of record OX276329.1, on the reverse strand, counting down.
CAAAATATTCAGGAATCGAGTTCGGTTATGGTGGCTAGGTTACCGTAGTTGTTTACGATGTTATTTACCATCTCAACCTGGAATCTAAGGACTTCATGCGTCACTCGAAATTCATACGCGGTAGAGTTACTTTCTTTTTTTTTATTTAGACCTTCAGAATATTTATTATTCTTGGCTCACTTTATTAACCATGGATTCCAGTATTATGGGTATGTGTGCTTCAAAATTATTGTTTAGGCTGATGGCCTTACTGATCATTAGAAAACTTCTTAGTCCCGAGAATGAAAATTTTATATCAACCGACTTTTTAGAAATACGTAACAAAACGTATTCGTGATTTTTTTATATTTGGTTCCCCTAACTTTAAACTTTATGAAAATAACGCACTTTTCTGCTACTACTTGCAATTATTTGAGAAATAAATTTTTTAGGAAGAAGTGTGCACATCAAGAATTCTAATGTCTGTGAAATTATTATTATTATTAAACTATTATTAAACTAAATTAACAGATATTACTATTAAAAGTTTATAATAACAATACATTACGTTAACGTATTTAGAGTCTGCTTGTGTTTTAGTCTAAATAAGCTTATATATTTAAAATATATGTATTTTATGAAAAAATTCTAACTTCAAATGCACGTGATAAAAATAATTTGATAAAAAAATTTTTGAACAAAAGTTAGTCAGTATTCAGTTGACAACAAATTGCAAAAGTAAATATTGATAAAAAACCTTTTATTCAATAAAAAATCGAGATCACCTCAATTTTTCTTAAGGCGTTAGGCCACCTTGGACGGAGCAAAATTGCAGTCATTTTCGGCATTTTTTTTTAGGAAGATAATAAAATAAACAGAAAATTTAATATGAAGCCTGTTATTATACAACTCTCGCCGGAAAAAAATCGTATTTTGTTTCTTACAAAATGGCGGCGGTAGAGCCGTGATACGCAAGATCTTGTGGAGCGACATTTTCCACGGTGTTCAATCTCACGGCTATACCGTTTGACTTAGAACAAAAAACCAAAAAGCTTTATTTTCTGCATGCCTAAAACTATGGCAACTGTATATTTGTTTCAACACCAATCGATGCATCTATACATTCTGGTTAAAAAAGTATTGGGGTATATAGGTCGGAAAATGATTAGTTCAGAAGTTATGATTTTTGTCCCGACTTCCCATTGATTCAACGCACTGTGCAAGGGGGTGAAATTGACCCCTGAATATTCGGCTATTTTCCGATTTTGTGTTATAACTCGCGAACTGTGAGTTACCAAATGATGGTCCTAATTAAACTAAGTAACTTTTATCTGAAAATTATTGCTTAAGGCACGGTTAGACATGTGCAATGCGTGCTACAGAACACCATTACAAGGGTCGATTTTTATGGTTCGGCGCGCAACCAGGTACTCGTGCAACGTGAAGCCGCGCACGCGAATGGTTGCGCGCATCGTCGAAGAATTTTGTGATATTTGTCTATAGCTTTTGTACTATAAAAGCTATCGAAACGAATTTTGTGCCAAAAAAAATAGGAAAAAATTATCCCCTTCTAATGATGTATAACTTAATATTTTTTACATTTATTTATTTATTCTTTTTTCAATTTTTTTAAGTTAATTGTTATAAAAAACAATGCGTGGAAATGATTCTTGCGTGATTACGTAGAGGAAGATATGCTAAAAATATTTCATTTGGTTAGAATTTGGGAGTCTTTGGGGCTTTAAAGATATCCTCTCTTAAAGTAGAGAATCCCGCAAATTTACCATACTGCATTCAGCATTATTTTTTTAATGGATTATTTACATTAATTACTAATAAAGGATGACATTTTATCGAACAAGACTGCTCTTTTATTTAAAAAAAAAACGATTTTGACTACTTACCTGATCCTCTACTATTCGACTTTCCTTATAACTTGGAAACAGAAAAGTTTTCTCAACATGCGACTTAAACCACTGAAAAGAGTATTAAATAAAGTACCAAATAAACAGCCCTTAATTTTTTTTTAAACAATTAACTTAAAAAAATTGAAAAAGGAATAAATAAATAAATGTAAAAAATATTAAGTTAGACATCATTAGAAGGGGATAATTTTTTCCTATTTTTTGGCGCAAATTTCGTTTCGATATCTTTCATAGTTCAAAACCTAAAATAGACAAATGTCACCAAATTCTTAATTTCAGACCACTCTGCGACGGGGCCCGAAATACGCATTAAGAAATGGAAAATACCCAAGTCCCACATTTCTCATCAGATCTTTGCGAAAACGATGCCAATCGGGTAGGGTAGAGTGGGGCTAAAAGTCCGGCGGGTAAAAAGTCCCGAATTGAATATCTCTATTCCTAAACAATGTATTGAGTTTCGCAGTACACTATGTAAAAGGCGAGAAGAAACGGAGGTGATCACAGAATCGCCAGTCGCTCCTGGACGGTCGTGCGAATTACACGACGCCTTCGTTATTTTATGCATCGAAAACTAAAAGAAATACGTCGCCTTTATTGTTTTATACGAAGTAAACCACAGTTTAAAAGCGTATCAGCGTATTAAAAAATTAAAATAAAAAAAATTAAAATAAGCTTTTATTAAAATGTACTAAAAAAAGAAAAATAATTTTGTTACCGGCCTAAATGACTGCCTGAAACGAATTCCCTCATATGACAAATAATAAGAGCGGGGGGGGGGGGGGGGGGTGAATATTGAAATGCAGTTTCAATATAAAATATTTATAATCCTTTACGTAGTTTAATACATTAGTTTTCGTATTCTGCTAGAGATCAGTCTAATTCGTTAATAGAATATGAATATAAAGACAGTAATACTATTTATATAAAAAGGGCATTTCAATATTTACGCCCCACTCTTTTATTTTTTGTCATATGAGGGAATGTGTTTAAGGCAGTCATTTAGGCCAGTAACAAAATTATTTTTTTTTAGTACTTTTTAACAAAGCTTGTTTTTAAAATTTTTTTATTTTAATTTATTTTATGCTTTTTGGTGTTCCAGAATTTTGATTACACAAACATTTTGTATTCCTTATGTAAAAGTAGTTCGATCTACATGACATTTGGTATGATTTTAATCGGGAGCACACCAGGAATCCATTGGTGTCATTTTAATATCGACACGATGAAGAATGAAGAATAACGAAATTCTTAATACGCTGAAATGAATATGTCACCCTCGACCGCGGGGAGCCGACCTCGAATCGCTGCGGTCGATCGAGGATTCATACCTGTTTCAGAAATAAAATAATTCTTTATACTATATCGTATCGATATGGAAGTGACACCGATGGATTCCTTATGTTTTTCCGACGAAAATCATACAAAATTTCATGTAAATGGGGCTACTTTAAACGAAGTTAAATGCAGATAATGAAAATAGATTTTTCATCTAATTTCCTTCATTATGCTCCGAATTACGTCGTTCTTGGTGTCAGTTTCATCGGCGAAACATAAAGAATCGATTGGCGCCGGTTTCGCAGAGATCTGAGGAGAAATGTGGAACTTGGATTTTGCCCACTTTTAATGGTATTCCAAACCCTTCGAGGGTCGAAAGACATAAAATTCGGTGCGGCCTCGCGGAGGGTTGACCGCGCCATGGGGTCTGCGCGGCTAGCATTCGCTTGCGCGTGATGGCATGCTTTTCACTTTCGACGAACATTTGCGCGGCTGGAATGCGCGTCCCGCCATAAAAACCGACCTTTTTTTAGGGTCTCAAGTGCAAATTCGGCCGCGCATTGCAGATGTGTGGACGTGATTTGCCGCTGCGCACGGTGTTCGGCGCGCAATGCGCGCTGTTGCACATGTTTAACCGTGCCTTTACAGTTCGCGAGTTATAACGCAAAATCTCACCCCTTAAAATTTCACCCCCGTGAATTTGAACAGCAAAAAAATATTCCGTAATACATACCTAAAGTTTCATAATTTCTTGAATTCCCTGGTTGGGGATCTTCCCTTGTGAGATCAACCCTGGCGACCTGACACGTGAATAATTAAATAGAACCGAATAAACTTGTGACGCGTTAAGTGCTATAGCGAAATTATTAGTTAATAGTGCGATCGCAAAGGAAGCAACTTACTTTCCGTCGAGTAGGGATTTAGATAAAAGCTCTCACCAACGGATGCAATATTCGTTATGTGGAATATAGCACTTAACCTACTTAACTTCATCTACCGCTCGGGGTCGTCGAAGTCGATTAATAGGCTCCCGGTAGGTAAAGTGTTAAGAAGGTTCTTCGGCTCAATAATCCGGGTTCTCCAAGCTTCGTCCCTAGTAGCATTTTCGGTTGGCATACAGTTGGGCCACGCACATAATATTAGTTGGCCAACAGTTAGATTTGGCACTTTTTTTTCAGGTTGGGCCAACAACAGATGGCCAAGGTAGGCTTTCCTACTGTTGCCCAACCATTTATAAGGCCTACCGTACTATATGTAATAGTAATCCAACGGTAAGCAAACGGTTGGATTTTAAATTATACTTATTATTTATAGGTAGGGATGAATCGATACAAGTAAATACAAGTAAAGTATCGATACTTTCGCTTCGATACCAAGTAATTTTAGCATCGATACCTAGGGTTGCGATACCAAGTAGGTATCGATTAAAAGTACTCGTATCGAATGGGGCGAGTATCGATATTCTACATGAAAGATGAAAGCAAACATAGACACAATTGGCCCAAAAATATTGTTCGAACTACTCCAGATGCACGATACAGAGCATGATGTAAGGATTTACAGCATGATGTACCTACGATACATGCTACTTCTTTGCCAAATAGATGAGGAATCGAGCCCATCATCCTCTTACGTGTAATGTTTTATCAAGCAAAATTCATTTTAGCAAACTAAATAATAACTTGTGAAATTGTCACCATTGTCACTAGGCATAACTCAGTGGTTCTTCGACATAGGGGGACCCGACATGCAACATTGCCAAATTTCCAAAGGGAAGCCGATTCTGGCCCTTAGTGTATATATATAGGGGAAGCCGGGGTATTGTGAGCCACTTTTTTTTATTGCTAAGAAACTGCTATAATATCAAGTGTTTCTTCAAATTTCAAAGCTGGATGTTGTAGTATGGACATTTACCTTTCTTTTAGTCACAATAACGGAATCGAATATTTGCAAATTAGATGATTTTCAGACTATTACAAAAAATTTGCATTTTCGTGAATCTGAAAAATCTGGGGGAATCGTGAGCCACTTTATAAATTGAATAAAAATGACAATGCTTGTTAGAAAATGTTTATTCATGTTTCTAAATGAAAAAATAATATTCAATTCATAAAAAAAAAAATGAACTTCGACCCCCATGGAGTTAGCAACCCTAGCCCCCCACCCCCTTGGCCAATTTATATTTATATTATATTTACCCCCAGTAAAATTTATATTGTGCTCAAATATTACATAAACAATCATAAAGAAACATCAAACACGTGAGGTTAGCTCTTTAAATGTCAAGAATCGAGTGGCTCACAATTCCCCGAACCATCATTTTTACAACATGGCCATAAATAAATAACACAATGCTAACATAATGCCAAATTACTATATTATTTCGAAAGCTTGGAGTCCCACGAGTATTATAAAAATAGTTACCTGCGTGGATTCACAGAAAAGAGTCACAATAATAGACCACAAACGAAGTGAAAATAATACATCGAGATCAGCCAATTTTGAATTGTTAACAGAACAAAGTAATGATGCGGGTGCGTACCGTGCGTGATCGTGGAAATATTAGGTTATCATAAGACAAGTAAATAACAGTTATTGGCAGCTCTTATTATTCACTAGGGAAAAAAATATGGCGCTGGCTCACGATTCCCCGTGGCTCACAATACCCCGGCTTCCCCTATATATACTCATTATGATTCGATACAAGTAGGTATCGATACTTTTGTGTCGATACCGAGTAAGTACCGATACTTTCATTCGATACAAGTAATGAGTAAAAGTATCGATACTTTGGTGGTATCGATTCATCCCCCCTATTTATAGGTAACGGGAAAATGTTAGAATTTCAACTGGCAAAATTAAAAAGTTAGGTGGACTCATTTTAAACTAGTTCTCTTCGTACATGCTGTGACCGTCTCCGGTTTGCGAGACGGTTACCGGTGGACGGAGAAGGAATCAGATGCCGGGTTCGTCAAATGAGTAATTCTATAGGGCGCGGAGACACCTCACAGTAGGGGTGTTCGATTCCGATTCGATTCTTCAGAAAATCGATTCTTTTGGTTAAAAGATCGATCTTTTGAATCGATTCTTTGGTATCCGATTTTCCCCAGAATCGATTCTTTGATGTATGAATCGACAACCGATTTTTTGCCCTCTGGCGGAATTAATTGCCACTAGTGAAAGGACCAATCAAACTGCTTGATGCGTAGGTTTTCCTGATCTTATACGTTTCCCGCCATTTACACACGATTCCCGCCAAATTTATATACGATTCTTATGTTCTGGATATTGGTTACAGTACGAAAGGATTTATCCTACATTAAGTATCATTGCAAAAAAATATCTACCAATCATGGCAACATCTGTGCCATCAGAACGTGTATTTTCCAAAGCTGGAAATATTTTAACTGATGACAGAAATAGTTTATCACCTGAACATTTACATCAATTATTGTTTTTAAATTCCTTATCAATGAAAGAATGGCAATTACATGATGAATAAAATATTTAAAATGAATAGCAAAATATTTCTTCTATTCAATACAATGCCCTTCAACAACTATCCCAAATTGTTCCTTGTAAAAGTAATTTTTATAGCGATTCTTTCAAAATTATTCAAAATCGACTTCTTTGTATATGTACAATTTTGGAAAAAGTTTTATGGCGGTTCTTTTCGCCTCGATTCTTCTCCAGAATCGATTCTTTGGTTCCGATATTTTAGAAGGATCGATTCTTATAATCCGATTTTGAATCGATTCAAGAATCGATTCTTTGAGGTGAATCGAACACCCCTACCTCACAGGCAAGGGTAGGAGGGCGCAAGATTGCTCTCCTCGGCCTATTTCGGAAAGATGTTGGTTTTCGGCACAGCGTGACGATGGTCGACGCGTGCACACCTTCACGAAGTTAAAAAGAGCGTCTCGGGTGTTAGGTCCGGCAGTGTGACCCACTAATACGTACGGTACGAGAGCTATCAGTTTCGATCGCCGCGGCCTTAAATCGGGAGGCCGTACATCTGCGCTCGCGAGAGAGTTCGCGGCTTCGCGGCCGCCTAGCGGCCGCGGCGCGAACTCGGCTTATCGGCTCGGCGCGTGACGTGACTTCGTCACAATGCTCTAAGATCCAGTATTGCCGTAGGGCATTATTAGTTGGCCCAGAATTGGTTATTCGTAGACAAATCACCGGAAGATGAGTGCAATATTAAACAGTTGGCCCAATAGATGGGGTTTGTAGGCGAAACTACTAACCACCTCCCAATTGTTTCCCAACCGTAGTCAAATTGTCGGGATGCAAATGCAACATTCAACGGTTGGGCCCTGTAAAGAAGGTTTGTAGGCGAAACTACTAACCACCTCCCAACTGATTCCCAAGTGTTGGCTACCGTTGGCCAACAAAAATGCTACTAGGGGTATGGCTTCAAAGACATTCGATCGACACTGGCGGATACCCGAAGAAATATTAAACAGAAGCGATGGCACAAATTATACGAGAATACATGGGGCAGAACGGAAATGGAGGAGGCACACTTAAATCCCAGATGCACAGAGGCCACCCGCGCCGCGTCGTTGTTTCGCTCTTCGATTTATAAAGCGCGGAAGGGGTTGCGATCGCGATCGAGCCCTGGCCCAACATAAATACGCGACTTCATTGTTTATTTGCCAGCGCCGGCGGGGGAACAAGAAGATTTCTGCCGCCCGGCAAGGGCACCCCCGGATGGAGACGAAGGGTGGCTGGTGGTTGCTTCGAAAGGACGATTTCTCTTCCTGCGCGACGTATCGCGCTCGGCCACGCCCCCCACCCGCACGGGGATCTATTTCTATATCGGGAAAAAGTTCTCTAGGAATAGTGAACAGGAGCGAAGAGAGATTCAATGATCGCGCGCGTGTGTGCACGTGCTCGTGCATGTGCGCCCGAACATGCGAGAAGGGAGGCGGCCCCGCATTGTGGGAGGAAGAAGAAGGTAGATAAAGGGCGAGGGGAGAAAGAGGAGAAAGGGAACACCGGCGTGTTTACTGACGGCCACGTAGCGCACCCCCTTTTTTTCTATCGCCGATGTTTTCAACCCCCTCGCCGCCCCCACTGTGCCCGGCCCCACTTTCTCTGTTCTCCCCTCTGCCGCCCTCGTCGTTCAAAGCCTGCTTTCCACCAGGGATTTTCGGGGATTTTGTCCGCCGCCGGAAACGGAAGGGGAGACGATCCGTTAAATCGAATTCGGCTAATATACGATGGCCTGCTATCAAACCAAGGAGTGCTTCGTTCTGAGGAATTCGTCGCCCGAACGTCAACATCGTTTGCCTCCCCCTATCATCGGCGACAGTGTAGATCCAGGGGAGGAATTGCGCTCTCGTTTTTCACAGATCGTTTAACTCGTGCGTAATCTTCCCCCCATTTTGTCGTCCTGATTCTTCCTTTTGTCTTTATCGAGTTACTACTTTGTACTCTCCACACGCTACTAAGTTGCCCGGAGGAGTCTCGATACGCGATTGAGAAGGGAACAGGGCCGGCTGGATTGCGGAAGGGAACAAAGTTTCTGCAGAAGACGGAGGGATGAAAAATACGATTACTCGTTCCCTGCTTCAACGTCCACGTTTGTCACTGAGGAATATAGGCTAAGTGCGCCTAATACATATCAACTAGTACCTAATATCGCCACTCGTAATATCTCCTGAAGTAAGTGCTGACAGGTGTTGGCAATTAACTGACAATAAGTTAGTAGTTAAGCGTGTGTAATACTAAAGAATAATTATTTTCTTGTCCTACAATTTCGATGGTGATATGTGACTTTCAATAAAGTCATACAAACTCTGTGATGATCCTGTAGAATTGTTCAAATCAATTGTGAAGAAAAAGATAATCACAGAGTTTGTACGATTTTATTTATCACATATCACCATCGAAATTATAGTGTAAGAAAATAATTATTTTTTAGTTTCTAGTGCATTTTTAGTAAAACCGTTTAACATAAAAGTGTTTTTGTTGTCCAGTTTTTAGGGTTTGTGACATTTTTTTATACATTGTTTTTCATTTCTTCTTTTTTCAGTTTTGACTTTTTTTTATAAAAAATTGTAAAGTCATCACACTCACGCGCGGATAAAAAGTTTCAAGACAATTGGACTGGTGGAAATGGGTGAAAATTATAGTTGCCAGATGTGAACCATACACCAAACAAATACCAAACATACACAGGCTCGAAGCTAAGTAAAAATCATTTAAAAAGCCTACGAATGCACGAACGACATAAATAATAATATAAATATTTGGAATTTGTATTTCTTTAGTTTATTTAAACATAATCCCAATAAAAAGAAGCTTGGCAAACGGCCTCCAATATATTCATCTGGTTAAAACTAATAAATACACATATAAATATAACTTCAAAATCTCATAAAATACACGAATTAATCAATATTCATCACGAATCTTTAGATTTTGGTATTTCTTTTTTATGAGAGACTAATTAGAAAGAAAAAGGAGAGGAAATTAGGCGCACTTGCCCTACTATACACCCCGACGATTACCTCGCAAGTAGTAGCAATCGAAAGCAGCTGCCAAACACTCGTCGATATATTAAATAAATAGTTTCTTCGAGCAACAACACATCTGACTGTCTACACAGCGAGTCCTGCGCTGTCGTAAAAGCCGAGGGTAATGAGGCTACCGCTCGTAAAGTATCCTCGGAGCGCGTCGGGCCGCGTAAAATCCTGCCTGTAATGCAGAATCGAATGACAGGTACGTATGTCTGTCACAATCTCGGTTGAATTATTCCCGCGTCCGCCTGGAGAGCCGTCGCGCATTAAACTCCGCCCTTAGCGGATCGGAAATCCGGTGTAGCTGGGTCGGAAGAGGGTTGAGCCGTCCGCCAGGCGCATTTATCCGCAGCCCTCCCCGAGCCGGATACCGGAATATTTTCAACGGCGATAAACAACCATTCGTCTACCCCCCCGGTTCAGGGGCCAGTCACCGTTTCTTTCTCCACTCGTTCCCGAGGCAAAGGGACGCTGGCGCGCACGCTATCTCCCTTCCACCCGCGGTGCACGTAACACGAAACGATCTGATGAATGTTCCGCAGGGCAAAAACGGTTCCACTGGTCGGAGATACGTCGCGGTTCTTCCTGAAAGAATATTAAGCACACCTCCGGCGCGCTCGTCGACGTTGGGAGTTCTCGAAAATTCTCGATCGATCAGCCTCCTGGTGCCAGGGAGCGCCTGAACCGCGGCTCTGAGCCCCGAGCCAGAGGGGACGAGGGGGAAAAAACGTAGACAGACAGATAAATCTCTGATGCCGTACGCGGTAAATGAGCCGACAGACAAGTGGAATAGAAAGGGGACGCGGCGCAAGTTGAAATACAGTGTAAACAGGTAAAAAACGAAAGCTTCGGTAGCGTTGGAGATAGAAGCTGGAGGAGCCATAGTGCTGAGCAGGAAAAGGGTGGTTCGAACTGTCCGTTGGGTCTGGTAGTCAAATTTTCGTCACATTTCGATAAGCCTAATCATGATTAGGTGGTCACCCACCAAACAATATAATTCTGAATTATATGAAAATTAAATGCAAGGGTGGAGTGTGTTGGTGTTTAAATCCTGCAAAGCTTAAGACTTCCTAGAACTGGTATTTGCAGCGAGTTACAGATTTGTACCAAGGTAGTATCCCATTAGAGCAAACACTTTCCTCATCAATTCTCCTTTTAGAAACACTACACTTCATCAACGGAGACTACAGAAGCCCATGTTCATCGAAGACACGTTCGCCCATAAATCCAGCGACACCCTGTTTAATAAATCTACGACCTACCGGAGGGGTCGGAGAAGCGTTTGAAGCTAACGAAACGTTGGAACACGAAACAGGTAGCAAGGACCAGGTTGGCCGAGCACGCATAACACCGGGCTTAAGGATCGACGGTGAAGCAAACGAAAAAATATCGCCGGCCGGTATTTTTATGAATCGCTTAAATCACGAGAAACGACGGCGTGTATCGTGGAGTCGCGGAAAAGATGAGAAGAACGGCGGAAGGAGATCGTATTTCTGGGCTGATCTGGGATTATGGCGCGAGGAGAGGAGATATACGTTACGCGATTCCTCGGGTCCAGAATCTTCCCAGGGAGGCGCGAGGAAACGCGAGGAAGCCAAATGCTCGGCCCCTTGAGCGATACCGGCTAGGTTCCCACGACAACTTCCATTCCCCTTCTTCGGGGGCGGCGATGCGACGAGAGACCTGTTTTTGCGATAATACAGCAGGATCGTCGAACGTCGACGTATTATGACGTATGAAGCGCGCGCGCGCGCGCGTAAATTCGAGCCGGATGATCGACGATCCGTTCCGCCGCGACCGCGGTGGTAGAGAAGAACGTGCAAGTTTTTTTTTAGAGCGCGCGATTCCGAGCCAGATATGAGCGCTTTTTTCGCCCGGGGCCGGGGAAGTTTCCGATTTAAATTCAACTTCGGTGCCGACCTCCTTAAAATTCCACGGCTCTTGGACACCAACTTCTCCTCGCCGCGGAGGCCAATGAAACGGGAAAAAGCGATGGAGGAGCCTCAGGAATAAGCAGCGTATTGCTTATGCTTTATTTAGGTCGCTGCTGCGTGTTCCTTTTCGGATCCTTTGAGGAGATGCAGCCGACGGGATGAATTTACAGGTTTGGAAGCTTGCGAGCGAATGGTGGTAAATTGTTAGTTGAACAGGAGTCTCTTAGATACACCACTTGCTGCGCAGATAAAAATTGATTGTAGGTTAATTTGATTTGCTTCGATGGGGTGCTACTTTTCGATTATATTCTATGGCATTGATTTTGGTTACAGGTGCAGGTGGATAATAAATATGTGACGAACTAACAGGGAAATAGTTGAAGTTTATAAATTACAACTACTTAGGAATAGTTCAATTACTTAGGGAAAATAGGTTTCATATTTCAAGTTCAAGTATTTCGGACTTCATATTGTAATGGAAAATCAACGAACCAATATTAAACTGTGTAAATAAAGTATTTATTCGCTAAGAGCTCGCGGCTCGGGACCGGCGGTGAGCATTTAACGTAGAGGGCGCACGGTTCCGAGCGAGACACAGTGTCAACGTGTCTCTCTCGTACCGTTCCTCGCTCGCTCTCATTGTCAGTCCCTCTGACTCTCTCTCGCCTTTTCGGGACAGGAGTGAGCCAGGATAGCGCCGAGCTCTTAACGTGAAGGTCAAAGCGAAGGTTCTTAGCGAATAAATACTGCATAGAAATACGTATATTACTTTTATTTATCTGAATTGAAAGAGTTTCGTTCAGTAGTATTTTACTTCGTAAATTTATAAGCCCAACGCTTCTGTTGGTCTCAGTAGCCACTAAATTAATGACGTATAATCCAACGTTGATTCTGCAAATCAATTAGTTAACTCTTTCAGCTCCAAACTCCCATTGCACGCACCGCAGTTACAACTTGCACGTTGCTCTCGTACATATATTTCTTTCGTCGCATTTACAATTCGCTTGGACAATTACTTCCGCACTATCCCTCGCGCAGGAAGAGCAAGAACTCGCTCCGTGAATCATGTAATATAGACAGGTCTTAGAATAAGAGATGTACCACTTGTCACGTAGCGCGCAGCAAAAAGCCAAGTTGCTACCTAGGGACGAAAGTCTGTTCCATCTTGGAGATCATAGCGAATGGGGAAGAAGGCAAGCCACGAGTTTTATGAATATATTACGAGTTTCAGTGTACGCCTTAGATCTCCCAGCCATCCAAAATCTGCACACGGCTGCCATAACACCGAAACCCTGAAGGATGCCTGTGCCCGGAGACGACAGAGACACGCGTCGGAGGAAACTGAAAAGTTCTATTAAAAATTGCAAGGTCGGAAACACGAGACAACGATCGATCTTTCGGAAACAGTAATCGGGGAACAGGAGTTGTTGACCACTGCCCTATGCCTCTCTGCTTGGTTTAACCGGTTAACTGGTCCTTTTCATTATTCGGGCCCAAACTGGTACCATCGAATAATTAAGTGAATCACACAAAATTTGGTATACAGGGGTTTTTTGAGTCGCTGAACCGATTCCGGGGGTAATTTTTTTCATCTGACACCCCCAACCCCTAAAAAAATAGAATTTAGGGGTGAGTTTGTCAATTAGAAAACGATGTGCTTTATGCTATAAAAATAAGAAAACAAAGTGGGTTACTACGATGTGTGACATTTGCAACAACATCCCATTGTGTGTAATACCTTGTTTTAAAAATTATCATACTCACCAGAATCAAAATGAATGAAGAAAAATTAAAAAGATGAAAAAAATACTATAAGTATTGAAGAAAGTAAAAAAAAACAAAAGAAAAAAGTGGAGTGTAAAATCTTTCCGTAACCTCCTCGTCGGTAGACTCTGGGGTCGTGAAATTTTCACCAGCTAACTACGGGAGTAAGAGTTTACTTATGAAATAGAATACAGTACGAATAATTTATACAAATCCCAACAATTCGCTAGTCATTTTGGTTCGGCCATATTGAATTTTACAATTCCAATGCCAAATTCAGATTCAGCGACCCCAAAAACCATTACATACCAAGTTTCATTCAAATCGGTTGAAAACCAAAAAAGTTATTCCATTTGATCATATATGATACATTGACAGAATTGGCCAGATTTTTGTTTGATCATATATGATACATTGGCAGTTAACCGGTTAAGCTACTTTCTGCGACGATGGTGAAAGCTAGGTCCATGCTGCAGTCAAACATACGCGAGACAGTCTCGATACGAAACCTATACTTATTGGTATTTGTACTCAGGAAACATTGTATCCCTAGGATATTTGACAACGCAGCAAGCGAGAAGATGGAACGTAGAAAACAAATGAAAGGAAATGGAGAAAAAGCATTTGAATGGAAGTACATATACAGTTGTGGAGACAACTCTGAATTTAAATATTAGTAATTCTACTAAACATGTAGCTACTAATGTCCCTTTCCCTTTAGGATTTATGTACAATATGAAAGTCAGTTGAATATTGTATTTTCTTTAGTAATTTACAGAATGCATATGTATTTCCATTTCAAATGTAGTGCGAAAAAGAATTCTTCAATTTTTAAATGAAAGAGAATTATATATTTCGTTTATAAAATGGTTCATTAAAAGCCATTAAAAGTCAGGAAAGAGAAATTCAATTGTAGCTTCATTTGTATGTAGAATAATAACGATCAACATATGTACAATGTGTCCGGTTTGTTCATATACACGTTATTATTTTTGTAGTTATTGAAAAAGCGAAGAAATGTTCCATATGAAATTTGTTTGATTTGATGCAGGAAATTTATATAGAACGTTAGGATTTGCGTTCTAGCTATTTACAGAGATTTCAATATCAATGTAATTTTTTAAAATATTTCTATTATTGTCACTTTATTATGCATTTCAAGACGCGCGAAGAAAATACTTGTAAAAGTAAATTGAAGGGACCCAAAGTCGACTCTACTCTTCCGCTAGTCTCAGTTAATCGAAAATTATTAACCCCACTCGAAAAATTAACACAAGCCCCTATACAATTTATTATACTAATTTATTAATTTAATATATTAATTTTGTGTTTGTTATAAGTGGTTATGTTAACAACAGTTGGCAGCTGTACCTCGCCTTTTGCACTCTACTTCTATTTTTACATGTACTATATAATTTCTAACTCCATTATTTGTCTCTTTCTTGTGTTCTTATATTATTTACTTTTTTCATATCTTCTTGCTACTTTCGTAATGTCTACTGTGCAATAAAGAATTATTATTATTACTATGTAAATCACACTACTAAATATGTATGTAAAAAAAATGCTTGCCCCAGATTAGCTTATGAAAACGCATTTAAACAATGCAAATTGTAAAACGAATCCCTAGTAAACGTATGGTTTCATGCACCGGTAGCGTTCGCCGTGTGGATTTTCTCCGGGGCGATAACATTCACAGATTGAAAGAGCGAAATTAAAATGCAACGTAATTGACCGATCGAGGTGTAACCAAGGGGAATATACTTTGCGGTACTGAGCTGTAACGACGATAATCGACTCAGCATAAGCCGATTAACCTGCACACGCAAACCTTGGATGGCCGTGCGGATTACGCTTGCGGGAAAAAATGTTGCGTCGAAACGCGGCGCCAGAGTATTACTTGCGTTGTCCTTAGCTTTAATAACGGCCCATCGAGATGGGATGCTAAGGATTTTTAAAACTCGCCACTTCCGTTAATCAACTTTCTCGCAAACAGCCACGCTGAAAGGGCCAAACTATCGAAGAATTTGCAACACCACGAGTCGGAATAGTGTACCTGGGGCAGAGAAAATGTTCGAACGTTTGAGACTAATAGAAATCGATAGATGGAGATTTGTTAGTGTTACAGGGAATTAAAAGTGCTTGAAAACTGTGGAAAGCCTTGGAGCGTTGATAATTGAGGGCTCGGATGCAATAAGGGGACTAGCGCTCGAAAATGGGAAAAATTATTGTCCAAACGCTATGAAATATTGGAAATTTAAATGTTGTTAAACTGTATTTTAAAAAATATAGTGTTGTAAAGCTCGTCACGACACACATTTTTTTCTATTCACAGTTTGTTTATCGAATCATTACTATTCGAGCTAAAAATTATAAACGAAAAAATTTTCATCGTCCAAAATCATTATTTCTTTAAACATAAATTGCGATAACTTGAGTAAATATTAAGGGATCGTTATGAAACTTGAAACATAAAACTCAGAAAACTCTAGCGAAGCCGCAAAATGTATGCACAAAACCCTTATGTTAACAAATGTAATAATATTTCATTAAAAGGTAATACTGGATATAACCCATGTTTTTCAACGTTCGCCGTTAAAAAGAATCGAGGCAATTTTGAGGTACATATAACTTGCAGCGACAAAGTATTTCCTTAATATACAAGGAAGATTTTCACCAATTTTCACACTGATTAATAAATAATTGTAGAAGATATGACGATATATATAAATCTCCCGCGCCACCAATAGTCAACAGCCGCGTGTAATGGGCTATTTAGCAGTCTTAGCATTCGCGTTGACAGTTGGCGCCGTGGGAGAATTATATATATCGTCATAACTTCTACAATTATTTATTAATCAGTGTGAAAATTGGTGAAAATCTTCCTTGTATATTAAGGAAATACTTTGTCGCTGCAAGTTATATGTACCTCAAAATTGCCTCGATACTTTTTAACGGCGAACGTTGGAAAACATGGGTTATATCCAGTATTACCTTTTAATGAAATATTATTACATTTGTTAACATAAGGGTTTTGTGCATACATTTTGCGGCTTCGCTAGAGTTTTCTGAGTTTTATGTTTCAAGTTTCATAACGATCCCTTAATATTTACTCAAGTTATCGCAATTTATGTTTAAAGAAATAATGATTTTGGACGATGAAAATTTTTTCGTTTATAATTTTTAGCTCGAATAGTAATGATTCGATAAACAAACTGTGAATAGAAAAAAATGTGTGTCGTGACGAGCTTTACAACACTATATTTTTTAAAATACAGTTTAACAACATTTAATTTTCCAATATTTCATAGCGTTTGGACAATAATTTTTCCCATTTTCGAGCGCTAGTCCCCTTATTGCATCCGAGCCCTCAATTATTAGAAGACCTACCCTGTGTGGCATGATTGTGAGAAAGGTCACAAATTTTGTTGAAGAACTCTGAGAAATCTTACTTTATATGCTACTTTAAATTGAAACCAAAGTGGAGAGCATTCGATCTGTACAAAATACAGCAGGTGCCCTGATAGCTACCAACGACAGTGTCCATGAAAGGCATGGATGTTTTAGAAGCCTTGAAACTTTCGAACGTTTCCAGAGACTTGTGGCTTTTAATACCCTTGACTTTCTTAAGAACCTTAAAAGTCGAATTATTTAGTAAGCAATCATCCAGGTTATTTTTTATTCGTGTTCCTCTGAGACAGCGATGCCCCGATGGGCGGCCCGAGGGTACGAGCATCCATCGCATTTTCCAAAGCTCGCGTGGAAGGGGGTCTCGAAACCAATGAAGTTGCAGGCATGTAACGGATGAGGAAAACTCTATAGTGAATCCATCCTTAGAAAAACCTTGTCCGCGCAGGGATGATTCTGAGGAGGCGCTGATTGGACCGGGTCCCCACTTAACCGCCTACGTTGTTCTCCGTCTTACCGCCTGTTACCTCTCTGTCAACCGTTCCGCAACCTGCTGTATTTACATTGACATCGGCCACGTCCCGCCCTTGGACGGCCAGGGAAACCGGCAGGTAAAGCGCTACGAGCAATCGCCTGCGTCGGGCCCGTAGGCAGTAGTAGGGGCTGCGCAGATCAGTCGCAAAACGGTATGGGCGTTAGGGTTTTTCTTAGGATGGATTCAGTATAGTAGTGTGCGTGTAGGCTCGTACCCTGAAATCAGCATGTAACCGTTACATGCGGATTTCATTGCGATTAAATTGATTTGACTTCTGGTTATAGGCTGATTTCAAGTCGTTTGGATTTGCGGTTATGGGTTCTATTTTTTGATGACAGGATAATTTTTTAAACCCTGGGGGGTTTCTTTTTCTTCATAATTTTGTATTGTCGTCCAAACTACGTATGCCTGCAAAGTTTCAAGTCTATTGGATAGTTGGAAGTGGGTTAAAATTGAGTTTCTAGATTTGAACTGAACAAACATACATACCTACAAACAAACACACAAACAGAGGATTGAAGCTGAATAAAAATCGTTTAATAAGAAACTTTGTGTTAATCAGAGGTGTAAGTGGGAATGTTCAAGTCTATTTCGTCCAATTACATAATATTATTGTTTAATCATTAGTTAATTCCTGTTAATTTTCCCAATTCCTAAAATGTAGAACACTGGGGCTCCAAGAGTCCCAGTCATATAAACCTACGGGTACGAGCCTACACGCACACTACTAGAGTTTTCCTCATCCGTCACATGCCTGCAACTTCATTGGTTTCGAGACCCCCTTCCACGCGAGCTTTGGAAAATGCGATGGATGCTCGTACCCTCGGGCCGCCCATCGGGGCATCGCTGCTCTGAGAGTAAGAGTTACAAGGATTAGTATATTCTGCCTCGAAGCAGTGGGGCAGGGCTTTAAATGTTATCGTGATACACTTTGGAGGGATGAAGAAAGATACGGTTTTGAATTGGATTCTGTTATGAAGAAACGTTAAATCTCCAATTCCATTTCCCTTCTTGCTATATGTGTTTTCTACTTTAAAGAAGACGCTTGTATGGAATTGGGTTTTCAGATCATGAAACAGAGTCCAAGGCTGATTGTCCGAGGTAATAATGCATACCTATTTACTTTCCAATAATCTGAACAACGAATAATAATATTAGCATGGATATTTACTGGAGAATAATGTTTACCATTGTTATAAATACATGTGAATCACATTTAATCTTCCGAATACTTATAAACATTTTATAAAATTTATGAACAATTTAGCACGGTTCTTTCGAGTTCATCATCAGTAGAACATGAGAATTATGTCAGCTAGTGATCCTAGTGGCACTAGGGTCGATATTGGGTACGAGAAATTCCAGTAGTAAAAAATTGAATAGAGTGGGACATCGTCATCCTCAACGTTCAAATGAAATGTTCCGGTTTTACGAGTTAACTGTTCGACCGTCCCATCGATTTCTTATCAAATAAGTAAGAAAGAAATCAAGGAGCCATCAAAGGGATCCTTCTAAGACTGAAACTTTTCCTCCTTCGACGGGCGTAGATAAGACGGGGGGAAAGGAACCGAACGGTCGTTGCACGACAAATAACTCTGGTTAACGTAGCTGAAGGAATTAAAACGACAGAAGGTAAGGTTGATAGAAGAGCCATTCTTTTGAAATATTATCCAAGGTATCGGCCATTTGTATGGAAATGGAAAATCTCTCCAAAAGGTTACAAGATATACGTGTACCGGTTTCGTTATGGGGGAGACGATAAGATCAGAATAAATGGTTCCTTCAAACACGTGTATAAAGTGGAGCTCGGATTGTCAAAAAAAAGTTTGATTTCCAAGGTAGGTCCTTGCAAATGGTTGAAATAAACGTTTATTAATGAAAAAATGGATAAACCTTTATTAATCGAAACAAGTGGCCAGATTCGTAGTGTAACCGAATGGGCGAGTGATTTTTCATTGAAAAATAAGTTGAAAATGTGAAATAAATTATTTTCGAGAAAGTCGACTTCGAAAATTCCCAGAATACCCGTGCATGTGCACGTGGCGTAATTAATCGCTGTTTAACTTAATTTGTCTAGGAAAGCTGTAGGGACTTTGTATAATTGATATATTAAGTGAATTAAACATAGACTTAACAGATTCGTTTGTGAGACGTATTTGGAATTCCTCCCTGCATTTTCCTATTTTAAGGGCAGTGAATTCCTTCGCTGGAACCTATTCCACTTAAGTAAATTGCTACTGATTAACCCCGAATGGAACTGTTTTCATTTTCGTTTGCACAAAAGAATACGATTAAGCGGCTTCATAAATAGGACGTAATAAAGGCGAAGGGAATGAAAAGCGAAACAATTGGGCCAATTTATTTCTCAACTCTTATATCATTACTTACCTGTTTGTTGCAAAAATATATATACAGTATCCAGTTCAGAACTGTGTTAAGCCAATAAATGTGCACTATTGTAACTCCTTGTACTTTCATTTTGTTATTGTTTCAGTTTTCAGTAAAATAATAAAGGTGCTGCAGATAAAACGTTCCGAGATCAGCCCAAGAATAACTCTAGAGTCTCGGATACTTTAAAACGTTAGGTTTTGTAGAAAAAAGATGACTGATGCGAATCCTCGCAACTCTTCTTTCATCTACAGGGAATTATGGGCAAAGAATCCAGGGCGAAATGTAAATTTACGACACTTGAAATTCTGAATAATTTGAATGCACATTTCATGCCTGCATCATAATATGCATGCACATACATACGTTTGGGCGGGCCAAATTTTTTTCGTCATACCGCGTGAAACAAATTAACTATGCCACACTTTCCTACCAGGACATAAATAATGTCATATTATCGCATCCGAATATTCAGAACGGCGAAAAAGCTTTTTTTTTTCGCTTTCTGTTTCAAACTTCCTTCACCTGCGTAAATGTAGGTAATGCGTAATTTTGTTACGGTTATGGAAGCCGCTTTTAAAAATATACATACAACAGGCGGGTTTAAAATTATTATTTGAATGCAATTACGAAGGTGGAGTTACTGGTATTTTCGGTTTCTCGTAATAAGCTCAATTCATCCATTTTCCGCGATAAATTGGTCCCTTTGCGATATGTCATAGCTTTTGAACGTTATCCTTTTGTGGAATCAAAAATGTATAGGTATGAAAAAAGCGTTCTCGAATTTCAACGTCAATATCAATTTCGCGACATTTTTTAAATGAATTTTCGCGAGTCTGGGTGCGCTGAATTCATGTGTGAGAGCCACGCCCAATACATTTTTTGAACCAGTTTCTAACTCATTCAAACTTGCGCCCTTTTATACGCGATTCATTTTTCACTTTATATTAGGGAAGTAGAATTAGTGCCAAGACATTCTTACGAATTGAAAAATAAAAAATTCACACATCGTTACATTTTCGAGACTTCGCGACATTTTTTTAAACTAGTATTTCATTTATATTCATGGTATAAGTTCTATAATCACTCAAAAGGAAATACGAAGGAACGCAATCGGGGAAACTCCTTACACGCATGACAAGAAGGTAGCGCGTTTAATAGGATATTCATAAAACTGCAAATTCGAACGTTGAAAAAACGTAGACTCGAGTATCCATGTTGCGTAAAGAATTTTTAAATTCCACTTGTGGATTTAACAGGATATGAAATTCTATCGGGTTTAGCAATTCAGAGAGGAAATCCGTACAGGATAAGAGCACAGTTCCTGTTTCGATGAAGCACGAAGCTCTCGTGTTTTAACTTTTATCGGAGAATTA
Source organism: Andrena fulva (assembly GCA_946251845.1). Classification (NCBI taxonomy): domain Eukaryota; kingdom Metazoa; phylum Arthropoda; class Insecta; order Hymenoptera; family Andrenidae; genus Andrena; species Andrena fulva. The sequence continues at coordinate 49,554,301 of OX276329.1, read as the reverse complement.
TAGCCTTCACTTGAAATATCGACCATCGTCGCACACACAGTCGAGATTCTAATAGAAACTAAATTCGACGGATGAAAATTAACACTACACCGCGGAGAAGATAAACGACGTGGCCACTTAAAGCAGTTCAATAAAGTCAAGATTATGTCACCACGAGGATAGCTGACAAATGAATTTAATTATATTACACAATGAGGCTAACTTTGGTTAACTATTAGAAATATTAGAACGTGTTCGTTAGGAAATCGTTTGTTAAATAATATCGCCTTCTTAATTAAAGTTAAATAATATCTATATCCGCAGTGGAAACAGAAGCAAACAAATCATTGCCCATCTACTTTTACGTATGGTGAACAAAGTAAGTAGAACGTGCTTAGTGTTCAAAAACACTTATTCTCTAAGCTTCCCTCTGTGGCAGAAAATTGAATATTGATGCGTCATAATTATATTTATTCTGCGCTATACACCTAAAGGGTAAGTCGTAAACGCAGTCAAGCTCGAAATCAGTTTAGTTTTCCACCTGCATGAGAGTATCAGAGTTCCATTTTTCCTCATGCCCCCGAAAGCGACTGACTCTTGACAATAAAAAACTGTCCAACGAATGAAGAACTTTATCAAAAAGTACTGCGTAACTTCCACCATTGTTATGAATTTTTTTGAGAACTCGGTACAATAATAAAATGATGATATGATGGTATGATGATATGATGATATGATGATATGACGATATGACGATGTGACGATATGACGCTATGACGATGTGACGATGTGACGACATGACGATATGATGATATGATGATATGATGATATGATGATATGATGATATGATGATATGATGATATGATGATGCGATGATATAATAATAACACAAGTACTATGACACCCAAACCTGCACTGATACATTAAATACTCATTCATCCCTAGATTCACAGCTTAGACTTATCACGTACAAAATGCTACAGTATATCAAGGGCTATCATATAAAATTCACATCTGGAGACAACGAAAATAGTGATTCTCTGATCGTACAGTAAATTACCATAAACCATATTTAACAGCAAAGAATCTACTAATGGAATTCAGGAGAGAAGAATCAAGTTGTCTAAGGTAGTAACGCGAAACGAATATAAATAATTGGCTTTATACCTACGACGGGAGCAAAGGGTAAAGAAATAGACGACAAAATCACCTGCAGGCGTCAGTAAAGCGCCACATATTCCCAGGTGTTCTCCAAGCAGCCCGAATGGTATCGAATATGTATGTATGACTCAACTCACGGCTGGGAAAACGGCCTAATCTCATCAACACGTTCTTCTTCGACTTATACCTTCGGGCGCCTGAAATGGAGTTGGCTTCGAGGCGGACTTCCACCTCTCGCTTAACGAAAACTTCATCCCCCAAGAGGGCCTACAAAATTCTATGTACGAGCGCGCGCCGGCGAGGCACATAGGGGCAAAGTCTTTTGCGAACAGGAAGAAGCCTGGCGCGCGAATAAACGCTGGATTCTCTGACTCGCAGGAAGCTGCTCGCACCACTGGCTTCAAGACACCCATCCAAATGGAGCACCTAATTCCAGGAAAGTGGTCGACACGATGCATCCTGATTGTACAGGATGTTCCCTATTTGCGCGATACAGTAGTTGAAAACCAGTGATTCATCATATAAAAGTAATATCCAAATCTGTTTAAGGGAAACTACTTTTTTTCCGGAACGAAAAATTAGATGGGAATAATGACACTCGGTCACTGGCGAAAAGATTTATCTATGCTCACAGAATATTAATATAGTCTCCGCTTTAATGGTATCTATCGAAAAAAGTTACTTCTGCTTCAACCTGGAGCACAACTTGAACGGTGGAACCTCGATAATCTGAAATAAGTAGGATCCCAATCGCCTCGTCAAACAAAAAGCTATCTAGAAAAGAACGAGGTCAAACGCTTCTTTATAATACGAGCTTGAATTATGCAGACATAGGTCTATCGAGGCTCCAGCGGACTTTAAAGAGAGAGCTAGTTCAATTCCAGCTACCAATATCAAATTTCAATTATACAATCTCTATTTGAACGAATTTCCACCGTAGCAGATAGTCACGCAATTAAGCCCAAGTGGATGTGTTAGCGCGGTTCGCCTAAAATTGCCGCGCTTAAATATTTATAGCCACTTAACGGGCGAACGGCGTTTTCCTATAGGCACGGAAGCAATCAGACACGATCCGCGACTATAGTTGACCCATGAAAAGCTTTTTTCGCCGTGCTTAGCGGAGGACCATCTCCCGAGGGATAGTCCTATTACAAGGATACTGCCTGCGTTTGCACGTGTGCGCGGGCAACAACCAGGAGCGCTAACAATAAGGATATGACCGTCTCTCTCTCTCTTTCTCTCTCTCTCTCTCTCGAGCAGAGATTTCCCGATCGTGTGGATACACACACCGGGCTCTCCCGCTTTGCGAAAACTGCACGAGGAAATTCGGGGAGAACTCCTCTTCCCGTCCGACAAATTGCATCATGCGGGAAAAGCAGATGCCGGGATTTGCTTCATTGATCCCTCCTCGTGGGCTAACATTTGATTTCTCGGGGAATACGATGTTGGTTTTAATTAATCAACCGGGGAGAGTGATTCTTCTCTCTCTTTCACGCTGGCCGTGCTCGTCACGTTTTGCTCGTGTAATCATTACCAGGGCTCCCTGGGCCCCTTGTGCACCTCCCGCCATACATCAAGGATCCACGATGGATCCTTGCCATCAAAAGGAAAAAATAAGGAATGGAAATTGAAGGACGAGTGGAGAAGAGTTTTTTTTCCTCGCCCTTCGAGGGATCCCTTCATTGATCACCTGTCGCGTTCTTCGCCGGCCAGGGCCTTGCATTAAGAGACATTACTCGGTTGAGCAATTCCAAGTACATAGGTAGCTTCTTCGTGGCAGTAAGTAGCGATAATAGTACAGAATTTTGTAAGTGTTCGGAGTGTATTTGTAAATATACATATTAAGTTTCTCAAAGTCTTGAATATTTTTTACTGTTTTTATTAAGCACCAATATCTGAAAATTATTATTTACGTGACGTATCGCGATAATGTTATCGCGGTGACAATTTCTAACGATACATCCTGCATGAATGTAAACAAAGAAGGATGAAGAGCTTCGTAAATTATTGCACCATTTCGGTGTGCGGGTATTACGTGAACCACGTTGTTCATAATTTTTACATTCGGCAGAATTCCATGGAGTTGCTCGTTAATTACTCGAACGAGCTCGGAGAATCGTTTCAACCCGATTAATCACGCTGAATTTGTGTAATCGTAAATAACTCTTAATGGGGTTTAAAGAACAAGCTCCGGTTCAACTGCGCGCGATTTGCGCGCCTAATATTTACACAAACAGAATTCGAAGCTTCAATTGCAAGGATAATACAGCAATGCATTGTAATTATCACCAATAACCAGTTCCCATATTTTACATTGCTGAATTGCTTTCTATAAATGCCAGTCGAGGCATTTCACTACTTTATTGCTAAACAGTATCGTTCATACGAGAACGTTTTAAGTGCAACTGTTACCAACGTAACGGAATGCGGTACTTCAACCATCTAAATGAGTTCTAACATGGTAATACACCATTTCTATGCTACGAATGTGCCATAGAAACGGGAACAAAGTCAAATGGCCGCTCAAGCCCACTGATGGGACATTCCCACCACCGAATTCAGCAACAGCCCCAGCATTTTATCTCCCATGGCTTGATGCAAAGCTACATACACCCGATCCTCATCTCTTAAACAGGGGGAGCACTTAACATTGGACGGATGCGGAAGCGGCGCAGAGCAGCTACTTCATTTTGCTTTCACCACAGCAATACGAATACATTGGTGGAATTCCAACATTCGAAGCGCTACAAACGGACGTGTTCGCGTGGTTACAGTCAGTGAAACGAAAGCTTAAAATATCGGAATCAGGTGAAGAACGAGTAAACGTTAATGAGTACTGAACAGACACCACAAAGGTGAAACGGAGCACGCAGTTGCAAAATATCGTCCGTCCAATGTATCTGCTTTACCGCTGCTGCGCAATTTTTCTATTTTCTTTTTCAGTGAAACGTATGATGTGTGCTCCGCTTTTTTACATCCTTCCATATTTATCCGCTAGCTGACTTATCAATTCCATATCATCAATTTCCCGTTACAGCAAACCCTTCTTTGTCCGCATTTGAAACGGAAAATGGCGTTGCCAAGCAGGTTTCCTCAAACCCCGCATTTATCAGTACACTAAATCTCAAAGCGATGCAGGAATGAATATTCAGTTTGCTCGCGACACCTCAGCTACAGAAGACGGGGTGATGTATCTGGTGACCGTATGATTAAAAATGCCACGCGGTGGTCTGAAGCGATTAGACTGTCGTTGGAAATATCAGCTTCGCGGCATGGCGCGTCCACGGGGGAGTATGAGTCGCCGATTCAATTTCGGTTACGTAGTCCGAGTGTTTGTCTTCCCTTGTTTACCCCGCATGCATCGCTTTGTGTGGAAGGATTAAAGGTTCGCCGCGAACATCCCCTAACGTGCGTTTGTAACATAACAGCGCCCTTTGAGCGAGATGTAATAATATTATAGCCGTGTGTACGTTTGTACTACACGAGCACAGAGGGTTGAGCCAAACAAGGTAAGGAAATAATCCTCGTGCAGATCCCTTTACGCGTTAGCGTAACCGAAAACACTGACACCTAAAGTACATCTACGGCAACCTGACGCTATCAAGCCAGTTCATTTGGTAGCATAATTACTTCCACTTTGAATCGTCACACCACACGGGCTACTTTAACACGAGCAATAAAACACGAGGAAGTATATTCAAAAATATTCCCACCCATTTGCGAAATCGTATCCAAAAATCAGGCACAGCATGAGAAACCTCAGAATTCGCCTGGGAACTTCAAGATTCCATAAACGATAGCAATTATTCCCCGAAAAGCAGCGTTCCTTAACAAAGCTCGCTCCCGTGGCGCTGTAAATGGAGGAGCAATAAAAATTTCATAGTCCCCGGGGGGTGGAACAAGACGCTACGAGGCTGCCGCTGCGAAGTGTTTAATTAGCAGCCCGCGTAAACACCATTTCGCCAAGTGACTGACCGTAAAGGCCACTAAGAACGAATTTATACCGCTGAAAGGGGCGCGGTGTTGACGGAGGATAGATACAAGTACGCAGCAAGGATATCCGTTTATCGGGTCCATTGTTAAGGCACTCAGCTCGCCGAGCTAGCGTGCGGGCGAAAATGTTGGCCATTTGATTGCCGTCATGTGGGTACTTTGCTGGCATGGCCCCTTGTGTACGTTGCGTACGACACGCTCTTTTACGCTCCCTCTCGCATTATTCAGGTGAGCCGGTACACAACTCACAGAGACCGGCCATCTACATTCATAGGCGAGGCGCAACTGCAGCTGGCTGGAACTAGCCCGCGCCAAGGCAGCTTGCGCCGGCCAATAAAGTGGCGAAGGAATAATTAATAAGCCGAGCTTGGACAGTGAAACCTCGTTACTAAGACGCCGCGCTATCGTTCCATCGAGAGCGTCAGGAATGCATAAAGATGGTCAATACGCGGCTCGTCCCTTCTCCGTGTATCTACGCTGCGCAAAAAATGTCGGAACTGTGGTTACGTTTAACTCCGCCGCAGCGCTGGCACTGCCTATTGCTAGAGCACTAAAGAGGTGAGTATGCGCATCCGCCATATTGGGTCCACTGGAGAGAGAAGATTATTGAGTACCCGCCTTTTTGAGTATTGTCAGATTTACTTTATAAACAAAATATGCGTTGTTGATATTGATACATGGTAGCGCGACACATTATTAGAGTATTTTATTAGATTTTAGTTTATATTTGGTTTATAAATCGAATTTGACAATACGCAAAAAGGCGGGTACTCAATAATATTCTCTCTCCAGAGGACCCAAGAGGGCGGATGCGCATACTCACCTCTTTAGTGCTCTACTATTGCTTTAGACGGTGGCGCCGTCGACTCTTGAGTTTTTAGTTCTGTGGCGTGGCGCTGCGGTCGCATCGTGGTCTTTTGGGAGGCCCCCAGAGCAAGTCTAACCTATAAGTGATGCGAACGCGTAATACATAATCATAAGTGCAGTTAAACTCGATCTGCCGAACGATATTTATTTTTACCTTTCATCTAAATAAACTATTATGTGCAGAAATACAATCTTCTCCCTATGTTGCTCCTATGAAACAAACATATTGCTAAATGTTACCGGTTTTATCTATCTGAACGACATAGGGACGAGGATGGGCATTTTAATAACAGACTTCTGGAGAGAATTTGTGGTGGACGGTGCGCGATAGAACAGTCTACCAAGTTCAAAGAGATAGAAATATCTTTTGTGTTACTCTATACTCTATCTCTATATTCCACCTGCACTATTCAGGTTTCAATGGTGGTCGTATGTTTGCCCTTTTATTTCAATCAAATTTTCAATCGAAACAGAAGGTGTCGGCGATACAACAGTGAACACATAGCGGGAACGAAAAGTCAATTTGAGATTCGGCAGGCATAGCGCGCTGTCTGTGCCAGAGAAGCACTGTTAAACAAATATTTGCCACTGACATCAACGTCCAAGCTGTTGCGTTTTAATTTCAGGTTCTCTATGATTTATTCTCGCCTGTTCACAAGGCCCATTTCGGTAAGCGTTTACATTAGGTTTTCAGACCCGGGGCGTCTGGGAATTCGCGTCAGCGACCGTCGGTAGGTATCTGGCAGAATATGAAAGAGTAATTAGTACGGGCGGACAGCCGGTAACGGGCGCAAAAGGCTCGTTAATGAACGTTCGAAATTTCGAACGCGCCTTGTCCGTGACTGAAAGCATACTAACACCTTACGAGACCCGAGCTAATCCATCGGGAATTCCTCTCCCTATCCAGCTCGCCTTGGTATTTGCACTGATCGATCTTGCGCGGAGTCGCCGTGCTGCAGGACGATAAGTCCGTAATTGTTGTACTTGCTCAAGCTGGCGCCGGATGCACTATAATGCAGATGCAATTAGTGCTTGATTTGTCGCGTCCCACCGTCCCCTTCGCCCTGTCCCCTGTCTGTACTTCCATACCGTTTTCTCTATGAGCTACGACGCCCAAAAACCTTCGCTTAACGAAACCACCAAGTGTACGCTCGCATCTGCCGCTTTTAGCAAAGACACGTCACGAGAAAATGGGTTGCTCGATTGGACGTAATCTGGTTAAGTGCTTCTTCATAGTGATTGCATGTGCGGAACACTTAATACTAATATTCAGCCTGAAGATAAAAGGATCCGGAGGAAAAAGGGTGCGCGTTTCAGGAGATTCAGGGTTCTGTTCAGGTTGCAATGGATGCGGGAGAGGTTGGTGACTGTGACTGCTGTTGGATCCAAGCAAGAGATTTGAGGGCTGAATACTGTAACGATACCTACACGGCGTCTCAGAAGCAGTGTTTGCTTTAGCAGGAGTACGAGAGTTATTAGGGTGAAATTGAGTTAACAGCGAACTAAGGGCTTCTCAGAAATTACATAAATACTCTCACTTGCAAAATTGAAGCGTGATGATCGGAATCGGAGTTAAACACTGAATCTGACTGTGCCCAGTTTGAGGTACTGTTAAGAGCGCTTTAAATTCTCAAAGTACAAGCTTTTTGCAAGTTGTACTGAGCTGCTGATAGAGGAAAGGAAGACCCTTGATTAATAAACGAACAGACACCACTTTTGACTTTGGAGTGGAAAGTGATCAGAACGGTGAATAATATATTTTAGAAACAGCTGCTAGGGTCTGCTAGACGAAATTTGTCAGCAAACTTGTCGAAGACTTTAGGGATCCAGGGCTAACAAACACTGGCCATCGAACGCTGATACAAATGCAGATGAAGTGTCCACAACTTAGAAAGTAGTCGTGGAGAGAGGATGACAGAACTGGGCTATTTCACCGACCACAGAATAAAAATGATTAGGAAATGACGTTAACCTATCTCCATTATCAGATGACAGTCGCAGAAAATGCGATCCTCAAGATAATTGGTATTTCGTTGCTTGTAAAGTGCTCATTCGGACTTCGTTTATTTTATCTAGCCAGGGGCTCATTGCGACAGACTATTAAGTTCGCACAGACAGAGTGAACACTCCAATTTTATGGCAGAATGATGCACACGTAACTGCTGCATACATACGCATCAAACATGGAGTGCAATTTAATATAAAAAACGCGATGACGCAGAATGAAAACGATGTTACGTTTGTGGAACTCACATTGCGATATTCGCGACCACTATAATAGTGTTGTGAAATTCATTTATAATGCCGCTGCAGTATTGACACACTTGTTGTTCAGTTTTTTTTAGGCGCGTTAGAAGGCAACATACGAAATATGAACCAAGCAATAATGAACAAGGTTAATTACAGTTCTTTTGTGAAACTCGAGGAAGAATTTTTTTCGTCACTTGCAATTATGCGCGATGCAAATTAGAGAAGGTACAAAACGCGCGTTCTAACGTTTCAAGCAACGGTTCATAAAATCATCTCGTCGCTCGCGGTCGATACCTGCAATTTCCTGGCGCTGCGAATATAACAGCGCGCATTTTATGTTTCATTACGGATGGGTGTCGGGAAACAATGCACCGGAAGTATTGAAAAGTCGGGACAAATATTGGTCAAAGCGAATTCAATTAAAATCTGCAATTATGAATAAAACTTCACCAATGTGTAGGTATTTCGTTTTCGTACATGTGTGTTTGAACGCGCATCGCGCTTAATGTTCGATATTAAATGGAGTGTAATATAATTAAATAAATAAACGAAAGTAACGCACCGTTCGCGATGTTGCAGAACATTGATTTACACGAAAAATGATCAAAATCATGACAGAACAGATACGGTGACGGATTTAAGGAAAAAGGCCCAGGTGGCAAAAGTTCTGACGGGGCCATTTTTTCAGGGAAATGGAGAGGTAGTTTACTGAAAACGGGATAAGTGCACAGAAAAGTACAGAAGAAAACTATAATATTTGGATAAAATCATATCTTTTTTAAGATAGGGCCCTGGGGGCCTTCTGGGCCGGGGCCCATTTTTTAGCAAATGATGAGGTAGTTTAATAAAAATGAGCTGAGTATAGTAGTACTGAAAACAGATACAATATTTGGATAAAATAATTATTTTTGAAGACGGGGCCTCTGGGTAGGGGCCCAGGCAGGCCCCTGCTCATCGACCGCCCATTAAACCCGCCACTAAATAGTTAATTGAAACGGGATAAGTGCACAGAAAAGTACAGAAGAAAACTGTAATATTTGGATAAAATCATAATTTTTTTAAGATAGGGCCCTGGGGGCCTTCTGGGCCGGGGCCCATTTTTTAGCAAATGAAGAGGTAGTTTAATAAAAACGGGCTCAGTGTAGTAGTACAGAAAAAAGATACAATATTTGGATAAAATAATTATTTTGGAAGACGGGGCCTTCTGAGTAGGGGCCCAGGCGAGCCCCTGCTCATCGACCGCCCATTAAATCCTCCACTAAATAGATAGAAGTGCAATACTGCAATAATTCTTCGTACAAGTCCTCCTACACGATAATTTATTTTCGATATCCACGTTGATGCAGCATCAAAATCCATTTTCTTGAAAACCAAGACTCGTATGAAAATTTTCACTCCGCATCCTTTGACATGGGCTTTCGAGAAGAATTACATACAGAACCGCAGAAAGAATCCTTGAAGCCAAGCGACCCACACACCACGTTTCAAAATCTCCTACCACGAAACTCGAATTCTAAATTTTCGATTTATACTTTGGAACCCTCCGTACACGACATGCCAAGTTCTACATGACTTAATACCGTCCTCCGTATTCCATTCAATATTCGTTTTAATCTGACGAGCAGAGTGCGCCGTGCCTTCTGCAATTTTATCCCCGGCGCAATCTAAGGAATTTATGGTATCCATGAGCGCACCTGTTCTCGCATCAATCGCGCGACTGCAAGACGAAAATTGATGTGCAAACGAACCGCGCGCGAAAATATTCCGCGAAAGCAATTACCCGTTCCGCGTCTTCGTCAAGCGACGGGGTGGTGGCGTGCAATGAAAATTCCCGACAGGATCGAAATCTTCTAAAAACGGCCATGCTTTCACAAATCGTGACGACGTATTTATGGGGACGCGCAAGGGCCGCAAGGACGACGACTGCTCATAGATGGGAGCACTTCAACCCCCAGCCCTTTAGAACGCCTATGATATTTTTAGAAGCCGTAGAAAAGCTCGGTGTCTGATTTACAGCGATCGCTCCGCGGCGAAGGCGAACTTCTGTTCTCGTTTTCGGAAAGAAGAGGCACTGATCGAACCCTTCAGCGGCGATTACGTGGGCGTCGTGACAAACGAGCCTCCAGAACAAACATACAACCAGTTGATCCGGGCTCTGTCTACAGGGGAACAAAAATTCGTTTATCTTGTTAAACATAGACAGCGGGAGCGGAGCAAGTAGGTGTTCGAGTGTTTGCGGAGCCAGTGTCGCCGCAAAACTTTTCGCCGCTCGAAAAACCGATAAAATATTCAGGCCGGCTAACAATAAAGGAAACTCCACTCGAGATCCGGCATTTGAATATTACGCGGACTGTAACCCGCTGCCGTCGGCCGCCGTTAGCACTACAGCTGTGATTCAGAAAGGGCCCCAAGGGCTCGAAACATATGTCACGGGGCTCGGGGAACAAAAGGGCTGCATGCAGGAAAGCGTTTCGAGCAGCGTTCTTCGTGTCTTTAGCGGTTCAGCAAGCATTGTTCATACCAAGTTTTTTTGTTTTAACAGCGAATCTCATTTATCCTTTGAATCCCGCGGCACACGCGAAATGGCGTTGTTCTTGAATCGAATTTGGAACGAGCTGGAGGTCACTCGGGCTTCCTATTTCACGTTAGCTCGGTGCGTATGATATCTTCTAGGTTCATACGCTCAATTCTACTTTTACGAGAATTTTTTAATACGTAATTTTCTGACATTTCACACTAACAATGTGGATTCAAATATTTATCTGATTGTAAAGATCGCTTTCTTCACGTCGCACAGTGTAACGAGTATATAGGGGAAAAAAATCAATAATCAATTTTCCATTAAGACACTGTTATTTACGTGTAATTGATATGTTGATCATATTTATTCACAAAAAAAAAATTTTAACATAAAATAATTCATTAATATATATTTTTGTCCATAATAAAAGTAAAACAAATAAAATATATATTTTTTTAAATATATTTAAACACAAATTAATAACAAACATATGAAACAATTATAAAAAAAATAAAATTCCGCTTTAAATTATTTTTTTAAATAAATTAATAATAAATAAATTTTTTAAATAGATAATAAATTTTAAATTATTCATTCTTATTATACATCTTCATCACTGTCAGTTGAATCTGAAGGAATTGGAAGCTCAGAGTGTATTAAAACTAAATATTCTAGCACAGATTTGTCTAGTTTTTTCGTTTTATTATGTGTATTTGTTCTTATGTGGGAGCAGTCGGGAGCAGACAAAATTTACACCAAATTAAAGGACATGAAAGGAACTAATTGTAGTAAAAAAATGGAAGAACCGATATGTTTCGTTTTTTTTTTTAATTCTCTCCACAATTTAGAAGATGAGACAGAAAAAAGTAATAATTTGAGCCACTGGTACGTATCCATATCTTTAAATGCGGGAATTTTTAATTAATAAACCGAAAAAGGGATATATTTTGCTTATTTTCAAAAAGAAAAGAAAGAGAAGAACTTATAAATACAACAAAAATGCAGTGGGTAAATATTTCCTATGTGTAGTCTGTGGCAGGTTGCGTTTGGTTATTCGACTTTGAATGTAATTACTAACCTTAAATCCGTTATTTATGTTACTAAGTTATGTTGTTCCTATGTCGGAGGACTGTTTACTATCAAATCCATAAAATGAAATACAACATTTCACAACACAATTTTTTGCTTTTTGAACACGGGCCGCGACACTGTGCGTCGCCAGGAGTTTCTATATAAAATGAATCCTTCGAATCTTCACAATCCCCTGGAATACACCGTTGCTCGTCGTTACTTTCACAAAAACCTTTCTCGGCGCGTCTCTCGCGAATTCAAAATCCAAATCCAATAGCAGCACAACCGAACAGAATGTAAAGGGTTATCTGGTGATTGTGTTTGTGGAGCCAGCCGGGACTATTTTATTCAGTATTAAAGCAAGAATCTTAATGAGGAACCACTCGTGTCCGAAGCAGCCCGAAGGGATCGGAAAAAAATTCCCTACTCCGCCGCGAATGACAACGACGTACTTATGTAAACCGTCTGTTTTTATGCGCGGGACGTTAAATCATTCCCGATTGGACTTGCCGCCTTGCTGTTTGCCCGGAAGAGCATAAGTAATCAGGGCGTGTCGGCTGGAACACACTGGCACATCTGGAACGGTTAAAAATCGCCCCGCACTTTCTTGTCCCCCGAAATTCCGTTTCATCGTGTAACGAGCTGGGAAATATATATTTCTGTCGGTACATCATCCCTTTTATAAATAGACGCCTATTCCTCTCCGGCGAAACTGCAGCTTCCTCTAATTGCAGGCGATGATATTCGGTGTACGCCATTGGACCATTCTTTTCCCGGCTTTCAATTCGTCCCGTTGGACCGTTTCTTACTTAAATTAAAACATTAATTACGAGAGGGGTAATGAAGAATTTAAAAAATTCAATGGCTGTCGATGAATAATGGAAGTATGAAAAGTATGTGTACGACAGTGGCTACTGGAATTTGTAGAATGGTAGTTAAATGCGAAAACAGATTTTTTCAAACTTTTGAATAGGTGTGTGTATTTTAAATCACGACTCGTAAATACGTCAGCGTGTGAGCGCGGTGCTACACATGTCGAATTATGCCACAACTTAGATAGTAGGTACTAGAAAATCAATAAGGGAAGATCTCCAACCCAGAGATTCAAAAAATTATGAAACTTTGGGGATATGTAGAAAACTTACTCTAAGGCTAATCTAGCTATTTCCCGATTTTCTGTTATAACTCGCGAACTGTAAAAACTGTAAATTACCAAGTGATGGTCCTAATTAAGAGAAGTAGCTTTAGCCTGAAATTCGGTATCTATAATTATTCTGCACATTTATGGCGCACTTTCGAGCAGCAGATGGAACGTCCTATTGGTTTAAGATTTAAATCGAGAGATTAACGTTCTCAGCAGTTGCCACTTCGCGCTACCCAACAAGTAACGCCGTCGACAGTGTACTTCCATTTCTCGCCTCCATTCAACTTAATTAATAGCTTTTTTAGCATTTTCCGCAGCCCGAGCCGTTGCTTTTAAATGCATGCTTTTTGCTGCGAACTCGTTACCCAGTATCCTGTGAACTCTAAGAAGTAATTAACGCAAGCGTTGCGAAGGAATTCACTCAGTAAACGCGAGCCGCCGCCCGATGAGATCGATGCTTTCTGCTCGCAACCAGGGGAGACCGTGTTCAGATTCTAAGTAGTTATTCCGCGAGAGTGTCTGGGAAAAGAAGCTAATGCTTCGCTGCTTTCCCCGGCAGCGGCTGCTTCATTTCTTCTTGTGACCGTGGAGCTGAAATCTGCGCGACACCCGCTACATCGGCGAACAGTGCTGCCTCTGTGCACGCGAATCCGATTTTCGCCTGACGAAATAAATAACTGAAGGCGGATTAGTACCTCATATGAGATTCTATGCTCCGCACACTTGGCAATGACTCCTTGAATTTATTTCCCAACAATAACTCCGGACGTAACTGCCATTTACAAATCTGAAGTTAAAATATGAATGGAATTAATTGGCTTATTTTACATAACCTCCATGCTTTAACCCTTCGTGGTCACACGGGGTGTATCGCACCCCGAGAGCAATTTTCAATTTGAAATGTCGCACCTTTACGTCTTCCAAAGGGGATTTATCGCAAGAAAAAAAATAAAAAAAATTTTAAAAAAATCGGTTTCTCCCCCACAACCGTGGAAAATCGCTCGTTTTCAACTACAAATTTTATCATATCAAAATTTACATTTCCAGAAAAAGACTATGCGACCATGACTGTATAAGTATTACGAACGTACAATTATCACTGAAAAGTTAAAAGATTCAAAAATAGGAAAATGGTAACTCAAAAAAATGACGCTGGGGTGCAGTGAAACCCGTGTGACCAATTCGTGATTATAAGAAGGTGTGACCACAAAGGGTTAATGCAACGAATCGAATACTGCATGAAGTATTATCGTGCAAGTATAGAGTCCCGCTAAAAGGAAGTACCCCGTTCGAAATTATGTAATATTGCTTTACCGCTTCCTTCTTTATCGCCAACTGTTTCGAAGATACAACCCGGGCGAATTTTGTGGGGCACCCCCGCGCATTACTCGCACATTTATCATTTCCAGTATAAGTATATTGAGCTGCTCCGCCATTTTATTGCTGCGGGCAGAAATGATACACGGCGCTCGGTTACAGAATGCCTAATACTCTACCTCCTCGGAAATAAAACAGAAATTGAACTGCTCTTAACCAGCCACCTGAATTATATTCTTCGCATTCCTCCGGCGCGTCTTTGAAATCGATAGAGATATTCGGGGCGCTTTGTTCCCCGGCGATCTACCCGGCCGTAAAAAAAAAATGCGAATCGCGCGTGCGCTTATTGTACAACGTGCTAGAAATCGTGCGGCCGCTAAGCGCGCAGCTATTTTTTGCCGAATTGGCCAATTTGCAGCGGCGAGGATCGACTACACTGGGAACAAAGTACGACTCGCGGTATGCACGGAATGAGGTCGAAGTCGTCGTCCTCTTACCCTCTTGGGAAACGATCGGTCCTGCGATTGCACAGGATTTTCCTACGTGCGCCGTAGCGGCGTCGTTTGTATGCCGCTATCTCCGCAAAATATCTAATATCCTTTGAAATATATCTAGGCGCAAAGAAGACGCGCCCCTAAAGCGGGCGAAACGTCAGATATGAAGACGTCACGTCCGACAACAAATTCCAGCACTCCGATCCTGGGATATGCCATGTGCTTAAAGCCTCAAAGCGCGGCACCTCGCGTGTGTAAAATGAGGTTTATTCGGCAGACCTTGATGAGAGTTCCGATTATATGTGTTTGATTATTTCTCTGATTATGTCGTCTAGAAAAAATGGCTACCTTTGACAGAGTGGACGTTTTTATTCCGTCTATTTGGGTGTGTTAAATTTATTCTACTTAATGAGAGGCGATTGGGATAAATTAACAGGTTAACGAATGTGATACCTGAGAGGGCAGACTTTCAAGTTGCTTGATGGTTTATTTAAAAATGGCTTTCCAGTTATTTAAGGTTTCTGTACGCTCATGTTGGAATTAGCTGCGTTACTGCTTATAACTTCGGTCTTCTTTCTCAAAGGTATGAAAGTATCTGCAGTGCTTAAATAGGGTTTCGCGCGTTAACGAGGAGAAAGCTTTTTATTCAGAAGCTGTGTGATTTTAGAGAATTCAGAAACCAGCTGTTGAAACTTCTTACTGTAATATATTTACTTTTCCTTTAACAAATGTACCTAACAGCGTTGCTTGCTGCACTTCGACGAGCCATAGATTATAAATTACAGATTCAATGAAAGTGAAAGGGTTTTTGCGATTTCAATGGGTGCGGACTCAACCGTTGAGTAACCTCTCACTGATGTTCCGCTGAACGCTACCGCTCAGCTGCTCACGTCCCAACACGTTTAGTGATGGGTCGCCATTCTTTCTAGCGTAAATAAAGTCCGCTACTTTTACGGAACGTGTCGAGTTCCGATCACCGTTGAGTTCTCAACGGTTCAGTCCGCTGAACGCACCCAATGCCTCACGGACCACTTTGAACTACTCTTTAAAGAACAATTACCAAAATGAAATCAGAATTGATACAGCCTCGATTTAGAAATAGAGGAACACAAATGCTAAATCCAGCGCCGAAGTGAGTCTCACCAGTAAAAGAACGCGGCTCGAAAACATTCCACAAGCGGTGCCTAAACACCTACGTCTTCGCAAAGCCCGGCCTAACCTCCAAATTAAGACCAGACACGAAAAGGTGTCCCTCAGCTTTCCCGAAGCGTTTCGTGGAACGGTAGCAGTATCGTTGATCCCCGTACGGGAAACAGCATGAGGAGCCGAGAGGCGACGTTCGAGGCGAGAAAACGGGGGTGGTGCGCTAGTTTCCGGCCGGCCACGCAGGTTGACTCATTTTTGCATAATGCAGCCTAATAAGGGCTAATGAATGAAATGCTGTAATCCCCGATGTTGCGCAAATTGGATTTACACCACTTGCTATTCCACCACTTTCACCTCCCCTTTCCACCGGTCCTTGTCATACTTGTAATCTCACCCATTCCCGCTGTCCCTCTCCTACCCGCTTTCCCTCCCCCGACGCCCTCACCCCGCCCCGCTCTCGCCCGTCTCGCGCATATTTGCATACTTTATAATCTACGCTAGCACGGCGCACAGGGCAAATTCTGCGAATTCCTCTCGCGAGCGAGCCTATCTCGAAGAGTGGTACGATTTACAAGGGAACGAGGTCGACCCTTTCATTCTTTTTTTAATTATTCTTTTCATCTCCCTCCCCACAGCCGCCCCACCTCCTTCGTATACCCATCGTCCTGGCCACTCTTTCGACATCCCCTTCCGTCGCCAGCCCCGTGTTTCTGTTTTGTGTCTGAAAGCAGGATGGGGGTCGAACAAAAATCGCCTCGACTCGGGGTAAGAAGTCCTCCCCGGGCTGCGGGGCGCGGGCCTGATCGATGCGGAGGCACCGGGCGGCGTGAAAAAGTTCAATGGATCGTTGGGTGTCGAGGCAGCACGGAAAATCAATTACCCTCGGTGGAGAAAGGTGTCGCGATCTGGATTAAATAGTCACGCGAATCGCTCTAAGCGCGTTTCATCCCGCTAACGATTTATGTACCGAGGACGCTCGGGCAGCGATTTCTCGCCAAGGGAGGTTGTATTTTGCGCGCAGAGGGGACTGGGTAGGGGTGGTAGCCTCTACGGGTGAATGAAGTATTTTAACTTCCAAGGGCCCATTCATTTCCAGCTGAATATACAGGGACACGTAAAAATATGTTTGGGGGTTCATAGACAAGCATGGCTTGGAAATGAAGGCCGACCGATTTTCGGTGAAACGCAATTTTCCGGCACTTCCAGCGGCTTGCTAGCTTCTATTCATCGTAAGTTGCGCGAAAACAAAGCTTCCCCCGAGTTTAAGTTCTCCAGACTTTAAGCCTTCTAGCCTGCAATCAACGGTTCGAGGAATACCTATGTAATACAATAGTGGCTAGTGAATAGGGCTGTCCGGGTACTCGAATATTCGAGCAGCTTGATATTCGGAACGAGCTCGGACTCGGGTTTCGAGCCGAACCGGGTACCCGTAAAATCCGGGTAGCTTGAATCTGTTTTGGGCGGCTTGACCAATCCAGGTAGCCCGAAGTGTTTTGGGTGGCTCCGAAAATCCGACCGCTTCGAATGTGGTTCCAGCAGTCCGACTGCTCAGGCGCTCGGATTTTTCAAGCCGCCCGAAACAAATTCGAGCTACCCGGATTTTTCGGGCCGCTCGGATTTTTCGGCTACCCGGATTTTTCGGGCCGCTCGGATTTTTCGGCTACCCGGATTTTTCGGGCCGCTCGGATTTTTCGGCTACCCGGATTTTTCGGGCCGCTCGGATTTTTCGGCTACCCGGATTTTTCGGGCCGCTCGGATTTTTCGGCTACCCGGATTTTTCTGGCCGATCGAATTTTTCGGGCCGCCCGAATTTTTCGGGTACCCGGATTTTTCGGGCCGATCGAATTTTTCTGGCCGCTCGGATTTTACAGGTACCCAGATTTAAAAAAAAAAACTCAGATTTTACGGGTACCTGGATTTTTAAAAAAAACCCTCGGATTTTACGGATACCCGGCCCGGTCGAGCCAAACCGGGCTCAGTTCGCTTTATTCCAGTACCCGAACCAGTCTTACTAGTGAACGCGTTCCGGGTAATATCAGTGCCTAAATAGGTAGGTATTTTTAAAAGGGTATGAAATTCCTTCGTGTGGAGATATTTGAAGGTATGCCGAAACGCAAGGGTAACATATGTATGGTGCGTATAGTTTTTATGGAAGCGAAGACAGTACTGATTACTTTGACTGATTCACAAGCAGTGAACAGAAGCAATGATATCACAATTTGGAAACTGAAACAAACACTACTCCGAGATCATAAATTTCAGGATATTTGGATCACTATACCAGTGGTTCTCAAACTGCCAGTCGCGACCCCAAGTGGAAGTGTTTTCTTGGGCTCGTTTTTTTTGTAATATTATTAAGTTAAATTAGGTATATTCTAAAATACTTATTTCTAATGTGTTTTCTTTACCTTATTAAATTTACCTTACCTTATATGGGTGGGGGTAATATTAAAAAAGGCGATCGCGACCCAAAAAAGGTTGGAAAAAACTGTTTGTAAAGTTTGAAAATTATGATTAACTAAATTGAACAAGAACATCTGGAAATAAAACCATCCACAGCATTTTTATGAATGGCTTTCTCGTTGACGAATTCTCGAAACGATGATTAGAACTTCAGATTTCTTTCTCTTTCCTTAAAACGCCCTCAGCAATGTATGTACATGAGTTTCTATGCACCTTTTTTTCGTTCACGCCGAAGTTATTCACCCCTGAAACGTTGTACGCCATTATAAATCAAAACTGGCTTTGAAGTCTACGATCGGCATCTGCTGGCTCTCAGCCGTAACACACTTCGATACTCGAACGAGATATACATATGCTGTATTTCGAGCAATCCTTACGCAATTGCAGCCACACGTCTTTGGACGCCCATCTGAGCGTATATAAGTACAAGATCTTTGCTTCCAAATGTTAATTAATATATTGCGCGTGGTACAGTGCGCCCAAAAAACCAGAGTCTGCCCAAAAAATATATTTCCTAGTTATTTTAAACTAGTATATGCAGTCCATATGCAACTTGAGTAACCTAAAATATCTTTAAATATCTATACAAATATCTCTTAAATTATCTATAAAAGAAATATTGAAATTCACAAGCTACAAGATTTTAAGATCTCTTAAAATTTTCTGTGATGAAATTCATCCCCTTCTTTACGTGGCTATGAGATCTATTCTATGGGATATGTTCCAGTTAACATATCGTTAATATATCGATTGAAAAGAAACATGTACTGTAAACGAATCATAAATATAAATTCCACAATAAATCTATACCGAAACTAAGAAGTATCACGTTAAATCACTTCATCGTTTCAGACACAATATTTTACACTTTTACGACCTGATAAAACTACACATCCATGAATTTGAAGAACCGAGGCTCCCTGTTATGCTCGCACCGCTGCAAATTGTTTCAATTACGACGTGGACTGGCATTCTTCCCTGAATAAAGCCGAGGGGGAGGGAAAAGCTGCGAACATCTTCCATCCATTTCATTATGCGCACACCCACAAATCTTTCATAATACTAATTGCCATAAGCACCCTCGAGGCTCCCCAGCTCTTGACGTCCGCCTCTTCCCAACCAGCTGCGCAAGTTTGGAGCCATTTGTAAGCGGGCGATAAAAGAGCAATATACGTTCCACGTTAGGAGAACAAACATTGGCTACTACAACCCACTGAGCGACGTAAACTCTGCGTTGGGGGTTCAAGAAAATGCGTCAGCTACGGACTTGCTTCCGTCAGGACTTGACAATTGCTAAGAGAATATACGGGCTTTACTATTACTAAACAAACTAAATTCCCATTGGATTGCCGTTTCCTGGGTTCTTTGCTTGGTAGTGAAAAGGCTGCAAAGTGAAATTTCCAGTGCAACGATGGATATCCTACACTGCTAGTGCTAGGTTAACCATCTGCATAGCGGTTGGAATTGTCGATAACATCAAGAGTTGTACCAGTGCTGACAATCAGAACAGAATTACACCAAGCACTTCTATAAATTCCTGTACCATTTTAAACCTACCACTCGAACGAGAGAGACTAGAGCGAGAGGTAGATAACTGTACACACGAAGAAAGTTCAAATGTGTTATCAGTTACCCTTTCTTCAGAACCTTCAAAGGAATCATTACTTCAGACTTATCTGCCGTAAAAATTACTTACGCGGAAAGTTCGGCAACTCGAAAATTCGAAAAATCTGAAACTTTGCAGAAATGTAGCTAAAGTGATGCTAATAACCTAAGTATTTTTGTATTCGGCAATAAAACGATCCTAAGAGTGAAAACACCCCCTCAAAGAAATCGCGAGTTTCGAAAAAAATCGAGAAGAAGTTCAATTCAAAGTTTAATGGCTTTCGATATCCTACAATTCGGTGATAAAGAATTATAAAAAAAAGAACAGTGGCGGTTGCTAGGGATAAATTTTGAAAAAAATAATGTTTTCCGAAAATTCATTATCGCCGCTTTGTAGGGCATAAAAAACCATAGAACTTTGAATTTAACTTCTGATTTATATATTTCAGAGTTCAGTAGATATTCGCGATAATCTGATAACTTACCACTTTTTCGAGGGGATGTTGAAGAATAATTACGTTATTAGCATCACTCGAGCTGCATTTCTCCAGTTTCAGATTTCTTTGAATTTTCACCTCGACACTTCTATCGAAAAGACTTCCAAGTTACCAGCCCATTTGCATATTCCACAGAAGCGCAGAAATTTCTTCCAGATGCCATAGAGAAGCCTTTTCCCTGTCTCGGAGAGGTTAACACGAAAATCGTCGTTCTGTCTAATCGTACAGCCGGCTTCTTATCGCGCGGCGCCGCTTGAAGCGCTTTATCGCGAAGCCTCCGCTGTCAAAACTTCTAACCCGCGGTTTATTGCGATCGCAGAGGACGGAGCTAAGTAAACGGTGTCGCCGCGGAAGATGGTCCCGTTTCGAATTCACGCTCGCCCCTACGGTGTTAAGTGCACGTGTAGTCATTAGCTTTCGCGCCTCGGGATTTCGTCGGAGCAAGAAGGGCGTGGCGCCTAATTGGAAGGGGATTAATTAACGCGCGTAGATGGTAAGAAAACCTCCGGGTGTTCGAACGTCACGGGGCGGTTTTCTCCGCCGCGCGGGATTTCCTGCCGAATTATGCGCCAGAGTTTCTCATCGCCGCCCGCCCTCGTATCTCCTCGAAGGAGGCGTGGGAACCCCGTTCCCGTTGTGTTCCAGCCGCGAAACGAGAACAAAAGAGACCCCGGCCGGGCCGCACGGAACGGAGGAAGATGGATGGAATTTTGATAACGTCAGAGCAGGGCATGCTTTACCGCAACAACCGCGATATTTCCTTTCCCCCCAGCCATCCCCGCCCCCCGGAGAAAGAAGAATCAGTGCCGCTCCCGTCGCTGGCTACGCTAGCTGCGCTGGCATTGTCTCGGAACGATTTCAAACTGGGCACGAAACGTTCGTCTCGAGTTAATTGCTTCGCCCCGACCTTAAATGCCGCTTCTTTTCAATGAATCGCTGTCGAACGATGCGCCCTCCAAGGTCCCTTGCCTATTTGTCTGTCGTGCAACGATAAAAGAAGTTAAGGGGGCATTCCCGTTTGATGGGACGAAAAATTCAATTTTTTTTTGCTTATAGTTTTTGATCCCAAAAATGTAGCAGAGTACTGCGGCGAAACTGGTGCAACTGCCAGAGTTATAAAGGTGCAAAGCTCGCGCATCCTGTGCGGCACTATTGTCTGTAAGAACTTTAAAGGCGTTTTTCTCAAAACGACATTTCTTAAGAGGGACGCAGTGATTTCTCAGGAAATGCTGGGCGGGTCCAGTAGCGGTTTCACGTGCAGGCTTTCGTGCCTCCAGTTTTGTTAAAAGTAAACAACGTTTTTAGGCCAAAATAGACAAAATGTTACTTTAAAACTCAATCTCTTTTGTTTACAGTGCCGTCATTTTGTAATTTTTTGGTTTTTTGGCAGGACTGAGGTACCGATCATAGTCGCACTTCTATGGGTGAAAATAAATATTGGTGTTTTAATTTTATTAGACCATAACTCTGTAAATTTTCAATAAAAACGCGGAAAAGAATTCTGAGTTTCACCTCAGACATACCTTACTATGCAGGCAAAACGCCATACAGTATAAACTTACAGTTTTCGTTCAGGGAGTAGGACTCTAGTGTAACTTCCCGTTTTTCAACGCCATCTTCGGAAATTTATTTAACAAAAACTATAAGTTTATACTATCTGGCGTTTTACCTGCATATTAAGGTACGTTTGAAGTAATACTCGAAATTTTTTGGATCCAGTTTATTGCACATATATGTACATTGATATAGTCGGTGGCACAAACTTCTTAAAAAAAATCTTTTCCGACGGGCGTTGGTGTGGGACTGTTCTAGTCATCCAAAATGGAAAAACTAAGGTATATTTTCTTTATTGTGTTTGTCGCTATGGTTGGAACCACGGACGAGCCTCTATACTGTATAAAATTAATTCTACGGAACGAAAACAGCTAAATTTATCAGCAAAAGTCGAACATTATTTTCAAACTGCTGTCATTCCGCAAAATTCTATTGTTAGGGGGCCTCTATGGTTCCGACCATAGTGAGAAACATAATAAAGAAAATAAACCTTAGTTTCTCCATTTTGGAGGACTTGAACAGTTCCCACACCAACGCCCGTCGGAAAATCATTTTTTCGCCACCGACTATATCTATGTATACGTGCGATAAAAAATATCAACAAAATTCTGACATACCTTAACATGCAGACGAAAGATAGTATAACCTTACAGTTTTTATTAAATAAATTCTCAAAGATGGCGTTGAAAAATGGGCAGTTCCACTAGAGTACCCGCTTAAATAAGTTCCCGAAAATAGCGTTGAGAGCAGGCAGTCAAACCAGAGTACATAGCCCCTTACGCGTGCTAGGAACATTGTATCCCTCAGTAAGAGGGTGTGTCAAATATAGAGGGTGAATTACGTGACCCGATCGATTGCATTTCCTTCTAACTACACACACAAACGGAAAATAGACAAGGAAACCATGCGACACACCGAATTCCACTCGAATTACAGACAAAACAATGAATACATACTCCGAGCATTCGAATCTCTCTCTTCGCCAGCGAAAAGCACAGTCAAAAGATGATTAAAAATTACCCTCAACCGCGGTGCATTACGTTACATCAAACGACAGTTTACTCTCCGACCGTCGGATAAAATTCCGCCGAAAACTGTTTCATTTAGAATTCCGTCTGACTTCCAGTGGCCGAAAAATCTGCCCCGGCAATCCTTTCTCTCCGAAATTTCACGGCGGAAACATCGCCGAGCGAGGGCTCCCTCTAACGAGGAAACGCACGTGCGCCACGGGGTCCGCGCGCGACGTGCCCCTCGCCAGAATTCCCTAAAGTATCCTAATAAAAAGGGCAGCAACGGTGGCCGGCTATATCGCAGAAATATCGCGCTACACTTCTGCGGCAACTGCGATGCCGAGTTTGGAACTATCCCTGACATTCGGCGGGCAGCCGGGGGCTCTCTCTCTCTCTCTCTCTCTCTCTCACGCTCGCGTGGCCGTGTTCTTAGAGGGTGCCGCGGCAATAAACCGCGGACTTAAAGTTCCGTGTATGGAGCATTTTTACAAGCGGGACACCCATTACACATGTAGGTGAGCTCGTAATGCGGTAAAATGCTACGGGAATGCGGATCGCGGGGTAATATCCAAGCACGGCCGAGCCGTGGACCGCTGCTCTTGACGCGGGGGGAAATATATTCTCTCTTTCGCGGTCCCAAAAACCGCCGCCGCGCCGTGAACCGGGGGGCAAACATCTCCGATCGAGGAAATAAACCGCGATCGTTCTGGCGAATGTACAGGGGGGTGCTCCATAAACGCATACTCCGCAGGAGTGGATCTACACGGTGAAACGAGCGAAAAGTGGTATACGATTTTTGCGTCGCGAAGAAAGCGAGGTGATGGGGACAGCTTGTGCTACTTAACTACCCCTGTGGCGCCCTTTTATTCATTGTGTGGTGGACCTTGTGTGCAGTGGCGCACTGAGGATTTAACCTTGGGGGGAGCGAGATGAACGGATAAAAATATTTTTAAAGCAAATTCAATAAAAGTTATTAGGTGATTACAGAAATTTATTTAAAGAATAAATCCAGTTTTCTTTTCTTTTTATAAAGCGTCTTCTTTGGGTACTAGGACCCCTTGGCCTCCCTTTTGGGTGCGCCATTGCCTGCGCGGAGTACCATTTTCTTCAGGGGGATGATTATGGGTGTAGTTAAAATTGTAAACTGCATTCTACCCGAAATGTAAGTTGAAGTATGGAGAGATGGAACTATTAAGAGATGTAAGTGGGTGGAGTAGTGAGCCACGTACTCCTTGAGGAATTGCAAGTAGGGATGGGATTAGGTTTAATATAATATTGAATGTCACGTTTCACTTCAGGGGATTCGAATGCTACTCGTAAGAGGTGACATTTCATTCAATGTACTTCCAAAGTAGGTACTTGGATTATACAAGCTGGCTTCGAACCTCAGAAAGAGTAGCTGCAGGCTTCGAGAATGTACTCAGGGTTACCAGGCGATCCAGTACACGTACTGGCATACATGACGTCACTTAGCTTGGATTGGCTCGGCGTTGACATGACGTCACGGCATCACCAATCAAATATAAGTATTCCCCTTCTCCTACACCGTATGACGTCATATAGGCCAGCACACCGCCATTTTTTCAGTACGCCTGGCAACCCTGAATGTACTTCTAATAATAAGTAAGTACATTGAATTTTAAATGAATCGAATCTCGTGAAATTAGTATTCGAACCCTGAAATAGAAAAATCTACATATTGCATGCATATCACAAATCTTAATATATAAAGCAGAAAGTTTCTATGTTTGTGTGTTTGTCTGTCGCCTAAAAAGTTTTGAACGATGAACTCTGGGATCACGAAATTATGCTTCAGCTCATTATGCCTGACTGATCCAGATGAATGTGACCATTTTCAAAACAAAAAAAAGATTTTTTTTTATAAAATCAAAATCTAAATTTCGGGCGAAGCCGAGTAGTAAAGCTAGTGTATTATGTATGTATGTACATCGTGCACTGCGACTTCACTCGAGTTCAATGTTGTAAACAGAAAACTATCGTAGGAAACCTTTGAATCATAAAAAGTTCGAATTTACTTGGTCAGGGTTGGTTTATACTTGAAAGTACCGCTTGCGTTTCTCAAAGTACTTATAGAGAGTTCCAACCTACTTCGTCGAGGTTCGAGTCTACTTAAAAGTATTATTTTGCTTTTTCCAAGTACTCGCGATGTACTGTTCGAAACTATCCAGTCAAATTCAAAGGGACTTCCAATATAATTCACCCCATCACTAATTGCAAGGGTGAAAATATGTAAAACTACGACTGTATCTTGGATATTTAAAACACATTGGTTTACTTATAAAGAAACAATAGCATAGAAGTATAATTTTCGGGAGGTTCTCTCCCTCCGAAGCAGGTACGCGTAGGGGTTGCCACCCTATTTACAGGAAAATAGCGAGAATTTGCCTTTCGTGGAGTATAAAAAAAAAATACGCTAGAAAAAACTAAAAGCGCATTTTAATCTGATTAGTTTTTATTCCTTCCAATCATATTTTTTATCGCAGAGCAATTTTTTATCATTTTTAAATAACTCAATGGCATTATTGCAGTCAATATTCATATTAAAATATATAAATAATTCATTCCCTATTAAATTAAGAGGGGCCTTGTTTCTTTCACCCCACTTCACGTAAATGCTGCGGTGGCAGGAACAGATAGAAAATAAGAAATTACTCCGAGACGATCATGGCTTGTGTACGTTTGGGAACTGCGTACAATAATATTGCGTTACGTGGCACGTTAATCGTGGAATAAATTACTTTCCCATACTTTATTGCCATTCAAAAGTATAGAGTACATTTGCGTATAATAACGTGAGATACTTTTTTTTTAAAGTACGGGTGGCAACCCCAGTTACGTGACTCATTCTGTAGATCGAAAGTTTCAGGAATAGGGGATCAGTGGTGCCCCGGTACAATAAGTACAGTTTCCTGTTATTTAGAGATTCCAACGATAATAACCTCTCACTGTTGGCTAGGAATGTCGTATCGCATCAGCGGCCACGCTCGTACACGTCAAATCGTTTATTATCGCATTCGCGCCAGTTGGACATTCGTGTATATTATTAAACCATCTTCGCCCTCGGCGTATGGCGTCCACTTGCGTTTACGGACGTTTCTAAAATTACGCGGCAATCTCCCCTTTTACTTCGTTTTCAGGGGCTTCTCTTTAACGGCCCTCTCGCATCCACTTGCGGCCGCCGCGTGTTCGCACGTGCATTCTCATTCGAAACAGCCGCCAACGATTTCTTATACCTTGGCACGCGCGTGGAGGAAGGCGCGCAGGGGGGTTAAAAGAAGATCTAAAATGCGGACAGCGGAAAAAATGCGCCACGGTTCGGCCGGGAAAAAGTCTGCGCCGCGGTACATGTCAGATGGAATACGGGGACCCTGAAAATAGGTTCGCGATGCCCACGTGACACGCGAAGCCAAGCATTATTTACAAGTGTGCATATAGAAATAAATTTGACTCTCTGGCGACCACCACTGCGGATTGGCAGAAAAGTTTTGTACACGCTTTTGTAGAATAAAAGCTTAGAACAGGGTACAGATTCGTAATTGAAAATGTTTTCATTGAGGATGCTGACAATGAGCGACGCACAGTGGGGTAGGAGACCCCAAAAGTTGGCGAAAAATCGAAATACAAAAGAATGTTTAAACATCTGATTTTTTATCCCTGGTATAGTTGAAATATGTGCGCACAATAAAACGTATATACACAGCCTTCTACAACTCTTCCTTCCTTAACCGAGTCGGACAAAAACAGTTAGCTGTAGGAACTCCGTTACATGTTTATTCCAAGCGATTTATCAAACGATTTTGTGTAGCTATTTTTTGTGTTTTCTGTGTTTTAAACTTCTGTTTCGCGATGAAGACGTCAATTTCAGGTGTTTATTTAATTACTTTTTGTTGTTATACGTTTGCGGCAAGCAATAATACCTTCATAATGTTTCATTCAAAATTGCCTCGTATAACCTTAATTACCATAGCTGATCTACAAAAACAATTAAACATTTAATTAACTTCCAAGTCCGATCAAGCATTTTTGTTTGCACAGTTATCATCTCTGATTATTAAAGAACTGAGACTAACTTTCAGATTTTGCTCGTTTTTGCTCCAATCCCTAAAATTTCAGTTTATTCAAAACGGTTCCCAGTTCATGAAAATAATTTCTTTTTGCAAACACTGTTAATTGAAATATTTATATCTGTTGTTATTTTCAGGTGTAAATCCTAATACTATTGTTGTAACGAGATATTTAATTAACACATGTTTCCACGACGGCAGTGGTGGTTTTTTTAAATGGAACCATATGTTTTTTAATACATAAATCGACCCATCCTGATATTCCCTGATATTTGTTTTTTTTTTGCCATTTTGACTTGAGATTCGTATACAGCCACCTCGGAAACTCTAGAATACCAAGTTTAGACCAAATCTGATATTTTTTGGGTATACGCGTCCGCCATATTGGATCCGCCATTTTGTTTTTTGCCATTTTTAATTCAGATTCGTAATCAGCGACCGCGAAAACTTTAGTATACAGTAATTCGTCGTTAGAATCACGACGATCGGGGCTGGCAGCGTGATACTAACGCGATGCGGACACCATTCGTAGCCGACGACAACTTCGTGTCGACTCTTTTGTTCTCGGATTCTCTCACTCTCGACTGAAGGATGGTGGGGATAGTGAGCGTGATTATAACGCATGGTAAAAACGTGACACTAACGACGAATTACTGTACTCAGTTTTGTAAATATCAAAGATTACCTTCATATTTTTACCATGTTTCTGGGATTTCAACCCACTGTGCGACGTTGCGAGAATGTTAAATATTGAAATAGATTCTGTAGTTTCGGAGTTTTAGAGTTGCTAAAAATTTAATTGGAACACCTATTTGACGGAGTGGAATAGAATGTTTTAGGTGGAAATAACTTTTTTGATATGACTGAATTTTTGTGCCTCGAGATATCCTGAACTGGAGGTTTCTGTGATTCGTGTCTACTGACAACTGAGTCTCAATTCGGGGAGGTTTTCAAGC
This sequence comes from Andrena fulva, assembly GCA_946251845.1. Lineage (NCBI taxonomy): Eukaryota > Metazoa > Arthropoda > Insecta > Hymenoptera > Andrenidae > Andrena > Andrena fulva. The sequence goes on along the minus strand of OX276329.1, from coordinate 49,526,188 downwards.
TAACATAACACGGAAAATATTCATTTTGAAGTATATTCCTGAACATACACAAGATAAGTCATGATTTATTTTTTTGAAAAATCTGAAGTGATCCTACTATAGGCTGTCCTTCGAACTTACAAGAAATCACAAATTTTGCACGAGGCAAATGAAATCTTCTCAAAAATAAATTCTTCATCGAGCGAAATGCAAATTCGAAATATCTCAAATAATTCCCACGTTATCACGAATGTACCCACCACTATAAAAAAAAACACAATAACATGTTTAAAATGCCGACAACAATACAGCGTAGAAATTATTTTTCCGACCTCCGCAAAAAGGAACAACACCCTTCGCATACGAAATCTAACAGATTTACGACGAAATTGCCCCATAAAAAGAACTGTCCATTTACTTGCATGTTAACCGACCAATTACGCGATCCAAGGGTAGTGGGGGCAGGTTCTACATAGGACGGCGTAATTCACAGCCAGGATTCCTCGCCCATCTAATTGCTGGAGCAACGGCCCTGAGTCGCCCTGTACCCGTGCAAAGATTCGATCGTTAGCTGCGAGTGTCTCATCTGAGAGGCGCTTCGACAGATCCAAGACGTTTACCTGGCACGGGTCCCCGAAGGCTCATTGCAGCACGGTTCTATGTATCCACTCCCGGCCCCCCGTTCGTCCATTCTCCAACCAAAATCCGTGCCTCTCCTCCAGGCGCACGTCCTTTATCGCGAAGTCCGTCCCCGCGGGAATAACGGCGAAAATTGACAAAAGTCTGGCGCGCTGGAGGCGCGCGAGCTCGGCTACGTGCGACGTCTCCTTTTCGTCGCATCGCCCGTCGCGGTGGTCGCCGTCGCCGTGGCGATGGTCGCTATTGCGGGCCGCGGAGACGCGCATTTACGCCGCAATGGAAATCCGAGAAAGCCGCGAGTTCATTCAAAGTCCGCCTGTCTTTTTTTTTTTCTCTCCCCACCTTTTCCGTTGCCCCGTAGAAGTCCGCGAACCGTGAGACGCATTCATCGTATCCCGCGGGGACTTTCGCTAGCTAATGCGAGATGAAATTACAGCCCCCCGGGGTTCCGGTCGACAGTCACGCCGTCTACTCGAAAGACACTGGGCGGAGGCCCTCCACCTCCGGCGGCTTCTCTTTCAGCCTCTACGTTTGCTTTCTTCGTCCTCCAGGCACCCCTTCTATCCTTTCGAATGCTGGTACACACGGCGCGGCGGAGGCATTCGTTTCGACTCGTTTGGTCGCTGGGGCTAGAGCGAACGTTTACCCTTAGAAAAAAGGCTGCCCTTAATCTTCAGCGGGATCCGGCCCTCCATCCCGCCAACTTTCAAAGAGGAGTTTTCTAGTTATTGGACGGGAATATTCTCTCGGGCTTAACAAGATAACTTGTACTTTTACGATCAGAGATTGACAGGCCACGATACCGCTCTCACTCGGAGGCTACTCGACTACCCTCCGCGCGATGGGAGGATTCGTTTCCACCAGTCTCGACTAATCTTCCCTCGTTACAGCTCGCCCGGCTGCCGCGTTAACATGCTTTATTTTACGCGTCTATCCCATCCTCAGCCATGCGTATTTGTCCCTGTTCCTCAGCTCCGCCTATCGATCCCCATCGCACCGCGTCATTTCGTAGCGCGCCGTGAATTATACTCCTGATCGACTCGCACCTGGACAAAGTGTCATACGTATATTCCCCGCGAGCGCCGTGTGGATCCCGTTTAAGTACCACCCGGGGAGAGTTCCGCGGGTATTAGATGAACGGAGAATCGATTAGGGGAATGATTTGTATATCGTTCCGCGTCTCTGTCGAACGGAGCAAAACAACCGGGCACATCCCGATGTACTTAACGAGCAAACTATTTCCAACTTTCGCGATGAAACATTTCCCGAGCTTCTTCCTTCTCCCGTCTGCAAATAAGCTCGAAGCTCCCGCGCATATTATTGCGCCGTGTAGTAGTCGGTCGGGGCATGGACGTTTCAAAAAAAATTAATGGCATTCCAAGAGTTTCTAACTGCTAGGGAAACGGACGGATTATTAATGACGCGAGGAACGTGGACGTATTGCCCCTTTGTACAGCTTTATATCCGCGAGAATGAAGGGAAAGCGCTATTACTCGACGTCGTTTACATTTATTCGCGGTAAATAGGACCCGTATGGAGGCTCTAAGGAGCGCGGTAAAGAGTGCATGATCGACGGCACGTTAATTACCAGAATAAATTACTCGCCCGCGAGAAATAAACAACCCTCGAAGATACGGTGGTGGGGAACAATGACACAGAATAAATTAAGAGCATCAAAGGAGCTCGTCCAATTTTTTGCACGCTTTTTACGCGTAAACAATGCCTCGGCAAAGAAAAATACGCAAGTGGGGAGGGCGCACGACCGGAGTAATGCGCGCAAAGACACGGCTACCTCTAATTATACTCAAAGTTCTCGTAACAAAAACATGCTCGCGATTTATCACGGCGAGTTACCTCGCCGGGTAACGTTTCTTCGCCCACCCAAACGTAATATCTCGATTATCACTGATCGTGACAGCAGCTTCGCGCTTACTGCTTCAGAGTAACGACCGCTGTACTAATTACAATGATATTAAGAAGAACGATCGATGGTCTTGTCTGGCTTCTTCAAGGGGCAAAAATTAAAATTAGCTATTTAGGAATTTCTATTATTTTCATGTGGTAATTTCGCAAGTGCACGTTTTTCTAAAAATTCAAGCAGTTGAGGTTGTACTACTATACCTAGAATGTTTAAACATTCACTGTTCCGAGGTACTTCTAGATTTGCCATCGTGTATAATCAATTATTACTTTTCTTCCCATGAAAAGTGACTTTTGCAAACACTGAAACGCTTCACAGACCTAAAGGCTCGTTCGCATTAGTCAAGTTACTTGACTTCAAGTTTGCGTTCAGTAGTGCTTTTAAGTTACTTTCAAGGTTACTTGGAGCAAGTGGATATCTAAAATGGTGTCAAGGAAGGTGGTCTCCTTCGTTATTCCATAGAATATCATATGTCTCATACATTTCTAAGAATTTAGAAACCTTGTCATTACACCAGCTATTCTTAGTCATTGTTTTATGATCATAACCTCACTTTTCAAAAACAATACTCAGCTTACTTCGAGTGACTTCAAGCTCACACTTTTAGGTACATACGTTCACACTATTCAAGCTGTATTTCAAGGCAAGAAGAGTTGAAAGACTCTCTACGTCGCTTGAAACTTGTCAGAAACTTGAGAGGATATTTCAGGTCAAGTGAATAACAGGTTCACACTGGTAAAGTGGTTCCAAGTTACTTGATTTCCAGCGACTTGAAGTCAAGTAACTTGACTAATCTGAACGAGACTTAACCACTATTCATTTCATTACCATCCCGAGAAACAATATAGTCACCTCAATCGTTTCACTTAAAAGAAATTTGCTCGAGTGAAGAACAACCAACCGCTAAAGTCCGCGCGTCTATTTCGCCGGGGCTGTCCATCCGAAATTGCAGGATTACCAATATGAGTGCTTGCTCAGCATAGACCATGCTTCAAATATAACCGATCCCAATGGCAGCAGTGCCTAACTACTCTAAATCTACACATCAGCAGTAAAGTTGCCACTGTACACGTCGGCTTACTACTAATTATGGCCGAGTTGCTTGGAGCAGCGATGAACCCCGCCAGAGCGATACAGTTGTGCGATGTCCAGTTCGATAAGAATGACAATGCCTCGATGCTCCTACGCGGACACGGGTCGCATCCTCCCCAGCTATCTCTGCCACTGGATCCCCCGATTATTATTGATTCCGATAGAAGTTTCACCGCCGATGCACGCGTCGGAGTAGCTCCGAGCAGCCTCGGCGGTGAAGAGAGTCCCTACTGTACGTCACACGTACGCCCCCGGTTAAGTCTCTCTGCAAAGTTTGCGAGCGCGGAAACCCAAGACCCGTTAATGCGCCGTAAATCGTTCCTCTCGCTCCGTGCACAAGTCAACCGCGGAGATTACACTCGACCGACGTAGTCAAAAGTGACTCTCCTGTAGCTTAGTCAAGTATCCGGTCTTAACAATGTACAAGCCTGAGCGCGGAATCCCCCCGGCTTGGAGTATCCGCGTACCGTGAAAAGCTCGGCCAAGCTTGCGCCCGTCGTCTGTGCGCCAGCGTGCACCGAGCGGGGACACACGGAGGAGTCGTCGAAAAAGCAGACCCGGAATCAAATGAGTTTGCCTAGGAGTGACAACGGAGTTTCGTGAGTGTAATCAAGCCGGGTTATCGGGGCGCGGGAAAAGGGAATCCGCCCGTCAAGGGACGCCCGTTCTTCCCGGCGATTTAAATTTCCGCCCAAAGGCAAACGAGCCAACACCCCGGCGCACAGAGAGGGAGCGAACGGGCAGAGGGAGCGGAATATCGTTCGTCCAACGATCGCCGATAGAGAGGACGCGATAAGTGCGACGCAATAGCTTCTTAATTACCGAGAAACTCGTTAGAATCCGTCTGCCCGACCGGGATATTTCGCTTTTGTGAGAGGGAAGGCGGCGGGCTCCGATATCGGGACAAAGAGTGCCCGTTACGCGTAGATCGCTCCAAGAGGGAATGAAATCGATTTGCATCACCGAAGAACTCTCACTGCCCGGACCCTGGATGTACGCACCAATTTCCTTTGGCAATTTCGTGATTATTACCTACTCGGATCCCTTCAGCGGGACGGTCAAACGATTCTGCGCCGCCAGGTGAATGGCAATTTAGGTGTGCCAGCGGATGGATCTAACGTGTATCACTTGGTACGCAGTGGTGTACGTTCCTAGGCTTTGGATGCGGCCACGGTGACGGAATAGGATAGACTGTTATTGTCGTGCGCTATTACCGCGTCACGGAGTTCGTGGGCGAATGAGTGCACTTTAAGTAGCACGAGCATGTACACGGCGAAGACAAGGTTGGTAGGAGGATTCTCCACCCTGACAAGCAAGCGGGCTGCGTTCTAAAATTTCGTTAGCAAGCCCACGTTCCCTCCGCTGAAATGTACGCGCATAGCCAACCCATTTGCCTGATTCCGCAAGTTGGAGTGATGCTGTCGCGATAACAACGGAGGCACCAAACAGTCGGTTCTCAACATTCTTCTCCGTAACTCTCTTGCGCGCTCGGTTTCAGGGGGAGAAGAAGATATTTCTTTGCTCAGCATTCCTTTTGTCTCCGTTTTCACGCTTGAGGCGTAACGATGAAAGAGGGTGTTGAGGGATCCGCGCGCGACAGCACAAGCAAACAGCGGGTGGACTCGACGCGGGACACACTTTTCCGCCACTTTATTCCCGCGTCACTCGTCGCTGCACGCTTCTTTCGGGCCACCAGCTGACCGACTCCGCGCCGGGGAAGCGGAGCGCGTCGCGACTTGTTGGCGAGATGCCGGGCGACGCGGGTACGAAGAACGCAACGGGGGTAACGGCGCGGTGTGTTCACCGGCGATGCTTCATCCGACACGCGACGGGGGGTCCGGCGGATTCCGTCGTTCGGTCACATTACGAGCGATTACCCGCGTCCCACGGCGTCAGCACGCGCCGCGAGCCCACGCGCCCCGCATCTCATCAGCGTCCCGAGCGGCCGTGACGGTTGGAGCAACGTCGACGTCTCGCGACCAGCTTACCTGATATCACGAGGAACGCGAACGCTGCTCTTAGCCACAGGTGGCGAGTCATCTCGAGCCGGCAGGTGAACGTTGCTTGGTCCGTCGTTCGGTCACAGGTCTTTCGTCGGCGCACTGTCACACACCACTCCCGTACCGCGTCTCCAGGCTAATGGCGAGAGTAACGTCGAAAGCGTCGATGACACATCGGAGTACTGAGGAACTGGTTTGCATCCAACTTCACGGGACAGTCATCGTACACGCGGCCGCTGGTCAACACATCATCCCTTGCTGGCCGATTGGAGCGTCAGGCGGCACGTCGGGCTCCGAGCGTAGCGTCAAACTCTCGCCCCGGACGGCGCACAGTACCCGACTGATCGCGACCACGAAACTGGCGGACCGGGAGCTGGCTGGCTGGCTGCCGACGACGGCGGCGATTCGAATCGCCGTGCGAGCCACGGGACCGGGGAGGACGTTTGAAAAATTTTCTCTTCACGTGGCCGCGCGAAAGGCACGCGATTCCCCAGCGGGGGCTAGCCGGCCTAGGGGTAGGCGCTAGCGAGGAATACGATCGTTCCCGTGTCGTTCGAACGGCGAACGTTATCGATCACCGTACGCGGAGCAACCGACACGAGCACCAGAAGAGATTTTAAGCACTGTTGACAGGATAATTGCGCGTATATCTGCACTGGATTGCGACAGACGAGACTGAGCGTCGCCGCGCGAAGCAGTTCCGCCGCGAGCCGCGCGTGCGCAGACCGCCCTCGCAAGCCCCACCACCGATCTCCGCCCGAACCATTCGAAAGATCGTGCCACTCTTTCTCACCCCCGGCGCCGTCTCGCTCTCGCTCCCTCTCTTTCCCGCCCGCGCGCGCTCGTTTCTCTCGGCTATCGCCACTCTCGCCCCCGCTGCACGCACACGATCAACGGGGCCGCGTCGCGATCTTATTCCACACCTCCTTTCGGCGGTGAGACGAGGCACGCCAGAGAAACCGGAGAGAGAGAGAGAGAGAGAGAGAGAGAGAGAGAGAGAGAGGCAGGGCCAGGGGGTGGGAGAGAGAGTCCGAGCCCTCCGGATTCAATTTGCCGACCGAAACTTTTTGTTGAATAAGGTTTGTTACGTATCATCATTCGGTCGCATTAGGGCCATTGTCGGGGGCCTCGGCCTCTTCCTCCCGCGCCGCGACCTTATATTTCCTGGCGTCTGCACGTCCCTGACGGCCAGACCTGTTCAACCCCATACGCGGCAGACCGCAAACACATTGTGTACGTACGCCGCGGTATCTGGTGCGCGCGGCTCGCTCACCCTTGTCCGTCTCTCGCTAAGCTCGCGACCTGCTCGTAGGCGACGGGGGTGTCGATCTGCGTGGCACAACATATGCTGACCCCTCTCTCTCTCTCTGTTCCCGCTCGGGAGTGCATCGACAACACGGTTCCGCGAGCCCCGCGGAAGCTGCGGGGTGGACGTCGCCGGCGACAGTTAGGAAATCTAAGAGGCGAGATGAGTAACGGGCTTCACGACCCTGTATCTCGTCTGTTCAACGATTACGTTTATACGCGATTTACGGCCCGTGAAATTTATAGGCGAATAAACTAACCGTGCATGATAGTCGCGGGCGGCGACCGCGCTGCCGCGTTTCGAGTCCGTTCCACCGGTTTTCTGGGATGCTCCGCCGAAGGGCCACGCGTAACACTGGTCATGCGGGTAATCTTTCGATGGAAAGTGAACCCCTATGGGCAATTAACTTGTGATGATGAGTTTTGTCTGGCGGGGAGTATACAGGGTGGATGTAGTTTATAGACGCGAGCTTCTGGGGCTCCGAGGGACTGGGAGGGATTGTAGTGGATGTGTACCTGGAAGGTGGTAGGTTGAAAAATATCTAATGTCGTTTGTAGGATAGAGAGTGTCTTATATAGCAAGCCTTACCTGTTTCACGCCAACCGTTTTCAGTAGTGATCCTCTAGGCAGTGATCGGACAAACCGCAGTCATTTGACGCAAAACCGGAAATAACATAACCTAAACATTCATTAAATCGTCTGCTTTCCAAGCTGCTTGTTTATCTATCTCTTTCTATTCGTATTTCTGTCTCTTTCTTTCTTACAGTTTCTTTCTCTGTCTACTTCCGATTTAGACACAAATCGCAGCAACCAATCAGCGACGATATGCGTTTGTCCGATCACTGCCTAGAGCAGCGCTGCGCAAGGAGCTGTTTTCGGCGCCTAGCGGCGAGCAACCCACTTATCTCGTTGCTAAGGTTAGAATCGGTGAGGAGAACTGCAGTAGTGTACGTGCATTTGGTATGACTTGAACCCAGCCATATTTACTGATGCTACGAACCTACGTTCACGCACAGACACTACTGCAGTTCTCCTCACCGATTCTAACCTTAGCAACGAGATAGGTGGGTTGCTCGCCGCTAGGCGCCGAAAACAGCTCCTTGTGCAGCGCTGGCCTAGAGGATCACTAGTTTTCAGTAGGTACGTTTTTTTCTTGAGATGGTGGACTCTGATAGTACCTATCAGGGCCGTTCCTGGGTTTTGGCCGCCCAGGTGCAAAAACAATATTGCCGCCCTTTTTACTTAAATATTCTTTAATTAAGAATTTAATATGCAGTGTTTACTTTTATATCTATACATACATATTTTTAAACAGTTATCATGCAAAAAAGTTTCGATTATTATTGTTATTAATCAAAATTTTACATATAATAAACGGTCTGCGGCCGCCCCTAGGTTTGGCCGCCCAGGTGCGGGGTCACCTTTTGCACCCCCGTCAGGAACGGCCCTGGTACCTATGTATAATAAAACTTACACGCACTAAGTAGAAATACTGGCATACTGGTCAGACGATATGTCTTGACGTACTTGGTACGCAGGTTGTTAAGAACTTATGGGCGAGAAGTTTTTAAATTCGTGGACGTCGTAGAAAGAAACCAGGTGAATGGAAGTGTACTTGGACAATAACTGGGGATTTTCGCATTCTTGTTTGTAAAACACACAATCCGCTTTTAGATGGAAATGCTCAAGCTGATGGTCGTTCGTTTGAATGTACATCTAGCAATAAGAATGAGTCTGAAGAACCTCGGCTATAAAATGGAAACACCGTTCAACCAAACGATATTATCAAGTAAAGGAATAGCCCGAAGCGCTGCCCCAAAATGTATTATTTCAGAAGTGGAAACGAAACGTGAAATAATAATTCGTTTGAAAAATGATGAGGAAAGAGTCAGCTCGTAAGAACCGATGAGCACCGTATAACTGGAAACAATAACAGAAAGAACATTGTACTTGTAAAAAGTACACATGCTGAAGGACTATCCAATCGAAGAACAGTTTTCGAGATATTGCAAAGCGTGAAAAAAGAGCGTTAGGAAAATAGTAGCTTCTAAAAGAAATATACAGTGAGGTTCGCGTTTCTGTTTTGTGGGAGATCACTAAATTTCCACATAATTCTTTATATATTAAAATGTGAGCATTTCCCTACCCTAAATATTCGATTATTCGCACCCCGTATCCACCAATTCGCATTATGGAGGATTCGCTGTATTATAAAAGAATTTTCAATGACGAAGGCAAATCCTGTCTATCCCTCTCCAGTGGCGCATTTAAGGGGGGAATCATATTTTTGGGGATAAAAACACGGCAAAAATTGGGAATTTTTTTTAAGAATCTAGCGATTCGATTCGTCTGAAAGTTGGACCATATTTTTATTCGTCTTTGAAGAAGCTGCGATTTTTTTTATTAATTTTTAATAATAAATACAGGAGTGATGCATACTTTCTTCAATGGATGATGCTTCAATACCAGAATACCTATAAATTATATATTTTTTGTTACATAAGAAAATTGCAAAATCTTGATAGCAAACATTAAGGGTTGATTTGAAAACTCAGCTCTCTCCTCAATAATTTTTTTTTTATTCTGTTTCATCAAATTGAACTCTACATTTATCAGTAAAAATTAATAAAAAAATGCAACTTCTTCAAAGAAGCATAAAAACATGATCCAAATTTCAGATAAATTGAAACGCTAGTTTCTTAAAAAAAAATCCCAACTTTTGCTATGTTTCTAGCCCCAAAAATAGGATTTCCCTTTAACGGGTGGCGAATGAGCACGTGCCGGCTGGGCCCCTCCAGATGCCCCCCCCCCCATTTTCAAAAACAAATTATGATTTATACAAACTATAGGGTAAGTCCGGGAGTGTTCGACCACCGGGAGAGTCCGGCCAGTGCTGATATTTTAAGACTGACGTAAGATAGGGCACTGTGTGTCATTGACACAAAAAAAATGAAGGCGCTTGTTGGTTATCTCACATTCACCATTGTCACAAATCCATATTTTAGTTATAAGATACAGTTAAGACTTTATGCGAGGCTGAAAGTTTTTAGACCAACTTACAGTGGTGGCGATATTTGAAAAACAGGTAAGTTTATTTACACTCTTCCGATATTGGGGATATAATATGCATATAACTACAGTGTAACACCAACAATACGTATGTATTCGTTTTTAATTTTTTTTAATAAGGTGGTCGATCACTACCTTGATTACTCGTAGTGGGTGGACGGTCTAACCCCGACATGCGGGTGAGACCGACCAGTTGCAGTGCCAATGTTTTTGATTGAAAATGAAAATAAATATTTGAAATTATCGCACACTGTAGTTTATATATACCCTAAATTGCTTGGGCTTTGCTTCAATGTGCATAAAATGACAAAAATGTGAAAAACAACGATGATACAATTTATTTTCCAAAAAGTGGTCGAACTCTCCCGGACTTACAATATAGGTACTACACCCTAGCCCGTTTTTACTAAGTAACCTCTTCATTTCCTCGAAAAATGGGCCCCTAAGACCGTCTGCCGCCTGGGCCTTTTCCAGTTGCGGAATTAACAGGGCGGCCATTGAGCAGTTGCCACCTGGGCCCCTGCCCAGAAGGCCCCCAGGGTCCCATCGTTAAAAGAAATTATGATTTTATCCAAACTATATTTTTTTTCCTGTATTATTACACTGAGCCCGTTTTCAGTAAACTACCGCTTTATTCTCCCGAAAAATGGGAAATATTTCCCTGCTCAGGACACCCTAGGGGCCCTGTCTTAAAAAAAAATTATGACTTTATCCAAGCACTATATTTTTTCCATACTTTTCTGTAGGTACACTTACCCCTTTTTAGTAAACTACCTCCTCATTTTCCGGAAAAATGGGCCCCTCCGAACGTTTGCCACCTGGGCCTTATTTCTTAAATCCGCCACTGGCCTTTTCCTTGCCCCATCAATTCAACCACCTCACCACTTTAATCTCCCTCCCATCAGCCACACGTCCAAGCGCGCGTCCGCTTCCTTCTCAGACCCTCGAAATTTCGCCGCACAATTGCCGGCTTAAATACGCGCGCATCCATTACGAATATCGCGAGAAGGTGAGCCGGCCGGGCTGCCTTTACGAGGGCACATCCGCGATCCCAAGGTATCTTTCCCTGGCCCGTTCTTTCGCTCAGCCTTTGTCGCCTTTCTTTATTTCCCCGTCCCTCCTCTTCCTTTTTCGTGTCTCGTGAATCTCGACCCCGGAAGCGCTAAGAGGGAAAAAAGTGGGTGGCAAGGGGGGTGGGCGGAGCGAGCAAAAGGCAGCGAGGTCCCGTTGAAATATTACGAAGACATCATTCGTTACCGTTACGTCGTTTATTCGCATCGTCGTCTCGTCTCGAATATATAAAACTGCCCTCCATCCTCGTTCGCGGCGATTCAGGGGTGGTCTGGTGTCCACCCTAGCGCCGCTGAAACTCGCGAGCTCCGGCTTTAATAGGGCAGGCGGACCGAAAGAACGTTAGCGGAGAGGGGTTTCTTCGCCGGTCGAGGACACGGGTCAGCAGCGGTGCTTTCATGAAGATAGGAAACAAAGACGTCTGAATTATCGTACGCTACTTATTTCTTCTTTTCGCCGCTGCTTCTTCTCGCCGCGAATGCAGCTATACTTTATGTTATTACGAATGCTACAATGGCCGGGCGCTTTACAGCGGCGGACGCGAGGGAAGCTCGTGTCTGGCGTTGGTCGCCGCGAGCCTGAAGAGAAATGTTACGCGTTACCTACGTCGCGTAACGCGCTCGAAAGCGTAACTTATGCGCTCTGGCCCCGGCGACCCGTCGGGGAATATCGAGAGTCGGCAACCGACCCCCGGCAAAAAGAGGGCGATATGTAAAAAGCCGCGGAGGATCGTCTCGCCAGAAATATTGAACGACGCACCGTTACGCACTTCAGCAGCTGTCCGGTTTCTCTCTTTCTGCCCGTCCTCTCGCTCTTCGTATTTCTCATATTTATTTTCGTCGTCTGCGGTGAAGAGAGGGAACCTCCTCTCGCATATACTTTATTATAAATTGCAATATGGAAGGCTGAATAGAAGTGATGCGCTGAATTCTGGAGAGAAAGTGTCAGGAGTTGGGAAGCATATAGCGTTCATTGAAATCAATAAAAATTTAACCGGATAATTTCAAATTAAATAGGAGTTTCAATTCCAAAAATTTCTTAGAGTATACTTGTGATTCCTATCGTATTATTTCATATTCTTTTTAAAACAAATATGTGTTTATTGCACAGGATGATCGAATAACTTTCTCCGCACCATGCTCTTCTTCGTTAAAATCCCTTACTGCGCACTTCGTGTCCGTAGCAGGGTTTTCGACGATGTTTTTGCTCGCACGAGTATGCTTATTATGGGAAGACAATGGTGCGCAACGTTTGTTTGCTGAATATTATCGAGAATATCATTACGCGAACGTTCGTATCCTTGTTTTGCACAGTTTTTCGTTGTAGGATTCCTCCTGCCGCGGGAGTGGGGTCGTTAAAATTTATCTCGTTGTTAACTCCGCTTTCTAGCTATCCAATATCGCGAACTCCCTTTTTTATTCGGGAGCTTCAAGCGATAGTTACCGTAACATGGTAGTTAATTCCCGCGCGCATATATTACAGAATATTCGTATGTTTTACCGTGGCTCGCGCAATCAGTACCAGTGGAAACATTTCAGCAGCAATCACACGCACGCGTGTGCGTGCATTGTCTGAAACGAGTATTTCCCCGCAATTCTCTGTTTTAGCTGATTTTAGCTATCGATACGAGGGAAAACTTTTCAGCAGGAATTACGCGTAGATAGGTACATGTTTGTGTGGCTATATTTTCATCCAATATTCTGTTACACATAAATAACGTTGGGGGAAGATCTCGTAATTTTCGTAATAGGCTCCACGCTCGGAGCTGGCGGCGAGCTTACAACGCATACCGTCGACTATTCCGAGCCGCCAATGAGTGTTGCGCGAGCGAGCGAGAGGGGACACTTCCGGTCTCACCTCGACCGAAGGATTCCGAGAAATGGCGGGGCTAGCGACCGAGCATACAACGCATAGTCGAGATGAGCTTATAACGAGAATTTACTGTATAACGAATGAAAATGGAAGACGTAAAAAGAATTAATTGTAATCTAACCAAAGACATTTCAGAGATAAAGTAACCTTTATCTTCTAACAATACGATTTATAATAACGATATAATTAATAACTTTGAGCTACAATTTATCGAAATAAATTGATGAAATAAATAAAGTTAAATCAGTCCTAGGTAGAAAGGACCTAGAACAGCGTCGAAAGCTAATTGAAATTAAACAAAGGAAAACTCACGGCATGCAATTCGTCGACGTCGTTACATCTATGTCATGCACATAATATAAAAAACTATATTCGCCCAAGCTGTTGCCGTCACATCGAAACGCCGGCGCAAGTATTAAACATGCGTTGAGCACTCACGAATTTATGTACTTTCTAACGTCGGGAGCCGCGGAAAATGCGACAACACTTTTGAAAGTGACGTGGCTCCTTCGACGTACCGAGTTTTATAGATATACCTGGCACACGACGCCGGAATAACAAATGCACGGGGGACTGTTTTCTTTTTACGGTGTTCCTCTGTACCGTGCTTACGATTTATCGTCGTCAGCCTCATCCCGAAAATTGTTTCGGCAAGCTTTTAAAGCCTCCCTTGTTCCTCATCGTTACGCTACGTCAAAGGGGAGACTTCATTTCCCTCTCTCGACGACGAAGATTCCGCGTGGAGCATTGCCGCTATATTTTTTCGAAACGAGGCAAATGTAACAGTGGAAGGAAATTTATAGATACTGCAGAATCTTGACGAATAGTCGACCGAGCTTTTGATCATTTGAAGTGCCATCTGGTGAAAGGGAACGATCGCCACGTCTGACTCGAGCACGTCAAATATAGCAGACACGTTTAATGTTGCCATCCTTCCTTATAATAATAACTAAAAATTACAGCTGTCGATGGGGAAGCTGACGCAAAGCTCCGCGCAAAGGGCGCCACTGGCGCATGTACCTCTGCTCACTGTTGATTTCAAATATATAATGACAACAAGAGGAGAAAATTATAAAATATTATAAAAAGTTTAAAAAATTTTTATGCTAAAGTTGTCTTCTAATATCTTTTTTCCTTTTACCAGGTTTCACGTCTTTGCAATCTAAAATTAATAATAGCTAATAATAATAACAATAAAAAATTAATAATAGCTAATAATAATAACAATAAAAAATTAATAATAGCTAATAATAATAACAATAAAAAATTAATAATAGCTAATAATAATAACAATAAAACATTAATAATAGCTAATAATAATAACAATAAAAAATTAATAATAGCTAATAATAATAACAATAATAATTATTATTATAGAAATTAAGAAGTAAAATAAGATAATTTAAATATACCTAAAATACCGATGACACGTGGCACACGCGCTGGTGGCGCCACGGGTGGGAAAATGTTGCAGTCAGCTTCGCCATTATTGTAGTTAAAATGGAGTAAGGATTGTGCTGTGACAAATGTGATATTTGCAGATTGCTAAACAAATCACACGAATGAAGAGATACCGATGTCAGAAAAAAACATTGTACTGCTATTATTGTATCTGTACACATCCCCAATTTTTAGGGGAAAAAGATTCTTCCGTGTGAGGCATTATACCGCTGTAATCTGGCGATAAGAATAAAATAGAAGGAGGTTAGGGGACAGTGTTCCTCTTAATTCGATTTTTGAACGAGGAATAGAGATGGGGACACTTGATACCAGAAATATTCAGGTATCGCTGCCTTCCTTGATCGTTTCATGTATTTCACTAACGCCAGCTCGTGTTTCTCAGTGGACCGGTAAACGTTCGCGCTTTATCCAGCTAGTCCAGTACGAAAATGCGACTGAACCGCACTCGCTTGGCAATAAAGCATCTCCTGTCCAAAGTGTCAGTGGTATACGAGTCGAAATATATATAGTCCACCCGTTTCCCCTTTCCTTTCCTCTTTCTCTCTTCTCGCGAGCTTTTCTCGTTTCTTTCTGTGCAGGGAGCAGGGCTACGCGGATGGCAGTGATTAATCGTGTAAGGGTCGGTATTCCCAGCACACAACGAGCGACGTGTTGCTCTGTACCAACGTACACCCGGAAAAAACCGCTTCAAACGACCCTCTCTTTCTCCATTCGGCCTTATTTCAACTTCCCTACCACCCCCCCCCCCCCCTCACCTTTCGCCTGCCCCTCTCTCTCCCTCATTCGCATCATTTCCCCTTCAGATTTTTTCCCCACTCAGTTTCAGTTCGTCCCCGTGCACACATTCCTTCCCCTAGCTTCCCTCGCGAAGTACACGTCAACTGGGGATCAAAAACTGAAGGGATGTATCTTCATTGCTTGAGGCTTAAGGGAAGTAATGGTTGCCGGAACACTGGTTAGTGCAAGGTCTCTGTTCCAAAGAGAATACGATCTGCAACACTTAAGAGTAACTTAATTATCATAGGGTGAAACCAGGTAACACTGTGTTACAAAACGCCCCACGCAAGGTCCAGGAAAATGATTATTTGCGGTTGTTTCCTGTTATGTTTTCTTCACAATCCCGGCGTAGTTGTGAAGAGTACCCAATGAACACTTGATGTGTTTACACAGAAAATTTAAAGAATTATTAAAGAATATTGATTTTATAGATCTTTCTTTAAAAGTGAGGCGTATTTTATAGTTTTACCCTACCCCAAGGGCCGAACAAATATTTCGTAGAACCGTTTTAATGGAACCTATCTAAAGCTATCCCCAACAGTCCCACTTCCCAATGTAAACCCACAAACGTACCTTTTAATCCTCCTCCCTCTTCACGGCAAGGGGTAACGCAGCAAACGCGCCCTCTACTTAGACCCGGAAAAGGTAGAATGCCTTCGCTCAGCCTCGCGGCTCACAGCGGGATACGCGTCTTCAGCTAAGCCCAGCGGACTGTCGTTTTCGTAAAGGCTCGGACGAAGAGAAGCTCGTTAGAAAAATCGACCAGTCGTCGCGCGGGTAAAAAGGAAAAACCGTCCCAGGCGAGGATAATTAGTGCCTTCGCGAAAACACCGGGGGACACTTGCCCGGGGAACGCTCAACTTCCACGAAACCCTCCACTTTACCTAATTGCGATCTTAAATCATCAGCCCATTACGCTATTGCCATCTCTTACGGTTTTGCAGATCAATGCCCCACTGCCGCCGCTACGTACGTAAGGAGCAGCAACGGCGGGCGGTTCATAACTGGGATAACGAATGCCGTCGTTCTGTAAGTTTACTCGAAATTGTCTCTCGTCTGCCGCCGGTAAACTCATTGTTAGGCGCCTATTGTAGGCGGCCAAGCAGCCACGTCCATCCTCCACCCGTTCGCTCGAACGAACTGTGCAAACTTTCCGCGTTTCCTTAGAAGAGGTAGACATAGGGGACACACAATCTCCTTGGACTGTAAACACAGCCGCAAGCTGGTGGTCTCGGTGCTGGTAAATAGGTTTTCCAGGCGCATAATATCAATGTGGAAGGTCGATCGAATTACGGCCACAATGCCATGGCGTAGCTAGTCGAAGGGTTTGCTAGATCCCCACTGTTATTTTCGGTCGGTGTGTTTTAATGAAAGGGGGGCATTCAGAGTAAACGAATCGTTTAATGAGATTTGGGCATTACTTTTCGGAAATGGATGTGTTGGTGGCGAGGGATACGTGGGGAGAGAATTTTTAATGGATGCAGAAGATTTTGGCACAAAACGAAGGGAAGCTAGTCCGTTGGGTAAAAGGATGACGAAAGTGACCGGTTGCTGAGGAAATTTGAATGCATTTGGAGAAGAACCCTTTGCGTAAAAATCCTCACAGTATCATCTTTCAGTGAACGATAATATTTCGCGGAAAGGGCGGCAGACGCTTGGTAGCCTAGGGGCGGCAAATCTCCAAATCCGCCTACTTCTAATTCCCCGAATAACTAGAGAAGCTGTTCCTCATTAGCCCTCAACTATCAGAGAAATCGAAAGCTGCGGGGCACCTCAATGAGACGTTACACTCCTCCCGACTAATGGCCTATGGGGATAGTGGACATGGCAATGATAAAGGCTGTAGCCCATTAAAATTTCATAAAGCCTCTGAATGCATGTCGCATATGCGTTCGCGGAGGCATTGTTAGATCAAGGGAAACGATCGGATCACGTCCTCCGTTCGTACGAGTGTACCTATTTGCTTTTCTTAGTGAAAGGGACGAGGGTCTTCGAGAGGGTTTCTTGCGAGAGGTTACAGTCCTCCTTCCCAGTTCCTCGTCCCTGCCCCTGGATCAGCGAGATTAACGAGTGTTTCGAGGTAGTATCAAGGGTTTGCCTGTCTCGCTCTTTCTAGACATTCCGCGGCGGCAGTATGGCGTCAGCTACCGCGGCGCCGAACCGATAAAGTCGTTCAAAGATGCACATTCTCCGCGGCATAAACCAGTGCGTATATACTGGGTGTACACCCACCACCTGACACTAGAACCTGACCTAGGTACTTGGCGAATTATTGCTGTGTTATTTAACCGGTCTATTCACGATGAATGAAAGTGAGTCGCTGCAGGCGTACTATGCATTCGTACCATGTACCTAACAACCATATTATTGTGGCCATTGTTTTCGTACACTGACCAATTTAGTCACGCCATTGTTATGCAAGTTATTATTCATTCCATTGTTGGCACTGGTTGCTAGTTATTTGTTACGTATTAGCTTTGTTAAAAACATATTTATCAGACACTGGCTACAACTGTGGACCTCGATGAGAAGAATACCATGATTCCGTTCGGAGGGCCAAAGACACACCGCGGTGGGATTATTTCCGTGACTTTGCAGACCGCTAAGGTTCGGTGTAAGCCTCTTACAGAGATGGACGAGCCTTATCTGACACTTTTCATCAAAACACTTTAGATTTGAATGCCGGGTGACTCGCCCTTTACACACGTCCGCGTATACAATTGCCATTGAACGCTGCGAAAGTTCCATCCGCGACACTTGCTTCTACATCAGAAGTTACAGAAGCTTTTCAGCTGGCAGATGCACTTCCACGACTTCTGCCGTTGCAAGCACGAATAATTTTTGCGCGTTACTCGACTTTTGCCGCATTCCTGCTTGCATCTCCCTATTCCGCGCAAATGTTCGCCGAGTGTGGTGATGGTTTTTCAATAAACAATCTTGCACGTGCTTCGTTAAATCTTCTCGCTCAAGAATTGCAGACATTACCATCTAGACGCCGTAGATTTTCCGACGGGGCGATACCACGTATTTCACTTAAAGCGTTGCCGCGAGAATTTACATACTCATTAACCGCACGTCCAATGGCGCGTTACAGGGCGTATAAAGCCTCCACTGAGGAATATCTTTCTTCTAATCGCCAAACGAATACGTGTTTGCTGATTATATTTCAAAGGGGGCGCTTATGCTATGAACAGTTAAGCGTGAAAGTAAATCGAGAAAAAGGTATAGACGTTTTATATCGAGTACACGGTTCAACTACCCATTCATTGCGCGGTATCTCGCGAGTTTAACCCCTTCGTTAGCATTCTATTTCCGCTTTACCAGATGCGTACGGATATTTATAGAAGCGCTAGGAATTCGTCAATTAATATGTTTAAAAAGTCTAGCAAAATTTATTATTCCGAATCCTATTTCTTTTGCACAGACAGCTCATATTTGAAATCTACTGTACACCTCGTGTTATCAAACCTGAGGGCATTAAATCAATTATACCACCTTTAAGCACGCTGCTCGCTATATAACAGCTTTATTTGGCTAGCAAGAGGGGGAAAACAGGAAATATCACAAAACAGCTTTAGCGAGAAAATTAAGTTTTAATAATTTAGTCCACCAGTAGAGAAACAAGCTTCATAACGCGAAGCTTATAGTCTAATTAGGCATCAGAAAAAATAAGGAATAAAATAGTAATTGTTTTACATTATTTTAATATTTTTATCAAGTTTGAACAGGGGCAGCATACTGAAAGAAAATAAAAAATTTCCACTTTTATTATTATCAAAACATTGAAAGCCACACATTTTATTAATTGTCAGATATTTTATTTCTCACTTACTTGTTATGCATGAGGCAGCGTGTCATACAATAGCTAAGCCTAAGGATCGCAAAATTTTTTTAGGCCCGTGAGGCCTTTGTCGAGTCCAGAGTTCTGTGTGTGCTCTATTGGAACGTTCTAACTTTTCCTTTTTTTCTATTAGGGAAGACCGGGGATGGTTGTCTCAAGGGGTAGGTTGACTAATTGTTAATAACTTTGCACCAACATATGTTCTGCTGCGGAATGATTTACTGTAGAAAGAAATCACTTCTACTATGCCATGCATTTATGTCGAAAAATTGACTGCGTAAGTAAGTATTTTTTCTTAAAGATTTTATTTTTTCACGCTCTATATAGTTACAATAGAATAAATGTTAAGGGGCTATTTTAAAGTTTGTTTATTAGACGATCTATTGACATAGTATTTTTGTTTATACATAAATAATTGAAGGTTATATAGATTATTGAAGTGAAAATGTTCAGTCGGGGCTGGTTGACTAATAACGTTAATAAGGTTTAAATTGTTATTTTGTTATTCAGAAAGCGATTTTTATATTTTGTTTAAATATCACTATGTTATGAATACATTATAATTTATGTTTAAGTTGAAAAAAATTTTCAGTTTATTATTAAAATATGAAAGAAAGAAATTAATATTTTATAATGAATCAACTATTGTGACATTGTGTTATTTTATTATCACTGAGATAAGTTGCTAATAACATTCTCTTAAGGGGAGGTTCTGGTCTAAATGTCGATTTTTTTTTTATTTCATTTTTCGAATGTTCAACCTTTTAGGAAAACGTGTTTAAAAGGATTTGTTGAAATTCGTAAAATTCACGAAGTTATAGGCATTTGAGTAGCGGCAAATGCATGGGTCACGACCGGTCACTCGGCGCTCACGTAAAACTTCAAACGCGTTTTTCTCGAGACAGTGTTCTCAAAACGGTGGGACCTGTATCTTCAAAAGTTATTATCCGATACGACTGAAACTTTTTTTATTTTGAAGAATATACTTCTGGCTAGGGGGGGAACTAAAAAAAATTACAAAAAGTTGAAAATTTATAATTTTTAAAGGCGTTGAAAGGACGAAAAATACAGGGAAAAGTGATTTCAAACGTGAAGTGTCGTTATTTTCTAAAAAAAATGTAATTTTTGTAATTTTTTTTTAGTTCCCCCCCTAGAAAAAAGAATAATCTTCAAAATAAAAAAGGTTTCAGTCGAATCGGATAATAACTTTTAGAGATACAGGTCCCACCGATTTGGATCAATTTTTTGACGCCTTAACTTTAACGACTCCCCAGGGCTGTTTGCACTGATTAATTATAAAACAAAAAATATATTTCTATAACATAAGACATCCTTAATACAATGCAACAAGTCCCATTAAATTATATATAGTAGTTTTCCTTTAATTAATTCCTAAATATCACCTATTTTTTGGGGCTCTAGACCAGAACCTCCCCTTAACTGATTGTCCTATAGTCAACCTACCCCATAATGTAAGTCAACCAACCCCGGTCATGGGGCTGGTTGACCAGCATGGAGGGTGTTAGAAAAACATTAAAATACCTTAGGGTAACTGTACTCGTAGTTGACAGTTTACCAATATTTGACACTTTTATTTTCAGTCACGAATAGTAACCTTTCTATTAAAAAAATATTTTTGACTAATACGCTGTTTGAAAAAGTATTAATCAAACATATTTTTTTAATAGAAAGCTTATTATTCGTGACTGAAAATAAAAGTGTCAACTATTGGTACACTGTCAACTACGAGTACAGTTACCCTAATTGTTGTCACATTGAGTCAACTTTAATCATTTAATCAGATAGCCAAATGTACTAACCGCTTTAATAATCTTTCATCCCCATAATTTACTAAAAATCAAAAACTGAAAAACTGGCCTACCAACCCCAGTTTCCCCTACTGTCGCGTCTCTTTCTTTTAACGGAGATGAGATTACTCGACCAGCAGCCATTATATCTAGATGCTTCGATAAAAAATATCACATAATATTGGCATTTCTTTCACTTGCTGAATGGGCAATGGACATTCCCTTATCGTAATTATTTGTTCCATCTTAACGACAGAAGCTTATGCTTAGGCAAAGAGTTGCGAACATTCCGTGTTTTGTCCCAGTGCAGAGTGGACATTGCCCGTTTATAACCAGTATACAAAATATGTTATAAATCCAAACATCACGAAAAATGGACATTCCTCCTACCCTTCAAGTGATCCCTAAAGATTATCATTTAGAATAATTGCAAACCACCCCCCCCCCCCCCCCATCGACGCACCCACCCCAGAAACTCGCCTCTATGTCCAATCAGCAACCTACAAATCTCTTACTCCCATCATCCTCACAATCCGCCATTCCGCTTTCAATAAACAGTAATTGACTCAGCTGTGCCCCAAGAACTTCCTCCCGTTCAATCGGACGGTTCACCATGCGCTCCCAATCTATCACAAGCAGGGATCTGCCCGTGGAATACTCCGCCGAGGTGTCCCGAAAGAACATTCAGCGCGGATGGCTACCGAAAGGGTCCCGATTATCCGACGTTTACGCGCAGACGTCCGAAAGGTGCGCGCCCATAGAAATTACCCGCTCGCCCTTCCCCGTAGCGCCCCTCTGTCTCGTAAATTGCGCCCGGGCGATAGAAATCAGGAAACGCGCTACGGATCCGTCGTAGTTTCGCCGTCGTTCCCTTGGCACCGTTGGCGCGAAGTAGCTAGATCCTCCGGCCGAGATATCGAAAGGAAACGCACTACCTCCCCCCCCCCCCCCCCCCCCCCCCCGAACGATAAGGAACTACGGATCGCCATTCGACGATCGCGGCTGGCTGTATCTCCGTTCCGCGTCCACGTTTCCACCGTTTCCTCCTCTTTTTTTTTCCCCCTCCTCTTCCTTTCCTCCCTCCGCGGCTGTGTGTATTTTTCCGGGAGCGGGTTTCGCGAGAATGAATGGACACTTTATCCAGCGTTGAATCTGAAACACGCCGTTCGGAAAGCTTTGCTCGCACGGGCCCGGATAATTTCTCCAGTTATCGCGATGCTCCGCCGGGGCTTTTACAAAAACGGTTACTCGACGATGGAGATAAAGAGGGAGGGCACCGGTGAAAAAAACCGTGTGCTCTTTTCGCCGGTGAAAACAGTTCGCACACAGGCCAATGGCGTGGAGGAAAAAAGAAGTGGAGGACGGGCGAGAGAGACCTCGCCGCAGCCTGACTCGTTACCGTGGAAATTGACTTTCAATTACCGGTATTCGAAGGAAGATAAAACAATGTCGGTTGCAAAGTTTCTATGCTGCACTGTCAACGCGGCGATAGGATGCTATTCAAACCCTCCAGCCCGGAGGGGCTCGAATTCTGTTAAAATCGCATCGGAATTCACGGCGCGAAAAGCTTCTGCAACAGAGGGAAATTTACTTCTGGCGCGCCGCGATAGAGCGCGTTCAAACGCTTTCGTGACCGCCGCGCCGGCCGACTCTGATAACTTGTAACGACTTCACGTGTCGATCATATCTTTCATATCGCTGGGACTCGGCCGTGAAACGCGCCCGGCGATTGTATTCGGGTAATAGAGTTTGGTGGCAGGTTGCTGACAGGCGCTAATCGCCGCGAGAGTTGTGAAGCTAATCTCCTTCCTCGCATAATTTCAAGTGTTGGAATGCTTTTACTTACGATTAGTGGCGCAGGATGTTGTCAAGTAGAAGAACACTTTTGGCCTGAAAGCTCGTGGACAAAAAATCATATATGGATTCGATGAACTAATCAAGCTCCGGAAATCATTATTAGAATTCAACTCACAGTATTACAGGAATTCCATTCCAAACAATGCTCGCGAGGAGTTCGCGAAATTTTTACAACTACTGCTCGATCTTTTCGCGAACATTGCTCGTGTAACAAATTCGCTAACAGCTCCCGAACAGTTTTAAATATTCGGTGACACCAGTCTATCAGTTTCTTAAGGGGAATGGCAAGTAAAGGTATCTTTGGAAATTTGTTAAAAGCGAACTACTCAATGAATCTCTTTGAAACTTTCAGGAGTTTTTAGTGGATATTTAAGTTATACGAATATCCTTTTTTAAATTTATTTAACGCAGGTTTATATGCTGTAGGGGACCGGTAACTTAGCGCTGGAAACAATTTCCGCTGACATGGTTGACAGGTTTCCGACGAAACGGTTCTTGTGAAATAAAAGAATCGAATTTTTTTTAAACTATATGCGGGTGACTATGGCGTGACGGGTTCAATTGTGAAATTTTTGAAAAATGACAAAATGGAAAATTTTGAAGGAAATTGTGAAATTTTGTTTGCGAATTAACCCCTTTCGTTGAAAAAGAAATAGAGGGAAACGACCGATCAAAAAAATCTCCCGTCGTGCCATAGCCATCCTCATATAGTTCCTAACACATTTTGGTTTTTTGATTTTCGAGGCGCTGTTTCGTCAGAAAGCTGTCACTCAGATTTTTTGCAGCGCTTCGTTACTGCTTCTGTACAGCTTGCAAGTCGGCTTTAAATAAATTTCAAACACAAAATCGTATAACTTAAATGTCCAATAAAAAAGGTCTGAAAGTTTAAAAAAGTTTCATTAAGTAGTTGCTTTTAATAAATTTTCAAAGATACAGAAAATCAAAAAACAAAAAAGATTTCGTTAGTATATTAATGTATCCTCTGATTAACGGAGGGAATTTCCGAAGTATTAATTTAAAACAACATGGCGGCTACTTAAAGTTGAAGTCCTCATTTTTTCGCGTGATTTTTAAAAAGCCTTTTTGGATGTCGGTTGTAATTTTATTATAACCGTGAATATTTTTCTACAAAAAATTACCAAATGTTCTATAAATGTTGCTCTTTTAAGTGCAAAAAGTTCTGTAACAATACATGCTTCCGCTTTTTAAAAAAAAATTCACAAACATTCGGCTTTTTTCAGCCTCCTGACTAAGTATAAGGCTTCTGTAACTCGGTGATCTTCGTGAATTTTTTTCAAAGAGATGCTTCAATGGATCTTTTTGAAACTTTTAGGATATTTAATTGAACATCCAAGGGGAGTCGAGAAAATTTTGTTTGGATTTTGTTTTTTTTTGCGAAAAGTTCAGAAACAATTGCGAACAGACGATTTCTGGGAAATTCAATTCTCATACTGTGAACGCTGTTTGAGACGCTCCTTTAGCCGAGGATGAATATGCATCGTTATAGGACGGAACAGAGAGGAATTTACTTCTGTTCGGATCGTGCTTTGTTGTTTTATCGCGCAAAGGTTCCTCGATGCGTGTAAAATAGCGTTGGATGTTGTGGGCTTTTATTTTTTGATGCTTTCAGGATTGTATTCGGCGGAGACTGGGCTGAATGCGCGACTCATCTTTTCCACGCGCACACGGGTGAAATATTAAAAAGTAGATCGAAATGACGAGCGATACAGTGGCGGGTCGCGTTGGATTTAACTTGTACAATTGCGGGACTCCGGGTTAAATGGAAGTTTCCACAATCGCCGTATCGGTGTGCTAGCGTGTAAACTGGACCGAACTAGGCGAAATGCACGTAACGACGTTAATTGTTTGTACCAGACACACGGGGAAGAATGGCGACAGAGTTCTATAGCCAAGGCGTCACAAAAGAAGCGTTTCGCGCATTTATTACGGCGCAATAGAATTCTACGCGCGGCGACTAAACCGTGCTAAATACACGTTCATTTCTCGACAACTTTGCCCCGTTACTTTTACATCTAAGAATAATTCGTTCCTCAGCACAGACAAAAAAAATACTAGTCCGTGCAAAATTAAATAAATTTATTACAAAATAAAAATAAATTAAATTGTGACGTAATTCGGGTACATAAACTCAAAATTCACTATTTACTGCCCGCGCTGAATAAAATCCTAGCTACGCCCCTGAAGCACACCATCCAAAAAGAATGAGAACCCTTCCATTCTGAGATGCACTACTGCCACAGTGTTTCGCCGATCGTGGTCGTTTTCTGAGAACCTGGACGAGGTAGAAAACTACTTAGCTTTGAACACGGAAGCTCCAATGTCGTCGGATCGGGTTTGGCTCTCCTTCCAAATAAAAGCTCGCGACTCATAAATCAGAGGGGATAGATAGACCCCCAGGTTGCCCAGCTCGCAGCGAATGCGAGCCACAAATTTTCATGCGAGAATAATAGGTACCTTATCCTTCGTTACGAATTGAGCGTGGTCACAGGGGGCAAGTGGGAGCCGATAATAATGGCCACGCGAGCCAGCGCGGCGACTACGCGTCGGGTCGGAATCCGAACGCGAAAAGAATCAACTGAAACCTCATTTCCGTCATCGCGGGCGGCGCGGGGTATATCTAGCACGGACCCACTGCGATCCCCTCGGGAATAGCGTGACTCGGATTCGCCGATCTTGCACACTTTCCGCGGCGCTCTCTACCCCCGCGAGGCGAAACGAAGTTTGCGGAACGGTTTCCCAGACTTCGGGGCTCTTACGGCGCCCCCGCCAGCTCATGGGACTACGTGGTGGATTTCCCATTTTTAGGGGAAACGCTCAGGCCGCACGCGGAAACGTGTGCACTGCAAGGATACAAATAAAGAATTCCCGTCGCTGCGCGCTGGGAGAAGTTACCTGTGTGACGTTTACGTAAACGCGGGCAGACGATCGCGCGAAGTGCAAAGGCAATTCGATCGTGTTGCGACGGAGATTGTTATGGAGCATGTAAGTGTCAGAAGTGCGAATTTTCTGTAGGTACTTTGTCTCCAAACACAGCGACGTTGGTACTTGTGATGCCAGCTCCATCTTGCGGCAGCCCTAGAAACTAAAATAAATTACTCTAACACATATTTTCTAGCACTTGACATCCTTTTATATTAAACAATTCTTTCTGATTTCTTTGGCACTCGCATCGTTTGCCGATTCAACCCCTCAGTTGCATCAAATATGGTCGAAACTTTAAGGGATTACGCCACCCTGAGACGCTCAAAACAGCAACAAATTAGACGATTTTTTGTATGGTACTGTTAGGTTGAAAATTAATTTTATCCTTCTTGTGTTTAGGACGTTAATGAATATATTGTATGAATTTGTATCAAACAATAAATAATTATTGTTGATTGATAAAATTTCTACTATGTAGCATATCAATTTGAAAAAAAATTATACTAATGGGAGCACGATGAAAATTAATATTCATTTATTACCCAACAAGGGGAAGGTAAAACATTTATTATAAACAAATGAGATATCCCATAAAAAAATCGTATGCTACATTTTAGATATTTTATCAACGAGCAATAAAATCATAGTCTTTCTAATTTCACATTTTCTAATACACCGTTTGCGCGGAGGAGCTTCGCAGGACAACACATAACTTGGCCATTTTTTAATATTTCTGTACAATATTTATCTTAAGGGGTAACACCACTCTAGAGGCAGAAAAAAATACCTAAATTTGACAATTTATTTTGGGAGTATGAC
Source organism: Andrena fulva (assembly GCA_946251845.1). Classification (NCBI taxonomy): domain Eukaryota; kingdom Metazoa; phylum Arthropoda; class Insecta; order Hymenoptera; family Andrenidae; genus Andrena; species Andrena fulva. The sequence goes on along the minus strand of OX276329.1, from coordinate 49,499,733 downwards.
AAACGGAATAGAATTTCTTTTCAGAGGGTTTATTTAACATATATTGAAGTACGAAAAACAATTTTTTTATTGTCATTTTCATACAAAATGGCGGCGACAGAGCCCGTCGTCGAAACCACTTCTTTCAAACTGGGAGGACGGATTTCTCGGAGACTATTGCATGGATCGATTTGAAATTGTTACAGTAGCTTCACAACAATATTCTCTTTGGAAGTACGTAGCCGTTTTTTGATTGAATGTAAACTCCTTTTTTTATAAACAATTTAATGCTCATGTTTACGGCAAAAAATCAATTCATTTCTTAAAAAGTGCACCACTTCCACAAATATTGATTAAAAAAAAACCCCTACGTACTTCCAAAGCCAATTGTATATAGATTATAAATTTATTTTATTTTTTGTTCCCGGACTCATACATGCCGAGAAATCCGTTCTCCCGTGGCGGTGTTTTCAAAAAAGCTGTTTTCGACGACAGGCTCTGTCGCCGCCATTTTGTATGAAAATGACAATAAAAAAAATTGTTTTTCGTACTTCAATATGTGTTAAATAAACCCTCTGAAAAGAAATTCTATTCCGTTTGTCATACTCCCAAAATAAATGGTCAAATTTAAGTATTTTTTTCTGCCTCTAGAGTGGTGTTACCCCTTAATATATGTATAAAGCAGAAAGTGTTTGTGTGTTTTTCTGCCGTTTAAAAACTTTCGAACGGTAAACTCTGAGGTCACTTTGAGGACTTTTTTCACAAAAAAAACAAATAAATTTTTTTTTATAAAATCAGAATCTTAATTTCGGGCGAATCCGATCAGTAAAGCTAGTAAGACAATACATTCATTAATACGTGCGCTAAACATAATATGTATATAAATAATTTTCAACCTCGTGGTATCATAAAAAAAAATTCATCTAATTTGCTGCTGTTTTGAGCGGCTCAGGGTGGCCTAACTTCTTAAAACAAAGTCGTAGACTGTATTTTACAGTGGCGGGTGCAAGACACAAAGATGGGAGAGCTCACGGACAAAAATGTCTGCTGTTACCAATTTTCTAAAATTCCTTATCGAATTTGGGTGCACTAAAAATTATCAGTTCGAATTCAAATTCAATGGAACCAATTTAGTTTCCTCCGCGAAGACTGCCAACCACGTCGCACATACAGAAACCTTTTAAAAGTCGCGGTAGGCGATATAAAATATCCTCGGTGTCTGCTCTGCATGGATTCCTCATTTCCAGTTATCGTTTCACAGGCTTCCCGAGGTAGCCGTGAGACAATAAGAGGAGGAAGATGCGGCCCCGTCCTCTCTCCGTTCGCCGATGGAGCCTCGCGTCTCGTGGACACGCCGGGCGAAACTGTCGTCGAATCCAGAAGGAATATCGTGACTCGCATCCCGCCATTTCACATACTTTTTCCCACGCGACGCGAAATGAAGTTTGCGGAACAGTCGGCGACTTTAAGGCTCTGGGGCTTCCCCAACTCGCTGGCGGGCCCCCCCTCGATTCCCCATTGTGACGAAAAACGTCCCCCTAATGGCAGCGAGTATCCGAGGCGAGGCATTCGAGTTGACTTGGCCGCGAGTCGTTTTAAAACAAGCCCACGCGAGCCGGCCTGCAATTAACCGTCCGGTGTATAATAACTTCAGCGCGATTATCAGCCAGCAGGACGTGGCCCGTGGACTGAGCAAAACCGAAACAATTAATACGTCCAGGGAACAATGGGGCAGCCTTAATACGATACGCTCGCCGTCGAGTTAGCGTAATGGAAATAAATATAAAATTACGCTATATCGTTCAAGTAAATAATAATAATTAATTCGCTTTGTGACGATCACGGGGTAATCCCACCCCCGCGCTGCCACTCCCGGCGCGCCGAAGAATAGAACACAGGCGTATTGTCAAAAACTCGAGCGCGACATCCGTGAATTTCCATACGCTAATTTCCCAGGCCAGTGAATGATTAATGTTATCATTTCTGCGAGACAAAGCGTTTGTTCGTGCCTCAATTGCGTTTCAATTGAGAGTAATTGATAAGTAGCGATCATGAAACGTTCAGGCGTGTAATAAATTGCAATCGAGCCCTTTTGTAAGGCCCCCGAATGGAACGTGACAGAGGAATAATAAATTCAGCTTATTTGCTGGGCGAGAAGAAAGAAAAAAGGCGAGCGAAAATCACTGTTGCCGTTGCCTATGGTGTTCTTCGGCGGAGGTCGTTCTTAGTTTCCCTGCTGGAATTATCGAATTAATCGGCACACAAAGGTGCCTGCTGAATTGGAAACTCTCCATTTTATAGTACCTCTGCTTCATCTGCTTCGTCTTTCTTTGACGCTTGGCTACTGTGGCGTCACGGTCAAATAGAACGGGGGTTTAATTTGAGATGGAGTCTATCTGCTTGGGTATATTTTGTGAAAAAGAAATTTAATCGGTCCGTAATTGTCCTTACTCAGCGGCTGTAGATTTTCGAAGAACGGCACTTTGAATTGCACTGTTAGATGCAAGAACGGCCACTCGGGGAATATTTGCATGGAACGCATAATTAGATTTCTTATTCATTTCTACATGTGCCCCCTACATTTCATTGCCGTATCCTTAAAATTCACAGAGATATGATATTTTCAGTCACGAATAATAAGCTTTCTATTAAAAAAGGGTTTTTGACTAATACGCTGCTTGAAAAAGTATTAGTCGAAAACAGTTTTTTAATAGAAAGCTTATTATTCGTGACTGAAAATAAAAGTGTCTACTGTCAACTACGAGTACAGTTAGGGTGACTGTACCTAATATCGCCAGGCAAAAGTTAAATCGCTATCAATTGAATAATAATTGATATTTTTGCATGCAGTTCGTTTCAAAGTAAAGAGAAATTATTCATCTTTCATGTAGCATAAGTTAGAATCGTTGAAACCTACAGATTTTTAATTGGGACTCAAAAAACGTAAGACATGCAAAAATCGGGTCCTGAAAAAAGTGTACCTAATATCGCCTACTCAAGAAATATTGATTAATTCATGTATATATGAGTTTTTAAAGTCATTTTCACATGTGATTTTATTATTTCTTGCAGTATTAATGTTTTTTTTTATCCATCTTTGATATTATTTTTAGTAGAATAATATAGAAATTTAAAAATATAGATTTTTAACATATTTTATTTTTTACGTTCCGATGCACATATTGGACAAATAAAGTTTATTTCGGTTGCTCCGCACATTTCGAGACCTCACCTGTAACAAGCATTACAGTAATTCGTCGTTAGTGTCACGTTTTTACCATGCGTTATAATCACGCTCACTATCCCCACCATTTCTTGGAATCCTTCAGTCGAGAGTGAGAGAATCCGAGAACGTGCGAGAGAACAAAAGAGTCGACACGAAGTTGTCGTCGGCTACGAATGGTGTCCGCATCGCGTTAGTATCACGCTGCCAGCCCCGATCGCCCCGCTGTATATCGAAACCATTGTTCTCCGGTAGGCGGTATTGAGAACACGCATACTGCTAAAAGAAAAACGCTATTTTCATTACGAAAAATATTTGACTCGATTTCATTTCTTAAGTACATCAGTAATTAGGTATTTCTAGTAGATATTCTTGCATTCACAGAATTATTAGATTTACATTCTCCGAATGCGATGTAAAATTGTGATAGTCCAATAAATTTTTACGCTATTAAGATTCTCTAAAATCCTTCCCTTTCTGTAATTGTTGATCACATGATGCTGCAATTACAGTATGTCTGCCTACATATGTTTAGGTAGGGGAGAGGCTTGCAGGTTGCCACCCCTAAGCTTTTTTTATCATAACTCGTCATAAAATTAACGTATCGTTGATTTATGGTATAAGTTGGAAAGAGGAAGTGTTGAGCTACAAATTATACAAACTCTCGAAAAAGAAAAATTATACTGCAAATTATCGAAAGTATCTAAAATTGTCTCCTTGAAATTTTGGCTGGCAGGTTGCCACCCCAAAAAAATTGCTAAAAGTGTAAAAAAAACTCAAGTAAAAACCTGATTCAGAAAACTTTTCAAAATTTATTAAGTTTTATTAATAAATTATATTATTCAGATTTTTTTAACCTGCGTGCTGCCATACTAAAAATTTATAAAAATGTAAAAAATAAACCAAAATATAACTAAAATGCAATAAAAACACTTCACTTCAAACTCAATGACATTTGAGTGTAAACAAGCGGGAAAGAGAGAGGTGGCAACCTGCAAGCCAAAAAAGGAGGCAACTTGCATTCCGACGCTTTTTTAGGAAAATATGAGAAAAAATGGTCAATTCATGATATGTTTGGAAATCTGTTTGGCATATGTAAATTAGATAAAAAAGACAACACAGTACGTATAGTTATCTTGAATTGTCGATGAAAATGTTCAATTTACGAGCACAAGGAAAGCACACAATTTCAATAATTCAGTTTCTTGACAAACACTATATTACCCTTCGCTCAGCAAACACAGCGTTATTGCGTCTGTCCGCTCCAGAGGTTATAAAATAGTGACACCTACTCTTTCAACGTCGATGTGAGTCAGAGTTGAGGTTCTGACACTGCTAGAAAGTCGAAATACAGCAGGGGTGGCAACCTGCAAGCAGTGGCAACCTGCAAGCCTCTCCCCTACTAATTCAGTGCATAACCGATAAATTTTAGAGCTTACTTTGCGAGATATAGCGAGTGGCGATATTAGGAACACTGGCGATATTAGGTGCAGTCACCCTACCCTAATTATATTAAATATAAGTTCAGTCAAATTAAGTGTAAATTCATTTAAACGCCCAAGACGTGATAAGGACTAGAAAAACAGATTTACAACACTCCAAAGAGTCCAGATTCCCCGCAGATCCTACCCACCTTCACCCACATTCTCCAACTATTCAAATTTCCTTCTTCGATTCTGAGCGCCGCGCGGTACTGAAACGTCTACGTTCTCAAAATTCTGTATGCAAAGTGTATCCATTCGCTTTTTACACAACGCCGCTCGATTGAATCCGAGCCCCTCCATTCCCAAACACATTCTTCCAGGAACACCGTGTGCGTCCAGGCCAGCGTGCCGGTTCTGAAGCATGAATGTTCGTCGTGCACGGCTCCGGACTAATTGAGGACACGCAGGAAGAAGTGGAGAGCGCTGCTCAGGCAACGTGGATACATTCAAAATTAACCCGAACGACTGGCGTATTTGCCCGTTCGTGGTTTACGCCGTTTAATGGCGTAAATAGCCTTTGGGGGATGACATTTGATGCTGCCCGCTCTTTCGTGGGAGTCGCTTTAGCAAAAGCCCCCTACCTGCACGGTCGAGTTTCAAATGCGCGGCCGCCTTCGCTGCGTTCTTCACAGGGACTCGTGTTTCTCAGTGACCCAACGGAATAAACGCCCGACGAAATTTCATTTTCACGCTGATACCGCTCGCTCGCGGTCGACTCCACACGACCGCGACGCAGGCCCTTTTCTTCCCCTTCGACTTTGTTCACGCCAGCAGGGCCAAGCGTTGCACGAGCGTGCGGCGAAAGACTATCTATCAAACTGAAAGGATCTATCTGGTACAAGCTGGATCGGAGAGTAAGTTAACTTTGGTGGACTTCGTGGACCCCGATCCACCCTCTAACAAGGGATGATCGGTGAGTGACATACGCCGATTTTCATGCAACTTTGCTGGAACGTTCGCCGGACCGGCCTGAGAACTTTGCCGTATTCGGTTGTTGTTATTTTTGTACTTTAAGGGAGGAACCACCCCTTCCGTCTAAAGCAGCCCCTTTATTTATGCGCTTGTAACTCGTAAATTACGAAAGATCGAAAACACGTTTAAGTTTATATTATACCGCTTCTGAAGATCTATAGGGTAATCGTGGGAGAGATGCCGCACTGGGAGAGACGCCGCACCTTCGGTATTTCAGGGTTATCGGTAATAAAATACAACACTGTCGATTTTATTTGCTTTAGGCTGCTAGTTTAGGTTAGATTAATAAGCGAGAACGTGTTTCCATTATTACTTTTAAAGATTTTCCTATTTTTCGAGGCAAGCCTACCGCACTTTGCCTCAATAGTTATACGTCGAGTTTATGTTTGCTATCGTAATAGTTAAAAATTCATAGCTTTTCGTGATATAACTTGTGCAATACGTTAAAGTAACTCTGTGAAATATTTCTCGGCCAGAATAGGTCACATTCGACATAGCACTTCGAAATACGAAATTGCGGCGTCTCTCCCGGGCATTTGGGATAGATGCCGCACTTTTATGCGCACTGTATCGGAATGTACCTAAGTTGACTAAATGATGTTTTTAATGTTAAAAATACAAAGAAAGTGTTTTGAAACAGATACCGTGATATCTCAAGGCAAATTATTCATTTTTTCATGACAAATCTGATAATCCCAACATATTTGTGGGCTTTTTACTCTTTTTTCACATTTTATTTTTCTTTTATGTGTAATGAATGTGGAAGGAAGAAGAAAAGACAATTAAATTTAGAAAAGCAGAAATAATATCTCTACCTATTTATTTCTCCAATTTTATTATATTTTATAAGCGTATAAATTAAAAAGATGTTTCATTTTACTTTGCTTTTACTATTATTTTAAATAAAATGTTAAAATTAACAAGTTTAAAAGCAAAATTAAACGTTTTTCGAATTGCGGCACCACTCCCGCATGTGCGGCGTCTCTCCTAAAAAAAGGATGTTTTTAGTTTCAACTTTTTACGGGTGACAAACATTAAAATTTTGATTTTCTTTAATGCTAGTAGTAGCACAAGATGTTCAACTAATAATATGTATCCTTGGAAAACATTTCCATTGCAAAATTTAGACACGGTGGCAATTTTGCGTAAGGTGCGGCAACTCTCCCACAATTACTCTATATCTGTCGGAAAGAATTTTCGTAACAAAATTATTTCCCTTCAGAAACCGTGTAACATTTATTTAGGTTTTAGATATCTATTGTAATTCACGAGTTATTAGCAGGGCCGCGTTAAGATATTTAGAGGCCCTAAGCACGTAAAAGATCTTGAGGCACAGGGTGATCACTTCGGCGCAATGTAAGATTTCTTAGGCATTTCCGATAATTTAAACGATATCGATTAGGGAAAAGTCGAGGCAAGAATTCATTCTAGAACCGTTTCGGAATCGATATTGAACCGAAAAAATAACGGTTACGGAACCGATATGAGGAGGGAAATAGGAACAGTAACCGAAACAGATGGAAATTTCGGTTCTTCGTAAAAGTTATTCGGAATAAAAGTTCTTCATAACCGTTTGGAGAACAGATCTTCTCCGTGTAACCTATACTTCTGAACTAGACTGTCCAAATCAGACCTCGCGCACCTTAATTGCATCAGCCGAACAAAACCTACCTAATTCGGATGAAGAGTAAGCCTAACTTCGGAGGTTTCATAGAATTCGGGAAGCAAGCAATTCGGGATGATAACTGTATAATTAGGCTGCTCAGAGAAATCCTGCCTGTTAGATTCTCGGTGAATTCTATTAGACACCGCCGCTAATGCTCGCTGGAGCAAGCCGAATAGAATAAACGTGACTGTCAGGCGTGTACGAACGACGCGGCAGAGAACTTCGTTAAACTCGTGTCCACCGTAAAAGTGCAGGAGGAATCTTGGCGGAGAACCGCGGCGCAAATCGATTACCCTCGTAAAACTGTACGCAACTAGAGATCGGTGTGGGGTGCTCGATACAGCCCGCGGGGCTTTGCAATCTCCAACCGGGGGATGCTGTTCCAGCAGGTAAATACTTAATCCCCTTTCTTCTACAGCGCAGTGGGTTTTTACGGGGCCGCCTGTGAAATTTAAAGTCACGTCTTATGAACGTATAAATTTTATTGCGCAAGTTTTATCGAGTGGAATAACACGGCCCTACGGCGGACGAATCGCGAGGTTTGGCACGCCCTTCTTCTTCATCAAACTTCCCGCGGAGCCGTCACATAAACCTCAAGTTCGGCGCGCAGATACACGGCACCCCCACCGACCTGCGCGTGTCAATGTAGAATACTTCGCAATGCTACGTGCGAATAGCTGTTTGCTCGTTGTGAACGCAAGTGCTAGTTGGAGGTGTAAGGCTATACTACTCCGATTTAATCAATAGGGGCCTTTTCACTGGAGACACTTCTGCGGCTTACGACCGGTATTCCAGATATGTTCACTTTGTGCAGGCGACGTTGCTTTGGCGAAAATAGGAAAATAGGAAGAATTTAACGGCTGAAAAATTGTCTCGTGTAAAAGGTCACGTGTTATTATAATTGTGAATATTAAAAGTAAATGGTTGGTTTTGGATGGAAATTCTGTTTTAGTCTCAATCATAGTAGTACTCATTTGTTATGATTTCATTAAAAAATAGGTGACTTTTATGAATTTTTAACAAGAGGTCATAACATATCCTAAAAAATGTTTTTGTCGTTGGGATGCAAAAATAATTTTTTGTTTCATGTTTCCGGTCTTGATGCATTTTCTAGGTGGCGCTTATTGCAGGTGCTGCCAAAAAGAGATGCCAAAAACGGTAACCACGAAATTTACTCACAGGATCGTCCAAAATCAAGAATTCAAACAATTTCTTAAAATTTATTTCAATGGCTATCGCAGCTCCTCTTGTTGGGGCAAACAGGGCCAAAACTACGATGTTGGTGCACATTTGATGGAATTAGTGCAAAAATGGTGGGTAATTTTTCGCACAAATATGCAGATAAAATAAACGTGTTTCAAAAAATTCTGTAACTACGAATCAAATGCCTCGTTTTTTTTTTTAAACGGTTCATTAGTTCTGAAATCGTGGTTGCCGTTTCGGAATGTCGTGTTTCGAGAAAAACGCGTTCAAACTGTTCTCGGCTCATACCTGCGTTCGGAATTTGAATTAATTATGTGAATGTAGAATCTATACCGTTACGAATTTTTGTGCGAAAATTTCACAGGGTATTCTCGGGATGTTATACTACAAAAATATATGTCTATATAAAAAAAATCGATTTTCAGAAAAATTTTAACCAGAGGGTTCCCTTAAGCAGCTATTTGCTTGTTTTCAGGACGTAGAACAGAGAAGTTTGATAGGTCTCATATTGTTGGATATTTTTTTGAGAGCGCAGAAGTGGCACAGAATTAAATTAAATGCGTTATATTGGAATATTAATATACTACGTTGTATGAAATATTCAGTATTGTTCCTAAATAATTAAATTCTGCCAATGCTCCTAATTATTCATCAGTGCATTGAATTAAAGGGAGCTAAATGTGATTGGGTACGAAATTATTTGTACTAGCTTGCATCGTCCAATTTTAATTTGCGGAATATCTACAATTTCCAGGAACCTAGTTACCATTCATAGACACGCACATCAATGAAAGAATTAAATAACCCAACATTACCACTCCCTGACACGATGCCACTCAGAAACCTCCATTAAAAAATTAATTAATCCTCCACAGAACCAATGAAGCACGTCGGTCATGTCATATAATAGACGACATTACCCATACAGCACACTTCGTTGCAGCACCGTTGCAGGAACGTTGCAGTGCAAGATTGCAATGTTGCCGCAACGTTGCCGGAATATTGCAGGGACGTTGGTCGTGCAATATTGCACCGCAACATTGCTTCAACGTTGCAGCAATATTCCTATGTCCGCCTCGTGCAATATTGCACGGTAACGTTACAGCAACGTTACAGCAACATTGCGCTGCAACGTTGCTGCAACGTTGCTGCTACGAAGTGTCCTGTATGGGTAGTAATCTTGCGAAGGGGTAAAAAAAAAATTATCAGTAAATACAACATATAACAAAATAAATATTTGTTGTATTTATTAAGCTACTCTTATATTATACAAAATAAATTTAAAAAGAATTTTCTTAATTTGTTTTCAATGTTTTTGTTATAGCCTCAATATGCCACCGCAAAATCTAACACGAGTTTACAAAATTTATTAACTGTGAAGGGCAAAAAGTGTAGTACTATGTCTTTTTTGGAGCAGGCGCGATTTTTGCTCGGGCAACGTCTGTGAGTTTCACTGTCGCGTTTTGGACGTATCATAGTTACTTTGGCGCGATAGAATAATACTGCGTAATGGAAACTGAACGACGGCGGATTTACGTCTCCTCGTTCCGAGCTATTTTCGCGGTGTGTCGCGCGTTCGCGTTTAAGCCCGTTACAAATAATAATCGCGGCAATCCGAACGAAGAGATAATACCCACTGTTTTATTGCCAGATCCACGGAATACACATACGGCCTGCACCTGCGTGCCTCCTGACCGCGAGGACCGTGGCCTCCTTCGATTTTCGCGAGCAAATGGGGACTGTAATTCATCCTGTGGCCCATCCGAATGTTTGAACTTGAGTGGCTCTTAGGATATTACGCGGGGACCGTTTAATAATTTGTAGACACCGGATCCAGTTACTGCTATATCATTCACTGTTTCATTAGTGTCTGATTTGAGATGCAAACACATTTCATTTAATTTAATTTCTCCAATAATTACTTTACACAATATTATTTATTTTGCATTTAACATTAATTGAGAGGAGGTCTTGATGGATTTAGTGAAATTGGAAGCGAGAAAATTGTTCTGTAAACAATGGCAATGATAGGTTTTAATAGTTTCATTGCAGTGTGGTGAAGTAATGAGGATAATAATAATGACAAGGGACGAGGGAACTATGGAAACTAAAGCTGATGGGATTAAAGTCACAGAGCACGTATAACTTTTTGTGATGTTAAAATTACTCTGTATAAATTGCCAGTTTCAGATCAGAGTTGGGCAAAAGTTTATCTAAATAAAAATCTCAAATAACGAACAAAAGATAAATAATTTTTATTCGTTATTCGAGGCTCGAATAATCGAAATTATCTTTATTCGAAGAGCACCGAATAAATAATTTTATTCGATGAGAATTTATTCGACGAATGAAGATAAATTTTTTATTCCATGAAAATTTATTCGACGAATAACGATAGTTTTTTTATTCGAATAAATGCGTCGAATAAATTTTTCATCCGTAGCATTTATCTTTTCGAAGCCTTCGAATAAAGGCACGAATAACTTTCGTCAGCGTCGCGCGTGTTTATTCGAGCCGCCGCGCCGGTCCTTTGTGTTCGGGGCTCGCCGCTCGGCCGGGCTCGACCCTCGGCGGCTCGAATAAACACGCTCGACGCTGACGAAAGTTATTCGTGGCTTTATTCGAAGGCTTCGAAAAGATAAATGCTACATATGAAAAATTTATTCGACGCATTTATTCGAACGAAACCTTCGAATAAAAAACTATCGTTATTCGTCGAATAAATTTTCATCGAATAAAAAAATTATCTTCATTCTTCGAATAAATTCCCATGGAATAAAAAAATTATCTTTATTCGTCGAATAAATTCTCAACCAATAAAATTATTTATTCGTTGCTCTTCGAAAAAAGATAACTTCGATTATTCGAGCCTCGAATAACGAATAAAGATAAAGTATCATTTATTCGATCGTTATTTAAATAATTTTTTATATAGATAATACCCAACTCTGGATATTGGGCTTGAAAATACAGATACGACGAAAAACAGATGCTTCGTTCTGTTTTCTGTGACGTTTTAATAAAGTCCGAATTCTAATTTTAGTTTCAACTACTGAAGTGTGAATAGTACTCCCTTTCTGATGATGTTTGGGAGTATTCAACAACACAGAGGTATTTCAAGGAACCCTCATAGTATTAAAGAAAAAACCTGGTGGGATCAGTAAACTGAGTAAACCACTCTACAGGCTTAGAAAAAATATCCAGAATAGCGATAAAATCTTGACTCATCTACCATAATATTCCCACCCAGCAAGAGCAATAGAGGTACTTCCAACTGAATTTGATATTTTCGATACTATCCCAATTTCCCATTACATTTTTAAAACCCCTAAACAAGTCAAAGTACTCCCTCGGTTTCACCAGTCTTAACTCCTCTAAGAGTTTCAAAGCTTTCACCCCTTTTGCTCGATCCTCTAACGGACACGAGTATTTAAAGAACTACATTCGAGAAGCTTCAAAAGGCAAAGTTTATTAAGAAACTGGCTGGGTAGATAGAACTGATCCTTCAATAATTGTTAAAACTTTACTTTCCTAAGCAACGCCTCAAGTCGAATTTCACTTCCGCGCAGCTCTGACTAGGAAAGAGCGCAGTTCCAGTTACGTGGCAGGTGTTGCCATAATTCCTTCGTGAAAGGGATAGAAATTCAATGGCATTGTTAAAGCTAGCGCACGGGGAAGAATTAAATAAAGCGTACTTACCGTTACCTCGGTCGGGGAGTAAAAAATGTTGGGCGTTTCACGCTGAATGTTTAACAGATATTTCAATGGGAAAGTAATATTCCTCACGGCAACCTCCTCCGTGACCCTGGACAATGGTCCTGGCCTATTACCGCGCAACCCTTTTAATTATGGAAAGAGGCGGGTAGTTAAATGAACTTTATTTCCTAACGCCTCTCCGCCTAATTCTTTCTGCTAAGTGAACACGGAGCTCTCCGCTCATGTGTGACTGATATATGAATACGGATTCACGATTAAGTACACTCGACAAAGGTTCTCCCAGTCCTCGCGGTATAACCAGTTCGAAGTGTGTATCTATCAAACGGAAGAGAATACTTTATCTCAGGGGTAATGTCGCTGAAGTTACTCTTTTTTAGCTGGATCGAATAGAATTGGAAATACACTAAGAAGGAAAGTATCCCAGGTATCCGCCTCCGATTGCTCTGATTTTTGGATACGTTTTAGACTTTTAGAGAACCGAAAAATAAGATATACGTGTTTTTTTATAGCGGCCCGTTTTCATATTTAGGGGGTGTAATCACCACTCAAAATAATAAGGTTATCAGGTGTTCGTCGCCGATTGCTTTGGTTTTTGGATATGTTTTAGAGGACCGAAAAATAAGAAGCAGGTGTCTTTTTATTTTGGCCTGATTGCATATTCAGGGGGTGAAGCCACCCCTCAAATTTCATGAGAACAGGTGGTGCCCGCCTCCGAATGCTTTGGTTTTTGGCCAAAGCAATCGGAGACGAACACCTGAAAATCTTATAAATTTGAGGGGTGGTTTCACCTCCTGGACATGCAAACAGGCCAAAATAAAAAGACACCTGTTTCTTATTCTTCGGTCCTCTAAAACATATCCAAAAACCAAAGCAATCGGAGACGAACACCTGAAAATCTTGTAAAGTTGAGGGTTGGTTTCACCCCCTAAACATGCAAACAGGCCAAAATAAAAACACATCTGTTTCTTATTTTTCGGTCCTCTAAAACATATCCAAAAGCCAAAGCAATCGGAGACGAACACCTGAAAATCTTATTATTTTAAGGGGTTGTTTTCACCCCCTAAATATGAAAACGGGGCGCTATAAAAAAACACGTATATCTTATTTTTGGACCCTCTAAAACATATCGAAAAATCAAAGCAATCGGAGGCGGACACCCCCTAATATAGTAAGTTAATTTCTGAAGTAATCACACTAGTAGCTAAGCTTTTACGTGAAAAAATAAAAGTATATTTGAATAGGATGACAAAACACTTTAAGTTTGCATTAGTGATAAATTCTGCACCAAATCTTATTAAAATTCCATAATTAATACAATATCTGGAAACTATGGAATTGAAATCATTTAATTTATAAAATAGTAAGCTGGATAACTTGAAGCTGTTTTATAAATCCTCCACTGGACGTCCACTATTTTAAAAAAGGAATACGTAAAGATGAATACTTTAATGCAAGGCTGTTTGACTTATCAAGTGTGTGGCCTTGCCGAAGTCATAAATTCTCGATGTCTTAATAGTCCTTAGTATAATTACTCTGGGAGAAGCCCAAATTAGGTAAGCTCGAGTAACTTACACGCATGAACAGAGTGTTTGGCGGCGATTTGGTAATACGAGTACTAATAACAACCTGCCCATAAACGACACTAAAGTTTCCCTTGTGCGCCGTCTTGAGGGATTTAACCTACCGTGTAGCCTGGACCCGTGTTTTGCTTAAGGGATTTTCCAAGGAAATTTTACAAAAATTTTAATGGGCGTTTGGAGACTACCCGCAGTATACACACGATCAATCTCTGTTACAAGAGACCTTTGCGAACATTGATTTATTCATAACATAGACGTGTCTGGTTCTTGAAGTTTTATCGTATGAGCAAGCTTTTCACACTGTGTAACACAGAAAATTCCAACTCACCTTCAGCAAATTTTAAATACTTGAGGAACTTAATTAATTCCTTTAAGTGTAACATGCTTTCTGTTTATGGAGCAATAAAGAATTTACAGACCGATACAATCAAAAGAAATAAAAAAGGAATGATTTTCTTAGAGGGGATGAAGGTGGTAGGATAATTTTATTAGACTCCTGACTCCTCATTTTGAAAATCATTTCTTTCAATACCTATTTCAAGATCATGAGCAGTTTTTTATTTATTCGGTCAAAACTTTGATTGCGCAAATCAGGACAAAACAATTTAAGTTAAACGATTTCATTTAAATTCATCAAAAATACACTAAAAATGGAAAAACAATTATTTTCTTGTTCTACAATTACAACGGTATTTTTTTTCACTTTAAATAAAATCGTGGGGCAGGATATTTCACAACAATTTAATTTCCACCCTTGATTATGTATTAAATTGATTCATATTTTGTTATGAAATATCCTGCCCCACGATTTTATTTAAAGTAAAAATACACCATCGTAATTGTAGTACAAGAAAATATATTTTTATATTTAAGTGCATTTTTGATCCACTTAAATAAAATCGTTTAACTTAAATTTTTTTATATTTACTTTTTAGTGTTTTTAATTAAATTAAACTATATTGTCGTCCGGGACGGTTTTAAATATTACTTAATTTATTTATTGATCAACGACGCTTAATTTACACAACAAACTTAAACGCCCTGAAAAATTGAACTATTTATACGTGACGGATGATTTTTCGATAAATTTTGTGTTTACGGAAATCGCATCGACTTTCTGTCGTTTCCGAGAAGATACAAACGATTATTATTAGCCCCAAAAGTTTCTAACCCTTCCCCGAAAACACCCTGCGTGCGTATAAAATTCCTTGAAACCCGAGTTACCGAAAGACTATGCCCGTTGAATACAGATCTGCATATTTGAATTAAAGGATCACACACGAGAGGGTCATTGGTCGCCGCTGATTGATTTTCTTCCACCCAGGACAACTTCCGACCGTGACATATTTCCCGTTAATCAGACCGGGCTGGAAACTTTTTCCATTTGTTTTCCTCCTCGTCTCGGTTACCTTCTCCCGTCGTTACTTGAACTTTCTCGAGGCGGGCAGTTTTTCCTCCTCTTTTTTTTTTCGAGCGCGCCCGCTGAAATATTTAACCGCGCGCAAACTTCCGAAGTGTTACGGGGGCCAGAACGAAACGTATAATCGGCACGGCGATTTGTTAGGAGCTGCGAGCGGGGGAAATTTGCGAATAAGGGCCGCGGAGGGCAGCAGCGGTCGCGTTTCCCCCCTCGCGGATCCCGCGAATTGCTTCTCGGCGGAACTGAAAATTGCAGTTTCGCTTAAAAGTGCTGGCCCCTGGATCGACGTAAATCGAACATAAACACGTCGCCACTCCTCGTCGATTTATCTTGCGACGTGTTACATGCGTGACAGGACGGCTGCGAAATACCGTTTCAAACTCTGCCGTTTCCCCTTTTCTCCTCTGCAACCGCGTCCCGTATTCTTGACTAACTGCCATTGAGGAATACTGTAGTAGAAGTGCTGAACACATTTCTGATTTGTGACACATTGTATTTGTATCCAGCTGACCCGTTACCCGGTTTCATCCGGGAATTATTTATGATGTTCCCTAAATTAAAAAAGCCTAAAAAGTAGCCCATAATATAATCTAGGACGTATGTGATGTATATTCCAAATTTCATTGAAACCCGTTCAGCCGTGAGTGAAGGAGAAACAGACAACGTTTCACTTTTATATATCAACTAGCTTAAAGTACCCGGCGTTGCCCGGGTAAAACTTCGATTATCACGGAGTGTCAAGAGGTCGAAATAAGCGGGAAGGGATGGGGTGTCCAGATTTCATGGTAGCCTATATTTTCCGCGGGGTTCTAGAGAGTAATTATGCAAAATTTGGTTCAGATCGGTGAAAAAAAACGGGATAAAAAGTATCCTACACGTTATTCCTGGTCCGAGACTACGTACATACAAAATTTCAGAAAGATCCGTTGCGTTGTTGCGACGTGATTGAGTAACAAACATCCAAACACACTTTCGTATTTACTACGAGAAAGCGCTCGAGAAGCTTCGCCACCTGGTGGTAACATCGCGGTACTGCTACGGGCGAGGCAGAGTTGGGCATCATTCGACTAAAAAGTGATTGAAATAACGTTTCGACTAAAGCTACTTCACCTTTTTCCTTAGTCGATTAAAACTTACCTGAGTTAGCTTTAGTCAAGGGGCCAGAGCTGAAGCTGGTTAGTCAAGAGCCTTTAGTCGTGGGTTGTGACTATCGTTGATCAGCTGTCAATCTATTTTTTAGTCTAGAAGGCGACTAACCGGCAAAAGCCTTTGCGGCCTGACCCGCGCGCGGTCGCCTACCGATCAGATTCTACAGAATCTGAATTTGTTTATTTTTCATCGTATCAATATGAAAGTGACGCCAATGGATTCTTGGTTTTCTCCCGATTAATTGGACAAAAAATAATTTAAATCGGACTATTTTTAACGAAACGGGCTTTGAATTCTGCAAACAAATTTCTCACGTAATATCCTTAATAATGGTCCGAATTATATCATTTTTGGGCCCATTTTCATAACAGTTTGCCAACGTTTGTTTTTTTGTTAATTAACCCACCATAATAATTGTAGGCGAAAGCATCAGAAAGAATATGTATGTACAATCTTTCGATTGTTGAGAAGCCTTTGGGCTCGGATTATCGGGAAAAACCTACCCACTCCACCGTTTTGCTTTCTCGCTTGCGACCGAGGACCTTCGGGCCCCAGTAGACCGCCCGTTAATAGCCGAGAGCAATAAAACCTGTTTTTGATAAGTGTTAATAAAAGTATTACCAATCGATTTCTCATGTCTTCCCGATGAAAATGGGCCCAAAAATGATATAATTCGGACCATAATTAAGGATATCACGTGAGAAATTGGTTTGCAGAATTCAAAGCCCGTTTCGTTATAAATAGTCCGATTTAAATTATTTTCTGTCCAATTAATCGGGAGAACACCAAGAATCCATTGGCGTCACTTTCATATTGATACGATGAAAAATAAACAAATTCAGATTCTGTAGAATCTGACCGGTAGGCGACCGCGCGCGGGTCAGGCCGCAAAGCCTTCCGCCGGTTAGTCGTTTCCTCGACTAAAAATTGAATGAAAGCTGAAATCACGTTAGTCACAACCCAAGAGCTAAAGATCCTTGAATAACCGGCTTCAGCTCTGGCGTCATGACTGAAGCTAAGCTAAATCATCTTTAGTCACTCTTTGACTAACGACTAACCGTAAGGACCTTTTAACTAGATGTTATCTGGATATTAGCTTTGCCCAACTCTGGGGCGAGGTACCGCGCGGGCCGAATACGCGCATGCGCGCGCGAAGTAGACTGTCGTATACACGGGTCACGTGGTCTGCAAAGCAGCCGTACGCATGAAATGTTTACATATAAATTACATGTTAATAACGCGTTTCTGAGACATGCTACATAGCCTATGTCCGTCCTAGAGTATGCAGGAATAACGTGTCAAAATTTGAGGAAGATCGGTTCAATAGGTGTTGAGTTTTGCGCGAACATAAAAATCGGCTCTCTCTTTATATAATAGTAAGTATAGATAGATAGATAGATATAGATAAGGAAGTAGGAATGGTTTGGGTTAGGTTTGGGACAACGTTTCACTTTTATATATCAGTAGGTAAGTAGGAATGGTTCTTAATGTTGATGAAAATACACTCTCTTTTGTTTGTACGCTTATTAGTTCATTTAACTAATGAATGCGTATTTACGCTCAGCGGGAAATATTCATTAACGAAATGGAATGATACCTTTCCATCTACGGTATGCATGATATGTTTCTTTTATATGGATGTAATGAAGCGAAATATAAATGTAACGCTTTTTAATGACGCAGTGGAAAAAGGAGAATTATGATTTAGTGAATTTGATACAGTTGTACTAAACAATTAACGAATAGTACAAGAGTGTTAATATTGTTAAAGAGTTAAATTAGTTATTGCGACACGTTTTATAGTTTTTTATAATTACAAGAGATGAGATTCATTTTTTGTGGTACAGTTTTTAAAAAGGAAATTTCTTTAGATTTTCTTTACATTTATCTGAATTATGTATTTCTGCCTCTAATCTGCGGTCAACGTTATTAATAAATTGCATCGTTGTGTCGATCTGTCCGCATTTTTAACTCTATAAAGGGGTGAAAATGGGAGAAAAGGGCACTGTTATTTTCAGCCAAAGTTTAGTTTCCTTTTAGCCGCGATATTTCGCTGTCAACGTTAATGCACATTTTTTTTTCCCTCCGTGTCGCCCACACACCCTTTCTTTCCTTCTGGTGGTTTTTGTGTAAGGGAATAATGCATCGACGTACGTACGTATATATGCGCATGGTAAAAGTGAGAACGCGATGCAGGAAAATAAGATCACTTTCAGCTTGAGAACGAAAGAACAGTGTGCAAATATTTGCGTATTTTTAGTAAACTTTATGATAAATTACCGTGTTTGCAGACATCTATGATGTATTTTATTTACACTGCTTCCGCTGTGCAAAGAGGAACAATTAAAGAACAATGGTGAAATGGCAACGTCAAATTCGTCCGAGGATCACACGTCTACGGTAATCAGAAAACTATAAACGTTTGCGATGGGGAAGTTTTAAAAAATATATCTACATGCAAGAATATGACTGTATTTATGGAGGGTGGAGCAGAAGTATGATTGCCTTTGTAAAAATAAATCCGAAACGAAGAATGAAACGTTTTTCTTACAACTTTCCGCTATCGAGAAATTTGATTTCGAAAATGTACTATCAAATATCTCTGCTCTGCCGTGTTAATTTGAAGGAGCGTATCTGGTCAAAAGGTGGTTCTGAGATAAATGATTTTTAGTATTCTGTGCTATGCCAGCGGTATGCTATAGAAATCGAAAAAAAAACTAAAACCCCATTGATGAGGTTTTGCCACCCCCCAAGCCCCAAAAGATGAGGTCTTAGTTTCTTTTCACAATGAAGTTTTCGTTAACTTTAATTTAGGCCTGGTCCGAGACTACACATTTCGTGAAGATGCTCGAATTTGTTTCGAATCGATTGGAACCTCCGTTTCTGAGTTATCACTGCAAAACAGAAGAAACTTATTTTTAAAAAGCCTCTTTAATGATCCATCTGTAGCGTCATATACTTATAATGCATATTTTTGACTAAACACACAAGTTCTTTAAAGCTTATGATGTTAATAAACTTCATGCCACAGAACAAGCCTCAGTCTCAATTTGTTGCTTTGCAATTAATTGTAACAGAAATACTTCGTTTTAGACAGGAACAACTGCCTACAGAACAACATGCTTCTTTGGGAATTTTTTCTAGAAAAACCGATAAACTTTTATTATTAAATATCTTACGGATATTTCAGTATTTTTTGTGGCAAAAAGTATTGAAAGTTTTGTGAGTTATAGGCGATGCCCGAGACGTCTTTTTTTAGGCGGTTTAAACTTGAAAATTTGATTTTTTTTTACATAATATATGAAATTATCTAAGCGCCATCGGGTCCGATTTTGGAAAAATTATTTTGAGACAAAATGGCGGCTGCGCAAAGTCGAAGCATCGATGTTTGGCAAAAAATCGCTCGTTTTTCGAGTGTAAAAAAATCTAGGCAAAAAAAAAAGGAAAAGCTCCCAATAGCGCTTAGATTTAACCCTAAAATGAGCCTGCAAAGCCTCGACTAAATCGGTTCATTAAGTCTTGAGTTACGTGTGTCACCGACTTTGAAAACATGATTTTGAGGAAATTGCGTTTAAAGTTTTGGGTCTGGGCGATACACCGAGGAGCACCCACCTACTTACACGCGTATAACTTCGTCAAACTTGGTCGGATTAACTTGACACTTACAGGGAATATTTTCCAGATGTATTTCAAGAAAATATAAAAATCGATTTTTCGAAAATTTCTAGGCCTCCCCCGACCGTGATCGTGATTCTGCGATCACCGCTAGTGATATTCCACTCCGTCCCTAATCACCGTAATGAATCGAGGCTCCTCAGCGATCCATACACCTCGCTACTTTGTAAACTAACCAGCAACTTTCGCCCGTCCGAAACGAGCACGGGTACCATGGGCCAGGCCGGCGTTCCGTTCGATTCAGCCTCGGCTGACGGAGTAGAGCGCCATCCCCGAGAATCGCGACCTCCCCCATCGCTGAAGTCCTCTCCGGAGTATGACAGAAAGTTTCCGCGGCAACTATGAGCGGAATAGCATGCTAAAATATTACCCGCATCGCAAAAAACCCACCACTCCTGGGAACTTGATGCCCCATCCCAGCGATTTCCCTACCGCGAAACTTTCCCGTCACGGTTGCATCGGCCGGGTATTTTTCCTGCTCCAACTCTTCAACCCCCCGTCGTTCCTCGTCGTTTGTGATTGGAGTCGAGGCTGTTTCGACTATCCTTCCGGTAGCCGGCTGTTATTTCAAACAGCCCTTTTCTGCGCCCGCGAGTTCTCGCCGCGTGAACGCGATACGCGTGTCTGGCTGAAAGGAAGCTGCCACGCAGGAAGTACCGGCGTAT
Organism: Andrena fulva; assembly: GCA_946251845.1. Lineage (NCBI taxonomy): Eukaryota > Metazoa > Arthropoda > Insecta > Hymenoptera > Andrenidae > Andrena > Andrena fulva. The sequence continues at coordinate 49,479,000 of OX276329.1, read as the reverse complement.
CCACACCGGTTGCAGAGCAAAAGAAGGGGATCGTCGCTTCCGCGACGCGCTCGCTTGGTACACCTTGAACCGTAACGCCGCCAACCTTGGTGAAAGGTTTACAAAGTGTTCGGCAGGAAAGGTTGCCGTGTCGTGTAAACTGCTCCTTGAGATGTTTGGAATTGCGCCGCGATGGGTGGAAAACTTCGGCCACCTCGGGGGTGGAAGGTGTAATCCTGGAGGAGATTGGACGTAATCTGTGAAGCTTCTCTGGGTATCGGTTTGGTTGTTTATAGTTTTGTTAATTGTGTCGCGCTAGGCGAGAGAAAAGGTGGTTAAAGGGTTACTGAATCTCTGCCTCGAAGATGCAGACACTTCGCGGCGCGGCGAGGACTGCGTTGAGCAATCCTCAAGTAGATATAGAAACTATGTGCAACTTCACGACGAACTCCTCGGGAATTGCAGGAACGCATAGAGAATGCATGCAGTACAGCTGGGAGTGTTTGAACGCGTGTGTGGCTGCCAATGGAGGCCGCATCGTACACCTACTACCAGCTAATGCAATAACCTCAAGCGTTTGCTGTAATCCAATAGACAGGGAAGAAGTATTGCCTCGTGTTCGGTGGAACATTTTCTCTGTGTTTAAGACGTAGAATCTGATTGCGTGATTGGGTGTTTTATGGCAGAATATTTAAAGCAGCCTAACTTTCGGTTGTCGCATTGGGTCAAAGTGGTCCACAATTTAACTTTGTGGTATCATTGATAATGGCACAACTGTTCAAACCCGGTGATACTTTAAATATTAATTTTCAACGACGAACATGTGTTCTATAATTTTCAAACTTTATCTCAGAATTTTTGTGACTTAGTTTAGCAGATAGTTTTTAAAAACCAGCTGACTGAAAATTGGCTTTGGGTCGAATTGACCCAGTGACTAGTACTTTTGGGTAATGTTTATTAATACCTACTGTAAACTGTAAATTTTTTTTGGTATAATATATACATGTATATGACGGCGCTACAGTTGGCTGATGCGTAGGCGTTTCTTCTGCGGTTTTGCCCTGATTGAAACAAAATCGAATTTAGGATCGACTTAAAATTTTTTGCAGCATGTTCAAAATATATTCCTTTCTCAAGTGTAGCTCAGCATAAAGTGTAAAAGCTCTAGCTTCGGAGATAAAAAACAGCAATCTGTGCACCCCGAAAATCGACATTTCTCGTACAAATCGCCTTCTCCTAGTCGCTATTTTAATAATTTTGGTTAAATTCTTTTTTCGAGGTACCCTCCACAAGTTCTAGAAGACACATATTTCAAGGAAACCTTTGTATCTTTATTTTTAAGCTCAATATCAGGGCAAAACCAAAGACACATTTTCTAAACCACTGTATAATCAACCTCGTGGGACGCCATTTGTAAAATAGATATGTGGACAAAAAAATATATTTTACTCTACGTGATAGTAATAAACATTGTGTAAAAGGAAAAGTCTGTGCTTGCTTTCAGCTGCTTGTAATTAATTCGCAAAAAATACTTGATTTTCGAGCGACTTAACTGACTAGTCCCCTGAATGATTGACTTGTACTACTTAGTCCACCAAGTACCTTGCGCGGTATAAATGGTACCATCACACAAAGTACACATTATTATATTGTTGAATGCCAGTCGCGTAATAAGTACCTTTTGCAAGTACCTCTTAGAGAACCTATCACGGTGGAGAGACGTTTGTTTCATAGTTTGATGAACACTGCATAAAGCAGCTTTAACCCCGAAAGTTTCGAGTTCAAAATTACGTCCTATTTAACCCATTACCGGCCAAGCATTAAAATAAAAACTCTAGAATTTTTATTGCATTTACGCTAATTAAAAAGAAATTAAAGTTTAATGTTGCGCTTCCGCAACAACAGCTGTTAATGGGTTGAAATGAACCCATCATTAGTTCTAGCACCTCTGAACAAATATAATTCGAACATTTTTTTACACTCGAAAACAAACAACTTGAAAACTATTTATTTCGTGTTTTACGCATTGCCCTTAAGGGGCCGTCCTGAAATTACGTAAAGGTAATTTTGGCGATTTCTCACCCCTTCTCTCTCTCGGTAAAAAAATTCATAAGATTTTATATTCCAATCCCTTCCCTTCCGTCTTTACGGAATATTTTTCCCATTGCATTTTCTCAGTTATTAAAACTCTTTCAAAGGTTTATATAACTCATTTAACTCGGCTTCGTGGGTGCGATGGAACATCGTTTTTTAAGCTACTCAGGGCCGGCTTAAGACCGAAGGAGGCCCTAAGCACTTAAAAGATTTTGAGGCCCGCTTATACAGGGTGATCACTTCAACGCAATTTCTTAGGCATTTCCGATAATTTGGCTAAAAACTTTTTCTAACAAAAGTTGGATTTTAAAATTCAGAAAATTTCGTATGGTACCCCACTTTCTCCTGACGCTCTAAGTACGTGCTTATTTTGCTTATTGGTTAATCCAGCACTGAGGCTACTCATATTGAAAGTTAAGTTAAAGAAAATTACGTAAGACAGCCCCTCCAAACAGCCTTACGTAATTTAACCCTTTAACGCGCAGACCCTTGAACCGTTATTTCAAAATTGTGAAACTGATATATATGTTGTATATTGATATTTTGAAGAGAAAAATATCGGTTCTTTTATCTTTTGTTTATAATAATCTACGATAATTTTTTTAAAAGAATGTATGAATTTCTACCCCGAAAACATTGAAATCTACTTTACCATCAGGAAATCCACGGATGGTTGCTAAGAAAAGTTAAACATAAACAGGCGATAGAATTTTGCGCACTTTTAAAATGAACCCTAGTAGCATTTTTGTTGGCCAACGGTAGCCAACAGTTGGGAATCAGTTGGGAGGTGGTTAGTAGTTTCGCCTACAAACCTTCTTTACAGGGCCCAACCGTTGAATGTTGCATTTGCATCCCGACAATTTGCCTACGGTTGGGAAACAATTGCGAGGTGGTTAGTAGTTTCGCCTACAAACCCCGTCTATTGGGCCAACTGTTTAATATTGCACACATCTTCCGGTGATTTGTCTACGAATAACCAATTCTGGGCCAACTAATAATGCCCTACGGAAATACATTTAGTTAAAGATAATAAAAACAAATATATAGGTTCGGATGAAAATAAAATCATATCCCAAAGTAATTGAAAGAATTTTGAACCCACATTGGCTACACTTTTTATGAAGACTGTCTGGGGGAAGAGAGGGTTGAGTGGAACGGTTGACGTCGACAGTCACAGGACGCAAGCCGCCTCGCGAGCGAAATGGTCCCGTCCGTCATTTTGTACATTGTTTAAGGCTACGGTTATACTGGATCTTAGAGCATATACGAAGAGAAATAGTTTAAAATGAGTCCACCTAACTTTTTAATTTTGCCAGTTGAAATTCTAACATTTTCCCGTTACCTATAAATAATAAGTATAATTTAAAATCCAACCGTTTGCCTACCGTTGGATTACTATTATATATAGTACGGTAGGCCTTATAAATGTGGGGATCAGGAACCCCCATAACATAAGAGGTGGATACGGAATAACAAGGATAGGGAAGTCGGCGGTAGCCGAGTAGGCGAAAGGTCGAGTTTCCTAGCCGCGGTCGGCGGCTGCGGCCGGCGGTGCACAGTGGGCCGGATTCACATAGTTTGCGCCATTTGGGTCTTTTTTTTAACATATCGGAATAAAATTTACGCCAAAAAATAGGAAAAAATTATTCCTTTCTAATGATGTATAATTTAATTTTTTATTTATTTATTTATTTTTAAAAAATTTTAACTAATTTTTTATAAAAAAAAATTTAATTGTGTTTATTTGGTACCTTATTTAATGCCCTTTTCAGTGCTTTAAATGGAATGTTCGGGAAACTTTTCATTTCCAAGTTATAAGCAAAAATCGAATAATAAATGAATGCAACCAAATATCGCTTTGTTGAAATTAAAGACCAATCTTTTGCGCTAAACATCATCTTCTATTAGTAATTAATGTAAATAATGTATTGAAAAATAATTCTGAATATAGTGAAGAAATTTGCGATGTTTTTTAAATTTGACAAGGAATATCTTTCAACTCCCAACGAATCCCAACTTCTAACCAATTGGAATATTTTCAGTACACCTTCCTCTACATGATTATGTAAAAACCACATCCTACTTCGTCCTACTTTACAAATTATTACTGTTTAAAGCGCGTCGCGTCCGATATCGGGACTCCGCGAGACACGCAGACACTCTCCTAAGGATTTGTTTAGATTATAGGCAATTGAAATTGTTTATGCTATGGTGCAGATAAGCTTACCAATATGTGTAAAATTAACTGTAATATAAATGTAAGAAAACAAAACTTAAATATAAACTTCACTGATGAACTTCACTGATAAACTTAAATAAATATAAGATAAACATATATATATTATGCACACTAAATATAAACTATACAAGGCAAAACTAAAATTGTATAAAACTAAAGAAACCTAGAGCGTAATGTACAAATATTATGTAAAAATGCTTTGAATGTCACACTATGCAGTCTCTGATGGTACTGTTTCAAGTTGAAACTTTCAACTGACTGCAGGCAGAAAATCTAGGACTTCGTCCAAGGCTTATCTGCACCATAGCATAAACAATTTCAATTGCCTATAATCTAAACAAATCCTTAGGAGAGTGTCTGCGTGTCTCGCGGAGTCCCGATATCGGACGCGACGCGCTTTAAACAGTAATAATTTGTAAAGTAGGACGAAGTAGGATGTGGTTTTTACATAATCATGTAGAGGAAGGTGTACTGAAAATATTCCAATTGGTTAGAAGTTGGGATTCGTTGGGAGTTGAAAGATATTCCTTGTCAAATTTAAAAAACATCGCAAATTTCTTCACTATATTCAGAATTATTTTTCAATACATTATTTACATTAATTACTAATAGAAGATGATGTTTAGCGCAAAAGATTGGTCTTTAATTTCAACAAAGCGATATTTGGTTGCATTCATTTATTATTCGATTTTTGCTTATAACTTGGAAATGAAAAGTTTCCCGAACATTCCATTTAAAGCACTGAAAAGGGCATTAAATAAGGTACCAAATAAACACAATTAAATTTTTTTTTATCAAAAATTAGTTAAAATTTTTTAAAAATAAATAAATAAATAAAAAATTAAATTATACATCATTAGAAAGGAATAATTTTTTCCTATTTTTTGGCGTAAATTTTATTCCGATATGTTAAAAAAAAGACCCAAATGGCGCAAACTATGTGAATCCGGCCCACTGTGCGGTGGTCCCACTAGCGCAACGGAGCCACAGATGCATACTTCTCCATTGCACTAGTGGGACCGCCGCCGATCGCGGCTACACTGCATTCCATACAAGAGCATACAGACGCCCCTACCGATTTTCGACCGATCTGCGCAGCTCCCACTACTACCCACGGTTTGAACCGCATGCGATTGGTCGTGGCAATTTCCAAGCAATAACTGGTACATCCCAAACGCGGGACCTGACCGTTGTCAACGTAAACAGTCCCGCACGAAAAGTGAACAGAGAGAGAGTAGAGAAGGCCGTGCGACGGAGAAAAACATAGGCGGTTAAGTGGGGAGTCGGCGTAGCAACGTCGCCTGAGGGTCGTGCCTGCGCGAAATCTGTATGCTCTAATGTGGAATCAAGTGTAGGACACTCAACCTTAAGGCGGCTGATCAGTGCGCAACGAATCTAAAGATCGCGGGTTCGAGTCCCGCGTCCGAGGCTTCCTTTTTTCCGTGATCCTACATAAATGGTTGGGCAACAGTAGGAAAGCTTACCTTGGCCATCTGTTGATGGCCCAACCTGAAAAAAAAGTGCCAAATCTAACTGTTGGCCAACTAATATTACGTGCGTGGCCCAACTGTATGCCAACCAAAAATGCTACTAGGGAATGTGCCACCGGTGCAACACTCGGAGTCGAAGGGTTAACGACCACCCCTAATGTTTGAATTCAAGAGAAGCCACGTCTCGATCTGTCGAAGTACATCGTAAATGTCACCGATTCATCCAGGTAAATGGCAGCGGTTGATTGTAAAAATGCGCGTGTCCCGTCGGGGACAGAGAAAAATAATCAACGCCCATAACGGGCGATACGAGCGGGATTGCGTGTCTGTCGCCGCGCGAAACATAATTAGAAGCGGAACGACGCGTAATATCTTTTTAATGCCGAAAATGGCGCGTGCAACTGACGACAGAGCCGGGGGAAGGTGGGACGGTGTCTCCAAGGTCTATTGCGTTTACAGGGGGCGGACAAAGTTTCCCGTCTTTTTGGAGGCTAAAAAACTACTGCCGACGAGGTAAGCGTTTATTGAAACGAGCGACTGCCTCATTATTCATAAGTTCTGCCAAAGGGTCTCAGTTTCTTCGCCGTCTCCGCCGAGCAACGGGGAGGAAAAGAGGGGCCACCGTTTCGTCGCCGCTCATTTCGCCGATGATGGGATTTACTCGAGTTATAAATCGAAAGTACTCCAGGTGATCCTCGTAAATTAGACTGGCCTGTTTATGATACAAAGAGACAAAGAGGAGCGCGGAAAGAACGGAGCTCAGGTGGGGCTAGGCAAACGGATTAAAATAATGACGGCACGTTGCAGCTAAATATTCATTCCCTTCTCGTGTATAATTGTGAATTACAAATTGGTGTTTCGGAGCATACCGTAAAGTATTTGTGTCGATAGTCAGATTCTATCGAATTCAATTCATGCATTTGGTAGATTACTTTAATGTGTACATTGCAATATTGATAGATTCTGACGGGAGCTAAGTTTATCTCACTATTATGTAGCACGTAGGTCTCTAATTAGGAAATACATATTAGTTTCGTTAGTTAGTGAAACGAAATTTCTTCAATTTAACGAATTTATTATTTGTTTCATTTAATATGATCGTATTATTAATTAGGTGATGCGTACAATTTCGTGTATGGATTGAGTTGATGATGATGGAGATGACATTGCTAAAGAGAGTCTTGAATTGATACATCCATGAATCGAAGAAAATTCGACAGAAGTACATGGTACAAACTCGTACAGTACTCATCAGAACGAAGAGAAGGGTTACTAAAGTATAAAACCATCAACACATTTACCCCTATTTTTTAAATAAAATAAATACTCATCTTATCCTTCTTCACATATCTTCTCTATTTTCATTATTTTATATACTCCATATCTTTACAATAATTTAAGGTATTGCATAAGTTGAGGCGCGGAGAAAATGAATGATTTTAGGATTTTTGAGGGGTTTTATTAAAAAAAAAAATACTTATTACACATGATTTATTAGTCAATAAAGTGCACGAGAAAATTTATTTACAACAATTTTTTTATGATTTTTGAGGTTCTTTAGACCACCACAGAAAACATGATCAGCATGATATCCCCTTTAAACAGTTTAAACATCGATAGAGCTGAGAAATAAAATGGTATTCTTGTAAAATAATATTGCCATCATGGGCTGACGGGCCAAATTTTTTAATTTCAGAAAAATAAACAATTTATAGGACTTCAATGTTAAATGAATTTCTTGCATGTAACCGTGCATAAAAAATGAACTAAACAAAATATAACAAAATGGCCCCTCAGCCCACATTGGCAACATTATTTTACAAGAATATTATTTCATTTTTCAGATCCATCGATGTTTACGACCACTTTTTCTGCAGTGGTCTAAAGAACCCCAAAAATCATGAATAATTGAATACAAAAATTATTATAAGTAAATCTTTTCCTGCACTGTATGGCCTAATAAGCCACGTGTAAATAACACCTTTGTTTTATTCATATAAATAAAACCCCTAAAAATCCTAAAATCAATGCAACCCTTAAGGGGGAACACCACTGTGACGGCCGGAAAAGTAAGCCATTTTTAAGAATTTTTTTCAGGAATAATTTACAGTTTTCATAGAGAATTTTTATTATCTATCTTTAGTACGCTGTCTTAAGAGACTATGCAAAAAAAATAAATAGAAAAGCATCAATAAATTTTAATATATTAATTAATCTTCTAGACCTCCCCACGCGAGCTGGTCGAATGTGTAACTATGGAACAGCAGGTCCGAAATTAAATTTAATTTTTTTTTTATAAACTATATGAGTGTAGTTTCCGTTGTACGTACGGATTCTTTGATTGAAAACAAATTTTTTTAAATACGCTCGAAAAACTCTCCATCTTATTCGCGGATTTCCGAAAATTTTCTTTTAAAGCGTACCATTTTTACAAAAATAATTTGTTTAAGAAATCGGTACGCACAACGGAAACTACACTCATATAGTTTATAAAAAAAAAAAATGAAATTTGATTTCGGATCTGCTGTTCCATAGTTACACATTCGACCAGCTCGCGTGGGTGGGTCTAGAAGATTAATTAATTTATTAAAATTTATGGATGTTCTTCTATTTATTTATTTTTGTATAGTCTCTTAAGACAGAGTACTAAAGGTAGGTAATAAAAGTTTTCTATGAAAACTGTAAATTATTCTCGAAAAAAAATTCTTAAAAATGGCTTACTTTTCCGGCCGTCACAGTGGTGTTCCCCCTTAACTACTTCCACAAAACATACCTACCCCCCTGCCGCAAATTTCTGACGTTCTCATAGCTTGCTCGAAAACGAAACAAATACCAACAGCGTTCATAAGAGTAAAGTTCGTTTCATCCCTCACTCGCGTTCCACCTTCCTCCTCTCCTGAAAAATTCTACCCCATAGAGCCGTGTCTTTTCCCCAGCCGGAAGGGCAGGGAGGGGACGCGTGTCCTGCCGTGGAAATGGAAAAAAATAAACGAGATTGCTGGCCGTCCTCCGGAGAGCGGGATTGGTCACCCTTCGTTAGAAACAAAAAGCTAATGCGGGGATACGCGGCATTGGATTCCGATCGACCATTACGGGGCGATCGATCCAGGCTTTATCTGCTGTTGACTCGATGTTAAACGAATCGCCCGTTCAAAGTCCCTCTCGAGCGACAAACGGCCGCTGGTGACGCGGAACAGGCGCGTCGAGATGGTGGGGCCCCGCGGCCAATGATTTACACAGCCACTATACGTTTCATATTGCGTGGCCCGATATAGGGTAAGCAGGCCAGTAGATGGACGGGCCCAGTAGATGGACGAATCGTTGGTCAATCGTTAATATTGAAAGAACTAGAGTTTTAATCTATATTATTGTTTTTTTATTTTGTAGAAAAAACGTTTGTTATTTTACAAAACATTAACATATTTATCGAAAAAAAAAATTTTGTATGCGAAAAATGTATTTGTATGTATGATTTTACGCCACTATGCGCGAGTCACTCTTTTATTATTAGCTATTGCTCAGCATCGCGTCCCTTAAAGTTAATAAAAAACGTATATGGATGTATTGTAAAGAGGTATGCAATAGATGATTGCATTCTAATATTAACAATTTCTATATAAACGCGTGAACAAAGAAAAATAAACCGATAGAACTTATAAAAATGACTGTCCATGTACTGATATGGATTTTCTAACCTTGTCGCAGCAGATGGACAGAACGGAATTAAACCTTTTGGAGCCGTTTTTTTTTAATAAACAAACAGTTTACACATTTACTTGTAGGTATCTTATTTTTCTTTTTTTATTTAGATGGCAAGCATTAAAAAAAATATACCGTACATCAATATACATGTAATGATCTAAATAGAGCCTTGGATGATATTAGAAAAGGAACTAGTGGATATATATTTTTACTTTGTGCCACTAAGAAAATGTTAAAAAGGTTACATATCCAATCCGGGACACTTTCCGAGACAGTTTTCAATGCGGGACAATCAATTCAAATTCGGGACTGTCCCACACGATCCGGGACGTCTGGCCACTTTAGGCTAGACATAACCTCACTTTATTTGCGGCCTGGGCCCATAACCTGTTGCACCGGTTTCTGGCAATGAAGACTCCATACGTTTTTAGTTTTGATGAAATAAACTATATTTTAACAAAAAATAACTTAATCTAGGTACCTACTATAGCTAATAAGTCTTTTACTCGTCTAGCCAGACACCCGTCCATCTATTGGTTCTGAACTGTCCATCTGCTAGCCCTATCGTCCATTTACTTGTGATACGGGCTATGAGTAGAATTTTCATCATTTTATCCTTAAATACATTAATTTTTTTACTTGCAGTTATTTTTTTCTTTAAATTTGTACATTTTTACGTGCAAAGCTTTTGATTTTTTTTAATACAACAGATATTTCTTAAGAAACACCTTGTTGTAAACTTCGGAATCAGCTAAACTGTCCATCTACTGGCCTGTTTACCCTACGTATCGCATGATGCACAGGTAGGTTCGAAGGGCGGCCACTTCGAGGCGATAATTTTTTTCCGCTGCCGCGCAACCAACACCCCCGGGGGCATCGCAAGGGGGCGGGACGGGCGACACGCTGCTGCCGCGCAACCTGTTTGTTACGTTAGACGAAGCAATTTGTTGTCCCCGAGTTGAAAGCTCCTCTGGCCTGCGTCCGCGGCTGTCCGGGGGCTGCGGCGCCCTCGGATACCTACTGCAGCGGAAATTGAGGTTGAAATTGCAGTTATCAAGCCGTTCCGCTTGCATATAAAATAAAACCAGAGTTGGGCATTATTGGAATGAATTTTTATTCGGATATTCAAATAAAAATTTCGAATAAAATGAAGCCATTCGAGAATAACGAATAAATCTTTATTCGAATGATCTTGAATAAGAATTGCGAATAAAATGAAGTTACTCGAGAATAACGAATAATTTTTTAGTCGAATAATTTTTTATCTTCTTATTTATTAAGAAGAATAAAATAAAACTTTAAAGAATAAAATGAAGTTATTCGGGAATAACGAATAAATCTTTATTCGAATGATCTTGAATAAGAATTGCGAATAAAATGAAGTTATTCGAGAATAACGAATAATTTTTTAGTCGAATAATTTTTTATCTTCTTATTCATTAAGAAGAATAAAATAAAACTTTAAAGAATAAAATGAAGTTATTCGGGAATAACGAGTAAATCTTTATTCGAATGATCTTGAATAAGAATTGCGAATAAAATGAAGTTATTCGAGAATAACGAATAATTTTTTAGTCGAATAATTTTTTATCTTCTTATTCATTAAGAAAGCATAAAATAAAATTTTAAATAATAAAATGAAGCTATTCGAGAATAACGAATAATTTTTTAGTCGAATAATTTTTTATCTTCTTATTTATTATTTCAATCATCAACCCCGGCGTGCTACGTATAAGAACATAATTAAAAGATGATCGCTTAGCTATTAGAAAGCCTCGTTTCCTGTTTCCTTCTTGCAATTAGAATAATAAAATGCTCGTTCGTGGCAAAGGACGCCTACGGCAGGTTTACGACATTGTCAATGCTCGCTAGTTCGCCTCGTTATTTACGCCGAGATCGATACATCCGCGCGGACAAGTCAAGAGCCCAAAGAGGAAGACATTGTCTGGTATAATAGCCCCGGTATAATTTGCGACCAAGGTAAATAGGAACTTTATCGATTCCTGTCGCGCTCGGCGTACGCGCAACAGCCCCTGTCCCGCAAATAATTGCGTGAATCGGGACTCTGCTGGATAGCTGCGGAACACCCGCGTTGCTGCAGCTGTAGAGACTCGGCAAGAGCCGGGATAGAAACCGAGCGGCAGGCTACAATAAGGGCGGCGGTGGTGAGCGGTGCCCCGTGGAAACCGCGCGCGTCCCATTATACAGTCACGTGACAGAATATTCATCGGCTGAGAACTTGCTAAATGGCGAATTTACTGTCGTCGAGCGTCCCGAACCGATCGGAAGTACAACGATCTCCGCGGGGCGACGCGAGGCACGGGTCAGAGGCGAGGAGGAACAGCGCGGAGCTTCGGAGCTTGAGCATTTCATTTGATTACGGGATACAGTCACGTCGTGATTTGCTGTAAACCGAATTCACCTGGCTTCGAATATGGTAATCGTTCGCGGGGCTGGGGGAGGCAAAAATTATGTTAATTCCCGTGTTTCGTGCTTATTGCGTCTATATGCGGTGAATAGCGGGTTTCTTAATCGAAAACATCTAACAATTTCGGGAGTTTGTTGGGCTTCGATATGGCTTTGGTTTGAAGCAACGATTTTAATTTACTACGATTGTGTGCGAGGTATTTGAATAAGGAATGATGATATTACTTAGTTTTACTCGGTTGAAATTTTGAAGGAATTTGTTTTTTGAAAAATAGCAGTTGCTCAAAGTCAAGCATGTGATTTTCGACCTAAGTTTTCATCTTCTTTTTTTAATAAAAAAAAAGACAAGGCAGTAATCGATAAATCGGCTCGACAAGTAGGGGTAAACAGTGTAGTTGTTGGCCACCTGGCAGTGATTGGCCTTTTTTTAAAAAAAGCATGAATATTAAGAAACAGTGTACATTATGCCTTTTATAATGAACATATTCAGATACCTTCTACTTTCATGCGTCGAATGCAATCACTATTTCGCTAATCATTGTTATACTACGTGTAAAAAATAGACAACTTAAAATCGATGCTTGAAAACTACAGTGATTCATTTGAATAGCCATACGGTTACATCAGGCAATTCTTAGATAATTTAATGCACTTATGATATATATAGAACTTTCATATTCGTTATATAGACAAATAAAGGTTTAAACTTTATAAAAAAGGATTATTTATTCATTAAAATTATACATTATTGCAAAAATTATAGGTGGCCAAGAACTGTAATGTAAATAATGGTTTAGGACAGTCATTGGCCACGAGGCCAATGGGTAGCTGACAGTCATAGAAACAGTGAAACAGTTGTTGGCCATCATTCGCCATGCTTTGGCCGTTTCAGGGTTGTGATTGCAAAAGGTTATGTTTTAAAAGAAAATGCTATTAATACGATGTAAAAGGAGGTGCAATACTACAATACTAACTAATATAGAAACCTTTAAATAGAAAAGGTATTATAGTTTACATATTTTAATAATGTAATACTATCATATTACATTTAGTTTCATTTTATGAATATAATTTAGGAATTTTTTATTTTAAACCATGGCGAAAAGAATCAATTCATTTTTTTACATTTACATTATTTCATAATTAGGTCTTAGAGCATTAAGAATTAGGTAGGATATATGTTACATATAAGTTATGAAATAGTGGCCAATAACTGCCATACGATCGGCCAATCATTGCATTCGTCTGGCCAATAACTATGTTTTTTCATAGAAAACGTATTTTGTGTAAAATTTTTGTGGAACCTTCTACTCTTTCTTTAAACAAATTCTATTTCTAGACTATTAGAGTCGTTTAAAGCTATTAACACTATTTGTGTTCATAAAGATAGCAAAATAAGACTTATAATTCAACGCTTATGTGAACGTCTGACTTAGGTGGCCAACAACTACACTGTTTACCCTATTGGATTGTAGTCTTGAGAATATTCCTGGAAATTTTTATTCAAATCGGTCCACTGATCTCTGAGATATTTTCGGTACCGTAAATTTTGTACCTAATTAGAAAGGGCGTTGGGTGAAGGGGCTACTATGGCACGGTTTCTTAAGATATCAAATTTCTGCTTCAAGAGAATACAGCTTAATTTATAGACAGCAAGATGTATATCTTGATTTTTAAATACGACGCTTCTTTATATGAAGTAAAAATCATAAAAGTGACCCTATATTTTTTAACCTGTCAAGGGTATCTACCCCTAGGCAGTCAGAAACTTGATTTTTTTTGTTGCGTTTTTCGAGAAGTACCACCCTTCCCGAGTAAAAATGCCGTTTAGTTTATGTTAACACTCGCAAAATTAAGGGTTTTACAGCCGAAAAGGTCGAGCGCGCCATAAACCGTTTCTGCGCGCACGCAGATATAGACTAGTTTCCTCTTTCGAAACTTTAAACGCGTTTTTCTCTGAATCATATTTCCACTTCGTTTTGCAGTGATTGCGAAAGAACGGAGGTACAAGTCGATTTGAACAAAATTCAGCATATGTGAAACATGTCTAGTTACGACCTCCACCTACGCATAAGTCTGTGAAAACTCCTATTTTGACAAAAAAAGGCTCTTTTCCCTGGCAAAAATCACGTTTCTTCAAAATTTGCCGTTTTACAGCCGCCATTTTTATAATTTAGATTCTTTTTCTTTTTCAATAGGTTCAGGGCAGAATGAGGGCCAGGGCAAAGTATAAATTCCAGAGGATGTTTCACAATTCAATTTCTTACGGCCAGAATCACTGCAAACTTACAGCGGCTCCAGAAAAAAAACACCTACGTATCTGACGACTGTAGCGCTGTCATACATATGTATATATTATTAAAAAAAAAATTTTTTTTACTGTTTTTAGTATTAGTAAACATTATCCAAAAGTACTAGTCACAATTTGTATTCATCTGCTTGTAATTAATTCGCAAAAAATACTTGATTTTCGAGCGATCTGACTGCCTAGTCCGCTTAAGTATGAATGAAAATGTGACATAATTACTAAAAATATTGAAATATTATGTATTTACGATGGTTCCATTAAAAAAATATAAGACTCGATAGATTCTATGGTGTGCTATTGTTTAGAAATCAATTCTTCCGCGAGTTTCGGAGTAAATTTCACATAGGTATTCCTGAAGGGGCCAGCGGTTTCTAATAACATCGATTTCTCGTTTAATCATACAGAACGACGAGTGGAGCAGTCTTGAAAAGTTTAATATACCCCGCGAGTCCTGCGGGATTGGCACATCGGTTTAACGAAAATTCGCGTGGATCCCTAGGCAGCAGCGCGGCAGTCAACGCGTTAATTTCGAAATTTTATGCAAGCGGCTACGGTGAATTGCTACGCTGTCAGCAATGAAGTTGAGTCAGGCGAGCCAGACCTCTGCTCTTTTAAACAACATATATGCTTCGGCGGTGCGTTTTAACCTGTAACGTACGTGCACTGCCTTCCATTTGTCGCACTAAATGACACGGTGGTGATAAACCCTGCAGCGTTGGTAAGAATATTGTTGCAATTCAAAAACAACGTATCGCGCGCCTTAAACGAAATAAACACGAGCGCGATAAACGCTGTAAACGGTTGGACCAAACGAAAGTGCACTTACGATTAAGCATTAAACACTTTGGAGCCTGGATTTACCGCTTGTTGTTTTAAATTTCAGTCGATTGGGTATTTAAGGTAAATGTACCAATAACGAGCCGTTTAAGGAAACGGTGACAAAGTATAATGAATATTGTGTATAAAATTAACAATTTAAGTGAAACTTTTTTTCATTCATAAGGATTTTGTTGTTTCTCATCAGTACTCACATTAACAAAATTTTGTTTTTTTATATATTTAACGTAAAATAAACAAGAATATTTCGACGTGCGTTACGAAAAGTAGCACGTTTCAATTTTCTTACGAAAAGGAGCACGTTTCGGTTTGCCACGAAAAGAAGCACGTTTCATCGTTTCTAACGAATATTAGCACGTTTGGTCTTCCGCCGCGAAGACTAACACATTTGACTGCTTCGCCACGAAGAATAGCACAATTCATACTGTTGCGGCGAAAACTAGCACGTTATACTGTTTCGCCACGAAAAATAGCACATTTGGGAATTTACGGCGAAAACTAACATATTATCCGGTTTGGCCACGAAGAATAGCTCGTTTTGAATTATACTGCAGACTGCAGAAACTATCGCGTTTCAGCGCGTGGGCAGTTTAAAAGAATTCAACTGTTGAAAATATTGTATAATAAATAATAATTCCATCTAATCTCCAAAAGACAACACATATGAAAATTTTAATCTACATAATTTAAGTAAGGGAGGGTGCGGGAATTGCGAACGCGGGTAAACGCGAACATGCTACTTTTCGTGGCAAATCGCTCTAACGTGCTAGTTTTCGCAGCGAAAGACCAAACATGTTATTTTTCGTGGCAAACCACGCAAACGTGCTAGTTTTCGTAGCGAAAACCGAAACGTGATAGTTTTCGTGGCAAAACGCTCAAACGTGCTAGTTTTCGCAGCGAAAGACGAAACATGCTATTTTTCGTGGCAAACCGCTCAAACGTGCTAGTTTTCGCAGCGAAAACCGAAACGTGCTAGTTTTCACAGCGAAAACCGAAACGTGATAGTTTTCGTGAGAACGAAGGCAAACGTGCTACTTTTCGTAAGAAAATTGAAACGTGCTACTTTTCGTAACACACGTCGATTTGTACGTGTAAATGTACCAATCTATAGCCAACCTCACGCCAGGGCTGGGCAACCCGCGGCCCATGGGCCGCATGCGGCCCGTTCCCCGACTTGCCTGCTCTTGCCGGCTGATTGGTAGTGGGGACTGTGCGGCCCGCGGCGGCGAACAAGTTGCTGAGCCCTGCCTCACGCGATTCACCTAGCGGCCCGATTTTCATGTCCCAGTACCCAAATAGCACAAAGACATCTTATGTACGTCCGAAGAACGTCCGTTCCGGACGTACTGTACGTTCGGAGAATGTCCCGAGAAGGTCCATATATCCTCTGTACGTCCTCGTTAAGTTCTTTAAATGTCATAGGAAGGTCCTATTTACAAAGTGGAACGTCCTGAGGACGTGCTGTGTCAACATTCTCAGAACGTTTTCCGAATGTCCGAAAGTAAAGTTAAATACGTCCAAATGGCGTCTTAAAGAAGTTTTGCAGATGGTTTAAAAGCGCCTTAAAGACGTCTTCATCAAGTCTGGGTTAGGACATTAAGAAAAAAATATTTGGGCGGTGACGGGAATCGAACCCACGACTCCCAGATTACGAAGCAACTGCTTTTCGCAACTACTCAAAACACTTCCTTGCAAATAATTCCAATTTCTAGGTATAGAACCTTTATTAGTAGTTTATAAAAAATGTGCATTGACGCGAAATATTCTACAGAATATCATCATTCGACCTCTAGACTCATTGCTTAAAATTTCACATTCGTCTCAAGACAGATGTTTTAACGACGACTGAAGACAGACGTCTTGAAGACGTTGTAAGCTACCTGGGAACATTTCAGCATTTCAGCGTCTTCATTGCACAAAAAAATAGCGCAAAGGCGATGTTCAGTCGTAAGACTGTTTTGCAACCGAACCTGAATCATCTGCAAAACCTACAAGACGGTTGTTCTTCGAACATCTGAAATTTAGATCTTCTAAAGATTCACAAGACTTACGAGACGAATGTTCTCGGGACATTCGAAATGTAGTCGTACAAAATAATCACGTGACTTACAAGATTGTTTGATGTTTCTAGAACATCCGAAATTTAAGTCCCAAGGACGTGCGTAGGACTTAAGAAACGGACGTTCCTAGAACATCCGAAATTTAAGTCCTAAGAACGTCCGTAGGACTTAAGAAACGGACGTTCCTAGAACATCCGAAATTTAAGTCCTAAGAACGTCCGTAGGACTTAAGAAACGGACGTTCCTAGAACATCCGAAATTTAAGTCCTAAGAACGTCCGTAGGACTTAAGGAATGGACGTAGGACGTTCGGATATAAACTGGACATGAAAAGGTCGTCCTTGGGATGTGCGGTGCTATCTGGGTACGTAGCCATAGGTTTTATAATCGTGTAAAAATTATTTTGAAAACTGATTCTTTGTCTTAAATTGAAAAATCTGTTAAGGAAAATTAAGAAGTACAGAAATATAAAGTTATTGTATAAATAACCATAATAAAACAGATTAGAAAATAAATGCAAAAAACAATAAGTTTAGTTACACTATCAATAGAAGTTTGTGGTTATTTTATATAAGACTCAAAACCACCAACAAATTCATTAAACTGTACATATACATAAACTTTAATAAACTTAAATTAAATGCTATCATTATTATCTAGAAAAATAATGTTTATATTATGATTTATGATCAAAATACTTACCGGCTTTAGTCCAAATATCGAGTCAGAAATTCACACTTTTTTCGTAATTTTTCTCTGGCGATGCCGATTAACATTTGCCACTCACTTCACCCGATTTATTGAACACGTGGTTAGTTACTGGGCTAACAAGATTTGTTTGCACCGATAAATAGCCATGTAAATATTCAAATAAAAAATAGTTTTTATATTCAAATTTTTTCTTTCTATGTGTTACAAATATTTTCAAGATTCTAAAACCCTTTTTTCTATCTAAAAAACTATTATCCTATAATAATTATGCTCTTAACAAGAAGCACGCTCTTCTTAGCCATATCATAACGAATGTCTGAAAACGCGTCATATATCTGGCCTCGAGACTATAAATGGTATTTCTAAATATCTAGACAGAAAAACAAGACGATATAACTTCAGATATTAAACCGAACAATTAAATAATGCAAATTACACCAAATATGTATTTTATCTTACGTGCATAGTTTAACAATTATTAATATTTCAACAGATGGCTAGGTACTGGTGCATGGCTCGTTATTGGTACATTTACCTTAATCGAGGGATTTGTTTTTTGGATTTAATTATTTTGCACAATTTTAACGCGTACTTTATCGTGCGATTTAATTTCAATAAACATATACTGTAATGTATTATTCTATCAAGAAAGGTTTGATCACTGTTCATGGGCTCTATCATTTTTCAGATAATAATAAAACCCGTTAGATGCAGAAATACACAACGCGACGAAGGTAAAGATATATTGAGCGCCGTTGAATTTTTGCAGTTCAAACCGTCGCTCATCTGAAAATCGCTGTTCAAGTACAATGACACACTTCGGTGCTCGACAAGTTTTCAATTTCGAGTTCCCGACAGCCTAATATTGTACGGAAAGCTTCACTCTCTGGCCATATTTTCGTTAAAAATCATACATCCCCCTCGGCTGCGCCGCGAATTAAAAACGAAATTCACTGAAATCACTGTTCACTGTGGAGAAATTCTTCCTGAATCCACGGTAAAAGGTCAGCGATAAAAATCATACTTTGAATCGCACTACTATCGTTGTTAAACTGTTTACAATAGTCAGGGTTTTCTTTTCCGCGCCCTTTCTTTGCGCCGAGGTAAAGGGAATGCTGAAATATTGGCCGCAAGGACTTTCGCCGAGGAAAATAACAGACGACAGGGGAAAGTACGGCTGAGATCAGAAAGCAGAGGGTAAAGAAATTTTTTATTAGCAGCCTGCTTTAGAAAGGAGCCTTCTCTAATAGGTAAATGGAATCTGCGATGAAGTCCTGCGCCGTTGCCTTCAATGCAATAATACACAAACGAAGTTTGTAAGGGAAAAAGGCAAGGAGAGGCGGGACAGAAAGCGAGCATCATTCGTCTTCTGCTGCGGCGTATGGACACTTTCGTGGATATGTTTGCCGCTTAAATACTGGGGCCGGTTTATTTGCCCTCCGATGGGGTGGAAATGTTTGAACTCGTTGTAATTTGCTGACGGATATTGCGCGAGAAATCTTATATGCCCACGTGGCTTTATTAGTGTGCAACCTCCCGAAAGAATTTTCTAGAAAGGCATTCGGAATGTTAGAATAATTACTTCTTAAATTCCATCGTGCAAAAAGATGTGGGTACTTTCGAACTCTTCTGAATTTATAAGCCTGTGGTAGAACTTGAATGGCTAATAAATTTGTAGATTCTCAAAATACTGTTGTTCGTCTGTGGAAATTTCACTCGAAATAATCTTTTAAGTAGTTGTACAAAGGGACGAAGTAGGAGATAGAAATATACTGTAGCACGAGTCTGAGAAATATGGGACAAGACGGAGCATGGAAATTTCTCGCGCCAAGAGAAATCGAAAAGTACGTACTTGCACACTTTACAACCTGAAGCTTCGTTTCCAGGATGCAAGCAATTAAAGTTTAGTACTCTGACTTCCGACGTGCGATGTTTAAATGGCAGAGGTATATACATGCATTCATAAATGGGATGTAGTTCCACGTATATTCTAGCCTTAACAGTGAACGGTCTAATACGCTTCAGAGGCTTTGTACTCGCTTGACCAGGCGACGTGTCACGCAAGAAATTTCAAACATCTTTCGCTTGCACTGCTTTAAATGTATTTATTACGCGATTGCGTAAGGCGTCCTCGCTTTCAGTCGTAATGAAAACACTTTTTTGTTTAATGTATTTTAGCATAAAGCAGGATAAACCGGGTTTTACTAGAATTAATGTGTAGAAGTTAATTAATTGTTTAATTAAAAACGGTCACATGTTGACTTGAAATCGCCTCGGGTTCCAGCATGTTGTAGTAACAGTTTACTGTGAAACTAATCTTCGTGAGTTCGTATTTGCTGAAGAAAAATACTAAATGAAATAAAGATATATAATTTAAGTTTTGTACGGATTTTAGTTTGTTGAGTTTTTATTACTTGGTTTCGTATGGAGTATATTTTATTTTGTTATATTTTTGTAGTTCCATAAATATTAAAAGAACTGAGAAATTGTACGGATTTTAGTTTTTGGGTTTTGTATTGGGAAACTTAGTGGAGGCGTGGCTTAGATTACAGCGCTGCGGTGGTAAGTTGGCAAACTATTGACAGTAGGCTGGATTCCACCAAACATTCCGAATAAGTATTTATTAATCGAATAAGTAAAAATTTAGTGTTCCAAAAAATTTAAAAACACTCGTTTTCACAACATGTCTATATAAACACTGATAATCATATGGACTTCGACGAATTTCAGCCTACTCTCAGTAGTTCAATTTTCTGCCACTAGTTGGCGTATCGAAATTCTAGGTTTCCCAATACGGTATGTTTTATTTTGTTATATTTTTGTAATTCCGTAAATATTGAAAAAAAAAATGAAAAATTTTGAAATAAGTATAAATATTTTTTACTGTTTGAATTATATTTTTTTCTTTGGTAAAAATTCGAAAACCGGTTTAACCAGTTTTTGTGGAATACTGGAATTCGAAAACCGATTTTTTCAAAAGTCGGTACATTTTAAATGATATTTTAGAGAATTAACTATGCATTAGTGCTTGATAATTTGGGTAATTATTTACTTTAGGTATTCCTCGCCGATTTTAATGAAATTTGTTGTAAATAATTACCGAGGAATTTGTATCGTTTCACTTATCCAATGATCGTAGGTACATACTGCAACGTTGTAGAAGGTAGTAAAGGGAAGTGGATCGTCCGCGATTAGCCGCGTTTTCCAACCGATGTGACAGGAACTATTTCTTCCTATAGCATTCCATAGATCCGGCCTCACAAAAACTCTCGTCAGAAAGAAGGATCTAGAGTACCAGGCTCCTCAGAAGCATGTGCAAGTTTAATAGCAATTTCATATAAATTTTTAAATCACACTTCCTCCCGCCCATCTAAGAGAAGCGTAAAGTTACGCTTTCTGCGCAGTACGAGGGGCCCCTTTCAGTGTTCACGGGAAAAGGCCTGATAGCTCTCGGCTACCCTCTGTTGCGCATGCCCGCGACGAGCTGTGACGTTAAACCAATCAACGCCAAGCTGGGAAACGAAGCCAGCCACTGGCGTCGATTCGGTTCGTTTACCAGCTTGGCGTTGATTGGTTTGACGTCACAGCTCGTCGCGGGCATGCGCAACAGAGGGTAGCCGAGAGCTATCAGGCCTTTTCCCGTGAACACTGGCCCCTTTACACCGTGATAAGAGAATTAAATCGCCGACCAAGTCCAACTCTACGTAGAAACCTGAGGATTAACAATTTTAGTAAATAACAACGACCATAAATCAATTCTTCTCCTGAACCGTGATTTAAAACAATTTCCACAAAACTACAGAAAACACTTCATTATTCAAAATGCAAAATGCACTTTGCATCGCAGTATTTACCACAAAGACACTGGATACTAAAAATAACATTCATTCCACATGAAACATAAGTACAAAAATTAATTTTACCTAAACTCTTTTCCAACCACCACTCCCCAGATTCTACATAAAGATTTTTCTATCGTGAGATGAAAATCTCAGCAACAACTAAATGTAAATAACAGAAATATTCACGAGAGATAAGATTTTTGAAAATATATCAAATATATCACGAAACCAATGACGAAATAATTAAAAAGTGATAAAATAGTGAATTAATTCTGTCGCGAGATTAAAGTCTCATACGAGACTGAGACACGACATTTTTCTCTCGTCGCGGATCCGCACCTTCTGTTACACATCTCTCTATCCCCCGCATTGGAGCTCGCGGTAGGACTATTTCACGTTCCGCGCAGACTTCCGTCCGCAACGCTGAGCTCGCGAGCCATCCGAAATTCCATGTCGCTCCGGGAGAATGATTAATGGATTATCATTGTGCCTGGAAAGACGTTGAACCGGGAACGAACGGTCCTAACGTCGCCGTGAGTACGTTTCAGTTCCAGCACCCTTTCTGTCTCCCCGAATCGCCGTAAATTACGAGTACCAGGGATTCTTAAAGCTTCTCACGTAATGAGAGTCTCCAGGATATAAGGAACAGAGCGCTCCCAGGTTCGAAATTCATTAACGGCGCTACTCCTTGCTTTGCAGCCTCCCTTCCTCCCGGCCTCATGCTCGCCCGCCGTTCCTACATCACGCTCTATCCCCTCACTCTCGTTTTCCACCCTTCCTGCTGGCCGTTGTGTGCGAACCGTCGCACTTGCGCCACTCGGATAATGGTATTTTTATAGGTTTACTTGTTTCTCACCCGGCAAGTGGACACGGTGATCGACCGCGCTAATTATTTCCACGGATAATCCGGACGGCGGACGTTTGCTTCTCCCTCTGCCGTTGGGGAAGTAACTGGCACACCCGCCACCCCTGTACGCATCGAACGTATCGGGCTGAGAAACTTGAAAAAAAAAAGGATATTGCTGTGCATTATGTGGTTGCCAGGTTTGTCCTGTTTTGTGGTCTTTGTGTATCGTCTGCAGGGTAGTGTTTAGCAATGGAGTCTGAAGTACCTCTGCTGCTTTTGGTGCTGCAGAGGAATGTCTGGGGAAACAAATCTTCGCTTATCTTAATATATAAAGCAGAATGTTTATGCGTTTGTGTGTTTGTCTGTCGCCTAAAAACTTTCGAATAGTAAACTCTTGGGTCAGGAATTAGCTCATTGTGCCTGGTTAATCCAGATGAGTAGTAAAGCTAAGTAGTGTTACGTAATTGTTAGGGTTACGTTTTTCAAGATTGATAGGTCAGTGTAGAAATTTGTTCGCTTTGTTGACCGAGTCTTTATTAGAAGACGAAATATATTACAGTTTTTCTTAAGGGGTTGTGCGGGTTGTGCCTAACCGGGGGGTCTGAAAAACATGTATACTCGGGAATTTTTTGGGGCAAAACTTGAAGGTTTTTTTAATCAGACCTTTATCCATTCGAAAGTGTACATGTTAAACTACTTGTAGTAATTTTTGCGATGGAAAATATAAATAAATAAAAGAAATATCAGTGATCTTACTGCAGCGATTTTTTTTTTTTAGTACTTTGCGGTGACCACTCTAATTTTGACCTGGATCATTGGAAATAAAAAATTCGCGGGAATTTGGTTAGTATATTAGATTATCTAGACCTTAATCGTTCATTATTTGGAAAAATTAATTTGCTACAAAATGGCGGCTTTTCATAGCAAATTATCGATTTTCGCCACAAAATCGCTCTCATTTTTCGTCATTTCTCATCTGTAAAATAAAAACTACGCAACGGAAATGAAAAAGCCACGGTTAAGGACTAGATAATCTAAAATACTAACTAAATTTGGTCGAATTTTTTATTTCTGATAAACCAGGTCAAAGCAACAGTGGTCACCGTAATAACAACACGCTGCCGGGAGATCGCATATAATTCCATTATTTATTTAGATGTCGCATTGC
This sequence comes from Andrena fulva, assembly GCA_946251845.1. Classification (NCBI taxonomy): domain Eukaryota; kingdom Metazoa; phylum Arthropoda; class Insecta; order Hymenoptera; family Andrenidae; genus Andrena; species Andrena fulva. The sequence continues at coordinate 49,455,297 of OX276329.1, read as the reverse complement.
AAAAAAATCTACAAGAACTTTAAAATATATACTTCCGAATATACAAGTGTTTATTTAAAACAGTCTTCAAGTTTTTAATAAAAAAAATCCCGAAAATACTTGTATTTTCAGACTTTACAGGTAGGCATGACTCCTTAAGGGGGTACTCCACTGTGACGCGCCAAAAATTGATAAATTTTCAGGACTTTTTTTTTTATAGAAAAAATTGAACAATTCAATTGAAATTTTTACTGGTTATTAAATAAGTTGTAAACTATATTCTAGTATTTTTTATTTTTTATTAAACGATAATATACACAGTGCAACAGGCAATCGAAGTTGCCTCCTAAAAAATAAATGTATCATTGGTGCAGGTGATTCCGGGTGACTCAGTGATCTGAAACAAAATTTCGAGTGATTTTTTTGCTTAATATGTGTGTAATTCTCGTCCGTAGCAGATTTGTTATCATACATAACAAATGAACAAAATGGCCCACGTTAAAACATTAATATCGAAAATATGACTTTCTGTAAATCGTTTATCGATGTAAAAACTAATTAATTATTGAAATAACAATATAATTCTGCTACCAACGAGAGCCAGATATGTGTAGAGTAATGTGTAAAAATTTTAGCCTGATCGGTCCAGTAGTATTTTCTATTTTACCTGCACGAGTTGAAAAAAAGTGGTTTCGAGAAAAACGCGTTTAAAAAAAAATATCGATTTTTCCTAAGTTATTCGCAAATATATATATATATCTACAATTAATAGGCGAGGCCAGCTCCATACAATATGCCTTCAGTTTTTTCATATGACTCTTCTTCAGCAGATTTCGCTTCCCTTCGAGCTGTTCTAGCCTCTTTTGAGGCATCGGTGCTGCGCCGGTTAGCGCGGATCACGCGCCCCTTATCAGCAGCGGCAGTAAAGTTCATAGCATCTGGTCCAAGAGTCACACCCATAACGTCCATTACTTTTAATATCGGTGCAAAGCCTTCGTTAAAAATGCAGGCTGCACTGTATGTCGCAACTTCTAAGACCTTTCTGCCGCAGAATGTGTGCTTTGGAGCCAAGTTCCAGACGCATGCATTGAAACTCTCGTTATTGTTCTGCGTTTCATTGCCCGTACACCTTTCCAGCAGATCATCTGAAGTCAACTCTTCATAAATTGGCCTCAAAATAGATTCTGTTTCTTCGCTAAGGGCTGCTGGATGTTTGTAATTTTGTAATGTATTATTCGCTTCACTCTTGCGCCACGAACACCAAGAGTCCGCGCCCAGCGGACAGTGTAAGTGCTGGGGATCCTTTTTTCTTTTCGTCGAAGACCCATATTTGCACACGGGGTTTTAGTTTATGAGTAGTTGCTAGGAGGGGATCACATTCAGGTAAAGAAGCAATTAACTAAAAGTGTCACTCACAATAGGATCAGGTATAATTGACGCTAATGAGTAGTCGCAACAATAGGGATCCGTCCGCCCGCGGACGCAGTGCCCCGCGCACAGCTCCGCCTCTCCTAATAAAGTTGGCTATGAAAGCCGAAATAATCGAAATAAGGACTCCAAACTTACACAGTTGATTCTTAGAGATATTTACTTTCGAAAAATGCAGAAAAAAAAATTCCATTTCTCGAATCTGTCACAGTGGAGTACCCCCTTAAGGGGTCATTCTACTCTCTCGGCCGAAAAATCGTCAACTTTTCGGTGATGGTTTTTATAATGAAGTAAACACTTAATGTTTTCGAATTTCTGGGGGTATATTTTACCATTCTTGAAATACAAGAAAAAATCATTGTTGTTTGTTTATTTCATTTGTTTACACAAATATTTCGCAGTTAAGTTGGCGGCATCAGAATTGCTGGCGGTTGAAATTTCTGACGACTGGATCATCGGAAATAAAAAAACCAAACATATTTTTAATTGGCAGGAGTATGGTTATCGCGCTTACCACGAAAGAAAAATTTTGGACCAACATTATTAAAATGGCGGTCGATCGAAGTTGAAAGTACCGAAAAGGGCATTTCTTTTCTGTTTAATAGATATAAAATGTGAGAAAATATTAAAAAATCTTAAGATATTTGTGCTAAGCGGGAAAGTCACTAATGCGTAGAATAACATATTAAAATTTTGGATTAATTGGTCATGGAGTTTTTTTTTTATCACATCCGCCAACCAAGAAAATGAAGTAGATCAAAAGCTGTAGCGTATCGGCCGGCCGAGCAGCGCGGTTGAAAGAACCGGGGTCCCTGACGCTACAAATACCTATAACATTGAAAATACATCGAATTTCGCTCCAAAAAATTAGGAGGATATTGTAGAAGGTGCATTCTTCCGAATTCGGCTAAAAAAAAATTGAATTTTTGAGGCCGAGAGAGTAGAATGTCCCCTTAAGGGGTAACACCACTCTAGGATTTTAAAAAAATCGAATATCTTTAAAAGCATCTAGGAAGGAAGAGGAGGAGACGAACTTCGACCTGGATGGCCAAATGTATGGTGCAGGCATCGCAAATTAGAGGTAAACAAAAATTTCAAGGATTAAAGTGTTCATAAAACTTTAAACGCGTTTTTCTCGAAACCACGTTTTTCAAACTGGGAGGACGGATTTCTCGGCGACTATTGCATGGATCGATTTGAAATTTTTACAGTAGCTTCACAACAATATCCTCTTTGGAAGTACGTAGCCGTTTTTTGATTGAATGTAAACTTTTTCTTTTATAAACAATTTAATGCTCATTTTTAGTGCAAAAAATCGATTCATTTCTTAAAAAGTGCACCACTTCCACAAAAATTGATTTAAAAAAAAACGGCTACGTACTTCCAAAGCCAATTGTATATAGATTATAATTTTTTTTTGTTTTTTGTTCCAGGACTCTTACATGCCGAGAAATCCGTCCTCCCGTGGCGTGGTTTCAAAAAAACTGTTTTCGACGACGGGCTCTGTCGCCACCATTTTGTATAAAAATGACAATAACAAAATTGTTTTTCGTACTTCAATATGTATTAAATAAACTCCCAGAAAAGGAATTCTATTCCGTTTGTCATACTCCCAAAATAAATTGTCAAATTTAGGTCTTTTTTTCTACCTCTAGAGTGGTGTTACCCCTTAATTAAAATATTTTCATTGGCTATCTGTGATCTTTACCCAGGTTTCTGGTAAAAGTACAAGTAGGTGTAGCGAAAACAGACATTTCGACGACAAAAAGACGACAGAACTTTTCCACTGTGTGGTGTAATACTTCAAATGACAAGCTGAAAAATTATTTTTGTAAAATCGCAATTGTGTATGCAGAGGCGATAGGTGTGTTTCTCTTATTTTAGAATACTATTATACTATATTATCTCCCGTTCCACCATTTATTACCATTTAGATAATTGTTCAAGAATTCAGTAAAAAATAATATGAAACGAGAGAATAGTATAAAATCCAAAAAATTAAAGGTACGTACAACAGGGATGAAATTCCATTTACATGCACTGAAAAGGTTTGTTACCGCTGGGGAAATATATTTTCCATCTATTTAAATTCCCTGCCGTTGCCATTAACGTCATTCCACGCACCGATATTAAAAAACTTTCCAAATCCCTGTTATTTTACATAATTAATATTGAAATCGTCGAGCTAAGATTTCCGCGGAGTAGCATAGAAAATACCAGTCGCTTTAAACGTAAAACGTAACCGGAAGCCTGTGTACATTGTAGCAAAACTATTTTTAAATAATCAATAAAACCCGCGCCGGGGAATTTGCATGAATAAAGGCGCTGATTTTGAGTCTTGTTAAATATAATTACTTCCATTAAGGGTTTGTGGGGGGGGGGGGGGGGTTGGATTTATGAGGGGTGTTGGCGTAGAACGCGGCGAGTAGCTGGGAAAATAATTTTCTCTTACTTTTTCACTCGCAGCTAAGGGATGGTACTTTCAACTAATTTCGGGCGAAGTCTATTTCGACCGGAACGGCGCTTAAAACGTTTCCACAGGGACACATTTTATGCGTGAAAGACCTGCGGCGGGTAAATAAAAAGCGTGGCGTAAGTAAATCTCGTCTAATGGAACCTTTGGAAAACTACCAGGCCAGTGAAAGAAAATTAAATATAAGGTTGATGTAAATAGGTAATGGAATAAATTATTAACCTTTCAAAGGCGCAACATCTTCCGGTGGGCCAGAGTTGGGCAAAAGTTTATCTAAATAAAAATCTCAAATAACGAACAAAAGATAAATAATCTTTATTCGTTATTCGAGGCTCGAATAATCGAAGTTATCTTTATTCGAAGAGCACCGAATAAATAATTTTATTCGACGAATAAAGATAATTTTTTATTGCATGATAATTTATTCGACGAATGAAGATAATTTTTTTATTCGATGAAAATTTATTCGACGAATAACGATAGCTTTTTATTCGACGCATTTATTCGAATAAAACCTTCGAATAAAAAACTATCGTTATTCCTCGAATAAATTTTCATCGAATAAAAAAAATTATCTTCATTCGTCGAATAAATTCCCATCGAATAAAAAAATTATCTTTATTCGTCGAATAAATTCTCATCCAATAAAGTTATTTATTCGTTGCTCTTCGAATAAAGATAACTTCGATTATTCGAGCCTCGAATAACGAATAAAGATAAAGCATCATTCATTCGATCGTTATTTAAATAATTTTTTATCTAGATAATGCCCAACTCTGCCGGTGGCTATCCTGATTCAGGGAACGTGCCGTTCTGTGACATTGTCCCCCGCCACTAGTAGAAACATTAATTATCTAGCTATTTTAATCTGCCCGTGCTTTGGTACCGTAATTGTTCCTCAAAGTGCTCGCCACCGACCCCGCGTTAACAAACCTAACGCGCCTTTCGTACATTATTTTGATTATGCACACAGTCGATTATGCGCAGACGTTTAGCCCAGTTCCGTGGCGTTTAAATCGTGTCGATAACACACAAGCGAGCGCCAGTTCATCGCGCGCCGATAAAATTTAATGCAAAGTGCCCAATTAATGGTAATCTCGTTATTACTCGAGCGGAAACCGGGCGAATTTTCTTCGCGCTTCTCGTCGACGGACGCGAAAATACGGTGCATTAATGAAAACGGACAAAACAATCCGACGATCGGGCGAATCTCCGCGAACGTTTTAATTAAACCTTGCGCGCCGGTCATTTTTCCACGCTCGGCCAATCATTTCATGCCAGTTATTACGGCAACGCTGCGGGGCCATTTTCGCCGGAATATTATATCGAAATGGCCTAGCGTCGTCGGAACAGGGACCAATGCACCCGCCTCGTCTTCGGCGTATTATGTATCCAAATTAAATGTGTCGCGCGATTGGCAATCCCGCGGATCGCGCCACCCTCTCAGAAACAATATCTCGATAATTTGATGGAAGGTAGTTAGAAGTTCTAGCGATCCGAAGTGGTCCTTCAGAAGAGCTTCAACAAGAACCAGGAACTACGATCGATCTCCGGCGATAGCCCCCCGATCTAGTTGCAGTTGATAGATACTTGCCTCTCGGTAAGCTATTTTTGATATCTATTGATGCATCTGCCAGCTTTTCGTGCGCCGTTCTGCTGGTTCTTCTAGTTCTCGCGTTTCCTCGTTTATTCCGACTTTCCGCGGGATCCCCCCTTCCGATTCTTTTCACTTCGACGGAGATTTATGGCCGCCGCCGCGAAGCTGCAATTTACTCGCGCTTCAAAATCGTTCTGCCCCTTCTTCCTACCACCCCTCATATCATTGGCGGTCGTTAAGAGGTAACGCCGGGCGCTTCTTCGGCAAGGTTATTAAAATCTCTTTGTCACGAGCAGATACCCTTTGATTAAATTATGAAAGACAGATGAAGGAAACCTCCTCATCTCCCTCCCATGTTTAATCCGTGTTTATTCGAACGCCCGAATCCAGCGCAACGTCCCGCGATATTACAATCCCCTTCAGGAAAAAAGGAGGACTTTCGTTTAACTTGTTTCCCCTGGTTTTCGGGCTGCGGTGACTCTAGGTTCGCGATAAGCCCCAGTATTTATTCATTTGAAACAGTCACTTCTGGTTAACGCTGGTTCAGTAATTGTCTATATTAAAATTCATATATTTTCATCGTGTTTTCAGGACGTGCAATATATTTGTTAAATTGGCCAATTTAAAGTAACATTCGTCGGGATTAAGATTAATTCTATTAATATTTTAGTTCGTAGCCCGTGCAATTTTGGCGAAATAATAATGCGTTATTATTATTCACTTCGACCTCTGTCACTGTCTAAATTTAATTATTATTTAGCTGGCCAGCTTTCGATCACGGTGGGGTTGAAGTGATATCCATCTCATTTCAGAACCATAGTTGAGAAAGCGCGAATATATTTTTTAGGTCCGTCATATATTTCGCCTCGTGTTCCTGCATGGAAACGTGGGTCTAGAAGCAGCGCCGGAAACGCGGCGTATGGTAGGCAGAAATACAGTTTTCCAGCACGACCTGGATTAAGGCTCGCGTGGGTGCAATCGAAGGGGATGGATACAGCCTTACTTGAAATTTCAATAAAAATTTTCATCAATCCGCGTCTCCCACTCTTCCACGGCTATAGGTATCTCGTGGGATTACCATTCAATCAGACCGATTTATTGAATCTTTAACCCTCAAGCGACTGCGTTGTTTTAAAGCGTGGGAGCTGCGAGGTGGGTGTATCAAAGTCCGACACGGTATTTAAATGGAAAGAACAGTCAAGTGTTGTATTGAAAATCTGACAGAGCTAATCTGTATCGTAATACTCGATGCAGGAAATTTCTTATTAATAGGTTTATTCGGTACTTGCTACTTTACTTGGGCAGGTATTCGAGACTTACCGCTTCTGATTTATTGCTGGGCAAGAAATCCGTGAAAATAGATGTGGATGAATGTATTGTAAATTAGTGGTTTAGATATTTTTGTTGAGAAGCAAATCGAGGTAAGTAAATTCTTCTTAAGGACGTTAGGACGTTAAGTCACCTTGGAGGGAACAAAGTTGCAGTCATTTTTGGCAATTCTTTTAGGAAGATTATGAAGTAAATGGAAAATTCAATGCGAAAAAAAATTTTGGGCATAACGAGAGTAATTAATTTTTTAGAAACTCTCAGCGAATCTGATTCTTACTTAGTCACTTGATTCCATGTCCAGACACCCCCCATTTGAACCTAGAAACATGAAATTCGTGGAGTATATTCCTTTTACGACATAAGTGCTCGATAAGGGATTTTTTGAAATTCGAAATTTGATATTTTCTTGGACTCTTTAATAATATCTCTTAGGCCCCATTAGGTATGAACTTAGTTTTTACTTACAAAGGTTACCCATACAAATGCCTAAAAATCAACATACAAGGTGGATGTACCAGTGAATGAACAGTTTTTTATTAAATCGAGTAAAATAAGTTATTAAAATAAGCAACTAATTAATTACAGACTTCTTTTAATATCTTGCTTCATGTCCAAGCAATACATATATAAATGTTCGTTAAGCAAAGGTTACTTTATAAAAATTACATAAATAATTACTTAAAAAAACAGTTGTACAGATTTTTGAAGTCTAATAACGTTAATAAGATTTAAACTGTAATTTTGCTATTCAGAAAGCGACTTTTATTTCTTGTTTAAATTTCACTACGTTATACATACATTATAATTTACGTTTAAGTTGAAAAAATGTTCAGTTTATTATTAAAATATGAAATAAAGAAATTAATATTTTCTTGCGGCATTGTGTTATTTTACCACTGAGATAAGTTACTAATAACATTTTCTTAACTGATTCTACCTATAGTCAACCTACCCCATACTGTAAGTCAACCTACCCCGATCATGGGGCTGGTTGACCAGCATGTAAGGTGTTAGAAAAACATTAAAATAATTGCTGTCACATTGAGTCAACTTTAATAATTGAATCAGATAGCCAAATGCATGCCCTATCAAATATACTAACCGGTTTAATAATCTTTCGTCCACCTAATTTATGAAAAATCAAAAACTGCAAAACTGACCTACCAGCCCCGGTCTCCCCTACCTTCAAACCACGATCACCTTACCCAGCCCACATCACACGCCTACATCACAATTCACTTCAGAACGATCAATTAATCCCCCAGACCCATTAACCATTCACACGCAAAACTGGGCGCATAATCAACCCAAGTGCTCATCGACGAGCGAGCCAACCGGGCGAGCGCCGTACCCGTCTTCGCCTTGGACTGCCAATAAAACACGTCGAAGTAACTTTTCCGGCGAAAAAATTCCTTCTCGCCCCGTTTCTTCGAGCGTGCGGGCCGCGCTCCGCTCAGCTGGGAACATAGTTGACGCGTGCACCCGCGAAAATCGATCAAGACAGCCGCTTTTTTCCAGGCCAACCGTAAACTCGAGCGCCTCTGCTCGCCCTCTGCCCGCCGAATTTTTTCCCCACCAGCCGTCACCTGATCGGCACGTTTGCACTTCATTCCAACCGCCCTCCTCCCCCGAGGGGATGCAATATTTGACGGAACGGCCGCGGAGGGCCGGGCTCCCGCGCGTAAATCCGTAACACCGTGGTCGTACGGCGGTCCCCTCCTTTGCGAACGGATGATAACCGAGGCCCGCTTAATACCCGCGCCACGTAGAGACACGCTGGCCCCGCCGGGGCGGGGGGAGGCGAATGAAGCGAAAGCCTGGGGACATCTCCCGTATAAAGTAGGTTCGCACTTTATCGAGCAAATTCGCACGTAGGGGCGAAGCCAACTGCGGATTCCTAACGAGCCACGGTCGTTTAGCGGGAGCAGCGACACCGTAACACGGTAATTGTTGTCCCCGATCGACGATCGTCCCCCGGCAAATCCCGGAATAGATCCCCGCACGTTCGCGGTCGGGAGGACTTTTCGCCGGCTCCGCGATCGCCGCCGTCCTTGGCCCTCGAAAATCGATCCCATAGCTGCGGATGATTGCCTCCACGACAGCTGAAAACCACCCCGCGATGGCGTGGAACGTGATGGCACTGTAAAGGGTTTCTAACGGTTTGTTGCTAGGTGGCGACTTAACCAATTGCTTCTCTGTCACTTGGGTGGGCTCCTTTAAGGGTAGGTTTTGTCAAAGTAATCTGGCAATTCTCTGGTGGGCAGGCAAACGGGTATCAGCCAGAAATTAGTTTTGTAGGAAGACACTTATTGGAATATTTAAAGTGGTATCTGGTGTTAAATCTTGGACGTGAGTGTTGATGACGTATATGTTAAAAGACACGTTTATCTTTAAGTTCGAGTCACAAAAAAGAACAAAAGGGAAGGTGGTTCAGCTTGAGGTAAAATTTTACTTATACTCGGTTGCTTGTCCACCAGAGAATTATGATACTTATTCTTCAATACGTGTTGTGTAGTGCCTCAGGTGTTACTGAAACTTCGTGGGAGTCGACGGAAGTCGGAATGGGTAGGGGAGACCGGGGCTAGTTGTTACATTTTTCAGTTTTTTATTTTTTATTTTTTTTGCATTCCATATTCAATACTATCAATGACTCTCACTTAAAGTACGTTCTTTCCTCTACCGATGACCGCTATCACATGTAATTAAACGAAAACCATGACTTTGAAACAAGCTATTTTGAAAGTCGAGACATGTTGTATCAACGTGCCCCGAGTAGGGGCTAGTTGTTACACAATACGGGGCAAGTTGTTACAGGATTAAATTTTACGAAACGAGGCTTATTATGAGTAATATAATTATATTTTCTTGGACAAAAGTAAATTTATTAATGGTAAGAATCTATTACAATAAATATAGAATAAAAAATCTATTTTAAAAAGAATAAAAAACTACTGAAATCAGTTGCACTAATTATCGTCGTCCGTTTCATACGAGCCAGCATAGTGGCGTTCTGTTCCAAAAAATCATTTAGTGGGAAGCAACTACAGTGGCGTTCCGTCCAAAAACATCATTTAACAGAAAGCCACTATAGTGGCGTTCCGTCCCCAAAAAATCATTTAGCGGGAAACCACTATAGTGGCGTTCCGTCCCTCAAAATATCATTTAGCGGCAAGCTACTACAGTGACTCGTGGTAACTAAAGGGTTAAATGAATAAATTAATTACTAAATACAATGTAACAACATGCCCCTTGCCTTGTGTAACAACTTGCCCCGGTTGACACCATTGTGTACAAAAAGCTATAAGTTCATACCAGTTTGGTGTATTCTTATGTTCTTGGTGCGAATCTGTAGCTAAACGAACACTGATTCAAACGTGGTAATATTAATTTACATACATTTATCTATCTGTTCGGTAGAAAAGATTGAAGTAGAAAGAGAAAAGTTACTATTAGTACCGAAAACACAAAAAACTGTAATAAAGTGACAACGCGTGAACCGACTACAAACAAACAACATACACAACTGTGTATGGATGAAACACATCAGCCACTTCATCGTCGAAGTGATAGTCCCAGCGAAAAAAATTTAAACTGCTTTGTAACAACCTGCCCCTGTAACATCTAGCCCCGGTCTCCCCTACCTAGAGAAACGAAAGGAATGTATGAACACTATTTTTTGCCGAATTTATGATTATGTGTGATTCAATTTGAATAGTCTAAATTAGTCCTAAAGCTACCTAACCTCGTTTATTTACAAACTAAGTTGCCCAATAAGCAACAAGCTGATGTCCCCACTTTCCCTATGAACCCACTTCCGTCGCAAAGTGGTCTAACCGAAAGTCGTCCAGCCGCCCTCCACTTGCATCTTCAGCTACAGCGCGTTCCTCATTAAACGAATCATCCCGCTCCCCGCGTCGAACGTCCATCAACCGCAAGTTCCGCGAGTAGTTCCTCGAGGCCCATTCCCCGGCCGGCTGAAAAGAGCGACAGTAATCGCGCGATGCGTTCCTCGCGTGTGTATTTCAATACGCGAGCGCGGGCATAACGGATGGAAAAGCTCGAGCTGACGGAATCGCGCGGACTCGGTGCACCGGCAGCGATGAAAACGCCGTTAAGCTTTGACCGGTGAACCGCGGGGTTGCGCGTCGCTCTTGCTGAAAATTCCTCCAGCTGCCTAACGACACACGCGCTTCGTCCGCTCGCGCGGACGCTCACGTCCACTCGGTGCCCCCGCGTATGATCCCGTAATGAAGAAATGCGGAGAATATAGGGGCTGTGTTTCCAGTTTTCCGGCCACGTATAGCCGACGGCTCTCTCTTGCCTGCACGAACCTGACGATTCTCTCTCTGCACGCCTGACACCCCCCACAACCCCCTGGCTCCGCCTTAACTACTTCACCTGCAGCCCCGCGCCCTGCCTTTCTTCCGCCCTACCGTGACGCCGTGCTCCCGAAGTGTTGGTGCACGTGCACGCACGTAAACTCCCGGGCCCGCCTGCAACCTTCCAGCGTCCGCCAGGTTCCTCGGTCGCTCGGCTTCAACCGGCAACGAGCTAAGGGGCGGCAGAGGGGCGAAGAGGCAAGGAAAAAGAGTTTCCTCGGCTGCTGTTTTAGAGTCAGCGCGGCACCCGACCTCAACAAGCCGGGTATATGTGTGGAAGATTACCTTATTTGTTACGTCCTTCTAACAAACCACAAACATCCAGCGCGCGCGGGCAAGGGCTGGCGCGGCATCGGGGTGGAAAGGATACTCCTGGGAGATCCCGGCGGAGCCTGGGAAGCTGGATGAAACCGCCGGACGACTTACGCGAATTTCGGCCCGATAGAATTGCAGCTACACGAGGTCCGACGTTACCGCGGCTCTTTTGCTGCCCCGTACTTGGCCGGTAACAACACGTGAGGGACGAACAATCGCGGAGAACGGGGGCTGTTTGTGAGGAGTAGGATGAATGATCGGCCTATGAAAGGGGATTTGGGTTGTTATTATACGGCCGTGGATGGCGGAGGAATTGATTTCTTCCCGGAGATCTATGCAGAATATGAAACAGGGGTTGAAAACGGTTTTTATATCGGTTTCGTTTACCAGAACAGTTATAAGAACCGAAATAATCTTGAAACAAGCTACGAGTGAAAAAGGCTCTGGCCTATGGGTTGCGCTTGGGGTTCTATTAAAACGATTTTAAATCGGTTCCATAGCGGTTACAGTACAGAAAAGCAGGGTAATTTTGGCCAGTGGGTAATTCCGGCCGCTTTTTAACCGACTTCAAGAAGGAGGAGGTTATAGATTCGACCCGTTTGTATTTTTTTTTAGGTTTGTCCCCGCATAACTCCTCAGCATATGGACCGATTTTGATGATCTCTTTTTTGGGAAAGCACAATCTTGTGTTAACAGTCCCAGAAACACTTACACAGGAAACACATGTAACCCCATTTTGAGGCCGAGAGGCAAAAAATAAACCTATCTCTTCATCTTTAAATATATATACGAAAACGTATGTTTTCCTGTTCCCCCACAACTCAAGAACTAATAGATCAATTTCGATGCGGCTTTTTTTAGCGTGTAGTACAATTCTCAGGGAAGGTTTAAGGCTATATATCATCTCGATATTACTAAATGGGACTGAGTAATAAGCGAAATAGTGAAGCGAGGCAGATAGACCTTATCTTACACGGCGTCCCGCACAGTGGTTGGGATGCTTGAGGGTCACATCGTTAGTTGTATGTTTAATAAAGAAGTCATGACTCGGCCGGCTCGCGATGGATAGTACGCGACGCGACCGCCAGGTGGCGACCGGGCCGAGCGCTTCTCGCAGGTGAGATACAGTAGTAGACACAAATCCGCAAAAAACAATTTCAGAATTTTGCACTGATCAACCCCTAAGGGGGTGAAAAGGGGGTAAGCTGTGTTTTCATGGAGTGCTTAATATCTCTTAGGCCCGAAGCGAAGCGCGGATATATTTGCTAGTTTACTATAAAAAAAATGTTATAGCATTTCCTGCTCATGTAGCCGGAATTATCTCGCTTTCCCCTAAACTCTCGCGACTGATACATACCATTACTGTTATGAAACCGATATAATATCGGTTCTGTAGAACCGAAATCGATACAGTCAGAAATGTCGGTTCCCTGTAACAGTTATTCAGAATATCGGATCTTCATAACTGTTTCGGTCAGAACCGATATACCTACAACGGTTTGAAACAGTTACCCTCGGAACCGTTTCAACCTCTGAATTATGAAATTCCTTGATTAACACTTTGCCAGCCTACAATTACAATTCTTCTTTAAAATATTTGCAATAAACGACAATTCACAACCTTCCGAATAATATTACCGCCACGGGGGATAATGTAGGGTGTTAAATGCACCATTCAACTATGTGGTAATTTTATTTTCGACAGTACATGTTCGAACCAGTGTGAATGGACAGAAAACGCGGGAGAATCGCGTGGCTCTCGACGTGTTAGAATCTGCTCGAACGGTTTATGCATTTATGATTTATCGAGCTGTTAGTTTCGCGTGCTGCCTCGTTTAAACTTTAGTATTCATTTGTCCGAGGCTGGTGGCGCGAAATTAAGTAATTTCAGGTGCATCAATCTATATTTAGTCGCTACCTGCCCATAGGCGGGAGTATTCTGTTGGGCACTTGGACTAATCACTTAATCTAATTTCTCCACTACCTCAGACAAATTAGAGGGCTGCAGGAATTACGGCGGAACATGTTTTCCTGGTGTACTTGCCTGCTATCTGATGGACGCCAGGCAGAGCTCGTGTACCGTTCATCGCGCACGCCATCGCACAGCATGAAAGTATTCTTTTGTCCCGGTGTATTCTCACCACAGATGTACATTTTCTTTTAATCCACGCAACTTGCATCGTGAAAGGGTGGAAGGCTCTGCCAGATGTCTGTAGTCCCTTTCACGTGTTATCTGTGCAACGTAATTTTATTCATTCTTCAATGAGGAATATAGGGTGGACCAATTAGAATGCCAGCTTCAACATCCCCGGGACCATGTAAGTAAAACAACATTTTTCCGAATGAAAGTTGTTTGGTACAAAAGGGGCCATTATATGGCCGTAATGATTTTTTGTGGGTGGAGTATGTAGGTTCATTTTTCTCTTATTGGCCCACCCTGTATATTAATGATTCACTTCCTGACAGTTGCACGAAACGAGCCAATTATTCAAATGGAAGGATGAGAGAGCGGAAATATTTTTCTAATGGCAACTCCTACTATGTCCACTTTAATATCTCTGTGCGACATGCCCCATCGTTAGCTCTTTAATGTATTTCATATAAATACAAGACTTAGATGTATCAAGCCCTTTCGCTGGCACGTTTCGCTCGAAGCGAAAGAACCTAAGAGCTGAAGCATTTCCCTGCATTCAGCTTTTTGCCTACCTACAATTAGTTCAGTTCCCATGGCGTGTTTCCCCCAACTTCTATCCTGCGACTCCCTCGCAACTAAATCCCGCATCGAATTTAATCTCCATTAGAAGAACAGCTCGCACAAAGTGGATGATACACTCCTTACAAATTAGCAGCGAAATTAATTGGCGCCGGTGCAGGTTACTACACAATTATCTTCAAAGATTCTACCCTGTAGCGGAATGCCCCCCGAAGTTAGACAATACCGTCTGGCAATGTTCGCGGACCAAGTTGTAATCTGTCCCGCACTTTCTGCAAGCCAGACGGCCAATTACGTAAATTATATGACGGACTGGACCCATTGCCCTAGAAAAGCACTTGTGGGTCCGTGGACTGCCGGCGAACTGTTAGAACAACGCACAATCGGATTACGTAGAATCGCAGCGGAATTTCTAAAAAGTGTTTCCACCTCCGCGCCGGGAGGGACATTGAAGATGCGATTTCCACGGCCGATGGAATCCAATTTGTAAATGAGAACTCCACCCTCGACATCCTCGCGGGGGCGGCGCTGTCTACGAAGCGAAAGCGCTTTGTCATATATTTTCACATTGCTAGGTAACGGTTAAACCATACTTTACAGAAAAGCGGACAGAACGAGGTCCACTTAAATCTTAAATGGTCTCCGCAGCTTCAACCATTGAAACATTTTGATCTTTCATCGTGGATCATCTTACCAATTTAATATACCCACAACCTACTAATAATTCAAGGAGTTCAGAATATATTTATTCCCATTTAAAGAAGCAGCGTTGAATTTGGAAAAAATGATGTGTCAGTCATATTATTTGTCTCTTCGAACCTAGCAATTTTTTTCAGACACTCTTCTGTCCTGTCAGTAGGGTATCATCACCTATGAACTGCTAGCTTTATGAAACCATTATTTTGATATCTGACTGACTGACTGACTGACTGACTGACTCATCAACGCCCAGTTCAAACCGTTTAACCTAGGAACGTGAAATTTGGGAGATACATTGTTTTCATGACGTAGGCGCCCACTAAAGAAGGATTTTTGGAAATTCCGTCCCCAAGGGGGTGAAAAGGGGTAAAATGTATTTTATCGGATTTCTTAATATTTCTTAGACCCGATTAGATATCAACTTGGTTCTTACTCACAAAGATTGCCCACAGTCCCACACAAATGCCTAAAAACAAATTTCAGGATTTTGCTCTAACCAATCCCTAAGGGGGTGAAAAGGGGTGAAATGTGTTTTGACGGACTTCTCAATATCTCCTAGGCCCGATTAGATATCCACTTGCTTTTTATTCACAAAGGTTACCCACACAAATCCCTAAAAATCAATATCAGTATTTTGCCCTAATCAACCCCTAAGGGGGTGAAAAGGAGTGAAATGGAGTCCTTAATATCTCTTAGGCCGGAAGCGAAGCGCGGGGGTAGTTTGCTAGTCACAAATATATTACAACAGACGTATTCTAATTCATGCGTAGGATTTTCCATCATCTGGTCCTTAGCTTACAAGCTTTTCGATCCCAGCTCGCTGACAGCTTGTGTGCACGTCACACTTTGCTGAAAGAGATCGAGCTGCCGAGATTGCGGCGCTAACAATGCCGTCCAGTCTCCGAGCCGCGTATAATGTAGGGATATCAACGA
This sequence comes from Andrena fulva, assembly GCA_946251845.1. Taxonomy (NCBI): domain Eukaryota; kingdom Metazoa; phylum Arthropoda; class Insecta; order Hymenoptera; family Andrenidae; genus Andrena; species Andrena fulva. The sequence goes on along the minus strand of OX276329.1, from coordinate 49,439,452 downwards.
CAATTTCAATAAGCGAATCTGAACACCCCATCATCTTTGTCCATTAGGTTAATTATAGTGTTACATTAACTGGCGTGATAACGGGTTTCGGTTATAGCTTTGGACAGCGAGCGTTGGCAGGAGATTATGTTCTTGTAATACAAAGATGCGTGTCGAGAGGGTTATTGAAATCCAGACACAGGCATTTGCCGGTGTAAATGTTGGTAATAATGTGGCTAATTAACTCTGCACGGATACTGAGAGAGGGCTCAGTTACCAGCTGCCTTATCGTGCTCCACCTTAAGGCACACTTGCGATTAATGCGCTGAATTATGAATGTTGACAATACCAGTTCCTTGGGGCGGTATTGATCACACAAGGGCGAGGGTTATTCCAATTGGTGAAATATACAATGCAATGTGTAAACGTAGGGCCATTTCGATCGGTATATCATTAGGGAGATTCCTGATATAAAGGGATGATTAGAGTATAAATCATTTTTTTTAGGTAAGGTAACAAATATTATGTCGAATAAAATTCATGAGGGAAGTTGCTGTTCTATCTGATGATTCTTCTGAGAAGTAACAGCAGTTGAAATAGAAGTATCAAATAATTAAATAAAAGTATCAAGTAATTAAAAGATGGAGTAATGAGAAGGTACATTAAATTTGACAGAGCTAATTAAAGGATTAAGTACCGAGTTCTTCTTAGATCCATAATGACAAATATAAAAACTCATTTTTTAGTGAGGATGACCAAGTAGACGTGTTTATCTAGTAACTTTTAGTAAACACTGTCAGTTTGAATTGGAAGAACACATGAATGCAGTAAAAAGTGATTTCGGCTTTGCGAAAGTAAGTCAAATTTTTATTTTAAAATTATATTAATGAAGCCATCCGTTTTGTGAATTAAAATGTTTTTTAACAGAGAATATAATTGACAAGCTTTATTGTTAAATAAAGCTTGGGTATTGAAATATTAACAAGCGAAGTAGTAACTAATTTTGAACGCCAGCAGGGAATCAAATCGTTTGTAACTCTAAAAGTTGTTACAAAGTGATTTATATCGATGGATGCACGTGTACTGTGGAGTATTCGCTTTTGGAGCAGAGGTTGCTGGGGAACGTACAATTGAGCACTTACAATCAGATAAATGGAATCTCGCGTAATTAAAGTCTAGTTGTGATGCATTCCATTATTTCCCCTTCGCATTTACAGAAATACTCTGCTGTGCCCGGTTTGTTTATGATTGCTTTTCAGCGAAAAATACGAACCAGTCCAATAACGGCTTTAATTACCGCTCGAATTTAATTATTATCCGAAGCAGCTTCGAAACTAACGGAATAAAAACAAGAGTTTACCCAGTGAAAATTGCACACTACGAAAGGAAGACATTATATATGTCCTAAGAATTGTTCATTGCAATTAGAGATATCTTAAATACATCAGGATACAAAAGTACTTATATTTCACAATGAAACAAATAATCTATTCAAATTGTACGCCAACATATGATGCGCGTAGCGAACGTGGGTCAGGGTTGGGCGTTTACCACCCCCTGGCACAGGCAAAAAAATAATTAAATTACTCTTTCCTCCAAAATTAAATTAATTTATTACAAAATAAAAATATTCAGTTCCACTATTTATACTAAAAATTAAATTTAAACACAAAAGCAGGATGTATTTTTAAAGTTACCAAGAATTAAAAAAATATATAGGTAGTTAATTTCACTGAAATAACATATAACAATTACAATACCTCAAGCCTCGAGCATACGAATGAGAAAAATATTTTCGAATTTCTCTAACGTTTTATTACACCATTTTTAATGGGGTCAATATCTGGATTATTAAAAGGACTCGAAGTTCGGCACTTGCTGTACTCAGTTCAAATAAATGAAAGGCCTGCGTGTCAGAATAAAATTGCTGATAGAAATTACGAGGTGAATTGGACGCATTTCCATTTAACGGTGCAGTTAAGGTTCATCTTCCTCTGTCATATCGCAACGATACTCATCCCTGAAGCCGATGGCGAAACGCGATCACGTGCACGCGCGCGCGACGGCGGGGGCATATTTAGAAAAACACCGGCGCGGTAATACAGCGCGACGTTTAATCACGTTAATGGACAAAAAGTGTTATCGGAAGCATGCAAAACAGTCTGCTGTCTGAAGCCAGGCTTCCGGTTTATCAGACGCCGTCTGTCTGTCACGAACAGTAGTTGCGTGTCGCGCGAGTTTAAGGCGTACTTACCTCATTAAGTTACCCCCGAATCCAACCCCCCCCCCCCCATACGCATTACATTAATTAAAGTTGAATTAAGCTAATTGCATTTCTCCGTTCTTTGTCGTCTCGCGTTTCCCTCGTGACTATAATGATTTCGCTATCACGCCATTGTCCCGTCTAGTTAATTACTTTACTTTTATCGCGCGTGTATCGACGCGACCCCTACACCGTCAATTATATTCTTCCTGCCGAACAAAGCCGTGTAATCTACCGCGCGAGCTATCGAATTATCGGGACACGTTGTTCCTGATTAATGGAGCATCATATTTCGGGGAATGTAATCAATCATCGGGCTTACGAGCTGGTATACTTCATTTGGATAGTGCAGTACAATTCAGGTGTGACGTGTTGAAAAAAAAAGAAATTAATCCACCTGACGCTGGGCGGGTACTGCGGCTTTGGAATGTTTAACCATTTGTGACGTGTTTCGTTTAGCTGCAGGGCGTTATGAACGCTGCAGTCAACGAGGCAGTAGCCATTAGACACTTGCGCGTTTTGAGAAAAGTGATACAGCGTCAGATTACCGAGGTGATTCTGCATATACGCTATTCACTTGTTCGTATGATTTTTAATATAAAATGCAACTTAATTCTTCTGTTATAACTTCGCGACAATAAAAAATAGCACACTGTATTTAAATACAAGTTTTTTAACTTTTGAAACAATATACTGCATGGCTTTTGACGTTTATAATGTTTAATAACAATAGCAAATTATTTCAATGTACTTGGATACATTTATTACAAGAAGAGAATTTTATTTTACAACTTATTGAAAAATAGGGGAAACTCGGTGCGTCAAAAAGATAGCATATTTCTCTTAAAGAAATTCCATAATATCTATAGAAAAAAATTATTTCAATATTTTGTAAATATTATTTGAATACTTTGGTACAGATTTATAAATAAGTTTTTAACAAATTTTCGGCTTAATGTGATCCAGTTTCGCTCGATGCAATTTCTTAATTCCTGAACGGTCTGAAATTGTTTTCCCTTTGCATATACTGATCTCGATAATCCGACTTTTGCTAGAAAATTCAAGATGATGAGAAAATTCAAATGATCGCCATTCCTTCAAAACTGCAGCGTTGCCAGGCGTACTGAATAAATGGCGGTGTGCTGACGTATATGACGTCATACGGTGTAGGAGAAGGGGAACACCTACAGCAATAACGGTGTATTTGTGTTGGTGACTTCGTGACGTCATGCCAACCGACACCAGCGCCAAGGTATGCCAAGTGACGCCACTACCGATTAGTACCACAATTCATCGCATGGTGTGCACAAGTCGAGCAGTGTATATAGGTCTATGCCGTCTTGTGACGTCATATATGCCAGTACGGTGTACTGAACCGCCTGGCAACCCTGTTCAAAAGCCAATATTTTTTCGAAATCTTGGGTACTTGTCTAGTATTTAGTGTGTAAATTACAAAACTATTTACCTTTTTCTTCCAGCTCTACCGGTGTGTACGTAAAAAACTCCACCGCGAAATGGCTGAAACAGAAAACACGTATCGGCTGTGCGAAAAATCTGAAAAAAATCTGAAAGAAACTTCATAAATTTCTTTAAAATCACCTCCAAAGTTATCCCACAATTTTTGGCCCATCATCGCGGTGTTACCTATTAACGATGTTGCTTCGCCGTTCGCCTATTCTCATGCACTGCGTGACTCACGAACGCTCAGGCATGTGGAACGCATCCAGCGTAACTCGGCGAACCCAAACGTGTCTAGCCCCGCCCGAGCCGAATGCAGCCCCGGATCCGGCAAACGAGATCATCGAAAGCAAACGCCAGGAAAATCACGCCATGCTTCCGAGTCTTTTTCATCAGGTACAGCTAGATTCAAAGAGAGTCGAGATCGCATCGTGGCACGCGGGGGGGGGGGGGGGGGGCGCAAAGCCGGGATGGAGGGGCAACCCGGGGTGAAGAGCGCGGCGAGACAGAGAAAGGGAAAGAGCACGTCTTCATTAGTCGAGCAAAGTCGACTTCTCAAAGTGCTCGGAGAAAATGTTGGAAGCAAATCACCCACATCACGAGAAGCAAGTTTCGGGGCGAACCTGCGGCTACTCCTCTTCCCTGCCAGTGTAACGCTCTAATGTCCATTATTAAGTTAACCGATCCACGTTATTGTTCACCCCCTGCCTCGCCCCACCCAGACTCTCCTAATACCCACTTATCCAGCTCGAAGGGCGAGACTTCGGGGTGCCTTCGGTTTCACGAACTCTCGACGGCGGGGCTCGAGGGAGCTTACCGCGTCGAGAGAATGGAAACTGGGGCACACAGGTGATCCACGGTGGTTTACCGTGATTTTTGACGAGAACACGCGGCAAGTTCACAAGGGAACGTACGCGGTTACAGAATTACAGTCACGCGGCTGGAACCGTTTCGCTGAAACGCCATTGTGCGTGCGGGCTAACTCCGGCTCCCCTTTTTTGCGGGCACTGAGCACGTGGAGCTTTTGTCTAATTACGTGATGAGCTTCCAATATTCATGCAGCCAACCCGGCAACCGTGGCCAACGCTAGGGGATGCCGGTGAAACTATCTCGAACATTTCCAAGTAATTCCTCGAGGAATTCTCAAGACTGCTGTATTTCGACGAATTATCTGAGGCGTCTTTCAGCGGAAACTGTTAAAGACTCACCGATGAGTTAATGTTATTGTCTGCGAGATGTTCGTAGGTGTCGTTTTCAATGGGAACTAGGGTGCTTGTGGATCTGCCTTGTTGCTGGCAATGTAGGCCTTGAATGGGTGAGGATGGGAGTTTAAGGAGTCACGCCTAACTGTATGGTCTGAGAACACAAGTATCTTCGGGATTTTTTTTTTAAACTGTTGAGGACTTTTTTAAATAAACTAAATTTTTTTAAATTCGTGAATAAATAATGGAATTATAGGCGATCTCCCGACAGCGTTTTTTTATTTAAGCACTTTGCGGTAACCACTGTAGCATTGGCCTAGTTCATATGAAATAAAAAATTTAAAAAATTTAGGAAGTATTTTAGATTATCTAGTCCTTAATCGAGGCTTTTTCATTTCCGTTGCGTAGTTTTTATTTTACAAATGAAAAATGATGGGAAATGTATCCTGTGGCGAAAATCGATACTTTTGCTATGAGAAGCTGCCATTTTGTAGCAAATTAATTTTTCCAATATACTAACTAAATTCCCGCGAATTTTTTATTTCAGACGAACCAGGTCAAAAGTAGAGTAGTCACCGCAAACTACTGGAAAAAAATCGCTACCGGGAGATCGCTGATATTTCTTTTATTTATTTATATTTTCCATCGCAAAAATTACTACAAGTAGTTTAACATGTACACTTTCGAGTACATAAAGGTCTGATTAAAAAATTTTTGCTCCAAAAATTCCCGAATATACATGCTTTTAAAAGGGGTAATTAGAATTTATAGCGTTGAATAAGAATGACGATGGCATTAGAACTTTTGGAATACTTGAACAACGAAGTTTGGATTTAGAGTGCTTGGAGCGTGGAAATGGATGAAATGTTTGCATTTGTGAAAATTTAAACTTCGTTAATCTTTAGAATCCACGCGACCTGCAGCTTCCTGGGGGAATTGTAGTTCTGGTAATAGGATTAAGTTAATACTAAGATTAGAAGAAATTAAAGACCTTTTTACACAACGACGTGTCCCTTCAGATCTTTATGCATCCACGTCGATTACACTTCATTGCATTTCTGTAACTGCACTAGCCTCACAAATCTCAATTACAAAATCATTGCTTCTTTCAATCGTCATTACCCACACAGCACCATAACATTGCAGCAATGTCTCTGCAATGATGCGGTGCAAGATGGCAATGTTGCAACATAACATTGCAGAGACGTTGCAGGTTCAGTCCTATGTCCGCCTTCGCAATATTGCAGGTGTGTATTTTTGCAAAGTTGCGGCAACATTACGAATATGTAGTCCTGCAACGTTCCGGCAATGATTCTGCAACGAAACGGCAAAATTGTGGCAATGATCCTGCAACTCTTCGGCAATATTGCGGTGCGTATCCAGTTAAATGAAACACGCCGTAGAATCCACTCGACGTCATGTACATATTTCGAAAAAATTGGACAAAGTCATAGTTGCTTCAGAATATTGTTGTAATGTTTCCACAAGTTTTCACTACAGTATTGCACGACGATGTGCGCGCAATATTGCAGAAATATTGTAGGACCGTTGCCACTGGAACATTGCACGTCGATGTGCGCGCAATATTGCAGAAATATTGTAGGACCGTTGCCACTGGAACATTGCACATCGATGTGCGCGCAATATTGCAGAAATATTGTAGGATCGTTGCCAATGGAACATTGCACGGCAACGTTCTTGCAATATTGTAGAATCGTTGCCACTGGAACATTGCACGACGATGTGCGCCCAATATTGCAGAAATATTGTAGGACTGTTGCCACTGGATCATTGCACGACGATGTGGGCGCAATATTGCAGCAATATTGCAGGATCGTTGCCAATGGAACATTGCACGGCAACGATCGTACAATATCGCAGCAATATTGTACCATCGTTGCCAACGGAACATTGCACGGCAACGAAATTGCAATATTGCTGCAATATTGTAGGATCCTTGCCACTCCAATAATGCACGACAATATTGCAGGAACGTTCCTACAATATTGCAATGCAACCTGCAACAACATAATATTGCAGCAACGTCCCTGCAATACTGCTGCAACGAGGTGTGCTGTATGGGTACTTAACAAACCCTCAGTCAACTTTGTAGCATTCTAACCACACAGACTATTCGCTTTAACAGGTTATACAATAGCTGGCCAAATTATTATACTCTATATCTCTGCGAAAAATGGTCGCAAAAAATATTTAAAAAACCCATTTTAACGCTCGAAGTTTCTAGTTTTTGAATCAAGGACTCAATTTTTTCATCCATTATGATACTGTTTTATGAAGATGAAGCGCAGGAAACGAAGTTTCAGAAATTTTTTCCTAGTTCGAGCTTATACACGGGCCAAAAAAATGTTTCCGGTAAATCCAACGAAGAGATCTAATAGAGCAAACATTTCTCTTTAATTTATTTTGTTATATGATTTTTATTAACCAAGTTATTCGCGATCATAGCAAAAAAGGTACTTTTCAATTTTTAACACCTATAACTTTATCGTAGACAAATTTTCCCGAGTGTTTTGGAAAGCTAAGAAACTTTCCTTTCAGAACCTTCAGTTGCCAATTTAAGATTTTTTTTAATCGTATTAATTCCATTTTAAAATGACCCTAAAAATTGACGAAAATGTTTTGAGTGTAATAACTTGGCCACCCTCTGTGCTATAAACCGTTATAATTTCCTAGTTTCCGAATCCTACCTACGAGAACCACCCCACTTTCTCAGACAAGGTAGTACAAAACTACTCGGATTCAGAAATACAGGAAGCACGAAGAAGCTCGACCACGTTCGCGGGGACGTCCAAACGTTACCCGAAGACGTGCGCGCACGCGGTAGGCGGCCTGGCACATCCGAGGCCCAGTATGATGAAGCAAATGGTGACGCATGCATACAAATGACCCAGATACACGGCGCGCTGAAAGATCACTGGCGCGGTTCGAATGCGCAGTCCAAGTTTGAAAGACTCCCGGGGGTCGTGTAAGCACGACCGTGGCGCTCATGAAAGCACAAATGACCTGTAGGGTGCAGGTTGACGAGAATCGATCGACGCGGGCGGGACTTGCGATTCCCAGCGGTCCCGCGGCTGCTGCATCGCAAAATCGATATTAAGAGACCTGTCGTCGCGGCGCATCCACGCAATTATTCTCGCTCCGCGAACGATACACGCCCCGCGGCTCCCTGCACGCAGCCACCGGGCTCGCGCTTGTGTAAAAAAAAAAAAGAGAGAGAAGAGAAGGCAAGGGACACACGCGCGCGATCGTACGTGCGCGCTCGTACAGCGGAGCGGCTAGGTCCTGGGTTTAGCGAGGGTACAAACATAACCGCGGTGTACAAGAGTTTCCTTCGCTCATTGAGAATTGGTTTATCGACTACTTACGTCGCAATCGCTCCCAGGGAAAACGTTCTACGAGCCCCGTAGAAGCCCGGCGCAATAAATATAACCATAAAACCCGGGATCGTAAAATCCAGCGGGCTGCTACACCCTATGACCGGTATATATGTATGTGCTCGGAGGCAGCGGGAGCGAGCTGAGCGCGGCCGCGAGGGGAAAGAAAGAGAGTCGAGGAGACAGGAGACAGGAGTTACCTATTGGCACGTATGATGAGAAGATACAGCGAGAATGGTGCGGACAACCCGACCCAAACGCCTCCTACACGTGTAGCTGATGGCTTTTAGAGCATCGCCAACTATTTCGGTCCCGTGCTCACCCTGCTCGCCGATATGTACAAACGGCACCCCCGTGCGATGCTCCCGGGATTCTATGCGCGTATATCGATATACAGGAGAAATCAGACGCGCGGACGTACGTTCTAGTTTAAGAGTAGAGGCGTGATTCGCTGAGGATCCCTGAGCGTGATGAGTGAATTCTTCATTGTGCGCCGGAGGATTTCGTTTGTCAATACAGTCCGCGGGCCATTTGCTTTATTAAGCACACTTATCGGGCCGGCCCGCTCCCACGGACGTTAAGTATCAAAAGAAATTCTGCCGCGCGATCATTCCCAAGGACCCCGAGCCCGCCCGTAAAACCGGAGTTCATGGAAACGGACGTAAAACGGTTGGCTGTGCGTGGAAACGCTTATCGTTTGAAATTCCCTGCTCTTTTGGACTTGCCATTGTTCCAACGGCCCACTGCTCGGCCGTTTAGTTATATGCACTTTAGAGAAGGACGACGATTCGAGCGGAAAGAAGTGGGCTTCGTGATCGCGGAGCCGGTCGCTCTGCTCGCCACCGGTCGTGTGGCGTTTTTTAAATAACCGTATAACCACGTTAAGATTCCGGTAACTGGGGAATTTATTGGTGAATGGTGTTTGTGCCTTTGCATAGCTGACGAGTTGGAGTTGCTTTGGCAGAAGATGGAGAGGTTTGTGGTTGTTGAGAGCTGACGGAGGAAGTGCGCAGGATTGGGTGGCTCAAACTGTGCTGCTATTTGGGCCATTCCACGTGAAATCGGACACTTTTTGGAGTTGTATTTCGGATTTCGCTGAAACTTGAATATGTTGCGGTCTTTGGTGAGATATAAACGTGTCTCGAAGGACTTTTAAATATTTTAAAAATTGTGCATCTTACGGCTCTTTGAAATATAGCGTTGACCTTTTCTTTAATAAATTATATCTTTTGGACTACGAAACTGATAAAGATGAGCTTTTGGGTGCTTACAGTGGCGACATAAGAGTACCTAATGAAAATTATTTCACTGAAAAAAAAAACACATTTTTGGCCATTCATTTTCCAAATGTTCTAAACAAATGCAATTTTATAATAGCGGGGCACTATTTGAAAATTTGAGAAAGTGAGGATATAGTTGTCCCCTTTACGGACACGCTTTCAGAAATGTGGACATTTTAAAATTGGCCGCATGAAAATTAATTGAATGTGACGCTGTGTGGAAACATACAACTACACCTGTTATTCTTATACAGGGTTCTCGCAAATGGTTAGCATTCGAAAAAAAATGAAAGACCTTTACTGTTTTTTATACCCATCGAAATACGGTATGTTAATTTTTGGTGCTTCGTAATATTTTTCGTGAAACGAAGATGACCTTCACTTTCTTAAGGGGTTTTACCTAGTCAGGAGGCCGAAAAGAGGCGAATGTTTGTGATTTTTTTTTAAAAAGCTGAAGCATATATTTCTGCAGAACTTTTTGCACTTAAAAGAGCAACATTTAAAGAACATTTGGTAATTCACAGTAAAATACATTCACTGAATCCAATGAATATAGCTCGTATTCAAACATCTGACCAATTTCTTTGATACCTAAACCCTAAAAAAATGGTATTTTTTTAACTCACCTTCTTTCTCTCGATTCTCTACAACTTTTCTTCACTAAAACTTACACAGAAGACATATTCAATAACACACTCTTTACATCAATTTTGGCTGTCATAGTGCCAATTTTTAATATTTGTTTAGTTACAATAAACGCAATTATCAAACTTCAAATTAACATTATTTATATAAATAAGGAGCTGATATGCAACCATGAACAAACTGATAAAATACATTGCCTTCTTAATTAATTCTTCCTTGCCAACAAATTATTATTTTATAAAAAGAGTAACGCTGCTTAACCTACAGTTTTCTTAACAAACTCTAGTAACTATTAGACGCTACACAATCATTAAGAACGAGTATTCACCCTTCACTTAAGGGGGAACACCACTGTGACGGCCGGAAATGTAAGCCATTTCTAAGAATTTTTTTTCAGGAATAATTTACAGTTTTCATAAAAAATTTTTATTATCTATCTTTAGTACGCTGTCTTAACCCAAATAGCACCGCACATCCCAAGGACGTCCTTTTCATGTCCAGTTTATATCCGAACGTCCTACGTCCATTTCTTAAGTCCTACGGACGTTCTAAGGACTTAAATTTCGGATGTTCTAGGAACGTCCGTTTCTTAAGTCCTACGGACGTTCTTAGGACTTAAATTTGGGATGTTCTAGGAACGTCCGTTTCTTAAGTCCTACGGACGTTCTTAGGACTTAAATTTCGGCTGATCCAGGAACGTCCGTTTCTTAAGTTCTACGGACGTTCTTAGGACTTAAATTTCGGATGTTCCAGGAACGTCCGTTTCTTAAGTCCTACGCACGTTCTTGGGACTTAAATTTCGGATGTTCTAGAAACATCAAACAATCTTGTAAGTCACGTGATTATTTTGCACGACTACATTTCGAATGTTCCGAGAACATTCGTCTCGTAAGTCTTGTGAATCTTTAGAAGATCTACATTTCAGATGTTCGAAGAACAACCGTCTTGTAGGTTTTGCAGATGATTCAGGTTCGGTTGCAAAACAGTCTTACGACTGAACCTCGCCTTTGCGCTATTTTTTTGTGCAATGAAGACGCTGAAATGCTGAAATGTTCCCAGGTAGCTTACAACGTCTTCAAGACGTCTGTCTTCAGTCGTCGTTAAAACATCTGTCTTGAGACGAATGTGAAATTTTAAGCAATGAGTCTAGAGGTCGAATGATGATATTCTGTAGAATATTTCGCGTCAATGCACATTTTTTATAAACTATTAATAATATTTATATACCTAGAAATTTGAATTATTCGAAAGGAAGTGTCTTGAGTAGTTGCGAAAAGCAGTTGCTTCGTAATCTTGGAGTCCTGGGTTCGATTCCCGTCACCGCAAAATTTTTTTTTCTTAATGTCCTAACCCAGACTTGATGAAGACGTCTTTAAGGCGCTTTTAAACCATCTGCAAAACGTTTTTAAGACGCCTTTTGGACGTATTTAACTTTACTTTCGGACGTTCGGAAAACGTTCTGAGAATGTTGAAACAGCACGTTCTCAGGACGTTCCACTTTGTAAATAGGACCTTCCTACGACATTTAAAGATCTTAACGAGGACGTACAGAGGACATATGGACCTTCTCGGGACATTCTCCGAACGTACAGTACGTCCGGAACGGACGTCCTTCGGACGTACATAAGATGTCTTTGTGCTATTTGGGAAGAGACTATACAAAAAAAATAAATAGAAAAACATACATAAATTTTAATATATTAATTAATCTTCTAGATCTTCCCACGCGAGCTGATCGAATGTGTAACTATGGAACAGCAGGTCCGAAATTAAATTTTTTTTTTTTTTTATAAACTATATGAGAGTAGTTTCCGTTGTGCGTACGGATTCTTTGATTGAAACCAATTTTTTTAAATACGCTCGAAAAACTGTCCATCTCATTCGCGGATTTTCAAAAATTTTCTTCTAAAGCGCACCATTTTTACAAAAATAATTTGATTAAGAAATCGATACGCACAACGGAACCTACACTCATATAGTTTATAAAAAAAAAATGAAATTTGATTTCGGATCTGCTGTCCAATAATTACACATTCGACCAGCTCGCATGGGGGGTCTAGAAGATTAATTAATATATTAAAATTTATGGATGTTCTTCTATTTATTTTTTTTGTGTATAGTCTCTTAAGACAGCGTACTAAAGGTAGGTAATAAAAATTTTCTATGAAAACTGTAAATTATTCCTGAAAAAAATTCTTAAAAATGGCCTACTTTTCCGGCCGTCACAGTGGTGTTCCCCCTTAACGCAAATCAAATTAATTTGAAACATCAATTTCAATGAACACTTCAACTTGCCATTTTCCCCGCCGTTTATCCCGAACAGAATTTTCCCTCTGTTTCGCATCGAAGCTCCTCCCGACCGTCGATGGTTGTCATGTTCCCGTTTTTAACTCGAATATTCGTTAAGAAAGACGTACTTACACCGCGGCGAGGCAGATGCTCAGAACTGTTTACAGGAGAAATGTCTGATCGTCGCTGTATCGTGCTTTCATCGCAATGTGAAAGCGGTGGTGGTAATTACCTCGGCGGATATCGAATCTGTAAGTAGCCCTCGTTACTCGAAAGACTTCCACTATTAGCCCATTCGGCGGGCTCTCGGAACATACTCGTCTACTTTCCACTTGCCTGAGCCTTCGTTCCAAAGAGGTCGCATCATTAGCCAAAAAGTTTTCATCTTTATCACTCTTTAAGATGATCTCCGTTGCGCAACTTCCCCGCGAAGGTCCTTATGCAGTAACGGTGGCCAAGAGACGATGGCGACCGATCGTTACGTGTAACTGCAAAGACACTCTCGAGTGGCCCCCTCGAAAGTTCGCGACGTAAGGTCGAGGAGGCCTCTTCACTGACGGATCTTGTAAGTAAACAGGCAACGCGATCGTTCGAGCTGGCTCGATGGGCTGTGTCATAACAGTGTACGTAGCAGGGCGTACATACACGTTTACCGCATTGATTACTATTTTCTTTCAACGTCCATTGAACAGGTTTCAATAGTAGTAAGTACCTCTTAACATAAACTAGAATCATTTTTAACAATAAAAGCTGTAGAACAATGAAGAATAATAAAGTCTGAATAAGTAGGTAATATCAGTGAACCGTTATGAAGATTTTTGGAAATGCGAACGAGGAAATAGCAAAGCTACGTGATAAGACAAGTTGCGATTTGAAACTAGCGCGATTTCGAAATAGCGGAAGGTGAGAATATCATATTAACAATATTATTATTAAAATAAATCAAATTATTATGAATTATGAAATGACTATGTTGATTTATTCCGTTTATTTTTATATTTTTCAGGTGTTCATAAAGTAATTCACATTTTTAAAAAAATCGCGAAATCCCGGGGTTTTTGGAATCCAAACAAACAGCCGAGATCGCGGGATTCTAGACGAGAATATCCCCTTAAAGTTCTCTGAGCACTGTGTACTCTTTCAAAAATGAATTAAAATACACTATCATCCCTGAGCATCCCTACCGACTCACCCTACACGCGTGCCAGCACACACAATGACAATCCTGTTTCAATCAATCCGAACAGCAAAGTGACACAGTCCCAAAATTCTCACACCACCATGATGTTTCTGTAATTACAAATCAATTAAAAAAAACCACCCCTCTTACGATCGAATTAATGTGGCTCAGGAACAAATTTTTTATTTCCATATCATCCACCACCTCTATTCTTTGCTTCTCTACCGTACATAACTCCATATCAGTAGTTATCACAAGAAGCAGTTCGTCAAATACGTGCAGGGTGATCTTTGAGTCTATATTCTTGGAAAGGTACCTACATTAAAATTTTATTTTCCAAATTTATTAGTTATTCATTAAACGAATATTTTACAGATGTATCAACATCTGCCTCCGTCCAAATAACATTTTTCCATTAATTTTCTACGTATCTTCTCAAGTTTCCGTTTACTATACATTAAAGAGGAAGGGCCAAAGTATATTTCGGCATATTTGTTATTAAGTAATTAATGCAAACAAAAATGAAAAAAATTGAAAACTGCCCCACACTAAAACAAATACCACGTGCGAATTCGTTTCTATAGGACAATTCACCGAAGAAGCCAGTAACTAGCAACTTCGGTTCAACGCTGTCATTAGATGCCACATGCGAATCACCAACTGCAGCAACCACAGGCCTCACACCGGTAACATCGATCTTACACATCAGACATCGCCGTCGTCCATGATTCTCTGGCCGCGAATGCAACTGCAGCGGCAAATTTGCTCGCGCCCCCTCCGCCACCGACGATTTTATGTAACGCAATAAAACAATGCGTGATCCGAGACTTATGGACGCCGGTGTATCTTGTTACCAGGCTCGGCAGCCTCCGCCCGGTTATCCGTCATCCCCTTATCGGCGGGGACGTTTGAGGCCGCATAAAATAGTCGTGAAAATTGTCCGCGGATTCCTTTTCTGATTTACTGGCCGTATCGATTCCCGATTCAATTCGAAAATCGTGTTACCGCGAAAGCGATAACAGGTAACCGCCGTTCCCAGCGCGCAGGCTTCCTCCGCGGCCGGCGCGATAAACGCGCCAGAAACGCCGGGGATAGCTGGGTGGTGCTGCTGCTGCTACCTCTAATCGAGTCTTTGCCTAAATGTATGCGGTAACCGAGTAACGCCAAACTTTAAATCGATATCTGGAATTCGTCTAGGCTAGAGGAAGCTGGCACAACGGCCCCCCTCTGTGCCCGGCCCGGCCCCCCCCCCCGCGCCCTCGGAGTTACCTACCACGAAGCGTACTGGAGGGTGCAAATGGTACATCCATTACTTCCCGCAGTCTAATGGCTGGAATTTATTAGGCGATAAGTTACTTCCCGGCTACCTGCCTTACTTGCCGAGTTCCGGGACTCTATCCGAGCGGAAGCCGAGGGTAGGGGACACATTTTCAGGCTGTTTCCTCGTTCCAGGATCCGTCACCTTTCGCCCGTTTTGGCACCCTCCGCCTGCGCGCCGCGCCGCTGTTGAAGAGACGCGGCAGACCGCAATGACGCGCGACCGTGATTCCCTGGGGATCGCACTCTTTAAACCCCCGGGACGAGATTCACGGCCGCCAGGACGAATTAGGGGGCCTCGTAATTCACGCGGACGGTGCTCGGGGACGGCCGTTCTGAGCACTCGTCGCGCGAAAGGGGTGACGCTCGCGTCTTATATTTATCCCCGGCCCGTGAAGGATTGCTCGGGCGAGGAAACTCTGTGCCGGGAAACGCGGCTCTCGCGTGAAAGGTAAATATAGAAGGTGCTCTATAAGCCGCGCGCGTTGGATGCCTTCTATCTTTATAAGACTATCGTTAACGTCGACTACCGGAGCATTTAGCTGTATCTTATTTTAGGGGACACTAAATGTATCCCCGAACGTTTATTGCACGCTCACGTACTAGTGAATGGGCTTCACGGGACACGCCGGACGTACGGTCTTGTAATATTTCTTCTTTAACATGATCTCCTGAACGATTCATTTCTGTAATATTGTATTCGGAGGCTTGGCGGGATGTGATTGTGGTGGGTTGCCAGGTGAAATGTGGTAAGCTTCTTATGTAGGTATGCGAGAGTATTATATGTATTGGAACTGTGATATGTATGTACGATTATGTATAATTTGAAATAAGGGATCATTTAGGGGAAATCATGTACTGCAAGTGGGGCGACCTGTCCAGTGAACACTTAAGTGGCATGACCAATGAAGGAACACCTAACAAAGGCAACAACTACCAAACTTACCTTAAATTTAAGGATGTATCGGACCTATATTGAAAATGCTAAGTTGATGAAAATTTGCGAGATTGTTTCTTTTTAATCTTCCTGATGTGCTCGAAAAATTTTAAACAAATTCACTAAACGGTTGCTGAGTTATAACGATTTTAATTTTTATTGATTTGTACTCTTATGGAAAGAGACGACCTGGACAGATAAAACAGCTGAATAAATGTTGAACAAATGGTACCAATGTTTTCAATTTTTTTGTAGATTTAGTATATGGATAGATGAAAATATCTGCCGAGTGTCAATTGTTTTCACTGCACCGTTTTAAAGAAATAAATTATAACTTGAAAACTGTGAATTTAGGGCATTTTCACTGCTAAAAGTTTAGCAAATAATGCTTGAGAAAGCATTTGTAACGTTAAAAATACCTTTCTAGATGTAAAAATAAGACTCCAACTGTCCTTCGAGTTGCTTACATCTAGATTTACTATGCGTAAGATATAAATATTCAAGTATTTCAAATTCTTAAAAATATACTTTTGTCTAATACCCCCTACAGCACATTGGTTGCCGAAATGTCTCAGTTACGTTGCGGTTTGATATCTGAAACATTGCACGGAATATTGCCGAAAATTTGCAAGTAAATTGCTATGTCCGCCCTGTGCAACATTGCAGGATATATTTCTGCAACATTTCTGAGATTTTACAGCAATGGTCGCGCAACATTCCTGAGATTTTACAGCAATGGTCGCGCAACATTCCTGAGATTTTACAGCAATGGTCGCGCAACATTTCTGAGATTTTACAGCAATGTTCGCGCAACATTTCTGAGATTTTACAGCAATGTTCGCGCAACATTTCTGAGATTTTACAGCAATGTTCGCGCAACATTTCTGAGATTTTACAGCAACACCGATAAGTTATATACAGCTTTCGTTACATAAGAAAATTGGCACAAAATTGGATAGCAAAAATGAAAGGTTCGGAGCTTTCAGTTTGAAAACTCACCACTCTCCTCACTAATTTTTTTGTTTTATTCTGGTTCACCAAACTGAAGCTCCATATGTATAAAGTAAAACGCCGTTTCATTTTTCTGTTTCAGATTACCTGGAAGATAAATATCATGCACACCAGCGGACGACGAATTTTGCGCGGCGTTTTGGTGGATCATGCATAACTTCTATATTTATTAAAAATTAATAAAAAAAAAACTGCCACTTCGTCAAAGGTGCATAAAAACACGGTCCAAATTTCAGACGAATCGAATCGCTAGTTTCATAAAAAAATTCTCCAATTTTGCCATGTTTGTAGCTCAAAAAATAGAATTCCCCTAATGAAGAACTTAAGTTGAATAAAGAATTACGGTATAAATTTTAACCTGAAAAGAGCGTGATAGGTGTTTATTTTTCCTCTGATATGAGTAGCGTTCATTCACACGACAGGTCACCCTAAAGGCGGCCACACACGGTCCGGCCGTCTTAAGACGAATATAATTGCATGAGGAAGAGCTAGTTAAAAATCCAGGGGGATGAACAATTGTTTCAATTATACATCGAATTACATAAATACTAGGCAATCCTTATACCATATCCAGTAGTTATAGGCATAGTTTACATTTTACACTGACAAATCCCCTACAGTACTCCCCCAAAAAGTGAACAAAAATTCAGACATCAACAACCAAAGCGAATCTCACTTCAGTGTCTCAAATTCCAAACAGGGGATTCAGAAAATACCTCTCAACTTCTCAAAATCCTTCATCTGACCAAAGTACATCCCTGCTTCCCCACAAACATAGGAGCCTAACCTTCCACCAGCCATACCACCAATCCTCCCGTTCTCAATAATTTTCCACATTCTGGCCCCACATCCCAGCACCGCGACACATTGTGGTATTTATCCATTCTCATCACGTCCGCCCGGTGTGTCACTACGATTGTTTTGCACGCCGCGCAAACAGGCGCGCGAGGGTATAGAAATCGTTACCGGTGATCGACTGACCGAGCAGCAACCCAGTGATCGCGCGTTATAAAAATAACAAAACAAAAGCGGGGAGAAGAAAAAAAGGATATCATTGAGGGGTCGCGATGCGGCGCACATCCCCGAGCGGGATCGGCGCTGGTAACGGTGAATCACGGTCGAATTTATCGGACGTCGGGCGGCGTTCTCCAAGATTACCGGAAGCTACAGATAGATTGATAAAGCGGCAAGCCCTCACCAACAGGTTCTGAGCTCGGTGGGGGCGAACGGCTCACTCGGGGCGGCCGACAGAGAAGCATTACAGGCGCGGACCCGTTTGGCGGCGGTGGGATCGCAGCCGTAATTTCGCCGCCCCCCCCCCCCCCCCTCACGTGCTGGAATCTGCAGCTTCGATTTGTCATTCGCCGCGACTCGCGGCCCATTTGTCAACCGACGATTCGAGCGACGAGTAGTTGCGCAGTCGTTTTATGTGGCGCGATAACAGCACGTCGCCGGCTGCCTGCTCCCGCTGCCACCACCCCCTCGCATTACGGGCCGGGAGTATACGATTTCGGGCGGGTATAATTGGCCGGGCGCGTATGCAAAATCGATAAGCTTTCAATTTTCAAACTGCCCGACAGATTTACCGTCGGAACCCCCGTGACCCTGCGCTTTGTTACTGATAGCCAATAATGCCGTGCAGCTTCGACGTTGCGCCGTGCTTTTAAAGGGATGGTCGAAGTGAAGACGGAGTCTTGGGCACGTCGCGCGTCAATTTTGGGGGGTGATTTAAGTTTAGATTCGTTCGGTTGCGTGGAATGAAAGGGGTAGCTGGAATAGTGGGTCAAGTTTGAATTAAGGGGTTGCGCTCGGTCGGGAGGCCGAAGAAGGTGTGATTTTGGGGATTTTTTTCTGAGAAACTATCGACATTTTACGTTTGAACATTTGCCATTTTTTCTCAAATCAATATTTCGTGAAATCCTTCGTCCAAGGACTAGGTAATTTAATATGTTAATTAAATTTTTTTTAATTTTCGATTTTAGATAATCCACTTCCGAGTAATCGTGATCACCGCAAACCCCTCTTTCGGACAGGACGTCTAGGGGATTGTAAATAACTTCGTTATTAATAAATATTTTATAACGCAAAAATTCAGAGACATAGCTAAATGTACTATCTTTCAAATAAACCCAAGTTTTTTAAATAAAGTTTTATAGTTTCTGAGAAAAAAATTCCCAAAAATCGCATCTTTTTCGGCCTCCTCACTGAGCGTAACCCCTTAAGTGGGTCAAGGGTGTTTAGATAGATAGATAGTAGAGGTGTGCGGGTACCCGATTTGCGATTCGGGAGGCGATTTTCTTGCTTAAAAATTCTTACGTCTGATCGCACTGCAAAATCGCAACTTAAAAGTTCTCGGGTTTAAGGGTACCTTTAAGCAAGAAAATCAGCTCCTGAATCGCAAATCGGCTCCCGTAATTTCGGGTACCCGCACACCTCTACTAGACAGATAGTTTAGGTAGAACGAAAGAAACTGTGGGAATGTGTGTGGGAGGCCAGTGGTGATCAGCTGAAGTGTCTCGTGTGAAAAGGCCCTTACTCTTCTTTCTTCCTCTTCATCACACTCTTCTTCTTGCATGACTACGGCGTACATTCATTCGTTGTTATTCTATTCTCCTCGCGTGTATTTATTTACTGTTTGTGTTACAGATCTTCTAACTTAGCCTCCTCCTTTCTCTCCGAGATACTACCACTGGGCACGTAAGAGTCCTGTAACGGTATTTTGTTCATAAAAACTCGTTTCGCTTCTTCTCTTCTGCTCTCACTTCGACAGTACTCTTAACTGACATACCGCAAGAAGAAGGAAACACATCCTGGGCTTAGTGCACAAATCAGCGGCGCACGCTGAGGCCCCCCAAACCAAAAGAGTAAAATGGAACATTTCGCTAGCAGATCGACGTCTCGCAAGGAACGGAGTTGTAACAACCGCCTGAAAGACGGAGCTGGACAAAGTATCAACGCGTCGCGCGCCATCTGTCGTCAAAATAAAATCCGGACTGCGCCACTGGCACAAATATTAGTAGATATAAATTTGATTTTTATACGGCATAAAGAAACAGCCAAGAACTATTTGTTTCAAAATTCGCTAAAAGTGGACACACAACATTTGTGCGCTAAGCCATCCATATGCTGGCTCTTCTTAGCAAGTTCTTCTTGGCAAGTTCTTAGCTTCTTAATCTAGCTGCGCAACACCCCTGACCCACAAACAATACAACCACCCTCGATTCTCGTAAACCGATAAATCCGAAGTTACTCGACTGACGATCGTGAAGGTTCTGATAGCGATTTCGGCAGACACGCACTGGTGCGCACTAGTGCGAACTTTTTCAGTGCGACACCATACCGCAAATTCGGGTGAACTAGAGCTGACTCAGCTCTGTTCTGGTGGATTCTGGTTAGGGAATAGGGATGGAGTGCAAAATGTCTACTAGTCAATGTATGCACACACTGATTTGATTGGCTAAAGTATTCTCGCAGGTATACATATTTTTTATTTTTTAACTAAAGTGAAGAAATATTCGTTATATTTAAATAAATCAAGAACGATTACACTGGTTCAAAATATACAACTGAACTTCTATAAGAACGTTTGGGAATGTTTTGAGAGAAATTGGGGTTATGTGACGCGTGCAAAGAACAGTTATGCTCACCACGAATCAGAAGCGATCACGAAAAATCACGGATCATTGTCAGAAATCCCCGTGATTGGGAACAATCGTGATCGAATTTACCATCGTGCCCAGCGTTTGTAGGAAAACCCATATTATTTACAAAATATATATTTGTCACCGTTAATTGGTGTGAACATCGGCTGTGTTCCAATTCACGCATACTGCGCATCGACTGCATAGGATATGTCACATACCCTATGCACTTCATGCGCATTATGCTGCATTATGCGTGAATCGGAACACAGCCATCATTTCACGTGCATAGTTTTCTGTGGTAAATTCCCTACAGAGATCCGCTACACTTGGCTACACTGGACTGCGCTGTCAGAACCGGTCAGAAATCGCAATGCAAGAAAGGTTGCACTAGTGCACTTATTCCGTTCATCCGAATGTGAAGTTTGCACTACACCAGGGCAGCTCTTGTTCGCCGAATACGATACAAGATTGCTCGCATGTCAAATCCAATGTAATCGGTGCTAGAAAACCCTAGAAACCGTGCTGCACTGGCACTGTGCTCAGGCAGCACCGGCATAGCGCGAAACTGCACCAGTGCGTGTCTGCCGAAATCGCTATGAGAAACACCGAAACAAAGGATAGCGAAGCACGGAGCGCGCACCGATACCAATCGCGATTGCCTCTGCCGGCCGGAATAAGAGCTCGGTGACATAAATCGCCAGCTTGGATAGCGAAGAGCAGAGCGGGGGTGGCTAGGGAAACGGGGTATTAAGCGGGTTGCATCGCGTTAGCGCTCCGCGGGCGTTTAAAACACACCGAGGGTTGGCTTAATGACGCTGCCGGATGTTAATTATACGTTATACCGCGAATCGTTATACCCCGCCGTTGAAAACTCCGCCTGGCGGACCATTGAACGGTGCCGATGCACGCCGCTGGCCGTGTGAATGCACAATTTTCGATGGCGCCGCATCGACTGACTCCTTCCCTCGCCCGCCCCAGTTTTTAGCCGCCCCGATACCGTTGCCCACCCTGTGCTTAGTTCGCTCCCTATCCCCGCGGATACTTGTATTGTAAACATCGCGGCTAACCGGTACGTCGAAAGGGTTTTAAAACTCCCGGAAATTTCGGCTACAGCTGATTCGGGTAGCTGGTATTTACCCGTTAGTCGCGGCCGTAGCTACCCGCAGGCCCGCGCGCGATTGTTTGCACGCTCCTACGGCGCCCTCGTTCGCGGATGGGCATCGCATGTGTCCGTATGATATCTGCGCGTATATGAGCGCGGCTGTAATCACGGCTCCGGACGATCGCGGGGCATGTCTGGAAGCTTCCGCGATTGATGTTACCGTTGCGATACCCGCTGAGGTCGCTGGCTGCTTGGATTTATGCCGCGGCGGAAAATTAATACTTGCCGATCTTTTGCTCGGTGGGTACGGTGCCGTGGATCGAGTTTATGGTGGCGTATGGCTGATAGGGGTGGGCTCTTCGCGATGCGTCAAGTCTTTTTTTTTTATTTGCAGTGAGGGGCGGGTGATGTAGGAAGAGTGGATGCGATACATTTCAAAAGATGGATGTTGCGTGCCACACTTTTCGTGCCACTTGGGTGCCAGTTTGTCAGGAACGAAAGCGCAGAAACCTCTTGACCTCAGAAACCAATTGACCAATTGGGGCTATCAGCGCAATAGTGGCGCAAACCTAACAATTTTGTTTTGTGATTACGGCTGATGAAATTCTAAAGTCGTACGACGTTTTAAAGACGGTGTTTTAATTTGTATTGTTGGGTACATAGGTATGATTTTGTACAAAATATCATTGCTAAGGTTTGTATTATTAATATATTACTGTAGTTGTATGAATATTTGAAAATTGATACTTCGCGACGTAAATTAAGAAAACACTCAGTGCAAAATCACGTTTTTGTGCTGCCGTTTTGTAGATGTTTTTTGGAAGGTTGCTCGGGCTACTAGAGAATTAAAATTTTGCTGTATAAGAAGTGGTATAGTATGAAATGTCAATTCAGTCAAAATTGTGGGTTAGACCAGGGTTGCCAGGGATTAGTTGCGGCGCAACACCTACAGGAGTGGTGGTAATGTGTGCGTGAACTGACGCTAGCGCCAAGGCAGCCAAGTGGCCCCAACGCGAAGCCAACCACGGCCAACCCGTGTCGACAATCTATTTCCCGGCGACGCTGGTTGGCCGTGGTTGGCTTCGCGTTACGGCCACTTGGCTGCCTTGGCGCTAGCGTCAGTTCACGCACACGTTACCACCATTCCTGTAGGTGTTGCGCCGCAACTAATCCCTGGCAACCCTAGGTTAAACCACTATTGCGCTGATAGACACGAAGCAGGAGTAATTCATTTTTGAAGTATCAGAACCCTCTTAATCTTCGTCTCCAAAAGTATGTTGACATTTATTCAACCAGGGACGAATTTGAGGATTTGGTGCCCGTAGGCTAACAAGCGTCTGCCGCCCTTCCACGAAATAGCATCAAATATTTTAAATCAAAAGAGCCGAGACAATTTTAAAATTAATTCAATATGACAATTCACATATGAGTTATTACTAATTTGCTACGTGAAAAAAGTGAGTTGTTTTTAAAGATGCCACAAGCCTATGTGTTTACACCTTTTCCAATTTCTTTTGCCCAAAAATGGCCCCATCTGGACTCCCTTCCTGCAGCCTAATTAAGGGAAGGTTCGGGTCTAAAAATCGATTTTTCTTATTTCATTTTTCGAATGTTCAACCGTGTTTAAAAGGATTTCGTGAAATTCGTAAAATTCCCGAAATTATAGGCATTTGACTAAAACTTGTGACGTAGCGTCCCAGCGCGAGGAATCGAGCGCGCGGCGGTGCGACCGGGAGTGAGCGAGAAGCCGATCACACGCGGGCGACCGCTACCGAACCCGACCGAACTCGCCCGAAGCGTGCCGGTCCCGCGACGCGTCAGAGCGATGACGCTCACTCCCCACTGCGCCGCTAGATCGCGTCGGTTTCTCGCTGCTGGGAATTTCCGAGAATCGGGACATATGCCGCGATGATTCCAAGCCAAGACAGTTCGAGTGGGGATACGGACCCCCACCACCAGACTTGCCTGGATGTTGCCCGGTGCAAACTACGGTGAAACGACTCCGTATATCCGCCGATCACCAGATCGCCTCCTATCCCATTTCCGACACCGTTCCGGTAAAGAGACGCAGGACGTTGCCCGGTCTCTTTCCCGCTCCTCGTGTTGAACAGAGACGCCCGGATGCTGCCCGGTCTCTACCGACACTTGTCCCGTTAAAGAGACGCAGGACGTTGCCCGGTCTCTTTCCCGCTCCTCGTGTTGAACAGAGACGCCCGGATGCTGCCCGGTCTCTACCGACACTTGTCCCGATAAGGAGACGCAGGACGTTGCCCGGTCTCTCTCCCGCTCCTCGTGTTGAATAGAGACGCCCGGATGCTGCCCGGTCTCTACCGACACTTGTCCCGTTAAAGAGACGCAGGACGTTGCCCGGTCTCTTTCCCGCTCCTCGTGTTGAATAGAGACGCCCGGATGCTGCCCGGTCTCTACCGACACTTGTCCCGTTAAAGAGACGCAGGACGTTGCCCGGTCTCTTTCCCGCTCCTCGTGTTGAATAGAGACGCCCGGATGCTGCCCGGTCTCTACCGACACTCGTCCCGTTAACGAGACGCAGGACGCTGCCCGGTCTCGCTCCCGCTCCTCGTGTTGGACAGAGACGCCCGGATGCTGCCCGGTCTCTACCGACGCTTGTCCCGTTAAAGAGACGCAGGACGTTGCCCGGTCTCTCTCGCTCCCTTACCGTCCCGCTACGGCGACACCAGGCGCGGAGCGACCGAATTGTTCCGTTAAGCGGACGCACGAACATAGACCGAACGACGCCGTACCGCGAACCGCGCCGCCGCGCAACGACGGCTTGACCGCGATCAACGCGAAGTACCCCGCGTCCAAGTTACATGTATATAGTGTATATAAACTGATAGCGAATAAACCTAACTTAACTTACCACGGAAGGACTTAATTTAAACCCTGGCAAAAACCGACTGAGACCGTCCTTCCGCCCGGAGTGACAACCGTCACAAACTTTAAACGCGTTTTTCTCGAAACAGTGTTCTTAAAATCGGTGGAACCAGTATCTCGTAAAGTTATTATCCCATTCGACTGAAACTTTTTTATTTTGAAGAATATACTTGTGGCTCGTGGACAAGCCAGTCAAATTTGAAAAAAAAAATGAAAATTTGTAATTTTTAAAGGCGGTTGAAAGGACGAAAAATATAGGGAAAAAGTGATTTCAAACTTCAAGTGTCGTTATTTTCTCAAAAAATGTCATTTTTGTAATTTCGACTACTTATTCCACGTTCGAGTGTCGTGCCCTTTAACAATCTGACATTGTTTTTTATTTCAGACCAACGGTTTAGATGCCACAGGTTCCACCGAATAGTATGAATTTTTTGACGCCTCGACTTTAACGACTCCCCAGTGCCGTCTGCAATCATTAATTATAAAACAAAAAATATATTTCTATAGTTCAGGACATCCTTAATGCAATGCAAAAAGTCCCATTAAATTATATTTAGTAGTTTCCCTTTAATTAATTCCTAAAGATCAGTTATCTCTAAGGGCTGTAGGCCGGAACAGCCCCTTAATCTATACACAAATCCGCCGCTGCATTCAACGCGAAATTCGAATTCGATTCGGCGTGAAATCGTTCATCAAGACTGTTCGTCACTATTTCCAGCTCATCGTTGCGTTCAGCGTTCCACGTTTCCCGCCACTTACCGCGTTTTCGCCGCCGGTTTGTGAAGCTGGGAGATCTCTTTACGCAGATATCTCCGTCTGTTCCATTGATCTTTTATGAATCGCGCGTGCCCGCGTGAAAGTGCGGCGGAAACGGACCGGCGACGGTGCCACTGGCCGTTTCAATTTGCGCGAAATGATCACTCGGAACGGATTGTCTGGGGGTGCAGCGATACAATAAATTTCGCCGGGCATCCCGCTGAAAATTAATAGCTACAGTGGCGTCCGTGCGAGTGTCTTCCCGGCGGGGGTGTACGTGTAATTTTATACGGACGAATTTTAAATGTAATTCATTTAAAATGGAATCGAATCCTCCGACCAAAAATTGCGATTGTCCCGTCGCGGCTACGCGCGTTTGAAATATCCACTTTATTTGCAAAGTATCAGGGAGAGCGGCGCATACGCGTTTGTTTAAAAATGTGTAATAAAAGCGCCGGTGAATGATTACAGTCGCGATGCATATTTCAAACGCGGCCCGCGAGGCAATTCCTGCACGCGCGCGGTCCTCGAAAATTTTTGCCGCAAAATTCTTGCCACATGCATCACTGTTTGCGATCTTTCTTCGGCTCCCGTTGCGCGTCGGTGAAACCGGCTCGTTAACATTCGTCCGCGAATATGCGAGAGAATTAGATATTTGTCACACTAATATTTACGTACTCATTTTTTTCGCATTCTCTTGCAAACACTAATAATTATAAGTGTTCATTTTGTAGCAGGTGGACGTTAATTATCTTCAGTACTGAATAATTCTCTAATAATAGGAAGTCCTTCAAGTGACGATTTAATATTTAAAGGATTCTACTTAATTAAATATTCCCTTGTTATTTCATTGCCTCCCTATACAAACGACTACAATATTAATAAAGCCAGAGATAGATAGTAACAGCGCCGCGCAACGAAAACTGAAATTTAAGGTGACCGCGTGAAATAATTCTTCCGTTTCTAATTACTCCAATAATTATTTCATTCATCTTTTTCCCGCGCTCCGCGCCCCACCCGGTCCGCTCGTATTTATTGAAATTATCGAGCTTCGTAATTAATAATTTACGAATAATTTGCAAGCCTGACGTAATGAGGGACATATTAATATTTTATCAGTATGCTAACGAGCGGAGGGAGAATTAAGCGCCCCCATGCATACTCTAATGCTTCATTACACGGTGGAATTTAAAACATCCAAAAAATGCTGCCACAAAATTACACATTCTCTGTTATAACGACCTTCAACGCCACGAAACGCAGCATCGATAATTTTTCATTCCGCGTCGATACACCGCGCGCAGTATCGCTCTGAGAATTTCGAATCGGATAGCCCGGACGCTCGGAACGCTAACCGGAGCTCACCGCCACATTTTCGTGGCGCTCATTAAAAATCCACCCTCCATCGAGTAAGACTACTTAAAACTTAGCTGAATCTGCGAGAGACGCTTTTCGAAATGCACAATTATAGCGAGCATGCTCGGCAACGTCTCGTTATTTCGGGCCCATAGGTCGCCGCGCGGCACTCGAACATCCCGTTACCGTAACGATTCGAAAGTTCTCGCGGTTAGTCGAAATATTACGCGTTATAATCCGTCCTCGGGCCGCGCGACCTGATGAATCCGCGGAGGGCGGAAAGAAGGGGTGGAAAATCCGGGGGATGGCGAACTTGCGGAAGCTGGAGTCAATCGAGTGAGGTCTTGATGTTTGAACTTCCGTAATGAAGCCCGACCTTCCGAGTATTGCGCCGAGGGTGGTACTTGCGGGAATCTCTCGCTACTCGCTATTCAGCAACACTTTCGCGGGCCGAGGTTTGTCTGAGCTACGCGAGCGAGCCGATCGCCGAGCGATCGATCAACGGCCCTCGACTGCCGGTGTCTTGTTCCATTCTGCGCGGGGCGGATGAAGAGGGCTCGCCGGGACTTGGCTACCCACCGGCGGGATAGTTCGTTCAATTATTAAAATAAAGTCCTCCGCGGATTCCCCGTCGACGCTGGAAACGAAGTCTGAGTTCCGCGAGGATTTCATTCGCGCGGAGCTGAAAGGTGAATAGCTCGAACCTGTTAAAAAGTTTCGATCCTAATGTTGGTAGGAGGCGGCGTTCCCACGGCGGCGGGGAAACACTCTCAAGTATAATCTCATAAATTTTTAATGCACCTGATGCTGGATATATGTGTTAACGTCTTTAAGGAAGAATCTGATTACTTTTCGTGTAGGTGCTTTGTTTCTCCTCGTCTCTCCGTGTTATCGGTAATAATTAGCAGTTTGTTAAGTTGATATTTAGGAGACACTGTTACTAATAAAGTAATTTAATTTCTTGCACACTGTGGTTTAAAATGCGATTCTGGCTGAGCAAAAATTTAAAAAAATTCAAACCGACTTCAAGAAAATAAAAATGCACTGAAAAGTAGATAAGAAGTTTTTTTCTTATTTATCCTACGACTCAATTTTTTTAAGTCGGCGCCAGATTTACCCAGTGCAAATGATGAGGCGTCGACATAAAAAATTGAGAGTCAGATTAAATCAGGAAAAATCTTATTTTTTACTTTTCAGTGCATTTTTATTTTTTTGAAGTGGGTTAGAATTTTTTTTATTTTTTACTTTTTAGTTATTTAAGTTATATAAATACGTTTATTTAAAAAATATGGATAGGCCTACAAAAAGAGCTGTAAAGAAAGAACCGTTTGCTAGAAACTGAAGATTCCAAAAATGAGCGACTTGGTAATAATAATGAAACAGATTTTTTATTTTTGGTGTAACTTCAGAACTACTTAACCGATTTTGATCATTCTTTCTCCACGAGCTAATTTGATTGAAGCTAAAATTTCTATTATTTTTCCTGAACGTATATAAAAGTATTTTATCAAGAACGCCTATATTTTTATTTAACACGCAGAAGCAAACAAAAAATAATTATAAATAAGTTAAAAATAACATTTGAAATAATAAATGAGTAAATACTTTGAAAATATATACGTACAGGAAGAAGTAACGTCCAAAATAATTTTGCTTATCTAGAATCGTATTTTAAACCACTGTGCGTCTGCAACATGTCTTGCTCTGAAGAACCACCCCTGTTTACATGAAATTACATTCTTCCTCCCCGCGTAAATTAAATCCCCCATCTTGGACCTTTAAAAATGCATACATTTACAAATATTTAAGACGCTCCCTGCGTCTTGCCAACGTTTAATATTGCCCAGGTTAAAATTCCACTTGGCCCGGTTTCCCATCAACGTTGTTTCGCCGAATCGTAGCGCGGTTATCACGGCAGATGAAAAGATCGCGATCCGTCATCTTGCCTCGCCCGTCATCTTGGCCCACATTCATTTACGTGGCCGCCGCGCGAAATGCGATAACTGACACGGATTTACTTCGCGCGGATGCATTGTAACGCCGCCGTAAAGAATTCGAATGAAAACGAAGGGAACGGTCTCCGGCTCCGTGCTCCTGCCGCCGGCAGAGGTATTAAGAAAGTTATTGTGGCGTACATTTTTAAAACGCGAGACCCCGTGGAACACGGCGTGTGTGCCTCGATTTTCATCCGAGCGGCAACGATCGCGCCGGAGATCATTATGCGCGCAGAATGCTCCGTGACCTTTTCACGTAGTAATTTAGCGTCTTGTGCTCCGCACCCACTTCAGGTACATTCTGCCACGCTCAATAAGGCTCGGCGGCCCGTGTCGTTTGTCCTTTGGAAACGGGTAACCAGGCACTGAGGTGTCATCATTCGAAATGGTGAAATTAATGGGAAGCTTCGACGTGACTTTGGAATCTTTTCTGATTATTTCGTCCCTTTTGAAATGATCGTTATGGAGTCGCGGAAGAATCTGGTGAAATGCCTGAGAGTGGTTTGGTATTTGGATCTTTAAGGGGTAAAACCACTCTAGAGGCAGAAAAAAGACATAAATTTGATAATTTATTTTTGGAGTATGACAAACGGAATAAAATTTCTTTTCAGAGGGTTTATTTAACACATATTGAAGTACGAAAAACAATTTTTTTATTGTCATTTTCATGCAAAATGGCGGCGACAGAGCCCGTCGTCGAAAACAGCTTTTTTGAAAACACCGCCACGGGAGGACGGATTTCTCGGCATGTATGAGTCCGGGAACAAAAAATAAAAAAAATTATAATCGATATACAATTGGCTTTGGAAGTACGTAGGGGGTTTTTTTAATCAATTTTTGTGGAAGTGGTGCACTTTTTAAGAAATGAATCGATTTTTTGCCCTAAACATGAGCATTAAATTGTTTGTAAAAAAAGTTTACATTCAATCAAAAAACGGCTACGTACTTCCAAAGAGAATATTCTTGTGAAGCTACTGTAAAAATTTCAAATCGATCCATGCAATAGTCTCCGAGAAATCCGTCCTCCCAGTTTGAAAGAAGTGGTTTCGACGACGCACAGTGGAACGACGTAAGGACAATAACTGGACATGGCAATTACTTCCAAACGGTTTGGATTTTCATTGTAAAAATTTGCACACTTTCAATTCATGTTAAGTAGAATAACACAAAAGCGAAAAATAGCAAAATTTTCGGTGGTTAATTTCACCCCCCTTCGAATGAATTTGGGCAGCAAACAAAAAATGCGTTGTAATCAGGAATAAATCCCATATATATTTAGAAATTTTCGGGGTCGGGATCTTACCTTCTACCAAAATTATTAGGTATAACTTATAGTGACGATTCATTATTAAATATAACAATCTTGGAAACAGGCACGTGATTCATGCGTTCGTCGATATACGCGTGTAGCGACGATCGGGCCTGTCTGCTAGCCGAGGTTAAATACGTACAAACTGAAACGTTTACATTAGATTTATTTTATTAATCGCAGCCAGTAGCAGGTAATTTTTGTACAGTTCAAAACCTTACCATTAAAGGATTAAATTAAGGTATTTTAGAACTTGGGTGACTTTGAGCAAAACTTTAAATCGCTAGTTGAATTATTATAGTATTGAGTGCAATACATTTTTATTTAATACAGTTGATTATTGATGAAATCCAAGTTAATTCAGAATGTTTTTTGTACAAAATCATTAATAATAAGATGCTCAGTAATATGTAAATTATTGAGAACTTATGAAGTAATAGGATTTAGGCAATAATGGTTTAAAGTGGTGCAACTGAAAGACAAAAAGACTGTAATTTTCATATAGGTCAGATTCATATACAATTAAATCAAACCTAATGTGAATATAAAGTTTATTTCTTTGTGTTTTCCAATGCTACGAACACTTAATAATGATTTAATGAAGCTATAGAACAGAATTTTGACACTTCAAATTTTGGCCGATGTCCAAATAAATAGGGCATTCTCGTTCCACTGTGCGACGGGCTCTGTCGCCGCCATTTTGTATGAAAATGACAATAAAAAAATTGTTTTCCGTACTTCAATATGTGTTAAATAAACCCTCTGAAAAGAAATTCTATTTCGTTTGTCATACTCCGAAAATAAATTGTCAAATTTAGGTCTTTTTTTCTGCCTCTAGAGTGGTTTTACCCCTTAATTAAGGGGGAACACCACTGCGAAGGCCGGAAAAGTAAACCCTTTTTAGGAATTTTTTTCAGCAATAATTTACAGTTTTCAAAGAAAATTTTTATTATCTATCTTTAGTACGCTGTCTTGAGAGACTATACAAAAAATAAATAGAAAAACATCAATAAATTTTAATATATTAATCAATCTTCTAGACCTCCCCACGCGAGCTGGTCGAATGTGTAACTATGGAACAGCAGGTCAGAAATTAAATTTAATTTTTTTTTTTATAAACTATATGAGTGTAGTTTCCGCTGTACGTACGGATTCTTTGATTGAAAACCATTTTTTTTAAATACGCTCGAAAAACTGTCCATCTTATTCGCGGATTCTCGAAAATTTTCTTCTAAAGCGCACCACATTTACAAAAATAATTTGTTTAAGAAATCGGTACGCACAACGGAAACTACACTCATATAGTTTATAAAAAAAAAAGAAATTTGATTTTGGACATGTTGTTCCATAGTTACACATTCGACCAGCTCGCGTAGG
This sequence comes from Andrena fulva, assembly GCA_946251845.1. Lineage (NCBI taxonomy): Eukaryota > Metazoa > Arthropoda > Insecta > Hymenoptera > Andrenidae > Andrena > Andrena fulva. Next base: position 49,408,063 of record OX276329.1, on the reverse strand, counting down.
GGGGTTCACAAGATTAATTAATATATTAAAATTTATGGATGTTCTTCTATTTATTCATTTTTGTATAGTCTCTTAAGACAGCGTACTAAAGATAGATAATAACAATTTCCTATGAAAACTGTAAATTATTCCTAAAAAAAATTCTTAAAAATGGCTGTAATTGTTTCCAGCGAATATATTTTGATTTTTGTTATTTCTTTCCTATGTCGTGAAATCCAGTAGCATTCTGTTATACGTAGGGTTTTTATTTGTCAGTAATTATTGACGAATGCATGTGGGTATAGAATAACGATGATTAAATGTAAACATATTCTTTAGCAAACAATAATTTGAGAATGGATTCAGTATGTAGCTCAAATAATTTTCGTGAATTGATTGGCTATCTCATTACCCCACTATTACAGAGGTGTGATTAATGTGTCAAAATTATTTCTTGCATCTTTTTTATACCTCGGCGTTAAAGATACAGGAATAAAAAAGACAGAAGGCAGATTATAGCAAAAAATTATTAAACTAACAAACCAGAATGTGCAATCTGAGTTTCAACGAAAAGGAATTTACCTAACTCTACGAATTTCAAACAACGATATTCCAAAAGTGGCCACAGATAAAATCAAGCGCGGAGTCACAGTATCAAAATAATAAATAAAGATACCTCTATATCTCCGCAACGACAAGTGTGCGTTCGATACTAAAAGGGACGGTAATTTGATGAAATGGAAATTTATAACGGGACACTGTAATTTTGCGCAAGGATTCGCAGTTCTTCAAAGCAGAGATCGTAAATGGATTTACGCGCGGTGCTTTAGTTATGGAAGGGTTCGTTGGAGAACGCGTGCTTACCTGCGATTAAGTCTCCTACACGGAATTACCGGTTTCACTGAAACAGGCCTCAAGTTTATTATCGCCTTGTGCGTAGTAAGTAGCGTAGTCTGGTAACACAGGTGCTCGTTCTCGGGCCGCGATTACACGCGCGAGAGGCAGCATGTATCGCACCCCTTGCTCTCGATTCCCTGACTCGAGATGACCGCGAGCACACTATTTAACACTCTACTGAGCGCGGGATTGAAATTCCATTCGCAACATATGGAGTGCCATTTTTACCTGTGCGTGTTCCCTTTTTATTTCCCCGATTAAAATCACCAAACTTGAAGCATTTCCTGGAACGAACGTTGGAAAAATATTCTGTGACGTAAGAAATATCATCAGCCAGAAGCTAATTTTTTTTATTTGTATGAAATGTCTTTTTAGTGATTCGATTCGTTTTTAGACGAGCAGAAGACAAATCGACTTTCATTATTTATACGACGTGGAAATGTTTCATTACGAATGTTGCTGAATAATTGTAGGTGTAGAAAAATAAACAAGAAATGTTATCGACATATTACTAACGGAAGTGATTCACTGCTGTATAATAACATTGTTTTAAACTCGTTGCCTAAACATTAGCTTATAATCGATTACTGACGTTATTAATTTAATTCAGTAAGTATCAATATTACGTAACAATTTCATTGGTAAATGCATGACACGGTGTGTTATGCACAGTTTCAATTCTGCAGGAAACTTCGTGATTGAATTACTGCGGGTTGTACGAACGCCCCGGCCTTGCATTATAACGTGTGATAATTATAAGGAGTTCCCATGACTTTAAAAGCAGCAATGGTTACGTAAAGTACCAGCAGTTTTTCCGCTTCCTGCTGCGAACGGAATTGAACATTCATTCAACAATCTTCATCAGGAATATGAAACATCTCGCTGCATATCCGTCTCCCCTTGATTCAATCCTCGATTTATCTCCAACAGGACTGTAAAATACGTTCCCTTCACTCTGAGTTCGACGTAGAAATGATTTATTCGATGTAAAGGCACTTGCACTTGAAATTTTGGCAAAAACCTTAAATCTTCCAGTTGCAAATCTCTAAATTCGTTATTCTGTTTCAAGCACAGTAAAACGCACACAGAATTTCATCGAAAGGATTTCGTACAAAATAAAGAGACTGTCGTTGAGAACTTAAGGGGAGGTTCCGATCTCTAGATGCCCAAAAAAATGGGTGATCTTTAGGAATTAATTAAAGGAAAACTACTATATATAATTTAATGAGACTTTTTGCATTGTATTAAGGATGCCTTAAATTATGGAAATGTATTTTTTGTTTTATAATTGATCATTGCAGACGGCACTGGGGAGTCGTTAAAGCCAAGGCGTCAAAAAATTGATCCAAATCGGTGGGACCTGTATCTGCAAAAGTTATTGTCCGATTCAACTGAAACTTTTTTTATTTTGAAGAATATACTTCTGGCTAGGGGGGGAAACCAGAAAAATTACAAAAGTGACATTTTTTTATAAAATAACGACACTTGAATTTTGAAATCACTTTTCAACGCCTTTAAAAATTATAAATTTTCCATTTCTTTTAAATTTTACTAATTTGCCCCCTAGCCAGAAGTATATTCTTCAAAATAAAAAAGCTTCAGTCGAATCGGATAATAACTTTTGGAGATACAGGTCCCACCGATTTTGAGAACACTATTTCGGGAAAAACGCGTTTAAAGTTTTACGCGAGCGCCGAGTGGCCGGTTGTTCTATGCCTATAACTTCGGGAATTTTACGAATTTCAACAAATCGAAAATAAAAAAAAAATCGACTTTTGGACCGGAACCTCCCCTTAAATAATTACACACACTCTATTTTCCCAGCACCTTTCAAAAATTCCTCAAACTACCAACAACTCAACGTTTCCAAACCCTTCACTCTGCTCCATTTCTCTTCCTCACAATTTATAAAATGAACAATAATACATATTTATGACGTGTCACATATACGATATACATACAATACAGTAACAGAAGATCTCAAATGAAACGGACTTAAAAAACCCTACGGTAAAAACTGTGATATTCAGCGAAGACAGGTTCCTTTGCTGTTACATGTAACCCTGAATTGAGGAACTTGCAGCCACAGGGATGCAGCCCCATCTTTACCAACTGCGATTAAATTAGAAAAAACTGTTTATAAAATTATTGCTTCGGCTTAGCATTAACCCTCTAACGCCCAGACCCTTGAATCGTTACTTTTCAAAATTGTGACTGATACATATGTTGTATCTTGGTATTTTGAAATGAAAAATAGCATTTTTTTTATTATTTGTTTTTTATTTTTTATAATAATCCAAAATAGTTTTTTGAAGAGAATATTTGATTTTCTAAACCGAGAACATTGAAAACTACTTTACCATAATGAAAACTACGGATGGTTGCTAACAGAAGTTAAATATAAAAATATAAAAACTTTTAAAATGAGTGTTGCACCGGTGCAACTCTGGGAGTTAGAGGGTTAAACAGTGAACAAATTGAAAAAAATACATTTCCACACAGTAGTAGTTATTCAGTTGATAAGTGTCTATTTATTTATCTTTTTGGTGAACTGTTCAAATCTAGAGTTTGCGTTCAAAAAATTAGAGTTCAAAATTCAGAATTTGCAATAAATCGCTCATTTGTTATCGGATTCGCATCAAACCTCCACCAAACGACGTAGAACTATTTTTTACATACATTACACGTCACAACTCAAAAACTGTAAAAAATGGAGCTGCACCCCCCTTGCTGCAAGCTCCTGAATTACAAGGAATTTGGAGCCGAACGCCGAGCAGGAGGTGGCCGGAGCATTAAAATCACAAGTCCCGCTGATGGAATTCCAGGAACGTCTGTGGGAGGGGGATCCTTGAGCGCGATAGGAAACCACCCCTATGAATACGTTTCCGGGGGCGCGTCGATCCGATGTTCCGGCGACGGCCCCGAAATAATAATATCGCCAGATCCGCTAGTGGGTGAATTAGGTCGGTCATGCGAGACGCTGGAGAACCACTGGGTTCCCGTGTAGCTGCTTGAATGCGCAAATGATTGGTGAGATCGAGGCAGCAAGTAGGCGCCTGGCGTCTTTGCCCCCGGTTGGCCGGTTCGTTGCTCCTACAATGGCCCGGTGAGCTCTCTGCAAGGCAGAACAGTGAACTCTCACCCCTTCGAAGATGGTATAGCCACCTGCTACGTACACACAGCATGGGTTTCTCATAGTTATTCCCCCGTGAAAGAGGATCCCCCTAACGGTGTGTACTCGAGGCCGCTTTACAGCTGCAGTTGCCTCTGCGGGTTGGCCGGCTGGCTCTTTGTTTTATTTCTACCCCCCCCCCCCCCCCCCCCGCGTGATCATTAGGTGGCTTGCGAGAGAAATATACTAAATAGAGTGAATTGCATTTAGAGATTAGATGATTACAAGCAGTCATCAACTAGGTTTCTATGTTGCTTTGTTTGTTACGTGGTTGCATTATGCTTAATTTCTAGTGCCTCGAAGAGGTTATTCTTCGAAGCCACCTGAACTAAACAACTGAAGAGTCATTGTAGAAAACACTAACAAGGACATGTAAATTATTAAACATTTCGTGGTGGCCGTGGGGTTTTAGTGGGAAAAATCCCACACCACTAGGGTCCCCACCCCCGGGGAAGATTCCCCTCTGGAGGCGTCGGGGTGTCTTTTGAACATTTCTCCACGTTAAAAAAAAAATAAAAAAAATAAAATGTTAATTATATTTATAATTTTTTTTTTTCAACGTGGGGAAATCTTCAAAAGACACCCCAACGCCTCCAGAGGGGAATCCCCCGGGGCGCCAGGGTAGTGTGGGATTTTTAGCCACTAAAACCCCACGGCCACCTATTTACTTATTTTCGACAGAGATCCATCGTGCCAAGGCTCATAAAAATCGGCGTCTACCACGCCCTGCCCTCCCCTTGAAAGTGCCAAAATTGAAAACAAAAGATTTTATCGGAAAATGTTCTATATGCCAGTGGTAATACTATAATATACAATTTTATTGCAATTTCCCTTTGTAATATATTAATGCAAAAAATAGAAAATTTTGTGACGTATTTGGGTTGTTATACACTGAAGCATATTTAGCAATCAAAAGAAATAAAAATTCGTAAATAAATTAAGGTCAGGAAAGTTTCTTCTCCCTCCCGAAAAATCTTAATTTTGCCACTTACAGTGTTTTCTACGAGAACTCTTCCACTGTATTTCGTTCTTCTTACATAAAGGGGTGGTTACTCGTATTGTCCGTTCTTCCCCTTAATATTTCGCATTCTGCTCGACTCACGCAGAGCTCGTTCATCTCTCTCTGCCAAGGCCTCAGCGATCCTCAAATGTCTAGTATTTCGAACGCTGCTATCCGTTACTTTCGTATTGAGCATTTAAATATATGAGAAACCAGTTCTCTTCAATTTACTCCCTGCAGCTGAAAAGCCACTTCGTATTACTCTTTCAGGCTCTCCCTTACATCCTTCAAACTCTTAGGACGACCCGCATCGAGCCTTAGCTAGCAGCGAGGATGTGACGAAGGCGGTGGCTCAGCCAAGAACAATTTCCATGGCAGACGGAACATCGATATTCGCCGTTTAAGCGGTGCGTCGGTGAATTATAAGCGTACCGTTCGATCGATGCGGGATAACAATAAAGCGAGGCGAAGTGGGCTCGCGGACTGATTTAAATATCGGCCGCGTCCGTTCGATTGAATCGTACGAGTAGCCACTTTGAAGTAATTAAATTAGCCGATTGTTCCCGAGCCCCGTTGGAAACGCCCCGCCGCAACAGATACGGCTGCCGTTCGCGTAATAAATTCCTGTCTCGAGATGTCTATGGACACAGCTCCCTCCCCCTAAATATCAAAATCCGATATTGGCGTGGCTGCCTTCGGTCGGGCCGGCGCTCGTTTTCCCTGGACGTCCGCTTTCGCGTTCGGCACAGAGCGCAGGCCGGCCTTCCAGCTGGAAAAAAGACCCGGCAACAAAAATTAATTGACGATACGCCGTAACACAAAAGCCCGATCGCGCGGGACTGCGGCTGCAAAGGACCGTAAGAATCACAAAAGCTGCAGCTAGCTTTGTGCTCCGCGGCAGCCGCGACTGTCAATAGCCGCCGTTTTGCGTATCCTAAGGTTCTCAGATCAAACAGAAGCTCCTCTCAATTAACCCCCTCCCGCCCCTCGGCCCGACAGAACGAACAGATACGGCCCCCAGGTTCAAAAGGTTAAAAGGTTTCCATGGGAATGGCAGGCTGTGGAATAAATCGCACGCGATATGATGCGCGGCGTAACGAGTCGCCAGTGAGGCTGAGGCTATTCGAGTAATTTAATATTCGAATATTTTATAAGTATTCGAATGCTACGAATAAACTTCGAATATTTGAGTATTCGAATGTTATTATTCGAATAATTAAGTATTCGAATACTATTCGAATATTTCAGTAATCGAATATTTAAGTATTCGAATATTACAGTATTCGGATATTTCAGTATTCGAATATTTCACTATTCGAATATTTCGGTATTCGAATATTACAGTATTCGAATATTTCAGTATTCGGATATTTCAGTATTCGAATATTTCACTATTCGAATATTACAGTATTCGGATATTTCAGTATTCGAATATTTCAGTATTCGAATATTTCACTATTCGAATATTTCAGTATTCGAATATTTCATTATTCGAATATTACAGTATTCGGATATTTCACTATTCGAATATTTCAGTATTCGAACATTTCAGTATTCGAATATTTCATTATTCGAATATTTCAGTATTCGAATATTTCATTATTCGAATATTTCATTATTCGAATATTACAGTATTCGAATATTTCAGTATTCGAATATTTCCGTATACGAATATTTCAGTATTCGAATATTTCACTATTCGAATATTTCGGTATTCGAATATTACAGTATTCGAATATTTCAGTATTCGGATATTTCAGTATTCGAATGTTTCACTATTCGAATATTACAGTATTCGGATATTTCAGTATTCGAATATTTCAGTATTCGAATATTTCACTATTCGAATATTTCAGTATTCGAATATTTCATTATTCGAATATTACAGTATTCGGATATTTCACTATTCGAATATTTCAGTATTCGAATATTTCACTATTCGAATATTTCAGTATTCGAATATTTCAGTATTCGAATATGTCACTATTCGAATATTTCAGTATTCGAATATTTCAGTATTCGAATATTTCATTATTCGAATATTACAGTATTCGGATATTTCACTATTCGAATATTTCAGTATTCGAATATTTCACTATTCGAATATTTCAGTATTCGAATATTTCCGTATTCGAATATGTCACTATTCGAATATTTCAGTATTCGAATATTTCAGTATTCGAATACTGATGTATGTTCGAATAGTATTCAAATACTTAAATATTCGAATAGTATTTGGATACTTCGATATTCGAATTATATTCGCCAAATAATTGAGCAACTGAAGTATTCGAATATTCGAATACCAATAATTTGACAAATAGTCCCAGCCCTAGTCGCCAGTGGTTTGGGTTTCGCTGGTGTGTTTTTATTATATTAGGGAAACTTTTTTCCTGGAGAATCTGGGATCGCGGATGACGAGCAGTGGTGGATTTATGAAAAATTGCTCAGGTCTTATGGACAAAGAAATTTAGGCGCGTGTGGTGTGAAAATGATGGGAAACCAAAAGAAATATAGTTTTTGAATTCAATTCATTTGAAAGATTAAGGGTCCTTCTGGGCCATATTACTTTTCACTTTACTTGCGTATGATGTACAGTTTATCCTAGTTCTGTTTGAAAGAAGATTCAACAATCCACTTGTTCCGGAAATGAGTGAACCGTTGAATATTCCACGTGGAAGATTAACGAACAGAAACGGCAGTGCACTGCCTCCATTTGTTCTCCAGAAGTAGCGTTTCACGCACAGCATCGAATAGCGCAGTCGAGCCGGCAGGAAGGGGGGCGATGTGTGCTTTTCCACGAGAAAGGAAGACGAATGATAATGAAAGAGTGGAAACGGAACGAAAAGGAGGCGAGCGAGTGAGGGGAGGGACGGGAGAGAAAATAGTAGTCCGTAATTTTCGAAGGAGGAAGACCGGTCAAAGGGTTCTCTACCTGTGTTTTTCCGTAGCTACGAAAAGCTCGGCGATAGGGTCGTGAATCGACCGAGCTGAACTTGATGACACACTACTGCGACAGACTTCCAGCGCTCTGTCTCCTCTTTCTCTGCGAGCCGAATCGAGAACAGAATTCGAAGATCGCCTGGATTTTGTCTCTTTCCCGTCCTGTGCTTCCTTTTTCCAGCCCCGCTCGCTGTCTTCGTCTCGCAGCGTGTTCCCGTTTCTAACGATGACACTCCTTCGGTCTGGCTTCTCCGAATATATGTACAGACTGGTTCACATGGCCGTGCACCTTAAATTACTCGTAAATTCCGCGACCTACGCAAGGGCAGCTTATATAAATATCGCGCGTTGCAAACTATTTTCCAAGTGCCAGATTTAATATCGCCCTGCACGTAATATCGCCACCCGTGATATCTCGCGGCGGAGAAGCATTTTAGCGAAAAGTTTATTGAACCGTGTCAATTTTATTGGAAGAAGGTAAGTTTAAAAATTCTACGAATATGTACTGGTAGTATCTAATCAATGACATGCTTCAGTAATAAAATCGGCTCCAACATTTCTGTTAATGAAAACCGATTTTTGTAAATGTGATTGTCTCAAAAAATAATATTGGAATAATATAAATATCCTGAAATTGTGTTTCTTTATTTTTATAATAAAGGCATTTTTTAAACATAATCCCAATAAAAAGAAGTTTGGCAAAGGGCCTAAAAAATATTCATATGGTTAAGAATAATAAGCACATGTCTAAATATAACCTTAAAAGCTCAAGGAGACTTGAATTAATCAATATTTCTCAGATAGGCGTTATTTTTATTCTTTTTACTTAAGGGGTCTTTCCACTGTGACGCCCTGATAAAGTACCGCTGTTTGGATTTTTTTTTGTCACGAAAAGAATGTGTTTACTAAACTGAAGTTTTTTTCTATGCATTAAGACATGCTTTGAGAATACAAAAAGTTTTTTTTTTCATATTTCTTGAATACCTGCTTGCCCTCGAATAAGGGGCTGCAATATGCGCTGTGAAAAAAAGACGCCTCGACTGCGTAGTCGATTTTGGAGGAACGGTATGTCTGAAAGGAAAAAACCAAAAAGATTTGTAATCAGTAGGCCTGTCGCTATGGCCCGAACTAGAATCACACATTTTCCTTGTTTTTCTCTCATCTTTTCCGTCGCAGAATGATTAAAAAATTTAGCTAATTTCGATAGTTCAACTTTGAACGTCCGCCATTTTATTAATTCTTCATCAATCTAATTAATCCTAGCCCCTGCCATAGCGGCAGTCACACCGATTACAAATCTTTTCGGTTTTTTTCTTACAGACACACGGTTCCTCCAAAATCGACCACAAAGTGGAGGCGCCTTTTATTTCGCAGCGCATACTACACCCACTTATTTTGGCGCGAGCAACCATTAAAAAGATATGAAAAAAATAATTTTGTATTCTCAAAGCACGTATCAATAAATAGAAAAAAACTTCAATTTCTACAACACATTCCTTTGGTGACAAAAAAAATTCCAAACAGCGCTACTTCATCCCTTAATTTGCCACATTGATGGCCCCGCGCAAGATTTTCAGCTCCCAGATCGCATAACACAAGCCCCCGAGTAGTGACCCTTTTTGCCCGCTTCCGCGAAGCTCGACACGGAGGTCCGGCCGGCCGGTGAAAGAAGTCGGAAATGACCTGCATGTGTCACGTGTTGATGACCCACGTGCGCCGCGCAATGCCGCGTACAGTGATATACGTGCACGAAGTGGCTCCGACAACCGTCGCCCCTATCCTTCCAGCGGATTTTCAATTCGAAACTCCTCGAGCTTCCGCAGCGTTCCTCAGTAACAAAAAGTCTTCGAATTTTCCCATTAGAATTTCAGTCACCCTTCTGCTCCAATTCCCTCAGAACGAGGGACATCCGACGGGTTACAGCAGGTGCCGTGATTAAATACAAGCCCGGCAGCGCGCCGAATTTCCTCCTCCCGTCCCGGTTCCGGTCACTTTCGGCTCGGTCGAATATATTAGAGACGGAGCCGGCCCCCGGTCAGGATATATACGGGCGAGCAAATGACTCGTACATCGTTCTCGGCTGCTTCTATGAGCGGCGCAAAAGGAAGCCTCCACCCGGGTTCGTTGCTGGAAGATTGACGGTTCAAGGGAGCGCGGAGAGTGGCGGGCGAGGGAAAGACGAGCGGGCCGCGCGGAGAAACGAGACAGAAAATGGGAGGCTACGTACAGAGAGGGATGAGGAACGAAGCTTGATCACGTCGTCGATGAAGCGGCGAACCGACGTCGCGTTGTTCCCATTGATCGAATCTACGGGACCGTGGCGCACACAATTCCCTCTTTCTCTCTCCCCTCGGCCTCTGTACCCGCGGGGATTTGGCACTTTGACGAGTTCACATCGAACGTTACGTCTGCCTTTCCGTCTCCTTCCGTTGCTGCGGGAGCACGACTGCATACAGTGGATTCGGTACGTGTGCTGGGTACGGGGCGCGCCTCGAGATGTATATCCCTTATTATGGGGATGAAGCGTACCTGCTGCTCGCGTGAAATATGCGCAGTCAGGCTCAAAGTCGCCCGTGAAATATAAATAATTTCGGAGGGAATAATTTTCGGCGGTTGTATCCGCAGGAATAGCTCGCCTGGTGAGAAGGTACCATTTGAGTCGTTGTTTTTGAAAGTGGTATAAGTTCATTCATAGATTGAGATATTAAGGGTTTGAGTTTGAATCGACTTAAAAATATTCGCATACTTTAATCAATTCGGGTAATGTTTTTAAAACTATAAACTTGTTAAATTTTATTATGGAATAATAATGTATAAAATTGTTAAAGAAAATAAACGATTTTTTAGCTACAAATGGACTTATACCACTTTGAATAATGATATATTAAGAAAAATATAACCAACAGCAATTTCAAATTTTTATTTTAATTGAAGTTGGCTTCTGCGAAATGTATTTTTGAATGTAAAAAATAATAATTTGTGTCCTCGTTACTTAGAAGTAAACGAATAATCAAGTTTATTAAGAAATAATTTCAGTTAGATTATAATGAGTTTATAAATAAACTAGTATGAAAAGTAAATTACATCGTTAAGATGACTAATAACAAACTTATTTCTCCTTTACACTTAGCATAGTGAAGTATTTTTTCAAAAAAATGGACTTACACCACTTTCAAAACAACGGCTCATTTATGCTTCAAGAATTATTCCATTTCAACTGTTATCGCTATTCTTATAGTACACTTGTACACATGTGCACATAATGGCAATTAAAATAGGGCTGGGACTATTCGAATAATTGAATATTCGAATATTTTACAAGTATTCGAATGCTACGAATAAATTTCGAATATTTGAGTATTCGAATGTTATTATTCAAATACTATTCGAATATTTCAATATTCGAATACTATTCGAATATTGCAGTATTCGAACACTATTCGAATATTTCAGTATTCGAACACTATTCGAATATTTCAGTATTCGAACACTATTTGAATATTTCAGTATTCGAATACTATTCGAGTATTTCAGTTTTCGAATACTATTCGAATATTTCAGTATTCGAATACTATTCGAGTATTTCAGTATTCGAACACTATTTGAATATTTCAGTATTCGAATACTATTCGAGTATTTCAGTTTTCGAATACTATTCGAATATTTCAGTATTCGAGTACTATTCGAGTATTTCAGTTTTCGAATTCTATTCGAATATTTCAGTATTTGAATAATATTGTATTGTCGTTGGAACTATGTATGTGTGCAAAGTTTCAAGTCGATCGGATATGTTGAAGTGGGTCAAAATTAGCTTACAAGATTTCACCCTGAAAAACTAACGAACTCACAACTGAAATTAAATAAAAGCTTGTAAAAAATGAACCTAAAGAATTTGATTTATAATTCACACCATACTATTCGAATACTTAAATATTCGAATACTTAGATATTCGAATAGTATTCGAATACTTGGATATCCGAATTATATTCGCCAAATAATTGAGCAACTGACGTATTCGAGTATTCGAATACCGGAAAATTCGACAAATAGTCCCAGCCCTAAATTAAACGGCACACACTTGCTGCACATAATGGCAATTAAATTTAGTCTCCTTGGTTAATCAACGTTCGCTGTGTTTAAAGACTCTCTCGTTTCAGTGTCCCAACGAGATTCAGTGTATTAATAATAAACACAGATTATTTGGTTATATGTAGGAAGAGAAGCAGCGCGAAGCTTTTGTGATAGATAGAATGCGGGGGGAATTGCGAAGACATACGTTGTCAACGTTGTCGCAAAAGTGCTTAGCCCTGCTGCATTATTGATGCACTTCTGCCCGCCCATCTACATGTCCCTGTGTGCTCGTCCGTCTACCCATTCCTCGTTCCCCCAAACCCCAGGCCTGCCTTCCTTACTGAATGAATTCGGAACGACCGAATTCCTGGAGCCACGAGGTGAGGCCAGCCTGTAGCACGGGGATGGAAATCGTTTCGCATTGTCTACGAGTTGGCCCCCTTCTTTTATCGTTATCCGCCCGTGGCACCGAAACGTAGCTGTTCCCTAACCTCGAAAGGACCGACCCGGTTTTCTATCGGTGGCAACCCACGCTCTAATTGCGACGATCCTCTCGGTGGACCGGATGACAGACCACCAGGGGGAATCTACTTGTGCTGAGGGAAACGGTGAACCCCGATCCACCCCCGTCGCAGCTCCAACCCACTTCATACAGCCGGGTCTACATCGTCCAGAAATAAAGCAACGAGACTAATTCTCTTCTCAGAAGGAACATGTAGCTGTACCGCGGTATTTTTAAATAGAAGATGCTCGAATGTCGTTCTTACTCCACTTCTACTTCAAGTAACACTGCCGCGACACTGCTTAGGAGCTGCTCCGAATGCTGGGGCATGTTTGTGCGAAATATTTTCTGGGGGTTGAAGATCAAGTTGACGATGTGTTGAGATTGTTGTGACGTGGGCTGTGAACAGCATCCCGTGAGATACATTTTGGATATGTTACAAACAATGGTAGGAACTGTTGGAGATTTTTTGTACAAACGAGGGGGTGCTACTTTGAAAGTGATCACGTTTATTAGATAGAGTATGAAATTATTTTATATAAATTTAGACAAACAGATCATAGACAGAAAGTGTTAAGTCGCGTCCAAAAGTTTAATGTTTAACGCATAAAGTTTGAAGTATAAATTCGCAAATTAAAGTTTTGATGTTGCCGTAGAGTAAATAAATAAGTAAAAATTTAGAATTTTAACGTAGCATCTGAAATATAGTGTTTTTACGTACTATATATTTTTCTAACAGTAAATAGTACACTAGACAAAGATATAGTACACTACTATACACATATTATTGTACGGTTGGCAACCCTAAGTATTTTGCATTGTAAAATACAAATTCTAAATAAAACATTTATTCAAATTCTCCATGACTTTTCCACAAGTGTGAGCATTAGTTGTTGCGTTCATGTGCCCGTTGTAAATACTATAATTAATTTTCAATACACTGAAATACAATGTAATCATTTACCACCAAGTGCAGATAACATTTTCGATGTGCTCGATTTCACCCCCGATCAGTAGCATCAGTGGGTTTTACATATCGTTACCAAATGGTATTTCGAATATGCTAGAGATTGAGGTACGCTGATATCCTATACCAAGAACTCTGCATTTGAACTCGGTGTACCACATGCAGAGGCTTATTCCAGATAATTTTACTAACTGAACATGCATTACGATATTAAGCTTACTAAATAGTTACAGAAAGCTTCCCAGTCTCCAAATATGTATATAAATGAAAAAATCTATATTTACGTCAGGTGGGGCTTAGTTGGCAGTACAACAAAAAGGGTGGCGATTCTTTCTCCCGAAATAAACAAAAACTGTGGAGTAACATATTTTCGTAAGAGATCTCCTCTTTAAGAAAATCAGTCGTGAATATTCGACGGGTGAGCGGTCGACTGACAAGTAGTACATCTCTGCTCACGTGTCTGGCTATTACTTGCTGTATCTACTTCTGCGTTCGATTGGCACGGAGTATGTATACTACTTGGCGAATCCACATTCAATGTTTTACATAAAGGACAGCACTGATTCCTTACAGGTCTGTTGTATTATTTAAACTGTACCATCTGTTATACCAGTGGTTCCCAAACAGTGTTTCGAGAGATATTTTTAGTTGACGATTCTTAGCATTTATTTATTTTATTACGGTTACATTGCCAAATTAAATTAATGAAGTAACACTGCTTTAACATTTATGAAAAAAAGAAGAAGCTCTCATCACACTAAATAAGATAATTAAATATATTAAGTATCTTCAAGTATATTTAATATATTTATTAAGATAATTAAATATTATTAAGTTAAATTATATTCTGAAATACCCATTTTTAATATATTTATTTGCAGGTAATTTGAATATTATAAAAGGTGGTCGCCACTCAAAAAAGGATGGGAAACACTGTGTTATACTTATGCACGTACCAACACACAAGTAGAAACATCGTTCACTGGTCAGACACATTAGTCAGCCATACGTACTGGACGCCCCCAATAAATCTTCACGATCGATTATCTGGAAATTAAAATCGCCTATCACAGAATCTCATCCCACATTTTCCATTTATTTTTACACGAGGAATCGCCACCTTCTTTGTTACACCACAAATTACGACCCACAATGTCGATAATAGTATATAATATCACACAATATTAGTATAACCTACTTCATAGCAGCAAACAGCCTTACAAACATGCAACCAAATTGCACTGCCAGTTTCATGGTCCCTACCCACATTTAGACCATTCGTTTATAATATTATTATAGCCTATTTCATAGCAGCAAACAGCGTTACAAACATGCCACCAAATTGTACTGCCAGTCTCATTGCCCCTGGCCACATTTATACCATTCTAACGCTTTGCAACATATGCAATAATAATGCCTCTCCTAAATACCTACGTAAACACAGTAGGTACACTCCTTCTGTTCAGAAATGCTGCAAGTCCACTTCCTCGCCGGTTCTACGGGGCACGTCCACGCGACGTAGAGAATGCAAGCTTGCCCGTTTAATCATGTAAACTGCTACTCCGTTCGAAATTTCACGTGCTCGAAGAATCAACGATAGAATTCACTTATAACTCGTACCTCGCAATCTCGCGAAAAGTACGATACCCCGGTGAGTTTCCCGAAAAGCGGCGAGCTTATTCGCAAAGGGAAGGGTACGCGAGACGCGTGCACGATAGGCCAGCAGAATTTATTATTAAGCCCCCGCGCAACGAGACGCGACGCGTGCTCGATATGCGTGCGGAGCCCCGAACGGTCCTTATAATTTTTGTCACGAAACCGAGCAGCGGATCTGGGTCGCCGAACGGATCATTGAAAAAGTTCGAAAGGACGTTGATGTCGCGTCAGAGAGGGCTGGATATTCTCGTTTCTACGAGAGCTGACAGCGGCGGCGGTGTGGGTGCGTCAACATGGGGGGTAGCGCGGAAGGCGGCGTCGAAATATTCTGCAACTATCGAACGGCTTACGTAATTTTATGAACAGCATCCTGCTAAAATTTTCAGGGGAGCGAGCGAACGCTTTAAAATCCGCCGAACGGTATCGCGCGGGATTCGTGAGAAATTTAGGGCGAGAGTTTGCAGCTGAAGGCCGTATAATAACGCAGAAAGGTGTCTCCGGAGCAAACTGTTTACATTCACGGGGCGAATCATGTGAAAGTGAAAGGGGGTAGTATCGTAATTTCTTTGAGCTTCGTATACTTAAATTGAAGGGTTTCCTAAGTAGCTGCTCTTACAAATTAGTGAATAGTTGATATTCTTAGTTTATATTTTATATTTTTCCAAACAGTTGAAATTATCTTTCGAATAACAGGTCTCTGCGGAGTCCACTTTCGTTTGATATAAACATGTTATTCGATTTTATTGATATCTAGTTTTTTTTTAAATGAATTTAATTCATATGTTTGGTTAATTAATAAAATAATTTTTTTTTGTTAAATATAAAGAACTTGTGGGATAAACTATAGATTTCTTTTATTATCAGTGGGTTGTTATTTTGTATTTGTGATTTTAAAATTAAGTTTCATTAAAGGTAATTTAATAATTCATGTTAAATTGAATTAAAATTTTAATTTCTGATATAACTTTTTAAAAAATAATATGTATGAATAAAGTATGTATAGATATAATGATAGAATTAGTAGTTAAGGTCTGTAAAAAATTATTTTTAATATAAATTAATCTAAGGAATTCGGCAAATTAAATATTCACCTGTTTATCAAAAACATGTCTTTGTGTTCAATAATTTAAAGTCTGCTCTGCCCAATGAATTATTTTAAATGGCTGCAGTATATTGACTGTACAAAGGTAGCATAATAATTAGTCTTTTTATTGAAGGCTTGCATGAATGAGTTGATGAAATATTTTCTGTCGCTGTTTTAATATACTAATTTAAATTTTAAGTAAAAATGCTTAAATTTTTATATGGGACGAGAAGATTATATAGTGTTAGTCATACACTTCTTTTCTCACGCCATCTTTACTTAATTTATTATAATTATATCCCAGGAAGTTAGGGTGTTTCATATTATAGGGTTGAAATTAAAATATTACCATTTTTTTTACTTTGCTCATGCCCTGATTCCTACTAATATAAAAAGAATATCTGACAAATTTTAGGAAGATTGAGTAATATTTAGAGGTTGCACACTTTGCACACTAAATAATACCTATGTAGCAGGCTAAGGAAACATGATTTCCAATGATAATTATTTTTATTCTCAAGTCCTTGAAGAAGAAATTAAACTTCAAAGAAGACTTAGACTTAGATAAATTTACATTTTATTATTATTATTATTGTTCACTTCTATAAAAATTCTGTACCTTATTATTTTACCCACATTTTTAAAACCTAACAAAGCGAAAATATGTAGGGTAGAACGGGGTCGGTAGTAACAGGGGGTGAATGTAGCACGCTAATATCTCAAAACATATAATGGATATTAACACCAATTTTAGATATATGATAAACAATGACATTTGGAATCCATGTCCTAGCAGTATAGATACGCAACAGACATGGATAGTGAAGAAAATAACTTTTCGATACCCTACAGTAACTTTACCTTACTGACTTATGATTGTAATGTAAGCACACCCTTTGCAAGTATGTGCTTTTTTTAATCTGTAATTTGCCTTTTTTTTAAAGTAATACTGATCGTTACTTAGCACTTTTAACTGTCTCGTTAGTCACAATTTATAATTGAAGTTCAAAAGTATGGTCGAGGGCGATTGTAACGTCGGCAGTAGGGGTCGGTTGTACCGCAACAGAACCGAATAGTGTCAAAGACGGCGAATAATATTGTCTTGTTCGCATAGAATTCATGCAGTGTTACGGCCAATCCGGGGTCAGAGACGGTTGCAACACTTTACACTGTAACGTTAGGGCTATAACACTCCGCTTCTCATTTTTTATTAATAACTTGGATATCACTTGACATACAGTGAAACTGTTGTGACTCAATGATGTCAGATATGTAAGTAACATTTCCGTATAAGAGTTTCTGTTGTAAATGTAATAGTTCCTGCGTAATCGTATTCCAAAGTCAAAGTGTTACTACCGCCCCAGGCCTACCTTAGTAGGATAAAACTGTGCAACCCTTAAATATTATTAAGTTTGTCGGCATACAGATCACTTAGATGAATAGAACCAAGGGGGCGAGCAAAGTTACGTGAAAATAGCACCTTTGGAAAATTGAAACACCCTACAGGAAGTGTTCAACGACGTCACATTATCATATCAGAAAGTATCGCCGACTTTGTTTCCACAGGAGGAAGCCCACAAAAGTCCAACGTATCTTGAGCCGGACCAAAGGAGCGGGCACAAAGAAGGCGATTGCGAGGCCGGGTGAATTCTAAGGGAAGGAAGCGGCACGAATCGACAAGATTCTACATTAATGGAAGTTCCTTTCGGGGCATCTCGCGAGCCAGCCTATAGACACCCTATATTTAATTTGGCCTCACCGTGCTGCAAAGGGAAGTCGGTTATACCACCCGAAATACCGTCTGGTCGCCTCAGATTACATGGATAATTGGGGTCTCCATCAGGCCATTCTTTCCTCGAGTCCCACCCCTTCGGCTCGACAGCGCTAACTGTGGATTTTTCGCTTCTGCGGCGAGCTGCTCGGAGTGTTGGTGAGCTGGCTTCGCAGCCCCTTTGACCGGGGGGCAAGTTCGGAAGGTAATTCATCTGTCTCTGCGCGCGCGCTTCTAGCGCGGAGACGTTGGAAGAATGAGAAAGGAGCGGTCAAGTAGCGTCGCTCCTTCCGCCAAAGGTCAAGTGTCCTGGGAAGTTTTTAACGGGAAAGTTGTCAAGTGTCCTCCGGGCATCGCGCTGCTCGAGGGTTATTCAAATTAGTGTGGCGATAAATTCGGTAACGGGAGAGCACTCGAACGTTGTACGACGGTTGTTAACCGGAAAATACGTCTCGCTCGAAGGGGTGAACGGTTCGATTCCCTGGACACGGCGATCCCAACTTACGGCGGCTGCGTTAATTTCAATTTTCATAATCGCGGAACAGGCATAATCGATTCAAGTTTTCTTTTTTTTTGAGGTTGCCTTTAGGTAGGGGTATGGCAATAGTTGGAATTTGGAGAATCATTTGGGTGGAGAGATTAGCATTTCAAGAGTTTCATTCAAAGAGACAGAAATTATCACTAAATCTCTGCAGTACATGGGCGTTCGGGACAAAACTCATAACTTCTGAAGTAATCAGTTCTCGACCTAAGTGCCCTAAATACTTTTGTAAATGGGATGCACAGATGCATCGATTGGTAAAAAAATCAAATAAAATTACATTTAAATAATTAAAGGGATCTTAATTTTTTATTAAATAAAAAGGTTTTTGCAAATTTCATCGGTTACAGTTTGTTGTCACATAATTACTGACTGATATTTGTTTGAAAAACATTCTTATCAGTTTATCGGGAATGAGTGAAAAATTGAAACGATTGTTTAGACTTTGGAGCACATGGATTTTCGGGACAATGGATAAAAGATTAATACTTATTCGAATTTTTTTTAAATATATTTTCTAAATCAGTTATATGCTATATGATGCCTTCATCTGAATCAGAATATGAAGACTCAGAGACTACGTAGAAGGCCTGGACGTTGAGCGTCTCAATAACGATTTCGACTATTTTCTCCATTTTGAGCAATTTTGAGCAATTAAATTTGACGTGATTGTGAAGTTTAATACGTCCCCGATTAATGTACAAGAAATGACGGAGGTACGTTTTGGTACATTTTTTAAAACTCAAGTCAAATATGATAAACATTTAACATACAAAATTGGGAAAAATTGTTGATGTTACCGAAAAAAATTTCGGCAGCTTGGAAGATCTTATTATATTAAACATAATTTATAAAAATCAAATTAATTGACAAACATTACGTGTTTAACCTTTATGTCAACAGCAACATACCCGGGTATATTTTGCGTTTTCAAATCGCTATATCTTGGAAACTAGCAATCGGATCGACCTGAAATTTCATGATATCCTCGGCTCCATATCAAAACTACACAGTACAAAACTACACATACAATTTAGGACACATACAATTTAGAACACATGCGACTTAGGACACATGCGACTTAGGACACATGCGATTTAGGACACATACAATTTAGGACACATGCGATTTATCATGGGCATAGCTAGGATTGCATTCGGGGACGGGGGGCATAAAGCCCCTCTCATTTGGGGGGGGAGGGGGAATAAAAGACTCCTTCGGCTTCTAATTCGGCCATTTGTGCACTGAATTTTGAATTTATGTACTTATGTAGGAACCAATATAACCGGGGTCGTGTAATGCGGAATTAGGTCACAATTGAATTTATTTCTATTTTATAATAAACTAATTTAATTTTGGATGAACGTTTAAGTTATTTTTTTTCCGGAAAAAAATAACTTAAACGTTCATCCAAAATTAAATTAGTTTTCCGGAAAAAAAATAACTTAAACGTTCATCCAAAATTAAATTAGTTTATTATAAAATAGAAATAAATTCAATTGTGACCTAATTCCGCATTACACGACCCCGGTTATATTGGTTTTTCCGGAAAAAAAATAACTTAAACGTTCATCCAAAATTAAATTAGTTTATTATAAAATAGAAATAAATTCAATTGTGACCTAATTCCGCATTACACGACCCCGGTTATATTGGTTCCTACATAAGTACATAAATTCAAAATTCAGTGCACAAATGGCCGAATTAGAAGCCGAAGGAGTCTTTTATTCCCCCCCCCCCCCCCCCCCCCCAAATGAGAGGGGCTTTATGCCCCCCGTCCCCGAATGCAATCCTAGCTATGCCCATGATAAATCGCATGTGTCCTAAATTGTATGTGTCCTAAATCGCATGTGTCCTAAGTCGCATGTGTCCTAAGTCGCATGTGTTCTAAATTGTATGTGTCCTAAATTGTATGTGTCCTAAGTTGTATGTGACCTAAATCGCATGTGTCCTAAATTGTATGTGCACTGCAAATCGCATGTGTTTTAAATCGCATGTGTCCTAAATTGTATGTGTCCTAAATTGTATGTGTCCTAAATCGCATGTGTCCTCAATTGTATGTGTCCTAAATCGCATGTGTCCTAAATCGCATGTGTCCTAAATTGTATGTACACTATAATTTTAATGAGCTTTAAATTGCATGTGCACTACTTTCTGTGCACTGTTCTGATGTGTCATAAATTGCATGTGTAGTTTTGTACTGTGTAGTTTTGATATGGAGCCATATCCTCAACAAAAGTGTTTTACACCATATTCCCAAGTCTGAGTGGGATTGGACAATCTGGACCATAGTTATGGCCATTTTTCGATTTCTACCTCTTACGTCAACAGCTGCATACCCGGGTATGTATATGAAAACGCTTGCAAATATGTTGATATAATTGAAAATTAAACTTCATTTTTCATCAAATTCTTAAAATAGTACAAGGATATAATGATAATATAATAAAATAATACATATAAAATAAAAAATAAAAAATTATGAATAAATTGGAAATTATTAAGTTTTTAGTTACATATATTGCATTGCGGCATATTAATAGATGTTCGTCTCTGATTGTTTTGGGTTTTGGATATGTTTTAGAGGACAGAAGAATAAGATATACGCGTTTTTTTATTTTGGCCTGTTTGCATCTTTAGGGGGTGAAACCACCCCTCAAAGGTTTTCAGGTGTTCGTCTCCGACAGTTCTGGTTTTTCGATATGTTTTAGAGGACCGAAAAATAAGATATACGTGTCTTTTTATAGCGGCTCATTTTCATATTTAGGGGGTGGAACCACCCCTCAAGTTTATAAGATTTTCAGGTGTTCGTTCCCGATTGCTTTGGTTTTTGGATATGTTTTTGAAGACCGAAAAATAAGAAATGCCTGTCTTTCTATTTTGGCCCATTTGCATGTTTAGGGGGTGAAACAACCGCTCATAGTTCATTTAGAGGTACAAAGTTGTGTTGAATAAAACGTTATATGAATTTGATTTTGCGTCATAACTTGCTTTATGGATGAGGTTCTTGTCGCCAGTGACCGTTATTAGGGGGTAAACTACCCAGGAGGTGGTTCACCCCTCATTGTAAGTAGCGATGGGAACCCATAAAACCACTAATGTGTCATCCTGAAATAAACTATGTCTAAGGCTTTTTTTAAGAATTTTATGAATTTTTTTACTGGTTTCAAGTCTCTGAAATGTGCAGTTAACCGATTACGGCTAGTTTAGGGGTAGTTTCACCCCCTAAACATGCAAATGGGCCAAAATAGAAAGACAGGCATTTCTTATTTTTCGGTCTTCTAAAACATATCCAAAAACCAAAGCAATTGGGGACGAACACCTGAAAATCTTATAAAATCGAGGGGTGGTTTCACCCCCTAAGTATGAAAATAGGCCGCTATAAAAAAACACGTATATCTTATTCTTCTGTCCCCTAAACCATATCCAAAAACCAGAACTATCGGAGACGAACACCTGAAAACCTTTGAGGGGTGGTTTCACCCCCTAAAGATGCAAAAAGGCCAAAATAAAAAAATACGTATATCTTATTTTTCTGTCCCCTAAAACATATCCAAAAACCAAAACAATCGGAGACGAACACCTGAAAACCTTTGAGGGGTGGTTTCACTCCCTAAAGATGCAATCAGGCCGAAATAAAAATACACGTGCATCTTATTTTTCTGTCCCCTAAAACATATCCAAAAATCAGAACAATCGGAGGCGTACACCTGGGAAACTTGAGTACACGGGCGCGCTCACCGGCAGGATACGCGGCATACTTTCGTTTTCATTCAAGCAGAGACACTTTCAAACCGAATTTGAACCTGACAAGTACGTAGAATTATGCAGAAATGTCCGCTGGAAGAAAACATAGGGGTGCTGAGTACAATACATCGGGGTAAAACGGTTTTTCAGCCAAAACAAACCCCCGTGTACAGAGTACACGACGCGCCCGCTCGTGTAAAACTTTTAGGCGCGCCCGCTGGCGCACAGTGGGACGAAACGCCGAAAACGTGAAAACAAATCGTTACGCTCACATTTCACCCTTTATCATCATGAAGATGGTAATTCCAGGGGTTTTTGGGGTCGCAGAATCTGATTCCGAGGTCAAAATTATTATTAAATTAAAACTAAGCCCTGTAGGAGGGGGGAAATGTTGATAAAATAATGTTATATTTTTTTGAACAGTACTGTTTGGTTACGTCATTTGAAGTTAATTACGGCATCAAATTTTGAAAAATTAATAGGGATAGCGTTTTTAACTTAGCAAAAGCTATTGAGCGCGCGGAAACTAAAAGGTCAATAACTTGTATAAATTCACACTTCAGATATTGAAAATGCTTTCATTTATTCATAAGATGAAATTGTGCATTCATTCGACGTTATTAAAATATATAAAAAGTTATAAATAACTGAAATACACGATGGTCGTTTTTAATCGCGTGTAACATTTTTCGGAATCGAGAGGCATCGTTGAAACTTACATTATTTAATAGTCCATAGTTTAACGAATGTATGTGCAAAAGGAGAAGTTGCACTTTTTTGTGGTTTTCGAGTAATAACCAATTACGTTGGCAGCAATCAGGCCGCTTGCGCGGCACAAGTAAGTATCTTCGTCCCGCCAACATGCTTCTACATATATTTCTGAAAATATACAAGAAAACATATTTAAGTAAAATACAAATATATAAATGTACAAATATGCAAATAATTAATATGTTAATCTTTACGTTAACTTACATTTCATTCTGAACACAAATGTTGTGTTTCGTCTGTATTCTCGTCGGTTTCTGTTTCAGTTAATGGCAAAACAATTAATTCCATCTAATATAATAAAAGATTTAATACTCCCAATTGGAGAACTTTCAGAAGAAGCACAAGAGGCAAAGAATAAAGATGTGAGAAGATTTCGAGAACATCACACGAGGAAAATTTCACATTTGAAAATGAACGACGATTTATTTCGCAGATTGTTACTTAGTTCCGATCCACATTTAAGTTCATTTTCACATAAAACTAGTAGAAACAACAAAAAAATTGATTCAGATATTCTGGAATTAATTGTTTTGCCAGTAACCGAACCAGCAACAGACGAAGCACAGATTATGTGTTAGGAATGAAATGTAAGTAAACGTAAAGATTAACATATTAATTATTTGCATATTTGTACATTTATATATTTGTATATTTAATTTCTATCACTTTCTATTTTACTTAAATATGTTGGCGGGACGAAGACACTTACTTGTGCCGCGCAAGCGGCCTGATTGCTGCCAACGTAATTGGTTATTACTCGAAAACCGCAAAAAAGTGCAACTTCTCCTTTTGCACATACATTCCTTAAACTATGGACTATTAAATAATGTAAGTTTCAACGATGCCTCTCGATTCCGAAAAATGTTACACGCGATTAAAAACGACCATCGTGTATTTCAGTTATTTATAACTTTTTATATATTTTAATAACGTCGAATGAATGCACAATTTCATCTTATGAATAAATGAAAGCATTTTCAATATCTGAAGTGTGAATTTATACAAGTTATTGACCTTTTAGTTTCCGCGCGCTCAATAGCTTTTGCTAAGTTAAAAACGCTATCCCTATTAATTTTTCAAAATTTGATGCCGTAATTAACTTCAAATGACGTAACCAAATCAGACAGTACTGTTCAAAAAAATATAACATTATTTTATCAACATTTCCCCCCTCCTACAGGGCTTAGTTTTAATTTAATAATAATTTTGACCTCGGAATCAGATTCTGCGACCCCAAAAACCCCTGGAATTACCATCTTCATGATGATAAAGGGTGAAATGTGAGCGTAAGGATTTGTTTTCACGTTTTCAGCGTTTCGTCCCACTGTGCGGCGGGTTAAAATAAACATATTATCCAAGAACATAACAATAAAAAGTTATCCAGATTAAAAGAAATGTGTTAATTATTCACATTTTTGTCACAACGCCATGCCATTTCCGATACAAAATGTATGTGCATACCCGGGTATGCTGCTGTTGACGTACGTATAATTTTTCTGCTGTTGACATACAGGTTAAAGAAATGCACCGAAAATTCGAATATTCAGGCCTCATTTTTGACAACAAATTAGAAAATTAAATAAAAATTGTGGGCAGTATTAAAATCTACGTTCCTTTATTAGTATTTTAAGATATAATAAGCTACAAGTTTTAGACTTCAGTTTTCATACTTTTGTCCATTACGTGTCACATTGTGTGTCTGATACAATTTAATTTGGATTGAATGATGACACGCACCTTTTGAAATAATAGAACAGTGTTTCTCAACCTTTTCTGAGTCGCGATCACCTTTTGTAATAATCAAATAGCCTCCCCCCTCGTACAAGGTAAGGTAAATTTAATAAGCTATAGAAAACACAATAAAAATAGGTATTTCAGGTTATAATTATAACTTAATAATTAAAATAAATAATTGCGAAAAATCGCCAACTGAAAATAACCGTGGCGACCCCCAAGAAAATCACTGTAATAGAACGTTCGTTAATATCGTTGTAAATCGAATTAATAATTTCAAAATATTGAATATAATCTAAAACAAACCACGAAAAGTGTGGTACCTATTCAACCGGAATTGAACTAAGATTCCACAGACTTAGTAAACATTTAGAAACGTTAATTATCAATGTTCACGAATTTTTTTACTGACTACAGTAGACACTAAATCTGAAGTTTGCCACCAACATCATCGCACACTCTACGTAAACCTAATTAAGGATTGTGTAAATTGCTTAGTGAGATATCCTCTTTATGATCATTCCTTCTACCAGTCATACCTTCCAAAAACCCTTTACGCAAGCTTTACGTCTTCAAGACTCCGTGTTTTGATACACGTAAAATACGCGCACTTTGAACAATATCCGGTTGCCTGTTTACGGGCATTTTCTGTCCTCCTTCCGTATACAGGGTGATTATGGAAACTGGGACAGAATGTAATTCCTATCTAAGCGAAGATACAGGAAATTGCTGGAGGAAAAAGTTAAGTGGCTTAATTAAAAGTCCCGTCCCATAATAAAATTTTTCTCTCCGAGGCAACGGTGTAATTCCAACACTCAACTGCACTCCTCTTTAATGGAACTATCTATCTTTCATGCGACGAATCGATTCTGCTCGTTACGCTGCGATAAACAGCGCAAAGTAAAATCGTTCCAAAGGTTGCGCAGGCTTATTAATAACAAAAAATGCAAACCCAATGCACAGTTACACACACTGCGCGTAGTTTACTCTTCGCAATCATCCCCCGCAGAAAGGCCCCCAAGTCCCCGTCCGCCTAAAAAGCGAACAAATCAACTCTGAATAATTCAGACACCTATCTCCGCCATCAAACGCCGAGGCGCCATTTCCTTTGGACGAGACAGTGAAGGACGTTTTCGCTCGGAGGGCGGAGAGAACTCACCCACCCCGGGTCGCAGCTTTCCCAAACCGGCGAGAGGCATCCCGGGCAAAGACAAAGGGTTGCCGATTTTAACAAAGACACCCGGATCCTCCCCATTGCCTATCGACGCTTCGAAAGTCTCGCGGGTAAGACGCCCGAGATTTACCGTATTCAGCGGCTCCGAGGGAGAGGACGTTACTGCCTACTGTAACGGCAGGACTTCTTTCCCCATTGATTCGCCCAAGGATTAGGAAAGTTGATCGAGCCCGGAGAGGGGGCGCCGTGGGTTGGAGAATCCTCGCAGTGTCTGCCGCGGATGGGAGCGGGGTTGGGAAGAGTCGGAAGTTAATTCGCCGATGGATGGCTTCGAAATGGTTATGTAGCTAATAACGACGGTGGGGCGCGGAGGCGATAGCGGAAGTCGAAGGGACTCCCCGAAAACGGGAGGTCGATGAAGTACAAGGGCCGCGGCCGAAGGAGGGACGGGAGGGTGAAGTATTATAGGTCGGTATGCAAACGACGCCTATACCCATCCGACTTTACGACCGATCGTAAATACCGCGCCGAAGCTCCCGGTTTGATGGAAAATTCCTCCGGGATAGGCAGGGCTTCGTCGCCGTCGCTAATGTTACTCAATTGTGGCGCGGCTCCGGCCGACTGATCCGGGCGCGCCAGTGCCCTGCCGCTAGACTCCCGCGTCCACGGGCCGGGGCCCCTTGACGAACTATTGTCGGCCGGGCGGAACGAAATCGTAAGCTTCCAGGGATCGAACTCAGCCGGGGCGAAATCTAATTTCTGTAGCCGCCGCGAGGAACTCGTGTCCGAGGAATCACCGGGCGAAACGTCTGGGGGTGGGCCGCCGCGAGGATCGTTGCCCCCGGCCCCGAAGATTGCCAGCCTTCTCGCCGTTGAAAGAGCGAAAAATGAGGATGGTTCGCGCGACGGCGGGGGTTATCGAATATCAGGAGTTACGGGATGCCCCGCTGCCAGCGAACTTCACTGGAAAACATAACTTATAAGTAAGTTCGCTAGGGTCCGCTAAGGAGAGAGCATCGGGACAGGCGGGGTTGGGTCAGTCGAGTAAGGGTGAAAAAGCAGAAGGGCGGAAGTCGCGGGGCTGGCGGCTGGGGATGGCGTTGGTAGGAGGAACAGGTCGGGGGATCATTCGTCTCCGCGAGACGGAAGTTAGGCCGGTTCAAGGGGGCCGGGAAAGGGGATGGCGAAAGTTTGGTCAGCGTCCAAGTCGCTAAAAGGAAGAAAATTTCGGGAAATACGGGGCAGAGCCGTGTACCGCTGGCCGGTGCCATTGAAGAAATTTAACAGGAACACTGCGCGGCGCGACCGAATTCGCCAACTCGCGGGACACTTTTAAACTAACTAACGGGCCACGTCTGCCACGGAATGTCCGCAGGAAGGAGACGCCGCGCGGGACAGAAGCGGGACGAGACGAAAGGCTGCTCCTCGAGATGGACTCGCGCCGCAGTGCTGGGCGCCGTTCGACTATGCTTTTTCGTCGGCTGCGAGGCATGCTGCAAAGACGCCGCTGGTCCTCCAGTCATTTATTTTCTCCGGGAGCATGCCAGCCGCGTGTTGCGCGGCGAAGTGGATGCGTAACTACTGGGCTTGTAACTCACCGGGCCACTTATTAACTTACAAGGGAAGATCCCGAACCGGAAAATTCGAAAAATTCTGAAACCTTGTGAATATGTAGGGGATTTCCTCCCGATTACAACGCAATTTTTGTTTGCTGCCCAAATTCACTCGGAGGGGGTGAAATTAACCACTGAAAATTCGGCTACTTTCCGATGTTGTGTTATAACTCGCGAACTTTAAGAGATGGAAAAAAAGTTTCAAGACAAAAGTTACTTCTTTTAATTACATCTATCATTTGGTAAAAAAATATTTTACGGTTCACGAGTTATAACACAAAATCGGGAAATAACCGGATCTTCGGGGGTCAATTACACCCGCTTAGAGTATATTTGGGCGGCAAACAAAAATCGCGTTGTAATCAGGAGGAAATTCCCTACATATTCACAAAGTTTCAGAATTTTTTGAATTTCCGGGTTCGGGGTGTTCCCTTGTTAGGGACGTTATTTATTACTTGACACGACGATCGTTAGGGGTGGTCATTGGTGAGTAGAGCTTTGAAGGTAGGTTGTCATTAGAAGGTGAACTCCAAAGGTGCAAATCGAAGACAAGACGGAAATATAGTGTCTCACGTGAGACTTCAATCTCGTGAGACAATTATTGAAGTATTATTGTTTAATTATTTTGTCATCAGTTTCGTGAAACTGGACGCTCATGAGACAAGTTTCATGGTATATTTTCAACAATCTCATCTCTCGGGGCTATTTTAGTTGTTGCTGAGATTTTTGTCTCATGTAAAATCTCGTCGTGGATTCGCACGTTTAGATTTGCAAACTACTGAGCAGCATATCAGTCAGTTATGGAGAATTTGCATTTCTGAAGATACATGTTTGAGTGAATTTGTGTGGGTAGGAAGAAATGTGTTAGGGATGGTGAAGATTTGACCCTGCAAGATTCCTAATAGAGAATGTATAGAGCGGTTCTTAACAAGTAGTATAACGTAGATGAAGTACCTTTGTGTGGAAGAATAAGCTTAAAGTACGTGCATTCAAACCTGCTTCAATTAGGTAACTTATTTTGCAGAAGATCTATGGTATGTTCAGAAGGATTTAAGTATACCGAATAAATGTCTGTGAAATGGTACCTGCCTATTATGACTGCTTTGAAAACAGTCTTCTTCTGCAATCTAATGTTTAAGATTTATTGTTAGATGCACATTTGTTGGTAGATTGCCTTATCGGATGTATCATTCTCCTTTTTGGGGATAATTCAATTTAATTCAAAGTTGGAATTGAAACAACTTGGCATTCAGTTATACACGATTTGTTTACTCACTCCCAACAGCACCATCGATTTCCCCTTTCGTTGTTTCATTCGCTTCATTGAACTGAAAAATTGGGACAAGCATGTTTTCGAATAACAGATACAATTCAAGTTCCTCTTGTACCATTGTAAATAGCATAGAAAATTTAGGGTTATAATTTTAGCAATCATATTTGCAGGAAAGTTTTTGCGTCTTCGTGTGACCATTTAAATGAAATATTGTAGCTGAATTAATAGGTACGCTCTTCTATCGACTCAATCTAATTTAAATTTACTACCCTAAGCAAATTTGCGCAGGAAATATCACTAAATATCATCGAGTTTAAATCACTTTTATAGATTCAGTATAAAATTGCTAATACTAACGTGACGTGATCGACGATTTTTTATTAAAAATTGGGGAGAATTTTCTCCAGCGACGTGAAATATTTAATATGGGCGCGGCTAACCATGCCAACGCTGTTTTCTCTATAAAAAAAAAGAGGACTTGATCAGGATAATGCCTCGATCAAAAGTTTCCAATCTTTTTTATCAGACTTATTCGACGCCCGTAACTTCGAATAATAAAGGGGGGCCATGTGCAGCGTTCTATAAAAAAATTCGCACGGACTTTTGCTTTTTACGGTAACGGGATAGAGAAGTGCTTCCTTAACTCTATTGGATCGCGCCCTTTCTCGCGCCTTTACACCTAATACTGGCAGGAACTTTGAAATTGCAGAATTATCCCAGTGTACGGATACATCTTTGGGAAATCGACTTTGGAACTGAAAGTCGAAACCCTCGTTCCAGAGCTTACGCAAATGTTTCCTCCTCGATTAAATAATCCTGCTGCCTTACGGCGAGGTTCCGATAAAAGTTCCTTTCGCCACAGAAAAATGGCCGACTTGCAGTGCACGCGCTGATGACTTCAAGATTAAAGCATATTTAGGATAAAGGATAACGTGATATTGTGTGCTTCTGTATCTGTGAATCAATATAGAACAATGCAGTAAACAATTAGATATTGTAGTATCTTCTTTGTTATTTTTAGAAAGTGTAATAAATTAAGCTATTTTTAATGATATTTTTCTGAGTAAATGCAACATATAATGAAATAAATCTTTTTGATATTTATTAAGCTACTCTTATATTCTCAAAAAAAAATATTAAGAAGAATTTTTGCAATATGTTTTAATATTTTTTTTACAGTGTCAATATGGCACCTAAAAAAGAGGTATGTCATGGCGTAAGTGATTTCCCGGCTCAGGCTTATCTGAAACAAAAAATTCCGGAAGATTCTTAATCTGTATGAGTGTCACTATAGCCCCTAGCTCAATTAACAATTTTTGTTGAAAAGTAACAAAATGGCGCCGGCTTGAAAAAAATAGTTTGACAAAACACCCAAAAGAATGTATTCTCGGGTGTTCCATGAGAAAAATCTCGGTTATTTCTCGGCAAAAATCGTTAATTGAGCTAGAGGCTATAGCGACACTCATACAGATTAAGAATCTTTGGAATTTTTTGTTTCGGATAAGCCTGAGCCGGGAAATCACCTACGCCAAGAACATACCCCTTTTTTAGGTGCCATATTGACGCTGCAAAAAAACCATTAAAACAAACTAAAAAAAAAAATTTTTAATTTTTTTTCTATAATATAAGAGTAGCTTAATAAATACCAAAAATATTTATTTCATTATATATTGTAGTTACTGAGAAAAAAATCTTTACAAATAGCTTAATTTTTCGGCCGAGCAAAGTGGAATGACGCCTTAATAGAAACCAACATGATAGTTGAAACAAAAATACTTTTCGAAAAAGTAGGTACGAAGCATGAATAGAAATTGCAAAATTCTAGGTACTATCAGATAGTGGCCATTGTTTGAACTTCATTTCAAACACTCTTTTCACTTTTTCAATTCAACAAATGTGTTTAAGTAAATCACAGATGAACACTGATGTCTCTAGGTACTCCAGATTTTTGGTGAAACAATTTATATACCTGGTGATATTTTAGATCCCGTTTCCAAAAGGGCTGAGTTTACACTTGAGGATCTCTAACAATAACCACCTGAACCACGAAAGTCTTCTGCTTCAGTATCTACAGTAATTAAAGAAGCAGGATTCAAGGATGTTTCCAATTACACCACACTAAAGCGACGTCACTAAAATGTCCCGGTGACAAACCAAGTATCTAAAAATTCTAGTAGCTCCCTGCTGATTAACAAACTCCTCTTTATAATTTGCATACATAAAATCAGCAACAAGAAACTTCCCCTGCCAACTCGCCGTGTTTTGTATTTAATAGCAAAACGATGTCGGAAGCTGGCCACGTGGCGACACGGGTCACAGAATATTCAACATTCCCCGCATAAGAGGCACCAGGTCCGATACATTCCGCCATCCGATGCCAGCAGGGCGTCGCGCGGCACGCTAGTCCGCAAAACACACGTCCCCCCTGACTGCTCATCGCTCCTCGGTGGCTGTTACCGCCGATCGACGTTGTGCATCCACTGCAGTCGTGCGCAGAGGACACAGTGACCCTTGATATTTACACTTTCCATCGCGTCCGCACACCGATATTCATATCGGGCGTAGCTGGCTGACCTATCGTTATTTGGGAAGAGTGCAGACGAGCAGACGCTGGCTCGTGCAATCTAGCCCCGGCGCGCTTTACCCAGCACCGCCCGAGCCAAGCGACACCGGACGACGGACGGTGTCGTCCCTCGGCCGGTGCACGTGCACGGCCGCACACAGTGTAACGTTACAGCCGATCGGCCAATGTTTTTCCCGCCAGTCATAAATTGAATACTAATTGACACGTGTGATCGGGCTCGTTGTATTTCACCCGCTCGACTTTCGTCGCCCGTGCCGCCTCTGTTTAAACGCTCGGCACATATGTACCGGAGATATAAATTTGCGGATAAATACGTACGACAGCCGGTTAATGCGAGCCCGGCACCCCACCCTAATCCGCCCCCTCCGCCCAGGCCGGCTCCACCTTTGCCATCTGAATCAATACCTACTTGTTTACTGGACCGTTGCCAGCCGGATTTCATCGAACCGACGATCGTCCCATCCTAATTAATTCCATCTTTTGTTATGGTTGTTTCGCAAACTGCGGAACGTTCGGTTACTCGCGGATGCAGGAAAACCTATAGGTTACCCATGCTCGACTTTCCTCTGGCACGGACGTCGACTAATTATCAAAGTCTTGCTGTCTTCCTCCGACGTGCCGCGCCGCGCTCGCCTGCCCTCCTCGTCCCTCGCTGGCTTTTCTCTGCCGGGAAACATCCCGCACCGTCGCCCCACCCACCCGCCCCCTTTTGTACCTTATCGAAGTGGATAGAAGCGATAATCAGGGAGGCTTCGCGTGGATCAGTTGGCAAGTTTGCTACATAAACTTGCGCCCCCGTCTATGACTCGTGGCTATTCGTACTCCTCGAAACGGGGTATAATGGATCCTTGGGTGTTATGCCTTTAATTAACCGCCGCGGGAGAAACACGGTGTAGCCGATATCGCGCCACGATGTTCGGTGACGATTCGGATGAACAATGATGCTCCGCTGATGGAAACCGAACTGGACTGCGCACTCGGCAAGAATTATTTATTTAGCTTTTTATTTGCTTCTCTTGCACGGGTGAGATAAGACACATTTACAAGGGCGGTTCGGTTACCCGAGGATTCAGATGATTTTTAAACTGTGCCGGTTTGTACAGGACGTCATTGTAAGGATTAGATCATTTTTCGTTTGTGCCTGTTTTCGATTCTTCAGGGTGAAAACACCACTTGAGGGGTTATACTTAGTCAGGAGGCTGAAAAGAGGCGAATGTTTGTGAATTATTTTTGAAAAAGCGGAAGCATATATTTTTACAGAACTTTTTGCAGTTAAAAGAGCAACATTTGAAGAACATTTGGTAATTTTTTTGTAGAAAAATATTTAAGTTTATAATAAACTAACCACCGACATCCAAGATGCGCAAAAATCACGCGAAAAAGACAGGACTTCAACTTTAAGTAGCCGCCATTTTGTTTTAAATTAATATTTCGGAAATTCCCTCCGTTAATCAGAGGATACATTAATACACTAACGAAATCTTTTTTGTTTTTTCATTTTAGATAATCTGGTTCCGAATGGCAGTGCACACCCCAAAACAACTTTTTAAATAAGGCTTCTTCGATGTCGGTTGTAAGTTTATTATAAGCGTAAATATTTTTCTACAAAAAAATTACCAAATACCTTACGACGTACGAACCATTAGGTATTTCCACCGAACAAATTAAATCCTATAAATCGAGGTATTTATATTCTCGACGAAGCTGTTACTCAGCGCGAAACACATTCCACCGGATCGACGAAGCTGTTTAGACGTCCCTTGGACGTATGACATCGATAATGGCGGACGGTCCCCAAGGAACACCGTGGATCCAGGGAGCCAACCACCGACCAAATTCCACGTCATTAAACCGCCTCCCAGCAGGCTTGACATTACGATTCATACGGTAGCAGAGCAGGCGTCAGTCATCTAAATACAGCTTATCATTCAACTTTATAAATTATCGATTTGCAATCGCACCCCGGCACAATTTCTACAACCTGCACGCCTATAATGACCGAAATGCCCGAAAACGTTTCAATCGAAAGAAATATGAAACGGGCGGATCGAATAGGGGAGGATCGCGGTCACGGGGAAAAATTGCGACGGTGGTCGGCCACTCGAAATTCAGTGGGATTATAGGACTCAGCGGCCGCTGGCACGTATCACTTTTCCGTTAACCAGCGATAGGATAATCGAACCGCAAAAGCGGCATGACGAGTGTGTACCTAGCAGTAACGGGTTTGTCATGTCGCTTCCGGCCGGCGGGATCGCGCGTGATTCTTCCACATTTTACATACCAGTTATTTATCTTCCGCCTGCGATCGCCCGTTTACCGTGGCCGGTTAATTAAATCGCTTTTTTCTCCCCACCTCGCCGGCGAAATTGCACGCCGACGTGGCGTCCTCTGAAAATCATCAAGCGGACCGAAACGCTCCCTCCTGTCCGTCTCGCTTCGCGTTCCCGCCGTTTATCGCGTTCGAACAGAATGACACGTGTCACGAACAAACACGCGTCTTTGAACGCGGAACGAGCGGTGCAGCTGACTTCCGCGCGCACTCCCGCCACCAAGACGGAAATCACTGTTTTCTGCGTATTTCGTGCTTAATCGTTGAATTAGGATTGGTTTAGGTTAGGTTAGGGTTGGGTTAGGTCGACCGCGCGGCTCGCGAGACGGTCCGGTGACTTTCGATAGGCCATTTTTGACTAAGGACTTTTGTCCGCGGTTGGCAGAAGCTTAGCGGAAATAGACTCCTGACGGGAGGAATATGAGTTTGCGGCTTAGGCTGTTTTCGCTGGAGATGGCTTCGGTGGCTTCGGTTGGCGTGTGATGTTCGATTTACAGGTTTTAGATTTTCTTTCCCTTTTTGCCCGACTGCGGCACGCAAATGAGGGTATTGTGTTTATCAGGCTATGTATGTATGTCCATGTTACGCTCTAGAGCCTGTACGGATACACCGATTTGGACAAATGAGGTGTCTTTAGAATGGTCTTGACCTTCCGAATGTCATAGGCTATATAATTTTCAAAATTGTGAGATAAAAATAATGGGAACGGTAAATATTGACAAAAGGAGACCCAGTCCCAATGACGTTGTTGACCTTGACATATGTAATACATTGTTCACCACGCGAGTTTTCATCAAATCGATTGCTACCTTGATGAAAAGATCCTCTTAATATGTAAACATTGTCTCTTAAACGTTCAAACTGATTCACTGGGCAGGGGGGCCACAGAAGAGTCTACCGTAGTGGGCCACAAGAGCAACATATCGGTTCTGGGGTTTTTTTTTTCAGTAAACTTTTCCCCAGCTCTTATCCTGTGCAATGCACCTAGGTGACAACTGAATAACAGTACCTGTTAGATAGTAAGAATAAAGTTTAAGACCTAGTCACCAAGGACATTGTAGTTTCTCTATGAGATTCGTTGGCAAACGAACCAGTAGAGATACATATTATGTCGAATGGCTCTTTTTCTGTGTTTTATTGTCGCCAATCAGTATTATTGTATGTTTCTGGACAATAAACATCTGTTTAAAAAAAAAAAAAAAGTCTACCGTAGTGGAGGGGGAATACCTACGGTAGTGGTGGTATATGTCGCGTGATTCGACTTGGCTTGGCAGTGGGGTCGGTTGGTTTGACGTCACGGAGTCATCACGCACACATATACCGCCGCTGCCGTAGGTGTTTCCCCTCCACTACGGTAGACTCTTCTGTGCTATCCCTGCCGAGGTGTGCTTAACCGAACGGGCACAATCGTAAGGGCACACGCTACCGAACGGACGAGCGCTAATGCAAAAAAATATGGTGTTGTTTTTCAGATTTTCATGGATATAATTTACAATACTTACATTTAATATTGTCTGGTTTTTATTATCTTGCAATAAAAATGGGATTTTCAAGGAAAACAAAGCATGCAGAGTCAATGGCTAATTTAAGAAATAAAAAATAACTAAAAAGTAAAAAATAAAAAAAAATTAAAAAAGTTAAAAACCCGACTGCTTAAAAAAACATTAAAAAAATTAAATTAATAAAAAAATTAAATTAAAAAGTAAACTAAAATGACAAAAACAAGACTTAATTTATTTATACATGGTATATTAATTATCATAAATAGGATAATAATAAGATGACAATTTAAATTAACTCAATTGGCTGCAGGCGGAGGCCTTAAATATTTTGATGCTCTTCTACCCCAAGCATGTACCGCAATAACTAAAGAAAGTGCTTCAAGCTGGTAACAAAAAGAGGTGGACAACATCAATGCACATTCATGCTTATATAGTGACATTTCAACTTCAGTGTGTTGTGTAAATTATATGTTTCTCTCTTCCGTGTTGGGAATACTATTGGCGTTGTTAATAACCCATCGAATCTAATTAGGGCGAACAGCGATGCACAATATTGAATGTAATGTAATGTTCGAATGTACAAATGTTCGAATGTAATTACATCAAATCATTTGCATCAAAATATTTAAGGCCTCCGCCTGCAGCCAATTGAGTTAATTTAAATTGTCATCTTATTATTATCCTATTTATGATAATTAATATACCATGTATAAATAAATTAAGTTTTGTTTTTGTCATTTTAGTTCTCTTTTTACTTTAATTTTATTAATGTTTTTTTTAAGCAGTCGGGTTTTTTAATTTTTTTAATCTGATGAGTGAATGTATCTGGGCCCTAGTAGCATTTATTGTTGGCATTTTGATGGCTAATTAATTTCCAAGCTGGGGATACTGTGGGCGAAGCAACACTCTGAATATTTATCTAGAGACGCGGTAGCGTCTCGACGCCAAGTACAGGAAAGACACCCTGTATATGTCGACTGTCGCTACCGCTATCATTTACTCGAGAAACGGCTATTCCAACCTAACCTGAAACTTATTTCATTAATATCTCATGACGCCTGCAATATTTTCTAAATTTAAAGGCATTTTTCTTATGTAAACCGCATATAAGCTTTCGAATAAGACCAAATTTCAATAAAATCTGTCCACGCATAACAGAGATCTCATAATATCGTCTCATGGATCTGTCAGAAACGGTAAGATTTTCTTCTCCAGGCCAAAATTTCGTCAACATAATACGTATATGCGTTACACGCACACCTTCAGCCAAAAGAAACTAGTGTATGTTTCGTTTATATGCGTTTTATTATGCGTTACACGCACACCTTCAGCTATTCAGCCAAAAGAAACTAGTGTATGTTTTTCTTCTCCAAGCCAAAATTTCGTCAATAATACGTATACGCGTTACACGCACACCTTCAGCCAAAAGAAACTAACACATGTTTCGTTCGTCAAATGCTATTGCGTTACCTTCACTATGCAATCTACTCCAAATTTTGACAGCTTACAGTCAGGTTATAAACCTGGCGAGTATCAAATAAGGAAAGTTGTCAAAATTTTCTGAAATGTCACGAGTTTTTACACCACAATCCACACAAGACACTGAATTATTGTCTCAATTAACAAGGTAAGTCGCCAAAATTTTTTAATAGAATTTTTATGGGAATTTGTTTTTATACCAGCAAATTATTTTTAATTTAGGGTTTTTATGTAAACCTTATCCCCATAAAAACTTCAAAAAAGTAAAAAAATTACGCCAAGTACATGAAATCAAATAAATCACAAAAAATATAATATAATATAATATATATTAAAAATTATCTGAAGTCATTCTCTATGCAAATTATCTTTGTAAAAAGAAGTGATATCCCCATAAAAAACTTCAAAAAAGTAAAAAAATTACGCCGAGTACACGAAATCAAATAAATCACAAAAAATAGATGATAATATAATATTAAAAATTATCTGAAGTCATTCCCTATGCAAATTATCTTTGTAAAAAGAAGCGATATCCCCATAAAAAACTTTAAAAAAGTAAAAAAATTACGCCAAGTACACGAAATCAAATAAATCACAAAAAATAGAAGATAATTACAAAATAAAAAAAGTTGTGAAATCAAAATGAGCTGCAAGTACATAAAGGTGCTTTCCCGCAGCGTGCAAAGGCGACACTGTGTAACGCAATGTAAGATTCGGTGCTTTCCAACTGCGCTTAATAATATTAAGCAGATATATTTTTATAGAAATAAATATTTCAATACCAATAAATATTTTATTCAAAATACTTGGCGCTGCGAAACCGAAAAAATGTTAATTGTCTTATTAATAGTAAATTAATAATTTACAATAACTCACTTACAATCTAAAATACATAAACATATACATATTAGAAACGCGGTCAGATTTATTCTACATATATTTAATTCTAATATCATACGTAGCTTATGCACACGCACACATACACACATTCACGAATTCACGCACAAGAAAGAAAGAAAAAGATTAATGCAGTTTATAGATATGTATTCAGTTTAACAACACCAATTCGGTGAGCAGCGCCAAGTATTTTGAATAAAATATTTATTGGTATTGAAATATTTATTTCTATAAAAATATATCTGCTTAATATTATTAAGCGCAGTTGGAAAGCACCGAATCTTACATTGCGTTACACAGTGTCGCCTTTGCACGCTGCGGGAATGCACCTTTATGTACTTGCAGCTCATTTTGATTTCACAACTTTTTTTTATTTTGTAATTATCTTCTATTTTTTGTGATTTATTTGATTTCGTGTACTTGGCGTAATTTTTTTACTTTTTTAAAGTTTTTTTATACATCTACGTCTGTTTCTGTTTTTTAAACAAGTGAATGTGTTCGAGATGTCGTGTTGAATTTATAGTTTTCCTTTTCCTGTCTTCGGTAGCAAGTGGATTTAACGGGCGTCTGCGAAGCTTTATGGCAATGGTTAGGTTTATAATTTAGGACGTTGCATTTGGAGGAGATCAACGCTTCTCGTGTGCAAAAGGCACGCTAAAGGCGAAATGAATGGGGAATGTGGAACAGTTTTGGACAGACTTGGCAGTTGATAGACGAAGTTCAGGTAGCATTCAGCAATCGGTCGGAATCCAGGAAGCACTTATTGACAGACTTCGAACAGCCAGTTAGTTCAGTTGGTCTTACTATTAGCAGCACTTAGACTTCAGTCACTTCAAGGATCGTTCACGCTTCAGTCAGCTCAACGAGCAATCGGGCGTGGCGTACACGGTACTAACAGATATATGTGACCAAATCCATATTATTTTCTGATTCCTTCGAATGAACGGTTTACAGATCCTTAGACAGACACTTTTTATGCAATATTTGAAAGCGTAATCAGGGATTGCATCCTTTAACACATTCCGTGCCACGGTGGAAATTCAGATTTCCGCTAGGTCTATACCACAGTTAGGCAAAACGCAATTACAAATTACAGTGCAGCGTTCCCGTCACCCCACCATGCCCTGCGAGGGCAACGCAACTCCAACTGCCAAATCCACGACCGTCAGACGGTGGTGGCTGATTTCTCCTCGATCGCTGTTCGCGAAGACGAATTCACCGGCCAATATATCTGACACCGACCTTAGGCAGCTGCCTAATTTTGCCCATAGGTTCGAGCCGAGCCTGCCTCCACCTAGTATTACAGCCACAGAAAAGAACCATCGCACACTTTACAGAGAATGCATGGAATAGAAAAAGAAGCCTCCAACGCTATTCCCTTTAACCAGAGCTTCACCCAGATTGCACACGCAAGAGAGCGTAGGTGCCTCAGTCGAGCCCGAGCAATACCAAGTAAAGTACAATCCTATCACCTCTGCGTCAGAGCTATCAGAACGTCAGGTCCCCCAACGAAACGTACACTTCCTCTCAAGCTTTCCATCCTACCCGCAGCCTACACCGTCCGCCTTATCACACTCCCAGCACCCAACATCCACGACGACGGGCTGCAACGCCGGGGCGGACGGAGGCGCGCGTTATTACGAGCCATTTCTCTACTGGACCGAACACTGGTTCCGAGCGCGGAACCAGGTAAGTCGGTCCACTCGGCTGCCTGAGAATTATGATATTGCTCTGGTCGCTCGATTCCGAGGACCGAGAGCGTTTTCCATTACATTTACCTGCCGCCGAAACTTGGGCCGGCATTACTGTTAGTTACGTTACCTTTCGCCTGCAAGCGGCTCCCCCGGCTCGAGCGAGAAATCGAGGAGGCATTAAACTATTAGCCGGGCGATTGGTGCACGCGCGCCCGCCTTCGAATCCATCCGGAGGAACTCGGTCTTTCGGTCTTGCCGCGCACGGAGCGAACTTTAATAGTCGGACGCTCGGGCGCGAGGAATCAGCCACGAGGCTCCAGTTAACGAGGCGAGAGAAAGAGGCTAGCCGAGAGAACCGGGACGAAAATATGCTCGTTCGGTTCCGTCCAATTTTCTTCGGCGGGTGGCGCAGGGCGGGGATCCTCGCTGGCGACGAGCCGCGACTACGCTGCTCGATAAATAGAGCCACTTCGAGGCCTGTCGCGAAGTCGAGAGCGAGCGTAGCCGCGGCTGTTTGCCCAGGAACGCGCATCCCCCCGCGCGCCGCTACCGGCGGGAGTCGCTAGCTGGTGTCCCCGTGAATTACGAGCCTCCCAGCGAGAAGCGTATCGGTTATTTCCGGCTGAGCGACAATGTTCAAATCGCGATGCATGGAAGCCACTCCAAGCGGCTCCGGGAATTATTGGCGTGCTTTCCAGCTGGAATCACGCCGCGCAACTAGCCGGCAGACGTTTTCCTTTGGATTGAAGAATGCTGGGCGAGATGCAGCTCTTCTGCGGGGATGATACCTGTCGTTGATCAATGCCGGTTCCGCGGGGGGTGCAGCGAACCTTGCCATTTGGCGAACGACGATTCGATGCGCTCCGTGGTGTTCCTCACGGTTGGCGCGGAGTCGCTTTAACGACCAGGCGGGGTGCAGCTCTTCGCGAGCATCGCTGCCTCGTGTTTCTGTACGGGAAAGGACTGGGTGCAAGCGATAGAGTAATTTTCCAAAACGAGCTCGAAGCACTGTTGCTCTTTCGGCCCACCCTGTCTCCTCCACTTCGCATTCAGAAGCTCGCGGCGCTTATTTTTCAAGTTTCCCCGGGCCCATCGAGTTTCGCAGCATTTTTATTATTCAAGGGTTTATAGATATTTATCTGGCCGCTGTTTTAAATTCGGATTTTAAATTTTAAATGCCGCGGCGCGGCTGGGCTCCAGGTGAATGTTATGGAAGAATTTCCGCGATGAATGCGTTTAATATTGAATGAGATCCCGGCGAACGATTATGAAGTCCCTGTTACAGATTTCTCAAATTTCGGATTTCGATAGCCGAGCCGCGCGCGTCGAATATTCGCGGATAAAGTTCGATGCGCGGGGACCATTTTTTCAACCGGCTGACGTGATTATCCCTGAAATTTTAGGATGCGACAGCTGATCCATTGTAAACTGATTGGAATCTCGTGAAATACTGCAGTTATTAGCTCGTTGTCTGTTTCGATTTTATAAGAAGAATAGTCGATTGACTGCAATTTGGAAATGATAAATTTCAGAAAGAGAGAAAATCGCTGCTCCCTTGTTTAAGGGGTAACACCACTCTAGAGGCAGAAAAAAATACCTAAATTTGACAATTTATTTTGGGAGTATGACAAACGGAATAGAATTTCTTTTCAGAGGGTTTATTTAACACATATTGAAGTACCAAATACAATTTTTTTGATTGTCATTTTCATACAAAATGGCGGCGACAGAGCCCG
Source organism: Andrena fulva (assembly GCA_946251845.1). Classification (NCBI taxonomy): domain Eukaryota; kingdom Metazoa; phylum Arthropoda; class Insecta; order Hymenoptera; family Andrenidae; genus Andrena; species Andrena fulva. Next base: position 49,366,946 of record OX276329.1, on the reverse strand, counting down.
TCGTCGAAACCACTTCTTCCAAACTGGGAGGACGGATTTCTCGGAGACTATTGCATGGATCGATTTGAAATTTTTACAGTAGCTTCACAACAATATTCTCTTTGGAAGTACGTAGCCGTTTTTTGATCGAATGTAAACTTTTTCTTTTATAAAAAATTTAATGCTCATTTTTAGGGCAAAAAATCGATTCATTCCTTAAAAAGTGCACCACGTCCACAAAAATTGATAAAAAAAACTCCTACGTACTTCCAAAGCCAATTGTATATAGATAATATTTTTTTTTTGTATTTTGTTCCACGACTCATACATGCCGAGAAATCCGCCCTCCCGTGGCGGTGTTTTAAAAAAAAACTGTTTTCGACGACGGGCTCTGTCGCCGCCATTTTGTATGAAAATGACAATAAAAAAATTGTTTTTCGTACTTCAATATGTGTTAAATAAACCCTCTGAAAAGAAATTCTATTCCGTTTGTCATACTCCCAAAATAAATTGTTAAATTTAGGTACTTTTTCTGCCTCTAGAGTGGTGTTACCCCTTAAGGGTAATACGGTGGTAAACGTCTTTAAAGTTATTTTTTTTTCTCGGTTATTACTTAAGATATTTAAATGAAAAAAAAACGAAAAAGTAGCTACATACTAACTGTACTTCATATATTTTTCTCTAAATTGTAAATCAATTATTAAGGGTAGGAAAAATAATTTATTTTTTGGGGTGGTTTTTGGAAACAACCCTTTGACTGACAATCTCCAAAAAAATCAAGAATGATGCTCTGTTATCGAACTATTATATATAAGAACCCGAAGATGATCGAGATGGTGGAACATAGTTAAATAATTTAAGGAAGATCATAATATTATAAATATGTGGGGTTTTGTGACGAGTAAAGAGTATTTGTCGCGAGCCTGGGTACGTGTCATTTAAATGCGATTGGAAGAAACGATTGCGGTTCGTTTGGGAGATCGAAGTGTGAAGTTGAAGGTAACTGCGGAACAACGCGCATGCGCTAAATAGAAATATTTCCCAGATATGAATATTTGTATGGAGCTTTATCTTGAATATGCAGTAAAGTGAATATAATTCTCGCGTATATTTCTAATCTTCGAGACAAATTGTTTACATATTCTCAAATAAAAGAATTATAGTGTGACATACATTTTCAAAATTTAAAAAAAATTCAGACCCTTATCTCTTTGTTATTGTATACACCGACTGCAGAAAAAATTCAGGTCGAAAACTTCATTTTTGTCAGAGTTAAAAATTTTTTGTTTTGGCGTAGTAACTAAAAACCTCCTGCTCCGTACGTTGGACCTTCCTCTTCTTGTAATGCCTGTTCTCTTCCTGATTGTGCAGTTCGCATAATTTTTCTTGCATGATTGTATCTTGCTGATGCTTTATCCTCGTACCTGATTAGGTACTCATTTTTTATGACGATGTTGAACAATTTGCATTTGGTTGTTTTTGAACGAATCTAGTATTGTTTTACTCCACCCTTCATCATACTCCTTGACAGCTTCTGCGAATGCAGCTCGAACAAGATATTTTGATGGAAACGATTCTCGCTTTTGATACTCGAATTTTATCACTGTATTAATTCTTACATAATTCAGTTCAGCGAAAATAATAATATTGAAATACGTGCATATTTTCAATTTTTTATTTGTAAAACAACTAGTAGTTCATTTTCACCCGAGTGACTACCCCATCAACATTCAAACACTTGTCTTAAAATACCCCTTCTAACAAAAGATACTTGTAGCCTTTGTTAGATTTTAAAAATCCTTAGCAGAAATAAATCTTTCTGCGGAATTGCAATGGGCTCTAATGAAGCTGCATACAGAAGAACGCGCATAAATTTATTATTAACCGTGATTTTCATTTACTGCAGCTTACGGATTTGCAATGCTTTCTGTACGCCCGAGGCAAATAGTAATCGGATAATGGGCAACAGCCTGTTAGCTATCGTACAAGTGTCCTAATGTACATTGCACCGTAACGATGCGGTCCTGAAACGAATTTATTAGGTCGTAGATCCAAATGCCCGACGCGATGATGTTGAACAATATGCTACATTGCAATTTAATGAAACATGTCCGCGTGTTTAGCAACTTGGGCTGTCATTTGGGTGAATGGCCCCCGGTTTATGCCTCGTAGAAATATTTATAGAGAATTATAGAGTGCGACACGCAATACGGTACGTTTCAAAGGTAATTTCGCTCAGCTCGGAATCTTACGTAGCACTACTGTTGTCCCCATTTATTTTGTAGGATTTATTGCGCTATTATACTGCAGGGACGTTAGAATTCATACTCTTTCAGTAACATAAAGCTGCTCGGCCATTGCTAAATACTAGTTTCTAGACATAGAAGTAAGATTACAGGAATTGTTATACAGTTTAACGCAAGATAATAATAAAATAGGAGAAGAGGAAGAAAATGCATCAATTAGAAAATTCTTTCAAATTTTTCCATCAGAATATTCATCTACAAATCGAACACTTTTTGCAGGTATAGAGTAAACCTTCCACATTTTTAGCCTCCAGGAAATTGCAGAATGCACTACTCAAAAAGTGAAGAAATGTTAACGAAGCTCATTTCCATTTCGAAAGTTTTAGATTCGAAATTTCGTTTGCTTGAATCGACACTTGGAGTAACAAAGTTTTACTGTACTCAGAGTTGGGCATTATGCGAATACATTTTTATTCAAATCATCTCGAATAAGAATTACGATTAAATTTTTGTTCGAATCATCTCGAATAAGAATTGCGATTAAATTATTGTTCGAATGATCTGGAATACGAATTACGATTAAATTTTTCTTCGAATGATCTGGAATAAGAATTACGATTAAATTTTGTTCGAACCATCTCGAATAAGAATTATGATTAAATTTTTGTTCGACTCATCTCGAATAAGAATTACGACTAAATTTTTGTTCGAATCATCTCGAATAAGAATTATGATTAAATTTTTGTTCGAATCATCTCGAATAAGAATTACGATTAAATTTTTGTTCGAATGATCTCGAATAAGAATTACGATTAAATTTTTGTTCGAATGATCTCGAAGAAGAATTAGGATTAAATTTTTGTTCCAATGATCTCGAATAAGAATTACGATTAAATTTTTATTCGAATGATCTGGAATAAGAATTACGATTAAATTTTGTTCGAATCATCTGGAATAAGAATTACTATTAAATTTTTGTTCGAATGATCTGGAATAAATTTTCTTTCGGACAATGCCCAATTCTGACTGCACTTGAAGGGGTAGACAGAAAATCTAGATGTCAAAAGTAACGAAGAAAATGACGTCCATGTCACAAGCCCAGCTACAATGGCTGTCCTCCACACAAATACATATCTGGAAACTTCGCAGATAATCGCATTAGTTAAGCCACAGGAGCCATCCTCTGTTACAGATATCCGTGGACACACAGCAGACACCGCTCTTGCTTTATCTCGACTGGGCTCAAGTGCATACATACATCAAAAATGTACACACACGTTTGTCGTAATGTACGTAGCGGCTGTTTGAATATTCATGTCGAGCAATATGGGAGCCGACGATCGCAAAATAGATAATGCGCCCTAGGCTTTGTTCCAATCCGATAGTTTAAATTGCGTCCGCGGGGCTGGATACATTTTAAATTTGATAATTTTATCGGCCGCTCAATAATCCGAGATATTTATCCGGGACACGTAGCCTCCGTATCGCGGTGTAAATTTTAACGCGTTAAAACTCCCCTCGAAAAACGTTCGATGCACCGAATTTTCCGAACGCAATGTCACTCAAACGTTTGAATTTAGCGTTCACGTTTAATCCTGCGTCGCGACGTTAAAAGGCGAGTCGATTGTGCGATCAGCTTTACGTTCCGATGTACACGCTGCAATATTTTTGTTAACTGCGCAGCTGATTGTTGTCAATTTCGTTATAAATAACAGTCTTTTTAGTTGAGACACTTCTGTCGCTCACGCTTGGTATTTTGCATAAATATTCACTTGATAGAACTGGTTGGAAGAAGATAGAAAAGGGAAAAAATGTGGGAATACTTATTAATTATTATTAGAAGAAAATTAAATTCATTGAACCTTGTTTCTTTACTGATGGACTAAAGTATTAAAACTTAATTTTCTCGGTAACGCTGTTTTATGATACTCCCTCTTTTTCCCTTACCCTTCATATGTGAAACTCTAATTTTTCAGCTACAATTTTGTAAAATTCCTGGTCAAATTGTTTATCTAAAAGAGTGTACACAAATATAATAAATAAAAAAGACGAGTGGAGTTTACTAAATGGAGGGTTGGGTACCTACCTGTGCCAGCTGAGTGTGTCCGTAGAAACTGAATTCTGCTGGTAGAATTCCTATTGGAAAGGTGGGATGAAGTATTCTAACGATATGTATTGGGAAGATGGGTTCAGATTCAAAAGAGCGATAAGAAGTGTATGCAAAGTACATCGTAGTAGTATTCCACGATCTCAGTGCAAGTATAAATATTACCCCTTTTCCCTGTAACTGCTTCACCACATCCTCGAAATCTATTCAATAAATGTCTGAAGCTATCTCCTTATAAATTACGCGATGTATTCAGGAAGTTCAATTCTTACATTGCACAGTGGTCTGGGGTGTGGCTAAATTCAATTTCTCTATTTGAACTTTACAATGTAATTTTCTTTATGAATTGACAACCCTCCAGAGCTTCTAAATCTGCTGCCTTTGGTTTTTCAGATGATTCTTTGATTAGATATAATATTATGAAAACAAACTCACGAAATTTCATGTAAATCTAATTGCTTCAATTACTCGTTATAGAACGTCAAAATACGGGTTTGTATTGCACTGTTATGTAAGCAAGTATATATGTGTCGTAAGTATTTTTTATTCCATGTAAAAAGAGTGTAAATTTATGTCAAGTTAAACATTGAGAAGGCTTATAAAAAAATGTTTAAAAGTGTTCGACGTCAGACTCTTCTTTCATGAATGCTTAGACAATTTATTGTTAACGGTAAATAGTCGAATTATATAATAGAAAATAAATTTGCATTGGAAAAAATCAATGTAAAGATGTTTTTAATTTTGGCTATAAAATTGAATCCGCCATCTTGAATTTGAATTTTTGGTGTCAGGATTTATCAGCGACCTCGAAAACCCTTGATCACCAAGTTTCAGGAAGATCCGATTTTGGGCTACTAAAAGCAGGTCTCCGGACCACTGTGCTGAGATTCGCGGTTCACCTTTCTTCGCGTGTATTACTTTGAAGCATTTAACTCTCCACGCGAATAAAAGGTAGATCGTAGATGTCCCTCCAGCAGTAATCAAGTGGATTAAGGGAACATTTAACCTTCGATATCCATTGAACAGAGAAGCACTAGTATAAATTGTCTTCGTTTTTTCGTTTAAAGAGAGAAGTACAAATTGAATTAAATGTAATTTATAAATTTGTTCCAAGATTCAATGGTGTTTGGTTTAAGCCTGTAAATTATCGATCTGTAAAATACGAAGCGGTATACAATGGGCCACCCACAGGCTAGAATTCGAGGTATATAAATGTAGCCTTTTGATGGAGCTGGTTATTTATTTCAGAAGCACGAAGGTTATTGTATTTTCGAGATAATCAATGGATAATGAGGATCCTCCAGAATTTCATACAGACTGTCAAAAAGGAGTAAAAAAAGTGTTGGAAAAGGTTTTTAGACTTATATAATATATAATATATAATATTTAGTAAATTGAATAATGTTTAATTAATAAAAGTGACATTGAAATTAAATTGGTTTTCGACTTTACTGGTAAAAATTATGTAAAGAGTTAAATAATTTTACAGTTGATTTCCACGCAATTTTCAAATCTTTTTTTGCCATACCTAACATTACGTACTTTTCAAATTTTTCAGACCTGCACATGGCAGGCATCCTCTGCTTATTAAGCGTGTATGTTTTGTATCTATTCTTATCGTCCTAAAAAAATATATTAGCGGCCATCTAACCGTTAGACGGTAAATATTGAATAGTTCTTTGAGTTCGCCAGAACAAGCAGGTGGAAAGGAAGACAATAAGGAACGTGGGGCAAACTAAAACCTGAACTTTCGAACTTCTGTTATATCGGCTTAATCACCCTGCTGTGTACGTTAGTCCTTTTCTCCAGAAACCCTCGGAACAAAGTCCTACAGGATAAAGTTTCGAGTTCGACGTCTTTAGTGATACTTTTCTAAGGAAATACAGGAGAACACTGATTGTTTCAACAATTTAAAATGTATTCTTAAATGCGCGCTTGTTATGTGTGCCTACATACAAGACTGTGTAAATTTAAAGTAGTCAAAGTAGATAAAAAAATTTTAGTAAAATGTATTATCTTGTAAAATCTAACATTAAATAATTAATCTTGAAATGTTTGCGAACAGGATCTATGCTTTGGGACCAGCACTTGGAATGTTAACAAAATTGCTTCAATTTTGAGAAATGCAGCATTTGGATAACTATTCATATTCTAACGCGACGACTGTCAAAATTTTAGATTGAAATGTCGAAACACTGATAAATTGAAAGCTAACAAACTTCGAATGTGATAAATTCGGATTCTATTAAAGAAATATCTTCGCATTGGCATCGCAAATTAGTAACAAAGGATTTAAAAATTCGACTTCAAATACAACTGATTGAATGATTAATCGAAAATCGCGCGATCAAAGGCAGCGGCATGAAGAAAAAGAGACCGATAGCGGATGGAATCGGAAAATTTTGATTTTCAGATATTACATAATAATTTACAGATAAACGAGTTTAATGATCGAACGTTTCTGTTCAAAGAATTTATTCCTTTGAACCAGTGAACTGAAATTAGAGTACGCTTGCCAGCGACTTTTCTCTCTGCCTGATGATAATCGTACAATAAATGTGGAGCAGGATGAATCGGAACGTGAACACGTGGAGTTTCGAACGGCTTTCATTCCAGCTTCAAAGACCTCGTTTCATTTTTAACTTCCACCAAATCTTTCAATCGCTAACCAATTGGACCCCCCAAAAACGAGTAAAGAGAGTACTTCAAACAGTGATCAGAGAATATTTTTCTAGATTATTTCGTTCAGTTTTCTGGTTCAACGTGGCATATTCTCGAAAAAATATAGCTTTATGTTAACAATGTAGTGCTGTTAGAAAAAGTATACTACTAAATTCCCATATTATTATTATAAACGGGAATCCCCATAGTACCCATACAAAAATTATTATATAAACAGTAAAACTTACCGAATCTGAGACTTAATAAACTAATTATCGACATGTAAATAAATCAGATCCGGAATAAGTTCGGAAGATTAACACATGTTTCCCATTACAAACTTTCAAAAATCTCTTTCTCTATTACCGTACGTCAAATAACAATCTAATAAATAATTATTTTATTCAAAATAAAAATTCTCTTATGCAGATTCCAGCAGCTTGAGAACTGCTCAGCATCCACAACTATATAAATATTTTAAAAAATGCGCATCTAATTTCTAGCACAAATAGTGTAATTGATAAACGAGCCCAAAGAAGCAACCCAGAAAGTTGCAGAAATTCCTCACGGTGGTCGGTCTGCTAATTCGTTTAATAATTAGTCGCACACATCGACGTGTCTGACAATGTCTCCATTTCGTCAGCGTTGGGCGTCTCATTACGCTCTTATTCCGGCGATGGGAAAGGAACAAAGAGCAGAATCGGGGAGGTGGCGCGAGATACTCAAGATTTGAGCCGAGGTGCTGATGTCGGTGCGCTCAGATTTATCGGTTTCCTGAATCATGGCGACGTGGCTGTCGGAGGCAGTCTAATTGATTTTTCTGTCCTCTACTCCCGCGCCGTTCAGAATTTTATAGCCCGGGCGCGAAGCTTTTCGGTCGGCACGCCTCCCAGGAATACTGTGTAACCCTCCCGGGGCCCGTCTTCCTCGTTGCCAAAGAAATTTAACCAACCGTCTGCAGACACTTGCTCCCGGTGAGATATCGGAACTTACTGTAACGAATCGTTGCTTCGACTCCTCGAACGGGAATTTCTGCTTCTCACCCGAAGAAACGAAAAACAAACGCCGGACTGGCTCGTAATCGATACGAACTACCTACAGTTTATCACCTCTCTGCGGAAGCTAATCGCAAAATTAGACACCTTTTATTAATCTTAATGTCTCCTTGGAGGTAAAAATTACAGAAATTAGGTATCTAGTATTATTTATTTCTAAGTAAATTAGACTGGAAATATTCAAGTGATTTCGATTGTTTAAAGAAGCATAAACAGGGGTTTAAGGAAGATTTGACGAATAGCGTGTTATAGTAATAATCACACACTTAATTCGCTTACTTTATCTCTAGGTGTTCCTCTAGGAAGGATATCTCCCGCACCTGTCACCACGGTGTCTGTTCTTCATCCACACTGTTCATACGATTTTTATCTACAAGGAGCCGATGATTCTATGAACCCTGGTCTTCATCCGTCAAATTATTTCAAGAGGACTCCAGCGGTGCCTCTTTATTTAGATGTGCACCAACTCCATGTGTATCGTCTCTCCTACCTTCGAGCCTAAGACTTCCCAGTATGATAAAGTTGTACGATCATTTGGCTTATTATAAAATTCGTTGGAAACTTAGGTGCTCTGGCTCGTGGCAGACAGATGGTACACGCTATTTTGTAAAACTACCCCATTTCGTGATTTAAATTTCTCACGAATCTTCAAGCACAGTGATTGCTAAGACTCTGTAAATTTCGTCCCTTTTTCGACGCTGTTTCCATCCGTACTTACGTGCAGACCAGCGTCACAGGTTCCGTGGAAATTAAACGCGAGCGTCTGCAGAGGTGGTGGGACATGTCACGGGACCAGATACGGTCGAGTGATACAGCATCGATTCAACGCAGTCTTTTCAGAACGCAATTGAAAAAAAAAAAAAGGAAAATGGGGCGGCCCGTCCGAACGACGTGTGTCGAAATGACGCTGCGTCGACGTTGAGCCAGAGCTGGCTGCTACCGGAAACGCACCGTCGAGAGCTACACGTAGCAATTCTGACGGCACGTGACAGTGAATGCCTCTGTGCACGCGCGGGAGTTGTGTCAACAAAGGGAAAACCTGTCTTCAATCGTTGCCACCGAAATGGTAAATTGATACCCTTTCACCAACGAAAGACAATTGGAGGCTTTGCAACTGCTCTCATTTTTCCAAAAAACCGGTCACGGCTGTATCTCCATTATCCTCGCGTACAGCAGATAAACCAGCGTAAACCTCTTCCCTTTCATAAACACATCTGCGCGAGCCTGCTAAATATTCCGGCCTTCATCCGTGATTGTGGAAGATAACTTTTGCGACCCCTGTGCGCGCAAAATTAAATGTCACTTGCTTCTTTAAGGATAACCCTAAAACACAGTCTTTGCTTTCGTACCGGGACTACTGAAGAACTCATCCCTCCACCAAACGCGCAAACACAAGCGGCAACAATCGCCGCTGAAGCACCTCCAGCAGCGGAACACCACTGGTCCCGTCAGCCTCTGATTCCGCTGGAAAGGCCGTCATCCGATCTCTAAAGTTCATAATTCTGATGAATGAAACTTCCCTGTGAACTTAATCCTTTCTGCCCAATAAGGCGTAGCCCAATTCCTGCGCGTTCGTGTGCACTTCAATCGATTAATCCGGCCGAAGTGGGGCCGAGTCCCCCTTTTACCCGGGCGGCTTATCACTGGTTATCGCTTAGTTTTCGTTAGGCTAATGTGTCTCTTGGAATCTCTGGAATTAGCGTATATAAGCTGAGGCACGTATAGCCCGTCGTCAACGCGGCAGCTCCGGCCCCGATGGGGCCGGAGATATATGTGCCCGCATGCATGAGCTTTTGACGCGCATCGGTGTAAGCAGCAGCCCTGATAGGTAATCGATTTTCATTAATGGACGTCGCTCGCGTAACACAAAATTTCAACGGACACAGTCTCGACCTCGGCCTCGGTTCAAGGGAAAGAGACGGGGCAGGTTCTGTCGCAGCGTGTGTCCTCGTTTAAGTCGATGGTGCATCACCGCTCTACAGGGTGTCCAGCTTTATCGTGCGAAAGGCTTCCTCTGCTTCCAAGGCTGATCAAGCATGTCTGCTGTAGATTCTATTTTGTTTGGAGATTTTGACAAGGTGTTTGGAACACTAGTGTTCGCTGTAAGCGGTACTTTTCGGGGAGTATTCCTCATTGACAGTGATGTTTAAAGTGTGTTCAGTAGCTTATGATGCGAGGGGATTACGAGTTAAGGTGGTTCGGGATAGATATTCGAAAAGATTATCGTTATTTTTAGTATGTATACAGAATTAGAAAGGAGAATGGTAGAAATTGGTCAATTTTCGACCTGACTGGCAACGAAAGTCTTTTACAGGAGATGTTTCTGCAGGTCTTAAGGGGGTATACCTAGTCAGGCGGCCGAAAAGAGACGAATTTTTGTGAATTTTTTTTTAACAAGTGGAAGCATATATACAATTTGCAGAACTTTTTGCATTTAAAAGAGCAACGTTTAAAGAACAGTTGGTAATTTTTTCGTTGAAAAATATTTACGTTTGTAATAATGTAACAGCTGGCATCCAAGAAGCCTTTCTAAAAATTTAGTTTTGCGGTGAGCACTGCCATTCGGAACCAGATTATCTAAAATGAAAAAACAAAAAAGATTTCGTTAGTATATTAATGTATCCTCTGATTAACGGAGCGAATTTCTGAAATATTAATTTAAAATAAAATGGCGGCTATTTAAAGTTGAAATCCTGATTTTTTCTTGAGAGGGTAGGTAAGTGAGGAAAGAGAAATGCAACTCGATTCTCCACGCTGGTGTACTCGATCATTATGACAATATACAATAAAACATTAACTCAAACGGTGTTTCTTAACATTATTATTATTTATCTGGAAAATATTGTCTCTTATTGGGGATATTTTTACTAACGGAGTATTATTAACGACGACATTCCGAACTTTACGCTTATTTTTCATAACTTTCTCATCATTTCCAGGGTAAACAATTCTGCATTTCGGATTCCTCAAGATCCGTAAAAAACTATCATTACCTGCCAGGTCCAAAATTGAACAATTTCTACCATTCTTCCTTTGCAATGGCACTACTTTTGTCTGAAATCCTTGTTGAGAGCAGAGATGGGCAAAATTTGTATTTGAATAAAATTTCGAATAACGATTGAAAGTTAAAAGAATTATTCGTCATGTGTCGAATAAAGTTAACTCGGGTTAACGACCGAATGACGAATTTTATCTAAATAAAAATTTTGCCCATCTCTGGTTCGAAGTAAAGTGTGATTAATACCTTACGATAAGAATGACATTGTTAAAAAATCTCATGGATATAAAACTCGTAGGGCAGAAGTGGGATGAAAGGGACATTTTGCTTTAGGGCCAAATAGTAAAAAAACTAAATAAACATTCGAGTTCTAATTAGTAACATTAAGAAGGTCAGTTATCTGACTATAACATTACCCGGTCATATTAAACTTCCTTCTATATTTACATATCTTACTTTTCGCTTTTTAAAAAAGTCCATTTTGTCCCTTTCATAAATTGTCTATATTGAATGGGACATGGGTGTTCACCTCTTATTATTCTTGAATAAATATCAGTCCAAATGCAATAATAAATAAATCAGTCCTTGGTAACAGCCCTCGGCAAAACGTTTAAAAAAAACACCCAAAATTTTACTTCGAAGCGCGAAAAAAATTCAACCATGTATCACCGCCATCTTTGAAATGGCAGCGGCATATACGTCTTTGAGCATGCATTAGTGTTGCTACAAAATAAAACTACATTCGTCGCAAGAAGATAATTGCAATGTCCCTTCCACCCCACCACACCCCTAAATTATAATAAAATTCCTGTTACAAAATTTTACTTTCCTTTCTATTTCTCAAATCAATGCAACCTGTTCAACACCGCTGCGTATTCCGCGGATAATTTAATGCCAATTTCATAGAACGTCGCAGCATCCTCGTTACTTCGAAGCGTGCCACGCCGCGTGAAACAATTCCCACCCGTTCTCGAGTGGCCGCCTGAAAAATGACCGCTCCGATTTCGCCGAACAACGACAGCTGCTCCCCGTCCTTCTTTCGACGATCATTTCCCTACCCCCGCGGCTGCATGGTTCTTTCCTCCCCCGAGGACGCAGCGGGAGGCGTTTCTTCGTTTGCATGCTAACGCGGATTTAATTGAAAAGGAAAGCCGGTAATTACGTTTGACAAGCCGCGCGCGGGGCAATCGCGCGAGCCGTACAGGGCGTTCCCAAGCATTCGCCGGCGATTTTTACGATCTCCGAACGCGGCGTACAGTTTTCAGACCCGGGCAACGGCGTTCTTTCTACAAATTAAAAGCTCGCCCCCATTTATTGCGCGCGTGCGGCGCGCACGGGCGGCCGCGAGTTTATTCGTCCAGCTGCGTAGAAATTGAAACGTGTTGCAAGAGTTGGTAACCATGGTTTAGGATCCAATACGAACCCTATATTGCCCTATCGATTTCCACCCCCGTGCACGTCTAATTTATTATACTCGACACGCAACAATGAACCGGCACCGTTAACTTTACGCATAACGGGTATTAGTGTCGTTTACTCCCGCGGAACTGATCGAATTTTCGCTACGCGCGTCACAACTTTCTCCCCGGGAGATAAACTGTCACGGCCATAATCGATACGACGTCGAAACAATGGTAGATTGTATTAGGTCGCCGGGGTAATTCTGCGTTGCGTCCTGCTACGTTAACACTTCTTCAGTGACGCAAGGTTGTGAAAAATGACGCTTCAAGTTTTTTACAAAGCGACGTCGAGCTTGCTTTACTCGCAGAGTAAACATTTGGGAAACCTTGGGCAATATTTCCGATGCCCTTCGGAAAATATTGGACGTGAAAGCACACCTAAAGTTGTGCGAGATGCAATTTCCTCGGCGTGGAAACACACCGACGCTAATCAATGTTTAAACTTACTGCCAATTAAAGAGGAAGTCCCAAATTGGGGCCGAGTTATGGAGAAACCTATCAATCCTCAAAGTGACAAAGAATTAGTTGGACACAGTATACGGATCCCATAATTGTGTGATCTTTATTTTGCAAAAAATTACCAAACCATGGAACAAGTGTTATATTATGCAATTGTTAACCCTTCGTTGACACGCATCTTTTTCCAATCAACTTTGATATACTGGGTGGCTCACACCCGGAGGAATTTTTGAACGGCTGCCATTCTCATCTAAAGAATGCAATCGTTACGAAAAACAGCATGAGTCAATTTCAAGGTCTCTAGAATGTATTCCTATAGTTTTTTAATTGAAATTTTATCACAGTTTTTGTAAAAAAATTCTGGATTACCATATGTCGAGAAAAAACGAGGAAAATCTTTGAAAAATTGTAACTTTTACCAATTTCAATATTAGAAGCTAAAAATTTACAAAGTTGTTGCTCAGATATGATATTTTAAGAAGAAAAATAGTTTGTAAGTCGGCTTTGGAAAAAAGGAATTTATTTTGCATATGGAATGTAAGCTATTTCGGTAATTGAAAAAATAGAGGTATTCCACGAATATGTGTCAAAATCTGCTTATGGGTGGCTCACACCCAGAGTGTCAACGAAGGGTTAAAATTACCAAACCATAGTTGCATGTTAGGCTTAAAAAGCAAAAACTATAGAAAATTTAAAATAATATTAATTATACTACTCACTATTAAATAAACAATTGAAAACGTTGTAAAACTATAACAAGCAATAACATATACCCAATAGAAATAAAGCTACTTTTCTTTAACAATTAAAATATTGAAACTAAATTTATTCAATTGAGAACCCTTCAGCAAGAGGAGTGCACCCCTATTTTTGACAGTTTTTGAGTAACGATGTGCAACAAAAGTAAAAAAAAATCTACATCGTTTGGCGCACGTTTGATGCAAATCCGATAACAAATGAGCGATTTATAAAATAAATAAAAATAAAACTATTAATATTAATATTTTCTCCTCAGAAATAGAAATAAAAGCTTATCAACACAATAACTACTACTTATTGTGTAAAAATATATATATTTTCTAATGTTAAGTAAAAGCAATAATTTTATAAACAATTGTTTCTAAAGCTGCATCCCTCGTGTGTGCAATGCCCTCAATTTCAGATCATCGAGGGTTGCTAGCTTCCTGCATAACGTGGCCCAATTGTCGCACAAGCTCCCCTCATTCATTCTGCACACACAAGAGTTGCATAAACTCGTGACTTCTAAACAAATGCAGAGTCTTTTCACAGAATAACGAGCCGCAGAGATGTACCGTGTCCAACCAACGTACGCGCGTTTCCGCGTCGGGCTCTTTTCAATATCGACAGAAACGTTTCCACGTTTGTCGGTCCGTTTCGATTCGTAGCCAATTCCGGAACACTTTTCTGGCAACAAGCAGAATTATCCGAGCCCCCGGAATTTTTCTTCCGCCGCAGGGTGGACCGCCGGATAATCCCGAGGGCAGACCAAACTTGATTGGCCTGTTTTTCCCGCTCGCGATTTTGCTTATCCGCGCGGATGTAACAAAAGATGATATTGCTGTGGGCCGTCTAATGGGATCTTCGAAAAGGCGAGGATCCAAGCAGCCCCGACCAATTATTCGCGACATTTATAAAGTCGGCCGAGATCCAATTACACGGGCGGCGATGCGCGCATCTTTAGGAAACACTTAAAGTGGATGTAGCTGGCCTGGGGAAGGCTTGAGTCCGGGCTGCGCGCACTTCAGCTGCCATTTAAATTGGACTTTCCAGGCGGATCGACGTGTTTGCTCGCTCTGTCTGTTCGCGTGATTTTCCAAAGGGGCATTGGGAATAATGGCGGCCAATGATACATGCCAAAGTATTTGCTTGCGACGGCGTGATTCGATGAATGAACTGTGGCGCTTCGCGTGAATGACAAGCGCGTGGGAACGAGTGCAGGTTTGGGCTTACAGACACGCGACGCAAGAGACAATTTCCGCGAAATTTTAGCGAGTCCGGATTAATCTCTGCGCCACCGGCAACGCTTTGTCAGCGCACGGTTCTGGGGTAACGAAATACATAAGTAAAAGTGAAGGAGTTTATATTGGACATTCTGACTACAGTTACGTAGTCTGTTGTACAAGGAACTTAATAAAAATTCCGCAATCCAGGCAAAGCTTGCAGGGTGACTTGAGGCAGCGAGGGAATTTAATGTACATAGATTCGACTCTAGTTGATGTTTAATTAAAGTTAGGAAATCATTGGTATTTCTGTATAAGGGAGGAAAAGGTAAATAGCGTAGTAATAAGTGATTATTTTGGTTATAGGTTCTTCAAACGTCTCACCTCTGACAGCTGTGAAGCCTTTTCAAAATCCCCGCGTCAACGAGAGATGTTTTATTGAACGATAACTGTAGAAAGCACGCTAATGCTTCGAGTGTTGCAGTTCTCAAGTTGCATAAGCCCCCAAGCCGTTTCTGATACCCCAAACATAACGATACTAACAAGACATAATACCAGATCCGATCTGCCCCAGTTCACGTTTAACTAGGATGACAGAAACTAAGCCATAAGCCAGTCGAAATGATCCAAACCTGACCAAATCGTCTTAATACAGCCCTAACCCAGTTTAAGCGAAACTTAATTGATCCAACCCATCAAGAAACTTCTCATAGCAGCCTGCTGAGTACCGTAGCGCGCCAGTTTTTCAGCTTCTCCATTCCCCGCTACCTAAACCTGCCATTTCTTTAGTTAACCAGCCCCCATGCGCCTGTTAATCAACCTCCTGAAGTCCTCTATTTCTTGCACGCCCCAGGTAATTATGTCTTTCGACGAGTGTTGGTTAATTGCTTCGCGATGTCGAACAGTTTAGGCTGCAGTGGAACAGAAGCATATGTGTGGCGTGGCTGCACTATTGCAGCAGGAAGCGCACATTAATTGCATAGAGAAACTGTGATTAACATCGAGAAAGTATCAATGGTAACGGTAATAATTCCCAGGATACCGTATAATTTAAAAGATATATCAAGATGTAGCGAAATATAGTATGTATATGGGTGTCCAGAGTAGGGCTGTAATGAATATTCGAATAATGTAAGTATACCAGAGAATTCGAATTCGAGATTCGAGATTCGAATATTTGGATACCAGAGAATTCGAATTTGAGCTTCGAATATTCGAATACCAGAGAATTTGAATTTGAGATTCGAATATTTGAATACCAGGGAATTCAAATTTCAGATTCGAATATTCGAATTTTCGAATACCAGAGAATTCGAATTGGAGACTCGAATATCCGAATATTCGAATACCAGAGAATTCGAATTGGAGATTCGAATATTTGAATACCAGGGAATTCAAATTTCAGATTCGAATATTCGAATTTTCGAATACCAGAGAATTCGAATTGGAGATTCGAATATCCGAATATTCGAATACCAGAGAATTCGAATTGGAGATTCGAATATTCGAATACCAGAGAATTCGAATTGGAGATTTGAATACCAGAGAATTCGAAATTGAGATTCGAATATTCGAATACCAGAGAATTCGAATTGGAGATTCGAATATTCGTATATTCGAATACCAGAGAATTCGAATTGGAGATTCGAATTGGGGATTTGAATACCAAAGAATTCGAATTGGAGATTCGAATATTCGAATATTCGAATACCAGAGAATTCAAATTGGAGATTCGAATACCAAAGAATTCGAATTGGAGATTCGAATACCAGAGAATTCGAAATTGAGATCGAATATTCGAATACTCCTAATTATTCGAATATTCGAATAAACAGGATTATTCGAATATTCGAATAAACAGGATTATTCGAATATTCGAATAATCAGGATTATTCGAGGAAATTATTCGTATTCGAAATTATTCGAATTATTTAAATGTTCCAAGAAATTATTCGTCTTCGAAATTATTCGAATTATTCGAATATTCGAAGAAATTATTCATATTCAAAATTATCCGAATTATTCGAATAATTACAGCTCTACTCCAGAGCACGAAGAAGCAGCGAAGTATGTATTTATAACAGAGCAAGGGGAAAGGGTCAGTGCATAGTCAGACACCCCTTGAAATCACTGCTATAACTATGTTCCCGTCTCTGTCTCATTTTAAACACCCTTTAAACAAAATGCTCGTTAAAAGCGATATACAAATCTATCCAAAATTTCACAGAAAATATTTCAAATACCCCTCCACGTTCCCCTAGAATTAGAAGAAGCATAAATTCCACGTCCTTGGTGCGTTCACGCTAAACACGCTGGTATATTCTTTAATGTATTCGAGCGTCCACAAAAGTGTCACTGCCCCTTCAAATTTCCGGCGTTTCAGGCTGTTAGGTTAATTAGGCCTGCCAGTACAAGCTTCATCAGCGGCGCTGGCCGCGCCGCGTCGCGAATTCGAGCCATTGCGTGGAAACGCGTCAAGTTTTAATTTAAAATGCGCCCATACCGCGGAAATTCTGGGCCATCTGAATTCATATCTTCCCCCTTTGCTGTTCACCCGCCGTCGCTGTTCCTCTCCTTTTCAAGTTCCCACCAGCGCGCCGGCCCGAAGTAAAACATTGCTGTTCCCAGGAATGATAACCCTTTATGCCCGCCGAAACAATTGGCTCGCCGCTGGCGTTTACGATGCAACGGGGAAACAGTGGCACACATCGACGCCGTCGCGGTGTCATCGGCGAATTTCCACCGCGGTGACATTTTCGTCCGCGACGCATCTTACGTGCCACATTGTGGCACGTAAACGCGGTACCTTCGCAACGCTACTACTCTAATTAGAGCGGATTCCTTTTCCTTGCACAGCTGCCTTACACAACGCTGCCGCTCGATGCTTCAAAACGCTGCAGCGCGGCGCGCGGTTATTAAATTTAATAGCACAATTATACAACTGCGAATGATTTCACCCTATGTTTGCTTTGAATTAAAACTTACAAAGGAGAATCGTTTGTCGCGCCGACGCTTTTAAATTGCGATGGAATTCGTTACAAAGTTTCGCGGGGATTCGTTATGCGACAATTTTCAATATCCAACCGGCCGGGCTCGTTTTATGCTCTTTTTCTTTAATGACTTTAATCGTTAATTGCGCCCCGCTTTTTGTCCGCGATTACTCCTTGCGCAGCGGCGACAATGGCGGTTACGGCCGCGTACGTGACCGTTTGTGGGAATATTTCTGTTAATGTTAAGCGGCTTTCAGAGCGATATCAATTCGAATTCCGCGAGTGGCGCTGCTGGTTATTCGTCACTTCTGTTGAACATTGAAATATGTATTTGAGGGAAGGTCAGCATTCCCACGAGTTCTCTAGGGACACGTTTTCGTAGGTACTTTCTCTCATTTTCCGCAGAATATTTTAATGACTATCATTTTAAATAAATTACAAAATGTGGCTAAAACTACTTAGAAAATAAGAATTCCTTGTAGATGAACCTTACCGAGTATGGAGATCGCCTTATTTCGGATAATATTAGTATTCTGCCAGATTACCATTTTTACCAAAAATATAAATATGCATCCACGTCTAGAGAGAAAGCGTAACGGGACACCCCTAATCGAGGGCACACACAAAATGCTTGCCGTTCTGAATTTATTGCCTTCTTAGAAGATTTCATTTTGCAGCCATGATTAATGAAAACATATCTTAAACATCTTCAGAAATTTGAGCCAGCAGTAAATCCTCGTATTGGATCCCCTGATCGCGAAATAAAAGTTATAAACCAATTCCTTGCCAATTAGATAAGGTCCTAAGGCAATCTCTGGATGCAGCTAAGTCCTTGATCTGTTCAGTTTGAAGCGACTCCTTGCCCCAGCTGCGTAAAGCCAATACGCCAGTAGAACGAACTCCGTTGTAGATAGTTTGGAGGGTATTTAGGGGGTAGAATTTAAACTGAAAGAGGATAAGGAGGAAAAGAATCGGCGGAGTAGATTGCACCGCCTCTCCACTCGCATTCTTCCACCCTCGACGTGGAGATAGCGCGAAGAAACGGTGTTGGGTCGTTAAGGTAAAACAAACGTGAATATTCACAAAAATAGTGCGGTACAGTTGCCACTTAAGTTAGAGATAAGCAATCGGAAGCTGGTTCGTATCAATAAATATTTAGGAAATCGTTTTCTGATTGCACGAAAGGCTATTTCTAATCCTTGTTTAAGATGGTTTTAGCGTATTCTTATGGCAAATCGATTTGGAAATGCAAATTAAAAAACTGGTGGCGAGAAAGAGTCTTATGCTGTTCAAATTCGAGAGTTCGCGTAATCAGTCATGTTCGAAAAATTAACAGTGTGTAAGATATAGCATTCTGTTTATTATTAGGGGTGACTCCACCCTGAAGTCATTAAAAAAAGGCAAAGTTAGAGATTTTTTTGTTCGTATAAATAAAAATGTAGGGCTTGGATTTATTTATATAGTTATAAAGCATTCTTTATTTTGCTAGAAAATATTTTTTTATGAAAAATTGTGCAAAATGGCAGCGAACAAAAAAAACTGGCCCACATTCCCTGAGAGGGAAATACAAACAGGAATATATTATCTTTGACCTAGCCTAGGATTTTTTGAATATTTCAATTATTCAATTTTTTACAAGCATTTCAGTGCAAATTTTTATGTAAAAAATTAAAGTCAATTCAAACTGCTATTATTTCCAAAATAATTCGAATTTTGAGAAAATCCTACGCTCAGTCAAAGATAATATATTCCTGTTTATATATCTTTTTTGTATATGTTTCTCATATGATCCAGTCATTCCCGGGAGTGTGGACCAGTTTTTGCAGTGCTCCGGGAAGCCATTTTGTTAAATTTTTCAAAAAAAAAATTTTTTCCACCAAAATAAAGATTGCTTTAAAACTATATAAAAAATCCAAGCCCTATATTTTTATTATTCGAACAGAAAAATCCCTAACTTTCTCTTTTGTTAGTGGCTCCAGGGTGGGATCCGCCCTTAAATTCTGGAAAACAAAATGGCAAATTATACCGAGTGTCCCATTACTGATGGTACAACCGAGAAGGGAGTAACTCTACATGAAGAAATAAGTCAAAAATATAAAACAAATATCCATTTGAGGCTTTCTTTTCGAGAAAATCAACAAACAGCATTAATATCATACGCAACGTTGATTGCTTAGTAACATTAAATGCTATTATCCACCCCTGCCCGCTTGGAGTGCATTCATAAATGAAACTAAAAAATAAAGCCTCGAATGAATAAAATTTAAAATGTATTTTATATTTTCCACTTATCCTGCAGAATCAACCCTTTCTCTGTTCCACCATCGGCACTAGCGCGCCCTGTATTCAACACCGATAATATTGTTATGGATCTAATACAATCATACCGCACGTTGACAAGGAACCTAAATTAACCTGTCACCGTATGCATGACTGAATCCGGATCAACAGTTGCTGATTGTTTAGGAGACAACTATGCGCAAGCATATTGACAGAGAGTTGCTCCCGTGTCATCAGACCACCCGCTTGCGCTCCACAATAGATTACAACACTAGCTAAAGTGCGCAATTCATTTTCCTAATGAAACTCCGAGACCGTACAAACGCACGCACACCCTCGCGATGGCAATTTGTCTCATACGTTCCCGTTGCTGCCAAGAGAGCCTAAAGGTGGAATCTGACGGCACGTGGATCGGCGAGCCGGCTCGGCTCGCCCAGGCTCGCCCAGGCTCGCGAATTGGCGATCCATGACGTTCTCACGGCGAGTCGGCTCGGCTCGCCCAGGCTCGCCTAGGCTCGGCCCGGCTCGCGTGTTGGCGAGCCATGAGCGTTCTCACGGCACATGGATCGGCGAGTCGGCTCGGCTCGCCCAGGCTCGCCCGGGCTCGCGAATCAGCTATCCATGAGCGTTCTCACAGCACGCGACTCGGCGAGCATGAGCGTTCTCACGGCGCGTGGATCGGCTCGGCTCGCCCAAGCTCGCCCAGGCTCGCGAGTCGGCGAGCCATGAGTGTTCTCACGGCACGTGGATCGGCGAGTCGGCTCGGCTCGCCCAGGCTCGCCCGGGCTCGCGAATCAGCTATCCATGAGCGTTCTCACGGCACGTGGATCGGCGAGTCAGCTCGGCTCGCCTAGGCTCGGCCAGGCTCGCGATTCGGCGAGCCATGTGCGTTCTCACGGCGCGTGGGCTCGGCGAGTCTCGTGCCAAGCTCGCCGATCCACGGTCCGTCAGATTCCACCTTAAGACACATGAATCTCGCACGCAACATTTTGTGCTTCGGTACCTTTTTCCAATTTAAATCCCATTATACAGAGCCCTCCGAAGGATCTAAATCCTCATCCGCAGTGGCCTAGTGGCGCACGCTATAAAGAAGTAACTCAATTATCGTCGCACAACAATCCCAACCCCGCGCGATTCTACCAGAGACGTTGCAGCGACCCCCGCAGTTCCGGAGATCCTTAAAATGATAATCGCGGCGAGGATCATTTCGCATAATGCGTCAAGAGGAACCGGGGCCCCGACGCCGGCTAGTCTCCCACTTGGCAAGCAACGTCGCGCGCCCCGGCCAGCCGGGGTACGCGCGGAAGTGTCTCGCATTCAGCGAGGAGTAACTCTCAGATCGGTTCGAGCGGGCTGGATAGCTCGACGGCGAAAAAAAGTATTTCCGCCGTCCCGGGGCAGAAACTTTTGATTGATGACTCCATGGAGAATCGGGATTACTATTTATGCGCGGGAAAGTTAGAATATCGTCGGAGGGGACGTATTGGCGGGAGCGGAGCGCGTCTATGGATCCTCATTTCCCGCGAACGGGAGTGGCATTATTCCCCGAGATGCTTCTCATTGTTACTGGCAAAATGCCTGGCGCAAGTAACGCTCGAACATCAACGGTCCCGTAGATCCTGTTTCCCACCGATGCATCGCTCCTCCCATTAATATTATCGTGATTGTTACTGCGCGGAACACAGACGGCCATTCCTCCCGAGGCATTTCTTTAAAATACGTCCGCTTGTCCCCTGAACCGTGAAACGAAGGGAGCGAGTTTTCTTGTCATTCGACGCGGCCCTCGTAGCCGGCAAAACTGGGTTAACTCGGCTCGGAGGTTTAACGATTATGCTTAGTTAGGAAACGGGAAGGCATTGCGTGTTGTTCGCGTCCTGTTGTGCTTCTTTGTTTCGGCTTGAATCATATATCAGGTTACGTGATAGTTACAGCATCGCTTTTAAATACGTCTTCGAAGGACTTTCGGTTTGAATGCAGGAAATGTTTATTTACCCTTGGGGGTCGTCCTTAAATTACGTTAGACTTTTTTTCGGAGGAGGTCGCGAGTTTCTTACGTTTTCTCGTCTTCAGGTATTTTCAATATGAGTAGCCTGTGGACGATATCCAATTAGGGATGATCGTTACTTTTATAGCGTAAGAGAAAAATACTTCTTAACTGTTTGAGGGCAAATTATATTATGAACAAAATAGCAAATATTAAACAAAATCTTAGACACCAATAAATTTACAATAAAGAATAACTAAATATAAAACATTGATAACCCACTTCATTCTTCCCATAAATTACAAATTCGCGCGCAAACCAGTCATACAGACATACTAACAGAAAATCCTGCAAGCCTATTGGGAAACCAAGAATTTCGATACGCCAACTAGTGACAAAAAGTTGAACTACTCAGAGTAGGCTGAAATCCGTCGAAGTCCATATGATTATCAGTGTTTATATAGATATGTTGTGAAAAACGAGTGTTTTTAAATTTTTTTGAACACTAAATTTTTACTTATTCGATTAATAAATACTTATTCGGAATGTTTGGTGGGATCCAGCCTACTGTCAATAGTTTGCCAACTTACCACCGCAGCGCTGAAATCTCAGTCACGCCTCCGCTGGGTTTCCCAATAAAACGATACTTCATCGCACACACGTTAAACAATTTTGTTTTAAATTTTGAAAAAAATGCCACGTAGAAGATCGCAGAAGGCACAGAAAATTTACCCCTATTATAGAATCAGTTGGTGATTGGACCCAAAATCCATGGAGAAGCCACGAAGTTTAAGTTCATATAATTCTAATTGTTATTACAATTTAAATTTTATTAATATAATTAATATGTAAATTTACTCGAGAATTCAGAAATGATTCTAAAAATAATAAATACATGTTCTATCGTTAATATCCCAGAAGAATAATTTTAGTTTCCTGAAACTGAGTTACATGAATTATTTAAACCTTCAAAAGAATTTTAATAAATAAAAAAATGCAATGCGACAAATATTGCGTAAGGAAGGAGGGAAGGGGTTGGAATATAATATCTTACGAATTCTTATACTGTGGGAGGGAAGGGGTAGGAAACTGCTAAAATTACCCTTACGTAATTTAAGGTCGGTCCCTTGTTCTTGGAGGTTCGTGTATTGTGTACTAATTTGCTAGAAAAGCTGTTGAACTTCTTGAGACTACTTTACCCTTGCGATTTTCAAGAGCAAACCTGAAGGAGCTCGAAACTTTCCCTTCTTCCTCAGTCCCTTCAGTTCTCCTCGCCAGAATTAAAATATTGCTTCAATACAATTTTAAAGTAACGATACAATGTTGCTCGCGCCAACTGTACGTATCCTTAAAATCAAACAAAATCAATGTCACGCACCCTTAACACTTTGTGGTCACACGGGGTGTATCGCACCCCAGGATATGTTTTTGCCAACATTTCCGTAAATTTTTAGACCTTAATAATAAAATTTAAAATAAAATCCACAACTATTTTTCCAAATTCAAATTTCAAAATATCAAAAAATCAAAATATCAAAATTTACATTTCTAAAAAGACCATTGAAGCACGATTGTATGAACATTACAAATGTAGAATTATCACTGAAAAGTTAAGAAGATTCAAAAATACGAAAATGGCAACTCAAAAATGACCAATTTGTGATTACAAGAAGGGGTGACCACGGAGGGTTAAACCAAAACAACACTATCATCCCTCCTCACATTTAATTCCCCGGAAAATCTGTAGCTTCCACCGAATCGTCTGTTCCTTTGACAAATTAACGAAAGAACCTCGTTGCGCCGGCAATCCCGCAATTTTAATACGCATAATATC
This sequence comes from Andrena fulva, assembly GCA_946251845.1. Classification (NCBI taxonomy): domain Eukaryota; kingdom Metazoa; phylum Arthropoda; class Insecta; order Hymenoptera; family Andrenidae; genus Andrena; species Andrena fulva. The sequence continues at coordinate 49,342,932 of OX276329.1, read as the reverse complement.
CCGACGTCGCCGGCCATCCTGGAAGACGCGGACGACGTTCAAGCAGAGTAGGTAATTACACTCGCGAAATTCTCAAACAGGTCGGTCTCGGTACGTTGAGCTTGCTAATTATCCATGTAACGGAACACAAATTAAGGTCGCGGCCAATGCGATTCGAAACTCGGTGGACGTAGTTCTGGGCGACTTTGAAAAATTATTGGGCGACGTAACTTTGCCGCGCGACACGGACGGCAGAAATAATTACGTAGCGGAGCGCGGGCCGCGGTGTCGTCTTATATTCCCAACAATTCACGGTTATTCGGTTTTTAGCCTCGCGGGCGAAACGTTCGAACAACTTCCCGTTTCGGATGCTTCCCTAGAAGGACAGTGCCGAGATTACGCACAGTGGGCCGGATTAAAAAGTTGGCGCATTTTGGATCTTTTTTTTAAGTATCCGAATGAAATTCGCGCGGAAAAATATGATAAAATTATTCCTTTATAATGGTGTATAATTTAATATATCTCACACTTATTTATTTGTTTATTTTTCCATTGTTTTTAACTTATTTGTGATAAAAAATTGGAATATTGTTTAAATGGTACTTTATTTAATACCCTTTTAAGCGGTTTAAGTCGAATGTTTGAGAAACTATTATTTAATTATTAATTCCTCAGCTTCGAGATCCACACTTTTAACTTTCTTAATATCTATACCGAGAAAACCACAAACTAATATATATATATATAACCCACTCGTTAAATTTTGTTTTAAACCTCGAAGCTGAGGAATTAATAATTAAATAACATAGTTTCCCAAACATTCGACTTAAGCCACTTAAAAGGGAATTAAATAAAGACCCAACTAAACAATACTCAAATTTTTGGTCCCAAATAAGCTAACAAATTTGAAAAATAAATAAATAAATAAGTGTAAAAAATATTAAACTAGACATCATTAAAAAGGAATAATTTTATCCTAGGTATTTTTTGGCGCAAATTTCATTCTGATATCTTAAAAAAAAGTCCCAAAGGGCGCTAACTACTCAATCCGGCCCACAGTGCGACGCCGCATACAATCGACCGAGCCGCAGGTATTTCTGCTCGAGATCATGCCATCCGAATGGTCGCTAGACCTTAAGCTGGGACAATTATTTCGGGACGAGTCATTGAGTTAGCCCGAGATAGCTAGTGCTCCTCGTGGCCTTTGATAGATTCGCGTAACAAGATGACGGAGTAAAGTTTGTCCCTGTCGTCTGTCGTCAGGAACTTAAGATGGACAGCGCGGGCAGGAAGGAAACCAATAAGCGAGCTTTGAATTGTTGGGATGAACCGGTCCCAATATGGACTTTGACCGAAAGGTCAAAGATCTAGTATGTACATTCTATGGGGGGTTGACTATGAGACCGGTATGTCGTCGGTGTAAAGCCAGAATAAACGACGCTTATAGATTTTACTTGAATCTGTTCGGCGGTGTGTAGGGGAGGAAGAAAGTTTTATCTATAGTTTGCTTGTGAATTCACGGTATTGCACGTAAAACTCGCTGCGACACAAATTTCGCGGCGCTGCTGGTCATCTGTGTTTTTTGTGGTTATGCCGTCGTAAAAAGTTATAGATTTCGCGAGATTTCATGATTCTATATACTTTGCAGTATCCAATAGGGGATGGTTAGCTCTTTGAAAAGCCGCTTATGGAGAGTTCAGTTTACCTTGATATACTGGTTAGTTTTCAATTTGCTTTTTACTGTTTGGCTACTTATTCTATGTATATAGGAAGTGTGCTATTATGGATTAGTAGGTACTTAACATGAGTATCTTTTTTATTTTTAAAAAATTATTTTTGAGGCACATGCTATATCAAGCATGTGATATTTTAAATTGCTCAATTTTAATTTTATATTATTTAATATAATTATAATCACAAATTGGTCAAGCGGGGTTCACTCTACCCCAGCGTCATTTTTTGAGTTACCATTTTCGTATTTTTGAATCTTTTAGCTTTTCAGTGATAATGGTACATTCGTAATACTTATACAGTCAGACTTTTTCTAGAAATGTAAATTTTGATATGATAAAATTTGTAGTTGAAAATGAGCGATTCTCCACGGTTGTGGGAAAAACACGATTTTTAAATTTTTTTTTTATTTTTCTTTTTGCGATAAATCCCCTTTGGAAGCCGTAAAGGTGCGACATTTCAAATCGAAAATTACTCTTGGGGTGCGATACGCCCCGTGTGACCACGAAGAGTTAAAATGAGTGCCTTCTTTATTTTTAAAAAAATATTTTTTAGACACATGCTATATCAGGAATATGATATTTTAAATTGCACTTTTCAAACCTCACAATTTATCCCAAATCACGCAACACGGAATACCAATTCGCAGTCAGGAGCGTGGAAATTATTTTCGGAACCTTACAAATACAATGTTTATAAGAAACCAACGAATATATATGTATATATATACAAACCTTAGTAAAAAACAAACAATTTCATGAATATTAAAAATATAGTATCGTACAATAATATGATATAATTTTCACGCTCCCGATTGCGAATTGGTATTCCGTGTTGCGTAATTTTCGATAACTTGTGGGGTTTGAACAGTGCAATATAAAATATCGAATTCTTCATTAAGCATGTGACTTTGAAATAATTTTTGCAAAATAAAAAAAGGTATTCATTTTAAGTACCTACTAATCTATAGAAGCACACTCCCACTAATATTCTATTGAATATTAGTAGACAACTAACGACAAGTAGGTTCGAATAGACATCAGTGTTTAATTAGACTCAACAGTAAAATCTGTAAACAGTGTTGTGACGTCCCGGCCCCACCACGGTATCGCGACTTAGTGTCGGCGAGCGCCACCAGAGGTCTACTCTTCTCGCTAGTTCTCAATCTCCAATCCATTCGTATATATACAAGTTCCGAAATCATATCCTCTGTGTCCCCGTGTGTGTCTAGGGCAGGGGCCGTCAGCTGTAGCCCTACTGATGAGTCTAGCTGGCGGTCCCAAGACGAAACGCACTCTTCTTTTCCTCCTCGATCCTTTAAAGCCAATCCACCCGCCCCGCACAGTTTACTCCATTGCGGCGTAATCCGGCCGGCCTTAGGGCGCGACGGTACGTTGGAGGCAGCGGGGCAAGAACTCCTTGTCATTGTCCTAACCTCCACCCAGGACGTGACATAAAACTTGGTGACCGTGGTGGGGCCGGGACGTCACAGTTAGTGATGGGATACATATCGATACCCTTCTACAAATTTCAATCTGGTATTGATACATATCAAAGTCAAAGGCCATCAAAAGGAATCGATGCTTCTTTGATACTTACATATCAGAATGTATCGATACCTGTTTGATACCTACACAAAAATATCATCGATACCTACTTGATACCTATACGAGAATTTCGATACCTGCAATATCTTTACCTCACGCTGAAGTGTAAATAATAAATGTTTACCAAATGACTGCATGTGGCGCAAAACGGAACACTTTTCGTGGGGTAAAACGGAAAACCTATTTAACCCAGTTCCACCAATCCAATTGTCTTGAAACTTTGCAGACGCGCGTAGTTATGATGATAATACAAAATTATGAAAAAAGAACGGAAGGCGAGATAGCATTACGCTGTCATCAATAAATATGTATAACCCATAACCACAAATCCAAACGACTTGAAATCAGCCTGTAACCACAAATCAAATCAATTCAATCAATATGCAATATAACCACAAAACATCAATGTCACCACTGACAGAGGATGAATCTAATTTTTGGGCTTCATTTGATAATTATATCGAAGGCAGAAATAGAAACTCATTAGATGGTAATGATGTACAATTACAGTTAGATAACTTTTTTAAAGAAAGTTGTTTACCCATAAAAATCGTCTTATTTATTGGAAGCAAAATGCAACAAAATATTTCATTCTAGAATAATGCATATGTACATCATTTATTAATTAAAATTCAATTATATACGTAGTTCATGATACTGATTCCAACTCCTACTTCATTAGTTATATTATCAAATCATGATTGGTAATAAATACTATTTTCGTGAATTAGTAAATTGCAAATCGAAACCGATACTTTCGTATCAAATAGATATCATAACAGGTTTGCCATCTGATCACAGAATTATCAAATAAAAAACGATAATTTCGTACAGTATCAGACAAGTATCGATAATTTCGTAAGTATCAAATAAGTATCGATAATATCGTAAAGTATCAAACCGGTTTTGATTCGGTATAGTATTGATATGGTATCGGTTGAAGAAGAATTGGTATCGATGATTGATACCAAGTACATCACATTTCGATGCGTATCGATATTTCCTATTGAGTACTTTGGTATCGAATTGATTGAATATCATCAATAGTATTGGTATCAGTCCCATCACTAGTCACAGTGTAACAAGTGTATACAATATAATCCACTGTTGTTGCTAAATAAATTAAAAAAAAATATAATCCTTATAAAAAAATTAGGTTCGATACATCCACCTGATCGAAATTTACAAAACGTTTCCTCGCCCCGAGCTTTCACACAAATGAAAATAAAGTTCCCCGAAGCGCTGGTTTATGCTTTACAGTGATTCACTCCGCGCGGAGCCCCGCCATTTGCATTCATTCCTGGTTTTTATCGTTCGTGGCTCACTTGTCCCTCGAATCCCGCGGGACGGGGCGAACTATCAAGCCGCGAAACACAACAGAAGCTGTCATTCTCTAGAAGCGGAGTCTCGTACTCGTCCCAAACGAGTACTCGCCGAGGAGAAGTTTCGCGGGCAAAAAGAGTGCGCGCGTCGACTTCCTGCGCCGCCGCGAATCCGAAGCTTCCGCAACCGACTTGCATTCCGTAGTTCTTTTTCCTACCGTAGACGCCGAGTTTCGACCGCGGAGGGGGGGGGGGGGGGTGAATCGCCTAGGTATGTTTTGCGCGGCTTTGCGTTTTCGAACTACTTTAGATTTGGCAAACCCCCCCCCCGACTACACCGCGCAACTTCCAAGACCCGCCGAAACTTAGGAACAAAAGGTATTGCGAATTTTTCGGTTACAGGGCTCTCGTACGGAAGAACGGGTACACTTGCTTTGTACGAGTCACCGTGATTCCGCGGCACCGGCGCTCGGTATTATACCCGCCTTCCTGTGCGACCCACATCTTTTTTCATATACCTGTACATCGCGGGCAACGATTACAAGCGTCGGACATCCTGCGAGGAGATTTCGCCGAGCTTCCATTTTCTTTCAGACATTCTCCATTGGAAGCAACTGCTACGGTTCGATCGACGATTCCCGCGGGACTTACTGGCAACCGTTGGGATTTAAATGGTCGTTAGAAAAAATACAGAGGAATCGGAGAATCGGCAGTGCTGGACTGGACTAGGCCTGGGACTATTCGAATAATTTAATATTCGAATATTTTACAAGTATTCGAATGCTACGAATACACTTCGAATATTTGAGTATTCGAATGCTACGAATTAACTTCGAATATTTGAGTATTCGAATGCTACGAATAAACTTCGAATATTTGAGTATTCGAATGCTACGAATTAACTTCGAATATTTGAGTATTCGAATGCTACGAATAAACTTCGAATATTTGAGTATTCGAATGCTACGAATAAACTTTGAATATTTGAATATTCGAATGTTATTATTCGAATACTATTCGGATACTATTCAAATACTGGTGTATATTTAAGTATGCGAATACTATTCGAATATTTAAGTATTCGAATACTATTCGAATATTTGAGTATTCGAATACTGATGTATTCGAATAGTATGGTATGAAGTGGGTCAAAATTAACTTACAATATTTCACCCTGACAAATGAACCTAAAGAACTTGATTTATAATTCACACCATACTATTCGAATAGTATTCGAATACTTAAATATTCGAATAGTATTCGAATAGTCCCAGCCCTAGTCTGGACGTCTTATGTGCGTTGCGGTACTTGCGATGTATAGTTTAATTGGAACGGAGCAGGCCGGGTTTATACTTTTGGAGGCCCTAGGCGCAGCTTCACTCTGACGGTTCAAAAGAACGAGTCTGCTTCTACGGTTGTGTGAATTATGGAGATTACCACCAACCACCAACAATAGGGAACAAAATGGCGAATTTTAGGCGATACCGCAGTTCCTGTTAGTTTTATATTCTACGGAAAGAACGCTGTATTCGAAATGCCTCTAATTTTTAAAATTTAATATTCAAAATGAAGTATTTTATTTTACAACTATAACTAGGCTGCTTTTTATATTGCTGCTTGTGAGGAGCAAGGCTTTAAAATGCGGCCCTGAAAAGGTGGCAGATCGGAGAAGAAGAGCTGCAAATTTCGGACACAGTATTTGGTGGATAGTGTTGGTTACTATGTAAGAAGTTTGTCAGCATGCGGTGTCTGCGGTCGAAATTTCGATATTGCGGATTTATCTACAAGCGTTTCCTAGCGTTTTCTTAGTGCCCCTATTTTCTCGCACGTAGGAGATAGAACAACACGTAAGCACAAAGGAAATATATTAAACAGCTATCATGACGCAGGAAAAATGGCTAAAGGATGAGTCTCGCGTGGAAGGTAGAAACGATATAGGGATTGTTAGAGTGGTAGGAATCCCTCCGAATGTGACTACTCATCCTCGCCCCAGATAGCTGAAATTTCGAGATAGATTGCAATCAGTAATAATCGAATGGGGTAATTAGCTGAATGCGAACTGTAATTGTGAGAAATAAGCATTCAAGCGCAAAGTATTGGTATTGGTGAATATGATTCAGGTGTCTATGGTTGTTGAATATTTAATAAAAAGTATAAAATTCACACTCCCAGTCAATATTTATATGCACAAGTATAATTACTCTTAAACGATTAGATTCTTATTGGGAAACCTAGAATTTCGATACGCCAACTAGCGACAGAAAATGGAACTACAGAGAGTAGGTCGATATCCGTAGAAGTCCATATGATTATCAGTGTTTATATAGACATGTTGTGAAAAACGAGTGTTTTTAAATTTTTTTGAACACTAAATTTTTACTAATATTTATTCGGAATGTTTGGTGAGATCCGGACCTACTTTCAATAGTTCGCCAACTCACCGCGACAGCGCTGAAATCTAAGCCACGCCTCCACTAAGTTTCCCAATACATTCAGCAATTTACGAAAACACATGTCCACATTTATAATACTTTCACTCGTTCGAAGAGTTAAAAAATCACTGGCATCAGAAGAATATGGCGCTCTAATAACACAGTATTCATTGGAAAACAAACCGGCGAACAACAATTGTTATTACTAATTTGTTCTCGCAATAATTCGATTCACATCCTCCCTTTATCGTCCGCATTGTTTGCTACCGATGTATTGCAGCACCGAAAACATGAAAGCTAATACGAAATCAATAGGATTTTTGTATATTGATTGAAATGAATATACATCAACGGACAGGGATCGCGTAATCAATGAATTTGTTACGAAATCGGATTGCCATGAAATGTGTATAGAAATCACGTTTTTAACTAAATGAATGTTTTCCCATATTTTGGTTTGTTTAACTTGCGTCTATGTTGATCTAATTAATAATTCAGAAATTTGAAAAATTATCTTCTTTAATTGATAAAAAAAGTATACCCACTAATTAGTCAATTACTATAATTTACGATTCTAAGAGACAAGCGTGGTGTATATTTGGAAGAATCTCTCTGCCGAAGCGTTATTCACACAAAATATTGAATAAAATCGTCTGTCGTCCCCCAGTCTCTTTACCTCCGGCCTCGAGTGAAGGAACTCGGGAAATAGTGCGATGTATCGGAGGCAATCATCCGTTTCCGCTTTTGAGTCGCAACGGGCAGGAGATCGAAGTCCTTGCTCTTTCGAGTACCAGCGGGCGATGGATACGGGCCAAAAGGAGAACAGCCCTTTTACATGAAATAGATCGACCGGATTGTTTCCACGGATCTCGTTTAATAATGCTCACTGACCATTCAAAGGGATCCAATCGTGCTTTGTACGCGACATAAATTTCAATGCACCTTGCGCTGGCGGTATTGCTAAAACGTATAAACAGGGGGGGTTCGAAATGATTTAAAACATCGTTTCCTTTACATAAAACCATACAATTATCGGTGCAAACAACAAATATTGTTGTTTAATAGTGATTAATAACGTGAAAATGTGGAACGTGTAAGGCGGCAAAAAAGAGAAATCACATTTTTTTATCTTTCATAAAGAAATCTTTTAAGTTCCTTTTTTTATTTCTACGTATTTTCTAGGGAAAATACGTAATAAGTTGAGACGGAAACGAGTGTTGAAAATAAATCGCTTCCTTAAAAATTATTAAGGTTTTGAGCCAACATTGATAGTTTTTGCGAGTGGAGTCGTCTTGTAATTAGGGGTGGAAGAAACGTTCCACTCACAAAAACCACTTTTTTTTATTTGATTAGCGGAAACTTTAAGGGGAGGTTCTGGTCTAAATGTCGATTTTTTTATTTCATTTTTCGAATGTTCAACCTTTTAGGAAAACGTGTTTAAAAGGATTTGTTGAAATTCGTAAAATTCACGAAGTTATAGGCATTTGAGTAGCGGCAAATGCATGGGTCACGACCGGCCACTCGGCGCTCACGTAAAACTTCAAACGCGTTTTTCTCGAAACAGTGTTTTCAAAACGGTGGGACCTGTATCTTCAAAAGTTATTATCCGATTTGACTGAAACTTTTTTTATTTTGAAGAATATACTTCTGGCTAGGGGGGGAACTAAAAAAAATTACAAAAAGTTGAAAATTTATAATTTTTAAAGGCGTTGAAAGGACGAAAAATACAGGGAAAAGTGATTTCAAACGTGAAGTGTCGTTATTTTCTAAAAAAAATGTAATTTTTGTAATTTTTTTTAGTCCCCCCCCCCCCCCTAGAAAAAAGAATAATCTTCAAAATAGAAAAGGTTTCAGTCGAATCGGATAATAACTTTTAGAGATACAGGTCCCACCGATTTGGATCAATTTTTTGACGCCTTAACTTTAACGACTCCCCAGGGCTGTTTGCACTGATTAATTATAAAACAAAAAATATATTTCTATAACATAAGACATCCTTAATACAATGCAACGAGTCCCATTAAATTATATATAGTAGTTTTCCTTTAATTAATTCCTAAATATCACCTATTTTTTGGGGCTCTAGACCAGAACCTCCCCTTAAGAATCTTTTGCATACACGTGGTCTGTTTTGCATATTTATTTCTTTTGTCGTGTAGAGCTTGTGGAAAGTAGAAACGTTTCACTTTTCACTTTTCACTTCAAGACGAAAACCTAGCTTTCTGCTGGTTATGGTAACACATAAATTCATTTGCGAAAGCCTACATTCCGAAATGTCGATCTATTGAATATGCAAGTGTCATATTGTTAGGCTCTCGTGACGCTCGTGCGAGTAATTGCTTCGCTTCATGTATTAGCGAAGTACATGGAACCATTAAGCTGGTATCGAAATTTACGATCGTTAAACCACCCTCCGAAAGTACACAACGTAGGTACTTCAATTTCAGCAAATGTTGAACCGCTCTCAAAGTACTGTGCGAATATTTCTGTGCAGAGTGAGGTGTAATTCGAGGTGTAACTGAGCAGGAGGTCAATCTTTGTGACAAAATAATTTCACCACGTCGAATGTCTGTTTGCTCAGTCAAGTGTCACTTTCTTCAAAACCAAATCACTTCGCGCTCAAATTTTTTAAAAAGAAATCTACATACAGACAAACATGTTTAACATTTACACTTCTACTCTGTGCCTTAATAATTTACAATCAGATTGCGTAAAAGAATTATAAATAAAACATTCAATAAAATAATTATCCTCAACATCTGCTAAACTACTCACGCCATCCCATACAGCACACCTCGTTGCAGCAGTATTGCAGGGACGTTGCTGCAATATTACGTTGTTGCAGGTTGCATTGCAATATTGTAGGAACGTTCCTGCAATATTGTCGTGCATTATTGGAGTGGCAATGATCCTACAATATTGCAGCAATATTGCAATTTCGTTGCCATGCAATGTTCCGTTGGCAACGATCGTACAATATTGCTGCAATATTGTACGATCGTTGCCGTGCAATGTTCCATTGGCAACGATCCTGCAATATTGCGCCCACATCGTCGTGCAATGTTCCAGTGGTAACAGTCCTACAATATTTCTGCAATATTGGGCGCACATCGTCGTGCAATGTTCCAGTGGCAACGATCCTACAATATTGCAAGAACGTTGCCGTGCAATGTTCCATTGGCAACGATCCTACAATATTGCGCGCACATCGACGTGCAATACTGTAGTGAAAACTTGTGGAAACATTACAACAATATTCTGAAGCAACTATGACTTTGTCAAAATTTTTCGAAATATGTACATGACGTCGAGTGGATTCTACGGCGTGTTTCATTTAACTGGATACGCACCGCAATATTGCCGAAGAGTTGCAGGATCATTGCCACAATTTTGCCGTTTCGTTGCAGAATCATTGCCGGACCGTTGCAGGACTACATATTCATAATGTTGCCGCAACTTTGCAAAAATACACACCTGCAATATTGCGAAGGCGGACATAGGACTGAACCTGCAACGTCTCTGCAATGTTATGTTGCAACATTGCCATCTTGCACCGCATCATTGCAGAGACGTTGCTGCAATGTTATGGTGCTGTGTGGGATGGGACATTTCCCAACACAAAACAAATATCACGGCAAATATTACTCTTTCCAAAGTATCCATATAAAGATGGAGCGTATCAACAGCAAATCTCATTAGCAGTGACGGACTGGGTCTAAAAATATTGGTTGCCAGAATACAAAGGGGGCCCACCCACAATTATAAGATTAACATTAAATTTTTAGAAGAAACTAGTAAATAAGCCCGTGCTTCGCTTCGGGCCTAAGAGATATTAAGGATTCCATGAAAACACAGTTTACCCCTTTTCACCTCCTTAGGGGTTGATCAGTGCAAAATCCTGAAATTGTTTTTTACGAATTTGTGTCTACTGCTGTATCCCACCTGCGAGAAGCGCTCGGCCCGGTCGCCACCTGGCGGTCGCGTCGCGTACTATCCGTCGCGAGCCAGCCGAGTCATAACTTCTTTATTAAACATAAACTTCTTTTTTAAAAATTTTACCCTGCGTCACATTTTAGCTATTACTCCTTTAAATAAGAAAAAATTTATTTTTTATGTTTGAGACGATGCCTAACAGAGAAAGCAAGTACACCATCAGCAAGGATTTTCAAAAGAGGGTCCTACTTATCGGCTTATATCTCCGCCATTTTTTTTTTAATCGTTAATATTGTAAATTGTTCATAAAACTACTATATATATATATATATATATATATATATCTGCAAAATAAAGATCATTTTATATACTTAATGGCAGCGTAAAAAAAAAAAGTTTATTTTCATACCTATTTTTCCGAGCGCCAAGGTGGTGTAACCCCTTAAGGAGGTTCGATACCGGAGCAAAAATGATGAGAAATCTTTGAAAGGTGTTTTAATCTAATGTTCAAAGTGTAGTCCGCATTGTGTCAAAATTTCAAGTCGATTGACTACACGGTTTTTGAAAAAAGTGAAATCAAAGTTGCGCTCTTATACACAGGCCGTTATGGGAGAAGCGATAAAATTTCTATAGAATGTTGCACGGAGTCCTCAAAAATGATGAGAAAGTTTTAAAAAATGTGGCAATAAAGAGCTGAAATATTCCTGTGAAAATCTAAAAAAGAAAATCGGACATGAACCGTACCGATTTATTAGATAATCGAATAAATAGACAGCAATGTGCTCGTGTTTTTGGAACTGCCTGAAGGAACTCTTCGAAACGCGGCAACGCTGTACGCCGTGTAGTAATCTATACAATGTATACTTGTACAAAGCATACAGTAGAAATTGGTAAAAACACTACCAAGCTGTAAACATGTACTTAGTAATTTCTTGCGAACCGGTACGAACGGGCAAAAGAACGCCGCAAGTGTGTGATGGAAAGAGAAAAAAAGATGGACGCAAAGCGACGTTGCCGCATTTCGCTCACATATCTTACGCTACTTTTAATGAAAATATTCTGTTTCTATCTGCATTAAACATACTTTTTATTTAATCGAATACCAAAACAAAATCTATAGTAATAATTTTATTAGGAATAGACATGTAAATAACATTTTTGTCTACATAATTTTTTTTTTTATCTAAGATTGGTATCACTGCAGAGCTTCCATGTACAAGCATAGGCTCACTCCTCTCGCCGGCTGCCCCGCAAGTGAGATATCGAACCTCCTGAAGAAATCCGTGCAGCAAATTAACTTATTCGCTGAAAAAGTCTGGCCCACTGACATTGGTTGCTCGTTGAAAGATTTTCCGCCGCGCTAAAGTCAGTCTTATGTATTCGAAGTGTTACGGGCAAGTTCGGACGCAGCTTATAGACTTGTCGTCTTGCATTGTGGCCTTCCGGGCCGTAACACGTCGCTGGTAATATGGCACGGACATAAATTGGACCGTACTTGAACCCTTCGGCTGCAAGTGTTACGAGTCACCGGTAGTACTTGCCCATGAACATGCGTCGTAAGTTCCCCTTGCCTTAAGTGGGCCAAGTCGGCCCATTATCTCAGTTTACGTCAGGGTCTTTTATGACTCAATATAGAAACTCCCTGCGGTGTATAACCGAAACCACAGTGAACTCGCTAATTGTCCGCGCGGAACTCAATGATCCGTGCTGCCGATTACCAACACCTTCTACCAGTTCGTCGAATTTATGAGCCTCCTTTTCTCTAATAGAGCCGCAATACCGCGGGGAACGCGGTCCCCTTGATGGGCCCATTGAAATGCAAATGTTTTAGTGTGGAGCAATGAAATTCTATGTTTCGTTTCGAGGGACAATTCTTTAGTTGGCTTTGGAACTGTTGGCTGCCTTGAGGAAAAGGGTCTTCATTGGCAGTAGTGCGAATGGAATTTTGCAGTGATTGAAGTAAGCGACAGAACGTAAATCGTGAATTGTTTTACAATGGTGGTTGGAATTTTCATTAAAGTTGTGCGTGATCTATTAGAGGCTGATGAATTTAAAACTGTAAAATGAATTGTTTCTTGGAAACCTGTTTTATTAAAAAAAAAAACGTGGATTAAACTATGATCTAGTTTAATTATTTTTAATCCTCCGACTCGTGCTTCTGATACTTTTATTCGGATTGTATATAAGATTCTTTCTTTATCATGAAAATGGACTTGAGAAACAAGCAACAGGTCTCCTCACCTTGCAATGAAGTACAGTTCGTTCCCCGAGGCAATTCACCATCAACAATTCATGTAAAATAAACCTTTTAAGACACGATAGTTTTTTAATATTTCCCAAATGCCGATGCATGTGACGAAAATTTTTATCCACTCTGTTTCACGCTGCATCATTTTTAATTAATTCTTCACAGCCTCCAAATTAAATTACACCTTTGACCCGATCCATAATTAATCTCAATAGACACTTAAAGTACTCAAATTCAATTTCCATCACTTCATCATCACAGATTTCTATTTATTAGAATTTAAAAAATGAATCCTGAACCACGTAGGTAATTTGCCGGTTTCATTGCCCAGACCTAACAGCAGAACGAAACAATGAAAAATCGCCCCTCAACACGCGCACGCGGCAGAAGACTCTATTTGTGCAGAATTTGGGGTGCTCAGCCGTGTATTAATCAAATCATTTTATTCCAATTACGATGAAGCTGAGCCACGACTAATTGGAGAAGTGACGGCGCGGGCAATCGAATTTTTCTGCTAACAGAATGACCGGTTCTGTTGGTTGTTTTCAACTGAATATGACGGAGCGTTTTGTTATGACGTGAAGATTTTGTAATTGGTACGCCCGGCTTTCGGACTGCAGTCTATGCTATTGAAAAGTTCGAGTGTCCAAATATTGATCTGGAAACTACTATAGTTGTTTTGGCAGTGAGTGAAACATGCCTGAAGGGAAATGGAATATTCAGAGTTTCTTGCAGCGAATCGGATTTTATTACAGGATCCAATAACAGAAAATATATTCAGAAACATCATCTATATATATATATATATATATATATATATATATATACATATATAGAAACATCATCTATATATATATATATATATATATATATAGATGATGTTTCTGAATATATTTTCTGTTATTGGATCCTGGGTATATATATATATACCCGTAATCGTTTAACTGCGCATTTGAGAGACTTGAAACGTGTAAAAAAATTCATAAATTTCTTAAAAAACGTTATAAATTATTTTTAAATGACAAATCAGTGGTTTTATGACCTCCCATCGCTACTGACAATGAGAGGCGAACCTCCCCTTGGGTAGTTCACCCCCTAATAACGGTGACTGGCGACAAGAATATCATCTATACAGCAAGTTATGACGCAAATGAAATTTGTATCACGTTTTATTCAACACAATTTTGTACCACGTATGAACTTTGAGGGGTGGTTTCACCCCCTAAACATGCAAATGGGCTAAAATAGAAAGACAGGCATTTCTCATTTTTCGGTCCTCTAAAACATATCCAAAAACCAAAGCAATCGGGGACGGACACCTCAAAATCTTCTAACTTTGGGGGGTGGTTTCACCCCCTAAATATGAAAACCGGCCGCTATAAAAAAAACACGTATATCTTATTTTTCAAAAACCATAGCAATCGGGGAGGCACACCTGAAAATCTTATAACTTTAGGGGGGGGGGGGGTGGTTTCACCCCCTCAATATGAAAACGGGCCGCTATAAAAAAACACGTATACCTCATTTTTCAAAAACCAAAGCAATCGGAGGCGGACACCTGGGAACCTCTCCTTGCAAGTCCATTTCGGCTCAAAATATTTTGCTGAATATTCTTATGAAAAACGAAAATTGATTTTTCTCAGAACTTAATTTTACTGACTTAGAGGATTTTCCTTGTAAATAAAATGACTTATTAAAATTATTTACTTCTTACACGATTTTTAAGAAGATTGTAAGTATATGCCTCTCCTTGGGCATTTATTTTTCAATTAATTTATACATAATCGCATATTCGGCAAAAAATAGTGTCGTTCACAGGTCAGTGAACACGAGCCACGCAAGTGTCTCGCGCGAAAAGGCCCCAACGCGGGAGTGTCACAAACTGAGTATGTATGTTTGTATTTCGAGAACTATGAGTACCACGATGGTTCGAAAAAGGAATCTGATCAAACGGGGATTGGATGCACGATATACGCAGCACTTTGTTTACCTTCATTTATCTTTTAACATCGTTCCCCGTTTAATGGATGCGCGAGTTGCAGTGGTAAAAATAAATTCGTGCCGTATGAAATCGGGTTGGTCGTGCATTTCCCGGCGTACAAAAGCGAAGGCTCGCTTCAACTATAAACAAATCAATGGCTGACGGCCTGCGTTGTATTACATGACGTCGGGATTGCCCGCTGGAGCATTTCTGTTTGCGCGATGCGCGCGTAATTATTTACGCAGGTGCGATTTACCGCGATATATTTTCTAATAAAGCCTGCCCGCCCATGATACATGTGTCCGTAAGTGATAACTGGTTCAATTTGCTCGAATAACTCACCCCATCCTCGAAAGGGAGATCGTACGAATGTCAATGTGTTTCCTCATTTCATTCGGCACGCTCGCCGGGGACGCAAGCGTTTCGAAATTTTTATGAATTGATCGCCACTTCAATCGGGTTCAAGTGGTTATCGATATTCGATGCGAGGCACGGCATTCATTCAGACCAGAGCGTAGCATTGAAAGATAATACAACTAATCGATTATAATGCCTTAAATTGAATAGTGCCGATTCTCTTTCAACGAATTTCGTACATATGTACAGAATTAAAATTCGGTATAATTATGAGGTTGTCCAGCGTCGCGAAGTGCATTAATTTCTTGTATTAATCGATGACGTATCGAATGATATTGTGTACACCTTTCTTTTTCTGGTATAAATAAATTCGAATAATTTTGAATTGTAAAGGAATATTTGGATCCCAAAATCCCTGAATTTGTTTAAGTGTTCACAAGGGTTTATACAAAAATCGACTTTTGTAAAAATCGGTTTTCGAATTTTTACAAAAAAAAAAATTATTACAAAGATTATTAGAATGATCGCATTATGCCTTGATAATGGTCCCAAATCTCGGACTTATTTCCAACATTCATTTTCGTCTAAGATTGAAATGAAACATTTTAAATATTTTTATCATTGACATTAATATTTAATAATGAATGCACATGCGCGTTAATGCTTGTTTCAGACTCAATAGTTCAGCGTAAATTATTTCATATTTATTTGACCAACTAGCTTTACTATTCGGCTTCACCCGAAATTTAGATTCTGATTTTATAAAAAAAAATGTTTTAGTTTTTTTTTTGTGAAAATGGTCACATTCATCTCGATTAGTCAGGCTGAGGCACATTTTGTGATCCCAGAGTTTATCGTTCGAAAGTGTTTAGGCGACAGACAAACACAAAAACATAACAGCTCTCTGCTTTATATCTTAAGATTACCTGACAAAATCTGTTTGCTAACATTTTCTTGTTACAGCTGATTTGTGGACCACAGTCTTCCCCTAAAACATTTCTTCCACGTCGACTATTTCTTATCGCCAATATCTGTTTATAATGCCAAAGCAGTAAATGCATAAGATATCTGCAGCTGGACCCCACAGTTTCTGAAATACCCATTTTCCAGGCTCCGATACTCCCCCGATTTCCTTCAGACGATGGTGCAGAGTTCACCAAGATGAATCGAGCCCTTTTGCAATTTGATCAACCATTAATTCTGGTTCTGCTTCCACGAGACTGGTTATCAAACTTCGCAGGATGCCCAGAGCATTTCTCATTTTTAGCAGTCACATATCCGATATTAAATCTTCGAAACCGCTTCGGTGCAGTTCGTACATCCGCTTCGCATCCCCTTCGTGCATTTTTTCAGATTCTCACCAACAAAGTACCGAAGAGACCAAACCGAACCAGTGCAGAGTATAACATACCTGATTTCCATTTAAAAAAAAACGCCACTGCACCTACAACTTCGTACTAAACTACCCCAACGTACCTGTCAGAAGCTCCTCGCGTTCACGAAGCAAGAGTACACGCAGATTCATAGACCACCCATCCATTAGTGCCCCATTTTTCTCCCGCAATTAAGACACTTGCGAAGAGGCACGTTGTCGAGCGACCAGGCGTTGTCGATGGAACAATCCAGCGCGACGTTTCCTCCCCTCGAGATCATCGCGTGTTATCGGATTTCTCTACTGTGTGCAGCAAGAAATTATCTGATACCACTTGAACGATACCGTGCTTAATGGAGTATCGACGAGACAGTGACAGGACTCGTTTTGATGACCGACGCCCGTCACGTTGGCTGCACTTGAAGCTGCAGACGATGCATCAGCAATGGCCATAATTCATTGGCTCCAGCAGGTGCACCCTCGCACCCTTGCCTGCTCCCTCGACGCTGGCGCGCGTACCGCGCACACCGTGCGGCCCTCGCAACGTGGACCAACGACGATATTCGCGGCAACCTGAAAACTAATCGGGATCGAAGGTAACAGATGAGAACGCTATGCTGAATCAATCGGGACATCGTTGAAAGCCATCGAGACACTGGCAATGTGAGAGACGCCTCAGATTAAATAACAAGAGTAGTTAGGCAACTCGAAAATTAAAAAAATTATGCAACTTGTTGGCGAGTAGAGCAGTTCGCCCGTAAGGCAAACCTATTTTTTTGTTGGTGCCGTAGGGCGGTTTTTGGGGGTGAAATCAACCCCTGAAAATCAAGGAGAAATTTATTTTTCGTGGAATATCTCGAAAATGGGGAGAGATATCGAAAAGAAGTTTAAAGAAAAGTTGCATATTTTATTTATATTTTAGGGTTAATGATTGGGGATGAGGGTAACTTGAAGAATACTGATTTTTTGGTATTTATTTTTACGCAGTTTGGTAGATATAAAAAAGGGATGTAACTTTTGTTTAAACTTCTTTTCGAAATCTCTCACCGTTCTCGAGATATTCCACGAGAAAGAAAATTCTGCAATTCTTTCAAGGGGTGATTTCATCCCCTAAAACCGCCCTATGGCACCAACAAAAAATAGGTTTGTCTTAGGGAGGAACTACTCTACTTGCACACAAAGTTGCATAATTTTCTGAATTTTCCGGTTGCCTGACATCCCTTAAGGTGGGATTCCACTGAGGCAACGCAAGGCAACGTGTCGCGTGCGATGATTGCGATAGTGATTGCATGTGTCGCATGCGAAAAAAAGATGCGACGATGTTGTCGGTTGCCGGTTGCCAAAAAGTTGCCTCAGTGGAATCCCAGCTTTATAAATATCTTATCACCGATGCAACCGAAAAATCCAGGACTCTGAAATTGTAGCACTGAAACAAAAAAAAAATCGAAGACCAACAGAAGCTCCGGCACTCTGTAATATCTGACGATATCTTATCACTCAAAAGAATCATAGATTCTAACGCTTGGAGGCCTACTGAATGCAATAAAAATATTATTATCTTATTTATATTGTAATATAAGAAAACATTTTGTACAGCTCCTCGGAGTTTCATAAAACCAATCCCCTGAAGGATCCTCAGGGCGTTTGCAGCACCCTAGCGCTGGGCAACGCATTAGAGGAAAGGCCGAGAAAAAATTACACGACGTCGACTAGAAAGTTTTACCACGTCCCTTATCCTCGACTTTGCAAAAAGTCGAGGGAGCATAGGAAACCTTCAGCGGCACGTACAAAACTTTCCTGGCAAAAAGCAACAATCGTTTTATGAGAAGGGCGCGGCGGCGTAGCTACGAAACTAGACAGGGAACAGGAAGGGTGATTATGTGTTTTCCTGAAACAAGACATCATTGTGAATACAACGTTTCCTGCTTTCACGAATGCTGCTGATGATGCAATACAGAATCCCTTTATTTGAAGCGACTGGCGCGCATGGTACTGCAGAAAGGACAGAGTAGTTGAAATTAGAACTCTGAATTACATTAATAATAAAAGTGACATGGTTCCAAGTGTGGCACGACATTCTAGAGTTGAATATATGTTTCAGGCATTTGAAAGTAATCTTTGACTTCTCAAAAGAGAGGCTTTAACTTCTTAGACAGGGCAAAAAACTGACGTTCTTTTAGAATTTTTTTATACGAAAGAATAAACATTATTGCATCGCTAATTTTTTAATTAATTACGTCACATCTTTGGCTGTAACACTTAATTTTTGTATGTAAAAATATTAGTCGTGCAATACAGTTACAGGGGCTAGTTCCAAATGCGTCATTCCCTGCCGTGATTTGCGATACCCAGTGGGACTATTTGAATAATTTAATATTCGAATATTTTACAAGTATTCGAATGCTAGGAATAAACTTCGAATATTTGAGTATTCGAATGTTATTATTCGAATGCTGATGTTGTTATTCGAATACTGATGTTGTTATTCGAATACATCAGTATTCGAATACTGATGTTGTTATTCGAATACATCAGTATTCGAATACTGATATTGTTATTCGAATACATCAGTATTCGAATACTGATGTTGTTATTCGAATACATCAGTATTCGAATACTGATGTTGTTATTCGAATACATCAGTATTCGAATGCTGATGTTGTTATTCGAATACATCAGTATTCGAATGCTGATGTTGTTATTCGAATACATCAGTATTCGAATACTGATGTTGTTATTCGAATACATCAGTATTCGAATACTGATGTTGTTATTCGAATACATCAGTATTCGAATGCTGATGTTGTTATTCGAATACATCAGTATTCGAATACTGATGTTGTTATTCGAATAGTATTCGAATAATAACATTCGAATAGTATTCGAATAGTATGGTGTGAATAGGGTCAAAATTAGCTTACAAGATTTCACCCTGACAAATGAACCTAAAGAACTTGATTTATAATTCACACCATACTATTCGAATACATCGGTATTCGAATACTTAAATATACGAATAGCATTCGAATACTTGGATATTCGAATAGTATTCGAATACTTAAATATACGAATAGCATTCGAATACCGAATAGTCCTAGCCCTAAATAATTACCCACTGCCAATTAAACAGATTACACCTGACAGCAAAGAGCAAATTAGTTTCTTAAAACATATTAACAAATGCTGTTTTCGACAAGGCGGACATTGCATTGGATTCATACTTTCTTTTTGATTTCACACAAAGTCAAGCTTTCATGTCCGAAAATTGAACGTTTCATTTGCAGTGGTTCCATTTCTTTAACAATTAATGTTTATGCAATCGGAATGACCATTGCGTTAATTTAAATCACCTAAGGCAACACACAGCTCCTCGAATTCAAATAAATCTGCGCCAAGCGAACCAAAAGAATTATATAAATGACTCTGGGAGTCAGAATTGTCCACCCTCGCTGAACCTTACACCCTCCGAAGCTGTTCACTCAGACGGCCTGCATGCAAGTTACGTTTCAACTCTGCCAATAATTCGTTGACCACTCGACGCGCAGATTAGACGGACTGTTTCTAACTTGGATATATCAAGGCCGCTTTCTAGGTTGGGTGCAGGTATGCTTGACTAGTTACATTCGATTCCTTTCTTCGTACTTGTACCCGGTATCGATTATTGGATCCCTGTCGATGTATACGAAGTCTTTACTTCTCAAGATTTACTTTGTCTCTCCATCCCCTTCCTCCTACCACCAGGTTTCAGGACCGTCTGTCTTCGTGGCCGTCCTTTCAGCGGAACGGTACCACCCTCGATGCCGCCCCCTTCCGTCGAGAGCGTTCTTTAAACTTTCCTCTGCCTCTGTAGCATTCACTTCGCATCGATTTCGACATTCACGCCTCGATGCGTCTTCTTCGCCCGGGGATGTTACCAATCGTTCTACCCCCCGCATCCATTGCTACGTCTACACGATCGCGACTCGAAAATGCCACTGTTCGCGCCCGCCCCTCCCTCCAACCCCCCGTCTTTTCCGCAAGGAAACTTGAAAAATGGCCCTGCTTACGATGGAACTTCCCGAGTCAGTTGGAATATATGCTCGCGTGAAGACGACAATCCCCCTTGACACCGCCGAAAAAACCCTCCGGCTTCCATTTGTTTTGCTGGTTAAGCGAGTGATTAATTACTCGCGCACGGCAATAACTTGTCGTATCGATTCCCCCGGAACTTACCAGCGGCTCTCCTTGCTCGAGGAGAAGCAGATTACGGAACGAGAAAATGGGTATTTTAAAGGGGCGTTTGGGGTTTTATTGATCTACCTATGGATCGTTTGCAGATACTCGTTACTTGGGGCATTTGCTTCGGGGTCATCTTGGTTCGTTTGATTATTAATCTGTGGGGAGTGATAGAAGAATAGAAAATTTAGGGGCTCCTTAAGCCTGATCCTTTCTTGGATCCTCGGATCTCATTTTTGTGTAGTAATTGTAAGTGGAGAATGCCTGTAAGAATATAGTTGTGAAGTATGATTCTGTGGAAAAAGAGGGTGGTGCACGTTTTATGGGTTTTAATTATCAAAAACTTGAAATACCTAATGGAGCAATGTATATATTTTTAGCAATAATTGCAAAGACTAAGTGGGGTGCCTATTGAAAAATTCGCGAGCAAGCACTAGAAGACAGTTTTCGAAAAAATGTGGTAACGATGCCACAGCAGATGTCAAATTAATCGAGGGAGCACTAGGGTGGCTCTAATTTACACTTGGTCAAATTTTTTTCAAGATTTTCTTCAGGGCACCCTTCCCATACAGCACACTCCCATGGCAGGAAGGTTCCATCAATGGAGCAGGACGGTTCCGGTGCAGCACCGGAACCTTCCTGCTACATTGATGGAACGTACCATGAAGAATCCTATGTCCGCCCTTTTGGAACATTCCACGGAACATTCCGGCCATTCTCTGGCAATGCTCACGGAGCGCTCAGGACATTCTCTGGCAATGCTCACGGAGCGCTCAGGACATTCTCTGGCAATGCTCACGGAGCGCTCAGGACATTTTCTGGCAATGCTCACGGAACTGTTCGTAGATTTTACAGCGATGTTGTTTAGGCAAAATTTGTCTGATATGACAGAAAGGATAGGAAATGTAAGGGAAATTGATTAAATTACAATAAATATTGGCAATATTCATATATTTTTTTGTACAAGTGGACAACAGCAACAGCAACAATAATAACAATAAAAAATAATAGTATCGATATGTATCGATACGGTATCAGTCCTATCTTATAAAAAATATATGTAAATAAAACTAATCTGAACATAAAATATGAAATGATACAGCACAAAATAGATATATTTGTAGGGTAAGTCCGGTATAGTTCGACCACCAAGATTAAGACTGACGCAAGAGAGGACACAGTGTGTCATTGATACAAAAGAAATGGTAGAACCCATGTACATACTATTTGTAGGTTATGTCGAACTCCTTAAAAGGAAATATTTTTGTTTGTTTCATATAGATTTCCGTTGGTTACAGAACATGGGTCTGGGCCAGAATTTAGTACATTCCTACAACGTACAATTCATTGTGTTATAATTATTTTGAAAAACACTGTTGAAAAACTCTGGTGGATCTTCTCAAACCCGCGTATGTGCAGTTTCAGGCTCTTCTGCCCTCTTTACTTAAAATGTACTTACTGCATGCAGCATGTAATGAACCTGGAATAATACATGCATTTATTTTACAATTTTACAATTTTAAGTGCTGAAATATGATAAATAATACATTTACTTACTCATTGCTAATTTTAGTACATGTCTGAATGTACTGAATGATTGTTTTTGCTATTTTCCGTACCAACTATATATTTCTGTCACATAATCCTCTATTAATTTATTTGATCCTTTTCAGTAAATGAATCTATAAAAGGTGATTAATAAATTATTTTAGTCATGAAAAATGGCATCATTACAAACAGCATTCGTGTAACACCAAACACAGGGTGCATTAAAGTGAAGCAATGAAAAGATAACTATCACCATTACTTTAAATAATTGAACGGAAAGTGAAATGAAAGTTATACCGTACATGCATGTTTACAAGGAAACTGTGAAAAGTAAAAGCTTGTAGCACAGAAAGCAGAGAAATATATGTATTTTAAATAATTAAACAATTGCGGTTGGTTAATAAGCATCAAATATGTTATATTAGTTACTTTAACTAAAAACTAAGCTCCTTAGTTCAAATAATTCATATCTATTACTTGCAAAAGATCTGTTTTTATCCTGTCCAAATATAGTAGGGATGCTTGCAGGGAGAAAACAGCCTTTAGAATTGCCTTCTTGGAAACAGTGTTTTTCAAAATGATTATAACACAATAAGGCGTTGTTTGAATGTACGAAATTCTGGCGCAAGCCCATTTTCTGTAACCAACGGAAATCTATATGAAACAAACAAAAATATTTCTTTTTATGAAGTTCGACTTAACCTACAAATAGTATGTACATGGATTCAATATACTTACCTGTGATATGTGAAACCTTCATCCAATTCACTCAGGTCTCCTGCGCCACAAGACACACACGTTCTAACCATTTTTATTATTTACAAGCAATTAATAAGTAATCACGCTCTAACTATTTACACTTGTGCTTCCTTACGTGCTTTGGCTTTGCAACCTGTCGCGACGCATGTGATTGACATCACACAATGCCTGGAGCTTCACCACGCGGACTTGCGAAGTTCCATCAGAGCCAATATTATTATTATTTGTATTGTTATTATTGATAGCAATTAGAGAAAAGTCGATATAAGAATCGATTCTGGAACCTTTGTTGTAAAATGTTCGAAAAGTTGCCTGAGCATTGCCAGAGAATGTCCTGAGCGCTCCGTGAGCATTGCCAGAGAATGTCGTGAACGCTCCGTGAGCATTGCCAGAGAATGTCCTGAGCGCTCCGTGAGCATTGCCAGAGAATGTCCTGAGCGCTCCGTGAGCATTGCCAGAGAATGGCCGGAACGTTCCGTGAGGCTGGCAGGAAGGTTCCAAGTGGCAATGTTCCACCGCCACATGGCTGGAATGTTCAAGGAAGGTTCCTATGTCCGCACCGAGGCAACATTCCACGGCAACCCCCATGGAACCTTCCTGCAAGCTTCGGGCAACGGAGTGTGCTGTATGGGTTCTGAATAGTTCGAAATGATAAAAAAATCTCTGTTAAGTTTGAGCCAGATCGGATAACGGGAAAAGGTGAGCTGTAAATAATTATTTAACAGCTCACAAAGTCGATTTTATGTAATATCCACCAAGTTATTGATTGAATAAAAAAATATGTCAAACACAAGTTGTACATAGAACTAAAAAAAAACTATTTACTCAAATTTTGAAAGTTTAAATGCTTCTCGAACACTTTTTATTTATGAAGGCTTACAAAAAATTGAATTTTTATTTTCGAGGACTATACCGAACGGCATATACCGAAATATGCCAAAAAAATAATTTTTTTTTCCCTATATTTTCAGTGTCTGATATGTGTCATGAATGTTTCCTGAAAATTCTGGAGCGAAATTAGCAGAAATATCAAAGATATAGACATCATGATTTCGAGAAAAATGCATTTGAATACCTCACTTCTGATGTCTATATCTTATATATTTCTGCGAATTTCAGTCCCAAATTTTAACGAAACATTTATTACATATGAAACACTGAAAATATGTAAAAAATTTTTTTTATCTTTTTAGCATATCTCGGCACATGCCCTTCGGTTTAGTCCTCGAAAATAAAAATTCCATTTCTTTTGTTCGCCTTCACAAATAGAAAGTGTTCGAGAAGCATTTAAACTTTGAAAATTTGAGAAAAAAGTTATTTTTTAGTTCTTCGCACTTTTTTCGAAAACCGTTTGTCGCACCAGAAAAAGTAATACACCGTAAAGATGCTTCTTCTCCGGATCTACAACTTTTGTTTGACATATTTTTTTATTCAATCAATAACTTGGAGGATATTACATAAAATCGACTTTGTGAGCTGTTAAATAATTACTTAAATGTTTAAGGGCCCAGGGGCACCTTTTCCCGTTATCCGATCGGGCTCAAACATTACACAGATTTTTTATTATTATTTGGAACTATTCTGGAGGGTGCCCCGGGGAAAATTCAAAAGTCGAAAATAAGACCCACCCTAGTGAGGACGATTTTACGCGGTTTCTGTCGAAGTGGTAGCCGCTACAACTCTTTCATCCGTATTATGGATTTATCGTCGCATCCTCTCCCGTACACAGAAATTATTTGGCATTACGTTTAAACGCCCAACAATTTATCGCGCTGTTACTTTGAAAACTATAATAGCCGTTATAAATAGCAACAATTACCAGCGCCCCCCCATTGTGAAATCCATCGTAAATTTATCTCTAATCTGACAGAATAATCTGCGTTACGTGACATTCCAGCGGTGCAGCTGAAACAATTTATACGGGACCCAGTAACGGAGGCACGGTTAATTCTATCGTTTGTGTCAAGAGCCCAGTAAACATCCGCGGATAAAGAAAAGCACTTCATTGAATTGGCAATGGCAATCGTTTCGGCGAGGGAAAACGATAATAAACCTCCGTTGCGCCGATGAATCCTCGGAATCACGGTGCCGTAAATCTCATTCCGCGTTACGATGCGTTTCACGACGTGATGGAATGCGTGGGTGTTTACGGCCGAGACGCCGTACTTTTTTTCCACCCCCCCAGACGTGGACTTCTTTATGTAACATCGCCGCGCCAGTTTCCCGAGGATCCCTGCAAATGGGAATAAAACTCTGCGACAATTTTCTCGTCGCTTTCCCCTCCGCTTTTCTTTTTAAACAGGCTAAATCTTTCGTGTTGTTCGAAGAGCCCGGAATTGCTTTTAACTCGAGCTGCCTGTAGCGATTTTGCTTGCCAATTATCTGCAGTCTTGCTCGGGGAATACATAATTTGTGTGCTAAGGGAGGAGTGGGGATTTGGTGTTGGCGTGACGATTCTCTGTTGTTTGGAGATTCGGAATGTAGGGACCCAGATAGCACCGTACATCCCAAGGACGTCCTTTTCATGTCCAGTTTATATCCGAACGTCCTACGTCCATTTTGAACATACATAGGATGTTCTTAGGATTTAAATTTCGGATGTTCTAGGAACGTCCGTTTCTTAACTCCTACGGACGTTCTTAGGACTTAAATTTCGGATGTTCCAGGAACGTCCGTTTCTTAAGTCCTACGGACGTTCTTAGGACTTAAATTTCGGATGTTCTAGGAACGTCCGTTTCTTAAGTCCTACGGACGTTCTTAGGACTTAAATTTCGGATGTTCCAGGAACGTCCGTTTCTTAAGTCCTACGGACGTTCTTAGGACTTAAATTTCGGATGTTCTAGGAACGTCCGTTTCTTAAGTCCTACGGACGTTCTTAGGACTTAAATTTCGGATGTTCTAGGAACGTCCGTTTCTTAAGTCCTACGGACGTTCTTAGGACTTAAATTTCGGATGTTCCAGGAACGTCCGTTTCTTAAGTCCTACGGACGTTCTTAGGACTTAAATTTCGGATGTTCTAGGAACGTCCGTTTCTTAAGTCCTACGGACGTTCTTAGGACTTAAATTTCGGATGTTCTAGGAACGTCCGTTTCTTAAGTCCTACGCACGTTCTTGGGACTTAAATTTCGGATGTTCTAGAAACATCAAACAATCTTGTAAGTCACGTGAGTATTTTGCACGACTACATTTCGAATGTTCCGAGAACATTCGTCTCGTAAGTCTTGTGAATCCTTAGAAGATCTAAATTTCAGATGTTCGAAGAACAACCGTCTTGTAGGTTTTGCAGATGATTCAGGTTCGGTTGCAAAACAGTCTTACGACTGAACCTCGCCTTTGCGCTATTTTTTTGTGCAATGAAGACGCTGAAATGCTGAAATGTTCCCAGATAGCTTACAACGTCTTCAAGACGTCTGTCTTAAGTCGTCGTTAAAACATCTGTCTTGAGACGAATGTGAAATTTTAAGCAATGAGTCTAGAGGTCGAATGATGATATTCTGTAGAATATTTCGCGTCAATGCACATTTTTTATAAACTATTAATAATTGGTATATACCTAGAAATTGGAATTATTTGTAAGGAAGTGTCTTGAGTACTTGCGAAAAGCAGTTGCTTCGTAATCTTGGAGTCCCGGGTTCGATTCCCGCCACCGCCAAATTTTTTTTCTTAATGTCCTAACCCAGACTTGATGAAGACGTCTTTAAGGCGCTTTTAAACCATCTGCAAAACGTTTTTAAGACGCCTTTTGGACGTATTTAACTTTACTTTCGGACGTTCGGAAAACGTTCTGAGAATGTTGACACAGCACGTCCTCAGGACGTTCTACTTTGTAAATAGGACCTTCCTACGACATTTAAAGAACTTAACGAGGACGTACAGAGGATATATGGACCTTCTCGGGACATTCTCCGAACGTACAGTACGTCCGGAACGGACGTCCTTCGGACGTACATAAGATGTCTTTGTGCTATTTGGGGAGTTCGAATGTTCGGTGGATTTGAGGAATAGGGAAACTTTAGTCTTTTTATAGTATTTATTTTTAGTATTTTATGCAGGTAGTATTAAATCCTAGGTACTATACAATTGATTTTGTGGAGGCACTGGAGATTGGTAATTTTATCTCTAGAAACTCGGTTCCTGAATATTAACGTTTACTGTCGCAGTTACCTGCTCGATGCTAATTTCTTCCTGTAGGAGAATCCTGGAAGGTTATCGACAGGTGTACAGGTCTGAGAAAGTCAGTGAGGAATTCTCAAGCGATTCTTCGAATTTTCCATCCAACTTGCATAACTCCAGCTGAAGGATACGCGGGAATGGAATGTCCAAGGGTTGCCCGTGTCTTTATAAGCTGCAGAAGAGTAGTAATCACGACTTCTATGGATAAATTCGCGCACCTAAATACGGCTGAATATTTGAAGAGTGCTCTTCATGATTTAAGAAACAAATTCTTTGTCCTTCCGTCGACTGATGGAACGTAGGTATCGACTGAGAGAAATACCGTACAAGGTTCGAAAAGTATTTGCACCCCGACCTACATCGCCGCTATGAATTTCCGAAGGCGAACTGTTTCTCCTGCACGTCAATGTGTTCTACATTCTCGGGAAGTTCTATCGAAATCAGGACTTTCCGGAAGGTAACCGGAAAGACACTTTTGCCCGACTTCGTGCTGGGAACAACGTACCGCCTTAAGGCGGCATTACATTATGCGTTTTCACGCGGAACTCACAAAAGCCCACGGAAGCGTTTAATTTCCTGACGCAAGCTCGCGAGAAGCGCGGGAATATACTGCATAGGCGCTGCTACCTTCCCTCTGTGAACTCTGCGAACTGCACGCGCGGAAGGAGCCTGTCCTTTTGACGTCCGAATCAAGGATCTTGCAGCTTGTTTTAATGCTACCTACCCTTTAACGTTACTAAAAGAATATTCATCCCTCCGCGAATAATTATTAAACACGGAGAAAATGAGGTTCGGATCAGCAATTGCGATTCACTGTTCTATTGAAATTATCTGTTATACCGAAATTAGGAATATCTTCAGGGATGGATTTATGTATAGGCTAGGTAGATTGTAGCTTAGGGCGGGAAATTTTGGGCGAGAGAAATTGAAAAAGGTAGCAAAATGTGTTTTTTTTTTTAAAACAATTCAATTCTTTTCATGCAATACAATAGCAATAAGGTGATATGTGAGTTGTATATTGAAGTAATTTTAAAATTGTCTCAACTCTTTTAAATTAAAATATTTGATGATTTTTAACGAAAAGGACGGCAGATAATTTTTAGCCTAGGGATGCCAAATCTCCAACATCACCCTTGAATATCATTTTTTTATAAAGTCGTGTTGTTCGTAAAGAAAGGATAATAATTTGTAGTTACCTCTCCATTCAGAGTCCAGTAATATTACCTTTCATACAATAAAGTTGCATCACCATTGGATCTTTATGAAGCTTCGCAACCCTGTAAAGTAAAATACACTCGAGTTCTTATTAAACACCACCCCCGCACAGTGTAACGAGTATAATAGGAAAAAAATAAACCTTCCATTAAGATACTGTTATTTACGTGCAATTGATATGTTAATCATATTTGTGCACGAGAAAATTAATTTTTAACATAAAATAATTCATTAACACGTAATAATGCGTAAAACAAATAAAATATATATTTTTTTAAATACATTTAAACACAAATTAATAACAAGCATATGAAACAATTATAAGAAAAATAAAATTCATTTTTTAAATAATTCGTATTGATAATAAATGAATCTGAAGGAATTGGAAGCTCACTGTCTTTTAAAACTAAATATTCTAGCACAGATTTGTCCAGTTTTTCGTTTCCTTATGTGTATTTTTTCTTATGTGGGAGCAGTCGGGAGCAGACAAAATGTATACCAAATTAAAGCACATGAAAATAATTAATTGTGGTAAAATAAATGAAACAACCGATATGTTTCGTTTTTTAAATTCTCAAATTTAAAAAATGTAATAATTTGAGCCACTGGTACGTATCCATATCTTTAAAATGCGAGAATTTTTAATTAACCCTCCGAGTACTGGACTTCGAGTCCTGAGGCTGGGTCTTTGCAGACCCCACACCGATAGTTCACTAATCAATATTCACGGTCGCTCGAGACCCTCACCGATACAGTACTCAGGTGGGGATGGTTGCTCAAGCTCGAGATCCTCGCCGAAATACTACGGAACGTGGTGGGAGAGGGTTTCGGATTACGTTTGGATACTTGTTCTACATATACGAAACAATAATAGGGTTGCGATTTGTGAATTATAAAAAAATGATGTTTATTCAACATTTATATTAGTACGTGTATTGCATAAAAGTGTGCGGTTTTCTGTACAGTGGTTTTTACACACATATTTTTTACAAGCATCACATACAGTGTGATATTTATTATTGTTCCCCACACAGAAACAACATCTACACACATCTACGCTTGTGACCTGCTAGTTTTTTCTTCTTTACAATTTTTCTTCCCGTCGCTTCTATCGCGATTGCAACATTTGCATGTATCCCTCCTTCTTCATTATCAAATTTACTAGCCCGCCTATCAATATTTTTTTGGTAATTCTTCTAAAAATAACTTTCGCCTCATTTTTGACGAATGTCTAAGTTCCCATGTAGGATTCTCAGTATGCCATATAACAAAAGCATTATATGCGGCGATGTCGATATAGTGCATAAATAATGATAATGGCCAACGGCGGGTGCAACGCCTACAAGAGTATTCCCTTACTAATTTATCTAAAACATCTACCCCACTCTTTGTGGAATTATAATAGTTTAAAAAAGCTAACAAAATTACGACACAGAAAAAAATACGAGAATGCAGCGAAGTGTCGTTGTCGCTTCGAGCTTCTGACTCTTTAGGCCCCAACAAAGTCCCCGGAAAAACCCGGTTTATGACACCCCCAAGCGCGAGGCGCACCTCGACGACAGCTAAATGACCGCTTGACTACGAATAATATTAACCGCTCTGTCACTGTGTGCGTGAGCGTTCTGAAACCGTGGGTCAAAAATGAGACAGGCTCAGGATACGGAGGGTTAATAAAACGAAAAAGGGATATATTTTACTTATTTTCAGAAAGATAAGAACTTAAATACAACAAAGTGGATAAATATTTCCTACGTGTAGTCTGCGGCAGCATGCGTTTGGTTATTCGACTTTGAATGTAATTACTAACTATAAATTTGGTATTTATGTTACTAAGTTACGATGTTCATAAGTCGAATGACCAATTCCACGAAATGAAATACAAAATCTCAGAACCAAATTTTTTGCTTTTTGAACACGGGCCGTGACGCTGTGCCCCGTGGCGAATAGCCTCTTAATAACAGCAATAATTAATACCCATCCGCGTATTGATCTGGCACGAACCATTCATCACCCTCTCAGTTTCTATCAATCACAAACATCCTCCCGCAAACACCACCCAAACCGTCCTTTCATCGACATCAAATTAGAACGTTCAAATCGGCAACCAAGGCAACAGCGGCGTTTAGCGCTAAATATTCGATTAACCGAGTCGCGGGGGAATCCGTACGAGCAAGTGCAGGCCGAAACAGATAATTCCAGCCGCGGAAAGTAACTTTGACAGCCAGCGACCGGACGCTCGATAAATTCAGGCGGCAGCCAGTTTTCTCTACGCGCGGCAAGTAAATCGTTCAATTGTCGACAGGATTCCATAAAATTGCTGCAATTTCCCGGGGCGACAACAGCGCCATTATCTCCGGCCCGGGGCGAGGAATCGTTATGAACTGTAATTACTTCGGTTAACATTCGGAGGTTGATCTGGCGCTCCACGCTCGCGCTGCTCCCTAGCATTACGCCCCGTATTACCGCCCGCGAACTAAGTGTCTTGTTACGGCTACGCCCATGCATTACCGCTACACGGCCCGGCGATTCATTCCGGACCCGTCCTTCGCCTCTGCCTCCGCAGTAATCTGCATGCAGCCGCTGGAATAACGTCCCCGGGAATCGCTCCTATGACGCGCGCGTTTTACGCACTCGGGCTGCTACCTAGGCTGGCTGGCTGTAATCGCGCGCGGCGACACGCTCGCTCGTGGCGCGCGTAATAAAGGCGGGGTGTATTGTAGGCACGTAACACTCGTCTCGAACAATTTCAGCCGGCTACGGCGGCGCACGACCGCGGCCTCGCACTGGGGACCCCCGCCGCCCGGCCCTTCGTTAGGAACGAAAGCGGGGCTCGGTCGAACGATCGGGAAGCGTCTTTCAGGAGGATCATCCGAGCGAGTCGATACGCGAGGCGGCCTGTAATGGCTGGCGTGTTGTGGCCGAGGACCGGGAATGGGCGCGGGATTCTTTCGCGCTGTGGGCGGGAACGGGTGAATTAGGGGTGCATGCTTGGGAAGTTCTTGTCGAGGTGAGCGAGGCTTAGTTGAAAGAATTTTTCAGGCAACGTGTGCTTGAAAGATTGCGGGCAGGTATGGAAGATCGCGAACTCGATAATTCAAAAAATCCTGAAACTTTGTGAATATGTAGGGGCTTTCCTCCTGATTAGAACGCACCTTTTGTTTGCTGCCCAGATTCACTCGAAGGGGATGAAATTAACCTCTGAAGATTCGGCTATTTTCAGATTTTGTGTTATAACTCGCGAACTGTAAGGGATAGGAAAAAAGTTTCAAGACAAAAGTTACTTCTTTTAATTAGGTACAGCATTTGGTAGAAAAATATTTTACAGTTCACGAGTTATAACACAAAATCGGAAAATAACCGGATTTCCGGGGGTGGATTACACCCTTTTAGAGTGAATTTGGGCAGCAAAGAAAAATTTCGTTGTAATCAGGAGGAAATTCCCTACATATTTGCAAAGTCTTACAGAATTTTTTGAATTTTCGGGTTCGGGATCTTCCCTTGCTAAGATATAGCGAGATCGTAAAAATGGTGGCGCGTGTCTGTTTACATGTTTCGGGAGTCGGAACGAGCGAATTGACAGATATAGGGGCAGTTAAGGGGCTCGGGCCTCACTCAGGGCTCAGGGCACATGGCCTGATACTCAATTCCTACTGATATTCCTACAATAGTATACCGCGCGCGGCCCTGGGTGACGGGTAGGGTGGTCCTTATATGTATGTATGGTAAAAAATCAAAGTTTTTAAATTTTTCCTCCGACCCTCTCAGAAGCTTCCAAATAGTTTAAAAGAATTTCGTCTAAAATTTTGTTAAAATATATTAAGTATTAAAGGTCGCTCAATGGCATTGAAATATTACTATTTTGGTATATAATTGATAGAAATTTTTGCAACAAGAGCAAAATAATTTTATTAACTTTTAAGTGAGAGTATAACATTAAAATTCAGGCACACATCGCACAGACGAAACGGGCTTATAACGAGTGTGTACTGTATTGTGTTGTGGCATAAGGCTTTATAATGCACATTTAAATTTCTCTCATCAGCAGCTCTCGAATCAGATGCGGACGCAAACTTCGACGTACATTCTACATATTCAGGTTGTTAAACGCATAGATAAAAGCATGGTTTCGGATTCTGATATATAAATATGGGCCCCGTTTCATTAAAATTGACAAGTGACAATTATGGAAAGTCGCAGTCGCCAAACTTGGGGTACATGCGAAATATAAAGTCCTTGAGCGACCTTTGTATATCAAAATATACAAATAAAAAACACGCAGATATTGTTATTTTGTCGAATAGAAGATTTTAGGAGGGTCAGACAATACAAATTTAAAAGTTGAAAAATAAGGACCACCCTAGTGCCGGGGCATCAAAGTTTAATTTACGACCTCGCTATATCTTTGCGGGTACTATACGCTGATACCGATCCATCGATACCGAGACAGCCAACTACACGTTGAGATATGTATCGCGATACTGATACTTGCAACATGTATCGTCACAGATCCCACCGTCTATGAGGCCCTTTACAATCCGAGGAATCTCCAACCGAATTACCAACCAATAACCCCAACCGATCACTTCGCACTAAACGCCAAACCACACTGAACTAATTTCCACCGCCACGCCACATCCCAAATTCCCAAGTCGCTTAATAAATACCTTCAGGACACGTCAGCGGCGGAGCAAAGCGTTCATCGGATTTTCCGCGAAATCAATGAGCTTAATCGTTTTTTCCCCGACTTACCGATCCAGGCGGCTAGACCGCCGCTCCTCCCGTCCCCAGGCCTGCCCCTTTCCCACTTAAATCCCTCTGGGAAGGATCTAAATTACAACGCGTGCACGGTAATTACCGCAGGATTCGGCAGCGCCGCTGTGTTCGCGTCGCTATACATACAGAGCTAATAACCGTTCCCTCCTTTTCCCACCGCCGAAATTCCCCGGTGTGCCTCCTCGTCGAATCGTCTCCGTTTCTCAACGCCTGTTGTTGGCCCCCGCGCAACGGTGCCCGAGCCGGGCCGCCCGTCCGGCCCCGGACGTGGCCAGGATCGTGATGACCCGCGGTTTCGGCGGCAACCGATGGCGATAACTCTGGGCAAACGCCGCGATAGATTTTCTCTGGTCCTCGCCCGTGTCGTCATTATTCCAGCGACCCCGTGGTCAATATGCTCGCATTACGGCTGGAACTTCGCCCCCTTCGCACACCCCTCTGTCCCCGGCCCGGTCCGGCTCGGATAATCCCGGAAACTTTTATCGGATCCTCGAGTCATACACCCAGACACGAGAAAGTGTTTCAGTGTAAAGCGGCGACCTGGAAGCACCGTGTCGGCCCGTATCGGGGGAGAAGGACGGCTTATCGTTCCCACGGTGACCGTGGCCACGGTATGAAAGTTTACGAGTGCTTCGCGGGAATCATTCTGCGGCTATCCTTTTATTAAGTTCCGGGGCCAGGTCGCGCTCCTCCTCGCTCAGCCTTGGACGGGGAGACGTAAATTGGAATTCGATTACACGAGGAACGTCGCGCGATGTCGAAAGACTAATGGTGGCTGGGGGGTGGGTGGCTTGAATGGGAAGGGTAGTTTCGGCGCGGCAGGGTAATGAGCGGCGGAATGGGATTCTTTTGGTTGGTCATAATTTTGTTACGTTTTCGGACGGAAGCCGCAATGATATGCTGTAATGTTTAGAATTACTCCGGGAATTAGGGGATGGAGAGAAATTTTAATAACAGTAGCATGGCCCGGGTATGGGAATTAATTCTGCAATTCAAGCGTGGTGCGGAGATAAATGTGTACAATAGTGGAGGTATTTATTTATAGAAAGAGGACAGGAAAGGAAATACTTTTAATTATTTCTGCCTCTGTGGCAGGATCCGGTAGATAAGCTTCCCCTTTAATAAAACTGCTCGACCTCTTCGCTGGAGCCAATTAACTTCTGCCGCCAAGAACAATTAAATAGGCTGCGCATCAGCACAGTCAGGTTTACGAACTGAGAAGATCGCGGAATGTAGGGATGCTGTTCTTTGAGAAGTCGCGTGTCTCGCTAATAATAGTAGATACCGTTTTTTGGACGTTCGCGTTCAACCCCGTCTATTGCTCGCGAGATATTTCGCGGATCTAAATATCAAGGCGAAAGGGGAATAGAGAACTCAGCTCTCCGATTGCAGTCTCGCTGTATTAGAGCCTCTTCGCTTCTGTTTCGAATTCGCCGGCAAAGCGTTATGCCGAGAGGAAATGGCTTTGTCCCTTTTCCTTTCCGGCGCCCCTAATTCTCGCGCTCTCTCTTCCGCCTTCCCTCTTCTTCTTCCTTTGTCCGTGTCCTTCCTCTACTTCCCGGTCTTCACGCTTGAATAGCGGTATGATAGACCGATATAATTAATATGGACAATGAGCGAAGAGAGATCGACTAGAAAATAATACAGCCGCGTTGGAGCCAACTGGGGGAGTATTGACAGTGAATCAGAAGCAGCAGAAAATTAAAGGAGATTTTTAATCAAGCAAAGGGACTGCGAAAGGCCAGGGCACAATGAAATCAGAATGGTTCTGCTTTAACACAGATTGCTGGGGACACAGACGCTCTCGATCTATGAAAACCCTTTAACGGCGCTGGAGGGGGGGGGGGGAGGGGGAGATGTGTTCGCAAGATAATTGAAACTTAATTCTCTGAGATCTGTGGAAATTGTAGCAGCAATGATAAGAAGCGAGCGAAAGAAACACGAATAACCTCGTCCCCGCGCCCTTGTCTTAAACCGCGTATTCACCTGAGCATACGCCCCGAATGTGCATCGTTCGGTATTCGGCGCGCGTTCGGTGTTCGGCGAACGGTCGGTTCGTCTCGGAATGACGAGTGCGTATACAATGTATGGAGCTGCGAACGAGTGCCGAGCTGCGAACGCGCGCTGAGCTGCGAACGAGTGCCGAGCTGCGAACGCGCGCTGAGCTGCGAACGCGCGCCGCTGAGCACCGAACGCGCGCTGAGCTGCGAACGCGCGCCGCTGAGCACCGAACGCGCGCTGAGCTGCGAACGCGCGCCGGTGAGCACCGAACGCGCGCTGAGCTGCGAACGCGCGCCGCTGAGCACCGAACGCGCGCTGAGCTGCGAACGCGCGCCGGTGAGCACCGAACGCGCGCCGGTGAGCACCGAACGCGCGCTGAGCTGCGAACGCGCGCCGCTGAGCACCAAACGCGCGCTGAGCTGCGAACGCGCGACGGTGAGCACCGAATGCGCGCTGAGCTGCGAACGCGCGCCGGTGAGCACCGAACGCGCGCTGAGCTGCGAACGCGCGCCGCTGAGCACCAAACGCGCGCTGAGCTGCGAACGCGCGACGGTGAGCACCGAATGCGCGCTGAGCTGCGAACGCGCGCCGGTGAGCACCGAACGCGCGCCGGTGAGCACCGAACGCGCGCTGAGCTGCGAACGCGCGCCGCTGAGCACCGAACGCGCGCTGAGCTGCGAACGCGCGCCGCTGAGCACCGAACGCGCGCTGAGCACCGAACGCGCGCTGAGCACCGAACGCGCGC
The DNA here is from genome assembly GCA_946251845.1 of Andrena fulva. Lineage (NCBI taxonomy): Eukaryota > Metazoa > Arthropoda > Insecta > Hymenoptera > Andrenidae > Andrena > Andrena fulva. The sequence goes on along the minus strand of OX276329.1, from coordinate 49,306,541 downwards.
TGAGCTGCGAACGCGCGACGGTGAGCACCGAACGCGCGCTGAGCTGCGAACGCGCGCCGGTGAGCACCGAACGCGCGCTGAGCTGCGAACGCGCGCCGCTGAGCACCGAACGCGCGCCGAGCTGCGAACGCGCATCGCACGAGCGGTGCGCCCGATGCACATTCGGGGCGAATGCTCCGGCGAATAACGCGGCTTTATTAAAAGAATACCAGTCGCCATGTCGAGCAGAAGAGCACGGAACGTCTGATAAATTATTCGAAACAGTGGCGAGTGCGCAGCTGTTGCATCGGCCCGAAATAATGCCGGTGTAACGCCGATCGGAAAAGAAGAAACTAGGCCCATTGTGCGTCCCATAAAGCAGCGATCTTTTCTTTAACCTTGAATGGCGATTCTCTTTCCCCCGTTTAATCGCTCTCCCCTGTCGTTCGCAGGCTGCAGCGGCCGATGCAAGAATGGCGGTGCCTCGGGTTCCTCGGGAGGCTACGCGATTACTTTATCCCGCCGCTTTCCCGTCGCTCGTTCCCGTGGAATCGCAACCAACATTCGGAAAGCAGCGGGAAAACAAATTGTATGGAAAGATGAAACGGTCTTAATGGTCTCTTAGAGAGGGGCGCAGGGGGAGGAATGGAATTGCGCCAGGGACGGCGGTTTAAGTGAAACGTTCCTCGAACGAGTGGAGAACAGTGCGCCATTGGATCGACTGTTTCGCAAAATATTATTTAAAGTGCGAGCAACGGCGCCGAGCGGATGACATAAAGCACTTGCTGATGACGGGGCCGAGGAGGAGGAGCTGCAGGTGGCAAGTACACGACCGGGGTCGCCTGCAGAACCCTTCCTCCGCGCCCACCTCGCGCCGCGCCCTAAGAATTCTCTATCCCGCCGCTAACTTCATTTAAGTTCTGATCCTTTTACAGGCTGCTCCCCGCTAACTTTCTATATCAAGCATTGAGGTGGATACTTTAAAATCTCAAATTGGAGAGAACCCTCTTACTAAGGGCGTGGTCCCTGCTCTGGGCCGCGGTCACGAGGATTGTGGGGGCCGTGAGTCGTGAGAGGGTCGCTGGGAAAGGGGTGGCGGGAGAGTCTGTGCGACTCAAGCCACACACATCTCTGGGAAACTTCGTTTACGGTGCCTCGACTTGGAAAGGAGGCGCAGTTTAACCGATTACGTGCGTAAGTATACCGTTAACGGGTCATTTTACTCTGACAGGCCGAAAGATTAAGCTATTTTTAAAGATTTTTTTTCGGAATAAATACAGGATACAATGAAATAAATATTTTGGGAATTTATTAAGCTACATATTAGCTTAATCAGCTAAGCTTATTTGGAATTTATTAAGCTTATATTATACAAAAAAAATTAAAAAAATTTTTTTAATTTGTTTTGAATGTTTTGTTATGGGGTGAGTATGGGACCTAAAAAAGGGGTATGTTCGTGGCGCAGGTGATTTCCCGGCTGAGGCTCATCTGAAACAAAAAATCCGAAAAGATTCTAAATCTGTATGAGACTATTAATAATTGAGGCATTTGATGGAAAAAGGGCACATAGGCTTATGTGCCCTTTTTCCGTAAATCGGTTAAATCGACTCAGGTATATGTTATATATATATAATATATCAAGGACATTTCTTCTCCCACGTTTAAATTAGCTAAACGCTGTTTTGTTACGTAGCGTGAGCGACATGCAGCTACATAGTCGCTGACCGGTCGCGCTGCCGTGCTGGCTACTGTCTAGTCGTGCAATACGTTTGATTTTGTGTAAGCGAGGAACTATGGAAAGTGAGGCGTGTATCGAATCCGCAAGGAAAGAAGCGAATTTAGGAAAGATGAAAGTGATTTGTAAGACAGCTTGCTGCAAAAAATCGGTGAAATTAATACTTACTTAAAACATAACATTTTTTGTTTAGTTTTGCGCTTCATTTTGTATTTTTATTTAAGCGATGTATAAAAAATGGCCAACGAAGTATGTAAACAAAATTATATGTCAATAACTAAACAAAGAACCAATTTTGTTACGAATTTACCCTATTTACGGAAAAAGGGCACATAAACCACTTGCATAAAACTATTAAATAAAGACACATATCATTTTCAAATCATGACTTCTGTTTACGAAACGTTTGACGGATATGATACTACATCCTTAAAAAAAATTGGATTTAATTGCATTACTTTTCATTAAGTTATACTATAATGAAAGCTTTGAAACCGATTTACTCGAAATGGCATTTTGGCGTATGTGCCCTTTTTCCATCAAATGCCTCAATTTTTGTCGAAAAATAACCGAGAGAAAAAAGGTGTTTTGTCAACCTTTTTTTTTAAAGCGACAGCATTTTGTTATTATTCAACAAAAATTGTTAGTTCTTCTTCTGTTTTTTGGGAGGGACTATGTGCACGTTTATAAAGATATTTGAAGAGGCCTTGTAGAAAACACTGTAAGTGGCAGAATTAAAAAAAAGTAATTTTATCGGAAAATGTTTCATGTGCCAATGGCAATACTATAGTATAGAATTTGACTTTGGCACTTACAGTGTTTTCTACAAGGACTCTTCAATTAATCATGGATATCGCCTCTTTAAGTAATTTGATATTAAATCTCGATTCTTGAGATCTGGGAGCAGACACCGAAGATCATCTTGCAATTCACTTTTTGCGAGGAAAACTGTAGTTTGAAATATGCTAATTTCTTTGATAACTTGACCTCGTGAGTGGCCTGCTATAATAATGAGGCAAGTTACTTTCAGTTTAAAAGAAGGTAACAGAAGTTCAGTAAAAGTGCATTAAAGTTCAATTTCTCATCTGTTTTAGTGAAAGAAAGCAATCTATGGCGACCTAATTGCGGCAAGGTTTTCAGACAAAACCAATATTCTCAGCGATCTCAGAGTTTGTATCGATCTTTCTCGCGCCCCATAAAAATACCAGCATTTGCGCAAATAGGGTAAACTTGCCTGGGTAAATTCGTACTTGCGCCTAAATCAAAACCCTTAAAAAATAGGTTACCTTAATGAATTAATTACAAGAAGAGGTTATAACATATCCTGAAAAATATTTCTAGCATTTATTGATACACTCGTCAGGGTGAAAAAAAATTATTTCTTGTTTTCACATCAACGAACAGTGCCCTATATTTTAGCGCGGTACATTTGAATTCAAGTTGACCTATGTGCCTATTTCGTACCACCTTGTGTAACCTTAAATCGCACTGAGACACTGGGATGAGGCTGTAAATAAAGCCGTAACTAGGAATTTAACCGGAACAGCGAAGAAAACCCGTAAGAGGAAGAATAGCGCAAAAACCGATGCACAAAAAAAGAAAAGGAAGACAAAGAAAGTCGATGAAAATGAAAGCCGGTTCTGTGAAATGTGCGAAGAGAATAGACAGGAAAGTTTGGTACAATGCACACAGTGCAAAATATGGGTACACGAGCTTTGTGCGGGAGAGATAGGTACTTTTGATTAAATCTCAAAGTACGAATTAGGATAAGTATGGTACGATTTAGAGACATTAATCCTGAATAGTATTTTTTCCACATTAAAAATAAATCGTTTTATGAATACCGTCAAGGACCCAGTTCCTGATCAGTACCCAATTCCTGATCAGTTTAGTATATAAATATCAAATAATAAGCTTATTACGATACAAATTTATTCCCAAAAATTACTAAATAATTATGAAGTATTTTGAAATTTATACGCAAAATTTGATGCCTCATATTAAAATGTGTTTTGATAAAAAAAAATATCAAAATAAGACGCTTGTAGCTACGCCTGGTTTGACGCCATTTTACTGTTGTTCAGTATAAGAGAGCACGTCGTGAATTTCAGTTCTTTTCTGTGATACTTTTGAAAATTCTTAGGTAATATATACTTAGTTAACTTCTTTGATACTTTAATAATATTAAATAACTAAATTATGAATGTTTTGTATTCTTTTTAATGCAAAAAAGTGGTGATTAGTTATTGGGTACAGTTTTTATATGCTTCCGCAATTCCTGATCACCTGATCAGCAAATAGGTTATTGAAGCAAGAATTTTGAAAACCGAAAATTTAATTATACAGTTGAAATTTACTAGCTAATTTTTTGTTATTTTCCAAATAATATGTAATACTCTAAATTGAGTAATTTCTAATCAGGGTTTAGTGTTAAAAAATAAAGGGTATGTTTATTAAAGCATCCAAGACATTTAGGTTAGCAAAACGCACATAAATGATCAACTATTAAAATTTTGCATTGAAAAATTTTCAAATACCAGCTAAAAGATTGTAAAAATATTTAGTATATTTATATTCTGTTAATAAAGATGCCATAAAAATATGCTATTTTAATGATTTTTTATGCAATTTATACATTTCAATCTATTTGATCAGGAATTGGGTATTGATCTGATCAGGAAATACTCCCAGACATGATTTAGGTGATCAGAAACTGCCCCCTTTGCATTTTTCACTTTCAAAGTTAAATTATAAAATAATTATTATTATGTTTGCATTTTTTTAATACCAAATTAAAGATTAAACATAGATCTACTGAAATAACAAAAACATCTTTTATATTTGGTTACGTTTTCCATTTACACGTTTAAAAACCCGCGATGGTTACTCTTAAGTGATCAGGAACTGGGTCCTTGACGGTAGAAGCTGATTGTTTTTGTTGTTGTTTGAGTTTGTTAAACTGTTCATTCTGTTACTAAAGACTTGATTTTCCCTAATTTTGTTTCATTTACCCTGTTATTTTTCATGTAATAAGCATTCGGTTCTTAATATGCACGATTTAGGCAGGTTTACTCTACACATCCTCAATCAGGGCTATTAATTTTAAACATGTAAATCGACCACCTCGAATCCCCCGTCACAGACGCAAGTCGCTTCTCACCAGCTTCCACACAGATCGCCTCTGAAGTTCGACGATACTCGTGAAAGCGGTTGCATAGGATCCGAGTGCCGCGGAAATGCAAACAGCCTGAATGCCGCTTTTCTAAGAAGTTTTCATTGCAAATATTTCCTACGTACGATGGATCTGGCCGTTCAATATCCAGATTGACACACTTCTGCCTCCCGGCATTTGCATCGCCAAGAACCGGCCGTATTTATACATTTCGAGAAGAGAGAAAAGGGGAAGTGCGTTTCCACCCATTTCTCGGCGGCTTCGCGACCGTGCAGAATAATTTTATTTACAGCAGGCCCCGCAGCTTTGCGCGGCGCCGCGTTCCTTCGTTTCCGCTAAATAAAATAACACTTTCGCGGCTATCGCCGGGGAATATAGGGATCTTCCTAGCAGTCAGTTCGGAAACTCGCCGGGAACGGCAGCCGAACAACGTGATACGGAATCGCCGAAGTATCGGATTCCGTTGCGCCCCCTGGAGAATTTAAGTTCCAAATATTCTCTGTGTTCCGTGCCAGTTCCCGGTGTCTTTTTATCGCTCGCGTCTGAAGCGACGTAAATCGTCTCCGGGGCGGAAACAAAAGGGAAAACCTCAAGTGTCTCGCACCCGCGCCCGTATGTACGCTCGATCGACGTGATCCAGATGCGAAAATCAACTGTTTAGAAAAAGAGCGGGGTGTTCGTAAGGGCACTCGTCATGCCGGTGTTATTGCGGATCGCACGTGTGAGTTAAGAGTCACGTAAGGGTGGAATGACGCGATGGAACAAGGATTTAGGGAGCGCATTTTGGCGGAGGGATGAAGCTAGGATGGGGAAGGTGACGCAAGCGGTGTTGCACGGGGTGGTTGCTTTAAAATAAAACACTTCTGTAGTAGGTACTGATAGATGGCACATGATTATTGCTGTAGTTCAATAGGTTAGTGTTACTTTCAGGGGGTAGGTGATCCCAACAGACCAAAAGCAGGCCCCTTATTATACGCATATTCTGAAGTAATAAATGAATGTAGAGTTAATTTTTCTTTCGATTTTTAATCGTCATTTCGGTGACTTTAATGCACGAAAAGAAAATTTTAAATATATTTACAGGAAAAGAAGTTATGAATATAAATGTGACGGTGAACTGGATTCCGGACAGGTGAATTACCTAAAACACAAAGTAAAGGCATTTTTATAATCTGTAAGACCGTCCCCATTTTGTGCCGGAAGCAAAATTTTGATAAACAAATTAATACAATTTTTATAGGGTACTTACCGATTTTAGTCGAATTCTTAAAAAAATTTATTTGTAGAATTAAAATTTTATTCTATTTAGTTGAACTTAACTTGATTTTATCTGATTATGCAAACAAAAAAATTATACTTGAAAGATTCAAATTTTGAGAAGTTTGGAAGATAGGGTACTTACCGATTTTAGTCGAATTCTCAAAAAATTTTATTTGTAGAATTAAAATTTTATTCAATTTAGTTGAAATTAACTTGATTTTATCTGATTATGCAAACGAAAATATTATATTTGGAACTGTCAAATTTTGAGAAATTTGGAAGATAGGGTACTTACCGATTTTAGTCGAATTCTCAAAAAATTTTAATTGTAGAATTAAAAATTTATTCAATTTAGTTGAAGCTAACTTGATTTTATCTGATTATGCAAACAAAAAAATTATATTTGTAACAGTCAAATTTTGAGAAATTTGGAAGATAGGGTACTTACCGATTTTAGTCGAATTCTCAAAATATTTTTAATTGTGGAATTAAAATTTTATTCAATTTAGTTGAAATTAACTTGATTTTATCTGATTACGCAAACAAAAAAATTATACTTGAAAGAGTCAAATTTTGAGAAATTTGGAAGATAGGGTACTATTAATATTTTTTATCTTTTTTTTTAAGAATTTATATTGAAAATCTGCTCACGTAACATTGTGGGGAATAGTTTTCTGCACCCCCCTGTAAATTTTCATTCAAATCGTTGGAGCGGTTTTCGAGATTTTATGTTCACCGTTTTGGAAAACATAGTTTCGGTGAAATCACGTTTAAAGTTGGACATGCAGTTTTGTCGTTATGCGATCTCACGTGCAGGCTCGTACAATTTTGGCTGCAATGCCTTCAATTTTTGGAATTTCGGGGCCCGGTTGCGCTTAAAATACGTAGAAAATATGTAGCTAATGGAATATGCAAAAATCCAAAAATCGAATTTTCGAAAATTTTGGAGGGTTACCTAGAGAGCTGTTCAAGTACCCGGAAAAAGCAAGCCGAGCCTAACTCGGCTTGAACGACCGAGCCGAGCCGAGTACCCGAATGAACCGAGCGGCTTGAAAAAACCGAGCGGCTCGGATAGAACCAAGTAACTTGAATTTTTCAAGCGGCCCGAATGAAGCGGGCGGCTCGAACAGAACCAAGCGGATTGAATTATTTCAAGCGGGCCGAAAGAACCGAGCGACCCGAAAGAACCGAGGCGGCTCGAAAGAACCGAGGCGGCCCGAATGTATGTCTGTACATTGTACGTCGAGCAGATAGGTTAGGAGATAGGTTATGTATACCTAACCCAATTATAATATAGGTACAACGGCTTGATACGTATAATATATAATTATTACAGTACAATTATTAGTATACTACAGTTTGATAAAAGAGGTTAAATATATCCCCCCGCCCCCCGTTACCTTTTTCAGCATATTTGCATATTCGCGGCATATCATACTTGCATAAACTTCCGCAGGCTAGGTATAAATAAATAAATAAATAGACGAATAATTTTTGAACAAGCAATATAAATAGACACACAATTTAATTTTTTTATTTAATTAATGTAAGAACTTCTTACATTATATTTAACCTCTTTTATCAAACTGTAGTATACTAATAATTGTACTGTAATAATTATATATTATACGTATCAAGCCGTTGTACCTACTATTGAATTATTAAACATTTGAATATATATGTAACTATTACACTATTAAACTTTTTAACATATGAAACTATTAAATTTGAATGGCGTGGTTCACCAAGCTAATTTGTAAACAAATTCCGTATCTGCAAAAAATATGAAAAATATGCAGAATGTACAACGTATATCCAGAATATGCAAAATGTATAAAATCGAAAGTATATTTTTAACATCCTCGTAATGATGAAACATAGTTCTGTCAAAGTCTCGCTTGTTTAAGTCATTCCAATAAAAACATGCATTTACATAAACTTCCGCAGTCTATATTACAATTGGGTTAGGTATACATAACCTATCTCCTAACCGATCTGCTCGACGTACAATGTACAGACATACATTCGGGCCGCCTCAGTTCCTTCGGGCCGCCTCGGTTCCTTCGGGCCGCCTCGGTTCTTTCGGCCCGCTTGAAATAATTCAATCCGCTTGGTTCTGTTCGAGCCGCCCGCTTCATTCGGGCCGCTTGAAAAATTCAAGTTACTTGGTTCTATCCGAGCCGCTCGGTTTTTTCAAGCCGCTATGTTCATTCGGGTACTCGGCTCGGCTCGGAAACCGGGTTTCAGCTTGGTTCGGATTTCAAGCTACCCGAATATTCAAGTACTTGAACAGCCCTATTACCTACCCCCTCAAAGGGACCACCCGCTTAAAACGCTCGAAAAGTAGATGATTTTTATGAATTTTTACAAGAAGAGGTTATAACATATCCTAAAAAATGTTTTTGGCTTTTATTGATACACTCGTTAGGGAACTAAAAAAATGGTGTTTCATGTTTTCGGTATGGATGCATTTTCTAGGTGGCGCTTTTTGTTAGAGCAGCGCTGCCAAAAAGAGATGCCTAAAAATGGTAACCACGATTTCAGCAAATCTAATGAACCGATTAAAAAAAATTTGATTCGTAATTGCACTCGCCATCGCATACTCCTCTAACATAATTTTTTGAAACTCGGGTTTCTTTTCTATCTGCGCATGTATGCGTAAAATTAGCCGTTTTTTGCACTATTTCGTTAAAATGTGCAGCATTGATTAAACAAGACAACAAAATGATGAAGCAGAGAAAAGTTAAAAAATGTTAAAGAATACACATGTAGAGAATGTAAACACGGCGAAAACTGTTACTGACCGATGCATATTTTGTAATAAACTCTATGTTCATTGCACACAAGAGGAAAATTGGACACAGTGCATCGAATGTAAATGGCGGATCCACGATGCTTGCACCAGTGCCGAAAAGGATTATACATTTATATGTGATTTTTGTTCGTAAAATAATAAACCAACTCTATTAATCGATCCTTCTTTTACAAATTTGTATTTATACTTGATTATCTTCAGTAATTTTTTATTATATATTCGTGACCAGTACACATTTGGCTTCAACATTAATAATAAGAAATATAATAAAAACTTGAAAATGTTTCTTCTGCAAACAAAAAACCAAAAAGTGAGAAATCTCTGAAAAAACTGAAATTTTCATAACAAAATCTTTAAAATCAACTTACACAAATCTAATATTGCCGTTTTTGCCGCCTCTATCAGCACAATTTTCGTGGCACCACTCTTCTCAGACAATTTTCTGAAAGTTTACGAATTAATTATCCACCGCAGTAAATACGTCGTTTCTTTAGATATAATTTTTATCACAGCTTCCTTTATTTTTTTTAACACCATGATCCCTGATTGCTCTATATATTTTTGTTATATTTTACCTATCTATAATAGTTACACCTAGAACATATATCTATAGTTCTTTACATAAATCAACACTTTTTAAATTAAAAAAAAAAAGATTTAGCACTTTCACATGGTCTTGAAATGGGTGTTTATTATGGGGAATATTTCAATAGAGTAGAGAATGTGTTTGCCCAATTGGCTTTTGCATATGGCCGCAAGATCTCGTACGGCCATTTACATGTGTATGATCGTAAAAAAGTTCAAGGAAATAACCGGGTATTGCGGAGGGCGTTGCACGTTACTGCAGCGGATGGTGGAAGTTCCCTGCTAATAATAAAGGTAAATATTTTTAGAAACTTCGAAACTGACCGTGTGGAAAATATTATTCTTCCTGAACGGTGAAACTGGGTAGTTCATGAAAAATGGTACTAACGATAATAAGTGATAGTTCTGTTGCGCCGGCAGCCTATTTCCCACCAAAGTGCATTCCATTGGACCCTGTTCCCTCAAGTTTTCACCCAGCTATCGATTTCAATTTATAAACCCTTTGCCTGACCACCGAATCTTCTTGGAGTTAATATCCACTAGGTAGCTTTATCCACAAGTTCGATATAGTTGGATCAAAAGCAACTGGATACTCAGGGTCACTAAGAGCTTATCCCCAACGTGCCCTACCATAGTTCCTGATAAGCTTACGAAGCCCAATACTTTGGAGAGGGAAATATTATCTGCACACTCAACAAACATCGCTATTATAGCTCAGGATCATCAACCAGTACTGAGGCCTCCAAACGCGCATGCGCAAGTCGTAGAGAGCCGCGGCACCGCAGATTCTACGCTTCTACAGACCCAACACGAGCCCACTCAAATACAAGCCAAACTAAATTGCAACATCTCAATGGGCTGACCCTCTAGCGCAAATGCATCTGTTTAATCCAGGAGTTGGGCCGCTATAATTTATTTTCAGAATTCTCATTTGCCAGCCTTAAAAGTATTGCCACACCGCACAGATTGGCCTAATAATCGTGTGAATCTGACGTTTCGATTTGACAGAAATCTGGTTCGAAGTGCATTTTTGAGCTAAGTAGGCTGCGAAAGTTATTTGTGAAATTCAAAAAATCAAATGAAATACTTCCCGATACCGTACAGCTGAAAGAAAATTATTGGTAAGTAGTCTCTGATCCATCGAATGGAATAAAGATTTGAAAATAAAAAATAATTTACACCTGTGAAGTGAGGGTTGGCCCGTAGCCGCCTTAACCTTCAGTCTGTGCATAGTAAATTTTCCATGGTCTGTGCACGGGGGTCATGCTGACCCCATATATATTTTCATATATTTTGAAAAGTTTTAAAAAAAAAAAAATAGTTACTTAATATTTATAGAAATATACAAAAGAAAAAGAAATTGTATACAAAATAGGAGTCTTTTCGAAATTGTAGACAATAATTTGTACAAAAGTAGTATCTTTTAGTTCTGTATAGTTCAGCGACCTTGCGCGGCTAAGCTTCGTGGCCGGACTGACTCTCGATCGCTCGACGGCGAGTCACGCGCTAAGGAAATAAATGCTCCTTACCTAAACAAATGTCGTCATCCAAACGGCAACGCATATCGTGGAGGGCTCGAGACGTCTCTAACTGGGTGCCCGACGCAGATATTCCCACAAAAGAAAATATATAATATAAATTTGGATACAAAAATGCATGAAAAAAATTTGGGGTCAGTTTGACCCCAATGCACCAAAATATGCTTGGTTGGCTTAAAACTATCGTAGATACGTCATAGATAATATTTTTTCGATTTTTTTTTTAATAATGTGTGTGTAAAACCTTAGTTCAGGCAATCCTAGTTGCCTGGCATATTTGTTAGGTGCAAAAACCTATTACATCGCATATTACAACGACTGGGGTCCATTTGACCCCTATGCACAGACTGAAGGTTAAGGCGGTATCGTGTTAGTAGATCATCCTAAGTTAGTTAGAGTGCTAGTTTATCACCCTAATAATTGATGAAAGTGAAAATTCTACTTGTGCACCTTTTTAGCTCTTTGTTCGTGAAATTTGGTACCTATATACATACATATATCATATCACACTATTATAATAAAGCTGCAGCATTTGTAGGGCTTCGTATGCTCACAAAAATCTCAAAAAGTACTGAACAAATCATTACGAAATTTTAACTACAGTATCCTTGAACAACGATAAGGGATATAAGCTATATTTCATGACCGCAATATATAATTAATGTGTATAAAAAATGGTATGTACATAAAGAAGTCATGACTCGGCCGGCTCGCGATGCGTAGTACGCGACGCGACCGCCAGGTGGCGAGCGGGCCAAGCGCTTCTCGCGCTTCTGCTATGCTTTCTTAAATTTTACAATGCACATTAATGAATAATTCTCTATTATATCATAAATTTATATTTTCTTTAACATTTTTTCATTGTTTTTCATTCAAAATAAAATATTTGTTTTATAAAAAAAAACACTACATTTTTTATACTTGCTACATGAACCCGCCTTAAAGCGGTGACGTAGAAGCCAGCCCTGGGGAGCCCAGATGTGCTCCAAATTGAAAACAGACATGGGATTCGGTCTCTTCATCCCCAAATTAGACTAGTCTAATTTTTCCAATAGATTTTTGAATTAAAAATCTATGCACTAATAAAAACGAGTAGTAAAAACTCTAATACACCCAGCAATCGACGGTTCGACCCCTGAAAAAAATTTCGAATCGAAACGTTTTATCAACTCCTACCTACCTCCCTTCTCATATTATCACGAAGCGTGAGTTTTGCGCGTGACTACATTTGTCAGGTTGGTACAGATGCGCGTGACAGGTACTTGGATATTAGGCACAGGAAGAAGGAACCTGCCTTCGGATACATCAACCGGATAGACTGATCGCCCGCCGAATGAAAAATCTGAAATGCAATCTGGCTCCGACAATTGGGGCTGAGTGCAGCCTTCGATGATTAGCCCAGTTTGTGCTAACAATGTCTTTGCTACCGGGCGCTCGACTCGGGGACTCGCGCGGGTTACCGGGCGCCTCTTCTTTTCGCCGGGACGTCGCGAAGTAACGTGCCAGGGGCGCGAGGCCGCCCACGGAAATTTGAAAAAAAAAAAAATGCCCAACCCTTGAGCGAGAAACACGACAAATATCAAATCGATACAGTGGTTCTGCGCTGCGCGCGCACCAGATATAGTCTTCCCCCTCTGATTTGCACGCACGCACACGCAACGGCCGCGTTACTGCGCTTAACGTATCGATAAATGGTCGAATACATCACGTTGCTTTGTTTATACTCGGCCAGGATAACGATCGATGTCGGGTGGATGTTGCGCCGCACCATCGCGGTGAACGGACCAATCTGCTGGGCCATCCGAACGCGTCGCGTCCCCCTAATTTTTCTTATTAACGTGCACGCGATAATTCCGCCCGCCGTTGGGTAGATTGAATTCAAGGAGCCATCGAACGCCGTGAAGGAATTGATGAAGCAGCGACGGGGGTAGCACTTGAGGGTAGTTTCTAGGTGGGTGTTCGTGAAATCAGTTACTTACCGAGTAGTAACCCTAGCTTCTAATATTACGGAATTAATTTTACGAGGGTAGACGGTGCAATTTCGGGACAATAGTTTGCGGGGTGCATAATTGCATGCCTGGACTTGTTTCCAGAACTCTGAGGCCATTTTTTTATACTCTGTTTAATTAATGTTTTATACACAATTATAACCCAAAATTTTGCTGGAAAAAAATTATCTAACTTTAGCGCCATAAAGTGCCATAAAGTGCCATATATTGTTTATTTTTTAAATTAAAAAATAGCAACATTATTCTACAAGAATATCATTTTACTTTTCCCAGCTTCTCTGCAACAATCTAAAGATCCTAAAAAATCACAAATAACTTAACACAAACATTATTGTAAATAAATTTTTCCGTGCCCTTTATGGACTAACAAATCACGTGTAATAAGTATTTTCCTTCGTTTTCTTCGATCCAACCCCTACAGAATATTCCGCAACCCATGTAACCCCTTAATCCTCGTAATTAACATATGCATATTCGTCTCGGTTAAACAAAACCTTCAAGCCTCTTCTAAGCCCGCCTGGCAGGTGGATCAATTCGGTGCCAGTGGTTCTTCGCGCAGCGACCGCGCACCGAGTGTAAGTAAAACAAAAGAAAGGGGGATGCTATGGGGGGGGGGGCGCGATTCACAGATTCCCAGCCGCGACACATAATATTCGCGTTGTTAATTCAACGCAGCACTTACCCCTTTCGAGCGCAAGCAGCACACCCCCCTGCGCACTGTAACTTTCGCGTTCCGCAAATAGAAACTAATACATAATTCAGAGAGGGCTGCGTGCAGGTACACAGCGGCGACTGAATTATATACGGAGAATAACACCGTCGACTCGCGCGGCTAACGATACCCGGCGAAAACCGCCCGGGGATAGCCACAAAGGATTGTAATTTTAATTACACCGCCATCCCCCAGCCCTCCCCCGCCCCCGCTCCTGCTCCTTTCGCGGTAATATATGTGCGCGGCACGACACAAAGCGGGTCCGCGCTGTCATCAGGGCGTCCATCGAATGTTCAGCGACGCGAGGGCTCGCCAGCTTGTGCTTTTTGAGATGCAAATTTCACGCCTATTCCCGGATATTTGGCCGTGTTTCGCGATAAACGCGAGCGGGCCGCGCGCACGCGCCCCTCCGGCCGCTGCCGCGAGGAGCGCCCTGAAACCGTCGCGTTTTGTGTATCCTATCTGGCCAAACATAAATCGTTGATTTCCCGACGAAAGAAAATTTAGCGCGCCGGCCGGAAAATCAATATCAATCTACTGTTACTACCAATTTAGCCCGATGGCCGGGCAACACGAGCAACACCCACCCCCCCCCCCCCCCGCAACCCCGTATGCGAGCCATTGATTTACCGTGTTTTCAAGGAGCGATTCATTAAATTGGAAGCTATTGTAACGGGGCGGGGCGGTTATCGAGGATAACGCGTGCATCTTTCGACGATTAATTAAACCCGACGAGGACCGGGAAACAAAGGTGAATGATTGATGAAGTGGCGCGGCAAAGAAGCGGGGAAGCGTCCGAGGGGCGGCCTGGGCCGCGCGAAAATTGGCGGACTTAATTCAACCGCGGATACAGGGGGGCGGTTTTAAAAAGCGAATGAGAAATATCATTCTCGAGAGTGAGAAGGGAAAAAGCTGGTTGATGAGCCTGCCCTGCGGTTTAATGGGACGCGCTTTTCGAAAACGTTCGCACGAGAGCGGAGCGATTGTCAGGTTTCCTATCAGGGATTTTCCTATTCTTTGGGCTAAAGACAGTGGCGAAATTGGGGATTTTTTTTTTTGAGAAACTAGCGATTCGATTTGTCTGAAATTGGGAGCGTGTTATTAATTTTTAAAAATAAATATAGCAGTTGGAACGCAGGTCGCTTAATGAATAACCATGTACACGTGCACGGGATTATGGAGTTTGCTCTCGAATATTATACCGCGCGTGGATTTTCGAAATTTTTCGATAAAACAACAGCCCGCGCTTTTGGTCGCGATAAATAATGGGTCGGAGCGCTGTGTTGATGATGCGTGGATGTAAATACTACGGGCTTTTTTTTAACCGGACGTATTTCAAAAATCAATCGCGCGAATTGCATTTTGGAAATCTCGTCGCAGTTATTACTGCTGCGTTGGAGGTTTAAACCTACTCGTAATCGGAAATCGTTTTACGTTTGGACTATAAATTTCCCTCCACGTTCAAATACATTTATTCGCCCCCCCCCCCCCCCCCCTCGCTATTGTCACTTCCCACACGAGTCCTACGAATTCTTTGTGCCTCTCGATTCATTGAAATATGAACATCGAATTCCGCGTGTCGTTTCAAGCGCGCGTCGTGTTTTACATGCTAATTCGTAAAGTAATACAGAGCAGTACATCGCGCGTTACATCGGCCCGTTGCGTTTTGTATAAAGACAGATTTATTTCGTTCATTCATAAGGGATGCATCTTTCATTTTAATGCGTCCCAATCTCTGCAACAGGGACATTCGCGTTTTTATTAGGGAACGGTTATTACAGTATAATATGGAATAACAAACCAGAAAACGTGTAGTGCGAGATTTTTGAAAAATTAAATCCCATATGTGGGGTAAAATATTATAATGTAAATTGTAGAAACTAATTCTAGGGACTTAAAAATTGTGGCGTATTCAATAATCCTTTATTGCTATAAAATTAGATTAGTGATCGTGCTTACAAGGAGAGTATTTTAGGTGTCCGCCTCCGATCATTTTGATTTTTGGATATGTTAGAGAGGACCGAAAAATAAGAAATACGTGTTTTTTAATTTTTCCCCGTTTTCATATTTGGGGGGGGTGAAAACTGCGTTCAAAGTTAGGGGTGAAAAATCATTTTTGTGGACTTTTTGAAAATCTGGTGAGTCAGTCATATTTCGCATTCAAAGACACAAAATTCGTCCATTGACACTATTCCCCTATCTCTAATAGTTCTCGAGATATTCCACAAAAATGAGTTTTTAACCCTAACTTTGAACGCAGTTTTCACCCCCCAAATATGAAAACGGGGAAAAATAAAAAAACACGTATTTCTTATTTTTCGGTCCCCTATAACATATCCAAAAATCAAAATGATCGGAGGCGGACACCTAAAATACTCTCCTTGTTAGAGAAACTTCATATTCATGTAAAGAAGAAGTGAGATGACTAGAGAAATTGTGAAGAACAAATTGCAGAGTCCTGAAGAAAAATATCACATTACGATGAGGATTTAAAGGAAATTTGTTAAGTAGGATAAGCCAATTAAGAAATCGAACAGGGCAGTTCTCTTATCATCAGGCAATATAAAAAAATCCACGTTCCTTAATTAATATAATTATAGGTAAGTACACACCAAATAGCACAAAGACATCTTATGTACGTCCGAAGGACGTCCGTTCCGGACGTACTGTACGTTCGGAGAATGTCCCGAGAAGGTCCATATATCCTCTGTACGTCCTCGTTAAGTTCTTTAAATGTCGTAGGAAGGTCCTATTTACAAAGTGGAACGTCCTGAGGACGTGCTGTGTCAACATTCTCAGAACGTTTTCCGAACGTCCGAAAGTAAAGTTAAATACGTCCAAAAGGCGTCTTAAAAACGTTTTGCAGATGGTTTAAAAGCGCCTTAAAGACGTCTTCATCAAGTCTGGGTTAGGACATTAAGAAAAAAAAATTTGGCGGTGACGGGAATCGAACCCAGGACTCCAAGATAACGAAGCAACTGCTTTTCGCAACTACTCAAGACACTTCCTTCCAAATAATTCCAATTTCTAGGTATATAACAATTATTAATAGTTTATAAAAAATGTGCATTGACGCGAAATATTCTACAGAATATTATCATTCGACCTCTAGACTCATTGCTTAAAATTTCACATTCGTCTCAAGACAGATGTTTTAACGACGACTTAAGACAGACGTCTTGAAGACATTGTAAGCTATCTGGGAACATTTCAGCATTTCAGCGTCTTCATTGAACAAAAAAATAGCGCAAAGGCGACGTACAGTCGTAAGACTGTTTTGCAACCGAACCTGAATCATCTGCAAAACCTACAAGACGGTTGTTCTTCGAACATCTGAAATTTAGATCTTCTAAGGATTCACAAGACTTACGAGACGAATGTTCTCGGAACATTCGAAATGTAGTCGTGCAAAATAATCACGTGACTTACAAGATTGTTTGATGTTTCTAGAACATCCGAAATTTAAGTCCCAAGAACGTGCGTAGGACTTAAGAAACGGACGTTCCTAGAACATCCGAAATTTAAGTCCTAAGAACGTCCGTAGGACTTAAGAAACGGACGTTCCTGGAACATCCGAAATTTAAGTCCTAAGAACGTCCGTAGGACTTAAGAAACGGACGTTCCTGGATCATCCGAAATTTAAGTCCTAAGAACGTCCGTAGGACTTAAGAAACGGACGTTCCTAGAACATGCGAAATTTAAGTCCTAAGAACGTCCGTAGGACTTCAGAAACGGACGTTCCTAGAACATCCGAAATTTAAGTCCTAAGAACATCCTATGTATGTTCAAAATGGACGTAGGACGTTCGGATATAAACTGGACATGAAAAGGACGTCCTTGGGATGTACGGTGCTATCTGGGACGGTACCTATTCACAAAAGTAAGCAGAAATCTCGAATTGAAGACACTGTGCAAATTATTCCTTTCAAATCAGACGTTCATTTTGACTTTCTACAAAATATTACCCCACGCGTCTACTTTCTATTACAGCTCACACTCGAAACCTGCACAGCGAAGTACATACACTACACACTCAAAAAACACTCCTTTCGTCAAATTAATTTACAGTCCCCTCGTATTCGCCCTTACACACGACAAAGGTACGTAAAAAAACCGTTGACACTTTTCGATTTGCTCTATTTTTGTTATTTTTCAGCATACATTTGTAACTGTGGTACGTTTAATATGCATATTCTGATGGAGAATTCAAAGCTGCATAAAAGCCAGTTAAAGTTGCATTTATTTAACTGACAAACGAAAGTGTTATACGACAGTGAACGAGGTAACACATTTTACTAACTTTTTAGGCTGACCTAAAAGGTGCCCCCACAAAACATTAGATGTTTTTATTAATGTTCAAAAGTGGCAACTTTTTTGTCCGCTACTGTAGTTGACCTCTACATAAAAAGAAGCTACTCCACATCAACCCAAGTGCCACGACAGAAACAACGTTCACAAGCAAAGTAGCCATCTCCACCCGTTTCCGAGGATGATTCACGTAGATACACTAAGGTAAAAGTACCAATAACTGGACGCGCCCTAATACCTGGACACCAATGAGATTTATATTTTTACTAAGCTTCATAGAAAGTTTAGAACAATATTGTTGGGAATATATGTTATTTTGCAACTTGATCTCTTATATAAAAAATTAAGAAACCCCTAGATGCAAAGTTTAATATATAAAACAGTCTTTAAATATCGGAGGTGCATTCTGCGTAGATTTCTTAAGTAATTCTTAAGAAAAATACAGTTAATTGTTAAGATGATAATAATCGTTACATAACGTTTTTCTGAGAAAAAAACGTATGTACAGAATCTCAAGAAGTTTTTTGTGACGTACAAAACAAAACATTGATCGGTTAATGTTGATTTTAATTAAAAACATACGTGTTCATGTACCGGTACAAAATAATCTTGTCCTCTACACGCTGTCCCAATAACTGACCAGCCGTCCAGTTGGTAGGCCTGTCAGCATTTTGAACGCTTAAGGGAAGTCCCAATACCTGACCGCATTGTCCAACCGCTAAGGTGTCTGTGTTTTCTCAAAATTTTGTATATCAAAACTGTAAGTACAAGAGTATTGTACATAAACTAACAGTTTTCTTCATTTTCAAGCCCTATTTTTAGTCAATTTCATGCTACACTTTCAACATAACCTAAAATTGTATCTGCTTTTTCGCGCGCAAACCATTCACACAAACACTAGTGGCGCCCTCTGCGCCGTGCTTTGCGTCATCTTCCCCATTGACCAGGTATTGGGACACCAAAACTGGGATGCTGGGACAAATCAGAATTCTATTGTCCATGTACTGGTACACATAGCTACTTGGGTTTTCCCTCAATTTAATTAAAATAACGCACCGAAAACAAGTTTTTAGTAGCTCATTTGATAGAAAGAAGTAACATTTATCCGAATATTGACACTTTTGTTAAAAAGAACATTTATTTTTAGTCCATTTTTAAGCTACACTACTTTGATATCCTTAAGTGTCCAGTTATTGGTACTTTTACCTTAACTGGACACCGTCCTCTGTAACTACTACTTGCCCGAAATCCTCCAACCCGTCGGCCAGATCAGCCCCTAAATGCCGAATTTAATTGAAAAACGTCGATTCGGCGGCTGCCGCGGACGGCGGGAGCATACAAGTGCCGTCGCGGCCAGATTGCCCGGTACGTGTCGTATATATATATCCCCGCACATAAATCCCTGATTTCGTGACGAAAGGAAAACCGGCAGATGGGAAAAAGGTACAGAGGACAAGGGCGGCTCGAAAGTTTTCCAATTAAAGTACTCGCTATCCGGGAGGACGATCGCAGGGCGGGGGGCACAGCGTCGGTGTGCCTGGTCTCATTAACGCTTTTCCAAAGTGGATACAGGGCCGATCGGGAACGGGAAGAGAGAGGTCCTGAGCGGGGATCGGGCCACTATTTTTCTTGGCCGCGGCCATAAAGTCTCAGCTGGAATGACAACAGGCTTCCCTCCGCCCGCCTGAGATAGGATAGTAAACGCTTCGATTTCCATCGGCGCTCGGTTTCGCCGCCGTGTATCGCGGAATCATTGATAGCCAAAGGAACGACGGACGGGGGAACGGCGGAGGGCGGGTGGACAGGGCGGGCGGGGCGAATGGAGTCGACCACGGACTGGCAATTTTATTCGAAATCGTCCGAGTGTTAAACTATGCC
The DNA here is from genome assembly GCA_946251845.1 of Andrena fulva. Classification (NCBI taxonomy): domain Eukaryota; kingdom Metazoa; phylum Arthropoda; class Insecta; order Hymenoptera; family Andrenidae; genus Andrena; species Andrena fulva. Next base: position 49,286,550 of record OX276329.1, on the reverse strand, counting down.
CGATTGAAAATCGATATTTCATTCGGGGCTGTAGCTGCCGATACGCGGCCCACTAACGGGGAAGATCGACAGATTTTTCTATGGCGGACGGTGGACGGCGCGGAGCCCGGGCGGCGAGAAAATTCTGCCGGCCCCCGAATAGTACCGCCGACCGACGGGGATTATCTTCGATCTGCGAGCGGATCGTGACGTCTCTCGGCTGTGCGCTCACGCGGACAGAAAAACGTCCGCCACTTTGCACAGCAAGATGGCCGAGGGTGCGGATAACGGTTTACAGAACGTTTCGCGACGTGCTCGATAACCGGGCTTCGTTAAGCTTCGAAAGGTTTTATTAAAAATGACGGCACACGCTGGCGAATCGCTAAGGGTTTTATTGAAGGGCCACTTCGCGAGGAAAACAGCGGGGAAGGGAGGAACGAATTTTTTGTTCAAGCGGTTTGGCATTTTTTAAATTTTCGTTACGAGCACTGACAAACGAGTTGAAAAACACGACATTTAATCACGTCACTTAGCAAAGTAATCCTTCTAGCTTCTCAAAGAAACTCAAGTCGTTTGGACCAATTTTAAACAAGGTATAAAGGCTGTTTTAAAGGGTGGCCGAATACTTTTGCACGCCACTGTATATGTATTTTAAGGGTAATGCTATGATGATAGGCCAGAAAGGGTAGGGCAACTTTGGAGCTCATTTTAAATAAATTCACGAACTTTGTTAAAAATGAAACATAAGATTCTTAATATATAGGTATATATTGAAAAAAGAAGAAAATTTTTTCAGATTTTTTTAACAAAAAAAAAACAGCCAATATCTGCACAGCTGTTACGTATTTCCCACTTGAGTCATTCCGCGGTGGGATTTTTCACCTCCACAACGCTGGGCCTGGAATAAAAACAAAAAGTTTTGTAATCTACACACTAAATACTAAAGAAGTACTCTAGATTTCTAAAAATATTGACTTTTGAAGGAATGGCGAACATTTGAAATTTCTCATCATCTTGAATTTTCTAGCAAAAGAAAGGATTTTTTTCAGAGTAGAGAATTTGATTTTTGGCACACTCAATGCTTTCTACAAAGACTCTAATTTATTCTGGTTGCTCGGATCATTCCAAAGAAATGTCCAAAATAAAATAATTTCGTGACCAAGTAGGTCCACTGAATACACAAAGCGACGTAAATGCCATGCATCCGTTAGTCCTACTTAATACTGTCAGGCAGGGAAATTCATTAAAATCACGTTTTATAGACAGTTAAACATTTGTCCCTTTGACAGCAACCGTTCCCAGCTTTCCTGTCCACTTTGTGTATACGGGTGCATCATTAAGCGGTTGCACGCGACGCTATGTAAAACAGAGCGTTGCACTATGTGTGCAGACGTCATCCGCCAGTAGTAGAGGTCCGTATTGGATCAGACGTAACAGGTTTTCGTGTTTTCTGTACGTTGTTTCGCGGCAAAACTTCCTGCGCCCCTTCGCCGCTGCATTTTAACTCGATGATCGTGATTTCGCGTAAAAATGTTCAACGGAAGTGCTTTTCGGATATACATTAAACGAGGCAATGAAATAACTATCGGGCGGTTATCAGATTACGGTAATAGTTGTCAGGTTTACAACAGCTTTTAGGATCTGGTAGATTGTTTCAACGTGCTTCGAAACTGCAAGGTCCTCTACTTCCGTAGAAAACCGAGAGCAATCAAATTCAATCGCTGAGCGATTGAATTTTTACAGTCGTTTGTAATCGTGTTTGAATACTGTGAAAAAGAGGGAATACAAAAGACTGACAGTAACTTTGAGACGTAGAAGCTGCCTTAAGGGGTAACACCACTCTAGAGGCAGAAAAAAATACCAAAATTTGACAATTTATTTTGGGAGTATGACAAACGGAATAGAATTTCTTTTCAGAGGGATTATTTAACACATATTGAAGTACGAAAAACAATTTTTTTATTGTCATTTTCATACAAAATGGCGGCGACAGAGCCCGTCGTCGAAACCACTTCTTTCAAACTGGGAGGACGGATTTCTCGGAGACTATTGCATGGATCGATTTGAAATTTTTACAGTAGCTTCACAACAATATTCTCTTTGGAAGTACGTAGCCGTTTTTTGATCGAATGTAAACTTTTTCTTTTATAAAAAATTTAATGCTCATTTTTGGGGCAAAAAATCGATTCAGTCCTACGTACTTCCAAAGCCAATTGTATATAGATTATAATTTTTTTTGTATTTTGTTCCACGACTCATACATGCCGAGAAATCCGTCCTCCCGTGGCGGTGTTTTAAAAAAAACTGTTTTCGACGACGGGCTCTGTCGCCGCCATTTTGTATGAAAATGACAATAAAAAAATTGTTTTTCGTACTTCAATATGTGTTAAATAAACCCTCTGAAAAGAAATTCTATTCCGTTTGTCATACTCCCAAAATAAATTGTTAAATTTTGGTATTTTTTTCTGTCTCTAGAGTGGTGTTATCCCTTAAGTATGTCGTATCACTCAGAGCAATCATAAGTAATTACTGAAATTTTAATTACACATGGAAAATAAAATAATTACGTTACAAAATCTAGTCTACTTTGTCATTAAAAAGAATCTTTCTAGCTAAAGTGCTGTTCTTGATAAGAATTTTCCGCGGAATTCATTCCATATTATTACACAAAAAATCTCTTTGGATATCGAATTAAGTTCACCCTAAGTAGACAATATCATTACAATATCCACGCCACAAATTTCTCCATTTCATCACAGACAACTAGGGTTTATACAAAAACCGACTTTTGAAAAAACCGGTTTTCGAATTTCACTATTCCCAAAAACCGGTTGGAACGGTTTTCGAATTTGCAGAAAAAATATGATTAAAATAGAAAATAAATATTTGTACTTATTTGAAAAATGTTCAGTTTTTTTTTTTAGTATTTATGGAATTACGAAAATATAACAAAATAAAATATACTCTATCTATACAAACCCAAATAAATAATAAAAAAAATTAAAAACTGAAATCTGTACAATTTTTGGGTCCATTTAATATCTATGGATCTACAAAAATATAACACAATAAAATACACTGCATACAAATCCAACTAAAAAAAAATACTAAAATAACTAAAAACCGTACAAAATATAAATTATAAATCTTTATTTCATTTAGTATTTTTCTTTAGAAAATATGAACTCACGAAGATTAGTTTTACAGTAAACTGTTACCAACTACAATATGCAGGGCCGTTTTAGGATCGCCGTAGGCCCTAGGCGCTTTTGCATAAAAACTGAATTTGTAAGCCTTTCAATTTATTGTTCGCGTCATTCAATTGCTAATATATTTACATTATTTTATAAATTAAATTATATTTTCAATTTTGTTTTTGTTATAATAGGATGCATTCCTATTTAAAATTTCATTTTTAGACTTTCGTAGGCCCCTGTAGGTTCGCAGGCCCTAGGCACAGTGCCAATTTTTACATATTAATTGTAGTAGATAAAACCGGTTTTTTTTTAATTTAAACCTAACCCAAACCTAACCCAAACCGGTTTTCGAATGATACAAATTTATAAAAAAAACCCGGTTATTAAAAACCGACAAACCTTACAGCCGAAACATAAATCCATCGACAACAACTTCCTCCCCCCACTTCCGCAGCCGTCGTTACCCAACAAACCCTTGGCAGGCCTCTGATCACAGACGTTCTGAAGGTCCGCCGGTACACAGCAATTTAATAGGCGGAACCGGTAGCGCAATTGCGCGGCAAACGGTGTTTACGCGGCGCGTAACTGAAACGATCGTTTGAAAGTAAAAATTTTCATTTCACGGAAAGGCTGAGCCCCGTTCACTTGGCGTGGGCGTCATGAATATCGCAGCGCTATAAATCGACCAGAAGCTCAACGAGCGGCTGCAATTACGGATCTTCTACATAGCGTGGTCGCGCGCGAAGCGTCGTAAGATATTAACAGCGCTGCCAGCCGTAATTTTTATTCCGACGTATTTTCCCTACGCCCCGGACGTATTATTGTCTCGCTCCCGTGTGCGCGGCAAAAAAAAAAACATGGCCACTGCAGGACACTGAGCAATTTACACCGGCCAGTTTGTCCCGGGCAGTCGGTAATTTTCTTAATTTCAGGGGTTAATGCGTCCACCTTATTCCCTGCCCCGTCGAATAATATATCAACGGTTGAGGCGGTTTTTCCGCGCGGCGGCCGCCTCGCGCAATCAATTATCTTCGTCCGCGGAATCCTCCACCGTCGCGGTGCCAAGGCTCCGTGAACAATTCCGTGGAAGTCGTCGCGCATAATGTACCGTACAAGCGAAAGAATCTTTTCTTTATCGCGGAAAAAAGTCGCGCCCGTACATCCGCCAGACAGATCTGCACGAGCGTCGAGCGAGTCGAGCAGCTTGCTTCCACGGAGCATGAATGTAACGGACGGGGTGCTGAGGGGGATGATGATTTTCTGTTTTCAGAGTAGCTTCACTTTGTGGAATATTGTTGTTTAATGTGAAAACATTATAAAGAAAAGAGAAAATAAGATCGCAATAATGCTATACTATTTGAGATTATTTTATGCTGTTAGTTTAAAAAATTTGACAGATTTTTATTTTGGGAAACGAGTAAGTTCTAAGTGTACCTACCCCTACAGCACATTGGTTGCCGAAATGTCTCAGTTACGTTGCGGTTTGATATCTGAAACATTGCACGGAATATTGCCGCAAAGTTGCAAGTAAATTGCTATGTCCGCCCTGTGCAACATTGCAGGATATATTTCTGCAACATTTCTGAGTTTTTACAGCAATGTTCGCGCAACATTTCTGAGATTTTACAGCAATGTTCGCGCAACATATCTGAGATTTTACAGCAATGTTCGCGCAACATTTCTGAGATTTTACAGCAATGTTCGCGCAACATTTCTGAGATTTTACAACAATGTTCGCGCAACATTTCTGAGATTTTACAGCAATGTTCGCGCAACATTTCTGAGATTTTACAGCAATGTCCGTGCAACATTTCTGAGATTTTACAAAAATAAAAATAACGGTATTTTTTTTAATCTTATACTATAAAGCGGAAAGTGTGTGTTTGTCTGTCGCCGAAAAACTTTCTAACGGTAAAGTCTGGGGTCACGAAAGGTATCTCGGCTCATTATGCCTGGCTTTTTTTTTCTAAGTCCGGATTTATTGCGGATTGGTTGCTGAAACGTTGCTCATACATTACGAGTGCAATATTGCGCTCGCAACTTATCAGCAACATTTCGGCAACCAATCCGCAATAAATCGGGACTTAGAAATTTTCACTCGACAATACCGAACTTTTTCATTGCGCATAATAAATTAAATGTCAATGGTAGGGACACTGGCAGTAATTGGCACTTGTAACACTTTTTTTACAAATCTCTTTTGTTGCTGTATATGGTTAATGAATTTGTTTAAACTCTATAGTGTTAATTAAATAATTGTCTTAATTATTTATGTCAGATATTGTCCACGATCGCATATATTCCCTCGGCGATAGCCTGTGGAATCTTAGACTGTATTCTGCGTGTCGACATTTCAGTATCGTTCCGCGTAATTCCGGATTTATTGCGGATTCATTGCCGAAGACTTGCTCATACGTTGCGAGCGCAATATTGCACGGCAATGGATGTGCAATATTTCGACAATATTGCACAAACGTGGCCATTGCAATATTGCACGGCAATGTGTGCGCAATATTGCCGAAATATTGCTCATACGTTGCGAGCGCAATATTGCACGGTAATGTTTCCACAATGTTGCAGGAATATTGCAATGCAACCTGCAACCAAACGGCAACATTGTAATGTACTGCAACGTGTGTGCAACGTTCCTGCAACAAAGTGTGCTGTAGGGGTATTTACAAATTCAAAAAATTAAGAAACTTTGGGGATGTGTCGAGAATATATAAGTAAGTATTACGCAATTTTTTTGCTGCCAAAATTTACTCCAAGGGGGTGAAATTGACCCCTGAAAATCCGGCTATTTCCCGATTTTGCGTTGTAACTCGCGAGCTGTAAGAACTGTAATTTACCAAATTATACTTCTAATTAACAAGACTAACTTTTGCCTGAAAACTTTCTTTCTATCTCTCACATTTCGCTAGTTATAACAGAAAATCGAAAAATAGCCGGATTTTCAGCGGCCAATTTCACCCCCTTAGAGTAAATTCGGGCAGCAAAAAAATTGCTTAATACATATATCTATATATCCCCTACATATCCCCAAAGTTTCATAATTTTTTTAATTGGGCTCCTCCCTTTTTAGTAATTCCCGACTTTGTTGCGTGTAATGCCTGCGACATAGTGTCGGAAGGGGCATAAATATATTTTTAAAATTAGGTGCCTGCTCGATTTAAGACGCGCTGGGAGTAACTGCATACTAGCAAACCTTCTCTTCATGCGCAGGAACAAATTTACATGCGTAATCTGAAACAGTACAGAAGGTTTTGTAGCACACAATCTTTATACTTCAAATACACGAGCTTAATATAGCCCGAAGATAAAGGCTTCAAATGTGCCATTGAATTTTTCCCGAATTAAATCATTTTATCGCGGATAATGCGTGAATAATAACTGGGTACGTTGACAGAGCATTAAAAATACAGCTCGCCACGCCGGGGAAGCTTTATAACAAAGAGCGCAATAATGTTTCATTTATCGCCGCGTTAAAGTTCGTTTTGATCGGGGGATCTGGGACAAAAATGTATTTGCGCGAAAGGCGTGTGGATTTATTTCACGCCATGGAAATGTGAAATGCAATCAGCAGTATAAAGGGCGCAATTAATGCGAAATTACTTGTCGCGAAGTGGGGTCAGCGCGTCTTGACACTCGTTGCGGTCGTTGAATGATAGGCCTCTCTACTTGAAGACGCGCCACTATGAGCTTGTCTTGATGAAATTCCTCCAGTATATCGCGGCATCAGCGTCGGACCACAACCTGACACGATGACTGGCAAAGACGTGCCGGTAATTAGCTCACAGAATGCTGTCAGATCCTCGGACCGGTTAATTAATTATACGAGTGCACGACTTTAGGCTATTTGTCTTGCCGATGTCCATTGTAATCTCCATTATCCGATGCTTGAATTGCTTAACGTATGGCTGAGCATGTTTGTTGAAAATACAAACGTGAGCTGCTCGACGATACTTCGTGGTCGCACGGAGAATATTAACGTCAATGGAATGTGACTTGCGAAGTGACCATTATTTATATCGCGATAGCAAGATAGTACACTTTAGAGCAGCGTTTCCGAAACTTTTCCTACGTCGTAGATAACAAGTACCTCGGCGTAAAAGTAACATTTTGTCCTAACTTCTTTTATGATTTACTTCTCGAGAATGTATTTTTAGTAGAGTATTAAATTGAAGTAAAAAGAACACTGTTGGATTCGGACGTAAATCGTAAAGTCCACCTTAATTTTCGACCGAGTGCAGTGATTATTCTCCTTTAGGATGAAACATCGTTCACTGCAGATACATATCTTGTGTGCAACAGTAGATAACGATGATCTAACAAAATGAAGAATTGAATTACTTGCCTTCAACGACTCGAGTCCAGCGCAGTTACGGGCGGATGTGCGATGTTCGTCCATGGTGGAACGAATTGCATCGATAGGACCATTTCTTTTCCCTTGATGGGTCAAAGCAATACCCAAAGGGACTGCGATATAGCGGATCGCGCGGATGGAAAAGCGCGCCATTCGACGGGAGTAAAACAAGTTCATCAAAATGCAGCGGGACAATGGATTGCGCCGGAAGAAAACAAAAAGGGCTTGCAAAATAACGGCGACACGGTAGTGGCAAGTAAAAAAGGATTTCATTAAATCCGTAGGAAACAATTGGAACGGTCGTTTCTCCTGGCAAATAAAAGATTCCGCGTTTAGCCGGGGTTTGATTTTAGGGGTAGGTTATAATCAGGTTCGCAACAGCAGAACGGGGGGGAACAATGGGCGCGTTCCCGAACCTGCTTGTTGTTTAACATGCATGCTTAAAATCCCCATTGTTAATCAGAATGACATTTATAAAGCTACGCGGCTAACGAAATGGCTACGGAACACGGCGAAGTGTAGTGTGCAAACATTTCCTTAATGATCCACTTACTTACTGATATTCTCCTATTCAGAGTAGGCCATTGTTTACCAATTTTCGATTGTTCAAATTCTACTTAGAAGTTCAACAGAGACGCAATAATTCCTGTTTGCGGAGCACATCGATCGGCGATTACTTATCGAGGTACCAGGGACCTGAAGAACCCTGTATTCATACATAATTTCTGCTCCAAATCGAACCCCCGCGGGCTCTGTGAATCCATAATCAAAGGAAAACCATGCCCTCCGTCGTTATTACGTATAAAACCGAAAATAAATTACCACGACCGGCATAAATTACGCGCGCGGTTAGTCCCGCAAACTGAAGCACTCCTTGAAACAACAGGTCCGTATAAATATTACCGCGGTATTGAAAGAATCACATTATTAGCACGATTAAGTGTAAATGCGCAGAAGTAAATCTCCAATAAACCCTCTGAATTACCCTATTTTCTTTGTTTTGTAGCGTTACACAGTGGCCGTAACAATGCGTCCTCAGCCACCAGCCCAGAGACCACCTGGAACCTAATTTCTCGCGGGCCAACCAGCCGGCCGCAAAAGCGCGGCCGAAATTGGGCGGCTAATAAAATAAAAGTCCCAGGGACACGTGTCGCATCCGCCGCAGCGTATCGGTATACGATCAAAGCCGGCTACACAGAAGTCGCTAGGTTCGGTGGACGCGCGTGCGACGCCGCTACGTGCCCGGAACGTCTCATGAGCTCGATCAGCCCGGCTCGATTATTGTGCATCCGAAGGGCCGGCGGCGCGGCGCGGTCGCCTTTAAATTGCCCCTGATGAAACGGCAGATCGCCGATATCATCGCCGTGGAGACAAACGAGCCGGCCATTACGCTGGACGGCGACGACTGGACCTCCCCTGGGGTCGGGGGACAGGTCGGGGGGACAAAAACGCGGCTGGGATGCATGGAGGTCGGGCACACGTACGAGCGTCGCGCCGGTGGCGCCGTTGACGGGTCCGGCACGGAAGAAATCCTTAATATCCTATTCATGCATCGAGGCGAAGTGCCCAGCCCGACCTGGCCCGGTGAAAACGCCGCGCCGGCCGCACGCACACAGGCGCCGGGCCGCGTCATTTTTATACGTGTCCCCGGGCAGGCATCGCGGAGGACGCCACCCGGCCGGGGCACAGGTCGAGGGTGATGGTTGGTATTGGCGAGTCCATCGGCGGAATTCAACATCGCCGGCCCGTACATCCGCTCCAATGTCGGCGGAAAGCAAGCGGTGTGCTCGAGCGGGGAGAGGCGCACCGTTCTATTCATGTTTATGGAAGCTGGTCCATTTGCCGGGATCGCCGGTGGAAACTATCCGGCATAAGCTTTAGCCCGACCGTTGAAACGTCGAGCACTGCCGCTGCGGTGCCACCCCCGTCGCGCTGCCACCGGGAGAGCCACATCTCGTTCCGTGAAAGGGATCTTGCGACCGTGAGCGGGAGCCGATAGAACCGCCGCTGGGCGCACTCAAATGCATATAATTGTTGGGTCGTCCCGTGACCGATGTCGTTTCTTTATCTGGCGGCAACGCGCCGGGATCCCACCGTGCGTCGCTGCGGCAGCGCTTCTTCTTCGTTGGGTTTAATTGGATGTTCCCGAGGGGGTGGCTGATGATTCTATTGGGGATTCGACTGCGGGTGGGGATCGGTAGGGTGATTGTGGAGGAAGCTGCGAGGATCTCGGAGGTGATGGGTGAGGCTAGTGCTTTTCTTTTTAGGCTTCATGAATAAGTTCACGAAAACCTGGAGCAAATGGGGATACTCTTGTGAAATAGCCTGGAAGCTTTGAATCGATGTGAACGATATGTGAGGCATTCGGAGCAAAAACGGACTAACCCACATTAAAAATATAGTTTTTCGTATTTTATATGATTCGTACAGCCTATTGGAATACATTATTGATGTTAATTCGATTTTGCAAAACATGTGGGTTAGCCCGGGTTTGCTCTCAATGCCTCATTGACAGCACAGGTTCGCTTGTAACTGTGGACTGGAAGAGCATCGGACAGTTTGGAAATGGATCCCACGCGAACTGTCAGCAGCACAGTGTTTTCGATAAAGAGCACTGGATTAGATAAATGAAGATTCAACTTGCTGATTGAGCTAATATGGATCGCTTAGAAATTTAATAAACGAATTCGCTCCAAATTGTGTCGAGATTTTGAGTCTCGTCTTCCTCGCAGGCAAATCATTGCACAAAGCGTGTGATAGATTAGGTGGTAGCGAGGAACAGGCACAAAGCTAATCATCGTTACAGGATCATTGGTGGAAATTATCCAAATGTTAGTTCGGTCTAAAAATCGATACTCAGTGCTACCGGGTCTGCGACTACAAAGCGATCCGGTCTCTGGCGAGCGGAAGTTGGGGCAGTGTGAGGCAATACTGCGGTCGTAGGTTGTCTGCTAGTCCTCCCGACGGTCTAATTAACAGGACTAATTCACAAAGTCCTCTTGGAACCTGTCGTCTTGTCGACCATGTGGTCATAATTAGAAGGATTTCGAAGGTGAATCGATAGGGAGCCGAAGGGTTTAAATTTCTGTGGGAACACTCCTTTATTCTGCATTTCAATAAATATTGAAAATGGTGGCAATATAGTATAAACAATATGTACACCACTCTGTTAAATGTTTGCATGAAAAGTATCATCAATTGGAGGTGTGAGAATCATAGTGGTACAAGTCCAAATTTTAATAATTTGGGTTAATAACAATTTTTAAGATTTAAAGGCTCCATCTATTTCCTTGCATAGTGAATTAATTTATAACTTCATTCTTGACTGAGAAATAAGATCATTTCTCTTTAGCACTTAACTAACAAGAGCAGAGCGCTTTAAACTATACTGGTGTAAATCCGACCAAGTGTCGTCGCTCTTAGCAGCACAATGCATGGGCAGAATAAATTATAGTGACAATTGACAAGTGAAAAAATTAAAAAATGTTTTTCTTAAATTTTAAAGTATATACGTATTTATTATGGTAGCATTTTGAGCCTTTAGACGTGTTCTCACAACTGCAATATATATTGTACAGTTTTTTTTTTAACAGTAAATGCATAACATTATTTTACGAGAAACCAATTATTCAACACAATAAATGCCACTTGTTACAATGTGAAAAGAATTTACTTAAGATCCTCTTTGATGGAAATCTTCCTTGAATTCATCTTTAGAATTGTTTCCCATTTTGCATCAAATTCAGCATCCCTGCAGGCAACTTGCTGATTTACTCTAAAACAGTAATATTCGATTCTGGTGAATTTTGGTAGACACCCAGAAATGCAACAATTTTCCCCAAAATATCTTCACCATTGTCAATTTCCCGCAAGGTCGATTTGTTTGATAAAGACACTTTCCTTTCGATAGTAAGAGTTTGACTGTTCCTTGACACCACTTCAAACGGCTGCAACGTTTGATTCGTCAAGACGAATTGCGAACAGACCAATTTGCATAATTTTATAACAGAACTTCGTACTGGGACGTGACACGGCACAGTCAACTATGTTTGCAGATTCAAGCCTCGGATATGAATTCATGTACATTGTTCAAGAATTGCCAGCAACTCGCGCGCACTGTTCAACCATTTGCAAGCAACTGTATCAGCGTGTAAGTTATGTTAATTGCCACCGCTGAATGTCTTCAAAACTTCGACTCTGAGGGCACCGTTTAATTTGTTACGAATAATCAGTTGTAGATTTGAAATGTTATTTCACGCTAATTACTTCTACATTATCGTTTAAACCGTTTAAGATATTCTCTTTACCAAAGTGCCACGACACAAGAGAAATTGTTTCATAAGGAACAGTACCTACTTGTACCTTCAAATCTCAAAATATAAAATACACAAATTTACTGTTTCATATTAAATCAATATTCCATTCGTCATCCTCGTCACGTGAGAAAATATATTTTATCATCGGAAATGCATTTCTAATCTTACACGCGCTCCTCGAAGCAGGAATCTTACAGATATTGAAGATTCCACGTCGTACACATCTCGCTTGGTTGATCGAAGGAGTCCTTATTAACGTTATTTGCCAAACAGTCTGTCAATTTATCGAGCCACTCAGTAACAACGTGCTATTCGAAGGATGTGGCCTTGTTCCCCAGGTCTTTGTAGTCTAATAAGGGCGCAGTATGCGGCAAATTGTTGATCGAGTAACCCCACATCGCGAGGCAAATTGTTCCCACATTTATCCGCGAGCAAGCACGCATATTCCTCAGAATATGTTCCTCTATACGATTTTAAATTCACCCAATACAATTGCACTTTATATTGTGAGGAAGAATCCTTGTTTCGCGAATTCTGCGCTTCGAATAACAGTCTCCGGGCAAGCAAATTGCTGCAGAATCGAAAGAAAACATTACTTTCGATGGAAATATCGTACTAGTATACACAGCATTGTTGCCATATCGATAAATTAATGGGCCATTACGAACGACAGATAGTAAATCGTGTCCCGACTAACGATTTGTAAATATAAACGCAGACAGACCGAATAGCTTCCATCAAGATCTATGAGTCCCAGATACACACTTGAAGTTTTACCTGCTGATTACAGGGTGCTCCATTCCTAATCGTCATTGTCATCCCCAGTTGGTGTCCAGCGATAAGTGACTGCATTAGCAGTATGAATGAGTGAGTTTAAGCCCGTCTGTCCACGGAGCGTCGCGCCATAGACGCGTACGCGTAGGGACCAATCGTACGCCGGGCATCTTGACAAATACAGATCAATGATCGACAGATGCGTCGTACGATTGGTCTCTACGCGTACGCGTCTATGACGCAACGCTCCGTGGACAGACGGCCTAAGCCTAAAGTAGTGAACAAAATACTGTGAGAATAGGAGACGAAGTAGAAGAAGCTACACACTTATGCAAGGTTAATATGAAATGGGATTAAGGTCACACAAATTAGGTGATTTCCTTAGACCTCTATAACGCTATGTGACTTTGAGATAACATATTAACTATTGCAACATAGTACTTTACTTTACAGTAAAATGTGTATGAAATTAAATTAAAATGTACCCGTATAAATGGTATACATATATACCATTTTTTAACCGACTTCAAAAAGGTGGAGGTTATAGATTCGACCCGTATGTTTTTTTTATGTTTGTTCCCTCATAACTCCTCAGCATATGGACCGATTTTGATGAGCTTTTTTTTTATTCGAAAGGGGGCGATGCCCCGGTGGTCTCATCCTAGACCAAATCAATATTGGCCTACTATTTTGCCAGTTATGATTAATAATAATTTATATGTTTGTCCCCGCATAACTCCTCAGCATATGGACCGATTTTGATGATCTGTTTTTTATTCGAAAGGGGGCGATGCCCCGGTGGTCCCATCCTAGACTAAATCAACATTGGCCCAATATTTTGCCAGTTATGGTTAATAATAAAGACTATTGTCACCTAATTATTATTATTTTATGTACGTACGCGCATATCTCCTCAGCATATTGTGTTATATATTGTAGCATATTGTGTTATAAAACTAAAAAGTTAAAAATAAAAAAGTTTTAAAAAAATTAAAACCGACTTCAAAAAAATAAAATTGCGCTAAAAAGTAAAAAATAATTCCCTCCCTCATTCAATCCACGCCTCTCGTATTTTTTAAGTCGGCGCCGGATTTACACAGTGCAAATGATGAGGCACCGGCTTAAAAAATATGAGAGTCGTGGATTGAATGAGGGAGGGAATTATTTTTTACTTTTTAGCGCAATTTTATTTTTTTGAAGTCGGTTTTAATTTTTTTAAAATTTTTTACATAATGTTCATCGACGTTCTAAGAATGCCAGTAATAGATGGTTCAGAATGACATTTCGTGCAAAAAGCTGCTTCGTGGTGTTTTTAGCTCCCCTGTTTCGTGGGTCTACTAACCCAGTTTTATCATTCGTTGTCAGAGACACCCTGTAGAGGCATTTGTACAGATACAGTGGAGGAGGGACTCGCAGCGGATAATAAGGATCGTCACGTGCCGAAGGGTTCAGGGGGCATTTGGATTCGCGCCACGGCGGACTGAAAGAATAAAGCTGTTCGCCTCTGATACGTACACGAAATCTATTGTTGAAGTGAGCGCTATTGACAAAATGAATGATGGTTATATGGCGCCAAACGTCCCGCGGCCCCTTACTAACGCTATAAATCGTCTCTCGCCGAGCTACCGACTATTTTCAGCCCCTGTACCTCGCGAATATGCTGCGCGCTGCTCCCTTTCCTTCCCCTTTTGCGGTATCTTCGACTCATCCACTTCCTTTCAGATACCGATCCAACTGATTTCGCGATTTCGAATGGGCCACAATGGACGAAGCCACGAGCTGCTTGTACGTAGCGATTCCTTGGTGGCACTTGCACGCGGGATGGCCGAATCGTGGGACGTGGGGCAAATGCTTACCGCCAGAGTTGGGCAAAGCTAATATCTAGATAACATCTAGGTAAAAGGTCCTTACGGTTAGTCGTTAGTCAAAGGGTGACTAAAGTTGATTTAGCTTAGCTTTAGTCGAGGCGCCAGAGCTGAAGCTGGTTAGTCAAGAGCCTTTCGTCGTGGGTTGTGACTAACGTGGTTTCAGCTGTCATTCAATTTTTAGTCGAGGAAACGACTAACCGGCGAAAGCCTTTACGGCCTGACCCGCGCGCGGTCGCCTACCGGTCAGATTCTACAGAATCTGAATCTGTTTATTTTTCATCGTATCAATATGAAAGTGACGCCAATGGATTCTTGGTGTTCTCTCGATTAATTGGACAGAAAATAATTTAAATCGGACTATTTTTAACGAAACGGGCTTTGAATTCTGCAAACAAATTTCTCACGTAATATCCTTAATTATGGTCCGAATTATATCGCTAGAAGTGTTACTTAGGACCACTGTGCGCTGCCTGTTCGGAGTGTTTGGTTATGTTCGCCAACAATCCGCATTGCCGAAAGCCCAGCGTACGAGTCGCAATCAGGAGGTCGGGTGTTCAAATCCCAGTGCGGCAGTTTTTTTTTTTTTTTTTAATATTCACTAATTTTACTTTGTATCTTCTCAGTAAAATAGAAACTTCGAAATTGTTAATTTGCAAAGTATTTTTAAAGATTGATTTTTTGTTAGTGATGCAATTCGGGTTACCGGGTGCGGCTGTGGATACGCTTATACTCCGTCAGGAGTACTGTAGGTCAGTTTTCATTGTCATACAAATTTATGGGCGCCTCTTAGGGGTCCCCAAGCTGCAGACGAAACTCTTTCATTTCGAAGAAATAATCATTAATCCCCACAGTATCGTGCATAGGTATGAGGAACCATCCGTTACGCTCCCGTAATTGAATGCAACCAAGTCCCCTGTCGTCGCGTGACAATTCGACTGGCGGCCAGGACGCCCGTTAGAATGCATAACGCAAACCGTGATCAAAACTTGGTCATTTCGAGATTGGAAGCACCGGTACGGCGCATCGAAGCCGGCTAGAGGAGCAAACACTCGGCGTACACGAGGAAAACTTTATTAAAACACTAGAAGCTCCATCTCGGTCCACCTTGGGGGCCGAGATAAGACAGCTTTGATTGCCTCCCAGACGGCGCAATTTATGCTTCGTCGCGGTGGTAGCCAGAAAACGGGATCATTAGAATTAGTAGCGACCGCGTTACACATGTGTAGGCGAGTACGTGCGCCGCGCAGATGGAGACATATGCCCGCGAACGAATCGATATATGGCGGTATACAGCGAAGAGGCAGAGCAAATACTAATCCCTAAGGAATTGGAGAAGCGCGCTGTGGCATCGTCTGTTGCTGATATTTGCCCTGTGGTAATCCTACGCACATATATTTGTATCCATACGCGGTGGAAAATAACCACCGTCGCGTGCATATAAACGTACACAGGCGCGCGCGCACAGGCCGCAGGTACCATGCCAACGTATTTTTCTCGAGTCACAGCTTTAAAATGCTTCTCCCTATTTTCTCTCTCCGCCCTCTATCCACTTCCTCGTTTCGATCCAGTCGCTTCCTCTAATTTCTCCTCCTCCGCGCGAGCTCCACTCCAACACCCACTGTTCAACCAGCCAACAAAACGCGGTGTTTTAATACCGAAGGAGATCCACTATATTCTGTTCATCGTATGTCTGCACTATGGAGATTTTATTCCACGCGGACAGGACAAATCCCGAGCGATAGAGGCGTATTTTTCAGCGGACTACGCTCTTCAGCTTTGTGGATTAAGGGTGGTGAAACGCCTGTAATGACGGAACGAAGTCAATGGTCGTTGTGCAGGTAGTGTTTGCAGACGATGACGGTGGAAAGGAAAGGTCAATGACTTGAAGGCGTGAAAAGCGCAAATATCAATTTTATTAACTAAAAAGTACGATATGCAAAATTCGTTGTATAGCAAAATTAATACTTTTGCTGAATAGGTAAAATTAATTCTCAATACTATGAATTGTGTTAAAATAAGGCATTTAAACACTCGTTACAGATTGTTGCTACTTTCACACTACAGTCTCTTACACAGATTATATATTTTTTTTTATAATAATTCCCCCTTTTTTGCCCTCAATATACAGTGCATTCTATTCATTTTGGTGAATAGGCAACTCATGTCGCGATAACTATGTCAATGGGGATAATTATATATTAATTGATAACAGTATAAAATATTATATTCCTCTACAGACTTTAATAATGAAAATAACCACTGGTCTAAACGGAAAGTTTGTGCAAGAGGGGTGCAGCCGCATTTTTACCAATTTCAAGTAAATTAGAAAAAACTGTTCACAAAATTATTCTTTTGACCCTAACATTAAAAAGAGAACACTAATTTAAAAAAAAATTATATATACACGATAAGTAGTAGTTATTGAGTTGACAAGTTTTTATTTCAATTTTTGGCAAATTTTTCAAATCTGGAGTATTCATATTGCGCAGAACAATAATGGACGCAAATTCAAAATTTGCGATAAATCGCTCATTTGTCATCGGATTTGCATCAAACGTGCACCAAACGATGTAGAATTTTTTACATATATTACACGTGATAATTCAAAAACTGACAGGAATGGAGCTGCACGTCCATTAATATTGTTTTATTTGTTTATTTCCGAATTCTACTAGTCAACGAAGTCTTTATACACAATTTTCAAGTTATCATCGCGTGGTTCGTTCGAATTTTCACACTTTACAGACAATGTTGCACACGTAATTCGGGTATGGCAGTATCGTAAGCAGCAGTAATGCTACCATTGTCCCCGAATTCCATTTCACTCGAGCTGGAAGACGACGTCAAGAATCATCGTTGCTTCCGTTTCGGGGGATCGAACTGGGACAAAGAGTTTGGAACTTTTGAAATAGCGATTTCGGAAGAGCCAACAGGAAAACGCTCAAGGACTGCGCAAATTTCGGTATGAATTCTGTTACGTATATAAACAAGAAGAAATAAGAGAGTACGCAAAGTTTCTACTCGTTTTACAATGTAAGACCACATTGAATAATATTTAACTAAAATCTTGAGCATCTTAAATGCAAAGGTTTTGATGTATTTTATCTGTCCTTCTATTTCGCATTAATACTCCTGAATTTGCGTGGGTAATTTTGGCTCTCTAATAATTCTAACTTAAATTGAAACTTGAGGAAATGCATCAGAGATTTCTAAGCTACTCATCCATTAACTCGTGACAATTATGACCATAAATGAAAATAGTTATCTCTGCTTTGGCATTTTTATTCAAATCTCTTCTCTACACTCTTCAAACGGTTCGCCCTGATGCTTCACGCAAGACAACTCGAGACGTGATGTTTTGGAATCTCAAGAAAATTGTCAAGCTAACAGAAATTCGACAGCCGCCAGTGCAATTGTGCCAGTCTCGTGTGCATAAATAAATAAACGGACGAATAAATAAATGTACAATGGACAAATGAGATCGGTACTTCGAGCGGGAACAAATTTGCACCGCATATCAATTGGAATGATATGCTGCATGTTTTTATATCACGTTCAGCAGAAAGTAAAATACGAGCCTGAGCTTTATTTGACCAGACTTTGTTCTTCCCTCGACGGTCTCATTACGTTGTACTGTTTTATGCCAGCACGAAACTCGTATCCGCCCGTCGGGCTATGGAGAACCGATCAAAGTTATCGAATGCCTTGTTCTGTCGAAGGAAGAACGAATTGAAAAAGCTTCGCTGAAAACACGCTGACGCGTCTTAAAAGTATTACGATACATCAATATCAAGGATGCCAAAAACTTTGAATACACCGTCTACCTCGAAGACGCACTACAGCACAAGTTTTCCTCACTTTCCGTCAGCTATCCGCGGGAGAATTATTCGCGCCATTTTTCTTCGACGAGCTGCGACGATAACGAAATAAATAAGCTAATTCTGTTGCGACAACGTTGCCGTTATTTTAGAAACGATGCACCGCAGCTTTTAAATAATAAAGGAAACTATTCGAGCGAATATATCAGAATATGTAACATTTCATTATTTAATAATAAATTCCGTTTACATATTTCCATTCTCATGAATAATATTTCAAAAATACGTAGTCGTACCGTCCACAGAAAACTGTTCAACACATACGTACCTATTAGGTAAAAATAATTATTTGTTCACTCCATGAAGGAATTTTGTGGAAATACTGTGGTGGAATGCCATAGAAATTCAAAGCACTTGAATTCCATTAATAGAAGCATAAAAGCGTCCTCTACTCACGACGTTTCATTTCATTATAATGTACCAAAGGTTTATTACCCGTAATAAATAAATAAATAAATAAAATAAAATAAATAAAAAAAGGATATTTATATTCCAACTGTCACCAAATTTTGCATTTACATTTCCAGTCATCCAACGTGCGACCCCATAGCAAGTGTATAGAATAAATTAAAATGTAGGTTCACATAAATCCATTCATCCCGGAGTGAATTATGTTGACTCAACAGTACCTGACTCAAACGACATCAACTATGCTTGCACGTCTAAAAAACGTTGTCAAAAGACACAACTATCGTACCGAATACTAGTACCGCGTGTTATTAAAGAGAAGTACACAGAAATATTCAAAGAAGATTCCACCGTTCCACGCGGCAAACGTGAAAAGATATCCGCCGTTTCGATCGGCTGGATCGCGATCGCGGCGCACGCCAAACAGTTTCATGATCAAAGAACCAAACTAACCCAGCCGTGTTCCTTTTAACAAAGGTCAGACAGCGCTTAGTTCTAAGTGCGTACGACGACTGCAGCGGTTCCCTGAGAAACGACGGGACAGATCCTCTTACGCGCGCTCAAAGCCCTCGGGCTTTGAAGCTCCGCCCGCGTTGCCCAAAAGGAAATAATTCCACAACTTTCTCGAGCGTTTTTAAATCACAGGCACCGTTTCGTCGTCGATATTCAACTCTTTCAGGGCCATGCCACCCCCGTCCGCGCGGACGTCTGCCGTTCAACGGCGCCATACTCGCGTCTAACTTCTCGCCGTCAAAGCCAGGCCAGGTCCGCCATGGTTGTCTTAGCGCCGCGTATTAATCGTGCCTCTGG
The DNA here is from genome assembly GCA_946251845.1 of Andrena fulva. Taxonomy (NCBI): domain Eukaryota; kingdom Metazoa; phylum Arthropoda; class Insecta; order Hymenoptera; family Andrenidae; genus Andrena; species Andrena fulva. The sequence continues at coordinate 49,266,957 of OX276329.1, read as the reverse complement.
CTTTTATGCTCATTAAATTACACAGCCGTCGCTGGATACGGAGCCGTTAAACCAGCGACATCACCAGTACATCCACGAAACAGCGGTTTCGCCCTGGCGCTAACCGAGTAAGACGATCGAGAAACCAGATTCCGTAGCGGCACCCGCAACCCCAAGCCTACGCGCCATACTGCAAAGTTTGTGCAGGATATAAGTCCCCATCAAGTTGGATCTCAGACGTTAACAGGACATGGCTCGGATTCTACGGATCACTTGGTGCTTTAAGCGCGGTGATACGTGGGTGGAAAAACACGCTTGCGTTAATTGTGCAAGGAAGTTGGCTTTGCTTTGGAACTCAATTGCTTCGATTAATATTCTTTTCTGGTTTATAAATTATGGAGTCGACAATTTAAGAAATGAAAACAGTGGCAAATACTATTGATTATGCGGTGACACCTTATATATTTCCCACCAAGTAGTTTTCTACTGGATTTTATTAGCACAAGGTCTGAACAAAGTAGGGATAGCTTTAAGGTTATGAGGTCGGATCGTTGGAACTAAATACATAGAAGAACCATGGCCTAGTTATCTTCAAGAAATATTACTTTCACAGCAAATTATATACAGGGTGTCCCAAAATTTCGGCACTTCCCGGAACAGGCAATATCCTGATGCAAAGGGACATCGAAAAGTCCTTTACCGTTTTTGGATCGGAGGCTTCGTTCTCGAGATATTAACGGTGCAACTGCCGGGCCGCGCAGTTTAGAGCCGAGCCAGCTGAGCGCGGAGCAGTGACCGCTCGCTCGCACGCTGACTCGGCTCTAAGCTGCGCGACCCGGCAGTTGCACCGCTAATATTCAACCGTTAATATCTCGAGAACGAAGCCTCGGATCGCAAAACGGTAAGGGACTTTTCGATGTCATTTTGCATCAGGATATTGCATGTTTAGGCTTGTCCCTCATTTTTGGAACACCCTGTACACGAATTACCATCTAAAATCTTTCGAAGCGGGTAAATTCATTCTTACGATTTTGTTATGCACACAAACAAGCATGTTTAAAATGGCCGCTTTGTAGATTGACAGAGGCGTTGATTCAAACACTACTTTTAACTGATCTATTCCGAATCCACTGGAGTTCCAATAATTATAAACTATATTGTGCATCGCAAAACGGCGACAACCAAGCAGCACGTAGCTTGCAGCTCGCGAACGGAATGATGTCGCCCAAGTTGTAGGTTGGCGCGGGTCTGCAGGGAGAAAGTTTAACTTCGGAATTTACGGAACGACACGGGGAAAAAAGTTTCAGGCATCCATCTGGACAGCCGATAATCGATACGCGGGCCCCTTCTTCCCGTTCGTTCGAACACACAAAAATGGAATCACTCCTTCGATTGATTCTTCGATTCCGGGGAGTTTGACGTTTATTGATTGCACTCGGATATTGAGACCTCCGCGTTAAAACTGTTAAAAGAGCCACTGGAATTTGGAACACGTGCAGCCCAGTTAGCCAACCAAAATCGAAGGAGAAATATTAGTGCGGTACGATGGAATGCCAAAACTTTCAAAGGATGAGCGAATCAATGCGTTCTACAAGTATGTTTCATTCCAACAATTTCTTACAAAGAAATCGGGTAACATTCGAACTCGGCTAACCGTATTACGATTCCGGAATACGTGAAAAACAGTTTCTTCTTCAAAACACACTATTCTGTTAAATGAATAAATGGATAATTTTTACAAAACACAAGTTTCCATATGGAATACTTTCATACGAGATACTTTTGTCTCTTCAGACTATTATTTCAGATATGATTCACATATTTTCTACCTCTCTCCATATTTTCGAAACTACCCCTATCTCTGCCACACGAATATATCCAAAACACAACTCGGCGGCCACAGAAATATCTCGTGTGAAAAGGCCCCTTGCGTTTCTTAATACGTGGCTCAATTTATTAAGCTCCCGAAACAATGTTATTGGTAAATTAAATCTACCTCGCGCGCCAAAATTCAACAGAAAGTAATCCATTTTAGCGTGGAACGAAGGGCAACGATTTTAAATCAGCAGTATTTGCACGTTCGGGCGCGGGGAAACGGTTCTTTCATCTGCGGAACAACATTTTCTTGTGATTAGATGGAAATGATGGAAATCATTGAAAATGCAATGCAATCAAACTTTCCGCCCCGCTGCCAGCGATCGTTCTTCTAAGCCCGCCGAGACGGCGGAGCTTCTGTTTCTATATTCCTGCGACCCCTTGCTCTCTCCAAGTACCGCTCGCTAGTCAGTCTCGCTCGAGCGTGAAACACGTCGCATCTGTAATTTCCGTGCAGGAACTCCGAGCCCCCTCTTGGCGATGCCCCCTTTCTCTCGGTCGTTCCTTCCATTTCTGAATCGCTGAAACATACGTTTCCCAGAGGTCGTGCGAACAGCCAGGACTACGTTTGATCCACTCCTCTCGGGGATGTGCAGCGTGCCAGAAAGAAAACTTTAACTCCCTTCGTTCCCGGCGACGGTTCGGCAGCTCATCTTTTTTACTAACTAACGGCAGACTGCGCTGCGATTGTAAAATTTATGGAATAGTATCGGGAACAGCGATAGGAAATGATGATAATTGAATCGGCATTCAAGAATACTTTCACGAACTTGCAAGTGTCACCGGATATGAAGATTGAAGATCTGGGTGCCGATGATATTTTGAGGGGATTCTGAGTGCATAAATTTATTATCCCATAATATTTTAATTTCAACGGATAAAGCTTTCAACTCAATTCTCACGCGAAGTTTTAGTTGTAAATAAGATTTGAGTTCGATGGATGACGTACTTTGCAAACCTCTTCGTTAGACGTCAGCAGCTAGGTTGGGTTGGAAAACAGTCTATAGACTGAACCTCGCCTTTGCGATAGTCTTGTTCATCTTTTCTCTCCTCTTGCTTATTTTGTTTGTGCAATAAAGCCGATTAATAATAATAATAATAATAAAAAAAATAATGCTATTTTTTAGGATTAAGGGTTTCACTCGGAGCATTTGGAATTCTTTATACACGACGGTTTCGAATTACTTAAACCACCCTGCAGGTAATATCTAAAATATGGTATTCTGATCCTGCTTTTGCGGTCTTCAAGGAAGTGTTTTCTTAGTAAGACATTTATGTAATTGCTACGTCACTTATTCTCGAGTTCATGACATCGAAGTGGCACACCCAACCATGGTCTATCCAATCTTCTCCGATATATATAAAAGACGAAGTCCTGACTGACTGACTCCCTCATGAACGCCCAGCACAAACCGTTTAACCTAGCAACGTGGAATTTGGAAGGTACGTTGTTTTTATGACGTAGGCACCCACTAAGGAAGGGATCCCGAAAATCTGACCCTGAGGAGGTGAAAAGGGGTAAACTGTATTATCTCGGTCTTCTTAATATCTCGCAGACCTGATTAGATAAAAATTTGGTTTTTTCTTACAGACGTTACACACACAAATGTCTAAAAACAAATTTGGGATTTTGCCCTAATCATCCCCTGAGGGTTGAAAAGGGGTGAAATGTATTTTCACGGATTCCTCAAAATCTCTTAGGCCCAATCCCAGATAGCACCGCACATCCCAAGGACGTCCTTTTCATGTCCAGTTTATATCCGAACGTCCTACGTCCATTTTGAACATACATAGGATGTTCTTAGGATTTAAATTTCGGATGTTCTAGGAACGTCCGTTTCTTAAGTCCTACGGACGTTCTTAGGACTTAAATTTCGGATGTTCTAGGAACGTCCGTTTCTTAAGTCCCACGGACGTTCTTAGGACTTAAATCTCGGATGTTCTAGAAACATCAAACAATCTTGTAAGTCACGTGATTGTTTTGCATGACTACGTTTCGAATATTCCGAGAACATTCGTCTCGTAAGTCTTGTGAATCTTTAGAAGACCTAAATTTCAGGTGTTCGAAGAACAACCGTCTTGTAGGTTTTGCAGATGATTCAGGTGCGGTTGCAAAACAGTCTTACGACTGAACCTCGCCTTTGCGCTATTTTTTTGTGCAATGAAGACGCTGAAATGCTGAAATGTTCCCAGATAGCATCGACGTCTGTCTTAAGTCGTCGTTAAAACATCTGTCTTGAGACGAATGTGAAATTTTAAGCAATGAGTCTAGAGGTCGAATGATGATATTCTGTAGAATATTTCGCGTCAATGCACATTTTTTATACACTATTAATAATAGTTATATACCTAGAAATTGAAATTATTTGCAAGGAAGTGTCTTGAGTAGTTGCGAAAAACATTTGCTTCGTAAGCTGGGAGTCTGGGTTCGATTCCCGTCACCGCCAAATTTTTTTTCTTAATATCCTAACCCAGACGTGATGAGGACGTCTTTAAGGCGCTTTTACACCATCTGCAAAACGTCTTTAAGACGCCATTTGGACGTATTTAACTTTACTTTCGGACATTCGGAAAACGGTCTGAGAATGTTGACACAGCACGTCCTTAGGACGTCCCACTTTGCAAATAGGACCTTCCTACGACATTTAAAGAACTTAACGAGGACGTACAGGGGATATATGGACATTCTCGGGACATTCTACGAACGTACCGTACGTCCGGAACGGACGTTCTTCGGACGTACATAAGATGTCTTTGTGCTATTTGGGATTTGATATAGATACTTGCTTTTAGCCTAACAACACAAATGCCTAAAAACCAATTTCTAAATTTTGCCCAAATCAACCCTTAAAGGGTCAAATCTGGAGCAGGTAACAGATCTTTTTTACAAATATTCGTTACACAAAGGTTACTTTACAGAAATTACATAAAAAATTTTTTTGAAAAAAAAAAACAGATATAAAAGTAAATCCTTTTAATTATTCTACCATATCGAAGCACGTGTATTTTTGCTATTATTTACTATTCTTCAAAGTCTTAGAAACTTACTAAACCAAACGATGTGTCTGTGGTGGAATCGCGAGTCCTTAGACTCGCACAGAGAGTGGGATGACGTTAAGAGATTTCTTCTTTCATGGAGGAAAATTCATCTCAGGTTTTCCTACCCTTCTTCTCCCTCGCTCCTGCACACTGCCTGGAGCACGAACTCGAAACTCCGTGGAAAGATCTGTGGAACAGTGGATTAATCGATATCAGTAACGTTAGAGCCTTCGATATGTGATATATCCGATAAGCTGTTCCCCGCAACTGTGCTCAAACTACTGTAAAGTCCTAAAGCTTACTCAACGTATCGCCGCGAGTACACTGCTCTGTTTCAGCTTTCTGTTACATGTACGAGCTGGCCTTATCGTATTAAACGTCTCGCGATAAGCGTTTCTCGAAGGGCGATCAACGCCTCGCCGGAAGAATTCCAGGGAATACTACTGGCGCGGAGGAGGTGCAGCAGCTTGCAAGTGTCGGCTCGTTTGGTATTTGTTCTGGAACGTGTAAAGGATTACGCGTACTTTAACGGAGTGGAAGTATGTTTCGTGGTGGAAGTGTTATGGAAATAATATTGAAAGAGATGTTGGATCGTCAAAGAGGTTAAAACGATTCCACAATAATTAATAAATAATATGAAGGATCGATATAAAAAAATATTTTTTGCAAGTTTAAAGACGCCTGCTTATATCCCAAAAGAGTTTAATGCAATATTAGCAATAGTTTTTTAGAAAAAAATTCATAAATTTCAGGGGCTGTTACACGAAAGTCTATGAGTTTTGGGGCTGCAAGAATGAAAACCCAAAATAATTGAAAATCAAGATCTATTAATTAGTTGCTATTATGTTATAAGAGTTCTGCAATAAACCTGTTTTCCCGTAAATATTCCGCAACAACTTTTATTCTGTACGATTTTTGGGAAAACTTAATTTCTTTTTAATAACGTGTCACGCGAACCTTCACATCGATGTTCATTATTTGAAAATTTATAAACCACACCTATATAAAATGTGGAATTATGTTCCTAATAAAAAACCGAATTCCGTTGCGCAGAAATCTTTGCCACCGAATATATCTCTAACGTATCAACAAAATATTCTGTTCTACTCTAACAAGGAGAGTATTTTAGGTGTCCGCCTCCGATCATTTTAATTTTTGGATATGTTATAGAGGACCTAAAAATAAGAAATACGTGTTTTTTTATTTTTCCCCGTTTGCATATTTGGGGGGTGAAAACTGCGTTCAAAGTTAGGGTTAAAAAACTCATTTTTGTGGAATATCTCGAGACCTATTAGAGATAGGGGAATAGTGTCAATGGCCGAATTTTGTGTCTTTGAATGCGAAATATGACTGACTCACCAGATTTTTAAAAAGTCCACAAAAATGATTTTTCACCCCTAACTTTGAACGCAGTTTTCACCCCCCAAATATGAAAACGGGGAAAAATAAAAAAAACACGTATTTCTTATTTTTAGGTCCTCTATAACATATCCAAAAATCAAAATGATCGGAGGCGGACACCTAAAATACTCTCCTTGTAAGTGACACGAACTTTCTGCTTAAATCTAATTTGCACGCTCATCTACCACCGCCCGGTTGATTCAGTGTAATGAAACTGGATTGTATAGATACTACGTTATATGATATATTGCCGTGACAGTTTGCCATCAGGGCCCAGCGAGATGTAAAACAGTAATTTACGTCGATCAAATTGGAGTGATCGATCGATGCCCCGTCGTGTCGCGTTGTGACGTATAATTAACAGCAGCCAGGTAAGAGCAACGAGCTTCCATTGACATTCCACTTGTTCAAATTCTCGTCGGCATTATTCGCGTATCTTGCCTGCGAGGCAAGATCGCCGTAATTGCCGCACAATAATTGTCATCGAATCACGTCATTTCCCAATAAGCCACGAATATTATTGCCAAGTTCCGACGATTTGTCTGTGATCGAACTATGAAACTTGCTGTACGCTTTTGCCTAAAGTATCTAGGTATACTTAATCTTAATAAATACTTAGTAATTTTAAGTACCAGAAAGGAATCAAACAGCCTCTCACTATTTTGCAATCTGACAATGAGACTCGGCTTTCAACGTGTCGGGCATTGAATCGGGCGACTTTCAGCGCGCAATGTTTAAATGTTAAGTGACCGTATGAAGTTTAGAATACGCAGAAACCGTAGGAAATGGTAGCCGTGAAACGTGGGCGAGTATAACGAGGCAAGGCTTGAATTTCGCCGCCGCATGCTTGTTCTGGTCGCTGTCGCCACTAAAGTCCAAAGTGTCCACTCGCCACGCGACCCCGAAGAAGACACTGAAACGCGGTCCGAAATTGAATAAACAAGAGTGTTTGCTAGCGAAACGAATCCTATGACGCCTTTTAATTCGATCATTTTAAATCGACGCCGTGGCTGGCGTCGGCGTGTTTCCTCGCCGAGGACTCTCCACCCTGTGCACGGCTCTCGCGAATTTTTTGCATTATCGATATTCTCTGCGAAGCATCGAAAGTATTTTCCGAGAGTCTTCGAAAAGTTTTTTCGACAACAAGCTGGACGAAATTTTCTTGGCAGAAGCGGTCGTACAGAATAGTCTAGGCAGTTTCCCAAATCTTGAGGTGTATTGTAGTACTGGAACTGTTTATTGCATCACTCGGATAAATACGTTATCAATTATACCTCTCTTATTATTAATGCTATTAGGAAAATATTATTGCAAAAATTTTTAGTTCACTATATTGCCGAAATAAGTTGGATACAAATTATTTTATTATTCGTATTGCTACGAAAATTGCGCGTATAAGGGTACCTAATATCGCCTAGTAAATGTTAATTGAATAGTAATAGATATTTTTCCATGCAATTCGTTTCAAAGTAAGGAGACACCTATTCATGTTTCATGTAGCATAAGTTATAATCGTCGAAACATATAAATTTTTAATTAGGAATTAAAAAACGTAAGACATGCAAAAATCCGGTCCTGAAGAAGGTGTACCTAATATCGCCTACTCAAGAAATATTGATTAATTCATGTGCATATGAGTTTTTAAAGTCATTTTCACATGGGCTCACCATTGTTCTCCAGTAGGCGGTATTAAGAACACGCATACTGCTAAAAGAAAAACCAGGGACTTCTACCGAAACTGAAAATACTGGTATGATACCGGTATTTTTCGGTTCCATCTTCAAAACCTTTATAGAAACCGAAATACGCAAATACCGGTATGACGTCATACCGATATATGCAAATACCGGTATATTTACCTATATTTACCGGTAATTTTTTCGGTTTTCGAATTTTATTACAGTTTTCAAAATATTATTAGCCAAGAATCTATACGCTACACGTATACTAATATATTGGTATTTTTATGAAAAGATATTACGTTATGTCGGTGTTTTTATAGCTCGAATTAATAAGGGTTATGAAGATATTACTTTAATCCACCATGTCACCGAAAGAAGAACCGGAAAAATACCGGTATTTATTTCGGTTTCGGTACTTTAACGATTTCGGTATTCGCCTATTTCGGTTCTATAACGGTTTCGGTACTCATCTGTTTTGGTACGATATCGGTTTCGGTATAGCTTTGTTGACGTAATACCGGTATAAAAATCATACCGGTTTGAAGTCCCTGAGAAAAACGCTATTTTCATTACGAAAAATATTCGAATCGATTTCACTCCTTAAGGGGACTAGGCAATCGAAAAATCGATTTTTTATTGCATTTTCCGAAAGTACTATCTTTTCTGAATAAAATGCCGTTTGGGTTATATTAAAATTCGCAAAATTGTTGATTTGGCAGCTAAAAAGATCAAGCGGTAACTTATTGCGTCGCCTTTGCCCAGAAACTTTAAACGCGATTTTCTCGAATCTTTTTTTCTCTTGGTTTTTTCCTGATTGCGAACGAATGGAGGTTCAGATCGACTTGAAAAAAATTACAGGATGTGTAAAACATGTGCCATTTCGCCCCAAACCTCTGATATGATCCGTAAAAATTCGAGATTTTTATAAAAAAATTGAGGAGTCACCGGATTTTTGCAGCGCACAAATAAGAACGAATTTTTCTCGGAAAAATCGCCGTTTTTCAGCCACCAATCGCATGATTTTGATTTAATTGTTGTTTTTATAGGTTTTGGCCGAAACTATGAATCCAACAAACAAGAATCTCGCCTTTGAAATTGGATTACGTCACATTTTAACACCGATATTAAAGCAAAACGACAGAAAAACGTTAAAATGTTTACCCGTCGGCAGCGCCATTTTTAAAGCACATATATATTTCTTATTACTTTTTTTTCAATCTGTATGGTAGTAATAAACATTGGGTAAAAGCATATATCTGGATGTGCTTTCATTTGTTTACAAATAAATAAAGGACAGAGTCTATTTCTCACGAAAAACGACTGCCTAGTCCCCTTAAGGGGACTAGGCAGTCAGAAACTCGATTTTTTTTTTGTTGGATTTTTCGAACGTACCACCCTTCCCGATTAAAATGCCGTTTGGTTGATGTTAAAATTCGAAAAATTGACGATTTTACAGCCGGAAAGGTCGAGCGCGCCATAAACCGTTTCTGCGCGCACGCAGGTAGACTAGATTCCTTTTTCGAAACTTTAAGCGCGTTTTTCTCGGAATCATATTTCCACTTCGTTTTGCAGTGATTGAAAAAAAACGGAGGTATCAGTCGATTTGAAAAAAATTCAGCATATATGAAACATGTCTAGTTACGACCTGGACCTACGCATAAGTCTGTAAAAACTCCTGGTTTGTCAAAAAAAAAATAGAATGGCTCTTTTTCCTGGCGAAAAATGACGTTTCTTTAAAATTTGCCGTTTTTCAGCCACCATTTTTATAATTTTGATTTTTTTCTTATTCAATAGGTTCAGGGCAGAATAGGGGCCAGGGCAAAGTATAAATTTCAGAGGATATTTCACAATTAAATTTCTTACGGTCAGAATCACTGCAAAATTACAGTGGCTCCAAAAAAAACGCCTACATGTCAGACGACTGTAGCGCTTTCATACATATGTATATAATATTCAAATCATTTCTTTTTTACTGTTTATAGTATTAATAAACATTACCCAAACGTACTAGTCACAATTTGTGTTCATCTCCTTGTAATTAATTCGCAAAAAATACCTGATTTTCGAGCGATCTGACTGCCTAGTCCCCTTAAGGGGGGAGCCTGGTGTAGCGGGTCGAAGAAATCGATTTCTTTTTTTTTGCATAAATCAATAGTTGAACATCACAATAATATGTTCCCAAAGCCGCAAAACGAAATTCGAAAAATTAAAGCGGATAGGACCGGTTTTGCTACGGAGCGCCAGGTTACCACAAAACTTTAAGGGGGGAGCCTGGTGTAGCGGGTCGAAGAAATCGATTTCTTTTACTTTGCATAAATCAATAGTTGAACATCACAATAATATGTTCCCAAAGCCGCAAAACGAAATTCGAAAAATTAAAGCGGATATGGCCGGTTTTGCTACGGAGCGCCAGGTTACCACAAAACTTTAAATGCGTTTTTCTCGAAACGACAGTTTTACAATCTGCGGGCAATGTAACTCCAAAAATATTCAACCAATCGACTTGGCCTTGTACACAGATATTTGTGAACATTTTCTTCATAGGGCTACGTTCTTAGTATAATGATATTGTTTAAATAAAGAACTTTTTTTTACACATTTAAGGCAAAATTTCGTTGGAAAAAGTGAATTTTTTTTTCAAGAGGCCGCCATTTGTTCAATTTTGCATCTTTTAAGTTATGAATTTATACGATCTGTGCGTACACTCATAAACTAAACGAAAATTGTTCGATTTTTGGTTTTAGATGAAACCAAAAGACGCTACGTTGCCCGCAGTGTAACAATTGCGTCGCCAACGGACTGGGCATAAGCCCTTATAATTTTGTTATTTGCCGCTCATTTTTAATAAAATTTTTTTTTTTGACTTCCTTAACCTGATAATACAATATCCTGAAAGTTTCAGAAAGATCGGTTAAATACTTTCTTTAAAAAAATTTCCCGAAAAATGCCTCGATTTCCAGCTAGTTACACCAGGCTCCCCTTAAGTACACCATGAATTAAGTATTTCTAATAAATATTCTTGCATTCTAAAATTGTGGCAGTCCAATAAATTTCTACGCTATTAAGATTCTCTAAAATCCATTCCTTCCTGTAATATTGTTGATCACATGACGCTGCATTTACAGTGAAATTTCCTTTCCCCGAAATGTCACGTAAAATGGTTGCAGTCCAATAAATCTTAATATCCAAAAGCAGAAAGTGTTTGTGTGTTTGTCTGCCGCCTAAAATTTTCAAACGGTAAACTCTGGGCTCACGAAATATGTTCCAGCTCATTATGCCTAACTAATCCAGATGAATGTGACTATTTTCAAGAAGAAAAAAAAAAATTTATAAAATCAGAATCATTTCGGGCGGAGCAGTGAAGCTAGTTTTACATAAATTTGAGAATAATGCAATGAATATTTCCCGTACTGCGTCTACATCCCCACGAAAATTGCAAGGTAATCGTTTCGACCACGCAACATTCTTGCCCTAAAAGCGCAACGAGCCGCGTCTCCGTATCAGTATCACTCCGTCACGGACGAGCCAGCAGGTACTCGCGAATGGCGCGTAATGATAATCACAGGATCCCTCTCTGCCCTTCGCCGCGACAAGGAAAAGAAGATGCCCGTTCGATCCGTTTCACCGTGCGCCTGGGAGGAAGGTAAGCGCGCGTGTCTGCCTTTGCGTCGCTGAATGAGGCATTAAAAGTCAGGCGACCGCAAATAGAACGCCGCATCCGGCCGTGCTCTATGACGGAGGTAATCGACGTTGAAGCTACCGGCCGTCGATTGAAATCGTGGCCTTCTGCCTCTCTTTCCCTGCCTCGTGCTTCGCCCGGTATTAAGCGAATTGCCATTTAGAGAATAGGCAGCGAAAGAACCTTTCGTGCAGCGCCGATGGCTGAAAGGAGAGGACCTGGAACCAGTTGCGAGCCGTGCCCGCGAATACGTGTGTGCTTCTGCGTGCACGCGTATTGAGGTGGAATGAGATGGACAGGAGCTTGTTTCATTGGAAATGACCGCAAGCCTGCGCGGCCGTTCCGGCAGCGTTGCGTTTCTCGTTGAGCGATGCGAGGCTGCAACTTTATCGGGGCTCTTCTCGTTCACGTTTCGAATTTCACCGCGCCGCGCTGATCATCACGGTGGGATTGCGTTAGAGGTGTGCTGGGGGGCTAAAGAACAGCTCCAAAGTTCATTCGTTGCGAGCTGATGGTGTGGCTGGTTATGTTAGATTGGATCGCAGAAGGGCTTTCTATGAAAATTAGATGAACAGGTGAGTATAATAAGAGATAATGTAACGTGCTCTTAATTTCCTTTGCCACAGGACAATGTTAAGATTTTAGAATGAATTTGGAGTTGAAATGGTAAGCGATGCAAGTGCCGAAAAAAATAAAATATATTTTTTTAGTGGAAAAGGATGTGAATTCCATGCGAAATACGGTGGCAAAGGTTATTAGTGCTAGAATCATTTATTTTAGGGCTATCGCAAGATAGAGCTAAAATCGTAAGTGTCCAACTTCGTTGTGGTGAAAAACGACGAAAGTGATCATAGACTTATATAGACGGAGCGGAAGAGAGGACTTTAGGCGAGGGGACTGTAAGATCGGAGGGGAAAAGGCAGAAACCATACAGGCAATTCGGTAGTTAGGTTCGGATGTATTCGGTTCTTGTCGGTTCGGCATTAATGGCTATGTTCGAAACATAACCACTGTTGCTCAACTATTACTGTTCTAAAGCGTCGTAGTGGTCGTTGTATATAATCATATATTAATTGAGTGTAATAATGACTTATTGCATAGTAATCGGTTGTGCAAATCGCAGGAAAAATAAAAACTGCGAACAGTTGGAGAAAGAAAATATAAATAATGATAGTATTCGATTTCACATGTAAATAAATAAATATACATACATAACCAACAATTTATATATTATATATATAATCTTAGAAATTCAAATGTGTTGCTTGATTATCGAATAGATAATATGTTTATAATAAAAATATTTATTTTTTTTCATCAGTTATGTCGCAGCAAATGAGCGATATATATCTATTATACTATATAATTATTTATGCATATTAATTATGTTTATGAACTCTTAAGCTTACAAAATCTTTAAAAATATAACTATTATTGCATATATCTATAAGTACGATTTTATTTAAAAAAAGCTTCATTCTATTTACTAATTTTGTTATATATATAACTTACATGATATACGAAATTTTGAATTATGTATAAGTATACCTAACCTTTTCGACTAAGTATCCCTCATAGATATATATAACGTCATTGAATTTCCGAATAGCCCCGAGGAGGAACGGAGTTACCCGATTTGCCTGTATGACAGTCCCCTTACCGCGAATCTTACAACCCCCCTCAGACACGCTCCGTCTATATATGTCTATGAAAGTGATCGCAATCTTTTTATTTCTCTCTATACTCGAGCTAATTTTAGAAGGAACTAATTTCGCGCATGTTGAATGAGCCATTCGACTGTCGCGAGGTCTCTGTTCCCCCACTTTACCACCCAGGCTTCCCCCTCTCCTTGCACCATTCCGATTCTCTTTCACATACCGGGTAACCAAATATATAATATATCAGTTGTTTATAATACTTCCTTATCATATTTCAGTTGCTAATAATATTTCAGTTACTTATAATATTTCAGTTGCTTACCTTTCCTTTTTTATTTTTTTGAACAGAATTCATTTTCATCCATAATTGTGTATAACATTTTCTAATTTTTTTGACACATTCAACAAAAAGTCGAAACACGCGGTATATACGAAAGTGGCGCCACGCCAATGCTTTCGGCGCAGAACGGATGCGCAGCCGAAAGACCATTGGTGGTGGCATAGCCAATGAGCGCCAACATGCGCAGAACCGATCTAAACTCGTCGTTCGTCAAGTTACTTCTTAAATTAGCTCGAGTATATATCTGCAATGGTGGTATAACTATCAACTCACGTATCAACTGCAGAGTTGGGCAACTGTTTATCTGAATAAAAATCTGAAGTAACGAATAAAAGATAAATAATTTTTATTCGTTATTCTAGGCTCGAATAATCGAAGTTATCTTTATTCGAAGAGCACCGAATAAATCATTTTATTCGATGAGAAGTTATTCGACGAATAAAGATAATTTTTTATTGGATGAGAATTTATTCGACGAATGAAGATAATTTTTTTATTCGATGAAAATTTATTCGACAAATAACGATAGTTTTTTATTCGAAGGTTTTATTCGAATAAATGCGTCGAATAAATTTTTCATCCGTAGCATTTATCTTTTCGAAGCCTTCGAATAAAGCCACGAATAACTTTCGTAAGCGTCGAGCGTGTTTATTCGAGCCGCCGCACAGTGGGGTATTTGGCCCCAAAACCCGGACATGGCTATTTTAAAATCTTCAAACCCCCATAACTTTGTTAAAATTCATCCAAAGTTGATGAAACAAAAATCATTTTAAAGTTCAAACTTTCTACTTTTCGACTCATTAAATCAATTTTATCGAAATCAGTATCCAGGGGGAAAAATCCGCCCTTAAAGAGGAATGTGCCAGACTGAAAAATGTTCTTGATGTTTGTCAAGTGCTACGGAGTGCAAACAATATATTTTGTAATTTTTATGTATACTACCGGAAAGTTTGATCCTTTGTCTTTACGATAAGTCGAACCTCATAAAGAAATGATGTTTTTTAACAAAGATACAGCCATTTAAAAAAAAGCTACATTTTTTAATGTTTTTACAGAAATTCTTCGTTTACACAAATCGTGAGCTCAGGGGGAAGAAGTAAATCTATTGTTTCATTTAGGAATTGCATCTTGACAGCTTTCTTTTTAATAAATTTTATGTTTTCTCGCGTCATCAGTTTAATTCCAGATGGACCCGCAGCTTGAACCGAACAATTTGCTGACATTTTAATACCTATACATATATACATATATTCTCGTGAAATAAGCAACATCTGAATAACAAAAGCGGAAAATATCTAGTTCATGTGACAAATGTTTAAGCGTACTTACCAAGTACAAGTAAAATGAAATTTAATATAAAAGTAAAATCAAAACAGCACTTAAATATGAACTCAACTAATGAACTTAATAAACACAGGATAAATATATATAACACACACTAAATATAGGCTATACAAAACAAAACTTTAACCGAATAAAATGTAAGAAAAACTAAAATATAACATATAAGTACGTCAAAAGAGCTTTGAATATTTTGCAGTGTAGTCGATGGCACTGTTTCATCTGAATGCAGACAGAATTTCATAAAATGTTTATGTTATGCTATAGATAAATCTTTTACTAATTGTAAGTCCTCTACTTTATGTCTGTATTCAGTTGAAACAGTGTCATCAGAGACTACACGGCGAAATTTTCAAAGTATTTTTTACGTACTTATATATTATATTTTAGTTTTTCTTTCATTTTACTCAGTTAATACATATGTGTTCATAATTTAAACATTTTCATTGAAGAGTTCCTAAACATCTCTCGAAGGCCTGCGGAGCGCGACCGTACAGGCGTACGTAAAACGCACCAGCTCTCGATTGTCATTTCTAGCTAAATTAGCTATAAAACTTAAAACCGGACGAAACCGGAACCAATCTTTTTTTGCACTGTCTTCACAAACCTTTATCAAATGTAATGGCACCAATAAAAGCAGTTAACACGGCTTAGCAGTATAACAAAATCGTTAATGAAATCTTATAATCGTAAAGAAAATTTACTGAATTCTCGATTATCTTGAAATGTTAATAACTATGCAAATATATATGATAAAAAGTAAAACCTTTTGGAAAGTGTAGTATATACCTACCTGAGAAGCTTCCATAATGCAAGAATTCACCAAATTTCTTTACAACATGTTGAAAACTCTAATAAGCCAACGATGTTTCAAAGGACGGTTAAGAATGAATCGCGAGCTCTAAAATCTCTTAACTTTCGACGAAGCCTGTTGCTTCATGAATGCACAAATGAAAAAAACAATATTCATACATTGTTCCTCAGATATTTAACTGCCTCGAGCACCAAAAATTTTACGGTTTACGCAAAATTTTTGAAATCGATTTATGTCCGGGTTTTGGGGCCACATACCCCACTGTGCGCCGGTCCTTTGTGTTAGGCGCTCGCCGCTCGGCCGGGTTCGACCCTCGGCGGCTCGAATAAACACGCTCGACGCTTACGAAAGTTATTCGTGGCTTTATTCGAAGGCTTCGAAAAGATAAATGCTACGGATGAAAAATTTATTCGACGCATTTATTCGAATAAAACCTTCGAATAA
The DNA here is from genome assembly GCA_946251845.1 of Andrena fulva. Taxonomy (NCBI): domain Eukaryota; kingdom Metazoa; phylum Arthropoda; class Insecta; order Hymenoptera; family Andrenidae; genus Andrena; species Andrena fulva. Next base: position 49,250,705 of record OX276329.1, on the reverse strand, counting down.
AAAACTATCGTTATTCGTCGAATAAATTTTCATCGAATAAAAAAATTATCTTCATTCGTCGAATAAAAAAATTATCTTCATTCGTCGAATAAAAAAATTATCTTCATTCGTCGAATAAAAAAATTATCTTCATTCGTCGAATAAAAAAATTATCTTCATTCGTCGAATAAAAAAATTATCTTCATTCGTCGAATAAAAAAATTATCTTCATTCGTCGAATACAAAAATTATCTTCATTCGTCGAATAAAAAAATTATCTTCATTCGTCGAATAAAAAAATTATCTTCATTCGTCGAATAAAAAAATTATCTTCATTCGTCGAATACAAAAATTATCTTCATTCGTCGAATAAAAAAATTATCTTTATTCGTCGAATAAATTCTCATCCAATAAAATTATTTATTCGTTGCTCTTCGAATAAAGATAACTTCGATTATTCGAGCCTCGAATAACGAATAAAGATAAAGTATCATTTATTCGATCTTTATTTAAATAATTTTTTATCTAGATAATGCCCAACTCTGCTATCAAGTGACAAAATAAACAGGCATGCGCTTTTTGTTTCTACCGAAAATTTTAACTACTGGCACTTACATCGTTTAACTTTTCAACTCCTCAATTCCGACTGTTTCATCTTTTGCGATAATTTATCTAATCCCCAAGTATTCTCGAATCAATATGAAATTCAGTTAAGCATCTCAATTTCGTAAGCACTCCATACTGCTCTCGAAACGTGAATTGTCGAGTGTGCAATCTGTAGTCCACGTTAGCGGTAGCAATTGCTCAGCGACGATTGCAACTCCGATGTCGCGATTTAATTCAATGGACACTTGCCACGCTTCTTTCCAGTGGATTGACTTTAAGCCTCGGCCGGATATGAAACTGAGAATCAATAGAATCTAATTCCAAGTAACATCTATCGGCAGATATATCCCCGACGGTACTTTTCCCCACGTTTCACGGCATTCTACTCGCCCACCCGACCAAAAAGATTCATAGTCGGTTCGCCGACCACGAGAGAGCAATATGGTCACTCATCTTTCCCATATAAACTTATGCCGCGTGTCTTGAATGAGAAAATGCTGGCCGCGGTTTTTGACCGTGGCCGTCGCCGCTTCTTGCCAAGTGTACATTTGAAACGACGGATTATACGACTTATTCGGAATACCGCCAAGTGGATTTGTAAGTGAAGTAGATTCACATCGCGGAAAGTGACGCGAGCGCCTCGTCTCCTTCCCAGCGACGCTGTATTGTGCGTTCAGAAAATACTGATCGCAGTTCTGACGTACTTGCAAGAAGAGATATAGATTGTATGAATGTAAATATTGCTTAATAAATCGACGAAGGTTTGTTAAGAAAATTGCGATCAAAGTCAATGTTATTTCATTTATTTGTATTCTACTTGTTAACTAGCGTCAGAAGCTTCCACTTTCATCACTGCCGAAGTTTAGCTGGACGTAGGATTCTTTAATTTTATGAATTAATTCCTGTGAAACCCAAACTTGTCGCAAGCTTCTTTAAATATGAAAACTGAACACTAGAATAAAAACTGAAGGATTCATCAAGTCCCTTTGTATTCACATAAAACGAATCTACCTTCTGCCTCAATTTGTAAAATCATTCCAATTATTTATATACACAAATTGATGTAAAAAATGAGACAGACACGAGCGAAATACTCTCTCTAACAGAATCTCTCGCAGATTTTAAAAGTGCAGCTAGAAACGATGAAATGAAACGTTCAACTCCCTTGACATTCAATATTAAAGAAATAACGAGTTCTCTTCCTCCAAATACAGTTCAGAAATTATTTCTCACTGTTTCTGCAGAGTATCCTGCAAGATAGGAAATTTAACTGGTGCATTAATACGATGTACCTACGTTCCACTTTTTAATAAAATTCTACCTATCTGGAAAACACCCAGGGCAAAAGGACCCAAGAAACAAAGAGCAGACGTTGCCACGCAAACGAACGTAAAGAGATCTCGACGAAAATCAAGGAAACGGACTGCAACGATACAAAAGACGTAGTCACGGTATTTTCTTTCAAACTGGGGAAACACGGAAAAAGGGAAACAGTCGCGCGAAAGGGAGAAAGAAGGTCATCATCCCCCTGAGAGGTGCAACGACAAGGAAAAAAAAAACGCGCAACACGGTTGTGTAAAATTAGAGTAACGAATGAGCGCGTCACCGTTAGTGCCTCTGGACGGGGGTAAATAGCAATCGATAGGATTAACCCCTTACGAATCGAACTTTGTTCCGCGTGTAATCAAGCCCGATTAACGATTACCGGCGATTAGCTCACATTAGTTGATTAACTCTTGTAGAGCGCGGCCGCACGAACGTGTACGAGAATTTATCAGATGTGTAGCATTGTAAGCGCCGTCGATTACCACGCAGCGTTTCGCAATTCTCCCATGCCACATCTAAATCTTCGTGAGAATCGCTATGAAACTATACGCACCGGTAAGCCCCGAATTGATGTATCGCTGATCACTTTCGTCGAATCGAAACGCGCCCCCTAAATCGTCCTGATTCATTTGACGTATGGTACAATCAGCTCAACAATACCGGCTCAGCTACCATGATGCCCTCATTGGGCAGGTTAAACTAAAACTGTAGAAATAATTATGATATGGATATCAATGTCTTTATTGCATTAGGAAACGGAATACAGTAAAATTATTTATTAAAATAAAATGATTATAGGCCTAAGTTATTCTGCACTTTTCTTGGTTCATTTCAATACTTTAGGGTAAAGGTACCAGCAGTCGACTAATTTTCAGAAAAAATGTGAAAAATAAGGTTTTTAGGAGTGACAATTTTTTGAAAAAAAGTGCAGTTGACGTATCGTTATTTTCTTAATGATTTTATCAAGAACAGGTGTATGGTTTAGGTAAAAAAATTCGTAGGTTGTTACAACTCTTTATGGCTGAACTCTTCACTTGTGAAACTCTCGTAGTGTTTTATATTTGATAAATGCAACGTTTTTGTTGTCCTGACCTTAAAAACACATAGGTTGCAGGGTGGTCAAGTAATGACACGAGTCATTCTAATTGTTTCTAAAAGTTGACAGGTATGATCATGACTGATGTGCTGGACTATGAGTGGAAGGTTGTAGTTGTTCATTAGGGTGACCCTTATTTTCAACCTGCGATTTCTTTTTCTGTCACGCCCTAATATGGTTCCATTTCATAAAAAATACCCCTTGAAAAACATTATTGCAATCGGACAATAGGAAAGGGTGCCAACCAGGCCTTAAAGTTTAGAATTCATCAATGGTTTGAATTTGAAAAATTTCTCAAAAATGGTTAGCCCTGTCGAAATTTGGTTCAAATAATATTAAAAGAGCATTTAATTTTCTACAATTACTGTGTATATAAGTTTTTCGTGCTTCCAACCAGTTTTAAGATAATAGCGTTTGAATATGGAGAGGTCGGCAACACGCGCGTATAGACAATACGTCACGGCGTACAGGTGGGGCGCGCGAAGTGCGTAATTCAAACGCTAGTGTCTAAAAAATGGTTGGAAGCACGAAAAAATTATATATACAGTAATTGTAGAAAATTGAATGCTCTTTTAATATCATTTGAACAAAATTTCGATAGGGCTTACCATTTTTGAGAAATTCTTTAAATCCAAACTATTGATGAATTCTAAACAATCTAAACTAAAGGACTGCTCGGCACCCTTTCCTGTTGTTCGATTGCAATAAACTTTTTCAGGGACTGTTTTTTTTTTATCAAATGGCACCGTTCTAGGCGGTGAGAACAAAGAAATAGAAAAAAAAATTTCGACACGTATAAATAAGGGCCACCCTATTGCTCATATCAATGAGCTTCCGAAAGTGAATAAAGCTCGAAATGTCTACTCTGTTCTAACTTTTTTAAAAAATCATTCTCATTACATAATTTAGAAAGCTTAAAGAGTATCTTTAGCCATCGACTCTCACTATTTAATGACACACCGAGTAGTTACTATTGTTTACGTGACGAATTTCTTTTAACTGGTCAACATAATGGTACCTTTATCTTAAATCAGTAATCGGCATCAGAGAAAAAATGATTTTACATGTAACATCGAAATGTATTTAAGGGGGCGTTTATTTGTTTGAAGTACAAAGGCGGAGGGATAAAATCCCTAACAGGTACGGCGCAGGGTGAAGGTAAATATTATCGAAAAAAAAGAGAAAGAGGAAAGAGAATAAAATGGAGGAAACGCAGAGGAAACTGAAATAATTAAGAGCTGATTGCTGATACGACAACGTTTCAATGAATGCATAGAGAGAAAGGGAATTGACCAATCGAATTTCCCTGGACTGGAATTCCAAGCTCGGATTTGGTCGCTTGCTGGACGACTGCTTTGATCAATTAATCCACCCAGGCAGCCAACGAAATTTTTCTCTTTGACCGTCATAGTGAATATATCTGTCAGCTACGCATGTCACCTGGTGCAGAAGAGGTCTCCCTTGTTCGTTCACTACATTCATCTAATCGCGTGTATTAGGGTGGTGCTTAAAATTCAACTTCTAAAATATTGCTGGGGCACCCTAACATTCTGTTCTCTATGCTGAGAAACGGGCCTCGTTAAAATTTGATTACATTTCATAATGTTTTAGAGCTTGCTACCCGCTTGTTAATATTTTAAATAAAATTGCATTTTTTTAGTTAAGATGAATATTTGCCTACCCCCATTCTGGCTAATAAACTGGCACTTTTTAAAAGTTGTTGGATCACAAATTTACTTGGTAATAATATTCCAATGTTAAGCAAATGTGTTTAAAAACCATAATACGTCGAAAAGAAAATTGCATTTTTATTTTTAAAAAGCACAAAATTCAATGCCTGGTAGCAACCCCTAATCTGTAATTGAAAAAAATAAAATTAACACCCCCTAAAGGCGAATACATTGAAAGGGTGGCCAGTGAAAAAATACAAAAATAATCTTCTGCGATCAAAGAAGCGCTACCCCTAGCGTGTATCCTAATAATAAGATTAACCCTCTTTGGACGAGTGGGACTCCAGAGTCCCATTCAGATTAACACATTTTTATTTACGTTCCATCAATAAGATCGAGATTTGATAGGTATAGTGACCTTTAGTAGGCAGAGAAGAAACTGTTGTACCATCAGAACCCGAAATTAAACTTTTTTTTGTTATAAACAAATTAAAAAAAGAAATTAAAAAAAAAATTAACGAGTAGCTTCCAAATCCGAAGTATAAAATAGACTATTTTAACGCTCAAAAAAATTCTACGTTAAGTTTAAAACATCCCCGTACCTAGAGGGTTAAGGGGGCAGACCACTGTAAAAAATCGTAAACAACGATTTTTTATTTCGGAAAGACATACGTTTCAAAAATGCTTTTTCCAAAGTTTATGTAGAAATTCATAAAATTGACAGAGACATGTCAACAACATTTCCCAAACTTTTTACCCCCCAAAAATGATTCTCTTTCAGTGGTCCGCCATTTTGTTAATCTTTGCGATATTCACTTTCTTGACCGTCACGTCATAGACACAGGCTTCTAGTTTCTAAATATTTTTATCTTTTCGAATTCAGATTAACCATACGGCTAACGCCGCAGGAACGATTTTGCCGCGGCACAATTCGACGAAGAGTAGGGAGCCCGGGTATGGTTGTCTCATTTCCTTATTTTGATTTTTTTACGGGTCATAGCTGCAGGGAAGTTGATTCAAACTTAGATTAATATGAACTACGTACGTCCGACTTTATAAAAAAAATTGGTCCTGTGGATTTTGTCAACCAGATTAGGAGATAATTCACATTATTTGCAGGAACTATTTTGTGACAGCATACCCCGAGGCCGGGTTGGTTGTCACAGTATCTGGGGTTGATTGTCACACATTTGGATAGCTAAGTTTATGAATAAAAAGTCGATTCAATTAAGAAACTAATATCAAATCTTGGGACACCTCACCTCTGGACGTCTTCTTCTTATAAGTTTGCGGCATTATTATTAAGAACTGTGGCCAAACAAACAAGAAAATAATATCACATGATAGGTACAGCAAGTTACAGCGGGATCAGCTGTCACATGCGGCAAATACGTAACCCCAAATGTTCTGTGACAACTTACCCCAAATGTTCTGTGACAACTTGCCCCAAACCGTTAAACAATTTCACCTCTCTATTCATGTATTAAAAAGTTTGAAAAATGCAAAAAAATCATTACAATAAGTTAGAAAGAACTCTTAACTACGAGAATAATGCAACAATGTTATAGTCAATACTAAGGAACAACCTATACTTACTTGATAGAAAATACGGCATAATTTACTTCGAGCGCACGAAAAGAAAGAATGATACATCGTGTCTCCATGCGACTCCACAACGACTTGTGTGATGGGGGAGGAGGCGACGATATGTTTACGCATCGCCATGGATTATTAGTACATTCCTATTGTTTATAGTTTCTTTGTTATAGCGCTTGTGACAACCTACCCGTGTCACAACCATACCCGGTCTCCCTATACCGGAAACGGATTTAAGAATTTGATTGAAAAAAAAATTTTCTCACCCTTCAACACGTACGTAATAACTATACTAAGCAATACATTGATTTACACACCATATGTCCACGCAGATACCCAGAGCGATAATACCATTGCACCGCCACCCGACACCGCATCGTCGCTCGTATCAAACAAATTGAAGCAACCGACCAGCCCGACAGCAGCCGCGGGACCAGGAGCAGGATCAGCACGCTCGAGTCCGTAAAAGGACTTTCACGACCCGTTCGTGGCCAGCGCGCATTTGAAGCACGGAGAGCCGCGCGAGTTGGTCACGCCACGATGGGATTGAATTTTCCTTTCGTAATGGCTCGCCCGGGCTAGGAGCCGCCACGCTAATTCCACGATGCACGCGGACCGCCGCGCCGCGGCCGGGAGAAAGTAGCGGAGGGACAAGATATGAACGAGCCCCGGGGCGTGAGCGCGCAGAGACGGCCGGGGAGCTTGGCCAGCCGTGCAACAAAGTTAGTGCCTGATACCAGCCGATCTAATTTTGCGATACGCTGCAAGTTGCCAGCAATCATTATCGCGTTACGCCGCGAATGCTGGATCACTTGCAGTTAGACGCGGGCCCTGCCCGTCTCAAGTGTATGCCGCGGGAATCAAAGGCGCGCACCGCCGCGACAACTCAATTTGTACGCGCGCGATGATAATGGATCGTTGACCGACTTCCGAACACCGGCCGACGCTATTTAATGGATAAATGGAGAGCATATCGATCGGAAGTTAACGTGACATTGCCGCGGCGGCCGAGGCTCGAGGGGGCGAGGTTCACGGGGGACGTTTTACCTGCAACTTTCTTGCGCGCGCGGCCGTGCGAGCGCAATTATAGTCCAGTGAAATTAGACGGAAATCTGCCCAATCTTCGGAATAAATCCCAGCAAGCTAAATTTTGGTATGGGCCTTTATTTGGTCGTTTTAAACAATATGTCAAAAGTCCCCATCCATCCGAGTGCTGCTAAAAATTTTACAGAGGGTTGAAAAAAAAACAGTTTTTCGCGAATATCTCGTTATCTAGCAGTTTTGCGACAAAAATAGGTCTCACACAATTTATAACCAAGGAAATTCTCTACAAAAAAGGTTGTATGAGTTTTTTTCGTAGGAGTAACCATTTTCATGTGTGCCGGGTTACCAAGTTTCAACCCCCATACTTTTGACAAGGGAAGATCCCGAACCCGGAAATTCAGAAAATTATGAAACTCTGTAAATATGTAGCGGAAGTCCTGCTGAGTTCAACGCAATTTCATTTGCTGCCCAAATTCACTCCAAGAGGGTGCAATTGACCCCTGAAAATTTTTTTATTTTGTATTATTACTCGCGAACTGTAGGAGATAGAAAAAAAGTATTCAGGAAAAAGTTACTTCTCTTAATTAGGACTAACATTTGGTAAATTATAGTTCTTACAGTTCTTACGGTTCGTGAGTTATAACACAAAATCGGAAAATAGCCGAATTTTCAGGGGTCAATTTCACCCCCTTCGAGTGAACAAATTTAAACTTTAATCTTTGGGGATAAGTAAAGGATATATAGGTATGTATTACTCAATTTTTGTTGCTGCCCAAATTCACTCTAAGAAGGTGAAATTGACCCCTGAAAATCCGGCTATTTTCCGATTTTGTGTTAAAAAGTATTTTTTTTCTATCTCCTACAGTTCGCGAGTAATAATAGAAAATAAAAAAGTTTCAGGGGTCAATTGCACCCTCTTGGAGTGAATTTGGGCAGCAAACGAAATTGCGTTGTACTCAGCAGGACTTCCGCTACATATTTACAGAGTTTCATAATTTTCTGAATTTTCGGGTTCGGGATCTTCCCTTGTCAAAAGTATGGGGGTTGAAACTTGGTAACCCGGCACACATGAAGATGGTTACTCCTACGAAAAAAACTCATACAACCTTTTTTGTAGAGAATTTCCTAGGTTATAAATTGTGTGAGACCTATTTTTGTCGCAAAACTGCTAGATAACGAGATATTCGCGAAAAACTGTTTTTTTTTCAACCCTCCGTAAAATTTTTAGCGGCACTCGGATCGATGGGGACTTTTGACATATTGTTTAAAACGACCAAATAAAGGCCCATACCAAAATTTAGCTTGCTGGGATTTATTCCGAAGACAAATCCTAATTTCACTTGACTATTAGCCGAACGTCGCCAGGCGACGACGTCTAAAGGCAGGGTCCCACTAGTGCAACTGCGCGCCGCGCACGACGTTTTCGTCCACTTGAAAGGGTCTAATTTATGAGGCCGCGCGCACGTAATGGGCCGACGCTCTGCCAGGCGCGCACGCGGATGCTTGGCGCGCACGTCGAAGACAGTGGAAAATACTAGCCTCCTTTTCTACATCGTGCTTTCTTTATCTAAATAAAGCTAGCGCTGGCGGTTGGGTCAGTAGCCGAAACAACGCCTTCACACTTCATACTACTTGAGATGTTTGAAGGGGTTTACTACGTCGCGGTCACCGATTGCTGAAAATTGTGTTTCAAATGAAATGAAGAAGTTCTCTGCCGTGGCTTCCCTCCCACAGTTCCGCTATCACTTTCAACATCGCTCAGTCATTCGCTATCTCGGTGTCCTGTTGGTTTTTGCTCACGCGATATTATGAGATTGAGAGTAGTTACCATTGCGAGCAATAGTGAAAATACGAACGCCCTTTGTTTAGGTAGTGTGAAAACAGGTGGGTCATAGGCAGGAGATTATATCATGACTAATAGAACCAGCATTCCTCCTAGAGGCCAACTTTCCACATCAGCACAAGAAATTCACGTGTATCATTTATTGAATTTCATTGCTATTGAATTTGTCTTAAAACACACTATCTAGTAATCTCTAAAAAAAATATATTGTTCCATTTAAAAAACCCAACTTGAGCATCGTATCTTTTAAAATAATAATCTAAGAAAAAATCGTCTGGGCTAATAACTTTGCTCCCTCGAAACAAGAAATTCCATATAAACATTTTTTTTCTATCTCAAATACGTAAGGAAATATCCAGCTGCTTACTGTTCCTGCGGACACCCTGTATAGTGTATTACAATTATGCAATATATAGAAACAAGTTACCTATCGCGGCAGTATAATTGTTGCTGTTTACAGCAGTAATTATCGTGTTATTGCTTGCTTTAATATATAAACCAATAGTAATAGACCATAAATACCCGCGTACAAGTGATATGTAAAAGTAAAAAGTACATTTGCGTTGGAAAATACATATTTTTTTCAGTCTTTTCGACGATGCGCGGCGTGCATTCGCGTGCTCGCGTGGCAGAGAAATCCCGGCATAGCGCGCACACGATCGCTTTCGACGCGCGCGTCCTCGTAAAAGTCGACCCTTTCAAGTGTTCCAAACTGCTCGAAAATCCGAGAAACTCGTAAATCTGACCCGTGCGCGGCGCGCAGTTGCACCAGTCGGAACGTCTTTCTGCAACAAATCGGCCTTGCGCGTCGAAAAAAACGTGCGCGGCGCGCCGTTGCACTAGTGGGACCCCGCCTTAAGAATCCGATCGCGCGGCGGTGCGAAATAGTTATTTCGTATCGGGTTATAGCGACGACCGTATTAAACGGAGCCGTTAATCCGCGAGAAATAAAACGGCCAGGGTGTCCAGGGGATCGGCGAAATCCCCCGTTAATACCACTCAAAACTCGCGCTTGGCGAGGAGTTGTTTACGTTTTTTAATTCCTGCTATATGAAAACTGGGTTTTTAAAGTAACGCGTTAAATTCGGATTAAGCGGAGACAAATTCTGATAGACTGGGGGTGATTATTTGCCGGAGGGGTGGAAATAGGGAGCACCGAGTTCTGCGTGCGCGAAACTTCGTTTTCGATCGAAAGAATTTTGAAAATTCGTGCACTACGCGTGCGTTTGATTGGAGTTCATGGGAAGGACTAAGTATAAAGTGATATTTTTATGGCGCGGCTAGCACATTCGGTTTGAAAGACTAAATAGAGATTATGGGATAGAGACTTTTTTTTAAAGATTTCCCTGTAAATCTGTGTTATGGCTGGGTATGGTGTTTGGAAATCGAGATTTGCAAGGAAGTATTTTTTTCTAGCGGTAAAAATGTTGGAAGTGTTTCAGAATTAAATGAGACGACCCTTGGAGGGCTTACATAACGAGGAATTTAATCGGAGAAAATCAGAGTTGATGTGTGAAATTGAGAGCGAATTAGATTTTTTCGTAGTTATAATAATTTATAAAGTTGCATGCTTTTTGTATGAATGGAAAATTGTAAAATACTGCAAATAGATGGGATTATTGTTTTTTAAAACTAAGAAATTTTCAGTACCTTATTGCGCGTACTCTTGCTGCATCCAAAATTAAAATTTTTGAATTTACTTGATGAATAGATCATTGCGTCATAATGAATAATGCTAGTAGTATCACTACGTAGGTGTCTTGATCCATTTATTTACGCTTGGTTATACGAAAATTACGTCGTAATGGAGTAAATCAATATTAACAATAAGTTGCTGCGTATCGGGTGATCATCGGGTACTAATGCAATTATTCGTGACACTCAAAGGCAGGTTTAATGGCGAAAACAAGCAGGTTAGTGCAGCCAGTTTCCCGTGTAATTCAAATATATAGAATCCGAGCAAGAATAACCATAATCGTGCTAAACTAAACGTTATACAAAGCTGTAAATATTTTTAATATTTATTTAGTTTTCATTCCCCATTTCCTCATAATATTGCAGTTCCATCCTGCACATTTATTTGTTTGCCAACAGTTAATTACCTCCGCAAACATAACAGCAATTATTAAATTACAATATTAATTACATCCTGAACAAAATATTTGACGCATTTAACATACGATACCGCGGAATTAAATCTCCCCGTAAGGTTTATTACCAATCGAAATTTTGTTAATACGTTCTTCGCAACGCTCCACTTAAAAGTCTCCATTAGCCACAGTCCCTGCTCTAATTCCTGACAAAACTACCCCAAACATAACCTCATTTTCGAACCACAAATCCTCAGGCATTAAGAAATACACGTTCAATGGTCCTCACGATCCCCCGAAAATCCTGTCAGAAAACTGCCACGTGGCGTGCAAGCGTCCGCACTTGGCCCGGGCTACTATTAAACCTACCATGAAACAAGATGAATCGTGCCGGTGGAATAGCAAACGAGGAGCGACGCGAGGGCAGCGAGAAGAAGCCGGGTATTCTGGAAAGTGGCCGCATCGTTTAGGGGTAAGAGACGAGGCGAGTCGACAGTGGAAAACACCGGCATAGTCTCCGCGCGGAAAAAACGCCAGGGGCGAAGTTTTGCGGCGGGCGTCGAGTCTCTGCTCGTTTCCATATCGAGCGACATTCGAGAGGATAGCGGTGACATCGTAACTCAATTTTCCCCGCCTCGCCTCCGACGACGGAGGGAAGGAAAGTTGCCGGTGACGTCACCGGTAGACCAAACGTCGTTGGGGCCGGAATCGACCGGATCGCCCGTTGATGACCGACAACGTCCCCTCCGCCCGCCGTGCCCTTTTTTCGTTGTTGGCCCAACGATATTTCAGTATTCCCACCCGGAAGTCCATTAGTCCCTGGATCGTCGTTGCCCCGTAACTCGATTTCGCCGGACTTCGCCGGAACAAGCGCAACGAGACAGAGAGGCGCGGGCACGGTGTTAAAGGAGGATCGGAATACTAACGAGCAAGTGGAAGCTCCTCGGCCGGGGAAAGAAGAAACATCGAGTTCGTACGAGACGGTAACTCGTCCTCACCCGCCTTCCCCCGCGGCCGTTGCAGGAGCACTCCTTTCCTTTCAATCTGCTCAATTAATTCGGCTCTTAGTTCGTGGGCGTGAAAGATGCCGGTCGTTAGAGAATGGAGAACTCAATTATTCCAACCCTGGGCCGGACCCCCCCCCCCGGTAGCCGGTTCCTCGGTATGAGTGCCGCTGAAACTCTTCCCGTCCCTGGGCTGCTACTTTCTCGTTACAACGCAACCGGCTACCGCAGCAAGCTTTCCTTCGTTAGTCGAACGTTAATAGCTGCAAAAACCATTACCGCGTTGGATTCGTGGCGGCTCCTTGCGGAAGTATTGAATGGGACCGTAATGCAGTGTCGTATCTAACCAGAAGCCCCGCCAGCCGTCAGGGGGGGCAGTTCCCAGCGCGGAGAAAGCACGGGGAGCGTGGCTGAGGCCCGTGGCGCGAGCTTCTCGTTTCATTGATTCGTGCCGCCTCCGCGCGACCCCCCACAGCCGGGTGGAAATGATTAAACGGGCAAACGCATTCGGCGAAAATTGAGAATTCCTTCGGGGGGCATGAAAGGAAAAGTGACCACGCCAGACGGGCGAACTGGCTTGCGCGTGATTCGAAGAAAGAGGAATTACGGGGCGATTCAAAAGAGGAGGGTTGTGGGACGAGGGTCGGAGGGATGAAGGTGAAATCAGGTGGGGGGAGGGTGGAGGGAGGGTATATTAGGAACTCAAGAAGCGAATGGACCGTGTGTATGTGCACGTAGGCGGCCCCGGCCTCACGTAGAGGCAATCGCTGTACCGTGCTGAAGCAGCTATTTTCACGTGGCCACGCTTGATTGGATGAGCCGTAGTGACATCGAAACGTTTGGACGCCGTCCACTTGGCAACAATGAAGGATCATAACAATTTTACTTGGCGATTAAAAAGGGTCGGTCCCCTTTCTGTTCCTTGACCGGCCATCCGAGGAAGAATGGTGTCATCGATCTTCACTTTAGCGATAGCGGCCGATAGTTGAGCAAAGCCGGCGTACACTGTCGATCAAAAGTTTTCCGTACGGCAGCGAAGTGTCCCGTTCTGTGGACCAATGCGAGATACAACGCCCGACAGTCGGTCGTTGCTGTATGAAATGCTGCAAGCTATGGTTCGGCCACTGCTATTAACTGTCTGAAACATGTTCAGTCCGGGTGTCTTATAATACAGTTCGACAGCCATCTGGACTTGTGACAGTCGATAGACGTTTCTCAGAGGTTTTCGTGCGTTTTCGGCCTCAGTTTTTGAGAAATTCGATTTTGAAAAAAAATGAAAATTTTCAAAGTTGAACGTCTTTTGTGTCGAAACGGTAATAGTTGTTCGGTTGGTTGTTACGCGAAATTATTCTATGAACCTTCCCGAATACAATCTCGATCAAAGGGAAAAGAACACCCGAAATGCACCCATTTTTACAGATATTTTTCAATTTATTTCCAAAACTAGGGGTCTAGGAGCAAATTCGACTGCTCCACGCGACGCAGCAGACATTTTTCCTTCGGAAAGCATCGACAGAAGTGGTAAGTCACGTTTTGTTTTCAATACAGAAGCGAAATAGTTTGGCAAAACATGCGGCGCCGACAGTGGTAGTCAATGGCGCATGCGCCGCTCAGGGTCAGAGTATCGCGTAACGCGCGTGACTACCACTGTCGGCGCCGCACGGTTTGCCAAACTATTTCGCTTCTATATTGAAAACAAAACGTGACTTACCACTTCTGTTGATGGTTTCCGAAGGAAAAATGTCTGCTGCGTCGCGTGGAGCAGTCAGATTTGCTCCTAGACCCTTAGTTTTGGAAATAAATTGAAAGATATCTGCAAAAATGGGTGCAACTCGAGTGTTCTTTTCCCTTTGATCGGTGTTTGAACATATTTAAATGTTCATATTGCACTAATATCTTATATCGTTGTATTCTGGAGCGCTCATAGAATAATTTGAGCAACCGAATAACTATTACCGTTTCGACTCAAAATATGTGCAAATTTGAAAATTTGGATTTTTTTTCAAAATCGAATTTCTCAAAAACTGAGGGTGATGGCGTCAAACGGTTTACGGATTCGTTTTCAGCGTATGAAAACCTATAAGAAACGGCTATTGACTATGACAAGTCCGAAGAAAAGTCAAATTTTGTCAAACTGTAATCGACCATCATGCTTGGATTTTTATTTTTCTTCGTAGAGGGTAACATATGGATTGCACCTTTTTAAACATTTAGAGTGTATCACATGAGTACCCCGTTAATCCTGGAAAGAAAGAAATATTATAAATAAATTTCAGTCCGCATTGTTTATTCGAGTTTTATGAACAACCATTTTCCGTTCAGTTCTGCGATCTGTTGGGGGGTAGTCTGCATGGGGTGAAACAATTGGAGCAAGCAACCCCGGTGGTTTTGCCATGGCTGGAGGAGAAAAATAATATTTCAAGTGCAAGCTTGACGCTATGTGGGTTAGGCACTCTATTCTGGAAATTGTTTATTTCCAAATTACCTATACAGATAGTTGGTACACGAGTGTTAATGTTCAATTTCTCCGGCTAATACGTGTAATAATATGTTTGACCCTCGATTATCCACGAAAGCGATGTGGATTATGTATAAACAGAGCAGAAATCGCTTGATACGTTAGAAATGGGAACACGTCAGTGGTTGCGGTGACGGGAGAGCCCCGCGTACGAAGCTCTTCACCCTAAGTTGATTATTGCAGCGCCTTGGATGATAGCAATTTCGGCCGGTTAGGTAATTACCCGTTGATCAGGAAACTAATGTACAGTTGTTCATTTGTTTGCTAATTAATCGCTCCGCGAGTTTATGCTCCGGCTACGGAATTAATACCTGTACACATGATCAACCGATTACGGTCGATATGGTTACGCATCTAATCTGTGAACTCGAATGCAACGCGATGATAGATGGACACAGCGGCGGGGGGGGGGGGGGGGGGGGGAGGGATGAATGTGCGAACAACTGTAATAAACGACATGAAACGTATCGGACATATTTTGGATTAAACGACGATGCGCGTTACATGCAACAATAACTTAAATTGCTGGCATAGCTGCAACTATTGCGCATCGAACAGAACGTCGGAATCCATCGCTTGAGGGTTAATGCCACTGTAGCGGCAGAAAAACGTAGCGTACACTTGGCAATTTCTTGTGGGTGAACAAAGAAATGAATCGAAAATCTGTTTAAACGCCTTTATTATACACATCTTGAGTAGGTTCGAGCTATTTTTCGATTCTTTTAAAGGCCACTTTAAAAGCGTTTTTCTCGGAACTATTTTCGCGTTTTTCAAATTGGCCTGCAGCATAACTTATACAAACTTTATTCGATTCACTTGACATTTTTAAAGTAGCTTTTAAGCTACATTCTCCATAGAAATACGTATCCATATTGTGAAATATTGTTTTCCTTAGAAACGTCAAGCATTTGAACATAAAAATTGTTCGTAACATTAAAAGTTTTCAACAAATCGTAAAATCGGTACTTACTTCTATGGAGAATGTAGTTTAGAGGCTACTGTAAAAATTTCAAGTGGATCGAATTAAATTTGTTTAAATTACGCTGCAAGCCAATTTGAAAAACGTGGTTCCGAGAAAAATGCGTTTAAAGTGCCATTTTGAAAGCAAAGAAAAGAGAAAAAAGTAGCTTAAATCTACTTTACGACGTGTATAATAAAGGTGTTGAAACAGATTCTCGACTTATTTATTTTTTACCCACAAACAATTTTGCACTACGTTTTTGTGCCGCTACAGTGGCGTTAAAACAAAAATCCCAGCATCATTACACAAATTATACCCAACTCTTTCACCAGATTGCAACCTCCAACGTTGCCAGGGATTAGTTGCGGCGCAACACCTACAGGAGTGGTGGTAATGTGTGCGTGAACTGACGCTAGCGCCAAGGCAGCCAAGTGGCCCGAACGCGAAGCCGACCACGGCCAACCAGCGTCGGCGGGAAATCTGCTGTCGACGCTGATTGGCCGTGGTTGGCTTCGCGTTCAGGCCACTTGGCTGCCTTGGCGCTGGCGTCAGTTCACGCACACATTACCACCACTCCTGTAGGTGTTGCGTCGCAACTAATCCCTGGCAACGCAGCTCCAACGACTATCATTCAAACTCTGCCATCGCTCTTCGTAAAATGGCGAACGAACCCGGCACCAACGCCTCATTCGATAATGCACATCCTCCAAATATGGTTCTGGCGAGGAATGGTTCCATAAATATTTCCTGAAGCGGAATTTCATTTAACCACTGAAACGTCCCTTTAAAAATGGACATCGGGTGTGCGCTGTAATCCGTCATTTCTTGGAAAAGTGCCTGCCTCCCCGGGGGAGGAACGAGCGTCGCACGCAAGCGTCTAAGACAATTTGCCAATATTTCGTCGATGTTAGTCTCTTTGCCCCGTGCGCCTGCACGGTCGCAAATCTTTTCTTTCAACTATCCCGTCCCGCCGCCCTCCTTCCGCCGCGCCGCCCGCGCGCCCCTTTCTCTCTTCTCCGCCTACTGCTGACCCCGGTGGTTTCTCGCCTTAAAGATTTATTTGCTTTATAAATGAAATCCGATGTCCCGCACGCCGCAGCCGCGGTGATTCATGGCGTATCGGCTCGAGTGCCGTGCACTTTCCTGGTATACAGTTTTCGAGGCTGCGAATAATAGCCCGGAGTGATACCGTCCCCGCGCGAGATCCGTTCGAGAATCGAAGCCGAACGGAAATGCCGGGGAAACAGTGGAACTATCGGGAAGCACGTTGAACGTCTACTAACGAATATCGAGATTTAATGTTCCGCGTAGAAGGGAAACGGAGTTTTCGTTGATCTACGACGTAATGCGGCAGCTTCGATTCGCGAAATGCCGGGCTAGCAGTGCAACTATGCGGGCTGGACACTGTTATTGGGTGACCAGCTTTCTGTTACCACTCCGTTAGTTACTATTTAGGAAATCTCTTAGGAAACAAGTTATTTTATCACCATATTCTCTACTTGAGCGTGCAAATGCAGGGCCGAGTTCCAAAATTGTGCGGGGCTAAAAAGACGCATTTCTCTGTGCTTCCAAATTTTATAATAATAAATATCTAGGCATAGGGCCCCGCAAAATTTACGGTGAGCTCTTCGTGGACCGCGGGGCCTTAAGAGGGCATATTGGGAAACTTAGTGGAGGCGTGGCTTGGATTGCAGCGCTGTGGTGGTAAGTTGGCGAACTATTGAAAGTAGGTACGGATCCCACCAAACATTTCGAATAAGTTATTATTAATCGAATAAGTAAAAATTTAGTGTTCAAAAATATTTAAAAACACTCGTTTTTCACAACATGTCTATATAAACACTGATAATCATATGGACTTCCACGGATTTTGACCTACTCTCAGTAGTTCAATTTTCTGTCGCCAGATGGCGTATCGAAATTCTAGGTTTCCCAATACGGTTCTCAGCGCTAAAACGTAGTCAATGTTCGCGAGTGATTCAAGGATAAAATATTAATCCGATTGGTTTAATTCTTTTTGTGTTTTACAGGTATATGTGTATATACTCCGGGTATGAGAATTGGAAAAATTTTAAAAATGTAGGTTTTTCTCGAAACATCATTTTCCAAGACGGTGGGCATAACTGCCACACCGTTCTTGCGATTAACTTCATTATTTACACACATATTCCAAATAAGATTCGTTATCCGGTGACGGTGAACTTTTTTAATCAAATTGAACCATTTTTTAATAACAAGCAAAATCACGACCCTTTTCTTCAAATTGTTACCATTGCCGCAATTTCTTTTCGAAAAAATGACAATCCAGGGCTTGTGTTGAGTTTTGTATTTTTAGTTTTATTATTACACTATAAGAGCTAGATACCTGTAAATATTATTAGCCAATAAACATAATTTTATTAATTATACTACCACATAGTTTTATTTTTTCCCTTGTGTCCACTTAGATATACTGGCGAGACATCATAAATTAACTGTAGCACATTACACTGACAATGAGTCACCCCACACGAATTGTTCGTCTACTTCAAATCATTTTGCCCATTTTGTCTTCCCTTGCATCACAATTACTTGGTTCTGATCAAGTAAATGTCTATCTTCGTTCGATGTTAATACACGTTCCAACCGAATTTCGTTGTATAATATTGTGACAGACCGGCCCCGCGATACAGAAACTTGACTACCTGCGTCACGAATGACAGGGCACAGACCAGCGACTCGATAGTGCAACGTGTTAATCTATCTCCATTGGACGATGCACGCATGGTGCATTTATTATCCGGAGCTACACTTGCTACAAAGTACAACACACCTTGCACAGTCGCTGGGCTTATCGGTGGTGTGAACAACGTGTCATCGGTATAAGCGATAGGCGTCAGTCGTTGGTGCTTTAGCATCGACCAGTTAACGCCAACTGTCGATATCTGTCAATCGGCTATTGCGTACGGACGCGTGTCCATGTAAACCACTTTGGCTGACGTGTAATTTCTTCCGTCTATCAGGTGTCTGTGTTTTCCTTCCCGAGGACACTTACCGCGGACACCGATGTGCTAACTGAACCTTGAACCTTCGTCGTAATAATGGGCGTAGAGATGTATTTGGCTGGATTGCAGAAGTGTTTATATATTTGTGCATAGTTGCCACTTGTTTTCAGGCAATATATATATTCAGCGACGTGTATGCCACGTCCATCGCCATTATCAACTGAGACGAATATTTTAGGGCCGAGCAGCAGAGGGAGGATCCTCGCACGATGCGCACAACTCGCATTAGTCTATACATATAACAAAAAACCTGGGCGATCAAAACTACCAGGACCCCTTAGACTAACTGGGGGACATTTTCCAAAATTTCTGCCTGCAGCGGAGAAAAAAGCTGTCGCGTACTGAAAGTGTGCACTTTGCTGCTCTAAAATAGATGATAAAAATAGGAAAAGAAAAAAGATGGTAGATATTTGTGTTGTCGCTTGTTTTGAAATGTATCATACCCAATTGAATTTTTAGTTAAGTGCAAAGTGTCAGTAAATATAAAATTTGAGATTTCTTCGTACAAATGTGCGAAAATCTTCAAATATAAGCTTGTCCATAATAAAAT
Organism: Andrena fulva; assembly: GCA_946251845.1. NCBI lineage: Eukaryota > Metazoa > Arthropoda > Insecta > Hymenoptera > Andrenidae > Andrena > Andrena fulva. Next base: position 49,231,378 of record OX276329.1, on the reverse strand, counting down.
TATCGTTTCTCATAACTTTTCTCCGTTTTTTGCCACTAAAATCGAGGGTATTATGCGTAAATAAATCCAATTTAAAGTTTTACAAGATAAAAAAATTATTTTCTTCGACCGATTTTTCCAAAAAGAACCGTGTGTTAAGCGGTTTATATTAAAGAAGAATATAAAGACGTTGCTGTGACGTTCAATTAGAATATGTATCTTCCACTATGACCCCACAAATTTTCTCAGTTTATTCCACTCAACTTCGTGTATGTGCACACAAGCTTACCTTAATATCTCCCCTTAACTCCACCTACAAATCTCACAATTGCTTGGTACACGTATGCGCGAAGCACATCTCAGTGAACTCTGATGTATAAAACACTGTGGCCAACCATTGAAGATTTCTGTGTCTCGCTCTTCACCCGGACATGTTTACGATTCAGATGCGATGGGTGGTAACTGCATACCAGTCTTCCTTTCGCCAATAATTCTCCATCCATGTGAAATAAATGTTCCACTATCAGGTATCCTCCTGCCAACCGTCCCAGGATCACCAGTATCTCGCGAGCGTATCACTCCACGTTTAGATAAAGACGCTCAAACAACAGCCCCTTATTTACCCCGAAAGTTCCAGCGGGGTTCCCCCGCATCTTCCCCGCGCGGATCTGCAATGATAACAGTATGATTAATGCCAGCAAAGACGTCGTTCAAACGACGATAATCCAGGCGGATGTCTGACACGCACTCGGAATTTATTCCGTCCAACCCTCCCAGCTGGCGAAAAAAGTTTTATGACTAATATGCGATAATGTGCCATCCAATACATATATATTTTCCCGGAGTCTGATAGAATTGGAGACCCGTCAATACCAGCCGCCGCAGATGCCGGAGTCGCTCGCCCTCCGCCTTCGAAACCCTCTCTTGCCCAGGCCACCCCTAGTTCTTCCCACTCTCTGTAGATCGACCAAACTTTCCTCCTTAGTTAAAGTATCAATATTTTTCGATGGTGCGGCTTTCCCTTATACCTGAGATGTTATTTCACCAGCGCTATTGATTTTCTTCATTTGAGTCCCCCCGGCCCAACCCCGTCCCGAGAGTGGATCCGCCCTCAAGTGGATGCTCGTCGTATTTGGAGGAATAAAAATAGCGACGCCGGGGGTAAACAAAAATATCGTAACGCATCCTCCAGCAAAGCCAGCCTAACTTTCTATCCTGCCAATATAATCGCACCATTCTCCGCGCTGCGAAACGCTGAAATGTTGCGGGGCGCAGCGTATTCGATCGCCACGGCGATGTACAGGGGGTGTGGAAGAAAAAATGTGTCACAGACTGGCCAGAGTTTGACGGAGATATTCGCGAACGGGGTGCCGCGAGATTCGCATTGAATTTCAAAGTCAATGTTACTGTTGTTATTGAGCGCCCCACTGGCTGCGAGGGCTGGGACGCTTCAAAGGGAGGAATATATCATAATGGAGCTGCCCTGCTAGGGTATATTAAAATGATATATAGGCCGAGTCGTTCCAAATTCTCCTATAGTGGGCTATAAAAGTTTGCGCAGTCAGATAAAGACTAATATGAAGTAGGGAAAGCATTATGGGGTAGCGGGGTAAGATGGGGTAGTGTAAAAAAAATGTTAGATACTTGACGAACGTACCAAAAGGAAACCATTGTATCGTAACAGTTAGGTCGCTGGTAGAAATGAGTGGAGGAGCTCGCGTCTTTTGTTTAGAGCTGTGAAATCATCTGTGGAATATATTTAACCCTTCGTGGTCACGCCTTCTTATAATCACGAATTGGTCACACGGGGTTCACTGTACCCCAGCGTCATTTTTTCAGTTACCATTTTCGTATTTTTGAATCTTTTCAACTTTTCAGTGATAATTGTACATTTGTAATACTTATAGAGTCATGGTCTAATAGTATTTTTCTAGAAATGTAAATTTTGATATGATAAAACTTGTTGTTAGAAATGATCGATTTTCCACGGTTGTGGGAAAAAACCGAATTTTTAAATTTTTTTTTATTCTTTTTTTGCGATAAATCCCCTTTGGAAGACGTACAGGTGCGACATTTCAAATCGAAAATTGCTCTTGGGGTGCGATACACCCCGTGTGATCACGAAGGGTTAAAAACGGTAATTTCAATTTTCGTTACTTTTAGTCAGAGTTGGGCATTATCTAGATAAAAAATTATTTAAATAACGATCGAATAAATGATACTTTATCGTTATTCGTTATTCGAGGCTCTAATAATCGAAGTTATCTTTATTCGAAGAGCAACGAATAAATAATTTTATTGGATGAAAATTTATTCGACGAATAAAGATCATTTTTTTTATTCGATGGGAATTCATTCGACGAATGAAGATAATTTTTTTATTCGATGAAAATTTATTCGTCGAATAACGATAGTTTTTTATTCGAAGGTTTTAGTCGAATAAATGCATCGAATAAATTTTTCATCCGTAGCATTTATCTTTTCGAAGCCTTCGAATAAAGCCTCGAGTAACTTTCGTCAGCGTCCAGCGTGTTTATTCGTGCCGCCGAGGGTCGAGCCCTTATTTATCTTTTGTTCGTTATTTGAGATTTTTATTTAGATAAACTTTTGCCCAACTCTGCTTTTAGTTCAGATATCAAAATGGTATTTGGTAGGAACATATAAGAAACAAACTAGAAGACCAAAATGGTCAAAAGAACCTATGAAGAAAGCTGTAGATGAAGCTTTAAGCAACAAAATGGGGTACAAGAAAGCTGCTCGAGAATATTGCCTTCCACAAACAATGTTGGAACGTTATGTCCAAAAATTGAAACAGGAAAATAAAGTGACTATAATTTTACCATTAGGGCCAATTAAGAGGGTTGGGTTGCATGCCCACTTTATGGACGTTGGTCCTACAACTCCTGTGCGAGGGTTGGAGAAAATGATTTAGAAGAAATATTTAGGGGAACCATTTTGTCCCATTTTCAGTAACCCGTGGTAGAGGCAAGATGATTTTTCACTACTTTTGTTTTAACCCTTATGTACACACCCGGGTACCCGAGTGCCCACCTCGTCATATTTTTGGTTGTAACTCGAATAAAAATGGAAATTTCGACTTGGGCCTTCAGATCCCCATTATTTAACTCTTTTAAAAGTCAAAAACACACTGGTAAATTTTTTTCAAATTTTTTGAACCTAAACTAAATGACGTCAAAGTACATGTGCTTAGCGGACACACCCGGGTACTCGGGTACCCACTAGATGAAAAATGATGTTTTGACTCCGGAATTAATTAATATCATTGATGAATATTTTATGGATGTAACAGGGATTAATAAATGAACAATTACATACGAAAGCGAAGTAGCGATGAAGCCGCTACACTACCAGCCCCACTACTTAAATTTTGAACATCTGCCGGTCGCCGAATGTCGAAACTGACCGCGCGCTACCTGTGCAGCGCTCGCACCCTACTTCTATTTTATTTTATGGTAGCTGTAGCGGGCTAGGGAACTTGGAAATGGCATAGATAGATTCTATTGATGTTTATTTAATAAAGAAAACTGATTCCAAGCGATTCCGTTCATATGCGAACTCAGGAATTAAGAAACACTAGTGGTGGGCACCCGGGTATCCTGGGTGTGTAACAACGTGGTAAAAGTTGGGTGTGTACATAAGGGTTAATGTTTAATAACTTTAAAATTTTATTTAAATATTTCTCAAACTATATACCAAAGACTAAAGTCCATATTAATTTATAATTATATATAAATTCTTTTTTGCATTTTTTTCCCCTACGTGATCTACAGTTATTGAAGAGCAGTCTCAAAATGGAATCCAGTAGCACTGCTGTATACGCAAACACCAAATTGACTGCACTTTTTTGTACAAAACACCTTCGCTGCTCGAGGAATCGTTACCAATCGATGAAGGGGTGACAGCGAGTGGAAATTCGGGGCCGCGCGGAAGTCAGGGATAATCCCCAGCCAGCTCGACAAAACAGCCTGGAACAGAAGTTCGTTGGCCCGCGGTGCGCGCCTGGAAGTAAACCAATTAATCGGCGGGAAGTTCCGTGGAAAATCAGTAACTTAACTCGCCCCGGCCGTTTCTCCGATGCTTCTTCTGCCAAATTGTGAGCACCTCCGTCCCCGCCCGCAGCGCCCCTGTAACTGCCGGCGAAGAAACAAAAATACCTCCTTGCGCCCGAGATGCGGGGCGGTGGCGGGACGCTGGCTGTCGACATCCGGGCGTCGTCGGGCAGGACGGCAGAGGAGACGCCAGGGGTGGCGGTCGAGAACGACGTCGACGACGTCGTCGACGGGCGATTCGAGCGCTGCAAACGAATTACGCCGCGCGCGGCCGAACAAAAACAGCAAATCCGGTAATCTTGTTTCAGAGTCACCGGTGAACTGTCGTAAGGAGAGGGAGCGTTCTCCGCTGCCTCTAATTAATTTCTGTTTGCCTGGTGGTGGCCCGACCCAGACAGAGAGGAGCAGCGCCGAACACCGCGTCAGGCGTTGGCATCCGACTGAGGAGAATCGACGCTCACCCCTGCTACGTTTTTATGGACCCCCTCGTTAAACTTCCGATGTGAATTATCTGGATGGCCCCGTGAGATTCGTGGCGCGCTGGGCCATTCGGCTGCCGGTGGCTCTCGTTCAAGAAACGGGATCGTTCTTAACTTTGCGCCGCGATCAGCTCTTTCTGGTCCGCGGCGTTGGAAGAGGGACGACAGTAATGGGGGCTTCATTGAAAACATTGAGCAGGGAGGAGGACGATGGCATTTACATAGGGCGGGCTTGTCATCTGAATTGGCCCAAAGAGGGACACTTTGGCTGGGAATTTTGGAAACACTTTGCAACTGGTTGAATGGGTCTCGTCGCCAGGGGGTACCATAGTTGGGCTTGGGAGCGGCAGTGAATTTATGATGGGGCGTCCTGACAGTTTACTTTCTGCGGGGCAGGCGGAATTTTGAGGAGGCTGGGATGTTGGGTTTGGTAATTGCAGGACTGTGTTTGGGATTAGCAGAGGAATAGGAGGTGAGTTACAGTGATAGGTAGGGTGTATTTATCGTGGGCGATGAATTGGGACATCCATTTCGAGGGGTGAAATATAGTCGCAAACTTCTTATTCCCTAACAATTTGGAGATTTTTTTGAAGATTAAATTGTCCTGACATTCAGAGATGTATTGGACCAGTCTTTCAGACACTGTGTGCCTTAAGGGGGTATTATTCTGGTCTAGCGCGCGAGTTTCATGACCATTTTTCAGAATTTTTTATGGGCAATGAAAGTAAGTGTACTGCACAAAGTTTTTCCTAAAATCTTAATCGCCCTTTTAACTGTATTTACTGTCACGTCCTGGGTGGAGGTTAGACAAGGAGGTTCTTGCCCCGCTGCCTCCAACGTACCGTCGCGCCCTAAGGCCGGCCGGATTACGCCGCAATGGAGTAAACTGTGCGGGGCGGGTGGATTGGCTTTAAAGGATCGAGGAGGAAAAGAAGAGGTGTGTTTTCGTCTTGGGACCGTCAGCTAGACTCATCGGTAGGGCTACAGCTGACGGCCCCTGCCCTAGACACACACGGGGACACAGAGGATATGATTTCGGAACTTGTATATATACGAATGGATTGGAGATTGACAACTAGCGAGAAGATTAGACCTCTGGTGGTGCTCGCCGACACTAAGTCGCGATACCGTGGTGGGGCCGGGACGTCACATTTACAAATTTTTTTTTGTCGTGAAAAAATTAGTATGACATGTCTGTATGAAGACATGAAGATTTTGTGTTTTGCCATGTGGATTAAATTGATCATATATGAATAATAAGTTCCTTTTTTCTGGCGTACTTTTCTGCTCAACATGGCGCCATTTTGTGAAAAATTAATTTCACTGAATAATCTCGATTGAGGCTATAGCCATATTCTTACTGAATAAAATTTTTCATTAATCATTTGTTTCAGATGCCTACGAAGGACAGAATCATGGCAGCCACATGGCAACGCGCCAAATCTTCATGTCTTCATACAGACATGTAATACTAATTTTTTGAAGACAAAAAAATTTGTAAATATAGTTAAAAGGACGATTAAGATTTTAGGAAAAACTTTGTGCAGTACACTTACTTTCATTGCCCATAAAAAATTCTGAAAAATTCTACAGTCTCGGCCGAAAATTCGGCCACTTTTCGGTGATGGTTTTTATAATGAAATAAACACTTAACGTTTTCGAACTTTTGGGGGTACTTTGTACCACTCTTGAATTGCAAGAAAAAATCTTTGATGTTTGTTCATTTCATTTGTTTACATAATTATTTCGCAGTGACGTTGGCGTCTTCAGAATTTGACCCTTTGCTGGCGGTTGAAAATTCGGGCGACTGGATTATCGGAAATAAAAAAACCAAACATATTTTTAATCTGCACGAGTATGGCTATCCCGCTTACCACGAATATGTTAACTTTTTTAATATCTTCTCACTTTTTTATATCGATTAAATAGAAAAGAAATACCATTTTCGGTACTTTCAAACTTGATCGACCGCCATTTTAAAAATTTCTGTCCAAAATTGTTTTTCGGCGGTATACCAGATAACCATACCCCTGCGAATAAAAAATATGTTTGTTTCTTTTGCTTCCCATGATCCAATCGTCCGAAATTGCAACCGCCAGCAAGGGGTCAAATTCCGAAGACGCCAACTTCACTGCGAAATATTTATGTAAACAAATGAAATAAACAAGCAACAAAAATTTCTTCTTGTGTCACAAGAGTGGTAGAAAACACCCCCCACAATTCGAAAACGTTAAGTGTTTATTTAATTATAAAAACCATCACCGAAAAGTGGCCGAATTTTCGGCCGAGACTAGAATGTCCCCTTAAGACTCGAGTTTTATCAATCTTAATATCAAGTTGCTTCTTAAAAAAATTTTGTAAAAAATATTAGAAGTAAAAAACAGAAGAAGAATCGATCAAGATAATTGCCATCTTATACATATTTTCCAAACTGATGAAAAGCATTTGTGATTGTTCTACACCCTCGAAGAAGCAGCTCAAAATAATCTGCGGGACGAAATATCACACCCACCCTGTAGAATATATATTTTTGATTTTTTTTAACGTGAGAGTAGATACTTCGTCCAATTAAAGTGCGTGCATTGCTTTTCACAGTTGATTGAACGTCAGAAAAATGAGCCATTGAGTCAGTTAATCCCCTCGAATTGTATCGAAAGCATCATCTCGATGGAGACCGTTTCACGCGAGGACGCTCTCGAGGACATAACATTTAATTTTCTTCCGCACTCGATCGTGCATTGATATGGATGGTCTGTCAGCGCCGCGACCAATCGTTGTTGATATTTTTATCATCCGTTTATTTCTATAATAATTCCCGCTGACAGTTCTCGCGGAATTATTCGAGCTGGCTCGTTATGCATATATGAATATTAAACGGCAGGAAACAACAGAGTGTAATTGAAGTTTTAATATTTCAGTGGCTGCGCTTAAAACTTTTAAACATTTTGATGAATCCGCCGACCCAGAAGCTTCCGGCCCCTTTGATCCAGCATAGACTTTGCAAGTTTTTCAACGAAGAACTTACATACGGAAAATAATTAATTTCGTGGCAGCGAAACTCGCCCGGTGGATAATAAAAAATGAGAGTACAAATGTGGTCGCAAGTTGCGATTCGCTTTCGACCGATAGCGTTCTTGCGAGATACGATCGTTTCTAGCAAAGGCGATTGATTTAGAGACATTTGAAGCAACCGAAGCTTCTATATTATTTTTTATCTCCATCGTCCACCTGCATCCGGCAGCGCGACGTAATTAAGCAAATATTTCCAGTCGCAGAATTGTTATGAAGCCGTTATGAAGCACGTTTTTAATATCACACACTGCAGCCGGTTCCTTTTGTAAAAATGAGAAGTTACCACCAAAGCGGGCATCAATCCAGGGGCGATATTTTTTTTCTCTCTGCCTGCTTGCAACGCCCCGGCATAAAGCTTGGCACTTGTCGCTCGTTCCCTGCAAAACAGCCCTCAATCAATCCGCAAGCCTCTCCAGCGCCGTTCGTATTTATTAAAACAGTTCAAAGTCGTTTGATTAAAGTCCTTTCTACTGTGAAAGTGACCGGGGCCGTGCGTTGCAGGGAGAATCTCGCAGGCAGGGGGCACAAAATGAACGATATAAAACTTTCATTTCGAGAACTGTGAAATTTTATTCGACACGTTACCTTTTATAGGATGGCGCGAACCGTGTGTCACGCCGCTGTTTGTAATCCCCTGTTGTCGGCCTTTCATTTCGCACTTACGTAGGCGGCTCCTCGAACTGTGAAGCTGGAGCTTACTGGCGAAATAATCACAAGAATCGAAGCGTGAAGTGCGAGTGGGGCAAACGTGGACAAAAAGCGGAGAAAATTCAATATTTTTTAAACTAATGATCCTATCGACATGCAATTGGTTTCTTTCGATTCAGAATGAATTTTTACCAATATTTACTTTTTACCATTTGGTCGTCTATAGGACTTTGGGACAGCAAAAGTTAAAAATAAGTAAACCTTTTTTTTTACTTTATTTATACAAAAAATAATTATCTTCAAATATTAATAATCCTCTACAACAATACCTTAACTAATTAAATTAATAATTCCAGAGCTGCGTCACGCGCTACGCCTTGACCAGCGCTCATCGGCATCACATATAAATTCCAATAACTACCGAATGTGCAAGAAAGTGCAAATAAATTTTTAGGTATATATTCTCTGATACTTCCCGGTATTAAATCCATTAACGGCAACTTAAAGCGAGATAACGCGTTAGTTATTCAGTTTTTTTACGGTTTTGGTCATTTAATGAGCTTTATGCGGCGGCTACTGTTACAAAACGATACTTTTATAGTATAAAAGTGCGGGTTGTAAAATATTGACCAACTAGATAGGCTGTAACAAGCTTTAAATAATAATTAAGGACAAAATAAATTATAGCTACAAAGGAAAATTTTGATAATTTTAGCTTTATAACATTTTGCTTTTGGAAAAAGGGAAGTGGTTTTTATTCTTTGACTATTTACGGATAAAATACAATAATAATTTTTTCCAGATACGAACTTTAAATTTTGGATTTTTGTCCGCGTTTGCCCCACTGTGCGTCGCAGGAATGTATTGGTGGGTTTCTGCAAGCGTACGGTGTGCAGCAGCCGCGAATTAGCGCGGAATTAAAAAATTTTTGTCAGAAGACAGGCAAACTGTGTAGCCCTGATTTTGACGCGAGATTATGGGGTGTTTAAGTCAGCACTTCGCTGGTTTCGAATTTATTTAAAAAATACAAGACATGAATGTTTGAATTTTTATTTATTTTCGCGAAAATAGGCTCCATATCTGAATTTTTATCTCTAAAACTATTAATCCTTCGAGATTCGTTCGTGTTTTATTTTAATTCAGAAAAATTGCCGTTCCTGAATAAATTATTTTCGAAATCAGAATCTCATTTTCTTAAAATGAAAATTGAAAACTCAAAACTAATTATTGTTTTGCTAATTTCACTTCAAGATTTTCACTTCTTCATGGGCTGCTCTCGTAAATAATTTAATAAATAAGATCGCATGTTTAAAAATCTTACAACCACATTATCTATTTTTTTATGTTTTTTTCAGCAGAGAAGTGACTTTTCAGCCTGGCCACTTTGAAATTAACTTCATAAAGACCAGTTAAAGACAGCGATGTTCTCCATTTCAGGTATCTATTATTATACAATCTGAAGAAATTGAAAGTTTAAATAATTCGTCAATGCGTGCAATAACGAATGTACATGCACAGTTACGATGCCAGAATATCAATGGAGGCAACGAATTCCATCGACATCCAGTTGTACACACGATTTACTGGTGGAGTAAAAAAAAAACATGGCGAATTGCATGTTGCAACGTAGAGTTTCGTTGATAGAATGCTGCCGACAAAATGGGGGACGCAATTCGCGGTGGACTATCTTTAATTTGTCGGATACACACACTGCGCACTGGTATACATACGTTTTCAATCTCCGCGTTATTGTACAAACGAAAGCGGGTAATCCGACAGGCCGCGCTTTGAATATTTACAACAACAAAAGAGACATTTTCAGGATTCCAGCATGTTTTGGTCTCTGCGGCCGTTTCGCGTGGAATCGTATAGGTACCGAGAGACTCTACACTTTCAATTCTTTTTTTTCCACGCAGCTTTTGGCTGTGGCAAAAAGAAATTAATTTCTAGAAAAATTTCGTCCTCTATTTCGAACAGTTTACTGTGTAGTGACATTGGGCGAAATGTATATCCGCTCCAGTTTGACAGTAAAATATAATGCTTCCCTAATTCAACAAATGTAATTGATTGTGTAATCAATTACCAAGTGGTCTAGTACCTACACTGTATACACCAGAGTTGTGCAGAATTACAATTGAATTACTCCATGAATTATAATTACAAAATAATTCAATTACATCGTATTCAATTACATTGTAATTCGTAATTCCGATCTCTCATTCAATTAAATTACATCGCGATTCGCAATTACAAAGTACAATGTAATTGGATTAGAATTACGAATTAAGACGTAACCAAATTGAGAGGTAGTAAGAGGTGAGAAACATAAGATTGAGCCAGGTATGAACGGGAAACGGGATACGTCGCGTCGTGTAGACATGAAAGATAAATATAATCATTTATCTCACTTCTTCTGAGTTCTGAACTGTAATTTAATTACAGTGTATTTCAATTGCATTGTAATTCAATTACACGCATGATTACAGAAGTTAGGAATTGAATTAATTGTAAAATTTGAATTACGTAATTCGCATTAATATGTAATTGAAATACAATGTGATTAAATCACAGTGTAATTGAAATACAATGTAATTAAACTACAATGTAATTGATATACAATGTAATTGATATGCAATGTAATTGATATGCAATGTAATTGATATGCAATGTAATTGATATGCAATGTAATTGATATGCAATGTAATTGATATACAATGTAATTGATATGCAATGTAATTGCTATACAATGTAATTGATATACAATGTAATTGATATACAATGTAATTGATATACAATGTAATTGATATACAATGTAATTGATATACAATGTAATTGATATACAATGTAATTGATATACAATGTAATTGATATACAATGTAATTGATATACAATGTAATTGATATACAATGTAATTGATATGCAATGTAATTATATTACAATGTAATTGAAATACAATGTAATTGAAATGCAATGTAATTAAATTACAGTATAATTGAAACGCAATGTAATTAAATTACAGTGTAATTGAAATACAGTGTAAATTAAATACAATGTAATTAAATTACAGTGTAATTGAAATGCAATGTAATTAATTTACAGTGTAATTGAAATACAGTGTAATTGAAATACAATGTAATTAAATTACAGTGTAATTGAGGCGGAATGTAATTAAATTACAGTGTAATTCAATTAGCACACCCAATGGTACACAGCCACACAATTAAGGCCCTTTAAATTATTATCCTCCGTTTCAAATCCGTTCACAGCTATCACTAATCCCAACGTACCACGTGCTCGCGACAGAAAAAATAATTAGCTTGCATCCCCTCACACTGAAAACCGTTCATCAAATTCTTGCTTTGAAAGCCAGCCCCGATGGAGTTCCTTTTATGCCCTGTTGCTGCGCGATACGCGTCAGTGTGCATACGCAAAGAGTCTGTTAGAAGGTAATAAATTTACGTAATACTCGTACACACGGACGGAATAATGAGCTTACGTAAATATCTACAGACAAGATCATAAATTATTGCGTGGAGCACGGTGCAGCGGGGCCTGGCGAGCGTATTATAATCAATGGAATTGTATCTGCCTTTACCATGCCGCATCTTTACGTAGTATTCCGAGCGCGTCTAGCCGTGCTCGGAGTGGCACATTTACAAGCATAATGAGATAGCGAGTGGAAGAAGATACACCCGCGTATAACTGCTTTTCCAGGGAAGCGGGGAGGAAAGTTACTGATCTCGTTCTAGAGGGGTGGCCGTCGGTTTTCGGTACGAAGTTGCAACAACGACATCAGAAAGTTAGCTAAACATCGACTGGCGGCACGTAAAACGATCGCTAGGCGGCCGACATAATATCCTATTTATAATCATCCGCCGAAAACAAATTAGCTTGCCGTGGATCGGGTAATCACGCGCTCAGACAATTAATATTCGATATCCGCCAAGTGACAAAGACCTGCGTTGCGTCAATCAACGCGGGCACGACCCATGCACCACCGGGGAGAAATTATTCTGCGCGACAGCATAATGGACCTTTGATGAACGATCAAGTATGAATTTGTCCAATAAAATGACAAGGAATTCATGGTCTGATAGTAAATTGCCAGTGAAAAGAAAGAACATGGACACTTACTTCCTGCCTGGAAACTGTGCTCGGTGTGGCTGAGAGAGTGTTGCATAATTTAGCAGGAGTATTCTACACTTTGGATCTGGAAAGAAGCTTCTAATAAACGTGAGTCTATTTTATGCACATGGTATAAAGAATAGTTGCTACTATGAGCTTGAAGAACTGGTGTCAAGAGATAAATTACTGTTATTCAGTAAGTGCCAAAATTAAAAAAAAAATAATTTTTAGCGGAAAATGTTCTACGTGCAAATGGCAGAGTTGGGCAAAAGTTTATCTAAATAAAAATCTCAAATAACGAACAAAAGATAAATAATTTTTATTCGTTATTCGAGGCTCGAATAATCGAAGTTATCTTTATTCGAAGAGCACTGAATAAATAATTTTATTCCATGAGAATTTATTCGACCAATAAAGATAATTTTTTATTGGATGAGAATTTATTCGACGAATGAAGATAATTTTTTTATTCGATGAAAATTTATTCGACGAATAACGATAGTTTTTTATTCGAAGGTTTTATTCGAATAAAGTTTTCATCCGTAGCATTTATCTTTTCGAAGCTTTCGAATAAGGCCACGAATAACTTTCATCAGCGTCGAGCGTGTTTATTCGAGCCGCCGGTCCTTTGTGTTCGGCCCTCGCCGCTTGGTCGGGCTCGACCCTCGGCGGCTTGAATAAACATGCTCGACGCTGATGAAAGTTATTCGTGGTCTTATTCGAAGGCTTCGAAAAGATAAATGCTACGGATGAAAAATTTATTCGACGCATTTATTCGAATAAAACCTTGGAATAAAAAAATATCGTTATTCGTCAAATAAATTTTCATCGAATAAAAAAATTATCTTCATTCGTCGAATAAATTCCCATCGAATAAAATAATTATCTTTATTCGTCGAATAAATTCTCATCCAATAAAATTATTTATTCGTTGCTCTTCGAATAAAGATAACTTCGATAATTCGAGCCTCGAATAACGAATAAAGATAAAGTATCATATAATTTTTTATCTAGATAATGCCCAACTCTGGCAAATGGTAATAGTATAGTATAAAATTTGTGTTTTGGCACTTACAGTGTTCTCTACAAGGACCCTTCAATTCACCCCTTTGAATCAACGCTATCTTCCTTCGAACAGATTTTCTGAAAAAATTCAGTATAGTGGAATTGATTGTGTTTTAAAATTCATCGTATGGAAAAGGAAGTCTTAAAGTCTTAGCGTTGTTAATATTGCATAGAACATTGTAACCTGAACGTTTTAAACTGTATTAAATCTGTATGCTTGCGTAAAGCTTTCGTTAATTCCAGTAACTCCTACCCGAAGCAATCTCTGAAGTATAAAATGTTAGCATTTTAAACGACACAATGAGATGGGATGATTATTATTCATTTATAGGATTTAACAGTGAGAAACTGAAGACTGCAAGGGAAATAGGACCGCGCATGGTCAGACGGGCTTCGAACGAGTATGATGAGATTATATCTCTCTGTAACTTCCCATACGTGCATCGTTTCAAAAATTGTTTCCAGTCAAAGTTACTTAACTTAATAAGAACCGTAGGAACGTGTGCCGGTTCTGCAGGAATTTCATTTAATTATAGCTTTCTGGTTTATAAGTTCCTCCCAATGCAAGGGAGTTTACTGACAGAGTTATTTTGAAATCTTCTACGCCGTCGTTAATTTTATTCAACAGAGTTTAATAAAATACCTTGTACACCCCTATTCAGATTTTTGACATCGGATGACTTATACTTTTGTTGCTGCGTACTCGTATCCATAAATTAAAAAGCGATGGACTGATTCCTTTGTATATTTTTTACGTAACATGTGTTTTATCAAAGACGCGGGAAATTAAACAAAATGAGAGCAGCGACAATTTCTAGAACAGTACATCTTAATAAATCAAAGGCCTTTCATACACACGTCGGTGTATTTCGCTGATGGAACATTGGAGACTTTTATGAAGACTTTTATAATTGCTTTATGCGGTGTACGTTTCTGAGTGCATAAAGCATTCTTCTGCTTTGAGGTTTAAAATGATACTGGAACCGCGCAAAGGGAAAACGAATGTCCGTGTTCCATTTCAACGTACGTACGTTTTGTCTTGGTTTCAGACTTGGAGCTACGTAAAAATCCTGTCGCATACAGTGAAACATACGCTTCGCAAGATTAACTAACCGCACACAAAGAACAGGCTATCCCGGGGGACACTTTAGGCGTCTAACGATATTTCACAAAAGCTGCGGCGACATTTGAAACCCTAATACTATGATGATTGTAAAAAATTCACGGAAATGGACTTGTCAGTATGAAAAATGATACGAGACAACAGCTGAAGCCTGGATACGATGCGCTCTTGCCGCTGAAAAAATGGAGGATCCATGCTTCTAACTGAGAATAGCCCTTTTCCCTAATATTCCCATAGTGATATTCTGGTTTTTGCTAATTCCCCCGGGCACTGCTGGGGAATTCTTACCTTATTACATTTAACATATACGCTTTTGCTTCGCCTTTCTACGTCACATTGTAGGAACGAAACATTTACAGACCAACTCTGCACTGCTCCATCTTATGAGTTATAAATCCACTGTCATATACACTGCATACATTCTCAGCCATCATCCTACTACTCCCTTCTTTGAATTCCGAAAGCATCAGGGGCGAAATTTCCATTTTCGAGCTACCTACTCTGTCGACTATAAATTCACACTTTGAACGCTGCATTCACTTGTTGGTTACTGGCTCGAAGATAAGGGATAATCATCTGGTAGAGGGAAGCAGAAATCATCGTACGATGTCTCAGCAAGAGGGGTGCAGCTCCATTTTTTAACGTTTTTGAGTTATTACGTGTAATATACGTAACAATATTCTATATCGTTTGGTGTACATCAAATGAGGGATTTATTGCAAATAAATAAGTATATAAATATTTTTATTACCTTTAATATCTCTATTAATATTACTATTAAAATCACAATGAATATCACTATTAATATCACTATTAATATCACTATTAATATCCCTATTAATATCCCTATTAATATCCCTATTAATATCACTATTAATATCACTATTAATATCCCTATTAATATCACTATTAATATCACTATTAATATCACAATGAAAATCACAATGAATATCACAATGAATATCACAATCAATATCACAATGAATATCACAATCAATATCACAATGAATATCACAACGAACATCACAACGAACATCACAACGAACATCACAACGAACATCACAACGAACATCACAATGAACATCACAATGAACATCACAATGAATATCACAATGAATATCACAATGAACATCACAATGAATATCACAATGAATATCACAATGAATATCACAATGAATATCACTATCGCTGTCACTGTCGCTGTCGTTGTCGCTGTCGCTATCAATGTCGTGTATGTTATCATTACAGTTTTTTCTAATTTACTCGAAATTGGTGAAGATGGAGCTGCACCGCTCTTGCTGCAAGCTCCTCAATTCCAATCTTTCCACGTAAACATGTAACCACTTTCTGCGGCAGTATTTATTTATACTAGACTCGATACGTTCATATTCGTTCGTTATTGTCCAGCATCCTTCAGATCCGTGTTCCTACCAATTCTTTACGTATATACGGTGTTTCGAATGCGTATCGAATAACTGCTTCTGTGGAATCTGAGCTGAACAAAATTAGAACTGAACTGAACTGAACAGTTACGTGCATTATTACCGTTTAATAGTGAAGCAATTAATTTACACTCGATGGTTATTAGCCACGTGCTAGGAGGAATATTAACTTCAGGCACTCTTGATGCATGCACGTCCTGGCAGGCATGATGAAAGACGTGCAATCTGCCGCCACATTAATGCTACTGTCAGATGGCCAGGTGCTGCTTGACCCGTGTAAATCGATCTCAGACTAAATTGCATCGTTAGCCACTCCATCGCGCAACTGCGTTTCGCAGAACGGATCATTGCGCTCGATTTATTCTCGTGATATTATAGTTTAGACGTTGCTAACGTTGCTACGCAGAGGCTGACGTGTCCGAGACGTACGCGATAATGGAACAACGTTGGCACAGCCATGTACAGGGTGTAACGCGATATATGGGCAAGCACTTATAGAATAGAAGCACATATAGACATATTTTCTTTAAATAAATGAATATATATCAATAAAAATAGAGGCTTTGGGAGTCACAAACATTTTTTCTTCAACTAAACATAAATAGAAAAACGTATACTTTTGGCCAATAAATACAAAAACCATGCAAGTAATGTCAGCCAATTATTAAGGTGACAGTAATTGAGCCCTGTACCCTAATATAATTTGGTAACAGCAGTGTTTAATCACATCCGTTCACGTGGAAGTCTTACCACGAGAAGCAGGTAGCCAGCAGGTATTACATACACACAGTGTGCGAAGATACAAGTGTCTCTGTAGTGGTTTATATCAATACTACTGCCAATGACCTATTTACTACAGACGATAACGTTGAAACCATCCTAATTTCAACAAACAATTAACCTGGCCTCTAATTTACAACTATTTTTTCAGGTGCTCGAAATGGACCTAACCCAGACCTATTCTAGTTTAATTTCCACAGATAATTCAGGAATACATTTCTCCTTTGAAAGGAGATCACCGAAGTGAAACTGCAACGTTTCCTGGACACTACGTTACACCCTGTACAGAGCGGTCTACCATCCCTCCGTTGGACGGAATAGTTGCCGTTAGCTGCCCGCGCCCCATGCACCGGGATCAACAGTTTTAAAGGAGCAATGTGTTTTACGATTATCGGGGATGCTGTTAGCGTTCGCGTATCGAAATGAGTTTGGATAGCCGGTAGGCGTGACAGAATTCAATACGGTTATGAAGCGGCGACGCTATAGGGGCAGCGTAACTGGCGGATCAATAATTGCTTATCCCTGATAGTCATTGAACAAATTGGAAAATTGGTTACCACCCAAATAGGCGGTCATTACATAATCTTAACGGTGGCAATTATCGATCAGCTGATATTACCTGCCCGCCGACCGCTCTCTGCCAATTTATATACACAGGCCTGCGTACAATGCTGTTTAGATCGCGGTTTTTCAGGCCATTTCGGGGGATTTTTTTTATGATGGCCAGTTCGGAGGGTGCCACGCGTGGGGCGCGTTGCGAAGCCACGCGAACGTGTGCGCACACAGGCGCATGAATTTGAATCAGGGACGAATGATCAGTAATCCAATCAGTGCGCCAGGAAATACAGCTGTGATCGGAACGATCGACGAACGATCCCCACTGTCCATTGCTATGCAGTAACGCAATCCACGTGCCAGCTTATATTCTGAATTAAATAAACTTATCGCTGTTCACTTTGGGGCTGGTCCTCTGCAATTTTTAGGCATTGCAGTGTTTTAAATATATGTTCATTCTTGTCTATTTATATAAAGCATCTGACTGATAAAAAATATTAATTGTTACTGTAGTTGTATTATATGGTTGTGAATCACTTGGATAGATTTAATTTGCATTGTGTGAAGGGAAAGGGCAAAATAGGGGATGTCACATAACAGCTTCATCGAGAAAATTATGTTTTAATACTTTGGTCCACCAGTGAAGAAACGATGTTCAATGAATTTATCTGCATTCTTCATAACACGAAGCTTATACCCTAATTAGCTATCAGAAAAAATAAACAATAATATAATAATTATTTGCCACCAACAAAGTATGGTATGAACCGTAAAATCAAGAAAAGTGGACATTGCCTGTTTTTCTCACTACCCTTCATGTTAAGTGGAAATATTTTTATATATTCCATTATGTCCAGCACTATCTAAATAAATAAAAATATAAATATTTTTATTACTTTTAATATTACTATTAATATCACTATTAATATCAGTATTAATATCACTATTAAAATCGCTATTAATATCACTAATAATATCACCATTAATATCACCATTAATATCACCATTAATATCACCATTAATATCGCTATTAATATCACCATTAATATCGCTATTTATATCACTATTAATATCACTATAAATATCACTATCAATATCACTATTAATATCACTATTAATATCACTATTAATATCACTATCAATATCACTATTAATATCACTATTAATATCACTATTAATATCACTATTAATATAACTATTAACATCACTATTACTATCACTATTACTATCACAATTACTATCACTATTAGCATCACTATTAACATCACAATTAACATCACTATTAATATCACTATTAATATCACTATTAATATCACTATTAATATCACTATTTTTCCCGTTACCCTTCATGTTAATTGGAAATATTTTTATATATTTTTCGAGCACTATGTGCTCCCGAATTTCGCAACCCCTTTTGCAACCCCATCTTGGCATTAAGTGTTATGCCTAATTAAACGCCCTTTAAATAGGCGCTCCACGAGTCGGTTTGCTGGGGTGATTGTTGCACAATACACATTGCGTGCAACGTTCACCAGGCCAAGACAATAGAAAACAGAACAAGACAATTGTTTGACTGACACTCCAGCGGGCTGCTTGGAGTGGTTGGTATTCGAGTTACGGCCGAGTGAAAATGGAGGAAAAAGCTGCAGGCAGAAAATTAATAGCCATTCAGGCTGAGCTGGCACGTCATCCGCTCCAAGGCAATCGAAGCGAATTATCACGTGAACTTCCAATTGGAAATTCAAACCAGTACTTAACCAGGTTTTAACTTCGGTATTCTGTTCGTAGATTTTCCAGCACGTAAACCGGCATTAATTGAAAGGTTAAATGTACTCGTTTGAAAAAAAAAGGTAAACAGAAGTGAACTAGCAGATTTTTTAACTTTTCTGCTTTGCTTGTGATCTTCTTTTAATCTTTTCAAACCAGGTTTTTATAAGTTCACGCAGCGCGTGCTGATAATTCCTCAGTTTAAATCCGTGCCTGATAGTTTTCCTAAGGGAAAATCCTATTTTTATGGCTAATAACATAGCGAAATTTAGGATTTTTTTTTTAAGAAACTAGCGATTCGATTCATCTGAAATTTGGACCATGTTTTTATGCATGTTTGAAGAAGTTACCGCTTTTTTTTTATTAATTTTTAATAATATATATAAGAGTTATGTATATATAAAAACTGCAACTTCTTCAAAGATGGATAAACACATGACCAAATTTCAGATGAATCGAACCGCTAGTTTCTTAAAAAAATCCCCAAGTTTGCTATGTTTTTCGCCCCAAAAATAAGATTCCCCCTTAAATCACCTTTATTCTACTGGAGATTATCAAATCATTACAAAAATTCCAAGAATTCGTCCACGATTTCATTATTCAAGACCCTTAATCTTGGGATTGCAAAGGAAGAAATTATATCTTTAAGAAAACGTTACCTACCTATCATTAGAATGTCACATTCTGTTTTGCTGTCTGCTAGCAAAATTTTGCACACGCGTTACTTCTCCAGGTAGGTACACAACTAATGAACCCGTTACAGAGAATATTTGAAAAGTCTACATCGTTTGGCGCAATTTTTTATGCAAATCCGATAACAAATGAGCGATTTAGGTTGGGTTGAAAAACAGTCCCTGACTGAACCTCGCCTTTGCTTTTGTCTTGTTTACTTTCTCTGTTGTTACCAGCTGTGTTCTGTTTGCAATAAAGTCGTTTAATAATAATAAAAATAATTTATTGCAAATTTTGAACCTGCACCCACTACTGTTTTTTAGCCCTTTTAGAAGCCTTCCAAATGTGTGTTGACTGAGGATGAGGATATATCCCCCGATAACGATGAGGAGCAGGCGCAAGAACAATGTTAGTCTCTTATGTCTACAAACAGTTTCTTCCAGTTCACTCGAACCTGGTCAAGATGGAGTTGCACCCCTGTTGCTGCAAGGTCTTCACTCACTTCCAATTGCACCCCCTCCCGTTCCGTGACTCTCGAAACACACTCGTCCATTAATCACGCGTTAATTAATGAACACGACGTTCGAGAACACCAGGCCAAGGGGCTGTAAAGAAATCAGCAGATTCCTAAGACGCGCCGATAGGATGCAGGCGTACGGTTGCACCTAGATTCAGGAACACTGTTCGAGCACCCCAGTCGCACAGGGATGAAAAATTCAGCCGGAACCATCGCGGTCTGAGCAACCCGATTCTCAGCGCGTCTCGAGTGTTAGGCGTCGATGTTCCAGAATGCTTTACGATACCCGATCCATTCGACGATCGTGATTCCAGCCTCTGCAGACGATGTTCGCGCTTAGCGGCGGTTCCGAGACGTGTACGGCGAGCTTGATCGCCGAGAAAATCGAGACATCGCCTGACGGAACGCGGAGCGCCCGCTTGCGCGGAACTTCTCACGGAGATGTAGACGCCCATGGGAAGGACGATACGGCGGATTGAATTAACATAGCTGCAAGACAAAGGGGTGCGGCGGGGTGGTTGGACGATAGGGTTAGGAATCCGGTGCTCGCGTTTGTAGTCTTCATGATCATTCGACGCGCACGTCCGGATGTTTTCCCTCCCCCGTTTCACTCTCTCCTCTTCCCACCCCCCATTTCCATCCCCCTCGTATATCATTCCGCTTGGTTGTCCTGCACCCCTCTTTTTCCCTCGCGTTGTACTCTCATCTTTACCATTCCTGTCGGTTCGCTACACGTTCGTGCTGACCACAGTTTATCATCCTGCAATTATTTTGCAGACCTACCCCTCACTCTGCCGCCTCCCCCTGAAAACCCTTCTCCCCTGCGTGTTGGCCCCTTTGCTGCTCTTCGTTCGTAGCTATCGCACAGACTTCTGTAAAATATACGTTTGTAGGCGGGTCTCCGCCGCCGGTGCGATGGCCGGTTATTTATTTTTCCAGTAACTGTAATTTTTCAAACACGTACTGGCCGCCGGATAAATGTGCCAGGCTGTTTTTGACGCGCTGAAAAATACGATGTCGGGCCGCACGGCATTTCTCGAGATCTCACCCTGCTAAGGAGGATGATAAAGATCGTAACGCGGCGCAATTGATTTTTCCTCATTGCTGCCAGGGAATCGTGCCGTTTCACCGTTACAACTAGCGATGGGGCGGAGCGCCGCGCGGCCTCGGGAGACGCGGTTCGGAGGCGTCGCGGAGAATCGTTTTGATAAATCGAGAATCTTTTCATTCGGGGCACTTGGTGTTAAACAGTGTGATATTAGAAAATGTGATAGTAAAATGTGTTTTTAACGAATTAGGATGCAGAATGTTAATAAACAATAGTAGATTTTTGTAAGTGATTAAGGGGGTAGGTAACCCTCGACAACTCCAAATAAGGTACTTTTTCATACGTTTATTCTGAAGTGATAAATGAATATAGAGTTAATTTTTGTTTTAATTTTTAGACGTCATTTCGTTGACTTTAATGCACGAAAATAAAAATTTAAATATATTTACAGGAAAAAAAGTTTTAGATGGTCTCTGATGGTGAACACGATTCCGGACAGGGGAACTACCTAAAACACGAAGTAAAGGCATTTTTATAATCTGTAAGGCAGTCCCCATCTTGTGTCGGAAGCAAAATTTCGATAAACCAAATTAATACAATTTTTATGTTGATGTATATGATTTTATTTTTTTTTTTTGGTGTGAAAAATATTTTTTATCTTTTTTTAAAAATTTATATTGATAATGTGCTTCCGACACATTATGGGGAATAGTTTTCTGCACCTCCCTGTAAATTTTCATTCAAATCGTTGGAGCGGTTTTCGAGAGTTTATGTTCACCGTTTTGGAAAGCGTAGTTTCTGGGAAATCACGTTTAAAGTTGAACCTGCAGTTTTGTCGTTATGCGATCTCACGTGCAGGCTCGTACATTTTTTACTGTAATTCCTTCAATTTTTTGAACTTCGGGGCCCGGTTGCGCTTGAAATACATAGAAAGATGTAGCTGGAATATGCAAAAATCCAAAAATCGAATTTTCGAAAATTTTGAGTGTTTTTTTATTATGAGGGTTACCTACCCCCTTAAGTGGCAGATACGTGGCCACGATTATGTTTCACAATTCATTTGATTTGCTGAGCTACTGTAGCCAGAGATGAACGACTCTGAAATTTTCGAAACGTGTGTAAATCTAAAATATTCCATACGCCGCGCATTTAGGAGTTCTGCAGGCCACTCGCCAAAGTTAGGAAACTCTTTCAACTGGAAAATTGTTATACGATGTACAATATAGGGCGATATGTAATTGCTTATGAATATTTCGAGCTGCAAATCTGAAATGCAAAATGCGAAGAAACATGGTATGAACATGGAAAATTTATTCTGTGTTTTAGAGGTTAGGTAGGTACCTATGTGCATAACTTTTATTCTTCTATAGTACAGATAATGATTTAAGAATCGCCTTTTATTTGCAAAAAAAGAGTTTAAATCTATTAAATGCACTACGAATCTCACGAAGGTAAATTATACGACGATCTTTGCACGAACTTGTTCCACTACTCGAGCCACGCTTGTTCCCATCACTACTCCCAGCTACAAATCTTTCTGATACGCCGCAGTAACGATTTCCTGATCACTGATTTCTTGTCGACCGGTTACCAGTGCATCGCCGCGGAATGATCGATTTCTAAGAAATATATTAATTACAAGACGCGACGATGAACATCCTCGGCGCCCAGATGCGCAACACGTTCTCATTAAAATTGAATTTCCCGCAAGCTCCATTTAAGAAATCAAACCAATTCCATCCTTCGCGTATCCCACATTCGAGCATCGACCACCCCCCGACCAATATATCTTTGCTCCTCGAAACACCCTGCAACCCCATCGACCCCGCAGCTAATTAAACCCGAGCCAGTTCGAATTTCCAAAATCCCCTCCTCGTTTTATAGAGCCGCAAAATTTAACGGCCGGACGGGAACGAATTCGCGCGTCTGTTAAACAATCCGAGTAATTATGCCGGCCCGCCCGCGGGCGTATTTCTCAATCGAAGCGCAAGAAAATCGAGAAACATTACTCTCCAATAATCGACATATGCGTTTCCAATAAAATCGTAAAACCCGACTCCGGCCAATTTAGAACTTCGCCGCGTATATCACACGTACCAGGCACTCCAGACTTATTGATCTTTGTTCACGTCGGGGGAATCTATGCGCCCTGGGCTCCCGTGTCCATCTGGCCCCCGCTTTAATAATCTCGGAACGAAGTTCGATCTCGCGATGCATTTTCTCGCCGCCGTTTCCAGCCATCTCTCTGTCGGTGGATCGAGGAAGGCATCGATACGTTGCTGTGCTTCCTCCCCCTTCGCGGTCGCGGCGGGGGATGAAAAAGAAACGAAACAAAAGGGGCTTCCGCGGCACGGGGGTGGGTGAATGGGATTCACCGAGGTTTCACGATGCCATTGGAAACGTCGCGGATGGAAACGGGGGAGAGTAAGCCGACGGCTTCTTCCGGTGCACGACGCCCCCGACAAAGGTGCAATCTTATTCTTACCGTTTGTCGCGCCTCGGCGGGGATGCACTACAGCCGTGCGTGTCCATAAAGCGTGCCGGGGATGTTCGCTGATTTCCTTTCAGCTTTGTAACGAACTCGAGAACCTTGCGGTGGATTTACACCTGGACTTGTAATGGGGCTTCAGATCGATCTAGGGGCGAGTAAGTTCGATGAGTAGGGGTGTTGAAGTGTGAATTGTATTTTGACTTTGGAGAGGTTTAGGGGGACTAGGCAGTCAGATCGCTCGAAAATCTGGTATTTCTTGCGAATTAATTACAAGGAAATGAACACAAATTGTGACTAGTACGTTTGGGTAATGTTTATTAATACTATAAACAGTAAAAAATAAATGATTTGCTACAGTCGTCTGATGTGTAGGCGTTTCTTTTTTGGAGCCGCTGTAATTTTGCAGTGATTCTGGCCGTAAGAAATTTAATTGTGAAATATCCTCTGCAATTTATACCTTGCCCTGGCCCCTATTCTGCCCTGAACCTGTTGAAAAAGAAACAAAATCAAAATTATTAAAATGGTGGCTGCAAAACGGCAAATTTTCAAGAAACGTCACACAGTGGTGCCTTTTCCCGAAAAGCTGGCCAAAAGTCAATTTCTGAAGTGAATAGCAGCTTGTCGATAGTATGGTACATTTAATATATATACATCAGTGCAACAAATGCCGCTTGAAAATTTAAAACATAGTAGTTGGTTAATGAGATATAGGGGTGACAAAGTTGACGAAATTTCGTACTTCTTATTGTTAGATGGCTTGAAAACGCTCGCATGTTTAATGTATCAGGCAAAGTTTATTTTTAAAAAATTCATATGTAACACATTTTACCATTAAGATACGTGTTATAAACATACATTTTGCACATGAATAATGCAAAATATCTTTGAACGTACTCTTGTATTTCCCTTCTCAAGATGTCCTAAATCCTACTCATATTTTAATACAACGGAAGGAAAATAGTTACTTTATTCACGGAACTTCACACAGTTAAGGGGACCTTCCGGTCTAGAGCCCCAAAAAAATAGGTGATATTTAGGAATTAATTAAAGGAAAACTACTATATATAATTTAATGGAACTTTTTGCATTGTATTAAGGATGT
Organism: Andrena fulva; assembly: GCA_946251845.1. Lineage (NCBI taxonomy): Eukaryota > Metazoa > Arthropoda > Insecta > Hymenoptera > Andrenidae > Andrena > Andrena fulva. The sequence continues at coordinate 49,206,443 of OX276329.1, read as the reverse complement.
CTTAAGTTATAGAAATATATTTTTTGTTTTATAATTAATTATTGCAGACGGCCCTGGGGAGTCGTTAAAGTCAAGGCGTCAAAAAATTGATCCAAATCGGTGGGACCTGTATCTCCAGAAGTTATTATCCGATTCGACTGAAACTTATTTTATTTTGAAGATTATACTTCTGGCTAGGGGGGGGGACTAGAAAAAAAAATGACTTTTTTTTAGAAAATAACGACACTTGAAGTTTGAAATCACTTTTCCCTGTACTTTTCGTCCTTTCAACGCCTTTGAAAATTATAAATTTTCAATTTTTTGTATTTTTCTAGTCCCCCCCCCCCTAGCCAGAAGTATATTCTTCAAAATGAAAAAAGGTTCAGTCGAATCGGATAATAACTTTTGGAGATACAGGTCCCACCGTTTTGAGAACACTGTTTCGAGAAAAACGCGTTTAAAGGTTTGCGTGAGCGCCGAGTGCCCGGTTGTTGCCCATGCATTTGCCGCTACTCAAATGCCTATAACTTCTGGAATTTTACGAATTTCAACAAATCCTTTTAAACACGTATTCCTAAAAGGTTGAACATTCGAAAAATGAAATAAAAAAAAATCGACTTTTAGACCGGAAGGTCCCCTTAAAGGTTTCTTGACGTAAAGTAACATGTGAAGTATGATATCCAATTGAAAAATCTTGCGCATATTTGCGCTTTTTTAAGATATCCGCATTTAAAATGCCTATTAGTATCTATCTACGCTCTCCGTGAACGAACCCTTTTCATTTCAAACAGCATTTATAATTCCAACTTTGTTTATTACTATTTTCAACCACATATTTGAACTATGCAATCTTCTATAAACGTAGGAATGCCGCATTTTTCATAAAAAAAAATAAAATTTTCACAGTAATTAATTTCAAGAATGTTTTAAAATTAAGATCGCCATACTAAATTCGACATTTTGATTATATAATTTTAGGCGAATATTGGGAAATTATCACAATTTCCGCAAAAATGAATTTAAAAAAAAGTTTATGCCAATGCTATTAGGTCTGCGATATTGAAATTTGCATTTTGGACAAGATATTCGTAATCAGCGACCCGAAGAACAGTAGGATACCAATTTTCATGCAGATCTGTCAATTTTTTAATATACACGTCCGCCATATTGGATTCGCCATTTTGTTTTCAAAATTTGAAGTTCAGATTCGTAATCAGCGACCCCAAAAACCCCCGACCACCAATTTCTGACAAGATTAAAGTACGTTTCGAGGGTTTTGCCGCTTTTTTGCGATTTGGAACCACTGTGCGTCATTTCTCGCCAGGGAAAAGAGCCATTCAATTTTTTTTTTGACAAACCAGGAGTTTTTACAGACTTATGCGTAGGTTCAGGTCGTAACTAGACATGTTTCATATGTGCTGAATTTTTTTCAAATCAACCGATACCTCCGTTTTTTCCCAATCACTGCAAAACGAAGTGGAAATATGATTCAGAGAAAAACGCGCTTAAAGTTTCGAAAGAGGAATCTAGTCTACCTGCGTGCGCGCAGAAACGGTTTATGGCGCGCTCGACCTTTTCGGCTTTAAAATCCTCAATTTTGCGAATTTTAACATAAACCAAACGGCATTTTAATTGGGAAGGGTGGTACTTTCGACAAATGCAACAAAAAAAAATCGAGTTTCTGACTGCCTAGTCCCCTTAAGTGGTTAAATAAGGTGTTGCTTGAACTTGTGGGTACACTTTCAAGTGGGGATTTAAAGTAACAGTTGTTTTAAGAATTTTCTGGAGAAATTTCATTTAGCGAGGATTAATCTTTATTTAAATGGAAGCCAGTTGTCATAAGGGATTTTTAAAAACAATGAGATGATTAGGAAATACTAATTTTATCGTGTTTTTTTTAAATTTTTGCATGGTCTTTGTTTTATTTGGTATTCAGATTTTTTTTAAGTTGAGAATACGACTTTCCTTTGGGAATAATTCTATGTTATAAAAGTAAAAAATGTGGTTGGCTTTAAAAAAGAAGAAAGACGCAACAGAGTTAACGATTACTGTTATAAATATGTATTGTTTTATTCACTTCCGTTGCTCTGGTGACTCCTCTCGCAAAATAGTGCCACTTTGGAATGTGTTTTGCTTGGGGATCGATAGAGTTACGGAAGTTTTTAATTGGTTCTATTTAAAACATGGACCGTGGAATTTTTTTAAGAAACGTTTTGATATTATAAGTTCGGAGGAGAACAGGTAAAGGAAAGTTCTTGAAAATAAAACTTTTAGTTAGAATAGAACTTATAAAATATAGAAATAAAAAATTTTCCTATAACAGGAACAGAATTTTGGTCATCAATATTAAAGGAGTTCTGAATCGTTGTAACAAATACTGGATACTGTTCAATGAATAGTACTACAACAATATTAAATAATTATTACAGTTAAATTGATATTCTCAATATGTTATTTATTTGTAATATTTGTAAGTTTGTGTTCCTCTTTGAAATGAACAGTTGGGAAGCTAATGACTTTACTGAATACAAACATGATATTTATGAAGCAAATATAAAAAAGAACAAATTGAAAATTACTTATATTATAATTTTCATACCTTTTATTAAAAAAACATACGAATAATATGATATTATATTTTTTAATAAAACTAGTTCCTAACAGTGAGGTACTTTTCTTTATCTGATGGAACCTTTTTTAATAATCGTTCTAAAATAACTTGTTTCCCTGGAACTTTTATTATTCAGATTCTAAAATATTTGTTCCATGAGAAAACTCTTCAAAGAAGTTCCTAACGGTAACATTTCTTTCCATAAAAATTCCCCAGGAACAGATATTTTCTTCAACGAAACACATAAGTCCCAGCAGAATTTTTTTAAACACGAAAAGTAACTGTTTATTTCGCTCCCTGATTTTACCAATGAACTCCCACACACGCGTCGCACTTCCTACGAAATTACGACTTTTTCTCTTCGGAGAGAAAAGAGGCAGTGATTTTTCACGAAGTGCAGAAAGCATAGCTAAAGAATTCGAAAGGGGTTCAAAACCTACCAGTCGCTCTCAGGAAAAAAAAAATTCCCAACTGTTGTACATTTTACAAAAGCGCAGGTAACGCAAGGTTAATTATAATAACAAGGAATACCAAGTTTCCGAGATGAGCAATTTTAACAGAACACCATCATACATCGCCGAGCTCGTTGCCACTAAAATGGAGGGATTACAAAGGCCGGGCTGTTTCCGTGGGGCAGAAGCGAGAGAATTTTTTGCGCGCAATATTTGTTCCGCGAAATAGTTCGGATCGCTTCGAATTGGTCAGTTTTATAGCGCACCTCAGCCTGGGAGCTCAGAACCAGGGAAGTTTCAATTGGAAAGCGTTCAGAGCTCGCCGCAATGAAAGTTGCTCCATCGGGCGAATCGCGAAACGCGCCAATTTATAGTCCCGAAGTGGACAGGGCTAGCTGGACGTTCACCAATACGGCGGCGCAAGAAAATCGCAACAAATGGCGGATATCATTTCACCGTGTTTACACCGCGGTCTACGAATGGGCCCCCCCCCCGGAAGAAATCAACATCGTAGCGGGCGAACAAGAACGGGGATGGAAAAATTGATCGAGGAACGCGAAACGAGCGGGACAACGGCGGGGATATTTGTTCCGCGAAAACATCTAATAAATTCCAGATAAAGATGCCGGGGAGTTCGAGGCGGGGGCGCAATATTTGCCGCAATATCGAGTCCGCGTGAGAAGTGTAAGCGATAATGTAGACGGGGGGTGCGCGGGGGTGGAATCCGTTTCAGCGGAAAAGTATCACTCGGAGGAATTATTAAAATGGATACGGCTAGCGGATATGGAAAGGCGCTCGACTTGTATGTCTCGAAGGGTGGGTGAGCATCGCGAGCAGTGATACGTGAGTGTACACGCGACGATATATCTCGAGATTACGAAGATACATCGGCGTCGACGTGGGCGACAGCCAGATATATTGAAGTATATGCCGGAGGGCCGAGGCGCGGGCCGAAAGGCAAATTTTCAATAATGTTGTCTTTGAAAGGGTGGATTGCCGATGCTCGATAAAAGTCCAGGTCGTTTAGGTGGAGGAGTCGGAATCGGGGCACCGCTGCACAGTGGAACGAGAATGCCCTATTTATTTGGACATCGGCCAAAATTTGAAGTGTCAAAATTCTGTTGTATAGCTTCATTAAATCTTTATTAAGTGTTCGTAGCATTAGAAAACACAAAGAAATAAACTTTATATTCACATTAGGTTTGATTTAATTGTATATGAATCTGACCTATATGAAAATTTCAGTCTTTTTGTCTTTCAGTTGCACCACTTTAAACCATTATTGCCTAAATCCTAGTACTTCATAAGTTCTCAATAATTTACATATTACTGAGTATCTTCTTATTAATGATTTTGTACAAAAAACATTCTGAATTAACTTGGATTTCATCAATAATCAACTGTATTAAATAAAAATGTGTTGCACTCAATACTATAATAATTCAACTAGCGATTTAAAGTTTTGCTCAAAGTCGCCCAAGTTCTAAAATACCTTAATTTAATCCTTTAATGGTAAGGTTTTGAACTGTACAAAAATTACCTGCTACTAGTTGCGATTAATAAAATAAATCTAATGTAAACATTTCAGTTTATACGTATTTAACCTCGGCTAGCAGACAGGTCCGATCGTCGCGACACGCGTATATCGACGAACGCATGAATCACGTGTCTATTTTTCTGTTCATATTTTTAATAAAATTGTTATATTTAATAATGAATCGTCACTATAAGTTATACCTAATAATTTTGGTACAAGGTAAGATCCCGACCCCGAAAATTCAAAAAGTTCTGAAACTTTGTAAATATATATGGGATTTCCTCCTGATTACAACGCAATTTTTGTTTGCTGCCCAAATTCATTCGAAGGGGGGTGAAATTAACCACCGAAAATTTGGCTATTTTTCGATTTTGTGTTATTCTACTTAACATGAATTGAAAGTGTGCAAATTTTTACAATGAAAATCCAAACCGTTTGGGAGTAATTGCCATGTCCAGTTATTGTCCTTACGTCGTTCCACTGTGCGCTGTGACGCGGCTGCACAGTAGGGTGGTCCTTAGCTACTCTTGGTGAAATTTTTTTTTCAAAATTTTTTTCACGCCGCCCCCTAAAATTGTTCCATTGGATAAGAAAATAATTCCCGTAAAAGATGAAGTTGATCGGATAAGAGGAAGGCGTGGCACATTCGCGTTAAAGTTGCAATAAATGTGAAATGTTGTATGAACGGAAAGGTATGAAGAAAAATATTATAATGATGGTTAAGCGATCTTTATGTGCCCAAATATTTACGATAATAGTGCTACAGTATGATTTTTTCAACATAATAACTAATTAATATTTATATCTTTTTAATTAATTATATTAAATTTTACGTATTTTAATGAAAGTGACCATTCTTTTAATTCCTTTCTTATATTATTTGCAAGTTAATAATAATATTAATTTTAAAAATGGGGTATGTTCGACATTAATATTTTATATGTAATAAGAAGATAATATTTTTAATATGGAATGGTGTATATTATATCACCATTTCTGTGAAGCTGAAGAAAAGAAAATACGGTTATTGAATTTACCCAACAATTGAGTTGAAGTTTTGAAATAATAGTGATTTCTCAATATATTTCCATTTTTACGAAAAGTTGTTTATCTATCACGAAATCGCCACACAGTATCGGCTCGCCATGGCTCGCAAGCCGCCAGGCGCCAAAACACCGTGCACGCGTTGCCGATGGATATTTTTTGGAACAGTCCGAGTTAAAAACCGTTCCGACATTTTTCGTGGATGGTTTCTTCTTCAGAAATGTCTACAGAATCCGATACTCTGTAGCGAATTCGTGCTAGATAAACAACTTTTCGTAAAAATGCAAAAGTATTGCGTAGAAAACATACACACCGGCACTTTTTTAAACTTTGACGGCCGTTTACAATCATATAAAACCATCAAATTTAATAACTGTATACACCAATATATTCAGGAAACTCTCCTCTATCTTTTGAGACTAAATTGAACTTTCTAGCATTCTTGGTTTTCACGTAATACCTCATTCTTGCCCAAAATCGTGCGCTTTTACAAAAACTCATGTTTTTCAAAAACTGAGGGTGATAGAGCAATTCTATTTACGGATTCGTGTTTGGGGCGAAAACCTCCACTAGGATCTCGGAGTTCATATTGCAGATCCAAATACGTGTTGGATAGTGTAGTTAAGACCCCCGGTTGCCTATTATGGCCTATACGCTGCGTTGTATACTAATTTTAAAAGATAAAACTCAAAGATTTCGTTAATATTTTTCGAAGTAATACATACATATTATTATTGTGCGTCTAATAAACTGTACTTTTATTAAAAAATATTCACTGAGACTTCCAAAATAGCCGAACACAATTATTTCCGAAATTGACGAGAAATCACTATTATTTCAAAACTTCAACTCAATTGTGCCACGTCTTCCCGACGTTCGATCGATCTCAAATTTTGCACAAATTATTTTTTCATGAAATGGAACAAAATTAGGGGGCGGCGTGCAAAAAATTTTATGGTCGACAAATAAGGACCACCCTACTGCACAGCGATAAAGCACGTTAATTTCTCCCCTGGAGTAGTGTAACGCCCACCGAACATCACGTTCGGTAGCTCGAATGATCGGCTTATTAATAATAAGGGCACGAACGTTCCGTTAAGTATATATCGTTGGTTCATGATACTTGTGGCTGCTATCGGGGATGCTGGAACTGTTAATACGGCTCCGCGATGAAGCCACTGCGCTCCATACACGATGGTGCCGCACAGATAACCTCCATCATTACCGAAAAGTCGGCGCGCTTGTTCGCAGACCGATGATGGAGAGGTGTTCAAGCGGGAGCTGGACTTTCGCACAGCAGGGTTTCAACTTTTTTAGTAACTAAATTGGTGGTTTTTCATTTAAATACTAAGCAAAGTACTGCGGAGTTTCGCTTCGGGCCTGAGAAATATTAGGGATTCCGGGGAAACACACTTCACCCCCTTTTACCACCCCCTTGGGGGTTGATTTGGGCTAAATCCAAGGTGATGTCTAATCGGGCCTGAGAGATTTTTAGGAATCCGTGAAAATACATTTCACCCCGTTTCACCCCCTTAGGGGTTGATTGGGGTGGAATATTGAAATTGGTTTTTTAGGTACTTGCGCGGGTAACCTTTGCAAGTAAAAACCAAGTTGACATCTAATCTGACAGCAAACCAGTGATCGGCTAAATTCTGAACATGGGAAGAAATGAAAAAATAATATTATTATTTATTATTTATTATTTTTATGTTAAAAGTGAACATTAAAATATATAATTTTTTTATCGCTATTCAAAGTTCTTTGATTATTACCTATATCCAATTTGCAAAAATATGAGTTTAGTGACATTTAGTTATTTATACAGGAAAAATGAAAATCGCCAAAAAATTCTTAGCCATTTCAGTTTCGCTTGTCAATACGCCATTGATGCCAATATTTTTCGAATTTATATAACGGACAAAGCGCAACTGTGTCCACAGAAACGATAAAAAGCTGTAAACAGAGCCGACGATTGACTAAAAAGTTCCACCTAACTTCATATTTTAATCACTGAGCGTTTTTGCACACATTTTTCAATAGACTTAGCTGATGAACAGATATTGGACGAAACTGAATTGTCAGTTATCGGCTGGTTGTTTTAATAAATGTGGCTCTATAGCCGAGCAGCGCGAACGTCTGTTAAATAACCAACTTCATACATTTTTTAGTGAGCAAAAAATTCCATTATTTGAAATTTGGAATTTATAAAAGTTTCACATGGCCACTCGGCTTGCCAGATGCGTCCCCCAGGCTGTGGGTTGAAATACCGATAACTCTCGAATTGATGAAGCTTCAGCTGTTGACTTCGCTCGCGCGAAGTTCAGATTGGCCGGCATGGAAAAATAATGGAAGCTTTCCCAGAATCTGGCAGTAAAAACGTCGCAATCGGCTGGATTATGTTCCTGGAAACTGTCGGGTGTATGGAAGCGGGGAGGAAGGTTTCGCCGAGTGACGGATCCTCAGAAGTAAGCAAACGTTTTGTTTACATCGGCAAAGAAGAAGGAACATCTGTGGGGATCAGGAACCCTCATAACATAAGAGGCGGATACGGAATACCCAAGAGGGGGAAGTCGGCGGTAGCCGAGTAGGCTAAAGGTCTAAACACACTTGTCAGTTCCGTCTCAGTTCCGTGTCAGTGTGCCATTGGTAAGAAGAAGAGACCCTCTACGCCCCTCTTCTTCTTATCAATGGCAGACTGACACGGAACTGAGACGAAACGGATATGTGTGTTTAGACCTTATAGGTCCGCGCACACATATCCGTTCCGTGTCAGTTCCGTTCCGGCGCAGTTCCGTGTCAGTGTGCTATTGGTAAGAAGAAGAGACCCTCTACGCCCCTCTTCTTCTTACCAATGGCACACTGACACGGAACTGACACGGAACTGACACGGAACTGACAAGTGTGTTTAGACCTTTAGGCGGCTGATCAGTGCGCAACGAATCTAAAGATCGCGGGTTCGAGTCCCCGCGTCCGAGGCTTCCTTTTTCCGAATCCTACACATCGGTATAAAAGTTTCATCCATTTTTTACTCTGCATTTCCTTTCAAATTACACATTTCAATATCGGAAACTTCACCTCGCTTATTTCGTTAAAGGAGCTAAATAGTCAGAAGCTAATTAATGTATTATACGTGCTCACCAATACCGCACAATTCACTTCCAACGCTTCCTTCCGTAGAAATCGCAATTACAGGAAGTCAACTTATTAAATTCCTTGGCACAACTTTCCCAATTCCCTGCGAATTACTCTGCTGCAACGTTATTAAAAAAAATTTCCTTCAGAACTGACCAAACAATATTCCTTTCTGCGAACATTGTGCTGCACAATTTACTGCCCCGTTACCATTCGCTCGTAATGCACCCTTTAAAGTGCAGGTACTTAAAGGTGACATTTTCCTCTACAAATTTAATCAAGACTCATAACCGTGGAAGACGTTTCTTTATTAAAACGAAAGAAGGAAAGGTCCAACTTCCTCCTCCAACGGGGCACTGCAAAGATGAAGTGCGAAATATGTGACGGTGCTTAATAAAGGCGACCGGAGCAATGAAAAACAGCTGAACGTTTAATGCAACTCGAAAAGCGCGAAAATGAAAACCAATTCCTTCTCGGACATTCTTGAATTATCCGAAAGCACCAAATTTTCAACAGAATTTCATTTGACTCCCAAACGAGGGGTACACCTTTCCCACTTTTTCATATCTGCTACGTATAAAAAAAAATCCCAGCAAAAATGGCACTTTCTCGTACAGAAAGTTTCCACTTGAACTTTCCCCTCCTTTCCCTTGCAGTCTCCGTTCCAATCCGCGCTCGCGCGCCACGCTGCGAGTAATATTTTCATCAGCGAATTAAAATGATGAAAAGTAATCGTTGCAGTCCGCGGGCGACGCTGAATCCTAATATTTCCCCGTCTCCATTATCGTTCGCCGGAACTAATTCGCCGTCTCGTCCGTTGCCGCCCCCGCCCCGCCGACCGAGAGCGTTTCACCTCGGACGTATAATTGTCCGAAGTTTGCTGGGAAGCATTGGACAATCTGAATTTAAGCTTCCCTGATCCCTGTAATAAACTTACGCTCGCATTCGTTGCCGGCGCAGGCGGCCCCGCCAAAGGGTTAGGGTATTACCATAAGGGAGGCACGGGGTATTTGTCTACGATGTGTAAACTCTGGATCGCAGTATGTGCTCGATGATCAACCACCCTTCTGAAAGTCTAATAGGTCGCCGTGCATCCAGGAGGTTGCCATTGGCGACTGGATAGACAGGAACGACGGCGCGCCGCGGCTCCTTCGTGCCGCCTCCTCGAATTCACTTCGGCTCTAGTAGCTGCGGGGGAGTGTTAGCGTGTCTCTGGTTTACCCGGGAATTTCCTCCGAGACTGATAAAACGGTCCAGACCTATTATGCACCGGTTACCATCAAACCGAGAATCTTCTTGTCCCTTCCGCGCCATTTTACGCCCCGCGCCTCGAAGCACGAATCGCACTCCACTTTTTCTTTCGCCGGGCTTCTTGCGCGCACCGGCTCGCGCCGAAGTCGCGCCGTTTGATATGCTAGCTAACGGGACGGGTCTCTCGTTTTCGTGGAGGAAAAAAGTTGCTTCTAATGGGGTAAATAATATTTTCAATAACTATCGAAGAGGTTTTAGAGGAAACTTAAATTTTGTTAGAGAAAGGACGTTTCTAATGGATCGAAGTAACATAGAATCTATCTTTTCTTTTAAGGGTAGCCTCCGGTCAAAGCGCTCGAAAAATACGAGATTTTCATGAGTTGAAAAAAAAAACTGAACAACATACAGTAAAAATGTTTTTTTTTTTTTACTTTATTACGTCATATTTGAAGAATAAACAAGAAAATTATTGTTTGAATTTTATCCATTTTTGGCTTAGATGTACAGCATTCATTGTACCACTGTAGAAAATACAGTTTTCTCTAGAGTTTTTGATTTTTTGATTTCAAAAACTATCGCCGCTATCGCCTTATCCACAGAGAGTAATTTTGGATCATCCATTTTCTTTTTATGGTCAGGTTTATGCGTAGGAAAATTGCATTTTTGCAAAATTGTGTTTAAACGTGTGCTAAAAATCGCCGGATTGTTTGTTTGCAATGAAGGCGGATAAGGCGATAAGGTAAATGTCCCAATGGCGAAACAGTTAAGGAAGCAGTTGAGATGATTGCAATATTTTTTATATTTAAATAGTATAAAATTATAACTAAATATAATTATTCGAAAGCGTAAAATTTCTACTTTCACATAACCTAACAAGAATCTACATTTGTTAAAGCAAAAGTTTTAAATTAATTAAAACATGAAACTGTTCATATGGCCCAGTAATTAAATAAAATTCATAGCGTGTCCCAGTCATTAATTAACAGTGTCCCAATTATTGAATATGTATTTAATTGAACTATTTCTATCAGTTAATGAAAAGAAATCAATATGATAATATTTTAGGGTAATAACCCAGATAGCACCGTACATCCCAAGGACGTCCTTTTCATGTCCAGTTTATATCCGAACGTCCTACGTCCATTTTGAACATACATAGGATGTTCTTAGGATTTAAATTTTGGATGTTCTAGGAACGTCCGTTTCTTAAGTCCTACGGACGCTCTTAGGACTTAAATTTCGGATGTTCTAGGAACGTCCGTTTCTTAAGTCCTACGGACGCTCTTAGGACTTAAATTTCGGATGTTCTAGGAACGTCCGTTTCTTAAGTCCTACGGACGTTCTTAGGACTTAAATTTCGGATGTTCTAGGAACGTCCGTTTCTTAAGTCCTACGGACGTTCTTAGGACTTAAATTTCGGATGTTCTAGGAACGTCCGTTTCTTAAGTCCTACGGACGTTCTTAGGACTTAAATTTCGGATGTTCTAGGAACGTCCGTTTCTCAAGTCCTACGCACGTTCATGGGACTTAAATTTCGGATGTTCTAGAAACATCAAACAATCTTGTAAGTCACGTGATTATTTTGCACGACTACATTTCGAATGTTCCGAGAACATTCGTCTCGTAAATCTTGTGAATCCTTAGAAGATCTAAATTTCAGATGTTCGAAGAACAACCGTCTTGTAGGTTTTGCAGATGATTCAGGTTCGGTTGCAAAACAGTCTTACGACTGAACCTCGCCTTTGCGCTATTTTTTTGTGCAATGAAGACGCTGAAATGCTGAAATGTTCCCAGATAGCTTACAACGTCTTCAAGACGTCTGTCTTAAGTCGCCGTTAAAACATCTGTCTTGAGACGAATGTGAAATTTTAAGCAATGAGTCTAGAGGTCGAATGATGATATTCTGTAGAATATTTCGCGTCAATGCACATTTTTTATAAACTATTAATAATTGTTATATACCTAGAAATTGGAATTATTTGGAAGGAAGTGTCTTGAGTAGTTGCGAAAAGCAGTTGCTTCGTAATCTTGGAGTCCTGGTTCGATTCCCGTCACCGCCAAATTTTTTTTTCTTAATGTACTAACCCAGACTTGATGAAGACGTCTTTAAGGCGCTTTTAAACCATCTGCAAAACGTTTTTAAGACGCCTTTTGGACGTATTTAACTTTACTTTCGGACGTTCGGAAAACGTTCTGAGAATGTTGACACAGCACGTCCTCAGGACGTTCCACTTTGTAAATAGGACCTTCCTACGACATTTAAAGAACTTAACGAGGACGTACAGAGGATATATGGACCTTCTCGGGACATTCTCCGAACGTACAGTACGTCCGGAACGGACGTCCTTCGGACGTACATAAGATGTCTTTGTGCTATTTGGGAAAAACATATCTAGAGACGCGGTAGCGTCTCGACGCCAAGTACAGAAAAGACACCCTGTATATGTCGAACTGTCGCTACCGCTATCATTTACTCGAGAAACGGCTAATCCAACCTAACCTGAAACTTATTTCATTAATATCTCATCACGCCTGCAATATTTTCTAAATTTAAAGGCATTTTTCTTATGTAAACCGCATATAAGCTTTCGAATAAGACCAAATTTCAATAAAATCTGTCCACGCATAACAGAGATATCATAATATCGTCTCATGGATCTGTCAGAAACGGTAAGATTTTCTTCTCCAGGCCAAAATTTCGTTAACATAATACGTATATGCGTTACACGCACACCTTCAGCCAAAAGAAACTAGTGTATGTTTCGTTTATATGCGTTTTATATGCGTTACACGCACACCTTCAGCCAAAAGGAACTAGTGTGTGTTTTTCTTCTCTTTCTCCAGGCCAAAATTTCGTCAACATAATACGTATACGCGTTACACGTACACCTTCAGCCAAAAGAAACTAACACATGTTTCGTTCGTCAATCGCTACCTTCACTATGCAATCTACACCAAATTTTGACAGCTTACAGTCAGGTTATAACCTGACAAGTGTCAAATAAGGTAAGTTGTCCAAATTTGAAATGTCACGAGTTTTTACACTACACGGGAGACTGAATGATTGTCTCAATTAACAAGGTGGGTTACCAAAATTTTTTAATAGATTTTTTACGTAGACTCGCAGACTTGGAAGTTGTCCGGAGAAGGTTCGACAAAGAAGTATCTTCTTTCGCATAAGTTTCTGGAAATTTGTACCATGCATGTACAAAATAATATATTGTAGTAAAAAATTGCATTGCATTTAAATTGCCAGATACTTGTATTTTTGTATATACCAGCAATTTTGTTTTTATGTAAAGCTTATTATATTATAGAAACTAAGGGGACGCACAGGACTTCGATAAAAATGAAGGGGACGCACAGGCTTGTATAGTAGAATTGAAGGGGACGCACAGGCTTGGATGGATAGAAATGAAGAGAATGCACAGGCTTGGAGGTTGTCCGGAGAAGATTAGATAGAGCATCTTGTTTCGCACAAGTTTCTGGAAATTTGTCAAATAAGGTAAATCGACAAAACTTGTCAAATTAGCGTAGCGTTAAGAATTAAGATTAAGAATATTATGGCGTATCGCTTGCAATGTAGAGTCAGTCACATTAGTCAAGAAAGTACGTTGAAAATACATCTCCCTTGATACTTTCCAATCTTTTGTGAAAGATATTCATAATACTTTAATATATTTTAAATCCACAGTAGTTTCTACGCTATTCATTAATTTTACTAGTTTTCCATTAATTACGCATACTTAAGTCCTAAGAATATAAAATAATACGATCAAATCAAACGTAAATAGATTATTATTTATTTTATTTTGCTAAAAATATTATGTATCGTTCTCCGACTTTGTCAAATTATAATGACACTTGAGAAAACAGATTTATTAAAGTGTTTTAAGTTATAAGTTCTACGTTAAGTTGTAACTAAAATAACTAAAATGTGGATTTTATATATTTACAGATAATCGACGCAGAAGATGATGCAGTGCGATCTACATCAGAGAAAAAATTTTATTGGAACATACTATTGATTTTATTATATTAATTAAACGATTTTATTCAACTTCGATCCTGTGTTTCCTTCTTGTATGCCTGCTTTTATTATATTAATTAAACGATTTTATTCAGCTTCGATCCTCTGTTTCCTTCTTGTATGCTTGTTTTATATCTGAAAATTCTAATTTAAACCAATTCCACCAATCCAATCGTCTTGAAGCTTTGCAGGCGTGCGTAGTTTGGATGACAATTATATACAATTTAAAAAAGTAAAAAAAGTTACGCCAAGTACATGAATTATCTCTGTAAAAAGAAGTGAGATCCCCATAAAAAACTTTCAAAAAGTAAAAAAAGTTACGCCAAGTACATGAATTATCTTTGTAAAAAGAAGTGAGATCCCCATAAAAAACTTTCAAAAAGTAAAAAAATTACGCCAAGTACATGAAACAAATAAATCACAAAAAATAAAAGATAATATTATAAATCACAAAAAAAATAGAAGAAAAAATATACAATATAAAAAAAGATGTGAAATCAAAATGAGCTGCAAGTACATAAAGGTACTTTCCAACTGCCCTTAAGATGACACAACTACATAGACACAGCTAAAATGCTGTGTTCATACATTCCATTACTCATATCGCGGACATTTTAATTATCCCATCAAAAAGAATCCCAATTAAAAACATTGTCGTAAATTAATTAATAGCTTTACAAAATTAATATACAAAATTGCGCCAATTATAACAACGGCTATTTATAAAAAGAAAAAATGTATTAAATAATATTAAGCAGATATATTTTTATAGAAATAAATATTTCAATACCAATAAATATTTTATTCAAAATACTTGGCGCTGCGAAACCGAAAAAATGTTAATTGTCTTATTAATAGTAAATTAATGATTTACAATAACTCCCTTACAATCTAAAATACATAAACATATACATATTAGAAACGCAGTCAGATTTATTCTACATATATTTAATTCTAATATCATACGTAGCATATGCACACGCACACATACACACATTCACGAATGCACGCACAAGAAAGAAAGAAAAAGATTAATGCAATTTATACATATGTATTCAGTTTAGCAACACTAATGCGGTGAGTCTTTCTGACTGTAGTTCTTCTTCTTTATCTTTTTTACCTTCGGCATGACTTTATGTCTGAAAAAGTTAAAAAATGATTAAAAGTATATTATAAAAGTTTAGGTTATGTTAATATTATAACGAGTATAAGATTAATTATCCTAATAAATAATTCTTAAACAGTATTATATTTTTGTCTTGTTATTATTAACGTAAATATATAGGATACAAAAAATACTTACTTTGGTACAATAAATATTTATAATTTTATAACTACTGAACACTGGCGTCTGTAACACCGCGGTTAAACAACCATTGAACACACGTTTAATGATTGGTACGTGTCATGTTACCGTGTACTAGTGGATAAACGCAACAATTTCAATATTAAAAACAAAAAATTATTAAAAGATCCAATTAATTTTAAATTCTTCAATGTATAATAAATCCAAAACAACTGTATAATTTCAAAAATTATAAAATAATAATTAATTACAACATTAACAAAAATATTCTCTCGCTTGCTTGAGCCCATTAGGTAAGAAGCGAGATTGAAACTGTTGAAGATTTACTGTACAATAATATTTTTGTATGATATAACTATTCAGTTATGTAAGCTTATAATTGTATCTATATAAAGCTAATACATTTTGCAATTATATTTCCAACAGTTTAAACGTTGCAAATTAGTAAAACTATTATTATTAATAAAATTTCTTCTCAATTTTTAATTATTGGGCCATGTTTAAAGACTGGGACATTTACCTTAACCGTTCACATATATTTTAAGAATATTTTGAGTTTTTTTATTTCAGACGATTCTGTTACGAGTAAAGTCCAAAAAGCTTTTTTACTGTATGTTGTTCAGTTTCTTTTTTTATAATTATCTTAATGTTTTAATTATTTTAAATCCCATTCTTTGGGCTAAAAGCGTAGCAAAATTGGGGATTTTTTTCTATGAATCCAGCGTTTCGATTCGTCCGAAATTTGGACCATGTTTTGATGCATCTTTGAAGAAGCTGCAGTTTTTTTTTTTATTAATTTCTAACCATGAATATCGTAGTTATGCATGATCGACCATCACGCCGCGCGAAATTCGTCGTCCGTTGGTGTGCACGATATTTATCTACCAGGCAATCTGAAACAGAAAAATGAAACGGGGTTTTATTTTATACATATGTCGCTTGAAATTGATGAACCGGCAAAAAGCGAAAAAATTTATTGAGCGGCGTGGAGAGTTTTCAAAACGAAAGGTCTGAACCTTTAATTTTCGCGATCCAACTTTCTTATGTAACAAAAAAGTATATAACTTATCGGTATTCTGGTTCATCAAATTGAAGCTACATATGTACAAAGTAAAACGCCGTTTCATTTTTCCGTTTCAGATTACCTGGAAGGTAAATATCACGCACACCAGCGAACGACGAGTTTTGCTCGCGTGATACATAACTCCTATATTTATTATTAAAAATGAATAAAAAAAAACCTGCAACTTCTTCAAGGATGCATAAAAACATGCTCCAAATTTCAGACGAATCGAAATGCTAGTTTCTTAAAAAAAAAATCCTAAATTTTGCTACGTTTTTAGCCCATAAAATAGGATTCCCCTTAAATAAAAAAACACAGGGAGTTTTTATTAGCTACTCTTCAAACGACTTTCCGTTTAAAATACAAGTTGCATTGTGCTTGTATCGATTCCCTGCACAAATTAACCGTGTTCCGAGGCAAGAGCCCAGTTACCGAAGTTCCCGCGGCTAGAAGCTCTTCGGCAAGAGACTCCATTTGTGTCTTGCCAGTGAAAGGGTCATTCATTCCGCGGCGGCCATGGAGGGAAGCAACGCGAGTGGAAATCTACAACGCTAATTAGAAGTTGCCGCAGTTTTCTGGCGACGGGAGCATCGGTTCGCCGGTGCCGTTGCGCCGGGCCTGGCGCGGGGCCTCTGTCAAGCGGGTCCATTGAAATTCAAATAAACCGCAAGCGCAGCGATATTCAGCCCGGTGCCTCCGCGGGCACTGTCTTTATGAAACGATTTACTGCGAGTCCGCCCTGTACGGGGGCACTAAGCGTGCGGAACACGAGGAGAAAGAAAGGTCAATGGGGGGACAAACACAGGGACGTGGCGGTTTGTATGCCGTCGAATCGTAGAATATCCAAGCTGTCTGACAAGAGGCGACAAGCGGTTGCCGTTAAAATTTCAATGGCAATTATATCCCCGCGATTATTAAAGGGATAATGGTGTGCATCCAGAGCGCGGAGCAACGGAACCTCCGCCGGGGTATCGTCACGCGCAGCCTCCGCGCGCAGCCGCCGCGCCGGTGGGGCATAATACGAGCTAGCGTCGAAACGCTCCATTATTAGACCGCGATCGACGTTTCGATCGGAGAAAAGCGAATGCAATCCTGCCACAGACGCAGCGCAGAAATCCCCCCCTCTGGTCGCTGTTTCCACGGGCTTGTTGTCCCTAAAACGGCGAGAGGGGAAGCTGAGTGCGATAAAGTGTACGGCGAAACGTGACGCGCAACCAATAACTCGTTATAGGTACGTACAACTGCTCATAAAATGTAAATTGCCCCACGGCCCCTACGTGCGGCTCAGTGATATTTACAGCGGCCAACAGCCAGCTCCAAAACTGACCGTTGTTCACCGGCGACGTGACACTGGCCCGCGCTTTTTCATATTTATATTCGCCTCGACTTTTGTCGCTTTGTTGCTCCTCTACGGGGCGCGCAATAATGCTACCGTGGCTGCCGTTTCGATGTTTCCCAGCGCACGCCGGTAGCCACTGGTGGGGACTAATGAAATTCTTTGGGACCAGCGCGGAAGCGACGGTCGCCTGCAAAGCTATGGAAATTTGTAGAACCGAGATATCTGGCGGACGGAGGGTGAGTTTTATTTTAAGATGTTTGATTGCGTGATTAAATGTTTGAAAGGGGATTAGGAGGCTACGAAGGGGAGCATCGGGGGGGGGGGGGGGGTGAAGGAGCTTGGGTTCCTGGAGGCTGTTAAATTGACAGCCTCGGGGCTGGGTTGACTGTAGAACTGGAGAAATGAGTAAATGGAGGACTAAAGCGTGAAGGAAGTGTGGAACTGTATATACGCTGGGTTGCAGACTTCACGAGTGGCGAGACTGGAGTGTTGGAAAAACGGAGAATTCGTTAACTGTGAAGATCGAGGGATGAAGCACTTGGATAGGGAATAGTTCGTGAACTGTGCGATTGAGCTCTCTTTCGCTAGGAAATTAAATAAATGAATGTATGGTGCACGTGAAAATGCATTGGTTTATGGAACTCGGGGATTTGTGGGACCAGTGCACTGTAGAAATGGTGGATTGACTATAAAAATAGGTTGTCCAGGTTGTCCTGAGGAGCACTGAAACTGCCAGACTGTTAGCCAGTTAACTGTAGAATTGGGGAAATTGGGTATCGTGGGAGATGCTAGGAAACTGCGAGACTGAAGGGGTCTCCCTAGCGTGACGCCTGGAAAATAGGGCAACATTTAGGAATTTTTTGAAGGAAATGTACTTGATATTGCAGTTTCAAACTATGGAGTATTTATTCAGTTATATTTGGGCAATGTACTTAAATTTTTTGAAGCATTAGTGATAATTATATTTTATGTTTGAAGGATTACAATGAGAAGCTCGCAAATAAACGGCGATCATGATCCCGGCTGTCATGGTCATCTGAAACAAAAAACACAGTTATTTTCTTAATCTATATGAACGTAGCTAGGGTTTGAACTAGAACGAAAATAGAAAATCACAAAATACAAGAATGGCAGCACTTTAAAGAAAAGCTTTCATTTCGCGGCAAAAAAGTGGTCAGTTTTTTGAGCTGCGAAACTCGAATTTTGCATATAATGACTTCATTCTAGTTCAGGTTCTAACAGAACACGCAGTGAATATACCCCTACAGCACACTTCGTTGCAGGAACGTTTAGTGATGGGACTGATACCGTATCGATACATATCGATACCCTTCTACAAATTTCAATCTGGTATTGATACATATCAAAGTCAAAGGCATCAAAAGGAATCGATGCTTCTTTGATACTTACATATCAGAATGTATCGATACCTGTTTAAAAACCTACACAAAAATATCGATACCTACTTGATACCTATACGAGAATTTAGACACCTGCAATATCTTTACCTCACGCTGAAGTGTAAATATTAAATGTTTACCAAATGACTGCATGTGGCGCAAAACGGAACACTTTTCGTGGGGTAAAACGGAAAACCTATTTAACCCAGTTCCACCAATCCAATTGTCTTGAAACTTTGCAGACGCGCGTAGTTATGATGATAATACAAAATTATGAAAAAAGAACGGAAGGCGAGATAGCATTACGCTGTCATCAATAAATATGTATAACCCATAACCACAAATCCAAACGACTTGAAATCAGCCTGTAACCACAAATCAAATCAATTCAATCAATATGCAATATAACCACAAAACATCAATGTCACCACTGACAGAGGATGAATCTAATTTTTGGGCTTCATTTGATAATTATATCGAAGGCAGAAATAGAAACTCATTAGATGGTAATGATGTACAATTACAGTTAGATAACTTTTTTAAAGAAAGTTGTTTACCCATAAAAAATCGTCTTATTTATTGGAAGCAAAATGCAACAAAATATTTCATTCTAGAATAATGTATATGTACATCATTTATTAATTAAAATTCAATTATATGTATACGTAGTTCATGATACTGATTCCAACTCCTACTTCATTAGTTATATTATCAAATCATGATTGGTAATAAATACTATTTTCGTGAATTAGTAAATTGCAAATCGAAACCGATACTTTCGTATCAAATAGATATCATAACAGGTTTGCCATCTGATCACAGAATTATCAAATAAAAAACGATAATTTCGTACAGTATCAGACAAGTATCGATAATTTCGTAAGTATCAAATAAGTATCGATAATATCGTAAAGTATCAAACCGGTTTTGATTCGATATAGTATTGATATGGTATCGGTTGAAGAAGAATTGGTATCGATGATTGATACCAAGTACATAACATTTCGATGCGTATCGATATTTCCTATTGAGTACTTTGGTATCGAATTGATTGAATATCATCAAAAGTATTGGTATCAGTCCCATCACTAGGTATATGTGAAGTTTTAAGTCGTTTGGTTGAGTAGTTTTTGAGATATCGTGATCGTCGCGCCAAAAAATGTCGTTTCGAGTAAAATGCGTTTAAATATTCAAATACCATTTATCAAATAATAAATCATACTTACAATTAGTCTCCAATGCCTGGCCCATAGAGAACACCTTCCTTTTCTTCATATAATGTTGAACTTTCAGACAACGCAAAAAACAAAAAATCGATTTTTTTAAACCGTCACACTAGGGAGACCCCTGAAGGAGACTAGAGTAGGGTAGATGCACCATTTGTGGCCACTTTAAGGTATTGTACCAGTTTTGGTCACTTCTTAAAAAATATAATATTTTTCGATGTAAGCAAAAAATGTAACCTTTCTGACGGTATACTAAACAAAATATTTATAACGTGGGATTCTCCACATATATTGCATACTTTGTGATGCTGCTACAAGTGTGAAAATGCATAATATTTGTAGGGGAGACCGGGGCTAGTTGATAAAGGGGCAGGTTGATACGGACGAATTATCTGGACACCGTATATTTTTCCATTTATTTCTAGGAAAATGGTTCGAAATTATATCAAAATGACAAACCGTGGCGAAATATCGCAAGATATTTTTGGAAAAGCGTGTGCCGCAATAGAAAAAGACTCAATATTATTAAGGCAAATCGCGAAAATACACGATATTGATAAAATGAGTTTATTAAAATATATTAACAAAAAGAAGAAGCCACCTCGTGTTAAACTGGGATATTCCAGACATAAAGAAAAAATAAAAATAAAAATGTTTGTCTATATTTGCGGAAAAAAATCTGTTTGGTTTTCAGAATACGTATTTATTCAATTTTAGTCTATATTGTTGGAAAGGTGTCAAAATTAAAATTATATTTCTCAAATTTATTAATATATTATTCATTATACTATAAATTTCAGTGGGGTAAATTGATACACTTTGCCTTCGTCCAAATAACATTTTTTCTTTCATTTTGTATGTATTTTCTAAAGTTTTCGCTTACTATATATTAAAGAGGAAGGACCAAAGTATATTTTAGCATATTTGTTATTAAGTAATTAATTCAAACAAAAATGAAAAAAATTGAAAACTGGATAACGTGTCAACTAGCCCCTGTCTCACCTATCCATTTCCTTCTTTACTACATGTTAAGTAACTGCCAATGTTTCTCCAGTTTACGGTAATCTAAAGAAGAAAGAGACGCAGGAACTGAGGAATCTGAAGTCTGTCAGATATTGCAGTTGAAGAATTGTGCAAACCAAAGAATGCAAGATTAATGGTACGTTTGTTGGTAAAATTACTGGACATTGTGATTGTGATTGGCAAACTTGGGGTAGGACTTCCACTGAATTGTAAAGTGAAATGGATAATTATGGAAGCTTCATTAAGTTCAAATTAGGTAAATAAAATATATAAAATAAATATACGGATCGAATTGAGTAACCTCTCCTCATTTTTGAAGTCGGTTAATTACGCTATTCTGGTTAAAGTGACACGGTGGGCGAAGGGAACATCGATTTACAAAATAAAATTGCATCAGCCTCGACAACAGAAGTTATTGTGCTTCAGCATGACATATCTGTCATTCGCAAGCATTCTCTACAGGCAGCCAACCGCAGAAAATTTTTATTTGAAGCGTCTTCCACTTGTTACAAACGTTTATCGGCCAGATACGTTTGGCTTTGTAGCAGTTCCTCTCTGCTATGAAGAGAGGAAAAAAGGAATCACGAATCCGACTGGTGCGCTCGAGTGATGCACCTATCTGCAACGGTGCTGTATTGTGTCTTTTTTTTTTACGACTGCTTTTAACGTCGTCTGCTGCTGATTTCGCCAGAAATGACGAGAACGTTTAGACTACAATTATACTGCTTTATTTCTCAGACTGCATCCCCCATTCCCGTGTGCGCTCTTCCATTTTAAGAGTAATTCCTGAACTCCACTTCCCGCTGGATCTTGGCAGGGAAAATTATACGCAAAAATTATACGAAAAATTCCGTGATCGAATGCATTTCAAAAAAATTTGTTAACCAATATCCTTGACTCTTATACCCAAGAATTTCAAGAATTTAGGAACGTGGTAATTTAATTACCATTTTTTCAAAGGATTCCTTAACACCGGAATTTCATACGCGTTGCTCTTAGAATGCTGCCTGGGGCTTTGTTTTCCACGTGTGTAATTAAAGCTATGAGGCTACTGGATATTAATATTCCTTGGGGGCTGAATTTACATAACTTCGAATTACATCGAAAACGAGAGAGGATGTCTTAAAGAATAATTCCTATTTGATGTTAGCACACTGAGATTATAACAAAAATTGGATTAACACGATTTTGAAATATAAATCCTATTAAATGACAATCCTCGAATTTTTCAGTTTTTACATATACTCTATTAGCATTCACTCGCGAAATTAGTAACGTGGTGTAGGCTATTAAGTGGCGTAACACGAAGCGTATGAGCATCTTTCATATCGAGTATAAATGTCCTCCGTATTAATGCCTGTAAGTGGAGGTAAATAATTGTGCCAGAAGAAAATGCATTAAACTTTCGAAACGTTAGCTGCGCGATCAGTTTCGCGGAGGTTTTTCGACGACCCCTGCTCAAATAATAAGGATCGCTCTTGAAGCGGCTGGATATGAAATAACATGGACATCGATCACTGTCAAAATAAAACAAGAAGTCTTATAACGGTCTGGAACAGCGTTTAATATAACTCCGACTTTCCTGTCGAAATTTTCCTTTCAAGTGTGTACGGAATTGGTGTAAATTTATGTTTCGAATAGTTTCCCCGTCGCCCGGAACACTTCGTAATAGACATGCAGCAAGAGGAATTGACTTTCAAATCGAGTTCTTTCCCTTCGAACGCATTAATTCAATCAAAATATGGAAATTATTCGATGCGAACCCATTGGCTCGCTGGTCCTTTCATAGTATTATTTCTGACCACACATAGCTCCGTGTGACTTACATTTAATTCCTTGTGAATCAAGCAGGCACTAATTTTAATAGTCATAAAATACTGACTTTTCGAGAAGAGTCACTTTTTCTTCGTTTTAAGCAATGAGGAAGGTAATTTCGTTAATTTATCACTCCACCAACCGTGTGATATATCGTGTATTTGAAATTAGGGCTGGGACTATTTGTCGAATTTTTCGGTATTCGAATATTCGAATACTTCAGTTGCTCAATTATTTGGCGAATATAATTCGAATAGTATTCGAATATTTAAGTATTCGAATACTATTCGAATATTTAAGTATTCGAATACTGATATACTCGAATATCTAAGTATTCGAATACTGATATACTCGAATATTTAAGTATTCGAATACTGATATACTCGAATATTTAAGTATTCGAATACTGATGTATTCGAATGCCGATGTATTCGAATAGTATGGTGTGAATTATAAATCATGTTCTTTAAGGGTGCGTTCCACTTACGCCCAAATCGCCCGCGATTTTCATTAAGGTAGGTTTTCCTATACGCGACTGGAGTCAACGGCAAGAATTTCAAAGTCGATTTTCATGAAAATGAAGCACAATATCAAAAAATTTTATTCGTCTTTCTCGACTTATTTACTTGTTATAAGTCGAAAAGGAACAGTAACTTTTTTTTTATATCGCGCTTCATTTTCGAGAAAATCGACTTAGAAATTCTTGACGTTGCGTCCAGTCGCGTATAGGAAAACCTACCTTAATGGAAATCGCGGGCGATTTGGGCGTAAGTGGAACGCACCCTAGGTTCATTTGTCAGGGTGAAATCTTGTAAGCTAATTTTGACCCACTTCACAACATACTATTCAGATACATCAGTATTCGAATAATAACATTCGAATAGTATTCGAATAATAACTTTCGAATAGTATTCGAATAATATTCGAATACTCAAATATTCGAAGTTTATTCGTAGCATTCGAGTACTTGTAAAATATTCGAATATTAAATTATTCGAATAGTCCCAACCCTATTTGAAATGAAGCTTTTCTGTACACGAGGAAGTGTATATATACTTATTTTCGCGTGTAAGTATATAGAGCGCTTCATTAACCTTATTATTCCACGAACGTAATCAACATTGAAATGGATTTTTATTAAAAACTCCATCGCACGAAGGGCCCTTCTGTTCCGTGTAAGGCAAGGGAATTTTAAACCCCTTTTATCAGAGTAAATATGATAGTATAACGTGAGCAGCTCAAATAGAATTGCTGATAAATTTATACACCTTTACCATTTTACTAGAGTTCTGCTACTCTGCAACAATGTTTAAAATAGTACACTTTCAACTATTAGTACTACCAATACCGGATACTTTAGTGCTAGTATCGTACACTGAAATGCGAAGATACTTTTATAATTTGTAGTCTAATAAATCTCAACTATAATTAAGATAAAAAAGAACTATATTTTAATGAACCATAATTTCCATTTTTGCGCGTATAATCAAATTTTAATAGCTAGTTAATACCCTCGATTAATTTATTTTACGCAATTCCACGTCACTCCTACTTGGGCCAACTATCGAGTGGCGTTCCATATTTACCATTTAAGTAACTGGGTTCAATAATTTCTCTCGCAATTAACGGACGTCTAATTACGAGGCTCCATGAAGCGCGAGCGAAAAAGTGGAATGTCTGTCTGACAGACCCGCGTCATGTGGAAATTACGGCGAATCGCGAAACGGAAAATTCGTCTCCCTTCCAGTGAACGAGATCCACGGGTACGTGTGTGCCGTTTCTTCGACCGCCGTTAAACGATACGTCCGTATAATTTCTCCTCGACAGCCGATAACTTCGTTTCGGATGGAAATCAATGCAATGTATCGCTATGAAGCTGCGAGACACGTTAAAGGCAGGGGAAGACTGGGTACGAAGGACAGTAAATTATCCATCCATTTTCTAATTAAACCGTCGATGCATCGAAATAATTTCCTGAGGATATAATACTGCGAGGAAAAATACCGCGAAATGAATTTAGAAATGGTGCAACCGTAAATATTCTACAGCTAAAATTCAGTGACGAGAATTGGCATGTTCTTTTTGTTGAACTTAATTCTGGGATTGCTTCAGAGGTTCTTATGGATATTTGTGCAATGCTTGGATTAAGCAGGATTGTTTAGCAGGCATAATTATTTTCTTTTTATTCTATTAAGTATTCGAATGAATCAGTAATCTATTTATATATTTTTATCGATTCATATATATATATATATATATATATATATATATATTATATATATATATATAATATTTAATTAATGCGATAAAAAATACATCGTAATCTATACCGATTATCCATTAACATTTATTTCATAAATGTTGTTTTGCAGATATATATGTATAATAATATTAAATAGCTTAATTATCTTAAATGCATTATATAAATTATTTTTCTGTTCTCTTCGAAAACAGACCGCCATTCTTCAAAATATTCATTGAACTAGGGCAGATTTCACAATTTTTCATACAATTTCGCGTTTCTCTTATTATCTTCCCAATATATTATTGGGTTTGTATCCAATTCCTCTGCTGCAAATAAATTATCCGGTATTCTGTAATTAAATGCAGGTCATTACGCTTGATGTAACACACTGGTGGAGTAAATAAATAGAGAGTAGGTACTCTAAAATGACTTTTTTTTAAAAAACCTGCTGTTATTTAAAGGAAGAAAATATGACTACAAATAAAACCGTGGGGCGTAAATATTGAAATATCCTTTTTATATAAATATTTACAATGCTCTACGAATTTTGAAACATTAGCTTTTGCATTCTGTAGAGCGTCCATATTGTAATTCCTCAATTCAAAGTCTGTCTTGAAATCTATCCAGATTAAAAGTCAATACAAAATCATCCCGTTCAGCAATTAGAATTTGCAAGACTTTTAATATTCAATATTTACGCCCCACGCTTTCATTTTTACTCGTATTACGAAATTCCTCTAAAGCAGTCATTTAGACCGGTATCAAAATTATTTATTTCCTTTTTACTACATTTTAATAAATGCTTATTTTTAACAAAAAATTTTGCTATAAATTACTTTAAACTTTTTAGTGAAAATATTGTATTCTCATCGGAACTACATGCGTGCAAAGTTTGAAATCGATCGGATACGTGGAAGTGGGTCACAATTACTTTACAAGATTTCACCCTAAAACTCACTAACGAACTCACAAGTGTTGGGTAAAAGTGAAACAGATATATATTCTGAGTTTATTACAAAAGAGGTGTACATATAATGCCTCGCTACTCGGCTCGACGCAGACTGCCTCGGCCGCGCAGTTCTCCCGGCTAACCACCTAGCAACACTTCTCTGGCAACGCTGAGCCTTGCAGCGCTTCTCTGGCAACGCCGTATCCGCCGCGACGCGTGCCTACTACACAAGCGAAGCTAAATAACCTACGTTCACGTGGCTTTCTTCCCCCGTCTCACCTCAGGATTGCGGTGCAATTAAAGTCACCCTGCACTCGCTAACAAATCGCAACGCAAAGTCCCATCTCCCGCAAATAATTCACTCAAGATGTTTCAATGCGTATCTGCACAACAAAAAAGTGCTTGAATCCTTTCCAGAATACGCAACTCGATTACCGTTCCCGAGCTTACAGGATCTACCAACCTACCCCTCCAATGTAAACGAACACAGGCAACTCGATGGTAATCAATGGCATACCACCGTTGCTCCCTCATCCGCCATCGACCTCGCCTGCTTACTTCCAAGCCAGCAATAAAACTTCCCGTCCAACTTTTAATAATCCCATTCTGTCGGCCACTGTAAATAAAATCTCGCGGCGATCGGCTGATCCCCCTCGGACCGATCGATGAACTCGCGGGAATACCCCAATTTAATACCAAGAGCCGCGTGCCCCTTTATTCCGGATCGGCTCCGCGAAGTAATCAGTCGCTTTTGCTGCGAGCGGGTATTGCTCCAATTACGCGTATCGATTCGCCCCAGAGACAATTTGCCACGCGACACGCGGCCTTTGTCCGCGATAATTACGGCCAAGTTCGAGTTCGCTCCGCGATGAAATATATCTTGAGCCAGCGCTAGGAGGCGAGACGCAGCGCGAAATAATCCCACCAGCTAGCGCGAGCACGTCGTCCAGCCGGCCGTTCGACGCTCCGCCATCCCCCTCGCCCGGCAATCGACCCACATCCGCGCGGAGACACGTACGCCGGGCCCTACACTCGTTCCTGTCCGCGAGATACGTGGCAAATCGTCGTCGTGATTGCCGGCGTCGATAGGATATCCTTGAGCACGGGAATGAAATTAATGGCGCGCGAATGATACGGACACGCGGGAGGGGCCGCTGGCGAAATTTCCGCAATAGTGTTATGCGACGGGAACCCCTCGAAGCACGTTCCTGCGCTTCCTGTATATTCCTGGCATCACATACCGACCGTTTCGTCGCACCTCCATGTCAGCTACGCAGCGAATACACATCCCTCTGTCTGGTTAGGCTGTATCGCATGCACAGTATCCCAGCGCGGAATTATTCGGACGACATGGGGAGCACAATGGCGCCTCGTCACCGACAAACATTAGGTCTGTCCGAACCCCGTGTTGCTTGTACCGTTAACGTGTCACCGGTGTTTATCGTTATTTCGGCATTTTCGCGGTGCACCAGCGGCGTCTTTATCGCCGCGCTGTGGGCTGGGTGTCTGACAAGGGAACATCGCGAAACCGGAAATTCCAAAAATTCTGAATCTTTGCGAATATGTAGGGAATTTCCTCCTGATGGCAACGCAATTTTTGTTTGCTGCCCAAATTTACTCCAAGGGGGTGTAAATTGACCCCTGGAAATCCGGCTATTTTCCGATTTTCTGTTATAACTCGTGAACTGTAAAATATTTTTTAACCAAATGATAGATCCAATTAAAAGAAGTAACTTTTGTCTCGAAATTTTTTTTCCATCTGTTACAGTTCGCGAGTTATAACACAAGATCGGAAAATAGCCGAATTTTCGGGGGTTAATTTCACCCCCTTCGAGTGAATTTGGGCAGCAAACAAAGATTGTTTTTTTCTATAATTTTGGTTGTAAGTATTTCTTGAGAAATTTTTCTTTTTGTGTTACATTGTATTTTTTAATTCAATGTGCATTTTTATTGGATTGATATTGTATTGGTTATAATTTAGAGTTGAACCTATACTCTTATTATTTGATTTTATTGGTTTTCTATATAACGGGAATTATTTTAAAGGTTAGTAATGAAAGTGAAGTGTTTTGTATTTTTTTGAATTTATTTTTGACTTTGGTTTTATTTTTGGCTTTTAGATCTATTAGATTTTTGATATTTTATTTTTTCTTTGAAGTTAGATTAGTTGTTGTTTATGTGATTATTTTGAAGTGAGCTGTGCAGGTAAATACTGAATTCGTCAGTTCTGACGTAATATTCCCATATTTAGGAATCAATATTATTCCCATAAATTGATCAGTAAATGTTTTAATTAACACGTCGTCTGAAAGAGCTGACATTCTTCTACTCAAAGGTACTAATAGAAGTTTTCTGTTCCCCTCACAGATAACAGGGTTGATTAAACAATGGAAAAGTAGCTGTGGGGGCAAGAGTTCGCCCAATGCAGTGGAGCAGGCGTTCGAATGCAAACTCCCCATTTAAAAATCAGCTTGAAGTAAATGAAGCAACGAAAAGAAAATCTGAATGCGAACGTGCAAAGAAATAATTAGAGAGAAGCAAAAAAAAATAACATCTACTTCCGAAAACTTTTGAAAGGACCAAAACAAATCGGTTGCAGAAAGAGAATAGCCCAACCATCAACGTCTATGGAAAAAATAATGTGCCCCACGTGTGAAGAAGAATACACTGATCCTCCAGAAGACAGATGCCTGCGCAAACCAGAGTTGGGCATCATTCGACTAAAAAGTGATTGAAATAACATTTCGACTAAAGCTACTTCAACTTTTTCCTTAGTCGACGAAAACTTACCTGAGTTAGCTTTAGTCGAGGCGCCAGAGCTGCAGCTGGTTAGTCAAGAGCCGTTAGTCGTGGGTTGTGACTATCGTTGATCAGCTGTCATTCTATTCTTAGTCGAGGAAACGACTAACCGGCGAAAGCCTTTGCGGCCTGACCCGCGCGCGGTCGCCTACCGGTCAGATTCTACACAATCTGAATTTGTTTATTTTTCATCGTATCAATATGAAAGTGACGCCAATGGATTCTTGGTGTTCTCCCGATTAATTGGACAGAAAATAATTTAAATCGGACTATTTTTAACGAAACGGGCTTTGAATTCTGCAAACAAATTTCTCACGTAATATCCTTAATTATGGTCCGAATTATATCATTTTGGTCCCATTTTCATCGGGAAGACATGAGAAATCGATTGGTAATACTTTTATTAACACTTATCAAAAACAGGCAGATTTTATGTGGTCCGTCGGTTTTATTGCTCTCGGCTGTCAACGGGCGGTCTACTGGGGCCCGAAGGTCCTCGCTCGCAAGCGGAGAAAGCAAAACGGTGGGGTGGGTAGGTCTTTCCTGATAATCCGAGCCCAAAGGCTTCTCAACAATCGAAAGATTGTACATACATATTCTTTCTGATGCTTTCGCCTACAATTATTATGGTGGGTTAATTAACAAAAAAACAACAGTTTGCCAACGAATATTTAATGTTGGGCCTGCAATTGTTATGGTTGGTTAATTAACAAAAAGTTACGACAGTTTGCCTACGAATATTCAATGTTGGGCCTACAATTACTATCGTCGGTTAATTACCAAAAAATTTACGACGATGATTAAATTGTCATCTTACAACGCGTCAGAAAAATTGCTACATCCAGAAACGTGTTATTATATTGCACGTTATGATTTTTCTGTTCTTATTTATAAATACGTAATAAGGACGTCTGTCTTAAGACGAATGTGAAATTTTTAAAGAATAAGTCTAAAGGTCGAATGTTTTTATAAACATTTAGTACTAGATATGTAACTAGAAATTACAAATATTTTGGAGAAAGTTTGTTGGCTAGGTGCGAATAGTGGCTGGTTCGTGAACGGAAAGTTTGGGTTCGATTCTCTCCTAATCGCTAAATTTTTTTTTTCCTAAACCAAACCTGAAGAAGACGTCTTTTGAAGTTCTTTAAGACGCCTTTTGGAAAGAAACATTTAGTTGGGCCTTTACGTTAACCCACCCCACCGTTTTGCTTTCTCCGCTTGCGAGCGAGGACCTTCGGGCCCCAGTAGACCGCCCGTTGACAGTCGAGAGCAATAAAACCGACGGGCCACATAAAATCTGCCTGTTTTTGATAAGTGTTAATAAAAGTATTACCAATCAATTTCTCATGTCTTCCCGATCAAAATGGGCCCAAAAATGATATAATTCGGACCATAATTAAGGATATTAAGTGAGAAATTTGTTTGCAGAATTCAGAGCCCGTTTCGTTAAAAATAGTCCGATTTAAATTATTTTCTGTCCAATTAATCGGGAGAACACCAAGAATCCATTGGCGTCACTTTCATATTGATACGATGAAAAATAAACAAATTCAGATTCTGTAGAATCTGACCGGTAGGCGACCGCGCGCGGGTCAGGCCGTAAAGGCTTTCGCCGGTTAGTCGTTTCCTCGACTAAAAATTGAATGACAGCTGAAACCACGTTAGTCACAACCCACGACGAAAGGCTCTTGACTAACCAGCTTCAGCTCTGGCGCCTCGACTAAAGCTAAGCTAAATCAACTTTAGTCGCCCTTTGACTAACGACTAACCGTAAGGACCTTTTAACTACATGTTATCTAGATATTAGCTTTGCCCAACTCTGGCGCAAACCACGAAGGTGTGGCTAATGTTATGTAATGTTACCTTGATTTAAAAAAAAATTAATTGCAAACTATTAATCGTTTTGCTATATTATATACCACAATTATTGTATGATAGGGAAATAAAACACTTTTGTGAGAATTTCTCGTTCCGTTCTTTTGCCCCACAACGTGCGAACTTTCGCCCCGCATGTCGGGTGAAAGTGAGAGTGAAATGGTTGGACTCGTTGCAACGGAAATGGTCATTTCGACAGGTTAATTATGGAAATTGAGAATCGACAATGCCCGGGGTGATCAGCTATCGTTGAAACGGCAGATGTTTATTTCGATTCAATTAATGCTCCCTCGGCGGCGAGGGTGTTGCGGATGTTCGGAAGGCGCCGGGACCTTCCGCCAAAACTCGATGCTCCTTCGCGTTGCAGGATGCGCTCGCAGCCACCGAGCATGTTTGTTCCGTTTTATAAACGCGTAAATGATGGCCGCGTATATTTCTTAAACGCTACAGCGGCGCGTTTCGTCGGATCTTTTGTTGCCCCGCTCGTCGAGGGTGGCTTGACGCAGAGGGGTCCATATTCATGAAGGAAGTACGGCCAAATAAGCGCCCCAGGGTCGGAAAGCTCGGCCAATTTGTGTAGGAATGAACAGTGCCGCGCGTCGGGATTCACGCCATTTCGCTGCCTGTTCTCCGCGGTAGCTAACAGTTTTCGACAAAACGCTCGAGACCATTGGCTAACGGGGTTAATTATTGCTCCGGGTGGTGCTGGTGAATTAACTAAAAACCGCACCAGTTCATCTAAATTGTGCTGCATTTCGTATGGATATTAATATGGCAATTACTCGAGGATACTCAGTGGAGGAAAATCTAGCTGAAACTGATCAGCTTCGTGGCAGCGCACAGAGAAGTATCATTCAACGTAGCATGTTTCTTTATTTTATTGATTAATTATATAACTCAGGGCAATTCTTCTTCTAGTTTAGTTGTAATCAGGAATTACTTGGTTTTATACAGCTTTTATCTTCGGTTACCATTTTGCGTCACATGTGTAGAACTTCTTTATACACTGCTGGCCAAAATTAAAGGAACCTTACAATTTTCCGAAATTTTTTGACATTTTCAAATGGCTGTATCTCCTCGAAAAATGGTTGCAAAACATATTTAAAAGAAGCATTTTAACGAGATGGGACACAAATGTTTTTTATCCTTTTGCACAGTGTTTGAGGATAGTTTTAACTCGCAAAAAGCGCTGGCACTTGAATGATTCCACGGATTTCCCTGAAGTGGCGTCATGTTTTGTACAAAATAGTAAATATGCAATTTTTGGGATCATTTTAAAATCGATTTTATACGATGAAAAGAAATCTCATTAAATTGGCAAGTAGGGACTTTGAAAGGATAATTTCTTGGCTTTCCAAAACACTCGTGAAACTTTTTTCACGTTCATGCGTTCGCAAGTTATAGGTGTTCGAAGTGAAAGAATCTACTTTGCTTTGATCGCGAATGACTCGGTGAATAAAAATCATACAACAAAACCAAAAAAAAACGAAATTAAAGAAAAATGTTTGCTCTAAAAGAGCCCTCCATTTGATTCACCTCAAAAAATTTTTTTTAGCCCGTTCATACGTTCAAACTATGCAAAACTTTTTGAAACTTCGCTTTCTGCGCTTCATCTTAATAAAACCGTATCATAATTTCTGAATAAAAACTTTAGAGTCCTTGATTCAAAAACTAGAGACTTCAAGCGTTAAAATGCTTCTTTTAAATATTTCTTGCGCACAATTTTTCGCTAAGATACAGCCATTTGAAAATGACAAAAATTTTCGGGAAATTATAGTCTTCCTTTAATTTTGGCCAGTGGTGTAGTATTGAAGAGCTTCTGAAATCCTTCATAGAGCATCCAATCTCTTGAATTTGATTTGGAGAATGAAGTAGCATAAGTATAACGTCGTGATTTGATTCTTCAAACTTTTTGTGATATCATTATTGGTGTTGATGTATCACAACGTTCCTTACAACTGCCTTAAATTATTTCCCACCGATTACCATTCCACTAACGTTACCATTTTATTAATATATTGTTAATGCTTCACTTCTGTTAGGTACAATTATTTGCCATCACCAGCGATAACTCCTTCAAGAAAACATTAATTTCCACACCGAAATAACGAGGAGGAGCTTAACTACATTAGTTCCACAGGAATAAACTGACTCCCTGCAAAATCCGATCCATTGTTAATTGTTTATGCGACTCAATGCGTCTGCACATGATACCTAAATGGGAAAACTACTGCCTCGAAGCTCATTCCTTGAGCAATATTGTTCGTCCAACAAGCATCATAATAAAAAATGCACTTAATCTGCTTTTCCCGAATTAAACCTCCCTATTTTTCTTGAATTTTATGGGAACACCTCTGCAGATGATTCGCGAACCATAATTTTGTCCAGACCTCGGTTAAATTTTATTATCTCTTTGCCCTCCTTACCGCTAAGTCTCTGGTACGCCTACTAGAACTCTCAGCTTGGCTTTTGCTGACATGGCGGGATGAAAACATTTTATACGATATAGTTAATGACTTCGGAGTGAAGAACGGCCAAGGTAGGACTGGATACACTAGGTACTAGGGCTGGGACTATTTGTCGAATTTTTCGGTATTCGAATATTCGAATACTTCAGTTGCTCAATTATTTGGCGAATATAATTCGAATATCCAAGTATTCGAATACTATTCGAATAGTATTCGAATAATAACATTCAAATACTCAAATATTCGAAGTTTTTCCGTAGCATTCGAATACTTGCAAAATATTCGAATATTTAAATTATTCGAATAGTCCCAGCCCTACTAGGTACCATTCTCGGATACACATTCTATGAAAAATGAAGCGACGAGAAATATTTAAAATATCATTCCCATTTAAAGCCCCTGATGTGGTTGCGTCAAATGTTATCGCAGCCGCTGGAAAATTCAGCAAAAGTTCATCATCGTCCGCGATATGTACGCTTTTTACCATTACCGGCGTCCACGGGCAGACGCTTTCGACCAAGGAATTAGATAGCGTTTAATTAAAACGTCAAAAATCCTCTTCCCACCGTACGATGAATCTTTATAACCAGCGCCCTTTTTGTCTGCCAGCAACTAATCGGGCCAACAAGGTCGTTCTGCGTTTGATAGGTGTAATTACAGAACTTCCTGTGCCACGAACATTGTTTTCATCTTGCCCTCCGCGACGTTTATAGCATGGCCCGCGCGATGATTTATCGACGACTAAAAAAATCCCACAGAATTACGAAGTCCATAGTGGACTTCGAATCCCCAATGGTATGACCCTGAAAATAATTACCTGCCAATCACCACGTTTGCCTCTTTCAGCTGAAAAATGTATTTCTCCAATATCTTGCTGTGTCCCGAAAACAATGGGAATTTTTTGGCTGACAGTATTTGGCAGCTCATTCTAAACACGAATATATCCCAGAATTTCCAGATGCATTCGATAAATAATAACTATTTGAGAAGGGAATGTAAAATAAGGCAGCAGAGTGGTACTAGAAGGGAATCCAAATTTTAAGAATTACAGTGTTCATACTAGGGTTGGGACTATTTGTCGAATTTTTCGGTATTCGAATATTCGAATACTTCAGTTGCTCAATTATTTGGCGAATATAATTCGAATATCCAAGTATTCAAATACTATTCGAATATTTAAGTATTCAAATACTACTCGAATACTTATGTATTCGAATACTGATATATTCGAATATTTAAGTATTCGAATACTGATATATTCGAATACTGATAAATTCGAATATTTAAGTATTCGAATACTGATATAGTCGAATACCGATGTATTCGAATAGTATGGTGTGAATTATAAATCAAGTTCTTTAGGTTCATTTGTCAGGGTGAAATTTTGTAAGCTAATTTTGACCCACTACACACCATACTATTCGAATACTGATGTATTCGAATAGTATTCGAATAATAACATTCGAATGGTATCCGAATAATAACATTCGAATAGTATTCGTATAATAACATTCGAATACTCAAATATTCGAAGTTCATTCGTAGCATTCGAATACTTGTAAAATATTCGAATATTAAATTATTCGAATAGTCTCAGCCCCAGTTCATACTTACAACAATCAAATTCTTAACAAACACATTGTTCTACAAATAGCTACATTTTAGTGCCCAGAATTTCTTATTGTAAACTCCCTCAGAGTTCCAATTTCACAACATTTTCACAACGTGAATGTGTATCACAAAGAAGGGCACTCTCTGAGGGAACGTTTATGCTGGAGCTGCGATAAACGATCAGAGCGGTGATGAGAGCGAAGCATAGAAATACATTTTATAATGGAAGTGTTTACTAGATGGCCAACGATACAAGCGTCGAGAATCAAATATCAGTCTTTCTTCGCCATTATCGCCGTTTTTGTCGCTGATGCTTAACAGATTTTCACTATAACA
Organism: Andrena fulva; assembly: GCA_946251845.1. Taxonomy (NCBI): domain Eukaryota; kingdom Metazoa; phylum Arthropoda; class Insecta; order Hymenoptera; family Andrenidae; genus Andrena; species Andrena fulva. The sequence goes on along the minus strand of OX276329.1, from coordinate 49,170,952 downwards.
GATTTGTTTAAGTCATGAGACGAAGTAGCCGTTAAATTAAATACAACGCAATGTTTACGTTTACTGCGTAGACTTTTTCCGAAGTACCATTTTACGGAACTTAAAGATAATAATAATTCTTCTTCAGAATGAACTCATGTATAAATAATGCATCGTTGGTAATCCTTAAGGGGACTAGGTAGTCAAAAAATCGATTTTTTATTGCATTTTCCGAAAGTACTATCTTTTCTCAAGAAAATGCCGCTTGGTTTATACTAAAATTCGCTAAATTGTAGATTTTGCAGCTAAAAAGGTCAAGCGGCAACCTATAGCGTCACCGCTGCACATAAACTTTAAACGCGTTTTTCTCGAATCTTTTTTTCTCTTGGTTTTGTCGCATTTGCGAATGAACGGAGGTACAGATCGACTTGAAAAAATTACAGGATGGTTAAAACATGTGCCATGTCGCGCCAAACCTCTGATATGGTCCGTAGAAATTCGAGATTTTCATAAAAAAATTAAAAGGTCACGGATTTTTAGTAGCGCACAAACACGACCTAAAAATCCACGACTTTTTAATTTTTCGATGAAAATCTCGAATTTTTACGGACCATATCAGAGGTTCGGCGCGAAATGGCACATGTTTTACACATCCCGTAATTTTTTCAAGTCGATCTGAACCTCCGTTCATTCGCAACTACCTAGCCGAAAACCAAGAGAAAAAAAGATTCGAGAAAAACGCGTTTCGGTTTGCCGCTTGACCTTTTCACTTGCCAAATCCACAATTTCCCGTATTTTAATATTAGCCAAGCGGCATTTTATTCAGAAAGGATAGTACTTTCAAAGAATGCAGTAGAAAAATCTATTTTTCGACTGGCTCGTCCCCTTAAACGACATCTGGAGCAGCTTTCATCGCCGTCTGATCGAGGCTCTTATGCTTCCTATCGCAGCCCCAACGTACCCTAACACCCTCCACGAATCCACACAAATTGCGTCGCGCGAGGAATTAAGCCAGCCTAATGTTTCAACGCAGCCACCTCAATCGAACCGCACGCACTGGCCGCGAGACGGTGGAAACACTTCCGCTGACCGGGAGAAAAATCTTTGAGAGCTGGAAGCAGCGGAGTCCCGCTACAGCTCCTTACCTGATTGCATTCGCGTCGCAACGAGTTCTTGTAGCCGGCCAGACACAATCGAGGCAGCAATATGTACACGTACGGCCGCGTGTATACGCCGCTGTCCCCTTGTACAGCCCCCATTTCCAGGCTAGAACACGATATTGCGTATCAACGACGGGGCCATCTCCAAGATTGGCGAGTACCTTGTCGTGCCGTCCGACACGAAAAGAAAGCAAATGGCCGGGGCATGAGCGCCGGAGCCTGTACAGGGGTTCCGGCTCAGGCTTCGAGGGGTGGTTATCGTGCAAAAAATGTCCCCTGACCCACCCCCCGCAGCCTTCGAATGACACGTATCCGTCTAGTATTTTACGAGGAGATCGTGCACGCCTTTTATATCGGTTTACTTACAAGCCGCCGCTTTCGGCGTCACTTGCTGGCGCTGCTCTTCCTCTGTTAGGGACACGTCCCGGACCTGCTTTTACGACTCGAACACCATCATTTCGGTAATTTATGGAACGATAATTCCTACACGCGCGTTCACTTTATATCGCCGCCTCGCGGCGCCACTGCTGATAGGTTAGGGCGCCGTAAACGGTGATTAAGGATTGAAACGTTGGGGGTTTTTGTTTGGGCGATTAGCAGCGCAAGGGTTGCTGCGGGGAGCTTGGGATTAAAGACTCCTCGAACGAAGTGGTAGGGGATATTACAGAATAAGGGTAGTAACGATGAAAGGGTAAGATGATTCTGCGCAAGCCTGGAAACCCGCTTAACTGTCGGAAGATTCTCTATAAACTGCGGCCCGTGAGAACTTTTCAAACGCTTCTCATTACTGCGGCTCGTAGGTCAGAAGTTCCTCATCTTCACAGTTTTCTGCGGGCTGTTTCCACACTGATTGCCGGGAACGCACATTTTCTCGGGCACGCGCCTCTTCTGGGCGCATGGAGCTGCGTTTGAGAGACTTAACACCGAAGGGACCTTAAACCGAGCCTATCTCAGCATACAGAGTTCGCGATATGTAGACCGGGGCTAGTTGTCTCGAGGGGTAGGTTGACTAATTGTTAATAACTTTGCACCGACGTGTGTTCTACTGAGGAAAGATTTACTGTAGAAAGAAGTCACTTCTGCTATGCCGTGCATTTATGTCCGACCCAGCGCACAGTGGGACGAATCGCTAATTTAGGTGGAGAAAATTCAAGTCATCAATATTTATAAGAATCGATATGTTGGCTCAAAAATGTCTAATTAGAGCAAATCCAGCATATTATCTTTTTAATGTACACCGTTTTCGAAAATCGGTTCGTTCAAGTTCATATGTTTGAAGGCAAAAGTCAATCCTGAGGAAATTGCTTCGGAATTAGAGCTTTTTTCGCATTAAGGTAAGTATAATATTTAAAAACCTTTTTATATTATAAAGATTTAATATATATTCTTAATTTAGCATATTTTGGTTACTTGGAAAAACCTCTATTAATGGTAGATATGGGGCATTGACTATGCAAAATTTACAAGGTCTTTCTTTTTTAAAACTTAATTACTAACCAATGCCACAAAATGCCACTGTAATTCCATTATAATTTGTAAGGTTACTACGGATAATTTCGATTTATGCTAATTTGAACTGCTAATATGTGCTAATGGATTGAAAATATAATTATATGCAAAAGTCATTAGTCTTTCACATAAATCGATTTTTTTCAAAATCCTGAAGTAGTAGACAAATTTTGCGAACGGATTTGATATCAGCGTGACAAAATCTACAGGAAATGGGGTCCAACATGTCAAGAAAAAAATCCTACCCTGCATGGTATTGGATTAATCACAATTTTGTTGAAAAATTTCAAGTTTAACACAAATTCCCTGATATTTTGTTTTTTGCCATTTTGACATCAGATTCGTACTCAACGACCTCGAAAACTCTAGAATACCAAGTTTAGACCAAATCTGATAATTTTTTGGCATACGCGTCCGCCATATTGGATCCGTCATTTTGTTTTTTTGCCATTTTGACTCCAGATTCGTACTCAGCGACCTCGAAAACTCTAGAATACCAAGTTTAGACCAAATCTGATAATTTTTTGGCATACGCGTCCACCATATTGGATCCGCCATTTTGTTTTTTGCCATTTTGACTTCAGATTCGTAATCAGCGACTGCGAAAACTGTAGTATACTTATTTTTGTAAATATCAAAGATTACCTTGAATTTTTTCCACCTAAATTAGCGATTCGTCCCACTGTGCAGCGATCGCGCGTTTTTTTAACACTTATCAGCGTTTGTCGAAAAATTGACTACGTAAGTGAGTATTTTTTTTTAAAGATTTTATTTTTTCACGCTCTGTATAGTTACAATAGAATAAATGTTAAGGGACTATTTTAAAGTTTGATTATTAGACGATCTATTGACATAGCATTTTTGTTTATCTATATAACCTTCAGTTATTATTATCTTCTATTTTTTGTGATTGTATATTTTCTTCTATTTTTTTGTGATTTATATTATTATCTTCTATTTTTTGTGATTTATTTGTTACGTGTACTTGGCGTAATTTTTTTACCTTTTTGAAGTTTTTTATGGGGTACATAAATAACTGAAGGTTATATAGATTATTGAAGTCAAAATGATCGGTCGGGCCTGGTTGACTAATAACGTTAATAAGGTTTAAATTGTTATTTTGTTATTCAGAAAGCGATTTTTATATTTTGTTTAAATATCACTATGTGATAAGTACATTATAATTTATGTTTAAGTTGAAAAAATTATCAGTTTACTATTAAAATATGAAAGAAAGGAATTAATATTTTATAATGAAACAACTCTTGCGACATTGTGTTATTTTGTTACCACTGACAAGGGATGATCCAGAACCCGAAAATTCAAAAAATTCTGAAAGCTTGTGAATATGTAGGGAATTTCCTCCTGATTACGACGCAATTTTTGTTTCCTGCCCAAATTCACTCGAAGTGGGTGAAATTAACCCCTAAAAATTCGGCTATTTTCCGATTTTGTGTTATACCTCGCGTACTGTAGGCGATGGAAAAAAAATTTCCCAGCAAAAGTTACTTCTTTTAATTAGATCTATCATTTGGTAAAATAATTATTTTACAGTTCACGAGTTATAACACAAAATCGGAAAATAACTGGATTTTCTGGGGTCAATTACACCCCCTTAGGATGAATTTGGGTAGCAAACAAAAATTGCGTTGTAATCAGGAGGAAATTCTCTATATATTCACGAAGTTTTAGAATTTTTCGAATTTCCGGGTTCGGGATCTTCCCTTGTGAAATAAGTTGCTGATAACATTTTCTTAACTGATTGTACCTATAGTCAACCTACCCCATACTGTAAGTCAACCAACCCCGATCATGGGGCTGGTTGACCAGCATGGAAGGTGTTAGAAAAACATTAAAATACCTTAATTGTTGTCACGTCGAGTGAACTTTAATAATTTAATCAGACAGCCAAATGTATGCCCTATCAAATATGCTAGCCGGTTTAAAGGGTCATTCTGGTTAGACGGTTTGAAAAAATCAATTTTCTTTTAACATTTTTCGAAAGTACATATCCTCAAGACTGTACTGTTAAATTTTCATTGAAAAATTTCAATTATTTTAGCTTCTACGTAGGCATTTTGTAGGGAGCACAGAGGCTCGGCCTCTACAGATGAAAACTTTGAACGCGTTTTTCTCGAAACGTCATTTCTTCACATGGCGCAGGTAAAATCTCAAAATCTATCGAACCAATTGCTTTATAAATTGAACTGCTTATTCTGCACACCTATGCCTCTGGCCGGGACTACAACCAAGTATTTCTGTCGAGTGTAACCTACTTTTAAAATCGAAAATAGCACAGAAAACACAGCCGAAATACATGGATTCTTGTATTTCGCCCGCCATTTTGTTAATTTTAAAGATAAATCATTTATCCTAGTTCGGGCCATAGCGACAGTCATACAAATAAAGAATCTGTTTGTATTTTTCGTTTCAGATAAGTCCAACTGCTGAAATCAGCTGCACAAGCGAGGCATGAATTTTTAAACACGTCATCAAAACCATTTTAAAAGCAATAATTTTACTACTTTTATATTTTTTATTTACTGTAGAAATGTAGTTTAATCAATAGAATAAGGTTTTATTCCATTACTGTAATTCCTGTCTTCGCAAGAAATTCCTGAAAATCGTTGAATTTATCTCCGCGCTAACCAGAATCACCCCTTAATGATCTTTCGTCCACATAATTTATTAAAACTCAAAAACTGCAAAACTGGCCTACCAGCCCCGGTCACCCCTACTGCCGAGTGGCACTAATGAATCGTAAACATTCAGGGATGGTAAAATCGAACCTGAGCGCGGAAGGTTCACAGACTTTTCAGACAGCAGACGCGAGTTCTGAATCCAGAATATCAGGGCCCGAGCGATCCCTTCGTGGAGTTACCCTTTATTTTCCCTTCCCCGGGATAGTCCTTCTTCCCGTGCCTCCGCGTTCATGCCCAGCCGTTCCTTATTCCTCACCTTTGCTCCTCGTCTCGCACCCTTCGCCCTTTTTCTCCTTCCCGAGCTTCACGCTTCCTTCCTCTTCCTTTTCCGCCTCTTATTCCGACTCGGTAGCCGAAAGTCGCTCCCAGGCGTCTCACTCGCGCCTCCATCCGTTTCCTTACACCCGCCGGCATTTTATTACCAGCTCCATTACCCCCGCGAACAGCCCCGCGCTTTTTCACCTTCGAAGATTCGCACGATTTCACTCGACCCCCGTGCTTGCCCCTCCGCGCGATATTTTACTGGCTGTTTACGGTGGAACATAATTATTACCTGTGTTCCCCCAGCAGTGTTTCACTTTTCTCAAGGGCCACGTGTACTCATTCCGTCGTGACTCTTTTCGCCACTAGGTTCTAACAGGATACTAGAATCTCTTAATGGTTATTAGTCCACTGTGAAGTCGTGAAAATTGTCATTTTTTTTAGGATTTATTTTTTAGTAAACAGAATGTCCGACGTAAATAATGTTTTGTCCATTTATTAATACACTTGTTGACAGTATAAAAAAAATCTATTTTAAATTTTGAACAGGTTTTTTTTAAATATACATATATTGCACTGATGCGAGCGCCTTGAGGAAGCGATGCAGTGCTGGTGCAGGTGATTCCGGGAGAACGACGCATTTGAAACAAATAATTCAAAGCCTGTTGTAATCATCGTGAGTGTGGTTATCGCCGGAAACAGGATTATTTTCACTGATAAAAAATTAACAAAGTGGCGGCGGTTTGAAGTTTAAGTGTCGAAATGCGGTGAATTTAAAAAAGTATGAAATGGTTAATTAAAAAAGGTTTCCGTGGTCCCGGCCATAGCCACTGATGTGCTGAATAGCGTGTAAAAATTTCAGGCTGACTGGTCAAATAGTTTTTTTGCAATTACCTGCACCCGTGGAAAAATGTTGTTTCGGGATAATCGCGTTTAAAGTTTTTAAACAAATTAAAAAAAGTTCTATTAAATTTTCTTTGTGTAATATTAGAGTAGCTTAATAAATACCAATAAGATATACTGCATTATATGTTGTATCTACGGAGAAAGAAATCTTTCAAAATAGCTTAATTTTTCAAACCGCCACAGTGGACTCACCCCTTAAAGGGATAATCGTACGACATTCTCGCTTCTATGTTCGCCTTCTATGTGGTATATGTTTCTATGAACTCCTTTCGTTAATTTGAATGAATTTGCTTTATTAGAAAATAACATTTATTACAAGCTTTTATTTAGCTTCACTTGTCACGTCGTTAGATACCTAGTTTGTTAGGGTGAAATATTGTAACTTATTTTGATCCACTTCCACATATCCGATCGACTCGAAACTTTGCACACATACGTAGTTCCGATGACAATACAATATTTTAACTAAAAAGCATGCAATAATTTATAGTAAAAAAATTGTTTTAAAAGCAAGCTTTTACAGAATTTAATGTAGATAATAAATCTTCCACGGCAGTCATTTAAGCCAGTATCAAAATTATTTTTTCCGTTTTGGTACATTTTAATAAAAGCTTGTTTTTGAAAATAATTTTTTACTATAAATTATTTGTATCATTCAACGGAATGGTATATATGTTATTAAGAATTTATGATGCAGGTTTCTCCGAATTTTTTCAAATTGAAAATTAAACCACATTCTAGTTTTAAGATATCATTTATCGTTTTCTAGGAGTCTCAAAAAGTGTGAATTTCGTAAATAGTGTGTAAAAGTTAACAATTTCCACAAAAATAAATTCAATACGAATAAATTACTGTCAAGCAAAACAATACTTGAAGATCCTTTTCGAAATTTTTTTAATAAAATTCACTATTCAGGGTTCTATTTCATAACGCTTATCGCACAAATATCAAAAGTTCTTTAATTTTAAAAATCTGTATATCTAGGTCGTACAAAAATTCCATCTGCATTATTCGCCCTCGTAGTGCATCTACTTTTCCTTGCTCGTCGTGTATGGAATCCGTACAATATATGGTTGATGTTATACGACCTCGGTTGAAGTTGATTTGAAATGGGAGTAGTTTCGTCGAAAATTACGCCCTCATTTGAGACTGCCACTAACAGGGCTACCCTCCATCTAGCTTTAATTCGCGATTTATTTTACTCTGGTAATTACTGCGCCCGTGCTCAAATACACACGAGAAGAAATGCCTCGGCTTTTTTTTTGTTCGCGTAAAAATTTATACCACGAATGTTTGGAAAGCTGCTTTCCTTCGGCTTCACACAGCTCACATTTTCTATTATAAATTTGTTTACCCCCGAGGGTGTACATTTAAATCGCTCCGTAGAAAATCCACGGGCTCCATTGAAATTCCCAAATCATTGAAGCAACATTGCGATTACAGTCAGCTTTGCAAATAATTTTGTAATCCACCTTAGCATTTCCGAAAGCGTAATTCGAAATCCATTTCGCATTACCGACGCAAAACAAGCCATGAACAGATTCGCGAAGCCAGGATGAAACGGAGCAGATTTCGAATTCACCGAAGAAAATCGAGAGTGATATTTGGGGTTTTGAAATTTCCGTGGGAGCAACGCGGTGTAAAGGCCTGGTTTCGTCCGAATCAACCGGGGAAAAGCCCCTTTTATCGACGACAGAGCCAAGTGCAAACCCCCGACTAACCTATGCTCCGGAAAGCCCTTTGAGCTGAGGACGCTCCGGCTTGGATATCGCGATTCGCCTGCTTCTATTTGCGAGTACCGATAAAATATCGTAAGCGTAATGGCGGCCAGAATGCAGGGCAGTAAATGAGGGCCGTGTGCAGCTGAAAGCGATGCTCCAACACGGTTTTAAAATCCACTAAGCCCCCAGGAGAGCTTTAATGCCCCGGCTACAAAGCGATTGACCCAGCCTCAACACCTGATGTAACTGGCAAAAAGCTGACGCCGAGGAGCATCCTGCTTTCCTTGATACTCGAGATATGCAGGCGAACCACGCGTCCACTTCGTCGAACCTTCAATATATTTCCATTGAAACAGCTTTACAGAAAGGGGATTAAAAGGTTTTAAGTTTTAGAATCCCTTGCTTCCATGAAATTCGAATGAGTCACTTCAGAATATATTTAGTAAAATTTTCAATCTCTCCACAAAAGTCTCTAGTATTCCTAAAAGCTCGTTTCACTGGAAACCAAATGTGAAAAATAAAAATTTGTATTTTTCTATTATTGCGAACACGGAAGTGTTAGGAATTAATAGAAAAATACAAATTTTTATTCTCCACGTTTAGTTTTTTTTTTTATACTGTATTAAGTCGGTAAAGAAATGTGTTGTCGATGCACTCTTATCGATGCAAACTCGAAATCGCGGAGGTCGCAACGATGGGGAGGCAAAATTGTTACTTAAAAGTGATCGAATATTCTTCGCCCGTCCAATCGCGCCGATTACAGTGGCTTACCAATAATTTGAGGCTGTCGAGTTTAGTGGCTCCCCCCGTAGAGGTTCCTGAGGCCGACGTCGAAATGGCCAACGATATGCTGGGAACCGACGAATAATTTGACGATTTGCGTGATCGTGCAGAAACCAGCGGGGCCTGGAGGATACGAATAATGCGGGGCCACCGACATTACAGCCGATATGAGATTGTTGAATGGGAGCCAAGAATGGTAATTCTCGGGCGGGGCGCTAAGGGAAAGATTATTTTCTGCTATCGCTCGCTACGATTAAGATAATAGCGCCGCGGCTAGGCTCCCTTGTAGACTGCGTGCGATTCGATTGAATTATTCCGCGATGGCATATTTTTCAAGCTAACAGTTCCTATCCACGTGGAGCGGTTACCCATACAGCACACTTGGTTGCTGAAACGTTGCAGAAACGTTGCTGAAAAGTTGCAGTTACGTTGCGGTGCAATGTTGCACAGGGGCGGACATAGGAAGATTTCTGCAACATTTCAGCAATGTCGCGGTGCAATATTATCCTGCAACGTTTCTGAGATTTTACTGCAACGTTTCTGCAACGTTTCTGAGATTTTACAGCAACTTTTCTGCAACGTTTCTGCAACTTTTCAGCAACTTTTCTGCAACGTTTCTGCAACTTTTCAGCAACTTTTCTGCAACGTTTCTGAGATTTTACAGCAACTTTTCTGCAACGTTTCTGCAATGTTTCTGAGATTTTACAGCAACTTTTCTGCAACTTTTCTGAGATTTTACAGCAACTTTTCTGCAACTTTTCTGAGATTTTACAACAAAGGTCCCGCAATAAGCAGGGCTCAAAAACTGTTATAAAATCGATTTAGTATATAGATTTAGTATAATATCGTAGTATACCCACTATACAGTGTATATTAGGTTACGCTTTGTGTAACATAATATAATTTATGATAATTTAGTGCAATAAGTAGCAGACGATGTAGACTCAATTGTTGTATGCTTTATGTAACCTATGGGACTATTCCCGTTAATAATAATAATAATAATAATAATAATAATAATAATAATAGTATTGGCTCTGGTGGATCTTCCCAAGCCGGCGGCGTGGTGAAGATCCAGGCGTTGTGTGACGTACCTCACGTGCGACACGACAGGTTGCAAAGCCAAAGCACGTAAGAAAGCACACGCGTAAATAGTTAGAGCGTGATTAGTTATTAATTGCTTTAAGTAGTAAAAATGGTTAGAACTTGTGTGTTTTGTGGCGCAGGAGACCTGAGTGAATTGGGTGAAGGTTTGAAAATATCACGGGTAAGTAGAACCCATGTATATGCTACTTGTAGGTTATGTCGAACTTCTTAAAAATAAATATTTTCGTTTATTTCGTATAGATTTCCGTTGAAGAATGAAAACTATCTGCATCGTTGGTTACAGAACATGGGTCTGGGCCTGAATTTCGTACATTCAAAGAAATTTTCTCTCTGCAAGCATTCCTACTGTATTTGGACAATATAAATGTTCTTGTGTTTTCTGTCACGATATATATGAACAGGATAAAAACAGATTGTTTCGCAAGTAATATATATGAATTATTCAAATTAAGGAGCTTATTTTTAAGTTAAAGTAACTAATATAAAACATTTGATGCCTATTAACCAACTGCAATTTTCTAATTATTTAAAATACATATATTTCTTTGCTTTCTGTGCTACAAGCTTTTACTTTTCACACAGTTTCCTTGTAAACATGCATGTACTGTACAACTTTCATTTCACTTTCCGTTCAATTATTTAAAGTAACGGTGATTGTCATTTTTCCATTGCGTCGCTTCAATGCAGCCTGCGATTGGCGTTACATGAATGTTGTTTTTAATGAAGCCATTTTTCATGACTGAAATAATTTATTGATGACCTTTTATAGATTCATTTACTGAAGAGAAGCTGTGGAAGCTGCTGATATTAAATAAATTAATAGAGGATTCTGTGGCAGAGAAATATACAAAAAGAATCATTCATATATTCAAACATATAATAAAATGAGTAAGTAAATTTATTATTTATCTCATTTCAGCACTTAAAGTTGTAAAATTGTAAAATAAATGCATGTATTATTCCAGGTTCATTACACGCTGCATGCAGTACATTTTAAGTAAAGAGAGCGGAAGAGCCTGGAACTCCACATACGCGGGTTTGAGAAGATCCACCAGAGCCATAACTATTATTATTTTTATTGTTTTTATTATTGTTCTTGTTGTTGTCGGCTTGTATAGAAAAAATATATGAATATTTAATTGTCAATATTTATTGTGATTTAATCAATTTCCCTTACATTTTTTATCCTTCCTGTAAAATCTCAGAAACGTTGCAGAAAAGTTGCTGAAAAGTTGCAGAAACGTTGCAGAAAAGTTGCTGTAAAATCTCAGAAACGTTGTAGAAAAGTTGCTGAAAAGTTGCAGAAACGTTGCAGAAAAGTTGCTGAAACGTTGCAGAAACGTTGCACACGGGCGGACATAGGAACATTTCTGCAACATCTCAGAAATATTACCTGCAAGGTAACTGCAACGTTTCTGCAACGTTTCTGCAACTTTTCAGCAACGTAATTTGCTGTAGGGGTAGTGGGATCTTAAAAAATGGCCCCTTTACTTGTCAGCAATAATTACAAATGCGAGTCGAGTTGAATGGAGCGGTGGAAGAATATCGCAAATATTTTTGCCCGATTCTGTTTAGAAAGCTTCAATGAGAATCGAAGGACAGTGGTAAATAATTGAGCCAGCTTCATTACTTTATTCCACTTTCAATTTCCAATGCCGTAACTGTGGAACAAGTATTTTTTATTCATTTCTCTGCGTTTAATTTTCTAGAATTTTTTGATAATTTATGCAGTGGAGTAGACGATTACAACGTTGGATAATCATCCCCGAGTGTTCATACTTCGCGAAGACACATTTCAAACGGCTGAGTAAAATGGGACACCGCCTAGGTCCCAGTCAGCAGAACTCGCTGGTAATTGCTTCTTCCATTTTTCATTCAAAATCCTGACATAGCGAGAACGCCTCCTCTCATGGTGGATTTCGATAGATTCAGTCCTTCAGGTCCTGCGAGTCGTTCCCGCTGCTCTTGGACACACAACTTTGCATAAAGCTTTGAGGAGAAGTTAGAAGGTGAGGACGAGACGGAAAGGAAATCGAAGAAGCCGAACGACTGGGGATCTTAAAGCCTCGCCTTACTAAGTCAGCCTTTTCAAACGACTTGGTTTAAGCTCTTTTCCCTTGACAAAGGAAATATTGCGATTATGTTTTCCTCTTTTGCATCGCCCTCTCCTCTTTTCCACCCCCTATTATTATTCCTCAGCGAATTGAGCAGCGTTTGGCGAGTGCTTCGGTGGGCAGATACAACCATTAAGCATCGATATTTGCTGGATTGATCGAAGTTGGGCGAAATTTGATAAAACAATTGTTCGATAATCAGGATTTTTGATTAACCTACATTCATGGTTAATGGGCAGCGGGGCCGACGAACGTCAACAGCGTCGTTAAATATGATTAAGTTGTAAATGATGAATTAGTGAATAACCGCAGCTTTGGTCGTGATATTTATTGAATAAGCGTTAACACCCACATGTATTTTGCACATTACTCTCCGTGATTGAATTTTGTATTCACTCCGGAATTAAATAATTTTGTATATAAGCTAACGTCATTTCCCCCCCGAATATTTGTTAAATTTGCTACCAAGGGAAGTTGGGCATCTGAGGATTCAGAAAATTATGCAACCAATGCAAAAATAATCGTAGAATTTAGGATTGTTGGTGGGGGTAACTTGAAAAGTATGGATTTTTAGAGAATTATTTCTACGCAGTTTTGTAGATATAAAGAAAAGAGGCAACTTTTGTTTAAACTTCTTCTCGATATCTCTCACTGTTCTCGAGATATTCCTCGAAGAAGAAAATTCTGCATTTCTTTCAAGGGGTGATTTCACCAACAAAAAATAGATTTGTCTTGGACCTGGACTTATTAGACTTTTACAAGTACCTTGTTGATAAATTGTTTCTAAGATACTCCACCTTATTTTGCTATAAATGTAATATTCAAAACGTTACCATTTATTACATTATTTAGTGTATAGTGGTAGCTCTCTACCAAAGAGCTTTCTAGCAGACCCTGTTCCCTTAAGGGTGTCTTCTAGTGTAACGAGTCCAAAAAATCGAATTTTTCTTTTCTCAATTTTCTACAAGTATCTGTTATGGAAAATATGTGTGCAAAAGGATTTTGTCCAATTCAGAATTGGCTGGCTGATGGTGTGTAAAAGTTTTACTGTGTAAACTGTATACAAATCTTTAAACACGTTTTTCTTGCAACCATGTTTTTCGAACTGGTGTCCACGATATCTCAAGATTGACTTGACCAATTAAGGTCAACTTCTGCATACATCTTCAGCACACGTCTGGCTATCGCCCTTAATGCAATTGTGTGAAAATATTTTATTTTTTTCATTCCGACAGCCCCAAAATGTCGAAAAAATGTGTGAAAATCGAAACTCAATCTTCAAAGTGCCGTCATATTTTAAATTTTCAATATTTTTCAATATCTTTCTTTCGTTCTGGTACCGGCTATAGCCAAGGACATGCAAATAAGGAATCCTTTTGAATTTTTTCTTTCAAATGACCAGAAACCGTCCAATAGTGGACACCGTATGGGCACCGCTTTTTTCAAAAGCAACTACAAAGTGGTCCACTTGAGTTAATTTTAATCTTTTCGTGCTAAAAAAAATTGAAAAATGTAATCGAAATATAGATAAGTATGTAGAAATAAACCGGGTTGCAATAACTTTTACAAGCTCCTCATAAAAAATTCCGAAAAAACGCGAAGAAAATGCTTCGTTGCACTAGAAGACCTCCTTAAGTTCTAAATTCCATATAACCATATGGCCATAGAATCACGTCAGACTGAATCTCCACTTTATATCATATTTTGAAACAAAACAGCCTCCTTTCATAATTCATTGTTATTTCCCCTTTTTCCATCAAACTCTCGGATGCCTCTGAAACTTCAGCGGAACAGTCTTCCATTCCTCCATCGCTAAATTATGCTGAGAAAGCGTAGGTTGCAAGTATAATTTTCGATTATATTTAAATCGAACAATGAATATCACTATAATCACTTTTGTCCCAGTAATCAATTATTAGGCGAGAGCAAATTAATCATTTAACAACCGAATATCTCGGGTCAAGGTCAGACCTAGGTCTTATTTTTCAGACAACAGAAATTGGAATTTCCCTCGGACAATTAATCCCGGAAAAATAATTAAACCATAGGAGAGGAAAGGTTAAACGAAGCACGAAATTTAATGAGTTAGCCCACTACGCTTTTCGCTATTTGCGAATATCCGTTCGGCACCGTAGATTTACGACAGGAGACGGTGGAAGAAAGTGAGGATCGGTAAACGGCAGGGAAAAAGGAGCACAGCGAGCATGAAATACCTCGAGGAATTCGTTGAAAGGCACAAATGGAAACCTCGGCCTGATACGGTGGAAAGTAACGACATTCTGCCGAGATGTGCCTCGACAATGCGCCTCGATACAATCTATACCGTGTATACGTTCGATAACGGCGATAAAAGTCGAGCAGCAGCTCAAGAATATGGCGCGCGGCATGCAGTCCGACCTCAAATCGCTTGAATGTGCCGACATGTGTCAGAGCGATAGCATTAAAACAAAACTACCATATTCGTTTAGGCGTGCCGAAGTGACACGAGGTAGAAACCGTCGGCGCGGAAAGAAGGATCTTTTCCTACTCTTTGCTGTTTCTCCACCGAAATGTGGTCCACACGAAACTGAAACTTAATGTCACCCTTGGTAGGGTGTGTCAATTTTTTCAATGTTTTAATTTTAACAACGACTAGTGGAAAAACGGTACAATTTCAGGTTTAAGATTAAACGCTACCTTTAAATTTTGTGTAATACATTATTTACCTAGTTGGAATTTCATTTGAAATTATAGAAAAATACGAAAATTACTAAAATTATTAAAAAAAAAAGTTAATAAACGAGCTTATGAATCGCAACAAAAGCAAACAAGATATCGCTTCTTTGGTGGACTTTGTTAAATAGCATTAAATTTACTACATAGATGACGTATGGCTAGATCTGTTGCTAAACCCCTACAGCACACTTTGTTGCAGGAACGTTGCACACACGTTGCAGTACATTACAATGTTGCCGTTTGGTTGCAGGTTGCATTGCAATATTCCTGCAACATTGTGGAAACATTACCGTAAAATATTGCGCTCGCAACGTATGAGCAATATTTCGGCAATATTGCGCACACATTGCCGTGCAATATTGCATGGCCACGTTTGTGCAATATTGCCGAAATATTGCACACCCATTGCCGTGCAATATTGCGCTCGCAACGTATGAGCAAGATTTCGGCAATTCATTCATGTCGTCGCCCCCCTCGGAGACACGTCCGATATATATGATTAAATAAAATACCGTTATTTTTTTTTGTAAAATCTCAGAAATGTTGCACGGACATTGCTGTAAAATCTCAGAAATGTTGCGCGAACATTGCTGTAAAAACTCAGAAATGTTGCAGCAATATATCCTGCAATGTTGCACAGGGCGGACATAGCAATTTACTTGCAACTTTTCGGCAATATTCCGTGCAATGTTTCAGATATCAAACCGCAACGTAACTGAGACATTTCGGCAACCAATGTGCTGTAGGGGAAGTTACATAAATTTTCATTTTGTAATAAATACAAATTTCCACACATTTTCACGTGAATGTAATAAATACTAATTTTCACATATTTTTATTCTCATTTTCATGCTTTTATGTAAGCAAGACTCGCTTTAAGCATTATATGAATATGTAATTTGTAGTTAAATCTTACTTAATTTTCACTTTTTTCAACTGTGATTTGAAGTAGCTAAACCTCACTCAAATCAATTTCTGAAGATAGTTTCAGATTCAGGATTAAAAACAGCATTACTTTGTCACTAGTCGTTTTAAAATTTTCAAAAATTTTAAATTTACCCACAAAATGGACACACCCTAACCCTTAGTCGCAAGGGCGTGGAATATTACCAAAACTGGCAATATTTCTTTTAAATCCTTGAAACTTTTTTATTTTCTTAAAATTTTGAATTTTATTCTTGTAGATCGCGAAAATACCTCACAACTAGTTGCAATTCATTCCCCCCCCCCCCCCCCCCCCCCCCGAAGAAATTTTCGCACTCTCCGATCGAAGGTTACTCATCTCACAAGATTTTCGAAAAAGACGAGAGAATTACTGGTACTCAATTTTTAGAAAAATTCTTGGGGACGATCTATTTAGTAAATTTAGTTTCTAGGGGAAAGTTTTTGTTTAAATAAAATTTCGAATAACGAGTGAATGATAAGAAATTAAATTGACTCGTGGAAATTTCATTTAAATAACAATTTCGCGTAGTGAAACCACCGAAGTAGTTTTATATCGTTAGGGGAGAGACTTTATTAATAATAAATTAAGGGTAGAAACTGTATTACTCAGGTAAACTATTTTCCAAGCCCGAAACCGTGAAAATGAATTCAGCTCGAATGTAGAATCTCCACGTTCACCCTCTCGACCTTCCCCGAATCGCGTTTGAATCCGGCAGACTGAACATTTCGAGCAGACGTCCAAAGCATTTTTGCTCCATACGTTTGAAATTATGTAGAATATCCGAGACGATGGATTATCGAGAGAATCGGCGGGAATCAAAGGCGGCGCCAATTAGTCTCTTCGGGAGGAAGACCCCATTCATATGAATCGGTAGGGTTAAGCCACAAAACCACGATCAGTGACCCGCGGCTATATCTGCCGTTAAGGGTGCTCCGATAGACTGCGACTGAAGTTCATGCATTCTAGAGTCTGGAGCGTGCTTCACAATATATAATTACAATGTAATTAATATCTTTATTATCATCAAAGGCGGGACCTGCATGGCCGATGGGATTCCAAGCAAAAGGAACCCCCTGGCTGGCCTGCGCGAATTATAGGAGCACTTATTCGATAACAGCGGAATCCCTGATAATTGCACGGACAATTTACTCCCCTCCCGGTGCGCGCCGCCCGGGAAATTTGTCAAAAGATAATGCGCCCCGCGGAATAGTCGGTTTTTAAGTATTTCCCGAATATATTTCGCGACTACGATCTCGTAATTTCGCTATGACTTTTTCGCCCGCTGCTCGATTCCGATAACTGGTAACCAGTATATCTTGCCGCAGAGCGGGGCGCGGTACACGGCCGTAAAATCTGAAAACTGTCCTGCTAAAATGTTTGCGCAAGCATTATGCGCCGTACCACCCCGCGCGTTCCCACTCTGTTACGCTCCGGCATCCATAATCGTGCCAGGCATTTAGAATTTTATCGCGAAACTGGGATTCGAAATTGCGGCGAGAAAAAGTCCATTGTACCTTTGCCGCGGAATTGCGGGCGCAACGCGATCGAACAATTTCGGATGAACGCGGAATTACGAACGGAAACGTCCGGATTGGGGACAGGGGCGGATTTGGGTGGGGGCTAAGTAAAATTTTTGGGGCGGGAAAAATTGGAAGTGGCTTGCGACGACTTTAAAATTAATTCCCTTTTTTTTTCAATTAAGAGAATCGGCAATGCTTGTGTGAGTTACCGTATTGAATTGATTTTGAAATTGTCTCCGACTGTTTTAAATTAAAATATTGGGGAATATTTTGCGGGAAGGGCGCACGGTGGGGAAAAAATCGGCGCTTCAGCGGCCAAAAATTTATGACTTTTGAACGGATGAAGGTAAAGTAAGAATTCTTTTTTCTTTAATGAAGTTGAAATTTTTTTTAAACATGGTGATACTTTAAATATTAATTTTCAACGATGGACATAAATTCTACAATGTTCGAACCTTATCACAAAACTTTTGCGACTTAATTTAACCGATAGTTTTTAAACAGCAGCTATTTCGAAAAATAGGTGTGACAACCGAGGGTTACTTAATTACATTAACTAATACGATAGTGTTATTTGCATTATTACTATTTAAAATTCGAAAATATCCCTAATCCCTTCTGGCCCCTCTTCTTCAATATCCTCCTCTTTTCGTAAATGTTGATAGAAAAATAGTTGGTCCATTCTATCCTAAAACACTCAGAGTTTATTAATTAAAAAAAAAAAGAATACCAAAAATTTCAAAATATCAAGACAAAGAGTTAATCAACATCTCTTCTGTATTATGTTACTTTCACCGGATCCTTTAATATCATCTGTAAAGCTGCAACAAACGGGGAAGGATATTCAAAAAGAGTGGCCGGAGGAGATATTTTTGAATTTTACATAGTAACAATGCAAGCAACGTTATCGTATTAGTTAATGTAATTAAGTATTACTTAAAAAAAAAATAGAATTCTTACTTTATCTTCATCCGTTCAAAAGTTATAGATTTTTGGCCGCTGAAGCACCGACTTTATCCCACCGCGGGGGTGGCAGACGCTTGTTAGCCTAGGGGCGCAAAATTTCAAAATCCGCCCCTGATTGGGGAAAAAGTATTTAATAGTACGTTTTATACGGATGTTAATGAGCGCCTCAGTTCCAAGTTCAGGTGGATTCGATTAAAGCACTGAAGCACCCTGTTGGAAGGAACAGGCGTGTCTTTAAACCTGCAAACTTGCGTTCGATGTAACACCTTCGTTAATCCCGCTTCGAACATGAAGCCATTAGAACGCAAATTGTTAGTGTCATCGCGTGGCCCATTTTGAGACGTTTACCACAACTTGCATGAAACTTTGATGCAAAGGTGGCGTAAAGCAGCTATTAAGCTATTATCCAATTCTGAAATGGCCCCGGCTCCAACTTTCTTGCGAGGATCCTGCACTCAGTGCTGTATCGCTAAATACTCAAAACAGAAGTTTGGACGGGACGGTTAATTTGTATAGAAGCTATCGTTCCAGAAACATTTCTTTGATAAGATTATTATTTAAAATAAGAAGCCAATCAACGATTAACTTTCTAAAAATCAGCGAATAGCACACACACAGTTGGGGGGAAAAGTGTTGGGACACCCTTTAAAGCAGAATAACTTTTTTAAAATTGGTCCAAAGATTTGAGTTTTTTTAAGAAGCTAGTTAGGGTTAGTTTACTAGTTGGCGTGTTTTGATGTTTTGAAAGAGAATTGTAATTGGTCGGAATAGAGAAGAAAATAGTGAAGGGGCCGTTTTCAACTTTTTTATCTGATTGTGGGCATGTAATGAAAATTTAAATTTGGGATTTTTTTTAAAGAGAAACCCTCAAATTCTATTAATTGAAAACTTTATGCCTATATTTGTGCATGTTTAGGCAACATTTTAAAAAAATTTAATTAAAAAGAAACGGTACCTAAAATTTTAAACGCGTTTTTCTCAAAACGATGTTTTTCGAATTGGTTAGTATGATATTTCAAAAACCAATCACCCGATTTACTTCAAACTTGGCATATATCTTCAGTAGATGTCCCATTCTTTCTGGTACGAAAACTAAGTCGGTTTTTGCAAAATTAGACTTTTGCGACTTAAAAAACTAGCGAATTTTTTGCAGAAATCGATGTCTGTTTTAGGCGCCGCCATTTTTTTTAATTTTCAGTACTTCTCATTTAATCTACTTCCACGCTCATACAGATTACACAAATTTTTAAATTTTCTATTTCAGACAACTACAACAGCTGATTTTATGCAAACAATGCGCATATGATTTTGGAAAGGCGCTCTATTAGAAGCACTATAACTCCGGATATAACCACTATTTTTGCATACAATTTTTTTTTCATATTCTCTAAAGATTGACAAATGAAGCCACAAAGCTGTAAATAAATATATTTAATGGTTTTGTTTTAAAAAATTCCTAAAGTTCGCATCATTTTTCGCCAGTCAAGGTAGGGAGACCCATCAGTAAATTGTACAAATCTACACGCTACATTACAATTTATATAAATTAATGTGATATACTCAGAATGAGCAATGGTGAAACAAATTCAGTCAACAGAATTACTATTAATTATTTTGCATCAAAGAACGATATGCACAGCAATGGAAAACTCATTGCGAGCTTAATTGTTGACGCTATTTAAAGTCAACGGTACATTGTAATTTCTAATTTCCGATGAAACCACAAGAAGAAATACATACAAAATCAGGAACAACATATCTCCAAACAAACCGTCATCCTCCCCAAGGGGGAAGATTTGTAAAGCACACAAGCACTCAAGGTACTCAGATTAATGCAGGTGCAGCAATTCTCGAAGTGGCTCTCGATACCAAAAACCTCCCAGTGCCTCCCTACAAGCGTTATTCATGGAAAATCCGCTGCTCGTTCCTGGTCCCCTCGTAAACTATGCAAGCTGAATATCGAAAGTGCATCTGGAATATTTAAATACCCCTCGGCCGTTCTGAAATTGTATTCCGTTTCCTGCGCGCCGCTCTCCGGGCGCGGCTCCTTTCCCCCCGTGCTTTTAATTTCCACGAGAGGAAATAAATCAGTTAGCTGAAACGAACGCGGCGAAAGGGGCATAATGGCGCATTAAAATCAGTTCGCCTCTTTTTATTCAACGCCCCCCCCGCGTTGCCTCGCGTCTTCGCAGCTTCTCGGGCGGGGGTGTGCGCGAGCTTTAAGGCACGAAATCGATTTCTCGGCGGCTCTTGTGGGAACCCGTTGAATATACATGTTCGCCGCCCACCAGCCGATCGACCTCATCCGCATTCTAATCAGCTCTTACTTCACACGGCCAGAAACAGCTTGCTGAACTTTAACTCGTTATCCCGGTCGACCGCGGGAACGCCGCGGCTGGTTTGGCAGCGACCACCGTTCCAGCCGAACCCGGGCGCGAATGTTTTTGATGCCGGGGGGGGGGGGGGGCTAGTTACGAAAAAATATCTGCCATCCGCCGTCTCCTCGGGGCATTTGCATAAACAGGGGCCGAGGGGGGCGGGAAAAATGAGACGCGTCGCGCTGCCCCCTGTCGTTCCGAGGGGCGTACCTTCTTTCGTGTCAATGGAGCGGGATATTTATATGAGAATGAAATCGTGATCGACGTTATTGGCACTGTGCTCCGCGGAGGGAAAGACGCCGACGAGGAAGGGAGCAACGGTGGAACACTGAACGGACATCACAAAGGCACCGTTGGGTGCAACTCACCTTTTCCCGTTTAAATTAAAAAGTGTCGTTCGTTCGTTTAATAAATCCGTCGGAGAGTCGAGGGGGTTAGGATTCAGGGGTCGCTTGACTACTTTCACGTTTATTTCTTAAGTGATAGTGGATTAGAGGAAGTGGGTGCGCGTAGTCCAGTGAAATTAGGATCTGTTATGGGAAAAATTCCCAGGGGGGTGAATTTTTACAGAGGGGCAATGGTAAAAGAACAGTTTTTGCGCGAATATCTCGTTATTTATCAGTTGTATGGCAAAATAGTTAGGATGAAATTTGTAGCTTAGAAAATTCTCTACGAAAAAGGTTTTATGTGTCTTTTTCGTAGGAGTAACCGTTTTCGTGTATGATGGGTTACAAAGTTTCAACCCTTAAGTATACTGTGGACAAGGGAAGATCCTGAACCTGGAAATTCAAAGAATTGTGGAATTCTGGGATTGCGTAGGGGGTGTACATGTCCTCCTGAGTACAAGGCTATTTTGTTTGCTGCCCAAATTCACTCTAAGAGGGTGAAATTGACCCTTGAGAATTTTCCGATTTTGTGTTATTACTTGCGAACTGTAAGAGATAGAAAAAAATTTATCAGGAAAAGGTTACTTCTTTTAATTAGGACTATTATTTGGTGACTTGCAGTTCTTACAGTTCGCGAGCCATAATAGATCATCGGAAAATAGCCGGATTTACAGGGGTCAATTTCACCCCCTTACTTTGTAAGCCGTCATACATGAAAACGGTTACTCTTACGAAAAAAACTCATACAACCTTTTTTGTAGAGAATTTGCTAACCTATAAATTTTGTAATAACTATTTTGTCATAAAACTGATAGATAAAGAGATATTCGCGAAAAACTGTTATTTTTTCCCTTTGACTTTTGACATATTGTTTAAAACGACAAAATGAAGGCCCATACAAAAGTGTAGCTTGCTGGGAATGATTCCGCAGATTGGCCATATTTCCGTCTAATTTCACTGGACTATTGTAGCGGGTGCTGGGAAATGTTACACATTTTCTAGTGAACGAAAATTGTATACGTCAGACATTAGGTGATACGTACAAAAATTTGGCTGACACGTCAATAATTTACAGGTGATACCATTAATATCTGTATATTAATTTAAAATAATTATTAGATATTTTACTATAATTTTTACTATATTTTACTATACAACAATATGTATGTCAAGTTACGAGTTCATTCTTACCAAATTCTATATTAACTTTCAAACTTGTCTCAATAAAATTCAGCAATGATTAATCTTCTATTATCTTTTTCTCCTATTAAAAACTGCCCGGCACGTCAGCAATTGAATTTTTGACCCGCGCGAATAAAAAGCTTCGCCATCACTGGTATAGGCAGTATCAAAGGAACCACATTTTCTAAAGTTCTCCAAGCCACCTCGATTTTTTTTTAAGTAGAATTGCATATTTTAGTTTGCCTGTTCGTGAACGTCCCAGTGACATCATCCACTGCGACTCAGTGACATGGAAGGAAGCAGGGAACGTGATCCAGCAATAAATATGTCGTGAGAATTTAATTTCGCGTTACTGTCCAGTTTATCTCCGCCTGAAATTCGCTATTTTGTTCGGCAAGCTCGTGTAAAGACTGACAACTTCGTAATTCTGATTACCTTTTAACACATTTCGACTGGCTGAACGTTTAATAATTGCCGCCCGGCTAATTACAATTTAACCAGTGCTCGGGTAATTTGTCAAAGGGGTACTTTCATCCATCAGCGTTCCAAGCGTTTTAACGTTTACAGTTCGTCTCGAGGGCACTATATCTAGCCTCGTAATTGTTCGCAGCATCTGAGGTACTGTCTGCCGGCCTCTGCACAGTGGTTGTAAATATAATAACTTAACGTTGCCGGGACAACTTGCGCGTCACTTCGTAGTCGAGCGACTCGACTGGATCGATGCTTCTTTCGACGGGGACGCAGTGTAATATTTCTGCATATCGTCGTCGAACTTCGCCGTATCGGCTCATGCTCGAGTGACTATGTTACGGCGGGCAATGGACCCCGCTCGTTAATTCGACGGACTTTGACGAGACGGTATGAAATTAGAAGCAGCTTTGAGGGCTAAGAGTAATTTCGACCAGTTGGGTCTCTGCTGATGGAGCCTGATTCCCTTGGAATCTGAAACTATCCAGAATCAACTGCAACTGCGACGAGACGGCTAGGTCGAACTCCTCCAACTGCTGAAAGGGCAAGGAGACGGTGTCGTCAACGCGACGTATAAACAACGGAAATCCACTGCTGGGTGCTGATAAGATGGCAATCATTTCGAGAAACTTCTGTTCGATATTATGATATGTCGTAATTACTAGATTACTACTAGGGTGTATGCAAATTAATTATGTAGTTCGGTAGAGTTGGATATGTCGTTAGGTTAATGAACGCGAAGTCCCGTTGAATGGAGATATGGGCTAACGACATAGATATTTAATTGATTACATATTGTTATTGCCAATAATTTCGGGTTATATACCGTATATGGTACTTATCAGAATGTCACCACCATATCGCTTTGTGAATCTGTTATTATAGAGTTTTCCAACCTTCTTTGAGTCGCAACCCCCTTTTATAATATTCAAATAACCTGCGACCACCCCCCCCCCCCCATATAAGGTAAATTTAATAAGGTAAAGAAAACACATTAAAAATAGGTGTTTCAGAATATAATTCTAACTTAATAATATTTAATTATCTTATTACATATATTAAATATAATTAAAGATATTTAATATATTTAATATATTTAATAATATACTTAAATGTATTCAATATATTTAATAATATACTTAAATGTATTCAATATATTTAATAATATACTTAAATATATTTAATATATTAAATAATATACTTAAATATACTTAAAGATATTTAATATAATTAATCATCTTATTTAGTGTGATGCGAGCTTCTTCCTTTTTTCATTTATGAAAAATCAGTGTTACAGCATTAATAGATTATGACAATGTAACCATATTCAAATAAATAAGTGCTAAGAATCGTCATCTAAAAAGGGATCGAAAAAGTTCTGGAACTTTTTAATAGGTTCTATTTGTAACATGTACCGCGGAACTTTTTTAAAAATGTTCTCACATTATAAGTTCCCAAGAAGAACCGATAAAATAAAAGTTCTTGAAAATAAAAGTTCAAATTGGAATGGAACTTATAAAATATGAAAATAAAAATTTCTCTACAACAGGAACAAATATTTTGTTCACCAATATTAAAAAAGTTCTCAATCGTTGTAACAAATACTGAATACTATTCAATGGATAGTACTACAACAATATTAAATAATTCTTACAGTCAAATTCATATTCTGAATATGTTATTTATTTTTAATACTTACCTACGTAGATATTTTAGAATCTGTATAATAAATAGTCTTATGAAAACTTTTTTTAATAAATGTTCTAATGTAACTTGTTTCCATGGAACTTTTATTATATAGGTTCTAAAATATCTGTTCCATGAGAACACTTTTTAAAAAAGTTCCAAAAGGTAACATTTTTGTCAATAAAAATTCCTCAGGAACAGATATTTTCTTAAACGAAATATATAAGTTCTAACAGAATTTTTTAAAAAATAAGAGTTCCAGAACTTTTTCGACCCCTGCTAAAAATAGCCGCGGCCACGCAGAAAACACTTTGCGACTTACAGGTTGGGAACCACTGATCTGTTATTTATATCTAACAAGGGAACATATATCGAAGTGACAATCGCCGATTTTGATGCGACTTTTGAAGAAAGTATTTATTACAAAAGTATTTGACACGTATTTTCTTTATCAGCCGACATTCGCGTTGAAGTGGTGAAAACAGCCCTCAAACTCCAGGGCGAGAAACGCATTTTGTCGAATATCTTGGAAACCACTAGAGCCAGGAAAACTGTGTAAAAGGCAAAATTCTGTAATTTCTAGTAAGTAATGCAACTGCGCAGACAGATTCCAAAAACTTCCGTTTGTTTAAATAATCCAATAGAAAAATATAATTTTTTGTTAATTTTCGTTGAGTTATTAGCAATCTGACTTCCAAGTATCGAATAGCTCACACTAATCGTGTAAAATCATTCACCCCCTGAAATTCATGTCACGTCTCGAATTCCTCACGACAATGTTCACCGTGTCACAATCCAAAAAGTTCGGGATTACTATTTCACAGAATTATGGAAGTCGCACGAAGATGTTTGGCTGTCGCGAGCAACGCAGCTTCCACACAGACGATTATCACTTACGTTAGACTCAGCGAGCAGCTCATCTCGTGCCGCCTTATTGCGGCAATTATGCGTCTTATAAAAGTAGGAATGTCTGTTGCCGCGGAAGAATGGTAAGCCCGAGAAAAGTCACGTGCGCAATCGAGCTGAAGAAGATGTCACTGATTGCGAGACAGAAACGGAGCAGGAAGGAAGCTAACGAGGATCAGAGACGGCGGGAGGGTGGCCTTATGGACTGTTATAAAGCAGTTATAAACTCGCACCTTCGTGATAATGGACAGAGGAATGCATGATATTAGAGCTCGCCAGTTATATTCGTCAAACCTGTATAACGAGCAATAAACGGCGCGTGCATTACATTTTCCACCGAACGCTGACAGAATCATTATAAAACGAAATGCAAGGGTAGTAAACCGATGTGAAATGTAATATAAAGTTCAGAAATTACATTCAGATTACTAGTAGCTGTAACACCACGCGCAACTCACCCCATCGCGAAGGGCGCAATTTTCATTCAGCTTCTGTAAAGAAGGAAGTCTTTATTTACTTCAACAGACCCTTTTACGTTACCCGATTTGGAAAAAGTCCACTCGAAGGAAAGAGGACGTGTATTAGGAGACGGTGTTCCCCGAAAAGCCCAGAATAATGAAATTTTAATCGAATGAATCGACCGCGTAAATGATGAAGCATGCCGAGGCGAAGAAGTCGGCCAGGGGGTAGGAGCGGGTGGGTGTAGAAATTTAATGCAGCCACTACGCATTTCTGGATACGCTTTCGAAAAGTAGTTTGCGATATCGTAAATCACTAACTCCCCCGCACCCACACACGTGCGAGCAGTGTAATGCATTCGCGTGCGCACCGCTGGGGTAGTCTGGTAATGCATTCAGAGAGATGTAACGTATCGATGTCGAATCTTCCTCCCCCGCGCCCCCGAAAAATAACTATGTCGTTGGGCGCGCGGGGAGCGTGAGAAGAGAAAGGGGATTGGGCCATTTGGGGGAGCGGGGCGGGGGGGGGGGTGAAATTACGCGGTAGGGGTTGTTCGTAGTTTTGGGAAGCCACAAGCAAAAGGACAAGTGGGAATAGCGAAGGAACGAATAGAAATGGGGATTTAGTTCAACCGACAGGATTCCTTCCTTATTAGCGGTGGTCGCCGAAGGTGATCGCTACTGGAATCGAGGGATTAAAACGTCTAGCGTGTTTGATTTTTGTGTAAGGTGACGTCACCTGGAACTTTGCATTCATTAAATCTTTCACTGTGAAACGGTGGACACGGATGTCCCCTGAATTGACAAGTGCGGTAGTTAGATTCGTTATATGTTAATTGAAGTATGTTTATATTTAATTGCAAGCTTGTGGTGTTTTCTATAACGTTTTATTTGTAACAAGGGAAGTTCGGTTACCCGAATATTCCGATTCTTTTGACATGATAGAAGGATCAGGGATGTTTTTGGTTTTGCACGTTTTTGGTTCTGCAGGGTGCAAACACCTCCTAAAGGTTAACGGGTGTTTTCCCATTTTCCAGTATACCTTGAAAACTATAGTAGATAGAGAAAAATTGTTGTAGGGAAAATTGGATGGTTTTTTTATGCTGTGTAAAACTGGGTATGTAATCGAATTGTTTAAATTTTGTGGCGGGGAATATTTTCCTGTTTATACTGCAAATTTTAAACAATTTGATTACACGGTTTTGTAGAGCATATAAGAAACCGTTGAGTTCTGATTTTAATAATATTCAAGATGTACAGGAATGTAGGAAATCACCCATTATACGTTCAGCCGCGGCGAAAATGAATGATTTTAGGAATATAAATTAGGGGTTTTATTAAAAAAAATAAATCAAAATACTTATTACACACGATTTATTAGCCCATAAAGTGCACGAAAAATTTATTTAGAATAATTTTTGTATTAAATTATTTCTGATTTTTTAGGTTGTTTAGACCATTGCAGAAAAAATGGTCCGCATATCTACTTTAAACATCAACGAGCCATTTTCTTATATTTTGTTTAATTAATTTTTTATGTACAATTGTAGAGAAAAATTTTGCATGAAAAAAATTCATTTAACTACAGTCCCATAACGTATCATAAATTGTTAATTTTTTTTAAATTAAAAATTTTGGCCCGTCAGCTCATAATGGCAACATTACTTTACAAGAATATCATTTTATTTTTCAGATCCATCGATGTTTAAAGCAAATATTATACTGACCATTTTTCCGCAGTGGTCTAAAGAACTTAAAAAATTATTGTAAATAAATTTTTCCGTGCACTTTATGGACTAATAAATCATGTGTAATAACTATTGTGTTTTATTTTAATAAAACCCCTAAAAATATTCCTAAAATCATTCATTTCCGCCTCGGCTAAACGTATGTAACCACCTAACCATTTAAGTGGTGTTTTTACCCTGAACAACCGAAAAATTGCCTGATCCTTCTATCGAGGTCCCCTAAAACCCTGCCCAGTTCCAAACACATCCCTCATAAGTGACATTCTCATTTGCTATTTTACTCTTCCCATAATACACAGCAACCTCGTCCTTCCAACCCAAAAATGTACCCATCAGACCCCTTCAATCTTCACTCGTTGCATTCCCCGCGACATCCCATAAACAGATTCCTCCCTGTAAGTACAGAAATCCAATACGATCAGCTGCAAAGTAACAAGGCAACATTCCGAAATAATGCAGTCCTGGGGATAAACGTACGTGGAAAAAGGGTGCTCAGGATTCCTGAAAACAAGGACGTGGGGACAGGGGGCGCAAAGGAAACGCGGCCCGGGTGGCTTCCTTTTTTACCCGTCCCTGCTCCCACCCGCGGGACGCGCCAATATGAAAAAAGCGGGAGGAGGGAGAGGTTGGACCAGCAGGAATACTTAACTGCATCCGTTGAATATTCCGAGACAGAGGCGCGATAGCCTGGATGCAGGGGCAGGATGTGGGGGGCGCACACAGCGGTCGCCCGGCGTCGATATAGATGCACATAATCTATGTGCGCGTGTGCACATATCCGCGGGACGCTCTTCGGAAAAGGGACAGCGCGCGGCTGTTTAAATTACTAAACTTTAAACTTTCACTCACGTATGCAAACTAATGCAAACTGGAGGCTTGTGGAAGGAACTGCAAACAGCTCACTCGGGAGTCCCTACTACCATCCACACTCCCAGGACGGGTCTCTCGACACCCTCCAGCCTCCAGCCGCCGCCCGCGCCCCTCGCTCCGCCCGTCCCGCCCCGGCGCAGTCCCCTGCCGTCTATATATCGGGTGTTCTAATTTTCCTGTCGACGCTCCAGCCGCCTTGCCGTTGTCCTTCGTCCTCCCAGCCGCCCCAGCCGCTGGCCCCCGTTCTTGCGAGTGTTTTCGCTTAACCAAATGAAGACCGAGTAAAGCACATCATTAAGAGCGCGAAGTGGTATTCATTTCTTCGGCCCCCCGAGGGAGCTTAGACGGCTGCCGGCTTCGACATACCATCAGCGTCCTAAGGCTTTGTCGTAGGTGAACAATCTTCTCGACGTCGGGCCCGGAGTCGTTACGAACGTCATTAAACGGCGCGAAAGGTCAACGAGTCTTCAGTCATCGATTCACCTTACTTCGCTCGGTGGCACCTGGCGATTTTCTGCGCCAGAGGCGGCTGGATGCCGTCGCCCAAACGCAAGTTAGTAGTTCAGATCCTGGCGCGGGGTCCCGCTGAAGATGACTACCATCGGAACTGGATCAGTTAATCGCTGAGTTCTTAAGCGATAAAGATTCTACACGGTGACTTCTTCCTCGTATCCGCGGCTAG
Organism: Andrena fulva; assembly: GCA_946251845.1. Lineage (NCBI taxonomy): Eukaryota > Metazoa > Arthropoda > Insecta > Hymenoptera > Andrenidae > Andrena > Andrena fulva. The sequence goes on along the minus strand of OX276329.1, from coordinate 49,141,799 downwards.
CTTGATCCGCGCTCAGTTTTCTAAATGCTGCGAGGTCGCTATCAGCGAGGATAGGAAGACGCCTCCAAGTTCCCCGCGATAAAGCTGGATTAACCGTGGAACGGTGGCTGAAGATTTACGGTTCGATTACGACAAAACAATCTGCGCAGCCACGGCCGTCAGCCAGGCATTTTCTTGCTGACTGTAATCCGCAAATTGAACTCTAATCCGAAGTTGAGCTGGCGTAGACACGCCGGTAAGTGAATGTATCCAGTAACTGCGGGGCTAATCAACAAACCGTGGCGACGCTGTAGTGCACCAACACGCGCGCAAACGTCGAACCAGTCCGCCCGAGCGGCGATAAGTCAGCGAAATTATCGAGATTGTCTTTCGAAGTTCCTGTGGCTGTGCTTCGCGGGTAATTTAATGCGTGCCGTAAGTAATAATCGATGGAGAGCGAGTAACGTGGCCGGCGGTAGACGCTAATAAGGACATACATACATATATGCGCCTATCTGTGCATAATACACGCGGCACTGCGTAATAGATGCCAGTTGTAACTCATCCTCGGAAGCATAAACGTCCTTATCTGCTATTACGTACAAGATTTATCCGGCGCTACTTGCGAATTAAACGAAACCGCGACCTTCGTTTCCGGAGGGCTCACTTGCACCCTTTAAACTCACCAGGGTTTCGAGAAATGGTGACGGACTTGAGGGCGAGCCGCATCAGTTCGTAGATGAGACAGAGGAGTCGAATTGCTTGTAATGTAATTAGGATGTTCAGAATTTCAATCTTCGGCCTTGAATGGGTTCTTCTCACCCGCGAACGCTCAGTCACCCATTGGAACGCAGCTTTGTGGGTTTATACTTAGAGTGACTCAAGGCAAGAATAATTGTACGTTTCGTTCCTGCCTAATCATACTTTGGGAGTGTGAAGACTAACCTCAAAGTCAAATAGGCACTCCCACTTTTTCGCGTGTAACTCCGAAAGTACAAGAGATAGGAAAAAATGTTTCAAACAAAAGTTTAATGGCGCACTAAGCTCTGCAAACTTGCGTTGACGAAATTTTGGAAAAAGTTTTTTTCGAAATTTTGTTAACGAAAAGTCGCAGCGCTAATTGTACCGTTAAACTTTTGCTTGAAATTTTGTTTTCTGTCTCTTGTACTTTCGGAGTTCTACGCGAAAACGTGGGAGTGCGTATTTGACTTTGAGGTTAGTTTTCCTAGGCTTAGTGACTCGAACTGCAAAGCCATGCCCAAGTGTATTAAAATTCTTGAAACATGTTAAACTTTCTCATTTAATATAATTTAAATTTAATCTAATGTAATATCTATGTATATATTCATTTTTATATAAATTAACGTGGTTGCTGACGATCCAAATGGGTTAATGCAACTTTAAAAAAAAATAAAAAGTATATATTTGGTAGCTGGGGCTGTGAAAATTGAGAAGTGTCTCCAAAGCCACTCATGTATAAGATACCCATAAAAAAACTTCAAAAAAGTAAAAAAATTACGCCAAGTACACGAAATCAAATAAATCACAAAAAATAGAAGATAATTACAAAATAAAAAAAAGATGTGAAATCAAAATGTGCTGCAAGTAAGTACATAAAGGTGCTTTCCCGCAGCGTGCAAAGGCGACACTGTGTAACGCAATGTAAGATTCGGTGGTTTCCAACTGCGCTTAATAATATTAAGCAGATATATTTTTATAGAAATAAATATTTCAATACCAATAAATATTTTATTCAAAATACTTGGCGCTGCGAAACAGAAAAAATGTTAATTGTCTTATTAATAGTAAATTAATAATTTACAATAACTCACTTACAATCTAAAATACATTACGAACGCACACACAAGAAAAAAAAGAAAAAGATTAATGCAATTTATACATATTTATTCAATTTAGCAACCCCAATTCGAGGCGCAACGCCAAGTATTTTGAATAAAATATTTATTGGTATTGAAATATTTATTTCTATAAAAATATATCTGCTTAATATTATTAAGCGCAGTTGGAAAGCACCGAATCTTACATTGCGTTACACAGTGTCGCCTTTGCACGCTGCGGGAAAGCACCTTTATGTACTTACTTGCAGCACATTTTGATTTCACATCTTTTTTTTATTTTGTAATTATCTTCTATTTTTTTGTGATTTATTTGATTTCGTGTACTTGGAGTAATTTTTTTACTTTTTTGAAGTTTTTTTATGGGGATGTCACTTCTTTTTACAAAGATAATTTGCATAGGGAATGACTTCAGATAATTTTTAATATTATATTATCTTCTATTTTTTGTGATTTATTTGATTTCTAGAGCTGTTCGGGTACTCGAATAAACGAACCGAGCCTGGCTCGGCTCGACTGACCGGGCCGAGCCGGATACCCGTCAAATTCGGGCGGCCCGAAATATCCGAGTAGCTTGAATTTGTTTCGGGCGGCTTGAAAAATCCGGGCTCGGAAAATCCGTACGCCTTGTACGCACTGTTCGAACCACATTCAAGACGTACGCCGGCGGCCCGAAAGGATTCGGACTACCCGGATTTTTCAAGCCGCCCGAAACAAATTCGATTTTTCGGGCCGCCCGAATTTGACGGGTATCCGGCTCGGCTCGAAAACCGAGTCCCGGCTCGGTCCGAACTTCAAGCCGCCCGAATATTCGAGCACCCGAACAGCCCTATTGATTTCATGTACTTGACGTAATTTTTGTACTTTTTTGAAGTTTTTATGGGAATCTCACTTCTTTTTACAAAGATAATTTCCATAGGGAATGGCTTCAAATAATTTTTAATATCATATTATTACCGGGGCCGTGGGGGCCGTCAGTAATAAAAATAATCCCCATAATATATTTATATAATAACATAAATATTATAATAATTTTAAAGAAATAAATTTTTTATTTTATACATATACATGAAAATGTGCTTATTTCATTTGCTCGTGCAGCAGAGTTACTTTCTCTTTCGCTGTTGAAATAATTCTCTTCGTCTGCATCGTTAACTGAAATAGGACACATTTACTAATTATTTATAAATTATCATTCGTGCTCATATGTCAAGATAAGTGAATAAATAATTGCGTATGCAAAACCTTACCTTCAAATTTGTGCGTACATAGTCTGACGTAGATCACACTTCATCATCTTCTGCTTCGATTATCTGTAAATATATGAAAGCCACATTTTTTTTAGTTATACGACTTAACGTAGAATTTATATAGAAATATAGAAATAGAGTGGCCTTTTGCTATAGTAAGTGTAGAGACTACATAATGTGTCCGAAGGAGGTGAGAGCGTATGGCAGAAAGTCTTGTTGCAAGAAATTTAAATTAAATGCTAATGGTAATAATTCAGCGAAAATGAACGAAGCAATCCAATATTTTTAACGCACAATTTATTGGTGTTGGAATAATATTCATTTAGTATGTTTTTTGGTGAATTGAAATATTGTTAATGGGAATCTAAAACATTAATGAATTAATGAATAGCGTGGCAACTACTGTGGATTTTATATATTAAAGTATTACGAATGTCTTTCACAAAAGATTAAAAAGCATCAAGGGAGATGTGTTTTCAGCGTACTTTCTTCACTAATGTGACTTGCTCTACATTGCAAGCAGTCCACCATAATCTATTTTCTTAATAATTCTTAATGCTACGTCGTTTGACAAATTTTGTAGATTTACCTTTTTTGACAAATTTCCAGAAACTTGTGCGAAACAAGATGCTTTGTCTATCTATCTAATCGTCTCCGGTCAACCTCCAAGCCTGTGCGTCCCCTTCATTTCTATAAGCTTTACATAAAAACTCTAAATTAAAAATAATTTGCTGGTATAATAAAAATATCTGTCAATTTAAATGCAATGCAATTTGTTATAATATATATTTTGTACATGCATGGTACAAATTTCCAGAAACTTATGCGAAAGAAGATGCTTCTCTGTCGAACCTTCTCCGGACAACTTCGAAGTCTGCGGCTCTACATAAAAAATCTATTAAAAAAATTTGGCGACCCACCTTGTTAATTGAAACAATAATTCAGTCTCCCATGTAGTGTAAAAACTCGTGACATTTCAAAATTTGACAACTTACCTTATTTGACACTTGGCAGGTTATGATGGATTGACACTTGGTAGGTTATAAAGCGATCACACTTGGTAGGTTATAATTCAATAGTACACATAGGTATATGTACAATGACGGACGCCGATCCCTGCCGAATGATCCCGAGAGTCGACGAACGAAACATACACTAGTTTCTTTTGGCTGAAGGTGTGCGTGTAACGCGTATACGTATTATGTTGACGAAAATTTGACTGGAGAATCAGAAGAAAAATCTTACCGTTTCTGACAGATTCATGAGACGATATTATGATATCTCTGTCATGCGTGGACAGATTTTATTGAAATTTGGTCTTATTCGAAAGCTTATATGCGGTTTACATAAGAAAAATGCATTTAAATTTAGAAAATATTGCAGGCGTGATGAGATATTAATGAAATAAGTTTCAGGTTAGGTTGGATTAGCCGTTTCTCGAGTAAATGATAGCGGTAGCGACAGTCGACATATACAGGGTGTCTTTCCTGTACTTGGCGTCGAGACACTACCGCGTCTCTAGATAGGAAGATGCAGATGGAAAGCAAGGATTTCAGGGAAAGAATTTTAAGTTTTGATTAATAAACAACGAGTGGAGTTGTTTAATCAATTTTGTAATTTCACCTGTAAAAGTTGTGGTGAAGGCCGAGGTTATAGCACAAGTTTGTAATTAAATTTGTAATAGTGGATATATTAATTAAGGAAGTTCTAAATGAAAGGAAAGCGAGACGTAATGGAACAGATTACGAATTGAAGCGTACGCCACAGTTAAAGATTTGCTAACTAAATATTACGTCTCAGTAAGAAGACCGAAACTTGCGATTGCACAGTCGATACGATCCATACCCATGTGGTCCCTATCCTCCAGTGCACTCGCATATTACAAAAGGGAGCCGGAAACAATTGCTCGATATCGGCCGGGAAGTTCTTCCGGTCAGTGCAACACAGTTTGCCCTGACGAAAAAAATGCGAAAACATTGAAGCATGTGCTACGAAACTATAGGCAGACCCTTTTCCGACGAAAATAGGCCGGCAATAGTTTACATAAAAGGGACAAAATCCTACGAAACGGTCGATGCGCATTTCTCTATAATGAGGCAGCGTCGTTCATCCTCTTGAAGTGGCGAAGAAATGCCTGGACGACTCGAGATTAGGTCATTAAACACCTCGGAAAATACTGGCTTTGTCGGAAGATCGCATTCTGTGGCGCAACAAAAGTAAATGGCACGTTTTCGTCGCGCAAGTGTTTGAGCAACCGACGAAGATTTCAGCAATCCTGGGATTACTTACCGTCAATGTTACATGTTGGGTTTCCCGAAACGCTTAGTCATCGCAAGTTGGCATACAGAAATCTTAGGAAACTTTCAGCAATCATCATGTACCTGCATCACTGTAATTACAGGATGGAGGCAACACTGCAGCAGATACCTATACAAATATGTAGGGGAATGTCCTCTAGGAATATTGGGACACTTAAAGGGGAACACCACTGTGACGGCCGGAGAAGTAAGCCATTTTAAAGAATTTTTTTTCAGGAATAATTTACAGTTTTCACCCGCTGTCAAGTGGCTACTAATTCGACTACAGTTTTCATAGAAAATTTTTATTACCTACCTTTATTACAATATCTTAAGAGACTATAAATAACTCATATAGATTATAAAAAAAAAAATTGATCTCGGACCTGCTGTTCCATAGTTACACGGGTCTAGAAGATTAATTAATATATTAAAATTTATGCATGTTTTTCTATTTTTTTTTATAGTCTCTTAAGATATTGTACTAAAGGCAGGTAATAAACATTTTCTTTGAAAACTGTAAATTATTCCTGAAAAAAAATTCTTAAAAAAGTACCTTCCCCTTAAGAAAGTACCTTCATAAATCGGAAACGTGTTTATAGTTTTGAGCAGAAAAATTTGAGAATAATTTCAGGATTTTAATTGATACATAAATCTACTAAAACACAGTGAAACACTATGTGGCTGGTTATAAAAAATATTTTCAAAGTACCTCCAAAGGTCCAGTCTAAAAAACTGGTTTCCTAATTTGCACCACAGATATCCTAAATTGGACCATGTTTATTTTTCATTATTTTCGGGAATAACTTTTATTCAAAAATATACTTACACTAAAACTTACATAAAAAAAGTCAAAAATACCTCTGAAGAAGCATTTTACAGCGTACCTAGATGAAATAAATATGCATCTGACGAAATAATCAGTTGCTGTCACAATGGTAATCTATGCACTCGTAATAATCGGTAGTGCGGCCAAATAAACAACAAAAAGGCGTTCTTCATCCTCTGCTCCGCTTGAAGAATTTTCTACCATAATCTGTCCCATTTCCCATATTTTCCGCGCTGTGATCATTGTATCCTTAAGAAACAAAGAACGCGGCATAATTTGGACCGGTTCAACTGAAGAATCATTAGCTGGTTCGATTTAAAAAAACTAACCCAATTTTAACGTTAATGGTTAATAAACAAAAACTAGTGCACGCATCAGGTAAATGTTATGACAGCATTAAAGATATCCCCATTCATAAAAAATTACACCCATTAGAATTCGAAATTTACCTACCAGTCAAAAGCTACAGCTGACATAAATCGCAGGCAAAATTACATCAGCCGGCATTAACGCAAAACATTCATCGCGCTGTAGATTATTGACATGTGCATTTAACATGTGAGTTACAACTCATGTATGAGCCTAACAAGTCAATTAATATGTGAATAAATACAATATATCAATTTAGAGTCTGACTTATCAAGTCAGAGAATTTTTCCCTACTTTCAAAAATCTTCCTCCTTCCTGAACGATTGGAACAAATAAATAAGATTTCAAACTTGTCAGAACGTTCTTTTAGAAATTCTAAGAAACGAGGAAAATTACAATTTTGCGGTCGTTAAATAGCAGGGAATTTCGAACATTATTAAGCCGTAAGAAATGATGATAATTGCAGTAATAAATCGGAAGAACATGTCGAGGCTTTTATATCAGAATTAATCATCCATTTTAGACGTCACCTGCCATCCGAGACCTACGAATATAGCGGTGAAATTAATTTCAGACCAAGCTATGCGGCTTGATTCCCGCTCCGAATAGAACCCGCGTACTTCGCGATTCCCGTGACACGCTACATGGTTAGATTAATGGCATCAACATTAATAATAGGGCCGTAAACTATACGTATGGATTACCGTCTCCGTTTCATTTCACTCGCCGGCGTTTTAATTATCTTAATGAATTTTGCCGTCTTCGGAGCGACGATGCCGAATGGCGAAACGATGCCAGCGACGCGGCAGTTTTTAATCTCATATTCGACGAATTCACCCCGAAATATTTCGCGACTGGTAAACGCTGTGCGATCAGTAGTAACTGTTAAAAAAAAAATGTAAAATTCGTGGTAGATACAGAATCTTTGCTGAATGTTAACACTTTACCGACCGGTAGCCTATTAATAGGCTTTTTGTCCCCGACGCTTTCCGACCGGTAGCCTAAACGGTTGCCACTGTAACCAATAATTTGTTATCTATTATTGAGGTACAATTGTTAGATTGTACTGTAAGCTCCCATATTCTTATATATCATTTTATTTTAATTCACCCTTCGCGATGAATAAAAAGCACTGTAGTGGAGAGATTTATTTAGATGACCTATCAGATTGTTCTGGCAGTTATTCAGCAAATGATAGTGGTGATGAAAGTAGTGGCAGTGATGTAATGATTCGAAAGAGATGTCATGTATTGCCACTGGAATATAGTGATTCAGAAGACGACAATCCAAATGACGTTGAAGTGAACGATGATACAAGGTCGACGAATGATGAATCAATAATTTTTTAACCTTTCGAAGGCAGCCCCGGCATAAAAAATATGCCGAGTTCTGCAGAAAGTGTAATGGACAGTGTAAATTTATTCATTGGAAATTACTTTTTTGAATACTTGGTGAGGGAATCGGATAGGTATCATTATGATGTCGTAGATAAATATAAAATTAAATCAAAAACGAGGAAATGGACAGATATCACGGTACCAGAAATGAAGAAATTTTTAGGTCTAATAGTTCTAATAGGACAAGTAAAAAAGCGTGCTCTCTACAACTATTGGTCAACTGATCCAAGTATAGAAACTCCATTCTTGTCGCAAGTAATGAGCAGGAACAGATTTTTACAAATAATGCAGAGCTGGCATTTTTGTGACAATGAGGACATTCCTTTCATTTCGGATAGGCTGGTTAAAGTTCAGCCTGTCATTGATTATTTAAAAAAAAAAAATGGAAACGATTCTAATAGATAAAATAAATATTGTTTAATACCAATCTCATGCAAAAAAAATGTTATTAGATTTAATTACCCAGTAATAACAGAAAGCGAATAATATATTAAGCACTTCTACAAAGTTTGGTTAAGCGCATATATTCCCGCGCGACAGTCTAAGCCAGGCCTGTCCAACTTTTGCTCTTACCTTCGAGGAGCAGCCGCTGGTGGTTGCGAGCGAAGGCAAGAGCGACGGCAAGACCGGCAGCCGTAAAAGAGTGGGGATAGTGGCGTTCACAGATTCCCCCACCAAGAAGACCTTTCGCTCTTGGGCCTGGCTCCAGGCCTCCGAGAGCGAAGAGCAACTCGCGACTGCTCGTGCGAGCAAATCCCTGGACGGGCCTGGTCTAAGCCGAAACAGAGCCGGTGTCAGGGAAGTATTTGCGGCGACTGGTCGGTGAGTAGTGTAAAGGATGTTCAGCCCAGAGTTGGGCAAAGATAATATCTAGATAACATCTAGTTAAAAGGTCCTTACGGTTAGTCGTTAGTCAAAGGGTGACTAAAGTTGATGTAACTTATCTTCAGTCGAGGCGCCAGAGTTGAAGCTGGTTATTCAAGAGCCTTTCGTCGTGGGTTGTGAGTAACGTGGTTTCAGCTGTCATTCTATTATTAGTCGAGGAAACGACTAACCGGCGAAAGCCTTTGCGGCCTGACCCGCGCGCGGTCGCCTACCGGTCAGATTCTACAGAATCTGAATTTGTTTATTTTTCATCGTATCAATATGAAAGTGACGCCAATGGATTCTTGGTGTTCTCCCGATTAATTGGACAGAAAATAATTTAAATCGGACTACAGTAATTCGTCGTTAGAATCACGACGATCGGGGCTGGCAGCGTGATACTAACGCGATGCGGACACCATTCGTAGCCGACGACAACTTCGTGTCGACTCTTTTGTTCTCTCGCACGTTCTCGGATTCTCTCACTCTCGACTGAAGGATGGTGGGGATAGTGAGCGTGATTATAACGCATGGTAAAAACGTGATACTAACGACGAATTACTGTATTTTTAACGAAACGGGCTTTTAATTCTGCAAACAAATTTCTCACGTAATATCCTTAATTATGGTCCGAATTATATCATTTTTCGGCCCATTTTCATCGGGAAGACATGAGAAATCGATTGGTAATACTTTTATTAACACTTATCAGAAACAGGCAGATTTTATGTGGCCCGTCGGTTTTATTGCTCTCGGCTGTCAACGGGCGGTCTACTGGGGCCCGAAGGTCCTCGCTCGCAAGCGGAGAAAGCAAGGCGTCTCAACAATCGAAAGATTGTACATACATATTCTTTCTGATGCTTTCACCTACAATTATTATGGTGGGTTAATTAACAAAAAAAACAACAGTTTGCCAACGAATATTACCAATCGATTTCTCATGTCTTCCCGATGAAAATGGGCCCAAAAATGATATAATTCGGGCCATAATTAAGGATATTACGTGAGAAATTCGTTTGCAGAATTCAAAGCCCGTTTCGTTAAAAATAGTCCGATTTAAATTATTTTCTGTCCAATTAATCGGGAGAACACCAAGAATCCATTGGCGTCACTTTCATATTGATACGATGAAAAATAAACAAATTCAGATTGTGTAGAATCTGACCGGTAGGCGACCGCGCGCGGGTCAGGCCGCAAAGGCTTTCGCCGGTTAGTCGTTTCCTCGACTAATAATAGAATGACAGCTGATCAACGATAGTCACAACCCACGACTAACGGCTCTTGACTAACCAGCTTCAACTCTGGCGCCTCGACTAAAGTTAACTCAGGTAAGTTTTAGTCGAGTAAGGAAAAAGTTGAAGTAACTTTGGTCGAAACGTTATTTCAATCACTTTTTAGTCGAATGATGCCCAACTCTGGTTCAGCCTTACCGGCCGGTAAAGTGTTAATAGCGAATTTGCGTAGTAACGACAATTATTATTATTTAAATTTTTTTTTTGTTTCTGTTTTTCCTGTGGTTAGCAGGATGGCATTTCAAGCATTATTATCGCTTATATAGCCCAACGAACTATAGTCTCTTATCTTTTCCTCTCCTTCTCCCTCCGGTCCCAGCAGCGAGCGTCGTATCGGGAGAAAGGTGGTGGTCACCCATCTTTCCCCAGTACCCGCCCCGTGATGCTTAACTTCGGTGATCTAACGAGAATTATTATTTAAATGCTTGACAATTTGAGTGACTTCTATAATGTAATTCATCGAGCGTCGATAGCTATACAGTTTCCTACCCCCGCGATGTATCGCCATTGCGAGACAATTTCGCTGCGGTGAGAAACAGCTGTTAGGAATTTCAAAGTATACGCCGTGCATCTTCAGTCAGCTGCCCTCTAAATCTCGGTTTCGCGCAGGATAAGGTAAGTGAAAAATGCCAGGCTAAACGGGCGACCGTGTTTCCAAAGGGCAAGGCGGTGAATATACAGGCCAGGTTTAACACACCCACCGAAATGTCAGTGGATAACAGGTTCTTAAGTTACTTAAGCAAGTTAAATCACCTGGCCTCGATGGAGCTGCGGCTTGTCCACGAATTAGGGTGAAACGTCTGTTAAAGAGTAATTGTCGATTGAATGTACTTTTATTCCAAGCAACGTCGTGACTTACTTCACTGCTGAGCGGCCTGTTGGGTAAGTTACTTAACAGTTGATTTATTTATTGAACATTTTAAACGCAATAGTTTGGTTAACGAAATATGCTAATGCAGCTGCATTAAATTATTATATGACAAAGAAGACAATTGGTATCCCACGCAATTTATTCACCTTAAAATTCCTCCCCTGAAATATTTTCACGTGGCGAATTCCCGGGGAAGAATAAAGTCGCGTAATGTAACCGATGAACCGAACTCTTATCAATTGGAACTTAAACGGGACGAAGTGCAACGGAAGTGAATGCTCACGCCTGCCAATGAAAGTGGTTGAATTAAATGGCGCGACTGAATGGCACGAATTAAGATCGGTTACGGTGGAATATTTTTAGAGAAGGTGCCTTCTTCCTTCCGGATAAATTATTCACGACCTCGATGGCTGATTAATTGTGCCCTTAAGCTGAAGGATTATTAAGATAAATGATGCCCATAAAAAGCAAACACCTTCACCGGCTGCTGGCGAGCGCGGCGGAATATTTCCCTGCTGGATTCGACGTTTCCATTCCGTTCCGAGAAGCTTGTATTATTATTCACTCGATAGGTATGTCTATTCGTCTGCTGTTCGTCACTTGACATCGCTACGAGTAGTTACGTAAGCAGAAACACGTCTGGAGAATCTGTTTGGAGTGTCAGGAAAAGATTCAAGATTCTTAAGGGGAGATGCCCGCATCAAAGGCGAATTTTTGTATCGACTTTTAGGATTTTTTTGCAAAGATACCAATGCGCTGATCCTTCGGGAACTTTAAGGGTTCTTCATTTAACATTAGAAGAAGTAAAACAAATTTTTATAACTGTAAAATTATAATAAATACAAAAGGAATAGAGCAGTATCTGAATTAGGATTTTTTCGAGACGCAAAACGGCGTAGCGTCTCTAATAATTCTTTTTCCTAATTTATGTGCCAATTGTAAAAATATGAACCACAAATGGTGTAAAAAAATTGCATATTTTAAAAATGCCGGAACTTCAAAGAATTAGGTGTGATTTTCGTCAAAAATTCGCGTTTTATTTGTTTAGAAACAGTGGTTAAAATTAATAATTTTTTTAAACCTTGTGGTTCATATTCTGAGGAATATTATAAACTAAAAGTGTTTTACCGTTATAATTGAGTTAATTTTGAAAACGTGGTTCCGAGAAAAACGCGTTTAAAACCGATGCGGAGTTGAATTTCGGCCTAAAACTTTGAGAATATATTTTCGAAACGTTTCAAAAGCGATTCATGGAAATTTTTTTTCTCAATTTGTCGGTCTTCTCCCCTTAAACAATTCTTAGTATCCACGAAATTCGATGAGCACGACATGTTTAATCAATTAAAATGAAAAAACCTGATTGGAATCCATTTTTCTGCATATAACGACTCACAGTCATTATTTTCCGGTGAGTTTAGTGAGCGATAAATATTCTGTCAGTCATCAGTTAGTATGCTGATAATAATATCCTTCCCAAAAATAGCAGTTCTAAGTGTAGTATTATATCTTTCTGCGGTTTATGTATCCGCACAAATCTTTCAGGATTATTCATGCAACACTATTTTCTCTCGCAAGCCGACACTGTCACGCTTAACAATATACTTTCATTTTCAACTTACACACACCCTCGTTCGATGCGTGTACAGATGAGGTAGCTTCGTTGATAGATCCGTCATGTTCTCAGAAGGAAGATATTATCACCAGCTGACTTGTCTACCTCGTAACGAACTGCGTTCCGGGATATTCAATTTACAAGTGCATTTAGGAGGATCGGGTAATCAAATCGTAATTAAAAGTGCATACCGAGCGGGAAATGCAACGCCAGAATTTGCGACGATTAAATGCTTACGAACGGTATCCCACGGTGATTAACCTTTGATCCGCATCAAGCGTTGATTGCGATCCAACGGATGCCGTTATAAAACATTCATAGACAGCTCAATTTACAATCATCGAGAGCTTACCACGGATCTCTCCGTAGTATACAGCTTACCACTTCTCTTTGCGTTGTACTGCTATTGAAAATCCATACGGGGTACTCCAAAATAGCAAAGCAACGAGGAATACGTAAGTTTTCTGGAAGATTTTGTGGATACCACGTGCTCCTCAAATTCCTCATTAATTACATGTTTTCTAATCTTTCGTCGATTATTTGAAAATGCATGCAATAATTAAAAAAAAACTGTTGACATACGATATGGAACAGTAAATATTTCAAAAGTCCAATTATTAAAACTGTTTTAAGTATTTTTTTTCGTCATTTCTGAATTAAAACTTCTTTTAACTATTTATGTTATTATTTCAGAATTAAAACTCTTTTAACAATTTCTTTTATTATTTCTGAATTAAAACTCTTTTAACTACGTCAAGGACCCAGTTCCTGATCACTTAAGAGTAACCATCGCGGGTTTTTAAACGTGTAAATGGAAAACGTAACCAAATATAAAAGATGTTTTGTTATTTCAGTAGATCTATGTTTAATCTTTAATTTGGTATTAAAAAAAATGCAAACATAATAATAATTATTTTATAATTTAACTTTGAAAGTGAAAAATGCAAAGGGAGCAATTTCTTATCACCTAAATCATGTCTGGGAGTATTTCCTGATCAGATCAATACCCAATTCCTGATCAAATACATTGAAATGTATAAATTGCATAAAAAATCATTAAAATAGCATATTTTTATGGCATCTTTATTAACAGAATATAAATATACTAAATATTTTTACAATCTTTTAGCTGGTATTTGAAATTTTTCAATGCAAAATTTTAATAGTTGATCATTTATGTGCGTATTGCTAACCTAAATGTCTTGGATGATTTAATAAACATACCCTTTATTTTTTAACACAAAACCCTGATTAGAAATTACTCAATTTAGAGTATTACATATTATTTGGAAAATAACAAAAAATTAGCTAGTAAATTTCAACTGTATAATTAAATTTTCGGTTTTCAAAATTCTTGCTTCAATAATCTATTGGCTGATCAGGTGATCAGGAATTGTGGAAGCATATAAAAACTGTACCCAACAACTAATCACCACTTTTTTGCATTAAAAAGAATACAAAACATTCATAATTTAGTTATTTAATATTATTAAAGTATCAAAGAAGTTAACTAAGTATATATTACCTAAGAATTTTCAAAAGTATCACAGAAAAGAACTGAAATTCACGACGTGCTCTCTTATACTGAACAACAGTAAAATGGCGTCAAACCAGGCGTAGCTACAAGCATCTTCCTTTGATATTTTTTTTATCAAAACACATTTTAATATGAGGCATCAAATTTTGCGTATAAATTTCAAAATACTTCCTAATTATTTAGTAATTTTTGGGAATAAATTTGTATCGTAATAAGCTTATTATTTGGTATTTATATACTAAACTGATCAGGAATTGTGTACTGATCAGGAACTGGGTCCTTGACGTATGTCAAAATAATATTTCTGGATTAAAACTCTTTAAACGATTTTTTTAATTGTTCCTTTTATTATTTTATTTCCGAATCGCTTACTCTTATGAATTACGTGAGTTTGTATCTGTACTCTTGAAACATCCTCTATTCTAGGAATATTTGCAAAATGCAATAAACGTTTCCCAGTTAGTTTCGCGTGGCCTAGAAGGAAGAAGTCAAATAGAACGATTTTAGTACATATTGTTACATTCCCGGTCTCTACTGCACTGGCCATCGTGGGTTTGTTATGTATGACAAACCGATGCGTTTGTCAAAAATGACAAAAAAGAATATTATTTCAATCGTGTTTAATTCCCTGGACTTGGTTCAGCTCTGCAACGTTTCATGTTCCTATTTAACTTCGGTAGCCACTTAACCGCGGAAACCTATAAACTAAAAAGTAATTTCCATTTGATTCGGACAGTCGATTGATGAGCCCCTGATCCCTGCATCGTGGTTCGCTCTTTTGCGTTGTGTGCGGCACCGGGAACCTGCCATATTGCAACCGCTACGAGACAAGTACACCTCGGGCGTTTAAATGCAGTGAATCAGAGGTTTGATCTCCTGCTTTAAGAAACCTTTGAATTCATTACCTCAAACTTTGTCTTTCGTGAATCTCAGAAATAAGAAGCTAACAGTTATATAAAATACACTTGTGAGTAAATTCAATAACTATTTGGTAATGAATTAGAAATTAGTGGATACCATATTATTGAATCTGGACTCGATAGAAGTGATTTAGTACTCATATGTATTCTAACTTACTGTAACTCACGACTCATAAATATTCTAACTTACTGTAACTCACGACTCAGATATACTCTAACTTACAGTAACTCACGACTCATATATTTCAACTTACTGTAACTCACGACTCAGATATATTCTAACTTACTGTAACTCACGACTCATAAATATTCTAAATTACTGTAACTCACGACTCATATATTCCAACTTTACTGTAACTCACGACTCATATATTCCAACTTACTGTAACTCACGACTCATATATTCCAATTTACTGTAACTCACGACTCAGATATATTCTGACTTACTGTAACTCACGACTCATAAATATTTTAAATTACTGTAACTCACGACTCATATATTCCAACTTTACTGTAACTCACGACTCATATATTCCAACTTACTGTAACTCACGACTCATATATTCCAACTTACTGTAACTCACGACTCATATATCCCAACTTACTGTAACTCACGACTCAGATATATTCTAACTTACTGTAACTCACGACTCATATATTCCAACTTACTGCAACTCACGACTCAGATACACTTGGAACACTCCAGTACTTTAAACACAGAAAATGTGTCAACTACTTTTTAAGTCGTGTCACATGTGAGGTTCGAGAGAAAGTAGTTCAACAGTTCCCTCCAAGGTTCTTGCATGCACCACTTTCCTGATTCGAATGCAGTTTAGTTTCTCAGTAATATTATAATCGCGACCGTAATGCCGATTCCGATTAATGTTCAACGGCGATGAAAACACTTCTTGCCGGACCGAGCATCATAATACTTGGAAATTTCCGCCGGACGGCACTTTACATTAATTTCTGACGTCTGAACTTGGTAGCTGGCACGTCATCGCGGGCGTCAAGGCCATGGCCATTGACGAGGTAGTGCAATCGGTTGGAGATCGCATTAGTCACGATCCAAGAAAACTATAAATATCTATACATAGTATCGAATAGGAGCAATGAGATCCGATGAAGGTCGCATTGCATATATTTTTAAAAAATATATTCTCGTTGCAATCACTGTCTTCTAAACATTCGAAATGCTTTCAGGAAACTGTGCTGCTCTTAATATCATTAATGGGCATTAAAAATACATCAATGTGTTCAAAATCCTCAGAATTAACTTTGAATGTGTAAATATCGGTACAGCAGGAAATTGTCATAAAATTGCAATGCGGAAAATGAACGAACAAATTGAACAAACAAACCGAAGAAAATATTACAAATCCTTAATAACTTCAAGGTTTCGAAACTGAAATTTTTCCTAGGTATCTGTTTCGATCAATTTTTTTAAATAAACTAATCCTCCCAGCTTCTAAAAAAAACTCAAGTTCTTTGGACGAAGTTTAAAAAAGTTATTCCATTTTAAAGCCCGTCCCAATACTTTTGGCCCCCCCGCAGTATGTACCTACCAGCTATCTACTTATACGACAGCCTCCCAAGCATTTCCCTCACTCAAGACTCCCGGAAAATAATTTCATGCGTTTCAATCTTACCTCGCATAGTCCATATCGCTGCCTCAAATTAAGTGTCATTTATCACAAATTCTCCTCAACGGAATCTCCATCCAAGAGCATGCTCCCACCCAGCCAAGGAGCCAGCGCCTCGCTTGAACCTAAACACGGTTTAATCGCATAAACCTCCGCGGCAAGAGGAGTCCTATTTATCGAGCGATTCTCGACGTTGCCCTGCCGGAGACATAAATACGTCCTTTTATTTCCCCGGAGAGGTCCGACAGGACGGGTAGAGCGCAGCGCCTTTCAAAAACGTAGTCTCCTCACGATCAGACCAGTTCTCTAAGAGGTGATCACCGGCTGCTCCGGATTAATTCCTTCCCCTCGTCGTTCCCTCCCCACCCAGCCCCCCTGCCTGCCCCCCGCCAACTGATGACATGCCTAAAAGCAGACGATACCACCACCTGCCTCGCAGCTTCCACCTCTTTAACAAGGATCCTTTCGCTGGCCGGGCGTAGATTAGCTTTTGATACGCGGCCCCCGCCAGTCTCCGTCGGCGCCTCGATTCGTACGCGCGAGCTGGGACACGTCGTGCACATTCGATTATCAAATTTCTCTCAGTGAGGGGCCGTGTCGCCTGTAAAGAGCAACTTTATCGCCGGGGAGCTGCAGCGGCTGGAGGACGGCTACCGCGCGAGCAGCGGCGGATCAGGCCGGCGGAGAACAGAGGTGCAGGGAAGGAAATAAACGGGCAAACGTGAGTGTAAAGTAATCGTTAATCTTGTTGCCGGCGAGGGCGCGCGAAGTGCGAGTTTAATCTAAATTATGTAAAACGCTTTGCATCTCTAGTGGGCGCTTTCGGGGCCAGCCTCTTGTGCACGTAAAAGCGCGACGGCCGGAGACTTTATCGCCGATTTTGAGGCGGCCGTGATTAGCGGCGGAATTAAACTTCACGTGCGCTCGGGAACGGTGAGAGATTTAAGATCGATGTGTCGTTCGGGTGAGGGCGAGCAGTGGACGCGATCGGTGCGAGGGCTTTGTCTGGAGCACTTGCGGCGATCTTTGTGCCTTCTCCTTGGTTACTTGCGCTGCTGGAAATTCAGTGGAGATTCAGTTAGAATGTGTTTAGTTATTTATGGTCAGTGCTCTTCGGGAAAAGTTTAGGTTCCCTAGCGGATTGGTGGTTGTGTATCTTTAGGGCAAAATAAGTAGTTTGCTATGATGAAATTACATTGTTCAATGTTTTAGGGAAATGAGTTACTCAAATTGGAAACTGGAAGCTGATATTTCTTATTAAAACTCGGTGAAAAGTGGATAGAAATATCGTGGACAGTCAAATTCTGTGATATTCTGGAAATTATACCAAGTCTGACCACATAATCTTCACTCCTTGAGGGGTTACATCCACCTAGAGGTCCGGAAAAAGCATACAAGTTCAGGAATTTTTGGGGGGAAAAGTATAAGTGAAAATCATACGCAATGTTTTTCTACTAAAAGATACATCTTTTAACTATAATATTCTAAATTTTCATGAGATATTATTATTAACTAAAGGAGATTGGATGTGAGTCGTGTGTTTTTTGTAAGCACTACCTGGTGGATATTCCCTAGGCTTAACGATGCTTCTGAAAGCAAAAATTCAAATAGAGTTTAAAAATAAATAAATCTCAGAAGTACCTGACGTTCTCATGTTTTTTAATTTTGTTGTCAATTTTGCAATAATGGAAATACTTGCAAAGCCTTCTTGAAAAAAATTTTCCACGAAATTTGGTACTTCAACTTCAAACGGTCGTCCTTTTTTTTTTACCAAAATACAATATTAAAATTCGGAGAACGTCAGGTATTTCTTACACAGGTAACCCTTAAGGGGTTACATCGGGGCTATTTATATATATTTTTTCCAAAATCATAATATACACTTGAGAGTTTATAATTTAAAGAATATTTTCAAAAAAGGAAAAATTATGAAAATTCGTCTTGTTCGCCGTGTAGCTACTATTGAACAAAGCAGGGTCGTCACGTAAGGAGTTTGCGGTGCCAAAAATATCTCCTCTGGGTGTCACCTAAAGAAAAAACGAAAAATGCCCCTGAAAGTATGTAAAAGAAGCTACTCCTTATCATCCACCATTTTTTAAATTTTCATTCTTAGAAACAATATGATTTTCGAGAAAACAGCGTTTAAAGTTCAAGGTACAGTTTAAAGCGAGATAATTTCTTTTTATTTTGTCGCTTCTGCGAATTCTTTATTGGAAAAATCAAATTTTTCACCAATCTAGGTATATTTACATAACCCCTTAAAAATATATATTTGGAAATCTCTTTCGTATTCAATATTTCTTCGTTTAAAAGAAAACTATTAAAAACTCTGTTTTCCGGGGTCCCCCATTGATACCTATTTGTCTTGCCACTTGCGGTCCGTTTCTACCCATCACTACGCTCGCGAGTCAGCGGGGAACAAGTTTATACCATAAAAGAACGTTTGGTGTCACTGCGAGAGACGCCGACGTGATCGATGAAACATCGCGGAGTCCGTTCGACGTGCCAACAAGCATAATTAATTATTCGGAGAGTAAACGTCAATTTGGATCGACTTGTTTCTTATCGTGTACCTGCTTCACAATTGTCGCAGAGTTTTCGTCACGGCCCACCGGGACCGACTAATTTTTAATTCACTGGCCCGCGAACAATTCATGGATATCCGCGTGCAATGGAAATTTATGCGATCGCCCATAGAAGTACAATGAGATCCGCGAAATGACACGTCAAAGGAGATGACGGATGCACGTGCACCTTTTTTCGTCACGTTTCCACGCACGAGTTTTTTCTTCCTTCCGCGGAATAACAGCGAGCGAAATTAAAGCGAGACCGTCGCGCGTTTGATTGTACATGCAGTTGAAATTAAGCAGCGCTGACGATCGATCAAAGTTTATTTCACCTCCGATATCGTACGAAATATTACGGCTGTAATTACGACATTACAGAAAGGCTATGCGAAATGGACGTCGTAGAAAATTGAATGATCACGTCGGATTCGATTCGTTTGCATGAAATTTGCTGGTGACTTAATGGGCAATTTGAAAATTTATGCAAGGTGGAATTCGTATGGATTCGTACAAACTTGCGAGCTCTCCAACTCCGTTTGATTTTCGAAATTCCAATAATTGACGGAACGAAACTTACAGCAAATATTGGTAGGTAAGTACAGAGAACTCAAAGCGCGGAAAATATTTTATATCGCAGATTTACTTCATCTACGCGTCACTCTGTAAATCATCGCAGTTGCGTCGGACCGATATCTCCAGCTGACTTTCATCCCCTTTTCGAACAATTATTTAAAAACTCTGTGGCGTTAGGCAACTGCAGTCGGATCTGTTTCTACATACACGTTGCTTAAAATTTTCTGCTCTGCGAACTCGTTGAAATATAAATATAAATTCCTTCTAACGCACAGTGAAATTTAACATACCCATACAGCACACTCCATTGCAGGAAGGTTGCAGGAAGGTTCCCTGAGCGTTGCCGTGCAATGTTCCACAGGGGCGGACATAGGAAGGTTCCTGCAACGTTCCAGCAATACTATTATTATTTTTATTGTTTTTATTATTGTTCTTGTTGTTGTCGGCTTGTATAGAAAAAATATATGAATAATTAATTGTCAGTATTTATTGTAATTTAATTAATTTCCTTAACCGTGACCATTGCTAGAAAATCTCCGGAACGTTCCATGAAGGTTGCTAGAAAATGTCCGGAACGTTCCATGAAGGTTGCAGGAAGGTTCCATGTGCAATGTTCCACCGCAACATTGCTGGAACGTTGCAGGAACCTTCCTATGTCCGCCCCTGTGGAACATTGCACGGCAACGCTCAGGGAACCTTCCTGCAATCTTCCTGCAATGGAGTGTGCTGTATGGGTAATGTTAAGCGGACGTTCTCATCAAACCTCTCAAGAAATAGGTGATCTTTAGAATTTTTATTTAAAAGTATACCACTTGCAATAAAAGACTTTATGGGTTTTATTTATTCGTTATTTAAAGATATAACTTTTTTTATATTTTGAAAAACGTCCTCTCGAACAAAATGATCCTAGTATTTCCAAATTGAAAAAAACACACAAGAAACAACATCATATTTGATTTTAGAGAAGACCTAGGTTTCACTGATTTAAAAAAAATTCATTTAACTAATTCATAAACAGCCAAACGATGAGTCATTAAAATACAATAACTTATAGTTCCCACGCTATCAACGTCACTCTCAGTTACTTACGGTTGGATCAATATTTCCCCGACACACTGCAACAGCAGACAATATTGAAACATGTTCCACCGCGCCAAGGACTACATGCCGCGCGATCTGGACAAACAAGTAAATAAACAAAATCCAAGGCAGTGGCCTTCGGTAATCTGTGCATAAAGCGTGGGCGGAGGTATTTGGGAGGCAAATAAGAGGGGTACATAATTATTGGCCGCGACGATACAAGCGCGGCGCGATGATCTCGTATGTCCGAGCAACAGGGCGGCGGGGGTTGCGTTTAAAAATTACGCCACGCATATATCGGGGGCGGCGGCGTGACAGTTGGGGCGGGGCGATAAATTTTTTTAAGAGCCGTTACGCGTATTATAATGGCCGTCCTTCGCGTGGCTTTCGTCGCTGGGAATTCTGGGGGGGAAAAAGGACGAGAAGAATTGTCCTCGAGCGAATTCCCATCTCCTACAAGAGTTACGATTAATTGCTATCTACGCGCAATAAATTGTCTGGCGGCGGGAGGCAAGGAACGATGATAATGTAAAAGCTCACGGCGTGCTCTATCTTCTTGAAGTCTCGGTCATTGTATCGTCCGCGAAAGTTGAAAACTTACTCTTGGAATTATTACGAGTTACCCCGCGCGATGGGAGCAGGTACGCCGTTCCCACTGTATTTTACAATACGAGTTCTGGGATGCTCGCGCGAAACACGACGTTACTGGCGAAAATTTATTTCGATTTGAAACTTGTTTGCGATAGGTGCTGTTTAGAGCCAACGTCTTTCGAAGCTTCCATTTTATTTCCATTCGATTATTATTGCTGATGCTGATAAAACTGGTAACTGGTTAAAAGTCAGAGGAAGTGAAAGTGAAAGTGAAAGTGAAAGTTAAAGTTCAAGTTCAAGTTCAAGTTCAAGTTCAAGTTCAAGTTCAAGTCCAAGTCAAGTTCAAGTTCAAGTTCAAGTTCAAGTCCAAGTCCAAGTCCAAGTCAAGTCCAAGTTCAAGTCCAAGTTCAAGTCGAAGTTGAAGTTCAAGTTGAAGTTCAAGTTGAAGTTCAAGTTCAAGTTCAAGTTGAAGTTCAAGTTCAAGTTGAAGTTGAAGTTGAAGTTGAAGTTGAAGTTGAAGTTGAAGTTGAAGTTGAAGTTGAAGTTGAAGTTGAAAAATTTATTCAACGCTGAAGTTGAAACTCTCGAAGAATAAAAAAATCAACTTTATTCGTCAACTAATCTAATTAAAATAACTTTTATTTGATCCGTTATTTAAATAATTTTTTATTTACTTAATGTCCATCTCTGGCCACGCTCTGACACTTAATACACAGGACTTTTCACCATCTGATGTAACCAAATTGGTATAACAAAGACGAAAAAAATAAATAGAACATCACCCATGTCAACATAATATCACAGAAATATCTTCCGACGGCTTAGCACTGTAAGAAAAACCAATCCCCCGAAAAACTAATTTTTTTAAACACTTGAATCTTACATACATACCCCCCGTGAAGATCTACGTGTGGGACACAGAAGCTGTACTCCTTTAAAGAGTCTTACCCTCCCGGTAAACAACACGCAGATATTTCTTGGCCCCGTGCACAAATGAACGAACTTCTCTGACGCAGTAAACTTGCCCGGAGGAAGGCGAGAAGGAGGAAGGAAAGAGATTAAATCGAGGTCTCGAGGAGCAGCGTGCACGGAGGAGCGTGTTTGTTTCTTCGCTATCGCGTTTCGCGAAATTTTCGCATAGGGGCGGGCGGGCGGAGGCGACGAGGCGGTTAGCCCCCCGCGGAAAGTTTGAATTTAATTTTCCATCCGAGACAAAGCCAGACCCGTGCAACGGCGCACGAACAGCGTTCGGCGGAGTCGTCGTGCGTCAATTCGAGGCACCGTGCCCGTTCCGTTTCCGGTGTATCGTCGATAAAAATCGTCCGCGCTGCCCCTGGCTCTCGGTAGCCGGCAGAGTTTGAAAAACCGCTGTAAAGTCGGACCTCAACTGGGGAACCGTTCCCCCGTCCCCAGGCGGCGGACGTAAATTTTTATGGCCACCTATAAAGAGCGAACGCCAGTGTTGCTTAGTTGAAAGTGTC
Source organism: Andrena fulva (assembly GCA_946251845.1). Classification (NCBI taxonomy): domain Eukaryota; kingdom Metazoa; phylum Arthropoda; class Insecta; order Hymenoptera; family Andrenidae; genus Andrena; species Andrena fulva. The sequence goes on along the minus strand of OX276329.1, from coordinate 49,118,791 downwards.
CTCTGTTAACTTACCGAGGATTAAATCTTCCTCCGCGGGCCCACCTATCCGTGCTCTGCGCCGGAATGTTTTACAATTCGGAACGTCGCGGCCGAATATAACCCATTCGCGCAGCGAAGGGGAGACGTTTGCGGGTAAATTGAAGTTCATCTGGTACCGCGGGACCCTGGCTGCCAGGTCTGCTGTAAATGTGGGGATCTGGACTGGCGACGAACGAACTGTGAAATCGTAAATAGTCTTAGGAATTACAGCGCTCCAACCAGCGACGCCATTACGGCACACGCGGACTCATGCTTGGTTTTATTAAAACCTTCATTAGTATCGCTTCAGGGCTATTCGAACGGACACCGCGTTCCCCCGTCTGACAGGAAAACTCGGCGCGGGAGTCTCTGTGCACGGAATTTGCGTTTCAATGCTGGGGGGACGGGGATTATTTTGAGGGACCATTTTGAGGATCGCTGGAGCGTGTAACCTTGCGCGTTCAATAGGGTGGAGTAGAGTGTAATCAGGAACTACTAAATTACTTGTCGCTATTGATAAGCTTGGTAATTTTATTTCTGTTTCTATAAGTTTAGGGTGACGATGACGATTGACGTGAGAGGGACGTATTGTAAATGGCTTGCAAGCCCATAGGTGCTCTGTACTCGTGAAACTCGGGCTATGTTTGCATACCGGATTACCATTTTTTATTATTCACTCGCGCGGATTTAGAATTATTCCGATTATTCTTTCCCAACTTGGGAAGCATACTGCATTAGGGTGTGTCAATTTTGTGGGTAAATTTAAAATTTTTGAAAATTTTAAAATGACTAGTGACCAAGTAATGCTGCTTTGAATCCTGAATCTGAAACTATCTTCAGAAATTGATTTCAGTGAGGTTTAGCTACTTCAAATCACAGTTGAATAAAGTGAAAATTAAGTAAGATTTAACTACAAATTACATATTCATATACAGCTTAAAGTGAGTCTTGCTTACGTAAACTCATGAAAATGAAAATAAAAATATGGGGAAATTAGTATTTATTACATTCACATGAAAATGTATGGAAATGTGTATTTATTACAAAATGACAATATATGTAACATTAGCAACAGATGTGGCCATATGTCATCTATGTAGTAAATTTAATGCTATTTAACAAAGTCCACCAAAGAAGCGATATCTTGTTTGCTTCTGTTGTGGTTCATAAGCTAACTGCTAAATTATTAAAAAAAAATTTAATAATTTTAATAATTTTCGTATTTTTCTATAATTTCAAATGATTCTCCCACTAGGTAAATAATGTATTACAGAAAACTTAAAGATAGTGGTTAATTTTAAACCTGAAATTGTGCCGTTTTTCCACCAGGCGTTTTTAAAATTAAATCATTGAAAGAATTGACACACCCTAATTCTGCATTAGTCACTAGGTACTGGGTAATACAACTATGAAGTAGTCATCACAAGAATGTGATACTTTTTGCATTCCAAAGCTATTCTTGCCTCCGTCAACTAAGTAGGGTAACTGTTCTCGTAGTTGACAGGGTACCAATAGTTGACACTTTTATTTTCAATCACGAATAATAAGCTTTCTATTAGAAAAATGTTTCTGACTAATACGCTGTTTGAAAAAGTATTAGTAAAAAACAGTTTTTTAGTAGAAAGCTTACTATTCGTGGCTGAAAATAAAAGTGTCAACTATTGGTAAACTGTCAACTGCGAGTACAGTTACTCTAGTGCCCGCTGGAAGGGACATTTGAGTCGTTGTTTTTGAAAGTTTTTGTAGCCGTTCATTTTTTGGAAAACACGAGTTAATGGTAGTGTTAGTCGGATATAGATATACTCTTTTTATACGTATAATCACACAGTCAATGGTGTACAATAGCCTCATAAATTACTAAAAAAAAGTTGAACTGTAAAATAATTTTAACCCTTCGTGGTCACACGGGGTGTATCGCACCCCAAGAGCAATTTTCGTGCAAATTTACGTCTTCAAAAGGGGATTTATCGCAAAAAAAATATTTTTTTTTTAAAAAATCGGGTTTTCCCCACGACCGTGGAAAATCGCTCAGTTTCAACTACAAATTTTATCATATCAAAATTTACTTTTCTAGAAAAAGACTATTAGACCATGACTGTATATCTATTGCGAATGTACAATTATCACTGAAAAGTTAAAAGATTCAAAAATACGAAAATGGTAACTCAAAAAGTTACGCTGGGGTACAGTGAACCCCGTGTGACCAATATGTGATTATAAGAAGGCGTGACCACGAAGGGTTAATTACTATTATTTACATTAAAAAATACATTTCACGAAAGCCAACTTGAATTAAAATATAAATTTAAAATTGCTGTTGGTTATATTTTTTACGATATGTTATTATTGAAGTTTATTTTCTTTAACATTTTATTGATTATTATTGCATAATAAAATTTAACAAGTGTATAGATTTAAAAACATTCCCCGAATTGATTAACGTATGCGAATATTTTTAAGTTGATTCAAACGCAAGCCCCTAAATATCCCAGTGTATGAATAAATGGACTTATACCACTTTCAAAAGCAACGGCTCATTTTTCAAAACAATCTAAATAAGAATGGTATTGAAGGTATCGCCTATTTTTCGTTTACGTCAAGGTGGCTGCATTTAACGATTGATAACTCTGCTCCCCAGGACCAGTCGGGCGCAGAGCTGCATCCCTAACCGAGGATTGGAAACAAGGATGCGTCGTGCGACAACGATACTCAGCTTGTGCACCCTGTGCGTTCTTGCCTATCCTTCGGCTGGTACAAACAGGATCCTGAGCTCGGACTTAATCTACTTTCCCGACCAAGCGGACTACATAAAGCTGGCCACGAAATGTCCCGATAACACTATCCTGTGGCCCGGGGATCGTCGGTGTTACAGAGAAGGCGAGCAAGGTCCCTGTAATATCGGCCGAGCGTTGGCATTCGACTGGAGACTTCTGAAACCTTACTGCAAGGATATCCCCGCAGCGTGAATAGCCAGTGTGTGCCCCTTGCTATTACCGACTGCGCGCGACTCCCTGAAAGATGGCAGCAGATGTGCCGAACAACCCCTGACGTGTTCAATTGAATGTTAGCCTGATAATTTGGGATTATTTAATTGTAGGGTGAGGGGTTGTCACCCCTATGATCTCTTGCTGGAGCATTCGGCGAGGTTTATTTTTCTGTTATTTTTTAGAGCCATGTAATGCCCCTCCATTTATTCGCAACTTCACACCCTCCTGGTCACTGTTCTCTATTATCAACCCTTCAATTTTTGGTCATGGCGTTGGTAATACGAGAGGGTGGCCACCCTAATAGGATAAGCGTAGTAGTTAGAGATCGATGAAAGAGTAATCTTGCCAACACTGTCACATGTTTAGTTAATAACATTCTTAATTGTTGTAGACGGAGGAAGTCTGTCAACTCTGTGATAAGATTCATTCCGTGGTGGTTTAAATAAAATTGAACCAAATTTATTGAAATGTGATACACAATATTTTTAAATGTATTGACAGTGGGTTTCTTTAATTTTATAATAAAGTGGAATTGTCATAACGTTGCGTCAATATTGTACTTCAAATCAGACAGAAAGGAAGACCGAGTTGCAGGTGAATAAATAAATAAGGATGTACGATAGGGATGTTAAATTGAATTGCTGCAAAATTGGTGTATAATTTTAAAGTTTCCACCGATGTGGACAAGTTTTGCTGGAAACAATTTTGAAAATAATACACGCCTGAGAAGTTATGGCCACACATATTTCTGGTGATATTGGGGTGCACAGCGCGTCTGACCATAGACAATCCACACCTCCTTTGCTTCTTTCGCGTCCTCTGGTTGCACAGATTAGTTATATCATACCCTCCTATATCTTGTCGTATCGCGTGCATTATTTCGAGAATTGTTTCATATATAACGTGCGCAGTTTAACAACAATTTCGTAAAGCCACAGAAATTTATCAGCAGTCCCATTTTACTTTTTTTTTCTAATCAATTTCCACTCAATTTATCAAGCCACTTCAAACGCATGCTTGCGCAGGACACGCATGGGTTGTTCAGTAAAATTTGGGTTGTGTAAAATTGAGGAAGATTTTGATGAAAAATGTTGAATTCATTGTGTTGCGTTATTCACTTTTGTTCGAAAAATAACTGTACTTGCGGAGGTGAAAAGAAATACAATAGAATGTGGCATAATTCCTCCACTGTCGTCTGAAATATTTAAGCTTAAGCGTGTAAATAGTAATATATATAACTTTATGAAACTGAAAATTTGAATAATTTTATTTCAATTGCATTACTGTACTCTTGTTCAAGAAAATTATCCACACTTTGCATACAGATTTCATTTAATTTTTCCATTTAATTTTCATTTGTAAATCTATAAATCAACCAAGTACTAAAAATGAAGGTATTCCTGGTTCTCCATAATATTTGAAATCATTTTCATCGAATATTAATAAAAATTAGTATAAATTCTAACAGAGGATATCTCTGTTTTCTTTAATTTCACGATGTATCAAAGCAATTTGTCATAAGAAGGCAATTTTTAGCAAGACTGCAAGGGAACAGTAAAGAGAGAAACAGCAAGTAGTAGAAATCGTGTATGGTCAGACTGGGCCTTAAATCCCTGTTACTCTTCAAACGTACAGTATTTTAAAAATTATTTCGACTGCGATTTGCCACGATTAATAGTAACCTTAGAATGATTCGCAAATTTAATAACAATCCTGTTTAAAACTTCTAAGTTTCGCCAATTTATGATAAGAATGAAACCTTTCTTCTCGATCACGAAAATGTTATTTATACCACGGAATTCAGTAAACAAATTACATAGACAGATAACAAGTCTTATTTGAAAGAATCTTTTCTATTATTCAGAAGCAGTGTACACAAATCTATTCGCTATTTAAATCTCACATCTTATTTACTAGACTCGGAACGATTATCCTATTATTGCATCGCAATTTAAATGCAATTTCGCTTGGTATTTCAAAATAGCATCTAATAATTTAGTACAATCTAATTCGTTAAAACAAGACTCAGAATAAGTAGTGTAATCACCTCGAATTATTTCACAGCATTTTCCACCCTCCGTCTTTGTTTCTCTTTTCACTACGTGCCTGGGGTTACAAGATGTCCGCTATTAACTCTATTTTAAGAATGATTGCTAGCAGGTAATAGGCTCGATAACCTCATCGGATTTTCCATCTTCAGTCTGGTGCGCGTACAAACAAGGTACAATCGAGTTTACTCTGCACGATCCCCTGGCGCACTTCTGTATCGAGAGACACAAATACTATCATGATACAGCTACGGTCCAAGTGTACCTTATTCCGTAGCATTCTGCTAATTGCTTGTTTACGCTGGCGAAATATTTTTCTATAAATTCGAGGAACAGGTACAACGAGCAGGCGATTCGCTGCAGTTTTCTGGACAAGCGGAGGTGTATTCTGTAATCGTAATTATTGACTGTGTATGACAGTAACAAATTGTTAATGGCAGTGACGTAAGTACGTTTCTGCGACAATAGTGGTACTTTCTTTCTTCGAATCACGTATGGGGAACATTTAACTTAGATTACAGGAGGGGCTTGAAATAAATAACGCAGTGGTGGATAACATATTGGAGTAATATTAATTAAATTTACATCTTGATATGCTTTTGCATTGTGTGTAATTAATTAATTTACATTATGCGTTCCCTTTACTTGCTAAAGTTTTTAACTTGAGACTTTTCAACTTACAAATGAGTGATTTATATTCAGAATTTCAAAGTACGTAATTCACCCTAAAGTCTTCAATTAGCACCAACTTATTCCAAAACTGCAACAACGTATTTTTTTTTTCAATTTCATAATTTCTTTGGATTACAATATTTCGATGAAGTTCCAAACTCAAATATGTCTAGAGAACTCACACAGTTCCTCTTTTGCTCCGTGCACGTAAATCACGCACTGCTGTACGTCACTCAATCCCACGAATCCTGAAAGCTCGACGAGGCCTTACAAGGTGGTTCGGTTCCGTGTACAGCATTTCGCACGCTTAGCTACCGAGATCTAAATCTTCGGATTAAAAGGAACGAACGAAAGGCTGAGGATGTCTGCAGCTGCTTATCCATTCCACTTGCTGTATCCATCGTGGAATTTACTTCCCAGAGTGCAAACTCGTGTGCACGCCCAGTGTCCACTTCATGGTTGAAATAAATGTAAGCTGCAGGATTAAGGATGCTGATGGTCAAAGTCGACATGCGTTTAGATTTACACTCCTGTCCATAAGGCATCGGACACTTACAATTAATAAGGTTGAATTGGAGGTCAATTTTACAGTACCAAATGATCTATATTATGATGTAAAAATAACACTTATTAATTGTTTATATAGTAGAGAATATGCACTTCCAATTTTACGTACTTTTATATTTTCTTATTTAATTAAATTTTCTCATATAATTTAAGGGTAAGTAAGTAGGTACTCGATTTATAGTATCTTATTTAATTAAATTTTCTTACATAATTTAAGAGTAAGTACTCTTATATTTCCTTATTTAATTAAATTTTCTTATATAATTTAAAAGTACTCTTATATTTTCTTATTTTATTAAATCTTCTTATATAATTTAAGAGTAAATACACTTATATTTTCTTATATAATTTAAAAGTACTGTTATATTTTCTTAATTTTTTTAATACTTCTGAATCAAATTCTTTTTAACCTTCTTCTAATCTGCTCCACAACTGTTTTCATTATTTTTGAATTCAGTTCGATTGAGTTAATGTGAAGTGTAAATAGTCATGCAGATCTTTGAAGTAAGTTAAAAATAAAACAAGTACCTAAATATAACAAACTAAACGATATAGTCACTTGAGACACTTGTGTCCATTTCCCAGTAATCAGTTCACTCAAGTCAAGCAAGTCTCCGGTGATTTATGAACGGAAATGCAAATGTAATTTTGCGATGTAATTTTTATTTCACAGCATCAAGTATTTCCTTTATTCGGTCATAATTAGCTCCGAGCAAAGCCCATAAGAATGAAACATTGCATTTATAATCGATGATTACGTAATCGATCGAAAATTATATTTTCAGCAAGGCGGAATGAAAAATAATCAGAAATCACGACGACGCGACGGTTGCTGCGCGAATCGATTACGAACGCTCTGAAATTGATATGAATCTTTATGCACAAGGATCCGTGAAGAGGAGGCAGGAAGTAAGGCGATCGTTTGTCACGGATTCCCGTCGTCAAGCCGCTTTTTCTGTCCGAACGTCGACGACGACAACAGAAGGCTCAACTCCCGGGGATTTGACTTACCAACGGAAACTTAGCCACCGATTCTTCGCGCACGACGCACGGAACTCCTACCAGATATCTTTTGTCGAGCTGATACGACGCGGAGATATAAAAGAGGTCTTGTAACATGAAATCCAATCCAGTAGAAGACGATCCGTCTTCCAGAATGAAACTCCTCGCGAGTGACTTCGTTTTCGCGAAAGCCGATTTTGAAATTTTTCAGGATAATTCAATGGCTGGCTAAGTCTCGATGTCGCCACGTCATTGTCACGTTTCCATCGCGAAAACTCGAAATGGGAATCGACAGTAACGTTTTTCTGTTTAAAATAACGGAGGCGGAAAGCAGTGGCGGACTAGCTAGAGTGTCAGCTTGCCCCATGGAAATTGGGCCTTTGATAAAGTGGGCCCACTTATGACGATTTTTCGATTAGTGTCTTGTTTCGTTTTTTATTAACAAAAGAAGATGAAAACTTAGATCGAAACTCACGTGGTTGACTTTGAGTACCTATCATTTTTTAAAAAAATAAATTTTTCCAAACTCGGCGTCGGCAAGTACTAAGAATTGCCGTGCAAAATTTTATTCAAATTGATCCGGTAATCTCTGAGATATTTTTGGTTCCGCAAATGCTGTAACTATGAAGAGGCCTTGGGAGAAGGGCTGCTAAGGAACCATTTCTTAATATAACAAATTTCTTTTTGAAGAGAATACTGCTTAATTTATACATAACAGTGTGTATATCTCGATTTTTAAATATGACGTTTCTTTATATGCAAAAAAATAAAAAATGTGACCCTATTTTTTACCTGTTAAGGGTATGTAACCCCTTAGAAAATATGTTAAAATTGTTAATGACCTTCTAGTAGCTTGCAAATATAATAAAATATATAGTATGCAACTAAAATTTACGTTGTATTACTATTTTAATAAAAAAAATTAATAAAATCATTTTTCGAGGGTACTTTATATTTAAGAACTTATTTAATAACTCTGAAAGAAGAATTCTGATTCGGGTTATGTGAACCCAATACATACGTTATTTCTTATAAAAAAAATTAAATGATAGCCTTATAGTTGTGTAAAAAGCCAATATTTTTAGACCCCGTCCGTCATTGACTGAAAGTATTAAAGGGACATTCTCATCAAACTGGTGATATTTAGTATTTTTTTTTTAAAAGTATACAACTTGCAGTAAAAAAACTTTATGGCCTTTATTTATTCGATATTCAAGGATATGAAATTTTTTTTTTCATTTTCCAGTAGTGGTTCGATTTCTACGTGACGCTTAGTGCACTTCTACAACAAAAAGAGGCGTCGACGACGGTAGCCAGTATACTTCTAAGTAGTATTGTCTCAAATAAAAAATCCAAACATATTCTTACATGTCATATCAAACGCTATCGTATCAGCCATTAAGAAGGCAAATAAAGCAAAATGCCGATGTTTGGTGTACGTTTGAACATAAACACACTAAAAAATGAGTAATTTTACGCCTAAAAATGTTAATAACGAAAAACTATGACTCCTAAAATTTCTGATCGAAGGCTCATTCGATAATGAATTCAATGACAAAGAAAATGCCACCAAGATTTCTGGAATCGGTTCATAATTTCTTTTGTTATGCTGGCTACCGTTCGGAAAACTCACGTTTCAAGATAAACCCGTTTAAAGCTTTGTTTCTATGTTTCGGCCGTTGGGAGGTCGAGTCGCTTCTATCGTTGCAGAATCTATACCGTTACAAATGTCGTCTTGTAACTTTTACTGAGTATTCTTCAGATACTGCCCTACAGACATATGCAAGAAAAAGAAAATCGATTTTCTGAAAAATGTTAAGTAGAATGTCCCCTTAAGGGGTCAGACCACTGTAATGGTCTGAAAAGAAAGGGTGTCTTCGGGAATTTATTTAAACCAAACAACGCAAGTAAATATATTTATTCCTTAGTATAGTTAATATGCACAAATTGAAGGGTAAAGAAGACATTTTTCAATCAAATTCATAAATCCGTTTCCTGTATACTCTTCGTCAAAATATGCGCTGCGGCAAAATCGTGCTTGTCGCGTTGACCTTGCCCAGGCCATATGGTTAATCCAAATTCAAAAAGCCAAAATTATTTAGAAACTGGAAGCCTACGTCTATTACACGAAGATAAAAAAAGTAAAAATCGCAAAAACTTACAAAATGGCGGACCACTGAAACAAAAAACATGTTTTGGGGGTACAAAATTGGGAAAACGTTGATAAAAAAAATAGGAGGCCGTTAATTAAAAAAAAAAACCGATCGTCACGTAATAGACACGAGTTTTTCGTACGATAAATGGTCTTGCTCATGTCAATTGGATGTATAGTTTTCTCTATATACTGTCAACGCGGTTCAAAAATGTAATTCTGAGAAAAACGCGTTCAAAGTTCAAAGACACCGCTTCACAGGAAATATTATATCTCTGTCAATTTTATGAATTTCTACATAAAATTTGGGGAGAGCATTCTTGAAACGTATGTCTTTCCGAAAATATAGACAAAAAAATCGGTATTTTTCCGATTTTTTACCGTGGTCTGCCCCCTTAAGGGGTTATACCTAGTCAGGAGGCCGAAAAGAGTCGAATGTTTGTGAATTTTTTGTGAAAAAGCGGAAGCATATATTTTTACAGAACTTTTTGCACTTAAAAGAGCAACATTTAACGAACATTTGATAATTTTTTTGTAGAAAAATATTGACATTTATAATAAAATATCAAGGGACATCCAAGAAGCCGTTTTAAAAACGGTGAGTAAGATATCTCAACAACCACTGCACCAATCTTTCTAAAATTTTGTGGGCTTATTTTTTATATAAAAATCTACAGAATGTCGTTCGCATTGTTTTTCAATGTATAGTTTCGATTTTATCAACGAAAAATGGCGGTTTTTCGCGCGAAAATCAGGACTTCAAACTTTAAATAGCCGCCATTTTATTTTAAATTAATATTTCGGAAATTCCCCCCGTCAGTCGGAAGACACATTAATATACTAACGAAATCTTTTTCGGTTTTTTCATTTTAGATAATCTGGTTCCGAGTGGCAGTGCTCACCGCAAAACAACTTTTTAAAAAGACTTCTTGGATTTTATTATAAACGTAAATAATCTTTTACGAAAAAATTACCAAATCTTCTTTAAATGTTGCTCTTTTAAGCGCAAAAATTTCCGTAAAAATACATGCTTCCGTTTTTCAAAAAAAAATTCACAAACATTCGCCTCTTTTCGGCCCCCTGACTAGGTACAACCACTGAAGTCACTGCCTCTTACGTGAAACTACGACTTGAATAGCGATTTGAAGGGTCCGCATCTCACCGACATACTTTCCACCGCAAGCCTGCATCAACCCAGGGTCATAAAGTTTTCAATTACTATTCCAACCGCAACGAGTTCCCTTAAAACGTCAGCATCCTCCTGTTGATTCGACGTAACGCCAAGGATCTGCCACCAGGGAGGAGGTTGGCAGAGCAAGCGCCGGGCCAGCGCACAGGAAGCGTACGCCCCGCGATTCATTTTAAAATTGCGTGTGGGACTCTCGCGCGTTGCGAGGATCGCGCCACCCGGAGACCCTCGAATTTTCATCTCCCCTCGAAGCCGTGTCGCCGCGCCGTCATACGTCTCCCTACACCGTGGGCGACGGCAGCTTGTTCGACGCGCTGAAAGTTAGCCCGGGCTGCGCGAGGACTGGCGTCCTACGAAACGGTTGCCCGTGCCAAGCGCTTACGGCCCTTCTCTTTCGCTAAATACATTTCAATATATCCGAGCAGCCCTCTCGAACGCGACGCCTCGCGCCACGGAGATACGAGACGGCCGCTGGATGAAGGCGGGCGGAAAAGGAGCGCGGGGATCGGTAGGTGGCAAGAAGGGCGACAGGAGCTGCAATATTCTTGGCTCGCATTGTACGTGTCCCATAAGTTGGCAGGCGAGCTGCCTCTCAGCGACAGCTTGACAGAACATACGCTCCGTCCCGCTCGAATCCTTTCGCCCCTGCACCCTCCCTGAACCCCGGGACTTTCACCTATCCACGGCTCCTCTGTTCCCGTCCCTCTCGCGCCGCTCACGAAAATAAAAGTTTATAAGGCGCTCGGCCGTGTGGGTGAGACCGGCTGGGGCTGTTCCTCGCCGCGCACGTCGACCGGGGGGGGGGCGCGAAAATGCGGGAAACGGGAGCGAGAACGCGGCAAGGTCGACGGTGGGAGCGCGAGGAGCGATCGCGCGGCTGGGGCGGGTGGGTTCGGCGGGGACAAGCCGGCGGGCGGCGGTGTCGCGGGGCGAACCGGGGGAGAGGCGAGAAAAGTGGAGACCACGTGCAGGAATAACGTTCGTGTTTTTGATTTGAAGCACGTAACCGAACCACATTGAAATCAGATAGGGGCGCGCGAGAGGACGCTAAACTGGCTCCGAGGCTACGGCAGCCTCTACTACGGGAATACCTAAATCGGGGCAGAGGGGCAGGGCGGGGGGGGGGGGGGCGGGGTGCTGGGAACGCGTTAGCCAGCCAAGGAAGCCGAAGGACCGAGGCGCCGGCGAGGGAGAAGAAGGTGAGACCCGGTGGCGGAACTGGCACGGCGAGGCTGGCGAGGGGGGTGTGTGGCCGGGACGCCTCACAACGGGTGAAACGTGCCACTTTCCACGGATTTTCGAATAAATCGGCAGGGTGCACGCGCTGCTTCTGGTATAACCGAGTCCCCCCCCCCCCCCTCCCCGGCCGCTTTGACGCCGGCTTTCCCGCGCCCCGGCCGGATCCTCGCGCACCGTAATCCGGATGGGCCTGGCCCCTCGTGTACAGGGAAACGCAGAGGAATAGAGTTTGTCGTCCCGTCGAAGAATCGCAAGAATGCGCGTCGCCGGTGTGAATAAAATTGCTGCGACCCCGCCCCCGCGGTCGGATTATTCCCGCGTTTGTTCATAGATTCTCTTGGGTTCCCTGTAGTTGCAGGGAGATTGCGATTTCTGTCACGGTCCAAGTAAGGGGAGATAGTTTTCTGGCGGCAGCTCTTCGCTGCCGGGTTTTCCGTGCGGTTAGAAAGAAGTTTAGAAAAGGGAATATTGTATTCCTATGTGTTTCGGGTAGAATAAGGGATTTCTGTATGGGCAGGTGTATGTGGAGGTGCCGTTTTGTAAGCTTCTTTGAGGTGGCATTGTGTAGGGTGACTGTACCTGATATCGCCTAGCAAAAGTTAAATGGCTGTCAATTGCATAGTAATTGATATTTTTGGATGCACTTCGTTTCAGAGTAAAGAGAAATTATTCAGCTTTCGTGTAGCATAAGTTAGAATCGCTGAAACGTGCGAATTTTTAATTAGGAATTAAAAAAGGTAAGACATGCAAAACTCCGGTCCTCATAAATGGATACCTAATATCGCCTACTAAAGAAATATTGATTAATTCAGGTATATGTGAGTTTTTACAGCCATTTTCACATGTGCTTTTATTATTTCTTGCTCTATAAATGTTTTTTTATCAATCTTTGATTTTATTTTTTTACAAAAATATTGAAATAGGATTTTTAAAATATTTTATGTTTTACGTTCGGATGTACATATTCGACAAATAAAGATTATTTCGGTTGCTCCGCACATTTCGCGACCCCACCTGGGACAAACATTACATCGAAACTCTTGTTCTCCGGTAGGCGGTATTGGCAACACGCATACTGCATAAGGGGGAACACCACTGTGACGGCCGGAAAAGTAAGCCATTTTTAAGAATTTTTTTTCAGAAATAATTTACAATTTTCATAGAAAATTTTTATTACCTATCTTTAGTACGCTGTCTTAAGATACTATACAAAAAAAAATAGAAAAACATCCATAAATTTTAATATATTAATTAATCTTCTAGACCTCCCCACGCGAGCTGGTCGAATGTGTAACTATGGAACAGCAGGTCCGAAATTAAATTGTATTTTTTTTTATAAACTATATGAGTGTAGTTTCCGTTGTACGTACCGATTTCTTAAACAAATTATTTTTGTAAAGCTGGTTCGTTTTAGAAGAAAAGTTTCGAAAATCCGCGAATAAGGTGGACAGTTTTTCGAGCGTATTTCAAAAAATTTGCATTCGATCAAAGAATCCGTACGTGCAACGGAAACTAAGTACACTCATATAGTTTATAAAAAAAAAATGAAACTTGACTTCGGATCTGCTGTTCTATAGTTACACATTCGACCAGCTCGCGTGGGGGGTTTAGAAGATTAATTAATATATTAAAATTTATGCATGTTTTCTATATATTTTTTTTATAGTCTCCTAAGAAAGTGTACTAAAGGTAGGTAATAAAATTTTTCTATGAAAACTGTAAATTATTTCTGAAAAAATTTCTTAAAAATGGCTTACTTTTCCGGTCGTCACATTGGTGTTCCCCCTTAAAGAAAACGCTATTTTCATTACGAAATATATCTGAATCGATTTCATCCTTAAGTAGGTACATCATTAATTAGGTATTTCTAGTAGATATTCTTGCATTCACAGAATCATTAGACTTACCTTCTCCAAATGTGATGTAAAATTGTGGCAGTCCAATAAATTCTTACACAATTAGGATTCTCTAAAATACTTCCCTTTCTCTAATTGTTGATCACACGATGCTGCAATCACAGTACGTCTTCCTACATATGTTTAGGTACTAATTCAGTGCATAACCGATAAATTTCTTTGCGAGATATGGGCGGTATTAGGTACGGTCACCCTACACCAAGCCTTTCCTTTCGCGTTGACGTTAGTTTTTAATTGGGATGTGTTGATAAACTTGATAGAAGTGCTTCCGAAAGTATACCGCATTCGCTCGGCGATAAACCCAATTTTTTCAATTACGCTGAGCACGGCACTGATATCCGGGCTGCATGTTTCGGGTAATGAATCATAAAACCACGGGACATTCTGACAATTAAGTACGTACCGCCAGTCGTTATACCATTTAATCATCATTATCAGCAACGGCATTGCCCGCGAATGGAGTGACAAGCAGAATTGAGCGACTGATACGTACGTAATTAATTGCCGTTCCTGGGCGAAGAAAAATATCGGGTAAACACATTTGTCGCCCAGATGCCTGTAGATTTCGCTCCTCGATCCCCGGGCTTCCGGGACTCCTTTCTTTTTATTAGCGAAGTAAATTAGCTCTCGCAGGAACTCCGCCGTCGTCTGATACATAGGGAGCAGAGGGAAGCTATAAAGGAACGAATGCCTGCCACCCTGTAATGCTCCTGGTAATATAATTTATACACGTACAGTCCCTTCATCAGCGCCTTCATCATCATAATGTCGAACGGGGGGACTAGGTCAACGTCACTCTTCTCCCGTCACGCGACGACCAAGCGGAGCGAACGTAGGCGCCGGGAAGGACCCGAGCGTTGCATCCTTCATCGATGTGTCCGAGCCTAACCCCGTCCGGGCTGCGTCTTCTTCTCGAGTTCCTTCCGTTCCCCTTCAGCTGCCCCTCCCGCGATTCCCATCCCTCTTGCCCGCCGAGCCGCCTCTTCTCGCACCTTCGAACACGCGTCGCGCCATATTTCACACGTCATATTAGCAAGGACCATGCGTCTTCCACGGGTAAAATGTCTATGCTGGCGGCAGGCCTGCCGCCACTACATCACACGGCTGGCCACCCTCTTGGCGGCCCGGTATCGTGTCACCTTGCCAGCTCGCCACCAATTACACATTAATGCGACGTCGCGTTATCCGGGACGATGTGCGAAATGGAAGAGGGTGACCGTACGGGGGCGGAAGAGGACGACGTCCCACGGGAGCGCACCATCCTTCGATCTATACTAGTCAATTAACCTAGTTCCGCGCGTCAGAAAGATTCGATCAGCCCCGATCACCAAGGATGATAGCACGGTGTTTTGTGCAATTTTCTTCGCCCCCTCGTCTGATTAACATCGCGTAGACGTTTCACCGCCGGCGTCGCCGCAACATGGCTGCTGGAAGGGAATTCCAGCTTCGAATCGCCGGACGGGTGGAAATTTTCAGAGGGCGAGGCGTTTTCAAGCACGTCTGCAGGCTGACGTCCAGGACGGATATCGCTGTCGGCGAAGGTCCAAGAGAAATGGAATCGTTTTCTAACTTATCGCTGAGCTGAATGCTTTAGCTTGACGGGCCTGTGCAGGTGTCGATGGGGATTGGGGATCGGGTAATTATACAGACGAGGATACACATTGCCGATTTCAATGATTTTTGGATATGTTGTCAGGATCATGATTCTGAGCAATTTTTTTTGGTACAACTCGGCTTTAGTTTTTAAGATATTCGTGAAAATATTTTTTATATTTTTATTTTGACGTGGGCTACGTACAAATAATAATTTACCATAAAATTACGTATAACTTGTTATACGTCAATTCCTATAGTTTGTCACTTGTTTGTCACACTCTTTCAATATTTTTTCCTTAATCTGCAACATCTTAGCTTTAACCTCCAAAATTATTCATCCCTCTATGCCATGCCATTTTTTTTCTAATTTTAAAAGACGGCAGTAAGCTTTTTGTTTATCTCTTAATTGAATAATTGTCTATTTCTAATGGTAGATAATTAGTATGAGAAAAGCAGTTTTCAAGTAAAGAAACAACAATAATTTAAAAAGGAAGGTTGGTTAGGCTATGGTAATTTTGCTAATCAATGCAGTTCTTAATATTGATCCTCGGAAGCAGCAATACACTGCCACTGCCCACATCGTACATGCTTAAGGGGGAAAGCCACTGTGAGGGTCGTAAATAAAGGCTATTTTCAAGGCATCCTTTTATATTGAAATGTCACTCTCTACGAAAAATCTTTATTACCAACTGAAAGTACATATATTTAACTAATAATTTATGCCTCTAGATTGAAAAAATTTTTGGGTAGTATGGCCACAGATCGTGGCCAGTGATTCTCTACCTCGTTCTAAACAATATATAAGCTCATAATCCCTCCTATTAGATACATTTGGATCCTTGGACATAAACTTATCGGGCGATTCACACCAAGTAACCTACACCTATACAGAACCTTCCGTAACTCTTAGAATTTTTCGAGATCCACTTTGAAATTGCCCAGCAATATTTTTGAGCACCCCAAATAAGTATTATGAAAATGCACAAAAAAGAAAAATCGGGGAAAACCAATTTTCACAGTGGCTTCCCCCCTTGAACGCAATTGACCAAGGGTTGCTGGAGACAAGTCAAACAAAATTTCAAAGTCAGTGTAACATACCTACAGACGAAATTATCTCTTCCGTTACAAGCAACCGAAGCAGACTAAACGGAGGTCCGAGAAGACGAGACACCCCCACAATCCATTAACTCGACTTCAATTGGCCCATTAATAACGGCGGGCGCGAAAACAGTCATCGAAAAAAATTCCCTCCCCGAGAGTCCCTCGAATGAAGCCAGCACTCGATAACGGAGCGGCGATGGACGTCTATGGAAACAATTACCGAAGTGTTAATAGAACTTTGTTCCTCGGTTCTCGCATCGGTAGCTGCTACCGAGCGGCGCACTCGAAAGTGTGCCCATGATCGAAGTAATTAACGTCACTCTGTTACAGTTTCCAAGGAGTAATTGGAGTCCTACGTAGCAAGGGATGCTGGTTCCGGGGGCTACTGCAGCTACAGCCCGTGCCGTTTCATCCGTATTCACCTTTGATCGCGAAAAGAATCGATCCTGCCCGCCCCGACCACCCCCGGAACGCCTATTCTTAGCTGTCATTAGGGGGCATTAATATCCCCGTACGTGTGAAGGCGCGCACGTACGCGGGCCCCGGGTACGTGTGCACACACGTCAGAAGCATCCAGGTGAAAACATAGAGGGGCCATCGAGGGGTGTATAGGAAGAGAACTCTTCTCGCAGTAAATATTGTAACATCTGGCGCGACTCATACGAGTTCGAGTCACGCCTCCAGCCCTCTACATTTCATTTCACTTCTTAGATACTTCACTGAAATACTGTCGGGGATCCACTGGGCTGGTTCCGCGCGGCGTACAGCACGGACGATGGTTCGGAAAGAGGGAAGCAGCGGGGAGAAAGGCGGGGAGGGTCGTGTTTGTTCCGGTAGCTTCTTGGATTTGCACGAGCGGCCTTTCTGTACGCCTTTCTCCTTCCACTAATCCTCCCCTCTGTGTTTGTGTGTGTGCGCGCGCGCGGGCTGGCCCGCAGGTTGCAGCCAACTCGTCGGGGTTCTCGCGGAAAAGACTGATCGTTATGTTACTTTTGGATTACGCCATAAGGCGCGACGGGTCTTCCGTTCTCGTCACGCGGACCCGTGGAGTCAACGTCGGAGCAGCCTCGCCCCGGCGCGATCTGTCTCCCGCGTACTTTTTAATGTCCTCGATCAATTTCACGGACAGCGGCCAGGCTACGTTTCCGCGGCGGGAAAGTATTTATTTGGACGCGCCGCGGGCAAGTTATCGATTTTCGAGCCGGGGCTGCCGAGGACACGTGGACGCTCCGGCCGTTTTCACACGGGACACCTTCGCGGCTCGGCGATTGCCCGCTTTAAAGAGAGGGCGCAGTTTTTGTTTGGAAAAATTGAGGGGATAGATTACTTGGCGATGTGTTGAAAATTACAGTGGTGGGCTAGTTGAGGGTGTGGCGGACACTTTGATGAGCCCTGGCGCGATGGATCCATGCCGAAATATAAGTAAACAGGTGTCCGAGCGTTTAATCCAGTAGGCCTTAATAATAGAGATATTTACATGTAAATTATTAGACATTTCCATGGTTTCCTGGGTAAAAATCCCACACTACCTTGGCGCCCCCGGGGGATTCCCCTCTGGAGGCGTGGGAGAGTCTTTTGAAGCTATCCCCACGTTAATAAAAAATTTATAAATATAATTAACTTATTTTTTAACTTGGAGAAATCGTTAAAAAAATGTATAAATATAATGAACTTTTTTTTAACGTGGGGAAATCGTCAAAAGAAGGGGAATCATCCAGGGGGGCCAGGGTAGTGTGGGATTTTTATCCGTTAAAACCCCACGGCCACCATGAAATATTTAATAATTTACATGTAAATACTTAATTATTGGATTAAACGCTCGGACACCTATTTACTTATTTTCGACATAGATCCATCGTGCCAAGGCTCATCAAAATGTCCACCACACCCTGTCTGCCCCTTGTAACTATCTTGCGTGAAAAAGCTCTTATTCTCATCGATAATAATTATTGGCCCAGCGAAGGACTTTCTTCAGAGTTTCACTACTCAGTTTAAGTTGCAGTAACGTGGCATTTTTCACTTTTATTTGGAGATCGCTTTGAAAGGGTTTTGCAACGTGGTTTTGCAATGATGAAAAGGAGCTTTGAAGGACTGGGTGTCTGCTAGATACTGTATAAGCTTCACCACCGTGTTCTATGGATGGAACTGATAACTAGGAATGGTTATGATAACAAGTGCAGACTAGTAGGTAAAGTAAATCCAGTATTAAGATAAATGAAGTCTTATTCCATTTCCTGTGAAGTACACTTTTGAAATAACTAATAGAGTCAACCTGATTATTAGTGGTTTAACTTGTTTGTTTAAATAATATTACTCAGCAACAGAGGTAGTCTCGTGGTTTTCCTTGGATATATATATATATATATATATATATATATATATATATCACGCCAAAGTTTAAAACTGAATTTGATGAAATAATAATCTTCGCAAATGGTGGAGAATAAAGGGAAGTTGGGGCAACGCGTCTTGAACAATAGCGCATGTTTCGTCGCAGGGAAACAAAATATTTTTCAATCTCTCGTTCGACAGCTAACAGAATGGATTGACCAATATCACGGGCAAAGACAAAGGGTAATTCACGTTTCCATTTTTCGAGAATGCGTCGATACAGCGAGCGAATGAAACCTGGCCCCCGTCCCCGCCCCTCCGTGCGCGCTGTTTTATTTCAATATATCATTTTTGAAACTGCGTCGAATAGAGGCAATTGAACGCACTACGGGGCCCACCTAATTGCCGCCGTCCCCGATAATTTCATAAATATTCATTTTAACGAAAGTTGCGTCACACAAACTGTGCATTGGCCAAAGGACCTGACGCAAACTCAAATACATTGCAACTTGGGCCATTTTGCAGCCTTCAGAGAATTCTTCGTTTCTTTAACACAATTAATCCTTTCTACGGCGAAAACAAAAATTACGCTTAAACTAGGGCAAATCAATCTACGAGCTCATTATACAACAATTCTTACACACCACTTTCTTTTTGTTTAATAAAATCCTATAACACTTTCCACACATCTCTTGTCACAGAAATTAAAGCTAAAAATCCCTGTTTAAACACTGTTTTAGAAGCAAATTTAGAAGCTCGAAAATTGAAGGAAAATGTGACTAAACCAATCTACACCCCCCCTCCTGTACTAAAATGCTAACAAAAACAAAAACGGACCCGGTTTATTAACAGAGAAGCAATGAAAGTGCTGCAGTTGCGTCATATTTTGTTGCTCCTACAAATCTTGTGCAAATCTTGTCGCGCGGAAACGTTGCAGCGGGATTTGTCACCGTCGATTCCCGGGCCTGTTGTTTGCGATGCTGTCGAATCGAATCAAGCCGCGAGAAATACGCGCGAAAAATTAGCGGGGAGGGCGCGTGACGTTGCTTTTTTCCTCCGTCACGTTCCGTTGACAATGGCCCCGCGGCCCCGGTGGAATTTATATTTACGATCTGTTAGCTTGATCGCGTAAGCGAGTTTCAGCAGGTACGCGAAGGGACACGCGTTGTTTGCCGACGCGCAATTGGAATCTGCAGATGAAAATGCAGCCTGCTCGAGGAACGTGCGAGAAGATGATTATAAATCCATATAGTTCGTTCGTTTCGGTGTGCAAATAAAGGCGGCCGACAAAACGGAACGTGCAGGATAGAGCAAGCTTTATTTATTTACTAGCTGCACCCGGCCACGCGTTGCTGTGGCGCAGTCTGGTTAAATGGAAGGGAAAGAAAAGAGAGAGCGCACGTTTCTAATATGTTTAAGGGGTAACACCACTGTAAATTTTTCGGAAAATTGATTTTTTTTTATTTGCTTAAAAGATGCTTTGAACCTTTTAGAATATGGGGCAAAAACTGTATTACTTGAAACAAATTTGTTTCCTTGAAATTTCGAGCTCTTCCCCAAGCGCATCGGACTGCTTCGAAACGACTACCGGCGTTAAACGCGTTTTTCTCGAAACACGATTTTTCAACACGGCACGCAGCATAACTCCAACAATTTTCATTCTTTTCATTCGAACTTTTAACAATATCTTTAAAATAACATTTTCAAGAGAAATACGTACGGGATTTTCGATAAGTTAATTTAAACATTACTTATTAACAAATGATTGCCCTCTTTTTATAGAAAATTGAACGTTTTTCATTCAAATGCTCACCAATCACACAAAAATCAATATTTTTAAAATCCCCTACGTATTTCTCTAGCTATAAACATGTAGATTTAAGTCATATTTTTTTTTTTAAATTCAAATTTGCACCAGCTACACTGCGTGCCGCAGAGCGCTAAAACTTCAACATGCCTCACGAAAATGGCTTCACTGCCGCCATTTTGTAATATTTCTCAATAACTTTTTTTTTTTTTAATAACAAAATATGTGCTTAATAACTTCCTCCAGTATAGTTATTCTATTACCTTTCCTTCCATCCAAGAAAAATTGCAAAAAAAACGCTATTTTTCAAGCTGTTACAGTGGTGTTACCCCTTAATTTCACAATGCTTGTGGGTATGCAATATTTTTTGTTCTTCCATTGTCTGTGCAGATATAGAGATTGTCTGGTTTGCCGACTCTCTCTCCCTCTCCCTGTCTCTCTCTATAATAACACGCGAGTATTCGAATGCAACGTTGTGACAAAATTTCAAAGCAATCGGTGAAGAACTTTCGGAGATTTAAGATTTTGAACAAACGAACATTTACATTTTTATTTATATAGATTTAATAGATTTAATTATAAGATTGTACGAGGCTCGATATGGGATTGCTTGTTAGGTGTACGGTTCCGCATACACGATCCCATTGAATCGTGTCTTGCGCTGCTTTCCGGGATGGAACAGCACAGATAGGGGCGGCATAGGACGAAAGTGGTTGTGTTTCGATTAATCTTTCGCTAACAACTTTCGTTTATTTGCATATCGGCTTCGCAGAGCGCGTTGTCCGCGTAGATTATCTGTTGCAGAGTGTCACGGTTTGCCGCTCCACTGAACTTGATTTATGCTCGGTAATCAGTCACGCTGTTTCTTTGGATAAAAGATTTACGGTTGTTGTTATAACGCATTCTGCTGCTCATCTGTAAGTGCGGGTAATAAGGCCCACCTAAGGATCTACAATTTTTAAAAAAAAAACTTGAACGTATTTCTGAAAACTTTTTTTTATAGAAATCTATGGACTTTGAACTGTGAACTGTAATATTTATAACAATACATGAACACAACAGATACGAAAATTAATTCTGCATAATTTGCAAAACTAATTGTCTGCAGAGTTGCCGTCCCACGATTTCTCTGGAGCTCTTCTCAATATCATTTCAGCTTTGGAAGATGTCTCTGTTTACTTACTGAACCTTAAATCCACTTAATATTTTGGTGGGCCTTATTCTCCGTTTTGTCACTTCTTCATTGCCGAGGCTATATGTTAAGCGTGCACTTTACAAAATCGCCAATTTTCTGGGAATATGTTGCCAACACATGTACTTATACATACCTATAGTTGTACAGTAATTGGATAATGAGTACTCCCAATGCGAAGCCAAGAAACCGACATAATTCTTATAATAAAATTGCAACAACGCCAGTTTCCGGGGAAACATTTCTTGAATTTACAGCCGGCAAATGTTAAATTAATTGCGCGGAAACTCTTCGAATGACATTTCGTATATAATAAAAGCAATAAATGGCACTTCCAGTAATGTAGATTGATCTACCAAGGATAAACGACAGGTGGACCCCCAGATAGCACCGTACATCCCAAGGACGTCCTTTTCATGTCCAGTTTATATCCGAACGTCCTACGTCCATTTTGAACATATATAGGATGTTCTTAGGATTTAAATTTCGGATGTTCGAGGAACGTCCGTTTCTTAAGTCCTACGGACGTTCTTAGGACTTAAATTTCGGATGTTCTAGGAACGTCCGTTTCTTAAGTCCTACGGACGTTCTTAGGACTTAAATTTCGGATGTTCTAGGAACGTCCGTTTCTTAAGTCCTACGGACGTTCTTAGGACTTAAATTTCGGATGATCCAGGAACGTCCGTTTCTTAAGTCCTACGGACGTTCTTAGGACTTAAATTTCGGATGTTCCAGGAACGTCCGTTTCTTAAGTCCTACGGACGTTCTTAGGACTTAAATTTCGGATGTTCTAGGAACGTCCGTTTCTTAAGTCCTACGGACGTTCTTAGGACTTAAATTTCGGATGTTCTAGGAACGTCCGTTTCTTGAGTCCTACGGACGTTCTTAGGACTTAAATTTCGGATGTTCTAAGAACGTCCGTTTCTTAAGTCCTACGGACGTTCTTAGGACTTAAATTTCGGATGTTCCAGGAACGTCCGTTTCTTAAGTCCTACGGACGTTCTTAGGACTTAAATTTCGGATGTTCCAGGAACGTCCGTTTCTTAAGTCCCACGGACGTTCTTAGGACTTAAATTTCGGATGTTCCAGGAACGTCCGTTTCTTAAGTCCTACGGACGTTCTTAGGACTTAAATTTCGGATGTTCTAGAAACATCAAACAATCTTGTAAGTCACGTGATTATTTTGCACGACTACATTTCGAATGTTCCGAGAACATTCGTCTCGTAAGTCTTGTGAATCCTTAGAAGATCTAAATTTCAGATGTTCGAAGAACAACCATCTTGTAGGTTTTGCAGATGATTCAGGTTCGGTTGCAAAACAGTCTTACGACTGAACCTCGCCTTTGCGCTATTTTTTTGTGCAATGAAGACGCTGAAATGCTGAAATATTCCCAGATAGCTTACAACGTCTTCAAGACGTCTGTCTTAAGTCGTCGTTAAAACATCTGTCTTGAGACGAATGTGAAATTTTAAGCAATGAGTCTAGAGGTCGAATGATGATATTCTGTAGAATATTTCGCGTCAATGCACATTTTTTATAAACTATTAATAATTGTTATATACCTAGAAATTGGAGTTATTTGGAAGGAAGTGTCTTGAGTAGTTGCGAAAAGCAGTTGCTTCGTAATCTTGGAGTCCTGGGGTCGATTCCCGTCACCGCCAAATTTTTTTTTCTTAATGTCCTAACCCAGACTTGATGAAGACGTCTTTAAGGCGCTTTTAAACCATCTGCAAAACGTTTTTAAGACGCCTTTTGGACGTATTTAACTTTACTTTCGGACGTTCGGAAAACGTTCTGAGAATGTTGACACAGCACGTCCTCAGGACGTTCCACTTTGTAAATAGGACCTTCCTACGACATTTAAAGAACTTAACGAGGACGTACAGAGGATATATGGACCTTCTTGGGACATTCTCCGAACGTACAGTACGTCCGGAACGGACGTCCTTCGGACGTACATAAGATGTCTTTGTGCTATTTGGGCCATCTTACCTGCTGGGCCTTATTACCCGCACTTGCCTTATTTCATAACTAGCTTCTAGCAGACCGAACTGTAAAGTGGAAAATATCTGTTCAATTAGGAATCGAGGAACCTCTGATTAGATGAGTCAATTAAGGGGTTATGCCTAGTTAGCTGGCGAAAGAGAACGCGATTTTCGGGAATTTTTTGTGGAATATCTACTGTATATTTTTTTACAACTATTCGCTTATTTTAAAAGTACATATCTGCAGCAACTCTCAGTAATTTTCTTATTGGAAAATATTAAAAAATGAAGGAATAACAGCCACTCTCCCGGAAGCTATCTTTTTAGCGGTGAGCACGATTTGTCCGAGCCGGATCATCTGAAATCGAAAAGTGAAGAAGATTCTGTTAGTACACGAGTTTATCTAGTTAATGAACGAAGGATTTTTGTTTTTGATGAAAACTATTTTTAATTCACGAAGAACGAACAATTCAGACCTCGAAAAATCATGATTTTGCGTTAAACGGCCGCCATTTTGTCTGAAATCATTTTTTTAAAAAATCCTTCGTTCACGAACTAGATAAACTCATGTATTAACAAAATCTTATTCGCTTTCTGATTTCAGATGATCCGGCTCGGAGAAATCGTGCTCACCACGCAGGGCCTTTATAAAAACGGCTTCCGCGAGAGTGGCTGTTATTTCTTAATTTTTTAATATTTTCCAATAAGAAAATTACTGAGAGTTGCTGCAGATATGTACTTTAAAATAAGCGAATAGTTGTAAAAAAATATACAGTAGATATTCCACAAAAAATTCCTGAAAATCGCGTTCTCTTTCGCCAGCTAACTAGGCACAACCCCTTAATTCAGAGTTAAGTAGGTTGGATGGGAACAAGGATACAGTAACAGATAGACTAGAAAGCCATATTAAAGTAGATAGATTTGAATTAGGCAGCTTAAGTCTTAGCTAAACAGGCTTCGCTGGTTAGGTACGTTATACTCAGCTCAAGTAGTCGATGTCGTGCTATTGAGGTTGAGTAGGTTGGGTCGCGAGCTTCACAATTTACCCGGGTCAATGCAGTTACATTTAAGTTAGGGAGAATATTAGACGATGTAGGTTCAAGCGATATCTAAGTTACGCGCGGAATAAATTTACCAACTGGCAATTAATATTTTCCTACACATTACTTTACTCTTCCTTAGACTAAAAAACCAGTGGTGGAAAACAGTTAGGAGTGAAAAAGCTTCTAGCCCACATCGGTTATACAGTAAACAGTAAATTAATTTAACACTCAATTTAAAGTATGGCTAACAGTAACAGAAATAATTTTCCTAAAATGTACAAACTTACTACTAATATAATATTAATTATGAAGATTATTAACTATTTATTTATTTTTCAACAGAACACAATGTCTCCTGGATAAAAGTGTCAATTGTTGTGAAATATAATTATTTTTTAATTAAATTCGAAATGCTCGAAATTCGAGTCTCCCTTTTCAATACTTGATTCACAGTGAAACAGTTATTTTCGGCACCGTTTCAACCCCTGCTAAAAAACTATGCCACTGTCACAAAGTACAGGGTACACTGTGTGTATCTATTTCACTCAACAACTTCGTATTAAAATCCTCGACCAGTAAAATTAATTCATGCATTTAATTCAAACGAGTACAATAATTCTATATATAATATCGATGTAGCTAAGTGCCTCAAATTAATTGGATAAAGGTCGTTAAGCTGTAACTACTTAAGTGTGCTAGAAAGTTTATCGTCGCTCCCTCGATCAGCCTGAAAAATGCACACCCTGTGGCTTGTAATCCTTCTGTATGATTAACGAGCTACATTTCAATACTCAATAAGGTATCTCTGTTGCACGAGAACCCAGAGCTTCTCGCTACTACTAATTTTAAGTGCGCTCTGTCTAGCTAGGATCCTTAATGGACACACGTAAATCAAGGAAGACGTCTCCCATCCCTCCGAAGAATATGCCGGCTGGGATTCCCCTCTTTAATTTCAATCGCTCTGCGGAATTATGCGATCTGCTGGCGTCCGCAGAATTCGAATGAAAGGGCCTAAGCGACTAATACAGACAGTAATTCCGATAATTTGTTAGCCACTTGTTTCGTCAGCCCCCTCGTCCGCGACCCGGATTTAAAACAAAGGATTTCAATATTGTTTGTCGACCTTACTAAGAGTTTCAGCTTCATGCCGAATATTGTTTCGTGGCTTGTTTCAGAGGCATGGGATGCGAGTGTATGAGAGAAAAATATCGTGTCTCGCGTGAGACTTTAATCTGATGAGACAATTATTTTATTATTTTTTAAATATCTTGTCATTAGGTTTCGTGAAATTAGTAGGGGAGACCGGGGCTAGTTGACTAACGAGGTTAGTTGACTAATTCCCTTTAATTCTTGTATTATGGAATAAATTATGCTGCGATTCGCAATATTGGAGCATATGAATGACCAGCTTGCCACTTAATGTGTCGCCGTGACAAAAACTTGCGTGTTCTGTCAGTGAGAATGAAAAATCAAAAAAGGTCGGCTGGAAGTAAATATTTTCGTTTCGACTATTTATGAATTTTTGTCCACTAAGTACTGCTTGATGTTATTTCATGAATATTTTGTGGAAACGTGATACCTTGACTATGATTTACGGTATTTTATTTCATCCGGTGCGTGGAGGTTTTGTACGTACGACCCTTAACATGTTAACAATGTCGGACGGGGTTACTTGACTAAGCATAGGAATACTACTAATAATTGCATTTTTTATCCTCAAGATGCAGTCGAGGCAAAGAGTTTAGCTGCTCAAGTCCACTTCCCCCACCACAAATCCTTCCAAACTCACCCCTACCAGTTTTACACCCTATCCTCCCTCCAAACTCTCAGGCCTTCCAAATAGACCATAGCAAACCAGTATAAAATAATTACAGTATCTTAGACCATGATAATTAAGAAAAAAAAATAACACTGTGGAGGAGTGAAAAAACAAAATAAAAAAATTTTTTGGTCGTAGTATATATATGTACGCGTTTCGTATACTATATTGATGGATTTGGCAGCGTATATATACGTTTTTCACATTATATTGATGTACTGTGACAGTGTTTATATACACCCCAAATAGCACAAAGACATCTTATGTACGTCCGAAGGACGTCCGTTCCGGACGTACTGTACGTTCGGAGAATGTCCCGAGAAGGTTCATATATCCTCTGTACGTCCTCGTTAAGTTCTTTAAATGTCGTAGGAAGGTCCTATTTACAAAGTGGAACGTCCTGAGGACGTGCTGTGTCAACATTCTCAGAACGTTTTCCGAACGTCCGAAAGTAAAGTTAAATACGTCCAAAAGGCGTCTTAAAAACGTTTTGCAGATGGTTTAAAAGCGCCTTAAAGACGTCTTCATCAAGTCTGGGTTAGGACATTAAGAAAAAAAAATTTGGCGGTGACGGGAATCGAACCCAGGACTCCAATATTACGAAGCAACTGCTTTTCGCAACTACTCAAGACACTTCCTTTCGAATAATTCAAATTTCTAGGTATATAAATATTATTAATAGTTTATAAAAAATGTGCATTGACGCGAAATATTCTACCGAATATCATCATTCGACCTCTAGACTCATTGCTTAAAATTTCACATTCGTCTCAAGACAGATGTTTTAACGACGACTTAAGACAAACGTCTTGAAGACGTTGTAAGCTATCTGGGAACATTTCAGCATTTCAGCGTCTTCATTGCACAAAAAAATAGCGCAAAGGCGAGGTTCAGTCGTAAGACTGTTTTGCAACCGAACCTGAATCATCTGCAAAACCTACAAGACGGTTGTTCTTCGAACATCTGAAATTTAGATCTTCTAAGGATTCACAAGACTTACGAGACGAAGGTTCTGGGAACATTCGAAATGTAGTCGTGCAAAATAATCACGTGACTTACAAGATTGTTTGATGTTTCTAGAACATCCGAAATTTAAGTCCCAAGAACGTGCGTAGGACTTAAGAAACGGACATTCCTGGAACATCCGAAATTTAAGTCCTAAGAACGTCCGTAGGACTTAAGAAACGGACGTTCCTGGATCATCCGAAATTTAAGTCCTAAGAACGTCCGTAGGACTTAAGAAACGGACGTTCCTGGATCATCCGAAATTTAAGTCCTAAAAACGTCCGTAGGACTTAAGAAACGGACGTTCCTAGAACATCCGAAATTTAAGTCCTAAGAACGTCCGTAGGACTTAAGAAACGGACGTTCCTAGAACATCCGAAATTTAAATCCTAAGAACATCCTATGTATGTTCAAAATGGACGTAGGACGTTCGGATATAAACTGGACATGAAAAGGACGTCCTTGGGATGTACGGTGCTATCTGGGACCTTTCGCATGCAAAGGGTTAAAACTGAAAAGTAAATGTTAAGTCAACTGACCCCATCATAGTTGTCAACTAACCCCGTAGCCGGGGTCTGTTGACTTATTCGTCTCACTACTCTAAATTCAATAAAAACTACAACCTAGACTCAATTAAAACGATTTTCAAAATTATGCCTGTATACCTAATGAAATTTGGAAACTTTTGGTATGCAATAAGTCAACAAAATACTAATGGTCTATTTATAAAAATTAGAAATGTAAAAAATTAGTCAACTAGCCCCGGTCTCCCCTACTCTCGTGGGAAAAGTTTCGTGATATATCTTCAAAAATTATTTACATTTAGTTGCTGCAGAGATTTTTGTCTCACGATAGAGAAGTCTCATAAAATCTCATCGTGGATTCGCACCTTTTCATTCGCAGGTGTTACCATTAAAAATTTCCACGTGCCTGACCGGGCTCCATCTCGTTTACACTGTTTCGAATCACCCTGATTAGTAGTATGAATGTGTAGCTCCGTTCAGACAAATACTAAGTTTCAGAAATTTCTTTCACTCCGTTGAACATAATTGTGCCTCTCACTCAACAATCTTTTTCTCAAACAATTTCGTATACTTTGCTGAGTTAGAAGCAATAAAGATTTCTTGGGAATCTTGTGCCCTGCATCTCGTAGAATCAGAGTTAATCAGTACTTCTAAAAGATTCAAATATAATATGAGTACCGGTCGATTTTATTGAAATTACACTTGGATGCTAAATTAAAGTTGATTCTTTAAAATAATCCCCAACGTACCTTTTCATGAATTTTAAATAATTTATAGAAGTAAACCCCCAAATATTTTCAACACTGCATGCACTTCACTATCAAACACCATTGTGCTTTCAAAGCAAACGGTGTAGAGCACGACTAGAAGTGCGCTGTATCTGCAGATGTAAAGCGAAGGGTGGATGGATGGAAACGTCATTCGTCATAAATTGAAGAAAGATGGAACTCCTAACAAACAGGGTCGAACAGAGGCATGAAGTGTAACACGCTTGCACGTGCAATCAAGAGAACTTCGCGCTAGGACTTCGTGGTAGGACGTAGTGAATTGCATGCAAGGTGTGCTGGTACAATGAGGGCCAGAAATTCGTGGGATAATATCGTCCCTTCGGACTGTCAATTGTATTCGCGAATAATAAGGTCGCGGAAGTAATCGATACCAGTTTATCGTTCTGACGAATTCGTAGTAACACGTCATTCGTGGATGCGTTGTAATAAACCCAGAAGAAGTGACATCTAAAATGAAATATAAGGATAAATATGAATTTTAAAAATTCATAGAATAAGTTTCGAGTTAGAAAATATTTATTACGGAAGGATCAATTCTATTTAGAGGACAAGAAAAAATTCATAATTTATGGGGTTGATAGTGCTCATTAAAGTAGGGCTCTTATTTTTCGCGGGTTTCCGGTTACCCGGGTGCTACCCGGGTTTGCGGGTAATACGGATACGATTACCCGTATAACACGAGTATCGGGTAATCGTATCCGTATTACCCGCAAACCCGGGTAGCACCCGGTAACCTTCTTCTGGTTCACGAAATACCGGTTATTGCAGTGGATCGTAACAAACCTTTTATTATACCTTTTCGTTTCATGAATATTGTTAGTTATAAATTATTAGTAATATTGCAAGTTGCTTCTGCGCTGTCATCCTCCTAAGTTTTTGAGAAATTCGATTTTGAAAAAAAAAATGCAAATTTGCGCAAACAGTACCTAATGAATAAATATTACTGTCTCGACACAAAAGATGTTCAAGGTTGAAAATTTGCAGTTTTTTTTTCAAAATCCGAATTTCTCAAAAACTGAGGATGATGGCGTCAAACGGTTTGCGGATTCGTTTTCAGCGCTCCAAAACATATAAGAAACGGCTATTAAATGTTACAAGTCCAGATGGCTGTCGAACTGTGTTACCCGTATCATACGGGTATCGAGTACCCGTAACCGTATTACCCGCAGACCCGGGTAGCGCCCGGGTACCCGGGTATCACCCGGTTAACCGAGTACCCGGGTCACCGGGTATCAAGAGCCCTATTAAATTGACATGCTTCCTGTCAGCAATATACCAATGAAGATCTACTTAAGCCTAATGGAACATCAATCATGTCAGAGTCGAAAGGAATTTTCGATGCTGGCAGAGCAATATTCTTTCCTCCTGCAACATTTTTCTCATGCGAAGTGGAAACAAGGGTTTCTCTTAACATTAGTATTTTACTGCTTGCAAAACGCGTAGGCAAAAAGAAATCGGAGTGAAGCAAGGTAAAATGGTAAGACGATCCTTCGTAATGAAATATTCGTTGATATAGAAGCAAGTCACACAACCACCATTTGCGTTATGAATAAGTCTTATCGGTGAGTTGAACTGGCAAACCTAAATGATACACATAAGTTCATCCCTTATTTACTACACACTAGGGCTGGGACTATTTGTCGAATTTTCGGTATTCGAATATTCGAATACTTCAGGTGCTCAATTATTTGGCGAATATAATTCGAATATCCAAGTATTCGAATACTAGGTATTCGAATATTTAAGTATTCGAATACTATTCGAATACTGATGTATTCGAATACTGACGTATTCGATTAGTATGGTGTGAATTATAAATCAAGTTCTTTAGGTTCATTTTTTTACAAGCTTTTATTTAGTTTCAGTTGTGAGTTCGTTAGTTTGTCAGGGTGAAATATTGTAAGCTAATTTTGACCCACTTCAACATATCCGATCGGCTTGAAACTTTGCACACATGTGTAATTCCGATGACAATACAATATTTTCACTAAAAAGCATGAATACTTTATGGTGAAATTTTTTTTTAAAAACATGTTTTTATTAAAATGTACTAAAAAGGAACCAATAATTTTGATCCCGGCCGATCTGACTGCCTGAGAAGAATTCACTCATAGGGTGGATGTACCAGTAAATGAACACGTACCAGTGAATGGACATTTTATATTAAAATGAGTAAAATAAGTTATTAAAATAAGCAACTAATTAATTAGAGACTTCTTTTAATTTCTTGCTTCATATCCAAACAATTTTTGCAGCACGTGGAATCAATCGCGCTGCAAACATAATTTTATAAAAGTGTTCATTCATTAGCCTTAAGTGTTCATTTATTGGTACTTTTTTTATTTTTATTATTTTATAATTAGTTATAGGGTAAACGCACCAATAAGTGAACACTTAAGACTAATGAATGAACACTTTCATAAAATTATGTTTGCAGCGCGATTGATTCCACGTGCTGCAAAAATTGTTTGGATATGAAGCAAGAAATTTAAAGAAGTCTCTAATTAATTAGTTGCTTATTTTAATAACTTATTTTACTCATTTTAATATAAAATGTCCATTCACTGCTACGTGTTCATTTACTGGTACATCCACCCTATGAGGGAATTCTTCTCAGGCCGTCATTTCGGCCGGTATCAAAATTATTGGTTCCTTTTTAGTACATTTTAATAAAAGCTTGTTTTTTAAAAAAAATTTCACCATAAAGTATTTCATGCTTTTTAGTGAAAATATTCTATTGTCATCGGAATTACATATGTGTGCAAAGTTTCAAGCCGATCGGATATGTTGAAGTGGGTCAAAATTAGCTTACAAGATTTCACCCTGACAAACTAACGAACTCACAACTGAAACTAAATAAATGCTTCTAAAAAAAATGAACCTAAAGAACTTGATTTATAATTCACACCATAATATTCGAATACATCAGTATTCGAATACATCGGTATTCGAATAGTATCCGAATACATCGGTATTCGAATACATCAGTATTCGAATAGTATTCGAATAATAACATTCGAATACTCAAATATTCGAAGTTTATTCGTAGCATTCGAATACTTGTAAAATATTCGAATAGTAAATTATTCGAATAGTCCCAGCCCTACTACACACTAGCACAACCTGTGTATTCAAAATTCTTATAGTAAAATAAAATATAGAAATATAATAAAATATAAATAATAAAGTGTAAGAAAGTTAGAATGCAATAGGATGGACAGCCGTTTTCGTAAATTATCATTGCGTCTGAAAGCTGCTTCTCACTTTCCTCGATATCCACGTAGCGGCTGTTCATTAAGGAATCATAAGGATCATTTATTGGTGTTCCACGGACGCAATCCAAGTAGACACGCCCCATATGGGATTTATTAGAATTAGAAATCTGATGCTCCACGTGTGGCTGCACGCTGTATATTAACATTAACGGCCCAGAAGCTACGAGAGCCATTTGTACTCGAGCCAGTGAATTACGTAGAACGTGAGAGGCTTCCGCCGGCGAATTATTAGTCTCATTATTACCTAGTTTACTGGTTCCGCTGGCCGAGGACAACATCTCCACCAATCAAATAATCCCCTCTGAGAAGTACAACGTTAAGGTAATTCCACGAACAACGGTATCCGTCCAGATGTCGTTAGAATAAATTCCAAAGACATTGGCGATGCTGCACTGCTGCGTGTGAACATCGCGAATTTCCTGAGCATTTCAAACAATTCTATTGGGAATTATTCCGGGAATTTCACAGTCCGCTAATAAGAATCTATCGAACAATGGAGGTTTGATGAATTCTTTGGATGCTCAATGGACAGATTTTAATAATATTTAATAGTCAGTAAGAGCCATGTTCTTCGTGGCCATTCGACATTTCAGTTCGATATACTGGTGTTATTGGTCAGTAAACGTTTGCACATTTACGTTTGAGGTTCGAATAAATTTATGAAGCAAATACAGGCACGCGGAGTTAGTATTTACCTTGCGACAGTGTTTCGGATGCCTCGTTTCCCTTCGTTGTGAGTTCTTGGACACGAATAACGATCGCCGAAGATCTAGGACAGGGTAGAGTGATATATTGATACTGAAGATGAATGTTTTCGTTGGTATTGTTAGGCTGGCTTTTCGGAAACGGATGGAATATTTATCCGCAGTGTCAGGAATTATTTTCACAAATATCCGCTATAAATACCGCGTGTGTGCTCAATAATTAATTAAGATTGATGGTGGCGGCATGAAGCGTAAATAATGTGTTGCACAGCATCTGCGTAAGATATATATTTTCAGCGCCGTCGAAATATGCACTTGCGGATTAACGATGGATTATTGCATTTAAACATTTACATTGCATCATACGAATCATTTGCTCAACTATCTGTAAATCACTTCCACACGTCGATACTAGGCCATTCCATGTGCGGCTGAAGGGAATACGTTTCGAAATGCAGCTCAGTGCTTTTATCAGGATTGAACCGATGACGTTTAATTTAGGTCTTCGTTTCTCTCGAATTAAAATTACATTTACTTATAAAGTCTATATTCTATAATTCTGTGAATGTGGGTCATTCCGCGGCGAAACGCTCGGTACTCGCGTTCTATTTAAAGAATTTTGATGAAATTGAAGTGTGATATAGTCCATATGACATTAGGAGGTGTTTAAATTACTACTTTGATGGTTTCTAATTTGTTAAAAAAATACGAGAAATCAAATATTGAAATGTTTGCTCCCTAAAGGTATTTGTAGTAGGGTAGACCGGGGGCGGTAGTAACACTTTGACTTTGGAATACGATTACGCAAAAACTATTACAGTTACAACAACAGTTTTTTTTACGAAAATGTTACTTACTTATCTGACATTATTGGAGCCACAACAGTTTCGCTGTATGTCAAGTAATATTCCGGTTATTAATAAAAAATGAGAAGCGGAGAAAGTGTTACAACCGTCCCTGACCCCGGGTCGGTTGTAACACTGCATGGAGTCGATAGTAGCACAAATATAACTTTACAAAATTAAAATATTTATTGATTTAGATTATAATAATAAATGAACAAAGTAAAATCTATAACAAATTATGTGGTATCGCAAGTCTGGCAGAAATAAAATACGTTTTGGTTGGTGCATTCTGCATCTGCTCAATCCTTACATTCAGTATATTGCACCAATTTTTCATTTGGTTTGCTTGTGCTATGCTATAGGATTTCATGCAAATAAGACAACATTATTCGCCTTATTTGTCCCTATTAGGTTCTGTTGCGGTAAAACCGACCCCGACTGCCGATGTTACAATCGTCCCCGACCATGCTTTTGAACTTAAATTATAAATTTTGACTAACGAGACGCTTAAAAGTGCCAAGTAACGATCAATACTAGTTTAAAAAAGGTCGAATTACAGATTAAGAAATCGAACAAGCACATACTTGCGAAGGGAGTGTTTATATTACAATTTTAAGTCAGTAAGGAAAAGTTACTTTAGGGTATCGAAAAGTTATTTTCTTCACTATCCATGTCTATTGCGTATCTGTATTCCTAGGGCATGGATGTGTATATTCCAAATGTCATTGTTCATCATATATCCAAAATTGGTGTTAATATCTATTATATAATGTTTTGAGATATTTAGCGTGTTACATTCGCCCCCCTGTTACTACCGCCCCCGGTCTACCCTACAGATGAGGTATAGAATAAACCTAATATCCAATGCATTTTTCTATCCCTGGTTTGTGAGGTCCTGTATTAGGTATCTAGTTTTTTAACCTTCCGGTACCCGCGCGGGTGCACGGAGTGCACGGAGGTCAGTTTTTGGCTGAAAAAACCGTTTTACCGTGATCTATTCTACCCAGCACCCCTATGTATTCTTCCAGCGGACATTTTTGCATAATGCTACGTACTTGTCAGGTTCAAATTCAGTTTGGAACTGTTTCTGATTGGATGAAAATGATAGTAGGTATGCCGCGTATCTTGCCAGCGACCGCGCCCGTGTACTCACAAGTTTTCCAGTTATCCGCCTCCGATTGCTTTGATTTTTGGATATGTTTTAGAGGACCGAAAAATAACATATACGTGTTTCTTTATTTTGGCCTGTTTGCATGTTTAGGGGGTGAAACCACCCCTCAATGGTTTTCCAGGTATCCGCCTCCGATTGCTTTGATTTTTGGATATGTTTTAGAGGGCCGAAAAATAACATATACGTGTTTTTTTATTTTGGCCTGTTTGCGTGTTTAGGGGGTGAAACCACCCCTCAATGGTTTTCCAGGTATCCGCCTCCGATTGCTTTGATTTTTGGATATGTTTTAGAGGGCCGAAAAATAACATATACGTGTTTTTTTATTTTGGCCTGTTTGCGTGTTTAGGGGGTGAAACCACCCCTCAATGGTTTTCCAGGTATCCGCCTCCGATTGCTTTGATTTTTGGATATGTTTTAGAGGGCCGAAAAATAAGATATACGTGTATTTTTATTTTGGCCTGTTTGCCTATTTAGGGGATGAAACCACCCCTCAAAGGTTTTCCAGTTATCCGCCTCCGATTGCTTTGATTTTTGCATATGTTTTAGAGGACCGTAAAATAACATATGCGTGTTTTTTTATTTTGGCCTGTTTGCATGTTTAGGGGGTGCAACCACCCCTCAATGGTTTTCAGGTGTTCGCCTCCGATTGTACTGGTTTTTGGATATGTTTTATGGAATCGAAAAATAAGATACACGTGTTTCTTTATAGCGGCCCGTTTTCATATTTAGGGGGTGAAACCACCCCTCAAAATTCATAAGGGGTACAAAATTTTGTTGAGTCAAATTTCATATGGAAAAACATATCCAACAACCAAAGCAATCGGAGATGATCACCTGAAAATTTTATACCTTGGGGGAAGCTTTCACCCCCTAAACATGCAAACAGGCCTAAATAAAAAAACACGTGTTTCTTATTTTTCGGTCCTCTAAAGCATATCCAAAAACCAGATCAATCGGAGGCGAACACATGAAAACATTTGAGGGGTGGTTTCACCCCCTAAACATGTAAACAGGCCTAAATAAAAAACCACGTATATCTTATTTTTCGGTCCTCTAAAACATATCCAAAAACCAAAGCAATTGGAGGCGTACTTATGAATACACGGGCGCGGTCGCTGGCAAGATACGCGGCATACTATCGTTTTCATTCAATCAGAAACAGTTCCAAACTGAATTTGAACCTGACAAGTACGTAGCATTATGCAAAAATGTCCGCTGGAAGAATACATAGGGGTGCTGGGTACACTACATCACGGTAAACTGGTTTTTTCAACCAAAAAGGCTGCCGGCAGGTTAATAATACGTCACAGTGCACTCAGTGCACGACGCGAGT
Source organism: Andrena fulva (assembly GCA_946251845.1). Taxonomy (NCBI): domain Eukaryota; kingdom Metazoa; phylum Arthropoda; class Insecta; order Hymenoptera; family Andrenidae; genus Andrena; species Andrena fulva. The sequence goes on along the minus strand of OX276329.1, from coordinate 49,082,479 downwards.
GCTCGCGTTACAAAAATAGGCGCGAGTACCGGAAGGTTAAACTCTTTTACAAAGTTCCTGAAAATTTGTTTATACGTTCGAACTGAGGTATGATAATTAATGGAGCCGTTGTAGACTGTATACACCCCCTACTATCAAGAGGAATTAATTAAAATTCCATACATCATTGTCTGTAAAAAGCAAATTATTTTTCTAAATTTTTCTACCCACAGATATTCCTGTAAGTGTTCATTGACACGAAGTCCAGCTAAAACCTATTTAAACATTATAATTAATATGTGGCAATACGTATAACATTTATCGAACGTTTAAACATTGAGAATAAAATATAATTCATGCGGCGTAGAAAATCATTTCAAAATTCCATGTTACTAATTGCTTCATATTTAAACTTTTATCGACCGTAGTTAATAATTATTTATACTGGGCGGTGAGTGCCAATGTTGATAACATCATGTTTCATAGTAATAGAAACTGGAATGAAGACTTCAGCGGAAATATCAATTCTTGTCGAATAATTAACTGGCTTTCGCGATTGTAATTTGTAGGTTAATTGATTTATTGTAATATCCTTTATTAACATAGACAAGATATAAGAATAAGAATGATGTGTTCGGTACGAAAGTTCGAGACTACTCCGCTCGGGTCAACCATAATTATTACAAACATAATTAACCGTTCACCTTGTTGTGATCGCGGCTGTTGTTCCCCGAATTGGGGGGTCCCCGACGTAGCTGCGGATCCTCAGTCGTAGTCGGTCCTCCGGGCCTGGAGGACCTCGGGAACCAGGCAACTCCAGGGTCACCCGGACCAACTGGACCACCTGGGTTCTGAAGATCCAGGACTGGCTAGACCTGCTGGGCCTCTGGGGACTCACGACTGAATGGACCAATTGGACTTCCTGGTAACCCGAACAGAATTTTAAACTTGCTTTTCCCTCGACCCCCTGGTCTGAGCTAACTTATTCGGTTGGCGCAGAGCAAATGTTGGGGTTCGTTCAAAGCCATTTAAAGCTTTGTTGTTCTGTAAAGATCACAATTCAGTTTTCTGTTGTTAGTTTCCACCCAATCCCCACTGCATTATAAATAAAAAATGATAATGAAAGAAGATTCCGAAAAATGAGACTGACAGAAGATAGTGAAAGAAGACATCTAAGGAAGCCTAGGCTAATTTATTATAGTATGAAGTACTTAAGGCTCCATGTAAAATTGCCAAGTAGTCCCTGAAGCATTAGCTTCTTTACTCGGTTGCTGGCTGCTCATCTCCGACGAGGACGTCACCTCTGCTTCCGCGTTCGGAAGCAAGTGACTGGGCAGGGAATCGGTATGGATGGATCAGTGGTCGTCCGCCGGTGTTCTCGTCGAAAGGAAAAAGTTTCGGGCGCAGGGGTTGTACCGAAAGGTACATGGCCTGCGTAAGTCACCCGGTCCGATTACCCAATCTCTGTGTTAGTCCGCCTGAGTCGGGTCACACCTAGCGTGCTCCTGACGGGTTGCTCGGAGCAACAGGAATCGCCTCGGGGGCGCCGGACACTTTTCCCTTTCGACTCGGACAGCAGGGTGGTAGGAAACTGCGCCATCGAATACTCATTTCACGCTCACCCTCGTCTTTCCTTCGTCGCTGAATTCCTTTTAATCGAGTGATTGCTTGGCAGTTCCCTAGCTTCTATATCTAAACCGAAGAGATCGATGGAACTTTGTTTCCATCCATCTCTTTGGCTTATTAGGCGAAGGTTTTCATGTAAAGAAAGATCGATGGAACTTTGATTCCATCTACCTCTTCTCGGGTCTCCAAACGCAGCAACCTCCTCGTGGCGAGACCTGGTAATAGGTGAGAACCGATTGTCAAAATGGATAATCCAGTTACATATAAGAATCTTCTATATTTTTTGTATATTATCTACTCAAACCATAGTGTTAAGATAGAAGGATAAGTGGAACTCGGAATATTTTAACGAAGTGCTAGAACTGACGGGATTTCGAAATTTTCGAAATTTTTCAGTCTCCTCTGCTTCAATGATACTACAAATCGCACACTAAAATAGGAAAAAGCAGTAGGTACGTCAGGCGAATCTAGTTAATCCTTCAATCACTCTTCGCAGATTTTGCTCATTCCTTTTCCCTCGTCGCGATTCGACTCCTAACGAAGCAGGCCCGTAGACGTTATTAGAGCGAGGCTGGAATCAGCGAATTGATATTAAAATAAATGTTACAATTAAAGGGATGAAGGGGATCTCCCCGATTAATTCGATAGATAATACTCGCGGGTGCTTTAGCCGGCTTCGATGGCGGATAAGAGACGCTGTCGCCGTGAACGCAGCGACATCCAATCTGAACAATCTAGCCATCCCTTCGAGATGGGACCTACGGAAGTCCCTTTGACGTTCCTCCCTCCTGACTCCGTTGCAGATGGATAGAGAGGAGAGGTACGATTCACCAGGGAATTATCGGTACTTGATTGCGCTTAATCCGCAAAGTTTTCTCGTTTGACTTCGCTCTTCGACTAAGACCTCCGCCGTCGCTGGCTCCCGTTGCGCGCGATTTTCTACAGAGATCGTGGGAACGAAAAATGCGCGCTAATGCACGCCAGCAAACGGGGGGAAAAATTCATATCAAACGCGGGAGTCGGAGAGGTGAATCTCTTGCTAACGATGTTCGTTTGGTGGAATGTGTTTGCACACTTGTTATGTCTCACCATCTCCTTTCTCCTCCGCTCGGTGTCCTCATCCTCGTTCTCCACCTTCGCCCACTCGCCGCCGTCGCCTCGGCTCTCCTCTTCCCTTTCGGTCAATTTTCCCACCCCTTGCCCTCGCCGCCTTGCTCGTCGTTCTCTCCATCGGGTGGGTCTTCGAAACTTCAACGGCCATTCTCACGTCCGCGGCAGGCTCTTGATCTCGGACAATTAGTCCGCGCGGGACCACGAGGTCGCTCCTATTTTTTCGGCATACCCGTGCACTCGTTTCGAATTGTCTGGGCAGTGCGGGGATATTTTTCTGCTTGTCTCGAGAGTTGGGTATAATTTTATGAAGAAGGGTGCTTTCGAAATTTATGTGGGGTACCATATTAACGTGAATTTTCTCGATAAAATTTTCTCCAGGGGAATATATGTTTTAATGTACCTGTAGATGGAGTAGAACATTGGTCACGGCTAGAGGCACTATAATGAGAGTCTGGCCACGAGTCGATGTCCGCCATGTTTTGGTTAAATCCTACGAGAGAGACAGAGATATACACCATTTCACTCTTAACCACCCTTAACAATTCTTACGCTTATGGCGGTATTTTACTTCCTTTAAGTAGTACATACATCTAGCAGTAACTCCTCAAAAAGAGGTTATGTTATGAAAGTGTTTATGGCCGGTATTCATAGTCTCTACTTATTCTTAAGCAAATGCTTCAGCATGCGGCATCCTCTACTAACCTAGTAGCTAGTAAAGGATGCCGAATGCTTAAGCATTTGCTTAAGAATAAGTGGCGGCTATAAATACCGGCCTATGAAAATACAAAATAGGGGAGAGGCTTGCAGATTGCCACCCCTGCTGTATTTCGACTTTCTAGCAGTGTCATAACCTCAACTCTGACTCACATCGACGCACAGTGGGTTGAAATCCCAGAAACATGGTAAAAATATGAAGGTAATCTTTGATATTTACAAAAATGAGTATACTAAAGTTTTCGCGGTCGCTGATTACGAATCTGAACTCAAAATGGCAAGAAACAAAATGGCGGATCCAATATGGCGGACGCGTATACCCAAAAAATATCAGATTTGGTCTAAACTTGGTATTCTAGAGTTTCCGAGGTCGCTGAGTACGAATCTCAAGTCAAAATGGCAAAAAAAAAAAATATCAGGGAATATCACGATGGGTCGATTTATGTATTAAAAAATATATGGTTCCATTTAAAAAAACCACCACTGCCGTCGTGGAAACATGTGTTAATTAAATATCTCGTTACAACAATAGTATTAGGATTCACATCTGAAAATAACAACAGATATAAATATTTCAATTAACAGTGTTTGCAAAAAGAAATTATTTTCATGGACTGGGAACCGTTTTGAATAAACTGAAATTTTAGGGATTGGAGCAAAAACGAGCAAAATCTGAAAGTTAATCTCAGTTCTTAATAATCAGAGATGATAACTGAGTAAACAAAAATGCTTGATCGGACTTGGAAGTTAACTAAATGTTTAATTGTTTTTATAGATCAGCTATGGTAATTAAGGTTATACGAGGCAATTTTGAATTAAACATTATGAAGGTATTATTGCTTGCCGCAAACGTATAACAACAAAAAGTAATTAAATAAACACCTGAAATTTACGTCTTTATCGCGAAACAGAAGTTTAAAACACAGAAAACACAAAAAATAGCTATACAAAATCGTTTGATAAATCGCTTGGAATAAACGTGTAACGGAGTTCCTACAGCTAACTGTTTTTGACCGACTCGGGTAAGGAAGGAAGAGTTGTAGAAGGCTGTGGATATACGTTTTATTATGCGCACATATTTCAACTATACCAGGGATAAAAAATCAGATATTTAAACATTCTTTTGTATTTCGATTTTTCGCCAACTTTTGGGGTCTCCTACCCCACTGTGCGACGTTAAAAGAGTAGTTGTCACTATTTATTAACCTCTGGAGCGGACAGACGCAATAACACTGTGTTTGCTGAGCGAAGTGTGATATAGTGTTTGTCAAGAAATTGAATTATTGAAATTGTGTGTTTTCCCTGTGCTCGTAAATTGAACATTTTCATCGACAATTCAAGGTAACTATTCGTACTGTGTTGTTCTTTTTTTATTTAATTTACATATGCCAAACAGATTTCCAAACATATCATGAATTGACAATTTTTTCTCATATTTTCCTTGTTTACACTCAAATGTCATTTTTCATGATTATGTGATGTTTACTATTGTCATTGAGTTTGAAGTGAAGTGTTTTTATTGCATTCTAGTCATATATTCGTTTATTTATTTCATTTTTGATACATTTATAGTATGGCAGCACGCAGGTCAAGAAAATCTGAACGCGGCATTAAGGATTTTGAAGCGTTGCTCGACGCAATTAAAGCAATCATCAACAATAAATCAAGGAGGAGCACTGCAAAGGCATACAACATCGATATGCGAAGCTTTACTTGAGTTTTTTTACACTTTCAGCAATTTTTCTAGGGGTGGCAACCTGCAAGCCAAAATTTCAAAGAGTCAATTTTAGATACTTTCGAGAATTTGCAGTATAATTTTTCTTTTTCGAGAGTTTACATGATTTCTAGCTCAGGATTATAGCTCTACACTTCCTCTTTCCAACTTATACCATAAATCAACGATACGTTAATTTTATGACGAGTTATGATAAAAAAAGCTAAGGGGTGGCAACCTGCAAGCCTCTCCCCTACATTATCTTTTTTTACTACCCAAATGCACATTTTCAGATAAACAGATATTACAAACATTTAGAATTGTATGACAAAAGACGTTTTTTATTAACTTTCAAACATATATTTTTTATAAAAATGTGTTACAATTAAGATTAGTATAATTGACAGATTGAAAAATCAGCGGGAATAGACGAAAAATGGCGGACCAATCGAAAGTGGTCTTTTCGTGGCCAGACTCTTATTACAGTGCCTCTAGTCACGACGCAAGTCGAAGATAAAGGCACACGTCTGATTCAACAGCGCAGCAGTTGCAGCATATTAAGGAACGTTCTCCGTATTCCTCATTCTCTGTCGCCCGCTCTGCTCCTGTCACTTCGGGAGTGTAAACTTGAAACACCGTGATCCTATATGCCGGCGCATTATAACAATCCTAACAGTCTCAACAGCCTAACGAATTACTTCCATTCCGTTTCGCGATTTTAGTGCGTCTCGTGACGTCTGGTTCTGCGTGCTGAAGCATGCTCCGTCTCTCTCTCGATTCATAACGCAAGTACACGGTCGAAACTAATTTCAAGCGCAGTCGTAATGCTCCCAGCGATATAATTCCTGCAGTTTAATCCCTTCGAATGTAATATTTATAGGTAGAACGCTCCTTGCCGAACGTTTAACGCGCTCCCTATCATTGCTGCAGCTTCGGAAGACGCAGACTGGCTGGTTCGTTAAAACACGCGTGTACAATGCTGCGAGTAATTATTAGAATTACAGTGAATTATAAGTTTAAGCCGGTGGAGTGACGTACGGAGATCCCGAGCACTTTCTTGTCGTAAATGAGATAAGGCGAAGTCTATTTAAGCATTGTCTTCAGATTTCGCAGAAATGCCGAAGGTTATGATGCAATATCAAATAGGAGAAAGATGCCAGTGTCGCACTGGTTCCCTAAATCATAGTTCATCAATTTCTCAATAATTAATGAATATAAATGGTAATATGTGATGGTAATTTATTTATTTATTTATTTATTTCACTTGTATATAATATCAAGTAAATTCGAAATGAGAAACAGAAACAAAACCTTTTGGGCTTATACCTTATTTTGTCCGTGCCATAAACATTTAAGGGGGGAGACTTAAGTAACTTTCGAAAAAAATTGATTTTTTTTTATTGCATAAATCAATGCTATTACATGTCAAGAATATACTCCAGAAGTGTCAGAATAAAATTCTGCGTATTAACGGTGCTAGAGACGGGCTTATACCTGTCTAGCAAGTACGCGCCGGAACGCGCGTTGCGTCCTTTCGCTCATTGTCCGTCCTTTGCACACAATAAACTTCGAAGGTAAGCCGAGTAATAATAGATAGATGTTTGCTCAGGTATAAATAAGAAACAGAAGGTCAACTATACGGGCCTGGAATCGCAGATTAGCGTCAGAGAGCTTACCAAAAACGTCGGCTTTTCTGGACCGAAAACTTTAAACGCGTTTTTCTCGAAACCACGTTTTTCAAATTGGCGTGCAGCATAACTTAACAAATATTTGATCAATCGAGCTGTCGCACAGTGCGGCATAGATGGACAAAAATACAAAATCGAAATATTCATATGTATAATAGTATAAGATCTTATTCAATTGTTATATAATGTTTTTTAGTATATTTTTTTATTTATTATTACGAGTAATAATAGCTCATTTTACAGAATTTATGGGTCAAAAAGGAAAATTAACTATTTATGTGCATGCTTAATTATTTTTTGGCATTTGTTTTACACCTATTGTAGGGGGTGATTGAAATTTGAGGATGAATATAGGTTGTTCGAGAAGACGCGTGAATGAGGAGTACGATAGAGGTGTGAAAGACGAGTGTTTAGGTTTATGTCCGGGCGATAGATAGCGATGCAGATAAGATTGGTCTTCGAGGATTGATTAGTAGAAAGGAAGGGATGGCGAGGATAAATAAACAAAGAAATGCATTCATGACAGAATCAGTTAGTCAAGAGTAGCACAGAGTCAGATACAAGCGAGTTTTCGACGAGAGAGTTTCACAGTCTCCGTGAGAGAACAAGTAAAAGAATGTGAAAAAGTGGTGTAAAAGAGCGAGTTGAATATTACATTAAGTGTAAACCAGTAGTGTAATAATCATAATTATTAAAGTTAATAAAAACCTGACGGGAATCCAACATAAAGATCTGTCAGGAACCCAACATTCCTGCAGTTGTGCTCGACATTACTTGTGTTATACATAAAATATTAGTCATTTATATTACATATATTTATAGACGTTTTTTATAATGGAAGGTTCTCACCAAGGTATATATATATTTCATTTTATATTTATTATGAATAGATAGATTTTTGTATCTGCGTGACAGTTCAGGTGATACTTTAATCATTGTCAGCTTTAAGTTGACATATAAAAAAAGCGGCTCAAAATATCCTGGGGTTTTAATAGTTTCCGATTCGTTACCTATTGTATTTTGAGAGTTTCAAATTTTTTCTGCGAGAAACTGCGAGATAAAATTTTATAAGCATTATACTGCATCTGACCATACAATTTTTTGTTTAGGATTTGAAATCAGCATTAAAAATTCTGATCTACTTGATACATGGATTTCCAGTGAGAAATCTAAGAAAATATCAAATCTTCTTGTTAAACTAAAAACATTATTACATATTAACGAGTGTAATACTTCTTTTGATGAGGAGCTTCAGGAAACTTGCAAGGTTTATAACTTAGCTTTAAGTAAAAAATGGAAAAGCTGTTCGCGGAAAAGGGGTCAACTTTTGAAACACAATCATGTGTGGCTGAATAAGGAAATTAAGATACCGAAGGAAGTCAACGTACTAGATCAAGAATCAAATTTCGAATCGCAACCGTCCACCAGTCGTGGAAGGCCTATGGTACTTTTTAAGGATGCATCGATAAAAACAAAACAGCGTCGTGTGAAAGATATCATTTCATCCCGACCAGCAGAAGAAATTCAATTTGCTGCTAAGGAATTATCAAAGACATCCCTCCATCCAACTCAGTCACACCCTAATCTAACACCACAAGAAATAATCGCGCTATATTTAGATCTAGATTTGTCGGAAAGAAAGTACAACATCCTCCGCTCATTTGTCAATGTTTTTCATAACAAATGTTTCCCCAGTATCAAAGAATTGAGACAAATGAAAAAATCATTTTTACCTGAAATATCTGTTACCAAGATATTTGTAAAATAAGTATACAAAACTTGCTAAATGCCACATCTCACAGTATTTTAAAACTGATTACAATAGAAGATAACGCAAATTTAAAGCTGATTTGCAAGTGGGGCTTTGACGGAAGCTCCGGACATAGTAATTATAAACAGAAATTTACACAAAACTTATCTGAGACAGATGAATTTTTGTTTTTAATTGCTTTAGTACCGTTAAAGTTAATAGATAACCATAATAACACGCTGTGGATAAACCGTCGTCGTTCGTCGACATTTTTCTGTCGGCCTATCAAATTTATATTTATGAAGGAAAATCAGTCATTAATTAGGCAAGAAGAAACTTTAATAAATACCGAAATAGCAAACCTTTCCCCCTATATATGTAATTTTGATGGCAAGAATATAGAAGTCAATTTTCAATTGCATTTTACAATGTTAGATGGTAGTGTAAGCAACATTTTATCGAATACTAACTCCTGCGCAAACTGCTATATTTGCGGGGCATCTCCAAAAGAGATAAATTCCGAAAGAGTTGCTGAAAAAACTAAAAAAACTGAGCAATACCGTTTTGGCTTGTCCACTTTACATTCCTGGATAAGGTTTTTTGAATGTCTTCTTCATATCTCATACAGACTGCCATTTAAAAAATGGCAAGTAAGAGGAGAAGAAAATAAGAAACTATTTGCAATTAACAAACAACGCATTCAAGAAGAATTCAAATCCCGTTTAGGACTTATTGTGGATAAGCCAAAGCCAGGATATGGCTCTAGTAATGGCGGTAATACAGCCAGGAGGTTTTTCAGCAACTCGACTATTAGCTCGCAGATTACAAAAATTAATAAAAATTTAATAGATAAATTTTACACAATTCTAAGAGTTTTATCTTGTGGACAAAAAATAAATGTAAGTGCTTTTAATATATTGTTACAAGACGCGTTAAAATTATATTTAGAAAAATATACATGGTACTACATGCCTATTAGCGTACATAAAGTTTTGTTACACGGTTGTGATGTAATTGAGTTTTTTGATTTACCAATCGGCGTTCTTTCTGAAGAGGCTTTAGAAGCGAGACATAAAGAAATAAGGAAACATCGACTAAGCCACACGCGAAAAACAAGTAGAAAAAACACAAATACGGATCTTTTCAATGTTCTCTTACTTACGTCTGATCCTTTGATTTCAAGTCATCGAAAAGCTAGTTCACAAAAGCATGAAGATGAAGATTTTACAGAAATTAAAGAATACCTTGCAGCTGAGCAAGACGAATCAAACGATTCAATTTTCGTTGACTTGCAAATCAGTTTAAGCGAATTCGAAAATAGTGAATAAATTTAAAAAATTTGTAAAATTTTAGTTAATAATTTTATTTTCCGTAAATATATTCCAATATTTTGACATTTATAACTGAATTTAGATTTTTGTCCAAAATTCTATCATTCGGCCGCACTGTGTGTCGCAGTGCACACATTTACATAATTGAATTCCCCACCGGTCGTATTACTTTAATTTATGATATTAATTATTAAAACTATGTTTATTGCATATTTAACACGAAAATTTTACGCAAAAATCGCTGATTTTTTTCGGAGCCCCGTATTATTATTAATTTTGCATTTTTTATTAGCTGCCGTACATTCTTCCGACTCGAAATGGAACTAAATAGAAAACTGCGTTTCGTTTTCACCCCAGGACAAAATCTAAAAGCTGTACACTGCACGCCGATTACCCTCATCGACGCCGAAGCCATGGAGAGCAACCATAATAACTCCTCAAAAACGGACATATTGGAATTAATTTTTTTTCTTGTTACATTGAAATACAAACAAATATATACAAAAAGTTACAGAAAGTTTCATCAAGTATTTATATCCCAAAAAAATCTCCGAAAATCACCTTATTTTTAGCGGTTTACTTGAGTCTCCCCCCTTAAAGGAATCATGCTTCTTTATTTGTTCTTAATATATTATGTATATAAACGATTCCGTTTCGAATCCATATTGTTATTAGGTATTATTTCCAACCGAAGAGGTACAATTTAGGAGACCGGATGCCTACATTGTGCTTTTTAGAGTACGTCAGAAAAAGATTAAGGGGTAATGACACTCTAGAGCCCGGGAAAGGCAGCTTGATTTTGAGAATTTTTTTATGCGAGTATAGTGAATGGAATACAAATTTTGTTTGAAGGCCTTTATTGTACATACTTTGAAGCATGATCACAATTTTTTTTTTAATCTTTTTAATACAAAATGGCGGCGCCACAGCTCAACAGAAGAGGCTTCTTCTGAAAAACAGTGTTTCCCAGCCGGAAAGATTTCTCCTTCAATTTTTCACCTAGAACAAAGAACCGAAAATTTTTGAGTTCTATATTAGATTATCTCGGGAAGTACACGAGCAAATTAAAAAATATTGATTTTTGTAAGAATGGTGCGTGGTTCCAGAGAAATCGTGATACCAACTGATGAGTCAGTGGCATTTGGATTTTATATATATAGATAGATTGTTTAAAAAAAGCTAAAACCGTTAAAACCTTCCTCTTGTCAAGAATCACAAAGTGATGCAACACCAGAGATGGGCAAAAGATTATTTTAAATAAAAATGTCGTACACAAATTTGAATGTAAACTAATTTTTTGCCCACCTCTGTGTAACACACATATGGGTGCAATTCATGTTTACTGAGAAAACGCATTTCAAAGTATGCACATTTAAATATGTATAACGGTACTAAAAAAAATTATTTAAAAAGAATAAAACCGCTAAAACCTTCCTCTTGCCAAGACGAACAAAGTGACGTAACACACTTATAAGTACTAGGACTGGGACTATTTGTCGAATTTTTCGGTATTCGAATGTTCGAATACTTTTGCTCAATTATTTGTCGAATATAATTCGAATATCCAAGTATCCAAATACTATTCGAATATTCAAGTATTCGAATACTGATCTATTCGAATAGTATGGTGTGAATTAGAAATCAAGTTATTTAGATTCATTTTTTTACAAGTCTTTATTTAGTTTCAGTTGTGAGTTCGTTAGTTTGTCAGGGTGAAATCTTGTAAATTAATTTTAACCCAAAATTGAACTATGTATGTGTGCAAAGTTTCAAGTCGGTCGGATATGTTGAAGTGGGTCAGTATTCGAATGAATAGTAATCGAATATTTCAGTATTCGAATACTGAAATATTCAAATACTCAAATATTCGAATACTCAAATATTCGAATACTCAAATATTCGAATACTCAAATATTCGAATACTCAAATATTCGAATACTCAAATATTCGAATACTCAAATATTCGAATACTCAAATATTCGAATACTCAAATATTCGAATACTCAAATATTCGAATACTGATCTATTCGAATAGTATGGTCTGAATTATAAATCAAGTTATTTAGATTCATTTTTTTTACAAGCATTTATTTAGTTTCAGTTGTGAGTTCGTTAGTTTGTCAGGGTGAAATCTTGTAAATTAATTTTGACCCAAAATTGAACTATGTATGTGTGCAAAGTTTCAAGTCGATCGGATATGTTGAAGTGGGTCAGTATTCGAATACTCAAATATTCGAATACTCAAATATTCGAATACTCAAATATTCGAATACTCAAATATTCGAATACTCAAATACTATTCGAATACTCAAATACTATTCGAATACTCAAATATTCGAAGTTTATTCGTAGCATTCGAATACTTCTTAAATAGATAGTCCCAGCCCTAATAAGTACAGTGTAGCTTATAATCTTTATCAGGCTTCCCACTTCCTTATCCCTCTCTTATCACAAAAAGGAGCCCCGAATCTCTACCTTCCAAAAATCATTGAACCTCAGGTTTCTAGCAAATAAGCATCCGAAGGACCGTTCACCCCGCAGTCAGGTGTATTTTTTACAACCCATTCGACAAACACCCGAAATCCTCGCCGGAGAGCGAAGGGACGGGGCGCCTATAAAGTCACAAGTACCCCCTGTAAGTAGTAAAGACGCGAGAGGAGACAGTCACGTGGAAGCCAGGACGCATGCGTGTCGTGTTGCTCCTGCAGGACTTCGTGCGGCGAGTCAGTCTGCATCTGGACTCCGGCTCGCGTACATTTTCCCGCTGCGCGTGTGAGTGAACCGAACGAAAGGGGATCGTCGAGGACGCCAGCTATGACAATAATAACGCCCCTGCTGATACTGTGGACCCCGTTGATCGTCGTCGGAGCGACCCATCGATCTGAAGGTGAGGGATCGAGCCCACCCAGGAAATCTCGCGGTTCGCAATAGGATGCTCGCACCTTCGTCGCCTGGATTCCGACCCCTGTTCCTTCGTATCGCCCCGCCGGTGGTGTATTAGACGACGCGCCCGGGGGGGCCGCTAATTATTTTCGGCTGCTCTCGCGTTAAACGTTACATAATTCCACGAAGACGGGGGATTCCGAGCGTCTTGTTTGAAGTATTAACGGGGCAAACAATGGAAGAACGCATTGAAACGGATTAAGGAACAAAGGACGCCAGCCCTGTGCATGCTCCTTGCGCGCACCATTTATTACGATTATGTAAATCCCGCGTCCCGAGGGACGCTTCTTTGGATCACCCTCTGCGTGGAAGGATATTTGAATTAGTTTACCCCCCCCCCGTGCAATTCGTTAATGGCCGGTGCGGAGGCTGTCGGACCGTTTTTGCCGAGCGTCTCAAACACGTGGACAATGCTGATTTCGATTGTGCACAATGATCGTCGGTTTTGCCGTGTCGAGTGGTAAACACACGCTTGTTGCGGCGTGTCGCTGGAATGGAAAACCACCCTTGCGGATTCGAATGGGGTAGCTTTTCAGCTTTTGTAAAGAAATAGGTAGCAAAGCAAGGTTTCTGTACGAGGAAGGTGTGTGTATAATTCCGAGGAATGTTGAAATTAGCGGAACGCAGAGTAAATTTATTTATCCGTAGTCATTTAGCGTTTTGTATTGTCGTTTCTGAATTTCTGGATTTCTGAATCACGCAAATCGGGATATTTCTTTCGAGACTGATGCGAGTTTGACATCGCGGTGATTTCGTTTCGATAATCGCTTTGCCATGTTTCCAGTCCCACATTTTATACACTTTCGACCGTAAATATTCCGACGGAAAATAATCCCAAGGTCGACGTACGTTTCCTTAACGAGTGTTGTGGTTTCTCTGACACGGGTTCTTAAACGTACGACGTTCGTTTTGTTCTGACGGGTCGCGAGCGACCTGATATGTTTGTTACCTCAATATTTACGTTTCCACGGATACCTCCCGTGGACGAACTTTATTTTGCCAAGCGGGTCGCGAAAGTGGAGTTTCAGAAGGGAAACAAATGTTCCTCGGGGTAATAATAACAGATTCGTTATTATCGAGAAATATTTCCACGTGAGTGTAGTTGCTGGAATAATTATTTTTGACTGACGATAATATTGTTATTAATTTAATAATATCTTCGTTAGTTACAATATTTTAGAATACAGTTATAACACTTTAGTATGTTCCCTCCAATAACCTTTAACAATCCATTTCAGTATTTACCATTAAAATGCTGAAGCAAACATTAATACTTTAGGAATGTCGTCGAAACTGTCTAAAGCCTGCCGTAGAGTTTCTCCTATTAACAATTGCAAACACTGCACCCCTCGTGGTCACACCTTCTTATAATCACAAATTGGTCACACGGGGTTCGCTGCACCCCAGCGTCATTTTTGAGTTACCATTTTCGTATTTTTGAATTTTTAACTTTTGAATGATAATTGTACATTCATGCTCTAACAGTCTTTTTCCAGAAATGTACACTTTGGTGTGATGATATTTGTAGTTGAAAAAACAGCTGTGGAAAAAAGCGATTTTTTTTTGCTGAAATTCACCAAATTTTTAAATTTTATTCTTGAGGTAGAAAAATTTACAGAAATATTGGCAAATACATATTCTTCGGGAAGAAAATTGCCTGGGGTGCGGTACACCCCGTGTGACCACGCAGGGTTAAGTAAAAGTGAATCTTATTAACTATGCCTAATTATTACGAGGCACAAGTTACAATAATTTAATTCTTTTATTGAACACAGACCTAGCAAATTTCCTTTTCCAAAGATTAAAAATCAGTCAATGGAGGAGTGATTTCTGCAATTAAAATTTAACGCGTTTGACAATAAGTTGATGCCGAGTCTCGCGTCCTCTGGCCAAATAAAGTGGAAAATTTCGTAACGTGGTAAGAATGTAGAACATAGAGGGAAGAAAACATTCGCGAGAAGTCATTCTATAACTTTGCCCCACAATGGAAGTAGGACTTTCTGCACCGTTGAACGGAAAGGACCTCCCGAAATTGCTACGAATGTCAGATAGAATAATGCGACAGGAATTGCATGCCTGCAGGTATTCGTACTATAAATATCCAAAATTTCGCCCCTTATTTGCGATACAAGCATCGCTAAAATAGCTATTAATTATCGACCTTCACCGGTTCGATACGAACTCATGAATGAATACTACAGACTGAAAAGTTTGGAGGCAGCAGCGGCGTCCTTTAAGGACTGCGTGTTTAAATTTTCTTTGAAGTAACTGTGAAGAAAATATTAAAAAAATACAGAGTGGTCGGAAAGGAAGTAAAAAGAGGAATAGTGAAAAAAAATATTTCTAAAAATCACTTCTGTGCATAGTTGGCAAACATCATTATCTCACAAATACTCCACAATCGAGAGATTTAAAAATCGAAATGTTCAAAATCTTCTCCACTTTAGATTTAGCATATTTTTGCAATCAGCTCAGCACCGCAATATTGCTAAATTATTAATTTTTCTCTTTCTCTCTCTCTAGTTTTTTTTCAAAAAGATTATTGTTTTTTTTTAAATGGATAAATATTCTGTTACTGCTTTCAAGATTTGATTAATTGCATAAAGCGTCACTAACCCTCTGTCACTGAGTAAACAGCTTGAAATCATAGTTCTTTCGCCCCCATATTTAATTGTGCAAATTAAACGTTCTCCGTTCGATCGTTCTCGAAGCTGTCGCGGATGAAACGTTCGACATTCGAGGGCGAGAGCTTCAAAAGAGGACACACCTGTCTGTGACATTCGTTTCCAGCCCCTCAATAGTAAAATTTTGCGCCGCGTTTCGCCGAATCTAGCCGTGTTCCTTTTTTTATGCCGCAGTAAACATTGGTCCTCGCGTGTTGCGACACACATCATTGACCCTTCAGCAGCGCGCCAAATTTCGCTTGAACCCCAAACAGCTTCGAAGCTTTTTCTACGTATTGCACAAGCGCTTCGTTACAATCCAGTAATGGTTATTTAGTACTCAGGTATTACTTGAGTAATAGGTGAAGTTCGAAACTGTTATAACAGGTGGAGGCAAAAGTTTTTATCCGTTTCTTTTTGTGGTACATTTTAGCGAGGCTTATAAATTTTATGACATCAAGTTCCAAAGATAATATCCAACAAATGACTGCCACTCGAATTCAAACAAATTTGGGCTCTTTTTATTACATTTTCCATGGCTTTGTGAAGAATTTGTGGGGTTTTCGATTTCGTGTTAAATATTGTTTGTTTGTGTTTATTTTATTTCTCAATATTCTATTTTATTGTGCTATATTTTATTTTATGTTATTGTATGTTTTTGTTACGTTTACTTTATCTTTGTACTTTTTTTGCTCTAAACTTTGTTTCTAAAGGGTTCTCCCGTTAATAAAATAATAATAATAAAAACAATAATAATAATTGTTCTTTAATTGTTGTAAATTCTGTAGGTTATTCCATTGCCTTCAAATAGCCCCAAAGAAAGAAGTCTTTAAACATTCGTCTAAATTTACTTTTTGTTAAAACCACCGACGAATTGTTACGTAAAAACATCGACACAATTCTTCCGCGTTCTTGAAGGGTATCCTTCGTCATCTTTATGGACAATAAATTTCACGACTCTCTTCCATTGAAATGTCAAAACATCACTGACATAGGGTGACTGTACTCGTAGTTGACACTTTTATCTTCAGTCACGAATAATAAGCTTTCTATTAAAAAAATGTTTTTGACTAATACGCTGTTTGAAAAAGTATTAGTCAAAAACATTTTTTTAATAGAAAGCTTATTATTCGTGACCGAAAATAAAAGTGTCAACTATTGGTACACTGTCAAAAGGTACAAAACTGTACCTGAAATTAAAAAAATTAGGAGCTATAATTACGATCGAACTTCACTTAGTTAAGTTCGTTTGATCTATAATAATTGTTCTTCATGCCTCGTTCTCGAGATTACACTGTAGATGTTTAGGGTTTCTCAAAATTTTGATTGTCGTTTCGTTAATCCGATTATAAGGCTAATTATACACAGCTTCATTCAAGAATTACAATGTTTGTAAAATTACCTTCTGTTTCAACAACAGACCGCTTATAAAATCTAGCGAAATTTTTTGAATTGCGGGACCAGCCTGCGGAGGTTTTAACGATATCGTAATCCAGTCCTTTTTTTTAAGCTGCGGACGTTGACGCGTGATGTGTGCTACTCGTCGTAAAAATCTTATCAATTCCACCATATCTTAACTCCGGTTTTAACCAACGGCTTAAAGTTTGTACGTATTTTATATGATAAAAATAGTTTTGATTTGCTGCCTCTAAAATTTTCCTAACCTCTACATATTTTATTAATGTTTGCGCAACACAGAGACCTGTTTTTTTTTTAAAAGAGTAACTGCAACAATAGAGGCTGAAAAGATCCAGGCCTAGAAGTCTTTATTAGATCCTCTATTCTAATCTCCCCTGAATCTCTCAAAATTCAAATGCAATGAGTCTTCATCAGTGACAATAATGAAGCATAGGGCCACGTAGGAGGAGTTCCTTTTGTTTTTTAAGGCTCTGAAGTGGCGATGACTGGCGACAAGCAACTAACTATCATTAAACAAACGAACTTAGGTAATATTCCCAAGGCACACGAAAGCAGAAAAATTGTTCCACAAAGCGTGTTAAAAGAAAATTCAAACTTTATTCCTCGAATAACCTATGGGCAGAGCTTAAGATTCCTTTACTTTTAATTCAAGTACCTGGAATATGTTTCACTAAAATTTGCACCACTTGGAATATTCTTGGTCCTATCCTCATCATCAATAGAATACGTTGCAGCGATTTAATTAACAAGCAAACGGACGAGAAGGTAGACACCAATTTCCTGCCACCCAGGTGGCATTGCAACGTCGAAGTCCTCTCTCGGTTCCGTGATCGTCGTCTCACCTAGTTACCGTGGAACAGCTAACAGAGGAAAAATTAAGGTTCTGAATGGTCAGTGCTCTGTCGATCTTGAGGATTGGCCACGATTTCTCTCGGGGAATGCCACCCCCTAGGGAGTCAGTGGTCTGTGATAGACAGACCAGCGGCGGCTGACTCTAATAGTAGCGCTGTCGGAATGACCCACAGTCAAGAACGTGGCTGCCTCGATGCACGTGCGCGCACCTGTACACACGTGATAATAAGTTGCTTCCTAAATTTGATAACCTGTCAGGACGAATTCGCTCTCGAAGCTCCGCCGCGACATTAAGTTTGGTTTATTCGCTACTAGGTGCATTTTCAGTTACTCGCTTATGAGATCGTTCTCGTTGATTTTCGATTTGACGCAACGGTACCAATGCAGTGATGTGGAAATTAATGATGGCGGTCAGTAATACGGTAACAAATTATGAACAGAAATTCTGCAGGCCGATATCATAGTCGACGTTGCAGGGATTTACGAAATGGTTCACTAAGTACTCATAAGGGAACATGCCGAACCCGGAAATTCAAAAAATTCTGAAACTTTGCGAATATGTAGGGGATTTCCTCCTGATTACAACGCAATTTTTGATTGCTGCCCAAATTCACTCTAATGGGGTGTAATTGACCCCTGTAAATCCGGTTATTTTCCGATTTTGTGTTATAACTCGTAAAATATTTTTTTACCAAATGATAGATCTAATTACAAGAAGTAACTTTTGTCTGGAAACTTCTTTTCTATTTCTTACAGTTCGCGAGTTATAACACAAAATCGGGAAATAGCCGAATGTTTGGGGGTTAATTTCACCCCCTTCCAGTGAATTTGGGCGGCAAGCAAAAATTGTGTTGTAATCAGGAGGAAATCCCCTACATATTCACAAAGTTTCAGAATTTTTTGAATTTTCGGGTTCGGGATCTTCCTTTTTCAGTTTTTATAAAATGCTTGACAGTAGTCCTAGATAAAAATTTTGCTTCAGAAAACATTCAAATTAGGACTGGGACTATTTGTCGAATTTTTCGGTATTCGAATATTCGAATAGTTCAGTTGCTCAATTATTTGGCGAATATAATTCGAATATCCAAGTATCCAAATACTATGCGAATATACATCAGTATTCGACTATTATTCGAATATACATCAGTATTCGAATACTCATGTATTCGAATAGTATGGTGTGAATTATAAATCAAGTTCTTCAGGTTCGTTTTTTTTACAAGCCTTCATTTAGTTTCAGTTGTGAGTTCGTTAGTTCGTCAGGGTGAAAACTTGTAAGTTAATTTTGACCCAAAATTGAACTATGTATGTGTGCAAAGAATACTGAAATATTCGAATACTGAAATATTCGAATACTGAAATATTCGAATACTGGAATATTCGAATACTGAAATATTCGAATACTGAAATATTCGAATACTGAAATATTCGAATACTGAAATATTCGATTACTGAAATATTCGAATACTGAAATATTCGAATACTGAAATATTCGAATACTGGAATACTCGAATACTGAAATATTCGAATACTGAAATATTCGAATACTGAAATATTCGAATACTGGAATACTCGAATACTGAAATATTCGAATACTGAAATATTCGAATACTCAAATATTCGAATACTGAAATATTCGAATACTGATATACGGATTCTCGATATTTCGTATCAGAAAATTATTTTTTCACGACGCGCTTTCAAATATATTCATTGATATCTGTGAATATTGGACATATTATCAGTTTTTATGATTGCATATCTCTATTTTAAGATGGATGGGTGGAGATTTCAATCTTGAGAAGTGTGTTAGAATTTAATCCAAATACTGAGCTCATAAACATTTAATACAATACTTTCAATTTCCAAATGTTGAATTAGAACCGAAGTACTAAAATTCTCGGCTCGAAGCTCATTTTATCCTCACATTTTCAGCGCTGCTGTATGAAAAAGAACACATAACAATCTACATATTAAACATTACACCAATTCAGATTTTAATATTTAATTTCAAAATCGTTCGTTCCAAATGTGAAAGTTAATAGAACATTTTTCTCCGCATCAGTTGGCGCCGAAATGATGTGCACTCAAACGAACTCTCACGCCTTCGAATACACATCATCATTGTGTATCGCAAATTGTCGCGCAGCGTTCATTTTCCACGCAACATTTCAACGTGAAATTACACGAAACGAGGGCTAAAAAACTGACGAAAATTTTAACATGCATTCAAGTGTACTCGTCCGAAATCCCCCGGCGGCCGGACTTTCAAATGAAAAGTTTCGTTAAAACTTATCCTAATCCTATTTAAATATAAAGCGGCCAAGGGATTAGCATAGATTAACATTCATTCCTATACAAATGCCTCACAAGTTTCAATAAAACGTCAACGTCCCCGGGGAAGCACATTAATTTCCTCGTAATTCAAGTCGTTTGCATTAATTATTTTCATTATCATTCCGAGGGAATGCCATCGCAGGCAGACTTGTTACAGTGGGGCTGCATGTCTCATCGCTCCGCGATGCAGTTGCGCTCGAATAAACCGTACGTTGGACAGGAGATCAGAGTTCGGCATTATACGAATAAATTTTTATTCGGCTAAATTTTAATTCGACTAAATTTTTATCCGAACGATCTCGAATAAAAATTTCGAATAAAGTGTAGTTATTCGAGAATAACGAATAAATTTCTAGTCGACTAAATTTTTATTCGACTAAATTTTTATTAGACTAAATCTTTATTCGACTAAATTTTTATTCGACTAAATTTTCATTCGACTAAATTTTTATTCGACTAAATTCTTAGTCGAATAAATTTTTAGTCGTTATTCGTTATTCGAAGGACCCCCGTGGCGACTAAGCGACACGAATAAGCGTGGGTCAGAACCCGAGCCACTCCGTCTGCCAGACAAGCGTTTCCCTTGCCCCATAATACCCCTCGGCTCGACCGGAAGCCGAGGGCCACGGGACTCGCGCCGAAGCGGCTTATTCGTGACGCTCAGTCGCCACGGAGGTCCTTCGAATAACGAATAAGGAATAACGACTGAAAATTTAGTCGACTAAAAATTTATTCGTTATTCTCGAATAACTTCACTTTATTCGAAATTTGTATTCGAGTTCATCGAATAAAAACTTAGTCGACTAAAAATTTATTCGTTAGTCACGAATAGCTTCATTTTATTCGTAATTTTTATTCGAAGGTTAGTTGAATAATGCCCAACTCTGCAGGAGATACAAGCTTCCTGGAAACACGAGGATATAAGAAAGATAATTTATTTCCGCTTATAATCGAGTTAAACTGGAAAGCTATGGACAAGAATTTGTAACATTAGTGTCGCATAGATGGGGGTGTAACATTGGTACCTAAAGCTTTATTTCATTGTACACCTTAGAGTTAAAGGAGAGTACCACTAACCAAGTGTCACATTTCCCATTTTTTCCATTCATCATTCTTATATTTAATTTCCATTTTTAAACGCAAGTAGTTTCCACAGAAATTTAAAAAATCAATCCACTATCTCTATATACTTTCTAATAATAACTCTATAAGGCACCAGCAGATATTACGAAAGTAACAAGAAGATAAAAAAACAAATACACATAAGCAAACAAGAAAGATAAAAATAGTAGAGTTGAAATCCAGATGAATGTGACTATCTTCACAACAAAAAAAAAAAATTTTTTTTTCATAAAATCAGAATCTAAATCTCGGGGGAAGCCGAGTAGTAAGGCCAGTATATTACATGTAAAAGTAGAAGTAGAGTGCAAAGTATTTTTGTAGTAAGTAAATGTAGCTTCCCTATCCATTTAAAAATTCCTCAACATTATCCCTGCCCCCAGTTAAACTTCCCGAAAGTCGAAAACAAACGGCTCACAAGCGTACGCCGACAGTCGCCTTCTTCCCCCAACTTTGACCCATAAAATACGCCGACAATTTTCCACTTCCCCGCCATCGAAGGGGCACGCACCCTCCCGGACTATCCCATACATCCGAAATCCTGCCATCGCGGGATGATACTCCGCGATACGGACGTAATGCCGGCGTCACGAAGCAAAGAAACAATAAAGTGCTCAGCGGTGCGGTATAGGAAGCCAGTCAGCGGCAATTTTAAACTTCATGTCACGGCCAGGCCCGCTAATTATTCGCTAGCACGCGAATCAGAGAAATTCCTTTCTCTTTCGCCGCGAGTTGCAGCGGCCGCGTTCGTGTACAGCCCAGCCTGGTTCCCATTATATAACACGCTTCTGTTATGCAAATGGAGGCGCGTGTCTGGGTGGACGGCGCTCTTACGCGATGTTCGGTGGTCGAATTTTCCTGAGCAACAGGGAAAACTCCGCCCGGCAGCTTGACAAGTACCAATGTAATCCGCGCCCACGAGCGACCTGCTACACGTGTCAGCTTTATTCCGTGATTTAATAACGCGTTCCATGGAATGTTGATGGCCTCCCGCACCAGCCAGACGTTCAGCCTGGTCGTTTCCTGTCATTCACTTGGGGATGATTTCAGTCACTTAACGGATCGCTTTCTGGGATATTTTCGATCAGTGAATTTCCAATCGGGGGCGATTAATTTGAAACACCCTTTAAGGGGAGGTTCCGGTCTAAATCGATTTTTTTTTTATATTTCATTTTTTGGAATGTTCAAGCTTTTAAGAATGCGCGTTTAAAAGGGTTTTGTGAAATTCGAAAAATTCTGTATCTCGAAAAGTTATTATCCGATTCGACTGGAACTTTTTTTAATTTGGAGAATACACTTCTGTGCAGTGGAGAAACTGTTATTATTTTACAAATTTTGAAGATTTGTAATTTTTAACGGCGTTGAAAGGAAGAACAATATAGGGAAAAAGTGATTTCAAATTTGACATCAAGTGTCGTTATTGTCTAAAAAATGTAATTTTTGTAATTTTGTTTGGTAAGGCCAATAGAGATTCATGTCCTTCAATAATCTGGCATTGGTTTTTATTTCGGACCAATGGTTTAGGTGCTACAAGCTCCACCGTTTTAGATGAATTTTTTGACGCCGCGACTTTAACGACTCCCCAGTGCCGTCTGCAATGATTAATTACAAAAATATATATATATATATTTCTATAGTTCAAGACATCCTTAATACACTGCAAAAAAAACTATTAAATTATACGTAGTAGTTTGGCTTTAATTAATTCCTAAAGATCACCTATTTATATGAGCTCTATACCGGAAATAAAGTAATTAAGCTATCGACCGTATTTTTAGAATAAACAATAAGTGGTTTATTCTAAAAATACGGTCGATAGCTTAATTACTTTATTTCAAATGGAAGGCGAAATAGTTAAAAAATCACAATCCACAACAAAGGAAAGTTTCTTTAAATCAATGTCAAGAAAGTTTGGACCAGAAACTATGAGAAATCTCAAGGACCTGTCTAACCAAAGAATTCATCTTATCAAGATAAGTAATAGGAAACTTTTTTTTATTAAAATGCCGAGCAATGAACATAATACCGAAATTCATTTCAAATAATATCATTAACAATTCAATCATATTTATGTCTTCGACCTCAGCCTCTAGCAAACTGTTGAATCTAAAAAACAAATATTCACGTAAATTACTGAGCATTGCCATAAAAGACACACATAATATACAGAAGTCAATCATCAATAAAATAACACAATTAAATGAAGAAATTAGATTCAGTCTCCCCTTACACATTTTTGAAAAATATTGCTCTTTTGAAGAAAAAAATACAATAGATTATTTAAAATCCAGAAAAATAAATGTATACAAAAATTCAACAATTTGCTAGAAGTCAGAAACAATAGTTTTAGCAACGACCATAATGGTTTTATATCGTTCAACAATAACACGTCCGATAATAACAACTGGTTTAAAAATCTTTCGAACGTTGAAATCCCACAGAACGTTAAAAAAGTGTTAACCTTAGGACCCAAACATGCTTTGTCTGTTTCAAAGAATTTTATCACCTCTCCTAAATTCATATCTTCAATCGAGGCAGGTTTAATAAAAATCAATGATGATAACTTACAAACCACAACCAGACTAAGAATGGTTAGCAAAATTATAAATTATACCACCAATTCAATAAAACCTAATAATGAGTTATTGTCCAAATCGGAAATTATTGAAACAAAAAAGTTTTTTAAAGAAAATAGTAATTTGTTAGTGTTAAAATCTGATAAGGGCAACACTACAGTTCTAGTCGAGAAGGAGTTTTATATCTCGGAAGTGATGAAATTGTTGAACGATATAACCACATACACAGTTAGTAAATTTGAATATACATGTACCTTTGAGAAGAGATCAAACTCTATCATTTCGAATATGGTGAAAAAGAAACAGATCAGTGAACAGACAGGGAAGCTTCTAAAGACTAACAACGCTATAAACAAAAAAAAAAAAAATTAACTGACCGAACCAGTGCGCCGAAACCACTTATTGTTTATTCTATACCGGAACATCCCCTTAATTTAATACACACTTTAAACAGAATAACTTTTTTAAAATTGGTCCAAACGACTTGAATTTCTTTTGACAAGCTAGAAATATTAGTTTACAGTTTTGAAAAAAATTGTAATTGGTCGGTATAGCGAATAAAATAGTGAATGTCGCTTCCTCAACTGTTTCACCTGAGCCTGTAATGAAAATTTAAAGATCCCGTTAGTAGATTTTAGTAAGTTGTATGCATGCTGAAAAGTGAATGGAAATCTTTGATCTTTGAAACTGAATAAATTCGTACATCTCTTCGAACAAAAGCAATTTTTATTTTCAAATATTTTGTCACTAACAACTTTACCACTATTTCTCCTAATTTCTCTCATATTTTCTATTTTCCTTTCCTTGCCCCACATCTAAGGTTAATACACAATACAAAAATATCTAATTATTTCTCTACCCACAAATTATATTATGAAAGTGACACTATCATGTCTCACTTGTCACTTATTTAACGATTATTTAGCACTTCTTTCACAATATTGAAATATAATTTAATACAACACAAACTAAGAGAAATCTCAATTTTCATGGTTTTTCGATAATCACCGGCTCACATAGTGGTGCTCAAAAGAAATTTTAAAATTCGTATTTTTACATAACTGTCCAAGTAACCTACCAACATGTAGCCCATTCAGAGATACATATAATTCTTTACAATGCAACTATCTTATTTTTCTTATAGTTCACAGTTTAAACTTTCTTTCCACCACTACTTTAGAGACGTAATTATAGTTGAAATTGTTCCCTTTGCAAGATCACCAATGGGGCTTCAGTGACCTAAAGCGACTCAATCTCTCGAAAATAGGGGAACCGTACTGTGCCATATATTCTGAGATAGAAGCACTACTAACTTTCCGATTTATAAGCAAATTTTCATACTTCCTCGAGTCTATATATTCATTGTTAATAACCATTTCACTATCTGGCCCTTCACTCGAGGATACCCTCTCATCAACGTCGCTGGAATTTAAAACTAACAGAAGAACGGAGCCCGCTCTTCCCGGACGTGTTCGTCCCGTATACAAAAAGTTGTTGCATAAAAATTCCCCTGATGAAATTTAATTAACACCCGTGGCCGTCCGCAGCGCACCGAAATGAGGCGAATTCAATTAATTCCGCAAATTTGTGCTACCCGAACTCCGTGATTCATGCGTTCGCAAATATTTGCACGGCATTCTGTTACTTTCGCGGGACGCTGTAACTGCACTTTTGCTGGAGCGCCGGTGTAATTGTTCGCAGGCGGCTGGCACAATCGCGTCTCCTGCGATCGGTTAGTGCAAACGGCGCGATCTCGCCGGCCACCCGAGCATATATTATATATCCAACGGACGCGTTATCGTCGGGAGGAAAAATGTGCCTCACTCGAAGCTGATACTTGGAGGCTCTGTCGGCTACAAGACTCGATGATCCGTTTAAATGCGATACACGCGGTCATGGCGGCGAACGTCGCGATTTTAAAGCCGCTTAGAGAAATAAAATGCGGATCACGCGGTATAGCGTGGAATTTGATTCACTCCCGTTCAAACGTTATCGTACGCTGTGGTAGAAAATTATACTCACAGTCTGTGGTGGCCACGAGGTTCGCTAAATATATTATTTTATATTATTCAATTATGTTATTATTTTAGAGAATATATTATCGCTAAGATTATTTGTCAGACACGATTGGGAGCGTCGGTTTTTCGGTTTTTAAAAATCGTTTTTTTTTACAAATTTGTAAAATTCGAAAACCGGTTTTTAAATTTAAAAAAAAACGATTTTATGTACTAGAATTAATATGTAAAAATTAATTAATTATTTAATTAAAAACGTTAACATTTTAACTTGAAATCGCTTCGCACACAAGCATATTGTAATAAGTAACAGTTTACTGTAAAAGTAATCTTCATGAGTTCATATTTTCGGAAGAAAAATACTAAATGAAATTAAGATTTATAAATTATCTTTTGTACGGATTTTAGTTATTTTCGTTTTTTTCATTTGGTTTTGAATGCAGTGTATTTTCTTGTGTTATATTTTTGTGGATCCATAAATATTAAATGAACTCAAAAATTGTACGGTTTTTATTTATTTTTTTTTTTATTTATTTGGTTTTGTGTAGATATATTATATTTTATTTTGTTATACGTTTGTAATTCAATAAGTATTAAAAGAACTGAACATTTTTAAAATAAGTATAAATATTTATTTTCTATTTTAAATATATTTTTTTGTGAAAATTCGAAAACCGGTTTAACCGGTTTTTGGGAATAGTGGAATTCGAAAACTGGTTTTTTCAAAAGTCGGTTTTTGTATAATGCCTACCGGGGGGTAAATTCGAGGAAGGAGGGGTTATAGAGAAATCGGTTATGTATGTTTAAGGGTAGTAGACAGTGGTTCCTGTCTGAAATGAAGCATTTGTGTTCCAATTAATTATAAAGAAACAAATTGAATATGATACTTGTCCTTTAGCATGCAGTTTATTAACATCCTAAGCTTTAAGACACTTTGTTTGTTTTAGTAAAAAATATGCATTATATATGACGCTACTTGGAGGCTTTTTAAAAAAAGTTTCTTTTATTTTGCAGTGATAACTCAAAAACGGAGGTTCCAATCGATTCAAAACAAATTCGAGCATGTTCATGAAATGTGTAGTTTCGGACCAGACCTAAATTAAAGTTGATAAAACCTCTTATTCTTTATGAAAAGAAACTAAAACCCCATTGATGAGGTTTTACCATCCCCCAAACCCCAAAAGATGAGGATTTAGTTTCTTTCATCTGTAGCGACATATATAATGCATATTTTTGACTAATGAAACAAGTTTTTTAAAGCTTATGATGTTAATAAACAAGTCTCAGTTTCAATTTGCTTCTTTGTAATTATTGGAACAGAAATTAATTAGGGGTCTTCTACTGTGACGGGCGATTTTTGTAACTTATTTTCAGGAATTATTTATGGACTTAATGAAAGATTTTTATTACAAACCATGCGTGGCAGATTGGATGTAAGTAGAATTTCTTTCACTAGAACAGTTTGCAAAACATTAAACGCGTTTTTCTTAAAACGGTGTTTTAGAAAACGGTTGCCACGATATCTCAAATTCTAGTTGATCGATTGCGCTCATCGTGTGCACGCATATTCAGCAGACGTGTGGCTATCGTCCCTAGCAGAATTGGGTCAAAATATTGTTCTATTCTATTTTTTTTTTAATTTTGCACACCAGAAAGGACGAATAAAAATGTCGAAAGTCGACACTTAATGTTCAAATTGCAGCCATTTAAGAATTTTTGAAATTTCAATCCAAATCTGCTACCAACGATAGTCGTGCCCGAATAATTTAAGAATCTTTTCGTTTTTTATTTCGAATGAACAGAACCACCATGAATCATTACAACAAATCGAGGATGCGTGAATTTTTATTTTTTTCTATAATTGGAACTTTCAATAAATTCGTTAAAAAATTGAATTCCTTTCATAAATTGAAACTACGAGGTGCGAAAGTGGTGAAAAATAAAGGTTTTAGCCGCAGGTTTGAAAAACTAGATGGATTGCACAATGTGTTGACCTCATAAATATTTCTGGACATATGTAATCCTTTAGTTACATTCGCACCAAGTGTTTGATCCGACAATATTTCCCAAAGCCAATCTCTACTCCTTTGTCTAATGCCTGAGCCTGATCACTGTTCTATGTCTAAACCTAATCGCTGAAACACATTGAATAAAGTAACAAATGAATCGTTTAGATAGAAATCGGTGGAATCTATCACGAACGGCCCCAGCAGGGAACCTTCCCTTCAGAGGTTCAAAAAACCTTCCCTGTGAAATGTACGTGTCTAACTACTGTTCGCTTATCGACCTCGACAATTACGGGAATCCGGACGATTATCGCAGCGGAATCGGCCAAGTTTCTCGATCACGTACGACAGCGAAATTATTTTTTATTTTCACGAATGGCGCCGTAATGACGACCATTTCTCGCGGCGTGGAAAGTTGTCAGGGGAGGCGCGCAATCTTCGCGAAATATTTTCCACCCTCCGTTCAATCTCGGGCGAAGTCAACAAGCGACGAAAAAAATATCCTTGGTAAACTTTTCCGACGGCCTGCGCGCATTCGCCGAAACTATTATCAATGTACACACTTGGCCGGGAACTCCGTGCAATCGAACGATCGTTGAAGTTAAATTGGCTCGCTAATTAATTTCCGCGTAGTTGCTCGTCCGATCACCGCTCATTTTTTGCGCGCCGCGCGTGCCCAGCCAGGTACTCCCTGTTCTTTTCGACTTTAATCGTTGATCCGTGTTTTGCAAGACGTAACCGTTGAGTGTCATCGATTTTACCAGCTGTAAAGTCGACACTCGAATATCTCTGCCGCAACTTAACGACGCGGGTGTTTGAGTTACGCCCGCATCATTGGAGGCTTGTAAATAGCTATTGAAACTACTGGCAATTAAAGAAACTGGGACTAGTTGGAGTTTCGAAAGGAACTGGTTAAAAAATATTCTTCTTGAAATGTAGTTGAAGGTGGGACTCTTAGACGTGCTCTGATTGGTCACTTACAAGGAGAGGTTCCCAGGTGTCCGCCTCCGATTGCTTTGGTTTTTGGATATGTTTTAGACTTTTAGACCACCGAAAAATAAGATAAACGTGTTTTTTTTTATATCGGACCGTTTTCATATTTAGGGGGTGAAACCACCCCTCAAAGTTATAAGATTTTCAGGTGTTCGTCTCCGATTGCTTTGGTTTTTCGATATGTTTTAGAGGACCGAAAAATGAGAAATGACTGTTTTTCTATTTTGGCCCATTTGCATGTTTAGGGGATGAAATCACACCTCACAGTTCATAAGGGGTACCAAATTCTGTTGAATAAAACTTGATATAAATTCACTTGCATCATAACTTGCTGTGTGGATGATGTTCTTGTCCCCAGTCACCGTTATTAGGGGGTAAATTACCTAAGGGGTGGTTCACCTCTCATTGTCAGTAGCGATAGGAGGTCATAAAAGTACTGCGTGTCATCCTAAAATAATTTATGCCTAAGGTTATTTAGGAAATTTATGAATTTTTGTACACGTTTCAAGTCTCTCAAATGCGCAGTTAAACGATTCCGGGTAGTTTACCCCCTAATAACGGTGACTGACGACAAGAACATCATCTATACAGCAAATTATGTCGCAAATTAAATTTATATCAAGTTTTATGCAACACAATTTTGTACCTCTTATGAACTCTGAGGGGTGGTTTCACCCCCTAAACATGCAAACGGGGCAAAATAAAAAGACACGTATTTCTTATTTTTCGGTCCTCTAATACATATCCAGAAACCAAAGCAATCGGTGGCGGACACCACCTATTCTTATGAAATTTGAGGGATGATGTCACCCCCTAAACATGCAAACGGGCCAAAATTAAAAGACACCTGTTTCTTATTTTTCGGTCCTCTAAAACATATCCAAAAACCAAAGCAATCGGAGACGAACACCTGAAAATATTGTAAATTTGAGGGTTGGTTTCACCCCCTAAATATAAAAACGGGCCGCTATAAAAAAACACGTGTGGCTTATTTTTCGATCCTCTAAAACATATCCCACAACCAAAGCAATCGGAGACGAACACCTAAAAATCTTATAACTTTGAGGGGTGGTTTCACCCCCTAAATATGAAAACGGACCGCTATAAAAAAACACGTATGTCTTATTTTTCGGTGCTCTAAACCGTATCCAAAAACCAAAGAAATCGGAGACGAACACCTGAAAATCTTATAACTTTGAGGGTTGGTTTCACCGCCTAAATATGAAAACGGGGCGCTATAAAAAAACACGTATGTCTTATTTTTCTGTGCTCTAAAACGTATCCAAAAACCAAAGCAATCGGAGGCGGACACCTGGGAACCTCTCCTTGTTAGTCGGTCAAATAAGTTTCTACTTCTTCGCTGTATGGTATCCAAGAATTTATGGTGTTGCCTGAGTCCAACTCCAAGGTATGCAACGTTTAACAGGTCCCACCTGGATGTCAAATTTTTGCCCACGGGTTGCCAAAATATTCCCAGACTTACGATTCGAGAATAACGACCCGTGTCGTGGCTGTTAACAGTCGCCACTGCATTTTCATAAATTCGCTGGCTTTGTCATTTGGCTCGCTGAAAGCTTCGTTGAAGCAAAAAGCAGAAAATTGAACCGTTCTGCGCTTGGCACGTGCTAGTCACGCAGTGCCGTTCACAATGTCAAAGTGTGCAGTCTTTAAGTTCCCTTCCTGTACTTGAACCGACCTTCTTTCTCTGGTGCTTTCTAATTAAATGTCAACTCATCTTTCTTTATATTCCACGGCAATAATGATGCCTTTGTTGTGCATTGCGCAAGATGGTCAGGGTAAATGGAATAACGTAATTGGAGTAAATATTTCTCGCAATAAAACTTGGCAAATAAAGGTGGCTACACGGCGTAATTTAAGTACCGGGAATAAAATTTCTACAAAGCTCTTGTGTATTTCTCAAGAGCTCATTAACGCGAATAGTTTTTGTTGGAAAACATTTTTTAGATAACGCATGTATGAAGAACTACAAGGAGATATGTCTCTGGTTGGGTGGTATGCTGGGCGCGTCTGACTATAAACGATCCTCTTCCCCTTACGCTCTTACGCACAGCGTGGCGCATTAAGTGGAACAACCAGGGCGGTGATTTTACATGCAAAAGAAAATAGATTTTTTTTAAATGCATAGTATTCAAGGGGAGAAACAATTTTTTTTCCGTAAACCGCTTCTAAAACGTTTCAAAAATATATTCTCAAAATTATAGGCCGAAATTCAACTCCGCATCGATACTATAGCCTGGTGAGTCACGTTTTCAAAATTGGCGCCGGGGATAACTCAAAAACTATTTCACCAATCAACTTCAAATTTTGCACACGTTTAGTTTATAATATTCCCCAGAATATGAACCACAGGGTTTAACCAAATTATTAATTTTAACCACTGTTTTTAAACAAACAAAACGCGAATTTTTGGCGAAAATCACGCCTAATTGTTTGAAGTTCCGCCATTATTAAAATATACAATTTTTTTACACCTAACTACCAGAGAGGCTACAACCGGCGCCGTTTTGAAGCTCGAAAAAAAAACTATTTCAGATACTGCTCTATTTCTTTATTACAATATTACTGATATAAAAAAATTTTTTACTTGCTATAATGTTAAATAAAATACCCTTAAAGATGCGAAAGGATTAGCGCATTGGTATGTTTGCAAAATATTCCTAAAAATTGATATAAAGATAAGGGGCTTCTCCCCTTCATCTTAGCGCTGATGAATAATCGGCACGAAGCTTAATTCTTTAACTAAAGCTCCTTTTAAAAACGATCGAAGACGTCGAACTTTTTCTCCTACCCGTTAAAGTAATATCATATTACTACAGTAATGCGATCACGATTGTTGCACTTATTCCTCTCAGCACTAGAGTTAAGCGGATAAAAATATGATTAATGCAAATTCAATAAAATTCATTAGCCGATTATAAAAATTCACTTAAAGGATAAAATCCAGTTTTCTTTCCTTTCTACAAAGCTCTTGAATTATTTCAGACGTGGTTACATCAATCACCAGTTTCTTTTTTCTTGGGGGGGGGGGGGGGTGCCAGGGCCCTTTACCAACCCCCTCTGTGTGCACCACTATCTCCCACTGTACTAACACACTTACACATTGAATGCTTAAAACACAACGCCATAATTAAACTCCTTACACCGCAAAAAGATTCACAAACGCACCAAGCAACTCAATAATCCAAACACAAACACAGATCACCACACACCACCCAGCAACTCCAAATACGAAGCTTCATGCAAGTAACTTCGGCAGCGCGTATTCACAAACCCTTACAAAACTACTCGCCGACCAATCACTGCCCGCCCACTCTCCTTTAACAAACTTCCACCCCCGAAGCTTTGACAATTCCGTCACCCGGCTGCATGAAATCCGCAACATTAACAATGTACAAAGTCCGATAACCCGGCTTACAAGAACCCGAGAAACGACGTTCCTCGAAGCGAGGGCGCCGCCGTGTATACGTAACAGCGAGGCCGTCGCCACAAGATTTCACGCACACCGGCGCGGCGGCGCGCACACGCGCGGGGTAAAGGAAAGTTGGCGAACCGAGCGGGCGAAAGAAACGTCACGTATTTCGGTAAGGTAAGAAGGTGCCAGTGAAATTTAAAGTGCCGCAACCCGTTTCTTCTGCCGCTGAAGACGCGAGTGGCGAAGGCCGGGGCGGCGGGCGGGGGGGGGGGGGGGAGGGTGGCGAGGGCGAAGTCCTTGCCCGCGAGTTGCTGGAGGGTTGTTCCGTCGTCTTGCCACGTTCACTTCCCCGTCTTCGTTATAGTCGTCATCGTTAGGGCGGCTGAGGAACGGCACGAGGCCGCTGTAACGTGACGTGTGTGACTGCTGTTTCACGACGAGGGGAGCGTTCAAAGTTTCCCCCCTCCGTGACACGTGACGTAGCTATGCAACCGCAACGCGCGTATTCATTATGACCTCGGTAGGGGCGGCTGCCGGCGAGCCCGAGTGGGAGGAAATTATGCCGCGTGTCTCCTTATGCTCCAATACCTCCGTGGCTGGCGGCGCATAGTTACGCGACGTGTTGAAGACGGATAGCTGTTACTACGATAATTCACCGCGCCCTACGAACCATCGGCTGGCACACAATCTTCATCGACCGATTCACACCTTCGGTCCCGGCGTCCTCTTCTTTCCGTGCCAACCATTCGTTGCAGCTATCGATCAGTTCCCCGCTCCGGGGGAGCAATGGTGAACGAGGATATTCGGCGGGGTCGAACTTCGTGACGCGTTCGAGTGGAACGCTGCTTGACCACTTTGGGATTGTATTACACGAAAACACTGATTTTCATTCCGAGGCATTTTAGGGGTGTTACTTGAAGATATACTCCCTGTAGTAGGGGAGAGTAGGGGGAAATGGAACGCTTAACTTTGGAGGGTGGTAACATAAAATAGGACGGAGAAAAAGACACGGGGCTTCGACAAGAGTGTTGAGTGGAACTTAGACTATAAGAAAATCAAAGAGTTTGTTGAGAAAAATATTTGGCAAAATGAGATTTACCGGAGGTATTGAAATCTTCGAGGCGATCAAGTGGTGGGGTAAAGCGGACCCACTAGAAGACCATTTGAACGGACGATGTTTTTATTTTTATGATTTAAAAAGTATTCGTGAATGTACAAACTATAAATATATGCTTTAGGTATAACTGTTACAGATAAAATATAACCAAAATATTGTATAGTATACACGTAAGAAAAAATATTTTACCCGATAACATGAAAATTACTGAAAATAATCAAATACACACGGATTTTTACACGAATAATGATTATCAACACGTGCATGTAGAATTTTTTAGTTTTTAGTGCGTTTTAAATAAAATCGTTTGACTTAAAATTTTCTTTTGTATATTTTTTTTTATTATTTACTTTTTAGTGTCTTAGTTTTGATTTGTGGTTATGGGTTATATTTATTAATGAGTGGGTAATATTTTCACCCCCATCCCGGTTTTTTTTTTGCATAATTTTATATTGTCATCATAATTACGCATGTCCGCAAAGTATCAAGACAATTGGATTGGTGGAAGTGGGTTAAAATTGAGTTTCCAGATTTGAATCAACCGAACAAAGAAACGAACAGAGGATCGAAGCTGAATAAAATCATTTAATAATTAAGAGAAATAACAAAAAATACAAACGAGTCGAATGTATAACCTCCTCCTGTTTGAAGTCGGTTAAAAGTACATACGTACTAAGAGACGCTTCCATTCTACCCCATACAGAATGGGTGTTCCGTTTTACCCCACGCAAAAATGTTCCGCTTTGCCCCACATGCGGTAATTTAGTAAACATTTAATATTTACACTTCAGCGTGAGGTAGTGAACTGGGTAAAACGTCAAAATGTAGCGTAAGGGCTATAGAATCCAACGGTGTTCTTACCGTTATAAATTTTCGAAATCCAAGTGACGAAAAGTGGTCGAAACTACAACACAATATCTAATGAGGACCGTTTGGTCCCATGTCACGTGAGACCAACTCATCCGCAGCTCTTATCTAACAAGGGAACACCGCGAACCCGGACTCACCAATTGGGACGCAACTTTGTGGGTTTTTAGAGTGACTCAAAGCAAGAACAACGGTGTGTTTCATTTGGGCCCTATCGCCCTTTAAGAAAGTGAAAACTAACCTCAAAGTCAAATCGATACTTCCACTTTTTCGGGTATAACTCTCAAAGTACAACAGACAGAAAAAAAGTTTCAAACAAAAGTTTAATGGCGCAATAAGCGCTACAAACTTCCGTTAACAAAATATTTGAAAAGTTTCTTTTCATCGAATATTTTTATTTTTAAACTCTTTTCAAAATACTTGGCTAAATATGTTGGAAAATCTTTACTATTTCGAATTCCTTTATAGCCGCCTACCTTACAATTTTGGAGATCTGAATTGAAGACTCCTTGTAGAAAACACTGCAAGTGGCAAAATTAAAAAAAAAAGAAACAATTTCATCGGAAAATGTTCTACGCGGCACTAGGGCTGGGACTATTCGAAAAATTCAATATTCGAATATTTTACAAGTATTCGAATGATACGAATAAACTTCGAATATTTGAGTATTCGAATACAATTCGAATACTATACTGATGTATTCGTATAGTATGGTGTGAAGTGGGTCAAAATTAGCTTACAAGATTTCACCCTGACAAATGAACCTAAAGAACTTGATTTATAATTCACACCATACTATTCGAATACATAGGTATTCGAATACATCAGTACATCAGTATTCGAATACTTAAATATTCGACTAGTATTCGAATACTTAAATATTCGACTAGCATTCGAATACTTAAATATTCGACTAGCATTCGAATACTAAAATATTCGACTAGTATTCGAATACTTAAATATTCGACTAGTATTCGAATACTTAAATATTCGACTAGTATTCGAATACTTAAATATTCGACTAGTATTCGAATACTTAAATATTCGACTAGTATTCGAATACTTAAATATTCGACTAGTATTCGAATACTTAAATATTCGACTAGTATTCGAATACTTAAATATTCGACTAGCATTCGAATACTTAAAAATTCGACTAGCATTCGAATACTTAAATATTCGACTAGTATTCGAATACTTAAATATTCGACTAGTATTCGAATACTTAAATATTCGACTAGTATTCGAATACTTAAATATTCGACTAGTATTCGAATACTTAAATATTCGACTAGTATTCGAATACTTAAATATTCGACTAGTATTCGAATACTTAAATATTCGACTAGCATTCGAATACTTAAATATTCGACTAGCATTCGAATACTTAAATATTCGACTAGCATTCGAATACTTAAATATTCGACTAGCATTCGAATACTTAAATATTCGACTAGTATTCGAATACTTAAATATTCGACTAGTATTCGAATACTTGGATATTCGAATAATATTCGCCATGAAATTGAGCAACTGAAGTATTCGAATATTCGAATACCGAAAAATTCGACAAATAATCCCCGCCCTACGTGGCAGTGGTAATTCTATACCTAGTACACAATTTTATTTTTGGCACTTACAGTATTTTTTACTAGGACTCTTCAAAGGGAAGAAAGCTAGGGTTCATTATTCGGCTAAACCCTTCAACAAGGAATTCTCTGTCGAACCTGCTAGCTTTCCTTTCACCTCAACTTTGTTTACTTACATCAAAAGTCACAGATTAATGATGCATGACACCACCAGTCCTATAACATCCCTTTATCCCAGAACATCTGTTCCGAGATACCAGCAATCACGGTACATAGAGATACAGGAAGCTCGCGGGCGAGCGGGTTTCCCGATCCCATTCATTCCTTGTTTTTTTCATTAGCCACACCTACAAATCTTCTTCTCTATCTACACGCCCGTCCACCTCTCCGTTCCTCTCCCTCTGCTTTTCCGCTCGATTGTTCTTTTCCCCTTGAATAGTTTTCCCTTCATCTTCGCCCAGTAGCCGGCTCCTTCCCCCCCCCCCCCCTGGCCGTGCCGAGCGTTAATCACCCCAGCAAGAAGATCGATCAGCGATTAATGAGAAACGTCGACGGAGTGGAGGTGGAAATTTACACGGTTCGCCCCGCCGCGGCAATGAAAGAGGTAGGACGTCTTCCTCCTGAATTGATCGATCCCGAATCCTTGGCACCTTTCGAGTCCGTCCCTGCGAGTGGTAATGGAGCGTTAGAAGTCCGCGTATAGAGGGGATTAGCACGAGGGCACCACCTCGGCTTCCATAATTCACGTTAACCTTTTGAGGTATCGTCGGTCGGACCCTTCAATAAAGCGATCGGAGGAGTTACGGCGACGCCACTGTCGAAATGCTATTATAGCGAGGGCCGTAAATCGATCAATAACGAAGTCCTTCCTGAAAATCGCCACCCGCCGTTGACAAAAATAAATGTCACTGGTGCACCGCTGGCAGTCGCGCTCGCACGATCTTCCGAACTTTTTTAAATGCTTCTTCTTGCCGAGTTGCAGTGATAGGAACATTTAGTTGCACAGCTGCGTTGACCGAGTGGGTCGGCTATAGAGAAGTCGCTCGTTTAATTCGAGCGTCACGTTTCATTAATTTTTATTTCAGTTCGTTTAACGTCCAACTTGCTGCTTCACTTCGGGCTCGGGAACGTCGGGGTAACAGGGAATTCGGAATGGGTCTGGTTTCTTGAATTATTGCTCGAATGTTCAGAAATATATAGGTAGGTGTATTTTAAATCTGGATTGTTGAGACAGTTGGTACTTGTATCTTTTTTATTACATAGAAAAATTGTGTTCCCACCAATTTTTTTTTTAAAAATGCACTACATTATCTATTTTTAAGTGTCTCCTATTTTCCTTATTTTTCATCGTTTCCGTTTCGTCCCCTCTCAAATTTTCTCTTTTCACTCTTTAGCAGTAAATTCTCTTCTTTGATTTATCTGCCTTTTCTGCTGCGCCAAACTTTTCTCTTCTTTCACATAATAAGTACACAAAGAAACCAACAGAGGACCTCCGCGAACCCGCACTCACTGATTGGAACGCAACTTTGTGGGTTTGCGGAGTGACTCAAGACAAGAACAACGGTATGTTTCATTCGTGGCCAATTATGGTTGTGAAAACTAACCTCGAAGTCAAATAGGCACTCTCACTTTTTCGCGCATAACTCCTAAAGTACAAGAGACAGCAGAAAATGTTTCAGACAAAAGTTTAATGGTACAGCAAGCGCTGCAAACTTGCGTTAACGAAAGTTTGAAAAGAGTTTAGAATAAAAAATACCCGACGGAAAAAAACTTTTTTCAAAATTTCGTTAACGCGAGTTTGCAGCGTTTAGTGTACCGTTAAACTTTTGTCTGAAACATTTTTTTATATCTCTTTTACTTTAGGAGTTACACGCGAAAAAGTGGGCGTGCCTATTTGCACTCCTGAACAACATACCTACCGTTGTTCTTGTCTTGAGTCACTCTATAAACCCACAAAGTTGCGTTCCAATCGGTAAGTGCGGGTTCGCGGTGGTCCCTTGTAAGCTATGTAGAAAGAACTCCAATTGAGTTAACAATTTTTCCAATTACTTAGCAGCCACTATTATCACTCCTTTATCATTGAACTCAGAGATAGTTCCCTACATGGAACTATCTATCTAACTATACTCATACACATTTTCAATTCTGACCGTGAATATGTTCTCAAAAAAATTAATTCCCTTTAAGGAAACTTTGCCCTGCAATAAAAATGTAGTTGCCTTAGCTTAATCTCGCCCCTGCGTCCACAGTTTTATTTTATCTTGACGCATTATAGTAGGTGGTCCAGTCGTTTGCCCGAAAATAAGACGATTTAGATTCCCTGCAATCCTCGATTACAACCGACCAGCCTATCAAGGATTTCGGGCAGAATCTCGCCGGGGTATCTCCCGTCTTCTCTCACCAAGAATTCTTCCACAGACTTTCTTACTAACGATCGATTCGAAATTCACACCCCTATTGACATCTGGGCGATTTCGTGGCCCAGCTCTCTTGCCACGAATGCTTTCCTGAATAGAAGACAAAGTGCATTCACGTTGTGCAGAAAAGAACTAGTACATTTCTCCCTGGATTTATGTTGAATAAATTTTACAAGCATCCAAAGCTATTTCTGCACGAGTACGAATTTGTTACGTACAACTCTTGGCAAAGGGATGTAACGGATCTCGAATAATTTATGAAGCTCTCCGAGTTACTATTAACTTGATATTAATCGACTAAAGTTCCAAACTACTAATAAG
This sequence comes from Andrena fulva, assembly GCA_946251845.1. NCBI lineage: Eukaryota > Metazoa > Arthropoda > Insecta > Hymenoptera > Andrenidae > Andrena > Andrena fulva. Next base: position 49,043,897 of record OX276329.1, on the reverse strand, counting down.
ATTTGCATTTTTTATGCAACTGTAAATTAATGGTTCAGTGGTCGGGAATTTAAAAATTTCATTTAAATTTCATTTGAATGTAAACACGGCTAACGTCAGTGTAATTATTCGCCGACTGTGACACTGGCCTGTCTATCGAGGACTCACAGGTTTTAGAAATTCCATGGATGATAAAATTAGGAAGCAATTAGCCAAAGTGATTTCGTCGTTTGCCTCAGCGTGCATTATTTCGGAATTCAATTTAAGTAGAACGCGAAAACTTGATCAATTTTAAATTAAGTAAACTTCTAGATACTTTGAGTTCGGAAATAAGTAAAATCATAGTAGTTTCATTGGTAGTGTTGAATGAGAAACGAAACATGTTTGGAGAAAATAAATTTGACTTTGTTGTTTCATGATGATAAATAAGTTGCCAATATTATTTCCAGGCTGTCTTAATTCCTAGTGGAATACTCGCACGCTTCGGAAACTTACTAGTCTCAAGCTGAAACTGGAAAATGTGAGGAGGGCAGAAATGTTTGTTGATGAAATGTTCGTGTCACACTTAATTTTCCAATATCACTCGTTCGATTTGTCTACCGCTCCTATGAGGATTTCGATTCATTGCTGCGGCGGAGCGTTCGCAGCACCGGCGAGATTTAGTGTTCTAGTTCCGGTGACCTGTGTATGAAAAAGTAATTGTACTTCCATTTCCACTAACTTTTCAGGGAAAACAAATGTATTTTGTATACTTCACTCTATACTTCACAGGAAACCTGATTAAATAGTTATGGCCAGTATCGTTCAATTTGTTGACCCGGTACTAGGGTTTGTCGGTTTTTAAAAACCGGGTTTGAAAACCGGTTTTTATTTATAAATTTGAAAAATTCGAAAACCGGTTTTAAAATTAAAAAAAACGGTTTTGTATACCAGAATTAATATGCAGAAATTAATTAATTGTTGAATTAAAAACCTTGACATTTTGACTTGAAATCGTCTCGGACACAAGCATATTGTAGTAGGTAGGTAACAGTTTACTGTAAAACTAATCTTCATGTGTTCACATTTTCTGAAGCAAAATACTAAATGGAATAAGGATTTATAATTTGGTACCACGTTTTAAAAGATTTATATTTTGTACGGATTTTAGTTATTTTATTTTTTTTCCGTTTGGTTTTGTATAGATAGAGTATATTTTATTTTGTTATATTTTTGTAATTCCACAATATTAAGGAAACTGACATTTTTTAAAATAAGTACAAATATTTATTTACCATTTTAATTACTTTTTTTTTGTAAAAATTCGAAAACCGGATCAACCGGTTTTTTGGGGAGTAGTGGAATTCGAAAACCGGTTTCTTCAGAAGTCGGTTTTTGTATAAACCTTACCCAGTACCACTTGAACTTTTATTTTAAAATACTTATATCGTCTCATGACTCACTTCAGATTACTTGAAAAGCAAACTGGCGCATTATAATGCAATGGAAAATTGTTCCATTCAGGTTTAGTAAACACAGTAGTCCCAAAGGGGCGCAGATGTCATATGCTCCAACCAATCCAATCGAATCCAAAAACTATTATTTTACAAATTTTTGTTTCATTTATATTATGTTTAATATATAAAATTTTCTTAGCAAAATAGTGCATTAAATTTAGAATTTAAAATATATAAGTTATGTCGTAGATAATGATTCTTTTAATAATTATTTATTTATTATTTAATTTTATTATTATTAATAATGATTACGTTAGCTTCTTAACTTTATTGGAACAAAAAAATTTTGGGGTATAATGAAGATCGTATGGGTCCTAATAAAGTGGGGGTGGTAGTATTATTAAAACCTTTTAGTGATGTAATTAAATTATTAAATAATGAATTTTCTTATATTGATAAAATAACTTTCAGAGTCATATTAACTTTATTGTTATCCATAATAGTCTGATTAATTTACCCTTTCTTCAAATCTGTATTCAACGAATTTTTGATATTTCTATCCATTAAATGTCTCCAATACAAGGTTTATCCACTTCACCAACACAAAATGCACAAAAGCTTCAGTTTCCAAATTCTACAACAGAAAACAATCTCACCCTCCAAGAAACCCTGCTCAACACCAGAACACCAGTATCCATAGCTACCATTATCAAATTGTTTCTAACATACAAAATCAAAAGTTATACTATTTTACCCCAACTGTCCACATCCAGCACCCTCGATCGCCACTACTTCGTCGCCGAAGGCATACAAGTCGCTGAGGAACCCAAGGTACTACCTAGCTCCACAAACCCCCAGCCCCTATTTCCATCCGCTCATAACCAACGAATACATCAACGACCCCCGCGTTACGCATTCGTCGTCCAGTGGAGAGCTTCGGAGGACCATATGCGCATTCCTCGGTCGTTTCCGCAGCCGGATACGCGTTTACAACCGTCGCCTATCCCCGAGAACACAAGCGTATAAATCTATTACCGTACGACGACGTTTCCTAGATCCACGTGAAGGATGATCATAGGCGGAAAGAAGGGAGCGAGGGGGTGAAGCTGTGCGAGCAGAGAAGGAAGCGAAGCCGATTTGGAAGGAGCCAGAGACCCAGAGGCCGGGACAAGGAGGCAGGAAGGGGTGGAAGGAAGGCAGAGAGGGATGAAGTAGAAGAGGGAAATCCTACATGGATGGGTCTCGGTTTTCCATGTTGGCTGTTGTTCAAATGGTCTATCCGACGATAAAAAGCGATGCACGTCTTTCCCTGGAAATCCTCCACTTCCGCGAGATTCAAACGCGCACAAGCCCGGAGCGTGTGTGAGGGGAGGCGGCGGCGGCGGCGCTGGGGGGAGGGTAGTGAATAAAAAGCTCGACGACCCGCGCCCATCGTCGAAGCTTTCCGCTCTCTCGCTCCGCGTGTCCCCGCCGCTCGTTCTATTCTCCGGAACCGTGATATCTCCGTCCTATTCTTTCGCCCCTCGAGCATCCCCCCGGCTGGTACCCTCGCCCATTCGTCTCTCTTACTCTTCCCCTCCTTATCCTCGCGTCCGATGCACCGGGAAGAAATGTGTTTGTGTTTGGATCCCGGCCAGATAATCTGCGGCAATAAATTTCTGTGTGTACAGTGCTATGTGATTGGTTTTATCTCTCTTACCGCCCGCCACTATATATCCAACCTTTTAGCCCTCGATCCGTGGCGATAGATAGGCGGCGGAAGAGTGGACAGAACGGGCACGTGGACGGCCCTGCACGCCCCGGATCCTCGCCTAGGAGCGGTAGATAGGTGACTACCTAGCCGAGAAATCAACCCCTAATTCGTTTACCACGTGAGAATCCACCGTGGACCCGAGATCCCACCCTTCGTCCGTGCCGCGCGTATGCCTAGAATCGTAAGCGCGCTTCTCTTTTGCCTCTGGCCTGCTCGGTCGCCTGTCCGTGTTATTGTGTGTCACCCAAGTTTTTATTTTTTTTTTTTTCTTCAAACGTAGATGGTCGCTGAAGCCCACCAAACGTGACGGTATAGGGTATAGGTACCAGATGTTTGCTGTTTTATGTGACATCGGGAGCTTACCTTTCGCTGGGGAAACTTGGGGAACTAGAATTATGATTGAAGCAGTGTTTAGGCGGGATGTCATGATTATAGATTCCGGCTGAAGTAGGCGAAGTCAATAATTCAGCTTCTACTTAAAATTGAGTTCATAGATCTTGATGGAGAGGTTTCTTGAGAGTTGACCTAGTCTATCGCCGTTAGCTTCAATCCTCAGGTCAGAATGTTCCTGGTCCCGATTCACTCGAGTTGCAATGACTGGGTCACTTCAGTGCCAGTTCAGTTTCTTCCCAATTCGATCGCGTTGAAGTTCCGAATTCCCTAACTCGATTCTGTTAAACTGTGCCAGAATGCTTCTGGAACGTATACGCATGTAGTAAAGACGAATTGATAGAGCATTTTTGGTGTTTATGATAGTACTTTGAATTCTTCTAATAAAATTGCTTTTTAAACCAAATATTTTATCTTACACACAATTCTTAGCTGCTTGTGTTGTTGAAGTAGCAGCCTTAAACAGGCTTAGTTGCATAACAGCTTCCCTGGAGCGTACTGATCAATATCGCCGAAAGAGGCGACCCAAAAAGTCATCCAATTAAAACTAAACGAGTATAGTAAAATCGTCTCACCCAGGTGGAGTGCGCATAAACAGGGCGAACTCTGACATCGAAAAGTCAGTTAACCTTTAGACGAGTTAAAATCACAACCCAGCTCTCAGCTCCGCGAATCGATTCCTCAATATTATCCAGCAAGCTACATCATTCCTAGCTACGGCTGTAGGCTCCAGCAAATTACTGCAAGAGCCGACATTTCCCAACAATTCCACTACACTTCCCACATCATTCCAACAACTCAAGCCACCCTACCCAAAGAATGGCTCAACACAAGAGAAGCAAATCCCCTCAGCAGCACTAGCCTTCCCCAATAACTCAACTCAATATTCCCAAAACTCCTAAACTACACCTTCAGCCTATTACCACCCCAAGCTACATATATTCCGCATCAGAAACGGGTGCGAAGTGTCCTCTCCCCTGCAACGCGAAAAATGCCCCATAAAAACGCCCCCTTGAACACCCCGGCCGCTGTATCCGAGCCGCCCCGCCTCCTCGGAACCATCATTCCGAAAGACGTATTTCCCGACAACGTGAGAGCCGGGCGGTAAGAAAGCGAATTGCACTCGGAAGACACACGTGCCGCCTCCGTTTCGTTTCATAAACATGCAAATGAGGGAGGAAGACTGAGGAAGGCGATACTGCGTTTCACCGATAACGGATTACGATGGCCATTGTTGGCGTGCCAGCCGTGCGCGGGCGTCTTTTATTTCATAAGCTGCAGCCCGCCCCGAAATTACGCCGGCACGGCTAGCCTCGGTTCAGCGCGGTGTATAAGCTCGCGCAGAATTTATTAGCGCGCGGCCGTGGCATGCATTTCGCGAGGCTCGCCGGCTCTTTTGGCCCGTCGGATGGAAGACGGGCGCGTACGGGGTGAATAGCTTCCGCCTTGTCGGACGCTAACGGAGGGGCAGGCGGAGGGCGCGATATCGATCGACCAACGACACAACCGGAACTGGCACAATGATCTCCCGGTATAGACGGGCATAGTTCGGGTTCTGGTTGCAGACGGGCCCGTGGAAATCGCATTATTTACGAGCTACACAAGATATAAACACGTAACAGTGTTCGCCGGGATTATTCGCATTCCCGCGGTGGGTCCGGCCCGCTTATCGCAGCCGAGGCCCTCCGCCCCGCCCCTGGTCAGAACCGCATTGAGGTAACGCGAAGGCGGATTTACTCGGCGCGCCGTGATCCTTAAGCCCTTTTAGGGCAGAAGCTGCTTATGCAGCTCTTTAAGAGCGCCGTGCTTATATTTCTGCGAGGCCACCACGTGTCTTTTTCGTCCGGGTCGTTTATTTGCGAGCGTCCACGGGTTTTACGAGGCGGCGCTTAACGAGGTTGTCCGCGGTAGGCTGTGGAAGGGTGTAGCTCTGCACTGTGGGGTGCTTATGGGGCGCGGGACGAGTTGACTGAGATTTTGCAATTGGAAATATGTATTGTCTTTGGGGATTTGAAGGGAGAGTTGAGGAACCAGGATTTGGAATTTTATAGTTACATATAGTTTGGTTTATATTTCTATTCTCGTGGACGTGAGGAATTTAAGGATGCAATGTCTTAGACTGACTAGCGCGCAGAACGAGTGTTTGGGAGGAAAGAGATACGTGCTGAGTGAGTGTTTAGGTTTGGGTGTCGATTGCGAGCGGGAATGGTTCTGGAATGGGAATGGAAATAGTGCCTAGGGTGGCCCTTATGTTCAACCTGCGATTTATTTTGCTCTCACCCCCTAATAGGGTTCAATTTCATAAAAAAAATGGTCCCTGAAAAAGATTATTGCAATCGGACAACAGGAAAGGGTGCCGCCCAGGCCTTAAAGTTTAGAATTCATCAAGGTTTTGAATTTGAAGAATTTCTCAAAAATGGTAATCCCTATCGAAATTTTCTTCAAATAATATTAAAAGAGCATTCAATTTTCTATAATTGCGGTGTATATAATTTTTTCGCGCTTCCAACCATTTTGTAGATAATAGCGTTTGAATATAGAGAGATCAGCGCTGCGCGCGAGTAGACAATACGCCGACCTCTCTATATTCAAACGCTATTATCTAAAAAACGGTTGGAAGCACGAAAAAATGATATATACAGTAAGTGTAGAAAATTTAATGCTCTTTTAATATTATTTGAACAAAATTTCGATAGGACTTACCATTTTTGAGAAATTCTTCAAATCCAAGCTATTCATGAATTCTAAACTTTAAGGCCTGGTCGGCACCCTTGTCCGATTGCAATAAACTTTTTCAGGGACTATTTTTTTATCAAATGGCACCGTTCTACGGAGTGAGAGCTAAGCAATACAAAAAAAATTTCGACACGTATAAATAAGGGCCACCCTAATGGTGGCGTGTGTCACGAGTGTGTGCGACCTGGGGAAGTACACGGGGGTGATCGAAGATCGGGGAGCAGTTGCCAGAGTCGAGTTTCGAACGCCAAAGAGAACGGATTGACAGAGTAGAGGCATAGAGTTAAAAGCTAATAATAGATTAGGAATAGTTATAACATAATATACATATATATTGTTATCGTTAGTGTCACACTTTTATTACGCCTGTCCCAGCCACCGAACATTCCTCCACATTCTCGAACATCTTTAGCATAATATCACCAAGAATAGTAAATGCAATCGTAAGTGTGAAATATGTATGAAGTATAAAACAACACAGGGTATATGCATCTTTGAAACCAACAACTATATTTGTACATTTTACATCTTAGCAAGAGAAAAGGGTATCTTGTCACGGCTGGAGACATCCCCCCGACGTATTCCTCAAGTGTCATAATTCTGTGAACTTCTGGATTGGGGGATCTTCCCCTGGCAACTAAACGATTCCCGTCTCGGTGTTTCGGGTGGGAACGACACCCTTCCCGCCCGGCAGCCATTCCGCGGCGTAGTGGCAAAGAAGCGGCGTCTGCAAAATGCAACGACGTTATACGCTCTCCGCGGAAATGTATTGGCAACAACACTTACCGCGGATCTGTCTATGAAACTCCAACGTTTTAGGCAAAGTGTATTCAAACTACCCGGCTGAAGAAGTCCCCCAATTCCCATCTTGTTCGTTGTGTGTCGTCGTCCGTGGATGGCGGCGGATGTTGGTAGTGCCGGAAACGTTCGTGCACGCTCGTCGAACAGGGTTACACGACGGAGCCGGGGGAAAATTGATGCCTCAGACCGACCCGATGTCAGGATTCAGAGGGGGACGCATGACTTGGTACACATCGGGCTCCCTATACCGCAACATCTCGCCTCTGTGATCCTATCCAGCAGTCTCTTTTCCCTTTTATCCCCTGCCTCCCCATCGTCGCACTTTTAGTCGTTGAGTCGTTTGCCCTATTTTACAAGCCCCGACCTCTACGATTGCGCCGCACACAGGTGTGCCCGGTCGACTGGAACTATCCCCACGGCATCATAAATATTGATCTCGGTTGTGATTGCCGTGACAAGTGTCCCGTAATTGGGAGGGTGCCATTTGTATCGCTGTGTCCTCGCTACGATTCGACATTTTTAATTAAGTTCTTGCCGAACGAATTGTGAGAGTTAAGTAGCACACAGTGTGTACAGCGATGGAAGCGGACGGGTCGTTAAAGCAGACGTTTCGAGTCATTGGCTACCGTCCAGTCTCAGCCGCAACGTTGTTTTCGTCGCTTTCCGAAAAACGGAAGTGCTCGCTGCTGTATTAAGTGGTTTCCTAACAGGGAACCAGTAATGTATAAGATAATGGTATGTGCTGGCCTCGCTCGTCCGGAGTTTTAGTCTGGGGAGATCGTTCCTCAGGGTCCATTATGGGTGTTTCTACAATGCAACTTCTGAATTGTGTACCGAAATCGCTACCAGGTCGGGTCTAACCGTAGTTCAACTGTTTGACAATTACTATGGCCTTCCACTTTCTGACTTTAGTTTAGGCGCAGTTTCTTACCACCTGTGAGAAAAGAGTAACTCTTCTTTTTGTTAGAATTTACACTGATCTGATGTTGGTTGTGTAAAGTAACTCGAACTTTTTGATGTAATCAAGAACTTGGAAAGTGTAGTTAAAATTATCCACGTTATATTTTTAGAATTTAATGAAATTGATAGTAAAAACCAGGAAGATCACATTTCCAATTTTCTGGTACTACGTACTATTTACTTTAAAACGAAAACGCACAGTAAGTTTGTTCGAAGCAAGAGGAGCGAACCAAACGAATTATCAAACACTTTTAATCCTCAGCCACAGTACAAGCTCCCCTAGCTTTTCTTCTCCAAGAACCGACCATGTCCCTCGCCTTTCTTGCACTCCTCTATATCCTTGTCTATACTTTTTACAGGCGTCTAAGTCCACGGCTGCCTTTCTTCTAGAACCACTTGTTCGCACCTTTTTCCTCGATTTATCGAGCACCGAGCAAAGAAGTCCGCCTCGACCCTAGCCTCAGGCTCCCCTTTTGCTTCCGCGTGCGTACAACTCCGATGGTCCTCTTCGCACGCACCTAAGCCATCGTCTCTGTTTTTTTAGCACTACTTGCTCACAGCTTTTTACCCATAGATCACAGAGAAGAAACCTGTCGGTTGACAGCTCCGGGCGGACAACCACCTTCATCCTTCTTATACGCATGTAAAACTTATAGTCCAGTAAAGTCTACGTTCCTATATACTGGTTACGAGTCACGCGATTCACGATCATGTGGCATATGTGTCTCTATAGTAGCATCCTTCAAGTATCATACGAAGACATTAGAAGCAAAATTGTGGATTAATCGATATCTACGATCAAAATATCCTCCCTGTGACTTTCACGAGTCACTCTACTTCATTCAAACGCCCACTCGGTCGTCAACCCACCGTTCCAAAGCATCCCGCATACCTCCTCCTCGCTTGTTGGGTCCACCAAAGTGGAACAGAAACGACCGCGCGCCAGCCATCGAGGAGTGTCATTTGCTACATCCCGAGGAGCACCCTGAATGATAAGTACACGGCGTTTATCGCGTGGTGGAACTAATTTCCGCGGCCGCTGAAGATGAACGTTCGAAGAGGATGTAACAAATGGGGGGGATCGGGTACCTAATTCAGAAGCTCTGGGCTGGCGTCTCGTTATACACGAACAGTCATAAAACACCGGTCGCGTGGATACTCGCGGCCCTTTTGCCGTGCTGCCTGAGCCGTTTGGAGAAATAGTCGACATCTGGAAACGCGGGCACACGGGGCGAACCGTCTTTCGCGACTTTGCTTCCCCCCCATTATTATTTTACCGTTCGACAGCCAGTATCGACGTACACGTACGCGGCACGTGAGAGAGAAACCCTTTTACGTTCCCGCGCGCTCTCTGTGCTTTTACTCGATTTAACTTCCTTCTGTTGGCCCACCCTCTTCTCGGCCCCCGCCGCCCCGCTCGGACGACCGCTGCTTCCTGCTGCAATAATGGCCAAGGACAAATCATTTCACTCGGCGCCATTATAGTGGACGTCGGGGGGCCTGGAGGGCTGGCCTGACGTTGCCGATGTCATCGTCTTCGATGGGGACTTCCGGTCATCGGTAAAGAGGCTTTGCTGCCTGATTGAACGAGCTCCAAATCGACCCGGCCCGGGGAACCGCAGCGGAACGGTCGTCGGTTCGGGCGACTTCAATTCCAGCCGCGTTATACATATATTCGCCTGTTGCCAGATTACTCGTTCCAGCGGAGATATAAGTCAAGTGGAATTATGTGCGCGCGCCGCCGGCTGAGAGATCGAGACAAATATAAGGAATGTCGGGATTAGAGGAAACGTATGACCGGGCCATTAGCGTTGGCCCCGTGGCGGAATAAATTCTTTGCGGCGGATAGCTGTGTCGGTAATGAGTAGCTTCTCGTCTTCCGAGACGCCAGCAGGGTGCTATGCCCCTGTTTGGCTCGCGCTGCTCGAGACGGTCTCTCGGTTCACGCGAAGTAACGGTTAGGGCTAGGGCTGTAACGAATATTCGAATACTTGAATACCAGAGAATTCGAATACTTGAATAATCTAAGTATTCGAATAATCGAATACCAGAGACTTCGAATTCTTGAATAATCTAAGTGTTCGAATAATCGAATACCAGAGAATTCGAACACTCGAATACCAGAGAATTCGAACACTCGAATACCAGAGAATTCGAACACTCGAATACCAGAGAATTCGAACACTCAAATACCAGAGAATTCGAACACTCGAATACCAGAGAATTCGAACACTCGAATACCAAAGAATTCGAACACTCGAATACCAGAGAATTCGAACACTCGAATACCAGAGAATTCGAACACTCGAATACCAGAGAATTCGAACACTCGAATACCAGAGAATTCGAACACTCGAATACCAGAGAATTCGAACACTCGAATACCAGAGAATTCGAACACTCGAATACCAGAGAATTCGAACACTCGAATACCAGAGAATTCGAACACTCGAATACCAGAGAATTCGAACACTCGAATACCAGAGAATTTGAAATTGAAATTCGAATAATTAGGAGTATTCGAATATTCGGATATTTGAATAATTCGGAATATTCGAATATTCGGATATTCGAATAATTCGGAATATTCCAATATTCGGATATTCGAATAATTCGGAATATTCCAATATTCGGATATTCGAATAATTCGAAATATTCCAATATTCGGATATTCGAATAATTCGGATATTCGGATATTCGGATATTCGGATATTCGGATATTCGAATAATTAGGAGAATTCCGAATATTCGGTTATTCGAATACTTAGGAGTATATTAAACCTTTCTGGAATTTCATAAACAGCCAGCGTAAATCCCGCAAACTACCAAGTGTTATGCACTTAGATAACGCTAGTGCAACTGATACCTTATCAATCGCGCATCTATTTGCATCCTTCTTCGGTTCTGTCTATACTTCTCACCCCGCGGTCTCGCCAGATGTCACCTTCGATCAGAGTACTCATATTCCAAATATCAACATCAATATCGGTGATATTTTTAACAAAATCAATAATTTACTAGTATCCAAGGGTCCAGGCATTGATGGAATCCCGCCAATTCTTCTTAAAGGGCATTGTGGATTGTTTTCAATTCCTCTTTGGCTAGTGGGATTTTTCCATCTGCCTGGAAGACTACCTTAATTTCACCCGTCTTTAAATCTGGTGACTCTGCTAACGTGACGAATTATAGGCCGATATGTATCATAGATACCATACCTAAATTATTTGAGAGCTTAGTAGTTGACAGTATCAAGCCCTTTATTACGAGTATTGTTTGCAGTGAGCAGCACGGTTTTATGCCCATGCAGTCTACCGCAACGAATCTATCTATCTTTTGCAACTATATCACAACTAATCTTGACCGTTGCAACCATGTAGATATTATATACACTGATTTTAAGAAGGCATTTGACACTGTTGCTCATACTATTCTATCATCCTAACTGTCGTCGATGGGATTTTGTGACCCCTTACTCTCTTGGCTCTCGAGCTACTTGGTTGATCGGAGACAGATTGTTCGTGTAGCTGGATCGCAGTCGGATCCGTTTGATGTCACTTCCGGGGTTCCACAAGTATCGCATCTAGGTCCTTTTCTGTTCATCTTATTCATTAATGACTTAGCTAAAGTGATTCGCCATAGCAAAATTTTGCTATTTGCGGACGATCTAAAGATTTACAAACAGATTTTTTGCCCTGTAGATCGTATTTTATTGCAACGTGACCTATGGAACTTAGAGCATTGGTGTGAGTTGAATGGCTTGGTACTGAACTACGCAAAATGTTATTTTATGTGTTTTTCGCGGAGGGCATCCTCGGTTGATGTCGAATACAGGCTCGATAATGTTGTTCTCTCACAAGTTTCTGAGATCCGTGACCTGGGAGTCCACTACACTTCGCGTTTAAATTTTTCTCCGCACTACCAACGAATTGTTAGGGATGCGTATAAAAATCTAGGGTTTATTAAACGATGCACTACTGACTTTACTAATCCCCGAACTTTTAAATTATTGTACTGCGCCCTAGTCAGACCTCACTTAGAATATGCATCCGCTATCTGGTCGCCTTATCAATTAAAATACAAACAACTCATTGAGAGGGTGCAGCATAGTTTCCTTAGGTTTGCTGCATATAGGCTAGGTCAAAGCATGGCAGTTACTGACCACGACTATATCCCAATCCTTAATCGGTTGAACCTGCGATCCCTTGAGTATAGGAGAGCTGAGGCCGACTTGCTTTTCCTTTTTAAGATTATTAACAGCCTTATTAATTGCCCTCAACTCCTTGAGTTGATTAAGGGGGGAGCCCTATTTAGGACGCTAGGAATAAGGTGATTCTTGGGAATTTTTTTTTAAGAAACTGTTAAGCGGATCTTTCCCAAACTTTCAGGGTATTTTAGTTCACATTCAAACAATAAAAATTAATTTTTTCATTACAAAGTGGTCGGTAGAAATAGATATATATGAACATGTTCGTAAGGTCTCGCCGCCGGAGTTGCAAATTGGCGATTGTAATTGTGGTCCCAATTATTTCCTGAAATAAAAAAACCAAGGATTTTCTTATTTCTAGTATAATTATATCGTCGATGAACCTGAAAAACCAAAAAAAAGTTGAAAATCGGCAAAATGGTGGGACTTAAAAAAAAAGTTACAATTCTGCCCCAAAATTCTCGAATTACTCATGGAAAAAGAGTTGTTCAATTTAATTTATTTATAAGAGTTTTTTGGTCCATCGACGATATAATTATACTAGAAATAAGAAAATCCTTGGTTTTTTTATTTCAGGAAAGAATTGGGACCACAATTACAATCGCCAATTTGCAACTCCGGCGGCGAGACCTTACGAACATGTTCATATATCTCTATTTCTACCGACCACTTTGTAATGAAAAAATTAATTTTTATTGTTTGAATGTGAACTAAAATACCCCGAAAGTTTGGGAAAGATCCGCTTAACAGTTTCTTAAAAAAAAAATTCCCAAGAATCACCTTATTCCTAGCGTCCTAAATAGGGCTCCCCCCTTAACTTCTATGCTCCTGTGAGATCGTTTAGATTCACACGTACTTTTCTTCCCCAGCAGTATACTTCCTCTTTGATCTACTCTGACCCAGTAAACCGCATATGTAGTGTAGCTAATACATATTGTGATAGCATGGACTTTTTCGATATTAATATAAGCAGCTTTATAAACTCCGTTCATAGTAACTTGAATAACCTATGATTTGTCCGTCTTAACTGTAATACCTATTATGTACACTAATGGGGACCTATCCCCGTTTATCAATAAATAATAATAATAATAATAGTATCCGAATATTTGGAGTGATCGAATTTAATAGTATTCGGATTGTATCGAATAGGAATCTGAACACGAAATATTTATTCGAAAACACCTAATTATTCGAATATTCGAATATTGAAAATGAGGAGAAACGAAAAAGTCGGTAATATCGCGGTTTGAATGAAGTAACAAAGGGCAAACAGAAATTGTAGAATTCCTCCAGAATCCTATAGAAGTGATACAACGAAAGTATCGCGCAGCGGTACAACCACTTCATCGTCGGCGAACGTGACCCATGTTTGACAGGTCTGACAGTCGTATCAGGAGGATCTTAGAATCGAATTAAGTGTCCGAGCTGGGGGGTGTCTCCATCGTCCCGAAAGAACTCGTTTGTCGAACGAAAGGCCACAGCACGGGGCGTCGCGTTTTGACGAGGTGTTAAAGGAAAACGGATGGGGGAGAGGCAGGGAAAAGGTGAAGAGGTAGACGGTGATGGGCAGAGGAGAGGGGTGCTGGTACGGACGAGCAAAGGAGTGCGCGCGCTCGATTAATCTCGCAATCTGGATGGAGTGGCTATGATAGACTCCCATGAATAACTCATGAGCAGCGGGTACCTGCTTCCCATAGGGACATTCGCGTATAATTCAGCCACTTCATTTGTCCTCATTACTATGCCCGATCGTTACATAGAGCACGATTTACGGGGCTTCGCCTGGTCGCGCCTCCCGCCCCCTTCACTCTTCTGTTGGCCGCCCTTCAGTGTACACAAACCACTTGCACACACAGAACAGAGGTGTACCTTGGCGCAGGCCACTTAGGCACGAGTGGGTGGATCGAGGCACACACTCAGCGGCCACTGCGATCCTGCTGCCCCGCCAGATTTTGTAAAATCATAGCTGGACGATAGAGGCCGGGACAGCTGAGGGGTTGCTATCAGGTCGGCTACGGTGAGTTTCAGAGGTACAGGTTGTCTTTTTAGATATATCGTGGTTGTAATTATGCGACGAAGCTTGGAGATTAGATGGCGTGTGCTCTAAATATGTGTATTGAGGGGGGTGGAACATTTTTGACGCAAAGTGAAATGAGATTATGTGGTGAGTGGGAAGGAAGAATGAAGTGGGATAGGTTTCATGTGTTGGTACTTCAATAGAGTGTTTCTTCCATTTGTTTGTTCGAAGTATTAAGGGAGGCCACCTTGTAGGCTTACGAGAATGGGTAAATTTAAAATTTGCTTTCTCAGGGAACTTTTACAGTGAAATATCGGCATCTTTTTAGGAGATGTTGGACAACAAAGCTTTGTTTTCACACATCATTTGTTCCTTAAAGTTTTAGAAGTCGTGTCTTGGCAGCGGGCCCTCAGGACCAAGCGTGATTGGAACATAAAAAATAAAATATTCTTATTTCAACTTTCAGTAAAATAGATTTTTTTAACGTGACGTACAGTTTCTATTATATCTTAATTTTAAAAGCAGAAATGTTTGAATGAAAGAAAAATTTTTCTTCACGAAGCCGCCATTTCCTTATTTTTTTAGAATTATTAAAAAATTGTACCTTCCTAAGAAAATCTATTTTTCTTTAAGTTGAAATAAGAATTTTTTATTTTTTAAGTTTAAATCGCTTTTGGTCCTGGGAGCCAGTTAACAACGTCCTTCCAAACATTGTAAAACTTCAAATAATAAATAATATATGAAAATAAAGTTAAAATGTTGTCTAACATCTCCTAACCCAGATAGCACCGTACATCCCAAGGACGTCCTTTTCATGTCCAGTTTATATCCGAACGTCCTACGTCCATTTTGAACATACATAGGATGTTCTTAGGATTTAAATTTCGGATGTTCTAGGAACGTCCGTTTCTTAAGTCCTACGGACGTTCTTAGGACTTAAATTTCGGATGTTCCAGGAACGTCCGTTTCTTAAGTCCTACGGACGTTCTTAGGACTTAAATTTCGGATGTTCCAGGAACGTCCGTTTCTTAAGTCCTACGGACGTTCTTAGGACTTAAATTTCGGATGTTCTAGGAACGTCCGTTTCTTAAGTCCTACGCACGTTCTTGGGACTTAAATTTCGGATGTTCTAGAAACATCAAACAATCTTGTAAGTCACGTGATTATTTTGCACGACTACATTTCGAATGTTCCGAGAACATTCGTCTCGTAAGTCTTGTGAATCCTTAGAAGATCTAAATTTCAGATGTTCGAAGAACAACCGTCTTGTAGGTTTTGCAGATGATTCAGGTTCGGTTGCAAAACAGTCTTACGACTGAACCTCGCCTTTGCGCTATTTTTTTGTGCAATGAAGACGCTGAAATGCTGAAATGTTCCCAGATAGCTTACAACGTCTTCAAGACGTCTGTCTTAAGTCGTCGTTAAAACATCTGTCTTGAGACGAATGTGAAATTTTAAGCAATGAGTCTAGAGGTCGAATGATGATATTCTGTAGAATATTTCGCGTCAATGCACATTTTTTATAAACTATTAATAATTGTTATATACCTAGAAATTTGAATTATTTGTAAGGAAGTGTCTTGAGTACTTGCGAAAAGCAGTTGCTTCGTAATCTTGGAGTCCTGGGTTCGATTCCCGTCACCGCCAAATTTTTTTTCTTAATGTCCTAACTCAGACTTGATGAAGACGTCTTTAAGGCGCTTTTAAACCATCTGCAAAACGTTTTTAAGACGCCTTTTGGACGTATTTAACTTTACTTTCGGACGTTCGGAAAACGTTCTGAGAATGTTGACACAGCACGTCCTCAGGACGTTCCACTTTGTAAATAGGACCTTCCTACGACATTTAAAGAACTTAACGAGGACGTACAGAGGATATATGGACCTTCTCGGGACATTCTCCGAACGTACAGTACGTCCGGAACGGACGTCCTTCGGACGTACATAAGATGTCTTTGTGCTATTTGGGAAAAAGATCCCGGTATTTCACTGAAAAATTACCAAATTTTAAATTTACCCACCCTTTTAGGCCTACAAGGTGGTGTACCCCCTTAACATCATTTCAAAATTATAGTTCTATAGAAGTTCGCGTGTAACAATTTTTGTTTTTATTTTAAATGAATATCGACCCCAAATATAAGATCTAATAAGTTATTTCTTTATTTTCATCGTCCTTAAGTTTTTTCAAAATTCCTAATTCTATCAAATAAAAGATTCAGCGAACGAGTTACGAATATCGTGCTACTGAAGTCGAAACAAATGTACAACTGACATTGCGCACAATTAATGCGTCACGAGCGTCCTTTTACTGATGCTTTTGATTTGTCCGCGAAGTTGAAACGAAATATATGTGTTAAAAAGCGTTTCCGGGTAACAAGTAAAGTGGCTCGGAGAATGGCACACGGCCATAGAGGACGTATCGGCCCCCAGGGGTGTATAAAGAAATGCTGCGGGGCCATTCTGCATGAAGAAACGGCGGGAATCGATGAGTTCCCGATAAATAGATATCAAACGGAGAATACGCATGGGAGGTAATCCTGAAAATGAATTTGCCTCGCTGCTGGAATAATGCGTCGAAGACATTCGACGGTTAGTCGCAGGGGCGAGGGTCGGTGGCGGCCCTTTTCAGCCACAAGATCTGAACAACTTCAGAAAACTACTACTAGCTACTTTCTCATTAAACGCAATGAGATTTTAAACTTTATAATTTCTTTAGAGCAGCCCCAACTTTTCTACCTTGTTTGTGATCTCTCGTTGCTTCCCGATATACAGAATGCTCTGTAATAAGTGGTGGCGCAGCAAAATGTATCCTTATATTACGGAACAAAGTAATTCCCCGTTGAAACTACGAATTGAAAACACAAAATAGGATTGTTTTCGCAATCGGTCGCTTTTCAACAGAATTCGAATTGAGTCTCGTTAATGACATTTCTTATATTTCTGCGAGACCCACCGAAGTAACACCTGGCAAGTCAGAGAAATTCTATTTTCTCATCAAAAATATTGCATAAAGCTGCAGCTGTTAAAATGCGTAACAGTATTTTCAAATTCTTATGCAATTTTGCTCCTGGGATGCACATAGGGTAAATCCGGGAGACGCGGTCGACCTAATATAAAATGGCTATTAAAACTAATATAGATATTACTTATTTTATCAGAACAAACCTAATATGTTCAGAATTTTATGCTGATTCAGAAACACTGGTCGATATTTGCTTTAAGACAATATTTACTGTAAATCGGGTTGAAAACTGAAGTCATGACATCTGACCACCTCCCCCGAGGTGCAGGGAGAAATGGTTTTCGTCGTTGGCAGAGACCACTCACATAATTATTCATGGAAAATTAACAAAGGATAAAGCAAAATTATTTACGAGTCAATACAACTACGGATTCATTGATATTTAATTTTCTTTACGCTATTCTTTTTGATGGGTTAATTAAAATGTCCGCGATATGAGTAATGGAATGTATGCACACAGCATTTTAGCTGTGTCTATGTAGTTGTGTCATCTTAAGGGCAGTTGGAAAGCACCTTTATGTACTTGCAGCTCATTTTGATTTCACATCTTTTTTTATATTGTATATTTTCTTCTATTTTGGGGGGGATTTATAGTATTATCTTCTTTTTTGTGATATTATATATTTTCTTCTATTTTTTTGTGATTTATATTATCTTTTATTTTTTGTGATTTTTTTACTTTTTGAAAGTTTTTTATGGGGATCTCACTTCTTTTTACAAAGATAATTCATATTTTCTTCTATTTTTTTGTGATTTATATTATTATCTTTTTTTTGTGATTTTTTTACTTTTTAAAAGTTTTTTATGGGGATCTCACTTCTTTTTACAAAGATAATTCATGTACTTGGCGTAATTTTTTTACTTTTTGAAAGTTTTCTTTACGCTAAACAAGTAAAGAACACATCAAAGAAAAAGCGAATTACCTACTGGCGATTAGCAAGGCAAATGAATACAAAAGTGAATAAATAAGCTAAATAAACAAAAATAATAATAAAATAATAATAAAAAATAAAAAAATAAAAAAAAGTAATAAAAAATCATAACTCGACCATCTCACCTTTCTGCAGCGAGACATGGTCTTCTCGTTAGCTTTTAGAGGAAGCGTTAATATGGCCAAATACTTTGGCTGCATTGTCCCTCAATATCTCTACTATCTTATTATTCCAAACATTAAAGGAAAATAAACTTAGAAGTATATTTTAAATACGATTCTGTACAACCGCTGTTTGACAAAAGAGGTTAAATGTACCATCAATTTACCTTTTATAGCCTATAAATCCAGAAAAACACAGAAGGAAGCGAAATAACGCTATTCATTCAACTATTTGGCTTCTAGAGAAGTAATTGGTCTGCACTTTAATGCATTTTTACGTATAGACTCTGAAATATAGCGACACGACCAACTCTCCGGCCCGACCGCGTCTCCCGGATTTACCCTCTATTTTACTGCACATTACCGTCCGCTTTCTTCGAACGTAAGCGATTCCCAAAAAATTTGTTAACAATCTCTCCCGCTGCTCGAGTATGCATAACACATCGACCACCCTTCAGTCCAACTCGTTTTCCAAGCTACATTTAAATGGATCACCCTGTCCGTCCCGCAGACACAAGTGGCGCAATATTTGCCACAATCCCATTTACAAATTGAGGAAAAAGGGCACGCCGGGGGTAGCCACCCCCTACCCCCAGTTCGCGTGCCATCGATTCCACCGGCCGTCTGAAAAACCGCCCGGCGCGCTCGCATTTACGCTCGCCGCTCTGCCCTCCAGCGGGCGCAGCTTTTTGCACGTGCCGGGCGTAATACCGCCTCGCGACTGGAGCAAGTGGTTTTTACGTAAGAAATTATCGAACGTATCCCCGCGAGCAACGTGGCCGCGGTTGAATGGAATTAGCACGTCGTGTCCGCAAACGTTGGCTCCGAAGGGCGGGAGGGTTGATATTACGCGGTCGTAATGGTAAATTACAATAAAAACCGTGGACCGGCGGGCGGGAAAACGGCGCTCATATCGCTGTTGCAATTACAGCAAGACGGGCACGCTCGGCCCTAAAACTCCTCCGCTGACCACGGGACTCGTGGACGGCGAATGGAATTTTGTTGATTAAAATGGGGATCTCGCAGGCGAGGCTCGCGACAGTCGGGCGAAATTTTATCGCCCACCGGTAACGCCGACTTTCATCCCCGGGCCCGACTCGCTGTTTATGGAACGGACGTGCTCGATTCAATCGACTGTCCCGTCGATTAACCGTTTTATTTAGGACGCGTGCGGCGCGACAGCTGCAGGAGTTATTACTTTCGGTTTTCGGGAAAAAAATTGAAGCGAAGTCGAAGCCTGCGTATTACTCTTCTTCCACCCTTCTGTCCTTTCCTCTCTCTCTATTTTTTTTTTTAGTATCCAGTTTTTATTGTTATCGAAGCGAGGGCACGGATCTATTTGCGGTGCCCGCCGGCTACATACGCCGTGTGTCTGCCCTGTACAAAAAAAAAAAAAGAAAAAAGAAAAAGGGACGGAAAATGGAATTCCGTCATAGTGGAAACGATAGGAATCAATATTGTTCTTTTTCACTTAGGAACGGTGATGCAACGTAACCAAATATTTTCCAGACGGTTTGCCCCGCCGTTGATATCCCGCTGTTCTGTTCTCGTCGCAGGCTTTTTTCCCCGACAGCGTTAGCGGAGTGCAATCAGCTCTCGGCTGTATCGAACTATTAATATGACTAGCCCGCTGCGGATGACAGGGACAAATTAGAAAAACTCGATCCGACACATGTCGGATAATTATTCTTCGTTCGACGTGGCATTTAATTGATGCAACTCGGCGAGCAGCTGCGACAAGCGGAACTAACCAGCTCCTAGTGCTTGATTCGCGCCGGGATTAACCGCGGCACTGTTATTTCTATCAACCCGCAAATTCCGCCTAATAATCGTCTGTTACGTCTCCGCGCGGAACGCTGCGAGCTCTCGATACAAGGCACTCGATGCCCGATCCCTAGGAACCGAAGATAATTACGGGGATATAGAGTAAACGGGCGCAGAGTAAACGGAACGACTCAGCAGTCACAACTACGTGTACAACGCGAGAGGGCTGGGATTTACCTTACGTCACGGATACAGTCAAAGCGCTGTCTAACGATCGACAAGTGGATGCAGAGGGTGAAGACGCTCCCTGTACCGAGCATTCGCTGCGGATCAGCGAATGAGTTTGTGAACGTCAACGTTATAATTCGGGATAGAGTGGAGCTGTATTCAGGGGTTGCAACCCTTGTCGTTCGCGAAGAGTTGCTGCATTACTCGAGCCGCGTATTGGATGATAATGCGATTAGCTTGGAATATTTGTTAGAGGGTGTGAATGCTAGCTGCGGCTGTTACGATTTGGCAAGGTTGATATATATATATATAACGAGGGATTGTGATGGAACGTTCAAGAACGATCACACTGGGAACGTCTTACATCACGATCCATGGAGCCTTACTTCCAGCGCTGATTTTCGAGCATTTGTTATTGGAGCTTAAAGGATCGACGATGCCAGAAGGTATCAGGGAAAATTCCGTCTGAGTATAGATGATCGATTACTTCGCGAGCATGCAAACAGAGGCAGTAGGGTAGGGGTAGAAAAGAGGTACGGTGTTTTTACAATATGATGTTCCATTTTTCTAACAGAATAAATCAATCTGCACCTGTACAATTTCTTACAGGTGTATAGTTGAATATTGTAGATTTATCAGAAACCTGTTTCAAATTTGATTCGAGATAGAGAGAAAGCTAACGCGTGTACGACCCACATACAAAGTGTTCGACTATAGGTGGGTATCCTTCTGGGGGATAATTCTACAAGCCGAAATAACAAGAAAATCAAGAATAAGGAACTTGCGTTTGAGGCTTCATTTCCGAGGTGTTAATTGTTGAAAATACGTGTGAAGAGTGGCTGGTACATAATGGACTTATACTACTGCCACGTGCGGTCGCCGGGGCAGTAGTATAAGTCACCTGTGGTCAGCCACATATACGCTTATTTTTAACAATTGAAGAGTCTTTGTGGAAAACATCGTAGGTGCCAGAATATAAAAAAATTATCGGAAAATATTCTACGTGCCAATGGTAATACTATAGTATAGAATTTTAATGCAATTTCCCTTTGTAAATAAGTGGTTAAAGATTTTTCTGTAAAAAACAATGTACGAGCCAATTAAGCGATTGGTAAACATGGATTGCTTGCAAATTTAAATTGATTGGCACATTCAGTTTTCTCTGCAACTAAGAGGTGGCCCATACTGTGTTTTCTACAAATACAATTCTTTTTTTCATGAATTTTGATAAAATATAATTTTTGTGATGCATTTGGGTTATTATATACTTAAGCATATTTAGCAATCCAATCAAATTTCGTAAATAATTTAGTCAGGGAAGTTTTTTCTCTCTCCAGAAAAATTTGATTTTTGGCACTTACAGTGCTATCTACAAGGACTCTTCAATTAATAACTTGGAAACGAAGCTTCAAATGCAATTTCGTCATTCCTGATTTTAATTTTATTTTGGCCTATAGAATCAACCCCCCATCTCCGCCCCTACCCCAAAGGATATCCACCTGTAGTCAGACGCCCTGTATAATGCAGGTCTTAATGTTAATTTTGCTCAGATTTCACACAAATCTAGGCGGAAATTATTCATTCCCGAATTAAATGTAGTTTGTATAAAATCAATATGAAGTGCAGTAATACCCTTGAGCGTTCGGGGGGGGGGGGGGCAAAAGGGGCAGTTGCCCTGGCTTTTGATAAAAAATCGCTTACTTTTAAAAACTGATTTTTATTAATTTTATAATAATAAAGAGAATATTTTTAAATTTCGGTTTTAAATTTTTAATTAAATTGGCGCTACAAAATGGGTTAAAAAAGCAAGGGGGATACTCCACGCGCACCGCGTGTTTCATGTACCGATTCGTCGATGTCATTGCCAAGGTTATTTGAATTTTATTGAAAATATATATAATTTAGTAATTGGAGGATGATTAAATTCGGTAATATTTTTACATAAAATAAAAATTGATTTAATTTGTATTGGTCAATTGAGGTGGTCAATATTGGAATTTTATTGAAAATGTATATAACTTAGTTATTGGAGGATGATTTTGTATTACTATATTTTTCTTTACCGTCACCCCAAAGTTGCCCCCCCTGGGAAAAGATCTGCGAGTGCCCTTGCTAATACAGTTACGTCGTATGTGATTTAATCTCCGCAAACCGTGGTAAATTAATAATTAACCACATCACATTACTTACTTAGTATATTTAATTTTATGAGTACAAGAAGGTGTTGTGATAGTAATAATTACACTTAATTACATCACGCAGTTACAGTCATAATTTGCAAAGAAATTTGCAACATAAACCTATTCAAATGCTATTCGAATTAGCTGACCCACTTTGAACCACCACAAGTATCATATTAGGGTGGTCTTTATTTATACCTGCCGAAACATTTTTGTATTTCTATGCTCTCACCTCCTAGAACGGTGCCATTTGATACAAAAAAATAGTCCCTGATAAAGTTTATTGCAATCGGACAACAGGAACGGGTCCGACCAGGCTTTCAAGAATTTGAAGAATTTCTGAAAAATGGTAAGTCCTATCGAAATTTCGTTCCAATAATATTAAAAGAGCATTCAATTTTCCACAATTTCTGTATATATACTTTTTTCGTGCATCCAACCATTTTTCAGATAATAGCGTTTCAATATACAGAGGTCAGCACTTCGCGCGTTCCACCTGTACGGCGGCGTGACGTATTGTCTACACGCGCGTAGTGCGGACCTCTCTATATTCAAACGCTATTATCTAAAAAATGGTTGGAAGCACGAAAAAATTGTATATACAGAAATTGTAGAAAATCGAATGCTCTTTTAATATTATTTGAACAAAATTTCGATAGGACTTACCATTTTTGAGAAATTCTTCAAATTCGAACCATTGATGAATTCTAAACTTTAAGGCCTGGTCGGCACCCTTGTCCGATTGCAATATTCTCAAGGACTATTTTTTTTATGAAATGGAACCATATTAACGGGCGAGAGCAATAGAAATCGCAGGTTGAAAATAGAGGCCACCCATCATACATCTCTTCTAATTAATCTCGAAAATACCTACCAGAATTCCCATTTCAAGAAATCACGGCGATTTCATAGGTCCTCCCTGGCGAAAATCAGTGAAACGACTCATCTTCCATATCTCCTCTCCCTTTCAAACAAAACCCGCCGCCGTGCGGATAGTTTTCCCCCGTCCTCGATGATCCGGGGTATAATTGAGCATCTACGGTTAAACCAGACACACCGTGCAAGTGGTAGCTGTAGAAGGCTAACATTATTAGCGATCACTCCGTGCCACAACAGCTTGCAACAGATGATCCCGGGCGCTCTTCTAGATTAGCAAGCAAGGAGCCAGCACTGCTTCCACTTATCTGCCCGTAAGTGCACCATCTATTCATCCCGCCGCTCTACCGTGACTGGCTGGATTCTCGGGGCCGCGGGTGGTAAATTAAACGCGTCCGAGGGGAAAGAAAGCAAGACGCGGCCCTTCGTTTTTTCGCGATTGGTTAAAGAACGTACGGCAGCCATTCCCCGCCAGTCACCTTTCTCCATCCCGCCACCGGCGCTGTACCGTTCCACTGGGCTGCAGTGATCGTTTCTCTGGTCGGATTCCCACCCCGTTTCAGAAAAACTCTCGCAGCCAACAACCAGCGAGAGAGATTTATGCGTTCGGGCCCTGGTTCGCTTCCCTAAATGGATCTTTTCAAATTTAGCAGGATCAAAGGAGTCTTATAATCCAGGATATTGAAAGGGATTCAAGCACGGGAACCCGTGCCCTTCGACTTGACTCGCAGAGTCGCGAATATTTCGGGGAAAGTCGACTCGGGGCACCTTTCTTTGAATTTCCCGGCGACTAATAGAGGGAGCCAGCGTCCCGACACTTTGCTCGGACCTCTCCAAAGGACCCTTCTCTGAATAACTGATCGAAATTCCACGAAGCACTGTCCCCTTCTGGAACCGCTCTTTTATGCGTCACGGCTTTTTCTTCTCTTTCGCTGGAAGGCGACCGTGCAAGTTCTCGTGCTTGATAGGAGGGCGATTCAGGCGGAAAGAACAATTCTTTTCAGTTCGATCGCCTCGCACCGCCGCGCTCGAGGACTGTTACGCTCTGGCGGCGATCGTGGCGGCGAGGAGAGAGCTTTAAGCCCGGCCGACTTAATCCGAAATGCAGCAAAGTTTCTTCGAGAGTTCTGGAGGGGCGGGCAATTGGCCGTGCCACGCGGATAGAATAGAGCTCAGAGGCAATTTCATGACAGCGTCTTGGGATGATTGGATCACCGCGCCACTCTCGATAACCCCTTCTGCCCCGTGTGCGGTCTCATCATACTCTCCCTCTCTCTCTCTCCTCTCTCTCTCTCTCTCTCTCTCTCTCTCTCTCTCTCTCTCTCTCTCTCTCTGTCTTGCACGCTCGTTCCCACCCTCTGCCCTTTGCTTCCTCGTTCGCGGTGGCTTTATCAATGTAACCTCATTATAGCGACGCGTACATAGAATCCAATTATCGAGATGCAGCCGAGGCAAGGAGATTCTTCCATCCTGCTTTCTTTTACTAAGTCGCACGGTGCTCTTCATTCGCTGGCGTGGATTCTGTCAACCCATTATAAGGATAACTTTGAGGCGGCATATTAGGCTATTTATGTTTCATATTGCGGGCGCTAATTCGCAGAAGTTTCGTGTCCAGCTATTGTAGCATATGTAGGAACCACAAAGCTGAAATAAATTGTGCCTGTTAATTTCTACGTAATCTTTAATGTCTGCTGATGCCTTGGAAGTTTTGGTTATAGAGGGGTTAACGACTATGGTGGCAGTAGAAGCAGAATGTATATGTTTAGTGGATGACGTAGCAGATCGGGGTTTTTATTCACTTAGTGTTTGCTTGAGATTATGGATTCTGAGATGTAAGGAAGTTACTTTGATATAGTTTAGAAGTAGAGCAGGACTGTAGAAGTTTTTTAAATTGCCAATTGACCTAGGAGCCATAGCGACACTCCCCACACAGCACCATAACATTGCAGCAACGTCTCTGCAATGATGCGGTGCAAGATGGCAATGTTGCAATATAACATTGCAGAGACGTTGCAGGTTCAGTCCTATGTCCGCTTTCGCAATATTGCAGGTGTGTATTTTTGCAAAGTTGCGGCAACATTACGAATATGTAGTCCTGCAACGTTCCGGCAATGATTCTGCAACGAAACGGCAAAATTGTGGCAATGATCCTGCAACTCTTCGGCAATATTGCGGTGCGTATCCAGTTAAATGAAACACGCCGTAGAATCCACTCGACATCATGTACATATTTCGAAAACTTTTGACAAAGTCATAGTTGCTTCAGAATATTGTTGTAATGTTTCCACCAGTTTTCACTACAGTATTGCACGACGATGTGCGCGCAATATTGCAGAAATATTGTAGGACCGTTGCCACTGGAACATTGCACGTCGATGTGCGCGCAATATTGCAGAAATATTGTAGGATCGTTGCCAATGGAACATTGCACGGCAACGTTCTTGCAATATTGTAGGATCGTTGCCACTGGAACATTGCACGACGATGTGCGCCCAATATTGCAGAAATATTGTAGGACTGTTGCCACTGGAACATTGCACGACGATGTGGGCGCAATATTGCAGCAATATTGTACCATCGTTGCCAACGGAACATTGCACGGCAACGAAATTGCAATATTGCTGCAATATTGCAGGATCATTGCCACTCTAATAATGCACGACAATATTGCAGGAACGTTCCTACAATATTGCAATGCAACCTGCAACAACGTAATATTGCAGCAACGTCCCTGCAATACTGCTGCAACGAGGTGTGCTGTATGAGTCATATAGATTCAGAATCTTTTGGAATTTTTTGTTTCGGATTAGCTTGAGCCAAAAACAATTTGCAAAAATTCTTTTTAATTTTTTTTTCTCTGTAATATAAGAGTAGCTCAATAAATTCCAAAAAGATTTATTTCATTATATGTTGTGTGTACTGAGAACAAAATTTTTACGAATAGGGTAGATGCCCCAATTACTTCCACTGTCCCTATTACTACCACTTTATTTATTCTATTTTTAAAAACGTGACGTATAAAGAATAGTGTTCAAAAAAATTTATTATTAAATTGGGTCTGTTCTTCTTCTTCTTATTATTATTACTGTACGCTATTCTTTATGCGTTGCGTTTTTATTAAGTAAAATAAATAAAATGACAGTAATAGGGACAATGGCAGTAATTGGGACATCAACCCTAGGTTTTTTTTTTTTTTAAGGTTTATTGGTCCAGACAGTAAATTTTACATATTTACGTTAT
Source organism: Andrena fulva (assembly GCA_946251845.1). Taxonomy (NCBI): domain Eukaryota; kingdom Metazoa; phylum Arthropoda; class Insecta; order Hymenoptera; family Andrenidae; genus Andrena; species Andrena fulva. The sequence continues at coordinate 49,017,216 of OX276329.1, read as the reverse complement.
TGATCGTTGTTGTTTGAAGCTATTGTTGAATCGGTATGGTCGTAATCAGGATAAAAAGAAATTAACGTCCGCCGTCACTTCCGCTCGAGACATTGTATATGGAAAAAATTACAGCGGCCGATAAAAAAACCCATGCGCCTCTCTAGGCACTTTATGATATCTACGATCAAAGTAGAATGACCCATCGGAAGGTCCATTTTAATCTCCGCCACGTAGCAGAACCTCATCCAACACACCGCAGCATTCCCAACTTAATTCATCCCGTAAGAGGGCTCGATCGACTCAGCCCGAAAGCTACGTACATCATTCACCCTTTGTTTCTATCCTCGCAATCTGTTCCGTTTCCCCGGCGCGGGCCGCGACAGCTACAAATTACGAAGTGACGTGACAGCCGAGGCGTAATTATTGTCATCGCGCGGGGCCGGGACCGTGTTCATGTAAACCGTCATCGGGCGTGCGGTTGCGAAACAGGCAGGAACGATCGGGCGGACCCGGCGAACGAGTCGTCGTCGGCGCGAATTGCGCTAAACTAAATTATCCCGATGGCGCGGCGCAACCTCCCCCGAAAATCGCGGTGCCTATTTTCGCCCGGCCAATCGCGCGCGCTGATACCGTGTCGGCCGCCCTCTCTATTTTTTTTTTTGTCTCCAACCCGGTCGCTAACCAATCTCCCCGTTCCCGCGTCCCTTTTTTTTCCGTTCGGGTTGCATCGATCGCATCACATTTTCTGTGAGAGCGCGCTCGATTCTCCCGTAATTGATAACGTTTTCGTTATTCGACTATAGCCACGAGCTGCGGTCAAACGTGAAATTCGATCGGCCGGAAAAAAAATGACGATGGGACGGGATCCCCTCCGTTGCTTCTCCTGCGCAGAAATTACTTCGATTCGCGCGGAGAGAAAAAAATAGGCGACCGTCCGCGATATATTCGTTGCCAGGGGGTGGACGGAGCAAGAGGCGCGATATATTTTCTTGTTCGCGCTACATCGTCGCCGATGGAGGGGAAAATTCGATTGCCAGCGCTGACGGGCCCTTGGAGCCGGCGCGTCAAAGATGAGGCTCTGCTTTGAGGGAGCGTAAACGAGGTCCAGGAAGACGAGTCGAGGCGACGTGTACGTTGGATTTTTAGCGTCAGTCTGGCGCTCACACGTCTCCATCCCGTTGCCATTTATTCTCGTCTCGAATTTTCTTTGTTAGACGTTCCGCAGCTGGAATTCCCTCCTTTCGGCCCTGTTTCTTATTACTTCCTGCTCGCTGTGGCCACCCGGCTTCTCGGCCACCTTTCTCCGCTTCGTCCTGGTTTTTCTAATTTTTTGGTTTCCCGCTTGCGGTGCGGAGGGTTTCGGTAATATTAATAATCACGAGGGTCTCAGAAATATCATTGCGCAGCTTAATTTGGAAAGTGATACCGTGAATGTGGTATATTTATAGTAGACATTCCACCCCGCTTTATGCTGCAGGTTTAGCCTGTGAAACGCTGACAAGTAATTAAGAACCGCCCCGTTTTCCTTTTAGAAATTTGTGATAAAATAACTCGAGCGGTTTGAACGCTATTATTTCCTTTTCACTGACCAGAAATAATTCCGACAATTTCGGGCTGCCTTGACAGACGAGTTTCCAATTTGACAGAGGGAAGATGCGGAATTAATGTTGCGGGAAGTAAGAGAAAGGCATAATTGATAGCTGGAAATGAAGACGTCGCGTGTTTGCACGTTTCTCTCTTTTTCTAAATCCTTTTTTTTTTCTGTTCCCATTCGTGAGTGATTACATGTCGAGCAGTTCCACCCGCCGGTAGCCCGGGCAATTACCAGCGATAGCGCGTCGCGTTGCAGAAACCCTGAAAAACGGCCATAACCCGAGAAACGCGCCATCGTGCGAAGCAACGGCGACGAACAGCTAACGTCTGATCATCCTAGCCGCGTTACATCTCCTGGCGACAAACTGCCATTATTCCACTTCGACGGTTTTCTTCAGCAATCCCGCGTTCCATAAACGGCTGGGTATAAACTTCGGAGCAGTAGCTGCAGGCTATAGAATTTTTATGCTTAGCATAAAATGTAGAAACGCTTTATCGACTGTTCGAAAGTGACGTGAACCCATTAATCTTGGCGATATTAATGGCCACGCGGTGTTAAGACACATCGAAACATATGGAGGGCTGAGATTCGTAGTGGCGTAAGTCACGGTGTTTCTCGTATAATAATCTTTTGCGTTTTCTGTCATAAAAAACTCTACATATATATTGCAATTGTGGGAACACATTTAAGGGGGTATTCTGGTCCGACGATGAGTTTTCGTCGCGTTATGTCGGAATTTTTTACAAAGTACCCATAAATATGATTGTTATTGTGTTTTTTGCTACATGCTTATTGATATTTGAACTGTCTTTACAAATTTTGTTAATAGGAAAAAATGAAAATCAAACGCAGTTGACTGCTTTAAAGTAATGGTGGAAGAAAACACTGCGACCATGATTAGGCTCGTTCTAGTGATCTGAAACAAAAAATGTAAAGAGATTCTTTATTTGTGTGCCTTTGGCTATCGTCCCTACCAGAATTATGATAAAATATTTTGTTTTTAAACTGTCACAGACCTTTAAAGTTGAAAAAATGTGTCGAGAATCGAAACTTAATTTTCAAACCCCCGCCATTTGCTTAATTTTCAATATTTTTATATCATCATGGTAGGGACGATAGCCAAATGCGTACAAATAAAGAATCTCTTTACATTTTTTGTTTCAGATCACTAGAACGAGCCTACTCATGGTCGCAGTGTCCCCATTGTTTTTTTTTCAGCATTACTTTAAAGCAGTCAACTGCGTGTGATTTTAATTTTTTTCTATTGACAAAATTTGTAAAGATAGTTCAGGTATCAATAAGCATGTAGCAATAAACTAAATAATAATCATATTTGTGGGTTCTTTGTAAAAAAATCCCGAAATAACGCGACGAAAACGCCTCGTCAGACCAGAATACCCCCGACCAGAATACCCCTTTAAAGGCTAAAAATACTACCACAATAAATATGTACATACCTAGATATTTAAAAATGTAAAAACAAATTAATTTTTAATTTTTATTTTATTTTTTCACTTGTACAACGCATGAACAGCATCCAACCAGTATCAGCGCATTTGTTATATTAATTCACACTGTTCACCCATTGTGCTGATAAGACCGACGACACTTATTGTTAGTCGGATTTATACATATTTCTCTGTCAAGAATGAAGTTATAACTTAATTCACTATGAAAGCGACAGATGGAGTCTTTAAGACTTAAAAACTGTTATTACCTCAAATTATCAAATTTTTCAGATCTACATATAAGAATACAGTAGTAGGACCTTTTCACACGAGGCATTTCTGTGACCGGACACTGGTATTTTCAAAATGATACAAAGATAAATATTTAAATAGGAGGGGCCCAGTGAAAAACTGGCACATGCCACATATTAATTCGCATTAATTCGCGTCTGCAATAGGGTTATCCTAATTTATACCTGTCAAATTTTTTTTATATTTCTTTGCTCTCAGAAAGTCCCTGAAAAATAGTGCCGACCAGGCCTTAAAGTTTAGAATTCATCAATATTTCGAATTTGAAGAATTTCTCAAAAATGGTAAGCCCCATCGAAATTTCGTTCAAATAACCCCTACAGCACACTTTGTTGCAGGGACGTCTCAGTGACGTCGCGCTGCAACATTTGGAACATTACTCGAAATGTTCCCGAAACGTTTCAAGCAAATTGCTATGTTCGCCTTGTGTAACATTGCAGGAGATATTTCTGGAACGCAACGTTTCGGAGATTTTACAGACATTGTCATGCAATATTTCGGAGATATTGCACAGAAATGGTCACGCAACGTTCGGACAGTAGGGCCAAAAATAAAAATATCGGTGGTATACTAAGGTACTGGGTACTATATACCGTGTCTTTGATGGACGCGACGACATGAATGGCTGCAGAATCGTAGTAGTATAACGTCCGTGTGTTTTTCCTAAATAGAAAATTATTTTACCTCAGTGAAGATTCGAACCCATGACCTCGAGCACCGTAGACGAACACCTTACCGCTGCAGCTACAAATGTTGATTGAGGATATTGCTTACGTACTCGAACTTATACTCCTACCGTGCAACGCTTTAAACTCAAATTATTCAAAAACGAAGATTCGTTTGGACAAACCCCATTACATCTACCTAATCGTGGTGCCGGATATCTCACAACAAATTCATTTCGACGCTTGATGTTGTATCACGTTGATTCATATTCTATTATGAAATATCTTGCGTAGTACAACAAAAAATTTTTTTTTTGGTTTTTAAGCGCATTTTTGATACAATTGTGTAACATAAATTTTTTTATATATTTTTTTATTTTCTAGTTTTTAATGTTCGTGGATTTACATTTCGCAGCTCAGACTTCTTTACAACCCACACAGCACCATAACATTGCAGCAACGTCTCTGCAATGATGCGGTGCAAGATGGCAATATTGCAACATAACATTGCAAAGACGTTGCAGGTTCAGTCCTATGTCCGCCTTAGCAATATTGCAGGTGTGTATTTTTGCAAAGTTGCGGCAACATTACGAATATGTAGTCCTGCAACGTTCCGGCAATGATTCTGCAACGAAACTGCAAAATTGTGGCAATGATCCTGCAACTCTTCGGCAATATTGCGGTGCGAGATTGCAATGTTGCACCGCATCATTGCAGAGAAGTTGCAGGTTCACTCCTATGTCCGCCTTAGCAATATTGCAGGAGTGTTTTTTGCAAAGTTTTGGGAACATTACAAATATGTAGTCCTGCAACGAAACGGCAAAATAGTGGGGGCAATTGATCGATCCTGCAACTCCATTGCACCGCATCATTGCAGAGACGTTGCAGTGCAGGTTCACTCCTATGTCCGCCTTAACAATATTGCAGGAGTGTAATTTCCGCCGCAACGTTTCGGGCAGTGAGGGGACGCGACGACGTGAATGTGTGCAGAATCGTAGTTGTATAACGCCCGTGTGTCTTTTTCTCATAGAAAATTCTTTTACCCCAAGGGGGATTCGAACCGAGGACCTGTAGCATCGTAGACGAACACTTTACCGCCGCAGCTACAACCGCTGATTGATAAGATTGCTTACGTATTCGAACTTATACTCCTACCGTGCAATAATTTAAACTCAAATTATTCAAAAACGAAGGCTCATTTGACAAACCCCATTAGGGTTTTGTAACACTATAGGTGCGTACTACAAATTTCACCCGGTGTCGTTTTAGGTTAGGTTGGAAAACAGTCTTTAGACTAAACCTTTACATTTGTCTTCTCTTCTCTCTTTTCTCTTGCTAGATTGTATATACGTATTTGTGCAATAAAGACGTTTAATAATAATAATAATAATTTCAGCCATTAAAAAATATAGTACCTATTTTATCTAAAATAATTAAATTGATCTTCGAATCTCCTCTATAAGTTCATGTACCTACATACAACTCCCGCGATAACACTTTTTTCATATCTTCAACGGCCAACGAGATATCCTAGCGTACCCAGTTAAATGAAACACGCCGTAGAAACCACTCGACGTCATGTACATTAGGATGGTCCTTATTTTTCAACTTCCGTTTTATTTTGGTCGCTCTCCCCTAAATTGTGACACTTGGTGAGAAAATGATGTGTGCAAAATTTTAAAGTGACTGGGTAACGGGAACCCGTGCCACATTTGTGTTAAAGTTTGGAAATTTTAGTGACTTCACGTCAATTTCGCACATCATTGTGTTCCGCTATTATGGAGGAATTAGTGATTCTTTTTTAATAAAAGTACAATTTCTTAGGTGTATAATAGTATCATTTCTGTGTGACTTCAAACAGTATTCTCAGAATCTCTGAATTTTACCATTAAAATTAGCGTACAACAGCGTCGGAGCCATTATGCGCGGCTACGTGAAGTCTTATTTCACGACTTCCGATTTCTTTCGTTGCACCCTCCAAAATTGTAACACTAGACGGAAAAATGATCCCTGAAAAAATTCAAATTGATTGGACGTCGGCAACCCGTGTCGCACTATAATTGAAGTTTTGAAGTTTTAGCGATTTTATGTCAATTTTTTTAAATAATTTGATACTGCCCTATTATAAAGGATTACTTAATAGTTCCTTAAAAACTATTGTTTTTTCTGATATGTATAATAATGATATATAGACACAACTTTAAATAATTTACTCAAAAACTTGTGTCGTAGCTTCCCACGACCACGGAGATCTGGAAGAGAAACTTGACATATAACGCTGCGGTTTAGCTACTGTATGCAACTACGTGAATATTCCAGGCTTTTCCCTATGAAAATGCTTCTAATGAAAGAACCTTCTAATATCATAGGAAAAAAATCGTTACCTGGCAATCGTGAATATTACCGCGTTTTACTTGGTAAAGGCGGATTGTTTGGTTTTTCCAAACCAAATTTTTTAATAGGTACAATATACCTACAGACTTTTTAGGAAAGGACCCTTCATTCTGGAAGAACGACACGTTATATCAGAAAACTTTACAAAGTACAACACATTTATAAGTGACAAATGATAGGTACCACTGAACGTTATGTCAAACTTATATCAGAATATAATAATCTGCTGACAAAAAATGAGGAAGAAAAACAATATATTTTACAAATAATTGAAGATTATAGGAGACTTTACCCTAATGTAAACAAATTTACAAACACAGAATATAATATATTGAAAAATACATAGAATTTAATAATATGCTAATTTATTACCTTCAATCTATAATATATAACTTAAATTTCAATAAAGAGTATTTCGTTTACAACTATGTAAAAAAATTTAATTCCTAAGTACTAATACTATAATCATTATTACAAAAACAAACAATACACTTGTGCATCAAAAGAACTATAATTTGACTCGAACTGCGTACAGTAGCTTATACGCTGCGTTATATACTAATTTTAAGAGATAAAACTCAAAGATTTCGTATATATTTTTGTAAGTAACATGCATATTATTATTATACATCTAATAAATTGTGCTTTTATTAAAAAATATTCACTGATACTTCAAAAATAGCCGAAAACAATTATGTTCGAAACTGACGAGAAATCACTAAAATTTCAAAACTTTAACTCAAATGTGGCAAGGGTTGCCATTGTCCGATCACTTTGAAATTTTGCACATATCATTTTCTCATCAAGTGTCACAATTTAGGGGGGTGCGATAAAAAATAACTCATAAAAAATGTTGACCCCTATAGCTAAGGACCACCCTAATGTACATATTTCGAAAAATTTTGACAAAGTCATAGTTGCTTCAGAATATTGTTGTAATGTTTCCACAAGTTTTCACTACAGTATTGCACGACGATGTGCGCGCAATATTGCAGAAATATTGTAGGACTGTTGCCACTGGAACATTGCACGTCGATGTGCGCGCAATATTGCAGAAATATTGTAGGACCGTTGCCACTGGAATTTTGCACGTCGATGTGCGCGCAATATTGCAGTAATATTGCAGGACCGTTGCCAGTGGACCATTGCACGGCAACGATCGTAGAATATTGCATCAATACTGCAGGATAGTTGCCAATAAACCATTGCACGTCGATGTGCGCGCAATATTGCATCAATATTGCAGGATAGTTGCCAATAAACCATTGCACGGCAACGATCGTAGAATATTGCATCAATACTGCAGGATAGTTGCCAATAAACCATTGCACGTCGATGTGCGCGCAATATTGCAGCAATATTGCAGGATAGTTGCCAATAAACCATTGCACGGCAACGTTCGTACAATATTGCAGCAATATTGCAGGATAGTTGCCAATAAACCATTGCACGGCAACGATCGTACAATATTGCAGCAATATTGCAGGATAGTTGCCAATTCAATAATGCAAAACAATATTGCAGCATCGTTCCTACAATATTGCAATGCAACCTGCAACAACGTAATATTGCAGCAACGTTCCTGCAATACTGCTGCAACTAGGTGTGCTGTATGGGAAATATCTTTTATTGCTATATACAATTTAACAGTTTGCAATTGGATTAATTACTTATATCACATATTGTCCGTGTTCACATATATTCCCGTGGAGGTTGCCTGTGAAATATAACACTGTATTCTGTTTGTCGACATGTGTGATATAAGTAATTAATACAATTACTTAATTACCACTGTAGGGTTTAAACAAATTCATAAACCATATGCAGCAACAAAACATATATGTAAAAAAGTGTTACATGTCCCAAGTACTGCCAGTGTCTTTACTATTGCCATTTAATCTATTGTTCATAACAAAAATGTCCCGCGATGTCGAGTGTAAATTTAGAAGTCCGTATTATTGGCGAACGCTGTAGGAACGGCTCGGTGGGACGTTCAGGCAACATTCGCACATAAAACGGATTGACGCGGAGCGTTCCTGAAATACAAACACGCGGAATATATTCTTAAATACCACAGGAAACCTCCGGGGCAACATAGGCGACCATGGAAAGTATGTAATATTAATAATTAATAACATTACTTAATTATAACTATATACGGTTGAAGCAAAGTGTGAAACTGTAAACAGCGACAAAGGATATTTGTAAAAAAGAAATATTAGATGTCCCAAGTACTGCCAGTGTCTTTACTATTGCCATTTAAGACTATATTCCGCGTGTTTGTATTTCAGGAACGCTCCGCGTCAATCCGTTTTATGTACGAATGTTGCCTGAACGTCCCACCGGGCCGTTCCTACAGCGTTCGCCAATAATACGGACTTCTAAATTTACACTCGACATCGCGGGACGTTTTTGTTATGAACAATAGATTAAATGGCAATAGTAAAGACACTGGCAGTACTTTGGACATCTAATATTTCTTTTTTACAAATATCTTTTGTCGCTGTTTACAGTTTCACACTTTGCTTGAACCGTATATAGTTATAATTAACTAATGTTATTAATTATTAATATCACATACTTTCCATGGTCGCCTATGTTACCCGGTGGTTTCCTGTGGTATTTAAGACTGTATTCCGTGTGTTTGCATTTCACGAACGCTTTGCGTAGGCGAGGAGTGAAAATATGTAAGTCCATATTCCACGGCAATGTGTGCGCAATATTTCGGGAGTATTGTACTGCAGTATGTGCGCAATATTCCACGCCAATGTGTGCGCAATATTCCGGGAGTATTGTACTGCAGTATGTGCGCAATATTCCACGGCAATGTGTGCGCAATATTCCGGGAATATTGTGCGGCAGTATGTACGCAATATTCCACGGCAATGTGTGCGCAATATTCCAGAAACATTGCACAAACGCGGCCATTGCAATATTCCACGGCAATGTGTGCGCAATATTCCTGGATTATTGTAACGCAGTATGTGCGCAATATTCCACGGCAATGTGTGCGCAATATTCCAGAAACATTGCACAAACATGGCCATTGCAATATTGCACGGCAATGTTTCCACAATGTTGCAGGAATATTGCAATGCAACCTGCAACCAAACGGCAACATTGCAATGTACTGCAACGGCTGTGCAACGTTCCTGCAACGAAGTGTGCTGTAGGGGAATATTAAAAGGGCATTCAATTTCCCACAATTTCTGTATATATAATTTTTTCGTGCTTCCAACCATTTCCTAGATAATAGCGTTTGAATACAGATAAACAACGTTTCCGTCAACTTGCTTTCCTCTAAAATCACAAAACGTAGGCATGCGCCACGTCTCCTCCGGACCCCTCGTTCGTACAAAATTCTAATCACGCGCCACAGAAATGTTTCACCTAAAGCCGCCCCAAGTCGTACCTCGAAAGCATAATCCAAAGAAAACCGACTTGCTAAATACAAACGTTTTTCTGTGCAGGTAACGGAACGACTCTAAGCGATGGCACGATAGTGGCTCGATGCGCGAGACGCGCGAGTCACCCGAAGTCCCGCTACAACGCGGCAAGGCTGGGCGCAGAAGCCGTCAGCCCGAATGCGTCCAGAAGTGGTACGTCCCCGAATAAACGCAACGATAAGCTGTCTCGCCCGTTCGCGGATACGCGGAGTCGGCGCGATCGAAGCATCCCCTGACACGCAGCCGAGTAATAGGTTTTATGCTAATCAGGGGGGAAGAATGCATGAAGGCTGCTGCGGGTGAAATAGATTTTCATTGCGCGGCACGCGGAGACGTGTCGTGCATCGTTGAACCTGCCGACGAAATAATTGAGTTAACTAATGCCATTATCCAAGTACAATGCTAAATAGTATAATTGACTTAAGCGAGGGAAAGAGAGAGATAGGGTGGGCGCTGCGGGGGCGGACGGAGGACAGAACGGAGACAGCCGTTGGCGAAAGAACGAGCCGAAAGCGGCCGGGGCTAGCGGGGGGTGTTACTTTTTCACTTTACTTTCATAACTGAGACCGTTGAATATTAATGGCCACGGGCACGGTACTTGGGAGCTTCTTAGCGCAAGAAGCGGCCACCGCCGTGAAATGGAAATGAGAAAATTATAAAAGTAACTAGATAAATTGTGAATAAATACCATTATTGATACGCCGCCGCGGGAAGAGAATTGTCGTAATATTAAACGTGTGATTTATCATCGCGCCGGAGCCACGGAATATCAACATCGCGTGAACCACGGACAGCCTCAGATTCAATTTTAGATTGCCGATGAAAATCGTAGCGCTGAGGCTGAAGCGGTCTCTCGGTCGGGCCGCGGCGAAAGATAAGCTAAGCTTCGGGATGGATTGCTACCGTCTGATGAGGACGATTCAATTATGAAGTGTAATCTAAATTCCGCGGCCGCCGCGATTATTAACGTTGATTGGCGAATTAGTGGGTCCTGGGAGCAATTCGGATCCCTGCTAATGGCCGCAGCGCGCTGGACGTTCTTTGACAGATTTCTGAGGAATCGCGAGGCGACACAGGTGATGCTTAATCACACGCGTTGGCAACGGGAGCGAAGCGAGGCGGTGTGAAAAAGTTAATGGAATGTGCTCAGAATCTGTTTGCCGCTCGGTGTGGCTCTTTGGAAGTTCGAGCCTGAATGCTCGTAGATTCGATGATACTGGCTTCCGATGAGGACGGCAGTTTTTGTGGCTTAATTCGATGGGGCGTCATAAATCAAGCGAGATTATCATGGAGAAGTCAGCGCGGCTATTTTTCCATGGGGAACAACGCGATAAGGTTTAGCTACGTGTGTCAGAAAATGCACGCAACTGGCCGGCCGAGGCACAGTAAATCGCGCTCTGCCGTGACGTGCGGCAGCAAGTCGTGGACTTTCGGTCTATTAAGACTACAAATTGTAACGAGGAAGTTACTCGATTATTAGCTCCGTGCCATTGGGAGAGACAATTGCTTTGAACTTTCGAACGTGACGCTAATGAATGTAGTGGGGGAGTTTAGAGTGGACTGTGCGAATGGTTGGTGGACGATGCTAACTTTCCACTCAATTTTCCCTGTTATATATTAGTACGGATTGCGAGCAGGAACTTTGGAATAGAGGTTGTCGTAAGATATTCAATTACGATAGCTCAGAAACTGGAGGGGTTCAAGTAAAATTTAGATTATGGGTAGGACAGGTGGTGTATTGTTTTATAGTAAAGGTTAGTTAATTATTATCTAACAGGGGAACATATTGAATCCTCACGCGCCGATTTTGATGAGACTGCAGATTTGCAGAGTAGTGACAAATATTTGACATTCTATTTTTTATTTTTTATTTTGTGTTTTTTGTTATCGGTAATCGTCCACGTTGGGGGGTGAAAACAACCCCCGAAGTTGGGGTTCGGAATTATATTTGCTGGAATATCTCGAGAACTATTAGGCGTGGAATAATTATTTTTTTAAAGTAGGGGAAAGGCTTGCAGGTTGCCACCCCTAAGCTTTTTTGATCATAACTCGTCATAAAATTAACGTATCGTTGATTTATGGTATAAGTTGGAAAGAGGAAGTGCTGAGCTACAATCCTGAGCTACAATTCATGCAAACTCTCGAAAAAGAAAAATTATACTGCAAATTATCGAAAGTATCTAAAATTGTCTCCTTGAAATTTTGGCTTGCAGGTTGCCACCCCTAAGCTTTTTTTATCATAACTCGTCATAAAATTAACGTATCGTTGATTTATGGTATAAGTTGGAAAGAGGAAGTGTTGAGCTACAATCCTGAGCTACAAATCATACAAACTCTCGAAAAAGAAAAATTATACTGCAAATTATCGAAAGTATCTAAAATTGTCTCCTTGAAATTTTGGCTCGCAGGTTGCCACCCCAAAAAATTGCTAAAAGTGTAAAAAAACTCAAGTAAAAACCTGATTCAGCAAACTTTTCAAAATTTATTAAGTTTTATTAATAAATTATATTATTCAGATTTTCTTGACCTGCGTGCTGCCATACTAAAAATTTATAAAAATGTAAAAAATAAACCAAAATATGACTAAAATGCAATAAAAACACTTCACTTCAAACTCAATGACATTTGAGTGTAAACAAGCGAAAAAGAGAGAGGTGGCAACCTGCAAGCCAAAAAATGAGGCAACTTGCATTCCGACGCATTTTTAGGAAAATAGGAGAAAAAATGGTCAATTCATGATATGTTTGGAAATCTGTTTTGCATATGTAAATTAGATAAAAAAGACAACACAGTACGTATAGTTATCTTGAATTGTCGATGAAAATGTTCAATTTACGAGCACAAGGGAAGCACACAATTTCAATAATTCAGTTTCTTGACAAACACTATATTACCCTTCGCTCAGCAAACACAGCGTTGTTGCGTCTGTCCGCTCCAGAGGTTATAAAATAGTGACACCTACACTTTTAACGTCGATGTGAGTCAGAGTTGAGGTTCTGACACTGCTAGAAAGTCGAAATACAGCAGGGGTGGCAACCTGCAAGCCTCTCCCCTGTGTGTGTTTTTAAAGAGGAATCCAGCTCCCTGGTCAGGTTTTAGAAAATTTCAGAAAATATATGTTTTCGACCCCCAACTTTAGGGCCTGTTTTCACTGCTTCAACATGGACGATTGCCGCTAACGAAAAATACGTGTCAAATATTTTTCAGTGTGTGGTCAGCGAAATCGGTGTGTGGGGGTTCAAGATGTTGCTTTGTAAGTTACATAAAATAACGTAAACCGAGGGAAAACTATTTAAGTATTTTATATAAATGAATAGGCAGTTTAATCCAACAGATGGGAACAACATTTCTAACGAATGATTATTTCTCCCATTGCAGTCAGCTTCTCACACATACAACAAATACGTGCAAACTCCTCGCCCTCTTCATTGAGGAGAGATTTTTCAAAATGGCATATTTCTACATAGAAAAAATTTCAATAACAGCAAAAAACTATGGTACCTGCGTTTATTAAAAAAAATCTTTATTGTTATTTGTACATGAACATTTTATTCTTCAATCTGATAGCGACAATGTTTTAAATTCAGCAACAGTGTTCCAGTAGTTATTTTTAAAAAAAAACCTTTGTAAATAAGCCCTTTTGATGGAAACTAAAAAATACGCATTTTCAAAATATAATATAATGTTTACGGTTACTTTGCTTTGCCCACATTTAATCGTAAAGAAGATATGACAGTGGGTACACTTTTAAACTAATTTAGTATATGTTTGGGTAACTACATGGAATTAAGTTCCTTTCGTATTTATTAGAATTTCCCAGACAAGTATAGAAAATATCCATTTTTGGTTAGACTAAAAACTTATTTCACTATGTCATCGGGCAAAATTGGAATATAAGACCTTTAATATAAAACATGTATTTTCACTTCATTTTTTCAAAAAGGAATTGAACCTTATCTTCAAAATTTATTTTCTTGAATATCATTATCTATAAATAAATCTTTCGAACTTGATAATATACAGATTATCTATGGGTTCATCGAATTATTAATTAATTTAGTTCAATATATTCCATAAACCTATCAATAGTAGTTTAAATTTAATTAATAGATATCTATCTATATATAAATTATTTATGTTCATATAAATTTCTATATATTAAAACATAAATATATATATATAAATAATTTATATAATAATAGATTATCTATATATTAACTATATAATTATATATATAAATTATTTAACTAACCTACCCAAACCTATCCCAAACCTATTTCAAATTGTTTTGTGTCACTAGGGGATGTAATTTAATATTATTAAAACTTAAAATATCCCGTTTTGAAAAATCACTCCTCCACGATCCCCAGAGCTCTTCAAAAATCACCAAAACCCTCAGCGAACCGAATCTTCCCTACACACCAGCCAAGCTCCCACAAATCTCTATCACAAACCAATCACATTTACCCCAGCTGCCAATTCTTACACAACAGACAACCGTTCTCCCGGAAGCTTTCATTCCTTCCTTTTCCCCAAGCCTGGGCAAGAATTATTCTCGCCGAAAATTTCTTCACCTGCGTTACCCACACGCCACTACGGCGGTGCGGGGATGTTTCCCGTTCTTCGCGTCTTCTTTCAAAGTCATCAGACTTGATACGGCCGACAGAGTCGGATGGATGATAGAATGATAGGGGCGGCGGGAGGGCGAGGGAGACGGATGAAACGCGAGATCGAAGAAAGGAGAGTGGAGGCACGAAGTCGTCGCCGTCGTCGTCGTCGCGGTGGCGTCGTTTGCGCGGCAAGTTTTCAGCTTCAGATGGATGTGCGAGGAAGTTTTGAAAAAGCGAGTGGCGTCGCGCTCGTTGCCTAAGAACCGTCGTTTTATTGGTCGGATGGGGGGTTGAAGTCCGCCTCTGTGCCAGCCGCCGCTATTACTGACGTAGTTTCCGGGGGAGGCGGCGGTGTGGTTCCGCCTTAATGTGCGGCTTGGATTTATCTGGTAGTAATCAATCGTGCGGCGGGGAACGAGCGGATTACAAGGGCGCAATATTTATCACGTCAAACGGTTCATTTGCATGATTTATGTCTCGTCGAACGGCGGAGGTGTCGGATTATTTATGCGAAATTCACTGCCGCGCGCGTCCCACCCCGCCCTCCGCTCCCGGCCTCCTCCTTCCCGGCGTAATGATCACGAATTCCAGGACGCCGGGAATTCCGCCGTCGCACCTAGTTCCGGACAATCGAAGGCCGGCGAGGATTTTTCAGCGGTTGAATTAAAATTGTTCCCGGGAGTAGCTTTTCGCGTTTGGTCGGCGATCGTCAGAGCCGAGTCACGATTCTGTCGCGGAGTTCGCAGGATCTTGGCTGTTACGCGGCGCGCGAAACGAAATATTCCCTCGATTACTGTACACTTTCGTAGATGTGAATGAAGGACGGACGCTACTTTGTTTGTCTTTCTCTCGCAGATGGAAAGGATTTCGGTGTTTTGGTAACTGAAGAGAGTTGGGTGATCCGTCCTGTTGGACGCTTTCTAAGCGTGCAGTGCAAGGGGTTATGGAAATGGGGAGGCAGAAGTTATGGATGGTGTAGTGGTGGATTTTACGGGGTTGAGATTAAAAATCGAGGAGATATGAAAGGTAAAGGGAAATCCGGGGATGTCCATTTTTCGAGGTTTTGCGATTTATAGCATATTTTGGTGGTGGGAACTGGGAGTACGGAACTGTCGAATCACAAAGGGTTGTTAAGTTCAAATACCTCCCTAAGATAGTGTTGAAGATTTGGAATACTGGTTAAGAATAGGAAATGTCGACTTTGCACTGGAACAAAATAAAGGGTGTTTTAATAAGTACGCTCGATCTTTGAAATTGAATAAAAAGAGGTGTGCGTGAGGTATGGCGGACATCTTTATTCCGGATTGAAGTACATTCAATGCCATTATGTTGTAAAAATAATGTCGTTCAAATGGCCCCCACGGCTTCGGTTGCAGGAGACGATCCGGGAGACCCGATTTCAGCAATGGCTTGAATGACTTTGTTCTCCAGGTCGTGAATTGTTGCTGCATGATTGACATAGACCCGAGACTTAATGTAGCCCCCAAGAAAATTGTTTATGGGCGTTAAATCGCGTGATCTTGGCAGCCAGTTCACCTCTTCTCGAAATAACAGGGCCTGGAAACTTTTCCCTCAATAACGCCACTGTCTCATTCGCTGTGTTCGATAAAAGTGAAATGGATATATATATATATATTCTGAGTTCGTTACAAAAGAGGTGTACATATAATGTGTCTCGCTACTCGGCTCGACGCAGACTGCCTCGGCCGCGCAGTTCTCCCGGCTCACCGCCTAGCAACACTTCTCTGGCAACGCTGTGCCTAGCAACACTTCTCTGGCAACGCTGTGCCTAGCAACACTTCTCTGGCAACGCAGTGTCTGCCGCGACGCGAGCCTGCTACAGTTGTTTGGCACGTAGCGCCGTCTTGCTAGAACTACATGTTGTCTACGTCCATATCATCCAATTCGAGTAAAAAAGTCTGTTATCATCTCCCGATACCTTTCGCCGTCGACAGTTACCGTCTCCTCGAATTTCGCGATAATTCGCCTAATTGAGTTCTTGGCATAAATTCCACGTAGCTGACGGAACGTTTCGTGAACAGAGCACAAATTTTTGTAATCAATTTTCACAATTTCGACGCATTGTTGAAGCGTACAGTTTTCCATTATTAAATGGCAGCTATGGCGGAACACAAAAGTCACGGAATGACAGCGTTGTCATTTCAAACATAACCTCAATCGGCTGTCAAAGGTCAGGCGTGGGCTATTGAAAGGCCCTTTACAGAATGTCCCAACTCTTTGCCCAAGCATAAGCTTCTGTCAATGTAAAACAAAATTCATTGAACCTTGCTTCTTTACTGATGGACTAAAGTATTAAAACTTAATTCGTGACATTCCCTATTTCTCCCCTTACCCTTCATATATGTTACATCTAAAACGATAAACCTGAGTCATCGTTGTGCAACTTCAGCAAAGAAGAAAGCTTTCATAGCGCCTCCCTGAAATGTCCGCAATTTCTGTGTCGCGGCTACTTTACAGAACCAATCATGCCCGGGACAAGCCAACAGAAGTCGTAAAAACACCGCAGCGCGTGCGTTCGGCGATAAGCTGTTAAACGACCACGTTGATAATTACGCGAGCACAAATCGAAAAGTAAATTGGGTACGCATGCCGCGACTCTGCCCGCGGATTTTCCCCGATGGAGTTATATCTGGCGGGGTAATCAGAGATTAATCGTGACGTTGCGCGCGCGCGCGCGCGCGCGCCCGTGTCATTTGCCACAGATTTCGTGCGAAATAAATTCATTATATCGATGATGTTTATTAACCGGTGCTAGCGACGAGTTAATATGACGTTCAGCCGGTATGGACTCGTTAGGGGCCACGGAGGCATCCCTCATTTCGCGCCGATGGGTGGAAACTGGCGGCGAGGATCGGCAGCAAACCAAGTAATTGAATAGAAGTATGTCGGTTATGTTGGAACGATCGAGGCGGGGGCAGGCAATGCTACTTTACGGGCAAAGACGTTCGGTTCGAACGGCTTCAGAATTTGATAACGGCCATGCTGGAGCTTCGCGGAAGTCTCGAATGTCTGCAGTTATCGAATATCCCGCGCTGGAACGCTCGGTTGCTTGTCGAGATCGCGAACAGTAAAGGCGAGGAGCAAAAAGCTTCGGGCGTTGTCTTCGCGACGTTCGTGCTGAACTTTATCCTTTTAATGCCGCGTGCATGAATTGTCTCAGAATTTTCTTGTCTCCTCATTCGTTCAAAGAAACACGAAACTGATTTATGCCTTTTATACCAGCATGTTTGTCAACGGTAACAGAATGAAACTTTATAATATTTTGGGGCAATGAAAATAATCTTCTAATTTTCCATAAAATTGGGGGCCAACTTCGCCCACGTGTACATTAATCAGACAACTGTGATGATAAACGAAACACTGTATTTTAAGTGAGAAATCATTTTATAATAAACGTTTAACATTTATTTAAATGGCTTTAAGTTTGCGTGATTTTTCGTGAAAAATAGGGCGACGCTGAAATAATTGTTTAGCAATGAAACGGAAAATACTGTATCACTTAAGGATACTGGAGTCATCGGATGTCGTTACCCGAGCCAGCGTATACACGTAGCTTCAGCATTAATCTGAAATATAACGTGGTGGAAACCCGAATCCAGTTGCAACCGCTGCGCAGTGCGTGTTGCATGCAACAACGCGTAGGAATTAATAATAGAACAATAGAACCCCCGGCAGTACTATGTTTCTCAGGCATGACGCGTAAAATTAGCCCAGTCTGCTGGAAGCTTTAGAAGATTTTTCATTCTTAGCTTGAATATGAATCTCCTTTCAACTAAACCTCACGCCACGCCGCGTTTCCTCCTTTCCCGGCTATTTTTTCCCCCCGCAATTTATACGGACAATTTATGATAACACACGCCTCGCCGTTTCCAACACAGTGCTACGGCTTGACCATTACTGCCGGGCATTTGTTTGAGGAACTGCGCCCCCGAAGAGTGGAAGCTATCGCTTTAAATAATTGCAAGACATTTAACATCTTTAGAAACTTGTAGCGGCGGAACGTTTTACAGAATAAATATAAATAACGGGGGAATGGAAACGAGGGAAGGTAATCGTGCATTCTTGTAGGACCTGAATTGTCCTAAATAGTAGTTCAAGGTCATTTAAATTTGTCTAACCATGCAAGCAGCTTCCGCGATGTGTAACCATGGCACTTAATTTTAGACGAAGCAAGGAACTGCAAAGTTCCAAGGATTGAATGCTATTTGAAAGATGTGGGATTAGAAAGCCAGCTCCCAAACTAAAATTCGTTACCCTTCCGTGTGTCATTAGCATCAGGAATTGCTGCTAAATTAAATATAAAAGCGGCCGCGTTCAAGTACCTACTCTCGGTCACTTTGCAACTATCGGTACTATTCTAGCCATAGTGATCAGCCGAACGAAAGGAATAATGGCTCCCAACGGTAGCAGAGAAGCACTCGAACCTGGCGACTTGATTGAAGTCTGCCAGGAGCAGAATAGACAGCGATTATCCGTCAGTGGAAGCTCATTAACCATCTCCTCGATAACAAACCACTAAACGCGATAGCTTATCTTAGGCTTAGCAAGCCTCCTGCCTCCAGTGCGACCTGACTTATCGAGACGCTCTTTCGGACTTCCCGTTTCCACCGAATTCCCTGGAAACGTTCCTGCTGCTAGCCTCAGCTCTCTCCTTCGCCATCCTGATCTACTTTCTCGCTAGACCCAGCCTCCCTTTCGGTCACGTTTCGTTCCCTTCACCTCTTAGACTCGGTCCTCCTCCGCCGCCAGCAAGCATCGCCCTGGAAAAGCTGCGGTGGCGCGGGCACTCGTTGAGAGACAGAGATAACAAGGGCCTGAGAGGGCCAGAACATCCTCCGTGGCCTTCTTGGCGCGTCGTTATAACCATAACGACACCTTTCGTGTCAGGATGAGGGTCCGAAGACTCCTCGTAGACTGGCGTCGTTTCCTTACTTGCCACCTCCTCGCCGCTTCGGTGCCAGATTCCATGGGACGATCCCCCTGTCCCACGCCCTTAAGTACCTTGGCTTTGCGATTCGTGCGCTTTTTACGAATTACTTAACATGCGGTCAGTGCTTGGCCGTTCTGACGCGTGGCGACTCCAGATGGTCCCAAATTATTTGCAGAGTAAAATCGAGGGACTGTCAATTTTGAAATAAAAATCGAATTTACTTCAAACTAGACACTAACAAGGAGAGGCTTTTGGGTGTCTCCTCCCGATTACTTTGGTATTTTGGATATGTTTTAGAGGACCGAAAAATAAGGAATAGGTGGCCTTTTATTTTGGCACGTTTGCACGATTAAGAAATGAAACCACCCCTCATACAAAAGTGACTGACGAAAATTAAATTTATGCCAAGTTTTATTCAACACAATGTTATGATATTCTTTAAACTAATTCTTATGAACATTGAGGAGTGCTTTCACTCCTTAAACATGCAAGCGGGCCAAAATAAAAAGACACGTATTTCTTATTTTTCGGTCGTCTAAAACATGTCCAAAAACCAAAGTTCTACTTGTAAGTAAGAAATTAAATATACCGGGTGTTTGACTACGAGTAGACAATCTCGTGGGGAAGGATTGTTCGTGCCAAAGTAAGGCGAAAATCAATAATCACGAAATTGCGTTTGAGGCTTCGTTTCCGAGTTTTTAATAAATATACGTGAAATGTGTCTGACTACAAGTGACCTATACTACTGCCGCGCGCGTTAGCCAGGTCAGATGCGTCGAGGGCAGTAGTCTAAGGTCGTTCGTCCACCGCCGCAACGCGACTGTAATAAAATTTGACCAAAAAATGAACGCATGCGTGGGTATAACTCGAGGAAATTTGTCAGATTTTTCCGTAAGAGATTAACGAAAAAGAAACCAAAACCTTGCGAGTAAAGGACGCCATTGCATGCAATCGTTTGTTGGTCAAATTGCAGTTGCATTGTGGCGGTGGACAAACAACCTAAGTTCCTCGAGTCAGATGCTTTTTACGTGTGTCTTTAACAATTAAAAACTCGGAAACGCAGCCTCAAACGCAATTTCGTAATTTTTGATTTTCGTCTGTAGAATCATGCCTTAAAAGGATGCCTATAGTGGAACACCATGTAATGCCCGTATTATCATTTATACACGAGCACTGATGGAAGTATACTGGGTGACTCATTTAAATCGACCCACTCGAATATCTTCGAAACTGTTGAACGTAATAAATTCAGTCTGCATTCAAGCTGATAGACATACTTTTGAATACAAACTTTAAAAAGGCAAGTGCTAATACCTGTACATGGGACTAATGCCTCTACTCAATATTGAAATTAAAATATCTCCTAAACTAATGATTTTTCGGCATAAGCGGCTTACAAGAGAACATCTCGAACCCGAAAATTCGAAAAATTCTAAAACCATGTGAATATGTAGGGGATTTCCTCCTGATTACAACGCAATTTTTTTTGCTTCCCAAATTCACTCTAAGGGGGTAGAATTGACCCCCGAAAATCCGGTTATTTCCCGATTTTGTGTTATAACTCGTGAACAGTAAAATATTTATTTACCAAATGATAGATCTAATTAAAAGAAGTAACTTTTGTCTTGAAACTTTTTTTCTATCTCTTACAGTTCGCGAGTTATAACACAAAATCGGAAAACAGCCGAATTTTCAGGGGTTAATTTCACCCTCTGGGCGGCGAACAAAAATTGCGTTGTAATCAGGAGGAAATCCCCTACGTAAGTGTCACAATTTTTCGAACTTTCGGGTTTCCGGATCTTACCTTCTTAATACCGAGATGAGCAAAAAATTTATTTAAATAAAATGTATTCATCAGGTGTCGAATAAAGTTAACCCGGTTTGAAAATCCAAAAAGCTGAAAAATTTATTCGGCGCTGAAGTAGAAACGCTCGACGAATAAACAAATTAACTTTACTCGTCAAATAATCTAAAGTTAAAGTAACTTTTATTTGACCCGTTATCAAAATAATCTTTTATTTAATTAACGCCCAACTCTGGCTTACAATTAGTACTGTTATATAGAGACTACCGAGCTGCATAGATCAGCGCCTTAAAAAATATATGACTCCACTTAAAAACATAAAGTTGACCTTCACATGTCCTCCACGTCACTTCACTTATTACCTTCAACAGTCTCAAAGATATTCAGTTCGATTTAAACGAGTCACCCTAGATAGCCACGTCACAGCATACTCGCGACCCAACATCCAAGCAATACCCGCGAAATCCCAATTTCTGTCCCTTCTCTACAGAACCCAGCATGCATGGCCCCGAACGCACACCCTTATACCAGAGGCACAGGTGTAGCTGGAGAACGTTGTTCCCACCCCCGCGACAGCTTTCAGAGGCGTCGTTGCCGGTATCACCCGCAGTAGTTCGTATTGCGAGGCACTCCACGCGTCATCTTTCCGAATAATTCCCGCAGATTGGCTGGGCGTTTGTGCCTACACGGCGAGGCATGCACAGGGGTGTCGGTAGACGTCGCCGTCTAGAGCCCTGATTCGGGAAAGAGAAATAACCATGGGGCCGGCGTCGGAGCGCTGCGGACCACGGTGCCGGTGGCTCGAATATACTGCATTCGTTAAGCAACGAACGTGACTTCGTAGCGCCACGTTTTTTTTTTTTTTAGAAAAACAAGGAAACAGACACGGGACAACTAGGTGGGGGCTAGAGGAGGAAGGCGACCATTGGGGGGGTTTGGGACGGGCGGAGAGAAAACGACGCCGCGAAACGCCCAAAGCGTGTAAAATATTATACACCTAGGTGGCGCTGATTGAACAGGCCCGATGTGGCCAACAGCCGGCCATCCTGCCTCCCCTGTAACGTCGGGAGGGGTACGTGCGCGGATCAAAGAATGCACGCTTCGTGGCTTCCGTTTAAATGCTGCGGCTACATCTCGTTATAAATATGTATGTGTGTGTGTTGGTACGTGTGCCGGGCTAACGGAACGTACGAGAGGCAAGGATATATCGACGTCCAATTATAATCCACTCTCATGACGTGGGATTCGGTTACTCTGACGAGCAGACGCTCGCGAGGGGCTTTGCTCGTCCGTTCGTTTGCCCGGGCACCGACACTACGATGAATAATACATATTATATAGTCGTGCGATAACGCGCGGCACATTTAGAGTCTCCTTCGGAGCGACGTACGGCACGGCCCGCCGTTTCCACGCCCGCCGCCTTTGTGTTTAATCGTTTTCTCGTATCGCGCGCGATGCACGCGGACGCTTGTGAATGCCACTGGGGCGTGAAGCCGAATTTTGTTCCAGCTGGGCATGATTTTCTTTTGTTATCGGGAGACAGTCCGCGGGAAATGATCCAGCGCTCCGAGTGCACCCTCCGCGGCTTTGGCTTCGGCTGTAGGGTGGGTCTCGTTAGGGGTGTACTTGCGAGCTTTTCAATTTGGATTCATTATTTAAAGGGATGTATGTTAACGTGCTGCGGACTGGGGAATGTGTATTTCACGGTGGTGATGAGGAAATCGTTTGAAAGTGATGCTTTTTGTACGTGCAAAAATATAAATATTAAGGGAAGGATTTTTTAGGGGAAAGATTATAACTGATAGAATAATTTATTTTAAGGGCACTCCCCGGCCAAAACATCAGAAACGATTTTTTTTGCACATTTTCATCGCACATCTCTAGAATGACCAGGTAAAATTTAAAGGGGGTGGACAGTGTGACGGCCTAGAAAATAGGTGTTTTTTGAAGATGGATTGCGACGCAGGTATAATAGATAGAAATATGATATTTCTTTTAATTAATAATACGTTTATTGATCTAAAAAAGAATCAATTTTTGTTTCAATCGAATAAACGCATGGAAAATAGGGCGCCCACGGGCAAGTCAAACTTTAAGTACGTTTTTCTCGAAACAATTTTTCACGCACAATCTAAAAATTCAAACGGGATTCTACTCGCAATTACACTGGCTTTCGCGCTGCCTTCTATTGCGAATTTTCAAACTATCCATTTTTTTTTACGAAATATATTTGTGCAAAAAAAAACATGTTTCGGTACCCTATTGTTTAAACATATGGCAATCATCGCCCAGTTGTTTCTTAGCACTGTCTGATGGAAGCGCGATAGCCACACATGTGTAATTAAGGAATCTCTTTGGATTTTTGATTTTGGACGATCCTGTCTAAAGTTATCGCGGCGATAGTCCAGGCCAGCTTTTTTTACACCCACGCACAGTGGTCTGGAAAGCGGCGTTTTGTGGCCAAAAGTCAATTTTTCAACTTCAATGTTTACAGAAATTTTTTTTTCCTATGTATTGATAACCCCCGAAACCTTCAAACTCCAATCATATTATATATTTCAGGCAATTCTATAATCAGATATAGTGTTATAAAGTGTAAATCATGAAATTTTAAGTGAAACTAATTGTTGTAATTACTCATTATAGAACATCAAAATACGTGTTTATATCATACAGTTATATAGGTAAGGAAGTATATTTCAGTTATTTATATGTGTCATAGGCATTTTTTAGTCCATGAACAAATAGTGCAATGTTTATATGAATTTAAACTTTGAGAAGGCTTATAAAAAAATGATTAAGTGAAATTAACATCGGACTTTTTTTACATGATAGCTTAC
Source organism: Andrena fulva (assembly GCA_946251845.1). Taxonomy (NCBI): domain Eukaryota; kingdom Metazoa; phylum Arthropoda; class Insecta; order Hymenoptera; family Andrenidae; genus Andrena; species Andrena fulva. The sequence continues at coordinate 48,993,173 of OX276329.1, read as the reverse complement.
ACAATTGTTAACAAGAGCATGTTAATTTCAAGTGCAACCTCCTGCAACCTTCAATTTTATGCAGACTTTTAGAAATGACGCTCGAGGTGTTTGGGCGTCCCGTACGCGTGTATTTTTAATGTTTTATTTTTTTTAAGTCAAAGATAATGTTAGAGCTGAATCTTTTTTCTCTTTTTTCTCTAGTACGGCTATGATTTTTAATTTTGACTATAAAATACTGCTTTCCAGACCACAATGCGCGCCATATTGAATCCGCCATTTTGAATTTTGGATTTTCGGTGCCAAATCCGTTATCAGCGACCTCAAAAACCCTTAATCACCAAGTTTCAGAAAGATCAGAATTTTGGCCACAAAACGCCGCTTTCCAGACCACTGTGCCACGCAGCGCGCAATGCATATGAGAGGTCGGGGTGGGCAAAAATGAAATAAAAAAATTGTTTTATACTCTACATTTGTAGCAGAATAAAATGCAAAAAGTTTTAGACCCATTCATTGTACACTTTTTTCTAGAAAAAATCAGAAACATCGCCTATGTTTTCGCGCGATTTGACCGGGGAGTGTCCTTAGGGGACCTTCCGGTCTAGAGCCCAAAAAGATAGGTGATTTTTAGGAATTAATTAAAGGAAAACTACAATATATAACATACTGGGACTTTCTGCATTCTATTAAGGATGTCTTAAATTATAGAAATCTATTTTTTGTTTCATAATTAATCATTGCAGACGGCACTGGGGAGTCGTTAAAGTCAAGGCGTCAAAAAATCGATCCAAATCGGTGGGACCTGTATCTCCAAAAGTTATTATCCGATTCGACTGAAACTTTTTTTATTTTGAAGTATATACTTCTGGCTAGGGGGGAAACCAGAAAAAATTACACACAAGATAGAACTAAAACCGTATAAGTACCAAGTTCGCTCTGGTGAAGAACGGTGAAAGTCCCAGCAATCTTCACAGCCCTAATCTTTTTATTTCACGTTCAACAGTTCATTCAGTTTGTTAAAACTTCTTACTACCACAGTATCTACGATATAAAGAATCACTTCATCAGAATTTAATATTACATTTAATGTTTTATCAGCAATCATTTGAATTTAATATTTGGTGGAGTTCAATACGAGGAAGATACGACGTCTTCGAGTAATTCTACTTGGACGTTGGCTGAAAATATTAGAAATTGATTGCACGGCATTTCATTATGGAAAAGTGCTATTAGTTTGACGTTGAGTTTAATGGCAGTCACTTCAATTAAAACCGTTCTGTTCTCTGGATATATTTAAAACAATAATTCCACAGCAGTGTGACGATCTTCTCTTCTGATTCCCAGGTGTAGCAATTTTGGTATCTCCTGGGAAATCCCTCTTGTTATTACCGCTGCCTTCTGGTCGATTATAGTTATGCAAAGTGATCAGTGTCTCGATACCCATCGCATGCATGTGAATAAGCCACGGCAGTTAATACTGGGTGTTCTGAATGTATTTACTCAGACCTTACATTCTACTAATTATATACCGTAGAAATATGTTTTATAGACTTGCAACCGTACATTACTGAAAACGTTTAAAGTCACATCCCAGATCTAGAAATGGTTCCCAGGATTGTTCCATGGACCGCAGTGGCAGGTCAAGAATTCCTATAATATTCTGAATTATTGTTTCATATAAAGATATATGAATCTCATGTAGGGATGTCCACTAACGTACATCTGTCAGTGTCTGTAAACAGAATAGGATGCATTCGCGGATCTACGACAGTTTGACATTGCTTTCATCAGTGTGATTGGTAGAATAGGCTAGCAAAGGTTGTCCAAACATTTTAGGAACACCCTATATCAAAGTAATCGTGTTTGTCAATTTAATGTGACCGCGATGTATGATAGCTTGATCGATGAGCACAACATCCCACATCGAGCGACACTACTTTACGTAATAAAACTCAAGGATAACCCTGCATATTGGCATCTAATGAAAATTACACAAGTGTACGTGAAGTTACAGTACATGGACGCAAGCTTTTATAATAGTTAAGGTGTTCCACGGGAATAAGATATAGGTGATTATATTTAGAAATGGTAAATTAGTGCAATTATCAGGAAAAAAAGAAATGGATATCAGAGAGATGGATAGCAGTCGTTTTAATGAAGCTTGAATTTTGAACAACATGCAACGAGACTTCTGACTTCTTTCTGTCAATTTTTTGTCAGATTGCGGAGAAGAGCACAGTGGAGTCTGACGAAATATATTACATACACTCTTGTCAATTAAGGGGTTATTCCTGTAATCACGCCGCAAAATTCGGCAACATTCAGATTTTTTTCTCAGTGAATACAATGAATAACAATGTCACACTTTTTTTTCATTTATTAAGCTACTTATAATGTATACGGAACATATTTTTTAGTACACTTTTAATTGTGTTTTGCAATGTTATCTGGAGGTAAAAATCATGCCTTTGAAGAGAAATACCTCCCTGGCGGGAGTGATTTCAGCTCACAGACTCATCTGAAACAAGAAAACCAAACTGATTCTTAATCATTATGAGTACCGTTATCGCAGGTGCCAGAATTAGCCACGTAAGTCAAAATTTAACAAAATTGCGAGCATTCCAACTTCAATCTCGAATTTTTCCATTTTTACTTGAAATTTGAATGCGCGCAATTTTGTTAATTTTAACAAAATTTTAAAATTAACAAAAATTTTAAATTAACAATAATTAAACATTAACACAAATTTCAAATTAACACAAATTTCAAATTAACACAAATTTCAAATTAACACAAATTTCAAATTAACACAAATTTCAAATTAACAAAAATTTAAAATTGACAATAATTCAAAATTAACACAAATTTAAAATTAACAAAAATTTAAAATAGACACAAATTTAATATTAACACAAATTTAAAATGGAAAATAATTAAAAATTAACACAAACGTAAAATTAACAAAAATTTAAAATTGACAATAATTAAAAATTACACAAATTTCAATTTAACAAAAATTTAAAATTAACACAAATTTAAACTGAACAAAAATTTCAAATTCAACAAAATTCGTAGATCCAGTCGCGTCTATCGTTGCAGAATCTTTACCGTTACGAATTTCATCTTATAAATTTTACTGAGTATACTTCAGATACTATACTATAGGTACATTATAAAAAAAAATCGGGTTTCCTGAAAATTTTTAATGAGAACATCCCCTTAAAGCTATTTTTCCATGCTTCAAGTCTCTCTGGGACCCCGAGCCCCGAACATCATTCCAAAAATGGCCACGATCATCCCACCCCAACTGGACCATATCCTCAGCAAAATCCTTTGTCCGCTTCCCCCAGCCAGAGTGCAGTGACACAATCCGTCGCTGCCAGTAAAAGCTCGGGAAGGACAAACAACGTAAGGCAGAACGGCGAGGAATAACACAGCCAATTCTCGTCCGAAACGAAAGGTTCTTCCTATGGCCACTATAAATTCTACAAAGCGCCGCGTGGTTCTTCCACGTTCGCGGAGCGCGCGCGTCCTGAAGGGCTCTTATTACCAGCTCGTCGCGCGGCAATCCCTCAGCCCCCGCCGGTTGCGGCGGACGAATCCCCCATCCGCCGGCCAGTTACATCCCCTAACAGTATTTACGGTAAATCTACGGCAAGATGAAGCTCGCTGCCTTCGTTCCATCCGCACCCCTTCGTTCCTTCGTCCCTTCGTCCATTCCTTCCCTCTGTGTTTATTCTCCCCGTGCACTCCGTGTTTTTCCCTCCCGTGGCCGTTTCTGCAGCTCGTCACGGATTACCAGAAGCCTGTATGCGCGTCCAGGGCCGATCTTAGGTAGGGATGCAGGAGAGTGGTGAGCTGGATCCTCTTTGGGGGTGCTGGGAAATCGCAGCGAGCCTGCCTCGCAGCGGTGGCTGCTGGCCGTTCCCAACCCACCCGGCAGCGATCAGTCGCGCCTTCTTGGCTGCCCTTTCATTTATTACCCTTCGATTGAGGCGTTCCTCGAGCGCGAACGACCGTGCTGGTGGTACTGGCTCACCTGGCCGCGATGCAAATGCGAAATACTCGGAGGGTGGCTCGAGGTGGTACGGTGACGTGAATCGCGTGACTCCGCGCCCACCGTTCCTATACAGCCTCGTGAGGAAGCCGGCCGAGCGGAGCGCCGAGTCGAGGAATCGGAGTCAGTCGGTGACTCGGATTCAACTTTCCTCTCTGTGCGCCGACCTTCCCACGAGAAACGTCTAGCCACCTAGCCCCGCTGAGTGACACGGCCTGGGCTCCCTTCTCCACGAGAAACTACTCTCACCACCTAGCCCCACGCAGAATCGAGGTCACGGTTTTTTCGTGTTTATGTCGTCAGCGGCTAGGAGGAGGCGTTACTGAGACAACGCACGATATTTCTTTGGGAGAACGAGCGAACTGCGAGGTCGGAGTTATAGGAACGATTTCCTTGCTAGCTGTATCGATGTAGGAGCTTGGAATGGGTTTGCGGCGGGGTGGTTTTTGGGAAGTGGGTAGTGCGATTCTGTGGTGGAAATTCACGGAGGGAAGACTTGAATGATTTACTGCGTTTTTGGTGATTTGCAGAGTTGTTAACGTTCGGGGTAACTGTACTCGTAGTTGACAGTGTACCAATAGTTGACACTTTTATTTTCAGTCACGAATAATAAGCCACATGCCACCTTTGTGTCTCACTAGTGTTCCACATACATTCACACAGAACAAAATATCCAGTTTAAAAACAATATTAGGGTAACTGTACTCGTAGTTGACAGTGTACCAATAGTTGACACTTGTATTTTTAGTCACGAATAATAAGCTTTTTATTACAAAAATATTTTTGACTAATACGCTGTTTGAAAAAGTATTAGTCAAAAACATTTTTTTAATAGAAAGCTTATTATTCGTGACTGAAAATAAAAGTGTCAACTATTGGTACACTGTCAACTACGAGTACAGTTACCCTAATGCCATTTCATTTTATGCAAATTCAATACTTTTTCAAACAGCGTATTAGTCAAAAACATTTTTTTTATAGAAAGCTTATTATTCGTGACTGAAAATAAAAGTGTCAACTATTGGTACACTGTCAACTACGAGTACAGTTACCCTAATGCCATTTCATTTCATGCAAATTCAATACTTTTTCAAACAGCGTATTAGTCAAAAACATTTTTTTTATAGAAAGCTTATTATTCGTGACTGAAAATAAAAGTGTCAACTATTGGTACACTGTCAACTACGAGTACAGTTACCCTAATGCCATTTCATTTCATGCAAATTCAATACTTTTTCAAACAGCGTATTAGTCAAAACATTTTTTTTATAGAAAGCTTATTATTCGTGACTGAAAATAAAAGTGTCAACTATTGGTACACTGTCAACTACGAATACAGTTACCCTAATATTGTTTTTAAACTGGTACTGTTTGTTCTGTGTGAATGTATGTAGAACACTAGTGAGACACACTTTTTCAAACAGCGTATTAGTCAAAAACATTTTTTTAATAGAAAGCTTATTATTCGTGACAGAAAATAAAATTATCAACTATTGGTACACTGTCAACTACGAGTCCCTAATATTGTTTTTAAACTGGTACTGTTTGTTCTGTGTGAATGTATGTGGAACACTAGTGAGACACGAAGGTGGCCTGTGAGGCAGAGTTAGGTATTAATGAAATCAAAAAGTATTTATGTAACGCATCAAATAAAAGTTACTTTAACTTCAGATTACTTGACAAATAAAGTGCATTTTTTTATGCGACACATTGCGAATAATTTTTTTTAACTTTTATTCGTTACTCGGATTTGTGTTTAAATAATTTTTCTTGCCCATCTCTGCTGTGAAGGGGCTCTTAGATTAATGAGTAATTATATCCTGTGATATTAGTGTCTTATATTTCGCTTTGCTCCTGAATTCTCTGGCGATGAACAGTTTTGTCATTCTTTGTCCGATGTCATATCTTGCAAGGTATCTATATCTACTAATATCGATACGCTTAAAATATCGATACACCTAATATCGATACATTCCGATACATAAAATAAAAAACAATAACAACCTGAAGGTTTGAGTAATTAAAGTAATTAAAATTAGATTGTTTTATTATACATGTCCATTTATTAAACGAGTAGTTTTATTAGAACCATTATAGAACCATTTATTTTGAAAGTGGTGTAAGTACATTTGTTAAAAAAAATTGAGGACACGAAAAATTTACAGATACTTTAATGTGAACTGTTTATTTATAAATGTAATTTAAATCTTAAAATATTAATTTGGATTAATCAATTTGCAGTTTCGTAAATAAATGGAATTGCATAATCGAAATTCGATACTGGTAGGTTACGTATCGTTACATACAAATATCGATACTGTATCGCCCATCCCGTAGATATTTAGCAGATCGATTGATATTTCGAAGTATTTATAAAAATAATTGTAATTTAAAAAAAGAATGCATTGCGAGGTCCAAATTCGGGTATAGAATCTATTATAGCGTTGTCTCAGTAATTCCCATTTTTTTTACAATTATTTTTATAAACATTTCGAAATATCAATCGATCTGCTGAATATCTACGTTCCGTTTCATAAAATTGGTGATGCAACTAAAATCGCGGACAACGTCAGATTTATTAAAAGAAACGCTCAAGTTTGGTGGTCCCCGTTCCGTGCGGGAGTTACGACGGAAAGCAAGGCGTGGTACCGATTGCGTTTCCTTTTTGCTGCAATTAAACTCCCCTTGTTCCCATTCCCTGCTGGAACCCATTAAGGTGTGGTACGACTTAAGCACACACTTATATTCCACTCTCCTTTCTTCGTTCTCCTACCCCATCCCTCTCCATGTCCCTCTTTCACCCTCCAACCCTCCTTTGTATTCTTTTCCCGCCGAAGGAAGCATCGATCTGCATTTGTTAAGATGCGATTTGCATTGAAAGCATAGATCCTTATGGCAACGTCGGAGCACCGAAGCTCGTGCCCTTTTTTCGTAATTCTTGAACGCCGGATGTGAGTGGCATCCCTATGAAAGAGTCGAATAGTTCCCTTGTAAAGTTACCAAAGTAATATCGTAAATTTCACGCAAAGCATCACCGACATTGTTATTACTTCTGTTTTAGTATCTACTCTGTATTAGTAAACATCGAATTTTCTGTCGTTTTAGTGTAACAAAGCATTGCGTGTATCTCCTTTTAAATAAATACATTATTCTGGTATTATAAGTAAATAGAGAAAAGAAATTTTAATTCTCGTGTCAAAGCATATCGAAATTTCATGATGACAGAAATTAAAGCTTAAGGAATCTACTTCTAATATGAGGTGGTTAAATTTTAGAAAATAAAGATATAAATTTTCTACTAAAATTCTGAACTTTTACAGTTCAATAATAGCTTTTAATTATAATTATTGTAATATGTAATCAGAAAGCAGAATTACCTTTTCATTAATGATTCATTACTGACACTGCTGGAAGGAATATATTGTAAGATTTTTCTCACATCGCACACTATCAGTTTACCACAGCCATTTAATCTCCCTCTCAGAAATTATAATAATCAACATCGTAGAACTGACGAATCGAAGGTGCGGTACTCGAGACATAAGAGACCCGACACTTCGGGGCATCATAAACGCCCTTTTAATATTCTACAAACTGAGTGAATATCGATGAGATTCTCAGCGGGGTTTTACAATATTCAGGTTAAGGGGATTCGATCTTGTAGGGAACTTAAAGTCGTTCCAAAGAAATACAGTCTTCTAAGCGTAAGATGGATTCATATCCTTGTAAATCGAGAGAGCCATTCTTGGATCGCGATACATTATCTCTCAACAGTTTCCAATTTTCATATCGTAAGGAAATTGAAAGACGAAGTGCACGATCCACTTTAGTCTGCATTAAAAATTATTCTCGAATCACAGACGTTTATAAATATCTTATGATCAAATTTATTCTGGAATCTTTACTACTTTCTCCGCTGACATTTCTTAATATTACCATAAAAATAATACCATTGTAACACGCAGAAGATTTGAAAAACAATCAAGATTTAATGGTATTCGTTGAATTGAGTGGAAATTGATTATATCACGTGTTTATTAGCATTAGAACTAATTTCCGTTTTCGAAAACGCGAGAGATTTCATTACATACTTCCTGTAAACAAGTTAATGCTTTACCGTGCTCCGCCTTTGATGTGCAGAGAAGATGTTTTAAGTACTCCTCCTTTCGTTTCCATCCACGCTCAACTTCTTCGTATCAGAGAAGACTCTTTTGAAAATTCTTGGCCTGCACTTGACAGCCACTTTCTGCCCGGCGAAACAATGTGGTATCGGTCTTGATATTATGAAGCTATAAGTTGATAATAAATTACTGATTACTGTGTTCACTCACGCAATCATTTGGAAGAAATACAGTTACTTTGTCAGGCAACGTTATTGAAGCATTTTATATTTCCTTCAATGAATACTAAATTCTTTGTATGTACATCAAAAACACATTTCTTAAACAATGTCATACAATAAAAGTAGGGTTTTTAGAAACCGGCTTTTACTTATAAATTTGTAAAATTCGAAAACCGGTTTTATATATTAGAATTAATATGCAGAAATGAATTAATTGTTTAATTAAAAACCTTGACATTTTGACTAGAAATCGCCTCGGACACAAGCATATTGTAGTTGGTAACGGTTTCCTGTAAAACTAATCTTCATGAGTTCATACTTTCGGAAGAAAAATACTAAATGGAATAAAGATTTATAATTTGGTACCACCTTGTAAAAGATTTATATTTTCTACGGATTTTAGTTATTTTATTTCTTTTCAGTTGGTTTTGCATGCGGTCTCTTTTATTGTATTATATTTTTGTAGATGCATAAATATTAAATGAACTCAAAAATTGTACGCATTTGTACGGATTTTAGTTATTTTAATTTTTTTAATTCATTTAGTTTTCTTATATTTTTGTAATTCCACAATATTAAGGAAACTGAAATTTTTTTAAATGAAGTACAAATATTTATTTACTATTTTAATTACATTTTTTTTTTATAAAAATTCGAAAACCGGTGTAAGCGGTTTTTTTGGGGATAGTGAAATTCGAAAACCGGTTTTTTCAAAAGTCGGTTTTTGTATAAACCGTAAATAAAAGGTAGCCGACACTTAAATACTTAAACGTGACGCGTTAAATGAACCGTGTCCGAACATAAAAATAATTTAATTTTTACCCAAGTAGTTCCCTTCCGTGTCCGTTAATATCGTCACATTTTTCACGGTGAAGATTTAATATCTGCAGGAATTCCTTGCGGACAATATCGACCGAAGTAACGGACAGCGTTAAAATATAAAATATCCATGCGTCCCAATTTCCTAAAATTATTACCTATCACCTATATACCAAATTCCAATAACCATGGACGTGAAAAACGGTGCGGATAATGTGCGACTAAACGTAAGAAGGCAAGCAGTAAAAACTTAACCCCGCGCAATCACCCCTCGACCCCGAAACATGTCCAAGCACCGTGCCCACCAAAAATCAACGGGAACGATCCGCCGACGGGGATGAGAAAAAAAAACCGCCCACAGAATACACAACAATTTGATATCGATTCGGTGTGAAAACAGGGGCGGATAAAAATAGAAGGCAATAAAGTTGCACAGAGCCCTGTAGCGACCGTCCGATAACATTTCACGGCGCCCGGTCTAATAATTTTTGTCCCGCGGTCTGAACGTGTCCCGGGGTAAGTTGGGACTAGCCCACCCCAACGACGACGGTAATGACGTCGTCCTTAACAAAGGGGGTGGTTTCTTCTCGCGCGCGTGGCCGACGCGCCGGGGCGAGGAAGATCCAGCAGATCGATTCTTAGACCGCTGGCTGTTAGAAGTTTAACTAGGGCGTGTATAAACTCAGCTCACGCAGTCGTCAAGCCGCACAGCGAGCCGCCACAATGAATAAAAGATGCCACTGTTAAAGGCAATCCAACAGCTCTTCCAAACCTGGCCATCTATCCTTCCCGGATCCCCCCAAGGGGCGATTCTTCATACTCGCGGAGTACTGGACGCCCCGGCTTTTCGATTCCTCGCCACGAACGAGTGAAAATCGCATGCTCAGGAGGGAAAGAACTACGGGCAACAATTCCAACTTCCACCGGCGAGTTACATCCTCCTTTAATGAGAAAACAAACTTTTTTAATGAGAAGCGCAACCCCTCGCCGGGGCGTTCTTTTGATTTCCCGCCAACACACGGAATTTTGCCTGGGATTACAGTTCGTTAGAGGCTGGGTTGTTCCAAGGGCTCGTCAATTTTCATCTGAACCGGACGCAACAGTTTGTGGATGATTAATAATGGCGCCTGATCGATACTGCTCTGCGAGAAACTTGGAGTGGTCATGACTGTCGGTGCCGTTTGCTAATACAGAAATAGCGGGGTAGTTTGGTGCTCGGTGTAGGGATGAATCAGAGTTATTTGTATTTATTATTGCACGGTCAGTGTTGCTTAGCATTGGTGGCGAGGATCATTGTTTATTCTGTACTTGATTTTGATGGAGTTTAGGAAAGACTAATGCAGCTAGGATTGAACTATGTAAAACTTCAGTGTTTGATAAATAATTGTGTTAAACATTATGTTGGTTCTTGGAAGCGTAATTCAAGTAAAATTTTATTCAACATTTTTGGGGCGGATCCTTACTAGGGCTCTAACGAATATTCGAATAATCTAACTATTCGAATATTCGAATATTCGAATACCACAGAATTCGAATAATTTCTTCGAACCTTCGACTTCGAATATTCGAACTTCGAACTTCGAACCTTCGAATATTCGAATATTCGGATCTTTCGAAGTTATGATTGCACCCTTTACCAATCTGAACATGAGATATTTATTCACAGTTTATCGTGAAATTCTTTTCATATTGGCCTTTACAATTATTTGTTTCTCAATCGATAAATTTTTAACTTTATTAATCTTTGGTAAATTTATACATTTTGAAACGAAAACAACCATCAGTTATTAGTATTATTTTTATAATAATGAGTGGACAACCCCGACGGAATCGGCCAAGGGCCCTCTCCTCTAGGCCCACCCGTGTCCCATCATAACGGATGACAAACAGTATAAGCAGACTTTTTTGTAGGAAGCTAAAACCCCATAAACGATTTTGAGGAACTATAATATTTTTATTTTTCCTTCGTTACTATAACGTTATTTTAAATACCCTAGGTCCCTAAATTTAAATAGAATTTATACTTTTCGTTGCAAAATTCATAGAACCAATGATTAATAAAATTCCAAATTTATCGTTTGAAAAACAAACAATTGTAAAGGCCAATATGAAAAGAATTTCACGATAAACTGTGAACAAATATTTCATGTTCAGATTCCTATTCGGTACAATCAGAAATTCGATTGAGCAGAATATTCGAAGGTTCGAAGTTCGAAGTTCGAATATTCGAAGGTTCGAAGTTCAAATGTTCGAATATTCCAATATTCGAAGAAATTAATCGAATTATTCGAATATTCGAATAGTCGAATAATTACAGCTCTAATCCTTACAAACTTGAAAAGGGGTCGCCGTTAAATCAAAGAATCAACATATTACCCTCAGAATTAAGGGGATGCGGCAGTCAAATCGCTCGAAAATCAAGTATTCCTTGCGAATTAATTGCGAGGAGATGAAAGCAAGCACATACTTTTCAAAAAAATATTTTTTTGTCTACATATCTATCTTACAAATGGCGCCACACGAGGTTGATTATACAGTGTTGTAGAAAAAGTGTCTTTGGTTTTGCCCTGATATTGAGCTTAAAACTGAAGATACACCGGTCTCCTTGGAATATGTTTCTCCTAGAATCTGTAATTTTGGAGGGAACCTCACGAAAAAGGAATTGAACCAACATTATTAAAATAGCGACTAGGAGAAGGCGATTTGTACGAAAAATGTCGATTTTCGGGGTGCACAGATGGCTGTTCTTTTTTTATCTCGGAAACTAGAGCTGTTACACTTTAATGTTGAGGTACACCCCACAAAGGAATATATATTGAACATGCTGTAAAAATTTCAGGTCGGTCCAAACCTCGGTTTTTTCACAACCAGGGCAGAACCTGAGAAAAACCGTCTACACATGTATATATTATCAACAAAAAAATTCTTTTACAGATTATAGTATTAATAAACATTACCCAAAAGTACTAGTCAAAATTTGTATTCATCCTTTTTTAATTAATTCGCAAAATATACTTGATCCCCGAGCGATTTGGCTGCCTAGTCTCCTTCAAAGAAATTAGTTAATCACGAAGTGCTTGACATCGCACAGTGTCTGTTTCGAACAGACACGATCTACTGCAACTTTACAGGTAACTGGAATAGGCAAGCGAATAAAAGTTCCAATTGCAAATTAATTTCGCCAGGACAGAATGCAACGAGCAGATCAATCCAATACAGTATGACTACTGTTACGAGCAATTGTTTAAAGGACAAATATTTAACGCTGCAATATCTGAAAACGCTGTTCTGAAATTCATTTCGCGATTTCAATCGGAATTAAAACGAATGGTAAACTGTGATATCATTCTCAATAAATACCCTGTGTTTCTCGCAGTAGAAATTTCTTGAAAATCATCTTGCATGTTCCTACGTCGAATCATCGAGTCGTGCAACAAATTTCAGCCCGCGATTCTCGCGCGCGAAACAGTTCGTCGAGCGTGAAGTTGCTCACTTCGCTATATTGAAGCGGGAAACGATAGGCGGTGTCCGTGACTTTTTTTTTCCCCTAGCTGAAATCGTACTTTCCCCGACGCGCACGGCCAACGGAGGCCGAACTTTCCAGCCTTTCAATCGAGAAACTTTTGTTTACACACGTTCCATGAAAACAAAAAGGCTTGTATCGACAGAGTATAATCCGCTGATCTCATTTAATCCGTCGTCGTCGGCTAAACTTCCCGGCGCGCCGCGTTTTTATCCCGTGCAAAAGTTTGGCCGCCGTATTTTTCGAGGATTCTCGAAATTCCCGTGGAAAATTATAAGCTCGTTAATCTCAATGAGACGCTGCTGGCAACCGGAGGTTAGGCTCGAAGAATCACGGTGAACTCATCGATCACTGCTCCAATTTTCGGAGACCAACCGTCTGCAGTTCTAAACCAACGGAATATCTCAAATTTTTATTCAATTTTACATATTGCAATCGCTGTAGCTGCGCGAACAAGATTGCTACGCTTCGCAATCAAATTAGCAACTCAAGCCAATTTTCAAGCGTCACAGGGGATACCTGGAATCTCGATTTGCAAGAACTGTCGGATAATAATATAAAAGCAAATATACCGTAGATCAAACCCAAAGGCGGATTTGGAAATTTGGCGCCCCTAATATCATTAAATATTTTAATTTAAGGAGGAACACCACTATGAGACCGGAAAATGAGCCTTTTTTAAGAATTTTTCTCAGGAATAATTTACAGTTTTCATATAAAATTTTTATTAGCTACTTTTAGTATAATGTCTTAAGAGACTATATAAAAAAAATAAATAGAAAAACATGCATCAATTTTAATATATTAATTAATCTTTTTGACGCTGGCGGTATGTGTAACTATGGAACAACAACTCGAAAATCAAATTTAATTTTTTTTTATAAACTATATGAGTGTAGTCTCCGTTCCAAGTACCGATTTTTTAAACAAATTATTTTTGTACAAATGGTGCGCTTTAGAAGAAATAGTTTAAAAAATTCGCAAATAAGATGGATAGTTTTTCGAGCGTATTTCAAAAAATGTATTTTCGCTCAAAAAATCCGTAGGTGATATAATTTATAAAAAAAAAAAATTTAATTTCAGAGCTGCTGTTCTTTGTGAAGGGTCTAGAAGATTAATTAATATATTAAAATTTATGTATGTTTTTCAATCGATTTTTTTTATAAACTCTTAAGGCAGTATACTAAAAGAAGGTAATAAAAGTTTCATATGAAAATTGTAAATTATTCATGAAAAAAAATCATCTTCAATATTTTTCCGGTCCTCGCAGTGGTGTTCTCCCTTAAGGGGACTAGGCAGTCGAAAAATCGATTTTTTTATTGCATTTTCCGAAAGTACTATCTTTTCTGAATAATATGCCGTTTAGGTTATATTAAAATTCGCAAAATTGTTGATTTGGCAGCTAAAAAGATCAAGCGGTAACTTATTGCGTCGCCTTTGCCCAGAAACTTTAAACGCGATTTTCTCGAATCTTTTTTTCTCTTGGTTTCTTCCTGATTGCGAACGAATGGAGGTTCAGATCGACTTGAAAAAAATTACAGGATGTGTAAAACATGTGCCATTTCGCCCCAAACCTCTGATATGGTCCGTAAAAATTCGAGATTTTCATAAAAAAAATTGAGGAGTCACCGGATTTTAGCAGCGCACAAATAAGAACGAATTTTTCTCGGAAAAATCGCCGTTTTTCAGCCACCAATCGCATGATTTGGATTTAATTGTTGTTTTTATAGGTTTGCGCGGAAACTATGAATCCAACAAACAAGAATCTCACCTTTGAAATCGGATTACGTCACATTTTAAGACCGATATTAAAGCAAAACGATAGAAAAACGTTAAACATTCACCCGTCGGCAGCGCCATTTTTAAAGCACATATATATTTCTTATTACTTTTTTTTCAATCTGTATGGTAGTAATAAACATTATGTAAAAGCATATATCTGGATGTGCTTTCATTTGTTTACAAATAAATAAAGGACAGAGCCTATTTCTCACGAAAAACGACTGCCTAGTCCCCTTAAGGGATCACCTTCCACTGTGACGGTTTGAAAAAAGTCGATTTTTTCTTTTTCCATTTTTCGAAAATACAGGCATCTAAGAATGTGCTGGTAAAGTTTCGTGGTCTGATTCGCTTTCGTTTGGCTGCTATAGCCGAAAGTTGCAGAGATGTCGGTGCGCTAAGCGGAGCGCGCTGACAACTTTAAACGAGATTATCTCAAAACATTTTTTCAACTGGTGCGAGAAAACTATTTGACCAATCAGTCTGAAATTTTCACACGTTATTCAGCACATCAGTGGGTATCGCAGGGACCTCGGAGACCTCTTTTGATTAACAATTTCATACTTTTTACAAGACAAAATTAGTGTCAAATTCACCGTATTTCGACACATAAAAATCAAACCTCCGTCATCTTGTTATTTTTTTATCAGTCAAAATAATTCTGCCCCCAACGATAACCACACTCATAATGACTACAACACACTTTGAATTTTTGGTTTTACATGCGTCGTTTCCCCGGAATCATCTGCACCACCTCTACATCGCTTTTTCAAGTCGCTCACATAAAAAAACTGTTAAAAATTTAAAATAATTTTTTTTATACTGTCAATAAGTGCATTAATAAGTAAACAAAATATTATTTACGTTGGACATTTCGTTCACTAAAAAATAAATCCCGAAATAAAAACAATTTTTCACGACTTCATAGTGGTTTTCACCCCTTAAGAGTCGAGACAATTTCAAAATGAATTCAAAATGGCAACTGTGAAAAAGAAGTGAATTATTTGTAAAGTTGTCTCAAGCCTCTGCGTTAAAACCTTTCCCAATTACTTCCACTCTAAATTTTTTGCTCTCCAAAATTTGCCGCCTACACCCGAATCCGCCCCTGATCGAACCCATTTAATCCCAATCCAGCAGTTCGAAAATCCACACCCTGTTTAACCAACGCAACGGGACGCATCGTATAATACCGCAACGAAGAGCGGAAGAATCAACGGAGTCGGTAAATTATTCCAATAATCGAGGGATGGACGTATAATCCATCGTCGCGCAATCGAGCGTGCATTAATAAACCCAATTGGTTTTGTCTATCGAGAATCAGAGCCATGAATCGACGGGTGGACGTCGACGTCGCCGCGTGTTTTTTTTATCTGTCGCGTACAGATATTCCTGCGGAGCAACGGAAGGGGGTTGAACGGGCGACGGAAAGGTGGAAAACGGCGAAGGTATAGATCGGCTAGGAGGAGGGACAAACCAATAAAATCAAACGCAGCTAATTCGTTTAATGGCCGTGACCCAAAGCCGGCTATTTATTTAGAGGGGTATCGACCGAGCCGAGCCGGGAGAGGAGAGCTCGGCCCTCGGGCTGGCTAACTGATGATCCGCAGTCACGTTCACGCAAACACGATTGCCGCGCCGATTTAATCTGCGGGATTCTCGAAGGAATCTTTTATGCTTGCTTCGTCGTCCTGCGACGGGTGAATCGACCACGGATTCCTGCCACGGAGCCCAAGCAAATCAGTGCCCCGGCCCCGTGGAAAACATCTTCCGGGAACGATGAGTCGAGCGGTCTGAGCAATCAGTCTCGGGGACTGGCACGCCCGGCAATAGATACGATTATTGTGCGTGTCTGTCTGTTTGGTCGTGGCACATAAATCTTGGCGACGTCCGCGTGACGGGTTACATTTAACTCGACCACCCCGGACGTCTCTGTGGTGCGATCGACGGGAAGAGGGGTGTCTGCCCTCTGCAGGTACACGCTGCAATTGTGGGGGATGGTGTTTGTAGTTTGTATGTTTGGGGGTGGTTTTAGCCTGCAACTAGATTAAAGTACCTGGCGTCGCCTGGGTATAATGTCATGTGATATTTTAAAATTAACATTGAGAATAAAAACGGAGTAACCGAATTTTTTTTTTTTAAATTGGGTTCGTTGCAATAATGTATTCTAGTAGGCTCTAGGAATCATATAAAATAGGAGAAATTAATTTTTTTCGATGTGGGTTAGTTCGTTCTTGTTTTGAATGCCTCAATTACTGCGCAATGCTTGCTTAAATAATAATACACTGAAGTTAAATTATCAGATCAAGGGGCTGAAATCAGGGGCAGAGGGAGGGTGTCCAGGTTTTATGGTAGTTATATTTTCCGCAGGGTCTTAGCGAGCAACTATTATGCAACATTTCGTCCAGCTCGGTCAAAGGAGTTAGGAGTTAATAGGGAACATACAGACAGACGTTCTATTTTCTGTATAGGTATGAATAGAAAATAGCTGCGAGTAAGGGCTGGTTGTATGTTGTACAGAATTTTTTAAGGAGTTGAAGAAAACGGAACTGGCGAACAGAAAAAAGAGAGTCTTTCGTTATAGGATACCCCACTGTATTGTCACTGATTATATTTCTCGAATAGTTAATATGAATCAATACCTTTAGAAAACTTATCCCTTTGTAGTCTCTTGTCGTCTTACTCAATACGGAAGAATCAACCTAACCTACCACTAACCAGAGGTGGGCAAAGATAATATCTAGATAACATCTAGTCAAAAGGTCCTTACGGTTAGTCGTTAGTCAAAGGGTGACTAAAGTTGATGTAACTTATCTTCAGTCGAGGCGCCAGAGTTGAAGCTGGCTAGTCAAGATCCTTTCGTCGTGGGTTGTGAGTAACGTGGTTTCAGCTGTCATTCTATTATTAGTCGAGGAAACGACTAACCGGCGAAAGCCTTTGCGGCCTGACCCGCGCGCGGTCACCTACCGGTCAGATTCTACAGAATCTGAATTTGTTTATTTTTCATCGTATCAATATGAAAGTGACGCCAATGGATTATTGGTGTTCTCCCGATTAATTGGACAGAAAATAATTTAAATCGGACTATTTGTAACGAAACGGGCTTTGAATTCTGCAAACAAATTTCTCACGTAATATCCTTAATTATGGTCGGAATTATATCATTTTTGGGCCCATTTTCATCGGGAAGACATGAGAAATCGATTGGTAATACTTTTATTAACACTTATCAAAAACAGGCAGATTTTATGTGGCCCGTCGGTTTGATTGCTCTCGGCTGTCAACGGGCGGTCTACTGGGGCCCGAAGGTCCTCGCTCGCAAACGGAGAAAGCAAGGCTTCTCAACAATCGAAAGATTGTACATACATATTCTTTCTGATGCTTTCGCCTACAATTATTATGGTGGGTTAATTAACAAAAAAAAAACAACAGTTTGCCAACGAATATTTAATGTTGGACCTGCAATTGTTATGGTTGGTTAATTAACAAAAAGTTACGACAGTTTGCCTACGAATATTCAATGTTGGGCCTACAATTACTATCGTCGGTTAATTAACAAAAAATTTACGACGATGATTAAATGTCATCTTACAACGCGTCAGAAAAATTGCTACATCCAGAAACGTGTTATTATATTGCACGTTGTGATTTTTTTGTTCTTATTTATAAATACGTAATAAGGACGTCTGTCTTAAGACGAATGTGAAATTTTTAAAGAATAAGTCTAAAGGTCGAATGTTTTTATAAACATTTAGTACTAGATATGTAACTAGAAATTATAAATATTTTCGAGAAAGTGTGTTGGCTAGGTGCGAATAGTGGCTGGTTCGTGAGCGGAAAGTTTGGGTTCAATTCTCTCCTAACCGCGAAATTTTTTTTTTCCTAAACCAAACCTGAAGAAGACTTCTTTTGAAGTTCTTTAAGACGCCTTTTGGAAAGAAACCTTTAGTTGGGCCTTTACGTTAAGTGACGTTGGGATCAGGTATTCTGAACCAAGTGATGCATATGTAAGAATTGGCGAAATTCAACAATAGTTCATCGTCTAAATTTTACAATTAACCTATATATTCGGGGGTTGAAACGGTTCCGAAAATAACTGTTTCAAACAGTTATATATCAGTTCTGACTGAAACAGTTATGAAGAACCGATATTCTGAATAACTGTCATAAGGAACCAAAATTTATGACTATATCGATTACGGTTATGGTTCTACAGAACCGATATTATATCAGTTCCATCACGGTTATATATCGGTTCCATGACGGTTATATATCGATTTTATACGAGTAATGTAATGCAGGCATCGGAATTAAGTGATCTTTTCGGCCGAGTTTCAGAGGCGACGCCTCCTTTCTCCCGCCGCGCGTCTTGGCCCCCGCGGCGGCCCAGAAGCCTCGAGCGCCTCAGGCCCGTGCCGTATGAACCGCGCGTGGCGCATTGGGGCGACACCCGTATCAAATAGGTTTCCACATCACCCATGGGGTACTATTATCGATGCGTTTTTTTTTTGTCAGTGGTATTCCACTGTGCCGCGTGATAAAAAATAGAGTGGAACAGCGCGTTTTATTATCAAAATTTTAAACATGTTTGGGAAAACTAGATTTTCGCGCACGTTTCGACAATTTAGATTTAGATTTACCCAGCACGTCGAAACGTGCGCGAAAATCTAGTTTTCCCAAACATGTTTAAAATTTTGGTAATAAAACGCGCTTTTCCACTCTATTTTTTATCACGCGGCACAGTGGAATAGGCCTACAGGGGATACCACTGACAAAAAAAAACGCATCGATAATAGTACCCCATGATGTGGAAACCTATTGATACGGGTGTCGCCCCAATGCGACACGCGCGGTTCATACGGCACGGGCCTGAGGCGCTCGAGGCTTGTTTGCAGAATTCAAAGCCCGTTTCGTTAAAAATAGTCCGATTTAAATTATTTTCTGTCCAATTAATCGGGAGAACACCAAGAATCCATTGGCGTCACTTTCATATTGATACGATGAAAAATAAACAAATTCAGATTCTGTAGAATCTGACCGGTAGGCGACCGCGCGTGGGTCAGGCCGCAAAGGCTTTCGCCGGTTAGTCGTTTCCTCGACTAATAATAGAATGACAGCTGATCAACGATAGTCACAACCCACGACTAACGGCTCTTGACTAACCAGCTTCAACTCTGGCGCCTCGACTGAAGTTAACTCAGGTAACTTTTAGTCGAGTAAGGAAAAAGTTGAAGTAACTTTAGTCGAAACGTTATTTCAATCACTTTTTAATCGAATGATGCCCAACTCTGCCACTAACCTACCACTAATAATTTAAATATATACTTTAAGAAACAATTTTATTAATAGAAACTGCTAAAATATACTTTAAATTCGGTAATAGAGGTTTTATTTGTTTGCAAAAAAATATAACAAACAAACTATTTCCATATATTAAAAGAGATTACCCAGAGGCATTTCAGCATATATTTACAAAATACAAAAACTTAATTTTAAGGATTGGTGATGGAGGTAACTTGAAAAAATTGAATTTTTCCAAAATTTTGTAGATATAAGAAAACGATGTACCTTCTGTTTAAACTTCTTTTCCATATATCTCACCGTTCTCGAGATATCCCACGGAAAAGAAAATTCTGCATTTTTTTCAAGGGATGATTTCACCCCCAAAAATTGCATTATGGCACCAACGAAAATAGGGTTGCTTTACGGATGAACTACTCTACTTGCGCACCGAGTTTCATAATTTTCCGAATTTCCGGCTTGCCGAACGTCCCCTGAGAGCGTAACCCCTTAAATCGCATTTTTCTTCGAATCCTGAAGGGCTAGACAAATTCTACGAACAGATTTGAATTCAGCGCGTACAAATCTATAGGAAATGATGTATAACAAGAAAAGCTTCAACCACACATTATAACGGGAAAATGTCGATTTTCTCGGAAAATTTACATTTTCTTCGGTTAAACCTGTTTTTCTCGAAAACGCTAAAAATGGACATAGGTACAATATTTGTGCTCTAAGCCATCTATATTAATAGCCAACTGGCTATGGTATCTTCCGTAGCTAAATCCTGTGTTCAGCAGTCATTGCGAATTGACCATTCCACGGGAACCACTTTTACAATCGCAAGCATTCAAGCATTCCAACCCCTAAAGTCAATTCTTCTATAATTCCTACCCAATTGAAATTATCTTCGCAGCCCTCCACGTTACGCTATCAGTCACTAAACCATACTCCTCAGACGTAACCTTCCCCGCACTCGCGCGGAGCCCAATTTGCTAATGCGAGAATTGAAAAGTTTAGAAAAGCATCCGCCGACCGGTTCCCCCAACAGAAAGTTCCCCCATAATTCCTGCCAATTAAACGCGAGTTCGAAAACGTCGTAACGAGGGCTCCGCGTGGACGGTTTAATCGGTGCGCGGGCCAACTTTGTTTCCCCCGTTCGATCCGCAGCACTCGAAAGAATTGAAGTGGTGCGCGACATGGGATCGAATCTTGCACAAAAGTGTCCATAGAGGTTACACTGCCCGGCAGCATTAATTCGATTCGTTTCTCCACCGCACGCAACATATCGCCGCGTTTCCAACCGACCGACCCCGGATCGATGCAGTCCGTCATCCGCGATCGCAACAGTTTTGACTGCCCCAAGGAGGAGACGCGCGATCGAATATCTGCGGCCAGCACTTTCCCCCAACGAGGCCGCTCGCCTATTTTCCACGCGTTGCCGCATCGATCCCGCTCCTGATTGTCCTCGCTGCGTAAAAAGTTGGCGGTCGGCTGGCGTCCGCCGCTGGCCTCTCAAAGCCTACCCCGTGGAAGCACATTACCGTCAAGGGTTCAACCAGTGTAAACTCCTGGGGTTGCGCGTGCAAATTGAGCACGAGTTGTTTAACACGGTCATAGGACCTCGCCGGGCTCCGCGGCTAAGTCGTGCCCCTTGTTGCGCCGGTGTACACACATAACGTACACGGCACCTCCAACAAGTCCCGTACAAGTCACGTCTGCGGAAATACAATCGTTGGGCTGATTTAATCTTGCGGATTCGGCTAGCTGGCCTGTGTACCGTGGCTACCAAAGATCGTCCCGTGTGCCTTTCCCTTTCGAGCACTGCAGCCTTCCTTGGTTATTAATCACTGGCCTTGCGCCTGTGTTCCAAGCTCTCCGCGTGCGAATGGATTTCGCGCAGCTGTGTGCGGTATTACTTAGGATGTGGCGACTTCAAAACTTGGGTGGGACTGTGTACGTTTCGCAGGGACTGACATTATGATTATGAGAGTTGAGGGGAGCGAATCGGAGGCCTGGTGGTAGTGACTGAAAATTGAGACACTGGGTCAGAGCTTGGCTTGGTTGATCGTTGGGTTTTGGAGTTTTGTTAAGGTTGGGGAGATCTGTGTGAAAAATAGGGGCCCGTTTTGCAGGAGACTTCTGTGGCTCTAATAACACAGTCCAACAAAATGAAACTTTTTTTCTGTTCCGCAATATCCACTGGGTGATTCTTGTAGAGTTTTTCGCCCTGAACACGAATCCGCAAACCGTTTGTCCCCATCACCCTCAGTTTTTGAGAAATTCGATTTTGAAAATAACTGCAAATTTTCAACTTTGAACATCTTTTGTGTCGAAACGGTAATACTTATTCGGCTGCTCGTTGCGTCAAATTATTCTACGAACCCTCCCGAATACAACGATATCAGTTATTATTGCATTATGATCATTTAAATTTGTTTAAACAACGATCAAAGGGAAAATGACACCCGAAATGCACCCTTTTTTGAAGTTATCTTTCAATTTATTTCCAAAACTAAGGGTCTTAGAAAAAATCTGACTACTCCACGCGATGCAGCAGACATTTTCCTCCGGAAAGCATCAACAGAAGTGGTAAGTCACGTTTTGTTTTCAACACAGAAGCGAAATAGTTTGGCAAAACGCGCGGTGCCGACAGTGGTACTCAGGCGCGTTAAGCGATTGTGTTGCGCTGAGCGCCAGCGGACCGCGCGCCGCCGTTGACTACCACTGTCGACACCGCGCGTTTTGCCAAACTCTTTCGCTTCTGTATTTAAAACAAAACGTGACTTACCAGTTTTGTTAATGATTTCCGAAGGAAAAATGTCTGCTGCATCGCGTGGAATGGTCAGATTTTTTCCTAGACCCTTAGTTTTGGAAATAAATTGAAAGATATCTTCAAAAATGGGTGCATTTCGGGTGTCATTTTCCCTTTGATCGTTGTTTAAACATATTGAAATGATCATAATGCAATAATAACTTATATCGTTGTATTCGGGAGGGTTCATAGAATAATTTGACGGAACAAGCAACCGAATAACTATTACCGCTTCGACACAAAAAAATGTTCAAAGTTGAAAATTTGCAGTTTTTTTCAAAATCGATTTTTTCAAAAACTGAGTGTGATAGAGCAATTCTGCTTGCGGATTCGTGTTCAGGGCGAAAAACTCTACAAGAATTGCCCAGCGGATATTGCAGACCAAAAATCGTGTTGGACAGTGTAATAGTATTTTAGGTATATTCAAGGGGTAGAGGAAGCAGTGGTTAAGGAAAGACTGAGAAATATATGAAGTTTGTGGATTTATTAAGATAACAGTCGGGGTGAAAAGGTCGTAGGTTAATTATACAGGTGAGTCTTCTTTTAAATTCTAAGGGATTATTCTAGTACAGCTGAGTAAGTAACTTTGAATTGAAAGATTTAAGGGGTTATACCTAGTCAGGAGGCCGAAAAGAGGCGAATTCTTTTTGAAAAAGCGGAAGCATATATTTTTACACAACTTTTTGCACTTAAAAGAGCAACATTTAAAGAACATTTGGTAATTTTTTTGTAGAAAATATTTACGTTTATAATAAAAATGCAACGATATCCAAGAAGCCTTTTCAAAAAACGGTGAGCAAGAAATCTAAAAAATTACTGCACTCTTTTTTCTGAAATTCTGGGGGCTTATTTTTTATATAAAAATTTACTGAATAACGGAGGGATTTTTTTCCATTTTATATTCCATTGTCATTCAGTAGATTTTTATATAAAAAATAAGCCCCCAAAGTTTCAGAAAGATTGGTAGAGTAGTTTTTGGGATATCTGGCTCACCGTTTTTGAAAAGGCTTCTTGGATGTCGTTGTATTTTTATTATAAACGTAAATATTTTTCTACAAAAAAATTACCAAATGTTCTTTAAATGTTGCTCTTTTAAGTGCAAAAAGTTCTGTAAAAATATATGCTTCCGCTTTTTCAAAAAAAAATCGCCTCTTTTCGGCCTCCTGACTAGGTATAACCCCATAAAATCGAGACATAACACTTTGGTATGAATAACTCCATCAACAGAATATCTTTTTTAATGGTACATTGCCTCCTCTAAATATCGTTTTCGGGTTGTGGCCCGCAGTAATGTCTCTGTATACATCCGTAAATTTTAATTTTATTAGTTCACTAGTTCTATTATTTTCTTATTTTAGTGTTTGCTTATTTTTGCACGGGCTTTTCTTTTTTTCACACTGTTTCTTTGTTAACTGTATTAATTATATAATTCTAAAGTAAAGGATCCTTACCCGTGGAATAAATAATAATAATAAAAATAGAGTTACAACGTGTCTGGCAGTTATTTCTTCCCATTTCATTTCATGGTTAAACGTCTCGCTTATCTTGAATCAGAGGATATTAGATTCTTCCAGATAGTCCGCTGTCTCAGCAATTTCCATTAAGTTATACCGCACCTTTACATTCCTACAGCATATTCGCATCGATATTATCGCGCTTTGTTTTCAGTGGCGTGGAGAAAAGAGACATTATTCTCAATGCTCCCTCCCCGTTGTTTGCAGGAACAACCTCTACGAGCACGCATGATCATCGGGGGTTGACTAGGCGTAAACCAACGGGGGTTGTTCGTGCAAATTGAGCACGTTCGAGCTGCTGAGAACGCAATGCCAGCGCCGCAGAACGTTTCTTCCTTACATTTATCGCTCCCATTTTCGTTTCACAGAGACCACAAGCTACTTTTGCTTCTCGTAATCTCGAAACGTCAGGTTAACAGCCTTGCATTACAATTACACAAGTAGAGACGTGGCTACGAAATATTTATCTAAAATCTTTCCGAAGTCTAATGAAATTTTAAGCAGAGCAGTACAATAATTAGTTACGAATTGATTACGAAAACTAGAACGCGAAATTAATATAGTAATATAAACTCTGTGAAATTATTTATTTACAAGTGTATTAACATTCTTCATTTATTCAGTATTCGTTCATTGCCAACCTTCTAACAAATCTGTCCACTAATATTAATATTCAGAGCCACAAAAAGTTCCTAAAATTTATTAAACTTCTTAACAAATGTCACTTTTTAATGCATTTCGTGCCACGGTGGAAATTCAAAATTTTAAACTGAATTGCGATATTCAATTATAGAAAAATATAAATTGTGTAATTCTCCATTGTTTCAGCTCTTTTTTTATTCCATTTTCGTTTCGACATTGAATTAAGAAAAACCTCCCGCTTCGAATAAATGTTTCTTTAAAATCAGAATTTTCCGATCGAGAACATTTCCCAGCCGTACATCGACTTTTCTCGCGCAGATTTCTCGAACTTGATGAACGACAGAGATTCCCAAGGAACTGTCAAGTGTTCAGGTTCCAGATTCCGTGGTCAGGTAGGTCACGGAACCGGCGAGTTTTCCAGTTTCTCGTGGCCGACAGGTTTTCGAGGACACGAATCACTATGACCGAAACTCCATTAAGAAACGTGCCGAACTAGTTGCCCGTCGACTGTCCCGGAATCTAATGTATTTTAATGGAATTCTTCGGCCCGGTCGTTTCTCTTACGTCGCGACGGCGTCCGCCTTCCCAGGGATGAGCATTAGCGGAAAAGTTAGCCAAAGTACCGCGACCCTGCCGCAGCTGCGGCCGGTTCGCACGCGGTTTTTCCGCCGAAGCAGCGGGTTCACGCTTTTACTTAGCTTAACGTTCGTTAAGGGAGCAGCTGCCGCTCGCGACCGCTGGAAAACGTCCTCGACTCTTCTTTTTCGCACCCCAGTTCTGGTAGAGTTTGCCTCTGAGCTCTCCCTTTCTTCCTATTGTCTCCTGCAACCTACGCCTCGTTCGCCCGACACTTTATCGTTGGCCGTTTGACGAATGGAATTCGCACCTCTGGGAACTAATTAAGTTAAGGGGTAACACCACTCTAGAGGCAGAAAAAAATACCTAAATTTGACAATTTATTTTGGGAGTATGACAAACGGAATAGAATTTCTTTTCAGAGGGTTTATTTAACACATATTGAAGTACGAAGAACAATTTTTTTCTGGTTATTTTCATACAAAATGGCGGCGATAGAGCCCGTCGTCGAAACCACTTCTTTCAAACTGGGAGGACGGATTTCTCGGAGACGATTGCATGGATCGATTTGAAATTTTTACAGTAGCTTCACAACAATATTCTCTTTGGAAGTACGTAGCCGTTTTTTGATTGAATGTAAACTCTTTTTTTTATAAACAATTTAATGCTCATGTTTAGGACAAAAAATCAATTCATTTCTTAAAAAGTGCACCACTTCCACAAAAATTGATTAAAAAAAAAACCCCTACGTACTTCCAAAGCCAATTGTATATAGATTATAATTTTTTTTATTTTTTGTTCCCGGACTCATACATGCCGAGAAATCCGTCCTCCCGTGGCGGTGTTTTCAAAAAAGCTGTTTTCGACGACAGGCTCTGTCGCCGCCATTTTGTATGAAAATGACAATAAAAAAATTGTTTTTCGTACTTCAATATGTGTTAAATAAACCCTCTGAAAAGAAATTCTATTCCGTTTGTCATACTCCCAAAATAAATTGTCAAATTTAGGTATTTTTTTCTGCCTCTAGAGTGGTGTTACCCCTTAAAGGTGTTGGGATTATCAGGAAGTTTTAAGCGGAACTTCAATCTGTTAAGATTGGTTAAATTGTGTATGATTTAATACTCTGATATAAAATAAACTTGTAGCTCTTCCTGCTGTTCATGACTGGTTACACGCATACCGGAAATGAAGAATAAAATTAATGTAACGGAAACATCGAATGTTCTGCTGAAAAGAAAGCGTGTACACTAACGCTGGAACAGCCGAGGCAAATTCAAACAAACCAATAACGTTTAAATTAATGTTAATTAAATTGAATTTAATAGATAAGCTTAAATCAAAAGATTCGACAAATCATAACACAAAACCACACATTTTGTGACAGTTATTGGTTTCGAAGTAGGGTTTAAAAAGGAGGAGTGGTGCTTCAAGGAGGTAGCAGTGTGGAATGCCTGCCACGAAGTTGGTAAAAGTGGTTGCTCTTAATTATCAATGCTGAGAGCATCGAGTGTTTCGAGGATTTGTGACGAAAATATTCTGGACACTGAAATGGCCACTGAAGATCGCTGGAATAATTTTCCTTGTTTGTTGCAGGTATTTTCAAAGGGTTTTTATTGGTGCAGAGTTACTGTATAATTCCCCGTGAAATTCTTGTTAATGAGTGATTGCGTCTTTTTGGGGCGAAAAATAGGAAATTCTTTGTGATTTTTTTGCACAAAAATGGTTCGACAAATTAATTTGAGGTTTGGCAGGGGCTTTTATTGTATCTTCAACTATTGTTCTGAATTTTTGTGTGTTGTAAAATAATTGGTGGTCCTGGCGTTGGCGGAAAGTACTGTAAGGGTAATCCGAAACACAAAAAGGAAAATAAATTATTAATTTATATGAATGTTGCTATCTGTGGTAGTAGCTTTATTGCCGTATCTTTTACCGTTCCTTTTGTATTTAAAGAAGTTTTCCCACTTTTCTTCAAAAGACTGCCATTTTAACATTTTTTATTTTTCTCACAGTACTGTTTTTGTCAACTCCAGGACCATCCGATTATTTTTCAACCCTCTCTCTATATCCGCCACATTATATTTCATTGTCACATAAAAATTCAGAACAATAGTTCAAGATACAATAAAACAGCCTGCCAAACCTCAAATTAATTTGTCGAACCGTTTTTCTACAAAAAAAATCACAAAGAATTGCCTATTTTTCGGCCCAACAAGGCGCAACCCCCCAGCTTTACTTTAAATGAAACGTAACAGTCAGAGTACATTTGGAAAAAATTTATTAGTTCTATTTTAAAACCACGTGCTGTAGTTTCTTTCAAATATTCAGATAACTAAAGAGTCTTACAAAATTAAAATAATTAATTCTGTGCACAGGAAGGATATAGGGTAAAGGCAGGTAATATGGAACATCATCTGATTTCAAAAGCTTGTCAAAAGTAGGGGAATTCTTTTTTTTAATAAAACTGACATAAGGGGACGAAGGAATTAATGCGTAATCATATTTACATAGTCAAATGTAAAAAAATCCAATTGTTTTGCAATTATAGTAAAAAAACTAAAAAGAGTGAAAATCGGCAGTTCGAAAAAATGGGTCCTAATATGGAACACCTAGGAAATTTGTAAAGAAAACCCAAAAATCTTTACTTTTTTTACTAAAAATGAAGATTTATTAAGTAGAAGATACAAATAAATAAATACACATCATTTTTGGAATTTATTCCTGCTTTCTGCGTGTCCTACACGTTGGGCACGTGAATAATACGTCGGAAGCCCCACATTCTTCGTGTGCCCACTGAAAGCAGCGAATACATTGGGTCCTACTTTTCATCGTCATTATTTTTATAATTACCATCGCAAAATAAGCATTCCGCATCATCGTCGTCATCGTCATTATCAACTTCATCTATGTTACTCGGTGTGTTCCATATTACGTACACACATGTTCCGACAAGAAATTAAGAATTATACTAAGAACAAAGTAACTTTATTGGTAAACTATTGTTGAATAATCAAGAACACACATATTTAATGATAAATTATATCAAAATAATACTTTGTAACATACCTTCATTACAATATTTAACTGTTTGATGCACTTTCCAGAAACTTTTACACTCCACGAAAAATATAAACATTTCTCTTTCAATGATAGATGCCCGACTGATGCTCAATTCTCAGTATCATCGTCTATTGTGTCTAGGGATCTAGTATAAACGATTACCTGAAGAGTTCGTTATTTATTTATCGAAATTTTACGAAGTTCCATATTACGTGCTGTTCCATGTTACCTGCCTTTACCCTATCTACTGTGGAAAGAACACACAGTGCAACTAGTTTGTCGAGGAGAACTCAATCAAACTGGATTCATCGCCCCGAATCTGACAAGGGAACATCCTAAGCTTGCAAAATTCAAAAACTGCTGAAACTTCGGGAATATATGAAGCGTATCTTGACAAACAATATACTACACATTCTCCTCCCCGAGTTCACTCTACCCAGATAAAACCAGTCCTCGAAGATTGCTCCGTTTTTCCTTTCCATTTCATTCTTCGCAACGTGGAAACACGAAGCAACTTATTTAGAGCACACATCTGCCAACCAAATTTACCCTAACCCAAAAATTACCGGTCACTCGAATACTCCCAAAAGCCACCGAATGCAACTGCGAATCAGAAAAAAAAATGGCACAAGCTAATATCCAACGTTTCATAATTTCCTGAATTCTCGACTTCACAATGCACCCTTGCCAGGGAAATCCCCGTTGTATCGCCGTCGCGATTAGCGCAGCTGCACGACGTTGTAAAAGGGTTTCAATCGCCGAACTATTCGTCGATGTTCAGGCGGGATGGAAATCCCGGAAACGTAGCGCCGACGTCCACCCCTGTCGGCGAAATTCATCATCGACAAATTTTTCTATATTCGCGTCCGCGCGACTCATCCCGCACCGACGTTCGCGCAGATTAACCCTACACATTACGCCTGCGCCAGCCTCGCGGCCGTCTGGATTTCCCCATCCATCTGGCCACCGGTCTGCATTATTTAACCGACTCCTCGCTAATTAACGAATCATCCCTGTTTAATTTCACTGACGCGTCGTAAACACACGCCACGCTTGCTGCGCACACGGGTCACCGAGCGTTTCCGTTAAATTTTGGCCGCGATTAACTACCCGTTATCAACTATCGTTCCGCGCAAATTGATTCCGATATTTAACGGCACGAGATATCGTCTTTAATTAGAGGGACGGCGGGGGGGGTTGGCTCCACCCGCGATAATCGGTCGATTTCACGAGCTTTATTCGCGCCGGCGAATCGACACAGCACAGTAGTTATTGTCACGCCGCGCAGTGTCCATTACGCTGTTTCAAGGACTCAATGAGTTAATTATTGAGAATTTTGCAACCGCCTCCTGCATTGGCGCTCCGCTCGGGCCGATGGGGTTTCAATGGAGCAAACGCGTGCACGCGTATGTACCCGATGGGGTTCCCATTGATTAACGTCGTCGTGCAAAATTTTGGTCTTCAGGATTTAAATTCGTGGTGCACGAGATGATAGAGTAGATTTTTATTTGTCAAAGGTATTGATATTCGAATTCCGCGACAATTTTTTGAGCACAGTGAAATTGCAAGCTACAGGTTTAATTTTTTTTTAGTTCCAACATTAGTCACGAAGAATCTGGTTGAACCTAAATTTTTGGGGATTTTTCCCCGCACGATTTATTGCTAAAGCGCTAAAAATCAGTACCGCCGCTCTGCGCTTGTTGGCGATAATTTCTTCGCAACTTGAGCACAGTGCGCCGGGGTAATCGCGCGCGAAACCCACGAACGGAGGGGTGTTTACAACATGTGGCGAAACGAGGGGCGTTAACGCGGCGTCATAAGCGATTCGAATTACATCGGTGTATAGACAACGACCACCACAATCAGCGCGCATCAAGCACGTTTACGCGTACTCCTTCTATGCGTGTCCGGCGGTTAACGTGTTCTCCCATTATGAAATATTAGCCTCCCGAACAACAACTGTAATACGATTTACTGTATGAACAAGGTAGTCACGGCTATCTGGCCCCCTTGACCTGGCAAAATAATCGCAAACCCTCGACGATTCTTGCTGCGACAAAATAGTATCGCGTGGGCATTTCAAGATGTAGTTCCAAAAATAATAGTATAATAATGGCGCGCTAGGAAATTAAGCCGGGAATCCACTTGAAAGCTAAAGTAATCTATGCTACTCTATGCTAAGTTTTAAAAAATTAGCTTCAGTGCATCCTCGTGGTACCGTTTCCACCAAAAGCTAAGCTAAGCCGTGCTAGGTTCTTTTTTTATGTTTTATAGCATAGCCAGACATAGCGTTGCTCGGTTTACAGGGGAACACCGCAACTTTCTGGGTTTATTGAGTGACTCAAGACGAGAACAACGGTATGTTTCAGTCCTGTTCCATTGGCCTTTAAAGGTTGCGAAAACTAACCTCAAAGTCAAATAGGCACTCCCGCTTTTTCGCGTATAACTTCTAAAGTACTAGAGACGGAAATACAAATTTCAAACGAAAGTTTAATGGTACAATAAGCGCTGCAAACTGGCGTTGACAAAATGTTGAAAATAGTTTAAAAAAATAAATACTTGACGGAAAAAATTTTTTTTTTCAAAATTTTGTTAACGGAAGTTTGTAGCGCTTATTGCGCCATTAAACTTTTGTTTGATACATTTTTCTCTGTCTCTTGTACTTTAGGAGTTACAGGCGAAAAACTGCGGGTGCCTATTTGACTTTGAGGTTAGTTTTCATAACCTTAAAAGGCGATTGGGCAGGAATGAAACATACCTTGAATCACCCTATAAACCCTCAAAAGTTGCGTTCCCTTGTTATCTCCCAGGCAGATCCCCGGATTAATTTACCGTAATTCAATTATCTGCTAATGAACTGTCATTAAAGAAGTTTTCAAATCGCATCTGCAGTACGACTAAAAATTGAAGAGGTGCAGTACAGATCCAATATATCGTCCCCAAGAGACACTCGAGTCTTCCGGGCAGAATCGGAAATTACTCGCACTGTTCAGGCTACAAATAGATCTCGCGGGTGGCTTATAATATCAGTGGATCTCTGGGCGCAGTTGCAGCACCGCGAGGAGCTGTACTCGCGGTGAAATCGACGACGGCGCGGCGCGAAGGAGAGGTGAACCGATGAGCACACGCGGAGGGACACCCGGCACGGAAACGGGAAACAGTATTTTTCGCGGCAGATCGATACTCCGAGCCGCGCACCTATTCCGACTAAGCGAATATTTAAGAATTCATTATTCCTTCTTGCCGGGTTTACCCGGGGCGAAAGCTAAGCCTCGTCGAGGATCGAAAATCTCGAATAAGGCGAGCCATGCATTATAGATACCCATTCAGAGCAACGGCGGGTAGTTCGTAACTACGTTGGTCGATGGTGCACACACCCCCCGCCTCCGCCTCCTCCATCGAAAAAGCCCAGTTTGGTGTACCCTGACTAGGCGAGCTTGAGTGAAGAGGAAAAGGGTGGCGAAGGAGGAGACCGGGTGGGAGAGAGTATCGAGCAGAAAGAGAAACCGAGAGGAGGATAAGAGAGCAGAGGGTAACTGGATAACCGAGGTTCGAGGAGGAAAATGAACACAGGCGGCCGGGGGTGGCTGGAAAGGGGATGGAAACAGAGAGGCCGAGGAAGAAAATAGCGAGGGCCACGGGCGGAGAGGGTAGGAGTGAATACGAGAAAAGATGGCGAATCAGGGGGTGCGGGAGGGGGGTAGGTGTAGCAAAAGGATGGCGGCTTGGGAGGAACCGGGGATGGGTTCAAATGATTTAGCCCCGCCGTGGGGTTAGATCCGCAATTTCGTTTGAAACATTCATGAGAAATATCCTCCGCCTAGCGCCGCAGCTGCAGCGTTTAAAGAATTACGCCACGCGGCTGCGACCGTTTACTTATCTCGATGGCTTCCTCCTCGGGGCTCCCAGTCTCGGGGAACTGCGGGGAATGTTTCGCCCGCATAACTGTATCTTTCTTCGAAGGGTGGGGGCGGGTTCGCGGAAGGAAAAAAAAGAGGAAGCTGTCGGGGGCCTGGGTGGTAGAGGTGGTCCAGGAGAGAAACAAAAATAAAACAAGCCTGTCCGGATTTCACGGTCTTCTCACGACCGAGAGGAATTCTACGCGCGACTACCCCTCTGTCTACTCCCACCCTCTCTCTCTGTCTCTGTCCCTCTCCGTTCCTCTTTGGTCCCCCGACGAGCCTTAACGAGATTACGGGTCAACGTCAATTTCTTAACCAAGTGGCACGATCTCTCGTTTAATCGCGCTGCTCCTTTTTCCACCCCCAGTTACGAGGAGCCTGTTTACCCCGTGACCCCGTCTCGGGACACCCTGACGATTCGCGAACCGTGTCGTTCTTGGTATTCGAGGAGTCGATGTTCGGTTTAGTCTGCTGGCGGGGACTTGGGGAGGGTGATTTTCTGAATGTGAGGAGGAGAAGCTTCAATGGGACACCTTTGTGTGAAGCATCTTTGGAAAGCAATTAGTTTCTTAATTAATCGAGTAACAAGGGTTCGTGGTGGAGAGTAGGTTAACAGTGGGTTGGATCATCTCAGAGATCCTTAATGTGGAATAAGTTCAGTAGAAAGTAGATGTAGTTAGCGATACACACAAAAGCCAGGAATTAGTCACAAGATGCACAGTCATCTGAGGAAGGTGAACATTGGAACATTCTTTGCTGTACAAATCAAAGTTTGGCAAATCCTCATCTCCCTCGAAATCCTATTTCCAGAATTATTATTCAGTAGAAATCTAGATGCAATCTTCATCCGAAGGTGTGAAAGAAGATACATTGGTGAATTGTAAACGGGTTGAGTAACCACTTTACTAATAATAGTCGGTGTAGCAATGTGGTACCTGATGCAAAGGGCCATTTCATCCTTGACCACCCCCCGAGCATCACTTGAAGCACCTTCCATTCACTTTTTTCATTGGTCAGTTCATGGATCACAGACACTTGTGTAGAGTAATCTCTGACCCACAACAGAACCATGTATATGTTACTGTAAAAGCCCGAATTTCGGTAAATCTTAAGATTTACCAACCAATGTTGGTAAGAATCGAAAATAATGTTTTCCACTGGGGAGTATGGTACACCCTTGGAAAGCTTCTGAGTAGAGGAGTCCAACAAGGATGGTCACAGCTACCGAAAACGTCCCATTCAGAAATTATAGATTAATAAATCTAGACCCGGCATTGACGTACTTTTATCTAACCCGAACCAACTCCCACAGTCGATGCAAAGAAACACTCGGAAAATTATTCTAGGAAAATCCACCCGTTCCGGGGTTTCGGTGGCATCGACCGTCGCAGTTGGTTCGGGGGAGAATTCAACTTTTGAGAGATTTAAGATAAAAAAATGTGTTTCAGAAATGGATGGTCATGCGGAGGTGAACCAGCAACTCGTGGATGGTGAGATATGTTTCTGAAACGTTTTTTTATCTTAAAAGGTGGTTTTCTACTTTAGAGGTTTTTTAATAAATTTTTCTAGAAGAGACACCTTTTTTGCCATTCGAACGTAAATATGTTATTAAAGTACATTTCTTGTACACTGTTGCGTCGACTTTGAGCGTTCGACCGGGTCGGAAATCCGAAAGGAAAAGTGATTTACAATCTACAGAGTGTAGTTTTCGCCTGAGGCGCGGATAATAGAATTGAACAACAATTCTCAAAATGACGGCGGTTCAATCAAAGTAATGCGGGTTTTACCAAATTTTTACCTTCTCAACCCCCGAAAAAAAATAAAAAATATCGCAGGTGAATAGCCATAGCTCAGACGAAAACTACCTATATATTTTTTAACCATGCTTTCCAAGTTTCAAGGCAACTTTTCATTACTTTAGTCTAAATCGTGGCAGAAGTTTATGAAAACATTGTTTTTAGAAAAACGCGTTTTAAGTTCACCTGAGGCGCTTAGATAGCCCGTGCGTACTATTCTTCTGTCAAACCTCTGTTACTCAGCTAATTTCAAGTTTTCGCCAAAAAGTCTTCGGTGGGATATCTCTAGGACTACAAGGATCAAAATAAAAAAAAAAAAAAGATTTTTTGAGCCGTCCAAAGTAGAAAACACCCTTAAATCTCTCAAAAATTGGTGGCACCCCACGTAGGGGCGCTAAATAAATCTAACCCCAACCAGAGGATTTTACCATCGCTGGTTGGTAAATCTTAGGTTTTACCGGCAATTCTTAGGATATACCGTATTCAAGTTTTTACAGTAACATATATATATATCTCAACTACACGATAGTCAACAGACACACACTATTATCAATAATTACTCTAGTCCTAACGAAGCCAGCTGCAATACCAGCGTTGAAACATTCTTCCAAAAGGACACTGCATGTACCAGAAAACCTCGTATTTAGCGAGTTGTACGTTCCCAGTCCTCTGAGTGCAACCAAGGACACCGAAACTGATTGTTTCATTCCGTATGCCGCTAGAGTAATACTAATACCCGAATGCACCCGCGCGTAATTGCTGCCAAATGTTTGCTTTCGTATATTGGAACTTCCTACGGTTTAATGGGGCAGCGATCATTATCGATAGCCCATGCCCTTCTCGAGACCTCGCATCGTTTGCAATGCGAAATTGCGTTCTGCGAGTTCGTCGGTCTAAGCTGCAACAATTACCGAAAAGTGTTTGCTGATATTTTCATTCTCGCGTTGTGGTCGTCGGTTACGGCGGGTCTTTTGTCTCCCTTTCCTTCGTTGCCACGCGTATGTGTGAAATACTTATGAATTTCAGGGGAATTATGTGTCGTAGATTATGTAGATTGAGAAATAATTAGTATGAAATGTATATGTGCTTTAAAAATGGCGCTAAAGTCTGGTAAACATGTTAACGATTTTATGTGGATTTGCCTTAGTATCGGTTTTAAAATGTGACGTAATTCGGTTTCAAAGGTGTGATTCTTGTTTGTTGGATTCATAGTTTCCAGCGGAACCTTTAAAAACAAAATTTGAAACAAAATTTTGCGATTGGTGGCTGAAAAACTACGATTTTTCGAGACAAATTCGTTCTTATTTGTGCGCTACTAAAAACCGGCAACTTTTTAATTTTTTTATCAAAATCTTGAATTTTTATGGACAATATCAGAGGTTCCACGTGGAATGGCACATGTTTTACACATCCTGTCATTTTTTCAAGTCGATCTGAACCTCCGTTCATTCGCAAATACGGCAAAACCGAGAGATAAAAAGATACGAGAAAAATGCGTTTAAAGTTTCTGGGCAAAGGCGACGCTATAAGTTACCGCTTGACCTTTTTAGCTGCCAAATCAACAATTTTGCGAATTTAAGTACAAACCAAACGGCATTTTATTCAGAAAAGGTAGTACTTCCGGAAAATGCAATAAAAATCTATTTTTCGACTACCTAAGTCCCCTTAATTTTCAAAGAATCATCTCCGTCAAAGAAGATAGCTAATGTTTTATTAACTGTTGTATAAAATCCAGTCCACTGCGTGCTTCAACGCTACAACAAAGTAATTGAAAACAATATAACGACGATACAAAGCATTTGCAACATTTTATCCACAACGAAGAATGTCCAACGAATACAGAATGAGAATCTAAAGATCCAAAACCTGTATGAATGTGTCTCTAACATAGAATATAAGCTGTTTAAATGTACCTCGCACTATTCCCCCTTAAATTCGAAACGGCGTTCAACAAACGGTGTCATAGCAAGCAAATCAGCGAACTCCTGTCCACCATGCCGCCTGTGATCTACAGGTTTGCCATGCGGAAACGTAGCAAGGAACCTGCACCCTCGGGGTTGTAACTCGGTTAGGGTCTCTGATTGCACGCCCCACATTGTAGGTTTGCGATACGTCAATCGCCGTTCAGTATGAAGGTATACGTCGCGAGAAACACGCTTGGCCAAGAGAAATGCAAAATTTCATCACTAATACACAACCTTCGGTATTTGGGACTTGCGACTTAATTCTTGTTCCTTATTCAAGACACTTTCTAATAGTAGCAATGCGCGCTAGCGATACTTGTAATCAGTGGCGGATTTATCTGGCGGCCGATGAGCAGTCGCCGCTTGGGGCCCTGCACAGAAGACCCCTTAGGGCCCCATCTTCCAAAAAAATTATGATTTTATCCAAACACTATATATTGTTTTCTGTACTACTGCACTTAACCTGTTTTTAGTAAACTACCTCTTCATTTTCCCGAAAAATGGCCCCTGCTCAGAAGGCCCCACTAGGGCCCCATCTTCAAAAAAACTTATGATTTTATCCAAACACCAAGTATATTATTTTATCTGTACTACTGCTCTTAACCTGTTTTTAGTAAACTACCACTTCATTTTCCTGAAAAATGGCCCTGGCTCAAAAGGACCCACGAGGGCCCCATCTTCCAAAAAATTATGATTATATCCAAACACTATGTATTGTTTTCTGTACTACTACACTTAACCTGTTTTTAGTAAACTACCTCTTCATTTTAACGCAAAATGGCACCTGCTCAGAAGGCCCCAATAAGGCCCGATCTTAAAAAAAAATCAATGATTCTATCCAAACACTATATATTGTTTTCTGTACTACTACACTTAACCTGTTTTTAGTAAACTACCTCTTCATTTTCCTGCAAAATGGCCCTGCCCAGAAGGCCCCAATAGGGCCCCATCTTAAAAAAAAATTATGATTTTATCCAAACCCTATATTTTTTTTCTGTACTACTACACTTAATCGATTTTTAGTAAACTACCTGTTCATTTTTCCGAAAAATGGGCCCCTCAGAATGGTTGCCACCTGGGCCTCTTTCCTTAAATCCACCACTGCTTGTAATATTTCCCGACATCTTCCTCAAAGTTCTACGTTACTCTATCATTCACGGAACTGTCATAGTTCTTTTCCTCGTTGGAAGGTGCACGATAAATGACGGCGAGGTTCCACCGCATCGTCGAAATCGTTTTGCAGTCTGGCCGGCTGGCTTATCTAGATAAAAATCAGTTGGCGGGACTTAATCTTCAACGAACCGTTGGAGAAGGTCATTCGACTGGGGAGAGAAGATACTCGTTTATTCAGCATAGGACTCCGTTGTCGACATGGCGCGACGACAGGGTCCATCGGATTCTGCTGAATAACGATAGCGCAAATTCTGCTCGTAGCTAGGGAGAGGACCTTAAAGTCGGTCTAGTCGTTGGCGTGCCGACCTCGTTCACACGTCCTCTATTCAATTATTGGTCGTTCAGCACTCTCCATTCGTGCGCGCTCGCAGCTGCGCCAGCCCTGCGTGCACCCCTGCTTGGGCAACCCCTGAATTCTTTTCTGGCCGCTGCAGTGATCCGACGAAATCTACCTTGTTATTTCCGTAGTAACCGCGTGAATGGTGAGTGGCAAACGGTGACTACACTTTCACCGGTGAAATGTAATCTCCTGGTTCTGGTATCTTATAATAGTAAAGCGTCCCGTTGGGGTGTATTCGGTGTCCCTTTTAAGGAAACTTTAGATAGATGAGGTATCGGAAACTATACAGTACTGGAAATATTTATTGCATCAGCACCAAATCCACGTGCTATGAAACAATCTTCGTAACTACATGGTTGATGAAGTAATTGGTGCCCAATCTATTTTAACCAAGATCTGGGGCACTGCAGGCCTAGTCAACAATCGCGAGAAGATACTTTCAGGATACTAGTACCAACTAAATGAGGTGGGAACTGGAACTGAATGCACGCTAAATATTTTAGTGATGCAATAAATATTTCTAGTACTGTATCGTAGTGACACACCCAGAGAGGGATCCATGGGACCCCCTAAAGAAAAAGGAAAAAGGAGATTAATGTAACCACGACTGAAGTAATTCAAGAGCTTTGTAAAAAGAAAAGAAAACTGGATTTTATTTATTAAATAAATTTTTATATTCACCTCATGAATTTGATTGAATTTGCATTAGGAATGAGTGCACCACTGCTGTATAGTTGCTTATGTAGGCACTCGATAAATGTTTTAAGAAAAGTTAATATTTTGTAGTGAAACGACTTGGCCTGCAATATGACACCCCGTTCGTGCGTGAAGATCGTTGATTTGTTGAAAGGCCATTTTCAAGAAAACCACATGATTAACTAGAATTTCTATTGTAGGCTGTGTGATCGGTATATTAGATTTTCTTTTTCCTATTCAAAGATATTTCTTAACTCTTCAAAAATGACCGTTGGAAGCATTATAAACGCAACTTAATTGTTGACAGAAAAATTTTATTTACAATTTTCAGTAGACCTACCATTGCTGAATGAAATTCAGGTATCACGCTGTATATAGATACCTCTGATTTTTATTAGACAGTGTTCAGATTCAGAAATGTAAATTCTCCAAAGCGAACGCTTTCGAGGAATTTAAAATTCGTGTTGCGCAAACTCAATCATATTTAAAAGTGAAATGACAGGAATCTGAACTTAGTTCATTTAGACCCCAAGTCTCACATATAATGACACTCTCTTAGGAAACGTCGAATAAATTTCCCTCTGAAAATAATGTATGTCGTGAATCGTAACTTTCTGGGTCTCTCACCAACGTACAATTCTTAGGTCATCCCACTGCTGGCTGTAGACTTTCACAATCGATGAGAGGTGTATTTTATTCAAGTGGAAAGTCTGCTCGCTTTACCACAGAAACAGTTACGTGTGTTAAAAGAAATTAAACAATTGACTTGATTGGTAAACTCTACTTTACATCTATTAGTTGATATACTACTGAGAACCTATCAGAAGCATTACCGATGTACAGAAGTGTTACCGATGTAACTCGATTCTAATCCACCCCAAATCGAGCCCAAATTGTGTGTCCCGGAACTGCTTAATGGGACCCTAATTCATTGACTAGAAACCTAAATCAGATTTAACTTAATTGCGCTACCTGACCTAGCACAATATATCCAAACTACCTGATCTGTTTAACCCGGAATTAACCTACTTATCCCATCTAGTCAAATCCAGTTACTGTCTAAGTTGCTTGATCTGGGCCTAATCTACCTAATACATCTGGCTATTCTATAGTCCTAACCTGCTTTCCTAAACCAGTCATACAGCCTAAAGTCAGATGGAATTAAAAGTTGATTTCATTAAGTGTAGTTTCTTATCACAAGTATTATCTGCTTGTTATTTTTTTTGTATCGTCAAAAAAGTGCCATTTTCTCACATCTCACAAATCTTCTTCCACTTACATTGCTTTTTACAAAGTAAGTCAGCTGCCATACAAAATGCTTCAAAGTATGTAAAAATTTCCAACTCGTCAAACTCTAATCGAAATTAGATTGGACATCAATTTATCTATATTCCCCACTTAACGTTTAAGTGTCAACATCTCTGTCAAGTAACAGAACTAACATTAATTAATCGGTCAAGTAAGTTGAAAGTAGTCACTGCCATGCGACGCATTCCTTCCCCGAGGAGACAACGTGCACGGATGTGGTTAAGCTGTCCTGAGTGTATGGATCACTCTGTATATAACACATTCGGCCAGCGCAATAAAACGGCAGCACCGCATTAAACTTTATTGCGGAAAGGGGTTGTTGTTCGCGCTTCGGCACCGCCGCCAACGAAAAAGGCTGTTATAACTTTATCACTGGCCGCCGTGACCCGCGCTACGGGAGGAAGTCCGCGAGCATTTCCGGTCCGAGAATGTTTTACACTTAACTCTGATGCCCCATTGTCCGGTTTAATTAGAGCAGCCGCGATACATCGTGGCGAAGTGGCGCAACCGCGCCGCATCTGATCGCCCTGTCACTTGACATCCTTAAGAAGAACGATTTTCGCAATCGTTACTGCTCGCATAATTAGAGCAGGGAATTAGTCGTGGATTGTTAATTAAATGGCCCGAAGCAGACATCGCTCGAATTCATCGAGAGAACGCACAGTGGATCGTTCGAGCGCGAATAATTGTATCCGTAAGTACCTCGATCGAGCGACGTTTCTGTCGTTATAGGGAAATTCGGGGATGACGTATTATAATATGGTTTCATTGAAGACTTTGACAAAAGAGTGCGACCGAATGTGAAGCTCTTGCGGTTGGAAAATTTGCTACGTGATTAGTGGAGTGTTAGGGGTGGTACTTTGAATTGGGTAGAACTTTAGTTTCAGTGGATAATGTTTGAGGCTTGGTTTTGTTGAAATTTACAGTTGAAAGCTTTAGAAAGCCATTAACGCATAAACTTTCTTGCATAAACGCAACGTTGAATTTTAATTTCTTTTCATTAGGGCAAATGCAATGAAAATTCTGGAGTTTTTGTGTGTGTGTGTGTTATATGTATTATTTAATTTATATTTTATGTTTTAAACAACTTTGTATTTACCTACAGAATAGTGAATGTTGTTCCCACTGGAATTTGGGCACTGATTATATTCGAAGCAATGTGAGGGTGATATTTCCGTCATTCCACCCCCATGCCAATGATGAAGCATGATTTCGTTTTTTCTATTTTTTAACCCTCCGTGGTCAGACCTTCTTATAATCACAAATTAGTCACTTACCGCTTACTGCACCACGGCGTCATTTTTGAGTTACCATTTTCGTATTTTTGAATCTTTTAACTTTTCAGTGATAATTGTACATTCGTAATGCTCTAATAGTCCTTTTCTAGAAATGTCAATTTGGATATGTTGACATTTGTATTTGAAAAAATAATTTTGGACAAAAGCGATTTTTGTTGTTAAAATTCACCAAATTTTTAAATTTTATTATTAAGGTCTAAAAATTTACAGAAATATTCGAAGACATATCCTGGGGTGCGATACACCCCGTGTGACCACGAAGGGTTAATTCCATTTGCTCTTTCCACTTTCAACCGCTTCCAACTGAAGTGGCATTACATTATAATGTTCTTACGCAAGTATGAAAGCGAAGGGAAATATTAGAAAAGCAAAATTCCATCGGAAGAATGTATTACTCGGAAAAGAAGCTTTCCGTCCTGCTTCATACTTTGAAAACGCTACGACGTCAAAAGACAACTTTGCTTAATTAGTCCCTACAACCGAAGATCGATCGTAATCGGATATTCCCCTGCAGCTTGTCATCAAATTGATTGCGCGAAATGTCGCGGAACATTTCCAACCCTTCAAGTAGCCGAGACTTATTAAAACGAATGAAAGCGTTCCTCGAAACTGCTGTTCGTTATAACTGCCAAGCAAACGCGCACGCAGCTAACAAGCTTGTATTTCCCGCATTTGTAGATGTTAACGCAGCGCCACTTTATGACTGTTTTACGCCATTAGCTTTTAAGCACATACGCGTTATGCTACAACGCTGCGGTGCTCGCCTAAACGTTACGCAATTACAAATGGCGCGTGCACTTGAGGGTGCACTTTGCTCCGTGCGAAAATCCTGTTTTCTTTACGTCTGGCGATACCTTCCTGCTGCTTAAAACAGTTCAAAAAGCCACTGCTCCCTAGCGGAACAACCACGGGCGTAGCTTACTTGGATATGTTGTAATAAACAAGTTATGTTGAATAATTTTCGAATGTTATAAACATATAGAAGGCCCCAATGTTTTTTAATTCAATGCGAGGGATTTTTATAAAATTCAAATTCCATATAGTCCACGTGAAATTGGGGGCGATATAAGTCATCATTTCGCTGATAAAAAATACAGGCCCTCAAAGTTTGCAATTCTTGCCTATACCTATCCGCGAAAGCAGGTTCTATAAATGAACCTTCATCCGCGAAATTACCAGTCAGTAGATAGCCAGAATTCTTAAAAAACTTAGGCTCCCAGAAGTCGAAGAGTTCTTCAAGCACTCTCAATTATTCAGAGAATCCAGGCGCAATTAGGTTCCCAATGCTCGCAGGTCTTAGAAACGCTTAGGCCCCTGTCCCTTAATTACTCAGTTACTTTCCAAGCCGCTTGATATTCACCTGTTATCGCCTGTTGCTCGACGCGCTCAATATTTTAAGATCAACCCGGTTCCCAAGTATCCTTGATGCTTCCTTCAGCCCTGGTGGTGGCGTCCCGCCGTGCAATATTCAGGTGTGCGATCACCAGAGCCACACCTTAGCCTTGGCACAGTGTGAACTCACTGTATTCCCTTCAGAAACTGCCAGCACGCATGCTTCCACGTATTCTTAACAAGACAGCGGAAAAGGTAGACGCCACAGAGAGCTGCTGCTGCCCATCAAAACGCGGCATCAGCGTCGCTGAACCCAGCAACATAATCAAACGCGAGCTGGATAATTGCCTAAGGCTGACCACTTTGAGTTGCCAACTTTCTTATCCCCCCGGACGCGGGGCTGGGGTAGGAAAGCAGCGGGATTATAAGGTCTGAAGCCGTCGTCTTGCCTCGTGACCATTAACTAATTGCATTCTACTAATTACTCGCAAATCCTTGCGTTCCCGCCTCCCCGACTGTGTATACGCCGAGTACACGATCGTAAATACCACCACTTTGAAAGTGCCTCGGGCACTCCTCGCCTCCCCCGTCCCGCGGCTACCCCTTTCTCGATCTGTCAGCAGCGCAAATAAAGACCTCGGGACGGTTATCCTGCGGCGACGGCGGATAGTGAGAACGATCGGGTGCATGTGCGCGGCGATTTGCGACCTCCACTGGCTCCCTCTCGTCGGAATAACCACGGCGACCTTGGGATTCAATCTCCAACGGGCGGACCGAAGTAACGTCGCACGACCGGCTAATAAGATCAGCGTGTCCCGCGCGCGTATCACTGTTCGAGGGACAATTAAACGTCCCCGGAACGGGGCTGTTATGACAGCGGCAGAGGCACAGGGATCCCTGTTAAGCTGAGATCTCCGTC
Source organism: Andrena fulva (assembly GCA_946251845.1). NCBI lineage: Eukaryota > Metazoa > Arthropoda > Insecta > Hymenoptera > Andrenidae > Andrena > Andrena fulva. The sequence continues at coordinate 48,950,065 of OX276329.1, read as the reverse complement.
CCATTCCGGCCTCCATTCATTACCTCTCGCCCCCTCGTCCCCCGGTCCTCCGTTGCCAGCTCTTTTCAACCCCTTCGAACCACCCATTCTTTCTCCGCCTGAAATCCAAACTCTGAATCCAAACTCCCCTGGAGCGCCCCTCGCCCCGGCCAGCCAGCCAGCCAGCTTGTAAAGAGGGCGAGCTGGAACGTGACCTTTCGCTGGTGTGGCGAATGCGAAATAAAATGCATTGGGAATTACGTATATCCCCGTGTGTTCGTCGAAGTGAAATATTTCCTATCGAGAAGCATTCCGGAGGTAACGGCATTCGGTCAGGCGCGCGCCGGGTTTACTCGTGGGAGCGAAAGTTTCGCTAAAACGTTTCCGCTGATAAATCTTGTTTACAGATGGGCAGGCCCAGGTGATGCGTGCAACTCGGTCTCGTCAAAACTTAAAGTACGCGGAACTTTGGAAATTCACGCGGGACCGCCGCTACGTGCCACCTCCGTCTGACGCCAATAATTGTCAAAAACGCCGTCACCTCGCGGCGGGGTTAGCCGCGCTGGGGGATTACAACAGACGTCGGGCCGCGGCGTGCCGTTTAGACAATTCAACTCGCGGCAATTATTCTAATGGGCGCGAGAGAACGTTCTCTTACCCCCGGAGTAGTTACTATTTAAATTAGTCAATCGTTTGGCGACTGATTAGGTGACGACGAAACAGTCATCATTGTTGTAATGCAGTTGGGAACTACTCTTTCGTGGTTTTATTCTGTGAGCCTCTTAGGGGAGTAGCGTTTTTTAATGTCGTTGATGAAGAAGTGTATCTACGTCAGCGAGGTTTAAAAAAAAACTACGCAATTTTTACCGATAAGCATTATCCACACGTATTTACTAACATTTCAGTAAGTTGTAAAAAAATTTCGGTCGTGTATAATAATCATTAATGGAGATAGGGGTTTTTCTTCAAAAGCTGTTCTTCATGACGGTGCGCACGATATCTGAACTTCTAGTGGGCCGATCCGACCCATCTTTTTCGTACATCTTCAAAAAACATATAATTCTAGCCGGTAGCAGAATCAAGGCGCAAAAGTTTTTTTTCAGAAGTTTAAGGTCGCTTAAAGACGAAAAAGAGCACGGAAAAGATGAGTTTAAATTCCAAAGTCCCGCCATTTTGTGGATTTTTAAATTTTTTTCATAAATCTGCTACCGACTATAGCCGCACTCTTACTTATTAAGAATCCTTTTGGTTTTTTCGTTTTGGATCAGCGGGACGGCCGGAATCTTGTGGCACACGAGATAACTTTTTTTGCACACGCTTTATGACATGACCCATATCTCCATTAATTATTATTATAATATGGCTGAAAATTTTTTCACAACTAAGTGAAATGTTAATGAATACGTGTGGATGATGCTCTTCGGGGGAAACTGTGTAGTTTTTTTTGTGCATCGTCCCTAAAGAAAGGCAAAAAATTGGCCTTCTGGAGGAGAATACCTCCTTAAGGGGTTGCGCCACTCTGAGACAGAGTTGGGCAAAGCTAATATCTAGATAACATCTAGTTAAAAGGTCCTTACGGTTAGTCGTTAGTCAAAGGGTGACTAAAGATGATTTAGCTTAGCTTCAGTCATGACGCCAGAGCTGAAGCCGGTTATTCAAGGATCTTTAGCTCTTGGGTTGTGACTAACGTGGTTTCAGCTTTCATTCAATTTTTAGTCGAGGAAACGACTAACCGGCGAAAGCCTTTGCAGCCTGACCCGCGCGCGGTCGCCTACCGGTCAGATTCTACAGAATCTGAATTTGTTTATTTTTCACCGTATCAATATGAAAATGACGCCAATGGATTCTTGGTGTTCTCCCGATTAATTGGACAGAAAATAATTTAAATCGGACTATTTTTAACGAAACGGGCTTTGAATTCTGCAAACAAATTTCTCACGTAATATCCTTAATTATGGTCCGAATTATATCATTTTTGGGCCCATTTTCATAACAGTTTGCCAACGTTTGTTTTTTTTGTTAATTAACCCACCATAATAATTGTAGGCAAAAGCATCAGAAAGAAGCTGGCCCCTTGACTAAAGCTAACTCAGGTAAGTTTTAGTCGACTAAGGAAAAAGGTGAAGTAGCTTTAGTCGAAACGTTATTTCAATCACTTTTTAGTCGAATGATGCCCAACTCTGCTGTGAGACCCTGAAAACGGCACGAAATTAGGCAATTTTTTATTATAGTACTATGAGGTTGAAAATTATTTTTAAACTTCTTATGTTTAGGGCATGTATTAATGAATATATAGTATAAATATTGTTCAGAAATATTAAAAAATGGAAGAGTTATGTGTGTTCCCGTGAAGCTCCACCGCGCGAGCGGTGCACAGTGACAAAAATGAAATTTTGGAATTTGACAAAATTAATATGAATGTCAGTAGAACTATTTCCATTTTCGTGGTCAAAACCTCAAAACCCTTTTTTAATATATAAAATTCGGCACCTTTGCGTTATGATATATGAGAAACTGAATTATCCGAAAAACAGTACATAAATTACGTACGATAAAGTTTTTGTATTATTTACATTTATACACTCAAAGCTATGAAATTATTAACACATAGGGTAGATGTCCCAATTACTGCCACCTTAAGATTATAACCGAGCTTCATTTAATCATTTCGCGTGTTGTGTAACCTAAAAATTGTTTCAGTTTGAAACATAGTATTATTTAACATCTCTTTCATTAAAAAAAAATAGTTTTATGAATTAAATATGAAGAATTTATTAATAATTAATTAATATTCGCGAGCGATCCTAGTGTACCTATAACTGTCACCTCAAAAATCATCTTGTCCTAGGTACATATGAGTACATATATTTTTTTATTTTAATGTAAACCAAAATCTCCATTTAATAATAACTATTTTTTGTACATTTCTTTTTATACGTTACGTTTTTATTACATATAATAAATCAAGTGCCAGTAATTGGGACACTGGCAGTAATTGGGACATCTACCCTAGCAGTAAAATTGGCAGCATTTGATGCTCATATTATTTCTTCAATTCACATTTGTATTTATTTTGTCTGGTAAAAAATGTTGTCAGGTAAAAGATGAATATTAATTTCCATCGTGCTCTCATTTGTACAATGAATTTTTTATATATCGTAGATATTTTGTGTCCAAATAAGAATGTTATTTTTCATTTCAGTCATTTCAGAAGTTTGCAAATCTAAGGGTTTATTCCATCACTCGAATATTAATCCCGTTTTCACTTCTACCACACTCATTATTAGTACTAAGAAAATATTATTTAAAAAAAGTGCAGCTCACTGCCTTGGCCAAAATAAGTTACATAAATTCGAGAGTGGTGCCATAAATATTCCCAGCACTGTAAGTGTTCTAATGAAGAAGTACGTTCGAGGCGGTACTCACTGGTGGCCCCCACGAGAGTCAACTCGTCAAAAAGCGTTATTTTACCATTTTTTAGAATTCATTACTCAGTGACGTCTCGTTTTCCATGTCCTAGCGGAATTTTCTTCTGTATAATGTATAGAAAAGCAGGGGACAGAGGGGCACCCGACACTCGTTACATTTACAAATTCTACCCTCGTTAGATGCAGAGCTTTTTGCATGGAAAAAGTGCAGTTGGTTGGTGCAGACGTACAGTAAAATTTTCAGTTTCAAGTCGAATATGAGACGTACATAAATTTAAATTATGTATTCTGAAACACAAGCTGTATTCAAGACGGTGATATATCTGTTGTATCAGTATCCGCTGCATTAAATACCTGTGTCTAAGGGTTGCCACTCGATCAAATAGATTAACTACATCAATCCTGTTCACTACTCAGCATGAAGCAGAAAGCCCTACTATTTAACGCGTAGAGGTTTGACTTCTGGATTATCCACAAATTCAAGGCAACTAAGGACTCCGTTTAAGGACTCCATCATCTTATCCACATATTATTTAAAATTTATACAACTCACAGGATAATAATTATCGCTTGCACTTCCCGGCATGGAATTCTTCTATTTTAAAAATAAATCCTTCAATAAATTCCATTCGAAGCTGAATATAAAAATACAGGAACCCTCGTAGATTTTATAAATTCTACACCAGTTCGTACCACACACGCTGCTTTGTGCGACAAACGACGAGATATTCTCTGCCAACGGAACCTCGCTCTCCTGCGCGTGATGCATGCCGTCGAAGCTGCGTGCGGGAATTTCCAGGGAGTAATAACGAAGAGCTTTCAAATTGCTTCCCGTGGAACGCCGCGACTGTAATTTTATCATGTAATAGTCGTGAAAAGACACACTGAATAATTTTAGTGGCCACCAGAGTATTCCGCAGTTCCTTTACGAGCGTTCTTCCAACGGGCGAATGAACGAGTGGCCACTCATAAGTTGAACGTAAACGACCCGGCTGCTGAAAATATCGATCCTACTTGCAGCGAGTAATCGTCTATTCCCCGGATGACACTTTTTAGGAAAAAAAGATGGAAGAGATCCGACGTGCGGGTACCCATCCACTTCCGCTAAATTCGCATAACGAAGGCGCGTGGCCCGTTTGTCAGGGCGGTCCGATCGGAGGGAAACGCAACCGAGCTTCATTATCCGCTAAAAATTTATAACACCGTCCCGCTTAGCCCGGCCACGCGTGCGCGATTTCCTTGCCTTTTGCAGCTTCCTCTGATTTATGTACACGAGCGGACGAATTGTCGGTAACCACTCGCAGCGAAACGAGATATTTCCCGCACTCGGCGAGAGAACAAACACGGAGTTTTTAATGATCGAACTGAATGAACGATAACAGCTCTCGCGCGGAGATTGAAATTTGTTAATAACGCGGCGAAAGCGTGTTTGCGAATTCACCGAAACGCGAACCGAAGGCGCTACTGATAAACGCTGGGCGTGGCTATTTGGAACTGGTGCAATTTAATTCGCAGCAACAAAAAAAAAACACGGGGTATTTTAAGCCCCGCGGAAGATATCTAATGGAAACTCAATTTACAGCCAACTGTCGCGAACAATTTCCTGGATAATTCGCTAGCCGCGTCGCTCGATAAATCACAACTATTTCCACGTCAGTGGGCTTGCCCGGAATTGAATAAAAAAAACTCGGTATGTACTTCCAATATGGCGGCGTTAAAAAGCATAATTTAATTTAAAACAATTTCGATCTTCCAAATAATACTTCGACTCGTTCCATTTACTGATGAACACTCCGAACACGTAGTTCAGTAGAATGTTGCACCGCGAGATCTAGGGGAGACCGGGGCTGGTTGGCCCCAGGGGTAGGTTGACTAATTGTTAATAACTTTTCACTAACGTGTGCTCTACTGCGGAGCGATTTTCTGTAGAAACAAGTCACTTCTACTATGTCATTCATTTGTTTCCGATACCACCATTACACGCAGTTATATTTCGGGCCTCGTTCTTCGAGATTACATGTAGTAGTCTACTTTGTCTTGACAATTCACAACGTTTTAGAGATTTTTTTTTTTTTAATTTTCGCGCGCTGAGTCCGACCTCCCTGAACTTGCGCGCTCTCCTTTATAATGCATCAAGCAACGTGATTGTCGATTTCTTAACAAAAAAATTCGAATCAGGTTCTTCGTATGGCTCTATAAACTCTATGAGATCGGCAATATCACTGGTATCAAAAAGTAACCTGTCAAATGACATAACGCTAAACAGGTTCTTAAAAGGAGTATTTAAATTGAGACCACAGGAACCAAAATACCCAAATACTTGGGACCCTGAAATGGTACTAGCATTCATCGAGAACTTACCAGATTCAATAAACTTGCAAGAAATTACCGAAAAGACGGTCATGTTATTAGCATTGGCTACGGCTCACGTTCAGGGTTAGAAATAAAGATTCCGGATATAATAAAGACCTCTAAGCCGGGTGCACTGCAACCTAATTTAGTGTTGCCGTATTGTCGAGAAAGGCCCAAACTCTGCGTTGCCACTGCTGTTTCAAAATATTTAGAAATAACGCAGGATCTTCGCAATAATTGCAAACAATTATTCATCTCAACAAAGAAACCCTTTAAAGCCGTGGGTGCACAAACAATTAGTCGTTGGATAAAACAAATTTTATCAAAATCAGATATTGATACTTCAATATTTACGGCACATAGTACTCGCCATGCAGCAGTATCTACGGCATATCGAAAAGGTATAGATCTGAAAGTTATTAAAGGCACCGCGGGCTGGTCAGAGAAATCTAGGGTATTCGCAAGATTTTATAATAGACCACTTGAGAGATCTAATACTGAATTTGCGGTGGCAATATTAAGCAATCCTTTGTAATCGTTGTTTTCTAATAATAAAAAAAAAATAAAAAAACACAAAGATCTTAGCTCTTAACATCTACATGTAATCTCGAAGAACGAGGCCCGAAATATAATTGACAATCAAACGAACTTACCTGTACGTGAAGTTCGATTGTAATTATATGAGGACCTCGTTCGAGATGAATACACCCCACCCAGAGATAAGGTACTTACATCCAAAAATTCCCGTAATCATCTCATCACTTATAGAAAAAGGATCTTTGATACCACCCAGCTCTAAAAAATGAAAGGAGAGCGCGCAAGTTCAGGGAGGTCGGACTCAGCGCGCGATAATTTAAAAAAAAAAAAATCTCTAAAACGTTGTGAATTGTCAAGACAAAGTAGATTGATTTGACGTCACGGCGTCATCACGCGCATGCTCAGACGCCATCTTGCGCACTCCGATCAGAGCGCCACCTCGACCGAGTTTGGTTTGCGATACATTCTCATTACAATCGAACTTCACGTACAGGTAAGTTCGTTTGATTGTCAATTGTTTGGCAGTTACCAGCGTTTATCGAAAAATTGGCTATGTAAGTAAATATGTTTTCTTAAAGATTTTATGTTTCCGCGCTCTATAGGGGAGACCGGGGCAAATCGGCCACTTCTTTTTCATTGATAAATTTAACTAAACAATTTTAATTTTTTAATTATGTGAATTATACTACCCGAAAGAGTAATCCCTATAGTACATAATTGCTACAACAAATTTTCATTAATCCCCTTTTCTAAAGTCATTCCAGAGAATTTGTAATATAGTGTAAATTCGCCGTTTCGAAAAATGCTGGGGTAAATCGGCCACTCCTTCGGGGCAAAACGGCCACCTTTTATTTGGGCTGGATTTTCATTAATTTTTAGTCATAAATGAAAATGATTCGTTTATTTCACAATTACAAATTGCAATAGAGTAAAAAAATTATCTGAAAAGTTGAGAAGTTCACGTTTTTAGCGCATGCATACTGCGGTTTAAATTTTGTTGCATTATTCAGTCATCTTCGGATTCCGAGGGCAGTTGCTTCTTTTGGCTCCTGCGTTTACGCAACGTACGTCCAGTTGAACACCCTGTCTTTGTCAAAGGCTGAGATTCCACATTGGTGGTCGTATCAGCTTTTCTTGGACGACCTCTTTTCTTTGGAGCCGAATTCATAGTAGCAGATGCTTTTCCCAATCCTCTCACCTGTGGAGTAGTTTGTGCTATTTTTTTTTTGTGTTTCGACGCAGCTTGCTCCGTCGCCAATTGTTTCATTTCTGGTGAATCCGTTACAATTGCAGTTTTTCGACGTTTTCGCCCTCTGCGCGTTTGCTTTCTTGGTCCCGCTTTTGGCAAAGGTCGTATACTTTCAAGCGTGGAGTTTAAAACCTCGAGGTTTTCGGGTTCAGTGGATGTTCTACTGCGTATGCTCTCATCGTTCGAAACTGCAGAAATGTCGCTGCATAGATGCATATTTTTACCACAAAAGTTAATAAAACTACTTATGAACTATGGTCTGGCATCATCAATGAGTGGCCGATTTGCCCCGGTCTCCCCTATAGTTACAGTAGAATTAATGCGAAGGGACTATTTTAAAGTTTGTTTATTAAACGACCTACTGAGACTGCGTTTTTGATTTTACATAAATAATTGAAGGTTATATAGAGTATTGAAGTCAAAATGATCGTTCGGGGCTGGTTGACTAATAACGTTCGGGGTTACATGACTAAGCTGGTCAACCAACCCCAGTGATGGTTTAAATTGTTATTTATTATTAATTAAAACCGACTTCAAAAAAATAAAGTTGCACTAAAAAGAAAAAAATCTATTTTTTCCCTTATTTAATCTACGACTCTCATCTTTTTCAAGCCGGCGCCAGATTTACACAGTGCAAATGATGAGGCACCGACTTAAAAAATATGAGAGTCGTAGATTAAATAAGGGAAAAAATTATTTTTTATTTTTTAGCGCAACTTTATTTTTTTGAAGTCGGTTTTAATTTTTTTTTAAATTTTGTTTATTTTTAACTTTTTAGTTTTATATATATTGACACAACATGCTGAGGAGATATGCGCGTACGTACATAAAATAATAATAATTAGGTGACAATAGTCTTTATTATTAACCACAACGGGCAAAATATTGGGCCAATGTTGATGCAGTGTAGGATGGGACCACCGGCGCATCGCCCCCTTTCGAATAAAAAAAAGGTCATCAAAATCGGTCCATATGCTGAGGAGTTATGCGAGGACAAACATATAAATTATTATTATTAACCATACCTGGCAAAATATTGAGCCAATATTGATTCCGCGTAGAATGGGACCAACGGGGCATCGCCCTCTTTCGAATAAAAAAAAGATCCTCAAAATCGGTCCATATGCTGAGGAGTTATGAGGGGACAAACATATAAATTATTATTAACTATAACTGGTAAAATATTGGACCAATATTGATTCCGCGTAGAATGGGACCAACGGGGCACCATCCTCTTTCGAATAAAAGAAAGATCGTCAAAATCGGTCCATATGCTGAGGAGTTATGCGAGGACAAACATATAAATTATTATTATTAACCATAACTGGCAAAATATTGAGCCAATATTGATTCCGCGTAGAATGGGACCAACGGGGCATCGCCCTCTTTCGAATAAAAAAAAGATCCTCAAAATCGGTCCATATGCTGAGGAGTTATGAGGGGACAAACATATAAATTATTATTAACTATAACTGGTAAAATATTGGACCAATATTGATTCCGCGTAGAATGGGACCAACGGGGCACCATCCTCTTTCGAATAAAAGAAAGATCGTCAAAATCGGTCCATATGCTGAGGAGTTATGAGGGGACAAACATAAAAAAAAAAACATACATACGGGTCGAATACATAACCTCCTCCTTTTTGAAGTCGGTTAAAAAGTAATAAATATTTTATAATGAAACAACTCTCGTGACATTGTGCTATTTTATTACCATTCAGATAAGTTGCTAACAACATTTTCTTCACTGATTGCACCTATAGTCAACCTACCCCCATACTGTTAGTCTACCAACCCCGACCACGGGGCTGGTTGACCAGCATGTAAGGTGTTAGAAAAACATTAAAATGCCTTAATTGCTATCACATTTAGTCAACTTTAATAATTTAATCAGATAGCCAAATGTATGCCCTATCAAATATACTAACCGGTTTAATGATATTTCGTCCACATAATTTATTAAAAATCAAGAACTGAAAAACTGGCCTACCAGCCCCGGTCTCCCCTACCCTTTGTCTTCCGAGCACCATCCCCTAGCAAAGTTTCTAGCGCCACGCTGATATTAACACCCCGTGCCTCGGGTCCTCCCGAGGCGCGTCCGACGTGTCCATCAGCTCCACCTGGCGAGACGCGAATAATCCTCGTTTGGAAATCAGCGTGTCAGGGACTTTCGGCGAGATAATGACCCGCTACGAAGTATCAAGGAGGGTGTCGTTTCCCGGCGAGGCGGGGTAAGAAAAATGTAACAAGGGAAAGAAGAACGAATCACCGTCGGCGTCGCAACAAGCAGCGTCCGTCCCGCGATTTGCATTTTCAGCGTTTCGCTCGCGCAGACAAATAACGACTTCATTACGGCCCTCGTCGGCTATAAAATGACATATTTGATTTGCGCCGCGGCTCCCGTCGTCGTCGCCATTTATTAAGGCGAACGCTGCACCCCCCTTCGCCACCCCCACGACTCGTTCTATTCCCTTAATGAGAGGGACGACTCTTTTGTGATCGCTGATCTATCCGCGAATCGAGAGACATCTTGCGCATTAACCAGCTGCGAACGTTAATCCCTCGCTCGACTCTCTGCAACCTATGGGGTGTAATTTTCATCGGCTGGTGGGGAAGGGAGGCCCCTGAGCCATTTGACGACTCAGACGTCGCGCGAATTAGCGCGACTGAAAATCGTGGCCACGGTCGCTTTCCAGCACCAGGCGGTTCGGATGGAAATTAATTAATGGAGAATGTAGGGAGATCCTTGGCGGGGTTGAAAACGGACTGGTGTGATTTTGTATGGCATTGTTTCCCGTGCAACGATTTTTATGTTTCGTTGGGGGTGTGTAAATTTGCAGTGGCGGTTATGTTTGGAAAGGGGGAGGGATGAATTTGAGGGCAGGGTAAGTTTTGGCATCTTTTTTTGAAAAAGGTATAGGTGGAAATTGTACCGAATTTGTTTTTATTTAAATGTATATTCTGCCCTCTTTAGTTAAAATGTCCTATCTAGCATTTTGAAACAACCGAGAAAACTGAAGTTTTATCATTTACTTTGTACCGTCCTTATTTTCCTTTATTCAAATTAAAACATGTTGTCATTATTTCGTAACAGCCTAATATATTTTTTTGTCATAGGTGTACCGGTAGGTAATGTATTATTAACGTACCAATTAATTAATTGTTTCAGATAGGATATTTTAACCATTTGGAAAGAAGTTAGGTTAAATACATTAGACTGATTATAAATCTTTACGAAGCACTTAGAGTTTTCTAACATTACTTAAAAGGTAAAAGACGTATGCTACTTCAAATATTTCAACATATCTCAAAAAGTGAAAAAATGCTAGATAGGACAGTTTAACCAAGGAGGGCAGTATTTATTCAGGCATTTCGGGATTTTGGTTGAGAATTAATAATAATTGAAGGAGTTATTGCTGCTGGTAGAGGAAATAGTGTGTTCTGGTGAATTCCGTCCAGTCGAACGGTGCATCAGAAGACGAAAGCTTGATTGGATTTTAAAAATAGATGAAAGGTAGAGGTTCTTGACATTCTGTGATTTCACTGCCCAACAAAATTTAACGTTTTGTCTGTTCTGTAACATTCAATAGCCGTTTCTTATAGATTTCCGAATCCGCGAGCCGTTTATCGGCATCACCCTCGGTTTTCGAGAAATTCGATTTTGAAAAAAAATGCAAATTTTCAACTTTGAACGTCTTACGTGTTCGAACAGTTCTATTCAGATTATTCTATGAACCCTCGCGAACACAACGATATAAGTTATTATTGAATTATAAACATTTAAATATGTTTAAACAACGCGCTTTTTGTAATTATCCAAAATTAAGATTAAAATTTAAGAAACGTGTTCTAAAATATCTAAAATATCTCGTGCGAAAAGGAACATAAATATGTTTAGAACACGTGGATTGTCGTCCAATACTGGTACACTGAGAGAGGTGCTACGTACTTTAGATAAGATTCACTCGAAAATTGATTTTAGAGATAGAACTGATTTTCAGTTAAGTGCGCACGTCCTCGAAGGATCTTCAATATCGATTTCCTCGGAATTGGTGTCTCGTATGAACAAATTTTCCACCCATTCTTTCTCACTACCGAGTATGCACACCTTCCAGAACCGAAAACTATTTTCCATATTTGCCAGGTGTATATATACATAAAAAATTCATTTTTCATATTTCAAAGTATTCGTGCACATGGAAATTGATTGAAAGCTATCTTATAACGAAGAAATATTGCACATGCTACGAAGGGAACATCAGACTTAAATTAAAAATTTTTATTTTCAGAACGAAAGCCCAACACACCTTGGATGCATTCAGTCTTCTATGATACAGGCAAGTACGAGAGCCTGCCCGCGATGCAGTAGATTGTGGCGTTGCAGGTCAGACGTTGGCCTTTCACTCTCCTGAATATTTTCTGCGCAGCCCCTCCCGCCGGCGGGTCTCCACGCATTTTCGTTTGATACATCATGCTTCCCATATAATTTTGATAAATTCCAGTTTATTCATAAAAATCCACAAAGCATACAGCACAAGAAAGCTGTTTCACGTTCTCCATGGCGAATCGATCACTGTTTGCAGTGGATGTCTGGGATTTCAACGAACCTAAAATATAAAGCAGCCCGCGTCAGATTAGGGGAGGTTTAAGTCACCCTTTCGCTGCTTCCGCATTTGTTTAAAAAAGTAAAATCCACGAAACTTCAAAATTTTTGCGCGTCGTCGCAAAAATGGGGTCTTATAAATAAATTTTTATCTCACAAAGCTGGTTCCTCTTTCATTTTAATAAAAAAAAAAAAATTTAGTAACCAACCTGAAAAAAATTACTTTCGTCTAAACTCCTTGTGGAAACAAAGAAGCATCTCCTGCGAAGCGAAAACGCACGGAGGACAGATGTATGACTTATCTCCATTGTCTTTAACAATTTCTCTCTCCCGCTTGCTTAAACTCCGCTGCAAACACTATCGCTTGAAACTTTTATCAAGTCGCGCGTCAAGTAAATTTCCTGTAAAAACGTGTTGCGGGGGCGGGTGTTTCGCGGGTATCAGGAGCTCATCAAAGCATCGGGCACTCCGCTAAATTACTTCACGCTGCTCGTCGAAGTTTTAAAAACTTTCGATACCCGCGCTCATCGCAACAGATCACAAAACCCACGAAACGCGAAAAAGCAGGCCGAGCGAACAGTGGAATAAATATTCCACTGTGTTTTGCATGAAATTACGGGGGTTGTTTGTGCGTCGTACACCGGCCGGTGTGTAACAAAATATGACGCGATAAATATTTACGGGAGCGGCTTTAAAAAATTTACGACTTCTTTCAGAATTTCCAGCCGTGCCTGTAACGAAGTGCCTCTTTTTTTTTATCGGACCTCCGTACCCGAGCGACTTGAGCAAATCGATCGATGGATTTAGGACAGTGACTTGAATTTTTTAAGAGCACGCCTCCCACTCGATCCATTTTCCGAATATATTTCCCCGCCCCGGCCCGTATCTTCCCGCGGCCGTGGCGATTCTCTTGATTCCCACCCCTCCGCCACCCTGCCGCCCTCCTCCATTACCGCTGCTCCCAATCTCTCTCACGCCATGGCCCGCCGACAGGGCGTACTTTTATCATTTCGCCGCTGTTGAAAGAAAAGTAATAACTCGCCTAGCTCCTCGACGCTTTAAGAGATTTTCCTTCTAATTGGCAACATGAAAATTCGTTTCCTCGTTAATGACGAGCACTTCACCGTTGCCATTATCTTCTTCGCACGCGCGCGACGAAGAGGACGACGGCGCGCCCTCTCACTCCGCCCCTTCAGCGTAATCTGTTCCACGAAGTTTAAGTTCGAGCTGCGCGAACGTTGATACGTGTCCTAACGAACGTGGAATCCCGTTCTCCCGGATCGATGCAATATTTCGCGAGCGAAAGTCTGCCGCGCAGATTTCGCAGTCTATTTCAAAGGAGCGAACTGTTTAGAGGAGAACTCTCCGGAGTGGAGCGACGAGTGAATGGCGAGATGAAATCGATAGTTGCCTTGTTATTCCTCTTCGTTTTCCTGTTTACCTTCAGTCGTGGTATATGGTTTTGCAGATAGTGTTTCGCATGGGTTTATTTAAATTATGGATGCTGGTGTAGCGTGCGTGTGGATATGGTATTTGTGCAGTGGGGTATTATAAATGTGGAGGACACCCCTGCGCGGCTTCGAATCGAATGATAAATGGAGCAACTTGCGATTCTCTACCAAATCGAACAATCTGATGACAGGAGATCTACTAAAATTGAGCATTCTTTGTGAATTTTTTTCTATGAGAAAATGAAAAGCTAGAAAGATGGGGTTGGTTGCAAATGAAAGATCACTGCTTGAAGGTGTTAAAAGAATTTTTATTAAAACAATAGCACCCTCCATCCCTTCGCTATAGTTGCTCAAAGTTGGTTCAAAATTTATAATTTGTAATATATTTGGAATAAATTTTAATGTCTTGATTTGTTTTTATATTTCAAATAAGTACAGAAGGCGGAATTTATGGCGCCGCAATTCTGCTCACTCCGCGGGGGACTAACTTTGAGCGACTATAGCGAAGGGATGGAGGGTGCTCTTTTTTAATAAATATTATTTTAATACTTTCAAACAGTGATCTTTCATTTGCAACAAATCCCATATTTCTAGCTTTTCATTTTCATATAGAAAAAAATTCATAAAAAATGCTTAATTTTCGGGAAAGAAAGTACTATGCCCCCGTAAGGGGTTGGCCACCCTGAGACGCTCGAAGCGGCAAATTAGCCGAATTTTTTTTATACTCTGAGGTTGAAAATTATTTCTATGCTTTTTATGTTTAGGACATGTACTAATGAATATACTGTATAGATATTGTACAGAAATATTAAAAAATAGCTGAGGTATGTGTTGTCACCCCGAACCACTTTTTTCAAATTGGCCAGCAGCATGAATTGAACAATTTTTATTTGATTCTCCTGAAATTTTAATAGTATCTTCTATAATAGATTGTCGACAGAAGTACAGGCGGCTTTAACGATTCATTAAAAGCTTTTCTTGCTACAGGAAATTTTAGATACCATTTAGGCTTAAAATTTTCGGCTAAAACTGATACTCTCTTCAAATGTCCACCAGTTTCACAAAATCAATAGTTTGACAAATCGCAATAAAAACTAATGAAAATTTTCGATTTTTTATCCTACGTCAAAGTATGATATTTTTTTATATACCTTAAGGCATGTAGAATAAAGCTGTTAAAAAAGATTTTCCATTTATTTTCTAATTTCGCCCCAAAAAAATTCTGAAACTTACACATAATATTACAATTTTCAATAATAGAAAAACAGTAGCTGGCTTATATTCTTCACAGTTTCGGCTTCCTTCACACCCGCTCCGCATTCGACTTGAATAAAAGCTTCGCTCTCAACAAATATCCTATGCCACCAGTGTTCCACGTGGCACGAAACGATTTAATAGCACGGATCATATCCAGCGCAATAGAATTTCAAGAAATCCACAAAGAAGAAAAGAAGCACGTTGAAAAGGGGAGGCAGCGACGGAAAAAAGCCGCGAGCGAGCGGTAACTCAAGCAGCGCGGCGCGTGAAGCGCGACGTTAGCAACGACGAAACAATGGAACGCTCCCCGAAACAACGATTCCGCTGGAGGAAGAAAAAAATAAAATTAAATCGTCTGGTTGATTTTCCCATGCTTTACACGTACCCGCCACGGCCAGCCGCGCACACGAGCGCGCCGTGGGGGCTGCGCTCGGCAATCCGCGGCTACCGTTAACCGGAAGCCGTCGCGGGCGACGTCGCTGTTGCCAGGTATTTTTTTTCACCCCGCCTACTTTCGTCCAAACCAGCCTGGAATTCCGCCTTGATTCGCCACGCAGCCCCGGCGAAATGGAATACGTGATGAGCGTTCTGCTCGAGCCGCGCCGGCCGGCGTCGATTATCGGAAATCGATGGCATTGCGTAAATGACGGGCAAAGCGGCGTGAGTGTACAATGTAGAAAAAAAGCTGAGACCCTCGGTGGTTCGCGTGGACCGGGCTGGAGAGGGCAGGAAGATGGTCGGAGGAAGAGAATGAAAGAAAGGACGGAGGGGAGTAGCGGAGCTAAGGGAGAAGTGAAGGATGCTGGCCGATTGTGGTCCTTCTGCTGAAGAAGTTTCTTAAGTGCAACTGTATAGGGAGGCCCAGGGCTGCGGGTGCAAATTTGAATGGTCGATGGAAATCGCGGAAAGGAACAAAGGAGCCATGAAAAGCACTCCAGGTTTCAGTTTGCGAGATAATGACTCCTTGTATACTTAAACTCTGGGCCCAAGCTTGGTGGTAGTCAGATAGCATACGTAGCAGGTGTTTGAGATACTTCATCTATTTATCCTCCCGCTTCCGGAGGCTTCAGGTAAATGGCTGCTTAGGCTTCAAACGTAGAATCGATCTCGCAAGACACTATCGCTTCCCATGAAGAATCACCCCGCCCTGGAGGCACTGACGCTAGCCGGGACTCGTTAAAGTACCACGTCTCCCCGGGACATCTATTAACCAGTTTGGTGCGCCCCTACGAGTTCGAGGCGCCCGGCGAGGGGATCCACTTTGGTTAAAACCGATAGAACAGAAAGTGGCGGAGGGGCGAGGGTTTGGTCGGCGCGAGAACGGAGGTGGCTGCCGAGCTCGACGTCAGCCGATATACATCTTCGGGATCCGATAAGACAGAATAGATATGTTTCACGGCGTCTTACCTCTTTACCCGCATTAAATCGAATGCCAGGGTATTCTCATGCATGCCAATTCCCACCCTTCGCCCGGCTGCCTGCCCGCCTGGCTGGTTGCCTGCCTTTCTACGTAGCCTCCCCCGTGCCTCCGCCCTCTATCTCGGCCCGCCGTGATTTATGCGTTAACGTAAATATTGTTGCCGGCGAGATTCGAGCGGCCGTGTTAGCCCGGTGTACGCGATCAGCGCAGACGCCGTTACCACTTGTTCCCGGTGCCGCAGGACAGCTGCACCAACCTGGAGCCAAACAGCGTTCCCCCCCCCAAAAAAGGCAATTCTATTCGAAATTGGGAATGCTTGATGATCTGTCGGGAATCGAGCAAACACCCCGATATTTCCCATGGTCTTCTTTGGCTGAGGTATTGCTACGAATGAAGCTTGCTACCAGTGCACGCCACTCGAATGATATTCCAGCGACAGGATCTAATCTCCTTTATGCCTCATTTGCTACCGCTAATCTGTTATTTGCTCGAACGTTTAATTATGAAACTCTGACGGGGCCGTGGATCAGCATGCGCTGGTCTGATTGTTGTTTGGGAGTAGTTTCGACTGCGACTCCGATTAAAATAAGGTTCACGTAAGGTTAGACAGTGGTAGGTATATTTCCATCTACCGTAATAATCTTTGCGAAGATTTTGAAATGGCGGTGGCATTTTCTTCGATTCTTCGTCATCCAGATACCGTAAACTGGGGGAACATTGGCATGTTTTTGGAACATTTTGCTATATAATATAAAGATTAACATTTTTACATTTGCTTTATGTATCTTATCATAACATTGGATCTTTTGTGGATGCACTACAAGTGTCAAAATGCATAAAATTTTTGTCCTTATCCTTCTTTAATACATGTTAAATACCTGCCAGTGTTACCCCGTCACCGGGTCACTTTATTTTTAATTTTTTATTTTTTAATTTCTTTAATTAACATTTTTAAATTGTGTTTAGGTACCCTATTATACCATTACGTCGTTTGTGATTGTGCTACATGTGTTAAAATGTATAAATTTTTTTTCCTTTTCCTTGTTAACCCGGCGTTAGTCAGATGGGGTCTCACAGACCCCAGATTTAAAATTGAGTAAAACTTTTTAACAACGCGTGGCAGTGTTATTTAGTTTGTTCCTTAAAATAAGCTATTTAGGAAGTATATTTCTGTTGAAAATTAAAGATATTTAATTAGTTAAGTATTTTTTGGAAATAAAAATTTAATTAAAGATATGGATTTCTATAATACACTAAATCAATTGCCGGGTCTGTGTGACCCCAGCTTACTACTCTTCTTTACATTTCCCCACGTTACCAACGCCGCACAGTGGGAGAAAATGACACAGTCGGCGTCAAAAATCGATTCCCACGCCAAATCGAAATGAAAATCAACAAAACTTGGTATACTGGGGTATTAGGTATCGCTGATCACGATCCCGTTGCGGGTTTTTTTAAAAAGAAGATGGCGGAGCCAATATAGCCGCCCAAACTCGGCCAAAACTAGTAAAATAGGGATCATACGAACGAAAAACGTTGTTTATTCAAATCCTACAGCTATAACTTTATATTTTATGACTCTAGAAAGTTGCATTATACTGTATAAAATGCTATACTAATGAATAGTTGTTAAAAAATGGTTGTTAACAATAGAAAAACCAACATTATTTACTAATTTTATCATTTCCGCGGCAAATACTGCAAATACGTGATTAATTTAACCATTGAATATCTATCGGAGACGAAAATAAAGATTATTGACATAAAAAAATGTTAGTAGAATTGTATATTAATAATTTGTTTAAACAATTTTTTAACAAAGGGACTGAAATCCATTTCATACAATCAAATTGATCATATTTTGTTGTAACATTAATAGAAACAATTGATTGTTATTAAACAATTTGTTAACATAATAGATTTCAGTAATATACAACAAGATAAGTGCAATTTGGAAGGTACATTGTTTTTATGACGTAGGTACCCACTACGTAAGGATTCTTGGAAATTTCATCCCCAAGCGGGTGAAAAGGGGTAAAATTTATTTTCTCGGACTCCTTAATATCTCTTAGATCCGATTAGATATCACCTTGGTTTTCACTTACAATGGTTGCCCACACACATATCTAAAACACAATTTCAGGATTTTGCCCTAATCAACTCCTAAGGGGGTGAAAAGGGGTATAATTTGTTTTCGCGGATCCCTCAAAAGCTCTTCGGTCCGATTCCATATCGATACTTGGTTTAAACCTAGCAACACAAATGACTAAAAACCAATTTCAAATTTTTACCCTACTCAACCCTTAAAGAGTTAACGCTGAATATGGTGTACTAAGTAAGTGTGCATTGAATTGGGGCGTCTTAAGTTTTGAATAGTAAGTGTGAACGAACACATACCTACACATATCAATATCCGTTATACGGAGGTTACTTCATCGAAATTACATAAAAAATTGCTACAAAAAGCAGATATAAAAGTAGTTCCTTTTAATTATTCTACCGTAGCGAAGCACGCGTATTTTTCTAGACATAAATAAAACCCCTAAATCCAGTATTTGAACTTTTTAAACTTTTTTTATATTTTTCAGTTTTATAATTTTTTCCGTGTTTTTTTTATAATTTTTTGTTTACTTAAAGTTTATTGCATAAAATAATATTTATATTGACTCATGGTCTTTTATAACTAAAATTCATCGGCTGATTTTTCGTCATCCGACTCTCGTTCATTATCATTTGTAGAAATTAATAAGTTTTTAACTTGTTCACACAAGCCTTTAATTTTGTTTTGTTTATGGACCCTCAAACCACTTATTATTGGGTCTGATGAAACCAACATAAAGTGCATTATGTCTTCATTACAAACAAAACGTGAAAACAGTCTACTGAAATGTAATCTTGCCTGCTTAAAATTTTTATAATTTGCATCTTGAGCTTCCTCCGACAACCAACGAATCGGTAAGCCAAAAGCCTTGAGAGATTTTGAATCCGCGAAAACACATTTCACCTTCTTAGTGGTTGGTTAGGGCAAAATCCTGAAATTGATTTTTAGGCATTTGTGTAGGCAACCTTTGTAAGTAAAAACCAAGGTGATATTTAACCGACCCTAAGAGATATTAAGGAGTCCGAGAAAATAGATTTTACCCCTTTTCACCCCTTTGGGGATGGAATTTCCAGAAAACCTTACTCAGTGGGTGTCTACGTCATGAAAATGATGTACCTTCGAAGTGTCACTTATCGTTATTAAATATTACTGAAATCTACTATGTAAACAAATTGTTTAATAACAATCAATTGTTTCTATTAATGTTACAACAAAATATGATCAATTTGATTGTATGAAATGGATTTCAGTCACTTTGTTAAACAATTGTTTAAACAAATTATTAATAAACAATTCTACTAACATTTTTTTATGTCAGTAATCTTTATTTTCGTCTCCGATAGATATTCAATGGTTAGATTAATCACGTATTTGCAGTATTTGCCGCGGAAATGATAAAATTAGTAAATAATGTTGGTTTTTCTATTGTTAACAACCATTTTTTAACAACTATTCATTAGTATAGCATTCTATACAGTATAATGCAACTTTCTAGAGCCATAAAATATAAAGTTATAGCTGTAGGATTTGAATAAACAACGTTTTTCGTTCGTATGATCCCTATTTTACTAGTTTTGGCCGAGTTTGGGCGGCTATATTGGCTCCGCCATCTTCTTTTTCAAAAAAACCCGCAACGGGATCGTGATCAGCGGTACCTAATACCCCAGTATACCAAGTTTCGTTGATTTTCATTTCGATTTGGCGTGGGAATCGATTTTTGACGCCGACTGTGTCATTTCCTCCCACTGTGCGCCGGGTTAATAGATGTTAAGTAGATGCCAATGTTACCCCGTACTGCCAATGTTCCCTCAGTTTACGGTATTCTGATAACATTTTTTATCAAGCACTAGAATTTCCCAAACCCTGTCAAACTTATCCCAACTATTCGACGTTTGAAACGCCGCTTCTTACGAGAAAGATTCGCACTTAAAAATCCCTCTTCACAGTTTTTACACCCATCAATCTGAACACCCGGTTCGCTCCATTTAACAGTTTCACAATTCGACCTCAGACACGCGAAACTCCCACCTATAAATACGCCTCGTCCGCCTTTCACAGCCAACACAGCCTCCCCCGATAACTAAAATATCACCCTTCCAGCGGGCCACGGTTCAGCCCGTGGATCTTGCGACCCGTCATGGACGAAAATTCAGGCGATCCGTTGCTCGTCGCGGTCGGACAAACGCGCCGCTAAATACAAGGTGCGCCACGTTTTTATTGCAGCTAGGCTGGCAGGGGCGAAGGGGGTTGAAAGCGACGGAGAACGCGAGCGGGGCAAGGGGCGGAGGAGAGAGACAGAGAGAGAGAGAGGAATCAATCGAGTCGCTCTGCAGGCATCGACGGAGCGTCGAGAGTAATGGTTTTCTCATTCGAGGAATTTAAGTCACGTAGAAAAAGTATTTGAACGGGCGCGAATTAGCATTCCGTAGGGTGTCCGGCCGGGGCGGTCGTTTCGACGGCACGAAGACAATAGAAAAATCAGTTGGCGCAAATCGATTGGCAAATAATGTCCGTAGTCGGACTTTTACGGGGACGAATTAACCGAGCCAGTGGGCAGACGGGCGCTGCCACTTCGCTCAAGGATTCCCCAAGCGGCTGGGAATTTTTATCCCAAATACGCGTGGCCCTCGCCTCTCCGTCCCGGTGCTCCCGAGCGGATCCTGGTCTCGGGCGGTCGTAAGTCCCGCGACACGTAGCGCCGCTCCTCGAATCGAGCCACGTCGTTCGCCAGATCTTCGCGTAGACTCGAGCGTGGCGATAAACTCGGGCGAAATTAACCGGCGCCATCAAATTGTACTTTGCAGAGAACTCCTCATTGGATTCGGGACTTTAAACGTCCGACCGGCACGAATTACGGGGCTCCTGGGTCTTTAACTTCAAAGTAATTCGTTTTCTATCGCGGCGCCTCCCAACACCCTGCCGACCCTGCGGCACTCTTTCTCTCCCTGTTTTTTTTTTTTTCGGTTGGGGTATTAGGTTAATTTAAAGCCCCAACGCAGTCCCATCGACGCGTGACACCTGGCTGAGGGCCATCGACTTGGGCACTGAATTTCAGCCGACCACTGGCGACACGATCGATGATATCTGTTGGCCTGCGACGTGCCAACGATTAAGGGTGCGAGCCCCCGTGTGCGTTTCCGTCGACGTGCTTAATTCGATCGGCTGCGGCGAGGGGATCTTTGAAATTTTAATAGGCGCTCGGGGCGGGGGGTTGAAGTTTACTAATTTACTTCTGGTTCTTTAATAGCGATTAGCGTGGCGTAAACTCGCGAAAAAGCCCGGTTCCGGGGAATTGCACGGCGGGAGGGAGGGGGGGGGGGGGGGGGGGGTTGCGTGTCAATTTCACGAAATTATGCACGTGTGCAGCGTTGCATCCCCAGGCGGCGCGGCCGCCGTCGGCTATGCAACGGGCTCGCGGTAGGGTGTATGTAAAATTCAAGGAACCGTGTGAAAAAAAGTTTATTATCAGTCTCGAGCCCTGGCGCAGGGAGCAGCATCTACCTGCAGCGGTAGAAAATCGCTGTAAAGGGAGGGACTAGAGTTTTCATTTAACATTAGAGTGGTTCCTGGGACCTGGAGCACGCGAACTTTGGCGCAGAGGTAGTTGAAGTCTTGGACCTAGAGCGACTACTGGAACTACGCGGCTCAAGTATCTGAACATTTCAACTGGACTTCTAAATACTGGTGTGGAACTTGATAGAAAGCAATTTGAGCTGTGCTGCAACGAAATAATTGCGATTTGGGGTTGAAGCTACTCTGAACACTGAACGTGACGACTAACCTCTGATTTCCACTTGGATTCTTGTAAATTCTAATAGCTAGACCTTTCGCTTTTGATAGCCAGTCTTTGAATTACATATTTTATGCTTGTGCTTGGTTTCGTGTTGCTGTTGGCTGGCGTAGTAATTAAATTTGATTGTTGAGGTTCAATAATGAATTTAGACCTGGAGGGTTGACATTCTCATTTCCGGAAAATGTCACAATGCAGATAACGCTACCCTTCTTGACTTAAGGGGGTATTCTACTGTAGAACGCGGCTTTTTATACTATTTGGTGTACTTTTATACAGCAGCTATACAATTTTTTTCGTCAAAAATTTCGTTCATATATTTATCCGTTCTATTGGACGGAAATAATTAAAAATTATAGCAGTGCAAGGGTTTAAACTAGGGCTGGGACAATTCGAACAATTTAATATTCATTTTATAAGTATTCCAATGCTACGAATAAACTTCGAATATTTGAGTATTCGAATGTTATTATTCGAATATTTAAGTATTCGAATATTATTCGAATACTGATGTATTCAATAACATCAGTAATACATCAGTATTCGAATAGTAATCGAATACTGAAATATTCGAATAGTAATCGAATACTGAAATATTCGAATAGTAATCGAATACTGAAATATTCGAATAGTAATCGAATACTGAAATATTCGAATAGTATTCGAATAGTATTCGAATAGTATTTGAATAGTATTTGGATACTTGGATATTCGAATAGCATTCGAATAGTATTCGAATAGTATTTTGATACTTGGATATTCGAATAGTATTTGGATAGTATTCGAATAGTATTTGGATACTTGGATATTCGAATTATATTCGCCAAATAACTGAGCAACTGAAATATTCGAATATTCGAATACCGAAAAATTCAACAAATAGCCCCAGCTTTACTTAGAACGAAGTCGCTAAAAAAATCTTCCCATGACTGCCGTGATTCCAGCTATTCTGTTCATCTGAAATAAAAAAAAACAGAATAATTCTTAATTAGGACGTATCAAACGCTGGCAGTACCAGAAATTTGAATTATTTCTATCAAATAAAATTTGTAAACACTACTGAAGCATGGATAAATATATGAACCTGACCCGCTTTATAAAAAAATTACAAAAATTGTGTAAAAAGCGCGTTTTACAGTAGAATATCCCCTAAACTACTCCCTGACTCGCATGTTCTACAATTCTATATCGATGACAGCGATCTTCGCAGAATCACACAATAGAAAAAACACACAAAACCTTTAATAAAACCGCTTTCAAACATATTCAGAAATTCAATTGCACGACGAACACTCACAATGTGCAAATTACCTAATTGATCAATTTATCTGACAGATTCCGCTGGCAACTAATAAATTCCGTTTCATCCAGTTAAACGTAGCTCCTTTAAATCACGCTTGCACGTGTGACAACACACGTATGACCCTCGAAACGATTAAAAAGGGGTGCTTTTCAAAGGGAGCGCACGCTGAAGAGGTGTTCTCCGCGCCACGTGTTGCGTACATGGAAACGTGGCTGTAGGCCTCTGTTTATGCAGAGGGTTAAAGGGAGCGTGCAGACACCTTCACTTTAGATGTCTTTAAAAAGAACACAGGCAACCGCGTTTCAATGAGCGTTCAAGTGTTGCTCTCGCCGAGATCGCGCTAATGGATCTTGTTCACTGACATCGTGAAGCAGATTCTCGCGAGTCAGCCACGAAAAGGTCATCCGTTTGAATGTAGCATTCTAGGCATGGAATTTGCGACGAATGATTTTGTGATATAATAATTTAATCTTCCCATTGGGAACTGCTGCGATTGTCACGCAGATGTGCGCTGACATCGTCGAACTGTTGTACCAGAGTTTTAGACCGCCAATGGATATGACGGGTTATCATTTCGAATGCTTACAGTAGATTTACCACTGTCGCCGCGCGTTCAGTCGAAATCTGTTTGATCTGTCAACATATTAGGTTCAAAATAATATTGTATCCCTTCTTTGCTCTGTAAATACCACAGCCATAGGTGTATGACGCATGTCGATAGAGAATTTAGACAACGTTCGACAATATTTCTGGTAGATCGCGAACGAAGTTATTTATCGTCGCGAAGGGTGTCAAAATTCTGCAATAGATCTTTTTTAAAAACATTTTACTTCACGTTTTCCGAATTTTGCCGTGGAGAATTTCGCCCTCTCGTTGGGGGTATATACTTCGTATTCTGTGTGATGACGTTGCGCTCCATTTGTAAAAATTATTTCGGGGGAAAGTTAATTAGTTTTATCCTGTACTTTTCTCTTTCTCGTAAATAAAGGTTTCCGCGAAGATAGCGTGCAAATTGGAAATAAGTAAATACCCTTTGTGCACTTTTCAGTGTGATCGGTTAGAAAATACCTACATAAACATTTGAGAGATTGTAGAGAAAAAAGTTAATTTATACTCATTTAATTTGCATTGATACTAGGGCTCGGAGTATTCGAATAATTTAATATTCAAATATTTTACAAGTATCCGAATGCTATGAATAAACTTCGAATATTTCAGTATCCGAATATTTCAGTATTCGAATATTTCAGGATTCGAATATTTCAGTATCTGAATATTTCAGTATCCGAATATTTCAGTATTCGAATATTTCAGTATTCGAATATTTCAGTATTCGAATATTTCAGTATTCAAATAGTTCAGTATTCGAATATTTCAGTATCCGAATATTTCAGTATCCGAATATTTCAGTATTCGAATATTTCAGTATCCGAATATTTCAGTATTCGAATATTTCAGTATTCGAATATTTCAGTATTCGAATATTTCAGTATCCGAATATTTCAGTACCCGAATATTTCAGTATTCGAATATTTCAGTATCCGAATATTTCAGTATTCGAATATTTCAGTATTCGAATATTTCAGTATTCGAATATTTCAGTATCCGAATATTTCAGTACCCGAATATTTCAGTATTCGAATATTTCAGTATTCGAATAGTTCAGTATTCGAATATTTCAGTATCCGAATATTTCAGTATCCGAATATTTCAGTATTCGAATATTTCAGGATTCGAATATTTCAGTATCTGAATATTTCAGTATCCGAATATTTCAGTATTCGAATATTTCAGTATTCAAATAGTTCAGTATTCGAATATTTCAGTATCCGAATATTTCAGTATTCGAATATTTCAGTATCCGAATATTTCAGTATCCGAATATTTCAGTATTCGAATATTTCAGTATTCGACTATTTCAGTATCCGAATATTTCAGTACCCGAATATTTCAGTATTCGAATATTTCAGTATTCGAATAGTTCAGTATTCGAATATTTCAGTATCCGATTATTTCAGTATCCGAATATTTCAGTTTTCGAATATTTCAGTATTCGAATATTTCAGTATTCGAATATTTCAGTATTCGAATATTTCAGTGTTCGAATATTTCAGCATTCGAATATTTCAGTATTCGAATATTTCAGCATTCGAATATGTCAGTATTCTAATATTTCAGTATTCGAATATTTCAGTATTCGAATATTTCAGTATTCGAATATTTCAGTATTCGAATATTTCAGTATTCGAATACTATTCCAATATTTCAGTATTCGAATACTGATGTGTACTTAAATATTCGAATAGTATTTGGATACTTGGATATTCGAATTATATTCGCCAAATAATTGAACATCTGAAGTATTCGAATATTCGAATACCGAAAAATTCGACAAATAGTCCCAGCCCTAATTGATACCTGACCATTAATAGAGACCGCATTGTTTGCATTAACTTCCTGCAGGGATTGCAGACTCTAGTTTTCAGAGGTTATACAAAGCTCGAAAATGGTTTGTGCCGCGCTTTTGTTTACCGCATTGCGCGTTGTCATTCCGCGCGCACTTCACTGCCTTTATACTCCATTCATTTTACGATCCTTGATTCGACCGTTCAATGGTTTGTTTATAGTATTTTCATTGTCTTTCTGGCGGAACGAAAGTATCGAGAATTGAAATTTACCCTGCAGGGACGTGAAATAGTCAATGAATCGTGGGAAACATCAATAACAAATACCAGCGAGCAAAAGCAGTAAAGAAACAAAAAGCATTTGCAACGAGAATTTCATTACTAACGAGGGACACGTGTCTCACTACCACAAAACTTATAACCTCTGTTATAATTTATGGATATTAAAATCCTCCCATTAAAATAAATATGATCATTCTAGAATATCAATGTTTCTTCTCGTTACTCGAACTGTAATATCTGGCAACAGAGTAATAAAAACAAGCATATAATAAAAATTCCATATTAATGTTAAGAAAATTAAATAATTAATACTGATAGGAAAGAAACAGCAAACACGATGAAAAAGATTATATTTTTAGTCTACACTTTAGAAACATCCCTACGAAAACACTTTTTTTTAGGAAGAGTGTGCCATTTATGTGGCCATATTAATTAGGATATGGAATCGGAATGAAGGACCATAAAAATCCCTGAATTCTAATTTAACTTTTGCCTTAGTCACGAGGTACTGCCGTTAAATAATTGTTCATCGTGTTAACACCTAATTGCTCGATCATCCAGATGACCGATTACTCAAACACTTGGGTCAACCGATTAGCTCGCATGATCAAGATTCTGGTGCATTAATGTTGCCTTTTCGAAGCTTCGCATTGCATTGGTGAATTTTTACCCGCAGTGTCGCCGGGAGCGGAAATCTCCCCCCGCATTCCACGTATCGCCGCTTGTTGTGCGTCTTCAACACAGCCCATCGATTATCGCCGCTTCCCTCGCTCCCCATTTACGCCGCGGCCATACAATTATCGAGAGATTTGTTCAACATTTAACACGCGACCGTCCCGTAATCCGCTCGTATCGCGACGCTTTATACCGTGAAAAATTAACTAGCGGTAATTCGCATTTATTTTACATGCCGCCGGCTGAAATCGGAACTTCCGCATCGCTGAACGTTTCCCCATTTTGAATAAAATACAGCGGCACGTCCATTATTCGAAGTAACAGGGACGCACGACTGGTTAGACTGGAAGCGTTTCGAAATGTATCGCACCTGTTATATCCCAGCAAAAATGCGGTAAAACTGTTTCCGCGCAGGGACTTCTGATATTCTATAACGAAGGAATTATCAATTCTTTATCACCCACTGCTGCGCATGTTTGAGAATATTTTGCGATAGTTTTTCTGTCTGAGATATCAACTGAAATAAACAATAAATGATTTTTGTGTTTTTCTTATAAAAATCGCAAGCAGTCATCCCTTGAATTTTAAATGCAGTCTGCCATCCACAATTTGTGTGAACATCACTGTTTTCTTGGTGTCAACACTTTTCCAGTCTTTTAGTAGTTTTGACGCATAATATTATTACTGCTGTTTTTAGCGTGGTTAAGTTTGGTTCTTCATCAAGTTACACGACTGTTTTGGATGTTTCGGATCGACACAAAATAGAAAAGACCATCTCGAAAATTTGAAACACTGTTCCAGGTATACAAAAATATTCACTGCACGTCTCGCGAATGTTTTAAACAACATCTGTAATTTTATTGTGATTTTACTCCATTAACCCTCTTTTTGCAATTAAAATGAAAGCATTGACAATAAATGGTTTCCGGGAGCATAGCAAAAGCTTCTGCACAAACAATGTATCTCGTCCATTCGTACCAAAGAAACAGGTAGGAAGCACGCTTATGGCGCGACGTGCGTTTAGTAACTTGCTAAAATATTAATTAACGAGAATGTTGTTTGCACCAAACACTCTGCTCCGCGAGTCCATTTAACCGGTGCTCATCATTTACCCAACATCGTAGTATTATCGTGCGATTACTATGTACGTCGTGATTCATTTAATTCCGACCAACTGGTTTAAATTCTGCGCGCAAAGCCTGTTGTCTAATCGTGTCGCTGTTGTGCGATCGACAGTGCGAAAGTTTGACGCAAAAAATTCATCAACATTATTAGAACGGTGGGTGTTGATTCTGCGCTCGTTATATAAAACTATTTGCGTGACTTCGACTAAAAATAGGCGGTAACATTTGCGGCGGCAGCTGGTCGATACATCGTACGTCAATCGGTATTTTCATCGCATCCTTCCTTCCATTTATTTACTCGATGTCCACTTTTAAGTACCACGTTAACCTTCCTCTTATTTAATTTTTCTTCGGCCACCAGCGTTTCCTTATTTCTTATCCTCTTCGGCACGTGTAACTTTATATTATTAAGCAACCCCTTCAATTCGCCCTTCTATGAAGACGTAGACGGCCAACTCCCGCCACCCTCAAAACTTCGTTCAACTCCGAGCAGTTCTTATGCGACTGCCAGCAAATAATCCTTCCACTTCAGAGACGCATCAAGACTCGGAACAATGTATATAATTAGAGTGATCCAACGGGACGTGTTGATTAATATATATAAATGTTCTCTGCTATATTGTTTTTCTTAAAGGTGAATAGCAGAGGACGATATGTTATTATTCGAAGGTAAAGTTGAGTGAAGGAAACGAGTCATCTAGATTTTTTAATCGAATGTGCCAAGTTATGTATCACTTGCAGAGGTGTAAGTAATCAGCTGAAACAATTTATCTACTTCGACTATTTTTAAAGATTTTTTTCTCAGTAAATACAAGATATAATGAAATACATATTTTTGGTATTTATTAAGCTACTCTTATATTATAGAATAAATATTTAAAAAGAATTTTTGCAATTTGTTTTAATTGTTTTCTTACAGTGTCAATATGGCAGCTAAAAAAATTAGGTATATTCATGGCGTCGGTGATTTCCCGACTCAAGCTTATCCGAAACAAAAAATTCCCAAAGAATTCCAAGCTCAATTAACAATTTTTGTTGAAAATTAACAAAATGGCGCCGGTTTGAAAAAAAAGTTTGACAAAACACCCAAAAGGATGTATTCTCGGGTGTTCCATGAGAAAAGTTTCGGTTATTTCTCGACAAAAATTGTTAATTGAGCTAGGGGCTATAGCGACCCAAATAGCACAAAGACATCTTATGTACGTCCGAAGGACGTCCGTTCCGGACGTACTGTACGTTCGGAGAATGTCCCGAGAAGGTCCATATATCCTCTGAACGTCCTCGTTAAGTTCTTTAAATGTCGTAGGAAGGTCCTATTTACAAAGTGGAACGTCCTGAGGACGTGCTGTGTCAACATTCTCAGAACGTTTTCCGAACGTCCGAAAGTAAAGTTAAATACGTCCAAAAGGCGTCTTAAAAACGTTTTGCAGATGGTTTAAAAGCGCCTTAAAGACGTATTCATCAAGTCTGGGTTAAGACATTAAGAAAAAAAAATTTGGCGGTGACGGTAATCGAACCCAGGACTCCAAGATTACGAAGCAACTGCTTTTCGCAACTACTCAAGACACTTCCTTCCAAATAACTCCAATTTCTAGGTATATAACAATTATTAATAGTTTATAAAAAATGTGCATTGACGCGAAATATTCTACAGAATATCATCATTCGACCTCTAGACTCATTGCTTAAAATTTCACATTCGTCTCAAGACAGATGTTTTAACGACGACTTAAGACAGACGTCTTGAAGACGTTGTAAGCTATCTGGGAACATTTCAGCATTTCAGCGTCTTCATTGCACAAAAAAATAGCGCAAAGGCGAGGTTCAGTCGTAAGACTGTTTTGCAACCGAACCTGAATCATCTGCAAAACCTACAAGACGGTTGTTCTTCGAACATCTGAAATTTAGATCTTCTAAGGATTCACAAGACTTACGAGACGAATGTTCTCGGAACATTCGAAATGTAGTCGTGCAAAATAATCACGTGACTTACAAGATTGTTTGATGTTTCTAGAACATCCGAAATTTAAGTCCCAAGAACGTGCGTAGGACTTAAGAAACGGACGTTCCTAGAACATCCGAAATTTAAGTCCTAAGAACGTCCGTAGGACTTAAGAAACGGACGTTCCTAGAACATCCGAAATTTAAGTCCTAAGAACGTCCGTAGGACTTAAGAAACGGACGTTCCTAGAACATCCGAAATTTAAATCCTAAGAGCATCCTATGTATGTTCAAAATGGACGTAGGACGTTCGGATATAAACTGGACATGAAAAGGACGTCCTTGGGATGTACGGTGCTATCTGGGGACACTCGTACAGATTAAGAATCTTTTGGAATTTTTTGTTTCGGATAAGCCTGAGCCGGGAAATCACCTACGCCATGAATATACCTCATTTTTTAGGTGCCATATTGACATTGTAAAAAAACAATTAAAAGAAATTGCAAAAGTTCTTTTTAATTTTTTTTTCTATAATATAAGAGTAGCTTAATAAATACCAAAAAGATTTATTTCATTATAACTTGTATTTACTGAGAAAAAAATCTTTGCAAACAGCTTAATATTTCGGCCGATCCAAGTAGTATGACCCCTTAAGGGGATCGTTTCAGGCACCTTCCCTTACTTACCGTGGGCGGAAATCATAAAATCTGTTATAATAAAACACACAGCAGACTCAAAACCACCCAGAAAGTTCACCTAAATATTCACCGACTATTAACATTCCAGTGTCCAAGCAGCGAGTAAAATTCATCCCCCGACTGTCGACACAAATGCCGTAGAAAAATTAGAACGGTTCCAAAGAAACATATTCAACTACAGAGACGGTTAAAAATTAAAGCATCTCCATTAAACAACGCAACAACGACACTACCATAAATGCCACCCTCTAAATTCTCCATACACTCTCTAATACAATAACCCTTAAATAAATTAACCCACATCTTCCCAACCATCTCAACAACCTCAGTGCCACTCACCCCCTGAAAACTCACCCCCACAAAACACTATCCCTGAATTACAGAATCAGTCGAAATCACTTACAGTTGTCCAGGGTTCCCATCAAGGCAACTAACGCGCAGGCGATCTCCACCGCCGAGGAATCACTCTCATCCCCCAAAAAGCTCGCTCTCGCTTTAATGGCAGGCTCGGTGACTCGAAGCTTCCAGACGTCTCCTAACTTCCTTCCGAAGTTCGCGACGCACCCGACCGACCCTGTCGAAAATTTCCGGCGCGGCCCTGAAACGCACCCGAATAACCAGCAATGAAAATCGAAGGGGATTAAAAGAAGCCCGTGGACAGGTGGCGGCGGGTGGAGGACGTGAAAATTCGTCTGCTGATTTTCGCGCCGTCCCAGGAGATTATCGCCATCGCCGTGGCTAGGATGGCGACGGTGCCTGCGGTGATTACGTCGAATGGATATGGGAAGGAACGAGTCCAATCTCAGCGTCACGCTTCGATGGGCAATATCAGTGGCTTATCATCCATCCATTGCTCCGTGGGATGTGCGCGCGCGCGCGCGCCTGCACGACCCCGTGCGTCCCGTAATATAAATTCGGATACTCTGGTGTTGCGTGGCGGGGTAAAATAAGCTGTCAATTTCCCGCTGGAATCACCGACGGGCTAACGGGAAAATGATACTCAGCGGCCCAACGACTTTCCGTCCGCGCCGTTGCGCGCAATTTCTGGCAAGTTTTAATTTTAAAAGAGCTCGGCCACGGTGCCAGCGCGTTCCCACCCGCAATTCCACATTATCCCGCGGAATATTCTGAAGGATTTCGCTTCCTTTCCACACCCCCCCCCCCCGTCGTTCCTTTCCTCCTCCTTTTTTTTCAACTGTCGGGAAACCAATGGAACGCCGTTATTTCTCTGATTTCGCCGGCGAACAAACAAACTCGTTTCCTCGTCTTCGGTTACCATAAACGCTGACAAACCCGCTGAAACATTTTAAACGTTTCCGCCGGGCTCCGGGGCTACGCGAGCGTCGACTTTTTCCGCTCTTATTCCGCGATCCCGAGTAAAACGGACCTTGCTGGGTTTTTTCCTCAGTTTTCGGGATCAAACGTTTCCCCCGGCTGGCCGCTCGTGCGCGGTAACGCGAATTTACGGATTGATCCTGCCAAACAAATGGCCGTAAATAAGCGCGGCTAATCTGGAATTCCTACCGAGCTTCTTCGCTGTTTCCCTTCGCATCGCGAAATCGTGATGTCTCTTCGGGGGAGGCTCCGTTAGGCGCGTTTCGTCGGACGTTGGAATCGTGGTTCGGTGTTCGTGCGCCATGTCGAAGGTACTCGAGGCGGGATTAACCATTTATGAAAGCTTCTTTTATCTGCGGAAAGCAAATTTTGAAGTTGCTGGGAGCTGTGAGCGAAGATGGGGATAAATTAGCCTCCGTGGAAATGAGGGACGAAAATCTGAAGTAAACAGGGGAAGTGTTGGGAATTTGAATTTAAGGGTGGAACCTTATTTTTTGGGCTAAAAACATAGCAGAATTTGGGATTTTTTGTTTGAGGAACTAGCGATTCGATTCACTTGAAATTTGAACCATGTTTTTTACGCATCTTTGAGGAAGTTGCAGTTTTTGTTTTGCTAATTTTTAATAATAAATGTGGGAGTTGTGCATCATTGACCATCACGGCGTGCTGAATTTGTCGCCCGCGTGGTGTGCATGATATTTATCTCCAGATAATCTGAAACACATAAAAAAAATTTAAAAAGATTAAAACCGACTTCAAAAACATAAGAATGTACTAAAAAGTAAAAATTAAAATTTTCCCTCATTTAATCTACGACTATCAAATTTTTATGTCGGCGTCTCATCATTTGCACTGTGTAAATCTGGCGTCGACTTGAAAAATTGATAGTCGTAGATTAAATAAGGGAAAACATTATTTTTTACTTTTTAGTGTATTTTTATGCTTTGGAAGTCGGTTTTAATTTTTTTTAAATTTTTTTACTGTTTACTTTTTAGTTTTTTAAGTTATATACTACATTTATTCCAAAAAATATGAGTAGGCTTACAAAAAGAGCGAAGTAATGGACTAGAAATGGAATATTAAAAAAAACGACAGCTTCTTCAAAGATGGTTGAAAACATCGTCCAAATTTCAGATGAATCGAATCGCTAGTTTCTTAAAAAAACATCCAAAATTTTGCTACATTTTTAGCCCAAAAAAAAGGATTCCCCTTTAGTCGATACGATGGATTTTAAAGTTTCTCTGAAGATTTTAAATAACTCAGTCTTCGTCCCACCTGCATACAATTACCAAAAAATAAAGCATGCTAAAATAATATGAGCCTGCTTACAAGAACAAATGTAACGAGCGAGATTCAGCAATTTGCTGCCCTCAATTCTACCCCTGAGAATGATAACAAAACACTAATAATAAGACCAAAAGAATATAAATACTAATAATTACAAAGCAAAATAAAATCCAACAGCAAACAAAAACAAACGCACTACAGCAGTCACGTTCACCCTTACCACCAGGTTAAAAGCACAAACTAATAAAATTATTCAAAACAGGTTAGTGACTAAAAAAAAAAGCAGAGAATCCAAAATCGGCAATGAACATATCTCGAGGGGTGTTTCTTAAAGACAGCATAAAAAAACAACATTGACAGAACAATGCAATACGTACAAGTCTGGAGAGACTTAGGAACGTGAGAAATGTTTGCGGAGACGGGGAGACGCACAGATTAGAGACGGCTATGTTTCCTTTCCTCCGCGAAAGCACAGCTTCTTTCCCCGCGTTCCTAGCCAGAAGCTCACGGATTCTCGAGGTTCGTTTCATAAGGTTCAACGAAGACATTTGCGTTCCGCTTCGTTGCCCTCTCGCTGCTTCAATCGCGAGGCAGGAAAGCCGAGGCTGGTTGCCGCACCCTTGGAAGATTTCGGACACACACGCGTCACAAAGTGACTGGCTCTGTCTGCGTAGAAGAAAGAGCCAGACGGCGGCCGTGTTGGATTCGCTTTGTCAAGTAGCTGTTGCCAGTGGATATCGATGCTGCCGAGCAAACACGTACCGCCGACTCGGGGTGGATGTAACGAGAAGTTTCCCCGGATCCCTTGCCCTCGCGATCGCTTCCTCCGCCGTTTCGGAAAAAAATCTTATCACAGCAGCCCGAGCACAGACGGATTTCGTGGGACTCGAAAGTTGCGTTATAATGACTTTCTTCGGGATCATCGGCCTCTGAGCTGCGATTCTTTATTCCTCGTGTCGGGGGAATCGTTGGCGGCGCACAGTGGGTTGAAATCCCAGAAACATGGTAAAAATATGAAGGTAATCTTTGATATTTACAAAAATGAGTGTACTAATTGCTGATTACGAATCTGAACTCAAAATTGCAAAAAACAAAATGGCGGACGCGTATACCAAAAAAATATCAGATTTGGTCTAAACTTGGTATTCTAGAGTTTCCGAGGTCGCTGAGTACGAATCTCAAGTCAAAATGGCAAAAAAAAATATCAGGGAATATCAAGATGGGTCGATTTATGTATTAAAAAATATATGGTTCCATTTAAAAAAACCACCACTGCCGTCGTGGAAACATGTGTTAATTAAATATCTCGTTACAACAATAGTATTAGGATTCACATCTGAAAATAACGACAGATATAAATATTTCAATTAACAGTGTTTGCAAAAAGAAATTATTTTCATGGACTGGGAACCGTTTTGAATAAACTGAAATTTTAGGGATTGGAGCAAAAACGAGCAAAATCTGAAAGTTAATCTCAGTTCTTTAATAATCAGAGATGATAACTGTGCAAACAAAAATGCTTGATCGGACTTGGAAGTTAACTAAATGTTTAATTGTTTTTGTAGATCAGCTATGGTAATTAAGGTTATACGAGGCAATTTTGAATTAAACATTATGAAGGTATTATTGCTTGCCGCAAACGTATAACAACAAAAAGTAATTAAATAAACACCTGAAATTTACGTCTTTATCGCGAAACAGAAGTTTAAAACACAGAAAACACAAAAAATAGCTACACAAAATCGTTTGACAAATCGCTTGGAATAAACGTGTAACGGAGTTCCTACAGCTAACTGTTTTTGACCGACTCGGGTAAGGAAGGAAGAGTTGTAGAAGGCTGTGGATATACGTTTTATTATGCGCACATATTTCAACTATACCAGGGATAAAAAAATCGGATATTTAAACATTCTTTTGTATTTCGACTTTTCGCCAACTTTTGGGGTCTCCTACCCCACTGTGCGGCGCACAGTGCGTTGAATCAATGGGAAGTCGGGACAAAAATCATAACTTCTGAACTAATCAGTTTTCGACCTATATACCCCAATACTTTTTTAACCAGAATATATAGATGCATCGATTGGTGTAAAAAAATATACAGTTGCGTTAAAAAAAATTGAGGTGATCTCGATTTTTTATTGAATAAAAAGTTTTTTAACAATATTTACTTTTGCAATTTGTTGTCAACTGAATACTGACTAACTTTTGTTGAAATTTTTTTTTATCAGATTATTTTTATCACGTGCATTTGAAGTTAGAATTTTTTCATAAAATATATTTTAAATATATAAGCTTATTTAGACTAAAACACAAGCAGACTCTAAATACGTTAACGTAATGTATTGTTAGTATAAACTTTTAATAGTAATATCTGTTAATTTAGTTTAATAATAGTTTAATAATAATAATAATTTCACAGACATTAGAATTCTTGATGTGCACACTTCTTCCTAAAAAATTTATTTCTCAAATAATTGCAAGTAGTAGCAGAAAAGCGCGTTATTTTCATAAAGTATAAAGTTAGGGGAACCAAATATAAAAAAATCACGGATACGTTTTGTTATGTATTTTTTAAAAAGTCGGTTGAAATAAAATTTTCATTCTCGGGACTAAGAAGTTTTCTAATGATCAGTAAGGCCATAAGCCTAAACAATATTTTTGAAGCACACATACCCATAATACTAGAATCCATGGTTAATAAAGTGAGCCAAGAATAATAAATATTCTGAAGGTCTAAATAAAAAAAAAAAGAAAGTAACTCTACCGCGTATGAATTTCGAGTGACGCTTGAAGTCCTCAGATTCTAGGTTAAGATGGTAAATAACATCGTAAACAACTACGGTAACCTAGCCACCATAACCGAACTCGATTCCTGAATATTT
Organism: Andrena fulva; assembly: GCA_946251845.1. NCBI lineage: Eukaryota > Metazoa > Arthropoda > Insecta > Hymenoptera > Andrenidae > Andrena > Andrena fulva. Next base: position 48,913,964 of record OX276329.1, on the reverse strand, counting down.
TGATGTAAATATCAGATGATAATTATCACCCTGCAAAATATTTGATTTTTCAATTTTTGCCCATGTATCAACGCACTGTGCGCCGGCTCGAATGTCGATCGAATGCAGTAGTTTCTAAGCATCTTCAAACCTTCGTGGATCTACTTGCCACTCTAACAAAAACCAAAAAAAAAGGTAACGGCACTAACGCTGTTTGGAAGCCAACAGAATTTTCAACAACCACAAAAATTCGATATGGAAACTGCTGGTGATTTAAAAAAATATCTTAAAACCAAACGAGGAAGAATTTGTAGTCACTGTAAATTGGCCGCACTCAAAATGACACGTGTAATTTGGATATTAATTTCTAATTTAACCTGCAATTTCTTACACGTCGAGGATTGCGAATTTCCCAAAATCTTGGCGAAGAAACGGATGAATTTTCCATCGCGTTAAATTGTGCGGGCCGAGAGATTTAAGTAGAGACACTTGCGGTTCATCGTTCGGACTGAATGAAGGCGCTCCGGATTCGTGGTGTCGCCATTATTGCTGGTATTATTAGTCGATGATGGAATACGGCCCGTTATCTCCTTACGTGCACTTTTAATATCGGCAATTTTGTCGTGAGCGGGTTTGAAAACTTTCGAAGCCTCCAGCAGTGACGGGAAGCTTTAAAGGATTCGCAATAGGATTACGCTCATCGATCATCACGCGCAGCTGTATCTGCCTTAAGCGGCAATATTGGAAGCGGATTTTAACGTCGGTTTTAACGGTCCGTATCGCGTAATATTATCCCGGTATTAATAATACCGATAAATCAACCGTCGTGAGAATAACGTTCGACTTCGGGCCAGATATTCCGCTCGGAATTCGACAGAACCAGATATATGTAGTGGCACTCTTGGGAAACGGACTGTACGCGAGTGCTTGCGTATACAAATTCACGTACAAATAACGTAGACATAGAGGGGTGTGTAATTAAGGGAAAGGCTACAGGCTGACGCCTCCGAAATTGTAAGAGACAGTGGCATTTCAAGCGACAAGGTGTTTTCTGACTTATCGAGTGATAATTCTGTGGCTGGCTGTCTTGAGTTAAGGGTAGTCGTTCCTGTCTAAAATGAAGCATTTCTGTTTCAATTAATTGCAACGAAACAAATTGAAGCTGCAACTTGTTCCTTGGCATGAAGTTTATTAACATCATAAGCTTTAAAAAACTTGATTGTTTTGTCAAATATATGGATTATGTATGACGCTGCAGATGGATTATTAAAGAGGCTTTTTAAAAAAGTTTCTTTTGTTTTGCAGTGATAACTGAAAAACAAATTCGAGTACCGTTAAAGAACTAGTTCTTGATCAGGCACTAATTTTTTATCAGTTCATGAAATAAATCGTTCTTTTGAGTTTATGTCAATAAATAATTGTTTGAAATAATTACTAACATAAAAATTGATAATTCAAAAATATATGTATTGTCTGTGAAAGCAGTTAGTATTGTTAGTTTTAGATGATTAAAAACTAGTTCCTAGTCACCTTATTATTCCATACCTTATAAATATTTAAATTATATATTTATTTTCAACTTTTTAAAATTTTTCCTTGAAGTTTAAACATTAATTCAAATTTTAGTATAAAAAAAGTCTATGGTTTAATGTTTCATTAGGTTAAAAATAAATATTAAAGCGGAAAACCTTCTAAACTGTTCAGAAACTAGTTCCTTAACGGTATGTTGACAAAATGTGTAGTTTCAGACCGAATCTGAATTTAAATGAATGAAAACTCATCAATGGGGTTTTAGTTTCTTTTCATAAAGAATAAGAGTTTTGGTTAACTTCAATTTAAGTCCGGTCCGGAACTACAGATTTTGTGAACATGCTCGAATTTGATTTGGATCGATTAGAATCTCCGTTTTTGAGTTATCACTCGAAAACGAAAGAAACAGTTTTAAAAAGCCTCTTTAATGATCCATTTGTAGCGTCATATATAATGCATATTTTTGACTAAAGAGACATGTTTTTTTAAAGCTTATGATGTTAATAAACTTCACGCCATAGAACAAGTCTCAGTTTCAATTTGTTTCGTTGTAATTAATTGCGACAGAAATGCTTCATTTTAGCCTAGTACACTTAAGGGGACTAGGCAGTCGAAAAATCGATTTTCTTTTTATTGCATTTTCCGAAAGTACTATCTTTTCTGAATAAAATACCGTTTGGGTTATATTAAAATTTGCAAAATTGTTGATTTGGCAGCTAAAAAGATCAAGCGGTAACTTATAGCGTCGCCTTTGCCCAGAAACTTTAAACGCGATTTTCTCGAATTTTTTTTTCTCTTGGTTTTTTCCTGATTGCGAACGAAAGGAGGTTCAGATCGACTTGAAAAAAATTACAGGATGTGTAAAACATGTGCCATGTCGCCGCAAACATCTGATATGGTCCGTAAAAATTCGAGATTTTCATAAAGAAATTGAGGAGTCACCGGATTTTAGCAGCGCACAAATAAAAAGGATTTTTTCTCGGAAAAATCGCCGTTTTTCAGCCACCAATCGCATGATTTGGATTTAATTGTTGTTTTTATAGGTTTGCGCGGAAACTATGAATCCAACAAACAAGAATCTCACCTTTGAAATCGGATTACGTCACATTTTAAGACCGATATTAAAGCTAAACGATAGAAAAACGTTAAAATGTTTACCCGTCGGCAGCGCCATTTTTAAAGCACATATATATTTCTTATTAATATTTTTTCAATCTGTATGGTAGTAATAAACATTGGGTAAAAGCATATATCTCGATGTGCTTTCATTTGTTTACAAATAAATAAAGGACAGAGTCTCTTTCTCACGAAAAACGACTGCCTAGTCCCCTTAAGGGGACTACTTAAGCAGTCGTTTTCCGTGAAAGACACACTTTCTTTTTAATGTATTTGCAAAGAAATGAAAGAAAATCTAGATGTATCCCTTTACCCAATGTTTATTATTATCATTGAGATTGCAAAGATGTTGGTATGAAATATACATGTGCTTTATAAATGGCGGTGCTGACTGGTAAACATTTTAACGTTCTTCTGTAGTTTCAAGGTGTGATTCTTGGTTTTTACACCCATAGTTTCCCGCGGAACCAATAAAAACTAAGGTTAAAACAAAAATATAAAATTGGTGGCCGAGAAATTGGGATTATTTCAAGAAAAATCTGGTCGTGTTTGGGCGCTACTAAAAATCGGCGACTTTTTAATTTTTTTCTGACAATTTCGAATTTGTACGGGCCATATCAGAGGTTCCGTGGGAAATGGCACATGTTTTACACATCCTGTAATTTTTTCAAGTCTACCCGGACCTCCGTTTTTTTGCAATCAGTGTAAAACGGCAGAAAAAAACACCTACACATCAGACGACTATAGCGCCGTCATATATCTATATATATTATCAAAAAAAAAAAATCTAGTTTATAGTATTAATAAACATTACCCAAATGTACCAGACACCATTTGTATTCATCTCCTTGCAATTAATTCGCAAAAAAGTACTTGATTTTCGAGCGATGCGATAATATTAAATTTATATTTCAATTAGTCAAAAGTGTCAAATTTGACATTGGCCATTCTTGAACTCGCCTAGGTGGATGGAAGCAGTTTTCAAAAATTTAAATGTGGTTGGGTAGTATCGATTTTGGAGTTTGTCATTATATAGGAAAGCTTTCGACACTGTGGGTAATATTTGAAAGGAGTATGTTGGTTGAGGGTTATGATTGGTTAGTGCATCGGGTGCAGGATGAATCTGTTCATTGCTACTAGGAATATTAGTTTGTGGTGCTTTGATCTAGTTGCGTGAATAGGATTCGTGTTCACATTAAAATTTCAAATTATGTATGGTAGCAGTGCCATTCCTGTGTCCAGGTATAACTTACGAGGAGTTAGAATATATATTATTCACTGATCAATATGAAAATTTTCAACATTACGAGGTCACGTGAAGAGACTAGGGCTGGGACTATTCGAATAATTTAATATTCGAATATTTTGCAAGTAGTCGAATGCTACGAATAAACTTCGAATATTTAAGTATTAAATATTCGAATAGTTTTCGAATACTAAAATATTCGAAGTTTATTCGTAGCATTCAAATACTTGTAAAATATTCGAATACTCAAATATTCGAATAGTATTTGAATACCGAAATATTCGAATAGTATTCGACTACTGAAATATTCGAATAGTATTCGAATACTTAAATATTCGAATAGTATTTGGATACTTGGATATTCGAATTATATTCGCCAAATAATTGAACATCTGAAGTATCCGAATATTCGAATATTCGAATACCGAAGTTTATTCGTAGCATTCGAATACTTGTAAAATATTCGAATATTAAATACTCGAATACTTAAATATTCGAAGTTTATTCGTAACATTCGAATATTTGTAAAATATTCGAATACTCAAATATTCGAATAGTATTTGAATACTGAAATATTCGAATAGTATTTGAATACTGAAATGTTCGAATAGTATTCGAATACTTAAATATTCGAATAGTATTTGGATACTTGGATATTCGAATTATATTCGCCAAATAATTGAACATCTGAAGTATTCGAATATTCGAATACCGAAAAATTCGACAAATAGCCCTAGAAGAGACGTAGAATATTCACACGAAGGATAAAGGGAAACCACGGAATGTCACAAAACAACTTAATCGAGACAATTAAATTTTAATACAAGACAATTGGAATTTAATTTTCTTATATAATTTTCATCTTAAATAATTTCTTGTTTTTCCGCATTTTTGACATTTTCTGATTTTAAACAGTATACCAAATCTTTAACATAATCTGGCAGGGGTATTTGAACTTTATAAACCTTTTTGATTTGACAGTTCTGCACTTCCAGTTGCCAGCAACAAAATATGCCATAAATCGCAAAATCACGAAAAATGGGCATTCCCGATTTTTCCCTTCACATAAGAAATTACTCGACTTTCCCATTGTGTTTATTTCGCAAATTTACAATATTCACAACATTCCCCCGTCATTTCAGGAAACAAAACAATTCCATCAAGCCGAAGAACGAATTTAGGAGTGCCATGTGTTGGTGCTCAGCAGTTGCTGGCGCGCATGGAAACGCGGAACACGCTTCAGGTATATACATTATGCCAGGGCGAAGGACAAAATTACGGCAGAAACGCGCATAATGATGTACTTGTAAGGTCTGAAACGCTCGACAAGGAGATTCGGAGCTGTGGTAACACTTGCACTGTGGTCGACTTCAGACGTCTTGCAAGAACGCAATCTGTCCTCGATAGTTCCCCTTCCCGTTGCAGGGCGAATATCTGCCAGGCGAAATTGCCGCAGTTAGAGAGCGGAGAAGGTATCGACAGTCCAGGAAACCGTTAATTACTCCTTAAGCGTACTTAAACTTGCCCGGTGTTCAGTTCCAACCCCCAGCGCCGAAACTGTTTTTCTTATTGCGTGACAGACACTGCATACAACGTTCCTCTTCCACGAAACGCGTGTAAATTGCGAAGCAAATTATTAACCCCTACAACGGACAGTGATTCAGCCTGAAAATTTTCAGCTCGTTAAATTTTAGCTCTGCATTGTTCCGATAGGACAATTTTATTACTGCAAAGTAGATACCCCGTGTGAAATGTTTAATTACAATTAAAGCGCATGAGTTGACGAAGATGCTGAATAGGTACTTGACGAGCACTCGCGATTCCCATTGTGGCCCGATAATTCCAGTCTCCGTTCGAATATCCCACCTTCCACGGCGTTACGCGTTGAAATATCGTATTGCAACGTTACGCTGCTTCGCCCAGTGGCTTCCGCGTCGGCCTGTTGAGGATTTCATTAAAAAAATTGCAGCACTTCCCTCCCCGTCGTCGGGCGGATTTAATTTTACGCGCGATTTAGCAGTTCCAACGTTCCAAGCGTCGGGGATAATACAAATTTCCCTGGGTTGGAAAAAAATAACCCCGGTTGCAGGGAGAGCCGCGGACGGTTCAATCGTCCGGCCGCGAGGAACACGGTCGAAGCGAAAGGGCGGCAGCCTCGGGAAAGGGAGCAGTTCCATTAATTGGCGCAGGGGGATGAAAACTCGCGGGCATGTTCCGCCAACCCCGACGTGACCTGGGACGCGTCTCCTTTTCCCGGCATTGTCGCGCGTGCTACTTACATAGCCTCCTCGTTTTTCCTCACGCAAATCCGCGGAGGATCTTTCTCGGTAAGTGGCTGGTTCCCTTTCTCTTAACGCACCGCCGACTCGATATCAACTCCCCGCGAGAAGCTCGTTTTCGGTGGATTTCATTTACAATCCTCCAGCAGCCACGCCCCCCCCCCGCGCTCTGTCAGCTCCTTTGCCTCCACCAGCTTTCCGCGACCCCCTCGAATCCCAGAAGGAGACCTATTCTCAGACAACTCGGAATCTACTTACCAGACTTCCGACGTCTGTTTAGGCCCCCAGCCCGCCACCGTTTCGCGACAAGGTAAGCAGCCACGATTTACATATTCCCGGCCGAAACCTTTGCCGCGTTATCGCGTCTGAAGACGTTTCTTCCTATCGGTGGATATGCCATTAGCGATTCCCCGGCAAGACACCCTCCCCGCGGCTCCGCCTGTGTACACTGGTTCCCCGGTTGCTTTGTGTCAACCAGCCACGTCGATATCGCCGCTCCACCGTCAAGTTCCGAGCGAATTGCGGGCTCTTACCTAAATCATGGGCCGAAACAATGGCTAATTCCGGGGCCGCGCTTTCAACCTTGCTCCCGAATCTATCAAGGTACTTAGCCGCATTGCGGATCTTCCATTTAGAGGCTTGGTAGGTGGTTCCTCGCGAGGATTCTCGTCCTCACGCAACGCATACCCGTAGGAAATCCGTGATTTAGGATCTACCGGTGGAGCCACACGCACCGGGCGCAAATCCCTACACATGGCTCGCGCAGAGGGTTCTTATCTTTTGCCAACTGCTGCCGGCTTACTTGGCCAAATGGCCGGCTGGAAGGCAAGGGGCAACGCGGTCACCGATACCCCCGCGCTCTATGCGGGACTCGGACGTTCCGGGGAACGGTGGGGTTTAATTGCTGCTCTATGTGGAACCTGGGAAATTATTAACTGACGGGTTGACTGCCGCAGCGCACTTTTTTTTGGCAAAATTGTAGAATTTTTGTAGAAATAGGATGGAGGGGGGAATCTTTTTGGAGGTTGAAGCTAAGATGTTGCAGAATCAGGGGAAAATATTTAAAAAGTGTGGTGCAGAAGTTTTGACCCTGAAAATCTATGTCGAAGTTGACATTTTCGAAGAAAATTGAGGGTTTTCTGTTATAATGTGGGGTTGAAGTTTTTCTTTGACTTTTTATACATCATTTCCTATAGATTTTGAAGCGTTGAATTCAAATCTGGGGGAAGAATTTTTCTCGCCCTTCGGGATCTTTTGACATGGATTTTTAATGTCAAATATGATTTTTTCAATATTTTTCCCTTATTTTGTAACATCTTAGCTTTAACCTCCGAACTGATTCTTTCCTCTATCTTATTTTGATCAAAAGTTGTTTGCCTCGGAGGGGCAATTATTGTGATGGGGAAGATATTCTTCTGGTTGTCATATCTTCCGAAATTTCAAGGTCATCAGCGTGTTTTAAATGCGATGATGGATTTTCATTAGTGTAATTTTATAGCCAATGAAAAGACAAATTTAATCATGTGTAATATGATGACCTTTAAATGACCTTCGGAGGAGTTATTCGTAAAAAATTAACGTACGCAAGATATGCAATGCTTATTTATTTTATATTATTAAATGTACAAAAATAGAGTGTTAAGGAATATGTCCAAAATGGTAGCCGTTAGTATTTAAATATTCTTGTAACCTGCTTCGTAAACAATTTTTTTTGCATATTAATCTCTGTTTTAATCGATTAAACGCATGCAAAATAGGGCGCCCACGGGCAAGTCCCCTAGACGAACGCGCCCGGCGTCAAACTTTAAGTACGTTTTTCTCGAAACAACTTTTCACGCACTATCGCCACGATAAAAAATACAATTCTTGACCGAATCTAAAAATTCAAACGGGATTCTACTCGCAATTACACTGGCTTCCACACTGTCCTCTATTGCGAATTTTCATACTCAATTTTTTTTTACGAAACATTTTTGTGCGAAAAAACCCATATTTCAGGGACCCTATCGTTTAAACATTTGGCAATCATCGCCCAGTTGTTTCTTAACACTGCCCGAGGGTAGCGCGATAACCACACACGTGTAATTAAGGAATATCTTTGGGTTTTTGATTTTTGATTATCCTGTCTAAAGTTATCGCGGCGATAGTCCAGGCCAGTTTTTTTTCCAACGATGCAGCACGCAATGCATATCAGAGGCAAGGGTGGGTAAAAATTAAACAAAAAAATTGTTTTATACTCTACATTTGCAGCAGAATAAAGTGCAAAAAGTTTTAGACCCATATATTCCCCTACAGCACATTGGTTGCCGAAATGTCTCAGTTACGTTGCGGTTTGATATCTGAAACATTGCACGGAATATTGCCGAAAAGTTGCAAGTAAATTGCTATGTCCGCCCTGTGCAACATTGCAGGATATATTTCTGCAACATTTCTGAGTTTTTACAGCAATGTTCGCGCAACATTTGTGAGATTTTACAGCAATGTTCGCGCAACATTTCTGAGATTTTACAGCAATGTTCGAGCAACATTTCTGAGATTTTACAGCAATGTTCGCGCAACATTTCTGAGTTTTTACAGCAATTAAATGTCAATGGTAGGGGCACTGGCAGTAATTGGCACGTGTAACACTTTTTTGACAAATATCTTTTGTTGCGAATTCCGGATTTATTGCGGATTCATTGCCGAAATCTTGCTGATAAGTTGCGAGCGCAATATTGCACGGCAATGGGTGTGCAATATTTCGGCAATATTGCACACACATTGCCACGCTATATTGCACGGCAATGTGTGTGCAATATTGCGGAAATATTGCTCATACGTCGCGAGCGCAATATTGCACGGCAATGTGTGTGCAATATTTCCGAAATATTGCACAAACGTGGCCATTGCAATATTGCACGGCAATGTGTGTGCAATATTGCCGAAATATTGCTCATACGTTGTGAGCGCAATATTGCACGGCAATGTTTCCACAATGTTGCAGGAATATTGCAATGCAACCTGCAACCAAACGGCAACATTGTAATGTACTGCAACGTGTGTGCAACGTTCCTGCAACAAAGTGTGCTGTAGGGGTTGTATACTTTTTTCTATAAAAAATCATAGAAGTCACCTACGTTTTCTTGCGATTTGACCGTAGGGGTGGCCTTAATATCTCGGGGGGTGATATGCCTACATTCTGCCATAATGCGTTGACGCATATCATCAGCAATTGTTGATACATCGGCGTACACGTTATTCTTCAATGTTCCCCGGATTCAAAGAGTTAAATAATTATTTCAAAATAAATATCATCGGCTAAAAAATGTTAATCAAAGCAAATAACTGGAAAATATTGTGAAACAAAAAATTCTATTGTAGCCCCCAAAGCAGAACAAATAGTAAAACCTGCATGGCAGTCAACGCGTTAAGCCTCATCGTCAACTATATTCCACACTGAGCTTCCGAATGTAGTTACTACATCCACCCATATTCCTCCCAATAATCCATCCCCGGTTCCTCGTTAGCTTCGCCTTTCATTAATTCCCTGCAACTATAGAAAAATGCCTTTACAATATCCAAGCTCGTCGCAACCCTGCCAGCAACCTGCAACCAGGACGATGATCCACCGATCGACAGGCTCTCTAGCATGACGGTGAAACGGGAAATATCGGCATTATTAGAAGCTCCCGATACGACTGGCATCGCCGGGTGGAATAGCGGTTGCGTAATGCGTGTGAGCGAGCGTTAAAGACTTTAGCCCCGATGGACGGCGAATCCTATTACAGGCTTTGCGTGGCCGCGCGGTGAATTTTAACAGCAACAATGGTCCCGGTGCATAGAGTCGGCGGTTGAAAAAGCTCGATGAATAACAGGCGGTTGAGGGTTGTGTAACGCGAGCCGCAGACAGGGACAGCGGCAGGGGTGCGGGTGATGTAGGGGGAAGAAAAAGAAAGGGATGGAGGCTCGTACGAATGGCGGGGGTGCGCTTGCACGCCCGCGGAACGTAATTTGCTTTAGCGCCGGCTGCGTAAATTTCAGGATGATGAGAACGAACGGCCGACGTTTAAACCGTTCTCGCGAGGCGAGCTACCCTCCTCTAATATGGTCAGTCAAATCGGCTCGGCCCGGAATCCGCATAATACCGGCGCGGAATCGAGGATGGTGGAAAAAAAAGCGGGGGGTGGTAGCCTCGCAGTGCTCTGGCCCCCGAGTTTTCCGCGCGCCGAGTCAATCCCCTTTCATCGGCTCATCAAAAAGACTGCTAGCTCCATTAACGCGGTGTAAAGCAATTTCAGCCGCTGGAAGCTCGACACGTGTCGGACGTTTCACTGGAAGGCTGGGAGATTCGGAACCGTCGAGCGAATTTCGAGATGAAACGCAAGTCGCGGGTTAAAAATTTCATCGCGAAATAGCGGGCAGCCTTGGAGCGCGGAGGAGGACGCCGACTCCTGGTGATTAAGGGGGCGAGAAAGTGGGGTGATGTGGCTTCTATTAGAGGAAAACTGGGGAAATGTTTTTTTCTTTCTTTTTTAATATGTGACGGGAACTGTTAAGCTCGCTAATTGAAGGGATCGTTCATTGAAGATTGATTTCAGTTTTCAATTTTTCTAGGTTTTGTTTGAATTAGTTACTTAATAACAAGTAGGCTAAAATATGCTTTGGCCATTCCTCTTTAATATAGGGTGAAAGCACTAGTAGTCGACCACTTAAAGCTAAACTCGAATGAAAAGTACTGAAAAAAAAAATAAACAATCAATGTTATAAAATATATAAAATGTATTAAAGTAATTCAAATGTATTTAATGTATCACTAAATATTTTGTGTTAGTAGGAAAGTTCGGGGAAAATAAATAATTAGCGTTAAAAATGAAGTGTCCGAATGCTTTAATAATCGACCGCTTAACTCTAAAAGTCGACCGGTCCGATAGCTAGTAGTCGACCACCTTTTTTAATATGAAATTCAAAATAGGTTATGTGCGCATTAGAAACTAAAATTTATTTTTAAATATAATGTGCAACATCAGTAAATAATTAATGACAGGAATAATGCGTAACTCAAATAAGTTCTTTTAAAAACTTTATCAAAATTTTAATAAGAAATAGAAATTATTTTTTTTCCAATGTAAATTAAATTTTTCGTTTTTAAGATAGGAAGCAGTAACAAATTTTAAGTTTTTAAAGTAGGTATTTGTATTCTATAAATAAATTATATAAACTTTGTAGAACATTAATCCATAAGAAACGAATATACAATTTTAATTATCTTAAATATGATTGAATCCTTTCTTGTTTTATAACTCTCTGTTTCAAATTTTTACATTTTTCTTGCTTCTTCTTTTTACATTCTTCTACTCTCTCCTTTTTTATTGCTATTTCCTTGGATTTTTCTTCTTGATTTTTCAATATTTCCTCCTTTTTCTGACGCTTTGCTATTTCAATATTTTCCTTCACTTCGTGTTTTTTTCAAAAAAAATCGCGCCATTCAGCAGATGAAACTGCACTTGGCAGTTTTTCTTTTGGAGATCTTTTTTTATTGCTTTAGATAGGAGCTGGATAGAATAATGTTTGTCAAGCTTTATTAAGATCCTCTTATATTATAGTTAATACGTGGTCGACTATTAGCATTCATTGTGAATGCAGTTAGCATCAGAAGTCGACCGCTGTGGTCGACTATTGAAAATTGAAAGGGAATGATGATCCAAGTTACCGACCTCCCATAAATAAATAAATTATCCCATTTTTTTTTAAATTTTTGAAGCGCATATAAAATTGTTGATGCTTTTTCAGTGGAATAGCATAATTTTCCAGTAAAAAATGTATAGAACTGAATTACATTTGTCGTTTCTATTCAAAGCACACTTATGTTTCTTGGGTTAGAAAACAGCAATGGCGCATGTAGAATCAAAATTAGTTTACAAATCACTTTAAAAGCATTTATTTTTTTACCTATGAAGGGCGCTTTTTGTCGTATTGTAAAGTTAGAAATTCAAAATATAATATAAAATTGCCATTTAATAAATTCTTTATTTCAGTACTTATTTCTTTAAGCTAAATAATAAAAGTGGTCGACTACTAGAGGGTGGCCGACTACTAGTGCTCTCACCCCACTGCAAGTGAAAACTTGAGAAAGTACGTACAAAATAAATGAAAAAATGTTATTTGGATGTAAGCGAAGTGTAGGTATCAACTACCCCACTGCGGGCAATTTGATGTATCCGTAGAATATACAATAAAAAAAAATAAAAATACAATACAATGTGGGCTGAAAATTAACAAAGACAGTCTAAATAGTACACAGATTTTTGTCAAAATATAGACGAAACATGTTTATTTGACTTTAATTAAAAATTAAAATTTGTTGATGTTTCAAAAAAGCTATTTTTACATCAGGTGTTTTATTATTTTTATTAGTGTATCTCAATAATGTCATTTTGCCTTAGTGACAATCAGCATTTTTTTATTGCGACACAAATTTGTCAAATATGTCTTGCGATATTTTGCCACGATTTATTTTCTTATTATAATATCGAACCATTTCCCTAGAAATAAAAGAAAAGAATCCAAGAATACACTGTATCAGCATGTAACAGAAAATAGTTAACTTCCCTTCAGACATCAATATGAAGTCAAACTAATTGAAGTAATAAAATTTTCTATAGCATCCCCAGACGGATAGAAAACTGAAAAGTGAATACGAATTTTTACTTTTTCTCTACAAAAACGAGGACAATTAAAGAACACAGACGTATCGTAGTAAATAATTGAACAATAAACTTCACATACCTCCCTCAAATGGAGCTACGTGTACACAGTGTCGAGATAATTTCTCCGTATCAACGTGCCCCGGTCTCCCCTACATAGGGTAGATGCACCATTTGTGGCCACTTTAAGGAATTCTACCAGTTTTGGCCACTTCTTAAAAAATATAATATTTTTCCGTGTAAGCAATAAATGTAGCCTTATATTTCTGGCGGTATACTAAACAAAATATTTATGACCTGAAATTCTCCTCATAATAATAATGATCTGCAAGCAATTTAAAAATAACATAATTATGCACATGGCCAAAAACAGTGCAGTGGCCACAAACGGTACATCTACCCTACTCAATTTTCTGAGCATGTGTTTGGGATCGGCAGACAGCTTTAATATGTCGAACGCGTGGGAATAAAATTATAGAAAACCGTGGTGGATACAGGGGGTGGTAACGAGGAGCCGCGGTGGCACGCGTTGCATTTGAAACGGCGGACAAACGCGGGGCATTTTTCGCACACCTCAGGACAAATGTCTCCGCGGGAGTGGGGCATTGCGGGTGTCGCGTAAATGGAGCTACACGAGCCAGCGGATTAACTTTTATTTTGCGTGAAACAGCGACGGAAGCGGGGAACGGGCGGGCATAAAAGTTCGAAGTTCGCCTCTGCTTCATCGTCGCGGAGGGAGGCTCGCCTCGCTCGCCTCGCTGGCTCGCGATCGATGAATTTTTCAACTGGCAACAGTCGTACGAGTTTAGTATATGGCCGTACACACTCATGGGGCATTAACTTCAAAAGGGTCATTCGCGCGAATTAAACAAGCACTAAAAAAGTCGGGGCTCGTTCAACACCGCGCGTCCAGTCCCGGCTCTGGAAAATGCGTGGAATTTCCACCCTAGAACTTTCCTCCTCACCCCGACCCGCCCCTTAACGTGCGCGTCCGCGCGGGGGCCGGCGCGAGGGTGCATTACAGCACACGTACGCGCGAGCACTCGGCGATCTGCATTTTGTTCTCCAGCCGCGAAATCGTTTCGCTATAAAACCCCGTTCAAAATTCGGGGGCCGCTTGTTCCCCGGAAAGTATGTCGCTGGTTTCGGTCAGGACGCCGAGGCATTATATATGCGGGCGAACGCGACAAAATCCGGCCGCCCCTGCCCGCCAATTTCCCATGAAACCCGAAACAATAGTAATGCGAACCCGAAATGATGGAAAGTTTTAATGGCCCTCGAGGTGATTATTCACCGGAGTGACGTCTATCAGTATTGTGGCTCGCCCTATTTTCTTCGCTATCTTTCCACCACTTTTCCACCGACCCATTTCCATGGTTCCGAGTATCATTGAGATACATAGTTTTCGGATGAATTTTCGTGGGCCATTAACGCGCAATATCTCGATACCGTGTTAAAAGGAATTTCCGTTAACTGCACTCCAAGGTGCTGTTCGACGTGATGGACGATTTCGAACTGCGCTCAAGTCGGTCCGATATAATCCCAGCAAATATTTGCATATTCTGGTACGTACTATCAATTTTTAATATGAATGTGACGCCGCACAGTGGAACGAGAATGCCCTATTTATTTGGACATCGGCCAAAATTTGAAGTGTCAAAATTCTGTTGTATAGCTTCATTAAATCTTTATTAAGTGTTCGTAGCATTAGAAAACACAAAGAAATAAACTTTATATTCACATTAGGTTTGATTTAATTGTATATGAATCTGACCTATATGAAAATTTCAGTCTTTTTGTCTTTCAGTTGCACCACTTTAAACCATTATTGCCTAAATCCTAGTACTTCATAAGTTCTCAATAATTTACATATTACTGAGTATCTTATTATTAATGATTTTGTACAAAAAACATTCTGAATTAACTTGGATTTCATCAATAATCAACTGTATTAAATAAAAATGTGTTGCACTCAATACTATAATAATTCAACTAGCGATTTAAAGTTTTGCTCAAAGTCGCCCAAGTTCTAAAATACCTTAATTTAATCCTTTAATGGTAAGGTTTTGAACTGTACAAAAATTACCTGCTACTAGTTGCGATTAATAAAATAAATCTAATGTAAACATTTCAGTTTATACGTATTTAACCTCGGCTAGCAGACAGGCCCGATCGTCGCGACACGCGTATATCGACGAACGCATGAATCACGTGTCTATTTTTCTGTTCATATTTTTAATAAAATTGTTATATTTAATAATGAATCGTCACTATAAGTTATACCTAATAATTTTGGTACAAGGTAAGATCCCGACCCCGAAAATTCAAAAAGTTCTGAAACTTTGTAAATATATATGGGATTTCCTCCTGATTACAACGCAATTTTTGTTTGCTGCCCAAATTCATTCGAAGGGGGGTGAAATTAACCACCGAAAATTTGGCTATTTTTCGATTTTGTGTTATTCTACTTAACATGAATTGAAAGTGTGCAAATTTTTACAATGAAAATCCAAACCGTTTGGGAGTAATTGCCATGTCCAGTTATTGTCCTTACGTCGTTCCACTGTGCGCCGTGAGAAATTTCTTTTTAGAGACCCGGTGGGCTCGGTCACATAATTATGTATCATCTTAGAATTTCTGTGCGTCATTTGGATTTCATTTAAGATCATTCAGTATTTCGTGAGTAAACGAGCGGAGGCCAGATATTTTTAATACTGATAATATTTTCTGCTTCTTTTCTCAACGAACACAGAAATAGTCCAGTGGAATTAGACGGAAATATGACCAGTTTGCGGAATAATTTCTGGGAAGCTAAATTTTGGTATGGGGTTTTATTTCGTTGTTTTTAACAATATGTCAAGTGTCCTCACCGATGTGACGGACCGCTATAAATTTTATAGAAGGTCGAGGGTAAAGAAATACAGTTTTTCGCGAATATCTTGTTATCTTCCAGTTTTACGACAAGAATAGTTATTATGATGTTTGTAGCATAGCAAATTCTCTACAAAATATGTTCTATGAGTTTTTTTCGTAGGAGTAACAATTTTCGTGTATGACGGCTTACAATGTTTCAACCCTTATACTTTTGACATAGGAAGATCCTGAACTTGGAATTTCAAAAAATTATGCTACTTTGTGAATATGTAGGGGATGTCCTTCTCGGTGCAACGCAATTTTGTTTGCTGCCCAAATTCTCTCTAAGAGGGTGAAATTAACAATTGAACATTTTCGGATTTTGTATTATTTCTCGCAAACAGTAAGAGATAGAGAAAAAGTTATCAGACAAAAGTTACTTCTTTTACTTAAGACTATCATTTGGTAACTTAAACTTCTTAAGTTCGCGAGTTATAACACAAAATTGGAAATTAGCCGGATTTTCGGGAGTCAATTTCACCCTCTTAGAGTGAATTTGGGCAGCAAAAAAATTGCGATGTACTCAGGAGGACATCCCCTACCTAGATATTCACAAAATTTCAGAACTTTTTGAATTTCCGGATTCGGGATCTTCCCTAGTCAAAAATATAAGGGTGGGAACACTGTAAGCCGTCATACATGAAAATGGTTACTGCTACGAAAAAAACTCATTCAACCTTTTTTGTATGCTACAAATTTTATAATAACTATTTTTATCGTAAAACTGATAGATAACAAAATATTCGCTAAAAACTGTCTTTTTTACCTCTGCCCTCCGTAAAATTTTTAGCGGCAGTCACATCGACGGGGACTTTCGACATATTGTTCAAAACATCGAAATAAAGGCTCATACAAAAATTTAGCTCGCTGCGAATTTTTCCGCAGACAGATTCTAATTTCCCTGGACTAAAAGCACTCTGGTAGGGGAGAGTTGCCAATATCGTACCGGTCACCTAAATCGTACCGCATCAATTTCTCAAAAATTAATGAATACAAACGACGTCTGATGATAAAAATATCAAGTAAATGCGAAATAAGAAATAGAAACAAAACCTTTCGAGCTTACACCCTATTTTGTGCGTGCTACAAGCATTTAAAAAAATCAGGTATGATTAATGTAACTTTTTACCAGTTTATTTTAGCTGATAATAATCAAACAATGCAATTTTCTCCTGTATTTATGTATTTCTCTAAAAGCGGATTTAATGTAGAATATTTTACATTCATTTTAAGTACATATTACATTCATTATAAAGTTTAAATTTATATTTATAAATAAATTGACCATGTTTCCTAAATCGTACCAGTAGGATTTGACAACTCGTGTGTTATATAGGTTATGTACATATATCATATACATAGTTTATTGCGGCCTGTGTGTGAGATTCATATACATATGTATATGTAACTATATAATAATCATTACTGCATATTGAATAGTTTCTTCTGTATTTGTTATCGACACTATTTTTAGTGCAGGTACGATTTAGGAGACCGGTTGCCTAAATCGTACCTTTTACAGTATGTGACAAAAAGATTAATAACAAATTAATTTGTTCTGAACAAAAGGTTAAGCGTATAATAGTAAGTGCCTAAAAGACCAAGCTCCAATATCCAATAGTCATTTCCGTTCAAATTAGTACCAAATATGAAATATAACTTGGAATGTCTTAAGTGGTACGATATAGGCAACTCTCCCCTAATTTTCTTCAGAGGAATGATATATCGGTTGCCCGACAATTTTCAGCTTCGACCCCGAGACTCTATAAAGCACCTCGAGCGCGAATACAAGTCGCAGAGCACGTTATTTCGCTCGATTCTATCGGGGAGAAGGAACCACCGGCGCCGGCCGGGGAACAGAGCGAATGATTGAATGTAATTCGACGCGGTCGGATGAGCCAAAGAAGCGGTGAACTTTGGGGGGACGTGGGATAATTGAGAAAAATCGTGTGCACCGCGGACGGGCCAGGTGCCGGCGACGTTGCGGCATTACTCGAGAACTAATTGCTCTCATATTATCTCCGTCTACCCCTAGCCACCCTCTATCCTTCCAGCCTCGTAATCAACCAGACGCAAGACCTGTCTATCACAGTCCTGCAGGTGACACTGTTGTAATTTGCAAGCCGATAACAACGCGTTTACCGTTACAACTGTCAAGCTAATGGACCCAGATTAAGGCTTAGCCCGTTATCATTGCCCCCCCCTGCGCGTATCAGTGTCTTTCTAGCCCGCGTTGTCACGGCTGCGCTTGCCCCCTACCACGTGAAGTCCTCGGCGACTTGTTAATTGTCAGCACGCGAGCCATCAGCGATGGCGTTGCTGCTTGTAGCTCGGCCTGTGTTGATAGGCACCTTGGAAATGGAGTCACGTATACGTTCCTTTCGATGATTCATTTCTTCAGTTAGGTTTTCAATGTGGTACAATGCTAGGGGAAGATTTTTAGGTAGGTATGTATATTGAGAGGTATTGGGAAAGTGTGCCGTTAGAGAAAATAATTCTGAAGATTGGTCGTCACTTGTAATCCCTCCTTGTGATCGAAGCTGTGACAAGTAGCAGGTCACGTTTATTTTAACAACGTACTGGTGATGTTGGGGACTTGGTTACCCAGCTGGCGAGGTGGGGAATATTTATTTCTATTAGGCAGGGAAATTTTGATTTCTTCTTCGGAATAAAGCATTTAAGTGACTTCAGACAGTATATAATATTAATACAAGTGATGTGAATAAAATCTTATTTGTGAAGAACATAAAGCTGCGATAAGCTGTATCGTATCCTCGTGTGAAAATTCGTCGAAATAAATACGCATCTCATCACTTAAGGGTTAAATTAGTGAAATTGGAAATTTAAGGACACCGCGAAATTTAAGTGCCCTTGAAAAGCAGAGTTGGGCATTAATTAAATAAAAAATTATTTAAATAACGAATCGTATAAAAGTTACATTAACTTTAGATTATTCGACGAATAAAGTGAATTTTTTTGTTCGACGAATAAAGTTAATTTTTTTTATTCGTCGGGATTTTCAACTTCATCGTCGGATAAATGTTTCAACCTTAACTTTAACTTTGACTGTAACTTTATTCGATGTCGAATAATTTTTTGGCGCGTATTCGAGCCACCGAGAACCGTCATTGGGTGACACTACAATGTAACGCGCGCGCCTGAAAACTATTCGACGTCGAATAAAGTATAAGTTAAAGTTAAAGTTGAAAAATTTATTCGACGCTGAAGTTGAATCGCTCGACGAATAAAAATGACGAATGCTTTTTTTAACTTCTATTCGACACGTGACGAATACCTTTTTTTTTTAACTGTTATTCGTTATTCAGAATTTTTATTTAAATAAAATTGCCCATCTCTGATCAAAGCTAATCAGATTATATTAAACTTCGACCTCTGTACTACATATCCTGATCATCTACTTAAACTTAACTAGGTGCCAACATGTCGCCCATACCAATAGGCCTGCGTTTCACCCCCATCTCACCCCCGTTAATCACCCCTTAGAACCTCCACATTTCAAGCCGTCTACAAAGAATTTCAACTGATTCAGTCCATCGATCCACCGTCCACAACCACCCCTCCAAATATTATCCTCGAGGTTGGCGAAACAGCGCTCAAACGGAACAACAGCGCAGTTAAAGCGTAAAGCAGGGAGCCGGTCGCGCAACCGTATCGGTGCCGAATTTCGTCCAAGCAACGCTCACGTAAGCGGACGACGATACGAGCTACGAATGGAGGGCCGATAAAATTAATACGTTCGCGCGTAATCCCCTATAACGAGTCGCGTCGCGGAGTAAAACGTTTCATTCCCCCGTATAAAGTATGTATGCCGATAGGAAAGGTCGGCTTGTCGGGGGCATCGAGCTCCATCGGCGGAAGAGGATCGATACTTATGGGCGTCATAAAAGTGATATTACCCTCAGGCTTATTACGCCTCTGTATTACCAGCGATCCCTCGGCACAGCGTCGACATGGGGTGGGCGGATGTTGCGTCGAACCCGCGATCGTTGGTACGTGTGCACCAGGGGAATCCCCGCTTTCCTTCTGTCCGCTGGGCCGTCCAGCCGCTCCTCCGCTCCTCCGACGACGGCCGCTGTCGTTAGAAGCTTTCTTCACGGCGAGACTCCGGTTCTATTCTAGCGCCAGCTTCTCACGGCTGACAGAGCATTCAGTATTTAAGGGTAGGAGCCCTGCGGGGCCGGCGCGGCGGCGGGTCGAGGGAGCAGTTACAAATCCGCGCGAGCATCCCGAATTCCTTGTTCCACGTGACTCCTGTCGGCCGCGCCGCTGTTTATTCCGGGCATCAGAGGGCCGTCGTTTCTTGTCGCCGCGGAATCGATATCCAGCGGGGCCGTTCGCATTGTCGACGTGAATTATTGCGCTCTGCCTGCTCGCCAAATTGTCTTATCGCGTGTCACGCGGCTGACAGCCGCAGCAGCTCTTCCTGAAATATTATGTATACGGATTCGTGGCTCGTCTTTATTAGGGGCTCGTCCGCCGCGCTCGAGCGTCACGGGCAACTGTGGCGGCACCCCATTAACCCTGGAAAGAAATACCATCGGGTTAATTTACGTGGAATTACCCCGTGCGTGAACGGGGAATTTAGGCTTCGTTACATCGGGAGGATGAAGCGCGTGGCTCGTACTTCTCCGGGGTTTTTATTGTTCTGTTTAGAGCTCTTACTACCCGCCCGCCCGGGTACTCGAGTACCCGGTGAGACCCCGGGTAGAAAAAAATTACTCGGGTACCCGGGTACCCGTAGGATACCCGACTACCCGGGTACCCGGGTGGACAAAAATTACCCGTGTGTCCATGAGATACCCGAGTAACTGAAGTGTGATGAGATAGTTGAGAATTTCGATTTGACAGCCGATCGTTTTTCGACTTTCGATCATTTTCGGCTAACCTCAGTAATGAACGGAATATGCTGTCAAATCGAAATTCACAACTATCTCATCACACTTCAGTTACTCGGGTATCTCATGGACACACGGGTAATTTTTGTCTACCCGGGTATCCGGGTATTGCACGGGTACCCGGGTACCCGAGTAATTTTTTTCTACCCGGGGTCTCACCGGGTACTCGAGTACCCGGGTACCCGGATACCCGGGAAAAAACAATAGCTCTAGTTCTGTTTAAGGGGTAGCGAAGGTGGGGAGGGAATTATAGGAGTTTCTGTCGGTTTCTATGTAAAACTGTGTTTGGAGAGGAATTGACAGTTGCAAGTATGAGTTGAGGTGTGACTACTTAGTCGATAAGTATTTTTTGAAACTGACTAATTAATGGGAAGGGTGTTGTTTGCTCGTTTTAAAATTTAGAGGCATTCTTTACGGTGTTATTTGGTAGGAGGGTAGTAAAGAGTGACCCAAAAATGAGGCCTTTTTTGGCATGTTTTTGGTCCCACGATTTTGGAACTGAAGTTTATGCTAAACGATACCTTATGGTGAGACATCGATCGGACGAAATTTTCAAGTTGTGGTGACAATTAGTTTCTGAGATATGGGAGGTCATAGAAGTGAAAATTCGTTAACGCGCCATCCCTTACGCTTTAATGTACGGAATTTTATGTCAGTCCGATAATTTAAACAATTATTTCCAGGGGTTTTGCTGACTGCTAACAACGAATTTGAACTTAGATTTTCAAACTTCACGGAAAAAATTCAAAATCAAGAAGTATAAATGCTGGTGTAGTGGGTGCTTTTTTTAATATATCGGTCCATTTTGCTGACTGCTAACAAGGAATTCAAAGTTAGATTTTCAAAATTCCCAATGGCCGATTCAACATGGTGGACGATATATTAAGGAAAGCACCCACTACACAGATATTTGTATTTCTTGATTTTGATTTATTTTCGTGAATTTTGAAAATCTAAGTTCAAATTCGTTGTTGGCAGTCAGAAAAGCCCCTGGAAATAATTGTTTAAATTATCGGACTGACATAAAAGTCCGTACGTCAAAGCGTATGGGCTGACGCGTTAACGAATTTTCACTTCTTTGATCTGCCATATCTGAGAAACTAATTGTCATCTCAACTTGAAAATTTCGTGTGATTGATGTCTCATCATAAGGTATCGTTTGGCATAAAATTCAGTTCCAAAATCGTGGGTCTAAAAAGAGGCTATTTCTTGGGTACCTCTTTATTTATAGGCTTTGTGAAACTTACCTTCGATTATAGATGAATGGAATCACGTGAAATTACTTTAGTCCTTGATAGAATAATATATTTAAACACCAATTTTGAAATATTGAGGACTGTGATGGGTTTTGTAATAAATTGAAGTGTGTAGAAAGGATTATAATTGTGAGTTTTTGAGGTTAGATTTAACTGTATGTCGTTCATAAATCATTAAAGCAGAGTAATGAAGGATTAAGCGTGAATTCGCTGAAATTTGTGTGAAACGAATTGGACGATTGAAATTTTCGGATGATTCTTGAAAAGTGTCAATTTTAGACGAATAAAAAAGTTTTTAATTTTCAACTAATTGTTACGGATAAAACTGTCTCAAGAATGGAATCCAAAAAATAAACAGTCGACTACGTATTTTTTTATCGGGTTTGCTCCAACGATGTGTTGGCTACTATTGTTCATTTCATTTCATTTTATTTGTAATAATTTTAGTTAATTCTTAGTTTGATGTTCTTAAGGTTATACTTATATTGACAGTTCCTACTGCTGCCTCGCCTTTGCCCCAATTTTACTATCTCTATATGTATTACATTTTCCATTCAAGCAGTAATAAAGTTGCAATAATAATAATATATCCGAGAACATTACTGAGTATCACAGTACACGAGAATTTTTTAATGCATTTTTTAAGAAGCCCCGTTAAACCTTTCAATGATGTCTACACGATTTTAATTTCAATTTACATAAAACGCCATGAAACATTTAGTTGGGAAGTTGTTTTGCATCCCCGATAGTTTGCAAGGTAGCATCGTTGGAATGAAACTTCAGAGGGCAGTTTCGCCCCTTAAACTTGACTTACCGCGGCTGAAAGAAGTACATAGCTACACTTTAATTATTCTGCTTGCTTCGCCGACATGTTATGTTCCATCGAAATAGATTCCACAAATTATTACAATATTCATAGGTTAACGTCATTAAAGCGTGACTCGAACTGCTGATTGGTTAAAATGTCCAAACACTGAATAATGGATTGAATAATAAATACACAGCAGTCAGAAGAGAGTTTAAAATTAATACTTTCATAATGAGTATAAATAAAACTACGCCCTGCTTATCAGATTCCACTGAGAAATATAATACTTCCTACAAGCAAATAACATTTTCATTACTGCTCATATTATTAACCTTCCTTCACCAACCTCTGTACACAAAAATTTATCCTGGAAATTGCTCCCAATTTCCTTAATTATCCAAGTATACAAGACAGCAACGTGAATCCCAGCAGAATTGATTTCATATTTTAAACATCGTCCCCTATAACAAAGCTGAGATTTCGTAATCCCACTACCTAAGTAGTGTCGCAGATAACGTAAAGGAATTTGTGATTTGATTTAATCATTCTTCTAACGTCATCTTTTAATGCCTCCATTTCTTCGCTCCAATTATTATCCCGATGACATATGCAACAGTAAATTGCATTGTCGCCTACCCAATAATCTGTGTGGATAAAATCAACATCATCATAGCCATCTGTCTGTAAATGCCGCGGTGTAACGGACACTCGGTGCGAAGTTGTTTTATATTGCAAATTCGTCGCGCAAAGTAGCCGGGATATTTCTATGCTGCTGTACGCAGGGATACGTCTGAGAGCAATTTGCGATAACACAGCTTAATACCCCGGAGGCGCAATCTGTGAGCTCAAACAACCGCGGCCCCGTCTAATCGATGGAAGACACGTATAGGCATGCTATCTGTTTGCAGTCAAACAGAACTTAAATTTCACCGCTCGGTTTTCGGGGTATCGTTCATAGGAGCTTAATAAGTTCACGGGCTATCTAATTATACGTGGGTATACATGGAAATGGATTCACCTGGCCTGGATAAACGGCTGCATGCATACATGCGCTTCCGCGAAACGTAAACTGCCCGGCATTTCTTCTTGTGTACCACGAGACGTATTCATTTTGTTATTTTAACATCCGTCGTTGAAATAACAGCAGGCTTTTATTCCTGGAAAAATGTGCGAGAACTCGAGCTACCAGCCACCAGAATGGTAGGGAAATTGGTAACCATGACGCCCGCGATATAGGTTGATAAATATCGTTGTCTTTTAAGAATATTTACAGTTGTCTTTTAATGCTGCATTTTGGGAAATTTACAGGATCGGGGACGAATCTAGGTTATATAGCTTCCGTGGTTGAGTGGATAACAGTGTTCATATATTGTTGCAAGGGATTTGCAGTTGAAAGTCGTTTCTGTACATTGTTGAGCAGAATAGTAATCAAGTGCAGGCAAAACCTTAAGGGAGGATTGCGCCTTGTTAGGCCGAAAAATGGGCAATTCTTTGTGAATTTTTTGTACTAAAACGGTTCGACAAATTAATTTGAGCTTTGGCAGACTGTTTTATTGTATCTTGAACTACTGTTCTGAATTTTTGTGTGACAGTGAAAAAACATGGCGGGTACAGAGAGAGCGTTGAAAAATAATCAGGTGGCTCTGGCGTTGACGAAAGTACTGTAAGGATTATCCGAAACGCAAAAAGGAAAAGGGATTCTTAATCTATATGAATGTGGCTATGGGTGGTAGTAGATTTATTGCCGTATCTGTTACCGTTCCTTTTTTATTTAAAGAAGTTTTGCCGATTTTGAGGCAAACCTAACCCAAACCTAACCGAAACCTTTCTCAGACTCAAATCAGGGCGCTTCGTCTTCTTCAGAAGGCTGCCATTTTAACAGTTTTTCATTCTTCTTAACGTATCTACTACCACCCATAGCCACCTTCATATAGTTTAAGACTTTCTTTACCTTTCTGTGTTTCGGATAACCCTTACAGTACTTTTCGTCAACGCCAGGGCCACCCGATTATTTTTCAATGCTCTCTCTGTATCTGCCATGTTATCTTTTTCACTGTCACACAAAAATTCAGAACAATAGTTCAAGATACAATAAAGCAGCCTGCCAAACCTCAAATTAATTTGTAGAACCGTTTTTGTACAAAAAATTCATAAAGAATTACCTATTTTTCGGGCCAACAAGGCGCAGTCCCCCCTTAAGTGGATGATAAATGGGGGGTTAATACTATTATGGGATTATTTAGAGTGGGATAGAACCAACTGATTTGGAAGCTGATTCGAGGTAGATTTACAATTTGATTCTGAAGTTCTTGTTTACGCAATGTCTGTTATAGGCAGAGTGACATTTCTAGAGTTATCCGGGTACATCTATTTTGGTGATGTCATTGCGCTCCGCCCTGCTTTGGGGACGTTCACCCAGTAAAATTGCTGTAGATTTGAGGCAATGCAATAACTACTTAAACAAATTAAGCTTCACAGTCTTTTAAAATCGATTCGTTTCCGTAGGAAGCCAAGTACTACTAAAATGAGAAAAAGATATCACAGCACACAAATTTTCCTAGCAGATGTCTGGAATTTATTAGGGTTCGGCGGTTTTTAAAAACCGTTTTTTTTTTTATAAATTTGTAAAATTGGAAAACCGGTTTTATATACTAGAATTAATATGTAAAAATGAATTAATTATTTAATTAAAGACGTTAACATTTTGACTTGAAATCGCCTCGGATACAAGCACATTGTAGTAGGTAATAGTTTACTGTGAAACTAATCTTCATGAAAACGAATAAAAATTTGTAATTTATATTTTGTACGGATTTTAGTTATTTTAGTATGTTTCATTTGGTTTTGTATGCGGTGTATTTTACTGTGTTACTTTTTTGTAGATCCATAAATATTAAAAGAACTCAAAAATTATACGGATTTGTACCGATTTGAGTTTTTTTTTTATTTGTTCTGGTTTAGATAGAGTATATTTTATTTTGTTATATTCTTGTAGTTCCATAAATATAAAAAAAAAACTGAAAATTTAAAATAAGTACAGATATTTATTTTCTACGGTTTTTGTATAAACCCTAGAATTTATTTAACCTACACATATATTCCTTCACTTTAGAATTGTTGTACTTTAATCCACTTCCTCTCCATTTCATTTTATACGTGATATAACAAACGCATAATACTTTTCTCGCAACACAAAAATATTAATCCACCCGTTTCCTTCAACCACCCTCGCCCAGTAGCTGAAACAACTTCACGCGTCACACGCAAATAATTATATTCGCGACAGACGCCACGGCAGCAACGGCGACCGCGATATATTTGCATTGAATATTTGGTGTTTTGATGAAAAGTATCGTCGATAAATCTCAATTACCATGTAGCCGTTCACGCGCAGCCAGGCGCGGCGAAATTTCTGATTAAATTGTCGTGGGAAATATGCGAAATTAGCATTAAACGGGCTACACGCCGTAATTTGTGTGAAAAGCAAAATATACGAACCGCCGCGGCATATGAGCATTAATGAAGTCTCCGAATTATTGCGCTTTGTCACGTACCGGTCAATTGTCACGCGATAAAACGAGCGAAATTTGTTTGTTATCGCTTCATTAACCGCTGTCGCGTGTAAGTTAACGGTAAACAGGCGATGGTGAGTTTTCGGTTTAGAATGGGCCGCGCTAATCGACGCGTCGATCGCGGCCGATATCGAAGGAAACGAAAGGGTGATCTGTCGTGTCGTGATTTTGTCGCGTTATGGAATCCTGCAAGAGATAGTTAGGGGAGAGGCTTGCAGGTTGCCACCCCTAAGCTTTTTTTATCATAACTCGTCATAAAATTAACGTATCGTTGATTTATGGTATAAGTTGGAAAGAGGAAGTGTTGAGCCACAATCCTGAGCTACAAATCATGCAAACTCTCGAAAAAGAAAAATTATACTGCAAATTATCGAAAGTATCTAAAATTGTCTCCTCGAAATTTTGGCTCGCAGGTTGCCACCCCAAAAAATTGCTAAAAGTGTAAAAAAACTCAAGTAAAAACCTGATTCAGAAAACTTTTCAAAATTTATTAAGTTTTATTAATAAATTATATTATTCAGATTTTCTTGACCTGCGTGCTGCCATACTAAAAATTTATAAAAATGTAAAAAATAAACCAAAATACGACTAAAATGCAATAAAAACACTTCACTTCAAACTCAATGACATTTGAGTGCAAACAAGCGGGAAAGAGAGAGGTGGCAACCTGCAAGCCAAAAAAGGAGGCAACTTGCATTCCGACGCATTTTTAGGAAAATATGAGAAAAAATTGTCAATTCATGATATGTTTGGAAATCTGTTTGGCATATGTAAATTAGATAAAAAAGACAACACAGTACGTATAGTTATCTTGAATTGTCGATGAAAATGTTCAATTTACGAGCACAAGGAAAGCACACAATTTCAATAATTCAGTTTCTTGAAAAACACTATATTACCCTTCGCTCAGCAAACACAGCGTTATTGCGTCTGTCCGCTCCAGAGGTTATAAAATAGTGACACCTACTCTTTTAACGTCGATGTGAGTCAGAGTTGAGGTTCTGACACTGCTAGAAAGTCGAAATACAGCAGGGGTGGCAACCTGCAAGCAGTGGCAACCTGCAAGCCTCTCCCCTAACAGTGCATGCAACGAAAGCACAATGTGTAGGTACTTGTGGAAAACGCTGAAAATAAATTGGAAGACAGAAGAAATATATCAGATTCGCTGTTGATTGATTACTTTCTACCAGTAAATTTATGAATTTACTTAATGTAGTGTTCAGGGTTTTGATCTTTTTGGAGAAACAATTACTTACCCCGTAAGCGAACGAATTTTTTGTAGGTATGCTTTTATTGATTATTTAAGAAGGTTTTACAATTTTCGTATTTGGAAAATGGATGTGTTGTGGTGTCTGTGCTTTACACCGTAGTGGGGTTGCATGAAAATCGTGGGTCTATTTAGCAATTTTTTTCTTTTAAATAATGAACTGAATAGATAATTCTATTAATGGCATCTTAATATATCAAACAGAAAGCTTCTATATGTTTGTGTGTTGTCTGTCGCCTAAAAACTTTCGAACGATAAACTCGGGGATCACGAAACGTTCCTCAGTTCATTATGCCAGATGAATGTGACCATTTTAAAAAAAAACTAAAAAAAATTTTTTTATAGAATCAGATTCTATAAAAAAGATTATATTTTATAGAATCTGATTCTAAATTTCGGGCGAAGCCGAGTAGTAAAGCTAGTTATTTATTATACAAAAGAAAAAATGTTTCATCAAAATGGCGGTGGGTCCTTTACAATCGATTCGCCAATCGGCAGTGCGCATTTCTCCGATGCGGAGTGCCCGCGAACAAAAACCCCAAATTTTTAATTTTCTATATGACACAAGCTAAAGAAATACATAGGGATATTTCAAAATAAACATTTTTATTAAAATCGCGAATGTTTGAATAAAAATGCGGATTTGTTGAAAAAACTACACAATATTTTTTTTAATCTTCAACAGATGTATAATAAATGCCATCAATAAAATTTTCTACTGAGTTCATATCAGTTCTATAACAATTCTCGGACATTTCTGAGGATAAAATATATATTTCTCAATTAGATTGAATCCTATTACTTTCAATATCCCCCAAAGAGTGCCTTTTTTATATCATCGAAGAGGAAACTCAGCTATTTTAATCCTTTTCCAGATTTGACTCCAAAGTTAACATTGGCAAATGAAAGTCCACTCTACACTAAACGAATCCCATCCCCTGAAAATATCCAGGATCTCCTCGCCCAACTGCACCTCATCAAATCCATCAAGCCCTCGAAAATATCTCGAAACCACAAACCCCAAGGTCCCAGTCACGTTCCCAGTAAGTCGTGGTGTACGTCACGCGTCCCGCGCAACCGAACATATTTCCATCGCAGCTAACCAAGCGTTGTAGCTACGCTCCACCGTCGCTGTACTCTCAGGCTGATATTTCTAACGGTTGACAGTGTAATATGAAGCCGGGGGACGGTCGGTTGGCGTAAATAAAAAGCGCGGGATTAGCGGCAGCGGCCGCTGCACGCGGAATACAGGGATATCCTCGTTATTCGGATGACTGCGTCACAATGGCCGCAAGGCGATTATAAACTAAAGCAATTAATTATAAGTGGCCTCGCAGTATAACGACTTCACGCTGGCAAATTCCGGCGCGCAACGCCGTAGCATACCGCGAATATTTGGTTTGCCATGAAACGCTTCAAGAACGGCCGCGCCTTCATCTTCCGGTATGCGGCGAGACTGCAGTCCCCTCTCAGCTCTCTCTCTCTCTCTCTCTCTTTCGCCCGAGCTTATCCCACATTCTTTCCGTCCCTCCCGCTCGGCACCCGCGACCCCTAGGCTTTTTCAGATCTCCATTTATCAATTACAACAAGTTGCAGCACCGCCAACGGGAATAAACCGCTGAAAAATCCCATTATCGGCCGTCCCTCTTGGCCTCCTCGCCAACCGTTTGTTTTGTTTCCATTTAACTTACCGGGGACTTTGCTCCTCGCGCGGAACAACGGGGAATTCTCGACGAGGGGAATATCGATGCCGGGGGGTATCGATGAATCTAGCGACTCCGCCGTAGCCGTTTCGTCGGTACCTTAATTCGGTTGCGTCGTTTTAATTGCGACGGGGCCATTATCTGGATGAAGCTCGTGGGGCTCGGCAATTGATTTTGTCGCTGATGAGGAGTATCTGGAGGTTTGGTATGTCGGTTCCCAAGAAACATTGTGGACTTACGGATTAATTGAAATGCGGTGTACTCATTCGCCTGCGGCAGTGCGCAATACTCTTCGAATCTTCGCCGGGTTCTACTTGTTGGGTAAAAGTGAAATAGATATATATATATATATATACCAGAGAAGTGTTGCTAGGCGCAGCGTTGCCAGAGAAGTGTTGCTAGGCGCAGCGTTGCCAGAGAAGTGTTGCTAGGCGCAGCGTTGCCAGAGAAGTGTTGCTACGCACAGCGTGGCTAGAGAAGTGTTGCTACGCACAGCGTTGCCAGAGAAGTGTTGCTAGGCACAGCGTTGCCAGAGAAGTGTTGCTAGGCACAGCGTTGCCAGAGAAGTGTTGCTAGGCACAGCGTTGCCAGAGAAGTCTTGCTTGGCACAGCGTTGCCAGAGAAGTGTTGCTAGGCACAGCGTTGCCAGAGAAGTGTTGCTAGGCGGTTAGCCGGGAGAACAGCGCGGCCGAGGCAGTCTGCGTCGCTGTGCTTAGCAACACTTCCCTGGCAACGTCGTGTCTGCCGCAACGCGAGCCTACTACATACTTTATCAAAGGCTAATTGCAATGGGGGTCAGCGAATGTTCTAGCGGGAAGGTTTTCTAGAGAATTCCCCGTTGTCGACTGTTTTGAAAGAGAGCGAATGCTTGTCTTATCGCGGCTGAATGGATTTTATTGTCGTTGATTTCGTTTTATCGGGGCGGAGGGCAGCGGGGCTTTCTAAAGACGTCGGGAGGAAATTCGCTTATGCGAGGATCGACAAGCCCCGGCTTTGCTTCCTAAACGTAATAACGATAAAATGTCATTCTGCCGCAATCCGACCGTTCCTCGCGTAGGAAATAACGTATGTTCGGTTTTCCTAATCGGATGTTCGACTAGCTTTTCCGGGATAATAGCTCGAGCAGCCGGGATTACCGAGGGGCAGAGCTTCGGATGGGCTCCCTATCGGCTCGATAACTCTGCTCGATGATCCGAACGAACTGCCACCTTCGGGAGCAAGCCCTTAATGCAGCCTGTCTCGGGATAAGTGTCGCTCGAAGTAGTTGTTGAGCAGTGGGTGACACGCGGGAAAAGTAAGAAGATTCGTTCCTGCCATTTCCATTGTCCAATCCCACGAAAATAGAGGACACGTGTTATATCCTTCTGTAATGCCTGTACATCCTCCCTACTCCGCAACAGAAGTGCGCGTACAATGTTCACGTTTCTCGATATCTTAAACACAGATGAAAAAAAAAACTGAAATAGTATCACGGAGCTCTGTAGCTTCGTCTTCCTGTTCCCTCGCTTTGTTTCGATACACAGAGTGGATCGACGCGGAGGTCCATCCAAAAACGGTTTGCCTCTAGTAAATATAGGTCAATAGCTTTTCACCTAGTATCGAACATCTGAATTTCTCGAACGTCTATCGACAAGACTCGATTGTAGCGCTCGGAAGGAGTGCTTCAGGTTGCTTTGGATACTATGGAAATGTTGCTGCTTTCATATTGCGTAGGGTAGATGTCCCAATTACTGACAGGGTCTCTGTTACTATCGCTTTATTTAT
Source organism: Andrena fulva (assembly GCA_946251845.1). Taxonomy (NCBI): domain Eukaryota; kingdom Metazoa; phylum Arthropoda; class Insecta; order Hymenoptera; family Andrenidae; genus Andrena; species Andrena fulva. The sequence goes on along the minus strand of OX276329.1, from coordinate 48,882,932 downwards.
TTTACTTAATAAAAACGTGACGCATAAAGAATAGTGTTCAAAAAAATTTATTATTAAATTTGGACTGTTCTTCTTCTTGTTATTATTATTGTACATTATTTTTTACACGCTACGTTTTTATTAAGTAAAATGGCAGTGATTCTGGGGACATTATTGTGGAGGGTAGGTTATGATGAGTTTGAACGACTTTAAGGGACTGTTCCGGGCTGGAGCCCATAAAAATAGGTGAAATTTAGGAATTAATTAATGGAAAACTACTACATATAATTTAATGGGACTTTTTGCATTATATTAAGGATGTCTTAAACTATAGAAATATATTTTTTGTTTTATAATTAATTATTGCAGACGGCAATGGGGAGACGTTAAATTCGAGGCGTCAAAAAATTCATCCAAATCGGTGGAACCTGTAGCAACTAAACCATTGGTCTGAAATAAAAAACAATGCCAGATTATTAAAGGGCGTGAAACTCGCTGGTGGACTAGACCAGAAAAAATTACAAAATTACATTTTTTGAGAAAACAACGACACTTGAAGTTTGAAATCACTTTACAGTAGTTCCCCGTTATGAGCCCGTTTTTTCCCCCCGTTATGAGCCCGGCGACCATCCCCACCATTTCCTGGAAGCCCACGGACGAGAGTGAGAGAACCGGACAACGAGCGAGAGGACACGAAAGCCACTGGCCGCGCGGAATCATGTCCTCAAGCCACTATGAGCCCGCCGCCAGCCCCGTTCGTCGGGCTCATAACGGGGAAATACTGTATTCCTATATTTTTCGTCCTTTCAGCGCCTTTAAAAATTATAAATTTTCCATTTTTATTTAGGCCGTTACTCATGCATTTGCCGCTACTCAGGCAGCTATAACTTCGGGAATTTTACAAATTTCAACAAATCCTTTTAAACACGTAGACCTACAAGGTCGAGCACTCGAAGAATGAAATAAAACAAAAATCGATTTTTAGGCCGGAACCTCCCCTTAGGAGTTCCTTTAAAACGCACCATCGGATTACTCTGGACGTTGATTCTATGGGTGTCGAGCAGGGTGTAGAATCAGGCGACGGAATTGAAGTCTTACGACCACAGGTGTCATCTTTGTCGCCTCATCAAAATTGTAGGTCAACAGCACCGTTCGGTCGTGTTGAACTTCGCAGCATCGCCAATGAAATCAAGCCTCAACGCGGACTACTCAAAGAGCTTTGGAGAACCACCTTGAAGTTGCTTTACTAAACGCCCCTGAGTTCAAAACGAGGTAAACGCCGATGCACACAGGGTGTTCGGTAAGTGCAGTGATAGCCGTTACCATCGGTCGGATTAATTAACGTGCACGCCTCGTCTGTTAAGCTTGGAGATGTTGGACAAGTCATTTATGTTAGAAAACGAAATAACAGCCATCTAGTTAAAATGGTAAAGCATATTATTATTAGCGTGTATTTTGTTGTTATTCTCAGGGGTAGACTGAAGAACAGCAAATTGCTGAATCTCGCCCATTACATAATATTATTTTAACATACTTTATTTTATGTTAATTTATATCCAGATGGGAATGTAAGAAAAATGTGTTATTATTATTATTATTTTCGAGACCAGGCAGTTTTTATGCAATTTACGAAGGAAACTTTACCATAGGAATTTTCCGTAGAGAATTTACAATATATAATACTAGCAAAATACCCCCGCGCTTCGCTTCGGGCCTAAGAGATATCAAGGAACCCGTGAAAACACATTTTACCCCGTTTCACCCCCTTAGGGGTTGATCAGTGCAAAATGCTGAATCTGGTTTTTTGGCATCTGTGTGGGTAACCTTTGTTAGAAAAACCAAGTTGATATCTAATCGGGCCTAAGAAATAATAAGGAGTTCGAGAAAACATATTTTTACACCCTTCGGGTTGGAATTTCAAAAAATCCCTTCTTACCGAGCACCTACGTCACAAAAGGAACGCACCCTTCGCGTTTCAGTGACCCAACGATTATATAAGTACAGATTTAGAATTAATTATATTCTCGACTCACCGACACCCTGAACCCTTTCAAAAATATCACAGACTTACTTTTCATATTTATATTCACAATTAGCTACCGCTTTAATATAATATTTTTCATTACCCTTCCCGGATAGCATTTTATTTCCCCTCTGTCTAATTCGTAAACTGAGTACACGAACGGAATTTAATCGAATTCCTGCGACCCGAATTATTTGTCACGGCGATAGACACCATTTCCGACGGAACGACACGCGATTTCAGTCAGTTTTTCACAGAAAGCTCCGGCGTTTTCGTTCACGGCGGAAACGCGAGGAAGGAATTTCTAGCTTACTGCATCAGCAAGATATCGGTATGACGTCAACAGCACGACCATTGTTTCCGGTAGTATTGTTTCGGGTTGTTTCTCGCCAAGCTACGAGCCTTTTACGTCGGAGATTTCCAAGCTACCGGCGGCGAACTGAATAAAAGGAAAATGAACCCGACCACACCCATCCAGTCTTCGCGTTGCAAGGCGTTCGTTCGCCCTCGTCTCGGGAAATCACGGTAATCTTGAGTTTTTTTTTTTCTCCAACGGAAGGGATTTGTACACTTCCCCGACTAACCTTAAGAAGTTACTATCTTGCAAACGACTAGCACCGGTTGCACACGCGATTTCGCCCTGGTTAGTCGTTGCTGTAGAAATTAAGCAAGGGGGGTAGGCGGGAGTTCGGCGTCGGCATTTGAAAATTACTTGATTACACGAAAACGTTAGAAGCTGACGCTTCTGGTACAATTGTATTCCACGGTTGCGTGGGTTGGATAGATAACGTTGTTACTCTTCCAATAATTGGTGTACTAATTATTACAATTTTAAGTTAGTGCCTACAATAAAAAGAATCAAATTTTAGGGAGGCGACCCCACCCTGAAGCCACTAACAAAAGACAAAGTTAGGGATGTATTTGTTCGTATAAATAAAAGTAGGGGAGACCGGGGCTAGTTGTTACATTTTTCAGTTTTTATTTTTTTTGCATTCCATATATTCAATACTATCAATGACTCTCACTTAAAGTACGTTCTTTCCTCTACCGATGACCGCTATCGCATGTAATTAAACGAAAACCATGACTTTGAAACCAGCCATTTTGAAGGTCGAGACATGTTGTATCAACGTGCCCCGAGTAGGGGCTAGTTGTTGCACAATACGGGGCAAGTTGTTACAGGATTAAATTTTACGAAACAAGGCTTATTATGAGTAATATAATTATATTTTCGTGGACAAAATTAAATTTATTAATGGTAACAATCTATTACAATAAATATAGAATAAAAAATCTATTTTAATCTATTTTGCACTAATTATCGTCGTCCGTTTCATACGGGGACTCGCAATTAATGCACACATAAAAGTGATTTTTAGGTTTTGCACACTTGTCATGTGCCCACTTTTTGCACTCTATGCACTGAATCCGTGTTGTGGAGCCTTTCTTTGAATGAAAGAGCCTTTTCGTATGTAACAACATGCCCCTTGCCTTGTGTAACAACTTGCCCCAGTTGACACCATTGTGTATAAAAAGCTATAAGTTCATACCAGTTTGGTGTATTCTTATGTTCTTGGTACGAATCTGTAGCTAAAGGAACACTGATTCAAACGTGGTAATATTAATTTACCTACATTTATCTCTCTGTTCGGTAGAAAAGATTGAAGTAGAAAGAGAAAAGTTACTATTAGTACCGAAAACACAAAAAAAACTGTAATACAGTGACAACGCGTGAACCGACTACAAACAAACAACATACACAACTGTTGTATGGTTTAAACACATCAGCCACTTCATCGTCGAAGTGATAGTCTAAGCGAAAAAAAATTAAACTGCGTTGTAACAACCTGCCCCTGTAACATCTAGCCCCGGTCTCCCCTACAGGGCCACGATTTTTTATGCAGTTTTAGAGCAACCTTCATTTTGCTGGAAATTTTTTTTTATGAAAAATTGTATAAATTGCGGCCCACGAAATGGCTTCCCCGAGGACTGCAAAAACACTGTTCCACTTATTTTCTCAAAATTCGAATTATTTTGGAAGTTACAGCAGTTTGAAGAATTGACTTTAATTTTTTACATAAAAATTTGCACTGAAATGCATGTAAAAAATCGAATAATAGAAATATAAAAAAAATCCAGCGCTAGTATTTCCTACTCAGATAATCCAGTCATTCCCGGGTGAGTGGGCTAGTTTTTTTGCAGTCCTCCGGGAAGCCATTTTGTACAATTTTCATAAAAAAAAATTTTCCAGCAAAATGGAGGTTGCTTTAAAACTATATAAAAAATCTAAGCCCTATATTTTTATTTATACGAATACAAAAATCCCCAACTTTGTCTTTTACATACACCCTTAATTCACATCGACCTTTACTCGCTTCAAAAGATTTGATTTATTTTTTTATTAATCTTGGTGATACCTAGCGTGTCTAATTTAAATATAATTCATCCCCTCACAAATTCATCAATGGCCTGCACAAAGTTCTGAAATTAATTACAGACACTTTCCTACAGCTCTATTGCTTATTTTCATCATAATAATTGAAGTAATAATTAATATTATTTAAGATTTTCTCTTTAAAACAAATCCCAAATACCGCCTCCTGTTCTGGCCGTCACCCTAGGGACACCCCTCAAAGAAACTTTTTTCCTTATCTCCCTCGCTCTAACAACGCCCGAGCAACTTTCGCGCTATCCGCCGCGGGCAGCCGCGGCTATCGTTGATCGCGGTTTAGCAAAATATCGCCGCTGCGAATCTATACCAATCCGTGTCCAATTGTAACGGGACGTCCGCGACGGGCCATGCAAGAAATATCGCGAGAAGATTACGCGGCGTAATTGCAATTAACGCGACAGGAGAATCCGCAAACGCGGCGATAATGTATTCGCAATGTTGACGGAGCAACCGCAATTGCATGGAACCAAGTAACCACCCGCGTCCACTGTAGACACGGAATGGTTATGAATATGTGATGAGTGTACCGATGTTTACAACCGACTTCGTAATCCGCGGCACGTTACGATCCCACGAAACAACTCGGCGACCCCTTCGACTCCTCGGACCTTACGTCACGTAGCTTGACAGCGACGCAACCCACTTCAGATTAATAACAACTACGACCCGTGCCACTAACACCAGCGAAACCCCCGGACAGAGTGGCCTCTAAAAATAAGTCTCATTCCGGAGGAAATCGATTTTGAGAGTCCACCGCTTCGCCAGAACTGCGCTTCTCTCTCTCCTCACAGATTAGCAGCCCTAGGGCATCTTGGTCTCCTCAGCTTACTCTTCAAAATCCCTCCGCTGTGCGCAGCGTCCAGTTCCTTCGCGATTGCGACGCAGAAATGGAATTAAAAAGTCAGCGCTGAAGAAAAGGCACGAGGGCTCCTCGTCCTTTCTAAAAGCTTATTCGCCGTCCAATTAAAGCAGACAGAACACCGAGGAATGTGTAGCTGCGTCGCTGCGACTGCAAATGCGATTCGATTCCGTTTGAAGTCGCCGGAGCAGCGCCGCCGTAAAACGCGAGGGGCGCCGGAGCTCGAGGAGGTCCGAATATTACGGGGGAAATCAGGTGTGACGTGCGCGCTCCCTTTGCAAATCCCTCGGCCGATTCATTTGGGACACGAGTTCCGGGAGCGTCAGCTTGGAAAAGCAATTATTTCCGTTTAAGCTCCGTTGCGTCGTCGACACTTGCCCGTCGCGCGGGGGATGTTACCCACGTTTGCGGGGACAAGCTGAAATGTAACTCGCTCAACGCTCACGGCGAAGGTCAATTTGCCCCCGAGCCTAGCACCGTCGTCAAAGCGGTTCCCGTCAGAATAATGCGCCTCTTCGAATCCTGGTTAGACAACCGGCGGCGGCGGTCCGAGGCTCGCGAGGCAGCCGCGCCCGGGTTCCGCCCGTCGTCGACTCGCTGGGAAATTTTGCGCACGGCTGGCGCACGTCGCGCGTAATAACATATTAAACGCGTGCGCCGCGTTACTCAAATGTTTGCGAGGAATGCGGGCGCATAGGCTCCGCCTCTTTCAGACCATCGATATATGAACGCGCAGGTAAATAGGAAATTGTAATTAACTCGCAGCGACCAGGCCAAGTATGATTCGTAAAGTAATTTCGGTTACATGTTTCTAGTTTCGGTAAGCCTTAATTCTGTCCGCCAGCGGGCATTCAAATATTTACGTGGGATCTGTGAAAGGCGGGAGTTTGAATTTGATTTTTTTATTTTTTGGTAATTTTAGGGTAGTGGCGTTATGCAAGATTTTGATTATTGTAAATTGGTTTCAACAGGCTTCGCGGTTTGATCATTATCTAATTATGAGTTCGTTTTTATGGGACTCGCCTGTAAAAAGGCGCACCTGGGTGTTGCTGTTCGTTGCTGATTCCACTTGCCAGGAATTAATTGAAAGGCTCGATGCAGGACAAGCTCGGTTTAATTAGGGATTTTCGGTCGATCTGCGCGTCTAATTATCCTTGACGCGCAGAAATTGCATTCGATTGAAAATGAATGGCCCAGCGGCTCTATCCGCCGGCATTGATCACGATCTAATGTACAAATGTATGGGAAATGGGAATTATAAGCCATACGCGTGGTCCTCTTCGTGAACCCAGCATTTGACGAGATAGTAATGGCATGTTTTCAAGTTGTACATTAGGGTGGCCCGTATTACGTGTCAAAATTTTTTTTTACCACCTAGAACGGTGCTATTTGATAAAAAAAATAGTCCTTGAAAAAGTTTATTGCAATCGGACAAGGGTGCCGACTAGGAGTTAAAGTTTAGAATTCAGCAATAGTTTGAATTTAAAGAATTTCTCAAAAATGGTAAGCCCTATCGAAATTTTGTTCAAATAATATTAAAAGAGCATTCAATTTTCTACAATTACTGTATATATAATTTTTTCGTGCTCCCAACCATTTTTTAAATAATAGCGTTTCAATATAGAGAGATCCGCGCTACGACCGTAATGAGTCTATAGACTCGTAGTGCGGATCTCTCTATATTCGAACGCTATTATCTAAAAAATGGTTGGCAGCACGAAGAAATTATATATACAGTAATTATAGAAAATTGAATGCTCTTTTAATATTATTTGAACAAAATTTCGATAGGGCTTACCATTTTTTAGAAATTCTCCAAATTCAAACCATTGATGAATTCTAGACTTTAAGGCCTGGTCGGCATCCTTTCCTGTTTTCCAATTGCAATAATCTTTTTCAGGGACTATTTTTTCATGAAATGGAACCATATTAGGGGGTAAGAGCAAAAAAGTCGCTGGTTAAAAATAAGGGCCACCCTACTGCTACATCCATTGGCGTTTTTAAGTAGATCAAAGGTATTCACAAGTATTCCATGCGTATATAAGTACACGTAATTAAAGTGCCTTTCTTTTCAAAGTTCCCTGCCCGAAGGGTTCTGACGTTTCGAAGAAAAAAAGGCACTTCAAACTCGACTATAACAAATTAAACATTGGTATAATTTGAAAGTCTTCAGAGGGGGAAACACTGTAACGGTCTGAAAAGTAAGGATATTTTCGGGAATTTTTTTTAACCAAACTAACGTATAGTTAATATTTGAGGGTAGAAAAAAAATTTCAAGCAAATTCATGAATCCGTTTCCGGTATACTCTTCGTCAAAATGTGCGCTGCGGCAAAGTCGCTCGTCTGGCATTGGCAGTGTTTTAGCCATACAGTTAATCCGAATTCAGAGAGACAAAATATTTAGAAACTAGAAGCCTACGTCTATTACAGGACGTACGGAAAAATCAATATCGTAAAAGATAACAAAATGGCAGGCCACTGAAAAAATTCATATTTTAGGTGAAAATGTTGATAAAAAGAGTAGGAGGGGCCAGTTAATGCTCTGCAAAATTGTACACGTTACAAAAAGCAAAAAGGTATGATTAATCAGTACGAAAGAGTAATGGTGCGGCAGAAGCATTGCAGCGGAATAAGTGGTACAGGATCGTATATAGTCAGACACGCTCTCGAACCAATATGCCGGCGCTCTATTACTCTGTAACTTTTCATGCGCGCGGTATTTGAAAAATACTTTCAAGTGAAAGTTGCCCAAATTAATATCAGCTTTTGAAACGTGTATAATTTAAAAATAAATTCATTGCAAATTTGGATGCCACTACTCCAGTTATTTCTTTAAAAACATAAGCGTTCACAAGTAGGTTTTTTATTAAAAATATTATACATTAAATTAGTCAACAAAACATCTGTTAAATAAATAACTAAATACAAAAGGGGGAGAAAGTATCTTTACTAGTGATTAATCTGTGGCAAATTAGTAATGTTTAATCAATGATCTGTTTATCATAGATCCACAAAGTCGTAAAAGTATAAGAATATTCCCGTTTAGCTAACTTTTTACGCGCAGCAATCGATATCCCCTTGTTTCCTCAGAACCGATGCTTTAAGCGGAGCAAATTTATTCTACGCAACGATTGCATTACGTTGTACTACAATTTTCGAATCGTCCTGTATAAATAGGTTTCGATTGAATTCGAAACGTTTGCCAACCGAATATCTTCGGTCAGTGAAACGTGTAATTGGTTTTGAATGTTGTAGCGCACGGAACGTTCGAACAAAGTGTGCGCTCGATACGGTTTGTGATTAACATACGCGACGCACTGAAATTCGCTTAAACATCGTAGATTACACAGGCATTTCAACCGTCAGTAAGTTATTTACGCAACAGCGAAATGCCGATTTGATTAATAATTCATACGAAACTCCTGCGCGACGGTTTAGATTTCTCAAAGCGCACAAGAACGTAACGAAAAATTATCTTTACAACACACGAATTAGCTGCGTGAGAAATAACAGAATTTCATAAAAGTTATAATTTGTTTAAAAGAAAATAAACAAAAAAAGGGACATTATCACCTTTGGCCAAATTACACGAAGCCTAAACCTTAGATTTCAGATCTTCATAATAAAAATTCGATTTGAAGAATCTTTTAGAAATTAATAATTCACTTAATTTCGCATTCCAATCTACATTTCTATAATAATTTCAAATAGGGCATATTCAATACCTTTACCTTAACACTATAATCTATTAGGGGAGAGGTGCTATAAATGAGACAAATCGAATTGCCATAATTCTAAACGCATTGCACATGCAAGTTAATTTCCTGCTTATGAGAACACTAGTGCCCAGTCATTTGACGTAAACTTCGTAAAAGTAAAGTTTTTGTTGATTTTCTGTGTCGTTTTCTGAGATCAAGATATATACAAAGTGTTAAACTGTTATATCATTAATATAGCCTGTATTCAACTGAAACGAAAATACTTAATAGGTAAGCTGAATTGATTGTTTTCTTTGTTTTGAGGTTATTTTATATTAAACTCACTCGTGTACTGCTGGACACTATATGTATTTTACTTTCCTGTAAACTTATTAGTGTATCATCATCTTATTAGTGTGTACATAGATGACATTGTTTTAAATTATCAATTATTAGTTGATGACGTCTTGTTTCAAATTTAAGAATTAGGGAAGTGACTATTCAAAGCGACAAAATATTGATGATTTATAGTACAAAAAGTTAATTTTTTCATAGATTCCATTATTTTGTATCATTAAGATTTACAATTATAATTGTAATACTTAATAAGTGTATTTTTATTAACGTGTCCCTTTCATGACTTATACTGTCCCATTTAAAACCACCTAGAGTCGGGGCCAGATATATTGGCCGATGAATTCGTTTTCGCGAGCAACGATTGAGGAGAAATCAACCACCACCATCTGACGATCGTGGATTTGTCAGTTGGAGTTGCGTGGTCGTCGCAGGGTATGGTGGGGTAACGAGAACTAATTATAGTAGGTAATAGTTGTGTGCGTGACGAAGCTATTCGTAGACCAATACGAGATGAAGCTATCGAGAAGGAATCATGTTCTGACCAATAAAGCTCCTGAATTTTTTCGGAGCTAACGCACACCTATTCTGATGTGTGTACATCTACGCTGACAGCTCGGTTTGGCCTACACGCCAGAAGCTTGACACTATCCCCACCACTTCTGGCTCACTCTTGTTCTGCGAAGGCGAGAGCGAGATGGAACGAAAGCGGGTAAGAAAACGTTGGGAAAAGGAGCACCGAGGCAGGCAAACGGTGTGGTGGGAGAATACCCCTCACGAAACTCACCGGCCAATATATCTGGCCCCAGAGTTGGGCAAAGCTAATATCTAGATAACATCTAGTTAAAAGGTCCTTACGGTTAGTCGTTAGTCAAAGGGTGACTAAAGATGATTTAGCTTAGCTTTAGTCATGACGCCAGAGCTGAAGCCGGTTATTCAAGGATCTTTAGCTCTTGGGTTGTGACTAACGTGGTTTCAGCTTTCATTCAATTTTTAGTCAAGGAAACGACTAACCGGCGAAAGCCTTTGCGGCCTGACCCGCGCGCGGTCGCCTACCGGTCAGATTCTACAGAATCTGAATTTGTTTATTTTTCATCGTATCAATATGAAAGTGACGCCAATGGATTCTTGGTGTTCTCCCGATTAATTGGACAGAAAATAATTTAAATCGGACTACAGTAATTCGTCGTTAGAATCACGACGATCGGGGCTGGCAGCGTGATACTAACGCGATGCGGACACCATTCGTAGCCGACGACAACTTCGTGTCGACTCTTTTGTTCTCTCGCACGTTCTCGGATTCTCTCACTCTCGACTGAAGGATGGTGGGGATAGTGAGCGTGATTATAACGCATGGTAAAAACGTGATACTAACGACGAATTACTGTATTTTTAACGAAACGGGCTTTTAATTCTGCAAACAAATTTCTCACTTAATATCCTTATTTATGGTCCGAATTATATCATTTTTCGGCCCATTTTCATCGGGAAGACATGAGAAATCGATTGGTAATACTTTTATTAACACTTAGAAAAACAGGAAGATTTTATGTGGCCCGTCGGTTTTATTACTCTCGGCTGTCAACGGGCGATCTACTGGGGCCCGAAGGTCCTCGCTCGCAAGCGAGAAAGCAAAACGGTGGGGTGGGTAGGTCTTTCCCGATAATCCGAGCCCAAAGGCTTCTCAACAATCGAAAGATTGTACATACATATTCTTTCTGATGCTTTTGCCTACAATTATTATGGTGGGTTAATTAACAAAAAAACAAACGTTGGCAAACTGTTATGAAAATGGGCCCAAAAATGACATAATTCGGACCATAATTAAGGATATTACGTGAGAAATTTGTTTGCAGAATTCAAAGCCCGTTTCGTTAAAAATAGTCCGATTTAAATTATTTTCTGTCTAATTAATCGGGAGAACACCAAGAATCCATTGGCGTCACTTTCATATTGATACGATAAAAAATAAACAAATTCAGATTCTGTAGAATCTGACCGGCAGGCGACCGCGCGCGGGTCAGGCCGCAAAGGCTTTCGCCGGTTAGTCGTTTCCTCGACTAATAATAGAATGACAGCTGATCAACGATAGTCACAACCCACGACTAACGGCTCTTGACTAACCAGCTTCAACTCTGGCGCCTCGACTGAAGTTAACTCAGGTAAGTTTTAGTCGACTAAAGAAAAAGGTGAAGTAGCTTTAGTCGAAACGTTATTTCAAACACTTTTTAGTCGAATGATGCCCAACTCTGTCTGGCCCCGACCTTAGTCGTAAAAGGGACATTTCCCACTTATTTTAAAATCGAAGATTTTGTTATATTCTATTACAATCGACGAATTTGTAATATACTTTTATTGAAGGGAAATAAACACGCTTTCTATGGACGTACTTGTTTTTAAATACCTACAACGACATTGTCAGAAATGGACGTTAAACAAAAGTGTCCCTTTTATACCACCTCTCCCCTATTTATCCTTATTTACTCCCATGCCTTCCACAATATTTCTCCCACAAAATTAACATCCCAATTACAATTTAATTCCGCTCCCCTAAACCGCGTTCCAAATTCCCCCAAAAAATCGGCAACGAAGGAGCCGCAACGCGTTCCTCTAAACGCCGCGGCCCGGCGTCCCAGCTGCTTACCCCGAAAACGAGTCTCACCTTTATTATCGTCCCACAGAACTTTGGCCCTTTCATCGCGCGTGGACAGGGGTCGCATAAAACCTCGCGCACTTCAGTTAACGAGCCCTCCAGTCGCTCCCCCCGCGCGATTCAATGAAATGTTTTCGGAAACTTTTCCGCCGTCCTCGCGGCGAGCATCAAAACTCTTCATTATAAACTGCAAACGAACGGGAATTTTCGCGAGTCCTCAAGCATCGGCGATCCAACCGAGCGGCCCGCCGCTCGGTAACGTCCACCTTCCGCCCTCGTTATACGCTCCGTCGCGGGTCGCATGAGCGATTCATGATCGGCATCCTCTCACGAGGCAAGTTTTACGACGCAATCAGAGCCATTGGCGACGTGTAACGGCGCGATCCCCTCGCGTCTCCGCCCGCCATGCAGCGTACATAATGTTTCAGCTTGTAACGCACTCGCGACGCCAGTTAAGGGCTCGGCGGTGGTTTCAGGCGGCCATACATGGACGGTGGCGGCTAAAGGGGACCATCGACACGACGCCCTGCACACGAGCGGGTTAAACAACAGCACGGTTATTAACGAAGTTCCGCCAAGTTTTCTCGTTTGTGCTGCTCTTTAGCTTCCTCGACGGCCGACATTAGGGCGTGTAAAGTGCGGCTGGCAGACGACAAAGCTCACCGGAACGGTATGAATAAAGCAAACGAGCCACCACCTTTTGTCGACTTCGACGCCATCCGAGGCCGGAGCGTTCGGTTGGCCCCTCGGCGAAAATCAAATTACGCGCTTCGCGCCTCGCCGACAGGAAATAAGCTTCCAGTTCTTCGGCGGGACGAACGTCTCCTAAGAGCGGCGACGTCCCTCCAGCCGTCCTCCGGCTGCGATTTGCCTCGGGTGGCGGTATTTTTTTCCGCCACCCTCCGTGGCTGATTCAAAGGGACCGGAATTTTATTGGCGATTATCGCGCCTCGAGCCTGCGAACTTGGCGGCGGGGTTGTTTCGGTCGAGGCACTTGCGTTGGACGTTGATCGGTGTCCGTTCAGCTGCAGGGTACATGTGGTGATAATGTTGAAGAATTCGAGGTATAGTTTGTTGAGAAAATTTTGAAGGATGTGTTTCGTAAGGGGTAGTTTACTAAAAATTGGCCAAGTGTAGTAGTACAGAGAAATAAGTTATAATTGTGGGAGAGTTGCCGCACCTTACGTAAATTGTCACCGTGTCTACAATTTTGCAATTAAATTTTTTTCCAAGGATACATATTATTAGTTGAACATCTTGTGCTGCTACTGGCATTAAAGAAAATCAATGTTTTAATATTCGTCACCCTTGAAAAATTGAAACTAGAAACATCGTTTTTCGGGAAAGATACCGCAAATGCAGTGGTGCCGCATTTCGAGAAACGTTTAATTTTCCATTAGTAAAAGCAAAGTAAAATGAAACAACTTCTTCGTTTATACAGTTATAAAGTACAATAAAATTGGAAAATAAATAAGCCCACAAATATGTTTGGATTATCAGATTTGTAATTAAAAAATAAATAATTTGCCTTGAGATATCACGGTATCTATTTTGAAACACTTTTTTTTGTATTTTTAACATTAAAGATATCATTTAGTCGACTTAGGTACCTACCGATACAGCGCGCATAAAAGTGCGGCATCTGTCCCAAATGCCCGGGAGAGACGCCGCACTTTCGTATTTCCAAGTGCCACGTCGAATGTAACTTATTCTAGTCGAGAAACGTTCCACAGAGTTTCATTAACGTGTTACAAAAGTTATATCACGAGAAACTATGAATTTTTAACTACTACGACAGCAAAAATAATCTCGACGTAGAACTATTGAGGCAAAGTGCGGCAGGCTTACCTCGAAAAATAGCAAAATCTTTCAAAGTAATAATGGAAACACGTTCTCGCTTATCAATCTAACCTAAATTAACAGCCTGAAGCAAATAAAATCGACATTGTTGAATTATATTACCGATAACCCAGAAATATCGAAGGTGCGCCGTCTCACCCAGTGCGGCATCTCTCCCACAATTACCCTAGTGTTCATATAAAATCTTATTTTTTCTTCTTTGAAGATGGCGTCTCTCCGAGTGCGGCATCTCTCCCACAATTGTTCGCATAAAATTTTATTTTCTTCTTTGAAGATGCGTCCTTCTGTACCGAGGCCCAAACGACAACTGCTCATCGGCCGCCCGTTAAATCCGCCACTGAAGTGACCGTCTGCGATATCACGTGTGGTTTTAGATTTTAATTCGCGGTAGATAGGCAGTTTGTTGGCGTGGACGAGGTGTGTTAGAAGCCGAGTTAATGGAAATGGGCGATCCGCAAGATGCTTAACGAGTGGTGAATGGAGTCGGGCGAGACGACTTGTTCTCTGCGTTTGCTTTGTGAAACCGAGTGGAGGTAATGAAAAGATTCAGAAGCTTGTTAAGCACCTTAAGCAGAGGTCGAAATGCTGTTGAACAGTGGGATACTTACAGTTTGCTGGTTCACCTTCTTTTTACCTCTACCTCAATATCGAATGAGAGGATCTCATTACGCTCTCAAAAGATTTGCCTGCGATAAATACGCGCCAGCCGTGTTTCGTGGTAGCTTTGAACGTTTTTAGCTCTCGAGGTCATTCCGACGGAGTCACTGGTTCCTGTTTCGAATGAAATGTCCATCGATCGAACCTCGGATGAATATTAAAAGGAAGGAATTGAATGTGTCGTTTAGAATCGACTTAAGGGTCCATCCTACTTTGCTGGTAGTCATATATTCATGATTTTTTTTCTCAAAAATTAACCTACGGATTTTAATGTTTTTGGGGGCTAAATGTTTATAATTCCTTGCTGTATAAAATCGTATTTTTCATGCTTCCAAAATATAATTACAAATGCGTGGATTTAAATCGCAATGCTTGTGCCTCCGAGCTGATTACTCACGCCTCTGTAAAGAATAAGTAGCTTGGCAAATTCTATTCAAAGAACTAGATGCACCGTTCGAATAATGAAATATCGTCTTTTAATATTCACCTTCGAGAGAAAGGTTATATAATTAATCAACACGACCCGTTGGATCGCTCTAATTATATACACTCTGAGTCTTAATGCGTCCCTGAAGTGGAGGGATTATTTGCTGCAGTCGGATAAGAACTGCTCGGAATCGGACAAAGTTTCGAAGGTGGCGGAAGCTGGTAATCGATTCGATCCTATTTAAATCCATTCATCTCCTAAATATATTTCCCTCTACGAGGGACCAATCACCTGATACTTGTGTCTCGTAAAAACACTTCCACCCCTAAATTTCACGGCGAAACAGAGCCTCGAGACGCCGCGCTTTCATTCAACCAGGCAGGAAGTTACTGGCCCCGCACTTTCATTACTCCAAAGATTAATCTGCAGTTGAACTTTGTTCATTAATGCGAAATCATAAAAGTTTAACCGACTTTCATTCCGCGGCAACGGCGAGGGATCAAAGGACGTTTTAATTCCCCCTCGTATTTCCCGCGATTGAATGCGTATAAAATAATAGGAGGCGCACTCGCCAATAGCATTTTTTTTTCGTGTACTTTCAGTTTCTATTATTGTTCACGGCGGGGAATCCGTTCGGGTATCGAAGTGCTCGCGCACGCGGGATAAATTGCTCTCAGCTGTAACGAGCTTCTCGCTTGTTAATGAGAACCGTTTCATCCGATCGGCAAGTACAACACGCGGGCCCGAAAAATCGCCCCGAATATGGATGTACATTGCTGGGGGAATCTTGCTGCGCGTGTAAATTCCGCGCGAGCGCCCGCGGGATTATAGACATTCACATAGGAATGCGAACGGCAGCGCCGTTATTCAATACTTTACGTTAATACGGAGCTTAACGATTCGCGGTTACGTTGCGTTTACATTTTCCGGAATAATGACGGGGAAATTTTAATTGCCCCCGATGCTAGTTACTGGTAATTCTAATATCGCAGTGGCCCAACGCGAATGTTTTGCTGCATCGGGCGATAGCGAAACGGTTTAACGCGTTTATGAAGAGCACGCCTCGGTTTAATGAAACTTTGCGACCGTAAAGAAATATACTGACATCGATGCATCTTCCAGATCCCTTTGTGGGAAGGTCAACTGCAAACTTCACATCGATCCCGAATTCAAAGTCAAGCACTCTTTTAAATTTGCGTATTCTACATACTTTAATCAACAAGATGGAAAATCCAGAGGGGAATGTATGGTTCAAAGAAACCCTCTTTTGCAGAGAGTATTATTATAATTTGGCCCATTAAATCATGCCGAGTTGCTTTTGAAATTAATACGTCATCCGACTGCCTATGGTATTATTATATACAGGCAGCTTTGCCTTTTACACGTCATACACAGGCAAGTCCAAAAGAAAGGAATTCTGTGTCACCAGAAGCAGCTCAGTAGAATGTAAGTGACCTAAGCTTGAATAACGTGTTGAATGTGAAGGGACATTCTGCTTGGGTCGTTTCTAATTTCCAGGTTTTAATCTAAAATCTTCTGATTGTTGCGATATCATTAACCCTTTGTGGTCACACCTTGTAATCAGAAATTGGACACCTGAGGTTCGGTGCACTCCAGCATCATTTTTGAGTTTCCATTTTCGTATTTTTGACTTTTCGTTCTTTTAACTTTTCCGTGATAATTGTACATTCGTAATACTCATATAATCATGCTGTGATAGTCTTTCAAATTTGTAGTTGAAAAAGAGCGATATTCCACGATTGTGGAAAAAGCGATTTTTTTTCTCTTTATCGCGATAAATTCTATTTGGAAGTCGTAAAGGCGCGGCATTTGAACTCGAAAATTGCGCTTGGGGTGCGATACACCCCGTGTGACAACCAGGACCGGCCCTCTCGATAAAATGACCCGGGTGCAAGATATATTTTGAGGCCTCAAACAACTTCTCAACGCTAAAAAGTCTAACATATTTTCACAGAACGAAATCACGAAAAAAAGGATAATAATAAAAGTGATAAAGAAAATTGGATAAAAAATTAAAGGAATAAACAAATATAATTATTTAGATATATGAGTTTTTTATTGTCGTATCATTAATAATATTAGATTATTATATTAGAAATTATGTTCTAATTTCTTATTTTCTTAATTTTAAACAAATAAAAAATTTTCGCACTCACATCTTATTCTTTTTTATTTTCTCTTTTCTTCACTTTTACTTTTTCCCCCCTACACCCTCTACACATCCAGCTCCACCCCTGTGACGGCCCTGGTGACCTCGAAGGATTAAAACTTCAAACAGCACTTTTCTAATATAACATATAGCATGCCCCGTGTCGGCTTCGCCCGAATTAGTAACGTGACTGATTCATGTTTAATAAATTTAATAAAATTAAAATCTTTTAACGAAATTAAGTATTTTGTCTTGGCATTTTTATTTTTATTTTGATTTTGATTAAAATTAACCCGTTAACCCGACAATACGATCTTTATAAATGGGTAACTGGTGGTACTCGAAAGTGACAGTACACGATCTGCCCGGCCCTGATATGGGCATGACTGCTTTATTTCAACTGCGAGAAGCGCCCGGCCCGATCGCCGCCTGGCGGTCGCGTCGCGTAATATCCATAGCAGACGGCCGCGTCATGACTTCTTTTATATACATAAAATTACACAGATTAATTATATTTTACGTGATTACACATAGCCTATGTTCGTTCTTGTTGTTCAAGGATGCTGTAGTTAAAATTTCGTAGTGATTGGTTCAGTACTTTTTGAGATTTTCGTGTGCATACAAATAAACGCTGTAGCTTTATTATAATAGTATAGATAGTATAGATTATAATATGTAATAATAAAAGTGATAAAGAAAATAAGATAAAAAAATAAAAGGAGTAAACAAATACAACTAGCATATTTAAATATATGACTTTTTTATTGCCGCATCATTAATAATATTAGATGATTATATTATTATATTAGAAATTATGTTCTAATTTCTTCTTCTCCTAATTTTAAACAAATAAAAAAATTTGTACTCACATCTTATTCTATTTTATTTTCTCTTTTCTTCACTTTTCCTTTTTCACCCTTACACCCTCTGCACCCCACCCCTGTGGCCGGCCCTGGTGACCCCGAAGGGTTAAAACTTCAAATAACACTTTTCTAATACAACAGTAATTCCCACCTGCCTCTGATAAATTTCGTCGTTGCTGGTAAAAAATCAGGCTCAGATATAACGCGTGCAGCATTGAAATATACGAGACACTTAAGTCTGCCGCTACTGCACGTCGATTGCGCTACAAGGCGTACGTATGGCGTTATAACGTCTAACGTGGCCAACAAAATTATCTCCCCGGTGTACAGTCTGAGATATAGGGCGCACATTACATGTGTAATTCCGTCGATATTTCATGTCAATGTGCAATAAAACGACTTCCCATTAGCAGGCGTATCTTGTGCCTCGCGTTGAGGAACGATTACGCAAAGGATACAGTACACGATCGATGGAATGGAGTTCATTTCCGTGATGTTTGCAAGCACCAGGTATAACCTTGCATTATGCATACGGGCCCCCACAGCTTCATTTCGCATTGTGCTTCCTTTTACTCCCTCTTAATTCTACCGTATCCCAGAACTCCTGACTTCATTGAATCTTAATTGTTGCTTCAGGATTCAGAATTCAATAAAAGCGTAGCAGAATTTTTATTTTCAGTTTGCCCTTAGTTTTCGAACCTGAAGGACGAAACTATTCTCTGATAATACACTCCTTGTCTTGAAAATTATAAAAGGAATAGATTCTTCGAATCTATTAATTCGTTAGATTTACAAAATTCTCATTTTTAGAAGTCAGAAGGGGGCAACTTTGCGGAACAGTCAAGTTGACAGGTGAGCATTGGGTTGCTTGTTTGAGCACATTTTGTAGAGGCAATTTAATTAAGAATTTAAAATTGAAATTTAGAAATATTAACTTTTTTAGTATATACTTATTAAGGATTAGTTTTTAAAAGTAAGCGATCATTTATCAAGCTAAGGGGCAACCGCCACTTTCATAGCTTTAAGAATAGAAGGGTGTATAGAGCATTAAAATTAATTGCAAAGAAAACTCGAGTAGGATAATAAAAGTATAATAGAAATAATAACTGCCCCAGATTCGTATCCAATGAAAAATAACTCATGCAGGTACAAAGTTTCTATTAAAATAGCGTTGAGTCAAAGCAGAGATGGTCAAAATTATAATAAATAAAATTTCGAATAACGAATAAAAGTTAAGAAAATTATTCGTCATGTGTCGAATGATCTAAAGTTAAAGTAGCTTTTATTCGATCCGTTATTTAAATAATATATTATTTAGTTAACGCCAAACTCTGGCTTCCTTGGTTAAAATGCCCCATCTAGCATTTTACCATTTTCCAAGAAATGTTGAAATATTTGAAGTTCCAGGCGTCTCTTACCTTTTAAATAAAGTTAGAAAACCCTACGTGCTTCGTAGAGATCTAGAACCAGTCTGTTTTATTTAGTCTTTTTCGAGCAGGGCACACAGAAAATGATAAAACTTCAGTTTTCTCGGATATTTCTACTAATCACATTATGGAATATTTATCTGCTTAAATAAATAATTTTTCTTGTCATTCAAGGAATACCCAACTTAACTGCTTCCATTTCTCAGACCCAATCATGTCACGCGCCCATCTTTCCAAATTCTCGATGAAATTCAATACCAGACAGCTGTAAACGATTAAAACAAGGCTGACGATGGAATACAGTGAGAGAGGTTTCATTCGCTCAATGGTAAAAGCTAATTCTATTAAGGAACGCGTACAATGCACGGC
Organism: Andrena fulva; assembly: GCA_946251845.1. NCBI lineage: Eukaryota > Metazoa > Arthropoda > Insecta > Hymenoptera > Andrenidae > Andrena > Andrena fulva. The sequence goes on along the minus strand of OX276329.1, from coordinate 48,863,141 downwards.
TTTTCTCATTGGCCCCGGTATGTTTAATGTATGACGCCTTTCTATCTGAAATTCTGAAGAAGCACCCTGAATTTAGATCCGCGGTGGATCTTAAAATGGCCGCACCTAAGATAACGGTTTCCTCGAGGAGCACTTTTTCCCCGGCTCTAATGCGGAACGTTATCTTGGCGGGCTTCTATTACGGCATTGGAACGGTACTATGAATTCCAGTACGCGCACACGGTGTAAACTTAAACGCGTATTTCCTGGCAATCACAGCCAGGACATGTATCAACCGCGTAAACGAGGGCGAAACGCTGATACTTGCTGACGTTTTAAAATATAAATGCGGAATTACGTGGTGTTAAGAAGGGATTCTCCTGTAACAGCCCCCGAAATTTATGATTTTTTTTTAAAAAACTGTTGTTAATATTGTACTAAACTCTTTTGAGATATAAGGAGGCATCTTTAAACTTGCAGAAAATGTTTTTTTAACAAAATGAATTTTTAGTTTCGACCGTAATAATTGATAGTAAATTTTTAGTTTCGGCGCAATGGTTCGGTCAATTTGAACTGATAAATAAAACAGCTATTTTGCAAATTATATCTTATACTCTTTCGACGTTTCGATCTGGATTTAGATCATCCTCAGGAAAGAATTATAAATTATATTGCTATTGCTATTAATATTCGATTAATATTCAATCACAGTGTCATGGCACTACGTGTGAATCGCGAGTCGGTTGGAGAAAGACTGACATATACGTGAACAAAACGTCTGCTTACAGAAAGGTGAATACAAGGTAATTACCGTTGACATATAAAAACATATTTAAACTCCTTGAATTTCAAAATTAAAAGATATACCTTTTGCAGTAACAGAGCAATTCATGCCATGTGTTATGTTATACACTTTAAAGATGTTAACCAGTAGATAAAGAATAATTTTTTTTTTTTTTTTTTCCTCATACCTTTCGAAGTTTCGCCATTCTTTTTTTAACAAAATGAATTTTTAGTTTCGACCGTAATAATTGATAGTAAATTTTTAGTTTCGGCGCAATGGTTCGGTCAATTTGAACTGATAAATAAAACAGCTATTTTGCAAATTATATCTTATACTCTTTCGACGTTTCGATCTGGATTTAGATCATCCTCAGGAAAGAATTATAAATTATATTGCTATTGCTATTAATATTCGATTAATATTCAATCACAGTGTCATGGCACTACGTGTGAATCGCGAGTCGGTTGGAGAAAGACTGACATATACGTGAACAAAACGTCTGCTTACAGAAAGGTGAATACAAGGTAATTACCGTTGACATATAAAAACATATTTAAACTCCTTGAATTGCTCTGTTACTGCAAAAGGTATATCTTTTAATTTTGAAATTCAAGGAGTTTAAATATGTTTTTATATGTCAACGGTAATTACCTTGTATTCACCTTTCTGTAAGCAGACGTTTTGTTCACGTATATGTCAGTCTTTCTCCAACCGACTCGCGATTCACACGTAGTGCCATGACACTGTGATTGAATATTAATCGAATATTAATAGCAATAGCAATATAATTTATAATTCTTTCCTGAGGATGATCTAAATCCAGATCGAAACGTCGAAAGAGTATAAGATATAATTTGCAAAATAGCTGTTTTATTTATCAGTTCAAATTGACCGAACCATTGCGCCGAAACTAAAAATTTACTATCAATTATTACGGTCGAAACTAAAAATTCATTTTGTTAAAAAAAGAATGGCGAAACTTCGAAAGGTATGAGGAAAAAAAAAAAAAAAAAATTATTCTTTATCTACTGGTTAACATCTTTAAAGTGTATAACATAACACATGGCATGAATTGCTCTGTTACTGCAAAAGGTATATCTTTTAATTTTGAAATTCAAGGAGTTTAAATATGTTTTTATATGTCAACGGTAATTACCTTGTATTCACCTTTCTGTAAGCAGACGTTTTGTTCACGTATATGTCAGTCTTTCTCCAACCGACTCGCGATTCACACGTAGTGCCATGACACTGTGATTGAATATTAATCGAATATTAATAGCAATAGCAATATAATTTATAATTCTTTCCTGAGGATGATCTAAATCCAGATCGAAACGTCGAAAGAGTATAAGATATAATTTGCAAAATAGCTGTTTTATTTATCAGTTCAAATTGACCGAACCATTGCGCCGAAACTAAAAATTTACTGAAAATGTTTTTTGTATGTCGATCCTTCTTTTTATTTATTAATTATTGTAACCCTCTTCGACGATGTTGGCGGCAGGTGTAGCACCTGTCATAGTCATCTGCTTGCAAACAGACGAAAATATTCTTGAAGATAAATAATTTACGCTGGTACTGGACCTAAAATTTTAATTTCAGTTTTTATTTATAATACTTTTTTCGTCGATGTAAAGAATAATATGAAAAATTTGTGTAAGGAAAGGATTTATTTTTTCTTTCAAACTCTTTTCTTTATAACTCTTTCAATTTTCCATTTTTTTTTTCCTTTAAAGTGGACCAATACCAGCGTAAACTATCTAACTTTAAGGAACTTCTATTTTTTTTTGCAATCGGATGACTGGGATAGGTGCTACACATCCCGCCAACAGAAGTTTCATCGTCGAAGAGGTGGACAAGATTCCACAATAATTAATAAATAATTAGAAGGATCGACATAAAAAATATTTTCTGGAAGTTTAAAGAAGCCTCATCCCAGATAGCACCGCACATCCCAAGGACGTCCTTTTCATGTCCAGTTTATATCCGAACGTCCTACGTCCATTTCTTAAGTCCTACGGACGTTCTTAGGATTTAAATTTCGGATGTTCTAGGAACGTCCGTTTCTTAAGTCCTACGGACGTTCTTAGGACTTAAATTTCGGATGTTCTAGGAACGTCCGTTTCTTAAGTCCTACGGACGTTCTTAGGACTTAAATTTCGGATGATCCAGGAACGTCCGTTTCTTAAGTCCTACGGAAGTTCTTAGGACTTAAATTTCGGATGTTCCAGGAACGTCCGTTTCTTAAGTGCTACGGAAGTTCTGAGGACTTAAATTTCGGATGTTCCAGGAACGTCCGTTTCTTAAGTCCTACGGAAGTTCTTAGGACTTAAATTTCGGGTGTTCCAGGAACGTCCGTTTCTTAAGTCCTACGGACGTTCTTAGGACTTAAATTTCGGATGTTCTAGGAACGTCCGTTTCTTAAGTCCTACGTACGTTCTTGGGACTTAAATTTCGGATGTTCTAGAAACATCAAACAATCTTGTAAGTCACGTGATTATTTTGCACGACTACATTTCGACTGTTCCGAGAACATTCGTCTCGTAAGTCTTGTGAATCTTTAGAAGATCTACATTTCAGATGTTCGAAGAACAACCGTCTTGTAGGTTTTGCAGATGATTCAGGTTCGGTTGCAAAACAGTCTTACGACTGAACCTCGCCTTTGCGCTATTTTTTTGTACAATGAAGACGCTGAAATGCTGAAATGTTCCCAGATAGCTTACAACGTCTTCAAGACGTCTGTCTTCAGTCGTCGTTGAAACATCTGTCTTGAGACGAATGTGAAATTTTAAGCAATGAGTCTAGAGGTCGAATGATGATATTCTGTAGAATATTTCGCGTCAATGCACATTTTTTATAAACTATTAATAATGGTTATATACCTAGAAATTGGAATTATTTGCAAGTAAGTGTCTTGAGTAGTTGCGAAAAGCAGATGCTTCGTAATCTGGGAGTCCTGGGTTCGATTCCCGTCATCGCCAAATTTTTTTTCTTAATGTCCTAACCCAGACTTGATGAAGACGTCTTTAAGGCACTTTTAAACCATCTGCAAAACGTTTTTAAGACGCCTTTTGGACGTATTTAACTCTACTTTCGGACGTTCGGAAAACGTTCTGAGAATGTTGACACAGCACGTTCTCTGGACGTCCCACTTTGTAAATAGGACCTTCCTACGACATTTAAAGAACTTAACGAGGACGTACAGAGGACATATGGACCTTCTCGGGACATTCTCCGAACGTACAGTACGTCCGGAACGGACGTCCTTCGGACGTACATAAGATGTCTTTGTGCTATATGGGATTATATCCCAAATGAGTTTAATCCAATATGACCAACAGTTTTTTTTTTAAAAATTCTTAAATATCAGTTACTTTTGGTAACAATTCCTAGATAATTAGAATAAGCCTTGGTTGTTCTAAGAGTACGATGATGCAGCCAGTGAATTGATTCTTTTTGTTTTGTTATTAATTGAAGAGTACCTATCAAATTAATTCTATACAGTTTAATAGCAGATTATTTTTTCACAGTAAAGTTGAAGGGTCTTGGAATGCAGAGGTGCAAGAAATTTGCAGCGTGTAATTTCTAATTGATTTCAAATTATAATAAATTCGTGAGAAGATTTGCTGATGGAAGTAAGATCCTCGGCAGCATTTCGGGTTTTCATTAATTTCTATCATTTTACTGTTATCTATTAAAAAATGTACATTTGTCGTAGAAATTTCTGTTTTGCCAGTCGAAGTACATATTCCAAGTTAATTCCGAAAAAGCCTCACCGAATGCTTAATGGAGATATCATTTTGTATTCGGTTAAAGTTTACTAAGTTTTATAATGCGCGTTTGAAACAAAGCGCGCCGGTATTGTATCGGAGCTGATAAATCAATAACGCTCGGTACAAATTATCATTTCTGTCGCCGTTATAACAATCCCGCTTGTAGAACAGCCAACCGCGTTGCAAAGTTTCGCAGCGGCACGCGTTAATAGAACGCGGTGAATTAAGTTTACGGGCATGAATGTGAGATCGCGAAATTTTCATGGTTAATGATTCCCATTCACTGTTCCTTTGCCACTGTCGGTTTGCTTATTTAAAGCCAGCAAATTCTAATTAGGGCTTGGAATGAAATTTCTATCTGTTCCCCGATAATCGAATCGCGAGCGCGCGATTGCGTCAAATTTAAACGCACAGTATTGTCCGGTGTCAGCGAGTATTTTGGCGAAATGTACGTTTTAAAACCCATTTCTATTTTAAGGGTGCCCTCCAGTTGAAACGCTCGAAAAACAGGTGACTATTATGAATTTTATACAAAAAGAGGGTACAGCTTTTATTAATACACTCGTTAGGGCACGAAAATAATTTTTGCCTCATTTTTTTCGATCTTAATGCATTTCCTAGGTGGCTAAACGGTAACCACGATTTCAGAACAATGCACATTTTTAGTGTTAAATTTTTTTTTCGTATCTTCAAATGTTTAATATAAAGCCATAAAAAGGTTCAAGATTTGCTTCATAATTTCTGCAGAAAAAATTTTCCAAGATCGGCCTGTTTTAGCGTTCCGTAAAGTATAATCCCCCTTAAGAAACGCAAGTATGGAACTATCTAAAAGTTTCTAGTACCCTAATCGATTAAGGCGGGAACCTGGATTAGAACGCTGAAAACACGATGACTTTTAAGAATTATTTTCTGAACAAATATAAAGCGGATCTTTCCAAAACTTTAAGGGTGTTTTACTGTATATTCAGAAGAGTAAACTTTTTTTTTATTTAAGAATAATTCATTTAATATTGTTTTGTTGGTATATCAAATTGTGTACATCCTAGCGGATCCAAGTTTTGCCTGAAATAAAAAAGTCGAAATTTTTCTTAATTGACATGGATTTATATCGTCGATGTATTAAAAAAATAAGAAAAAAAGTCTGAAATTGACAAAGTTATGGAACTTTAACGAAGAAGTGTCGATTTTGACGGAATAATTTCGACGTTATTATGCAAAAAAGTGGTTTAATTTAATTTTTGCAGAAATGTTTTTCATTCATCGCCGACATAAAGTTATGTCAATTCAGAAAAACTTCGGCTTTTTTATCTCAAGCAAAAATTGGAACCGCTAAGATTAGTGTTCCTGATTTCTGGATATTTTTCGCATTCTGAGAAATATTATATTTCTCGAGAATCCTAGAGAATTCCCAAGAAATTAAAAAAATACAGTAAAATTTATATTTTTGGAATAATGTTGATAATATTTATCTAAATTTTTATTCGTGTCCAACTTAGACAAAACTTGTGTAAATGAAAAAATAGATATTAAATATAATTGATAAATTTATTTATTTAATACAAAATGTGAGCAAGGCGAAACATTACCTTTTTGTTTAAAAATAGTTGTTTAAAAAGCACAATGCGCCTAATGTCACATCAGCCAATCTACTTCTTCTTCTTTTTGTGACAAAATCTGCGGCTGTAGAAAAATTTCTTTCATTTCCAGTGGATGGTGGTTTAATTGTATATAGAGCATCGGCGATACGAAGAGAAAAGTTTATAAACAATCGCGCAATTCTTCGTATGTATTGTTAAGATTTATTACAGATTCTTGGTGTGTTTATATGTTCACGATTAACTAGTAGTACACAATTTGAACTGCAAAACTCATTTCTGAAAACAAATGGGATTTATAATAATTTTCTCACACTTAAGTTTCTCGAGAAATACTGTAATTTATCGAAAAATGAGAAATAAGAAATTATAAAAGTTCTCGAGAAATTCTCGAGAAGGAACACTAGCTATGAAGATATACCGATAAAACAATGTTAAATGAATTATTATTGATTAAAAAAAAAAGTTTTCTTGTTGTCTGAATATACAGTAAAACACCCTTAAAGTTTTGGAAAGATTTGCTTTATATTTGTTGAGAAAATAATTCTTAAAAAATCTCCGTGTTTTCAGCGTATTAAGGGAGTAGGTCACCCTCGATAGCCCTAAAACAGGCCTTTTTTCAAACGCAAATTGTAAAGTGATAAATAACAATACAGACAACGTTTTTTCTAGTTTTAATCGTTATTCTATGAGCTTTAACACAAAAAAAGAAAAGTCTAAATATCTCTATGTACATAAAAGTTGTGAATAAAACCGTGAAGGCGTGTACGCGGTGCACCATTTGATGGTGTACATACAATCTCGAAAACCGCTCCAACGATTTGGATGAAAATTTAATGAGACATGCAGAAAACCATTCCCTAAGATGTGTTGGGAGCAGAATTTCGAGATGAATTCTTAAAAAAAAGATAAAAAATATTTTTCATACAAGAAATCGATAAAATCGTATTTTTCAACATAAAAATTGTATTAATTTCTTTTTTCGGAAATCTGTTCCCGACACATCGTAGGGAATGGTTTTCTGCATGTCTCATTAAATTTTCATCCAAATCGTTGGAGCGGTTTTCGAGATTGTATGTACACCATCAAACGGTGCACTGCGTACACGCCTTTACGTTTTCATTCACAATTTTTATGTACATAGAGATATTTAGACTTTTCTTTTTTTGTGTTAAAGCTCATAGAATAACGATTAAAACTAGAAAAAACGTTGTCTGTATTGTTATTTATCACTTTACAATTTGCGTTTGAAAAAAGGCCTGTTTTAGGGCTATCGAGGGTGACCTACCCCCTTAAACCAGGTCCCTCCTTAACTGAATAGAAATATCCTCCCTATCCTTTCAAATTCCACGCAGTAGGTGCCTATCCACTACAATCGCACACTGGTCCTCCATCAATACATAAGAAACATCTCTCTATACCCACCCCTATCCCTACCCCCATCTTGAACTATAAATTCCGCAGCACCAAACAATAAGAGCCACTAAACACACATTCGCCAGCGCACACTGATTCGAACAATTACCAACCCATTAACCCAGTGCGCAGACATTAGCTCACAGCCAGCTCGGTTGGCACAAACAATGGAACGCACAATATTTCCCCCCAATTCCCGTCGATAACCCAAGGAGCAGCCGGCATCGCTGATGCGCATGAAGACGTCTAAACCCGCGCCACTCCGTGCGGTGGAAATCTCGTCGGCTTCACCTCGCCAATGAAAGCCGGCGAGGGAAGAAAGAAACACACGCCGTGGGGTTAAGCGTGGAAACAGGGGCGGCGGAGACAGTCGGAGGGTCGCGCAATGGTGGCGGGGGAGGAGAGGGCGCAGGGTGCAGGGGAGTTAGAAACACGTTTCGCTTCCTGCCGTCACCTTGAAGCCATCTCTCGCCGGTTTACGAGGACACCCTCGCGCGAAAGTTTTGGTACACTCGCACTTAAAGTCATTCTTCGAAATAGTGCGATGTTAGGTACTGTAATGCCTGCTACGGAATACTAGCCCGCGCTGGCTGCGGGTCGGGTTTATGACTTGCGCTACTTCGCATGCCACGCTCCCCGAAAGACGTGAAACGCTTAAACTCTTCCTGAAACCTTTTTCGGACGACTCCCGCGCCCCTCCGCCATCGACGGGGCCTCGACTGGCGGAGTTTAAAGGCGAATCCGCTATCGTTTCGAGGGGAACCATCCCGTGGAGACGTACTGCGGGTTTCTGGCTTGATATCAATGAGGACCGTTGGGGTGGTGTTGTATATCGATGGTTTCTGACGAGGGTTCGCGGAGCGCTTGCAGTGATTATGATTATGAAGGGTGGATAATGTGGGCGTGTAATCGGTGGCGGGGAGAGAGTGAAAATCGGATTTTTGGTTACTCGAACGTAAATCGGAAAAGACAGAGTGGAATGTAGGATTTGGTTTGAAAATTGTGGCGAAATTAGGGTTGCGAGAATTTCTGTCGCCGTGTTCGGGAGCAGGTGATCTTTTATTAATGGTAAGTTTGAAAATTGAAGCATTTTCTCGGGGCGAGAATTAATTTCATTGCGATGCAGAATTGCAGAGTAGTCGCGTATAAATGATTTTTGTGGAGAATATATCGATTGGGAGTCATTAGGTTAGATTGGAAAGTTTAATATTCTGTGAGTTTAAATATTTGTTTCATCAACGATATTGCTTGCAAAATTCGTGTTTAATTTATTACACCCGCGCACGGTTAAATATTTATTGTATTGTTGAAGTGTGTGTTTCAGTGAAATTTTAGCTGATAAGCACTATGTTTACAAGTGAAATCACTCGATTAAACGATACAATCATGTACAGTAAAGAGATATGGGTGTTTTGAAAAAAATTGAGTAATTTTGAAATCTTCTAAAGCCTTTCACGTAGAAAATTGTAAATTATCCGCGGAAGTGTAAAAACTTCAGGTTCGATTAATAACATTTCTCGTAATCACCAATATCATTGGAGATACTTAGATTTCTATATCTTCTGCTCTATATGGTATTTCCTCATCTTTTTGCTTACAAAACTTCTGCAGAAACTTCATATATTCGGTAGAGTTAATGGGAGAAGAGAAGTTTTCCCTGCCAAGTATTCTCCAACCGTTACAACCTGATTTTCATCGAAAGGAACCGATGATTAGAAATATCGACTGATTGATCGGCAGTCCGTTAAAGCGCTCCCTGCACCGCGCTTGGTCCGTGAATCTGAATCACGAACCTAATCTAACCATCTGACAGGGAAAAGTGGATAATCTTTTTCACCGTTCGGCCAAGAAGTGATTCCAGGCTATTTTTACTGGGTCTTGATAGAGAATTTTCGTTGGAATTGTACGAATAACGCTTCTAAACGTAAGTGAGGCTAATTGAAATTAAGGATGACGTTCGTTTGTTAGGTGTATCGAAACGTTGGGCCTAACTTGGTGGCTGTCACGCACTGATTTAGCGACGAAAACACAAGCATTAGCCGCTTGAGTCTGAGGAACGTTTATTATATAATTATATACTATAACAAGGTGAATAAATATTTTATTTGTATTTATTGATCAACCATAAATTAGAAATCTAATTCATAAAGTTAATGATAAAGTTAAATTCATATTTAAATGTCTTGTGGGAGTAAAGATATAAGGGAACAAACCAAACAAAAATAAAAATATAATTATTTTTACTTTTCTAAAAATATTTTTTGCTAATAATTTAAATTCAGAGACTATAAATTTATTGAGTAATATTCATATAAAATTCATTCGTGAAGGAATAAATCCATAATTTATTGGTATAATAAAATTAAAGGAATTAATAATCTTAATCAATGACATGAAGTTAAATTTCTAGTTGATGGGCCAAACATTGAAAATATATTTATTATCATTTTCATTTAATTAAAATGAATTTTTGTATTTAATTTATTATTAGTGTATTAGCTTGCCCGGTTTATATATATTTCTTCGGTGAAGGGGAAGAGGGAGGTTTTCAAAAAGATTTCTTTGCGAGCACCTAGGGGCAGAGAGGAATCTACCTACCGATTTTCATAGTCATAGGATGAGTGGTTCCAGAGAAATCGTGATGAGTCAATGAGTAAGTGAGTGAGTCCGTCAGTGGCATATCGATTTTATATATCTAGATTTGTGATTTTATTTAGCGTCTAATTTTCACTTGCACAACCCGTACCTAATAACAAATGATTAGAGAAACCCAATTCTAAACTGTTAAAGGGGTTGAAAAGAACCAATTCCCAACTTCTAAACCGTCTAATACCTTACCAAACAACAAAGTTACTTCAAACGCCAACCCTCTAATTTACTACAACCGTCAAAACTTACATTCAGTCCCCGAAGAAAAGCCTCTGTCACCCCCACAGAACCAGCTGCAAAGCTCCCATCCCCCAGGTGCCCAGCGAACCACCCAATCAACCCCAACCGTTACACAAACCATCCAGCGTTCGATCGGCCGAAACAAATCACACGAACTCGCAGCATCATCCGCGAGGCCGAAAAAAAAAAGGGAATACAGAAAAAGCTTGGTCGGAGCATCGTCGGGTAAATACCAGAAGTGTCATCGAAACAAACTGCGCATCGGAACGGTTGACCGGCCGAGGCCAGAGAGGCGGCAGCTTTCGGCCGTCTATCAGTCCTAAGGGAGACTTTCGCGGTTGGATTCCTTAGGGCGACGGCAGAACCCGTGTCTATGTGTGTTTTCCGCTATCCTGGGGAACGTGTCTTTCGTATGAGGAAGGCGGGTCCTACGGCTCGCGATGGCGGAGGGCACGTGAACCCGAGCGGGCGCATGCGAACCAACCCTAAAGCTCACGGCAATCGAGGAAGGATGCCTTCTCTCTCTCTCTCTCTCTCTCTCTCTCTCGCCCGCCGTTCTTCTGCTTCTACCCCTCGATCCCACCGCCGCGCCACCCCCTTTCTCGCCCTCTCGCTTCCAGTCTCGTCGCTGGCGAGCCGGGTAACCCCCTCGTGTGCCAGTCCGCACCGAGATTCCGGCGCGAGTCGTCCTTCCTCGTCGCGGCGTCACGCCAAGTCCTAGATGGATGTCGCTGAACCGCATCCCCGTGTCAGCGATTTACGTCGTCGCGCAGCTGCTCCTCGTCCGTCCAGCCTTCGTGGAAGGTCAGTGATGCAAGCCCACCCCGCCGTTAATACCGGGTAACACTACGCACTCGGGCGCGCACAAGGGGACCGTCCGACCTGACACGTGCGCTTCCTGGGCCCACGTAGATTAGATCGTTGCACAGGGGCTACATCCGGCGTGTCTCGTCACCTAGATCCTCGCGCGAGCCCGGTGCACCGTTCGTCAGCGGTTCGCCATGGGGGATCGTGCTTCGCGGCGCGCGATTCCACCCGCGATTCGAAGCTGCACCGCGCCTGGCAGAGACATAGCGGCGTCGCGGTGACAATGGAGGACAAAATTGTTGGGGTCCTCCTATGTGCAGGCGTAGTCAGGTGTTGACGGATGCGCTGGGCACACTTTCCGGCCGCCGTTAGTGATGTAAATACCTGGGGTGCGCGGCAGTGTGAGCGGATCAGTGACGATGAAGAAATGGAGCACCCCCGGGAGAATATCCTCCCGCACGTCGTTCGAATGCGTTTAGCCGCTATGACTCAGCAAGGCACGGCACGTAGGTGCGAACAGCAGAGCCTGGCTAGCGGGGATCGCGTTTTATCCGCGTCAGTGAGGTCGTGGGTATCGAGGGAAGCATGGGGCCAAATATACGTACGCGACCAGTCGGGGGGGCGGAATGTTACGCCGGAGTTGCTCCGAAGTTTGTTCGCGGAGCGTACCAGCGCGCGTTCGGTGACGCGCCCGCTCACCGAGTGAAAATACAGTTCACGAATGATGGTGGATATATAGGACGCCCCGCTGGTGGTCACACGTCCGTGTGTTTTTTCGCCGACGACACGTATAATGGTAACGCATTTGAACGCATATTTAACGCGGGCCAACAAAGCAGCGTTTCCACGCCGCGGCCATGTCAACGAGCAAATTTGGATAATTCGTTCCGTAATTTTCCCGTGTTTTTTCCCTCCGACCATCAGCCCGTCGAGCACCGCGGCGCAACAGCCACGCGGGAATTTCAATCTTCTAAACAACGAGCTCCACCTTTCCCCGGAAATCCGTTCTAGAGTCTCTGCTCGATCTACCCAGACCCAACTCCACTGCTCGATGCGGGACAAACTGCAGCGGGGATTTATTGGATAACCATTACACGCGAATGGCCCGTGGAAATATCATCTGCTCGTTTCGACAACTTAGCCAGCGTCCCGTATTATCTAGGTACCATCGGCTCCTCCGTGAAACTCGGCGCGTTACACGCGTCAGACGGGGATATCCGCTGCCACGTGATCCGTCGATTTCTCTCGTCGACGCGCGATTATCCCCTGGATATCGCGGTACATTATTTATCCCCCGCCCCTATAAAGCCGTCGAATTTTCGCGAAGGCGAGAAACCTTCCAGCGGACCAGAAAACTTTTGTCCGCGTCCAGAGAGCCCAGCCGCTACGCTTACCCTCTGACAATAAGGGATGGAACGGGGGTGGCGACTGCTCCGCCAGTCCTCCAGCTTTCGCGTCGTCCCTCTCTTTCTCATCCCTCGCCTTCGCCCGCAGACCGGAAATCTGTTCGCTCCGGCTGCCAAAAAATCGCTGGCATCGTAACGATGCTCATTTAATTTGGGGCCAACAAACGCCCTCGAATATATCTGCGAAACGACTGGCGTTTATGCTCCTTCGTGCTTGCTCATCCGCGGAACTTGCGGCGGTTTTTGCGACTCAATCGGTGTCCGTGAGTTTCTGTATAGGGTCAGGATGATGTACATCTACTGAATGAATTTAATTATGATTATTATTGGCTGAGTTGAGCGGTCTGTTTATTTTATCAGCTCACTTGAAGTTCAGAGAGAGTTGAGTGACTGGATGGTTCTTCAAGCAGCCTTGATTGAGGATCCTGAAATTTATACTTTGTCCATTAGGCGGTCGCGAAAGAAAATTGAATCCCAGCTGAGGTACCTGCTACTTCATCTGTCGATTTCGAGTGGCTTTGTTGCTGGATTGTAATTACTGTTCATTACTTCTTGCGCTACGTATTTTGCGTGCAATTGGCGGGACAGACGGGGACTGGAGAAACACCTTTGTAGTTGTGGAAGCATTTCCTTAGTTACTAGTAGTATTTACTTGTATTATAGAAAATGTTGTAACACTGCAGAGAGTAATAATGGCATTGGTTACCAATTTTTGGAAGGTGCTTTTATCAACTGATTTGTTAAAATAAACTTAAATACAATTCTAAATTTAACAGATGCTGTAGATTTTTGATAATATTAATTTGGTGCGGTTGTAGAATAATTTTCTAGTTGTTCTCCGAGCAACGTGTTGTTAAAGGGGCGCTACATCTCGGCAAGCAGTTGATAAATGATACTGCAAAATGTAGGGAAAAATTAATAAAAATTCTAGAATAATCTTCTGAAAAGAATACTTTTATTTTGTTTGGGCGTCACGAAGGTACAAATGGGCATTGTTGAAGCATCTGTGAACTTAGACTTCTTAGGCTTCCTGCTGCTTTTCAGATAATATTTCGTCGGCTTCCCTTGTTTAATAACAACTCAGCGCAGAGGAGCTCGATTCTAAGGCCCCAGCAAGTCTTCGTCAAGTTTATCCACAGTCACGTAAGAAAACAATTCTATCTCGCGGAGACACGGATAATTCCCGAGTTTTAGCAACTACATTGTACCGTTAAGTCTGTGCGCAAACTACCTGGAAGTTCAGTGTCAGGACACTCGCGTGAATACTTTATTTCTGTGTCTGCAGTACAGTGCCACTCGAAGAGTTCTGAAGAAGCTTCTCCATCCTTTTAAGACACTTTCAAAGAATCCTTCGCTGGATATATGCCCTGTTATCCAATTTCAGCTGGATAGTATAAAATTATTGTGACGGCCTTGGTAAATCCTTGTCTGCGGACGTTCTGCATTTTTACTGAGACTTCCTGTCGTACTTTTCGTAGCAGCCTTCAGCGCACAGCGGCTGTTTGCTATTTACTGAATTATTTCGTAGCAACATTCGCCGTCTGTGTACTATCGCCGAAGCGAAACGAGTTGTTCATAAATGATTCTTTCGCCTACCATGCAAATAGGCAGCATGTCTGACTAATTATTGATACACGCTTAAAGCCTTAGTATTTCAAGTACGGCAATGCTTTCAAATAATATCATACAGCTCTGTAAGAAGACACGCTTTAGGGTAACAGTAGGTATTCTGCTAGGGTGACATGTTCAGTGAATAAACACTGCTCATATAAAAAATTAAAACGAAAATTACCGCAAATTAGGTTAGGTTGGAAAACAGTCTTTAGACTGAACCTCGCCTTTGCGATAGTCGTGTTCTTCTTTCTTTTCTCTTGCTCTTCCTGGTGTGCATTTGTCTGTGCAATAAAAACGCTTAATAATAATAATAAAAACACCTATCACGCTCTTTTCACGTTAAATTTTACCCAGTACTTTTTTATTCAACTAAGTTCTTTTTAAGTTCTTCATTAAGTTCAAGGTAAATCTTGTGGTTGATTTTGTTAGGTGTTCGTTCAAGTACAAGTCACACTATATTACGTAATTACTCTGTTGCTTTCGAACCTCACGTCACATCAATTCTTATCGAGTCTCCAAACTAATTGTGAGTTCCTCATAAATCCTGTATCCTCTGCTAAACCTCCACAGAGCTCAAAACATTCGCTCTCCTTTCTTCCGCCATCGATCTGGTTCACAAGATATTCATTGACGTCCTGATCACGATACTACGGTAACCAGGTCACCTTGGATTCGTATGATTGACACCCCTGTTTAAGATCGCCGCGGCGTTGAAAAATGCATTCAGATACTCCTGGACATGTATAACGCACCTTGACCCTACCATGCTGGGAATTAGGCTAACGTGATTGAGTTATCTGAATCGATGCTCAGCATTGTTCGCTGCACCCCATTGTTCGCCCACTGTATGGCGCGGAGCGGCCATTAATATACAACACGCCACAAGACGACATTCAACCCCGAAAATCAGGCGAACGATCTCTTGCTAGCAGGATATTGATTGATCCGGCGCGGTGAAGTAATTCCTGCTCGTTCCGTCCATAATAACGGTGACTTGATAATGCGCCAGTCTCGAATTCATGGCTGCATATTGCACAATCCTGATGAACACCGAACATACTTTGAAACTTTAATATTCCTTCGTGGATTGTATGAATTAATGATCGTTCCTGTATATTTAAAAAAAGGGAAATTCTTAAGGGGGTACACAGGTATTAGACGGCTAAAATGAACGGTTCCTTTTGGGTTGGATTGAAGGACGAGTAATAATTCATACCATTTGCACGTTTTACAATACTTTATTGTGGATATAACGCGCATTTTAAGACCAGAGAACCTGACAAATATTAAAAATTAAAGGAATTACAAAGCGTCAAAGTGGGCGCTGCGCAATGCACGCGTTAAAACGGTGAACATCATAAGTCGAGAACGGATTAATATTTTTAGTTGGAATTTTTACTGAACCTACAAAACGCTCTTCTCCACAATGTGGAACTCGGTCGAAAAATTTTAATAAAAATTCACGGAGTTATACAACAAATGAAGGATTTCAATGTTGTCTTAAATGTTGTTAAAGTTATGCGATCTTATTGAGCGAGTTCCACGTTGTGGAGAAAAGTGTTTTGTAGGTTCAGTTAAAATTTCAACAAGAAATATCGAAACGTTCTCGAGTTACGATGTTCACCGTCTTGAGAAACATAGTTTTGAGAAAATCCCCGTTACATTTTACACTGTAACTCACGCAATTTTTCGAATTTTTCAATGAAATCTTTTTTAAAATACTTCCAAGACTTGTGGCTATCATAAACAATCGAACAAAGATTTCGATTTTTTAACCCCGAAATACCCGTGTACCCTTAACTACTTGTCATCTTTGTGCACACATAAGGCATGGATAATTTAGGGAATTTTTTCAAAATAGTAGGTGCAGTAGAATAATTTATGAAACGTGTGAATATTATTCTCATTTCTGCTAGCAGTTAAACAGGTTTTGCTGCATGCATCAATTAAGAATCTTCATGTCCACCATTGCCTTGTAAAAGTAGAAAAGAGTACATACAAGTTTGAGGATCAACGAAGGGGTGCTTTCACCCCCTAAATATGCAAACAGGCCAAAATAAAAAAGACACGTATTTGTTACTTTTCGATCCTCTAAAACATATCCAAACCCCAAAGCAATCGGAGGCGGACCCCTAAAAACCTCCCCTTGTTAATAAAACCTAATTATTTCCCCTCGCGCCCGAGCAACCAACGCAGAGAAGTGTCTGGGTCCATTTAGACCCGCAGTAACTACCCCACTATAGACAATTTATGTAACGTTCTTTTCCTTAAAGCAATTCATTTTTCTATTTCTGAGCGTCTGTGAATTAAAATATTATTTAAAATTTATTTATATAGATAGTGCTCAAAGGGTTACATTTGGGTGGAAAATTATCTAGACATCCCCTGCCGAGGGTTAGCAGATGTAGTACCGTTTGTAAGTAAGAACACCATAGATTCTACCAAATGTTCTTCAAAAAGATGAAAGAAACTTATCCCATAAATTCGAATAAATATTCCTCACGATAGCTTGTTCACACAGATAACCACGCGACACCGCACTCCAGCTATTTATTCTACAGTTCGTCTCGTTATCAATTTCCTAACACCCCTCTTACAACGGCACGACATCCAGTTAAGGTATCAAAGCTTTCCTCCCCCCGTCGATTTCACATTACGATCCTTTGCAAATCAAAGCATACAACTGTTTGATACGTCAGTAGTTCTTTGGCGCGGCTCGATTTGTATAATACAAATGCTTTTCGCCGAACACAAAGCGTAAAACGTCAGCCCGTTTCAAAGTGCAATATGTAAACCATTCCGCGGAAAAAAAAGTATAACGACCATGCCATTAAAGTGCTTTCGTTCAGCGAATATATTACATTCTGTTTGCATTGACGGTGGCGATCAAACGCGTATCTCGAACACGCGTTCCGCTTCGTCGAGAAAGCGGGGCATTTTAATTTTCACTCGCGCTACGGTAAATAGAAAGAATCTCCAAAGGCAGTGAAGCCCGTGCTCGGTTGCTTATCCAGCAAGATCGATATCAAATATGAAATGAACATTGAGTTGAATGGTGTGCACGGTAAAGATAAGTAGGTACCTAGGGCATGAAACGTTCTCGACGATAAATCGCACTATCGACATTTACTATCTCGTATCACGGATACGTTTTCGCTTTTTCCTACGTCGTAGGCCACGCATTCAACGCTTGAAATTTGTCTGACGAAAACCGAGATGGCTGAAAACTGGCGCAACGTGAATTCTCGTTAGAATTCTCCATAAAATCGATCTGCTTGGGCGTGATTGTCTGACTGGTACCTTGCTTGGACCAATAACTTGCTTGGAACGGAAGCGGTCGAAGCAGTGACATTATTATACTCGCGACATTTGTAACGTCCAGTTGTTAGGAAGCTTAGCAGATTGTAATTTGCGATTTTCGGGCTTTGGAGTCCGTATCTGGCCAGGGGGTTCTTACCCCAGATATCCCCAGACAAGATCGATGAAGGGGATCCCAAAATGATCTTCGAACTGCCATTGGAGGCCAAATATTGGATCGGACTGTTCGTAATCGACTTTGGGAGAGCGTTTTACAATCTAGATTCAGGGGGAAGATACGACGATTGATTTACTGTCTTCCGCGATGTTGGAGAGGACGTTTGCATGCCGCGGGGATATGGCCGTGATAAAACCACAGTTCAAAGTGGAAATATATGTGGTTGTTGAATGCTCGTTTTATCTACCGAAATCACCACATTTTACATAATATTTCAAGCTTATAAAATCTACACTTCTGACCTAACTGTAGATCATGCCTAATGCTGTCGTCTGTTAACCTTCCGCGAACCAGGTGGGGCGTGGTAAACCCCAGCGAAATTTTTTTCAAGAATATTCGCAAGCGGTCTGGTTTTCCGAGTAGCTGGGTTTGGAGTGGTCATTTTTCTTCGAATGATCTATTTGTAGACAATTAATGTTCAGGGTAAAATGAGTCTCACATGGTTCGGGGCGGGACTGTTATTCACCTTGTTCGCGGAGGGTTAAGGAACATTTAAAAAATCTTTGGCGGGGGTTGTGAAATGGTTGGTAGGTAGGGCGGAAGGAGAGAAGAGGAAGATTGCGTTTCGTCCTGGGCCTGCTAGTGGACTTATGGGCAGCCTTAAGGTCTGCGCACACATATCCGTTCCGTCTCAGTTCCGTGTCAGTGTGCCATTGGTAAGAATAAGAGAGGCGTAGAGGACCTCTTCTTCTTACCGCTGGCACACTGACACGGAACTGACACGGAAGTGGCAAGTGTGTTTAGACCTTTAAGGTCCGCGCACACATATCCGTTCCGTGTCAGTTCCGTTCCGGCGCAGTTCCGGCGTACCAGTGGTAAGAAGACGAGGGGCGTAGAGGGTCTCTTCTTCTAACCACTGGCACGCCGGAACTGCGCCGGAACGGAACTGACACGGAACGGATATGTGTGCATAACCTTTACCCGGTTCGAGGGAAAAAGGAAGGAAAAAGGGGAAAAGCGGATGGTAGTGGGGGACATTCCTGGCAACACTGCTCGTGGGTAAAGCCTCGTTTTCATTAGTCAAGTGACTTGAATTCAAGTCTTTAATTTCAAGTTTGTGTTCAGTAGTGGCAGTTGCCATCAAGTTACTTTGAAGATTACTTGAAGCAAGTAGATATCTAAAATGGCGTCAAAGAAGGCGGTGTTTGCTGGATTGCGTGTGATAAGAAACGAAATTACGAATGAGTTATTCGAAAAATTAAAAAAAAAAGATTAATAGGGAAGGGTCATTACTCCACCTATTTTTACAATTAGTCATTGTTTTATGAATATAACCTCACTGTTCAGCGTTGCAATGATGCGCGGAATAATTCTTTCCGGTTTTATTAAAAATAGGAACCAATGATTTATTATCAAACAGTCTTCGAATCCATACATCTGCGATGCACATTTCTCTAGATGGTTTAGGCCGGTACACGGGCCAAAATTAGTTACGGCAATTAAGTCATAAATCGTCACTCTGAGCCAAGGTAGGCCAACTAAAAGGGTCGCTGGTCAACGCGCCCGCACGTGCATCGCAGATGTGGGGTGTCTTTACATTTTCTCGCCGCCTTACGCCGGCAGGTAAGAAATGCCTTGCCGCTAAAGTTCCGGCCAGAACGATTCCCGCCAAATCGAGCCCCTTTCCCGGAAAAAGCGCGCCAAGGGCGCAGGGAATAGGTGGCGCGATTTGTGCCAGGAAAATTACCTGATTGGTCGGCACCAACACTAAATTGGCCAATCGGGTCAAAATAGCCACTGTCGGACTCTTCTTCGTACTTCGATGGAGTCCGCCTAATCAGTCTTCATAACAGCTCCCGTCAGGGCAGTACGGTTAGCGCAAAATAATTACATGTTATTCACAATTCACCGTTTTTAAACTGTTATACTTGTTTATTGCCTTAAATATATATCACTTCACTGTTTCCTTATATTTTGCATTCAACTTACTTACTAGCCCTATTTCAGTAAAACGAGTAGGGATCCGCGTAATTCCGGTGTCGATAAAATTCGTAACGGAGATTTACGACCTCCGTTGACTCGACACTCATAGGTCGAGTCTCATCGTGGCTACGCGTGAACACTCACTATTCGAAAACAATCGGCAGTCAGCTTACTTCAAGTGACTTCAAGTTCACACTTGTACGTAGGTTCACACTATTCAAGCGTAAGTAAAAGTTGAAAGACTCTCTACTTCGCTTGAGAATTAAATGGAACTTGACAGGATATTTCAGGTCAAGTGGTGAAGTAGTTTCCAGTTACTTGAAATCCAAGCGCCTCGAAGTCAAGTAACTTGATTAATCTGAACGAGGCTTAAGGCTTACCTAGCAGGCCCTGCCTTGGACTTGGGGATATCAGGAGGTAGAGCGAAACTGGTGTACATATAAAGTCGGTAGTTGAGAGAGAACTTGCGGGAGAGCGGGATCCGCCGAATGCCCTCTCGAGGCAACAGCTTTTTTCACTTCATCTGTTCGCCTCGATTGATGCCCGATCAACCGCTTCAACGGCTACAAGAGCGTTCTTGCCGACTCGAATTACAGATTGGACCGCGCAGCGCAAATTTCATTCGCACGGAAAACAGGCAAGATCTCGCCCGCGTCTAACCCACGCAAAACCGCTCGACAACGAGACTTCCATTTTATTCCCACTAGTGCTGTTTCGTGTTTATCTAATTTCACACCCTCCCACCCAGCCCCGCCTCGCCCGTCGTGCCCACCCTATCTCAGAGTTACTTGAGAGTTGCGGGGAACTGCTTCTGGCAGTGGTGGGCGCGCATAAACGACCGTGGGTCGCTCTTGAGACATTAAAGCTGGGCGCGAAACGGATGCCTCGGCGATTCGAAGAGCGATACGCCCGCCGCGAAGAATGCGCGGAATAATTGCACGCGGGTCGGCCCGGGAAGTAGAGGGAAATTGGGGGCATTATTACGCGAAAGCTACTCTTTATTTCGGTGTACCGTGGACAAATGCAACGTATCGAACTTCCGTCCCGGCTAATTTATGGCGATGGGATTAGGGGAGTAAAATGGAGAGGGAGAGACCGGAAAATGGCAATCCTGCAGTGCGGGTAACTACCCCCGTGGCCTCCCCGCCCGCCAACCCTCTTCTTCGCCCGCGACCGAATCCAGCCAGCGAGTTCAGACGCTTAAGAGGCGAACGTTTCTCCTGGCCATGGTGAAATATCACTGCTAAGAGAAAGAAACGACGGCCCCGCTCTCCTGCGAGGGTTGACAAAAACGGGGGCAATAAAACTCGGCGAACGTACCCGCGTTACCCCGTTCGAAGCGTGGGGTGGATACGCTCGAGCGATTACCTTCTCCCCGTAACGTTCCCCATGCTTGCCACGAGAATCTCTTTGGGCCACATTGGTTTATCGAGTCGTTTGCCACTTTATTCACGCCGCGAGTCCCATGGTTATTAGCTGGAGGGTACCCTGAGCCGGCTGGATTCTTAATTGCGTGGTAGTTCGCTCAAGGGAATGAGCGTGGGGGATAACGTGGGGCAGGGACTTTTTTGGCTGCTGGTAGGTTGTTCAGGATTGGTATTAGGGTTGTGGCGGACTGGGGGATGTGGTGGATGCAGCGGATGTCAGGTTCGATTTGTTTGGGAAGGTTAGGTTGGAAATCAATGGACCTTGATAGTCAAGCAAGTATCCGCAAAGTGAAATCCTCAAGGTGAGAATTCGTTACTCTAAATCTACGTTGATGTAAACCTTGGTTAGTATGCTTTTGTTTCAGGTGCGTTTAATTGAAAAATTGTACGCATATTTAGTGGAACTGTAGGGATGTTAGGTGATCAGGTAGGACTAATTAAACTGCACACTTGTGGATGGGTAAAAAAGTGACGGTCACCCAAATTCGCCACGTGCATTCGAAGAAACCATTCAAATCTGACAGCCTTTGTCCCCAATTCATTCTTTCTTGCCGAAAGCGAGATCGAGATGAAGCGAAACAAAATATATGTTAGAAAATTACCCTATATGGGTGCAAAAGGAGACTAAGGAAGCGCGCTCCAGGACAGTTCTGGGGTACGTGCCGTGTGGTTCATCACAGTCCTCTTACCAGAAGGCAAAACCTTCCCCACTCTGTGGCCAGATCCTCCAGGAACAGAGTCCCTATTCTTTGGCAATGCGGCGTCGGGCCGATTGCCATTCCCGCAATCTCTATCTTACTCTAAACAACCAATCCTTCGACACCCAGTAGCTAGCAGACCCAACGTGGTCATCAGCCATCGCCCGTCCCCAGCTCTGTTTAGTCTCGCGTACCCTCAATCAGGACCGCATGCAGGCTAAGTCCCTGCCATAAAATCCTTGAAGGCAAGACAGCATGGGGCCATCCGCCCTCGACCTCACTCTTAAATTTGGTGACGCTGACATATAAACGCGTCGTCTGTCTCTGATCGTTCCTCCCTCGTTTTCAATCCCTCTGACTCGCTCTCGCCTTCGCAAGATAGGAATGAGCCAGAAGCAGTTAGGCTAGCGCCGAGCTCTTAACGAATAAATACTGTACTCACAATGAGTTCTAACTTTCAGTCTTCGACACCTCTTCCTGTGAAACAGTACGAGTAAAAATCGAAACGAGAGGGATCTATAACAAAGCTATATCAATCAGTACTGAGTACTCTAGCCACAACTACAAGATCACGTTTCAACATCACGACAGTGCCTAATATTCAATATTGAACCCCACCAATTAACTCCACGTACGATCTGAAAGCTTTTTATAACACGTTATCACAATCCCCAGTACGCTTTGACGGTCGCTGAGATATCGAATTAAACAGATAAAGCACCGCGCGCGTAACGCCCACCCGCCTAAACCCGATTTATTCTATTTCCGCGAATCGAGTCACGGAACTGGGTCCGGAAGCTTTCAACCCCCGCGCCGTAGGCAAATGAAATATCCAGCTCTTGTTTAACGAGCGGCAGTCCATTAAAAATGCACGCGGCCTCCCACCAAAACTATTAAGCTCGCGGGGTCGTCGCGCAAAATTCCCGTTTAATCGACACCGCTGGATCGCCGCACAATTTACGTCTGATCGCTCGCGAACAGCGTGTCGACGGTTTGTGATCGATACACTTGTTATTCGAGGGCGCGTGCTTTCTTCAAGCTGGCCACGGAATTACGATCGGCGCGAGCTGTCCGTTGACCCGACCAGATCATTTGACAGATGAACTTTCCCATCCGACTACTTGTTAAACGATTAAAGGACGACTTCAGCTGGCGCCATTGACGATAATTGGGGATTGGCTCGCTACCTACCTGCGACTCCGTTTGATGTGGCAGCTTCAATACCCTCGAGGCCCTCTGTTTCCTCTCTGCTGCCTATCGCTCGACAATGTTGCGAGAAGATTTGGATTCCAGAAAGGCGACCACTCGCGCGTGCAGTCAGTCGATGCACTAGGTCATTGATACAGGGGCAGGCGGGCGACGCAGATCTTATTCCACAGGGTGTTGCGGTAACTTAGATACGATTTTGTGTGGTTAATTGAGCTTGGGGTATGAAGGGGCTGAGTTGTAGCGAGCTTCGGTTTGATATACAATTGTTTCTTAGAATTAGAAGCTCAGTTGCTAGCTTGTGAAAGAAAGAGAGACCGATATCTTGGATGTTTAGTGCACACTTATCGATAATTGGTTGAAAAATAGGTAGTTCAGAATTAGAATCTCGGGGAAGATCACAAGCAAGACTTAAGCAATTTAAGTATAAGTTTAAACTTATTATTCTGTGACTAGGGTTTATGCAAAAACCGTGTTTTGAAGAAACCGGTTTTCGAATTCCACGTTTTACAGTAAACTATTACTGCGATATTCTTGTACCCAACTCGATTTCATGTCAGAATGTTAACGTTTTTAATTAAATAATTAATTAATTTTTAGATATTAATAATTCTAGTATCTAAAACCGGGTTTTCAAATTTAAGAATCGGTTTCCGAATTTTACAAATTTATCAAAAAAAAACTTGTTTTTAAACCCGGTTTTTAAAAACCGACAAACCCTATTTGTGACAGTAGACCATTGTAGGTGTAAACAAAAATCAGTTTAATGTGAACTGTTTGAAGACAGTAGAACGTGAGCTAATGGGTGTGTGCAGGGGTCCATTTGGGAACCGGTGGTACGGAAACTTGTGATGGATAACTTGTTGCGTGAATTACAGAGGCGTGACTGGAAGATAGAAGCGTATGCGAATGATTTGCTGGTGATGATTGAGGCGCTGAGGTGCGGTTGGATAGTGGGAATGGGATCTGAGTGCATGGCGTATGATGAGTGCATGGGGTTGAAGTGTAGCACTTGAGCTGAGTGGGGGGAAGACTGTAGCAATGTTGTCGAATAGAGATGCTTTTAATACGAGAAAATCTATGGGATAGTAGGAAGAATTGCAATACCTACGTGAATAACGACTGGAATTTGGGTATTCGAAGAAAATAATGAATATATCGTTGTTAGAAGAAATCTCTGGTGGACGGGCAAACGAGTACTTACCTAACAATAAGTCAAATTTTACCTCAAGCTTAAACAGTCTCTCGTTTGTTCTCTTTTGTGAATCGAAGTTAAAAATAAATGTTTCTTTTAACATACAACATGTTATCAACTTTCACGTCCAAAATTTAACACTTGGTTTTACATAGCACTTTAAATATTCTAAGTGTCTTCCTGCAAAACCAGGGTTGGGCATTAACTAAATAAAAAATTATTTAACTATCGGATCGAATAAAAGTGGCTTTAACTAATAACTTCAGATTATTCAGCGAATATGGTTAATTTTTTTATTCGACAGAAGTCGAATATTTTTTTTAACTTTTATTCGTTATTCGAAATTTTTATTTAAACAAAATGTTTGCCCATCTCTGTGCGAAACTAATAATTCTGACTTATACTCGTTTGCCTTCCCGTCAGACAAATATAATAAAGCACTTCAAGCATTCAAATTTGAAATAACAAACTATTCCACTTGCACTTGCAATATTCTCGAAAGTATAGCCCTCGAAATCGGTCCTTTCCGACGATTCCCAATAAAAAGCTATACAAACTACTTAATATATTCCTTTCTTCCCCATTGCTTTCGTTACTGTGCTATATTCCTTCCACCTGCAGCGTAAGAGGCAGTATTTCGTCGAGTACAATTATGAGTACTCCAGAATGCATGAGGAGAGCGCTCTAGGAGCAGACTTTATGAAAATGAGCAGTAAGGGTGGTGGCATAAAGGACTCGAGGCATGCACGGCGCGAGTGCGTGAGCTGGTGCAACAGCGTGCAAGTATGGGACAAGATTACTGAATGCATGCTGGGGAATTGTATACGCGTTTAGAAGTGTGTCAAAACGATCTCAATAGGAGTGATGCGAACTTTAATGCGCGAGCTTCCATAGGCATGCGATAAAAGCCGTGTGGTGCATAACGTCTGCATGCATTCACGCATGCAGAAGAAAGCTAGGATGCTCGATGTGAATGGGTGTAGAAGACTGATTGAAAACGCGGCATGACAAATGATAGTCGGACATTTTCAATGTATAGACAGCGGAATGCATGCAGAAAAGAAAGAAGGAGCTCTTGTTCTAAGAAATCAATTTTATTTCATAGTTATCACTGATGGAACTATACCATTCAAACATTCATATCCTACTAGCTTAAAGTACCCGGCGTTGCCCGGAACGCACTCACCGATTGGAAAGCAACTTTGTGGGTGTATTTATAGAGTGGCTCAATACGAGAACAACGGTACGTTTCATTCGTGTCCAATCGTCGTTTAAGAGTGTGAAAACTAACCTCAAAGTGAAATAGTGTTGGAAAAAGGTTGGGATGTGGCTTTCACCTCGAATTGTACTGAATTATCACTCCTCTTTTCTTGGTGCATCAGATTTTACTGATTGTCGTTTTATATGTCTTTATTGGAAACCTTTCACAAACGACCGGCTCACAATGAACGCTCTGCCGCGCGTGGGCTGGCGTGGGCAATGATTTCCGCGTAATGGCGGAAGTAGCGAGGAAGACGCAGCGCGTGCTCGCAGGCGTCGTCCGTTGTTTTGTCTCTCCGTAGCGCCACCAGAGGCGCTGGGCCCGAGCGGCACGGGCAACGCAGCATGGTTGAAAAATAATCTATACAAATAGGCACTCCCACCTTCAGAAGTACAAGAGACAGAAAAAAATTCAAGCAGACGTTTAATGGCACAATAAGCCCTGCAAACTTGCGTGTACAGAATTTTGAAACGAGTTTAAAAAAAATACCAGACGAAAAAAGCTTTAGCCAACTATATAACTCCCAACTGGGGGCTACTGTGGGCCAACCAGGAATGCAACTAGGGCAGTCTCCATTAATAATTATAAGGCTTTTTCGTTAGATGTTACCAGCGATGAGACAATGAGAACTCTGACTGAGCAATTTGATACTACACTTAGATGATTAGAAAAATACCGACAGTAAATTCGCTGCGAATGATGCAACCTTCAAAGAGTTAACAATATCGCGTGTGCCAGTGAGCATGGGATTTCGACCCTGGCTTGCGTCTGCGTTCCCCGATAGCCAGTCCCAGTTCATAGTTTGAATGGACGTCAGAGAATGCTGGGTGTGCGTGTGGCGGTGAATTCGAAGATTGAAGACATACATTGCCTAGCAGTGTGAGTTGCACGAAGATTCCAGGGATTTGAGTGCATTCAGAGCGATAATGAGACAAACTGGAAGCGTGAGGGTATGGAAAATGCTGAGTATTATGTAGGAAACAGTGTCTGTACGTTTGCTTAACAGAAGACTAATGCACGATAGCTGAACTTGTGTCTATAGCCTCTGCATGTGAAGATAGCTGGACCCCAGGTTCGTTAGTTTGCAGACAATGACCTTTTCACTTATCCCAGTCAGCCCACTCGCATCGACGTGTGCAAGGATCTCAATGGGAGACTGCATCTCCATGAAAATGTAACTGAAGGGGCAAAGCAGCGATTAGAGGGTTTAGGCAGACCACATAGGAGACTCTCTTCTCTGTATCCAATCGGTTGGATCTAATTTGCAGTGTCTGTGGTACAGTCTACGTGGCGATTTAAAAGTGATGGACACTTCGACGTGTGATGTATATTGTCTCCGTTTAAATACTGGCTTATTGAGTCGGCCGAGATTTATCAAACTCGCGCGTGCATCAAAATAAGCAACCAGAGTTTGCATTTTGGCCTCCTGTTTGTAGTCAATGCAGAGACATTTCGCGTGGACGTGCTGATTGAGCAGGATTGAACCTCGATTGCTCGCCCAATGGGCCGTGCCTGTAAAGGATTCGAATCAGGTGTGGGCACGTCAATCTCATTTAGGTGAAATGTATCCATTTAAAGATTGACTGGCAGCCATCAATGGCACCTATTCCGTGGCTCAACGTTAGCCAAAGGCAATTGAAAGTGCTTTAAATACGGGCAATGCACGTCACACAAATTACTGAGCGCTGATCTTCGATAAAGAACAAAGGTGTGTTCTCTCGAGCCATTTTCA
Source organism: Andrena fulva (assembly GCA_946251845.1). Classification (NCBI taxonomy): domain Eukaryota; kingdom Metazoa; phylum Arthropoda; class Insecta; order Hymenoptera; family Andrenidae; genus Andrena; species Andrena fulva. Next base: position 48,835,901 of record OX276329.1, on the reverse strand, counting down.
TGACAGAAGGGTGAATAGCTTTTGGAGTGAGTAGTAGTAAATTGTGAGGAACGGACGTTTCAGTGTAACGTTTAATGCTGTGCACAGTAGTATACACTTCATTTACGCTGAGATATCATATCTCGAGCGAGATCTTCATTCGTGGAGACCTTCATCATGCATTTTAGTGAATTCTTGTGAAATTATTCACTGCGAGCTGCTATGTTTTATTCGATTCATCGTCGAGCACGTTTATCGCAGTTGTAATGGACACAAGGATAAAACAACTACCGGTTTAAGCAATATATTTATTCAACTAAATTAAGTGTCATACAACGTTATACTGTTTGGATCTGAACTCTATGACTGTGTCCGGTGGCTTTCGGAATAGTAATTGACAAGACTAAGGAAATGTAATGGGTTTTTGAGGGTTTCAATGACACAGTGACTAGAATAACGATGGATAGCACGAATGACACAGTGTTTACCATTATGGGTGCCGTAGGGTTGGACTGTTTGGTATGATGCATGTTTGCGGAGGACGTCGGAGCTGTACCTACAATATTAGTTTATGTTCGAGTCATGAAGAAATAAAATTTAAATAGGAGTTTGTGGAACAATTCATTTCTTCAAAGACAGAAGGTAACATAACCCTGGGAACGGCCTATCAGGATCTGTCACAGAACCTTCGATAGTTGCCAAATCTCGGGTGGTATCGAAACACAGGGATAGCCACGCGTAAGGTGGATACAAAAGCACGAGCTTCTCTATTTTCTAGACGACCGATTACCGATATCCTCCAGGGAGAAACGCTCGCTAATGAAGTGTCCTCCCCCTCTTCGCGAGAAACCCCATTGTCCTCTTAGTACGCGCGCCCTTGTAAACGGATGCACTCGCCAGACAGTTCTAGACTATCGCAAAATGGCTGACGGTGAGCGAGGGGAATTGTTAATGACCGCGGGAATTCGGCCCCCCATAATACCAGAAACCTTTATCGGATTTATGCTAATGTCCCGAAAGGTTCAACCGGAGTCTCCCCGAGATTCCTCAGTTTGAAAGGATCAAGAGTGGCGACGTTCATCTTCCATTCCGCATCGGTATCGCGTCACTTCTCAGCCCTCTTATTGCCCTGTCTCTTGCCTCGCACTAACTTAACGCAGACCCCTGCCGAAGGCTTACGTTCCCATTACAATAAAAACCAGCAGCCAACTTGAGAGGTTTCCGCAAAGAAACTTTCAGCAAGTTGCCTGCCACGATGGCAACGACGAATTCGCAGTTCTTATCACAGCAGCAGCAGCATAGTACCAAGAAGCCTTTCAGCACTCAACTCATGTCTCCGTGCATCCCTTTAAACTATGCCCATCGCTGCAACGCGAAAACGCTACTCAACGTCTGAGGAACAAGATCGATGCATTCATTGCACCACTTCCGTGGCCCGCTTTCGTCGCGAGCGTGTAATTAACCCTACCTAGCTCGCGGGCAAAAAGTGGCCTCCTAATTGTTTCGAGGACAACCCCAGTGGATTCAAGGTGGCCAGGCTGGTCGCCGGCAGCCGTACGTGCCGCGACACGGCGCGACCGGCGCTGTCGCCGTTCTACTCTAAAACATCGCCACCACACGACGCTATTATATCCGTGGCGGTGTGCCGAGAATCGGGGGCCGGTACCAGGTGCCAGATTGCGCTAATTAATGCTAATTGCCCGAACTAATAAATAACTGCATGAATAAACATATTCGTTGCCCAGTGGCGAGGCGGCGGAGGGAAGGAGGCTAATAGAGGACGCCGAAGAGACCGTAGTGGGGTGCGAGGAAGGTGTGCGGAGAGGGATGGCACGTGTGCGCGGATGCCATCAGCCGCGGAGGCGCGAGCCCGCTACAGTCTGCGCTAAAATATTCATCGATTTCGGTTGCGGCAATTACGTCCCGCAAAACGAACGCCGTCCTGGTGTGTATCCCCGGCCGCGCTGCAAATTTATCTGTACGAATGAGCGCGCCGCGCGCACTCTGTGGGGAGCTGCGCTCCGTTTGTCGCCGCTGCCGCGGAAGCGCGAGCATCGAAAAAATGGGCCGCAGAAGAGGTACACACGGCCACGGCCGTTCTGCTGCTTGCGCATGGGAAATATGGAAATCGCCGGCGACGAAAGGACACCGTGAACGAGCACCAGCGCCTGCGGAATATTTCCGTGGGGGAGAATGCTGATAAGAAGGTGATTATCACGTTTACGACGGGCTGGAAAATTGACTGTTTCCCTTGCCTTTTTAAATGGGCAGTTAGGGGGTGGAGATATCTATTCATGGATCTATGTGTTGCGATTCTGCTCGACTACTGAAAATAGCATGACAGCTCAAGTTTGTAACGTCCCAGCGGCTGTAGTGTTCGCCAGCGCCACCAGAGGTCTAATCTTCCTAACTATTTTCTCACAAGTCCTAAGTTCCAGTCACGTGCGGATATATACAAGTTCCAAGTTTATTCCGTTCGGTCCCCATGCGTCTTTGCAGGTAGTCCAGTGAAATTAGACGAAAATGTACCCAATCTACGGAATAAATCCCAGCAAGCTAAATTTTGGTATGGGCCTTTACTTGGTGGTTATAAACAACGTGTTGAAAGTCCCCGTGGATCTGACCGCCGCTAACAATTTTACAGAGGGTTAAAAACCCGATTTTTCGCGAATATATCGTTATCTAGCAAAATTGCGTGGTACTCAGGAGGACATTCTCTACATATTCACAAAGTTTCATAATTTTTTTAATTTCCGGGTACGGAATCTTCCCTTGTCAAAAGTATGAGGGTTAAAACTTGGTAACCCGACATACACGAAAATGATTACTCCTACAAAAAAACTCATACAACCTTTTTTGTAGAGAATTTCCAAAGCTATAAATTTCGTAATAACTATTTTTGCGGTAAAACTGCTAGATAACGAGATATTCGCGAAAATCCGTTCTTATTTTTTAGCCCCCTCTGTAAAATTTTTAGCGGCGGTCGGATCGATGGGGACTTTTGACATATTGTTTAAAACGACCAAATAAAGGCCCATACCAAAATTCAGCTTGCTAGGATTTATTCCGAAAACAGATCCTAATTTCACTGGACTAAGGGTCCGTGGACTGTAGCCCTACCGATGAGTCTGACTGACGGACCCAAGACGAACACGCCTCTTCTTTTCCTCCTCGATCCTTTAAACGCCAATCCACCCGCCCGCACAATACTCCATTGCCCGTCACCGGCCATAGGGATTACGGTTACGCCGCGCCGGAGGCGACGGGGCAAGATTCCTTCTCGTCCAGGGACGGCGGTTACAAGCTCGCGCAACATCTCTCTTTGAAATGTAGCTTTCGCGAGATCTAATATCACCATGTACAAATCAAGTTCTACAGAGTGTCATTCTTGTTCGATGAAACGCCACACGCTTCCCCTTTATATCGTCACTGTTACTTTGCTAATTCAGCCCCCACAATGCGCATTGTTGTTTACCGTGTACTTATGGCACACAATGTGACCAGCTTTCACAATGTCCGCCATACGTTACCGGGCAGCGGGGCATTCGAACAGGCCGTGCCGAAACTGTTTCGAACAATGTAATTGTGCAACAGCGTCGGCATGTTCGTTTCGGCGCGCACTGGCGCCCGGAGTCGCGTTATTTGTCAAAGAATAACGGATCGCAGGGGCGGCGAATGATTTATGCAGAAGAGGGCGTCATTCATCTCCGCGCGTCGCGCGAAATCAAATCGTGCGGTTATTGTTGTGTGATAGGGACGTACATGCAACTACATTGATTATCGGAGCGGTTCGGTAACAAGGCGTCGGCATTCATTCGCGTCTGCTCGACGCGCCCGCGGACGTCACCGCTGCGACACTCGACTGTCGCTCGACGAGGCTCGTTTCCCTGTGACACCGTAAGAATCGGGAAATCGGAGTCGCGAGGTCGGCGCAAATAAAGAGAAGGAGGAATGGATAAACGAGGAGGCCTTCCAATACGAATGTAATTCAACCTCCACGAGTCGCTCGTTAAGGGGGCACTGTTTGTGCTTCGCGCAAAACGTGGGAAACCTTGACTCGAACGCGAATCTCACAGCTCCCTGAGGAACGAGGAAACTATGCGCCTCCAGTCGATTCGCTCGTTCGAACAAAATATTCTAATGTGCTGCTTTGAATAATACATACTTCTTTTCAACCACGCCATCTTCGGCGTGCAGCGTTCGATACATGTGTACGGGGTGTATCGAAGGTAACAGCTGACGAGCTAATGATCTTCACGGTGGAATCTATTCATGTAGATTGGTGGAGGTTTGTTAAGGACTTTCTTTCGAAACTGTTGAACTGAGCTACCAAATTTGTATTCTTCATTGTTGGTCGCGCGTCGCAGCCTAGTTCCTCTTTTATTGTTACGGATTGTCACCGGGGGTCAGGTCTATCGCGCCCATGTTCCTTTGTTCGCTTGCGCAATACCTATGGTATAGTGCCTATACGAGCTATAGTGACTTTGGTGTGAAGTCACTCAACGGGGTCTTAAGGTCTGCGCACACATATCCGTTCCGTCTCAGTTCCGTGTCAGTGTGCCATTGGTAAGAAGAAGAGGGGCGTAGAGGGTCTCTTCTTCTTACCACTGGCAGACTGACGCGGAACTGAGACGGAACGGATATGTGTGCGCAGGCCTTTACCCGACACCCTGCTGGGTACTGACCGGGGCCTTAGAACATTAGGGCCCCGGTTTTGTCCTGGTCTTAGGGCCTTAGGGCCCCGGTTTTGTCCTGGTCTTAGGGCCTTAGGGTCCCGGTTTTGTCCTGGTCTTAGGGCTTTAGGGTCCCGGTTTTTTCCTGGTCTCAGGGCCTTAGGGCCCCGGTTTTGTCCTGGTCTTTGGGCCTTAGGGCCCCGGTTTTGTCCTGGTCTTGGGGCCTTAGGGTCCCGGTTTTGTTCTGGTCTTAGGGCTTTAGGGCCCCGGTTTTGTCCTGGTTTTAGGGCCTTAGGGCCCCGGTTTTGTCCTGGTCTTAGGGCTTTGGGGCCCCGGTTTTGTCCTGTCTTAGGGCCTTAGGGTCCCGGTTTTGTCCTGGTCTTCTCTAAATACAGTCCTGCAAGAAGTAGTAGGGGGCACGTTTAGCGGCCAGTACCCAGCAGGGTGTCGGGTAAGACCCCGCTGAGTGACTTCACACCTAAGTCACTATAGCTCGTATAGGCACTATAAGATCTGCACTTGCGATTCTCGCGATATGCAGTGAAAGATTTATTTTTTTTTCACTTTTGTGACTCAATTATAGTAAAAAAGGCCTGGTGTCCAGCTGTTCATTTCATATTATTATATACAATTCAGATTACATTAAATTCTTCGTGTTTCCGTTGTATAAGCCGCGATTTATTTCGATCCATAACCTCAACAGAAACGATTTGTATTTGAAGAGTCGAAATCTTTTATTTGTATGCAGGAGGCCTCAGAATTAATGGTTCAACTCGAAAGGAGTGATTCTGTGTAAAGGAATAAATCGAAATTGTAGAGTAGTATTTTTCGATGAACATTCATGAAACACGCGCATATTTCCACGTCGCTTCACTTACACCTAGGTCTAACAAATACTACTGCATATTGCCTATACTGTTGTGTGGATTTGTCGCATTAGATGGTGAAGGATGAACAACGAAACAGAAGTATTTTTAAACTAGAAGACTAGAGAGAGTCTGCAGTGGATCTGTTAAGTCAAATCATAGCCAAGTGCACGCGTATTCGATGAATCTTCAACGTTGATTTCAGAGCGGATTTGTATAGAAGCTAAATAGGCTGCAGCCTAGGGCGGCAAATTTTGAGGACGCGACAACCTATATGCCTATTTGCTTAAAATGCGAATAAAATATTGAACATGATTTAACAAAGTTTTTTATTTTTGCGATTTTGACCGGGTTATCTTTAAACACAGAGGCTTGAGATAATTTTACAAACAATTCCCTTTGTGTTCTTGTAGCAAATTAGCATTAACTCATATGTAAGTTGTCATGTTAAATTAATTTTAAAATTGTCTCCACTTTTCTAAATTATAATATTTAATAGGTTTAGCTTATAGTAGGCAGACGCTTGTCAGCCTAAATAGGGGTATCAAATCTCCAAAATGCGCCCCTGGTTGATTTACTCCTAAATTACTGAAAATATGTTTTCACTTATTTTCCCATGTAAAGTCGCTTCCCTTCGTGTTGTACAACCAGTTCGGAGACACCTTGTATCGTAGGATTTGAAAGGAACTACATCTCGCAGACGAATCCCTTTCTCCCAGAAACTGGCCGCAGTTTTTGTTTTAATGACTTTTAAAATTGAATTGCACGGCGTTGTATCCGCCCGCGCTTCGCAATACGAAAAATCAATACATTAAAATAGATTACGCAGAAATTTCCAACAGCGGCGTTGATTGCTGGGAAGCGGGGAGGGGAAAAAAGGAGGGAATGTTTAGTCGATACTTACGCGGATGGGAACGCGAAAACGCGATAATCCGTAGCTCGGATAAGTAATTTACCACATAAACGTTCCTCGAGCGTGTCTGTATTTATTGCGAGTGCAGGGTGGCGTATCTAAAATTCAAATACCGAAAATCAGCGTGAGTTACGAGGACCCATTTTCATATTTCAGTTACGCCGAAGTTAATCACGTTGGAAAGACAAACGGCATATTCGATCGAGAAATGGGCGCACTTTAAGCAAAGCCTATCGATGCTTTAAATCTCGCCGTTCGCCGTTTTCAGTCGACATATGGGGATAGAAATGTATTTCGAAGACAGATCGTGACGGGCTCGTTGTAAGTCGACACGTTAAACGATTCTCTTATTTTTGGTGTTCCAAGGAACGTTCTGATAGCAATATATTCATTAGTTGAGTTCTTCTAGTGATTAAAATGTGTTAGTGATAGTAAGCATTAGAAGAATTATCACTTTTATTATAATGGAAGAATAATTAAGATCAAAATACTAAAAACTAAACGTAAGGTGAGGAGCTTAATTTATGTGGAAACGGATTGCCCTGAATTTTTTCTAAAAGATTACACAAAAAGGAGACTGAGTTTAATATTAAATTGATTTCTGTAATTAATCGATCAATCTAATGCTTGAATACTTTTCGACATGAAGGAAATTAATCCTCTCTCTAATTGTCATATTTTATACGATTATGGAATCACAATTAATTATATTAGATGTATGTACTCGATAGCAGGATCGATAAATAAAAAATCATGTTTTTTATGCAACGTGATTTCAATGGCAGCAAAGTTTCTATGCTCTGCAGAAAACCCGTGATTTCTACTGCACGCCACCAATGCAGTTGCCTATTTTTACATTAGTATTAATATTTTATAAAGAGAGTCATTACTCGATTAAAAAACCTCTTTGAGTGTCAAGGTAAATGTGACGGTGCTCCGGAGCATTATGTTTATTAATCATTACAACGGTATGACGAACATGCAACGGGAGCTCAGAATAATTTAGTAATGTCAGTGCACAGAGGAAGATAGTACAAAAAGCGACGTTTTATGTCACAGAAAACGAATTACATTATGAAAGGCTAAAGAGGGAGCGTGGAACGTGTATACTAATTGTTTCGTGTGTAACTCGCCCTGTACTATCACCACAAAATTTTTAAATTCAGGATTTTTAGCGATTATTTGTCTTGTTTATCAATATACTTCAAAGCTTGTACCATTAGATTTACTTTATCCTATACTGTGTTACGAAATCGAAATGCAACAAGTCCACTTAAAGCAATTAGCACGTTCTTGCTTTTCTATGAAGGTAAATGATTGATAAATCATTCTGTTCCACACTATGGCGATACCATTATAATTACTACATCATAATAAATTGTTGATAAGTGAAATGTTGATTAGAGTAAATATACTTGTTAGAGGTAGCTCGGGGTAATTGAATAATATGATTTTCTATCCACTACCAACAGCCAAGTCTTCATTTCAGCAAACAAAAATGAAACCCCGTTAGATCACCGAAGTTAAGCATCGCGGGGCGGGTACTGGGGAAAGATGATGGGTGACCACCTTTTCTCCCGATGCGCCGCTCGCTGCTGTGACCAGACGAAGAGAGAGAGGAGGGAAAAATATAGGACTTAAAATTCGTTGGGAAATACAGGGTGTCCCAAAACTGTCGCGTTTCCTTGAGAGGGGTGATTCAGGGGGTGATTTGAAACAACTTTTTCCTTAGCGAAAATATTGTCCGAGTCGTTAAGTCGTTAAGGAGATATTAACCAAAAACCCCGACCAATCAGAGCCCGCGCTTTCCGCCCGAGCTCCCGCGGTAGCGTTGGCTACGCGGTAGGCGACCGCGCTTGTACTACGAACGTACGAACAAGCAAGTCGGCATGCATCGAAGGAAACCGCGTTACACAGTTTTTTTTTAAAGCAGAATCTTAAATAAGAATAATTTGGAGTGAGAGGACAAGAAGTACGTAAATTTCGTTTTTAAATAAGGTATAAACGAAAAGGTAACGTAACAGCAAATGTACGACAAGTGATCGTAATTCGTTATTGAGGTAAAAATCCGTAGTTTAACAACGGCCAACACAACTAAATTTAAAAAATATTAGGTGTATGAATAAATTCTTTCCGACTGGAATTTCTATCGCGGTGGTATTCAGAAGCTGCCAGAAAAATGGCAAAAGGTAATTAACAATAATGGAAATTATTTCGATGATCGAGTTGTTTTCATATTTTTTAAATCGAACTGTTATTGTACCCTAAAATCGGAAAGAATTTATTTCTACACCTAACAATCACCAATAAATTAAACAAAACTCACCCTTTCGGACATTCCTTTCCTTGCTTTCCTTCCCTTTTCGGAAACCTGTGTCACTAGGCCACTGTACCGATCCTGGTCATCGGCGTCCAGTGCTCAGCTGATCGCAGGGTCAATGTACCGAATATTCACTTCACTGCACGGCTACTAACACTGATCACTTAATTTATGTTTCACGGAACGTGTTGTTCCTACGTTATAAAAATTGGTGATTACTGTTAATTACTGGGACGAGATTACTACTATTACCCGGCGAAAAGAAGACTCGTGGCAGACGGTCTCGGGCTGTGCAGTCCGCTGCTGTGACGATTGGTCACGTCACCTATTTGGGCACACTTTTACAGACGGGGCACACGTATTTTGGTTATTGGCTGAAGTTGCCACATACATTGTCGCACCGCGCGACGAAGAGATCGAACGAGACACGAGATCGAGTGGGATAGAGCGATCTGACCGAGGATCGTCAAAACAAAACAATAGCATAGGCTACAGATCGCTCTATCCCACTCGGTCTCGATGTGTTTCGTTCGATCTCTTCGTCGCGCGGTGCGACAATGCATGTGGCAACTTCAGCCAATAACCAAAATACGTGTGCCCCGTCTGTAAAAGTGTGCCCAAATAGGTGACGCGACCAATCGTCACAGCAGCGGACTGCACAGCCCGAGACCGTCTGCCACGAGTCTTCTTTTCGCCGGGTAATAGTAGTAATCTCGTCCCAGTAATTAAAAGTAATCGGCCCCTTTCGGGGCCACCAATTTTTATAACGTAGGAACAACACGTTCCGTGAAACATAAATTAAGTGATCAGTGTTAGTAGCCGTGCAGTGAAGTGAATATTCGGTACATTGACTCTGCGATCAGCTGAGCACTGGACGCCGATGACCAGGATCGGTACAGTGGCCTAGTGACACAGGTTTCCGAAAAGGGAAGGAAAGCAAGGAAAGGAATGTCCGAAAGGGTGAGTTTTGTTTAATTTATTGGTGATTGTTAGGTGTAGAAATAAATTCTTTCCGATTTTAGGGTACAATAACAGTTCGATTTAAAAAATATGAAAACAACTCGATCATCGAAATAATTTCCATTATTGTTAATTACCTTTTGCCATTTTTCTGGCAGCTTCTGAATACCACCGCGATAGAAATTCCAGTCGGAAAGAATTTATTCATACACCTAATATTTTTTAAATTTAGTTGTGTTGGCCGTTGTTAAACTACGGATTTTTACCTCAATAACGAATTACGATCACTTGTCGTACATTTTCTGTTACGTTACCTTTTCGTTTATACCTTATTTAAAAACGAAATTTACGTACTTCTTGTCCTCTCACTTCAAATTATTCTTATTTAAGATTCTGCTTTAAAAAAAACTGTGTAACGCGGTTTCCTTCGATGCATGCCGACTTGCTTGTTCGTACGTTCGTAGTACAAGCGCGGTCGCCTACCGCGTAGCCAACGCTACCGCGGGAGCTCGGGCGGAAAGCGCGCGCTCTGATTGGTCGGGGTTTTTGGTTAATATCTCCTTAACGAAGCTTCGGACAATATTTTCGCTAAGGAAAAAGTTGTTTCAAATCACCCCCTGAGTCACCCCTGTCAAGGAAACGCGACATTTTTGGGACACCCTGTATAAGCGATATGCTTGAAGCGCCATCCTGATAAACACAGGAAAAAACAAAAATACAAAATGAAAGCAGTGGAAAAACGATCCTAAAACGATATTCAAACTGTTTCGCAACACTAAATATTGCATTACAACGTTCGAAAGCAACTTCAGCTGATTTACTTGCAGACAACAGACACAAAGACTGTTTTCCAAACTCTCTAATCATTGTATAATATAAATCCTACTTCCCACATACTACTTAATCCTTCAAACACATCTCCAAGCAAGTATATCCTTGTGCATTTTACAATATTCTCTCGTGCCTAATATTCCACGAATTCCAGAGGGTCATCCAGAAAATGGACTCCCTGATTGCTCTGCGTTTTGTACGTTCAGCACATTCAGAGCCGCTTATTTTGTTGATATACCGGTTATTAGGATCTGAAACGAATACTGCGGATACGATATTCTAAAGGGAAATTTGAAATTTCGTGCAACCGGTGCAGAGCTCAGCGTATGCGTGTTAACGGGGAATTTCCCGCGATTCCACCCATTCTAATGTAATGGTCGTTGTACGCTGGTGGGCGTTCGTAACGGTACCGCCGTTTGTGGGAAGAGGGAATTCCCTCTCTCGCTCCCTCTCTCTCTCTCTCTCTCTCTCTCTCTCTCTCTCTCTCTCTCTCACACACACACACTTCACCCCCTTTTTCACCGTCGACCGAGTTACATAACGCGCGCGTCCACGGGGAATAATTTCCCCGGCCTCGGGTATAAGTCGCTGCCCCATATATGAAAAAAGTTAGAACCAATTATAGCAGAAATATTTCACAAGCGTGGATTTACGACGCGGTAAAAGCGCTGCGAGTCGAAAACGCGACGCCTTCGCATTCCATTCCGAAGCTCAACAGTGGCGAACAGTAATTTGAATACCTAGGTACCGATACGTAATTGTGGTCCAACGAATTCTATTGTTTCCGGTATTCAATAGTGTTTGTATTAACACAGCGAGGGGCAGCTTAACATGGAGGTCAGGGCAGGTCGGAAAATGGTAGTGAATGGTGGCTTTTGGCAGAGCGGGGCCTTCTCTATAAAGTGTCCCAGATGCAAGAAATATTTTGGGGCCCCAAACAATTTAGCAACCGATAAAAAAGCATAATATCTTTTCACGAAAAAGATAGTAATAACTGTAATAAATAAAATAAAATAAAATAAATAAACAGATGAACATTAACACATTTAAATATACGACTTTTTTTATTGCCATTACTAGAAATTAGATTCTAATTTCTTTTTGACAGTCCTGGTATATCATGGTATATGGTTTTCTGTGTTTAGAGCGCGAGATTCAAGTCGGTTCATACTAAAATTAGAACACTCTGCAAAATTTGAACACTACAGCCATTGTCTCTAGTGAGATTCATAGTATACCAGCTTTACTACTCGGCTTCGCCCGAAATTTAGATTCTGATTTTATAAAAAAAAAAATTTCTTGAAAGAAATCACTTATAATTTGAAAATTCGGAATTATAGCACTCTACTGATTTACACACCGCTGTGCAGAGAAATTTGTGTGAAACGCCATATACCTACACGTAGTGTGCAGCAAAATAGACGAAACAGTTCCAACAAACATAGACTCAAATTGTCCACTTATTATTTTTCCAAGAATGAACAGTTAACAACGTATCAGATTCCACTTAATCACATATTTAACCCCTATCAATTACTGGCTCGTTACATCTGCTTCGAGTAGATCAATCTGCATGAATTCAAACAGCAGACTAGAAGCTGTTCTAAGCAAATAGGGGATTCTAAACCGGATCCCTGTCCTGATCTCTGTATTTGTATGAACAAGAGGATCATTGATCTAGCGTTTCCATTCTTCGTATTTCAACGAGCTTCCCTATGCCTTTCAACCCTGTAGAAACCCTGTGCGTTATTGCTGTGTCAATAATGACTACATAATATACTTTTATCGAGATAGAAGGATTTGTTACCCGTTTTCCCAAGCTCGATATTCCTCTGAATCTTACATTTAATAACGCCTGCAGCTCGCTCTTTATATGCCCGCGTGTATTTCTATTGTAGCATCTACCTCTTTTCATATTTATTATAAAACGAAAACGTTACTACCTCTCGACTATAATTATTTACAGATATAACTACAAACATGCAGTGCACTAGTGCATCCTCTTCAACAAATAAATCACCTCCTCAACTACACAGCTACCTCAACGAGTTCTATCAAAAGAAACAATACTCCTAACTATTTACCATAATCTACTTGCTCACCCAATCCTCCACACCCCTTCACTACTAAACCAATCAGCATAATTCTAAATAACTCGCCATTCTAAACACCGCGTTTCATTTTAATCTGAAAACGATGCGCATACACCTCACCCGGTCATTCACCATCATCCACGAAGAACATGGCGGCCAGTAATCCAGAACCCACCCTTAAAAACGATTAAACAGAGCGCACCAACATCCGCGTACCTACCATCACGAAGCCCCACACCGATTATTACGATATTCCAGGTCTGCCGGAATGAAAGCACCGTGGCTGAGGATTTCGGCAGGGGACCATTTTCGCGCGGCTGGCGGATGATGTTTTTCGACGTGGCCGACGGTAAATATCGTAATTCGCGGCGGCGGTGGCTGGGCATGTTTAGTGCCGCCTGCATGGATCGCCATTCAGGCCCCACGCTCGCGCACTTAACAATTTACTCGATCTTTAGAAACGGCGCGCAACGCTAGGCGCTGCGAATGAATGGGCGCGCGGCGATCGGCCGGGAACGTATAGCGCGCACCCCGCTTGTAACGGGTCGTTATCCGCGGAATGAAAAGTGCAGGAAATCAAGGAAATAAAGTGCTTGTCGGCACATACACTCCGCGGGCCCCCGCACAGATGGACACTGAAAAAAAAGCTTTCGAGACATAAACGCACCGTCCCGCCGGGATGTAGCCGCGGATTCTATACGCCAGCGAGTGTTTTTTGACTGAATGCCGTTGTCGTCGCTCTCCCTCAGGAATTTTTGTCCCGCGGATCGGCGTGTTTCACGACGTCGTACGTAGACGTATCGACGGGGTCGCCGGCCGCATGGAAGGGCACAATGCTGCGTGCCATAGAATGTATCCTGAACTCTATCGTCTCATCTTCTCCACGCGATGCAGCCTTTGTCAGTCCATCGAATGGCAGGCATTCTCCTGGTTGCTCCTCCGATAGCGATGCAGACCGTTCGGGGGCAATTAAAGCGAGTGGAAAGTAAAGGTCGCGAGGCTGCTTCTCGCCGTGCGCTGCCCGGTCAATGGAGGGCTCTGTAAATTAGTAGCTTTCCAATTTAATGTCCAGGAAACGCTGCTCTTGCTCTTTGAGGCGCTGTGGAATAGGGTGGCCCTTATTTATACGCGGAGAATTTTTTTTGTGCTTCCTTGCTCTCACCCCCATAGAACGGTGTCATTTGATGAAAGAATAGTCCCTGAAAAAGTTTATTGCAATTGGACAAGGGTGCCGACCAGGCCTTAAAGTTTAGAATTCATCAGTAGTTTGAATTTGAAGAATTTCTAAAGAATGGTAAGTCCTATCGAAATTTTGTTCAAATAATATTAAAAGAGCAACCAATTTTCTACAATTACTGTATATATCATTTTTTCGTGCTTCCAACCATTTTGTAGATAATAGCGTTTGAATATTGAGAGATCTGCAATACGCGCGTGTAGACAATACGCCGAACTCTCTGTATTCAAACGCTATTATCTAAAAAATGGTTGGAAGCACGAAAAAATGATATACACAGTAATTGTAGAGAATTAAATGCTCTTTTAATATTATTTGAACAAAATTTCGATAGGTCTTACCATTTTCGAGAAATTCTTCAAATTCAAGCCTTTGATGAATTCTAAACTTTAAGGCCTGGGCGGCACCCTTTACTGTTGTCCGATTGCAATAATCTTGTTCAGGGTCTATTTTCTCATGAAATGGAACCATATTAGGGGGTGAGAGCAAAAAAAATCGTAGGTTGAAAATAAGGGCCACCCTACTGTGGAATGCAACGAGCAGTCGTCAAACAAACGAGATTAGTCGAATGGATTTCTTGGGATATTGTTTCTGAGGATAGTCTAGCGTTCTGTCTTTTATCTGGATTGTTATCTTTCAAGATCGAAGGACTTCAAAAGCTAGCTTTTTCATTTCTCAGAAACTGAATAGTCAGGCCAGTTGACTAGAAATGACACAATTCAATTTTTTAGTATAGGTATCGACTTTCATAAAATTCTATCATCTCATTAGCTGCCCAAATTATCACGTTCCCTCTTAAAAGTCCACGAGACATTAAATTCTCCATTAGCTGGAAATAAAAATCGAGAAGGAACGTTCCAACCAGTCAAGCTTAAGTCACAATGCAATTCCGTAGTATGTTGCCTCTAAAGAAACTCCGCCATTTAGTTTTTTTTTTTACGAAATTGCTACCCTTTCAGTTCAGAGTTCGCCAAGCACTAGCCTCGCAGTTTGCTGTTTCGTGAAAATCGATAAAGAGCAGTCGGACCAGTCAGGATTTTCTGTTCGGGGAAGTTCTGTTCCGCAGCGAGGCTGCTTCCCGCCAGTTGCGAGGTATATTGTCGTAATTACTCAACGGGCGATCGTATCGAATAGTAGGTAGTCTTTCCTTGACGCCGTTGCGAAGACCGATAAGGAACACTTGCGCCAATTACAACGACTCCGCCGGATCACAGGGAGACTTATACTTGGCGATGCCTCAAGAGCTTGCGCCCTCAAATCATGTTCGACGCGAGTTCAGGGCGACGCGGCCGAAACATAACTTAAGGAGATAAGGTGGAAGCACACTCCGTCTAGGGCAGCAAGAGATATCACGTTCAATACCGAGGGGTAAACTGTACCATTTGTATCGCGTGTTGCAGCGCAATCGATAAATAGCTGCACTTGCAAACCAGACAGGGACATTGGATGCATCTGGTCTATAGCCGCCGGAGAGCGAACTTAACGGTAGCTTTCCGACAAGCCGCAATACTAAACAATATTCGATGAGACATCTGTGGGCAGATGAATATTGCCTCGCAGAAAAAGGGTGGCGATCAAAGCAGGGAACGTAGCCGGGAGCGGAAACACCTGGGGACAAGTGGCGCTGGATGTCGGGGCGGAAAATGAATGCTAATATCGCGACTCTTTGATCAGCAAGAGCGTGAAATTCCAGGAAAGAACGATTCAATTACGCCGGTCCCCCGTAAACTATTTCTGTACACGTACGCGCGCACAAAGACGGGGGGGTGGGGTGGGGACGGCGTTTGAATCCGCCGTCGTGATAAGTGTGCACACTACCCCTCCGGCAACCTGTAACATTCCCCCGAGGTCGTCCGGAGGCGACGAGCTCTGAACTCGGGGATTCGACGTTAGAAGGGTAAACCGAGCGCGACGAATATACACGGGGCCCCGGGTGCCGCCAGCGACGCTCCACTTCGTAATTCTTCGCCTGCGATTGCGAGCTTTGCATCCATGCCACGCCGACGTATCGTTGTGAGCCGGAGAACAGGGGCGGCGGCGTGCTGGGGCGGGGGGGGATGGAAAGTAGGGTAGTTGAGGAGCGAGAGAGCTAGATGGGGAGCAGGGATCGTTGGAGATCAAACGGCTGATAGAGAGGACGAGCGCGGAGGAGTCACCGGCGAGGGGTGTGTGTGGTGTTGGTTTGAATAGGGCGGGGGAGGGACTCCGAGGCGGAAAGACCACTGGCATTAATCCAGAATAGGTAAGAGGCAGAGTGTAGCGTAGCGGGTACCAGCGAGAGAGAGCACCGACTGAACGGCGGGAGGACAGATGAACGGGATGGAACAGGGGAAAGGAAGGATAATGCGGCCACGATAAAACTAAGCCGGCTAACACCGCGGATAAAAAGACCCGGGCGGATGCTTGGCAGTGTTACCAAATTGCTCGAATATTTTTGCACCCCTCCTGTCGTGGGGGGGATAAAGGCGGGGGGAGCGGAGGACCCGCTTGACCACGACTTGGATTCCCTGATAAACTTCCGGTTTAAGGAATGCGTTCCCCGTTTTATTCGGCTCATGCCCTCGCAGAGACGTCCCGGGGATTTCCACGGGGCGAGTTCCCGTCGCGCTGGAATCAGTCTGAATTAAATTCGCGAAAGCCGAGGACCAGAATCACTGCTCCTCAGTTCCGGTGTTTGGTGGTTGAACCGCCGAGGATCTGGGACTGTTTGAGATGAATGGCTGGATCGGAAATAAGTGGATTTTATTGACATGGTAGAAAGTTGCCGCGAGGTAAATGTTATGGAGGACAGTTTCTTCGGTTGGTTTTGTAATTAGGAGGATTTTTATCTGTGACGTGAAGGTTTATTGGGATTGGTGAGGATTTTGGGGGTCCAGTGTCGTAGATCTCAGCCTGCTTATAAGTTGATACTGTTGCGGGGCTCGTGAGTTTAGGCTGAATTGGTAGATTCTGGTACTTTTATCAGGTGTGATATTAGTTACTACTGCAGCAGTTGAATAGAAACTGTTAGTTTCTGTGTAGGGCTATGACTTGAATGTGTGATTTAGTACGAACCCTGGGAGGCTGCGAGTAACTGATATTTAAGAATTTTTTTTTAAAGAACTGTTAGTCATATCGGATTAAACTCTTTTGGGATATAAAGAGGCATCTTTAAACTTGCAGAAAATATTTTTTTATTTCCATCCTCCTTATTATTTATTAACTATTGTCGAATCTTGTCCACCCCTTCGACGATGTAACTCCTGTTGGTGGGATGTGTAGCCCCTATCACAGTCATCCGATTGCAAAATATATAGAAGTTTCTTAAAGTCAGATAGTGTACGCTGAGATTGGACCACTTTAATGAAAAAAAAATGAAAAATTTAAAGAGTTATAGCGTTTGAAAGAAAAAGTAAGTTTTTTCCATAGACAAATTTTCCATATTATTCTTTATATCGACGAAAAAAGTATTATAACTAAAAACTAAAATTAAAATTTTAGGTCCAGTCCCAGCGTAAATTATTCAACTTTAAGAAAATGCGATCTTTTTGCGATCAGATGACTGTGACAGGTTGTACGCCTGACGCACAATAATTAATAAATAATAAGAAGGATCGACATAGGAAAAAAATTCTACAAATTTAGAGAAAATTGTACGAGCATAGGCATTAATATGAAATATTTAAGAAATTAAGAACACAGGAATACAGGGATATGATTGTCGAAAAATTAGTATATGTTATTAGCATCAAGTCTTGGTTATAGAAAACGTTGGTTTTCCTAGTTTCTTAATTAACTCTAAATTTGATTTCTCCCTTTGGTTTCTGTCACAATTTTCATTTGCAAGTAAAATGGAATACCTCGTTTAAATACTTCAGCTGATTCGCGAACCCAGAAGCTTATCAACCCCTTTTATCTTTATTTCCGTGAAGGATGATTTGCATAACACGATTTCGTGGATTTATCTTAACTTAGCATTTTTTACTCATTATAAAGTGCACTACACGCCTTTTAAATTCCAGCGTCACCTTTTTAATACCCATTTATGCAGAACGTGCTACAAGTGCGTGTGAATGTTTTAAGAGGATGAGCATAGACTTTAATAAAAGTAAGAATATTTCGCAAATAAACGTTGCACTGTAATTTCCAAGTTATGGAATATCAAAACTAGTCTTTCAAGTATCCACTTTGTTATTATTATAATATACGGAAAACATATTTAATTGAAATTTCTAGTTATCACGAGTTCTTGCATTTCATATACAGTAGCGGACAAGAAAGTTTTTAACCACCCTACTTCTATTACTTTTCAATATCAACT
Organism: Andrena fulva; assembly: GCA_946251845.1. NCBI lineage: Eukaryota > Metazoa > Arthropoda > Insecta > Hymenoptera > Andrenidae > Andrena > Andrena fulva. The sequence continues at coordinate 48,817,729 of OX276329.1, read as the reverse complement.
CAAAACTGCAGTATTTGCCTAATATACATATTCTGAAAGAGAATTATAAGCTGTATAAAACCCAGTTACAGTTGATTTTATTTAACTAACAAATAAAAACCCTGCATAACATTAAACAAGACAACACACTTTTAAAGCCAACAAAAAGTTACCACGCTCGAACAATAATAAAAAAACTTAATATTTTTGGGGGGCACCTTTTGCTTCTAGGACAACCTAAAAAGTTATTAAGCGTGGTAAAAACTCCTCAGAAGAATAAGCAGCGCACAAAAACCCATTCTACTACAACCTTTTAAGTTTCGTAACTTCTCATAGAATTCTCCTTCGCTAACATCAATCGAGTCTTCACGCAGAGTACCTGCATCAGTACACTGGCAATTTCCACCAGAAACTGCCAAATGAAGTATCCGATAACCACCTATGCCCCCTCGCAGCCGCCATAGCGCGTCCCATTGAAACGAGAGACAGGAACTTCAACGAACTATGTACTTCAACATGTTATAACTCAGAAGTAACGGAGCACACGATCCACATTCCCGTAGCATTTTTCCCTCGCCTCCATTATCCCGTGATCTAGGTTCGCTTGCTTAAATATTGACGCGCGTATCCGGAACACTCGGCGAAAATTGACTTCGTCGGAAAGTTGAGGCTCGCAACTTCCAGCCGAATTAACGTCCCTTAAGTTTCGCCACCCGTAACTCCAGCTTTTCACGCGACGAAACCAAGTCCGGGATTGGCCGTTTTTCCGGCTGATTAAAAATTCGCGCGCCATCGGGCGAGCTTCCCCCCCTCCGCCATCGATTAACGTCGTCCCGCGAATTTACGGATGGCCCCGTGGCCGTCACCGTCCTGGAGATCCCCGTCGAAATTAAAACGGTCGCAGGACGTGAAGATCGGTGCCGTTCCCGGCTTCGAATGGCTAGATCCGATCAACGGAAAGTACTCGCGAAATGGCACGTTCCGTGGCGGAATGGCACATTCGAGGATCCAACCGATCGCCCGAAATTGGCTAGGAATTGTCCTGATCGGTCGTCGGCGGCACGGGCGACCTGGGATCCCCGGCAATTGTTCCAGGTACGGAGCCGGCCGGCCACGGGGGGCCAAGCTGGCCACGTTTATCTATATCCCGATCGTAGCCGAAACAGGTCCAGATGCGGAACCTTGATTGGCCCAAGGAGCCGCTGTTTGCTCGTGATACTCTCCGCCCGGTGCCCTCCTCCTCATTCGCATCCTGCTGTCTGCCACCTTCACACGTACGCTGTCTTTCTCCCCGTGCAGTTGGTTGTAATTAGTCTGCCCCGGTGCGGCGGCGTTCGGGGGGCGCGGGGACGGGGTTGGACACGTGGGTTGGTAGCAGCGGATGTGCACTCAGGATGTTATAAAGTCGTTGTCGGCGCACGGGTTAAAGGTTAATTACACGCTGCCGCGTGTAACACGCCCCGGGGCCACGTTAAACTTTGGACACCATTGATTTGTGGCGTTGCTAACCCTCCCTATGAGAAATATATACACACGTACACGGAGCGGCGCGTATAGCCGGCAACGCTGGCACCCCGGCGAAACGCGGCGCCCCCCGCCTCGCGTCCCTTGACCCCCGAGATCGTATTGGTGATCTAGGAAATTCCTTGTTCGCCAGTAATCCAACGAAACTCGAAAACGGATTTGTCCTTACGACCTGCGGCTGGCAGTTCCGGCGCAAACTTTGCCGCACCGCCGCTGCGCACGTACCACGAAACACTTGCCCCTCAAGTATCTTGGAACGAGTTTATTCCACGGCCCCGGGGCCAGTCTACGCGTGCACCGCCGCCGGAACGATCATGCACGCGGGAATGCGGCGCGGCATCGCAATCCCCTAACGCGCCAACTTGTTAAGAAATTGCCCACTTTCGGGAGGTAGCTTTGAGGAGCGATTGACTACCGTAATGGAGGCAGCTCGCTGTAATGCCTGACGAAACTTTCCGCTCTCGCCGCGCCTCTGACTCTTCTCTTCCCTGTAACCTCCTGCTGGTACTGCTTCTCTTCTATGACGCCTGGTGCACTGTCTTAATCCACTGCACACAACTTCCCCAGCCAACGGCGAGGAAATCGGATTGAAGCTCCGAATATCAAACACGGTGTGAACGAGGTCTAAACGAGGGCTGTAAATGTCTCCTCGCCGGGGTCCAAAACGCGGCGCGGAAGCGTCACTGTCAGTGGCGTGGTGCTTCGGAAAACTAGCTTATTACTCGGTTACCGAACTCGCGGCATTAACCTATGCCAACGTCTCGAAGGGAGGTCAGAGGAAGGTTGCCTTTGGAAAATCTGACGTCGTGACCCAGGCAAATCCTTTATCCGCCAGTGCCATGCCCCGAGACCGTATTTGCCCTCTCTCGGCTTGCGTTTGGCAAGCCCGGGTCTGGCAAACTTCGTTTTCGAATTTTACTTGTCGAACTGTATCTGCCCCGTTTCTCTGCTCCGTTCCTTTATCTCTCAGGCTTGCTTTTTTCCTGCGTCCCACCCGCCTCTCTCGCCACCTACGTGTACACGCAGAATCGCGCAGGTAAGCACACAGGGCCGGCTGGCTCTTGTGCTCCTCGTTCCCTCTGTTTCACACGGCGGCGGAAGAAGCCGTTGCTTCGCCTCTGTGGCAGGATCCGACCGCCGGCGTCGTCAGCCTCACGGAAACGGAATTCCAATGCATAAGTATGCTCGCGGAGGAGCCGCTCCACCTTGCACTTCCCTCCGCTCTTCCGAGCCCCATTCCCTCGGGCACCACCAGCCTCGAGACCCACCGCCATGACCGCCGGTACTTTTTTCAATTTCCGGAGTAAGGAGAGCCCGCCTTTCTCTTCGCCGTGCTCTTTTCGCGCCGTGGTCCTTCCGCCTCTGTACAAAGGGAGCCGTGCACAGGACGGCGAGGAGTTTTAATCAACGAAACTGTCGTCGCCGCGCGGACCTCGTAAAACGAGACCCCGGTATATACGGAACCGTGATCTTAGTTGCCCTAGCTTTATCGCGCCAGCCAATACGCCGCTGAGCGGGGTTTATTCGTTTCGAAGAAGCCAGCCCCGCCGATCGAGGCTCGGAGGATCCCGAAGCGAGCGGCGGTAACGGGTGCGCGGGTTCCATCGGCGGATGTCGGGAAGCTCGATAAATCAGGGGTGGCACGGATGGATTTTTACGCGGGCTACGCGCCCCGCGAACTTCGCTGCGCGATGGAAATTCAATTAAACGCAACGCTCCTTCGGCACACGGGAACGTTAACTTGACGTGGATAAAATTGAAGGGAGATTTTGGCATGCATTTTGAAGAGGAAACTAGCTGTGCCACGTGGGATGGACAGGTAGGGTGGATCGATGAGTTTTTGGGAAGAACAGCAGGGCAACCGACGCGTAGAGATTGTGCAGGCTGATGTAGACGTACGTGGTATGGTAGACTGTACTACCGAAAAGTCATTAGCGGTAGTCTGTACTACTTGGATATTATGAATCCCTTGCTTTCTGAGTTTTAAAGCCTTTTTTCCACGATAGTTCCTTTGCGGGATGTTTAGGCAGGTTATGGAGGATCGATTTCAGAACCGAGGTCGATGTACAGAGTGTTTTTGAAAATGTGAGACATTTTTTCCGGACACCCTGTATATACAGCATTGGTGTTATTCACTATTCGTATGTATTGTTATGTCTCGCGTTCGGCATAATAGGAAATGAATGTATAACAAGAACAATAACACATGTAACTAGAACCAGAGGGGACAACAGGGATGTAATATAATTCGGAAGAGGATCTCGATACACGTTTGCTCGCAATGGCGTCTGCTGATCAAGTGAAGGGTTGACAGGCGATCGATCCGATCGCCTTCTTCTCGCTGTCCTCTTGTCTTTGTCGCGAGCACCAGCGGGCCATGGAATTCCATCCATAGGGTGCTCGCAACAGTGTATTTAACCACTCCATTGTCCCGAAACTCTGTCACGAAAGAAAAAGCATCCGACTACAGCAACTGAAATAAGCCGCGAAAGTTTCACCGGTTCCCATTCGACTGAGGAAAGTCAAGAAAGTGAACAGCAATTAGGAAAGTCCAGCAACAGCGGGCGGCAAGGAGAGGGATAAAGTCGAGAGCACAGGCCAATCTGCTGGTTTGCCTTAGCAAATAGAACAGAAGAACGGCTCAACGACAGCGATTCAGAATATTGCCGCGATCTCTCGTTTCACAAAGAACCTAGCCCACAGTGAGAGCCGGCGGGTGGGGCGCCAGCGATAGGTGACCACACGGAGGAAGGAGCGGAGCCTGGGGAACAGATTTGTGTATACCATTGGAGAATCGCCGGTAGGACGGTGGAGAAATGTACGGGCGGACAAGGGGAGACAGGGCGAAAGGCCACGGCGAAGGGGATAGAAAACAAGTGGGTGCGCGATAGTGCAATCTTCCGGTGGTGTCGCGTTTTCCGGCTGGGCGATTCCGCGCTAAGCTCGGCTCTCCGCTTCCACCGATCCTCAATTCCCCTCACCCTCGACCGCCCTGGCTCCTTCCTCGCTCACGGCCTCGTATCCCTCCTTGTTACCACTACGTGGCAGAGTAACCCCTTACCCGCGCGTCTGGCCCGATCCGGAGCCACCGTCCAGGGGCGAGCACCGCCTGGGAGAGCCTCGTCAGCGGATGTGTGCTGCCTTTAACGGCTGCCCGCCGCAGATCTATAGAGCCCACGACCGCTCCGCGCTCAGAGACGGGGTCGGGGTAATGTGAGCACGGCGACGCTCAAAAACGACACACCGACCCGTGGCAATTCGACGTCGATTCTGCCCTAACGACGCCCTTCTTCCTCCGCGGCCTGGCAATCGCTCACGCCCGCTGAAACAATGCCGCGGGAGCTGTGTGTGCTGCGACAGCGAGACTCCCGTCGTCTTCCCGGGGTGGTGAAACCTTTGTCTCGGCACAGTAAACGGGAAAGAAGAAGCTTGAGAAAACGGGGACGCGGATAACTGTCCCGGCTGGCTTTATTAGGGAGTCGCTCCGTGTCGCCGGAGCGGGATCAGATATTCCGGGGACTTCGTTTTTGGGGAGTCGGCTGGCGCTATCTGGTTTATAGATGATGCAAATTTCAGTGGCGGTTTTATATTGTTCGGCGCAATCTGCGTTTTAGTGTGCTTCTAGTATTCCGAGGGGGTGGGTCGGCGGGGCAAAAGGGGTAGCTTGAAGATCCTTCTTTATTGCCTGCGAGAAGCCACCCTGGTCGTCTAAGGAAACGTGGACCCGGATTAATGTTCACTGAGGAATACAGTTTACATGATAAGCGACCACGTGCTTGTTTATTGACTGCGCTTGAGATTCCTCGGCGCAAAGTGCGATGGCATCATGGCGGACATTCTTCGGACGTAGCCATATAGAATTCTAAATTTCAATGCCAACGAGCAAAATCAATTTAAGAAGTTTCTTATCCGACCACTTTTAGTTTGCCCAAGTTACTGACATGATATATAACCTACTCTACTCTAAATCCAGACTCAACCATACCCCAATCCAGCTAACCCTCCGAATCACCACATTCTTTACTTAAACGACCTAATCTTTTTACCAAGACCTGTGTCAAACGGAATTCATCCAGACAGGGGACTGTTTCACCCAACCTACGGGAACCATGCTTAGCCTCAAATGAACATCCCTCATTTATACCTTATTGCTATTAGGCGACCACAGATTAATAAGTGTACTCCAAAAACAGGGTTACAAAGGCTGCATTATTCATCAGCTGACTTATGCGCGAGGGTAACACCGAAGACATCCAGCCTGGGATATTAATTGCAAACAGAAAGTTTCTACCTTAATCTAAGGTTTCCAAGGTTCTCGCCGCCTGGTAAGAGTGCAACTGTTACAGCCCAAGTTCCAGTAGTTTTCCTCGCATTATTATATATGCAAACAGCCGTCGGGGCGCAGAAAAGTGGTCGGTAAGGGAGTGAAGATAGCGAGGAGGAGCAAGGGTGATCTTTTTTATTCCTGGGAGCGCGGAGGCACGGGTTCGAGAGCTGTTGAGCGGTCGAAAACGTCGGCGAGTATCCCGACAGCCGTGAAAAGCGAGGCACGCACGCGTGCACGCCGGAACGCGTCGTTTTGACGAGCAGCGTCGCGAGAACATTCGCTCGCTCCACCGCCGCGTTGAGCATCCCCGCCGACATTACATTGCAAATGCACATTATCTGCATAATAATCCCGCCGCCCGTTTCACGCTGCCGTGAAGGCAGCAACGCCGGGCCGCACGGCTGACGGAACACGTGGGATCCCTGATTATCAGATCCGTTAAATTGTAGCAAATTGGAATCAAAGTTTGCTCTAACCGATTCACACGGGTCATTCTTGCTCGACGTTTCTATATCCGTGGCAGCGGCGGTTGGTCTGCGTGTATATTTAATTGGGCACTGTTGGAATACAGCGGGAACTCGCATTTAGTGATAATTTAGTAATGGGAGTTAATACACTCGTTGAATGAGGGATTTTAGATTTTTTTTTAAATTAGTCACGTGATACTCAGAATTGAGTTGGGTCAAGTCAGTGGATTTGTATAAATGGCTCGAAATCGAGTCAACGATTTATTAAACTGAAAATTGTGGAATTTTGATCAGTCACAATACGCGCATTGACAAAAATCTAAGGAGAAGAAAAAATAAAAACCCTATTTTCATGGCTCGTAATTCGAGATGCTTGCACCTATGTTAGTGCGGTAGCCGAAAATTAGTTCTCCACAGGCGTAGTTAAGGGACTATACTACGACAAAAAACTGCATTTTCTGGTTAAATTATTCATCCTATGGCAATAACGCATAAGACTTCTGTATTCCTTTCATCAAGATGTGTTATTTGAAAGAAGCACGAAGTCGATCCGACAACTTCATAATTTTAATGTTCAAAGCTATTTTTTATAAAAATGACTGGCCATTCACAGCTAAAATTCTGGAATTTGTTTATATACATCGACCAACCTTTTCTGCCGGGTTTCGGTAAAAAAATTCCCTCGCCCCATTCGCGTCCACCCCTCGTCAGCTCCTCTTCCACTTTCGCTTCCCCCATTCTTGAACTCAATAATATTTATTCCCCTCATAATCTAATTTCTTCCAAAATATACAACATCTAAACAACCGCAACTTCCCGCAGCAAAGCATATAATTAATAAAATGACAGTTCGCAATTTTCAAGAAGCTATTTCGCTGCCAAAATCGAGGCAGAGCAGAAATAGAGAATATGTATTTATCTTTTGGAGTTTAGACGCCAGGAACATGCTCCGAGGGGGCCGAAATCGATTCCAGCCGCTCTGGGTAATGTCGCCTGTTAGTTTAGCGAAAATCGAGAAGGATTTTCTATCGGGGCAATATTTTACGTTGCAAAGTTGGATGACTTGGCGCGCGTACCAACAAGTCCCGACGTTCATGAGGGGACAAGTGTGTGTGCACGCGTTCCGTGCACTCGTGTTGTACACCAAGATCAATATCCGGATGATATCACGGCCGTCATATCGGAACGAAATTGCGAACGAGCTCGGGTTAGCGAATTCGGATTTTACGTTACAATAAATTGATAACGAAATCGGCGAGCTTTCGCGGATGGCTACACAGATGCGATTACGTAAGCAAGCCCGTTGCCAGGAAGGTGTGCACAGAAGAATGTAATTGCTTATAATTTCGTAATAATCGCCGCGGCGTTCTCGTCTGCGTAAATATTGCTAGGCCGTTAAACCATCCGGAAATTCCAGTTCTGCCTGCAATGGAATCGGTTCAAAGCGGTTTACATGGTGAACAAGAGTACAATCTTTTCAATTTCTGTTCAAAGTGCGCAACGCGCTGTTACATTGCTTTTAAAATACTGCCTCGGTTTCAACGCGATAAACCACTAGCTGACCATTTTATCATTGTCCATTTTGTCCTTTTCAATGCTCGTTTTGCGAGGAGATACGCATAAAATCCAAATGCCATGTCGATGTATATTTATTTTCGAAATGAATTCTGAGGCGAGATGAATTTACAGTTATGATATTTAATTACGACGGCTGAGGTAAACTAATCATCGAGGCAACTCGTGTCAGATAGATGCTGGCGCAAATCCGTGGATCTAAATTTCAACTTCACCTCGTAACACTTAGCAAATAGTATTAACAATTATTACTTCAAGATGACCAGAGTCTTCTTGACTGGTACCAATTCGACCACCAAAATCACCCCATACTTATATTAACCCTCGGTTGTCGAACCTATTTTTTCGAAATAGCCTTTGCCCAACATAGTAGAATATATGTTCATCGTTGAAAATTAACATTTAAAGTATCACCATGTTTAAACAGTAGTACCATTTGTAATGATGCCTCAAAGTCAAATTGTGGGCTATGTTGACCCAGTGTGACAGCCGAGGGTCCATAGAAATTAACAGTATTAAACACGATGCCAGGCATGCTTCAAGGAACATTAAATTCAAAAAACCTTAACATCCTTCCACTCCAAGTGAATGCAATTCATACAAAACTCCTCCTCAAAATCAACCGCTAGCCAATGACAGATGAGAAAGAGTAACAGTGCGCGTCAACAAGCGCCGAGTCGATGTTCCCAATTGAGCAAAGGTAGAGGAACAATTTGTCGAGTTGTTTAAACGGGCGCATCAACGATCGTCGCTTTACCCTCATTATTATTCCGGCCGCCTATCTTGTAAAGCACGCACAATCATCCGGGTCTCGTCTTATTCCGCTTATTTACCTCTAAACTGACAACGGACTAGCACTAATCCAGGCACACTTCGCAAAATTACCTTCCTCTCGACTCGCTCCCTCGTCACGAATCCGCAGGCAGCGATTTTGATTAAGCATCGCCCCACGACCGCCTTTCGCGGTAGCATTAAATCACCGTGCGAAGAAAAAGGAGGAAAAGCACCGAGAGGAGTCTCGCCTGTCCCCTGTCCCTTTTAGAGAAGTTTCCCTGGTAAGAGAATAATGACAGTGTTCTTCGTAAGAGAAAGAAAGTTGGAGACCACTACCGTGGAACTTGGACGGAATTTCAGCCTTAAGAGAGAGAGAGGGAGCTCTTTATTATACCGTATGTTTCGTGAAATGAGATTTAAGCGTAAACAGGCTGACAGTAACGGGTCCATTAGGTTTTAAGTGTCCGGTGAAAATAGTCGGAGCTAGCCTGAGGTTATTTTACTTTTAATGATTTTAATTATTTCCAAGTGTATAATGAGTGGATGCCAGACTGGTGGAGGACTTGAAGGAAAATGGAGCGACACACGAGTCTCTTGTGAGAGTCAGTCTATAGTCTTCGTTAATTAAGCTTCTTCAGGGCTGTTCCTTGACTCTTTACGAGTATACTGAAAGCGGAACTTGCAACAGCCATTCATGTGCGATCTGTTAGGTCCAAGTGTTTTTAAAAAGGAAGGATGTGAATCCTTCTTTCCTCTTTATTCTTCACAAACAATGCCAAAGGATAATACAACATCGTGTGGGATCTTCACTGAAGAAGAAATGTTGAAGGAATTATTTTATATGGTGAAATTGCTGGCCCTAGTCTTCAGCGTTAGTCAACAGTTTTAGCAGTCGTGGCGGCTTGTGAAAACCATACTAAGATTCACTCCACCGTGAAATATCGAATAATTGAATCTTCTTACCCTGAACGTCTCACTGAATTTTAGAACAACGCGCCAAAGTTACCACGTTTAATCTTAAGACTGTAAGGGACCAAAATAATATTCCGGAGATGGGTCCTAATGGGTCAAAGCTGTCACCCAAAAATTGGGCAGGACAGAAATGAAGAAAATCGCGGCGAAGATTCGGTTAGGTAGTCTCTTCTGCTTTCGCGCAGCCGTCAGGATCGCATGGTGGGCCATTTGGAGACTAAGCTTAAATAGGATAATGCTCCCAGCGACAGGCAGCATAGGGAAAAAGAAGGACCCATAATGCCTCTTTTGAAGCGTTCACATTATTAATTGTTCGGCTGGAAGCCCAGCCGCGGATCAAAGAGGAGCTTCACTCGAGCGAGGATTATATCGGCACCGTCTTGCAACTTGAATATTTATGCCCGCTCGACTACCTCCCTACTAGCCCTCCTCCACATCTTCCACCCCCGTCCGTTGCAACCATGAAATGCGTTTGACGCTGTCGTCTTATTGCTGGGCAGAAAACCGTCGAAACTGGCATGTAGAAAGGTCCTTTGTGAAACCGCGACTGACCCGGTGGTCCGTATTTGCCCGGGAGAACAGGAGAAAGGAGCATACGCGTCCCACACCCTCCGCCCCGTCCTCGACATCCGCTCTCACAATTCTCTTATCCCCTTTTCTCTTTCCGCCTCGCCCCGTGCCGGCCGTTACTCTCGTTTGCCCGCAAGAGGAAGAAACAAGAAAGGCAGTCAGCGGAAATATTTCGACGAATCCCCCGGACGCATGCGAGGCGTTCTTTTCGCGAGAATTCCAACCACGAGACGTGTACTTTGTGGAGAGCCCGGCCAGGATGAGGCGGGTGCGGCGGAGGATGCTTGTACGGGGTTGGGGCTGGCTGGTGCAGCGCGTCAACTACGTCTACGGCATAATACGAGAGACACACGAGCGGCGCTTCTACACGACCCTCCTGACGCCCGCTAAGCCATGAAACACCCCCCTGGACAGCCAGTCGTCCGGCGCTTGGGACGTCTCTACTGTTGCGCCCCGAACATTGACGGAGGCAGAAGGCGGTTAAGTATTTCGATAGCTTGGCAGTTTGGGCTTGGAAGTTATCGCGGTAGAATTGGGGTTGGAGTAGCAGCGGTCCCTGGAGTCTGTTTTCTATTCGGTTTGAGTGGTCTCCCCGCCTTGACGGACGAGAAATTATGAGAACTTTGGGAATTTTTTAAAATAAAACTATTCAATATATTCACTTCCAGCTTCGCGGCTTCGTTTTTCAATGTTTAGAAAATATGAAAAAAAAATTGTATGCGAAAATAGTGGTTATATCCGGAGTTATGGTGCTTCAAATAGAGCGCCTTACAAAAATCTTATGCGCATTGTTAGCGTAAAATCAGCCGTTGTAATTGTCTGAAATAGAGAATTTAAAAATTTGTGTAATCTGTACGAGTGTGGCTGTCGCCCGAACTAGATTAAATGAGAAATACTGAAAATTAAAAAGAAATAGCCGAGTCTAAAACAGACATCGATTTCTCTAAAAATATTCTAACAATTCTGCAAATAATTTTGCAAAAACCGACTTAGTTTTAGTATCGGCGAGACTGGGACATCTACTGAAGATATATGCCAAGTTTTTGAAGTAAATCGGGTGATTGGTTTTTAGGATATCATGCTAAGAAATTCCAGAAACGTCGTTTTGAAAGAAACGCGTTCAAAGTTTAAGGTACCGTTTTTTTTTTAATTAAATTTTTTCAAAATATTGCCTAAATATGTACAAATATAGGCATAAAGTTTTCAATTAATATAATTGGAGTATTTCTCTTAAAAAAAATCCCAAATATCGCGCTCCTTTTCAGGCCGTAAGGTGGAATCGGATGGAGGTTCTTGGGGAGGATTGTGATGTGACAGAAGTTCCTTTGACAGAAATAATTCACACGAGTGTAACTGGCGTGTGAATACCAGTCGTTACGGGGAAAAAGATTAGCGCTGCCAAATGTAATTGTGTAATTTCAGTGACGAGTAATTTCTGTCTAAGAACTTTCTTATCTGCCGAGTTTAGTTTGCTGAAGTTACTGATGCGTAACCTACTCTAGTGTAAATCTCGATTCAACGGGATCTTACTTCAGCTGGCGCACCTAGGTACTCATTCCAGTTTATAATATGTGGGTTCCTGAAGTGATTAGTGTGTTTTTAGAATGGTAAATGTAGTTGGAAAATAGTTTTCTTAGTGACTAATGATTTATATATAATTGACTTTCAAAGTTGATGGAATCTATAATGGTCTTCGTGGAGGCCTGACTATATGGCGTCTCGTATCACTGACAAGGAGAGGTTCTCAGTTATCCGTCCCCGATTGCTTTGGTTTCCGGATATCTTTCAGAGGGCCGAAAAGTAACAAATACGCCCGTTTGCGTATTTAGGGGCTGAAACCACCCCTCGAAGTTAATTTGAAGAGGTACAAAAGTTTCTATTACTAGTTTGAAGAATATAACATTATGCATATCAGGTATTTATATGAAGTTTTATTCAACAGAATGTTATAATATTTTTTAAATAAACAATAGGAACTTTCGTACCTTTTCTTATGAACATTGAGGTGTGCTTTCACCCCATAAATACGCAAACGGACCAAAATAAGGAACACGTATATTTGTTACTTTTTGGTCCTCTAAACTCCAAAACGTGTCCAAAAACCAAAGCAATACGAGGCGGACACCTGAAAACCACTCCCTCTGAGTAACCGTCTACAGAAATTATGTTTTTTCTTATGGGATGCTTGATTACATAACATTCGCGATTAAAATGTTTCTGGTATTGCTTAGACTCCGCGCACATTTCTGCTAGGAATACCACAAAAATACTTTTCCTAAAATAATATGCCATACTGCTGACACAAATTTTCACGATACTAAATTACTCATTAAGGTACCAGTAATTATATACATTCACACTGTTCTTAACCCTTTGGCACCCGAGGTATCATATATGATGCATTCCCTCTTTTTACTGTTTCGCACTTTGCACTCGCAATTCGCTGTTTGCACCAGATTAAGTAGTACATGTTTAGAGTAGGGCTGGGACTATTTGTCGAATTATTCGGTACTCGAATATTCGAATACTTCGGTTGCTCAATTATTTGGCGAATATAATTCGAATATCCAAGTATCCAAATACTTTTCGAATATTTAAGTATTCGAATACTATTCGAATATTTAAATATGCGAATACTGCATGTATTCGAATAGTATTTGAAGACTTTCAAGCTTACTGATGTATTCGAATAGTATTCGAATACTGAAATATTCGAATACTATTCATATACTTAAATATTCGAATACTATTCGAATACTGAAATATTCGAATACTGAAATATTCGAATACTGAAATATTCGAATACTGAAATATTCGAATACTGAAATATTCGAATACTGAAATATTCGAATACTGAAATATTCGAATACTATTCATATACTTAAATATTCGAATACAGAAATATTCGAATACTGAAATATTCGAATACTGAAATATTCGAATACTGATATATTCGAATACTGAAATATTCGAATACTGAAATATTCGAATACTGAAACATTCGAATACTGAAATATTCGAATACTGAAACATTCGAATACTGAAATATTCGAATACTGAAATATTCGAATACTGAAATATTCGAATACTTCTAAAATATTCGAATATTAAATTATTCGAATAGTCCCAGCCCTAGTTTAGAGTAGTTTCCTTCATGGAAGAATGTATGTACTCATTTGTTTTATACATTTTAACCTCTGAAGAAAAGAAAAAAAGAAAATATATATAAAAATATATAAATTTAGACGATTTTTAACCATAAAAATAAAATCTTTTCCTTCAATGGAGTATAGGTGCCGATGCTAAAGGGTCAAAATTACAAATAACTAAACCCAATTATTGCAGTCCACCCATCTCCGTAACAGACGAACAAATTCTTCTTCCCCCATAAACGTAATCCCCTAATTATTCCGCGGTGAAACCAGGCGCGCTGAAATATGCCGATGTATTTGACGGGTAGCTCGGCTGTACATGCACATAGATACAAATGTAGGGTTGTACATTCAGTATGCGATGGGAAGGAGCGGGGCAAGGTAAAGGGTGATTTGCCTCCTAACTACGTGGTTGCTAAGTACTGCTTACTACAAGAGGATTCCCGAACTGCTAACTCCTGCCTTGCTGCGGCATTGAACCATCATCGGGTCCGACGAATGTCTTGTAATTTGCGGATTTCGGCTTGCACTTCCGCAATACCGGGGGGGCTTTTATTTCTTAATGCAGCGCTCGAGCGTTTGAGTGTGCACTTAGCGCGGGGGGTAAGGTCACGAGCAACGTAATCGCGGCGGTGCAGATTGAAAAGTAGTCACAGCGAAGGTCTGCCTCGTCGAGTATTATTGGGAAATGTCTACCTTCGAGGCGAGCTGATCGATAGGGAATATAAAATAGAATTAAACTGCCTTCGATAACATTATACTAGCATGGAATATTTATCTCCTCCTCTGACCGATAACGAACAGAAGTTACATTCGCTGTCTCCCCATAAATTGTTCGAGCAATTCGCCATTTATCAATCAAACTTCCACTTTGACTCATTCCGCGTTTCCTCAAATTCGCAATGAAGACGGTAACACATTAATTCAGGCACGATCCGTCGACGTCTTCGCTGAAGCAATAATCCCAGTGTCTAGCGCTCTCCACACGTAGATTTGGCACCCAAAATTGGACGTTCGATCGAATTACGTTTCAATAGGGGAAGATATGATAATTGCATAGTAGGGAGGCAATTACAGATTTATCGCGTCTGCAGAAGTTAGTGGAGTTCATTTCAGATCCACGATCTCCGCCTTAATGACACGTCATTTTAGATAAATTGCTGGACAGCGCAGCTTCCGCGGGCGAGCTTGAGAAGCTGATGAAATATGCAAGTTACGCAGACGAGACTCGATCGCGTTCGTGTTTTGTGGTATCAGCCGCGTGACGAGTCACACCAACGCAGCTTTACGGCCGGTTTCTCCTCCGCTTCGGTGTGAGATCCCAATCTCCTTGAAATAGTAGCCGTAGGCTGTGTCGTCGCGCGGCACGCCTTATTTTCGGACTAACAAGTTTGAGAAAAGTCGGGGAGATGAGATTGTACGACCGACTGGTTTTGAATGGCTGACTCGGGTCGTGGAAATTTGTGTCCCAGAAAATTAGGGATTACACGCGGATTAGAGCGTCCAGCGGTTACCAAGTTCGGATCCCTTGCTGCGTTTGAGCAATGGAATACCTACCTGAGAGTTTTATTAGTTTCGCGATACGCGTTCAGGTTCCAACGTTCGATGCGATTGAATTATTAGTTACGGAATTATGCTGGGTTACAAGTTACATTGGTGTTAAAAGTTACAGGTTCCTTGGGAAATTCGGCAGTGTTTTTATTTAGGAAATGCTTGTGGCAGGCAAGAGGTGTTATGAAAGGGACAGGTCTTAAATGGGACAAATCGAATTGCCAATATTCTAAACGCATTGCACATGCAAGTTAATTTCCTGTTTGTGACAACACTAAGGTCGGTATCAGATATATTGGCCGGTGAGTTTCGTGAGGGGTATTCTCCCACCACACCGTTTGCCTGCCACGGTGCTCCTTTTCTAAATGTTTTTTTACTCGCTCTCGTTCCATCTCGCTCTCGCCTTTGCAGAACAAGAGTGAGCCAGAAGTGGCGGGGATAGTGCCAAGCTTCTGGCGTGTAGGCCAAACCGAGCTGTCAGCGTAGAAATGCACACATCAGAATAGGTGTGCGTTAGCTCCGAAAAAATTCAGGAGCTTTATTGGTCAGAACATTGATTCCTTCTCGATAGCTTCATCTCGTATTGGTCCACGCATAGCTTCGTAACGCACACAACTATTACGCTAAGAATAAATAACAGCCAAACAGCTAGGTTCAGGCGGAGCCGAGCAGTGTTCCCATTACCCCACCATACCCTTCGGGGCCACGCAACTCCAACTGACAAATCCACGATCGTCAGATGGTGGTGGTTGATTTCTACTCGATCGTTGTTCCCGAAAACAAACTCACCGACCAATATATCTGATACCGACCTTAGTGCCCAGTCATTTGACGTAAACGTCACTGCGGTCTCACTTGCAAGTTGGGGTGCGTTCCACTTACGCCCAAATCGCCCGCGATTTTCATTAAGGTGAGTCTTCCTATACGCGACTGGACGCAACGTCAAGAATTTCAAAGCCAATTTTCTCGAAAATGAAGCGTAATATCAAAAAATTTTATTCCTCCTTCTCGACTTATTTACTTGTTATAAGTCGAAAAGAAACAGTAACTTTTTTTCGTATCGCGCTTCAGTTTCGAGAAAATCGACTTTGAAATTCTTGACGTTGCGTCCAGTCGCGTACAGGAAAACCTACCTTAATGAAAATCGCGGGCGTTGCGGGCGATTTGGGCGTAAGTGGAACTAACCCAGAGTAGTAATCCGCGGTTGATGTTTTTCGGCAGTAAAAGTAAAATTTTCGTTGCTTTTCTGTGTCGTTTTCTGGGATCAAAATATATACAAAGTGTTAAAGTGTTGTATCGTTAAAATAGCCTGTATTCAACTGAAACGAAAGTACTTAATAGGTAAGCTTAATTGATTGTTTTCTTTGTTTTGATGTTATTTTATATTAAACTCACTTATAGTCTTAAAAGGGATAGCATAACAAGTCTCAAATGGGACGACCGTTTCATGGCTGTCCCTCTCATACGCATGTACTGCTGGACACGGTAGGGGAGACCGGGGATAGTTTGGACAATTTTTGATTAATAGTCTTTAGCGGGCCTGTAAGATGCCTTACGGCTATAAATTGTACAGCATTCGATAGCTCAGAATGTGCGCTATTCATTTGAACCTGAGAAACGGGCCTTACATTCCCTAGTATTACTTTGAGATGAAAAAAGTTCAGAGATGCATATTGTCCAAAGTATTCCCATTGGTGGGGTTACATTGGACATAGCACGGGGATAGTTTGGACAGATGGAAAGAAATGATAATGAATAATCCAATGAATATATAATTTATTTAAAATGACAAATAGCCTGTTGGGCCATTAAGGAGCCCGACCTCCATGGTGTTTTCCAGAGCCGCGCGAAAGGGGACCTCGAAGCCAATGATACCGCGGATGTACATCGGATAAGAAAAACTGTATGAGTGTGCGGTGCAAGCTCGTATTCATAGGCTGAAATAACTGGCCTCTTGGGCCAGTGGCAGCACTGGGGCCCCTAAGAATCCCAGCCTATCCTACGTGTTATCTGTCCAATGTAACCCCTCATATCATATCAAAACAAAATTATTCGTGCCTTTCCTCAAAAAGGATACTTTGATTTTTGCATAGCATTACTTTATTCTAAACACATTCAGCAATGCCTCAAAAAAGTTACAATAAAATTTTTCCATAATGAAGTATCCGAATCACAACAAAAAGTAGATGAAAATATTATACAGTAACATACAAGAATTGAAAAGTGTGACATACCTTGTCATTCGTGAATGCAACACGCCATATTGAATATCAGTTGATTTGGTGTGCATATAGGCACAAACTACAAAAAAATTGCAATCATCATGACACTATGAAGGCAATTTTCAAACTGTCCAATGTATCCCCGTGTCCAAACTATCCCCGGTCTCCCCTATGTATTTTACTTTCCTGTAAACTTATTAGTGTATCATCGGATACAAAGATGACATTGTTTTAAATTATTAATTATTAGTTGATGGCGTCTTGTTTCAAATTTAAGAATTAGTGAAGTGACTATTCAAAGCAACAAAATATTGATGATTTATAGTACAAAAAGTTAATTTTTTCATAGATTCCATTATTTTGTATCATTCAGATTTACAATTATAATTGTATTACTTAATAAGTTTATTTTTATTAACGGGTCCCTTTCATGACTCATACTGTCCCATTTAAAACCACCTAGTCGTAAAAGGGACATTTCCCACTTATTTGAAAATCTAAGATTTTGTTATTTTCTATTACAATCGATGAGTTTGTAATATACTTTTATTGAAGGGAAACAAACACGCTTTCTATTGATGTACTTGTTTTTTCAATACCTATAATGACATTGTCAGAAATGGACGCTAAACAAAAGTGTCCCTTTTATAGCACCTCTCCCCTAAGTAATTGTACGGTAACTTTGAATACGTTAAAACGGCACGATTGATGTGGAAGTGGGTATTCAGCCTGTAACGCATTCTCAATTTATACTGCGGAAGATTTCACTATTCAAAGGGGAATCATTTTCATTTATTAAAATTGGTGCTTTATATTATCATACCTAATTTATTATAATAGACTGCGATTTCGATTCGATTTTCTAGTGCCCCGCTCTTTCGGCTCTTCGATTCCCTGGCGTTTCCGTCCTTTGGTGCATTGATTCCTTAGTACTTTGGTTTCTGGGTGCATCCGTTTCTCGTTTCATCCGTCCCTCGACTCCTGCTTTCCTCGCTTCGCCAGCTCTTCAGCCTTGAGTTAAACTGAATGCCCACAGTTTTTAATCCTATGCAATTAATAACATTAGGAACAGCAATAAACCGAAGGCATTCGGCGCGATTGGCACACAGGTGGCGCCCTGTCGCTATTTGTAGAGTTCGGAAAAGACACTTCTTCCCCTACAAAATATGGCCATAACTCTACACTTCTGCCTAATTCTTAATTTCATTCGCGTTCCATGCAATATCCTGCTGCCATTCTAAACTTTCCATTCACTCCTCCTAATTATATTTCGTTTAGGAACAACACACAGACCAGAACAGAACATCGACTCATGCTGCTACATTCCAACCCTTGACCCCAATCTTTGATAACACATTAACTTTCATTTCCTACCATTCACCCATCCTGAATGGATATACCCTCAACCAAAGCCACCGAGACACCTTGAAAAACCTTCCCACGACCTTCCATCCACACCAGCAAGCGCCCAACAGAACTGCGCGTCACGCTCCATCGCAAAGTTTCCACGAGACAATGGCGATCTTGCCCACGCGAGGGCCGGGAAAAAGGTGGAGCGACCAGTCACGCCTACCCTCCGCGGAACAATCCCGAACTCTGTTAACGCGATAACGGTGTTCGCCGTTGATCGTTGCGTAGCTTGGAATCGGTCGGCGACCGGTCGCAAGCGGGGGTCGCGGCGGTGGTCGGGAAAAAAATTTGAAATTGATCGTTACGCCGGCACCGCAAATGCATTTAAGCGCCCGCCAGTGTTCAAGATCCCATTCGAGCGGCGTGTCAATATAAATGTAAATGTCATTGGGGGCCGCGCGAGCGCATACATTGACGGTCTCTGGAGGACGATTGCTCGCGGAGAATATTGCAGATGGCCGTATGGGACGTCCGCCCGCAATTGAATTGCCCTTCGGATTGGAACGTATAGAAATGTGCACCGCCGGCGCACTTTGTTTCGCGTATCGATCGTTTCACGACCATCGGGGAACACGGGGGGGGGGGGGGCCTCCGCGGCGGCGGCCGCGCGCGCGGGCGTCAAAGAGTGGCCCATTTGATCCACGGCTCCGCTACCATTTCGTCGCGCGCCCGGATCCACGCCGTCGACGCGCTCCGCAGAGACGGGCCAGCTGCGAGGCCGGCGATAACTCGATATGCAACGGGTCCGCGCGCCGCGCGCTAATTCGGCTTGATGTACATTACGGTGATTGGACGAATAAATCAAAAAGCTGTTACTTCCGGCTCGGCGAGGGATTTCTGGGCCGCGCGATCTTTCGCGCCTCGCCGGATTCACCCGCCGACCTCGGGATCAGTTCGCTGCGCGAACGGTGGGTGCCGTTATCGACGGGCGATGCTCGAACATCTGTGGGGACGTAATCGTGCGTTGCTTGAAATTGCGGCAACGCGTAGGTGGTCCTGGGATGCGTAGAATAGGGTGGACCTTATTTCCAACCTGCGATTTCTTTCGCTTTAGCCCCCTAATATGGTTCCATTTGATAAAAAAATAGTCCCTGAAGAAGTTTATTACAATTGGACAAGGGTGCCGACAAAAGCCTTAATGTTTAGGATTCATCAATGGTTTGAAGTTGAAGAATTTCTCAAAAATGGTAAGCCCTATCGAAATTTTGTTCAAATAATATTAAAAGAGCATTTAATTTTCTACAATTAGTGTATATATAATTTTTTCGTGCTTCCAACCATTCTTTAGATAACAGCGTTTGAATATAGAGAAGTGCGCGCCACGCGCGTGTAGACAATACGCCGACCTCTCTATATTCAAACGCTATTATCTAAAAAACGGCTGGAAGCGCGAAAAAATTATATACACAGTAATTGTAGAAAATTGAATGCTCTCTTAATATTATTTGAACAAAATTTCAATAGGGCTTACCATTTTTGGGAAATTCTTCAACTTCAAACCATTGATGAACTCTAAACTTTAAGGCCTGGTCGGCACCCGTTCCTGTTGTCCAATTGCAATAAAGATTTTCAGGGACTATTTTTCTACCAAATGGCACTGTTCTACGCGGTGAGAGCAATGAAATACAAAAAAAAATTCGACGCGTATAAATAACGGCCACTCCAGTGTAGAAATGCGACGAAATAAGCAGAATCCTACACAGTACGCACTCATTATAAGCCCGTTTCTACCATGCGTTATACGCCCGGCGCCCACCATTTCTTGGAATCCTTCGGACGAGAGAGAACCCGAGAACGAGCGAGAGGCTCTTTCGTTTCCTCACTCGCACCATTGGCCGCGCGGAACAGCGTCCACAACGCGCCATACGCCCGGCGCCAGACGTTCGTCGGGCTTATAACGAGTGCGTACTGTAATCGAATCGTAAACGAAGGCTGATAAGATTTATCGAAAATGGAAAGACACCATCCGCATCTGTTTCGAACGGCGCATAATTCTAACGAATGTATCTAAAACATAGGTGGACCGAACATTGAATAGTTTCGCTAATCAAAACTACCCCTAACTATTGCTTCAGCGAATAGCCTCAGCTGGGTTTCATTAAAAATTTCCATCCAATTCCAGCAATCTTCGCGTCGCTCTGTCTGCCAGGCAGGAAATAAAAGGGGTGGAAAGAAATCAGAATTTTTGGACCACGTGATCACGATGTATGGGGTTCGATTAAACGTTCCCTCGGCGAGCGTTCCAGCGCGGAGCACTCTTCCCCGTTGTATGAGTAATTAAATGGATGAGGGTGGGACTGGAACGGAAAACATGGCGCGGGTCGCGGAGCGGTTGGTGAAATATGAAAGGTGCTCCAGCCGCGGTCTTTTCAGCCGCTTATCTGCAGCTTTACGCGCGTTATTCGATTTTCGCGTGTGCGCATTGTTCCCCGGGACTGCGGCGGAAACAAAGCGTTATCTTCAGGCTGAAACAATGTTCCTCCCTCTCAATTCGCGCATGAAACAACTGGCTGCAGCCATCTGCTCGAATCGCTATCATTGATCACGTGTGTGATGTATGCCTCGATCCCGACAGCGAATCCCTTTTTAACACAGACGAATGACTGCCGCTGAAACCCGTGGATTTTTTCTCTGCGGATTTCGATGCCACGCAGCGGCATTTGTTAGCCGCGGTAGCTCTGCGTTCGATTCACACCAGGTATCGATTCGACCAGGCGCCTCGCCACCATCGCTTCCCGCGTTCCTCCGGGATGCCGCGAACGTCTTGCTTGAAAATGCCCAGCTCAAATACTTAAAATTGTGATACAGCTACGGTGTTACTGGTGCGCACCAGTCTGAGCCTGAATTAAACAAAATGGTCCCGTCTGGGAGCACTTGATTATCGCCTCGCGTTAGCCCACAGCCCGGGAGCCTTGGAAGTTACACCCTAAAAGCGATTCGAGCTGGTAATGCCTGTCGACTTACCCGGCATTACCATATACGTTCCCCGAAGAAGCTTCTTAGTTTAAAAGTGACTGGAATTGGTAATTATACGGCGTGTACCGCGGTTGTTACGCAGCCACGATGGCAAGGGTACACGTAGAAATTCAAACAACGCCGCTGTCCTCCTAGCCGCGACGGTGGCGTGCACGGTGCTCCTATACAAGCTTGCTAAACTCACCGCAAAGAGGGACAGCGGGGGTGTCTCTTCATCCTGAAGTTGAGAACTTATCCGGCTCGCTCCCGGCTGCAGGCCTCACACTCGCCCGGGACGAACGGGAAGAACTCTCTTACTGTGATCCATATTTTATTTAGTCTTAAGAGAGCGGAAGCTGCTGGTAGCTGGGCGGATCGTAGTGGCTGTAGCGACGGACGCTGGCAAATAGGGGGCCAACAGTTAGGACAAGGTATAACCGTTCTCGCACCTCTCCTCTCTCTAATTAATTTGCTGCGCAATTGCCAGTTCCGCGCGGCCACGGGAACAGTGTCGGGATCGAATTCTTTCACACTTTCGCAACTTGCCAGCGCCTCGGAAGTGGCCGCTTTATTCGTTGACGTCTAGTCCCCCTTTTCTTCCGCCATGTCTTCGGACGACACGCCGAGTCGCAGTCCCGCCGCTCGCAGCTCCAGGTGGGCTTACACCGGCTAAGAAGACTCGCGGTGTATAAAGAGAGAAGGATTAACACGGCTGAGCGTAAAATTAAATTTATGCGCCTGCAAGTTTCTGTAATATCCTTGGCCCCGCGCGGCCCATGTATCTCCGCCGCGGCGCGACTTTGACTTATCTGCTGCTATTCGAACCGGGGGTATTAATTAAAATTAAAACGGAAGGACTGGCCGGACGATTGAGTCGGCGGGAATGAAAAACCGCCCCGGCACGCCGGGGCTGGAATATTATTCGCGTGAAATTGCTGGCGCGATGAAAAGAGGGTGTAATAAGTGGTTACTGTCTTTTGGGCACGATTTTTTGAGGTGTGAACGGTGAAATTAAGATTCTGTTAGGGTAAACGGAGGGGTTGTGATGTTTTATGGAAATCTAGTGCATTTTGCGAGAATGGATATATATATATATTATATATATTATACATTATATATATATATATATATATATATATATATATATATATATAATATATATATCGTGCAAATCAAGTGCATTTTGCGTGAAATTGCTGGCGCGATGAAAGGAGGGTGTAATAAGTGGTTACTGTTTTTTGTTTAGATATATATATATTATATATATTACATATATATTATATATCGTACATATATATCTATTCTCGCAAAATGCACTTGATTTCCATAAAACATCACAACCCCTCCGTATATATATATAATATATATATATAGTATACATATATCGTATATATATCTCTCTCTCTATATAGTATATATCATATATATATATATATATATATATATATATACATTATATCACGCTTCAGGAAATTTGACATTTTTAGGTATTTTCTACGTTAATAGACAATTATATTATCTGGCATAACGGCAATAATAATGTGGAAAATTAGTGGTGTAAGTTACACTACATTTTAAACAAATTTGAAAAAGCAATGTACCTTTTTATGAAATTGTATGCAATTCTCATGAAATTCACAAATTTTTGGAGTACATACATATGAATTTAATACAGTTTTCAAATCCTTAATAAAATGAAAAATTGTGATTAAGAAATCTAAATCATTTTTGTTTATCAAAAGAAATTTGATAAGAATACATTTAAATGAAGTGCCTATATTTGATTCAAACAGCAAAGCAGTTAAATGTTCACTGTAACATATGTACAGAATATTTTAAACTACTTTTTAAAGTATTTCATTTCGTTTCGTTGATTTCAAATGTACACGAAACGATTCCTTAACTTAAACCGGCTACATTAACGCTTCTGCCTCGAAATTCGTTTGCATTTCGCCGAGAGGATTTCAGTTTTTTGCCGTGCTCTATTTTCCCCGTTGCTCTTCTAGAAATCTAGTAATCCAGATCTCTTTAGAAATCTTCTCACCGTCGCTTCCTTCCTTTCTAATTTGCCCGTGCGGTGGAGGAACGCAGGTGCAGTTGTACCTTGGTCTCCTGCTTCAGTTAAATCGCAATTCTTCCCCACTTATCCCCATAAAGGAATTAAATGAATTAACAGCGGGCACGGGCAACCATCGTGCACAATTAAAATCGATGAACCGGTGAAGATCTCGAACCGCAACAGCGCAATCCCTCCGATAGGAGCGGCGCGTAAATCGCGATGCCCTCTGATGTAATTTCACTGATGAATCACGAGTAAAATTGCACCCAGCACAATTAATTCAATTAGAGCAGACTTCAGCTCTGTTCGCGCGGCTCCGCCCACTTTCGCTTTCCAATTTGTAATCGGAAGTTTCCAACAATTATTGTTGTACGACCGCTCTTCGCGCAAATGAAATCTCACACGGTTGTTGCGCGCAAACGAACAGGAATACTTTGAAGTAAAGCCGCGTTCCCACGTGCATATTCGCGTGACATGTTTGAAAATTTCCAAGGGCACCGAAAGTTTGTATAAAACATATGCGTGCACAGTTGAAGTTAAAGAAAACGGTTTCCGGAAAAGAAAAAAGTATAAACATTTTTTTTAATTCTTTATTCTAAGAGTATGAGTAATTGTTATATCATACTTGTCGAGTAACGGAGGGATATTGTTGATAAGGAATGGACAAAACTATTGCTTAACCCTGATCCCAAGTGTGTTTTGTTCTCGCACGTGGTAACGCGGCTTAAGTCGTCATTCTACTTTGAACCGCCGAAAAATTAAGCTATTTTTAAAGATATTTTTCTGAGTAAATGCAACATATAATGAAATAAATCTTTTTGGTATTTATTAAGCTACTCTTATATTATATAAAAAAAATTGAAAAGAATTTTGCAATTTGTTTCAATTGTTTTTTACAGTGTCAATATGGCACCTAAAAAACGAGATATGTTCATGGCGTAGGTGATTTCCCGGCTCAGGCTTATCCGAATCAAAGAATTCCAAAAGATTCTTAATCTGTATGAGTGTCGCTATAGTCCCTAGCTTAATTAACAATTTTTGTTGAAAAGTAACAAAATGGCGCCGGTTTGAAGAAAAAATTTGACAATACACCGAAAAGGATGTATTCTCGGGTGTTCCATGAGAAACATCTCGGTTATTTCTCGACAAAAATTGTTAAAAAAAAAAATTAAAAAAATTATTTTTAATTTTTTTTATAATATAAGAGTAGCTTAATAAATACCAAAAAGATTGATTTCATTATATGTTGTATTTACTCAGGAAAAAATCTTTACAAATAGCTTAATTTTTCGGCCGAGCCAAGTAGAATGACCCCTTAAGTTTGCTGCACGTGTAGAAAATGGCGTTGCATCGGATCTGTACACGTTTCGGCGAAATGGGCTTCAATGGCCCCGAAACGTTGCCAAAGGTATTTTCTTCTGCGACGAATAAAAAGTCGCTGTCGTGACATCCTATTCGTGTTCTTTCAGCTTTAAAGTTTTAGTCCGTCGACTCTGACAATTTTCGATAGCGAAGTCGATGCTTCCCATGATAATCCACGACCGCAGACCTGTCCCTTCTTAATTCCCTCTGAATTTTGCCACGGCTCCCGGAGCCAGTGAATTAGTTAAACGGCCTATCGGAAAAGTGGCGACAGACCAGAGAGAAGCAACTTGGATAAAATACCCCTCCGGGTGTATACAGCTGTATTAGGCGTCGTAGCTTCCTCGCGCAACTTCGTAGCACCAGCAGGGGACCCGCGATCCGCTGGGAATTTACATGTGGTTATGAGCCATTCAGCGAGACAAAGTGAATAAACAATGTTGCGAAATTATCTTAAGCAAGCTGCGATTCTGATTATGCCACCTGAATTAATATTGGGAGAACGCGTATGAATTACAGGGATCGCTTCAAGCAACCAAGCATTTCCCCATTGCCTTCGCTTATGCAACATAGAAAATTCGTACTGCGGCATTCGACGTGGCTTAATATTGTACCTACGTGAATTTTTTAAAACTCGTCCTCGATTTAATGGCTGTCTTCAAGTGAAACTTGCTGAAGTCTTTCATTCTATATTTAAAACATCGACGTAGGGGCTTCTTTTATGAAAATATGCTTTTAGAGAGTGAATTCTAAGGTGACTAAGTTTTTAATTGTAGTAAAAATAATATTTTAACTTAAAAAATAATCTACAATGATGTGCTTCCATTTTTAAAAAATATATAGTAGAATATTTCGAACACAAGCTATACTTTTCAGTTGATAGAATTATTCCAAGTTCCAAAGGGTTGCTCTGGTTTCTATTTTAAAATTGGCACCTCAGGTTTCTGATTGCGATCTCGAGTCATAATACACATAGCGTGATATGGTGATTTCTAGTGAACAATAATAATTGAATTTCGACGGCAGCTAATCGCACCTGTCCAATGTTGTGATTTTCCACTTTACACGTAGATACGTAGCTACGGAAGATTGTCCAATATCCGCTATGAAATTCGCGAAACTGAAAAACTGTAATAGCGATTTAACAAGATACATCGATTTTTCAACCACGTCATCGCTCTTCCGCGCGTCGTCCTCGTTTTTTTTTTTCGGGAACACACCTTTTCCCATGCTTCTCTACCATTGATAGATAGATCCCAGCCAGGTCCGCCTCTCGATACGAATTTGCGAGTAAAGACAAATCGATGTTGGTCCCATGTGACCCATGGCTTTATAATAAATATACGCCGCGACAGCCGTCGATAGCCACCCTTATGTTATTGTATACCCTTTCTAATACAGTCACGCCCAACGACTTGCTTTTTCCAGAACTCCATAAAACCAACGACAGAGAACATAGTTCCATTACTCTTAAGGGGTTAGGCCACCTTGTTTGGAGCAAAATTGCAGTCATTTTCGGCATTTTTTTTAGGAAGATAATAAAATAAACAGAAAATTTAATATGAAGCCTGTTATTATACAACTCTCGCCGGAAAAAAATCGTATTTTTTTTCTTACAAAATGGCGGCGGTAGAGCCGTGATACGCAAGATCTTGTGTTCACGGTGTTCAATCTCACGGCTATACCGTTTGACTTAGAACAAAAAACCAAAAAGCTTTATTTTCTGCATGCCTAAAACTATGGAAGTACGTAGCGGTTTTGCGATATCTTGAATATGTTCTGTGGAATTGACACTTTTATAAAAAAAAAAATGCACTTTTTCTCTCCATGGTCACCATTTCGAGACAAATTAATGTTTCTGGATTTCCGTACATACTTCCATAGTTTTAGGCATGCAGAAAATAAATCTTTTTGGTTTTTTGTTCTAAGTCAAACGGTATAGCCGTGAGATTGAACACCGTGGAAAACGTCGCTCCACAAGATCTTGCGTATCACGGCTCTACCGCCGCCATTTTGTAAGAAAAAAAATACGATTTTTTTCCGGCGAGAGTTGTATAATAACAGGCTTCATATTAAATTTTCTGTTTATTTTATTATCTTCCTAAAAAAAAATGCCGAAAATGACTGCAATTTTGCTCCGTCCAAGGTGGCCTAACCCCTTAAGGGGGTAGGCCACCCTCGATAGCCATAAAACAGGCCTTTCCTCAAACGCAAATTGTAAAGTGATAAATAACAATAGAGACAACGTTTTTTTCTTAGTTCTAATCGTTATTCTATGCGCTTTAATACAAAAAAAGAAAAGTCCAAGTATCTCTATGTACATAAAAGTTGTGAGTAAAAACGTAAAGGCGTGAACGCGGTGCACCGTTTGATGGTGAACATAAAATCTCGAAAACCGCTCTAACGATTTGTCTGAAAATTGAATGCGAGCTGCCGGAAAGCATTCCCTACGATGTGTCGGGAGCAGATTTTCGAGAAAAAAAAAATAATATAATTTTTATGTTGAAAAATACGATTTTATTGATTTCTTGTAGGAAAAATATTTTTTATCTTTTTTTTAAGAATTCACTCTTGAATAAATAGCTATAACTCTGACGGCGATAAAAGAACGGTGTACATGAAAACAAAAGAACCAATTGACGGATTTAAAAAATTCTTTTGGGATTCATTTCATTAATGAACTCGCTATCGTATTTGGTTCACTCAATTTGATTTTATTCTGCATAAAAAATCACCGCTTCCCGGGCACTTTTACTAATTGTAAAACATATACCAATCATCGAATTTTCATTATTCTGCAGTAACAACTGGTATTATTCCTTTCAATTTTTGGGTATAATATAAGAGTAGCTTAATAAACACCAAAAAAATTTATTCCATTATATGTTGTATTTACCGAGAAAAAAATCTTTGAAAACAGTATACTTAAGAGTAAAAACTTAAAATATGTATAAATCAATACCAAAGAGACAATTTACCTTATCTGCTACCGTTGTCTTTCAAAAGAATCCTACATTTTGTGGGGCTTACACGAGAGTGTACCCTTCAAAAAAAACACCCTTATTCCCCGCCCTTTCTTTCGCCTGCCCACGCAAACCTCACCCACGCGCGTTCCCAAAGCCATGGCACTGTTTGGCCATCGTTTCTATAATACACGCGATCGATTTCGCCCGTGTAAACAGCATACGCCAGTGTTCGAGCACAAACGAACTGCCTACATTTTAGAACACGCACCTCAGCTTCGGCGTATTCGAGAGGCACGTCACAGGCCGGTTTTCCTCTAAACACCCGAGCAATAAACCGTAAAGTAAATTCGCAGCGTTGAATAGATTGGACGCTCCGGTATAGGTAAGCCGAGTAATTCCGAGCCACGACGTACATGCATACGTATCCCGATGAAAAGCCAGGAGCTGCTTCGCGATTGCGTGCAGCATCAGTCACGGCTGAGATTGCTCCATTAATCGTTCCCCAGCCGGCCGTGATATTATCGTTTCATGATGAGACCGCGTCCTAAACAAACGCCTCGGCCCAAGCAAAACGGCCGGCCCTACCCCCGTCGGCGGGGGGTGGCGATGAACGCGGCCACTTGGATAACAGGGCGAAGCTGGGGAACAGGCGGAAAGAAGAGGAAATATAGTTCGCAGTCGAATTCCAACAATGAAAGCTTTCTTTAAGAGGGCGGCACGGGGTGAACTGGGGCACGGCTCGAGGGCGACCAATAGAATTCAGTTACCCAAGTTCAGGCACGGCTGAAAATTTGAAAGCGAAGAGCACAAAGGCGCCTTCGAAAATACGGCCACCGTGGGGCTGCGCCGGTAAGCGCGAGTGCCATTGTTTCCTTTCACCCCTCCGCCGAGCTGTTTCGAATTTTTCGAATTTTCGCAAAAGTTACGGCGAGCGACGTGCCTCTGATGGAAATTGCGCTGAATGGAAAAATCGCGAGGGCGATACCATCGGGGGCGTTGTTCTGGATTATATTCCATTGAACTGGACTGGGCTTTTAGTAACTTTTACAGTTATAGCTTCAAATTATGCACCAAAAAAATTAAGGTTGGTGGGAGGATAATATTTTCGATAATATTTAAATTTGAGGAGGGTAACCTTCAAATTTACGTAACGGTTTGTGATTTGGTCGGAGGATTCCAAAAAACTTAACGTTGACTTAAATTTGAATAGAATAGCTTCAAATTATGCACCAAAAAAATTAAGGTTAGTGGGAGGATAATATTGGTGGGAGTATAAGTACGGTTTCGTATTGGCTCCGTGCGCGGACTTGTGGGGATGAAGATTAGGGGTGGAGCTTAAGAGTTAGGAAAAAAATTAATATTTTTTTGGAAATCTTACCCACCCTGATTTGTTCGCTTGGATGTATCCGAACACTATATAAAATTTTTGGACAATGTGTTCTTATGTTTAGGGGTAGCTTAACCCTCTAGGGACGGGGATGTTTTAAACTTAACGTAGAATTTTTTTGAGCGTTAAAATAGTCTATTTTATACTTCGGATTTGGAAACCAGCCGTTAGTTTTTTATTAATTTTTTTTTTAATTTGTTTATAACAATATAACAAAAAAAAGTTTAATTTCGGGTTCTGATGGTACAACAGTTTCTTCTCTGCCTACTAAAGGTCACTATACCTATCAAATCTCGATCTTATTGATGGAACGTAAATAAAAATGTGTTAATCTGAATGGGACTCTGGAGTCCCAGTCGTCCCTAGAGGGTTAAGGAGGGAACCCATCCAGAAACCACTAAAAAATTTGGGATTTTTTGTTCGTATAAATAAAAATATTGTGCCTGGATTTTTTACGTAGTTTTAAAGCAATCTTTATTTTGCTAGAAACAATTTTTTGTGGAAAATTGCACAAAATGGCGGTGAACAAAATGTCTTCTCGGAGCACTGCAAAAGAAACTGACCCACACTCCCGGGAATTACTGGATCATCTGAGAAGGAAACACAAAAGAGATATATAAACTGGAATATATTATCTTCCATGTAGCGAAGGATTTTATTGATATTTCAATTATTCGACTTTTTACAAGCATTTCGGTGCAAATTTTTACGTAAAAAATTAAAGTCAATTCTTCAAACAGCTACAATTTCCAAAATAATTCGAATTTTGAGAAAATCCTACGCTACATGGAAGATAATATATTCCAGTTTATATATCTCTTTTGTATTTCCTTCTCAGATGATCCAGTCATTCCCGGGAGTGTGGGTCAGTTTCTTTTGCAGTGCTCCGGGAAGACATTTTGTTCACCGCCATTTTGCACAATTTTCCATACAAAAAAATTGTTTCTTGCAAAATAAAGATTGCTTTAAAACTATATAAAAAATCCAGGCCCAATATTTGTATTTATACGAACAAAAAAATCCCAAACTTTTTAGTGGTTTCTGGGTGGGGCCCCCCCTTAAGTGGGTGTAAGATTATAGAAATTATGAGAATTTAACGTACAATGGCCATATTTTAATTTACAAATTTACATTTATCCTACCAATATAATAAATGCGAAAGTGTGTTTGGCTGTTTGTCACTCAATCATGTCGCAACTACGCGACGGATCATTCCGAAATTTTGTATATACGTAGTCTAGGATCACGAATAACGTATGGGGCACTTTTTATCCCGATGTTTTTAACCGATCTGGACGAAATTTTGCGTAATTACTCTCTAGAACCCTGCGGAAAATATAGACTACCCTTATTTCACCCTCTTGACATTCCGTGACAATCGAAATTTCACCTTCATTCAGCTACCCCTAAATATAGATCAATTGTGCTCATATTCTGCTCGATTTAATTTTTTTATAAAAAGGAACAAATTGAGATGGTAGAAAGATCATATTTTCATAGTTGAAAAATAAGCTCCACCCTAACGAAGATGACTGGATATTTGAAAATAGAATATTGAATTTCATGTATTGTTTAGTCAATCAGTTATTCGATTCCACTTAGGGTGCAGTTTACTATGTTCCAAAAGCTATTTCATTTCAGATGCACATAAATTACACGTTAAATATGGAACCTTAATTCCTCGGTATTTTCCAGTATTCCATATTTTTCGTACGAAGAGCTTTCTCGCCGATCCCGCCACTTGGAAATTCAGCTGAAATATTGAAGCCACGTTTACACAGCTATACAAACCCGCGGGAGCGGCAGCAGATCTGTGCTTCGATATCTGTTTATGGAAAACAAATAACGCCATTACTGCGTCGCGTTCGCACTGAATTATTTCGAGCCCGGCCTGCTTCGGATGATTGGGAGTTGTTTATATTTTCGCGAATTAGTCGGGCATTGATTAACCAACAACGATGTTTTCGAATAGTTTTGGGTCTCGAAATGTTTTCCAATGCGAGTAACATCCTCGACGGCCTGTTGTATAAATTCGGTGATCCGGGCGCGACCGAATCCGAAAGGCACGAATACATGGCGCGTCATCCAACCGGCCCGCGGAATTTGCGCCAGAACTTTGAACGTATGAATATCGATGCACGCTTGTGTATGAAAATCAAACGTACGAGTGGCGCTAGACACGGAGGATGAAGGATGAAACAGGGTATTAACTTCAGTGGTGCAATATAATCGCTCAGCTTACAGTGTGTTTTTTTTTCATTCGGGGAATAAAGGGACGTTTTTATCCGTACTGCTGCTTTTCGATATTCTGCCAAGAGTATCCATTCAAATTTCCTTTGTTATAGGGTACAGAAAGAAGCATATTCCACTGCCTTTATGTTTCGAAAATTAAATAAGTATGTGTTATTAAATATCGTTTTATAAGAAAATTTAATTTCAATCAAGGACAGCTAATGTCTAAGGTACCTGCACACGTAGGTATGTACTCAGATATGACCTACACGACACCTAATTACCTAATTCCTATTTAACTTGCATGAGCTATGTACATGTCACTCACATCCATCAAGCCTAACTTATTTAGCGCAGGCATAATTAATTAATTTACCGATGCAATCCTAAACTGCTTAACCTACTCCTCAGACCAGAGGATTCCTGGTTAATTCAATTCAGGGATAACGTATTCAACCAGGGACTCCTACCGGTACGTAAATTACCGGTATTATACCGGTATTTTTCGGTTGTATCTTCGTCTGAGACTTAATACCGGTATAACGCTCATACCGGTATTTCGCCAATACAGCTATACCGAAACCGATATCATACCGAAATAGATAAATACCGAAATAGATAAATACCGAAAACAAAAGGTTACCGGTAACCGAAATAAATACCGGTATTTTTTCGGTATTCTTTTCAGTAACATGGTAGGTTTCGGTGTTCACCGAGAAGAATACCGAAAAAATACCGGTATTTATTTCGGTTACCGGTAATTCCGAAAACCGATTGTTTTCGGTATGATATCGGTTTCGGTATTTATCTGTTTCGGTATGATATCGGTTTCGGTATAGCTGTATTGGCGAAATACCGGTATGAGCATTATACCGGTATTAAGTCCCTGTATTCAGAGTTGGGCATTAGTCGAATAAAAATTTATTCGACTAAATTTTGATTCGACTAAATTTTTATTCGAATGATCTCGAATAAAAATTTCGATTAAACTGTAGTTATTCGAGAATAATGAATAAATTATTATTCGACTAAATTTTTATTCGAGTGATCTCGAACAAAAATTTCGAATAATAATTTATTCGAAAATAAAGAATAAATTCTTAGTCGAATAACTTTTTATTCGACTAAATTCTTAGTCGAATAAATTTTTATTCGTTATTCGTTATTCGAAGGACCCCCGTGGCGACTAAGCGACACGAATAAGCGTGGGTCAGAACCCGAGCCGCTCCGTCTGGGGTCCCAAGGCCCTCGGCCTCTGAGGACCATGGGTCTCGAGCCGAAGCAGCTTATTCGTGACACTCACATCAGTCGCCACGGAGGTCCTCCGAATAACGAATAACGAATAACGAATAACGAATAAAAATTTAGTCGAATAAATTTTTATTCGTTATTCTCGAATAACGACTTTTTATTCGAAATTTTTATTCGAGATCTTTCGAATAAAAATTTTGTCGACTAAAAACTTATTCGTTATTTACGAATAACTTCACTTTATTCAAAATTTGTATTCGAGTTCATCGAATAAAAACTTAGTCGACTAAAAATTTATTCGTTAGTCACGAATAGCTCCATTTTATTCGAAATTTTTATTCCAAGGTTAGTCGAATAACAATTTAGTCGAATAATGCCCAACTCTGCCTGTATTCAACACCTCTCATGCTTAATCGATCAACTTATTTATTCAGTCCCAAGATAACTGTGATACTTTGGCTTACTTCACTCGAATGTAATATTATTGACATCGCTTCTGTTTAACATATTTGACACAAATTTTATTTTAAATCAAGTAACGCGAGCCGGATCTAATGCAGCTTCTAATGCGCTTTCTAACAAGCCCGCTTCGTCGCACTTGATAATTCGAGAAGCTGCTGAATTCGCAAAGATAATATACGGTAAGACTGAGTTCGGTAATATTTCGTAATTACGAATTAATGGGACAGAGATAAATGATAATGCAAGGCGGCGAAGTTTGCTAATTACCGACGCATAGACGAAAGTGATTAAGAAGAAAGTTTTTCCATTGGGGAGTTATAATCTTGTCCTTATTGATTCGAATGTAACTTCGCGAAATAGGAATTGCTCTTTAAATCTCCTTAAACCGTTCTCGGCAAGAGGAATTTCGTCGCTTCATCGTTTACATTAAATCTTCAACGCTCTGCTGCACATATCTTCCATTTTTATTTAACTGTAGCCTGCAGAACGATCAGAATTTATATTTAAATTTCACGAAACGCGACACCTAAAAGCACCTCCAAGTCGTTACCACCTGTAAAGGAACTATTGTTTCGAAACTTGTACATATTTTAAAAACAATTGTGTAATAATGAAACACATCGCTTATAAATGCGGAGAATGCTGAGTGCGTCTGAAACTAAGACGAGAGAAACGGACACGGTTATTTCGACGAATAAAACAATTTTAAGTTTAAACAAGGGACAGTGACGTTCGTTTTATGAGGGAGGGAAGATTTGGTATCTCTTTATAAAGCCTCGCAACGAAGACTGCGCTTTATTTAGTTAAATTCGTTTGAAACGAAGTCGCGAGCTGTGGCAGTTATTATGCTTTAAATCAACACGGACACTTTAGCTGCTGAAGGCGCAGAGTTAATGAGTCTTGTATTGCGCTTATTTTTGACGTGGCGTTTCGAAACGTGAAGTTTAATTTCTGCCACGACTGACAGCTCTGGGTGAACGTAAGATTTTTACGCCGCAGAACTTCGAAAATGGAACGTGGCTTTTATAAAGCTATGTGACTTATTCGTCTGACACCTTTTACAGGCGTAATTGACAGCAACTCGTGTTCTAGTTTACTTTCATGGTCAACTGACAGAGTAGGAAGAAACGAAATGGTAACATCTATGCTCATTGCTCTATCATAGTAATTATATGAATTCGACCTGTTCTAAATTAAAAATGAAAATTTAAAGCTATCAGCGTAAGGAAAAAAATTGGTACCGATCGGGAATCTATATAATTACTATGAATTTTACACTTTTAGCAACTTTCCTTAGCTTTTTAAAAGTGTCATTTTAAATGGCAGGTGTACAATTATCCATTCATAGTCGACAGCAGATATTTTTCGTTACGTCTGCACTACTAGTACTAACTTCTTCGTTACAAACAACCACAGATCTGCCAATCGGTTGTTTTAATCAGCTACGGGGCTCGTTGCTTAATATCCGACATAAATTCTTTGCTTTTGTCACGGAAGAGGTATTAGAACGAAATGGTTGCAAGAAGGTACTCGGGGATCTTCATCCTTCATCAAAAATATCGGTCTGCCTCATTAGGGGCTCTTTGGCGAAATAAAGATTCATTTAAATCATCCGCGGAATTTCAGCTGGAAATCTGCTGCCGAGATAGAAAGGGGGGGAACGACAAAGATGGCGGAACCATCGAAAGCATCCTTTTATCTGGCGGAGCACCTAATTTACCGTTATGATTCACCGTGGCTTGGTCGTTAACGTCCCTGTTCCTTTGTGCCTTTTTCAGGACGGCAATCGAGGAATCTGGAAATATTGGGGCAGATATCGGGCCACCATCACGGGACGCAGTATGCATCGATGGCGGAGAGTTACAAGAACAGTGAGTTGTTGCTTGTTATCTACGTTACTACTCATAAACGGGATCGATCGAGCTCGAATGTACGTAGCAGAAATTCAATCCGACTAGAGCTTACTCGTGCTGCAATTTTATTTCAACAGTGAAATACAACAGAAATCTTTATGAATGATACGAATGTTTGAAACCAATGGTTTTAGCCTTGTGTCATCGTCGTGCATATAGTATTGTCAATTAGTTTTTGAAACAAAAGAAGTTCGAGGATTACATATTTTTGGGTAAAAGTGAAATAGATATTCTGAGTTCGTGACAAAAGAGGTGCACTTACAATGTGCCTCGCTACTCGGCTCGACGCAGATTTCTCCCGGCTAACCGCCTAGCAACACTTCTCTGGCAACGCGCGTGCCCTGCGGCGCTTGTCTGGCAACGCCGTGTCCGCCGCGACGCGAGCCTACTACAATATTGGATTTATTTAAACCTTAGTCTGTGACAATTTATGTATAATACTTCAAAGTTTACGCAATACCAGGTGGGTAAATGGACCTTTGAATTAGAAATAAAGGATATTGTATTTGTTGTGCTTTATTTGGAAATCAACCTTGAAGATTTCACAAGATGGACATTTAACTAGCAAGGAGAGGTTTTTACGTGTCCGCCTCCGATTGCTATTCGTATTCGAATAATTAGGAGTATTCGAACATTATTTGAATAATTGGGAGTATTCGAATATTCGGAGTGATCGAATTTCGAATTCTATTGATTACGAATCTGAACATGAAATATTGATTCACACTCTGTCGTGAAATTCTTTTCGTATTGGCCTTTACAATTATTTATTTTTCAAACGATAAATTTGGAACTTTATTAATCTTTGGGAAATTTTTAAATTTTGAAACGAAGAGAATCATCAGTTATTAGTATTAGTATTCTAATTATTTTACAATCGTTATTGGAACAAATTATTCAAATAAATAATGATAAATTATTCGAATGAATAGAAGGAATACTTTGTTGCAAAGACTAATAACATATTTTACTAAAAAGAATCTACCCGCATAATTATATTACATACTTATACAATTACTAGAAGCAATTGGAATACTGCACAATTCTGTTTCACAGTCGATCTAAGCGACTTCATTTTTAACATAAAGTTTGAAACATTAGTATAAGCAGAAATTTTTGTTGGAAACTAAAAATACCAAAGAATCATAAAGTTCCAAATTCGTCAATAATGTTCGAATATTCGAATACTCCTAATTATTTAAATATTCGAATACTCCTAATTATTTGAATATTCGAATACTCCTAATTATTCGAATATTCAAATTATTCGAAGAATCTAGTCGAATTCGAATTATTCGAAGAAACTAGTCGTATTCGAAATTACTCAAATATTCGAATTATTCGAAGAAACTAAAGTCATATTCGAAATTATTCGAACAAACTAGTCGTAATCGAAATTATTCGAATAAACAAGTCGTATTCGAAATTATTCGAATAAACTAGTCGTATTCGAAATTATTCGAATATTCGAATTATTCGAAGAAACTAGTCGTATTCGAAATTACTCGAATGTACGAATTATTCGACGAAACTAGTCGTATTCGAAATTATTCGAAGAAACTTGTCGTATTCGAAATTATTCGAAGAAACTAGTCGAATTCGAAATTATTCGAAGAAACTAGTCGTATTCGAAATTATTCGAAGAAACTGGTCGTATTCGAAATTATTCGAAGAAACTAGTCGTATTCGAAATTATTCGAATAAACAAGTCGTATTCGAAATTATTCGAAGAAACTAGTCGAATTCGAAATTATTCGAAGAAACTAGTCGTATTCGAAATTATTCGAAGAAACTGGTCGTATTCGAAATTATTCGAAGAAACTAGTCGTATTCGAAATTATTCGAAGAAACTAGTCGTATTTGAAATTATTCGAAGAAACTAGTCGTATTCGAAATTATTCGAAGAAACTAGTCGTATTCGAAATTACTCGAATGTACGAATTATTCGACGAAACTAGTCGTATTCGAAATTATTCGAAGAAACTTGTCGTATTCGAAATTATTCGAAGAAACTAGTCGTATTCGAAATTATTCGAAGAAACTAGTCGTATTCGAAATTATTCGAATATTCGAATTATTCGAAGAAACTAGTCGTATTCGAAATTACTCGAATGTACGAATTATTCGACGAAACTAGTCGTATTCGAAATTATTCGAAGAAACTAGTCGTATTCGAAATTACTCGAATGTTCGAATTATTCGACGAAACTAGTCGTATTCGAAATTACTCGAATGTTCGAATTATTCGACGAAACTAGTCGTATTCGAAATTACTCGAATGTTCGAATTATTCGACGAAACTAGTCGTATTCGAAATTATTCGAAGAAACTAGTCGTATTCGAAATTACTCGAATGTTCGAATTATTCGACGAAACTAGTCGTATTCGAAATTATTCGAAGAAACTAGTCGTATTCGAAATTACTCGAATGTTCGAATTATTCGACGAAACTAGTCGTATTCGAAATTATTCGAAGAAACTAGTCGTATTCGAAATTACTCGAATGTTCGAATTATTCGAAGAAACTAGTCGTATTCGAAATTATTCGAACATTCGAATTATTTGAAGAAACTAGTCGTATTCGAAATTATTCAAACATTCGAATACTTCCAGCTGTATTCCACAAACCAAATCAATCAAAAGAGGACACCTAAGAATCTCTCCTGCTCAGTTCCAACAATACTACAACCAGGCCGTTACTAGCCCCATTAAAAAAACACAAATGTTTCTGATTTCTGAAGCACCTCGCTCCAACCATTCTCACATTGCCCACAACATCTCCATCCCTAACGAAATAAATTTCTCACTAGTAAACACTTGGACCCCCATATCCACCTAACCCCTAGAAACTAGAAAACTGTCCAACTCCTCAGTCATCAAACAACACCTGGCTCTCTAATCTCTAAACCGTCACTACAGCTACCTAAACCGACCGCAATCAATGACAAAACGTCCATGTAATTACGTCCACTGTTAAGCGAAATAAGAGAGACCCTTGCCGCGGGAAGTGAGAAACTAATATCCCCGCTCTTAACGAGGAGGGCGAGCGATCATTCAGCGCTGGCCATAATCCAGCTTGAAATCAGCAGCGAGAGCCGCGAAATCTCAGGGGATTAGCGTGATAGAGAGCCCTCTCCACCCCGTTTCTGCCGCTCTCGATGCTGAAAATCACACGGTCGCGGTGTGGTGAACGTCTGTCAGAACGGCCGGCATTATTGCTGTTGCTGTTGCTGTTTCCGTTAAAAGCCGAAATAAACTAGGAAACGACCATGTTTTCGCATTGCGTTAACGACTGTACCGGTGTACAGCCGGGCGCAGTGAAACGGACCGTTTCGCGTACAATTCTGCACACCGGCACCATTTTAAAGCGACCGCCCTCGCGCCTCGCTCTCGCCGGCCGCGATGCCGCCCTTCCGCGCGGGCACGGTATCATCCCGCGGAAAAAAAAAAACCACCCCCGCCGTTTCGTCCGCGGATAACTATATTTAATTGATTCGCGAAGGGATATAATCCTCGCGAAAATTGCATCGGACGCGGAATTTTTACGACCCCGATATCGAGTAACCATTTATTGATATTGCCGGATGCAGTTTGTCCGTGGCGGGAGATTTCAATAGCAGATGCTGATAAATGAAAATTACCCGTCGTTACTGGTATTATTGAATCCGATCGACTGGGCATTTTTCGCGACAGTCCGCGAATTGTCGTGGATATTTTGGCGAGCTTTTGGGTGACTTGGAGGTATTAGCCCGGGGGATTATGAGATCGGGGTGTAGAATTTATTGGGAAGGTGGTTGATACTCTTTTGAACGACGGCTTGGTTATTGAATAAAGGGAAGTTGGATTGTTTGGTTTAAGAGAAAAAATTTTCAGGGTGAAATACGAAGTATGAATGTCAGTTTTAATAATTTTATTTGTCCAGTCTGCGTTCGCCGGGCAACAATATTTTCTTCCGATTTGAGTATCTCGTAATAATTAATTCGACAGTATGCTACAGCAACACCGACGAGAAATTAATTTTCAAATGAAACGAGTATTTAGCAATTGGTTTAATTAACATGAAATCACACGATCGAGGTTGATACTTGTTTATTCATCGCGGCGAAGGGGTCGGGGAATACCTGTTGCTTATAATTGAACAAGTTTTTGTGAAACCGTATCATGAATTTATACGTAAATTTTGAGGCTGCTACAAAATTCCATAGAATTTCCATTTATAATCGGCGAAAATTCAATCTAACAGGACTGAACTGTTTACAAGTATTCAATAGCAATTTTAACCACGGTAATTTAATTTTTAGGAAAAGCATACAGCTCGAATTTCTCAAAAAGAAATAAAATTCAAACTAGAAGTATCGATAGTACCAAGCATACTATTTTCATTTTAAATTCATTAAATTCCAAATCCAAACGTTGATGACACTTTTCAGAGTTTACATGTAACTTTCACTTCCACTAATTCTGAGTTTGGCACAGTAATTTTATTAAACTTGTAACAAGATCATCGTTGTACTATTTGCAAGTTTGCCAACTCAGATCCACATTCTCCGGCAAACCAAGTTGAGTATGAAAATAAAGTCACCGGCAGCCAGTCATCCCAGTAATTTTTCAGTTAATGGACGACACAGGCACGGTGCTACGATTTTTAAACTACTGAACCAGAAACGAGAGCCGATTGGGGACAGTGTTGCGTAAAATCGGGATCAGTTTGTCGCTGGTGGAAGTTAAATTCGGTAAAATCAATCGTTCGACAGCGACTCCATCGACATTTCCGCCGGATTTATTTAAAATGTCTGTTCGATGCTTTTCGGTCGCGGACTGTTTATCGAGCCACTGAGCTGTACACCATCGTATCGAAATTCCGAGCGTATCGCTGCTGCAACCGATCGAATATGAAAGGCAACGTTCATCTCAATATCCCGTCGTAAACATTTTCCTGGGCGCTGGCTGATCAATGATCGTAGAAAAATCAGGCGAGACGCGGCCGAACTGCTGGCGAGGCAATCGTTTCTTGCCGCTGAACGAAAATACATCATCCGTGACATAGAAATCGGACGGGATTCCATCGCTGTCGCCCGTTTCCTTCAATCTCAACGTTTCCATCCCTCTTGTCTGGCTCCCACAATTAGCTGAATGCCCTTTTGTCCCACGAGACCTGAGACACAATAAACGAGCAGCCCCAATGCGTGACGATTCTTCGGTAAATCGATACCGTTCCTTCTTTTCCTCCGGCTCCGCTTCGATTATCTATATACCCGCATATTGTCCTGCGGGATTGCTAGGGATTGTAATATCGGTAACTCGCGGAAAATATCCTGTAATTTTCACTGGTATTTCGCCGTTTTATCAATAATACGATAAATTACACATGGCAATATAACGCATATACCCCTACAGCACATTGGTTGCCGAAATGTCTCAGTTACGTTGCGGTTTGATATCTGAAACATTGCACGGAATATTGCCGAAAAGTTGCAAGTAAATTGCTATGTCCGCCCTGTGCAACATTGCAGAATATATTTCTGCAACATTTCTGACATTTTACAGCAATGTTCGCGCAACATTTCTGAGATTTTACAGCAATGTTCGTGCAACATTTCTGAGATTTTACAGCAATGGTTAAGCAACGTTTCGGGCAGTAGGGCCAAAAATAAAAATAACGGTATTTTTATTAATTATATATATCGGACGCGTTCTCCGAGGGGGGCGACGACACGAATGTGTGCAGAATCATAGTAGTATAACGTCCGTGTATCTTTATTAAATAGAAAATTATTTTACCCCAGGCAGATTCGAACCCGAGGACCCGTAGCACCGTAGACGAACACTATACCGCTGCAGCTAGAACTGTTGATTGAGAACATTACTTACGTATTCGAACTTATACTCCTACCGTGCAACACTTTAAACTCAAATTATTTAAAAACAAAGATTCGTTTTGACAAACTCCATTACAGCTCCCTAATCGCGGAACGGATATTTCACAACAAATTCATTTCGACGCTTGATATTGTATTAAATTGATGCATATTTTATTATGAAATATCCTGCGTAGTACAAGAAAATAATGTTTTTTTTTAGTTTTTAGCGCACTTTTAATACAATCGTTTAACATCATTTTTTTATATATTTTAGGGACAACCGTGTCCCTATCACTGACATTTAATTTATTATGCGTAATGAAAAAGTTCGGTATTGTCGAGTGAAAATTTCTAAGTCCGGATTTATTGCGGATTCATTGCCGAAACGTTGCTGATAAGTTGCGAGACCTCGCAACGTATGAGCAAGATTTCGGCAATGAATCCGCAATAAATCCGGAATTCGCCACAAAAGATATTTGTAAAAAAAGTGTTACACGTGCCAATTACTGCCAGCGTCCCTACCATTGATTTTAATTTATTATGCGTAATGAAATAGTTCGGTATTGTCGAGTGAAAAATTTCTAAGTCCGGATTTATTGCTGATTCATTGCCGAAATCTTGCTGATAAGTTGCGAGCGCAATATTGCACGGCAATGTGTGTGCAATATTGCGGAAATATTGCTCATACGTCGCGAGCGCAATATTACACAGCAATGTGTGTGCAATATTTCCGAAATATTGCACAAACGTGGCCATTGCAATATTGCACGGCAATGTATGTGCAATATTGCCGAAATATTGCTCATACGTTGCGAGCGCAATATTGCACGGCAATGTTTCCACAATGTTGCAGGAATATTGCAATGCAACCTGCAACCAAACGGCAACATTGTAATGTACTGCAACGTGTGTGCAACGTTCCTGCAACAAAGTGTGCTGTAGGGGTATATGCGTTCAACAATTCCTTCGACATCTTTACTATGTTATCAATGAAAGAGAGACTTCAATTTCTAATAAAAATGAAAACCGAAGTATAGCATAAAGAACCAACTGTGATCCAAAAGGAAACTAAAAATCTGAGTCAAGTCAACAAAAAAGAATTGACGTAGGTATTTTCAAGAAGAAAAAGTAAGAGGAATATATATATTTCACAAAATTAAAAAAAATTGAAAAGCTCATCATTTATATATATATTATTATATATATACAAAATGTCTGTAAACTTCGGTCTTCTAAATGCGACCTAATTTTTTAACAAAATTAAAAAAATTGAAAAGCTCGTTCGAAATAATATACCATTTGTGTATATGTATATATATATACAAATTGTATATTATTTATCACAAAATTAAAAAAAATTGAAAAGCTCATCATTTATATAAAAAAAATTGAAAAGCTCATCATTTATATATATATATATATATATATATGTGATGAGCTTT
This sequence comes from Andrena fulva, assembly GCA_946251845.1. Classification (NCBI taxonomy): domain Eukaryota; kingdom Metazoa; phylum Arthropoda; class Insecta; order Hymenoptera; family Andrenidae; genus Andrena; species Andrena fulva. The sequence goes on along the minus strand of OX276329.1, from coordinate 48,775,316 downwards.
TCAATTAAAAAAACTTGAAAAGCTCATCATTTATATATATATATATATATATATATATGATGAGCTTTTCAATTTTTTTTAATTTTGTGATAAATAATATACAATTTGTATATATATATATATATATATATACATATACACAAATGGTATATTATTTCGAACGAGCTTTTCAAGTTTTTTTAATTTTGTTAAAAAATTAGGTCGCATTTAGGAGACCGAAGTTTACAGACATTTTGTTTTTTGCTTATTGTTTGAAAAAAGTAGATGAATAATAAATATTTAACTATATATGTAAGTTAAGATTCTTTTCGTGGTGAAGATGCATATTTAATAAGCATTGTCAATAGTTTGCTAATATAATATGTATATAGTCTTACAAAATTTTATATTTTATATTCAGAATAGTTTCATTTGCATGTATTTTTTATAATGCTCGATTAGATTTCAATAAAATATTTTTCTTGTAATATTTACTATTACATTTTCAATACCTTAAAAAATACCGCTGAACCGGTATTGATTGAAATTTTTACCGAGTCACCGATAATTGAAAAATTCGGTAAATTTACAATCCCTAGATGAAACGAACGTTTGACTTTAGCTAATAATGGAACGCAGGTGGCAGATAACGCGTCGTTGGGGTAGTCAGCTTATCTACGAAGGAATACTTTGTTCGCTGAGTGCCTCATCTCTGTTTTCTTCGAAGCATTACAGTACTGCGAACGTAAATAGCTTGAAACTTATTACAAGGTAGTATATTAACAGAAGATTAAAGATTCTACCACTCGTGGATTACTCACAAATTAATACTCCTCTCAATAGTCACCTAAACATCCACCACTCGCAATCAGTCAACTAAATTCCAACCACCTTTCACTCACATCTTCTGCTAGTGCATTTTCCAAAAGCAAACCAATGACTTCTCCAACTCCCCCATTTAACCAAACGAGACAATTACGCCGCAAGAAATAATAAATAACAGTAGAGGTCCTTTCAGCCGTCACCTGAATCCATAACACGTAGTCACCTCGCCCCGGAAAACTTAATAATAATAATTCTGCCTCGGTCCCCGCGCTTCGTCGGCGTGGCCCCTTTCACGTCCCTCCTGTCCCACGATTTTCTCCCAACATCAAATATCATTTAAACCGATTCGCGGTGTCTCGGGGCCGTCAGTAATCGTTACGAATCGGAAGGCGGCGGAAGCAGCAGCCACGTCAATCATACGTTTCCTGCAAGACAGACTCAGCCTCCTTCGATTCTTCCGTCCTTTCCCAGGAGGAGTTCGTACCGCTTACTCGCCTCCTCGCCGCGCTCCATTATTCGTCACGCATCCCCCCCCCCCCTACCAGCTACCCCCTACACCCCCTCAGAAGCGGAGCATCTCGTGCCGGTTCTTTCCACCCCCGTCGCCAGCCACCAGCGACTAATCAACGGCATTGCTGCACGAGAAATCCTACGATATGACCAATTCCGCTCGGGGGAGCGTACAGGGGTTCATATATTCCGCGTTAAGCCGACATTTTCTACCCTCCCGCTCTTCTGATAATGGGGCTCCCGGCTTGATTCCGGGAGTGAATTCCGCGGACGGCGCTGCTCCGCCGCCAGTTACTCGTGATTTCGAATCCTTTACGATTGCCGGCCACTGGTTTAATGATTTTATCATGGGCCCGCGTTACCGTAAAATCAGATTCCGCGCGGGCCGCCGTCGCGGGTAATTGAAACGGTCCAGCTCCTACGGAATCTTGAATTTTCCGGGGGGGAACGGGGCCCCTGGTCGAACAAAATTCGATCCCTCCGGGAGATAATTTAAGTTTAGATGGCGCAATTAGGGGTGAAACGAATGGCCCCAGCGGCGATAAAGTGGAAAGAGCTTCGGCCACGTTGCGCGAAACGTTATTTTAAGTGGATAGAAATTAGAATGGTAAGCTTCCAATTCTTATTCGCCGTCATGTCTTTTCCTTTCGGGTTTAATGCTATTAATGTAGTAGTTACGGCGGATGAACCTGCGGGGTTCTTAGATTGTAAGGTGTATGATAGAGTTTTTCTTATTAGTAATTGTTAGGGTTAGGACTAGAAGGGGTCTAGGACTATTTTTAAAGATATTTTTCTCGGTAAATGCAACGTGTAATGAAATAAATCTTGTTGGTATTTATTAAGCTACTCTTATATTGTACGAAACAAAATTAAGAAGAATTTTTTGTAATTTGTTTTAATTGTTTTTTTACAGTGTCAATATGGCACCTAAAAAAGGAGGATGTTCACCTACGTGGTAGATGATTTCCCGGCTCAGGCTTATCCGAAACAAAAAATTCCAAAAGATTCTTAATCTGTATGAGTGTCTCTATAGCCCCCAGCTTAATTAACAATTTTTGTTGAACAGTAAGAAAATGGCGGCGGTTTGAAAAAAAAGGTTGAAGAAACACCCAAAACGATGTATTCTCGGGTGTTCCATGAGTAAAATCTCGGTTATTTCTCGACAAAAATTGTTAATTGAGCTAGGGGATATAGCGACACTTTATACAGATTAAGAATGTTTTGGAATTTTTGTTTCGGATAAGCCTGAGCCGGGAAATCACCTACGCCATGAACATACCTCTTTTTTAGGTGCCATATTGACACTGTAAATAAAAACAATTAAAACAAATTGCAAAAATTCTTTTTAAATTTTTTTGTATAATATAAGAGTAGCTTAATAAATACCAGAAAGATTTATTTCATTAAATGTTGTATTTACTTGGAAAAAAATCTTTACAAATAGCTTAATTTTTCGGCCGATCAAAGTGGAATGACCCCTTAAGTTGGTGACATTTTCAAATAATATAGAGAGAAAAAAAAGAGACGGAAAAGTGAGGTAGCGGCTTCGTTGGCTCTCTCATGTATAGGGCGTGTGCAGAACAGTAGAAAATACGTATAGATTGAGAGAGAGAAGCTTTGAGAATTAAATATTTATTTATCAGTTATTCTAAATATTAAATATATATGTCCTTTATAATAAAGTGTCACTTTAGGAGCCGAAAAAGTAGGATGGATTTGAACAATTTTTTTGTCGGTGGAGAAATGTTCTCTTCAAAGAAACATTATATACATTCGAAAGGTCATACTTTTGTCTACAAAATGTGAAATTTTCATTAAAAAATTCGGAGACGAAGCTACGTGGTAGCTGTTTCCGTACAACGGTTCTTTCTTCAGACAAGGCGTCTGCGGTTATCTTCATATCCTCGCTGTTTTTCATCTGAAACAAAAAGAAAAAATTATTCTTAAAGTGGGTTAAAACTGGTACTTGTCGTAGCCGATTTTAGTTTTTTCAATTTTTCGCAAAAGGGCTGGCATTTGAACACATAACTCGACTTTATGACTTTTCACATTTTCAGACTCCCACTCTTCTTCACTAGCACTTCCAATCTCTCGATAGTCTGAATTTGGCGAAGGGGAACGTGCTCCCATAAAGTCGACGGGCTGCCTCGCGCGAGCAGTGTTATTGTTATCTAAAAATATACTCTCTAAATCGTTTTTCGTACAACAAAAAGACAGAGCCTTGCTACAGTGAATTGATATTTGCTTTTATGGAAGTTCTTTACTAAACATTTAAAAGCTTCTAGTCAGTAAACGTAACAAATTCTAGTAGCGTTATAGTAAACATTTAATTCTACAATAGTTAGTAGTAGGTATTTATTACTGTTATTGCTCGCAAGCGTTACAACACGAGTGTCTTTCTTTAATTGAAACAATATAAAGCGAAGGAATTTCTTTCACCGCGGTTAAAAGTGAGGACGTTTCACGCGAATGTAAAGAAACTGCATGTAAAGTGGCAAAACTAAGAGGATTGCACAGCTTCGGTGCCCGAGATTGCTCGTGTTTCTCCCGTGTCCTGTCTCGTTTAAATTGCGCGCGCAGCAAGTGGGATTCCCAAGCCACGGTTGCCTTGAAAGCTAGGTCGCAGAATGGTAAAGTACTTTTTGCATTCCCTTCGGATAAACAATTTCCACTTTTCCACATTCTACCGTAATTTTCAGCGAATCGAGACGGCAAAACGATAGAAAGCTTATACACAACAATATACTATATATCATATTTTATTAAAAATAAATCCTTCTAAAAACTCCTGAATAAATTTCAATGTCATTTAACATTTATTTTCTGCTCTGTTCTCCACATTTACAAGGAGAGTATTTTAGGTGTCCGCCTACGATCATTTTGATTTTTGGATATGTTATAGAGGACCGAAAAATAAGAAATACGTGTTTTTTTATTTTTCCCCGTTTTCATATTTGGGGGGTGAAAACTGCGTTCAAAGTTAGGGTTAAAAACTCATTTTTGTGGAATATCTCGAGAACTATTAGAGATAGGGGAATAGTGTCAATGGACGAATTTTGTGTCTTTGAATGCGAAATATGACTGACTCACCAGATTTTCAAAAAGTCCACAAAAATGATTTTTCAACCCTAACTTTGAACGCAGTTTTCACCCCCCAAATATGAAAACGGGGAAAAATAAAAAACACGTATTTCTTATTTTTCGGTCCTCTATAACATATCAAAAAATCAAAATGATCGGAGGCGGACACCTAAAATACTCTCCTTGTTAGTCCCTCAAATATTAATACCTGTACGATTTAATAACTATTATGTTATCTAAGAATGAACAATCTGCATCTACCTGTACCGACTTACACTTACACAATTAAACCTATTACAATAAATAATAAAATGCAAATTAAAAGCCGTAAAACCATAAAGGCGCGCGACTTAAATTGAGGTGATTAAAATGACGTTTCTAAATGGTAGAACTGAAGTGTAGCGTTGCAATGTAATTATGAAAAGGGGACGAATTATGCAAGAAATCACACGTGCTCCTTTATAATACAAACGCGAGTTCCGCCATTCGAGAACTGTTTAAACGACCTGGCGATATAGAGGCGGGGGCGATATTTAAATTGCAAAAACGAAGTTCGATCGCGGAGCATATTTCATTTGAAGCATCGATCCGGCGCGTAACCCAGATTCGAAAACTGAAGAACGCGAGGCTTGCTGCCCCTACAGCAAATTACGTTGCAGAAAAGTTGCTGAAAAGTTCCAGAAACGTTGCAGAAAAGTTGCTGAAAAGTTGCAGAAACGTTGCAGAAAAGTTGCAGAAAAGTTCCTGAAAAGTTGCAGAAACGTTGCAGAAACGTTGCAGGGTAATATTGCACCGCAACATTGCTGAAATGTTGCAGAAATCTTCCTATGTCCGCCCCTGTGCAACATTGCACCGTAACGTTTCTGCAACTTTTCAGCAACGTTTCTGCAACGTTTCAGCAACCAAGTGTGCTGTATGGGTGGCGATATAATTTCCGAAAAAAATAAATTTTAATTAGTCCTCGTCTGTGTCCGACTTGAATTGCGCTTTTAATTAATAGCCAGGGCACGGAAGAATAGCCTAAAGTCTGTCCGGCCCGTTGCCGTTCTAATTGCAAAAATTGCCTCAGCTCTCCGTTGCACGCTGCCTTCGTCGAGCTATTCAAATTTTAATATATCATCAACTGCAGACAATGGCGGCGTATATATATATACGGTGTTCGTAACGCGCGAGCAGCGTTTTAAAAACTATTCTCTTCCCGACGACGACAAAAAAAATGTTGCATCGACGTGCCCGCCGTCACAAAAGATCAGATATACAGTCCGAAAGCTTTCACGGGAGTGCGCATCAGTTCGAGGATACACGGAGCCGAGGCAAAAAGGCTGGCAGCGGATAGCTAAAAACATTTTGCTCATCGATCGCGCGCGCGGCACGGTTTTTAAAAGCAATAAGGGCGAGAACTTTCGGCCGGCAGCGTGACTCTCGAAAAATTCTAATTAACCCCTGTCAACATCACGAACTGATTATACGCAGAGCTGTTAATTAATAGCCGTTACCGTTGCGGCGGCGCCGCCAGGCGGGGGATGAATAATGTAATACTTATGGACCGTTAGCGTGTTAATCAGTGAACCGTCCGCCTGCATCAGGCGATATGGAAACATTACATGTTTAGATAAGCTTGGAAGATGACATTATCCGATGAGTTATTCCCTGTCCGTGACAAGACTGGCTGCTGTAGTTCCACATCGCTAAGCGACCCACGTGGTCCAAGCAACATTGGACGCTAATTTTATAGGAGGATACCGACTGTCAGGTCTGACGTTTGCGTGGGGATTACTCCGTTCAGCCGTGAATGGGGCGTATAGTAATAGGGTCGAGCATTTAGTATTAGGTATACGTATATTTTAATATCACCTTTGGTAATAAAAAGTAATAATAATAGGGGGAGGAGATATATTCGATAAAAGTACGGGGGAAATATGGCAATGGGGGAATAATTATTTCCCGGATTATGATTTGCAAGTTTCCAAGGTTCTTGGGGTTTCTTGAAGTGATATTTATGTATTTGGAATTTAATATTATTCGGTGAATAAGGGAATTTTGGTGTTCCTATTGGTTATCCTTTTTGTAGTCCGTGAAGTGGACAGTATAGGAGCACAGAGAATTTTGTATGTAGCTTTCCTTAATGGAATTTGTGTTGAAAAGTAAAACTATTATTCATTTGTAGTGGAGCTGTAAATATTCGAGTAATTTGAGTAATTTTGAATATGAATAATTTCTTCGAATAATTAGTCGTTTTCGAATGTTTGAATATTAGTGATAAATTTGGAGCTTTGTTAACCTTTGGTATATTTAGATTCCAACAAAAATGTCTGCTTATAGTAATGTTCCCAACTTTATGTTGAATTAAAACCGACTTCAAAAAAATAAAAATGAACTGAAAAGTAAGAAATAATTTTTTCCCTTATTTAATCTGCGACTCTTCATTTTTTTATTTCGGCGCCTCATCATTTGCACTGTGTAAATCTGTAAAAAATTGAGAGCCTTAGATTAAATAAGGGAATTTTTTTTTCTTTTTAGTGCTTTTTTATTTTTTTGATGTCGGTTTTAATTTTTTTAATTTTTTTATTTGATAAACTAATAATAATTATGTGGCAATAGTCTTTATTAACCGGAACTGGCAAAATTTCGAATAAAAAAAAGATCATCAAAATCGGTCCATATGCTGAGGAGTTATTCGGGGGCAAACATAACAAAAAATACATACGGGTCCAATTTATAACCTCCTCCTTTTTGAAGTCGGTTAAAAAGAAGTCACGTAGATTGACTGCGAAAGAGAATTGGGCATTATTCCAATTGTTTCGAGTAAATGTATACGTACGTAACGTAGTTATCCGAATAAACTCTTTTTAGTATAATATTTTATTTAAACAATAAATATTTACTCTTTGCAACAAATTATTTCTTCTACTTATTCGAATAATTCATCATTATTTATTTGAATAATGTGTTCGAATAACGATTGTAAAATAATTAGACTAATAATACTAACAACTGATGATTGATTTCCCTAAAAAATTTACAAATTTACGGACGATTAATAAAGTTCCATATTTATCGTTTGAAGAACCAATATTTGCAAAGGCTAATATGAAAAGAATATCACGATAAAGTCGGAAAAAATATTTCATGTTCAGATTCCTATTCGATACAATCCGAAATTCGATCGCTCCGAATATTCGAGTACCTGCTCCTAATTATTCGAGTAATGATCGAATATTCGAATACTCCTAATTACCTCGAATGATAATCGAATATTCGAATACTCCTAATTATTCGAATACTCCTAATCATTCGAATATTCGAATACTCCTAATTATTCGAATATCAAATTCGAATTCTCTGGTATTCGAATACTTAAGTAGATTATTCGAATATTCGTTATAGCCCTAATTTGTAGCCTTTTTACGCAAGATACTTCTGCAGCTTAAAACGCGTTTCAGATATAGCTACTCACTTGGTAGAGATAGTGTTCGTTCATGAAAGACAGAAAGGAATAGAAGACGTATGAATATCCTCAAAATATTTATCTTAAAATCACAAAGTATCTCGTGTCAAAAACATCACTTTGCCTTACAAATTCACACATTTTTTATCTATTTTTATATTTTCAAAACCACTGCTTTCTCTGTCAAGTGAACATATCGAAAATAACAGCCGTGGTCCTACATTATCGCAACGAACCCCTGTTCCTCGAAAACAGAACTACAATTCCAAACAATTATTTGAATCACCAAACCTTTATTTACCTACTACAGAGAGCGACGTTACTCTAAACCGAGGACCAACGCAGCTTATCCCAGCTTTATTATAAATCGCATTTTACATTTAATTATAATCCGCTCGTTGAATTCTAAAAATTATAGCAGGTTGTTAATAATTTACCGGCGAGTCGAGCAGCGTCCGGAGTGGTTTACGTACATCTGGCCGGCAAAATAAATAAAACGAGGTAGCGACCGGTGGACGATAAATCGGGGATCGCGGTACAATTGATACTTTATTGACATGTCAGCTGTGTAAATTCGCTGGTTTGAATTCTGAAAGCGTCCCGACGAGCGACGCGATGGATCTCTCGATATCGTGTCCATTACACCGGCCCGGTCGCATTTGCGAAGGGGTTTGAGCAATCAAAGATGAGGGAAGAGAGTGATAAGGGGATAAGGGATGGAATTAGCCCGAGCAGACAGAGAGGGGCCGTGCTTGAATCTTCAAGTAACCAACACGGGATCGCGGTAAGTCGCATTTCGGAGACGAAGTGGCCAGGCGCCGGCATGAATATGAATGAGCCCTCGGGGTGATATTCCGAAGCGCGAAATAAAATAATTTCCTTTTCCGCGGCACCTCGCCTGTCTCGCGCTCCACCCCCCGCGCGCGAGATAAAACTGGCGGGCAGAGGAAGAGGGACGAACCGCCTTGAAGAATGAAAGATTCAGCCCTGTAATGTACCGTTTCCTTCTTCTTATCGGACGCCTGTGGAAACTAATAACGTCCCTCAACACCGAGGAATATCGCGTGTCTTCGGTTTATTACAGCTCGGGGCGATTCGCAGGGGAAAGCTAATATTTCAGTAAAAAAAAACGAGAAGCCAGGTATCGATTATTTATAGACGCCTATGGCGCTCGAATTGCCGTGGGTCATATATTCTGCTGTGATGTAATTAAGGCGGAACTTCTGTTGCCCTCGTTAACGTGCCCTTGAGAAGTCATGACACTTCACTGCGCCTATCAGAACGTCAAAGGCGTTTCTACGTTTTTAGTGGAAATTTGCTGGATACATATATTTCAACAGGAACAATTCCGTTATTCTGGAACATTCTTTGAAGAACAGGAGAAAAATAAGAAACAGGGGTCTTTTTATTTTGGCCTGTTTGCATCTTTAGGGGATGAAACCACCCCTTAAAATTACAAGATTCTCAGGTGTTCGTCTCCGATTGCTTTGGTTTTTGGATATGTTTTAGAGGACCAACAAATAAGAAACAGGGGTCTTTTATTTTGGCCTGTTTGCGTGTTTAGGGGATGACACTAGGGCTGGGACTATTCGAATAATTTAATATTCACAAGTATTCGAATGCTACGAATAAACTTCGAATATTTAAGTATTCGAATGTTATTATTCGAATATTTAAGTATTCGAATAGTATTCGAATATTTCAGTATTCGAATACATCAGTAAACTTCAAAGTCTTCAAATACTATTCGAATACATGCAGTATACGAATACTTAAATATTCGAATAATAACATTCGAATACTTAAATATTCGAATAATAACATTCGAATACTTAAATATTCGAATAATAACATTCGAATACTTAAATATTCGAAGTTTATTCGTAGCATTCGAATACTTGTGAATATTAAATTATTCGAATAGTCTTCGAATACTTAAATATTCGAATAGTATTCGAATACTTACATATTCGAATAATAACATTCGAATACTTAAATATTCGAAGTTTGTTCGTAGCATTCGAATACTTGTGAATATTAAATTATTCGAATAGTATTCGAATACTTAAATATTCGAATAGTATTCGAATACTTACATATTCGAATAATAACATTCGAATACTTAAATATTCAAAGTTTATTCGTAGCATTCGAATACTTGTGAATATTAAATTATTCGAATAGTATTCGAATACTTAAATATTCGAATAGTATTCGAATACTTAAATATTCGAACAGTATTCGAATTATATTCGACAAATAATTGAGCAACTGAAGTATTCGAATATTCAAATACCGAAAAATTCGGCAAATAGTCCCAGCCCTAGATGAAACCACCCCTGAAATTTACAAGATTTTCAGCTGTTTTTGGCCAAAGAAATCGGAGGATGGCACCACCTATTCTCATGAAATTTGAGGGGTGGTTTCACCCCCTAAACATGCAAACAGGTCAAAATAAAAAAAAAACACCTGTTTCTTATTTTTCGGTCCTCTAAAACAGGCTTGGGAATTAAGTGATCTTTTCGGCCGAGTTTCAGAAGCAACGCCCCCTTTCTCCCGCCGCGCATCTTGGCCCCCGCGGCGACCAAGCTGCTAGGAGCGCCTCAGGCCCGTACCACGTGAACCGCGCGTGGCGCATTAGGGCGACATTGTATCAACATGTTTCCACACGTCCCAGAGAGCACGATTGCCGATGCGTTTTTGTTGTGTCAGCGCGCCACGCGCGATTCACGTGGTACGCGCCTGAGGTGGCTCGAGCTTTATGGCTGCCGCGGGGGCTAAGACGCGCGGCGGGAAAAAGAGGGCGTTGCTTCTGAAACTCGGCCGAAAAGATCACTTAATTCCAAAGCCTGCTCTAAAACATATCCAAAAACCAAAGCATTCGGAGCTAGACACCTGGGATACTCTCCTTGTGAGATAAATGAATTATACAAAGTGTTAAAAGAATTTTAATAACTGAAAAATGCACTGTGAAAGGAAGGGTTGGACTATAAAATCTTACGAATTTTTATATTCGAGTGGTGGAGTACCAAATCGCCAAAACTACCCCTACGCAATTTAAGAACGGCCCCTTACACCGCAATGATGCAACGGTTTACCGCGGACGCTTCTTCAAATTATTCCATTCTAACTGCCAGGTTACAGACATTATTTATCCCCTGTCGCAAAGAATCCGCAGTGCGGAGAGTGGCGTCGGTGACGACGCGCGACGGGGAACTCGTGGGAATGACAGGCAGCAGCTCTGCATCGAGCGTTGAATAGTTAGTAAACGTTAAGTACAGAGCGGTGTATCGGCGCGCGGAGTACGTATGTACGTATCGGATTCTGTGTTTCCAACCTCACGGCTCTTTCCCCCAATCTCTCTGGATATCACATTTAAATGGCACTTATTTATCCCCTGGCTAAAGTGGCAAGTCCTGTCACTCCTGCGGTGAAGAACACACCATTGTCGTTTCCTTTAACTTCACTCCAAAGCGTCACTTCCTGCCGCCGTGATTCACTCTTCCCTCTTCCCATTGATCTCTCACCTCCCAACAGCCGATTGCAAATCACCACGGGACGAGGGAGGCAGAACTAAGTTAAGCTCGCCCACTATTTTACCGTTGTACCTAATCATCTCCTTTTCGTCACCTTCGTGGTTACTTAAAGGGCAATCGTAGTAAGAACACATTTATTTCTTTAACTGATTATTGCACAGATATTTTGAGAAAATATATTTTTAGACTGCACGTAATTAATTGCACTAAATCCATATTAAGAGAAATATTTATAACAAAATGAAGTACTGAACAAATATCTCTTTAAGAAATAATCGAAACAGATGTATTTTGCATACTCGACGCATAAGTAAGTTTTACAAGGGTTTATTAAAGAACACATAATTGTTTATAATAATGGTGATACAAAATTAATTTACTTATTTAGTACTTCGTGACGGGGACTCACGCGAAATGGTATCGCTAACCAACCTACTCGCGCGGGAAATGGCGCAGTGTGATGCCAATGGTCTTGGCGCGTCTTCAATACACGACAAAGAAAACCTGAAGACTAGCACTCGACCTTATCCGTAGACTAAATCTCTAATGCGAAATATAAAGTAACCACTGACTATGGTCGCTAATAACTACGAAGTAGTCACGACCTTAAAAAAAATTCTCTTTGACACTATACGGGTCCTCGTTATCTGGAATCGTTTTCAATCTCATGAGAACTGGCCCTGCCAGGTCCCACGAGCGCAGTGTAGGGGTTAAGAATGAACTGGATGGGAAAGTGGAAGTGGCGAGGGTTGAGTAAAGTGGTTCTGATTTTTTTCTGTCTCTTAGTGAGTTTTGAAAAAAGTAACTTTGTGTAAATTATTTACGAACGGCAACGCGGACTCGCGTGCTGGTACCTCGTAACTGGGTCGGATTTTTCTTTCATCTAGGGCACGATTCGATTTTCGTTTAAGCTGTTTGCAACGCTAATTCTGCAGAATGCTACAAAGGTACAACCGCGCATTCAACAGATGTCTAGCATACCGCGGTAATCGGATATGCGTGCTTCCACAATGCTCCCTCGAAATCGGTTTCTATAACGAACGAAGTGGTGGTTATGCTGTTTCTTTGGCATTGCATGCTGACCTCTTTTCTTTACTCGGCTAAAATAATTGTCGGCGAATACGGTGTATAAGTTTCGGCATCAAAAGGATAAATTTAGTTGAAATTAACCACGATTTTAACTGATTGTGCAAAAAAATTTACTTGGAAGAGTAAAATTTTGATAAATTTAGATGAAATTATTTTCGATTTTAATTGATTAATTTAAATTTTTTATTTTAAGAGAAAGGGTTGCCACGTTTGTTGTAACTTCGGTTGGATGGACCTGATGACTTCCCATTATGGAGTCCATTTTTCATCAGGGGTGTACGATTTGTTTCAGAATTGGCTCTCGTTTTTCTCACTGAACGACACTTTCAAATTTGACTGTGGAAAGAATGTGATGATATTGATACTTGATTGCGTATTCTTTATTGCTTCGTTACTTGTTACAGTATACTTGCACCCCTTGTTTTTCCTTCATACTGGTTTCTAGAATTTAAAAATGGTGGCTGTCAAATCGGTAGAAAGTCAAGTATTTTCTGCGAATTAATTACATGAAGATGAATACAAATTGTGACTGGTAGTTTTGGGTAATGTTTATTAATACTATAAACTGTAAAAAAAAATATTTTTTTGATAATATATACATATATATGACGGCGTTACAGAAATAAAAAAAAATGAAAATATTAAAAACGACTTCAAAAAAATAAAAAGCACCAAAAACTAAAAATATTTTTTCCTTATTTCATGGCTCTCAATATTTTTATGTCGGTGCCTCGTCATTTGCACTGTGTAAATCTGGCACCGACTTAAAAATATTGAGACTCCCAGATGAAATAAGGTAAAAAATTATTTTTTCTTCTCGTTTTAATTTTTGTTAAATTTTTTATTTTTTAGTTATGTAAGTTATATAACTACATTTATTTAAAAAAATATGAGTAGGCCTACAAAAAGAGCTGCTCGTAATAATAACAATGAAGTCGGATTATGAAACAGATTTATTATTCTTGGTGTAACTTCAAAACTACATAACCGATTTTGATAATTCTTCCTCCGCGACCTAAGTTGATTGGAGCTAAACTAAATGCAATAGTTTCGCGAAAATCGGGCCAGTAGTAACGGAGAAATTCGCGGACAAACATAGTACACACTAACATACATACACGTCCAACGTAGATTTGTCGATGGACCTAAAACTTTGATAAATAAATTGAATTGAAGAACTCTTTTTCCATAAATAGTGCGAAACATCTTGGGGTAGAATCGTAACTTTTTCTTTGAAGTCTCACCAATTTATCAACTTTTAACTTTTTTTCCTTTTGTTAGGTTCATCGACAATGTAATTATACTAGAAATAAGAAAACTCTTGGTTTTTTTATTTCCTGGAAGAATTGGGGCCTCCAAAATAATCGCAAATTTGCAACTCCGGCGCGCGAGTCCCTACGAACGTGTTCATATATCTCCATTTCCACCGAACAATTTGTAACGAAAAAATTAATTCTCATTCCTTGAATGTGAACTAAAATACCCTGAAAGTTTGAAAAAGATCCACTTAACAGTTTCTTAGAAAAAAATTCTCATGTATCACCTTATAGCAAAAAACTTTTTGCCGGAAGTCTTATCGCTTCAAATTTTTTTTCAAGCATGAAGACACTTTAAATGTCGACTTTCAACGACGGGCATATATTCTACAATGTTCAAACTTCATCTCAGAATTTTTGAGACTTAATTTAACAAATAGTTTTCAAATAACAACTGATTGCAAATTAGCAGAGTCAAATTGACCCAGTGCGACAACGACGTTAGAAAAAGTAGGTGTGACAACGTAGGGTTAAGTGACGAATCTTCATCTGCACTCTCATTTCTCAAATTCAAAGCTGGAGACACTTATATTCCCCTTGCGCATTAATGTTACTTCACAATAACAGCCCAACTTGTTAGCTATCGACACACGCGCGAAAGATGTTTCTTTCTCTTAGGGCTGTAAGGCCCAAGTGACTCCGTGGTACGTGGTGCTGATGACTCTATCACTCGCCAAATTAATTTTAAGTGACTGTTTAAATTGAATCGACGAAAAGAAACTTGCTGGTCCGTATGATGACCAGACAAGAGTACGAATGTCTTTGATTGATGGTCTTAGTCACGAATGCTTGACTAGATCACGTGAAGTCGACTGTATCATTGACTGTATCAGTAGAGTGCTGAACTAGTTGAAACGAGAGATGAATGCGTTCGCTCGAGAGACGATTGAATTCTGACTTGTCCACGCTTTTCGACGTCGAAGGTAGACCAAGACATCAGAATTTCGGGAGGTGTCAAATTGCTGATTGGCTAGCTTTTCCTTGAAGAGGAGGGACCTTCCTTCCGCGATTTCGGTGGTGGAGAAGTAGCCTCTCCTTCTTGGTGACGTAGCGGAGGAAAAACCAGACATCTGGCTAGCAAGCCTAGCCAGGTTGTTCGGTCGGAGCGTCTCTCTAGAGTCGCCGTTTATGGCTGTATTGTTCCGCGAGTCAGCGGTGGATGACGGTATGTGCCGGTTCGAGGTTACCGTATCTCACCAGCTGACAGAGCAATGAGAATGTATCGCAAACGAAACTCGGTCGAGGTGGCGCTCTGATCGGAGTGCGCAAGATGGCGTCTGAGCATGCGCGTGATGACGCTGTGACGTCAAATCAATCAACGCCAAGATGAGCTTTGGCTTTGCGCTTGCGTCGATTTGCGCCCAGATGAACTTGGCTTTGCGCTTGCGTCGATTCGTTTATAGTGTTTATTATTATAACCTTAATTAACGTTCCGTTTGAAATTCCGTTGATTGATTTGACGTCACGGCGTCATCACGCGCATGCTCAGACGCCATCTTGCGCACTCCGATCAGAGCGCCACCTCTACCGAGTTTCGTTTGCGATACATTCTCATACAAACGGATTATCTCAGAGCGAAGGCACTCGAAATTACCCCCCAAAAAAAATCGGCACGATGTCGATTGCCACTTGGTCATCTGGCAGGCAAATGATTCCCAACGAATGCTTCGAGAACAAGCAATTGTCCTCCGTAATAAATGTTAAATTTTGCCTTGCCCTGAGCCACCCTAGTAGCATTTTTGTTGGCCAACGGTAACCAACAGTTGGGAATCAGTTGGGAGGTGGTTAGTAGTTTCGCTTACAAACCTTCTTTACAGGGCCCAACCGTTGAATGTTGCATTTGCATCCCGACAATTTGACTACGGTTGGGAAACAATTGGGAGGTGGTTAGTAGTTTCGCCTACAAACCCCATCTATTGGGCCAACTGTTTAATATTGCACTCATCTTCCGGTGATTTGTCTACGAATAACCAATTCTGGGCCAACTAATAATGCCCTACGGCAATACTGGATCTTAGAGCATTGTGACGAAGTCACGTCACGCGCCGCACAAGCGTACGGCACCGAGCCGATAAGCCGAGTTCGCGCCGCGGCCGCTAGGCGGCCGCGAAGCCGCGAACTGTCTCGCAAGCGAAGATGTACGGCCTCCCGATTTAAGGCCGCGGCGAGCGAAACTGATAGCTCTCGTACAGTATGTATTTGTGGGTCACATTGCCGGACATAACACCCGAGACGCTCTTTTTAACTTCGTGAAGGTGTGCACGCGTCGACCATCGTCACGCTGTGCCGAAAACCAACATCTTTCCGAAATAGGCCGAGGAGAGCAATCTTTTGCGCCCTACCTTGCCTGTGAGGTGTCTCCGCGCCCTATAGAATTACTCATTTAACGAACCCGGCATCTGACTCCTTCTCCGTCCACCGGTAACCGTCTCGCAAACCGGAGACGGTCACAGCATATACGAAGAGAACTAGTTTAAAATGAGTCCACCTAACTTTTTAATTTTGCCATTTGAAATTCTAACATTTTCCCGTTACCTATAAATAATAAGTATAATTTAAAATCCAACCGTTTGCTTACCGTTGGATTACTATTACATATAGTACGGTAGGCCTTATAAATGGTTGGGCAACAGTAGGAAAGCCTACCTTGGCCATCTGTTGTTGGCCCAACCTGAAAAAAAGTGCCAAATCTAACTGTTGGCCAACTAATATTATGTGCGTGGCCCAACTGTATGCCAACCGAAAATGCTACTAGGGCAGCTTGTGTCCCGTAAGACGGAACACAACTTGTCACGATCGAAATTGCGTGAAATTAAAGTATCCTCCGACTTAAAAAATCCCGAAACGCGAAACTTATCGAATTTCACGAATATCGCGACCTGCTCCGAATCACATCTAAGATTTACTGCGCATCTTCCACAGCGAAGCGGAATAACGAACTTCGCCCTTCCGACGGGCATAGACGCTCCGCGGCAATCCGTCGTCGTGAACCCTTTGGTGGCGACGACCCACGGGGGCAGGAAGTTGATACACACCGCAAAACACCCTTATTGGTGAGCCGCAAGGCTCTGCCTCCGGAGCGCTTTTAGAAATAATGAAGACCGCGCTCCTTCGTCCGCTTTCCTTCTGCTCCCCCATTTTCTTTTTGTCCGGCCTCTCTCGCGTCGTTGGGCTCTCATTTATTGCCTGATTTATCACTGTCCCTCCTCCGCGGCGAATACATTTTATCCCCGTCGAATCTGATCCTGAAAAACGGCGCGGCCCGAGCAGCCGAAGCTTTCAGTCTCGGTGCGGGAGCAGAAATTTATGCGGCAGGCCCTCGAACGCGCTACGCTCGCGAAGAATTATCAATACGCAATTAGGCGCGGGGCGCCTCGATAGCTTCTTATCCCGCTGATTTTAATGAACTTCCGGCTCGCTCGCCGCGCAGCCTGATTCCAAGATTTATATCGGCCGGCCCTGAAACGAGGAAACGATGGGCACGGGCAGCGAAGAATAACATTAACGAACCGAGATTAGCGAACTTGCGCCCTTCGCGCGTACCCTTCTCGCTCTATCTGCCTCGCAGACGTCGTACCAGGGCGCGGAGTTATCTCGAAGGAAAATTAGTCGTCTCGAACGCGTACAAAGCGGAATATTCAAGCGTCGGGCCGGGGATATCTAACTGTTCTTACTGTCGCAAGCGCGATTTTCTGTTGAGCTTATATTTCATCGAGATTGAGATCTAGGTGGAAATAGTAAATATTAAATCACTTAATATGTGATGCTTTGAAGCGGCGTTAGAGACTGGGGGATCGAGGTATTCGAAAGGCGAGGGACTTAGGGAAACTGGACGTCAAGTGTTCACGGATTCAGGAACTGTGGAATTCAGCCGTTTAGAAATTCAGGGACGGCGTTCGGAGGACTGAAGGATTTAAGAAGCCAGAAATCCAGTAATTTAGGGATTGAGGAATCCGGAGCTTGAGTGAATCAGGGGCACGAAAATTCGGGAACTGAAGGACCCAGGGGCTGCCGATCGATGGATTAAATTCTTAAGTGATGCCACTCTAGCGCACGGAATTTTTTTTTAGAGTATAATGAATGGAATAGAAATTCTCTTTCGAGGCCTTTATTGTAGGTACATACGTTGAAGTATGATCACAATTTTTTTTTAATTTTCTTTGTACAAAACTGTGGGCGCAACAGCTCAGCGGAGGAAGCTTCTTTTCTTCCGCGGCGGGAAAGATTTCTCCTGCGATTTCTGACAAAAAAAGTTTTGAGTTTCAGTATAAAATCACCTCTGGAAGTACGGACGGAAATTAAAAATACCGTTTTTTGTCAGAAAAAAAATTACAAAAAATGGCACTACCCCTTATGTCTCGTTCACATTAGTCAAGTTTACTGGCTTCAAGTCGCTTGAATTCAAGTATACTGGCTTCAAGTTGGTGTTCAGATAGTGTCAGCTGCCTTCAAGTTACTTTCAAGAGTACTTGAAGCTTGAAGCTGAACAGTGAAGCAAGTAATTAAGATATCTAAAATAAGAATATAACTGGTTTAAATAAAAAATGCCAAATTAAATTTATTTACAGGGTGTTTATAAATATGTAGGACAATATTTCAGGGTTGGTTCAAAATATAAAAATACTTATAACTGCAAAACTAAACATTATCGGGCATATGCATATGCCAACTTTTATTGTCTTGATGAGTGGTGCCCAGAACCTGAAATATTGTCCCACATATTGATAAACACCCTGTACATTTTTATTTGTTCTTATTCAAGTCCCAATGGGGTTTCTCCTGATACAACAGCATTGACATTGTATCGATGATAACCTCAGTTTTTAAAAGCAATAGACAGTCGGCTTACCTTCGTGACTCTTGTACATACGTTCACACTATTCAAGTTGTATAGGCAAGAAAAGTTGGAACACTCTCTACTTCGCTTGAAAGTTAAAAAGATATTTCAAGTCAAGTGAATGACAGGTTCACATTAGTCAAGTTTACTGCTTCCAGTCACTTGAAGCAACTTGAAGCCAGTAAACTTGACTAATGTGAACTAGGCATTAAGGGGTAGTCAGGAGGCCGAAAAGAGGCGAATGTTTGTGAATTTTTTTTGGAAAAACGGAAGCAAGTATTTTTAGAGAACTTTTTGCGCTTAAAAGAGCAACACTTAAAGAAGATTTGGTAATTTTTTCGTAAAAAAATATTTACGTTTATTATAAAATTACAACCGATATCCAAGAAGCCTTTTTAAAAAGTTGTTTTGCGGTGAGCACTGCTATTCGGAACCAGATTATCTAAAATAAAAAAAAAAAGATTTCGTTAGTATATTAACGTATCTTCCGATTGACATGGGGAATTTCCGAAATATTAATTTAAAATAAAATGGCTGTTTAAAGTTTGAAGTCCTGATTTTCGCGCGAAAAACCGCCTTTTTTCGTTATTGATAAAATCGAAAATATACATTGAAAAAAAATGCAACCGACATTCCGTAGATTTTTCTATAAAAAATAAGCCCACAAAATTTTAGAAGGATTGGCGCAGTGGTTGTTGACACATCTTACTCACCGTTTTTAAAAAGGCTTCTTGAATATCGTTGTAGTTTTATTTTAAACGTAAATATTTTTCAACTAAAAAATTACCAAATGCTCTTTACATGTTGCTCTTTTAAGTGCAAAAAGTTCCATAAAATTATATGCTTCCGCTTGTTCAAAAAAAATTCCCAAACATGCGCCTCTTTTCGGCCGCCTGACTAGGTACAACCCCTTAAGGGGACTAGGCAGTCAGATCGCTCGAAAATCAGGTACTTTTTGCGAATTAATTACAAGGAGATGAACACAAATTGTGACTAGTACGTTTGGGTAATGTTTATTAATACTATAAACAGTAAAAAAGAAATGATTTGAATATTATATACATATGTATGACAGCGCTACAGTCATCTGATATGTAGGCGTTTTTTTTGGAGCCGCTGTAATTTTGCAGTGATTCTGGCCGTAAGAAATTTAATTGCGAAATATCCTCTGAAATTTATACTTTGCCCTGGCCCCTATTCTGCCCTGAACCTATTGACAAAGAAAAAAAATCAAAATTATAAAAAAGAGGCTGCAAAACGGCAAATTTTAAAGAAACGTCATTTCTCGTCAGGGAAAAGAGCCATTCTATTTATTTTTTTTTGACAAACCAGGAGTTTTTACAGACTTATGCGTAGGTTCAGGTCGTAACTAGACATGTTTCATACATGCTGAATTTTTTTCAAATCAACTGATACCTCCGTTTTTTCCCAATCACTGCGAAACGAAGGGGAAATATGATTCCGAGAAAAACGCGCTTAAAGTTTCGAAAGAGGAATCTAGTCTACCTGCGTGCGCGCAGAAACGGTTTATGGCGCGCTCGACCTTCTCGGCTGTAAAATCCTCAATTTTGCGAATTTTAACATAAACCAAACGGCATTTTAATCGGGAAGGGTGGTACTTTCGAAAAAAAAGCAACAAAAAAAATCGAGTTTCTGACTGCCTAGTCGCCTTAAGCATTAGAAAACCCGTTAACAGGAAAATGATTAAACATTACCGTATTCTGGGCCTTTGTGTCAACGAAGAACTCTCGACAGCGCGTTCCATGGAGTCGGATTAACAAGCAATTAGAGCGACGTACTTCGGGGACTTTCCTAAAGCAGAGTGAATTTGTCCGACGAATAGCGGAGTATTATAGCCACAGTTGTCACAATCGTTTCGACGAGCCCGGGTTATCCGCGGACATAAAGCGGCAAGCGAGGCGGAACTCATGACTTTCATAAGTCTTTATACGCCTTGCCGGGGTGCACCACTCACGCGTGCAGCCGCCCGCAACTTGTTAAAATTCCACCCTGATTTTCCAAGCGGGGGGCCACGGCGATAGGGAGGCAGGTCGAAAGAAACGCTGCCGGCTTACGGATAATCTCGCGGCACGGATTATTGAGCACGTTCGGCGCAAGTTCCTTTCCGTTTGCTCGGATAAACCAATAAACTCTAACTTCATTTAAGGTAAACCCTCACGAGCCCGCGCGCCATTCGACTTCGCCGGTGATTTTCCTCGTACGGGGAGATCTCGTTCCAGCCGGCGAACGAGCCGATTAAAACTTCCCTCCGCTGTAAGGAACTTCTGTATCCATATTTCTGGCAACCGCGAATGCGATGGGCCGGACGGCGACGCTATTATCGACCTCTACTACTTACGCCGCGGGTCCTCAAGCCGCCCCGCGACAAATTGCTCGTTCCTCCCGCCTCGCGGCAGGGATTTCGACGAGGCTGAACTATGACGTGGTCCACGCGGAATTGGCAGGGGTTTAAGTCATCATTTCGCTGGAATTTAATTTGTTTGAAAGATACGAGACTTCAGTGTTGTTGCTGATTTTCCGAGAAACACGCGCTCCGTGAATTTTCATCTTCGAAACTATCGAGTGTTTTTCTTTCGAATTAATTAAGCATCGGCTCTTTTGAATAAATTTCTTTCGATCGAGAAGTCATTCTAATGTAAAAGTTATTAACAATATCCTCTATGGCGAATCTCGCCGCAGGATCGTGTTTGTAAAAGTCTGGAAAAATATGGCGATATGCTTTGTAGCTTGCCCCGCAAAGTAGTGCTTTGTCTGGCGCGGTCGCTTTAAAATTTGCATTATAACGAGATTTTAAATACCTCGGTGCGCTCCGTTTCAAGTAACAGCTCGTGCGTTACAAGTCCAGGATTATTTAAACGACGCGTGTACTTTTGCAACAAACCCGAAACCAGGAAAATGATGACTTAGACAATAATTGAGGCATTTGATGGAAAAAAGGCACATAAGCCTATGTGCCCTTTTTCCTTAAATCGTTTAAATCAACTCAGGTACCTGTTATATATATAATATATCAAGGACACTTCTCTCGCGTTCAGATTACCTAAATGCTGCTTTATTATGTAGCGTGATCGACACGCGGGTATATAGTTGTCGTGCAATAAGTACTTTTGTTTCATAGAGGATTTTCTGCAAACGAGGAAATATGGAAAGTGAGGCGAGTATCGAATCCGCAAGGAAAGAAGCTAATTTAGGAAAGAAAAAATTGATTAATAAGACAGCTTGCTTTAAAAAATCGAAGAAACTAATATTTATGTAAAACATAACAATTTTTTGTTTACTTTTGTGCTTCATTTTGTATTTTTTTTATTTAAGCAATGTATAAAAAATGTGCAACGAAGTAAGCAAACAAAGTTACATTTAAATAACTAAACAAAGAAGCAATTTTGTTACGACTTTACCACATTTACGGAAAAAGGGCACATAAACCACTTGTGTAAAACTTGTAAATAAAGACACATATCATTTTTAAATCATGACTTCTGTATTCAGATCGCTTGAAGGACGCGGTAACTACATTCATAAAAAAATTTGATTTAATTGCATTACTTTTTATTAAGTTATACTATAATGAAAACTTTGAAATCGATTTTCTTGAAATGGCATTTTGGCGTATGTGCCATTTTTCCATCAAATGCCTCAATTATAAAAATCTCTGGAATTCGTGAGGCACAGGTAGTAGCTACGCGATAAATGCGAGCAGATTCTATTCCTCGCGAAATAAGGCGAACTGGGTAAAGCAAAAAGGAGACGCAGGCAACTGGGGCGGAACATCGTTTGATCATGCACTGTATAAATAATGGATCTTTCGACGTGGCTGCAAGTTTTCTTTATTACAATCAATTTAAAGTGAACTGGAAAGGTCGTTGCCAAGGAGCGGTGGAAGCCAGAGGCAAGTTTCCCACGAACGGTATCGGTCATAAAGTTTGTCATTTCCGATCCAAGAATGTTCTTCATGGTCTCGTTTGAATATCGTGCGGTCTTAACCGGTTCTCGAACGTTCCCTCAGCTTTCAGCTCTCGATAGGAAACTTCTTTCGCCTCTCGCTGAAATGGCGCATAGAACAATAGGGTCGACGTTATCTCGCGGCAGATCTCGCTTCATAGAAATACCCCCGATGAAAATGGTCGGTTCGACTGCTAACTTCTCCCGCGGCTCCGCGGAAAATCGTCCCAGGGACATCGCCCCGATTCATCCGCGCTGCGTGTAGTTCGTCGCGGTGCATGGATAAAACCACTTGGCGGATAGCTCGAAATGGAATTTTACAGAACTCTGACAATCAGAGAATTTGACAATAGTGTTTGTATAGAAATTAAAATGGCCCCTCTTTTTAGTGCGAATGGATTGAAAGTTATTTATCTTTAAAGTATTTCGTTGGATCTTGCTGGCATCTCAGAAATAATTATTGTTTATTATGGGCAAATTTAGAATGCGGAAACGCCTGAAGGAAAAAGGAAAAGGAAAGCTTTCTCAAAGTATTAATTGGATTTTTATATGTTTTATTTTATAGTATAGGGAAGAAGACTGCAAATGTTGTAGACCTTAAATTATAAAATTCTTTTTATAGTTTATATAAATTAATATTGTACCATTAGGGTGGCCCTTATTTATACGTGTCAAATTCTTTTTTGAACGGAGCCATTTGGTAAAAAAATAATCCCTGAAAAAGTTTATTGCAATCGGACAAGGGTGCCGACCAGGTGTTAAAGATTAGGATTCATCAATGGTTTGAATTTGAAGAATTTCTCAAAAATGGTAAGCCCTATCGAAATTTTGTTGAAATAATATTAAAAGAGCATTTAATTTTCTACAATTAATGTAGATATGCTTTTTTCGTGCTTCCAACCATTTTTTCGATAATTGCGTTTGAATATAGAGAGTTCGGCGTATTGTCTATACGCGCGCCGCGCGCACCTCTCTATATTCAAACGCTGTTATCTAAAAAATGGTTGGAAGCACGAAAAAATTATATCTACAGTAATTGTAGAAAATTGAATGCTCTTTGAATATAATTTGAACAAAATTTCGATAGGGCTTACCATTTTTGAGAAATTCTTCAAATTCAAACCATCGATAAATTCTAAACTTTAAGGCCTGGTCGGCACCCTTGTCCAATTACAATCAACTTTTTCAGGGACTATTTTTTTATGAAATGGAACCATATTAGGTGCTGAGATCAAAAGAAATCGCAGTTTGAACATAAGGGCCTCCCTATTGTACCATGGCAGTCAGATAGCTTCGCATCTTTTGTACAAAATACTAAATTGTCCTTTATAACCCTCCCTCAATAAAATCTTCGTAGATTAGAGTTCTGACTGCAACATTGCAGAAAATAAACTTTCCCGCGCTAATGTTAAGCGGTTTAAGAAAAACTGACGGAGGAAAGGTTTGCCAATTAAGGGCCCGGTTTTTATCATTCTTTTTCCGCCCCGTCGTGGGACTGCCGACTAACAGCCACTGTCTAACAGACGTTGACGTCGGCATGAAAAATCGCGCAAACAAGTAGGTTTAAGTTGGACGTTCATCTAACGAGAAAGCATTGAATCACCTCTCGCCCAAAGGGCTACTCGAAAACATCGCTGTGGTTTCAAGGAGTGGTTAGGATTGATGAGGTGCGCTAAGAAAACACCCTTCCTTGGAAAGTAGACGTATAGTTACAGAGCTTACCGTTTTCTGCAGAAAGAAAGGCCGACCTTTAATTTTCTTTAATGACGAAGCGAGGCAGCCTTTGAGCGCGAGCGTCGAAGAAGTTGGACTCGATATATGACCTTTCGAATGGAGCGAAAGGTGGTTGCAGCGTTCGAATTATTGATGAATATCAGAAATAATGATTTCCTTTCAAAAAAAAAATATAGGTGCACTCCTTTCTTTGTACATAAAGCTGAGGAGCAGACTTCGACATCAAATCAATGCTAGCGTTAATGCTCAAAGTGGAAATGGATCTGAACCTTAAAATAATAAACCAGCGAGGATTAAACCTCCCCTCGGAGCACAGAAAAGTTGACAATAGAATTGTTGTTCAAATGATAACCACAAAATACGTGGAAGCAGAGAACAGAAAGGTACAGAAAATCAGAAGATTAGGGACCGAGGGAACTGGAATTAGAGAGTCAGAAGAGAAAAGAAGCATCGGTCCTGAATTTCCAAGTACTAGAAGCAGAGGCTCGGAGCAGTCAGAGATCGTAACAACGATACATTGTGCCCTGCGTTCCTCATTAGTCTCCCTCAAGCACGACGAGGAAAAGCATAGAAAGCTACCGGGTCGAGCACGTAAACGAATTTGGCTCGAACTGGTAGCTCCAACCTCCAAAATAAACACTCCGTCTGTGCACTTATTTAAAGATGCTCGACTATTTTCAGAATTCGATTCGCAGTCTGTTAACCCAAACCATTAAATCCCCATTATCGAAATTCTTTTCGAAGTAGACTTTCGACGAGTCCCGAACAAAACTTTCGATGCTTTCAAGAAAGTAGCGTGAAAATACCCCAGAACCTTGCACAGGGTGGAAATCATAGATGGGCCAAACTTTTATTTAAATAAATCTCGAGTGCCGAATGAAAATTGAAAAAATTATTCGTCACGTGTCGAATAAAAAAGTTAACTTTACTCGTCAAATAAACTAAAGTTACAGTAACTTTTATTAAATCTTTTATAAATGTCAGGAGTTCCTTGACTGATTGCTAGCGAATTGCAGACAAGTGTCACGTGTGACTGGCAACAAGTAACACAAGCGCAGGCTGGGTAACGTCAGAACGAAGCTACGCGGCGTGCATGCGCGCAGATTTGCCTTAATCAAAGCTTGTTAATCAGCTTGGTAACGACTTTTGGGAGACGTGCTTACGAATTCCAGGTGCCCCAACAGGCTGCCCTGGATCTCATTACCATTACCCGCATTGTGCGTGGAGGGATGCTGCAGCCACGCACTAATTACCCGCTCCAGCTGATCCTTTTGTGGGAAAAAGGGGAGGATTTGCGAAATATAATAAGAGCACGCCCGCCATAGAAATCTGTCATCCATATGCACAGCTACGTTTAATTAATCCAACGACTATGTATTCAGAAATATTCGCCCACCGGCGGCCATATCGATTCGCGTGTGTCGCAAATGTCCATTCAAACGGCCGCGTCATTTTAATTCATTTACAATCCACCCCCCGCAGCTCACTCGTTCTTCAGGGCGCGCTGAATACTCGCTTTGCGGCATTAACGAACGTGCCGCCGAGGTTTGGCGCGAAATCGACTTCGTTCGGGATGTTATTGGGGCGGGTGTGCATTCGGGATTTTTGTCAAATCTGCTGGTTTTGTTATAAATGGGTTGGTAAATAAATGGGGGGCATTTCTTTTTTTTCTTTCTCCCCCGAGGGATTTGGGATTTGGTTAGCCCTCTCAGATCCGAGATAATGCTATTGGTAAAGGAATAAAATTTTAGTTAGATAATATGTAGGTGCGATGTTTGCCAATGTGTTTGAAGTAAGGCGCGGAAAACTTTTAATATGATAATTCTATGGAAGTGATGTGATTAAAATTGGAGTACAGTAGAGCGTCAATTATTCGAACTGCTTGGGACCGAGGTGGTTCGGAAATTCGAATTGTTCGGATAATCGAAGAGTTCGGAGAATGAAGCATGCATGTAGTTTACTCAGTTTATAACCATAGGAATTACACCTAAAATTACTTATTAAATACAGGAGTACTACTGCGTTAATTTATATTATAGTCCAGTGAAATTAGGCGGAAATCTGCCCAGTCTACGGAATAATTCCCACCGAGCTAAATTTTGGTATGGGCCTTTATTTGGTCGTTTCAAACAATATGTCAAAAGTCCCCATCGATCCGACCGCCGCACAGTGTTATGGGCGTTCGGGACAAAACTCATAACTTCTGAACTAATCAGTTTTCGTCCTAAGTACCCTAATACTTTCTTAAAGAGAATATAAAAATGCATCGATTGGTGTATAAAAAAATATACAGTTCCATTAAAAAAATTAAGCCGATCTTGATTTTTCAGTGAATAAAAAGTTTTTTTTATTAATATTTACTTTTGCAATTTGTTGTCAACTGAATACTGACTAACTTTTGTTCGAAACATTTTTTTATCAAATTATTTTTAACAGGTGTATCGCGTTTGACTGCAATTTTAAAACTGAAGACAGGATCCAGGATTGAAAAGTCATGGTAGATATCGTATAAACAATTGGAAAAAACATATTGGATGTGTAGATTCACATAAGGGTCTTATGCACGAGGAGACCTAGAGACTACGCTAAGGGCCGGAGAAGTGAACGACTTAATAATGATTTTGGCTATTTTTTCTGTTTCGTGCAAATTCGTGCAGTTGAAATTGACATTAATATAAAGTTTAATGATCCCTAAATTTAATATACAAAAAATCAGGGAGGTATTTTTTTTTAAAGTCCCATCGAAGTTGATAAACATTTAACATAAAGAATTAGTACAAATTGTTAGTATTGTAAAAAACTGACTCGGCAGTTTTGAAGGTATGACAGTATTAAACACAACTTATAAAAAGCAAATGAAAAGCATAAATATTCTGCCAATGGCACGTGTTTGAAAAAATGCACCGAAATTTGTAATGAATTTCTAGTATCACTTTTGACAACAAATTAGTACATTCCGCAGAAGTTATGGGTAACATTGAAACCTACGTTCCTTTATTAACATTATAAGATACAAGAATTTGTGGATCAAACACTTCGGATTCTTGACTTTTGTCCATTACGCGTAACACTGTGCGCCGTTAAAAATTTTACAGAGGGTTGAACAAAAAAAAAACACTTTTTCGCGAGTATCTCGTTATATAGCAGTTTTGCGACAAAAATAGTTATTACACAATTTATAGCTTAGGAAATTCTCTACAAAAAAGGTCCTATGAGTTTTTTTGGTAGGAGTAACCATTTTCATGCATGTCGGGTTACCAAGTTTCAACCCCCATACTTTTGACAAGGGAAGATCCCGAACCCGGAAATTCAAAAAATTATGAAACTTTGTAAATATGTAGGGGAAGTCCTCCTTCGGTTAATCGAGGTTCGGATAATTGACGCTGTACTGTATATAGAATTATATTAAAGAAATTCATTAAAGAAGATATTCTTAGCGTTAATTACTTAGTTAGTGTCCATTGTGATACACGTTAATTTTGCAAAATCCAAACACGTTTCTGGTATTCAAGTATTTATATCATACATCAATTTTAATTTCATAGTGATTCGCAGTCAGGAGGTAGAAAAGGAACGATTTTTTGGGAACGTATTTGAAGAATTATGTGCATACTTTTGTACGACGATTTTTATATTTAGATAAATAACGTTTTAACAAGTTTTTGTATTATTAGATTTTGATCGAAAAATATTTATTTCTTTCAAAGTTACAGTCGATTTCCGGGAAGCTCTTTTTAAAAAGGTGTTTTGCGGCCACCACTCCTGCTCGGAACTGGGTTATCTAATATCGAAAAGCAAAAATATTTGATTAGTATATTAGTTTATCTAGTTAATCGTTCCTTGTTATGAAATATTAATCTGCGAAAAAAATGCGGAAGTAACACTCATTTGTCGTGCACAAAATAAAAAACTACGCATTGGAAAAACAAATCTGCAAAGTTGCAGAAAGATTCGTGGAACAATTTTCCAAAATTCGTGGTCACCGTAATCGGTAAATCCGTTTTGAGAAAGTTTCGAGTGCAGTTTACATGAAAATAAGATATTTTGCCTTAAGATATTTGACCTTCTGCTGCCTCCAAAATATCGAAATAAAAATATCGTATTTTTCGAACCAGCTGGCTGAGGGAAAGGGTGAAAATTTTGCAACGAAATTTTATTTATTCGAGAAGCCATAGCGCGATGCTGGGAGAAGCTATTGTTGTCTTAATTAACTCGTTACCGAATAATGATATCGTAATGTCGACACAAATTGGTACTCCTCTCTTCGCTGGCGTACACCAGTGCACCACATACAATTTTACGTACATTGTTAACTAAGTTCTGCAGCTGGTAGTACAAGGAGATTACGTGGAAGGTAGCGCGCGATACTCGTGGGGAGGATTTATATTTTTAGGTAAAAGGAGCTTTTAACCAAACGATAAATTATTCAGGAATTCACTTAAGTACAGATAAAGCTGATACTGAACCTGTTACCTTTTATCTCATACCCATGGAACATTAATATAAATTTTTATCCCCTTCATTTTTCGAAATTGTTAAAATCGAACTACCTTCAGCTTTACGCAATTGAAATTTCTGCTGAAATTTGTTTCAAATGAATATTGACATCCAAAGATAATTACGAAATACCTGCAACGAGCATTGCTACTCTAGTTTAATATGATATAGTAATTAATTAATGAGCCAGTTAACGAAAAGTCAAGATATTTAATCAATCAGTTGAAATATTTATTAGTACCTTTGGAAATTATTTAAACAAGTAATATATAATAATATAAGGGTGGCATTTTCCACGTGCCACCAACTCAAAATAAACATTTTCTTGAAGAAGTAGTTTTGGCCCAGATTGCCCGCAGGTTGGGGTGATGAGTGCCCAGCAAGTCTTCACAAAAAACGCAGAAAATTATGTAGCCCAAAACAAGATTAAAATTTTTTGTTCTAATATTATAAGTAATATCCGTACAACAATCAAATTTAATGATTTGATTAATGTTTAACGAATTCTAATTAAGTGGATACACTTAGTTACAAAAATCACACGTGTAAGTACTTATTTGTTGTGTCACAACCTGTGCCAACCGTTCCCAAGTTCTTGGCATCTGTAGCAAAAAAAGCTGTCAGTAGTCAAAGTTTTTGTGGGGTAAGCAGCCACTTGACTCTCATTACCCCCACGAGTGTTCTTTTATTTCTGTAAAAATAGCAGAATAAATTTGAAGTAAACACAAAATTGAAGCTACCATAACAAAGCTTAACTATGGATCTTTCAAATAAGGCCTAAAGAAAATTTAATAGACAAAGGTTTTGTACTTACTATTTCGATGGAAATTTTCGAGAAATAACAGGAAATTCGTGCTGAACAAACAACGTTCCCTGTCACATGCATATTTTGTGAATGCACTACAAGTGTCAAAATGCTTAAAATTTTTGTCCTTATCCTTCTTTAAAACATGTTAACTACCTGCCAATGTTACCCCATAAGCGGGCAACATTGGCACATCATATATAAATAGCACTAAAAAGTTAAAGTTTTACCACACCTGAACTTACATTAACAGTTAAATTTGTTTCTTTTTATATTCAATGCACTCTGTTTTATATTTTTTATGATTTTTAAATTAACATTTCTAAATTTGGTTTAGCTATCCTATTATAACATTGCATCGTTTGTGATTGCGCTACAAGCGTGAAAATGCAATGAAATGTTTTTCCTTTTCCTTTTTAATAGATGTTAAGTAGATGCTAATGTTACCCCGTACTGCCAATGTTCCCCCAGTTTACGGTACATACGTTGCGCATGTAGTGCTTCTCCGATAAGCACACAATGGCGGTATCTTCTGCGTTTGTGATTGAATGGCTTCCACAATTACCGCGAAATTCCTATTTTTTCGCGGGTATCGCAATTGATCATCGATCCAGTCGAGCACAGTACAGTTGATCGTGTGATTTAATACACAGGCGCAAGAATTTAACGATCGATCTATACTGTTTAAAGCTTCCGAATAAAATCCCGATCCTTTCCAATCCGTATTTTGACATTTTACTAGCGGTGTGATTAACTACACGAGGAATGTGGCGACCCACCAACACTGGCGTGATGTCGGCCAGCCAATCAATTAAAAATCTGTGATCGATAATGAACCATCTGTCACAGGAGCACTTACACCATGAATCTTAATACACACGCCTGCATCAGTGCATCCTCGAATTACTCATGAAGGATGACAATATTGACAATCAAAACACCTTTCCAAAATGTTTCGAGCAGTGTTACCTAACGAGTCCCCAGACCATCGGAGCTATTATACACACAATAATCACGTAATTTAACATCGACTGTGAGGCAGACAAGTTTACCAAGTAGAATAACCTACGATTTCTCAGACACCTAGATGAAACGCATTGCTTTGGCTTCTCCATACTTCTTCCCGCTTCCAAATTCGTCCTGTCCTCCCGCGATATTGTTACACGATGTAATTAGCTACGTTTAGTAGTAAGGGAACTGTCACAACGGAAGGCTCCGCGCAACCGCGAAGATAAGGGTCGTGAAATGTTTTCGTAAATTTTCTTATAATTTTACGCTCGAGTATTTTGAGTCCATAGTGCATTAAAACTGTACTATCCAATAAAGTATAATTTTTTCGCAGTTCGGTTACTTATTTCTAAATAAAATCACCAGATCACTTTTTATATATATATATATATATATATATATATATACATGTTCGTATTTGTTTCATTTGAAATTTTTTAACTTCTGTCCATTTGGGGTAATTACGAAAAGCGTATTTGAAGCTATTGCGGGTGGTGGTATCTACCCTTTTCTCTTAACATTTCGAAATTTTTATGTGTCCTGTACCCCGGAATTATATTAGGAAGAGTATACGTACATATTCTTTGAAAGATCTTTAGATGCCCGTGAAAGAGATCTTGAGATACCCGTGAAAGATTTAACCCTCGTCAGGCGGCATAGGTACAATTGTAACTTTTGCGTTTTTAAATTGCGATAACTTTTTTTCGAGAAGCGGTGGAGGGCTGATGTTTCGTGACATCTCTAAGTTTTAGGTCTAGATTATATAGACCAAATTTCGGAAAAATTTCTCCCTTGGCAATTGCGCCCTCATACATTTTCTATGAAGATAATGCAAGAAAAAAAAGAATACGATTTTTTTTAATGATAATGTTATTTTATTATAAAAAGGTAAAAAATAGATAAATTACATTGTAAAAGAAAATTTAGGAAATTGTTTTCATTGATTTTCATTGAGACTAAATTTTATGCATTTATCGTACAAATTATACCGACAGTGAGAATATTTATATAAATTAAGTGAGGGTGCAATCGTGCCTCTGCCGCCTGTTAACGTTGTAAAATTCTGCCGCCTGACGAGGGTTAAAGATAGAAGACTTTCAATCCGTCAGGCAGCAAATAAATACTCAATCCCACGAGCAACAAAAATTCGATCAAACAAGAAGAAAGACTGTGTCAGACCCACAGCGTGGGAGAAAACCAGTGTTTAGTAAAGAACAAGAGATCTTTAAGCAACCGTTCGCATTTACCCCGCTAGCTACGGGTAATTGCGGACAGAGAGACTTTTGTTTATCTTTCAAACAATTTGTCTACAATTCTTCGTGTCGCATTTGTAGATAATTAACCAAAGTTCATTTATCTATGTGGGACCAGGAACCCCCATAACATAAGAGGAGGACACGGAATAACCAAGACCGGGAAGTCGGCGGTAGCCGAGGTGGCTAAGGCGGCTGACCAGCGCGCAAATCGGGAGATCGCGGGTTCGAGTCCCGCGTCCGAGGGATTCCTTTTTTCTGTGATCGATAAACTAATTCTGATTAGAATCGATACTTTTCTTTCAATTCAACTTTTCCCTTAATTATCCTTAATTCCCCTACTCTCCCCTACACTCATCCCCCACGAAGAGTGTTCTTCTCAGTCCTCGGCTAATTTAAAAAAATACCTATACCCCCGAGTCCCCAGCCAAAGTGAATCTTCTCTCAACATCTGCATCGATACAACCCCATGCAACAGTATCCACCCTGCTCCATTCCATTCCACTTCCCCGAAAGCACACGCAGCGCAGCCAAAAGCAGCCGAAGCCTACGCAACAAAACGACCCTGTCCAAGCGACGGCGGGTTGACACGCCGATCTGGAACGTCGACGGCCGCGTATTGGGCCGGACAGAATAGAAAACCTGTTGATTTTCCTCGGAGCAAGTTGGCGGAAGTAGCGGCTTCGATAATCCTTCATTGTCGTCGATTCAGATGTTAAGCGCAGTTCGTGGGAGGACAAGCAGCTCCGAATCCCTTCGAGCCCCCGACACGCGGGCCTCGGCTATATCGATTAGCCAGGCAAATCGATCCAACGTTCGGGGGGAGACTTGCCGCTCACCCCCATCCGCCGTCCCCTGCATTTGTTGCCTCAGACGTTACAATTAACGCGGCGAACTGTTGTATAATAAAGTACGACTGACATAATTAACGGCGCTCCGTATCTCGTGCTGCCTCTCTGAAAAGAGCTGAAAGTAACACGGTCTTATCTCGAAGCTCGTCTGTATTTCCATCCTGCCTCTCATTCACAACCACCCCTTTCCCTGCCTCTGTCCCGTCTCCCTCTGTATTCCACCCCCTCTTCCGCCCTCCTGTTTCTCGTTCTCCGCGGGTTCTTTGCGTCCATAAATAATTCAGGTGCCCAGGATGTCGTAAAGACATTAACGAAGGTAAAAGCTTTTAAGGGCGGCCCGGCTGAATCTTGAACTCGTTATGCGGCTCTTACGATAATAACTCGCAATCTCCGCTCCGCGGTCCACTGTCTGGCGATATATGTATTTACGGCCGAATCGATGCGAGCCTCGAAGGCTCGTCTTTA
This sequence comes from Andrena fulva, assembly GCA_946251845.1. NCBI lineage: Eukaryota > Metazoa > Arthropoda > Insecta > Hymenoptera > Andrenidae > Andrena > Andrena fulva. Next base: position 48,742,119 of record OX276329.1, on the reverse strand, counting down.
GGGGAAACTTATCGCCAGTGTTCCGCCCGGAGGGAGAGCGGGAGATTTCGGGGAGCAGAAATCTATTTTTAAATATAATTGAATTGTATTTTATGCATTGATGCGTGTTCTTCAATGGTCGTAGTAACTCGGGGTCAATTAAGGGAGTAGATCACCCTCGATAGCCTTTTTTTTTTTTTTTTTTTTTAAATACCACCCAACCTCCCCTCCCCGGCATTAGCAGTGGCAGAACGATTATAGAATTACCTCACGCACCGCGATGACAAGATTTCGCCGGGGCCTCAAGTTGGGGTCTAAGAACCCCAGTTATGCCAGGTGGACAGAAGGTCCCCCTAGTCGCCTAACTCCTCACAATAAATACAAACACCACAAAGACGTCTCACGACACTTAATACAAAAGAGGGGTGATACCCCGTCTACGGGCACAGCCCAACCCTCGATAGCCCTGAAACAGGTCTTTCTTCAAACGCAAATTGTAAAGTGATAAATAACAATAGAGACGACGTTTTTTTTTATAGTTTTAATCGTTATTCTATGCGCTTTAACACAAAAAAGGAAAGTCTAAATATCTCTATGTACATAAAAGTTGTGAGTAAAAACGTAAAGGCGTGTACGCGGTGCACCGTTTGCTGGTGGACATAAAATCTCGAAAACCCCTGCTACGATTTGGATGAAAATTTAATGAGACATGCAGAAAACCATTCCCTAAGATGTGTCGGGAGGAAAAGGGAAATCGTTCGTTATGTATTTTCTTAACTAAGTGGCAATCTAACTATAAATCTTAATAAATAATCATTGTTTCAACGTACCACTAACATCACCCTCACAATTTGTGTTTCAGGTTCCGAGTTGCCGAGGTTCGCTGAGGAAATCCAAAATGTGACCGTCAGCAAAGGCAGCAACGCATTGTTAGCCTGCATAGTGGACAATCTTCAAAAGTATAAGGTGAGAAGGAATTTCTTAATATGATAGCAAACATGAGCTAGAAGGATTAATTTACTACTCGTGTTTTATCGATATCCATGAAATTTTCAGCATGTACACTAGGGTTTGTCGGTTTTTAAAAATCGGTTTTTTTTATAAATTTCTAAAGTTTGAAAACCGGTTTTTTGTACGGATTTTAGTTATTTCAGTTTTTTTCAATTGGGTTTTAATGCAGTGTATTTTATTGTGTTATATTTTTGTGGATCCATAAATATTAATTGAACTCAAAAATTGTACGGATTTGTACGGATTTTAGTTATTTTTATTTTTATTTATTTGGTTTTGTATAGATAGATTTTATTTTATTTTGTTATACGTTTGTAATTCAATTAATATTAAAAGAACTGAAATTTTTTAAAATAAGTATAAATATTTATTTTCTATTCTAAATATATTTTCTGTGAAAATTCGAAAACCGGTTTAACCGATTTTTTGTGAATAATGGTATTCGAAAACCGGTTTTTTCAAAAGTCGGTTTTTGTATAATCCCTAATGTACACAACTTCCTTAAATCTACAAAAGGCATTTTTTAAATTTTCATTACAGGCTCAGATAAAAAATTTGAAAATCCGGCTTCCACTATTAATAAAATCCCGAAAATTGCTAACATGTCAACTAATCCATCCAGCCCCTAAAACAAAACACAAGTCGTTTGGACCAATTTTAAAAAAGTTGTTCTGCTTTAAACAGTGCCCACCACTTTTGTCTCCGCCTGTATAACGAAAACCTATGAATGTCGTTCGATAAAAAAATGAAAACCCCTACTCACGTTGCTCGACCATTCGATTCCATCCGCAAGCTCCCTACGATCGCCTGGCCTGCCCCTCAAATACGTCGCGAAGGAAGCATGAAACGAACGTTAACCCCTATGCCATTGGTGTCAAAACACGGCCAGTACATTCCCCGCCGACCGTTCCAAGTGTTTGCGCGCCCAGGCCGCTCGGCCAGAAACGATTTTCCATCCGCGGACAAATAACCGTCTCGCAGCGCTTCGTCATTAAGCGGAGCTCTTTTTTCCTCTCTTCACTGGCGAATTTAACACGGCGCAACGGAGAAGCCTGGTAATTCTAGCCGTGACTAGCAACAACGTCAGCTCCGGCCTTCTGCGTCGTTCGTTACGCCAATGGGAATACATCACGCGGCGTGTCACGTTGAATTATTAAAATAATACAGTAACGACGCCTGTTTTACACGATCCCGCGCACCGTGCACGCGTAGGGAGGCCACCTGCCCCGCGGCGATAGTTTCATACAGCCGTCGAACGTGAGTTCAGTTTTTAGACATCAGGATTCCCGTGGACAACGGGAATATCGAATGTAATTCGGCTGTTTCTGCGCTTCGTTTGCGTGGTCTCCTATTGTCAGAGAAATGGACTTTAGGAGCTTAGAGATTGCGGGACTCTTTGTGAGGAACAAATTGAGTTCCTTTCTGCTCGCAGACTAGTGTCCTATCTGAAGATAGTTCGTTGGATGAGAATGGCCGCTTTTGCGGCAAAGAAGGTCGAATTTAACGGAGTAAAGGTTTTGTTTATGGAGAAGATCTTGACACCGATTAATTTGCTTTTTAGTTCTGCGGCGTGTTTATCCTCGGGCAGGGAGAAATTATTTCCCTCAAACCACGTAACCCTAAAACACCACTCTATATTTTCCTAACCTGGGTCCACGCGACCTAGAATCTTCTTTCCTCTGTATATCAGGATTTGCTGCACCGATTTAAATAATTTTTTTTTTAACCAATTCGTCGGATAATAAGGAAGCGGAATATATCGATAGTTTGGCGAAAAATCTTTTGATGCTGAAGATATTTTGAAAAAAAGACGTCAATATTCCGAAAGTTCCGTTTTTTCTTCTTTTAATTGCAGTGTTTTCTAAAACAAGGTACGGGGATTTTATTGTACGCCAATCGAAAGGTTTTGAGTCGTGCTTCAAGGAAATATATATATCATTACGATTGGTTCCAGAAAATATAATTATTTCGAGGGGTGAAGTCGAGTGAATTTTTAATTCTTCCGAACGAATGAAATTACACAATGAAATGGTTGGAATAATAATTTATTTTATAAAAACAGTACAAATCACTGCGCAAATAATAATGTCCTGTGGCAACTTTTAACTCCACTTTTCCGAGAAGATGATTTAATCCTCCAATGCCGGCCACATCTCTCTCATTCGATTATTAATGGATGAAAAGGGGCATAGAAAATCTTCAGCGTCAGGGATTTGTTGCAAAAGCAACCCACTCTATTTAACATTTAAAGGAATCTTATCCTCCGCGAAATAAACGTATAAACATTTTGTTGTCTTCGTGTCCTGGATCGATCCTTACACGACTCCCAGCATATTAAGAAGACGACGGTATCGTTGTGCGGTGTTCGAGGAAGTCGGTGTCTCGCGCAAGCCGCAGCAGCTCTCGCCCACATCGATACCTCGGCGACGAAGGAGAGAAAATCGAGGGAGCTTCTAAGCCTTCTTATACTTATCCCTCTATTCTCTGTATCCGTGAAGGTTTCGAAGATCCACGAAGGATACGGAATACAAGCCAGCCGGTGTATTGCATTAAGCGAGCGATAAGAAAGGGGTGGCTTGTTATATAGCTGCAGTGTCCAAAGCTTTCGGAAAGGAAGCAGCATGAATAGAATGCGCCGGGAATGTACATGCGAACGATTCTGTAAGTGAAACGGTACGTCGAGATGGCCGGGTGCTTTTCAATTCTTACTTTCGTACCTGCAGAATTCCTTGGCGCCGTTGGGGAGCCGAAGGGAATTCCCCTGAAAAATCACCCCCTAACGTTGTCCTCTGTCCGCACTTAGGGAAGATGTGGTGGAAAAAAGGAGGGACCACTGGTTGCCATTAAACTTCGTTTTCGACATCGTAACCGGCGACATATCACGTTAAAGAAAATACCAGCGCGTTACCACCATGCACAGAGTACACCGCGAAACTGCATTACCTTCTCCCGCTCTATCTTCCTACAATCTCATCACTGTTTCAAAATACAATTTTTCCCGCGCACGGCAAGCCCGCAAACGCTTTTTCGCAAACGGGATGGGGAACGAGCACACGAAAGCATAGTTCAGTAGTTGGTAAACATCGGGATGATGTGACTGAAAGTGAAAGTATTATTTGAATTTAGTGTAGTGTTCATTATTTATCAAATGCAGGGAAAGATAATTGAGCCGTTTTTTTCGAAAGTGGTATAAGTCCATTTTTTTTAAAAAATACTTCACTATGCTAAGGAGAAATAAGATTGAAATATAAATAAGTTTGTTATTATTAGTTATCTTAACGATGCGATTTACTTATCATACTAATTTATTTATAAATTCCTTATAATATAACTGAAATTATTTCTTAATGAACTTGATTATTCGTTTACTTTTAAGTGATGAAGACATGTATGTCTTCGTTTTAATTATTATTTTTTACATTAAAAAATACATTTCACAGAAGCCATCTTCGATTAAAGTATAAATTTAAAATTGCTGTTGGTTATGTTTTTCATAATATGTTATTATTAAATTCGGTATAAGTCCATTTGTTGTAGCTAAAAAATCGTTTATTTTCTTTAACATTTTTATTGATTATTATTCCATAATAAAAGTTAACAAGTTTATAGTTTTGAAAACATCACCCGAATTGATTAACGTATGCGAAGATTTTTAAGTTGATTCAAACGCAAACCCTTAAATATCTCAATGTATGAAGAAATGGACTTATGCCACTTTTAAAAACAACGGCTCAATTGTTGCAGTAAAAAGATGCATATACATTAGGGCTGGGACTAAGGTAAATGTACCAATAACGAGCCGTTTAAGGAAACGGTGACAAAGTATAATAAATATTGTGTATAAAATTAACAATTTAAGGGAAACTTGTTTTCATTCATAAAGATTTTGTTGTTTCTCATCAGTACTCACATAACAAAATTTTGTTTTTTTATATATTTAACGTAAAATAAACAAGAATATTTGTACGTGTAAATGTACCAATATATACCCAACCTCACGCGATTGACCTAGCGGCCCGATTTTCATGTCCCAGTACCTAGCCATAGGTTTTATAATCGTGTAAAAATTATTTTAAATACTGATTCTTTGTCTTAAATTGAAAAATCTGTTAAGGGAAATTAAGAAGTACAGAAATATAAAATTATTGTATAAATAACCATAATAAACAGATTAGAAAATAAATGCAAAAAACAATAAGTTTAGTTACACTATCAATAGAAGTTTGTGGTTATTTTATATAAGACTCAAAACAACCACCAAATTCATTAAACTGTACATATACATAAACTTTAATAAACTTAAATTAAATGCTATCATTATTATCTAGAAAAATAATGTTTATATTATGATTTATGATCAAAATACTTACCGGCTTTATTCCAAATATCGAGTCAGAAATTCACACTTTTTTCGTAATTTTGCTCTGGCGATGCCGATTAACATTTGCAACTCACTTCACCCGATTTATTGAACACGTGGTTAGTTACTGGGCTAACAAGATTTGTTTGCACCGATAAATAGCCATGTAAATATTCAAATAAAAAATAGTTTTCATATTCAAATTTTTTCTTTCTATGTGTTACAAATATTTTCAAGATTCTAAAACCCTCTTTTCTATCTAAAAAACTATTATCCTATAATAATTATGCTCTTAACAAGAAGCACGCTCTTCTTAGCCATATCATAACGAATGTCTGAAAACACGTCATATATCTGGCCTCGATACTATAAATGGTATTTCTAAATATCTAGACAAAAAAACAAGACGATATAATTTCAGATATTAAGCCGAACAATTAAATAATGCAAATTACACCAAATATGTATTTTATCTAACGGGCATAGTTTAACAATTATTAATATTTCAACAGATGGCTAGGTACTGGTGCATGGCTCGTTATTGGTACATTTACCTTATTTGTCGAATTTTTCGGTATTCGAATATTCGAATACTTCAGTTGCTCAATTATTTGGCGAATATAATTCGAATATCCAAGTATCCAAATACTATTCGAATATTAAGTATTCGAATAGTATGGAGTGAATTATAAATCAAGTTCTATAGGTTCATTTTTTTACACGCCTTTATTTAGTTTCAGTTGTGAGTCCGTTAGTTTGTCAGGGTGAAATCTTGTAAGTTAATTTTGACCCAAAATTGAACTATGTATGTGTGCAAAGTTTCAAGTCGATCGGATATGTTGAACTGGGTCAGTATTCGAATACTGAAATGTTCGAATACTGAAATATTCGAATACTGAAATATTCGAATACTGAAATATTCGAATTCTGAAATGTTCGAATACTGAAATGTTCGAATACTGAAATGTTCGAATACTGAAATATTCGAATAGTATTCGAATACTTAAATATTCGAATAATAACATTCGAATACTCAAATATTCGAAGTTTATTCGTAGCATTCGAATACTTGTAAAATATTCGAATATTAAATTATTCGAATAGTCCCAGCCCCAGTGCATAACAGTACAGTTATGAATCTGCTGTTACCTAACTTCAAAGTGTGTAGACGTCATTATTTTATTTTGATGGACAGCAACGTTGCAACTAGATTCCCCAAAATAAGTAATTCTAGAATTACTAATGTGTTACTAATGGAATCTTCACGTTACTTCTATTTGAATTTATATTTTACGTCACGCTAAATTCATGAATGTATTCGTAATATTAAACTACTTTAATTCAATTTCATTATGTGAAGCGACTTTCGTGCTTGTTTGAAGAAAGGCATTCCAAGTGGTTCTTAACACGATGGCACAACTTGAGATTCTTAAGTGATAGTCCTGGTAAATGTGTAAGCATTCCAATTACTATTTTAAGCTGAGCAACTTCTATATGAAATGTTTTTTAAAATAGGAACACATTTCAAACGATACCTGTAAGGCAGAGTTGGGCAAAGCAAATATCTAGATAACATCTAGTTAAAAGGTCCTTACGGTTAGTCGTTAGTCAAAGAGTGACTAAAGATGATTTCGCTTAGCTTCAGTCATGACGCCAGAGCTGAAGCCGGTTATTCAAGGATCTTTAGCTCTTGGGTTGTGACTAACGTGGTTTCAGCTTTCATTCAATTTTTTGTCGAGGAAACGACTAACCGGCGAAAGCCTTTGCGGCCTGACCCGCGCGCGGTCGCCTGCCGGTCAGATTCTACAGAATCTGAATTTGTTTATTTTTTATCGTATCAATATGAAAGTGACGCCAATAGATTCTTGGTGTTCTCCCGATTAATTGGACAGAAAATAATTTAAATCGGACTATTTTTAACGAAACGGGCTTTGAATTCTGCAAACAAATTTCTCACGTAATATCCTTAATTATGGTCCGAATTATATCATTTTTGGGCCCATTTTCATCGGGAAGACATGAGAAATCGATTGGTAATACTTTTATTAACACTTATCAAGAACAGGATGATTTTATGTGGCCCGTCGGTTTTATTGTTCTCGGCTGTCAACGGGCGGTCTACTGGGGCCCGAAGGTCCTCGCTCGCAAGCGAGAAAGCAAAACGGTGGAGTGGGTAGGTTTTTCCGGATAATCCGAGCCCAAAGGCTTCTCAACAATCGAAAGATTGTACATACATATTCTTTCTGATGCTTCCGCCTACAATTATTATGGTCGGTTAATTAACAAAAAAAAAAAACAAACGTTGGCAAACTATTATGAGAATGGGCCCAAAAATGATATAATTCGGACCATAATTAAGGATATTACGTGAGAAATTTGTTTGCAGAATTCAAAGCCCGTTTCGTTAAAAATAGTCCAATTTAAATTATTTTCTGTCCAATTAATCGGGAGAACACCAAGAATCCATTGGCGTCACTTTCATATTGATACGATGAAAAATAAACAAATTCAGATTCTGTAGAATCTGACCGGTAGGCGACCGCGCGCGGGTCAGGCCGCAAAGGCTTTTGCCGGTTAGTCGCCTTCTAGACTAAAAAAATTAAAACCGACTTCAAAAAAATAAAATAGTACTAAAAAGTAAAAAATAATTTTTTCCCTTATCTAATCTACGACTCTCATATTTTTTAGCCGGTGCCAGATTTACACAGTGCAAATGATGAGGCACCGACTTAAAAAATATGAGAGTCGTAGATTAAATAAGGGAAAAAATTATTTTTTACTTTTTAGTACAATTTTATTTTTTTGAAGTCGGTTTTAATTTTTTTAAAATTTTTTATTTTTAACTCTTTAGTTTTATATATGTTGACACAACATGCTGAGGAGATATGCGCGTACGTACATAAAATAATAATAATTAGGTGACAATAGTCTTTATTATTACCCATACAGCACACTCCCATGGCAGGAAGGTTCCATCAATGCAGAGTTGGGCAAAAAATTATTTTAAATAAAAATTTCAAATTCGAATAAAACAGAAAAATTTTATTCGTTCGTCGTCGAATAAAAAAAAAAAAAAGTATCTTTATTCGAAGCGCATCGGATGAAAATTTTATTCGACGAGAATTCATTCGACGAGGCATAGATACTTTTTTTATTCGAAGGTCTTCCGCTCTGTGGTTCGAATACTTTTTTCTACTTTAACCGTATCTGTATTCGAAGGCTTCGAATACTTTCGGCAGGCGCTTGGGTCGTCCAAGGGCTGAGGCGAGCGAGGCAGCGGTCCCCTGTTACGGTCGCTCAGCCACGTGTCACCAATTTCACAGAAATTAAAGTTCTTTATTTTTCGTCGTATCGATCTGAAAGTAACATCAATGGATTCCTGATATTCTCCCGATGAAAAGGGCAAAATATCATGCAAATCGGAAAATTTTTAACGAAGAAGGCTATAAATGCTGCAAACCAATTTTTCGTGTAACTTCGTTATTTATAGCCCGAATTATGTCGGGTTTGGTACCAGTTTCATGGGGAAAACATTAAAACACAAGGAGTCGATTCATGACACTTTCGTAAAGATCCGACGAGAAATGTGGAAATCCACTTGTTAATGGTATTCCAGCCCCTTTGAGGGTCTAAAGCCATAAAATTCGGTGAGGCACCACGCGGCGTCTCTGGAAAATCACCCTGTGGAAAAAGATCTTCCAATTCTGTGGACGATGCGCGCCGAGCATTCGCTTGCGCGCGATGGCCCGCTTTTCGCTTTCGACGAACATTTGCGCGTGTCGCTGTTAAAAACGACCTGTTTGGAGGGTCTGCGCATTGCACGTGCGTGGACGTGGTTTTCGCTGTGACACGGTTTTCTTTTACTTTAGGAGAGGCACCTCCGATTTGCAAAAACTTTAGCTAAGACTAGAACTACCGAGTTTAACAGATACTCGCATCGATTCGCTACCATGCTTTACGCGACTTAAATTTAGTCGACTTAAAATTTAGTCAGTTCATCGAATACAAACTTAGTCGACTAAAAATTTATTCGTTAGTCGCGAATAACTTCATTTATTCGAAATTCGTATTCGAAGGTTGGTCGAATAACAATATAGTCGAATAATGCCCAACTCTGGCCCAGTTTCGCAGCGAGGCGGCAAAACTGTGGTATGGGTTGGTCTTTCTCGATAATCCGAGGAAAAAAGCATTCCAATAATCCGGGGAAGACTGTACACTATATTGAACTCGCTACGCGTAGGGGACGGGAACCCCAATTATACATTTTCGTAAAGGATGTAAAAGTTTATTATATTTCGGGCCTAATGGAACCAGTTGTTTCCGAAAAACTAGCCAGGTTGATCGGCTAGAGCGGCTCATTAGAGTCGCGTTTTATGATCGTATTGTCCCGCACTCCGACGGTGGGCAACGGTGGGTACGGGTACGAAGTGACCATGCACCTATACCTCCCACCAGCTAACAGAGCAATATACGGAGTAACGAAAAGGTCGCTTTTTATTGCATTTTCACATTTAATATTCAGGCCTTTATATTGTGTTCTGTATTTTGCCTTTGTCTTGCGTCCTTAATTATCCCAAACGAAGCGGACTCTGGGAGGTAACAGTTAAGAGCGAAGCAAAAATTCATAAATCGTTTATGGTCGGAAATTCCGTATTTTCGAAGACGGCTTCGACAACATTTGGTTGCTAGCTTTCCAAAGGGCAATCATGAGAATGTGCCTTCGTCGTCTTTAACAATTTATAGATTATTCGCTGTGAACAAAAGCGCGAATTTTCATTAATCCGCGGGTGTCGGTGGGAACAGTTGGATATTTCCTAACGTACTTGAAATAGAAAAAAATAACCCCAAAAGATAAATAAAAATGTGAAATACATATGTATAATGCATCTAATGATACCGTGTATACAATTACTGCTTGGCACAATCTCTACATTCCTTATACTTACTCAATTCCCTTGACCACGTCAAGGTCATCATTCTGAACAACATTTCCCTCTAAACTTTTTGGCGGTCGGCCTTAGTTTCACAGATATTAAGTATTAACAAAAAAAAGACCGTGTATTTTACACTACACACTACAGAAGTGAAACTTGCGCAAAATCTACATACACACCGGGTAAGAAATATGTTAGTTTTGTGAGATAATTCTCAGTGATTATACATATTTTATTAAATATTTTTGCTTTATTATTACGAAGTTTCCATAGAATCATATTCCAGAAAAGAGACAATTGGCTTATGATAACTAAAGTACGAAATGAATGTATTTGATTGTAATTCATCTAAATATCTAACAAATACAGCGTCAATTGTACTTCCCGATTTAGTGGTGGATACAGTACCATCATTATTCATTTTTATATTAAATTTACGATCTAAAAAATCAATCAAATGTTGTGCCTCCGTTGAAGCAAAGTGTACAATAAAATCGCCGCTCAAAATGATAGGCAATTGAGAGAGACCTTTGTCACCAAATTCAGTATCAGATACATCATTACCGTACAAAAGTAAAGATTCGTAAATGAATTGCATTATTTGGAGTTAGAACAAAGGAGTGGGTGCAGCGCAGGACTATCAGGGAAATCCCTACCGTAGTGGAGGGGGAACACCTACATTGGCGTCGATGGTGTGGCTCGGCGTCATCACCCACGCATACATATACCGCAATGCTGTGTAGATGTTCCCCCTCCACTACCACGGGGACGTTTCGTTCGCCGTTCAGCGGCATCAGGCCAATTCACTCTACCGTGCGTAAGGAAGTTTCACTTCAAAAACTTTCGGCATAATATATTGAAATCTGCTTCACAACCGACGGTATTAGTATTGGTTCGAGCTAGATTAGGGCGGGGGGCGCGCGGCCGCGTAAAGCATGGTAGCGAATCGATGCGAGTATCTGTTAAACTCGGTAGTTCTAGTCTTAGCTAAAGTTTTTGCAAATCGGAGGTGCCTCTCCTAAAGTAAAAGAAAACCGTGTCACAGCGAAAACCACGTCCACGCACGTGCAATGCGCAGACCCTCCAAACAGGTCGTTTTTAACAGCGACACGCGCAAATGTTCGTCGAAAGCGAAAAGCGGGCCATCGCGCGCAAGCGAATGCTCGGCGCGCATCGTCCACAGAATTGGAAGATCTTTTTCCACAGGGTGATTTTCCAGAGACGCCGCGTGGTGCCTCACCGAATTTTATGGCTTTAGACCCTCAAAGGGGCTGGAATACCATTAACAAGTGGATTTCCACATTTCTCGTCGGATCTTTACGAAAGTGTCATGAATCGACTCCTTGTGTTTTAATGTTTTCCCCATGAAACTGGTACCAAACCCGACATAATTCGGGCTATAAATAACGAAGTTACACGAAAAATTGGTTTGCAGCATTTATAGCCTTCTTCGTTAAAAATTTTCCGATTTGCATGATATTTTGCCCTTTTCATCGGGAGAATATCAGGAATCCATTGATGTTACTTTCAGATCGATACGACGAAAAATAAAGAACTTTAATTTCTGTGAAATTGGTGACACGTGGCTGAGCGACCGTAACAGGGGACCGCTGCCTCGCTCGCCTCAGCCCTTGGACGACCCAAGCGCCTGCCGAAAGTATTCGAAGCCTTCGAATACAGATACGGTTAAAGTAGAAAAAAGTATTCGAACCACAGAGCGGAAGACCTTCGAATAAAAAAAGTATCTATGCCTCGTCGAATGAATTCTCGTCGAATAAAATTTTCATCCGATGCGCTTCGAATAAAGATACTTTTTTTTTTTTTTATTCGACGACGAACGAATAAAATTTTTCTGTTTTATTCGATTTGCTATTTAAATAATTTTTTTATCTAGATAATGCCCAACTCTGCATCAATGTAGCAGGACGGTTCCGGTGCAGCACCGGAACCTTCCTGCTACATTGATGGAACGTACCATAAAGAATCCTATGTCCGCCCTTTTGGAACATTCCACGGAACGTTCCGGCCATTCTCTGGCAATGCTCACGGAGCGCTCAGGACATTCTGTGGCAATGCTCACGGAGCGCTCAGGACATTCTCTGGCAATGCTCACGGAGCGCTCAGGACATTTTCTGGCAATGCTCACGGAACTGTTCATAGATTTTACAGCGATGTTGTTTAGGCAAAATTTGTCTGATATGACAGAAAGGATAGGAAATGTAAGGGAAATTGATTAAATTACAATAAATATTGGCAATATTCATATATTTTTTTGTACAAGTGGACAACAGCAACAGCAACAGCAACAATAAAACAATAAAAAAAATAATAGTATCGATATGTATCGATACGGTATCAGTCCTATCTTATAAAAAATATATGTAAATAAAACTAATCTGAACATAAAATATGAAATGATACAGCACAAAATAGATATATTTGTAGGGTAAGTCCGGTATAGTTCGACCACCAAGATTAAGACTGACGCAAGAGAGGACACAGTGTGTCATTGATACAAAAGAAATGGTAGAACCCATGTACATACTATTTGTAGGTTATGTCGAACTCCTTAAAAGGAAATATTTTTGTTTGTTTCATATAGATTTCCGTTGGTTACAGAACATGGGTCTGGGCCAGAATTTAGTACATTCCTACAACGTACAATTCATTGTGTTATAATTATTTTGAAAAACACTGTTGAAAAACTCTGGTGGATCTTCTCAAACCCGCGTATGTGCAGTTTCAGGCTCTTCTGCCCTCTTTCCTTAAAATGTACTTACTGCATGCAGCATGTAATGAACCTGGAATAATACGTGCATTTATTTTACAATTTTACAATTTTAAGTGCTGAAATATGATAAATAATAAATTTACTTACTCATTGCTAATTTTAGTACATGTCTGAATGTACTGAATGATTGTTTTTGCTATTTTCCGTACCAACTATATTTTTCTGTTACATAATCCTCTATTAATTTATTTGATCCTTTTCAGTAAATGAATCTATAAAAGGTGATTAATAAATTATTTTAGTCATAAAAAATGGCATCATTACAAGCAGCATTCGTGTAACGTCAAACACAGGGTGCATTAAAGCGGCTCCATATCAAAACTACACAGTACAAAACTACACATGCAATTTAGGACACATCAGAACAGTGCACAGAAAGTAGTGCACATGCAATTTAAAGCACATTAAAATTATAGTGTACATACAATTTAGGACACATGCGATTTAGGACACATACAATTGAGGACACATGCGATTTAGGACACATACAATTTAGGACACATACAATTTAGGGCACATGCAATTTAGGACACATGCGATTTAAAACACATGCGATTTGCAGTGCACATACAATTTAGGACACATGCGATTTAGGACACATACAACTTAGGACACATACAATTTAGGACACATACAATTTAGAACACATGCGACTTAGGACACATGCGACTTAGGACACATGCGATTTAGGACACATGCGATTTAGGACACATACAATTTAGGACACATGCGATTTATCATGGGCATAGCTAGGATTGCATTCGGGGACGGGGGGCATAAAGGCCCTCTCATTTGGGGAGGGGGGGGGGGGGGGGGGGAATAAAAGACTCCTTCGGCTTCTAATTCGGCCATTTGTGCACTGAATTTTGAATTTATGTACTTATGTAGGAACCAATATAACCGGGGTCGTGTAATGCGGAATTAGGTCACAATTGAATTTATTTCTATTTTATAATAAACTAATTTAATTTTGGATGAACGTTTAAGTTATTTTTTTCCGGAAAAACCAATATAACCGGGGTCGTGTAATGCGGAATTAGGTCACAATTGAATTTATTTCTATTTTATAATAAACTAATTTAATTTTGGATGAACGTTTAAGTTATTTTTTTTCCGGAAAAAAATTTTATAATATTTTATAATAAACTAATTTAATTTTGGATGAACGTTTAAGTTATTTTTTTTCCGGAAAAAAAATAACTTAAACGTTCATCCAAAATTAAATTAGTTTGTTTATAAAATAGAAATAAATTCAATTGTGACCTAATTCCGCATTACACGACCCCGGTTATATTGGTTCCTACATAAGTACATAAATTCAAAATTCAGTGCACAAATGGCCGAATTAGAAGCCGAAGGAGTCTTTTATTCCCCCCCCCCCCCCCAAATGAGAGGGGCTTTAGGCCCCCCGTCCCCGAATGCAATCCTAGCTATGCCCATGATAAATCGCATGTGTCCTAAATCGCATGTGTCCTAAGTCGCATGTGTTCTAAGTCGCATGTGTCCTAAGTCGCATGTGTTCTAAATTGTATGTGTCCTAAATTGTATGTGTCCTAAGTTGTATGTGTCCTAAATCGCATGTGTCCTAAATTGTATGTGCACTGCAAATCGCATGTGTTTTAAATCGCATGTGTCCTAAATTGCATGTGTCCTAAATTGTCTGTGTCCTAAATTGTATGTGTCCTAAATCGCATGTGTCCTCAATTGTATGTGTCCTAAATCGCATGTGTCCTAAATTGTATGTACACTATAATTTTAATGTGCTTTAAATTGCATGTGCACTACTTTCTGTGCACTGTTCTGATGTGTCCTAAATTGCATGTGTAGTTTTGTACTGTGTAGTTTTGATATGGAGCCTATCTATTACTTGCGAAACAATCTGTTTTTATCCTGTTCTTATATATCGTGACAGAAAACACAAGAACATTTATATTGTCCAAATACAGTAGGAATGCTTGCAGGGAGAAGACAGCCTTTAGAAGTGCCTTCTTGGAAACAGTGTTTTTCAAAATGATTAGAACAACAATACGACGTTCTTTGAATGTACGAAATTCAGGCCCAGACCCATGTTCTGTAACCAACGATGTAGATACTTTTCATTCTTCAACGGAAATCTATATGAAACAAACAAAAATATTTCTTTTTAAGAAGTTCGACATAACCTATAAGTAGCATATACATGGGTTCTACTTACCCGTGATATGTCAAACCTTCACTCAATTCACTCAGGTCTTCTGCGCCACAAAACACACACGTTCTAACCATTTTTACTACTTAAAGCAATTAATAACTAATCACGCTCTAACTATTTACGCGTGTGCTTTCTTACGTGATTTGGCTTTGCAACCTGTCGTGTCGCACATGAGGTACGTCACACAGCGCCTGGATCTTCACCACGCCGCCGGCTTGGGAAGATCCACCAGAGCCAATACTATTATTATTTTTATTGTTTTTATTATTGTTCTTGTTGTTGTTGTCGGCTTGTATAGAAAAATATATGAATATTTAATTGTCAGTATTTATTGTAATTTAATTAATTTCCTTAACCGTGACCATTGCTAGAAAATGCCTGGAACGTTCCATGAAGGTGGCTAGAAAATGTCCGGAACGCTCCGTGACCATTGCCAGAGAATGGCCGGAACGCTCCGTGACCATTGCCAGAGAATGGCGGGAACGTTCGGTGACCATTGCCAGAGAATGGCCGGAACGTTCCATGAGGCTGGTAGGAAGGTTCCAAGTGGCAATGTTCCACCGCCACATGGCTGGAATGTTCAAGGAAGGTTCCTATGTCCGCACCGAGGCAACATTCCACGGCAACCCCCATGGAACCTTCCTGCAAGCTTCGGGCAACGAAGTGTGCTGTATGGGTAACCATAACTGGCAAAAATATTGGGCCAATGTTGATGCAGTGTAGGATGGTACCACCGGGGCATCGCCCTCTTTCGAATAAAAAAAAGATTATCAAAATCGGTCCATATGCTGAGGAGTTATGAGGGGACAAACATAAAAAAAAAACATACAAACGGGTCGAATCTATAACCTCCTCCTTTTTGAAGTCGGTTAAAAATAGATTGACAGCTGATCAACGATAGTCACAACCCACGACTAAAGACTCTTGACTAACCAGCTTCAGCTCTGGCCCCTTGAGTAAAGCTAACTCAGGTAAGTTTTAGTCGAGTAAGGAAAAAGGTGAAGTAGCTTTAGTCGAAACGTTATTTCAATCACTTTTTAGTCGAATGATGCCCCACTCTGCTGTAAGGTTAGGGCATGAGAGAAGCAGAGTTTCTGGGAATAAGTGGAATAGCACTGTGTGTGGTCAGACGGTCTTTCAGCAGTCGTTGCTACTGTATCTCGAAATAACTTATCATACTTTTATTATTTTAAAATTCGCTTCGAGTAAGTATAATTCAGATTAATAAGAATTTCAGTGACACTCACAAATTTAATAGAAATTATATTTTTTCGCATTCATCGTTTTAAGAGTACCTATAAAATATTCTTTTCTGTATAGTACGAAGAGTTTCTGTATACTGTCAACTATATTAGCAAAATTATATCTATCATATCAATGTGTTCTGCGCAAACCTTTTGATACATTATTAGTGGAACACCCTATATTGTACGTACGTTATGTGTATCACTTGTGATGCTTCTCTCATTAATCTCATATACGAGATTCTGTCGTCATCATTTGATGAACACTATCCGATTATACTAAGCCCTTCAGCACAATAGGCTGTACAACAGAATCTCGATTAGCCGAACTAATTAATAGATACGATATTCGAGTGATCACTTTTTTCAGATAATCCAACGACTACACTTTAATACGAATGGTTACCACCTATGTATTGCAGCATATGACCCAAAAATGATATACAAATAGATTCACATTCAATGATTAATATTTTACATTAATTAACCAAGTAATTAAACTCTTTAATATTCACATATCCACAGTATACTTAATACCAGGGGTCAAACGAAACTGTTAAAAGGGTGTAGCCGGATAAGCATAGTGAAAAGTGCCCCCAAACCAAATTGAACTTTGTTTGCGGCAATCGATAGATTCCTCTAAGAAAACTATTTCTGCCAAGTTTCAACCCGATACCCCTACTACTAGGGTAGTTACAGGGTGAAACGTAATTTACAGTTTAAGCTCCATTACTTTTGATCTATTGAATAGAAACTTATACGAAAAATCAGAGGCATTCTGCCCATTGATACACGTGTCTGTGAATTTTTTCAGAATATTCAGTGGCAAAACTGAATTTTAAAAATGTCAAAAAAATTAAAAATTACGATTTCAAAGTCAAAATTTCAAATTACAACTTTTATATTTTTACAGTTTTGGCGTCTTTGTATGGTCATTAATGTCTAATTTTTTCAGATTTTTCGAAAGGGTGGAACGCAGTCGCAAAAATCAAAAACTGATATTTCTTACCTTCCCGTACGCAAAGTTGTGGCGTGCTCGTACGACGAATATATTTTGTTCATTAAACGGGTGTTATAATATGCAATTCTAAATACTTTCACATGTTTTAAATGAGTCAATGCAATTAATCTGATAGCATTTTACCGTTGATAAGGGTGAAGTTTTACCTAATTGCGTGTATAAGTGATGTCAGTATGTACAAGTCTCTCCACGACCGTTCTTGGTAGTTTCTTGAATTCTACACCTAACACGACTAAGATTCGACTTAACAGTGTTTATTTGTCTATCCGACATATTGTATGTGGACACTATTTTATATTATATTATATTAATTTGTTATATAGTATATTATATTATATTATTTATATATTATATATTATAGTAATTATGTTGAATTTGTGAATTACACCAGTTTGTAGATTCCTTTTACATGTAATCACAAATGTTTACAAAATCACTCACACACAGAAAAAATGTAAAATCAGTGCGTAAACGATAAGTAAATGTTTTCAATAAATGTATAACTTTATAATGTTACAACAACAACTGGTGTAATTCACAAATTCAACATAATTACTATAATATATAATATATAAATAATATAATACAATATACTATATAACAAATTAATATAATATAATATAAAATAGTGTCCATATACAATATGTCGGATAGACAAATAAACACTGTTAAGTCGAATATTAGTGGTGTTAGGTGTAGAATTCAAGAAACTACCAAGAACGGTCGTGGAGAGACTTGTACATACTGACATCACTTATACACGCAATTAGGTAAAACTTCACCCTTATCAACGGTAAAATGCTATCAGATTAATTGCATTGACTCATTTAAAACATGTGAAAGTATTTAGAATTGCATATTATAACACCCGTTTAATGAACAAAATATATTCGTCGTACGAGCATGCCACAACTTTGCGTACGGGAAGATAAGAAATATCAGTTTTTGATTTTTGCGACTGCGTTCCACCCTTTCGAAAAATCTGAAAAAATTAGACATTAATGACCATACAAAGACGCCAAAACTGTAAAAATATAAAAGTTGTAATTTGAAATTTTGACTTTGAAATCGTAATTTTTAATCTTTTTGAATTTTTTTAAATTCGGTTTTGCCACTGAAAATTCTGAAAAAATTCACAGACACGTGTATCAATGGGCAGAATGCCTCTGATTTTTCGTATAAGTTTCTATTCAATAGATCAAAAGTAATGGAGCTTAAACTGTAAATTACGTTTCACCCTGTAACTACCCTAGTAGTAGGGGTATCGGGTTGAAACTTGGCAGAAATAGTTTTCTTAGAGGAACCTATCGATTGCCGCAAACAAAGTTCAATTTGGTTTGGGGGCACTTTTCACTATGCTTATCCGGCTACACCCTTTTCAATTAATTATGAAATAAATGTAATATTATGGCTATTATCTTTTCTATTCCGAGAAAACTGTTAATAAATGCAAATTTTTATTTCATACATTTTTATATAATTGAGAAGCTTTTATTTTCTTGAAAGTAGAAAATAGTTCTAGTCAAACAGGATCATTTATTGTACTCTGAAAAAGTTAAAGTTGCGACAAGCAGATTTCCTGGAAATGTTGTTGGTGATCTTAAACCTTAAACCGTTCGCTAAAAATAGCTGTATAAAAATCACAATGCGTTTTCACCTCCACACTTATCCTGCTTTCAATTCCTTAAATAATAGTAATTAAAAAAATATTCCCAACTTTTATATTTTACCCCTTAAATATCTTTTACGAGAACTTTCATTAATCGAACATAAAATAACTGTTAAAACTGAACTCTTGCAACAGAGTTAAAGTGTCAATGTGCAAAGTTGAATTAACATAGAAAAGAAATGATTTAAAAGCAATTATATTTATAAAACTTAACAGTTTCATTCCACCCCTGCTTAATACATCTTCCTCAGTATTTAAAGTACCATTTCCAAGTTTCAATTATTCCCCAATTACTCCCAGTGTTTCGGTCGGACTGCCACAGAATAACCACAAATAGTGCCATTGCCAATTAATAAGGAATTACTTGCTTCCAATAAAACGAAGCCGATACTGTCACCCACTATTATTGCACGACAAAACTTTCATTCCGCCATTACAGAATGTTAATTACTCGACTCGCCGTTCCACGGAATATTCCATCCCGTCGAAAGTAAGCCTGATTTTCTCCTACAAGCTCTAAACAAACGTCTGTCCGTGCTTGTTTTAGGTGGCATGGGTGCGTGTCGATACACAAACCATCCTGTCTATCCACCATAATGTCATCACGCAGAACCCACGGATCTCGTTGTCGTACAATGACCATCGTACATGGTACCTTCACATAAAGGCGGTTGAAGAGGTGGATCGCGGATGGTACATGTGTCAGGTGAACACAGATCCGATGAGGTTTAGGCAGGGCTTCCTGCAGGTCGTTGGTAAGCCCAAAATGAATATTGTATTCTCGCGTCGCGCGTGTCTCCACCAAATTCTCCAGAGCTTCCCATCGACGAAGTTCTGAATTTCAGCCGACCCATTCTCGGGGAACTTAAAGCCAGCAACTTAAAATAAAGCGACAAGCGTTTTCCTTTTTTTTTTTTTTTTTTAGAACTTTGACGAAGCCAGGGAATTATCGGTATTACTTTTGGCTCTAGTTCGTTCCAGTCGCGATATCCAATTAACCGCAGATTTAAGCCTCGCCGGTGTGGTTAAGCGAATTCTCATCAAGGACAGTTTATCGATAATATCTTCTACCTAAATAGCGATTCGATAACGCGGAATCTAATTAATCCCGTGCCGCGAGTCCCGGGGCTTTCAAATAATTATTTTATAAAGCGCTAGAGCATTCGATCCAGCCACACCTGTGAATATTAATACAAAAGTCGCACGGTTAATAGAAGATACTTGCCAATCGCCGATAATAAATAATTGAACGAATCTAATTCGCCTCTGGCCGGGTGAAATTTTAATAACAGGCAGCGGGGCTGCATGAATGTTTTGGCAGCCGTGATCTCTTTTATCGCGGCACGTGTATCGGGGACAGCTGTGCTAAGTTAGCATCGATCTGCTCGCGGCGAGGTTGTAATTCACGAACTTCGTCGCTTTGAGGAACGACGGGGCAGGTAATCTGTTCAATTTTCGAATTTCTTCCTTCCCGCAGTGCCACCCTCCATTAACACGAAAGAAACCAGCACAGACATGGTGGTCCGCGAGGGTTCGAACGTGACGCTGACGTGCAAAGCTTCCGGGTATCCGGAGCCGTACGTTATGTGGCGCCGAGAGGACGGAACCGGCATACACTATAATAGCGAGAACGGTGAGTTTTGGCCAATAAATACTTCGTTTCTTTCAGTCGCGCTCGAGATCATTGAGGGGGTATAACCGCTTGAAAGTGTCAGAAATCGGATTCTTTTTTTTTACAGTATTTTCATAGATTGGTGTTTTAGAAGTATTTTAAAACAAGTCCGGTGTAAAAAGTCGGAAGAGTGACGGAGTTATAGGCATTTGAGTGGAACAACCCAGGTAGCACGGGGCGCCGCCGCGCGGATCGCAGCGGAACTACAATTTTTCATTACGGTGGCCCTAAAAACTCGCGCTACGTTCAACCAATTCACTTCCAATTTTGCATGCGAAATCGTAATGAGATTCCACATCGACCTACGGCGGCTTTTTTTATCCCGATTCCGCGTTTATTATTTATAAATAAAAAACGTGGATTTTTCTCTTAGAAGAATCTAACTTTATCTTTGATCTCTCGCCATTTCTCTATTTTTCGGAATTGTCAAAATCGGCCCCGTAGGTCGATAGCTATTAACATACTTCATAAGAAAATTTTACTGTTTTTTATTTCTGACACGACATACAGCTTTTTTCGGGGCCACCGTGTAGCCGTCTAAAATCGAGAGAGTTTAGGATATGTATCCATAACTTCCGAAAAACAATAGTTTTTTAACTCAAATTTTTTTTTTAAGTTGTTCATAATACTATGTATACATAACGCAAAAAGTGTGGTTAGGTGTGTTTGTTAAGATTATTGTGACGAAAGAGATTGTGGATCTTAGGGTATTTGGAAAACCTGAATTTTCTCCTCTTTGGGTATTGTAAAATACAATTTCTTAATGATTGCAAAATTAGTAACAGTTTGTCGAAAATAAGTGATAAAAGGGATCGAATTTAGGAATAATATAGAAAATGTGTTTCCTGAAATTTTGAATAAAAATTTAAAAAGTTTTATGCGCTAATGTGTTTTAGACATTTTTCTGCGAAATTTGTTCATGGTAGGTGATTATTGGGAAGTAATTGAAAGAATATAACGATAGAAAAATTGAATGCTTAGAAAATATCAATTATACTGCTCGACATTATTTTCTGTCGAATATATGATTATGTATACATTAATTGAAACATAAATGCCGAAGAAAAGGCGTATACAATCTTCTCAAAAATCATGTAAGAAGTAAATAAGACAGAGAAAACAATTTGAATTTAGAAAACTTCTGACTAGGGCTAATTTATTGCGACACATTTTTTTCACCATAAAGTTTGTCGCTGTGAATACCCACTTGTTTCCTAATTCTAAAATTTGAAACAATAAGCTATCTCCTTCTAACTAATAATTGATAATTTACTTTACACGAATTTCGTTGAACTTTTCGCGTGGCCGATCCGCAGAAAATAGTGTCCAGCAGTATATACTGTCTTCCTCGAAGAACATGCAACTACAACACAGACTGCCCCGAAGTTTGGTAATTGGTTCTTATATCGAAGTAATCCATAAATTATTACCCCGCTTGGAATGCTGGGTACATGTTGAAGAACGTGTTCGACGTATCATGCTTTGGGAGTTTCAGTCAGGGGAACGTTTACGCCCCAGACAGCAATTGAAATTTGTGCTGTGTCGGGCAAACAGGCTATTCCAGAATATCACTAACTAAATTAGTTCCAGGAATTGCGATTTGGAGATCTGCCGTTAATATATCAATAAGGGTAGGACATAGAACTACCAATTGAATGTCGCTGGCTACGCGATAGCGATCCTCATTAGGGAGCGAACGGAACTGGACTTTTCAATTAACGTAAATTCTTTGGTTACCTAAGATTCATAATTCCAAGAGCAGTCTACAAAAAAGGAAGAAAAAGATTATCCCAGACGTTATTCTAAATTCTTAAATTGGGTAGAATTCCTTCATCAATTTTCTCCGATTAATCAATGCTGCTGCCTGCTTCAATAGTATCGATAATATAATAATAAAAGCAAATGAAGAAACGTGCAATTTCGTAATTTTACTGAATAAATCAATATAATACCAATCATTTTCGTATCCTACAAATAGGTTGATAGTTTAAGTTTATAAAAAAATAATTTTCGAGAAACATTTCACCTCATATCTTGGTTTCACTACAATTATAAAATATAAATAATAAATTCTCACCACTACAAAACAGAAATCTTGCCGTGACAATTTAATTCACACCATAATATTAACAATTCTATTTAAAAATCCAAGCTATCGAGTGTCCTAAA
Organism: Andrena fulva; assembly: GCA_946251845.1. NCBI lineage: Eukaryota > Metazoa > Arthropoda > Insecta > Hymenoptera > Andrenidae > Andrena > Andrena fulva. The sequence continues at coordinate 48,719,078 of OX276329.1, read as the reverse complement.
TTTATAATCCCGCAAATGAAACTTAATATCCCGAAACGTGATGCTGGTCTGATTAAAATTCAGTCGATTCCGAAACGTTTTATCGTTCGGATGATTCCTGTATCTCTCGTTGGAGAAAGTCGATACGTCCCGGCGTAATATAAGGAATCTTGCAAGCGTTCACCGCGGAGCAAACATTTCATCATCCACCATCGCGAATATAATCGATCTTCTCGAGGGCTTCTGCTTGTCGTGGTGCGCCTCTAAAAATAGGAGTGCAGCTTCAGGACACGACCCTCCCAGGGGGGGGGGGGGGTGATCGCCTCGATCGATGCTAATTACTTTCTTAATTACTAATTATGGAGAGGGTGAGAAGTGCGACACCCTCACCGGCCGCCCTTCCGCACGGACACACACCAGCGGACGGACACACATTTAACGGTGGAAAGATGTACAGGAAAGCGGGGGACGTCAGACAGTCTGTCGGTTTCAAAGGATTTTCTCAATATCGGATAAAGGCCGGATTTAATTTCTGCTCTAATTTAAATTTTCATTGCCCTCGAGGCATACTCTCGGGCTCAGACGCTCAGAGGGAGCTTTCGAAGCTTGCGTCTCCTCCTAACTCTCCCGTATAAACTGTCACTGATAAATATGTATGCATCGAAACGTTTCGACGCGGGGAAAAATACTCTGCTACATTATAATATATTACCGTCTATCCCCAGACAGTCGAAGGGGCGTAAAAGTGATTACAAGCGACTGAAAACGGGAAACTTTCTGCCGTGCCGGTTTTATTGGGGGAAAGCTGGAGCTTGTTGCGTTAAAATTGAACGGGTAATCGGCGGGAAGGAAACTTCTGAACATAGGGATACTTTAAATCGAAAGGTACAAGGGGATATATTTCCACTAACAAGGGAAGATCCCGAACCCTGAAAATTCAAAAAATTCTGAAACTAATGGGGTGAAATTAACCCCTGAATACTCGGCTATTTTCCGATTTTGTGTTATAACTCGCGAACTGTAACAGATGGAAACAAAATTTCGAGACAAAGGTTACTTCTTTTAATTGGATTTACCATTTGGTAAAAAAATATTTTACAGTTCTCGAGTTATAATAGAAAATCGGGGAATAGCCGGATTTCCAGGGGTCAATTACAGTCCCTTAGAGTGAATTTGGGCAGCAAACAAAAATTGCGTTGTAATCAGAAGGAAATTCCCTACATATTCACAAAGTTTAAGAAAGTTTTTTGAATTTCCGGGTTCGGGATGTTCCTTTGTAAATTCAACCGTATTGACATTTGACCCGTTGTTTTTGAAAGTGGTATAAGTCCATTTTTTGGAAAAGTTAATGATAGCTTTAGTCAGATATAGATATCCTCTTTTTATATTTATAATCACACAGTCAATGGTGTACAATATCCCCATAAATTAATAAAAAAAAGTTGAACTGTAAAATGTTATCGCAGGAATGTTTTTTTTTAAAGTGGTATAAGTCAATTTCTTGGAAAAAATACATCACTATGTAAAGTGTAAAGGAGAAATAAGATTCAAATATGAATAAGTTTGTTATTCTTAGTTATCTTAACGAATCAATTTACTTTTCATACTAGTTTATTTATAAATTCCTTATAATACAACTGAAATTATTTCTTAATAAACTCGACTTGTAAATAACGAATACACGTAGGGGAGAGTTGCCAATATCGTACCGGTCACCTAAATCGTACCGCATCAATTTCTCAAAAATTAATGAATACAAACGACGTCTGATGATAAAAATATCAAGTAAATGCGAAATAAGAAATAGAAACAAAACCTTTCGAGCTTACACCCTATTTTGTGCGTGCTACAAGCATTTAAAAAAATCAGGTATAATTGATGTAACTTTTTACCTGTTTATTTTAGCTGATAATAATCAAACAATGCAATTTTCTCCTGTATTTATGTATTTCTCTAAAAGCGGGTTTAATGTAGAATATTTTACATTCATTTTAAGTACATATTACATTCATTATAAAGTTTAAATTTATATTTATAAATAAATTGATCATGTTTCCTAAATCGTACCACTACAATCGTACCAGTAGGATTTGACAACTCGTGTGTTATATAGGTTATGTACATATATCATATACATAGTTTATTGCGGCCTGTGTGTGATTCATATACATATATAATAATCATTACTGCATATTGAATAGTTTCTTCTCTATTTGTTATTGACACTATTTTTAGTGCAGGTACGATTTAGGAGACCGGTTGCCTAAATCGTACCTTTTACAGTATGTGACAAAAAGATTAATAACAAATTAATTTGTTCTGAACAAAAGGTTAAGCGTATAATAGTAGGTGCCTAAAAGACCAAGCTCCAATATCCAATAGTCATTTCCGTTCAAATTAGTACCAAATATGAAATATAATTTAGAATGTCTTAAGTGGTACGATATAGGCAACCCTCCCCTATGTCTTCATTTTACTGATTATTTGATACATTAAAAAATACACTCCACAAAAGCCAACTTCTTGTCAAAGCCAAAAACTCGTTAATTTTCTTTAACATTTTTATTGATTATTGTTCCATAATAAAATTTAACAAGTTTATCGTTTAACGAACATTATTCAAATTAATTAACGTAGGCGAATATTTTTAAGTTTATTCAAACGCAAACCCTTAAATATGTCGATGTATGAATAAATTGACTTATACCACTTTCGAAAACAAGTGATTTTCAAAATTATCAAGCTCGCTAATGCATTTTCGGGGCCCGAAGTTCCATTTAAAAAGCAAGGATAATTCTGTCGTCGTCAAAGGAATCTGATACGTCCATTCGAAGGACAAATGCGCGCAATGTGTCGAGCCTGTGCTGCGATTAATGAAAAGGCCAATGAATTCGCAGGGCCCGCTGAGCCATCAATAGCCAATTAGGAGAGGGCACCGTTCGACGAGCGTAATATCGAAGGTATCCATGGACACATCTGCTATTATATGAGGGACACGTCATTCGATGGAAGCGTCAGATTATCGGCGTAATTGGACGAAATATTACGGCGGTGAATATGGCATACACTCGTAACGCCCGCATCGCTGGCTGAGGTGTTGCCCTCTGGGGCTCGGGGGATGGTCGAACGCCATCACTCGCCGTCTGCTAGCCTCTAGACACCCTTCGCCCACGAGAAAAGTATGGCCTGCTGTCAGTTTCCCCGGCTCCCTGATCGTCCCTGTACGCCAGCTACGGTTCAAGCTGCTCGACCACTCGGGAAAACCGAGCCGAGCTTTACTCACGAGGGGAGGATGCGATCGCTTTTTGGATCGAGCCGTAAAGCTTCCGACGCGACGCAGAATTTATAAGTCTGCTCGAATGCTTAATCCGTTGCGAAGTTTCCTTAATCATCGCGAAACGTCACTTTGTTGCAAATTTGTTTAGCGGAGAATGCGTTGTTATTGTATACATTGAAAAGTGAGGGGTTGCTTTGATGAAATAATTACATATTCAAGCTTAAGTGGGGAATCCGATTCTTTGGACTAAAATCGTAGCAAAATTTGGGATTTTTTTTTTTAAGAAACCAGCGTTTCGAATCTTCTGAAATTTGGACCATGTTTTCATCCATCTTTGAAGAAGCTGCAGGTTTTTTTTGATTAATTTTTAACCACAAATATTGTAGTTATGCATGATAAAACATCACGCCGCGCAAAATTCGTCGCCCGTTGAAAAATGAATAAAAAAAAAACGGCAACTTCTTCGAGGATGCATAAAAACATGGTCCAAATTTCAGATGAATCGAAATGCTAGTTTTTTAAAAAAAAATCCTAAATTTTCCTACGTTTTTAGCCCATAAAATAGGATTCCTCTTAATTGACTGAAATTGAGCTTCCCTGGGCTAACATTAATTTATTAAACTTTTTAAATGTTTCGTTACCCTATATAAACATTTAATTGCTGTTTATTATGGGCACTCAACTATTGCTTTCATATTTGGGGGAATGTAGGCATATTAGTGTTTGGAAAATTGTGAATTACGTGGTGAAAGGCTTGTTGTAGTGTTGGGAAAGCTGATCGGATATATTCGATCTACTGTTTGAATAATTTTGGATAGCTGGTGATCAGTGTCAAATTTGAATACCATGGGCGGCCAATGGAATTTGCGAGTAAATTTTCAATAGGTTTTTAGTAGCTCGATAAGGTCGATCTGCTCCACCAGTTTAAGCATTTTCAACAAATTCGATCCCATCGCGTAATTTGAAAGGAATATTTGCTTTACCAAATACCTGCGTTCCGCCAAAGTAAATATGTGTGTTCGGTGATGCGGTACACGTTGGGCTACACTTGTTGAATTTTATATTATTTATTTACCAACGAATCGCGAAGAAACACGGTCCATAATTAAAGATATATTTCTGGGCTTCCCGATAACAGTAGCGACTGGTGATAAGAATAGAAATATTGTATACATGATGATAATCTCGATAAAAATTGAAGAGAAGATACAACTGGACCTAAAAATTCGGAAGAAATTGGAAGTATGGAAACAGTGTAAAAGTTCTCTACAATACTGTACGAATGTTTGCACAGAAGTTTCTTTAACACTATCCTCTTGCTTCCGCCATTCCCCGGGCAGCGAGGAATCCTCAGGAGAGTCGAAAAAGGAAATCGAATTTTGTAAAACTCTCGCGTGTCTGAGGGTGTTTTTAAGGAATGTGATCAAGACACCTGTGGGCAAGAGGAAGATTTAGTTCCCGGGTCTGGGTTAGGACTTACATCGACTAGAAAGCCGATAGCAGACTAAAAAGCACGTGGAAGAAGAACCCGGGAACAAAAGGGGCAAAAGAATCCCGAAGTGAAGGAATGGCACCAAAGAGGCGATAACAAATCACGTCTGTGCTCTAGAGAGAAGTCGCTGGATGCTCTTTACTCGTACTTAAACTAATTGCGAGCTTAACATTTCGCTGTTTAACCATAATTAAATTTCAGTTTCATAGAATTCTTACTAAAAACAATTCAAACTCACTTATGACAGTTATCTGCATAACTTATTATCTCTTTCGCAGCACACCTAAAATAATAGACAATAAATAATTAACCATGCTCTAATAATCTTTTCCTAGAAATCTACATTTTCATACGACGAAATTTGTAGTTGGAAAAACAGTTGTGGAAAGAAACGACTTTTTTAAATGTTAAAGTTTAATATTAAGGTGTAAAAATTTACAGGAACATTGGCGAAGAAAGAAAAGTTGCCTGGGGTGCGATTCACCCCGTGCCACCACGAAGGGTAAATTCTGAAATAATAATTAACGTTACAATGCACGATATTACACATTCCCCAAAGCTGCAACTAGTACCTAAGTAATTGAAGAGATCCGAGTCCCCGTGCGACGAACACCGACAAAAGCTTGATAAAACAAAACGTTCGACGATATCCGAGGAGCGCAAGTGAATTTTCAATACCGTTTCCCTCGAGAAATAGAATATCCAGGCAGGGGAACATTTACGTTACTCAGTTCTCGGATTTTTTCGCGAGAAATCACTTGTTCCGCGAGCCACGAGGACGGGGGGGGGGGGGGGAATCGGTACCCACGGTCGGTGCCCCGGGACAACGAAGGAGGGAAAAGGTCACGGCGCGGATATCGATATAGACGGCACGGAAAAATCGAATCTACGTTGTACTCGCTTTACGCGAAACCCCAGCATCATACGACGAGGGGAAACTCGCGTCCAAACTGCACCGACGTCGATCCTCATAGCGAAGAGACGAGCTTATCTTGTTGCCGTTTGAGGCCCCTTTGTACCTTGGACGGCACAGGCGAAGTCAGTGTTCCACGCAAGATCAATATTGTCTGGCAAATTTCGCGTCTAAAGGTAGGAAGGAATAGATTCCAACTTCCCTCGGTACGTTTCCCTCGTTTTCCCTTTACCCCTATACACATCCATCCCTCGCTTTGTCTTCCTGCAATTCACTGTAGCCCAATGTACCAGGAATTTCGATTTTTCCCTCCAATAATCGTCTATCCAACACAAACGCTACGTTTCATCGACTCCATAAAGAATTCCGCGTGGGTACTGTCTTAAGAAAATCATAGAAACTCCTTCGATCCCTCAATACTTCGCATATAAGCGGGGCCCGAAATGAATTATAAATAATTATTTTAAAATATAATTCTTGGCAATAAGGGAAATTTTTTGTAGGATTTTGTTGATTAACAAAAGTTCCTCAATATAGGTACGCACCTTTTCCAAGTATAATAGTGTCTAATTATAGTTTGATCGTAAATTCAAACATGTATTACCTGCTTTTTCAAAAAGCTTTCTTTTTTTTATTGATTCTTGTTGATTTTAATTTTTTCTTTCTACAAATTGCCGGTCTGGGCGGTTGGCATGCTTGCGGCTCCCTAAATCGGGGCCTGCGCATATTGTACAGTGTACACACTAATACAGAGTTGAGCATTAACTAAATAAAAACTTATTAAAATAGCGGAACCAACTAAAAGTTACTTTAACTTTAGATTATTCGACGAATAAAGTTAATTTTTTTTATCCGTCGAGCGTTTCAACTTTAACGTCGAATAAATTTTCGACTTGGACTTAGATTTGGACTTGGACTTGGACAAATAACTTTAATAGAGTCAATTTTTTTATTCGTTGAATAATTCTTTTAACTTGTATTCGTTATTCGAAATTTATTTAAATAAAAATTTTGCCCATCTCTGCACTGATAGACAGTGACGGATTTAACGGGCGGTCGATAAGCAGTTGCCGCCCGGGCCCCTGCCAGAGGGTCCCACCAGGGCCCCATCTTCAAAAAAAAAACAAATGATTCTATCTAAACACTACAATTTCTTTTTCTGTACTACTACACTTGCAAGGGGAGGACAGGGTGTGACAGACATGGATTTTTATGAGCCTTGGCACGATGGATCTCTGTCGAAAATAAATAAGTAGGTGTCCGAGAGTTTAAGCCAATAGGCCTCAATAATGAAGATATTTACGTGTAAATTATTAAACATTTCATGGTGGACGTGGAGTTTTAGGTGGAAAAATCCCACACAACCCGGGGCCCCCCGGGGGATTCCCCTGTGGAAGCGGCGGAGTGTCTTTCAAAGATTCCCCAATGTTAAAAAAAAACAATTTATAAAAAAAAAATTTTTAATTTTTTTACGTGGGGAATCTTCAAAAGACACTCCAAAAGATTTCCCCAAGTTAAAAAAAATGAATTTATAAATTCTTTTCATCGTGGGGAAATCTTCAAACGACACCCCTACGCCTCTAGAGGGGAATCCCCCCAGGTGGCCCGGGTTGCGTGAGATTTTTCCAACTAAAACCCCACAGCCACCATGAAATGTTTAATAATTTCCATGTAAATATCTCCATTATTAAGGCCTATTGGCTTAAACACTCGGACACCTATTTACTTATTTTCGACACAGATCCATCGTGCCAAGGCTCATCAAAATCCATGTCTACCACAGCGCTTCCTCGCCTTGTTAGCCCGTTTTTAATAAACTACCTCTTCATTTTCCCCAAAATGCCCCCCCCCCCCGAACGTTTGCCGCCCGGGCCTTTCTCCATAAATCGTATTATTAATATTTCATCTGGAAATAGTGGCCGTAAATTGCTGCATCTGCCAGCGAGCAGAGTAGTTCGAAGAACTACGAGGCAGCGCAAACGGATTCCATCTGTCCACTCGAACGCACGCTAAAACATTAGCCGCAATGATCGTGGCTGGAGGGATTTCGCCGGAGAATGAATGTAGCCGGGTTATCTGGCGGTAATAACGCGAAAAAGGGCACTTAAGGGTGCGGGGGAAAGTGGATGGGGATGAAATATCGACGTCCAACGCCGCCGCTTATGGGGCGGAATACATCACGTACTAATTCCCAAATAGGTGGCCACCCTCCTCCCTTTCGTCTTCGAGTAAGCTGTCTGCTTATTTTTACGACGTTAAGGAGCACGCGGGAGGAATGTTATGCAAAGCGCGCGGCGCATCGACGTGAATGGCCGCTAATTTATTCCGCGGTTCTTTTCACGGTGCACCACTCCCCGCCCCCTTATCGTGGCCGCTTAACATTTAAACGGGCTAATGGACTTTGAAAGACACTGCGTTATCGTGCGGCTTGCGTCGCGGCATTATGAAAATTCCACGGCATTTCTTGCCGCGACAAGTTCAAACGAACCTTATTTAACGCTAATGCGAGCCGGCGCATTCAATGGGAAGAGGGGCTGGGCAGATCCTTCTGTAGATCGCTGAGCTTTAATGTTCATCGGAGGGTCGCGCAAAAATGCGAGCGCGGACACATCGCGATGTATTAAAAAGCGTCTGCCCTCTGTTCCCAGAATCTTGCAGCGTAAAGCGCGACTCGGAATTACGGCTGGGACTGTTTGTCGAATTATTCGGTATTCGAATATTCGAATACTTCAGTTGCTCAATTATTTGGCGAATATAATTCGAATATCCAAGTATCCAAATACTATTCGAATATTTAAGTATTCGAATACTGTTCGAATATACATCAGTATTCGAATACAGTTGTATTCGAATAGTATGGTGTGAATTATAAATCAAGTTCTTTAGGTTCATTTTTTTTTAAAGCCTTTATTTAGTGTCAGTTGTGAGTTCGTTAGTTTGTTAGGGTGAAATCTTGTAAGTTAATTTTGACCCAAAATTGAGCTATGTATGTGTGCAAAGTTTCAAGTCGATCGGATATGTTGAAGTGGGTCAGTATTCGAATGAATAGTATTCAAATGAATAGTATTCGAATGAATAGTATTCGAATGAATAGTATTCGAATGAATAGTATTCGAATGAATAGTATTCGAATGAATAGTATTCGAATGAATAGTATTCGAATGAATAGTATTCGAATGAATAGTATTCGAATGAATAGTATTCGAATGAATAGTATTCGAATGAATAGTATTCGAATGAATAGTATTCGAATGAATAGTATTCGAATGAATAGTATTCGAATGAATAGTATTCGAATGAATAGTATTCGAATGAATAGTATTCGAATGAATAGTATTCGAATGAATAGTATTCGAATGAATAGTATTCGAATGAATAGTATTCGAATGAATAGTATTCGAATGAATAGTATTCGAATGAATAGTATTCGAATGAATAGTATTCGAATGAATAGTATTCGAATGAATAGTATTCGAATACTGAAATATTCGAATACTGAAATATTCGAATACTGAAATATTCGAATACTGAAATATTCGAATACTGAAATATTCGAATACTGAAATATTCGAATACTGAAATATTCGAATACTGAAATATTGGAATACTGGAATATTGGAATACTGAAATATTGGAATACTGAAATATTCGAATACTGAAATATTCGAATACTGAAATATTCGAATACTGAAATATTCGAATACTGAAATACTCGAATACTGAAATATTCGAATACTGGAATATTCGAAGACTGAAATATTCGAAGACTGAAATATTCGAATACTGAAATATTCGAATACTGAAATATTCGAATACTGAAATATTCGAATACTGAAATACTCGAATACTGAAATATTCGAATACTGGAATATTCGAAGACTGAAATATTCGAATACTGAAATATTCGAATGCTGAAATATTCGAATGGTATTCGAATACTTAAATATTCGAATAATAACATTCGAATCCTCAAATATTCGAAGTTTATTCGTAGCATTCGAATACTTGCATATATTTAAATTTTAAATTATTCGAATAGTCCCAGCCCTGCTCGGAATGGCGAGCCGTGGACAACATTTAACCGCTGGCAATCGGGGAATATCGCGGCCCGGTATCTGGGAGGAGTAACAATGGGGAATTGTTAAAAAATAATAATTGCCAACGGCTCGTTCTTTATTCGACGCAACCGTGGCGTGTACCGGCAGGAATTTCATCGAGCCGTGGCGCATTGAGGTTTCCCCATTAGGCCGAAAGTTTTAAAGGTTCCCGCTAAACCGGTAAGCGGGTGGTTCCTGCACAAGACCTGCGGGACTACTTGATTAAAATCCTGGGAAAGTGCTACCCGCCCGCTGGAATCTCTCGCCACTAGGCATTGTTTACGAAACAATGGATAGGTTCGGCGCCCGGCACGCCGTGGCCACCAGCGATTCACACCATCGTCTTACGGCCCACCGTCGCTCGCCGCGACGGCAACTTTCAGCCATTTCACGACCTATGTCCTCGCGATATCTCGTCGGGCGATAAGACTCCCCGGGTGGCGTGATAAATTTGTACAGCTGAGGAGGTGGATTTGCCCTGGTAACCGGTGTTGAATATAAATATCACGGATATCGATCAATTCGGTGCCCTCCATTTTCTTCGAGCCAAGTAGTGTGCCGTTCTGGTGGAGCGGAAATTCAGTGGGCAGATGCTAGGCTCGAAAATTATAATGACGATGACTGTAAGTTCGGAGATTTCGGACCTTGCACAAAAATGTCACCGTATCTACATTTTGCAATGGAAACTTTTTTCACGCATCAAAGTTTTAATATTTATCACCCTTAAAAAATTAAAACTAAATACATCCCTGTTATTGTTTGGTGGGTATATTGAAATGTCCAAACTGTTCGAATTTTTAGATTATGCAACACTTCATTTGCTATCCCTTTGTCCTTCTGGATTGCTGAATGGAATGCTCTTTCTAGAGGGAGTACTTGTGTAGGGTTACTTTCATTCTGACAAGGGACGATCCTGAACCCGAAAATTCAAAAAATTCTGAAACTTTGTGAATATGTAGGGGATTTCCTCCTGATAACAACAAATTTTTGTTTGCTGCTCAAATTCACTCTAACGGGGTGAAATTGACCCCTGAAGATTCGGCTATTTTTCGGTTTTATTTTGTAACACGCAATCTGTAAGAGATAGAAGAAAAGTTTCAAGACAAAAGTTACTTCTTTTAATTACATCTATCAAATCGTAAAAGTTCTATCAATTATGTAAACAATTAGAAAAAAGTTAAAAACGAAAATCTTAATAATATTTTCTAAAATTCGTTTCTTCGCGTGAAATCTGAGCTGGATGTTTAAATAATCATGAAACAGCATAATCCATATATTTTCCATACAATTTCAACTTTTGTTCCTCGACAATCGAAGAACTTTTAACAAAATAAAATCGAAAACTAGCCGAATCTTCAGGGGTTAATTTCACCCCCTGCGAGTGAATTTGAGCAGCAAACAAAAATTCCGTTATAATCAGGAGGAAATTCCCTACATATCCACAAAGTTTCAAAATTTTTTGAATTTTCGAGGTCGGGATCTTCCCTTGTGAGTTTAAATTTTGTTTGCGAAGATTTAAACTGTGCGGTGGAATTTAACTTTCAAGGATATAAGCCTCGTTTCATTGCCCTGTTCTGTCGCAGTTGTGTTTCATCCGCGTTATAAAGTATTGATTCCTTTGGAAGTTTCCAAAAGAATTAGTGTTCCACGTTTTGCCTCTGCCATTGAAGCAGGCCCTATAGAGCAGAGTTCCTAAGGCAGTTCCTTTATCACATGCCAATAGACGAATAATCGGGCGCTCAGTTAATCGAGCTTCTATTGTATAGTGAAATCGATAAAGCATCAGTCCGCCAGCTACGCTACGCTGCTACACGCTACCCTGTAATAATGTTAAAGCTGAGTGTTCGATGCAACTCGCAGCAATAAATACTGTCCTTCAAAGTACTCAAACACGATTGCATGAATTTTCCACACTATTCGCCATATTCTTGACTTCAGGCCGGAGTTCTGCAATAACTAATTAAAATATTCCTTAAATAACGGATCAAATAAAAGTTACTTATACTTTACATTATTTGCCGATTAAAAAATACCTTTTCTATTCAACGATAATTTCTTTAACTTTTATTATTAAAAATGTTGCCCATCTCTGCTTCAGGTTACCTACACAATTAATAAGGGAGAAAGTATTTAATAATCCTCCAAGAAATTGCGCAGAAAAATTGAGAGGTCTAAAAGTAGGATAATTACTAACCCCCTCATCGCTATTAAAAATCAAATCCACCCCTGTCGAATAAAGTGAGAGCAACAACTAGCTCCATTATTTCCACAATGTTCACGAACTCGCGTAATGAGGTGATCATTACGATCAGCCCCAAGTGTTTCTCCGTCGCATTCGAGAATAAAATACAACGGCAACACCAGCTGGAAAGCGAGGAGTCCAAGAATCGTCCGAAACATTTTACTCTCTCCTGACCGACGAACAACGAGCGTGATCCATTGAGCAGTATCATCTGACTCGAAGAATCCCAAGCTCTTACAGCGTGCCATTACCCCTGCGTTACCATTGAGGAATTGTAGCAACGTCCCTGGTGATACAATACCCTCTTACCTTTATCGAGACGAACGTTGATTCGGCTCTCCATCACTCCAGGCCCAATCACCCGGAACGGGTACACAGTACTCAAACTTATTACAACGCGCCTCCATTTCTACCAACCCCGCGAGGCCGAGGGGTGCTTCCTCGCCCAGGAATATGCGTGCTAGAGCCGCCGCACTCTTTTATTACACCGCGTCCTTATTGGAAACGCATAGAAACGATCATCCGGTTTTACGTCCCACCGTGCACTGTGCACTACCCGCGCCGGCGGCCATGCTGTTACCGCGGGGTAAATTGGGTTTTATTATATTCCACGGTGTTATATTTTCTTTTTACACCGTACCCATACCGCCGCGCTGCTTTTTTTCTTTCTACAATTGTTTCTCGCCCCCGGCTTCGTTGCCGGAGGTTTATTAAGACTTATCGACACGGGACCAGCGGAAGGGTGGTCTGCGTTTCGTTACTCTCGCAGGCTGGTTTCACGGTTCGGGTGCATAATTTATTACAACCGATGACCGGGCGCGGCTGCGAAATACGCCCGAAAGTTGCTGGAAAATGCGGGGCACACCGGAGTTTTGCAAGTTCGCGCAACTGCGCGGAAAATGATAAATCGTTTAACGTAATTTAATTAGACGGTGTTGCGCCCCGCGGAAATGGAAGCGGTTATTGTACGATGGAATAAATAATTACTTTTCTATGACAGATATTAATGAGCCTTGCGGGTATAGATATATATTCGGGGGGGGGCGCCGAATTCTGGCCGCCGCCGGGCATTGTTCGGGTTACTTTATGGAAATTCACCTGCCCGGCCGCTCAATTATAAAATGTTTGTAAGAAGTATCAGAATGAAATTAAGTTCGGGGTGGGATCTGTCTGCGCTGCTTCGCGCGTTGTCGGTTTCTCACATTTTCCTGGATGTTTATAAAGGACAGGTTTAATTAAACGACCCTTTTATGAGAAGGAGGCGAGCGTTTTGTTAGCAGCAGGGCCGGCAGGTTTAAGTCTAGGATTCGTAATACAGAAATGGCTGAGTTCGAGACGAGTTCCTCGGCCAGTTCCTTATGCAGTGCATATACTACCTACTGTTAATTTTGGAATAATAATATTTATAGAAGCCTAATATGTAGGGTTTATACAAAAACCGGTTTTCGAATTCCATTATTCCCAAAAAACCGGTTGAACCGGTTTTCGAATTTTCATAAAAAGATATAATTAAAATAGGAAATATATATCTGTACTTATTTTAAAAATTTTCAGTTTTCTTTTTAATATTTATGGAATTACAAAAATATAACAAAATAGAATGTACTCTATCTATACAAAACCAAATAAATAAAATAAATGAAAATCTGTAAAATCCGTACAACGTATAAATTATAAATCTTTATTTCATTTAGTATTTTTCTACTTTTAGTGTTTACTATTTTTCTTCCGAAAACATGAACTCAGGAAGATTAGTTTTACAGTAAACTGTTACCTACCTACTACAATATGCTTGTGTCCGAGGCGATTTCATGTCAAAATATTAACGTTTTTAATTGAATAATTTATTCATTTTTACATATTAATTCTAGCATATCAAACCGGTTTATTTGAAATTTAAACACCGATTTTCGAATTTTGCATATTTGTAAAAAAACCGGTTTTTAAAAACCGACAAACCCTACTAATATGCTTAGTTTGGAACAACCGACCTAAACCGTGTTACCGCGTTAATTTAGTTGCAATTTAGTCACAATTTGGTCACAATTTAGTCCCAATTTGGTCACAGTTAAAGTTTTGGTCGCCGAGGAAGTTGGACCTGAACGTATTTTAAAGTAACAGAAACGAACACTGAGAAGAGCTGAGCGCATTATCTGGAATTTTACATTGAAAAATTAGGTACCATAGAAGTAGATCGTTTAAATTAGTTTCTATCATAATTCTTTACTCGAGGAACTTAAATAGCCCCGCAAATTGTGTTACGTCCAAGTCTGCAAGGTTTCGCTGTAAGAAATATTGAAACAGTAGCGTTTCGTTCAATTAATAACAAAAGGAAACGAGCTTAAGGAGGTTCGATACCTCACTTGCGCGGCAGGCGGCGAGAGGAGTAAGCCTATGCTGTGCAGTGATACCAATCTTAACTAAAAAAAATTATGTAGACAAAAATGTTATTTACATGTCTATTGCTAATAAAATTATTACTACATATTTTGTTTTTGAATTCACTTAAGGGGTTAGGCCAGCTTGAACGGAGCAAAATTGCAGTCATTTTCGGCATTTTTTTAGGAAGATAATAAAATAAACAGAAAATTTAATATGAAGCCTGTTATTATACAACTCTCGCCGGAAAAAAATCGTATTTTTTTTCTTACAAAATGGCGGCGGTAGAGCCGTGATACGCAAGATCTTGTGGAGCGACGTTTTCCACGGTGTTCAATCTCACGGCTATACCGTTTGACTTAGAACAAAAAACCAAAAAGCTTTATTTTCTGCATGCCTAAAACTATGGAAGTACGTAGCGGTTTTGCGATATCTTGAATATGTTCTGTGCAATTGACACTTTTATAAAAAAAAAATGCCCTTTTTCTCCCCATGGTCACCATTTCGAGACAAATTAATGTTTCTGGATTTCCCTACGTACTTCCATAGTTTTAGGCATGCAGAAAATAAATCTTTTCGGTTTATTGTTCTAAGTCAAACGGTATAGCCGTGAGATTGAACACCGTGGAAAACGTCGCTCCACAAGATCTTGCGTATCACGGCTCTACCGCCGCCATTTTGTAAGAAAAAAAATACTATTTTTTGCCGGCGAGAGTTGTATAATAACAGGCTTCATATTAAATTTTCTGTTTATTTTATTATCTTCCTAAAAAAAATGCCGAAAATCACTGCAATTTTGCTCCGTCCAAGGTGGCCTAACCTCTTAACCCTTTCAATACGGCGAAAAATCAGTCCGAGTGCGCCCCATTTCCGGGATCAGTTATTTCTCCTCCAAGCGATTATTGGATAAAATAACTTTTATGCCTAAAAGGTTGAAGGTCTTGGAGACACATAAACGTCCCCATAACAGCGCACCATCAACAATTTAGAATCAGTTTGGAGGCCCAACTTGGCATTATTTTCTGTCCTAGATGTTTTTCAGTAACTGGGACATATGTTGTCCCAGCCGTAATATCAAAAATTTTCCAGACTGGGACAGCATATGTCCCGTCCGGTGCGAAAGGGTTAAACAAAAAGTACGTTTAACGCAACTAGAAACACAATATTTTCATTAAAAGTAGCGTAAAATATGTAATTGAAATGCGGCAACGTCGCTTTGCGTCCATCTTTCTTTCTCTTTCCACCTCACACTTGTGGCGTCCAATTGCGCGTCCGTACCGGTTCCTCACAAATTACTAAATACATGTTTACAGCTTGGTAGTGTTTTTACCAATTTTTACTGTCTGCTTTGTACAAGTATACGTCGTATACATCACTACCCGGCGTACAGCGTTGCCACGTTTCAAACGGTCCCCTCAGGCAGTTCCAAAAATACGAGAACAAGGCTGTCTATTTATTCAATTATCCAACAAACCGTCTTATCAAAGTCCGTTTTTTAGAATTACTCAGGAATATTTGAGCTTTTCAATGCAACATTTTTTATAAATTTCTTATCATTGTTAAGGAATCCGTGTAACATTTTATACAAATTTCAGCGCAACTTTTGATTTTAATTTTTCCAAAAACTGTGCCGTCAATCGACTCGAAATTTCGACACAATACTTTCTGCACCCTGAAGATTAGATTAAAATACTTTTCAATGATTTCTCATCGTTGTTGCATACAGCGGGCGGCTGTTCCAGCGGAAGATATCTCTCCCGCCATTCGCGAAATTACATCTGCACGTGACGGACGTTTCCAGAAGCATAAATAATTCGATTGCCCGTTCGAGTCTCTAACGTCACGATGCTTTATTTATGTTCCAGTGAACGTCGTGGATGGCGAAGTGCTGCATATTGTGAAGATAAGCCGGCTGCACATGGGTGCATATTTGTGCATCGCTTCGAACGATGTCCCTCCATCGGTTAGCCAACGTATATCGCTGCGTGTGCAATGTGAGTGCCTAAAAATACAGTTATTTGCCCTTTCACGGTATCCGAGTGCTGCGCAACTATGAGGACCCAAAAATATATCGAAATTTGGGCGCGTGTTCTCGTAATTACTATCGCCTCGAGGATCTCACAGGCTCCAGAAATAAACTCCCTCGTCACCTTGCTAGTCAATGATAAGAGAAGAAATCCTCCAAATTTCGCGTTGATTGATCTTTGCACCTGCTACCACTTGCAGTGCGGTTGAAAGAAGAAATAATATTATATGCATTTCGAGTGGAAAAAAAATAGGATAGAGGCTGTCTGTGGTAATTGAATAAAACCATGGGGAACCATGGAGATAGCAAGTGAAGAAGGGAAGATAGAGGGAGGAGAGTAATGGGGTGCATTCCAAGCGCAGCCCAATAAAGAGTGGTTGTTCGTCCAAGCACGATGCATTAGGTCGGGTTCCAACGTTTCATTTAGCCACCGATTTACGAGCGGCCACTTGGCCTAGATATGCTCGATGTACCTGGGTACGTTCATCCCGACCATCACGTCCAACCACCGGTTTCAGGGTGCGAAACGCGTTTCCGCTCCGTCCTTTCTGACACATTAGCCTCCGTTCTACCAGCACGCGTGCAGCTGCAAGTGTTAACGATTGTCCGCGAGAATTTGGATTGCACAATCTGCTAGCCTTCAGGATAATTCCAATTAATGGATTCTAGAGTGATTCGCGTTGGACTGTGTTTTTTCTTTTTTTTTTTTAATTTTACTGTACGTACATGGTTTTTCTAGGGAATATTAATTTGACTATTATCTATATTATCTCGATCCACGATTGAGATTCCACTGAACGAGATACAGATTTTTGTGGTTTGACTGTTGGATTGTTTGAAATTGGGAAGATTGGGGACCATACATTTTGCAGTATTCAGTGCCAAAAGCTTCAGAAGAATGCTCAATTGTTGTCGAGTTGTTCTGCTAGCGTTCCTCTGCGAATATACTGTAAATTAATACCGTAAATTAATGTTTTGTTTAATTCCAGACTTATGACAAACGGAACAATAACTCGTCTACCGTTATTGTTTCGGGCCCCATTGTTACATAATAATATTCGTTAATGAAGAATATAGTCCACTGTGCGGTGAGCGAAATACGCTTTCGGTGGAAAAAATATATTTTCTCAAAGGATTTAGCGAAGTCAGAAGTAATGTAAATACGAAAATTGAATTGCACCGCGATTAATTCAGTTAAAAGTTAGTCGTAATAAAACTCCCGAACTATTTTATTCGACTCTTATTGATAGATGGGATTAATTTGCAGGATTAAACTAAAGCATTAAGCAGAATTTATTATTAACAACATCCCGTTCATGATAAGTTTCATTTCATTACACTAAGCTATAATTCAACATCCCCTTTCACACAATTTCCACATTTATGTCCAACTGTAAAATTATTTTCTCGCGTGAAAGCTTCCTTTGGCGGATTAAATTATTTATCTCTACTAATCGAAAAAAAAAAACACTTTTATGCATTAACAACTCGTACTTAATTCGCATACCTGCACACCAATTTCATAATACTTGAAGAATCAATACTACCTTGCCGCAGCCAGTGGAATATGCCTGTCATGTGCAGACCAGGGATTCTTCGTAAAGAACGCAACTTTATAAAACGAAGCTGATGCGATGCGCACACCACAAAAAGAAAGCACTCGGAAGACTTTCTACGTTAAAATTTGTTTATACACAGTGAAAAGCACTGGAATCATCAGAACTAAAAATCTTTTAAACAACCTCTTTTCACTCAATTTACCGCGCGTTATGGGCTGTCCGGGTTTCGAAAACATTTTTTTTTTTCAACACCCCGCAGAGTGGACGAGGGGCGTTATCCGCCGCGATATCGTCTCAAGCGTACACAGCGGCAGTAAATCGTGATTTACGTTGGTACGTAAAAGACGGGACTATGACATGATATTGCGGCCCCCCGGAATATCTATATCGATCGCGTGAAAGCTCGGGTGCACGCCGCTGCTACACGTATAATAACTGGCAACTTCGAGAGGGGATGTTTTCGCCCTAAGAGAGTCTTGCATTCTCTAAGTCGGAGGCCGCCGGAGTTTCAAGTGTATGGAAACTTTATCGAGTCCGCGGAAGAACGAGGGGAAATTAAAGGATATAAAGGCGTGTCCATGGAGCGCCGTGAAGGGAGAGGAGTTGAATAAAAAGAGGACATCCTGGGGGGTAATTTTGGCTCCCGAGGTTATGCGAAAACAACCGTCCGTCTTTTGACTGGAACCTCTAATAGACGCTCGGCTGGGGGAGAAGAATTATTTAATTATTTTTTAGGGGGAAATGGGAACACATGGAATCTTGGTTATCTGGGCTAGTTGAATAAGGAAATTTTCTGATAATGAGGATAATAATTATTATTCATTGCACAGTGGTCATTACGAAAGTAACAAGAAGATAAAAAAGAAATATATATATAAGAAAACATAAAGGAGAAAAATAATAGAGATAGAAATTATGTAGTAGATTGTAAAAGTAGATGTAGATTTCATTAATTGGAGATTTAATTCTGGTAACTAGGTGTTTTATATTTTGGGCAAAATAGTATTGATATTTGTAGCAGTGGTGGAAGAAAGGTATGAAGAAAGAGTTTTCTTGAAAGTTTGTTGATATCTTTGTAACTGTTGAATGAGATTTTTTTATTGCCTGTTTTAAATAGTGTGGAATGACACGTTTTCGCCCGTTTAGCTAGTGTAGCATGAGCCTTTTTTTACGTTCGTGAAAGTATACGTGAATTCCGGATAAATAAATATTTAATACGTGGGGGTGCCTTTTGAAGATGTCCCCACGTTAAAAAAAATAATTTAGAATTTAGAAAAAAATAATTTAGAATTTTTTTAACGCGGGGAGATCTTCAAAAGGCACCCCCACGCCTCCAGAAGGGTATCCCCCTGGGCACCAGGGTAGTGTGGGATTTTTACCCACCAAAACCCCACGGCCACCATGAAACGTTTAATAATTTACATGTAAATATCTCTATTATTAAGGCCTATTGGCTTAAACGCTCGGACACCTATTTACTTATTTTCGACACAGATCCATCGTGCCAAGGCTTATCAAAATCGATGTCTGCCACACCCTGTCCTCCCCTTGTTAGATAAAGTAGATTGCTGATAATTGAAGAATTTCTTAAATTTCGTATTTAGAAATTCCATAGACGCTTCCGAACCTCTGCTGTCATATAATTCATTTTTCACTTTATAAAGTTAAAGTATCGAGACAGGAACGAATTAAAAGTTCTGCGAATAACACAGAAGCTGTCCAATTTCTACCATAAATACAGTTGAAGACGCTTTCTATTTAAAAGCTTCCGTTACTTTTTAACAAATAATGTTATAATATTTTTACATTGCGATCTTCAAGTGACTAGAGATCAAACACTCCGCTTTGACGTGTAGAATACTGTTTTCTACATTTAAATTAATATAAAAGTGCGAATCTCGAGCATTTTACCGACAGTTCTGAGTAAAAGCTACAAACCGCTGAATGGTGTAAGGTTCTTTTCAGTCGCCACGACCTTAATCTATTCAACACTTTCGCTTTATACTCCATCGACTTACAGGAATTAATTACGCGATTAGGGAAAGCGATCGTGCCGCGAAAACTGGCAAATAATGCTTTCTGAATGTTGTCGCGAACAATGTCTTCGGTTTCATGAACGTTCGTTTGAATACGTTGCTCCCGCGCTTAGGATGATTAATGTATCTTTTATATTCATGTGAGCAAAGCAACGTCTGCTTTTGCGTGAACTTCTAATTTCGTATCACTGACAATATGACGTGTGGATAAAATTTGATAAAATTGGATAAGCAAAAAAGGGGATATACCTAGTATATTGAATCAGAGTAGGGTATTAACTAAATAGGAAATTATTTAAACAACGGGTGAAATAAAAGTTACTTTAACTTAATTTAATTGTTTTACTCGTCAAACGTTTCAACTTCAGCGTCGAATAAATTTTGAAACGTTAGTTTCAATTTTATTCGACACATGACGAATAATTTTTTTAACTTTCATTCGTTATTCGATATTTTGTTTAAATAAAAATTTTGCCCATATCTGCATTGAATCACTTGATTACTATTATGGATACATAGGAAGTATAATTCCTCTGGTTAGTGTTGTTATTTCTAAAACCATTCTGTGGAGAAATATATTTCTGTCATATAATGTTACAGAATTTGACTTGCAATTCTGTGACACATTCTGCTAAAAAATCAAATACTTAGAAAATCAAAAAAGGGACCAAGCCATTTTAAGAACATATTTTATTAAGGGGGTTTTTCGAAGAAAAAATAATACAATTTTTATGTTGAAAAATACGATTTTATCGATTTCAAATATGAACAATATTTTTTATCTTTTTTTTAAGATTTCATCTCGAAAATCTGCTCGCGGCGCATCGTAGGGAATGGTTTCCTGCATCTCTCATTAAATTTCCATCCAAATCCTTGGAGCGGTTTTCGAGATTTTATGTTCACCATCAAACGGTGCACCGCGTACACGCCTTTACGTTTTTACTCACAACTTTTATGTACATAGAGATATTCAGACATTTCTTTTTTTTGTGTTAAAGCTCATAGAATAACGATTAAAACTAAAAAAAGCGTTGTCTCTATTGTTACTTATCACTTTACAATTTGCGCTTGAAGAAAGGCCTGTTTTGGGGCCATCGAGGGTGACCTACCCCCTTAAACCCAGCCTAGAATTAATCAAAATCAATCCTAACTTTAGAAGCTTTCAATCTGCTTAAATTACAATCTTCACACGTAACAATTCCAAATTAAAAACTAAATGTAAAAAATTGGCATTCTGAGATTATTTGGAACCCATATAATGTACCAAGTTAATGTTCATAATCCTAACAAAATCATTAAGTACCAATAACAATATGACAACAGAAATACCTACAGTAACTTGCTTAACCCGTACAAAAATAAAAATGACATAAGCTCGAGTTAAATATTCCTCCGAGCGAGTCCAACGGAATGGCACTTCCCGATTTTACTGAATCAGTGGGAATTCTTTGCGATTCTCGCAGGGGGGCACAAACATCCGCATGAAACGGTTCGTCGTGATAACAGAGCGGTGCTCGTTTCTCCGATAATGGAATGTTCGAATGACAGAGCGTAGGCGTAATGGAGCACTCGGATAATGGAGGTTCATCGTTAATCACGTCATGCTCGTCCTTTTTCTGTTGCAGTCCCCCCTATGCTTTCGATACCGAACCAGCTGGAGGGAGCGTATATTGGGCAAGATGTCACGTTAGAATGCCACACAGAAGCTTATCCCACCTCGATCAATTATTGGACGACCGAGCGCGGCGACATGATCGTCCCCGGTAATTTTAAGCTTCATAATATTAGGCTCGCTCGGTTATCGCAGATTTACTAAAATAACGGTTTCCTGAAATACACAGTGTTGGGCAAATGGGAGCTCAAAATTCGTATCTTCTCCGCATGGTTTATGTCACGGTGATGCCACTGATTTATTCTGAAAAATTCCCTGAGTTTTATAAATGCACATAGCCTATTGAAAATAGAGTCTTTTTTTATTTTAGTTGGGATAGTTAATAATATGAGCAACTTTTACTAAAACGTAGTCAATACCATTCTTATTTATATCTGTTAGTAATACTTCGTCAGTGGTTTTGCATTTGTGCCCGCATTTAATCACACATCGCGATACCCAATTTAACTTCAAATCGTGAGGGATGTTGTTTTATTTGCCTAGGCAATTACCATACAATTGCAGGTGAGAAATACGAGGCGGTGTGCTCCGACAACGGCTACAACAAGTACATGATGCTGAAGATTCGAAATGTTGGGCCGAAGGACTTCGGCTCGTACAAGTGTCTGGCGCAGAATTCCCTAGGTGGAACGGACGGTGTCATCAAATTGGACGGTGAGCTTTTTATTACACGATACCGTTTCGAATTACGAATCCGCGTGGAATGCTGCTCAACAGTTTTTCAGCGAAAGATTATGGGAAAGAGACGTCTTAAGGGGGACTGCGGCTTGTTGGGCCGAAAAGTAGGTAATTGTTTGTGAATTTTTTTTGCAAAAACGGTTCGACAAATTAATTTGGGGATTGGCAGGCTGTTTTATTGAATCTTGAACTATTGTTCTGAATTTTTGTGTGACAGTGAACAAGAAAACATGGCAGATACAGAGGGAGCGTTGAAAAATAATCGGGTGTACCTGGCGTTGACGAAAAGTACTTTAAAGGTCTACGCACACATATCCGTTCCGGCGCAGTTCCGGCGTGCCAGTGGTAAGAAGAAGAGACCCTCTACGCCCCTCTACCCCTCTTCTTCTTACCACTGGCACGCCGGAACTGCGCCGGAACGGAACTGACACGGAACGGATATGTGTGCGTAGACCTTTAGGGTTATCCGAAACACGGAAAGGAAAAGAGATCCCCATAAAAAAACTTCAAAAAAAGTAAAAAAATACGCCAAGTACATGAAACAAATAAATCACAAAAAAAAATAGAAGAAAATATACAATATAAAAAAAGATGTGAAATCAAAATGTGCTGCAAGTACATAAAGGTGCTTTCCAACTGCGCTTAAGATGACACAACTACATATACACAGATAAAATGCTGTGTTCATACATTCCATTACTCATATCGCGGTCATTTTAATAATTTGTGCAGATAAAATGTAACATCTAGACATTTGCCTAGATGTCCGCGGCCTGGAAGTCAAATACTTGGCGTGGCCAGGCAAGGTCAATCTGTCGATGAATATGAATTGTTTAAAAATGCAAAATAATGAAAGTGTACTCATATTTTTAGAGTTTTAAATTGACAAATTACACAGGACCACAAAATTTTTTTTTCTAACTGACACAAACGCGACCACCTGTCCTTTACGTATTTTGGGTCGCTGAATCCGAATCCGTTGCCCGTTTAAGCTTATCACGTCTAGTTTTTTTGTAAATTGCAAAAAACCGTTGTAAACCCGTAAAATGCCATATAAACACAACATATCCTATTTCCACAATACTTATAACGTCAAACTCCCTAATCTACTAACCCCAAGACCACAAAACATCTAATCCTATATTTCGTTAAACCTCTAAACCCAAAAACCGAATTTACACATACCCCCACAACCCACTACGAGGCGCTCGTATCTCAAACGCGGAAATAAATATTTTCAAATTTGCTCAATTTTCAAACGTGAAGAAAGATGAAACAAAGACATTTCAAAGTTTGAACTTTCTACTTTTCGATGCTTTAATCGGTATCCAGGGGGTAAAATCCGCCCTTAAAGAGAAGTGTGCCAAACTGCAAAAATTTCGTCATGTGTGTCAAGTGCTACGGAGTGCAGACAATATTTTTTGCAGTTTCTATGTACTCTGTCGGAAAGTCTAGTCCTTTGTCTTTAAAATAGGCCGAACCTCATCGAAAAAGGGTGGTTTTTAAGAAAGATACAGCCATTTAAAGAAAACCTGCTAAAATCATAGGACGTCTTTAGGGCGGATCATCCGATCAACCAAAAAGTTACAAGAAGTTATCTTCTTTTTCCTATGTAAAAATACTTCAATACCTTGAATTCTACTTGCAAAAAAGTTGTTTTCCCAAATAGAAGTTTGTTCGTTTTGTTCCTACAGGTCCCGCGTGAATTTTTCGTTTCCAGAAGTGGACCTAAAATGGTCTATGTAAAAGCAAAGGCCTTATGCTTTAAAATGCGGCTGGAAAGAATATTGTCTGCACTCCGTAGCACTTGACACACATGACGAAATTTTTGCAGTTTGGCACACTTCTCTTTAAGGGCGGATTTTACCCCCCGGATACCGATTAAAGCATCGAAAAGTAGAAAGTTCAAACTTTGAAATGTCTTTGTTTCATCTTTCTTCACGTTTGAAAATTGAGCAAATTTGAAAATATTTATTTCCGCGTTTGAGATACGAACGCCTCGTAGTGGGTTGTGGGGGTATATGTAAATTCGGTTTTTGGGTTTAGAGGTTTAACGAAATATAGGATTAGATGTTTTGTGGTCTTGGGGATAGTAGATTAGGGAGTTTGACGTTATAAGTATTGTGGAAATAGGAATGTTGTGTTTATATGGCATTTTACGGGTTTACAACGGTTTTTTGCAATTTACAAAAAAACTAGACGTGATAGGCTTAAACGGGCAACGGATTCGGATTCAGCGACCCAAAATACGTAAAGGACAGGTGGTCGCGTTTGTGTCAGTTAGAAAAAAAAATTTTGTGGTCCTGTGTTATCTGAAAGCTTGTGAGAGGAAAGGTATCGGTGTCGATGAATGATCTTGGAATTATTTTAAAACGCGATATAATGAAAATGTACTCATATTGTCAGAGTTTTAAATTGACAAATTATCTGAAAGCCTGCGAAAGGGATGGTATGGGTATTGATGATCTGAGAATACCTTTCCTGTACTTGGCGTCGAGACGCTACCGCGTCTCTAGATTCTTAATCTATATGAACGTGGCTATGGGTGGTAGTAGATTTATTGCCGTATCAGTTACCGTTCCCGTTTTGTTTAAAGAAGTTTTGCCGATTTTGAGGCAAACCTAACCCAATCCTAACCCAAACCTTTCTCAGACTCAAATCAGGGCGCTTCGTCTTCTTCAAACGGCTGCCATTTTAACATTTGTTCATTTTTCTTAACGTATCTACTACCACCCATAGCGTCATTCATATAGATTAAGAATCTCTCTTCCTTTTTGTGTTTCGGATAACCCTTGCAATACTTTTCGTCAACGCCAGTTCCACCCGATTTTTTTTCAACCCTCTCTCTGTATCTGCCATGTTTTCATCTTCACTGTCACACAAAAATTCAGAACAATAGTTCCAGATACAATAAAACAGCCTGCCAAACCGCAAATTAATATGTCGAACCGTTTTTGTACAAAAAATTCACAAAGAATTACCTACTTTTCGACCCAACAAGGCGCAAACGCCCCTCAATTGCACGGAAAATAAATTCCGTTTTTTTATATTTTAATTGGTACACCCAAATCTACGGAACTACTAAAGCGGTCGACAATTTTCTTTCTTTTTGTCACATTAGTAGTTTAGACAGTTCAACAGAAATATTTAAAGAGAACTTCTACACATAGAATTTATTTAAAGACAGTTGCCCTTGCAAAGTATCCTTTCCATGAATTTTAGAGTAGCTATTTTACGTTGCCTTCTTTCGCTGATAAATACTTCCTTCATTCTGACTTTATTTTTTAGTCCCCACTGAACAATTTCACTTGTTCAATTGACTTATTTAACTTATCAGAACTGTCAGTGCTGGATTATGGAACTAACAATAGTATACAATTAATAAATTTGAATGCACATGTCCAGTGGCATGATCGTCTGATTCAGTAATTCCCGCGATGACGAGTCCATTTTCGGATAATTTAATATTGCTATCGACGAAGCACAGTAATCAAATTGCAGAAATGCGAGATTCCATGCCCTTTCTCTTCGCGCGGTATCGAAGCGCAGCTGAATGTTGCACACTTAGCGTCGATGTGTTCCACAAAATGTAAACGTTGCGCGCATGGCCAAGCCGGTGAAAGTAGAGAGATTAAAAGTGTACAGGAAAGTTGTGACATTGGGAATAATTGGAGTGAGCGCGTCTGTATTTGCGCTCTAATGACAACGTAATTGATTCCCGATGGACTTTTACGCGGAGACTCTTAACAGTCGATAGGCATCGATCGACGGTCGGGCTGGAGCTGCCTCGCCGGCTCAGCGTTGTTCGTAATTGGCGATTAAATTTACGAAGGATATATGTATCCCCGGAGAGCACACCTTTCCACCTCCCTGGACGAATAAATTGGCTGAAATTAAAAGTTTAATAAGATGTATCGCTCGGCCGATCGCTGCGGGACGAGTGAAGTTCAGCCTTGAATTCCTCGAGTTCACCGATATATTTCGTGGAACACCGTTGTGCATTGAGACGCAATACATTTTCTTGTACGGTTGCGTTCGGAAACTTCTCCAATTTACGGCCTAAGATCCACGTGATTCCAACTTTGGGTATTACAAATTTCTACCGACACATGTCGCGGCTTAAAGAATTCAATTAATATTAACTGTTCCATTGTACTGGAAATACAGATTTCATGCTCCATTGGAACTCACGAAATATAAGTTCCTCCCCATACAGCGCACTTCGTGGCGGCGACGTTGCAGGATGGTTGCAGTAACCTTGCAGTGTTGTATGGTTGCAGCGCAATGTCGATGTAACGTTGCTGCGACGTTGCCGTGCAACATTGCACGGGGCGGACATAGAATTATTGCTGCACAGTTGCATCAATGTTGCGTTGCAATATTGCAGTGCAACGATCCTGCAACTTCGCTGCAACGTTGCGGCAACGTTTGGCAACGATTCCACAATGTTGCTGCAACGTTGTGCCACTATTGCGGCAACGTTCCTGCAATGTTGCGGCAACGTTCCTGCAATGTTGCCGCAACGTTGCTGCAACTGCCATTTATAGTAAACCTAAAATATTTCCGTTCTTTTTAATGATACGAGAAAATGTCTAAAGAAAAAAATGTTTGCTTCAGAGAGACAATTATTCTGACGCAGACGATTTTGTACTGAAGGTTATATTTCCCGAAATTTCAAGATCATCGATGGTTTTTTTTTAATGGGATGACGTTGCAGGAGGCGGACATAGAATTATTGCTGCACCCTTGCTGCAACGTTGCGTGAAACATTGCACTCTTGCACTGCACCCATCCTGAAACTTTGCCGCAACGAGAGTGTGCTGTATGGGTCGAGGCGATAAATGCTCCTTTCTCACATAAGTAATTTATTGTTTCACGAAGCAATAATAGTTACCAGATAAATTCAAATAGATAGATTTCTTCGCTACCCTCTTTCTCCCTTAAGGGTGTTCATGGGTATTTCGGGGTCAAAAAATCGATTTTTTACCATTGTTTATTATAGCCTCGAGCCTTAGAAGTATTTTAAAAACGATTTCATTGAAAAAATCGAAAAATTGCGAGAGTTACAGAGTAAAAAGTAACGGGCGAGCTGATGCAGACAAATGTTTCTCAAGACGGTGAACATCGTAACTCGAGAACGGATCGATATTTTTTGTTGAAATTTGAACTGGACCTACAAAACACTTTTCTCCACGATGTGGAGCTCGGTCACTAAGATCGCATAGCTTTAACAACATTTAAGACAACATTTATCATAGAATTACTTCCGTAAAATCCTTCAAAGTTGATATATGTTGTATAACTCCGTGAATTTTTATTAAAACTTTTCGACCGAGTTCCACATTGTAGATTTTGAGCTGAAGGTTACTCATGTACAGCGATTTTGCTTTTAGATGAGTCGGTCAATCGGAATCGCGTTC
Organism: Andrena fulva; assembly: GCA_946251845.1. Taxonomy (NCBI): domain Eukaryota; kingdom Metazoa; phylum Arthropoda; class Insecta; order Hymenoptera; family Andrenidae; genus Andrena; species Andrena fulva. Next base: position 48,691,308 of record OX276329.1, on the reverse strand, counting down.
ACCACATGGAGGCTCGCATTACGCAAGCACTAATTTTCACATCTCGTATATTAATTAATTTTTAATATTTTGTAAACATTCTTATTTGAGAATACGTCTTATATCCCTAAGAAATAATTGTTAAAAGAGCAAATGGTTTAAGTTATCACTTGCTCTACAATCTAGCACAGAAGCAACCATTGATTTTAGCTGTCTAATACCCATGTACCCCCTTCAGAGGTTTAACCTAGTCAGGAGGCCGAAAAGAGACGAATGTTTGTGATTTTTTTTCGAAAAAGCGCAAGCATATACACATTTTTACGGAACTTTTTGCACTTAAAAGAGCAACATTTAAAGAACATGTGGTAATATTTTTGTAGAAAAATATTTACGTTTATAATAAAAATACCAAAGAATCCTTTTTAAAAACGGTGAGCAAGAAATTTCAAAAACCACTGTGCCAATCAATCTGAAATTTTTTGAACAGCCAGAATCGTGTGTACCACGAGGCAACTTTTTTTGCACACGCTTTACGAGATGACCCAAATCTCCAATAATTATTATTATACACAGCTGAAAATATTTTTGCAACTAAGTGAAATGTTAATAAATACGTGTGGATAAAACTGCGTAGTTTTTCTATGCATCGCCTCTAAACAAAGTCAATTTAAGCCATCGATACTTAAATTCTTCCAACTTCCGAAGTCTCGGCACCTCACTCCGAACAACCGCACTCGACATTACACTATCCAGTACACAGACCGCAAGAAACTAACGAACCCATAATTTCTGTTCTTCTCTAACAGAGATTCCAGCTCCATCGACGACGTCCACCACTCCATCGCCCTACCACGTGACATCATTGATGAAGAAGAACGGTAACTGAACCTTCATTCCTCCGCCGTAGGTATTCCCCCCGGTTTCCACGGCGCGGATCTGCATCTCGATCCCGTCTCAAGTGCGACCAGCGCAGTCGAAGCGAATTAAGTATCGCCGGGAATCCCGGCAACGGGCGCGGAATTAGGTGGAATACCTGCCATCAGTTTAGCAAGCGAGAACCCGCGCACAGCCTCCGCAGCCGTGCCACCCCCCGAGCCCCCCATTCTCTTTCTCTTTCTCCCGCTGTGACGGAAAGGTCGATCCACCCCCCCCCCCCCGCCGTCCCTCCTAGCCATGACGCCCCGTCGCCGTTGCGCACCATGTAAAACCGCCTTTGTGTGATGCATTTTAGGTAGGAACGGTAACAAGAAATCACGTCAACGACCTATCGACTACGAGGTCGAGGAATGGCGAGATCCAGGTCAGTAAATATCTATTTTAACCGTGCCACCCTGCCCCTACCATCCCGAGCGTGTGCCACGGCCATTTCCCACGGCGATACACCGGCTGGCTGCCTCTTATAGCCGCCGGTTCGTTCGAGTAATTAGCATAATTAAAACCTCGTCAACGGGGCGCATTCGGGCCGTAGAGATTCGCCGGGCGAATCCACTAAATTGCCAATGCTCGGTGATCCCCTTTATCCGCGAACGAATCACTTCGCGTTACTTGGTCCCCTTTAACCGGCCCAAATGGATTTCGGAATCACGCGCCGCGCGACGACAGTGATTTCCCTGATAGCCCCCCGTTTATGCGCCGTCCGGGCGCTTCGCGATTACGATCGCTTATTCTTTTCGTTTTAACGGCCACGTTTTCAGGGTTGATCCCCGATTCGCAGCTGTTGCGCTGGGACCCACTCGCGATAGTGTCGGCGGGATTTTAGGACGAGGGTTCATCGGTTGCGATTGGTCTTTCGTTTGGAATTCGTGTGCGTGGATGGGGTGTGTTTTTTTTTTTTGAACGGTGGAAGAATTTGGGGTTGATGTGGGGGATTATTTTATATATGAGCCGTTGTTTTTGAAAGTGGCATAAGTCCATTTATTGATTCATTGAGATGCTTAAGGGTTTGCGTTTGAATCGAGTTAAAAATATTCGCATACGTTAATCTATTCGGGTAATGTTTTTAGAACTATAATCTTGTTAAATTTTATTGTGGAATAATAACCAATAAAAATGTTAAAGAAAATAAACGATTTTTACGCTTTCAATAATAACATAAGGTAGTTGACCCAATGCTCGATAACTTATTGACGAACGCGGATTCTTTTCGGTAAATTATGCTCAAAACTGAAAGAAAAGAAAAAAAAATTGTTTCTAATAGTCGATTTATGTATCCATTTAATAAGTAAAATTTGCAATAACACGTTTAGAGCTTTATTTCTCCTTAAAAATTAAATTTGAAAAGAAATATCGAAGGGCCTAATGACCGATAACCATTTTGACGCCGGGAGCAGTTGTCGATACCTCCATGCACGGAGTGGTCGATAATTGAAACACTAAAAAAGGAAGGTTATGTGTAATAAGTAAGAGTTAACCCAGTCACCGATAGGTGGTTAGTCGTCAAAATTTGAATTAATATTGAGATTTTACTTATGTTTCTAAGTACATAAAAGTATCATGAATTTCGAAATGATTTATAAATTACATTTATAAGCAAAAAAATGACGAGTCCTTGATGAATAATGATGTGAAAAATGTTGTGTACTTAATGAATAATGATGAATAACTGAAGTTCAGCTGAAATATGTTTACTACCGTGAACATCAAGGAAAATTGAAAATATAAAATTTTATAGTTTAGATCATTATAGAATGATAGCCATATGTTCGTTGTGAGTGAAGGGGTAGAGAAGATGTTCAAGGTCAACTTAAGTTTCTTTAATATAATTTTTTTACAGTGACATTTTTTTAAAACAATGATTTCTGTTACAAACTACCTAATTCGTTTTTATTTTCTGTCGTTTTTTTGTAACAGAATTTCGCTGTTCCTATGGAATTTCCCTTTTTAACATCTTCCACGGCTTTCTCCACATCACTGACTGTGTATGCTTTATTATACTGAAAATAACAAATAATTTATTATAAATGAATGTTTATATCAGTTTATTGCTTATCTCGGTTCATGAAAATAATGTTTTTATACTTATCTGTTAATTATCGGAAATAGGGTTATGTATATGAAATGAGAATGGTATTTCCGATAATAGAATTAAACGGGTTATTAGTTTCAAAATAATTAATATCTTACCTTTTTCTTGTTGTTCATTCTCTTCCTAAGCTCCAAGAACCTTCCTTCACACTCAAAATAATTTACTTTTCGTCACGCGTGTCTAAAACGATAAGTCAGTTTTGTAGACAATATGGCTAACGATATTCGAGATATACAGAGAATCTGAATGAGCTACTTTTCTTAATTTTTTTGTTTATAAATGTAATTTATGAATCACTTTAAAATTCATGATAATATTGTAAATAAAGACTTAAATATTAATTTGCAATTTTATTTTTTACACAATATTGTTCAAAAACCTTATAAAATCTCAATATTAATTCAAATTATCGACGACTAGGTACCTATCGGTGACTGGGTCAACTACCTTATTATGAAAAATGTAACCAACAACAATTTTAAATTTATATTTTAATTTTATTGAAGTTGGCTTTTGTGAAATGTATTTTTTAATGTAAAAAATAATAATTAAAACGAAGACATACATGTCTTCATCACTTACAAGTAAACGAATAATCGAGTTTATTAAGAAATAATTTCAGTTATATTATAATGAATTTATAAATAAACTAGTATGAAAAGTAAATTGCATCGTCAGGATAACTAATAATGACAAACTTATTTATATTTCAATCTTATTTCTCCTTTACACTTAGCATAGTGAAGTATTTTTTCCAAAAAATGGACTTATACCACTTTCGAAAAAAACATTACGGCGATGACATTTTACAGTTCAACTTTTTTTTATTAATTTATGAGGATATTATACACCATTGACTCTGTGATTATAAATATAAAAAGAGGATATCTATATCTGACTAAAATTAACATTAAACTCATTTTTCTAAAAAATGGACTTATACCACTTTCAAAAACGACGGCTCATATGCTTGGGTGGCAGAGGTTGGTGGTATAATTCGTTAGATCTGCTTTTCTTCGCAGGGTAATTGTGGAATGATGTATATAGAATTTAATTAATTTTCTTTGGGGTGGAATGCGTCCGATTATTCTGAGCTGTTGATTGTTTATTGGGTTTCTGCTTAAAGTAGTCACGTCTCTGAGGGGTAATCTTCTCAGCTTCGTTCGTGTTAAAATTGCTTCTGGGGAAATGTACACTGTAAGATATAAGGAAATGTCACTTTTCTTTCTATACAGGTATATTCCTGTACGCTTACCGTACTTCGCGATGTTTTCTGCTTTTCCTGCTAATATGCGAAGCTCTTAAGGGAGCATGCCTACCTGCGAGGTCTGAAAACACGTGTATTTTCGAGATTTTTTTTTTTTAAAAACTTGAAGACTTTTTTAAATAAACGGTCGTGTATTCGAAAGTATATATTTCAAAGTTCTCGTAGTTTTTTTGCAATGCAGTATATAAATATATAAATAAATTATATGCGTTCATCCAAAAATTCGACCAAATTTAGTTACTATATTAGATTTTCTAGTGCTTAATCGTTCATTTCCCGAAAAATTAATTTGCTACAAAATGACTGTAAAATAAAAACTACGCAACGAAATTAAAAAAACCACGGTTCGGCACTAGATAATCTAATATACTAACTAAATATTGTCGAATTTTTTATTCAGTGTGACTAATTCACTTCCCAACTGATTTTATCTTTAACGACTTCAAAGTGACAAGTTAAGAATTTACGGGCATTTTGTATACATATACACTCTTTCGTTATTCCTTTCGATAGAAACGTCAAATAATCAGGATCCCGTTGTGTTAAGTTTAAACGAAATGTTGGAATAAGAAATACAGTGTACAGAGTAGAAAATAGTAAGTTATTCCAGCAAACTGGCAGCTACTTCGAAATCTTTTTATAGTGCAAAGCAAAGCTCTCTTCAGTCTCGAGCGTTTCACTCGTAAAAAGCTTTGCCTTTGCTACGTGTCGTCGCCCGTTTGCTCTATTTAAGAATTTCCCTTTTTTTCATATCCTCAGTTCGCTGCAACTTTTCTTTGCCACTCGAAGCTGTGTTCAGTGGCTGCCTTTTCTATTTTCCCAGTACCTAAACCACAGTTGGAATCGAAGTTAATTTTCCTGTCATTACTATCGAAAGTTTCTAATGCAAATTGAAACGCGTGCTAATAGCAGTATACAATACCGCTCGATTTTAGCTGAAAATTTCTGAGTTCCATCTTTCCTTTACATTTCAAAAAATGTCGAAGTAACAATGAACGTTAATTAATGCCAATTTATAACATCGAACGAGTGACGTTAATAGACTTCTAAAAATTCTGAGTTCATACTGTAATATCGAAGTTATCTAGTGCAATCTGTGAACAGTAACATTTTGAACAACAAAGGTCAAAGAAGTAATTGGTCTGGACTTCCAATCTTTGTCTGACGGTAGAACCCTATGAAGACAGAAACTCATTTAAGTTGCATAGAGACGTCAGTGTGGATGTCAATTCGCAGTCTACGTTAAAGTTACACAGGGTAGACGTACGAGGCCACCATCTACTTATTCATTTGAACTCGTCAGAGTTCAGACCAATCGGGGAACAATGATTCAGTGTGTTGAATTAAAAATCCACCATTAACCTGAAATTGCTCCAGCAATCATTTTCAGGCACGTCAGTTGGAAAGCCATCTAATTGTAAAAATATAGATAGTGGTTGACAGTACTATAGGCTTCTTCTACAGCTCTGAGAAATTATTTCTTCTTCGGTCTCAAAGTACCCTTTTATTTTAGTACGTCCACGGACAATAAAAGAAACTCGAAGTAACATTTCTGTTATACCATTTCGTCGATCATGGATTTCATTCGATTTTGAACCAGTCCCATCGAAAAACTACTTCTCCTAAATCAATCGCAAAAAATCATCCCATCGTTTGCAAGGAAATTTAAAAAGCTGTTTTGAAAGCACAGAACTTGTAGATAAAATATCTGCACTCGATTCGATTTTAATCTTGCACAGTCTGCTATTAGGAATATTTTTTATTTAACGTTTATTCGCCACCAGGGTGTCAGAATTTAATATTCAAGATGTAATCGCACACGTGTGAAGTCAATTCGAATTTCCTTGCGTGGCGATTTAAGGGAGGAATTTCTTATGATATGTAGATGACTCAAAATGAAGGCCGATTTTTGGAATTTGTTGCAAAGAACTTATTTATTCTAACTTGTTGAAAATGTGAGTTCTTTGAAAAAGACTTCCGAAAATCAGGCTTTGTTTTAGTCATCTATACGAAGTTACCCCCTTAATGGAAAGAAACGCTCAAACATCCCTAGCCTTCATTTTTATTCAAATCGTTGATACCAGGAGAATGGAAACCCTGTTTAATTTTAATGGCTGTTCAATGAATTCCCGTTGATTAAGTTGAAAGGCGAGCCGCGTAAAGGAAGTTCCATTTAGAATGGAGTTTTCTAGACTGTGGACGGATATCGCCGTGGTCTTATTTCTTCGCTGTTAACGGCCTGATTTCAGCCGGTCCCTTTTAAAGTATCGCGTGGCTTATGAATATTGAACGTTGTAATATCTTATGAATACGCATGAGAAGAACAATCCAACGAGTTTAACTACCGTTAAATTTCGAATATCGATTGAAAGTCTAAACACTTCGCGACGAAATAACCCGTCAATGTAGAGTTGCGCGTGAACGACGCGAAAAAGAATTCTCGTCGACCCTTATGAGCAGTAATCCGATAGAAAACTATTCAATATCAATGGAGGACCTAATTCGAAGACTTAACTGGCAGCATTTCAATGGGAGTCAAATTTCAAACACCACATGTCGCGATTTTCATAACACAAGAATTAAGAGTCGACACAAGAGTCGCGTTGTTTCGGAATTTTTTTACAGAGAACCCATAAATTTGATTATCATTCAGTTTATTGCTACATGCTTATTGATATTTGAACTATCTTTACGAATTTTATCAATAGAAAAAAATGAAAATCAAACGCAGTTGACTGCTTTAAAGTAATGGTGAAAAAAAAAACACTGCGACCATGATTAAGCTCGTTCCAGTGATCTGAAACAAAAAATGTAAAGAGATTCTTTATTTGTATGCCTTTGGCTATCGTCCCTACCAGAATTACGATAAAATATTTTGTTATTAAATTTTCACAGACCTTTAAAGTTGAAAAAATGTGCGAGAATCGAAACTTCATTTTCAAACCGCCGCCATTTGCTTAATTTTTAATATTTTTATATCATTCTGGTAGGGACGATAGCCAAAGGCATTCAAATAAAGAATCTCTTTACATTTTTTGTTTCGAATCACTAGAACCAGCCTGATCATGGTCGCAGTGACCCCATTGTTTTTTTTTCACCATTACCTTAAAGCAGTCAACTGCTTTTGATTTTAATTTTTTTCTATTGACAAAATTTGTAAAGATAGTTCAAATATCAATGAGCATGTAGCAATAAACTAATTAATAATAAAATTGATGGGTTCTTTGTAAAAAAATTCCGGAATAAGAATACCCCCTTAAGATTCTACTTTATGCACCGCAAACGACTTCACAAATGTGTAAGTCTAGAATCTTGAATAAAATGAATAAAATTATAGGGAAATGTGTGTACATATCCTGGCGAACCTCCCTTCAATGCAGATTTTTCACTTATGAGATTCATAAAAAGTTGCATGCAGCACGTAAATTGTATTTACACAGTTTGCCTGACCATGCATTGACCTACATCACTTATATTACACTTACAAGGGAACACCACAAACCCGGACTCACCGATTGGAACGCAACTTTGTGGGTTTTTAGAGTGACTCAAAACAAGAACAACGGTGTGTTTCATTTGGGCTCTATCGCCCTTTAAGGGGGTGAAAACTAACCTCAAAGTCAAATTGGCACTTCCACTATTTCGCGTATAACTCTCAAAGTACAACAGACAGAAAAAAATATTTCAAACAAAAGTTTAATGGTACAATATGCGCTGAAAACTTGCGTTAACTAAATTTTGAAAAGTGTTTAAAAAGAAAAATATCTGATGAAAAAACTTTTTCAAATATTTTACAACCCTTGAAATACTTATATATGGGGCTAATTGGATCACGTCATTTGGGCCGAATCTGATCACTCTTTTTCTTCATTTGAGTATTTTTATGATTACAAATATGATAATTGTTTATATACAGATGGTTCATACGTATATAAAAAAGAGCAATCAGGGATCAAGGTGTCAAAAAAAAAAATAAAACAAGTTGTGGTAAAAATTAAATCTAAAGAAATGACGAAAGAAATAAATAAATTCATGGTTTTAAGAAGATAGTATTGTATTTACTATGGTGAAAAATTAATTCGTCCACTTTCAGAAGATTATCTGACAAGGGAACATCCCGAAGCCGAAAATTAAAAAAATTCTGAAACTTTGTGGATATGTAAGGGATTTCCTTCTGATTACAACACAATTTTTTTTTGCTGCCCAAAATCACTCTAAGGGGGTGTAATTGACCCCTGAAGATGCGGTTATTTTCCGATTTTGTATTATAATTCGGGAACTATAAAATAATTTTTCACCAAATGATAGATCTAATTAAAAGAAGTAACTTTTGTCTCGAAACTTTTTTTCTATCTCTTACAGTTCGCGAGTTATAACAGAAATTCGAAAAATAGCCGAATCTTCAGGGGTTAATTTCACCCCCTTCGAGTGATTTTGGGCAGCAAAAAAAAATTGCGTTGTAATCAGAAGGAAATCCCCTACATATCCACAAAGTTTCAGAATTTTTTTAATTTTCGGCTTCGGGATGTTCCCTTGTGAGAAGAATGGTGCCACGAGAATCGTGCTGATAGAGGCGGCAAAAAACGGCAATATCCTTCCGATCTGTGTTCTAAGTAGTCTCACTTGACTTCACTGTCATTAAATTAGATTTCTTTAAGTTGATTCCAAAGGTTTTGCTATAAAAATTTCAGTCTCTTCAGAGATTTCTGGATTATCCGATTCGCCTCAAAATATTTCTCAATTTTTGGTTTTTTATCTCCAGAAGACACATTTTTAAGTTTCTATTATATTTCTTATTATTAAAATGTTGCAGCCAAAGGAAGAAACTGGCCTCGAATATATAATAAAAAAACTAGTTTCTTAATGTTTGACTATCATTTTTTCACCATCAAACACAAAGTGACCCGATTCGCCCCGATCTACCCTATAACTCTTAATCCATTCATCGTTTTAAAATTGCTTCACAGTACAAGTGCCCGAAACCAACAAACACTTGACGAACACGAAGAAACCCGCCATTCCGTTCAAGTTTCTCAAATCATAACACCATCCGCGCCGCTGCACAGTGTTACGCGTGTATGGGCGTTCGGGACTAAACTCATAACTTCTGAACTAATCAGTTTTCGTCCTAAGTACCCTAATACTTTTTTAAAGAGAATATAAAAATGCATCGATTGGTGTATAAAAAAATATACAGTTCCATTAAAAAAATTAAGCCGATCTTGATTTTTCAGTGAATAAAAAGTTTTTTTATTAATATTTACTTTTGCAATTGGTTGTCAACTGAATACTGACTAACTTTTGTTCGAAACATTTTTTTATCAAATTATTTTTAACACGTGTATCGCGTTTGACTGCTATTTTAAAACTGAAGACAGCATCCAGGATGGAAAAGTCATGGTAGATATCGTATAAACAATTGGAAAAAGCATATCGGATGTGTAGATTCACATAAGGGTCTTATGCACGAGGAGACCTAGAGACTACGCTAAGGGCCGGGGCGGTGAACGTGTTAATAATGATTTTGGCTATTTTTTCTGTTTCGTGCAAATTCGTGCAGTTGAAATTGACGTTAATATAAAGTTTAATGATCCCTAAATTTAATATACAAAAAATCAGGGAGGTATTTTTTTTTTTAAACTCCCATCGAAGTTGATAAACATTTAACATAAAGAATTAGTACAAATTGTTAGTATTGTAAAAAACTGACTCGGCAGTTTTGAAGGTATGACAGTATTAAACACAACTTATAAAAAGCAAATGAAAAGCATAAACATTCTGCCAATGGCACGTGTTTGAAAAAATGCACCGAAATTTGTAATGAATTTCTAGTATCACTTTTGACAACAAATTAGTAAATTCAGCAGAAGTGATGGGTAACATTGAAACCTACGTTCCTTTATTAACATTATAAGATACAAGAATTTCTGGATCAAACACTTCAGATTCTTGACTTTTGTCCATTACGCGTAACACTGTGCGCTGGGGGGGGGGGTATTTCAGAAGCCTTTTCCACGGCTGTCCCTCCGCCCGAAGATAAACAACCGCCGCGCCAGCGTTCGTCGATTCAGATTTAAACAAACCGTAAAGAATGTTCGCCAGAAGTTCGCCCGCTGAATTCCCCCTCGACAAAGCCAGTTCCAGCAGCCGTGAAAGGAATTCCTACCTCCAAATTCGATTCGTTCATTTAAGGGAGGGGTCGTTCCGCCCGCGATTGTATCAGAAGTTCGGCGGGCATCCGGTGTATTACAAGCGTCGCTGATAAAACGTCACGCCGAGGGCTCTTTCGTTCCGCGTGCCAATAAATCGGCGGCAACTGGCACGCCCGTCAAACTTCCCCGACTCGGTTTCAATGACTCCGCTGAAAGATTCCCGGCAGCGGCTCCCCTTTCCCCGAGTTTACTTTCAATTAATGAAAAACGAGCCTCGTTGACCCGCGGCCGTCCAGGGTCGCGAAACGCTGAAACGCGGGGGAGCGAGCGGAGTTCTTTCCTCCGTTTCACCGTTCCCTCCGCGGCCCCTTTCGTTTCTTATAGATCGTTCGGCCCCCAGCTCCCTCGCCGCTCCCGCGGCGAACACGTATAATAAGCCGAACTTCGCGACTCCGCCGATGAATTGATTCCCACGGCGTACACGCGCCCTCGCAGTCTCTATTAGTCTTTCAGAATTTGACCGACACGATAACCAGTTACCTGCGATCCCCCGGTGAATTGATTTCCAGCCCGGCGCGAGAGAAATTCCGACGGACTCGTTCCGTTTGTGTGCGCGGAATGCTCGCGGTGCTCGAGGCCAGTGCGTTTTACGCGGGGCGCGTGCAAACGGATCGACGCGGGTTTCGGAATGTATTGGGGAGTTTGATTAGTTGTAAGGATTTCTGGTTAGGTTTACATCGCGGAGTCACTGTCTTTTCGGTGGTGCTAGTCTTTGCGGACTTTTCTGTTGGGTGCTATTACTTGCAGGAATAGAAATAGGTGCCTCTGGTATTTTTCTATTTCTCTTTTACAGTGGCTTAAAAGTAAGACCCTGGGCAGTGATAACGAGAGATGAACAGGGTGATTCGGAAGCAGTGTTACATTATTTTGCGATGTATTTTATAGCTGGGAAGTGTAGGAAAATATTTCGATAAACATCGGTCCACTGGTGATTTGTTGCTGAAATGAAGTCAGTTTATAATATTGTGTTACTTTGAGTAGTTTTTGGTTGCTCTGTGTTTTTCTGCAGCTCTTGGAGAGTTTCTAAGGAAAGTGCGTTATGGATTTCAACTGATTTCACGAATAGGAATTATGTAGGTTTAAGGTTCCGCCAAAGGGGGTTGTTTATTTTAAATTTACTTAGTGCGATGATCGCTTCAAATTGGAAGGATTATATTTTACCAAATCTATGTTTGGTAGAACTTTTTTAAATAATTCTAAAGTCCATAATATCCCCGTACATTTGGTGTTCTCTGATTTTGCATCGCGCCGTGTTCAATGAGTTCGGTTATAATAATAATGTAAATGTATAACAGGGTACAAGATAACGTGGATACAAGCATAGTTGTTTCATTCGAACAAATTACCAATTACAGTGGCTATTGAATAATAAGCTACAGTCAGCATGGAATAATTGTTTATTAACATTATTATGAAACTTGTTCCTGTTAATAAGGGAGCAATAATGGTGGAATGCCTAATTGAATAATTGAGTGCTAATGAATTATTTTAATTTATTACAATTTACACGCCCATCAGTTATTATTCCCGCGAGTGTAACGGCATTCCACAATACACGTTTCAGTTATTAATGAACATGAAATTCCCTCCCCCAAATTCTCCATTTGCTCAATGTTTAGTTTAATCGTTGAATGGATTACGCTTTTACATATTTTTAAATCGACAATTCTCGCCGGTCTGCAAAGAATTTCCCCTGGTGCTTTTAACGCGAAATGAATTACTGTAGCTGTATCAATGTTGCAAGTAATATCTGAGTTTGTTCGTGTCATACTCTAATATTAATTTCCTTAAGGGGGAACACCACTGTGACGGCCGGAAAAGTAAGCCATATTTAAGAATTTTTTTTTCAGGAATAATTTACAGTTTTCATAGAAAACTTTTATTACCTACCTTTAGTACTCTGTCTTAAGAGACTATACAAAAATAAATAAATAGAAGAACATCCATAAATTTTAATAAATTAATTAATCTTCCAGACCCACCCACGCGAGCTGGTCGAATGTGTAACTATGAAACAGCAGATCCGAAATCAAATTTCATTTTTTTTTTATAAACTATATGAGTGCAGTTTCCGTTGTGCGTACCGATTTCTTAAACAAATTATTTTTGTATAAATGGTGCGCTTTAGAAGAAAATTTTCGAAAACCCGCGAATAAGATGGACAGTTTTTCAAGCATATTTAAAAAAGTTTGTTTTCAATCCAAGAATCCGTACGTACAACCGAAACTACACTCATATAGTTTAGAAAAAAAAAATTAAATTTAATTTCAGACCTGCTGTTCCATAGTTACACATTCGACCAGCTCGCGTGGGGAGGTCTAGAAGATTAATTAATGTATTAAAATTTATGGATGTTTTTCTATTTATTTTTTTTGTATAGTCTCTTAAGACTGTGTACTGGAGATAGATAATAAAAATTTTTTATGAAAACTGCAAATTATTCCTGAAAAAAAATTCTTAAAAGTGGCTTACTTTTCCGGCCGTCACAGTGGTGTTCCCCCTTAATTTCAACACACACAGTTTTTTGAGAAATTTTATTTAATTAAAGAGTAACGAGTAAGGAGGATAATCCATTCAGTCTTCATTCGCAAGGCAGAATATTAGAATATTAGAATATTAGAATATTAGAATATTAGAATATCAGTATATCAGAATATCATGATATCAGAATATCAGAATAACAGAATATCAGAATATCAGAATGTTAGAATGTTAGAATATTAAAATATTAGAATATTAGAATATTACAATATTAGAATATTACAATATTACAATATTACAATATTACAATATTACAATATTACAATATTAGAATATTACAATATTACAATATTACAATATTACAATATTACAATATTAGAATATTAGAATATTAGAATATTAGAATATTAGAATATTAGAATATTAGAATATTAGAATATTAGAATATTAGAATATTAGAATATTTAGAATTATATATCCTCTACTAGAAAAATGAATATTCATTCTACAAAAATTGAAGAAACGAAACATAATATATCTTTTCCACGCAATCTTGACTTCATCTTCGTTGAGTTACACTATTAATATCAACAGCAACTTCTGCGTAGTTATTCTTGCAGCAGTTTGGCGCATGCGTGAATTCCATTTTCGTTAATTACCTGCTGCCCCATGGCTACGTCTTTGATCGAGCATTCAGACTGGTTTGTAGATACAGACCATGAGACCAGCACGGTTGCGGAAACCGGTAAAGACGTTGTTAAAGCGTTAGAAAACGGTTCGTCTGTCGCTGTTCATGCAGAAAGTCACGTACCGTGGATTTTACTCGTAGGTGGGAATAACTTTTTCCCGAATGGACGTGCGACTTCGGCGTCCCTCTCTGGCGAGCGAGCCAACCCGAGCGGTGAAATGCCACGGAGGAACGTCGCGCATTCACGACGACTATTCCTCGATCGGTCGTGTAATAAGAAAAGTTTGTCGTTTTTCTCCTCGCTGCCTGTGTTTTGCTTCGCCCTCTAACACGAACGAAAAGGCATTTTCGCTAAACACTCTAAACTTCTTCGCTGATATCGTTACGCTCTGGAAACCCCCGTGCGAGTGGTAAGCTCTATGATGGGGGGATTGGCTTTGCGATATGGACGTGACTCCTTTGCCATTTTTTACGATCGGTGAACAATCGATTCGTCCACTCGGACACTTCAGACTGAATGGATAGGAGAAATTCTGAATTGTAATTAGGAGGAGCATCCTTCAGTTTCGGAGTAGGGTGTAACGTGAGGTTAGCCCTGAGGAATAGGATCTTTTGCAGAAATGATCAAATTCTGGATTTACTTGCCAAGATTACATGTGTGTGTAAAATTCAGGGAATCGTTTAAAAATTGCCCAATAGTACTTGGGAGAGTCGAATAGAAACTAAGATTCGGAATTTGAATTAATTATACTAGCAGAAGGTGTAATTTCAGCTCTCAATAAATATCGGCGTGGGTTAATTTCATATATTCATTTATGGACGAATTTAGAACTTTCACCGGAGGACGTCAAAGGTGAATCTGGATCTATAATTCCTGCGAGGTGCTCGATCTTACATTTGCAGTTCCCTAATAAAAATCGAGCAGTCGTGACCAGTGGCAAAATTCTCGCGAATACTCCAGGAATAAGTATACGTTAGTTTCCAGTGGAAGTATTTCCATAAAGAATTCGTTGCTTTAAACTCGCCTGGGGACTGTATATCTACTCTCTAATGTGATCGATAAATAACGTGCATGTGGAATAAGAACACTGAATTGCTGTCCAGGGAGCTGTAATGGAGGTTTCTTCACCTGAATAGTATAAAATATCCCGCCGTTTCCGGTCGCGATAGGTCACCGTTAATTAGTGGTCACTTTATTCCGACCCAGAGACGCAACAGTGCCGTTGCAATTATTTTCCAGCTTAATGCTTGTATTCAATTCTAACGCCAACGAATTTCCAGAAACGGGGACAAAGGAATTTCACAGTCCGCCATGTCCCCGCTTGCGTTCAAAAGAAATTCTCCTAATTAATTTTCACTCGCACTGCTCCGAACTTCTAAGTAACACGAATCTAAACTTTCAGCTGCACATCGTACGCTTAAAGTCTCTTCATAGTTGAAACTTTATACATCGGAAGTTCGAGAGGTTTCTTAATTTACTACTTCCCCTCTCTCGAGGGGACGTCTAGATTTACCTCGATACACGTAAACACTTGGTATCTTATGAATTAAATATTGCACATGGATAGGTGATCTCTTTCAAATTCAATTCGGCACTACTTCATCTTTCAATTATTTCACACGTTTCAATTATTTCAATTATATCAATTATCTCAATTATCTCAATTATTTCAAATATTTCAATTATTTCAATTATTTCAATTATTTCAATTATTTCAATTATTTCAATTATTTCGATTATTTCGATTATTTCAATTATTTCAATTCTAATTCTTCATTCAGCACATAGTGGCATTAAACCCCGACCATTGAAATGACTTTGGAAGCACTTCGTGCCAAGCTTTCTTCAACCTGATGAACTGAAACATGTTTCACGGAGACCCAATAGCCGCGCAGCTGCATGCTTCATTTCCATTCGTATGATAGCTGCACGTTGAAATCCCCAGGTTAACAGGGTAAACGTATGTATGTATCGACTTCTTCCCCCGTTGATATTCATGTATTCATAGCCGTCAACATTACCGTATTCGTATTAGCGCCACAGGTGACCATGTTGATTTAACTTTGGTCGATCCGCGAAACTTAGAACAACCGCCCGTGCAATGGGAAAAGCGGAATGAAAAGGGTCCTGTGCAGGAAAGAATCTAACTCGGCGATAAACTGCGTGTTTATTGCGACGGGTCCAATCGCGTATTCCTTCCACGAACCCCCAAGGGATAATTTAATATGTTGTTTCCCAACAGCGTGCAACGTGGTCCATCAAACTCCTCGAAATTCGGTAATCCCGCGTCGAATCGTTTTCCATAACTTCGCGTCTTGCCTCGAAATCGCCACAATCGTTTATCGAACCTTTCAAGCGAATTGGTGCATGTGGTGTGTGGGGGTATGTTTGATAAGCTCGTGGATGAATCTCCTTAGATTGGCACTGTCTGTATTATTCAGAAGCCAATCAGTGTAAGTAAATTTACACTGCCCAGATAGCACCGTACATCCCAAGGACGTCCTTTTCATGTCCAGTTTATATCCGAACGTCCTACGTCCATTTTGAACATACATAGGATGTTCTTAGGATTTAAATTTCGGATGTTCTAGGAACGTCCGTTTCTTAAGTCCTACGGACGTTCTTAGGACTTAAATTTCGTATGTTCTAGGAACGTCCGTTTCTTAAGTCCTACGGACGTTCTTAGGACTTAAATTTCGGATGATCCAGGAACGTCCGTTTCTTAAGTCCTACGGACGTTCTTAGGACTTAAATTTCGAATGTTCTAGGAACGTCCGTTTCTTAAGTCCTACGCACGTTCTTGGGACATAAATTTCGGATGTTCTAGAAACATCAAACAATCTTGTAAGTCACGTGATTATTTTGCACGACTACATTTCGAATGTTCCCAGAACCTTCGTCTCGTAAGTCTTGTGAATCCTTAGAAGATCTAAATTTCAGATGCTCGAAGAACAACCGTCTTGTAGGCTTTGCAGATGATTCAGGTTCGGTTGCAAAACAGTCTTACGACTGAACCTCGCCTTTGCGCTATTTTTTTGTGCAATGAAGACGCTGAAATGCTGAAATGTTCCCAGATAGCTTACAACGTCTTCAAGACGTCTGTCTTAAGTCGTCGTTAAAACATCTGTCTTGAGACGAATGTGAAATTTTAAGCAATGAGTCTAGAGGTCGAATGATGATATTCTGTAGAATATTTCGCGTCAATGCACATTTTTTATAAACTATTAATAATATTTATATACCTAGAAATTTGAATTATTCGAAAGGAAATGTCTTGAGTAGTTGCGAAAAGCAGTTGCTTCGTAATCTTGGAGTCCTGGGTTCGATTCCCGTCACCGCCAAATTTTTTTTTCTTAATGTCCTAACCCAGACTTGATGAAGACGTCTTTAAGGCGCTTTTGAACCATCTGCAAAACGTTTTTAAGACGCCTTTTGGACGTATTTAACTTTACTTTCGGACGTTCGGAAAACGTTCTGAGAATGTTGACACAGCACGTCCTCAGGACGTTCCACTTTGTAAATAGGACCTTCCTACGACATTTAAAGAACTTAACGAGGACGTACAGAGGATATATGGACCTTCTCGGGACATTCTCCGAACGTACAGTACGTCCGGAACGGACGTCCTTCGGACGTACATAAGATGTCTTTGTGCTATTTGGGTGTTTGGTCCACTGAATAATTTCGCCTAGTGATTCCGTGGCCAATATACGTTGCGCCATTTATTTATAGTGACTTAATTAATTTATCAACTGAAAGTTTTAACAGTAATGAGGCGTTTTACCTTCATAACCCATTTTCACTCCATTTGTAGGCAAACAGTTAATTTTAGACTGTTACTTCATATGACTCTTCATTCTGAAGGTGTGGTGAATATTGTATGGTCAAAGAAAATAGATAGTAGTTATTAATGTGAAGGAGAATTTGTGTTGAAGAATAAGTGCATTTGAGATTATTATTAATGAAAGTGTGTCAGCGTAATTTATTACGTGCATGCAATATCAGTATCAAGTGAAGAATTGATAATCGACGAAGGGTCCGCAGTAAAGGATTTGCCTAAAAGGCAGGAAAGAGACTTTGGAGGGTAATTTTTGCTAAAGGAATTCATGTCCCTAATTTTTGGCAGATCCGTAAAACTTGGGAGTTACACTGATCCCAGTGTCGAGCACTTATCGAATTCTTCTTGTTAGAAACAGTATAACATACATCCTTTTTCAATCGAGCACACTTGAAGCCCCCGCGATCGAATTTTGGAAGTTCGAAACTACCAGAACTTAGAACTCTCGAACTTCTGCCCAGCACTCCTCAAATTTTCTGCGCCGACTTTGTGACCGAACTACTCGAACTCTAACGAACTCTCCAACTTCTAGCCAATCGAACCAAACGAACTTACTTTCCATCTTCCTTTTTTCTTTCGAAATTAACAACGTTCGTTAGGGCCGACGTGGAAATCACGCTCACTAGTAAATACCTGCGCCAAAGAGGCACGGGAACGTAAGGGTGTGCGAATATTACAATCGGTCGTTGCGAGTGTTTGACATTTTATAAGGAGGCAGTATTGTACGATCCTGGCTGCTTTTAATCGTTGAAAGTCGGACATCCGGAAATACGAATTGGTTTGCGCATTTATTTTCCATGAAACTCGTATTACCGCGGCATTGTTCGGTCCAAGTCCATTCAAAATGGCACCCGACCTGCTCGCACAATTACCATCCAAACTTTCGATTATCCAAGTGTTGTATTATTATTCGAACGGTCTATTATTCGAATAACATATTCCTACGCGAGCTTTGTCGTACTCTGGTTTCAGCGCGGTCTGAAACTCCACCCACCTCCCGCGCCCCTCTGCCGCGCGCGAAATTCACAGTTAATCCTACATATATAGAACAATTCGCCGCGAACGAGGAACGAGAAACACGCGACGATTATGGAAATGAACAAAATTATTACGTTTAAAAGATAAATGCTCGTGACGGTGCAATGAAGTTGACGGGGAATGCGGCTGTGCGGGAGTAATGCATTAATAACGTGCTATTAGAAACTCTTCGGCGGCGTTAAACCGATTTCGTGTGTTTACTAAGCCGAATTCGGCGGTAAGAATATCGTCGTGATAACTGTTAAGTCTGTGGTTCTCGATCGGTTCGAGATACAATTAAAAGTATTCGGTAATTATGTAGAAAAGTGGGCGGCAACTTCAACTTTGTAATATGCACTTTGTCCGAAGCGTGGGACGATTGTTGTTCAAGAGTTATGATAAAAAAGATGGTAAATGTTACAATACATTCTGTAGTCATTAACTTATCAATATTCAAACCTATGAGATTACCTCGTGACATATACCGAACCTTCTTACCGAATCCTTACTCTGCCACGAACTTTGTGCGTGGATACTAACCTCAAAATCAAATAGGCACTTCCACCTTTTTGCGTATAACTCCTACAGTACAAGAGACAGAAGAAAAATTGTCAAACAAAAGTGTAATGGCACAATGAGCGCTGCAAGCTTGCGTTAACAAAATTTTGAGAAGTGTTTAAAATAAAATACCTGACGAAAAAAACTTTTTTCAAAATTTTGTTAGCACAAGTTTGCAGCGCTTAGTGCGCCATTAAACTTTTGTTTGAAACATTTTTTCCTATCTCTTGTAATTTAGGAGTTATAGGCGAAAAAGTGAGCCTATTTGAATTTGAGGTTAGTTTCCGCTCCGTGAAAGGGCGATTGGGCACGAATGAAACATACCGTTGTTCTTGTCTTGAGTCCCTCTATAAACCCACAAAGTTACATTCCAATCGGTGAGCAAGGGTTCGTGGTGTTCCCTTGTTAGTGAACTCACTTGTATAAATACCGAATCTACTCAGGATACATCTTATCAGGGTTGCCAGGGATTACTTGCGGCGCAACACCTACAGGAGTGGTGGTAATGTGTGCGTGAACTGACGCTAGCGCCATGGCACCCAAGTTGGCCGTGGTTGGCTTCGCGCTGGGGCCACTTGGCTGCCTTGGCGCTAGCGTCAGTTCACGCACACATTACCACCACTCCTGTAGGTGTTGCGCCGCCAGTAATCCCTGGCAACCCTGCATCTTATAAAACATACAATTCACGATCATCCCACGCTTCGGATTCCCCTCTACAACATATCTCAAGGTCAAGGTCATTAGAGTTGCGGCCCCCTTGTCCGTATAATTACCAAATACTCATCAGTAAATCTGTAAAAAATAAAACCACCCAGAATTACTACCACATCAAATAAGGATCTTAAACAATCCACCGCGCCATCTATATTCTCCAAATCGTAAATATATATCCAAAGCAAGAATAACACCGCAACTTGAAACATAACGAGAAATTCCCCCTATTCAGAACAACCAATAATTATTATCCACCCTAACCATTCCAAGAAGACAGTTTCAGTTTCATTCTTGGATGTAATCTCGGTTACATAGTCATCTTACATAGAACCACAACTGGGTGTCTCTGCTTGCAGATTACGACAGGGATTACGGTTCGCCATCGATGAGGCCGCCAGGCGAGCTTCCGGTGGACGCGCTGAGCCCGGCCGTTTCCCATCGGGCTCAGTTCGTCCTTCATCTTTTGGTGAGTCTGCTGTCACTGCTACTTCCAGCCATCCGGAGGTGATTCTCACGTCGCGGGAACGGGGCTTCCAGTTCTAGTGTTTATTGGACGGTGACCAGACCGATGGCGGCCGCCAGTTTCCGACGCGCCGCCGTCCGGCCGTCTGGCGGGCGAGTGCGACGAGACAAGACGCGCTTGAAATTATTTTCATACTAAAAGTAGACGTATACAAAGAGAGAGCGAGAGAGAGAGAGAGAGAGTGCGAGAGAGAGAAAGAGCGAGCAAGAGAGAAAGAGAAAAAGTAAAGAGGATATTATATATACACAAAGAAAATATATAAATATAAATACAAATATAATATGTTATGTAAGTATACATGCGGTGAGTATGAAGGAATCCTTAGGCTTTCATGGTCGACGATCCGATCGTTTCGTGACGCGCGACGTCCTCCATCGCGAGGAGAGACCCCAACACTCTGACCCACGCGATCCGCGGATCGAGTATCCGCGCGCAGAAACGGAGAAACTCTGACGATCGAGTGAGACTCGGTCCAACGGGTGAGGTTAGGACGAGCGGTTCCTCGGTTGGCGTACCGAGGGACCGACGCGCCCCGCGCGACGGCCGCGGGGCCGCGTCATTCGCGTCGCGTACGCACGTTCGCTTTGAGTGTCCCGCCAAAGGTTTTATAATCAAAAAAGCGCGTCTAGATGATTCGAGGTAGTCCTAATTGGCACGCGAGACTTCGCGTGGAGAGAAACGAGGGGGAGGAATGGTTCGGATTTCTTCGTCTCTAATCACCTATGTACATACGTATTCAGTGATTCCGTGACTGTCGAGGAGCGTCTCGCTAGGGTTCCCGTTCCTCGCGTCGTTTCACGGCCCCAGTGTCCCCCGGCGGGCCCGGCGTGGTCGGGAGGGGACGCCCCGGGTGGGGGCACTGCCGTGCGCGCCGACGGCGATGCGCGCGACTCCTCGAGTTCCCCGAAAGACGTTATTTTTAACCAAGTTCCGCGTACTACTCTCGTCCATGCTACACGCGGCGATCTCGTAGTGGCGTGATCGGTGCATGAACACGCCGAGGGCTTCGATTAGCGGTATCCATTGCTCGTTCACGGCCAGGCGCGCTCGCGACAGTTTGTCCGTGATCACGAGGCGCGGCGTAATTGTATCTCGGGTGCATGTAACGGCATATACGTACGCACGGGAACGGATAAGCGAGACACATAGGTATACATATAACGCATATAATCGAATCGTAGTTTCGTTGGGATACGGGCTCCGGTGTTTCGTCATTAGCTGTGTTCGATTGGCAGACGCGTGCATGCACTAACACGGACGGCTAGTCAGCCGTACATACGTAATATACAAGGAGGCCCCGCGATTATTCGATGGATCGTGCGTGTTCACCGCGCGCGAGGGAGCGAAGGTAATGGCGACATTAGCGACGTGCAGCCGCGTTGTCGCGCGGCCTCGAATCATCGGCGACGGTGTACAGTCGCGCGGAGAGCTTCGTCGTTTTCAGTTCGGTTATGTGTCGCGCGGGGAGAGCCCACTACTCAACGACAATATTTTAAGCTTTAACGAAGCTTCCGGGTGCATCCAATCGTGGAGCTAACGTTTCTGGATCAATTCAACCGGGGATTTCATTCGTGCGCACGGTTTGTAAAGGTACGTTCTCCTAGACGCGTCTCGACGCAACGTCAAGAATTTCAAAACGGATTTTCTCGAAAATGAAGCGAAATATCAAGAAATTTTATTCCTTTTCCTCGACTTATTTACTTGTTATAAGTCGAAAAGGAACAGTGACTTTTTTCTGTATCGCGCTTCATTTTCAAGAAAATCGACTTTGAAGTGTAGGGAAACGTACCTTAAGCGATACGAGACACTCGTTAACGTCACTTTGTGAGAAATCTTTTTCTACTGCTGGAACACTGCACAGTTGATTCTCGTGGATTGCTAGGGAGTGGTTATAGTTAACTTGGAAAGAAGAGACTAGACGGAAATGTACTC
The DNA here is from genome assembly GCA_946251845.1 of Andrena fulva. Taxonomy (NCBI): domain Eukaryota; kingdom Metazoa; phylum Arthropoda; class Insecta; order Hymenoptera; family Andrenidae; genus Andrena; species Andrena fulva. The sequence continues at coordinate 48,669,073 of OX276329.1, read as the reverse complement.
CTGACAATATGTACATCGCAGTAGGCCCTGGATATTAAATGTTGTGACGTGCATTTCGCGGCTCTTTCGAGTCCAATACGTAGTCAGAGATAATTAGATGCATTCTTGTTGGAGAGTTTAGAATAACGAGTCTCTGTCAATGGAATTTATTAAGTTTCCAATAGTTTTGTGAGTTTAAGGGGAAGTTCCAGGCACAAGGGGATGGAAATGCTGCACTTGTTTATCATTTAAAGAGAATATCTGTAAATATACTTATCATAACTCTCCCAAGGATATTTCTTTGCAATTACAAATTACTTCCGTCATACTTGCAGATTTTTATAAATTACATAAATTCTCCTGAGATACCTACTTTGTTTCAGTAATCTTGTAGAAATAATTTCACCTTCAGAAATCGTTCTATTACAAACTTAAAACTTCGCTGAACAGAACAATTCATGTTTTCTAATATCGAATCGTAAGGTGCGAGGAAGGCAGAGGATTCCAGGCTTATTGAGGGGTAGTGTACGTTTTAGCAAAGTCTTTGCGCTGCTCCATTTCTGATCCGCAGTAATTTCGCACCTGCCCGCAACGGATTGAAGCAGTGGGGACGCGAGAGACGCAACGCGTGTTTGCCGATTAATTCTGTAAATATTGTAGATACGTTGTGCTGTGATCAATCTGAATCGTCGCCTTCAGCGATGGATGATTCGAGGCTGCGTATTGTTAAAGCGAGTGCGGAGAGCGAGCGTGGTGTGTAGCGTACACGCTGACTGTTTACGAGAAAACGGTTCGTCGATGATCGGTTCACGAAGGCGTCGCACGGTAGAGAATAAACCGAGGCTGCAGCGTTCATAGATATGTCGTATTAAAAGAATTATTATGATAACGTTATTAATGTATCATGCCCGACGGTTTCACTATACCGAGGAATTTTTATGGCATTCGCTGGGCACCTCGAACGGTCAGCGGATCACGAGTTAGATAATAGCTAGTGAAATTGTCGGTCTGAATATCTTAATAAATCGAATACATGACTGCCATTACAAACGAGTATTCCATGAATCCCCTTACTAATTTTCTCTTCTCTTTATTCTCCGTTTTCCACGGGTTCAAGCATGTTGTTCTTCGCAACGGATGCAGGCAGCAGCAGGCAAGTAGCAGTAGAAACAGTCTTTCACAGAAATAATAAGATCGACGATTTAAAGACGGTAAGTAGTAAATATCGTACTCCACGTTTGTAATGCTACTATTTATACTCGAAAGTAATTGGTTACCAATTTGTACAGAGTGTATAAAAAGTAGTCTGGATTAGGTAGCTCTACACCAGTGTTTCCCAACCTTTTTTGAGTCGCCACCCCCTTTTATAATATTCACATAACCTGTGCCCCCCATATAAGATAAGGTAAATTTAATAAGGTAATGAAAACACATTAAAAATAGGTATTTCAGAATATCATTGTAACTTAATAATATCTAATTATATTAAATATAATTGAAGGAATTTAATATATTAAATATACGTAAAAAAATTAATATATCAAATATGTAGTAGGCTCGCGTCGCGGCAGAAACAGCGTAGCCAGACAAGCGCTGCAAGGCACAGCGTTGCCAGAGAAGTGTTGCTAGGCGGTTAGCCGGGAGAACTGCGCGGCCGAGGCAGCTGCGTCGAGCCGAGTAGCAAGACACATTATACATATGTACACCTCTTTTGTAACGATCTCAGAATATATATATATATATATATATATATATATATATATATATCTATTTCACTTTTACCCATCAAATAGACTTATAGAAATTTAATATATTAAATATACTTAAAGAAGTTTAATGTATTAACACACTCGTTTTAAGGTGATGTTTGGAAATTAATTTTGAAAAACTTATCGAACCTACAGGGCAGTGGTCCCGCACACAAATTTTAGCAATGCATTTTATTGAAAATTGTACAAGTTATTCACCAAAACGCAGGTCATATCATCAAACACCGGCTCCATCGGGCGCACGATTTGCGACCGTCCTAGTCATCTGAACTGAAAGAACCAAAGATTTTTTTAATCTATACGAGTGTAGTGATCGCCCCAAGCAGTCCTAACCAAGTCCGAACTCGCAGCTGTGTAAAAATTGATGTTTGATTTTTCGAAATTTTTTTAACTAAGAACCTATACGACTGTAGTTACAGTAGATAACGACTAATTTCTGTAACTTACCCCTAATCTGCTATACCAGGACCGTAGAGCAAACCTTCCTCAGCTTCAAAGAACTCGTGTTGAGCAGCTCTCTCTTCTCTGCTGGCAGTCCTAGCCTCTTTAGATACACGGGTCGAGGGAATAACTGCCACGCTGCTGCCTTAAGCCCCTATAACTCTGGGAGTTCTACGAATTTCACCTTAATATTTCAGTGACATATTTTCGAAACCCCAAACTATTAGATAATCAATAAAAAGAATCGAATTTTTGAAGGTCCTAGAGTGTAATACCCCCTTAAATAGACTTAAAGAAATTTAATATATTAAATATACTCAAAGAAATATAATATATTTAAGTAATTACCTTATCTGGTGTGATGGTTGTGCTTGCATCTGGGTAACCATTTTTTTCCTTTTTCCATTTGTGAAAAATCAGTGTCACATCATTAATAGAATATGGCAATATAACCATAGTAAAATAAATAAGTGCTAAGAATCGTCAACTAAATATAACCGCGGCGACCCCCCAGAAAACACTTCGCGACTCAAGGGTTGGGAACCACTGCTCTGCACACTCTAATTTTTCTGTAAAATTTAACAATTTTTTGCGTCGAAACGGTGCGTTCGCGGCACACGGTTTCTTTTGACCTTTTTTTCTCCTCATCAAGCAGACCACGTTGATTGAAAAAATACTTTAACACTTGCTTTCAGTGTTATAAACAATTTTGCGGCACGTTTCTTTTATAAATGTCCACCTATCCAGAGATGTAGATTCACCTCTGAAAGCAGTGACCATTACTTTTTACCTCTACTGGTGAATCTACTCACTCAGAGAGGTGCTGATGCTGAAACTACAGCAGCGTGACAACACAAGCAGCGTTTCCCAAGACTTTCAACAAACAATTCAGCGTCACCCCCTCGATAAGCAAGAATGTGATACCCGCTAGTATTTTGAACTCAATTACACGCTCGTTTTTAAACCAATAAATTTCTTCTTCCCGTCAGAGGCGGCCGGGACAAATTATAATGGGTAGAAGGAAACGTCCATTGGCTAATTAAAAGCAGAACCAATTAACACGGTCGCGTTGCTACATGATTCGTTTTGCATGCAATTATAATAACGTTGCAACGTCTGTTTGACTGCGCGAGAAGTTTCGTGTCTCCGGGAGCCTTTACGGCTGACCTGCAACGGTACACTAGCACCGCTGTCTTACAATCCCTTTGCGTCGTCAGCAAAGGTAAACCCGGCTCGGCACAATAACGGCAGAGAACGTAGGAGAGGCGAGGCGGTGGAGGCGAGGGGCAACGGTCTGCGCCGAATCGGACCGCGGAAACGCCACATCCGGCGGTGACATAATAATCTTTCGAAACTCCGTGACGCGTTGTAATGTCCTGTGAAATATTGGACACGCGCGAGTAATTTCCATCCGTAATGAAACCGATACGCAATGGCATTATAAGTCCCATTGTCTGCGCCACGGCATCTGTCCAGCCCGTCGCGATAAATACGGGAACGGCGACGCGCTTTAAAACACCGCTGAAAGATTAACAGCGCTAATTAACGCCGCTAATTAGGCATTTGGCGACGAGAATTGTGTGCCGAAATGGCACGCGAGCTAACGTGAAGACCGTCGCACGCTCTGTGCGTGTATGCCCAGCGGTGAATTGGAATGTGGGCAAACGACGGTCGTGGAATATTTAAGAATGCTCATTGTCGGAGAATGTTACGTCGCTGAGATGGTGGCTTCTGGTATTGCGCTAACGAAGGGATGCAAGTAATTTTAGTAAAAATTGTTAGAGGTATGGAGAAAAGTTTTTTGTATTGTAGACGCCAGTGGATTTTGTTTTTTGAAATGTGGAGGTTGTATACTTTTTACTTATTACAATAGAATGGCGCACGGAGTTTCAGTAAATATTATTTCCAAGGGGCGCTTTCGAATTACAATCATTTCATACGCTGTTTTATTAAAAGGAACTCGACGAAGACACCGCCGCATGCGGCGCACAGTGGTCCGACGCATAGAGGAGAAAGTGGAAAAAACTCATAACTTCAGCATTTCTCAATATTTTTTAATTATTTCTGTTTCATATTCTGCCTCAATGTAATTTTGTCCACTAAAAAAGTTGTAGAGAATTAAAATATGTGTTTTTTTTTTAAATTTTTTTTTAATTTTTTTTTTAATTTTTTAATTTATTTTTTAACTTACAATAATCGTTTTTTGAACGGATTTTGTACTTGTACAATGTTTAGACAAAGTTGTCGAAACAAAGTACGTAAAATGATCGTTTTAATTCTTCAATAAGCATTTTGCATACGGTACAGACGGTGATAGACGGTAAAATTTTTTAATGGGAATTGTACCTCAAAATATGTACTTTCAAACCTTTCAAGTGTCGTTGCGGAGGTAGACGGAGGTACCTGAAAAAAATGGTGATTTCTAAAACACCTCGGTATTCTTTGAGATATTGCTATATTCTGACAACAGTTTCAATTCTGCCTCTTTTTGTCCTACACTATGTAAAAATGAGTAATAAAACTACTCCGGAAAAAACAGGTCCACTTAGTGATATGTAGAAATTTTGGCCATACTTCTTTAGTGCGAGTTTATCCGCACTTGTAATCGGTTTTAGAGGCTAAGTGACAGGAAATGACCAATACATAACCGATAAAAAAACATACCTAAAAAACAATACGAAATTGTGACATGATTCTTTTAGGTTTTTCCGCCTTTAAACCACTGTGCGGCGGTGCAACATAAAAGAGTGTATTGAGATCTAAAACATAAAAAAAGGGTTTTATCGTTACGTCGCGCGGTTTCCGAGCAAACAGCTTGCGACGCTTTGTGTGGAAAATCCTCTGCAATATAATATACAACACGTTTATATAGGTACCTGCTGATGTAAAGTATAAACCCAGCATTTCCGCGCAGAATTCGCGGTCGCGCGGCAATTGAAAAGCTTTGTCCATGCATTAATCGCGACAGTAAGAGATTTCCATACATCTCGGTGATTCAGAATTATACACAAAGCGTATTTTTCCGTTTCACACGCAAATTGGTATCCTTGAGAATCCACGTGAATTACAAGTACCTCGAGCTTTATTGATTGAAACAATTTGATTCCCATAATCTAAATTTTACTGTTGGGTGCCAGAAGGGTTCCAGTGCTAAAAGTCAGTTTCGAGAAATGTATCTGTAAACATTACGAAGTTCGATATTTTTAATACATAGTGAAGTTGTAAGACTATCTATAATATTTGAAAATTTTATATAGATATCTCCTTTGTAGTTGCATTATTACAATCGGAATTATGTAATAAATTAATCAATGAAAATAATTTTAATTACAAGCCTCTCAGCAGAGTTGAGCAATAACTAAATAAAAAATTATTTAAACAACGGATCAAGAAAAAGTTACTTTAACATTACATTATTTGACGAATAAAGTTAATTTTTTTATACGTCGAGCGTTTCAACTTCAGCGTCGAATAAATTTTTCAATTTTAACGTTAACTTTAACTTTAACTTTAACTTTAACTTTAACTTTAACTTTAACTTTAACTTTAACTTTAACTTTAACTTTAACTTTAACTTTAACTTTAACTTTAACTTTAACTTTAACTTTAACTTTAACTTTAACTTTAACTTTATCTTTAACTTTATTCAGCACACAACGAATAATTTATTTACCTTTTATACATTATTCCAAATTTTATTTAAATAAAATGGCTGCCCATCCTGCCTCTCAGACGCTTCTCGGCATAAAATAGAGAAATACAGAAAAAAATTGTTTTTTAACATTATTTATTTAATACTTGCATAATATTTAAAAAAAAATATACAATACCCATACAGCACACTTCGTTGCATATAGGTTGCAGAAAGGTTGCAGTAACGTTGCGGTGCAACATTGCAACGTTGCAGGTAATATTGCTGAAATATTGCAGAAATCTTCGTATGTCCGCCCCTGTGCAACATTGCATGAAATATTTCTGCAACGTTTCCGAGATGTTATAGGCAATTTTTCCACAACGTTTCTGAGATTTTACAGCAACTTTTCTGCAACGTTTCTGAGATTTTACAGCAACTTTTCTGCAACGTTCCGGAGATTTTCTGGCAATGGTCACGGTTAAGGAAATTAATTAAATTACAATAAATACTGACAATTAAATATTCATATATTTTTTCTATACAAGCCGACAACAACAACAAGAACAATAATAAAAACAATAAAAATAATAATAGTATTGCCTCTGGTGGATCTTCTCAAAACCGCGTATGTGTAGTTCCAGGCTCTTCCGCTCTCTTTACTTAAAATGTACTGCATGCAGCGTGTAATGAACCTGGAATAATACATGCATTTATTTTACAATTTTACAACTTTAAGTGCTGAAATGAGATAAATAATAAATTTATTTACTCATTACTAATTTTACTATATGTTTGAATGTATGAATGACTGTTTTTGTATATTTCTCTGCCACAGAATCCTCTATTAATTTATTTAATATCAGCAACGCCATTATCGCAAAATTACTTCCACAGCTTCTCTTCAGTAAATGAATCTATAAAAGGTCATCAATAAATTATTTCAGTCATGAAAATGGCTTCATTAAAAACAACATTCATGTAACGCCAATCACAGGCTGCATTGAAGCGACGCAATGAAAAAATAACAATCACCATTACTTTAAATAATTGAACGGAAAGTGAAATGAAAGTTATACAGTACATGCATGTTTACAAGGAAACTGTGTAAAAAGTAAAAGGTAGCACAGAAAGCAAAGAAATATATGTATTTTAAATAATTCGAAAATTGCAGTTGGTTAATAGGCATCATAAAGACAGGGATGCCCACTGAGTCCAACGTTATTTACAATATATGTAGCAGATTTGGAGGAAACCATGAGGAAAAACCAAGCGGGAGGAGTAAGAATAGGAAAAGAAAAAATCTGGACTCTAGCATATGCGGACGATATAGTGTTACTAGCAAATGAACCAAAAGATCTTAAGGACATGATACGAAGATTTGAAAAATACCTGGAAAGGAAAGGGTTGCAACTGAATGCAGAGAAATCTAAGGTGCTGATTTTCCATAAAGGAAGAGGAAAGAAGAAGAGAGAAGAATGGGGCTGGCAGGGGCACAGTCTGGAAGAAGTAAAAGAGTTCAAATATTTAGGGTATAATTTCCAGAAAAATGGGGGCAGAGAGATGCATATAAGGGAAGTCACAAAGAAAGCAAGAATAGCAATGGCGCAGATATGGGGAATAGGACAAAGAATGTTCAAGAACAATTTTGAGAGAAGAATGAGAATATTCAGAAGCATAGTGAAAAGTATCTTGCTGTACGCGTCAGAAATTTGGGGATGGACGGAAGCAGAAAAGGTAGAGAAAATACAGGAGAAATACATAAGGTGGACTTTAGGTTTGGACTTTAATACACCAGCGTATCTAATTTTGGAGGAAACAAAAACGGACAAAGTAAGGATAGAAGCGGGGAAAAGAGCAATAAAATATGAGGAGAAAACGAAACGGCTGAATAAGAATAAACTAGTACAAGAATGCTGGAGGGAAATAGACGCGAAGCAAAGAGAGAAAAAGTCGAAATGGGAGGAAATGAGAGATTCATACTACAGGCAAAAAATGATGGATATCCAAGCAATGGAAATAGAAAGAAGGGGAGGAAGAGAGTTTGCTGAGGAACTAGCGCAAAGAGACAGGGCAGAGCAGGTTCAATGGCAATACGACAGAATACTAGGAGGCAGATATAACACACATTACACAGAAATCAGGGATAACCAGCGAGCAAATTACCTAAACGGAAATTACAGAGGCAGAGACCAAAGAATGATTGCGAGGTTCAGATGTGGGAACGAAGAGCGGGGAAGCAAGTACTGGAAGGAAGAAAAAGAGACAGTATGCAGACTATGTAATGGGGCTAGAGAGACGCTGGGTCACATGCTACACGACTGTAAGGAGCTGAAAAGAGAAAATTCAATGATCAGAGGGATACAAAAGGGAGAAGAAGAAGGAGCGGAGTGGATGCGTATGGTACTGGAAAAAAGGAGAAGAAAAGAAGAACAAGATGAAGAAAGAAGTCAAAACGAAAGCACAATCTTGAAGTCCCAGATACACTTACACACATAACACATGTAACCCCATTTTGAGGCCGAAAGGCAGAAAATAAACCTATTTACTACTAATAGGCATCATAATATTTTATATTAGTTACTTTAACTTAAAAATAAGCTCCTTAATTTGAATAATTCATATATATTACTTGCGAAACGATCTGTTTTTATCCTGTCCTTATATAGCGTGACAGAAAACACAAGAACATTTATATTGTCCAAATACAGTAGGAATGCTTGCAGGGAGATGACAGCCTTTAGAAGTACCTTCTTGGAAACAGTGTTTTTCAAAATGATTAGAACAACAATACGACGCACAGTGGGCCAAATACCAAGCCTAGCGACGAATAATTCAAAAATTGAATGCTGTTAGAATCGGAAATTTTTTATTTCTGCCGTGTCTCAGGTAGCCGGTGACTACATGCATATCATAAAATAATGCCCTGGCACAAGGGTTTTCCCGTATACCTCACGAACTTGGAGCAAGAATGGCAATATTTTTCTGCCTGCGTCAGTTTCTGTTTGTGCGTTCTGCTGTATGTATCGGTGAATATGTTCTTATTTTGTGTAGTTTCGAATAGTTTGGTAGAAATATTATCAGAAGGTAAGTCAACATGTCAACGTATTTTGTTTTAAAATTCTTTCCATAACTTCTGAGTAGCAGTAACTTCATTTTCATTACACATATTACAGCGATTCTAGTTTTACTGAGAATATAAAAGTCCCGCAATTCACATATTTGCGCGTATCTGCCGTAATTATTGTTTCCTCTACTTCTGTTATTCATCTGAATTTCTTTTTGACTAAAGTTAGCTGCAAAGGTCTGCAAACAATTAAGATATTAGAGGAGAATGAGGCAATCGCGGTCAGTTGGCAATGGCGATGGCGGTCAGTATTGTTATTATAAAACGGTATGTCCGAAATGTACAATTTCTTTTCCTTACGTTCCACGACATCATTCTCTACATTGTCGAACGATCTCGCCTTCGCCGTTGTTAAGCAACCAAGGAAAACTAGCCATTTTGTGTTTTCAACATCGTCGATGTAATATTTCGTGTACACAACATAAGAGGTAAGTACTAATTCTGAAGCTTTTTTTACATTTCAAGATTACGTAAATATAGATATACTATCACGGCAAATTCCCCTTATTAATTTGATTAATTTGAATTTTTCGTCGCTAGAAGTGTTACTTAGGCCCACTGTGCGACGTTCTTTGAATTTACGAAATTCAGGCCCAGACCCATGTTCTGTAACCAACAATGCAGATAGTTTGCATTCTTCAACGGAAATCTATATGAAACAAACAAAAATATTTCTTTTTAAGAAGTTCGACATAACCTACAAGTAGCATATACATGGGTTCTACTTACCCGTGATATGTCAAACCTTCACCTAATTCACTCACGTCTCCTGCGCCACAAAACACACACGTTCTAACCATTTTTATTACTTAAAGCAATTAATAACTAATCACGCTCTAACTATTTACGCTTGTGCTTTCTTACGTGCTTTGGCTTTGCAACCTGTCGTGTCGCACCTGAGTTAGGTACGTCACACAACGCCTGGATCTTCACCACGCGGGCTTGGGAAGATCCACCAGAGCCAATACTATTATTATTTTTAGTGTTTTTATTATTGTTCTTGTTGTTGTTGTCGGCTTGTATAGAAAAAATATATGAATATTTAATTGTCAGTATTTATTGTAATTTAATTAATTTCTTTAACCGTGACCATTGCTAGAAAATCACCGGAACGTTGCAGAAAAGTTGCTGTAAAATCTCAGAAACGTTGCAGAAAAATTGCTGTAAAATCTCAGAAACGTTGCAGAAAAGTTGCTGTAAAATCTCAGAAACGTTGCAGAAAAGTTGCTGTAAAATCTCAGAAACGTTGCAGGGTAATATTGCACCGCAACATTGCTGAAATGTTGCAGGAATCTTCCTATGTCCGCCCCTGTGCAACATTGCACCGCAACGTAACTGCAACCTTTCTGCAACGTTTCTGCAACGAAGTGTGCTGTATGGGTATAGAAAAAATATAGCCCGAAAAATAGTCATAGATCGTGTCATGTTCAGGTTGATATATGTTTGGCTTAGATACGAGTTAGGGTCAGTTGGTCAACATCGATTCACAAAATTCACCATAGTCAATTTTAAAGATACATATGTTGAAAAGAATAAGCAATCTAATTTATGCGTTTTATGCAAACTGGGCCCGAGTGTCCCGTGGCCGTATTTACATCCAACAGTACAATGTAGGATCCTGAAACGCTCCTCCTCGTTGAGTTCCCTCGCAACAACGCCCCTCAGTGCCATCTCCGAAAGACATCGACCGTTGTGTACCGCGCGAGCGATTACACTTTGTCTCCCCGCAAACGAAACGCAATTTCAGCTGCCAATTAATCATGCGCACGCGTCGGAGCGCCGATCGAAGAAGAAACGATATTAAAGCGAACGGCTCGAAACCGGGGGATTAAAAAGGCCCCGGAGACTATCCGCAGCTATCTTACATGTCCGCGGGACAAATTTATTATCCCTATCGGCGGCAGCGCAAAAAGTCAATTACGCTGGCGATTAATCGATCGAACGGCGCCGATCATCGCCGGCCGCGGAATACGAACGTTTCATAAGCGTGCCGCGCGGAGAACGGTCAAAAGTTTCCCTCGCCGCCCGGCTCCAGGACACCATTGTTCCCGCCACTTTAACAATACCTTCGATCGATTTCTCTCGCCGAACGCGAGAGACAAATGCCTCACGGTTCCCTTGCTCCGTGAACTTTTTTCCACGAGGACACCGGGAAAGCTTGCAGCAACATCGACATTTTGCTCTCCGCCCGATGGCCTCGCCTCTCCGTTTTTCCCCGCGCCGCTTCCTTTTGTCGCGGCGACTTCTTGCCGATGTCCATTTCGCGTTCCTTTCAGATTCCCTGTACAACCGGCGGATAATCTGTCGCTAAAGCGTATCCGATCGCGCGAAATCCGAGGCGGTTTCGATTTTCCTTCTGCTCAGACGCTGGGTGGTTGGACGAGTGTTTGATCGGGTAGGCGAATAATTCGACGGTCCGAATTCCGATGGAAGTGGTAAAAATGCTTTTAGAATTAATGCGTTACAGTCCCAAGCTGCTCCTAGTGACGAGGTAAACATTAAGGGTAGTATTTGGTTCGAGTGTTATTACCCGTAACGAGCAAACTTCCAGGAATTTGATTAATTCGGATGATCCACTTGTGCATTATGGAGAATCATTCGTTTAAGGTATTTTGGGATCGAAATGTAATCAAGGAAAGTGGGAGCTAGTAGACAGGGGGTTGTGATTTATTATTTATGAAGGATCTCGGAATAAGCGAGCGCCGAAGTAGCGCGTGACGCACCTAGAGTGCGATCGGCAGGCAGTCCTCAGGATTTATGCCTACCTCCGCATTATACCTTTTCTTTTATTAAATACACACTTTTATCATTTAAGGTGCTGCTACTTAATTCCGCCCACCACCGTCAATCCCAAGCCTACATTTATTTGAATTTTATTAAATTTTTCTGTTTACAATTTTTTGTATCGTAGAATATCGAAGTACATTTTTATGTAATATACAATGATTGCACGAGGGAACGAGTGTTAGCGACGAATACGCAGACTGTTAATGATAGCGGGGTAACGGGAATTTCTTTATAGAAATGTAAAGTGTCGTCGAATGCGGTTCACGTGTGGACGTGACGGGAATGCGCGGGCGTGGAAATAAATAAATGTATAATGTATCGACCAAGCATTAGCATTGTTTACGATCATTCAATCCGTACGTGCGTATGGTGGCCGCATAAATAACAAACAATAGCCCGTATACATGCTATTCGTTAAAACGACACTTATACATATTCATTCCCCTCGGGGTTTGAAATTATTATTCGCGGCCTCGCGCTGTTCTATCGATTATGCGGTAACAACAATCGCACAAACATACGCGTGACGTTCGTGCCGCTTATACAGTATGCATTTGAAATAGATGCCAACTTTTTCAAGCTTATTTCCACCTGCTTCAATAGATATAATTGATCAAAATATCTTTCCTCGAACTGGAACAATATACTCGTACAGTGTCTTGTTATATATGTAAGTACATAGCTGTTCCTGTGAATATATAAAATGCCAATCTTGAAATTTCTTTCACCACAACGGAAAATGTGCTGGTAATCTATATCTACATATATATTATAATTGTTATTATTTATTCGAAGGATGAAGAGCCTTTAGTTTACAATAGACAGTTAGTAAAGTTAACAAAAGATACACTGTAAAATAAACGCCAGTACAAATGTAATAAAACAATAAAACAAAAAATGATAAAACTAATGAGCTAATAAAGTATGGTGTCATACAAAGGGGTTATTTTTTATAGTTTCCATCAGAAGGGCTTATTCCCAAACGCTTTATTTTAAACAACTATTAAAACAATTCTTAATTATAATTTATTAATAAAAAGAAAAATGATTTTTTTTAATAAACGTAGGTAAAGAAATGAGTGTAAAGACCGCCCTTGAGGTAACAGTCAGTCGGCATCAGTCAGTCGAATCAGCAAAGGCTGCTACCAGACACTTCTCTGCTATTAGTGAAGGGACTGTTGCAAGCTGTTGCAAGCTGCCGCTTAACATATTCATAAGAGAGTATGAATAAAACGATAGCGTTGAAAGTGAAAAGTGCATTGGTGGTACTGGGATGTTGTTGACTGCAAGCTCAATGGAGACATCGTACTGGCAATGCATACCACCCTGCCTTTGATGGAGAGCACCTGAGAATGGAACGACTCTCCAATCACGAGAGTTTGTTGAAGCTTCGAGTGAGTAGAACATACGTATTCAGAATACAGTTCACTTTTTATTATAAATATTGTATTTCACTGTAATATTACGTGTATACGGTAAATAACCCCATTACGTAGAACACCGAATAAAAGTTGAAGAAAGTATTCGTCATGTGTCGAATAAAGTTGACCCGGGTTAAGTACATGTAGCTAGAAAGTTATTTGTCCAAGTCCAAGTCCAAGGTCCAAGTCCAAGGTCCAAGTCAAGGTCCAAGTCAAGGTCCAAGTCAAGGTCCAAGTCAAGGTCCAAGTCAAGGTCCAAGTCAAGGTCCAAGTCAAGGTCCAAGTCAAGGTCCAAGTCAAGGTCCAAGTCAAGGTCCAAGTCAAGGTCCAAGTCAAGGTCCAAGTCAAGTTCCAAGTCAAGGTCCAAGTCAAGGTCCAAGTCCAAGTCCAAGTCCAAGTCCAAGTCCAAGTCCAAGTCCAAGTCCAAGTCCAAGTCCAAGTCCAAGTCCAAGTCCAAGTCCAAGTCCAAGTCGAAAATTTATTCGACGCTGAAGTTGAAACGCTCGGCGGATAAAAAAGTTAACTTTATTCGTCAAATAATCTAAAGTTAAAGTAACTTTTATTTGATCCGTTATTTAAATAATTATTCATTTAGTCAATGCCCAACTCTGCTCTGAATTAGGAATACATATTCTGAATAGGTAACAATAATTACTTCGTACTACTCTCTAAATTGGAATAACTCTAGTACTGTATACTCTGAAACAGAATAACTCCGTACTATACCTATACCGAAACAGAATTACTCCTTGCCGTACTCCGAATTGCAACTATTCTATACGCAGAATTACCCCGTAGGTACTGTACTCTGAACAAGAATTACCCCGTGCCACACTGAAAATGGCAACTACTCAATACACAAAATTTCCACCTGCTATATTCCGAATCACCATCACTCCGTACCGCCGCTAAAATTTCTGACAACGCGCACGAGGACACGTGCAATTCCACTTGTCCGCAATCGGCGAAGCGTTTAGACGTAATGCGCTCGCTAAAACCGCGATTTGGATTCCCAGCGTCGGTCGAACAAAAGTGGCCATTTATGGAGCACACACACAGATTTTTCTCCTCTTCCTCCAGATCCGTGGCGGCGCGCGCGCGCGCGCGCGACACGCCGCATAAAGCAAAACGCGCCGACCGCGGCCGAGGATTTCGGCAAACAGGCGGCCGCCGCGCGCGTTCCATTTCGCCGTTATTTACGCCTGTGCGATTTTGCAATCCGGCATTTGTCCGACTGTATATTTGAAACCGGCGATTGTCGCCGCGGGCCAATGGTTATGCGCGTGTATACAGGTCAACGCACTCGACGAGAAAATCATTGCCGATTGGGAAAAAAAGCAGCCCCGGTGGCTGACTGCGTGTCGCGTGCGCTGCGAAAGGACCAATCAATTATGAAGAATTCTGTTCACTTTTTTCGAATCGATCTGCCTCAGACACGTGTGTCTAATTTAATACTGGGCATTTTGAGGGTTGCCAAGGATTTCACAAGAACGGGGTTAATTTCGAGCAAACGGGGTATAATTATACTTTGCATCTGCAACAATGTTGGTGAAGCTCAGGGTAAACGAAGTTGTTACACTGACAGGGAAGTTCGGTTATGATTAACATTTACAGTGGGTAAGGATTTTTTATTTAAACTACAAATTTTTAACAATTTCGTTGCACAGTTATATTGGGCATAAGAAGCCGTTAATTTTGCATTGTAATAATTTTTTGTATCTACTATAGTTTACAAGATATACAGGATAGTAGGAAATCTAATTTTCTATCTAATTGCTGTAAAGTAATCTTTATATAACGAACATTTATATACTGACGTATATGTTCATTTACACATACTATTAAAAAATTAAGACGCCCCAATTCAATGTACACGTAGTACGACCTGTTACAAAAAGATGTGTCATCAGATCCAGATTTGACACTTTAAGGGTTGATTGGGGCAAAACATAGAAATTGGTTTTTAGGCATTTGTGTGGGTAATCTTTGTGAGTAAGAACCAAGTTGATATCCAATCGGGCCTAAGAGATTTTGAGCAATCCGTGAAAATATATTTTACCCCTTTTCGCCCCGTTGGGGATGGAATTTCCAAAAATCCTTCCTTAGTGGGTGCCTACGTCATGAAAACAAAGTACCTACCTTCCAAATTTCACGTTCCTACGTTAAACGGTTTGGGCTAAGCGTTGATGAGTCAGTCAGGACTTGTTCTTTTATAGATATCGTTTCGCAAAATTGTTGATTGGGCAACTAAAAAGGTCAAGCGGCAACTTACAGCGTCACATTTGCCCAGAAGGAGCAGACAGTTTGTGTTGAATTTATAACGACCTATCCAATGAAGAACTTCTTACCAACTAGTTTCACCCCCCAAACATACAAACAGGCTAAAATAGAAAGACACCTGTTTCTTATTTTTCGGTCCTCTAAAACATATCCAAAAACCAAAGCAATCGGAGACGAACAACTGAAAATCTTATGACTTTGAGGGGTGGTTCCACCCCCTAAATATGAAACAGGCCGGTATAAAAAAACACGTATATCTTATTTTTCGGTCCTTTCAAACATATCCAAAAACCAAAGCCATCGGAGACGAACAACTGAAAATGAGGGGTGGTTCCACCCCCTAAATATGAAAACGGGCCGCTATAAAAAACACGTATATCTTATTTTTCGGTCCTTTAAAACGTATCCAAAAACCAAAGCTATCGGAGACGAACACCTGAAAATCTTATAACTTTGAGGGGTGGTTCCACCCCCTAAATATGAGAAGGGGCCGCTATAAAAAAACACGTATATGTTATTTATCGGTCCTCTTAGACACCTGGGATACTCTCCTTGCTAGTACAATCGATTTCTGCAGGAAAATATAAGAAAAATGTCGGATCGAAGGGGTTAATACGGTTAAATCGTCTCAAAAGTTGCAGAGAATTAATTGACCGCCGACAACTACACCAAGAGTTGTGCGCGCATTATGCGTAAACCGATTTAATAGACTGTCGCGCAGCATTAAATTGTTCGTAGGTAGATCCGACCGTGCGTCCAATTAGCGGGGACACTAGTTACTATTGGTGGAATTAACGATAAATAGTTTAGGAAGGACTCTACGTCCGACCCAGCGTGCCTCTAACGTCGACCGCCGTGAAACTACGTCTACGTACTCTCCTTGCATCGACACTTCTCGAGTTACTAATTATGGGACATTACTGACTCGCGGAAGTTAGCAGTTTCCCATTCACCACTCCTTTGTGCCCATTATCGGTCGTACCTGACATTTCGAAAACCAAAATTGATGCCCTATCTGATTTAATAACATCGAAATTTACTTAGAACTTGGTACCCTCTGTTTCGACGCGGCACCGGCGGCTTCTGTTCCGTAGAATTCGTAGTAAGCATCTCCGTGGTGTTACGGATGTGTTTGAATGGAGTTATGGGAAGCTGTATTACACAATTGTGCAAATTAACGACAGCTTGTTATCGTGCTTAGGAGTGTTTAGATATTTACAAGGGGAGCAAACATTTTGCAAATTGCTTACAAAGGGAGTGTATGGAATTCAGGTCAAGGATTTGGATCAAATTTTTGGGAGTAAGTAAGATTGCAGTACTGAAAAATTTGTGGCAGAATGTAGTTGAAAATGTTGCCTTCTTCGGAGCCTCCACCCATACAGCACACTTCGTTGCCGCAACGTTGCAGTAACGTTGCATTGTTGCATGGTTGTAGCGCAATGTCGTTGTAACGTTGCTGCGACGTTGCCTTGCAACATTGCACGGGGCGGACATAGAATTATTGCTGCAACGTTGCATGAATGTTGCGTTGCAATATTGCACGGCAACGATCCTGCAATATTTCTGCAACGTTACAGCAACGTTTCCACAATGATGCTGAAACGTTGCGCCAGGATTGCAGCAACGTTCCTGCAATGTGGTCGCAACGTTGCTGCAACTACCATTTAAACCTAAAATATTTCCGTTGTTTTTAACGATACGAGAAAATCTCTAAGGAAAAAAAATGTTGCAAGATCATCGATGGTTTTTTTTTCATGGGATGACGTTGCAGGAGGCGGACAGCAACGATCCTGCAACCTAGCGGCAACGAGGGTGTGCTGTATGGGCATGTGTTGGCAGAAGAAAGAGGGAAACATTAGTCAAATTGCAGTTGCAGCGCAAGTGTAACACATATGGTGAATTGTTATTAGTAATATTGAATTATTTCAACGATTATTTATATAAATCTTTGTCACTTTCACATACAAATTTATATAGAGGAGAGAGTTCGAACTTGATTTTCTCAGAAAATTTTTAGCTATGCCCTCTATGCATTCAATGAATTACTATACCTGATACGAAGTAACTCCTAAGTATCAAGAATTTCAAGCAAAATCAAGTGCTCCCGCTTTATTAGAAACCGAATGCGTTAAGGGGTTAGGCCTTCTTGGAGCCCCGAAAATCATATGTAAGTAAGTTTCAGAATTTTTTGGGCCGAAGTTAGAAAATAAACGAAAAAACTTTTTTAAGGGCTTTATTCTTCATGCCTTAAGGTGTGTAAAAAAATTGTAACTATTTTTTTTAAACAAAATGGTGTTGATATTGCTCTTCCATTCTTGCAGTTTTTGAAAAGGCACTGTCCACGGCTAGCAGTAGAAGTCCCCTATACTTTGACCTAGTATAAAAAACCAAAAATTTTCATTATTTACATGACATTTACTACAGAAGTACTTAGCGATTTGTCAAAATATTGATTTTTGTGAAAATGGTGGACATTTGAAAAGAATATCAGTTTTAAGTCTAAATGGTGTCTAAAATTGCCTGTAGCAAATTTTTTTTTAATGAATCATCTGTAGATAATCTCTTACAAAAGATACTGTTAAAATTTCAAGTGAATCGACAAAATATTTTTCAAATTACGCTGCTACCCAATTTAAAAAAAAAAAAGATTCGCGGGGCAACACATAACCCGGCCATTTTTTAATATACCTGTACAATATTTATACAATATATTCTTCAATACATGCCCTAAACATAAGAAGTATAGAAATAATTTTCAACCTCTGTAGTATCAAAAAAAAAAATCGTCAAATAATTTGGTGCTGCTTATTGAGCGTCTCCGGGTGGCGTAACAAAATTAGCCACTCTGTGGTCCCCATAAATGTCTTTCGCTCACGCAACTCTTGATTCTCTTAAAACACCGCGGGCTTCGAACCTGCTACTCCAACCCTTCGAACTTAACCTCCCGTTACACCATTCGAGCGTCGTTAGCGTTCGCATAAAAACCACTATCGAATCGCTGCTGTCAATTTACAATGGCCGCAAACAGCGCCATTATTTTCTGCGCGATCCGTTCCAAGAGCTACGCGCGGCTTAGCGACAAGCGGCATTAAGCTTTCGCAAACGTCGAGCGGGACGCCGCTCATGCATACTTTAAAGCTGGGTTTACATTAGTCCAGTCGCTGGATCCAGTGAGTGGTTTGACTGGAAATCGGCCGATGTCTACATTATTCCAGTCGCTGGATCCAGCGAGTGAATCGACTGGAAAACAGTCTTCCAGTCGTTTATGAACCGTTAAAAGTGATTAGGTAACAATGGATTCACGCAAAAGAAGGATAAAAAATCATCTGAAACTTGCTTTAATATTAATTTGTAAAGAAATTATTTGAAGGTTTGGTCTTCATTTAATTTCTTTGCCATTATTTTCTTCAAAATGCAAACACGTGTACGCTGTGCCTACTACGCTTCAGGCGGCACTGGACTGAGCCGTCTAGACCAGTCCAGCAACGCTGGAATGTTGTGTTCTCGATGGAGGGGGTAAACACTGGATCGAAAAGTAGACTTTCGATCCAGTCGAAATCTGCTGGAATGACAGCACTGGACTGGAATGATCACACTGTTTACATTATTCCAGTTCTAATCCAGTGCTGGACTGGATCACTGGACTGGACTAATGTAAACCCAGCTTAAGGTGGAATCTGACGGAACGTAGATCGGCGAGCTTGGCACGAGACTCGCCGAGCCCACGCGCCGTGAGAACGCTCATGGCTCGCCGACACGCGAGCCTGACCGAGCCTAGGCGATTCACGCGCCGTGAGAACGCTCATGCTCGCCGAGTCGCGAGCCTGAGCGAGCCTGAGCGAGCGGAGCCGACTCGCCGATCCACGTGCCGTGAGAGCGCTCATGGATAGCTGATTCGCGAGCCGAGCCGACTCGCCGATCCACGTGCCGTCAGATTCCACCTTGTTTGACGATCCGAGAGCTCCCAATTTCCTGTTCTAACGGAAACAGAAAAAAAGAAAGAAGGAAAGCCAGGATATCGCGGCGTAAGGATGTCTGTCAATATGTTGTGTTCGGCAATCGATCGCAGCGCCCTCCCCCGTCGCAGCCCGCTCGCGGCCCGAGCATCGGAAGATATAGAAATCACTCTCTCGTTCTCTCTCGATTTTTGCGATCGCGGGACGTGCCCCTTCAACTGCTTTCTCTCCGATTGGTTATTCCGGGGAAATAATGCGCCGGACAGGGAATGCCTTATGGCTCTCGGATCAATGCAGGTTGGAGAGGAGGCAACGTAATCTCGAAAGTGTCTCCCCGAAGTCCTGTGGGAAAGACTTCGCTTCGCGTCCCGCACGTGGGTGTACACAGCCGTGTAAGCATCCACGCGCCACTTCGTCCTTTTCACTTCGCTCTTCGTTATTTCATTCTCTCCTCACAATTAGGCAAAGGCCACCTCTGGGCTTGGTCGCCCACGCTTTACCTCCTATAAAATCACATCAAAGCGTCGCGGCCGGGCTCGGCAGAATTTTCGTGGGGCTGGCAACGCGGGCGTTAAGAGGACCCGGTGTTTTGAATAGGCGCGGAGTCGAGTGTACACAGCGGTGGTCAGGAGGAAATTAAAAGGCTGAGCGATAGTGGGAAATGTTACTATTTCACTTGGACCAAACAGTATTTCTGTCTGCGCTGCGCACTTCAACTAGAGAAGTGACGTTAATTAAGGTGGTATTTGAAGTCTAGTACCGGCTTGTATACGTGCTTGAATAAATTTATTTCTCGCTCTTCTCTGACCACCGCTGTAAATAATTCTGCGGATTCTTTGGGTGGTACCAGTGGTAGAGCAGTTTCGCAGATTTTACTCGAGGAAAGTTTAGAAGGTGAATGATGACTGAGGTACCGTAATTGAACGAGGAGAAGGCATTCTCCTACCTATGTGATTCCTAAGAATAAATCTTGGGAATGGAATAGTAAGTGTAAGCCTGTAAACATCTGGTTATTAATTATAGAGAATTCAGGACTGGTTGATCTTCTCGGGAAGCGGTGGCGTTTGATTGAATTCTTCTGCCATCAAGCTGAATCGCGAAGATAAACGAGGAGCATAAATAAAATCAAGTGTCCTTGTGATCGAGTGGAGTATTTTGTTCAACGTGTGGATATTTCATGCAAATATTCAAATTTCGCTGCCAGACTCGACGCATACTGAATCGCATATCTTCGGTGGCAAAGGTAGGATAAAAAGTTCACCCCCTACTGAAAGCAATTTTACCAAGTCAAAGTGAGCAGATGAGGGAAGCTGTCATCATACGTCCCGAAAGACGTCCCAGAAAGTAAAGAACCGCTGTATAAAACAAACTTCGCGGCATAACGTAATTAAAAAGGAGCTCTGCAGTGCAGAGTTGCATTGCAAACATTTCTTGGACAGCTTCCGGATTTACATTCGCCAGATGCTTCCAGGGATTAAGATAGATTTTAGTAAATAGACTGCAGCTGATAAAGCTTTGGTTTGGTTTCACTTAATTATAAGACTCTGCAAAAGTTTCGTCGTTTTTGGACATACAAGCTTCAATGTTTCTTCTTCTGGCTTGCTTTCCATAGTGGGATTCCCTCAGACATTACGTATTCCTTCCAAGATTTCTCAAAGTAAAGGTAGGTACTCAGTGGGTACTAAGTTACTTAAAAAAAAGGCTGCCGGGAGATCGCCCATGACTCCTTTATTTATTTATATATTGCATTGCCAAAAATACTACAAGAACTTTAAAATATGTATATACTTTCGAATACACAACCGTTTATTTAAAAAAAGTCTTCCAGTTTTCAAAAAAAATCCCCAAAATACATGTGTTCTCAGGCCTCACAGGTAGGCTAGACCCCTTAAGGGGGAAGCTTATTCTTTGGGCTAAAAACAGGGAAATTTTAGATTTTTTTTTAAGAAACTAGCGATTCGAATAATCTGAAATTTGGACCATGTTTTTATGCATCTTTGAGGAAGCAATAGTTTTATTTTTATGAATTTTTAATAACAAATATAGGAGTTATGCATGACCGACCAACACGCCGCGCAAAATTCGTCGTCCGCTGGTGTGCATGATATTTATCTTCCTGGTAATCTAAAACACAAAAATGAAACGGCGTTTGAATGTATACATACGTAGCTATAATTTGATGAGCCAGAAAAAATACAAAAATTTTTTTAGGACTGTGGAGAGTTTTCAAATTGAAAGGTCTGAAACTTTAAATTTTGCTATACAATTTTGGATTTTTATACAAACTCCTATGGTTATTATTAAATATTAATAAAAAAAACTGCAACTTCTTCAATGATGCATAAAAACACGGTCCAAATTTCAGATTATTCGAATCGCTAGTTTATTAAAAAAAACATCTAAAATTGCTCTGTTAAGGGGAGATTGCGCCTTGTTGGGCTGTAAAATAGGCAATCCTTTGTGAATTTTTTGTATAAAAACGGTTCGACAAATTAATTTGAGGTTCGGCATCCTGTTTTATTGTATCTTGAGCTATTGTTCTGAATTTTTGTGTGACAATGAAAAAAAAATGGCTGATACAAGGTGCTGAC
This sequence comes from Andrena fulva, assembly GCA_946251845.1. NCBI lineage: Eukaryota > Metazoa > Arthropoda > Insecta > Hymenoptera > Andrenidae > Andrena > Andrena fulva. Next base: position 48,647,091 of record OX276329.1, on the reverse strand, counting down.
TGAGGGTGTTAAAAAAAATCAGGTGGTCCTAGTATCGACTTTTATTTAAACAAGTTTTCCCGATTTTGGGGCAAAACCTATCTCAGACTTAAATCAAGGCGCTTCATCTTCTTCAAAAGCACCTAAATTTCTCTTAATGCATCTACTACCGCAGATAGCCACGTTCATATAGATTAAGAATCTCTTTCTGTGTTTCAGATAACCCTTACTGGTACATAGTATCTTCCACGTTTTTTTTTCACTGTCACGCAAAAATTCAGAGCAATAGTCCAGGATACAATAAAACGGCCTGCCAAACCTGAAATTAATTTGTCGAACCGTTTTTTGCACAAAGAATTACCTGTTTTCCGGTGCAACAAGCCGCAAACTAGGCATCGCTACTAGAAACACCATTCCCCGCACTCACACCGACTAGCACCCCGAAACGCACGGTTGCTCTCGAGCGAAAAGCAGGGCGGCCAGCAGAATTAGATCTTATTAAGCCATTAATCGTTCCGCCCTCTCATTTTCCTGCTGTGTTAAAAAAAAAGGAGGCGCATCGCCGGCTCCAGCCATGACTCAGCTTACACCTCGCGACGCTCGAATGTTGCGAATAAAAGTACAGCAACACGTAGATGTAGCAAAGTCCACATTCCGATGCATGGCGAGGGGAAAGAGGCGGGGGCGGCAGCGAATGGAAGAGAATGCGAGACAGTGAGACAGACGGATAGTTATTCTGTGAAATATGAAGCGTAGCGGAGCAGCTGACGTTACCAGAGACCATGTCGCATTATTTTCGTAGGCAGCGATGCGCATGTGGATCCCGCGTAGTCAGCAATAAGCATGACCCTTTTTCCTAGGCCCACCCGTTAGAGCGCGAGGGTAGCTCTCATACGTCAAAAAATCCTATTATCCTGCGCTGATCCTCTGTCGACGGAATGGAGGAGATCGGTGGACGAGCTAGTCTAGTTTTGTTCGCTCCTCTCCTCGACGTCACTCATCGTCTGGAATTGAATCGCCGCGATGGGCTCTCGGTTCAGGAAGGAAGTTGTATGGCGGACCCGCGCCGTTCCCACTCCCCATCTTCCCTCCTTTCGTCGGAAAATTGTTTTCACCGACTGATTCGGCGCTGGGGATGGCACTATTAGCATGAACGGGTCCGCGCTCCACGGGAACGTGAACATCAGAGGGTAGCTTCGAATTAAAAGTCGCGCTCGTTACTTTCACAAATTCATCAGCTAATTAATTCGACTTTCTGCGTAGGAGTTCGTGGCTTCTATAGTTTGCGAATTTTTTCTATCTCACAGTGCTGGACATTTTTTCTATCGTGTGTTAAGAGGGGGGAGTCGTGAAGCGGACTGGCGAAGAGGATTCGTATCCATTTTTTGTATGTCACACGTAGAGAAGACCAGATTTTTTGGGGCAGGGTTCTTCTCAGCAGTTTCTAGGTATAGGTGCGTGAGAACTGGAAAGTTAAGTAACGCCACTGTAGCGGCACAAAAACGTAGTGTAGCTTTGACAAATTTTATTGTTTGTGGGTAAACAAAGTAGAGCGGAGGAGCTTCGCGGAACAACACATAACTCGGCCATTTTTTAATATTTTTTTACAATGTTTATAGAATATATTTTTATTAACAGATACATGATCTAAATATAAGAAGTATAGTAATAATTTTCAACCTCATAGTATCATAAAAAAAAATCGTGAAATTTGGTACTGTTTTGAGAGTGTCGGGGCACAGTGGTGGGAAATCCCGGAAACGTGGCCAAAATATGAAGAGGACATTTGATTTGTACAAAAATGAGTATACTAAGTAGTATACTGAGTAGTAGAAACGATTACACTACGTAGTATACTAAGTAGTAGAAATGAGTATACTAAGTAGTATACTAAGTAGTAGAAATGAGTATTACTAAGTAGTATACTGAGTAGTAGAAATGAGTATACTAAGTAGTATACTGAGTAGTAGAAATGAGTATAATAAGTAGTATACTGAGTAGTAGAAATGAGTATAATGAGTAGTATACTGAGTAGTAGAAATGAGTATACTAAGTAGTATACTGAGTAGTAGAAATGAGTATACTAAGTAGTATACTGAGTAGTAGAAATGAGTATACTAAGTAGTATACTGAGTAGTAGAAATGAGTATACTAAGTAGTATACCGTCATCTCTTGGCTTCTTTCTCGATTTCCGATCACTGCACACATGTGTGCATTACTAAACATGCTCTTACGCTGAAAGTTGCAATTTATTGCAACCAATTTTTCTTTACCTCTGTTCTATATGGTCCAAGCTTTAAATTGAGTCCAATATCACCTCGACAATTTGCGGCATTCGTAATGTAAGTCTACTTCATTTACATTGTCGTCTTCCTGTATATGAGAAAGACATAATGGCATAGATTATTTCATAATTCATAAAACTGCAGAGACTGAAGTATTCGGGCAATGTTAAATGGTACCTATATGATACTGCAACATAAAATGTAATGATCTTACCGTTATACAAGTATCTTTACGCGAGTCAATGCTTTTAAATATACCCAAAGGATAAAGAATTATTCTCAACGTGCTCGCAAAAGTGTAGGAAACTACTTATTTTATCGTGACATGAAAGCAAATTTTCTCAAAGGTAAGTCGCAAGAAAGATTTCTTATTAATGAAACACAAATATCAATGTTTACGTTGAATTACTATTACTGCATTGTATAAACAACAGCGGGGTAGCTGTTGCAATAAAGAGCCGCGTCTAACTTCGTCGATCTTCTTTCCCCAGGACTTTTATCGCCCTTGTCCGCCATCATAAATAAATTATATCTACACGGGGTCCCCACGCTCGTCCTTCGTTCGTTTTCGTCACGGGATTATCTCCCTGGGAGACACCCACCCTATTTTTCCTATCGAGGATTTTACTGCTGGCGACAAATCTTGCTCATCTTATATCTTAATTAATCCATCAAAAAGGATTCCTATTTCTATTCATGACGCCTATAAAGGGAAACTAAGAAATATACAGAAGAAACTTATGCATTCGTTTCAGCGTTTCTGTGGTTGGTATTGTTCTTCGTAGACCTAGGGGGTAAGTTAGATGAAATATTAATAAACGTAGGGGAGTAAGGATAAGGGAAATAAAGGAAAATAGGAGAAATCTTATGCATTTTATTCTCCTGGGGTAATATATCAATATTTGCTGTATATTGTTAATTTTATTATATGAAGAGGTTCCTCTTAAGGGGTTAGACCACTTTGGCTAGGCCAAGAAATATCGCATCTTTGGGAATTTATTTCTAAGTGACAAAAACACTTTTATCGATAAAAATTATTCAACGAAGATAGAGATATCTTTAAATAATGTATAAATTTTTTTCAAGTACCAAAACATTCCGAAAACTTTAAATGCGTTTTTCTCGAAACCACGTTTTCCGAAACGATGTACGCTGTAATTTGAGTAAAACCCTATGCATTTTTATACAATTTTCCACAGATGTTCTTAAATGTATTCTCCTTCGTCCGACCATCAATTCCGTCCATGCACGTCATGTAGCATAGTGATGTAACGCACGTCGCCTCAGACCAAGCGCGTCTGACCATAGACTGACCGTTTCCACTTACTCCTCTGCCTGCGCGTTCCTCTCGCAATTGGGCATGAGAATCTACTTTTTATTCAAGTTATACACTATTTTGAAAGTTGTTTTACGTGAAAATCTCCCACATTAATAGAACCTTCGTGGAAATACAGAAATCTTATCAGTAATCCCAGTTGAGATTCTGAAATTGTACTTTACAAGTGTGAATATCCCAACATAAACCAATATTCTGTGGCTCTGGTACTTGGCAAGAAAATGGCGTTGTTGGTTTGCCAGGTAGACCGCATCCTGATCCACTTACTAAGTTACTCGTTAGTGATTGGTAATCTCGATCACTCAAATAGGATTTAATCGGTTGTCTCGACTTGTCCAATTAGTCTCAGTTAATCGATCTCGTTTAATCCAAATCGCCAGCCACCACACACTACATACATATAAACGCATTTTCTTCACCTGTCAAGATTCACTGCGGCATAATCACTCTCCAATACGTGGAACATCTTTTATTTCTTAAGGTGCGAATCCACGGTGAGATTTTACACGAAACTTTTCTAGCATGAGACAAAAATCTCAGCAACAACGAAATATATATATTTGAATATATTTGAAAATATCTCATAAAGCTTGTTTCATGAAAGTAATGACACTAAAAATAATGAAATAATTGTCTCAAGAGATTAAAGTTTCATGTGAGACACGATATTTTTGTCTGATCGTGGATTCGCACCTTTAGAAATTGATTAAAATAACTGTTTAAACTTGCATTGTACCAAGCACTATTTCATTAATACGAAATATATATTGTAGTAATGAATCTAAAAGTGGATAATAACCAAAGGCATCATATCCATATCGAACAAGTACAGTGCGGTATCCTATAACGAACCAATGCTATAACGAGCAGTTATTCTCATTAAATCAAAACGCTGCAACGAACGAATATGTTACAACGAACGTGGAGAAATACAATCGGCTGTTGTTATACATTTTTTCTAAATTTACACATGTGCGATGTATGAAATTTAACCCATCGTGGTCATACGGGGTGTATCGCACCCCGGGATATTTATAAATATTTCTGTAAATCTTTAGACCATAACAATAAAATTTATAAAACATGGTGAATTTTAACTAAAAAAATTGCTTCTATCCACAACTATTTTTTCAAATATAAATTCCAACATGACCTAACGATTCTCCAATCAATTCTGGCAACCTTTTCAAAATACTTTTGCTAACCATTCCAATTGCCAACACCAATTTATAAAATACATGCGACAAAGTTCGAATTCGATTAATGCACAACAATTACGATGGCGTACAAACTCCACTCGATACATAACACAGCAACCAGCTACTTGTTTTTCGACCACAGCGGTCAGAATCATTATCATATTGAGAGCAGAGACGGGCAAAATTTTTATTTAAATAAAATTTCGAGTAGCGAATAAAAGTTAAAAAATTATTCGTCATGTGTCCAATAAAGTTAACTCGGGTTAACCCGAGGCTTATTTTCGCCAGGAAGACTTCAACAATCCATTGGTACTATTTGTAAATAGGTAGGATAAAAATGATGAAGATTTCAATTTTCGTCATCGGGCGATACTACATTCTATCGCGACGCTGAATACAGCGTCGAATGAAGTTAAAGTTACAGTTACAGTTACAGTTAAAGTGAAAAAATTTATTCGACGCTGAAGTTGAAACTCTCGACGAATAAAAAAATTATCTTTATTCGTCGAATAAATTCTCGTCGAATAAAAAAATTATCTTTATTCGTCGAATAAAAAAATTAACTTTGTTTGTCGAATAAATTCTCATCAAATAAAAAAATTATCTTTATTCGTCGAATAAAAAAATTAACTTTGTTCGTCGAATAAATTCTCTGTGACGTCCCGGCCCCACCACGGTATCGCGACTTAGTGTCGGCGAGCGCCACCAGAGGTCTAATCTTCTCGCTAGTTCTCAATCTCCAATCCATTAGTATATATACAAGTTCCAAAATCATATCCTCTGTGTCCCCGTGTGTGTCTAGGGCAGGGGCCGTCAGCTGTAGCCCTACCGATGTGAGTCTAGCTGACGGTCCCAAGACGAAACACACCTCTTCTTTTCTTCCTCGATCCTTTAAAGCCAATCCACCCGCCCCGCACAGTTTACTCCATTGCGGCGTATAATCCGGCCGGCCTTAGGGCGCGACGGTACGTTGGAGGCAGCGGGGCAAGAACTCCTTGTCATTGTCCTAACCTCCACCCAGGACGTGACATTCTCATCGAATAAAAAAATTATCTTTATTCGCCGAAAAAATTCTCGTCGAATAAAAAAATTATCTTTATTCGTCGAATAAATTCTCGTCGAATAAAAAAATTAACTTTGTCGAATAAATTCTCATCAAATAAAAAAATTATCTTTATTCGTCGAATAAAAAAATTAACTTTGTTCGTCGAATAAATTCTCGTCGAATAAAAAAATTATCTTTATTCGTCGAATAAATTCTCGTCGAATAAAAAAATTATCTTTATTCGTCGAATAAATTCTCGTCGAATAAAAATATTAACTTTGTTCGTCGAATAAATTCTCATCGAATAAAAGAGTTAGCTTTATTCGTCGAATAATCTAAAGTAAAAGTACCTATTATTTGATCCTTATTTAAACAATCTTTTATTCAGTTAATGCCCAACTCTGATTAAGAGTAACCTTCCCAAAAAATTATCTCATTACGTCGTCCATAACCTGATTCATTGATCGCTGCTGCTCGAGTCTCGAATTCGAACGACCAATACACAACAACCACGATACGAATCACAGCGAAATCAAAGTATCCCCATTGCCCGGCTAACGGGCGCGATCCCCAGCGTTAACGAGACCTTTCTTCGCCCCGGAGAAAAACGTGTAATCCCCCCTGCCAGCGAATCCTTACGCTCGCCGGGCAGCTGCACGGAGGAGGCGTAAATCAAAACTTCACGCGGAGATTTTCAGCACTTCCGGTGGATGCGGCGCGCAGCCACCAGCCGCACGTGTACACAGAGGACGCCGGAGCGGCGCGGCGCGGCGGGGAGCTTAGGCACGTCCGGGACCGATCCAGAGCGTAAAAACGATCTTGGAAAGTTTATCGACGACCGACCTGTCCGAGAGGGGGGGGGGGGGGGCCAGATGTCGCGCGTCGGGACGCGCGAGTCTCCGGGAGTCGCCGGAGCCCATCCAGCGGGGGCGCACGTGTTTTCCCCGTCGTTTCTTCGCCCGGCTATCCCCCTTTCGGCGATTGCATATTAAATGCATCCGTATCCTCTCCGGCCGGGGGTGGGGGGGGGGGGGGGGGGGGAGCTCGGCGGTACCGTTGCCCGCCCGATGGCGTGGGATAGCGCGGTGAAATATGGCCGCGCAATAAGAGAACCGCCGGCGCGAAAATACTATCGCTTTCCGATAGTACGTTAGGCGGAGGCCGAATGGGACGGAATATGCGGAGGCTGTTCGACAAGGGAACAGAGGGAAGCGGGCGCGAACAGTGAGATGGCAGCGGCGGCTGGTCGGCCGGCGGTGGAGGAGAGGGTCGCGGGGGGCGGGAAAATAAGCGAAGAAACTGAAAATATCGTCCGTTTTGCGGCGCTCTCCCGGCCATATGGTGACCTACGTATATCATATTAGAAGCCAATTTTTAACTCGGCGGGGGCACATTTCACGCGAAAGTACCTGTTATAACCACTCGCCGCTAAAAATCCAATGAATTGATAGGACGCGGGGGCGGCGGGCGGAGAAGGGTGGCCCCAATGGCCGTTTGAGGGGGCGAAAAAACTACCGGCCGACTTCTCCTCCGCTTCTCTGACCAAAGGGAAACGACCGCAATATCTTAGGGTCGAAAGTACACACGGGCTCCGATGGCAAAGACCCCTCGGTCGCCTCAAATAAATCTTGCCAACCTCGACCCTCCACGATTTCCCTTTCTCTTCCTGTGTCTCTTTCCCTGCCGCGCTTCGTCCTACTCTGCGCCTCCCGTCCCTCGCTTTTCTTTTCGCCGTTCATTACCGCCCATTATAAATATTGTCTTTGCAAGCGATGACTCCGTAATCAATTGCCCCTTGATCGCTGGCTAATTAAGAGTACTTGCGGGGTGCTTGGAGGTATCGCTGGAAAACGGGTAACAAGGAGAGGTTCCCAGGTGTCCGCTTCCGATTGCTTTGGATTTTGGATATGTTTTAGAGGACCGAAAAATAAGAAATACGTGTCTTTTTATTTTGGCAAGTTTGCATGTATAGGGGGTGAAACCACCCCTCAAAATTCATAAGGGGTGCAAAATTGTGTTGAATAAAACTGGTATACATTTAATTTTCGTCATAACTTGCTGAATGGATAATGTTCTTATCGTCAGCCACCGTTATTAGGGGGTAAACTACCCCTAATCGGTAAACTGCGCATTTGAGAGACTTGAAACGTGTAAAAAAATTTATAAAATTCTTTAAAAAAACCTTAGACATAATTTATTTTAGGATGACACATTAGTGGTTTTATGGCTTCCCATTGCTACTGACAATGAGGGGTGAACTACCTCTGGGGTAGTTTACCCCCTAATAACGGTGACTGGCGACAAGAATGTCATCCATACAGGAAGTTATGACGCAAAATGACATTTATATCAAGTTTTATTCAACACAAGTTTGCACCCCTTGTGAACTAGGAGGGGTGGTTTCACCCCCTAAACATGCGAACAGGCCAAAATAAAAAGACACGTATTTCTTATTTTTCGGTCCTCTAAAACATATCTAAAAACCAAAGCAATCGGGGACGAACATCCGAAAATCTTACAACTTTGTGGGGTGGTTTTATCCCCTAAATATGAAAACGTGCCGCTATAAAAAACACGTATATCTTATTTTTCGGTCCTCTAAAACATATCCAAAAACCAAAACAATCGGAGGCGGACTCCTGCGAACCTCTCCTTGTAAGTACATTTAAGAAACTCCTTTCTTCTGGTAATTTTAATGGGGTGCTTGCGGTTCTGTCGAATGTTTGCAAGCCGTTCTTTCCACTAGAAATTATGTAGAGCTTTTTTATGCTCTATCACACAGGGAAATAAAGTCATATTTTAAAAAACGAAACAACGCGATGACCTTAGGGGCTGATTTCACCCCTTCGGGCCGTTTGCTCGTGCTTAACCTTGCTACACTTTTTCTGCAGAAAAAGTATTATTCCTTGCATACTATAAGATGCCCTAATTCATTAAACTCAGTTTCGGGTTGGAAATATTCCCTTGTAAGTCGTATTCTAAGGTCTGAAGACGATACTAGCAGTCACGAAACATGACGCTCTTTCTCGACGCCACTCTGTTCCCCGCCCGTCAGAGTAACACCAAACCCAGACACCCAGCACGAAGGCAGACCTTGTCGGTTATCGTTTCGAGGTTCGACTTCAGCGTATCGATCAGCGGCCACATTATGCCGGGAAATAACCCTGGACACGTTCGACAGCTGGACTTCCCCCGCGATGGCGGAGGAAAAGTCGCGGCTAGTTCCGAAAATATTTGATTGCCCCGTGAAATGTTGATCGAGTTCACGTGCTACTTCGGGGAATGTATTAAGGAGTTCGAATGCGTTGCAGGCAACTCCGGGGGCTGAAACTTGCGCAACTACCGCGGGATTGTGCCGGAACGCTTGAAGTGCCGGCGCGCAGGCCAGCGGCGTGTATAAATGCGTGTAAAAACTGGGCTTGATTCTCTCGACTCCTTACGTCGCTATCCGCCCCGAAGAAATACAATTGCAAATTGTAGCGTTGCGCGTTGAATTAATATCTTGACAACCCCCTCTTAGCCCCGCCGGGCTATTATCCGCGTCGTCTATCCGTGTTCGTTAATTACAGACAACCAGTTGAGCCCCCCCCCCCCCCCCCCCCCCTCCGATGCCGGTATAGATTGAACCCGGCAGACACGAAATGTTCCCCGGAGTATGATTGAACGTCTCGGCTAAATACGCCCGGGTCCTGGGAAGAGTGTTGGCGATAAATAATATCGAATGGGCGGATCGGTACGTACGCTCGGAACTGTGGAGCTTTCCTGCCAGGCAAAGCTGACGTTCAGACCTAGACGCACATTTTTCTCCCCGACAGGATGCTGTCTAATCCAATTTGCCGAAGAATTTGTAGGATCCGCGAAGAACACTAGCGATTCAATATAAAAGCCACGCGGGACAAACAAGATCCCGTGCGGGAACACGGCCTGATCAGCCAATCCTCCAAACCAATATTGGCGCTGGGTTTGTAACCCTATTCCTCGATAGAGAAATTCGTCCAATCATAGGATTCGACACTCGTGCTAACATATGGACACCGAGCTTATCCCTGTCGCCGTGCGTATAGCTAATTTTCTTGGGGGTGTTTGATACGGTAAGTAGAGGGATTCAGTGGTGAAGGGAAACGCCAGCGAAGTCGGCGAATAAAAGTCACCGATACTGTTTCAATTGGACGGGGCGCAAGGATGTTTTATGAAGAAAGGTGCGTTTAAAAATAAACAGAATGTAAAATTGCGGTAGAACGTATTTCGATATGTATAATAGTTCTAGGGAATATGATATATTATAGTGCCTGCTGGAAATGCTTCTTGTATCACCTCTCCAATCCTCGTCCCATGAAACAATCTTCATAACTCCATGATTGATGAAGTAGTTGGTACCCAATTTACTTCAACCAAGGTATTGTAGGTCTAGTTAATAATCGCGCAACAGTACTTTCCGAATACTGCTTGACTATTTTTGAAGCATCTTTTTCCTATACCTGCCGCTCATTACTTTGACGCTCTCCCAGCTTTCATTCGCGAATTAAAATTTTACTCGTCATTTAAAGGACATGCACGATTGCATATACTTCAGCACTATTCTTAGCATAATTTACTTATTCTTTCCGTCTTGTCTCAGTCCATTTACTTTACCGTTTATTTTACCTTTTACTTTACCTTGTACTTTACCTTTTACTTTACCTTTTACTTGACCTTTTACTTTACCTTTTACTTTACCTTTTACTTTACCTTTTACTTTACCTTTTACTTTACCTTTTACTTTACCTTTTACTTTACCTTTTACTTTACCTTTTACTTTACCTTTTACTTTACCTTTTACTTTACCTTTTACTTTACCTTTTACTTTACCTTTTACTTTACCTTTTACTTTACCTTTTACTTTACCTTTTACTTTACCTTTTACTTTACCTTTTACTTTACCTTTTACTTTACCTTTTACTTTACCTTTTACTTTACCTTTTACTTTACCTTTTACTTTACCTTTTACTTTACCTTTTACTTTACCTTTTACTTTACCTTTTACTTTACCTTTTACTTTACCTTTTACTTTACCTTTTACTTTACCTTTTACTTTACCTTTTACTTTACTTTTTACTTTACCTTTTACTTTACCTTTTACTTTACCTTTTACTTTAGAGTTTGGTGTTATTCTCGCTTTGGCGTTAAGTCTTAGGATTCCATTAATTGAGTTTATTTTGAATATTTTGTATGTTTGTTGTTGTCTCTATTTTAGTTTCACGGTTAGGCTTCCCAACTGTGTTACCACCGCAGCCTCGCCCTTACTCTTATAAACTCTTATATTCAGCTTTCTTCTATTTTGAGTAATAAAGACGATTAATAATAATAATAATAATAATAAATAATATTTCCTAATACTAAATATGGTGGAAGTGAATACAAGTTAAATATTGGAGTGTCGCAGTAAATATTTTCATTACTGTATTTGCTCCTTAGCACTTGTTCACTTGTTTAGGTGATCACTATGAACCCCAGAAGTTCATAACTCTTGTTTTTTAAATATCTGATGGTCGTGTTGCACCTGCAACTCGAGTACTCCGTAAAAAAGAAGCAAGCCCCGCGTTCGAATTCGAAGCGACTCAACACGCACGCGACTAATGGAACAGAACGCGATTCCGTTTTCTGATATTCAGTCAGGCACTAGTGTTTTGCATAGGACAAGCCGGCGGAATCGTGGCGTGTCACTACGGTTATGTTATTTCGCAGTCCGGCACACCAGTTACCTACTTACCTGAAGGTGCGCAACGGGCAACGGAATTACGGTGGATCGATAGCCCGCCAACTGGTAACCTCTACCTTTCTTCCTTGGCTATACGTAATTCTGGACGCATTGTTCGCGGGCCTCGCTTCAAAAGAAGTTAATAACTCTGCATTTTCTCGCAAGCCCGTCACCTGAGAGAAATTGGCGTTACGGGATGCGCGCTAATAAATCGTCGCTCTCGGTGTATCTTTTTAATAAAAAATTCGGTGGTGTTCGTTACACGATTCCTTCGCAGTGTCTGAAATCCTCAAGTAATGAGACACTGCTGTATGTTCAGGCACATAATGTATTCCTAAGCAGAACTGAGCACAATAATCTTTTACAATTTGGAAGTAGATAATCAATGAATTTCTGAACTATGATCTGCAATAAATTCTTACTAGTAGCGCCGAGTTTATTCCGCAGAAAGTGGTTCAAGATTTATTAGTTTTAAATTTGTATTTACTGGTCTAATGAATAATATTAATATATCATTTCATCGCGTAACTAATACATAGCGTATAATTGTTGAATTTTTCATAAAAAAAAGTAATTTGCCTGATAGATACATTGAAGCGTCTTCGACAAAGTGGAAAGGTAGATGTAAATAAATATTATTCGACGTTGACATCGCGGGCGTTCTGGCGCTCGTTAATCTTCCCTCTAATTATGAGAATCCCTCTGTTATCTCGTTAGCCACCCATGAGCGCACTCAGTCTCAAATTAACCATAATGAAATAACGATCTCACGTTCCCTCGCGTCGAGAGGATGCTGACGGAACGGTCTTGGGGCTCTATTATCTTAAACAAAAGATGCACCGTGGTCGCGCTCGATGTTACACGTATTCAAGGGAAAAACATTACGAAAGCACCCGCTGTGTAACATGTAAAATCGTAAACGAGGCGACGTTAAAACTGCGTTTATTCCTTCAATTTTCTGAGCTGAATTGATAAAGGAAAATCATAAACCAGAAAATTTTCCCTTCGGAGTATAAATTTATTTCGTTCACTGTATTTAAATTTAATCCTTCACTAGAGAAAGTAAATGATCAAATTAATTGATTATTGTGAATAATAAGAGATCACTTTTTATATACTGCAGATATTTATACAGTAATATCCTTTAGTTAATGATTCTTGCGGTATTCTTAATGTGCGCTTTATTTTGGGCATTCTTTCTATCAAAATTCCACAGCTGAGTAACAGAAAATGCAGAAATTCAGAAAATACCAAATACAGAAACTAAAATCTCCGAAGCCTGAAATTTTTTCTTCGACTTCAATAATAATTCCATATAATACAGAGGATCAAGTTTTCTAATAAATTTTCAAAGTAATCGCAGGCGATGAGTCCAATTAAATTCTATATATTTTATAATCCCAACTTCACAGTCCACAAGAAATCATCTAAACCCCTTCAAATTCCCTCTCCCAACCTACCGTTCCAAACAAAAATTCCCCACCAAAAAAGCAGGCAACTTCGCTTCCGTGGACACACCAATTCGCCCATTCGCTCCCCGGCAAACCACGAATCACAAGCAATCAATGCAGCCGAATTAAAAGCCACTGAGACGTCCCGAAATACCTATAATGTGGCCCAATTTAGATCCCCCTTTAAAGGCCACTCGTGCCAGCCGATCGCAACCGATAGCCGGGGAATTTACGTAGCAGTGCAGCCGGCAAACAAGTGGTTCTTCGGGGGAAAGTATCCTGGAAGCAGCGCAGATAGCCTGGCGTCTATCGATTACTATGCATTACAAAGAGTGATGCACGGGGTGCGGCGGGGGCTGAAGCGCTGCAACAACGCATCCACCTGTATAACAGCGGGCGCGAAGAAAACGACTGCACATAAATTCCGCGGCAGCCCTGGGCCCGCTGGATCCCTCCGTAAACTCGGATTTACTGCTGAAATCTGGCCGAGTGTAACGTATGTATCCACTTGTAGCCAGCTGCACTCTCGATAAGCGCGCGAAAATGAGGGCACTCGATGGCGGCTGTTAATGATCAGCGTGTTAGCAAGGGGCTTAACAAATGCTGCTGCGCTGGCTGACGCGTCCAGCGGCGTTAGCAAAGTTCCGGGTTATTGGCGGAGCAGTGACAAGTGATCAGAAAAGTCGATCAGTGCCTTTCGGCACCGACAAGTGCTGCGCGTGGTGGAGTTGGTTGTTTATAATTAACGTAGGATTTTCTACAGGGAAATGTTTATTAATCGCGTATTTAGGGGAATTAAATTTAAAATGATGCGTCCTCGGTTCTTCAGCCAGCTCTTCTGTTTGCTATTACGACGCCGCGGGGAAGCTTGGAAATTGTTTTAATTGGAATTTGTTCACTGGAGCATTTATGGGGAATTTTTGAGTAATAAATAATGCCACAGGTTGACTGGGTTAATTATCTTCACACTTGAATGCAAGATAAGGGGATTTTCATAGAATACACTTCTGTGTCTCAGGATATTTACTTGGTCTCCCGCGTAAAGACCCTAAGTCCACAGAAAAAATGGCGGGGAATATGCGTGAGGGTTTTTCAATCAGTTCTCGTTGAATGGAAATTTAATATTTGAGAATGTAAGGCGAATTCGCGTGGAAATAGACTTTTATCTTTTAATCAACCCGTGACTGTTACAATGCCATCGTGATTTGATGCGATCGTTGAAAAGCATTCCATAAAAATGACGCTTTGCGCGACCCTCGTTTTGCTTTTCCCCTTGGCGCGGAACAAAAGCTGTAATGCACTCAGAATTAGAAGCCCGAGGTTCATTTTCGCGGAGTAGTTCAGGGCTTTTTGTCCGCTGAGCGCGGCGCAAATCAGCGATTCATGGTTTCTTGACTCCTTGCAGTCACGTTCATTAGAACATAACGTTTCGTATCGCATTCCACGTAATCCTGAACGCTCTACTGTGTCGTGAACACGGTATTGTTAGGGTGGCAGCGAACTTTCGCCGCTGTTGGGGGAAAAAGTTTCAGTTTTAACAAACCACGACCCTGACGATTAACCCTCCAACCCTCCACCGACATTTTCCACTGATTTCGAATTCGCGTATCACAGCGCCGACGTCGTATTATGTCCACTTCTTTGGACGTGGTCGCAAAACAAAATAGGAGGATTCTTCTGTGGCTCTGACAAGTGAAATAGTTAATGGATGGAGTACTGGAATATTTCTCTACTTGCTGATACTTTCGGTATGTTATTTTCGTGTTTCTGTTTTGCTTTGGAAAAATTTTGTAAGATATTATAAGCTGGCAGTATTTGTTTTATATTTAAAGATTGCTTTAACATCTATTATAAATTTAATCCAAGACCCAAACAGGTTTTCTGGGATTTATTTATTTATATTACACGCAGCTGCATATTCAATCTTTTATTTGAAAAAATAATGACAACTTTAACTTGACGTAGATTCATTACATAATTCGTTAAGCGGGGAATCCTATTTTTGGGGCTAAAAACATAACAAAATTTGGAATTTTTTTAAAAAAAAACTAGCGATTCGATTCGTCTGAATTTTGGACCATGTCTTTATGCATCTTTGAAGAAGTCGCGGTTTTTTTTATATTAATTTTTAATCACAAATATAGGAGTTATGCGTGATCCACCAACCGCCACTGGTTTGAAAAAAAAGTTTGACAAATCACCCCTTTTCTCGGTTATCTTTCGACCAAAATTGTTAATTGAGGGACGGGCGATAGCAACACTCGTGCAGATTAAGAATCTTTTCGAATTTTTAGTTTCAAATAAGCCTGAGTGGGAAAATCATCTGTGCCACCAACATACCTCTTTTTGGAGCTGCCACATTGGCGCTATAAAAAAACATTTAAACCAGATTAAAAAAATTATTTTTACATATTTGTTGTACAATACAAGACTCGCTTAATAAACTCGAAAAAGATTTATTTCATTACATGTTGCATTTACTGAGAAAAAAATCTTTAAAAATCGCTTAATTTTTCGGTTCGAGCAAAGTAAGAAATTTAACTGTAACACCCATTTCCTTGAATTTCTACCAGTATTAACATTTTGCAAGTGACGCATTGAACTTGAACGCTCTTGTCCCGCCCCGGCATTAAACCGCCCAATACATTCCCGTAGATTGGCAGATCGTAAAGTGTAAAGTAGTGGCCTGACAGTAAGAACGCTGCCTACAATAATGCACGATAAATTTCGCAATTCTTTAACGCCGATAGAGTCGTGCTGCGCACTCCTTCCGCGTGCAGGCTGCTTTCGCGTAATAGGTCTTTGCACGCGTGTCCAACGTATCCGGTATAACCTCCAGTCACGTAAACTTCTGCTCCGTGTAGAAAAGAGCCCCGCACGACTGCAAAGACGCGGCGAATGAAGATTAATTATTGCAGATAGACCGATATATTAGTCGATGTAAGTTGTACACTGCAGCGTTCCATTCCACAACACAAAGGGCGCAGTGCACTTTGTTCCGTGGAACGATGGTACGACTTCATTACTTGCAACTTCTTCGAACACGCCACGTGATTTCTCGCCACTTTTCCCGCATATTACACGAGCACTATGTAAGCAAGCCTTATGTTTACCTAAAAAATTATATATAGTACGTACTGCTTACTGAACCCTTAGATTGACAAAGGTTCGTTGCACTTGAGATTATTTCACAGCGGCTACGATGAAGCTTGGAATTATTACAGCATCTCTTTATTTATTTAACTACCCTTACAACCTGGCTTCGCCCGGAATTTATATTCTGATTTTATAAAAAAAGATTTATCTTTCATTTTCTTTCCTGTGAGAATAGTCACATTCATTAAGGATTTTTTGTCTACTTTGGGAATAATTTTTCCTTTTTTGTTGCAGATGAAAAACAGCGAGGATATGATGGCTACCTCAGACGCCTTTTTTTTTTTAAAAAAACCATTGCACGGAAATAGCTCCCACGCAGCTTCTTCTCCGAATTTTTTAATGAAAATTTCTGCACCGAAAGAAAATTCTTCGAATCCATTCTAGTTTTTAGGGCGTTGTAAGCGGGGGTTTGAATTGTTTTAAGAAACAGTTACAATGGCTTCTGTTTCCGCTCTCGACCCCCATATATTCAGCACGTGTCACTGTTTTTCAGAATTTCTCGAAGTTACTTGACGGTACAAACGAGTGCGCTGCAATTTCACTTGCCTCCCTCGCCTCTTCTTTTTTTTCAACCCCTCCGCCGCCGGGTGAAATTTAATGCTACGCTTGGACGCTCCTGAAGCCCCCGCTGCTGAACGCGCTATTTCAAGTTATGATTGCGTGCGCACCGCAATTTCCACCTATCCAGCTTTCTTCTGCATGAATTTCGATACACGTGCCGGGGCTTGCAGCTTTTTGCGCTTAATTTCGCATACAAGGCTCCCCCGCGGAATTATAACGGAAGCTGAATTTAATTGCCACTTTGCATGCGGTTAATTTATTCAACGGCGAAATCTTCGGCGAACGGAATGCGATATTTTATAATCGTGCCGCGGTATTGATTTCGCTAATTCCCAGGCGACAATAAAGCTATTGTATTGTTTAAACGAATTAATCGTCCACTGATTTCTCACGGTACACGTGCCTCGCACCATTTGTTATGAAAAAAAATTTACTGCGCACAAGAGTCTCTAATTTGTTTAACCCTTCGTTGCATGGCTTCTTCGATTTTGAAAAAATACATTTTTGGACTCGTACATGTGATGATAATAAGGGGAAAGTAATATAAAAAAATTGTGTTTTTGGAATTTATTAAAAAAGAGGATTATGTAATGTTGCAGTTTTGCAATATTATGCAAAAGTGAAACAAAAAAACTAATAATTATAATTATTATAATTATGATTATAATTATACGTGAAATTTTCGAAAACAATTCTTATCTCTTGTTAAACATAAATTAACTGGCAATTAACAACATAAATGGCTGTAACCTGTGCAACCTCGAAGTTTGCACCTTTGACGATTGTTTTCGTAAGTCAGCCAGTGATTTATTTCGTCTTGTCGAACATTTAACGCTGGAACATGAGTGGCTGATTTATTTTCTTTCTCTATATTCCGTGTTTTATCTTTATCTGGCGGATGGCCTAAATTTTCATCTTCATCTGACGAATTTTCCCGTTCGATCTGATTCAGACATTCTACTTCAGAATCTTCGTTGCTATCATTTTCATATTCGTCGTCACTTTCCGAAAAATTTTGCGTCACGCATTGTAATTTCGTCTCAGTCAAAATCTTTTTACGCTTGGCTATCTAAAAAGGAATTTTAAAAAATGTGACTGAAACATTTCCATTCCATAATGTCGCAGAAAAGCAACATAAAATTTAAAGCACTTTTGAATTTTGTATTTTAGAAACAAATATATTTTAACCACATATAACATTGTTATATGTATACTCACCTTTATGTATGTTTTTTAATAAAAATTGTAAAAAGCTTTTGCAAAAAAAGACGCGAAGACTGATTTGTAAACAATCACTCACGAATGATTTTTCCACTTTTTCCGCCATTACGCTTATGATGTCTTAAAAACCGCAGAACTCCAACGTTCGGCGCGATATATGTAAATGCTTAAAACCAGGATATGTTTCCTTCTCAATAAGGTAATTACATCACACTACATGCTAGTTACAACACCAAAAATTAAAAAGAAAAAATATGTTGCATATTTGTAACAGAATGCAACGAAGGGTTAACTTGATTTCGCATGCATCGATGAGGATACCGTCACACAATTCACTGGTTAACAGAGCAAACTATCAACTCGTCATTATGCGTTAAATTCTTGCAACATGTACAATCTAACTGATTTGAAAAAAACTATCTAGGGTAGATGTCCCAATTACTGCCACCTTAAGGCAGGATACCACCTTTGACTGCAATTTTGGAGGCGTTTTTCATGAATTTTTTTTTGCATACCAAGAATGCGCAGAAACAAAATCGGTTTCAGTCATTCATTAATGTAACTTTAATCTGTAATTACACATTTTTTGAAACTGAAAAAGTGAAAAATAATCTCTTGTAGGTGGCGCCAAAATACACTCCTTTGGAGGAACATCGTTAGACGGCGTGTCAAATTCCGCTTTGTACGTGGCTCTTAGAAAAAAAGCCAAAGAATGTCCCTATTAACAACAATATTTTTTAATGCTGTACGTAGGGATTTTACGAAATTTCGATTTTTAAGAAAATGGCGGTCGTTTTAACAAAAAGGTCAATTTTTTAGGGTAAAAAAATTTAAAAAAGTTTATAAAATTGTGCACCAAAAAAAAAATAACAACGCTACAGCAAAAGTCCTACGTACATCATTAGGTTATATCACGGGGAAGAATTGTGCAAAGTTTCAAGTCAATCCGATGAAAATTTTAAGAGTAATCTGACACGCCGATTTGAAAAACATCGTTTCGAGAAAAACGCGTTTAAAGTTTTATATAGATTTATATATCTGCTCCAAACCGGTTTTTACACAAGAAAAAGGTTTCGGCCACCTTTCTAATGAATGAATTTCGATTCTATACACTTGAAAGAGTACTTTAAGATAAAAAAATTTTCAATTTTTTTTAAGAGCAAAGGTGGTATCCTGCCTTAAGATTTTAACCGAACTTCATTTAACCATTTCGCGTATTGTATAACCTAAAAATTGTTTCAGTTTGAAACATAATATTATTTAACATATCTTTCATTAAAAAAAAATAGATTTATGAATTAAATATAAAGAATTTATTAATAATTAATTAAAATTCGCGAGCGATCCTATAACTGTTACCTAAAAAATCATCTTGTGCTATATATTTTTTTTTTTAATGTAAATCAGAATCTCCATTTAATAATAACTATTTTTTGTACATTTCTATTTATACGTTACGTTTTTATTACATATAATAAATCAAGTGGCAGTAATTGGGACACTGGCAGTAACCGGGACATCTACCCTATTTGGAAAAATTCTTCACCGGATTCATCGTATTCCCTTTTAACGAAAAATACTCTTCCTCTGACAAGGGGACACCACGGATTCGGAAATCGCTTTTGGAACGACAGTATATGGAGGTCGTAGTACGCATGTAGTATGAAAATGCAATTTCGGCTTTTCGCCGAATGGGCCTTCGTTTTCGAGATATTGTTGTTTAAAGTTTTCAAGAGACGTAGCAAGCCGGATATATACCATCTATAGTAATGTATACCCAAGAAGGTGAGAGGAGTGGGCACGACGGTACCGAACAACATTGTATTAATACACCATTAGTGAGATTATAAAGTAATAAATAGTTATTAGAATTGGTATTAAGTGTGGCGATCAGTGGTAAATTCATAAAGACTAGCCCCAGGAATGCATCGGGAAGACCCGAGAGACTCCGGGAATAATGTCTTCGCAACCACCTCATGGCGCGAAACGTAATATAACAGCAGCAACTGAGGGCAAAGAGAATGTCTCGCCGGATTCTCTCTTAAAGACGAGACAAGCAAAAACTCCCAAGCTGAACTCTCTGCAATTAGATAAGTTATATAAGGATCTCCGTAAGGAAAATAATTCTGTAATTAAGAAGCAAACCAAACCTAACCTCAAAACTGCCCGTAAGCATGGCCCGGCGCCTTCTACCGCTGTCCTTCAGCAGATGAAGGAAATAATACAACCTGGACCATCAACATCGACAGAATGGGAACGCCCCAGGAAAACCGCAAAAGTTAGTACTATGCCCCAAACAGAACGGATTCTAACAACTGCAGAGAACCGTTTCCAAATTCTTTCTCAAGAGCAAGACATGGATACAGAAGACAACGCGCCAACAACAAGGCCCCTCAATCTGAACGCAAGTAAGAAAGATCATAAGCAACCACCCATATATACAATTAACACGAACATTAATGTGTTAATCAATGCAATAACTGCTTCAAACATTCCAAAGACGGCATTCATAATTAAAGAAACAACTAAAGACAACCACATTATCTATGCTCAGACATCAGATCATTATAAAGCGATCTCAGATATACTTTTAACCAACAAGACACAGTATTACACGTACACACCAAAGAATCTAAAGCCAAAGTCCATTTTGATAAAGGGAATCAAAGGCAACTTTACCACTGATGATATCAAGCAAGAGATAACGGACCTTAACCTCCCAGAAATAGAAATTACCAACCTCACCAAATTTGTTTACGACAAGTCACGGCCTGAAGCTTACCATTATATATTACAACTAACGACCAACAGCAAAACCAAAGACCTATTTAAAATCAAGTCACTTGCATTCCAGAAAGTACGTTGGGAGCACTTGAGAAAACCCAATATATTTCAATGCCGGAAATGTCAGCGATTAGGACACGCCAGTAAGAATTGTTTCTTACAATATAGGTGTGTCAAATGTGCAAACACACATGAACCAGGCAACTGCCCTATTCAAAAAGAAGATAACAAGCATCATCTAAAATGCGCAAATTGTGGACAGGAAGGACACCCCGCATCTTACATGGGATGTCCATATATAAAATTCGCCCAGCTGCAGAAGAAAATATACGACTCGTCAAAAAAACAAACAACCATAAGGAAAATAGGCAAAATCTCAGCATCAATCCGAGGAGACACTACATTTGCCCAGGCGGTAGCTAGTGGAAGGGAAGGACGCCCTCCCCCCCAAAGGATGATACCAACATGGACCCCTCCATCACAAGACACCGAGGCCATAATACAACCTGGCGAACACCCACAGTACCAGGAGCGACAACAAACAACACCGCAACCACCGTGGGTAGCGGATCTCAAAAAAGAAATTGCGGAAATAGTTTCCTCCCAATTTAATATCTTAGCATCTAAAGTAGCCGAAAACGCACACAAGATAGAATTTATTTTAAATACCCTGCACACAAAATAAAAATGTCCAGAATCTCTAATAGCACTAAACAGATTAGAATAGCTGCGATCAATGTCAATTCATTGATCGCCAATTATCGTAGATTCGAGTTAACACAGTTTATGGAAACCTATGAACACGACATTATATTCTTATCGGAAACAAAGCTGAACAAAACACACGTGATCTCCTTTAAAAACTATGAGTTAATCAGAAGGGATAGGCCTAACGCCATACAGGGGGGAGGAACAGCAATTCTTATAAAAAGAGGGATGCCTTTTGAAGTAGTGGACCTACCATCCCAAGCCACTAACGAAATACTTGAACATACCATCATTAAGGTCAGTATGGGCAACAGCAATTCCTTGTACCTAGTAAGCGTATATGCCAGGTATGACAATCGTAATCTTTTTATAAACGAGATTAATAATCTCTTCCAAAATCTTAAGCTAGAAGAAAACAAAAACTATTTTGTAGTGGCTGGGGACCTCAATGCCCGACGTAAAGCATGGGGCGACCACGCTGATAACCAGCGTGGCAATTACATGCGCCAATGGGCTGCGGTGCACGACATACATTATAAGCTAAGAATAATAACTCCGGCTTTTCCCACCTATAAGCCTGCGCAGACTTTCCTCGACATATGTTTGGCTGATTCACGCCTGGTTTGGATAGATGCTCTGAATGAAAAGGCCCGGACACTGCCATACGACAGTGATCATGCTGCCATATCTCTTACATTTGAAGTTCAAAACGAAACAGCCATACTTAGTGGGCCGCCATGTTATGGAATCAGGCATAATTATAAAGCCACAAAATGGGACAAATTCGTACGAAAAACGTCTGAATTATATACGCGTGATGTCCCTCGTGACACTAATCTATCAATAACAGAAATAGATAACCATTTACAGTATATCACGAACACTATAATCCGGTCGATGTCAGCAACAATTCCAGTCTATAAACACTCCGATAGTGTAAACAAATATTTAAACCACAAAATTAGAAAATTACAAAAAAGTAAAAACTATATCGTCTCATTACTGCATAAGCTACATATCCTAGATCCAGCGGCACTACTAGAAGTAACGAGACTGGCAAAATGCACATTAAAAAAATTAACTAAGGCTCTACAACGTGAATTCAAGTTGGCAATCGAGGGCTATTGGACCAACGTAATCAAAAACATAGACTTTAGGAAGTCAGATAATTTCTTTCCGAAAATTAACGCCATTTTTCGGCCAAAACATTTAGCAAATATTGATAATATACACATTAAGGAGAATGAAGTTTCAATCCTAGAGAGAAGCGGTTGTAATTTAACGAATATAACCAAAATTGGGGACGAATATATCTTTTCAGAACGAGATGATAAACTCAACATCATTGGTGCACACTACGAATATATCAATTCACCCCGCTATCTTAACGATAACTCTCGTCTAAGACAGATAGTTGACCGTGAAGCAGAATCAATAAAATTAGAATTTGACACCAATAGAGAGCAAAATATTACATTAGTACAATTTAATGCCAACAACCCAGCCAACGACCCTGTCTTAGATGGGGTCTTATCTCAACCTTTTTGTAACCCAATATCAGTGTCCCACATACTGAAACGCTTACCAAACAAAACCTCAACTGGCCTCGACGGAATTCCGCCTATAGTATTGAAACACCTACCATCAAAATTAATTTTCGATCTAACAGTAGTATTTAACAATGCCATTAACAGAAATTATTTCCCTAAAGCTTGGAAAGAGGCGAAGGTATTGCCCATACTCAAGAAAGGGAAAAACTCCAATAGCCCGGCCAGCTATCGGCCTATCAGCCTCACGCCCAGCCTGAGTAAGGTATTTGAGGCGATCCTGAACGATGCGTTGATCGAGCACTGTAGAGAAAACAGAGTAGTGCCAGACAGCCAATTTGGGTTCAAGCACTGCCATGCCACAACACATGCGGTACACAAAATGTTGGCGGATATAAACAGTCTTGTGGCAAAGAATAGGCTTGTGGGTGCTGCACTCCTGGACCTTGAAAAGGCATTTGACTCGGTGTGGCTAAACGGCCTGATAGTCAGACTGAACAGACGTAACTTCCCACGCTGGCTTATACACATAGTATGGGATATGGTTAGCGGGAAAAGCTTCTTTACCTGGGATGGCACAGGATTGTCACCGCTTAGATTCATGATCGAGGAGGGTCTGCAGCAGGGGACGGTGATTTCACCGTTACTTTTCAACATTTTTATTAGCGAACTCCCTAAATTGTTTAATTTTAACAAACCCGGGCAACCGGCAATGCTGTCATTCGCGGATGACATTGTATTATATCTGGCCGATAATAGAGTGTGTCGCATCCAGGGGGGTCTGGAGGCGGCCGTCGACAATGTGAACAACTACCTCGCTTCATGGAATCTCAGGATAAACCCGTCCAAATGCGAAACCATCCTGTTTCGCAAACCCTTGGCCAAACTGAATTACAAGTCCACTGCAGGTCAGAAGGATTTCCAAATTTCAACATTTGTGCCCGGCACCAATACCCGATCCCTGATACCACACCGAAAAATGATTAAATATCTAGGTGTGCATATTGACTACCTCCTTCGAGGGAATAAACATTTGGAAATTCAAATAGAAAAAGCAGGAAAGGCCTTTCGGAGCTATAGTAGAATCTTTCATAACAAATATCTATCCACCAAAGCAAAAACGATATTATATATGTTACTAATACGCCCAATTCTGACATATGCGGCACCAGTGTGGTGGAACTTTAATCACACGAATGCCGAACACCTGCGATGCCTAGAGCGCAAATGCCTGAGAGCCTGTTTAGGTCTTTATCGTTCACAACACTCCGATTGGCAACACTACATATCTAACCAAATATTGTATAACAAAGCGGAGATTCCACGAATTGACAGCCTGATAATAAAAATTACAAGGGAATACTTTGCGAAGCTCCCGATTATTGATAACGAACTCCTTGGACCCATATCCATGAGAGATGACGAAGCCGCCTCCAGAGAATTTGAGTCGGGGTATGTGACCCCACAAGCGTTTATGTCCTGCGACGGCCTGGGACTCATCCAGGACGAGTGCAACATCCCTCTCATATATCATTGGAGAAGGAATAAAGCAGATAAGCGCATTGCGCTCACCCAGGGGGACTCGGTGTCCGAGACTGACAAGTTTAAATACTCCACTGTATTACCGGATAGGGACTTTTATGATTTTCATCGTTTGAACTTCGCGAGATACTGGTGGCTCGACTGCAACAGCCCTTACATGCCAGATTTAATCGCTCGACAACAGGTCCTCATGAGACTGAATAGAAATTAAATGTATAGTAGACATAGGATCCCTATGGGATCATTCTTGTAAATAGTGTATATATACTTTTAGGCATAAGAACTAGTCGTAAGTCTTTCTCTCCACTCACTTTCACATTCTTCTCTTCTCTTCGATTTTTTTTTTTTTAGCTATCCCCACTCACGCGACAGGTTACGTGGTTTTTTTTCTTCTGGACATTTTTCCCACAAGCATTTAGGCGAACTATTGCCACCAAATGAGAGCGCAATTGTGTTACCACAAATGAAGACGAAATTAATACATAGGAAACAAGTTATCAGTCTGCAAGCTGCAAATGCACTGCACAAGCAGATCACGTACAATTTTTGATATAATTTATGGCAATGTTTTTTCTGTTTTTGTATGCCTTACCTTATGACTTCTATTTGTCCGTCAATAAACACACTACAAAAAAAAAAAAAAAAAAAAAATACCCAAGAAGGTTCGTTGGAGCAACGACAGCGTGTCAGATTGTCACGCGGGCGGACGGGGTTTCAAGTCCCCTGCCACATATTTTTTTTTTTTTTTTTTTTTTTTTACAGTTTTTCCCGTGGAAATATATTTTGTAAATATATTTCCCAACGACTCCCAACGACCAGGTATTCGACCATTCTTTTGAGCAGGTATATGCCCGCCCTTACGGCCAGAAGTAACGGCTATCCCACTTTACCTGCTCGACAATCGCAGGCGTCGAAAGTTTCGGAATGAAATATTTTCGCAGTACCAGAATATGAAAACACCGGTGAAAGACATGATTAGAATAATATGTTATGTTGTAAATGCATTTTTAACCTTAAAATTTGCGTAGGGTAATATGTAACGCACTGTATAATACGTAATATTTACAAAATATATTTCCACGGGAAAAACTGTTAAAAAAAAAAAAAAAAAAAAAAAAAAAATATGTAGCAGGCGCGACTTTAACCCCGTCCGCCCGCGTGACAATCTGACACGCTGTCGTTGCTCCAACGAACCTTCTTGGGTATACATTACTATAGATGGTATATATACGGCTTGCTACGTCTCTTGAAAACTTTAAACAACAATATCTCGATAACGAAGGCCCATTCGGCGAAAAGCCGAAATTGCATTTTCATACTACATGCGTACTACGACCTCCATATACTGTCGTTCCAAAAGCGATTTCCGCATCCGTGGTCTCCCCTTGTGAGCCCTGTATTATGTTGTATCACATGAAATTGTTATATCACAATGAAAATATTTTCTACATTTTACCTGTCCCTATTTTGAGTCTTCGCGAGACTTTTCAAAACATAATCCAGTGTGAGCAATTCTTATAACGCCCCCGCCGTACACAGCGTAATATTTACGCTATCCGCGATCGGCAATTTCCTATGCACCACGCCAATAAATACTAAAGTAACCTCCCCGCGCTCACCGCACACGTTCAGTCGCCCGCCCCGCGCTAGCCAAGTTCCCTTCATCAACTCACAGCAGACCAATCTGATCCCGGAGCAGTGGAAGCCTTCCGGCAGGGACTTCCCCACGTGCCAGGTATACGCCACCCTGCCCCGAAAGTGTGAAAAACAGTGCGATCGTCAAGTGCCGGGGCGTCCCCCCCCCCCCCCCCGGTGCAATATCAGCGGGGGACGGTAGACGGGCAGTTAGCCCGGCAGATGCTCTATCTGCGCGTTAATATCTCCTCGAACGATCTAGGGGGACCAGTGGCTGTATCCAGGATCTGCTAGTTCCGAACTCTCTGCGGGCAAAAAGGAGCGGGCGCTGATAAAAGCACGCGACGGTTCTCCTCCCGATAGCAGCGTCGCCGTCGTCGAATCGTGTTTACCGGGAAAAAACTCGGACTCGACGCGAGTGGCATCAGCCATGGTTGAGGAGGGCGAGGGAGGGAGCCGCGTTTTCAGAGACCGTCGACAGACGATCGGAAGGGTGGAGGTGGCCGTCTACACGGCGAGGGCGAGAAAAGTATTCGGGATTTAAAGAAACTCTCGGCAACCGGTAACTTCTTTGTCGGATGCAATGCGAAAAGAATGACCGGCCCGGCTAACCCCCCCCCCCCCCCTTTGCCCAACCCCCCGCCGAAGATGGAAAGTCAGAGGTGAGAGAGGGGCCGGGAAGGGTTTGTTGAAGCGGTCTGATTCTGAGAACGATTCGAAAGCCACCTGCTCCCGGAGTTTCCAACTATCCGTTAAGGTCCGTCCTGCCGGGGTCAGGAAACCACTAGCCAATTTCTTTGAGTGCCCCTGGCCGGGGCAGTCATCGTCCCCGGTTGTCCATTGTACTCCTATTGTGATCGGATATCAGCGTTATTTTTCTCTGAATTGCAGAACGTTCGACGGAGAATTTCCTTTCGCCCGGGCCCTGTCGCCGGGCTACGGGGCGGGGAATTGAAATACATAAGCGACGGCCACGATTCTCATCGACGTCGGAATGGATTGAAGCGCAGTTGTCTGTTAGCCAATTGTCTTTGAAAGAGCGGCCCCGGCGGATCAGTCGGTGAATGGAGTCAAAGGGAACGAGTTGTTGCGAGGACGGTATTGTAGGGGAACAGGGAGGAGATGGTATCTGCTGTAGGAACGGAGGAACTTGTTCATTTGTGATCAAGGGTTTTATTGAAAGTACAAACGTTCTGATTAAGTAGCTCGTACGAGATGTCCTTTGTGTTTTCCAACGCACTGCTGTTCGTTTTACGAGACGTCTCTAATTTAGTCTGTTTAAGGGGGTAGTGGACTATTTGAGCTTCGAAAAATCGATTACGCAGTTCGACAAAGTTTGACCTTTTTTCCGGACTTGGAACATTCGATAGCCGTTTCTGGTAGTTTTCGTGCGCTGAAAAGGAATCCGCAAACCGTTTGTCGCCATCACCCTCGGTTTTGAGAAATTCGAGTTTTAAAAAAAAATGCAAATTTTCAACTTTGAACACCTTTTGTGTTCAAAGCGTAATAGTTATTCGGTTGATATAAGGTATTATTGAATAATAAACATTTAAATATGTTTAAAGAACGATGAAAGGGAAAGGAACACTCGAAATGCACCCATTTTTGCAGATATTTTTCAATTTATTTCCAAAACTAAGGGTCTAGGAGAAAGTCTGACTGCTCCACGCGATGCAGCAGACAATTTTCCTTCGGAAAGCATCGACAGAAGTGGAAAGTCACATTTTGTTTTCAATCCAGAAGTGAAATAGTTTGGCAAAACGTGGGGCGTTGACAGTGGTAGTCAACGGCGCGGCGCCGCGCGATCCACTGCCGCTCAGCGTAAAACAATCGCTTAACGCGCGGGACGGTCGAACTGTGTTATTTTTTTTACTGGTTCTAGAAGTCTTATGAACATTTTAAACAAAGTTTCATGAAGAAATTCAAATAATTGTAGAAGTTATAGCAGCGAACGTAATTGAGTGCACCGTCGAGTAACGGCCTCGCAGAGCGGCATTGGCATAGGGGGCTTAATTTTGAATCGAGACTTAATCATAACTCTTGAACCAATGAATATTTTCACTTGAAATTTTTACTGGACGTGTAGAATTCCTTCCTCTACAGAGTGGACTTCCCGCATCAACAGGGGATGTTTGTAAAATATTTTCTAATTGATCAAAGACGACTTTTTTCCGTAAAAATGTGAGGGAAAATTGATTCGTGTGTAACTTCCACAATTTTTGCTCAAATTCATCGGCAAAGTTCTACTTTGTAGACTTTGCTGTATGAAGTACTCACCCCAAAGCATTTTGCTTTCAGATGATTGGCTCACCTGAATCGATGTACACCACCCGCAGCGACGCGCTTTACAGAGTTTTCTTCAACGATTAATAAGTTCGACAATTTTATACATTCCGGCGATGTGTTTTTGTAATTATACACGCAAACGTGCCCACAATAAATTGTGAAAAGCACGATTATAACGATTATTTGGTATCAAAGTAATTTAGCGTCAAAGAAACTAACGATTTTTATTAACCGACTTCAAAAAGGTGAAGGTTATAGATTCGACCCGTATGTTTTTTTTTTATGTTTGTTCCCTCATATCTCCTCAGCAAATGGACCGATTTTGATGATCTTTCTTTCAGTCGAAAGAGGGCGATGCCCCGGTGGTCCCATCCTAGACTAAATCAATATTGGCTTAATATTTTGCCAGTTATGATTAATAATAATTTATATGTTTGTCCCCGCATAACTCCTCAGCATATGGACCGATTTTGATGATCTTTCTTTCATTCGAAAGAGGGCGATGCCCCGGTGGTCCCATCCTCGACTAAATCAACATTGGCTCAATATTTTTCCAGTTATGTTTAATAATAAAGACTATTGTCACCTAATGATTATTATTTTATGTATGTACGCGCATATCTCCTCAGCATGTTGTGTCAATATACATAAAACTAAAAAGTTAAAAATAAAAGAATTTTAAAAAAATTAAAACCGACTTCAAAAAAATAAAATTGCACTAAAAAGTAAAAAATAATTTTTTCCCTTATTTAATCTACGACTCTCATATTTTTTAAGTAGATGCCTCGTCATTTGCACTGTGTAAATCTGGCGCCGCACAGTGGTTCGAGTATACTACATGCTAGCTGGACAAAATTATTTTTTCGCGGGTTTGGGTTTATATGGGGTTCAAATTGTTAGAAAACAAACCTGATTCGTATTACAGTTTATTATTTCACTAAAAATATAAATAAAATAAAAATATGACTAATTCAATAAAGGAAAAAGAACAAAACGACAGCATTGTACTTTAACTATAATTATCAGTTATAACATTATGTCTATTCCCGTAATTTCTGAGTTTTTAAGTTTAAAATCCGGTTTTTGAAATCAGTTTTTCTCTGCATCGCTATAAAAATAGTGTTTTACTATATGTTCCACTTCGATCCACGCGACAAGGGTTGAATGTACAGAAAGTAGAGACTTTCTAGTTTATTTTAATCAAACGATCGATCTGCAAAAATTTGCAAAACTATATTTTTTTAATTGTTTTCGAGCGCGGCGCTCGGCAGGAGAGATAGCACAGTTGTTATATTTTTTCGCGGTATTGGATTTATATGGGGTTCAAATTTTTAGAAAACAAACCTGATTCATATCACAGTGTATTTTGTCACTAATAATAATAGTATTATTATTATTATTAACGGGTATAACCCTATACTGTCGTTTTGTTCTTTTTCCTTTATTGAATTAGTCATATTTTTATTTTATTCATATTTTTAGTGAAATAATAAACTGTAATACGAATCAGGTTTGTTTTCTAACAATTTGAACCCCATATAAACCCAATACCGCGAAAAAATAATTTTGTCCAGCTAGCATGTAGTATACTCGAACCACTGTGCGCTGCTTTAAAAATATGAGAGTCGTAGATAAATTAAGGGAAAAAATTATTTTTTACTTTTTAGTGCAATTTCATTTTTTTGAAGTCGGTTGTAATTTTTTTTTTCAAGTTTTATTTACGTATCCAATCGTCCACTACCCCCTTAAACCGATACATTCTGTTTTCTGCTGTTAGAGCTGTTAGTATCCTGAATTCCCACTTCTTTGAATACACTATCAATTAAAAGCCGCACATTTTCTTCACCTCTGTTCCACCCCTATCAACAGTAGAAGCCCGACCTCAGCGTGGCAAATTTACCCTAATTTCGCCGGTGTAATTTCTGTTTCAGTGCTCGCGAAGGTCCGGCCGTAGCATTCGTCGTGATTTTTCGCGTTTCATCCGCGAGGCGAGACGGCTCGGAGAAGGCGCGATTAGACGGGATTGTTTAAGGGTATTAAACGCACGGATTCCGGGAAGAAACGGCGCGGCAACTCGCACAGGCGCACAAAGGGAAAGTAAAGCGGGCCAAATTGGCTCGGGCTGAAAGTTTAAGAAGCCCAAGAAAATTTTCTAAAGCGTTAAGGTGCTCGAGCAGCCCGCGGGCGAGAGCGAGGGGGGGGGGGGGGGGGGGTCGGTGAATGGGCTGGAAGGGGTTGCGGGGGCGCGGGCGGGCCTTTAAGAGATGAGTCGAGAGACCCTAGGCGGGGTGCGGCGCGAGTCGCGTTGGGCTCGGGGAAACATAAGAATGCTTCGAGGAGCGACGGAAATATTATTCGGGCAAAGTTTCGGCGAAGGCGGACGGGCGGAGATGGCGCGGATCGAGGGCGGGCGAGAAGGAATCAGGCCGCGATGATAACTTGAAAATTAACGCGGAAAGTGGATGACTTACCAGTACAGCTGGCAGCCGGCAGGCGTCGACAAAACCGTGTAATTGAAGTGAGTTATGTAATTTGAATAATGCGGGGATAATGTAAAGGGAGAGGAATGCAAATCCAAATTACAAAATACCGCCTGGAAAGGTTCTCCGTTAGGTAATGCGGTTATAATAATTCTACTTAACTTGCCCCTTTTCGAATAAGCGGGCGCTTCTCTCCGGAGTGATAAGTTTTAATTCCGACGAATCAACGGAGGCGGGCCGTTACCGGACATTAAAATGTATGACAGCTTTTCTTAGAGGTTAATCCTCGGAATTAATGCGAATTGATACTTTTCGGCGGCTTCCATGGTCCCTGTCTCGCGAAATTCTTCACTTTAATCAGCCGAATCCCGTGGAATTTTTTCGTCAACGAATGGGAAAGCTTGTGGTAACTCATTCCTTCCGGCGAACGAATGATTAATCGCGCAATAGGTACGCAACTGGCATAATTTCTCGTTTTCGAAAGTAACCCCTGCTTTAGCCGCAGCAGCCATAGATTACAAGAAAATTTATTCCCCGTTCTTTATTTTCGCTCGTTCGCCCCCGCTCGCGCCAGCCACCTTTTTACTCGCCGATTCCTCGCCCCCGCCTCCACCATTCCGTTCTTCCGCCGTCGTATTTCTGACTCGCTTTACCGGTTTTCCAATCTGATTATGCTCCCCCTTTAATTATTTCTTTTTCTTAAACGCTATTAGCGACTTTCCGTTCGGTTAAACTCCTTCGCAATCTCCAACTTCCATTCATTCTACCGTTAATTCTTCTCGCTGGTAATAACGTGCCCTTCGATATAAGCCCACCGATTCTGCACGGTCTGTCTACCAGTCATTGGCTGATTCTCTGACGAACAGTTTCGGATTTGCTTTGCATTACGCGCCCGGAGGTCGGAAAGATTGCCAGGGAATTGCGTTCCACTGCGTTACGCAGAATTAATTTCGTTTAAATAGCCTACACTGTTTAGAGGGTGGAAGAAATTTAAACAAAATTTGAATGTTAACGAACATGAACATTAGGGATAGATAGTTAGCTTAATATTTTGATTAAAAAATTTGATTACAATTTCTTTTTTTATTAATCTCTCTTCCTTTTCAGTTTCTTAGCTTTTATCCTTTCCTCTCATTCTAATTCTTTACATACACCCTATGTGGCCCCATACACCTGAGTATAAA
The DNA here is from genome assembly GCA_946251845.1 of Andrena fulva. Lineage (NCBI taxonomy): Eukaryota > Metazoa > Arthropoda > Insecta > Hymenoptera > Andrenidae > Andrena > Andrena fulva. The sequence goes on along the minus strand of OX276329.1, from coordinate 48,614,954 downwards.
CCTCAGCTACTAAATGAGTTGTAACTGATTAACGCTAATGGAGGGCCAACGATTTTTCTACTCGTGATTAAACTAGGGGTCGAAGCGAGCAAATCAACCCCTGTAGAATAATCAACACCCTCGCACTTTGTATCACATTTAGACGTCCACAAGCGGCTATGTTACAATTAATTAAAAACAGTCTAATCTGCTTAAAAAATGGGACCTAAAACGTAACAGCCTCCCAACCAGAGAGAGCATCCCGCAGCAAGTCCGCCATCCTCCACCACACTCTCATCTTCGCGAGCTGGCTGCCCCTAACGGGTTATTCCCGTGGCCCCGAAACTTCCCCGCTGCAGCGTGGAAGTCCGAAAATGTCCAGTGAATTACCAATCGATCTACGTCGGCGCAACTCCCGCAGGTACAGGTACTTGGGGAAGCTGCGGCGTTCCCTTCGTTTTTCTTGGGGGTAGTCGCGGGCGGTGGGTAGCATTAGCGTTAAGAGCAATAGAACAACGTGACTACAGAGCGTGGCTTAAAGCAACCCACCCTCCAGCGGCCCCCATCGGGTCGTGCCACGCCAATGGCAACAGTAAGAGCGACAAAAGCGGGGAGAGTTGATTAATGGAAGGAGTAAAGTCGTCACCGAACAACTCCGCCGACCCGACCGATCCTTCTACCCCCCCTCGACCCACCCCCTGTCACCTTCGCCGATCCTTCCCTCTTTGTTTCCCTTCGTTTCTGTCGCACTTACTGCCGCCCACCCGCGGCACCCCCTCTTTCTCGCCTCATCCACCACCCCGGCCTTCAGCTCTTCCCGTCTCTTCGTGACTCCTTATCCATCCCCGAGCGTTGCAACTTTTCGGATCGACGAGGAGAATCACGGGCGGGCTGACTTTTATTGTCCGCGATAATCTTTGGACGGGAACAGCGAGGCCGGGCACCCTTCCACGGATACGTATCCTCCTGGCTACATTCGCCTTTCCGGCTGATCGTAGGAGGTAACGATCTGGCGGGATCGCCACCCTCGCCGCTTCGAACGTCCTGAAAGCCCCCATCGCGTTAAGCACGGGGGGACTTGGGCCCGGGTAGGGACGGGCAGCGCGGGAAGAAGGCACCGCCACGTCAACGACGTCGCTGGAAGCTTCTTCTTTATCGCGAGGATATCGGGCGCAGGAGAATAGCGTAGCTGAGGAGGAGCCGGGGCTTCGAGGCCCGTACGAGCGTCAGTCGTTCTCGAGGAAGGTGAGGTGAGTCGCAGGTAGAGATGGTACACGTAAGTGTCGTAGCTCCAGCGTTACAGGGCTCTTGCTCTGGATATACATTGTACGCTGGATTTTGGGGAAAGTTTGCGATGCGATCCGGACGATGCTTCGTTTCACTCTTCGCTGGAAGGAAGAAGCGCGGCCTAGGGGGTGGCAGGAGGTCGCGTGACCACCGGGTGTACTATCAGCACCGTCACCGCTAACATTGTCGGCGGATGGAACGCCGACCACCCCGCTGAAACAGACACGCGCGGCCCAATCAATTCAACGTCAAACTTACCCCTTCAGGAAACTGTTCGCTCCGCCGTCCCGCTTCTGTTAGCGAGTCACGCCATGACGGGCTGACTTCCTCCCTAAATTTATTTTCAGTGTTGCGCCCGTGTAAACGCCACGAGATGATGCGCGTACACACCGGGGTATGTTAATAGAAGAAGTTTGTGTCTTTACGGGGCCTCTGCTCGATGGATACTTTTCGTGATGGATTCCGTGACCGAGGAGTGGAATATGGTTAAGTGCCGCTGGTAATTGTAGGTGTTATGTTAGAAAACGCGATGGCCTTTTCGGTTGGACGTGGATGTACAGCTGGGTACGTTGCGTGGGATAGGTGCTAGTTTTAAAAGTTGAGATTGAAGATCATCAATTCCTCAGCTCACTAATTCAATAGTTTCTTAGTTCAACAACTTACAGTCTCAGTAATTCCATTGTTCCCCAGTTCACCAACTCACAATCTCACCAATTTCTATAGTTCCTCAATTCACCAACTTACAGTCCCACTAATTCAATAGTTCCTCAGTTCACTAAGTCACAGTCTCAGTAATTCAATAGTTCCTCAGTTCCCCAACTCACAATCTCACTAATTCAATAGTTCCTCAGTTCACCAACTTACAGTCCCACTAATTCAATAGTTCCTCAGTTCACTAAGTCACAGTCTCACTAATTCCATAGTTGCTCAGTTCACCAACTCACAATCTCACTAATTCAATGGTTCCTCAGTTCGCCAACTCACAATCTCACTAATTCAATAGTTCCCCTGTTCACCAACTTACGGTCTCACTAATTCAATAGTTCCTCAGTTCACTAAGTCACAGTCTCACTAATTCCATAGCTCCTCAGTTCACCAATTCATAATCTCACTAATTCAATGGTTCCTCAGTTCACCAACTAACAGCCTCACTAATTCAATAGTTCCTCAGTTCATTAAGTCACATTCTGACTAATTCAATAGTTTCTCAGTTCACCAATTCATAATCTCACTAATTTAATAGTCCCTCAGTTCGCCAACTGATAATCTCGCTAATTTAATAGTTCCTTAGTTCACCAACTCACAATCTCACCAATTCATAAGTTCATCAGCACACCCATCTTCCTAACATTCCAGCCCACTGTTTCCGCAAACCTCTAGCCCAATAACTCTGCATCCAGTGATCTATCCACATAGCAACCCCCCATTTCTAAAGTCTCCCAGTTTCCCAGTACTCCAGCCCATTGTTAATATAACAATACAGTGCCTCACGTGCATCTACTCCTTCTACCAACTACCAATGCTTATATTCCACAGTTCGCTATCTCCGCAGCCTTCAAGCATCCCACTTCCCAGTGTTGTACTTGATATCCTACTAATATAATAAATACGGAAATGTGTTTGGATGTATGTTACTCAATCACGTCGCAACTGCGCGACGGATCATTCTGAAATTTTGTATACACGTAGTCTAGGACCAGGAATGACACATAGGATACTTTTTATCCCGATTCATGGCGTTGTTCCTTGACACTCTGTGACAATCAAAGTTTTACCCGGGTACTTGAAGCTGGTGCATAATATATCATACTTTCCAACAACCTTGATCTCACTAGAAGGCATCACAACCAACCAACTATTGCTACCACAATTACATTAAAAGCTGCACAACGTAAGAATAATTCCTTCCCCTCCGTACTCCTCAAAACATGAAATACCATCGATACACAAATCCGATTAACTTTCAGCTCGGATCACGTATGCGGCCGCATATGCACGGATTGCTATGCGCGACACGCACCGGTCGCTAACCGCCACAATCGTTCGCGCAGCGTATTTACATTTGTCGCGGCAGGAAGACACAGTCCTCTAGCAAGATATTAGTTCTCTGTATCGCGTTTCCTTCGCAGCTTTCCACCGTGGAAGTTTCAGGGGGGGGAATGCGAGGGGGGGGGGGGGGGGCAGCGGCTGGCACGTAACACCCGTAACTCTCAGACGCGAGCCGGGCTGTGAGATAAATCAATAGAACGTAATATTTATCGTGTTCCCTGTCCCGCGTCCTCTTTATTCCGAGCGGGTCCGGCACGATAAATATTAATAGATACGCGGCCCGCGGTATCTAAATATTCACAAAGACCCCCGCGTGTGCTTCGAAATCGCGGATCCCTGTTTGATTATTATCGGCGGGCTCCGCCACCTTGCTACCCGGCGGGGGACTCGCGCACCCGCCTGAAAGGGATTCTCTTCCCTCTTTCGTTTTTTCTCTCCTTCTTTTTTAACGATACTTCATCGACGAGAGGTTACTCGAAAGAGTCGTCTCATTAAATCAGTACGTACTTGTGCGCCGTCGGGGGACGGGGTAGTTGGGGGGCGGGTGGGGCCGTCGTTGAGGAACGTCGGACGGGGTAGAAGAGAACGGAAAGGGGATAAGTAATCGAATGGCTCGCTATGATTTTAATGAGTTCCTTGATGACACGAAGACAACTACGACGGAGTGACGTCGCCCGGCGACGACCTAGTAGAACGGCGTCGGGGGCGCTTTCCTCGTGAACAGCCGGCTTTGACTTAAAAGTGCGACAGGGCATCGAACGGAAAAACCCTGGGGATAATACTTTCACAGAAGTTCCTCGCCCCCAACCCCCAGGCACCCTGGTCGCCCTTCCACCCTCCCTCCCTCCCCCCTCTTTCACCCTCCAGCCGTGCCACTGTTGCTCGACAGCTCGCCGACTCTACGATTTTTCTGTCCGGTCATGAATAGCAACGAGTGGAAAAACAGGAAAGTTCCGGCCGAGGCCAACTTTCCTACCCCCGAGTTTCTTCTTAACTGGCGAAACGGCTTCCAGGCTGGCAGCTCGTGTTCCTCTTCGCGCGACACGCGATACCGCTCGGATTGCAAGAACCCGTTGTTTATAATTAGCCGCGACCATCACCGGGAAGCACGGACGTGCCTCGTGCAAAGAGGGGCGCTCCGCGAGGGATGGGATGAAAATCGTGGCGCAGAGACGCGGAACAAGCGGCACGCGGTGAAAGTAGGAATGATGGGGATGCAAAGAATGTTTGTTGTCTGCGGGGGGTTGCTGTTTGGGAGATCGGGTCTGAGCGTCTGCGAGAGAGTCCCCCAGGGCCCGAGGGTTGTTTCCCGGCCGATTACTCCCTAGAAACATGTCCTCGGGACGGGAACTGGCAGTCCCCGGGTACCTGAGCTGGTTCATCGCAGCTGATACCTTGCTGGAGGTTCGAGAGGAGTGTTTTGTCACTTGACTGACACGCGCGGGATTAATGGGGGCGCGGGTGCTTTGTGTGGCGATGTTCTTTAGGCAATTTTGTTTGGAGAACTTTGGTCAACATGGGTGGATGGCATTCGCTACGACTCGAGCGTTTCCATAGTTGGTTTTGGTAGGTTGTGGGGTAGGGTTTGTAATAGGGAGTGTAGATGTTTAAGGTTCACTTCAAGTTTGTTTGTTTTTGATAAAAACTATATTATCCTTTTGTACTGGTGGAAGTGGATTAAGGGGTTACATATGTAGCCGCGGCGAAAATGAATGATAAAAACACACTTATTACACATGATTTATTAGTCCCTAAAGTGCAAGAAAAATTTTATTCACAGTAATTTTTGTTTTGAAATATTTATGTTTTTTTACCTTCTTTAGACTACTGCAGAAAAAAAACGGTCAGCATGATATGTCCTTTAAACATCGATGGATTTGAAAAATAAAATGATATACTTGTAAAATAATGTTGCCATTATGGGCTGACAGGCCATTTTGTGATAGTTTGTTTAATTAATTTTTCATGCACAATTACAGCGCAAATTTTTGCATGAAAAGATATTCCTTTAACTTTAAAGTGCCATAAATTGTTAGCCTTTTTAGAATTAAAAAATTCATACTGGCCGTTTTTTCTGCAGTGGTCTAAAGAACCTCAAAAATCGTAAATAATTTAATACAAAAATTATTCTATATAAATTTATTCCTGCACTTTATGGGCTAATAAATCATATGTAGGGTGAAAGCACTAGTAATCGGCCACCCTCTAGTAGTCGACCACTTTTATTATTTAGTTTAAAGAAATAAGTACTGAAATAAAGAATTTATTAAATGACAATTTTATATTATATTTTGAATTTCTAACTTTACAATACGACAAAAAGCGCCCTTCATAGGTAAACAAAATAAATGCTTTTAAAGTGATTTGTAAACTAATTTTGATTCTACATGCGCCATTGCTGTTTCTAACCCGAGAAACATAAGTGTGCTTTGAATAGAAACGACAAATGTAATTCAGTTCTATACATTTTTTACTGGAAAATTATGCTATTCCACTGAAAAAGCATCAACAATTTTATATGCGCTTCAAAAATTTAAAAAAAATGGGATAATTTATTTATTTATGGGAGGTCGGTAACTGGATCATCATTCATCATTCCTTTTCAATTTTCAATAGTCGACTTCTGAAGCTAACTGCATTCACAATGAATGCTAATAGTCGACCACGTATTAACTATAAGATAATTAAAATTGTATATTCGTTTCTTATGGATTAATGTTCTACAAAGTTTATATAATTTGTTTATAGAATACAAATACCTACTTTAAAAACTTAAAATTTGTTACTGCCTCCTATCTTAAAAACGAAAAATTTAATTTACATTGGAAAAAAAAAATAATTTCTATTTCTTATTAAAATTTTGATAAAGTTTTTAAAAGAACTTATTTTAGTTACGCATTATTCCTGTCATTATTAATTATTTACTGATGTTGCACATTATATTTAAAAATAAATTTTAGTTTGTATTGCGCACATAACCTATTTTGAATTTCATATTAAAAAAGGTGGTCGACTACTAGCTATCGGACCGGTCGACTTTTAGAGTTAAGCGGTCGATTATTAAAGCATTCGGACACTTTATTTTTAACGCTAATTATTTATTTTCCCCGAACTTTCCTACTAACACAAAATATTTAGTGATACATTAAATACATTTGAATTACTTCAATACATTTTATATATTTTATAACATTGATTGTTTATTTCTTTTCAATACTTTTCATTCGAGTTTAGCTTTAAGTGGTCGACTACTAGTGCTTTCACCCTAATAAGTATTTTGTTTTATTTTTTTTTATAAAACCCCTACAAATTATTCCTAAAATCATTCATTTCCGCCGCGGCTGAACACATGTAACCCCTTAAGTTTGAAAGGGTTATTTATCAGAAACACTCGATGTCGAAAATTTATGACGAACATATAAAAAATGAATTGACTCACAATCATGGTTTCAAGAAACTGGGAAATAGGAATCGATTAGAAGATTTTTGTAGTCTAATTCTGTACTTCTAAATTAAGTTTCGGAAAGTTCAAAGTCAGAGGAATTTATAAAGCAAAAAGCAGGGTGAATGAATAATACAGAAATAGTTTAAACGACTTCATTCCACGCAGCAATTCGCATTTTCGTTTGAAAATCGATGGTACACATGTGAATACCCAGTAACCCTTCAAAGCAACATTCGAATCTCGAACTCGGAGACACAATGGCCACAGTGCCGACGAGTTTCACATTCAATACACTTCTGCTTCATTAATTTTCCGCTAGAAAAAATTTCCCGCCGCGCGGTATAATAAAAATACCGTACAGTCCGTATATTTCAGTTGCCAGTGGAACCGAGTTTCACCAGCCGCAACTGGAACGTAATTCCAAACTATTAATAGCCGAGGAACGCAATTCCTCATTAGCACGTCGACCCCGACGCTTTCAGTATTCGTCGAAGAATAAATCGAAAATTTCCAAGGAAATTCCTTGTTCAACACGCTACCCCCTAGAATATTAATATTCAAACTTGTGTAACGTCCTGCGACGAGCCGCCATAAAAAATTCTTTCTTTTATTATATTAATTCTTATTATTCTATATCCTTATTATTCTATATTCTTCATATCCTATACCTAAGACATTGTATTAGTAGTAAGACGTGAATGCACGTATGGAGAATGCAAGTAAGGAGAATGCAAGTATGGACGAATGCAACCTAGTGGTCAGTGAAGAAACCAAGTGAAGTGAACGCATGCGCAATATCATTCAACACAGCGAGTGAACCGAGTGCGGACCGCGAGCGGATCAAGTGCGCATGCGCGAGACGCACGATCGGCCGAACGGCAAGTGAAACGCGAGTGTAACGCCTGATTGGCGTCAGCTAAATACGAAAGCTAATTGGTGCGCGCAAGGTGCGACATGTGATTGGACCGAGCTAGGTTCACCAAATAGGTATAAATATGGGCCCGCCAGCAGCAGGAAAGCAGAGAGAGATCCACCTATCCCCAAACCGGGAAAGCCTAAAAATAGTGTGGACGGTTACAGGCCTATCAGCCTTCTCCCAGTAATGGGCAAGGTTTTCGAGAGATGCATTCACACACGTATGGTGGAACACCTAGAGGGTAATGGCATATTGCTAAACCACCAATTCGGATTTCGCCCTGGGCACTCAACGGTGCACCAGCTCATTAGGGTGGCCCAGCTTGTAGCACATGAGATGAATGTGAACAGGTCGGCAGCTATGGTCCTCCTGGACCTCTCTAGAGCCTTCGACTCTGTCTGGCATGAGGCCCTGCTATATAAGTTGAAGGGTGCTGGCTTTCCCTGGGCCTTAGTTAAGCTTATCCGTTCATACTTGGCTGACCGCTTCATCTATGTATCGGTTAAGGGAAATAGCTCCTCAAGGCGGGAGGTGCCTGCTGGGGTCCCACGGGGTTCTACCCTGGGCCCTCTATTATTTAACATATTTATTAATGACCTGCCCATCGTCAACGACTGCTCACTGGCACTGTATGCTGATGACACGTCCCTCTTTGCCTCCTCGTGGCAGGTTAAGCCACTGGTCCTTAGGCTGCAGTCTTACCTTGACAAGGTCATCGCACACTTCAAGGATTGGAAACTCACGGTGAACCCAGACAAAACGCAGGCTATATTCTTTAACAGATGGAAGCATCCCCCTAGTGGTTTGAGGCTGAGTGTGGAAGGAGTTGACATCTGCTGGTCAAATGAAGTCAGATACCTTGGCCTGGTGCTGGACAGGGGACTTACGTTGGGCCCTGCTGTCATGGATAGGGTTCAGGAAACAAGGAAGGCTCTAGCGGCTATAACACCGTATCTTCGGCCATCCTCCTTCCTCTGCCGCAGGCTCAGGTTGACCATATACAAGGTCTGTCTGAGGCCGGTACTAACATATGGAGCACAGGTCTGGGCTTGTGCGGCAAAAACCACCATTGCTGCGGCCAGTGTCACGCAGAGTCGGGCACTCAAGATCATCCTGGGGAGGCCTCGGATGTACCGTACTGCCGACCTGAACGAGGAGGCGGATGTGGACTCATTCATGGACCATATTAGGGGTATGGTCGTCAACTATAATGTGGAAAATCATACAAACCCCTTAATCAGGCTTACGGGCACCTACGATAGAAACCGTATCCCCTACAGGGTAAAAGTTCAATTCCCGCTATCCTTCCGGAATTAGACTAAAGCAGGAGCCCGTCTCCTTTGACTCTTGTAGTGTTTTTGCACAGTGGAACGCCTGATGGCTCTGTGACCTGATTACCCCAGGCCACTTATTCGGAAGTGACTGACATGGTGTGATTTCGATGTTCGCAGTCAAACTGTGCGTCTTAAAACGGGTTTTTTGAAAATTTTTCCCCAATTCTATTCATCAGTATCTACCATACTTTATGCAGGTAATCCCAATCAAACCTTTAAATCTGCTGGTAAGGGGGCTGCAGCTCCTAGGAACAGCAATAAGACTCATGAAGACAAAGTTAAAAAAAAAAAAAAAAAAAGCAGGAAAGCAGAGAGAGATCAGCAGAGATCCTCGAGATACCATAAGTACGCACCACTTGAACCAACCCAACTAACTAACATTTACTCCGAGGCGCTCAAATAGGCACCACGCTTAAAATTCCACATCCAAGCCAAACTTCACTCCAAGACGCTTGAACCGGCATCTTGGACTTCCAAAGACATTCAATATCATTCATAATCTACCATCTAAGGCTGCTTAAGTAGGCACCTTGGCTACCATCTGGGTATGCTCTAATCAAGCTACCTGGCTACCATCTGGGGCGCTCAACTAGGCACCTCGGCTACCATCTTGGGCTGTTCTTGACAAAGCACCTGAGCAACGTGGAATCTACAACTAAGGAGGCTTTTAACGGAGCACCTTAGCACCAATCCTAGAAAGCGTGGGCAAGCTGATAGGCAACTGGAAGCTATCGAAACCAGAGAGAAGGAACCCTCTCATTATCTTGACTTAAACATTCTAAATCGACCAAAGTGTCATTCTTTATACCGACCTAGCGTCAAATTTATATCATACGTCTACTACTATTTCTTTCCGACTAAGCGTCTACTACTACCGTTAAGGAACTAGTTTTTGATCAGCTTAGAGGGCTTCCCGCTTTAATATTTATTTTTAACCTAATACAACTTTAAACCATAGACTTTTTTATACTAAAAGATGAATTAATGTTTAAAATATAAGAAAAAAATTTAAAAAGTTGAAAATAAGTATAATTTAATTATTTATAAAGTATGGAATAATAAGGTGACTAGGAACTAGTTTTTGATCATGTAAAATACATGGGAACTAATTTTTGATCAGGTCAAGAACTAGTTTTTGATCGTCTAAAATACATGGGAACTAATTTTTTGGTCAGGTGAGGAACTAGTTTTTGATCATGTAAAATACATGGGAACTAATTTCTTATTAGGTAAGGAACTATTCAATGTAAATAATCGGATACTAATTAAAAAGAAAGTACCAAATAATCTTATTTTTACTATTATACCATCTAAATTTATTTTTTTTATAATTTTAAAATGTCCTAACCTATTTTTTATTCAGGTGATCAAAAATTAGTTCCACCAGAAAAAATTGGAACTAAATAATGATCAGTGACTTTTATAGCGAAATGATACATATAATACTAAAATTCTTGCTCTACATTGTAAAGTAAACTATTGTAAGCAAAATGTATGAAAATAACCTTTAATACCGCAACAACCAGCAAAGAAATCGACTGTGGCGTCGATGGTGATCTATTACTTCGAACAGTAAGAGATGGCGTTCAACAGGGCCTTCTGTCAAGTGGGCCACCTTACACATTTATTTCCACGAAAACTAACAATACTAACTGCTTTCACCGACAACACATATATTTTTGAATTATCAATTTTTATGTTAGTAATTATTTCAAACAATTATTTATTGACATAAACTTAAAAGAACGATTTATATCATGAACTGATCAAAAATTAGTGCCTGATCAAGAACTAGTTCCTTAACGGTATTTCTTTCGACTAAGCGTCTACTACTATTTCTTTCGACTAAGCGTCTACTACTATTTCTTTTCGACTAAGCGTCTATTACTATTTCTTTTTGAACAAGCGTTAAATGCTATTTCCTTTCGTTCAAAGCGTTATTTCGAACTCTTACCGATCAGAGCGATATATATATATATATATATAGGTTAGTCAATTTTCTGTTCTATCGACTTAGCGTCACGAGCGAAAATCGAGTAATATTCTGTTTAACCGACCAACGAGTCGACACGCAATCATTTTCGTTCCGTTACCATTTCACGACACCGCGTCGTATTTGGTCAAACCAAATCAATTCTTTTGAATAAACCATTTTTTGTTATTTATCGTTGAAAGAAGGACTCTAGTTTCATGAAATTCATTTCTTTATCGCACGCCACCCGAACCAATCCCACCATTCTATGAGTAACCGCTCTACTTGTGGAATCCCCTGTAATTAACGGCAACGTCTCGTTCGAGAACGTTACACTTGCGATAATACGTGTGCCCCTAAGCAATTACGGGTGTCACAAACTTCCCTCCAAATTCTTCTCCCTTCGCCAGAAAAATCCTTAAACGCCATTAAAAACCCACGAAAGATAAGAAATAGTAATTGCCTCGTGCTAAGCAGCTATTTTCAACCCGCATTATTTTCCGCGTGCTGTGTCGCAATCCATTACAGGCACCAATTGTCGCTGCTGTGCCATGTCACTCGGCGCGTGACAATCGAGAAAGGAGCAGACCGTTTTTGGGGCCGGGGTGTCTCGTCACTCGGAGAATAATCTGTTTCGCCGTGCCCGTTAATAATTGATGCAGAACCGGGCGTTTTTATTGGACGGACGGGCGGACGGCGAGTAATCGGCTCGATCGTGTCGTCATTTAAAAACGCGATGTACACGGCCCGCGGTCCCCCGGGTGGAACGGATTGCGGCGGTGGTGACGGCGGGTGACGGTGAACTTGGTCGACGTTTTTGGCGCCGGCGGTCGACAAAACTGTCCTGTCGCGGCCGCCACTCCTCTCCGGCCCGGCTGGCACAGTTGATAGGCTTGACTTTTTAAAGCGAGACCCGCGGACGAAATTTCCTCCGGTTTTAAACAGCGCTCCGCTACCAGCGGAGCCGGGGCGCCGTCGCGCACGCACGCCGGCAGCAGCTCGTTCGATTTAGGTCGGCCGATTTAAATCAAGTTGATTTAAGCTCTCCCTCGACCGCGCCTATCCGGTTGACCGTGCTCCCACTTTCCTCTGCGCCATTTCTCTAATTCCACCCGGCGGCACACACTTGCCCCGTCCCACCCCCGTAGGTGTCGCGCGCCCCTTCTCGGTTCACGTGTTCCTCCTCTCCTTCGCTCATCCTCACTTCCGCTTTGCCCGCCGCGTTCTTCCGCGTTACTACTGCTTTTTTTCGCCCTCTCTTTCACCTGGTCCGTTGTCCCAGCATTCACCGAGGCTTCCCCGCTCGGCCTCGGGCGACGGCAAAAGCACGTCGGAATCGATCTACGAGGACGCGCACACCGCCGGGCGGTACTTATTGTGCGACGGCCGCCGATTGATTGGGGTTACGTGTACTCGCGTAGAGTGCGGCAAAGAGAACATTTAGGCTAATCGGTTTATCAGAGGCTCGAGCCTTTTAGAAGTGCCCGAATTGTGCAAACAGGATGATTGTGGAAGCCGCGGCGGGGGAGGGAATGGAGTGCGGTGTGGGATCTACTGGAACCAATTAATAGATCTAAACACCGGGGTAGAGTTTGCGTTGTTCAAGTAAACCGTTGGATAGATTTTTTCGAAAAAATCTTGCCTCGGATATTATTCGCATCAAAGTAGTGAATAAAATGAAGTTATTCGAGAATAATGATTAAACGTTTATTCAAATGAAAGTTTAATGGCAATCTGTTGACAGAGAAGTAGGTAATTCTTTGTGAATTTTTTGTATAAAAACGATTGGGCAAATTAATTTGAGGTTTGGCATCCTGTTTTATTCTATCTTCAGCTATTGTTCTGAATTTTTGTGGGACAGTGAAAAAAAACATAGCAGGTACAGAGTGCTGACTGAGGGGGTTAAAAAAAAATCGGTGATGCTGACGTTGACGGAAAGTGCTGTAAAGGTTATCTGAAACACAGAAAGGAAAAGAGATTTTTAATCTATATGAATATTTTTCACAAATAATTCAGAACAATAATTCAGGATACAATAAAAGAGCCTGCCAAACCTCAAATTAATTTGTCGAACCGTTTTTGTACCAAAAATTCACAAAGAATTACCTATTTTTCGGTCCATCAAGACGCAATCCCCCCTTAAGGGGTTAGCTCCCCTCAGGAGGTAGAAAATGTACCGATTCTTTGGGAATTTATTTCAGAAAGTACATGCATATTTTTATGGAATGGTTTTTATATTCAAATGAGAGACACTTTAACAGATTATTATATTATGTTTTGGTATAAAAATATTTATTTATTGCACAATTACAACTGGTTTCCCGGAAGCTGTTTTTAGAAACACGTTTTGCGGTGACTAACATTATTCGGAACTGGGCTATCTGAAATAAAAAAACGAAAAAGATTTAGTTAGTACAATAGTTTATCTAGTCTTTAATCGTTCCGTTTTATAAAATATTAATCTGGGACAAGATGGCAGATGTTTAAAGTGAAATGATCGATTTTCGTAGAAAAAAACCCTGATTTTTCATCCATAAAATAACAACTATGCATTGGAGAAACAAATGCGTCGATTAAAGACTAGTTTTGAGAGTCTAGAAGAAACCTACAAATTTTCAGAAAGATTGGTGAAGCGGTTTTGGAGAAATCGTAGTCACCGCAAAACGTGATTCTAAAAACAGCTTCGGGGAAATCAGTTGTAATTTTGCAATAACTAAATATTTTTGTACCAAAACATATTATAATAACCTGTCACAGTGTCCCACATCTGAATACAAAAACCATCACATAAAAATATGCATGTCCCTTCTGAAATAAATTCCCAAAGAATCGTTCTTTTTTTACCTCCTGACTGTAGGTAACCCCTTAAGGGGTTATACCTAGTCAGGAGGCCGAAAAAAAGCGAATGTTTGCGATTTTTTTTGGAAAAACGGAAGCACATATTTTCACAGAACTTTTTGCACTTTAAAGAGCAACATTTAAAGAACATTTGGTAATTTTTTTGTAGAAAAATATTTACGTTTATAATAAAACTACAACCGATATCCAGGAAGGCTTTTTTAAAAAGTTGTTTTGCGGTGAGCACTGCAACTCGGAACCAGATTATCTAAAATAAAAAAACAAAAAAGATTTCGTTAGTATATTAATGTATCTATCGACTGACGGAGGGGGAATTTTCGAAATATTAATTTAAAATAAAATGGCGGCTAGTTAAAGTTTGAAGTCCTGATTTTCGCGCGAAAAACGGCCATTTTTCGTTAATAAAATCGAAAATATACATTAAAAAAAAAAGGCGAACGATAGTCGATTGATTTTTATATAAAAAATAAGCACACAAAATTATAGAAAGATTGGTGCAGTGGTTCTTAAGATATCTTACTCACCGGTTTTAACAAGGCTTCTTGGATATCGGTTGTAGTTTTATTATAAACGTAAATATTTTCTACAAAAAATTACCAAATGTTCTTTAAATGTTGCTCTTTAATGTGCAAAAAGTTCTGTGAAAATATGTGCTCCCGTTTATCCAAAAAAAAATTCGCAAACATTCGCTTTCTTTCGGCCTCCTGACTAGGTATAACCCCTTAAGGGTGGTAGCAGATACGTTAAGAAAAATGAAAAAATGTTAAAAAGGCAGCCTTTTGAAGAAGACGAAGCGCCCTGATTTGAATCTGAGAAAGGTTTGGGTTAGGTTTGCCTCAAAATCGGGAAAACTTCTTTAAATAAAAAAGGAACGGTAACTGATACGGCAATAAATCTACTACCACCCATAGCCATTCATATATATTAAGAATCTCTTTTCCTTTTTGTGTTTCGGATAACCCTACCAGTACTTTTCGTCAACGTCAGGGCCACCCAATTATTTTTCAACGCTCTCTCTCTGTATCTGCCATATTATTTTTCACTGTCACACAAAAATTCAGAACAATAGTTCAGGATACAATAAAACAGCCTGCCAAACCTCAAATTAATTTGTCGAACCGTTTTTACACAAAAAATTCACAAAGAATTACATATTCTTCGGCCCACCAAAGCGCAATCCCCCTTAAGTGACATTGTCGAGAAGATTGTACACCTTCATATTCTTCTTCACTTAATGTTACTGAAAGTAATTATCTTGCTATTACTGGGGAAGATGAGTTAACACCTCATTTGAGAATACCTTTGCTTTGGATAGTGTCAGTTACCTCGTTACGGGTGTTTGATAATTTTACACGTGCAACAGAATTAAACAATCATGTGTAACGTTTGCTGCGGACAATAGGAGGAAATTCGCCTTTAATTATTTTCAGATGCACATTTTAATTGCACAGAGAATGTTTCCGATCGAGAAATATTCCAATTACCGGGTTAAATGGTGTGCAGTCAGGTATCGTTGGTTCGTACTACTGGAGCGCGCGGTGTAAACAGTGGTACGGAGCAAGGGAAAAGGGTCCGCCTATGGGCAGACGCTCCTCGCGGACTAACATCGCTGACATTATATTCATCTGCTCCCCGTCACGTATTTTAAAAATTGTTTCGACTAAACGTTGTCTGAATTGTTAAGAACTATGCCATTATGACAGCAACATATTAAGGATTCCTAAGTTATACTTGCGTTCCTCTATGTGGAAGGAACTCCTCCTTTTTAAACGATTTTATTCAGCTTCGATCCTATGTTTGTTTGTTTGGTTCAATTCTGGAAACTCAATCTTAACGAAATTATGAAAAAAAAATCCCTAGGGGGTGAAAAAATTACCCAGTCATCAATAAATATAACCCATAACCAGAAATCCAAACGACTTGAAATCAGGCTATAACCGCAAATCAAATCAATTCAATCGGCACGGAATGAGCATATAACCACAAATCAAAGAGACAAAAAATTACATAATAAAAAGAATTTAAGTTAAACGGTTTTACTTAAAATGCACTAAAAACTAAGAAATAATTCTTCCCTTGTACTAAAATTTCGATGGTGTTTTGTCACTTTAAATAAAATCGTGGAGCAGGATATGTCATAACAGAATACGAATCAATTTAACACAGAATCAAGCGTCGAACTGAATTTGTTGTGACATATCCTGCTGCACGATTTTATTTAAAGTGACAAATCACCATCGAAATTGTAGTACTAGAAAAGAATTATTCTTCAGTTTTTACTGCATTTTAAATAAAATCATCCAACTTACAATTTTTTTTTATACATTTTTATCCCGTTAAGAATATTCTTCAGAATCATGCGCAAATAAAGCTCATGCCAATCTAGAAACCTAGACCAACAACATTATACCGAGCGCCGCTAATACCTTCGGTGGACAGTTTAATTCCAAACCCTCTGCGCCATCAAAGGACAGGAGTCATTGAATAGCATCTCGTTAACCATCTGCTTCGAAATGAATGCAGACACTCCAAGTGCCACAGTATCATTAAGCTCGTAATATGCAAAGCAGTTTCTCATGGTGCACTCTATACTCCATCTAAAATTGTAAACAAGCACGAGTCAAGGCAGGCAACTACCAATTATAATTCCCTCCAAATTCGTTCGTCAACAAAAGCAATACCTTTCAATTCCCCCCGAAGTAACTGCCCGCCATAGAAGCCTCTAACGTCCCCCGTAACTAAAACCTCATTTCCCATCAGAAGTCTCCACTAATTAAAGACCAAGCCGTTCCCACGACCGCAGCCATGCTCCGTACCCCCGGAAGAATAAAATTCCAGAGAAGAAAGTAAGCAATCCAACGACAGGCACGCGGAGACCGTAACCACAAAAAGGCCGAGAGAAATGGCGGCAGCGATTCGAGGCATCCTTAACCTCCGGCGCACGTGTGCCGGGTGCGGGAAGACTCCCCGGCCGGCTAGTTGGTATCACCTGGCCCGGCGTCTTAAACCACGATGTAGCGGCAATTCAACTTTGCGCCTGACTTACGCCCGCGTTGCATACAAATGCCGGGCGGGGACGCGTGAGCCGCGTGCAGCCGGCCGACGAAGTGGGCCGCCGGAGGTGACGCGCGATCTTAAAACCGTTCCAGGAACAATGGCGAGGCGCGTCAATCGGGCCGGGTGACAGTGGTACAACCGGCGGAGTATTACGTCCAGGCCGTTCCCTACGCCTGGCCTCCGCCGTTCGTGTCTTCCCGGCTCTTCCTTCCCTCTCGCTCAGCCGGCCGGCGACCTAGCTCCGTCTGCCTCCCGCCGGCGCGGCGCAATTTCAAATTAATTATGCATCGAACTGCAGAGGCCGTAGGCAGGCGTCGAGTAATATTCCGGCAGTTCACGCCTTCGCGGCCGAAAGAGACAGCTAATAAACCGGCATCAATTAGCCGGCACGCTATACCTCAGCCCCGTACACGGTATCTGCGGTATTCTGAATTAGGCCCTGCCCTTGCCAGCGGAGCAGAGCGTGTGCCTCTGTGCTTGCAGTAATTGCTCCCCGCTCGGACCTCAATTTTGACGCGTTTTGGCGAATCAATGTCGATAGAATGATATGCTGCCATTCGATCGCTAATACGGGATATGAACTGTTTCGTATCAAAGTCCGGGGGACGCGGCGGCCCTCGCCCCTCCGCGCCTCGCGTTTCCCGTGCGCCGTGTCACATAATTAATTAATTCAATTCTGCCCTTTGTGAGCCAGCCGACGCGCGCGCGCTTCGAACGGCGCGGCGAGTGTTCACGGTTCGCGCCGCGGAGGCTGGGGAAAATAATTCGTCGCAGAGTCACGGCGCGACCGTTGGTTAATGACAGTCGATTTGTACGCGCGAAATGTCCCGCTTGAATGATAGTAAATAGAGGTTTATTCGAAACTTATTGCTGGTAGATTGATGGGAGGAAAGTTGGGAATTGGTGGTTCTGTATATTAATTCATAGGGCTGCTTATAATTTCTGTATCTATCATCTGCTTGCGCGAATCTTAAGAAACTATTGTATTAAGGCAGGATACCACCTTTGACTGCGATTTTGGAGGCGTTTTTCATGAATTTTTTTTGCATACAAAGAATGCGCAGAAACAAAATCGGTTTCAGCCATTCATTAATGTAACTTTAATCTGTAATTACACATTTTTTGAAACTGAAAAAGTGAAAAATAATCTCTTGTAGGTGGCGCCAAAATACACTCCTTTGGAGGAACATCGTTAGACGGCGTGTCAAATTCCGCTTTGTACGTGGCTCTTAGGAAAAGAACCAAAGAATGTTCCTATTAACAACAATATTTTTCAATGATGTACGTAGGGATTTTACGAAATTTCGATTTTTAAGAAAATGGCGGCCATTTGAACAAAAAGGTCAATTTTTTAGGGTAAAAAAGTTTAAAGAAGTTTATAAAATTGCGCACCAAAAGAAAAATAACAACGCTACAGCAAAAGTCCTACGTACATCGTTAGATTACACCACGGGGAAGAATTGTGCAAAGTTCCAAGTCAATCGGATGAAAATTATAGGAGTAATCTGACACGCCGATTTGGAAAACATCGTTTCGAGAAAAACGCGTTTAAAGTTTTATATAGATTTATATATCTGTTCCAATCCGGTTTTTACACAAGAAAAAGGTTCCGGTCACCTTTCTAATGAATGAATTTCGATTCTATACACTTGAAAGAGTACTTTGAGAACAAAAAAAATTTTCAATTTTTTTTAAATGCGAAGGTGGTATCCTGCCTTAAGAGTGACTAATTAGTTTGTATATTAGAACAGATAATCTGTCAAGTATCGGTGAGAAAGAAGCAACTGGGTAACCTTCTCTGTGATACTTGCAAGTTTTAGGTTCCACCCATACGGAGTAGGGTGGTCCTTATTTTTCAACTTTTAAATTTGTATTGTCTGACCCTCCTAAAATCTTCTATTCGACAAAATAACAATATCTGCGTGTTTTTTATTTGTATACTTTGATATACAAAGGTCGCTCAAGGACTTTATATTTCGCATGTACCACAAGTTTGGCGACTGCGACTTTCCATAATTGTCACTTGTCAATTTTAATGAAACGGGGCCCATATTTATATATCAGAAACCATGCTTTTATCTGTGCCTGAATTTTAATGTTATACTCTCACTTAAAAGTTAATAAAATTATTTTGTTCTTATTGCAAAAATTTCTATCAATTTATACCAAAATAGTAATATTTCAATGCCATTGAGCGACCTTTAATCCTTAATATATTTTAACAAAATTTTAGACGAAATTCTTTTAAACTATTTGGAAGCTTCTGAGAGGGTCAGAGGAAAATTTTAAAAACTTTGATTTTTTACCATACATATAAGGACCACCCTAATTTCAATGTCATTGAGTGACCTTTAATCCTTAATATATTTTAACAAAATTTTAGACGCAATTCATTTAAACTATATTTGGAAGCTTCTGAGAGGGTCAGAGGAAAAATTTAAAAACTTTGATTTTTTACCATACATATAAGGACCACCCTAATACGGAGGTCACTGAAAACTGAGGGGCTCAGAAGGGAAGATCCCGAAACGGAAAATTAAAAAAATTCAGAAACTTTGTGAATCTGTAGGGGATTTCCTCCTTATTATATCGCAATTTTTGTTTGTGGCCCAAACTCACTCGCGGGGGGTGAAATTAATCCCTGAAAATTTGGCTATTTTTCGATTTTGTGTTATAACTCGCGAACTGTTAGAGATAGAAAAAAAGTTTCAAGACAAAAGTTACTTATTTTAATTAGATCTATCATTTGGCAAAAAAATATTTTACAGTTCACTAGTTATAACACAAAATCGGAAAATAATCGGATTTTCAGGGGTCAATTACACCGCTTTAGAGTGAATTTTGGCAGGAAATAAAAATTGCGTTGTAATCAGGAGGAAATTCCCTACATATTCACTGAGTTTCAGAATTTTTCGAATTTTCGGGTTCGGGATCTTCCCTTGTCCGTGGAATACACCACCTCCTAATATACCCAGAGGGGGGGCAACATTTTTGTTAAAATATAATTACGAATAACGAACGATATTTTTCATTTTTAAGTTAATCCGAATTAACTTTATTCGTCTAATAAAAAAAATAACTTTCTTCGTCGAATGATCTAAAGTTTAAGTAACTTTTATTCGACCTGTTTAAATAATTTTTTATTTAGTTAATTCTCAACTCCGAATATACCTAATACCGTAAATTTTTTTCACGTCGCGCCGAGAACAAACAAATCCCTAGTGGACAGATCTTACATTATTTTTAAGATGAAGATAACAAATATGTAGACAAGTTAATCATTTATACGAAGCTTACAAAGAAATTAGCGTTAAAAAACATTTTTGTAATGAGAATAAATGGAAAGGTAACGAAAGAAAAATATTAAGAAATAGTGGTGAACAATATATACGGCGAAATTAAGAAAATTAATTAATTTCTCAGCTGAAGTTTGATAATAAATTGAGTACCTTGCAGCCAGAGAGCAGCTCCATTTTTGACAGATTTATGTTATGACATGTAATATATTTACGTAAAAAAAATTCTACATCGTTTGGTGTGCGTTTGATGCAAACCCGACAATAATTCAGCGATTTATTGCAAATTTTGAACCTGAACCCATTATCCTGCTCCAGATTTGAAAAATTCGCCATAAATATATATTTTTCAATTAGTGTTCTCTTTTTAAAGTATTCATTTTATAGACAGTTTTATCTACTTTACTCGAAGTTGCTAAAGATGGAGCTGCACCCCTCTTCCTGCACGGTCTTCAATGAGAATGTATCGCAAACGAAACTCGGTCGAGGTGGCGCTCTGGTCGGAGTGCGCAAGATGGCGTCTGAGCATGCGCGTGATGACGCCGTGACGTCAAATCAATCAACGGAATTTCAAACGGAACGTTAATTATGGTTATAATAATAAACACTATAAACGAATCGACGCAAGCGCAAAGCCAAGTTCATCTGGGCGCAAATCGACGCAAGCGCAAAGCCAAAGCTCATCTTGGCGTTGATTGATTTGACGTCACAGCGTCATCACGCGCATGCTTAGACGCCATCTTGCGCACTCCGATCAGAGCGCCACCTCGACCGAGTTTCGTTTGCGATACATTCTCATTGAGGCATTCAGAGCGCAAACGGACTAACCCACATTGAAAAAAAATTAATAAGTGCTAACTCAATTTCGCAAAAAATGTGGGTTAGTCCGTGTTTGCCCCCAATCCCTCAATTGCCTATTACCACCTACTTGTACCCCGAGTACCGTTTAAAATAATTACAATTTCGTACCGCATTTCCTGCGAATACAATTTCTCCTTCAACTTCCTTTCCTCTAAAATCATAAAACGCTGGCACGTGCCTGTTCTCCACTGGGCCAGTCAGCTGCATACGGCCTGCAGGTTAATGACTTCTGCCAGATCCAGTGCTGTTCCTTTCGACCGCAGCGTGCCTGAGTCCTTAACGAAACGCTTCGTCGGGCGAGGTCGCGAGTACCCGAACCAGTAAAATCATCATCGGCCACAGCCTACTAATCATTCAACGGACGCGTTGCCCGAGTCGTGTTACGACGTAGATGCCGCTAATGGTCATCGAGGCGAAGGGCGTTGCTAAAACCGTGTCGAATCGAATACGCCGTTGTTCGAGCATAGCCCCGAGAATGTGTCGCGATGCTTTGAATCCCATCGATCTGATGGATTTCTGAGCGAGACGCTGCGATAGCATGGTAGGAATAAGTGGTCCAGTGGTAAACCCAGGAATGGGATTACGATTTTAGGCGATAGAATGACATCCTTCCGTTGCTCCCTCGCAATCGCTTCCGCCTCCATTCTCGGGATCGACCAATTCGGCACTTCGCTGCGAGCTTCTCATCACGTCCTAGTTTCCACTTCCTCTTCCAACATAGCGGAAAATATATTTTCAAATATATCACAAGCATAATGAGTTTCTGCAATAATCTTCCAATTCAGTTGGATCCGTAGAACCACGATATTGGGGGTTTTTTTAGGGATTCTGCAGTAATTCGTTAATAGAGATTTTTAAAAGAATTATTAAGGTTTATTAAGGAATTGCGAAGGATTATTAATTCAGCTGCATATTTACCAACTTCAAGTAAATTTGAAAAAAGGGTTTATGAAATTGTTGCTTTGACTTAAAATTAAAAAGAGAGCACTAATTGAAACATATATATTTTCACACAGTAGGAGGTAGTTATTAAGTGGATAAATTTTTATTTCTATTTTTGGCAAATTTTTCAAATCTGGAGCATTCGTACTGCGCAGATTCGAAAACCGTAATATTTTGAAAAACATTAATATTTTGACTTGAAATCGCCTCGGACACAAGCGTATTGTAGTAGCTAGGTAACAGTTTACTGTAAAACTAATCTTCCTGAGTTCATATTTTCGGAAGAAAAATAGTAAATACTAAAAGTAGAAATATACTAAATGAAATGAAGATTTATACTTGATATTTTGTACGGATTTTAGTTATTTCAGTTTTTTTATTTATTTGGTTTTGTATAGAGTATATTTTATTTTGTTATATTTTTATAATTACATAAATATTAAAAAAAAACTGAAAATTTTTAAAATAAATCCAAATATTTACTTTCTATTTTAATGATATCTTTGTATGAAAATTCGAAAGCCGGTTTAACCGGTTTTTTAGGAAGAATGGAATTCGAAAACCATTTTTTTTAAAAGTCGGTTTTTGTACAAACCCTAATACGGGCTCTTGCGAATTCTTAGATAAGGTAAATGTCCCAATACCTGGACATTTAAGGTACGGCGTACACACATTTGAGAATCTTTCAGTTATACAAATCGATTTATATAAAAACGATTTTGCAATTACATGGGGCATTGTGTGTACTTTATCAGTAAAAAAAACACACACATATTGTAGGAGTGAATAATTTTGTGAAATATTGAAAATTCATAGACCTTACAATGGCCCAATACTTGGACAGCTTAACTAGTATGTCCCGGCGTCCCGATTTTACTGTCCCATTTCATGGACACATAATGAAACATCAGCAATTTGGATGTTTTCTAGAGAAATTAAATAAAAAAACAACACAATAGTTTTTTCTTTTTGCATATTTCTTCTGTATAAGTAATTTATTCAAATCAGTAAACAAACTTGAGTAAAAAGAATCTGATATTGAATGACTAATTTTAAGGTTATGTGTATTCGTGTGGAGCATCGACTGCTTAGCAAATCAGATAAATCCAATACTAAAATGCTGTAAACCGGACAGTTCCGGTTTACAGCATTTTAGTATTGGATTTATCTGATTTGCTAAGCAGTCGATGAATATATTTTACTAAATATTTGAATAATTGAATAAAATAGTTCTTTTTGGATAAAGGGAATATTAAATGTACTAATCAGTATTATTTGCACCAGTGTCCAGCTACTGGGACGTGTCCACGTATTGGGTCTTTTACCTTATACCTGACGCAATAAGAGCATACTAGGTCCACAGTAAATTTTACAAAAGATTCAGCGCGAGGGGTGCAGATATTCCGTTACGAGGGGAGGAAAGTGGCTGCACTCCTTTACAAGCCGAGCGTCTATCGGAATAAATTTATTAACGGAATATATCGTCCTATCCAATAGTTGGTAGCACGTGTGCTACAAATTTTGACGTCTGATAGCGGCAAGAGCACGTGTTTCACGAAAAGACAAGGGCACATTCTGGCGGAGAACGGTGTAACTAATGGGGGACGCTTCGCACGTGCTGTGACGGCTACAATTTATCAGAACTTGTTTGGAGTTATTTTACGAGTTAGGTGGCATGAAACGCCTCCCTGCTCGGGGGTACGTAGTCTCGCGGAATTGATCCACACGTTATAACGCTTGATTTCGTTCTAAATGTATTTCACGCTTGACTCTTACATGCTTTACGATTATTACCTACCCCTTCACTTCGGCCGGCGCGTATCTATTCGCCCCTTGATTTATTCCCCGCCGTTATTGCCCATTTCCACGTTCCATTAAATGACGAGTGCGACGCATAGACGATACCATCGTCGCACTGACGTGTATAAATTCGAGTAGCCTCGCGTCCACGCGACAATAGTTGGCTCAACTTTGCTCGGCGCTCGCGAAACTGGCTGTGCGGTAGTCGATGCTTGGACAATCGTATTTCACGAACATCGTAGGGGATGCTTTTCACGTTGGCCCTTCGATCGATTCTCGTAAGTAACGTTCGAATATATAATTCATAAATGTCGCTCTCAAGTAGCAATTTATGGAGCTTTTATAAATCGTTCAGATACTATGGATGTTTGTGTGCTGGAAGAAATTATAGTGTGTTTGTTATTTTAAGTAACTCATTATGCGGGATGCTTCGACAACTTCGTTAAATGTAAGGAGGCACTAGGAAAGCGAAGTTAAGAAGGCATTCTTTCTTTTCGTATGCAAAAGAGAATTTCGAATCCTCCTTGGCAATATTGACTTGAGAATCTTGAAGGAAATGGTAACAGATTGTTATATGTTTAAGGGTACTAGGCAGTCGCTTTTGTTGAAAGTTTCTTTTTCGTTTAATTGCAAGGAAATAAATTGAAGCTAAGGGTTGGTCTTTGACAGAAAGTTTATTAATATCACGAGCTTTAAAAAAACGTGTTTGTTTAGGCAAAAATGTGCATTATATATGGCGGCACAGATGGATTATTAAAAGGGTTTTTTTTTAAAAAGTTTCTTTTGTTTTGCAGTGATAACTAAAAAAACGGAGGTATCAATCGATTTAAATCAAATTCGAGCATGTGTAGTTTCGGCTAGAACCTAAATTGAAGTTAATAAAAGCTCTTATTCTCTCTGAAAATAAACTAAAACCTCATTTTTGTCTAACGAAAAACACACTTTTTTTGAGAAAAAAACGCCATTTCGTAGCTGTCATTTTCATAATATTGCTTCGTTTATAGGTTCAGTGCGGAACCAGAGGTATTCTGAAGTAGAATTTACAAGTAGGTCGCTGAATTTCGTTTCGTTTCGTTAACATCGCTGCAAAACAAAAAATAACATTTTTAAACAGCTTCTTTAATGATCCAATTGTAGCGTCATCTATAATGAATATTTTTGGCGAAATAAACATGTTTTTTTTAAAGCTGATGATGTTAATAAACATCGTGGCAAAGAACAAGTCTCAGTTTCAATTTATTTCTTTGTAATTAATTGAAAAAGAAATGCTTCATTTTCGACAAAAACGGCTGCCTGGTACCCTTAACGAGTTGTTGTTAGTACCAACATCTGTAACTGAAAATAACTTTTGAAGTACTGCATAGGTTCAGTAACGTGCGTAGTAAGACACAAGAAGTGGTAATGCTCAGTATATGGTCAGACGCATTGAGAACCAATATGACAGGAACATCTCTCTGGTAATTTCTTAAATATACATTATTCTACAAACTGTTTCGAGTAAAAGTGATCTGAATTGATTACACGCACAAATTTAACTCCACTCCCATTACAAATTCTTACGTTACACCCCTGTTCGTGTATTTAAGGGGTCATTCTACTTCGATCGACCGAAAAATGAAGCTACATTTAAAGATTTTTCTCTCAATAAATATAACATATAACGAAATAAATATTTTCGGAATTTATCAAGCTACTCTTATGTTATACAAAAAAAAATTAAAAAGATTGTTTCAATTTGTTTCATATGTTTTTTTATATCGTCAATGTGACAACCTACAAAAAAGAGGCATGTTCGTGGCGCAGGTGATTTCCCGGCTCAGGCGTATCAGAAATAAAAAATTCCAAGAGAAAAATCTCTTCAAATTTTTTGTTTCAGATACGCCAGAGCTGGGAATCACCTACGCCACGAACATACGCTTTTTTGTAGGTGTCACATTGACGCTATAAAAAACATATGAAACAGATTGAAAAAAATCATTTTAATTTTTTTTCTATAATATTAGAGTAGCTTAATAAATTCCAAAAAACTTTATTTAATTATATGTTGTATTTATTGGGAAAAAATTTCTTTAAAAATAGCTTCAATTTTCGGCCGATCAAAGTAGAATGACCCCTTGAGAGAAGCACAGGCTTCTTATTCATGCAGCTGAAAAAGGTTTCTTCGCGAAGGATGGTTAACAAGAAACTTAGACCAATATCTTAATTACAGACTCGATAAACGCCCCGTATTAGGTTTACAGGATAATTAACAAAACGCCATGTGAAACTCAGCAACATGATACGAATAATAAGTTTCCTCTGATCAATATTACCGACAAAAGCATTTCTGAGAGTGTAGAATTTTAAAGAATTCGTATTGACTGACAATCTATTTCTTTTAAAACACATTCATAAAGTTGCCCAGCCGTGCTACGTCGAGGAATCGCGTGCCGTTCCTCCCTCTGAAATCAAATCATCAAACGTACAATGTAATACGTGATCTCCGGGGAGAATATTGCGCGCTCCTCAAGTACGAGGCCGCTTTGTTGGGCTCTCGTCGATTCTTTTCGTACCCTTTCGAGTTCTCCAGCCTTATTCCGATTTTCATTACCTTTGAGGGCGGCTACGGAGGGGAGATATATGACGTGCTGCTCGCTAATCCTTCACGCGAGGTGGCGTGAAGAGGGATCGTTTATCTGGGAATGCAGCTAATCCATCGACCGTCGAAACGAAAATAAAATATGTTTCATGAAAGCATGATGAATTTGGGAAAGTGTTTATCTTAATACATCATTCCCCAAAGTCGCCTATCTCTCAGACGCCTTTGGAACGCTCGCCCAACGCTGCGAGCTGTTCGCCAGCTTCTGCCGCGCTCAATACGCGACCTTCTCTCTTTCATCTCCCCAAGAAAAAATTGATGCGCGCTATTTTTCCTCCGCTATAGTCGATATCCAGCATCGCCTCCCTTTTACAGTCGCCAGCACATTTTTGTTACGGCTTAGCTGCTAGGTATTAGTTGACGCAATCGTATCGTTCGTCGTGTCACTGATCGATTCGAAACAGAGTTTCAATGTCTCAATATGATCACAGTTCCCTCTGCTGCTTTCTCGTGACGAGCACACCAATTGCCACCTGTTACAAAGCACAAGCTACGATTAAGCAACCAGTTATCATAGATATGGACTGGGTGCATGGTATCATTAACTAACAGATTCCTCTTATTATTACATGTTGAGTGATAAATATTAGTTTAGGTTAGGTTGGAAGACCTAATTCTTGCTTGCTTATATATATTTGTTTCGGCAATAAAGACGCTGAATAGTAATAATAAATATTTCTCAGCAAGTAGCAAAGTGTCCAAGAGGAACTGTCAGTGAAGATCTCATGAAGATTCTCGGGACAAGTACGATCTCCTAGCCTACGTCCCCCATAACAAGCCTAAGTAGACGGTGAATCTCGCGCGGAGAGCGTGAAATCGTTGGATGGCAGATTATTCCACGCGGCGATTGCAAGTTGACGCCGCATTTGTTGGTCGGCGAACCCATAAACCTCTGCCGGGCCGAGCGGCGGCGGCGGCCACCGAGGACGACAGCGATGCCACGGGACAATGTATCCTGTGGGCAATGACGTGCGTCGCGTCCTCAGGTCGCTGTTATGCGATCCTGTCAGCTCGAAGAGGATTAACGGTGCTACCAGCCCATCTGAACGGATTTTACTAGAACGTGTGAGAGCAAGGACACGTGGTAGGCCGACGCGCCGCGCAGCCCACGGGAGTTCATGATGAAGTCGCTGTTGTGGCTCATGGTGGCGATGGAAACATCGATCTCGTAAGTGTTACCCAGGGCTTTATGGGGAACATTTGCGTTGCAGGTGGAAATTTATTAATTAAAAGACAGTGTTAGCTTTCATCGTCGGGGCTTCGTAGATCTGAGAGATTAATCTGCCGAGGAAGATTAGTTTGAGGATACTGAGTGCCTCTTATTCTAAAATGGGACAAGCTAGTAGGTAACTTCTGCGAGGAATATGAATAATCTTATTCTGATTTCTTACTTAGCATACAACTATTTTAATATACAGTGCCGGACGGAAGAAAGTTTACACGTTTTAAAATCGCAGAAGTTTTTTAGAATTGGTCCTAACGACTTGGATTTTTCTGAGAAGCTAGAAGGATCAGTTTGCTAGGTGACGTATTTCGTCGCTTTGAAAAAAATTGCAATTGATCGGAATAGCAAAAAAAATAGTAAAGGTCGTTTTTTAAACTTTTTTTCCCGAGCCTGTAATGAAAATTCAAAAATCCCGTTTGTAGATTTAAGTAAGTTGTATGCATGCTGAAAGTTTCATCAAAATCGGTTAACATTGATCTGAGCTACAAACGCTTAAAGATCGCAGAATAAGGTCGAAAATCGCTGATTTCGGGAATTTCGCGATTTTCGAGAAAGGTGGAAACTTTTTTTCGTCTGCCATACATATATTGCATATATAGTGAACTTTGTAACTCTTACATATATATAGGGTAAACTGCACTAATGCTGGAACTGCACTAATCATTGGCACTCCTGATTAAAAAGTCAAATATTAAGAAGTACAAGCTTAGAAAGTAACTTTTTTACAATTTCTTATTTTTCTTTCACTACAACACTGTAAAGCCCAGTAGTTGAACACATTTTTCATCTGGCAACACCACAAAGTGGGACAAAGCACTGAGTTTTAGGCATTTTCTTAAAATTTTGATAAGGGGTAGTTAAGTATATTTTGCCGCTATATAACTCAGTAATGAATTGAAATACAAATTTACTCAGTGCTGTAGGTATTTAATAGTGAATGAAATAGTCTGTTTAAACACTTTAAACTTCGTTTTTAACTACATATGTTTTTCTATATAACCTCAAATTTTAGGGTACTTTTATGCCTATTTTTGTTTTCATTTAATATTTTTAAAATAAAAGACTTAATAGGTACTCAAGATGGTTTATTTTAATGAGAAATCCATAATCATTGATAATAACTGAAAATTAAGACCATATAAAAACTTCACAAAAAAATATAGACACTCCAATTGGGATTTCCGCTTAGGGTGCCAATCGTTGTACAGTTTACCCTGTATAGACAATATCCTATGCGACAAACACGTGACGACCATTCATTAGCTCAAGAAGAAGGCAATCATACTAAAGACACTAGACGGCATTCTGCATCAGACAAAAGAAAAGAACACCAGGGCCCAGGTGCCGCCATCTATCGGCCCAATTAGATAAATAAGAATAAAAACAACTCCACAACTCCAGCAGTAACAAGCTTCAAATTAAAATGTTTCCAGTATTTTCTCTTTTCAAACCCACACTAGCATACGATATACACGTAGAACTCTTCCAACCATCGTTTTCAAATAACAGTTGTCAAGTAAGGGTTTTAACTCTCGGTTGCCACACTGGGTCAACTTGACCCTGCAATTTTTTAAGCAAAAAACTTTTTGTCTCAACTTTCAACGATGGGCATATATTCTACAGTGCTCAAACTTCATCTCAGAATTTAAGAGACTTAATTTAACAAATAGTTTCTAAATAACATCTGATCGAAAATTGACAAGGTCAAATTGACCCAGCGCGACAAAGACGTTCGAAGAATTAGGTGCGACAGCCGAGGGTTAAATGGTATCTACTCGAACAAAGGAACTTTTTCCACGCCCCCGAAGCATGCTTCGATCCCGGAAGCCTATCACCAGCGATTAACGCATCCTGACCCAAAGTGTCAGGAGTTAAAGCGCCCGCAGAATGCTTCGCGGCGAGAATGCGCCGCGGAACGAAGAAACGAGCAAAATATAGCCGCGCAGGGTTCCCCGAAAATTCCACGCCACGATGTTGCGCGGCGATAAACTAATTCCCGAAGTTCCCCGGCGCTCGTACGTATTTCCCCGTCGACACTTGTTTCCAGCGCCCCCCGGTGCCACGCGCCCTAACGAGCCGCGAGTGCTCGGTCCCAGCGCGAGGAGCGCGCCCGCGTTCCTCCTCGAGATGATACGTCCACTTTTAATCCCCGCGAAGAGGACAGCTTGCCGGTGACGGTCGTCGGGCCCGCGCCGCTCAACAGTTCTCGAGAGACGATTGAATCGCCGCGAAGAGATGCGCGGCCGTGCGGGGGCGGGCAGGAGGCGAGGAGGCGAGGAGCGGAATTGTGTGACCAGGAGATCGAAGTACAATCGACAAGCGTGATTGGAAGCGGGCGAGGAAGAGCGTGAAACGGGCGGAGAGAGGCAGCAGGCCGGAGGTGAATATAAAGAGGCCATGGACGGAGATGGATATTTAGTTGTAGCAGAGAACTGAGCCGCGTGGGACAAGAGGGTGCTGTTCACTCTTGTCCGCGTGTCCACGCGCGTGCACGGAAACTCTGTCCATCGCAGACTCTCGTCGAAAGCTTTCCCCCCGGCCGCCCGCCGCCGCTCCTTCCCCTAACCCCATCGCCCTCGCCGGTTCTCTCACCCTTCGGCGGGGTTCTCGCACCTCCGCTGCACCCAGCCCCGCCGCCCTTGCCTTCCTCCGGCGGCCCTCGCGCTCTCATCCTCAGCCACGGCCCCTCTCTCGTACAGGCTCGTTCACCGGAGTACTTCAATTTGCATTACGTCCGACCGCGCATAGCCGAAGGATCAATTAAATTTCTATTAAGCCGAGCAGCCTTTTACCGGGAGGCTCTCGGCGCCGACGCACGCGCGCCATTTATCGAATGAATTATTTGCTTTGTCCTCGAGTGCCGCCGCGAGGAATTATTTATTTCCAAGTGAGAGTCGCCGGGATTGTTTTCCGCCCGCGGCGGGGATCCGCGGGCGGGCGGATGGGCGTCCAGCGCCGCCGAGGAAATTACGATACAGAGAGACGCGAAGTGGTTTTTAACGAACGATTGAGCCCCGGTTTTGGGATCAGGAGAGCTTTGTACCGTATTTATTATGGGATCTGCGAAGCTTGATTGCCCGCGGGGGCGGTGGGATCGAGAGTTTGGGAATGGTTAGTGGTTGAGGGCGGGCATGTGTCTTTGGAGTTGGAACTGAACGCGGTTGAAGAAAAGATTTGATTATTGTAATTGAAGGGGCCTCGTGGAAAACACTGCAAGTGCCACAAATCAAATTTTTCAGGAGAGAGAAAAAACTCTCCTGACTCTAAATTATTTAATATACTTCGGTATATAATAACCTTAATACATCACCAATTTTTCTTTGTTCGCAATAATATAGTTCATATTTTTGTAGAACATTTTCCGACAATAAATTTTTCTTTTGATTTTCGCACTTACCTGTGTTTTGTACAAGGACTCTTCTATTGTATAGGGGAAGGTAGCCTAATTTGGACCATTTTTATATGTTTCAGTATATAGAGATAAATAAGAAGTGTCAATAAAAATTATGTAGTAGAAAAGAAACTCACTAACCCACACAGCACCATAACATTGCAGCAACGTCTCTGCAATGATGCGGTGCAAGATGGCAATATTGCAACATAACATTGCAGAGACGTTGCAGGTTCAGTCCTATGTCCGCCTTCGCAATATTGCAGGTGTGTATTTTTGCAAAGTTGCGGCAACATTACAAATATGTAGTCCTGCAACGTTCCAGCAATGATTCTGCAACGAAACGGCAAAATTGTGGCAATGATCCTGCAACTCTTCGGCAATATTGCGGTGCGAGATTGCAATATTGTACCGCATCATTGAGGAGACGTTGCAGGTTCACCTCCTATGTCCGCCTTAACAATATTGCAGGAGTGTATTTCCGCCGCAACGTTTCGGGCAGTGAGGGACGCGACGACGTGAATGTGTGCAGAATAGTAGTAGTATAACGCCCGTGTGTCTTTTTCTCATAGAAAATTCTTTTACCCCAGGGGGATTCGAACCGAGGACCTGTAGCATCGTAGACGAACACTTTACCGCCGCAGCTACAACCGCTGATTGATAAGATTGCTTTCGTATTCGAACTTATACTCCTACCGTGCAATACTTTAAACTCAAATTATTAAAAAACGAAGGCTCATTTGACAAACCCCATTAGGGTTTTGTAACACTATAGGTGCGTACTACAAATTTCACCCGGTGTCGTTTTAGGTTAGGTTGGAAAACAGTCTTTAGACTGAACCTTTACATTTGTCTTCTCGTCTCTCTTTTCTCTTGCTAGATTGTATATACGTATTTGTGCAATAAAGACGTTTAATAATAATAATAATAATTTCAGACATTAAAAAATATAGTACCTACCTATTTATCTAAAAAAATTAAATTGATCTTCGAATCTCCTCTATAAGTTCATGTACCTACATACAACTCCCGCGATAACACTTTTTTCATATCTTCAATAGCCAACGAGATATTCTAGCGTATCCAGTTAAATGAAACACGCCGTAGAATCCACTCGACGTCATGTACATATTTCGAAAAATTTTGACAAAGTCATAGTTGCTTCAGAATATTGTTGTAATGTTTCCACAAGTTTTCACTACAGTATTGCACGGCAATGTGTGCGCAATTTTGCTGGGGCGTTGCCACTGGAACATTGCACGTCGATGTGCGCGCAATATTGCAGAAATATTGTAGGACCGTTGCCACTGGAACATTGCACGTCGATGTGCGCGCAATATTGCAGAAATATTGTAGGACCGTTGCCACTGGAACATCGCACGTCGATGTGCGCGCAATATTGCAGAAATATTGTAGAACCGTTGCCACTGGAACATTGCACGTCGATGTGCGCGCAATATTGCAGGATCGTTGCCAATGGAACATTGCACGGCAACGTTCTTGCAATATTGTAGGATCGTTGCCACTGGAACATTGCACGACGATGTGCGCGCAATATTGCAGAAATATTGTAGGACCGCTGCCACTGGAACATTGCACGACGATGTGGGCGCAATATTGCAGCAATATTGCAGGATCATTGCCAATGGAACATTGCACGGCAACGAAATTGCAATATTGCTGCAATATTGTAGGATCATTGCCACTCCAATAATGCACGACAATATTGCAGGAACGTTCCTACAATATTGCAATGCAACCTGCAACAACGTAATATTGCAGCAACGTCCCTGCAATACTGCTGCAACGAGGTGTGCTGTATGGGAAGTGTACCTTCAAAATAATACCATCTATTAAATTTTAAAAAATATTTATAATCCTGAAAAATGAGTTTAAGAAAATCGTGTCATCGGTCCAAATTAGGAAACCGGTTGCCTAAATTGAACCGCTAGGCTCCTAATTTGGACCATTAGCTTTCTTAACGACAATTGGAACAAAAGAACCTTTTAATTCTAGCACTAACTCCAGCACACCGAGTATGTACCAAGTGTGGCATTTCAAGCATTGTATCATTTATTCTTCTTTGGTTTCTTCGCACAATCTACAAAACCATGAATCACCAGTTTCTTTATTATTTTTCTGCATTTTGTTAAAGTTTGGTGAACTAATTTTTTTTAATTTTTGCTTTAACTGCGATTTATAAGGACTGCTGGTTATTTCGACTGCCTTCTGGGCTATTGTATTTGTTTTTTTTTTGTTTCTTGTATTTTCTTTTTGTTTTTTGCATTTTTTTTTGTATTTTGACATTGTAACCCTGAAAATATTTTTTCAATTTTAATTTGCTTATAAAAGAGCGTTACAAATGTCATTGCCGAAATTGGACCGGTCCAATTTCGGCAACTATTTTCGGTCCAACTTAGGCAACTTGAATATCTAATGTTTAACATTGAACAGAAACCTAAATCGAACATAACCTCTCTACATTGTAAGTGGAAATTATAGATAAATAAGTAAGGTTTGTAATGAGATAATAAGACTTGTAATTACCTACGTTTAGACGAATCAAGGGCACTCACTCTGACGTCGAAATAACTAGTTGTCTACTTAGACAAACCATTAACTCCTCTCTCAAAGCAACCACGAGGCGTTTCTACCCAAACACAATTGCATTAACCTCGTCTACATCTACGTATAACAAGATGCCTATCCCAAAATCGCACAGACTTCAGCAGTCTTTGGATATCATAGTGGTCCAAATTAGGCGATGGTCCAATTTAGGCTACTTTCCCCTATAATGATAGTAGTGAGTATTTGTCGCGTACTAATAAAGAGAGAGGAAAGGGAAGAGGATAGATGTAATTATTAACAATTCTGTAAATGCGTGCGCCTCATCAAAGTGAAAGTTGACTGGTATTATGAAAGTCTGATCCTGATATTACCAGCACCGAATATTAAATCTTTTTATTTTCTTCGAAATAATTAAGCTGGGCTTCTCCGTTACCGATTTCATCCCCGGTACCGTCAAATTATATTTATCTTTCTACTGCATTACTAAAACTCTGAGGCGGGTTCAGGAGCCTTTCTTGGAGGGGCGAAATATGTAAAAATACATATGTACATTAGGGTGGACGTTAGTTACTCTTGTCGAAAAATAAATTTGAGATTTTTGGCGGGGACACCCCCCAGGATTGTGCCATTGGGAGAAAAAATAATGTGTGTACAATTTGAAATCGATCGGACAAGGGGAAACCGTGTCTCATCGCAGTTGAAGTGTTTTTATTTTTGGAATTCGTTTTTCTCCATTGTAGTATATCGTTAATATACATTTTTATATATCGTCGAATTTGTCTTTTTACGCTCTGTAAGAATATAGAATAAAAGTATAAGATCACTTAAAAAAAAAACATCATGACCTTGAAATCTCAGAAATTGACCTTCAGAAAAAACTTTTTTCGTTGGCATTATTTTTACCTTGCCCAACAGTGCAACTTTTGTCTAAGAAATTTTTTCATATCTTTATAAATAACAGATTTCAAAATTTTAATGAAGTAACTGATACTTTCATCAGGATTACATTGTTTCTTAATTATTTAATATTGTTATCAGTTTATACGCGCCGAGTAGATTGTGTAAATGGTCATGAATGTTTTGAAAATGCAGTTGTATTTGCATCGGGTAGGTAGTTCGAACCTCTAAGAATCCGTTAGGTTTCGACTTGCTCTGAACAGAAGATCCAGAACCGAAGGTTTAAGAGGGGATGGGCCTTTGGAATAAAAAACTGAATTTCATACTGTAAGGAATATGGGATTTCGACTGTCTTTCGATGTGTTTCCAAGCGGTCATTTAGCCGTCGTTGAGGAGCGTCTTGGAAATAGAAAGCGTCATAAACTCTTCCCGGACTTGGGGGTGTCATAAACCCTTCCGGGGACTGCGACAGGGCCTAAACATGGGAGGCTCGAGGCGACTGCGTTGCCGAGGGGCATTCTTGAATGTATCATTGTCGACGACGACGCATCGTTGCTTTTTCGTGAAATACAGTGTTACAAAACGATATATTCGCTTTTCATTCTGTTATACTTTTCAAATCTCTTACAATAGTGCCTATATCCTGAGCGTTCAGTGAAGTAAATTCGAAAATTCGAATAAAAAATGCAAACCAGAAGCGAAAAATTATTTCTATTGGATTATGACGAAAGTCAAATAATTGGTGCCAAGTTGCCATCTAATGTACAAGTGTTACGAGTTTTGTTTTATAACATACGTAAGGTGTAAGTAAATATTCATGCGAGTGCTTTTTTAATTGTGAAGGAAGTTGAGGTGATTTGGGAAAAAGCACGGATCCCTACAAAAGAGACGCAGCATAGCATTACAAAATTAGAATCGCTATACCGTTAAGGAACTAGTTCTTGATCAGGCACTAATTTTTTATCAGTTCATGAAATAAATCGTTCTTTTAAGTTTATGTCAATAAATAATTGTTTGAAATAATTACGAACATAAAAATTGATAATTCAAAAATATATGTGTTGTCCGTGAAAGCAGTTAGTATTGTTAGTTTTCGAGAAAATAAATGTGTAAGGTGGCCCAATTGACAGAAGGCCCTGTTGAACGCCATCTCTTACTGTTCGAAGTAATAGATCACCATCGACGCCACAGCCGATTTCTTTGCTGGTTGTTGCGGTATTAAAGTTTATTTTCATACATTTTGCTTACAATACTTTACTTTACAATGTAGAGCAAGAATTTTAGTATTATATGTATCATTTTGCTTTAAAAGTCACTGATCATTATTTAGTTGCAATTTTTTCTTGTGGAACTAATTTTTGATCGCCTGAATAAAAAATAGGTTAGGACATTTTAAAATTATAAAAAAATTAAATTTAGATGGTATAATACTAAAAATAAGTTTATTTGGTACTTTCTTTTTAATTAGTATCCGATTATTTACATTGAATAGTTCCTTACCTAATAAGAAATTAGTTCCCATGTATTTTAGATGATCAAAAACTAGTTCCTGACCTGATCAAAAATTAGTTCCCATGTATTTTACATGATCAAAAACTAGGTCCTAGTCACCTTATTATTCCATACCTTATAAATAATTAAATTATACTCATTTTCAACTTTTTAAATTTTTTCCTTATATTTTAAACATTAATTCATCTTTTAGTATAAAAAAAGTCTATGGTTTAAAGTTGTATTAGGTTAAAAATAAATATTAAAGCGGGAAGCCCTCTAAACTGATCAAAAACTAGTTCCTTAACGGTACATTGATTGGAGAGCGGTACAACGAAATTCTAAACGCCGAAGTAAACTTCAAGAAAAACGAGAGCATGATTCTCTTTTCCAAGACACTCCTTCCAAGATATTCCTTACACTATTGTAGGACACGGAAAAAAGGAAAGCCGCTCACCGGGACTCGAACCCGGGCCTTCCGCGTGCTGGCCAGCCGCCTAACCGATTCCCCCATTGCGGCTTCCCCGAGGACTCTGCTTAATGAGCTCCTCTTAACGGGCGCGCGCCACCTATGGACCTGGGCCTCACTTACACCACAGGCCGCCCGTCCGTCTCCTAACCCAGGCCTTCCCAAGTAGGGGAAATCTGCTCCCAAAACAGATGTTTCGGTTCTCCCTCCAACGCTGCGCCTTAGCTGCTAAGGCCGCTAAGGTGGGACGAGTTCTGCTACCCTCTCTCCGAGGGCCCAATAACGTCGCTGGGAAGCATGTTGGGCGCTTTAGGGCGAAAGTACCAAATGTGTCAAATTTTTATAGGAAATTTCATAATGACTTAAAAATAGTAGGAAAAATTAAAATTTAAACTAGCATTTCAAAATGACGTAAAAAGAATTTAAAAAAATGCATTACATACAACGATACAGTAATACATTAATCGTAGTGATGTATTTTCATTAGAAAAATATATTCATTTTTATAAAAATACCAGTAGTAGTTATTTTCTAAATTTTCGTACAATACATAAATACCTACATTTTATATTTTAATCAACTTTCGTACAATGCAAATGTGTTATACATTTTATTCAGTTTTATGAAAATGCAATCACTACTTATAGTATAACATGTATATAATATGTATATATTGTACAAAAATTTATAAAATAAGTAGTGATTGCATTTTCATAAAACTGAATAAAATGTATAACACATTTGCATTGTACGAAAGTTGTTTAAAATATAAAATGTAGGTATTTATGTATTATACGAAAATTTAGAAAATAACTACTACTTGTATTTTTATAAAAATGAATATATTTTTCTAATGAAAAGACATCACTACGATTATTGTATTACTGTATCGTTGTATGTAATACATTTTTTTAAATTCTTTTTACGTCATTTTGAAATGCTAGTTTAAATTTTAATTTTTCCTACTATTTTTAAGTCATTATGAAATTTCCTATAAAAATTTAACACATTTGGTACTTTCGCTCTAAAGCGCCCAACATGCTTCCCAGCGACGTTACTGTGCCCTCGGAGAGAGGGTAGCAGAACTCGTCCCACCTTAGCGGCCTTAGCAGCTAAGGCGCAGCGTTGGAGGGAGAACCGAACATCTGTTTTGGGAGCAGATTTCCCCTACTTGGGAAGGCCTGTCCTAACCTATGAATCCTACACTATGAAATTCAGTTTTTTATTCCAAAGGCCTATCCTCTCCTAAACCTTCGGTTCTGGATCTTCTGTTCAGAGCAAGTCGAAACCTAACGGATTCTTAGAGGTTCGAACTACCTACCCGATGCAAATACAACTGCATTTTCAAAACATTCATGACCATTTACACAATCTACTCCGCGCGTATAAACTGATAATAATATTAAATAATTAAGAAACAATGTAATCTTGATGAAAGTATGAGTTACTCCATTAAAATTTTGAAATCTGTTATTTATAAAGATATGAAAAAATTTCTTAGACAGAAATTGTACTGTTTGGCAAGGTAAAAATAATGCCAACGAAAAAAGTTTTTTCTGAAGGTTAATTTTTGAGATTTCAAGGTCATGATGCATTTTTTTAAGTGATCTTATACTTTTATTCTATATTGTTACAGAGCGTAAAAAGACAAATTCAACGATATATAAAAATGTATATTAACGCTATACTACAATGGAGAAAAACGAATTCCAAAAATAAAAAAACTTCAACTGCGATGAGACACGGTTTCCCCTTGTCCGATCGATTTCAAATTTTACACACATTATTTTTTCTCCCAATGGCACAATCCTGGGGGGTGTCCCGAAAAAAAATTGAAAGTCGAAAAATAAGGTCCACCCAAATGTACATTTTTGAGCCTTCCTTTACAAGATTTAAAATTTGCTTGTAATTTATATTTTAATATCTCTATCTGATACTCTATTCTAAATAATTAAATTCACATTAATTATTTACACAGAATAACCCAAACCTAACCCAAACCTTAACTACCGATTAGAAATTAGACCCAAAGTAAAGCAGTATTAATAAACGAACATAAAGTCTCGCAGAGGCTCAACTGTCAAGCTGCTAAATCTAATTAATACCACTAAGAAATAACACCAGACAAGAGCACTTCATAAAATTGGAACACACAAAAAGAAAATACAAAAGTAAGCATACCTCCTGAAAGTTACTGTGCAAAGTCACCTCCATAAAAGTAACAACTAAACACGTCCCACAAACAGAGTTAGGAAAGTGTAAATTATTTATCCTACGGATGCTTCTACGAAAATTATTTCACTTTCAAAAGCCAGCGTTAAGACGAGAACGTCAGTTAAGAATCCAGCAGCATCTGGCCAAACGAAAACGAACTTCGAAACAATTAACGCCAGCACATGTGCCCCGACTGGCCCCCATAAAACTCGGCGCACTCGTCAAGTTCTTCGAAGCTTTCCCGGTTAAGCGAATCCCCGCTCGCCGCTAAATTATTCGACATTAATCCCCGGGAAACTTTATAACGCGTAAGAAGTGCAATCAGAGCTTGCATCATAGCGTCGACCGCATTTGGTAAATCAACCGCGGATTAAGGCCACAAATCAAAGGGCTTTCCGGTGGGGCTCCGAAGGCGGGTAAACGTGGAAAATTGAAACGGAAAAACAAATGGAACGGAAGCCTTCCGCGGGAGCCATGAATATTGTAAACGACAGATCGGGGGCTATATGCATTTTCCAGGCTATCTCTTCTAAATGATTCAAGGAACGTCCGCCGAACGATTGTTTCCTTCTCTCTCTCCCCTCACTTCCCATTGATTTTATTATCCGAATCTCAGATGTCCAGGCGACGGGTTAGAATATTTCCTCTCGCCACTGGGAAATAGCTTTTTTTCACCGAGCCGAGCTCACTTTGAATACACAGCTTCGGGGCACGATATCGAAGGTATATCGGTTTTTATCTGTCACGCCATACGGTGCCAATTCTTCTCTCACGTAACACAACCTGGATATAGGTATCAATGCTCAAAGCAACGGTTTATTAATGGAAATGCGCTCGCGTTTCTCTCTCGAGTCTGTAAAAATACTGCGAACGTGTAATAATAATTGTGTTTAAAAAATGATCGGGAATTAGCAAGTACCAAGTGAGTAAGAATATTTGATCCACGTAGGCTGAAAAGTAAATACGATGTTATGACGAAGATGTGAATTGTATTATTGCAAATGTTGTGTCGTAATTTTCTAATGCTATATATTTTTTACTCTGAATAGCGAAATGTACCTGTCGTAGTCGCAACACTTTTTGAAGTATCCTGGGAAGCAGGTAGCGATAGATACACAAATGTAATAAAGAAATGGAGCGATACTGGGGGGCGAACATTCATTGGAACTGATGAAGGATGAGGTTTCTGCAATATGAGAATAATTGCCTTGTGTCACTACATGTTACCTGCTACTTGTCACGCGGGTAAATATTTTATTTGGGGAACTTGTTGCGCATATTTGTACGGTTATTTGGTGTGCAACTTTGTTGTCGTTTGTCCCATCCAATTACAGCTGTCAACCTCATTTGTAAATTGACAAATACAGTTCGTAACTGCACAAACATTGTCGCTGGAGAGCACGTAATGAAGAAAACTTTGGAGAAGTGTCCGAAATAAATTCACGAACCGTCAAATAATCATTGTGTTAACGATAACATTTTACCTTCTGCGATAGTTTTAACAACTTCGTCAACAAGAACAGAATCCTCAGATGCAATATATAAAATTCATATTCACTAACACTGTCCAACAGAATCGAACTATTTTCTGTTCTGTAACTGTCACGTCCCAGCCCCACCATGGGTCCGCGCCTGGTTAGTCTTCGCCAGCGCCGCTAGATGTCTAATCTTCTCACAAGTCCCCCAACTCTAATCTCGTTCGTATATATACAAGTTCCAAGTTTATTCCTCTTAGTTCCCGTGTGTCTGGGGCAGGGGCCGTCAGCTGTAGCCCTACTGATGAGTCTGGCTGACGGTCCCAAGACGAAACACAAATTTTCTTTCTTTTCCTCCTCGATCTTCAAAATGCCAATCCACCTGCCCTGCACAGTACTCCAAAAAGCGTGACCGGCCTGAGGGATTACGGTTACGCCGGGGCGACGGGGCAAGATCCCTTTACGTTCCGGAAATCAACACACCCATCGGTTTCGGACGTAACAAACATTCAATAGCCGTTTCTTATAGATTTGAAATGATCGAATTTTCAAATTTGCATCTTTTTCAAAATCGAATTTCTCGAAAACTGAGGGTGGTGGCGACAAACGGTTTGCGGATTCCTTTTCGGCGCACAAAAGTCTATAAGAAGCGGTTATTAAATGTTACAGACCAAAATGACCGTCGGAAAGTGTAATAGGGTAAAGGCAGGTAATATGGAACATCTGATTTCAAAAGCTTGTCAAAATTAGGGGAATATGTTTTTTTTTAATAAAACTAACATGAGGGGACGAAGGAATTAATGCATAATCATATTTACATAATCAAATGTAAAAAAATCCAATTGTTTTGCAATTATAGTAAAAAAAGCTGAAAAGAGTGAAAATCGGCAGTTCGAAAAAATGGGTCCTAATTAGGGCTGGGACTATTTGTCGAATTTTCGGTATTCGAATATTCGAATACTTCAGTTGCTCAATTATTTGGCGAATATAATTCGAATATCCAAGTATTCGAATACTATTCGAATATTTAAGTATTCGTATACTATTTAAATTTGAGGAGATTGGTATTCAAAATTACGTAACGGTTTGTGATTTGGTCGGAGGTTTCCAAAAAACTTAACGTTGAATTAAAATTGAATAAAATAGCTTCAAATTATGCACCAAAAAAATTAAGGTTGGTGGTACGATAATATTTTCGATGATATTTAAATTTGAGGAGATTGGTATTCAAAATTACGTAACGGTTTGTGATTTGGTCGGATTTGGTTCATTTATTGGTACTTTTTTTTATTTTTATTATTTTATAATTAGTTATAGGGTAAACGCACCAATAAATAAACACTTAAGACTAATGAATGAACACTTTCATAAAATTATGTTTGCAGCGCGATTGATTCCACGTGCTGCAAAAATTGTTTGGATATGAAGCAAGAAATTGAAAGAAGTCTCTAATTAATTAGTTGCTTATTTTAATAACTTATTTTACTTATTTTAATATAAAATGTCCATTCACTGGTACGTGTTCATTTACTGGTACATCCACCCTATTAGGGAATTCTTCTCAGGCCGTCATTTCGGCCAGTATCAAAATTATTGGTTCCTTTTCAGTACATTTTAATAAAAGCTTGTTTTTTAAAAAAAATTTCACTATAAAGTATTTCATGCTTTTTAGTGAAAATATTGTATTGTCATCGGAATTACATATGTGTGCAAAGTTTCAAGCCGATCAGATATGTTGAAGTGGGTCAAAATTAGCTTACAAGATTTCACCCTGACAAACTAACGAACTCACAACTGAAACTAAATAAATCCTTCTAAAAAAATGAACCTAAAGAACTTGATTTATAATTCACACCATAATATTCGAATACGTCAGTATATAATAGTATTCGAATACATCGGTATTCGAATACATCAGTATTCGAATAGTATTCGAATAATAACATTCGCATACTGAAATATTCGAAGTTTATTCGTAGCATTCGAATACTTGTAAAATATTCGAATAGTAAATTATTCGAATAGTCCCAGCCCTAGTCCTAATATGGAACACCTAGGAAATTTGTAAAGAAAACCCAAAAATCTTTACTTTTTTTACTAAAAATGAAGATTTATTAAGTAGAAGATACAAATAAATAAATGCACATCATTTTTTTAATTTATTCCTGCTTTCTGCGTGTCCTACACGTTGGGCACTTGAATAATACGTCGGAAGCCCCACATTCTTCGTGGGCCCACTGAAAGCAGCGAATACATTGGGTCCTACTTTTCATTGTCATTATTTTTATAATTACCATCGCGAAATAAGCATTCCGCATCATCGTCGTCATCGTCATTATCAACTTCATCTATGTTACTCGGTATGTTCCATATTACGTACACACATGTTCCGACAAGAAATTAAGAATTATACTAAGAAGAAAGTAACTTTATTGGTAAACTATTGTTGAATAATCAAAAACACACATATTTAATGATAAATTATATCAAAACTATACTTTGCAACATACCTTCACTACAATATTTAACTGTTCGATGCACTTTTCAGAAACTTTTACACCCCACGAAAAATATAAACGTTTCTCTTTCAATGATAGATGCCCGACTGATGCTCAATTCTCAGTATCATCGTCTATTGTGTCTAGGGATCTAGTATAAACGATTACCTGAAGAGTTCGTTATTTCTTTATCGAAATTTTACGAAGTTCCTTATTACGTGCTGTTCCATATTACCTGCCTTTACCCTATTACTATTTCCTGACATCGTCGTTTACAAACAACCTATCAATAAACTAAAGACTTTCATAAGTAAATCCTGGCCGTCTTTCCTAACCCGTAACACCTTTTACCTGTAATAATAAAATATCCCCACAAATGCCCGCTAAAATAATAAAGCCTCCTGCGACTAAGAATCACCTCACAGAAATTTTCTCAACGTTACATTGAGTATATTCCCCATTCCATGGAGGGCGCAGAGCCCGCAGCGTACACGATCGCCTCGCTGTTTAAAGGCATCGCCGTTCGTCACTAGGGAAAAGAGCGGGCGGATAGCAAAGCGTATATACCCTCAGTGCTATCCTTTACCAGCACGGCCGCAATTCGATCACGATAATCAGGGATTACCTGGCAACCTGTGAGGCGGGGAGTGGGTCGAGCTTATACCCCATCCCCTTGAAACACGGAAACGTAAAAACCTCCGTCACTCGTCCAGCCCTATGACGGATCAGCACGGCAAATAACCTTTTTGCGATCCCCTTCTGTCTTGGCCCTTCCCGATCGTGTTCGCCTCCCCCGCCTTGCGAGGAGCAAGGCACAGTCTGAGGTGGCCATATGGCGTTACCGATAAAAACCGATGTACCAGCGCTGCCAGCGTAAGGATCCATACTAAGTCCCCGCGGAGGTTGTAAAAAAGACACTTTGCGATTTCACCGGAAAGGACACACCCTGCTGGCGAAGCTACTGGCCACTATCCTGCTAGGAATTCATGGAGAGATTGAATGATTTAATCCGACCTTAGCGGCGAAATGTTCGCTATTCATTGCGAACGTATTATGACAGTGGTAGAATGGATGGAGGGCGAAGGAGGAGGAGATAGCATGTGGCGAAATGGAAGGGTAGATGACGGTGCGCGTTTTGTTCGAGACACGATTTGTTTGGGGGTGCTGGGATTCCAATTGTTTAATTTGATTTTAGACTTTGTATCGATGGGTTGTCATGGAGGGTGACTGTACTTGGTTATCTACTCACGAGGGATGTTCTGTTAGCCATTTTTGGAGACTTGTAGGTTTGTAGTGGACCTCGATAGAAGCATCAGGGAATTTTTCGTTTGTGCCCATTTTCGGTTGTTCGGAGTGAAAGTGTTTAAATAAAAAAACGTTCCCCACTACAAATTTTAAACAATTCGATTATAGAGTTTTAAAGGGCATGAAATACCGTTAAGGTTTCGTTGTAATAATTTTGTTGTATCTACTATAGTTTTCAAGATATGCAGGAAAGTAGGAAATCGCACATCCACCCAGAGGTCCGGAATAGGCACACAATCAGGAATTTTTATTGGGAAAAGCATAAGTGGAAATTATATATAATGTTTTTCTACTGAAAGATACATCTTTTAACTATATTATTCTAAATTTTCATGAGATAATATTATTAACTAAAGGAGATATCGGTTTGGATATGAGTCGTGTTTTTTTTTTAGGCATTAGCTGGTGGACATTCCCTAGGCCAAACGATGCATCTGAAAACAAAAGCTCAAATAGATTTTATAAACAAATAACTTCCAGAAGTACCTGACGTTCTCCAAATTTGAATATTGTATTTTTGTAAAAAAGGGCGACCGTTTGAAGTTGAAATATCGAATTTCGGTGGAAAAAATTTTTCTTTTTTTTCAAGAAGCCTTTGCAAGTATTTCCATTGTTGCAAAATTGAAAGCAATATTTAAAAATATGAGTTTAAATATTTTCACTTATACTTTTCCTAAAAACAATTCTGAACTTGTATGCTTTTTCCAGACCTCTAGGTGGATTTTTGTTGGG
Source organism: Andrena fulva (assembly GCA_946251845.1). Taxonomy (NCBI): domain Eukaryota; kingdom Metazoa; phylum Arthropoda; class Insecta; order Hymenoptera; family Andrenidae; genus Andrena; species Andrena fulva. The sequence goes on along the minus strand of OX276329.1, from coordinate 48,570,254 downwards.
CAGAAAATAGGTAATTTTTGATGAATTTTTTGTACAAAAACGGTTCGACAAATTAATTTGAGCTTTGGCAGACTGTTTTATTGTATCTTGAACTACTGTTCTGAATTTTTGTGTGGCAGTGAAAAAAGACATGGCAGATACAGAGAGAGCGTTGTAAAATAATCGGGTGGCCCTGGCGTTGACGAAAAGTACTGTAAGGGTTAGCCGAAACACAAAAAGGAAAAGAGATTCTTAATCTATATGAATGTGGCTATGGGTGGTAGTAGATTTATTGCCGTATCAGTTACCGTTCCTTTTTTATTTAAAGAAGTTTTGTCGATTTTGAGGCAAACCTAACCCAAACCTAACCCAAACCTTTCTCAGACTCACATCAGGGCGCTTCGTCTTCTTCAAAAGGCTGCCATTTTAACATTTCTTCATTTTTCTTAACGTATCTACTACCACCCATAGCCACATTCATATAGTTTAAAAATCTCTTTTCCTTTTTGTGTTTCAGATAACCCTTACAGTACTTTCCGTCAACGCCAGGGCCACCCGATTATTTTTCAACGCTCTCTCTGTATCTGCCATGTTTTTCTTTTCACTGTCACACAAAAATTCAAAACAATAGTTCAAGATACAATAAAACAGCCTGCCAAACCTTAAATTAATTTGTCGAACCGTTTTTGTACCAAAAATTCACAAAGAATTACCTAATTTTCGGCTCAACAAGACGCAATCCCCCCCTTAAGGAGTTACACCACCTTGGCGCTCGGAAAAATAGGTATGAAAATAAACTTTTTTTTTTGACGCTGCAATTAAGTATATAAAATGATCTTTATTTTACACGTATATATAGTAGTTTTATGAACAATTTACAATATGAACGATTAAAAAAAAATAAAAAATGGCGCAGATATAAGCCGATAAGTAGGACCCTCTTTTGAGAATCCTTGCTGATGGTGTACTTGATTTCTCTATTAGGCATCGTCTCAAATATAAAAAATATTTTTTTTCTTATTTAAAAGGGTAATAGCTAAAATGTGACGTAGGGAAAAATTTTGCAAAAAATTTTTGTAGAAATGACAGCTGTTTGAAAAAAAACTCGAATTTGCATCGAAATTTTGAGTTTAAAAAATTTATAACTTTCGAACATGGCACCCAATCACAAAAATCCTACGTCACATTTTAGCTATTACCCTTTTAAATAAGAAAACAATTCTTTTTTATGTTTTAGACGATGCCTAACAGAGGAATCAAGTGCACCATCAGCAAGGTTTTTCAAAAGAGGGTCCTACTTATCGGCTTATATCTCCGCCATTTTTTATATTTTTTTAATCGTTAATATTGTAAATTGTTCATAAAACTACTATATATATGTGTAAAATAAAGATCATTTTATATACTTAATGGCAGCGTAAAAAAAAAGTTTATTTTTATACCTATTTTCCGAGCACCAAGGTGGTGTAACCCCTTAAGGGGTGTTTTCACCCTGAGGAACTGAAATTGGACGCAAACCAAAAATTGCCTGATACTTATATCAAGGTCCTTTACAAACCTGCACAGGGTAGATGTCCCAATTACTGCCAGTGTCCCAATTACTGCCACTTGATTTATTATATGTAATAAAAGCGTAACGTATAAAAAGAAATGTACAAAAAATAGTTATTATTCAATGGAGATTCTGATTTACATTAAAATAAAAAAATATATGTACTCATATGTACCTACGACAAGATGATTTTTGAGGTGACAGTTATAGGTACATTAGGCTCGCTCGCGAATTTTAATTAATTATTAATAAATTCTTCATATTTAATTCATAAAACTATTTTTTTTAATGAAAGAGATATTAAATAATATTATGTTTCAAACTGAAACAATTTTTAGGTTACACAACACGCGAAATAATTAAATGAAGTGCGGTTATAATCTTAAAGTGGCAGTAATTGGGACATCTACCCCAGTTCCAGAAAAATCGAAATGGAATTGTTAATTACAAGTAGTGTTTCATATTTTTATACAAATTGAATAATGTTAACAGACACTGTCGTGGACAGGAAACATTCTATTTGAGACGTTTAAGATACACTTTGGAGGTACGCACCAGGCCAGTATCTAGCCGATTATTAAAGTACCTAAGGCACAATTCTGGAAGTCTGAATTCTTGTTGGAATTCGAAGCGTATGAGGCACTAAGTCAACGTATCAATAACTTAAGCTTCATTGTCGTATCGATCACTCCGACATCATTAATTTGAGTAATAACTCACGCAGATCTAACAATCGAACTAACGGATCTCATGGCAGGAGCGTGATATATGTAGCAGGTCTGCGTGCATATATGTGCCCAGAGTTAATTAACGAGAACAGTTGAGTGAATTATCGCGTATATTACTCTCCTGATTGACTCTCCTGTTGACGAAAAAGCAAACACTGTAGAAGCAAAGGCAGCTAGGCCGCCTTAAATTGTCCGCAATATATTCACCGCGCCGAAGGATAATTTAAACAAACGTTGCGCAGCCATGGAATTTAACCCGAGGTGCCAATTAACTTTTCGAACTGCCGGGCAGAGCTCCTGTGACAGTTTTACTTTTATCTCGAAATTACTTCGATCACACATTTGCGCGAGACACCTTTTACGCGATTACCTGTTCATCGGAAAAACACGGCTGCGCGACTACGTTCGAGAAACAATCGTAATAGCCTTACGGAGTCAATCGACAGGCCATGCATAACGCGCCGATCGACGCAATTAGCGTGAATTAATTGCGAACACGCGTCGATTTATATTTATCCGGAAATGTTCATGAATTCTGTATAAAGTGCTTGTCCCTGGCGCCAATTCGTTCTGCGCTCGTGCACTCCACCCAGCACATTTACAGGGCCTCTGTCTCCGATTGGCTGACACACGTGTGATTTATCGCACTCGTGAAAAAAAAAACAAAACGAACATCTATCCGCAACGGCGCACTTCCTCTTTCGCTCGAAAATAGCAATCGCTCGCGTGGGGACTATGTCGATTCGCGAGTCGTCATGAAGCGCCATCCACCGTTTCAGAAGATCACGTCTGCGAATCGTGGAGAGGAGAATGTAAAATTCCATCCATAGCAAGTACTTTAATTATTGAGCTTCATTGTAGTTATATGTATTCACTGATAAAGTGTTTACAGAACATCGAGGAGTGTGACAATTAAAATAGTTGCCAACATCGGAAATTTCGACATAGGTGTATTCTTCAAACAAATTCGAAAGCAGCGAGGGGAATTTTTTGCGAATTAATTACAAGGAGATGAATACCAATTGTCACTAGTACTTTTGGGTAATGTTTATTAATACTATAAACAGTAGAAAAAAATTATTTGAATTATATATATGTATGACAGCGCTACAGTCGTCTGATGTGTAGGCGTTTTTTCTGAAGGTGCTGTAATTTTGCAGTGATTCTGGCTGTAAGAAATTGAATTTTGAAATATCCTCTGAAATTGTCATTTTGCCCTGAACCTGTTGAAAAATAAAAAAAATCAAAATTATAAAAATGGCGGCTGTAAAATGGCAAATTTTAAAGAAACGTGATTTTTCGCCGGGGAAAAGAGCCATTTCATTTTTTTTTTTGGTCAAAACAGGAGTTTCCGCAGACTCATGCGTAGGTTGAGGTCGTAACTAGACATGTTTCACATATGCTGAATTTTTTTCAAATCGATTTGTACCTCCGTTTTTTCGCAATCACTGCAGAACGAAGAGGGACTATGACTCCGAGAAAAACGCTTCTAAAGTTTCGAAAGAGTAATCTAGTCAGTAATCTGTAAAATCCTTAATTCTGCAAATTTTAACATAAACCAAACGGCATTTTACTCGAGGAGGGAGGTAGGTACTTTCGAAAAATGCAACACAAAAAAATCGAGTTTCTGACTGCATAATCCCCTTAACGGGGGAAGCCACTGTAATGGTCTGAAAAGTAAGGGTGCTTTCGGGATTTTTTCACCCAAGTAACGCAAGTAAACCAATGGATTGCTGAGTACAGTTAATATGTACATATTGAAGAGTAAAAAAAAATTTTTTTTCAATCAAATTCATAAATCCGTTTCCGGTATACACTTCGTCAAAATGTGCGCAAAAAGTCAACAATTAGAACCCAGAAAAAAGTAAATATCGCAAAAAATAATAAAATGGCGGACCACTGAAAAAAATCACTTTTTGGAGGTAAAAAGTTAGAGAAATGTTGATAAAAAAAATAGAAGGAGGCCGTTAATTAAAAAAAACTAATCGTCATGTAGTAGAAACGAGTTTATCGTCAAAAATGTAATTCTGAGAAAATCGCGTTCAAAGTTCCGCTCGGTTCAGTCGCGCGCTTGACACTGCTTCACGGAAAATACTATAATATCCCCGTGAATTTTGCGAATTTCTTCATAAAAATTCGAGAGAGAATTCTTGAAACGTACGTCTTTCAGAAAATATGAAAAATAAAAAAATCTTTTCTTCCAATTTTTTACATTCGAGTTTGATCAAAATCCCCTGTCAAAAAATACAAAAATTCTCATAAAATCATTCCTTTTCATAAAACCGGAATGGTAAAAATCTACAAAGACTGAGAAGCCATTCCTCCAGTATAGAATCATTATTTCCTCAATTTTCAACTTACCCTCTTGTTTCTCGCGCAACCTCGATGAGACCCACCTTAACTGAAGCGGGTCAACGGGGGTTGTAAGGCCCCGCTACGGATCTCCGCCGACACCGGGAATTACGCGGTACCCTCTACGACGGTTTAGCATGGTAAAGGGTGAATAATTGAAAGACTGCATGTAACGGAACACCAGTGGATTGTATATTAAATACCCAGATCAATTAACAGATAACAACAAGAATATTGAGTGTATGTATGTCTAACTGACAGCCGAATCTGTACAGTTCCCGTAACCGAACGTATCCGCAGTATTTGGGTGTCTTACAGTGTCTGACTCCCCAACGAAGTCATTCCTGCTAGCAACCAGAAATCCTCCCTCCCAGACTGATACCTTGGTGGGCCCCACGATTAATGCACTTCCTATTGGTCGTCACATCGCCAAAGGAACGGCCCACCCAGCCCCATAGAGAGGGAAAACTCTGGAAACCGTAGTTCCGTCTATTGCATGATATACGGGTAAACAGCCCGTCTCCGAAGCGTCGTCCAAGGCGCCCCGAAGATGAAACAGGACGCCTGGCCAATATCACCGAACCCCGGGACCGCCAGAGTCGAGTACACAGAGGGTCATTGAAGCCCCACGTCACTCGCCACCCTCCGACGGTCCCAAGTGTCAGGCAAGACGCGCGACAGACCCAACGTTGCCAGGCAGCCTCATAAATTAGAGGACTGCTTTCCCTCGGAACCTTTCCCGAGCTATTTACAAAGAACCAAGATACGGCCTTCGGCCGATTACGGTGCTGATGGAAGCTCTCCTATATCTACACGATTGTAGCGCGTAACACCTCTGCCACCGGGAGAATCACTCACCATTCATTTCCAGCCAGCATCTGGCATTCACGACGGAGTGAGCCATGTTCGGCGCACGGAAAGACGTAGCGCTACATCGGTGATCGCGGCGAACGTTAATTACGGCTTCTTGCTCTTTCGGGGCTGAAATGCATCGACCCTCGAGCGACGACGCGATTACGATTCAAACGCCTCCCCGTCTCGATCCGTGGCGGCGAACACGGTCGATAAACTGCCGTGACAAATGGGACGCGAAAGCATTACGTCCTTACATCAGCCTGGCGGAAAAACAGTTCGACGTCTACATCCGCGTCTGTACGCACGTGTTCGGGAGGAGTTAAAAATGCGCGACGCGACTGCTCGCACCCCACCCGAGCGATGGGCACGAGCAGCGGGGTAATAGATCTTTGATTCAAAATCTTTCCTCGCCTGGGAAACGTGCACCGTCATACGGACAAATCCCTTCCTCTCTCCCCGGCCCCTGTGGCTCCGTCGGCCCGCCGACGGGGCCCCTCCCGCCCCCGACAGATAAAACTTCATCCCACGCGCCTCGTTTCTCGCACCACCCCCGCGCCATTTATACACGATTTTTCTCGTAATCGCGAACATCCATTTACGACGGGGCTCCTTCAACTTCTCGTTACCCCTCCAACAGCCACCCCCGCCCAACTCCGTTTCAAGCCGGTAGCATCAGCCATCTCCCCCCCTCCCCCTCCCTGCTCGGTCTCTGCCCAACCGACGCCCTTTTGCTATTGATTTACGACGGGCTATTTGCAAGATCACGCCGGCCGCGTTAAAACTTTCTACAACTGCGCCCACGCCGTGGCCTGTGTCGCGTAGGTGCCGTGGATGGCGATTACGCCGAATCATCGCGAACTTCCCAGCCGAGAATTGGACTCTGCCCAGGACCGCCAACCGCCGTGCCACCCCCTGGCCACCCGAGTTCCACGGAGGGCGCGAGTTATTGCCGCGTAATTTTTTTCGGATACTCGGGGAATACCTAATGGGACGTATAAGCGGAGCCTCCTCCGCGGTGAACGGTCTCCTTCGTTTCTTTTTTTTTTTTCTCTCTCTCCTCCCCGGTTGTCCCTCTCCGCGAGTCGCTACCTGTTTAAACAGCGCGCCCCCGTCCCCGGGGGTGCGGATTTATTCGGTGACCTAAATAAAGTTCTCCGCTTTTTTCCCTCCTCTTTTCCCTTTTTTCGGGACAGCCCTGGGACGCGCAGTTTCTGTCGCGGAAACGATTTTCGATTGCCGCTGGAATACACAAACGATTGCACGGGGGGCGGGGGGGGCGGGACGGAAACCGCGGTACAGCCGGGAACCACGGGCGCCGCTCTTCGTGGAAATGAGTCCGGAGGGTGAGTATTTCCCTTACGGTGACTTATTTGTAGACGGGGGTGAGGATATTTTTTGAACGCCGCGGAACGTACGTTTATACTTCGCTCGGGGTGGATTTGACTTGGTTAGCGGTGAGTGAACGTACGGTGGTTGGTAGTTACGCGCCGATAGTGGGAGGGGTGCGTGGGGGATGAAGGAAGAAATAAATGTTACGGGGAGGCGGGAGATCCGGGGCTTTCCCCGCGAGTGATGAGGAGTGTAATAAGAGTAAATTCGTTGAAAAGAAGCTGGCTTGATATTTAGTTATATCGCTAGTCTTTTGCTGCGGATATAGTAACGCATTGGTCTGGTCCGAACTGGTAAAATGGCGGTGTAGTTACACTAATGTATTGTATTAAATGCTTTGAAATTTAAGGAGATTTTCCTTCTTACGTAGGGGAGATCGGGTATGGCTGTCTCATTTTTTATTTTGATTTTTTTACCGATTGTAGCTGCAGGGAAGTTCATTCAGACTTAGTTCAATATAAACTACGTACGCCCGACTTTGGGCGAATTCCACTTACGCCCAAATTGCCCGTGAGTTTCATTAGGGTAGGTTTCCTTATACGCGACTGGACCCATCGTCAAGAATTTCAAAGCCGATTTTCTCGAAAATGAAGGGCAATATCAAAAAATTTTATTCCTTTTCCTCGAGTTATTTACTTGTTATAAGTCGAAAAGAAAGAGTAACTTTTTTTCATATCGCGCTTCATTTTCGAAAAAATCAACTTTGAAATTCTTGAAGATGCGTCCAGTCGCGTACGGGAGAACCCACCTTAATGAAAATCACGGGCGTTGCGGGCGATTTGGGCGTAAGTGGAATTCGCGATTTTGTCAATCAGATTAGCAGCTAATTCACATTTGTGGCGTTTCGCTGCACTAGTATCGGTTCCGGACGCTAGAGGCGCGAGCAGCGCTGGGCCCACTACCGGTCGCGCGGCTTTTCTCAGTCCGACAAGAACGCGATTTCACGACACGCGTCTTTCTGTCCGCGCTCGCACTTGCAGTTTCTCTGTCTTTTCATAATAGACCGCTCGCGCCAGACATCTTGTACAGTAGTTAATAAGTGCATGTAAATAGTAAGAATAAATTAGGATAATTAGGTTAGTCAAAAGTGTCTCATCCATTCTCCTACGCGTCCTAACCTCCAAACATTATTTGCAGGAACTATTTTGTGGCAATATTCCCCGAGGCTGGGTTGGTTGTCACAAATTTAGATAGCTAAGTTTATTAATAAACAGCCGATTCAATTAAGCAAGCAATATCATTTTTTTTATTGTAATTATAAATGATATAGTCTTGAACACAAAATTAAACACTATTACAAACAGTTTACAACTTTATCACTGAACCCCAATTTCTCTGCATTTGCTTTCTGAATACAGAGACAAGCACACAAGGCAAAAGTCTTCCTCATTTTCTTTTTCTTCTTTATTAATTGTTGATACTTTTCTCTTCTTTTTCTTCTTTCCTTTATCGGATAAAATAACTCGTTTTGCTTTGTTCTTCTCTCCAAATGTTCTGCAACGGCTTCACCCAAACCGTTAAACAATCCCACCTACCTACTCGTGTATTAAAATGTTTAAACAATGCAAATAAATCATTACAGTAAGTTAGAAAACGCTTATACTCACTTCATAGAAAATACGGCATAATTTACTTCGACTGTACGAAAACAAACAATGACACGTCGTGTCTTATTAAAAATATTGGTTGCCAGGAGAGAAAGGGGGCCCACCCACAACTATAAAGCTGTCATAAGGCTGTCATTCAATTTTTATAAGAAATAAATAATATTTCCAAAAAATACATAAATCGTAAAAAAATACAATTGAAATTTTTGTAAAATAAATCTATATTTTTTATTAATTACAGTGCACACAAATTGTACATATTACTGGCAGTATACAGTAGATACTAAATGTAATCACAGATTGTTATAACTGAATTTTCTACTTTTTTTAAATTTGAAATAAATGGTGGATATTTTTAAAAGCATATTTCATATATTTAGAGCACTCGTTTGAATTCACATTAACATTTTTCACTTATCGTCTGATGTTTAAGGGGTCCCACTTCATCAGCCGCCCACAGGAGCCACTTGCCATCGGACAAGCTGACATTTCACCAAATTTTCACCATATCAAAATAAAGATTTCTAGAAAAAGACTAGTTGCTTTTTAGAAACTAGTAGCAATTGTCGCTAAAAAGTTAAAAGATTCAAAAATACGAAAACGGGAATTAAAAAATGACGCTGGGGTATAGTACATAAACCCCACTAACCTAACCTTCACACTGCTACCACGCTGCCCCTCAACTCAACATCAAACAGTATAATAATCTTTAAACGGCGGAATGTTTGGTCGCAGCGCCGCTACAATAATTATTCCACAACCATCCCGGACGGCCCCGTTTTGACGTGGCCGTGGATTTTTCATTGGAAACGCGGCATCGCGCAGCGATTCCATCCGCGATAATCGAATGAAACGGCCAGAGGAAAGAACGCGGACCGATAAACCGAGAACTTCAAATGCAGGCGCGGTTGCGCGCGATCGCGCGTTTTCTAAAATAATTGGAACGTCGATAATCGATGCAAATGAAAGCGCGAAATGCACGTCCATTAGAGGCGACGTATCGATACGTTGCCGCCCCGCCCGCCCGTCGAGCGGTGGAAAATCAACGGCCGGATCGAGCGTAGACACGTTCGAATGCCTCGGAAACGAAATCGAAGCGAGTCGCTTGGTAGATGGGGCTCGGCTGTTTGCTGTTCGAACGTGTCGAGCCGGCACGGCCATTTACGTCGACGCTGTACCAAAAGTTAGCTCGCAGCCACAGCTCGAGCACACTTCATTCAGCACTGTCGACTCGCGAATGGATCCCCCACTTGACAGCCAGTTAAAACGCCTGTTGCTTAGAGGAACGCATATGAACGCACCACTAATCCTCGGAGAATTCTCTGCCGGCTTTTCAGCGGCCGATGGGCTGAAGAGGAGTCGGCGGCTGGCTGAGCCCGGTGCGTGCCGCGAGTGTCACTGGCCCCTATGAAAAAAATTTTCATAAGCAAACGTCAAACACTTGGCGAGGATATTCAAACGCGATCGACCATTCGTGTGGCGCTTAGTGTTGGTCCTTGTAACTGACTTTGCTTGTTGTGTTATTACTGCAAGGGGAGGTGTTGTTCCTTTGACCACCATGTGTTACGGAGCCACCTGTTAAATGTATGTGAAAATAAAAATTTTAGTGCATTGTTAGCCTTCGGATTTGTAATTTAATGGCTTGTTGTGAGGACATCGAAGTTCGCGTGACCACAGAAAAATATTATTCAATTTCATAAGGAAAAAGTAAGTATTCTTCCATTTCTAAACAACCTCATAAAATTTTAACAAGTTAATATTTTTAAGTTACTCCTGTAATTGTAGAACAATATAATATTCACATTTCGTGTTTTTATTTTTCATTTCATTTTTCTTTGCGAGAACAACAGCTTTTAACCGCGAAACTGTTTCTATAGTTTTTAGAAAATTCCAACAATTTTAACCCAAAAAGGGAAGGAACAAATTGATCGCATGACATCCACAAATACACCAGAGAAACTTGCCATTGATGAGAAGAAAAAAAGGAACAACAGGCTGTTGTACCTTTCACCAATTTTCCTTTTTCTTAAACTGCGGTAAAATGACGGTAAAGAATATATTAAAATTCGCTAAAAATATATGTGTTGGTAAAAGCCTCGAAAATTGATATGATCCCTTTTTCGAAATTTTTTGCGCAAAACTGAGGTGGAGAAAATCCAAAAACCTCAAACTGGTCGAAGGTTACCTTCCCCTACTGTTCGAGTTGCTATGGATTGTTTTCAAAATTGTGTGCTCTGGAAAGGAAGAAGGAGTTTTGTATTTATAATAACGTTAGATTACAATGTAAGGGGAAGTTTGAACGAGGAAAGAAGAAAAATTCTCGTAGGTGACGTCGGAATATCAGCAGCGCATAATCCAGTGAAAAGATAAGCGGGTACAAGAAAGTAAATTTTCAAAAGGTGCGCTCGCCCTCTAGAACACTTTAGCTTCGCGTAGTAATATTTCTTAACGTCACCGATATTTCTGGAAATATTCATTTCCCGCGATTTACGTTCCTCGCCGCGGTATGCGCATTCGTACATAGGAATTTCGTTTAAACGGAACGACGTTTAACAGCAGTAATCCCGCGGCGGCGGCGGCACGGGGACGTCCGCGAGACGGGAGGGCCTCAAAAGAGCGGCGCAATTTGAGCGCATTCATACGGCGCGCGGTTTTATTTAAAATGAATTCGCTCCCGACCGTTAGGCGTTTGAGGCGCCTGTTGCTCGCCCGAGTATGCCGTGTAATTTTTTAACATCATAACCGGCGTCCGTCGAAGATTGTCCCGGTATGAAATTCCTTTCACGTTTGCGCCAGCCTCTCTACCAGCTTTTTCCACGAGATCTTCGACAGCCGGCAACAGCTGGCGCGAAAGACAGTCCTGAAAGAAAAACGAAGTTATACAGAGGGAACGTGGAAGCGTACCGGCTCTTCATCTTCGTTCTTGCGGATACCTCGGCAGCCCAGGCTATATTAATCTTCCATTTCGCCGGGTGTTTACGAGAATTATTCTGAAGTGCCCTCATATGTCGCCGAAACGTTTGTTCCGAGCAAAATAATGCGACACGCGCTGTTTGTGCAACCTACAAGGGAACATATAGAAATAGAAGAACATATTTTCTGTTATCGGTAATCATCCACGTTGAAGGGGTGAGAAGAGCTCCTAAAGCCGGGGGTCGAAAATATGTTTCCTGAAATTTTCTAAAAACTGAGCAGGGGCCGGATTTTTTTTATTTTTAAAAATAAAATTTTATTATTTTTGTATCAATTTTTAGATATTTTTTGCAATGATACCAATGCGCTAATCCTTTCGGAACTTTAAGGGTATTTTATTTAACATCATAAAAAGTAAAAAAAAATTAAACAGTAAAATTATAATAAAAATTTGTGTTTCTATTTTTCGTTCGATTTATGCGATTTTCTCCCCTTAAAAACTCACAATAGTTCTCGAGATATTCGAGGAAATATGTTTTCGACCCCCGACTTTAGGGGCTGCTTTCACCGCTTCAATGTGGTCGATTACGGATAACAAATAAAAAGTATCAAATATTTTTCACTATTTTGCATATCTACAGTCTCATCAAAATCGCCGCGTGCGAGTTAGATATGTTCCCCTATTAGAACATTTTACCATTCGTGTTGCTTTCGTTGCTTCTCCATGGGATGACATTTTGTGTAATTCCTGAGCTCGTCAACTGTTTCCCACTGAAAGAGTGGGATACAAGAAGCTTCGTGTTCACAGTTCATCAGTCGCTAAAATTTAGAAGGACGTTGAAGTTTAAATGCGAAGGGCTCCGACTATATGTAAACGTCATAAAAACGGAACGTCGGTCGAAATTATGCTAATACATAAAAACCCTATTTCGAGCGCACTGAAGTCGCCTACCAGTGCCACGAGTGTAGATAAATCTTCCTTATTTATTATTTACTGCCCACTTCATCTGTGTATAATTCGTGCTTCGCAACTGGCATTGTGTACGCATCCCCATTTGTCTCCCCATTTTCCACACCCCTTGTATTTACCCAGCGGAGTCACGACCCACATCCCACCACTTCCACCAACATCATTGCGTAATTAATTAAGCAATCTTAAGCAATCGTAAATTTCTTTCACCCTGACGCCTCTTCTCCACCTAATTCCAACCCTTGCCGCATCTAAAAAAGCAATCAGACAAACAGTTAAATCAATGCCAGCCGCGCAGAGGCTTCTCGCGCGAAAAGCCTCTGGGTCCTCGACGAATGGTCGCCATCGCTCTCCGTCCTGTTTTTACGCGTCCCTTTATGCCGTCAAAAGCCGATAAACGCGGCTAAGTAATAAAGTAGCGTATAACGCACCGTATAAACATGAATCAACCGAATTGACCGAAGCCTCGGTCGATGCTCGCCGCTGCACTCCGGAAAGTATTACATCTCATAAACTGAGAACACTGCGTATGCAGGCTTACCGGCGCGCCGAGTAGACGGCTAGGCAAGCAGCCGGGAGATTTAGTGAGATCTTAGGGTAAAGTGTGGATATTGAGGGTATATCACTCACGGAGGTTGCGGTTACGACACCCCCTATTCACCCACCCTCCCTCTCTCTCTCTCTCTCTCTCTCTCTCTCTCTCTCTCCATGCACCCTATTCGGCTGCCTAACCCACGGGGTCCTTCGCCAGCTCCTCTTGAGAAATACCAGCCAGGTAAACACCTGCAACCGAGCCGGCGTATACCGAGGGAAGATCGGATCGGTAGGCAGGCTTGGACCATTTGCAGTGTGTCCGTGCCATTAGTAACAGGCGGGGGCGCAGCGGGTAACATCTTCAGCGGTAATGCAAATCGGAAATCCGCCCACTCAATTACACCGATGCGGTCCTAATCATGCGTGCATCGAGCCACATGCTGTAATCAATGTTCCTTACCGCTCCTAATTCGGCCGTCGATGGAGAATGAGGCGGCGCTGACGAGACACTTGGTACGGCGGGGCGTTCTTCAAGCGCGGTGAATGGCATCAAAGTGCGCGAGGTGTCTTCATCTTCAATTTGATTAGAATACTGTGATCCTGTGGATGAATGGAGCGAAAGAGAACTCTGCTCTGCTTGAATAGACGTGAGATATTTAGAGAATAGTGCAGAATTTAAATTTGTCATTAATCCTCCAGTTAGGACAGTCATCCCTCCTCGGGGTTCCCGCAGGTTTCTGTCTGAAACATTTCTTCCTAGCGACGCGACACTTAAAACCGTCCTCCGCGACGTCAGTGACACCTGAAGGAAAAAGGACTGTTGCTATCTGCGGGCAGGGGAAGCCCGGCTCTCGCGTCTGTCGTGATAAACCCGTGGCTTGTCCATCGGAGGGCCCAGGCTGCTGTCCGCAATTGCCGCTGGTACATCGAAAGCGACGCACGGCTCGGTCTAAGTCGCAATTACCACGGAAATCAAGACAGATACACCGGGCTAGATGCGCCCGGATCCCCGAAGGACCCATCTTAATTATGGTAAGGTGAACTGGACGATAACGAATGCATGGGCGAGATTCTGCGAGCGTTTATAGCCCGAGGGGGCGACGCGGGCGGGCTGTGCAGGCCGCACACGAGGGGCATCCACTAATAGGAATTAGCACCGGTGGCACAATACTGTCTCCGGCGCGATACAGGCCGGGATCAATCAAATCTCCAATACCGTGGTGAGCTTCTCGATGACTACGTTTACAACGGGGACCGCGGGCTCATCAATCCGAGGCTGCACCGAGCCGAGTCGATATTGGTTCCCTTCACTTGCATTGTTATCGTGCAGCCAGCCAACAGGCTGCGCCGCGGCGTAGACATCGCCGACGACGGCGACGACGGCCCCGTATCTGCGACGAAGGCCTGCACGCCGTTGGACATCGCGGGGGGCGGCGGCGGCGGGGACGTGACGTTGAAAGAAAATCTAGAAAGCTATTGGACTCTCATATCGTGATATGGAGAATATGCGACGGGAAGCAGATATTTCGATAAAAGTGAGTAGATTGTGCTATTCGATTTTCATTCTGTTTGCTCGTTCCCACATCCGCTTCCAGGAAGAGATTGCTGGGATATTTTATGTCGGATTGCGTGCTCCTAAATGCGCGCCGACCTGATAGGTTTAGTATCGAGGGAGAATAGTAACGCGAGCAGTCGAGATCCGGAGGAATGGAGGAAGGATTCCAAGCAGGGTCGAGCGATAATTTTGGGAAGCTTCTTGGGGAAAATAATAGAAATGATCCGGTAATCGAGCACACTGATCTTCTCAGGTGGCAAATTAAAAATGGCGCCGTTTAGCATGGCGTGAATTTTCATACAGGAGTTATATGTATATCAGGGTGAATTTTCTCCGTTTCAAGAATTTCGGAACGTCGAGGATCGGGGTGAATGGGGACAGAGGATGAGCGTTTAGAAGTGTGTGAAGCAAGGATGCCAGAACAGCATGCTTAATTAATAAATTCAATGATAGGGTTGAAAGGGAACAAGGGACGGCCTGGTTTTTCCAGGAAATGGCTGCCGCGACGCAGTCCCTCTTCAACAGTCTCCTCCAGATGAATAGCCACCTCTGTTACATTAGAAAGGCCGGCTAACTGAAGCGGCTTGATTAATTAAAGCGTAATTAATGAGTGCCCGAATCTAATAAGAAGCTTGCGGTGTAATCACCCGGAAATTTATCATGCGCGAAAATAAGCGAACCTTCGACTGCGACGGGGGGCGAAAAATCCGGCGGAATTTTTTCCCTTTGCCAAGCCCCGTTCGTCACGCGTTCACGCGCAGGGAATTATTCTACAACCTCGAACGTCCAGCAATTACTATTTGTTTAATCTTTTTATACGAATATTTGGGAAGCGACGTTTCACATTCGCTGGGCGTGCTTTGCCGCGTTTCCGACAAACTCGTCGTTTTATTGACCGATGAGAACAAATGGATGACTGTAAAATTTTATTTCCCCGCGCGCGGATATATAAGAGCGTATTTTTCATAGAAACGAGACATTTAACAATAGATTTTATTTAATTACCTGTGCTTGTGTCGCGAGCGATGACAAATTTCAGTGGCAGTTAGACGTTGATAACGTATGAGTAACTGGAAAATATTTTCTAGAGCCATATCTAGTTCACGTTTGTAATTAAAGGATTGTGTTCAGAGTGTGTTTAAACAAATATAAAAGATTCTCCAGGAGGGAACTTGATTATATTTGGTGGGATATTTGTTCAAAGAAGTGAACAAATATTTTTTTATATAAAAATAACGCGGTAAATCCAAATGGCGGAAGTGTTTCGGAGCAGTCAAGTTGTTCAACTAAATAATTTTGTGTTTTTAATAAAATTACGCTATAAATAGCCTTCAATCCGGAATAATATTCTTAAATTTACTAAGTTTTATTACACAATGAACGTGAAATTTTGTTAGTGAAAAACTCACTATTATCGTAATTTTCATTTTTGAAAGTGTATTGAGGGCCATCCACACTGTAATTTTATTAAAAACACGAAACTATTTGCTGGACTGTAGACTGCACGCAGTTGAACATCTTCCGTACTTGCGCCATTTGGAATTACCGCATTATTTTTATATCAAAAAATATTTATTAACTTCTTGAAATACGCAATAATATAGCCTGATTGTTTTAAAAACATAGCGCGTAGGTATAGTTTCCTTACAAAATTCCCCAAAAATAACCTTGATTTCTACCAATTACACCTCTCAATTAAAATGTTTCCTTTCAGAAAATAAGTCAAATTCTAACCAAATCATCAATTTCTGTCTCTCAAAAATTCCTAATTAATGCAGAGTACTATCACTCCACCTCTACAGTCACAGAAATCATCTAACCTGGTGCAATCGCAAGGACATTCCTCCAGCAATTGTAGAGATACTACCAGCTACTTGTACCAAGCAACAAGCAACACCATCTTTTTAAATAGCGAAGCAGAAACACAACTGTCAGAAACTAGCTCACATCACAAGCCTTCAGTGGCGCACCCCGAGGTGGGCCACGGGACTCTGCCACCCCCCAAAGAAGGGGCCTTGTAAAAAGAAAAGCAAACAGGATTTCACACTTTAAATAAATTTTCACAATCACCTAATGAATTTTATCGAATTTAGTGAATTGCGCCACTGCGAGCTACCAGAGGCAAAGCGAGGGGTTCGCTACCATAAGATCAGCCTCAGCGGCCCCAGCTCAGAACGAGTCCTACACCAACCGTCTATCACGATCAGCCGTTTTCACAGACCATGCACAGGCGTTCTCCATTCGCCGACGGGCTCGCGCTGTTCCCATTATCCCTGAAAATTCGGGAACAATCCCGTATTCGACTGGCGGTAATGCAACGTTAATGGGGCCGCCGTTGCCAGTGACCCACCGGCGTCGCCCGGCAAAGTTACGCCGGAGAGTCGTCGGCGGGGACGGCGATTTCTGTGCGGCGCCGGTGTCGAGTGCGTTTATCTTGCAGAACGGACTCGTCGAAAGCCTCGCCGGGACAAATTAGCCGGGCAGACTTTCGAGATTTCCGAAACTCGCGGAACTGCCGGGACGAGACACATGGGCCCATTCGTTTTAGTCTTAGGGAGAACGGCGGCGCCCCTCCGAAGTTCGCTCTGCCGGAACGTTCTTTGAGACCTTACGCGCCCTGGATGTACACCTATCCTCATCTAGCCCGGTGATGAATGGGTCTCGTCGGGAGACCCCGAACGAACCCCCGCGCCCTGCCCCCCCTCGTAAACAGAATTTGCATTCTAATATGTTAACTAACGTCTAAAGGCACTTCGTGGAGAAACTGCGCGAGTTAGAGGAGTCTCCGGCTGACGCCGCTAATAAAATGTTAAGGAGCCTCTGTTCAATTCGGCGTTATTTTCGGGGGCTGCTTGGGAACGTGAATTATTTTCAGAGTAGATTGTAGTTTTCATCTATTAGTACCTAGGGTTTATATAAAATAAATGAAATGTGACTCAGTTTTCCGATGCCGCTGATGGCCTAATATGCAATTTTTAATTATGTTATCTGGGAGTTAATGGACCTGTTATTCGTGCGATTAGGATGCGCGTGGGTACTTTAATGCAGGAGAGATAATTCTACGTTGCATAATGGGGATTATTGTAATATTAGGTTGGTGCATAGGAAAATGTTGTTTGCTTTTTAACTAGTTTATTTATTTTATTTTCCAGAGTTTCTGTAGCATTTCTCGAGTCGTATCGCCAACGTAAATAGAGGAACTTTTACGCTGTCCTCGATCGAGTATTTTATATGCATCAATAGATTGGTCCAGCTCGATTGTGGGAAGTGAACGTTTTAACATCCTGTTTAATGTGTATTTACGCGGAGCTACCGCAGTTTTGTGGACCCAATAATGTAGTCGGTGGATTTGCCGCGGTTTTCTATGTAAAACTTGCGCAAGCTCGGCGTGCACATGCACCCATGCGAAATGTATACATCATTCAGGCTCGTTTGGCGTGTAAGAGGATTTTCGTGTAGCCGCTTGCTGGAAAACCGGAGTGCGCGAACTTTTTATCGAAAACAGAACAGATTACCTATTTTTTCATCGCGATAATGGAGTTGCGGGGATCTCGAGTGCAATTGGACACGCTCGTGGAACTTGGCCCCGCATCGACGACCCTTAATTTCGATTAAAGCTACGGGAAGATAAAAGCTGACAGAGTACGAAACGCTTGGTTGCCTTGCCAAATGCAAATGTGTGCTGGTGTCGTCGGTTGTGACCATTTTTTATACTGGGTTATAGCAGTGCTAACTTCTGGGGCGACATCGAACTTTTTCGTTAAACATTCGGTGATTTAATGTTTTTGAAAAATGGGTAGATAAATGTGGTTATATTCTGATAACTACTGAAACCTAAAATGAGCGTTGTTTATTAGATGTTTTAAGAATGGTAATTTTGTATACGTAGGCAGAGTATTTCAGAACTCTAATTAGGGTAAACTGTACAACGATTGGTACCCTAAGCGGTACCCCAATTGGTATGTTTACATTTTTATATGTATGGTTACATTTTTTTGTGAAGTTTCTATATGGACTTAATTTTCAGTTGTTATCAATGATTATGGATTTTTCTTATTAAAATAAAACATCTTGAGTACCTATTAAGTCTTTTATTTTAAAAATATTAAATAAAAACAAAAACCTACAATAATTGGCACTCTAAAATTTGAGGTTATGTAGAAAACCATATGTAGTTAAAAACGAAGTTTAAAGTGATTAAACAGACTATTTCATTCACTGTTAAATACCAACAAATACACTTACCTGCTCCTTATCAAAATTTTAAGAAAACGCCTGAAACTCAGCCCTTTGTCCCGCTTTGTGGTGTTGCCAGATGTAAAATGTGTAGTTCAACTACTGGGCTTTACAGTGTTGTAGTGAAAGAAAAATAAGATATTGTGAAAAAGTAGTACTTTCTAAGCTTGTACTTCTTACTATTTACTAATTAAAAAATTATTTAAATAACGGATCGAATAAAAGTGACTTTAACTTTAGATTATTCGACGAATAAAGTTAATTTAAAATTCATTAACTCGGGTTAACTTTATCCGACACATGACGAATCATTTTTAAACTTTTATTCTTTTCTTGACATTTTATTTAAATAAAAAATGTTCCCGTACCTGGTTCCACGTGATAAGAATGAAATGCCTAAAGCTTGAGGAATAAGCAGTTTCTCAAACATTAATATTACTTAAATAAAATATTCGTGATTTTACACTAAGAACTCGGCAGCAATCTCAGCAACAGTCGGATAGGAATCTGCAGGTTTCAGCTTAAACTAAAAATGCGAAAAAGGAGGGGAACTTTTGTTCCAACCTACCAACAAAAGTGAAACGTTCTTATTCAGGCGCGTCGAGTGCACTTCTATGAAACAGTACTACGGAAGCACTTCATATACCGTGTTGTAGGCACGAATAAACTCAACCGCTGCTGTTGTTTGCTAAGGAAGGCTCTGTAATCTGTGTTGCCAGCGTGCCCCTCGGTTACCACGTCGGCCAAATTTCATATTACTATACCGTTATTGTATACCCCCGTGTTTCGAGATCACTTTACGCGGCTGCATATAAGGAACGCTGAAGCTCGTAATTGCAATCCCCGTTTTAGCGTCGGCAATAAAACGAACGCAGGGGCGCGTACGGAACTAGAATAAATAACAAACCGGCCCCGGACATAATGGCGCGGCCGTCGAAATTCCTTGGACGAGAGTTTCGAGAGAGCACCTTCGACCGTAAATCGATCGAACTTTTTCCGGGTCGGTGCATATTTCAGATGGCACCGATGCCAGCAGATAGGATACACGTAATAGCTGGGTCTGGACATGACGGATCGTACAGGCCTCATATATTTCGGTGAGCCAGTGTTCATTAGAAAAATATACACGTGCGTGTGACGTGGGGAAATATGTGCATACATTTCCCTCAGCTGCTGCTTTGTTCGTAATTATTCCAAGAATTCTACTTGCTGAGCAGGGCAAGTAAATTCTCTGTGCAACGCAGATGAGGATTGAACGTTTTCTATTGGCTGTCTAAGACAGTGGTGGTCAGGGGGAGTTTGGAAATTATATTTGTAGATAAGTAGACGAAGCATACTAGTGCAGTGCAAGTTTAAATAGGTAGTAGAAGTTGCAATCTTCTTTTTTCGGGGGGCACAGATGTGCAAGGGGAACCTTAAAGTTGGTAGTTCGATTCGATCACAAAGATTTGGTGGAGCACCAGGGATTCAAGCATCTACAAAAGAAGAACAAGACTATGGGGCGAGACTAAAGACTGTTTTCCAACCGAATTTAAATCTAATCTAATTCTTCTACTTCTTTTCGTGAGTTCTATTGAGTAATTCAGTTCGCTGCACTGTCTTTAAAACACTCTATATAAGAGCCCCGCAATTGACACGTCCAAAATTACAAAGAAGTGAGTTTATTATAGAAATAGTAAATATTAAGAATACTTGTTTTATTTACCAATCCAACTTGGGTGTATATTCTTTTATGTTAATAAAAAATGGAAGTCAATTTTTCAGCCTAAGCAAAGTGGCTGTCAAAACCGCTAAAAATGCTAGATTTGCTAAAGTTTATTACTCCGATTCATCATACATTTTTCCACACATTAAAAACCAGTGCGATTGTAGAAAGTGATGACGAATCCAGCAATGAATGAGTTCCTTAATATTCCTATTATAATAAATGAGATACTCAATGTAAAAACGTACTGTGTTTAGTGGAAAGTGTTGACATTTTTTCTCGTAGTGCCTTGAAAATAACATTCGTATAAATTATGATTATTAATACATCAATTGCCGTATAGCTTAAGTCACCTTTTTACAAGGAAGTGATATTACAATTCGGTGCAATAATGGCACTTGATTATTCGTTATGTTACCGTTAGGTTACTATTGAATGAAACGTAGTTTTTCTTTCAAGTTATGTTATCATAATTACTATTCTATCACTTTATTTTCTTACAATAAAGCTACATTCTGTTCTTAATATTTTATAAAGCATTACACGAAAGTCCAATTTTCACAATACTAACAAGGAGAGTATCCCAGGTGACCGCCCCCGATGGCTTTGATTTTTGGATATATTTTAGAGGACCGAAAAATAAGATATTCATGTTTTTTTATAGCGGCCCGTTTTCATATTTAGGGTGTGAAACCACCCCTGAAATTTACAAGATTTTCAACTTTTCGTCTCCAATTGATTTGGTCAAAAACCAAAGCAATCGGAGGCGGACACCACCTATTTTCATGAAATTTGAGGGGTGGTTTCATCCCTGAACATGCAAACAGGCCAAAAATAAAAGGACACCCGTTTCTTATTTTTCTGTCCTCTAAAAGATATCCAAAAACCAAAGCAATCGGAGACGAACGCCTGAAAATCTTGTAAATTTCAGGGGTGGTTTCATCCCTGAACATGCAAACAGGCCAAAAATAAAAGGACACCTGTTTCTTAGTTTTCTGTCCTCTAAAACATATCCAAAAACCAAAGCAATCGGGGACGAACACCTGAAAATCTTGTAAATTTCAGGGGTGGTTTCATCCCTGAACATGCAAACAGGCCAAAATAAAAGGACACCTGTTTCTTATTTTTCTGTCCTCTAAAAGATATCCAAAAACCAATGCAATCGGAGACGAACACCTGAAAATCTTGTAAATTTCAGGGGTGGTTTCATCCCTGAACATGCAAACAGGCCAAAATAAAAGGACACCTGTTTCTTATTTTTCTGTCCTCTAAAAGATATCCAAAAACCAATGCAATCGGGGACGAACACCTGAAAATCTTGTAAATTTCAGGGGTGGTTTCATCCCTGAACATGCAAACAGGCCAAAATAAAAGGACACCTGTTTCTTATTTTTCTGTCCTCTAAAAGATATCCAAAAACCAATGCAATCGGAGACGAACACCTGAAAATTTTGTAAATTTCAGGGGTGGTTTCATCCCTGAACATGCAAACAGGCCAAAATAAAAGGACACCTGTTTCTTATTTTTCTGTCCTCTAAAACATATCTAAAAACCAATGCAATCGGAGACGGACACCTGAAAATCTTATAACTTTGAGGGGTGGTTTCACCCCCTAAATATGAAAACGGGCCGCTATAAAAAACCCTTATATCTTATTTTTCGGTTCTCTAAAACATATCCAAAAATCAAAGCAATCGGAGGCGGGCACCTGGGATACTATCCTTGTAAGGAAAGGGACTTAATTCACTTGTCAACTAAGGGGCTCATAAGTAACTCTAATACTCCTACTTATCACAATGATCCATTCACAGAAACACACTCACTCCCAGGTCACTCATCTACACACATCTCGTGTCCCCGATACTAGACAAAGCTCACAAACATTATCATCCCATATCTCTCACACAGATCCAATACCAGCAAACTGATGACTTAAACCCCCCCTAATTCACCATGCACCACGTCATATCTGAATTTCGCCAAAATCCCTCGGTACCAACTGCTCGATCCGACAAAACTGATCGATTCGGCATGCAGTGACCGTAACGGGGGCCGCGATCCTAACATTCGTAGCGATATTAAAATTCACTGCTGTTCGAGTAATTATGAATGATACCGCTGTATGTGTCCCCAGAATGGTGAGTCATAAAGAAGAGGATTGGAGGCGGCGGGTGAGGGGGGGGGGGGGGGGGGGAGGAGGTGGACGGAGGGGAAAAAAGTGAAAAGCGAAGGGAAAAGAATCGCACGCCCCTCCCTACTGTTAGCACAGTGGTGCATACCTATTTGCGACAGTTGGTCCGCTGCCAAGATTGCTGATTCCCCGCGGCTATCGTAGTACCACTGTTCCACCTCTTTTGCCCGAATACGTAAATCTATTGTGTCGCCGACGACGGAGTGCATATACGCGAGCCAAATACTCCGCCGTGTTCCATGCTCGGTCTAGGTTTTCCCGGTGTCTCGGCGAGCCGGCTGGCTGGCTGGCCTGGCCTGGCCTGGCTGGCTGGACCTAAAATATTTCAATTTTCCAAAAATTTTCACCCTCGTTGTCATCCGCCGTCCGTCAGCCGATCCGGCCTTGCTCCGGCATTCCCGTGGAGATGAGCCACCGCACGAACCAGAGGGGCCGCTAATGAGCTGTTTCACCGTGAAAGAAGACAGACCCGGAGACACATCGGGACCGGCTGGTGCCTATACATAGACCGGAGCCTCAGCGAATAGCGCAGCTGTCATTCGATGGCTCGCCTGGAAATGGATATGAACGGTGGTCCACGACTGCTTGACGAATGAACAGTCGGGGCTATTTTCAAGCCATTTGGGGGATAACAGATATAATGGAGGATATATGGGTGATTAGACGATGGATCTGAGTCACTTCTGCTGGTGGGATTGCTGGGGACGATTGCATGGTGAGATTTTTTTTGGGATAAATATTGGAGTTTCTGTAACTGAACAGAACACAGATAATATATTTTTTTAATTTTTTATATTAACATTTGGAACCACGAATAAGGTTCATTTCAGTTATACCTGAATATTTACATTTTGTTCGGTTTGCGCATTAAATTCTTAAGTTACAGTTTTTCAGAAAATTGTAAACACACACGCGGTAATAGTTAGCAGAGCGATTAAAATTTCTACGCATAATGGTAATTGAAGCTTGTGCTTCTGCAGCTGTCTAATTACACAGCTCGACAAAATTTGACTTTTTTTCGGACTTGTCACATTCAGTAGCCGTTTCTTATAGGTTTTCGCGCGCTGAAAACGAATCCGCAAGCCGCTTATCGTAATTATCCTTGAGAAATTCGATTTTGAAAAAAATGCAAATTTTCAACTTTGAACATCTTTCGGTTGCTTGTTGCGTCAAATTATTCTATGAACCCTCGCGAATGCAACGATTTAAGTTATTATTGAATTATAAACATTGAAATATGTTTAAACAACGATCAAATGGAAAAAGAACACCCGAAATGCACCCATTTTTGCAGATATTTTTCAATTTATTTCCAAAACTAAGGGTCTAGGAGAAAATCTGACTTCTGTGTTGACTATTGAAAACAAAACGTGACTTACCACTTCTGTTGATGCTTCCCGAAGGAAAAATGTCTGCTGCCTCTGCAATAACAAAATTAGAGTTTTATTGTTTCGCCGAACAAGAAATTTAATTTAATTTGCTAGGGTAAGCTCGTGTTCGCACATAATTCTCTGTGTGGAAGAAGTTGATTACATTGTTGTTTAACAATTCGTATTCCACATGCAGCAATTATTGTAGAGTGCAAAGTTAACAAAATCATATGGTGTTCCAGTGATCCAGCTTTGACTTCGTTTGGTCGAAGGAGAAGAGAGTAAGCACCCTTGTTCATACTTCCACTTTCAGTAGTGCAAGTCAAGCATTGGTGCGCTACTGTATCGTTCTGCTATTTGCTATGTAGCTTGCGTCTGGGATTTTAGTTAAAGATGTACACCTCCTGGATTCAATTTCGCAGGGCAAAGGATACTTGAAATTCTTCAAATTAGTTTCAAGAACCAATGAAATTGCACCGCGTTTAATTACCGTCACCAGAATCGAACGATATTTGACCACAATCCAATGTAAAACGAAGATCGCAGGAGCGTAAATAATGTTGCCCGGATTTCTAATCTAATTAGCTTCTCGCTGATTCGCCTTAACAGTCGAATTAAACTTTAGGAACGCAGTTTCCCCTGGTACAACAGTTTTTATGTCTTCGCGGTTTCCCTCTTTCTTTTGCCTCGCTCGTTCCTTCTGTCCAATTATTCCTCCTCCTCCTTTGTAGATTCCTCGTTTCGTACCGTAGAAATGGCAATTTTAAGTTTGAATTCCTGTTGGCCAGAATACCTATAGGGTGTCTTCTAATAGAAAGCACAAGTCAAGCAGCAAAATCGCCACTCTCCGTTGGCAAAAAGTATAAATATAACACGACGCACAGTCGGGTAGGAGACCCCAAAAGTTGGCGAAAAATCCAAATACAAAAGAATGTTTAAACATCTGATTTTTTATCCCTGGTATAGTTGATATATGTGCGCACAATAAAACGTATATCCACAGCCTTCTACAACTCTTCCTTCCTTAACCGAGTCGGTCAAAAACAGTTAGCTGTAGGAACTCCGTTACATGTTTATTCCCAGCGATTTATCAAACGATTTTGAGTCGCTATTTTTTTGTGTTTTCTGTGTTTTAAACTTCTGTTTCGCGATGAAGACGTCAATTTCAGGCGTTTATTTAATTACTTTTTGTTGTTATACGTTTGCGGCAAGCAATAATACCTTCATAATGTTTAATTCAAAATTGCCTCGTATAACCTTAATTACCATAGCTGATCTACAAAAACAATTAAACATTTAGTTAACTTCCAAGTCCGATCAAGCATTTTTGTTTGCACAGTTATCACCTCTGATTATTAAAGAATTGAGATTAACTTTCAGAGTTTGCTCGTTTTTGCTCCAATCCCTAATATTTCAGTTTATTCAAAACGGTTCCCAGTTCATGAAAATAATTTCTTTTTGCAAACACTGTTAATTGAAATATTTATATCTGTCGTTATTTTCAGATGTGAATCCTAATACTATTGTTGTAACGAGATATTTAATTAATACATGTTTCCACGACGGCAGTGGTGGTTTTTTTTAAATGGAACCATATATTTTTTAATACATAAATCGACCCATCTTGATATTCCCTGATATTTTGTTGTTGTTTTTTTTGCCATTTTGACACGAGATTCGTACTCAGCGACCTCGGAAACTCTAGAATACCAAGTTTAGACCAAATCTGATATTTTTCGGGTATACGCGTCCGCCATATTGGATCCGCCATTTTGGTTTTTTGCCATTTTGAGTTCAGATTCGTAATCAGCGACCGCGAAAACGTTAGCATTCTCATTTTTGTAAATATCAAAGATCACCTTCATATTTTTACCATGTTTCGGGGATTTCAACCCACTGTGCGGCGTGGCACAATTCCCAAGGAAATCAATTTTCAAAACATGCCTTATTCCTACTATTTTTTCCAGACCCCCAGAAAAGGAATCGAAATATCCTTCGTCACGTTGCAATCGGCGACTACAATTTCGGAAATGTAAGCCATCGTAAAATTTAAAAAACATACAAATCCATCGAAATTGAAACTCGAAAATTCTATCATACATTTCCCACACCATTTTCGCGAGTGGGAAAATGTCTTCGATCATTTTGCATCGTCCATCCCCGGAACACTCCGCGAATATTAACGGCGTCGCGTAAATTCAAATTGTTATTGCTCTTCCCTTGCTTCCTAACTTATGACATTATCCCTCTGCCCCTCGCCCTGGCCGGGACATTGATTTCCGAACTTTGACGCTCGCAGACGACGGCGCAGCGAGTTGTAAATTACAATGATTATTATTGTATTATCTTCCTCACTTCTGTTTCGAGCGCGGCGCAAGAAAGTTCGGAAGGTCCGCGTCCGCATTCATTTGCATCCGCGGCTGAAATTTATCGGATCCAGGGAACTGGAACACGTGCAAAGTGTTCCCGCTTGCCAGCTCCATTTCCACCCCCTTTAACCGCGGCATCGCGAGCCAGCCGTGAAAAATTGTAGGCACACTTCGCGGGGGGCGCGCTCGAATTTACATCCCCGCCCCCGCAATTACCGCCGAAACTTCAAATAAAGCGTCGAATCCATTAAATCGAGCGGGCGGCGCAATTATTAAAAACGCAACCCGCGCTGCACCCCCGAATATAGAAAAAAATACACTTAAACCAACGAATCGGGCGATCCCTCCACCAAATTCTCAAATATTCCGCGGAAATCGGATTTCCAAAATTTTCAACCAAAATTCAGCCGATTTAGCTGTATTAAAATAAAACATCGATTTTCAACCCCCGCGGGTCGCCAATCCAGCTGAAATCTAATCCCAAAAATAGTTGGAGTGTCGTCAGGTCACAGAGAATACCTAATCGAACGTGTCTATGTGCGGGGAATATCGATCAGAGTGGGCAAGTGTGTCGGGGGGTGCTAAAATCCACGAAGAATTTCCCCCATTGCGCCGCGACGTTTTCTGCACGCCTTAGCCCAGAACCCTTCGGCGCACAATGGCAATGAAAATGACTCCGGGCGCGAGGACGGAGGCGCAAAGGCACCTTGATACGAGGGTAGCCCGAAAGCCACTCGATAAGAGGTCGTTTCAGGGATCTCGAGTAGGTGCGACCTTTTTTTTTATGGAGGCCAAGGACGAATAGCTTAGATAAGCGTGCGGTCGATCCTTCCAGAAAGAAAGGGAGGCGTGCGCTCGAAACGTGAAGCGTTACGGCGGATGGTCGATTATCTCAAGCACCACGGTCGGGTGCAACGTTTCTGATAACCGATCTCGCGTATAATTGGCCTACAAAGACGGGAATTAGGTGCACGCAGTGTTCTACTGATTGTGGCTAGGAAAATTTTCCGAAGTATAATTCGTGAGAATTGTGGAAATTATAATCAAACGCGATTATAGTTAATTAAACAAGCCCCTCGCGTTTCGAATTAAGCCGAAGTTTAACCCTTTCAGTACGGCGTACATTTCCGCGAAAGTGCTTTTGACTAATTTTTTTTTTTTTTTTTTTTTTTTTTTTTTAATCGGAGATGCCGACTAAAGTCGGCGCTAGGAACGACGGCTCGTTCCGTGACGCCGGATATATCCGGCACTGGTACACACAGGTCATCAGATGGATGCCGGATATATCCGGCGCTGGTACCGAAAGGGTTAATATATAAAATTTATCATTGCCCTGCTCGATGCACATCCGTATTTCGAGTCCGAAGCAGCTTAACTGTCGCTCCATTCTGATTACTATCCCCCGTGTTTTACGAACTCATTAATCGGGTTTCCGTTCCGTCAATATCTGTCGTCGGGGCCGCGTTAATAAACTACGACAGATTGCAGGACAAAATTCCGTCTGTGCGGCGCATTTACATTAATTGATTCGTTCGCACATTCGCGGATATGCGACTGCGAAACAACGATCGGCAGTCCCAATACCGTGTACGTGACGAAATGAAACTCTCATAATGATATCGGCCGCGCGAGATAATTTAATTTAACCTGTGGATTTTTATTCCGCACCAAAATCGGATTTCCAAAGCGGGGGAAAATGCTTAGGTATTTAAACGATCCGTTTCGAGAATGAATCTTGCAATATTTTCAATGTGATTTTTAATCAAACTTCATTCACCACTTCTCGCAAGGTTTAATTTTGGCCAATTTCAGCTGGAGCTTTAAACTTCTCTTTAGAAATATACATACGGAATTCATTTCAATTCTTCATTAGGGTCGAGCTTATTTTTCAGCTATAAAAATATGATTTTCTTAACACCTCAATTTGTTCTTATTTGTAAAAAGCACAATTGATCTATATTTACGGGTAGCTGAATGGTGGTGAAATTTCCAATGTATATGATAATTATATGGAAGGGCAGGGAACACTAGAAATTTTCTCAAATACATTCATTTGTTCATTAAGAAAAATAGAAACTGAGAAAAATATGATTTTCTTAACACCTCAATTTGTTCCCTTTTATAAGAAGCACAATTTATCTATATGTAGGGGTAGCTGAATGGTGATGAAATTTCTAATATGATTGATAATTATATGGAAGGGCAGAGAACATTAGAAATTTTTTCAAATACATTCATTTGTTCATTAAGAAAAATAGAAACTGAGAAAAAGTATCATTGTGCCCCATCTGACGTATAATTAAATAAAACAATTAGTAGATTGTACCCTGACAGCAGGAAACAGGCACTTTCTGAATGTTGAGCCTCTGTGAACAACAAATTTAACAAATTATCAAATATAAATGTAAATGTAAATGAAAATGTAAATGTATAAATGAAAATATTATACCTACGCTGAATTTCCTTTGACCCACTTGAGCTACCCCTAAACATAAGAATGTATTATCCAAAGTTTTTACATAGTGTTTGTATATCTAAAGGAACAAATCAGGGTGCTAAGACTTATTTTAATATTTAATTTTTTAATTAATCTAAGAATATTTAATTTTTTTTTAACTTTTAAGCTCCACCCTAATCTTCGGTCCTCCTTGATTTCTCCTAATCCCTTCGTAATTCAATACGTCGACTGTATTACCCGATATCCCTCCATTTTAATCAGCAGGAAACTTCAGTACAATCAAATAAGGTCAATGACTATGTCCATATTTCTAATCATGTAAGAGTTCTGCTATCGTAAAAACAGATTTTTATTATTTATTTATGCAACAATCGACAAAAAACCTTATTAGACGTAAAATTAATATTTAACCTTCCCTTTACACATAAAAAAACAATAAGTATTTTCAAAAACATTTTAACCTAATAATAGTCGATTAAATATGAAGTATAAAATGTCCCTATTTCTGCTCAGCGAAAATGAAAATGCTATATATTGAAATGGCTATAATTATATTTCGCATATCACAAATAAACAAAATTATTTAAAGTTTTAAAATGTCTTTAATTTACAAAAATATAAATAATTTATAACAAAATATGTAACCTACAACGGAATAAGAATCTGATCAGAAACAGGGATTTACAGGTTACGAAATTGTCTGTATTACTACTCACCTACTTTCCCTGCGAAAACAACGTAAAACTTGAAAAGAAATAGCAGCATGCTCTCCGATTACCGTACTGAATACGGTAAAACCAAACTTCGGCGCAAACATTAAAGATTCAGTTTAAGTTTTTTTAGTAAAATCGCAGCGTTGACATGCAACTGACGGCCACAACGGAATCGCTCAAATCACGTTTCTTCACGACGGACACACTTATTAAATTTATTTCTCTAATAAATATTGTCATCTGTTGAGCAGCGGGCCGTAGAATTTCGCTCAGAAATACCGAACTAACTTAAAATAATTTTTTGCACAACTAATATATTATTTAAATTTTTACTTCGAATGAAAAATATGCGTACTGAGCAGAGATCGGGACGCGATTAGAAATCGGGACATTGACCTTACTCGCCCCCATTGCGTGACACGAAACACCGGCAAAATTACTTAAACGAGTGCATCCTACGTTCGCCCACTATTCCCCCTTTTTCCCGCCGTAGATTTACCCGCCGAAGTATCGACATGCAATTACGAATCGTTCTGCACGCTTCCCTTTGTCGCTGCCTGCCCCCTCGCGGCCCCCGAAAGTTTCCGCCAATAAGTGCTCAGTGAGCGCGATAAAACCGAGGCTCGACCGAGCCGAATCGACCTGGTTCCGTTGCAGCGCGCAGACTAGCCGAAGGGTGATGAGATCCAATCGATAGCCGGCAAAGTTTTA
Source organism: Andrena fulva (assembly GCA_946251845.1). Lineage (NCBI taxonomy): Eukaryota > Metazoa > Arthropoda > Insecta > Hymenoptera > Andrenidae > Andrena > Andrena fulva. The sequence continues at coordinate 48,540,067 of OX276329.1, read as the reverse complement.
CGAGCCCTCGGTTCTCGCACCTGCACGCAGGACATTCCTAACGAGGTAAATATGAGGGAATTGCGAGGGGGTAAGGCGGCGGGGGTGGGTGGTATCTCTTAGGATGGGATATCCGCGCGGCGTGGATGCAGCCCACGTAGCTGCACGGGCCAGGAAGAAATAAGGAAAGGGGAGGTTTCCAGCTCCGCCGAGCTTTTCGCGATATCCATGGCGAATCGCCTTGTATTCACCCCTTTCCCACGTCAACCCCTGCCTTCCACCCCCGCGCCTTCCACTTTGTTATCGTTTCCCCGCCCTTCCCTTTGCACCTCTTGAAATCCAGGTGGACGGGAACACCTATGCCCGTTCGGAATGCTTGAAACCAAGGGGAGGATTCGGGACTTGAATTTCCAGGGTGGAGGAGCCTCTTAACCCTTATTTATATATTTATTTGCCGCGCTAACTCGAGCGGCCAGATGGTCAAGTTTTCGATTTCTTTCAGCCCGTGGAAGTGTCTCGTCTGGCTTCTTCGAGGAATTTCGAGACCCACGGCAGTGTAGTCCTCAAGCGTTGTAATAATAATATAAAGTGTCCATTTACTGCGGTTACGTGTAAATCGAAGGCGACGTACGGTTTAAGTCATGACTCGGCTGTAACGCTTCAGCAATCCAGTTTGTACGAAGCCAAGCGTAAAAGTTTATACCGGATCGAACAGTGCCGCAGCAAAGGGCCTTTCCCTATATCGCGGGCGAAATCAGTGGCACGGGGATAAGTCAAGGTACGCGCGCTTTGTGGCGGAACGTTCGACTAGTTTAATCACGGAAAGTGCTGATCGAAGGCCTCGCACCAATTTCCAGCGCATCCTCTCGAGTCTGGCTTAGCCATCGGAGTTAAACGATAAGCCTTTCCTTGTTGTCCTTGCCGCGATTGAAAGAAAGCTTCCTCGCGGCGGGGACTGTGCGGTCTGCGCGTTCATAAGTCACGAGCCAGGACGAAGCTAGACCTCTTCCGATCGATGCATGAGGAGATAAGGGAATCGTTTGGTCGATCCAGAGTGGCTGCAACGTGTCTGTTTACTCTGTAATAAATGCGGTCTATTAGAGGAATGAATTCTATAACTGTGGGCCACTGATAGTGGCGAAGAAGTGGCGGAATTAATGCTTCCCTCGAATTGATGTAACTGGAGAACAGCATAATCTGCTCGGCTCGTCTATTCATTCCCTTGTTCGGATGAAAGTCTATATCTGTAGAAATTTCGTATCCGCCTTTCACGGCAGGTAGTCTCGTGGCTCCCGAAGGTTATTTCAGAGAGATTCGCGTATCCCTGTCTCTTTTAATGGAAAGCTTTATTTGCCAATCTATCTTTACCATTCAAGACGAAGTCGCGAGCTACAGGAGTGCCTCTGTGAGTAGCTGGCAATCAGGCACTATTTTTTCAGCACCGACAGTGCGTCCAGGTGGTTGCAGTAGCGCGAGGAACTTCCCCTCGCGCTTTTACGTTGGAGAAATGTAAGTTTTGTACGCAACTTTCTGTGCCATTTAGCGGGGAATATAGGGACCGGGCGCGAGAAGGAATACTGAAGTACAGTAAATTCATGATTTTTCCACTTCTGGCACCAAGGATGTCCGGGACATCCAGAGGGCTCGGCAGTTGGTTCGGTGAGTTATCCGCAAAAATAGAATAAAGCACAATGGAGGAAGTGCCGGAGGTTTCATTGACACGCGCTGGAAGTGGCTGCAAAGGGACTACGTTTAGGGCACGAAGCGAGAAAGCTAATCGATTCCAGACACACGAATTACTCCCGCGAAGTTTATGCAACCGCCTCGTTAATTCGGTAATGTCAGTACCACTTGAACCCCGAATTATTCGAAATTCCATAAACTGATTCCACTTATTGGACGATTCTCGGCTAATACCCTGACTGGTATCTATTGGGAGGCCCTGTGCCGATCGATCTGCCGGTTTAGAACGGAGAACGATTTATGGGATAAGTGCGGGAGAGATGCTTCGTGTGAGGAAGGAACGCAACGTGGCTGCAGCTCGCCCTGGGAATGATTTATTAGTGGATGGTATCAACGTGTGTACGTAAATAAATAAATACATATATATTAGGGTGTTTCATATTATAGGGTTAAAATTAAAATATTACAATTTTTTTTTACTTTGCTCATGCCCTGATTCCTATTAATATAAAAAGCATATCTGACAAATTTTAGGAAGATTGAGTAATATTTAGAGGTTGCACACTTTGCACACTAAATAATATGTAGTAGGCTAAGGAAACACGATTTTCAATGATAATTATTTTTATTCTCAAGTCCTTGAAAAAGAAACTAAACTTCAAAGAAGACTTAGACTTAGATAAATTTACATTTTATTATTATTATTACTATTGTTTATATCTATAAAAATTCTGTACCTTATTATTTTACCCACATTTTTAAAATCTGAAAAAGCGAAAATATGTAGGGTAGAACGGGGTCGGTAGTAACAGGGGGGTGAATGTAACACGCTAATATCTCAAAACATATAATGGATAGTAACACCAATTTTAGATATATGATAAACAATGACATTTGGAATCCATGTCCTAGCAGTATAGATACGCAATGGACATGGATAGCGAACAAAATAACTTTTCGATACCCTACGGTAACTTTATCTTACTGACTTATGATTGTAATGTAAACACACCCTTTGCAAGTATGTGCTTTTTTAATCTGTAATTTGCCTTTTTTTAAAGTAATACTGATCGTTACTTAGCACTTTTAAGTGTCTCGTTAGTCACAATTTATAATTCAAGTTCAAAAGCATGGTCGAGGGCGATTGTAACATCGGCAGTCGGGGTCGGTTGTACCGCAACAGAACCGAATAGTGTTAAAGAAGGCGAATAATATTGTCTTGTTTGCATGGAATCCATGCAGTGTTACAACCCATCCGGGGTCAGAGACGGTTGCAACACTTTGCATTGTAACGTTAGGGCTATAACACTCCGCTTCTCATATTTTATTAATAACTTGGATATTATTTGACATACAGTGAAACTGTTGTGACTCAATGATGTCAGATAAATAAGTAACATTTCCGTATAAGAGTTTTTGTTGTAAATATAATAGTTCCTGCGTAATCGTATTCCAAAGTCAAAGTGTTGGCCACCGCTCCAGGCCTACCCTAGTGATGAAACTGTGCAACCCCTAAATATTATTAAATTTGTCTAACATTTGGCATACAGATCAGTTAGATGAATAGAACCAAGGGGCCGAACAAAGTTACGTGAAAATAGCACGTTTGGAAAATTGGAACACCCTAATATATATATATATATATTTGACATATTTGACACATGTGACGGGGGAGGGTGCGCAGATGTGCCTGACGTCCCAGTTTGATGTCAGCTAATTGCTGTCGAAAAGGGAAGTTGATTTCACTCCTTAAATCTGTTGGATTTCACGTTTTCTTCTCGTTTCATTTTGTTAATACTGGTCCGGACTCCGTTTCAATACTGACTGTTTTTAGACGTGTCCAGAAGGCACAACGATAAAAAGAAGATTCATCATCGGGAAGTTACATTCTTCCAACGTCCATTTCCATTTTGGAATTTAACGTCTCATTGGGGTTACTTATTGTTAGTGCAGTAGTTTGCATATAACCTCACGTAGGATAAAATAGATGGGTAAGAATATTTAAAAATAAGCTTCTTTAAATTTGGAGAAGTATGTATAACAGGGGTCTACTGTATCAGAAAATTCTCGTTCTCACGTTTAGACAATTGGCATTAAGTAATCCTTTGTGAATTTTTTGTACAAAAACGACGCGACAAATTAATTTCAGGTATGGCATGCTGTTTTATTGCATCTTGAGCTAATGTTCTGATTTTTTGTGTGACAGTGAGCGAAAAGGCGTGGCAGATACAGAGTGCTGACTGAGGATGTTAAAAAAAAATCAGGCGGTTCTGGCGTTGACGGAAAGTACTGCAAGGGTTATTTGAAACACAAAAAGGAAAAGAGATTCTTAATCTATATGAATGTGGCTATCTGTGGTAGTAGATGTATTGTCGTATCTGTTACCGGTCCTTTTTTATTAAAATAAGTTTTGCCGATTTTGGGGCAAACCTAACCGAAACCTAACCCAAACCTTTCTCAGACTCAAATCAGGGCGCTTCGTCTTCTCCGAAAGGCTGCCATTTTAACATTTTTCTTAACGTATCTACTACCACCCATAGCCACATTCATATAGTTTAAGAATCTCCTTTCCTTTCTGTGTTTCGGATAAACCTTAAAGTACTTTCGTCAACGCCAGGGCCACCCGATTATTTTTCAACGCTCTCTATGTATCTGCCATGTTTTTCTTTTCACTGTCACATAAAAATTCAAAACAATAGTTCCAGATACAAGAAAACAGCCTGCCAAACCTTAAATTAATTTGTCGACCCGTTTTTGTACAAAAAATTCACAAAAGGTTACCAATTTTGCGGCCCAACAAGGCGCAATCTCCCCTTAAGGGGTTAGGCCACCTTGGACGGAGCGAATTTGCAGTCATTTTCGGCATTTTTTTTAGCAATTAATGAAATGAACAGAAAATTTAATATGACGCCTCTAATTATACAACTCTCGCCGGAAAAAATCGTATTTTTTTTTACAAAATGGCGGCGGTAGAGCCGTGATACGCAAGACCTTGAGGAGCGACGTTTTCCACGGTGTTCAATCTCACGGCTATACCGTTTGACCTAGAACACAAAACCAAAGAGATTTATTTTCTGCATGCCTAAAACTAAGGAAGTACGTAGGGGAATCCAGAAACATTAATTTGTCTCGAAATGGTGACCATGGGGAGAAAAAGTGCATTTTTTTTTATAAAAGTGTCAATTGCAAAGAACATATTCAAGATATCGCAAAACCGCTACGTACTTCCCTAGTTTTAGGCATGCAGAAAATAAATCATTTTGGTTTTTTGTTCTAAGTCAAACGGTATAGCCGTGAGATTGAACACCGTGGACAACGTCGCTCCACAAGATGTTTCGTATCACGGCTCTACCGTCGCCATTTTGTAAGAAAAAAAATACTTTTTTTTCCGGCGAGAGTTGTATAATAACAGGCTTCATATTAAATATTCTGTTTATTTTATTATCTTCCTAAAAAAAATGCCGAAAATCACTGCAATTTTGCTCCGTCCAAGGTGGCCTAACCCCTTAAGCGTTGATACTGGTGTCATATTTAGTACAATTTGGGACACTAATAGAGCAAGTTCAAGCTTCGACAGAATACAATTGAAGTTCATTACAGCTTCATTCCAAAGCAAACGCAACAAAGCTCACCCCACAAATCAGCCCCGCTCCCGTCCCAAAGCTACACAGCACTATCACTTATCCACTGATGAACCACATGAACGTGAAGTAATACTACATCTCGTTAGCGATCAACATCAACAGCCACTCAACGGCCACTGACGTTTGACACGCTGTAACGTGTCCTCCAGCGTGCGCCTTACGCTGGCGCCAGTCCGCTGATCACCAGACACGCTTCCCGCCTGGACAACTGATCGATTAAGGGGGTTCGCAGATTCTCACGTGACCCGGGCACGAACTGGTCTCACCTGACCTCGGGACTGCGGCACGCTCGTTTGCAAGTGTAGCCGGCGTTCGAACCATTGTTATCATTGACCACGCCCTTAACAACTGTTCATGAACGCACTTAACAGCACGTGTGAGCCGCCGCGAGCAGCGGCATCCCCCTCGAAACTCGAGAGGCAGAAGCTGCACCCGCGATTATCCCTACCGTCGCCCATCCCTTTCCCGAGAGCGGGGGGCTCGCGGGCCTCCACGTCGGCAGCAACTGCAATCCCAGGAGCGCGATGCACGCACGTGTGTTGCACACGTTGTCGCAGTTTCGCCCGACGAAAATTCCGCGCTGGAAATCCGTCGCACATACGCGGCACGTAACGCTGCGGGAAAGTTACACGGCCTTCTCCGCTATTCCGCGCCCCACCTCCGTGCAACGAGAGCCACGAAACCCCCGACTGTCTCCTAGACAGCGAACCGTCGCCCAACCGAGCGGAATTCTTCAAGCAATACACGTGCAGCCTGGCTCACCCGACGGTGCAATCGCAGCTGCGTCTACTGACGAACGTCGCGATCTGGGTCCTCGAAGTAATCTGGCAACGCAACGGTTCGATTACTACGCGTGTAATCTGACGTCTCCAACGTCCCCTAAACTCTGCTTATTCAGAGGAGTAGTAGAGGTTAGTAGTGGAAGTATGGAGATATTGAGATCCAGAGAAATATTAGTCTATGCGAGTTTGGGGGAGGATTTGGCATGCTAGTTTTAAGACCCTTGGAAATTTTGGGGATGGTTCTTGAGAAGTCTATAGGTAGGTGTGTCTATAGGCAGTTATAATTGAGGAGTTGAAATGGTGGACGATGTAAGTGACAGGAGTGAACATTTTCAGAGAAATTTCAGCGAAACTAAAATAGATTATTCTGGCACTTGCAGCGTTTACCACTGTATTTAGAATGGACTATACACCCTTTTCCACTGTAAAAAATTTTGAATTTTGTTTCGCACTTACATCGTTTGCCATTGCAGCTGCTTAAGGGGGGAGCCTGGTGTAACTAGCTGGAAATCGAGGCATTCTTCGGGAATTTTTTTTAAAGAAAGTATTTAATCGATCTTTCTGAAACTTTCAGGATATTGTATTATCAGATTAAGGAAGATAAAAAAAAAATTTTATTAAAAATGAGCGGCAAATAACAAAATTATAAGGGCTTATGCCCAGCCCGTTGGCGACGCAATTGTTGCACTGCGGGCAACGTAGCGTCTTTTGATTTCATCTAAAACCAAAAATCGAACAATTTTCGTTTAGTTTATGAGTGTACGCACAAATCGTAAGGTAAATGTCCCAGTCCTTAAACATGGCCCAATAATTAAAAATTGAGAAGAAATTTTATTAATAATAATAGTTTTACTAATTTGCAACGTTTAAACCGTTCGAAATATAATTGCAAAATGTATTAGCTTTATATAGATACAATTATAAGCTTACATAACTGAATAGTTATATCATACAAAAATATTATTGTACAGTAAAGCTTCAACAGTTTCAATCTCGCTTCTTACCTAATGGGCTCAAGCAAGCGAGAGAACATTTTTGTTAAGGTTGTAATTAATTATTATTTTATAATTTTTGAAATTATACAGTTGTTTTGGATTTATTATACATTGAAGAATTTAAAATTAATTGGATCTTTTAATAAGTTTTTGTTTTTAATATTGAAATTGTTGCGTTTATCCACTAGTACACGGTAACATGACACGTACCAATCATTAAACGTGTGTTCAATGGTTGTTTAACCGCGGTGTTACAGACGCCAGTGTTCAGTAGTTATAAAATTATAAATATTTATTGTACCAAAGTAAGTATTTTTTGTATCCTATATATTTACGTTAATAATAACTAGACAAAAATATAATACTGTTTAAGAATTATTAGGATAATTAATCTTATACTCGTTATAATATTAACATAACCTAAACTTTTATAATATACTTTTAATCATTTTTTAACTTTTTCAGACATAAAGTCATGCCGAAGGTAAAAACGATAAAGAAGAAGAACTACAGTCAGAAAGATATGTGTGCAGCAATAGAATCCTATAAAGCAGGCACATCATTACAATGTGCCAGTGAGAAGTATAATGTATTCAATAATTGGGACACTGTTAATTAATGACTGGGACACGCTATGAATTTTAATTAATTACTGGGCCATATGAACAATTTCATGTTTTAATTAATTTAAAACTTTTGCTTTAACAAATGTAGATTCTTGTTACGTTATGTGAAAGTAGAAATTTTACGCTTTCGAATAATTATATTTAGTTATAATTTTATACTGTTTAAATATAAAAAAAATTGCAATCATCTCAACTGCTTCCTTAACTGTTTCGCCATTGGGACATTTACCTTATAAATTCATAACTTAAAAGATGCAAAATTGAACAAATGGCGGCCTGTTGAAAAACAAGTTCACTTTTTCCAACGAAATTTTGCCTTAAATGTGTAAAAAAAGTTATTTATTTAAACAATATCATTATACCAATAACTTAGCTCTGTGAAGAAAATGTTCACAAATATCCGTGCACAAGGCCAAGTCGATTGGTTGAATATTTTTGGAGTTACATTGCCCGCAAATTGTAAGACTGTCGTTTCGAGAAAAACGCATTTAAAGTTTTGTGGTAACCTGGCGCTCCGTAGCAAATCCGGCTATATCCGCTTTAATTTGTCGAATTTCGTTTTGCGGCTTTGGGAACATATTATCGTGATGTTCAATTATTGATTTATGCAAAAAAAAAATCGATTTCTTCGACCCGCTACACCAGGCTCCCCTCTTAAGGGGGGTCATTCTACTTTGATCGGCCGAAAAATTAAGCTATTTGTAAAGTTTTTTTTCTCAGTAAATACAACATATAATGAAATAAATCTTTTTGGCATTTATTAAGCTAGTCTTATATTGCAGAAAATTTTTTAAAAATAATTAAGAGAAAAAGGATAACCCAAACCTAACCTAACCTAACCCGAATTTTTAGAACTCCTATTTTCTTATGTGGATAACCTTCCGAAGTAAAAACCAAGTTGATATCTAATCGGGCCTAAGAGATTTTGAGGAATCCGTGAAAATCCATTTCACCCCTTTTCACCCCCTTTTAGGCATTTGTGTGGGTAATTCTTGTGAGTAAGAACCAAGTTGATATCTAATCGGGCCTAAGAGGTATTAGAGAATCCGAAAAAATACATTTCACCCCTTTTCACCCTCTTAGAGGTGGAATTTCCAAAAATCTTTCTTTAGCGGGTGCCTGCGTCACGAAAACAATGTACCTTCCATATTTCACATTCCTATCTCACCTTTCTTCGTAAATCAATTTATTTGTAAGATTTTAAGTTGATGTTGAATTTTGTGTTAAGAATGAGTTTAAGAGCTGCTGCTCTATAGGCTTCGATTAATTTTCGAAGGAAATTCGGTGTTCTGTTTGGCATAGCTTTGCGGTGACTGAGCGTCGTACGCAATTGGGACAATTATAGAGTCTTCGGATCTGAGCCTAGTGTTACTATTCGGTAACAGCAACGACGCCCTGGCGACAATTTACCGCGACGTCGCGCACGACAAATTAATTCCTGCGTTGCTAACCGCCTAATACCTTGTAAACTTCGGGATGATTAACTACCTCGACTGTAGCGGGATAATGGGCAGGGTAGATAAGGCTGATTCGCGGCCTGCTCTAATGGCTATCGCTATGATCGGATCACCGTCTGAGTCGGGCCATAAGAATGCGAATTTCCCACCGAGCGATATCAAATTCATCGCATTCAAACTATTTCGGCACTTTCATATCTACTCGATCTTTATATCATCACACTTTAGGAATTTCCAACATTGTTATTACAGGCTTAGATTCAAGCTGTTCAGTTAATGCACAAATTTATGGAGTAAGGTAAATGTCCCCATTTCTGCTCATTTCGTATTTTTCTTATTATTATAAGCGTTACGCTTGTACTATAGTTGCAACAAAATAATTCCAAATTATTTGAACATTTACACGAGTGTTGCACGAGGTTGGGGCTAATCAAAGTGCAGCATAAACAACGAAAAACTTTTAAAACGAGAGACTCATGATTTTTCGATCGTGTTCTAGTTGGTTGTGTTAAGGAACAGGGTCACTATTGGTATTCGATAATTGGGCAGAAAATAGTGTAGGGTCACGGAAAAAAGGAAGTCGCCTCAACGGGACTCGAACCCGCGATCTCTAGGTTTGCGCGCTGGCCAGCCGCCTTAACCACCTCGGCTACCGCCGACTTCCCGGTCTTGATGCTTCCGTGCCCTCTCTTATGGTATGGGGGTTTCTGATCCCACAATAGTTTTTGCAGTAAAAGTTCTTATTTAATAACAAAAACAAATACCGTATTGTGCTCTGGATTTAGATTTTTTACTATTTTTATTTTTTTTAAGCAGAAAATAGGTGAGTAGGTTTAGGGTCAAGTGAATCACCGTCATGTCCGCATTTCTACTCACCAAAATTTTAGTAACATAACCTCACAATTCAATGTATGCTGTAACCTCTATTTCTATTCGAAGGCATTTTACTTTTTGTCTATCATTATTTTATGCTTTACTGTTGTGTTATAAAACCTCTCCATAGAAGATGTAACTTACTTTAACCTGAAAAGGCAACATATTATGTGAGCAGAAATTGGTACAAATGGTGAGTAGAAATACGTACATCGCTATTTTTCGTGAGCAGAAATACGGACATTTTTGCATTGTATTTAATTACAAATTACTAATAGTTAAACATCTTGAAATATCTTTCTTAAATAGTTTTCGAATTGGTTGATTTATGATTAAAGAATTCATCAATTACTCTAAAACTATTGATCACAAACAAATTTTGTACACCTTCTTTATGACGAGTAACCTCTTAAATGAGCAGAAGTTGGGACATTCACCTTACAGTAGAGCGTCAATTATCCGAACCTCGATTAACCGAACGGTCGATTATCCGAAGGAGGACTTCCCCTACATATTTACAAAGTTTCATAATTTTTTGAATTTCCGGGTTTGGGATTTTCCCTTGTCAAAAGTATGGGGGTTGAACTTGGTAACCCGACATACATGGAAATGGTTACTCCTACGAAAAAAACTCATAGGGCCTTTCTTATGGAGAATTTCCTAAGCTATAAATTATGTAATAACTATTTTAGTCGCAAAACCGCTAGATAACGAGATATTCGCGAAAAACAGTTGTTGTTTTTTTCAACCCTCTGTAAAATTGTTAGCGGCGGTCGGATCGATAGGGACTTTTGACACATTGTTTGAAACGACCAAATAAAGGCCCATACCAAAATTTAGCTTGGTGGGAATTATTCCGTAGATTGTGCAGATTTCCGTCTAATCTCGCTGGACTATAATATAAATTAACGCAGTAGTACACCTGTATTTAATAAGTAATTTTAGGTGCAATTCCTATGGTTATAAACTGTGTAAAGTACACGCATGCTTCATTCTCCGAAGTCTTCGATTTTCCGAACCACCTCGGTCCCAAGCAGTTCGGATAATTGACACTCTACTGTATGTATAAATACAATGTACACATATGTGTATGTGGATGGGTGAAGGTCTGTTGAAGAGCTTCAAGGACTTTATGAATTCTGAAATTCAAGAATATTATATTCCAGAATTCTAAGAGAAACTCTAGTGTTTTCAGTAGATAGTTTTTCTTTTACTTATTGTGTCTTTATCGAGTGGAAGCAAAAATTAATTTAACCCACAGTTTTGAAGTTTCAATAAACTTTATGGTAAACTAGCTGACCCGTTACCCGGTTTCACCCGGGAATTATTATTATTATTATTTATTATTTTAGATAGCATATTTATAAATAGCCTGTAATCTAATCTAGGGCGTATTTAATGTATATTCAAAATTTCATTGAAATCCGTTCAGCCGTGTAGGCGTGAAAGAAGGACAAACAAACAGACAACGTTTCACTTTTATATATTAGTAAGGATTTTGAAAATTTTTCACTGCTTGTGATGTGTAGGTTCTACAGATATTTAGGTAGTTCTTAGTTAAATCAGTAAATGATTGCAAGAAAAATTCCAAGAAACTTCCAAGGTTCTTGCTGCGTTCTTGGTTGTTTAAGAAATCAATGGAATAAGAACAGACATCTGTGTTCCGTCAGCCAAACAACGCTAATAATTATTGTGAATATCTGTAATTATATTCATTCGTTTCAACAAGTTTATACGGTAGCATGCAATACTTCGCCCGAACGGACTCTGAACAGCAGGAAAACGATATTCAGTTAATACTATAGTGCGCCTTTAGTTCAATGCGATTACTCCGTGCAGTTCGAATAATCCTGCTGATGCTTCACAAACAATACAGTTTGCTTTATCAGGACGCAGTTAGTACTGATGCAGCTATTTCTGGCCGACGATGATATCGCGGGCATTTGCTTTTCAAAAGCATTCTAAAAGCAGAGGTACGCGATTACAAGCTCTTTTATACACTGCACGTTTGTGCAGTCGTTAACTGAACATCGCTCTACGTTGTACAGAAAACAAGAAAGGGATGAAAGAAAGTTTTTTACAGACTATATTTGGCCGTAGTAGGTAACGCAATTTTCGTTTCAATATCTCCTGATTACTATGTAAAGTATTCTTCAGTCAATACAGTCACACCTGAATTCATTCATAAATTCTTGTAAACACTTGTTAGGAAAATTAAGAAATATTATTTCCATTTTGAAAACTATGAAAATTTACACGTAAGTGTTCTTTGTGTCGCTCGATACGAATCCGCTGTCGGATTTTCAAAATTCAAAATGGCGGGTGCAACGTGGCGGACCAAAATTTCGAATTTTTATTAATTTTCATGAAAACTTGCAAGTAGGGGTTCTCTTTGAGTCTCTTGTTACGAATCCGCTATCGGATTTTCTAAATTCAAAATGGCGGATGCAACGTGGTGGACCAAAATTTGGGAAAATTTTCAATTTTCATGAAAACTTGCATGTAGGGGTTCTTTGAGTCTCTTGTTACGAATCCGCTATCGGATTTTCAAAATTCAAAATGGCGGACCAAAATTTTGAAAATTGTCCTAAAAATTAAAATTTTTCCAAAATTTTAGTCTGCCATGCTGCTTCCGCCGTTTTGAATTTTGAAAATCTGTCATCAGATTCGTGACGAGCGACCCAAAAAAGAACCCCGACACACAAATTCTCATGAAAATTTTCAGAATTTTCAAATTCGAATATATATATATATATATATATAAAACGCACGGTAAAGTTAAATTGGTCTATTTTAAACTAAAAGCACCAATAATAATTAAGAATTTCGTTTATTATGTAATAAAAAACATAGAGGAAGCAATATGTTGCTTGGAAATAAGTATGGAACAGACCGAAGTTCTGGAAAGAAATATGGAACACTGTGAATTTGCAAAGAAATCAACAATAATTTATTCAATATTTATATTTCCTAGCATGTTCTGAGATTTTTACATGCATGTTAGTTATTTCCTTCATGGTTTTCATCTCGCTACGAAAATCGCCACCCACGCCCAGAGTCCTCAAAACAAGAAGCACACTTATTAACACCCCCATCACTTGTTCCATCGTCCCCATTCGTTCCCTCCGTTTCAGCATCGAAATTTCCATCGCTCATGCACGAACCCAATACGCGCGCAAACCAAACAGTCTCGTGTACACAGCACGAATTGCGTCGAAATGGTCGGCGCGTATAGGGCTTCGGCGTCGCTCGAAATACAACACTTGTTACATTTAATTTTTCGCGGTGGCGCCGCGAGCGCATGTACGATCTGACGGTCGAGCTTTCGCGATACTTCCGACCAGCTGTCAACGGGAGCACAGTTTCGAACACCACGGCTTTATCGGGCAGCGCCTTATGCGCGTAACGAGCCCTGTCTCTTGTCCATTGCCCTTGATGCGTCGTAAACCGCATCGAACGTATCTGGCCACGAACGCGTCGAATCGACGTAAAAAAAAAAAAAATTCAAAGAAAAAGAAGTAACTCGCGGTATCACGAACTTTCGTAAACAGCTGCGATTAATTATCGACGGCGCCGAGCGTCGACGAAAGTGCCACTTAAAATCGAAGTAATTTCTATTTTTATCGCCCGCCATTCGGTTTCGCGGCTACACTTTCCATAAAAAAGTATCGCGGTTATTCTTCGTCGACGCCATTAAAAAAGGGGAAAGAAACACTGAAACGAAGTGGAGGAACTTGACCAGTTGTGTACTTTACGGATTTCCAGTAAAATCTGAGTCAAATTTTTGGACAGTGCTGGTTTAAGGAACTTTTAAAGCGATGCAGGTAGGGGAGACCGGGGCAAAGTGAGACGAAAAAAGTTTGATGTCGAATAAAATTTTTCCCTTACCATAAAAATGTGTGGAAATAGATTTATAATATAATTTGAACATTACTATTGATAAATGACGAAGGGCAATACTTAAAATAAACTTGAAGTATATTAAAATTCAACTTGAAAAGAAAAAGCCAAAACACACCACTTTACCCCATATATGGGGTAAAGTGAGTTACTATCCGGGGTAAAGTGAACTGCAACAAAAGAAGAACTTTAATTAAGTACACAGCTAATTATTAACCCCTTGCGCTGGAATGACGTGTGTAGCACGGCAGCTTCTGTCTTTCTTGCACCGTGGTTGTCAAAAACTATGGAAATTTTTTTGAGGTTAGTTTCTGTTCCATCACGCCGCGTGGCTTTCTAGCCAGCTGACAGGTTAGGCTATTGCGCACATCACTTGCGCATCTGTTCTTTGCAGCCATTTGCAGCTCAGTTTACCCCGGTCACTTTACCCCGAATATGTACTCGATGGAAAATTAATTATTTAATAATGTTAGGATTAATGTTTTCTCAAACGCGTGTACATGTATGTTCATAAGCTTGTTATAAACACGCAGAAAAAATTTGGAGTTAAAATAACACATTTAAGACTCATTTATCCAAAAAGCTAAATTGAAAAGAAAACCAATCGGAAGTCTCTAAAACTTAATGTTTAATTTTTTACATGTATTTCCATTTTTCGATATCTGAATGTGCATAATTATCATTGTGGTATTACACACATTTATTACGTCACCAAAATTTGTAAATATATTCTATTGTTAAAGAATAAATTAAGAAAGCTCATTTTACCCCGAGGTTCATTTTGCCCCGGTCTCCCCTATCAGAAGCTGTAGGTACGCGGATATAGCGAGTCGAGATCGACGGAGAGACTGGGGAACAGAGAGCGCCAGTAGTATTAGTCTGCGTGTGGTCAGACGCAGTTGATCTGAATCTACTGGCGTATAACTTACGATGCATGCGTTTTATTAAAAATTCTTTCGAATAAAAGATACTCGGATTAATCTGAACTTCGAGGATTTAAACTTTTAAACTACGACTCTTCTCGTTTTTTCGGTTTTCTGCCAAAAATCTATAAACTATTTCGGTCCCGTGTGATGTTATTAAGGGGTTAGCTCCCCTCAGGAGGTAGAAAATGTATCGATTCTTTGGGAATTTATTTCAGAAAGTACATGCATATTTTTATGCAATGGTTTTTATATTCAAATGAGAGACACCTTAACAGATTATTACATTATGTTTTGGTATAAAAATATTTATTTATTGCACAATTACAACTGGTTTCCCGGAAGCTGTTTTTAGAAACACGTTTTGCGGTGACCAACATTATTCGGAACTGGGCTATCTGAAATCAAAAAACGAAGAAGATTTAGTTAGTACAATAGTTTATCTAGTCTTTAATCGTTCCGTTTTACAAAATATTAATCTGGGAGAAAATGGCAGATGTTTTAAGTGAAATGATCGATTTTCGTAGAAAAAAACACTGATTTCTCATCCATGAAATAAAAACTATGCATTGGAAAAACAAATGCTTCGATTAAAGACTAGATAAACTATTGTACTAACTAAATCTTCTTCGTTTTTTGATTTCAGATAGCCCAGTGCCGAATAATATTGGTCACCGCAAAACGTGTTTCTAAAAACAGCTTCCGGGGAACCAGTTGCAATTGTGCAATAAATAAATGTTTTTATACCAAAACATAATATAATAATCTGCCAAAGTGTCTCTCATTTGAATATAAAAACCATTGCATAAAAATATGCATGTACTTTCTGAAATAAATTCCCAACGAATCGATACATTTTCTACCTCATGAGGTGAGCGAACCCCTTAAAGCTCTCGTATTTGAAGCCGATTCTTTAAACATTTAGTTGTTTAATTTCAAGTTTCCGGCTGAGATAATAATTCGCGTCGTATAACGCGCTATTGGAAATCCTTTCGGTAATCAGATTTCGACTGGAATCACTCCGTTTCATCAATCCTTCGTTAGTCCCTCGTTACACGAGTCTCTGTCGCCAACGTTCCACATTTTATCATCCGCGAAGGTTCCAGCGCTGATGGAGAAGGGACAAGAATAAACGCAGAAAAAAGGGAGCAGACGATGGCCAGTGTATCGACAGCCGTGCAAATTTTCACGCATCCGCCATAAGGGGGAATTTATTTCTGGGCGTCGGGCAGACATTTCATCGGAGAGTAGTGACAAGGGCCGAAGTTATCGATTCGTAATAAATCCCTCCCGTTATACCTACACGGCCAGAGCTTTTATCCGTATAATGCCGCACAATGGCCGACCGAACCAGCCGGTCACAAAATAATGCGGCCCTCGGCAGATTTCAACGAAAATCCGCAACCTCCCTTCTCATAGAACTAGTTCGTTCTGATTCGGTAAATCGCTTTAATCTCGCTCGAATCGAAGCCCGGTTCTATTTGAGATCTTTCGGGGCCAATGGCCGAATCGCGTGCAATATTCTGACGGCGATAGGCCAACTGATTCGGGGCATTATTCATCGAGCTGCGACGCGCGGGAAAAAAAGTGCATCGGGATAGTAGCGAGCGTTCCGTACCTATATATGTATATACATTCGGCAAACAGACGATTCCATAATTGTTTTTGCAGAAGAGGGTTTAATTACCACGCTCCGTGTACAGTTGTCGTTAACAAAGCCAGTCTTGCAGGAAAGAAAGTGCGAGAAGGTGGAGGCAAGAAATACCAAGGCAATGCTACTTACCTTCAATGCAACGGAGTTACAGGTCTTTAAACGTCAACGTTGCGGAGAATTTAAACGATTTATTGGGGACGAGTCAGAGGTGGTAAAGTTATTACCAATAGAAACTGAAAACTGGGCTGAGGATACCAAAAATAACTTTTCCCTCCAACAACTGTAGGGAGTAGGGTTTATACAAAAACCGACTTTTGAAAAAAAACGGTTTTCCAGGTACGCTATTTCCAAAAAACCGGTTTTCGAATTTTCACGAAACAAATATAATTACGATAGTAAATAAATATTTGTACTCAGTTTAAAAATTCTCAGTTTCCTTAATATTATGGAGTTACAAAAATATAAGAAAATAAAATATACTCTATCTATACAAAACCAAATAAAGAAGAATATTAAAATCTACAAAAATATAACACAATAAATTAGACTGCATACAAAACCAAATGAAAAAAGA
The DNA here is from genome assembly GCA_946251845.1 of Andrena fulva. NCBI lineage: Eukaryota > Metazoa > Arthropoda > Insecta > Hymenoptera > Andrenidae > Andrena > Andrena fulva. Next base: position 48,522,977 of record OX276329.1, on the reverse strand, counting down.
AACTAAAATAACTAAAATCCGTGCAAAATATAAATCTTTTAAAAGCTGGTATTAAATTATAAATCTTTATTGCATTTAGTAATTCTTTTTCTGAAAATATGAGCGCGTTTTTAAATTTAAAAACCGGTTTTCGAATTTTACAAATTTATAAATAAAAACCGGTTTTTAAGAAGGGACATTTTTGTTTAGGACCAGATAGTAAAAAAAACTAAATAACTATTCGAGGAAACACCAAAAATTTTACGTTGAAGCGCTAAAAAAATCAACAATGTAGTGTTGCTACAAAATAAAAATACTTTCGTCGTGGGAAGATCCTTTATCTTTCAGATTAAAGTCCATTTCATCCCACCTGGAAGGCTAAGAAATACAAAATATTCAGGAATATTTAAGATTCAAGATGCACTGTCTACATATAACGCGTAATAATAATTAAATTATAAGGTAAATTTATAACAAACGAAGCCATTCCTCATCGTCGTCCCCTAACATCTAAAACTTTAAAAGGGCACACTTCATTTAAACATTCACCACCATCTTGCATACGATTATCTCGAACTAAACCCCGTACCCCACACAGCACCATAACATTGCAGCAACGTCTCTGCAATGATGCGGTGCAAGATGGCAATGTTGCAACATAACATTGCAGATACGTTGCAGGTTCAGTCCTATGTCCGCCTTCGCAATATTGCAAGTGTGTATTTTTGCAAAGTTGCGGCAACATTGCGAATATGTAGTCCTGCAACGTTCCGGCAATGATTCTGCAACGAAACGGCAAAATTGTGGCAATGATCCTGCAACTCTTCGGCAATATTGCGGTGCGTATCCAGTTAAATGAAACACGCCGTAGAATCCACTCGACGTCATGTACATATTTCGAAAAATTTTGACAAAGTCATAGTTGCTTCAGAATATTGTTGTAATGTTTCCACAAGTTTTCACTACAGTATTGCACGACGATGTGCGCGCAATATTGCAGAAATATTGTAGGACCGTTGCCACTGGAACATTGCACGGCAACGATCGTACAATATTGCAGCAATATTGTACCATCGTTGCCAACGGAACATTGCACGGCAACGAAATTGCAATATTGCTGCAATATTGTACGATCATTGCCACTCCAATAATGCACGACAATATTGCAGGAACGTTCCTACAATATTGCAATGCAACCTGCAACAACGTAACATTGCAGCAACGTCCCTGCAATACTGCTGCAACGAGGTGTGCTGTATGGGACATTTCCATGTACTTTCATCAACGTAATCCGTTATGCTAACGCAGCGGTAGAAATATTATAATTGCACATTTGATAAGAGGAGAAACGTTCTCCCTCAGGATGGCAATTATGCAATTACTGTTGTTTCGTTCTTTTGTCAACAGCATTAGGAGATACAAGTCAATGCCGACCTTTGAGAAGCCCTAGTTATGGGTAACTTTGCTTTTTAAGACCCTACAAGCTTAGCACGAACGTTAATGCGCCCTGTTTAACGCCTCCCATTACAGCCTTAATGAACACTTCCCTTCTCCTTATCTTCTACACCCCCTCTCATTGTCCGTCTCATTTTCCCCTCCGTTTGCGTCGCCCCTGGATTCTTAAACTCGCTAAGATATCGATGCTTTTCGCGTAGTCGTCGTGCCGCTCGCCATTAGCATTTTGTTTCCCTGGCAATAGATAGGCACTCGTGATTTCACGCTGCCTCCTGCAACGAGATTGTGTTGCCGCTGATATAAGTGGCTATTTCTGTCGCTGCTTCGAAACAAATGGTCTTTCACCTACTGTAATGAAATGAAATGGAAAAGTTCTGCGCCGCGAGGCAAATTTGAAATGATGTTTGAATTTTGAGACTCCATGTTTTCATTCGTTTCGTTGCGAGATACGAATTTCTTGCTGTCGACGAAATGGAGGAAAAATTGAGAACGAGATTGAAGGGAAACATCGAGCTCTGATGTAAGATGTTTTCGTGACTTTGTGTCCCGATTTGTAATTGAATTACTGTTTCACAAGACGAAAGCGTTATTCTTTGATTCATTGAGCAAGCAGTGCTTCTTCATTTTGGAATTATAAGAAGGTGGTTTTAAGTCTGAAATAGACTAACTTGGAATGAATTTAATTTTTAAAAATAATATCTGTTAACAACGTCCACTAGAACACCTGGGAAAATATTATGGCGTAATATTAAAGTAAATAAGAAGTTGTTCCCAGTCTCTTTTCCCAAGTGGATTTCCATCTTGTTCGCAAAGAAGAAGAAAGAAAGTACCAGTTCAGCAATAAATTCCAATGGAATTGTTTAAAAGGAAACCAGTTAATAATAATTCTAATTACCCCTGACATCGCAGAAAAAGATTAACTTCTTCAGAACCAGATCACCTCTCTTTTAAGCAAATACGCTTTTTCCTTAATTAACTCGTCCCTTGTAACAGCGACGGCCGGTCAAGTATGTCCACGAATTTATATTTTCAAACTCGTTAAACTTACCTGTAATTACAAAGTTACTCCCAGACGTATGATCCTTCTGGTCAGCAAAATGAGCTCTGAAAAGTTTAGCTGCTTATTCCTCAGACAACCTGCACCTGGGGTATTCCTAAAATAACGACTCAGGGAATTATTCTACTCGTTCTACCGATAAGAAGAATGTAATGTAAACATGGGTTCGTGAATATTTCCCTTCTGTGTCATAATTTTCCAAAAATTCGCCTTGTAGAAAATCAAAATCTATGTTTTGTCCCCTTATTTTGCAAACACCGTGTATATGCGGTATAGCGACAAATATTTGATACTCGCGCGTGCGAAGTTAAGTTATCCAGCTTGCCCGCAGACAGAATAGAGGGTTTCAGCAAAACGTCACTCAAGCCAAAGTTTCGGAGTGATCAGGAAAGAGCCGCTGGAAAATCTCAAGAGTATCAAGGGCCCTCGGGCAACTTGTACGATTTCGTGTCATGGATCTAGACATTCGCGGAAATCTTGGCCTCGGCGGAGCGCAGTCAGCCGCGAATTGTCATAATAAATTCATAGGCAATTCTTATGCGGCACGTCGAGGTGCTGGGGGACGTAATTTTTTCATTCGTCGTATTAAAATTTCAATGACGATCGGGGGTTCCACCTGGATCCAACGAATAAGATTAGAGTCAGATCTTCGTGATGAATTGATCCGAATCAAGGTGTTCGCGCGGTGCAATTTAAACAGAAAAATTGAAGCTTCCTATTCTCTCCTTTAAGGTATCATAAAGTGACATGAGATAAAATGTTTGCCACTCTTTTTCAAGTTCAAATCAGAATCTTAGGCTAAGTAGGCTAATTAGTCCCAGTTTCAAGTAAAATTAGACGAGTAATACTCTGCTGTAAAAATCACCCCCTTCTGATTCAGTGTTCAGTCAAATATTAAATTATAATCTGATAAATTTCAAGATTTTAGATGAAGCACTCAAACGATTCTCGTGAAAAGATCCTCTGGATCAGTTCTTCTGATTTCTATGAGCACTCACGATCATTCCAAGAGATCATTCAATTCAATCAGTTACTCTATTATTGATGAACCACAGGCCTTTTCTAATTAAATGCTATGTATTAAATACGTAGACTTCCCCAAGGAAATAAATGTGTTCATTCTAATTTGAAACACTCGATAAAACCTCAGAGGGAATGTAAAAAAAATTGACGTACTCCCTGCTTTCCTTACAGCTCGACGAGTCGAGCGCGACTGACGGGGAGCGGCCAGATTGCGGGCCATTTAATGCATCCACGCTCGAAGCGCAAGAGATTCGCACAGATTAGGAACACTTGCATTATCCTCGAAATATAATAAAAATAATACACCATTTTACTATAGCAAATTCGAATTCGCATTAGCAAAAATCATTTCCTCAAGTCAAACATTAAATAATGTATTTCGTTCAAGCAGCCAAACAATCCTCATCAAGAGCTCCTCCGAGTTCAATTGCTCTGCTCTTCAGGCGAATCAATCACTCTTCCCTGAGTCACCACACATTTATCACGGCTCGCGGGACTATCACCGCGGAGATTTTAAGTGTTCCGAGGGACGACTGATTTCGGGGGACGACGATCCCGCCAGCCTCGACTACTCTAAACAAAATAATAGGGGATGAAACGTAGCCGGGCGGAGCGGGTAGAAGCATTTTGTATGTAGCGGATGAGAAGGCGACGAGTGCGAGCGGTTACTGGAAGCCCGAAGGTTTTCAAGTGGACGGTGTAGCTTTCCTCTGGGAATGGTGATACAATCTGAGCTTTGCTGACAGTTTTCTCGCTTGAACCCCCGCGAAGGATCTCCAGTGTCTTACGCCTCCGCGCTCGCACCTTCGCCCCCATCGACGCCGCCTTCCTCGCCCGCTGTTCGTCAGCGATGGCCTCAAGATGCATCGAGTCACCTCGAGCGGGGAACGAAAACTCCAAATTGCCTCGGATGAATCCGGATTGAAAGTTCCCCGAAACACCAGGCGTCTAAGTAGCCCCGCCTCAATGGAATCCGTGGCGATGCTTAAGATCTTATGGGTCCTACAAGACAGATTGATTCTAATTTTATAAACTGCTTCGTTATTTTGCATCTGTCAACTGGCAGTCTGTCAACACACTTGCAAATAGCCAAGCTTCCCGTTTCTGAAACGGTAAAGCAAGCTGTTGCGTTAAGTGTGTTGTTAAGTGGCCTTGAATCGCCAGTTGACTGTGTTCTGACTTAGCAGGGCCGTTGTAACGTCCCGAGTCTTCTCAATAACGGTAAAAGCCCACTTGGCCGCCCGAACGGGCGAATTAAAAAAACGGCCCAATGTTCCTAGACCTACGAGCCCTTCAGGACCCTCGAGCCTTCCAGGAATTTCAAGGTTTTCAAAGCAGTCGAGGTTCGAACACTTTCAAGACCCTTACAGTTGCACGGAAGCTTGCAACGAAGAGAATTGAATGCCCATCGCTACTCCCGGTAATGCTCCGCCGCCGAATTGCTATCCGTCCTCTTCTTCGCTTTCTTTCCTCCTCTTTCGCTCGCTTTTCTTGCCGTTCTTTTTGTTTCCTTCGGCAACAGCGATTCCATAGTGGTACCTCTCGCCGCGCGAGAATCCCCCCTGACACGCAGAATGGATGACTCGAGAATTTTCTTGGACTCCCCCTCGCCTCCCCCCCCCCCCCCCAGTTTCGTCGCTCGTATCTCCCTCCCCCGCGGCCTTTTTTCGCCACGAAACTTCCAGACCGTTCAAACCCTTTCAAAATTGATGCGTTTCTTCGGGCGTTTTGCTCTTTGTTAATAGGATCCGGGGCTTTTAACTAAAGCCGCGGGCTGATAGAATTCGGCCCCACCGCCCGTCCACGTTTCATCGGCAGGGATGTTAATGATAGATGAGAAACCGATATCGGGCCGCCTCATCAACAGTACAATTATCCCGCTCGACTAAAGGGAGCAATTAAAGCCTGTAGAGTTGCTGAAAAATGGTAGTATTTAAATGTAGCGGAATTCTAGGAAACTGGAGATATTTAAATCTAGCGAAATTTCTGGAAATTCGAGGTGTTTAAATCGAGTAGAATTTGTGGGAGTTTGAGGTACTTAAATGCAGTAGAATTTGTGGAAGCAGGGGGTATTTAAATCCAGCAAGATTCTAGGAAACTGGAGGTATTTAAATGCAGAAGGATTTTTGGAAAATGGTGGTATATTAATTCAGTATGATTTCTGAAAAATTGTGGTATTTTAATTCGGTGAAATTTCTGGGAAACTGTGGTATCTTAATTCAATAGAATTTCTGGAAAAAAGTGATATTTTAATTGAGTAGAATTTCAGGAAAGTGGTGGTGTTTTAATTGAGTAGAATTTGTAGGAAAATGTTGTATTTTAATTGAGTAGAATTTGCGGGACAGGTGGTATTTTAATTGAGTAGAATTTAAGGAAAGTGGTGGCATTTTAATTCATTAGAATTTCTGGGAAACGGTGTTATTTTAATTCACTAGAACTTCTGGAAAGTGGTGGTATTATAATTCAATAGTACTTCTGGAAAGGGTGGTATTTTAATTGAGTAGAATTTGTGGAAACAGGTGGTATTTTAATTGGGTAGAATTTCATGAAAGCGGTGGTATTTTAATTGAGTAGAATTTTTAGGAAAATGTTGTATGTTAATTGAGTAGCATTTGTGGGAAATGTGGTATTTTAATTGAGTAGAATTTCAGGAAAACGATGGTACTTTAATCCCATAGAATTTTTAGAAGGTGGTGATATCATAATTCAATAGTACTTCTGGAAAAATGTGGAATTTTAATTGAGTAGAATTTGTGGGAAAGCTGTTGTTTTAATTGAGTAGAATTTCAGGAAAGTGGTGGTATTTGAATTCAGCAGAATTTCTGGAAAACGGTAGTATTTTAATTGAGTAGAATTTTTAGGAAAAGGTTGTATGTTAATTGAGTAGAATTTGTGGGAAATGTGGTATTTTAATTGAGTAGAATTTAAGGAAAACGATGGTTCTTTAGTCCCATAGAATTTTTAGAAGGTGGTGATATCATAATTCAATAGTACTTCTGGAAAAGGGTGGTATTTTAATTGAGTAGAATTTCTGGAAAAGCTGGTGTTTTAATTGAGTAGAATTTCAGGAAAACGATGGTACTTTAATCCCATAGAATTTTTAGAAGGTGGTGATATCATAATTCAATAGTACTTCTGGAAAAATGTGGAATTTTAATTGAGTAGAATTTGTGGGAAAGCTGTTGTTTTAATTGAGTAGAATTTCAGGAAAGTGGTGGTATTTGAATTCAGCAGAATTTCTGGAAAACGGTAGTATTTTAATTGAGTAGAATTTTTAGGAAAAGGTTGTATGTTAATTGAGTAGAATTTGTGGGAAATGTGGTATTTTAATTGAGTAGAATTTAAGGAAAACGATGGTTCTTTAGTCCCATAGAATTTTCAGAAGGTGGTGATATCATAATTCAATAGTACTTCTGGAAAAGGGTGGTATTTTAATTGAGTAGAATTTCTGGAAAAATGGGGTATTTTAAATCAGTAGAATTTCAGGAAAATATTCATATTTCCATCTACATAATAGAATTTAAAAGAACTCTAACTTCCCCTAGCAAACCTTCGTCTCCTAAGCATAGTCACGAAAAAAAATCACCATCACGTAATATCCTCTGTGACATCATGCAACTTGTATCGAACTCTCCCAGAGTCCGAATATCCTCAAGATATTTAAATAACGCACATAATTCAATCCCGGACATATTTAATCTATATCGTAATAGAAACTGCTTATCAGCTTCTTCCACATATCACCAAGTGCCATTTACCATACCCACAGACTGATAAGTCCATTATGATCTGCGCGTTCAAATTGATTACCTATCCAGGAAATAGCATCTTCCCCTCCGCCATGACAAATAAAAGACGTACCTATGCGATTTGTGACTTTTGACATGGCCACGCGTTGTAGACTGGATATTCCTGAATTTTTACGGACAGTCCCTTTTGCTTGACTACATGCGACGCGACGGCAGCTGAGCTGATGTTTCTCGTTAACGCTGGCAGCTAATAAACATTTATAAATCCACGTGGGGAAGGAGCTCGCGCGAATGATGGGCTCCGCGGTGGCGCTTCTATGAAAAAGAACGGATCTCTGGCCACTGTCTGGCGGGAATGAAATTCATTCATTTCCGTTATCGAACTAACCCGATACGGGGTGAAATCAAATGGCTGCAGTGATACGTGAAGTTCCTTCGTGCCAAGAACGAACATGCCGGAAATAATACTGATTACATGTGTACTGTAAAAAATACTAGCCGATGTGGCAATCGTGTTCGAGAAGCGTTCGACTGGAAGATGTTTATGCATGTGGACATTTCGCTACCTAGAGATTCGAAGTCTTCGTAACACAAAATTACATGTATTTTTACGGAGTGTCGAGCTTGCGACGAACTTTCGAAATTGTAGAGATTTGAAAGGAAACTAATGTTAAATAATAATGGGAAAAAATTGTTAATATACTCCTCCTCTGTCAGGCCGCGAAGTTTTCAAATGACCTCATATATCAGACTCAGAAAAAAATCACACAAAGCCCGGTATAATCTACGTACACACCTGCAACCCCTTGACGAAGCTCACGCTCCCCATCAACGTCCCATAAACACGACACTAATTTTCCCATAGGACAAAAAATATACTCCTGTCTTAAGCTTCATATCACGTTAAAAACAAGCGAAAAAGGAACGGGAGGAAAAAGTAACACGATATATTTACCAGAAATAATTCTACCGACCAAAGAATTAAGGGGTTACATACGTTTAGATGCGGCAAAGTTTGGGAATATTCTTCAGGGGTTTTATTAAAAAAATAATGAAACAAAATTAAAATTTACTTACAATAATTTTTGTAACAAATTATTTATGATTTTTTAGGTTCTTTCGACCGCTGCAGAAAAAATGGTCAGCATATCTCCTTTGAACAACGATGGCTCTGAAAAATGAAATGATATTCTTGTAAAATAAGGTCGACAAATTTTTTAACTCCAAAAAAATAATGGCAACATTATTTTACAAGAATATCATTTTATTTTCCAGATCCATCGATGCTTAAAGAATCATAAATAATTTGATACAAAAATTATTGTAAATAAATTTTTGCGTGCACTTTTAATCTTGTGTAATAACTATTTTGATCTATTTTCTTTTTAACAAAACCCCTAAAAATGATTCCTAACACCATTCTTTCCCGCCGCGGCTAAACGTGTGTAACGCCTCAAGCATCTTCCTGGAACTTGCTGATGTACCAGAGACGGCATCCTGCGCGATCGCGCGTGAAAGGAGGTTCATTTAACTTAGCACGGATGTAATAATATTTGCGTGAAATTTATTGCACGATCGTCATGGCTTTATCGAGCTTCTATGTTTCCGTTCCGCGCTCACGCGGCCGTCTGAAAGCAATATGACAGTGTAAGATTACGGGGACTCCCGGTTGAAGCATTGCCAATTTCAAACGATACAAATGGCAGCTCCGCCGATACGCGGAACGTCCGTGCAACACAGCGTCCTGGATTTCGTAAATGTCTCACGGTGTTCCGTCGAATAAAGAGGATACGTCGGGCGTCGCGCGTCGTTTTACGACGACGAGTCTACGTACGTTGAATAAATATGTATGCCCGGGGTAATGCAATATAAGATGAAAGGAAGAGAAAGAAGCGGCTTACCCGTACCTGCTGTTTCTTAAAAAGACGCGACTGCCGAGTTTACGACGCTCTGCAAGTCGAATAATGCCGTTTGCGGGTAATCAAACTGCAGAAGCCGCTGGTGCGCCGGCGGTATTCCTTCCCTCAGAAATGTCGGGGGCCTGTTATAATAAAAAAATAAAAATTGTTAGACTAGCTGCATGGAGAAGCTGTTAGACTACTTTGATGGGAGAATGTCTGGCCTGAGAGACTTGACTAAAGCTGAGGGCTGTAATAAAAAGAAGTATAGGATACTGGAACTTGTAGAAGCTGTTGGACTACTTTGGTGCCACACTTTCTCTTCCTAGGCCTGAGGAACTCGTCCAAATCTGAGGGCTAAAAGGTTTGTTGTGTGGAAATCTGAGACTGCGTGGGTGGTATAAATTCGTTTCCTTTCACTGATAAAAATGGCTAAATACTTTGTTGCGCGTTATTTTGCAAGAATCTGGAACCACTGTAATGGCGGTGTACACATGTTTCTTGGTTGCGTCTAGGATGAGCCACCTAAGAGTAGCTGAGGAAATTTTGTTCATTGTTGTGTGTAAGTTTTGAATTATATTGGTGGCGCAAAGTTGTTCTTGAATTAGAGGGTACTTAACCCTGAACCTGCACTTGCTATGATCTCACTTACATATCTGTTATGCAATATCGTGGAAAGGTGTTGAGCCACTTTAGTATCCTTAAATTATTCTATCTGAGAGAATTAAAGAAAGTGCAGTTGAAGCTACTGTGATTCTTTAAAGATTCAGTATCAGTCTTCAATAAAGTGTCACTTTTTAACTGTGATTCTTTAAAGATTCAGTATCAGCCTTCAATAAAGTGTCACTTTTTAACTGTGATTCTTTAACGATTCAGTATCAACTTTCAATAAAGTGTCACTTTTCATTAAACAGATCCCAGATTTCACAGGAATTAAGGATGAATTTTAGTGACAATCTTAGCCAAAAGTTGATAAAAAAAAAGAGTGTATTTTTCCCACGAATACAATATTGACATTTCATCTGGTTTATATATATTACAAGAAAATGTTCTACTTTGTGGGAAAAGATGAATATGAAAATTATCACAGAAACTGCCACGAATATTCAATAAAACGAAATAATGTGTTTCAAATATTCCCGCAGCTACGGCTGATTGCGGCGTTGCTGCACTTTTATAGTCACTCAACTGAGAATCGAAGGAAAACCAAGTTTTCGTGTCATTTTCTTTCATTTAAAAAGAAACCATCGAATCAATTTTCCGGAATTTTTGTTTGATCTTTCTGTGCACAATTTTGCAGGTATATTTCCCAATATTGCATTTTCCCATAAGAATACCTACATGTCAATTTGAAAGTTAAATAATTTAAAAACTACCGAATCAATTATTCTAAAATTTTGCAGGGGGGTTTACTATTGTATAAAGCTTCATTCCTCCAATTTTCAAAGATTTTCGCTTATTTTTAATGTTACTGAAGTTCAGCCTTAAATACTAAATTGTTAATAAAAATAATAATTGCACATTAAAACCGATATCAAAATTCTATTAAACAGATCTGTAACCACGCCAAATATATATACATATATATATATATATATATATATATATATATATATATATATATATTCCTTATCAAGCTGTTTAATCAATCGAGAGCGATTGATTACAAATAATGAAATTAAGGAGCGCAGCCGTAATTCGTTAATTTCAGGGCCGCATAATTCGCGGTGCAATAAATCCTGGAACATCAACGATGATTAAACAATACATGGCTGCGCGTGTAAGCGGGAGCTTAGATAAGCTTTAGCTTAAGCTCACGCGCCAGTGTTCGTGCACTAGAGATTTGTGTTTTACTGCCGCGGTAGCCGTACATTCTCCTTGATAGTGATTTGCATTGCATTATGTGTACACATATCACCGCGACAGAATCCGTCCGCGCGAATGAAAAACGGGCATAATTTATCGCAGAACAACGGACAATCAACATTCACCCCGGTTCCGTTAAATGAGAAAAACGAATTATCTCCCGAGAGCACTGAAATCTACGCTGCACTTTTAATTGCTCAAATATTTGAGCAACCTTTCTCGATAATTCCACAATTTATTCATCCTGCGTACCCGGACGAATTAAACCGGACAATAATCTCACAATGCTATCGCAGGCTGTCCTTTTATTTACCCATTCATTGCCCCCGCACCGGAGCTCGAGCACGTCGCGTTCCTTCGAGCTCCTTTCCAGGCGCGTCCCCTAGCGAAGCCCCGGGACCTCGCACCGATATCAATCAGGCGTCGCCTAAACAAGAGATGGCGCACTCGTCGCTGCTCGTTTCCGCGTCAGGCGCGGCTGCTCGCCGCTCGAGGAGCCACATGGCTGGACAGGTTAATTTGGCAAATAATCCCGGGCATCGCGTGCGCGCGATCTAATGTTTAATTCAGCCGTTGATCTTCACTTTATGAGAACGAATCGGGCTGATCCCGGCGCATCGGGCCCGCTGGATGCTCGGCAAACTTTCCGCGAAGTTGAGCCGCCTTTTCCCCGACGCCAGTTATCCACGTGGTATTAACACGGATCGTAAAGTCGAACGTGCCCAACGGCGATATAAACGCGATACGTATCCCGCAGAAAACTACGACTCGGGCTGGTCGGCTGGGTAGGGTGGAGAACGGCGGGATGGGCGGCGGGGTAGGAGACGGAGGAAAGGAAAGGACGGAGGCGGGACAAAAAGGTTGGTAAGGCCGGGGACGATGGAATCACAATGCGGTGCATCCGTTCGAAAACTTAATAAACCGATTTAATTAAAGCGGGAGCAATTCGCGAGCAGCAGAGGCGAACAATTAGTGCCAGGAGCAGAGGAAGAGGCGAGACTGCTTGGACCGAGCCCTTCCGTAAATACCCCGTTATATTGATTCCCAATTCCTTATCCCGATGCCTATAATCCCCCGTGGCTACTACGCACGCGGATCACGCGTAATACCTTCGGCCAATCTGGGCTGCGGACGTCGCGCCGGCTGGGAATGAATGCGCGGCGACAAAGAGTCACCCAAACATGAGGCCTCTCCTAGCCTCCTTTTGGTCCCGCGATTTTGGAACTGAATTTTGTGCCAAATGATACCTTATGATGAGACGCCGATCACACGAAATTTTCAAGTTGAGGTGGCAATTAGGGGAGAGTTGCCAATATCGTACCGGTCACCTAAATCGTACCGCATCAATTTCTCAAAAATTAATGAATACAAACGACGTCTGATGATAGAAATATCAAGTAAATGCGAAATAAGAAATAGAAACAGAACCTTTCGAGCTTACACCCTATTTTGTGCGTGCTACAAGCATTTAAAAAAATCAGGTATGATTGATGTAACTTTTTACCAGTTTATTTTAGCTGATAATAATCAAACAATGCAATTTTCTCCAGTATTGATGTATTTCTCTAAAAGCGGGTTTAATGTAGAATATTTTACATTCATTTTAAGTACATATTACATTCATTATAAAGTTTAAATTTATATTTATAAATAAATTGATCATGTTTCCTAAATCGTACCACTACAATCGTACCAGTAGGATTTGACAACTCGTGTGTTATATAGGTTATGTACATATATCATATACATCAGCACTGCACAAGGAGCTGTTTTCGGCGCCTAGCGGCGAGCAACCCACCTATCTCGTTGCTAAGGTTAGAATCGGTGAGGAGAACTGCAGTAGTGTACGTGCATTTGGTATGACTTGAACCCAGCCATATTTACTGATGCTACGAGCCTACGTTCACGCACATACACTACTGCAGTTCTCCTCACCGATTCTAACCTTAGCAACGAGATAGGTGGGTTGCTAGCCGCTAGGCGCCGAAAACAGCTCCTTGTGCAGCGCTGATATACATAGTTTATTGCGGCCTGTGTGTGATTCATATACATATGTATATGTAACTATATAATAATCATTACTGCATATTGAATAGTTTCTTCTCTATTTGTTATTGACACTATTTTTAGTGCAGGTACGATTTAGGAGACCGGTTGCCTAAATCGTACCTTTTACAGTATGTGACAAAAAGATTAATAACAAATTAATTTGTTCTGAACAAAAGGTTAACCGTATAATAGTAGGTGCCTAAAAGACCAAGCTCCAATATCCAATAGTCATTTCCGTTCAAATTAGTACCAAATATGAAATATAACTTAGAATGTCTTAAGTGGTACGATATAAGGCAACCATCCCCTACGTTCTGAGATATGGTAGGTTAAAGAAGTGAAAATTCGTTAACGCGTCAGCCCATACGCTGCGATGCACGGACTTCTATGTCAGTCCGATAATTTCAACAATTATTTGAAGTGGTTTTGCCGACTGCTAACAACGAATTTGAACATAGATCTTCAAAGCGACCCATTGATCGTGCAGCGATTAATTACTAGTATCTGCGATGTGTAGCTATGCAAGAGTTACGAGATACCTAGGCTCGCTTCTTCTGCTGTTTAATAACCGCAGGATATAGGTGCCTTCCAGGAGGAATTACAGCAACGCGAGCATTTGATAAAAGTCGAAGATTTATGCCGGCAGCCGCGATAATCCCTTGGAAAAAAGGTGGGTGGAAAACTGGAGTGTTCATTTAACCCGTGGCCTGCAGAATCTTATTGTAGTTTTATGGTGAAACGTTCGTTCGATATCGTGGCTGGCTTCGCAGAGGCGCGCGAATTTTATCAAATTCCAGTCAGCAACCGTCTCCAAATCGAGAGTTATAAATCCCTTCGGATTTAGAAAAGACACGTCTTTGGAGTATTGTGTTAAAATGTTATCATTTCTCTCTAGAAAAAATAACCAAATCTAAGAAGATTACATTCCGTCGGTCAATATACTAATATATTATTGGAAAAATATTTAGACTAATTATATTTTGAATATTTCTCCTTCTAGAGAGCCGCGCGTGGCGCAGCCCAATGCATTCCATATTAGAGCATACCGACGACGCCTCTACCGATTTGCGACCGATCTGCGCAGTTCCCACGAATCTGACACGTGCGATTGGTCGTAGCACTTTCGCTGCCGGTTTACTACCAATCAACAGTGTATCCCTCCGCGAAACCAGTATGCTCTAATGTGGAACGCAGTGTAGGTAGATCGATTTTTTTTGTAAGGTGCTCCGTGTTATTGTAATCGGTAACGTAACCGATCGCGAGCAGTCGTGGCTTCAACACTGTATATAACCGTCGCGATATTTCTAACCGTTCTTTTATATTTCATATTATATTAACTACAAATTCCATAACTGAAAAATTCAATAACTGAAAAAAGTGTAATTCATTCAGACGGCCAGGACAGTGATCGATTGGACAAAAGATTTCCAACTTATATATTTGAAACAGTTCGTAGTTGTAGTTCGTCGAAATACAGTACTGGAACTATTTAGGGTAAACTCCACTAATCATTGGCACTCCTGATTAACAAGTCAAATATTAAGAAGTACAAGCTTAGAAAGTACTTTTTTTACAATTTCTTATCTTTCTTTCACTACAACACTGTAAAGCCCAGTAGTTGAACTACACATTTTACATCTGGCAACACCGCAAAGTGGGACAAAGTGCTGAGTTTTAGGCGTTTTCTTAAAATTTTAATAAGGGGTAGGTAAGTATATTTTGCCGCTTTATAACTAAGTAATGGATTGAAATACAGATCTACTTAGTGTTGCAGGTATTTAATAGTGAATGTCTGTTTAAACACTTTAAACTTCGTTTTTAACTACATATATTCTTCTATATAACCTCAAATTTTAGGGTGCCAATGATTGTACTTTTATGCCTATTTTTGTTTTTCATTGAATATTTTTAAAATAAAAGACTTAATAGGTACTCAAGATGCTTCATTTTAATGAGAAATCCATAATCATTGATAATAACTCAAAAATTAAGACCATATAAAAACTTCACAAGAAAATATAGACATTCCAATTGGGATTTCCGCTTAGGGTGCCAATCATTGTACAGTTTACCCTGTTGAACCTCTCTTATCATTAGTAGTAAGAAAATATTAATATTGCAAAATTTATTTATTGCAAAAATGTGTAGCTCACTATTTTGGCCAGAATGAGTTGGATACGAACCATTTTATCAATCACATTGTAATGATAATTGTGCTCACCACGTGAATTTGAGAGTGATGCAATAAATATTTCCAGTACCTATTGTGTGTGCAAGTAATAAATATTATTGAAAAACTGTGCTAAACTGGCTGAAAAGGTATACGAATAATAATTTAAAACGTGAAAGCAATAATACAGTTGGCACACTATACCAGGATCACAGTGGAACTGAACATTGCAACATTTTGGTATTTTAACGAATAAAACGCCCAGAATGGAATGGCGGGCGCGCCAATTTGCGTGATATAATTATGAAGGGACCCTGCACAATATGCTCGATGTAAAAATGGATAATATCTGCAGGACAAATGCTTCCGTGAATGCGCGCCACATTGATTCTTAATCCCTTGAAACGATAATAGTAATCCGGCGTATTACGCGGGTGGCCGGCGCGCTGGACCTACACTTTCCTAATCATATTGCGCGTTTTGCCATAATGGCCATGTAAAGCGGGACTAAAATTCTATCCCTGCCTATTCACTGCGTCGATGGAACAAAGATTAACCGATTTCATTGTCCGACCATTGCAATCGCAATAGCAGGGAATTCAATCCGGGACAAAGTTGGAAATCAATCGAGTAACAGATTGTACTAATCCCAGGACCAGGAAATACTGCGAATTTCCTACAGCTTTTAATCATTCATAATCTTTCCGCCGCTGTTCACTATGGTAAATAAAGTTTAATCCTGTATAGATATTATCAAATTAGTCTACCAATTTTTATCTGAATTTTTATCTGAGTATAGAAATGAAAGAAACTGGAAGATCAGCGAGAATCTGTCCATGTATCCATTTAAGCTCATAAGCTGCCCATTTTTATTGAAAATATGCACACGTATCTCCACGTCCCTGCATAATTTCTACATCACATTTGTACAGAATATCCCTCCTAATTTTGCCGTCTGAAATATTTCCTCCAGTTGCGGAAATTCAAACAAATGTTCCCTGCGGAATGCTTTACGGGGTTTGCCGGAGGCTTGGCATGATGAAAGCATTTTCAGATAGAAAAGTTACGGAAATATCGAGACCCCTTCCATTTTTTTTTCGGCCTTTAAATGGTATGAAAATATTTTCATTCGTCCTGTGCGGATGAACATTTCCCCGTGTACCTGTTGCAGAAGCATTTTTTAGGTAGTTAAAAGTGGGACAGACGTTTCAGTTAATAGAGCTAACTAAAACAGTTCGAGAACTGTAAAAATATTCCGCGTATTCCATTTGTAAAAAATGGTACTCGCGGGTGAAATTTAATTTCTTTTTAATTCGATGCCTGAAATGATAGGAAAAAATAATTAGTTTCTGACCCTGCCCACTAGATAATAAATTGTAAAATAATATAAAATTACATATCGTGTAGATGAAGATAGTTAAAGAAAATCAATATTGCATTTACTTTTTTGATTGACGTCCAATTTACTCCACTTGAAAAGATGTGTGAGAAGCATTTCACCCAAATATTTGCAATTAATTGCACACGCTCGCGAGCACGGAATTTAATATCCAATGCCATCGAAAAGTTTGCAGCGAACGATATAAATAATAATCGACAAGTACAAAATCAAAGTATTACATTAAATACACCATTACTTCTCAATTTTATTCCACAATTTTTCCTAGTTACTGCCTAAATATTATTCAGAACAGTACACAATTTATTATTATTAGGAATGGTATGGTGGGAGCATAACCCGCACGAAACTCAGCGGCCAATATATCTGATACCGACCTTAGATAAGGTCTATATCATGTCGCTTCCCAAAGTTGATGTCATAAATAAATACCAGTCAAATGCGAAAAAATACTGCTGGCTGGAAGAGGAAACCGCGCCATGAGTATATTAGGTGCATACGGATCCTCAGGAGGATCTATAGAAAAACTAATCTCGTATTCTTTAGGCTAGATATGTAGCATACCTGTTCTATTGTCTTTATTTCTCTTTTTGTAAATATGTATACAGATTAGATATAAGGCGTATTCGTATTGTTGGATGAATGTATGTGTCTTGTAAATTTCCATATGTATGAGACAACAAATATCGTCCGGTTTTATTAGGGAGGCTTCATTTTTTTTCCGGATATAGGACAACTAAAATGTTACCCACCTCAGTGGAGGAAAAAGCAACCAAGAAGAAACTATTGTATATATAATTTTATTAAACAAACAGTACAAAGTTGTAGATTATTCACTACACGCAGGGATGCCAGGGATTCTTTGTGGTCCAACACCTACAGGAGTGGTGGTAATGTGTGCGTGAACTGACGCTAGCGCCAAGGCAGCCAAGTGGCCCCAGCGCGAACCCAACCACGGCCAACCAGTGTTCACGGGAAATTACCACCGGATTTCGGCCTCGCATCGTAGGGAGGGGGAACGCATGCGCGCGGTGACGCGGTGACGCAGTGACGCGGTGACGCGTCAAACCAATCAACGCCAAGATGGGAAACGAAACGGCGCCACCGTCAAGTGGCCTTGGCAAGCTTGGCTCGGCGGTGATTGGTTTGACGCGTCACCGCGTCATCGCGCGCATGCGTTCCCTCTCCCTACGATGCGAGGCCGAAATCCGGTGGTAATTTCCCGTGAACATTGCGGCCAACCAGTGTCGACAATCTATTTCCCGGCGACGCTGGTTGGCCGTGGTTGGCTTCGCGTTGGGGCCACTTTGCTGCCTTGGCGCTAACGTCAGTTCACGCACACATTACCACCACTCCTGTAGATGTTGCGCCACAAAGAATCCCTGGCAACCCTGACTACACGTGACGATATGATATGTATTCATTGCAATTTTGAATAAAAAGCTTCCAAAAAACCGATGAGTCCGCTAGCAGGCCCAGGACGAGACGCCACCTTCCTTTTCCCTCCTTCCGTCCTACCCACCAACCGTTCCACTACTCCCGCCAAACTGGCAAAGAACAATTCCACGTCCAGCGTATATACAGACCGCCCCCAAATCCAGGAGATGCGAAGAACCTCGGGTGCGTCACAGCAGGGACACGTGACCCCGTGAGCGAGTCGTACGAGCGGTTTCCGCCGCGGCGTGTCTGGCACGCGGCGTAATCGGTCGGTGTCGCCGCGCGCCCCAGAGATACACAACAGCCAGGTTCCGCGAGGGAGCCAACTCCCGTGCCAGAGATTAGCGTGTAAAGTGCTCGAAACTCGTATAACATTAGTGCCAGATGAGACGTGGCCCCCGCGGTGCCGCCGCCTCTTCCTCCCGTTCCCTGTGCCCGAGGCCTGTCTGGCTGCGCGTGAACTAACAGCGACGCCTATCGGGGCGCGGGTGTCGAAAGAGGACAGGTCTAAACAAACTTTCCGTTGTCTGCTACAAGAATGATAATGTGGATGGCGTTCGGCACGTTTTGGATTAGGTTTCGAGAGAGCGGCGCTACATCGCGGCGGTGAGGCGGAGGTGCGCGGTAGAGGAACGACCGAGAGGAGGAACTGCCGAGGAAACTGAAGCTTCAAATCGGTGTGTGGGTGAGGAAGGCTGGGGCGCCGTCGTCCGTGGGATGCTGGGAACGTGCGAGGCACGGGGGCGAAGGAGGGAGAGCGAAAGAGGTCGAAATCGAGAGACAAAGAGGGGGGCGAAAGGGTACGGGGAGGGACGTAGATGCACGGGGGAGGAATAGGTCGGCGGAAAGAGAGAGAGACAGAGAGTGGCGAGGAAGAGTGAGCGGGAGGGTGGCTAAGGGAGGGCGAGGAGCGAGCATGAGTTGATATTAGGTATTTAATAGACAGCTCTAGGGAGTTGCTCGGCCGAGCGAGAACTGAACCGTAATGTTAGCACGCGGCAGGAGGGATTTCTCATAAGCTGACCTCGCCGAGCCGAGAATATAGTTGAAGGGTGTCGGGTAGGATGGAGTGCAGGGCGAGGCCTCCTCTGACGGAGACTGAAGCCGATCTTGCACGGTCAAGTTGGTGGATGACGGTCGCGCTGGTAGTGGTGCCCCTGCGTTCTTGCCACGGCCTTCGTATCCGGACGCACAGGGGGCAGGGAAAAGAAGCCGGGGGGGGATAACTTGAATCTGAGTTTTCTCACGCTAAACCCCACGGATTACTTGACGCTTTAACTTAGCGACGTCCCTCGTTTCTCAGCCGTCGTCCTCCGAGTGTCACCATATTGGACACTTTCACGGGGCGCGGTGTATTGCACGGGCCTCGCCTGGGCTGTTATTAGAGGGAAATTTGATATATTGTCCTAGTCGTATTCGCCGAGGTGACACGCCGCAGCGCAGCGCGCCCAGCCGCTTGATGGAAGTAAAAATGAACGAGAAGGGTTGCTAGCCTGCAACCAGCCGGGCTGATCGAACTGACAAAATGATAGATCTTGCGTTCATAATGTCCCTCTCCCTGCTATCCAGTCTCTTATATCGACACCGTTACAAGCCCTTTCGATAAGACAGGTAATTATTTGAAGTGGTGGGTGAAAGAATGGTTGAATGAGGAACGGAAATGGAAATTTAACCATTCGATGGGGTACTATTTACTTCAGACCCACTCTGCGCAGAGTTGGAAGATTTGTATTTTTATTTTTACGCTCTTTCCTGACCACCACTGTAATTATACTTTTTAATTTGAATTTCAAAAAGCGTTAAAAAGCTGTCTTCTTTTTTTAGAAAGAGCGGAATCCCCTTTTGCGTTCATTTCGCGTTCAATTCATGCAGCTGCTCATAACACAGATCCTCATTAATTTTTCCATACGACCCATTGAATTCAATTCAAATCATTCCAAGTTATCCCACCTGTTGGAGTCCCGGCGAGAGACGTAAAATGAAAATATATTTGGGCAACGGTCTCTTGGTATAACGCGGACGAGGGCAGAGCTTAATGCCCAAAACTGACGAGACGAATTTCGTGGATATTAGATCTCACACTTGTGACTTGATTAAACCACCACGGGGTGATTCTCGTGTCTTTATGTACACGTATAACTTGCATGAAAGTTTTCAAAAAGGTGTCCAAGATGAACCAAATTCTCGATGTTTTCTAACAAAGTGAAACAAATGATCCCTTCAATGCGAAAGGAGGGCTGAAAACCGTTTATTATCATCAAGTCAACCTCGACTGTCAGACGACCAGAAAATTCCATGGAGAGTATACGAAAACTAAAATATAACCTGATAAAACGTTTGCCCTGTGGTAACAATTCCGTTCGCATTCAGAAAATAAATTCATAAACTTGAGGCTACCGTAGTTAGAACTTCGCAGGCCGAATAAAGAATTCTTCGGAAATAAATAGGAAGACCTATAAAACACTCCACGAAATACATTAAATCCCAGAGTGAGTGCTCAAAGTTGTGAAATAATTTACCGAGTCTCCACAATTTATTAAGTATACTAAGGTAGATGACCCCATTACCGACCACGTCCCCATTAGTGACCAATTATTCATTTATTACTGTTTATTGCAACATACAAAGCGAAATATCAACCAGAAAGTTCAGAAATTATAATTAGAAGTGTTTCAGTTATTGTTTCATACGTTATTTATGTAGCCGTACATTCATCTTTAAGTAAATCCACATGTAAATTAGGACTTGGTCATTGACATGAAAGTTGACAGATTCTAATAACGTGAGGTTATACTACAGATATCATTAAAGTCGCAAATTTTACAATAAAAATACATGGATCCGTGCAGTAACTTACTCAAATTAACTAGATATATATAGAGAATTATAAAATAAAAAGAAAATATTCATTTTCTTTCATTATTGTAGCAGAAAATCGTGGTCGGAAATAGGTACCGTCAAAGACCGGTCTGTACCAGTTTTCGGACATTTTACAAGTGGTGTTGTTAGACCTAACTAAAGTACTCAAGTAATTTTTTAATTATTAAATTTTGAGTACATTTGATTTGTACTCACAATTGAGTACAAAAAGTACTAATATAAATATATTTTCTTTAGAAAATAATGGTGAAAACAAAGAAAAAGGAGCAGAAGCGCGCGAAATACACGGAAACCGAGTTAATTGAAGCAATATGTAAAATAAAATCTGGAGTACCCCTATGTAAGGTCAGCCGTGAATTTGGTATTCCTAAAACCACATTGTTATATAAGAAAAGGGAGCCCATAACATCGATAATTGTTTAATTTTCATAAAATGTTAATAAAAATAGTTTGTTATACTCACGAACACAAATTTAATAAACAAAATGATGCATTTACAATGGGGGAAACTGCTGGTCAATAATGGGGACGTGAGACGGTCGATAGATGGTACAAGTTGGTCAATAAAGGGGACATCAGGTCCAATATAATTTTCACCATAATTTTTGTGTTAATAGTCAAATATCACTCTAAAACTAATTTGATTAAGAAACTAGAAACTTCAAAAAATACAATGATCCATACTTTACTCAAACATTGTCGTATATAAGTAAAAAAATTACTATTTCGAACCAGTCACACTCTTAAACGGTCGCTATAATGGGGACATTTACCTTATGTATTCAAAAATCAATCCCAACTAAAGGGGTCAATTGCTTTTCACAAATGCAGAGTCAAGCGCGCAAAAATACTCGCGCACGGTACCGCTAGATATTCCTCGAAATTCCAAGCGACGTAATTTATTAATCCCAGTGCACCGGCACCTGTGTGTTAACAATTAAAGCACCGCCAATCGAGAATGCGCGCTTGAAACATTCAAAAGGAAATTGGGAACGGGATTTGGAAGAAAAAATCGGAGCGCGGCTGTTCGCCGGATTTTCCATAAATTTTTATGGGATCCCGAGCTTCTTAAAAAATTTGTACGCCAGCGAGGAAGATCGCGCGACGCCGGGAATATTTTCCTTTTAAGATAGAGACGTACCGCTACTTTCACTACTCCGCTTTAATGAAAATTTATATTCTCCTTAGGCGGAACCGCGCGGCTAGGTGTTACTCTCTCCCGACACTTGAGATTTTTCTCGGGGACTTCAATTCTCCATGGTTCGTTTCGAGGTCCTTCCTCTCGTCCCAACCCTTTCCAGCCCAGCCCCAGCCCCCGCGGCCCCATTCCCGCCCGCCGTGCTCTGACAATATGCCAAATGCATATTCAATTTCGAAAATTCACTCTATTCCCCCGCGAAAGAAAAGTTTTATGAGCGACGCGAGCCCTCCACATAAATTTGAAAACACAGCAGCATTACGGCACGCAGATCTCATTTAAGTAGTCTCTCTTGGCGACGCGGGCAAAGCGACACGGATTTCGGAGTGCGTTGACGCTCATAGGCGCGAGAAAATTGTATTCGTAACATGAATCACGATGGACTTGATAATTTTTGTAGAGAATGATGACTGTGGAAGCGTTTTTACTCTGTTGTTTAAAGTTTACTTGTTTGGTCCTAGAAAAGTGTTTGAAACGTTGAGTAATTTAATTATTGGAGAAATTAAATTATAAATGTGTTAAATTTTGTTAAAAATAAAAAAATTAGTATGCTTGTAAGTTAATTATTGGAGAAATTGAATAATATTTGTGTTAACTTCATCGTAAAAATAAAAAAATTTGTATGATTGTAATTTAATTATTGGAGAAATTCAATTTTAAATGTGTTAAATTTTTTTATGGTATTTGTCTTATTTATCTTTCATATCGTTCTCTTATTTTCCTCATAGTTTTCCATGAAACTTCTAAATTTCAATGGTGATCTTGGATTTTTCCTGAAAAAGCAATACAATACATTTGTTAGTTCTAAAGGCACAGAGTAATTTACAGTAACAGAAGAACGCATCGACATTTCTACACACTTTTCCCAAGTTACCAAGGGTATAATTATATTCCTCCTTTAATAATACCGCACAACGTCCAACGCAGGCGAAAAGAGCAAAACAAGTATAATAATTTCAACACGTTCACTGCCGAGCATTTAAATACCTGCAGGCAAATAAAAGTTTTTCCTTTACTTACATATGGTAGCAGGAGGGTTAGGTCATAAAACTGTAAAACACGTTTCGCTACAGTTAAAACATACATTACCACTATATGATACCAAGCACCTGAGAAGACTCTAAATTCTCCAAAATCAATCTTACGGGGCCATTCTACTTTGATCGGTCGAAAAATCAAGCTATTTGTAAAGATTTTTTTCTCAGTAAATACAACATATAATGAAATAAATATTTTCGGTATTTATTAAGCTACTCTTATATTATAGAAAAAAAATTAAAAAGAGTTTTCTTAATTTTTTGGTATTTATTAAGCTACTCTTATATTATAGAAAAATAATTAAAATGAATGGTAAAAGAATGTCGAGAAATAACCGAGATATTTCTCCTGGAACACCCGAAAATACATTCTTTGGGGTGTTTTGTCAAACTTTTTTTTCAAACATTTTGTTACTTTTCAACAAAAATTGTTCATTGAGCTAGGAACTACAGCGACTCATACACATTAAGAATCTTTTGGAATTTTTGTTTCGGATAAACCTGAGCCGGGAAATCACCTACGCCATAAAGATACCTCTTTTTTTAGGTGCCATATTGACGCTGTAAAAACACAATAAAAACAAATTAAAAAATTCTTTTTAAACATTTTTTGTATAATATAAGAGTAGCTTAATAAATCACAAAAAGATTTATTTCGTTACATGTTGCATTTATTGAATAAAAATCTTTAAAAACAGCTTAATTTTTCGGCGGTTCAAAGTAAACTGACTCCTTAATAATTCAACCAGCTAATTATTATACCGACCCAGCAATTGCCAATGACAATTTCAACAAAAATTTGAGACCAGCCACTGTTCCAATTTGGTTACCATTTCATAACATCTAATCTTCATTTCACTGTCCATAAGAAGCACAGGGAATTACGAAACATTTAATACCCGAAATTCTTAACAGTGCGCAACGTGGACATCGTAGAAAGAACAAAACGGCTGAACAGCGGACGTGCGGCAGAAAGTGGGATATCAGGAATGGCCAGGAAGTGGCCGTCTCGGTTGGTTTCATAGGGGTGGCTGTCGTGCATCCTCGGCCACGTTGGCCGGCCTGCCTCGCCTACAAAAATGTCCGGAGATATCCGCTTCGCTGTTCCTCTCGGCAAATCCTATTAAATCCGTCCTGTATTCCGCGGGGACGATGGCAACGGAGCGCGACGGTAAGCGCGGTAAGTTCGGCAAAATGACGCCGTCTCGAATTCAACTAGGCGGCCCGCGGCTCGGTTAATGGAACGATTGTCTCGAAAAATATTCATTCGAATCGACGAGGGACTCTGTTGCTGCACAGCAACGGAATATAATTAGAGGGAACGGGGGGGGGAGCACGAGGACCGTCGCTTTCGTTTGTTCGCCGCGAAGAATGCGGGGGAAATATGTGCAGCACTTGTTTCCACTACTGAAATTCAGTTCACCTATAATCAAGTGGTGTGCCAATTTAGAGACGAGGCGACAATGAGAGGAATTCTTGTCGATGTGTCACATGAACCTGTAAATGAAATTTCGATTGACTTTTCAGAGCGATGTAGATGTAAGTTAATAAATTAGGTTTTGCTAGATTGGTGGTGATGCTATTCCGGATGGCGAAGTGAACGCTTAAAGTGGAGAAATGTGGAAATATGTGTAACGGATTGATTATATGCATGGCGAGTTTAAATGGTTAACGAACGGATGTCTGACGTAATGTATTTTCGACCCCACTTTGCTGGATTTAGAGTTAAGTGTTCTGACCCAACTATAAATGACCTATCCCAATAGTAATTGAGCCGGAAGAAAGGTGTACATCTACCTAAAGTGTACTCTGTTTCTTTCTTGGCGGGATTTACTGTAGGGTTAGATTCTTTCCTGGGAAAAAAGGCTCCATAAACATGGGATGCATTCGAATTTGTTACGTTACTTTTGTAGCAATTAGTTTGTTGCGGTATTCTGTTTCACCGAGGCTGGTGTAACAAATTCCAATAAAATATTCTACGAACAAATAAATTGATACTTCATGTTGGGTATTGAAATCAAATCCTATAAACGAAGGAACAAGCTTTCTGTAACATACGGTATTGGAAATATTCATTGCATCGCTCTCAAATTTACGGAGTACAGTGGGGTATCCTATAACGAACGACCTTATAACGAATGAATGCTATAACGGACAACGTTCAAGAACGAATCAGCTCGTTATAGAATAGCAATATGATTGAAAAAGAAAAAATGTTTCGTATCGAACTTACTTTGACTGAGGTAGTGAGCTACACATCTTTGTAATAAATATTTTAGTGTATATTTTTTCCTAGGACTAATAATGGGAGAAGTATAAGTGATAACCCCTGGTGGCACAAAATATTGAATACACATACATCTAATATTAAAAAGAGATTGAATCTCTTTTTGATATTTAAATATAGGTACAATATTTATTCTAGGTTAAGAAGCAAATATTTTTTTCCAAATATACAGGATTGTAATAAATATTTCCAGTACTATAAATCTAACTCACTTACGGTGGCCTACTAATTAGGCTACAATCCCTCTCACCCACCTACCTGCTTCCTCTATATAACATACCTAAAAGCCTAATAGTCTCTCGAAAAGCTTGATCTTCAGTGACAGTGCGAAAATACACAAACCCTCTATTCTCTTTACCCTGAAACTATATTTGCTCTCTTGCAGATAAAACAATATATATTTAGAATCTTTTACAAAAATCCCTTCATTAGATTCGCATCTATCAGTAAACAGGGCACAGTGTGAGTCAAGTAGATAGGGGAAGAACAGCGGGGTTAATGTTTCTAGCGTTTAAATGATAATGAAACAATGCGTTCGGGAGTAGAGAGGAATGGTCCAAGTAATTTGGCGTCGCTCTACTGTCATCGATTCCCAATACAAATTATCCTGGGCGATTGAACGAACCCCTTTTTTCGAGGGGATGTACCGAAATTGTCCCTGAGTAGCCGAGTTCCTTCCGTCCATCCCCAATGATGTCGGATGCTGCTGCATCGAAGTTGCGATCATTCATAAAACATGAGTCTCCATCAGGCAGTAGTCCATAAATTTTCGAGCAGGAACTGGTACGTCTTCATTTTCTTCGACAACCAGAAACATTCGATACCTGCCGGCAGAGCGGACGGGAGGGCCGGTGATCGATAAAAAATAATTACGACCATCCCAGCACTTGATTTCCGGCGGGCAAATAAGAGAGCAGTTTCGCTTGTCGACGTTAAGGATCATTCATCTTTTCTTCGTCAAAGGAGGCTTTAGATGAGTGCATGGTAAACGAATCTCCTCTATTCATTATATATCGCCCTTACTTTGTGAAAATTTCCAATCATGCAGCCGAGAGTGGAGCGCGGCCAGGCCTGTCGTTTTGTAATCTAGAGCATCAAGGGGAATAGGTAGGGAGCGCCATATGGAAGCTGAAGACAAAAAACAACAGAAGCTAGAATACTCGTTTAACAATTCCCTTAGACACCACTTCTACTTCCACTTCGTCAAGCCTGCAACGAATATTTTACGAAAACATGAAAATTCCTCCCAATACAATCACGAACCTTGGGAACCACACACTAACGACAGAAGAAACTTTGAAATGCAAAATGTTACTTCTTTGGAAATTAAGGCTTCTTTTATAATATTTTTGTCGCGAGGCTATTTCTAGCCTCGCATTTCTGTTTGTCTGGGTTTTGCGATAAGCGTGTTCTCGGTCGGCGCGGACCTTGAACGTGCCTTATATGGGCACCTCGGGCGGCCTCGCCAGGATTCGGCCGTCCACGGTAGAACTGGAGGGGAGCGAGCGCGAGGCGAGCGGGAGGCGAGCTCGCGAAGCATTGTTACTTTTCGTTACGTCGAAGAGTTGTATTTGACGAAGTCACCACGACACGTGGCTTAATTGTACGCAATCACATTGAAATAAATTATATTTGAACGGCTAAAAATCGCCTCTCAATCAATCACACAAATTTAATTAGCCGTGCGATCACGTATCTAGTACGCGACAATTTTGAAAGTAATATAAAGTCCAAAGGTGGTCAAACTCTTACTTTTTACAAACTGCTTACCTATTATTATCGAGGTGGCAAAATCCACAAATTGAAAAGAATGTAAAAATCTAAGTGGTCTTCTACTGTAACCTACCCCAACCCCATACCCATCCTCCTATTTCTTCATAAAAACTGTTCTCTGGAAAATATTAAGTGTTCTCAGCCCGACTAAACCCTTTATATCAATAAAACCTGAAACCTACAGTTGAAGGCAACGATTAATCTTCAGGATAAACCCTGGCAGAGAGTTCTGGTTGGTAAGAGGTCCCTCTGCCGTGTGTCATCCGAAATCAGTCGAGCTCCACGTAATCACGTGTAAAGTGCAACACGGATTAGATTGGCGCTGGTTTAAGCGTATTAACGAAATCCCGGTACGAAGATCCGGGAACGAATACGAGAGGGGCTCCTTTATGTCTAGTGTCTGGCAGCGATACCTCCCGGGCAATAATAAAACTTTCTGTGCTCGAGGACCGGGGCGCGTTCCTCCCACGTAGAGCGGCAGAAGACGTGGGAGTCAGTGTGTACGTGAGAAGGGCGACGAGGGATGGAGGAGATCAGCAGACAAAGAGAGAGAGAGGGAGTTAGAGGGGTTGTAGATGGGGGAGGTGAGTACAAGAGTCGTGCAAATACGGAAGGGAAACGGATTTCTGTGGTAGGAGTGCTTGGGGCAAGGAGATCCTTGATGTACGAGACGTTTGTTTCGCGAATCGGGCAACGACAGTTCAGCCGATAAAGGGAAGCCGAGATCGAACCACCCCCCGCCGCCAGCCTCCCGTGCACTTTGGCGCTTGTACGCGCGATACATCCGTCAGATTTTCGATAAAATCTAACAATCACCCTTTGACATTTGCCGAGAAACGGAGGAACCGGGGGGGAATGTCTGTTCGCCTCCTTTAAAGTGAAATCCTCTGCTTAATGTGTTAGAGAAACACGGATAGCAGGTTTCGTGTGTGGGGTATTATAAAATTCTGTTGACAGATCTACGGGGAGTGTTTTAAGATCGCGCGAAGAGGGCACCTTAAATTTTACTTTACTATTATTAAAATTTCTCCGACTCTGTAGTTCCTAAGTTATCAAGATTACCTTGACTGTGATTACATTGCGAATTGATTTTCCGTTCTCGCGACGTTCACTCGATCTGTGTCGAAATTATCAGCGATTCCAGCCACGTCCGTGTTGAAATCTAATATCTCTAATACTTTCAGTAATCTTGCCTCACTGGGCCGCACCCCTCACAATTCATAAACAGCCCCTAGCAGGGCGTCGCGGCGGTGAATGATTCAGGGACGATTGTAAAACGCAGGCGACGCTCCGAGGAATTATTAAGCGACATATGAAAATATCCAGCGGCAGCTGCTTACCGGTGAAATGGAAATCGCGAGGATTCCTCGAGATACGGGGCCACGCTTCGCCGCCGTTGGTAATATACAAACCGAGAAGCGGGGCGAGGAATAATAGGAGGGAAGATAAATAAGCCGCGCTGAAATAAAGCCGGGGGTCTGCTGCAATCTGACCGAAAGGTAAAGGGCCAAACGGGAAGCTGGCGTGCCCTGTGTAATAAGGTGCATCGTGCAAGCAGAATAAAAAGATCATCAATTACCACGTGGGGGTCCTGAAGGGCCGCCTATTTTACACGACCTCGCGGGGCTAGGTTGCGGAATATTATTCAGAGCATTAGGCGTGCTCTCGACCGAGAAGAATTTCCATAAAACGACTATCTGCTATCTAAGACACCGTAGCCTGGCCTCCTCTGTATTTCTATTACCTTCCGCCCTCCCACGGCCGCGAACTATCTCTGTCGTACCATCTCGCCAGAGCGCGGCTTCGCTCTTGCTCCTCCTTTTTCTGTCGCCCCCTTTTCTTTTTCTCTTCCATAAGGCGGCAGAACACCCGTGAAAAGGCTGGATACATCGTCGCCACGGTTGTTACACGCCGTTTACGATCGCCTTAAACACGTAAACGCCACCTACGCTGTCTCGCAGACCGCTTCCTTCTGAACGCGCCCTTACGTCAACCTGTATTACAAGCGACGCGCCGGGCACGCGGGAGGGCTTTTATGGACGGGTCTGTTGTTTGCAATGGTCGCATGCCGTGGTCAAATATGGTTTTAGCGCTCTGTTATTTATGCCCGGCGCTACGTAACAGGTGGCAGGGTTCGGGGGGAAGTGGATACGCGAAATGACGGGGGAGAAAATGAGTCGAAAGTGTAGATTGGGGTCTTCCTGTAGCTTTCCTTTTCAAGGGAATCGATTTGGAGGATTTGTGTTGTGTGAGGAGCAGGTTTCTAAGAGTAAGCCTCAATTTCGTGGGTTTCTTATGTTCCCAAACTAGAGTAGATGGAATTATTCGAATTTGCCACGTACAAAGAAATTATCTAAGTATCTTCTCTAGCTTGTGAGTAATCCCATAGGAACAACATGGAACGTGCTGTGATATTTTAAGAATAGCTACTAAATCGTATGTTTATAATTGAGTGATCGATAGATTTTAAAATGGACTTCCTCGAAAACGGAGTCTCGTAGGAAGAGAATTTATTCCTCAGTTGCTTTGAAAAATATTTTGAAGAATCACTTTGCTTCATTATTTAGTCATAAAAGAAATTAAACGGAATGAAATATTAACTAAAAAGCAACGAGATCAAAGCTGGATAAACAGTGCATCGTTTTAACTTCGACTTATAAATAGTAGCCGCCCAGCCCTTATGGTCCACAGTTTGCTTCATTATGGCTTCCTTAAAAGCAAAGCGGTTTAAGAAGCTTCGTCTTTAATTACCCTTCCGTAGAGTGAAAAAGCACCGGAAGGAGGGAGTCTGCGTAAATTACTAAAGAGGTTAATTAACACGTCTGTTGCCAACATACTGGAAGCAGTTGAAAAGAAGATTACGAAGAAAATGTATACTGTGCTAATCTCCCTTGCATCACCAATTTGATAGGGTGACCTGTCCAGTGAACACTTAAGTGGCATGACCAGTGAATCAACACCTAACAAAATCAACAACAACAAGACTTACCTTGAACTTAAGAACATGTATAATTCTTCTGTATAAATAAAATTCCGATAAGTCAATAAACCACAGAGTTATTCTTATTCCAATTCACTTAGGAACCTCTGGCCCAACCTGTACAATAGTTCAAGTGGGTCACCGAAATTTGAAACTTGGTCTTACTTCAACTGCGTTTGCATCAAGAACCTAGATCTCGTCGCCTATTGCACTTCTAACATACAATCCCCAATTACCGTAGAAAAATATCTCAGCAAATGATGTCGAAGAAAAGGGGAAGCTACTATCCCCCGTCAGGTTTAGACGATCGGTTCGCTGACAAAGTTCATCCGCGTCTTCCCCAAACGCGCCGTTTAACCAGAGAGCGCGGAGATTAACGTTTCATTTAGGGCATCGTCGACGGCTCCGTCAGCTTTGCAGCTTTCCACGTGGAGAATCTGTCGATAATCATTCCACCTGACCCGCCCGCGCCCGCGCGCGCTCACGCATCTCTTCTGTGACAATGTGACCCGCGCACGTCCGCGAACGGTGCGCACGATGACAGCCCGTTATCCATAAGCATGTTGCCCTAACGGACGGAGTAATTTAATTTCCCACGGTCCGTATCATCCCCCGACTAGACCGCTAATGCCGTCCGCTGACTGGTTATATTTTTAACGAGCTCGAATCTAAACCTATTACGCTGATAGCGCGCATAATCGCCGCCCCGATTTTCGGTACCTCCATTCGAATGAGGAACAGAGCACCCGCGCTGGAAACGAAACGCTCCGAAATCGGTATAAGACTCTTCCCCTTAATGTCTCTATTACACCTTCCTCTTATTCCCTCCGTCGAATGATCATCCACTATAGTATTTTAAAATCCACTTTGCACACCATCGATCCCTCCATTTGCATGGCGCCTGGGACTGTACACCGAGGTTTCGACGTCCACGGTGCCACGAGCCCCGCAATGGAGGTTATCGCATTACGTACGACTTTTATTTCCATCCTTTCCCGCGATACTTCATGAATTCTATTTTCAACCAGGGCGCGTTTAAGCGGTGCTCGAGGATTCAGCGGCCCACCCCTCATCGAACGTCGTCGATATTCGACCCGATCGTGAACATCGCGCCCGCCATCGTCCGCCAGAGCGGGGAAGAAAGGAAATGCAAATTTCGGGATCGAAGAACCTAACCGATTCGCATTTGGCAATATGTTCCGGCGCGAGGGTGGAAAACGGTGGGGCCAGTAAACGAGCAAGAATCGCGATTTACACACCGATAGATCGAGAACCTTTGGCACCAGGAAAGGTAGGTGGTGAGGAGGGCAGTGTTTCCGCAAACGAGGCGAAAAGGGATGCCCTGCGAGGCTCCCTGTTGTACTATGCAATGTTATTCCGTCCAGGGTCGAACGCAAATTTCAAATATGTATTTTAACGCGCTGATCTTCTCCAGAGGTGTAATCCATTTACCTTATGAATGCTACGGATGGATTCCTTCGCAACACCCGCGCTCACCCGTGACCGCCAACATTGAATTGTAAATATGGACATGCATAAGCTGCTTCTGGGCCGTGCGCGGAATTGCTCGCATTAATTCATTAATTAGTGGAAATTAGGGAATTGCGGGGGAAGAGAAGGCAGAAAGTATGCGCGCGACTTATTTTCATGCATGGAATGCATCTGTGATCCCTGCGTCGTTGATCGAAGGGAAGTGA
Organism: Andrena fulva; assembly: GCA_946251845.1. Classification (NCBI taxonomy): domain Eukaryota; kingdom Metazoa; phylum Arthropoda; class Insecta; order Hymenoptera; family Andrenidae; genus Andrena; species Andrena fulva. Next base: position 48,491,043 of record OX276329.1, on the reverse strand, counting down.
TCGCGCTCGGGGAAGAGCTCCTTCGAGATAATTAAAAATACCGGCAGCCCGGGGGAAGTTTTCCCTCTTTAATTACTAGATCGTCGTATAAACATGAATTTAACCGGGGGCGTTCCATACTCGAGAACCGGTTCGCGAAATAACTATAGAAACACCGGCGAGGGCCGTCAGTGTAAAATTAAATTAGCGAGCCTTCAGCGAAATGTGAAAACAGTGTTCGAGGGGGTAAAAATAACAGGTTGTGAAAGGCTTTCCCGGCGTGCACTTTACATCGCCCTGCGAACTATATACGTAGCAATATGGATCCGCCACTGGATCCTCGTATATCAGCTTTGCGATAACACGATCAAAGGATAACTTCGCGAAACATGTTGGCTCAAGAGACACTTCTCTCCTATTGCAAAGAGTGCAGCGTCAAAATTGGAAATTAGCTTTCTATTATCCTTCGCCGTTTGCTTAGCCCTCTGCTCTTAATCCTGAAGCTATAGGTACACTGGCCTCATCTTTCATCCGGCGATCTCTCTCTCTTTCCTGGATAATTGTCCACTGGATAAATCGCTCACGCTTTGCCGGTCGATGGCTTGCTGCCTTTCAAGTATCTTCCAAAAGAGTCCCAATATTATCGGTCATCTCGATACACAGCTTCCAAGCGGAAACTTTCAAGTGTACGTCAAGTGGCATTGAATACATGCATGAGGTATCAGTTTGTAGGTTATGTACGCGAAACTTGACGTGATCTCTGTTCCTTTTAACTGCTGAATAAAATGATAGAAAGGCAACAGTAATGTGTTTTAATTCAGCTTTATATTCTACAGAAAAACGAGTTCAATAGCCGTACCATATCGATTTCAAAGTGGAATCAGTTCCATTAACTGATGTGAAAGCGTCTAGCAGAAGTCACGAACCAGGGAAAGCCTGTTGTCATCCCCATTAACAAGCCTCGCTCGTGGAGGCACTAATCGATCAGCGAGAACGTTATAATTCCCACGATCGCCATTCAACGACGGCTAGGTATTTACCAGCGCGCACCTTAACGCCGGGAGCATCGTTTGTTTACGAAGCTTCTATCGCCCGACGGTGGTGCCTTTGTTATCACAGCTTCTTTCGTTCCATAACCGTCCGAAGGGATTCGTGCCGATGATGTACGAGCTGGCTTATGGAGAAAAGCCCTTTTTTCCCCTCGTTACTCGAAAGTGCTCCGCCAAGTTCCATAATAATTCTTTCCCAAATATCGTTATTGTAGCCCCGGCTCCCCGTTGGACGTCGATCTCGCCCGTACCTCGCCAGTCCGGAATGAAATGAAATATGCAAAGGAACCGGAGATAGGAATGCTTATATGAGAAATCTCCGTTTATCCATTTACTCCTTTTCCCTGTATCGCGTTGCGCCCCTTTCGCGGCTTCGTGTTAACCGAGGAACGTACGCTCTGTTGGGATTCCCGTTAAACATTCCTCGATATTTAAAATATCATTCCGTGATATTTTCGAATATTTCGTCTGAGGAGAGGGTCCTGAAAATTCGAAGCTGAGGGAAAGTTTATCAGTAATGGGACAAGTTTCGGACGCGAACAAAATTAATTTCAACTTAACTAATAGTCTGCAGTATGAGCGTATTCAAGAGCGGCGTTAGGTGATTATTGAAATCCTGGAATTTAAGTTTCGGTGGTGTTCGTGCAGCAGAGGCGGACACTTTTTTATGTGCCTTTGCGCGTATATGTATATGGGCTAATAATGATGGTTGTGAAGTTTAAAGCTACGAAGTTAAATGAATACAGTTGAAAAGTTTGCTCGTTTAATTTATGTATAGGTCCAACAGAAAGCGCTCAACGCTCGTTCGCGATCGATCGCCTTGCAAGCTCGTTTTACCCGTGGCTGACATCTAGCGGACGCGGTCTCAAACTGCTGATAGCAATTCTATTGATAAGAGGCACGCTTCGCCAGCAAATGCTATCTAGGTATGTTGCCGGTTGCGAATGTTCATTTCACCACAGACGAGGTATAGGATAGACCTATCACCTTATGGATGTTCGTGTCGCCCCCCAAACTGTGTTACCGACGCACAATTAGAGGACTGAATGTAGATTGTAGTGGCATCTGCTACAACTACAGGCGAGCATAATGACAAAGGAAGAATAACTCTGCACCCGAAGATACAGGGCCATTCTTGGTAGCCCACATGATGTGGCCTTTTCTCTGGCCGGGCTTTCTTCGGCTCTTTGGCCACTTCTTGCTTCGGGCGGTTCGCCCTTCTGAAAGTTAATGGGCCGTAGAAGCCCGTGCTTCCGACCGCGACCAGCGACAATGTGCAATGTCCCAATGGCGTCAAAAAGTCGACACAGCGAGGCTAGAAGCGAGGGCATACCCCACTCGCGCTAGTCTCGCCGTCTACTTTTCTCACAAATTTCCCGAAAGCAGGTCATCGCGCGAGGGAACATGCGATCAGGGAATTCGATGACCTGCCCCGGCCCTACCTACTTATATTTAAGTCACACATTCGTACCAGAAGGTAAGTTACCTATCCTACACAACACCTATATTTAAAAAATGGCAAAACAGTCTCTCAAACACAATCACCGTCAACCCGCTCCACGATTCCCAAGCATCGCCGCCCGGGTGCAAAGCCTACACTAGAGAGACCGTCCCGGGACGACTCCGTCACCCGAGCTTGGCCACAATCACACTCTAATAGGTACGTACCAGTTTTCACTGAAATCGGCTGGCAAAGGCAGTGACCATTGCGTAGAAGTATGATTAACATAGCAATTAATTATTTTCAATTTCAAACAATGTGCACTGTACGTATTATGTACATAAATTAATCGTTATTACTATCTCGTTTGATTGTACGAGATTGATTCAGTTTCATATTCCAAGATTATTTACTAGAATGATCATCGGTCGCAACAAGGAATATGATACATTGATATCATTATTGCAATGAATAATAATGTAATTTTATAGTGTTGTTAACATGGTCTTTGATAAAAATTCCGACGCAAATTCCACCGCCTAACCACACAAACACACACACACAGGTGGAAAATGCGACGTGCACGATACACTAACGCAATGCCAGCCGCCGACATGTAGTTATTTAATAAACAAAGTCATCGTGCCCCATTGCCTTCGCCCACCCAAGTAGCGCATGGGCACGTGGATGTGTTAAAAGGCAATGGGTACGGAAATATATCCTGAAAATCCTCAACTGGAAATTATGATTAGTCTGTATAGTGTCTAGCAAGGTAAGGTATTCTTTCATTTTATATAATTAAGCAAAATGGCTCGACTTTCAACTTGTGAATAGTTCAAAGTTTGATAAATAAGAAAGGACTCTACTTTAGATCAAGAAAAAGGACTCTACTCGACATTCAATTAATAAGAAAAAAGACTCTAAAATTAAATTATTTAAGATAATGACTCTAAATCATGAAGAATTTACTTTCAGAATTTAAAACAGGCGATTCCATCGTCAAAGTAGATTTCATAAAACCAGAAAGTATGTTATCATGCTAATTACTTTGAATCTGAAATTTTCCCACCCTCAATAATTGTCTTCTTGCATATGGAAATTAATTATTCTATTGTGTACGCAAACGAGTGACCTTTATAAGAAAGGAATTACACTTTTATGTCTGTTATCATCATTTAGACATCAAGTTACTTTTGAACACGTATCAGAAAAAAAATAAATCCAAGTACATTATAATCGTCGCAATGACGAAATGGGAGGGCATCCAATTTTTCCACTACATATTAAATAAAAATGATCGTAGCTGTGAAGTCTGAGAGTATCAGACTTCTTCGCTACGTAAAAATTAGCATTCAGCCGTATTGATATTTATACCAATACCTTCTGAGCTGCTATGCACCTTTATGTGCATTATTTAATAAATATCTACATCAATGTATTCAATGTATCAATTATAAACATTCGCGTTAAGAATCGTTTATCTTGGAAATTATGATTAGAATTTGATTATATTGAAAAGGCGCGGCGTACAAGAAGACCCTAGCCCTCGTCTAATCTAGAGACGCGGTAGCGTCTCGACGCCAAGTACAGGAAAGACACCCTGTATATGTCGACTGTCGCTACCGCTATCATTAACTCGAGAAACGGCTAATCCAACCTAACCTGAAACTTATTTCATTAATATCTCATCAAGCCTGCAATATTTTCTAAATTTAAAGGCATTTTTCTTATGTAAACCGCATATAAGCTTTCGAATAAGACCAAATTTCAATAAAATCTGTCCACGCATGACAGAGATATTATAATATCGTCTCATGAATCAGTCGGAAACGGTAAGATTTTTCTTCTGATTCTCTTTCAACCAAATTTTTGTCGACATAATACGTATACGCGTTACACGCACACCTTCGGCCAAAAGAAACTAGTGTATGTTTCGTTCGTCGACTCTCGGGATCATTCGGCAGGGATCGGCGTCCGTCATACTATTGAATTATAACCTACCAAGTGTCATCGCTTTATAACCTACCAAGTGTCAATCCATCATAACCTGCCAAGTGTCAAATAAGGTAAGTTGTCCAAATTTGAAATGTCACGAGTTTTTACACTCCATGGGAGACTGAATTATTGTCTCAATTAACAAGGTGGGTCGCCAAAATTTTTTAATAGATTTTTTATGTAGACTCGCAGACTTGGAAGTTGTCCGGAGAAGGTTCGACAGAGAAGCATCTTCTTTCGCATAAGTTTCTGGAAATTTGTACCATGCATGTACAAAATATATATTATAACAAATTGCATTGCATTTAAATTGACAGATATTTTTATTATACCAGCTAATTATTTTTAATTTAGAGTTTTTATGTAAAGCTTATAGAAATGAAGGGGACGCACAGGACTTAGATAAAAATGAAGGGGACGCACAGGCTTGGATAGAACTGAAGGGAACGCACAGGACTTGGATAAAAATGAAGGGGACGCACAGGCTTGGAGGTTGTCCGGAGAAGATTAGATAGATAGACAGAGCATCTCGTTTCGCACAAGTTTCTGGAAATTTGTCAAATAAGGTAAATCTACAAAATTTGTCAAACGACGTAGCATTAAGAATTATAAAGAAAATATATTATGGTGGACTGCTTGCAATGTAGAGCAAGTCACATTAGTGAAGAAAGTACGCTGAAAACACATCTCCCTTGATGCTTTTCAATCTCTTGTGAAAGACATTCGTAATACTTTAATATATAAAATCCACAGTAGTTGCCACGCTATTCATTAATTCATTCATTTTTTAGATTAGATTCCCATTAACATATTTCAATTCACCAATAAACCTACTAAATTAATTTCATTCCAACACCAATAAATTGTGCGTTAAAAATATTGGATCGCTTCGTTCATTTTCGCTGAATTATTACCATTAGCATTTAATTTAAATTTCCTGCAACAAGACTTTCTGCCATACACTCTCACCTCCTCCGGACACATTATGTAGAGTGTACACTTACTATAGCAAAAGACCACTCTATTTATATATATATATATATATAAGTTCTACGATAAGTTGTATATATAACTAAAATGTGGCTTTATATATTTACAGATAATCGAAGCAGAAGATGATGCAGTGTGATCTACGTCAGACTATGTACGCACAAATTTGAAGGTAGGGTTTTGCATTGCATACGCAATTATTCATTTAATGATCTAGACATATGAGCACGTATGATAATTTATAAATAATTAGTAAATGTGTCCTATTTCAGTTAACGATGCAGACGAAGAGAATAATTTCAACAGCTGAAAGAGAAAGTAACCCTGCTACACGAGCAAATGAAATAAGCACATTTTCATGTATATGTATAAAATAAAAAATCTATTTCTTTAAAATTATTATAATATTTATGTTATTATATAAATATATTAGCAGGATTATTTTTATTACTGACGGCCGCCACGGCCCTGGTAATAATATGATATTAAAAATTATTTGAAGTCATTCCCTATGCAAATAATCCTTGTAAAAAGAAGTGAGATCCCCATAAAAACTTCAAATAAGTAAAAAAATTACGCCAAGTACACGAAATCAAATAAATAAAAAAAAATTGAAGATAATTGCAGAATAAAAAAAAGATGTGAAATCAAAATGAGCTGCAAGTACCTACTTACATAAAGGTGCTTTCCCGCAGCGTGCAAAGGCGACACTGTGTAACGCAATGTAAGATTCAGTGCTTTCCAACTGCGCTTGATAATATTAAGCAGATATATTTTTATAGAAATAAATATTTCAATGTGACGTCCCACTATTTTTCGCGCGGTTCTATTCCAATAATCCATTAATAAACCTCACAATCACTTCACCAAAGTCCCTCAAACTCAACTCAACTCTTGCCCCATCTCCTCAATCACCGATCACCTTGATGTTGTACCTTAGCGGTCACCAACACAAGATGACCTATATAAAACTCCACCTCGATGATGTATCTTAGAGATCCCCATCACGAGACGATCGTTACAAAACTCCTTCGCCTATTCGCCAATGAGGCACGAATCCTTCCCTTTAAAATGAATTCAAACAAGTCCCTCATTATAAAAATCCTCTTAAATCGAGACCACGTCTCAATCCCCTCTATACGACTCACAGAGTCCAAGCCACGCTAACCCTTTTCCTATAAAATACCCAAAACCCATTCGACGAGTTGAGTATCTCCTTTCGCAGTCATAAGAACCCCAGAAATGTTACTGCGACGCAAATTTACAAACGTGATCAACACGTGATTATAATTACGACGCATTTGGCGTACGTGACATAAATACACCTATTAATAGCCATACCGTTTATAAAAAAACCCCGAAATCTACTGCGTCTTGTTTCCGAAATTCGTCAAGGTCTTTACCGCGCGTACCCCCGCAGTACTCCTGTAAGAACCTATAAATACGAAGGATCGAGAGCTCAGGAGGCTCTTTTGTCAATAGACAATCATCTTAGACAGACGTATAATTTAAACAAGTGTTAACAAATCAAATCAGTGAACCACAACGATTACTGTAATTCCTCTTATTATATAACATTATTATAGTGCATATCACCCCATACCATTTATTATCATTGTTTATCAACGCTTACTGCTTACTTATTATATTATTCTTTCATTACTGCTTATTGCATATTTATTATTCTTGTTTATCAACGCTTATTGCTTACTTATTATTCTTTCATTAATGCTTATTGCATATTTATTATTCTTGCTTATTAACGCTTACTACATACTTATTATATTACTCTTTCATTAGTGCGTAAAATATACATATATATATCGTCATTTATGTTCACAATTCATATCATAAATGTTGTGTGTGTGTACAAAATTTTACCACGCATAATAACCATAAACGAAGTAAATAAACCGCTTTGTTAAAATCTCGCTTTGAATTATTGTGTATGCCTCTCGAGTACGAAACTTCCTAGTCCAAACAGACGGCTGCAACAGCTGATCTCGCGTGGCGCTAACAGTGTTTACAAACGTACTTTTACATAGGCTGCGGGTAGCCGTATGTCTAGGCGGATTTCGCGGAAACATTACATACCACTTTTACGAGAATGCAACAGTAAATCCTGTTATCGAGCCAAATCAAAACAAGAGTGCTAACGGGTGTCCCTTCAGTACTAATTCGCTTTAAAACCTTCCCTGGTCGATTAGTGTGACGGATGATAGATTCGCGCCTGACCTTCCTTTCGAACCCACAGTGTGACGGATGATAGATTCGCGCCTGGCTTTCCCTTAAAACCTTCAGAGTGCTGGATGCCAGATTCACGCCTGATCTTCTTTTCGAACCCACAGTGTGACGGATGACAGATTCGCGCCTGGCTTTCCCTTAAAGCCTTCAGAGTGCTGGATGACAGATTCACGCCTGACCTTCCTTTCGAACCCACAGTGTGACGGATGATAGATTCGCGCCTGGCTTTCATTTGCTAGAAGATACCAATCTGAGCACACGGCACAACTGCTCACGGGACAAATTTGAAATAAAGCGGAATTGCATCGTGAGCAATTGGGAGATACCTTCGGCGTCTGATAGTAATGGACTTGATATAAAGTTTCCACATTTGTTAGATCTAGCTCAGAGCAACTCGAACAAATGTCGTCTCCTTCAAATGTTGTAGCTATTCTCCCGGAGGCACAGACCAACCACCGCATATGTGCCGTCAAAATTTGTAATCTGCGGCTGCGGTAATTTAGTGTACCACGATGTGGGTATTTAATGCACATTTTTATATATATTTATTAGGCTATTGTGGGCACCGTATGTTTGAGAATTTACTTCTTTAAACAGTTAACGGATCCCACCGCTGTCACCAAAATTATGTCACGTCCCGGGTGTGGGTTGTTGGAACGGTGACTATGGGGAAGGAAAAGATCAGGCGCGAATCTGTCATCCAGCACTCTGAAGGTTTTGAGGGAAAGCCAGGCGCGAATCTATCATCCGTCACACTGTGGGTGCGAAAGGGAGATCAGGCGTGAATCTGTCATCCAGCACTCTGAAGGTTTTAAAGGGAGAGCCAGGCGCGAATCTATCATCCGTCACACTGTGGGTTCGAAAGGAAGGTCAGGCGTGAATCTGTCATCCAGCACTCTGAAGGCTTTAAGGGGGTAGTGAACTATTTCAGCTTCAAAAAATCGATTTTTTTTTTTTACTGATTCTGAAAGTCTTATCCTTTATGAACATTTTAAACAAAATGTCATTAAGAAATTCAAATAATTGTAGAAGTTATAGCAGCGAACGTAACTGAAGGCGCGGCCTCGCAGAGCGGTATTGGCATAGGGCAGGCCTGCACAGGGAGCCTTTTTCAGCGCCTAGCGGCAGGCGACCAGCCGTACGCCGTTACTAAGGGTAGAATCGGTGAGGCGAACTGCAGTAGTGTAGGTGCGGGCTCGTAGCCGCGTAGCGTAAGTATATATGCTTGGGTTCCTTACGGGGCCCCAGTGCAGAGCAGGTCCCGTAATATAATTCGGTGGGGTCATGAAATTTCCAAAACATTTGCTACTGCCGGCATTTCGTATGACTTGACGGTTCGATTCTACTCATAATAAAACATTTATTACTAATAATACTTATCTTTTCAGCGACACATAAAATAATTAGAAGTGTTGAGCGTGACAGTGTTATTTTTCAAACTTTAAGCATATCGGGGTGTTCTGTCCTATGTCACTCCGCACGTGGCAAACACTTGGTCTGTCCGTTGGAGCCCAACGGTTTGGGACTCAATAATTTACAACCGGCATTGTGGAATAGGGACTCTTCGACCGAGTCGAGATTGCGTTTCTCCAGACGCTAATACTAACAAACAGACGACGCGGCGACACGCTGATCGCTTCGGTTTTGCCGAAGTCACATTTCCCTTTCCGTTCATTTTCATCGTCCAAGCCACGTCAGTTCAACCAATAGGCAATAGTTTTTGTATCACTTCCTGGTTTAAGACACACCCCTGCAAGGGTTTCGTGGGCTTCGTAGCGCCGGAGAGAACAGTTTTTCAGCAGATCAAAAGCAACCTTCTTACCATCAGCACCAACAGAATAGCATACAGCTTTCTGAGACATTGCAATCGCGTAGTATCAATAATAACTCAACCTTGTACTTTAATCAGTTAAATCGTTATTGGTTAAAATATATATTAATCGTTAATTGTTACGCGCTGTAGTGTCTGGTTTGATTTCATCAATAACCTTTTACGATCCAATCACCATATAATCAGCGAACTCTTGCGGTTGTAAAAAACTGCACGAGTGAGTGACATTGTGTCGTCGGAGCCTTACACCCTCCAAAGAAAAAGGCGACATTTTGGCCACAACAAGAAGGTTAATAATATAGAAATAAGTAACTCGGACACAAGGAAAACAAGTAGTTTTCAAGTAACGATATATATATCATTTATAAAAGCTAGAGCATGATATATGAATAAATATATATACATATGTACAGTACGCATCTGGTGCTTATCATTGCACATAGTAATAGTCTTATAGGTGTAATATTATATACATAATAGTATGTATATATACTGAACAATACAAGCAGTATTCATGAAGAATACGAGATGGAGTATGTAAGTCAAATCACACTGACAACATATAATTATAAATAAATTATTTATATAACAATTCATTTATTCGTTTACAACTAGATAATGGGCTGTTTTCGAGGCGTTTGTCTTATAGGCAAAAAGTCGGCCCAAAGCGAAGCGAAAATTCATTTGATCGTTTACAGCCGCCAATTTCGTATTTTTCGAAACACAATTCATTTATTCGTTTACAACTAGATAATGGGCTGTTTTCGAGGCGTTTGTCGGAAAACATTTTGCTGCCAGATGTGGAGAAGGGCCAATCAACAACGTACCGTTTTTCTCAGGTATTTCGACCTCCTTCGCTCCGAGTTAATCCGTATATTGTTCTGTCGGCTGGTGGTACCTTGTCCACTGCCGATTCGCGAGGCAATACCGTCATAAACTGCGACCCTCGCGGGACGCTCTTTCCGATCCTTCCAGCTAGACACTGTACCATACATCAGCAAAACTAATGTGCAAAGAGTATCGAGATGGAGCATGTAATGTCCGTAGTTATACAAATTACTAATTACATCCGAACGAACAGTTTGAGGCGGCGAAACTTTAAATCATTTTTGAAAGGTTTGCACTCGGACTACGGTGAAATACCATTGTACACAGAAGTACCGGTGGCTTAGCCGCGGAAATACTTTAGACAGATTCTTCCACATCCGAGATGCTATTTCCCTTTTTCTGGAAATGGAAGGATATTCCGCACCCGAATTACGTAATGCAGATTGGCTGTGTGACTTGGGATTTTTTTCAGATGTGGCAGACCACTTGAATAAATTAAATAGACAATTACAGGGGAAAGATCGAGCAATTTATGAGTATTATAATCTGATTAGTGAGTTCAAGTTAGAAATTGAAATATGGAAGGCAGAATTAGCCGAAAAAGACCTTAGCAACTTCCCAAAACTAGAATCCCATGTCACACAGGATACCGAATTTGATCGGTATCAAACTGCGTTACGTAATTTGGGTGACGAGTTTACGGAACGGTACGTGGACCTGGACAATATCGAAAAAGAATTAAATTTAATTATTTCCCCATTTACAATAGATTTCGAAACAGTATCACCGCAATTGCAGCCCGATATCAAAAATTTAAGATTAGATCCAACAATGCGGGAAAGATTTGATAATAAAATAAATATTTTACATTTTTATAAAAACATTGATTGCACCATCTATCCGTATTTATACAGTACATTTACAAAAATATTGTCAATGTTCGGGTTCACGTACTGTTGCGAAACATTATTCTCCACTATGAAAAAGGGCAAGACAGCACAGCGGAATAAGCTTACAGACTATAATTTAAAATGCTTTATGCTTTTAAGCACCAATCGTAATCTCAAACCAAGGATAGAATATTTAGCAAGGGAGAAACTTTTAAGTAATTTAAACAAATAGATCATTTTTGCAATCTTACCCCGTGACGAGGTATTAAGAAATCTAAAATGCATAAAATAAATTATAATAAAAAAAATTTTAAAGACAAGCTTCTATTAAAATGTACTAAAAAAGAAAAAAAATTTTGATGCTGGCCTAAATGAGTGCCTCAGAAGAATTCTCTCATATAACCAAAAACAGCGTGGGGCGTAAAATTTAATATTAAAGGTTATACAAAAACTAATTGCTAAACAACATAATTTTGTATTGACTTTTAATCTGGTTAGATCTCAGGGCAGAGTTTGAATTGAGAAATTAGACTGCTTGCAATAGAGTGGAAAAAACGTGCAACAAGTGTCAAAAATATTTTTTCTTTCTTAGTACATTTGAATAAAAGCTTGTCTTTAAAATTATTTTTTTATTATAATTTATTTATAATTATATGTTGTCAGTGTGATTTGACTTACATACTCCATCTCGTATTCTTCATGAATACTGCGTGTATTGTTCAGTATATATACATACTATTATGTATATAATATTACACCTATAAGACTATTACTATGTGCAATGATAAGCACCAGATGCGTACTGTACATATGTATATATATTTATTCATATATCATGCTCTAGCTTTTATAAATGATATATATCGTTATTTGAAAACTACTTGTTTTCCTTGTGTCCGAGTTATTTATTTCTATATTATTAACCTTCTAATTATTTTATGTGTCACTGAAAAGATAAGTATTATTAGTAATAAATGTTTTATTATGAGTAGAATCGAACCGTCAAGTCATACGAAATGCCGGCAGTAGCAAATGTTTTGGAAATTTCATGACCCCACCGAATTATATTACGGGACCTGCTCTGCACTGGGGCCCCGTAAGGAACCCAAGCATATATACTTACGCTACGCGGCTACGAGCCCGCACCTACACTACTGCAGTTCGCCTCACCGATTCTACCCTTAGTAACGGCGTACGGCTGGTCGCCTGCCGCTAGGCGCTGAAAAAGGCTCCCTGTGCAGGCCTGCCATAGGGGACTTAACTTTGAAGCCGTTTTTCTCGAAACACCATTTTCAGACACGGTGTACATCATAACTCTTGAACCAATGAATAGTTTCACTTGAAATTTTTACTGGACGTGTAGAATTCCTTCTTCTACAGAGTGGAATTCCCGCATCAACATTGGATGTTTATAAAACATTTTATAATTGATTAAAGACGATTTTTTTCCGTAAAAATGTCGAGGAAAAATTGATTCGTGCGTAACTTCCACAATTTTTGTTCAAATTCATCGCCAAAGTTCCACTCTGTACATTTTGGTGTATAAAGTACTCATCCCAAAGCATTTTGCTTTCAAATGATTGGCTCACCTGAATCGATGTACACCACCTGCAGCGGTGCGCCGTACAAGGCTGTCTTCAACGATTAATAACTTCGACAATTTTATACATTTCAACGATTTTTTTTTTGGTAATTACTCGCAAACGTGCCCACAATAGATTGTGAAAAGCAGGACTATAACGATTATTTGGTATGAACGTAATTTAGCGTTAAAGAAACTATCGATTTTACGTATCTAATAGTCCACTACCCCCTTAAGGGAAAGCCAGGCGCGAATCTGTCATCCGTCACATCAATACCAATAAATATTTTATTCAAAATACTTGGCGCTGCGAAATCGAAAAAATGTTAATTGTCTTATTAATAGTAAATTAATAATTTACAATAACTCACAATCTAAACTTACAATCTAAAATACGTTACGAACGCACACACAAGAAAAAAGAAAAAGATTAATGCAATTTATACATATTTATTCAGTTTAGCAACACCAATTCGAGGCGTAGCGCCAAGTATTTTGAATAAAATATTTATTGGTATTGAAATATTTATCTCTATAAAAATATATCTGCTTAATATTATTAAGCGCAGTTGGAAAGCACCGAATCTTACATTGCGTTACACAGTGTCGCCTTTGCACGCTGCGGGAAAGCACCTTTATGTAAGTAGGTACTTGCAGCTCATTTTGATTTCACATCTTTTTTTATTTTGCAATTATCTTCAATTTTTTTTTATTTATTTGATTTCGTGTACTTGGCGTAATTTTTGTACTTTTTTGAAGTTTTTATGGGGATAAATACATACAGAGACAAAATGTTGCAATTCACGGGCATGGTTACCATACCCGCGATCATTATGCTCGCCAAAGCACGTATACAACCGGTCACTCGTGTCGATTTGGACCAAACGTCCTACGACATGATTGAGTGACCAGAGGAACCATAATGCATGCGCACTCACATTTCGCTGTACCCCGTTGACGAAGACGCCAACACCGCTGCTTACTGCTCAAAGAAAGTCATCAGGCTGCTGAGAAATCATCAGGCTGCTCGGAAAAAGTCATCAGGCTGCTCAGGTGCGCCAAAACTGTAACGAAGGAACAGAACACGATTATAATTTCTTTCTAAAGTTACGATTGTTTGAACTCTGATAAAGAATCACGAAGCAATTCAAAACTATCGAAACTTTTTATCATTTTAACATTTTAAGAAAAACATTTTTTTTCTAAAATTTTGAAGAATGAATTCTACTTTAAAGGAATTAAATGAAATACATAGATACTTACATCTTTCCATTAATATTTTGCGCACAAATCTCCTCTTCAGCTGACGCACTGACTCTAATTTCCGATGACTAAGTAGTTTCGCTTTCAATAGTAAAAAAATAAAGAAATAGTAGACTACTAACGCGCCCCAAAGATTATTATTGGCGAAAAAACCACTGAATATATTCTCGCGATTCTAAGCTCAGAGCCGCGACGCTCGTGAAAGAATATTAATTGCGTAGAAAACACTGACTCTACCCTCGTGTAACGTCCCACGGGGACTCGAACCAATAAACTCTACTGTCGGTAAAGTAGGAACCGACTTGTACTACCATGTAGGCCATCAAACATACTGCGTAATTTAAATTATTATTACTTTTATATATAATTAGCGATTCAATTGAATATTAGAAGAATAATTATTGTAAGAATGTTAGGGACAATTAATTGTAAATATTAGTAAAAGAATAAGACAAAATACGATGTAATAAGCGAATAAAATTCAAAATAACAAACTGCGACTCACTGCGCATGCGCCAACTGACCAAATCTCGAGTATAAAAGAGGCGCACGCAGCTAAGCGGTTCATTCGAATGCTCGAGTTGACGCGCGACCGTCGTAGTGAGCGGATCAGCTGGTGTTTACTTCGTAGCCTAGTGTGGTATTCTGATATTCGTCGGTGCATTACTTTTTTTAAATCGCTACCAATTGGTTTATCGAAACCCCAGGGAGCTCACAGTGGAACACCTCCGACTTTGGCTCCGTACAGGAGCAAAGTGTGCCAGTTTACCCTACAAAAAATTCTGGGACAAATATTGCAGCCGCAGAAAACTCGGATCAAGCCAGGGTCCTTCTGGATCCTCTAAAGGATGTCGGGTCCCCCCTAGAAACCTTAAAAACGGCCAAAATGGTGAGTACGTCTATATTCACCGTACCTAAAATTTCACCTGTCACGTCCTCGGGAAAAAGAAGGGCTGGTGCTGCCTTGGAGCCCGTCACGGAGTCTACATCGTCAGATATCTCGGACTTATCCCCCAATTCCGAGAAAAATTATTTCAAATCCAGTGCTGAGAAGCGCCTGGGTAAAAAAAAATCAAAGCGTGACTCTAAGAGTAACCAAAAGACCACAGGGAAAGAACCTAAAACCCCAAATCCTTCCCCTTCAGACTCAAAAGGTCCTATCAAGGTGCAACTCCCATTAATACAGCTCACAAAGGAGGCAAACATGGAGCTCGAGTCAATTTCGGACATTCCGACATACAACCGTTTCTCGGTACTCGCTGCATTTAAACCAACGAACGAAAACGACCTTTCGACAGTATCCTCCGGGCCGGAAAAAAAAACCCGCCGCAAGTAAATAAGGAGCACCATAGCCTTGTTAAATCACCCACAGATCGTCCCGGTACAGCGGGACCTTCTCTGGTAAACACAAACAAAACTCGTACAGTTAAACCTCCTCCTCTGTACATTTCAAACTTCGCCTATAACATCGCCAAATTCGAACGGGAACTAGCGGCTGATTTCGGGAAAACTTTCGTCATTAAGTACCTAGGAAGCAGGATTCGCCTCCAATTTGAAGACATTGAATCTTTCAAAAGATTTAAATTTGCCCTGAGCGAAGGCAACATCCCCTACTTCACCTTTTCCCTGAACTCTGAGCGCGGTCTCGCAATGGTGCTCAAGGGCCTTCCAGACACCCCTCCCGAGGAAATCCTCGAAGAAATCAAGAGTAAGGGACTGAACCCCATATCTTGTGTTTCTATGACGGGTAATGGGGTCAAGAAACAAGGTAGCTTCCAGATGTATAGGGTGAATTTCCCCCCGGGTACCTCCCCAAATGCAGTTACCAAAGTTAGCGTTATCTTCAGCACGAGGATTTACTGGGAAAAATTCCACTCCAAGAGAAATTACACACAGTGCTTCCGCTGCCAAACTTTTGGCCACTCGGCAACAAAGTGCTGCCTCCCCCCAAAATGCGTCAAATGCGCAGGCTCTCACCATACTTCAGACTGCCAAAAGGCGAAGGAAGCCCCCCCGAAATGTGCAAATTGCACTGGCCAACACACCGCAAATTATAGCCAATGTGCCGCTCTCCAAAAATATCTAGATAGGCGTAAAAACACCGCTAAGACTTTAAACGGCGCGGCCCTCAATCCCCCCTCCTACTTAACGACTGGAACGGCCCCCTTCCCTCAAGACGCTCCAGCCTTTCACACGACTTCGCAAAACCACACAAACGCTGCCGCGGTAGCGGGCCCGCGTGGTCATATGCCCCCCCCCCCCCGCAGCACCTCGCTCCCCCCGGTCTCCCCGGAATTTCGAGACAAACACATCCCCAGTCTAATAATGTAAACTCAATGATTGAATTGATAGCTGCAATCAAAGAATTAAATTCAATAGTAGACATCGAGCAAATGCTTGCACTTACTCGAAACCTCATAAATAAAATCCGTCCCTGCCGTACCCTGGCTGAAAAATTCCAGGTATTCTGTTCCACACTCCAGTGCCTGGACTAAGCGATGCCCCTGCCTGGTATTATGTTGTGGAACGCGTGCTCTATTACGCGAAAGCGAAATGAATTGATCAGGGCGGCGGCCGGACTGCAAGTCGGCATTATACTTGTCACCGAAACTTGGCTAACTCCTCAAGTTAGCTTCTCACTGCCGGGCTACTCGGTTGTTCGAGCGGATCGCCCCATTAAAAACGGCGGGGTGGCCATCTTCATTCATGAAACCATTAAATTCTCAAATTTCACACCGGCGCGTGCCCCACAGCAGGACTCGTGCTTCGTCAGACTCGCAAATCCCAAAATCATCGTCGGCGTCATGTACGCCCCCCCGTCCTCCATTCGGGATTCAGCTACTTTTGATGCACTCATCCGTATGGGCTCCCCTTTCCTGATCGGAGGAGATTGGAACGCAAAACACACACACTGGAACAACTATATGTCCAACAAAGCTGGAAACATTTTATTTACACATATGTGTAAGCATACTTATCGAGTGATCCACCCCGAAGATTTCACCCATCAATCGGGTAGAAGTAGACCGTCCACGCTAGACTTCTTTATCACAGATTATAAAGCAGACTTCTCCTGTGCGATCTCGGACTACTTCGACACGAATCACCGTCCAGTCATACTGAAAGCCAAACAGACGGTGGGGCCGACCAGCCTAAACCCCACCGTTGACTGGGAAAAGTACAATAAATTGACACACAACTGCAAAATTAAACAGCACATGGGCTCCAAAGCCGAGGTAGACATGAGTATTGTGGAGCTCACCTCTCTCCTACACGCATGCCGGCGACGCGCGAAAAAGGATGACACTATGCCTCTTAAAGACAGTCACCTTTTGTCCGACCGTCAATTACTGGCTCTCATTAGGTATAGACGTGCTCTCAGGAGACAGTCGTACCGGCTTGGAGCACATCTCACTGCTGACGTCATTCGCGACGCTACTGCAACAATTCGTAAGAGAATTTCATACTTACGATATCGAGAATGGGATCGTAACCTTAGGTCCTTCTCTAAACCGGACCCCACATTCTGGGCAACATATCGTAAGATTACAAATTCAAAAAATTTATGTCTCTACCACCCATGAGCCACGGTCAAATTGTCTGCACCTCAGACTCAGACAAGGCCGACGCTCTCGCCTCTACCTTCGTAGATATTCATGAAAATGCAGCTCGACTTCCTTCGGCTATGGATCACTCAATTTCAGACTTCACCACTCGGCTGGAGGCAGCTCAAGTCGAGCAACCAGCGAATATTCCTCTCTCCCCCGGTCGGATAGGGGAGGCTGTTAGACGCATGGGGTCTCGGAAGGCCCCCGGGAAAGACGGGATCACGGTATCCATGCTGAGGCACGCGTCACGTAAAGTTATATGTCAACTTTATTACATTTTCACCTGTACCATAGCGCTCAATTATTTCCCCGATGCTTGGAAGATCTCCAAGGTCATTCCCATCCACAAGCCGGGAAAACCGCGCGAGCAACCGTCTAGTTATCGGCCAATAAGCTTGTTATCGATACTCGGAAAAATTCTCGAACGCTGTATTCACGACTATTTATTGGACTTCCTTGAGAGCAATAACATCATTGTCGCCCAGCAGTTTGGCTTCCGTCCGGGACATTCAACCATCCAGCAGGTCTTACGTATTGCACAACACACCATGCACGAACTGAACGTCAAGCGCAGCGTTGCTATGGTGCTGCTGGATTTGTCCAAGGCGTTTGATACGGTATGGCACGGCGCGCTCTTGTATAAGCTTCACGGTATCGGTCTATGCGCTGGATTTGTGAAACTCATAGCCTCCTACCTGGCAAATAGACACATGTTCGTCTCCATCAAAGGCGCATGCTCCGGACTGCACCTGGTTCCTACGGGGGTGCCACAGGGCTCGCTCCTTGGACCCCCCCTTTTTAATATCTTTATTAATGACCTCCCACAGTCAAGCAACTGTGAATTAGCTCTGTACGCGGACGACACAGCTCTATATGCCTCCTCTTGGCAACCCTCGACACTGGTGTCGCGGCTCCAGGGATACCTCGACGAGGTCCTCAGTTTCTTCTCCAAATGGAAGCTTCAGATTAACGCCAAAAAAACTGAAGCCATACTCTTCTCCCGAAGCACAAAGAGCCTTGCAGCAAGAAACAAATTTAAACTGACCATCGACGGCGTTGCAGTGCCCTGGTCGGATAATGTTAAATACCTTGGCATCATATTAAATTATAAAATGCTCTGGAACTCAGCCATCAAGGATCGAATCACTAAGACCCTAAAAGTGGCCGGCTGCCTCCACCAGCACATCAACCATAGATCCCCCCTCAACACTCACATGCGATTAAATATTTATAAGACTTGTATCAGACCGGTGCTCATGTACGGAGCACAGGTCTGGTGGAATACCACAAGCACAAACCGCTCCCGAATCCAGCGTATTCAAAATAGACTTTTAAAAATTATTACCCGCTCCGCGGGGCAGTATCCCACCAGGGCACTGCACTGCGACACCAATGTCCCGCTCACCCGGGAATTCATAGAGCAATTGATTGATGCATACAACGTCTCCACACATACTAATTTATTGGCCCGCCGTACGGGAACCTACGACATCAATAGGATTCCGTATCGGGTAAAAATACCGTTCCCGATGTCAAAGTGACCTTCCAGAGCAGCACTCCCGACCCTCCCCCTCCCAAATCCTTTTACCCTTTACCTCCCCCTCCCCCTGTTTTTAATTTTTTTTTTTCTACGTTATTTTTAACCACAATCAGCAACGGCTAATGTGCATCGCCCAGTAGGGCATGTACTCTACGCAGCTCTTGAAGACCCTCTACTACACTCACAACATTGTTTTTTCTTTTCTTCTACTTTCGACTGCACTCTTCTCGCCCAGGGTTCTTCATGCCAACCAGACGCATGCGTAAAGTTACTATCCCCACTCACATTCCTGTACAAGTATTTACCTTTTATATTTTTTCTTCCAGGCTTTGCGGTTTTTTGAAAATTTTCCCCGCATTTAAAATCAATTGGATTCACCATCACACGAGGCCGGTAACACCATATCTACAGATTGACCGGTGACAGGGCATAAGCTCTGAGGGACGGTCTAACAGACGGGGGCTCTTAAACAAAACCCCCCTCTACTCAAGCTAAAAATAAAAAAAAAAAAGAAAAAAAAAAGCGGTTCATTCGAATGCTCTGCCTACAGAAGTGTGCTCGCCCCGGAAACGGCAGCGGCCTTCTAGCAGCAGACTTAGCAAAGAGAATCGAGCTCGCCCCGGAAACGGCAGCGGCCGTTCCTAAAGCTAGTATTATAGAGTATTGAGCTCGCCCCGGAGACGGCAGCGGCCTTGCACTATAATACACGAATCAAAGTAAGAGTAAAAACTCTGCCGAGAGAAGTGTGCTCGCCCCGGAAACGGCAGCGGCCTTCTTGCAGCAGACGTTGCCAAGAGTACTAGCTCGCCCCGGAGACGGCAGCGGCAGTACACTGCAACATACCTCTGTACATATATATATATATATATATATATATATATATATATATATTCAATATTTAACACAAAAAACCCATAAAAACCAAAAATAAGATATTTAATCGTAGACATAGGAAATATTAATTACTTGTTATTGTTATTAGAATAAGTGTGTTTGAATAAAACAGACATTGCGACGTTAAGCCGTGGATTTTACTCCTTAAGGTAGTACTACCGGTTTTGAAATACTGTTGAGAAAATTCTGAAACTTTGTACAGTAGTTTGTTTTGACCTTACACTGACTCATGTAAATTTTTGGAAATCTACACCAACCCAGAAAAAAGTTATTAACAATTTTATGTTTCCACTATTAACACGTAGTCTTATGGAAAATGACGTTTTCAACAAAAATTCACATTAATAGCCAATTCAGTTTTTGATGAAACTGAGAGAAATATAAATTTAATATACCATAAACATAATGCATGTATCCAAATGTTGATTCACCAATTTTTATAGCTAATATAAGCAAATGAATAAAATTATCTGTGCTCACTCGACCATTATACGCACGATTTCGCAACGTCGCAAAGAGGTTAGTAAGACCGCGCAGTTTGAAATTTTCTATATCCCTATGCAATTTGATGCAATGCTAACTTCAAGCTTCAAGCGAGCAGAAGAAAACTTACACAATCAATCGTGCTACGTTGCCAAATCAAATCACCACGGAAGTCAAAGGACGATCTAACACGCACTTGACTCAAGGCGTATCGGTAGTACTACCTTAACCGTAGAAATAGAACCCCACCTTTCCTACACTCGAGGGGACGCCGCTCTCCGCTCGAGGATCTGTCGACGCTCAGTTGTCCCCGGACAGCCGAACGTTACACTCGCGTATCCCCAAATTGTAAACGAAACTCTGCTATGAGCAACTATGCTCTTCAAAATAGAAAACTTCATACGTCACAAACACTGGCTCTATTTGGCTGCATTGCGCGCGGCCACAAACTCTGAAAAATAAATAGGATTGGACGGTGGAATACGCGTGGTTTTACCGAGTGTTTGTCGCGAGAAAATATTGCTTTTCTTGGAACCAGCCGAGGATTTTCGCTCTTTGTTATTTAGGATACAAAGTGTAATGCGAAAATGCAGAATGCTCGACCGATAGGAGCAGCTTTACATTTCACTAACACGATATTATCCAAAATATACTATTTCAGAAATAATTATTACAATTAAATGAATCATAGTAACGGCTATCGTCATTAAAGTTGTAAGCATGTTCGTGTTATTCGAATATTACTTTAAAATATATCACGATCTTCATAAATATCCAAAATTCATGACAACAATCAAAATTCGTTAATTATGCATGATTGAATAGCATGTCCCCCATCAACTACGCAGTTTCTCTACATAAAGGACAAAACTTGCATCCGAAACCGAACGTAAATGTAATTACAACAACATCATAAAGATAGATTCTTAAAAATCATTGATATATCATTGAATTCTACGTAAACGCGACCGAAATGCAATAGAATTCGACCATTCCAATATATCGCGAACATCTACTGACGCCATTTTAAAAATTTCAAACAGATCTAATTAAAATTATTCAATGTATCATAATTTAATCTTTTCCCACTGGATCCCAATACTAACCGACTGCAAAGTTGCCCATCACCCTCACAGCCAACAGTGATTCAATAAAATAACGTTACCAGATACGTATACCACACGTATTGCCACCTTTTCTTTCCAAGGAATGACCGACCAGACGGCACACAAGCCCCGTTCAAATTAACGGTCAAGAGTCATGGCGTCGCCTGCCCTTTGCTTCTGATTCTCGCCTCAACGTCTGTAACCGAACGATGCAACAAGTTTGAAACAAAAGCATTAAAACATTCGCGAGTGAATTAAACAACGAATAAACTTGAAATATTCCCGAAACGGGATGTAATTGAATACGGAGACACGATATGTGTGCACTAAATGTGCCGAAATATCGTTGAGGCAACGAAGGGAACACGCGACGAACATGTAACGGTTTTCTCGCGATATTTAATCAATTTCGGGGCGAAAGTGTATTAATAGTAGCAACAAGGGACGATAGAGACTAAAGAAGAAGACTAATAATGATTAGAAGTAATTAAATGGCGATACACTTGATTCCACATTAGAGCATACAGATTTCGCGCAGGCACGACCCTCAGGCGACGTTGCTACGCCGACTCCCCACTTAACCGCCTATGTTTTTCTCCGTCGCACGGCCTTCTCTACTCTCTCTGTTCACTTTTCGTGCGGGACTGTTTACGTTGACAACGGTCAGGTCCCGCGTTTGGGATGTACCAGTTATTGCTTGGAAATTACCACGACCAATCGCATGCGGTTCAAACCGTGGGTAGTAGTGGGAGCTGCGCAGATCGGTCGCAAATCGGTAGGGGCGTCGGGATGCCCTAATGTGGAATGCAGTGTAGATAATGTGCGTGTACCATTTAAATACGGATCTATCGAAGCGTCTTAACTCAACGATGTTCGCGGGACGAATGACCCCCGCGTCCCGCCGCTATACCTTTGCGAATATGGGCTTAGGTGGGGGGAGACTTGTTATATGTTGCCAAACCTTATGTACTAGATGTTACTAGGTAGTGTAAGAAAATCCGATGGACGTAGA
This sequence comes from Andrena fulva, assembly GCA_946251845.1. Classification (NCBI taxonomy): domain Eukaryota; kingdom Metazoa; phylum Arthropoda; class Insecta; order Hymenoptera; family Andrenidae; genus Andrena; species Andrena fulva. The sequence continues at coordinate 48,468,308 of OX276329.1, read as the reverse complement.
TTCAAATGGCGTCCCGGAATCGCGGCCTGCCGCCCGGAAGCCCAAATACACCGCCTGGGACCGTTTGCGCGGGAGAACTTGGGGAAAACCCAGGCCCAAGGGATGCGTCGCGGGCAGGACGCTACGCTTTGACTGCCAGGACGCGGCCACTCTTCTACAGTCTTTGGGACACGCTGGTCGCCATTTAGGAAGCCCTCCGCGTTCTATGTTACGACTCGCCCTGTTCTTGTAGAATATATCACAGAGTGTTATCGATAGTTGATTCTACGTGCGTTATTGTTTATTGTAAGAAAAACCCGTCTTACAGTAGTGACCACTGTCTCTCTACACAGGTGGTGACTACAGTTGCACACAGAGAGTCACTGAGCTGCTATGGCGTCCTTTCTTAAGTAGTAATAAATATCCTATTTCAACTATCAAAGACATTGTTTTATCTATCACGAACCAAAACTATAACAAGACTAGGCAGGCCTCGCGACGCAATACACACGTACATACTTCCGAAATGTGGAATATCGGTCTGTTATTGTACGACGCGTGACGTATATCGCGGCTCGTGGCCGAGCCTTCTGAATAGAGATGACTTCCAAAGCTGGCATGGCTCAGTCATAACAACAGTCCTTTCTACCGCACACGTTCTGCTACAGATAAAATAGAAATATTATGCGTAATATATTTCCTTGGTTCATGAAATATCTAGCATCTGCATACAGGACACTTTACTAACGCTTGTAAAAATTAGCACAGATGGCTTAATAAGTATATATTCGTAAATTACTGTAATATGAGATATACAGTTTCTTATTGGAAAACTTTTTACAAGCTTCACGATTGTTGGATATTTCGTGTCTGGCGTGAGTGCACGATGGAATGTAAAGGTCCAAATTGAATCGACACTCCAAGAGGAAATCCTGCGGTTATGGTTTATTGTTTAAGGAAGGAAAGATGTTCATTTTCTGATTAAGCCGCGTGGGCATCGATAGTCTTTCTATCGGCTCTCGTTGGAGCCATTCGTTCTTTGCGACTTGTCTGGTACATACGTATATTCCAACTTCTTTCTTAATTAAAGTTTTAGATTGTAGTAACAAAAGACTTGTTTTAATTAATCGCCTACCCCACAACCAACAGCGATACAGTCGAGATACCAAATCCGTGTTACCATTTGCACATAAAATGAATACTCATTCTGCCTACATTTGCGTGAGAATAGTGAGGCGTTAGTAATTAACACGAGAGGTAATGAAAGCTCCGCGCAAAGTAGATATAAGTAAGAGAAGCAATCGCGAGATCTAATTTTCGTCAAATATTGATATTGGTTGATAGATCTATCCTAGGGTGAATGCACCAATAACTGAACACGTACCAGTGAATGAACTTTATATATAAAAACGAGTCAAATAAGTTAGCACAATAAGCAAATGATTAAATATTGTTTTTTTGCAATTTCTTGTTTCATATTTAAACAATTTTCGCGCCACGTGCAGTCAATTGTACTGCGAACATAGCCTTAAAACTGTTTGTAAGTGCACTGCACGTGCCGAGAGTCGTTTGTCGAGCGTTTGCTATAAGGTAAACCTTAATTGTCCCCTCATATTTATCACGATATAAGTGAAATATGCGAATCAAATAACATAAAAGTTAAGTTTTTATAAAATTTATTATATTTGATTTCACGTTTCAAGTTGGATTTACAGAAAAATTGAAAGGAAGATATATTTAATTGCTGTCCAAATACCGGAACACTGAAAGTACATTTGGATCAGTAAATGAATGATGTGTTCATGCACTGGAACACATAATATGTATGAATGTACCAGTGAATGGTTTCTCTTTTGTGGACTAAACTTTTTGGATATTAGAATTTTTTCCTTTCAATTTATAGTTTAAAAATATTTAACTTTCTTAGATTAGATGTCCAGAATATATTAATTTGTTTTAAAAAAATATATATTCATGAATGTATTTTATTATGTTACTACTTTTGACATGAATTTCATAGGTAATAGAATGTCCACAGAAGGAGAACAATCACTTAAAAGAAGGTATAAAAGATTTGCATATACACAAGAACAATTGTATAAAGCCATAGAAGATGTACAAAGTGGTTTGCTTAGTCTTAATAAAGCATCGGAAATTTATGGAATTCCCAAAAGCACACTATCAACCAAAGTACGTAATACCGTTCCAATTGAAACAAAAATGGGTCCCGCAACAGTATTTACGGATGTAGAAGAAATGAGAATTGAAAAGTGGATTCTCAATAGTGCTAACTTGGGATTTCCTTTAAACATGGAAGCTGTTAAAGCATCAGTGAGAAACTTCTTATTGGAAGTGGAGCGACCAAATCCATTTAAAAATAATTTGCCTGGAAGGAAATGGGTAGAATTATTTTTGAAAAGGCATCCCCAAATTACTAATAAAAACACAGAAGTTCTTTCAAAAGCAAGAGCATCAATTACTAAAGAAGGAATCATTAAGTGGTTTTCTGCGTTAAAAATTTATTTAGAAGAGGAAAATGCAATTGAGATTCTTAATGATCCAGCAAGAATTTTTAATCTAGACGAAACAGGAGTTAACTTGTGTCCTAAGACTGGAAAGGTTTTAGGGCAAAAAGGTCAGCAAAATTTTTATGCAGTAGCATGTGGTGCTGAAAAACAGTCGATGACAGTATTGTGTACTGTTTCTGCAAATGGATATTCTTATACACCACTGATCATTTACCCTCAGAAGCGAATTGCACGTGACATAATTAACACCATGCCTGATGGATTCAGTTTTGGAAAGAGTGACAGTGGATGGATGACTGGTCCAACTTTTTTTGAGTATATAGCCAATGTGCTGTATCCAGAAATCATAAAAAATGGAGTTACTTTTCCAGTGTTAGTTTTAATGGATGGACACAAATCACACATAAATTTACATTTACATGAGTTTTGTGTGGAAAAAAGAATTTTACTTTTTTGTTTATTACCAAATGCAACCCACATTCTCCAGCCATGTGACGTAGGAATATTTAGGCCATTGAAGATTGAATGGCGAAAAGTAGTGCAAGAGCACAAGCAGACTACAACTAAATCTATTACAAAAGTGAACTTTGCTACAATATTTAATCGAGCTTATGTGAACTCAATGAAAAAAGACATTATTAAGAATGCTTTTAAAGCTTGTGGCTTGTTTCCATTTAATCCTAATACAATTGATTATACCAAATGTATTTCAGAAAGAAGAAAAGAAATAGAATTTACATCAGATGATATTGATGTCAATAAAACTTCATTGGTATTAAATAGTATTGAGGAACAAATTCCTCAGGATTTAAAAGATTTGTTCGAAGAAGCTTATGCAAATAATGAAACTCCAGAGAGAGAAACAGTTTTATTTTCGATATGGAAAAAATTAAAGTATAATCAAGGTAACACTGACAGTATCAGTCACAACATAGATGAAGCAAACAATGCTGATGTTGTTCAAATCAAGACAAATTTAAATAATAATAACAATGATATCGGTATAACAGATTTATGTACTAATGCTTTGCAAGAGAAAGCTACAACTGGTAATGAATATAATTATCCCTTTTCGACTAGTCAAAAAACTAATCCTAATCTTAGAGCTGTTGAGTCGACTGTAACACATGATAAACTTTTTCTTTCTGATGATATTCAAGTTATTGACCTTACAAAGCTATCTGTAATAGATATAAACCATGAACCGGAAGTTAATGGTCATGACATATTCGTTGGCGAAGATAATGAAGGTATATTCAATGTTCAGGACTTGTTTGTGGATCTAGAGCCAAAAACTGTCTCAGATATTCAATCAGTTGATTGTATTGATGTAGAAGTAAAAGACCCTATGCCAGGAGTTAAGGCTGTATCTGAGACTACGCAAATGAGTGCATCAAATGTTTCTGTAAAGCCAAAATCCTCAAAGCCTGTAGGGATTCTGGGAAAACATTTGCATTACCCAAAAGTTGAGAAACCAATGCGAACAAGAAACACAGAACAAGTGTACGCCATAACGTCAAGTAACTGGAAGAAAGCTCAAGTGGAAAAAATGAAAGCAATCGAAGAACAGGAGAAAGAAAAACAAAGAAAAACAGAAGAACGACTAGAAAAGAGAAAACTAAAAGAGCAATTAGAAAAAGAAAAACAATTGAGAAAACAGGAACGTTTAATGATTCAACAAAGTAAAAAGGAAAAGCCAATTGAAAAGAAGAACATACGCAGCAAAGCAAAAAAAAGTACTAAATAAGATTATTTCAAGACATAAGGAAAAGTTTTACATTCCAAATATAGATTATATTTATTTTTTAAATACTCAAGTATTTCTTATCAGTATTATTTAAACTGAGGAAGACTGACATTATTTTCAACAGATTTTATTTCGTTAAATAATTATAGATTAATAAATTATATGTTCTTTAAGTTGAGTGCAATATAATGTGTGGTATGTAAGAACGTTTGTAATTATCACATTTTGCTTACACCACTCTGAAAATATATTGCAATTATTTTTGTAATTTTGAAATAAACAAATATATTCTATATTCTATATTTATTTTTATGAAATAATATATGCATATATACGTATTATGTAATAGACAGCTTTAATTCGGTCTTTTTTAATGTTTTTTTTCATTTATTCGCATATGCGAAATGTCGTTCATTCACTGGTTAGGAATGTTCATTTATTGGTTAATATTGTTCATTCACTGGTGAAATCTGTATTTTTTCTTTTTAATCTTATTTAATTATATTTATCCAAGTTTTTCAATTGAAATCTATACGTTATAAAAAAGTATAGATATTAAGAAATCTGATTTTGTTTTGCCAAAAAATTATTAATATTATGATTATTTAGAATTGGACTTTAATAGTTTCAAAATCTCTTAAGTGTGCATTCATTGGTGCGTTTACCCTATACCTCGTCTGTGATTGTAATCTTATTTGAGACTGAGTCGATAACGTTGGGTGTGACACGAAAATGGTAAGCCCCCCGAGCGTGTGACACAAAATTACATCGGATGATAAGTCTATCCTATACCTGGTCTGTGTCTTTATACTGCCACTGGTTGGCGCTACCATCGTGCGACCAACTGCAGGTTCTGTTTTAGAGAAATTTACAATTAGTTTCGTTACGCTTATACAGATATTCAAAGGTGGAATTATTTTATACATAACGCTATACTATATCATAGAATTGTAATTTAAGTTTCTAAAGTGAAGCACTGGGGTGTTTTTAAACTAGGGAAAGTTTCTTTGCCGTTAGTCGATGGTTTTGCACTGTGACCCAATGCGGTTACGCTTTCCAAACTCACCACGAGGAGCACTGCGAACAGCAGCTCAGTTTCGTCTCGTCGTAAGTTTCAGTATAAAATAATGCAAAGAAGGCAGCTTAAACTCTAAGGATGAGTACTTCCTGTACTTACTCACATTTATATTTCCAAGGATTTATTTTATTAAGTGCAATCCTTTTGTAATTCAATATTACTTATATTTTATAAGTAATCTTGTAATCAATTCATCAAACTCTTTTCCCTGTCCCATCTTCTATATTCCCTCTATAAATTAAGCTTGTACTTTCTGTTAATCCGATTGATTGCAGAAACTCCTGTAGGAAAATTTACCATTCCTTTCCTATCATATTTCCATTGTAATCCTATGTTGGAAACAACCAATCGGAAGACACTGTTTTTATTCATTATTATTATTCAATCATATGAATACCAAGGATTGATTTATAACTACCAACAAATGTGATCCACATTTTCTCCTATCGTCTTTGTGTTTTATATAGGATTTATCAGTATTATTTAGCACTCCACAATATTTTATTAATCATTACTGAAATCCCAACGGTTGCACTATGGGCCTTGCAAAATAATCTCTTACAATTGATTATCATACCGCTAGTACTTTTCAGACGAAATACTTAAACAGCTACTATAGCTTCTTACGGCAAATCCATCTTCTTCCTTTACTACTCTGTACTACGACCGTTTCAATAAAGATTACTAAAATTAATCCATCTGCACTATCGAGAAACGAATTCCTGCCTGAGTTACCGTCGCATTTCCCAAATCCTGATTAATAACGTAAGAGCAGCAGCGAAGTATTCACAATACAACGAGGAGACACTTCTGTTCTAGAACTTTAAGTCTTTCTCAGCAAACAGGATCAAAGTACACACGGAGAAACGAGCTGTAAACCTGCTTCACTCTGAGATACCAGGATGCTTTCAATTCAAGGGCTAAACGTGGATGTGATTGTTACAGAAACTTGATATTAATCAAGCGAACAACACTAATTGAATTTACTCCAATAATATGGATAATAACTGCAATGAGAGTGTAAGTGACGAACAGATTATGAATTTAATAAAATTGTCCTACCTAGGTCAAAAAACAAAAATAAAAAATTGTACTTTCTCCTCATAGTATTTCTATTATTTATGCCCTCGAATCAAGGTTAATATGTGCAGCTAATTTCAATGTGTAAACAATATGTACTTTTGATAACCTGATCAGGTTTTCAAAATTTCCCGGATATGTAATATGTTTCGATTGTAAATAACGCAAGGACAAAATTAATACGCGGGTCGGTCCAGCATGGCGCGAAGACGGATGAGTCGAATTCGGAGTGATAAGCTGAAGAAACGGAAGAGAAGGGTTGTTGATCCAGTGAAGGAGGCAGCAACCGCGAAGAGGGTCGCAGTGATCCAAGCAAAGAGACAGAAAATCATAGACGAAGTTCACGCTTCATTGCTAGAGAGGCGAGTGCACAAACGGGAAATTCAGAACCTGCGCTTCGAGAAGGAGGAGAGGGCCCGCGATAAAAAACACAGAGATGCTGAGGCGGACGATACTGAGAGACAGATGTTACAGGTTTCTGAACGACGAAATGAAGTTCTGTTTAAATCCTTTGGCAATTATATATGCTAAAAATATTCACGGGCTGTGTGATTTGCAACACACGTGAGGAATCGATTTTAAATTATAAAGATATAGTATTATCCACTGGGGAATAAATATTCAATTCGGATTTTTATTTGAAGTAAAAGAATGTAGGATGTATGGTCAAATGAATCATTTGGTTACACTTTAAACTTGGTACTGATAAACTATTACATATGAAGATTCAAATTAATCGTGCAGTTCAAATGTGACACAAAATGGCCAATTTATATTTGCAGTTAAATTGACAATAAGAAAGAAGTTTTCTTACAAGTTAGTTCCAATTTAAATTGTACACAATCGAATTTGAATCTGAATATTTGTAATTCTACATCTTGTTTCTTAAGTTTGTGATTCTGTTACCAACCAAATTTAAATTCTAGAATAGAATTTTCCTATATCAGCCTTGCGTTTCCGAAACAATCTGTTATCAGAATTTGTCTAAGTAGTTTGCGTGCATCTGGCTGAAAAATTGAATTTGTGGGGAATACAACAGTAAATATGGCGCAACTCCAAATGAAGTTAATTCTCATCTAAAAACAGTTCGAAATTTTGGAATAATATTTTCGAACGAGGTTTTACTTATGAGACAGTGGATTAAAAAAAATCGTCGAGGGTGTATGCACCAGCAAAACTACCTGTTCCATTTTTAAATTGATTTTCTTGAACAGAGCACCACATTTCGAAAAAAGTCAGTTCACAATTTCGACTCATTTTTGCACAATGATCCACTTCCCTCGCAGTTGTGCCATATTTTCTCCTCTATTCTGTCATTCCTTAGTTTCTCACTTGCACACGAACCCTAATGAATTTTGAGAATTATTTTCTAAAAAAAAGAAGGGTCATGTCAAAAAATTCGGCTCCATATCAAAACTACACAGTACAAAACTACACATGCAATTTAGGACACATCAGAACAGTGCACAGAAAGTAGTGCACATGCAATTTAAAGCACATTAAAATTATAGTGTACATACAATTTAGGACACATGCGATTTAGGACACATACAATTGAGGACACATGCGATTTAGGACACATACAATTTAGGACACATACAATTTAGGGCACATGCAATTTAGGACACATGCGATTTAAAACACATGCGATTTGCAGTGCACATACAATTTAGCACACATGCGATTTAGGACACATACAACTTAGGACACATACAATTTAGGACACATACAATTTAGAACACATGCGACTTAGGACACATGCGATTTAGGACACATACAATTTAGGACACATGCGATTTATCATGGGCATAGCTAGGATTGCATTCGGGAACGGGGGGCCTAAAGCCCCTCTCATTTGGGGAGGGGGGGGGGGGGGGGAATAAAAGACTCCTTCGGCTTCTAATTCGGCCATTTGTGCACTGAATTTTGAATTTATGTACTTATGTAGGAACCAATATAACCGGGGTCGTGTAATGCGGAATTAGGTCACAATTGAATTTATTTCTATTTTATAATAAACTAATTTAATTTTGGATGAACGTTTAAGTTATTTTTTTTCCGGAAAAACCAATATAACCGGGGTCGTGTAATGCGGAATTAGGTCACAATTGAATTTATTTCTATTTTATAATAAACTAATTTAATTTTGGATGAACGTTTATTAAAAATTAAATTAGTTTATTATAAAATAGAAATAAATTCAATTGTGACCTAATTCCGCATTACACGACCCCGGTTATATTGGTTTTTCCGGAAAAAAAATAACTTAAACGTTCATCCAAAATTAAATTAGTTTATTATAAAATAGAAATAAATTCAATTGTGACCTAATTCCGCATTACACGACCCCGGTTATATTGGTTCCTACATAAGTACATAAATTCAAAATTCAGTGCACAAATGGCCGAATTAGAAGCCGAAGGAGTCTTTTATTCCCCCCCCCCCCCCCCCCCCCTCCCCAAATGAGAGGGGCTTTATGCCCCCCGTCCCCGAATGCAATCCTAGCTATGCCCATGATAAATCGCATGTGTCCTAAATTGTATGTGTCCTAAATCGCATGTGTCCTAAGTCGCATGTGTTCTAAATTGTATGTGTCCTAAATTGTATGTGTCCTAAGTTGTATGTGTCCTAAATGGCATGTGTCCTAAATTGTATGTGCACTGCAAATCGCATGTGTTTTAAATCGCATGTGTCCTAAATTGCATGTGCCCTAAATTGTATGTGTCCTAAATTGTATGTGTCCTAAATCGCATGTCTCCTCAATTGTATGTGTCCTAAATCGCATGTGTCCTAAATTGTATGTACACTATAATTTTAATGTGCTTTAAATTGCATGTGCACTACTTTCTGTGCACTGTTCTGATGTGTCCTAAATTGCATGTGTAGTTTTGTACTGTGTAGTTTTGATATGGAGCCAAAAATTCTATTTCACATTTTCGATTAATTTTTGCGCAGAAAATTACGCTATTCCTTTTATTAGGAAATCCACAAATAAATTTCGGTATTTCCCTGACAATATTTCAAAAACTGCTTCGGATGATGTATCTCCCCTATCATTTAAAGCCCTCCGTTTGGTTACATTTAATTTGATCCCCGGGTATAGAACTGGGAGCAAAAGCCTCCGTATAATTTCCTATATGACATGAAGCCTGGCCGAAAAGCTGCTGAAGCTGCACGAATCTTCAAGCAGGTATTCGACCAGGGATCAGTTACTGAACACACAGTTCAGCTCTGGTTTAAGAAGTTCCGTAACGATCGGAGAGTTTCGAAGACCAAAAGGGCCGAGGGCGTACTTCCATCCTGGATGACAACCAATTAACGGACTCGCTTCAGGCAGATACACGCACAAAGGTTTGTGAACTCTCGGAAGTACGTGTGTCAATGGCTAGCAACCACTCGGGTCCGATTGGAAAGGCAAAATATTTTGTAAATGGATTTTGCGGAAATTGGTTGAGCTTCGATTAAATTGGTGAGACGAGGTCTGGTGTTAGCTACTTGAGAGGAATCAAAATTAATAATTTTTTAACACATTGGATATAATAAGATGTCCTTCGGCAACTTCAAGCGTGCACTATGGGTTGATTACGAAGGCGTACCTGTCAAAGTGAATCCAATCATTAAACGTTGCATGATGGACACTCAGCTTTGGTTAAATGAAGTCTTCTTGGCTAACTGAAGAAATCTTATTCCCCTGCACGATAATGCTCGTCTCATCGGGAATTGAACGAATTAGAACTCGCGGTCTTCAGAGGTTTCTTTGGAAGGCTACTATTTTCTTAAACGTCTATGTAATTAGACAAATATAGAAATGGCTTTTAACCAGTATATCAACCCCATGGAATTTTTCTACAGTATCCGATTAAATATGCTAGTTTGCTTGTTAATAGCTTTGTTAATTCCTACTTACAATGAGAGTAATAAAGTTTTTTTAACGTCAGGGATTAAAAACAGAAATTCATTTGTGGACTGCCTAATATGTACAATTAATTTGTTTCTTCTCAGCAATTCTTTTTAAGTAGAATAATCACTTCTCATTCCTTCGTTAAGTAGAGGTATGTACTTTTAATGCAGCTTTCCGTTTGCTACAAAAAAGTGTTTGTGTCAGAAAGTTATTGTCCAACGAGATCTTTTCATTTAAATTTTTATATTGCGAAATTAAATATCTCCGGGATTAATGGTTTTTCAGCACAAATTTATAATAATTTTTTATACTGAATTAACAGCTGCATCGATAAATACCTACATTAAACAGATCATAGTTTCATTTAAGGGGGTATTCGCTCGAAAGTGTGTGAGTTTTTATGAATTTTTTCCTTCCAAAATAAACGTTCCACATAGTTCTGGTTTTGTACATTTGTTTACTAATATTTTCTGTTATAACTCGCGAACTGTAAGTTGCCAAATAATAGTTCTAATTGCAAGAAGTAATTTTTGTCTGATAACTTCTTTTCTATTTCTTAGAGTTGGCGAGTTATAAATCAAAATCGGAAAATAGCCGGATTTTTAGCGGTCAATTTCCTCCCCTTAGAGTGAATTTGGGCAGCAAAAAAAATGTGTAATACATCTCTATATATCCTCTACTTATCCCCAAAGTTTCATAATTGTTTGAATTTCCAGATTGGGCATCTTCCCTTGTCAGTCATTCATTAATATCGAAGAGTAAGAGCAATATTTCCATATTTTATAACAGATCAAAGTAAAAAAATTTTCTCCTCCAACGGGTCGCCATTTTTTTTTCTCGTCGATATTAACCAATGCAGCGTCAAAGTGTTAGTAAAAAATTAGTAAACAAATGTACAAAACCAGCACTGTGTAGAACGTTTATGTAGGATTCTTTTTTGGTCACTAACGTAGAGGATCCCAAATATAAGAAAAGACTTTATTGAGAAAGTGAAACGAATAAACAGATAAATAAAAGGAACAGGACAAGAATGCATAAGTAACCGCTCCGAGGTCACAGCTCAACTGCCACACGCACCTTCGACGACGCCGATCGCCTGTTCTCCTCTCTCCGCGTCTCTCGTGTCTTTCCGCCGTTCCGGCCTCTCGCACGCCTCAATTCAATCGAGTTTAATCTGAATCTTAACAAATAATTCCTACACAAATGGAATTAACCCCTTCGCCTACAATGTCGCGTGAGAGCCGTGGTACGTCGATCGGGCCAAGCATGAAAATCTCGGGTGACAGCCGTGGTACGTCGTTCGGGCCAAACGTAAACAACAAGTGTCAGGCTCGTGGTCTGTAGATACGGCTCAACGTAAACAACACGGGTCATTTTCGAGGATAATTTTCGCCGAAGTCTTTTTATCTCAGTTACGTGTTATTCTTGGAACTTGCATTTCCACTAAAATTTGCGAAAAATGTCTTCAAGAAGAGAATTTAGCCGAATCGCGAAATGGCTCGACGCGTGACCCATCTCTGGTGTTGATTATGCGCCGGCCGTCGGAATTTAAATCGTAGGGCAAGGGGTTAACAATCCTTCATTTATTTTGGAAGAAAATATTCATAAAAAATTTCCATTTTCACGTACTTTCGAGCGAATACCCGCTTAAAAACATAATGGTTGACCTCTATGTCTTCATCAACAAAAATATGATTAGCGTCCAGTTATACACCCCTCAAAACTATTGAACCTTGCGTAAAACATTTCTCAATATTCCCAAAACTTTCTCAAATATTCACGTGGATCTATTTAAATGGAACATTCTACATTATATTAAGCAATGTTCTTTCTTCTTTACATCACCCTTATTGTCTAACTATCCATTCTATCTGTTCCATCAGTTTCTACCTCCTTTTCTTATTTCGACCTGTCCTCCACACTTGATATCTTCCGTTCCACGTCACAGATTCGCGAGGACATGAGCACAGTCATAGAGACGGGCATAAAGTGCGTGTACACTGCTGTAATCATCCCCCACAAGATCAAGTACGACGGCCGACGGACTCTAACGATCCATGGTGTCAGGTACAGATTGAGGAATAACTTGCATCTCGTGGGCTGGGGAAAGGAGGCGGTCACGATGAGTTCGGCGTTTGAACGAGTTGTCGGCAAGCAATTGAAAAGAGGGTGGATGGTGGTGCCCCGTAAATCGGTCTTCATGATGTGGAGCTTCCCAGAAGCATTTCCCCCGTTAGACAGCCACATCACCTACGTCGAGGCGGGCACTGATGGGCAACCGGACCAAAAGTCCGTCGACGCGACCAGGAGGATCGTCAACTACTGTAAAAAGTTGAAGAGGAGGGATCTGCTGATAGTAATGCTCTCGCAAGGTGTCGACGATCTCCTATGCTGTCCACGCGAAGAGATCACGTTGAGGGACAAGCTTCGAGTGATAAACAGATTGAAGGCAGTCGGAGCGTCTGACGATGAAATAAATACCGTGAGAAATAAGCTGTCTGCAATTAGAGGTAGAGAACTGACGCTTAAGCTTGCATTATTTGCACAGTTAAGAGATTCCGAGGATATTTCTCGCGAGTAACGTGTACATAGGTATTTATTAATGGTAACGGATAAGCAGTGGAAAATGATGATTAAACGATTTCATTCTTGCTACTTCTTATGGAGTGGAGTAAAACTTAAACTTTGTCTAACGGATTCGTAAATAAATGGTACTCTTAAAAATTTCGTGAAGAGTTAATTGGCTATTTTTTTATTTAATTATTCACTGGGTGTATCAACTAATATTTTTATTTATTTCCTATTGATGTAATACTATTCAACTCACCATGTTTGTGCTTTTTACAAAATACGGCTAAACTTTAAAATAAATGGAACCAATTTTCACTTAATTTCATTTTTCAATTCGTGCATTGGTGCCCTTTTGTTATAGGAAAAGATCGCTATATTAAAATATAGATTTATCTTTTCTACAGATTTCTTTAGAATGTTGCAGAAGCATGTTATATTTATATATTATATGTATATCATAAAAAAATTTAGCACACCCTTAGAATGTAAATTAATAAACGCACAAAGTTGGGAATTATAATACTCATTACTTTTCTTTTAAAAAATTCCCCAAAAGCCTTACATTCGGAGCGTCAAACTAGGGAGAACCCTCGAACCAATCTTCTTCCCACTATGGTGTCACAAAAGCCACGTACAAACTGTGAACAATTTTTATCACAGGAGGTGATCTAGCACGGTTCGCCTTTCCAGCCAGAGTCGTCGTCTTGATCACATCAGACGTTTCTTCAGTTCCAATGACCCACATATCGGGTGGTCCATGCGTGTACGATCCCAAAGATCTAACGGCCTTGGGCATTTTAGTGAAATACAGGCTCCTCGCCGGGCTACCATTGAGCGTGAGGGAGCTAGCGGAAGAGTCCATTCCGTGGGCAATGGCTGCAGACAGGCAGGTGGGCGTAAACGGAAAGTACAGGTTTGTCCACGAGTACGTGATAGCCTGTAACGCAGACGCCATGGAGTGCATGTCCGTGGACGTCTTCAAGTTAGGCTTCTTCCCCGTCAAACTTAACTCCACTTGCTCCGGCACCGTCCAAGAGTTCGCTAAAGAATACGTTAAAATCACGTCCCTGATGATACTGGGAGTCGAAGGGAAGATCAATACACTGGACATGTACGAAGAGATGAGGGACAGCCCTGTTTGCCCTCTGACTGACAAAACTGTGCAAGATATATTTCCCGCCAAGGACAAGTGGGGTTTGGGATTGTACCTCCTACTGGGCGGCCGGCAAACTGTGAATCTTTGCGCTAATCCCGGCAACGGTGGACCCAATCAGGAGCTCGCTCTGTACTTTTCATTATATTGGTATATGCGTACACAGCAGTATCCAATTTTGAGAGAGTACACAGTCTGGTTCCTGGGCGGCAGCTCCTACGGGGCAGATGGCAATACCCCCCAAACTGGCGCTTTCGGCTACAAGAGCCTGGCCACCGATGTTTTCCCGGAATACGAAAAAGCGCAGAGCATATTCAACACTGCTTACGTGAAGTGGTGGCAACTTAAGGAGGATAAGCGCAACGACTTCGTGATAGCGGTGAAGTTTCTATGTTGATACGCTTGTGCGCTTCAGAAATTGATGAACACGGGTTTATAAGGCCACTTTCGTGGCGCAGTAAAAATTAATAATCTCCCTCTGCTCTTTCCCGAACATTGTCACAGAAACTTTAATAACGCCCGATGTTAATGCAGCGAAACATTCCGTGCGTATCGGTTTCATAAACAGGGGCTTGAAGTTAACTTTTTAATTTGGAAGTTTTAATGCGCTTCGTTTGTAGAAGCAAGGCGACTAACATTCTCCTCTCTTGTACTTTCAATTTCAGTCACTTGCTTCGTATGTACTTTTAATAAGAGTGTTCCAATTTAAGGCGCCTATAAAGTGGTCTCTAAAATTCTGATAAGCCGCGAAACACGATTCGTAACTTTCGGTGGCTTTAGTTTAATGTTTTCTTTTAGAGACGTATATTAAATTTGTCTGAGTGTAATTATTTTTGTTAATATTAGCAACACATATATGAATATAGCATGAGCTAGTTTTCTTTACCGGGTAATTTTTGGAACAGGGGTAGACTGTAGGCCTCCTGCGTGAAAGTACCAAAACGAGATACGAGGAAAACTTGAATTTCATGATGAAAATTATCTCTTTGTAATATTATTTTGGTATTTGGTGCAATTGGCACTCCCGCCTTTCTCCTTAATGGCAGTCCTTCATAGAACAATTTTTTGTATCTTCGCGTAGAAGAGAGCTACAGCTTGCCCCAGTTTCTAGAGACACCCTGTATAATAACGCAGATGTTGCAGGTTCTGACGCCAGATGGCAGAACCCGGATCTTCTAATAATGGCGCCTTATTTTTCTCACAGGATGCTCGCAAGGAAATGGAGGTTCTGGAAGATATACGAAACAAATACGCTGCTATTCTACCCGGTAGAGTTTTAACAGAAAACAACACAAACTTGTTTTTCTTGAGCATCAATCACCAAGATGAGTTGTTGGAATTAAAGACTGGAAACTATTATACCTTCACGAACGTCGGAGATCTCCATATCATACGAATCGTTCGCTTTCAATGTAACTGCGACGGTGTGTGCCATGGAACTGAAGACAAGATATGCCCTGATAGAGAGTGCCTTGTCAATCGAACGTTATCTGCTGAAGCGCTGTTGAATCCACAATACTGTTGCCGCGTGGGTAGACGGAAAGATCTTTGATCGATGTCGATTCCATGGGCAATTAATGTATCACACTGTCAGAAATAATTATTGTAAACGCAAATATGTGCAATTCTATATCAGATGCAAATTCGAAGCTGTTGTTTCACAATTTTTATACAATAAACGGAAGATATTGTTGGAAAGTGATATTTTTCTACTTAAAGTATTTGATTAGCGCGCTCTTATTTGTGGTCAAGCACAATTACTAACAGGGAGAGGTTTTTAGGTGTCCGCCTCCGATTGCTTTGATTTTTGGATGTTTTAGAGGACCGACAAATAAGAAATATGTATCTTTTTATTTTGGCCCGTTTACTTGTTTAGGGGATGAAACCTCCCCTCAATGTTCATAAGGAGAGGTACAAAAGTGAGTGACGACAAAAACATCCTCATCCTCAGCCCCCAAAAACCCCTCCTCGCTCATCCTCACCCTCAGCCCCCAAAACCCTCTCCTCGCTCATCCTCACCCTCAACCCCCAAAACCTTCGGCAGGTTCATTTCGTAATGAATGCCACAAACAATAAGGTTATATTTTTTAGCACGTGACCTTAATGCGGCAGGTATTTGAAAAACTATAATTTCTTTGTAATTTTCATATTGCAAAAACGGCCTAAAAATAAATGTTAGAATGGTAATACAGAAATTAAAATGGACCGAGAATGAAATTACGAACGAAGGAATCTAATCGAATGCTATTACATGTAAATATCGCTGCGAATTTCTATTTCTGCAAGCTCGTATTTCACGTTGATAAGTTCGAAGTTCGTAAGAATCATACAGAATTATCGTCGCGTAAAACTTCAATCAAGGCGCCTGGCTGGAGGGGCAGAGGGACCCCCGGCCTCGCCGTTTAAACTCGTTGGTACGCCTGAGGCGAAATGATTTCTATTGAGCGATCGGTTTTTCGAGCAGGAATGAATGGAACGAAAATCCCAAGAAGCTCATTTCGCCCTTCCTTGACATAATAGAGATCTTCTAGGCCAGCATGTCCCATGGGTTCGGTACCAATCCCGTTCAACAAAGCCTCGGGAATGGACTCGGCTAACTCAACGACACCTTCCTGGTATAGCGCGCTTCTGAGTACGTTCTTCTTAGCATTTCTTCCTGTCTAAACCGAAAATATCCCATGAGAACGTCCACTTGTGGAAGTTTGTATGGCCAATATGTATGGCGAAATTTAATTTAATTGAAACGTGCCATGCTTCACGTATCCATTACTGCATGGCTACTGAAATCTCGAAATCTTTTCACGTAGCAATAAGGAAGTTTTATCAATTTACAAAATCACTGCTTTTGTAAAAGTATAAAATCACATAATATAATAGATAGTGGCATTGTATTTAGGTTCAATTTGACCAAATTGTGCAGAAATTATCCATTACATTACCAACCCATAGAACAACTCTTGCACTATGCAATTATTAAAACTATCAAGCCATAGTTCCATTTTAAGCTTAAAAGACAAAAACTGCAGAAAATTGAAAATAATATTAATTATACTACTCAGTAAAACAACAACAAGAAATAAAAAATATCCAATAGAAAGTGAAGCTATTTTTCTTTAACAACTAAAATCTTCAAACTAAATTTACTCAATTTCCGGTAAATTAATTTCCTGATATTTCAGGTTATTGAAATATCACGCATATCCCAAATAGCACAAAGACATCTTATGTACGTCCGAAGGACGTCCGTTCCGGACGTACTGTACGTTCGGAGAATGTCCCGAGAAGGTCCATATATCCTCTGTACGTCCTCGTTAAGTTCTTTAAATGTCGTAGGAACGTCCTATTTACAAAGTGGAACGTCCTGAGGACGTGCTGTGTCAACATTCTCAGAACGTTTTCCGAACGTCCGAAAGTAAAGTTAAATACGTCCAAAAGGCGTCTTAAAAACGTTTTGCAGATGGTTTAAAAGCGCCTTAAAGACGTCTTCATCAAGTCTGGGTTAGGACATTAAGAAAAAAAAATTTGGCGGTGACGGGAATCAAACCCAGGACTCCAAGATTACGAAGCAACTGCTTTTCGCAACTACTCAAGACACTTCCTTCCAAATAATTCCAATTTCTAGGTATATACCAATTATTAATAGTTTATAAAAAATGTGCATTGACGCGAAATATTCTACAGAATATCATCATTCGACCTCTAGAATCATTGCTTAAAATTTCACATTCGTCTCAAGACAGATGTTTTAACGACGACTTAAGACAGACGTCTTGAAGACGTTGTAAGCTATCTGGGAACATTTTAGCGTCTTCATTGCACAAAAAAATAGCGCAAAGGCGAGGTTCAGTCGTCAGACTGTTTTGCAACCGAACCTGAATCATCTGCAAAACCTACAAGACGGTTGTTCTTCGAACATCTGAAATTTAGATCTTCTAAGGATTCACAAGACTTACGAGACGAATGTTCTCGGAACATTCGAAATGTAGTCGTGCAAAATAATCACGTGACTTACAAGATTGTTTGATGTTTCTAGAACATCCGAAATTTAAGTCCCAAGAACGTGCGTAGGACTTAAGAAACGGACGTTCCTGGATCATCCGAAATTTAAGTCCTAAGAACGTTCGTAGGACTTAAGAAACGGACGTTCCTAGAACATCCGAAATTTAAGTCCTAAGAACGTCCGTAGGACTTAAGAAACGGACGTTCCTAGAACATCCGAAATTTAAGTCCTAAGAACGTCCGTAGGACTTAAGAAACGGACGTTCCTAGAACATCCGAAATTTAAGTCCTAAGAACGTCCGTAGGACTTAAGAAACGGACGTTCCTAGAACATCCGAAATTTAAGTTCTAAGAACGTTCGTAGGACTTAAGAAACGGACGTTCCTAGAACATCCGAAATTTAAGTCCTAAGAACGTCCGTAGGACTTAAGAAACGGACGTTCCTAGAACATCCGAAATTTAAATTATAAGAACATCCTATGTATGTTCAAAATGGACGTAGGACGTTCGGATATAAACTGGACATGAAAAGGACGTCCTTGGGATGTACGGTGCTATCTGGGATGTAGCTTCATATTTTTATATACAGGTAACTCAATACAATCGCGTTATTTTATTTAAAAAATACTGGAAGTGGATTCGTTAAGGAAACTGATTGTTCAATTATCCGCTTAATTTCATCGGCGACGTTTCACACTATCAATGTCGCATCCGTTACACTCGTCTTGGTTTTTCCATTAATTAAACGGCAATACCAACGAACGAGACGGCGCAACGTTCCTCGCGATGGAACGTTCCCAAAGGGACGAATGTATGAATTATGAGGTGTATAATGATCCACGAAATCTTGATTAAGCATAAAGCGGTGTATATTTTACGTGCCGCCGGGGCACAGTAACCAAAAGGGAGGCATCATCGTGCATTTGCATGTCTCTGCAGAGAAGTCAGGGCTAAATATGCGCCGCTCGTTACTCAACCAACCACCAAGCAAGTTGGTGGACCTATGCGAGCTCTGCCGCGCTTACACGCACTGCGCCCAGCGCCTCGTGTAACGCGATTTCGTGTTAAAGCGCCTTAATTCAGAGCGGTTTTATTACCAATGCCGTGACGTTTATCGTACAAAATTATATGAGATTTCGGTCGGATTGTTTTTGCCCTGCCTTTATTCTCTCATCGCGTGATACGTTTATTTGTATGCATCCGACATGCAGAGGCGGCCGATGCCTGAAATATGGGCAGCCCATTGCGTTTATTATTAAAATATAATGCGCCACGAATCGCGGTATGAACTGGTATTGTGACGTGAGCATCACTTTTTCACGGGTTTTTCATATTTAGAGTTTGTATGGTGTTTTAAATTTCAAAGTTCAATTATTTTATGGTACTTACAAGGGAAGATCCATGAACCTGGAAATTGAAAAAACTCTGAAACTTTGTGAATATGTAGGGGATTTCCTCCTGATTACAACGCAATTTTTGTTTGCTGCCCAATTTCACTCGGAGGGGGTGAAATTAACCCCCGAGAATTCGGCTATTTCCCGATTTTGTGTTATAACTCGCGAACTGTAAGAGATAGAAAAAAAGTTTCCAGACAAAAGTTACTTGTTTTAATTAGATCTATCATTTGGTGAAATAATTATTTTACAGTTCACAAGTTATAACACAAAATCGGAAAATAACCGGATTTTCAGGAGTGAATTACACCCCCTCAGAGTGAATTTGGGCAGTAAAGAAAAATTGCGTTATAGTCAGGAGGTAACTCCCCATACAGCACACTCCATTGCAGGAAGGTTGCAGGAAGGTTCCCTGAGCGTTGCCGTGCAATGTTCCACGCGGGCGGACATAGGAAGGTTCCTGCAACATTCCTGGAACCCTCCTGCAATGGAGTGTGCTGTATGGGTCGTTATACTGTGAATTTGAAGTGTACTGGAAATTGTTTAGATTTGAAAATTTGTTGAATTCTAGTTTTTGAATTTGTAGGACCATTCGGAATTTTGTGTCGAATTAACTGAACACAGTTTAGATTTTTTATGGAACCTGTACTGAATTCGAAATGAGAATTTTAGTGGTATTTTTTATGTTAACTGTGAGGATTGACAATTTAACATATAGGAGAAAATAAAAATTTTGGGAGACATAGTGATACAAATATAAGATAGTGCTTATATTCTAGAATTTTCTTTCATACATTGCACGAGGCATTAAATTATATCATAGTACCTAACTATTTTATTTGTGTTATTACAAAGAGTTTCAGTAATTTTAAAATACGAAGATACTAAATAGCGATAAATAATTGTCGTACAGCAATCGAATAGAATTTCAACGTTGCGTTACGAGATTAAAATCCTATTTAGAAACTCACGCAGGTTTACCACAGTCACATTTACAATGCAAATCGAGCGAATGATAAAAAAGCGGCTCTAGGCCAAGGCAGAATGTGCAACGTATGCTGCGCTATTTTATTCTTTTTACGGCAAGATGCCTGCCTAAAATACATCGAGCGGAAGAAGGACAGCGAATTTTCATGTAAATTTAAAATATGTACCTTTCCACAGAGGGAGCACGAAAGAAAATATACCATTTTGAATGAATTTGAATAATTAATATTTGAAGGCTGGTTTCAGCATTTTTATTAGTGCAATATATTAGAAAAAGCTTATTGACTTTATTAAGCAGAAAATTGATATGAAAATTGTTATCAAAGGTCCATTTTGCTTTCATACAGGTATTATGTAAAGATGTTTAATTTTTACCTCCTCATAATATTAATAGAACTCGAAAGATAAATAAAAATTCCATGTTCGTCCGAACATATCGTTAACAGAAAAATTTTAAATTTAAGTAATAATCTTTCACGTATTAGTACCACACGTTTTTTCATTCTTATAATTTTAAGTTAACTTATTACTCTATTACGAAAAATATTCCCACCTCCCAGTACGGTGAAAATAATTATTCATACTTTTTGATAATACTTTATAATCATCTTCGTAGTTTTACCATTAAACCAACCGTTTTACTTCTAAAATATCCAAATTACCAGCAGTATACTGTGGCACAATGTAATTACTATTAAATTGCATCACTAGATCACTGGAATTACAACATGATGTGCGTAAATCTATAATATTTATTGCCTAGCATATGTAAAGCATGAGCAGACCGCTGCTCTGCAACACTAATTGACTAAATAATTACTGGCTTATTGCATCTATCGTTTCCTTCTTTTTCTCGATTGCAAAGAATTGCTAGAGTGAAATTAATGTATTATATATCTCGCAATATTCGACACAAATTCTCTTCAGATCACAGTAGCTATTATGACGTATGTACTACTACTTTACTTCTAGTTCTTCTAATCCAAAAACGCATTAATGTAAACCATTTTGTAATAAATATGCAGGACAACCATAAACTACACGTAGAACAACTAGGACAAATTCGACATTCTGGTCCACTAACATTCAACTCCTTTAATATCGATTTCTCTCTTCCCGCCACTTCATTTTCATTATACAAAAAAATCCTCTCCGTTTAAATTTGCAAGTTAAAGTTTTAATGTAGCCACAGAATAAAAAAATAAGTAAAAATTGTAGAATTTTATCGATGTACCGGAAATATAGTATTTCCTACCAGTGCCGTCTTAACCTGGGGGCTTAACCTGGAGCTCAGGGAGGCCCCGAAAAAATGGAAAATTAAAAAAAATAGAGTGTAAAAGATAGACAAAAATTGGAAATGGGCCCTCCAACTGTGACGGAAAGGAAATAAAGAATACACCAAAATTTAGATTTTAAAATGTGGCCCTTTTCGGTGGAATGTCTTAATAGGGGAGACCCGGGGCTGGTTGGCCCCAGGGGTAGGTTGACTAATTGTTAATAACTTTTCACTAACGTGTGCTCTACTGCGGAGCGATTTTCTGTAGAAACAAGTCACTTCTACTATGTCATTCATTTGTTTCCGACACCACCATTACACGTTGTTTGGCAGTTACCAGCGTTTATAGAAAAATTGGCTATGTAAGTAAATCTGTTTTCTTACAGATTTTATGTTTCCACGCTCTATATAGTTACAGTAGAATTAATGCGAAGGGACTATTTTAAAGTTTGTTTATTAAACGACCTACTGAGACTGCGTTTTTGATTTTACATAAATAATTAAAGGTTATATAGAGTATTGAAGTCAAAATGATCGTTCGGGGTTGGTTGACTAATAAGATTCGGGGTTACATGACTAAGCTGGTCAACCAACCCCAGTGATATTAATTTATTACGAACTTTTCGTTACTAAAGGTGTGAGTGCACTCGAGATGCGTAAAAGGAAATGTACTTTTCTACGAGTGCAAAAGTTGCACATCAGTTTGTGAAGACAGTAATTAGTTGCTAGAAGATGGCGAATGTTTTTATAATACTAGATATAAGATTTATAGCTACTATAAAGGTTTAAATTGTTATTTATTATTAAAAAGTAATAAATATTTTATAATGAAACAACTCTCGTGACACTGTGCTATTTTATTACCATTCAGATAAGTTGCTAACAACATTTTCTTCACTGATTGCACCTATAGTCAACCTACCCCATACTGTTAGTCTACCAACCCCGACCACGCGGCTGCCCCT
Source organism: Andrena fulva (assembly GCA_946251845.1). Taxonomy (NCBI): domain Eukaryota; kingdom Metazoa; phylum Arthropoda; class Insecta; order Hymenoptera; family Andrenidae; genus Andrena; species Andrena fulva. The sequence continues at coordinate 48,445,650 of OX276329.1, read as the reverse complement.
ACAGCACACTTTGTTGCACGAACGTCTCAGTGACGTCGCGCTGCAACATTTGGAACATTACTCGAAATGTTCCCGAAACGTTTCAAGCAAATTGCTATGTCCGCCTTGTGTAACATTGCAGAAGATATTTCTGGAACGCAACGTTTCGGAGATTTTACAGATATTGTCATGCAATATTTCGGAGATATTGCACAGAAATGGTCACGCAACGTTCGGACAGTAGGGCCAAAAATAAAAATATCGGTGGTATATAATTAATACTAAGGTACTGGTACTATATACCGTGTCTTTGATGGACGCGACGACATGAATGGCTGCAGAATCGTAGTAGTATAACGTCCGTGTGTTTTTCCTAAATAGAAAATTATTTTACCTCAGTGAAGATTCGAACCCATGACCTCGAGCACCGTAGACGAACACCTTACCGCTGCAGCTACAAATGTTGATTGAGGATATAGCTTACGTACTCGAACTTATACTCCTACCGTGCAACGCTTTAAACTCAAATTATTCAAAAACGAAGATTCGTTTGGACAAACCCTATTACATCTACCTAATCGTGGTGCCGGATATCTCACAACAAATTCATTTCGACGCTTGATGTTGTATCACGTTGATTCATATTCTATTATGAAATATCTTGCGTAGTACAACAAAAAATTTTTTTTTTTAGTTTTTAAGCGCATTTTTGATACAATTGTTTAACATAAATTTTTTTTATATATTTTTTTATTTTCTAGTTTTTAATGTTTGTGGATTTACATTTCACAGCTCAAACTTCTTTACAAATATCTTTTATTGCTATATACAATTTAACAGTTTGCAATTGGATTAATTACTTATATCACATATTGTCCGTGTTCACATATATTCCCGTGGAGGTTGCCTGTGAAATATAACACTGTATTCTGTTTGTCGACATGTGTGATATAAGTAATTAATACAATTATTTAATTACCACTGTAGGGTTTAAACAAATTCATAAACCATATGCAGCAACAAAACATATATGTAAAAAAGTGTTACATGTCCCAAGTACTGCCAGTGTCTTTACTATTGCCATTTAAGACTATATTCCGCGTGTTTGTATTTCAGGAACGCTCCGCGTCAATCCGTTTTATGTACGAATGTTGCCTGAACGTCCCACCGGGCCGTTCCTACAGCGTTCGCCAATAATACGGACTTCTAAATTTACACTCGACATCGCGGGACGTTTTTATTATGAACAATAGATTAAATGGCAATAGTAGAGACACTGGCAGTACTTGGGACATCTAATATTTCTTTTTTACAAATATCCTTTGTCGCTGTTTACAGTTTCACACTTTGCTTCAACCGTATATAGTTATAATTAACTAATGTTATTAATTATTAATATCACATACTTTCCATGGTCGCCTATGTTCCCCGGAGGTTTCCTGTGGTATTTAAGACTGTATTCCGTGTGTTTGCATTTCACGAACGCTTTGCGTAGGCGAGGAGTGAAAATATGTGCGCAATATTCCACGCCAATGTGTGCGCAATATTCCGGGAGTGTTGTACTGCAGTATGTGCGCAATATTCCACGGCAATGTGTGCGCAATATTCCGGGAATATTGTGCGGCAGTATGTACGCAATATTCCACGGCAATGTGTGCGCAATATTCCAGAAACATTGCACAAACGCGGCCATTGCAATATTCCACGGCAATGTGTGCGCAATATTCCTGGATTATTGTAACGCAGTATGTGCGCAATATTCCACGGCAATGTGTGCGCAATATTCCAGAAACATTGCACAAACGTGGCCATTGCAATATTGCACGGCAATGTTTCCACAATGTTGTAGGAATATTGCAATGCAACCTGCAACCCAACGGCAACATTGCAATGTACTGCAACGGCTGTGCAACGTTCCTGCAACGAAGTGTGCTGTAGGGGTGGTTGACCAGCATGTAAGCTGTTAGAAAAACATTAAAATGCCTTAATTGTTGTCACATTTAGTCAACTTTAATAATTTAATCAGATAGCCAAATGTATGCCCTATGAAATATACTAACCGGTTTAAAGATATTTCGTCCACATAATTTATTAAAAATCAAAAACTGAAAAACTGGCCTACCAGCCCCGGTCTCCCCTACTAATTGTTTGAATACTTATTCATGTTTGATTTTATTTAATTTAGAATAATTTAGAGGCCACATATAGAAAACGATAAGACGGCAGTGTTTCCAACTATATATTTTTCTAACAGTATATAGTACACTAGACAGAAATATAGTACAATACTATATGATATAGCACAGTTGGCACAGGAACAGCTTCCAATAAACATTTCAGAATATTCGTACATAATACAACGACACAAGCAGGTTTTATTCGACACAAGATAGGAAAGCGCCATTTGTTATGGCCTCGTGCATGAGCAAAGTGCAGCGGCATAACAGGACAAGTACAAGTACATATAAGTTAAATAAAAGCTGTCTCAAGAGAGAAAGGGGGATAAAGGGGAAGAAGCTCGGGGTAGCCTCCGAATGGCGTGTTAGTCGGATCTAATTGCGAGTTGCACTCCATCCCCAGTTATAAGAATCTCCTGAGACTTGCGACAAAGGTACACACCGCTTGTGAAACTAGCGGAGGAGGTATCTCTGCCAGTACAGTTCGTTTAATGATGTAAAAATATTTGGGCCACTCGACCGATGTCCGCGAAGCGGCCAAGCGCGGCACGCTAGGCGAGAACATGCTGCAAGGATGCTTGAAAGCTCGTGAATAATTTATGCAACGAGCCAGTTCGCTGGAAACCGTGATACGCGAATGAATCATGAAGGTCTTTCGACTCATTCACCCGCGTGCGAGACAATTGCGCCGGTGCATCCGCGATGGGCCAAAGTGAAAATTTCGATCGAAATTTAATATCCACGTGTGACGGGTAGGCTAAATGCATCTAATATCGCCTGGCACGTGATATCGCCACTCGGAATATCTCGTGAAGAAAGTACTGATGAGTGTTGGTAGTGAACTGAACTAGGTAGTAGTCAAGAACTAGTAGCCAAGCACACGGCAAATGGGCCGCGTGAAGTGTACTAGGTAGTCGAAAAATAGATTTTTATTGCATTTTCTGAAGGTGCTATCTTTTCTGAATTAAATGCCGTTTGGTTTACATTAAAATTCGCAAAATTGATGATTTGGCAGCTAAAAAGGTCAAGCGGTAACTTATAGCGTCGCCTTTGCCCGGAAACTTTAAACGCGTTTTTCTCGAAACTTTTTTCTCTTGGCTTTTCCCTGATTACGAACGAATGGAGGTTCAGATCGATTTGAAAAAAATTACGGGATGTGTGAAACATGTGCCATTCCACGCGGAACCTCTGATATAGTCTATAAAAATTCGGGATTTGGATAAAAAAATTTAGAAGTCACCGGTTTTTAGTAGCGCACAAACATGAACGGATTATTCTTGGAAAAATCGCCGTTTCTCGGCCACCGATCGCAGAGTTTTGATTTAATTTTTGTTTTTATAGGTTCCACTGGAAACTATGAATCCAAAAAACAAGAATCACACCTTTGAAATCGGATTTCGACACATTTTAAGACCCATATTAAGGCAAAACCACAGAAAAACGTTAAACTGTTTACCAGTCTGCAGCGCCATTTTTAAAGCACATATATATGTTTCATACCAATTATTTTTCAATGTGTATGGTAGTAATAAACATTGGGTAAACGGGTACATCTAGATTTGCTTTCATTTTTTTACAAATAAATAAAGGACAGAGTCTCTTTCTCACGAAAAACGACTGCCTAGCCCCCTTAAGGGGTTATACCCAGTCAGGTGGCGGAAAAGAGGCGAATGTTTGTGAATTTTTTTTAAAAAATCGCAAGCATATATTTTTACTGAACTTTTTGCACTTAAAAGAGCAACATTTAAAGAACATTTGGTAATTATTTCGTAGAAAAATATTGACGTTTATAATAAAGTAACAACCGACATCCAAGAAGTCTTTTTAAAAATTTGGTTTTGCGATGAGCACTGCCATTCGGAACCAGATTATCTAAAATCAAAAAACAAAAAAGATTTCGTTAGTACATTAATGTATCCTCTGATTAACGCAGGGAATTTCCGAACTATTCATTTAAAACAAAATGGCGGCTATTTGAAGTTGAAGTCGCGAGCATAAATTTGCGAGCAATAATTTGAGAATTTTATTTATTTCTTATAAAAATTAAAATATAGTTGTGGGTGGGTTACATTTGTCTTCTGGCAACCAACATTTTTAGACTCAGTCCGCCACTGAGGAATACATACTATGGTTGCAACGTCACTTCAGCAACGTCTAGCGGAGGAGAAGTATTTCCGTGAAGCTCGGTAGATTTTATTGAATCGTGTTCCAATTTTACATCACATTGAGAGAAGGTAAGTTCAAAAATACTACGAATGCTTAAAGATTTGCCGAGAGTATCTAATTAATAACGTGCTTAAGCAATTTAATCGATTCTACCGAAAAAGCTTTTTGTACGTTGGCCAGCGTGCACTCAATACCGCCTCCCAGTGGCTTCCCGCTTCAGTGCGGTATTTGCTGCAGATTTGCGGAGCTGGAGAGCTGAACTTCTGAAAACTAATATGTAATAATGTAAATATTTCGAAATTGTATTTCTTTATTTATACAGTAAAGACATTTTTTTAAATATAATCCCAATTTCATCGGAATTTTCTGCGGCTATATGCCTATGCTACCGGACTCTTTTGTTGCTATCCAATCATCGATTTGTACTTTTGGAAGTTCCACTAACATCGGTCTGGCCAGTCGCTCTAATTGTAAGTTAAGCGAATTGCAATTGTTCGAACCTAGATCAGCAGTTTCGAATGTCCTAGATCGGTTGAACTCTTGAGAAAACAAACTGGACCCCCCGTTTCTCCCGGGTACGTTCCAAAGGATTTCTGTCTGCGTTATCCCAGTACATATCATGAAATTTACGGGTTCCATTTCAGCAATTACCTTTTCTGTTTGCTCGAAAAATTGTCCCTTGGAGAAACTTTGCCCCGTGCTTACTTTTGTGTTTGACTTGTCGATACTGACACATGTGTGTATTGATATTGAACTGGAATTGTTCTTTAATATCTTGTGAGATAAAATTATTTTCTCCAACATTTCGAAACATCCGAGAAAACTGCAGCTTTATCATTTCCTTTGTGCCGTGCTTGTAAACAGAGAAATAAATAAGACTGTTTTCAGATCTGTACAAAGCACGTACAGTTTTCCAACTTTACTTAAAAGCTAAAAGACGTCTGGGACTTCAAATATTTCAACATTTCTTGAAAAATGGAAAAAAGCTAGATAGGAAATTTTAACTTAACTAAGGAGGACAGAACGACTAATGAATAATTCAAAATTTTCCATATTTCTAACGTATGTCAAAGTGTTCGAAATTGGAAAATTGAAAGTTGAAAGCATAGTTGTCATGTTTTGATATAAGTAAACTTTGAAAATAGTTTGAAACGCATCATGTATTCCAAGGTCTCACTAATAGTAGCAAAGTACTTATATATATACATATGAGCTATTCACGTCAAAACGGATAGGTGAAAAATTTAGTTTCACCGATTCACTTCAAAATTACAGCATTTGTCGATAACCTAGCAAAAACAAAGCATACTGAATTTTAAAGGCATATGTCAAATAGTTTTCGAAATATTTAATGTTAAAGTTTTAAAAATTGAAACATAATCGGCTGACGCGTCATCAGTTAAACTGTAATATCGCGGTCATTTTTAAAGATAATGCCTCCGTCTTGGGCTGATTTTAAAGCTGAAGGAATGCTTTCTCAACCCGTATATAGAATATTTTGTTTATTGTTAATAAACTTAATAGTAATCGATGTCAAAGATTCAAATCGCGATTTGACGTCGTTCCCACCCACGATCCGGCTTGAAAAAAATACCATTCGATTCGTTGAGCCTTCAGCTAATAAATGCGTTTTTCAAAAAAGTGGAGAGATTTTGGGAACAGTCAACAAAAAATAAAACTTACGACAGTGCACACCGCTTGGAACTGCACGGATCCCGTGGTCAGTCCGCACGCACGCGTTTTCAAAACAATCGCCTAGCGTAGGAAAGTATTTATATACGATGCAATAAAACAAACTTTTCGTTCAGTGTTTACAGTATTCTCGAGAAAAATAATAGGAATATCTGCTCACCATATAAAAGATTAGCAATTGTGAGCAGATATTCCTATTATTTTTCTCGAGAATACTGAAAACACTGAACGAAAAGTTTGTTTTATTGCATCGTATATAAATACTTTCCTAGGCTAGGCGATTGTTTTGAAAACGCGTGCGTGCGGACTAGGGTGGCTCTTATTTACTCTTGGTAAAATTTTTTTTCAAGATTTTCTTCGGGGTACCCTCCAGAATAGTTCAAAATAATTAAAAAAAATCTGTGTAAAGTTTCAGCTCGATCGGATCACGGGAAAGGGTGCCCCTGGGCCGTTAAACATTTAAATCATTATTTAACAGCTCGCGCTGTCGATTTTATATAAGGTCTTCCAAGTTATTGATTAAATCAAAAAATATGTCAAACAAAAGTTGTAGATCCGGACAAGGAGCATCTTTTTTGGTGTATTACTATTTTTCGTGCGACAAACGGTTTTCGAACACAATCCGAAAAACTAAAAAAAAAAACTTTTTTTTTTCAAATTCTGAAAATTTAAATGCTTCTAGAACGCTTTTTATTTATGAAGGTGAACAATAAAAATGGAATTTTTATTTTCGAGGACTATTTTTTAAACATTTAATGAGGGGGCATATACCGAAATATGCAAACAAGATAAAATTTTTTTTTCTTCTTATTTTCAGTGTTTGATATGTGACGAATGTTTCCTGTAAAGTTGGGGTCGAAATTCGCAAAAATATCGGAGATATAGACGTCATGATTTCGGGTAAAATGATCATATCTGATGTCTATATCTCCGATATTTTTGCGAATTTCGACCCCAACTTTTCAGGAAACATTCATCACATATCAAACACTGAAAATAAGAAGAAATTTTTTTTTTATCGTGTTTGCATATTTCGGTATATGCCCCTCCTTAAATGTTTAAAAAATAGTCCTCGAAAATAAAAATTCCATTTCTTTTGTTCACCTTCATAAATAAAAAGCGTTCTAGAAGCATTTAAACATTCAAAATTTGAAAAAAAAAGTTTGTTTTTTTAGTTTTTCGGATTTTGTTCGAAAACCGTTTGTCGCGCGAAAAATAGTACCTAATACACCAAAAAAGATGCTCCTTGTCCGGATCTACAACTTTTGTTTGACATATTTTTTGATTTAATCAATAACTTAGAAGACGTTATATAAAATCACTTCGCGAGCTGTTAAATAATGATTTAAATGTTTAACGGCCCAGGGGCACCCTTTCCCGTTACCCGATCGAGCTGAAACTTTACACAGATTTTTTTTTAATTATTTGGAACTATTCTGTAGGGTGCCCCGATGAAAATTCAAAAATCGAAAATAAGAGCCACCCTAGTGCGAACTGACCACGGGATCCGTGCAGTTCCAAGCGGTGTGCACTGTCGTAAGTTTTATTTTTTTTTACTGTTCCCAAAATCTCTCCACTTTTTTGAAGAAAGCATTTATTAGCTGAAGGCTCAACGAATCGAATGGTATTTTTTTCAAGCCGGATCGTGGGTGGGAACGACGTCAAATCGCGATTTGAAACTTTGACATCGATTACTGTTAAGTTTATTAACAATAAACAAAATATTCTATATACGGGTTGAGAAAGCATTCCTTCAGCTTTAAAATCAGCCCAAGACGGAGGCATTATCTTTAAAAATGACCACGATATTACAGTTTAACTGATGACGCGTCAGCCGATTATGTTTCAATTTTTAAAACTTTAACATTAAATATTTCGAAAACTATTTGACATAGGCCTTTAAAATTCAGTATGCTTTGTTTTTGCAAGGTTATCGACAAATGCTGTAATTTTGAAGAGAATCGGTGAAACTAAATTTTTCACCTATCCGTTTTGACGTGGAATAGCTCATACCCATAAAAAACTTTAAAAAAGTAAAAAAATTACGCCAAGTACACGAAATCAAATAAATCACAAAAAATAGAAGATAATTACAAAATAAAAAAAAGTTGTGAAATCAAAATGAGCTGCAAGTACATAAAGGTGCTTTCCCGCAGCGTACAAAGGTGACACTGTGTAACGCAATGTAGGTATGATTCGGTGCTTTCCAACTGCGCTTAATAATATTAAGCAGATATATTTTTATAGAAATAAATATTTCAATACCAATAAATATTTTATTCAAAATACTTGACGCTGCACACCGAATTGGTGTTGTTAAACTGAATACATATATATAAACTGCATTAATCTTTTTCTTTCTTTCTTGTGCGTGCATTCGTGAATGTGTGTATGTGTGCGTGTGCATATGCTACATATGATATTAGAATTAAATATATGTAGAATAAATCTGACTGCGTTTCTAATATGTATATGTTTATGTATTTTAGATTGTAAGTGAGTTATTGTAAATTATTAATTTACTATTAATAAGACAATTAACATTTTTTCGGTTTCGCAGCGCCAAGTATTTTGAATAAAATATTTATTGGTATTGAAATATTTATTTCTATAAAAATATATCTGCTTAATATTATTAAGCGCAGTTGGAAAGCACCGAATCTTACATTGCGTTACACAGTGTCACCTTTGCACGCTGCGGGAAAGCACCTTTATGTACTTGCAGCTCATTTTGATTTCACAACTTTTTTTTATTTTGTAATTATCTTCTATTTTTTGTGATTTATTTGATTTCGTGTACTTGGCGTAATTTTTTTACTTTTTTAAAGTTTTTTATGGGGCTATCACTTCTTTTTACAAAGATAATTTGTATAGGGAATGACTTCAGATAATTTTTAATATTATATTATCATCTATTTTTTGTGATTTATTTGATTTCATGTACTTGGCGTAATTTTTGTACTTTTTTGTAATTTTTATGGGGATAAGCTTCACATAAAAACCCTAAATTAAAAATAATTTGCTGGTATAAAAACAAATCCCCATAAAAATTCTATTAAAAAATTTTGGCGACTTACCTTGTTAATTGAGACAATAATTCAGTGTCTTGTGTGGATTGTGGTGTAAAAACTCGTGACATTTCAGAAAATTTTGACAACTTTCCTTATATGACACTCGTCAGGTTTATAACCTGACTGTAAGCTGTCAAAATTTGGAGTAGATTGCATAGTGAAGGTAACGTAATCAGTGTTCACGGGAAAAGGCCTGATAGCTCTCGGCTACCCTCTGTTGCGCATGCCCGCGACGAGCTGTGACGTCAAACCAATCAACGCCAAGCTGGGAAACGAACCGAATCGACGCCAGTGGCTGGCTTCGTTTCCCAGCTTGGCGTTGATTGGTTTGACGTCACAGCTCGTCGCGGGCATGCGCAACAGAGGGTAGCCGAGAGCTATCAGGCCTTTTCCCGTGAACACTGAACGTAATAGCGTTTGACGAACGAAACATGTGTTAGTTTCTTTTGGCTGAAGGTGTGCGTGTAACGCGTATACGTATTATGTTTGACGGGTTGAAGAAGAAGAATCAGAAGAAAAAATTACCGTTTCCGACTGATTCATGAGACGATATTATGATATCTCTGTCATGCGTGGACAGATGGTATTGAAATTTGGTCTTATTCGAAAGCTTATATGCGGTTTACATAAGAAAAATGCCTTTAAATTTAGAAAATATTGCAGGCGTGATGAGATATTAATGAAATAAGTTGCAGGTTAGGTTGGATTAGCCCGGCGACAAGTAAATGATAGCGGTAGCGACAGTCGACATATACAGGGTGTCTTTCCTGTACTTGGTGTCGAGACGCTACCGCGTCTCTAGATATTATGAAGCAAACTTCATAATCCTATCTACAGCACATCTAAAAGTACAGCACCGATACAATTAAACACATCTAATAGGATAATAATCGAAAAACAGGGGAAAACCATTTGCAAAATGTCAGAATTAGTTTGTAACAGTATGCTTTAAAAGCTCCAAAGTATTTTTAAAGAAATAAAATTAAGGGGATGTCCCGGTCCAGAGTCCACAAAAATAGATGAGCTTTAGGAATTAATTAAAAGAAATCTACCACAGATAATTTAATGCGACTTTTTGTATTGTATTAAGGATGTCTTAAACCATAGAAATATATATATTTTTTTTAATTAAACATTGCAAATGACACTGAGGGATCGTTGAAGTCGAGGCGCAAAAAAATTCATCCAAAACGGTGGGACTTGTAGCACCCAAATCATTTATATCAAATAAAAAACGATCCCAGATTACTAAAGGGCATGAAATTCCCTAGTGGGCAACCCTTATAAATGGAAAAAATGACATTTTTGAACAAAATAATTTGAAGTTTCAAATCACTTTTTCCCTGTTTTTCTTTCTCTCAACGCGCTTCAAAAATACAAACTTTAAAAAATCTCAAAATGTAAAAACAGATTTCCCCACAGCAAAAAGTAGGTATATTCTTCAAAATAAAAAAAGTTTACAGAAAAACGCGTTTAACTCAACTTCCTTTAGCATCAGGAATTTTTCGAATAAAGGGAATAAGGTAAAAATAAGGAAATAAAGACGAACATTCGAAAAATGAAACAAAAAAAAAGATTTTTCTCCAATTCAAGACCGGAAATTTTCATTTGTATTTTTTGCACCTCACACCTGTATAAATTACATCCACAAAGGAATTCTTTGGAAATAGAAAAATGTAATTAGTTACAAGCTCCATACTAATACCTCCTATCATTTCCTAAAAAGAAAAAGAATTAACAGTCAGCGCTCATTTTTGGGCACCCTAGTCCAGGAGCTTCCCTCGAAGCAGGTGGTTGGAACGCGAGCCATAGCACTAAGCATACTTAACTTGGTGATTATAACTTGCCTATCCAGCCCTGTACACAGAAATTCAATATGGAAGGGCGAAAAGGGCTTCAAACGGGAGCGTTTTGTGCGCGGAGGGGTCAGATTTTGAGGTACCCGCGCGGACTACCGTAGTAAACATCCGAGTAGTCCATTCGCGGCACTATCCAATATTGACGCACCGAGATAAAACAATGGAAATATGTTGCGCGGGCGGCAACGGCGCCGAGGAGGGGCGTAAATATTGAGTAAATTAGCATTAACCTGTTGGCTATCGAATAGGGGTTGCTTAACGGATCATTCGTTATAATGCGTCGAAAATGACGGCGGCTCCTGGACAGAGTGCGTCGTCATTTCATATTTGTCGTTCCCCTCGAAAGTACTGGAACGCGGTGCAGACGGTTTTTGAAACTAGTCTCCCCCAATTGCCTATCACTTTTACCGATTGTACTGGAACAGCGGGTGGGTGGAGGGCGGGCGGGGCCGTCCGCGCGCCGTGCGCCAGACTGGTAATACCAATATTTCATCGTAACTGGGTCCGAATTTCACGAGTGAAACTGAAAAGTCTGGATTCCATTTGTTGGAAAAGTTTTATTCCGCCGATGCCTTTGTTGTCGTTCATTTTAGTGCATCGCCGAAAGCGGGGTTAAAGAATCGCGGAGCTTGGTAATCCTGGGTTTAATGCTTATTTTTAATTGCGACAGGGAGAATTACAGTTCGTCGAAGTCAGTTACTTTTTTACTGGAACGATGTAGTCTCTTGTGTGTTGAATTTTTTTTTTTTTGTTCATTTTAGTCGTGAATTTGAAGCCTTCGTTACGCGCGAAAGGGTGTCTTATAGGAGTCATAAATAATGCACGAAAGAGTCAAGCATGGCTAAACTATGAGAGTAAGAAGTTTTCCAGGTCAGAGTAATTGCGATTTTTATTTTTATTTTAATTTACTTTAATCGTAGGAATTCTGGTTATGGGTTTGGCGCGATCAAATACATCGTTTCTGATGAAAGGATAACACAACCCAGTTTGCAATTAAATATATTCGACGGAAGCAAGTGGAGAAATGTTATTTTTACGGACAAATGCAAAATTTGAATAGGGTTTCAAATGATTGAAATTTAAAAAAGGAGGGAGGTTTTTGATTCTTTAACAAATGGGGTTGGCAGGTATTATAGTGTACGTCCAAATTGGATATCATTGGTGTGGATTGAAATAGAGAGACACATGGTGGCATTGTTTCTGCGAAATCAGTTGATGAGAAAATACGAAAGAAAAAATATGATATAGGGTAAAGGCAGGTAATATGGAACAGCACGTAATATGGAACTTCGTAAAATTTCGATAAAGAAATAACGAACTCTTCAGGTAATCGTTTATACTAGATCCCTAGACACAATAGACGATGAGACTGAGAATTGAGCATCAGTCGGGCATCTATCATTGAAAGAGAAACGTTTATATTTTTCGTGGGGTGTAAAAGTTTCTGAAAAGTGCATCAGACAGTTAAATATTGTAGTGAAGGTATGTTACAAAGTATTATTTTGATATAATTTATCATTAAATATGTGTGTTCTTCATTCTTCAACAATAGCTTACCAATAAAGTTACTTTGTTCTTAGTATAATTCTTAATTTTTTGACGGAACATGTGTGTACGTAATATGGAACATACCGAGTAACATAGATGAAGTTGATAATGACGATGACGACGATGATGCGGAATGCTTATTTTGCGATGGTAATTATAAAAATAATGACAATGAAAAGTAGGACCCAATGTATTCGCTGCTTTCAGTGGGCATACGAAGAATGTGGGGCTTCCGACGTATTATTCACGTGCCCAACGTGTAGGACAGGCAGAAAGCAGGAATAAATTCCAAAAATGATGTGTATTTATTTATTTGTATCTTCTACTTAATAAATCTTCATTTTTAGTAAAAAAAAGTAAAGATTTTTGGGTTTTCTTTACATGTTTCCTAGGTGTTCCATATTAGGACCCATTTTTTCGAACTGCCGATTTTCACTCTTTTCAGTTTTTTTACTATAATAGCAAAACAATTGGATTTTTTTACATTTGACTATGTAAATATGATTATGCATTAATTCCTTCGTCCCCTCATGTTAGTTTTATTAAAAAAAACGAATTCCCCTAATTTTGACAAGCTTTTGAAATCAGATGTTCCATATTACCTGCCTTTACCCTATGTATAGAGAAAAATTTATACAATATGGGCAGGGTAATGCAGCAACATGCATTAGACGGTGCTCTTCTTTTTTTTAAATGGTAGCTTGGTGGTGATATCAAGATCACCGTCATTTGTGAAAATTGGTAGGTTGCTATTTTTTTAACACTTATAGCGAATTCGGATGGTCGCACTGGTGCGCACTGAGTGCGACTTTTAGCCAATTGGAAGCGAAAAAACTCGCACTCAGTGCGCACCAGTGCGACCGTCCGAATTTGCTATTACATTCGTAGCGCATTTCTTGAGAAATTAAACGATCATAAATAGTCGAACCCATTACGAAAATATAGAGAATAAATGTGGGAAGCGTTGGATTATTGCAAAAAGGAAGGACTAAGTTTTTAGAATAATAAGTTTTCAATATTGATTTTGTTATTAAAGCGGTTTACTGTGACACATGGTATGATTGCCATTCGATTTAGTACGAAACGTTAGATGCGATTACGGTAAAAAATGAATAAAAAAATTAAAACCGACTTCAAAAAAATAAAGTTGCACTAAAAAGTAAAAAATAATTTTTTCCCTTATTTAATCTACGACTCTCATATTTTTGAAGTCGGTGTCTCATCATTTGCGCTGTGTAAATCTGGCGCCGACTTAAAAAAGACATATGAGAGTCGTAGATTAATTAGGGGAAAAATTATTTTTTACTTTTTAGTGCAATTTTATTTTTTGGAAGTCGGTTTTAATTTTTTTATTAATTTTTTTATTCAGCATATATTTTATGGAATACTGTAATAGATATTCTCGAATTAAATAGCATCTTTAAAATCTATAAGTAAAGTTCTGATTTGTAAAAGTTTAGGATATATTTAATCTGGGATAGTTTGATCATTTTAATTTCTTATATTTAATTCTTATTAATTTCTTATATTTTGTTCTTATTAATTTCTTGTATTTGGTTCTTATTAATTCCTTATATTTGTAGGATCACGGAAAAAAGGAAGAGTCGCCTCAACGGGACTCGAACCCGCGATATCTCTAGGTTTGCGCGCTGGCCATCCGCCTTAACCATCTCGGCTACCGCCGACTTCCCCGTCCTCGTTCTTCCGTATCCGCCTCTTATGTTATGGGGGTTCCTGATCCCACATATTTTGTTCTCATTAATCTCTTATATTTGATTATTATTAATTTCTTATATTTAGTCCTTATTAATTTCTAATATAATGCATGAATTAATCACATCATACGTAATAAAATTTGGAGCCTCTTTAATTCTACTCACAAGCCTTCGCTTTATAGCGAGGAAAATGCCAATAGCAAAATTTATTTGCCAGACTTCCCCAATTTCCTTCTTTATAATTACAACTAGTTTTCGCAACAAATTTAAAATACTTCTAAACTGAATTAAAATCGTTGTACCAGAACTACCATAGCCTCGTATATATGCGCTTGATAAGCTCATTGCTTCCAAAAAGAGTAGACTAAAATTAGCTATCTCTATTTTACTCAACGCTTAAGCTGCAGCCGCTTCAGAAATTTCGAGTCTGTAAACGAATCTCCGGGGAACAAGCATGATTGACATCTTGCCGAAGTTAGGGACAAAGAACACGCATAGACATATGACGCGGCTGACATAACCATCAAACGTGACGGCAAGAGAACGAAATTGTCCTCGCCACTGTACGTGATCAGCGTGGACAGCTCTTTGATTGCTCGTGTACCTTTGGAGGGAAAGAGATCACCGGCTTGCCAATGGCCGCTTAGCGCTGTAGAAAAGGAAGGGCAAAGACTGTGAGAGTGATCGAACGTGTCGTCATTTGCATGTCTTCAAATTCATGGACCAAGTTCGCCTCGCATAGTGATCTGCTAATTACGTGGGGATCGTGATGGAGGTATAGATATAGATGAAGATAAAAAGTCAGATGGACCTTAAAAAATGCAAAATCAACTGACAACCAATTATGGATGGAGGGCAGTTTCGATTATTACAGTAGCGGACAAAAAAGTTAACACTTTTTCGATTTGTTCTATTTTTGTTATTTTTTAGCATAAATTTGGGACTGCGGTATTTAAAGCTGTATAAAACCCAGTTAATGTTGAATTTATTTAACTGACAAACAAAAGTGTCATATGACACTGAACGGGCTAACACATTTTTGGGACCGACAAAGAAGTAACCACGTTTAGTAACTTTTTAGGTTGTCCTAAAAGCAAAAGGTGCCCCACAATATATTAATTTTTTTTATTAATCTTCAAAAATCGTAACTTTTTGTTAGTTTTAAAAGTGTGTGATCTTATTTAATGTTATGTAGGGTTTTTGTTTGTTAGTTAAATAAATTCAACTGTAACTAGGTTTTATACAGCTTTTAATTCTCTTTCAGAATATGTATGTTAGGCACATATTGCAGTTTTGAGTTGATATTGAAAAGTAATAGAAGTAGGGTGGTTCGAAAAAGTGGTAACTTTTTTGTCCGCTACTGTAAGTATGTATACAATTTTCTATCATTTCTGAATATATGTACCTACTTACAGAAAGAAAATAATAAGTAGGGGAAGTAGGGGCATGATGGGGTAGCTAAGGAAAAATGCAAATAAAGTGATGACTGTACCTATTAATTAGGTCTTTATTACTCCAAATACAACTATAAGTTAGTGATTTAACATTTGTTACACACTTCGGACTATCTGAGGTCAGGCGTCTAAGTTATTAAACTTTACAAAACAGATGGAAAAAAAACCGTCTTACCCCTACCGCGGGGTAAAATGGGGTACCGAAAACGGGGTAAAATGGGGTACCGAAATGATTTGCCTAAGTATTTTCACACTCAATACAAATGTGATTTTGTAGATTTTGCTACTTTTTTCTTCAGTTTTCTTGCTCAAAACTTTATTTACAGCGTCTTTCATCACTTCTATTGACCAGTCTCCTCTTCTGGTTTTTTCGTATGTTCTGACCATTTTATAAATTTGAACTAAAAATAACGGGATTTATTTGAATTAAATTATAATAGAGAACGATGACGTTCTCACATGAACAGCCATGGTACCTCATCATTCCCCGTATCAAGGGCCCCATCTTGCCTCAAAGCATCGTTTTCCAAAGATTAATATATATGTACAACAAATAAAGAAATATTGAAATTTTGAATATGTCACATTAAAATAGATGAAATGGAGATTATCATAAAAGAAAAATAATAGACTTACCGTTTTTAAATATATATTTATTTCAAACCTTTTTATCACACGAAATAACATCGACGCAGCACGCAAACGGTTTTCACAGCTATAAAGAAAAAACGCGTGCTCCCCTACTCACTTTTGCCAGTGACCACACTATTATAACACAATGGCTTCCTAATGATGTATTTGTCACATTCCTAGCATCTTTTAATTAGTGTTTAGGGAGATACCCCATCTTACCCCGCTACCCCGTCATGCCCCTACTTCCCCTATATAATATTAGATCTAAAACAGTTGATACGATACAACATTCAAGTTCCATAGAATATAGAATACATAATTGCATGGAAAAATGAGAATTTCGTAGAGGTAACTCCAGAATCTAATAAAATATAAAAGTAATTTTTAAGAATATATGGTATATAGATTAAAACAACAAATATTATTTAGCAGTTTAAAAAAAGAAAGAAAATCTTACTGTGATAATCTGACTTTGCAGTTGGGTGATCATTAAATAAGCTTTTCCAATTGTATTTTCTATGTTTCCTGGCGTGACGTAAAAAATATGTGAAAATTCTTCTAATCAATTTTTACACCTCATATGAATATATTTTTTCCTAGTTGTCCAACTACTTGCACGTATGAATATGGTAATAGTTAGGGGTAACAGTGCAGCCGAAGGAACTGCCTATCGATCAACCCGACTGACAATCGCTTTGCATGAACGAACGGCACGTGAATCGCTTTCGATTATCAAAACTCGATATCGACTGTCCAAGTGGTCTTTCCTCTGACTGACTACAGCATCCACGCTGCATTTGCGCAACGCGTTCAGGCATATTTATTAATGGCAGACTCATAAGGAATACCAAAATTTGTTATACAATTCGCTTTAAAGTTTTCCGATTCCCACATGTACATATATTTGCAAATATTATTTTCACCTGTTTGATGTTTAAAATATTTATTAAATCGTATATATATATATACCGTAAATATAATGGTAAATATACCATTATCAGTTCAAATTGTAAATTAATTCAGGAAAGCTATTGGTTTAGAAAGTATCGAAAAGTCAACGTATAAGTTTTATATGTACGTAAATGTTAAGATAATGGAAAATAAATATTTGAACTAATTATGTCTGAAAAGAGCGCACCGTAGTATTTTACAGCTCGTTCTGAAGTCAGTTTGAGGTGATGTTCCTAGACAACGCCTTATTTCGAGGAAAAGGCTTGAAAAAATTCGATCCGACTTTTTTCAGTCTTCAAAAATGAGACTTTGAAAATAAATTTGTAAAATATGAGTTGTTTATCCTTTCGCGTCAAAAAAAAAAACTATATTTTGGTTCGACACAATTTATTGCAAAATTCCAACCCGTCTCGATTAAAATAAAATACAGCAATCTTCATCTGATTGACAGATGCAGAGATAAACATTAATTTATACAGCGCAGTATATATTCATTAAACAGATTCAAAAGCGGTAAAATGATGACTTAAAGCCCCCGTCATTTTACGTGATTACATAATATTCCGATTTCGTCAAAATCGCAGGCTGGAATAGCAAAATGCAACCAAGTAGCAACGTAAAATTGCTAAACTGTAAAAAATCATCGCAGCGAGTTCGCCTGGCACTCAATCGAATCGGCAGACCCTCCGCTTTAAAATGAGCTTAAGATCGCGACGTTAGGATCATCCGTTACCGAGATACAGCGAGTTAAAGAAAAAAATGGAATTTGGGCAATTTCCAAGCATATTTTCAAAAGGACATGGTGCACCGAAAAATTAACAAAATCGAAAAAGCAAAAAATGCGTCTTAAAGAGGAAAGACTGATCTTTCTATTCCCTTTTCGCTGAAGATTCTACAATGCTTCCTTCGCTATCCAGAAGCAATTAAAGTCAGAGGGACGATTTTACCTTCAAATTTGAACAACTCGGCAAAAAAAAAAAATCGCACAACAACCACGGAACACTGATTTGACACAGAAACGTAGCTGCTTTTGACTGGTACAAAAATATAACCTGTGCAAAAAATTTCATTATCCCTATGGAACATCACAAAGTTGAAGAAAATTTTTTATAATAACTGTCAAAGCGTTTTTTATATCGCAATAACCTTGCCGAAAAGCAATACGGAGCAACACGAAAATAGAGAATCCACACTTTAAATAACCATTTTTGGCGAAGTTATAACCAGTTGAACTTGCCCCCGTTTTTCGGGTTCCTAGAGCTGATCCCTTAATTATTTCAAGGAACGTACATCTCAGCATTCACCTTCAATACCACGGCAAACTCGCTATATACTTTCATCTCTGCATCTGAAAGAACTTTCGACACCTACCCGTACCTAGAGGCAAACTTTGAACCTCTATTCCTCCATTCACCTCTTCAACCACCAAGAAGCGAACAGTACCTTCGCCCCCGAAAGGACAAGGGTGGCGATTCCAATAGGGAGTAATGCCCGCGTCGAGTCATTTCGTAATGGAATCTTGCGACCAGCCGTGGAAAAATCCGAACGGGCCCGAAGATCCTTTGGGATCTCGTTTACGGGCTGATATTGAAACCGGCAAACCGCGCCCTCCCCCCCCCCCCCCCCCCCCCCCTCCGCGACAAAGGCGAGTGCGCTGCGTGAACGGTTCGCTGGGATTACCGTCGTTTTGTCTATTCGCAAACACGCTACAAAAGCGCGGGGAGGTTCGTCGAAACAAGGCGAAGACAGAAAGAGAGAGAGAGAGGCTGACGCTAGACTCAGGGAACAAGCTACACGTTTTCTCGGCGCCACTCAATTTATATAAGCATGCTAGTTAGCCGTGGAGCGCGCGACAGACGCACACGTGCCGCTTTTATGCGGAAGCAAGGTGCGCGCGAGCCAAGGCATACGTTGGCAGCGTTCGCGCCCCACCGCCAGAAGATACTCTATGAATTGTATCCACCGGCGCGCGATTGTACGGTAATAAGTTTCCTTGGGAATACCGCGCCACCGCAGGATACTTTATTCCGTTTCGCATCGATCCGCGGTGCCACTGCATCGCGCCGCTGGAAACAGAGAGGTGGGCAACCTCCTAGAAGATCGCGCGACACGCGCGCGGAACAGTGAGCCGATTGTCCTGTGGGTAAACCGGCAATTGGATGTCAAGCTGATAAATATTCTATGACGCGCAGTGCTCCCCGTAGACACGCAGAAAATAAAAGGAAGCGGCGGTGTGTTTTAGCGGTGTGTTTGCCGAACAGACGAGTGGATCGACTTCGTGGAAGACGCCGAATGTTGTGTTATTTACGGCGGCGAGGCTGGAGGTGATTAGAAAATGCTCGTAATGATCGCAGAGCATGTAACGTTTCTTTAATCGCTACAGGCAGTGGCGGATTTAATAGGGCGGTCGGTGAGCAGTTGCCGCCTGGGCCCCTGCCCAGAAGGTCCCTCAGGGCCCCTTCCTTAAGAACATTCTGATTTTATCCAAACTATATTTTTTCTGTACTAATACACTGAGACCGTTTTCAGTAAACTACCTCTTCATTTTCCTGGAAAAAATGGGCCTCTCGAGAAGGCCCCCTAGGGCCCCTTCCTTAAAAACATTATGATTTTATCCAAACTATATTTTTTCTGTACTAATACACTGAGACCGTTTTCAGTAAACTACCTCTTCATTTTCCTGGAAAACATGGGCCTCTCCAGAAGGCCCCCTAGGGTCCCATTCTTAAAAACATTATGATTTTATCCAAACTATATTTTTTCTGAACTAATACACTGAGACCGTTTTCAGTAAACTACCTCTTCATTTTCCTGGAAAACATGGGCCTCTCCAGAAGGCCCCCTAGGGTCCCATTCTTAAAAACATTATGATTTGATCCAAACTATATTTTTTCTGAACTAATACACTGAGACCGTTTTCAGTAAACTACCTCTTCATTTTCCTGGAAAAAATGGGCCTCTACAGAAGCCCCCCCTAGGGGCCCATCCTTAAAACATTATGATTTTATCCAAACTATATTTTTTCTGTACTAATACACTGAGACCGTTTTCAGTAAACTACCTCTTCATTTTCCTGGAAAACATGGGCCTCTCCAGCAGGCCCCCTAGGGCCCCTTCCTTAAAAACATTATGATTTTATCCAAACTATATTTTTTCTGTACTAATACACTGAGACCGTTTTCAGTAAACTACCTCTTCATTTTCCTGGAAAAAATGGGCCTCTACAGAAGCCCCCCTAGGGGCCCATCCTTAAAAACATTATGATTTTATCCAAACTATATTTTTTCTGTACTAATACACTGAGACCGTTTTCAGTAAACTACCTCTTCATTTCCCGACAAAAATGGGCCCCGCAGAACGTTTGCCACTTGGGCCTTTTTTCTTAAATCCGCCACTGGCTACAGGAAAGACTTTAGGTAGGAACTATTGGAAACGGTGATCATCGGGGCTCCAAGTTTTCCGGTTATAGGGCCATTTGGTTCGCGATCAATTGGACCCGAGACATTAGGCGATTCAACGAGGGGAACATATTTACGCTGAGAGTGTTGGTTGAAAGTTGAAAGGATTCCAATTCCTTAAAAATTCGAATACAGGCATGGAGGCGTTCCGAGCCGATGGGAGCTCGGGATGGCAAGGAAAACACGATCGAAACTTTCACCGAAATACTTCAAATTCGTAATATCGCGTCGAGTTTGCCGGGTCATTGCCAAGTTTATGGAGGAACATTCTTGAGCTACCGAGTGGAAGGGAGAAGTATCGAGAGGCGGTCCTCGCTTTGTACGCTAACAGTCTAGTCTAGGCTATGAATGGGAAACTTCAAGCGTATGAAATTCTGCGATCGAGTTCCACCCGGCGTATACGTTTTCTGTTTCAGTCAGCGGTTGTGATGGTAATACAGGGCAAATGGAACTAACGTACCTCATCAGGTTTTTATGTTATTCGAGAAATTCGTTGGGGATGTTTTGTGAAGCCATTCCCATAATATCGTGTAAATTATTCAGGAATTATTGAAGGACGATACGTAACGCATAATTTATACTACTTTCTGTATGCCATGTAATTTTTAAAAATGTGAATCGTCTTGAAGCTATTTAATGGAAATTCAATTGAGGGCATTGCAGAGAAAGGGGTGCAGCTCCATTTTTACCAACGTCGAGTAAATTAGAAAAAATTGATTATATAATTATTGCTTTGACTTAATATTAAAAAGATAACAGTAATTATTGAAAAATATATATTTTCACACAATAAGTAGTAGTTATTGAGTTGATAAATTTTTATTTCTATTTTTGGCGAATTTTTAAAATCTGGAGCTGCCCCTGACCTGCACCAAAGTGTACAAGAAACGATTGTTTCTTTTTCTTACAATAAGGGGGCTGGACTTACATTTCAGCAATATTAAATAATATATTCTAGAAGCAACACTTGCATAATATTTTATATCGTCAAAATGAAAGTTAGATATCTTAGGTTTTTGAATTTTCATTACAGGCTTACAAAAAAAAGTTTAAAAAACGGCATTTACTATTTGTTTTTGCTATTCCGACCAGTTGCACTTTTTTCAAAACGACGAAACACGTCACTTAGCAAAATAATCCTTCTAGCTTCTAAAAAAAAACTCATGTCGTTTGGACCAATTTTAAAAAAGTAATGCGATTTTATAAGTTGTAAACTTTCTTTCGTCCGCCAATGTATATGTATTCACTTGCAATGTTTTCTCTTTCTCCATCCCTTGTTCATTTTCAGATATCACGGTGGCGTTTATGACGGACGTAGCATTATTGTATATATTACAATACTTTTATAAACCCGTAAACTCAGCGCGCTTCAAATTCCCACTTCAAAATTTCAAACTTCCGTAACTTCGCCACTTGGCCGAATTCCAGCTTCAAATTTTTTTACCACATTTTCGAAACGTGAACTTTTAAGAAATTGTCAAAAAAATCGATTTTCAAATTTTTTTTCAGAGATAAATATTCGCTTATTAGTACCACGATTATTGTAAAATTTACCGCATGCAGTTGCTCCGGATTTTATTTTCCGCAGCGAAGGATTTTGCGATATTAATTTTTCTTTCGCATAGCGATGATTACTCATGCCTCGGCGCATGCAGAATATCTGTGAAAGCGCACCAGCACCGGAGCAGTTCCACCTTGCAGTCATTAAGACGATAAATATCAAATTGCTTAAATACCACTTTGGATGTAATGAACGATCCCAGCAACCGCATGTGCCTAGCACGTACGAACTTCCGGACCTGGTTTAACGTTTGTGCGTAAATTCGAGTCATTAGCGGTTCCCTTGAATATGTCGCTACATACACCGTCGCTTGAACTAAACTTCAGGACAATAAACGATAATAAACTTATTACCCTAGCCTCTGCACCTTAGTCTTTGGCTTACTGTTCAAGCAAACAATTTCCATTCGAACGCGTTCTTGCGGAAAACAACACGCGCTTCCTTGGGAAGGGACTTTCTGAATATAAATTAGGAACACACCCATTTCTGACGTTTCTCCAACCGATTCGCTGAAACTATTTCTTTCATAGTCTGCCACATAAAAGTTTCGATTGTGCATCATATAAAATTGGGGAGTTGACAAAATTTTTAAAAGTGTTTAAAACTGTTCATTATGATAAAATATGCTTGTAAAAAAAATATTAATTTTTTGCTACACCTCTAACATGAAAAAAATGTAATTTTTATTTGAAATAAAAAAATTGCCGCGAAAACGCACTGCATGGTCACGTGACCATTTGTGACGTCAACGTGCAGTAAACAACGAAAGTTGTGGTTAGGGACAGTAAGGACTGAATTTTTCTCACAAAAATAATGGATAATGAAAATTATTATCAAACATTTTACATTTCACCGTACACACACCAGAGTTACGATAGAGTTGTACATAGCCAACTGCATCATCGCCGTAGCTTACTCTTGAAGACCTATACAGAGAAATAATACAGTAAGAGTACATAACCTCTTAGGTATTTAATTTCTTTCAAACATATTTCTAGCTTGCAATTGTCTAGTAAAACAATATACTTACACAGAAGTTTTAACATTTCTGTATTCGGCAGAACAGAAGTCTGGATTTGTAGCGAAATAGCTAACCACCATAATAGCGTCCAATGTTGGTAAATTTGTGCTGTCACCTTTAACGAAGTTCTTTTCCATTGCCAATAATATACCTACTTTCACTACTTTCCTCACCTAAGAAATCGAGTAATAAGTACTCGTAAACGATATTTTTTAATATAAACTTGTATGAGCAAATGCGCGAAGTGTCACTCGTCGCTATATATAAATCGCTGTTTACTGCACAATGACGTCACGCGCCGTGATTGGCGTTTGAGATCACATGACTCACAACTTAAAAACGTCAATTTTATTTATTAAATTTTGGTAAAACGTGTAAGTGTTTTATTAATATTTTTATCATTTTAGGCTTTTCATTAATAAATCTGTAGATTTCGCTACTTTCCCTTTTTTTTCAAATACTGGCAACTCCCCAATTGTTGCTCAAACGTGTATGTGTTCTGGGTGTTGGTAAATTTACTTCACTTGAACATTTAAATTTTATTAATTTTATTAAGTATGAATCGAGACAGGTTTTACAAAATCGCCTGTGACAGTGTGTAACTATTTAAATCAATTTCAAAGAAAATAATAAGAAAATTACTGTTACACATAGAATTTTATTCCAAGATTCTCTTTTTAAAAGGGATTTCGAATTTAAATATCTGCTAAGTATACAGATATTATATTTTCATACGACCAAGTATTTAGAAATGGGAATACGTATTTCCATTACCATGATTAAAGAAAGTCATCTATGTTTAAAATTATTTAAGTTAGAGATGGAAATTGGTTTTGCACATGGAAGCTATTGCTGAGAGGTCTGTAATAAATTTGATTGAACGCGAATGCATTCTGTCGGTGCTTCATCACGTTTTTAGCACACTGCGATGGCAAAGTGATTGAAAAGGCAGGACAGAAGAATTAGTACCGAAAAATGAAGGATTAAAAAGAAAGAGAAGAAAGGAATACGTGACAGGTAATTAGCGTAAATTGCTACCAAAATAGAACAGTCAAAGCAAGACTTGATGATTGACACGACAAGGAATCGATCGTTAAGGCAACGAAAGAGTAAATGAATAGAGGTCAGTAACCAATAACCGAATCCGGCGACAGGGACAAAGAAAACAACAGGTGGGATGGACGAAGCAGAAGGAAAAAAGCTTGATAACAAGAGGAAGGCCAGCTTTCGTTTAATAATTAGGGAGATGACGAGTAGGACGTAGAAGGTTGATAGAAATACTAAAAAGAAGGGAGAGAAAGTAGCACGAATGCAACAGAAAAATGCGAAATATAGGCCAATCTCCATTAACCGGTTAACTGGCACGGTCCTGTAAGAATTTGAAACGTGGAGGAAAATTAAACAATATATATTCTGCCCGATTGATACAGCGTGCAACAGCGTGCCTCGTCTCGAGATCTGTGTCCGATCGTCGTTTCTTTTTTGACCGGGGAGTCCCTGCGACGACGCCTTCCGAATTCCCTAGAGCCCCAGCCAATCCGTGGTGGGCCTGGCATCACGCGGTCCGGACCCGGCGTCGTCTGCTCGTTCCTTTTTAGGGTTTTTTTGCACGCGGCTGCGCCTTGTTCGTTAGGCGACGTCGGATTTTCCAACATTCGGCCAACCTGCAACGATGCTTGCCCCAAGCATCCTCATTGCGTTGTTTTCTAGAACAAAGAGATTATTCATAGGTAAATATAGTGTTCGCTTTCCTCAGTTTGATCTCGTCAAATCTAATAGAACACCCAACAAAGTTTTCGGCTATACTCCTCCCGTAACTGCTCACGATCCCATAATCCATAACTTGCAGGCTACATTGCATCGCCAATCATGTCTTGCGGTGTATTTCTCTTATGCGGTGATGCAAAAACGTCCTCTCGATGTATCGACTTCTTCGTCGGGCAGGCCGCGCTCGCGATCCTCTACCGCGACACCTACATCTCACTCATACAGTGGTGATACCATCGTCACCGCTGTCATGAAGAGCACATACAAAGCCACGTCTTGCAAGGATGGCATTGCCCGAATCCTTTGCCAAGACGGCAAGTCACACCCATGCAAGGACGGCATCGCCCGAATCCTTCGCCATGGTGGACAGCCCACACTATGTGGGGTCGGCGGCAGCCAACACCCCCACCATAGAGGCCCTCGACAGTAACCATTCGATGACGGCATGGCCATCGCCATCGCAATGGAACCTCGCGAACGTCGTCAGGCAAAACGGCTCGTTGGCAGACGATGTTTCCTTTTGACGCCTCTCCGCTGCAATCGTGACGGTCAACCTTTCGCACTGCGACAGGTCACTCTACCCGCCGCCAGTGAACTCAGGTCAGCATCAACTGCTGACGATCCAATCGTTCCCTTGACCTGCAACTCATCATACATAATTAATGGTTCTTTCAAGATCTCTCGTTTACCACTGCAACCCAGCGCTTCAATCTCTCAACCGCGACCACTGTTTTGGCTCCTCTGCCTCCCTCCCGCAAATCTTCCACCTCATAACGGTCATTGTATAACACCCTATGTACTCGGAATGGTCCTTTAAATTTCGGTGAAAGTTTTCGACTTTCCCCAGTCGAGGGTTCGCTTGTAATCTCGACCATTACAACATCTCCCTCTTCATATCGCGTAGCCTCACGCCTCGCCTTATCGTACCGCTCTTTCTGTTTCCTCTGATCTTCTGTGATATGCTTTTCGATCTTCTTACGTAATTCGCTCAAATTTAACCGCTCCATTTCGGTTTGCACCTCCTGTAGCAGACTCGACTCTGCAGTGTTCCGTGCGTTATATCCCATTAGAGCTTCCATGGGCGTCACTCCAATGGCCTTGTTGTGGGTCGAATTTAACGCACTTTGTATCTGCTTCACAAATTCGTCCCATGTACGATGGTCTCTTCCCGCGACGGTCGCAGCCAACGATGCAACGATAGTGCGATTGTATCGCTCACACTGTCCGTTCGCTCGAGGTGTAGCGACCGCGTTCAACACATGTTTAATCCCATATGTTGAACAAAAGATTTTAAAACTTCTTGCCGTGAACGTCGTCCCTCGGTCACTGATGATCCTATGCGGTACGCCGAAAAGATGTATCACGTTCAACAGTATCTTTATTGCCCTCTTCGCCTTAGTATCCTTTACTGGCTCGATGATTGTGAATTTCGTGAAAGCGTCAACTATCACGAGTATGTACTTGTTCTTCTTATTACTGGATTCAAACGGCCCTACGTGATCTATGTGTATCGTGTGGAACGGTATTAGGGTCTTTTCTATCGGATGCAACTTCCCTTACTTCTTCCCCGCGTTCCTTCCTTCGGAACAGCGGCCTGTTGCTCCGGTCGCCGTGGCAATTTTTCCGCTCCCGTCGACCGTCTGCGTTCGGGTTGTCGAAGACTGGGCCTCTTCGCACCGGACCGTTCACGCGGCATTGCTCCCATCTCATTCATAGTCGCGTACAAATCGTACACGTCCTTGTACTTGTTTGAGCGAATCGTACGCTCGATCGCTTCGTCGCCAACACCAGTGATGATCGCGTCTTCCATGTACGCGTCCGGTAGGTCGATCTTCAAGGCACGTAGCTTGGTCATCTTTTCGAAGCAGTAATCGCCTAACTTTTGCCCTGGTCGTGCGCTGTAATTAGCAGCCTCCCGCAATAGTCTTCCGAACGGCACCGGTTTTCGGAATTGCCTAATAAGCAATCGACTCATCGATTTCCATGAATGGTCGTATCGCTGTTCCTCATCATCAAATTTTCTAGCGTGACCTTTCACGTTTCGGGCAATGATTCGAATGATATCATCATCGGTCCAATCGTATCGTCACGCTAGTCGGTTCACATGCCGCACCCACTGTTCTATGTCCGCACTGTCACGTGAAGGGTCAAACACGGGCACCGTATGTTCGTCACTCGCGGGTCTGGCTTGAAGATTTCTCAGCTTACGCTTTAGCTTAGCCACCTTTTCGCGAAGTTCTTTCGCGGGCGATCGACTTCGCGACCTCCGGGTACGGTCACGTGACTCCGCGCGAGTACGACGCACAATTTCACGATTCCGGCTTTTTTCGGATTCCACCGAAACATCGCGTTCGCTGCGCTTCCCGCGATCACGTTCATCGCTGCGCGAACGATCCCGTGCATAATCCCATGAACGATCGCGTGAACGATTACGCGAACGATTTCGCGAACGATCTCGCGAACGGTCTCGCGAACGATCTCGCGAACGGTCTCGCGAACGATCCAGCGAACGGCCCATGTCACTTTTCACTCGGCTTAGATTACGTACGCAAATTACACTAACTTACGTCTACCCTTAACACTATTTAAAGTTCGAGTCCGCAGCACGATTAAGCGTCTCTTCGCAGCACTTTGGAATGACTTTTTAAAACGTTTTTTTTTTTCTCTTTCACGTATTCCTGAACGCACACAAGCACGTGGCTCTAATCCCACTTCTGATTTGTAAGAATTTGAAACGTGGAGGAAAATTAAACAATATATATTCTGCCCGATTGATACAGCGTGCAACAGCGTGCCTCGTCTCGAGATCTGTGTCCGATCGTCGTTTTTTTTTTTTGACCGGGGAGTCCCTGCGACGACGCCTTCCGAATTCCCTAGAGCCCCAGTCAATCCGTGGTGGGCCTGGCATCACGCGGTCCGGACCCGGCGTCGTCTGCTCGTTCCTTTTTAGGGTTTTTTTGCACGCGGCTGCGCCTTGTTCGTTAGGCGACGTCGGATTTTCCAACATTTTCCAACTATTCGGGCCCAAACTGGTACCATCGAATAATTAAGTGAATCACACAAAATTTGGTATACAGGGGTTTTTTGAGTCGCTGAACCGATTCCGGGGGTAATTTTTTTCATCTGACACCCCCAACCCCTAAAAAAATAGAATTTAGGGGTGAGTTTGTCAATTCTTTACTAAACCCTTTTTTAATAAACAATAAGTGGTTTCGGCGCACTGGTTCGGTCAGTTAGATAATTTAAAAGTCTTTCTTTTGACTCCGTTTCTAGCCACAGTTTTGTTTCACCTTTAAATAGTCCTCCAAGTTATGTTTACCTCAGTCACTCTACAACCGACTCGCGTGTTACACGTCGTATCAAACGTGTGACTCTAAAGCGAACGCAATATATTTTATAAATATCTTTCCTTGAAAAAGGTCTAAACCGCAGACCGAAACGTCGGAAATTTATAATCTTTAAAATTGCAAATTAGCTTTTAAATTATCTAACTGACCGAACCAGTGCGCCGAAACCACTTATTGTTTATTCTAAAAATACGGTCGATAACTCAAATACTCTATTTAAACCCTTTTTTATGTAAAAATTTTTTATTTGTGAAGTTTTCTTGTCTATAATTCGATTGCAGCAATTACTTTTTTCAATGCCACCCCCAACCCCTGAAAAATAAGGGTTTAGGGGTTTAATTTTTTAGTTTTTTTATTTTCTACGAAAAAGTTTCGACTAATTTTATACCTGAATTCTTCATCCATAAATTCCACCGCAAGTGCTTTTTTTTTATCCGCGATCCCAAAAACTCCTATATACAATTTTTCTATATCCCGATAGTATCAACAGACGCGGTCGCGTCTGGAAGCTAATTCCCCTCCCCCCTCTTCCTATAGGCACACTGAGCGACCATGTCTCTATACACGAAAGATAGCGAAATTGACAGGTCGTCGGAGCTATTTTAGCCTTATTATCTTATTTTATGACATAGTCCCGGTGTTTTTACATGATTAAGCGAATCATTAATTTTTTTCGAACCCATATGTCGTTTTACTTAATGTATCAAGCTATTTGTCTAAAAGATATAAAATTTATTCTGAATTAATAGTTATCAAAATGATACTTTTTTGATTAAGGCTGCCGTCTCGGCGGGCCTTGAATGTGTGCGTACGCTCACACAAGCTAGGAAAAGCGTGTACGTATACGCGAAACCTTTTCAACCATTATTCGTCCTGGAATCGGCAAGAATGAAGTTTTTGCGGGTATAGTTGCCTCCAGTAGACATCAGTGCAGGGTGGAACGGTGCGTTTGAATGCTAATAAGCATCGCACGTTGAAATAATAATGAATTTATGACTCGAAAACTGACAGAATGAGGCTTCAAGGCTTCTCCGTTGGTGGCGCCACTGGTATAGTCGAGCCACGTAGCATCAGCGTGACGTGTACGCAGGGCCGACGCGAGGTTAGCTGGCGCCTGTATGCAAGAAAATTTTTGGCGCCACCAAATTTTTGCACCTGTTTGCACTGGATGCAATAAAAAAAGAAATATATTTACATTTTGTTTATGTGGGAGTTGGATTCCTTTATTATAAGCGTGTGATATAGTTTTTTAGCACCACTTTCGGCTGGCGCCCTTATGCGGCGTATAACTTGCACAGTGGTTTCGCCGACCCTGCGTATATGCGATGTAGTAAACAAACCGTTTCAACCATCTTTCGTCCTGGAATCGGCAAGAAGAAAGTTTTTGCGGGTATAGTTGCCTCCAGTAGACATCAGTGCAGGGTGGAACGGTGCGTTTGAATGCTAATAAGCACCGTACGTTGAAATAATAATGAATTTATGAATCGTGTACTCAGGACAGCCCTAAAAATGACAGAATGAAGCTTCAAGGTTCCTCCGTCACCGGCGCTGATGGTATATTCGTGCCATGTACCACCAAAACCGGTGGAAGTCCAAGCTAGCCGATAAATGTAGGAAAGACATAGTTGCCGATACGTATCGAGAGTTAGATCGCGCTGTTGCCGCATTTCCCCTATTACTATTTTGTCGTCACGGAGGCTTGAATGAATCACGACGAAGCGGCTGAAGAACAGAGATGGGCAAAGATAATATCTTGATAAACTCCAATAAAAGATACTTTATGTTTATCCGTTCTGAACCAAAGTGAATTCATTCGACGACGAAAGATAATTTTTTTATTCGAAGAAGAATAATTTGTTTATTCGATCTTTAACCGTAGTTTATTCGACTTTTATTTGAAGGCTTTAAACAACTTTCGGCAGCGTGTTTACCCGAACCGACGCGATCTCTCTTTGAGCCTGAAGACTTGGGCTGTTCGGCGGCAGCTTCTGATTTCGGTTCGAGAGGCATACAGTGTTGCTTGCGGTGGATTATGTATTAATAAATTGTAAAACGTGACGTTTTCACTATTTATTAACATACTGCTGAGATTGTCCAGATTAAAATGAGTTCAAGCACGGTATAAATCGGATTATTTCTAGAACTGTACTTGGTAATTAAATATAGGGTAACTGTACTCGTTGTTGACAGCGTACCAATAGTTGACATTTTTATTTTCAAATAAAGACTTAGGATTTCGACCGTATTTTTAGAATATAAAACCAAAAAGTGATATCAGCGCGTAGGTTCGGTCATGTAAACTTTTTGGTTTTATATTTTTATTTTCAGTCACAAATAATAAGCTTTTTATTAAAAAAATGTTTTTGACTAATACGCTGTTTGTACAGCGTGATTCTCTCGCTAGAGTCCTAAAGGCAATGCCGTGAATATGCTGCGCCTCGCTGAGTTTCGTGGAAGTGACGAATTTCACGTTCTACATTTCGCATCAGATTTTTGCGAAAATGGCTTCAACCGATTCCGTCGTCCCAATGAAAGTGGCCCCAAGCTAACATCGTTAAAAATAGTCCGATTTACATGACATTTGACACGATTTTAATCGGGAGAACGCCAGGAATTTACATTGTATCCCTTACGCATCCTACTGGACCTCGCCTTCCAAGACGGCGAGCGATGCCCAGTGTCCTTACAGAAATGCGAAGTTCAGAAGGGATATTGATACGCAAATTAGTATTGTTTCATAAATAATTGAAATAAACTATCAAATTAAAGAGACTTTATCTTTATTTGTCGTCGAGTAAAAATAACCCAGAGTTAGTTTTATTTGAAACGCCACGGATGAATCAGTTTATTCGACGGGAATTCATCCGTTGGCCACAAATAATTTTTTTAATCGAAGGCCTTCATTCTTGAGGTCCCCCGAAGCTTGAGCCGAGCGACATTGTATCGCTCACCCGTCTAACCTGTCGCCTGGAGTTGCTCGGCGATGTATCATCGATTATGCAGAAACAGAATTTCTTTATTTTTCATCGTATCAATATGAAAGTGATTCTGCCGATTAAATTGATAGAAAATAATTTAAATCGGACTACTTTGAACAAAGCGGGCTTTCAATTCTGCAAATAAATTTTATGTGTAATCTGATAGTTCAAATTGTGTCAAGTTTGGTATATTTCCATCTTTCCTTCTTACACTCCCGGACCTCTCTATCTTTCATTATTGCTACGTTCAGCGAGGTTCTGACGCTGGACGTAGCTCTCTTGCCGTATTGCTTCAAGACTTCTCGATAGAAAGAGAGAACTCTGTGGCAACAGCGCGGCAGACACAAAGAGAACAGACGATGTGGCAACTATGCGTCAAAAGTTCGTCTACCCAGAGTACCTGGAGATGTCATCTCTGTACAAGTTCTTTTTATCGACCGCAGTAGTTTCATTAGGGTCCGTTTGTTTACTGGGGACGCTTCGATCGATTCGGACCATAACAAAAATGAGACGGCAGCCTTAAGACGTTTCGTGACGTCACGTTTTACTTTTACAATTGACGCAGGTAGATGTCGCCTAGATAGCTTCCTGAAGTTATCCGGAATGCTTTTGCTGAAAATGCGGTTGCGCAGTTGACGAAAAAGGCAAAAAGCCGCTGCTTTCGGCTCGCTAGTAAATGTCACCTAGCTGTCACTCAATCATAACCTGCCTGTGTCAGTTATCAAAATTTTTGAAATGTCACGAGTATTTCCACCATATAGGACATTGAATTATTGTCTCAATTAACAAGGTAAGTCGCTAAAATTGATAGAAACGAAGGAGACGCACAGACTTGGACGTTGTCCGGAGAGGGTCAGACAGAGAAGCATCTTCATACGCGCAAGATTCTGGAAATTTGTCAAATGAGGTAAAGCGACAACATTTCTCAAAAGACAAATTTGTTTTTGTTGTATTATTTGTTATACAGTTACGGTCTATGTCCACTCATACTTAACGTATGACTTTCTTCTATCTTACGCCACTTTTATGAACTCTGGATGATTTTTTTGGTTAATTAATTGTTTATTAATTTTTGTAGAAAATGCGGGAGGCCGCCCTACTTGATGGTGAGTTTTATTAACGATAAGCTTACAGAAGAATTAAATAATAAAAAAAAATTATATATACATTTATTCAAATTCATTTTTCCAGACTCGAATGATGCCGAAATACTAATGGCAGCGAACAAGGTGCCGAGAACGGCGTCGTCGCCACCACCACCACAGCAGCCGGCGACAAATGGTATTAATTCTTAATAATATTAATTAATACTTTTTATCTTTTAACAATATAATAAAAATTGTTGACTTTAGCTTATATCAGGGGAGTCCAGGCCGGTTCGCTGTCGCTGGCAGCCGCAACTACGGCGCCGCCGCCGCCACCACCACCACCACCGCCACCACCACTACCACCACCACATGGTATTATTTCTTAATACTTTAATTAAATACCTTTTTATGTTTTTACAATATAAAAATTGTTCGGTTTAGCCTATATCAGGGGAGGCGAACATTTTTATCTGCGCGTGCTAAAAATGTATAAATTATTATAATATAATTGCTGACGTTTATTACTAACTAATTACAGGAGGATACACGTCGAAGCGCCATAAGAGGAGCGGCTGGAGGGTGCGGGCCCGTCAAGAGCATTGGGCCACCCTCCAGGCGGTACGGGCACAAGCCGTCAGCCTCCGCTCGCAGGCGAGTACCCTGCGAGATTTAGTGAAGACCCAGAGCCGTGGCCGCGGCCGCGGCGGCCGTATTTTGTAAATAAACAATTGTAAATAAATAGTTACATTAAAATAATAATTAATATATACCTACTTTAAAATCGTTTAATTTATAATAATATAATACTATGTTCCAATTTTTTTTCTCCTTGATATTATACATTTTTCTTTGCAATCTTTAATGTTGCCAAAAGTCATCCTTTCTTGTTTGAGAACACCTTCAATGTTTTTTTTTTATTTTCTATTCGTTCGTAACGAATCATTTCTCGATATAAATTGTGTATTTACGGAAATCGTGCTTAGAGCATATACGACTAGCGACCCGAACGCAGCGGCTTTTTGTCTTTTTCGTAAAACCGCAAGTGACTGATTTCAAGTCGTTTCGATTTGTGATTATGGGTAATATTTTTATTGATTATTGCTGACTGGGTACAATTTTCACCTCCACGGGGTCCTTTCCGTCAACCTTTTCCAGAAATCTTATAATGTCACTCCTCTGCCCTACCCCCCTCAAATACATGAAAAAGTCGAGGACAAAAAACAGTATTATTTGTACTTCTACTTTAGATTTAGCTGTATGTATGATTTTGACGGTGCAAAAAAAGAATATACACATTTCTAGCGTTCCTGGGCCATTTCGTTTGATTAATTTTGTCGTTGTCAATACATTTCTATGCTGATGTACCATCACGTATCATGCATGAATATGAACCGCTTTGAGAATGAAGACCGTTTTGAAATACGGCACTTAGTAATTTATATGAAAAAAGTGATGAAATCCTCCCCCCCCCCCCCCCCCCCCCCCATAAACATGACTCATGTATGAAAGAAGCTAATTCCCTTTAATTCACGAAAAAAGTTCGCATGCAAAGATTGTGAAATCAACTTTGCTAATTCCAATTGTATTCTCGTTCTGCGCTCAAACACTGATTTCTCTGTCACTTTTTATTCACGAAAAAAATTAAAGAAGTTCACATGCAAAAATTGTGAAATCAACTTTGCTAATTCCAATTTTATTCTCGTTCTCCGCCCGAACACTGATTCCTCTGTCACTTTTTATACTTGACATTCCTTTATTGGCCACAAATCAATTCAGTGCTCAGATTTTCAGCTTCGGTTTTAAGGAATTAGCGGGCCATTTGTACAATAAGTTCGCATTCAGTGCGCACTAGTGCAGGTTGCCGAATGTGCTATTAATCTATTACCAACTTTGATTCGTTTAAATTAGTCTCTACCACGTTTTTATTATCTTCCATCGTAAAATGATCTTCATACGACGTTTTTAACAGAAGATGTCGTCTCTCTTGTAAAATTTTTTGTGTCAACTACAGGCCTCTCGCCCGCTAATTCCTTAAAACCGAAGCTGAAAATCTGAGCACTGAATTGATTTGTGGCCAATAAAGGAATGACAAGTATAAAAAGTGACAGAGGAATCAGTGTTCGAGCGGAGAACGAGAATAAAATTGGAATTAGCAAAGTTGATTTCACAATCTTTGCATGTGAACTTTTTTCGTGAATTAAAGGGAATTAGCTTCTTTCATACATGAGTCATGTTTATGGGAGGGGGGGGAAGGATTTCATCACTTTTTTCATATAAATTACTAAGTGCTCATACATACAGCTAAATCTAACGTAGAAGTACAAATAATACTGTTTTTTGTCCTCGACTTTTTCATGTATTTGAGGGGGGTAGGGCAGAGGAGTGACATTATAAGATTTCTGGAAAAGGTTGACGGAAAGGACCCCGTGGAGGTGAAAATTGTACCCAGTCAGCAATAATCAATAAAAACATTACCCATAATCACAAATCGAAACGACTTGGAATCAGTCACTCGCGGTTTTACGAGAAAGACAAAGAGCCGCTGCGTTCGGGTCGCTAGTCGTATATGCTCTAAGCCGGGGCTGGGCAACCCGCGGCCCATGGGCCGCACGCGGCCCGTTCCCCGACTTGCCTGCTCTTGCCGGCTGATTGGTAGTGGGGACTGTGCGGCCCGCGGCGGCGAACAAGTTGCTCAGCCCTGCTCTAAGCACGATTTCCGTAAATACACAATTTATATCGAGAAATGATTCGTTACGAACGAATAGAAAAAAAAAAATAAAACATTGAAGGTGTTCTCAAACAAGAAAGGATGACTTTTGGCAGCATTAAAGATTGCAAAGAAAAATGTATAATATCAAGGAGAAAAAAAAATTGGAACATAGTATTATATTATTATAAATTAAACGATTTTAAATTAGGTATATATTAATTATAATTTTAATGGAACTATTTATTTACAATTGTTTATTTACAAAATACGGCCGCCGCGACCGCGGCCACGGCTCTGGGTCTTCACTAAATCTCGCAGGGTACTCGCCTGCGAGCGGAGGCTGACGGCTTGTGCCCGTACCGCCTGGAGGGTGGCCCAATGCTCTTGACGGGCCCGCACCCTCCAGCCGCTCCTCTTATGGCGCTTCGACGTGTATCCTCCTGTAATTAGTTAGTAATAAACGTCAGCAATTATATTATAATAATTTATACATTTTTGGCACGCGCAGATAAAAATGTTCGCCTCCCCTGATATAGGCTAAACCGAACAATTTTTATATTGTAAAAACATAAAAAGGTATTTAATTAAAGTATTAAGAAATAATACCATGTGGTGGTGGTAGTGGTGGTGGCGGTGGTGGTGGTGGTGGTGGCGGCGGCGGCGCCGTAGTTGCGGCTGCCAGCGACAGCGAACCGGCCTGGACTCCCCTGATATAAGCTAAAGTCAACAATTTTTATTATATTGTTAAAAGATAAAAAGTATTAATTAATATTATTAAGAATTAATACCATTTGTCGCCGGCTGCTGTGGTGGTGGTGGCGACGACGCCGTTCTCGGCACCTTGTTCGCTGCCATTAGTATTTCGGCATCATTCGAGTCTGGAAAAATGAATTTGAATAAATGTATATATAATTTTTTTTTATTATTTAATTCTTCTGTAAGCTTATCGTTAATAAAACTCACCATCAAGTAGGGCGGCCTCCCGCATTTTCTACAAAAATTAATAAACAATTAATTAACCAAAAAAATCATCCAGAGTTCATAAAAGTGGCGTAAGATAGAAGAAAGTCATACGTTAAGTATGAGTGGACATAGACCGTAACTGTATAACAAATAATACAACAAAAACATATTTGTCTTTTGAGAAATGTTGTCGCTTTACCTCATTTGACAAATTTTCAGAATCTTGCGCGTATGAAGATGCTTCTCTGTCGGACCCTCTCCGGACAACTTCCAAGTCTGTGCGTCTCCTTCGTTTCTATCAATTTTAGCGACTTACCTTGTTAATTGAGACAATAATTCAATGTCCTATATGGTGGAAAAACTCGTGACATTTCAAAAATTTTGATAACTGACACAGGCAGGTTATGATTGAGTGACAGCTAGGTGACATTTACTAGCGAGCCGAAAGCAGCGGCTTTTTGCCTTTTTCGTCAACTGCGCAACCGCATTTTCAGCAAAAGCATTCCGGATAACTTCAGGAAGCTATCTAGGCGACATCTACCTGCGTTAATTGTAAAAGTAAAACGTGACGTCACGAAACGTCTTAATCAAAAAAGTATCATTTTGATAACTATTAATTCAGAATAAATCTTATATCTTTTAGACAAATAGCTTGATAC
This sequence comes from Andrena fulva, assembly GCA_946251845.1. Taxonomy (NCBI): domain Eukaryota; kingdom Metazoa; phylum Arthropoda; class Insecta; order Hymenoptera; family Andrenidae; genus Andrena; species Andrena fulva. The sequence goes on along the minus strand of OX276329.1, from coordinate 48,408,853 downwards.
ATTAAGTAAAACGACATATGGGTTCGAAAAAAATAAATGATTCGCTTAATCATGTAAAAACACCGGGACTATGTCATAAAATAAGATAATAAGGCTAAAATAGCTCCGACGACCTGTCAATTTCGCTATCTTTCGTGTATAGATACGTGGTCGCTCAGTGTGCCTATGGGTAGAGGGGGAAGAGCAAAAAAAAAATCGAAAACATTCGCCACTTTTCGGCCGCCTGACTAGGTATAACCCTAGTAGGTACAAGTGGCTACTCAATTGGAATTATTTAAACATTCCAGCTGTACTTCAAATTATTCCACCTCGTTAAATTTTATCACGGCATTCGAAGTATTTAAACGATCAATCCGATTTGTTCGAGCTACTGAGCATATTCCTTTTGACTACTCGACGGGCTTAATGACAAAATGGTTAGCAGCGTGTTAGGGCCTTTTCACGCGACACACTTTTGCGGCTGACGACTACAAGTTCAGGTATATTCGCTTGACAACGATGGCTCTCATTTAATACAGATGGAAAGAACCGCGAATTATGTGAATATATATAGAAATACCAATCGTGGACCACAGAAGTGTCTCATGTGGAAAGGACCTAATGGACAAAATATTCTAGTGGTTTTCGCTACATGCGAAAAATGTAACGAATTCAACTTCTTAGCAATTTTAATCTACCTTTTTAGTACGGTTAATTATATAATATTACTAGCTTTACTACTCGGCCTCGCCCGAAATTTAGATTCTGATTTTATAAAAAAAAAATTTATTTATTTTTTGTGAAAATAGTCATTCATCTTGGATTAGCTAGGCATAATGAGCTGGGTCACATTTCGTGACCCCAGAGTTTAGCGTTCGAAAGTTTTTAGACGACAGACAAACACACAAACACTTTCTGCTTTATATATTAAGATTACTGAATGACAAAAGTAAAACATAGTTATTAACAAATGATACCACTACAAGGGTTAGAATTTACTTGAAAGAAAAGTGTAACTGTAGAGAGGTGACTTTTATGTAACTCTAATTTACACCTACAATTTATCTACGTTATTACTTATGCAATTATGTTATAATTAGAATTTAGGTATTTCTAAGTGTTTGGTCCAGTGTGAGTCGTTCAATTCAGTCAAACAGGAAATTGGAATGATGCAGACATGTAATAAATGATTGCAAAGCATTAATTTAAAAAAAATATATGCTGCTGTTGTAACATTAACAAAATAAAGTTGTTCGACTAGGGTAAACCAACCAGTAATTGACCGCATACCAGTGAATGACCATTAGACAAAGAAATGTCAATTATAAATTTAAAAATTATTATATTTTTATAAATGGAGTGTAGTTGCACTTTTAATATCCCATATTTTTAGTTACGCGTATTAAGCAAACATTAATAAGTACAATTCTTATTAAAAGTATGTGGTCATTTACTGGGCTTCTCATTCAACAATGCGGTCATTCACTGGTTGGTTTACCCTACGCAATTTACAGATAGGAAACAATTTCAAAATTCATTCATAAAATTTCTATGTGTGGATAGTGTTACTAAGGTCTACTAAAATATTTGTAACTTCTGAAGTATAATGTTCTAAAAACTGTTAATATTTGACGTTGAGATATTTTTAACACATATACCTATCTTTCCCTAATATTACTTTATTTTCTTATGCATCTTGTGATTAACTTTGCTTTTACTCAATTAGCATTCCATTGTTGATAGATTTATGCTTCTGAAATCACAATGACTGAATCCAGAATTTAAAATTCTTCTTATTAAAATAATAAAACTTGAATTATCAGATAACTGTACATCATTACAATAATGTAGTAGAAGTTCTATAAACATTCAATTTCTTGGTGGATGTTTCTTTCCTAATTATATACAATATTTTACGCTTAATTTAACCAGATTTGGTATTAAGTAGTATTCTCGTAAATTGTAAAGGGGTAATTAAATAGCAAAAACGTTAAATGTTTTTCATATTTCACAACTACAGATTTTAGTTTGTCATATAGGAACAAATAAAACGTGGGTATGCTATTCTCTAATAAGATGGCAAAGGGCTTGTATTGCAAAGAAGCAACCCCATCGTTCCAACGAATCAGCATTCAGCTAAAATTCATTCCGAACTAGTTACAATTACCTAGTCTAAACACTACCACATTTCCTGTGCAGCTTTAAGGCTGCCATCTCGGCGAGCCTTGAATGTGTGCGTACGCGCGCGCAAGCTAGGAAAAGCGTGTACGTATACGCGAAACCTTTTCAACCATTATTCGTCCTGGAATCGGCAAGAATTAAATTTTTGCGGGTATAGTTGCCTCCAGTAGACATCAGTGCAGGGTAGAACGGTGCGTTTGAATGCTAATAAGCATCGCACGTTGAAATAATAATGAATTTATGACTCGAAAACTGACAGAATGAGGCTTCAAGGCTTCTCCGTTGGTGGCGCCACTGGTATAGTCGAGCCACGTAGCACCAGCGTGACGTGTACGCAGGGCCGACGCGAGGTTAGCTGGCGCCTGTATGCAAGAAAATTTTTGGCGCCCCCAAATTTTTGCACCTGTTTGCATTGGATGCAATAAAAAAAGAAATATATTTACATTTTGTTTATGTGGGAGTTGGATTCCTTTATTACAAGCGTGTCATATAGTTTTTTAGCACCACTTTCGGCTGGCGCCCTTATGCGGCGTATAACTTGCACAGTGGTTTCGCCGACCCTGCGTATACGCGACGTAGTAAACAAACCGTTTCAACCATCTTTCGTCCTGGAATCGGCACGAAGAAAGTTTTTGCGGGTATAGTTGCCTCCAGTAGACATCAGTGCAGGGTGGAACGGTGCGTTTGAATGCTAATAAGCACCGTACGTTGAAATAATAATGAATTTATGAATCGTGTACTCAGGAGAGCCCGAAAAATGACAGAATGAAGCTTCAAGGTTCCTCCGTCACCTGCGCTGATGGTATATTCGTGCCATGTACCACCAGAACCGGTGGAAGTCCAAGCTAGCCGATAAATGTAGGAAAGACATAGTTGCCGATACGTATCGAGAGTCAGATCGCGCTGTTGCCGCATTTCCCCTATTACTATTTTGTCGTCAAGAAGGCTTGAATGAATCACGGAGAAGCGGCTGGAGAACAGAGATGGGCAAAGATAATATCTGGATAAACTCAAATAAAAGATACTTTATGTTTATCCGTTATGAACCAAAGTGAATTCATTCGACGACGAAAGATAATTTGTTTATTCGAAGAAGAATAATTTGTTTATTCGATCTATAACCGTAGTTTATTCGACTTTTATTTGAAGGCTTCAAACAACTTTCGGCAGCGTGTTTACCCGAACCGGCGCGATCTCTCTTTGAGCCTGAAGACTTGGGCTGTTCGGCGGCAGCTTCTGATTTCGGTTCGAGAGGCATACAGTGTTGCTTGCGGTGGATTATGTATTAATAAATTGTAAAACGTGACGTTTTCACTATTTATTAACATACTGCTGAGATTGTCCAGATTAAAATGAGTTCAAGCACGGTATAAATCGGATTATTTCTAGAACTGTACTTGGTAATTAAATATACGGTAACTGTACTCGTTGTTGACAGTGTACCAATAGTTGACACTTTTATTTTCAGTCACAAATAATAAGCTTTTTATTAAAAAAATGTTTTTGACCAATACGCTGTTTGTACAGCGTGATTCTCTCGCTAGAGTCCTAAAGACAATGCCGTGAATATGCCGCGCCTCACTGAGTTTCGTGGAAGTGACGAATTTCACGTTCTACATTTCGCATCAGATTTTTGCGAAAATGGCTTTAACCGATTCCGTCGTCCCGATGAAAGTGACCCCAAGCTAACATCGTTAAAAATAGTCCGATTTACATGACATTTGACACGATTTTAATCGGGAGAACGCCAGGAATTTACATTGTATCCCTTACGCATCCTACTGGACCTCGCCTTCCAAGAAGGCAAGCGATGCCCAGTGTCCTTACAGAAATGCGAAGTTCAGAAGGGATATTGATACGCAAATTAGTATTGTTTCATAAATTATTGAAATAACCTATCAAATTAAAGAGACTTTATCTTTATTTGTCGTCGAGTAAAAATAACCCAGAGTTAGTTTTATTTGAAACGCCACGGATGAATCAGTTTATTCGACGGGAATTCATCCGTCGGCCACAAATAATTTTTTTAATCGAAGGCCTTCATTCTTGAGTTCCCCCGAAGCTTGAGCCGAGCGACATTGTATCGCTCACCCGTCTAACCTGTCGCCTGGAGTTGCTCGGCGATGTATCATCGATTATGCAGAAACAGAATTTCTTTATTTTTCATCCTATCAATATGAAAGTGATTCTGCCGATTAAATTGACAGAAAATAATTTAAATCGGACTACTTTGAACGAAACGGGCTTTCAATTCTGCAAATAAATTTTATGTGTAATCTGATAGTTCAAATTGTGTCAAGTTTGGTATATTTCCATCTTTCCTTCTTACACTCCCGGACCTCTCTATCTTTCATTATTGCTACGTTCAGCGAGGTTCTGACGCTGGACGTAGCTCTCTTGCCGTATTGCTTCAAGACTTCTCGATAGAAAGAGAGAACTCTGTGGCAACTAGGGATGAATCGATACAAGTAAATACTTAGAGCATATAAACATGGAGGAAGCATGCAATAGGCGAAAATGTAGAGGGCGATAGAAAGAGAAAGATATACATGTGGGACACCCCCTCTCTTTCTAACGCCAGGGGCGCTGCCTGGTGCCAGAAAGAGAGGGGGTGTCCCACATGTATATCTTTCTCTTTCTATCGCCCTCTACATTTTCGCCTATTGCATGCTTCCTCCATGTTTATATGCTCTAAGAGTAAATATGTTGCGAGTTGCGATCCTCGCTCTAGCGGCGTTCGACACAAACTTTAAAAGCGCGAAGTTCGAAACGGATCACACGACTGTAATAGGAAAGGGAGACAAGGTGAAGTTCGCGCAAGCCCGAGGTGTTTGAAAATAGTTAGATTCTTTTAATGAGGGAACTTCAAGATTATAAAAGAAATCGATACCCTCTTGGAAACGGGTGTTTGAATAAATGAATCTCACCTTCCTCTCTTCTCCTAAGTGTGAAATCCAGCGCAATGTTGTTAAACGCTTGTTTTACAAAAATCGATAACCGAAAGGAATCGGATCGACTAATAGGAAATTAGCTAGTTAATTAGTTAATTTGCGATTGGCTCTTAGAATCTAAGACATTTTGTAAATAACAAAAGGTGTAAAACCGACGGACTTTTCTGGTAGCACCATTCAAGCCTTGATAGTCAAAGCTAACTGACGTATCCTCACAAACTCTGAAAATATAATTTTCTGTTTCGTATTGTTCAAATAAACTCATTGAAGTTACAAGTTATTAGTGTTTCAAACGTTTTATTATTCTTTCATCAATTTTATTATTATAATTATCTCTGAAAAATCCACGTCCAAGGAGCAGAGTGCCTTAGCACTCCACGGGCGTCGACCCTCGCCGAATCCACTACCAAGGATCCAGAGGACCCAAACGGCCACGCAACAAATACAAGTAATGTATCGATACTTTCGCTTCGATACCAAGTAATTTTAGCATCGATACCTAGGGTTGCGGTACCAAGCAGGTACCGATTAAAAGTACTCGTATCGAATGGGGCGAGTATCGATATTCTACATGAAAGATGAAAGCAAACATAGATACAATTGGCCCAAAAATATTGTTCGAACTACTCCAGATGCACGATACAGAGCATGATGTAAGGATTTACAGCATGATGTACCTACGATACATGCTACTTCTTTGCCAAATAGATGAGGAATCGAGCCCATCATCCTCTTACGTGTAATGTTTTACCAAGCAAAATTCATTTTAGCAAACTAAATAATAACTTGTGAAATTGTCACCATTGTCACTAGGCATAACTCAGTGGTTCTTCGACATAGGGGGACCCGACATGCAACATTGCCAAATTTCCGAAGGGAAGCCGATTCTGGCCCTTAGTGTATATATATATATACTCATTATGATTCGATACAAGTAGGTATCGATACTTTTGTGTCGATACCGAGTAAGTACCGATACTTTCATTCGATACAAGTAATGAGTAAAAGTATCGATACTTTCGTGGTATCGATTCATCCCTAGTGGCAACAGCGCGGCAGAGACAAAGAGAACAGACGATGTGGCAACTATGCGTCAAAAGTTCGTCTACCCAGAGTACCTGGAGATGTCATCTCTGTACAAGTTCTTTTTATCGACCTTTTTAGGGTCCGTTTGTTTACTGGGGACGCTTCGATCGATTCGGACCATAACAAAAATGAGACGGCAGCCTTAAACATACTTTTTGTTTATTAGAATTCCAAAACAAACTATGTAGTAATAATTTTATTAGCAATAGACATGTAAATAACATTTTTGTCAACATAATTTCTTTTTATCTAAGATTGGTATCACCTCTCGTCCGCCCGCCCCGCAAGTGAGGTATCGAACCTCCTTGATCGGCTGGTCGGCCAAAAACCCAGTCGGTGCATCTCTATAATGTATCATTACATCCCGACAAGTTCAGCGATGAGCGTCAGTCCAGCTTCGCGCTCGTAACACTAACGGTGCAGTTGGAGGCTGAGGGAAAGCGGAGTATATAACACTCCAATTAAGCTGAGGCATCAGTCTACAATGTCTAGAGTACCGAGCTTGACAATGAAGCCCCGCGATGCCAGACACTGTAACGAGTTTTAACGCTATAATGCCGAATACCGTATGCGGGTTCTTGCAACATTTTCCCCGCTTTCCCATGGATCCCCCTTTGATCCTCTTACCGCCGATGAGAAATTAACAGACGTCCTTCGCAAACACGACTAATTACATAATTCCGTTTTGAAACGATATCGGGCGAGGGAGCAGGGCGAAACTACAAATCGACGCGCCAGCGTTAAATAAGGGGAAAGTTGCTCTTCGTTTCGATGCAACAAACTGGGATAGATTCATACATTCGCGTCATATTAATTAAAGCAACACAGCTTTTGTAGTTCGCCATTGGATGTATGAAATGCAATTCTGTTAGCAATGAATTGGAGTCGTTATTGCGAAACTAGGGGGTACGTTTTTTAATTAATAATAGATTGTAATGTGATTGGAAAGATTGAAATTAATGTAGGTATCTACTTTTCTTAAGGATGAACTTCAGTAACATTAAAAATAAGCGAAACTCCTTGAAAATTGGAGGAATGAATCTTTATGCAATAGTAAAACCCCCTGCAAAAATTTCAGAAAAAAAATGATTTCGTAGTTTTTAAATTATTTAACTTATGGGAAAATGCAATATTCAGAAATATAACTACAAAATTAAAGGTGAAACAATAGGGCAAAGTTTTTGAAACCTTGTGTGCAGAAAGATCAAACAGTGAACAAAATTGTCACAGAAATTCCGGAAAATTGATTAGATAGTTTTTTTTAAATGAAAGAAAATGACACGGAAACTTGCGTTTTCAGATAGATTCCAACAAACAAGTTTATGATAAAAGATCAAATATTTAATAAATTGACAAAATAAAATAAAAAGTAAGAGCGAATTCAACTGAATTCCCGATAAAAATGCACCATTGCCATTTCTGACTAGTTCTCATCACAGGAAAAATCTTTATTAATATCTGGGAAATTGATTAACTTTTTGGTAAGATTGTCACTGAAATTCATCCTTAAGTAATAAGAAATTTATTAAAATTGGTTGGTGATAGGTTCGTGTGAATTACGTGACGAACAATGTTTCCTGTTTTTAGATACTATGACGTCAAATTTAAAATTCGAAATTTTATTCTTTCAGATAGTTTGTGTGAGCTTCTTCGGCCATTAGGGAATGAGGTTGTGATACGTAGCAGTGGGGTAATTTGAAACAGGCTGTTGTTTCCGGAAATAAATAAGTTTGACATCTACATATTCGGAGGGTGTGTTCCTTTTGCGATGGAGGTGCTCGATGAGTAGGGATTTTTCGAAATTACAATCCGAAGGGGGTGAAAAGGGGTAAACTGTGTTTTCACAAACTTTTCAATATCTCTTAGGGTCGATTAGATATCAACTTGGATTTTACTTACAAAGGTTACTCCCACAAATGCCTAGAAACAAATTTCAGGATATTACCCTGATCAACCCCTAAGGGCGTGAAAAAGGGTAAAATGTGTTTTCACGCATTCCTGAAAATCTCTTCTGCCCAATTTGATATCGATACTTGATTTTAGCCTGACAACACAAATGCCTAAAACCAATTTCTAAATTTTGCCATAATCAACCCTTAAAGGGTCATGTCGAACTAATAAGTGTCCATTGAATTGGGGCGTCTTAATTTTTGAATAGTAGGTGTGAACGAACGTATACATATATAAATGTTCGTTATACAAAGATTACTTTGCAGAAATTACATGAAAAATTACTTAAAAAAACAGATACATATAAAACTAATTTCTTTCAATTATTCTACCGTAGCCAAGTACGGGCATTTTGCTAAGTAGTCATTATATAAATAGGTTCCTCTGTTGCTCATTTCTCATACTGATGTCCGCATCGTCAACTATTTGCGGCCGCGAAAGCAGCTTTAATATTTTACACAAAATTAAAAATTTTCATAATGTAAGTTCAAGAAATGATTTAACTATCTTTATTGCTAAATGTAAAATATTATCTATACTGTGTTGGATAGTAATATAGTGTTCGTGTACATATATAGTGTTCGTTGTATTATAACGTTCAAAATGGCATAGGTTACCTTTTTGAAAAAATAATTATAAAAAATTACCCTTCGTTGAGGGAAATGGGGTCATTACGAAAACGCCGACGGTTATGCCAAGTTATGCATATGTTTTGTGGCGAGACATTCCAGGCGTCAAAATCTGGAGAAGTTTGGGTTCAGTGCGAAATATATCAGGATTGGGCTCATCTTTTGTGCAATGGTCGTGAAACTGACAATGAACACTTTACATTGAACAATGTACACTGAACAATTTGAATTCAGTTTCTCCCCTTCACTTATAAAGTAGATTTTATATTTTAATTTCTAAACTAATCTGTTTCTTTTACACTGAAGAACAAAGATTGTTTACTTAATAAAAAGCTTGTAGTAACAAAGAATAAAATTTTTTTATCTGTTTCATACTACCACCCCGTTTTTGAAAATTCACATTTCGCGCTGTGTGAAAAAAATGGTTGTACCTACTCTTTCAAAGCTTTCATTTTGTATCCTAAGCTAAGAATTAATAATACATAATATTGCTGCAATAAGTAGGCACATTTAAAATTAATTATTTTCTCTGAAACAAAATTGTGGTCCATATTACCACATCTTCCCCTATTCTTCTTCAACTAAAATGTCCGTAATTTCCCATACAGCACACTCTCGTTGCAGCGAAGTAGCAGGATGGTTGCAGTGCAAGATTGCAATGTTTCACGCAACGTTGCCGGAACTATGCAGCAATAATTCTATGTCCGCCCCGTGCAACGTTGCACGGCAACGTCGCAGCAACTATGCAACACTGCAAGGTTACTGCAACGATGCTGCAACGTTGCCGCCACGAAGTGAGCTGTATGGGTTGAGGCAGTGAGAGCGACAACGGATCAACCCACATTAAAAATTTTTTTTTCCTATTTCATATAATTAGTAGAGCCTATTGAAATACGTTATTGCTACTAACTCAATTTCGAAAAAAATGTGAGTTTGCCCGTTGTTGCTCTCACTGCTTCATTTATACTCCGTCTGATTGTTTGGAATTGTGCATTGGTAATTAATATTCGATTTACATCCCAGAATCCTATACTTCATTTCTTTGCCCCCTTTCCCTATTTCGTCTCCACCAATCCAATCTTGGCCCATTTTCGTGTTCGCAAAAGCCGTCAGAGACCCCTGCTGCATATGTCAGTGTTCTGCGAACATGCACCTTATATGTTACCGCTACGTTTTGTCTGTTACAAAAAGGGATTTTCTCAAGTCTTAAACCTCGTTTTCCTATTTTACCCTCACTTGCAGCTTTCTATGCCCTACCTTCGCTACCATTCCATTTCCTGTTTCCACGTCAAGTAAATATCGGTTGTCAATTTTTAATTTTACCACTACTGTTCCTAGGTTCCTTTCCATTTAATATTCTATCTGTGCCTCCCTATGCAACATTGCTTTAATAGATTCTTTCAGAGCTGATTTCAATACTTCTAACTCTCCACACTTTGATGACTTATTTCCAGGGGTCGAATGACACTGCTAAAATTTTCAATTAATTTTTCAATAACTGTAATTTTATGACTATTATCTTTTCTGTTCCGAGAAAAATGTTATAAACTGCAGTGTATTATCTGAAACTTTTATTCCATACATTTTTCTGCAAATGAGAATCTTTTCTTTTCTGGAAAGTAGAAAAAAGTTCTAGTTAAATAGGAACATTTATTCTACTCTGGAAACGTTAAAGTTGTGACAAGCAGATTTCGTGGAATTATTGTTCGTGTAGATAGATCTGAACTTGAAACCTTAAACCACCTTTCACTTCTATATTTATCCTGCTTCCAATTCTTTAAAAACTAATTAAATAAATATTCCTAACCTCTATATTTTACCCTTCAATATCTGTTCAAAAGTATTTGACCCCCCAGAAGTTTTATTAATCGAATATAAAATACCTGTTAAAAATGAACTCTCACAACTTTTATTTATAAAAGTTAACAGTTTCATTCGACCCCTGCTTAATTCTCCCCCTGCTTCTTCTCCCTGTCCTTCCAATTTTCCAAATTCCTGTTCTCTTTCCAGATTAATTCGTCTCTCTTGACACTTATTAATTTCTTCATGGTTTATTCAAGTTCTTCTCTTTTCCCCCATTCTTCATTCGAGATCTTGCCTTTTCCCTCATTCTACATTCCTCCCTCAATTCTCCGATCCCACCGTTAAGATTTATACTTTCTCAGCGCACTTCTTTAACGTCTTTCTTGATCACTTGCGTAAGACTCGATACCTTGTTGTGTCCATCTATCGCTATTATTTCACCATTTGCCCCTCTCGTGTCTTCTTCCTCCATATCTTTTGCTTGTGATGAGCTCAGGGATTGAACGGCGGTTTCCACCGAGGCTTCCACGCCAGAGTCTCGACCGCTAAACGTGCTCGTTCTGGAATACGTGTCCTGGAACCCGATGTGTCTAGATGCGCGTACTCCGGGGGTGGGTTCAGACTCGAGCGCTGCCTCGGTGCAGAGCCACTAATGCCGCGTTCCCGCAAGTGAAACGCACAATTCTACTGATTTTAGGCGACACAGGCATGACACAACGCTTTAAGGGGTCGTCCTAGTGTGATGGCTAAAAGAAACTTAACTTTCCGGGAATTAAAAGGAGAAACAAGAGTTGCACTTGTCAAAAAAAGTGTTTATTAAGAATTGTTAGATTAAATTACCTTAGGGATAACAGCGTAATATCTTTGGAAAGATTATATTTATAAAGATGATTGCAACCTCGATCGTTGAATTAATATGTTATTTAAATGCAGGAGTTTAGATTTTTAGTCTGCTCGACTTTTAATATCTTACATGATTTGAGTTCAGATCGGTGTGAGCCAGATCGGTTTCTATCTATATTTATTTGATAGATTTTTGTACGAGAGGACTTGATTTATGAATTGATTTTTAAACTTGTATTGAGATTTATAGATAAATTACTCCCTTGGCAAAATAGTGCGTTAAATTTAGAATTTGAGACATGTATAAATAAATATAGGTAGTAATTTATTCACTAATTACTTATTTATTATTGAATCTGATTTATGTAATTGTACTGATTTTATTAATAATAATTGGTATATTTTCTTTTACTTTATTTGAACGTAAAGGGTCTAGCCGGGTAAGCTTAGGGAAAACGGCCCCAGCATCAATTTTAATATTTATGTGTTCTAAATAATGTTCTTTGCCTAAAAAACCACTGAGAGAAATTTCAGATTTCTACCCCCTCTCGTTAGGGTGATATGGGGATAACAGCCCTAAACTTTACAATTTTTTTCTCAGCAACTACTTAAGATATTTGAATGTTTAAAAATGCAAATAGTAGGTACTTTTTAGCACTACCACATATATTTTTTTCGAAATTGCAGATCAATTGTTAAGGGTGGAAATAAAGGAATTCATTTTTGGGGGATTGTTTTTGCAAACAACCCCTTGAGTGACACCTACGAAAAAAATCAGGAGTAAAGCGTCACTACTTAGGTATTATCTATTTAAGTTATATAGGGGTCGGATTGGTGGAACATAGTAAAAAAAAATAAAACGCATATAAAATCTCTTGGCATATTGTACTAAATGGGCCGCATGACCAATAGGGAGGCCAAAAATCGTGCATGTTTAGGATCTTTTTCAGGAAAGCTTAGGAAAATGTATATTCCTAAATGTCATTACGTTGTAAAAATTACATATTTAACGAGTTTTGGCAATTATTATTCAAGCGCTTTGCGACGACTGCCGCTGATTAAAAATGGATCATCTGAAATAAACAATTCGGACAATTTTAGATAATGTGTTGAATATTTCTAGATGGAGAACGCGTTTAAGGTTTTGTGTGTAGTTTACACTTTAATAAAAAAATAATTTTTTAACTTACACGTTATCGACTTCTGATTCTAATCTTCGACGCTGTCTTCGTCAATAACAGCAGTTACGTTGGTTACATAGAATAATTCGGTTTGTGATTGTGCAAATGGCAATAGGACTGTGGGATGCGGTTCCCATGTTGCTGCCATAATTTATTATTTAGCACATGGGCGTTACAAATAAAAAATTATTAAGCCAGCGGAAATATTAACCGAATTATTCGATATAACCAACGTAACTGATGTTATTGACGAAGACAGCGACGAAGATTAGAACCAGAAGTTTATACCGTGTAAGTTAAAAAATTATTTTTTTATTAAGGTGTAAACTACACACAAAACCTTAAACGCGTTCTCCTTCTAAAAATATTCAACACATTATCTAAAATTGTCCGAATTGTTTATTTTAGAGGATCCATTTTCAATCAGCAGCAGTCGTCGCAAAGCGCTTGAATAATAATTGCCAAAACTCGTTAAATATGTAATTTTTACAAGGTAATGACATTTAGGAACATATATTTTCCTAAGCTTTCCTGAAAAAGATCCTAAACATGCACGATTTTTGGCCTCCCTATTGGTCATGCGGCCCATTTAGTACAATATGCCGAGAGATTTTATATATGTTTTATTTTTTTTTACTATGTTCCACCAATCCGACCACTCTGTAACTTAAATAGATAATACCTAAGTAGTGACGCTTTACTCCTGATTTTTTTCGTAGGTGTCACTCAAGGGGTTGTTTGCAAAAACAATCCCCCAAAAATGAATTCCTTTATTTCCACCCTTAACAATTGATCTGCAATTTCGAGAAAAATATATGTGGTAGTGCTAAAAAGTACCTACTATTTGCATTTTTAAACATTCAAATATCTTAAGTAGTTGCTGAGAAAAAAAATTGTAAAGTTTAGGGTTGTTATCCCCATATCACCCTAACCAGAGGGGGTAGAGATCTGAAATTTCTCTCAGTGGTTTTTTAGGCAAAGAGCATTATTTAGATCACATAAATATTAAAATTGATGCTGGGGCCGTTTTCCCTAAGCTTACCCGGCTAGACCCTTTTTAGGGTATATTCATGATCGAAAGGGTCCCAATAAGGTAAGAATATTAGGACTTTTACAACCTTTTAGAGATGCAATTAAATTATTAAATAAAGATTTGTTCTATATTGATAACATAAATTTATATTTATATTGTTTTAGAGTTGTAATAATTTTACTGTTCTCTATAACATTATGATTAATCTATCCATTTTATTTAAATGGATGTGCATCAAAATTTGGACTTTTGTAGCTTTATTATCACTTTTTAAGACGAAAAAATATTTTTGTAAGGGAAAATATCCATTTATAGCGAAATAGAAGTATCGTAAAGAGAAGAATATCCTTCCGGATGCCGAAAAGTTAAGTTTTTTTAGCCGTCACACTAGGAAAACCCCTTAAAGGCCGAGTTTCCTAGCCGCGATCGGCGGCTGCGGCCGGCGGCGGTCCCACTAGCGCAACGGAGACACAGATGCATACCTCTCCATTGCACTAGTGGGACCGCCGCCAGCCGCCGCCGCCGATCGCGGCTAGGAAACTCGGCCTTAAGGCTGCCGTCTCATTTTTGTTATGGTCCGAATCGATCGAAGCGTCCCCAGTAAACAAACGGACCCTAATGAAACTACTGCGGTCGATAAAAAGAACTTGTACAGAGATGACATCTCCAGGTACTCTGGGTAGACGAACTTTTGACGCATAGTTGCCACATCGTCTGTTCTCTTTGTGTCTGCCGCGCTGTTGCCACAGAGTTCTCTCTTTCTATCGAGAAGTCTTGAAGCAATACGGCAAGAGAGCTACGTTCAGCGTCAGAACCTCGCTGAACGTAGCAATAATGAAAGATAGAGAGGTCCGGGAGTGTAAGAAGGAAAGATGGAAATATACCAAACTTGACACAATTTGAACTATCAGATTACACGTAAAATTTATTTGCAGAATTGAAAGCCCGTTTCGTTCAAAGTAGTTCGATTTAAATTATTTTCTGTCAATTTAATCGGCAGAATCACTTTCATATTGATACGATGAAAAATAAAGAAATTCTGTTTCTGCATAATCGATGATACATCGCCGAGCAACTCCAGGCGACAGGTTAGACGGGTGAGCGATACAATGTCGCTCGGCTCGAGCTTCGGGGGACCTCAAGAATGAAGGCCTTCGATTAAAAAAATTATTTGTGGCCGACGGATGAATTCCCGTCGAATAAACTGATTCATCCGTGGCGTTTCAAATAAAACTAACTCTGCGTTATTTTTACTCGACGACAAATAAAGATAAAGTCTCTTTAATTTGATAGGTTATTTCAATAATTTATGAAACAATACTAATTTGCGTATCAATATCCCTTCTGAACTTCGCATTTCTGTAAGGACACTGGGCATCGCTTGCCTTCTTGGAAGGCGAGGTCCAGTAGGATGCGTAAGGGATACAATGTAAATTCCTGGCGTTCTCCCGATTAAAATCGTGTCAAATGTCATGTAAATCGGACTATTTTTAACGATGTTAGCTTGGGGTCACTTTCATCGGGACGACGGAATCGGTTAAAGCCATTTTCGCAAAAATCTGATGCGAAATGTAGAACGTGAAATTCGTCACTTCCACGAAACTCAGTGAGGCGCGGCATATTCACGGCATTGTCTTTAGGACTCTAGCGAGAGAATCACGCTGTACAAACAGCGTATTGGTCAAAAACATTTTTTTAATAAAAAGCTTATTATTTGTGACTGAAAATAAAAGTGTCAACTATTGGTACACTGTCAACAACGAGTACAGTTACCGTATATTTAATTACCAAGTACAGTTCTAGAAATAATCCGATTTATACCGTGCTTGAACTCATTTTAATCTGGACAATCTCAGCAGTATGTTAATAAATAGTGAAAACGTCACGTTTTACAATTTATTAATACATAATCCACCGCAAGCAACACTGTATGCCTCTCGAACCGAAATCAGAAGCTGCCGCCGAACAGCCCAAGTCTTCAGGCTCAAAGAGAGATCGCGCCGGTTCGGGTAAACACGCTGCCGAAAGTTGTTTGAAGCCTTCAAATAAAAGTCGAATAAACTACGGTTATAGATCGAATAAACAAATTATTCTTCTTCGAATAAAAAAATTATCTTTCGTCGTCGAATGAATTCACTTTGGTTCATAACGGATAAACATAAAGTATCTTTTATTTGAGTTTATCCAGATATTATCTTTGCCCATCTCTGTTCTCCAGCCGCTTCGCCGTGATTCATTCAAGCCTTCTTGACGACAAAATAGTAATAGGGGAAATGCGGCAACAGCGCGATCTGACTCTCGATACGTATCGGCAACTATGTCTGTCCTACATTTATCGGCTAGCTTGGACTTCCACCGGTTCTGGTGGTACATGGCACGAATATACCATCAGCGCCGGTGACGGAGGAACCTTGAAGCTTCATTCTGTCATTTTTCGGGCTGTCCTGAGTACACGATTCATAAATTCATTATTATTTCAACGTACGGTGCTTATTAGCATTCAAACGCACCGTTCCACCCTGCACTGATGTCTACTGGAGGCAACTATACCCGCAAAAACTTTCTTCGTGCCGATTCCAGGACGAAAGATGGTTGAAACGGTTTGTTTACTACATCGCGTATACGCAGGGTCGGCGAAACCACTGTGCAAGTTATACGCCGCATAAGGGCGCCAGCCGAAAGTGGTGCTAAAAAACTATATCACACGCTTATAATAAAGGAATCCAACTCCCACATAAACAAAATGTAAATATATTTCTTTTTTTATTGCATCCAGTGCAAACAGGTGCAAAAATTTGGGGGGGGCCAAAAATTTTCTTGCATACAGGCGCCAGCTAACCTCGCGTCGGCCCTGCGTACACGTCACGCTGGTGCTACGTGGCTCGACTATACCAGTGGCGCCACCAACGGAGAAGCCTTGAAGCCTCATTCTGTCAGTTTTCGAGTCATAAATTCATTATTATTTCAACGTGCGATGCTTATTAGCATTCAAACGCACCGTTCCACCCTGCACTGATGTCTACTGGAGGCAACTATACCCGCAAAAACTTCATTCTTGCCGATTCCAGGACGAATAATGGTTGAAAAGGTTTCGCGTATACGTACACGCTTTTCCTAGCTTGTGTGAGCGTACGCACACATTCAAGGCCCGCCGAGACGGCAGCCTTAATGCAGCTAGAAACGCGATATTTTCATAAAAAGTAGAGTAAAATATGTGAGCGAAATGTGGCAACGTCGCTTTGCGTCCATCTTTTTTCTCTTTCCATCTCACACTTGTGGCGTCCTTAAATTACTAAATACATGTTTACAGCTTGGTAGTGTTTTTACCAATTTTTACTGTATGCTTTGAACAAGTATACCTACAGTGTATAGATGACTACCCGGCATACAGCGTTGCCACGTTTCAAAGAGTTCCTTCAGGCAGTTCCAAAAATACGAGCACATTGCTGTTTATTTATTCAATTATCTAATAAATCGGTTCATGTCCGATTTTCTTTTTTCGAATTTCACAGGAATATTTAAGCTTTTCGTTGCAACATTTTTTTGAACTTTCGCATCATTTTTAAGGACTCTGTGTAACATTTTCTATAAATTTTATCGCTCTTCCTATAACAGTCTGTGTATAAGAGCGCAACTTTGATTTCAATTTTTCAAAAACCGTGAGGTAAATCGTCTTGAAATTTTGAAACAATGAGGACTACACTTTGGACATTAGATTGAAATACTTTTCGAAGATTTCTCATCATTTTTACTCCGGTATCGAACCTCCTTAATCGGCCCCCAAAAGACGACTATTCGACCGTTCGTTTTCATTGGTACTTATTTAGTTTTATAAATAATAATTATTATTTTTAATGTTTTATATTTATGTAATAATTATGTTACATACAAATATGTATAAGTAAGTATACTACATATTAAAAAATATTAAAATTATACTAATGGCAGTGAAGAAAGAACATTGTGTTTTTATTTCTATGCATTACCAAGTTATCAGTAATATTCGCCGACTACAAAAGTGCGGAATAGTCGGCTTAACCGACTAGTTGACCACTAGTTGGTACATTTCTAGTATATTACCATCCAGAGACTGTAACGATTGACTCCAGTTCGATGAAATGTGACGACAGTATAATTTGATTACTTTCGATGTGGTTCGTTTCCTTTTTGAAAAATTAAAATTGCTGATTCAGGATTTCTTTACACGCGTTATGTATAGTAGGAGTATGTGGACGGTTGTCATCGACTAAATAAAATATGAATGCAGTTACTTAACGCAGGGTTTCCCAAACTTTTTCTGTAATGGAACACTTCGCAAACCCGGAAATTTTAACGGAACACAGCTTATTTTTTTTTGTATATCCCACAAATTGTTGATCGAATTTAAGCATGGTAAATGGTAAATTATACTTTCTGGCAGTGGACATTTTTATGTTAGGTTAAATTTTGTGAGACACAACATTATATCGTAGTGCTGTAATTTTATATATATAATTGCTTTTTTCACTGTGAGACAACAAGTTTATCAACGTAGGTATATGCAACCGAATTTACGTTTCTCATTCCTTTGTGATTTAATTCTTATATTATCTTCAATTTCAGATAGAAGTATCTGTAATAATAAAAAAAACTAAAATGCCATTTGTATGTGTGCACAGAACGCGATACAAATGGCATTTTGTCCGAAACGTTTAATCTTTTACGGTTTTCGTGAACGAAACGAAAGCTCGACACAAGCTTAGCCCCATGAATAACATGCGTAATTATCATAATACTCTATTATGCTGGCGCTTACATACATGCTCGTAGCTCTGTTGCTAAATGACAATTTATTCCGACTTTGAGCATTAATACTGCTGAAGGTCTCTGATAAATTTCTCGAGTTTACTTTGAAAAAACCAAACAGGAGATAAGGGGATAAATTCTTATTCCCCTTATAAGCTCGAGTTACTATCAGTGCGTATATGATAATTGAAATCCACGGAATAATTGATAGTTTTCTGCATTATAACAACTTTATTTGAAAATAAATTAAGGTATAACTCATAAATAATTCAAGGTAACTACCAAATGGATCGACGTTTTGGAAATAGTGCTTTTTTTGAAGTTGTACTGTCAGCTTGAAGGGGTTAGATACCTTTGGCAGGTCACAAAATAGGGTTGTTTCTATGAATTTTTTTATATATTAAAAACGTTATATTTAAAAATCAAGATATACACTTTTTTATGTATAAATTAAGGTGTATTCTCTTCAAAAAGAAATTTGATATCTTAAGAAATGATGCCATAATTATGGTGAAATAATGATGTAATGATGAAATAATTACATAATTTGCGGTACCAAAAATATCTGAGAGATTACTGGGCCGATTTAAATAAATTTTTACACGAATATTCTTAAGATTATAATCTACTACCTGCCGAAGCCGATTTTGAAAAAGTAAATTTTCTGGAAGATGGCAGCTACTCAAAGTCAAGCATGTGATTTTCAATCTAAGGTTTCATCATCTTTTGTTAATAAAAAAAACAAGAGACGATTCGAAAACTCGACTTCGACAAGTACTAAGTGGATTACAGTCTTCAGAATATTCGTGCAAAATTTTATTCAAATCGAACCATTGATCATTGAAATATTTTTGGTAACGCAAATGCTGTAAATGGCTGTGAAGACGCCTTGAAAAAAGGGTCTGCTATGCACCATTTCTTAAGATATCGAATTTCTTTTTGAAGGGAATACAGTTTAATTTATACACAGAAATGTGTGTGTCTTGATTTTGAAATATAACATTTTTCATATGAAAAATAATTCATAAAAATAATTCTATTTTCTGACCTGTTAAAGGTACATGTGTAACCTCTTAAAGTGATTCAAACATTTTGCACGAGATGTGTGGTATTTTCATACTTCTTCAGAATGACTATTACATACTTTGGCCATTTACAGTCAGTTCTTGAGTAAGAATGCGTATTCTATTATTGTTTCAAAAATTCGTTTCACTAACACGATGTTTAGAAATCTCAGGGGCTTTTGTTATTGCACGTTTTAAATATGTGCTGGACTCTCTAAAGTTAACAGCCAAATCCTGTAGATAACGTCAACTGGAAATAGTCAAATTGTATTGTTGGTTGTTGGCATTAAGGGATTATACCTAGTCAGGGAACCGAAAAGAGGCGAATTCGTGCAAAAATCACGCGACAAAATCAGGATTTCAACTTTAAATAGCTGCCACTATGTTTTAAATTAATATTTCGGAAATTCCCTCCGTTAATCAGAGGATGCATTAATATACTAACTAGGGCTGGGACTATTTGTCGAATTTTCCGGTATTCGAATATTCGAATACTTCAGTTGCTCAATTATTTGGCGAATATATTTCGAATATCCAAGTATTCGAATACTATTCGAATATCCAAGTATTCGAATACTATTCGAATATCCAAGTATTCGAATACTATTCGAATATTATTCGAATATTTAAGTATTCGAATACTGATGTATTCGAATAATAACATTCGAATACTCAAATATTCGAAGTTTATTCGTAGCATTCGAATACTTGTAACATATTCGAATATTAAATTATTCGAATAGTCCCAGCCCTAATACTAACGAAATCTTGTTTGTATTTTGATGTTAGATAATCTGACTCCGAATGGCAGTGCTCACCGCGAAACCAAATTATTAAAAAGGCTTCTTGGATACGGGTTGTTACTTTATCATAAACGTAAATATTTTTCCACGAAAAAATTACCGAATATTCTTTAAATGCTGCCCTTTTAAGTTCTGTAAAAATATATGCTTCCACTTTTTCAAAAAAAAATTCACAATCATTCGCCTCTTTTCGGCCACCTGCATAACCCCTTAAAGGGAATTAGACTGACCGAAAATTAACTACTTGTAAAACTCGAAATAATTTCCTACCTTTAAAACAATCTACTTCGCCTTTGTTATGAATATATAATGTAACAATCAAGAATCAGATTATTCCATACAATTAATTCAAAAGCAAATAAAATGAATATAATAATTCGTCTCGCCATAAAATCCACGAGTAGATAAATCCATGAATACGATCACAAACACCCTGAAACTACCATTTAAAAAATTCTTCGACATTTCCTTCGGTCGCTCAAATATTGCCACGCGCCACAAGTAATCAATTAAATTTCAGTACAGTAATTCACAAAGCATATCAACCCCCACGTGATTTCAGTTTAAATAAGAATCAAAGCTCTCCATAAAACTAGTCACCTCAACCGAATTACGCAGTTGCTGGGCGCCAAGTCCACCAACAGACGGAGTCCCTCCACTCCCCACCTGTCTATTTTCCTACGTGCAATAGCCATCGCGCGAATGTTTCTTTCGCACGGCGAAAAGCGCAACAAGACCATGCAGAATTCGTTCCAAGCGAAACGATTTTTAATGCGCCGCTTTTCGCGCGATCCCCGGGGTGAATTCTGACTGAAGTGCAAGGCGTCGCATTACTCTTTCGCCCCGGCCTCGGTACACCTTCAAAAAAAAAAAAAAAAAACGAGGGACGGGGCGTGGGAAGGACAAAAGAAAGGAAAACAGGAAAAGAGGGGAAAAAAGAGTATAGGGAAAGAAAGGCCCGCAGACGTATAATTAAAGACCCAACCGGCACGAACGTCGCGTCTCGAGATATCGTTTACCGAAAAAACGCTGAAATTTCGGTAGTGGTCGGCAACGGCGCGACCTCCAGCGACTGCGATGCGGAGAGGCGTACGGGGGGTGGAACGACGACGACGACGACTTGCTTTAATTAAATGCACGTAATTGCTTTTCCCGCTAATTACCACGGCTCCCTTGAGGAGCGCTATGCTGCGAAGTCGGGAAAAAAATTTGGAACCCGGCGAACTTCGCTGAGTATTCTTTTTTCTCGTCTGAAGGTGTTCGAGGAGCTAGGTGCTTATAAGCACCGCGCTCCCTATCAGGCTCCAAGCGGATCGACATCGACAGCGCCTCGTTAGAATTCGGATCGCGTCCTTGTGTGGAGCAGATCCTTCTTATTAGTATTATTGTGGTATCGCGAGACATCGTGTGTCGTTCGGGGCGTAGACTGGGGAAAAGTGAAAGTGCAGGGGCAATGTCAGAGGAGCATGCGTGCACCTGTGTATCCGTGTGCGTGCGTCGCGTCGAGTGAATGAAAATGCACGTTGCGTTGAAGCTTTGTTGTGAATGAAACCTGCGAAGGAGCATTTGAGAGAATCGATGCGCGACTTGTGCGTAGGCAACGAAATTAAGAAGTTATGTTTACTTGCAAGGTCTGAAAACACAAGGATTTTCGGATTTTTTTTTTTTTTTTTTTTTTTTTTTTAGACTTGGAGAATTTTTTAGATAAACGGTTGTATATTCGGAAGTATATATTTTAAAGTTCTTGTAGCTTTTTTGTAATGTCATATCTAAATAAATAATGGAATTATAGGCGATCTTCCGGCAGCGTTTTTTTTATTTAAGCACTTGGTTCGTCGGAAATTAAAAATTCGACCAAATTTAGTATATTAGATTATTTAGTCCTTAATCGTGGCTTTTTCATTTTCTGTTGCGTAGTTTTTATTTTACAGATGAGAAATGAGAGCGATTCTGTGGCGAAAATTCATACTTGCTATGAGAAGCCGCCATTTTGTAGCAAATTAATTTTCTCCCGCGGATTTTTTATTTCGGATGAAGCAAGTCAAAATTAGAGTGGTCACTGCAAACTACTGAAGAAAAGATGACTGTTAGGAGATCGCTGATATTTCTTTTATTTATTTATATTTTCCATCGCGAAAATTACTACAAGTAGTTTAACATATACACTTTCGAATACATAAAGGTTTGATAAAAAAAGACTTGAAATTTTTCCTAAAAACAATACCCGATTTTATATTGTTTTTTCACACCTCACAGGTAGGCATAACCCTTTAAAGCAGCTTTATTTTTAGCTGAAGCATATTTTACAGTTGGACTTACGCGTGTTAGTAATTTTTTATTTGATTTGTTAGGAAACGTACGAGATACCGTAAGTGGGGAAGGCTGCGGCTGGTTCTCTCAGGGGGTTGGAATTGTTAATAACTTCGCACCGATATGCGCTCTACCGCGGAAAGATTTACTGTGGAAAGAAGTCAGTTCTACTATGCCATCGCAAATATATGCCTTACTAAATATAATAACCGCTATAATGCAGGGCTCGAATGAAACTGTTAACTTTTATAAATAAAAGTTATTGAATGAAATTTTAATTTTTAAATCATTCCTTTTTTGTTTTATGTTAATTTTGTACATTCACACTTTAATTCTGTTGTAAGAGTTCAGATTTAACAGTTATTTTATGTTCGATTAATAAAAGTTCTGTAGGATCATATACTTTTGAACAGATATTTAAGGGTAAAATATAAAAGTTTGGAATTTTTTTTTTAATTAGTATTATTTAAAGAATTGAAAGCAGGATAAATATAGAAGTGAAAGGTGGTTTAAGGTTTCAACTTCAGATCTATCTACACCAACAACATTTCCAGGAAATCTGCTTGTCACAACATTAACTTCTCCAAAGTAGAATAAATGTTCCTATTTAACTGGAAATTTTTTCTACCTTCAAGAAAATAAACGATTCTCATTAGCACATCAATGTGTGGAATAAAAGTTTCAGTTAATACACTGCTTTTAATAACAATTTTCTCGGAACAGGAAACATAATAGTCATAAAATTACATTTATTTTATAATTAATGCAACATTTCGACAGTTTCATTCGACCCCTGTTATACTGATATTTCGCCCACATAATTTATTAAAAATGAAACACTGAAAAACTGGCCTACCAACACCGGTCTCCCCTACAATCGACGAGGAGAGGTTTGAATTTTTAGGCGAATATTTTTGCTACTTAATACTTTGTGAAAACCACTTTTTTTAAAATAATCTGTGTACATTTTTTCAATTGAATGCAAACAAAAACAAAAACAAAAGTACTTACCTTCAAAGTTTATATGCTTTATATTCATGTGAATTAGATTTGCGAAGCCTCGCTTTAAATTCGATTTAATATGTAAAATATGTTACTCTTTTGTGAGTAACTAAATATCCATATTATACTGCGTGTGATATTAGTAGGTATTACGGAATAAAATGAGGAGCTTCGAATATTGCTTAAAAAAATATTCACAATATACGATAGTATTGAATAACACGGAATTAAACTGTCTCAAATTTCGTAAAAAGAGCCTGTAATATCCTCTCTTGTACAGCAAGGTTCGAGTATCTGGGCAGCCAGGTTCGTCGCAGCACATCGTTGCACAGAGTTATTTAATTTTACGGATAACGAACCGAAATTTACACGGACCCGCTTGCTAAAAAGGGAAGAAACCGAGCGACGAGTGTTTTTAATTTAATTCATAGGAGACAGAATCTGAAGCGTACTAAACGAAGCGCGTACTAATAACGCTATTTTTTTCTTTTCGATTTTATTTCTTTAAAGCTTCATTTAGAGATGGTTAATTTTTCATTCGCACAATTTATAAATTTATAACTAAACTGTATATTCAAAAGGAAGTGACTTTAGCACAATGTGATTTTAATTAATTAATAAGGTTAAATTGCCTCGATACTTTTTATCGGCGAACATTGGAAAACATGGGTTCTGTCCAGTATTACTTTTTAATGAAATATTATTACATTCTTGAACATAAGGGTTTTGTATTTTACGGCTTCGCTAGAGTTTTCTGAAGATATGTTTTAAGTCTCATAACGATCCGTTAATATTTACTCAAGTTATCGCAATTTATGTTTAAAGAATTATTGACTTTAAAAGATGAAAAATGTTTTGTTTATAATTTTTAGCTCGAATAGTAATGATGGAATAAACAAACTGTACATAGAAGAAATGTATGTCGTGGCGAGCTTCGTAACACTATATATTTTAAAATACAGTTCAATTTTCCAATCTTTTTTAGCGCTTGAACAATAATTTTTCCCGAAATAGCTGCCATGATATCTCCATAATAGCGCATACGATGTCAATGCCCTTTTGCACAGATATTCCGAGACGACGTCATTCTTGTCTGAATCGAAATTATAATAACATCCGCAAAATTGTCTTCCTAATTAACAAATTGGTGTCACAATTGAAGAGGAGAAAACGGACTTTTCTGTTCAACATGGCGGCATTTTGCGAAAAATTAATTTCAATGAATAACCTCGATCCAGACGACAACCATATTCTTACTGAATAAAAATTTTCATTAATCATTTCTTTCGTGACATGTCATACTAATTTTTTCACGACAAAAAAAAATTGGTAAATATAGCTAAAAGGACGTTAAGATTTTAGGGTAAAATCTTTGTGTAGTACACTTACATTCATTGACCATAAAAAATTCTGAAAAATTCTGAATACTCCCTTAAACAAATTGTCAAGTCCACATTTCACAAAGAACTCACCAGTATAAAATATTCTGGAATTCCAATTTATCGACAAGCTGCCTACATGTAAATCATAGTTATTACCACCATTGAATTAGGATGTCCCGAGGAACTAGGGTCCGTAAGAATTCTATTGAAAGGCTGCCCCCTCATGCGTTTTGCAATTCACATTTACTTTCGCTCCACGTAGCCGCGACAATGCATCCAACAATAAGTTACATCTCGAATGCCAACGTCCGTTAGGGACGAACTTGCCTTTAATTGCCGGAAGAGCATCGAACAATGTGCTGCAAAACGAGTTAGCCGTAGTACCCCTGGGTCCCCTGGTACGCCCCCTCGAAACTTTCCCTTTTCCACCCCTGCCTAATGCTTCGACGACAGTGGGGCCTCTTAATGATTGGTCTAAGTTCCCTTCCCCAAGCGTACGCCACGTTCAAGTTTTATCGTCTTAACGTCTGGCTCAATCACTATTGACATCCTTATTCTCGCACCTCATTATCTCTATTTATTATATGTGCGCAGGGTAGTTGTAAAAGTGTTACGAGAACGTAGAGCGGATGATTCGTTGACCAGAAATGTAGAATTAAATTTTTGTATATGTACAAAAAAAATGTATGTTGGATGCATTTATAGTTAAATTCAGATTTGTCGAGTGACACTTTTATTGTTATTAGTGTACCTGTACCGCCCACGTAATATTCAGGAGTGATTAGGTTAAGGGGTTATACCCAGTCAGGCGGCCGAAAAGAGGCGAATGTTTGTGAATTTTTTTTGAACCAGCGGATGCATATAATTTTATGGAACTTTTTGCACTTGAAAGAGCAACGTTTAAAGAGCATTTGGTAATTTTTTTGTAGAAAAATATTTACGTTTGTAATAAAACTACAACGACATCCAAGAAGCCTTTTTAAAAACGGTGAGTAAGATATCTCGAAAACCACTGCGCCAATCCTTCTAAAATTTTGTGGGCTTATTTTATATATAAAAATCTACTGAATGACGGAGGGATTTTTTTTCAATGTATATTTTCGATTTTATCCACGAAAAATTGCGGTTTTTCGCGCGAAAATCAGGACTTCGAACTTTAAATAGCCGCCGTTTTATTTTAAATTAATATTTCGGAAATTCCCCCCGTCAATCGGAAGATACATTAATATACTAACGAAATCTTTTTTGATTTTTGATTTTTGATAATCTGGTTCCGAATGGCAGTGCTCAACGCGAAACAACTTTTTAAAATGGCTTCTTTGATATCGGTTGTAATTTTATTATAAACGGAAATATTTTTTTACGAAAAAATTACCAAATCTTCTTTAAATGTTGCTCTTTTAAGCGCAAAAAGTTCTGTAAAAATATGTGCTTCCGTTTTTCCCCAAAAAATTCACAAACATTCGCCTCTTTTCGGCCTCCTGACTAGGTATAACCCCTTAAAGGTTGTGCCAAAGTGATTTTAGTAAATGTTGTGTATTTCCTTAACCAAGAAATTGCTGAAATTATTGCTCTCTTTATGATCACATCTTGACAGTGTCTCATGACAAGTACCTACTATTGAGACATTTATTTTGTTAATTACAGTCGCATGAGCAAAACATTTTTTAAAATCGTCTAGGTAGGTATAACTAACATAATTCTAGCAATACTCACTCTTTTCAGTGTGCATCCCAAACAGAAAATAACATCGCCACGAATAGTGTCGAGATATTCCTGTAAAGTACTTAGATAGAGGTCAAAAACATTTTGCAAACTCTACTCCTAATTCCTTCTTAAAGTAGACATATTAAATTAAATACCTAATTTTTATTTGAAACCTGTTGAAAAGAGTGCCTCAAAAACGATTTCAGGTGAAACTTATAATCAACGTAGTATCACATTTTTTGCTTGATTTTTGTATCGCATAATGGCAATGTAATCTGCACTGTTGGAGTCTAGTATATGCATTTTTATAATTCTCGTAAAATAAGATGAATTATGTAGGGACGGAAGATGTAAAGCGTCATCACTTCTCGCGAAATGGACAATTTCGAGACATCGTAACTTTCTTAGTATCCTATGTTATTCAGAGATATTCGTCTACCTTTCTTAAAGAAGCCTTAAAATTTTAAGAAAAATGGATTTCGTGGCGATAACCTGTGTACTTTTAAAGCTCTATTTCTTAATAAGTCATTACTCGAATTTAAACGTAAAAGATTAAATTTAGCATGAATTTGTATTAAATTAGTAAACGTAATAATAGCGGTAATAAATTATATGGAAAAAATATTTGAGGACAGGTAATAATTTTTTCAAGTGATTTACGTTCACCTTTATATGTATGCGCCCATAAATTTGAATTTTATTAACCCACATATAATATATTACGTATCACTGAAAATTTATTTGCGTTCTACATTCGCTGTCACACATAACGCTTTTCTAGCACTATAAATTTAAATCTCCAAATTCCGAAAATTTTCTGAGAATTCAATATTTTAACACTCCGTTTATCTTTTGTAATATTTATGTTATGCTTGATTCCTAATACAGTCATTACTTATTTACATCAGAATTAAATTTCTGTTCGTATTAGGTACTACTGGAGAAAGTAAAAAATTTATAAATCATCGTAGAACAAATAAAAAGTTTACTGTTAATTTTACATGTTTTTCAATGCAAATATAGCGAGGGTCACTATATACCTCAACGTTAATTATAATATTAATTACTTACTTCTACGCTCTGCAGTATCAAAGAGGTTACGGATCAAACAATTTTATTCATCCAATGCTTCAATATTGTGTCAACATCGATTATAAATTTCTTTCATTCAAAGTAACGAATGAAAATTATCTTTATCTCTATTTTTCTTCCTTTCTTCGTCTTCTCCCCTTTTCTCTACGTATATGTATAAAATAAATGCCTCCGCTGTCACCTTACCTTACCTCAGAGATACTTTATAACTCACAATTAGGAACTCATGGATCAATTTCGATGCAGTTTCTTTAACGTACAGCACAATAATGTGCGAAAATTTGTGAAAATCTTACTTGTACATTAAGGAAAAACTTTGTCGCTGCAAGTTATATGTACCTCATAATTTCCTCGATACTTTTTATCGGCGAACGTTGAAAAACATGAGTTCTGTCCAGGATTACTTTTTGATTAAATATTATTACATTTTTTAACATAAGGGTTTTTTTAAATAACTATACTTCGCTAGAGTTTTCCGAAGTTATGTTTTAAGTCTCATAACAATCCGTTAATATTTACACAAGTTACCGCAATTTATGTTTAAAGAAATATTGACTTTGAACTCTGAAAAATATTTTGATTATCATTTTTAGCTGGAGTAGTAATGATTGGATAAACGAACTGTAAATAGAAAAAATGTGTGTCGTGACGAGCTTTACAACACTATATTTTTTAAAAAACCCAATCTTTTTTAGCGCTTGGACAATAATTTTTCGCCTTTTAGGTTATTTAACGTTCTCGCTATACCAGCGGGGGTCCTTCTAGGGCTCACAAGGCTCGAAGATGATCCATGACTGTGAATATAGTTGTCAAT
Source organism: Andrena fulva (assembly GCA_946251845.1). Classification (NCBI taxonomy): domain Eukaryota; kingdom Metazoa; phylum Arthropoda; class Insecta; order Hymenoptera; family Andrenidae; genus Andrena; species Andrena fulva. The sequence goes on along the minus strand of OX276329.1, from coordinate 48,380,258 downwards.
TATTTTACTTCTATAACAATGTCTGTAGTTGTGTCAATTATTTCACAAATCCAAAACCCTATGCTGCTTATTTATTCACGATATATTATAACCAATCTGTATGCAGAAACTAAAATTCGATTCAGAACATAAAATTGCAACAATTACAACTGGAACACACGACAGAAATATCAACCAGCAGAATCAGGAATAGGACCCATCACTACCACAATCTTCATAAGTATCCTGACGCCCTAAGTGACACAGTGGATAACACAATCGTACACAGGGTTTGTCGGTTTTAAAAAACCGGGTTTAAAAACTGGTTTTATTTATAAGTTTGTAAAATTCGAAAACCGGTTTCAAATTTAAAAAAACTGGTTTTATATAAATATACTGGAATTAATATGCAGAAATGAATTAATAATTTAATTGAAAACGTTAACATTTTCACTTGAAATCGCTTCGGACACGAGCATATTGTAGTAGGTAACAGTAAAACTAATCTTCAAGAGTTCATATTCTCAGAAAACAATACTAAACGAATAAAGATATATAATTTGGTAACACCTTTTAAAATATTTATATTTTGTACGGATTTTAGTTATTATAATTTGTTTCATTTTGTTATATTTTCCTAATTCCATAATATTAAGGAAACTGAGATTATTTAAAATAAGTACAAATATTTATTTACACTTTTAATCATATTATTTTGTGAATATTCGAAAACCGGATTTTTTGGGAATAGTGGAATTCGAAAACCGGTTTTTCCAAAAGTCGGTTTTTGTATGAACCCTAATCGTACAGTATCTTGTCCAAGATGCAAGATACTTCGCTCCACTTACAAATCACTCCCATCCGAAGCATTCAATCAGTTCCCAGACCCTTCTCTCCATCAGCGTCTCTATCGCCCCGTTTTTTCTTCGTCCCCGCCAGTTTTATCATAGCCGGGCGGCGCGTGGATTCGATAAATCGTTGAGGAGGATTCGCCGTGTTTGCAGCGCGGGTATAAAGGCGTGCCAGGAGGACTCATTTCCGGGCGCGCGAAACCTTCGAGGCACAGACAGCGCGGCGCCCGAAAACACACCGTGGCCCCGGTCCGTCCGAGAAATGGCCAGGAAGGAAGCCTTCGCCTCTATATAAGATAATGGCCGCCGCGCTCAATGTCTTAGGAAGGCGAAGCTCCCGAGCGACACCCGAGGGACAAATATATTATTACTAAAGTGTAGGAAATTTAGGAGCGGTGAGGCCCCGATGAAGTGCCGGAGACCAAAGCGAACAGAAAGATCCGCGCGAGGGATGGAAGCGGCGAACCAGCCAGCCGGCCTACGGTGCGGAAAGGGGGGACAATCGAGGGGTCTGCATTAGCGCTGTACGGTAGCCGCATTGCTCCTTTGAGACTAGGCGTTCGCGGTTCGCCGTTAATGCGCCCGTTCCGTGGAAATCGATAGAAACGTTAAACCAGAGTCGCAAAGTAACGCCACCCGGGCGATGTGCGACGTTTGAAGGCCCTTCCTTCGTCTTCAACCTGGCAGTCGCGATTCCTGATTCCGGGCACGTCGCTCCGGGCGGCGACAGCTAGCCAAACTAAAGTGTCGAGCCAGACTGAAATGACATTAGTCACTTATTCTATTAGGGAATCATGTCACCGGTACTGCTTAATTGCTGTTGGAGAATTATTTCGGGGGAGAATAGTTCTTTTAAGCTAGCCCTGGGTGCGGGCAGTGATGGTTATGGTTTGGGAGCAGGAATTTTGGGTGTCAGGAAGAGGCAAGTGAAGATGAATGGGAAGTTTGAGTTTCGGTATGTCTCTGACAAGGGGACCTTTGGGTTTGGCAATTTCAGAAAATTTTGATACTTAGGGTACGTGAAGATCTTCACTTGGACATTAATTTCCCAAAGCGGTGAGATGCGCTTTTCAGCCAAATTTGAGAAAATGGACTTTGAAAAATTCTGACAAGGGGACCTTCGGGTTTGGCAATTTCAGAAAATTTTTATACTTAGGGTGCGTGAAGATCTTCACTTGGACATTAATTTCCCTAAGCAGTGAATCGCCCTTTTCAGCCAAATTCGAAAAAATGGACTTAGAAAAATTCTGACAAGGGGACCTTCGGGTTTGGCAATTTCAGAAAATTTTGATACTTAGGGTACGTGAAGATCTTCACTTGGACATTAATTTCCCAAAGCGGTGAGATGCGCTTTTCAGCCAAATTTGAGAAAATGGTCTTTGAAAAATTCTGACAAGGGGACCTTCGGGTTTGGCAATTTCAGAAAATTTTGATACTTAGGGTACGTGAAGATCTTCACTTGGACATTAATTTCCCAAAGCGGTGAGATGCGCTTTTCAGCCAAATTTGAGAAAATGAACTTTGAAAAATTCTGACAAGGGGACCTTCGGGTTTGGCAATTTCAGAAAATTTTGATACTTAGGGTACGTGAAGATCTTCACTTGGACATTAATTTCCCTAAGCAGTGAATCGCCCTTTTCAGCCAAATTCGAAAAAATGGACTTAGAAAAATTCTGACAAGGGGACCTTCGGGTTTGGCAATTTCAGAAAATTTTGATACTTAGGGTACGTGAAGATCTTCACTTGGACATTAATTTCCCAAAGCGGTGAGATGCGCTTTTCAGCCAAATTTGAGAAAATGGTCTTTGAAAAATTCTGACAAGGGGACCTTCGGGTTTGGCAATTTCAGAAAATTTTGATACTTAGGGTACGTGAAGATCTTCACTTGGACATTAATTTCCCAAAGCGGTGAGATGCGCTTTTCAGCCAAATTTGAGAAAATGAACTTTGAAAAATTCTGACAAGGGGACCTTCGGGTTTGGCAATTTCAGAAAATTTTGATACTTAGGGTACGTGAAGATCTTCACTTGGACATTAATTTCCCAAAGCGGTGAGATGCGCTTTTCAGCCAAATTTGAGAAAATGAACTTTGAAAAATTCTGACAAGGGGACCTTCGGGTTTGGCAATTTCAGAAAATTTTGATACTTAGGGTACGTGAAGATCTTCACTTGGACATTAATTTCCCAAAGTGGTGAGACGCGCTTTTCGGCCAAATTTGAGAAAATCGACTGAAAAAATCTGAGTTCCCTTATATGTATATAGGGTGTTCCTCTACTTATGGTCAATACTCTAGGGGGTGATATTATACAGGCAAAAATAAGACGAAAATCAAAAGTGACGAAATTGCGGTAATGGCTTCGTTTTCGAGAAAATTAACACTCAAGCCTGCCCCTCAAGCGCCCACGATGCACGCCTATTTAGGTGAAATACAAAGCCAATTTTCTTGAAAACGAAGCCTTTACCGGAATTTCGTTAGTCTTGATTTTCGTCTTATTTTTGACTGTACAACAATAATAATAATAATAATAATCACCCCCTAGAGTATTGACCATAGGTAGAGGAACACCCTGTATATAAGGAAACTCAACATTTTTCAAAGTCGATTTTCTCGAATTTATTTGGAAAGGGCGTCTTACTGCTTTGGCAAATTAATGTCCGAGTGAAGAAATACATATTACTTAAAATTGAAATTTCAGTCAAGTGTAATTGATGTGTATTAATCACATAGGGAGTGTCTTTCATTAAGCTCTCTAATTAATTAAGTCTGAGATACTCAGAGATAAGGAAAAACGTTTACTAAAAATAGTTACGAATGAATTTTTTTTTTAAATAAGTACTTTTGTTATTGGAAATGCTTATGGTTGAGCACCATGAGCAAGAATTTTAGATTTAGCAATTACACTAGGAATTAATCTTCACCTTCTGATTAACAAATTACAGAGGGTGTAAAAATATCATCAAGGGTATTCATTGGACAATAAATAAAAATTGATGTGCAAGTATTCCGCAATTCGTTGCCCGCTGCAATATATCGGAAATATTGATCTCGCAGTATGTCGTCTCGCTTGTTCCCCGGGGTCGCATTTGGAATGCGTTTCATCAGGCTCACCATTTTATGATTTACTGCCCCGCACTTCGGGAAACTACTTGTACCAGTGTAAAGGAAAATGTCGATGCGTGTTAAATGATACCAGACGAATATGTACGTGTATATTTTTCATCTCACTCAGGATACATCCACCATTTCCTATTCCCAGAAGCTGTAGAATCGATCATAAATTCGCATGTAACTATTATGTCGAAATAGTTTACGTATTTAAAAAATTGGTCCTAAAGAAACTCAAAGACTCGTGTTGCCACATCAATTTTTTAATTGCAACTTAACTGAATTTAAATATATGTTTACTGAAAACGTCTGTATTTAATATTTTACTTATAAAAGAATTTATTTTATTCACGCCTTATCATTCCTTTACATTATTTCTCGGTATAACTTTCAAACTTTTAGGTCGTTTAATTCCACAGCTTTGAATAGTTTTATTTTTTCATATTACTTTCATAGTTTTAATTTGTATAAATAAAATCTCTCTGCATCATTAAATTTAGTCAACTAAATATTCAGTTCTGATATCGAGCAGTGAAAGAGTTACTGGTATTTACTACCACCCAGTAAATTCCTCGACTTCTTATATTAGGGTCCATTGCCTACTGGGGGATCTCTCGAGAATTAACACTATCAAGTCACGCTCCCTGGAAACGAAGAATCCCAACTGGATCCATACAAATGTACCAATTCGATTTCTAGTATACCCACGGGTAATCGAAATTTTTCCGATATAATTTTTTATCATCCTAGGACCTCTGATACCTCAGGTCTGTTAGTGAAGACATCACGAAGTTATTTAAATAACATTGGAACTCGAATAAATGTATCCAAAATTGATAATAAAAGAATTGCTGGTTAAAAGAAATTTACAATTTCATTTGCCTCATTTACACTAGGGCTCTAACGAATAATCTAAGTATTCGAATACCAGACAATTCGAATAATCAGGAGTATTCGAAATTATTCGAAATTATTCGAAATTATTCGAAATTATTCGAAATTATTCGAAATTATTTGAATATTCGAATAGTCGAATAATTACAGCTCTAATTTACACACGTACCCTATAGGGGTCCAGAATTTTCTTGTAGATCTCCGATTCCAACAAACAGTTTATTAATACTATTTACTATTAATAATAGTACGATTACGCTATTAAAAGCTTTTAAATATAATTGCTTTTTGTTAGTCTCTTGACAGTTGTAGATAAATGTACTTTGTTTGAGTAGATTGTTTCAGAATAAGAAGGAAACAGAGAATGCGTGATAGTAATCGAAATTCGATAGGGAATGCAAGTGGTACCACACAGACCCCAGACTTCTATTCACTGGATTTCTCTTTATGAAGAATTTAAACTCTCCAGTGCAGACAACTGCAATTAAAGATAAATGTACAGGGATGTAATTAAATTAACACTTTCTCTACCGCCATATGATTTGAAAGCTAAAATTTTCATGTCAGTTTATAGTGTTTATACTCAATTATATTTAAGTGTCTCCATTTTCTTAAAGGCGGACACCACTGTAATGGCCCGAAAAGTGAAGGTATTTTTGCAAATTTATTAAAAGCAAACTACGTAATGAATCTTTTTTAAACTTTCAGGACTTTTTATTGGATATTTAAGTTATACGAATATCCTTTTTTAAATTTATTTAAATCAGATTTATAAGCTGTACAGGGCCAGTAACTTAGGGCTGCAAAAAATTTCCGCTGACAATGTTGACAGTTTTCGGACGAAACGGTTCTTCGGAAATCAAAAAACCAAGAAGTTTTAAAAAGCTATATGCGCATGGCTATGGCACGACGGGTTCGATTTTGAAAATTTTGAAAAATGACAAAATGGCGAACCTCTGAAAAAATTGTGAAATTTGGTTCTAGTAAATTAACCTCTTTCGTTGAAAAAGAAATAGAAGGAAGCGACAAATAAAAAAACTCCCTTCGCGCCAGAGCCATCCGCATTGTATACTTTCTAAATCATTTTGGTTTGGTGATTTTAGAAGCACCGTTTCGTCAGAAAACTGTCAACCAAATTTTTTGCAGCGCAAAGTTCCATGTCCTGTACAATTTATAAACCTGCTTTAAATAAATTTAAAAAAACATATTCGTATGACTTAAATATTCAATAAAAAGTCCTGAAAGTTTAAAACAGATTCATTACGTAGTTTGCTTTTAATAAATTTCCAAAGATTTGAGGCCATTACAGTGAAAGTAACTCCCTTAAGTTGAAGTATCCATCTTTCTCCATATGAATAACAAAAAGGACAATTGGAATAGAAAATCAACACAGAATTTCAAACTGTATAATTGAAAAAAGACAGTACCTACCACTGAACATTAATATACCTACGTAGTTATATATTCAAAAACTTCTCTCGAAGCATTCTAATTTTCGTATCAAACACTTTTCCATAACACTGTGGTATTGCCTACTAAAAATTTATATAGGAAGGTTGAAATAGCACTTTCTCTTAATTTGTAAATTATAAACGATCCTTATAAACGAACGTTTCTTCCTGAAATTTTACTCCAAGCTAAGACTTTGAATGCTTGCGATTATTAAGGGTCGTTGTTATCACTGGAATACAATTTCCCTCTAACTGATTGCCACAGAAAAACTTCGAACGACGTATCAACATAAGAGAAATCTCCTTTTCGTAGCACGTCAAACGTTAAGCAGATATCTTGACAATATAGCTCTGTGTTTCGAGAGTTTTCAGCCAGCTCGTGAACGATCTTACATATCGTTTGCGCTGATTCAAATATATACCTCGAGAGTCTCTGTCATATCTCAGAACGCAGTTACGCTCTCTTACTTCCCGTGAGAATAACAACGCTGAAACAACACGGCAACTGAAGAGTAGCAAGAACCGAGGAAACGGACGCGACGTTGGAAGTCATTCTTTCTGTAGGAAAGTCTCGTGCTGAAGGTCATTTACGGTTAGAAATCTACTAAATAAATGGACCAACGGGACAGAAATGTGGTAAAAAAATAAAAGGGAACTGTGTAGGAGAGAAAAGACTTATTAAGGGGGTAGACGGGTATTAGACGCCTAAAATGAACGGTTCCTTTTGGGTTGGGTTGAAGGACGAATAATAATTCATACCATTTGCACGTTTTACAATACTTTGGTGTGGATAAAACACGCATTCTAAGACAAGGAAACCTGAAAAATATTATAAATTAAAGGAATTACAAAGCGTCGAAGTGGGCGCTGCGCAATGCACGCGTTAAAACGGTGAACGTCGTAACTCGAGAACGGATTAATATTTTTAGTTTAAATTTTAACTGAACCTACAAAACACTCTTCTCCACGATGTGGAGCTCGGTCGAAAAATTTTAATAAAAATTCACGGAGTTATATAAATATCAACCTTGGAGGATTTTACTGAAGCAATCCTATGATAAATGTTTTCTTAAATGTTGTTAAAGTTATGCGATCTTATTGAGCGAGGTTCACATTGTGGAGAAAAGTGTTTTGTAGGTTCAGTTAAAATTTCAACAAAAAATATCGATCCGTTCTCGAGTTACGATGTTCACCGTCTTGGGAAACATAGTTTTGAGAAAAACCTGCATTGGCCCGCCAAAAGACGTCGTAAAGACGTCTTCTTCAGGGGCGGTTTAGGAAAGAAAAAAAAATGTTGCGGTGAGGAGAATCGAACTGCTGTTCGCAACTACCCAATACACATCTTTGTAAACACTTCTAATTTCTAGTTACATAACTGGTATTAATTGTTTACAAAAACTGCGCAGTGACGCGAAATATTCTACAAAATATCATCATTCGATCTTTAGACTCATTCCTTAAAATTTCACATTCGTCTTAAGACGTCCTCATTACGTATTTATAAATAAGAAAAGAAAAATCACAACTTCAAATATAATAACAGGTTTTTGGATGTAGCAAATTTTCTGACGTTTGTGAGAAGACATTTAATCATCGTTGTAAATTTTTTGTTAATTAACCAACCATAGTAATTGTAGGCCCAACATTGAATATTCCTTGGCAAACTGTCGTAACTTTTTTGCCGTAGGCCCTGTGTTGGGAATTTGTATGCAAAAACACTAACTATATCCCAACTAATTCCCAACTGTTGGTCAACTAAAATTAATACTAGGGAAACAATCGAAAAAAATTGTCGACTTTTTGACCCGGAAATACCCGTGTACGCCCTTAAGTAGAATTTTTTAAAATTGTGGGCCTCTAACAGGGGAACATGTCGAACACGCACAGGCCGATTTTGATGAGACTGCAGATTTGCAGAACAGTGAAAAATATTTGCGGTGAGAACAGCCCCTAGGGGTCGAAAACATATTTCCTGAAATATCTCCACAGAACTATTAGGGGCAGAATTTTTTTTAAGACGACTCCAGCTCCCTGCTATGTTTTTGGAAAATTTCAGAAAATATGTTTTCAACCCCCGACTTTAGGGTCTGCCTTCACCCCTTCAACATGTAAATATTTCTCACTATTCTGCAAATCTGCAGAATCTCGTCAAAATCGGCGTGTGCGGGTTCAACAAGTATACATACATATACATATAATTGACTTAAATCTTTGAACAGAAATTATGATCAATAATTAATCGTGTATTGCTGGATATACCAGTGTCGAAATTATCAATTCATCCTGAAGGGGTTATAAGAAGTATTTTATTAATTGAACTTGTTATTGCGCCGTAGTTGTCTAAATTAGGCGCAATGATTGACGTGTATTCAGTCGGGAATTCAATAAATCGATACATGTGGAGCAAAATTAATAAACCAAGTCAGCATTAGTAAATATTATATTACATGTCAAACTTGTGTCGATAAAATAAATCACATTATTCTGAAACTTTCACCACATTTTACGTATTCATTTGACCTCTCCCCAATGAAATCGTTTTCCTCAATCGTTAAATATTAAACATCCGAATGTTATTTAAAAGTATTCAAGGAGTTCATTAATACTAAAATATAAGAGTTTCTCAAGAAACAATTTCGAGAACTATTTTATTCAATCCATAGGAGACAAAGAAAATTATTTTGAATAAATATACATACCTACTGTAAAGCTAGAAATTTTTATTACTAATAAGTTAGTATTAAAAATTCCGCGAAAGATCGTGACGATTTTTTTATTTCCTAATTCTGGCCATATAGTGCACATTTGTATCCAGCCTGTTAATCTACATTTTTCTTCGTTAAATGCTGCTCCTCCACATTCGAATTTATATATGGATCTTGGTAACAGACGTTGCCAGATTTTAAGTGATCATTCTACTTTGGACCGCCGGAAAATTAAGCTATTTTTAAAGATATTTTTCTCAGTAAATGCAACATATAATGAAATCAATCTTTTTAGTATTTATTAAGCTACTCTTATATTATACAAAAAAAATTAAAAAGATTTTTTTTAATTTGTTTTAATTGTTTTTTTACAGCGTCAATATGGCACCTAAAAAAATAGGTGTGTTCATGGCGTAGGTGATTTCCCGGCTCAGGCTTATCCCAAACAAAAAATTCCAAAAGATTCTTAATCTGTATGAGCGTCGCTATAGTCCCCGGCTCAATTAAAAATTTCTGTTGAAAAGTAACAAAATGGCGCCGGTTTGAAAAAAAAAGTTTGGCAAACACCCAAAAGGATGTATTCTCGGGTATTCCATGAGAAAAATCTCGGTTATTTGTCGGCAAAAATTGTTAATTGAGTTGGGGGATATAGCGACACTCATACAGATTAAGAATCTTTCGGAATTTTTTGTTTCGGATCAGCCTGAGCCGGGAAATTCCCTACGCCGTAAACACACCCCTATTTTTGGTGCAATATTGACGCTGTAAAAGAACCATTAAAACAAATTAAAAAATCCTTTTTAATTTCTTTTCCTATAACATAAGAGTAGCTCAATAAATACCAAAAAAAATTATTTCATTATATGTAGTATTTACTCAGAAAAAAATCTTTACAAATAGCTAAACTTTTCGGGCGATCAAAGTAGAATGACCCCTTAACGTTTGTACATACGCTTTATGTAGCTCGAAACTTGGAACGTATGCTTGTGACGCTGCACGGATTCGATCGATTGGTAGGGAAGAAGTGAAGGTGACAGTAATCTCAGCATTATGTGAGAAATATGGAGTCTGAGTAGGAGAAGATTGTGAAGTTAGTTGTACGTAGCAAGGTAATAGAGTATCAATTCATCGGATCATTGCGAAATTGATAGCCAAATTTGGGAGTGTGTTCTACAACGCCTCCAATATGCTTGGAATTAATTTGTTCGACAATGCACCACCTGCTAATTGCAAAAACAAAAACAACTCAACGACTCATAACATTCGATTTTATATCTTTTTTGCATTTTTAAGTCATGCGTTACATTTTGGTCGATTAACTTTGCGAGTACAATATGTAGGTCATCCGCTACGTATTGATTGATCGTATCCTAGCGTTATTCACAAGTTTTTAATAAAAGAGGATCATATGAAGTTGGAATGTTTGCGATACGCATCATGCGCGCGTGCATATTGGAACAGCTGTACCTCTTTTGTACGTGAAGATAGGAAATTGCTAGAGAGAAATATTTTTAACAATAGATGCCCTGATGCAACTATATTATTTTTCAAATGGCATTGAGACATAAATGTGCATAGATATATCTTATATTTTTATACCAGAGAATCACTTTATTTATTTATGCTTGTTGTAAGTATTCCAAGTTTCTTACGTAATAGTAAAATAACTGTAAACAGACGAGATTTAAAGTCTATGCTCTAATTGGGGAGATTTAATGAAGACAATTTCGCTGCTATTAAATGAAACACAAAAATATTAAATATCACATTTAATAAATCATATTTGGAATATACGCACCTATTATTACATGCGTGCTTGTATTTCGTGATAAATAAACGAATTCAGTTATTAAGATCCTGCTTAATGTCGTAACGATTATTACAAACAATAAAAAAAATTGATGCGTATATTGTGTTTGTATAATGCAATAAAAATTTGGTTCATGCATATTATAAATAATCAAAATGTGCACGTAGAAAATGAAGAGCAACATTTTTGGTTATACTGTTTGCTATATATTATGTAAAATTATACATGTATTAGTGTATATCTATTCAAATACGTATTTTATCTCAGTAGTTACACGACGTACAGATGTTTTAACACAATACTGCTCTATTATGAACATCTTTAAAGTAAGTCTGTATAGTTACTTCTAGGAATGCCTCGGATATAAGCTTCATTCTACTTCACCCTTATACTTGTTTAGAGTTTACAAAGCCTGCAAATTAATGAAATTCCGATATTTTGCTAAGGTCGGCATGAGCGTTAGTAATTTAACTTAACCCCCAAACTTCTTCCTTTTCGCCTAAGTTACTCGTTTTCTTCGATTTAATTATAAACCAAGTACACGGTGTAACTTTACGTTCCGCATTGTCGGCGTAAAGTAAGTCAGACGCGAGAAATTTTATGTTTGAGCAAGCCTCGTTTCGCAGTTTAATAAAACTATTTATAAAAGATGACATAATAACGTATGAGAAACACTTTGCTTCATAATTATTAAAAAATTATTCAATTCTTCTCGTATTTTATAATTCATACTTGCTTCAGTTTAACTGCACGAAAATGTATGAAATTATTAATTGTAATATAATATTGAAGACATTGTACATTGTATTTAATACAATATTAAAGACACTGATTTTTTTACTAATTCGATACTCCTCTGAACAGATTTCTTCATTTCGCATAGTTTGACAAATGGGAAAACGTTAAGGGCCACCAGCATTACATTATTCGTACGTGCATAAGGAATGTGTAGTTAGCATGAAATCAGTGACGTATTTAAGAAAAAAGGCCCCGGTGGCAAACGTTCTGTATACATAACAGAATTACAAATAAATTTACGCGCGTGTGGAAAATTATGGGAAGCTAAAAAATATAGTGTTTGGAAAAAATCGTAATTTTTTGGAAGATGCGGTACTGATGGGTTTTTGGGCAAGGGCAACTTCTCACCGACCGCCAGTTAAATCCGCCACTGCACAAAATGATGGCAGAAAGATAAATTCGAGAATTTAATATCCGAGACATTTGCGATGATTAGACAACCTACCTTTCAATTTCTAAAAATTTACCCGAGATTCTATCAATTATATCAATACACCAGTATCAATTCTAAATTCTAAACCTCCCAATGTTTATCTCTGTGTTATTATATCATCATACCGTGGGTTTGACGACAAAAATAATGACACACTGATACATGCAGTTTAATATGAATACGGAATATATTTACGAGTATTATAGCGAATTCGGCACCCCGCACTGGTGCGCACTGAGTGCGAACTTTTTCGGTGCCAAGATCACTAGTGCATTCGGCAGGCACGCACTGACTCTGTGCTGTTCTGGTGCTGCCCTTGTTGCACGATCTCGTGGGGATTTTTAATGGAACGCGAGTTTTTTTTTAACTTTTCTCCTTAGTAAGGCAATTTTTTTTTTGTTTAAAATGTTAATTTTTCATATTTTTTTAGTACATGTTTTTGTACCAAATACGGTGCCCTTTTTTTATTAGCGTTCCCTAAAATCCCAAGCGTGCCGTTTCTTTCCAGGAAAGGAAAATAAGGTTAGATTTAGCAGGTACAGAGGAGGCACATTATACGGGGTGTGTTCCGATTCGCGCATTGAACGCATGAAATTGGTGGCCTCGTGTGGGGACCTAGGAGTTTAGGGGAACGGAGAGCGGAGCGGGGAGCGGGGAGCGGGGAGCGGGGAGCGGGGAGCGGGGAGCGGGGAGCGGGGAGCGGGGAGCGGGGAGCGGGGAGCGGGGAGCGGGGAGCGGGGAGCGGGGAGCGGGGAGCGTGAGCGGAGAGCGGGAGCGGAGAGCGGGAGCGGAGAGCGGGAGCGGAGAGCGGGAAGCGGAGCGGGAAGCGGAGAGCGGGAAGCGGAGCGGGAAGCGGAGCGGGAAGCGGAGCGGGAAGCGGAGCGGGAAGCGGAGCGGGAAGCGGAGCGGGAAGCGGGGACCTGGGAGTTTAGAGGAGCCGGGTGCGGGGAGCGGGGAGCGGGGAGCGAGGAGGGCCTTGTTAGACCAAGAGTTAAGGGGTCATTCTGGTTAGATCGCCGATAAATTCAGCGATTTTCAGGAATTTATTGCGAAGACAGGAATTATAGTAATGGAATAAAACGTTTTTCTATTGATTAAATTACATTTCTACAGTAAATAAAAAATATAAAAGTTATAAAATTATTGCTATTAAAATGGTTTTAACGGCGATTTTGATGATGTGTTTCAAAATTCATGCCTCGCTCGTGCATGAGATTTCAGCAGTTGGACTTATCTGAAACCAAAAATACAAACAGATTCTTGATCAGTATGACTGTCGCTATGGCCGGTACTAGAATCAAGTATATCTGTTGAGTCTAACCTACTTTTAAAATCGAAAATAGCACAGAAAACACAGCCGAAATACATTGATTCTTGTATTTTGACCGCCATTTTGTTAATTTTAAGGATAAATCATTTATTCTAGTACGGGCCATAGCGACAGTCATACTGATCAAGAATCTGTTTGTATTTTTGGTTTCAGATAAGTCCAACTGCTGAAATCTCATGCACGAGCGGGGCATGAATTTTGAAACACATCATCAAAATCGCCGTTAAAACCATTTTAATAGCAATAATTTTATAACTTTTATATTTTTTATTTACTGCAGAAATGTAATTTAATCAATAGAAAAAAGTTTTATTCCATTACTATAATTCCTGTCTTCGCAATAAATTCCTGAAAATCGCTGAATTTATCGGCGATCTAACCAGAATGACCCCTTAAATTTGTCGTGAATTTGATTGAAACTAAATTTTATTTTAATCGATTGCGTTAAAATTTCTCGTTGGAGGATCTAAATTTTTCGTGAATTTAGTTGAAGCTATTAATTTCTATTCATAACTGATTGCATTAAACTTTCTGGTTTGTGGAGCAAAATTTGCCGTATCGCACGCAGTAGTTTCATTAGGGTCCGCCTGTTTACAAGTGACGCTTCGCTCGATTCGGACCATAACAAAAATTAGACGGCAGCCTTAAAAGTAAATTTTCTGTGTCGTCATTGCTACTACCCGTTTCCAATAACTCCATAACGAATAAATTTCGGTCCATTTTGAAAGTAATCTGGAGGTTATTCGGTGCCACCAAACTGCACTGACTGCACTCGTGCAGTTCATTCCGTTGATCCGAATGCGAAGCTTGCACTACACCAGGGCAGTGCATGGTCGCCGAATATGATACAGGATTCGGTCGTATGTAATCCAATGTAATGGACACTGGCATCGTTCTGGTGTTGCATTGGCATGGTGCTGGGAGCTGCACCAGTGCAGTGCCAGTCCGGGTCTCCCGAATTCGCTATTAATGATATAAAATGACATAACCACCTTTCCGATAGAATCGCTTATAGTGATTTCGGCAGACACGCACTGGTGCAGTTTCGTGCTATGCCGGTGCTGCCTGAGCACAGTGCCAGTGCAGCACGGTTTCTAGGGTTTTCTAGCACCGATTACATTGGATTTGACATGCGAGCGATCTTGTATCGTATTCGGTGAACAAGAGCTGCCCTGGTGTAGTGCAAACTTCACATTCGGATGAACGGAATAAACTGCACTAGTGCAACCTTTCTCGCATTGCGATTTCTGACCATTTCTGACAGCGCAGTCCAGTGTAGCCAAGTGTAGCGGATCTCTCTAGGGAATTTACCACAGAAAACTATGCGCGTGAAATGATGTTCACACCAATTAACGGTGACAAATATATATTTCGTAAATAATATGGGTTTTCCTACAAACGCTGGGCACGATGGTAAATTCGATCACGATTGTTCCCAATCACGGGGATTTCTGCTTAGAGCATATATACATGGAGGTATCATTGCCTTACAGTGAATTCGGTACCTGGCATTGACTCTGCACTGGTGCCAGAAAATGACGTGGATTGGTTGATTCTGATAGAAACGAAGGTAGCTCTATAAGAATCAACAAATCCAAGTCATTTTCTGGCACCAGTGCAGAGTCAGTGCGAGGTACCGAATTCGCTATTAGAGTGACTGCCTCGAAACTGTCGGCAACATCACGCGAGAGAGAAAGACATGTGCCACTGGTGCGAGCGAGAGAAGTATATGTCCCATTCGACCGATATGCGCATGCGCCGATATCGTGCGAGAGAGAAACACATCTTGCGAGCGAGAGAATATTACTTCACTCTCTCGCACCAGTTCGGACGATGGTTTCTCTCTCGCACGATATCGGCGCATGCGCATATCGGTCGAATGGGACATATACTTCTTTCGCTCGCACATGTCTTTCTCTCTCGCACCATGTTGCGGACAGTTTCAAGCTTTACATGAGACCTCCATAGTATATGCTCTAAGGATTTCTGACAATGATCCGTGATTTTTCGTGATCGCTTCTGATTCGTGGTGAGCATAACTGTTCTTTGCACGCGTCACATAACCCCAATTTCTCTCAAAACATTCCCAAACGTTCTTATAGAAGTTCAGTTGTATATTTTGAACCAGTGTAATCGTTCTTGATTTATTTAAATATAACGAATATTTCTTCACTTTAGTTAAAAAATAAAAAATATGTATACCTGCGAGAATACTTCAGCCAATCAAATCAGTGTGTGCATACATTGACTAGTAGAGACTGTATACGTTCCCTGAATTGCGCTCAATTAACACTTTAACTGTAACACAAGCTATATTGATGTAGTTTATAAAAAATTATTCAATCAATGTTAAGAATTACGATCACGGGAAGCAAATTTACTCAAGATAAAAAATCACCATCATTGTTATAGCGAATTCGGTACCTCGCACTGACTCTGCACTGGTGCCGGAAAATGACTTGGATTGGTTGATTCTTATAGAGCTATCTTCGTTTCTATCAGAAACAACCAATCCAAGTCATTTTCTGGCACCAGTGCGGAATCAGTGCGAGGTACCGAATTCGCTATTAGTGATTTTGCACTCCATCCCTATTCCCTAACCAGAATCCACCAGAACAGAGCTGAGTCAGCTCTAGTTCACCCGAATGTGCGGCATGGTGTCGCACTGAAAAAGTTCGCACTAGTGCGCACCAGTGCGTGTCTGCCGAAATCGCTATTACATCTCTCTGCCTCGTGCTTCCCCGTGCATCCCACCAGGTGGCGCACATGTTTGCCAACCTTTGATAATAAAGACAACCTCACACACACCACACCTAGGCCTCCGTTATTTACGAAATTTCGCCGACTGCAGACGGTACAGTGAAAAAATGAGCATACAATCACTCGTTGGACGAACAAGCACCTACTGGCAAGCTGTTTGCACGTCCGCTTAATTAGAACCAATTAAGGGTCGTGGCGCCGAGTCGACGACGACGGGGCCGAGTGTGCCGAGCAAGACGCCGCGAAAATTTGTTTGCTGGAGGCATTAGAACGAGGTAATCCACGATTTGCGTGGCGAAAAACCGGCCGCGGCTGAAAGAATAACGCGGCACTTTAAATATTTAATCGCACTAATCGTGGCATAAATAATTTGCGCGGCTGCTTGTCGGCGAAGGGTGCATGCGGAAGGACAGGGGACGCTGGAACCAGCGGTGCAACTGGGCAACGGTCATAAAAGCTTGATTAATTAGACGTGTTTTGTCGTCGGAGCTTTCACGACCGAGTGCGAAGCTTACAGCTGAATATCCGTGTCCCACCTTCGGTTCTACCATTACAATAGCCGGTCGCGACGAACAAAAACCAGACGGAGCAATGTAGACCGCTTTTGGAAAATTATGAAAATCCTTGCTTAAAAATTGTAATAAGTTTTAAGAAATTTGACTTCGATCGAAGATCGAGTAATAATAATGGGATTATTTTTTTTAGAGTCAGAAGCGATTTCTGATTTTTATAACATAAGCGACTGATTCTGTTTATCGAATGAGTGGAAATAATATTATAGATTATTAATTTTCATTTTCTTTGTTTCTTACTTATTTTTAACTAGGTACTTCTCTCTTATTTTACTACTTCTTTACTCATCTTCATTTACTTCGAAACAGATTTTTTTAAAATTGTTTCAAACGAGTTGAGCTTTTTTTTAGAAGCTCGAAGGATTAGTTTAGTAAGTAGCTGTTTCGTCGTTTTGAAAAAAATGCAATTGGTCGGAATACCCAAGAAAATAGTGAAGGTCGTATTTTCAACTTTTTATATCTCGCTATTCTCAAGTCGTTTGGACCAATTTTAAAAAAGTTATTCTGTTTTAAAGGGTGTCCCAACACTTTTATCCAGCACTGTATCTTAACATTTTCTGCTACAGCTGCTTCAACTTAAAAATTTTAAATGTTTCTTGCAACATTGACTATTTTTTAACTCTACTATGTTTCTTGAAGAAAATAATCCTGTTCTCGCAAACCATTATTTATTTAACGATACGCGTACGTCGAGATTCTTGTTCTTGAGTTCTTACATGTTCTTGTAACTAGAAATTAATTTGCCATCGACATTGCCATCTAAGGATAAAAATTCTTGTCTCCGATTCAGGTTTAGGCGTTCTAAGCTTTTATTAGAAGAACGCGTTGCAGTTTTATCCGTTATTAGGAGTAGATACTGAAATTACCTTTTATACGGCGTACACTTTCTTTCAATGTGTTCGTATAGCGAGATATAGGGGCCGTATGTTCGCCGTGTTACCGTAAATGGCTACGGAAGGAATTTTATTTTTCCAGTTTGATCTCGTTCCATTTGCGCCAGTTAGTCGGTTATGAAAACGAATCGAGTAAGTATTATACGGGTATATAGCTGCTCGGTGCCTTATGTAAATGTCGACAAATATGTATAGGTGTAGCGTGTCTCTGGGGACGAACAAACAAATTGAGATTCACGCGTCTACCGACTTTGCCAGTCAGCTCGATCGATGCTTCCACACGTGAACGTTCAGCTGAATTCACGGATGCGTGTATTTCCGATTTCAAGACGATAAATGGATTTAAAAATTTCAGGCAAATTCTATCATAAAAGAAGAACGAACAGAATTTAAATCATGTAGTTCGGCAATGTCCCCTGGTCGATACTCAAGGAATAGAATTAATTAAAAAATTAAATAAACTAGATATAAGATCACTTCACACTCAACCGAATATCGAAGCTTGTACACTAGGGTGGCTCTTATTTACTCTTGGTGAAAATTTTTTTCAATATTTTCTTCGGGGCACCCTCCAGAATAGTTCCAAATAATTAAAAAAAAATCTGTGTAAAGTTTCAGCTCGATCGGATAACGGGAAAGGGTGCCCCTGGGCTGTTAAACATTTAAATCATTATTTAACAGCTCGCGAAGTCGATTTTATATAACGTCTTCCAAGTTATTGATTAAATCAAAAAATATGTCAAACAAAAGTTGTAGATCCGGACAAGGAGCATCTTTTTTGGTGTATTACTATTTTTCGTGCGACAAACGGTTTTCGAAAAAAATCCGAAAAAATAAAAAAAAAACTTTTTTTTTTTTCAAATTTTGAAAGTTTAAATGCTTCTAGAACGCTTCTTATTTATGAAGGTGAACAAAAAAAATGGAATTTTTATTTTCGGGGACTATTTTTAAAACATTTAAAGGGGGGGGGGGGGCATATACCGAAATATGCAAACAAGATAAAAAAATTTTCTTCTTATTTTCAGTGTTTGATATGTGATGAATGTTTCCTGAAAAGTTGGGGTCGAAATTCGCAAAAAATATCGGAGATATAGACGTCAGAAGTGAGGTATTCAAATGCATTTTTCTGGATATCATGATTTTCTAGCATGTTACCCACGATTACTCGAATACTATTCAACCGATTTACTTCAAATTTTGCATGGCTATATGAAACACTGTTACTCAGTTTTGTGACGGCGTGGATATTGTATTTGATTCATAGTTTCTTTTTTATTGCCTAAAAAGTGCAAGATTTCATGTCCGACTTTTTTTCAAATTTTGAAAATTTACATATATATCGAACATTTCTTATTTATGAGGACTGAAAGAAATGTGTATTTTTCATTTTCAACCCTAAAGGTTAATGCTGTTACGTCTCTGCCACCAATGAGCATCCTTGACTTCTAATGCGTATATCTCCGATATTTTTGGGAATTTTGACCCCAACTTTTCAGGAAACATTCATCACATATCAAACACTGAAAATAAGAAGAAACATTTTTTTTATCTTGTTTGCATATTTCGGTATATGCCCCCCCCCCAAATGTTTAAAAAATAGTCCTCGAAAATAAAAATTCCATTTTTTTTGGTCACCTTCATAAATAAGAAGCGTTCTAGAAGCATTTAAACTTTCAAAATTTGAAAAAAAAAAAGTTTTTTTTTTATTTTTTCGGATTTTTTTCGAAAACCGTTTGTCGCACGAAAAATAGTAATACACCAAAAAAGATGCTCCTTGTCCGGATCTACAACTGTTGTTTGACATATTTTTTGATTTAATCAATAACTTGGAAGACGTTATATAAAATCGACTTCGCGAGCTGTTAAATAATGATTTAAATGTTTAACGGCCCAGGGACACCCTTTCCCGTTATTCGATCGAGCTGAAACTTTACACAGATTTTTTTTTAATTATTTGGAACTATTGTGGAGGGTGCCCCGAAGAAAATTCAAAAATCGAAAATAAGAGCCACCCTATTGTACACATGTATACCGCTTCCTGGAAAAAATTAATCTAAAAATATAAGCACACATAACCAACGTCGCTGAAAATATCATTTTCCTACCTTGTATTATACCGAAAAATAGCTAAGGCAACAATTGATTATTAAAAAATGCCAAAGTCCATGTAAAGCTTTATAAATTTGTGTTTAAAGTTTCTTTGAGCTTAAATAAAAATAAAAAAATCTTTATCATAAAATAACAATGTGAGACACAAGATTTATTATTGGGACCAAAATGTCTGTTTCTGACATAGTCATGGCTGACTTTCACCACTGTTTTGAAATAAGCCACTGCAACCATTTACATTACTTCAAAATTGCATCTACTTAGGATTATTTAACATATTATTAATTATATAACATATTCACAAACTCAACCGTGTATGTATTAAAACAGCGATAAATAACTACTGCTGTAATTTCACAGATTTATTTCAAACTGATATAATGTTGAGAAAATTAAGGAAAATGCAAAAAAAAACACTAAAAAATGTATAAATGAAGTGGTTATTGAGAAAGTCTAAAATCTCCAGTCTTCAAATTGTGCATACACTGCATTAAAGTTCCAAAACGTACTCATTACTGCGAAACTCCAGGTTCTAATGCTCAAAGTTAAAGGCCAAATTCGAAATGCAAGTTCTCACAATTGTATGGTTCTGATTTTTTGCGACGAGTGTTTATTGTTGCCGGACATTTCGATTTCTCTTGCTAACCGTGGAAACACAAAAACGTCAATGATTATTCTGCACA
Organism: Andrena fulva; assembly: GCA_946251845.1. Lineage (NCBI taxonomy): Eukaryota > Metazoa > Arthropoda > Insecta > Hymenoptera > Andrenidae > Andrena > Andrena fulva. The sequence goes on along the minus strand of OX276329.1, from coordinate 48,359,883 downwards.
AGTCTTCCTGCAAAAGACTTTGCAAGATGTCACATCCATTTGCAATTTGGAAAAAACAGCCTACAATTCTAAAATGTAAATCCATAGTTACTTTGGCGTTCCGAGTTTATGGCACCTAAAATATTATTCGGAGCCAGAAAGAAATTCCAAATTGGTTTGATTTAAATTTTGCACGTAACTAGTGTCCAATGTGTATAATAATGCAGCAAACGTGCCATTTAAAAATTCGCGAGAAAAACAAGTTTAAAAAAATCTATGGATTTACCATTTCCAAACACTAATGCACTCATACGTGTATATGAAGCCTCAATTAAGTGACAGTTCCACTATAACTCAGATACTAATTCTAGGTACATGTACACGTTTATACTAATTCCTAATTTTTTCTATGATCAACCTAAGCGGGGTTGACTTTTGTGACTAGCGGGGGGTGACTTTGTGAAAATTGTAAATTCGTATCTCACATCGCGGCTGTTGACACTAGGGCTGGGACTATTTGTCGAATTTTTCGGTATTCGAATATTCGAATACATCAGTTGCTCAATTCTTTGGTGAATATAATTCGAATATCCAAGTATCCAAATACTATTCGAATATTTAAGTATTCGAATAGTATGGTGTGAATTATAAATCAAGTTCTTTAGGTTAATTTTTTTACACGCCTTTATTTAGTTTCAGCTGTGAGTTCGTTAGTTTGACAGGGTGAAATCTTGTAAGTTAATTTTGACCCAAAATTGAGCTATGTGTGTGTGCAAAGTTTCAAGTCGATCGGATATGTTGAAGTGGGTCAGTATTCGAATACTGAAATATTCGAATACTGAAATATTCGAATACTGAAATATTCGAATACTGAAATATTCGAATACTGAAATATTCGAATACTGAAATATTCGAATACTCAAATATTCGAATACTGAAATATTCGAATACTGAAATATTCGAATACTGAAATATTCGAATACTCAAATATTCGAATACTCAAATATTCGAATACTGAAATATTCGAATACTGAAATATTCGAATACTGAAATATTCGAATACTCAAATATTCGAAGTTTATTCGTAGCATTCGAATACTTGTAAAATATTCGAATATTAAATTATTCGAATAGTCCCAGCCCCAGTTGACACAAGTGTATAAGTGAATACAGCACCGTGCAACTCAATCTATGACACACACTGGCAGTGAACTTCAGAACTTTAGGCGATTCGCGTTTATTTACCGCCCATGTTTATATTATTTACTGCGTGGGCTCACTTTCTTCGTGTTTGGGAAACTTTCACCTGCACCGACCTGTATATGAAGGTTTCAGAAACCTCTTTATTGCAGTGCATAAATCAATTAAGTCACTACTTTCATGCGTAAGCAATGAATGGCGGTACTTATATTGGCCACGGAATTGCCAGGCAAAATTATTCAGAGGACAAACACTGTAAATCTCGGTTTTAATGGAGTTATACATAATTGACTTCTGAACCCTCTATATACAGACTGACAAAACAAGGTAATTTTTCGAAAGATTAATATGTTTTTAACAGAGTAATATAAACAGTTCTGAGGTTTTACATGTCTCCTCGGAAATGTTGAGTTATTTAAAAAAAAAGCTTCTTTACGGGTCAACTGTGTAAAATGCCGGACGTAGAGTCGCCCCACAAACTTTTATCATACTTTATTTTTCAAAGTGCACGAATTAGAATTTGTAACGAAGCAGACCCGAGAGCAAGACACGATTTTTATTTACCTACAAATTGATTTAGGGTTGTTTTGCGTTTTCTTTAATTCTCTGAATATTATTTCAGTTTGAAATAAAACTACTGTGGGTTTATTTTGTACTCCGCTGTTTCCTTGTGTTATTTATGTTATTTATACGACAAAACATACCATCATAAAGTCACCCCGCATGGAGGGGTGACATTGTGACAACTTCAATTTTTATTTCTCGCTTAACTATCATAATAATCATTGATTTATCTTAACGAATAGATGGAGGAAGGGTGGGGCTTTCAAACTAGCATATTAGTTCAGGACTATAATGTATACTTTCCCTGTGATATTTTAAAAACATCAGAAAGTGTCATAAAGTCACCCCTCGCTTACAGCAGTTATTTAAATCACTCTTATTTCACGCATTCGTTCAGGTATAAGGTTTGGAGAATTGAAATTCGGAACCCGATTATGTCACAATTAGAGTAGCACGCAAAAGGGGCCCTGGGACCCTCCAAAGAAAAAGGAAAAAGGAAATTAATGGACCCCCGACTGAAGTAATTCAAGAAATATGTAAAAAGAAAAGAAACCTGGATTTTATTCTTTAAATAAATTTTTATAATCACCTAATGAATTTTATCGAATTTGCATTAATAATATTTTTATCCGTTCAACTCGGCTCCCCCAAAATTAAATGCTCAGTGCCCCACTGGTACGCACTGTCTATTTAACGCATTACTGTACATTATTTAACTATATGCAATATTTAAATCAAATTGTTGACCCGAACCTAGTGCATGGCTCTTTTTGAAGTCACTCTCGGTACGAATATACTACAGGTATACTACGCATATGTATATAATTGAGCAATACTGGTATGCAGCGCAGCCTCACCTATTTTCGTTAAAAAGTACTGTAATTTTATGGGCAAACTTCCGGTTCCATTTAAAAGAAATGACTTTTGGAAGAAATTAAGTCAGCACTCCTTTAAAAGTATTCAACTTTTATCCTTACATTCTTATCATTCTTTAACAGCAACGAAGATAGTACCATGTGTTTTAGCAGGAATGCGTTATAACTTATAATTTTAGTTTCGTGTCCCTAAAATTAATTCATAATTATCATAAAGTACTTTCGATTGTATTACCCCACTCTTTAATAACACTTTCAAATTTGGATTTCCCTCAATTCTCTCTATAATTTGCCTAGTAATATTTAGAGTTGCGTGCGTCGATTTGTAATTATTTACAAAAATAAAAAACGCCCGCACCGTTGGAATAATTTTCAATTTCTCGAAATCAGTGATTATTCATTAAACGGTACGCAATTCAAAATGGAACGCTTACACAGACCGCTGATATCCACCGAAACTTTGTTCAATGTTCACGTGCAGGGTGATTGAATAATTACATAGTAGGCTAAATTAGACTCATATAAGTAATTACAATCTACACGCAATTCGGATGCTCTGCCTGTACAATGTACGCGAAACTTTACTAATTCAAAGATCGGCGTTTCGATATGTGGAGGTAAATTGACAGCTCTTGTTACACAGATAGAAGTAGGCTATAATTTAACTCGTAGCATTGGCATTTTGCGTAATAATTCATGTCTAAAAGAAAAGAATGTCAATTGCAAGAATTTCTGGGTCTGAGCTTCAACTCAGATTATTTATTTGTGACTATTTCAATCAAATAAGATATGTAAGAACAGAATTATTTAATGGTTAATAGGTGTGTAGAATTATTAATTTCCAATTTTGAAATACAGCTTTCATGAGCAATGTAATTCGAAGAGTAATACGTATAATTTACTGATATTGTTATTAATAAATGTCGCCTATATTATAATTTAACTTGTACCTTGGGTTATTCTAATACTGGCACACTTTCCATTCAAAGTGCAATAGAACGGCGAGAAAAATCGCACATTAACTTTTAAGGGGTCGTTGTAGAGGGCAGCCTTCAATTTTCCACAACACGGTGATTAAGGTCGCGGAAAATTGTTTTTAAACTTCGTAGAGTTGTTTGATTTTGTAAAATTTTTTAAAAAAACTATCTTGACTACCCCGCCTCGCTTGCTAGTGTAAAAGCATCTTGGAGGGAAATCAAGTTAGGGAGGTGAAAGTAGAGGCTTCGCCCGTCAAAATAACCCCAGGCGGATTACGGTACGATTCTTTTTCGCCAAGTTATAACAGTTGAAAGAGCGACAGTTTTTCAGCGAAAATTTCGTGATCCTTTAATTTTTACGCTGCGTGTAGTTACTAAAAATTATTCGAATTTCATATTACATACATATATGTATTATTCACCTAAATTAGTGAAATTAAAAATTTTCTTATTACCATCGCGTGTTTTAACTTATTCTAACATTGTTAAGTTATATCTTTTCTTTCGGTGAAGAGGAGGGAGTTTTTAAAAAGGTTATAAAGACTTTTTTTTAAATCTAATAATCCCAGATTTATTTCCCTTTGGCGTGGTAAATATATGCGCAAAATTTCGGCTCGATCGAACAACTCTAAACCCTGCCTCAAGAGGCTCAAAGTTTCGAACGAAACTGTGCTCTTGCAAACAGCTGTTTTTTTTTTAATATGAAATCCTGTATGTAAGCAAATGTGTGATGAAACCGGAGTTGGGACTATCGATTACCGATAACTTATTGATATTTAACGATATATCGTTAAGTGGTGGAAGAACGAAGGTGGTTCAAGTTTTCCCTTTATCCAGTCTTTAAGCTATGGCGGTAAAATATTTATGCATTCCACGATCCTCTGTTCCAAGTGAACGATCATTTCCTAATGATGGACAAAAAAAACATTGTAGTATATAATAACTTTAAGCTTCTTGAGGCAGGGTTCAGAATAATCCGATCGTGCCGAAATGTTGCATACTTACTTAGCACACCAAAAGGAATAAAATTAGCGGGCGTCCCAAAATTTTATCGCACCTTCAATTTTAAGGGACACCCTAACCTAGGGGCTAAGAAGAGTCTATCTACCTTTCGAAAGGTTTGGGTTAGGATTGGTTAGGATTGGGTTAGGATCATGGATCATGGTCATAGGATCAGTGGCTCCAGAGAAATAGTGACGGGTGAGTCAAGGCGAACAAATTGATGTAACACACATGTGGGTACAGTTCATATTTGCTGAGAAAATTCATCAGATCAAACGGAAGTGAAGTGCATAAAGGCGGACACATTTCTGTAGCGCATTGACCTGAATGCTTACTTAGTCCCCCAACAAAAATAAGTAAAATTAGGTTCTTTCTTACTGAACATTTACCTTCAAGAACTTCGTCCGGCTAGATCATTAAAATTTCACCCCGTGAACCGACCCGCGCCGCCATCCAAAATTAAAAGGAATGAAATAAAAGTGGCGACGAACGTTGCATGGCCAAACAGCCGATGTCTACCGAGCGTCCTGCGCGGTCTTACTATCCGCCTGGCGACCGAGTTCCTTTACAGATGATCCTCGTCTCGCCAGGAGGATTCGACGCCACCCCCGTACAGCCTCGCCACCCCCTTGCACTGCGAGGAAATTAATTGTCCGAGTAGTCACGCCTTTCTCAGTAAGTAAAAGGAAAATTTAGTTAGGTCGTTAGGTGTCACGTAGAGGGAAAAGCAAGCAGTTATTTAGCCGACGTTGGTGGCAAGTCCTTCCGAAAAGTTTATAACTTTATCACAGATATTCCGGGGGAACCTAGAAAGAATTCCCTGATGCAAAAGTTTGAACGAGCCCCCACACTCTTCGCGGCCACTTCGTATTTCAACTTTCCTCCTCTCTCTCTCACTCTCTCACCTCTTCTTTTCTCCCGGAGAGGACGCGACGCCTTCCCACCTAGAACCGCTTCCATTCCTCTCTGTCCCACCCTTTTTCCGTTTGCTGGTTCTCGGCCGCCCGATTTTTGACCGTTCCTCCTACTCTGCTGAGCGTATAAAAGTCAAGGCTCTCGGTGGCGGCCGAACGAGAAGTGAAAGAGAATCGTTTGCGTGAATCTTGATATGCCCCGTCGCAGCCGAAAATTACTCGGTCGCCTGGCTCCTCACTGCTGTTTGGATTGCACCTGTAAATAGAAGCGAAGACGAGGTCTCGCGCGAACAGTTCGTAATTGTTTGTCACCAATTAGCCAGGCGCGAACACGAGCTCGGCCAGCGTCTACACCGGTAACACGATACAGGAATAGAAACTTGGGCGGATTTTTTACCTCAACTTGTCTAAATTCTGGTTCACCGGCGGCTTCGCCGATGGCGGATTTCGGACGTGATTCGTGGGTCGTGTAATTGAATGGAAGGTGGTAGGCGAGGGAATCATTATTGGGTGTTAAAGCTTCGGTGATTTTAATCGGGAGAAAGTTGTACTTTTATGATACTAATCGGTGGGCTCCTGGTTAAAAAACTAAATATTAGGAAGTACGAGCTTAGAAAGTACTATTCTACAATTTTTTTAACACTACACACTGCGAATTCCTGTGGCTGAACTACACATTTTACATCTGGCAACATCATAAAAAATTCTTAAGGGTAGCGGTGGGACAAAGGGTTGAGTTTTAAGCGTCTTCTTAAAATTTTGATAAGGAGTATGGAAAGAAACTGAAATAGAAGAGAAACATTCCGTGACGAGGAATTATTCTGAACCAATTGACTCTTAAGGGGGGAAGCCACTGTGACCGGTCGAAAATAAAGGCTATTTTCAAGACATTCTTTTATAATGGAATGTAACTTTCTACGAAAAATCTTTATTACCAACTGAAAATACATATATTTGACTAATATTTTATGCTTGCAGATTAACAAAATTTTCGGTTGTGTGGCCACAGCATACGATAACGTTAGGCTCTGCAAAAAAAAAATTACAAAACGGATGCACGTGTAACTTTCCAACATTTGATCCGAATTGAAAAATTCGAACGGTTTCTTAAAGTATATTACAATAGCTTCAGTTGCACGTACGGATTTAAAAAAATATTCATTTTTGAAGAAATGGCGGACTTGAGAAGAAATCTTGACCCAATACCCAAATAGCACAAAGACATCTTATGTACGTCCGAAGGACGTCCGTTCCGGACGTACTGTACGTTCGGAGAATGTCCCGAGAAGGTCCATATATCCTCTGTACGTCCTAGTTAAGTTCTTTAAATGTCGTAGGAAGGTCCTATTTACAAAGTAGAACGTCCTGAGGACGTGCTGTGTCAACATTCTCAGAACGTTTTCCGAACGTCCGAAAGTAAAGTTAAATACGTCCAAAAGGCGTCTTAAAAACGTTTTGCAGATGGTTTAAAAGCGCCTTAAAGACGTCTTCATCAAGTCTGGGTTAGGACATTAAGAAAAAAAAATTTGGCGGTGACGGAAATCGAACCCAGGACTCCAAGATTACGAAGCAACTGCTTTTCGCAACTACTCAAGACACTTCCTTCCAAATAATTTCAATTTCTAGGTATATAACAATTATTAATAGTTTATAAAAAATGTGCATTGACGCGAAATATTCTACAGAATATCATCATTCGACCTCTAGACTCATTGCTTAAAATTTCACATTCGTCTCAAGACAGATGTTTTAACGACGACTTAAGACAGACGTCTTGAAGACGTTGTAAGCTATCTGGGAACATTTCAGCATTCCAGCGTCTTCATTGCACAAAAAAATAGCGCAAAGGCGAGGTTCAGTCGTAAGACTGTTTTGCAACCGAACCTGAATCATCTGCAAAACCTACAAGACGGTTGTTCTTCGAACATCTGAAATTTAGATCTTCTAAGGATTCACAAGACTTACGAGACGAATGTTCTCGGAACATTCGAAATGTAGTCGTGCAAAATAATCACGTGACTTACAAGATTGTTTGATGTTTCTAGAACATCCGAAATTTAAGTCCCAAGAACGTGCGTAGGACTTAAGAAACGGACGTTCCTAGAACATCCGAAATTTAAGTCCTAAGAACGTCCGTAGGACTTAAGAAGCGGACGTTCCTGGAACATCCTAAATTTAAGTCCTAAGAACGTCCGTAGGACTTAAGAAACGGACGTTCGTAGAACATCCGAAATTTAAGTCCTAAGAACGTCCGTAGGACTTAAGAAACGGACGTTCCTAGAACATCCGAAATTTAAGTCCTAAGAACGTCCGTAGGACTTAAGAAACGGACGTTCCTAGAACATCCGAAATTTAAATCCTAAGAACATCCTATGTATGTTCAAAATGGACGTAGGACGTTCGGATATAAACTGGACATGAAAAGGACGTCCTTGGGATGTACGGTGCTATCTGGGTAGTATAAAAAATCAACATGTTTTTTCAATGTTACTATTGAATGAATTATTCGATCAAAACACTGGTACGTGCAACTGAAGCTATTGTAATATACTTTAAGAAACCGTTCGAATTTTTCAATTCGGATCAAATGTTGGAAAGTTACACGTGCATCCGTTTTGTAATTTTTTTTTTGCAGAGCCTAACGTTATCGTATGCTGTGGCCATACAACCGAAAATTTTGTCAATCTGCGAGCATAAAATATTAGTCAAATATATGTATTTTCAGTTGGTAATAAAGATTTTTCGTAGAAAGTTACATTCCATTATAAAAGAATGTCTTGAAAATAGCCTTTATTTTCGACCGGTCACAGTGGCTTCCCCCCTTAACTACTTAGATCTTAATTTTATTTTCTTTTGTTTGATCACTTTTTTATTTTAATTTTTAGTTATTAATGAATTATTAAAAGTCAACAATTTATTTTTGGTTTTTGTGTGCCAATAATGCATACACCCTGTGACAATAAATGTACTATATATGCCAATGATTGTATTTTTATGTTTATTTTTGTTTTTCGTTGAATATTTTTAAAATAAAAGACTTAACTCGAGATGATTTATTTTAATGAGAAATCCATAAGCATCGATCATACCTGGGAATTAAGGGGACATTCTACTCCCTCGGTCTCAAAAAATTCGATTTTTTTTTCTGCTAAATTCGGAAGAATGCACCTTCTACAATATCCTCCTAAATTTTTTGAGCGAAATTCGATGTATTTTCTATGTTATAGGTATTTGTAGCGTCAGCGGCCTGGTTCTCAAAACTTTAAACGCGTTTCTCTCGAAACAACATTTTCTTGGTTGGCGGTTGAGATAGAAAAAAAACTCAATGACCAATTAATCCAAAATTTTAATATGTTATTCTACACATTAGTGGCTATCCCGCTTAGCACAAATATCTTAAGATTTTTTAATATTTTCTCACATTTTATATCTATTAAACAGAAAAAAATGCCCTTTTCGGTACTGTCAACTTTGATCGACCGCCATTTTAATAATTTTGATCCATCATTGTTCTTTCGTGGTAAGCGCGATAACCATACTCCTGCGAATTAAAAAATGTTTGGTTTTTTTATTTCCGATGATCCAGTCGTCCGAAATTTCAACCGCCAGCAATTCTGATGCCGCCAACTTCACTGCGAAATATTTGTGTAAACAAATGAAATAAACAAACAACAAAGATTTTTTCTTGTATTTCAAGAGTGGCAAAATATACCCCCAGAAATTCGAAAACATTAAGTGTTTTAATTATAAAAAGGGGGCGGGGACCTTCAGGTTTGGCAATTTCAGAAAATTTTGATACTTACAAGGGGAGGACCGGGTGCGATAGACATCGATATCGATGAGGCTTAGCACGATGGATATGTCGAAAATAAGTAAACAGGTGTCCGAGCGTTTAACCCAATAGGCGTTAATAATAGAGATATTTACATGTAAATTATTAAACATTTCATAGTGGCCGTGGGCTTTTACTGGGTAAAAATCCTGCACTACCCTGGTGCCCCCCGGGGGATTCCCCTCTGGAGGCGTCGGTGTGTCATTGAAAGATTTCCCTACGTTAAAAAAAATTATAAAAAGAAATTTATAAAAAAGAATAATTTATAATTTTTTTTAACGTAGGGAAATCTTCAGAAGTCACCCCGACATCCAGAGGGGAATCCCCCGGTGGCCCCCGGTACTGTGAGATTTTTACCCACTAAACCCCACGGCCACTATGAAATGTTTAATAATTTACCAAAACCTCAAGACGCTCTTTTCAGCCAAATTCGGGAAAATCGACTTTGGAAAATTCTGAGTTCCCTTATATACAGGGCCTCTACCTATGGCCAATACTCTAAGGGCTGATAATACAGGCAAAAATAAGACGAAAATCAAAGTGACGATGCACCCCTCAAGCGCCTACGATGCACGCGTATTTAGGTGAAATTCAAAATCAATTTTCTCGAAATCGAAGCATTTACCGCAATTTCGTTCCTTTTGATTTTCGTCTTATTTTTGCCTGTATAATCACCCCCTAGAGTATTGGCCATAGGTAGACGAGCACCCTGTATATAAGGGAACTCAGAATTTTTCAAAGTCGATTTTCTCGAATTTGGCTGAAAAGGACGTCTCACTGATTTCACGTACACCAAGTATCAACATTTTCCGAAACTTCCAAACCTGAAGGTCCCGTTGTCAGGGCGCCAATCATCGTACAGTTTACCCCACATATATAACACTGTTAAGCCACCAGTTCCTTTGCAGCAGGCAAAAATTTAAAGCACACAATGAGGCCGGTCAATTTCATTATTCATCTGAAACTTAACGAACGGCAGAAGTGTCCCCAAATATTGAATCACATTTTTCTGCAACAATGGCAGAAAAGGGGGTAGGAATATCGCGTTGGCCCAGTGAGGGAACTCAGTCGCAAAGACGGCGAGCTGTCCTTCCACCCCAAGAATATTACGGTATTATTGAGAATAATAAATCCCCGGAGGATGAGCCGGAATTAATTGCAGGGGCGATTGCAAGCAATTTACGACACTGATTGCAGCTGAGATGAGAACCATCTTGGGAAAACCTTTCGGACGGCTGAAGAAAAGGAACGTCTCCCTCCATCCCCCCCCTCGTTCTTTCGCCCTCTCCTTTCTTTCTTTCCTGTTCCTCTGGCTGTCTGCCTTACCTCTTTTTTCCTTCGCTCCCCTTCCTTCTCCTTTGACGCACAGATTTGAATCTACGTTTTACGGGCGCAATTAATTCCCTAAGGAGAGTTGCATTTCTTGCTCTGCCGAGGCACGGAAAGGGATTTGCGAACGGGAGGGCTCGCGAACTCCCCGTAGGGATACGGATGTTGGACAGGAATAGGGGATAGGGAGTAGGAAATATAGTGGCGGTGGGGGGGGGGGGGGGTTGGAAGCGACGGGGAAACGCTGGTAAAGAGATGGAAAACCGTTTCTAGGGGCTAAAGGATATGTGAAGATTTTGCATTGGCATTATCGACAACCGCGAAGCGTTCCCGGGTTATCTCCGTTTGCCCTGGCAAGATAATGACTTAAGGGGGCTAGGCAGTTGGATTTGGGGGAAATGTCACTTCTGGGGGGAATTAATCGCGAGGAAATAAATACACATGGTGACTATTTTGGGTAATGTTTATTAATACTATAATCTATGAAAAAATGTTTCATGATAATATATCTGTGTCTAATTTGTACGCGTTTTTCTGCGGTTTTGCAATGATTGCAAAAAAATACAGGTTCGGATTGAGTTGAAATTTTTACAGCATGTTCAAAATATATTCCTCTCTGGGTTGAACCTGGAATATTAAAGTGTAAAACCTCTGGTTTCTGAGATAAAAAAATAACTGTGCTCCCCGAAAATCGGCATTTGTCGTAAAAATCGCCTTCTCCTAGTCGCCATTTTAATGATTTTGGTTGAATTCTGTTTTCCGAGGTTCAGATCGAAATTGCAGGTTCTAGGAGAAACGTATCCCAAGGAAACCGTTTTATCTTTATTTTTAAGCTCAATATCCGGGAAAACTGAAGACCGCATAATCAACCTCGTCTGGCGCCATTTGTTAAATAGATATGTGCTAAAGCAAAATATTTTTACTCTACATGATAGTAATAAACATTGTATGAAAGGAAAAGCCTGTGCTTGCTTTCATCTTCTTGTAATTAATTCGCAAAAAATCCTCCTCCCGCTTCGGAGGAGTTAATATTGGAAGCGTTAGTTTATTTAAATTAGTTTATTGGAAGCATTGCATAGAAGAGAATAGTTTACACTTGATGAAAAAGGACTGTGGATATTAAAATTTAAAAACAAATTGTAAAGTCTTATTGGATATAAGTATTGGTTTCTTGTGTGAATTTGGAATAGATTGAAATTGAATGTGAACGTGGAGGATGTAAATACGAATAAAATCAAATGCTATAGACACGTCTTTTTACATTTTGGTCATCGTTTCTCCTTCCGCTCTTCTCGTTTTCCATACTGCTGTACAAGCTACTGAAACCGTTAGAAATGCACGTTATTTTGTTGCGAGAAGCTAGTTGCGTGCACAGCTTACGCAAGATTTATGCTTATAGAATTTTGGGGTTTCCACAAGGCTCTCTATTACTGCATTGTTCAGTGCAGGAATGTGCTTAGCTAACAGTGTTCAATACATCACCGTGCATTTAAATAAATTTCGCCCAGTTATTTGGGTGAAACGTCAAATTATATTATCCGAGCGTGCTAACTATAGTACCTGCTTATAATACTATAATATTCTATAATTAACACTACTGCATAAGATGAAGTTAGACATTTTTGAACGGCCAGAGTGCAGAATATTTTTGGGTTGGTTTTCGATTTATATTTATTGAGGGGTTAAAAAATTAATTAATCAAAATCGTAAAAAAAAAGGATTGCATAGGTAATGTTTATAACATCTACGCTTGGGTAGAAGAAAAATCGAACCATAAACAGGTTTTCTGTAAATGTCTCGCAATAATTCTTCAGATATTGCCTGAACGGTTCCAAACACCGACAGCAGCGCCATTCTCTGGTGCATAACGGCACTAATCCCTGTGGAAAACATTCCTCTTCAAAATGTATAACATAGTTGCGCGATTGCGTTACAGAAGATCCTCGATCTGATACTCGAAGATACATAAATAACTGTTTTAATGAAAGAGTCTTTAATGTCGTGACCCACTCACTGCATTGAAATACCACCCGCTAGGTCACTATTTATGAGGACAACTGGAAAGCACGTTACATTTAATACTTCATCCGACCTGAAATAAGAAACACAGAATCTTGTCGAGGAATAAAGGTAAACTGGCGCTTTTAAGTTCATGCGAACCTCCAAGAGTGCTCTGTAACATTTATGTTTCTTACCCAGTTACCGGAAAACAACACTAGAAGCCTACAAGCTCCGTGCCGCGAACTTAGAAAAGCACTCTGCACATTTGAGTCGCGCATGCTTCTCAATTAAACTCGCGTGTCTATTTTCCCTCGAAAACCTTCGGTTTGTCCAATGAAAAATTCCGGCGCGCAGAAACAATGCCGCTAATCCGTTTGAATTATTGACTCCCACTTAATCGGGATATTCTGGACGCCGTCTTTGCCAGCGGAAGCATCGTTCACAAGGGACTCGGGTTTCCTGCGAGCGACGATGCCAGTGCAATTTGAATTTCAGGAGATTTTTATATCCGCGTGAATTCGAAGACTCGCTGGAGACCTGTATCACGTAGCGCGGATCATTCCTGCCTCTCTGGCTGCCTCTTGCCGACCGTAGTTCTGCCGAGCACACGTTTGCCCCGAACAAACGCGGATGCACCTGCAAGACACGCCTGCAAAGGGGCTCCTTCTTATTCGCCTGATGCGAACCTCCATCGTTGGTGCTAGCTGTCCGCTAGGGAAATTCGATACGAAGTCTACCCATGTATATTTGAGGATCTCCCTTGGATACCGCCGGATAAAGTAAGCTCAGACCTCTTAACCTTTTCGCGCGCATCCGCTCCGGGTTGTCAAAAATCATCCCGAAATAATTTTCGTGCGGCTGCACGAGACGCAGGCAGCGATGGTCGAAAGCACTGTTCCAGTTAGATGATTGAATAATTATATGGGACGTGTTTGGAGGGGGTGGGCTTCTTTAAGTTTGCTACAAGAGGTGAGGGAACTTGGGACAAAAGGGAAATACTTAAGATTTTTTTTTTTTATTATTTAATGTCGCATCAACCACTTGTATGGGTTATTAGCGACCTAGGGACTGGTTTAGAATTTGTTGTACGGTTTTTTTTTAATTTGGTTATTTTAAGGGAAGATCCCGGTCTAAAAATGGATTTTTTTTATTTCATTTTTCGAAGGTTTAACCTTTTAGGAATCCGTGCTTGAAAGGATTTTTGGAAAATTCCCCAAGTTATAGGCATTTGAGTAGCGGCAAATGCATGGGTAACACCCGGCCACTCGGCACTCCAAAAGTTATTATCCGATTCGACTGAAACTTTTTTATTTCGAAGAATACACTTCTGGCTCGGGGGTAAACCAGTAAAATTTAAAAAAAATTGAAAATTTGTAATTTCCCCTACAGCACACTTTGTTGCAGGAACGTCCCAGTGACGTCGCGCTGCAACATTTGGAACATTACTCCAAATGTTCCCCAAACGTTTCAAGCAAATTGCTATGTCCGCCTTGTGTAACATTGCAGGAGATATTTCTGGAACGCAACGATTCGGAGATTTTACAGATATTGTCATGCAATATTTCGGAGATATTGCACAGAATTGGTCACGCAACATTCGGACAGTAGGGCCAAAAATAAAAATATCGGTGTTATACTAAGGTACTGGTACTATATACCGTGTCTTTGATGGACGCGACGACATGAATGGCTGCAGAATCGTAGTAGTATAACGTCCGTGTGTTTTTCCTAAATAGAAAATTATTTTACCTCAGTGAAGATTCGAACCCATGACCTCGAGCACCATAGACGAACACCTTACCGCTGCAGCTACAAATGTTGATTGAGGATATTGCTTACGTACTCGAACTTATACTCCTACCGTGCAACGCTTTAAACTCAAATTATTCAAAAACGAAGATTCGTTTGGACAAACCCCATTACATCTACCTAATCGTGGTGCCGGATATCTCACAACAAATTCATTTCGACGCTTGATGTTGTATCACGTTGATTCATATTCTATTATGAAATATCTTGCGTAGTACAACAAAAAATTTTTTTTTAGTTTTTAAGCGCATTTTTGATACAATTGTTTAACATAATTTTTTTTTATTTATTTTTTTATTTTCTAGTTTTTAATGTTTGTGGATTTACATTTCACAGCTCAGACTTCTTTACAAATATCTTTTATTGCTATATACAATTTAACAGTTTGCAATTGGATTAATTACTTATATCACATATTGTCCGTGTTCACATGTATTCTCGTGGAGGTGGCCTGTGAAATATAACACTGTATTCTGTTTGTCGACATGTGTGATATAAGTAATTAATACAATTACTTAATTACCACTGTAGGGTTTAAACAAATTCATAAACCATATGCAGCAACAAAACATATATGTAAAAAAGTGTTACATGTCCCAAGTACTGCCAGTGTCTTTACTATTGCCATTTAATCTATTGTTCATAACAAAAATGTCCCGCGATGTCGAGTGTAAATTTAGAAGTCCGTATTATTGGCGAACGCTGTAGGAACGGCCCCGCGAGGAGTGAAAATATGTAAGTCCATATTCCACGGCAATGTGTGCGCAATATTTCGGGAGTATTGTACTGCAGTATGTGCGCAATATTCCACGCCAATGTGTGCGCAATATTCCGGGAGTATTGTACTGCAGTATGTGCGCAATATTCCACGGCAATGTGTGCGCAATATTCCGGGAATATTGTGCGGCAGTATGTACGCAATATTCCACGGCAATGTGTGCGCAATATTCCTGGATTATTGTAACGCAGTATGTGCGCAATATTCCACGGCAATGTGTGCGCAATATTCCTGGATTATTGTAACGCAGTATGTGCGCAATATTCCACGGCAATGTGTGCGCAATATTCCAGAAACATTGCACAAACGTGGCCATTGCAATATTGCACGGCAATGTTTCCACAATGTTGCAGGAATATTGCAATGCAACCTGCAACCAAACGGCAACATTGCAATGTACTGCAACGGCTGTGCAACGTTCCTGCAACGAAGTGTGCTGTAGGGGTTTTAAAGCCGTCGAAAGGACGAAAAATATAGGGGAAAAGGGATTTCAAACTTCAAGTGTAGTTCTTTTCTCAAAAAATGTCATTTTTGTATTTTTTCTGGTTTAATCCACGAGCGATTTTCATGCCCTTTAATAACCTGACATTGTTTTTTATTTCTGACCAATGGTTTAGGTGCTACAGGTTCCACCAATTTGGGTGAATTTTTGGACGCCTCGACTTTAACGACTCCCCAGTGCCGTCTGCAATGATTAATTATGAAACAAAAAAATTATTTCTATAGTTTAAGACATCCTTAATACAATGCAAAAAGTCCCATTAAATTATACGAAGTAGTTTTCCTTTAATTCATTCCTAAAGTTCACCTATTTTTATGGGCTCTAGAGCGGAACAGCCCCTTAAGTCGCATCAACCTCTACGTTGGGTTATTAGCGACTCGATTTATAGTAACGATATTCACAATTCCTGAAGAAAACTGGTATTTTTAAGGAATCTCAGCAGCGTTGTACAGTTTGGTGTGTTTTAGGTAATGCAATAGTCTTTGTATAGATCCTTATATTATATTTTTTCTATAGGGGTAGTATTTCTTGCAGTATAGGATGATGTGTTCCGCTGACAGTGGTACCTTGTACAGTAGGGTGGAGTGAAAAATTTTTTTTTTCGATGATCAAATTCTAATGGTGCGGAAAAGATGTCTACTTGGCCCAATAAAACGTGTAAAAAAATTCAGCTCGATCGGATAATTTCTTCTGTGTGCACCAAAGGCCTTAACTTTCAAAATTTTAGTACGAAACTTAAGAAAGTGCAACTTTCTTCAGCTGGTGGATTCTACCTTCTTTTTTACCCAGGACTATATTTGTTGCGTAAATGAAGCAAAGAAACACCCGTGGCTGATTTCGGAACGATAGGAATGGCCTGTCGGCACTGTAAACTATCAAAAAATGCAGCTCTTCGGTGACATTCCTAACGGAACAAGTGGCCCAGAACCCACCACGCGGAGGTAGCTGTACGCCGGGCTCCCTGTTTTTTGTATTTTATATTTTTTCTGGTTTTTTTAAATAATTTTATTGTTTTTTTTTATGTATTTTGTATTTTATATTTTTATACTATCTTAAGTTTTGTACTAAAATTTTGAAAGTTAAGGCCTTTGGTGCACACAGAAGAAATTATCCGATCGAGGTGAAATTTTTTACATGTTTTATTGGGCCAAGTAGATAACTTTTCCGCACTATTAGAATTTGATCATCGAAATAAAGTTTTTTGCACTCCACCCTATTGTACAGGTCGCACTCTTCTTTCTTGAGGAGGTACTGGTGCGTGAGTATTGTGTATCCAATCGTAATTCTCGAAGTTACGACCTGATCGCGCATTGGTAGCGAGCGTGATATATTAAAAAAGTCGTCTTTAATTCCTAGCAATCGTTGCTTAACTGTGGACTTCCATTCTCCGTTCCATTTTCCTTTCATTTTTTTCTACTTAAGATTTAATAACACAGAAACAAGCATATTGTAATAAAAGCACTTGTTTTCTAAAATTCTCTGTTACTTTGGAATTTAATAAAATATTTGTTAAAAAATCTAGAATTTTTTTTACTTCACCCCACCGTGGCTAATATAATGAAAATTATTAATTTTTTTAACATTGCATATGTGCAGCATCTTTCGTGTAAAAATAGTGCAAAACGAGTGGCAAAGAATGTATACAAATTTAGTAGCAGTTCCATTTCAGATTCCTGTGTTACACTTCCGTTTACTCCTTAAGTAGACGCATAAACATTCTTCTTCCCTTTGGTCTGAGAAACATTTTCCCACCGCGAAGTTTAATAAGAAAATTATGCCGGTGACGTTAATGCATTCTCAACAAACTCTTTGTCGCAGAGTTAATGAAACACTGTGTATGTTGTAATACACTATTCATTTTAGGGATGTCACAATATATTAATGTAATCTTAATGTTACTTATGAACTCGAATACATATAGTTTTGTCCTTAAATAACTAGTATTTTCATGCATGTTCGTATTCGTCATTCAAGTAGAAGAATAAAAATTACCATTTTGCTGGCTAATTAAACTATTACACTCACGTGTTACTTATCCTTAATTGAAAGAACAACCCCCTTTGAGCGTTTCTTAATTATAAAAACGTAATGGTTAGAGTCATTTCGTTACTAGTGCAAGTAGGCAATTCTCACGACTATCTTCAAATAATTTCATGAGAATAGATTAAATATTACTGCGTATTTACGCGACTGTTGAACAATGTCAGTTAAGGGTAGAATTCATTCTTTCAGCTGAGGAATATTTTTCACTAAGTAAATGACCAAAAATGTAACCTATTCTTTCAGCCACCTTATCGCACTGACCTTACGCTACTTCAGCTATCGCCTTAATATCCTCCAGAGAATCTTATTCACCGCGTGGAACTCTGCTTAATTAAAAACGTTATCCGACATGATCACATAGACAGAATGTAGAATTCCCTTTCGCAATCTTTTACATCGTTTATCAAATCCCCAGAATCCTTCTTTCTCCAGGGGTGACCAAATGAAGCTAATTAAGTAGATAACGCCAAGGATAGCGCCGCCATTATATACAGGGTGTCGTCCTCGAACAGATCCACGTGAATATCTTCGAAACTGCTGGTGACATAAAAAAATGTTTCAAACAAAAATTGAATGATTTCAGAGTCTAAGTCCAAATTTTGATAATTTGAGATAATAACAATATTTACGTCTTAAAGGCTCCGTCTGTTTACTTTCGTAGTGAATTACGTGATAACTTCATTCTTAACTGAGGAATAAGAAAGTTTTTTGGATATGTTTTAGAGGACCTACAAATAAGATATCCGAGTTTGTTTATATTTTCCCAGTTTCATATTTTGGGAATTAAACCACCCCTATTTTTTTAGGTATCCCCCTCTGATTGCACCGGTTGTTTTATATGTTTTAGCGGATCGAAAAATAAGAAATATGTGTCTTTTTATTTTCGCCCATTTGCACGTTTAGGGGTAAAACCACCATTCGATGTTCATAAGAAGAGGTACAAAAGTTCCTATTGTTTTGTACTTATTTTTAAGTAGGTATATACATATTTATTATGGTAATATTTTAAGCCTTTAGATGTGTTCCTACAACTGCAATATATACGTAGAGTTTTTTATAACAGTGAACGCGAAACATTATGCAAGTGACTTACACCACTATAAACTAGGGCTGAGACTATTCGAATAATTTAATATTCGAATATTTTACAAGTATTCGAATGCTACGAATAAACTTCGAATATTTGAGTATTCGAATATTTAAGTATTAGAATACTATTCGAATACTATTCGAATATTTCAGTATTCGAATACTATTCGAATATTTCAGTACTCGAATACTATTTATTCGAATACTGACCCATTTCAACATACCCGATCGACTTGAAACTTTGCACACACACATAGCTCAATTTTGGGTCAAAATTAACTTACAAGATTTCACCCTGACAAACTAACGAACTCACAACTGAAACTAAGTAAAGGCTTGTAAAAAAATGAACCAAAAGAACTTGATGTATAATTCACGCCATACTATTCGAATACATCAGTATTCGAATACTGAAATATTCGAATAGTATTTGGATACTTGGATATTCGAATAGTATTTGGATACTTGGATATTCGAATAGTATTCGAATACTTAAATATTCGAATAGTATTTGGATACTTGGATATTCGAATAGTATTCGAATACTGAAATATTCGAATAGTATTTGGATACGTGGATATTCGAATTATATTCGCCAAATAATTGAGCAACTGAAGTATTCGAATATTCGAATATCGAAAAATTCGACAAATAGTCCCAGCCCTACTATAAACCTCGGCCCCACATATTTCGTCCACACCTTCACTTCTAAAAAAACTGCATAGGTATGTATTTACAGTACATCATGCCTCTTTAAAAGCATTCGACTTTCCACAGAAACATTTTTCTACAAATTCGAAGATATTCCCGTGGATAATAAAATGCATCCCCCTTATTTCACCTCCAAACAGTCCAAACCCAATTTTACACAGCGTCAGAGTTAAGCGATAAAACACAATCGGCCAAGAATAATGCCACTTTTTGCCGCGTTACCCGCGGATCGAGCATCGATGTGGGATCTTAGAGGAACTTTCTAATTAATTTCCTAATTAGCCAAACACGTGAGCTCGCGCTTGGCGCAGCGGGGAGGTACGCGTTAAGCGAAAATCTTAATTAGATGTACCCAGAAGACGAAGTTCAGCCACAAATTTATCGAAGTCAAGCATATCTCTGACCCGAAACTTCCACCTTTGGATACGTTCGCTCCCACTTTCTCAACCGCGCGCACGACCGTCGAACTTTCCCCTCGCGCAGCCCCGCTTGTTTACACGAATCCGATTTAATCGAATTCGCCTGATTCACCGACGCGCCACCGCCCCCTCTCTGCCGCCCCACGAAATTCCAAGTCGATCCTGACGCGACCCTGCCCGTCTGTGCCGCTCCTGTGTCCTTCGCCGCTGGCGCAGTTTGTCGAACAACGAAGATTGGTTAGATCGAGCAAATTCGTCTCGGATTTGCATACTGTGCACTTAGATCCCGATAGGCGAGAGGAGGTCGGACCCGTCCTAACTGGGGGAAAGGGCGCGTTTAACTAACCTATAGCGGTAACGATGGAATAGTTCGGGCTCATAGTTTACCATAGACGCTGCTGTACTTTGGATGAGGAGTTTGGTTGGCCGCGAGGACGGGAGGCCTGACAGAGATGGCGCTGCCGCGCGGGCCGTTTATCGAACAGAGAGAATGAGTTATTATGGTTCTTAGGGGTGGAAAAGGGACGGGAGAGTCGCACCAACAAGGGGATATGGAAGAAGGAGTAGGGTACCAGCACCAGTTAAGGGGGACTAGGTATAATGGGAAACTTGCAAGCCCTGGGCCACGGCAACAGCCAGGCCTTGTCGCTTCGCACGCGCTGACTGCCTTCTCACCTAGCAGCGGGGAGGTACAAGTTGCGTATCGCTGGGTGGTTGTGTGTAAACCGGAGACAACACACTGTTCGAAGAGACAGGAAACTGGGAACCGTGTTGATTCAGTAGGCTTTTTAGGTGTTCTTTCATTGAATGTGATGCATCTTTTGACTGTGGAATTGTGTTGAGGATGGGCGGAGTAAGGTTCTCTAGACTAGAGCTGAGAATGTTTGAATAATTAGGAGTAGGGTAAACTCGGGTAAGTCTGTGATAGTTTCAGAATTTGTCAATTACCTGCTAATGTTCACATGTTCTGAAAATGAGTCTAGGATATAATGATAGGTCAGACATCATACAAACAAAAAATAGGTTAACAGAAATTTAGTAAGTATACTTAATTGAAAATATACAAAATTAAGTTTTCACGACATACTCTGGTAACTCCGTGATACTTCTGGTTGACCCGATATATGTTCACCAGCTACTGGTTTATATTATTTTATATTATTTTATATTATTTTTTATTATTTTATATTATTTTATATTATTTTATATAATTTTTTATTATTTTATATTATTTTATATTATTTTATATTATTTTATATTATTTTATATTATTTTATATTATTTTATATTATTTTATATTATTTTGTATTATTGTTATTTTGTGAATAATCAATCGTTTCATGATCGTTAGATGTCTGAGACGTAAGGAAACATTGTTTCTGGTATTGACCATCAGAATTTCTCAAACGCAGTCTCATTGTCAGGCACACGAAAGATAAGAATTTAGTTATTTTCATAACCAAAAATAGCACTGATGCCTTACTGTATGATAATTTCAAGAGTAAGTCTTGTTAAAGTGTCATTTTACCATCACTTACCTGCCGTTTTAATTTTTTACTTATCTTCTAAAGCATATATGTATAATACACTAGCTGACCGGTTACCCGGTTTCACACGGGAATTATATATGATGTTTGAAAAATAAAAATGCCTAAACAAAAAAAAAATAAATAGCCTATAATCAAATTTAGGACGCATGTAATATATATTCAAAATTTCTTTGAAATCCGTTCTGCCGTTCAGGCGTGAAAGAAGGACAAACATACAGGACGCGTTCCAATTCGCGCATTGAGCGGATGAAATTGGTGGCATCGTATTGGTACAGTATTGGTGGCATCGTACGATTCCCTAGAATTTGTGTCACTTGCGGTGCATGAGCCGCGCAGGAACTGCTGCAACTCCGAACAAGAGGGTTCAAGGGGCTGAGGGTGAGGATGAGCGCGAGGAGGGGTTTTTGGGGACTGAGGGTGAGGATGAGCGCGAGGAGGGGGTTTTGGGGCTGAGGGTGAGGAGAGCGCGAGGAGGGGTTTTTGGGGACTGAGGGTGAGGGTGAGCGCGAGGAGGGGGTTTAGGGACCTGAGGGTGAGGATGAGCGCGAGGAGGGGTTTTTGGGGGCTGAGGGTGAGGATGAGGGCGAGGAGGGGGTTTTTGGGGCTGAGGGTGAGGATGAGCGCGAGGAGTCCTAGTGGCATTTATTGTTGGCATTTTGATGGCCAACTAATTCCCAACTTGGGGATACCGTGGGCCAACCAGAAATGCTACTAGGGAGGAGCTTTTGGGGGCCCAGGGTGAGGATGAGCGTGACGAGGGGGTTTTGAGGGCTCAGGGTGAGGATGAGCGCGAGGAGGGGCTTTTGGGGGCCCTGGGTGAGGATGAGCGCGAGGAGGGGTTTTTGGGGGCTGAGGGTGAGGATGAGCGCGAGGTCCTGCAGTTCCTGCGCGCCTCATGCACCTCAAGTGAGATAAATCCTAGGGAACAATGGCACCAATACTGCACCAATCCGATGCCACCAATTTCATGCGCTCAATGCGCGAATTGGAACGCACCCACAGTCAACGTTTCACTTTTATATAGTATTAGTAAGGATGAACAAGCGACCGTCCACAATTACCACGAAGAATTTCCCAACTAATGCGCTGCTGGAACAAAAACGCTCTCAATCTATCACACTAACTTTAATTCACTGATTATTTTATCGCATCATAAACTACAAGATGAACGCTGTCTATTTTTTTTTTTCAACTAAATTGGATCTGGCAACTTCGAGTTACAGACGAATGAAAAAGTATCACGGACTAACTATCACTAATACGGACTAAGCCGAGTTTACCCTATTCAAATATCCGGAGTGACCGAATTTCGGATTGTACCGAATAGGAATTTGAAAATGAAATGTTTTTCACACTTTATCGTGAAATTCTTTTTATATTGGCCTCCACAATTATTTGTATTTCAAACATATTTGTTGTATAACTCCGCGTGAATTTTTATTAAAATTTTTCCACCGAATTCCACTCCGTAGATTTTGAGTGAAAGTCGATCAAGGGAAATCGCGTTCACAACATGGAGGCGCGCATTACGCAAGCACTCACTTTGACGTCTTGTACATTAATTAATTTTTAACATTTCGTAAATATTCTTATATTAAAACACGCCATTTATCCCTAAGAAAGAATGGTTAAAATAGCAAATGGTTTGAGTAATCACTGGCTCTACAATTTAGCCTAAAAGAAACCGATGATTTTAGCCGTCTAATACCCATGTACCCCCTTAAGAAACAAATGTTCAACCAATTAAAAATAAATTTGAACGTGCAAGCGCAAGGGCCTTTTCACAAAAGACACTTCAGTAGCTCGTGACTGGCGTTTAAAACATATTTACTGAGTGAAAATAGCACTGATTCAAAACAGAAGAGAAGATGCAGAATATGTAAATATGTGTCACGCGTAAAAAGGCCTTAAGAGACATAGGAACTTCTATCAATATGCGCTCAGACCCTCAATGTAGCTGGCTAAGGGTCATAATTTACACCTTGAAGTCTCAGACAGCATTAGCCCAGGCCGTGAAAGCCTAAAAAGTCTTAAAAGATTCAATGCAAGGAACAACCACCCCGTGCTCAACTCGACTCTAAATTAGCTAATTGATAACTTTAGCGAGCAACTCGGGAGTATCGCGCCAACTAAGGAAAAAAGACGTAATAAAGTTTTGAAGTACGAAAGTGTTTCTGGTGGATGGATATACGCTTTTACGAGCGGAAGAACCCTTTGATATGCAAATGATATTGATACTCCCCACTTTCCACCAATAATGTCGTATTTCAAACTTCCATCAAGCACTTAAATATAATCTCATTATAACGCTATCTGATATGCAAACCAGCCATTTTTTTCAATGGCTATTTATTTACCACCCCACATTTCAGCCCCTCTTTCAACGCGAACTGTTCACGTGACCGTCGAGGCAGGGACATCAATAGAATTCTTCTAGTTGCTTCGCGTTTAGAACGGAGCTGGAACTCGCGTTTGTTAATTTAGAATGCTGCGTCGGAAGAAAATAGGGACAGCTGGTTATTATTTCACGAGGGAGGATAATTTCCAGAGTTAACAACCTTCGTAACCGGCATGGCATATTGACGATAAAATAGCAGGTTTACGCACATTCGAAGTTTCACACGAGAGCCGAAGCGTCACGCAAACTTTGTCTGAACTTAAAAATGATGTGCCCTGTATTACTAGTTTACGAGAATAGTTGCACGGGTCTTAAAGAATTTCGTAATATCCTGTTCGCACGACTAAATGTTTGTGTGGCATATTCAATAACTTCATATTTAGGAACTTTGAAAAGTAATTGTGATTAATGTTGAAGGACTCAACATGTACCTATTTGAAAATATTAAAGAAGTGTAAGGGTTAACCATTAAGGAATTAAAATGTTCACAGGTTATGGCAAAGAATCCACATGTAAAAATTAGTCATAGTCAATGAATCATTGGTAAATATTCTGGCAAAATTTATTTCATTTTCGGTTTCATAGTTATGTAGTTATAGACAAAAACGTCACTTGGGAAGACAGCTGGCCCTAGCTTTTTACAAAATGTAGTCAACTTATATTGAATAATTATTTATAATATATTGTGGACGTACGGGGAAAATAAACTAACAAGGGAAGTTCGACAAATCAAAATTTAAAAAAATCTGAAACTTTCTGGAAATGTAGCTCAAGTGATGCTAATAACGTAACTATTTTTTAATTCGGCAATAAAACGATTCTAAGGGTGAAAACACCCCCGCGAAAAATTGGCGAGTTTTCAGATTATCGTGAATATTTACGAAACTGTGAAACGTATAAAAAAATAAGTTGAATTCAAAGTTCTATGGCTTTTGTGTCTTATAAAGCGGCGATAAAGAATTTGTGAAAAACTTTTTTTCTCCAAATTTATCACCACCGCCATTTTTTCGACAATCCTTTATCAACATATTGTAGAATATCGGAATATATACAACTTTGAATTCACCTTTTTTCGATATCTTTTCGACAACTCACAATTTCTTGGAGGGGATGTTTTCACTCTTAAGAAAAAAAATAGTTAGAATTTATATTTCACAATAATGAACATTTCACATTTCTTGTAAAAAATAGAAATCGGTTTTTCTCGAAACTTAATTACGCAGAATTAAGAAACTGTTCCTCAATTAACGACTGCCAAGCAGTTGTGTCTGTGAGCCCCCGAGGGTTTCGGAGTACAAACTGAGCCTCAGGCAATATAAATTAACCAGATATGTGGCCACTGAGTTCGTAAAGCAGGTACAGTACCAATGGTCCTACAGTGGCCGTTCTGTCGCAGGCACAATTTGCACAGCTTCGCGTGTTAGCTACTGACAAACAGAACTTATGCCGTCACAATCAGCCGGTTGGCACTGTGACTAATAAGTAAAATTGATGTTTGTGATTCGTTATTCTACAAAGTATTGGGAAATGCAAGGGTATAATAAATATACAGAGATGATTCCTTAGGCAAATATTAATGGAAAACATAGAACGAAGTCTTTTTCTTCCCAGCTCTGTTTTTAAGAAATTCATCTGATGATCAGTGCAACTATTAATGCGTTTATTAAAACGGGACACCCTGCATAATAACAAGATGACACCTGATCGAAACGCCACAGTCATTAAATCTAAATGTCCACTCATCACACTCGTAATGCTTCCCCTCGAACGTTGCACCACGACGAAACGCTTCGGATTAAGAAGCGGCGAACTGATATCCCCGATGTCTATATCCATAAGCCGCAAGGGCCCGTGATACTTCCTAGACAGATCAATTTGTACGTCTCCTAGATCCCGGATCGTAGATGAGCGTGTAATTGGGTAGCCCAGATCCGCTATGGCGTATAGTAGCAGTAAGAGACCAGTGGGGCGAGCTGGAAGAGGCACGGCTCATCGATATCTATGATGTTAACCCAGCCGTGCTTCCCTCCTGATAGGCTGCCGCATAATTACTCGAGGCGTGCGCTCAGCTTAATAGTCGCATCATCATTCGATAAACATGTTATTACTGGACGAGCGGAGGTGCGTCGCGAAGGCGAAGCAAATTAACGGCCCCCTATCGAAATTACGTATCCAGCCAGCGAGATTCGAGAAAAGCCGACATTCGGCTAGCTTCAGGTTACTTACGAGGAAATTGACGAGGTCTTATAGAACACACTGTAAGTGCCAAAAATCAAATTCTGTACTATAGTAGGTATGAAGGATTGTTAATTTTATTTGTTAACCGGTTAACTGTCAATGTATCATATATGATCAAACAAAAATCTGGCCAATTCTGTCAATGTATCATATATGATCAAATGGAATAACTTTTTTGTTTTTCAACCGATTTGAATGAAACTTGGTATGTAATGGTTTTTGGAGTCGCTTAATCTGAATTTGGCATTGGAATTGAAAAATTCAATATGGCAGACTAAAAATGGCGAACCAAAATGGCCGCCAAATATTAAAATACTATCGGGATATAGAAAAATTGTATATAGGGGTTTTTGGGGTCGCTGAATCTGAATTTGGCATTGGAATTGTAAAATTCAATATGGCAGACTCAAAATGGCGAACCAAAATGGCCGCCAAATATTAAAATACTATCGGGATATAGAAAAATTGTATATAGGGGTTTTTGGGGTCGCTGAATCTGAATTTGGCATTGGAATTGTAAAATTCAATATGGCAGACTCAAAATGGCGAACCAAAATGGCCGCCAAATATTAAAATACTATCGGGATATAGAAAAATTGTATATAGGGGTTTTTGGGATCGCGGATAAAAAAAAGCACTTGCGGTGGAATTTATGGATGAAGAATTCAGGTATAAAATTATTCGGACCTTTTTCGTAGAAAATTAAAAAACTAAAAAATTAAACCCCTAAACCCTTATTTTTCAGGGGTTGGGGGTGGCATTGAAAAAAGTAACTGCTGCAATCGAATTATAGACAAGAAAACTTCACAAATAAAAAAAGGTTTAGTAAAGAATTGACAAACTCACCCCTAAATTCTATTTTTTTAGGGGTTGGGGGTGTCAGATGAAAAAAACTACCCCCGGGATCGGTTCAGCGACTCAAAAAACCCCTGTATACCAAATTTTGTGTGATTCACTTAATTATTCGATGGTACCAGTTTGGGCCCGAATAGTGAAAAGGACCGTGCCAGTTAACCGGTTAAGGTTAAGATTAAACTGGATTGAGTGAGTCGCACGAGCAGGATTCCCGGACATTTTGTTGCTCTGGATATTTCGCGGAGAGGGAACACCTACAGGAGTGGTGGTGATGAGCAGGGTTGCCAGGGATTGTTTGCGGCCAAACACCTACAGGAGTGGTGGTAATGTTTGCGTGAACTGACGCTAGCGCCAAACCAGCCAAGTGGCCCCAACGCGAAGCCAAACACGGCCAACCAGCGTCGCCGGGAAATAGATTGTCGACTCTGGTTGGCCGTGGTTGGCATTGTCGACGCTGGTTGGCTTCGCGTTGGGGCCACTTGGCTGACTTGGCGCTAGCGTCAGTTCACGCACACATTACCACCACTCCTATAGGTGCTTGGCCGCAAACAATCCCTGGCAACCAGAGTTGGGCATTATCTAGATAAAAAATTATTTAAATAACCATCGAATAAATGATACTTTATCTTTATTCGTTATTCGAGGCTCGAATAATCGAAGTTATCTTTATTCGAAGAGCAACGAATAACTAATTTTATTTGATGAGAATTTATTCGACGAATAAAGATAATTTTTTTATTCGATGGGAATTTATTCGACGAATGAAGATAATTTTTTTATTCGATGAAAATTTATTCGACGAATAACGATAGTTTTTTATTCAAAGGGTTTATTCGAATTAATGCGTCGAATAAATTTTTCATCCGTAGCGTTTATCTTTTCGAAGCCATGAAATAAAGCCACGAATAACTTTCGTCAGCGTCGAGGGTGTTTATTCGAGCCGCCGAGGGTCGAGCCCGGCCGAGCGGCGAGCGCCGAACACAAAGGACCGGCGGCTCGAATAAACACGCTCGACGCTGACGAAAGTTATTCGTGGCTTTATTCGAAGGCTACGAAAAGATAAATGCTACGGATGAAAAATTTATTCGACGCATTTATTCGAAGAAAATCTTCGAATAAAAAACTATCGTTATTCGTCGAATAAATTTTCATCGAATAAAAAAATTATCTTCATTCGTCGAATAAATTCTCATCCAATAAAAAATTATCTTTATTCGTCGAATAAATTCTCATCGAATAAAATTATTTATTCGGTGCTCTTCGAATAAAGATAACTTCGATTATTCGAGCCTCGATTAACGAATAAAAATTATTTATCTTTTGTTCGTTATTTGAGATTTTTATTTAGATAAACTTTTGCCCAACTCTGCTGGCAACCCTGGTAATGAGTGCGTGTGGCGACGCCAGCGCCATGCCAAGCCAAGTGGCGTCAACGCGAAGCCAACCAGCGTTGCCGGGAAATAGGTTGTCGCCGGAAATACTATTTCTGTATCATTTTACTCATGACGACGTGCAATTTTGGCATTGTTGCCTGGCTCAACTTCCTTAATTTGGACTCCATCATTGACGAGTGATCGCGAACAATAAAATTCCATTGGTGCTCT
Source organism: Andrena fulva (assembly GCA_946251845.1). Taxonomy (NCBI): domain Eukaryota; kingdom Metazoa; phylum Arthropoda; class Insecta; order Hymenoptera; family Andrenidae; genus Andrena; species Andrena fulva. Next base: position 48,331,214 of record OX276329.1, on the reverse strand, counting down.
CTGGTTAAGAGATTTCAGAGAACGATTAAGACCAGTAGCCAGTGGTTTTCGTAATCGGAAAAAGGAATTGGGATCTGTTTGCAGTTGAGTCACGTCGGGGGAACAGAGAACGTGAGGATATTTCACGTGTATCGAGGCAATCTTTTACTTACCAACGATACCAGAAAACTAAATATCGTATAGAGGTGGTCGTAAACGTTCGTTTTCCTTTCGGCTCATCTCGCCCGTGGAAATAGCCATAGGAACGTGACGATGTCATGGCGCGGCGGATAACGCGGTAACGAGGGGATAATCTCGTGCACTGGTCTGACTAAACAGCGATTACACTCTTAACTTCTTGCCTTTCTCCTACTTAAGAATATCGCGCTGCTTACTCCAAGTTTAATGACGATAAGCAACGTAGCTTACCCATTGGAGTCACTTTTCCCTAGATAACTCTTTCTTAACTGGGTAGAATTGAATATTACCACCTCTAAAGGTGGATGGAAGCCATGAATAATGTGCTGCATTCGAATGAAACGTGTAAAAGTGGAAACAGGTTCTGAAGTAACATTCGTCCTGAGGGGTATTTGCGGGTTTGACGCCCAAAAACGATACACTTTTAGGATTTTTTTCTAAGTAACTATACAAGATATCTGGACGAAAGTTTCTGCATTTTATAAGTCTATGCTTGCACTATAATTCCCCATTTTTATATTGTATTAAAAAAATTATGTTGTATTTATAGACGGCAGAGGATTAGCCTCCTTAAAAGATATGTGTTTCAATCACCCGGTTCAATCATCGGAAATCGAAAAATCAAATGGGTTTTTAAAGCCCAGCTCTAAAACTAGAGGACCCCCCAAAAAGTATTAAAAAAAACCCAAATTGGCGCGTGGGTTGAATAAAAAATTACGATCTTCGCCTATATTTAACCAGGGCTGTGGAGTCGGAGTTCAGAAGGAATTTCTGATCGCTGGAGTCGGAGTCAGAGTTCAGAAGGAATTTCTAATCGCTGGAGTCGGACTCGGAGTTGGGGTCGGAAAAAAATATACCGACTCTGACTCCACGTTAGTAAATTTTATAAACATATTATGTATTAAATATTAGTAATTTAGTTATATATATATTCAGGGTGTTCGACTACTGCTGGGGAAAAATTTAAGGGGTGATTCTAGACACCAGAATAAGGCGAAAATGAAGAATAACGATATTGCGGTTGCGGCTTCGTTTGTTAGTTATAAGCGTTTAAAGATACGCCTAAAAGCAGGCAATCCGCGCGCAGCGGTGCACGCGGGGCAACACAGGCGAGGGGTCGAGCAGTGGTATTCAAAGCCACTCTCGCGCGGTGTCGCTCCCCTCACAGAAGCTGCGACGAAATTAAATTTATCTCTTATCCTCTATCACTTCGTCCAAAATTGAAGGGTATCGTTGAATAAATTACACTAACCCTGCCTACTCGCTAAAATCCATTGTTTCCAGTATATCCACTGTATGTAAGTAGTCAATTGTGTTATCACATCACTCAAAAAAAAATCAGATCTCTTGCACTAAAACGTGTGAAGAAATTTAAAAAGGAACACAAATTTATGAGGAAGCAATTGGGGGATAATAATGGAACTAAAATGTCTTTGCTCTCAAACATCTTCACATTCTTCACCGACCAGCCAACGCCGTATTTGTAGCAATTGGTAGTAGTCTGTCGAAGTGTTGATCCCTTTTCACGTGTTACCACTGATAGACTTCGAGTCAGGTACTCCCGGAGATCTGAAGTCGAAGAACAAGTGCGTGATATGATACCAAGGAGATCGGGGAACATCTAAAAGACAAATTGCTGCACTAGCTGCTCTCTTCGAAGCATATAAGGAGTTCTTTGGGTACAGCTTCTGTATCCACACCACGTACAATGAGTTCACACTGGTTATTCGTTTCGAATCACCCCCGGTAGCGAATGGCACTTAATTTTGCATATTACATGCTTTGTCACGTGTGAATCGAAATTTACAAGGGGAAGACTTAGGAACATTCAGAGCACTTACCGAAGAGCAAATTGCATATTCTAGATTTTGATCGCAATATTTCCAGCAATTTTCGTGGAATGTGTGGCCTGGCATCACAGAACGTTTAATTGAAGGCAACTTTGTTGTAACGTACGCTGGATAATCGGAATTATACAAATTTCTTGAACGTATAGCTGTAGGTATGTGTGCATGTGTTATTAGATGGCATTCCATTAGATACCTGCGGCTAAATGTTCTACGTGCATGATAAGGCTGCGGCTTCTTTACAGCTCGGAATACCTTGCCGTAAATTATTCTGATCACCGAAAAAGCTGAAAAGGCTCTCTTGATTTTGGCACAAATACCTTCGCCCTTTCGCTGCGTATTAAATTCATGGACATTTTTAGATGAATAAAAAAGTTTTTAATTTTCAACTTATGGCTACCGATAGAATTATCTCACAAGGGAAGTTCGGTTGCCCGAACATTCCGATTTTTTTTAAACTTGGCAGGTTTGTAGAGGACCTCAATAGAAGTATCAGGCAATTCTTCGGTTATTCAGGGTGAAAACACCCCCTAGAGTGTCTTTCTATTTTCCAGCATATCTTGAACACTATAGTAGATATGAAAAAATTGTTATAAAGAAAATATAACGGTTTTTTATGCTGTATAAAACTGTGTAATCGAATTGTTTAAAATTGTGGTGTGGAACATTTTCCTGCTTAAATTACACATTTTAAACAATTTGATTACACAGATTTATAGGTCATAAAATACCCTTAAGTTTTCATACTAATAATTGTTTTATATCTACTGAGTGATAGTGTTCAAGATATACAAGAAAGTAGGAAATCACACATTAACCTTTACGGGGTGTTTTCACAAACGAAAAATTGCCTGAGGATTCTGTTGAAATCTTCTACAAGCGTGCACAGTTTAAAACAAAATGGGTTGTTCGGGTAACCGAAATCCGCAGCGAACGGGGGTGGAACGGCATTCGACTATAGTTAAATACCGCAGCGAAAGGGTTAAGGGGGTAGTCCCATTCGCAAGCGCGAAAAATAGTGTCTTTTTAGGAATTTTTTGTGCAAAAGTATAAGTTCAATCAAAACAGTCTTTTGGTATGTCGTTATTGGAAATTGTTGCAGACAAAAAATGAATACTTCCGATGAGACATTTTTTTATGTTGTCAGCCCTAGTGATTCATGAAATTATTTTAAAAATCATTTTAAATCCCCAAGTTACCGAACACCCCTTGTCAGTTCCCGCAATCCCTTCCTGCACCTGGACCAGAGAACCACGAGTTACCTGTGCAAGCTGCTCGAAGAATTATGCGGAGGGCACTCGAAACAAATAACTCCGGACAACTTGCTCCAGTTGGTCGCCGTGCAGCACCAAGAAATTAATATTAAACACGGCAGCGTCATCCCCAGTGCCAGCCAGCCGTTGCACTGCCAAATCAGTGCGCGGAACCGCGGGCTGGAATCGAGGCACGAAGAAGTTAAAGTTTCCCTGCGCCGCGATTAAGGCGCGCCTATATCTGCCGGCGCGGTTTTTCGTGGTTGGCTCCGGGCCGAGTAACAGCGCGGCCGAAGAATACCCGGCAGCGGGAGGACGGCAGCGGAAAACCGGCGGCGGCGGGGCAGGCGGAGAAGGAAGGGGCGAGCAAGGAACTGTTTCTCGCATGACCAGAAGGAAACGTCGCGTTTCGTATCATTACGCATATTTATAGGCGGCTGGCAGAACTGCCGCTATCCCAGCCTTAGCCGCCGGGTCCCTCGGTAAATAACAGCTTTTCAGCCCGAACCTACGCGGCCCAGTCGTCCCAGTTACCACGCGTTGCGGGGATAACAAATAAATACGTCGGCAAAAAGTAGTTGTAGCTAAGTTACGCGGCCCACCTAGCCGTAAATAAGGAAAGTTGTGGCATTTATGGGCGCATACTTGTGCGAACAACGTAGACCTATGCCTCAGCCGATGCGTTCCTAGTGCTCCTGGGAGGTGTGCGAGCGGAACGCTTCCCTGGATCGTTCCATGCCACCCACTATGGAGATTCCGGCCGGCCGTTCGAGGAATGCCGATGGCCTTTCTGGAATATTTTGCGCGGTTCCTGGGGGATCCGGCAGCGATACGGCGCTTGTTCAGGACTGGGTCAAAGGTTCGCCCCGAGAGGTGACCTTCCGCGGCGCGGGGACTGATCAGGAGACGGAAGGGCCGCGAGGCGGGGTGGGACGGCGCTGAATATTCGATTGCTGACGCTCGGGATGTGGTAATGTGATGCTTTGTGGGAGAGAGCAGCTTGGATGCGGCTGATGTGATGCTTTGTGGGAGAGAGCAGCTTGGATGCGGCTGATGTGATGCGTGAGTTCAAAAGATGGTAGGCAAGTCGGATTATGAATACGTTTTTCTGCCATTAAACGCATATACCTATTCGTACCGTAACCGGTTAGGAAGTAAATTGTCATAAAGTCAACTGGAGGAGAGAAACAAAAATAAAGGCAGAATTTTGAATCGAATCTTAAAACCGGTCATTTCACTGGGCGTGGTGCGTTCGCTGCTAAGAGTATGTAATCATCGTGAAGTGACTTACCCAATTTAATGGTAGGGTAATTAGGAACTAGTTGGAAGGAATTGGAGATATTTAGGCATGGATATTTTTCGTATAAAGTCAACAGCAAATGTAATAACAAATACATTATTTACGCAGATTCCAAGAGCAGCCTTTCAGCTCCAGAAGTCGTTAAATGTGAAAACCCAATTATCGAGCAAATTATTGTGAAATTCTGATAAAATTGTGAAAGAGGCTGCAAATTTTTTTATGGTAACCCAAGTATACCTTCCTACCAGAAAGAAATTCTAAAATCATTTAAGATAATTCTTAAAGAACATTGCTACGTTTAACGTAAATCCAACAGAAGTGACTTGAACTGTAAATTCATGCTGGAGTGTATTGGAATTCTTGAAATTTGTCATTTAATTTAATTCAAATTTAACCTAAGCTAATATCTATGCCTACCTTCATTTTTATGTAAATTAACGTAGTTGCTGATGACCCAAATGGGTTGATGCCACTTTTAAAATAAAATAAAGAGAAATGTTTTTCATACTTTGAGGATCCTTGTTGGCTCAAAAATCCACATCTATTAGTTGCAGTGTATAGTATGAGAGATACATATTTGTATGTATGGTTTGGAATTTACAATAGGGGTAGTTTCAGCACTAAAAAGTAATAAAAACATTTCAGACAAAAATATGTACCATTCTGTCTCGCTTCCAAGTTATCGGCATATTTGTGGTTGATCGACATGAAACGATACAAAATAAAGAAACAGATTTTCGGAAGGTTTTTTTACTTCTTAAACACTCCATCAAAGTTAAGGATAAAATGTATTTTTCACTTTTCATGTAAAGATTTGGAGATCAAATTCCTAATGCATTGTACAATAAATATTGAATAATAAAACATTCCCTAAAATACATACGTTGCCTAAACGAAAAATTCTTAATTAAAAATTGTACAAAAGAAACTAACAATGTTTCCACGAATTTTAACCATTTTCCACGGTGCATTTTATAATTTTGAATTCCAATAATTTATGATACATCGCATTCCACATAACAATCATTTCAACATAACGACGTAAAAAAATTAAATGTCAATTCTCTATTATATTTTACACAAATATGTCGTTCCCTTCTACATACATACCTACCATTTATCAAAGTATTGCCACGAATTTCCAATAATCCCAGTATTATACTTTCACAAATATTCCCGGTACTCCCTCAGTATTTAAATAACATGCAAATCAACTGCGGTACACATTAATGTATCTTTTATCTTTTTTTCACTATCTGCACAACTGTTATCTAATTCCACATTTCTTTCGTATAATACTTCTGCGGCCAAACTCGTTTTCGTGTACATTAAAGATTACACGATATTACAAATTTCACACGCAACGAGGAATTTCCATTCGGCTAATAAATGCAAAAGTTCCCGAACACCGCGGGCTGCAGAAGTTCTCGGAGCTCCCCCGGAGATCAATCTGTTTTAATTTCGTCGGTCACGCACGATCTAGGAAAGTCGGGGGAGTTAAGGCTCCGCGAATATTCCTGCAGCTGGATAAAAAAAAAAACACCCTCTTTCGGCCGTAAGTAAATAGAAACTCCTTAGTAGGGTCAAGAGGAGGCTCGGTGCAGCAAGACCGGAAGTTCGACTAACAACTTGCCCGAACGAGTGTACTACCGCCGCGGCCAACTAAATGAAGCGACTTAAGTGAAAAGTTTGTTCGTATCTGGTCGAAAATACTGCAGTGTTTACGTATTGAAAATGCAGCCGGGGCTACCCGGGGAATTCGTTGCCGCTGATAGAGAATTGGCGAAACGTGGCGGCCCTTTCCTACACGCCAGATATATATGCTGGAATTTGCATGCGTTACTTTGTGGACTATGATACGATTGAGTGTGCAGGGGAGCTTGCCGAATCATGCTCGATGCTTTCAGCGAGAAACATTTTCGTAATGTTTCTCGACAATATACCAGATTGTTTCTGTAATTCTGTCACGAGGTATTGGTGAGAATATGTTAATAACGAATGCTGTTATTAATCTCTATAATATTAATTGAATAATAGAGAAGATGGTATGGTTTTTTTAAAGGAGTGAATGGACATGTCACTTGAGGGGTCATTCTACTTTGAACCGCCGAAAAATTAAGCTATTTTTCAAGATATTTTTCTGAGTAAATGCAACATATAATGAAATAAATCTTTTTGGTATTTATCAAGCTACTCTTATATTATACAAAAAAAAAATTAAAAAGAATTTTTGCAATTTGTTTTAACTGTTTTTTTACAGTGTCAATATGGCACTTAAGAAAAGAGGTATGTTCACGGCGTAGGTGGTTTCCCGGCTACGGTGAAATTGTATAATATAAGAGTAGCTTAATAAACACGGAAAAGGTTTATTTCATTATATGTTGTATTTACTGACAGGGAGAAAAAAATTCTGAAACTTTGTTAATATGTAGGGGATTTCCTCCTGAATACAACGCAATTTTTGTTCGCAACGCGATTTTGTGTTATAACTCGTGAGCTGTAAAATAATTTGTTTACCAAATGATAGATCTAATTAAAAGAAGTAACTTTGTTCTTGAAACCTTTTTTCTATCTCTTACAGTTCGCGAGTTATAACACAAAATCGGAAAATAGCCGAATTTTCGGGGGTTAATTTCACCCCCTTCGAGTGAATTTGGGCAGCAAAGAAATTTTTTTTATGTAATCAGGAGGAAATCCTCTACATATTCATAAAGTTTCAGAATTTTTGGAATCTTCGAGTTCGGGATCTTCCCTTGTCAAAAAAAATCTTTACCAATAGCTTAATTTTTCGGCCGATCAAAGTATAATGACACCTTCAATGGAATTATTGCTTTTATGTATGTACATATGTCTTGGAAGTTGTTTATGGTCTGAATGATAATATGGAAGGTTCCTAATACATGTATTCTCCGTAGGTACTATTGGTTACAAAGCACGTCTGACCATGGACGATCCATTTTCCCTGCCACCTTACACTTCACTTCCTTCTTGCATTTCAGCTGTATCTATGAATCAATCATACCTTTCGGTACTACGTATGGGTTAGGAAGTGCATTATTTTTGAAAAAGTTCGAAATAAAAGTAGATTAGGTAAACAAGAGCTTGCCAATGAATAAATTGAGATTAATCAGCAATTCCAGTAAAGACTTTTAAATTACATTAGCATTTACAATTTTAACCCTTCGTGGTCACACCTTCTTATAATCACAAATTGGTCACATGGTGTTCTCTGCACCCTCAGCGTCATTTTTGAGCTACCATTTTCGTATTTTTGAATCTTTTAACTTTTGAGTGATAATCGTACATTTGTAATACTCATAATCATGTTTTAACAGACTTTTTCTAGAAATATATATTTTGATATGATGAATTTGGTAGTTGAAAAAATAGTTGTAGAAAGCATGCTTGTTTTTTAATTCACCAAATTTTTTAATTTTAATATTAAAGTCTAAACTTTACAGAAATATTGGCAAAGAAAAAAAATGGCCTGTGTCGTCACTCGACAAGAAGTTGCATATCTCGGCTCTAACGCCGCCATTTTGTACGAAAAAAAATAAGCCTTTTTCCGTCGAGAGTCGTACAATAACAAGTTCATATTGAATTTTCCATTTATTTAATTATCTCCCTAAAAAAAATTGCCGAAAATAACCACTTAACTCAGTTTCCTATATGCGACGAAACATCATTTTTTAGGCTACTCATAAGAAGAAATACTAAATGGTAGTGCAGCACAAATTCACGCAAGTTTCAAAAATGTGAATCGTAAAATTTATAACACCTGAAAGAATTTAAAAATTATACATAATACAGTGAACACCTGGCATAAATTAATAAACGAAAATTCAAATTCTACCGAGAATTCTAAAACACGAAGCTCCTCTTATACAAGGTGCAGTGACTTCGTGAAATTACTGCTGCAATATCAATGCTTGCACAGCTCTTTCATGCTTACAAACGCGCCTACACCTCGCAACCCAACATTTCGTACATAGTAAATACACCTCTCAATATAATTTACATTTCCCAATTCTCTTCACAGAAGGAAAGCAAGAATGTCCCAGTCACCCTCGCGCTTACCGCCATGCACCAGAGCTTTTTCTGTGAAAAATAGCTGAATGATTAATGTGCTCTAACTGCAATCTCACCCAAGCTAAACTGCAATTATAGAAGAAACTGATTCTCCCACGGTATAATAGCCTTTCCTTTTCTTCAACCTCACGCTATTCGTGCATTAACTCTGTGTACACGAACGTGCGATTCAGCATCAGCTGTTTATTTCGTATTTGCAACGTCCGCGTCGATATCTCGCATCCCCTACAGCACACTTTGTTGCAGGAATGTCTCGGTTACGTTGCGGTTTAATATCTGGAAGGAACATTGCACGGAATGGTTGCGGAAACGTTACAAGTAAATCGCTGTGTCCGCCCCTGTGCAACATTGCAGGAAATATTTCTGCAACATTGCTTCGGGATTTTACAGCAATGGTCTTGCAACGTTTCTGAGATTTTACAGCAATGGTCTTGCAACGTTTCTGAGATTTTACAGCAGTGGTCGCGCAACGTTGCGGACAGTAGGGCCAAAAATAAAAGTAACGGTATTTTACAAATATCTTTTGTTGCTGCATATAGTTTATGAGTTTGTTTAAACTCTATGGTGTTAATTAAATAATTGTATTAATTACTTATGTCAGATATTGTCCACGTTCGCATATATTCCCTCGGTGGTGGCCTGTGGAATCTTAGACTGTATTCTGCGTGCCGAGATTTCAGGAACGTTCCGCGTAATTCCGTATTCAGTGCGGAACGTTGCAGGAACGTCGCTCATACGTTACGAGTGTAACGTTACCCCGTATTCTGCGCGGGTCATTGCAGGAACGCTCCACGTGGGTTGTACCGCAATACATGCGCAATATTGCACGGCAATGCGTGCGCAATATTCCCGAAACGTTGCACAAACGTGGCCATTGCAATATCGCACGGCAATGCGTGCGCAATATTCCCGAAACGTTGCACAATCGTGCCCATTGCAATATCGCACGGCAATGCGTGCGCAATATTCCCGAAACGTTGCACAAACGTGGCCATTGCAATATTGCACGACAATGCGTGCGCAATATTCCCGAAACGTTGCACAAACGTGCCCATTGCAATATTGCACGGCAATGCGTGCGCAATATTCCAGGAACATTGCACAAACGTACCCATTGCAATATTCCACGGCAATGTTTCCACAATGTTGCAGTAATATTGCAATGCAACCTGCAACCAAACGGCAACATTGCAATGTGCTGCAACGGTTGTGCAACGTTCCTGCAACAAAGTGTGCTGTAGGGGATTTATAACACACACACCTTGCGTCAACTGTTCCGCCAATAAAAACCCCGCTCACAGAACGAACCCGCGGCGATATTAACGTTCCCGTTAATCACGGTATAGACACGCGGACAGGCGGACGTCCGCCGTGTCGGATAAGCAACAACAATTCAGAGGCTCCCGAAACAGGGAGCATAATCGACGCGAGAGCAGCGGCACAATTCTGTCGCGTGTCTGAAGGCGTAATTCAGAGATTACGCGGGAATAGGCAAATTGGAAAATCCTGTTATACGGCTGCAATCGCGGCGGCGGTAATGAGGGTGAATTCGTCGCGTAATAGTTTACAGTACACTAAACTGCTGTATTTCTCTCTTGTTTTATGAGGTGTGTATATACCTCACGATAAGACTTTGCGGCCGGGTCGCTCTCTCGCGCGGAGCACAATTCATGATTTGCTGGCTCCAAGGGGAGGAAGTAGGGGCTGGAAGACGCGCACCTAAATGCGAACTAATTTAACCGACGAGCATAGTCGCTTCGGTTGACGATTCGTCGCATTTATCCTCCGCAATCCAGCCACCTGCATTGTAAAATGTTACTCGAGCGAGGCAGTCTCTTGCGATTCGAGTGATTCTGATATAGATGTGTGTGGCGCCCGCGATGGGAACGGATGCCCGATTTTTCTGGGGAAGCTTGCTGCAATGGAGTTTGGGAAAAGTTTACTGGTAATGGAGCTGCGCAAGTATGGAAGTGTTCTCCGACGTTTATTAAGCGAGGAGCTTTGATAGACGCATCGGTGGTGAAATTGTTCCTTTTGCAAGGCCAAATGGAATTAAATGCTTGTTTCAGTTAAAAGTATACCGCGCTGGTGGGCTCAGATAGTGCCGGAGATACTGTGGAGAATTTGACAAAATGCGGGAAAATTAGATGTAAAATTCCTTTGCTCTTTTTCTGGTTAAAGTGTTCCGAAGGGTTTGGTTCCTGTGTTTACCTAATTCGGGGCCATCGAAATGAAAATTCATATGTAACTTGAAACGGATAGTATAGCTATTATAGTAATGTAATATCTTGATTCCTTAAAATCGTTACATTTCAGTTTCTTTATTTAATTTTCAGCAATATCATATGGGAATTTTAATTCGTGTTACAACCAATCAGAACTCTGAATTCATCGAACAAAAAAATTACTGTATATAATACATTAGTATTTGTAACGTCTGTTTACATCAGTTCAAGAAATTTTATAAGTTTATCTGAGATCCTACGTGCACAGAAAAAATTTTAAAAATTGGACCTTGACCTCGGTATGCATATGCATATTCCTTTAACGGGGTACATATTCCGCTGTAGCGCCCGAATTTCATTACAATTTTCAGAATTTTTTAAGGGCGATCAAAGTAAGTGTAGTACACAACGATTTTTCTAAAATCATAACCGTTTTTTTAACTATATTTACAACATTTTTTTGTCGTGAAAAATTTAGTTTCAGCTGTGATTATGCGTTCTTGCGGAGATGTCCAATTGGACGGAAATTATAAATTATAAAAATATCTCCAAAATTGTCTTTCTAATTAACAAATTAGTATCAGAATTGAAGGGAAGAAAACGGACTTTTCTGTTTAACATGGCGCCATTTTGTGAAAAATGAATTTTAATTAATAATCCCGGTTCAGACGATAGCCATATTCTTACTGAATAAAATTTTTCATTAATCCTTTGTTTCAGATCCCTACGAAGCACAGTGCCCTAAGTACCGTAATACTTTTTTAAAGAGGATACAAAGATGCGTCGATTGATAAAAAAGTAAAATAAGATTACATTTTAAAAAATTAAAGTGATCTTAAATTTTTATTAAATAAAAAGGTTTATGCCATTTTTTCGGTTACAGTTTGTTGTCACATGATTACTGACTAACTTTTGTTCGAAACACATTTTTATCAGTTTATCGGGAATGCGTGAAAAATTGAAACGATTGTTTAGACTTTAGAGCATCTGAATTTTCGAGACAAAGGATAAAAAATTAACACTCATTCGAAAATTTTTTAATATATTTTCTAAATCTATATGCTATATGACGCCTACATCTGAAACAGAACATGAACACTCTGAGACTACGCAGAAGGCCTGGACGTTGAGGGATTTTGAGCAATTTTGAGCCATTAAATTTGACGTGAATGTGAAGTTTAATACGCCTCCAATTAATGTAAAAAAAATGACAGATGTACTTGTTGGAACTTTTTTTAAAACTCACGTCAAAGTTGATAAACATTTAACATTAAAAATTGGGACAAATTGTTGATATTGCAAAAAAGTTTTTCGGCAGCTTGGAAGGTCATATAATATTACTAAACATAACTTATAAAAATCAAATTAATTAGATGAACATTCGACGAATAGCACGTGTTTAAAAAATTGCTCCGAAAATGGGAATAAATTTCAAGCCTCATTTTTAACAACAAATTAAAATCTACGTTCCTTTATTAGTATTTTAAAATATAATAAGCTACGAGTGTGGGACTTCAGTTTTCATACTTTTCTCCATTAGGTACGCGTCACACTGTGCGAGGGCCAGAATCATGGCAGCTAATTGGACGTCTCCGCAAAGACGCACAATCTTCATATCTTCAATGCCTTCATACATCTCACACTAATTTTTTCGCGACAAAAAAAAATTTGTTAATATAGTTAAAAGGACGATTAAGATTTTACAAAAAAAAACGTTGTGTACTACACTTCCATTGATCGCCCATAAAAAAATCTGAAAAAATGGTAACAAAATACCCCCTTAAACGGTTCATTCCACAAAATATCCGTCGTGCATAAATATAATTCGCGAGAGTGACATATAGCGAGGTCAGTTTAAGCAGAAATTTCTAGAACCTCATACGCGATATTGATTACCAAATTGACCAAATTAATTACAAATCTTCGAGCCATTTAGTTAATTTCCATCCACAAAATTCTATCCTACTTCCTTTCACGACCTCAGTCCCATGCACAGCATCCATTTATTCCTCACCGGATATCGATTCTTCCAAACTTCCCGCCAGCGATGCACGTGAAGCGAACGTATACTCCGCTCCCGAGCCAAGGAGAACGAAATTAATTACCCAGCAACGTTTACGAACGGAAAACGCCGCGGTAAAAGGGAACAATCGTTCGCCGGCAAGAGGGCGACGTTTTATGCCCAGCGCTCGTTTATCAGAAATCGGATAACCATGCAGGGATATTTCTCCCGTCCGAGCGCGCATGTGTGCATGAATGTAACATTCATTTAGTTGCGCTGCCATGCGCCCGGTGCGCCAGTAATCCAGCAATACTGCGGGAATTCCTCGAAAACAAGAGCAACGTCGTGCGGCTAATATCGGGACACCGGTAGCTGCAGAATGGGGGCATAGATCAGGTTGGCTGTAGCAGCAATTCAAAGACAAAATGTCGTGGGTATTGCGTTTTTTACGCCGCCGACAGGATCTGCACATGCACGGGCCACGCAGCATCTATGTGTGTATACCGGGTGGCGATAAAGTCGCGGTTGAACCGCGAGAAGAAATATTCCTTGCATAAAAATACCCAAATTCAGGGATATATATTTCCGACTTAGGCTTTGTTTCCAAGGGAATCGAGCTTGGAAAGGGCTTCGAATATGCTAGTACTATTTATCGTTTCAAACGCGTCTATACTTGTATTCGTGTCTGTACTTATAAATATTAAGTTAATTCGTAAGGTCTCTTCAGACTCTGCAGGAAAAAATTCTTGAAGCGTTTGAAGAAGTGAATCCTTAATTCGAAGGGGACACTTTGTAGATGGCAGCACAGGGAATATTTACAGAAATTTTCAACGTAATAAAATAAATGACTTTTAGGTATTTGTTACGTTTTCTTGACTGACTCAGTAACGACCGAGCGGCTCGGTAGGATCGAGTACCTACTCGAATTTTTTCGGGCGGCTCGAAGAGAACCGGGTACTCGATTTTTTCGGGTGGCCCGAATGTACTTCGAGCAGATCGAAATTTTCGAGCCGGCCGACTGTGACGAGTTGCTTGAAGCTTGAACGTTCCGAACAGTACGAATGTTTCGGATATTTTAGGTTAGGAAATGTGTATCTACTGGAATGTAAATAATGGTTCTTATTGATGTGAATAATTAAAATGTATACTGCGAATGAAAATATTCTATAACTATTGAAAATAAGTTAATGCTGTGTAGAAATCGACGTGTGTATCGCATTATGCCGTGTTAAGGTAACGAAAACTTTGACACATCATGAATTGCCACTTCGCTTTTTTTTTCTAAACTACACGGCGTAGTGGTGTCATATTTTGCGAACAATTAGATTTCATCTATTAGAAATGTTGGCACATATGGATTGGCACCGGTAGATCGCACCACCGATCGATATTCGGGCAAATATGTACGGGACCGCGTTCCGAGCGCCCCTGCCGGCGGCGATTACTGTTACACGCATGGTTAGAGTATCTTTGTCGTTCCTTGCAAATTGTATGTACGCTTTATACACGCGATTATTCTATGTACGTTTTTCAAAGTCTTCATTAAACCTATTACATATCGTAAGTGGCAGTGAGGGCATTAGTATTTCCTACCTACCTCCTAACAAGAAACACGTAGAAAAACACATCTCTTAATTTTGACTATACTTAATTTGTACTTCATAATCGTTTCTTTATTTATTTATACTTATTCATTTTTTATTAACCGGTAAGAACCTTTGTTAACAGTGACCCGACAGCAATCCATATACGTATAATGTATACAAAAGAGGCAAAGAATAAAGCAAAAAAAAGGAAAAGTAACAAGAAATGAAAGATGAGATAAAGAGAACTATATGAATACGTTCATGCATACATGAAAAACACGAAAAAAGAGAGATTCAAATTTAGTACTTATTTTCAATAGTTGCAGAATATTATTATTTGCAGATTACATTTCAATTATTCACATTATTAAGATCTATTATTTAGGCATTATTTACATTGCAGTAGATACACATATCCTAACCTAAAATATTCGAAACGTTCGTACCGCTCGAAACGTTCAAGCTTCAAGCTACTCGTTACGGTCGGACGGCTCGAAAATTTCGATCTACTCGTACTACATTGGGGCCGCTCGAAGAAATTTGAGAACTCGGTTCTCTTCGAGCCGCCCGAAAAAAATCCGAGTACTCCCTAAACTAGTAGCATTTATTGTTGGCATTTTGGTGGCCAACCAGAAATGCTACTAGGGTCGGCTCTACGGCTGGGACTATTTGTCGAATTTGTCAGTATTCGAATATTCGAATACTTCAGTTGCTCAATTATTTGGCGAATATAATTCGAATATCCAAGTATCCAAATACTATTCGAATATTTAAGTATTCGAATACTATTCGAGTATAAATCAGTATTCGAATAGTATGGTGTGAATTATAAATCAAGATCCTTAGGTTCATTTTTTTACAAGCCTTCATTTAGTTTCAGTTGTGAGTTCGTTAGATTGTCAGGGTGATATCTTGTAAGCTAATGACTTGATTTATAAATCACACCATACTATTCGAATACTTCAGTAATTCGAATACTGAAATATTCGAATACTGAAATATTCGAATACTGAAATATTTGAATACTGAAATATTCGAATACTGAAATATTCGAATACTGAAATATTCGAATACTGAAATATTCGAATACTGAAATATTCGAATACTGAAATATTCGAATACTGAAATATTCGAATACTGAAATATTCGAATACTGAAATATTCGAATACTCAAATATTCGAATACTGAAATATTCGAATACTGAAATATTCGAATACTGAAATATTCGAATACTCAAATATTCGAAAACTGAAATATTCGAATACTGAAATATTCGAATACTGAAATATTCGAATACTGAAATATTCGAATACTGAAATATTCGAATACTGAAATATTCGAATACTGTAATATTCGAATACTGAAATATTCGAATACTGAAATATTCGAATAGTCCCAGCCCTACTTGGCTCGGCTCGGTCCGAATTTCCAGCTGCTCGCACAGCCCTATTATAGAGCTTCTTCGCAAACCGTGTCTTCGTTAAACACACGCTACCTAACTCCGCTTTGAAACTCGATTATCTCGAAGACAGAGTCTAGGGCGAAAAAACTTTGTCCCACACTTTCGACTTATTTTTGCTTAAGGATCCGTCCCCTTGCGCCGCGATTTTGTCTCCACCCTGTATAGAACAGAGAAGCCACACGCACGCGTACTTTCTTGCCCCTGTTTCTTCGTTTTTCCGCCGATATAAATCAACTCCATCGCTACCGTAAACTTTATTTGAAAGTACCGGGCGAAGATTTAAAGCCATAGACAAAAATAATCCTGGCAAGAAGGAGGAAGGAAAATGGCATGTAAACGGGGGCTGAACGAGGACGGGGATGAAGCCGGGGAGAGGGAGAGAGAGAGAGAGAAGGCGAAAGAATGAGAGTTTTCCCACGTAGATGGGATAGGAAGTAAAGTCGATAAGATGTATTGGACCGTGAACAACATTGGTTGCGGGGCTAACACTTCTTTACGTCTACCGAAGGGTCGAAGTTGCCATAGCTAGTGTTACCGTGGCCCGTCCTGCCCCAAGCGTTTTCTAAATGAAAGTGAAAACACACGATTCCGTTTGTAAGTGTAATGGAACGTTCAAACTTGCTCCTCGCACGCGATTCTTGTTCCTTATTCGAGGAAGAAACTAATTTGTCTAATGATCCAAGTTTGTGTTTAATGTGTCTTATTGTAGAAGACTTTTGCCCGAAGTGTTTTCGGAACAGGGCACTTTTCGTGAGAAACACTTTGATACCCGGTGACAGGTAGATCAGATATAGGTAGCTACTCTGAGTTGGAGAAGTGGACAAAGTTCCACAATAATTAATGAAGGATCGACATAAAAAAAATATTTTCTGCAAGTGTAAAGATGCCTCCTTATATCCCAAAAGAGTTTAATCCAATATAACCAGCAGTTTTTTAAAAAAAATTCTTAAATATCAGTTACTTTTGGGGCTGTTAGACGGGAATCCCCGCGTAAAATAAGATTCTTAGAATCTGCGTTTAAAGCTACTAGTAACTCTCAAGTAAATGATTTATTTGTTTTTTTTTTACGACTTCTTTGAACGTCTGCAGCGACAGTCGCCTATTTCCATTTTATTTCCTAAGTGACGCGGTGAGAGAAAATTGAGTTCGGAGTTTGAGGATTTGTTTGTATGATTGCGGTCTAGATATAATTCTCCATTATTGTAATTTGCACGGTATCTTTTTTTACGCGGGTTTCTCGGGAACGTGCCTGCGGTGTGAACAACGGAATTCAGTGGACTCGCAGGTTTTCTCTTTTTACCGTCTTCTATCGTTTTCAAACATCGCTGTCTATGCCAAGTGAATAAAATGGACTTCCCGAGAAGGTCCTTTCTGTAATGAAGAGCCGTAATAGCATGAAGAATATAACCTTTATTGAAGACGAAGTTATACAGAATAAGTGGAGGCATCTGATTGGTTCTTGCTTCTTCTGTGTTTGCCAAGGGAAGAAAGAGGCAAAGAAAACAGTTTAATAACTTCCTACGATATTGCATCTTTGCATGTGCAACGATTCCTTTTTAAATTGAATCACATGGTTTTTTCATTAAATTGCTTGGCGCTTTGCATTATATTTTATATAAAGGTGATGTAATATTTATATTTAAGTGATGTAATATAATATTTTAAAACGTTTCAGTCACAATATGCCATTCATTTTGACCGTGGGTCATTCCACGCCAACTCGATCACTTTTTTCCCTCGATGTCTCGGATTTTGTTCAAACTTGAATATGTTGTAGCCCTCGTGAAAGTATGGGGGGTTTAATTCACCATTTTGTCGTTTTCGAATTTGTTTAAAAAATATAGGGCGTTGAGTTTTGCGATTTCTGCCTATTTTCATGAAAATGGGTTGTACTTATGCATTTTTAACTCGGAAACTATTTGTCGGATTCAGTTGATCCTAACGTTATTGTAAACTAGAAGGATCGGCCTTCCTGAATATTTTTGTTCCCGATTAAAAAATCATTTTTACAATAATGAAAATTATAAATAAAGTTTTATTTTGCAAATTGAGGCTCAAGGTCACGATTTTAAAAATCCGAAAAAAATACCACCATATTCGCTGAAGAATTTCCTATAAAATCAGCCTTTCTCTTGTTGGTAATTTGTATATTCAACGTCGCAGGAAGCTGTTAAAGACAGCGGCGCGCGCCGTTTCAGGTAAGCGAGCCGCGCGCTCCGCTATTACGGTCGCCTAACCGTACCCCTCGCACCCTCTATTACTTCAATCAGGTTTAACAACGGTAGAAACAAAACGACAGCTCACGTATTCATCACGAGGGTGTCATTTATACCTGCAGAAGAATTTTACTAACCCACTCTTGGCCAAGATGGTAATAAACTTATATAGCGCTACACATTTCTGCTTAGGCATCGTCCTTTAAAGTCTTTAGTCTTCAGAGAACTTTCGCATCGTGCGCGTCTACTGTTTCAATATCTTGAATGGCATTTTTTTGCAACGGCACACGGTAAAGGACCATGTGATGGAATTGGAGGTTCCGTAAAAAGGCTTGCACTTTTTCAACAAATAATCAACGAACAGTCAAGCTGGTACTTACAAATCTGATTATTATAAAAAAGTAGCATTGGCCAAGAGTGGGTTAGTAAAATTCTTCTGCAGGTATAAATGACACCCTCGTGATGAATACGTGAGCTGTCGTTATTGTTTCTACCGTTATTAGACCTGTTTGAAGTAATAGAGGGTGCGAGGGGTACGGTTAGGCGACCGTAATAGCGGAGCGCGCGGCTCGCTTACCTGAAACGGCGCGCGCCGCTGTCTTTAACAGCTTCCTGCGACGTTGAATATACAAATTACCAACAAGAGAAAGGCTGATTTTATAGGAAATTCTTCAGCGAATATGGTGGTATTTTTTTCGGATTTTTAAAATCGTGACCTTGAGCCTCAATTTGTAAAATAAAACTTTATTTATAATTTTCATTATTGTAAAAATGATTTTTTAATCGGGAACAAAAATATTCAGGAAGGCCGATCCTTCTAGTTTACAATAACGTTAGGATCAACTAAATCCGACAAATAGTTTCCGAGTTAAAAATGCATAAGTACAACCCATTTTCATGAAAATGGGCAAAAATCGCAAAACTCAACGCCCTATATTTTTTAAACAAATTCGAAAACGACAAAATGGTGAATTAAACCCCCCATACTTTCACGAGGGCTACAACATATTCAGGTTTGAACAAAATCCGAGACATCGAGGGAAAAAAGTGATCGAGTTGGCGTGGAATGACCCCCGTATGTTATTTCTTTTAATTAACAAAAAAAACGAAATTTTGTGGCAGAGCAGCTTCAAATCGCACATGTCTTTCGTGACTCAAGAAAACTTATGGGAGCCCAGTTGGGAAGCGCTTAAACACTCAGCATATTCTCTCGGTATTGTGCCTCCCAACTATCATTTATCCAGGTCCCTTCAAAACTTTTTAAATCCAAGAAATTTCACAAATGGCGAGCATGTCATCGAGGCCATAAATGAATCCTTGCGTTTTTAAGTTAGGAGAGGAGAAACTTTAACATATCTTCTTGCAGTGAACTCTATTTCAATTACATATTATCAGAGTTAGAACTTAAAACCTCGACAACATTACATTTATATCTTACAGTTTAATTTATTTATTCCAATGTCACTTTAAATCGTAATGTGAAAATGAAAAAAGAACACACTAAACATTTTGAGAATTCTGATAAAAATTGACTTTAATACAAAAACAAATTCAGTCAAGTTGTAGCTATTCTAGTGGGTACCCAAAAGGAAGCCATTATAATTTGTGAGACTGCTTGTTGGTGAAGTAGAATATTTAGAGTTTTTATTCAGAATTTTAAAATTTTATGCATGAAATTGTTATTTTTTAAAGTCAGGTAAGTAATTAGCAAAACTTATTCTTTTAGCTTATGATTCAGATGATACGAAAGTATGTTAAATTAGCTTTATTTCAATATATTAAGAACCATCCTAACCTATAAATTATACAGGAATTTCATACATTTCTCTTCCTCTGAACTTGGGGGCAGAGTGAAAGCAATCAAAGCGCATGTAATACAAACAAAATATAATAAATTGTTTCGTGTTCTTTTCCTATAATTTCCTATAATTATTTATTTTGGTGTATTTAAGTGTACTTCAACTTTTTCCCCATTTCAGATATTCTGAAATTAATATTTTTTTTTTTAATTTTTTCTCAAACATGTAACATAGTTTTTATAAGCTCGTATTGGATAAAAATACTTGATTTTCCCTAACTATGTTCCTCTACTCTGCGTCGATTTCACTTTATCCTGCTATTTGGGTAGACTGAAAAAAATTGAAGAAGATTTTTTGAACAAATATTTTATCAAATTCTAAACTGTCACAGCTTTTATATTATAGATTTTACAAAACAAATGTGTAAAATTATAAGCTTGTTTCTGTTATGTTCGTGCTTTCCGTGCGATATTAAACCCTAAGTGTTTCACTTTGCCCCGGTCTCCCTTATTCAAATTCTGTCGTAGATGTTCGCTACATTTTCAAATCCAAGAAAGATTTTAAAACATCCCGTTTCAGGAGACACACCTTGTACATTCCCACTCGACTTTCCTCACTCTACAGGGGTGAAATTTAATGAAAATTTTTAACCCCGGAATGTCGGCCAACTCAAAAGGAGTACGTACAAAGTAATAATGTTGTGGGCGCGCGTTTATCTGTTAACAACATAACTCGATAAAGTGTGACGTGGGTGACGTGGGTCGTACTTACAGAATTTTCGTACCCCCTCGAAATGGCGGGTATGGTAGATGCAAGACGGAGAGTCGTTTTATTGCATATATAGGATGGTTTAACTAAATTACTTTCCACATAACCGCTGGAGCGGTATGACATGGCCGCATAGTTCACGGATCAAAGGTTTCCGCCGAACGTTCCCTGCCTTTCATGTGCCGCGGGAACTTTTTGTCAGTCAAGCCAATTTCATCGCTATTGATGAAATCGTTCGTTTCAGTTTTCACCCTGGTTTATATAATTACTTCTGCCACGACGTTTCTACGCTTAATTCCGTGAACGTGAAACCAATCATTATGATGAGGCTGAACTGCATTGAGTAAGTGTTTGGATAAATACTCAATGAACGTACGAATACTTGGGTGGATTTTATAAATGAAATTGGGAAGCCTATGATTATTTTCTATTCTTTATTGCGAGTTTTAATTACATAAAATTAATTTTAAGTTGTTACTGTGGTCTGCGTTTATCACACTCGTGTATATTAATTAAGTTCTTAAACAGAGTGGCAGAAATAAATTATTACATTATTACTACATTAAACGATTACATTTTAACAGTTTTATGTAAAATTTATGAATCATGTTGTCCACAGTTAATCATATTTAACTTGAGATCTTTAGTGACTGTATGTTTTAAATATGTGTTTATAATAGAAAAAGCAGAAGCAGGAAGTTTATGGATAGTGAAGCAGGAGATTATTAGCAAGGTATGTTAAATTTAGATCAGTTTCGAATGTTATCACTTCTCATATAGCACAGTTGGTTCAAAAACTCATTTCTTGACGAAAATAAACGAAAACAATTTTTTGTTATCATACTTTTTGTGAAAGAAGCACCCAAGATGCAACTGTAGATTTTTGTTAAACAGTAATCATGTGTTATCTTTCACATTGATTGACTGTTATGAATAAACGGAAATATCAATAAAATCAATAAAAAAAAGGAAGGTATTAAGTAGTAGGTGCAAGGTTATTAAAAAGTATGTTTAGTGAAAGATTAATTTCTCACCATAGGGAGTTCATTGACAATTTGAAAACGTTTAATAAGAAATAAATATTTCAAGAAAATATTTTGAAATGGAACATGTTTACATTTGCGTTTTAAAAACGTAAAAGGTAAATCCACAGATGTCAGGTCGGTGTGATAATATGTAGAAATATCTGCATTCCCAAATATTTAAAAACAATATTTACCTAAGTAGTTTTCGGTTGTGTAACGTCCCACGGGGACTTAAACCGTTAGATACCGACAGTCGGTAATATAGGAACCGATCTCCGTTACCATATAACCATATTCTGTTACCGCGTAAATATATTATAAGACTTTTATATATAATTAATGATTTAGACAAATATTAAAGGAACAATTATTATAAGAATATTAGGAATAATTAGTTATAAGTATTAGTAAAAGCACAAGACAAAATAATATGTAATAAGCAAGCAAAACGTAAATAACAGATAGCGATTCACTGCGCATGCGCCAGCCCGCCAATTTCTCAGTATAAATAGAGGCGCACGCAGCACAGCGGGACATTCAAGCTACGAATACGCTCAAGTGACGAACGAATGCTCAAACCTAGAGGCAGCTTAAGTTTCAACCAGTGGGATTCAGCTTCGCTCCGGAAACGGCAGCGGCGGATCTCCAGTGTATAAAAGTTACTGGTGCTCCTCTTTGGTTTGCTCATTTGAAGTCATAGAACCTCGTTCTTGCAAAGCCATCGAGCTTCGCTCCGGAAACGGTAGCGGCCGAAGTGCTTGGTAAAAACAAGGTCTGTAGAGCATAGAAAAGAACTCTGTCACAAGAATCGAGCTTCGCTCCGGAAACGGCAGCGGCCGATCTTACTACAGAGATTGCCAAGAGTATTCGAGCTTCGCTCCGGAAACGGCAGCGGCCGAGCTCTGCAATATACATATATATATATATATTTAAAATACGTAGCGTTAGAGTCAGAAAACATAAAACCCAAAAAGAGTATATATATAGTCGTAGATTGTAAGCTATATTAATTATTATTTCATTGTTGTAATTATATTAATTATTGATTTATTAAATAAATAAGCATTATTAAGTTTAAAAGTCTTAGATTTAAATCTTTAATCTGTAGAATAGAACCCCCACCATCCTATACTTGAGGGGACGCCGCTCTCCCCTCAGGGACCTCAACCTTCAGTTGTTCTCGAACAGCCGAACGTTACAGGTCGGATATTTTTTGGTGACAGCGGTGGGATTTCTCATTCGTTTAGAGGATAAAATTCAATTTGAAGAATTATTTCGTTAGTGAAATCACTCCATAAGTGAGTATTTTCCAAGAAATTTTTTCTTTCTCTAAATTTTACAGAGGCTTTAAAACTTCACAATGCCTAACACAATTGGAGAAGCAATGGCTAACCTCACAATAAATACAGAAACTCAAACTCAGGAGACTACAGAAACTCCAGAAATAACTACAGTAAATACTCCAGGACCTTCAAATCCACAGATTAATATGAATACATCTACGAGTACATATCCTCAATTACCACACATTAGCTTACGCGATACCGCGGACACAGTCCCTTCTTTCGACGGTAGAAACATACCGATACACCAATTTATAAAAAGCTGCCGACATGCACGGCGCATGGTTAATCCGAACGCAGAGTATGGATTAGTACAGCTTATAAAGAATAAGCTTTTCGGACAAGCTTCTAGAGTAGTATTAAGCGGAGACTATAATTCAATCGATGATCTCATTTCAGTATTAGAGTCACGATTTGCTCCATTACATACTTCAATACAATTATACGGCGAATTATCAAAAATAGCACAACTACATAACGAAACAACAGTAGACTACAGTAGTCGCGTATCCAATCTCTTACTTCAGATTAAACATTGCAATGCAATAGAGGTACCGACACATGTAAACCAATTTAATACAAACGCGGAGCAAAACGCTATTAAAGCCTTTCTAACGGGACTCAAAACGGAAATTCATAATAGAATATATGACCACACCTTCAGCAATCTTGACCGCGCTATCAATGTCGCGATCAAAGCAGAAGCGGAATATAACGAAAACCAACTACGAACAAGAGAAGCAGCTGGAATACCACCGACTAACCAGTGTGCAAATTGCCTTGGATACGGCCATATTGCTACCGCTTGCAGCAGCCGAATCCCACGAACCAACTGGCAGCAAAAAACCTGTCAACAATGTAATAGAACGGGACATACAACGCAAGAATGTAGGAGTCGAAGCGGAACACAAAACGGAGCACGAAACCAAGCATGGAACGATACATTCTGTGACTTCTGCCGAAGGCCAGGTCACATGACGCAAGATTGTAGGAGCCGAAGTTACACGAATAGAGCCCCTCAATCTACCGTATACTGTGATAATTGCCGAAGGCCAGGTCACACAACACGAGATTGTAGAAGCCAAAGTTACACGAACAGAGCTCCTCAATCCAACGTGTACTGTGATTACTGTAAAAGACCAGGTCACACGATACAAGAATGCCGAAGCAAAAGTTACGCAGAAAGAGTGCAAAGACCAGAAGTATTCTGCGAGTATTGCAAATTTAGAGGTCACACGATAGACCAATGCAGAAAGAAAATATACTTCGATAGGAAAGAAAAAGAAGAAAAACAACCCCGTATGGTACGTAGGCAGGCCATACTTCGATTAAAAACGGAGCAAATAAGGAAACCTCCTAGCATTCTTCTTTCTGATGTAGGATTCAGCGAGAACCATGCAACGTTGATGATCGACACCGGATCCGATCTAAATGTCATCAAGAGAAGAGCTGTTTCATCAAATATACCAATCTATACGGACACTTTGTTCGACCTTAATGGTATTACGGACGGCCTACTTAGTACAATAGGATATATTAAAATAAGAACTTTAAATACGGAAATTATTATCCATGTTGTGGAGGATCTTCCTATCAAACAAGACGGAATACTTGGAACGGAATTTTTTCAAACAAACGGAGCAACCATCGACTATATGAAGTCAGAGATAATAATTGGAATGGAAATTATTCCATTTATCGATCCAGAAATGATTACGATACCAGCAAGAGCACGAAGTCAAATATATGTGCGAGTGCTTAATACACAGTCCAAAACAGGATACATTCCGAAAATTAACATTCACCCGAACATACACATGGGAAATGCACTGGTTTCGAATAACAATGGTGTAGCATTTCTTTTTGCTATAAATACATCCACAAAGGACATCAAAATTCCAGTACCGTCAGTTGAACTAGAAGAATTTGAAGAAATACCTGCAGAAGAAGAAACAATAAACGCATACAAAAGAACTGATAGAACGCACCAATTATTACAATTATTACGGTTGGACCACCTAAACTCAGAGGAACGAGCCAGCGTGGAACAACTAATAAAGGAACATGCGGACAGATTCTACCTTCCAGGAGAAAAACTGGAAGCAACAAACAAAACATATCACAGGATAATTACAGAAAACAACGTTCCTGTTTTTACAAAACAATACAGGTATCCTCAAGCATATAAGGAAGAAGTTAGAGTACAGACTAAAGAATTGCTTGAAAAAGGAATCATACAGTCATCAACCTCACCTTATAATTCGCCAATTTGGATTGTACCCAAGAAAGAAGACGCTCAAGGAAATAAAAAGTCCAGAGTCGTAATTGACTTTAGAAAATTAAATGAACTAACAATTGGAGATGCTTATCCTCTGCCAAATATAACTGATATACTAGATCAGTTAGGAAGTGCAAAGTATTTTTCGGTATTTGATCTGGCATCTGGATTTCATCAAATTCCCATGCATCCAGACGATCGACATAAAACAGCATTCTCTACAATTTACGGGCACTACGAATTCACTAGAATGCCATTTGGACTTAAAAACGCACCAGCCACCTTCCAGAGACTAATGGACCAGGTCTTGACTGGACTCCAAGGAATAGAGCTCTTCGTATACTTAGACGATATCGTCATATACGCCAGTACATTAAAAGAACATGCAACTAAATTCAAACGACTAATGGACAGACTAAGAGAAGCAGATCTTCACCTTCAACCGGACAAATGCGAATTTTTGAAGAAAGAAGTTTCGTACTTGGGACACATAATAGGAGAGGACGGAGTCAAACCTGACCCAAAAAAAGTAGTAGCAGTACAGGAATTTCCAACACCTACTACAGTCAAGAACGTCAAACAATTTTTGGGACTAAGCGGATATTATAGGCGATTCATAAAGGATTTTTCAAAAATTGCAAGACCACTTTCTAACCTCACTAGGAAGAATTATCAATTCGAATGGACCTACAAACAACAGAAGGCATTTGAAACCTTACGAGAAATTCTCTGCAAAGAACCCATACTACAATTCCCGGACTTCGACAAGGTATTCAACATCACGACAGATGCCTCAAGTATTGCTGTAGGTGCGGTCCTCAGTCAAGGGGAAATAGGAAAAGATTTACCGGTAGCTTACGCATCTCGCGTTTTGAATGATGCCGAAACGCGATATTCTCCTACAGAACGGGAATTATTGGCAATAATATATGCAGTTTTTCACTTCAGACCTTACATTTACGGACGAAAATTCTATCTAATAACAGACCACAAACCATTAGAATGGCTTCAAAATCTTTCTAATCCTACGTCTCGATTAATGCGCTGGAAAATTAGATTAGCGGAATATGATTACAAAATTTTATATAAACCCGGGAAGTACAACACAAACGCGGACGCATTGTCTAGGAATCCGATTTCACTACCATTACACGCGAAAAGAGCTCACTCGGATACGAATTCACATGAGAACAAAAAATTAAAAGAATTTCACCAATTTCCAACCCGACAAAGGGAAACGACAGCATCAACCTCTGGAAATCCAGCTCCACATAAGCAATTAATAGTTAACTCATCAGAAACCGATTCCTCTTCATATGACGAAAGCGATGCGTTAAATTTAATGCGAAAGAAATTAAAACGGAAAAAGCAAAGCACAAACACCTCCTCCTCTCGTCCCGAGACTAAGAAACGGAATGTTGAAGCGGAAACGCATACACCCCCTCGTTACGCGCCTCATCAAATTTCCGTTCCCGTCCAAATACACGCACCCCCTCAAGTACACGCACCCCCGCAAGTCGTGATACCTCAAAAATATAAACCCCCTCACATCAAGAAACCGCAAGAGGACTTAATTGAGGAAATCGATGAAACGGTCATAGTACCAAGACATAATTATAAAAACCCTCCCAAAATTGATGCAAAGTCAAGCTCAAGCACTCACCACACACCTAAAAAGAAGAAATTAAAATCAAAATCCAGCACGGACACAGGTCCCATAACGCCAATAACGATAAGGAAAGGAAGGATACTTACTCCTCCTCCACCATCCTCTCATCCTCCACCATTACTATCTCTTCCCCCACATTCTCCACGGCACAAACAACCCATACCAGCCAAACCAAGGATAGTATCAAATATTCCTGTTAAAAACCAAAATGCAGAGGTGGAAGATCATTTATGGATGGGCAAAGGATACGTAATAACATTCATAAACACACAAGGCAGGCCAATCGGACCATCAGGAGGAAAATTATATAAGGAAAAGAATATAAAACCTCACAAAATTCCACAGCCATTAAGAGTTGGAGAATTAGTGAAAATTAAAGAAGGGAAGCACACAATCCTTGGACTCATCACACCAGAACATCCAACGGAAGAAGACGTATACAATTCACTGAGGTCACTTCATACATACCTGGTATCTGAAAAAGCCACAAAAGTATACATCTCATCAGAAGAGGACAAAATTTTATTAAATCAATTACGAAATTTAATAGAACTAATATTCATACAAGAAGATATCCAATTCATCTTCTGCAAAGGCACCCTCCTAACACCTCCTATGCAAGAAAGACACCAGATCATCCAGGAGAACCATCAGTCACCTATAGGCGGACACAAGGGAATAACTAAGACATATCATCGAATTAGAGGCAAATACTACTGGAAGAATATGAAGTACGAGATAACACAATTCATTAAGACTTGCTTGGAATGCCAGAAGACTAAACTGGTACGAGTAAAAAATAAGGAACCCATGATACTAACAGACACACCTGTTGACGCTTTTGATAAGATTTCAATGGATATAGTAGGACCATTACCTTTTACAAATATAGGAAATAGTTATATACTCACTATCCAGGACAATTTGACAAAATACTCTCTCGCTATTCCATTGGCAAGTGTCACCTCAGAAGATATAGCTAAGGCATTTACAGAACATTTCATCTGTAAGTTTGGAAGTCCTAAAGCAATCCTCACTGACCAGGGACCAAATTTTATGAGTGCCCTCATGAAGAAATTTGCTAGAGCGTTTCACATTAAACAATATCGAACCTCTGCATTTCATCCTCAATCTAATGGATCTTTGGAGAGAAGTCATCATGTCCTCGTCGAATACCTACGACATTATGTGTCAAAAGAAAAGCAATGGGATCAATGGTTAGCACAAGCAATGTTCTCGTATAATACAAGTACTCACGAAGGCACGAAATTTACGCCTCACGAACTTGTTTTCGGAAGAAAAGCACGTCTTCCTTCAAGTATTCCCTCAACGGACAACATTAAAACATATCCGGACTATGTCGACAAGTTGATAGACAAGTTATATCACATCCGACAAATGGCGCGAAAAAACCTAGAGGAATCGAAAGTTCGTCAAAAACATTATTACGATCGAAAAATTCAGCCTCAACTATATAAAACAGGAGACTGGGTATGGTTACTACAGCCAAGAAAAGAGAAACTAGGACCAGAATATAGCGGACCCTATCAGATCACCGAAGTCTTGGATAATAGCAACCTGAAGATAGCAATAAATTTAAAACAAATTAAAATCGTTCACATGAACCGCGTAAAAAAGGCCTATTTACCTTAAAAATAAAAATATGGCAACATCGCACAAAAACAGTATAAAAGGAAGAGCAGATGAGAAATTTTTTCATTCTCGCCAAAACACTCCTACGAGCAACAACAAAAATTATACGATAATATGGACAAATTTACACAACTATTCAACGAAAAGGTATATTATTACCAGGAGAAATGGATACTCTGTGCAAATTGCGCACGCGAAAGAAAAACTCAAGGAGAAACACATAGTCACCTTTTGACTTTAAAAACCAAAAATTACGCATATGAATATTGCTTCTTTTGCAGTAAAGTACTATTTAAAAAGGAAAAAACAATTCATTGTACCTTATGCACATTGATGCTAAGCCAACTAACACCGATCTCGGTAAACAATATGGAACTAGGATATGTCTATCCAGTCATCAAGGAAAAAATTCTTAAAAGTCTCTAAATCCCTAACTAACTATGTTGCAACCCTGCATGGGAAGCCTATATAAGGAGGAAAGAACAAAGGATTTCTTCATTACGACAAACAGTACACAGAGAAAATTTTAACATTCTACGAAAATGCCGGCTCAAATGTGCTTAAAGCAAGTTTACGACAAAGACGTATTCTTTTACAAGAATGGAGTGATATGCGTAATGTGTACGCAGCGCGTAGACCTGCTGGAGGAAGAACCATTAGAAAGACACCTCGTAGCAAAAACAAATTTACGACGATGGCGCGTCTGCCACTTTTGCCGACGAATACTATTCGTCGCACAGTCGACGGACGCATGTAAGGAGTGCAACGAAGTACTGAACCGATAAACCTATTTCCTCATATATACTACACTACACTCTACAAGTACACGCCCCACACACGAACAAAATGTAATTAACACACACACTTTTTTATATTACCTTTTTTTTTATATTATCATTCATATCATTATACATCACACTCTACAATTACACACTACACGCACACACAGAATGTACTAAATACTCACACCTCTCATCTTCCATTCATTCAATAAATATTCTATTTTTTCTATAAAAAAAAAACAACAACTTAACCTAAAAACCCATAGGATTAAGGAAAAATATATAATAGATACTAAGTAGACCGGTAGCATAGGCAACATGCACAGTTGCAGAAAAATAAATTTTGTAGAATCCGCTAGAGGGCACTGAAGCATCAGTCCCCAACACCTAAATTTAAAAACCGCGCCTGCGCAGCATCCAGTCTGCCATTATATTACAAAATGCCAAGACGCTCCGGCAATCGCCATACAAAACATAAAAAAGATATACAGGAATTGGAGGACATATTCCGTGAAATGGTCCCCATTCCTCCGTTATTAACTCCGCTCCCGGCCAGCCCGGAAAAAATGGTAACAAAACCACTAATTAATCATAAATCCTCCGAGCTAACAAAAACCTTCCTCTCAAGTCAAGACCTCACACTCCTCCGGATCTTATCCTACCAAGGACCCCGGAATATCCAACTACGCCGGACTTTGTACTCCCGAGCACTCCGGAATTTAAGGTCCCAGAGGTCCCACCAAAAAGATGGCCAAAATTAATTCCGGTGGACACTCCAGACCCGGACTGGGAAACCTATAGGGCTCTGCCAAAGGCAGACCCTAGGAAAAAGTTATGGCGACTCCTCGCGTTGTTTGGTTCAGGGGCAGCAATGCCATACAACCCATCTAAATAAATATTCCATATACACATAAATACAATGTCCATTTCGTTCCCCACCTCCGTTCCAATCTCTCGAGGACGAGAGATCCCCCAGGGGGGGAGGTGTAACGTCCCACGGGGACTTAAACCGTTAGATACCGACAGTCGGTAATATAGGAACCGATCTCCGTTACCATATAACCATATTCTGTTACCGCGTAAATATATTATAAGACTTTTATATATAATTAATGATTTAGACAAATATTAAAGGAACAATTATTATAAGAATATTAGGAATAATTAGTTATAAGTATTAGTAAAAGCACAAGACAAAATAATATGTAATAAGCAAGCAAAACGTAAATAACAGATAGCGATTCACTGCGCATGCGCCAGCCCGCCAATTTCTCAGTATAAATAGAGGCGCACGCAGCACAGCGGGACATTCAAGCTACGAATACGCTCAAGTGACGAACGAATGCTCAAACCTAGAGGCAGCTTAAGTTTCAACCAGTGGGATTCAGCTTCGCTCCGGAAACGGCAGCGGCGGATCTCCAGTGTATAAAAGTTACTGGTGCTCCTCTTTGGTTTGCTCATTTGAAGTCATAGAACCTCGTTCTTGCAAAGCCATCGAGCTTCGCTCCGGAAACGGTAGCGGCCGAAGTGCTTGGTAAAAACAAGGTCTGTAGAGCATAGAAAAGAACTCTGTCACAAGAATCGAGCTTCGCTCCGGAAACGGCAGCGGCCGATCTTACTACAGAGATTGCCAAGAGTATTCGAGCTTCGCTCCGGAAACGGCAGCGGCCGAGCTCTGCAATATACATATATATATATATATTTAAAATACGTAGCGTTAGAGTCAGAAAACATAAAACCCAAAAAGAGTATATATATAGTCGTAGATTGTAAGCTATATTAATTATTATTTCATTGTTGTAATTATATTAATTATTGATTTATTAAATAAATAAGCATTATTAAGTTTAAAAGTCTTAGATTTAAATCTTTAATCTGTAGAATAGAACCCCCACCATCCTATACTTGAGGGGACGCCGCTCTCCCCTCAGGGACCTCAACCTTCAGTTGTTCTCGAACAGCCGAACGTTACAGTTGGTTCATTCGTTTATTTATTTTTCTGTGCATTGCTTGTAACAATTTTTTGAAAATCAATACGTGAAATGCAACAGATCGTGAATTATTTATTTGTCAATAACCATTCTTAAATATATATAAACCACTTCTTGTACGAAAAAAACACACATGGTTTCAGTTAGAAATAAACCCTGCGGTTGTTACTTCCAACTGCATACGGCCATAGAAAAACAGACCTCGCTAAATTTATAAATGTTCTCTTAAACAATATCAATGCCTGGCCTAATTTCCAAAATTTCCTGCTCTTTGCAGCACGTTACATAATTTCATATAAATCGGATTTATATCTGAATATGTTCGATTAAAAACTGTAGAGTATTATGGGTTTGAGATGGACAGTTTTCTCAAAAAATGGCAAACGATACAGATTAAGTGTAGTATCCATTAGTCCCTGAATTTTATCGCTGTATCGTAAAATGAATGATAGACGTAAGAGTCTGATCGAAAATCGCAATTTTCTTTTCGCAAAGATAGTACTTTAGATATTGGTTGCACATCGAAGTTTGAAGGGCTTCGGTGTTATTGTGTTAGAGATGGAATGCTGATGCCGTGGAGAGCTTTAGTAACCAACAGCATCAATAAGTCATGAGATCGTGGACCTGTAGAAAAACTCGATGGGTATACTAATAGCCATCGACCTACGTTGCTGCTTTAATAGCAGTCCCGGTGGGAGCGCCACAAGTCCCAGCTCCATCTATGAGCCGAACCACAGTCTCCAGAGGATCCGCTGCAAGGTACTATTTGCCGAGAACTCTGCATGAATTCGAAGTATGGCGATTAATACTGGACTGGGAGTGTTGCGGATTATTCACTGCTGAGGAACAATAACTCACGCACGGGACATATGTTTCCTGTCGTTATAGGAAAACGGTGAAAGAAGGAGTGAGGTTAGGTTCTTGCGTCCGCGGGGAGTAGCAGACAGGGAATATTAACAGCATGCGAAATGATCTGGCTGTAGAAATCGCTTTTGTGTTTATATGCTTCGTTAAGGGGAAACCACCCTGAAATTTTTGAAAAATTAAAAAAAAAAATTTGTTTTATTTGAAAGCTTAAGGTGTGTAGGATATTGTGTTAAAACGGTTTTTTGATATTTGCTCGACGAGACACGAATAAGTAATGCAGACATGAAGGGGCTCGATATTGCCAAAAATGCTCGCCAACAGCTCAAAGCGGCTCAAGAAGAAGCCATCGAGGGTTTGAGGAAGCGGAAGGGCCCATGTATAGAGCTGGAATAGCTGACTAGTGGTAATTTTCAAATATTTTAATTTCATCAGTGAACAAACTTTAATGAAAACTTTAAACGCGTTTTTTTCGAAACAACATTTTTCAACCTGGCCCACACTATATCTCCGAAACTTTTCATCCAATTTACTTTTTTTTTTAAGTTTTAAACACTATTCTCTCCAACCTGGCGTAGGGTTTTATTTATATTTGAATTATTCGACTTTGTACAAGCATTTCAGTGCAAATTTTTATGTAAAAATTAAAGTCAATTCTACAAACTGCTACAATTTCCAAAATAATTCGAATTTTGAGAAAATCCTACGCTAGGTCAAAGATAATATATCCTTGTTTATGACTTTGTTGTATTTCCTTCTCAGATGATACAGGCATTCCCGGGAATGTGGGTCAGTTTTTTTGCAGTGCTCCGGGAAGCCATTTTGTTCGACATCACTCTGTACAATATTCCATAAAAAAAAATTTTCTAGCAAAATAAAGACCACCGGAACATTGCTGGAACGTTGCAGGAACCTTCCTATGTCCGCCCCTGTGGAACATTGCACGGCAACCTTCCTGCAACCTTCATGGAACGTTCCGGGCATTTTCTAGCCACCTTCATGGAACGTTCCAGGCATTTTCTAGCCACCTTCATGGAACGTTCCGGGCATTTTCTAGCCACCTTCATGGAACGTTCCGGGCATTTTCTAGCAATGGTCACGGTTAAGGAAATTAATTAAATTACAATAAATACTGACAATTAAATATTCATATATTTTTCTATACAAGCCGACAACAACAACAAGAACAATAATAAAAACAATAAAAATAATAATAGTATTGGCTCTGGTGGATCTTCCCAAGCCGGCGGCGCACAGTGGCGTGTTTTCTAGGGAATTGTGAATAAATTCAATTTCCGATTTTACAGATAATGAAAATGTAAACACATGAAAATGTTCTTAAATATGTCTAGTATAATGGACAAAGTTTGTTTTTTCTTTAAAAGTATTACCGACTGCTCTATAAATGTTTAAAGTTGAACAAAATTTTTGAGGCACTTCTAGGGGCGTTCTATTTCTTCTGCGTTTGGCGCATCCAAAATTGCAACAAATCTGTGATGTAGTTGACAGTATAGTATATTTCAAGGCGAACAAAATGATCCATAGATCAACGTTTTCCGATTTTTTGAACGTTTTCTGTAACGTTCTTAGATAAGCACATTTTATTTGCGGTAATTTTACGTATATAAAAAATGTGACACAATGTGACACGCTGAAAGTTGTTTTATAAGGAAGGCAGAAGTGTATACTATCGAATAGAAAAGGAATCAGCTGCTGCTAGGCGCACCTTTTTGTGTTAGGTGCCGAAAACCATTGTAAAGTAAAAGTAACTAGGCAGCAAACCGTCTCCTTTTTTATGATTTAAAAGGAGATGTTTCCTCCGATTGCTTTGGATTTTGGATATGTTTTAGACGACCGGAAAATAAGAAAAACGTTTTTTTTATTTTGCCCCGTTTGCATATTTAGGGAGTAAAACCACCCCTCAAAGTTATAAGAAGAGGTACAAAAATAACTGACTACAAGAATATCATGCACATAGCAAGTTATGACACAAATGAAATTTATATCATGTTTTATTCAACACAATGTTATAATGTTATACGTCGATAATAATAATAATAATAATAACAATAATAATAATAAAAAATAATAATATTCTTTAAACGAACAATAGGAACTTACTCAATTTTAAAACTAGAAAAATACTAATATCAATAAACAATTTACAGAAATCACATAAAAAGTGATATATCTTCTTCCTGGAGCTCAACGTCCGAATGCTCAGTAGCTGATTAACAAGAGAAGTTAGGGAACCCGGAAATTCAGAAAATTATGAAACATGGTGTGCAAATAGTGTAGTAATTGTGCAGTAATTCACCCGTAACATAACTATATTTTTTGTTGATGCCATCGTACGGTTTTAGGGGGTGAAATTACCCCTTGAAAAAAAAACAGAATTTTATTTTCGTGGAATATCTCGAGAATGGTGAGAGATATCGAAAAGAAGTTAAAACAGAAGTTACAGGTTTCTTTTATATCTACAAAACCGCGTAAAATTAATTTTCAAAACATCCATACCTTTCAAGTTACCCCCACCACCAACCCTTAAAATTCAGTTTTTGTATTTTGTAAATATATCCAGAAATACCATTGGATAACCTCTTTTCATACATATAAATAGTTTATGAGTTATGATTTTTTTAAAACAAATAAAACCTTCATTTTTACCACTTTTTAGTTTACAACAAAAATAACAATATATTTGAAATCAGCAGGTCAGAATACATAGGAATAGGGCATAAAATAATTTATTCAAAATTTTTCCCTATAAACACGCCACTGTGCGGCGTGGTGAAAATCCGGGCGTTGTGTGACGTGCCTCACGTGCGACACGACAGGTTGCAAAGCCAAAGCACGTAAGAAAGCACACGCGTAAATAGTTAGAGCGTGATTAGTTATTAATTGCTTTAAGTAGTAAAAATGATTAGAACGTGTGTGTTTTGTGGCGCAGGAGACCTGAGTGAATTGGGTGAAGGTTTCACATAAGACGGGTAAGTAGAACCCATGTATATGCTACTTATAGGTTATGTCGAACTTCTTAAAAATAAATATTTTTGTTTGTTTCATATAGCTTTCCGTTGAAGAATGAAAACTATCTGCATCGTTGGTTACAGAACATGGGCCTGGGCCTGAATTTCGTACATTCAAAGAACATCGTATTGTTGTTCTAATCATTTTCAAAAACACTGTTTCCAAGAAGGCACTTCTAAAGCCTGTCTTCTCCCTGCAAGCATTCCTACTGTATTTGGACAATATAAATGTTCTTGTGTTTTCTGTCACGATATATAAGAACAGGATAAAAACAGATTGTTTCGCAAGTAATATATATATGAATTATTCAAATTAAGGAGCTTATTTTTAAGTTAAAGTAATTAATATAAAATATTTGATGCCTATTAACCAACTGCAATTTTCTAATTATTTAAAATACATATATTTCTTTGCTTTCTGTGCTACAAGCTTTTACTTTTCACACAGTTTCCTTGTAAACATGCATGTACTGTACAACTTTCATTTCACTTTCCGTTCGATTATTTAAAGTAACGGTGATTGTTATTTTTCCATTGCGTCGCTTCAATGCAACCTGCGATTGGCGTTACATGAATGTTGTTTTTAATGAAGCCATTTTTCATGACTGAAATAATTTATTGATGACCTTTTATAGATTCATTTACTGAAGAGAAGCTGTGGAAGCTGCTGATATTAAATAAATTAATAGAGGATTCTGTGGCAGAGAAATATACAAAAAGAATCATTCATATATTCAAACATATAGTAAAATGAGTAAGTAAATTTATTATTTATCTCATTTCAGCACTTAAAGTTGTAAAATTGTAAAATAAATGCATGTATTATTCCAGGTTCATTACACGCTGCATGAAGTACATTTTAAGCAAAGAGAGCGGAAGAGCCTGGAACTCCACATACGCGGGTTTGAGAAGATCCACCAGAGCCAATACTATTATTATTTTTATTGTTTTTATTATTATTGTTGTTGTTGTCGGTTTGTATAGAAAAATATATGAATATTTAATTGTCAGTATTTATTGTGATTTAATTAATTTCCTTAACCGTGACCATTGCTAGAAAATGCCCGGAACGTTCCATGAAGGTGGCTAGAAAATGCCCGGAACGTTCCATGAAGGTGGCTAGAAAATGCCCGGAACGTTCCATGAAGGTGGCTAGAAAATGCCTGGAACGTTCCATGAAGGTGGCTAGAAAATGCCCGGAACGTTCCATGAAGGTTGCAGGAAGGTTGCCGTGCAATGTTCCACAGGGGCGGACATAGGAAGGTTCCTGCAACGTTCCAGCAATGTTCCGGTGGAATCTTCCGGCAACTTTCCTGCCATGGAGTGTCACCTACAGCACACTTCGTTGCAGGAACGTTGCACAGCCGTTGCAGTACATTGCAATGTTGCCGTTTGGTTGCAGGTTGCATTGCAATATTCCTGCAACATTGTGGAAACATTGCCGTGCAATATTGCAATAGCCACGTTTGTGCAATGTTTCTGGAATATTGCGCACACATTGCCGTGGAATATTGCGCACATACTGCGTTACAATAATCCAGGAATATTGCGCACACATTGCCGTGGAATATTGCAATGGCCGCGTTTGTGCAATGTTTCTGGAATATTGCGCACACATTGCCGTGGAATATTACGTACATACTGCCGCACAATATTCCCGGAATATTGCGCACACATTGCCGTGGAATATTGCGCACATACTGCAGTACAATACTCCCGGAATATTGTGCACACATTGGCGTGGAATATTGCGCACATACTGCAGTACAATACTCCCGAAATATTGCGCACACATTGCCGTGGAATATGGACTTACATATTTTCACTCCTCGCCTACGCAAAGCGTTCGTGAAATGCAAACACACGGAATACAGTCTTAAATACCACAGGAAACCTCCGGGGAACATAGGCGACCGTGGAAAGTATGTGATATTAATAATTAATAACATTAGTTAATTATAACTATATACGGTTGAAGCAAAGTGTGAAACTGTAAACAGCGACAAAAGATATTTGTAAAAAAGAAATATTAGATGTCCAAAGTACTGCCAGTGTCTTTACTATTGCCATTTAATCTATTGTTCATAACAAAAACGTCCCGCGATGTCGAGTGTAAATTTAGAAGTCTGTATTATTGGTGAACGCTGTAGGAACGGCCCGGTGGGATGTTCAGGCAACATTCGTACATAAAACGGATTGACGCGGAGCGTTCCTGAAATACAAACACGCAGAATATAGTCTTACATGGCAATAGTAAAGACACTGGCAGTACTTGGGACATCTAATATTTCTTTTTTACAAATATCCTTTGTCGCTGTTTACAGTTTCACACTTTGCTTCAACCGTATATAGTTATAATTAAGTAATGTTATTAATTATTAATATTACATACTTTCCATGGTCGCCTATGTTCCCCCGTAGGTTTCCTGTGGTATTTAAGACTATATTCCGCGTGTTTGTTTATCAGGAACGCTCCGCGTCAATCCGTTTTATGTACGAATATTGCCTGAACGGCCCGCGGGGCCGTTCCTACAGCGTTCGCCAATAATACGGACTTCTAAATTTACACTCGACATCGCGGGACATTTTTGTTATGAACAATAGATTAAATGGCAATAGTAAAGACACTGGCAGTACTTGGGACATGTAACACTTTTTTACATATATGTTTTGTTGCTGCATATGGTTTATGAATTTGTTTAAACCCTACAGTGGTAATTAAGTAATTGTATTAATTACTTATATCACACATGTCGACAAACAGAATACAGTGTTATATTTCACAGGCAACCTCCACGGGAATATATGTGAACACGGACAATATGTGATATAAGTAATTAATCCAATTGCAAACTGTTAAATTGTATATAGCAATAAAAGATATTTGTAAAGAAGTCTGAGCTGTGAAATGTAAATCCACAAACATTAAAAACTAGAAAATAAAAAAATATATAAAAAAAATTTATGTTAAACAATTGTATCAAAAATGCGCTTGAAAACTAAAAAAAAATTTTTTGTTGTACTACGCAAGATATTTCATAATAGAATATGAATCAACGTGATACAACATCAAGCGTCGAAATGAATTTGTTGTGAGATATCCGGCACCACGATTAGGTAGATGTAATGGGGTTTGTCCAAACGAATCTTCGTTTTTGAATAATTTGAGTTTAAAGCGTTGCACGGTAGGAGTATAAGTTCGAGTACGTAAGCAATATCCTCAATCAAAATTTGTAGCTGCAGCGGTAAGGTGTTCGTCTATGGTGCTCGAGGTCATGGGTTCGAATCTTCACTGAGGTAAAATAATTTCCTATTTAGGAAAAACACACGGACGTTATACTACTACGATTCTGCAGCCATTCATGTTGTCGCGTCCATCAAAGACACGGTATATATATAGTACCAGTACCTTAGTTAGTATACCACCGATATTTTTATTTTTGGCCCTACTGTCCGAACGTTGCGTGACCATTTCTGTGCAATATCTCCGAAATATTGCATGACAATATCTGTAAAATCTCCGAAACGTTGCGTTCCAGAAATATCTCCTGCAATGTTACACAAGGCGGACATAGCAATTTGCTTGAAACGTTTCGGGAACATTTGGAGTAATGTTCCAAATGTTGCAGTGCGACGTCACTGAGACGTTCCTGCAACAAAGTGTGCTGTAGGGGGTGCTGTATGGGTACTGGTGCACTTGAATCCTTACCACTGTATTCCACAACTAGCCCACATTGCACACACATTATTATGCACTCTACTTCTATATATCTAAATACTACTATTTTTCTCTTTCTTGCTTTTTTTACATGTATCTGTTTTTTATCTTCCTGTTATTTCCGTTATGTCTACTGGTGCAACAAACAATTATTATTATTATTAATCCTTACTACTGTATTCCCTGGTGAAACTCTTTTAGCAAAGTACCATTTTGTTTAACGTGTCCCGGGCTAACTGCAACCTCATCAATTATTGCTGAGAGATTCTAATCACAGAAAATGACTAATTCTTAGGATGTTCTCCAAAAAAACATTAGCATGTCAGCAGATACATAGTAATTATCATTTGGCTACACTAATCCTACACAACCTACTCCCCCTTAAATGTGCTCAGATTTAACAACACCGCATCCCCCGCCCCGTCTCGGCCATTAAATCACAAACTATTCAGACCTAATTAGACTCTCTGTCTTCACCCTTGCTTACCCATTTTTTATAAGAAAAATGATTCAGACGATCGATATAACACCGAACTCTTCCCACCCCCGTTGACATGTCCAGGAAGCTCGGCCACACAAATTCAATATTCCATTACAGCCAGCACAAAGAGCGAATACATCGACACCGCGCCGGGATTTTTAGGGTATTCGCGACTGGCGCGAATGTCCCGGAGTGTGAAATTTTCTTTGACGTTTCACGAGGCAGCGCAGCGCTCGACTAAGAGTACCTTTTGCACGAACGTCATTAAGAAGAGGATGAATGTCCTCTCGCAGACGACGTAGATTCCTTTCATTTCGGCTACTCTCTTTCATTGGCCAAGGAATGGGACGTGCGTCCGGAGAGAGCACCCCCCGTTCATCGAGCCCACCTTCCACTCAGAGGAACCGGCGAGAGCTTTTTTTCAACGCAACGGAGAAAGCTACGTTTTTAAACATTAAATACCGCCCTGTCGTTTAGGGAACACTCGGGCGTGCTTTCAAAGAAAATCGACGGTTTGTCCTTTATAATTTCGAGATTTCTATGCCGCCTTTGTGCGCGCACTCGCGGAAGACAATCCGGGCTCCGTATTTACTCCAACGTCGAGGTGAAACGAAAAATTTCTTAACGTGCAGCCAGCTTGTTTTCGCTGCCTCCCGGCTAGCTCTTCTACCTCTTTGTAGACCGTGAGCTAGTGGCGAGACTTCAAGGCGTTCGAATGTCCTGAAGCCGAAATTCATTCGAGATCGTCGAATGAGCGAATCACGAATGCGGAGGTGTGAGGCGGTTTGAGGCTGCCTGGAATCTGAAATAGGATTCAAAGTCTTCAAAATATTTGGGCTTGAAAACTTTAAGTCTGCTTGTTGGTATCGTTGCGATGCTGAAGAGTTTGCGAGTGTTTATTTTAGTGACCAGTGTTTTCAATAGAAAATAAAAGGAACATAACAGTAATGCATCAAGTATGGAAAACTGAATAATTAGGGGACTATTAAGACTCAAGACTTCCAAGATCTTTAAGGGGTGTTTCTCCTGTAACAGCCCCCGAAATTTATGATTTTTTAAAAAAAAAACTATTGTTAATGTTGCATTAAATTCTTTTGGGATATAAGGAGGCATCTTTAAACGTGCAGAAAATATTTTTTTTATGTCGATCCTTCTTATTATTTGTTAATCATTGTAAAAAAATTTTTTTTTGTGATCGACATAAATAAAATATTTTCTGCAAGTTTAAAGATGCCTCATTATATTCCAAAAGGGTTTAATCCAATATGACCAACGGTTTTTTAAAAAAAAATTCTTAAATATCAGTTACGTTTGGGGCTGTTCGACGACAATCCGCCCTTAACCCTTCGTGGTCACACTTTCTTATAACCACAAATTGGTCGCATGGCGTTCACTGCACCCCAGCGTCTTTTTTGGGATATCATTTTCATATCCTTGAGTGTTTTAACTTTTGAGGGATAATTACATTCGTAATACTCATACAATCCTACTCTAATAGTCTTTTTCTAGAAATCTAAATTTTAATGTGATGAAATTTGTAGTTGAAAAAATAGTTTTGGAAAAAACGATTTTTTGATGAAATTCTCAAAATTTTTAAAAATTTATAGAAATATTGGCAAATAAATAAAATTGTACACCTCGTGTGACCACGAAGGGTTAACAGTTAACACTTGAAACTTCACAAAATTGTATGAGACAAGCAAGCACAGGGCTCTTGCAAAACGATTTGGGATCTCTAGAGTTTCAGGCTTTAACTTAAGACGCTCTGAATCCTTTTGAATCATTAGGGTGGGTTCCTACCAGTCACTGGCAGGATTTTTAACACGTCGGGGGACATTTTGTAATTTTTAAACACGAGTATTTAGTTTTATTATTAATAATACTTTTACCGGAAGTAAAGGTAATTTTGATTTTACAGATTCGGGTGCATTGTTGAGAATTCTGTTTCTTTGGGGTTCTTGCTCCTTCCGTGCTTGATAACAAGCAGGTGTGCAATAAGCCCTCGAGTATGCAAATGGTAAAATGGAAATTAGCTGTAGCAACTCTTGCAGGGTGCGCAAGAAGGAAACTCGATGTCTGGAGGGAATTTTGTGTCGCTGCCAAAATTCTCTCCACCTAAAAGTGTACCAAGGAAAGACAGGTTCCAATACCTTCTGATGAATCCACTGGATAATTAATTGATAGTCGGCGATCGACCAGAGTTCAGTTAGAGCGCCAAAAGGTATCCAGTTTCTGACTAGAAGTCAGCAGTTAATCAGTAATAAATCAATAATCAATCAGAGAGGCGCAATCAGCCTCTCAATCGAGTCAATTTAGTGTCAATCAGAACGCGTAGGATCAACCAGGCTCTCAGTCAGCAGGCAGTTAGTCAAAAGCACTTCATCCCATAGTTAGAATCCGGAAGCATTTAAATTTCCGACACTCGATAGACAGTGTTAGAAGGATTCCACTTTACTGACTGGACTTGCACAGTTGCCAAAGTCAGATCGTATTAACACTTGCTCTTATTGCTCATTTGCTAAATAAGCATAGCCAAAACACTTGGTGAAACAATAATCAGATGCTCCTTCGAGGCAATTTAGGCTGCGTTCTTATGTAATAACCATAGGTCATGATTACTATTTAATTTGTTATTTTAATATTGATTTTAATTTTACCTTATTTGTTCGTTCTCTATTCATGTCTTTTCATGTTATTATAATGTGCCGAAAGGTTATTATCCCGTAGTGAAGAAATAAATAAGAAAATTACTAAATTAATATATTACTATTTAAAATGTCTTACAACCATATGAAGTGTTGGGTACTGATTTTTATGAGACTTCGTAAAAAGATAGAGAATTGAAAAATATTGGATCCCTGTTCGGCCATAAGTGTAACTAAAATTCAAATAAAACTGCCTGAAGCTTCAACTGTGTAACAAGACATTCTCAGTATTAAGGGGTAACACCACTCTAGAGGCAGAAAAAAATACCTAAATTTGACAATTTATTTTGGGAGTATGACAAACGAAATAGAATTTCTTTTCAGAAGCTTTATTTAACACATATTGAAGTACGAAAAACAATTTTTTTATTGTCATTTTCATACAAAATGGCGGCCACAGAGCCTGTCGTCGAAAACAGCTTTTTTGAAAACACCGCC
The DNA here is from genome assembly GCA_946251845.1 of Andrena fulva. Lineage (NCBI taxonomy): Eukaryota > Metazoa > Arthropoda > Insecta > Hymenoptera > Andrenidae > Andrena > Andrena fulva. The sequence continues at coordinate 48,288,513 of OX276329.1, read as the reverse complement.
ACGAGAGGACGGATTTCTCGGCATGTATGAGTCCGGGAACAAAAAATAAAAAAAAATTATAATCTATATACAATTGGCTTTGGAAGTACGTAGTGTTTTTTTTTTAATCAATTTTTGTGGAAGTGGTGCACTTTTTAAGAAATGAATTGATTTTTTGCCCTAAACATGAGCATTAAATTGTTTATAAAAAAAAGAGTTAACATTCAATCAAAAAACGGCTACGTACTTCCAAAGAGAATATTGTTGTGAAGCTACTGTAAAAATTTCAAATCGATCCATGCAATAGTCTCCGAGAAACCCGTCCTCCCAGTTTGAAAGAAGTGGTTTCGACGACGGGCTCTGTAGCCGCCATTTTGTATGAAAATGACAATAAAAAAATTGTTTTTCGTAGTTCAATATGTGTTAAATAAATCCTCTGAAAAGAAATTCTATTCCGTTTGTCACACTCCCAAAATAAATTGTCAAATTTAGGTATTTTTTCTGCCTCAGGAGTGGTGTTACCCCTTAAGAAAAAATCAAGCTGTCTTTAAAGTGATCTCCAACAAAGAAATATCACGTTCGCTTCATCAGATTTCACAGAAAAAGTGGAAATTTATTCGATAACAGTTTAAATGTTGTTCAGGAAATATTTCGAGAAGATCTGTATGTCATTGTGTGGCATGAAAGTGAAATATCATTCTATTAAATCTTTTTCAAATATATTACTCATCTGTCATAGTCCATTTTTTTTCCAGCAATAGGTATTCGATTGTTTAATCGTTCACTCCTTTCAATGAATTTATTGAAATTCGCGGCCGGATCAATGCCCATCATAAAGATCGCAAATGCACCGCGACGTTTTCCTTGTTGACAGAAACGTTATTTACGCGCGTACGAAATCAGCGGGAAATTATTTGCGGCGATACGCAGTAACCAAATGCAACGTTCTGTTTGACTTCGCACGTATGCGACGATTCAACTAAACAAACGGTTGCAGCGTTGATATGCATACGAGAAAATTGGTTTGCTCAAAGGTAAGCGAATGCACGCGCAATTATATGGCTGAAAATTCATCAGGAATCGAATGAAAACCGTAAATGAAGGGCCGTTCATTAAAATATGGCAAGGGGTCATCGTCTGATAAAAGTTAATTTTGTGTAATATATTTGAACGTGTTCAACTAAAGGGAGATGTTTGGGTTAGTGTATGAAATGATTTGTAACAAAAAATGTGCAGCGATTGCCATACACTCCCGGAATGTTCACGTGAAGAGTTTGTGTTATGCAAATAATATGATAGCACTTCTAAAAATAGACTCAAACTTTGAGGCCGTCTTTAAGGGGTCTCCCTACCTTGACGGACGAAAAATGTTGCAAACTTTGGGAATTTTTTAAAACAAAACTATTCAATATATTTACTCCCAGCTTTGCGACTTTATTTGTCAATCTTTAGAGAATGTGAAAAAAAAATTGTATCCAAAAATAGTGGTTATATCCAGAGTTATAGTGCTTCAAATAGAGCGCGTTACAAAAATCATATGCGCATGGTTAGCATAAAATCAGCCGTTGCAATTGCCTGAAATAGAAAATTTAAAAATTTGTGTAATCTGTATGAGTGTGGCTATCGCCTGAAGTAGATTAAATGAGAAATACTGAAAAAAAAAAAAATGGCAGCGTCTAAAACAGAGATCGATTTCTACAAAAATTTCGCTGATTTTTTAAGTAGCAAAAGTCTGATTTTGCAAAAACCAACTTAGTTTTAGTACCAACGAGAATGAGACATCTACTGAAGATATATGCCAAGTTTGAAATAAATCGGGTGATTGGTTTTTTAGATATCATGCTAACCAATTCGAAAAACATCGTTTTGAGAAAAACCTGTTTAAAGTGTTAGGTACCTAGTGTTTTTTTAATAAATTTTTTTTTTAAATTTTGTCTATATATATGCAAATATAGGCATGAAGTTATGAATTAATATATTTTGAGGGTTTCTCTTAAAAAAAAATTCCAACTATCGCATTCTTTTCGGGCCGACTCCTTAAATTACGTAAGGGTAGTTTTGCCAATTTCTTACCCCCTCTCTCACCGAGTATAAGAATTCGTAAGATTTTATATTCCAACCCCCTCCCACCTCCTTCCTCACGTAATATTTTTTACATTGAATTTTTTTAGTTATTAAAATTCTTTTTAAGGTTTATATAATTCATTTAAATCGGTTTGGCGTGTGCGATGAATCATCGTTTTTTAGGCTACTCATATTGAAAATTGGGTTAAAAAATATTACGTAAGATGCTATCTGAAAATGGTAGAAATTCACGAACCCCCCCACATCCCCCAAAACGTTACGTAATTTAAGAACGACCCCTTCACAACTTTCAGCTTATCGAATGTATTTTTGTCTAGGTACTCATTACAAAAGCACAATGTTTCAATTTCAGTGATATTCGCCGATGCACAGGCCTGAGGCGAGTTTTTATTCCGCCCTAGGCGAATTTCCCAAATCGCGCCCTTTATATATAACACATTTATTTAGCCTTTTGATGACCTCACTCTGAATTTTTATTCGTAGCTTAAAACATTTTTAGTGCAACTTGTAATATTTCATTTGAAACTGTATTTTAAAAAATGCCCACAATGAAAATACGACTTTGCACCCCTCGCGAATTTTACGCCCTAGGCAGCTGTCTAATTTTGCCAATAGAGACGAGCCGGGCCTGTCGATGCACCGCTGAACCTGTTATCTGGGAAGGGTGAGTGAACTCGCCATTCAATAATTCATCCGCTGTGGGAAAGATGAATTGGTGCGTCACGAAAATTTCGAAATGTCCCTTAATACACTGGACACGTTTCTGATCGAAAAATGACCCAGTTAACGGGTTAAGTGCGCCTTCGAAAATATACCATCTAATACCCAATAAGATAATAAACTTAAAATTTATTTTGGAAGGAGCTGTCATTCCAGTTTCTAAATTAATAATTTGCAAGAGAATTATTTACGTAAATCCTTCCCCAATGATTCGTTGCGAATGCTTATAAACGACTACCTCACCTTTGAACTAGGCTAGGGTTTGTCGGTTTTTAAAAATCGGGTTTAAAAACCGTTTTTTTTTTATAAATTCGTAAAATTCTAGAATTAATAAGTAAAAATGAATTGATTATTTAATTAAAAACATTAACATTTTGACTTGAAGGTAATAGTTTCCTGTAAAACTAATCTTCACGAGTTCATATTTTCAGAAAATGCTAAATGTAATAAGGATTTATAATTTATATTTTGTACGGATTTTAGTTATTTTAGTTTTCTTTCATTTGGTTTTGTATGCAGTGCATTTTATTAAGTTATATTTTTATACATCCATCAATATTAAATGAACTCAAAAATTGTACGGATTTGTACGCATTTTAGTTATTTTAATTTTTTTTATTTATTCGGTTTTGTATAGATAGAATATATTTTATTTTGTTATATTTTTGTAATCCCATGAATATTAAAAAAAAGGAAAATATTTAAAATAAGTACAAATATTTATTTTCCATTTTAATTATATTTTTTTCTGCAAAATCGAAAACCGATTCAACCGTTTTTTTTTGGGGGGGGGGGGGGAATAGTGGAATTCGAAAACCGGTTTTTTCAAAAGTCGATATTTGTATAAACCCTAAACTAGGGGCTTGGAGAACTGCTCAGTCTACAAACTATTTTTCTATATAAAATATACACTTGTTACAAAATGAAAATGCATTCAAGAAAAATATAAAATCAGCCTTGCAGAAGATTATAGAAGCCTAATTTCTGTTATGGACCAATAAAGTCGATTTAATAATGATACTAAATATTAATAAGAAAATTGTGTTTCTTTTGTGCCTACGTCATCTCTTATGGAAACAGATATACTGAGGTAGAAATTGCCACTGGCGACGCAGCTCCCGCCCGTCGTTCTATGTCTGTGCAGATCTTGGAAAACGTACATATGATGTCACAGCTGTCACTTTAGCTTACCCGAACTGTGATTACACCATAAACTTGGTTTTAATTAGCATTACAATTTGGAGTATCTAACGACGCGCTTCGACTGCGCCAAGTTTCCACGAACTTTCCGTGCAGCAGTCAGCGACGTCTGAGGGTGTCAAAAATTCCACGCCAGGTGTCTGGTAAATGAGAAACATTTTGGAACACGCCTACACATTTATGCAATTCAATTTGGGGCACAGAATCATCGATCACAGAAATTTTCTCCTCTCAAACTAAAGTCGAATATTAAAAGTACTAACAAATATTCATGTCGCGCGACAAAATCACTAAATTGGCAAATTTATAATTTATTATACATATGTACTTCCGTACAGAGTTGGGCATTATCTAGATGAAAAATGATTTAAATAACGATCGAATAAATGATACTTTATCTTTATTCGTTATTCGAGGCTCGAATAATCGATGTTATCTTTATTCGAAGAGCAACGAATAAATAATGTTATTGGATGAGAATTTATTCGACGAATAAAGATAATTTTTTTATTCGGTGGGAATTTATTCGACGAATGAAGATAATTTTTTTATTCGATGAAAATTTATTCGACGAATAACGACTATCGTAAATAAATTTTCATCGCATAAAAAAATTATCTTCATTCTTCGAATAAATTCCCACCGAATAAAAATATTATCTTTATTCGTCGAATAAATTTTACTCGAAGATTTTATTCGAATAAATGCGTCGAATAAATTTTTCATTCGTAGCATTTATCTTTTCGACGCCTTCGAATAAAGCCACGAATAACTTTCGTCAGGGTCGAGCGTGTTTATTCGAGCCGCCGAGGGTCGAGCCCGGCCGAGCAGCGAGCGCCGAACACAAAGGACTGGCGGCTCGAATAAACACGCTCGACGCTGACGAAAGTTATTCGTGGCTTTATTCGAAGGCTTTGAAAAGATAAATGCTACGGATGAAAAATTTATTCGACGCATTTATTCGAATAAAACCTTCGAATGAAAAACTATCGTTATTCGTCGAATAAATTTTCATCGAATTAAAAAATTATCTTCATTCGTCGAATAAATTCTCATCCAATAAAAAATTATCTTTATTCGTCGAATAAATTCTCATCCAATAAAATTATTTATTCGTTGCTCTTCGAATAAAGATATCTTCGATTATTCGAGCCTCGAATAACGAATAAAAATTATTTATCTTTTGTTCGTTACTTGAGATTTTTATTTAGATAAACTTTTGCCCAACTCTGCTTCCCTATCATCATTATTATTGAATCAGTTTAATCATACAAAAGTAGAGGAACAATTTACACAGAACATTTTCGTTTACTCATAAATCATCCTACATTAATTGTTTTAATATTCCCAGCGTGATAGCTTGTTAGTAGCGCCATTCACAACACAAATTAGGCAACATATACATAAACTCGTTGAAATACTCGAACGCGATATGCAACGAAATCAGCATTTATGATTATTTAGCTAATAATTTCGCAGAACGAAGATCGCGCGTTAATTGCAAAAATAGGACGCTTCGCTGCGGGAAACGGCAGAGTCGTTTGGAGGAGGCTAAGGTTAATAGATGTATCGAAAATCGTATTAGCAGAGGTATATCACTGAGCGATGGCACGTGCACGCATCGTTTTTGAGCCCGGCACATTACACGAAATTTCGCTAATAATCCCAGCAAATGGCCGTATTCGCGCGCCCGGTTCAAGTGTTCGTGGTAATGAATTTAACGTCGTTGTCGAAAAGTAGAGCCATAAAATAAATCTCACCGGCAGCAGGGGCCGTCCGGAGCATTTCATAGACGTTTATTACGTACTCTCATTAAAATCTTTATGAAATAGTGCTGCTTGGCTTTACGAGAAGGAGGTGCGAATTACGACGAACTTTCATCATGGTATAGTAATCGAACACGTGGAAACTAACGCGCTACTATCACATCCTAGCAGCTGCACACTTTCGGCGCGATGCTGGTTACTTTGTCCGAAGATGATTCCCAGCTGGACGAATTATTCTGCTGCTCGTGGAATTCGGTGAAAATATTTTTCGTGGGTAAAATGAGTTTCTATGGCTAGGGTAGATGTCCCAATTACTGCCACTTGATTTATTATATGTAATAAAAACGTAACGTATAAAAAGAAATGTACAAAGAATAGTTATTATTAAATGGAGATTCTGATTTACATTAAAATAAAAAAATATATGTACCTAAATAGGACAAGATGATGTTTTAGGTGACAGTTATAGGTACACTAGGATCGCTCGCGAATTTTAATTAATTATTAATAAATTCTTCATATTTAATTCATAAAAGTATTTTTTTTTTAATGAAAGAGATGTTAAATAATATTATGTTTCAAACTGAAACAATTTTTAGGTTACACAACACGCGAAATGATTAAATGAAGTTCGGTTATAATCTTATCTACCCTAGTGGTGATTAAACTTAAATAGTGTTTGAAATGGATGAAACGTCTTTTGTCACTGATGGTACAGTTGATTTGTGTTTGTTTAACTTGAAGTTGGTGGTTTGTTATTGCAGCAGCATTTGCAATAACTTCTTCAAGCATGAATGTGGCTATCTGTGGTAGATTCGTTGTAGGGCTCTTGATACCCGGTGACCCGGGTACTCGGTTAACCGGGTGATACCCGGGTACCCGGGCGCTACCCGGATCTGCGGGTAATACGGTTACGGGTACTCGATACCCGTATGATACGGGTAACACAGTTCGACAGCCATTTGGACTTGTAACATTTAACAGCCGTTTCTTATATGTTTTGGAGCACTGAAAACGAATCCGCAAACCGTTTGACGCCATCAGCCTCAGTTTTTGAGAAATTCGATTTTGGAAAAAAAAATGAAAATTTTCAACGTTGAACATCTTTTGTGTCGAGACAGTAATAGTTATTCATTACTTTTGCGCAAATGTGCAGTCTTTTTCAAAATCGAATTTCTCAAAAACTGAGGATGACAGCGCAGAAGCAACTTGCAATATTACTAATAATTTATAACTAACAATATTCATGAAACAAAATGGTATAATAAGAGGTTTGTTACGATCCACTGCAATAACCGGTATTTCGTCGATTACCCGTATAACACGAGTATCGGGTAATCGTAACCGTATTACCCGCAAACCCGGGTAGCACCCGGGTAACCGGGTACCCGCGAAAAGTAAGAGCCCTAATTCGTTGCCGTATCTGCTACAAGTTTTTCCCGTTTTTTGGGCAAAATTCGTTTCATCTTTTTTCAGAAGCCTGCCATTGTAACAATTTTTTATTTTCCTTAAGGAATCTACTACCGTGGTAGCCACATTCATACATATAGATTAAGTATCTCTTTTCTTTGTTGTGTTTCTGATAATCCTTAGGGTACTTTCGACCAACGTCAGGACCACCCGATATTTTCAACCCTCTTATTCAGCATTCTATATCTGCAATGTTTTTTTTACCGTCGCACAAAAATTTAGAACAGTAGTTCAAGATACTATAAAACAGCTTGTAAAACTTCAAGTTATAGCGTTCGAAAGAAACAGTAAGTTTTTTCCTTAGACAAATTTTTCAAATTATCCTTTATATCGACGAAAAAAGTATTATAACTAAAAACTAAAATTAAAATTTTAGGTCCAGTCCCAGCGTAAATTATTTAACTCTAAGAAAATTTTGTTCTTTTTGCAATCAGATGACCATGGGCGAATTCCACTAACGTCCAAATCGAATTTTTCGTTTTTATAGTAAAATGAATATCATAAATTATGTGTTCCTGTTTTCGAGTCGTAATTTATATTTAAAAACCTGTATTTTCCGATAATGCCTTTTTCACGGATTTCTCCTTCATATTTCAGGAGATTTTCATAAATTTTGAAACGAGAACCACGCCAACATCATCAAAGAGGTCAAAACGATTCCACAATAATTAATAAATAATAAGAAGGATCGACATAAAAAAAAATCTACAAGTTTAAAGGTGCCTCCTTATATCCCCAAGAGTTTAATGCAATAGTAACAATAGTTTTTTAAAAAATTGTTCATCAATTTCAAGCTACATATGTATAAAATAAAACGCCGTATCATTTTTCTGTTTCAGATTACCCGGTAGATAAATATCATGCACACCAACGGGCGCCAAATTTTGCGCGGTATGATGGTTGATCATGCAGAACTACTATATTTATGGTTAAAAATTAATAAAAAGAAACCTGCAGCTTCTTCAAAGATGCATCAACACATGGTGCCAAATTTCAGAGGAATCGTATCGCTGGATTCTTAAAAAAAAATCCCAAATTTTCCTATGGTTTCAGCTCAAAGAATAGGATGCGACCCATCCTATTATACAAGATGTTATTCTACTGATAGTCAATACTCTAGGGGGTGATTCTACAAGCCAAAATAAAACAAAAATATAGAATGCAATTTTTTAATGTCGCGTTTCGTTTTCGGGAAATTTGACATGGAATTTCAGCGCCCGAGGGGCAGGTGGAGGTAAGGGGAACGCGTCCAGCTGTCCGTAGAACAGATTGGGGGCGGGACGCCACCCCCCCATTTAGAGAACCTGCAGCTACATCCAAAAAAACTTTGCCAAAAAATTAACAATAATTTTTTATTAATATTTCAGAAACTAACAAATATCCAAATCTACAATTTTAGATTTAGGATACACACCCCCTGCGCACCACTCCCCAAAACGCCCATGTTGATCGGCCACTAGGTCCATTCGAAAGAATATCCTTATTTTCAATTATTACTTACTATAAAGTCTGCCCCATTATTCCAAACTGAAATTCATTAAAAACAAAATCTATTGAAAACCGTTGACATCCTTTGCGATTATACTGTGAATTACACCCCCGCATAAGGTACTTCGCAACCCCATCACAATTGATCTCTCTAAAATTATTGCTACTATCAATCGAAGAATAGAATTAATTAAAAAATCAAATAAATATAAACTGCGTTGACCACTTCCTTAAAAAATGTACCTAACCTAAAAGTATAAGCAACAAAGCTACGAGAACAATTGGTTAGGGTAAGTCCGGGAGAGATGGTCATAGTTTCGTTTGGAGCCTCCTACAGCCAACCCATTTGAAATAAAGCAACGAAAATGATGTAGAACAAAACTTCAATCCTTTGTCTACACATCCGTTAATATCAATAAACGAAAAATTATTATTTAATACACAAATTTTACAAATGAAAAAAAGTGTCATTGCCCATCTCTCCCTTAATGTCCGGGAAAGGTGGTCATATGTACCTTTCAGGCTAACAAATTGTGGACCTTACCTGGTTATCACAGATTCTTTCTAGTTTTCATCCACTTACGTTTTTACCCGCTCAAAACTTCTTCGGGCTTTTGCTGTGAGTTGGGTTGGCGTACTTTCATCATCAATTTCAGCAACAAGACCCGTGGTGCTTGGTCGATTCAAGTGTACATTCGGTTTAAAATTAGTAAAGACCATATCAGATGGACTGGGATCATTGCTAGGACCATTCTAGGCTATACAAAAACAACCTTCAAAATATCTGAAATTACATCAAATACAGCTATGGCCATCACTCCCGAACAAAAATTGACCATCTCTCCCTTAAAGCCCCGGTAAGATGGCCATTCCCATTTCACTTGGACTAACAAACGCAACCCTGAATAGGGTGAAAGCACTAGTAGTCGGCCACCCTCTAGTAGTCGACCACTTTTATTATTTAGCTTAAAGAAATAAGTACTGAAATAAAGAATTTATTAAATGACAATTTTATATTATATTTTGAATTTCTAACTTTACAATACGACAAAAAGCGCCCTTCATAGGTAAAAAAAATAAATGCTTTTAAAGTGATTTGTAAACTAATTTTGATTCTACATGCGCCATTGCTGTTTTCTAACCCGAGAAACATGTGTGCTTTGAATAGAAACGACAAATGTAATTCAGTTCTATACATTTTTTACTGGAAAATTATGCTATTTCACTGAAAAAGCATCAACAATTTTATATGCGCTTCAAAAATTAAAAAAAAATGGGATAATTTATTTATTTATGGGAGGTCGGTAACTGGATCATCATTCCCTTTCAATTTTCAATAGTCGACCACAGCGGTCGACTTCTGAAGCTAACTGCATTCACAATGAATGCTAATAGTCGACCACGTTCAAGGGTTGCCAGGCGTACTGAAAAAATGGCGGTGTGCTGGCCTATATGACGTCATACGGTGTAGGAGAAGGGGAATACTTATATTTGATTGGTGACGCCGTGACGTCATGTCAACGCCGAGCCAATCCAAGCTAAGTGACGTCATATATGCCAGTACGTGTACTGGATCGCCTGGTAACCCTGACCACGTTTATATAATTTATTTATAGAATACAAATACATACTTTAAAAACTTAAAATTTGTTACTGCTTCCTATCTTAAAAATGAAAAATTTAATTTACATTGGGAAAAAAATCAATTTCTATTTCTTATTAAAATTTTGATAAAGTTTTTTAAATAACTTATTTTAGTTACGCATTATTCCTGTCATTATTAATTATTTACTGATGTTGCACATTATATTTAAAAATAAATTTTAGTTTGTAATGCGCACATAACCTATTTTGAATTTCATATTAAAAAAGGTGGTCGACTACTAGCTATCGGACCGGTCGACTTTTAGAGTTAAGCGGTCGATTATTAAAGCATTCGGACACTTTATTTTTAACGCTAATTATTTATTTTCCCCGAACTTTTCTACTAACACAAAATATTTAGTGATACATTAAATACACTTGAATTACTTCAATACATTTTATATATTTTATAACATTGATTGTTTATTTTTTTTTCAGTACTTTTCATTCGAGTTTAGCTTAAAGTGGTCAACTACTAGTGCTTTCACCCTACTTTAAGGTTAAAAAAACTGTAAACAATACACTATCCAAAATTCATCATGAGAATGTTACGAGCCGAGGCTGAGGGCAATGAGAATGGCGGCTGCGAGGCCGAGGATTGAATTTGTTTAGAGTTTGTTAGTAGCGGACGAACCGGGGTCTGGTATCCCCGGGAGCCGCTATAAGGAGGTTGGATGTTGTGGACGAACCGGGGTCTGGTATTCCCGGGAGCCACTAGGAAGGTAAGCTTTCACGGACGAACCGGGGTCTGGTATCCCCGGGAGCCGCTAGGAAGGTGGATATCGTGGACGAATCGGGGTCTGGTGTCCCCGGGAGCCACTAAGAGGTAGGATATCGTGGACGAACCGGGGTCTGGTATCCCCGGGAGCCACTAGGAATGTTAGTTTAGCCTCGTAACTTTATAATATGATACACCTTGAGCGGTAAAGGAGTATCTATGTGGGTTGGTCTCGAAGAGGAAATTCAGATGATGATTGATTCAAATAAAAGAACTCTGAATTAGAAATAACTAATTATATTCTATAAGTTCAGTCTTTTACAATTGTTTCAGTGTTTGTTTGTCGCGGTACCTAAGTCCACCTCTCGGTTTTAACGCACTGACAAATGCGGGGGTCTCAAAGAGTTTAATGATTACAACACGTATCAGCAACTCTACGTACTGTATGGTTAAAGTTGAAATAATACTTGAACGAGAATGTTACTCGATCCCGTAAGACTCTTTCGTCTAAACCAGGGCTCTCCAGCGTAGGGGCCCCTCACGCGCCTGCTTCCCCTTCCAATATTTAGCTGTGACGGCGTGTGTCACCGTGTGTCACTAATACACGCTCGCTCGCACGGGCTCAACGACGGAGACGCTGGCCTGTCATGGTCGCCTCTTTAGCGTCGCGCGGTATCCCTGACAACGCGGACGAGAGTGGGAGAACCCCAAGCGCACGCGTGCGGGACCTTGGAGAGCCCTGGTCTAAACGTACTAAACTTGAAATGAGCCCCCGAGTGTGGATTCGTGGCCCTTTTTATACAGTGAAATTCGGCTAGAAAGTAGTGGTGATATGAGTGCCATCGTTGAATATTAGGTTTTCGGGGAAAACTCGGTTGCATCACACCACTGCAGGAAACGGTGACCCTGCCGGGTCACGCGCATTCCGGACACCCGAAAGGGTTAAAAAGTCAAAGATAGATCTGCGTACGTAACAAGAACTAAAAATATTCAGCATAAATAACATAAACAAGGTGACCAAAATATAGACCAAACATTTTGAAGCACCATCTTAAATTTCACAGTGGATTTACAATCCTTTAAAAACGTTCTATTCCAACACTGTGAACTGAGAATGTTGCTTTTCTAGGACACTTTGTACCCACGCGGAGGCTGCGCCGTCAGGCGTTTCCTTCTAAAAAATACTGCCACTGCCCATCTCTCCCGTATGACCATCTCTCCCTGACTTACCATATTAAAAAACTGTAAAAATCCATACAAACCTTCCTAACTTTCTATCAAAAGTGTTTTTCAGCTGAAATAAAAAGAAAAACTTATCTCACACACCGACCGCACATATTCTCCCCTTTAATTCTCTTCCATCTGAAAGCTATAGCTTCCATTTCCATACCCCAAGTTTTCTTTGTGCCCTGACTTCTCGCAGCCGCGCAATAAGTATAGAATATTCCGAAAAGTCGTCAAAAGTTCGGCGGGTCCTCTTCCCTTCGCCGGCAGCACTATAAACCCTTTCAAACTAACCTGCCACGGCGAGAGGATTATGAAACAGACTCGCCGCTGAAATTCCCTCGAAAGACCAACACAGCGGAGCAGAATTTCGAGAATTGAGTGGATCGCGGCGCGATAAGGGATACGAATCCATCGGAAGTAGTATCGGCTGTTCAGCGACGTGGCGGCGGCGCGGGAAAGAGTAGCCGCGTACACAAACAAACCACTTCGGTATATGGGGTTGCAGGTGGTAAACGACGTGTTCCCGGGTCGGCGTATAACCCCTATTCCCGTAATGTCGTTCCCCAGACGAAGTGCCTTCGAACATCAAACGGCGGAATATTTTCTGATGGAAAAGCGCGCCTTTCGGCTGGCCGGGCGAAGGCCGGGGCGAGAGGATCGCGCGTGCACCGCATGAAAGAAGGGCTTCTAATAAAAATACACCGTCGGCCATTCATATTTTCATCAAGTTCCACCGCGGTACACGTCAGCTGGTGTATTTACCGCCCGGTCCTGGACACTGGCCGCACGTTAAAAGCGCGTGTTTACATCCGCGGCTACTGTTAAACAAAATATGTACTACTGGAGCGCGCCGACGTGCAAACTTTTCAGCGATTTTTAGGGCCAGCCGGCGGGATGAGCGCGAAGGAAACTGGTTTTTACGAAGCCACATCAAAACAGATTCGCCCCCTAACATTATCCCCCCGAGGCCCGCTCGTCCTGCGCGGCGACGGCGCACAGTGGTGTAAAGGCGGAAAAAAACCTCAAAAAATCATGTCACAATTTCGTATTGTTTTTTTAGGTATGTTTTTTTTGTCGGTTATGTACTGGTCATTTCCTGTCACTTAGCCTCTAAAACCGATTACAAGTGCGGGAAAACTCGCACTAAAGAAGTATGCCCATAATTTCTACATATCACTAAGTGGACCTGTTTTTTTTTCCGGAGTAGTTTTATTACTCATTTTTACATAGTGTAGGACAAAAAGAGGCAGAATTGAAACTGTTTTCAGAATATAACAATATCTCAAAGAATACCGAGGTGTTTTAGAAATCACCATTTTTTTCAGGTACCTCCGTCTACCTCCGCAACGACACTTGAAAGGTTTGAAAGTACATATTTTGAGGTACAATTCCCATTAAAAATTTTCACCGTCCATCACCGTCTATCACCGTCTGTACCGTATGCAAAATGTTTATATTGAAGAATTAAAACGATCATTTTACGTACTTTGTTTCGACAAATTTGTCTAAACATTGTACAAGTACAAAATCCGTTCAAAAAACGAATATTAAAAGTTAAAAATAAATTAAATAATTAAAAAAAAATTCAAAAAAAAATTTAAAAAACGCATATTTTGATTCTCTACAGCTTTTCTATTGGACAAAAGTCCATTGAGGCAGAATATGAAACAAAAAGTGGTCCGACGCATAGAGGAGAAAGTGGAAAAAACTCATAACTTCAGCATTTCTCAATATTTTTTAATTATTTCTGTTTCATATTCTGCCTCAATGTAATTTTGTCCACTAAAAAAATTGTAGAGAATTAAAATATGTGTTTTTTTTTTAAATTTTTTTTTGAATTTTTGAATTTATTTTTTAACTTACAATAATCGTTTTTTGAACGGATTTTGTACTTGTACAATGTTTAGACAAAGTTGTCGAAACAAAGTACGTAAAATGATCGTTTTAATTCTTCAATAAGCATTTTGCATACGGTACAGACGGTGATAGACGATGATGGACGATAAAATTTTTTAATGGGAATTGTACCTCAAAATATGTACTTTTAAACCTTTCAAGTGTCGTTGCGGAGGTAGACGGAGGTACCTGAAAAAAATTGTGATTTCTAAAACACCTCGGTATTCTTTGAGATATTGCTATATTCTGACAACAGTTTCAATTCTGCCTCTTGTTGTGCTACACTATGTAAAAATGAGTCATAAAACTACTCCGGAAAAAACAGGTCCACTTAGTGATATGTAGAAATTTTGGCCATACTTCTTTAGTGCCAGTTTTTCCGCACTTGTAATCGGTTTTAGAGGCTAAGTGACAGGAAATGACCAATACATAACCGATAAAAAAACATACCTAAAAAAACAATACGAAATTGTGACATGATTCTTTTAGGTTTTTTCCGCCTTTAAACCACTGTGCGGCGGTCCCGCGCGAGCTTTCGGATTCGGGCGGAATTTGGCAAACGGCCGTGTCCCCGTGTGAAACAATTTTCGGAAAGGCACTGCTTTGATATCGGGAATTGTTTAGAAACTGTGCCAGTGTAGAATTTTTATTCAAGGATTTTACTTAGCTTCGATCCTCTGTTTGCTTGTATCATGTTTGGTTCAAATTTGGAAATTCAATTTTATCCCACTTCCAACTATCCAATAGACTCGACACTTTGCAGGCTTGCGTAGTTTGGATGACAATACAAAATTAAGAAAAAAGGCAAAAATAAAAAATGTATAAGAGATCCACAAACACTAAAAACTAGAAAATAAAAAATATATAAAATAAATTTAAGTTAAAGGATTTTAAAATGCACTAAAATCTAAATAATAATTATTTTCTTCTACTATAATTACGCTAGTATTATGTCACTTTAAAGAAAATCGTGGGACTGCATATTTCATAACAGGATACGATTCAATTTTAATGCGGAATCAAGCCTCGAAAGGAGCGATGAAAAGCGATGAAATGTCCTGCCCCACGGTTTTCTTTAAAGTGACATATCACCATCGTAATTGTAGTGGAAGAAAAGAATTATGTTCCAGTTTTTAGTGCATTCTAAAATCGGTGAACTAAAAAAATTGTTTGATCTATTTATTTATTACAAAATGCCGTTTTTTTTTTGTCGAAAGAGCGTTTTTATCTCAATTAGGCTGAATCATAGCCTTTCTGTAATTGGAGTACAAAACAAGATAGAAAATGTAATCAAAAAGGGTAACACTAAATTTAGGGAAGCGATAAGATCGATAGAAAAATTGACAGTGCGTTTAAGGTAAATGTAAATATATTTACAAACATTTAAAAATTACAAATTGGTATAATTATTATCATTAATGGTAAAGTGCAACGGAGATATTGTTTGTTGTGCTGCATTCTATTCCTTTTACTATTTCTTTAAATTCAATATTAGAAATAATGAAAAAAATTTCCTTTTTCACAAATGCAATATGCATTACAAAAAGACCTAATTGAGATAAAAATTTTGTAAAAAGCTCTTCACAAAAAGGCAGATTCTACAATTGTCCTGCGACACGTCTGCCTCTTTTATAGTGAAACGAGTTATGAAAATGAGGTATGTAATTAAGGATTGTGCAAAAGGATTAAGAGAATGATTTATTGTATTTATTGCAGAAAAATACTCCGATGGAAGTTTTCTTGTAAGTTTCTTGGATCGAGTGTGGAATGGTGTTACACTCTCCGAATATTTAATTTATTCCATTGCGATAAGCAATCGCTTGGTAGTATTAATTTTTGGCATAAATATTAGATAAAGTCAAAATTTTATTCAACCGAATAAATCGGTAGGAATATTTGCCTTTATAGGCCGGTTAATGCGCGGTATTATATAGCAGGTATACATCGAAATCATCACCATCAGGGAATTTCACAAATTCCTCATTTTCGATGCGAAACTCTATTCAATTTTTATGCAAATGCGGGTACAGGAAAATGTGAAAGTAGTGTTTGCATATTGTACATTATGAATATTTATTCGAATCTGCTGTGGGTACTGAAAATATTCAAATCCACGTTTTGTGAAACAATCTTCGTAACTACGTGATTGATAAAGGGAGCGTCCTTAAATTACGTAAGGGTAATTTTGGCGAATTCTTACCCCCTTCCTCCCCCAGTATAAGAATTCGTAAGATCTGATATTCCAACCCCCTCCTTACGTAATATTTTTTACACTTAATTTTTTCAGTTATTAAAATTCTTTTAAAGGTTTATATAATTCATTGAACTCGGTTTCGGGAAATTTAACATAAAACTACTTTTGCAGAACATTAATGATAGAATTTGGGTTTATTGAAAATTAGGTTAAAAAATATTACGTAAGACGCTACCTGACTCCCACTCGTTTAAGAAAACATAAGAAATTCGCGACCCCCTCGCCCACCAAAGTAGTTGGTATCCAACTCATTGTAACCAATGGGACACTATATGCCTAAGTTGTCAACAATTGCGCAAAAGTACTTTCCGAATATTAAAACTAAATACTGTGGAAGTGACTAAATGCTAAATATTGAAGTGATGGAATAAATATTTCTCATACTGTAAATCACTTGACTTTCTTCAAAATAGCTTCATTGAACCTCAATAGTAATTTTTATAAAGAGAATTCAGTTTATGTTCCCAGCAATCTTTAGTAAAAGTATTATCTCAGAAGCCATCTTTAAATATGTTCACTTCTGAAGAACTAGTAAGTTATGAAAGAGAGTGTAAATAAAAGAATTCTTAGAAATTGCTAATAATACTCACTAGCCTTGTGTGCTACCAATTAAAACCAAATGGAGTCCTGAATCTAGGCACGATTCACCGGGAATGTCCTTCGAGCGAGTCCCTCTCGCTATCACGGCCCAAATAATACTGATTACTCAACGCTACGCTCGACAAGGGTATTCGTGTTTACCCTGAATTCAGAATACATACACTGAAACTGTGAGCTAGGTAGTTAAGAAAGGTGTAGAAATCGGTCAGTGGTAGAAGTACACAGGAAACCTCTCAGTTTCTCACCACGGTGTAACAAAATATCTAAGAATATCTGAAGAATACTGGAGCATCAAATGGATTTAATCGAGAAAACAAAAACTTTCTGATGTCAGGAAGACTATATTTGAAACCCCACAACCACATCTCAAAAACCAAAGAAGTCAAGCAATTCTCACTCGGCAGAGAATCGGTCATTGCAAGTTGGCACAGAAGTATTTAATATAAAAAAATCAACCTAAGATGTGTATTTTTTATCAAATTAAATAAAATCGGTTAACAGAAAATATTGTATTTTTATTTTTTTTTTTATTATATACTTTTTAGTGTTTGAATTTTGGAACTAAAAATCTTGGAAAATTGAGCTGTTCGTACCTGACGGATCATTTCTAGATAAATTGTGTATTTACGAAAATCGTGATGCTGCTAGACAACGCAGCGACTTTTTGTAGTTTTCGCGAAGAACACGAGAGGCTGATTTCAAGTCCATTGGATTTGTGGTTAAAATTGTGGGGGATGCAATTTGTTCACCCCCTGAGGGTGTGAGTTTTTTTTATAAAATTTTGCATTGTCATCGTAACTACGTACGCCTGCAAAGTTTCAAGTCTATTCGATTTGTGGAACTGACTAATATGGTTACATTCCATGAAACAATAGTCCCTAACAAAAATTATTGCAATTGAACAACAGGAAAGGGTGCTGTCCAGGCCTTACAGTTTAGAATTCATCAATGGTTTGAATTTGAAGAATTTCTCAAAAATGGTAAGTCCTATCGAAATTTTGTTCAAACAATATTAAAAGAGGATTCAATTTTCTACAATTACTGTATATATAATTTTTCCGTGCTTCCAACTATTTTTTATATAATAGCGTTTGAATATAGAGTGGTGCACGCCACGTGCGTATAGACAATACGTCGCCGTACACACGCGTACACACGAAGTGCCGATCTCTCTATATTCAAACGCTATTATCTAAAAAATGGTTGGAAGCACGAAAAACTTATATATACAGTAATTGTAGAAAATTGAATGCTCTTTTAATATTATTTGAACAAAATTTCGATAGGGTTTACCATTTTTGAGAAATTCTTTAAATCCATACTATTGATGAATTCTAAACTTTAAGGCCTGGTCGGCACTCTTTCCTGTTATCCGATTGCAATAAACTCTTTCAGGGATTATTTTTTTATCAAATGACACCGTTCTAGGGAGTGAGTGCAAAGAAATAAAAGAAAAATTTCGACAAATATAAATAAGGGCCACCCTAGTAGAGTGTGTATAAAATATTAGAATAAGCTGGCAGTTGGCATGAATTTTCTTTGAACATTTCTCTATGTATCCACGAATCGGAAAATGTACTTTTGTCACGCCAATACGAGATAATAAACAAAATGTGAAAACGTGCAAAATGTGAGATCTGAAAAAAGTGTTCCTAATTTCGTCTCTGGGATGACGTATAATAATGCAACATTTACCACCAGATGACACTGAAAATGCAACCATTGTAGTGATCCTCTAGGCAGTGATCGGACAAACCGCAGCCATTTTGGGGCAAAAGCGGAAATAACATAACCTAAACATTCATTAAATCGTCTGCTTTCCAAGCTGCTTGTTTATCTATCTCTTTCTATTCGTATTTCTGTCTCTTTCTTTCTTACAGTTTCTTTCTCTGTCTACTTCCGCTTTAGACACAAATCGCAGCAACCAATCAGCGACGATATGCGTTTGTCCGATCACTGCCTAGAGGATCACTAAACCATTGTAGAGCCCCTATAATTAGAGTCTGGCCACGTGTCGATGTCCGCATTATTTTGGCCAAATCCTACGACAGAAAAAAAGATATACGATTTCATTCTTAACCACTCTTAACAACTCTTACGTTTATGGCGGTATTTCTATTATAACTCCTCAAAAAGAGGTTATGTTATGAAAGTGTTTATGAATACATATCAGGGATTGTAACCGTAACCCTAGGCCGGTTCGGTTCTCAGTACCGTAGACTAATTTACATAACCGGGTAACCCGAGGCATCTAGGCACAGAGTTACCCGGTTAACCCGCTCTCGGAGCGGGTTACCCTAATCCGGTAGAGGGCGTAGTGTTTCCCTATTTTTGTGAAATCGACCTGTACTTATGAATTTTTATTTTAAAAACTATCTATCGCATTAGGTTCATCCTTTTTTTATTTTAATGCAAAAGATTTTGTCTATTTGAATAATATTTTTTTGAAATTGTAAAATTATTTATGTAACGTCAAATTATAAACAAATTTTTATTTTGCAAATTTCTCCTCGAGGGTGACATGTTTCTAAAGTTGAAAAATGTACTTAATATATTCCATGACCGTATAGTATAAACATTGTGTTATCATTTTAACACTTGCATACTATTTTCTTACAAATCAGTAAATTTCGTATATAATAGTTGTGTTACAAAATATTATTTTTATTATAAATAAATAAATTACCTTTCGAACTTCTACAGGATTGTTACATTTATTATAGGCCATTCATCCACCACGGTGATGCAATTTGACCACGAAACGATTTGCATGTAATGTCGTGGGTATAATTCAAGAAAATTCATCACATTTTTCCTCGAGAGATTACAAATTAGATCGAGAAACAAAACCCTGCAAGTGATTGACGTCATTGCATGTAACCCGGTTCTTGTTAAAATTGCAGTTGCATCGCAGCGGTGGACGAGCGCGGAGCGACCATAGTCGGATTTTGGACGTAGAATGTCGTATGTCACTTGTAACCCGCTCCGAGCGGGTTAACCGGCTCTCTGTACTCTTTGGGAGCCGTTCCTTCGGGGTTACTACGGGTTACAGTAACCTTCGCTCGGTTAACCGGGTTCGGGTTAGGGTTAGGCGGCGGTTACAATCCCTGATACATATATACATTCCTTTTCTACTACCCAAATGCACACATTCAGATAAATAGATATTACAAACATTTAGAATAGTGTGACAAAAAACATTTTTTAACTTTCAAACATATATTTTTTAAAAAATGTGTTACAATTAAGATTAGTATAATTGACAAATTTAAAAATCAGCGGGAATAGACGAAAAATGGCGAACCAATCAAAAGTGACCGTTTCCTAGCCAGACTCTTAATGGGCGAATTCCACTTACGCCCAAATCGCCCGTGAGTTTCATTAGGGTTGGTTTCCTTATACGCGACTGGACGCATCGTCAAGAATTTCAAAGCCGAATTTCTCGAAAATGAAGCGCAATATCAAAAAATGTTATTCCTTTTCCTCGAGTTACTTACTTCTTACAAGTCGAAAAGAAAGAGTAACTTTTTTTCATATCGCGCTTCATTTTCGAGAAAATCGGCTTTGAAATTCTTGACGATGCGTCCAGTCGCGTACAGGAGAACCTACCTTAATGAAAATCACGGGCGATTTGGGCGTAAGTGGAATTCGCCCATTGTAGTGTCTGTAAACCATTGGAATCTTTGGGGCCTTTACCCTAAACAAACTATCAGAGGAGTGAAGCTAAATAAAATCGATTAAAAAGGCGATTCCTATGAAGCATATCGCGAATGTCAATTCCGTTTGAATTTTTGCCACGCGTTACATAACCTACGTGCATGCATGCATTAAATTCTTACGGGGCACGAAGAGCTACTGAAATGAAAGGATTATCGACAAAGCATATTTCACAGGAATTTGAGTATCACCACTCTTGGAAGATTACAGCGCTATTGGACTGTGATATTTTTTGCTGCCGAGTGGATCGAGTGCGAGGAATGTAATGTTCCTAGGTACTTCTCCCAGCTTTGCTTTCCATGGAATAAATGGCGTAGTCCGTTCTCCCTCTCCAGACCGTCCACCGATCTCTATCGATTTGGTACACTTAAGGCTACCGCCATACGTCGATGTAAACTATTCCTTACTATGATATTTTCCTTTTCCTCTCTTCCACGTATATCGCGGGCACACGCGTGCACCGCAACTCGCACAGCGAGGCGTTTGCACATGTACAGGCGAAGAAGGATGTATAAGAGGCTCGCCACGGGCGGCGAATTTACTGGAGTAATGAAACTATCAGGTGGTCTGAGTTATATTGGAGCTTTGCCGCAAGCCCGCTCGCCAATAGCCTGTGGCCACTATTTGTCTGCTTGCCGACTGCACCGATTAAGATACTTACGCGATTAAATCGTACTCCGCGCGTGTTTGTACAACAGCACGAAAATATTTGGTGACGCTTAACCGTTTATCTCAGTCTCGGGATGGAGAGAATATGGAAACGTCATTCGTGTTTGTTCAATTGGGATATGTGTTTGTATGCTTGTAGTTTAGTTAACATTGTAGGAACTACTAGGGGTTAGAAATTTCAGATAATAAAAAGGTCACCACTGATTAGCTATTAGAATATACTTATGTAGAATAATATAAATCTTGATAAGACGAAGAAATAATTTATTTATTTATTTAGCACATAATGGCAACATTACTTTCAAAGAATATTTTATTTTTCAGATCTATCAATGTTTAAAGGAGATATCATGCTGACCATTTTTCTGCAATGGTCTAAAGAACCTCAAAAACCATAAATAATGTAATACAAAAATTATTGTAAATAATTTTTTTCGTGCACTTTATGGACTAATAAATCATGTGTAATAAGTATTTTGTTTTATTTTTGTTAATAAAACTCCTAAAAATATTCCTAAAGTCATTCATTTTTGCCGCGGCTAAACGTGTGCAACTCGTGTGGCTTCGAAGTTAAGTCGAAGTCGAAGTAATGATATACAACTAGTGAACCTAAGATATCGACTTAAATTTCTTTCTACATTAAATAGGATGAGGAAGGGAAGACTAACCATTTAGTGCGAAAGAAATTTTCCTGCGAGCGGGGCTCCTAGGGAGACAAAGGGGTCCACCAATAAAAAGAGTTCGAGATGAATTTAAACTTTCAAAATTGGAAAAAAAAGTTTATTTGTTTCAGCCTTTCGGACTTTTTTCGAAAACCGTTCGTCACACGAGAAAAAGTAATAGAACGTAAAAGATGCTCCTTATCTGCATCTACAACTTTTGTTTGACATATTTTTTTATGTAATCAATAACTTGGAGTGTAATAATATAAAATCGACTTTGTGAGCTGTTAAATAATTATTTAAATAGGGCCCGGGGCTCAAACTTTACACAGATTTTGTTATTTATTTGGAAATATTCTGGGGGTGCCGCGAAGAAAATCTTGAAAAAAATTTTCACCAAGTGTAAATAAGAGCCACCCTAATGTAAATAGACAGCAGATTAAAGTTTTCTTTTATGTCATTCTCGTTGCTTTATTTCAAGCAGGTTGGCTGTAGAAGACCACCCACGAAAATATGGCCATCTCCCGCGGAATTACCCTACGTAGGGACCTAAGTGAAGTCGTTCTTTGCCCCAGGATAAAAGATTAAACATCGATAACTACTATCCTCTCTTGTAGAGTAGCAGATGTGTATACCGAAGAACTCATATGAACGCCAATATCGAGTGGCTGGTGCAGTATTAACGGGTCGAATGATTCCGCAATGGAGGTTCCGTGGGTGGGGCGATTCGAATGAGAAAGCAATCGAACTGGCGTCCACGGACGTCGTGATGGCTTGCTATATCGGAGAAAGTAGGCCGTAAATTTGGCGATCTTATTCAGGATGACGGTGGAGCATCGATTGCAAGCCGCAGACTGCCACTAGGATGCTCTTTCCTTCACGAGACGCTACTTCCTTGAGACCTTCCTAACGTGACGCTCCAGCGGTCCTCGACGCGAGGAGGAATAAGAAAACGCTGAACCGATCGCCTCGCCACTGGCCCCAGTGTATCCATCGCTTTATGCTTCAGATTTTATTCCGTCGCTTTTACGACACTGCCCTTGCGGCGTATTATTGGTGCGCGCTCCTTTATTTTTATTTCTATAGAAAAAAAAAGGTGACAAGAACTGGACACGATCAGTGGCTGGGATGAATGACTGTCTAGGACCGGAATGGCAAATAGGATTTGACCAACGTATCGAAATGAAAGAAAATTTATATCATTTTTTCCAGGTGCTAGTAGATATCAGGCATTGAGAGCAAAGACGGACTAACCCACATTGAGAAAAAATTAATTTTTCCTATTCTATGTATATGATTAGGTGAGCGGGTTTTTAAACTCTCAACGATTTTGACCACCATGGATTTTTCAGATTTTCGAGCTGGTTAATTATTTATCGCAGTGTATAACTCAAACGTACACTGAATATTTAATTTTTGTTAACATTTTTGTTCATTTCTTAATCAAAATTTTAAACTTGACATTTCAGACATTTTTCTAATGCTTACTTAAGAACATTATAATGCATAATTTTCCTACTACGCTGTCAAATAACCAATTTCATAGATTTTGGAAAATCATCAGCAGACGAATAGTGTTGGAATAGAATGACGCTATATTTTTATATTGCGGCTTGATGCCACCTCGCTATTTATTGCAGCTGTTTCGCGAAATGTAAATCTTGGAAATAACGAGTATTGATTTTTCGCGGCCATAAAGCCTCAATGTGTCAAAACACGATCATTGATTCAAGCACGATTTCAAACTAGGGCGCGGGTAAACAAATTGCGGGACTGTTATCTTTACGAATTTCTCATGGTAAGCGTCTACCCTCGATTTATGAAAGCGGCATAACATTCTACAGTCAGCATCGTTCTATTTGCATTCGACGAACACATTTTTCACTGACGCAGATTTTCAGTTGGCTTGATTCGATGTAAAAAGCACATAGGCGATATTTGATTTTAAAGAAAACTTGAAGAAAAAAATTATATTTATTATTCAAAGATGTCTCTATCATTATTGAAAAATTTTAATCGAAAAAGTATTTTTGTCGTTTAGAAATAAATTCCCAAAGTTGCGATATTTCTTGAACTGGCCAAGGTGGTCTAACCCCTAAAAAAAAATTGTAAAATATTTTCACTTTTAACAAAGACTCTGGTTAAATAAACCAAACGAACTTTTGCAGCGACCTAATAAAAATTCACAAAATACTAAAATAAATAAATGCGTAATAAGTATGCGTAAAAAATTCTGAAATTTTGTGGATATTTAGGGGATGAAAAACATTTGCCATTTGATGGATCTAATTAAAAGAAGTAACTTTTGTCTTGAAACTTTTTTTCTATCTCTTACAGATTGCGAGTTACAAAATAAAATCCAAAAATAGCCGAATCTTCAGGGGTTGATTTCACCCCAATTAGAGTGAATTTGGGCAGCAAACAAAAATTGCGTTGTAATCAGGAGGAAATCCCCTACGTATCCACAAAGTTTCAGAATTTTTTGAATTTCCGGGTTCCTAAATCATCCCTTGTAAGTCCTTATTAAATGTAACATTTCACTTGACATTAAACAGGGCTGTTCACAACTGCAGCATAAAGCCATTCTCGTCCCAAGGTGCTCATCTTCTGAAGTCGCTGGCTAAAATAGTATAAAGGCGTTTCAAGATCGTAAGAGTTTGTAGATAGGTAAGTAAATGGATAGAGGTTAGATACGATGCCGTGCACAACATTGAACGCCACATATGGGCGGTTGTATGGATCGTTCGTACAAAAAGCACTTCGAGGTGGCCCATGTCAGGTTGTATCACATAAGGCGCTGATAAGACAAGCTGCTTATCGCCTCTTCCCTTCGCTACTTCCCGTGTACTTACTTCATTTGCGCTCTATGTGTATTGAAATGAAAGTAGAACTGTGCGCACCAACACTAATTTGAAATTTTGGCATCACTGAAAAAATGTGAGACGCTAGGGTAAATGTCCCAGTTACTATCAGTGTCCCTATTACTGCCACATTATTTATTTTACTTATTAAAAATGCAACGTATAAAGAATAGTGTATTATAATAATAATTTAATGTCCCAATTTATTGATAAATTTTTTTTACACCATTCTTTATACGTTGCGTGTTTATTAAGTAAAATAAATGAAGTGGCATTAATAGGGACGCTGGCAGTAATTGGGACATTTACCCTATTTGGAATGTTTGTGTAATTTAAGTTAGGGTATATAGTTACAGGGAACTATAATAAAGTGATAAGTAACTATTAAACTTAATTTTCCTAAGGTAATGTTTCTATTTTATTCTACATAGTTTTCGTCCAACTATCCACTCTTCTTCTTAACAGATTTGTTATACAGTTTCGGCGGTCTGCTTATTAACTTTTGCAATTTTACCCGTTGTTTTTTTCCTCAGACATGTTACAGTGGGTTCCTTAAGGGGGCATCCTGATTTAGGACGCTGAAAATTTTGATTTTTTCTCATTTTGATTTTCACTCATCTTAACTTTTTCACGCATTTATATAAAAAACTGTAGCAGTACTATAATTCAGGTACGTCTCCAATGAAGCCTGATTACAGATGTCCTACCTGCGTATGTATTTTATAAATTCTTTTAACGAAATTAATGTTATTACAGGAGCATCTCTAATTAGAGGATCATTCATAAAAATCCAGACGTCGCGCATCACGTATGAACGGAACTAAATGTATGACTTTAATTGAGATAAAGGCGCAATTGAGTACGATATTTTATACATTTTATTCCGTCATTTTTTTAATTTCTAGCATCATTAAAAACTTCACAGATTGTGAGCCGACACGATATCTCTCCAGTGAAGACAGTAAATTGATATTCGGACTGATCCATGAGCGATATTGCGATATCTCTGTCATGCGTGGACCGATTTTATTGAATTTGGTCTTATTCGAAAGCTTATATGCGGTTTACATGAGAAAAATGCCTTTAAATTTAGAAAATATTGCAGGCGTGATGAGATATTAATGAAATAAGTTTCGGGTTAGGTTGGATTAGCCGGGCGACGAGTAAATGACAGCGGTAGCGACAGTTCGACATAGGGTAGAAGCCCCAATCACTGACACATTAAGGACTGACTCTAATATTATTGCATAGTATCTGTATTTATTGACTAAAAGTATAAGTTTTTTATTTTTTTATTATGGTTTAATATGTTTACTTCATGAAAAACATTTTGTGGGTCTTAGAATTTCTATTTTTATATATAAATTCAATAATCTAAAAAACATATTTCTAGATCTATTACTGACACCTCTAAAACGTGTGTGACTGAATTACTGACACCCCAATTACTGCCAGCTAACCTAATACTGTTTATTACTCATTTTACGGTTATGTCGTCTCATGTACATGAGCAACTACTGCTATGACAGTAATACCAAAATGCTTGAAACGCTTGTACCAATCACTATCACCCATATATTAATTAAAAAGGCTTAATTAATCGTTATATTACGATCGTTGTGACTTTCTATGATACTTCTATTGTACTAAAAAATTATTGTTTATTATGTAAATAATTTAAATATAGTAATTATAGCCCTTTCTTTAGTGCCCTGTTTTCTCTTTCACTAGTAAGGAAGTCGCCATTTCCACTGTTGTCATCAAATTAAAATTTTGTATCGTCTTATAGAAATTAATGAAAAAGAAATATTAAGTGGTGCATTTTCTAGCGTATAGATTATAGGTTGAATTACATAATTCTTTTTGTGTATGACTTTACAACGTTTATTTATTCGTTATTTTCAGTAAAATAGCTTAAGGTGACAGTAATTGGGTAGGTGTCAGTAATTGGGGGTTCTACCCTATGTGTACTTGGCGTCGAGACGCTACCGCGTCTCTAGATAACAAACAGTAGTAATATAATAATTATGTTACATGTGTTTAAGCACAATTCATGATAGAAGATACCTCCTATATGTTATAATTAACCCGGGAGTAGGCGCGCCAAATAACTTACGTTAGTAGGCGCGCGTCGGTCATTTCGACCGATGATAATGTAATGAGAAATAACTTAATAAAATGACTAAAATAATATAAATAATGCATAACATTGTATTTTACTTATTTCAGAATCGTTATACATAAATAATTTTCATTTTTATGATAAAATAAATATTAATCTGTTAACGAAATAAATAATAATAAATGAAAGAAAATACAGTATAAAATATAAAATAAAATATAAAGTAAACAAATATAATTAACTGTCAATGAAATAAATAACTAATTATTCCTCGCTTGATAAACTAGAGTCGCTCGCATCATTAGACATGTCTCAAGACAAATCTCATCGTGTAGGGCCCGCTTAACGTTAGCAGGCGCGCTATGGTCGAAAAGACCGACGCGTACCAATGTATGTTTTAAAACCTACACGAGTGCACTAGGTAAGTGTCGCTCCGCAACATAAACAAGTCGAGACCTCCTTCAAATGAGAATAGCTTCACGAAAAAAGTAAACAGTCGAACGCTATGGATCATGTTTCAAAACATACGAAATCATCGGTCGAAAATACCAACATGCGCCTACTCCCGGGTTAGTAATAAGAGTCAGAACGAGGGATAAGTGGAATTAAAAGAAACGCAGATGAAATAATATACAATATTAATCAGCATCCAAACAATATTGCCTTACTGAAAGAATTGTATAATACGAAAGTTACAATAAAGGAATGAAAAAAAATTAAAACAGAAAGATCTGTCCCTAAGTGAAAAGAAGTCGAAAGCTGAAGCATAGAAAAAGAAAAACGAACAATTACAAAATAAGGGTTGTAAGATATTTTTACAACTAATAATTTGAAAGAACCTACTCAACTTCACTATTTTATTTTCTTTGACATGTCAAGTAAGTTTTATGTACATATACGTTCTCTGCACCTTTAATAATCTAGACAACAATTAAAGGTACACGCTTAACCCTCTACCCCTATCTCTAAAATCAGGCATTTATTCAGATACGCCGCGTGTAACACTCGGTTTGTGGATGCAACAAACTTTCCGAGACGTTTAGTTATCTATCGAAGTAATTCGGGTGTAAGAGACTTTAAGAATCTTCAGTTCGGTTACTCTGAGACACCGTTGTGTGAAACCTTCTTTTTCCCTTGCCCCGTACAAAGGAAAATCCGCTCAAATTGTCAAAGAGACATTCGTCAGCGGTCTGTTCCGTGTTCATCAGCGTTCCTTATCTGGTAGGGGAAGGAAATTTTCGAGAAGGTAAGGAGACAAAGTGTTTTAAGCGTCTCGTTCCGAGGGGTAACGCTCCGTCAACTACGATGGTTTTACTGCGACGAAATTCTTCCAAGGACCCTCTACGCGAACCGCAAAGTGGAGATTGTTCATCCCTTCCCCTTCTCGCCCTCTTTTTATCCCACCTTGCCAATCCGAAACTGAACTTTTCTTGTCCTTCTTTCGCGCTGTAATATATATGAAACAATGCGCAGACACTTCCTTACTTCTAGAAGGCGAAAGATCCTCTCGGCGAATGATTCGTAAGAGATGGCGACGAGAACGTCATGGACCATTTTCCTTGTAAAAAAACCGACTTGGAGTACTGCAATTTTTAGTTATAATATTTTAGATACATGAGTGCATTTAAATAAGTATTTCAGACCAAAATCGTTCACTAATCCGAATTTTGAAAGTTACCCACTGTTTTGGCGATTTTTTGGCTCCCACTTTTCCCTATAATAGTCGAAATTCTTTAATTCATGCAATTCCACATTTAATAAATCTATCGATTTGATCCACTCCCTTTCGTTTATGATAGACACATGGGAAGAACGTTAACAATATGTTTCATTGGAACTTGTTTCACTTATTGTATATTTTTATATAATTTTTAAACGTCCCCTTTCAGAAATTCACTGAAGTACTCCAAGTGGGATGTTTTAAACTACGTTATTATTAATCAATCACCGAACGCTACACGATAATTGTGGGCAGACCCGCCCCTTGGAGTTCTTTTTACTGGCAGCCTCGACCCCGAAAGGTTTAATACGGTTACCACCCAATGCGAATTTGCGAGTCGCATTTTACGCCCTGTTCTTCCATTCCTTCCTCAGAATTCATTTCAGTTATGGAGCAATTTCACGAATCGTTGGCAATTTACGGAAACTTTCCGTCGCCCCCACCGGACAGAAAGAAAGATCTGAAGAAGGCCTGATAAAAACCAGAGCGAAAACAGTCGCAACTGCTACTTCTGGAGAATTGCTAGGTGGCGCCACTTTCGCATGCGAAAACGCTAGTATATGTAGTACCCAGAGATGGGCATTATTTAAATAAAAAATTATATAAATAACTTTTTAAATAAAAGAGACTTTATCTGTATGTGTCATAAATAAAAATCACCCAGAATTATTTATTATTTGAAGCGCCATAAATAAAATTTTCAATCGATGAGAATTTATCGGAAGGTCCATAAATAAAATTTTCAATCGACGGAAATTCATCGGAAGCGCATAAATAAAATTTTAAATCGACGGGAATCCATCCGTAGCTTCGGCCAATTTTCTCACTTTCATTTATATTTGTAGCGGAGAAGCTTAAATAACTCTGGGCGTCGCTTGGAGGCCCTTGGGCCTCAAGCGCCTTTGCTCGAAGGCGCCGGGTCCTCGAGGCGAGTGACATTGTATCGTTCACCCGTCTAATCTGCAGCGCGGAGTTGCTCGGCGACGTGTCATCGATTATACAGAAACGGAATTTCTTTATTTTTCATCGTATCAATATGAAAGTGGCACCAATGGATTCCTTGCATTCTCCCGATTAAATTGATAAAAAAATATTTAAATCGGGCCAGTTTTAACGAAACGGGCTTTCAATCCTGCAAATTAATTTTATGCGTAATATCGTTAATTGAGGCAGTGAGAGCAAACAACGGACTAACCCACATTCTTCTCGAAATTGAGTTAGTAGCAATAACGTATTCCAATATTTCCAATAGGCTCTACTAATCATATAAAATAGGCAAAAGATTTTTTTGTATGTGGGTTGGTCCGTTGTCGCTCTTACTGCCTCAATTAACGATATTACGCATAAAATTAATTTGCAGGATTGAAAGCCCGTTTCGTTAAAACTGGCCCGATTTAAATATTTTTTTATCAATTTAATCGGGAGAATGCAAGGAATCCATTGGTGCCACTTTCACATGGATACGATGAAAAATAAAGAAATTCCGTTTCTGTATAATCGATGACACGTCGCCGAGCAACTCCGCGCTGCAGATTAGACGGGTGAACGATACAATGTCACTCGCCTCGAGGACCCGGCGCCTTCGAGCAAAGGCGCTTGAGGCCCGAGGGCCTCCAAGCCACGCCCAGAATTATTTAAGCTTCTCCGCTACAAATATAAATGAAAGTGAGAAAATTGGCCGGAGCTACGGATGGATTCCCGTCGATTTAAAATTTTATTTATGCGCTTCCGATGAATTTCCGTCGATTGAAAATTTTATTTATGGACCTTCCGATAAATTCTCATCGATTGAAATTTTCATTTATGGCGCTTCAAATAATAAATAATTCTGGGAATTTTTCTTTGCTGAGTTTCAAATAAATTTTCTGCCTTTTATTCAAACACAATTTTTTATTTAAAATAATTTTCTGCCCATCTCTGGTAGTACCTACCCATTCAGTTGCGTCTACTGTCTTTTGTATTTCCCATCAAGAAATATAAGAACTATTCCATCCACTTTAAATACAATTCTTTACTCACAAGGGAAGATTCCCAACCCGGAAATTCAAAAAATTATGAAACTTTGGGGATATTTAGAGGCAGGGACGGTTTTGTGAATAGGCTAAGTAGGCTGCAGCCTGGGGCGGAAATTTTTGGGTTAGGTTTGGGTTAGGTTAGGGAAAATTGTGGCAGCAGCAACTTTTCGGAAGCGGAAAATTTTGAGGGACTTTAAATTTTGGAAAGCGACAAAATTTCGACAAAAAAATTGGAAAAGCTTTAAACACAGAAACTTGTGACAACTTTAAAAACAATTCACTTTTCTTCGTGTACTGAATTAGCAATATCTCATATGTGAGTTGCCATATTGAATTAATTTTAAGATTGTCTCGACTCTTTTGAATTAAAATATTTGATGATATTTCGCGGAAAGGGCGGCAGACGCTTGTTAGCTTAGGGGCGCCAAATCTCCAAATCCTGTGTGGAGAATGTATAAGTATGTATTACGCAATTTTTTTTACTGCACGAATTTACTCTGAGGGGGTGAAATTGACCCCTGAAAATCCGGATATTTCGCGATTTTGGGTTATAATAGTTTTCAGAAAATTTTCAGACCAAAGTTACATCTTTTAATTTATTTATTATAACACAAAATCGGGAAATGGGCGGATTGTCAGTGGGCAATTTCACCCCCTTAGAGTGAATTTGGGTAGCAAAAAAATTGCGTAATACATATTAGGGTGCCTGTTATTTTCCGACTTTCCATTTTGAAAGGACCCGCTCCCTAGTTTTGTTCTTTTTGATAAAAAATTGCGCTACACCACATTTCAGCTATTTCGGATAATATCACCCCGTGGCGATAACACGTGGAAATTAACAAAAAATTACCTTTTCAAATTATTATTGAAGGATTTATCTTATTTCAAATTTTCCAAGGAATAGCGGGGGTTGCTATTGGATTCCTTAACTTTCGTTGTTTGCAAGATTTCTTAGTAATTTTTTAAAGTTAAAATTCAAATCGCCACGCTTTAATGTTATTCGAATAAACAGAATTTCTACACATCATTATATTAGATCAAATGAAACAAAATTAGGGGGTATCCCACGGAAATTTGAATTTTGTTTCTACTAAATAAATAAGTGGCACCCTAATACATATCCATATATCCTCTACATATCCGCAGAATTTCATAATTTTTTGAATTTCCGAGTTGGGGATCTTCCCTTGTCAGTGCACTTATAATATTACTGTAATTTTAATGTCACCGTTTGGTTTTATAATAACATATTTTTGGTGAAAATGTTGCCAACATTTGATGTTACTCACATGCCATATATATATATATATATATATATATATATATATAAAATCACACTTCTTATTAACTATTACAGTAATATCAACTGATTAAACAGAGCATCGAGTAAGATATACCAGAGCCGCCCTTAGAGTTTCCGGGGCCCGGGGCAAGGGTCGATATTATTGAAGAAAAATTCTAATTGAAAACAGATAACCTTACGTCTCTACTGCATCCGTCACTTAGGCTTGCCGAAAATCTATTCTAGAAAAATTGATAACTTGACAATTCTACTTAATTCATTTAATTTTTACAAAATGCAGTCCCTAAGGGCGGCTGTGAGATATACCGTCAGATGTTTCCCCTATTTATTGTCAGAACTGAAAAAATTCAAATTCCTTCTCGAAACATTTCTATGGCTTACTGGCACAAATACTGTCTGCCCACTTTTAGCGTTTCCGGGAAAAACAATTTTAAAAATACAAGGGTACTTTGTAATTAACCCTCTAGGGGCGCGGATGTTTTAAACTTAACGTAGAATTTTTTTGAGCGTTAAAATAGTCTATTTTATACTTCGGATTTGGAAGCTACTCGTTAAATTTTTTTTTAATTTTCTTTTTATTAATTTGTTTATAACAAAAAAAAGTTTAATTTCGGGTTCTGATGGTACAACAGTTTCTTCTCTGCCTACTAAAGGTCACCTATCAAACCTCGATCTTATTGATGGAACGTAAATAAAAATGTGTTAATCTGAATGGGACTCTGGAGTCCCACTCGTCCCTAGCGGGTTAAAGATACACGCAATTCCACCATTTTCAGAAAAAGTGGACATACAATATTTGTGCAGTAAGCCATTGATTTCCTTTTCTCAGACATCTAACAGAATTTTACTATAATCCACTATTGCTCCAGCTACATAATGTCGCTCCCAGAAAGGCTAATCACAAATTCACTCAGCGTTTGTTTGCCAGAGAAACTTTTTGCGCGAACCCATCCCGGCAAGAAATTTTTCAGAGCTGCCAGCACTTCTATTTGCTCGCATTGTGTTTCAGCGCGCCGCCACATTCGCAAGGGTGTGCACATACTCGGGGCCGTTTTGTCGGAAGTCCCGCGACTTCGCGACTTCGCCGCAGATAAGTTTGATTGTCGGTAGTCGCAATTTGCGTGCTACGTCACGGGCAAAGGGACCGGCGTGAGAATGGATCCCGATGCGAGCAACTTCGCGGGGCAAACTTTTTATTCCGCTAAGAAAATCGACTTTCCTCGTTCTTCCGAGACCCGTCGCGTTTCTATGGCTGTTTGCCTCCTTTTACCATCCCGAACATCGTAAAACAATGTTCGAGCTGCAATCGCACAAATAAGTTCGCCAATTTCACGGTGATTCGTGGAATTTCTCTGTTTTTTTTTTTTCAATAAATACGTGACGATCTTAGGTAAGAGACGAAGAATTTGTGAATATACGGTGCTGATTAAATAGGATAGAGTGGAAAATGGAAAACGGCTATTTCTAAAGTTGGAGGCGGAGGTTTGTGTCGCGTCGGAGTTTCATTTGGTGTTTCAACAAAGCGCTCCCTGCGTCGACGCAAGCTCGATATTTTTATATTTTTATTGCATACATGAAATTTAATATATTTTATGTAATTATGCGTAAAAGAGCTCGCAAGTCTAATTTTGCTGAATTTCAGATATGTTTTAGAGGGGAGGATTCTGAGTAATATGCAGTTTGTCTGAAGCGTGGGAAGATCGTGGTTCAAGATTTGTGACAAGAAGAAGACGGTAGGGTAGATGCACCATTTGTGGCCACATTAACGTACTGTACCAGTTTCGGCCACTTCTTAAAAAATATAATATTTTTGCGTGTAAGCAATAAATGTAACCTTATATTTCTGGCGGTATAGTAAACAAAATATTTATGATGTGAAATTCCCCACATAATAATGATCTGCAAGCAATTTAAAAATAAGATAATTATGCACATGGCCAAAAAACTTTTTCAAACAGCGTATTAGTCAAAAACATTTTTTTGCGGACGAGGCACGAACTTTTTTGGATTAAATTGTCATTATTTCTGATCTGTGAAAAATTAGCAAGGACAGAAATATGAGGGCACATTTAAATCGCAATTTTTAGTTGCGTTTATTTTTTAAAAGTGTAACGCCTTTTTAAAAACTAATCTGCATCTTTGTATTACCGTCAGTATTTTAAAATCTGTAAGAAAAGTTAGAATAAAAATTACTCCATCAAATGTATAAGTCATTACGCTTTATAGGAATTTCGATATCGTTAATAGAGCTCTACTAATATTGTACCCACTTAGCTCGATGTCATCAGACATAATTTAGCAAATGGAAACGACATTTGCACATAGCAGGTATTTCTATCGATGAGACTAATGAAAAAAGTAGTTCTAATTAACACGTTCCAGTAGAAACTATAAATATTAATTATACACACGGAAATAATTTCGCACGCGAATATTAAATACTGAACCTATCACCTCTCGCACCCTACTTAACCTAAAAAATTCAGCTATTGGACCTCCATATATTATTTCGCCTCCTACTTTCACCAAACAGGTTAGCGCTGAATTTGGAAGTATGCAAGGTTCGTCATGCGAAACGCACGAATAATCAACCGTAATGCTTATAAGCATTGCGACATTTTTGGTCACATAAAATCGATGCAGCTGACAAACGTGAAACCGCCTTCATTTCTACAGACGGAACGATTGCAACGCTTTTGTGATCTGAAAGCTGAACATTCTGAATACACAAGGATCAGAGATGACATAGTAATAAATTGCAACATAATTTTCAGCGGAATACTAAAAATCTAAAATTTTGAAATATTATAAAAAAATGCGGTAGTGTCAGTAATTCTGATCCAGATAAGTGTGTACAGACTTTCGCGACCTGCTGTACTCGTAAATGTGTGCGCTGAAATAATACGAAATAATTATTAACGCCGCAGAAAATATATAAATGATCACAGAAAATATTTATTTCGTTGATTTACACTAAATCATTCTCGAATGCATTTATCACTTCAAAATGTAATTTGGGGTACAAAACAGAACAAGTAGGTATATTCCACGAACGTAATACACGAGGCACAAAATTTTTAGTAATTTTCAAAGTGTTAACGAGGTGATAATAGGTGTATGCTACTTCCATTGCATCACACTCTGACCCAACCTAGTATTTAGTAATATTACAGTTTCCCATCTACAGTCGATGAAGTGACGTAAGAGGATAGGCCGAAAGGTAGAAGCGGTCGAATACCTCTAGAATGGGACAATACAGAAGTGTGCGTGCAATGTGGTCTCTTGTCCCTCTTCCCCGCCAAAAGCATGCTGAATTTGAATTCGTGCCCCGAGGCATCTGCTTCCAAGAGCTGGACACTTTCTCTTGTAAATGCTGTTGCATTCATTAAAAAGAATCGTCGGCTTGGTAGGTCCTACGATCTATGAATACTTCATCGATAATCGGTCTATGGCCCATGTTCTGTAACTCATTGGTTAAGTCTTCTTAAAAGATACATAGCGTCCTACGAAATGTAGATAAATCCATAAATTAATGTTTCACCACCGACAGGATCAAATTTGTAAGAAAAGCTTAGTTAACTGCTGTAAAACATTCAGGGGCCATACATATACATACAGTAGCACGAGTAATATCTTAAATAGTTTCTCCTTTATTCAAATAAATTTTACGGATCAAAGTATTTGTTGCATCTATTTTAACTTTAAGAAATCTGTATTTGTACAGTATATGGAAACAAATAAGTGTAAATAAGTTTCTCTAGTTACTTTCCAGATGCACGTTTGGAATATAAAATTAAGAAAAAATTGAAGCATCGCCTTGCTTCCTACGTAATACAAATATGTAGAATTTATATTTGTATAACAAAAACTGCATATAAAAATAAGCTATACTTAAGGGGTTACCCTCAGCCGAAGAAGGTGTGATATTTGGGAATTTTTTTCTCAGAAACTATAAAACTTTATTAAATAAATTTGGGTTCATTTGAAAGGTAGTACATTTAGCTAAGTCTCTGAATTTTTGCGTTAAAAAATATTTATTAACAACAAAGTTATTTACAGTCCCCTAGATATCCCGTTCCGAAAATCGAGATTTTGCGTTTGAACATTTGCCATTTTGTCCTAAATCAATATTTCGAAAAACCCTTCGTCCAAGGATTAGATAATTGAATATATTAACTACACTTTCTGAATTTTTGATTTTAGATACTCCACTTCCGAGTAATCGTGGTCACCGCAAACTCCTCTTTCGAACAGGACATTTAGGAGCTTTTAAATAACATTGTTATTAATAAATATTTTTAACACCAAAATTCAGAGACATACCTAAATGTACTACCTGACCAATAATTCTATTCTTAATCGTTAATACTTTACACTTTTCGAAATCACGTTACATATACATTTTACTTCACCACATATCTCTCAAGCACATTAAATACGAAGCCGGAACTTTTATCAAGCCTTTCACCATCCCAGTTTCACACACCTCCATCGTGAAGCGCAGGGTCGCCCCAGAAACGTGTCTCGTTAACAAGGATTCACAGCAATTTAATCGCTCCAAGGCCCCGTACGTCGCGGCGGTTGAATTCAGGATCACGGCGAATAGGCGCAAAACAAGGCGGAGGCGGGTGAAAAAGTATCCGCGTAGTGGGACAGTCCCTCGCGGAACTTGTCCCCGCAAGTTTTTCCCAAAGACCGCCGGGGAAAAAGAAACAGAAGCGCCGGTATTTGCGAAGAATCTTAACGACTTAGTAATTAGTGTAATTACCGCCCGGCAACGGGAACTTAACAGCTTGCGTAGCCTTAATGCCCGCGTCACTTGAAACGTCCTCCATAATTCCTTCTAATATATCCTGCCGAGAAAAACGGAGGGCGGAAGGGAGGTCGAGGGAAGGTGAAAAAAAGGAGGCCAGGTCTGCGACAGTGGCTGCAGTATCTAAATCGAAACTGCGAACGAGGGTCCTCCGCGGCGATTGCCAGCCAGAACGGATTACCTCTAATCTCTGACATTAGCTCTTCCCTCTCTCCTCCATCTGCATCGACCGTGCTTTGCACGTTTCTATGGGAATACATCTCAATCCCCTTTCTGCACTTTTTGCCGGCGCTCATTCCGCGAACACCGAAATATAAAGGACGGCGAGGTTAAATCTTCGCGGCGCCCGGCGAGCTGGAATTCTTTAAAAGCTTTTAATTAGAAAATCGTATTAAGATAAGGGTGAGAAAATTTTCGCATCGATTCTGCGGGGATGCCTTATTGTTCCCGGGACGAATATTGTCTCGCTTTAATTAATCTGTTTGAAATTAGTTAGTAGATTGCGCGGGAAAGTTAAATTGTCCGGGTAAGTTGAATGGGGGTTTGATGTTTTTATTTTTATTTTTGGAAATTTAAAAAGAAATCGTGGTCACTCCTCTGAAACGTCCAAAGTGTGTTTATGTTCAGTGAATTCTATATTCTGCACGAGTAAAAAGGAATGAAGTCGGTGCAAAACATTTTTGTACGAATTGCAGGCTTAATACATCGAAGTTGTTCGGAGATTGGTCGAAATTAGGGTTTGTCGGTTTTTTAATACCGGTTTCTTTTTATAAATTTGTAAAATTCGAAAACCGGTTTTTAAATTTAAAAAAAAAACGGTTTTATGTACTAGAATTAATATGTAAAAATTAATCATTTTATTTAATAAAAAACGTTAACATTTTGATTTGAAATCGTTCGCACACAAGCATATTGTAGTAAGTAACAGTTTACTGTAAAACTAATCTTCCTGAGTTCATATTTTCGGAAGAAAAATACTAAATGAAATTAAGATTTATAAATTATATTTTGTACGGATTTAAGTTATTTTTTTTTTCATTTGCTTTTGAATGCAGTGTATTTTCTTATGTTATATTTTTGTGGATCCACAAATATTAAATGAACTCACAAATTGTACGGATTTGTACGGATTTTAGTTTTTCCTTTTTTTTTTGTTTTGTATAGATAGATTATATTTTATTTTGTTATACGTTTGTAATTCAATGATTATTAAAAAACTGAACATTTTTAAAATAAGTATAAATATTTATTTTCTATTTTAAATATATTTTTTTGTGAAAATTCGAAAACCGGTATAACCGGTTTTTCGGGAATAGTGGAATTCGAAAACCGGTTTTTTCAAAAGTCGGTTTTTGTATAAACCCTAGTCGGAATTCAGTGACGTGGATTTTGTAGGGAATTCGTGGTTCCGAATAGAGACAAGTGACGCTTTGAGTAATTCATTGTCGAACGTGGGTGCTACATGTCGCCGCAGTATCGCGACGATAAGCATCGATTACCACACTCGAATCCCATGTGCTTGTGTAATCGACAGAACAGTTTAGTTCGACATGAACTGAAAATGCGCTCGTGAAAAGTAGTTCGCACAACTGGATCGTTATCTGTGTATATTTTTACTTACAATCATTTGTTATAAACAACAAAATTCTGGTGTCATATATCAGCAGTTAATTAATTTATTAATGATTTGAAATTTGGGAATTAATTTTTATCAAAATTATCAAAATTCCTTACGTTAAATTCTTATCTGTGATGCGTCTGATTAGAGCACTAAAGAGGTGAGTATGCGCATCCGCCATATTGGGTCCACTGGAGAGAGAAGGTTATTGAGTACCCGCCTTTTTGAGTATTGTCAGATTCACTTTATAAACAAAATAATCTTGTTGATATTGATACATGGTAGCGCGACACATTATTAGAGTATTTTATTACATTTTAGTTTATATTTGGTTTATAAATCGAATTTGACAATACGCAAAAAGGCGGGTACTCAATAATATTCTCTCTCCAGAGGACCCAAGATGGCGGATGCGCATACTCACCTCTTTAGTGCTCTAGTCTGATGGCTCTATCACGAATTGTGTGCTAGATTAAATTTTGAGAATGTTATGGAAAATTATAGTTTAGGTAGTTGTGACATAAACATTTTGATTTGTTGCTCGAAACAAAGCAATTTGGAGTTTCTTTATTTTTAATGCCAAGAATAAAATAGCTGCACTAAGGGTGCGTTCCACTTTCGCCCAAATCGCCCGTGATTTTCATTAAGGCAGGTTTTCCTATACGCGACTGGAGTCAATGCCAAGAATTTCAAAGTCGATTTTCTCGAAAATGAAGCGCAATATCAAAAAATTTTATTCCTTTTTCTCGACTTATTTACTTGTTGTAAGTCGAAAAGAAACAGTAACTTTTTTTTATATCGCGCTTGATTTTCGAGAAAATCGGCTTTGAAATTCTTGACGTTGCGTCCAGTCGCGTATAGGAAAACCTACCTTAATGAAAATCACGGGCGATTTGGGCATAAGTGGAACGCCACCTAAATTAGTTTCTTGATTTCCCGAAAAATTCTTACTTTTTGAAAAATATATTTCGTATAGTTGAGTTAAAAAAATCGACTGCTTAGTCCTTCTTTAAGACCGTATTAAATGTCTAAATAGATTTTAACCTTTAAATTTTGGAAACCGTTAAAAAATGTCCCCTAATTAATTTCTCCAGATGATCAATAAATATTGCAACTTTGAGGTTAATCTGCGACGCTGGTGCCACCTACTGTGTAATTTAACATAACCCATATTTTCTTACCGGAAAATGCAGCCTGAATTTATTTCACAAACATTTCGTAGATAGACAATAGAATTTCTGATGAGGTTAATAAGTCTTATCTTGCACTTAATTTAAAAATGACGTTTTCGATACACATATTAAATGGTTCCTGTCGTTTATAATTCAATAAATACACCAAGCAAACGAATAGATCAGTTCTACATAGACGAGCTGCTAATTCCCGAGTGTTTCAGCTGACAACTTTATAATCGGGTGGAAATTGACTTAACGAACGTCAACTTTCTGATGATCCTGGTGGATTGCAAAGCATCGAGCAAAGTTCCAGGGCATGGAGGTGTCAGAAGAGGTTGATGCACGCGAGTCTTGTGTACGAAGACGGAAGAAGATACGTGACTCAAGTACTAAATGGAACTGTGTAAGCTTGTCATAGTAGCAAAATGCAACGAAAGCTCAGATAACGCGAGACAAAGTGGATAAATTGTACGATAAACTCGAAATCATTCGGGATAGCTTACCATGAAAATGGAATCATATTTTCATATCGATTTGGTGTAATTAAAAATATTTTTCTAGAGGAAACTGTTTAACATTTTCTTTCTAGAATTTCAACACAACAGAACTTTATTAAACCTTCCTTTCTGAAACGTCCAAAATACATATTATTTTTCATGATTTTTTAATCTGTTCACCTAATATACCGCATAGCATGAATTCATAACAGTATAATTAATTAATTAATTAATTAAACAATGTCATAGCACGCCATCGCTACTAAATTTAAATCGATGCTGGCTTAAAAATATGTCGAAAATATTGCCAGCAAAATAAAAGTTCAACGAATTATGAGGTCAGTAATGAAGTAAAGAATGCTGTATATACATTGACTTTTCATGTTCAAGGCCATTTGAATTTCATGTCGTTGTGGGCCGTTCAATT
Source organism: Andrena fulva (assembly GCA_946251845.1). Lineage (NCBI taxonomy): Eukaryota > Metazoa > Arthropoda > Insecta > Hymenoptera > Andrenidae > Andrena > Andrena fulva. Next base: position 48,247,867 of record OX276329.1, on the reverse strand, counting down.
TGCCCCGACACTTGTTATGACATCACACGATGTGACATCATACGAACGTAATGTTCTTACCGTCATGTTGCTTCTCTCGGATTGGGCAAGTGAAACGAGGAGACCTATGATAATCGTGATACAAGAAACACAGGTTGTGCAACGGCAAGGGGCAAATCAGTGTTACATATTTTATGTGTAAAACTCCTAATTAAAATGCCGTCTATATTAAAATACTTTTGAAGTTCATGAAAGCTACTTAGAAATAGAAAAATGCTACAGTTTTGAGCATTATCACTGGTCACTTTATATTCAAAATAATGCAATACCACAATAGACTTCACTGTAAGGCAATAATAAAAAAATATATAAAAAAGACTTTATGTTAAACGATTGTACTAAAAATGCACTAAAACCTAAAAAATTATTATTTTCTTGTACTACAATTTCGATGGTGATATTTCATAACAGAATATGAATCAATTTAATGCACCACCACGATTTTATTTAAACCGAGAAAACACCATCGAAATTGTAGTACAAGGAAATAATTATTTTTTTGTTTTTAGTGCATTTTTAGTAAAATCGTTGAACCTAAATTTTTTTATTTTTTTATTTTTTAGTTTTTAGTGTCTAGTTTTCTAGTTTCTAGTTACAAGAGAATAGAATTGGTGGAAGTGGGTTAAATTTGAGTTCCCAGATTTGAACCAAACATACACGAAAGAAACGTTCGAAGCTAAGTGAAATCATTTAATAAATAGAATTGGAAAGAGATTGTACCTTGGATGCCACGCTACTTCTAACGCATACTTAGATGAAGTATTATGGCCTTGAAATTATGATTCATCTCTACAGTACTTCTGGCAGGTTAGAAAGCATCTTATACTCACCAATTTTTCGTGGCACGTGCTTTTTAACCGTACACACTCTTTTCATTAATAAATTAATTGTCTATTAAATTAATTAATAATCTTCTATGTAGAATGAATGCGATAACTACATGATAGTACTTTATTCAAAATCTAACATCCCCTATACCAATTGTGTTGGTCATTATATTAGAAAAACTGAAGGTGACCTTGAAAATTTTGAAAAAATTACTGCTTACGAAAAATATACTGTAGAGTCTGTAGACCCTTCTGAACCAAGGAATTTAAAAAAAATAATTTGAATTTCTGTATCCACCCTCTATATTACAGTACAGGTTTAAATAATTTCTAATCACATATGATAAACTCTCCCTGACATACAGTGGCGGATTTAAGAAAAAAGGCCCAGGTGGCAAATGTTCTGTGGGCCCAATTTCTTCGGAGAAACGAAAAGGTAATTTACTAAAAACGGGCTATGTGTAATAGTACAGGAAAAATATATAGTGTTCGGATAAAATCATATTTTTTTTTAAGATAGGACCCTAGGGGGCCTTCTGAGCAGGGTCCCGTTTTCCAGGAAAATGAATAGGTTTACTAAAAACGGGTTCAGTGTAATAATACAGAAAAAAATATAGTTTGGATAAAATCATAATTTCTTTTTCTAAGGACGGGGCCCCGTGGGGCCTTCTGGGCGGGGGCCCAGGCGGCAACTGCTCAACGGCCGCCCCGTTAAATCCGCCACTGCTGATATACAATGTGTCACCAGAAATAGAAAATCATCTAACTATCACCCTCGACTTTGAAAATATAAAACAATTTGAAGTACATAATTTAAATGGGCCTGGTGGACAACCACGATGTACATACCTAATATTTTGCTTTACCGTAATTTTCGTCATGAGTTATGAAGGTCATTAATATTCTTTCGCTTTAATCGAATTGCATGACGTAGTCATAAAATAATCTTGATCTTATTATAAGCTTAAAATCGTAAGAGGAAGCTTTTAATGTGAACATTTAGCCTTTTTGACCCTTCATGTTTCAGCCGCGATAAAATACATCAGCGTATATTTGCCAATGCGCTGTATTCGTATATGGAATGTTCATTATTACCTCCCATTAAAATGAACTCGAATTGGTACTGCCAAACACTGCGAACTTTCTCCGTAAATCAGGACCGTATCGATCTTATCTGCCTTCGCGCGACGTGTAGTGAAACGCTTATCGATATATTGATTAATTAACATCGCATATAACTTGTATGAATTGCTCGAGTGAATGGCCAATAATCCTTGCAAATAGTGCGTTGCTAAAACATGCGTCATTCCATTCTGTTACAGGTCGGACTTGAAGACTTGATAAAGCTGCATTCACATTTGAAAGTTTTCGTTGTCTGATTCTAAAGTCAGCGCAAGGTCGTTTGAGAGTCCTGTCGTTGTGTAGCAGTGTTTCCCAACCTTTTTCGAGCCGCGATCCCCTTTTTAACCGACTTCAAAAAGGAGAAGGTTATAGATTCGAACCGTATGTTTTTTTTTTTTTGTTAATGTATGTTCCCGCATAACTCCTCAGCATATGGACCGATTTTGATGATCTTTTTTTTTATTCGAAAGGGGGCGATGGTCCCATCCTACACTGCATCAACATTGGCCCAATATTTTGCCAGTTATGGTTAATAATAAAGACTATTGTCACCTAATTATTATTATTTTATATACTTACGCGCATATCTCCTCAGCATGTTGTGTCGATATATATAAGCCTAAAAAGTTAAAAATAAAAAAATTTAAAAAAAATTAAAACCGACTTCAAAAAAATAAAATTTCACTAAAAAGTAAAAAATAATTTTTTCCCTTATTTAATCTACGACTCCCATATTTTTTAAGTCGGTGCCTCATCGTTTGCACTGTGTAAATCTGGCGCCGGCTTAAAAAATATCAGAGTCGTAGATTAAATAAGGGAAAAAATTATTTTTTACTTTTTAGTGCAATTTTATTTTTTTGAAGTCGGTTTTAATTTTTTTTTATATAATATTCAAATAACCTACGACAACCCTATAAGCTAAGGTAAATTTAATTAGATAACGAAAACACATTAAAAATAGGTATTTCAGAATATAATTCTGACTTAATAATATTAAAAAAAACCGTGGCGACCTCCAGAAAAATCTTCGCGACCCACAGGTTGGGAATCACTGTTGTATAGCAATGAGTTCCTTTCAAGAACAATATGTAGACCCCCACAAAAATTGTGAATGACCTAAATAATCGTACGAAAAAGGATCTTGGAATTGAAAGAATTTTGTTCATTAACACAATTCGTCCTTCAGGACTACATATTTAAATTATACACTGTAGACAGACATTTATGTTTACTGTGTATAGTGACTCACCCTGTTGCCTACCCACTTGATCCTCGCCATTGCATGAGATGTCAAATATTTAACGTACCTCAAGGCTCGGAAGAAAACATTTGTATGTAATTCGTTGGCTATTCAAATGAAGCTGCCTTATTTCTTCAGCATTCGTGTGACATTTGAAATTTTATTTCACTTGCACCCACTTTGGTGTGAATTATTTAAAACGTTGTTATAAATACTTTTGTTTAAGATGCTACATAATGTTCAATATAAGTAGTCAATTACCGAGGGAGATTAACGAAATTTAACACTAACGAGGGAAATTCCAAAGAACGAATTTTTTTTAGTTGAATCCTGAATAAGTTTCTAGAATATTAAAAAATATTATACTCATACTTCTTTGCTTTTTCTGATAAATGGTTTAAGGGTGAAAAAATTAGAAAAAATTACTTTCTCTAATTAAGCCCAAACTATATAATATTATGTTGAATTGACAAAAGGTTTGGACAAAGGTTACTGAATTTTCAAAGTAGAATCTGATTAGGACACAAAAATTTTATTCCCACAAATTTCCCTAGTTCCTTCCAGTTTTATTAAAATTACGAAAAGTGCAGCAGGTAGGTATTTCTAATTGCGGAAAGAAATATATAAGTACTAAACGCTTTTTCATACTATATTACAACAAATTCACTTTTAAATTAATGAAATAATAAAAATAATATTAAACACAACATAATATTAAGTTAAACTTCCTTCTGAACACGATTCTTCCTATTTTAATAACAAATATGAGAAAGGGATGAATTTATTAATAATTGTTTGACATGAAATTTTTCTGTTTCGGCATAAATCTACATTTAAAATTACTTCTACTTAAAATACTTTTCGATTCGACGCATTGTTTGGGATTAATCAATTATAGACCATTTCCTTTGGCGAACTTTGAGCGGGTGTTTCTTCAACCAGAAGGAAAAAAAGAACGCATGTGTGTGACATTCCTCAACGCTTTATAAATTTTTGCCAAGTTTGAGGAAAAAGAAAAAAATTTCACTGCCGCGATGCTCCCCCGTAAGTAGCGTCTTTGACATTGAGTAACATTCAAGTGCCTCTCACTCTGGATCGGCACGTGTGCGATAAAGGAGTATTCAGCCAAAGAATTTTGTAGCTCGCAGTGCTTTGACTCCGTCATAAATTCTTCACGAAAAAGGCGAGAGCGAAATCTCTCGTTTTTATGACTTTTGCATTTATATAACAAAACCACACACACACGCGCGCGATACTACGGCATGAATACATGATTATACGTGTTACGTAGAGCGCATGGAACTTTCTGTGGGCAGGCGATTTGCATAAATTTACTAAAACGTATATTTCTAGTTGTGGGCATTCAGATTCATCTTAGAATATGGTAACGCAATCCTCTGGAGACATATTAAGTGGTCTACTGACACGGTCAACACTTTTTTACGCCTGTTCATCAATCCTCGTAAAGGTTAGAGGAAAATAACAAAAACTGTGTCAATGTTTCTGGAACATCCCACATTATTAGCATGTGGCACGATGGTTGCAGTAACCAATTGTGTGGACGTTGAGTACAAAGAATTATGAACGACTGAATCATTAGAAAGGTGTGAACTAACTTTTAATTGAAGATGTAATAAATTTTTCTTTGCAAAACTTTCGTAATAGAATACACTTATTAATAAGAAATATACCTGTATTATATAATTATACTATAGGCAGATTTTTATTAAAAATATACTGGTCTGTGAAAAATAATCTCCAAAAGTGTATCGCTATGTCGTAGAACAATAATAAAAAAATCTTTTAAGTTCTTTCATTGTCATTAAAATAACACTGAATTAAAAACAATTTAAGAGACTTGCTGATGTGTATATATATGAGTAACTAGAAATTTGTAAGCATGCCAGAAGAATTTGCACTTTTGCAACAAAATATCATTTTGCTTTAAATTGATTTATTGGTGTTTGAAGTTATGACGTTATATTGATGGCTTAGTGCACAAATATTGTATGTCCACTTTTAGCGTTTTCGAGAAAAACAGGTTTATACATGCAATGGAACATAAGATTCCGCGACACAGAGTGAAGAAAATATTATTTTTAACAAATTTTGTGAAGTCGATAGAAATGTGATTTTTATACAGCACGAAGAAACAGTCAAGAACTATTTGTTGCATATGAAGATTGAAATTTCACAGAAAGCGGACGTACAATATTTGTGCACTAAGCCATCGATAAGTACAACCTACCTAATACTTACTAAACATAGGCACTAGAACGTATTTAATTTTCATTTGTCCGCTTCCTAGAATTAGACAGTTTGGTACGTTCCATTCCGAAAGCAAACATTTCCATTTATTTTACTGCTAACACAACAAAGCGTTTGAATTGCTAGGCAATTATGGCACATGTAACTGACGTTTCCAAACATCCATGTGGCAATGCCATTATCGATGATATTGATCGGTTTATGCACAGTTGTCCAATTTACAGAACTTAATATTGAATTACAATTTACAGGAAGAGACATACAGTAGGTACGATTTCTTCTTCAAACTGAGAATGGTGTCCTATTTAGTAATAATTATTCTACACATGCCATAGAATTATAAAATATTTCTTACGAAGCAACAATTACGACAGTAATGAAATTGTGAATGAAAAGTCTTATATTCAAAATGGCCCAGAAACGAAACAGCCATTATTAAACAAAAGAAGAATATCCGCTCGTAATTACTTTTAATTTTTAATACTATTTCTGTTAATAATATGGTATTTGACTAATTAATCCATAGAACTTCCCCACTTTAAATGAAATATGACGAATATAATACGCTTCTGAACGACTTTACATGTGCTCCCTTGCGCCAAGAGAAAAGTTTGGGGGACCTCGCATCTTTCTGGTGAAAGGACATTTGGGGCCTCGCCGTATAAAAACCGCCGAATCTTCCGTTTAAGCCACACTCCGATTCTACTCCTTACCGAACAGACACCATGAGGAACTTCGTAGTAAGTAGTAGTTCCCCTATCTAAATTTAATAAAAATTCGGTAAATGTATATCTACCTACGCCAGAGGTGTTAATTCTTAATACTGCTTTCTGCAATTGGACATTATTATAAAATTTCTGCCCGATTAATTGAAATCTCTTCATAATTCTTCCCTAAAACTGACATACAACTCAAAACGACCACTGCCTCTTACAACGTTTAAAGCGAAACTTGTAATTAACCAAAGCAACCACGTTGAATCGTCTCACCTTGTGTTCATCACTCTTCTCACACTCGCCGGTTGTTCAAGTGTCATAATCAACGCTTTTCTTCACTCAGGTCTCTGTACTCCTGGTCTCGGCGCTCGCCGCTGGTGCGAATGCGGGTGTGAAGACCTATCAGAAGCGTGGCGTCCTCGGAGGCCACGGTTACTCCGGTGGCCTGGGCTTGTCTCAGGGAGTAGGATCCGGTGTTGGTCTTGGAGGTTTCAGCGGTGGACTCTCTTCCCAATACCTTCCACCTGGACCCTCAGTGGGAGTCTTACCGCACGCTCCGGTGTACTCCGCTCCAGCGCCAACTTATGGTGTCCCAGTGTCCGCTCCATCTCTGTCTGCCCACGTTCCAGCTTCAACGTACGGCGTCCCATCTCCAGTGTCAGTCCACTCGCTGAACTTCGCTGCAGCACCAGTGCCATCTTACAGTGTCCCCGCGCCGGTGGCGTCTTACAGTGTCCCAGCGCCAACTTACGGCGTCCCCGCTTCATTGCCAGCGTCGACTTACGTCCCTGCTCCAGTGCACACACCGCTCTACGCCGCCCCGGCTCCAGTGCACGCACCGCTCTACGCCGCGCCTGCTGCAGTCTCATCCATCAACGTAGGACACCCAGTCAGTTCCGGTTACAGTAGTTCACTTTCCCTGGGATCTGCAAGTGTACCATCCGCCGATGTCTCCTTCGGACATGTCGGCTTGCCAAGCAAGTCTTATGGAGTTCCAGCGACCGGTATCGCTGACGGCGGATACTCCGCTGGACTCTCGCTGAGCGCCCTCAGCCTACCTAGCCAATCTTATGGGGCCCCTGTCGCCAGCGGACACGCCGGCGGCTACTCAGGTCTGTCCTTGGAATCGGTTCACCTGGCGAGCAGCTCCCACGGCGTCCCGTACGCTGAGGCCCAAGTGGGACATGACGACGGATACTCGTACCCGGTCCCATCGAAGAAGCTACTCATCTAAATCTGGAATTTAGTAATAGGATTTAAAGAGAAACCGGTCCACGGTGAGATACGATGTGCTTGGCCACTTCAAGTGTTCGCATCTGCAGTCCCAAAGCCGTAATTGTAACTTTTGTCTTAGCTTCGACCGTGCTCGAAGTCCGAGGACTTGCGCGCTAGACGCGAAACGCAGAACAAAGATAACAAGTAGATGGTTTATGCTGTGCAAAGAGTAGACAAGGTCTGTTGATTGCTTACTGTTAAATAGGACACTTTGAAATTAAATATGTGAAATTGTGTGATACGAGATACTTTCTCTCTTTTTATGATTGTCGTGGATCTTGCTATGAAAATATAATTGTAAGTTGAAAATTCAAGTTCGAATACATATTGTTGCCTCGACATTGTTAATTGCCATACGAATCAGAATTTTACAGTTACCAATCAGTTTTCGGCATTCTAAGAATGATTGTAATAGATTGTTATATTGTCTGAATAAAAGGTTGTACAATTCTTAACATTTTTACACATTTCCCTCCTTATTATGGTTCATTGTAAACGCAACTTTCGAAATACAATGGTGGAAATAATCCGCCATTCTCTCATTATTCTGTGATTCCAAGAATTTTATAAAGCTCGAAACGAATAGAAAATTCTCTGTAAAATGCAACGAATATTACGGCTTAATTAAAATTCCATTAATTATTGGTAAATAATTTTTTCCTCTCTTTTCATTTACCTTTAAATCTTCCTTGTTTTGTTCGACCTCCTTATATCATAAGTGATAATACAATTGCACTACTTTTGCTAAAAATTAATACAGAAGAACCAAGGTGAGAGTAAAATTTATCATATTTATACCTTAACCCACGATTGGTGGCTTAACAATTATCTGTACGTGGTGATTAGAGATTTCGGTATGAAGATGATTTATAATAATAGTTCAGTTTAGGCAAGTGATTTATATAAGAGTAAATTAGGTATACCTAATGGAGGAAAGTTGGGTTCATAATTTGATTGATCGTTGGAATGTTTCTTCGTTAGTGACGAGGCAGAGATTCTTGGGGTGGTTGGTCGTAAATGTCAGGAATCGACCGCGACTGTTATCCGCATGCCATCTAAGGGTAGCGGTTTATGACAACGTCTGCCAAAGTTCAGAACAATGTGTCTTGTACGTATCTTCATTCTAACTACATACATAGGCTTTCTGAAGTCCACATAGACTTGGCGAGTCACATGTAACAGAGGAATTCCATCCTGCTGTGATCACAAGATGAAAAATGTTAAAGGATTAATTCATAACATTATGAATTCATGAGTTGTACCTGACAATATTTTAAAACAAATTCCAGTACGAAGCGGTGACAATTTACTTTACACGAAGCTAATGAACTTTTTCTCGACCTTGCATATAATTTGGTATGCACTTTCGTGAACACATCATGGAATGATATATAATCATACGTATTTAATACACTACGATTTAATGTAATATTTTTCTGTCTTTCACCTTTCTTCATTCAAGAACTTTAATGATTTGCCTGACCCATAGCTGTATATATTTAACTGAAATCTTCGACAGGAGTCGTAGAATTCCAAATATTTAAGGGGTCATTCCGGTTAGCGCGCCGAAAAATTCAGCGATTTTCGGGAATTTATTGCGACGAAAATAATTATAGTAATGAAATAAAACTTTTTTCTATTTATTAAACTACATTTCTGCAGTAAATAAAAAATATAAAATTAATAAAATTATTGCTTTTCAAATACTTTTGAAAGTGGTTTTGATGACATGTTTAAAAATTCCTGCCTCGCTCCTGAAGGCGATTTCAGCGGTTAGACTTATCTGAACCCAAAAATCCAAACAGATTCTTGATCAGCGTGTCTTTTTTCAAAATTAGCAAAATGGAGGGCAAAATGGAAGAAAAATGCTTTTTTCTTTTGCTATTTTCGATTTTAAAAGTAGGTTAGACTCCATGAAAATACTAGGTTGTAGTCCCTGCGAGAGTCACAGGTGTGCAGAATAAGCAGTAAAATTTATAAAGCAATCGCTTCGATAGATTTTCAGATTTTATCTTCACGGTGTGAAAAAATGACGCTTCGAGAAAAACGCGTTCAAAGTTTTCACCTATACAGGCCGAGGCTCAGCGCCCCCTACAAAATGCCTCTGTGGAAGCTAAAATAATAGGAATTTTTCCATGAAAATTTAACAGTACATTCTTGAGGATATGTACTTTCAAAAAAATATTTAAAAAAGAAAATCGATTTTTTCAACCCGTCTAACCGGAATGACCCCTTAAAGAAATTATGATTTCATCGGGAATAGGAAACGTGTCTTATACATCTGAAACTGAATAAAATATAACACCACTTTGAATAAAATAGAAATGGATCAGTTTCAACTGTCATTTAGCCACAGTATGAAGAATTCCTAAGAACATATTTCAGTTATTTAGGTAGATATTAAATCAGTACCCACTCTGTCTCTATAAGTAAAATACAAGTCACAACCCCCCAAAATAAATCTACTAATATAAAATTAACTTTCACTTCAAGAAAATTAAACTTCCCAGGCAGTTGAAATAGCATGCACAAAATTATTTAAACTTTCCCAGTTAAAGAAGCTACGTATCATCCATTCCCAACGCCCACTCCAGACCGCGCCCAGTAAAATCACTACAATAGGAATGGAATATCCCGGCAATTAAGTATTTAAAGTTCCTTCTTCCTGATGGCAAAAGTCCGGCCGCGGGCACGAGTTAAAAATTTCAATTCAGTTGAGGCTAAGCAGCGTATACGTATGTAAGGTACGTCGTTACACGCTATTCCGGGTCACCCCAAGCTCTCTAACCCCGCGTCTCGTGGCCCACCCTTCGTTTTCCCACCAGAAATCCCGAGGTTGTGTACTTTTTCAGTTGCCTACCCGCCATCTTCGTAATGGTATCTGTAGTCGTAGAAAACGTACGTGGCACGCTCGTGCCTCACGATTCGCTGCGCGGGGAGGGTGGCTCTGCCATCCTCACGCGTGCACGCACACGAGCGGGTCCACCTAGTCGCACACACCGAAAGCCGAAAGCACCGCGCGCGCGAACGTACTCGTCCATGCACACTTCTGCCTGCTTTCTGCCGGAAACCTGGCAGTCACGCACTATTTTACGACTTTCGCCGGGCCTCTGAATTAATCCAAGCTTTTCCGGCGCACGAGGACGGTCCTTTATACACCCCTCCCCAGAAATGAAGTGCGTTCCTTGTTCGTAGGAGCCCGGGGTTACGGTGTCGTTAAACTGCCGTCTCTGATATCACTTCGTGCCACTGCGACAGCGGCACTCTGTGCGTGCTTCAAACGAAGAAATTGCGAGATTAGACGGAAGGGGTGGAATTTCGTCCGTGAAACCACCTGGCGACAAAAGGGTGGAAGCGAAAAATTGCCCGCTCGGGCGCGGGGATGTTATTAATGAGCTACCCATTCGCTAGTCAACGGGGCACATTGACTTCGCGTTTGGTAAAGGATGCAGCGGACGCAGGGTTGCCAGGGATTCTTTGTGGCCAAACACCTGCGGGAGTGGTGGTAATGTGTGCGTGAACTGACGCCAGCGCCAAGGCGGCCAAGTGGCCCAGACGCGAAGCCAACCGCGGCCAACCAGCGTCGCCGGGAAATAGTTTGTCGACGTTGGTTGGCTTCGCGTTGGGGCCACTTGGCCGCCTTGGCGCTAGCGTCAGTTCACGCACACGTTACCACCACTCCTGTAGGTGTTTGGCCGCAAAGAATCCCTGGCAACCCTGAGCGGACGTACAATATTAGACAAATGTATATGAAATTTGAAATAATTGAATATCTACGTCTTACGCTTAGTAAATCTAGATGTAAGGGACTCGAACGACAGTTGGAGTTATATTTTTACTCCTAGAAAGGTATTTCTCACTTTACAAATGATTTTTCAGGCATTATTTGCTAAACATTTGTCAGTGAACATGCCCTGAATTCACAATTATTTCGAGTTATAATTTATTTCTTTAAAACGGTGCAGTGAAAACAATTGAAACTCGGCAGATAATTTCATCTATCCGTATACTACATTTGAAAAAAAAATTGAAAAGATTGGTACCATTTCTTCAATATTTTTTCGGCTGTTTTATCTGTCAAGATCGTCTCTTTCCATAAGAGTACGTGTAAAATCAGTGAAAATTAAAATCGTAATAACTCAGCCACCATTCAGTGAATTCGTTGAAAATTTTTGGAGCACGTCAGGAAGGTTACAAAGAATCCGATATATCCTTAAATTGCAGACTGACAGGTGGTCATTATGAAATTATTTGACGATAAACAGTGTCTCATGGAATTTATTTTATTCTTTAATAAATTTCTGATTTAGGTATATCTCCTTTTTTGGATATGTATGAGTTTGTTTTAAAGTGGTCGCAGTAACGATAGAATCATTACCAACCACTTAATTAGTTACATCTTGACAGACCTTGCTTTCAGTGTTTTGTTCTAATTCATTTGATGTCTGCATTCTTGGGCGTAAAGTTTTTTAAAATTGTATTTCAGATGTTTTGCAACTTATTTCCAAATAATATCTCCATTAAATAAGTTTTCTTATGATTCTAATTTTATTAGCGGTGTTTACTTACTTATTTATTAATTTTTTGACCCATTTCTCAACCTGTTTCAAATATACAGGGTGTCCCACTTATTGTGTAATGAATAAACCTCTTTATTCGAGACTGTTGAAAATTACGATATAATTTTGTCGGCATGGTACAGGACTCCAAGGAAAAGACAGAAGTAGGATCTCCCTCAATTTTTCAATCTAATGGTACAAATGGTACATTTTCCAATAACTTTCCTCACTTCGCACAACATTTTTCAAAAACATTTCTTTATTATGGATAGTTAAAGAGGTATGACGAAGAATTATTTTTTAAAAAAATTATGCCTTCAAAAACGGCGAGATCCTCTAAAACAATGTTGAAATTAACGGCAAAAACTACTTACAGAGATCTATGACGTCTTCACTTCAGAGCACGGTTTGCTAGTGATAGTGTCTTTTTTTTCGCCAACTTCCCCAAGTTAGTCCACTATTTTAAAGTACCTGGCCTGGCTAAGTAAGAAATGAACATATACAACAGGAGAGACCAGGGCAAGTTGATACGTTTTTCAGTCTTCAATTTTTGCCATGTTTGTTTGAATTAATTACTTAATAACAAATATGCTAAAATATACTTTGGTCTTTCCTCTTTAATATATTGTCAGTGAAAATTTGAGAAAATACATACAAAATAAATTAAAAAATGTTATTTGGATGTAAGGAAATTGTATCGACTGCGGGGCAAGTTGATACTCTTTTTCTAAAAATAAAATAAAATTTTTATCTAGATAACTTTCAAACAATATAGACTAAAATTTACCAAAGACGTAGTCTGAAAACTACACAGATTTTTTAACAAACATAAATGAAACATTTTTATTTGAATTTAATTAAAAATTAAACGACTTTGTTCTGAATAACCTATTTTTACATCAGGCACCTTATTTTTTTTATCACCTCCAAATCCACGTCCTATGAAACAATCTTCATAACCCCATGATTGATAAAGTAATTGGTATTTTAACCAAGAGATTGGACACTGTATGCCCAATTAGTCAACAATCGCGCAAAAATACTTTCCCAACTCCTACTAACACTAAATAAAACCAAAGTGAATACACGCTAAATCTTAGACTGCTGCCGTAAATATTTCCAGCCCTGTATTTTTCGTTAAACAATCGCTGGAAAAATCGACGGAAAGATGAGGTCTCCACATAATATTATTTAACTTTACTGGGGAAAGCTGCGTTCAAATAACTGTAATATCACTCGTGCCACAGTTTTAATTTACAGAATAATTTTATTCCACGAATTTACATCAACGAACGAATATTTTGGAGTGGTCAGGTAAATCCTTCCTGTACCACCGTTATCGGCTTTAAATCTTCGATTTGCCTCCCGACCCTTCGAAGGAAAATAAATTTATCAAATAAACCTGCCTCGAGTGTGCTAATTCAATTACGTCTCCTCATAAACAGTAATTTCCTTTCCTCATTAAAATACTCGATCTTTTTCACAATCTTTACCAACCGCTCAGAAGGACCAGTTGTATAGAAACTACTTACCCTGTCACACAAACATGCACCCGGTTTGCGCGAAGTCCCTGAAGCTGGTGCTACTTTGCTGAACCACTTGCAATTACTTCACAGCCCAGCGGTCATTAAGTTCTCCCATTAGAAATTTTATTCGCCCGTCAACGCGCCGAATACGGCGACGAAAAATGTTCCCCGATGTGCATTACCAATTTATCGCGCAGTGGCGACCTTTAATAGTGACGTGATGCCCGCGACCCAAGTGAGCGCGTGTTTGTGTCATGTTCATTTCGCGCGGCCAGACGCGAGTAAATTAGAGATGATTATTAACGCGGCCAGGGTAAACACGTTGCTAACAATGGACGGGCGTCGACTACGCGGATAGTTGCAGCGGCGTTATTTTATTACCGGAACGGAAGAGGCATTGGCAAGTAGGGGGCGCCCTGCACCGTAGCAGCTAATTGTAAACATTTGTCTAACGCGAAGGATTTATGGACAGCGTGAATTTATTCGCAAGACCCCCTGCTTAATTACGCGGATTCCAAAGCATCATTAGCACCCTCAGTATTTAAGCTACCCCGGAGAAAACGAAAGTTTCCACCTTGGTCTGGCCTGCGCGAGTTCACGCGTGTAGATTATCGCGCGGGGCATTCCTCATGTAGCTGGGATTAATTACTAAACGCTTTGCCGGACGGAAATGCGTAAATCCGACGTGACGTTTCAATGAATTAGGGAATTTCGTTGCTGCGAAGATTTTTTTGCCCGATTAGACTGGGGCCCGGATTGCTGTGATCGTTTGTCAAATTACTGGGGAATCTTTGGCAAGTACGAGTCAATATGTGGCGCGATATAGCGGCAAATGGTTTTGTTAATGGATGGATGTACGAAGACATAATTTCTGATGAATTGGGATTTGAGAATTGATTTGAATTATGGATTGTCACGGGCGTGGACGGAAGGGGTGGCAATTTCCTCCCCCCACAGAGGCTTGAGAAAAAGTAGGTTATTTTTTAAATTAATCTTTATTAAGTTTAATCTAAAAAAGTGAATATTCTTAAATGTTTAATTAAGGGGAGATTCTCGTGTAACAGCCCCTGAAATTTATGAATTTTTTTTAAAAAGCTACTGTTAATATTGCATTAAACTCTATTGGGGTATAAGGAGGCTTCTTTAAACTTACGGGAAATATTTTTTTTATATCGATCCTTCTTATTATTTATTCATTATTGCGGAATCTCCTCGGCGATGTTGGCGTCTCGGATAACTCAAAAACTAATTGACTGATCAATTTCAAGTAAAGCTAATTTTATTTGTGAGAGGAGTATCCCCCATTAAATTGGCGCTACAAAATGTGTTCAAACAAGTATGTTGAGCGTTTTAACGTTCGCACTGAACCAAGTTTAAGTAATATTTGGACTTTTCTTACAGAATTTTGTTGAATGATATACGTGTCTATGTACGATTTAATAATTAAACCGACTAGAAGACAGCAATACAGTAACCACCCTATTAGAAGAATCAGCCAGGAACTATTTAGACGTATTTTTACAAAGATTCTTTATTTTTCTCGACCTCGTCAATTTTTTTAATAAATCACACACCATTATGTAAACTATAATTTCAAGTTTGATTAATTGTAAGCTAACATTGATACAACTAATACAGCGAATAACGTTTGCTCCGTACACCTGAGAAGCATTGTTTTTTTAATATAAATAAACACACGAAGTTTAATATAATAATATATCGACCAGTAGTCGATCGGCTGATTCGTGTTTGGGCGAGTGTATAATTCAGCAGAACAAACTGGAAGAATTTGCCACGGTAACGAGCGGAATATGGAACAGCGAACTGCACGACGTGAAGTGTTAATGACACGAAATGAAAACAACTTTCCTGAGATTAATAATCACGCCGATGAAACCCACTGTCCGCTCCGCTCGTTTAATTACAACACTGTGGTCACCGTAACGTTAAACAGCCACGGCGGTAAATTGTGCATCTGAATTTTTGCTTGAACTTTATATGGGCAGTTAACGCGGATGATATACGCGCATAACGCTTGTCCGACGACGCCAACTACCTTTTTGTAAAGGACCACCGGCTTAAGCTTCAGCTACTAGCTCAAGTTTTATGATGACCCGCGAACTTGCTATTTACGATCGCCATTTCGCAGCGTCGCTGGACGCGGCATTATTTACTTACATTCGGGCAAATCGGCAGTTAACGTCCACCGTTCTGACGTTTCTCTTATTCGACGCAAATAACGCAGTCGGCCGCGCGATCAAGCGACCCGCAATTGTACATTTACGCGAGAACTGTCGTTTCCTTAAGCCGGGAGCACACGCGCGGGGGTAACAGTTGTTTTTTATAAGACTGTTACTTAAAAGTGCGTACTCGCCGGCTTTCTCTCTCTTTATTTAATACCTTACAACATCTGAATGAATAACATTTCCAGTTTGTACTTTGGAAAAGAAATAAACACTTCAAATAGTATGGTACACTATTTCGGACAACATACACTTCTGATCTTATACATTTATATTTTGCGCAGAGAAATGTGAGAGCGTTTAAAAGTGTATACCAGAGAATTCAAATTTGAGATTCGAGTACCAGAGAATTCGAATTCGAGTTTCGAAAACTAGAGAATTCGAATTTGAGTTTCGAGTACCAGAGAATTCGAATTTGAGATTCGAATACCAGAGAATTCGAATTTGAGATTCGAATACCAGAGAATTCAAATTTGAGTTTCGAATACCAGAGAATTCGAATTTGAGATTCGAATACCACAGAATTCAAATTTGAGTTTCGAATACCAGCGAATTCTGATACCAGAGAATTCGAATTTGAGTTTCGAATACCAGAGAATTCGAATTTGAGTTTCGAATACCAGAGAATTCGAATTAGAGATTCGTAGACCACAGAATTCGAATTTGAGATTCGAATACCAAAGAATTCGAATTTGTGTTTCGAATACCAGAGAATTCGAATTTGAGATTCGAATACCAGAGAAATCAAATTTGAATTTCGAATACCAGAGAATTCGAATTTGTGTTTCGAATACCAAAGAATTCGAATTTGAGTTTCCAATACCAGCGAATTCGAATTTGAGATTCGAATACCACAGAATTCGAATTTGAGATTCGAATACCAGAGAATTCAAATTTGAGTTTCGAATACCAGAGAATTCTGATACCAGAGAATTCGAATTTGTGTTTCGAATACCAGAGAATTCGAATTTGAGTTTCCAATACCAGCGAATTCGAATTTGAGATTCGAATATCACAGAATTCGAATTTGAGATTCGAATACCAGAGAATTCAAATTTGAGTTTCGAATACCAGAGAATTCTGATACCAGAGAATTCGAATTTGTGTTTCGAATACCAGAGAATTCGAATTTGAGTTTCCAATACCAGCGAATTCGAATTTGAGATTCGAATATCACAGAATTCGAATTTGAGATTCGAATACCAGAGAATTCAAATTTGAGTTTCGAATACCAGAGAATTCTGATACCAGAGAATTCGAATTTGAGATTCGAATACCAGAGAATTCAAATTTGAGTTTCGAATACCAGAGAATTCTGATACCAGAGAATTCGAATTAGAGATTCGTAGACCACAGAATTCGAATTTGAGATTCGAATACCAGAGAATTCGAATTTGTGTTTCGAATACCAGAGAATTCGAATTTGAGATTCGAATACCAGAGAAATCAAATTTGAATTTCGAATACCAGAGAATTCGAATTTGTGTTTCGAATACCAGAGAATTCGAATTTGAGTTTCCAATACCAGCGAATTCGAATTTGAGATTCGAATATCACAGAATTCGAATTTGAGATTCAAATACCAGAGAATTCAAATTTGAGTTTCGAATACCAGAGAATTCTGATACCAGAGAATTCTGATACCAGAGAATTCGAATTTGTGTTTCGAATACCAGAGAATTCGAATTTGAGTTTCCACTACCAGCGAATTCGAATTTGAGATTCGAATATCACAGAATTCGAATTTGAGATTCGAATACCAGAGAATTCAAATTTGAGTTTCGAATACCAGAGAATTCTGATACCAGAGAATTCGAATTTGAGTTTCGAATATCAGAGAATTCGAATTAGAGATTCGAATACCAGAGTATACGAATTTGAGATTCGAATACCAGAGAATTCGTATTTGAAATTCGAATACCAGAGTATACGAATTTGAGACTCGAATACCAGAGAATTCGAATTTGGGATTCGAATATTCAAATAATTAGGAGTATTCGAAGAAATTATTCGTATTCGAAATTAATCGAATGACAGTTCTACTCTGTACTGCCTTGAAGACGAAAGGCTGAGGTTATGGTTGCAGTGTTGCAGGCGTTTTTCTGTAAAGCCACAGGGGTAAACTCGTCGTTTTATTGGTGGTTTTGGCACTGTAAAACACATCGTAAACAAGACATCACTGTGCTCGTAAACAATAAAACGGTTCGTAAAAAAGTAACGGGATTAGGCAACAGACATGTTAGTCAGATAAAATTTATTTCCAAGTGAAATTAGTGTGGCCTGTCGAATGTGTGTTTCTGATTTTATTGCATACAGTGCATACACGATAGCGCAGATCAGCACTTACTTTCTATAGCGACGTTTATCGATTCCTATACAGGTTACCCTGTTAGATGTAACATTAGGAATTAGGAGTAGTTTGTCATGAAACAGTAAAATGAAAATGTAGTGTAATATTTTTGTAGAAAATAAATTTTGATAAAGTGTCAGGAGGATATCCGCTCAAACTACTGTCAAAAAATGAAAATAAAACAGTGGACACTAGTCAAATTAATTAGAAAATTATGGTTAATAAATGTGAATGAAAACTAGGATTTTCTCGCTCAATAGAGATTACTGTTTAAATTACCATTTATGAATGCTATCAGTTTTGGCAAGTTGTATTTAGCTGAATGTAAGAACATCGCATGAATGTAATTCCTACGCAGTGGCGCACCTAGAAGGGGGGGCCATGGGGCCCTGGCACCCTCCAAAAAAGGGGCTTTGAAAAAAAAAAGAAAACTGGATTTTATTCCATAAATAAATTTTTATAATCAACTAATGAATTTTATTAAATTTGCATAAAATGAAATTGCATTATATAAATTTGTCTCAAAAATATTTTTATCCGTTCAACTTTGATCCCCCCAAGATTACATTCTAAGTGCGCCACTGTACCTACATATATAAGAAAGCATCAATGAAATTGTTTTTAACATCACTGAATGATCCAATTGTTACAATCTTGCCTGCATAAATCTTTGTTTCCATCACGTTCCATCATTTCACAGACCAGAGATAAGTCAACTCCCTAACCAGCATTCACAAAGACTATGCTTCACCCTACTTTACATACAACGATTGCACGTGTCCAGAGGTCATGCCTTATCATGCTCTACGAACAATTATCAAGACACTTATTGTTAACCCCTACGTATTATTCAGATGAACATCCCAAGCCGATTGGAGCGATGGTGTCGTGTGGCACGGTTTATTTGACAGAAAACGATTCAATTTCAGATAACACGTACGAGTATATTTTTATCTCGATAACAAGCGTCTCAATTCGAATTCTCGGAATCTAATGCGACGCCTAATATTGTATATAAGTAAATAATAAATGTCTTTGAGGTATTATTAATTTTGTTTAGTATTTTGATAAAGTACACAGAGTATACTAGTTGAGACACTACTTGGTCGCATTTTCAGCCACGTTACGAGATGCTCATGCAATTGTGTAACATAATTGAAAAGTCCTCGTAGAAAACACAGTAATTAAATAATTAAAAGAAATTAACGCCGAAATTAAAAAAAATGTTTCATCGAAAAATGTCCTACGTGCTATTCGTAATAATATAGTATAGAATTTTAATGCATTTTTCCTTTGTAAATTAGTTACCAATAGTGCTAAAAGATGGTAGTACTGGTACGTCCGACGCCACTTCTGTAGAATACAATGTAAGAGACAATTAAGCGATAAGTAAACTGGATTGGCACATACAGGGTTCTCTACAAATACAATTCTTTTTTCATAAATTTGGAATACATTAATGCAAAAAAATAGAAAATTTGGGTTATTGTATACTCAAGCAATTTAGCAACTGAAACAAATCTTTCCTAAATAATTGAAAGTCGGGGAAGTTTTTTATCTCCCGGAAAATTTTGATTTTTGGCACTTACAGTGTTTTCTACAATGACTCTTCAATTATAAATTCGAGCAAATGACGAATAAATGAAAAGAGGCAAATAATCGTGTCCATGACATATTATGGTAATGAAGTTCATTGTAGGAGCCCGAATTAATAAATAAATTTCTAAAACTAAACGGATATTTCATTCTGAATATTGAAGGGTACGTTCGACTTTCGAGTTAACTAATTGTAAGAAAGGCGAGTTAAGGGGACCTTCTGGTGTAAAAGTCGATTTTTTATAATTTCATTTTTCGAATGTTCAACCTTTTAGGAATACCTGTTTAAAAGGATTTGTTGAAATTCGTAAAATTCCCGAAGTTATAGGCATTTGAGTAGCGGCAAATGCATGGGTCACAACCGGCCACTCGGCGCTCAAGGAAACTTTAAACGCGTTATTCCCGAAACAGTGTTCTCAAAATCGGTGGGACCTGTATTTCCAAAAGTTATTATCCGATTCGACTGAAACTTTTTTTATTTTGAAGAATATACTTCTGGCTAGAGGGGAAACCAGAAAAAAATACAAAATATTGAAAATTTATAATTTTCAAAGCCGTTGAAAGGAAGAACAATATAGGGAAAAAGTGATTTCAAACTTCAAGTGACGTTATTTTCTAAAAAAAATGTAATTTTTGCAATTTTTCCGGTTTCCCCCCTAGCCAGAAGAATATTCTTCAAAATAAAAAAGTTTCAGTCGAATCGAATAATAACTTTTGGAAATACAGGTCCCACCGATTTGGATCAATTTTTTCACGCCTTGACTTTAACGACTCCCCAGTACCGGCTGCAATGATTAATTATAAAACAAAAAATAGATTTCTATAATTTAAGACATCCTTAATACAATGCAAAAAGTCCCATTACATTATATATAGTAGTTTTCCTTTAATTAATTCCTAAAGATCACCTATCTCTTTGGGCTCTAAACCGGAAGGTCCCCTTAATTCGTCATTTGAGAATGCTTCCATATGAACCAAAACAAGTTAACTTCTGATAAAAATTAGTAGTTACGCATCTCGTGTCCGGTCATTTTCCATCACACATTTCTGAACAAATAAAGGATGTTTTTTCTTAAAAATTACCAAGTTAACCCATATCAAGCTTGTAACTCGAATCAATGTGCTGACCAAAGTTAGCTAAAACTAAATTGCAAAGTAGTTATAAAATAAGAGTAAAACGTTTTATGATTCCAATTCCCCGATGAAGAAATCTACCATCCTCAAATTTTACATACGTGTAATTTTAACCCCGTTCAAAAAAATTACCGTCTAAAAATTCAACTACGGAGTGTCTGCTTGCGCGTCTTGCGCACACTTTCGCCAAAGCCAGATTAAGGTCCGACTGATTAGTTGACACGATGATTGAGTAAGCACACACATCAAAGGTGTCACACGAAGGAAATCCATTGTCTGGCCTCGTAATAATTTCCCGCATTGCGGAAACGAGTTAATATATTGACAGATGACTCGCCTTTCGATCTCATCTCCGGTCCAAAAGCAAATTACTCAACCAAAGCGAGGAAATAGCGAGGGTTGCGTTGAGGGGGTCCTTCGTGTCCATGGCACGCGATGTCATATCACGTTATTGAGAGCTACTTGTCACTCCCTGCTTTGGCGTCATAGCAGGACAGCACGGCCGCGTGGATCATTCAATTAATACCACCTTTACTCACGTAAATACCCACCGATAACCGTAGAAAAGTTCCGCGCGCCTAGCATTGTCACTTGTCACTTCATCCTGATGTTATGAATATACAAAGTAAGGCGTCTAAAAGAGACCACCAAATTGTCCATGTCTCTCAGGAGACGTGCCAATTAAAGTGACCCAATTTTCACAGAAATGTGAAATACGTATGAGGAGTATAAAATTCTATCATAATAATTTCACAACTTGTTATTAAGAAAAATCCAAGGGGAATGCTGGGAGTCCATCCTTATTTTTCAATCTCGCTCTCTTTAATCGTGCTGAAATGACATTTCAAATGAAAAGGTCCTTTTATAATTATTATTTATTATTGTCGCATTAATTGTTACAGGTCACAATTTTACATACATTATAAGGATGTCCAGATATAGATTGATAACAATTTAATTACAGGTTTCTTAGTTAAATTTTGGAGTATAAAGATTTTTCTCTCAGACAGTCGGTTAACTAATGAAGAGGTGTTATTTTCTAAGATTCTTATTATTCGAAATAAATAGATGTCTGGTTTAATATCACACACAAATTATTACAAATAAAAGAGCGAAACGACATTTCTTCAACATATCGTAGTAAAATACCAATACCGTTCTCTGAATTTTAAATTCTTAGCATCGTCGCTTCGATCGCGAATGACTCAATGCTTAACGCACCCATCGGAGTTATCAGCCTGGTATATTAATCATCCTCGATACACAATCTTAGCTGAAAGAATGTGGTTCTGGCGCCGCGAGTATTGTCTTGGAACAATAGAGTTTTTCTGTCACATTCGCTGCACGATGCAATTTAGTTTCGTTTGAACGGAATGGAAAAGCTTAGTAGAATCGCGCGAACTATTCGACCCGGTGGGTGTTACAGATTATTGGTCCGGTCACTAGGCTCTAGCGAGTCGTAGACCTTAGACCATTTCTGTTAGGCGTCCATTTGTAAATGCCAGAATTCTACCAAAGAGCCTGATTGCGACGCTCGTAGATAGTAATCGATACTAACTCTCCTTCAGCCTATCGTAATGCGTTCTGGGCGTGAGCGCTGCACGAACATCGCTACTTCAAATCAACTTACTGCTCTATCTGCGCGCTAGCCTCGCTGCATACAAACAATCGTGTTTCTTTTAACTGTATACGGGACTGTACCAACATAGAAACAAGTAGTAATTTTAATCTTCGTTTTGTAATTTTTTTGGAGAGAGGAATGCTATACACAGTGTCCAAGAATTTAATGAAAAGTGTTCCTTTAAGGGGTTATACCTAGTCAGGAGGCCGAAAAAAAGCGAATGTTTGCGATTTTTTTTTGGAAAAACGGAAGCACATATTTTCACAGAACTTTTTGCACTTTAAAGAGCAACATTTAAAGAAGATTGAACAATTTTTTCGTAAAAAAATATTTATGTTTATAATAAAGTTACAACCGATATCCAAGAAGGCTTTTTTAAAAAGTTGTTTCGCGGTGAGCACTGCAACTCGGAACCAGATTATCTAAAATCAAAAAACAGAAAAGATTTCGTTAGTATATTAATGTATCTATTGACTGACGGAGGGGGATTTTCGAAATATTAATTTAAAATAAAATGGCGGCTATTTAAAGTTTGAAGTCCTGATTTTCGCGCGAAAAACGGCCATTTTTCGTTAATAAAATCGAAAATATACATTAAAAAAAAGAGGCGAACGATAGTCGATTGATTTTTATATAAAAAATAAGCACACAAAATTATAGAAAGATTGGTGCAGTGGTTGTTGAGATATCTTACTCACCGTTTTTAACAAGGCTTCTTGGATGTCGTTGTAGTTTTATTATAAACGTAAATATTTTTCTACAAAAAAATTACCAAATGTTCTTTAAATGTTGCTCTTTAAAGTGCAAAAAGTTCTGTGAAAATATGTGCTTACGTTTTTCCAAAAAAAATTCGCAAACATTCGCTTTTTTCCGGCCTCCTGACTAGGTATAACCCCTTAATCGGTTAACTGGCACGGTCCTTTTCACTATTCGGGCCCAAACTGGTACCATCGAATAATTAAGTGAATCACACAAAATTTGGTATACAGGGGTTTTTTGAGTCGCTGAACCGATCCCGGGGGTAATTTTTTTCATCTGACACCCCCAACCCCTAAAAAAATAGAATTTAGGGGTGAGTTTGTCAATTCTTTACTAAACCTTTTTTTATTTGTGAAGTTTTCTTGTCTATAATTCGATTGCAGCAGTTACTTTTTTCAATGCCACCCCCAACCCCTGAAAAATAAGGGTTTAGGGGTTTAATTTTTTAGTTTTTTTATTTTCTACGAAAAAGTTTCGAATAATTTTATACCTGAATTCTTCATCCATAAATTCCACCGCAAGTGCTTTTTTTTGATCCGCGATCCCAAAAACCCTTATATACAATTTTTCTATATCCCGATAGTATTTCAATATTTGGCGGCCATTTTGGTTCGCCATTGTGAGTCTGCCATATTGAATTTTACAATTCCAATGCCAAATTCAGATTCAGCGACTCCAATAACCCCTATATACAATTTTTCTATATCCCGATAGTATTTTAATATTTGGCGGCCATTTTGGTTCGCCACTTTGAGTCTGCTATATTGAAATTTAAAATTCCAATGTTAAATTCAGATTCAGCGACCGCAAAAACCATTACATACCAAGTTTCATTCAAATCGATTGAAAAACAAAAAAGTTATTCCATTTGATCATATATGTATGATACATTGCCAGAATTGGCCAGATTTTTGTTTGATCATATATGATACATTGCCAGTTAACCGGTTAATTGAATTGTTGATGTATTGCATGGCTGTTTTACTGTAGATAATTGTTTATGGAAGGCTGGAAAATTAAATGGCTTTAATGTAGCTTTGCTTTTTATGGGAATTTCTAGAACTGTTCCTAATACTCGTGTATTAATAAAACTACGAAATATTGACGGTCTACTGTGACTGCAACGATATTACTGCGCTTCTATGTAAGTACGTTGAATTGTTTTGAAAAGAACGTGACCTACTAAAGGGAAGTAAGGCAATGTGAACATTCAGAAAATTATGCAGCTTTGTGTGGGAGTAGAGTAGTTCATCCGTAACAGCAACCTATTTTTGGTTGATGCTATAGTGCGGTTTTAGGGGGTGAAATCATCTCTTGATAAAAGGCAGAATTTTCTTTTTCATGGAATATCTCGAGAACGGTGAGAGATATTGAAAAGAAGTTTAAATAAAAGTTGTATCTTTTTTCTATGTCTACAAATCTGCGTAAAAATAATTATTAAATCAGGAATTGGTGGTGGGGGTAACTTGAAAAGTATGGATTTTTCGAAAATTATTTTTAGGTAATTTTGTAGATATAAAAAGAAGATGCAACTTTTGTTTAAACTTCTTTTCGATATCTCTCACCGTTCTCGAGATATTTTACGAAAAAGAAAATTCTGCATTTTTCAAGGGATGATTTCTTGAATTACTCTACGTGCACACAAAGTTGCATCATTTTCTGAATTCTAGGGTTGCCTAACTTCCCTTTTAAGGATAGTTCATTTGCTGTATCAAAACCAAGGCTTGAAACGGTTCCGAAAATAACTGTTTAAAACTGTTATATAAAGGTTCTGGTTAAAACGTTTATGAAGAACTTTTATTCCGAATAACTGTAATGAAGAACCGAAATTTCCAACTATTAACTGTTTCGGTTATGGCTCCTATTTCCGTTCACATATCGATTCCATAACCGTTATTTTTTCGGTTCTATATCGGTTCCGTAACGATTCCGGAATCGATTCTTGTATCGTGTATGTATATATATATATATATATATATATTTGACGAATTTTAATATGCGTAATTCATTCCATTATATTGTATTTTTATATTTTATTTTTTTATATTAACTACCACATAAAATAAAATAAATATTTAAAATAAGAAATCGAAACTTCAGTTGCTTTATTTATTTCAACGTTTTGTAAGAAATCAGTTCATACCCGTTTTAAGAACCGAAATCGATAATACAACAGTTTTCAACCCCTGATCGAAATCTTCCATATATTTTGAAAAAGCATAGACAACACAAATAACGATTTAGAACTAGAAAATCAGTCGTGTTATTTAAATTAACGTCGTGGGAAAAAATAAACCAATCAAAGACCGTGTGTTACTCCAAAATTTCTAAAGGGTGGCACACACACAGTGAGTTAAAATTCAACGACAAGATTATACAACGCACTAATGGATTTCTATAAAAATTATTCTAACCTTCCTTCTGAAATTGTCATCATATATTTCCCAAGAGCAGTAGATATATTTCTATTTCATTGCACGCATGCAAAGTTGTACACGAAAGACTTACAAACCCAGCTATTTTTGGAGAGCGTTTATCAAAAACAGTTCAGAATGTTCACCGCAGCTAAATATGTATAACCTTAACCCGGCGTTGGTAAGGTGGCAAAATGTAACAAGAGTATTAAGGTGGGGTCCCACAGACCCCGCAAATAATTTAGTGTATTATACAAATCCACATCTTTAATTAAATTTTTGTTACCCAAAAATACTTAACTAATTAACCCTTTTTAATTTTCAAAAAAAATATACTCTTCCTAGCTTATATAACGAAGAAACTAAATAACACTGCCAGGCGTTGTTAAAAAGTTATACTCAATTCAAGATCTTTGGGGTCCGTGAGACCCCGACTTACCAAAGCCAGGTTAATCAATTCCGTTACTAAATCACCATTTCCACTCCAATTCACAGCTGGCTTCAAGCGCGACTGCATAATAACTTTAACCTGCACCATAATATTTCACTCCAACACATTAGACGGTTCTTCCAAACGCTATAGCACTCATCCTTAACTAACGTATACATCCTGGAGCAACATTTCCCTCGGCCGGAAAGAACTCTACCATTTTGCAAACAGTGTAATCAACTCGTGTCGAACTTAAGAAAAAGAACGCAGGTGGTAGAGATGGAGCAACGACGGAGAGAGAGAGAGAGAGAGAGAGAGAGAGAGAGAGAGAGAGAGAGACTGGGGAGGTGAGAGAGAGGGCGGGTAGAGTAAGAGCGAGAGGTGTAACGAGGGAAGGAAGCCGAGAAAGAGAGGAGGAAGGACACGGCTGTTGCATCCTGGCGTAGGAGCGCATCAACAGGATCCTCGCTGGACCAAGTAGCTTCACTATCGCTGGTGGGGAGGAACAGGTCCGTGGTGGGGAATGCCGGCCGCGTGGGTGGGGGAAAGGGACGAAGCGGAGACGAGTGGAGCTCCCTCTGGCGAAGATCTCGTGTCAGTCGAGCCGTGTGCCGCGTCGCGGTAGTGTTGTGCCGTAGTGCTCCGTTCCGTGTGTCCTCGCCGAGCACCGATGACGCTTCCCCTGCTGTGAATATGAGCAACGTGAGTTCAGTGAAGCTAAGTTCGATCTATTGCCGTCGCCGACATCTCCACGGGGCAGTGAGAGAGGGGCCAGCGCGCGACAAATCAACGTGAGCCGGGTGTACACCGTTCGGTTCCGGACCGCGTGCTCTCCGCCCGTGTTGGTCTTCTCCCCTTTTTTCGGGCTTTTCAAGGTTACGCTTTCATTGCCGGCCCGAACCACCCGGGGCCGCCCGCCTCTGCCGCTCCCGGTTCTCTTCGTTTCGTTCTGTCACCCGCGTGCAACAGCCCTCCCTACCACCCAAGTGATTGAGAAAACTCGCCCAAGACGGACCCCTGACGATTGTCCCCCCGGCGTCAGGACGCGCACGAAATTTCCGCGGGTTGGTGCCGCGACCTGTCAACGGTGCACAGTTCTCCGGTGCTCGCCGGTAGCATTTGGAATTTTATACCTGCTCCACGGGACCCTGCCGAACGAAACGGAGCGGCTCCGTAGCCCGCACGCCGGCAGAGCCTGAAGCTCGCGAAGAGCTAAGGACAACAAGTCACACCGGGATCAAAATAACGACAGAGCGAAGGAGAGGTCGGTGGTTCTATTCAAGAGAGCTCGCCGAACGATCCGCAACAGAAGCGAGTCTGTTTACCCGACCTCTTCCCGGTTTAAATCCACGGAAACAATCCGGCGAAGACCCCAGAGGACCGCGATACAGTCTGTGTTTCCCCACTTCGTCCGGCGCGGTGCGTTGACCCTGAGCCTTTAAAAGTTTCTCCGGGGGGGGGCGCGGGTAAAAAGCAAGGGCAACGCGAAGTGACGGAGCGTCCGTAGGTAAAAAATTAATCCCTCGCCGGGCGTGCGGAGGCGAGTGGAGTGCGCGTTGTCGCCGCTGATAAAAGTTGCAATTCTAATTTGCAGGCCGCTGGCCCGGGCGACGGTGCCGCGGCGCGGTTCTATCGGGGGCACGTGTATGAGCGGTAGTTTCGATCTGGCGCTTGAAATGATTGGCCTCCCCCGTGCGCTCCCCCTCGCTCCACCCTCGCGGTGCTTCGTGAAATAGATCGAGGCAGGGACACGGGGCACGATTAAACGCGCTCCTACTTTAATTCCTGCCTCGCACACCTCCGGGCACCGTGGACCGGGCGAGTAACATAGAAGCGTTCCGAAGGAGATCGTATCGACGCGTTCGGCGGCCAGTCCGATCGTCCGCGCCTCGTAATGAGCCAGAGCAGTGCACGTTGAAGATCGAACGTGACTGGTGCAGCCAACCTCCCCCCTCGTCTTCTATCGGTATTCTCGGAGGAGCCGTTAATCGAGGTGCCGCCTATTACAAGAAAAACCAATCGGAGCGGGAATCGTCTCACCCCTCGGAGAGAGTAAGAGAGAGAGAGAGAGAGAGAGAGAGAGAGAGAGAGAGAGAGAGAGTGGGAGAGGGAGAAGAGAGGAAAATCCGCGCACCCCCCGATTCAATAGCGAATATCATACGTGATAGTCCCTCCATTCCCTCGTGAGCAGACGTCAAGTTCGCGTTCCCCCGAAGATGCCGCGGCGCACAGTTTCGCGACCTAGCGTGTAAGGGGATAAAGGGCGACACAGCACCGGCGAGGAATTCAGACGGGTGCAGAGGGACACGTGAACGGGTTCGAGTGCGGCGGGGGCGTGCTGAAACGTTCGCGCTCACCAGAGAGCGACAAACATGACGATGGCCAGCAATATCGTGGTGGAGTGGCTGCGCTCGCTCCACCTCGGCCAATATTCGGAGTCGTTCATCGACAACGGCTACGACGACCTGGAGATCTGCAAGCAGATCGGCGACCCGGACCTGGACGCGATCGGCGTGTTCAATCAGAGCCATCGGGCCAGGCTGCTGCAGTCGGTGAAGACGCTGCGCGAGGAAGGCGCCGCCAGCGTCTACTTCACGCTGGAGGAGAGTAATGACTGCCTCTGCGACAATGTCAGCTCCAAGTCCTCCAGGACCTCGTCCGAGAGACCACCCAGCGATAAAGAGGCGCAGAGGGCCTCGCCGACCGCCAGCTCCTCCAGCGGCGGTCAGGAATTAACCAAGTTCGCGGACGAGTACGAGGAGGGAAAGGCGGAGCTCGTCAGAATCCCGAGGATGCAGCTGAGGATGCTGCTGCAGGAGAAGCTCAGGCACGACGGCATCAGGTTAGCCTGTCAACCGTACACGACACCGGTGAGCCAACCTGTTTTTGTTTATTCGTAATTTCACCCGCCCGCCCTGCGCCTGGCTGGCACGTTTAAGACGAAGCAGTCATTTATCTTCCCGAGTGAGACGCCGCGAAAAAATTTATAAGGAGAAGATTGCGCGAGGGGGGGGGGGGGGGGCGTAAGATGAACGATGCGAAATTTGTGGACGTTTATTATCCTTCGGAATACCTCGCGTATCTTCCTCCTTCTCGCCCGGACAATGCCGCTTAGGTGCCGCGCGAGGTAATTTTCCGGAAATCGGCTGAAGTTTGTCTATTATCTTCGAATTTGTAGCGGGAATTGTTATTTATTGGCTGGCCGACTGGGATGGTCGACTCGTGATCGAGCTTAGTGCATCATTTATGTAAAGGATACTCAGATATTTTCTTTCCTTGTCATTTGTGAGATTATTCCGTTCCCTGAAACATAGGGATTTCATTTGTGTTGATGCATAGCCAAGAAGAATATCTTGGGCAAGACAAGTTCGAAGTCTAATCGTAATTTTATTTGATATTTCTATGAATCCACTAATTTTTACGTAATTAAGAGCTTTATTCTTTTATTCACGCGAGGTTTCCTTTTTTAATTACTGGCTAGAATAAAGATTTTTACAAGTGTTTTTTTCTAAGTATAGGTATTTGGAAAAATGGAATGTTCTCTTTTCACTTCTGTGAAGTAGATGATCAATTTCAGTTCGATCTAATTCCCAATTTTCCAATATATGTTACCTACAATCTCCTTGAGTTGATCTCACAAGGAGAGACACATTTTTGTGGAATATCTCGAGAACTATTAGAGATAGGGGAATAGTGTCAATGGACGAATTTTGTGTCTTTGAATGCGAAATATGACTGACTCACCAGATTTTCAAAAAGTCCACAAAATTGATTTTTCACCCCCTAACTTTGAACGCAGTTTTCACCCCCCAAATATGAAAACGGGGAAAAATAAAAAAACACGTATTTCTTATTTTTCGGTCCTCTATAACATATCCAAAAATCAAAATGATCGGAGGCGGACACCTAAAATACTCTCCTTGTCAGTCAAGCAATTGCTTGTGAATTTTTTACACCTTCGTTTCAAAAGCCCCGGGTTTTAACCACGTCCTTGTTTACGTTTACAATTTCTCCAATCACGCATTCCTGCATCACAATTCCCAATGGAAACATTCTTGAACATTAATAATTTCAACTATTTCTGTTCACTAAAGTTTCAATTGGTATTGTCGTAGTTGCTGCTTGATTTGGTCTGTACTTCTAAACAATCAACAAATTATTATTATGCTGAAATCATCCATAATTTAAACAATTACTTTTAATTTACATTACAAGTATTTTTAAACAATTACTTTCTTTGGAAATAATGTTGCTTCCACATGACAATTTACACCAGCAAACCAATAGAAATTCACAATTGAAGAGTCCTTGTGAAAAACTGTAAAGTGTCAAAATTAAAAAAAATTTTATCGGAAAGTAATCGTAGTATAGAATTTAATTTTTGCCTACAGTGTTTTCTACAAGGCCTCTTCAATTACAAAATCAGTACTCCAAAATGTATGCATAAGAAAGGAATAGATTAATCATTAATGTGCTAATAAAAATGCAATAGAGGATTGCTCACTGCTCAAATTTCACGTACTCCAATTTCTCATATCAGGAATTCACTAATTCATTTAGGTACTACTGTTCACCCATTCACACGATCATTGCTTATGTAACAAATAAATGTGAAAGATCCTCTTAAATCTCTCACCAGCTTGTAACACGACGTCATTAAACCACACTTTTCTCGCAATTATATTTCTCCGCGAATCCATACATCGCTGCATAAGCATGAACTTCACGTTCCAAAAATCAAACCGACTCGGACGGATGCGCCGCATTTCGGGGCCGCAGTAATTAAAAAATGTGCGTCAAAAATTTCGCGCGAAGAACGCCCTCGCTGTTTGCTGGATGTGAAACGTATTTCATGTACAAAGAGTGCGCATCGGGCGCTACAATTTTCGTATACATAACGTGTAATTAATTGCGCCGCTTTTAAAAGCATTTTCGTATTCAGCTCCTCTTCCCGCAGCCTCTATGCGGGCTGAATTTTTATTCTCATTGCAAGTCCTTTCGCTCGTGGCCAAAACTAAACACGCAGCACGCTCTTAAACGCCTCACTGCCGCGTGTTTTTGCATGGATTGATCGTTCTCTTATCTATCTATCAGTCAATAGCAAATTCCTTTCGCTTCCTTGACTGCGAATGCCAATTTTCAGAAATTCATTAATTCCTGGCAGCTTCAGCAATGCACCCCTTTTTTCCATCGCAAAGAGGCACGATTTGGAAGGGTTTCAAATTACTAAAAACAAAGGTGCACAAAATTCAAAATTCACATTTTTTTTAGTTATCTATTTTTTTTATTATACTTTTATTAAACTTCGACACAAATTTAACATATTATTATAGACGCCATGGGCCAACTGTACGGGAAATTTTATCGAAATCCGTGACCCACCCCTTGTGCACACCCCTTGTGAGGCCTCCCCGCAGCTATACGGCGACGTATCGCCACGAACGTGAAGCCTGCTCGCTTTATCGACTTCGAGGCAACTTGAGGGCTCGGTGTCGTTGCTAATGATTCACACAGCTCGACGACGCCTTTCCCCTATCCGCGTGCGTTAATTAGCAGAGCGTCGGGGCTGAATGCAGATGGAAAGATAGACACCTTATATTGGGAGGCGCGGGTGGTTTTATCGCGCGGATAAGTCCCGCCGTTGCTTGCATTCGTGCGGCGACACTGTGACCCCTCCAGCCCGCCGTTTACGTCCCGGGCCTCCCTGTTTCACCGGTTCACAGCGAACGGCGCTTAGGTTATTGGCGAAGGTGGCGCGTGTACAAATCGCGGCGATCGTCGAATTTGAATGATAAAAGGCCGGCCCTCGCGGAGGCTGTAAATTACGCGGGGAATTACGATTGCGCCGCGGCCGAATATTTACGAGCGCGCGCGCGCGCCGCGCGCCTCCTATTAATTTCTAAATTTTTATTCAATCGCGTTGCGCCCGATTAAAACGCCGTTGGGCAAAGATTACCGCCGAATTTACGGCGGCTCGCCCCGAAAGTGTTTGAGAATTTTACGGCGGGTTTTACTAGGCTGGGCTATGAAAAACAGTGTGTTTAACGCCCGGGCTATTAATGAGATTGCCCGGCTCGTATAATTCACCGGAGCCCTCGCGATGCTGCGGCTGATCGATACGCCTGGCAAAAGTGCGAATTAAAGTGCAGGAAAGTCTAGAAGACGAGGGGAGAAGGTGATTATCTGCTGGGTGTTCATGTTAGCATCGGATACCGGCTTTTTTCTCTGAGTAACAGCTAGGCGAGAAAAATAGACGGGGAGGAAAAAGTCTCGCGTTATTCCGCGGGGATGCCGACGACGTGAACCTATTTTCGCAGTTGGGATAGATGAATGGATTCTTGAGCACAAAAGTCACGTTAATTTTTTCGTTGAGCGTTGTTGTCACTTCGGTTTATTTATTAAGGAATTATTGTAAAATATTTGGAATTTATTTCTGGCCATTTACAAATCGTCACTATTTCTTCTTTTATTTTGGTGGGTTATGAAACTAAAAGTATTTATACCAAATTGTAATTGGGAGACAAACTCGAATATTATTACTAACAAATAGGGCTGGGAAAAATAGAATTTAATTAAATTTAAACTTTAATCTTTCGGGATGTGTGGAGGATATATAGGTATGTATTACTCTTTTTTTTATGCCCAAATTCACTCTAAGGGGATGAAATTGACCCCTGAAAATCGGGGTATTTTCAGATTTTGTGTTATAACTCGCGAACTGTAAGAACTGTAGGGATTATAAGTTACCAAATGATAGTCCTAATTAAAAGAAGTAGCTTTCTTCAGAAAACTTTTTTTCTAACTCCTACAGTTCGAATAATACAAAATCGAAAAATTTTTACGGGTCAATTGCACCCTCTTGCAGTGAATTTGGGCAGCAAACAAAATTGCGTTGCATTCAGGAGGACGTCCCCTACATAACCACAAAGTTTCATAATTTTTTGAATTTTCTGCTTCGGGATCTTCATTCCTCCCTTGTCAAAATTATGAGGGTTGAAGCTTTGTAAGCCGTCATACATGAAAATGGTTACCCCTACGAAAAAACTCATCTAACCTATTTTGTACAAATTTTCCTAAGCTACAAATTTCATAATAACTATTTTTGTCGTAACACTGGTAGCTAACGAGATATTCGCGAAAAACAGTTTCTATACCTTCAACCCTCTGTCAAAATTTTATCGGATGTCGGATCGATGGGGGCTTTTGACATATCGTTTAAAACGACAAAATAAAGGCCAACTAATTTCACCGGAGTATTTTAGTATTTTGTCTCAAGCTATTTCAAATTTTCCCCAACCCTGCTTACAAATTACAGCGCAGACCTGATCTTTAACACGATTTAATGAAACATTTCACAGTTTCAAGTACAAACCCCGGAGAATTTGCAAGCTCCGTATAAGGAGCAGTAGTAATGAAAGAATTTTTTCACATCGCCTCCCCTTATTGTTTCCATAAATCATCCCCCGTTCGATAACGACAATTACCGTTGACCCTCATATTTTATACTGTATCAAGAAACACCCCGTTTATTAGCCTCTTCCTCTGCGCACGCAGGTCCGCGAAGTGACTTCACGCAAATGACTTCGGGACGTAAAAAGCGCAACGAAAGCGCGTCTTCTATCTCCCCGCACGGTGGTCCGGGCCGTTACTCGCTCCTTTTTATCCCCGGGACGCATGATACACGAGTTTCTGTAGGCGTGCGTGCCCGCGCCGGGGATCTTAGCCCGCGAACGCATCGACCTTCGTCAAAGTGATATTTACCACCTCCGGCGTGGATGCATACTTTCGTATTTATTGGCTCAATCCGGAAGGCCCGATTTGTACGGGCGCCCCGCTCGCGTATCTGACCAATCAACATTCCAAGCATACGGACCACGTAGCCAATTACGGTAACCGCGATACAATCAGCACCACTATGCACCTATTTATTTGTTCAGTTGCTCGGTTATGGTGCAAGGACTGAGCACGATGTGGATATAACACCGCGCACGCAAAACATTTTATGAGAATCTCGCGTCGGCGAAGTGAACGCTGGTCTGCTGGCGCTCTTCGAAGTGAAGGGTCATCTTGGGTTTGGCCATTTTTCACCGAAACATTCGGCAGCGTTCTTCGACGAGTTTGCGAGTCATGTTCGAGTGATCAGTTTGCAATGTTACTGATAGTAATAGATCGCGTGGTGTCAGTTGGTTTAAAACGGGGGAATTTGGATTTGGACATTTTGTGAGGAGGTTAACCCTCTGGCGCCCAGTGTGACGTATACGTTACATAATTTTCTGGCGGATAAAAAAACTCGAGTTGTAGTAAATAATTTTGGGAAAGTTTCCCAGAAACTTTTTTTCTGGGTGTCTGGGCGCTGAAGAGTTAAAGATCTCAGATTTTTAGGTTAGGCGTAGTGGTCTTTTCGGAAGAGATACTTTTTTAGAATTTCTAACTCTACTCTTGTGTGTATTTATGGTTTTTTATCTTCTTGTTATTATTCTTAATGTCTACTGGTGCCATAAAGAATTATTATTATTATTATTATTATTATTATTTCAGATATATACAGTGGCGGACGAAAGAATTGGTTAACTTTTTTTAGAATTGGTCCAAACGACGTGGGTTTTCTTGAGAAACTAGGATTAGTTTGCTAAGTGACGTGTTTCGTCGTTTTGGAAAAAAATGCAATTGGTCGGAATAGAAAAAAAATAGTAAAGGTTGTTTTTTAAACTTTTTTGTGAGCCTGTAATGAAAATTCAGTTAGTTGTATACATGCCTAAAATTTCATCAAAATCGGTTAAGGTTGCTCTGAGCTATAAACGGTTAAAGATCGCAGAATAAGGTCGAAAATCGCGAAATTCTCGAAATCAGCGATTTTGCGTTAAGCGTTTATAGCTCAGAGCAACTTTAACCAAATTTAGTGAAATTTTAGGCATGTATACAACTTTAATCTACAAACGGGTTTTTTGAATTTTCATTACAGGCTCACAAAAAAAGTTTAAAAAACGACATTTACTATTTTTTTTTGCTATTCCGACCAATTGCATTTTTTTCAAAACGACGAAATACGTCACTTAGCAAACTAATCCTTCTAACTTCTCAAAGAAAAGTCAAGTCGTTTGAACCAATTCCAAAAAAGCTATGCGATTTTAAAAGTTGTAAACTTTCTTTCGCCCGCCACTGTACGTGCTATCTCTTTTGCCTTTGTTAGATGAGCGTTAGCTCTGACAAAAGGATATATTTCAAGTACCGGTTGTGAGCCACAGCAGTGACTCGTGTGAAAAAGCCCTAACGAGACAGACACATAAATCTAATAAGGGGTGTGCTCAAGGTTTAGGTCTCCGATTTGCTTACAATTTTGCTTATAGTTCGTGCGAAGCATGTGCAATTATGCCTTAGGGTACAGGGTGCAGACTTCTTTTCAGATTTGTTGTAGAAAAATCTATACAACCAAATATCTTCAAGCTTTGCATATATCTGCTATATGGGATGAAGGAATTACATAACTTTTTTTCTGATTTTCAGTATGTATACAACTTACTTAAATTTGCAAAAGGGATTGTAAAATTTTCATTACAGGCTCAGATAAAAAATTGAAAAAGCGACCTTCACTAATTTTTAAGCTATTCTGACCAATTACAATTTCTTCTAGCTTCTCAAAGAAACTCAAGTCGTCTGGACCAATTTTAAAAAAGTTAATCTGTTTTAAAGGGTGTCCCAATACTTTTGTCCGGCACTGTGCACGTAAGAACGAGACTGATTGAAGTAACTAGTCGTAAAAATAATAATTAGAAAGTAGAACTGAAATTGCTATATTGATTACAGTTGAGCTGCTATTGCAAACTAATTACGGTTCCGTGCTTATGCACAGACTGCGTATACCTATCGAGGGGCTAGAAAAAGCAAAACTTTGAACTCGATTTTCTCGCAAACTTTTGAGTAGTGCGCCCCGTGCGTTTAACATGTAATTACACATGCTGCGTACTAACCACATGCAAAATTTCAGCCAAATTGACGACCCAAAGCTCGCGCGCCTCCCCTATGAGGAATATTTTCACGTAACTTTCATTTCGCCTCTGTAATTTACTTATACGATATAAACGTTGAATGATCACGTTGCTGAATTGTCGCTTGCAATTGCGATCACCGAATGACCGTAGTGAGTTTCTTTCGCGAACGAGGGAGCGAGGGAGACAGAGAAAACAGCAGAGCGGGCAAATTCTCCGTACGGTATAACTGTATGTAGACCGGCGGTAATAGCGTTTAAATATTTGAGCGAATGTTCAATCGATATCCCTTAGCCAACCCCGTCACAGCTCTTTCTGAACCGTTCGTTCTCTGCTCCTTTCCTTTCCAACTCGTTCCACCTTGCAGGAGGCCGATCGAGCACGTTTCCATGTAATATCAAACGCGGCAAATGAGATTCTCTAACTCCAAAAGCAGAATGGGACACCGGAGAGAGGGTGGAGCAGCAGATATTAAACCCTGCGCGACGACAATACCGCGTAATTGATCGAAGATAGTCGTGCTTATCGACGCTGTCTGGCGATCATCCCAAGAATGATCCTGCCAGCTTTCGACGGCGAACTTCAATGTTGATTGCAAATATGGTTTTCATTGAGCGAAATTGTATTTAGTACGGAGGCTGGTGGTTACTATACTATTGCATTATTTGGTTTATACTTCAGAGTGGAACGTTTTTGTTTGAATTACATTGAGAAGTTTGTTTGATACTTGATAGTTGGTAGTTGGAAGTTGATAGTGGATAGTGGATAGTTGGTAGTTGGTAGTTGGTAGTTGGTAGTTGGTAGTTGGTAATTGGTAGTTGGTAGTTGGTAGTTGGTAGTTGGTAGCCGATAGTCGATAGTCGATAGTCGATAGTCGATAGTCGATAGTCGATAGTCGATAGTTGATAGTTTATAAGCGTAAAAATGGAGTTACTGGAGGCTGATAGTTAACGTACTATTGCTTCATTTGGTTTATACTTCATTCAGAGTGGAACGCTTTCGTTTGAATTATATTGAGACGTTTGTTCGATAGTTGATAGTTGACAATTCATTAGATGGCTGACAGTTTAATTTATAAGCGTAAAAATGGAGTTACATATGCATAGGTAGGGAAAGTCTCCATCAAGGATAGGATAAAGTTACGGGAAAGTAGTTATGTCGGAAGGAAGAGGGGCCATTGGGAAAATGACAAACGGCATGGAGAAAGTATACCGAGATATCAGGCCCGATCGGGCTTGTTCACTGTGTAATAATATTGATCAGGTCCGAGCGAATTTTTCCGGATTCGCAGGGTAATCAGTAAACAGGAAACAGTGGGAAAGTTTAGAGAAGTGAAAGTCCTGAATCATAGCAGGGTGTAAGAATTGGCAGATAAGCGGTGGCAGTGCAGTATCTACGAGTACCTATAATGCAATTTATTTGATCAAAAGTACTTGAGATGATTAAGTTGCGTCACATATCAGATATACTTTATTTGTTGCTCCACGTGCTCCCAGCATTAAATTGTATTAAATTTTAATAAAAGTTACATCTTTAGACTAAAAT
Source organism: Andrena fulva (assembly GCA_946251845.1). Taxonomy (NCBI): domain Eukaryota; kingdom Metazoa; phylum Arthropoda; class Insecta; order Hymenoptera; family Andrenidae; genus Andrena; species Andrena fulva. Next base: position 48,210,217 of record OX276329.1, on the reverse strand, counting down.
TTATTTGTTGCTCCACGTGCTCCTAGCATTAAATTTTATTAAATTTTAATAAAAGTTACATCTTTGCTGCACAATTTTTATTAGACTATATTCCCCTTGCTTCTTGCCAAAGCATTTCTAATATCCGTTTGAAATCTTGAATATATGACGAACATTGTTGCACGAGCAAGAAATACATTTACGGTTTTCGCAGTTAGAACCATTAATAACCCCCTTTAACCTCGTCTCCTCTTCTATTTTCGCTTCCCTCCTTTCGCGTCTGTCCCTTTTTAGTTTCAGCGATAAGATTTCTTCTGCTCATGCCGATATCCGAGCGAGTCTCACGTCTTCCTCTCCCTTTCTCCTCCTTCTTTCGAAAGGAAGAAGCACAGTCATTTCCGACATCTGCAGAAGGCCATGCTCGCTGAACTGTTAATGAAGTAGCACTATTGCAAACCGGCGATGGAGCGCTGAGTCGTTAGATTCTCTTTTAAACAATCCTCTCGTTTGGGCCTTAATAAATCATGAAGCTAACATTGTATTACCATTTAATTACGTACCCTTTTTATAGGGACGAGCCACGTTTACAAGTAAAAACACCAATACCATATAGATTCATTCAAAATTATCGAAAATGCTTCATGGAAGTACAGTGGCGGATTTAAGGGAAAAGGCCCAGGTGGCAAACGTTTTGAGGGGCCCACTTCTTCAGTAGAATGAAGAGCTACTTTACTAAAAGGGGGTACGTGTAGAGAAAAGTATAAAAACAAAATATAATTCTTGGATAAAATCATAGATTTTTGAGGATAGGGCCCTACGGGGGCCTTACGTCCAGGGGCCCATTTTTCGGGAAAATAAAGCGGTATTCCACTGAAAGCAGGCTCAGTGTAATAATAAAGAAAAAAATACACTTTGGATAAAATAATTTTTTTTTTTTAACGATGGGGCCTTGTGGGGCCTTCCGAGCAGGGGCCCAGGTGGCAACTGCTCATCGGCCGCCCTGTTGAATCCGCCACTGGAGAAGTACCTTCAGACCTTCTGAACGTGGGACCGCAGAGTTAAAACTCGGTCTAATTTCATGGCCAATTTGGTTCAGCAACTGCAATCTTCGCAAACGCAACGTTGATAGCTCGCGTCAACTTCCGTCACGTATCGAATCCGCCGCAGTCGCTTTTCCCCCATGACCATTCCTTCGAGAGCTCACTTGCCCGGAGACGGTGAGTTAGGTTACCGGAACCAGGTCACTAAGAATACCTCCTACGCTGTCTTATTATTTGTAACGCTTTCTTGCGCGGCTTTTGCTTCTATTCCCTCGTTTCCATTCGCATTCACGTCGGGGCGAGTCCCGCCCCGGCCCTCTGAAAAATGTTTAACATCCACGCTATCATTCTGCCGCGCTCCTATGATAATCCAGCCGCGAAGTGGTGCGCATACATACGAGGATTATATGGGCGAGGGGCGAGGCACTGGAGGAACAGAGATGATGACAGGATTACGCTAGCTGGACCATGTACACGGACACATAAGTGTAAATCGCGCACACATCCCGGCTGATGTAGGTGTATATGTATGAATGCCCGCGTCCGGAGCAAAAGCTCGCTTGGACGAAGGATTCTGCTTCGTGTTTCTTTCCTCCCTCGATGCTTCCTTCGCCCCTTGTTTTTTAATACACAATGGCCACTGTCCACGCTGACGATTCAATCTCTGGCGATGCTCTTTTCACCGGCTGAAGACACGAACACGTGCATGTATAGTAATTCACGCGTGCCGCGGGGGGAATAAAGCACGTGTCCATCTGCTGCTTCCGAATATTCGTCTCGGTTTTATATGGGGCTGCGAGCGTAACGCGGAGCGAAATGGTGAAAGTCTGTTGTACTTGGAAGATTTAGGGATTTTTAATTATTCAAGGGTTTCTTTCAGGGTTGGGCGAAATGTAATCTAATTAGAAATTACGGTTAAAATGTAGTTATGTAATTTGATTGCACAGTATTTTCTGTAATCGTTAATTTAGGTAGTTGACCAGAATTTTGTCAATTGCACAATTACGTTTTAATCGTAATTTGTAATTTGTAAATAGAATCCACTTTGTCCAACTCTGGGGTCTTTTTTGTAGATATTTACTTTGTTAATTTTCTCTTTGGTGGGATGCTTTGTTGAACATGATAACCTCGAATGGGTTTTAAATAATATAATTTCGTAAAAGTTACGGAGCCACTTTCCGATTTTCATTAAAATTACGTCGTATCATAAATATTCGAATTTGAAGATTCTTCTAGTGAAGATTGTACAGATCCTGATTCCTATAAATTTTAATATCTCACTATGCAAGACAGTTATTTAAAATTGTTTTAACAAATTTAAATCTGTTTTTGGAGTTTAGCATATTATATATTAAAAACATACTCAACTTTATCCATTCAATTTTTACTGATTAGGTAAACATGACTAAGCTCGCGTAGGGTGTGCAGATTACTGGAACGTGTGCAACAGGTAGATGAGCATTGTAATAGTGTTGATTGGTCGCAGAATTCGAAATATGATTTGTGAATAAAGTGAAGACGTTGGTTGTAAGCTTTTGAAAGTAAATTTTGGTCGGTGAGACTCCAAATTTATTTTTGCAAATATTGATAAGCAATCGTATTTTAAGAACATTATTAAGTTTTGTAAGTTTTATGATACTGTCATGATTAGAGATTGTAGAATTTATTAAACACGTAGCGAAATGTGTTATTTTTCTTTTCACAGTTATTGAGCACAGTTTGTTAAACACAAGAAAAATAAAACTTCGTTTATTCGCGCATGTTAAGGGTGGAGCAGGGACTTTTAAAAAATAGAATGTGTAAGACAAGTGAATTGTACTGAGAGATGTGTTGACTTAGTAAATAATTTTCTAACATGATTGTGATCTGGATATCTGAAATCAGGGAATCTATTTGAAAGGGCTCTTTTTCCCGCAAAAATTGACATGTTATGAATATAAAAAATACATTACGAAGCACACTAGGAACATTATTTTCTGTTCAACAATATATGACTGTAATGAGAATTTATGAATTTCAATATCTTTACGTCACACGATAGAGGTTACCTTTAAAAATAAGAAGACTGCAGAACTTTTGGTTTTTAGTACTTAGTCACTGAGGAAGTAGCAATCACTAACACCAGCGTGCCATGGTTGGGAATAACGCCCTTCTTTCTATTATAAATAAATACCGACATTTAAAAAAAATTGCTCTTCAAAGTTCAGGAAACGCTTTATGCATAGTAAAAAGCTCATTTCAACTGAGCGCATACATTTCGTGTAAAAAATTCCAGAAAACACCGCTCGCTTTGTGCCGGCCAAGGTGGTGTAAACCCTTCAGCACGAAACTGGCATAAAATCCTTGAACGATCCACCCCATTGATTACAAGTTAAAATCAACAGTCTATTAAATGCAAATTAGGCGCAGAAATTTCCACACTCTATCGTAGCAAATGTTACTGTCTGTTAAACATTCTAAACAAATAAAAGTAATTAAAAAAAAAAAGTACTAAACTGCCAAATAAACCGAAATGGTAATAAAAATCCTTTTCCACGGAGAGCAATGAATATCGTGGAAGCATCACAGTTTGATCCATTAGCAATAAAGGCTAATTCTGCCAACAGGGTTGACAAACGCGTGTTCCATCGACTGTACTCGTCGGCTCGCTATCACGCAGCCAGTCGTTACGCCCAATGTATAGCTAAAATGGAAATTTAATTCTCCTATCATTTGTGCCCGCGCCGCACTAAAACTGGCTGGTGAATATTAATTAATGTATGCCGTATTAATTGCAGTAATCGAGTTACATACTTTGTATCTTGGCGCACGTAGCCAGGTGGCATTAATAACGGCGCTGCTCGTTCGAGAATGCCATTAGTCGTTGTCCTGGAAGTCTAAGTTGGTGTTCTCGGGGGTTGCCAGCGGAATCTATCTCGAAGTTGCGGAATAGTGTACTTAGATTAGGAACGCAAATGCGTGGAGAGGGTGTTCCTTCCAGAGGATTTCACGGGTGTGCCTCCCTGTGTCCGCCCGCTCAGCCTTTTCCCTCGCCCTGTCCTCCCTTTCCTCGTTTCGCCCCGAGTCTATTCGAGGAAATCGAAGGCGGATGATCTAACTAGTGCCTCGAAAGTTTTCGAATGGCTTTCGAAAGGGTTCCACCGCCCGATTGCGAGTAATCGTAGGCACCTATCTGCTGGGAGCATGTGGATTCTGGAAAATTTCGAAACCAGCGTTTTCGAGGATTTTTAGTGGGACGGGATGGGCCGGCGAAACTTCGGTGACTTCGAGTAATAGAATAATGAATCATTTGACGTAAATGTTAACATTAAAATGTTAAAAGCTGTCGAACTTTCAGGCTGCCTGAGACACTAGGGAGTTGACATTTGCAGAGATGCAGCAATGTGGGTCGGGTCAGGCTTAGGAAGCACTAACATTTTCTAAAAAATTTCCGTGTTTAGAAACGGAGTAATATTAAGGGATGAAAAAATTGTGTTGTTGTAGGGTATTTAATTCTTCCGGGTCAAGTGGTCACGGGGGGGTGTATCGCACCCCAGGATATGGTTTTGCCAATATTTCTGTAAATTTTTAGACCTTAATAATAAAAATTGAAAATTTGGGGAATTTTACCAAAACAAATCGCTTTTATCCATAAGTATTTTTTCAAACACAAATTTCGAGATATCAAGATTTACAGTTGTAGAAGAAGACTATTAGAGCATGATTGTACGAGTACAGTAAATTCTCGTTTGGAGCCCGTTTCTACCACGCGTTAGGAGCCCGGCGACTACCCCCACCATTTCTTGGGATCCTTCGGACGAGAGTGAGAAAACCCAATGAGCGAGCGAGAGGAAACGAACGAGTCGACACGAAGTTGCCGTCGGCTTTCGTCTCCTCTCGCTCGCTCATTGGGTTTTCTCACTCGCGCCAGTGGCCGCGCGGAATAGTGTCCAGTCGCGTTAGGAGCCCGCCGCCAGCCCCGTTCGACGGGCTCCTAACGAGTATTTACTGTATTACGAATGCACAATTATCGCTGAAAAGTTAGAAGATTCAAAAATACGAAAATGGTAGCTCAAAAATGACGCTGGGGTGCAGTGAAGCCCATGTGACCAATTTGTGATTAGTAAGAAGGTGTGACCACGGAGGGTTAATGACGCGATACTTAGTGTACGTGAAAGTCTTCACGCGGAAATTAATTTCTCAAAGTAGTAAGGCGCGTTTCAGCCAAATTCGAGAAAATCGACTTTGAAAAATTCCGAGTTCCCTTTTATACAGGCAAAAATAAGACGAAAATCAAGAGTGACGAAATTGCGGTAAAGGCTTCGTTTTCGAGAAAATTGACACTCAAGCGCCTACGATGTACGCGTATTTAGGTGAAATTCAAAGACAATTCTCTCGAAAACGATGCCTTTACCGCAATTTCGTCACTCTTGATTTTCGTCTTATTTTTGCCTGTATATAAGGGAACTCAGAATTTTTCAAAGTCGATTTTCTTGAATTTGGCTGAAATTGCTGCTTTGGGAAATTAATGTCCGAGTGATGGTATGCACGTACGCTAAGTATCAAAATTTTCTGAAATTGCCAAACCTGAAGATCCCCTTGCAAGGTCATCCACGCTCCACCAAAGATCCTAAAGTGTAAAACCTACTGAAGCTTGCAAAGCCGGCCAGATCTTCCCTTGCTGACAGACGGTACAGCTGTCTACCGACTTGCCATTGCTTGTAACTGACAGTTATTATTATTATTATTGTAAACGGGAAAACCCCTTTAATATACAGAGAGTGTGGAAGATAACGTTAGGAAAAATATTCAGTCTGAGGAAAATAAATCGGTATGCATTTAAAAGTGAATAACGAGAATTCTTCATAGAATGTTGCTGGAATAAATTGTATATTTATTAACTATCTACAATCGGCTACTACGTTCCTCACCCTGGGTCGCAACAGTACTTCCCACTTTTAGGCCAGCGCTGTGTATCACTAAAACCGTGTAGTATCTTCACTAGCTATCCTTCTCAACAGAAACCTGAAGCTCCATCGAACAGCCTTCCAATCCCTTGAAATTTCTGTTTCTTAACGCAACCCTGTTGGATACTTCAATCGGGCGAACATCACGCTCGATTACTTTCCGTTATGTTAGGAGCCGAGATCGATGCCTCGCGATTATTCGATACCTCGATTATCCGTATCAGCCTCCGTAAAGCTGCATTCTAACAATTTGTATGTTCCGTAAATTGGGTGAAGTGGCTACTTGCAGAGTTACAGTTTATTACAAACGGACCACTCTAGTGTTCGCGTTGCGCTCCGCAGGAGCAGAAGAATCGAAGAGGGATGCGAAAAGCGGGAGAGGATATTCGAATGAGCGTCAAAGAGGGAACGAGAGGGAAACGCAGGGCTGGGTGGAAGGATGCGGGGGGTGGCCGGGGTGCAAGCAGTGCGCCAACGATGAAGCGTTTATTTACTGGGGCGGTATCTCGGCGGTGCTTGAGATACATTACGTTACGTTATGCGTTTTCCATTCGTAGCGAGGGAAAGGAAGCGAAATAACTGAGGTGGAGATAGTTCATTCTCTTGCGCGCGTTGCTCTCCTCTCGGAATATTGTTCGTCCCCATCTTTGGTTTCTCCTTACTCGTTCAGTTATAGGCAATTAAGGCTGGCAAGTGGACGTGGCCAGCCAGCACCGACTGAGGTATAGAAGTTTGCGTAATTTTTGCATTCAGAATGGTATAATTTGTGGTGTAATTGGGAAGGGGTGATGTCTCAATTAGAAGACAGAAGAAAAGGGTGGAAGAAGTATTGCGGTTGCCCGCTTCTCACTTTCAAAAAGTAACACGCAGCTTACCCCTGTGAAAGTTACACACTGTTCTCACTAGGGCTGGGACTTTTCAAATAATTTAATATTCGAATATTTTACAAGTATTCGAATGCTACGAATAAACTTCGAATATTTCAGTATTCCAATATTTCAGTATTCCAATATTTCAGTATACGAATATTTCAGTATTCCAATATTTCAGTATTCCAATATTTCAGTATTCCAATATTTCAGTATTCCAATATTTCAGTATTCCAATATTTCAGTATTCCAATATTTCAGTATTCCAATATTTCAGAATCCGAATATTTCAGTATTCGAATATTTCAGTATTCGAATATTTCAGTATTCGAATATTTCAGAATTCGAATATTTCAGTATTCGAATACTATTCGAATATTTCAGCATTCGAATATTATTGTATTGTCATTGGAACTATGTATGTGTGCAAAGTTTCAAGTCGATAGGATATGTTGAAGTGGGTCAAAATTAACTTACAAGATTTTACCCTGACAAACTAACGAACTCACAACTGAAATTAAATAAAAGTTTGTAAAAAATGAACCTAAAGAACTTGATTTAAGGTAAATGAAGTCCCAATGGCAAAACAGTTAAGGAAGCAGTTGAGATGATTGCAATTTTTTTTATATTCAAATAGTATAAAATTATAACTAAATATAATTATTCGAAAGCGTAAAATTTCTACTTTCACATACCGTAACAAGAATCTACATTTGTTAAAGCAAAAGTTTTAAATTAATTAAAACATGAAACTGCTCATATGGCCCAGTAATTAAATAAAATTCATAGCGTGTCCCAGTCATTAATTAACAGTGTCCCAATTATTGAATATGTATTTAATTTAACTATTTCTATCAGTTAATGAAAAGAAATCAACTGACTGTAGTTCTTCTTCTTTATCTCTTTTACCTTCGGCATGACTTTATGTCTGAAAAAGTTAAAAAATGATTAAAAGTATATTATAAAAGTTTAGGTTATGTTAATATTATAACGAGTATAAGATTAATTATCCTAATAATTCTTAAACAGTATTATATTTTTGTCTAGTTATTATTAACGTAAATATATAGGATACAAAAAATACTTACTTTGGTACAATAAATATTTATAATTTTATAACTACTGAACACTGACGTCTGTAACACCGCGGTTAAACAACCATTGAACACACGTTTAATGATTGGTACGTGTCATGTTACCGTGTACTAGTGGATAAACGCAACAATTTCAATATTAAAAACAAAAAATTATTAAAAGATCCAATTAATTTTAAATTCTTCAATGTATAATAAATCCAAAACAACTGTATAATTTCAAAAATTATAAAATAATAATTAATTACAACCTTAACAAAAATGTTCTCTCGCTTGCTTGAGCCCATTAGGTAAGAAGCGAGATTGAAACTGTTGAAGCTTTACTGTACAATAATATTTTTGTATGATATAACTATTCAGTTATGTAAGCTTATAATTGTATCTATATAAAGCTAATACATTTTGCAATTATATTTCGAACAGTTTAAACGTTGCAAATTAGTAAAACTATTATTATTAATAAAATTTCTTCTCAATTTTTAATTATTGGGCCATGTTTAAGGACTGGGACATTTACCTTATAATTCACACCGTACTATTCGAATACATCAGTATTCGAATACTTAAATATTCGAATACTTCGATATTCGGATTATATTCGCCAAATAATTGAGCAACTGAAGTATTCGAATATTCGAATACCGGAAAATTCGACAAATAGCCCCAGCCCTAAGTAGTTATCACTGCATTCTGCTAATTTTTAACACTACGCATGGCGAAAATATTTTATCGAATCAATCGAGCAAGCGGCAATCGCGTAAAACGTTCAGCTTACAAAGGTGAAATCTAACCTAACGAACAGGTCAACTCGTTAACACCTTCGCTGCCACGTGTTTTCCCACGTTATCCGTTCACTGACATCGATCCACGCGTTAATTTCCAGAAACCAGAATCTTTCGTAGGTTAACGATGCATTTACTTTCACCGTTTTTAGTTTTTGTGTCCTCATAATTTTCTTATTTTTACAACTAAATTCTAAGGTATGAACAATAAAGCCCTTCGAACAAATTTTGTATTCCATTCACTATACTCGCACAAAAAATCCTCAAAACCAGGCTACTTTTCCGGGCTCTACTGTGTCACTACCCCTTAATAAATTGATGCAATTATATGCCTTCGAGTACATTACAAATTATTGAAATAAATAGTAGAAGTTTATATTACGTGTTTTAGTGCCGGTGTTGGTAGTTTTATGTAGGTTGATCTTTCGGCGGTTCTAGTGTTAATATTCCGCACCGATCCCAACGCCAGTAACAGCATTCAGAAGTTTCCAAATCTCAGGCCTCCTTCATTACAAGCTCCTCAAACCAAAATTCCAAATTCATGGTGCCAGTTACCCATGGATGACACCCAAGGCAGTCCTGCTTAATTAGTCACCCTAGTAATTACAAACATCAAATGCGAAAGACGTTCCATAATCCTCTCTAGCTTTGCAACACTATCAACCTAGGTAGCTCAAGTATGTAAACAAAACAATGATTTACTGTCGCAAAGCCGCGAAGAAATTCAGTAAAGGCGTTCATGGGCATTTTTCTTCTTTCCATCCCCCCCTCTCTCTCTCTCTCTCTTTCTCTCTCTCTCCCTCTCTTCTTCTCTTCATATATGCAGCTGCAGTTAAGTAGAAGCATTACCGCGCACAGTATTCCCCTGTCGGATCGGTGGGCTGGCACGCAACGCATGCAGCGCTATCTAGGCAACATTAAGGACTCGCCGGGTTGTATTACGGTTGCCGGGTAATAAACATGTTTAATTGCAACGCTAATGGCGCAGGCGGGGGTGCAGCCCGGTCTCTTGTCCCTGCAACAGTCTAAACCCATTGCGTCGGCTTTGCTTTCCGCTAGAATGCCGTCGTTACCGCTGAAAGGAAAGGAGGAGAGGGGCATCGACAAGCGGCAGTTCTATGGGCGATCGATCGAGATGGAAAGTACGATCAAATCGATCGCCGAGGCGCGTACGTGTTCTAAAAGCTTTACCGCCGCGATATTTCGCCGGTTATCAGGGTTTACGGCCCGTCGAGTGTCCGCATTCATGTAACGCTGCCCGTCACCAGAAGTCCCCTTTAACGATGCCAATAATTGTCCCGATAGACGCCGCGCCGCGGCGTACTTGGGTTGTTCGACGAGAGTGCGAAGTGCTTCTTCGAGCCGGTTAATTTAGAGGAGATTTTCTTGCCTGCCGCCCGGGGTTTGTTCAAACCAATTCGTCCAGCAAGGTGGGATAAAAAGTGTACTCGGTCGCTTTGGGCTGGACTTAATGTGTTTTAGACCTCCGCAGGTACACCGCTTTTAAAATTTTGGTGAAACTGGAAGAATTCATTATTGGGAGGATTATTTTGCAATTATTCCACTATATTGTTTAATAATCACAGCACTGAGCCAGTGCCACAAGCAGTGTTCACGGGAAAAGGCCTGATAGCTCTCGGCTACCCTCTGTTGCGCATGCCCGCGACGAGCTGTGACGTCAAACCAATCAACGCCAAGCTGGGAAACGACGCCAGCCACTGGCGTCGATTCGGTTCGTTTATCAGCTTGGCGTTGATTGGTTCGACGTCACAGCTCGTCGCGGGCATGCGCAACAGAGGGTAGCCGAGAGCTATCAGGCCTTTTCCCGTGAACACTGGCCACAAGTGACAGTTTTCAGTATTCTATTTTTGAAAATAAATTATTCCAGCATTAACACTGTTCACCGTCGCATTCAGCGTGGATTTACATCTTTTTCCATTAAAAAAATAATTTTTCATTTCTTTGGTAGGTATATAAGTACATTGTTTAAAATTTCCAGCCAGCAGAATAAACAAATTCTCTGCTAACATTTCCATATTTTCTCAATCCCTTATCTTACATCTTGCCGTTTAAGCCAACATTGATACAAGCTCAAAGAATACTTCGAGTCTCAGTTAAGTACGCGTCCAGTGATATTTCCATGTACCGTAATTTCGACTTGCTTCTGCGTCGAGAATTTCTTCCCTTGGAACTCGCGTCGCATGAAAAATAACCGAGCCAGAGGAGATTCGGATCGCGACGCGCAATGTGCAGCTCCGCTCTGAAAGAAAGGCGACCTTAAGTGATTTCGCTTGGCAGTGCTCGGCTGTTATCAAATCCGGTGTATCAGTGGCGTCACGCACTGGACGTCGATAAAATCGTACGGCCGGCCTGCCACCCTTATCAGCTGTAACCGATCAATCGTGCGGGAGGGTGGGCCGCTGCGAGGCTCCGGCTTTGAAACAAAAACGTAGCCTCGTTACCGAGGATTAAGCAGCACCGGCGCGGGCAGAAAGCTTTGTGAACTAATGCCGAAAAAGAGAGCAGCCGGAGAGAAAGAGGATCTTCCAGCCGCGGGATGGATTTCTTTGAAACGCGCATTTCCGGGCTGGGTTGCGATCGGTAGCCGAAGATGCTTAAGGGAGGGTCGGCCAACAGCTGCCTTTTTTCAATCACGCAGGACAGCTATGCTTGAACCTGTGTATTGGGGAAGGCGACTTAATTTTTTAATGGAAAGTGCCTCCGATTTGGGCTAATTGAGAGAACCACTCGGGGAAACTTAATAATTCGACGCGCTTGCAAAGGAAGAAGATATTAATTAATTAATTCGGCTTTAATCATTTTCAAATATGTGATTTAAAATTCACTAAAGACGCTCCTGGTTGAAGAATAAGCTGATTAACGGGTTGAAGCAACGCGTATTCTCGTGGCTTTAAATCAACGGACACGATTTAGAATCAGGATTTTTATAGGTTAGGGTTAGAGTAATCGATTTAGCTTAAATTTTGATTGTGAAAAAGAAAGTGGGAGTAAATTGCAGTGGCAGCTCAACTGTAATCCATACCTATAGTAATTTCAAATACGGGAGTACATTTTCCATTCGTTTTACGATTAATTATTTAGCTCGGTTTAGTTCTTACCTATCGATGGCTTAGTGCCCAAATTTTGTATGTCCACTTTTAGCGTTTTCTAGAAAAATAGGTTTAAAGATGCATTGATAGATAAGCTTCAATGACATACAATGAACGAAAATATTATTTTTGAGAAACTTACGAAGTAAATATAAATGTGATTTCTATGCAGCTTAAGGGCACCCCCGGTAAAAAATCGATTTTTTTTTTGCATATTTTCATCCCACAACATCTCAAGAATGACCAGGTAAAATTTCAGAACGAAATTCCTGACGGTACAATCAACTGTGTGACGGCCTTAAAAATAGGTGTTTTTTGAAGATGGAAAAAAAGAATCAATTTTTATTACGGGGAAGTCCCCTAGACGCTCGGCGTCAAACTTCAAACACCATCGCCACGATAAAAAATGCAATTCTTGCCCGAATCTAAAAATTCAAACGGGATTCTACCCGTAATTACACTGGCTTCCGCGCTCTCCTCTATTGCGAATTTTCATACACTCCATTTTTTTCACGAAACATTTTTGTGCGAAAAACCCCATGTTTCGGTGACCCTGTCGTTTAAACATTTGGCAATCATCGCCCAGTTGTTTCTTAACACTGCCCGAGGGTAGCGCGATAACCACACATGTGTAATTAAGGAATATCTTTGGTTTTTTGATTTTGGATGATCCTGTCTGAAGTTATCGTGGCGATAGTGCAGGCCAGTTTTTTTACAGCGATGCAGCACTCAATGCATATCAGAGGCAGGGGTGGGAAAAAATGAAATAAAAAAATTGTTTTATACTCCACATTTGTAGCAGAATAAAGTGCACAAAGTTTTAGACCCATACATTGCATAATTTTTTCTAGAAAAAATCATAAAAGTCACCTATGTTTTCGCGCGATTTGACCGCGGGGTGCCCTTAACCTTCAGTCTGTGCATAGGGGTCAAATGGACCCCAGTCATTGTAATATGCGATGTAATAGGTTTGTGCACCTAACAAATATGCCAGGCAACTAGGATTGCCTCAACTAAGGTTTTACACACACATTATTAAAAAAAAATCGAAAAAATATTATCTATGACGTATCTACGATAGTTTTAAGCCAACCAAGCATATTTTGGTGCATTGGGGTCAGACTGACCCCAATTTTTTTTCATGCATTTTGTATCCAAATTTATATTATATATTTTCTTTCGTGGGAATATCTGAGTCGGGCACCCAGTCAGAGACGTCTCGGGCCCTGCACGATATGCGTTGCCGTTTGGATGACGGCATTTGTTTAGGTAAGGAGCATTTGTTTCCTTAGCGCGTGACTCCACGTCGAGCGATCGAGAGTCATTCCGGCTACGAAGCTTAGCCGCGCAAGGTCGCTGAACTATACAGAACTAAAAGATACTACTTTTGTACAAATTATTGTCTACAGTTTCGAAAAGACTCCTATTTTGTATACAATATTGCATTTCTTTTTCTTTTGTATATTTCTATAAATATTAAGTAACTATTTTTTTTTTAAAAACTTTACAAAATATATGAAAATATATATGGGGTCAGCATGACCCCCGTGCACAGACCATGGAAAATTTACTATGCACAGAGTGAAGGTTAAAGAAAAAGTCTTATAAAACTTAAATTTTACAAAAATTGGACATAAATATTTGTGCACCAAGCCATCGATATAGAACTTCGTACGTGAGTTCCTCATTAACTGCGACTAACCATATGTAAAATATTATATGTACTTACATGTACAGCACATAAGCATATGTTAAACTGCCCTCTGACTGTTCCGTATCTTAAGTGTCACGAAAACATATGGTCCCATTAAAGCAAAAACCACTAATGACTTAGAAAACGTGGAAACGATAATTTCAAGAAAAACGACCACAGTATCATATCTCTTCTTGAAATCACTAAACGAAGCAACTTTCGTTATCACCACTTCTCCACAACTTCAAGAGCAACACACATACACATAGACACATAGGTTTTGGCCTTTTACCCTATATATCCGGGTTTCTAAAACTATGGTACGCGCAAGTACCTACTGGTGGTACGTGGAAGCCTCGCAGGTGTTACGCGAATGCTTTTCGAAAACTTTTTGTAATAATTTCCGTGTGCAATAAATCTGTTCAGTCCACCGTATATTTTTCTGCATGTTCTAACATTGTTGAAGTGCAGCATACGCATGCTGCACTGCAGTATTTCTCTTAGTTTTAATTGGTGGTACGTGACTGCTCGTGTAGATGTTTGAGTGAAAGATAAAGTTTGAGAACCCCTGCTGTGTATCGTGTACAATTTATTATTACCCGGTCTGCAGGAAAATTCTACCACATTTTTAGCTTGACAGGCGAGTTCCCCCACTTTATTCTGTAAAGATAAAAAAAGTGCAATACTTCGTCGCGTAACATCGCGCCGTGAAAATGCGCCCTAACAAAGTGCACTTACGATTCTGTGTATAGTTCCTACGTCGCGGGTGTGTACCTTCGGCAGCGAAGCGATATTTTTGCATCAGTGTTCCATAATTGCTTGCACAATGCCACCGCAAAGAGAAGAGCGCGGAAAAGTGGAAGAAATGGTAGCTAACGAACTTACGCTGAGGCGCGCGCTGAAGACGCTATCACTCTGAGCGGGCCCAGGGCGCTGCCGTCCGTATCGTCGCCAGAACCGTCCGCCATTGGAGGGTTAATGCCGTCCCGTTAACCGGTCGTGAATTATTGCCGTTTCCGGGTAGCTTCGTACGAACTGCGGAATATATCACGCCTCTTTAACTTCGTTTCGCGGCGAAACATCGGCCAAAGACTCAGCTGTTGCTAGATATCTTCCCTTACCAGGCAAGATTCCCTCCGATTTGCGAACGAGGCAGGTTTACCTCTGCCTGGCGGCCAGAAAAACGGCACCCTGGAAATGGGTGGAACTGCACCATCCGTCTATAGAATCTCCATCCTTTCAGCGGCGAGAGAAAGACGAAGCAACGCCATTACTCTGCTCCCAGCGAGTGAGATCCTCGAGGTGTCTGATTACTTCTGCGATTTTTTCCCGCTCATTTTTTTTTCATGTCCATTGCCTTCTTCTTCCTGGGGGAGGAGAACATAATGTCTAACTTTGTTCGAATGAATTTAGAACGAGCCGTTGGGAGGCGTGTTAGGTGCGTAGGGTATTGGGAGACCGGGGCCTCGTTTGGGCCTTCAGTGGTTTTGCGTGATAAGCTTCCGGCAGGACTCTTGACGACTGAATGGGATTCGGATTGGGAAATTTTGATTTCGTCCATTATGTAATGTACGAGGGAGTAATTTATTTGTACTCTCATAATGATATTCTTTTACGCTTAGAAGCCGCAAACTTCGTTTCTTACTTTCGAGAATTATTTGAAAACTGGAACACTAATTTTTTTTTTATTGTTCGGTTGCTTGTTCCGCCAACTTATTCTGCGAACCCTCCCGAATACAACGATATAAGTTATTAGTGCATTATGAACATTTAATTATGTTTAAACAACGATCAAAGGGAAAGGAACACTCGAATTGCGCCCGTTTTTGCAGATATCTTTTAATTTATTTCCAAAACTAAGGGTGTAGGGGAAAATCTGACTGCTCCACGCGATGCGGCAGACATTTTTCCTTCGGGAAGCATCAACAGAAGTGGTAAAACACCTTTTGTTTACAATACAGAAGCGAAAGAGTTTGGCAAAAAGTGCGGCGCTGACAGTGGTACTCAATGGCGCGTGGGCCGCTCAGCGTCACAGAGTCGCGTAACGCGCGTGACAACCACTGTCGGCGCCGCACGTTTTGCCAAACTATTTCGCTTCTGTATTAAAAACGAAACGTGACTTACCACTTCTGTTGATGGTTTCCGAGGGAAAAATGTCTGCTGCATCGCGTGGAGTAGTCAGATTTTCTCGTAGACCCTTAGTTTAGGGAATAAATTGAAAGATATCTGTATTTCGGGTGTTCTTTTCCCTTTGATCGTTGTTTAAACATATTTAAATCTTCATGATGCACTAATAACTTATATCGTTGTGTTAGGGAGGTTTCATCGAATGATTTGAATGATTACTGTTTCGACACAAAAGATGTTCAAAGTTGAAAATTTGCATTTTTTTTCAAAATCGAATTTCTCAAAAACTGAGGGTGATGGCGACAAACGGTTTGCGAATTCGTTTTCAGCGCACAAAAGTCTGTAAGAAACGGCTATTGAATGTTACAGATCAAAATGGCTGTTGGACAGTGTTATTAACCCTTCGTGGTCACACGGGGTGTATCGCGCCCCAAGAGCAGTTTTCGATTTGAAATGTCGCACCTTCACGTCTACCAAAGGAGATTTATCGGAAAAGAAAAAATAAAAAAAAAATTAAAAAATCGGTTTTTCCCCACAACCGTGGAAAATCACTCATTTTCAACTACAAATTTTATCGTATCAAAATTTACATTTCTAGAAACAAACTACTAGACCACGACTGTGTCAGTATTACGAATGTACAATTATCACTGAAAAGTGAAAAGATTAAAAAATACGAAAATGGTAACTGAAAAAATGACGCTGGGGCACAGTGAACCACGAAGGGTTAATCTTGAGTCGATAACAGTTTCAGTGTGGTTTCAAATATTGAAATCCGTAAAAGTGCAGCATATATGTAAGTAAGTGGAATTCGCTGGGAATTCGAACTCTGAAAACATATGAAGTTTTTGACAATTATAATTCGTACCTCGCTGAATATTCGAATTTTATTAACAATAACTACTACAACCTTACTAAGACACCTTCTAAGTATTAACGTTTGTAAATTGGCGCACTGTTCTAAATATTTATAATGATTCTTATTACTTACTGATCCGTAACTTTGCAGTCGTATAACTCGACGATAAAGTAGCATTTTGAAAGTTTCATAGTCCCAATATTCGTATCCTTTACGATTTATCGTACCCGTAAGGCCATAACCATATAGCTTTCTCATAACTGATTCAGTGTCAGCCAGACTTTATATAAAGTATTTGTGTCTCAGTTTCCCTCCCAGCAACAAATATAGATGCTTGCAGGAACTTCTGCGGTTTGACACTTATATCAAAGTTCGCGACTTCGTTCGGGGGGAAAAGAAACCTATAACGCGCGGCCGCGGAATTCGAGTCCGCGAAAGTTTCGCCATGCCGCACACGTAGAAACTTCGTTACGGACGTCCCATTCTTTGGCTTATAAACGAGCCTGTATACTCAAAGGCGCAATTAATTCTCGCGGACCGCTTTCACAAATCCTGCCGCGAATTTATATTGTCCGCGCGCGTGGCGCTTTTAATTTCGGCGATATGACGAAATGAACAATTAACGAGAGCGCTTCATAGGGGGTATTCCGCGGGAACGAGAAACAGGTTGGGGAAAATAATCTGTAGCATTGAACGTGCTCTATTCGCATTAATATGCTGCTCTGTACGAGAATTCAGCGCAGCGTGTTAACTTGGCACATTTTTATTGGTACGAAAAAGTTAGACAATGATATCCAGTAAAAATTTACACGAATATTTATAATTTGAATTTGTGGCCCAGCGTATAAACAGTACTCGTTTGTTAAATACAGAATGAAGTAATCGTTGATGAGACTTTATAAAAGGATTACAATCAAACCCCGCCAGTTTCAAATCTTTCACCTCGAGACTTCAAGTGTCTGTAACTTCGTTATTTCGTCGAATTTTATCCTACAATTTTGGGAAGCAAATTTCCAAATGTGAACCTTTGGGAAAATGTAATATAAAAGAAATTCATTTTTGTCACCCTCCACGTGGAAATGGCGTCGTAAACGAATTATTTTATTTAATTTTCAAAAAGATGCCACGGATAGGGTCAAAGTGCGGTGCATTAAATACACTTTGCATAAGTGCTGGGAGTCTATGTGGCGGCAGGTGTTGATTGTGCTCACGCGGCGGAGGAGCGCAGAGGCCGTTTTCGCGCGGCATTGTACCCACGAGGAGACGGTAATGGCCCTTTAACCTGTAACCCCCAAGTGATTACGAAGTTAACTGATGCAAATTACAATAATTTGCGCCAAAGAAGTGGCGGTTCCTCTCCCTTAGATCAGCCATCGCCTGGCCGCCCTTCCCAGACCTTTATCACACATTTGTTTCGGCCCTAATCGTTAACCGAGTCGCTTCCGGCACGGTTGAAACGTTATCCGAACTTTTTATGTGCTCTCAAGTTCTATCCGTCGCCCGGGGCTGAAAATTCCTAAAGAAATGGCGTATTTGCGCCTCCACTTTCGGCATTTCATACGCGGGACGTATTTATGTGTATCTACTTGCTCGTTTGATACGGAGGGTCGAGAACACTTTGGTTTTATGTTTTTCGATAATGTATGCTAATGAAGCTATAAGGGATATCTGGTCTCTTTTTATGTGAAAAATGCTGAAAGTATTAAGATATTCGACTTCTATCGGTTTTAGTTTAATAAGATGGGCGTGAGTCGAGTTTGGTTGGCTTTGAATTGTGAGGGATGTGTCTTAAAATGTATTTAGAAATGGGACACTTGTATACTGTGTTTCGCTTGTGTGATGAATGGTTTGTAGGTTAATGAACATCTCCAGCAAATATAAATCCATACACATTCTTGATACGAGGCAATATTTAAATACGACTGCAAACACCACCTTATGGGTAGGTACTCTACTATCTCCTGTATGAACATAGATAACAGGGCTACTTATTATCAGTCCAGTTTGCTCACCTGTTGCTATCTACTTCACCAATTTTATGGCAACACGTGAAGAAAATGATGCAAAGGATTAAATTTAACCTAAAACATTATAGAAACAAACCCTGTGTTCAAAATTTTAAATTTGGAGTAACATAGGCAGGGAAGCTATCTTCCACAGAAGACCTTGAAATATCTTGAGACACTCAAACAATATTTCACTTGACGATTATTATTCAACTTAAAAACCCCCATAAAGGATAATCTAAAGCATAGAAATTCAATGGAACAACTCTTAAAATTCCTAAAATTGATCAAATTTTAGAATAAGTTGTAAATTCAAATTTCTTTTTTGTAGTTAATAATGCATATGCCTAATACGACCTAAAATAACGGGAAAAAAAATTTTACTTGAAATAAAGCCTCATCCTCAGATATCAAAGACGATTTACGGACTTCGCCTTTTTTAAGTTTTATTCCACATTTACTGGAACGTATGAATAAGTCACTCCACTTTTTGCCCGGTGATCGATGAATTACACGATTGGTATGCGGATGGAAAGGATGTTATCGCGATAAAGCGTTTCGCAGGCGATAACTTCTGGCCCGATGGCTCGCGAATGGCACCGCTACGATGCGTATCTTAAGAACAATGGTCTAATATATTGGCAACGTTTGCGTAAACACTTTTTGCGTTTCCGGGTGGGTACTTAGCGCACTCGATATCTCTGCGCCGCATGCGTGCCGCAATAAATCGCGTTTTATAACCGCCGTGTACACCCAGATCGCTGGGAGCTGTGTTACCAATTCACGAGAAATGTTTGCAGAACCGTCTGCTATGTTTCTTCTACTGCTTCTTGGCGCGAAGCAACCGTTTAGCTACCCATGCGCACAAACAGGATTTACACTTCCATTTTATGCGGACGGAATGCAGGCGATTATACTGCCGCGATAAATGCATATTACGCAGCATTTGTGTCCTTTATTACAATTACGCCCTGAACAATTATTGCTCCGTTCATAGACCGTATTTAGAGGAGGTTGTTCGCCTTGTAGGTGCTCATAGTGATACCAATTTATTTTTTATATGGTGGGATAATGGAAAATGGAATTTTTAGGAGCAGTTATATTTTTTAGTTTGTAGTTTAACCCTTCGTATAATCACAAATTGGTCACATGGGGTTTATTGCACCCCAAGCGTCATTTCTGAGTTACCATTTTTGTATTTTTCAGTCTAATTTGATATGACGAGGTTTGTATTTCGAGGAGAGCGATTTTCCACGGTTGTGGGAAAAAGTATATTTTTTTTTTAAATTTGGTTTTGCCATAAAATTGTTCTTGGGGTGCGATACACCCGTGTGTGATCACGAAGGGTTAATATTGATATAATCATCCACACTTTACAGATAAAACTTTGTGGTTAATTTTTGTAGATACTCGCGCTTAGGTGAAAAAACATTAATTTCGGTTTTTCTTTATTTTTTTTAACAAGTTTTTGATGTACAATTCTGAACATGAAGTAGCATTTTCAAACTCCCATTGCTAGTTCTCTCGTTGAATACGCCTTGCAACCAGAAACTAAATAATTTTGTACCCATATTAATTACTATAATTTTATTTCTGGATTTTGTCTAATAATTATTTAAAATGGAAATGAATATTCCAAGCAAATATAGGAACTTCTGTGGTTACATTTATGTATTACATTTATCGATTCATAGTGTATTTAAAAAATGTCGTTATTGTTTCTAATAGTTCTACAGTGCTCTTTGGCGGTGACGATTTATCGCGGGAATCAGTATGGAATCAGAGGAGAGCGCAATTGTAAACCATAAATTTCCTTTCCTACCTTCGGTTTCCCCGATGCTTTCCACGTCGACATCTTTCCTGCTGTTCCGCGAGGAGCCAAGCAGAATATGACATCACGTTTGATACGCGGCACGTAGATCGCATGCCGTCTGCGGAGGCAAAGTTTCCCAATGGCATGTCACGAGGGGTGAGTCTTGAACGGTTATGCAAAGGGTCGTAGCGGGCAAAGGGAAAGGTCTCGTCGGTTCCCCTTGACACACGATGACAAATGACAAATTCGTCAGAAAAGAGGGTGTCCCACGGTGATCCGTCGCAATCTCGAAGTCGTCACCGAAGATAATATCGCTGAAACTAGTTGATGGACCAGTTAGCACGAAACTGATTGTCGTGGTCGTCAATTCTCCGTTATAAAGTCAAAGATTTTTAATTTGCAAAATTCGTGGGTACATCTCTCGGAAGCAATAATATAGAAATGAAAATTTTCCAATCTGTTTGAAGTAAAAGCGTTTAGGGAGGATTAAGATTATCTTGATTTTAAAATTTAGTTAACTGTAGATTCTCGTTTTAAGGGGTTACATCCACTTAGGGGTTGGAAAAAGTATACAAGTTTAGGAATTTTTTTGGGGGAAAGTATAAGTGAAAATCATACACAATGTTTTTGATACATCTTTTAACTATATTGTTCTAAATTTTCATGAGATATTATTATTAACTAAAGGAGATATCAGCTTGGATGTGAGTCGTGTTCTTTTTAAGCATTAGCTGGTGGACATTCCCTAGGCCAAACGATGTATCTGAAAGCAAAAATTCAAATGGATTTTAAAAATAAATAACTTATAGATGTACCTGACGTTCTCTGAATTTTAATATTGTATTTTGGTAAAAAAGGGCGGCCGTTTGAAGTTGAAATATCGAATTTCGTGGAAAAAAAAATTAATTTTTTCAAGAAGGCTTTGCAAGTATTTACGTTATTGCAAAATTGACAGCAAAATTTAAAAATATGAGAACGTCAAGTACTTCTGAATTTTATTTATTTTTAAAATCTATTTGAATTTTTGCTTTCAGTAGAAAAACATTGTGCATGATTTTCACTTATACTTTCCCCCCAAAAAAATTCCTGGCCTTGTATGCTTTTTCCAACCCCTAAGTGGATGTAACTCAATTGCAATAGTTCAGGTTCACTTAATTACCAATAGTCAAGCAATTGTAATTGGAATGCACGATAAGTGGGTGTTAAATCTCAATGCACAGTGGAGAAAGTGAACAAAATATTTTCATTTCATTATTTATCAATGGTTGCACCAACAGTTTTAGCAACGACATCACATGGCACTCAATTCTTCTCTCCTCCCAACCCAATCATAATTATTCACAACAGAACCCAGCAATTAACAAACTAAATAAACTTAAATTCCAACTACCCCTGCAAATAGAGAACTTAATTAATAACCCAAACGCGCAAGATTGTTTATCTCAAATTACCTAATAAAACTATATCAATTGCACACCAACTATACATATATAAATCGCAGCGTACAAAATTAAAAAAAAAAAACATCAATATAACATATGCAAAGCAGATGTAATCCCAAGGCTCGAATTGCTGTAAATTAAAAAAAGGCTCAGCAAAGCCACTCACTCCGCAGCAAATACACCAATCCCCGAATAAAATTTTCAAAATTTCCAAATCCACCCGAGCGTCAAGAAGCTGGCACGCGAGTGTGTACGAATCGGAAGTGCATCGTCGCGGATTCACTACGGTACTTGTCCACTGAACTTTGCGCCTTCCCTCCCGGTGCACGGGATACGGCAGGCCACGGGGCTAATTAAGGTGCACGGTAAATATAAATCATAGAGGAAAAGGGCAGTAAGGTCCCGCAGACCGTTTATTAATTTGTAATTGCGAGAGCTCCGCGTGTAGCTTTCCGAAAATTACAGGTCTGGCGGGACTCATTGCTACCACGAAGATTTAGTACTAACTAGATAGCTTCTTCCGGCCCTCGCTGCTTGTACATACGTAACCAGCCCGAGTCGGGTTAATATCAACACAGCCGGGGCAATGACGATGAATTCGCACGCCATGTTGTAAGAGCCTTTGTGCTACCTGTCGATCCCGTTCCCATGTCGTTACCGCGCCGTGCCACATCATCGGGGCCGATTAACCGAAGCATTTGAACGTGACGACTTTTATGCTTCCTGATCGCCATGCAAACTCCGGGCAGGGGTAGCGAAACAAGGCGGGCTTATTGTGCAAGATGACCCGTCGTGACTCGTCACGCTGGCTGATCCCGGCTCCCCTTCGACTGGTGGAACTTGAACGATTTTGAGAGATTGAGAGTCACACGTCAGAGGCGGTAGTTGCGCTAGGTGGGTGCAAGAGGTTTGTAGATTCTATAAATAAACCTGTTTGCCTGGCAATGAGTGGGATTACAAACTCTCGTTGGACGGAGAAAAGGGTGGATAATGAGGATAATATTGTTCGCAAGTCGATATTGTCAAATGGAAATTTGTGGGAAGATAACTCATAGAATAGGAGTTGTCCTGCTTGGTACATGCTTAGCCAATATTGAGAATTATTTTTTTTATATTTATTTATTTAATGTCGCATCAGCTTAGAGCTTTTACCGACCACTATTACTTTACGTTACATTTTTGGACGATGCTGTAACGTGTATTGACTCATCGTTTTGAAACTAATACCTACTACTAGCTAGGACGCCCTAATATTATAATTATGGGGTATTTTTATTTTTGTACGAGGAGTGTTTTAAGGAAGGTCATTTATTTAGTGTTTATCTTAATTTGTTATGGATCCTCAAAATATTCCCCTCTGCGAAAAATTAATTATGAAGAAATCTAAATTTATTAGAAAAATAAAACATAACCAAAGCTTAAAAATTACAAATAAGTCTTTAATTAATTTACCTTCCCCAATATATTAATATTAATTCTTGGTGAAACTTTGGATCAACTTTAGGAATTTATTTAATAATCCAAATTATCTCTGGAATTTTCCTATCTTTACATTACTGCCCCAATGTAAACCTAGCCTTCGAGTTGTTCTAGAAAGGATATTATCAGTGGCGGATTTAACAGGGCGGCCGATGAACAGTTGCCAACTGGGCCCCTGCCCAGAAGGCCCCTCCAGGGCCCCATCCTTAAAAAAATCACGATTTTATCCAAACTATATTCTTTTTCTGTATTATTACACTGAGCCCGTTTCCAGTAAACTACCGCTCTATTTTCCCGAAAAAGGGCCCCTGCTCAGAAGGCCCCGCTAGGGCCCTGTCTTCAAAAAAGAAATTATGATTTTATGCAAGCACTATATTTTTCTCTATACTTTTCTGTACACTTGCCCCCTTTTAGTAAACTACCTTCTCATTTTCCCGAAAAAGTGGGCCCCTCAAAACGTTCGCCACCTGGGCCTTTTTTCTTAAATCCGCCACTGGATATTATATTCCTAATATAATTGAGAATGATGTGTGCCGTGAATTTTATGGTTTAAAGTTGAAACGCTTTGACATCCACCGCACTGTTTTGACCCATCACCCTCAGATTTTTATTTATTTAAACATTTAGATCACTTTTTGCATCGCGCGAGGGTTCTGCAGTAGAGAGTTTACTGGGAGTGTTTTTATGGAGTTTATCAATTCTAGGAGTTTCGGAGGACCCTATTAAAAATCGACCGAAATTACTGGCAATGGATTTTTTTCCTATTTTGCGCATTAGTGGGTCCATAAGTGAGATGTCGCTTTCAAGTGTTCATTTTTTTGCGGGACTCGAGGAGCGAGAGAGGACGGGAGTTAAAGTGCGAGTTTTTAGAAATACATTGGTGGTCATAACTTTTTACAAAAAAAGATATCAAAACTTAATGTATACCAAAAAATCATAACCAATATCAAGCTTTCTATCAAGGTATACTGTCATACACTTTGATTATTTTTTAATATAAATTTTACGGTTTTTAGTGTTTTCGGACGTCTGGAAAATTAAAAAAAATTTTCCCAAAATGTACCGCCATATTTTGACGAGAAACTCTGTATAAGTAGCTTATTTTATGCCCTTCCAGGCGGTATATGTCAAACCTAGGGGAGATTTCTTGTTTTCGATTTATGGCCTCAGGAATGGGCGGCAGTTTGGGTGCTTGGTGGGGTATTAGTTCCAGCATGGGAACATACCGAAGTGACAATCGTCGATTTGGATGATGTTTATGTAGAAATGTAGTTCTCACCAAAATATTTGGCAAACACTTTTTCATCGGCCGATATTCATGTTGAAGGGGTGAAAACAGCCCACAAAGTTGAGGGTGAGAAACATATTTAGTCGAATATCTCAGAAATTACTAGAGCTAGAAGAACAGTACACATTGCAAAATTCCTTTCCAACATTCTTTAATAAATACAAAAAGCTTTGTCACCAATCTAATACATAATACAATGTGTAAGCATTTAAACCACCTGCGATGAAATAACTTTTGGATTGATGTTAATTATAACGTTTTAAATCGAGTATTTACGACGTGAAATATTTTTAATTATTACTAGGTGCTTCATTGCAGTTTTCAAACACAATTGAAATAATTTCAGAAGCATGTTATAATCTGGCAATGTCGTAACTACTTGTTGTATAGTACTTTCGCTGTTGCTTTTTAAAATATTATTTTAGCACATGGAGGGAAGTTTCTTCTTAATGAATTGTAACATAAGTTTCATTTGGTTTCGTTTTCAATAATAAGCTGTAAACCATTTTTTTATTTACTAAGCAACATCTTTTCCTCACAACAGATCATTCAACAAACATGAAGACTCTTTTACAGTTATTTTATATTTCATGAATATTTACACTTTGATGTTGTAGTGTAGCAACAAATATCGATCCATACTCGGCTTGGAAACGAGCGTTAAATTATGGGTTCAAGTTCTACTATTCACCGAGATCCAGTTTACAATATTTTGTTACTGTATGCACAATTAATAGAGGAAACTAGGATATATGCTGTAACTAAAGTAGGAGTAATGACTAGGTATTTGGAACCCGAAGAACATCGTATTCATTACAGCAGCATCATTCATATTACTAGTTGATCCACAATTTTCTATAATTATAGCAAGAATTTTGTACTTTTTTTATGAAATTAGATTACTTGAACAATACTGTATAATATTTTATAATGTTTCGTAAGGAATTTTTGATGAATGTAATCTATGATTAAAAAAATATATATATTCATCAACATGACATCCAATTAATTAAGACAAACGATTTTATCAAACGAAATGGCATCAAAATTATAAAAAATGTGACAGATTTAATTCAAACAAACATTTATGAAATTAAATAAAACAATCAGTGACTTCAAAATTTAATAATAAGTTGCACAGGAGAGGAACAATTATAATAAGAATTAATGCATACATCTTGGTGAACAATAGCTGAAAGCCCAAGTAATTTGCATAAAACGCAAATTAAATTAGTACTGCCACAACAAGTTTCTGAAGAATCCTTTCCTGAAATTTGTTGTACAACATCATACTATCACGAGGAAATTTGCATCCGTTTCATTTGCATATGGTAATTGTAGTACATAAGAAGTCTACTGTTACAAAGAGACTACGTTATAATTTTGCAGGTGGTCTACGTTCGTAGAACTTCTGCCACAAAATAAACTGAGAAACGAAAAGTCGCCTTATTCCGATACATATTACACTATTATCCTTATGATCTTCATTCTTACTTGAATATTTTTATATTTTTTAGAAGATGAAGTCTCGTTTAAATAGTATACTCACATTATAGAATACACGTGGCTGTCGAATATAAACAAATTTTTACAAATATCTCAACACTAGTGCCTGTAAATTCTAATCTTGTTTTGTGAACCCGGCTCAGTTGCTTAGAAGGCAACCATGCTGACCATTAAGCTATCCAGGGATGACAGCAACCTTTTTCTCCTTCCTGAAGATTACAAAAGTAAACAAATTACGCCAAGTACATAAAAAAGTCGAGGCTGGAAAAGAGTATTATCAAATAAATCACAAAAAATAGAAGAAAATATACAATCACAAAAAATAGAAGATAATAATATAAATCAGAAAAAATAAAAGATAATAATATAAATCAGAAAAAAATAGAAGAAAATATACAATATAAAAAAGATGTAAAATAAAAATGAGTTGCAAGTACATGAGTGATATATGTATTATATGTTGCATACACAACTGAAAACGCAAATGTTTAAACTAAGCATTCTGCTGCTTTGTTGGGCACATGGGAGACGAGCAGGTAGGGTACAGGTCTGGACAGTGAACGTGTTAAGATTATAAAAAAAATTAGCACATACGATATTTTAAAAATATGTTAAAAAAAACAAAATGTTACCTAACACTTCAAGGTTCTTGCGACAGTTCAAAATTTTTTTTGACAGAATCTAGCTTCTGCGCGCCGCATCTGAATCACTAAAGGCAAGTTTTTTTCACTATTAGACAATTATGATTTCTTCGTTCCACCATATTACATATAGTATCTAACTATACATCTAAGGTGGCGCCACCTATCTGCCTCTCGCACGCTAGGTGGTTTCCCGATCAGACACCGATTCCCTATAATATCGTAAAGGTTAGTACTAGTGGTATTACTTTTTGGAATAGAACTGGGTTTATGCTGACATTTCGCCAATATTATACGTTACTTCATTACGATCGTGACAGACACCCATTGTTTGCGAAACATCGCCATAAAACCGGCATAAAAGGTCGGCCTATTTCGTGTACTAGTGTTCCTAGTAGTAACGCCAAGATCTACCTACGTGCAATGGCTGTTTCGAATCACTGTGCGTTTCTGTATAACAAGTCCGACACAGAGAATTCCTCGCAGGTTATGTTGAATTTTATGTCCCATTTCGAGCATCTTTAAGCAGTCTAGCCGAACCTAAAATAAACGCATCCCAGGCCTGAAATACTGAACTAATATCCACCTAGTCGATCACACATCATATATGTATCTGGCATACCTAATATCCTTGAAATATTTAACTTTGGTTTAAGTTTGTCATGGCTGACTTAATATTTATTTTACATTGAATATTCTAAATTAATTCCAAAGAGAAATGATTAAGAATATTAGGAACATCTTGGAGTATTTATATCGTCTAGAAGTAACATTTACGAAGTCTACATATATTGTATTCTGATTAAAATAAATGTAATTTCATAGAGAAATTAAAGAATACGTTGCCAATTAGAAGCTTCGTATTTCAGAGCAACATATCCAAGGATGGATTTGGGTGACAAATTATTGCAATTAATTGCGAATCCTTTTGATTCTTACAATCTTTACTCAAGGCAAAATCACCTGGCTGCTGAAGGGAGGATTACGCATTGTTGGGCCGAAAAATAGGTAATTCTTTGTGAGTTTTTGGTACAAAATCGGTTCGACAAATTAACTTGAGGCTTGGCAGGTTGTTTTATTCTATCTTGACCTATTGTTCTGAATTTTTGTGTGACAGTGAAAAAAAAACATTGAGCGTTGAAGAATAATCGGATGGCCCTGGCGTTGACGAAAAGTGCTGTAAGGGTTGTCCGAAACACAAGAAGGAAAAGAGATTCTTAATCTATATGAATGTGGCTATGGGTGGTAGTAGATTTATTGCCGTATCAGTTACCGTTCCCTTTTTATTTAAAGAAGTTTTCCCGATTTTGAGGCAAACCTAACCCAAACCTAACCCAAACCTTTCTCAGACTCAAATCAGGGCGTTTCGTCTTCTTCAAAAGGCTGCAATTTTAACATTTTATCATTTGTCTTAACGTATCTACTACCACCCATAGCGACATTCATATAGTTTAAGAAACTCTTTCGCTTCTTGTGTTTCGGATAACCGTTACAGCACTTCTCGTCAACGCCAGCACCACCCGATTATTTTTCAACGCTCAATGTTTTTTTTCACTGTCACACAAAAATTCAGAACAATAGGTCAAAATAGAATAAAACAACCTGCCAAGCCTCAAGTTAATTTGTCGAACCGTTTTTGTACAAAAAATTCATAAAGAATTACCATTTTTACATTCTACCAGGTTGTCTCCCTGTTTGAAAGGCAGGAAGTTAGGGCCTGCAGGTTCCTACCAAAAGACGAGTCATGCAGTGGTAGCACAGATAATTGATATACAGTGAATGAGTCCTTAATGGCCTTGAATAACCTGTTTGTTTCTGACTATAATCCTTAAAACTATATGACGCATAAATATTCCCTGTTAAACATCTTGATGCACAGTTTCAAGACTTCCCACTTGTTCTCGGAACAAGCTGGCAGTTCTACAATTAGCTTGCAGCTTTAAACGATGGAAATATATTTTTCTCGACTAATTTCTAACAGAAACACATTTGCACAATTCTCAAATGATAAAGTACCCACGTTGATTGCCACTTATTTAAATGAACATACTAACATGCCTCAGTAACAGTTTAAATATCGCAGTGGTACAGAATAATGCAATAAAATGGAGAAATGTAATTAAACACCCTCCCAGTTTCTCATCAAACTCTGTGAATATCGTTCTTAGCCTTGATTGCGTTTTCACCCTTGCATCATTTGCCGCCGTATCAACGACGGCGCGCCGATGCCGTTGATATCTCCATCTACTATTTACCACGCCTCTCACTTTCACGACGCTCTAGACTTTTATCATTCACACCCTTAATTTCGTTACGAGCATTCCCCCGGCATCGCGTCTCGATAACCGTGGGTCATTCGTTTTAACGACCCCAAGAAGTCGAGTATCGGTTAAAGCAGTGTTGTCCACGTGTGGGGCCTCTCGCGTGCCTCTCGCCCCACTACACACCTTATTCTTCTTGTGTGGGGTGCACAAATCAGCTAGCCTTCGCGTCCATGTTAACGGTGGCAGAATGGGGGCTGACGCTTGAATTCCAATGTTTGGAACAGTGGGTTTACACGTTCTGCGGCATTTTGAAACTGTAGGTTTTGAGTTGCGATTTTAAAGCGTGATAGAAAATATTATGCAGGGAAACAGCAAGCGGGTAGATTTATTCCCAATTTCAGCTTGCGTCCCCTATTTTATTTTCACATTCAATTGAAAAATGCACTTATCCGTTTGATAAGAACTTTATTTTTATTAAATATAATGGTTCATTTCTGAACCCTTTAACTCAAATCAACTTTGAGAGCGTGGTTTATTGAAGAATCCTGGTCTTCTATTCATTTAGTAATTTATTTTCTATTATAGCTGTTCTAACCTCAAATAAGTATATTTTTTATACTCAGTAGGAAACGATAGTACTCTGCCCAGTCTTTAGTTCCTATTCTCCAATTTTGCATAATTTAACCCCATTCGACAAACGTAAAATGGCGAACACATAAATTACTTAATCCTGTCAATCACTGTCAAAGCTGCGTGTGTATTATTGAAACGTTTACACAATATGTAGTACATTCCAGTTTCTAATCCTCATTCAGAACCTATTTTGACAGCAAATATATTAGAGTTAAAAATGGGCGGAATAAGTGATAACTTGAAGCGCCATCTTGTGACACGTAGCAGAGGATATAATGAACCTAAACCTAAACCTATTAAGGGGGCCGTCTCGATCGAAGCGTCCCCAGTAAACAAACGGACCCTAATGAAACTACTGCGGTCGATAAAAAGAACTTGTACAGAGATGACATCTCCAGGTACTCTGGGTAGACGAACTTTTGACGCATAGTTGCCACATCGTCTGTTCTCTCTGTCTCTGCCGCGCTGTTGCCACAGAGTTCTCTCTTTCTATCGAGCGTCAGAGCCTCGCTGAACGTAGCAATAATGAAAGATAGAGAGGTCCGGGAGTGTAAAAAGGAAAGATGGAAATATACCAAATCTGACACAATTTGACTATCATTATTAACGATATTACACATAAAATTTATTTGCAGAATTGAAAGCCCGTTTCGTTCAAAGTAGTCCGATTTAAATTATTTTCTGTCAATTTAATCGGCAGAATCACTTTCATATTGATACGATGAAAAATAAAGAAATTCTGTTTCTGCATAATCGATGATACATCGCCGAGCAACTCCAGGCGACAGGTTAGACGGGTGAGCGATACAATGTCGCTCGGCTCAAGCTTCGGGGGACCTCAAGAATGAAGGCTTTCGATTAAAAAAATTATTTGCGGCCGACGGATGAATTCCCGTCGAATAAACTGATTCATCCGTGGCGTTTCAAATAAAACTAACTCTGGGTTATTTTTACTCGACGACAAATAAAGATAAAGTCTCTTTAATTTGATAGTTTATTTCAATAATTTATGAAACAATACTAATTTGCGTATCAATATCCCTTCTGAACTTCGCATTTCTGTAAGGACACTGGGCATCGCTCGCCGTCTTGGAAGGCGAGGTTCAGTAGGATGCGTAAGGGATACAATGTAAATTCCTGGCGTTCTCCCGATTAAAATCGTGTCAAATGTAATGTAAATCGGACTATTTTTAACGATGTTAGCTTGGGGCCACTTTCATCGGTACGACGGAATCGGTTGAAGCCATTTTCGCAAAAATCTGATGCGAAATGTAGAACGTGAAATTCGTCACTTCCACGAAACTCAGCGAGGCGCGGCATATTCGCGGCATTGCCTTTAGGACTCTAGCGAGAGAATCACGCTGTACAAACAGCGTATTAGTCAAAAACATTTTTTTAATAAAAAGCTTATTATTTGTGACTGAAAATAAAGGTGTCAACTATTGGTACACTGTCAACAACGAGTACAGTTACCCTATATTTAATTACCAACTAGTGTTCTAGAAATAATCCGATTTATACCGTGCTTGAACTCATTTTAATCTGGACAATCTCAGCAGTATGTTAATAAATACTGAAAACGTCACGTTTTACAATTTATTAATACATAATCCACCGCAAGCAACACTGTATGCCTCTCGAACCGAAATCAGAAGCTGCCGCCGAACAGCCCAAGTCTTCAGGCTCAAAGAGAGATCGCGCCGGTTCGGGTAAACACGCTGCCGAAAGTTGTTTGAAGCCTTCAAATAAAAGTCGAATAAACTACGGTTAAAGATCGAATAAACAAATTATTCTTCTTCGAATAAAAAAATTATCTTTCGCCGTCGAATGAATTCACTTTGGTTCAGAACGGATAAACATAAAGTATCTTTTATTGGAGTTTATCAAGATATTATCTTTGCCCATCTCTGTTCTTCAGCCGCTTCGTCGTGATTCATTCAAGCCTCCGTGACGACAAAATAGTAATAGGGGAAATGCGGCAACAGCGCGATCCGACTCTCGATACGTATCGGCAACTATGTCTTTCCTACATTTATCGTCTAGCTTGGACTTCCACCGGTTCTGATGGTACATGGCGCGAATATACCATCAA
Organism: Andrena fulva; assembly: GCA_946251845.1. NCBI lineage: Eukaryota > Metazoa > Arthropoda > Insecta > Hymenoptera > Andrenidae > Andrena > Andrena fulva. The sequence goes on along the minus strand of OX276329.1, from coordinate 48,178,554 downwards.
CGCCGGTGACGGAGAATCCTTGAAGCCTCATTCTGTCATTTCTCGAATCTGTCACAGTACACGATTCATAAATTCATTATTATTTCAACCCACGGTTCTTATTAGTGCTCAAACGCATCAGACCCGTCTGCACGGATGTCTACTGGAGGCAACTATACCCGCAAAAACTTCCTTCTTGCCGATTCCAGGGCGTAAGTTGTAATTTACGGTTTGTTTACTACATCGCGTATACGTATACGCTGGTGCTACGGGGCTCGAATGTACCACCAGCGCCGGTGACCGAGAAGTCTTGAAGCTTTATTCTGTCAGTTTTCGAGTCATAAATTCATTATTATTTCAATGTACGGTGCTTATTAGCGTTCAAACGCACCAGACCCGTCTGCACGGATGTCTACTGGAGGCCACTATATCCGCAAAAACTTCCTTTTGGCCGATTCCAGGACGAAAGTTGTAATATACGATTTGTTTACTATACGCGTGTACGTACACGCATAACTTAGCTTGTGTGAGCGTACGCACACATTCATGGCCCGCTGAGACGGCCCCCTTAAGGTAGGCTCTCACTACGCCTCGCCTCGGCTCGTTTTATTCTTCCTATGCTTTTCTTATGTATTTTGACAATTTGACTGCGCCTCGCCTCAGCTTCAATATTTTGAGGAAAAGAGGCGTGGCGAGCCGAGGCGAGGCGTAGCGTGAGTGGATGCAATGCCACCGCGCAGGAAGAGGTTCTCTGAGCAACTGACCCAGGGATGTCAGGGATTGTTTGCGGCGCAACACCTACAAGAGCGGTGGTAATGTGTGCGTGAACTGACGCCAGCGCCAAGGCAGCCAAGTGGCCCCAACGCGAAGCCAACCACGGCCAACTAGCGTCGCCGGGAAATAGTTTGTCGACGCTGGTTGGCCGTGGTTGGCTTCGCGTTGGGGCCACTTGGCTGCCTTGGCGCTAGCGTCAGTTCACGCACACATCACCACCACTCCTGTAGGTGTTGCGCCACAAACAATCCCTGACATCCCTAAACTGACCAAATACATGATCCGAGGCAAGCTCAGATAACTTCAGGTACGGAAAACCCAAGGCGACGCGAGCCTAGATGTGAGTTCGAAAAGAAGAATAGGCGATGCGTAGAGAGAGCCTACCTTTAGAGCTAAAGGCGCCCGCGTATCCACTAGCATCACTAACTGAAGATCGAAGTCTAATTTAACATCATCTCTGTTACATTTCCTCAAACGCTACAACGCCCAATTGTATTACAGATGCACCTCACTATTCAGCTTTCGTGATCCACTGATGCTACGATGCCCTCCCATATCAAACGCTATTATTATGAAAGCCAACTGTCTTGCAGTTCCATCAGCAATAGATCTGTATCAAGCCTAGGTTAGGTCTGTGTCATCCGGGCAAAGAATGGCCCCGCTCATGAGGGTAGGGGTGCAAAAGGACGAGGGGAGAGCCACCTATGGCATGGGGGTAGGGGACCAAGGGCGAAAGCTACGCCTGCTGAAAGAGTGCAGGGTGGAAATCAGCGTGTGCTCGCAATTGCGTTCCCCGTTTTTTTCGCACGTTACACCCGCAGTCAGCAATTTGAATACATTTCTAGGACGCTCACTGTTCCGTGCCGTGCTCGCGTGGCAGTGGATCGCGCGCACCGAGGAATTCGCGTGGAGGCACGGTGAAAAAGACACGCAGCCAACGCGCGGTACATTATTAGCCCTTTCGCTGGCGTTGGCGCGTATCCGCGCCAAGGGCTTTCCACCCTGTGCTCCGTTTTCGCGTTGATACTTTCTGGGAAGCGTTGAAAGTATTGTTCGAGTGTCTCCGACATTCGGAGTCCGAATGTTCCCTCGGGGCGAGTAAAAAACAAGTTTCTCGGTCTCGAAATCTTGCGACATATTTTAATTCGGTCATAACTTTTATTTGAAGGGTGGACGAGCGAAGATTTTGGGTGGACAAATCGTTGACAAGTGAATACTCTTTTTATTTTATACAATAAAAATTTCCACTTGGGGTGCCAACTTCACAGACCCTATTTCGCCCAACTCTGCCGCGCTCAAAGTGTTGGCAGAAGTTATGTTGGATTTCTTCCACAATGACGTTCTCAGGTAGAGGATCCGTTACACTTTCATCGATGTTCGAAAGAAATCTGTAGAAGGATGCTTCGTATTATGTTTCGACGCTTCACGCTTACCCAGATGGTCGCGTCGAGGGGTAGAATGCGGAGGGATGCGCTGTAACAGACACGCCGCGATACCTAACCCAGACCTAATCCAGTCTCATCCTGGGCCTAATCTAGGACTATCTCAGGCGTAATGCATACCTAATCCTAGAGTAATTCAGATCTAACACTGATTTTGAATGGTGTCGCGCGATAAATCAGTAAACCTACGTCGACACCGGTCCAGCGCTACTTAAGTTTAGTAGCATGGGGTACTTTAACATTTAAATTCCACTTAAAACCACCAAAATCCACTTAAATTCCCTCGGGTTCGTTTAGTCTTAGGTCATATGCCAGATGTTTACTATGATATCTACGGTTATATTAGGGTTTATACAAAAACAGAATCTTGAAAAACCGGTTTTCGAATTCCAGTATTCCAAAACACCCGATTAAACCGGTTTTTGAATTTAAAAAAAAAAATTGAAACGGTAATAAAATATTTATAATTATTTTAAAAATTTTCAGTTTTTTTTAATTTTTATGGAATTACAAAATATAAGAAAATAAAATATAGGTTCCACATACAAACCCCAATAAATAAAGAAAAATTAATATAACTAAAATCTGTACAAATCCGTACAATTTTTCAGTTCATTTAATATTTATGGGACTACAAAATACAACAAAATAGAATATAGGTTCTACATACAAAACCAGATAAAAAAACTAAAATAACTAATTGTAAAATCCGTCGAAAATATAAATTATAAATCTTTAGTTCATTTAGTAGATATTTTTCTTCAGAAAATATGACCTCAAGAAGATTAGTTTTACAGTAAACTTTTACTCCTCTGCCCGAGGAGATTTCAAGTCAAAATGTTAACGTTTTTAACTAAATAATAAATTAATTTTTACGTATTAATTTTACTTTCTCTCGAATTTTACAAATTTATAAAAAAAACCCGGTTTTTAAAAACCGACAAAATCTGGTTCATATCTTCCATCAACACCTGAAAAATAGCATATCATATTAAGATATCGGTGTGAACAGACGAAACGGAATAATATAAATGATGCAACGGTAGCGTTTCGATATACATCAAACTTTAAATATGAAATGTTCGCACTAAGGGACAATTTGGAAACGTTTTCACTGAAATGTACAGCCATGAATATTTTAATATCAATAAGTCGCTCGATATGGGCGATATTTTATGCAGGTTTTCGGTGGTTTGGCAATGAGAAATGCAAATTTAATTCTCGGCTTGTATTTTATCCCGGCCGACGGGGTTTGTTAATCAGCGTTTTGAAATGGAACTGGAGCATCCGATTGATCATCAGAGCTTGCACACAGACATTTCGTTTCGTCGAGTGCGCGAAGAACCGTGCGATGGCAAGGTGACGAAATTACCCGCCGCATTCGACGGCCGGCACGAAACGTTACGTGATATATTGTCGTTATTGCAGCAGTGTTTGCATTACGGTTTTCGCTTAATGAAGATTCACGGCATCTTGTGATTCGAACAGTCTCTTTGATTGCGACGCCGAATTAACCGAATTTCGTAATGGTTCCGTGCAGACTGATGGCATTGTGGAAAACCATCTGAAATACGTAAATTTGTTCAGATGTAAAATTGCACATAAAGGTACATTATTATTATTATTATTATTATTTATTTATTTCCACGGGTAAAGACCCTCTAGTTTACAACTAACAAATAAACAATGTAAAAGAAAAGAAAAGAGAAGAAAAGCCAGTACATACATAAACAAACAATAATACAATAAAATAATGGAACTAATGAACTAATACAATTAAAGTTAGAATTTGAATTAACGGGCGTGTACAAAGCTGTTCCTGCGAGCCAAAGCCCGGAGCACAATATCCAATCCAGGTGATTAGTATTAAGTAGGTACTACGCTGTTTTTTTTTTAACTGTGGAAGCTGGCATATTGTACCTACAATTTTTAAAAGTGAAACTCGACGAGCAATATGAAATATATATATCTACAACTTATCTAAAGTCTGTGCGAAATCTGTTACATAGGATATTGGAAAAGTTGTTCAAAACTTACAAATTAGACAGTGCACACTGTACACTAGACTGACAAGGGAAGTTCAAAATTCAAAAAAATCTGAAACTTTACAGAATTGTAGCTCAAGTGATCACTTAACTATTTTTTGATTCAGCAATAAAACGGTCGTAATGGTGGAATCACCCCCTCAAAGAAATTGTGGGTTGTCATATTATCGTGAATATCTGCGAAACCGTAAAAGATATCGAAAAAAAGATCCATTCAAAGTTGTATGGCTTTCGATATTCTACAACACGGGGATAAAGAATTATCGGGAAAAAGGGTGGTGGGGATAAATTTTGAAAAAAGTAATGTTTTTCGCAAATTCTTTATCACCGGTTTATGGGGCATAAAAAACCATAGAACTTTGAATTTAACTTCTTTTTTATATCTTTTACAGTTTCGTAGATACTCGCGATAATCTGAAAACTCACTATTTTTTTGACGGGGTGTTTTCACCCTTAGAACCGTTTTATTGTCAAATAAAAAAATAGTTACGTTGTTAGCATCACTTGAGCTACATTTCTGCAAAGTTTCAGATTTTTTTTTAATTTTCCAGTCGCCGAGCTTTTCTTCTGAGTAAGAAATCCTTATCCTTACTAATATATAAAAGTGAAACGTTGTCTGTTTGTTTGTCCTTCTTTCACGCCTAAACGGCTGAACAGATTTCATTAAAATTCTGAATATACATTACACACGTCCTAGATTAGATTATAGACTATTTATTGTTTTGGTTTAGGCTTATTATTTTTCAAACATCATAAATAATTCCCGGGTGAAACCGGGTAATGGGTCATGGGTAGTCTTTAATAAACGTGGATCAAGAATTCAACTAATTCAGATTTACAAACAAAATCCTTCCTTTCATTTATCAAATATGCTGTGAACACAAATAAGCATTATCCATATTTTATTAGACTGACGTTGACAGAATTTTATTCCACGTGTCTTTCTATTTCCACACACATCTTCGTATCACAAAATTCCGACCTCTGGAAGATGCTAAGATAAGCCTTTGTCGTAAAATATGCGCGGTAGTGGAAAGACACGTAGTAAGTAATAATATGCAAATCACTTGCATCACCAAACCAAGAGTCTTAAATGTAACTCCGAAAGTGTTGAATTTTCTAGTCAGTTTAGTGAGTAGATACTATCCACTCTGTAAGTCCTGAACACTTTGTTCTTCAACACCCTACATTATTTTCGAAGTATGGCGAGAGATGCAAAATTTTTACACCTCCAAACCCCATATTTATGTCTTTACACAGAGACTGACAGTCTGATTTACGAACTCAAGTTCGGGGGCGCGTGTGACGCGATGAAAGGTGGCATCGATCGATTCGACACCAGCAATTTTATAGTGGGTGTGTGCAGTGTACTGTCTTCCGCGGGCAGCCGAGAAAATACTCGGTTAAGTGAATGATGAAAATTATCAAGTTATTATGACAAAATTCGTGGAATTGGAAAAATTGACACTACGGTGTTGGGATTAAGAAACGTAAGGATATCTGTTTTAAGGGTAGCCTCCCCATCAAATCTCTAAAAAAATAGGTAATTTTTGGGATTTTATTTAAAAAGAAAAGTAAACGTCGAAGAGTTAAAATTGTTGTAGGCTGCATTTATACACCCTTGAAGATAATACAATTTTTTTTGCATATTTTATCAGGAACGGATTTGGGATTTTCGAGAGGGTAGCGCAGGGGCGAATCCAAGATTTTCTTGAGGGGGGTAGGTCTGAGAAATAAACCAGGGATCTTTCCGACATTTTCCTGCTAAATGAAAAACTGTTTTTTTTTTAGTATCAATTTATCTTATTTTCCCTCATATTGCTATGTTAAAATAAGTATTTTGCAAATTAAAATAAGCATTTTTCCTTTGAGGGCGAGGCGCGCGCCACCCTCTAAATCCGCCGCTGGGCGATAGAAAAAAAGTTCTGCGTCTGCGGAATTGATAGCTTCCCGTAAAATTGTCTGAAATGAAGAAGCCACGAAAATTCTAAGGTTTATAAGATTCTTCATGGAATCATCACGAATGGGTGATTCCAACTTTCAGCCCCACGTTTGCTTGGACTTGCACCTAAATCATTTTGTTAGTAGTGACACTTCACCATTACAACGAAAATATAAAAAGTGGTTCGTTTTAAAAGTATTATTAAAATATTCTTTCGTTTTGAAAAAATACTATTTCAAATTTGAATAAGTATTCATACGAATAATTGCAATGAAAAGAATATTATTACTAACAACCACTGGCGATATTTCAAATACATATCGAGATGATAGAATTGAAAGATTGGAATAGACGAAAGCAAAGTCAAAAAACAAATTACAAAACACATTCATGAGTCGGCAAAGTGTTAAATACTGCACAGTGAAAATCGCGCGGCGATCAGATCAGAAACTCTTATCGCATTCCCCAAATCTCCTGCCGTCCACCAGCCAGAATCTTTGTCGAGGGAGGAAGGAATCAGAAAGAACTTCTGGCGGCGAAAGTACCGTTTTCAGAAGATGAATTCGGCTTCAGGAAAGCTTTTCACGCGGAAATCTCTCTCACTTTTGCAACTTCAATTGTCGCCGTTTCATTCATTCGTGGATCACTCGGCTACGTTTTGCAATACCTCAACAATGTGCTGTATGTTTCTAAAAGAGACTACTCGAAATTCTTTGCAACCCTCGGGATCGAACACTTGTCCTCTTACATAATGCACCACCGAGAGAAATTTTACGTTTAAAGCTCCTAAAGCTCGAAGGGTGCGAAGATAAATTAATTATTGAACGTCTACGCAAATAATCGAATGCAGGTCAAATATTCTCCACACAAAGTTTCCCTAACCCTTTGCGTCCTATCTTCGCATTCACATACATGTTGATTTGGTGCAAGCGACGTGTGCGGTGAACGCCGATGGGCGTTCAACCACAATGGTTATGAGATTGCGATTAAGGGAGTCCCGCACGCGGGGGTACATTGGGCGTTTGAATTCCCAGCACACACGGGATTAAAGTCGGCGTGTACACTTCGTGTAGCTCCCTTGTTAGTTGCAAAGTGAGAATGATATTGGCATGTGTCATTTTCGAAAAATTCTTTGGCCGATCTCCACAGTGTTTTTCGACTCTGATATTTTACGTCTCCGTGCCTTTATATTTGATGATACTGTCTAATAATTATCAGGGCATAGCAATGGCCCCGGTGTAACTTTATTGATTCTCTAAGACGTCGAAATTGCAATAGGGAGCAACTCCCCTTATAGCAAGCCTATACTACACCCTCTGTACGTGGTCGCCGCGCGAGGGTGACTCGCATTGAGAAAATGAGAAACGTAACTGCGAAGGGTGAAGGAAGTATTAATGATGATTTTGGGGAAGATTCAATCGATGTAGATCAAAGCAAGAACAATAATTTACGCGTTTTCGTATGGGGAATAATTTTCGAACATCTGTATATTGTTTCGTGCTTTAAAATAATTTAGCTTGCACAGCTGGCATTAGATGGAAACAGATGAAATGCAAATAATGCATGGTGTAAACTTAAATGTTGTACTTGTGAGATTATAAAAGAGAGGGAGCTTGATTTTAACTTGCTTTATTTATAATTTTATTTAGCATAGTGTTAACTTAAATATTTTCTGTATTTTAACAAAGACGTGCGAAGAGATTTATATTTAAAATTTAATTTACTCACAGATAATAAGTCTAAGTAGTGTGGCAGTAAATTAGTGGTGGATGAAACACTCTGTTACTTAATATATGATTTTTCGCAGTCTCCTCATTTCTGTGTAAACTCCATATTTCTAGAAATTTGTTGCTGTTGATTTATAAAATGATTTATAGTAGGTATACCTTCTGCTCCAAATTAATATGGTTTGCATAAACTCACTGAATGCATTTAGAAATTTAAGTGTGTTCCCAATTATTATAAAAATGCTGTATTCATTGCACAAATGTAAAAGAATGAATATATACAACAGGAATAAATCTAATTAAATAATATGGCGAAGTGCAACAAACGCACCGTATCTAAACCTAACGATAGCAACACAAGAAGAAGTGCTTTTATATCTTAAGGGGACCTTCCGGTCTAAAAGTCGATTTTTTTTATTTCATTTTTCGAATGTTCAACCTTTTAGGAATACGTGTTTAAATGGATTTGTTGAAATTCGTAAAATTCCCTAAGTTATAGGCATTTGAGTAGCGGCAAATGCATGGGTCACAACCGGCCACTCGGCGCTCACGTAAAACTTAAAACGCGTTTTGTAATTTTTTCTGGTTTTCTCCCTAGCCAGAAGAATATTTTTCAAAATAAAAAAAGTTTCAGTCGAATCGGATAATAACTTTTGGAAATACAGGTCCCACCGATTTGGATCAATTTTTTCACGCCTAGACTTTAACGACGCCCCAGTGCCGTCTACAATGATTAATTATAAAATGAAAAATAGATTTATATAATTTAAGACATCCTTAATACAGTGCAAAAAGTCCCATTATATTAAATATAGTAGTTTTCCTTTAATTAATTCCTAAAGATCACCTATCTATTTAAACTCTAGACCGGAAGGTCCCCTTAAACTCGCTGCAATATTACAGCAATCCATAAAACTGTGTAGTTAGGTGTAATTTCAGCATATCACGACATGCACACTATGTATTACGTGCTTTAATACCTCCACGAAAGTTGTGCTCGAATTTATCGTGACATCCTTGTACGTTCCAACTGCAGCTTTTCCACTCGAGCAGATTACGTTGTAGGTCAGTTTCTAGCAATAAATGGTTATCTATGAACAGCGACATTTCCCGTTATCTAATGACTGCGGCCATGTCTGATCCTCCATTGCAAAATCGGGCGATGTTTTACGTCAGACATGTCCCTATCATTTAAAAACTGCGCGATATTATAGTAATATGGTTTAACAGCTGCTGTGTAATCTGGTTAGGATTGAATTATCTTTAGCGCTATTTTATGAAGGAAATCGTCAATATGTGTATGTAGTAAGTAGGTGCGTTTATCATGGTACGTTGCACGTACGATGCGATGAACGCTTTGAGTGTGCCCGTAAAAAAAATGAATATAAATTCGTCGAAACAGATAAATATTGCAGTCAAGTTGGTGACCAAAATCAAAGTACCCTTTTACGTGGCTGGTGTAACAGTTCAGGAGTTAAAAATCAGGAGTCATTGCTTAACTGCTAGGCAAGAGTATGAACAGATTGATACTATTTTTTACTGTTTGCTTTAGTATTTAATTTTAATTTGGACTTTTTGTTTAAATAACAATCACTTCTAAGATTATCGTGGTAAAGGTACTATAATAACTGTACTCGTAGTTGACAGTGTAGCAACAGTTGAAACTTTTATTTTCAGTCACGAATAATAAGCTTTCTATTAAAAAAAATGTTTTTGACTATTACTTTTTCAAACAGCGTATTAGTCAGTGGCGGATTTAAGAACAAAGACCCAAGTGGCAAATGTACTGAGAGGCCCATTTTTTTCGGGAAATGAAGAGGTAGTTTACTAAAAACGGTCTCAGTGTAGCAGTACTGAAGAAAATATAGTTTGGGTAAAATCAAAATTTTTTTTAAGGATGGGGCCCTTTGGGGCCTTCTGGAGAGGCCCATTTTTTTCAGGAAAATGAAGAGGTAGTTTACTGAAAACGGTCTCACTGTATTAGTACAGAAAAAAATATAGTTTGGATAAAATCGTAATTTTTTTTAAGGATGGGGCCCTGGGGGGCCTTATGGAGGGGCCCATTTTTCCAGGAAAATGAAGAGGTAGTTTACTGAAAACGGTCTCACTGTATTAGTACAGAAAAAATATAGTTTGAATAACATCGTAATTTTTTTAAGGATGGGACCCTGAGGGGCCTTCTGGAGGGGCCCATTTTTTCAGGAAAATGAAGTGGTAGTTTACTGAAAACGGTCTCAGTGTATTAGTACAAAAAAAACATAGTTTGGATAAAATCATAATTTTTTTAAGGATGCGGCCCTAGGGGGCCTTCTGAAGAGGCCCATTTTTTCAGAAAAATGAAGAGGTAGTTTACGGAAAACGGTCGCAGTGTATTAGTACAGAAAAAATATAGTTTGAATAACATCGTAATTTTTTTAAGGATGGGGCCCTGGGGGGCCTTCTGGAGGGGCCCAGGTTTTTCAGGAGAATCAAGAGGTAGTTTACTGAAAACGGTCTCAGTGTATTAGAACAGAAGAAATATAGTTTGGATAAAATCGTAATTTTTTTTAAGGATGGGCCGGGGCCCAGGCGGCAACTGCTCATCGGCCGCCCTATTAAATCCGCCACTGGTATTAGTCAAAAACATTTTTTTAATAGAAAGCTTATTATTCGTGACTGAAAATAAACGTGTCAACTATTGGTACACTGTCAACTACGAGTACAGTTACCCTACCTACCTCCATTATTCTCCCTTGTTAATTCGAATCAGTATAAAAAGGTATCTAAATATTGGTGACAAACCGGTGGAGAAAAAAACACTGAATATTAACTGTAGTTAAGCCTTTTATCACCAATATTTTGAAGCTACTGCTATTCCATTTAACCACCACGCATCGATTTCACATGCTCCAAAACATAAACTGTTATATTTTCAGTTTCAATGCAGATATGGCTTTCTTATTTTAATATACATATAGATAAACCATTTTTTGTGCTACCTAGCAACAATGCGCGAAAGTTGCAGATAAACCCTTTCGAATTAACACGGCACTATTATGGTTACTACGGGGCTATGCACTATGTTTCAAACATATAAATGAATTTTAAAATTTTGCAAATAATCTTCTTATCAGTAACACAGCATTAATGTATCCCGAGGCGTTAATAATTAATCTCCATAAACGCGACGCGAAAGTGAGTCCTTTTAAGATACACATTATTTTACGTTTGCAGATAAACATTTAAACAACGAGAACAATCTGTTCTTCTCGCGAGCTACATCACTCCTGTCCACCTCATACATAAACAATCACCATCATATAAAATATATAATATATATTCCATTATACTCACATTCTTAAGCTAATTTAGTATAATTTAATTTAGTATAGTTTATTTTTAACGTTTGTTTGTTTTTGTCTCTGCTTAGTTCAGTTTAGTTTATTGTACGCGGTTAGGCTTCACAACAGTGTCACCACTGCAGCCTCGCCTTTACTCTAATCGGCTATGTCATTTGTAATATTCAGGTTTTTTTTTCATTCTCTTTGAGTAATAAAGACGTTTAATAATAATAATAAATAATTCATCTCCCAACCAAAAAATCCAGTGGACTCAAAAATCTGTTGCCCCTACAGAAATATACCCCCAATTATGAAAATATTTTATCTCCGATTTCCAACCGTTCGAGCAGTGCCCGGCACTTGCTGCTTCCTTCTAATTACTTCTCGCCGAGGCCGCGCAGCCCGGTTCAATTTGCTCGCGACGAAAACGCCGACGATATATTTAAACGAAGGTTAATGCTGGGACCTAGCACGCTGGAAACGGGATGCGTTGATTTACGATCGCGCGAGCGACCTTTGAGGCGTGACTTAAAGAAAACAAAGTTGCTCCATTCCGCGATCAAGTGCCCGGGGGTTGTACGCTAAGCGACACAGGTGCAGAGGAGCAGCTTGCCCGATTCGTCGGCGCGGCAGACAGATGCTACGGCTATGCAGCCGGCTCATCAAAGCCGGCTCCACGTGCACCGCCGCTTCGAACTCCGCAAGAAGAAAATAGAGAGTTCACGTCACGGGAAGAATGGAGCCATCGTTTCTGCTCTTCTTCTGCCTTGACAATCAATCGCGACTGTGATTATGTCCAAGCAACAGAGAGAGCTGGGCAGCTGCATTATCCAACGTAATGGACAAAAGGAAAGGGCCAACTATGTACCATTTCCTTTAACAAATGTTTAGAAGACCAGCGGGGCGCATTGGACTTGGCTAAAGTAGTGCATCGATTTGGTTCGAATTTAGATTGTGGTTGGTTCATGCCAGGTGTATATAGTAACGGGGTAGGTTCATAGGGAGCAGTGTTTAAAATTTTGTGAGAAAATAAATTTCAAAGTTTCTGCTCTTCCAGATTTTCTATATCGATCTATATACAACGCCATCTTTGAGAATTTATTTAATAAAAACTATAAGGTTATACTGTCCGGCGTTTTGCCTGCATACTAAGGTATGTTTGAGGTAATAGTCAGATTTTTTTTGGTCCTTTTTATCGCACATATACATAGATATGGGAACCACGGAGGCCCCCTAACAATAGAAATTTGCAGAATGACAGCAGTTTGAAAAAATTCTCGATTTTTGGTGATAAACTTAGGTGTTTTCGTTCTGCAGAATTAATTTTATACAGTGTAGAGACTCGTCCGTGGTTCCAGCCGAAGGGACAAACATAATAAAGAAAATAAATCTTAGTTTTTCTATTTTGGATGACTCAGTTCCCACACCAACGCCCGTCGGAAAAGAATTTTTTTGAAGAAGTTTCTGCCACCGACTATATCTATTGTACAAGTGCAATAAAATAGATCAAAAAAATTCTGAGTGTCACTTCAAACCTACCTTAATATGCAGGCAAAGCGCCAGGTAGAATAAACTTATAGTTTTTGTTAAATAAATTCCCGAAGATGGCGTTGAAAAATGGGCAGTTATACTTACAAGGAGAAGGCACACCTGCTGCAATCGGTTCTGGAATGAGACTAGGTGGACATTGTAGTACACACCTAGTGTTACAAAACCCTTAAAGGTTTTATCAAAATGGGCCTTCGTTTTCGAGAAATTTGAGTTCAAAGTTTTGCGCGATACTAGTAGTTCAGTTGCGCAAACGTTTTTTTCAAGCAACGGTCGTAGCTGCGGTAGTAAGGTGTTCGGCTAGGGTGCCCGGAGGTCTTCGGTTCGATTCCCGTGTTCCCCATTTTTTTTTCTTTTTTTTTCTTACCGTAGTAATGCAATGGCTGCACCTAAAATTATTTTGCGTTGTAATGGCTGCGTCAAACAATTTTTATTTTGTTCCAATAATGATGTTAATAGTATATATTATTACAATAATACTCCATACAGTATTATGATTACAAATTACAAGTATAATACAAGTACAGATATAATATAAATATAATAAAACCGCAAATTACAAATAATATCATTGCAACAATATTAATATTATTATTATTATCGATGATGCATTAAATTTACTACATCTACAAGTGCGAGTGATTTTATATATTTGAAAAATATGCCGAAGTCGTCGAGGCTGCAGACTGCCGAATAGCTGACGGCCATTACAACGCAAAATAATTTTAGGTGCAGCCATTGCATTACTACGGTAAGAAAAAAAAAAGAAAAAAGGGGGAACACGGGAATCGAACCGAAGACCTCCGGCACCGTAGCCGAACACCTTACTACCGCAGCTACGACCGTTGCTTGAAAAAAACGTTTGCGCAACTGAACTACTAGTATCGCGCAAAACTTTGAACTCAAATTTCTCGAAAACGAAGGCCCATTTTGATAAAACCCTTAAGGGTTTTGTAACACTAGGTGTGTACTACAATGTCCACCTAGTCTCATTCCAGAACCGATTGCAGCAGGTGTGCCTTCTCCTTGTTAGAGTAACCCCTTAAATAACAAACCACAGAAGTAGGGTTTATACAAGAACCGACTTTTGAAAAAACCGGTTTTCGAATTCCCCTATTCCCAAAAAACCGGTTAAACCAGTTTTTGAATTTTCACAAAAAAATATAATTAAAGTAGTAAATAAATATTTGTACTTATTTTAAAAAATTTCAGTTTCCTTACTATTATGGAATTACGAAAATATAACAAAATAAAATATACTCTATCTATAAAAAACCAAATAAACAAAATTATAATAACTAAAATCCGTACAAAATATAAATATTTTAAAAGGTGGTATCAAATTATATATCTTTATTCCTTTAGTATTTTTTTCTGAGAATATGTACTCATGACGATTAGTTTTACAGTAAACTGTTTACCTACTAAAATATGCTTGTGTCCGAAGCGATTTCAAGTCAAAATGTTAACGTTTTCAATTAAATAATTAATTCATTTCTGCATATTAATTCTAGTATTTATATAAAACCGGTTTTTTAAATTTAAAACCGGTTTTTAAACCCGGTTTTTTAAAACCGACAAACCCTACGCAGAAGTAATTTGAATAAATGTGAAAGTGTTTAAAAATGCCTGGAATTACTTGTGTATATGAAACTCGAAGACCAGTGAATCTTGGAATTTACAGGCAAATTCTAACACTCACCGCTACGGGGCGGCAAAATTCCGAAATGCCCCATAAAACATTTAAACCTCGGGCTTCCACTAACAGATGCTAGCAAATGTTAGGATTTACCGATTAGCCCTGTTGGCCAAAGCCCGGTGTTTAAATAATTTATACGATATTTCGGACTTCCACCAGTCCACAACGGCAAATGCTAGGGTTCACCTGTAAATTCCGAAATTCACTGGTCCTCGAACTTTTACAGGAACATATCGATTACAATCGAGCTGTCACTGCAGCTTAAGCCACGGCTCCATGTTCAAGTACGAATGCATATATCGAGGGCCTGGAAAATTGAAAACTCTGAACTGGATTTTTGAACTACAGTGTACATACACAAGAGTTGTGCTGATATGCTGGGCCGAGTCTGAAACGCCGAATAAGAGTCAGATAGTAATTGGAACTAAACTAGAATTCCTATTAGATAATATTTGACTTGGCTCTGAAGTAGCGATGAATTAAAACTCAGAAAATTGCAATGGGTTGTAAAAGTTTTAAGGCTTTTAAAAGTAGGAGAGGGGGTGCTGGAATAAAGCAAGGGTTTGGAAGTTTCGGCGGAGAACACGGAAGCCGGGATGGCTCAGGGCTCATGGAGTACAGATGACATAGTGTTGACAGAATGGTGCAGTATTTACGGGTATGAAGGAAGTTGGGAAAGTGAAAAGTAGTTCCAGGGATGAGGAGTCGCGCGTAAATTAGAGGGAGTACGTTACAGGAAACTTCTGTTTCTTTGTCGTAGGTACTTGAGCAAAAAGGTTCGTTGCCTATTTTCTAGTATATTCTGTGGATACTTTCAATTTACGCGCGTATGTACAAATCACCAGAGGTCATCAGTAGGGTGGCCCTTATTTTCAACGTGCGATTTCTTTTGCTCTCGCCCCCTAATATGGTTCCATTTCATAAAAAAAAATAGTCCTTGAGAATATTGCAATCGGACAAGGGTGCCGACCAGGCCTTAAAGTTTAGAATTCATCAATGGTTCGAATTTGAAGAATTTCTCAAAAATGGTAAGTCCTATCGAAATTTTGTTCAAGTAACATTAAAAGAGCATTCAATTTTCTACAATTAGTGTATATATAAGTTTCTCGTGCCTCCAACCATTTTTTAGATAATAGCGTTTGAATATAGAGAGATTGGCACCTCGCGCGTCCCACCTGTACGGCGCGACGTATTGCGAAGTGCCGATTTCTCTATATTCAAACGCTATTATCTAACAAATGGTTGGAAGCACAAAAAACATATATATACACTAATTGTAGAAAATTGAATGCTCTTTTAATGTTACTTGAACAAAATTTCGATAGGACTTACCATTTTTGAGATATTCTTTAAATCCAAACTATTGATGAATATTAAACTTTAAGGCCTTGTCGGCACCCTTTCCTGTTATCCGATTGCAATAAACTTTTTCAGGGACTATTTTTTTATCAAATGGCACCGTTCTAGGGGGTGAGAGGAAAGAAATACAAAAAAAAATGTCGACGCGTGTAAATAAGGGCCGACCTAGTCATCAGTGACCACTGCTTGAAACTTACAACTTCTCCTTAGAATGGACACAATTAAGTCAACTATTAGATTTGCAAACTCCTGGACAAGATTCCTGTCATACGCGTGTAATATTCTGTCGATACGTATTTAAATGACCGTGAGTAATGGAGAAATGGAATAACTAAGTGGCAGTGAACGTGTCTATAATATTTATAAGCAAAATATGATGAATTCGTAGTATTCCTAGAGTCAGTAGGTACTCGCTGCTACGAAGCTGGCAAGTATGGGAAATATGAATGGAATCTTGAATGGGAGAGAATTATACAATTTAAATAATAAGCGTGCCTCCAGGTACGTGATGAATATCGTGGTCGCATATTCGTCCACTGTTGGCTCATCGCATAGGCATACTTGTGGCTCATCGCTAGATTGTCGTTCGCTTCAAGCATTTACAGGTGGTATTTCTGCTTCCATGGAAATATGGTTCATATCTAGTTGTACCTTTCAAAGGAATACAATGGGTTCCACCTTACACACACTTTTACTATTTTCGTGACTGTTAGCAATGCCTCTTCAAGCTTAGGGCAAATTCGTAACTCATAAGTTACCATTTTTATTTTCTTATTTCAATTTATTTAGTATAAATTTATTTCACATTCCAATTTTTTTATTTCCTTGGCAATACGTCTCACTTGTTGTTAGAGAGACACCTCCACTATTTTAAAATTCTTGTTTCCTCTCAAGGACCCCAGATTTGCTAGGTAGCTTATTCGAATGAATCCACTGTAACAGATTTAGAATGTTCCTGTTTCAGATTATGGATGATTTTTTATTCCTTCTCTTGAGCTACGATATTCCTATTACTAACATTCATCGATGCATCCAATGTAACATAAAATTGTTAGTATAACTTTTTAAATTTTCATGGTTACATGAATTTTTACGAGAGGAGAATAGTAGAATGTACATACAGGACAATCGCAAATTCGATTTCCATATATTGTTACTGTAATGCTCATTAATTTCAGCTACATAACGTTAAGCTAATAAATCCCTCTGCAAATGCGAAATAGAATGTCGATATTTTAAGAAATAAATTGGGGGATTATGTTTGACGAGCAACTATTTCCTTGATAAAACTATGATTCTTCGTTCTAAGCATTTTTTACCCATCCAAAATGATGCATCGTATGTATTTAGAATTTCTGGTGATTGACATCTCGTGCTTTGAAACCTAGATATTAAGTTTAAACTTCTGCTAGTATTTATGACAAATAGATTACCCCAACTAAACCAAAAACCAAAAAAATCTGCAAAATTCTGAAAACTCCTACAATTTGTAAAAACATTGAACCTACCATCAAGGACAATACCAAAGATTTAAGCCAACAAATATATGAGTACATATGTATATTTATCTCTAAGTCATCACTACCAGAGTGCTAAGCTTATTTACCTCTTTCACCATACTTCCACAAATCAGTGGGAAGTGCATTCTCAAGAAATTAGTGTACAGCATCAGTGTACGATACTTTCCTCTTCCAGATGTGGTATTCAAGATCCCCTATTGGCAAAATCACGTCACTTTTTAATTTCGACATTGATATTACCATATTTTTTTTCATTATCCTCGAAACTGCATCGGCAGGATTAGCAACTGCAGTTACCAGCTGGCAGGCAGATACTTTATCGAGCAGGTGGAAGGCTGTTTCGGGGCCGCACGTGCGTAAACGGCCAGGACAAGCCGCATCTCATCGTGGTCCTCGAAAACACCTGAGCCGTGAGCTCAGAGACCGGGGGGCATTAGTCACGCTTAAAAGGAACGCCCCAGGCTCCGCTGCAACCGAGTAATCTGTGATCTTCCTTTGTCTCAAGGTGCTCTTTGTTCTTAGCAAACAGACGTAATCAATGTCGTTGACCAGTGATTTTAGAATCGCTCTTCACTAATGCACGATGATCCACGTGGGGGGTGGTCCATGCATTTTGAATTGCTTGGGTAACATTTTGAATATTATCATTCGTCTTTACTAGAATAATTGGAGAAAAAGGCGAGGCTGTAGTGTAAAAACTGTTAACAAGTCTAACTGTTATATAACTATATTTAAAACTAAACACAATTAAAGTGAGACAAGAAGGTAATGTATGCGTGCTAAGAATAGTACCAAAGGAGTATCGATTTGTGAATATTTTAGTTTGCTATTTCTAAACGTTCGTAGTTTAATTCATTACATTATAGGGGACTTGAAAAGTAAATAGTTGCTTCCCTTTAATAACAATGTTAAGGAGAAGAAAATTATTATACTGAAACCTGAAATTAACTGCTTCAATCGATGACGTTAATTGTGGTTTAAATATGAAAATGAAAGCTGACGTATGGAATAGAGGAATTAAATCATTTTCTTGCAGATCTTTCAGCCCCACTGTATTTTATTAAAGGAGTCACATATATTCTGCATCACTGAGATTCTTGAACAGCTGAACACAACACACATAAGGCTAATCACACTTCACTTTTACAGTTGAGTACTTAATTCTCAGTATTCTTCGACCAATCTGCTATAAAAAAAAATAGAAAATTTTTCTGTTTCCAAAAATTCATCTGCCACTTCATCCTGGACATTAACACGTACCCTGACCAATCATCCGCAGCACATGCACCTTAGGGTCCCTTATTTTCAACGGTGCGATTTCTTTTGCTCTCACCCCCTAATATGGTTCCATTTCATAAAAAAATAGTCCTTGAGAATATTGCAATCGGACAAGGGTGCCGACCAGGCCTTAAAGTTTAGAATTCATCAATGGTTTAAATTTTGAGAATTTCTCAAAAATGGTAAGTCCTATCGAAATTTTGTTCAAATAATATTAAAAGAGCATGCAATTTTCTACAATTACTGTATATATAAGTTTCTCGTGCCTCCAACCATTTTTTAGATAATAGCGTTTCAATATAGAGAGATTGGCACCTCGCGCGTCCCACCTGTACGGCGCGACGTATTGCGAAGTGCCGATTTCTCTATATTCAAACGCTATTATCTAACAAATGGTTGGAAGCACAAAAAACATATATATACACTAATTGTAGGAAATTGAATGCTCTTTTAATGTTACTTGAACAAAATTTCGATAGGACTTACCATTTTTGAAAAATTCTTCAAATTCAAACCATTGATGAATTCTAAACTTCAAGGCCTGGTCGGCATAGAGTGCCGATTTCTCTATATTCAAACGCTATTATCTAAAAACTGGTTGGAAGCACAAAAAACTTATATATACACTAATTGTAGAAAATTGAATGCTCTTTTAATATTACTTGAACAAAATTTCGATAGGACTTACCATTTTTGAAAAATTCTTCAAATTCAAACCATTGATGAATTCTAAATTTCAAGGCCTGGTCGGCATAGAGTGCCGATTTCTCTATATTCAAACGCTATTATCTAAAAACTGGTTGGAAGCACAAAAAACTTATATATACACTAATTGTAGAAAATTGAATGCTCTTTTAATGTTACTTGAACAAAATTTCGATAGGACTTACCATTTTTGAAAAATTCTTCAAATTCAAACCATTGATGAATTCTAAACTTCAAGGCCTGGTCGGCATAGAGTGCCGATTTCTCTATATTCAAACGCTATTATCTAAAAACTGGTTGGAAGCACAAAAAACTTATATATACAGTAATTGTAGAAAATTGAATGCTCTTTTAATGTTACTTGAACAAAATTTCGCTAGGACTTACCATTTTTGAAAAATTCTTCAAATTCAAACCATTGATGAATTCTAAACTTCAAGGCCTGGTCGACATAGAGTGCCGATTTCTCTATATTCAAACGCTATTATCTAAAAACTGGTTGGAAGCACAAAAAACATATATATATACACTAATTGTAGAAAATTGAATGCTCTTTTAATGTTACTTGAACAAAATTTCGATAGGACTTACCATTTTTGAAAAATTCTTCAAATTCAAACCATTGATGAATTCTAAACTTCAAGGCCTGGTCGGCATAGAGTGCCGATTTCTCTATATTCAAACGCTATTATCTAAAAACTGGTTGGAAGCACAAAAAACTTATATATACAGTAATTGTAGAAAATTGAATGCTCTTTTAATGTTACTTGAACAAAATTTCGCTAGGGCTTACCATTTTTGAGAAATTCTTCAAATTCAAACCATTGGTGAATTCTAAACTTTAAGGCCTGCTCGGCACCCTTTCCTGTTGTCCGATTGCAATAAACTTTTTCAGCGACTATTTTTTCGTCAAATGGCAGCGTACAAAAAAAATTCGTTACCTATAAATAAGAGCCTAATGCACCTTCAGCTTTTACTACACAAACCAATAAGGTGCCATTATTATTAGCGTTCAAAAACACATTCACGTTTCACTGGTCAGAGCACACATGCCGCCACTGTCTACTTATTTGTGCTGGAAATACATTCAATTGCAGATTCGTGTGTTCGCAACACAGTAGTAACACGCCACTCCGCCACATTCCATTTCAAAGAGCGCCTCCCAATATTAGTTTATCACTAGAACAGCAGCGCATCGTGATAACATATTCGATCACCACTCTATGCCACACCAAGCTATAAACTAACATAGATTTGTTCCACATTCATCCACTTACGTTGCGCGTTGCAAGTGAAACTTCAATCTGTTTTTTTTTTTCACATCGACTGTGTTCACGTGCAGTTAGTTTTTCAGTTCCGGCTGACAAATTGACCCGTTCCTTTTTTTGCCTACGTTTTCCTGCGAGAGAAAGGGCGCGCATTTACTGCCCTTAGGGATGTGTCTCCTTAATGAATCGATTGTTTGCTTTTTTACGACCTATTTCTTGCCAACGAACGCTATGAGAAACGGGGCGACGAGACTTGCGCTGGCTGCACCAGCCGAACCGGCCGTTCAGAGGGGGCAATTTCATTGAAAATGCAACTCGTAATGAAGTATTTGCATCCTGCTAAGCTCTCCCGTGTACACGCTGACCCTTTTTCCCGCCGGAAAGTTTACGAGTGGTTCTCTTTTTCGGGAAAGTGTTTTCGCACGTTTGTGTAAGGAGCAAGATCTCAATTCAGCGTTAATTATGAATGCTGCGCTGGCGCTTTTCCGCCAGCGAAAACGCACTCTTTCAATAGGCCACACCTTCGGCTGAGGGCTTTGACGAGTCATTTAATATGACAGATTCTTTTATATTATTAGGATTAGGAATTCAGTCCATCGATGTAATCGTTCCATGTCTTGATGAAGAATGGAAAATGATTTTGAATAATTTTCTGTAGATAGTGTTCTGATAAGTAGTTAAACGTGTGTTTTCTTATCGTTTGGAGGGGTTTTTAAATGACACCTTACACTTAGAGTCAGGGTTTATACAAGAACCGACTTTTGAAAAAACCGCTTTTCGAATTCCACTATTCCCCAAAAACCGGTTAAACCGGTTTTTGAATTTTCACAAAAAAATATAATTAAAGTAGTAAATAAATATTTGTACTTATTTTAAAAAATTTCAGTTTCCTTACTATTATGGAATTACGAAAATATAACAAAATAAAATATACTCTATCTATAAAAAATCAAATAAACAAAATTATAATAACTAAAATCCGTACAAAATATAAATATTTTAAAAGGTGGTACCAAATTATATATCTTTATTCCTTTAGTATTTTTTTTCTGAGAATATGAACTCATGATGATTAGTTGTACAGTAAACTGTTTACCTACTAAAATATGCTTGTGTCCGAAGCGATTTCAAGTCAAAATGTTAACGTTTTGAATTAAATAATTCATTCATTTCTGCATATTAATTCTAGTATTTATATAAAACCGGTTTTTTAAATTTAAAACCGGTTTTCGAATTTTACAAATTTATAAATAAAACCGGTTTTTAAACCCGGTTTTTTAAAACCGACAAACCCTACTTAGAGTCATTTTGCAACTGAGAAAATATTTCCTCCAATTTTATATAACAAATAAAATAGGTAATAATATTCGTATCTGAATTTTAAATGTGAATTTCAAATTGTTTCTACACTTTGATAGGTGTGAGTCGCAAATTTGTTGCTTTTATAATTTTATTATGAAAATTGACTGTTTTATAAGATGGAATGATGGGAGGAAACTTAAAGAAAAATAAGTTAAATTCTAATGGATGTTACACTTTACTTTCCTATGTACGACGTGCAACTATCGATACAGTTAAAATATATCAAATTCAATCCCACTTTGGATATTGAAATTGAATCTTCCAACTATATTTAATTGCTGTGCCCTGTGTGGTTGATATTTGTAATATGACAAGATGTCCAGATAAAATTTCATATGCATACATTAATAATTTTCTATCTAGGTCTCGTTTGAAGAAGATCCCTCAATTCTTTAAATTTTCCTCTACAACATAATATATGTATTTATTCTGAAAAATACTGCGATTGAAGGAATTTAAAAAGAAAAATTAATTTATATACATCCATTTGACTATTTAGTATTGTTTTGATATATTGTTGGCAAAGGATGGAAATGACTTTCCCTTTACTTCCCTACTTGTCATTTCCATCCTTTGCCAACAATACTTATTTTTTTATTAAATAACTTGATATTTAAGAGTCTCCAAATATGAGAATACTTCAGGATATAAAATCACCAATACACTTTCAAGTTTAAAGTACCTAAGCCCATGAAACTATATTCTCTAATCTCAACGAAACGAAAATACAGTTAATTCTGAAAATCACCATTACAATTTTCGAATGATATTTTAATGCAAGGATCGCCCCATGCTATTAAAAATGTTTGAAATTGAACTCACAAGAAAACGTTCCCAACCCGAAAATTCTGATTTTAATGCAACTTCGTGTGAATGTAGAGCTTATTAGAGTATCTAAAGAGCAATTCTTTTCCGTGGAAATTTACTCAAAAGGGGTGGAATTAACCCTTAAATTTATTACATTTTTCGTTCGAGATAGAACAAAACTTTAAATATAATAATTCTGCAGTTCTTTATTCTCTCTCACACTATCCAAAAGAAAAACAAAGTTATATTAAGAAAACGAAAAAAACGCGATAACTTTACAGGTCCAAATCCACGAGGAGACAAAAATATCGTGTCTCACATAAGTCTTCTAATCTCATGAGAGAATTATTTCCCGAAATGTTTTCACTAATAGACAAATTTTAATTTTTTCATGAAACTACACTCTCATTAGACAAATTTCATTATATATTTTCAAAAATCTAATCTCTCCCGACTGTTTCCATTATTTACATTTAATTGTGCTGAGATTTTTGTCTCATGGTAGAGAAGTCTCACGTAAAATCTCATCGTGGATTCGCACCTTAAGGGCTGATTTCACCCCTTCAGAGTGAATTTCCACAGAAAAAAATCGCCGCTCTACACTCACACGATGTTTCATTAAAATCGGAAGTTTCGTGTCGCAAACTTGTCAGCAACAATCGCTTTCCATAGTGGTGATCGATAGGCCTCATTACCGCCACTAGTTGCGTGCAACGGAGCAGCCCGGTCTTCAGAAAAACTCTCCGATCGACGTTCGGATGCTGGCATTCCGCGAAAAATGCAGTTCGTTATGCGGAATTCGCAGCCGTCGCACGCGACTTGGACTCTATCTTCCCGCCACTTGGCGACGTTAACGAGAATTCTTCGTACGGAAACGTACGACTTGCGTTTATCTGCTGTGTTAGCACGTATTATTCGTCAAGTGGGCGTGGAATTTTTTCGCTCCGTTCTTTTCCCGCGATCCCGCGATGCAAAGGAGGATTGCCCGGGTACAAGGATAGTTAGAGGGTGAAGTGGTTTTGCTCGCGGAGCTAGAAAATGAGGGCGAGCGAGAGAAGGGTGAAGATACGTGTACAAGGAGCATACAGACATGCAGGAGACCTCTCATGTGTCTCGGGTACCAGGTCGGATCACGCTAATTAAATCATACTCACTGTTATCGTACCAGTAGTCCTCTATGCAGCACATGGCCTGCCCTGTCTGTGGTTCCATCTTTTCCCATGCACGCCAGCTCGTTTATCTTTTCTTACTTTACTTTCAATTTCGTTGTTCATTTGCAGGCTTGGCTGTCTCTTCACGCAGATATCGTTCTAAGATCTCCACGAAATCAGAGTTATTTTTAACCGACTTCAAAAAAGGAGGAGGTTATGTTAGGTTAGGGTTAGGTTAGTGTAGGTTGGTGTAGGTTGGTGTAGGTTGGTGTAGGTTAGTGTAGGTTAGTGTAGGTTAGTGTGGGTTAGTGTAGGTTAGTGTAGGTTAGTGTGGGTTAGTGTAGGTTAGTGTAGGTTAGTGTAGGTTAGGTCGAGGCCATGTGAGTTGTAGTATTTATAATTGTTCAAAATTTTTTAGCGGCACTTTGCAGTGAAGTAAATATAATTATTGAAAGAATTGAAACTAGGTTTCTGTCAGGTGCCATGGTTAAAACAGATTCTTGCTTCGGTTCTTCAGATTCTCGATCCACTTGGAAAATTAAATGAACGAAGAAATGTTTGCATGAAACACAATTGCATTTGCCATTTCAGCGCAACATTTTTGCACCCTTATTTGCACAACAGTATTTTCAACTTTTCCTCGCGGAACTAGTTCAACTGCTATTTCAAAATTTAATTTCCTATTTCGAATTTCAGCAACGGACGCATAAATAATCCGTCTGCAGCCCCACAAATTGAGTTAAAATTAACAACCCCGTCCGAACAAATTTCAGAAGTAGTGGTTTCTGTAATTCTTCTAACACTTCTGCAGACATTTCGAAAATATTAACCAGCACATCAGCAAAGTATACTATAGAAATCAGCAGAGCAAACTGCCACAAAGTCAGTGGGGGAGCAAACACGGCGGCGGGAGGCAGAGAAATTAAAATCTTCATTGGCGAATCGCGGCCGCGGCGTGTATTCGTTCTCATGACTTTTTCAATTAAAACATCGCTACGGCCAGCGGTTAAATAAGCCGAGTAGCGGCTCTTGTGTACCTAAGTCCCCTCCCGGCCCCGCGGTGATTCCGCCAGAATCAACTAACCCAAATTAATTAGTTTTAATAATTCATGAATTGCATTCAAATGATACGATCCACCTCCGCCCTCGCCCCCCGCCGTCGCGTTTCAGTAGCCGAACGCCACCCATGGAAACTAGTACATTTTTCTGTTGATTGACTATTCATTTCGGCCCCGCCTCGCCGTCCCCGTTTCCTTCCACCTCTGCCTCCGTTCCCGGCTCCTAAAGTACACGTGACGCGGAGTTGACGCGGGCCACTAATGGAACACACCGCGGAGCCACCAGGAGACCCCGCCAACCCCCCCCCCCCCCCCCCGTTCCATCCCCCGTCGCACCCTCGGCTACTCGAAAAAAAATAATCCCTCGAAAATTCTGGCGCGGCGCACCGCGCGAAAATTACGCGGCTAACGGAGCGTGTCGAACGCGCTCCACGCCCGTATTTCCATTGAATGTCCGAGCTCCAATTACGGGGCGCAATTGCACGCGCCAATCGCACCACCGAAAGAACGTTTCGCCTCTCTTCCGACCGGCAACCGCGTCTCCCGATACGTTCCACCCCCTCTGATACCCCCTTGCGCCGTTTCTCTATGCAGCAACGTCGCTGCAACGCCGCTTGGTCCCTCTTCGCGTTGACGTATTAGAATTTAATTAAGTTGCAACGCAAGCCCGCTTCCCGGGGAAATATCTCGCCCCCTTCGAGCGTCTTAAATTATGGTATAATTAATTGTTACGTCCGCGCGAGGAAAGCGGCGCTAGAACACTGGGGGCGGTGAGGAATAGGGAGGCGGCTGGGAATATGTATAGTAAATCGCGGGGGTGGGCGATTTAATGTCACTTTTTCAGTTAATGTTGAATTGCTGATCTTGCTGGGAGGCTTGATTGCAGATGCGTTTATTATGAGTAAGGAGGCGCGGAGGGTGTTTGAAGCCGGGGGCGGAAAATGGACCCTCTGTGGGGCCGAAGTGATTTTTGGTGTTGGTGGAGCGAGGATTTGTTTATTTGGAGTGAAAACAAGAGATCGTTTTAACAAACCAATTATTGTATTTAATTTATGTTGGAATTAATTATTAAAATTATGTTAGAATTTTGTAGTATTATCAGATGCGATACAACAAGTTTCGCATTAGTGAGTAAAAAATGCCTATCACGATCAGACTGGGAACTTCTTTATGGATTTTGCAAATTCTTGATGAAAATGGAATGGAATATTTTTTCTGAACTCCATACCTCTATTGTGATAGGATTGACCGTTGTTTTTAAATAGAATCCAGCAAATTACATGCATCACCAACATCGGAAGTTGCAGGGAAACCTGGCAGGGTTGATTTTGCAATCAAAGTTAATTAGTATTTTTTGCGCAGCTTACTGAGTAGATATTTACACTGTGAGTGTTGAGTTATTTTTTTTAATGTCCTGTAGTTACACTTTGAAGCAAAAAGCTAATTTTCGTGTGTTAGAAAATGGATTTTATTTACGCGTAAGTCAGGTAAAAATTGAAATATCGAAAAAATTTATAGCGATATAAACTATATTTAACATTCGCCCGGAACACACAAGGTGGCAATATCGTACAGTGACTAGATTTAGCGACTTCTGAGCTCTCTCGGCGTACCCGCAAGGCTTTTACCGCCTATCCCACGTTGAGAACCACTGCCCTATACCACTGACAAGGGAACACCGCGAACCCGGACTCACCGATTGTAACGCAACTTTGTAGGTTTTTAGAGTGACTCAAAACAAGAACAACGGTGTGTTTCATTTGGGCCCTGTCGCCCTATAAGGGGTGAAAACTAACCTCAAAGTCAAATTGGCACTTCCACTTTTTCGCGTATAACTCTCAAAGTACAACAGACAGAAAAAAATGTTTCAAACAAAAGTTTTATGGTACAATAAGCGCTGAAAACTTGCGTTATCCAAATTTTGAAAAGAGATTAAAAATAAAAATATCTGATGAAAAAAAACTTTTTCAAATATTTTGTTAACGGAAGTTTGTAGCGCTTATTGCACCATTAAACTTTTGTTTGAAACACTTTTTTCTGTCTGTTGTACTTTGAGAGTTATACGCGAAAAAGTGGAAGTGCCAATTTGACTTTGAGGTTAGTTTTCACCGCCTTAAAGGTCGATAGGGCCCAAATGAAACACACCGTTGTTCTTGTTTTGGGTCACTCTAAAAACCCACAAAGTTGCGTTCCAATCGGTGAGTCCGGGTTCGCGGTGTTCCCTTGCGAGCTACCTTCCATAAGGGTGCGTCTTTAATTCCTCCGACACGATTTCGCAACTACCTTGTAAATCTTATAAATGTCACCAGAAGTTCTGATGCTACTTTGTCTAACTAAACGATCCTATCCATCTTCAGGATCCATTCGTACTACCAAGCTTCAATTCGTATTCCTCGCTCAAGTCTACGTTGAACTTACAATTGCTGAAGACATGCCCATAAACCATTCCTTATTTATTTCTGTAGATTTTTCGAGAACTCGAAAAATCGCGTCACGATTATTCAGCTTTACGAGGCAATCGAAACATATATTCCGAAACAACGGTGCCGGTCTTAAGCTACAATTTATCCATTCCAACGTCCCGGCATATCTTCGTCCGAATTTCACTTTCACCCTGTTTTTTTTTCCTGTTTCGAGGCCGTTCCTATTCCGTCCTCGTAGCGGCGATTCGTTGAAAAATAGGGAAACACGAGTCTCCGCCGAATCCAAAAATACCCGGGCCGTCTGCGCCCGAGTCTGCAGCATTATACCGGCGTGTATGTGACCCACGTACGGGCGAGCAGGAATATCGAGAAGCCACGGTATGCGCTCGGGATTCGGCGGCGTGGCTAAACGTCTGCTGTCAGCGCTGTGTGCGCGGGACCTGTGACAAAAAATTCAGCAAAAAGAGGAAGGTGTGTTTTGTCTAAATTAGATTAACGCTTCTATATCTGCTAGGGGGCTCCGCGACTATGGCTTCCTTTGGGCGCGCGGCTCAGGCACGCTCAATTAGTGCTGTTTGCGTGGGACGCGTTGGTGTGAGCTCTCAAGACGTCACTAGACTGCAAACTCCGGTTATCTGCATCGATTTGGGGAAGAATTCTGGAATCTCAGCTCGCTTGACTGGCGCCCACACTGGGGCGGCATGCCGCTCGTTTAACGACACTGATTTCGTAAATTCAAACGCAAAATGGTCGTAGGGAACGGCAACCATCTGTGTAGCTATGGCAACTCTTGTAGAACCACTTTGGGCTACTAGTCAAGATTGCGCGAAATTTATCCACTTTCCATTGAAGCTTTTCCGTGCCTCGACGTGGATGCGCAACTGGCATGCCTGGGATCGTCATTCTTCGAGGGCCCTCCAATCGGGCCAGCTTCCTCCTCGCGTTGAAGAGTATCGTGGATAGGGACTTGGGGATGGAAGGAACTAATGAAATGGGAAATAGTTGTGGGAAAATGTATCTGTACACTATGGTATCATTTTTATTCTGAAAATTAGGTGGGGATAAACTTTTCAAGTGGCGAAGGGTGGAGGAAACGGAAATGGTACGAAGTTGTATTTCAGTGGGCTTTGAGGCGCACGGGGTTTCCCTAGTTATACGCTCTGAAACTAAGGCAATTTTAGGGAATTTTTTAAAAGAAAAGTATTGAGGATTATAATTCTATACTTTGTACGTTTATTAATTGATATTCGAAGAATGTGCTCAAATTTTTGCATGTATTAATAATAATTTTGTTCAAAGTTACAGTGGTAGTAGTGAGAAGGGTTTAAAAAAGTTTGTTGACGGCGAACGCGATTCTGGCTGTCGTAGTCATCTAAGGTGACAAAGGTGGAATTTTTCTTAATCTATATGAGTGTGAACCAGAATGAAAAAAAATATTGAAAAGCACCAAAATGGTAGCATTTCAAATGAAACCTCTCATTTTTCGGAAATGAGACTGTTGAGCATGAAACGTGAAGCTTTAAATTAATCATACAATAACAGTAGAGATTTATAGTTAAGCCATTTGATTAATTACACATCTGCCAGCGATAATTAAACAGTGCATTTTAGAAACAACATTATGCTGGGAACATTCTCTTGATCTTTTAATTGAATAACTATATCCATTCTGCTGGTTGAAAAATTGTTGAATTGGTAGAGAATTGAACGACGTCGATTATTTGAGGTTAGAATCCAACGAATTTTGTCAATTGCAATAGCCAATACAACTTTATTCCTTTCCTAAACTAATAATTACATACACACGCACGATGCATTAATTAAAGGGTGGGCATTTTATAGAGTACATCTGCAGCACTCGCTTTCGTTAACGACAGGAGTCCATGAAGTTCAGGTTACTGCTTCGGTTCAAATTTTGCATGTGATTAGTGCACACTGCACGCCACCTATAATGACGTGCTAACTACGCAGCGGGCACTACTGAAAGTTCGACGAGAAAATCAAGTTTAAATCTGTATATTTTCCCCACTCTCGATATGCAACTATCAAAAAATAAATAAAATTGTAAATAGACACTGGTGTAATGATAGACTCTAATCCATGATGTCCCCAATTCAACTGTGCTGGAATATGTAGATAGTAATTCCACGATATTTGATTCAAAGGTGAAGAAATATTTCACAGGAAAATTTTCAAACATTTTTATCTTCAACACGATATCGCACTCGATCAATTAGTCACTTCCGTTGGAGTTTAAATTGCGTCCATTTAGTTCTGCGAACAATTAAGCAGATAATAATAGCGAGTTCCTAAAACTGCTCATACTTTATTGACAAAATTAAGAAGGATAGTTTTGACTAACATAGGGTGTTATTTTAAATTAGCACAGCCAAGTGCACGTGTGATACAGGTTTTACTAAATATGGCACGTAGAGGGCAGCACGTGCGTCACTTGCCATTTCAACGTTAAGTGGTTAACGTGGTTAAGGGAGTCCTATTTTTGTCCTAAAAACACAGTAAAATTTGGGATTTTTTTACAGAAACTAGCGATTCGATTTACCTGAAATTTGGACCATGTTTTTATGCATATTTTCTACTGATTTTAAATAATAAATAATTCTTCAAATCGCTAGCTTCTTCAAAAAATCCCAAATTTTTCTATATTTTTAGCCCCAAAAAATAATTTCCCCTTAAAAATTAATCCAGATATAACTCATTATATTTAAATATAAAGAATGATATAAATATCCTCCTACGAAAGTTAATATCAAAAGAGAAACACAAGAAAAATAATACACAAAAAACATTCTAAGCAAACAGTGATATTTGACCAATATCGATGATTTGCTCTCCGAGCCGGATCTGTACAGATTCAATTCCGGCTGGCCGAGCCAACCTTAATTCCTTCCCACTGTGTCCCAGTCGGAGAGGAATGCACAGTGGACCTTCCAGACGCAATATTGTTTCTTCGTTTAATTGTCTCCCCGATGGCGATGGTCGATTTAAGAAAGGGAATTCGCCGGCGTCGATTCACCCCTTGTCGTTCAGTGACGAAAATGTCCGTAACAGCCGCGGTATCCAGGCCGTCCCGAACCTCGAATTCCACCTGCAGCCTTTCTTGCCCGGAACACGTGGATCAAGTGTATTCGTGGTGATTCACGGTTTAATTGGTCACCAGCCTCTCGTTGTGCTTCGGGACGCTTCCTCGAGGAACTCGAACCTCGTTTCGCCGCGATCGCCCCTTTTGTTCTACCCCTCGTTTCTTTTATCTCGCGTCTGGCTCCCATTCGATATTACGGTCTCTCGTCGCGAGGATCTCGGTTGGTTGTTTCGTACTGGTCGGTATGCGCCACCGCGTCAGATCGAACGAGACTGACAGCCAGTGTCCCGGGTAAAAGTTAAAGCGCACTTAGGGCCTTTCCACGCGAGATGGTATTTATTTTATTTTCCTTAAGCCGGATTTTAAACTCCCCGTTTCCAGGGACCGATCTAGGGTGGCGCGTGTGGCGCAACCGCTCGGAGTGGCAACATCGGTAGAAAGAGAAAATTAAGATCCATAAAAATGAGAGACTTTTTGAAAAAGCGATGAAAAAAGTAGGTAATGCATGTTTGAATTTAGTATCGAAGCTTATAAATTTTTTTTAAATCACCCATACAAATACAACATTTTTTATAAAACAAAAATGATATTTTACAATAATTATTTATAATTAAATATAAAGGGCTCAGCCGCCCTCATCATTATTGCCCAGAGTGGCAGAAGAGCTACATCAGGCCCTGCCTGTTTCTGACAAATGTGGATATATGTATGTATATACGAGAAATGAGCGTCTCGGTTGAGAGAGACCGTAGGATTTCTGGCTACTGACAATCAGAGCGTGAAAGTTGATTCTGAACAGAGATTTCGTGGTTAGAGATGGGAAATTTGTGTGTTCTTGAGACGCAGATGCGTTTTTGGAATTTCGTTATGCTGAGAGGTATTGTGTATGGTTATACATATTGTACACATGTCGTGTACGAGCTATTTGCTGTAGACAGTCCTCGATAATTCAGAGGAATTGGTTGATTAATTTGTGCGTGTGTGTCTGAAGTTTTAATCTCAGAGTATAAGTCTCGAGTTTGAGGCGATAAGATAAGTATTGATATTGGAAAGTGTGATAAAATAAAGTAGAGGTCACAAATAAGATTTATTTGTCTTTAATGCTTATATAAATGTTCGTTTATATCAGTTCAGTCTTCGGTCACGCCTTTTACATTTTTGACATTGGTCGTTTTATATTTTAGATATATCAATAGCACTCCAAATTCATAGAATAATTTTATACTAAGTTACATTAAATCATAATATGATTTCAATGTAATATAATTTTGATAAATTGTATTAGAATTTTATTTTATACAAGTAACTAAGGTGAGTCTTAGAATGATTGAGCCACCTTAGAAAATAGCAGTTCTAAAAGTTTGGGTAATGTTAGATAAAAATTACACTATTTACATATTTTTCATAAATAACATAAGACAAAAAACTTTCTCCAGTATAAAATTTGAAAACAAAACAAAATTATGTGGACTTACATGCAATTACATATGTCTCAATAGTCCTAACCTTTCCGGTAGCAAATTTCCTTACTAAAACTCGCTAAACTCCCTTCATCATCTTACCACTCTTCACCTTTTGAATCATCTCAAATTACTTCCTCTAATTTCAGACTCGCGAGAGTACCACGCACAGTACACAAACGAAGGGAAACGAAAATGTATTCATTAAAAATATTATACCAAACATAACCTTGTTCCTCGCCAACGACATTCGCTTAAAATAATAAATCTTCTAGATCGCATCATTATTTCTTATTCGCCATCCCAAATACAGTATGTAACAAAAGTAAGTAAACACGAATGTTTCTAACGTTAGAATTATTAATCCTAGCAACAAAAAAACAAAAAACGTGAGAGCATCGACGACTTTTGTAATACGAGTTCATCGCATATCATGCATTTTTATTTTTTTCACAAACAGATTATTAATTAGATAAAGTTATATCAGTATAATTCTTTCAGTACTTTGTTATACGACATTAAACATTTACCTCGATACAATTCTTTGTTTGCTAGAACCCCGACTGTTCACTTATTTTTGTTACAACCTCGACTCTGATACTTCTTCTTAAAACACCCTCTGAAGACGAGTTCTACGTTACACTATCAGCCCCGCCAAGGTTACCGTTTCCTATGAATCAGTTCACGAAAATACAGTGACAATATGACGTGGATAGACGACACCGTGCGAGGGGGTACACGCCCGATTCATCGTGGCAATAGTCACGCATCGCGGCGAGGTGTCACGCCACGTTTTGCTTTGAGCTATAGTCCCGTTCCTTTCCGTCGCGGATGAGTCGTTACCGCAGCGCCCCCTCCCGCGCCGGCGATCAACTCGGTGTTTCCCTTGCAACCGCGGCGAATCCTCGGTTCTCGATGGCACTCCCGACACCGCTTCGAATAAATCACCGGCCCGCCTAAAAAATCTCGCTTACGATCTCGCCCTCGATGCAAGGAATTGCTCCACTCCCCCTTTCTGCTTTCCTGCACACCGCCCTCTATCTTCCCCCATTCGCCGCGAGACTGTATTTCGCCAGTTGGCTGAGGAAGAAAGATAAGGTGCTAATGTCACAGACTGTTGGAACTTTAAACGCGACACGAATGTCCTATTTTTAAAGCCGATTTAAACGACGACGACTGTATGGCAATTTTCTTGGGCGCTCCTTTGAAAGTTCGTGGGGGAATTAAGACCATCGTTATTCTACGAATTGAGTGTAGGAAATGACGAGGAGTGGAACGGTTAATGTTCATTTTATTGTGCGACAGGGTTAGAAGCTGTCATTCTGGGGTAATTGTGGGAGTTAGTTTCTTAGAGCTGGCCAGAATATTCTTTAAGATTTTATTTGTTTTATATTGGTTCTTATGTGGTGTTGAAGACGCATGACTCAAACTATATATGTAGCAATTTTTTTTATTTTTCTGTTCTTTCTTTTATTAAGTCTCTAAAGTATTTTGTATAATTGTAACCTAAGTAGATTTATTAACTGGGTTGTGATATTTAATAATATTTAGCAGATATCATAGCTACTAACAAATTACACAGAATACTGTTAAACAGGTTAACTTCGACCACAAAGGTAGATTTTAAAACAAATTCATCGAGCATCTATCGTAGAACAGGTGTTATTCTCAGACAAAGTGCCTTGGATAGCTTTAATTGTCCATTTTGTCTGAGAATAATATCTTTTATACAATAGTTGCTGGATGAATTTGTCTTAAAATCTACTTTTGAGGTTAAAGTTACTCCATTTGGCGGCACTTTCGAAATCTTAAGTCAAGAAACTTTATTGCTCCCAGTCAGAGATGGGCAAAAATGTTATTTAAATACTTTTCGACGTCGAATAAGGTTAAAGTTAAAGTTGAAAAATTTATTCGACGCTAAACTTTAAAAATTTGTCAGATAAAAAAATTAACTTCACTCATCAAATAATCTAAAGTTAAAATAACTTCTATTCGATCTGTCACTTAAACAATTTCCTATTTATTTAACGCCCAACTCTGCTCGGTCATTGAAATTCCCCTTCAAAATAACACTTTCACGCGAGAAAGCCAAGTGGGACACAGCGATCATGCAATCGGACCTTCCAAAAAGACTCACGAAACATTATCTACAATCGTATCAATGCTCAGCAGTCCAACCTTCATTCCAATCAGCATTCCACCCAATAATCCTCAGCCCCGTTCTACGCACTTACACCGTAATCAAGTTACGAGAAGCGGTGCGACTGCATCAGTCTTACCATTTCGTTAGCTTCATAATAACCTAACCCAAGCCATAGGTATTAATCGTCAATGAGGGTTGTAGATTTCGGCTGGGATCTCTACTACCTCCGGTGCTGTGCAGAATAACGATATCGCGTCGGGCACTGAACGGGACCAGAAAGAGGAGCTGCAGATTGGGCCCGAGTTACGTCGTAAACGCGCGTCTCCTCGCTCCCGTAAATGGGGAACCGAGGGATCGGTGGGCGAGTCGACGACGATATCTGGTTTTGCGCGCGTATACACGCAGCGGGGCCCCGTCGTCTTCATCCTTTTTCAATGATGGCGCGCCCCGTCGTCTCTCGCTTCGTTTCCAGACCGTTCTCCTCGACTCGTTTCTCACGCTCGCCCTGGGTAGGCCAATCGCAACATCGGGCCGATTCGGCCTCTTTCTTCCAGTATACCTACTCGTATTCCCGATCTACTTGGCCGGCGAAAGGGGAGAGCCGGACTTAAGCCCGTTAAATGGAATTAATAAGCTTTACTATGCATGCACCAGCCCGTGAAATACGATACCGGCTGGTGGGCTCGTTAGGACGACCAGGGGAAGGCTTTGTGCCTTCAAGGCTAACTCGCCTGTCTCGCTCCCACCGAATCTACGCTTTCGTCCGCGTGTCTTGTTCCACCCTCGGCGCACGGTTTTGCGTAAAAATCTTAGACCACCTTGTTGGCGTGCCAAAAGGGCAATGTTGCCGATCAACCTCTCGCAGCGGCTCTTTCGCCCGTAACTTCCACGTCTACCGTGTTTTTCAAGGATTCTTAGCAATTTAATTGGAGGGAAGTTTAATTCCTGCCCCCCAAGTGATAATGAGATTATACACTCCGGCGCGGGTGAATTTAGATCGGTATGCAGTGGGTCTTGTGAGGAATGAGAGAGGAATTAATATCTGCGGATGGGTTTTCTGGGTCTGGCTAGTTAGGGTTTTCAGTAATTTGTCAGGAAAAACGCGGGATATTTAGCTTCGTTGAGATTCCGGATGTTTCTGCATAGCTCGCTCGGAAGGAATTATTCGAAAGGGTGTCCAGTACAATAATTGGCGAGATACAGTGCCTCGTGTCCCCAAATTCATGTATAAGTAATGAACCGATCTTGTCACAGATGGTCTGACAAGGGGATGTCGCGTCCTAAGCGAGCACTTTTTGAAGGGGACCCGGCTGGGAGCAGAGTGGCCGATGAGTACAAAGGAATTCTGGAATATCAGAGGTTCCAGTAGGTACAACCACTTTTATCAAGGATCTTCTGAAGTTTTAATTTAAAAATTCCAAAATTGTTACAGCCGGAGTTTTCCTTAGTTCTATGTAAGTCCTGATAGAAATGGTAACAGTCTCTTGTATCGTTGCTCTGGGGTTGGCAGTGTAGCCGGGAAGTTCAGTATTTCTTGATAGCTCTGCTCCAAGCTGATACTTTCATTTATATTAATACGCTTCTTATTCTAACAATTATTTCAAGTCATATAAATAATGTATTATAATATACTTATTTTATACATTTAATTAATGCAATATATATTTATATATTATTCATTTTGAGGTTATAAGTTCAAGGAGTACAACTGGAGAGATTAGGACTTAAAATTGATGAGGACTTTTTTCAAAAATCTTTCCTTCTCTGTCTTTGCGTTACTGTATGTGTTAAATTGAATTGGGTTTTACAATTTTTACTCAACATTGCAGTATAAAAAACTATTGAATTTGAAAGATGATAATACTTCCGCAACATTGTTTAAAGTATTCACATTTATTTGCAGCTTTGTATGCAAGGTTAGCTGTATATCATCGGGTTTTCTTAAATAATAACTTTCTCGAGAATTTAATTTTATAGATGTTAGAAGAAGTGTTAAATATTAATTAATTTTCTTCTGGCAGACATCAGGATGACCTTCCTCCTTCTAAATGAAACCAATGTTTTTATTGCCATTTTTTGTACCTGTTGACAAGGCAAATTCATTTATGTATACCTGTTGACCTTCACATGATCTTGGCGGAGAAAATTCCACATTCTATCGGTGGCGAGTGCAGAGAAAGGGAAAGATTGATTCGCGTGTTATTCGCACTGTGTAGTTATCGCAATCAGTTATACATGTATGAGCCTCTCAGAAGCCAAATAGAGTAACTCGACTTTCTCTCTCCTCTATGTTTTCCTTTAATACTTTAACAATTTTTGTTAAATGTATATATAAAGCTTACACAAATATAACTCATGTAAACGATCCTACAGAAGGTACAGAAGTGATATTTCAAAATTGGATTTTTCCTCGTATCGGAACATGGGGTCGAATATTGCAAAATCTGTTTCGACGTGGCACGCAAGGTGGCGTGAAATGAAAACGAGAGTGAAGATCATGAAAAAGCTCCCCAAAATTCACTCTCTGGTCTCTTGGCTTCTGCTGCTCGATATTCGTTTTGCGGGCTAACATTTAAGAGGAAAATTTGTTTCGTAAATATGACATAGTGCAATCGTGTCTGACAGGAGAATTGTTTTTAATTTACACAAGTAGTTATTTCTTTGTAAATGAAACAGTTAGAATATAGAAACGTCACGTTTTCTTCATGTCTTGATTACGCGACTTAGAGATTTTGATTTGAGTGTAAGAATTTCTGATTTTAAGATTAGTAGAAAATATTAACAGTTGTAACGATCAAAAAGTACCTCTTAAATTTATAACCATTTGTAACTTTTGATTTACAAAAGATCTTCAACATAATGTTCATTTATGCTAACACTGAAATTACACACCTACCCTTAAGGGGACATTCTACTCTCTCGGCCGAAAAATCGGCCACTTTTCGGTGATGGTTTTTATAATGAAGTAAACACTTAATGTTTTCGAATTTCTGGGGGTATATTTTACCACTCATGAAATACAAGAAAAAATCATTGTTCTTTGTTTACACAAATATTTCGCAGTTAAGTTGGCGGCATCAGAATTGCTGGCGGTTGAAATTTCGGACGACTGGATCATCGGAAATAAAAAAACCAAACGTATTTTTAATTCGCACGAGTATGGTTATCTCGCTTACCACGAAAGAACAAATTTGGACCAAAATTATTAAAATGGCGGTCAATCAAAGTTGAAAGTACCGAAAAGGGCATTTCTTTTCTGTTTAATAGATATAAAATGTGAGAAAATATTAAAAAATCTTAAGATATTTGTGCTAAGCGGGAAAGCCACTAATGTGTAGAATAACATATTAAGATTTTGGATTAATTGGTCATGGAGTTTTTTTTTTTATCACATCCGCCAACCAAGAAAATGGTGTTTCGAGAAAAACGCGTTTAAAGTTTTGAGAACCAGGCCGCTGACGCTACAAATACCTATAACATTGAAAATACATCGAATTTCGCTGCAAAAATTTAGGAGGATATTGTAGAAGGTGCATTCTTCCGAATTCAGCAAAAAAAAGAAATCGAAATTTTTGAGGCCGAGAGAGTAGAATGTCCCCTTAAAGTTTCTTACGGAAAGGATGAAAAACCTCAAACTGAAAAGTTCAGATTCTTCACCTGTGATCTGGAAACCTTTCACTGCAGCTCTACTCTTGCGTTGCAGTGCATTATATGCTGGATATCCATCACACCCATACTTTATTTCAAGCATCACCATTCAAAGTTACAGTACTAAATCTAGGAAATAAATTTTCATTAACAAAACAACATGGAAGTTTAAAGAATCATCATACCTCCTTTTCCTATAATACCCCAGATAGCACCGCACATCCCAAGGACGTCCTTTTCATGTCCAGTTTATATCCGAACGTCCTACGTCCATTTCTTAAGTCCTACGGACGTTCTTAGGACTTAAATTTCGGATGTTCTAGGAACGTCCGTTTCTTAAGTCCAACGGACGTTCTTAGGACTTCAATTTCGGATGTTCTAGGAACGTCCGTTTCTTAAGTCCTACGGACGTTCTTAGGACTTAAATTTCGGATGATCCAGGAACGTCCGTTTCTTAAGTCCAACGGACGTTCTTAGGACTTAAATTTCGGATGTTCCAGGAACGTCCGTTTCTTAAGTCCTACGCACGTTCTTGGGACTTAAATTTCGGATGTTCTAGAAACATCAAACAATCTTGTAAGTCACGTGATTATTTTGCACGACTACATTTCGACTGTTCCGAGAACATTCGTTTCTTAAGTCTTGTGAATCTTTAGAAGATCTACATTTCAGATGTTCGAAGAACAACCGTCTTGTAGGTTTTGCAGATGATTCAGGTTCGGTTGCAAAACAGTCTTACGACTGAACCTCGCCTTTGCGCTATTTTTTTGTGCAATGAAGACGCTGAAATGCTGAAATGTTCCCAGGTAGCTTACAACGTCTTCAAGACGTCTGTCTTCAGTCGTCGTTAAAACATCTGTCTTGAGACGAATGTGAAATTTTAAGCAATGAGTCTAGAGGTCGAATGATGATATTCTGTAGAATATTTCGCGTCAATGCACATTTTTTATAAACTATTAATAATCGGTATATACCTAGAAATTGGAATTATTTGCAAGGAAGTGTCTTGAGTAGTTGCGGAAAGCAGTTGCTTCGTAATCTGGGAGTCCTGGGTTCGATTCCCGTCACCGCCAAATTTTTTTTCGTAATGTCCTAACCCAGACTTGATGAAGACGTCTTTAAGGCGCTTTTAAACCATCTGCAAAACGTTTTTAAGACGCCTTTTGGACGTATTTAACTTTACTTTCGGACGTTCGGAAAACGTTCTGAGAATGTTGACACAGCACGTTCTCAGGACGTTCCACTTTGTAAATAGGACCTTCCTACGACATTTAAAGAACTTAACGAGGACGTACAGAGGATATATGGACCTTCTCGGGACATTCTCCGAACGTACATAAGATGTCTTTGTGCTATTTGGGACCCTTCAATGACGTCGCATTCCTGGATCAGCTAAAAGGATTCCTTTCAAGCAGAAAGCAGTTACAATTTCCTGCAACTTTTGCTGAACAAATTTGTTTGTGACCTCCACATAAAATTGGCAACAATTACAGTAACAAATTCTTATTAAGGCTTCCCACAATAAAAAAGGATCTAAACACCTTAAGCTCACTCAAACTGCATCTGATTTTACCAAACAAAATGTTGCAAGAAAAACGCAATGCAACCTCCCATAACTTTTGCCGAGCAAATTTTCCGGCGACCTCCGCTTAAAAAGTGGCAACAATTACAGCAGCTACGCCGGACAGTATAGAATGTTAACTATGCATAATTGATTCGAGAAAGTAACCGGTAGCGGGTCCAGGAGCGGAGACAATTGGGTCACACTCGAATGACTCGCATTACCGACGGATTACCGGCCGGCCGTAGATGACTTTTAATTCTAACCAGCTTAGGAACTTTTCTCGTTCCGCGCTGCCGCGAAAGCTGCAGCTGGTTTTCGCCCGGCAGTTTCATTCGCTATGCACCCGACGTATTTCAGTTATCCCGGGCGGTCTAAGTTCGCGCCGGGCGCCGATTGAACCCCCACGGAAATTTTCGTCTTCCAGCGGAGCCTGTGAATTCTGCACCCCCTCCGCGGAATTCGCACGGCCCGAGCCGTCAAGAAACTTGGCCCGTGATTCAGAGTCACGTCGCGATCCTACCGCGGCGAAAGATGAATGGTTTTTTGGGCTTTTTGCGCGCCGCCTCGCCACGTCCCTTCCCGCGACTCTCCTTCCTCGCTTTATAGCTTTCCTTCCACCCTGTCTTTTTCATCGGGCAACCTCGTCTTTTCGTTAAAGCTCGTCCCGCTGAATTTGGAAAGTTTTTCTGCGATTCGTGCCGCGATTTCGCTGGCGGGGAAAATAAAAACGGATGTGCATGGAAATATAGAGCAAGAGGGCCCCGGCCGTCTTCTGAGGGATGAACGGACTGTGGAAAAAGGAGTCGAAAGACTGCAGCGCATTCGCTGTGGCGTGTAGGATGCTGAGCGAAAATCGTACGTCTGTGAATTAAGAAGAAGGTACTGGAAATTCTGTTGACGTAACAGTCGAGTAGCTTCATCTCGTCGCACTTTTCTTAGTCCCTGTGATAGCTCTAAAAAATTATGTTAATATCAAGTAGGTACTTAGAAGGGAGCAGAGATGGGCAAAATTTTTATTTAAATAAAATTTCGAATGACGAATAAAAGTTAGAAAAGAATTTGTCACTCGGTCGTTAACCCGAGTTAACTTTATTCGACATATGACGAATAATTTTTTTAACTTTTATTCGTTATTCCAAATTTTATTTAAATAAAAATTTTGCCCATCTCTGCAAGGGAAGATCCCCGAACCAGGAAATTAAAAAAAATCTGAAACTTTGTGAATATGTAGGGGATTGCCTCCTGATTACAACGCAATTTTTGTTTGCTGCCCAAATTCACTCTAAGGGGGTGGAATTCACCCCTGAAAATCCAGTTATTTTCCGATTTTGTGTTATAACTCATGAACTGTATAATACTTTTTTTTTTATCAAATGATAGATCTAATTAAAAGAAGTAACTTTTGTCTTGAAACTTTTTTTCT
Organism: Andrena fulva; assembly: GCA_946251845.1. Lineage (NCBI taxonomy): Eukaryota > Metazoa > Arthropoda > Insecta > Hymenoptera > Andrenidae > Andrena > Andrena fulva. Next base: position 48,137,809 of record OX276329.1, on the reverse strand, counting down.
ATCTCTTACAGTTCGCGAGTTACAACACAAAATCTGAAAATAGGCATATGCCACCGTTTCATGATTTCTTTTTATGATTTTTAACCTAAAAATTGTCTTATTAGTTGTTTTCATATATTATTCAAAAGATCACAGTGTGTAGTTTAATGTTCATAGAGTTCTATAAAATAAAAAGTTCTCCAAAATATGAATAATTCTTCTTGAAAAAAATTATGGATCCTTAAGAAACGAAAATTTATGCATACGTGGCATGTGCTTGTTTTCCACTGCGCCCCTTTTTAATATTCCGCCCACAGCAGCCTCCGAAAAATAATCATGTATCCCATTAAAAAATTAAAATTCTTCAGAAGCTGCCTTAAATATTTCCAAGTAGAATAACTGAAACAACACTATGATTTGCACCCCTATATAACGGACAGTAATAAATACACTAGACCTTGTAGACTATAAGAAAAATTATTCTAAAATTAAAATTCTATCTCTCACAAAAATGAACAAATAATTCTCGCGTTCAATTTTAAACCAAACTCTGTTGTTCGCTGGAGTCTGAAAACGGTTCGCCGACTCTCCTACAAGGCTGACAAAGGAAGGGAGTTCGGAGGAACCTGCTTTCCCGTCTTAAACTCACTCCCAAAATACACGGCGAAGTGGTCGCAAACAATTGCATAAATATCGCGAGATGCGCTCGCGTTGCGTAAATCTCGCGGGCGTGTACGGACGAAAAACATTTATCTGCCGGTGGCACAAAGAACCTTTAATCTGATAGATTAAAGTTTCTTCGAGGTGGGGAGGAAGCGCGAAGTCACGCGGAAAGCAGCCGCGAGTGAAAGATGAGAGGGGACGGCGACGTTGCAAAAATATCACCGGCGACTCTCAGCCAACGCTCGCCTTACTCGATACTATCGATTTCACCCCGCCGTGCACGCTCGTACGTTTTACATATCCCAGCGTGAACGTCGTGTTTTTCTCGCCCTTGAGAGAATTATTTCTTTTACTTCGCGCGGCGAGCGCCGGTGGTTGAGAATCATGGGCGAGCTCGGAAAAAGGGTTGGCCGGGGAAATTCAAGATTTATGCCCATATCCTGGATTTCCCGCGCCGCTTGTCTCCTTTCACGGGGATTAGCTCCCCAACGATATTTTAACGTTCTGTTAACAGTCCCGCGGGAATGTCGGTGTCTCTAATTGCTCGGGCTTGGCGTTGATTTGTATTTATGTTTGACTGATATTTACAGCTGTATGGCTTTAGTTCTTGCAAGCTTCTTGCGGGCATTTAGGTAAATCTTGTCGATGGGGATTCTTAAGTAAAATACGACCATGTTATCTAATTGCTTGGGTCAAAAGGAAGAAGATTTATCTTTCTCTTAAATCAGCTCCTCAAAGAATATTAATCATTTATGCTTTATTTCTATGAGAGTGTATTATTACGCCAATCAGTGGCGCACTCTGGATTTAATCTTGGGGGAGCCAAGTTGACGGGATAAAAATATTTTTAAGAAAAATTTATTTAATGCCATTTCATTTAATGCATATTCAATAAAATTCATTTGGTGATTATACAAATTTAATTAAAGAATAAAATCCACTCATAGCTTTTTAATGCAGCAAAAGTGCAGAAAATGTGGCTTAAGGTGATGAAAAGATGGTAGTTTTTGGCCATAAATCTCAGGAATTCGATATTCAATTAATTTGTTTGGTAACAGACGCATTTGTTATTAGCTTCATACGTTCACACTTTCGCTTATTTTTATTAACTGTCTGCTGTTACTCAATTACTTTCATACTCTGCTCATATTTGTTTACACATTTTTTTTATTAAATGTTTCTAATTGTTACTTACAATTAATTACATTTTTCTTTAATTTAATATAACACGACGATTTCCACAGTTTTATAGACAACCTCTGGAGTAGACTATTAGTGTTGTAGCTGATGTGTTTTCACATAGGTATCAGTATCTCTATATTCCATCTTCAAGAAAGACTTGTAAAGGCTGTTGTGCTACGATATTAAAGGCGATTCTTTGCTCTGTGGTATTTCAGCTCGTCCGATTTTCTGTTTGATCTATTGATCATTCATGGTGTATGACTATGCTCTTTCTTCTGCCTTGCTGGGAGTACCACGCACTGATTCTACTTACTTTTGTAGTTTCCTATCTACTGATACGCTGAACCACAATTTTCGGGTTATAAAAACTCGGTGAGAAACTTATTTCTAAATTACAGGAAGTTGGATCGAATCCATAGTCCATAATGTTTATAAATTTGAAACTAGCGTTCCCAATAAAATATTCGAACTCGAAGGTCTCGTAAAGAGTTAGACCATTGATTCCCAGCCCCAAGTGGGTCGCGAAGTGTTTTCTGATGGGTCGCCACGGTTTTTTTTTTTATTAAGTTAGATGTTTGAATAACATTCTCAAGTACCATTTTTAATGTGTTTTCTTTACCTTATTAAATTTGCATAATAATATAAAAGGGGATCGCTACTTAAAAAGGATTGGGAAACACTGAGTTAAACTGATTGTGAATATGGTAATCCCAGTACACTAAAATTTAATAGGCACTCCGGACTTTTCTCGATTTTCAATCCAAACTTTTGTGTCTTGTTTTTTATAGAATTATTTGTTGCTCGGACAGTGTCATATTAATTTGATAAGATTTTGAACGGCCCTGAGGTGCTGACTCTGAGGAACAATGCTGTTGTAATCTTTTATTGCAAAATTGTTACTAGTTTCAATTATTTATTTTTATTTAACCTGAGTATTTACAGCTAGCATAGACAATAAGAGTAAAAGCGAGGCTGCAGTGGTGACTGTTGGGATGCCTAACCTTGTACTATAAACTAACCTAAAATAGAGACAACGACAAACAAACGCAACAACTGTTAAGAATACACTAAAGTAAAAGTAATCTTAAGACTAATCCTAACTTTATTTATTACAAACTTATTCGAGTTAGTGTATATTACCTTTCTTAAAAAAAAGGTACAAAAAAAGCGCCAAGTATGTAATCCCCCAAAAAACAAACGCATTTAAAAACATTGACAAAAAAATTGCTTTACAAAACTAATGATATACACAAAATGCGCCAATTAAAACATTGGCTATTTATACAAAGAAAAAATATATTAAACAATATTAAGCAGATAAATTTAAAAACAAAAAAATATTTTAATTCGAAAAAAATATTTACTCAAAATACTTGGCGCTGCGACCCGAATTGGTGTTACTAAACTGAATAAATGTGTAAGGTAAATGTCCCAATGGCAAAACAGTTAAGAAAGCAGTTGAGAAGATTGTAATTTTTTTTATATTTAAATAGTATAAAATTATAACTAAATATAATTATTCGAAAGCGAAAAATTTCTACTTTCACATTAACGTAACAAGAATCTACATTTGTTAAAGCAAAAGTTTTAAATTAATTAAAACATGAAACTGTTCATATGGCCCAGTAATTAAATAAAATTCATAGCGTGTCCCAGTCATTAATTAACAGTGTCCCAATTATTGAATATGTATTTAATTTAACTATTTCTATCAGTTAATGAAAAGAAATCAACTGACTGTAGTTCTTCTTCTTTATCTTTTTTACCTTCGGCATGACTTTATGTCTGAAAAAGTTAAAAAATGATGAAAAGTATATTATAAAAGTTTAGGTTATGTTAATATTATAACGAGTATAAGATTAATTATCCTAATAATTCTTAAACAGTATTATATTTTTGTCTAGTCATTATTAACGCAAATATATAGGATACAAAAAATACTTACTTTGGTACAATAAATATTTATAATTTTATAACTACTGAACACTGACGTCTGTAACACCGCGGTTAAACAACCATTGAACACACGTTTAATGATTGATACGTGTCATGTTACCGTGTACTAGTGGATAAACGCAACAATTTCAATATTAAAAACAAAAAATTATTAAAAGATCCAATTAATTTTAAATTCTTCAATGTATAATAAATCCAAAACAACTGTATAATTTCAAAAATTATAAAATAATAATTAATTACAACCTTAACAAAAATATTTTCTCGCTTGCTTGAGCCCATTAGGTAAGAAGCGAGATTGAAACTGTTGAAGCTTTACTGTACAATAATATTTTTGTATGATATAACTATTCAGTTATGTAAGCTTATAATTGTATCTATATAAAGCTAATACATTTTGCAATTATATTTCGAACAGTTTAAACGTTGCAAATTAGTAAAACTATTATTATTAATAAAATTTCTTCTCAATTTTTAATTATTGGGCCATGTTTAAGGACTGGGACATTTACCTTATATAAATTGCATTAATCTTTTTCTTTATTTCTTGTGCGTGCGTTCGTGTGTATGTGTATGTATATGTTTTTGTATTTTAGTTTTTACGGGTGTTTTTTTTTTAAATTAATACTTAGACAATTACCTTTTTTTCGATTTCGCAGCGCCAAGTATTTTGAGTAAATATTTTTTTCGTATTAAAATATTTTTTTGTTTTTAAATTTATCTGCTTAATATTGTTTAATATATTTTTTCTTTGTATAAATAGCCAATGTTTTAATTGGCGCATTTTGTGTATATCATTTGTTTTGTAAACAATTTTTTTTTGTCAATGTTTTTAAATGCGTTTGTTTTTTGGGGGATTATATACTTGGCGCTATTTTTGTACCTTTTTTTTTAAAAAAGGTAATTTTGTGGGGATTTCACTCTTTTTGTAGTTTTATTGATGATAGTTCTTAATTCTTAATGCTACGCTAATTAGAAATTAGAAAAATTTACCTTATTTGACAAATTTCCAGAAACTTGTGCGAGACAAGATGCTTCTCTGTCTATCTAACCTTCTTTGGACAACCTTCAAGCCAGTGCGTCCCCTTCATTTCTATCAGAGCCTGTGCGTCCCCTTTATTTCTCACCAAGCCCATGCGACCCCTTCACTTCTATAAGCTTTATATAGAAACTTTAAATTAAAAATAGCTTACTGGTATAAAAATGTCTGGCAATTTAAATGCATTATTATTATTTTGTACATGCTGGGTATAATAGAAACTTGTGCGTAAGAAGATATTTCTCTATCGAACCTTATCCGGGCAATGTCCAAGCTGTTATAGAAACTTTAAATTAAAAATAGCTTACTGATATAAAAATGTCTGGCAATTTAAATGCATTATTATTATTTTGTACATGCCTGGTATAATAGAAACTTGTGCGTAAGAAGATATTTCTCTATCGAACCTTATCCGGGCAATGTCCAAGCTGTGCGCCCCCTTCGTTTCTAGAAGCTCAACAAAAAAATGTATTAAAAAAATTTAGCGACTTACCTTGTTAATTGAGACAATAATTCAATGTCCTATATGGAGTAAAAACTCGCGACATTGGAAAAATGTTGACTACTTACCTCATTTGACATTTGGCAGGTTATGATGGTTTGACACTACCTAGGTTACGTTTTCCTTGACAGATGTGCTGTCTGGCTGTCACGTGACAACAATTTGTTACGCGATAGGCCGGAACCTTCATCCAATGAACGACGTGCCAGAGACATTTCCTCTCCCTTTCATGTTCCCCTCTGGCCCACACTTGACGATGGAGAAAAATCTCTTAACATAAAATTCGGCAAATTGCAACTTTGCATCGGAATATCTCAGCTCATAAGGCACGTAGGAACAAAACGAAGACACTTTTCTGATGTAAATCAAACCCAAGCTATCCATTAAGACCATTCAAAACTTAATCGGATCTGCCGTTATTGAGATTCGGTAATCTCAGGGTTCTTCCAAAAACCGCTCGGCGTTATATAGCCACGAGTGACTCGCGCTGCGCATATACCTATATACATATACTTGGCGCGAGACACTACCGTGTCTCTTGATGATGCTAGACCAGCGATGGCGAACCTTTTTGAGAAGTGGGTCAAATTTTGTTCATTATTTTTTTAATACTAGCCCGTGAGTCACTAAGTCAGTGGCGTCACTTAGAAAAAGGGTTAAAAAGGGTATCAATAATTTGGAAACACCGAAAATTTGTTAACAGAAAAATTCGTTATTCTTTAATTTTTTAATATTTTCGATTGCCTGTTCTCTCTTTTATGGTATAAAAAATAAGTTTATAAAAATCAACGCTTGGGTCATTTAAAATAGGGTCATAGGTTCGCCACCACTGTGCTAGACACAAGTTTCTGACAGTATCTACCCTTCTCTCCTTCCAAAACAGCAAATCGAAATCAGAATAATAAATATTAACATCAACAGTAATGTAAGTGTATACCTAACAAAATGTAAATTCTGCCTCGCAAGTACTCCTTAATTGGTATACTTCAATATTCTCCAAACAGACTAAACACTTAACTCGCAATCCCACCGATCTAATAACCTATTCCAACTCGCCCTGTCAAGTTGGCAAATTCATATTGATCACACAGGTTACAGCGTCCGCGAAGTCCCTAACGAGAGACGCCTCGCGAAGTTGAAGGACTCGTGGTTACATCGATGCCCTAATAGCAATAACAATAACAGTAACTCGAGTCCCACATCTGCTCACTTTGCATACCCGAATAATCGTGTACCGGTTTCTGGTCGCGACGCTCCTCCCTGTCCGGGGCTCGAGGGCCAACGCACCGCCTGGCAACTTACCAGAAATTTATTTGCTTGCCGTCCAACTTGTCTAAGCACATCGATTCCACTTTCGACGCGGGACCTTGAGGAACTGCGAGATTTACGTGGCCAATTGGTTGCTCGCTTTCGAACGGCGGCGGCTATCGATCGACGCTCGGAAGTCCGCAGCGCGGAGGCCGTAATTGGTGATTCCATTAGTTTTGTATTCCGGAGAATATGAAGCGATTATGTACCTTAACGCGCCCGTTAGAAGTTCCAACGGAACGTTCATCCCGATAAAATGTAAATTTCCGCCCCCGCTTATACGCTCGGGATTAACTATTCGTTGCGAGCGAGGATGGAGGACTCGAGCGAGGAATCGATTTTTTCTTTTTCACATTTTCTGAAAGACGTGCGATTCGAGAATGCTCTCCCCAAACCGGGCGGAACTTTGAACGCGTTTTTCTCAGAATGACAGCTTTCAACCGCGTTGACAGTCTACAGAGAAAACTATCCGTCCAATTGACGCGAGCAACGGCATTTATTGTACGAAAAACCCGTCTCTATTACCTGACGATCAGTTTTTTTTAATTCACGACCTCCTTCGATTTTTTTTATCAACATTTCCCCAATGTTGTACCCCCAAAACATGATTCTTTTTCAGTGGTCCGCCATTTTGTAATTTTTCTGTGATTTTGACTTTTTTTCGTCGTCATGTAATAGACGTAGGCTTCTAGTTTCTAAATATTTTTGTCTTTTTGAATTCGGATTAACCAAATGGCCCGGGCACTGTCAACGCGACAAGCACGATTTTGCCGCAGCGCACAGTTTGACGAAGAGTATACAGGAAACGGAGTGATGAATTTGATTGAAAAAATTTTTTTTTACGTTGATTTACTTGGGTTGTTTGGTTGAAATAAATTCCCGAAAACACGCTTACTTTTCGGATCATTGCAGTGGTCTCGCCCAGTGGCGGATTTAACAAACAAGGCCCAGGTGGCAAACGTTAAGGGGCCCATTTTTTCGGGAAAATGAAAAGATAGTTTACTAAAAAGGGGTAAATGTACAAAAAAAAGTATAGAAAAAATAGTACTTGGATAAAATCATAATTTCTTTTTGAAGACAGGGCCCTAGGGGGGGCCTTCTGGAGAGGCCCATTTGTTCCAGGAAAATAAAGAGGTATGTTACTGAAAACGGTCTCAGTGTATTAGTACAGAAAAAATATAGTTTGGATTAAATCATAATTTTTTTTAAGGGTGGGGCCCTAGGGGGCCTTCTGGAGGGGCCCATTTTCTAGGAAAATGAAGAGGTATTTTACTGAAAACGGTCTCAGTGTATTAGTACAGAAAATATATAGTTTTGATAAAATCATAATTTTTTTTAAGGATGGGGCCCTAGGGGGCCTTCTGGAGGGGCCCATTTTTTTCGGGAAACTAAAGCGGTAGTTTACTGAGAACGGGCTCAGTGTAAAAATACAGAAAAATTATAGTTTGGATAAAATCATAATTTTTTTTAAGGATGGACCCTGGTGGGGCCTTCCGAGCAGGGGCCAAGGTGGCAACTGCTCATCGGCCGGCCTGTTAAATCCGCCACTGGTCTCGCCCCTTAAAGACTGTAATAACAAACTGTACAAATGTATCGCTCCGCCGCGTGCGAATGGCAAGACGAGCTGGACGATGTCAAGTCATGGAGTTATAAACCGTCAGGCGGTGGATCTCTGTGAGAAAAAGTTGAAATGAAATTATTTCAAGTCCGTTGTACGCTGGTTTTGCACCCTCGGGCATTGTGCGAGTTATGAAAGGATCGTGGACTCTCGCGCCTCGACTTCCTGACGAGTTTTCTCTATCTCCCGCTTAGGATTCGCTGCCGTTGCGTTTAATAACGAGTGATTAATCTGTGGTTACGTTGATGAGTGTGAGTCATTAATTTGGAGCCTATCTGACAATGTACACAAAGTGTCTATGTATTATTACACAGCACGCAAAGAAAGAGCTAATTTTCATATGTAACTGCTGTGGTTAGTTTGAACTTTGACTTTCTGAATTTATACAAGCAAATTCTTCTGTTTTAAAAATTGTAGCTTGCAAGTCATATGAAGTAATATAGTACCTATAATTATTGCACAGAAAAATTATATCTGTAAGGCAGAAGAATTAATAATATAAGAAGGAATAGACCTAATTAGTCGATTTTCGAAATAAATTTTTTCCTGAGCTATCTTATGGAAGAAAAATTTATCCCACAGTTTCAATTGATTTTCACACGTTGGTGTATTATGATATCTAATTTACTCTAAGTCATTAAGGGGTTATACCTAGTCAGGTAGCCGAAAAGAGGCGAATGTTTGTGATTTTTTTTTGAAAAAGCGGAAGCTTATATTTTATAGAACTTTTTGCACTTAAAAGAGCAACATTTAAAGAACATTTGGTAATTTTTTCGTAGAAGAATATATACGTTTATAATAAAGTAACAATCGACATCCAAGGAGCCTTTTTAAAATTTGGTTTTGCGGTGAGCACTGCCATTCGCATCCAGATTATCTGAAATCAAAAAACGAAAAAGATTTCGTTAGTATATTAATGTATCCTCTGATTGACGGATGGGATTTCCCCAATATTAATCTAAAACAAAATGGCGGCTATTTAAAGTTGAAGTCCTGATTTTTTCGCGTGATTTTTGCACGAAAAAATCAGGATTGCCAATGGCATAGAATTTGATTTTTGGCACTTACAGTGTTTTCTACAAGCACTCTTCGAATATGTCTGTATGCTTATACTGAGCCCCATTTTATACTGCAACGCTGTTCATGGATGGTGTAGAAGGGAATAGAGAATTTCCATGAGGAATTCCCGGATGTCATATTTTCATGTTGCGATGCGCATCTAGCGCCATCTACCGCTGACAAGCGTGCCTATACAGTCGCCTCTCTACGTTAAGCACTCACCTTGTGTTCTTGCGTACGACATGGCGCGTCCGCATGTACTCTAACCTTTTACTACAGTTATATTAAACTTCTTTGTCACTTCCGAAGTCCGCGGTTTCTTTTCCACCTGTTTCCTCTGACCTCGTCACAGATGGAACACCCTACACAATTTTGTTTCCCTCTAAGCATCGAATTGTGTTTATATCAGAGATTCACGTGCATCGATCAGCGTTCGTGTACTATGGTAACAGAGACAAAGTGGGGAAAGCTGCTTTCCTCCGAGAAGCAACTCTGAGTAACACAGCTTTGCAATATTGATTGTGATTTGATGTATAGACACTGAGCGTATCCCATTTCAGCGTGCAACGAGGTGTTTGCCTATGCTCTCCGCGTATTGAATTCAATAATAAAGTTATATCACTTGTGGTTGATTGCTTTATACGTACAATAGAGGTGTACATTCTACAAATTACTGGTAAATCTGCCACATGTTGCATGAGTTGTCATGCTTCATCAGAAAATATACAATTAAAGGAGACTTCTAACCTCCAAACTCTAATGAAATTCTATTGAGATGTTTCCCTATGAAGCATTTGAAAAATAGAATTAAATATTTTCATATAAATCTCTGTTTTCGAGAAAATTAATTTTGAATCGACCGTTGTCCAAAAAAGAGTCCAAATTGTAGAATAACTTTTTTGGCACGTGGTTTCGTTTTTGAGAAAATCGATCTGAAAATCAAACCAATTCTTAATCCAGTATCAGACCAGTTTTCAAATTCGATTTCTCGAAAATGGAGTCTTATATGAAGAAATTTCCTTTCTGGTCGCAACTCGATTTCGGAAACACCCTGTATATTATAAAAGAAAATATTCCATACACCATAAGATAAAAATCCATGGTCTGATTTATAATTAGACTGTCTTTCTAATTTTACAATAATAATTATTCAATAAGGAATGATAATTATTCTATATGCACCAACACAAACTGTGTGAATGAACGCAGTAGCAGCGTCGCAGTCATACTCGATAGAGGCAAGAATCAGTGTCAATGCTCTGTGCTAAAACACCTACACTTCTGCATTCATTAATCAAACAGTCATTTATTCACACAGATTTATCAACGCTCACGCAAGGATACAATTACATCAATCAGCTATCGTACACCAGCAAGCAGGGCCGTTCCTGGGTTTTGGCCGCCCAGGTGCAAAAACAATATTGCCGCCCTTATTAATTTAATATTCTTTAATTAAGAATTTAATATGCAGTGTTTACTTTTATATATATACGCACATAATTTTAAACAGTTATCATGCAAAAAAGTTTCGATTATTATTCTTATTAATTAAAATTTTACATATAATAAACGGCCTGCGGCCGCCCCTAGGTTTGGCCGCCCAGGTGCGGGGGCACCTTCTGCACCCCCGCCAGGAACGGCCCTGCCAGCAAGTAAGCTATGCAGTTCTGTAGCAAATGTAACCCCTCATATCCTAAAATGTACGACACCAAAACCCACGAATACACAATTTCCTGATAGAGTATCGATTTTTGCGATCCGAAACCCGAAAATTCAAAAAATTCTGAAACCTTGAGAATATATAGGGGATTTCTTCCTGATTACAACGCAATTTTTGTTTGCTGCCCAAATTCACTCGAAGGGGGTGAAATTAACCCCTGAATATTCGGTTATTTTCCAATTTTTTGTTATAACTCGCGAACTGTAAGAGATAGAAAAAAAGTTTCAAGACAAAAGTTACTTCTTTTAATTAGATCTATCATTTGGTAAAAAAATTATTTTACAGTTCACGAGTTATAACACAAAATCGGAAAATAAACGGATTTTCAGGGGTCAATCACACCCCCTTAGGGCGAATTTGGGCAGCAATAAAAAATTGCGTTCAAATCCGGAGGAAATTTCCTACATATTCGCAAAGTTTCAGAATTTTTTTAATTCCCGGGTTCGTGATGTTTCCTTGTTAGGTGCAACTTAAGGGGCCGCCGTAGTTTGACGCTCTGAAAATAAGGCAATTTTGGGGAATTTTTTTAAATAAAAGTTTTGAATATTATAATTCTAAACTTTGCACGCTTATTAATTGACATTCGAAGAATGCGCTCAAATATTTTTGCGCAGTAATAATAATTTTATTCAGAGTTACAGTGGTAGTAGTAAGAGGGTTAAAAAAATCGTTTGTTGCTGGCGAACATGATTCCTGCGGCCTTAGTCATCTAAACAAAAAAAACACCATTTTTTTTTGTCGTATGAACTAGAATAAATAACAAATATTGAAAAACAAAAATAAAATCATTATCTTTTTGAAAAAAAATTTCTCAGTTTTCTGCCTTGCAAAACTCGAATTTTGCAAATAAAGACTGCATTCTAGTTAACCCCAGGTCGTTTCAGCCTCGTATTCCAAAAACATTGGCAACCAAATTCACGAATACATTATCCTCGGCAACAGAATTTAGCTTTTTGGTTGTTCCATACCAAACGTTCTGTAGCAAACCCGATCCCAAAATGCCCGGGGCACTGCAGCCTTGAATCCATAAAAAATGTGACAACAAAATCCTCGAACGCATTGCCTGCCACCAAAAAAAAAAATGAAACTTTTTGATGGTATCAACGTTTCCACGCAAGAACGCTTAACTGTGTAGTGTCGAGTCTGGGTTCTGAAGCCGTGCTATTGAACGAAATCACTTTAACGTCGAATAGTATTTTCCCCTCGCGTGGCGTTAAACATTTTTCAACGCGCGCGGGTTCTTCGCTCGGACGATAGCACTCCACTCCCTTTGTGTGTCATATTTTTTCCGACAATCCGGTAAACGCGGAAAAACGCGCGGATCGGCCGCGCTGAAATGTCGGATGTTCGCGCGCACGCGCGCGGCCAGTCGAACGTTCGACACTAATTACGCGCAGACAACGGGCCCACGAATTTATGCGGATTCTAATTAAAATTTCATTTCGACGTGGCGAAGTGTAATAACCGCGGATCCGTATCGCCGCGGCGCGTTTTTTAAGCTCGGGTGGCGGCGGCTGCCGCCACAGCTGCCGGCGAAAACTAATTAAGCTCTCGTTTAACTGCAAACACGAGTCGCGTTTTAAGCGATCGCTGCCATCTTCCCGCCTCCTCTGCCGGCAATTCCTCAAATTATCAGCTGACGGGGCTTGATTTCTAACCCTCCTCATCCGCCAGCGCGTTCTCCAATCGCGGAATTAGATATGCGGAGGCGCGCAAGGCTGGAAATATTTATTTCATCATTTTCAGATTTACGTAGTCTACGCAGAATTTTTATAGCAATATTATTGATAAAATGATTCGTGCGCAATTTATCTTGGCCGAGCTGGAGAACTACACATTTCTGCGATAATATTTTCCTAGTTACTAATAATAAGGAACAATTAGAGCTACATACTTTATTTTCCCTCGTTTTCTGTAATTTATTTACATTTTTAACCTGAGCGTTCAAAAATAATGGTTCCTTTGAAAGTTATTTAGTCGAAGGTGGATTATTATTATAATAATAATTTAATTATGAGCGAAGCAGCTTATTGAGACTATACTTGCTTTGGTTTCCAAACGGAACATCATCCACAGAGGTATCTTTATCAATAAATGATGATAGCACGTGTGAGCAGTTCAGTGCGTCAGAGTGGAAGGTGCATTAAGGTTGCTGCGGACGGTAATTATTCGCGTAATCACCTAGAATGATTATTACAGTTGGGATGAAAGCGACTGGCCACTTAAGGCCATCAAATGATTATTTTTATCATACCGTTTAGTTACCCTGGCGCACTAGAGTGGTGGGTAAAAGAAAGTTTTAATATGATATTTCCACGTATGAATACAGGATGTGATAAAAACGGAGTCAGGAGTTAAAGGGGGAATCCTATTCTTTGGGCTAAAAATATAGCGAAATTGGGGATTTTTTTTTAAGAAACTTGCGATTTGATTCATCTGAAATTTTGACCATATTTTAATGCATCTTTCAGGAAGCAATAGTTTTTTTATTAATTTTTAATAACAAATGTAGGATTTATACATGATTCGTCGTCCGCTGATGTGCATGATATTTATCTTCCTGGTAATCTAAAACAGGAAAATGAAACGGCGTTTCACTGTATACATATGTAGCTATAATTTTATGAGCCAGAAAAAAATACAAAAATTTTTTGAGGAATGTGGAGAGTTTTCAAATTGAGAGGTCTGAAACTTTAACTTTTGCTATACAATTTTGCGCCAATTTTCTTATGTAATCAAATATCGGTATACTGGTTCATCAAAGCATAAAGTAATGTTTGTTGGACATACAGGCCAAATTTGAAGGTAATCGGTTCAGTGGTTACAGAAATATGGTCGATCATGCATAACTCCTATATTTATTATTAAAAATTAATAAAAAAAAAATTCTTCAAAGATGCATAAAAACGTGGTCCAAATTTCAGATTATTCGAAACGCTAATTTCTTAAAAAAAAATATAAAATTTCGCTATGTTTTTACCCCCAAAAATAGGATTCCCCCCTTAAGCAGTTAAGGTTACTCTCACATCAAAATCACTCAAAAAATGGGTTATTCTTACGATCTTATTTAAAAAAAAAAATAAAGGTTATAGTGTTAAAAAACTTTTGGGCTGTATTTGCACATCAGTCAAGATAATAATTTTTTTTTTGCATATTTTATCTAATACTTATATGACGTTTCCTTTTTTTTTAAATAAAATCATAAAAATAACCTATTTTGGGAGTGATTTTATGGGAGAGTACCTAACCTCAAAGGATAGGTAGTATCTAAAAAATGCTTATTGAATATACTAGGTGGAAAAATCAACCCTGTGTACTACCCCGCAGGGGAATAAAATATCTTGTCGCTTACCAAAGTAGTTATTTATTTTTAAACATTTACAGCTCTCTATTGTGATACGCACATTACGTCCCAGCTCTCCTACCATCTCCCGCAACTCTAACCTCCAAACTCGCCCGGTTCGCGTGTTTGTTAATCATAGCAACCACACGTTTACACCCGCCACCTGGCGGCGTCGCTCTCCACCCTGGGCACCGGTCTCCACATTCCGTCCATCCTTTTCAGTTTCACTGGTGTCAGCTTGGCCTCGATCTTGTCACTCTCTTGTTCCCTTGATCCATTTCCGTTGTCGTCTGTTGTAGTCGTTGTCGTGTCCTCAGCTACCTCTGTGTCCTGAGCCTGCGATGAAGTTGCTTGTGGACTATTTGATTTTTCTTCCTCTGGTTCCGGAAGTTTCTTTACATGAGTAACATGGCGCCTAATCACCTTCTCGTCTTTCTTCAGGATTAGTTCGTTTCCCTTCCTATCTATTACCTCGTATTCCTCGTTGTTATATCTCGTGGCTAATTTATGTGGGATTGTCATATTTTGTACCACTACCTGGTCTCCCATTTTAATATCGGAGGTCTTGGCCCCTCTCGTCTTATCTGCCTTTTCTTTACCCTTTTGTTTATTGATTATATCGTTGTCTCGAGCTTCTTCATTAATTTCATCTCCCATAATATCGCCTACCGAAGGAATCTTATCCCGAATATTTCGTCGGAACAGCAATTCTGAAGGTGTCTTTCCAGTTGTTCCATGGGGTGTGACATTGTGCATTAAGGTAAACTTCTGTAACTCTGTCTGATAATTTGTGTTATTCGTGTGACAAATCTGTAACCGCTTTAGTATGGTTTTATTCATATTTTCCACCTCTCCGTTTGCTTGTGGCCAATAAGGTGGTGTTTGAATTAATGCAATATTATGATCATTGCAGAATTGCTTGAATATCTGGCTAGCAAACTGTGGGCCATTATCAGCCCTGATCGATTTTGGTATGCCTAGTCGTGAAAACATTTCTGTTAAATGTCCCATGATAATGGTCGACGTCGTTGATTGTAGGAACTTAATTTCTTGGTATCTTGAGTAGTAGTCTATTATAACCAATAACATTGCTTTATTAGGTAATGGCCCCATAAGGTCCATGGCCAGACATTGCCAAGGGCCGTCTGGGAATCTGTGTCTTGTCATTGGTGGCGGTTTATTAGGGTTTGATACTAGTAGGCAGTCTCTGCATCGCTTCACGAACTGTTTCGCCTGTCTATCGATAAGCGGCCACCACACTTTGGCTCTTAACCGTCGTTTCATCATTGTCTCCCCGGGATGTCCTTCATGAGCTAATTCGAGTACTTGATGCCGTAACCACTCTGGAATTACGATTCTGTTTCCCCGTAACATAATGGGCCCCAGTGTTGTTAGTTCCATTCTAAAGGGAAAGTATACGTTTTTGTCGGCTACTTCCCATGCATCATTATTAACTTTGGTCACTGCGTCCGATAAGATTGCATCCATCCTGCTTTCCGAGACTACTTGGGATATCGTCATAGCTTTGGGTGTATTTCTTTACAGTATTGTAAAGATATGACGCTCGCCTTCCTTGTCGAATGATTTTTCATTTGTCAACTGACACAATCTTGACACTGAGTCTGCTATATTGAATTTCCCCGGTTGATAAATAACTTTGAAATTGAAGGACTGTAGTCGGAGTACCCATCGTTCAATACGTGCGGGTGGTTTGGACGTTGGTTTAAATATGGCT
Organism: Andrena fulva; assembly: GCA_946251845.1. Classification (NCBI taxonomy): domain Eukaryota; kingdom Metazoa; phylum Arthropoda; class Insecta; order Hymenoptera; family Andrenidae; genus Andrena; species Andrena fulva. Next base: position 48,121,705 of record OX276329.1, on the reverse strand, counting down.
TCCAGTGGCTTGTGGTCCGTGACAAGTTCAAATGTTAATCCTGCTAGATAAAGATAAAATCGTTCTACAGCCCATACTAAAGCTAAGCTTTCTTTTTCCGTTTGAGAATATCTGCGCTCCACGTCTGATAGACTTTTGCTTGCGGACGAAATGACTTTCGGACACTGTTGCTCATCGAACTGGACTAAGACTGCTCCCAGTGCGACGGGACTTGCATCTGCCACAAGGCGAGTCCTTCTTTGTGGATCAAAATATGCTAATGTTGGAAGTTTAGCTAATTCCTCTTTTAGTTTGTTAAAATGTTTCTGATGATCTTGTGACCATACAAACTTTACATCCTTTTTCGTTAGTTGACGAAGCGGTTCCGTCGTACTACCTACGTCGGGGATAAATTTCCCTAGATATGTCACCATACCTAGGAAACTTCGTACCTCTTCTTTACTAGTTGGGGCACGAAAATCTCGGATGGTTTGAACCTTTCTCTGATCCGCGTCTATGCCTTTAGCAGATAACTTATGCCCTAGAAAATCTACTTCCGTAACCTTCATTTCACATTTGGTCTTGTTTAAGAGTACATTATTCTGTTGAAATACTTTTAGCACTTGTTCCAGACACGCATCATGTTCGGCTTCGGAGCATCCATAAACAATTATGTCATCTAGATAATTCAAACAATTCTTGCACGAAGCTAATATCCCCTCAAAAACTCGTTGGAATATTTCCGGAGCTGAGTTGACGCCGAACATTAAGCGTTTATAGCGAAACATACCTTTGTGTGTGATGAAAGTGGTGATCGGACGGCTTTGTTCATGTAATTCTAATTGGTGATATGCGTTTGTTAAGTCCAATCGCGAGAAATATTTTGCATCTCTCAGTTTGGTTATGAACACATCGAATATGGGTAGTGGATACCTTTCCCTAGAAATGGCTTCGTTGGCTCTCCGCATGTCCACGCATACACGGATCTGGCCATTCGCCTTAAATATTACAACTATGTTTGATACCCACCCACTGGGTTGCAATACTCTTTCGATTATGTCGCTTTGTAAGGCTTCCTGTAGTTTTTCTTCTACCAGTTTTTCTACGGCTATTGGCACCCGTCTCAGTGGTTATTGCACTGGTTTTACATGGGGGTTAATGGTTAAGGTTACGATGACATCTTTTATTTTTGGGAAGACAGTCACTTTGTCTATCTTATTTATATTCGGTCCGAGCTTCAAAATTCCTAACTTCTTAGCCGTTTCCTTTCCCAGTAAGGAAATCTCCCCTTTATCTACCACATAAAAACAACAAATCGTTTCTGATGTGTTTGGGATGTTGACGGTTGATTCGAAACGGTGCCTTATTTTTAGGGATTGACCTGTCGCATATGGCTTAAGTGTATCTGAAGTTTGTGCATCGATTCCCCATGTTATCGCCTTTTTTTGTGTCAATGTTTCCCAGTCATCACCTTTGATTATATTGACCTTAGATCCCGAGTCGATCAGGAAAGTTATCAGTACTCCCCCCACGAAGCATTCAATAAGTTCATCCTGCGCCGCAGCGTCATTTATTTTAGATGAATTGATTATTTTGAAACACTCAAAATTTTGGATATTGTCTGCTGTGTGTCGTGACTCCGTATCCGACCCGTCTGCTTCAACTAGATTTACTCCGGATTTGAAACGTTTCTGTCTATTATCGGTGACTTTATAAGGCGCCGGTCTCTTTGTTTGTCTCGTTTTACAATAGAATGCAAAATGTCCCTGTAGCCCACATTTTCGACATTTCGCGTTTCTTGCTGGGCAGTCGTTTGCGTTTGCCGGATGTCCCGACTTGCCACATCTTGTACATCGTTCGTATGTATTATTCTTCTGTAGTGAAATTTTATTGATAGGGGTGCTTGAGGTACTTGATTCGTTATCGGTAACATTCATCGTTTTTGATTGACTTCTGATCTGTTCGTGAACTTGACATAACTCGATAATTTCATCCAACGATCGTTCTTTTTCTAGCAGCTTCTTTTTCAGCTCAAGAGAAGCCCAACTATCAATAATTTTATCTTTCATATTTATTTCTGCAGCTTCTTGAGAATTGTTGCCAAATGTACATTTTGCTGCCTGTTGTCGGATTCTTAATAGAAATTTATTAAAATTTTCCTCGTCTCCCGGCTTGAGACTTCTAAATACATGGCGTTCGAATGTAGAATTTTGTTTCGGTGAGAAATATTCTGTCAATTGTTCAACCAACGTCTTAAAAATGTCACCCTCTATCCCTTCCGTCACTGTTACTACGGCTCCGGGAATATTATATGCTACTTCCTGCAGTTCTGTTCCTCCTAAATGTAAGAGTTTGTTTCTCTTTTTCACAACATCTGTTATCTCTTCTGCCGCCAAGTATAATTCCAAGGATCGTACCCACTTTCCCCATTCTGTTCTGATTACGGCTCTGTCTATGGTATCACATGTGAACGCTTTAATGCCCGAGTCTGTCATCGTGGTAGTATCCGCTTGCCTTCTTATGGCTCACAGTCACCTCTTATTGTGACTCGAAGTCACTCTCTATTGTGGCTCACAGCCTCTCTTTATTACGGCTCGCAGCCTTTCCTTACTATGGCTCACAGCCTCTCTTTATTGTAGCTCACAGCCTTTCCTTACTATGGCTCACAGCCTCTCTTTATTGTAGCTCACAGCCTTTCCTTACTATGGCTCACAGCCTCTCTTTATTGTAGCTCACAGCCTTTCCTTACTATGGCTCACAGCCTCTCTTTATTGTAGCTCACAGCCTTTCTTTACTATGGTACCTACTAGTTAACAACAATAAGGGTTCGATTAACGAAAATACCTCGTCGCCAATTGTACTACCCCGCAGGGGAATAAAATATCTTGTCGCTTACCAAAGTAGTTATTTATTTTTAAACATTTACAGCTCTCTATTGTGATACGCACATTACGTCCCAGCTCTCCTACCATCTCCCGCAACTCTAACCTCCAAACTCGCCCGGTTCGCGTGTTTGTTAATCATAGCAACCACACGTTTACACCCGCCACCTGGCGGCGTCGCTCTCCACCCTGGGCACCGGTCTCCACACCCTGTTAGGCTTATTCGATTTTTACTTCGTACATTATAGGTTTTTCTTTCTTCTGAGAAAAACAACGTACCTCTTGCTTTCTGCTGTCGGCGTATATTAATTACTCCATATATCAGAAACTGAAGCAATGCCAATTAAATTATCACCCTGAAATAACTCGGAAATTTCCTTGCGTTTCTAACTAAAATTTCTTAAACCAAAACACTTATTGGCTATGACAATTATTCTAAACATTGTTATATTATCGCCGTAAAAAGGTAATAAATAAGTTCGTGTAAAATTTGTATTAACTTTCAACTGAAATTAATCTATGAAAAATCACAAAAGTGGTACGAAATTAATATAGTGTAGTCACAATAGTTCACAATTATTTTCTCAAAAATACTACTTCTCTATAAACCAACATTTCCCATCTCCATCGATTAAAACGCGCTCTACCTTCAATTTCAAAATTTTACTTGCCTTATCTTCCGTAACCAAAAATATTCACTCCACCTAATAACACCACAATGCAATCCCTTAAATATTTCAACTGCATCCACAACGTATTAAAATTTATACGCCCCACAATTTTCGACGACGTCATAAATCACCTAACCACCCCTCTATTAATCTCAACCGACGAACACGTGCCTATCGTCCAAAAAATGTCATCATTGTCAATTTTTAAGCCTCACCTTTCAACTAAGGGAGTTAATTACCCCGCGACAGAAGACCGCCCACGTAAGTCCTTATTGTTTCCCTCAAAGTAAACAGCTACGCGGCTGCGGTGCGCATACTTGCTCATGCTAATCCCCCCCCAGAAGGACGATTCAATCGTCGGGAATTATTCTAACGTCAAGCCTTTCTTAAAGTGTCAAAACACAAGCGACCACTTTTCAATAGGGCGGGCTGCGCTTAATAAGATTAACGCTTTCGCGCTCGCTGGGCCGAGAAGTTTCCGTGGGGTCGGAGGGTAGCTTTTGCCGAAGCTTTTTGACAACGATAAATAATCGGATAAAGCGTGATCGGGGATTTTCTGAGTCATTCTAACCGACCAGATCGGGGCCAACGAAGACTCCGAGCATTGTGCCACGTGGTCGTTATTTCGGGGTATCTTTGTTAGCCTCCGCTTTCTCGCACGCGGGCAAATAATAATGAATTCTGGCGTCCATTTGCTGCACGTGCCGAGTTATATCCGTGACGTTTACTGATCGCTGGCGAAACGGATCGGATCGAGTTCGCTCGAATCCCTGCCCTCGCCTCTTCGATTATTCTGATTGAGCTGGATGAAATTTTAAATTCCGCGTGCGCGAACAGGCTGGTGTCGATTTTCTGCGAATCTGTGCATTTCTTGGGCGAGTTGAAGGGTATAATTTATATTAATATTTATATGCACGTATAAGGGTGCGTGGGTGTATTTATTTTTATAGATAAAACTACCCTTCGAAATTTCACCCCTCTGATATGCTCTCTCAGAAAGCACTGGAGATGGAAAAGGTCGGTTAAATAAATGTTTTGCGATCTTTATGTGAAGTATCACGATGCACATATTGATATAAAAAGTTTAATTAAGTAGTAGTAGAAATTAAAAAAGTTACTTTTTCCACTTTTGTTTCCATATTAGTGATATCTATATGTGAACGAACAAGTGGGGTATTTGTATCTTGACATGATATTATTGCGACATTTTTATTTTTTAAAAGTCTGACGAAATTTTAGGAGATAGTTGAAAATTATTGTAAAATTATAAAAATTGAAGTATGATGCAGCATGTGCTTTTCTCTTTATTCATTAAAGTGTATAATATATTTTAGTTACGATTAGTTTGAATTTTGGAAGTCATTTAAAGTTTCGGTAGTTCGCTTTTCGTAATTCTTCCCTTTTGAAAAAAAAATTATTTTTGTTAATAGAGAAAAAATGAAATGTGGATTAACAACTCCACCAATTCCACCATTCCCCACTTAGTTAATAGCTTCTCACAAATTTCCGCACCGTTGCTCAGATTTTTAACACAAAATAAAAATCTGATTAGTCCGTATTTTATCATCCCCTGGCCCTCGTTTTAATCGAATTTTCGGAAATGTATGTCGTTACGGCGATGAAAATGTTTTCCCGGCTACTTTATACATAACGAGGAAACTGATCCGCGCGGGGAGCATTTTACGATTTAATACCGCAGTATTTTGAAATACTTGAATGTGGTTGATTGAAAAACGCGTGGCGCAGATCGCTGCAACGATTAAACGCGACCAACCAACGGATTTATTCCCAAATATTAATAGAATAAATACGAGCGTGGAATTTTATGGGTACACACTCGAAAATATGTGACCGTTTTCAGGTACACCCTTGCAGAGACTCTGTCGACTGCACAGCAGGAGCTCTGGGAGAAATATTAATGGAATAACCAGAATGGAGTACCGCAAATACGATACGATTAATCACCGCGATCTGATTGCGCGTATTTAATTGTTGCGCCCTACGGTCGAACTGCGTGCTCCTGGTTGCCATTAAATATCTTCCTAAGAATCATTTGCTTTTGCTTCTGTTTCTAGAATTCAACGCCTCAGTTTTGGTTTTTGGTTTCTTGAAATCAGTTATTTCGAATTTACACGGAATTTTATCTAGATAGGTCTGGGTTAGGAAGAAAAGGAAATAAATAGAGACGAATAAATTGTTTTCGAGAAAGTCAGTTTCTAGGAAAAGTGATTTTGAAAATTTGGGAGACTAGGGTGCATTTTACTAATTCGCGTATTCATGAGTTTGTCTGATGGCCTTCATTTTGTCGTTATGGTAGTATAAAAAGTAATAGAATAAATGTTAATGCTAATTCAAGAAATTATTCTTCGTTCGCAGATTTTTCAAAATATTTTTCATTAGCATACTGATGAATGTGAATTGATGTGTCAGTGAATGTTCAGTTTCATAAACACTCAAACAATTTTTTCCAGTAGTCATAACGATTTCCAAATAGTTTTGATTAAAATTTCTTCTTTCACCATAAGCAAAGTGAATTTAAACTCGATAACTTGTCAGAGTTGAAAATCTTCTGTTGCACATTTTCTACTTTTTTTTTTAATTTTAATAATTACACCTTTCTCAATCACAAGTGTAGCACTTCAATTCTGGATAAAAATAATAATGATAATAATGGTACTATGTATTCATCACTACCACTCGCAGTTATTACAAACTTTTATTGTTACTGTCCCTTTATTATCATTTTCATTGATGAATAATTAATCTCGTAATTATACATTTACATTTGCCATTGTCTGGAATTATATTTTCTTTTAAAAATCCTATTACTTAGTTAATTTATCTACATATATCCATGTCAACATTTCAATTCACCTTTTTAACGAATCACGTGCTTCGAAAGTCAGATGCAAATTTCTAGACACATTCGACATGCAAAAAGAAACGAAATACAGTTTTATTATGTAGCTTAAAGAATGTTGTTACGTGCTCCGGAGTGCAAGCATGTCGATTAATCGGTACGATTCTGTGCCGCGTTTCGGTTTTATCACGCTCGAGATAAATTCGTACTCTGTTACACCGCGGTCGATATTTGTAAGGGATTGCTGTGTATTTCACGGACAATGGCCGCGTGGCAGTGGTGAATTAGACGGTCACGTCGTTATCAGTGCGTTTCTGTAGCACTCTGTGCGTTTACTACCGCTGCAGGTTGTCCTAGGATTAGCAGACTTTAAAAGAAGTATATTACTGCTCGTAAATATCTTTCCACGGAAAGTTCCATTCTCTCACCAAAAAAGGGGCTAGTTTTTTTTCCAAATATTAAGTGTAATAAATATGCAGCCCATAATTCGTTCTAGCTTTTCCACTATTGTCACAAAAAATTAGTTAAACGCAGTACGGATCCCATAATTTTATGATCTTTATTTTGCAAAAAATTACCGTATTAATTATCAGAAAGATCCGTTGCGTAGTTGCGACTTGATTGAGTAACAAACATCCAAACATCGAACCACACTTTCGCGTTTATTATATTATATTACAGTGGAATAATAGTTTTATGTTAAAGAAAATATCCGCGTAAATATTCATACTCCCCAAAATAGTAGTTAAATTATTTTTGCCGAAGCCTCCACTTTTTAAAATAAATCCCATTGCGCCCCCCTGTTCGTAAGCTACCCTCCTGCTAATTCCGTAATTCCTCGTCTGCGCCACTCCTTCTCGGCACCCTAGTCCGTAGACTTTAGAGCCGAGGAGGAAAGACAGGACGCCGGTGACCTGACCAATAACTTATGCTTCACCCTCTGCACCCTGAGAATCGCCAAAAAAGGACGAGCGCTAGCTAAAGATAGGGGTATCGTCTGTACAAGCAGAAAGTCGTGCGAAAGAAGGATCGAATGCGCCGGATCCGAAGCACGGCTGCTGAGTTGTCTGGGATGTCGAATCGTCGCGTCACTGCTATGTGTTTTAATTTGACGTCACTCAGCACGTCAGTACCATCTGGTGTTGCGAGGCTTCTCGTCGCCTCTCGTCTCGTCTAGGCCGCGCCAGTCACCGGGATTTAATATCAAACCACCCCGAGCTCACCCTCCTTGCTCGCATGGACCCTTCTCGCCTTCCTGTCTCTGTCTCCGCGAGCCAAACCGTTGGATTTTCCGCTGCTGCACACGAATGCCGCATCGATGTACCCCCCTCGGTAAGCTGGATATGCATAATCGGACCGCGGGAAGGAAAAACGACGTTTGGGAAATAAAAATAGAGAAAAATCCAACAGTTTCTATCGTGCTTTCTATTTTCCCATTTGCGTGGAATCGGTCAGGATTCAGAGATATGGCCATTGAGGTCTTTGTCTGGTTCATGCTGTGCGCGATGAAGCAGCGAGCACAAGGAAAGAAGGAACTGCCAGTTCGATTAATCAATGTCAATTAGACCAGGCAGTGGATGCACGAGATTCGATTAACCTGGTGCACCGGTTTGGGTAAAATTTTGCATAATAATATAGTTGGTGTATGCCGTTGAGGTGTGCGGTCAATAATCAACTCCGACTAGCACAACAATCTATTTATTAATAATAAACAAGTGGCTCGCGTGCACGCGGTGTGCACCTCGAGGTGAACTGACCTGACTGACTGTTTCTCGAAGTTTGTACTTTTTACGAGAGGTGCAAGAAGGGAAGGAAAGAAGAGGAAGGAAATGGCTGACGCCTGGCTTATGATTCGAGAAATGTCACGGAAAGTCAAGAAAATAAAATAAATAAAATAGGTAAAAGGCAAAATATATTTTCATTCAACTTCCCTACGCGAAACGGCAATTTTAAGTACAGCAACATGGTATTATTTTCAGGTAGTGTTGAGGAAATTTGATTGGTGTTCAGTTTTGTTTTTAAATTTTGGCGCCTTTCTCCATCTTGACCGAGAGCGGAAGTAAGGCGTGCGTGCATCTGCGGTTTGTTTCTCTTCCCTTCACTTTTTGGGCAATGTGCACACGTTTTTTTTTATTTTACTCATCTCTCGTCATTATTGATAATAATACAGTGTTATTTATTTACTTATATTTCGTTATTTTTTTACTTATATTTCGGTAAATTGTCCTACAGTACATAGTGTTGAAACATAATAGTACGCAAAATACTATACATTCGCTTCACAGTTAAGTAAAAAAAATTAATTAATCTACTTGCAGCGAGTCTCAGTGCTCGGAACGCACCCTTAGCTATTAACATCACGCGACACTACGCAGTATTAGGAACCTTTTATTATTTATTGATACAGGTGTAACTTATTTGAATAACTAGTTTGATTTTGACTCAAAAAATTTTCTTCGCCAAATTCAGTTCCCTGATTTGAACACAAAAATTGAATTTGAACAATTTGAAAACATCCTGGAATATTTAAATATAGTAGATAAATTAAAAATTAACGTTAACAACGTATATTGCTGAACCAAATTCTTGATAAAGCAAGAGAAAACAAGCATTTTGAATCCAAAACTACATACTTGTGAAAAGTGGCAAACCTTTTTTGAAAACACATCTGATTTATGTAATATTCTTAAAATTGTTTCTGTTTGCCTACCAATACAGGCTACTTCAGCCTTTACTGAAAGAATCTTTTCAATTATGAATATTAAATGGCGTAAAGAAAGAAATTAAGCTACAATTAAATTAATAAAAAATGAGCTATTAATTTATATTAATATGAATATAGAATGCCGGGACTCTCATAGTTATTTTGTGAAAAATAATTCCTTGATACTAAAAGCACAAACTAACAACAAATATACTTGGAAAAATAAGTAAAATCAAAAAATAAATCTATATTTATGGATTCCTAACCTCAAAGCTACAATTAAATTAATAAAAAATGATCTATTAATTTATATTAATATGAACATACATAGAATGCCGGGACTCTTATAGTTATTTTGTAAAAAATAATTCCTTGATACTAAAAGCACAAACTAACAACAAATATACTTGGAAAAATAAGTAAAATCAAAAAATAAATTTATATTTATGGATTCCTAACCTCAAAGCTACAATTAAATTAATAAAAAATGATCTATTAATTTATATTAATATGAACATAGAATGCCGGGACTCTTATATTTACTTTGTAAAATATAATTCCTTGATACTAAAAACACAAATATACTTAGCAAAATATTAAAATAAAAAAATAAATCTATACTTTTTATTTCCCCAATTTCCCTGCAAATACTGTATATTCTCAAAATTCCACAAAAATACTATATTTCCCCTCCAAAAAGGTGGCAACCCTAATCTGAACAGTAGCGAGTGTTATGCGTCATGTATGTGTCGGGTATTAAACTCAAATATCAAACCACAATCTGTTTAATTGCTTCCCTAACCACTAACAATTCCATAACACAAATACGTATACATACACACCGTAGATTCTATAAAATAGCATCGCTTATAAGGACATAAACGTTGCTATTAATATACACACAGTGTTAAATACGAAATATTAAGCGATTAGAGATCTTAATGCACGCGCCACTTATTTAACAACATAATAATCGCTGAGAGCCACTTTTAGGTTATCGCGAGCACGACAGCTCGGGAATATCCCGTCAAGAATGAAACGCGACTCCGAGAGGATTCAAAGAATTTGCGCTGTTGGTTCGTGCACGCGCGAATAAACTCGCCCGGCAAGAAAGTGTACTAGTGGTACGTGACCCAGGCGGTCCGATTTATCGAAGTCACGCGCGGGAATCATTCTTTTTGCGAGATCATGGGCGTCGAACGCATTCGATGCCCACGGAACATTTGTAGGGATGCTTGTATTTTAGGATCGCCGAATGTGACCGCGTTGCCTGATAAGCTTTAAACTACGGAATTTATCGTTGAGTGGGAAGCGCGGTTCTAAGGCTGAGTTATAAGGGTTGTGTTATAAGTGCTTGATCGAAGGAATTGGCTGCACCTGATCATCGAAGGAAACACCTTACAACGTCTCTTCCGTACTTAAGGGAGGATTCTCGTCTAACAGCCCCAAAAGTAACTGGCGTTTAAGAATTTTTTTGGAAAAAACTGTTCGTCATATTGGATTAAACTCTTTTGGGATATAAGGAGGCATCTTTAAACTTGCAGAAGATATTTTTTTATGTCGATCCTTCTTAACAACAGTTTTTTTTTTTTAAAAAATCTAAATTTCGGGGGCCGTTACAGGGGAACACCCCTGATGGGGGGACATGCACCTAAAGAGGCCTGAAAACTGACGTTCTTGTAGATTTTTTTTAACCCTCTAGGGACGACTGGGACTCCAGAGTCCCATTCAGATTAACACATTTTTATTTACGTTCCATCAATAAGATCGAGATTTGATAGGTATAGTGACCTTTAGTAGGCAGAGAAGAAACTGTTGTACCATCAGAACCCGAAATTAAACTTTTTTTTGTTATATTGTTATAAACAAATTAAAAAAAAATTTAAAAAAAAACTAACGAGTAGCTTCCAAATCCGAAGTATAAAATAGACTATTTTAACGCTCAAAAAAATTCTACGTTAAGTTTAAAACATCCCCGTCCCTAGAGGGTTAAGAAAGTATTAACATTATTGCACCAGTAATTTTTTTATTAATTATGTCACATCTTTGGCTATAATACATAATTTTTATATGTTAAAATGGTAGTCGTATAATACAGTTATAGGGGCTAGTTCCGAATGTCATTCGCAGCAGTGATTTGGGGTACCCACTCCCAATTAAACAGATTTTACCTGAAAGCAAAAAGCAAATTAGTTTCTTAAACTATATTGACAAATGACGTTTTTGACAGGGCGGATTGTTTAGTTGATAAATAGTTGTTTTTAGTGCATAAAAGGCAGGATTTCATGTCCGAAAATTGAACGTTTTATTTAGAGTGCTGATATTTCTTTAAAAATTACCTTTTTTGAAGTCAGGCTTGTCAAAAACAGCATTTGTTAATATATTTTAAGAAACTAATTTGCTTTTTGCTTTGGCTTGCAAGTAGCCACTATGACTGTATTACACGTCTAATATTTTTACATACAAAATTAGTAGAAAGAGAAAATTAAAATCATTAAAAAAGTAAAACTTTTTAAAAAAGCGCCAAAAAAGTAGGTAACAAATGTTTAAATTTAGTATGAAGTTTATAAATTGTTTTTTTAAATCACCCATATAATTATTATTATATATGAAAAATCTTGGATGTTCCCCTTTCCTTATATTTATTTTGTCACTCGTTAAATTCCAAAAATGAGTAAACAAGAAAACATAATACAGGAAAATAAGGAAGGTTTCCTAGGTGGTAAAAATAAAGAAAGACTTTGAACTTGTCTAACTGAGTTGTCTAAAAGAATCGAGAAAACGACATGCTGCGACTTGATTCTTTTCGCGCATATAGGAAGACGTGGTGAAAGCGTAAATTCATTTTGCTACTGCTTCCACCCACCCACTGTTACCGGGCAAAAATCATTTTCGCCCAGAGCTGCTGAAGAGCCAGATCAGACCGTGACACACAATTTACCCATGCTCGCACCGAGCCATCAAAGTTCTGTTAGACGCGGCAGAGACAGGGTCTCAGGCTTCCCCAGCGGTTGCGCTGCCAAAAAACCCCGCGACATGCGCCTTCTTATGAACAACGAGCCATAAAACCCGGGTGGCAAACCGGCCGGCCGTAACGAATGAAGTGCGCCGCTGTAAAAATGTGGTTTTATAGAAGCAGCTCCGCGTAATGTCCAAGTAACCTGGACGATGCACCGTTCGCGGGCGGAGACTGCTGGCCGGGCCGGAGCGGGAGGACGTACTGGGTGAGAAGGAGAGGATAGAGCCCGTGTGGGTGCGCCCGTAAAAAGGAACATCGTGCACGCGCCTGCACATCGTAATATCTGCCTCTTAAGCATCCATACACTCGGTCGAGTTCGTTTTCTTCTCTGGTACCGACGTCTCTTCTGCTTCTTTCCTCCGCCTCCCCTCTCGCCCTCCCCCCCTTTCCCGTTGCCTTTTTCGTAGCGCCTTGACTCCATAAACCGGCCATAAACCTTTGACAGCCTGGAGTTCCGTGGCATCACGATTTTACCGAACTGTATCGATCACCATTCCTCAGCAACAGCGGCGACGTCCGCCGCGTATGTGTTCCTGATGCACCACTGGCCGTCCCGTAAGCGCTCACCGCATTCGTATTTTCGATGCCCTGACGAGCGAACGGTTGCTTGGATTCCACTCGATTTCATGGCCAAGTCAAGGACAAGTCGGCCCGCGCTGCTCTCGGAAGGAGCTCCTCGAAGCAGGGGCCGTTCCGACGTGCACAGTGGCCGATGATGTCTCGGTGTTGTCGAGACGAAACGCGGGTACTTTCGCTGGTCGATTTAAACGGTGGGTTGTTTTTGGTCGCTGATGAATCATGCTTGTGAATTGCCTGCGCGAATGTCTCCCAGAGTTTCGGCTAATAAGTGTAGTTGCCGTTGATATTTGGACAGCCACTTTACTTGAAGTTGCGCGCTAATGAGACCGCCGGATGCGGTTGTTTTGATGACAGGATTCGCGGATATATTCCTCTCTGCCGGGGATACTTCGCTACTTTGGCGAGTAAACCAACACGTGTATCGCGTCGAAATGCTTCCTTTCTTCAGTTTGTGACATGGTTCTGTCTGTTTCTTCTTCTGCGATTTTAGTTATATTTTGGAAGCTGTTTTTGTATAACCCTTTTTCTGAGGAGCGAGAATCTTTAAGAGGGAAATTCATATGAAAATTTGTGAGTGTTCTTTTTTTCAGGGTTTAATTGGGGGGGGGGGGGGTATTTTTTTATACTTATGAACAAAAGAAAGAACCATTAATTGGCAAAAAAAGATATTAATTCGAAGAATTGTTTAGACAATTGTCAGGCGCTCCGTTTCGGTGCGGCGTGCAGTATAGAGGCTGTTCTATTCATCTGAAACAAAAAAAACAGAAAGATATTTGTTCTATAGGCAATTGCGCAGGTAATGAACCTCGATCCGCAGACGAAACTGCAAAAATAACAAAATGGCGGCTGTTTGAAGACAAATCATTGAGGATTTGATGATTTAGCGATACTGATTGATCATGCGAATGCAGCCATGGCTTTCTGCAGATATTTGCTTCGACACACGAGACACCATTGTTAAAGACGCTCGCTCTTAACTTAATAACGACTCTTGGTTAGTCCATTGTCACAGAAGGAGACTGTCGCGTTGCCGAGGAAGCACCTTTTAATATTAATTATTAAGTCTGGAAAAGTGGCTCACTCTTGCATAGGCAAGCTTCGCTGCTGTCTCGAACTGAAAGTTTCATTCTTGTTGTTTCTCTCTGATATCACCCTGTAATGTTGACATTCCCTTCTATGAAACTTTCCTTTTGAAGGTAAAGCACGGACATTCCTCTTGTAAACGAATGTCGCCATTTAATTGCCTCTTGTATACACATTAACCACCTGTCCTTATAAAGTCATTACCGAAGGGCACTGAATATATGTATCTGTTACGACTCATTAAATGTCGCTGATGATTAATCGCTGAACGTTTGACCGAAAGAATTAATATTGGGGCCACGAGTATTGATGCACACAGACATAAATATTAGAGTAACTAAATGAAAACCTATTTAAATAACGGATCAAATAAAGGTTGCTTTAAGGTTTGATTATTTGAGGAATAAAATTAATTTTTGTAGTCGACACATGGCGAATAATATTTTTTAACTTTTATTCACTATTCGAAAATTTTATTTAAATAAATTTTTTTCCCATCTCTGATATCTCAAGTTTTGATTATTTGAGGAATAAAATTAATTTTTGTAGTCGACACATGAGGAATAATTTTTTTTTAACTTTTATTCACTATTCGACATTTTTATTTAAATAAATTTTTTTCCCATCTCTGATATATAGCACCTAAAGTATCTATGAAATTCAGTGGCTTTTATTAAATAATACAGTGAGATACAACGTATAGAAATTCCTTAATATACTGATTGAAATCAGAATTTGTTACTTAGCTATGCTTCATTGCTTCCTTGAAGCTAATGAGCCGAAAGCTCCTAAGACTAATTGAACTGAAAACCTGATTGCTTCTAGTCTACTGAACGACTACTAAATGACAACTGGGAATCCGAGCTGCTTTGACAATTTTTACAAAGTTGACGTTTAATGTATCTAAAACATTCATCTAGAAGATAAAACAGGTTTAGTTGAACACGTTTCCACAAGCGTAATTAGTCCCCTTTTCACCACTTTTTCAAAGCATCCCTTCTACATATACAGATATAAAGTAGAATGTCGCGAATACAGCATTCTACACGTTTAACATACAACTCGAAAATGTAGGAAAAGATTTTTGGATCTGGGGCTTCGTTTTCAAGGAAAATCTGGCTAAGAGCTGGCAGAATGCAAGAGCAAATACGGTGCAACTGCGAATGTAATAGTTCATTGTGAAAAGTGAGTCGAAATTGTAGAATAGCTTTTTTCGATCTGGGTATTTTTTTCGAGAAAATTGTTATCTACCAATTCTCTTTACCAATCAAGCCCCTGCAATTCTCTACGGATTTTCGAATTTGATTCTCTGGAAAACAAATCCTCGTTCAAAGAAAAAGTTATCATACAATTTTGACGTATTCTTGTCTTAGGAATTATTTCGTCTTTGCATTCGCAGCATATTTATTATTGCAAACGATTTTTCGAAATCGATTTTCTCGAAAACGAAGTCTGCCAAGAAAATATATTACCGCTATACTTTCTACTTATTTATTCATCTAGAATAAATAAATATTTCGCGCTAGACCAGCTGTTCGATGACACCCTACACGACAAGGAAAATTAATCTATCGATCGCGTCCTTTTGCCGAGAAACGCGAGGAGCATGTAGGTATACACTCTGCCGTCTGCTTTTTAGATGTCGCAAAACAAGCACAGCTCTGTTGTTCCGGATGCATGCGCAAACGTTCTGATCGATGCCAGTTTGTTGGAAATTTAGTTTAATCATCGCGTCGGCATATAATTAATTTCATCGTTTCGCACGCGGGCAAATTCCCGCTGACACAATTCCGCGAAATGTTCGCCGCAATACACAGTTTGCTTTATTTGTAATACAGTCGGCGGATTTATTTGCATTTGCGGATCGTTACGAGTGAGAATAACGAGATGGATGCACGGCCCGGTGCACGTAAGTCGTGATAAGCAATTCCGCCGTGATACCAGTCCAATGTTTGCCTCTTTCTTTTTTTTTTTTTTTTTTATGAAAAGAAGAACAGATGCCACTTTAATCAATATCATGCGAAGTATTCTTTGTAGTTATAGTGGCTTTGTTAAACCGCTTAATTAGCAGCTACGCTTTGGCTAAGTAAGCCGCTTAAGAGCAGGTGGTACAAGTGCTTCTTAAACCGCAGCTACGACGCCACGGTTATCATCGTAATATGAGTTTATATTTAAACAGTCTTTATAGAAATTTCTCTGGCGGTGAAAAATGTTTGTTGAGTTTGGCTGGTACCTTTGCGTGAATTCTGCGTGGACTGGTTTGTTGGAAGTTGCGTCAAACAATGAATGAAATGTGCTCCTACGTAAAATTCACTGATATGGTTTCTCTTCTTTCTCGATGAATACGCAAATGTTTGTTCACGAAAGATCTCCAATACGTTAAGTAGTATTTTTTTTTAATATTTCATTAAGGGGTAACACCACTCTAGAGGCAGAAAAAAATACCTAAATTTGACAATTTATTTTGGGGGTATGACAAACGGAATAGAATTTCTTTTCAGAGGGTTTATTTAACACATATTGAAGTACGAAAAACAATTTTTTTATTGTCATTTTCATACAAAATGGCGGCGACAGAGCCCGTCGTCGAAACCACTTCTTACAAACTGGGAGGACGGATTTCTCGGAGACTATTGCATGGATCGATTTGAAATTTTTACAGTAGCTTCACAACAATATTCTCTTTGGAAGTACGTAGCCGTTTTTTGATCGAATGTAAACTTTTTCTTTTATAAAAAAATTAATGCTCATTTTTAGGGCAAAAAATCGATTCATTCCTTAAAAAGTGCACCACGTCCACAAAAATTGATAATAAAAAAAACTCCTACGTACTTCAAAAGCCAATTGTATATAGATTATAATTTTTTTTTTGTATTTTGTTCCACGACTCATACATGCCGAGAAATCCGTCCTCCCGTGGCGGTGTTTTAAAAAAAAACTGTTTTCGACGACGGGCTCTGTCGCTGCCATTTTGTATGAAAATGACAATAAAAAAATTGTTTTTCGTACTTCAATATGTGTTAAATAAACCCTCTGAAAAGAAATTCTATTCCGTTTGTCATACTCCCAAAATAAATTGTTAAATTTAGGTATTTTTTTCTGCCTCTAGAGTGGTGTTACCCCTTAATTACGTAATAATGTGACTTTGCAGTGTCTGTAAACTATATTTATTTACTAATGTTATAGTGCTATTTCTACTCCAATTTCTTCATTGAGTCTAATAAAATGGATTATTCTTTCTTTAATATCGAAGGAGGTACATTATTGTATGTAAGGTGTTCCAATAACTTTGTTGCAAGAAAAGTAGCAATATTTCATGTGGCACAAAGTTTGACGCGGGGAAAGGAGATTCCATGTGTAGACTTTCTGACAAGGTGCTGATAGTGTAAGTTGAAAATCTTAAATGAAATCGTTAAATTTACACTGCTTTATGAGGCTTTTGTTAGTTTCAGCAACTTTCGTTCGAAACTGTTTTCAAAATATCGCATAGTGATATATTAAGAAATTTGAAAAAAATAGGAAACAACTCAAAAAATAGCGGGCAAATTTGTAGACATTAGAATACAGTAGGATAGTATACAGTAAAAAAATAATGGTAGGCAGCTAATCACGATCAAATGCACATTAGTATTTAGGTAGACTTAAGTATAAAATCTGTAATCAGTAGGTATAAGAAGTTTATATAATATTGTGGATATACTTCCGAAAGGGACCGGTGGCCGATCGAGATGAGGTTTGGAGGGAGGAGTGGGGAGGGGGTGTGGACCCTAAATCTAAAATTGTAGCTCCGGGTATTTATTAGTTTCCAAAATATTAATAAAAAATTATTATCAATTTTTTATTTTGAAATTTTGTTTGGACGTAGGTGCGGGCACCCCTACCCGGCGACCCTCCCGTCCCCGCAAACTGTTTTACGAACTGCTGGACGCGTTCCCCTTACCTCCGCGTGCTCCTCAGGCACCGGAAAGGCACGCGTATTTAGCTGAAATTCAAAGTCAATTTTCTTGATAACGAAGCGCGATATTAAAAAATTGTATTCTATATTTTCGTCTTATTTTGGCCTGTCGAATCGCCCCCTAGAATATTGACTATCAGTAGAATAACACCCTATATGTATAGTAGGATGGGTCGCATTCGCAAGTTGCTGGTTCAAATCTCCAAACTCACATCGGTTCGCTACCATGCTTTACGCGCCCGCAAGCGGGCGCGCACCCCCCGCGCTAATCTAGCCCCAACCAATACTAATATCCAGAAAAAGTTGAAAAGTGGAATGCGTTATGTCGGAATAAGTCAACAGAAATACTAAAAGTTTTTTATTAATATCTCGGAAACTAATAAATTCCCGAAGCAACAATTTTAGATTTAGGATCCACACACCCTCCCCTCTCCTCCCCCCAAACCTCATCTCGATCGGCCACCGGTCCCTTCCGGAAGTACAGCCAATATTGTTTTGTGTAATGTAATTCGCCGCGATCGCTAATGGCTAACAAGTAGATGCAACATTAAATAAAAGAAAAAGATATATGGATACAATTGTGGGACATAAATGAAAATAGTGTTGTTTATAGTCAGACGTAGTTTCGACGCCAACGTGAAACTATATTTCTCTGTAACTTTCCACATCTGCATCGTTCTTGAAATCGTTTTACATGAATGTTATGCAACTATTATAAAAATTATCATTACTTTTGTAGACTAATTTAGGCGCAATGTGACGTTTTCTTTTCTGTCGTACGAAGGGCTTCCACACGATGAACTTTAATTAAAAGAAAGAGAAAGAACTACGTATCCACGACAGGGATCCGTACCATGCATTGATTTGTTACAATAATTTCCAAATTTTCCCTCACAGTAATTCATACTACATATTCTACTTATTTTGAAAAATTGAGATCGACTTACATGTTTTATATAGAAATTTCTCTTTGCGACAGTCCGAATGACCTTTCAATTTGAATTCCTTTTATCTCGCAAAGGAAGCTTCATGTTGCAAAACGATGGCCCCCGATTTTTCTTGGGCACAAGAAAATTGCATCGTGCATATTTCTTGGCTGAGATGTTCAAACACCTTATACAAGAAAAACTGACTTCAAATACTGTTTTCAGACGGAAACAAATACTTAACAAAAGTTGAATCAGGTTATGATTTAGATGTCACGCAGTTTTAATTGTACTCTGCTCGAAAGATACATATTCACAAAGCTCTTTTCTCCGCTGTTGATATTCCGCGAAGGCACATTATGTGTGCCGTACGTAGATACCACGGGTTCTCAGAGCGTAAGGGTTACTCCCACATATCGTTTGCACACGTGACGAGATTATATTGCATATAGATAGTGATACCAAGTGACTCATACTGAAACCATATGTCACATTGTTACCTTCCAATTGTCCTCGCGCGTACATAGTCCCGTGTTGATTTAAAATGGCCAAGATAATCGCTAATCCCGCCGGGTGTAAAGTTTCTCCGTGATAAGATTTCCGCACGCAAAGAACCCTAATTGGTCGTGGAAATTCTCGGTAAACTTTATGATGGATCGAATATGATTAGCGAAGGACATGGAAGAACATGAAGTAGGTAGATTACTAAAGGGGCAGCAAATATTTATTATTGAAGAGTAGTGTTCGGTTAATGGTGCGGGAGGCGATATTATTGAAAAAATTAACAACATAATTCACGAAGACTACATTTCTACAATATCCGGTTGTTTCCATTTCACTCAAGCTACGCGAATTTTATTGTATGAAGTTGACAATCTGGATATCCTTCTTCGATCCCATACAGCACATTTCGTTGCAGGAACGTGGCAGGAACGTTGCAGCAACTTGCGAAGTTGCATGGTTGCAGCGCAATATTGTTGTAACGTTGCTGCAACGTTGCCGTGCAATATTGCTGTAATGTTGCTGCAACGTTGCCGTGCAATATTGCTGTAACGTTGCTGCAACGTTGCCGTGCAATATTGCTGTAATGTTGCTGCAACGTTGCCGTGCAATCTTGCTGTAACGTTGCTGCAACGTTGGCGTGCAATATTGCTCGGGACGACCATGGGAATATTGCTGCAACGTTGCCATGCAATATTGCACGGGACGAGCATGGGAATATTGCTGCAACGTTGCCGTGCAATATTGCAATCTTGCATAGCAACGTTGCAGCAACGTTGCGGTGCTGCAGTTGATGAGGAAATACTATCTACTTCTTGAATTCTGGTGGCGGCTATATCGAAAAGTGTCCACACTTGGCAGCGATACAATTTTTGGAAGCCGGAACTTTGAACTTTATTTTCTGGAAAAATTTTAAATAGCTGCCAAGTAATGGTATTGAATGGAAATAAATTTAAATAGCTATTAAACAAATGCCATATGCATTTAACATAACATATTTTATGTAACATATGTTACATTATGTAATGTTAATAGAACATTATTAAATAAATGTAACATATTATTATACATATCGCGCACTAGCTGCATGCAAAATTTGAACTAAATTATTCACCACATAAAAGAAATCCTGTTCAAAATCGATCTCCATCCCTCCCTGTGACAGTTCTTTTCATAACAGCAACAGACTTCTTCGTTACTTCGACGTTGGACACAATTGTATTTGAAGTTTCGGTTCCTCCATTCGTCGACACGTTTCCGGGCGGATACTCAGTTTAAACAGTGCTCAGCGCAGGATTTTGTTGCGATTACGAGTAGCCAGCGCCGCGGCTCAGTTTTGAATCCCGAATGGGGTTCCTCACGTCTTGCTGCGTAGTGCTTTAAATGCATGAGGTCAAATTTGAGCCTTTTCAGATCCTATATCTGGATTTACATACAGGAACGGGGGCAGATTAAACAATTAATTGTAGACTGGTAGTAACATAAATGCTAAGTGGCAAATAATAGATATTTTAATCGTGAACAGGAAATGCTCGATTTAAGTTAGTATTACAAATGGAACAAAGAAATATTATGTTATTAATATAATGCCATGTAGTAGGTATCTACCTAATTACGGAGAAATCTCGATCTACCTGCTTCTGGCACTTACGAGGGAACACCGCGAACCCTTACTTACGGACTGGAACGCAACTTTGTGGGTTCATAGAGTGCCTCCAGCCAAGAACAACGGTATGTTTCATTCCTGTCCAATCGCCCTCTAGGTGTGTGAAAACTAACCTCAAAGTCAAATAGGCACTCCCACCTTTTCGCGTATAACTCTCAAAGTACAACAGACAGAAAAAAATTTTTCAAACGAAACTTTAATGGTGCAATAAGCACTGCAAACTTGCGTTAACGAAATTTTGAAAAGAATTTAAAAAAAAAAGTACCCGACGAAATTTTTTTTTTAAAAACATTTTGTTAACGCAAGTTTGCAGCGCTTATTTCACCATCAAACTTTTGTTTGGAATATTTTTTTCTGTCTCTTGTACTTTCGGAGTTACACGCGAAAACGTAGGAGTGCCTATTTGACTTTGAGGTTAGTTTTCACGCATTTAGAGGGCGATTGGGAACGAATGTAAAGATACTGTTGTTATTGTCTTGAGGCACTCCATAAACCCACAGAGTGCAATTGGTATTTCCACTCTACACTTTGTAGAAGTAATAAAAAAATTATAAAAAATTCGTACACATGCTTGGCAGTACTATACGATACAGTTGCAACTTCCACCTCATCTTTACGGATGAGTGCATACTATCGGGGATGTAGCGCTGGCAACTTTCGACTCTATCCTCTCGAAATTTTTTTAGCAGCCCTCCCCACGCGTTTAATTTACTATTAACCACGCGCAACAGTTGAAGCAAATTGGTTATCCGGAGCGAAAAAGTCCCGTTCGAAATCAGCGACCGTCGGTGTAGCACCTCTCCCCGCAGGCCCAGATAGAATTGCTCGTTACGTACTTCCATCCTGGACACGGTTGCATTCGCGCTCCCGCTTCCTCCGTCCGTCGACGCGTTCTCGGCCAGGGGCGCTGCTTGAACAATGCCCAGCGAAGGATTTTGTTGCGATTACGGACAGCGAGCATCGCAGCTCAGTTCCGGTTCCTGAATCGGGCTACTCACGACTCACGGGCCGGCATTGTTCCGCGGCCGCGGCATCGCTCCGCAAACAATTACGCATTCGACAGGAATGCGGGAGAACGACGACTGCTCGGCCACTGTTCTCGTTGCGGCCGGATTACCAGCACGCAGATCTCGTGCGTTTCGGTATCGTTGCGCCCAGAAACGCCCGGCCGACCGCACCGGCGATCCTAATTTCGCCGAGTAATTCGCACCTACGGGCGCGGCCCAGCTGCGCCGCCAGACGTCAGACGCGATTTTCATCGCGTCCGTAATTTATAGTTGGATCTAATTGCGGTAAACGATGAAACACCGGCGCGCTGACGCGCGATGAATATTGGAAGCCGATCGGACGTGGCGAAGAAGGCGAAGCTTCTGGGGGTATCGAAATCTGTAGGCTGAGCTGTGGCTTGAAATTATTAGTGCGCTGCGTGTCGATTCTCTGTGTGGGAAGCCACGCTGTAACTTTGAAAATATTGTCGAGGTTACCGTTTTTCGTCTCCACGTTTAGCGATTTTGGGTCGAGGTGGTTGATGGTAGGGTGGTTTTATATTACGTTGTCCCATAAGCAAGGAGGTTTTTCTGAGAGCTGACAAGGAAACGTTAGGGTAGGGCATATCAAATAAATATTTGTATTGTTCCCAAACTTATGTATATATATACCTACTTTGGGTGGTCCTCAGCTATAGGGGTCAACAATTTTTTTTTTTTTACTTTTTTTGTCTTATCCCCCTAAATAGTGACACTTCCCATACAGCACACTCCATTGCAGGAACGTTCCATGAAGGTTGCAGGAAGGTTGCTGTGCAATGTTCCACAGGGGCGGACATAGGAAGGTGCCTGCAACGTTCCAGCAATGTTGCGGTGGAACATTGCACGGGAACCTTCCTGCAACCTTCATGGAACGTTCCGGACATTTTCTAGCAACCTTCATGGAACGTTCCGGACGTTTTCTAGCAACCTTCATGGAACGTTCCGGACATTTTCTAGCAACCTTCATGGAACGTTCCGGACGTTTTCTAGCTATAGATAATTTATACGTAATTGAATGATGTAACCACACACACTGTTAGTAAACATGAATACACATGTACTTTCGAGAGAAGATCAAACTCTATCATTTCTAATATGATTAAAAAGAAACAGATAAATGAACAGACAGGGAAGCTTCTAAAGACTAACAATGCTATTATACCCAGAGCGTACGCGCTTCCAAAAACGCATAAGGAAAACTCTATCATTTGGTAAAAAAATTATTTTACAGTTCACGAGTTATAACACAAAATCGGAAAATAACCGGATTTTCAGGGGTCAATTACACCCCCTTGGAGTGAATTTGGGTAGCAAAAAAAATTGCGTTATAATCGGGAGGACATTCCGTACATATTCGCGAAGTTTCAGAATTTTTTTAATTTCCGGCTTCGGGATTTTCCCTTGTGAGGGGTATTTTGGCCATTCATGTGATCAGGTGGGGACGTAGCTGTTCCTGACTGGAAGGATCGTTATTCTGTGGCCTCCTAGCGCATTATAATTTTTACAATATGTAAAAGTAAATTTACATGCAATAGCAGCGTATAAAGGGCGAGGTTCAGCGACCTAAAAGAGGGCTGCTATTATACCTGACCCCAAAAGCGTTTTAATATAAAAAATATACAGGATGAACGTGGATGTGTGGTACAGCCAGGTATAGAGCGATTCCTTGTATAAAAATAAATTGCATGTATAGAGCACTATTTTGTGATACGAGCCTTCATTTTGGAGAAAATGGATTTTGGAAATTTTGAGAACTTGATGTATCTCGCTGCAAAGTTTTACTCCCTACTCGTACTAGTATACATTAATAAATTAACTATTAAAATCGATGAAAATGGTCAAACGCTGTAGTATACGTACAGTAAAATTGGTTAAGTCGAGGGGCCATTTCCAAAATTGATTTCCTCGAAAATGGAGGTTCATATAAAAAATATTATTCCTCAATTTCCATTTGTTTTTGCACAAGTAATCACCCTTTCAGAACTTACAGGGTGGATAGTATATTTACCAAACTGACAAGGAGGGATTTTTGGGTGCCTTCCTCAAATTACTCTACTTAGTTTTTGGATATGATTTAAAGAACCGAAAACTAAAAATTACGTGTTTTTTATTTTGGCCCTCTTTCATATTTAGGGGCTAAAGCCACCCCCCAAAGTTCATAAGAAGAGCCTAGTATTAATTCAACCCCTAAATATGCAAAGCAGCCAAAATAAAAAAAAACACTTATTTGTTATTTTTCGGTTTTCTAAAACATATCCGAAACCCAAAGCAATCGGAGGCGGACACTTAAAAACCTCTCCTTGTGAGTAAAACATATGTTATAAACACGGGTCCAGATATCAACCCTCTCGATTACAACGGAGCTACAAAAACCTAATGCAAAATCATTGACACTAGTTTCGGGGTTACTGAAAATAGCTTCCATAACGCGGCTTGCTAGCGTCCCTTCCGCGATAAATTCAGATTTGAATCATGAATTATTCCGTGCAATCGTAAGCGCCACGTTGAGAAACGATCGGTCACTTTACATGTTACGTGGCATGTGTTTGCGGCGACACATGTTACTTACCGGTCACAGCCACGGTCTAACTGCTCGGACCAGTAATCGTGCGTATAATTACGCGTTTGTGAGGAATGCGAATAACCTGTAACTAGCCCGCACATAGTCGCATGTGCCCTCGCAACTGCCAGTACAGCGTGTCTAAGAAATCTGTGGATTGTCACCTGCTTGTTCATTTGCCACGCGA
The DNA here is from genome assembly GCA_946251845.1 of Andrena fulva. Lineage (NCBI taxonomy): Eukaryota > Metazoa > Arthropoda > Insecta > Hymenoptera > Andrenidae > Andrena > Andrena fulva. Next base: position 48,097,105 of record OX276329.1, on the reverse strand, counting down.
GAGCAAATTGACTCTTCAACATTCGTGGCAGCTAGCTCGCGTAACGCTTCATGGAATTCTCGAGCAGAAAAAGTGGAGCAGATGGATTACTATTATACAGAAGTATTTATAACAAATTTCTGCTTGTGTATAACAAATAATGAAATTTGAAGGAAATATGACCAATCTGCGAAATAATTCCCAGCAAGCTGAATTTTGATATGGGCCTTTATTTCGTCGTTTTAAACAATATGTCAAAAGTCCTAATTAAAAGAAGTAACTTTTTCCTGAAAACTTTTTTTCGGTCTCCTACTGTTCGCGAGTAATAATACAAAATCGAAAATTTTTCGGGGGTCAATTGCACCCTCTTGGAGTGAATTTGGGCAGCAAACAAAATTCTGTTGTACTCAGGAGGACATACCCTACATTTTCAGAGAGTTTCATAATTTTTGGAATTTCCGGGTTCGGGACCTTCCCTTGTCAAAAGTATGAGGGATGAAACTTGGTAACCCGTCATACGTGAAAATGGTTACTCCTACGGAAAAAACTTATAGAATCTTTTTTGTAGAGAATTTCCTAAGCTACAAATCTCATAATAACTGTTTTTGTCGTAAAACTGATAGCTAACGAGATATTCGCGAAAAACTGCTTTTTTTTTACCTTCAACCCCCTGTAAATTTTTTAGCGGATGTCGTATCGATGGGGACTTTTGACATATCGTTTAAAACGACGAAATAAAAGCCCATATCAAAATGTAGCTTGCTGGGAATTATTCCGTAGGCAGATCCTAATTTCACTGGACAATGAATGCACAATGAAAGGGGCGCTGAAGGTTTGTTGAAAAAAGATAGATTCGTCTGAATCGTCACCTCTTGAAATTTAAATTCCAATTGGCACTGATGAATGGTAGGTATCATAAATATCATGAAGGTCATAAATTTTAAATTATATGTGTCTGGTGTATCCATTTAACCTTATTAGTCATGAATATATCTGTCAAACGCGAAATTAGTGCCACCAGGGATATCGTCTGCTTCACGACTCTCAAATCATTTGGCAATATACTGCCACAAGCCTGTATTAGAGTGTTAACGATGAGCTGCCATACAAAGTAGTCCTAAGAAGGCGAAGAACTACCCAGAGTGATTAATTAATAATTTTATTACAACTAGGGTTTATACAAAAACGGACTTTTGAAAAAATCGGTTTTCGAATTCCACTATTCGCAAAAAACTGGATAAACCGGTTTTCGAATTTTCACAAAAAGAATATAATTAAAATAGTAAATACATATTCGTACTTATTTTAAAAATTTTCAGTTTTTTTAATATTTATGGAGATACAAATATATAACAAAATAAAATATACTTTATCTCTACAAAACCAAATAAAGAAAAAAGAATCCGTACAAATCGGTAAAATTTTCGAGTTCATTTAATATTTACGGATCTAAAAATATATAACACAATAAAATACAAAACCAAATGAAAAAAAAACTAAAATAACTAAAATCCCTAGAAAATATAAATTACAAATCTCTATTTCATTTAGTATTTTTTTCCGAAAATACGAACTCATGAAGATTAGTTTTACAGTAAACTGTTGCCTACTACAATGTGCTTGTGTCCGAGGCGGTTTCAAGTAAAAATGTTAACGCTTTGAATTAAATAATTAATTAATTTTTACATATTAATTCTAGCATATAAAACCGGTTTTTTAAATTGAAAACCCGATTCTCAAATTTTACGAATTTATAAAAAAATCGATTTTTAAACCCGATTTTCAAAAACCAACAAACCCTAATTACAACCAATGTAAGGAAACTTCTGCAGTTTATTTTTCACCCCTTCACTCATATCCAAACACATAATTCACGATTTAAACAAACCACGCATGCAACAATGGCCTGCCAACAATATTAGCTTCCTTATATCTAGGCCATGAACCATGTCTTTACCATACAATGAGCTCCTCGCAATAACCGGCAGCAATAATGCCAGCCAGTGCCACGAATACCAATCGAGATAAAGCCGTGATCGGGTCGGGAATTTTCTTCCACCGTCGATTACATGTACACCGCAGACACCTAGCCAGCAGGTATTTTAATTTAGTCCACGCCACGGTCATTCGACGAATCAATTAACGGCAATAAACTCGTCTCTCCTTCGGTGTCCTCCATTCTCACCCCCGTGGAAAAAAGGGGGCGGCTATTATCACGCGACTAACTGCACTTCAGAACTCGTTCGATTGACCTTTTGTCCTGCGAACAAGCTGATTACCCGCCGATTTTTTATCGAAACGATTCGCGTTACGAGTGCGAGAGGAAGCTTACGTCAGTCCACTACTGAGCATAAGTATGTTTCAGCAGCGAGTATTGAATTTAAGGGAGGTAAAATGAAGTTAAACGAATGTTTAATTATGTAAAAGGTATGAAGAATTTTCAATATTATATTTTCTATTTGCAGTAGGTAGGACTACTTTTACTTGCAGCTACGACGGAATATTATAGTTGCTCTTGAGTTTCGAATTTGCTTAGATGAATAGGAATTTAGGTGACATTATTATTGTTTTCGATGGGTTTGACAGTTTCTGAAACATTTATCTGATTAAATGCACATTTTTGACACTGTGTTGATGGGACACTTTTCACTTAATTTTATTTCCCTTGGAGATCAGCTTTTTTCAAGGACACCTTGTGTATTATTCTCCCTTATTTTCTACAACCCTCCGACATTTTTTTACTGGGCTTCAAAGCCAAATCGATCGCTTTCTTTCCTCGATGTATGGGATTTTGTTCAAACTAGAATATGTTGTAGTCCTCGTGCAATTAGGGGGGGGGTTTAAGTCATCATTTTGCCGATTTCGAATTTGTTTAGAAAATACAGGACCTCGAATTTAGTGAATTTGGCAAATTTTCGTAAAAATGTGTTGAACTTATGAATTTTTATCTGGAAAACTATTTGTGGGATTTAGTTGATTCCTTGTTTATTTTAATCTAGAAGGGTCGGCTTCCCTGAATAATTTATTTTCCGGTTGAAAAATCATTTAAACAATACTGAAAATTATAAGCAAAGATTTATTTTGCAAATTTCGGCTGAATGTCGCGATTTTTAAAAATCCGAAAAAATACCACCCTATTCACTGAAGTGTTTTCTGTAAAATAAATCTATCTCTTGTTGGAAATTTGAATATTCAGCGTCGAAATAGGCTGTTAAAGACAGCGCTGCTTTCTATTCCCCTTTTATAAAATTCGCTGATTTCGTTTGAAAAAAATTTCCATCACAATATCCATTTCCTCTCTTGATCTGTTTTCTTATCAAATTAGACTTGGGTAATAAATGATAAAAATAAAGTAGTATGATACTATAGAAATAGTAATAATAATTTTTAACATCATGTATATATATTTTACAAAAACTTCAATGTTAACAATTGTAATACGAAAATAGAATATTAAATTGGTTAGCTTAGTGAAGCAGATCTGGCAACGTCGCATTCATTCGGAGCGTATTATATAGCCAAAACGTCAGAATGGTTTCGTTGCAAAGGTAAATTTATTAAAAAAATAATATTGGAAAATAAAGAAAAATGTCGGGTTGGAATCGCTGCAAAAAGAATGGAGGAATATGTTCTAGAAACCGAATTGTAGATGTAAAGTATATTGGAGAGCAATTATGGTGTTCAAACTGTCAAAAATATATTATCTTCGAATTATATTGAAAAGGAAAAAAAAAGGGGATGCATTCTGAGTTATTAGTGAAATGCCAGCAGTGTTTAAAAAATACGCATATTTAAATGTCTGAACATATTGATTGTGCGACGTTGCCACGTTGACTACTCCACGTAGTTTCTGAAAATTTTGGACGTAAAACTATTTTTTTATTGACACTTACAAATAAACTATGTGGTCAGTTTTGCAGAAATTAATAAATTCATTTCCTGACATTTCGATGTAAATACTTTTGTGCCAATTTTGCTACACTTCTTGAATATAGTTTTCCTGTTTCAGAAAAAAAAAAACTGAAACTATAACCCTCTTTTTTTCGACTCTGCCATATACCACTCTGTTAAAACGCATCAACTTTAATTAACAATTTCTCGATAACTGTACGGTAAATCGATTTTAAACTTTGTACAAGGGTTTCTTGTATTCTAAATTAATTTTGCACGAGTAAATTATTCAGGAACTACCTCAAATGAGCTTTGGCACTGATCTACACTCATAATCATCCCCTACACCTAGCAAACGTTTACCGCTACAGTTGCGTTCTTTTCTTCGTCGAACTCTTGTAACATAACATGCTGAATATGCTCCTCTGTCACGTCCACTTGAAACGCTTATACCTAAGCTAATATTTATACCAAATGGATAAACAACGTTTGCGTCGAGTTACATTGTTATAAACTCATTTCTCAGAGGAACTACACTTCTTAATAGTGAATTATAAATGGCCATTATGCTACGTGACATTTATCAACGATAAATTAATGTACAAATGGAGGCCCTTCATGTAAGGATGAAATTATCAATTTCCTTTTTTCTGCTTCACAGTCAGAATTATTTTATTTCCTTTATTTTAGAATTTCAATGAAACTTCGACTGACAAGAACTCGCCGGACAGGCTTGTTATTTCACTTTCATAAAACTCCTTTTGCTTCCTGCGTGTTTTCACTGTAACGGATTGACCCGTTTCAAGGTGAGCGCGCTGTATGAAAATTTCACGATAAGCGAATTATGAAACTCGGTGGAGTGAATTATTTGAACGTGTTGCTATCCAATGGCTCAGTATATCGCAATCAATTTCAGGTTTACGTAGTGTAACTAACAAGTAACTGTTGTCACAGGCTTGTCACGTGAACGAGTTAATTATAAAATTGCTTAATTAATTTGCAGGTAAATAAGCAAGTGACAGCAAGGAACAAGTTGTTACATAAAGCATCCACTTTATAGTCTAATGTCAACTTGTTTCTTCAGGCGCTTTTCTTTGTAGAAACGTAGGGTGACTGTACCTAATATCGCCAGGCAAAAGTTAAATCGCTGTCGATTGAATAATAATTGATATTTTTCCATGCAGTTCGTTTCAAAGTATAGAGAAATTATTCATCTTTCATGTAGCATATGTTAAAATCGTTGAAACCTACAAATTGTTAATTAGGACTCAAAAAACGTAAGACATGCAAAAATCGGGTCCTGAAAAAAGTGTACCTAATATCGCCTACTCAAGAAATATTGATTAATTCATGTATATATGAGTTTTTAAAGTCATTTTCACATGTGCTTTTATTATTTCTTGCTCTATAAATGTCTTTTTATCCATCTTTGATTTCATTTTTATTAGAATAATATAGAAATTTGAAGATATAGATTTTTAAAATATTTTATTTTTTACGTTCCGATGTACATATTGGACAAATAAATTTTATTTCGGTTGCTCCGCACATTTCGTGACCTCACCTGTAACCAGCATTACATCGAAACCATTGTCCTCCGGGAGGCGGTATTGAGAACACGCATACTGCTAAAAGAAAAACGCTATTTTCATTACGAAAAATATTTGAATTGATTTAATTTCTTAAGTACATCATTAATTAGGCATTTCTAGTAGATATTCTTGCATTCACAGATTTATTAGACTTACCTTCTCCGAATGTGACGTAAAATTGTGATAGTCCAATAAATTTTTACACTATTAAGATTCTCTAAAATCCTTCCCTTTCTGTAATTGTTGATCACGTGATGCTGCAATTATAGTATGTCTTCCTACATATGGTTAGGTACTAATTCAGTGCATAACCGATAAATTTTAGAGCTTACTTTAAGAGATATAGCAAGTGGCGATATTAGGAACACTGGCGATATTAGGTACAGTCACCCTACACACAAAGTGGAATAAAATTGCTGAATAATGAAGTGCCTTACACGCAGCTCTAGAAAATTGTAGTAAGAGCAGTTTTTTATTCTTCTTCTGCGAAGAGTTTCATTTAACTTTAATTGTAAAAAAAGAAAATAAATAAAAAGAGTAAAAAATAAAAACAGTAAAAATACAAGACTTCTGTGCTTTAAGATGACTATATGTTCTTATGAAATGGAACCATTCTAGGAGGTGAGAGCGAAGAAGCACGAAGAAAAATCGAGGCGCATAACGAAGGAAGAATTTTGGGCTTCAACTAAATAAAAAATTATTTCAATAACGGATCAAATAAAAGTTACTTTAACTTTAGATTATTTGACGAATAAAGTTAATTTTTAACAGGGACTTAGGGGAGAGTTGCCAATATCGTACCGGTCACCTAAATCGTACCGCATCAATTTCTCAAAAATTAATGAATACAAACGACGTCTGATGATAAAAATATCAAGTAAATGCGAAATAAGAAATAGAAACAAAACCTTTCGAGCTTACACCCTATTTTGTGCGTGCTACAAGCATTTAAAAAAATCAGGTATGATTGATGTAACTTTTTACCAGTTTATTTTAGCTGATAATAATCAAACAATGCAATTTTCTCCTGTATTTATGTATTTCTCTAAAAGCGGGTTTAATGTAGAATATTTTCCATTCATTTTAAGTACATATTACATTCATTATAAAGTTTAAATTTATATTTATAAATAAATTGATCATGTTTCCTAAATCGTACCACTACAATCGTACCAGTAGGATTTGACAACTCGTGTGTTATATAGGTTATGTACATATATCATATACATAGTTTATTGCGGCCTGTGTGTGATTCATATACATATGTATATGTAACTATATAATAATCATTACTGCATATTGAATAGTTTCTTCTCTATTTGTTATTGACACTATTTTTAGTGTAGGTACGATTTAGGAGACCGGTTGCCTAAATCGTACCTTTTACAGTATGTGACAAAAAGATTAATAACAAATTACTTTGTTCTGAACAAAAGGTTAAGCGTATAATAGTAGGTGCCTAAAAGACCAAGCTCCAATATCCAATAGTCATTTCCGTTCAAATTAGTACCAAATATGAAATATAACTTAGAATGTCTTAAGTGGTACGATATAGGCAACCCTCCCCTAATACCGCTATAATGCTCATACCGGTATTTCGCCAATACAGCTACACCGAAACCGATATTCATACCGAAACAGATAAATACCGAAACCGATATCATACCGAAAAAGATAAATACCGAAAACAATCGGTTTTCGGAATTACCGGTAACCGAAATAAATACCGGTATTTTTTCGGTATTCTTCTCGGTGACCACCGAAACCTACCATGTTACTGAAAAGAATACCGAAAAAATACCGGTATTTATTTCGGTTACCGGTAACCTTTTGTTTTCGGTATTTATCTATTTCGGTATAATATCGGTTTCGGTATAGCTGCATTGGCGAAATACCGGTATGAGCGTTATACCGGTATTAAGTCTCAGACGAAGATACAACCGAAAAATACCGGTATAATACCGGTATTTTACGTACCGGTGGGAGTCCCTGAATTTTTTAAACCTCAGCGTTGAATAAATTTTTCAACTTCAACATTGACTTTAACTTCAACTTTATTCGACGCCGAACAAATGAATAATTTTTTTAACCTTTACTCGTCATTCCAAATTTCTATTTAAATAAAACTTTTGCCCATCCCTGAATGAAGAGTCGCCCTAAATGCACATTCCTATCGAGGACCTGGAAAAGTCTCAACTTGGACCTTGATTTTCTCGAGAAACTTTTGAATAGCACGCTCCAAAAATCGGCGACTCTCACTGCGATCGCTGTAATTTCTTAATCCTCCCGTCAAAAGAGCGTCCCACCATTCACCGGAAAGTTTCATGACTCGAGAGGCGCTGATAAAAATTCTCGTTTGTTTCAGGTAAGTTCTAATAGCCCTCGCTGTCCGTTCGCCCATCCAATCTTCGAAAAGCGCGGTGAGTAAAGATACGATCATCTCTCAAAGTAAGATATTGCCAGCGAAGTTCGCGAACTTGCTCGTCGGGCTCGGTGCTCCCGACGCTTACGAGAAGCTCGCGTGTAGGTTATCGAGTTTCATTCTAATCGTCAGCTAGCCGGTCCGCGGCGCGCACGAGAGAGCGATTTCAGGGCGGCCGTTTTTCAAGGGAACAACCGTGAACGTGAAATTGAAGCCGATCGCAATAGGAGGCCTCATATTTTCTGGTTCGTTCGGTTCACGTGCCTGGCGGAATTGCGTCGTGGCTCCCGCTTCCTTAACGACCCCAGGCCGCTATCGGTCACCGATCAGCCTCGCAAGGTCTAATTAATATTCATGACTTACTCGCGAAGGACTCTCGCGGTTAATGTACATTTAATTGGAGGCAGGCTGCAGGATCAGTCAAGGCTTTCCGCGAAGGACGTCGAATATCCGTCGACCCGGTTCGCGAGTTATCCTCGCGCCCTGAATTATGCATATCGCGTGCATTTTCTCCCGAAACGCCTTATTGTTCCTCGAAAACATCGGCCGGATTCTGCTCCGCGCAATTAGCATTACATCGCGATGGAAACGCTATTAAAAACGTCGATCCCAACGGGTTGTTTACAACGTACGGTTTGGCAAATAATTTGCATGCGCGGCATGGGTCGTTTGTGGGTTTTCCAGCGTTTTATTACGTCTCATATACCTACCTGGAAGTAAACATTAATTTCCAATCGTATTTTCTGTAATATCCAAACGAATATGAAGCGAGATGTTCAGTTAAAGTCATTCACCCTTTGTACTGGAACTATGGAACGTACGGCGAAATTAGTGGAAAACTGGCTTAGAAAATGGAAATTTTCTGTAATGAAATGGCCAGCGCAAAGTGCGGATATGAATCTGATTGAAAATTTTTGGTTGATTATTAAAATAAGGCTAGCGAAATACGATAATCCAGTATTGGGTATTTGCGAGTTGGGGAGAAGAATACGAAAGGAATGGTACAGTGTTGAACGAGAAGTTGTATATAATTAATTTATTAAAGGCACTAGGAAAAAACAGAGGAAAATGGACGAAATATTAAATTAAAATCTTGATTTGAAAAATATTATTCGAGTGCAAAACTGTGAAGATTGCATCAAGTTCGTATTTTTTTACGTGTTATATTTTGTATACTTGGTTCAGTTTTTAATTATAATTACCTAATCTTTATCAATTAATTGAGTAGTATTGTTGTTTCTTTATAAGACCAGCGTTGTGTGTTTACACTTTTGCTCGTCAAAGGGAGAATTTTTCCTCATTTCTGTGGTCCCATTTTGAAGTTCCTTAGACCATTTTAAAATCGTTTTATTCTATTCTGTCATCTTAAAAGTGGCTTCTTTCATTGTGCCAATAGATATGGAAATTTCTCTGGTAATATTTTCCCGAATTTGTGGAACTGTGAGGAGTCCATCCCTTTCAGATTTTACACTGATTCTTAAGTCTTCTATAATCCTTACCACTTTGGTACGCAACTTGAAATTTTGACGATTTTATTTTCATGATTTTACTTTGTAATAAATAAATGTTTAGTAATTATAATAATATTAGGAATAGAATCAATCTTCTTCTGTTTACTGAAACAATTTTCTGGATAAAAATAATTGCTTCGAAACAATTTAATGAGAGGATATTACTTTTATTGAAGTGGTCCAACTAACCCATGATAAATGGATAGTAAGGGAGAGATGGACATTTATAAAAATATTGTGTTATGACCATTGCATATCCTAGAAAAGATAGTTCACTACACAGTAGGGTGGCACTTATTTACAACCTGAGATTTCTTTTGCTCTCACCCCCTAATATGGTTCCATTCCATAAAAAAATAGTCCCTGAAAAAGTTGATTGCAATTGGACAAGGGTGGCGACCAGGTCTTAAAGTTTAGGATTCATCAATGGTTTGAATTTGAAGAATTTCTCAAAAATGGTAAGCCCTATCGAAATTTTGTTCAAATAATATTGAAAGAGCATTTAATTTTCTACAATTACTGTATATATAAATTTTTCGTGCTTCCAACCATTTTTTAGATAATAGCGTTTGAATTGCGCACTTCGCGCGCGCCGTACAGGTGGAACGCGCGAAGTGCCGATCTCTCTATATTCAAACGCTATTATCTAAAAAGTGGTTGGATGCACGAAAAAATTGTATATACAGTAATTATAGAAAATTATGTGCTCTATTAATATTATTGGAACAAAATTTCGATAAGTCTTACCATTTTTGAGAAATTCTTTAAATACAAACTATTGATGAATTCTAAACTTTAAGGCCCGGTCAGCAACCTTTCCTGTAATCCGATTGCAATAAACTTTCTCAGAGACTATTTTTTATCAAATGAAGAAATAAAAAAAAATTAATAAAGGCCACCGTACTACACAGCCTGGCAAGTAGATTTAATATTCAGTAGGTAAATTTAAAATATTTAAGTTTGATACGTTTTTTAAAACGTGGTCCATCTCTACTGGAATTACCCTATCTTCCATTGCACCTTGTAGAAAACACTGTAAGTGCCAAAATTCAAATTCTATACTATAGTATTACCATTGGCACGTAGAACATTTTCCGACAAAATTTATTTTTTAATCTCGGCGCTTACAGTGTTACCTACAAGGACTCCGCAATTGTTCTGCGTGCGGGAAGAAGTTATTACACCGCAACTGGAAGTCATCAAGGAAGCGTGACTTAACTTATGCAACGATTAACCCGAATAAAAGACAGCATTCTCTGAGTTACCGCTTTTAATGGATCCGCCTGTGCAGCTCGCCGCGCTTCCCCTATCCTTTTAATTTGCGGGGGCGTTTACGAGGCGCGACCACTCTTCGAGGAGTATAGCCGAGCGGCTACGCGAAGTCTCTTACCGGCCGTCATTCGATACGCTCGATTTCAAACATTCCAGGATGGAACGAAGGCGCTGCATAGACGTGCCGTGCCATTATATGCAACGATTATTACCCAAACGACCGTGCACTTTCACCGCGCCATTACAGTGTAATGTTAAATAGGAAATGATGATGTCCAAGTGAAATGCACACTAATTTTAGGCGTGCATGGGAGTATTAATTTGCGGTTGGATGCTGCACGTCATCCGATGGTTTCCACGATGCACTGTGTCGTATAGTTTCCCGCGCAGATGAATAGAAAGGGGCGATCTTTTGCGGAGAATTGCATGCCTTCGGGATGAAAGTTACGCGATACGTGCGGAGTCTGTTCAAATGGAGCATGGTCGTTGGTTTCACTGGAACTGAGGAATCTTTTTGCGATTTTGCTTCTTCGCTGGCAGATGAGTTATCTTTAGTCGGTGAATACTTGATGGTCCATGAGGATGTTTAAGGTTTTGATGCTCTGCGCACGCGAGATTGCAATCAACACTGGCTATATTTAAGAGGATAATAATTTTTAATAAAATACGAAAGTGACATCTGTGCAGTGACTATTGTTTATTGCTGAATGTGTTATTTCTACGCTGTGGTATGACTTAGGGGAGAGTTGCCAATATCGTATCACTTAAGGGATGTTTGTGAATTTTTTTGGAAAAAGCGGAAGCATATATTTTTATAGAAGTTCTTGCACTTAAAAGAGCAACATTTGAAGAATGTTTGGTAATTTTTTCGTAGAAAAATAAACGGATTATCTAAAATCAAAAAACGAAAAGGATTTCGTTGGTATATTAATGTATCATTTAGTTGACGAAGGAAATTTCCGAAATATTAATTTAGAACAAAACGGCGGCTATTTAAAGTTGAAATTCTGATTTTTTCGTGCAAAAATCACGCGAAACAAATCAGTATTTCAAATTTAAATATCCGCCTTTTTGTTTTAAATTAATATTTCGGAAATTCCGTCTGTTATTCAGAGGATACATTAATATACTAACGAAGTCTTTTTGGTTTTTTGATTTTAGATAATCTGGTTCCAAATGGCAGTGGTCACAGCAAAACCGAATTTTTGAAATGGCTTCTTGGATATCGGTTCTTACTTTATTATAAACGTAATACCTATGTACATGGAATGAATGTAAAATATTTTACAATAAACCCGCTTTCAGAAAAATACAAAAGTACAGGATAAAACTGCATTGTTGGATTATTATCAGTTAAAACAAACTGGTAAAAAGTTACATCAACCATACCTTATTCTTTTTAATGTTTTGTTCGAACGGTTTTCTATTTCTCAGTTGGCATTTGGCATTTACTTGACATTTTTACCATTACATGTCGTTTATATTCATTAATTATTGAGAAATTGCTGAGGTACGATTTAGGTGACCAGTACGATATTGGCAACTCTCCCTATCTTCTGCAGGAAATATAAAATCTACTCTCCATGTTGATAGTAATAAGTTTCTGTAATAAGACTGTAGTTGTAAATGATAGCCTCTAGTCTCGTGGGTTCATTTAATTTACGTCGTGTGTTTGAAGGAAGAGAAAGTATCCACTTCATCCGTGTGCATCATATCCTCCTAGTATTCTTGAAAATCAACCTGCAGCCAGTAATTGCTAGAATGGTCTGTGGTCAGAACACAACACGCGAGAGAACAGCTGTCCAAGAATCGTATATTATTTCAAACTAACATCTGAAATTTGAGACTTTCTAATACTTCATATCTTCAAAAAATAATCTTACAGAAAAGTAACACCCAGTGGCGGATTTAAGAAAAAAGGCCCAAGTGGCAAACGTTCTGTGGGGCCCATTTTTTTCGGGAAATGAAGAGGTAGTTTACTAAAAGCGGGCTAAGGGTAGTAGTACTGAAGAAAATATAGTTTGGATAAAATCAAAATTTTTTTAAGAATGGGGCCCTAGGGGGCGTTCTGGGGAGGCCCATTTTTCCAGGAAAATGAAGAGGTAGTTTACTGAAAACGGTCTCAGTGTATTAGTACAGAAGAAATATAGTTTGGATAAAATCATAATGTTTTTAAGGATGGGGCCCTAGAGGGCCTTCTGGAGGGGCCCATTTTCTAGGAAAATGAAGAGGTAGTTTACTGAAAATGGTCCCACTGTATTAGTATAGAAAAAATATAGTTTGGATAAAATCGTAATTTTTTTTAAGGATGGGGCCCTAGGTGGTCTTCTGGAGGGGCCCATTTTTTCAGGAAAATGAAGAGGTAGTTTACTGAAAACGGTCTCAGTGTATTAGTACAGAAAAAATATAGTTTGAAAACATCGTAATTTATTTAAGGATGGGGCCCTAGGGGGCCTTCTGGAGGGGCCCATTTTCCAGGAAAATGAAGAGGTAGTTTACTGAAAACGGTCTCAGTGTATTAGTACAGAAGAAATATAGTTTGGATAAAATCATAATGTTTTTAAGGATGGGGCCCTAGAGGGCCTTCTGGAGGGGCCCATTTTCTAGGAAAATGAAGAGGTAGTTTACTGAAAATGGTCCCACTGTATTAGTATAGAAAAAATATAGTTTGGATAAAATCGTAATTTTGTTTAAGGATGGGGCCCTAGGTGGTCTTCTGGAGGGGCCCATTTTTTCAGGAAAATGAAGAGGTAGTTTACTGAAAACGGTCTCAGTGTATTAGTACAGAAAAAATATAGTTTGAAAACATCGTAATTTATTTAAGGATGGGGCCCTAGGGGGCCTTCTGGAGGGGCCCATTTTCTAGGAAAATGAAGAGGTATTTTACTGAAAACGGTCACACTGTATTAGTACAGAAAAAATATAGTTTGGATAAAATCGTAATTTTTTTAAGGATGGGGCCCTTCTGGAGGTGCCCAGGCGGCAACTACTCATCGGCCGTCCTATTAAATCCGCCACTGGTAACACCCTTCTATTATTTACCCCTTCAAGCTAAAACCTATATTCCTCACATATTTTTCTTTCCCTTCTACAGAATCCAATATTATAATGCTTAGCACGCCAGCTGTCAGATCATATTCCTCAAAATGGGGCAACTTTGACCCCAAAACTAGATTTTAAAACAGTATCACCTAGCACCTACCGTATAACAGGTATTATTCTCAAGCAAAGTGCCTAGGATAGCTTGAATTGCCTGCTTCGAAATGCAGCTTGCCTGAGAATAACATCTAGGTACTTAATAAATACGTAAAGTATAAATAATAATTTACAAAAATATTTATTATTAAATTTAGACTGTTCTTATTATTAGTGTACACTATATACGTTACGTTTTTATTAGGTAAAATTAATAAAGTGGTAGTAACAGGGACACTGGCAGTAATTGGGACATCTAGCCTAGATGCTAGAAGAATTTGTTTTAAAATCTACTTTTGTGGTCAAAGTTCCCCCATTTCCTAAAACCTGTGGAAACGATCAAACCTAGCCCTGCTACCCTTCAATTTACTATTTACTCCTTCTGTCTCCTTGAAACGATCATGTCACAGAACTCCCCCGATAAGTGTCCCGTGAAGACTTCACAAGAAGCGAGTCAATGGGAAAGCGCTAAACGCTGGAGCGGTTGGAAAAACGAGAAGGGAGTGGCAGGCTGTTACGACACGGGAAATGAGGCCCGTTAGGGCGTTCGGACATCTTGGGAAGCGATGGGCTGTCGAAAAAATTTGCGACTAGCTCCGTTGCCGGGAACATTTTGGTCGGCGAGCGCCGCGGGGCTAGAATCAGTTCCCGCTTTATTGTCGACAACACTTGCTGCACGCGCACTTAGCGGTCCAGTTCGCCGTATTCTTTTAATTTGTACGTCATGCATCAATGTCAGCCTCTCGGCCATTCGCTCCAGCTGCTGCTTCTGCGCCGGTGGACACTTCTTCAGGCTCTTGCCAGTCTGGCTGGGCCAGCCAGTTTGTCTGCATGCCATCTTAATAACGGGATCCACCGGGGCTGAGGACGCGTTTCTCGATCCATCAATGGCTGTCGCATTCGCCTTCAAGGCGACGATCCTCGGGGTCCTTGAAACCATTGCAATTATCTTGTCGAGTTTTTGAAATTGCAGCTACAGTGTGGGGCTTTTTAGCGGGTCTTCAGTTCTTCTTTGTTTGGGTCAGGGTTTGTTGGTTTTGAAAAGCCGATTTTTTTTATACCTACATTTGTAAAACTCGAAAACCGTTTTTTAAATTTAAAAGACCGGTTTTACATGCTAGAATTGGTATGTAATTATTTAATTAAAAATGTTAAGATGTGGGCTTGAAATTACCGGGGGCGCAAGCATAGTCTAGTAAAATTTTACTGTAAATGAGTTCATATTTCCTTTTGAGTGGTAGTGTATCCATAGCTCGAAACAAAAGTTTAAAGTTCATCTTTAAATTAGAATTCATAGACTGCAGTATGTGGTATCGATGAAGCGGTCAGCAATGAGATTGCGTTGTGAACAAGATATCAGGTATTTCTTGAGCAAAGTTTACTTCTGGGTGCAGGGAAGCTAAACGTAAATTTAAAGATGGGTAAGGATCGATGGCTTTAATGGGTTGCCCCAGGCTGAATATTAGCTTGGAAGCCGAAAATTAATATAATCAATCGAACATGATAAATACTCTCCCATTTAAATGTTATTAAAATTAGTGTCGCTCGCGGTTGTTATATATGTATATATAAATTTGTATAATAGAAAGCCTTGAGATCTTGTTGGAAGTTGAATTTTATAGTATCGACATCACTATAATTGTAAATTAGAATATTAATATTCCCTAAGCCAGGCGATCAGTTTTGGTATCATATTTGAATCTATTATATTTTGGCAAGTAATTCATTTGTGCTGTATATTTTACAAGGTACCGTCGCAGAGTTGTTGAAAAAATTTTGTCGGCAGCAAAGAATGTTCTGGAATAATATTAAAAAATTCCGATCAATTTTATTTTATTGACAACTTTTTAATATAATACGTCAGAATGTTCCAATCTTGTCGTCGTGCAGCTACAATATTTCAAAACTATTTACAATACACAACTTACGTTATTATTAGTACTTCGGTGAATTTCAAAACGGCAATTATAAATCTTCATTTAGTATTAGTTGAATTATTGGTAAAAAAATATTCCTTTTCATCGTGACAATATGATTTCCACGAATCAATAAGAGCCTCAATCGATTATTGAATCCTCAACAGGCACCTGACATTTACTTAGAGACATGTTTGAAAATTACTTAACGATACAGCGAAGCCTAATGTCTGGCCTATAATTACCACCTTGCCTAATCGAGGGTGCGCGTTGAGTCACGTTATTGCATACGAGAATGGGGATGTTCCAGAGTGGCTGGAGAAGGAGGAGTGTTAGGATCGGGTATTTAGCCAATTAGTATTATACATAGAATGGAGTACAGAGGTTCGTCGTCTTAGAAGACCCACGCGCCCTTAAAGTGTGCAATTGAGCAGATTAATTAAAGATGAACAAAGAATTATAAATTAAAGGAAGATTCTACGACGCATAAATAGAATAAGCAATTGGAAAAATTAATCTATTCTTTTTTATTATTTTAAATAGATTTTAAGCTACAAAAAAATAAAGTTTTGTATATGACGATGCCCCAGGAGAATTTTAATTACGCGTTGAAATACTTAAATAATAGAATTGCTGCGAAATTGAATTCGATAAGCACGTTACTTTTTGGTTTAGGATTCAACCCTATAGCTGGATTATTAGTTCCGGAGATCTTGTACTTTAAGACCTTTTTACACGAGATACTTTTATGGCTGGAGACTGTTATTTTAAATATATTTTCGCAAAGCTACTTCTGCTAAGTGAATAGGTATGTTTGGAATACCAATCGTAAGTTGTAGAAGTACCTGATTGCGCGTGAAGGCTCTAAATAAATCAAAGCAACTCCGTTAAACGTTGCTAAGAAACGAAGCAAACATCTGGTGCTTTGAAGTCTATGCAATTTCCAGGCCATATTAAACACGAGGAGGAAAACACTTCCATTTTGTAATATCGAAGCAACTGTATTGTATACGGGACATTCCACGCCAAATCGGACACTTTTTGGAGTAACATTTCGGATGTGGCTCAAATTTGAATATGTTGTAGTCTTTAGGGATGTATAAACATATCTCGAAGGATTTTTGAAAATTTTGAAAAATGTAGATTTTACAGCTGTTTGAAGGTAAGTGCTAACTTTTTTTCAATAAATTATAACTATGGAAGTAGTAAACGGATGGAGACCAGGTTTACGGTGATTTGTAGAGAAGTCATTGAAGTTTTAAGAAAAAAATATTTCAGTTTTGAAAAAGAAAAATTTGAACCATTTTTGTGCAATTATTTTAAACAAATGCAGGTTTTTAACAGCGGGCGCGATTTTAAAAATCTGAAAAAAAAAGGAGAATATAGTTCTATCCTTCCCCTTGATGGACCAATTTTCAAAAATATGGACACTTTAAAATTGGCCAAATGAAAATTAATTGAATGTGACGCTGCGTCGCCCAGCACCGGCTCGACTGGTCGGGCCGTGCGGTACTCGCAGCGGCCAAGCGGCTATACAATCTGCTATTCTTATACAGTGTTCTCGTAAATGGTAAGTATTTGTAAAAAAATGAAAGAGGAAAACTTTTACTGTTTTTTATACCCAACATAATACAGTATCTCAATTTTTGGTGTTCGCAATATTTTCCTTGAAACGAGGGTGACCTGCAGTTTATTAAATGGAATGCTATATACTTGATTACCCAATATGAAAATGACTGTCAAGACAAATTCAACCATATGGTATACTATGACCTTCAAGGCCACACAAGGTTAGGAATGAAAGAAAGAAACTTAATCTACTATTTCAATATATTTATATCCGAAATACATCCGAAATGTTACTCCAAAAAGTGTCCGATTTGGCGTGGAATGTCCCATACCAAATTTGCAGATACTTATACGTCTCAATTTTAACAACACGAAGTTCAAAAGATTAGAACGAAGAAAGCAAGGGTGTCGATTAAGAAAATCACGAGGCACATAATGCTTCACATCAGTGGCGGATTTAAGAAAAAAGGCCCAGTTGGCAAACGTTCAGAGGGGCCCATTTTTTCGGGAAAATTAAAAGGTAGTTTACTAAAAGCGGGTTAAGGGTAGTAGTGCTGAAAAAAATATAGTTTGGATAAAATCATAATTTTTTTTAAAGATGGGGCCCGAGGGTGCCTTTTGGAGGGGCCCATTTTTCCACGAAAATGAAGAGGTAATTTACGGAAAACGATCTCAAGTGTATTAGTACAGAAAAAATATTGTTTGGATAAAACGGTAAGTTTTTTTAAGGGTGGGGCCCTGAGGGGCCTTCTGGAGGGGCCCATTTTCCAGGAAAATGAAGAGGTAGTTTACTGAAAACGGTCTGACTGTATTAGTACAGAAAAAATATTGTTTGGATAAAATCATAATTTTTTTAAGGATGGGGCCCTAGGGGCCTTCTGGAGGGGCCCAGGCGGCAACTGCTCATCGGCCGCCCTATTAAATCCGCCACTGCTTCACATATACTGAGAATAATTCCCTCGGACTACAGCTAGTGTTTAACTCACTTAGTCGTTTAAATAACTGGAAACAGGCCCGAGAGTACCTATCCGTCAGACACGCCACCTTCAGCACAGACCAAACAGGCTTCCCTTCCTCCAATCACTCGCGTCTAACCTCCTTCCTTGACCTCGCGATTCTGTCTTCCTCCCTCCCAACGACCCTCTCTCGAGGATACTCTTCCCTTCATTTTCGCCGGTTCCCCCAAGAAGCTGTACACCTATTTACTGACCGTCCACGCGGGTGGCACCGTCGTTCTCGCGATAGCAGAACCGCAAGGCAACCGAGCCCGGCGTCCACTTTCCATTCCGCGCGACTCCATTCCTAGAACTCGCGATGAGAATTCTTGATATCCTTCCCAAAGATCGATTAGCTGAAAATGAAGAAATACAGGTGGCGCTGGCTGGTGCCGGTGCTCATTATTAATTTCGCTGACAACCAACGAAATCAGCGGCGCTGCATTTCAGGGACCGTTGCCCTCCCGCACGGGCGCCTTATTTATTATGATTTATTACGAGATACGCGTAAAAATAATTCAGAGACGTGGCTGGATGCAATTTATGGCGACAGTTACACGTGGCGGATGTCATTAACGTGTTCGGCCAGATTGTAAACGTTCCTAGGAAAATTTACGGGAATTGTTTGCTGCGCAATATACTTTGGATATATGTCCCTCGGGCAATGTATCATGGTCTTTCGTTTTTGTACTCAGGGAAGTAGGATATTTATACATGGTGCCTCGCTAACTATAAACGTCTGAATTATTTCCGCTGTTATTGGAGATGCGAGAAAATGACTAGGGGTTGAATACATGGTGCATGTAGCGATGATAAAACGAGATTCCTTCAAGGTGATCTTGAAGGTCGTTCCAAGGTCATGGTATCGTAGGTCGTTGAACTCTTCGTATTATGCAAGAAAACGTCGATGACCTTGAAATGGCCTTCAATATCACCGTGAGGGAATCTTTTTTTATTATTACTACACACTATATACAGGTCCTCGAACCATTTAACCCCCTTTAGCCATTTTTTTACATCTTCAATAGCAGCAGTAATAATTCAAATGATCATGGTTAACGAGACACCCTATATATTGCGATTGTTGTATTTTTTTGTTAGAAGAAGAATGTGTTTACTACATTGAATTTTTTTATATTTATTAATATGTGTTTTAGGAATACAACAAATTTTTTCATATTTTTTTAATGCTTGCTTGCCCAAAAATAAGGGGGTGTAATATGCGCTGTGAAAAAATGACGCCTCGACTGCGTGGTCGATTTTGCAGGAACCATGTGTCTACGGCGGTTATAGCCCAAAATCGGAAAATAGCCGAATTTTCAGGGGTTAATTTCACCCCCTTCGAGTGAATTTGAGCAACAAACAAAAGTTGCATTGTAACCAGGAGGAAATCTCCTACATATTCACAAAGATTCAAAATTTTTTTGAATTTTCGGTCTCGGGATCTTCCCTCGTCAGTCATGCCAACCTCTGAAAAATAAACTTTGCTAGAATTACAGAATACTTTCCAACACATAATTTATCAAAAGATAATTACATTTTTCATAATAAGACCATCGCATTATACTAAATGTATTAGAGACTTACTACATTGTATTTACTTTATAATGTAGAAAATTACTTACTCACAAATGACGAAACAGAATACCACTAAATATGGAGATCAATGTCATATTAAAAATATCTTTTAAATTCATCAAAACTTACGCATCAGTGTTTCATTAAAATACCCATTTCAACCACACAGTAGATTAAAAAAAAAAACCAGTTCACTTATTTATTAATATCAGCTTCAGTTTCATAACGCAGAGGCGAGTTTCATAATATCCCTGCGCAAAATATATCAATCGCATTTCCCATCGCAAAGTTACGTCGTCTCCTGCAAAAGGTCCACTTTCCCTCGCAAAGTGTATTCGCCGAGTATCTTCAAAGTACCGTCCAGCCTTTTCTCCGAACGGATATGAAAAGGGATGTTTAATCACTATCTAGCTAAGCTGAAGACATCAGCCTCAAAGCTTCCCTCTCGAAATAAAACAACGACCAGGCGTTTGAATTTAACTGGCGGGACACAATGGGCCGCTATCTTTATTGCCTTTCATCTTCATACAGTATAAAATATCCGGCGCACAATGGCAAGCCATCTAGCGGTCCGGCGCTGCGTGAAATGCGAACCTAAACAACTGGCCAGCCGTGGTCCGGCGCGTCCTATCGTTTCCTGAATTTCATCCGGTTCCATTTTCGAGGCCTCTGACGATCTCTCATCGCCCGGCTTAATCCTCCCCACCCAGGCTCCAATCTGCGCGGCTCCCCTTTTCTTTCCCATTCCTTTCCTCCCGATACGCGAGCATTCTCTTCCGCGTGATTGTAACATCATAATGGACGGATGATTCAACATCGTCCCTCCATTCACCCGGGACTCGCTTGTCCCTGTCGCATAACGCTGATTTATTCGTTGCTGGTGGCTTATTATTGCCGTGCGCACTCTCAGGTAATATGCCCAGACGGTTCTTTCTCGCATGGACGCCTGTGCCAAATGGAAAATGGCAATTGATTCGAGTACATTACTGGGGAATGGCGTTCTCAATGACCTTCTTATCTCATCTTAGGAAATAGTGTTCACAGAGAAGCAAATTTTTACGAACGATGGATTCCGGTAAATGGGTGGACCGATTTGAAGCTTTTAAGTGGGATGTGTTCGTTTTTGCGCTGGCTTGTGGTGGGTGGTATAAAGATATGTTTCGTGATGTATGCTGAGGGCAGCCGACCCTGGCTTGAGAGGAAATAGCTTATTTTAAAAACTAGTCTTTTTTAAGGTTATACTAAAAAGGGGAATATTTTTAAATTTTTCATTAAATTGGCGCTACAAAATGGGATTAAGGGGTTATACCTAGCCAGGAGGTCGAGAATAGTAGTTTTTGAGATATCTTGCTCAGCGTTTTTAAAAAGGCTTCTTGGATTTCGTTGTATTTTTATTATAAATGTTCGTAATAGGTTAGGACGCAGGAATGTCGACGCAAGTCGGACGTATGCAGTGACTTCCTTCCCTTTGGATGTGTAACTGGGTTACTTATTTTCGTTTAGTTTTAAGACTTTCGCCACAAACGGCTGGCACCAGCAAATTCTGCCGCACGGGGGCTATGGTTTCTTAGCAATATGGCGGACTAGCCAAAAAGACGAGCGTGAGCTCGCCGGCGTCGTCTCGTTCCTCTGTCTCTCCGCACCGCCACCAGAGGCGCTGGGATTAAGTGGCGCAAATAATCTGTGCAATAAACGTAAATATTTTTCTACAAAAAAATTACCAAATGTTCTTTAAATGTTGCTCTTTTAAGTGCAAGAAGTTCTGTAAAAGTATATGCTTCCGCTTTTTCAAAAAAAATTCACAAACATTCGCCTCTTTGCAGCTTCCTAGTCAGGTATAAGTTGTTAATGATGCCTCTTTATAATAATTTATTTTATGTTGAATTTTTGAATTTTAAATTTTTTTATTTAATTTAAGGTCAATTTGGTTTAAATTATATCATAATATTTTCCATTACATCCATTGTGCAGCAGGTATATGTAATTCGGAAATTAATTCTACAATAAATAACCAATGTTTCTCTCTAAATTCCTTTTAACTATATTGTTAAACGACTGCACTTCTCCACCTTTCAGAAATGCTTCTCACAATATTATGGAAACAGTTCCAGTTTCCATAATAATTTTCAAATTTCAACATCATCATACCTGTAAATAAAATAATATTTTATTTTTTACCAGGAATTGACGGTGCACCATCTTTCGATCTGTCAGTTTTGCAACTGCATTACGCTGCCTCCCCTGTATTTGTTTTGCAAACAAGAAGTGGCTACAAAGATAGACCTGCATCAAGTGTCAGAATAAATTAATTAACTAGTTGCCGTTGAAAAGCTGGTTAATTACTTTATGCTCGCTTAAACAATGTTGCCTATTCTGTTACACACCCAGTGGTGGTCTAACGGCTGTTGTTGGCAAGCGCTAGATCCGCGCGCTGGCTCATTAATCAACCGTCAAATCACACCGCGAACTGCGATACGTGCTTCATCTCCTCTAGCGATATCCTCGCGAGTTTTGATAAACATAAGAGTACATAGACAGTATTAAGCAGCTCCAACATTGGTAGTTGCGAAATGGAAAACACCATTAAACGATGACATAAAGTTACGTCTCATACACACTGTCTTCCACTGTCATAGGAGCCATCAGCATAGACAATTAATAGTAGGTAAAATAAAATAAAAAATGGTTCTCAGTTTTCTGGATTTTTATTAGCAATTTCATTGATAATCACCTATCACAGTGTTTCTCAACCGGGGGCCACAGAACATTTGAAGGGAGCCACGGGCCAAAAATGAACTTTTGTGGAGCTGAAGCAAACTCTAGGGGGTCACAGTCAGAATAAAATATTAAAATTACATGAAAAAGATTAAAACTCAATAAGTAAATACTTTTATATTCCAGAAATATAAATTCATAAAAATAATATAATTAAATAAAACACAAAATTAAATTTGATAAGGAAACGTTCAATTTAGTGACTAAATAAAGTAAACCTCAATTTATTACACATTTATAAGTAAGTACCTATGTAGTTCATAAGAAATATAATTATTTTTATTAAAATAAACGGTGCAATTTTTAACGTTTATTTTTTCGTTTCTTCTTCCCCCGAGCATCTATTATGAATGGGGCCACAGAAAAATAGTAATCTCAACAGGAGTCACAGGTTGAAAAAAGTTAAAAATCTAGTTCTATCACCATAGTGTCTCGTAGAGATAATTCAGCCCTCTATTGTGAATTGTTGGCGGTATAATGTTTTTATTGCTGATATTGTTCCTTCATAAATAAGCTCCAAGCAGTCCATATCTATAATTAGAATAGAGACATGGTGTCCTGCGATTTATTCAGAAATACATGAATGGTTTCGATTATAACATTGGAAGTCTAAACACATCCCAGAAATAATAAAAGCGATCGATACAATTACAGTAGGTAGGGTAGATGTACAATTTGTGGCCACTTGAAGGATTTCCGTACCACTCACAGATACATAACTTACAAAAGAATACGTACACAAAAGTAAAGAATATATAAGTGTAATCCAAAATATACAGATAATTAAAATATTCTACGTTGAACAATGTTTTAAACATAATTATTTAAAAAATCATTATATTATCGTGCCAGACTGTTTTGCACCATTTGTGGCCACTAGAGTACCATTTTTGGCCAGCCGGCTTTCCATTTGTGGCGACTTATAGAATTGGTAATACGAAAGACCCACAGTAAGAATTGTAGTTTTTAATTTATTACAAATGTTCACTACTGAACAAATAATACAATACTTGCTGCACAAAAATAATATTAACTGCCAATATCCTTTTTACTTTTTCTTTTGGTAGCGACAGGTTTTGCTTTTTCTGTTTTTTTTTTCTTATTCCTTTCTTCGAACTTTATGGCTTTAATCTTTTTATTTTCTTCTATTTTTGCTAGTCTTTTTTCTTTATTAATCATTCTCTCCTCTTCTTTGTTCTCCTTTTCTTTTTTTTTGGCCAACATGATCTCCATCCATTTGTCTGATGTTATTACAGCAGGTAAATGTTCAACTGCTTTCCGCTTTCGCTTTATGATTCGCTTTTCGGGCCATAAACGAATTTCGTTGAAGACATCATCGAATGACTTTTCACGAATCGTAAAAATCTCCGACTTTAGAAGAATTTTTTCGCTAACTATTGTATAATAATTTCACAATAATTAGGTATTGTACGATAAGTTGCTAATGAGAATGCCTACTGACCAAAAATGGTTGTACCGTGGACTGTTTATGGCCATTACGTGGCCACGAATGGTACAATTCCATTTTCGATGTACCATTTTTGGTCAGTGCCTAATTCCACTAGAGTTTAGGTTATATCGTTGAAATTCTTTTTTAAATCTCAAAAATATTTGTTTTTTAATATAAATATGTATAAAACTTCATCCATACTCTTGTTAAATACAGTAACTAATTGTTTTCTTACCTGTCGTATGCTAAGCACCATTTGCAAGGATGTGGAAAGTTATCAAAGATTTGGACATTCACATATGATAATTAAATAAAACGGGACAACAAAACAGTTTAAAGTAGTAGAAATGTTGCCAACATAACCCACCCTTAGACAGCTTCATTCATTGTAATGAAAGTAAACTAAGAATACTTAATATATCGGAATTAATAAGACAGTGGCCACAAATGGTACATCTACCCTATCTACCGTAAATAAGAAGTGCATTATCTTGACTGATTAAGTGCAATAGAGGCTACTGATTATGTGCGAGGCTAACTGTTTGCGTTTCCATGTTATGGAACGTTTCGAACGGAAGAGCAATTTTCAATGAGGAGACCGCTGCGATGAAACGTTTAATCGCTTTGGTGCCTCGCGTTATTTCGCGTTGGCTGCTGTACCGATTAATTTCCAAGAGTAAATCGGATTACTGGCCATATTGGATACATACAGTTATGTGGTCCAGTGGGTATACCAATTGGAAAATTGAATCTTGATAATGAATCTTTGCTTCGTTACTTACACTGTCCTTAGTTTGCTTCGAGAATGAAGGGTGCGGCTATCCTTCTTGAACGAATAAACTGGAATATTTAAATGAAGAACAATTTAATTCTACAAGAAGATTAACAAATAATCGACCAATGATTGAATGTGGAAAGTAAATCGAAGCTGTAGAAGAAACATTTTTATGAAAATTGGTTTCAAGTAACATTATGTAATGCGTAGATGCGATTTAAAATAAAAAATATAATTTTCTTTTTAGCTAACATTTTCAAGCCCTGGTATAAGTAAGACTTGAAAATATTCACAGGTACTTGGAAAAATGTAAACCCAAATTGTATTAGTACAAGCTTTCCGATTAACGAAATATAAACATTAATTATTTAAGCACGTTTTTTGAGTAATACTAATTTTCAATTTCAACCATTCTACTTAATGGAAGTGCACGCAGTGGCAAACTTTAGTCAGCAAGTACACCTGTCTCCCCAGGAAATTTCTAAAATCAATTTCCTCGAAACCGAAGTCTCCGATGGAAAACTCTTATTCCAGATTATTTATTTATTTTTTCAAGAGAAATCATCATAAATAAAGTATTCAAATGTCTTCATTGCAACAGCATAAAAATAAAAGACTGCTTTACACAACAAACACCACTTTTCAAAAAAGATAAATTCACTTGCCAAATATAATATTCATTTTCCAAGGATAGAAGAAGACAGAAACTACGAATATATAAAAAATCGAGGAATTAAAATGGCAAATGAAGCAAGTGCCAAAAGTAAAAATTTTCAGTATTTTATTTTGGAAAATAAATTATTCCATTAAAAAAAAAACAATTTTCCATTTCTTAGGTACATCGTTTACCATTTAAGCTCCCAAATTCCTACACATCTACTCCCAAATGTCAGCTTTGCCTTGTCCCAACGACAAACCCGAAACTTTGACGGACCACAGAGTAGTAAATTTTAATTCGTAACACACCACAGCTGCACTGTTAAAGCGAAGCGTAGCAATAATAAGTCCTCGCAAATTAATAATTCATACCAAGCGAATGGACGCGAGCGGTTTAATGCTTAAGGACCCATTCGACGCGTCTCTTCCCTCGTACGTACACCTATGCACGTAAACATAGCCGCGGCGAGCCGTAATTACGCCACAGAAGTGTATAATTCGTGCATACGCCCCCGCGGCCCCTTCGCGCCACTTTTTCCCTTGCACGCGTAATGGGCTTTACGCTCCTATAATTGCCCAGGCAAGCTGATAGAGCGGACGTTCTTGTAATCACAATGGTGCCGTCGCAAAGGGCCGAGTCTTTGCCGGAGACACTTTCATTAAGAAACAAGCGGATTTTCTCTCCACGGGCTGTTATTCCAGCCACGTAAGGAAAGTTCCGTCGCTCAGGGCCGTTCGATTTTCTTCCGCGAAAGAAATTAAGTAGTTTACGGTGCCGACGTTGGCAGAACGTTCGTGGAAACGCGCTATGCGGCGGTCAGGAATCTCTGATTAACCTTTTCGACTTTAACTTATCCGCTATAGAGCAGGCATCATTAGATCAATGTTGCACTTGTTAAATATCCACTCCTCGAGGAAATGGTAACGCATGAGCTGTTGTTTTTTGAAAGTAGTATAAGTCCAATTTTTTGAAAAAATGAGTTAATGGTAGTTTTGGTCAGATATAGATATCCTCGTTTTATATTTATAATCACACAGTCAGTGGTGTGCAATATCCTCGTAAATTAATAAAAAAAAGTTGGACTGTAAAATGTTATCACAGGAATGTTTTTTTTTTGAAAGTGGTATAAGTCCATTTTTTTTAAAAAATGAGTTAATGATAGTTTTGGTCAAGTATAGATATCCTCTTTTTATATTTATAATCACACAGTCAGTGATGTGCAATATCCTCGTAAATTAATAAAAAAAAGTTGGACTGTAAAATGTTATCACAGGAATGTTTTTTTTTGAAAGTGGTATAAGTCCATTTTTTTGAAAAAATGAGTTAATGATAGTTTTGGTCAAGTATAGATATCCTCTTTTTATATTTATAATCACACAGTCAGTGATGTGCAATATCCTCGTAAATTAATAAAAAAAAGTTGGACTGTAAAATGTTATCACAGGAATGTTTTTTTTTTGAAAGTGGTATAAGTCCATTTTTTTGAAAAAATGAGTTAATGATAGTTTTGGTCAAGTATAGATATCCTCTTTTTATATTTATAATCACACAGTCAGTGATGTGCAATATCCTCGTAAATTAATAAAAAAAAGTTGGACTGTAAAATGTTATCACAGGAATGTTTTTTTTTTGAAAGTGGTATAAGTCCATTTTTTTGAAAAAATGAGTTAATGGTAGTTTTGGTCAGATATAGATATCCTCGTTTTATATTTATAATCACACAGTCAGTGGTGTGCAATATCCTCGTAAATTAATAAAAAAAAGTTGGACTGTAAAATGTTATCACAGGAATGTTTTTTTTTTGAAAGTGGTATAAGTCCATTTTTTTGAAAAAATGAGTTAATGATAGTTTTGGTCAAGTATAGATATCCTCTTTTTATATTTATAATCACACAGTCAATGGTGTACAATATCCTCGTAAATTAATAAAAAAAATTGGACTGTAAAATGTTATCGCAGGAATCTTTTTTTTTTTAAAGTGGTATAAGTCCATTTTTTTGAAAAATGAGTTAATGGTAGTTTTGGACAGCTATAGATATCCTCTTTTTATATTTAGAATCACACAGTCAGTGGTGTACAATATCCTCGTAAATTAATGAAGAAAAGTTGAACTGTAAAATGTTATCGCAGGAATGTTTTTTTTTTTTGAAAGTGGTATAAGTCCATTTTTTGGAAAAAATACTTCACTATGCTGAGTGTAAAGGAGAAATAAGATTGGAATATGAATAAGTTTGTTATTATTAGTTATCTGAACGAAGTAATTTACTTTTCATACTTGTTTATTTATAAATTAATTATAATGTAATGAAGTAAGTAAGTAATTTACTTCATTACTAGTACTTCATTTTAATATTACTTTTTACATTTAAAAATACATTACACAGAAGCCAACTTCAATTAAAGTATAAATTTAAAATTGCTATTGGTTAGGGTAAACTGACCAATAAATGAACACTTAAGGCTAATGAATGAACACTTTTATAAAATTATGTTTGCAGCGCGATTGATTCCACCTGCTGCAAACATTGTTTGGATATGAAGCAAGAAATTAAATGAAGTCTTTAATTAAATAGTTGCTTATTTTAATAACTTATTTTACTCATTTTAATAAAAAATGTCCATTCACTGGTACGTGTTCATTTACTGGTACATCTACCCTATATATTTCATAATATGTTATTATTGAAAGTGGTATAAGTCCGTTTGCAGCTAAAAAATTGTTTATTTCCTTTAACGTTTTTATTGATTATTATTGCATAATAAAATTTAACAAGTTTATAGTTTTAAAAATATTACCCGAATTGATTAACCTATGCAAATATTTTTAAGTTGATTCAAACGCAAACCCTTAAATATCTCAATGTATGAATAAATGCACTTATACCACTTTGATAGGTGTTTCAGCGATTTAAAGCCGAATAATTCATTTAATTCTGTCACTGTGACAAGGTTTAATGGCAACTGTGTGTACCGTTAATTTAAACTTTGCTGTGCCCTGAGAAGTGCATTTGAATTGCAAGGGTTTTTGAATCGTCCAAGAGTTTAGGAATTTCTTTTCGAAATTTCAGATTGCAAGTTGTTAGAATGTGGTACAATTTTGGCGTACATTTAACATATTTGACACTTCGCCACGCAGTTTGCAGCAAACTAAGTTCAGTATCGATCTTCTTCCAATTTTTTAACTGTTCATTTATTCTTGAAAACTTTCACGATTCCATTCCTCGGCTAAAATTCAAGAAAAATTCCAGAATTTACTGATTTTACGCTCGAAAATACTCAAACTAATAAAACAAACTCCAGTTTAAGTGTAACGTGCTTTCTACAATCTACCACATTGTTCCATTAACATACCTCCCAAATAAAACCTTCCAACTAGAATCTGTAAAACCCTGAAAATTGCGGCTGAAGAGAAGAGGAGCATTAAAAATATATCCAAAACCGATGGACCTACATAAGTCCCAGAACAAAATTACAATTTAATCTCATGTCATAACTGAAGATTAGCTTGCAAGTTTCCTAATTCGCAAATAATCTCGTGCATCTGACTAACGACATGCAGAAATCTCGCGTGCTCTTCGAGATTCAGGAATTACGTGAAGAATCATGCGCTTTTAAAGTCATGGAGCGGTCAGTGAACGGGTTAAATGAAAAGGATGATCCAGCTTCGTTTTCTTTTGAAAGCTGGCTACGACGGGCGTTTTCTTGTGCGTTGGAGTAGGGGCCATCGTAAATGACCACTGGGTTAGGGTCACGTGGATCAAGCTGGGATGAAACACATGGGGTGGAGAGCGTCTGCCAAGTCCAAGTGCCTCCCAGGCAAGAGGTCTTCGTCCGTAAATGGCTATCTCTGTACAGAAGCCTGCGTAAGTATACACTGCCCTGCAGCCCGAATGTTTGCGCGCACGTGTATGCCCAGACAGCTGGGATAGACGTAGATACGAATGTTAATGTTTGGAGGTGCTACAGGAGAGGCTACTTCGGTTAGATAAACTTGTTCTGCTTGATCTGCGACGCTGGTTAAAGTTCCGAATTTTACGGGTAATTAATCAAAGGAAGACTGGATAGGTCTGCACTGGACTAATTGGGACTGGTCGTGCAGAAAGCTACCAGTCCTCAGTAATCTGAAACTGACAGGGGAACATACCGAGCCCGGAAGTTCAAAATATTCTGAAACTTTGTGAATATGTAGGGGATTTCCTCCTGATTACAACGCAATTTTTGTTTGCTGCCCAATTTCACTCGGAGGGGGTGAAATTGACCCCCTGAAAATTCGGCTATTTTCCGATGGTGTGTTATAACTCGCGAACTGTAAGGGATGGGAAAAAAGTTTCAAGACAAAAGTTACTTCTTTTAATTAGATCTATCATTTGATAAAAAATTATTTTACTGTTCACGAGTTATAACACAAAATCGGGAAATAACCGCATCTTCAGGGGTCAATTACACCCCCTTAGAGTGAATTTGGGGAGCAGACCAAAATTGCGTTATAATCAGGAGGAAATTCCCTACATATTCACAAAGTTTCAGAATTTTTTGAATTTCCGGGTTCAGGATGTTCCCTTGTTAGTTTGAAGATTTTAATTTATTGTTAAAGAAAGTAGGTTTATTCCTATTGGGTATATTTTATTTCTTGTTACTGTTTTACAATGTTTTTTAATGGGTTATTTAATAGTTCTATGTGTTGGTAATTTCTTGCAAAATAATTTTTAAATTCTTTGTCATTTTGAGGATTGGTAGCTTTTTGCATAACTAGGCTCAATTGAACAAATTGGAGGGATGGAAATGTGTTTGTTTGCTAGTAGAATTTTAATGCGAGTGAATGCCAGGTGAAAGTTTTTGGCTTCTTTACTATATTACGTAATGAGAATTATAAACAAGAATTCTGTAATCGCACAATTTTCGAAAATATGAGTGTTTCATTTTGGTAGAAGTGTGAGGCGATGTTGCATCGAATTAGTGTATCATATTCTGGCACATTTCTGAATATGATGTACATAAATATCTTCCAAAATATTTTGCTGATGTCAAAACAATTTATTACGTAAAAATCGAAATATTATATTTTGCTAGTTAGTTATTGGTCTTCGGTTTTAGACTTTTCCCAGAGTACTTTCAAAAAGATGTACAAAAGTTCGAGATTTTGTAAGTTTAAGCGATGGAATAAAATAGATGTCTCCTTTTTAATGTTATAACATTATTTTTTAATACTAGTACATGTATTTAACAATGCAAATTAAATACATTTAAGTATATAGGTTTAAGACTTAATTTATACGAGAAATACAATTACTCAATATTTGGTGAGTCTATTATTTCTCTCTTATTTGTAATAATTTTATCCCCGCCCTTTTAAAAACAAATCAGATTTATATGTTGAAAAATTACTCACAATGTTGCCAGAGTATTGTAGCTAATCAATCAATGAAAAAGCAATAACATTCCTGCATTGTTACTTTAATTAAAGCCACGACTGTCACAGATTTTGAGAAAATTTTTTTAGTACAATAATTTGGCCACCCTCTGTAGATGAAAATAAAAATAGAAAATCTGAAGCCTCTTCAGTTTTGAAACCTCTCCCCTGAACGATTGAACACGATCGTCAGTAAGCATGGTCCAAGCACAGAAAGACGCCAAGTTGAATGGGAATAAGCTGGTATAAATTTAGAGTCACACACAGACCAGCCCTTGTACGCTGAACGAGACACATCGTTGGACCACCTGCTTCCAGAGGCGGGCGTAGTTTAGGGAGAGCCTGGCTCTCTATTATGTATAATAGGGATACTTCAGTTCTTTCCTGAGACGTTGTTTGCCATCTACCTGTCTGCCTGTTTCGAAGTGTGGAATACCGTTTACGTGTGTCAACACTGTGCTACCCTTCACGACACACACACCGTGTACGAGACCCAGCGTTTTATTGTGAACACTGTTTGCGTTTAGCATCCAACTGGCGGGATGGAAAGCGTCGGTGATAGGGGTTTTGTGTCACCCATCAGAACGTGATCAAGATCTTCCTGCAGCCTCTTGTGCTGGGCTTCCATTTCCTGTTTTTTTTTTTTGTAGCAGGGACTGCCTATGATCGAATCTGTTCATTAAGGTCTATTTTGTTTCTCTCCTCAGAACGTTTGTGAACTGAAATCACAGTTTCAGTTATGTGGCAGGCTTGGCAGGAATTATGTACATGGGAGGGTCGTGTTTGGTTAGGAATACTGGTGGAAATCGACGAAGGTCTTTAGTTATCGTTAGGTCGAGACAGTAAAATTTGTTTAGGATGCTTCGGTCGATATAGTTTGAGCAATTTTGAGAACATTTCTGAATATTCGCAAGTTTAATTTCAATGTTGTCACTGTTAGTATTATAGATATATTGCGAAGCTAATTGCACAGTTCGACAAAATTTGATTTTTTTTCGGACTTGTATCATTCAATAGCCGTTTCTTACAGGTTTTTGTGCGCTGAAAACGAATCCGCAAACCGTTTGCCGCCATCACCCTCAGTTTTTGAGAAATTCGATTTTGAAAAAAAACTGAAAATTTTCAAATTTGAACGCCTTTTGTGTCGAAACAGTAATAGTTATTCCTGTGAACCCTCCCGAACACAATGATATAAGTTATTAGTGCATTATGAGCATTTAAATATGTTTAAAGAACGATCAAAGGGAAAAGAACACCCGAAATGCACCCAGTTTTCCAGATATTTTTAAATTTATTTCCAAAACTAAGGGTGTAGGAGAAAATCTGGCTACACCACGCGATGCAGCAGACATTTTTCCTTCGGAAAGCGGCAACAGAAGTGGTAAGTCACATTTTGTTTTCAATACAGAAGCGAAATAGTTTGGCAAAAATTGCGGCGCTGACAGTGGTGCTCAATGGCGCGTGGGCCGCCCAGCGTCACAGAATCGCGTAACGCGCGTGACAACCACTGTCGGCGCCGCACGTTTTGACAAACTATTTCGCTTCTGTATTAAAAACGAAACGTGACTTACCACTTCTGTTGACGCTTTCCGATGGAAAAATGTCTGCTGAATCGCGTGGAGTAGTCAGATTTACTCATAGATCCTTAGTTTTGGAAATAAATTGAAAGATATCTGCAAAAATGGGTACAATTCGGGTGTTTTCCCTTTGATCGTTGTTTAAACATATTTAAATGTTCATAATGCACTACTAACTTACACCGTTGTGTTCGGGAGGGTTCATAGGAATAACTATTACTGTTTCGACACAAAAGATGTTCAAATTTGAAAATTTTCGGTTTTTTTTTCAAAATCGAATTTCTCAAAAACTGACGGCGATGGCGACAAACGGTTTGCGGATTCGTTTCCAGCGCACGAAAACCTATAAGAAACGGCTATTGAATGTTACAAGTACAGATGGCCGTCGAACTGTGTTACGTTTAATTTTTGTCATTGGATCCCTTTCTGAGCAGATTTGGATCACTTATGAAAGAATAACATATTTTTCGGTGAAACACAGCATAACTTTTTATTTGCGGAATGAAAGGAAATACAAGAACGCTACAAGATAAATAAAAGGGTATTTTAGGATAGGTAAGATAAATCATAAAGTCAACTTGACAGAATTCAAGATTTCGAAATTTGTACCCTTCACTCATAACTTCTCAAAATCTGTAGCTAATTCATTAATTAGTAGTCACTACATTTCCTTTTTCAAGAATTTTCTAAATTTTCCCCTTTTAACCTTCACGATGTGAAAAAAAAAATATAATTTCCTACACATGCTTGGCTACTGCTAATTCAATTTATTACCAACACATGTCAGCACTTTCTTCAAGAAATACTACAATTGGCGATATTAGAAACATTTACCCTAAATGTAATTGATTCAAAACGTAGCCACAAGTTACTCACCACCTCAAAGTGCCCAAATAATCCCAAGAATTGGATCATGTATTTTTCAAAACCATATTCACGGTCCCGGCTTTATACATCCAAGCGTCGCCCGCGAAGTTACCGTAGGATAGAATTGGAAGCAGACATGCGATCGACACGCGGCACCGATGCTCGCGCAGCAGGGAGAAGTAAAAAAACTGGATTACCTATTCGAATCGAACAGCAGTTTCCGCTGGATTACCTTTTGTCGCAATCTGCCACGGAGCCGTGAAACTCGTAAAAGATGCATCGCCGCCCCTTGGCGGGTATCGCGTTCATTCCGTCACGGCTATCAAGTCGATTAGAGCCGAGCGTTCGACGCTTCTTTGTCCAAAACAGCTGATTCGTTCGACTCGATTTTACCCTCGAATTCCAGCCGTAGCATCGCAATCCACGGACCGTTCTCTCATGACGCCCTGCCGCATTGGTGGTAGTTTCTTTCTACCCTCTGACGATTCAACCCACCCCCCTGCCTCTGCCCATCATCCCTCCCAACCCACGGCCCCCTCGAGATAGAATGTTTCGCACCAGCAGAGGAACCCCGACCGATCTTCCGGAAATCAATAGTTACGCGAAGGACGAGCCCGCCAGGGGTACGCTCCCTTTGCTCTGTCAAGTAACTCAGAAAAGTTGGCTGAACAATTGCGCAGCGTCAAAAGACCCGAATCATCGGGCAGCTCATTCTTCCTTGCACCATCGTAATTGTATGTGCGTTAGAGTCGTGATTGTACGGCGACGGTGGAGCTTCATCCTGCGATCACTTCGGATTAGGGCTGGGACTATTCGGATAATTTAATATTCGAATATTTTACAAGTATTCGAATGCTACGAATAAACTTCGAATATTTGAGTATTCGAATGTTATTATTCGAATATTTGAGTATTCGAATACCATTCGAATATTTCAGTATTCGAATATCATTCAAATATTTCTGTATTCGAATATCGTTCGAATATTTGAGTATTCGAATACCGATCGAATATTTCTGTATTCGAATACTATTCCAATATTTCAGTATTCGAATAGCATTCAAATATTTCAGTATTCTAATGTTATTATTCGAATATTTGAGTATTCGAATGTTATTATTCGAATATTTCTGTATTCGAATACCGTTCGAATATTTCTGTATTCGAATACTATTCCAATATTTCAGTATTCGAATACCATTCGAATATTTCAGTATTCGAATACCATTCGAATATTTCAGTATTCTAATACCATTCGAATATTTCAGTATTCTAATGTTATTATTCGAATATTTGAGTATTCGAATGTTATTATTCGAATATTTCTGTATTCGAATACCGTTCGAATATTTGAGTATTCGAATACCGATCGAATATTTCAGTATTCGAATACCATTCGAATATTCCAGTATTCGAATACCATTCGAATATTTCAGTATTCTAATGTTATTATTCGAATATTTGAGTATTCGAATGTTATTATTCGAATATTTCTGTATTCGAATACCGTTCGAATATTTGAGTATTCGAATGTTATTATTCGAATATTTCTGTATTCGAATACCGTTCGAATATTTGAGTATTCGAATACCGATCGAATATTTCAGTATTCGAATACCATTCGAATATTTCAGTATTCGAATACCATTCGAATATTTCAGTATTCGAATACCATTCGGATATTTGAGTATTCGAATACCATTCGGATATTTGAGTATTCGAATACCATTCGAATATTTGAGTATTCGAATACCATTCGAATATTTGAGTATTCGAATACCATTCGAATATTTGAGTATTCGAATACCATTCGAATATTTGAGTATTCGAATATTTGAGTATTCGGACGTTATTATTCGAATATTTGAGTAGTCGAATGTTATTATTCGAATATTTCAGTATTCGAATACCGTTCGAATATTTCAGTATTCGAATACGGTTCGAATATTTCTGTATTCGAATACTATTCGAATATTTCAGTATTCGAATACTATTCGAATAATATTGTATTGTCATCGGAACTATCTATGTGTACAAAGTTTCAAGTTGATCGAATATGTTGAAGTGGGTTAAAATTAACTTACATGATTTCACCCTGACAAACTAACGAACTCACCGCCGAAATTAAATAAAAGCTTGTAAAAAATGAACCTAAAGAACTTGATTTATAATTCACACCAGACTATTCGAATACATCAGTATTCGAATACTTAAATATTCGTATAGTATTCGAATACTTAAATATTCGAATAGTATTCGAATACTTGGATATTCGAATTATATTCGCCAAATAATTGAGCAACTGAAGTATTCGAATATTCGAATACCGAAAAATTCGACAAATAGTCCCAGCCCTACTTCGGATGACTTCTTATTCAACGTTCCTTCTCTATTTCCATTGGTTTCTCAGAAGTTTAAGTATTAGGTTGGCGCATATGAAATTACAGATCGCGGGTAGCTTGAATGTCCCTTTCTTTATGCTGGGGAATAGAATAACAATTGCTTACGCTGTCTCCGGAAATGTCAGGGGAAGTAAAAACAGTAAAATAGTTAAAAAGCAAAAACTATGTTTAGTCGTAAAAAAATTTCGTAAAAAATAGGTTTTCCATCACCAAATTAAGGGGTCTCCCTACCTTGACGGACGGAAAGTGACGCGAACTTTGGGAAATTTTTAAAACAAAACCATTAAATATATTCACTCCCATCTTTGTGGATTTATTTATCAATCTTTAGAGAATGTAACAACAAAATTTGTATGCAAAAATACTGGTTCCAAATGATATATGCTAGGCAATAAACAATAATGTATTTATACTTGCAGCGAAGAAGGAAGCGATCCCATTTTATCAAAAGTTGTACTCAATTTTTCTTGTAAGGTGTCCTTTTCTAAGGCTTCTGTCGCTACGCGAAGGAACCACAGTAGAATATGTGCGTAGCTGGAAACTCAGACTTTCAGTAGGAGACTCAAGAATGACGCGAAAAGTAGACTGCGATATTTAATAATAGAAAATCGTGGTTGTGTTATAAGCTTCATAATTTCAGCCTTCATTGATCTATGCTGATCTCGGCACTGATTAGAGAAATGCTGGATTCCTCCAAATGAAAGTTTCATTCCCAATAAACATCGTGGCCCACGTCGCACGGAATGTATCGAGCACTGATTTATTAAAAGTTTCAATAAATCATTCAGCGAACGCTAGCTCTGTCGCGACTCCTCGAAACGCTTCTGTCGATTGATCCCGGCGAAGATCGGACGATTTGACATTACGGGGGGGGGGGGATTTAAATATTTTAAATGGCCATTGGATCGCGAGAAGGCGGTGTCCATCGCCGTCGAGTTTCAAAGAGATTTACTTCGTTAAGAGATTAGTGCAGTTCCGCGTGTCCGTTTCGATCTGCTTTAGCTACGGTACAATTAATGATGTTTAAACTTTTCTAACTGCCGGCGGAACTTTATGGCAGAGAAAACGTCCGTGGGACTTTAATTAAACTTTCTCAGAGGGCGGAATACCTTGAATTAAAATGTGATAGCGCGTAAAAACTCGGTTAGGTAATTAAACGTCGAGACAAATTTGCGAAGGGATTGCCGTCTGTTCTCCCGATAGCCTTAACAACGTTTAAGTGTCGCGGATGACCTCGTTCGAATGAATAATTTACGAGAATCTTCGGCCCGCTCCGCGCCGAAGGGAAAAAGCACAGTGAGGATGTATTATCGTCGCTTCGCGGGGGAACCAGTCCGTCCGAGTGTTTCGATATTTAAATGTCAAGAATTAATTGCGGGCGATCTCGACGCTTTAAAAATACTATCCATCGTATACATTTCTCAATTAACGTTGACGGTTGCATATAAAGGTGAATTCAAAAAATTCTGAAACTTCGTGGATATGTAGGGCATTCCCTCGTGATTACAACGCAATTTTTTTTTGCTCCCCAAATTCACTCTAAGGGGGTGAAATTAACCCCTGAAGATTCGGCTATTTTTCGATTTTATTTTGTAACACGCAGTCTGTAAGAGATAGAAGAAAAGTTTCAATACAAAAGTTACTTCTTTTAATTAGATCTATCAAATCATACAAGTTTTATCAATTGTTTAAACAATTAGAAAAAAGTTACGATTACAAGTTTCACCAATTGCTTAAACAATTAGAAAAAAGTTATGATTCGATAGATCTAATTAAAAGAAGTAATTTTTGTCTTGAAACTTTTCTTCTATCTCTTACGGACTGCGTGTTACAAAATAAAATCGAAAAATAGCCGAATCTTCAGGGGTTAATTTAACCCCCTTAGAGTGAATTTGGGGAACCAAAAAAAATTGCGTTGTAATCAGGTGGAAATCCCCTACATATTCACAAAGTTTCAGAATTTTTTGAATTTTCGGCTTCGGGATCTTCCATTTTGAGTGGGACACATGATGTGTTACTAAAGCTATTGGACACCATTGTTCTTGAAGATTATTCTTGTAAACTACTAGCGATAAGAGTGGAACTATTTTCTCAGATTTTGTTGAGGATGGGCCCTCTATAAACATGTGCCATATTGAACGACCTCTAGAAGGAGAATGTTATAAATTTATTGTTTATTTCAGTGGTTATACCTAGGGTAAAGTACCCATTACTGTGGGGTACCCAATTACTGTGCCTCTAGTTTATCATTATGCATAATTAACTTTATATTTCTCGAATAAAAGATATTAATTTTTTTTATTTAAATTCAGTTAATTATTTAGTTGTTAAAATTAAACATGTAACACACAGAAGTTCTTAAAATACGAAAAAAATTATTTTACTTTTTTGATAATGAATTCGCAAAATTTTCTGTAAAACTTATGAAAAAGCTTAAGAAAATACTGAACGAATGAAAGTCAATATTCAGTAAAATAAATCGTTCTAGGTAAGATTCACAACCTTAATTATATTAGTAAAACATATTTAGATTACGGAAAAACAAAGCAGCGATTATTTATTTGAATTTCTGTATTTATTTTCAACAAATTCAGTACCTAACTGAAACGAATTTGGAAGTAGCGTCATTTACTGTATACAATAACTGGAGTTGTTTTCGCACGTTGCGTTAGTTACTGTGTCGTTTACACTGCCGCGCGTGTTAAATATTCGTAACCTCTAACGCACCTCCGGTTATATTTGGAAAGAAAAGTACGGAAAATATGGACAATTTGTTAAAGTGGTCATCTCTAATGTGAACTTTTAAGTGACTTATTATGATATTTCATTTTTATTACAGAAAAATTTAACTTAAAAATGAGTGTACCTAATAAAAAGCACAGTAATTGCAGCACAGTATTCAAGGAGGAAGCACAGTAATTGCAGCACAGTATTCAGAACGGGAGCACAGTAACTGAGGCACAGTTTCTGGAGATTATAGGCACACAGTAACTGATTCCAGAACTTCTTTTTTTATATTTAATATTATCCAAAGAAGATATGATATTTGTTTCATGCAAAAATTTATATGGAGAAAAGAAACATTGAAATTTATCTTTAAATGCTTAAGACAAGTCAATTTCATTACTAAAGTTGTTTTTACTAGAGAAAACTCCGGAAATCCTGCAACAGGGCACAGTAATTGGGTACTTTACCCTATTCAGCTTTCAAAAAAGAACGCAATTTTCGGGAATTTTTTGTGGAATATCTACTGCATATTTTTTTACAACTTTTCGCTTATTTTAAAAGTACATATATGCCGCAACTCTCAGTAATTTTGTTATCGAAAAACAATAAAAAATGAACGAATAACAGCCATTGTCGTGGAAGCTGTTTTGATATAGGTGAGCAAGATATATCGGAAACCGCTGTATCGATTGGCCGAAACTTTTGCAGACTTCTTTTGTATACCAAAGTATAGTAGATGAACCAAAGATTTTTTATTTGAACAAAAACTCTATTGTTAATTAACGAAAAACGAGCAATTCAGACATCGAAGAAGCGACGTTTCGCGTTAAGCGGTCGCCATTTTGTCAAAAATCAACTTTTTGAAAAACCCTTCGTTCATCTACTGAATTCAACCATGTATTAACAGAATGTTTTTGAATTTTTAATTTTAGATGCTCAGAGAAAACTTGCACAGCGCCTTTATCAAAACAGCTTCCGCGAAAATGGCTGTTATTCCTTTATTTTTTAATGTTTTTCTATAATAAAAATACTGAAAGTTTCTCCATATATGTACTTTTCAAATAAGCGAATAGTTGTAAAAATATATACAGTAGACATTCCACAAAAAATTCCCGAAAATCCCGTTCTTTTTCGATAGCTGACTAGGCAAAACCCCTTAAAGTAGAAGAACACATAAATTTTTTATACTTTAATTATAAGAATGTTAAGCTGAACAGCCACACAGTATTATAAATTATTTTATTACATATCTGAAGTGTTGTGCATATAAACATTTGTCAGTTGGTTAATTAGTACTATTTAACACAGAGAAAAATTCATTATATTACTTTTTATTTTCCTC
This sequence comes from Andrena fulva, assembly GCA_946251845.1. Lineage (NCBI taxonomy): Eukaryota > Metazoa > Arthropoda > Insecta > Hymenoptera > Andrenidae > Andrena > Andrena fulva. Next base: position 48,057,202 of record OX276329.1, on the reverse strand, counting down.
CAAAACTCTGCAATGTTGTTCTAAATCACTTTTCAACAGCACAAATAAGAAATAAAATATTTAAATGAAATAACATGGAGCAGCTGCAGTTTTCGGGAAAACACTTCGTTTAAACTTTCAAGAGAGACGCGTCCCTTTTGGGTCCGACATTTCAAGAAAGATGTCTTTCTTGTTTGAAGTTTGAGGGAAGATGTTTTAAGGATCAGCCGTAGCAAGTATCAAACACTCGAGGAAGAACGGTATAGTAGCAAACGGTACAAGAGACACGTTCACGAAACGTAGCTGCGGGGACCACACCGGTTCAATTTCCTCCCATCCTTTTCTTGTCGGCCAGGAGAACAGAGCGACTTTAAACGTGCATTTCTCACGGATTCTCAGACATCTGAATACAATGTCGACGGCCCATAAATTTTTCACCATAAATTAAGAGACGGGTAGGCAAAGCGCCCACCTCGGTTTCTCTCTGCCCTGCGCCATCACGGTCGTATTCTAGTATACACTCAAGAAATAATTGTCATCCGAGAAGATCGTTCCTCGCTCTCTCCGCCTTCTTTTAGTGTTCGTAATATTTTTCGTATTTTTTTTCTTCAGAAGGATACTATTCTTTCGTGATGTTTGTTTTTCATTTTGATTGTCCGTCTTATTCAAAATGTGTATAAAGTTAGCTGCACTTTTTAAGGTTCTGACTCGACGAAGCATTTTTTGGCCTGCTTCACTGTGAGCTTGCGCTTTTCGGGAATTTATATTAGATTTTTGTAAATGCAGTGATTGGTGTTGGAGTTGCTAAGGAATTTCTATGGTAGAAACAGAGAAGATACAAAATTTCGTGTGAGTTACGTGTGGGTCATTATGACCCTATTTGCAGTGCAACTGAAACGAGTTCAAGGAAGAAAGAGCGTCTACTAAACATACGTTGCGCTCGTTACCGACTTTTCAGGAAGTAAGGAAGTTATATTTTTCATAAAAATTTACGGGTACTCTCGCGATTGTTACTATCTTGTGTTCTGATTTTGAAAAATTTGAAATATTGAACTTTATAGAGTCGAATAAATTTTTGGAATGATACCTAAAATAATTTATATCTTTTTGGAATATTTTCATTTGGAATAATACCTAAAATAATTCAAATCTTTTTGGAATATTCTCATTTGGAATAATACCAAAAATAATTCAAATCTATTTGAAATAATACCTAAAATAATTCAAATCTTTTTGGAATATTCTCATTTGGAATCATACCTAAAATAATTCAAATCTTTTTGGAATATTCTCTTTTCGAATAATACCTAAAATAATTCAAATCTTCTTGGAATATTCTCATTTGGAATAATACTTAAAATAATTCAAATCTTTTTGGAATATTCTCATTTGGAATAATACTTAAAATAATTCAAATCTTTTTGGAATATTCTCATTTGGAATAATACCTAAAATAATTCAAATCTTCTTGGAATATTCTCATTTGGAATAATACCTAAAATAATTCAAATCTTCTTGGAATATTCTGATTTTGAATAATACCTAAAATAATTCAAATCTTTTTGGAATATTCTCATTTGGAATAATACCTAAAATAATTCAAATCTTTTTGGAATATTCTCTTTTCGAATAATACCTAAAATAATTCAAATCTTCTTGGAATATTCTCATTTGGAATAATACTTAAAATAATTCAAATCTTTTTGGAATATTCTCATTTGGAATAATACTTAAAATAATTCAAATCTTTTTGGAATATTCTCATTTGGAATAATACCTAAAATAATTCAAATCTTCTTGGAATATTCTCATTTGGAATAATACCTAAAATAATTCAAATCTTCTTGGAATATTCTCATTTGGAATAATACCTAAAATAATTCAAATCTTCTTGGAATATTCTGATTTTGAATAATACCTAAAATAATTCAAATCTTTTTGGAAAATTCTCATTTGGAATAATACCTAAAATAATTAAAATCTTGGAATATTCTCATTTGGAATAATACCTAAAATAATTCAAATCTTTTTGGAATATTCTCATTTGGAATAATACCTAAAATAATTCAAATCTATTTGGAATATTCTCATTTGGAATAATACTTAAAATAATTCAAATCTTTTTGGAATATTCTCATTTGGAATAATACCTAAAATAATTCAAATCTTCTTCGAATATTCCCATTTGGAATAATACTTAAAATAATTCAAATCTTTTTGGAATATTCTCATTTGGAATAATACCTAAAATAATTCAAATCTTTTTGGAATATTCTCTTTTCGAATAATACCTAAAATAATTTATATCTTTTTGGAATATTCTCATTTGGAATAATACTTAAAATAATTCAAATCTTCTTGGAATATTCTCATTTGGAATAATACTTAAAATAATTCAAATCTTTTTGGAATATTTTCATTTGGAATAATACCTAAAATAATTCAAATCTTTTTGGAATATTCTCATTTGGAATAATACCTAAAATAATTCAAATCTTTTTGGAATATTCTCTTTTCGAATAATACCTAAAATAATTCAAATCTTCTTGGAATATTCTCATTTGGAATAATACTTAAAATAATTCAAATCTTTTTGGAATATTCTCATTTGGAATAATACTTAAAATAATTCAAATCTTTTTGGAATATTCTCATTTGGAATAATACCTAAAATAATTCAAATCTTCTTGGAATATTCTCATTTGGAATAATACCTAAAATAATTCAAATCTTCTTGGAATATTCTCATTTGGAATAATACCTAAAATAATTCAAATCTTCTTGGAATATTCTGATTTTGAATAATACCTAAAATAATTCAAATCTTTTTGGAAAATTCTCATTTGGAATAATACCTAAAATAATTAAAATCTTGGAATATTCTCATTTGGAATAATACCTAAAATAATTCAAATCTTTTTGGAATATTCTCATTTGGAATAATACCAAAAATAATTCAAATCTATTTGAAATAATACCTAAAATAATTCAAATCTTTTTGGAATATTCTCATTTGGAATAATACCTAAAATAATTCAAATCTTTTTGGAATATTCTCTTTTCGAATAATACCTAAAATAATTCAAATCTTTTTCGAATATTCTCATTTGGAATAATACCTAAAATAATTCAAATCTTTTTGCAATATTCTCATTTGGAATAATACCTAAAATAATTCAAATTTTTTTGCAATATTCTCATTTGGAATAATACCTAAATAATTCAAATCTTCTTCGAATATTCTCATTTGGAATAATACTTAAAATAATTCAAATCTTTTTGGAATATTCTCATTTGGAATAATACTTAAAATAATTCAAATCTTCTTGGAATATTCTCATTTGGAATAATACCTAAAATAATTCAAATCTTCTTGGAATATTCTCATTTGGAATAATACCTAAAATAATTCAAATCTTTTTGCAATATTCTCATTTGGAATAATACCTAAATAATTCAAATCTTCTTGGAATATTCTGATTTTGAATAATACCTAAAATAATTCAAATCTTCTTGGAATATTCTCATTTGGAATAATACCTAAAATAATTCAAATCTTTTTCGACCCATTAAATAAGTTTTTCACAAAAAGTCTATTTCTTTTTCTGTGAACTACAAATTATGCGTCACTGCGAATAAGCATTGTTGGGTCCCATTTCAAATGTATGTACACATGTATACCAAAGAACATATATTTGTACACTGGTATTCCCAATTTCAGACATTTCTTCAGAAAAATATTGAACATAGATACGTAACACATTCCACCCAATCATTTAGGTATATTTATAATTGGTCAAATTAGTAAAAATAATGTAAAGTCGTCGTCATTAAAATTTTTCTCGTTGCCACATTTAGAAAGCCTACCTTTACGTTTTCGAGGGGATTAATTTTCACTCCCACATTTTGTAACATTAATTATTAGCACGATAATAAATTCATCCTGTCGATGATATTTGTGACCATAATCCCAAATTTGACAAGTAGGTAGATCTATATTAAAATCCTCATTAATAATTCAAAATATTCGAAATGTGAGTAACGAATTTCCGGCGTGAAGCAAGTGCTCGCAATTTTCCACCCTCTTTCACAAACATTTTGCACGCAGAATTTTCGACTCTCCGCCTGAAATCATTCTCTCGGTGTCCCGAGGATTTTGAAATTATTCGCGTTACGAAAAGAAGTGCCAAGACGAAGGCGTGTATTTACTTTCCCTCTTTTGGCAAATCCTTGAAATTCTCGCGGGCTGCGCAAGAAATTATCCCGTTTCTTTGTCCCTTTTTTTCGCGTTCCTGTCATTCCCCTGACTCACTCGCGCCGCGTCATTCTTTGAGGACCGGAATCCCGGCGAGCTGCACTCCGGCAGCTTCCCTGAAATATGTGAACGTGCGGAGCTACAGCCTCGAATACAGATTCCCCAAACGACGGGACACTATTTAGTTTGGTATTCGGCAACAAATTAAATTCAGAGCAAAAGAATTCCCGTAAACCTTGCCTCGGAAAAGTCTCCTCAAACAACAATTAAGAAACTACACAACAAACTTATTAAAGTGTAGACTCTCATTTTCACAGAGAAGCTTTAAATAATATTTCCAGTCTACTAACAATTTAAATTGCTGTCGGACCTTAAACTATTAGTGCTCCCGCACTTTAGGCCACTCTTTACATATAAATACCTAATAACAGAATAAGTATAATTACCTTGAGAGTGCAATGTTTCATTTATCGCTAGTATTTGCATTCTCGAGCCCGCTTAATGCAGTCACCATTTGCTAATTAATTTACGAGGACATTAATGCTGCGCCATTTTCCAAGCTAGCGTTCATCCGCTCGTGGGTACCCAGCATAATGCACGTCTCTCCTTCTTGGGCAGCGCATAAGCGCCCACGTATTGTGCGAGTCGAGACAGCAAAGCAAGATTTTTTTCCCTATTGTTCGTAACAAAAGGTTCATGATCCGAGATAGAGCGGCGTAATGTGACATTCATATCGGTGGCCCGCGACGGAGGAAACGATGAGACTTACGCCCAAGAGCATTGTCACGTCCTGACATTCGCAAACATTACGTTCTTATTTGAGCCCGCTGTTTAAAGCGGACGCCATTCGCGCCCGGTATATTTCCCTGATTTTTGCCTGCTTTCAAAAGTCGGGGATGATTTGGAGCTGGTCTAATGACGACTATTTACAAAGAAACCTCGTTACGGCCCGCGACGCGAGATCCACAATTATACGGAGGGAAGTGATTCAAGGGGTGCACGCGGCGAGCCGAGGCTGCGTAATTAAATTGGATGTTGAGGATAGATGATGTATAAGAGAGAAGTTCGGGTCCATTTTTAGCGAACTGTTTTGAGAATTTATAGGTGCGACAGGTTTAAAGGACAAATGTAATAAATGGCGAATTTTATGACTGGGTATTAATAAAAAGATCTTACAAACTCTTTGGATTCCAAAAATCAAAAAATTGTAATTATTTGTCGGCGTGGGATAGGAAATTTATAATAAAATATGATTTTTTGATTCCTTGTTTTGCTAAAATAATTTCGGTGGAAAATGGATCGAAAGTTGACTAAGCACTTGGGTATATACAGAGTTGGGAATTAATTAAATAAAAAATTATTTAAATATCGGGTCGAATAAAAGTTGCTTATATTCGTTATTGGAGGCTCGAATAATTGAGTTACCTTTTCTCGACAGATGACGAATCATTTTTTTTAACTTTTATTCGTTATTCGAAATTTTTATTTAAATAATAGTTTTACCCATCTCTGCTCATGTAATAGCAACACAGAATAATACAAACAACTTGCGGTCATCTTTATTTATTTCGTGGAAAATTTAATTTATATTTTTTGTAACTATTTGCTTATTTTAAAAGTACGTATATTCAGCAACTCTCGGTGATTATTGTTATAGAAAAATATAAAAAAATGAACGAATAGCAGCCACTCCCCTGGAATCTGAAATCAAAAAGTGAAGAAGATTCTGATAATATTCATATTTAGGTATCTCATAATTACTCATGTTTATTTGGTGTGTGAACAAACTAGTTTTAAAAAAAATTATTTCAGACAAAATGGCGGCCGTTAATGCAAAATCGTGATTTTTCGATGCCTGAATTGTTCGTGAATTAAAAATGGAGTTTTCATAAAAAACAAAAATCCTTCGTGCACGCACAAGATAAACTCATATACTAACAGAATCTTCTTCACTTTTCGATTTCAGATGATCCAGCTCGGAGAAATCTCACCACTAAAAAATATAAAAATAAAAAAATTCCTATTTTTCTATAACAAAATCTTTCTACTTCTACAATAAGCAAACATTTGCAAAAAATATACATTATGATTTTCCCCCAGAAATCACGTTCCTTTTCGTCTGATAATTAGGCACGACCCACAGTGTAACGAGTATATAGGAAAAAAAATCAATTTTCCATTAAGACACTATTATTTACGTGTTATTGCTATGTTAATCATATTTATTCACAAAAAAAATAATTTTTAACATAAAATAATTCATTAATATATATATTTGTCCATAATAAAAGAAAAACAAATAAAGTATATATTTTTTGTAATACATTTAAACACAAATTAATAACAAACATATGAAACAATTATAAAAAAAAAAAAAAATTTTAATAAATTAATAATAAATAAATTTTTTAAACACAATAAATTTTAAATTATTCATTCTTATTCTTCATCACTATTAGTTGAATCTGAAGGAATTGGAAGCTCAGTGTCTTTAGATTTGTCTAGTTTTTTCTTTTAGTATGTGTATTTTTTCTTATGTGGGAGCAGTCGGGAGCAGACAAAATTTACACCAATTTAAAGGACATGAAAGGAACTAATTTTAGTAAAAAAATGAAAGAACCGATATGTTTCGTTTTTTTTTAATTCTCTCCACAATTTAGAAGATGAGACAAAAAAAAGTAATAATTTGAGCCACTTGTACGTATCCATATCTTGAAATGCGAGAATTTTTAATTAATGACATGAAAAATACATGCAATATATTTTGCTTATTTTCAAAAAGAAAAGAAAGAGAAGAACTTATAAATACAACAAAAATGCAGTGGGTAAATATTTCCTATGTGTGGTCTGTGGCAGGTTGCGTTTGGTTATTCGACTTTGAATGTAATTACTAACCTTAAATCCATTATTTATGTTACTAAGTTATGTTGTTCCCATGTCGGAGGACTGTTTATTATCAAATCCACAAAATGAAATACAAAATTTCAAAACACAATTTTTTGCTTTTTGAACACTGTGCGACCCCTTAATTATTTAGAATCCAACTTAAATCACCAAACTTTCAACGGTCCCTATGTATCTACACACCTACAAGTATTTTCTTCCACGGAAGAAAATTCACATTTCATCGAGCACCTATATCTAAATGACGTCATCCCCAATCAGACCTGAAAGCTTCCCCATTCAATTTAATATCAGTAACTACGACATACGCCTTTCCCATTCATTCATTTCTATAAAATGTTGCCAGTGTTTATCTAACGCTACAGTTCTCCCCGAATCCCTGTCGCTGCTCCACCGAAAGCACCGCGGAGACCCCTACAATAAAAGTCGATGCTTATCCACGCATGTTGCCCGTGGATTTCATTAAATCAAAACAAATCCAATCAAGCGAAAAAAATTCGTTCCTCCTCGAGCACCACTTCATCCCCCGTAAAATAACAGGGAACGTCGTACAAGGGGGGGTGGTTGGCTGGGGGGGGGGGGGAAAGCGAGCAGGTTTCCGCGCGGAGGAACTCGTGTGCAGAAACATGTTTTGCGAATGCGGGCCCGTCCGTAAGATTTCAATAACCATTCCATAAATAGCTCGCGGGATTTCGAGGTTTTTCCCTCGAAACCTCCGTCGACTTACCCCGCTTCCGCGTGTACGCTACCCCCCGCGCCCCCGTGTTGGCAGCGCGCCCATGTAAATGAAAACAAATACTTTCCCCGCGCCAGCCACTTTTATTGCTTCCTTGATGCATGTCTTTATAAGCGGAACGAATGGTTATTATTCGGCCAACTAGATGTACACGTGGCTCAGAGCCGAATTCGCGGGGCGCGCGCCGTGACGCTGCGCCGTTTCCGTAGGGGGTGAAACGCGCGCTTTTTATTTTTTTTATTCGAAGTTTAATGTCGCCTCGACTGCGTAGGTCAGCGACTACGTGTGCGGTTACTCGTAAATGTGTCCGGCTACCCTATATGTATGTAACATGCTTTGCGTATTAAATAGACTTCGAAGTAAGAGTTCGCAATTTTAATTGACAGTAGTGTAATATAAAGCTTAATTAATATGTGTGGTTCTGTTTTGGGTGCATTCGACTGAAAAATTGTAGATAGATTGTTTAAAAAATGTAGGTATTGTTATCCGTGGAAGTTGCAAAAAATATTCGTTCAAATTCGAGATGTAATTTATGCGAAAGTAATTATTACAATAAGTTAATATTCTAATATTCCTGCGATTTTATTATAAACTTTATTTAACTAGTTTTCGGTGAAATTTGTCTTGTTCCATTCTTCTAGCAAAGTTTCTTTGAATATTTCTTTGGTAGATGGCACTAACTAAGAGTGTATTAATAATAAGGTAATTCTGAATTTAACATTACTTAAATAAGTAAAATATGCTATACGTATGGGGTGGATGGATACTTTTGTGAATAACTATATGTATAGGCAACAAGTGACTTAAGGGTTCCCACCGCTTAAAACGCCTGAAAAATGATTTTCATGAATTAAAAAAAAAATAAATTGAACAGTATACAGTAAAAAAGCTATTTGGACTTTATTACTACATATTTGAGGAACAAATAAAGAAATTATTGTTCGAATTTTATCAATTTTTGCATTAGATAGACAGCAGTCATTGTACCACTGTAGAAATTAGAGCTCCTGATGGGCGCCATAAGAACTCGTGACAGGATGGTCTGAAATAAAAAAACTATAAATATTCTTAAAATATATGTGAACGGTTATCGCCTTTTCCGTCTTCGTTGCAAACAAACAATCCGGCGATTTTTAGCACATGTTTAGACACAATATTGCAAAAAAGCAGTTTTTCTACGCATACATTTGTCGATAAAAAAAAAATGAGCGATCCAAAATTACTCTTCGCGGTATAAGGCGATGGCGAGTCTAATTATGAATAGAATGCCGTAAGAATTTTTGAAATCGGACCATAATTAAGCATTTCTCAGTGGCGCCCGTCAAGAGCTCTAATTTCCACAGTGAAGTACAATGAATGCTATATATCTAATGCAGAAATGGATAAAATTCAAACAATAATTTTTTTCTTTGTTCCTCAAATATGTAGTGATAAATTCCAAAAAGCTTTTATACCGTACGTTGTTCAGTTCCTTTTTTTAATTCATGAAAATCACGTATCTTTCAAGCGTTCTGACCGGAGGGTACCCTTAAGGGGTTAGGCCACCTTGGACGGAGCAAAATTGCAGTCACTTTCGGCATTTTTTTTTAGGAAGATAACGGAATAAACAGAAAATTCAATATGAAGCCTGTTATTATACAACTCTCGCCGGAAAAAATCGTATTTTTTTTCTTACAAAATGGCGGCGGTAGAGCCGTGATACGCATGATCTTGAGGAGCGACGTTTTCCACGGTGTTCAATCTCACGGCTATACCGTTTGACTTAGAACAAAAAACCAAAAAGCTTTATTTTCTGCATGCCTAAAACTATGGAAGTACGTAGCGGGTTTGCGATATCTTGAACATATTCTTTGCAATTGACACTTTTATAAAAAGAAACTGCAATTTTTCTCCCCATGTTCACCATTACGAGACAAATTAATGTTTCTGGATTTCCCTATGTACTTCTCTAGTTTTAGGCATGCAGAAAATAAATCTTTTTGGTTTGTTGTTCTAAGTCAAACGGTATAGCCGTGAGATTGAACACCGTGGAAAACGTCGCTCCTCAAGATCTTGCGTATCACGGCTCTACCGCCGCCATTTTGTAAGAAAAAAAAATACGATTTTTTCCGGCGAGAGTTCTATAATAACAGGCTTCATATTAAATTTTCTGTTTATTTTATTATGTTCCTAAATAAAATACCGAAAATGACTGCAATTTTGCTCCGTCCAAGGTGGCCTAACCCCTTAATGATCAGACGTATTCTTCCACGTATCTTTGAACGCGTATTCAAGGTTTAATTTGACGTAAAACAAAAGCTTGAATGAGTCGACTAACAATAGTAATCATATGGGTAATCATGCTATAACCATTCACCCTGTATACACCACGATTCCGTAACACGACTGGGGTTAAACCGGATGTATATTCCAATTTCGAGCGAGTCGTACGTCACCCGTGCCCCTCCGGCAACCAGGAAGGATGTGGGGAGAGTTAATGTTCGACGGACCAAGAAAATTTTATTGGGAAACTCAGGAACCGCTTCAAAGTATGAAGATCTATCGGTTTCAATGAATTCTCTTGTGTTCCTGCGCTCTTTTCGGAACATTAGCTCCGATGCTTCTTCTTCGTTCCCCTCACTTTTGGAAGCCCAAAGTTGAGGGTGAATTGTAAATATTATTTCCATTTTTAGGGCTGAGGTTTGTAATTGAGATACCAATTCTTTTAAGAGTCGTAAAATTTTTCTCCCTTTCTTAACACTACGGTGCACACGTAAATTAAAATTACACCATTGCACACGTTGGGCCTCACGGGCCCACATCTCCAAATCTAGGAGTGCGTGGATGTTTTGAGAAAAAATATTTTTATACTGCACGTAATCTATTGCACTCAAACTTTATTAAGGAAAATATTTATAACAAAATGAAGTACTGAGGAAATATCTCTTTAATACTACGAGTCAAAATGATGGGCCTGTCAGGCCCCACGTGTGCACTGTAGCAATGCACCTCATCAACATAAATTTGCATGAGCTCAAGTTCAAAGATGCTTTATTTGATTAATTAAGGGTGGATTCTCGTCTAACAGCCCCCAAAAGTAATTGGTATTTAAGAATTTTTATTTCAATAATTGTTGGTCCTATTGGATTAAACTCTTTTGGGATACAATGAGGCATCTTTAAACTTGTTGAAAATATTTTTTTTATGACGATCCCCCTGTTGGCGGGATATGCAGCACCTATCACATTCATCTGATTGCAAAAAAAATAGAAGTTTCTAAAAGTTAGATAGTTTCCACTGGGATTGGTCCACATTAAATTTTACCTCTCCTCTGCATGCTCCTCTCAACAATCCCAACACTCTACACACATTATAAAAATATAACACATAATGTATTAATAATATCCATGGGTGTAAACAATAGTAAAATATAAAACACTGCTAAGATATCACGCAATATCAAAAGTTTCGTCTGCAAATAGAAATCCTTCTCCTCGCATTTTTTTAGTCCAGTAGTGCTATAACAACGGTAAACAAATCATTTACACCATTTCGACTCTAAACGCACGACTTGGCCCGTTTTTCACCAAGCTCAACTATTTACTTTCCCATACAAAAACATTTCATTCGCGGCACTCGTAGCTTGAGAAACGACACCCATAAAGCGTCATTACTGTTCTCTAAAATACCCGTTGCCGGAAAACAACCGCGTTTTCTTGGAATCGGTCTGCCCCATAAATACAGGCGCATCGTAAGGACAAAAACACGGAAGAAACATGGCTCGGCCTACATTTGTATCCCGCGAAGCGCACCGCCAGAGGACCCGGCATATTTAGTGTATTGTCCTATTTCGTAAGGATCCCCCTGTCGTAGTGCGATATTATACGAGCGTAAAGAAATACAGGGTGTTCTATAGCGAACTTCTGCTCCCCCGAAAGAGGGTGGTTCTGTCTGGAAAAGGGACAAGTTAAAGATATAAAGTTAAATTTGTTGGTAGGAGGCTTCTTCCCCGAGTAAATTCACTTTGGGAATTATAGCTGACTCCTAAATTTAATGCAAACTACGAGGTCTATTTATATTTGTTTATGTTATGTTTACAAGTTATTACACATTCGCGATCATTAAGAAAATAACTGTGCTATGTATGTTTTGCTATTTAATATTTGGTATTTGGGTGGAGTTGTGAGTATTTTATGAAGGCACTAGGATAGTAAGAACGATGGTAATAATAACTTTGTGAATGTTTTTAACCGACTTCAAAAAGGAGGAGGTTATAGAGTCGACCCGTAGGTATTTATTTTTTTTATAATATTAAAATTTAAATGAAAATTAAAACCGACTTAAAAAAATGCACTAAAAAGTAAAAAATCATTTTTACCCTTATTTAATCTACGACTCTCATATTTTTTAAGTCGGCGCCTCATCATTTGCACTGGGTAAATCTGGCGCGGACTTAAGAAAATTGAGAGTCGTAGATTAAATAGGGGAAAAAGATATTTTTTACTTTTTACTGCAATTCTATTTTTTTAAAGTCGGTTTTAATTTTTTTTTTAAATTTTTTTATTAGTTACGAACATTAGTATAAACAGTAGTTCATAAGAGAATATGTTGAGTGGAGACAGATGATTGTGGTAACTGAATTTATCAAAAACTCATGATGTTAAACACAACCACTAATTAAAAACTGTTGTTAATGTCACAGAATATTTTAATTTTTTTTCTAAATATTTCAGAGAATAAATTCTCAGAGAAAACTTCCGTAAAATAGAAAGGACCACTCATAATAGTCCCAAGCAGTCAAGTAGTAATCGTATAGCTCTAAAACAAATTACACCCTCGTTCATTTCAACGTTTCTTCTCTTTAAAATTTTCTAAAGAACAAATCTTGTGATGCATTTCCCTATTAGTATCCACTTTACTGAAAAAAATTTTCATACTTTTGGAAACAGTAAACCATACCGCTGGATAAGTACTATACAGTGGTATCCCGAGCTTTTGTATTAATTCGTACTTTTATAATGTGTAGAAAACAATTTAATTCAAAATTATACACCTAGCGGTCGAAATAGTTACCACTTTTTCGATTTGCTTTATTTTTGTTATTTTTTAACATCAACTTGGAACTGTGGTATGTGTTTAATATACATATTCTGATGGATAATTGAAAGCTGTATAAAACCCAGTTAAAATTGAATTTATGTAACTAACAAAAAAAATTTGTGACATTGAAGGGGATAACACATTTTTGTATTCGACAAAGGAGTTACCACTTTTGGTATTCTTTTAGGCCGTACTAAAAGCAAAAGGTGCCCTTACAAAATATCAGATTTTTTATTACTTTTCAAAAGTGGTGACTTTTTAACAGCTTTAAAAGGGTGTTGTGTTTAATATTATGTAGGGATTTTGTTTATTAGTTAAATAAATTCAACTTTAACTGGGTTTTATACAGTTTTCAATTCTCTATCAGAATATGTATATTGAGCACATGCTGCAGTTTTGAGTTGATGTTAAAAAATAATAGAGCTAGAGTGGATCGAAAAAGTGGTAACTTTTTTGTCCGCTACTGTATATTCACACTTTATTATGTCGTTTTTCAAATAATTAATAAAACTGACTAGACCTTCTGTTTTTACACCATTTTCATTTAACACGATCTATAAAAAATTAAATACCCTTTTGCATAATTTGTTTTGATCTAACACGGTCCGATAAATTTGTTTTCTTAAAAATCTTCACTTCTGATTCTAAGACAAAATATCCCTTCTTATTTTTCAGGGAAATTGCTCTCAATTTTATTAAAAAAATCTTAAACTTGACATTTAAGGGCGCTACACATTCTCAAGTAAATGATTCTTCTACTTTTTACGACTTATTCAAACAAGCGTAGCAATAATCAGTATTCCGTAGTCAAATAAAATTAAGGGGACTAGGCAGTCAGATCGCTCGAAAATCAAGTATTTTTTGCGAATTAATTACAAGGAGATGAACACAAATTGTGACTAGTACGTTTGGCTAAAGTTTATTAATACTATAAACAGTAAAAAAGAAATGATTTGAATATTATATACACATGTATGACAGCGCTACAGTCGTCTGATATGTAGGCGTTTTTTTTGGAGCCGCTGTAATTTTGCAGTGATTCAGGCCGTAAGAAAATTAATTGTGAAATATCCTCTGAAATTTATACTTTGCGCTGGCCCCTATTCTGCCCTGAACCTATTGAAAAAGAAAAAAAATCAAAATTATAAAAATGGTGGCTGCAAAACGTCAAATTTTAAAGAAACGTCATTTTTCACCAGGGAAAAGAGCCATTCTACTTTTTTTTTTTTTGACAAACTAGGAGTTTTTACAGACTTATGCGTAGGTTCAGATCGTAACTAGACATGTTTCATATTTGCTGAATTTTTTTCAAATCGGCTGATACCTCCGTTTTTCCCCAATCACTGCAAAACGAAGAGGAAATATGATTCCGAGAAAAACGCGCCTAAAATCCTCAATTTTGTGTGTTTTAACATAAACCAAACGGCATTTTAATCGGAAAGGGTGGTACTTTAAAAAAATGCAACAAAAAATCGAGTTTCTGACTGCTTACCCTAGTAGTATTTTTGGTTGGCCAACAGTTGCCAACAGTTGGGAATTAGTTGGGATATAGTTAGTGTTTGTGCCTACAAATTCCCAACACAGGGCCTACGGCAAAAAAGTTACGACAGTTTGCCAACGAATATTCAATGTTGGGCCTACAATTGTTATGGTTAGTTAATTAACAAAAAGTTACGACAGTTCGCCAACGAATATTCAATGTTGGGCCTACAATATTACTATGGTTGGTTAATTAACAAAAAATTTACAACGATGATTAAATGTCGTCTTACAAACGTCAGAAAATTTGCTACATCCAAAAACCTGTTGTGATTTTTCTTTTCTTATTTATAAATACGTAATGAGGACGTCTGTGAAATGTGAAATGTGAAATTTTAAGGAATGAATCTAAAGGTCGGATGATGATATTTTGTAGAATATTTCGCGTCACTGCGCAGTTATCATAAACAATCAATACTAGTTATGTAACTAGAAATTACAAGTGTTTTCAAGGAAATGTGTTGGTTAGTTGCGAACAGCGGTTGCTTTGTAAGCGGAAAGTTTGGGTTCGATTCTCCTCACCGCGAATTTTTTGTTTTTCCTAAACCAGACCAATGTTCACGGGAAAAGGCCTGATAGCTCTCGGCTACCCTCTGTTGCGCATGCCCGCGACGAGCTGTGACGTCAAACCAATCAACGCCAAGCTGGTAAACGAACCGAATCGACGCCAGTGGCTGGCTTCGTTTCCCAGCTTGGCGTTGATTGG
Source organism: Andrena fulva (assembly GCA_946251845.1). NCBI lineage: Eukaryota > Metazoa > Arthropoda > Insecta > Hymenoptera > Andrenidae > Andrena > Andrena fulva. Next base: position 48,042,004 of record OX276329.1, on the reverse strand, counting down.
TTTGACGTCACAGCTCGTCGCGGGCATGCGCAACAGAGGGTAGCCGAGAGCTATCAGGCCTTTTCCCGTGAACACTGAACCAGACCTGAAGAAGACGTCTTTACGAAGTCTTTTCAAGTTCTTTATGTAGGCGCTGGGCGCTCGGAGAAGACGGCCTATGGTGCGGAGTGGCCCATAGGTGGCGTCGGTTAGATAGGAGTTCGGAACTAGAGAGACTGCGGAGAGTCGGCGTAGCGGTGTGGCTAAAGGCTGGATCTCCTACCTGCGACTGGTCGCAGTATACTGGTTCAATGGGAAAGCATTCATCTGTTCTCCTACAAGCGTCTGCGATCGTCGGGTATGCGCCAGACATAGGAGCCTGACGCGAGTCTGTTTGCGTACCAGCCTAGGCTACTCGAGAGCTGGGCACTGCGACCAGTCGCACTGCGACCCATTGCCACAGTGGGACAGAATCCCAAGAAATAAAGAAATAAGTCAGATTTCAAAAGATATGGGAGTATGTATTTTTATATGTTACCTGTAGAGTACTAATATGAGCACCTAAAAAAGGTAAAAATATCATGACGCCTACTTCTGATCTGTGTGTAAACACGTGTTTATGTTTGACACACGCGCGAAGTTCCATGATGTAGCGTGGTGAGTGATGCCCTAAACGGATTGTTAGCGGGTCACGGTTTACTACAGCTTTATTACACTAGACCTTTGGCCCCATACACGATATAAAGTAATTAGGAAATATCTGCCAAGTAACTTTCAGAACAGCTGAACAATTTTTAGGCTTAATCCCCAATTGCTACAAGCTAATTCCTCTACGTTCGACAGGCAATAAACCGTGTTTCGCTACAGTATAAAAGAATAAGTATGGTCGGAACGTTGACCGTGACGAAAATTAATTTTATAGTCCGCACAATTACCAAAAGAAGAAGATGTTCTTATGCTAGATCGAAGAATGTTTCCCTGACAATGGGGTAGGAATCGAAATTATTCTGCAGAAAGACCAGTACGCCTCGCGGAGAGCCGCAGGAAGATAATGGGTGGACCGCTGACTGCGCGTGGTGCCGCCTGCTTTGTCCTCCCTACAAATTCGAGATCGATCTCTTATCTCTCGAATATAAACACGCGTTGGAATATCAAAACAAAAGCACGCGCTGACGTATTCAGATGTGAGAGAAGGTGGGCCATTGGGAGGATAGAATATTTTTAGCTACAATTTTTTCTATAATTTTTAAAATCTTTATTTCTGGCTTCTTTTTGGGTCTTCTTTCTGGGTTTTTACCTTTTTTAGGAGCTCATATTAGTAGCTTGCAAGAAATATTCGGGTCAGGCATGAATAACAGCGACGCTGAGCCTCGCCCATTCTGTAGGTACTTTGCGTTTCTAACTCCACTGCGTTGTATCAAATATTATAAAAGAATAAACACGATTTATTATTATTATTATCATAAATATATAAAAATACATAATCCTCCCACAACTTTTGAATTCTGACTCGTTTCCTTGTTTCTTGGGATTCTGCCCCACTGTGGCAATGGACTTGGTGGCAGGTAGGAGTGTGCGGATCGTCCCGAGGCTCGGGTACCTGGCCCTCGGGACGGGTCGGGAAATTTCGGGTGGGGTCGGGCGGGGTCGCGATACTTTCGTATTGCTCGAGATCCCGAAGTTTTCGGGATCCCGAGACTCGTTTCGGGCTACAAGCAAAGAGGAGATATAATAAGAGGCGTCACTCGACAAGGACAGAAATAAACTAGGGAAATCACTAGACAACCAATTTAAATGCCCATTCGCCAATGATTGGTAAACTTCGCCAATAATCAGCAAACTGCGGTAAGGTACATTTAGTCGATTTGAATATCCCGCTCGAATAGACAACCAGTTTAAACGTCCGAGTTTTGCCGAGCCGACCTGAAATCAAATTGCCCGCTCATGGCGGCTATGCTTGTAGCCCGAATCGAGTCTCGGGATCCCGAAACCGTCGGGATCTCGAGCAATACGAAAGTATCGGGACCCCGCCCGATCCCGCCCGAAAGTGTCCGGCCCGTCCCGAGCCCGAAAAGTCGGGTATCCGCACACCCCTGGTCGCAGGAAAGGAGATTCAGCCTGGGGCCAGTCGCTGGGTCAAATCGCTGCGACCAGTCGCAGGTAGGAGATCCCGCCTTAACGCTGCTGATCAGCACGCGGGCGGCCCGGGTTCGATTCCCGGCGCCCCGGTGGCTCTCTTTTTCCGGCTCCTACAGTTCAGAAGTGGGATCAACAGCGCTGTGCGGTGAGGTCACACTTGGTGTTGTCAAGATTCGAGATGGTTGGAATCCTCGATCTTTGACGTAGGGCACAAGTGACGCTCCTGTGAGATATTGTGGGGTGCCTCTCGTGCTTGGCGTGTCCGGTTCCACGGTGGTTGAGATTTTGAGGAACGCGGCCGAGGACGGCCGCAATGGTCAGGATGGCCGAGCTGTAGGCGCTGGGCGCTCGGAGAAGACGGTCTATGGTGCGGAGTGGCCCATAGGTGGCGTCGGTTAGATAGGAGTTCGGAACTAGAGAGACTGCGGAGAGTCGGCGTAGCGGTGTGGCTAACGCTGCTGATCAGCACGCGGGCGGCCCGGGTTCGATTCCCGGCGCCCCGGTGGCTCTCTTTTTCCGGCTCCTACATTTAAGACGCCTTCTGGACGTCTTAAAGACGTCTTTTGGAAAGAAGCCTTATGTTGGGCCTTCGTGTTAAGTGACGTTGGGCCTACGTTGGTTACAATCATTGGCCCATTTAAAAATAGCGCAGCACTTCAACAGTTGGCCAACGGAGAACACGTCATTGGCCCAACAAACTCCCAACAAATAAATGCTACTAGGGTAGTCCCCTTAAGTTCGAGGTTTGGCGCTTTATTTATATCCATTTTTTCATACACCCGATATCTTTTTTACTCGTTTTTCCACCCGGATTTTTCCGCACCGTATCTACCGTATAAAAATATAATGAAGTGTCTAAGTACGAAACAACTTAATTGCGAAACAACGTAATTCAGAGGGGTGTACATACCACGTCAGGGGATCAGTGTAATTGTGGCATATCCGTCCGTAGATTAGCATCTACTTCTATTAACACGCCCGTGCACTGCCACCCACTCTCATCAACGCCGTGCCATTAATGAGATTTGATCAGGGAGCCAGGTACGTTTCCCGGGTGCCGACGGACGCGCGGCGAAAAATAAGTGTTCATAAGCTGCAGTTCCGTGTCACCGAACCACCCTCCGTTCTTCGTTCAGTTTTAATGACGCGCCTGTGCAAAGGAGCAGCCTTCGCCACAGTCGCGGAGAATTCAATTTGTCGCGTCTGAACTCTCCAGCTGACTCCTCCGCCCCGGGGTCACTTTTCCTTTTTCATTTATTTTCGTCGAACTCGTTTTTAATATTGCCCTTCCCTGGGCCCCCGTTTATACATATGTATGAAGAGATTTTAATGTTCTTCCGGCGTACGGCGGGGCGTCCGCACGGCAAGCCGACATTATTGCACCTAACGCGCTTTGGGCCGCTGCACGCGGCGCGGCTCTTTCCGAAGAAGCCGCAAGAATTTTTACACGAATGTATATAGACCTCGCCCCGCGGAGCGTGCCGCTTTATTACACCCAGTGATATGGATTTAAGTGATCCTCCCTTTCTTCTTTCCTTGGAAAAAAATGCGACGCGGTTCCGGGAGAAGCTTCCGTGCAATTCTGATGGCTCGTATAATTTCCAGTATTCATCCCCGCGGCTCCTTAAATCGCAAATTCGGCTCCCTTTGAATTGCATATTTGATTGGACAGGAGTATTGATTAGTAGCAAAATTGCTCTGAATGAATTTCAATTTTCTAGGGTACAAATAGTGAGTATAATTTGATGGCGAAATTACTTTTTGACTTTTGTGAGCTGCGGGTGGACAGTTGGTGAGGAAATTGCATGTGTTTATTAAAGTGAACGTTCGCGAGAAAATAATTTTTATTATTCGTGTTAGTACGAAGTATCTAGTTCTCTGCTGATTGTTCTAATTTTTGAAAAAGGTTGAATATTAAATTTGTTGTTTAAGTGGATTATTCTACGAGAAATCGGATTTTTTGATTTTGCTGAGAATGGGATATGTTGTAGTCTTTAGCGGTATATAAACTCATCTCGAAGTATTTTTAAAAATTTTAAAAATTGTGGATCTTAGCTTTTTGAAATATAGTGTTGACCTTTTTCGATAAATTATATCTGTTCAACTGAGAAACTAATAAAAATGAGCTTTTTGGGTGCTGACAGTGAACGCATAAGAGTACTTAATAAAAATTATTTCACTTAAAAATAACAAATTTTTGAGCACTATATGAAAATTTAAAAAAAAAATGAGGATTTTCCCTATTTGTCCTCTTTAGAGACACGTTTTCAGAAATGCGGGCCTTTAAAATTGCCCACATTAGGGTCTATACAAAAACCGACATTTGAAAAAACCGGTTTTCGAATTCCACTATTCTCAAAAAACCGGTTAAACCAGTTTTCGAATTTTCACAAAAAAATATAATTCAAATAGTAAATACATATTTGTACTTATTTTAAAAATGTTCAGTTTTTTTTTAATATTTATGGAATTACAAAAATATAACAAAATAAAATATACTTTATCTACACAAAACCAAATAAAGGAAAAAAAGTCCGTACAAATCCGTACCTACAATTTTTGAGATCATTTAATATTTATGAATCTAAAAAAAATATAACACAATAAATACACTGCATACAAAACCAAATGAAAAAAAAACCTAAAATAACTAAAATCCGTACAAAATATAAATTTCAAATCTCTATTTCATTTAGTATTTTTCTTCCGAAAATATGAACCCACGAAGATTAGTTTTACAGTAAACTGTCGCCTACAACAATATGCTTAACGCTTTCAATCAAATAATTAATTCATTTTTACATATTAATCCTAGTATATAAAACCTATTTTTTAAACTTCAAACCCGGTTTTCGAAAACTGACAAACCCTAGCCCACATAATATTATACAATTTTATTTAAAGTCACATATCATCATCGAAATCGCAGTAAAAGAAAATAATTATTTTTTACTTTTTAGTGATGAAGTTAAATAAAATCGTATCACATAAAAATTTTCTTTTTATATATTTTGGTCAAAGCAATTTATTTTCCCGATTTCTGAGACTTCCTCCAACTATCGTGGCCGGTGGCATACGATTTGGGCCGGAAAAGTCCCAGCCTCCGCCAGTTTAGGGTTGAGCAGCGCACCGCGCCGAAAGGAGGACGCTCGAATTCCCCGAATTTCGCGACATTACGCGGGCCGGAGCCCACTGATCCCAAGATCAATACAGCGCGTCGCCGCGTGTCGAAAAATAATTAATCACGATAGAAAGTTCGGGCGAAGTTGCCGGGCGCGGCAAATTGCGGGGACCAAGAAACTTGGCCGCAGAAAAGGTACGTCAAAGGCACCGGCGTGCAGATGGTAAAGCGGTGTCACGGCCCAGTTGTGATTTATGTAGCAGTGTAAGTCGTCGAGCATTATGTAATTAGCAGTAAATCTGGTAATGCGCCGTACGCTGCTTGACTGCCGCAGCGGAGTCTAATTCCTGCGCTGCAAACCAATCGCATTAGTGCCATGCGGCTGTGCCTACGTGCAGCGTTTCGCCTCGTCCTGCTCCTTCGCTCGTCGAAGATATTTCAGCGGTTAAACCGCCACGCGCGCCACTCTCGTTTTCACCGTTACCTCGTCCCTTCCGAGCTCTCTGCGCAACTTTTCTGTACCGTCGCGTTCAATCACATGCAGGACAAGGGCCGATCGAAGACACTTACCTAAATTACTATTAATTATTAAACAAGGATTTTAGTGGCAAGGGAAATTAGGCAACCCCGAAATTCAGGAAATTGTGCAACTTTGTGTGCGAGTTTTTTATCCGTAACACGAACCTAATTTTTGTTGGTGCTATAGTGTGGTTTTAGGGGATGAAATCAACCCCTGGGGAAAATATAGAATTTTCTTTTTCGTGGAATATCTCGGGAACGGAGAGAAATGCTGAAAACAAGTATAAACAAAAGTTGCATTTTTTTTATATCTACAGAAGTACGAGAAAATAAATTTCGAAAAATCCATGCTTTTGAAGTTACCCCACCACCAATCCTTAATTTTCTGAATTTTAGGGTTGCCTAGCTTCCCTTGTGAGACCTTCGATATGTTCAACGTATTAAGCTTAATCTGTGTAAGGGAATTTTAGAATAAATAACGCCGGAAAACGAGAGGAGATTAGCGGAAGGTAAACTTGATTCTAAGTTACAAGTAGAATCTAATTACACTGCGGTCCACATTAGAGCATACTGGTTTCGCGCAGGGGTACACTGCTGATTGGTAGTAAACCGGCAGCGGAAATGCTAAGACCAATCGCGAAAGTGCTACGACCAATCGCATGTGTCAGATTCGTGGGAGCTGCGCAGATCGGTCGCAAATCGGTAGGGACGTCGGTATGCTCTAATATGGAATGCAGTGTATACAGGTGTTCGTTGTTTTTAAAAATTGTTTTGGGTTAAGACTCAGTGGAGGAAGTCATTAGTCATTTCCACTGTATTATACGTGTTACGAGCCGAGGCTGAGGGCAATGAGAATGGCGGCTGCGAGGCCGAGGATTGTATTTGTTTAGAGTTTGTTAGTAGCGGACGAACCGGGGTCTGGTATCCCCGGGAGCCGCTATAAGGAGGTTGGATGTCGTGGACGAACCGGGGTCTGGTACTCCCGGGAGCCACTAGGAAGGTAAGCTTTCACGGACGAACCGGGGTCTGGTATCCCCGGGAGCCGCTAGGAAGGTGGATATCGTGGACGAACCGGGGTCTGGTATCCCCGGGAGCCACTAAAGCCGAATCCAGACTTGAATGCGTATACGCTGAGCAAGGCCGAACGCGCACGAATGCCGCATGCGGAGGGGTCGAAAGTGCGATGCGTCTCTCGTCACCAGCTTCTGTGCTTAGCTTAGCCCACCCCGCAGTCGTAGAGATGGTAGCCCGAAAAGGGGTAGTCCGATGACGGCGCGTGTTTCCGCCTGCGTCGTCCTTCCGTCAAATTAAACACGGATCCCTTATCTTTCGAGTATAAACACGCGCTCGAATTTCAAAACAGAAGAACGCGTTGACGTATTCCGTGCGAGAATAGGTGGGCCTCGGGGAGGAGATATTGCTGTGAAGAGGGCCTCTTCAAGAGAGTGGCCTTTTGGGACGGATGCAGAGCAGATTGGTAAAGGTTAGGACCAATCGGACTTCAAGCCCACCTTCTCTCGCACGGAATACGTCAACGCGTGCTTTTGTTTTGAAATTCGAGCGCGTGTTTAGACACGAGAGATAAGCAGGCCCGATTGGTTAGTTTGGGACCAATCGGACTTTAAGCCCACCATCTCTCGCACCGAATACGTCGACGCGTGCTGTTGTTTTGAAGTTCGAGTGCGTGTATATACTCGAGAGATAAGGGATCCGTCTCCAATTTGAAGGAAAGACGACGTAGGGCAGGGGTGCACAGGGAGCCTTTTTCAGCGCCTAGCGGCAGGGAACCAGCCGTACGCCGTTACTAAGGGTAGAATCGGTGAGGCGAACTGCAGTAGTGTAGGTGCGGGCTCGTAGCCGCGTAGCGTAAGTATGTATGGTTGGGTTCCTTGTGGGGGCCCAGTGCAGAGCAGGTCCCGTAATATAATTCGGTGGGGTCATGAAATTTCCAAAACATTTGCTACTGCCGGCATTTCGTATGACTTGACGATTCGATTCTACTCATAATAAAACATTTATTACTAATAATACTTATCTTTTCAGCGACACATAAAATAATTAGAAGGTTAATAATATAGAAATAAATAACTCGGACACAAGGAAAAGAAGTAGTTTTCAAGTAACGATATATATCATTTATAAAAGCTAGAGCATGATATATGAATAAATATATACATATGTACAGTACGCATCTGGTGCTTATCATTGCACATAGTAATAGTCTTATAGGTGTAATATTATATACATAATAGTATGTATATATACTGAACAATACACGCAGTATTCATGAAGAATACGAGATGGAGTATGTAAGTCAAATCACACTGACAACATATAATTATAAATAAATTATAATAAAAAAATAATTTTAAAGACAAGCTTTTATTCAAATGTACTAAGAAAGAAAAAATATTTTTGACACTTGTTGCACGTTTTTTCCACTCTATTGCATGCAGTCTAATTCCTCAATTCAAAGTCTGCCCTGAGATCTAACCAGATTAAAAGTCAATACAAAATTATGTTGTTTAGCAATTAGTTTTTGTATAACCTTTAATATTAAATTTTACGCCCCACGCTGTTTTTGGTTATATGAGAGAATTCTTCTGAGGCAGTCATTTCGGCCGGCATCAATTTTTTTTTCTTTTTTAGTACATTTGAATAAAAGCTTGTCTTTAAAATTATTTTTTTATTATAATTTATTTATAATTATATGTTGTCAGTGTGATTTGACTTACATACTCCATCTCGTATTCTTCATGAATACTGCGTGTATTGTTCAGTATATATATACATACTATTATGTATATAATATTACACCTATAAGACTATTACTGTGTGCAATGATAAGCACCAGATGCGTACTCTACATATGTATATATTTATTCATATATCATGCTCTAGCGTTTATAAATGATATATATCGTTACTTGAAAACTACTTCTTTTCCTTGTGTCCGAGTTATTTATTTCTATATTATTAACCTTCTAATTATTTTATGTGTCGCTGAAAAGATAAGTATTATTAGTAATAAATGTTTTATTATGAGTAGAATCGAACCGTCAAGTCATACGAAATGCCGGCAGTAGCAAATGTTTTGGAAATTTCATGACTCCACCGAATTATATTACGGGACCTGCTCTGCACTGGGGCCCCACAAGGAACCCAACCATACATACTTACGCTACGCGGCTACGAGCCCGCACCTACACTACTACAGTTCGCCTCACCGATTCTACCCTTACTAACGGCGTACGGCTGGTTCCCTGCCGCTAGGCGCTGAAAAAGGCTCCCTGTGCACCCCTGACGTAGGCGGAACCACGTGCCGTCAGTTTACTACCCCCTTTCTTCCTGCGTCCCTCCACGAAGCATATTGCCGTTCCCCACGAGTAATCTCGTGTGATTTTTTAATACAACAGCGAGTCGGTCAGGTTGTATGAATTGAGAACAATACAGGGTGTAGTGAAGAAAAGAAAGACAAATTATTCATTAAAATGGAGCTGTAAAGTCTATCATATGTTAAATGCATTATATTGTGAAAAATATAATTTTCTTATTTTTCATCAACTGTTTATAACTATATTAGTAATGGATTAAATTCATTCACATAGATCCATCCTTCACGATTAAAAAGAAAAACGCAAGATCATGCCTTCAATAATTTAGGTCATTAAAATTCATTTCTGAAGGCGGGTTTCGTAAAAATCGCCGAAAGCAGGGAACTTCGAAGATTTGAATTTTTTAGACAATTTCGAAACTAGAAAAATGAGTACTTAGCTCTCCCTAATTTCATATGGACTCCAATCCAATATTTCAATATCATGAAAATCCGGGACATCGAGGATTTGAGAAAAGTATCTCATCTGCTTCTATCAACCATGCTGAGCGCAATACGCTCCAAACTTCCTTTGATGTGCGGAAGAAAACCGACAACGGTCGGCTCAGGCCATGTGCCTTCGTCGGCATTCGCGAGTGGGGCCGCTTGCGTCGAGTCACCACGAATGACACGTCCACACTAGCATATGCGTTCACGCTCACCCTTTCTAACGTAGAAGCATGCGGCCCTGGCTACCGTTTCACCCGTCCACATCAGAATATTCGTGCGCATTCGGCCTTGCTCAGCGTATACTCATTCAAGTCTGGATCCGGCTTAACATACGTATAGCATAGAATGTTTGAACCTGCGGCGCTTTCATTTAATTAATCTACCGAGGGTTTATGTAAAATTAAAACACCTAAACAGGTGTCAAAGGTGTTGCATTCAGCGTCAACTGAGGCTTTTTATTATACCACTTTATTTAAACTCACTCCTCTGTTTGTTTGGTTTATCTACTTGAAATCAACTTGAGACTTTGCAGGCGTAACATTTTGAGAAACTCACCACTGAGGGGGTAATAAAATTGCATCCCCTACAATTGTAACCCATTTCCACAAATCCAATCGGCTTGAAACTTGATTAAAAAATGTAATTTGTTAATAATGGAAATTAATCGCAATCTGTTAAAAATTAGTTGTAATTTGTGAATGAAGCGATATAAATAAATTCGGCGCTCGTTATTTACTAAGTGATATTTGATTGGTTTCAAAACACAAACACTAAAAAATAAAAAATATAAAGTGATACTAAAATCGTGGAGTACCCATAAATTAATTAATTCAATTAATATTTTTTCTCAGCTTTCAACCGCTTTATCGCTTGATTCTGTATTAAATTGATTCACATCCTGTTATGAAATATCCCGCCGCACGATTTTATTTAAAGCCACATATCACCATCGAAATTATAATACAAGAAAACAATTATTTTTTACTTTATAGTGCATTATTGACCAAGTTAAATAAAATCGTTTCACTTATGAATTTTTTTTATATATTTTTACGTCCTAGCATTAGACTCATACTACATCTTTCGAATCCAAAATTATATTTTTTTGCAAGCCAGGAATTCAGCTTCAAATTCCCGGTTAATCGAATGGATACTTAAACCAATTAATCTCTCCACACAACCAACGATCTTTTTCCGCCCCGACGGATATGTTCGTGATGGTCCTTGCCTCCATTAACATTTCTATCGCTCGCTATCTAAAGCCTGGACAGCCGGCGGCATTATTGACTGAATAACCTACTTGACTGCGTGGCAGCCTAAAGGACGTTGTTCGAATTCACTGAATTCTTTAATACTTCGGCCCACCGCTGGTCAACCGTGCAAAGAGAATACGAATGCATTCTGCGGGGCAATTTATCGCTATCTGGCTTCTTCTGTAACCCCATTCCACGGCCCGCCGTTTTCTCTGGAATCACCTGCTCTTGCCGGGGAGCTCATTTCTCGCGCACGGGCGATTTATTGGATTCTCATTCGTCGAACGTGGCCTCCGCGAGAACGCTGTCTAATTCGAATCGCCTCCGACGTGCGAGCGACCGCCACGATTAATCGCTTTCTTCAACAGCTCGATGCGGTCGTCGAGGACTACCGACCGAACTACGTTCTCTCTTCCTCCGCTTGGCTGTCCTCACCTTTGTCCCCTCTCCCGGCCACTCTTCGTTATATTCAACCTGTCGTTGGATTTAATTGGCGTGTTGGGACAGTTTGATCGCCGTGCTATTGGAGAATCAATCGCCTGTCCCTGCGAAAGTGTGATTTAATTGTATCGGTAATTGTTCCTTTCTTACTTTTAGCGAGTGGAAGCGCTGTTGGCACGGGTACCAGGGACGTACACGTGTAATTAAGTAGGGGGATATTTAATTATGTAGCAAATGAGTTTAGCAGAGTAAAATGTATTTCTAAGTCAGGCAATTGGTATTTTTAAAAAATTATGTAGGTAGGGTAAGTGTGCTCGTAGTTGACAGGGTACCAATAGTTGACAGTTTTATTTTCTGTCACGAATAATAAGCTTTCTATTAAAAAAATGTTTTTGAATAATACGCTGTTTAAAAAAGTATATGAAAATAAAAAAAAGCTAAATTATATAGGGTAACTGTACTCGTAGTTGACACTGTACCAATAGTTGACACTTTTATTTGCAGTCACGAATAATAAGCTTTCTATTAAAAAAATGTTTTTGACTAATCCTTTTTCAAACAGCGTATTTTGCATGAAATGAAATGGCATTAGGGTAACTGTACTCGTAGTTGACAGGGTACCAATAGTTGACACTTTTATTTGCAGTCACGAATAATAAGCTTTCTATTAAAAAAATGTTTTTGACTAATACTTTTTCAAACAGTGTATTAGTCAAAAACATATTTTTAATAGAAAGCTTATTATTCGTGATTGAAAATAAATGTGTCAACTATTGGTACACTGTCAACTACGAGTACAGTTACCCTAATGCCATTTCATTTCATGCAAAATACGCTGTTTGAAAAAGTATTAGTCAAAAACATTTTTTTCATAGAAACCTTATTATTCGTGACTAAAAATAAAAGTGTCAACTATATTGGTACACTGTCAACTACGAGTACAGTTACCCTAATGCCATTTCATTTCATGCAAAATACGCTGTTTGAAAAAGTATTAGTCAAAAACATTTTTTTCATAGAAAGCTCATTATTCGTGACTAAAAATAAAAGTGTCAACTATATTGGTACACTGTCAACTACGAGTACAGTTACCCTAATGCCATTTCATTTCATGCAAAATACGCTGTTTGAAAAAGTATTAGCCGAAAACATTTTTTTAATAGAAAGCTCATTATTCGTGACTAAAAATAAAAGTGTCAACTATTGGTACACTGTCAACTTTCGAGTACAGTTACCCTATCTGATTTAGCTTTTTTTTTATTCAATATCAGCGTTTTATTTTTAATGAATAGAATGGTCTCAGTCTTCTTCTTTATGGGTTTATTTTTCTATTACTGTACAATTTTCAGTGTGATTCAGCGAATGTATCGATTTTTAATTTTTCTTGTTACAGTAATGTAAAAGATTTTTAATACGCCGTAGTTTGCGTGACTAAAGTTAGAGCAGAATTGAGTAACCGCTGAAGGCTACACCATAAATGCTTCTACTGTATAGTTTCTTTTATACTTTTTATAGCCTGCACGTAAAACTTTCAGGAACTGGCCTTAAGTGGTTAATTGATTTTATTCTGTCGATAGGTAGGTCAAACTTTAACAATTAGGAAGTCGCTAAAAAGAAGACAGTTTAACTAGCTATTGAGACATCGATTTTGCTTTAGAAAAATACTATTTTATCCAACAAGAATTTGTTGCAGCAGAAGTTTCATATGTGGCTTTTAGAAACCAAACTGATCAACTGCATAAAATAAAGAATAGAGGAAATTGATAAGTTAAGTACTAATTAGTTGCTTAAGTGCTAACATTGACTTTATAGAAAGTGGAATTGAGAAGTCTGGCTTTTAAAAGGATCAGATTCATGTGTAAAACAAACCAGGACTGAGATAATCAAGTTGCTTTCATTATTAATTTGCTTTATTATACATTACGTAAAGAAGCGGATGCATATATGTGAACACACACTGCCGTTCATAAATATACAAACATCTACTCTATGTGGAGTAATTGTGAGAAAGGTTGAAAATTTATTGAAGATCTCTAACTCACTTTATTTCATATTTTAAGGGGCAACTTTGTTAATCCGGCAGTAAAATTCAGCAATCTTTATGAAATTTTTACTTAATGAATAACAAATATAATCGTGCAAAACTTTTTTACATTAATTTCATCTACTTAAAGAGTGTACAAAACAATTTTTTTAATCTTTTTTTTATTAAAAAAATTGTGTTACAATAGGACGCTTGGGAAAAGAGACACTTCGGTGGCGGGTCAGGTGTCGGCTCATAGACTTACCTAAAACGAAAATTACAAAGAGATTCTTAATCTTTATGAGTACCGCTATCGCAGCAACCACAATTAGCTACTTATGTCAGAATTTAACAAAATGGCGGACGCTCAAAGTTTGATTATCAGAAATCAACGTGTAAGTACATATTTGCAATTTTATGGTGTAAGACAAGCATCAAATTTTCATTAAAAAAAATTCGATGTTCTTTCCCGCGATTGCCAATGGTTTGTATATTAACCCAAAAAATTGCTCACTCGCCAGTCGAAAAATAGTCATCCTGAGAAAAACTCGTTTCATATTTTCAGCGCTAAAAAAAAAAAGAGTTTTTCGGACCCGGATTACATACCAGACTACCTACCCCTTAAGGTTACCCTCCGGTCAAAGCGCTTAAAAAATACCTGATTTTCATGAATTAAAAAAAAAAGAAACTGAACAACATACAGTAAAAAAGCTTTTCGGTCTTTATTACTACATATTTGAAGAACAAACAAGAAAATTAGTATTTGAATTCGATCAATTTTTGCCGTAGATATACAGCATTTATTGTACCACTGTAAAAATTAGAACTCGTGACAGGATCGTCTGAAATAAGAAAACAAATATATTCTTAAAATATATGTCAATGGTCATCATCTGATCCGTCTTCATCGCAGACAAACAATCCGGCGGTTTTTAGCACATGTTTAGACACAATGTTGCAAAAAAGCAGTTTTTCTATGCATATATCTGTCCATAAAAAAAAGAGCGATCCAAAATTACTCTTCGCGGTATAAGGCGATGGCGAGTCTAATTATGAAAAGAATGCCGTAAAAAAATTTGAAATCGGTCCATAATTAACCTTCAAGAGCTCTAATTTCTACAGTGGTACAAGGAATGCTGTAGGGGAGACCGGGGCTAGTTGATACGTTATTCTGTTTTCAATTTTTTAATTTTTTATCTGAATTAATTACTTAATAACAAATATGCCAAAATATACTTCGGACCTCCCTCTTTAATATATAGTAAGCGAAAACTTGAGAAAATACGTACAAAATGAATGAAAAAATGTTATTTGCATGGACGAAGGCAAAATGTATCAATTTACCCCACTGCGAGGCTAGTTGATACGTTATTCTGTTTTCAATTTTTTTCATGTTTTATTTGAATTAATTACTTAATAACAAATATGCCAAAATATACTTTGATCCTTGCTCTTTAATATATAGTAAGCGAAAACTTGAGAAAATACATACAAAATGAATGAAAAAATGTTATTTGGACGAAGGCAGAATGTATCAATTTACCCCACTGCGGGACTAGTTGATACGTTATTCTGTTTTCAATTTTTTCATTTTTTATTTGAATTAATTACTTAATAACAAATATGCCAAAATATACTTTGATCCTTCCTCTTTAATATATAGTAAGCGAAAACTTGAGAAAATACATACAAAATGAATGAAAAAATGTTATTTGGACGATCAATTTGAATGTATCAAAACTATTTACTTTTTTTTCTATATAGGTAAACGAAAGCAGTTAACCGTTTCAATACGGCGAAAAATCAGTCCGAGTGCGCCCCATTGCCGGGATCAGTTATTTCTCCTCCAAGCGATTATTGGATAAAATAACTTTTATGCCTAAAAGGTTGAAGGTCTTGCTTGGACACACATAAACGTCCCCATAACAGCGCACCATCAACAATTTAGAATCAGTTTGGAGGCCCAACTTGGCGTTATTTTCTGTCCTAGATGTTTTTCAGTAACTGGGACATATGTTGTCCCAGCCGTAATATCAAAAATTTTCCAGACTGGGACAGCATATGTCCCGTCCGGTGCGAAAGGGTTAAAAAACGATTGGTAACGTCAAGGTACACAGACGTACGCTGGTTCGTAGTAAAGAACTGAGCAACAAACTTCACATATCTCGCTCAAACGGAGCTACATATATACGGTGTCGAGATAAATCGTCTGTATCAACTAGCCCGGGTCTCCCCTATATATACGGCAAAAATTGATAAAATCCAAACAATCATTTTTTAATTCATTCTTCAAATATGAATCAACAAAGTCCAAAAAGCATTTTTACTGCATGTCGTTCAGTTTCTTTTTCTTTTAATTCGTGAGAATCGCGTATTTTTCGAGCGCTTTCGCCGGATGGTACACTTAAATTAAACTCAGAAATAAATTCAGCGCAAAGTATCCAATCCGTACCAAATATCACATTCGCGAACGGCACTGTACACACGAATGCATAAATAACGAAACAGATACAAACAAGTTCTGCTATTAAGTCTAACCATCGCAAATAAACCTACCCAGAGCAAGCGAGTTGCGCTGCTGAGACGTCGAAAGCGGCATTCCTCGCAGTTTACCAAATAGCATTAAGAAAATAGGCGCGAGGAATGAAATGTTGAAGGTCCACTTTCGTGGAAAAAAAATCGGCGCGTAAATTCGTATGTCGCCAACGTTGCGCAGTAAATTATCGAGTGGACGCGTTATCGCGGCCAGCGATATGAAATACCGTGTCCCGCGCAAACGTTTCATTAAACGAGCCGAATATCCGTGCACCTTAACTGCGAAATGAATATTAATCAGTCCCGCGTTTTTCACAGCGCCGGCCGCCCTCGTACGATTCGAGGCCCGTCGGTGGTGCAGTCGCGTGCCCCGCTCTGAAACGCGGGAACGCGACGAAGAGCAGTTCTTCTGGCGCTTTGCATCAGCGCCAGGAAACAGCGAGGATTTCTCACTCCCGGGGTGTAAATTGCCCCAGGAAGACGCGTGTGCCGGGAAGATGGCCGGCCGCGGGATTGAATATGGGTCTCTGTCTTCGCCGGGAGGATTGAAAGCGCACAGTGGAGGCGGTAACACTGCGACCCGCTTCTCCTTTTCCTTACTAATGATATAGGACTTAATTGGTGCAGCACTCAACAGCGTCGAATTAACGGGCGAGCCCAGTGCCGTCATTAATATGATGCATCACCAGGCCCAGGCCTGGGCTCAGACTCCTCCACTCGACTTGACTTCGCTCCACTTGATTCCGCTCCGTGCCGCGCCGTGCATCAGTATTCATCCCCGTTCTTTCTTCGGCCCGGCCGCGCGGCGCGGTTCCTCGAAACTTGTTTTTCGGTATCCCCCAATACAAATGGCACAATACCATCAGATAGAGATCGCTTTTCGGTGCATTCCCTCGGCCAAGTTCGTTGACACCGGCGACGTACGATCCTGCCTCCTCTGGTATCGCCCCGTAGAAGCGGAACCAGTCACTGTGGTTTTGTGGCAGATTAAGTGTCCCTTTTCAGAGGGATGCTTTTAACGGTGAATGGCTTCTGTTTCAATTAGTGTCGGAGATAGCCACTTGGGGAGAATCGGAATTTTTTTGTATGAATGTGCTGGTGTTTAGAATGTTTATTTATACGTGGCGAAATTTTTTTTGTATTTCTTTGCTGCCGTTTGATAAAAGAATAGTCCCTGAAAGAGTTTATTGCCATCGGACAACAGGAAAGGGTGCCGACCAGGGCTGAAAGTTTAGAATTCATCGATTGTTTGAATTTGAAGAATTTCTCAAAAATGGTAAGTCCTATCGAAATTTTGTTCAAATAATATTTAAAGAACTTTCAATTTTCTACAATTACTGTATATGTAAGTTTTTTGTACTTCCAACCAGTTTTTAGATAATAGCGTTTGAATATAGAGAGGTCGGCGCCTCGCGCGTTCCACCTGTACGGCGCACAGTGGTTCGAGTATACAACATGCTAGCTGGACAAAATTATTTTTTCGCGGGTTTGGGTTTATATGGGGTTCAAATTTTTAGAAAACAAACCTGATTCATATCACAGTGTATTTTGTCACTAATAATAATAATATTATTATTATGCAATAATATATTATTGCAAACATAAGAAATAAGAAAAAGTTACTACTAGGTTACAAGTCGTTAATTATGTTTACAAATATATACATATCTACAAAGTGTACAAAGTAGTGTCACCCCTGACCGCTTTCATGAATATTCATACAATGAAAATATAACTAATACAATAAAGGTAAAGAAACCAAAACGGGAGTATTATAGTTTAACCGTGACTATAAGTATGCCATATAACTATGAATATCTTGTTCATTACAATATGTACACGCTAATCTGATTCACTACTTGAATCATCAGTACCCGATGAACATTCAGTAGATTGTGATGCTGATGATATCTCATCTTCATCAAACGGAATGGTGCTGACAACTTCTCTTTGCAAAGGAGTTTCAGTGTTATTATTTGTTAACAACTCAACTACTTCTGGGGTTAGTGAGCTGAGCTTTTTTTGGGCATTTCGCGAAAACTATTTATTAATGGGTCCGAAGTAACCGCGCTCGAAAACAATTAAAAAAATATAGTTTTGCAAATTTTTGCAGATCGATCGTTTGATTAAAATAAACTAGAAAGTCTCTACTTTCCGTACATTCAACCCTTGTCGCGTGGATCGACGTGGAACATATAGTAAAACACTATTTTAATAGCGATGCAGAGAAAACTGATTTCAAAAACCAGGCTTTAAACTTAAAAACTCAGAAATTACGGGAATAGACATAATGTTATAACTGATAATTATAGTTAAAGTACAATACTGTCGTTTTGTTCTTTTTCCTTTATTGAATTAGTCATATTTTTATTTTATTGATATTTTTAGTGAAATAATAAACTGTAATACGAATCAGGTTTGTTTTCTAACAATTTGAACCCCATATAAACCCAAACCCGCGAAAAAATAATTTTGTCCAGCTAGCATGTAGTATAGAGCTATTGTTTTTGCCCGGGTATCCGGGTACCCGGGTACTCGAGTACCCGGTGAGACCCCGGGTAGAAAAAAATTACTCGGGTACCCGTAGGATACCCGACTACCCGGGTACCCGTGCAATGCCCTGCTACCCGGGTACCCGTGCAATGCCCTGCTACCCGGGTAGACAAAAATTACCCGGCTACCCGGGTAGACAAAAATTACCCGTGTGTCCATGAGATACCCGAGTAACTGAAGTGTGATGAGATAGTTGAGAATTTCGATTTGACAGCATATTCCGTTCATTAAGGTAAATGTACCAATACCCGGCCGCTGAAGGGGCTTAAGGAATAGCGGCAAGGTTTGTCTCCTAATTTAATTTGTAAAACCATCATGAAATAAAAA
Organism: Andrena fulva; assembly: GCA_946251845.1. Lineage (NCBI taxonomy): Eukaryota > Metazoa > Arthropoda > Insecta > Hymenoptera > Andrenidae > Andrena > Andrena fulva. The sequence goes on along the minus strand of OX276329.1, from coordinate 48,023,291 downwards.
AATGTTATTGAAATGTTGAAGATAACACAATATTATACTATCGGAAACTGAAAAAAAAGTTTATGTATTATAATAGACGTATTTATTAATGAAAATACGAAAACATGCAGATGTCCCAGTAAGCGGACAACCTAAAACTGCATGTCCCAATACCTGAATTATATCGTCCTAGTAAGCGGACAACCTAAAAATGCATGTCCCGATGTCCCGATTCACGAAATTCTTGTACCAGTAAATAAATTTAGACTTGTTTAAAAAAATATTAATTTTCTTGCAAGTTTAACCATCTTAAACTAAATTTAAATCTATTTACTATTATAATAATGTATTATTATAATATATAAATAAGAAAAGCAGTCAATATTTTCTTAGTAAATGAGTGGCGTTTCTTAACAGAAGCCATAGAAATTTCTCGAAATCTGCTATGCGTACGAAGTGTGTTACAAAATAATTATTTCTATCTAACGATTTTCAATTTTCTATAATAATGATTTTAATTAATATTGCTAAATACTTATGCATTACGGTACTATTTTTTGTTTTTAATTACATTAAAAATTAAGCTTAAAAATAAATACAATTCGCATTGTTGTTCAGGTACTGGGACATGGCCGGGCACTGGTACATTTACCTTACTGAGGTTAGCCGAAAATGATCGAAAGTCGAAAAACGATCGGCTGTCAAATCGAAATTCTCAACTATCTCATCACACTTCAGTTACTCGGGTATCTCATGGACACACGGGTAATTTTTGTCTACCCGGGTAGTCGGGTATCCTACGGGTACCCGGGTACCCGAGTAATTTTTTTCTACCCGGGGTCTCACCGGGTACTCGAGTACCCGGGCGGGCGGGTAGTAAGAGCTCTAATTTAGTATACTCGAACCACTGTGCGGCGTGACGTATTGTCTATATTCGAACGCTATTATCTAAAAAATGGTTGGAAGCACGAAAAACTTATATATACAGTAATTGTAGAATATTATGTGCTCTTTTAATATTATTTGAAGAAAATTTCGATAGGGCTTACCATTTTTGAGAAATTCTTTAAATTTAAAGCAGTGATGAATTCTAAACTTTAAGGCCTGGTCGGCACCCTTGTCCGATTGCAATATTCTCAAGGACTATCTTTTTTATCAAATGGAACCGTATTAAGGGGTGAGAGCAAAATAAATCGTAGGTTGAAAATAAGAGCCACCCTAGTCAACACTAGTGATAATTTAAGTACCTGAAAGTGATAGTGTAGTATAGATGATAATATATTAGGTATAGTTGTAACTGGGCCAAGTTATGCAGTAACCTAACAACCCTCAAAATGACAAAAAAATAGTTGAACATTTGTGATCTTTATTTTGCAAAAAATGGTACCAACCTATAGAATATCTCTCACATTATGCAATTATTAAAACTACCAAGCCATAGTTCCATTTTAGGCTTAAAAAAGAAAAACCACAGAAAATTTAAAACAATATTAATTACACTACTCACTGTTAAATAATCCATTAAAAACATTGTCGAACAATGACAAGAAATAAAATATACCCAATAGAAATAAAGCTACGTTTCTTTAAAAATTAAAATCATCAAACTAAATTCACTCAGTTTCAGATCATTGAGGCTTGGTAGCTTTCTGCTTAACTTGGCCCAATTTAAATTGCACATCTGCGTTTTCTGTATTCGCAATTTTGTCTACTATGGACTGATTACAATTATAAATTCCATTAAAAGATGAATAGTCACTTCGAACTCTATTTGACACTTTCATAAATCAACAGTAAATTTACTTTAAAGCTTTGGTGTCCACAATACTACAACGTTACCTAATTATATCTTTTAATATCGCCACAGTTTCCGAAAATTTGCCACGTTTTACGTTCCTCGTTCCATACATACAGATATAAACGTACTTACTTATTGTATTTATGGAAGGTAACAAAAGTTACTTAATTTATTATTCCCCTCAGCACATGGTGGAACCTTATAGCTATTTCGGGCCAAGGATGAAAGGGAATAAAGGGTGGTATCCACACTTCCTGCAGGGGCTGAAACTTTCTATAGCCACTTCGTGTTCCACTGTTGCGCGATGACCTTACAAAAATGCTTAGAACTCCGTTTCTTCTCGTCCTTTCTCTGTACTATAAGTATTTCTCTCACGTGGTAAAAATCTTTAGACTGATTTTCTGTTATTTCATTCCTATTAAGAATTTAATATGATTCTAAAAAGGTGCTTTTGTTCCTTTTTAACACCCCATGCAGCGGCATCTTCGCGGACAATCAGCAATTTCAATTCAAACGTAAAGTCTGCCAATCAGAAGATTAGAAGGAAATTTGGTAATTGAGTGAGAGAGTGTATCAACCCCTCGAAATTTACGTTCGACAGAACTGATTTAATAATTTCTCCGTGCGACAGCAACATCTGTGCTCCACGAAGCTCTGTACATACGAATAAAGTGTAAAAAAAAGAAAATGCGATTATAAACATTTTTCCTGGAATTGTGGTGTGACAGTAGATTCCCAGCCGATTAAAGCAAGCTTTATGTTTCCCTCGGCAGGAAGCGCTACACTTCCGCCACGCGGCAGTGTCACATATTCTCCGTTAAATATAACCGCCAGCATCTTTCTTAAATTTTAGGGGTCGCATACACTTAAGACCGCGAAAAAGGGGACCATTTATGATTTTTTTTTTACGTATTAGGAATTTTATTAATCAGAAATCGTAGTATACACTTGAAAGCTTATAATTTAAAGAATATTTTCAAAAAAAAAATTACTATAATTTGTCTCGTGCCTAAAATATCTCCTAGGTGTCATCTAAAAGAAAAAAGGAAAAATGTTCCTTAATGTGTGTAAAGGAAAAATGGTCTTTATCAGACGCTATCTTTAAATTTTCATTTTCAAAAAAACATGAGTGTTTGAACTTTAATTCAACCTCGTATTGCAATTTCTCAGGCAAATTTCATAATTTTTTTAATGATTAAAAGTAAACCGTAGCTATAAAAAAAAATCCGTATGATGAAGCCTAGATATTGGCGTGAAAAATAATCGTTCCAAGTTTCATTCAATTGACACCAATTGAAAAAACGTAGTTTTGAGAAAACAGCTTTAAATTTTACAGGTTAATATTTTTTTTCGAACTCATAGAAAATCGTCGATTCCTGGACCATAGAATTGACCCTCCTTGGATTGTGTAGCTTCTGCGAATTCTTTATTAGAAAAACCGATTTTTTTCACCATTCTAGACCCTTAATTTAAACAGCGATGAAAGTGCAATAGAATTTCCATTCAATTTGAAAAATGCAATCACAAGCACATTTCCAAGAATATTATAATAACAGTCAAATAATTGCCTCATTTTCTTTCGTCGCGTTGATTTTAATACGGCTGTGTTCGACTCGATTCACATAGCCGATGTCCATCGTCTACCTGTAAATTCGCTCTTTATCGATTCCACCAAGGCCATCGAGATGCGTACCGTAGCTAGATTTGCGGTGTGCCGCAAGGACCGCATTTCCATCACGATTTTTACCCCGACAATGGCCACACTTCGCGGTATTTAACTACCCTTTAAAACAGGACGATTCGCAATTATTATCTGACCGTCTTTGCATTATTCTCAGCGATAGTTTCGTGCCGAACAGGATACAGTCGTGCCTGTGCCGTGACGCTCTTTTTCCACTAGTGGTTGCTCCAACGTCCACCGTGAACTAGGGATTCTCAACTGGAAGAATCTTGCACAAAATCCTCCACGACAGTTTTCGAAGATATTCTTACTGAAAATCCTTTATTCACAGAGACTTTGTTAACAGTGTGCCAAACTAGGGAGATACTTTCAGGTGTTTGGACTAATAAATAATTACAATAAGCGTTTAAAATTAATCCTGTAAACATTAATTTTGTCAATAAAATTTTTCTTCTACGTAACTGCAAAATGGAATTCATTTGCAATGTTACATTTGATACAAATGGAATGAATATTATTCTCATAGTGCAGGATTTATTTAATATGCCGATTATTTATTTAACATTGAAAATTCAAATTCAAATTGCAGGTGAGAGATTAGGATTTCTTTTGTCACTAAAAATTGGAGTATTATTGATTATTGTTTAATTGCAGGGAATCGTGTGTAAGATTTTTTATAAATATTCTGCTAATAATGTTGATCGTCGAAACCGCATATTAATTTGGAGACGACTGAAAACCACTGCTTCGAGATCAGGTTTGGCTGAAGTTAACTACGCTGCCCTTGGAGAAGGATATTAACGAGATCGTGTATACCAAAGTGTGTTATTTCCGTTCTTTAATGGGATCGAGCAATAAAGCATAGTTTTCCATAGTTCAACCTACGGTTAATGCCTTGGAGGAGTAAAGGTGAGCTTTATTGCGAGGCTGATTAGTAAAAAAGTCCGTTGCCGGGCGCTGTTCGCCATTTTATTCTAAATTCAGCCCACCATTTTAAATAACCACTATGGGGAATGGTTTCAAGTGGAACTTCGTTAGCAGAGTTATGGGCTGCGTGATGCATCTTCAATAATGACGATGCGTGTGGCTCTGTAAACCGGGTTGAGTCAGAATTGCCATCTATGCGGTGGAATTTTGTGGCAGAAATTCGGTTTTCTCGTCCAGACAGTCGAATTCTAGATGGGCAACGGGCGTCCATCCATTTCCAGCCATTTCGTATGTCTGTTATAATTAAGCATGGCGAATTAAACGGGGATAATGACGAAGTTGCAGTTGAAACGTTGAAAAGGGACGTACCATATTTTTGAACACCGTACTTGGGAAACGTGTGGAAATATAATTGTGAATTCTCGATATGATAGTCTGCATTAAATTTTATATTGCCTTATACATGCTCCTTACTATATAAATAAACGTCAGAAATTATTCAGTCCACATGATGTAAAAAATTATTCGAGATGTGCCGCAGAGTAATTAATTTCGTATATATATTTTTCGTAAATGTCACCAAAAAGTGGCTTTCACATTCCTTTAGTTAATCTAGTTGTTGGTATTTCTGTCGTAGTTGACTTTCATTGACCTTGATTCATCTTATATCATGCGTGATATTTTAAATTCTATTTATAACCACGTAGGCGACCTTTAGATCAGAGATGGGCAAAATAGTTAATTAAATAAAAATTTCGAATGACGAATAAAAATTAAAAATTATTCGTCATGTGTCGACTAAAGATAACCCGAGTTAACTTACGGTGCTAGTTGTGAAATGGTAGGGTAAAAATTATGAAGATATAAATTTTCGTCATTGGGCGGTACTACTTTGTAACGCGCGCCAGATAATTATTCGATGTTGAATAAAGAAAGAGCTACCGTTAAAGCTAAAGTTAAAGCTAAAGTTAAAGCTAAAGTTCAAGCTAAAGTTAAAGCTAAAGTTAAAGCTAAATTTAAAGCTAAATTTAAAGCTAAATTTAAAGCTAAAGTTAAAGCTAAAGTTAAAGCTAAAGTTAAAGTTAAAGCTAAAGTTAAAGCTAAAGTTAAAGCTAAAGTTAAAGCTAAAGTTAAAGCTAAAGTTAAAGCTAAAGTTAAAGCTAAAGTTAAAGCTAAAGTTAAAGCTAAAGTTAAAGTTAAAGCTAAAGTTAAAGCTAAAGTTAAAGCTAAAGTTAAAGCTAAAGTTAAAGTTAAAGCTAAAGTTAAAGCTAAAGTTAAAGCTAAAGTTAAAGCTAAAGTTAAAGCTAAAGTTAAAGCTAAAGTTAAAGCTAAAGTTAAAGCTAAAGTTAAAGCTAAAGTTAAAGCTAAAGTTAAAGTTAAAGCTAAAGTTAAAGCTAAAGTTAAAGCTAAAGTTAAAGCTAAAGTTAAAGCTAAATTTAAAGCTAAAGTTAAAGTTGAAGTTGTTGAAGTTGAAGTTGAAGTTGAAGTTGAAGTTAATGTGAAAGTTAAAGCTAAAGTCGAAGTTGAAGTTGTTGAAGTTGTTGAAGTTGTTGAAGTTGTTGAAGTTGAAGTTAATGTGAAAGTTAAAGCTAAATTTAAAGTTAAAGTTAAAGCTAAAGCTAAAGATTAAGCTAAAGCTAAACTTAAAGCTAAAGTTCAAGCGAAAATTAAAGCTAAAGTTAAAGCTAAAGTTAAAGTTATAGCTAAAGTTAAAGTTACAGCTAAAGTTAAAGCTAAAGTTAAAGCTAAATTTAAAGGTAAATTTAAAGCTCATGTTAAAGTTGAAGCTGAAGTCAAACTTGAAGTTGAAGCTGCAGTCAAAGTCAAAGTTGAAGTTGAAGTTGAAGTAAACGTGAAAGTTGAAGCTAAATTTAAAGTAAAAGCTAAAGCTAAGCTTAAAGCGAAAGTTAAAGCGAAAGTTAAAGCGAAAGTTAATGCGAAAGTTAATACGAAAGTTAAAGCGAAAGTTAAAGCTAAAGTTATAGCTAAAGTTAAAGTTACAGCTAAAGTTCAAGCTAAAGCTAAAGCTAAAGCTAAAGCTACATATAGTTGAAGTTCAAGCTAAATTTAGAGTTAATGTGAAAGTTAAAGCTGAAGCTGAAGTTCAAGCTAAATTTAACGTTAATGTGAAAGTTAAAGCTGAAGCTGAAGTTCAAGCTAAATTCAAAGTTAAAGTTCAAGCTGAATCTTAAGTTGAAGTTAAATATGAAGCCAAAGTCGAAGCAGAAGTTAAAGTCTAAGGTGATGTTAAAGTTGAAGTTCGGGTCGAAGTTGAAGTTCAGGCCAAAGTTGAAGTTCAAGTTGAAAACATTATTCTACGCTGAAGTGGAAACGCCCGACAAATAAAAAAATTAACTTTATTCGTCAAATAAAGTTAACCCGGATCATTCGAGCCTCGAATAACGAATAAACATAAAGTAACTTTTATTCAATCCGTTATTTAAATAATTGTTATTTAGTTAATGCCCAACTCTGCGTCAGATCTATATAGCGACCTCATAACACTTACGTTGAACAAGCGTTTCTCCTGTTCTCATAATTTCGAAGATGTTAAACATGATATAGAAATCATTGCTTCACCCATTTCTATTGAAAACTTCATGTTACTAACCGCAGTCTAGTGTTCCAAACGCATAAAATTTATGGCTCCAGTGTATTCCATCCAACACGTATACGAGCTCTGTTTGATTTCTGAATATGTTCCCTCTGAGATTTCAGTGTGCTCAGCTTGAAACTAGAACGTGTACTCTCTGAGGTCCCGATCTGTTCAGCCGAAAGTCCGTGCGTGTTTTGTCTAAGGTCCGACCGGGTTCTTTGACGTTTAAGTATTCTGCCTCGAAGCAGACTACACTTCAATTCCCTATTTGCTCCTTCATTGAACCAATAACCAGAGCTTGGAAAAAATAAAATATCTATTCTACACGATTAGGAATTTAATATTAAAAGTCGCTATTTGTTGTGCGAATACTCGCAGTTATTGTAAAAAAAAACTTAGCAATCTGTGCTCTTCCATTTCCATTTTATCACCACAAAGAATATCCTAAATTGCCTCCACTCAGTTTTCCGATCGCCGAGCGAACTTCTCCGCTTGGCCCGCGAAGTGCGACATTCTTATTTCAAAGGAGGTTTCCTCTCCACCATAAAACTGTAAATGCACATCCAGAGGAGGAATTTCCCTGAAGTCGTATTCGTCGGGATGTTATCCCTTTCTTTGCAATATCAGTCTGGCGCACGACTACCGTTTATCGTTGACCAACCCCGGGGGCGAGCGACATTCATTCTCAGCTCCGGGAACCCTTGCAACATTCGCGAGGCCCACCCTTGTCAGGATGAAGTCGACCCTCGATACGTCCGATGAATTTATACGAGTGCTCGCCGACTCTCTTCCGCGTCTCTTATTCTCTCCTCGGCTCGCTCCTCCCCTAAATCCACCCCCCGGCCCTATTGACTTTCCCTTCGATCCGGCATCCCGGTGACCCGAAGGATCGACCCTGTCTGTTGGGATTCTTTTTTCGTACCAACACCGATTCTTGTTTGTACGGTTGTCAAGAAAAATGGTCAGGCCGTGTCGGCACCTACTTAGGGTCCATAGAATTTGTACTGCCAGCTGGGCGAATGCGAGGTGTAATGGGGATGCGGTTCTTAGAAATCTTCGTGGTGCAAAGTCTATTTATTTATTTATTACTACGAACTGTATTAAAAATATTAAAATATTATACACTACATTAAGTTAGAGTTAATAGAATATTAATCGTGGATCGGAAAAAGGTTTTAATTAAACATTTAGACAACAGAGCAAGCGTTTGTTTTTTTTAGGAAAGAGATGCTTGTGATTATTCTTTAAGGGGACCTTCCGGTCTAGAACCCAAAAAGATAGGTGATCTTTAGGAATTAATTAAAGGAAAACTACTATATATAATGTAATGGGACTTTTTGCATTGTATTAAGGATGTCTTAAATTATAGAAATATATTTTTTGTTTTATAATTAATCATTGCACAGTGCACTGGGGAGTCGTTAAAGTCAAGGCGTCACAAAATTGATCCAAATCGGTGGGACCTGTATCTCCAAAAGTTAATATCCGATTCGACTGAAACTTTCTTTATTTTGAAGAATTCACTTCTGGCTAGGGGGGGAACCAGAAAAAAAAACATTTTTTGAGAAAATACCGACACTTGAAGTGTGAAATCACTTTTCTCTATATTTATCGTCCTTTCTACGCCTGTAAAAATTATAAATTTTCAAATTTTTGTAATTTTTCTGGTTTAGACCGGGAGGTCCCCATAAGGAGCAGGAAAAAGTTAGTCTGCACTGATTTTGAAATTGTAGGGTCATGGTTTAGTCAACTCCTTTGAAGACAAAATAATCATTAGACTCTCTCGAGATTTGGGTATATGAATTAATTAATAAGAAATTTTGTGGGGAGATTTGCACGACTCGTAAGTTATTCTCTATAATTTGACATATCTATTTCGTTAAAATGTAAATGTTCAGTACTACAGTCACCAGTAAATGAATATTACAAGAGAAGTTTTTAGAAATAGTTACGAATAACGTGATGCTCCTATTTTTATAAGATTTCACACGCACCGTAGGTCCATTTTTCCCACAACACCAAACAGAAATATCCTAGAACACTGTGAATCCCTTGTGAAACCATATATCCTCAGAAATTACCTCACGTAATTCCGTCAAAATTCATAATGGCAGCAAAAAAATCTCATCATTTCCAGCAGGGAATATAAATACTTTGGCAGTGAAAAATACCCAGTGAATTTTGAGTGCAAAATATATTATCATTAGCCTGATCCTCAGTAGTTGTCGAGTTATTAATATCTCAATATTAAAACCAGAAAACAAGTCACTATAAACTAAAACAACACTACCTATTAATATTAAAAAAAAAAAAAAAAACAGTGCGTGAAGTCCTTCAATAATTATTTAAAGAAACATTTCTACGCACCAGGATATTGATATTAACAATACAATTTCCTGCTGTAATACAAATAACAAATAAATAACTGTAGACTTCAGCATCCCTTGTTTCAAGTAACTAATTCATTTAGAGCAACCTTAACAGGATATTATCGGTGAAAAATAATTCAAAGGGAAGTTACTCAGCATCAGTCGCATTAATGAAGATCGCAGAAGATTATATAGAAGCACCGAAAAGATTGGCTGTTAAGTGGAAACCGACGAAAGTTCGAATGAAACGTTTAAATGAAACTCGAACAGCGGGAGCAGCCTCTCCGTCGGAGAGTTACGCGTGCCCTAAAGCCACGTCGTGCATGCTCGGTTGGATATCAGATCGAAAGTTCGTGTCTCTCCTATTTTCCGCGAGAATTTTCGGTGTGGATCAGGGCTGCGAAATCCTCGGAGATTTCTGCGAAGTTACGGAACTGGTTTCCTCGAGCGTAAAATTCGACACGGTTGCTCGATCAAGCAGGCCATCCGTAGACGATTAGGGAAAGCTCTGACAGATAAATTGAGAGCAATTAAGCTTAAGTCTTTGAGCTTAAGTTTAAATAAAACACCCGGGCGAAAAGCGATCTTTCCAAAGGCGCGTTTGCTTAATTGACAGTTTCAGGCTTGCCTGCTCAAGGAACAATTGGCAGGCTTGTCATTGTCTTCTCACTCGCGACAATGGCATCTGAGAAGCAAGCAATTCTTTCTGATACCTTTTACAGTCTCGCAGATATTCGAAATAATACGAAAACTCACCATTTCTTTGAGGGGGTGTTTTCACCCTGGGGACCGTTTTATTGCCGAATTAAAAAAGTAGCCGCGTTATTAGCATCGCCTGAGCTGCAGTTCTGCAAAGTTTCAGAGTTTTTTGAATTTTCGAGTTGTCGAGCTTCCCTCGTGAGATGGTTGGCGATAATAAAACCAACATGTTTTAATGATGTACGAGCTTAAATGTTTATGCCTCTTTGTGCAAAGACGTGATTGGCCGGAAGCTTTTAATATTCCATGGTTTATTCATGTTTATTTATTTCTGCTGCTTAAACCAGGTTATCATAAGAACCTACCCTTAGGGCAGTGAATGCACTTTATAAGTAACTCATTTGTGGAGAAAATCAGAAATTCCTTTATTGGTTTAATGGATAAAAATAAAGGAAATATCAGCTTTCTTACGATTTCAATTGTTATTTGATTCCATTCATTTCTTTTCATTCGTGGCAACCCCTCCGCAACGAAGGTACACATTTTCAATAAATAAACTGCGATAAATGGTTAAATCGCGTACTTAGTTAAACAAATACTTGAAGCTGAGTATGTATTTATGTCAACAAGAGGTATTAAGTGGTGAAAGGTACAGTTACTCACAAAAGTATCCGCCCACCCCATACGGATAACATATTTTACTTATTTAACCCCTTAGCGCCAAACATAAAAAGGAAAAATAAATTTTTGTATACATAAAAATATAAAATTTCTAAAATTGATAGCCAAAAAAAATGAAGTTTTTTAAAGTTAGATAATTTACGCTGGGATTGGTCCACTTTAAATAAAAAAAATGAAAAATTGGAAGATTTATTGTGTTTAAAGCAAAAGTAAGTTTTTCCTTATACAAATTTTTCACATTATTCTTTATATCGACGAAAAAGTATTATAAATAAAAACTAAAATTAAAATTTTAGGTCCAGTCCCAGTGTAAATTGTTTAACTTTAAGAAAATTTTCTTCTCTTCGCAATCAGATGACTGTGACAGGTGCTACACCTGCCGCCAACCTCGTCAAAGAGGTTAACACGATTCCACAATAATTGATGAATAATAAGAACATAAAAAAAAATTCTACAAATCTAAAGATGCTTGCTTATATCCCAAAAGAGTTTAATGCAATATTAACAATAGTTTTTAAAAAAAATTCATGTGGGGCTGTTACACGAGAATCCCCCCTTAAAGTGCTGTAATGGTTTCCTAACTACAGCATGAAAATTGATCCGTTCTTTAAAAAACTATCAAGGAATGGTTCGCCCTGGGCGAGGAATAGCGACGATCGTTCCTAGATTGCGCTAAAAAGGTGCCCGACCAAGAGATTCCAAGAGGAAACGGGGTGAGAATCAACGAAGTAAGAAATGACCGTGCTCAAAGCACTCGAGTTAATGTTGTGGCCAGGAATTATACGAGTTTATTGCCAGAAAGGGAAGTTGCCGCGAGATAGTAGTAGCGAGTTTCGTTATCGCAGATTTGTGCAACGAGGCAACGCACATTCCCGGCCCGCCTCTTCCCTATTACCGCCATCTCTCACCTTTTCTCTTCGTTTCCGTTCTTCGGGCCAGTTTGTTCCTGCTACTGAAAGGCGAGAGATACCGCAGGATGAATGAAGCGGACAAGGAGCAAAATCCGCGCTGAGAAAACAGGCGGAGGAGCCGGAGGACGTGGTGGATGAGGAGAAATGGCCTGAGAATAACAGTGCCAGTGGCTCGGCTCATAAAACTATTCAAGACCCATCGCTGCGCTGGGTGTCTCTGATTTCTGTAAACTTCCCCTCGGAGAAGGAAATACCTGGCTGTCAGATTCCTCAGGAATGACCATCCGATCGAAGCGTTTCATCGTAACGTTGCTCAGGCTCTTCAAAACATAATGCTAAGTGAACTGATACAACATGGATATGTTTAATAAAATGTGGGTGATATTTATTAAAACTATATTTTGAATCTGAGAGAATTTTTCAACGTGACATATCGAGAAGTGAAAAATAAGTAACTCCATAACCAAAGTTCACACGCTGTTTATTTTATTACTAACATACCCAATGCCACTTTTCCTTACTAGCTCTTTGCTGGAATTATAATTTCCGACTCACAAGTAGAGGTTACCAGGTGTCCGCCTCCGATTGCTTTGGTTTTTCAATATGTTTTAGAGGACCGAAAAATAAGAGACACGTCTTTTTTTATAGCGGCCCGTTTTCATATTTAGGGGGTGAAACCACCCCTCAAATTTATAAGATTTTCGGGTGTTCGTCTCCGATTGCTTTAGTTTTTGGATATGTTTTAGAGGACCGAAAAATAAGATATAGGTGTTTTTTTATAGCGGCCCGTTTTCATATTTAGGGGATGAAACCATCACCCAACGTTGTAAGATTTTTGGGTGTTCGTCTTCGATTGTTTTGATTTCTGGATATGTTTTAGAGGACCGAAAAATAAGAAATACGTGTCTTTTTATTTCGACCCATTTGCACGTTTAAGGGGTGAAACCACCCCTCATATTTACAAAATTTTCAGGTGTTCGTTTCTAATTGCTTTGGTTTTTGGATATGTTTTAGAGGACCGAAAAATAAGATATACGTGTTTTTTTATAGCGATACGTTTTTATATTTAGGGGATGAAACCACCACCCAACGTTGTAAGATTTTTGGGTGTTCGTCTCCGATTGCTTTGGTTTTTGGATATGTTTTAGGGGACCGAAAAATAAGATATACGTGTTTTTTTATAGCGACACGTTTTTATATTTAGGGGATGAAACCACCACCCAACGTTGTAAGATTTTTGGGTGTTCGTCTCCGATTGCTTTGGTTTTTGGATATGTTTTAGAGGACCGAAAAATAAGAAATACGTGTCTTTTTATTTCAGCCCGTTTGCATGTGTAGGGGGTGAAACTATCCCTCAAAATTCATAAGGGGTACAAAATTGTGTCGAATAAAAGTAATATAAATTTAATTTGCGTCATAACTTGCTGTATGGACAACGTTCTTATCGTCAGCCACCGCTATTAGGGGTAAACTACCCGTAATCGGTTAACTGCGCATTTGAGAGACTTGAAACGTGTAAAAGAATTCATAAAATTCTTAAAAAAACCTTAGACATAATTTATTTTAGACACGTATTTCTTATTTTTCGGTCCTCTAAAACATATCCAAAAACCAAAGCAATCGGAGACGAACACCCAAAAATCTTACAACGTTGGGTGGTGGTTTCATCCCCTAAATATAAAAACGTGTCGCTATAAAAAAACACGTATATCTTATTTCTCGGTCCTCTGAAACATATCCAAAAACCAAAGCAATCGGAGGCGGACACCTGGGAACCTCTCCTTGTCAGAGTAGGTACATCTCGTAAAGCATTTTCCCCGTACAATAATTAATCATATTCATAGACAACTGCAACGCTGCAACCGCCTGTATGTGCACGTTGATTTCAATTTGTAAGATTACCTGCAACGCTCGTAAACGCCATTCCTCCCTTTTACTGTCCTCCGGTTATGCAGCAGACGGCAGACCGAATGCCTCGTTCCGTATGATTATGCTAAATAATCGTGCCCGCCTTAGACGTCGAATTCTAACGATTTGCATTTCCTTTGTTTCAGGTAAGTAGAACGAATCGTCGCCCATTGAGCCCGCCCGCTCAGCACCCCCCGCAGCCGGATTGCCAGCGTTCGCGTGAGAAATTATCAGATTTTAATTACCATCCGTGAATCGCGGCACTGAATCAGCGCGCCGGCGGACGGTCCCTTTCCGTGTGTTCTCCGGGCACGCTCGAGTCAATATCAGCGCTGGTATTCTTTGTTGAAACGCTGAAGGAGATTGTTCACAATTCATGCGCTGGAACGAGTCCTCCGGAGCGGATGTGAAGTATTCATCAGCGTGATAGAATTTTTATCGTTGCTCGGAACCACTTACGCGAACGAAAGCTTTCAATTTCTAAGTTAGAATACGGGGCATCTGGGGAGAACGGAATTTCGATGAATATTAGAGCGTTCGCGGATACTTTCCTCACTTGCTGCCTTTAATCCCTCGAAAGAAATGGAACGGTGGCTGTGAAATAATCGTACGACCAAGCAGGGCTGGGGGGGGGGGGTGGATTTTTTGTTAACGAACGCGGGTGCTCGTGATTAATTACAGAATGGAATTTCAATGGGGACTGGATGCTGCGTGCACGTACATTGTGCAGTGGCATGAGAATTTTAATGTTTGCTTTTAAAATTTTATTTGTTTCTCAATGTGTTTATTATTATTTGGACGCGAACATTTTTAGTTGTGTGTAGGAAAGAATACAGTCCGATAACTATAGTTTTCTAAATTATTTTTCTCGAAAAATGTTCTCCAATGGTGGATAAAAATTTGAAAACTTTGTTGAGTTTGAGAGGAATGGTTTGGCTAGAGAGTATCAAAACGTGGCTTGTAGGATTTTGAATGATAGTAACGTGGCTAAGTTGCTAGTTTTGAGATTTGGTTCTAGTTGGGGACAAATATTGGAAGAATTCGAAATATAAGAAAACGGGAATTTACTGTCATTATTACTGGTATTTAAAGAATTGAAATCTATTTTATAGATTTAAAATAGATCTAATGCTGTATTATTTAAAAATGAAGACACTGAATTGTAAAAAATTCTTACTTATTCCCAAAACACTGTAATTGTATTTTATATTTTCTGCACGTTTACCTTCACATTTTTCATTTTCTCACTGTCATTCTGGTTCTACCATCCATTACAGAAAATTGTAATAGTAATTTGTAGATTTAAGTACGTCACTATATGTATATTTCAAACTCTATTATTGCAGAATTTTCTATTTTAGAAATTCTTTAGCTTCGGAACCATCGGGTTATAAATAATACAATTTCAAATTCTAAATTCCAAAGGGACATTATTTACCGTTTTAATTCGGATAGAATATTATTGTTTCCTTTGGTTCGAATAAAACAATATTTTTTTCGAATAAAACTGTTGCCACTTCCTTCTCGATCGTCCATAAACGATTTCAATGGAGGTTTCACGAAGGCCACTTCACTCGCTACCGAAATTGTGCCATTTACCTTCTGACCCTCGACCGTTTCGTGCTAATTGACAACATCCAGGGATCAATGCCACCCCCTTATCGGACGCTGGCTATGCTACGGTTTCGTGGATGATGATCGAGGAGCGCGCAAACTGCACCAGATTGCCCGTGTATGCGCCCATTCCTGTATAAGTCTGCTTGCAGCGGGTATCCCTGTTTAATGGGACGCCCCACAAACGTTGATCATAATGTTCATGACCATCTTTGACGTGATGATTGTGCGATGAATTTTTCTATGCACAAGGGAAGTCATTAAAAAGATTCTTTGGTTTATTACCGTTGATATGTTGCTCGTAGATAGGGTTTATACAAAAACCGACTTCTGAAAAAACCGGTTTTCGAATTCCACTATTCCTAAAAAAACCGGTTAGACCGGTTTTCGAATTCCACTATTCCTAAAAAATCGGTTAAGCCGGTTCTCGAATTCCACTATTCCTAAAAAACCGGATCAACCGGTCTTCGAATTCCATTATTCCTAAAAAACCGGTTATAACCGATTTTCGAATTCCAGTAATCCTAAAAAAACCGGTTCATCCGGTTTTCGAATTCTACTATTCCCAAAAAACCGACTAAACCGGTTTTCGAATTCTACTATTCCCAAAAAACTGGTTTTCGAATTCCACTATTCCTAAAAAACCGGTTAAACCGGCTTTCGAATTCCACTATTCCTAAAAAAATCGGTTAGACCGGTTCTCGAATTCCACTATTCCTAAAAAACCGGATCAACCGGTCTTCGAATTCCACTATTCCTAAAAAACCGGTTATAACGGATTTTCGAATTCCAGTATTCCTAAAAAACCGGTTCAACCGGTTTTCGAATTCTACTATTCCTAAAAAACCGGTTACATCGGTTTTCGAATTCCAGTATCCCTAAAAAACCGGTTCAACCGGTTTTCGAATTCTACTATTCCCAAAAAACCGATTAAACCGGTTTTCGAATTCCACTATTCCTAAAACACCGGTTCAACCGGTTTTCGAATTCCACTATTCCTAAAAAAACCGGTTAAACCGGCTTTCGAATTCCACTATTCCTTGCATTTCATGATTAGCTACATATCACGGATCAAAATTAATCTTCAAATCTTATGATCGTTAGGATTTATTTTTGTATTTAAAGTAAGTGGTCTAACTGGAATCACACTATCAAATTCATGAATTGATATTATTTTACATGATACATACTACATTGTTGGTCATTTTCATTATGTTTTATCTATAGTGGCAGTATTTTCAATTACCGCAAGAATTATTCACTGATTCCCAATTACAACTGGAATACTTATTCAACATTTTTCCTCGATATTCTTTACGATTAATAGGAATACCACGACGATAATCAGATCACCCAGATGCTTATCATTATTGAAATTTATTATCCTCGATAGGATCTATTATCTCATTAAACAGTATAATTTTATTTATCTGTATTATGTTAGAAAGGTTTGTACCTAAACGACTAATTATATTTAACCCTTCGTGGTTACACTTCTCTAATGTTCCGCGGTGGTCACACTGTGTCCAATGGACCCAGCCGATTTTTAGACAGTTACCGTACGAACTGTATCAGTTCAATCGAGTCCCAAAAATTGCAATACACACTTTGAACATTGTAGGACATGGAATAATCGCGTTTTAGTAAGAAATGAAATGACATGTATCAAAAAAAAAAAATCGGGTAGGAAAGCCAGGAACTTACCGGTATCAAGCTCCAAAGTAAAAAAGCGGATCTGGGTTAGGTTTGGTTAGGTTAGGTTAGGTTAGGGTTAGGTTTGGGTTAAAGCATGCTGCTACTTACCAGTGCCTATTAATACAGTACTGTCTCAAAAAGTGAAACTGACTCAGAACGGACCCGTTTCAACTTCGGAATCGAGTAAGTAGTCCATTCGGCTTGCCTTTATTCTCCGGCGCGGCGCGTGAGAGGGACCGAGAACGATCGAGAGGGCACGCGACAACGACAAGCCATAAATTACGGGCCCCTCGCGCTCCGTCTCAGTCCCTCTCGCTCGCCGCGGCAGCTACAATAGAGGCAGTGGGGATATCGGATTATCACTCACGGAATCGCGAAATGTATCACTTATGGAGACAGTACTGTACATCTTATCTTTACTCTAATTTTTTATTCTCAGCGTGCACTATGGTCACCCGCTGTTATCTCGCCTTCTTGCCCCCAAGAATACACAAGATATCTCTGAATACTTTTTCCGCAAATTCTACCGCATCGCTTGCCGATCAAGGTGGCATTGTTCATTACAAGCACAAGGGGGGATGTAGCTTTGCAATTGGAACATGTTCTAAAATATCGAATTACGAAGCAGCGGCTGTGAAGTAACTCACGAAACATTGACCCTATATCAAAGACTGCGTTCATTGAAGATAATTACCACGGGGATTAGCCTCGGTGTAATGAATATCCCGGCGGATTGGTACTCGTGGGGCCCCGTGGACTGCGGAATTCCCGCGGACGTTGTAATTCGTGATCGATAATAATTATGCGAAGCATTGTCGCGCCACGCTCATCCCTGTCTATCTGTGCATGTAATCTTCCCTCTCTTTCTCTATCGTCCCAACCTCCATCCCCACAGAGAACGTAGGTGTAACGATCGACGGGGTTGAAAGGGAATTTCGACTCCCCCTTTCCGCGGACGGTAAACTGGGTTAATTTCGCACATAACAAGACCTCGTCATCGAGAGTGCGCGGGGAAAAGCAATTTGAAACTGGGGAAACTCGAGTGCCGGCCGAGTATGAACGAAAGTTTTTATTATCGTTTTCATAATTATTATTTCTTCGAATTTTTGCATGGGATGTGATTTAGTTTATGCCATAATTCAGTGTCGTCGTTTTGAAATAATATAGCATTGGATATATTTTGAATCTATAAAAGGGATTTTAATTCTTTAAATACTATTTAATTATTCGACGCTAGAGTGTTTTGGGGATAAGTAAGAATTTTTTATAATTCAGAGTCTTCGTTTTTAAATAATATAGCATTATATATATCTTAAATCTATAAAATAGGTTTTAATTTTTTAAATACTATTTAATTATTCGACGCTAGAGTGTTTTGGGCATAAATAAGAGTTTTTTTTATAATTCAGAGTCTTTGGTTTTAAATAATATAGCATTCGCTCTACCTTAAATCTATAAAAGGGATTTTTAATTCTTTAAATACTATTTAATTATTCGACGCTAGAGTGTTTCCGGAATGAGTAAGAATTTTTTATAATTCAGAGTCTTCGTTTTTAAATAATATAGCATTATATCTATCTTGAATCTATAAAATGCATTTTAATTCTTTAAATACTATTTAATTATTCGACGCTACAGTGTTATGGGAATAAGTAAGAGTTTTTTATAATTCAGAGTCTTCGGTTTTAAATAATATAGCATTAGATCTATCTTAAATCTATAAAATAGATTTTAATTCTTTAAATACTATTTAATTATTCGACGCTACAGTGTTATGGGAATAAGTAAGAGTTTTTTATAATTCAGAGTCTTCGGTTTTAAATAATATAGCATTAGATCTATCTTAAATGTATAAAATGGATTTTAATTCTTTAAATACTATTTAATTATTCGACGCTAGAGTGTTTTGGGCATAAATAAGAGTTTTTTTTATAATTCAGAGTCTTTGGTTTTAAATAATATAGCATTCGCTCTACCTTAAATCTATAAAAGGGATTTTAATTCTTTAAATACTATTTAATTATTCAACGCTAGAGTGTTTCCGGAATGAGTAAGAATTTTTTATAATTCAGAGTCTTTGGTTTTAAATAATATAGCATTCGTTCTACCTGAAATCTATAAAATGGATTTTAATTCCTTAAATACTATTATTGGACGTTAGTGTGTATTAGGACTAAGTTAGCAATAAGGTTTCATGAATAATGAATTTTTTTCATGCGAAGTTGCGTGTTCTAAATAGATTGTTACATATATCGCACATATTAGCCATTATGTGACTTGAATGGTTATATAGTACCAGCCATTTTTCTCCAACACACATATTAATCGTTCACCGATCATTTTACAACAGAAGAAAAATTTTCATTTAGGAACTTTCAATTCCAAAATATTTATTGTATAGCTGTTACCCTTTAAATAATATTATTCTGAACATACTTATCACCTACAATTGATTGCATAATCAAGCTGCAATTATTCTGATTCTCCCTTCTTCAATTATCATATTATCGTTTAATTCCAAAGTTCAATCATGAATAAAAATAAATTAAATTTTCCATACTTCAATAAATTGCAAAACTCTACTACCTACCTACTCGTAAAATAAGTGGACGTGGTAGAAAATCCTGCAAACATATTTACACGTACATATGTGTACCAATTACGCGACATATATTTTTTTATTCATATTCTTCTCTTATACTTGGTTATTCCTACCTCGATATTTGTACAGAGCAATCGTGATTGGAATGATTCGAATGCCCTAGCTGCTGCTCTAAGAGCTCACAAACCCGTACGAATATACCGCATGACCAATACTTCGCGTCCTCTTTTTCCCTTAACTAGGTCAGGTGAAAAATTCGCCAGACATTCGGCAGCGAGATCAATTACCACTCAGTCATGTCCCGTGCGAAACGTTTTGACGTAGAACGCAAATACGTCAAGATATAAAATCCGCGTCACCTCTTTCACGATGCAGCTTGCAGTTTTGTCACACACTGTGTCCCAACTTCGACCAATCTGTTTGTGGTCGTAGAAATATACGATTCCACTGCTACACTAAAACAGGGATTAAATTGAATTTAATTTATAGAAGAAAAAATTGCTAAATGTTCGATAAATTAACCATGAGCAAATTAGGAGGACTAGAAAAAATTTAAGTGCAATTGCTTCTAAAATTTAATATAACTTTGTTAATTATGCAGTCAAAAATGTAACACAATAGTGATCTAATTCTTGATGCACAACTTATTTGAATGTTTGTTGATGTCGGTTTAGATTTTATGGACCCTCGAAATTCAAAATCGGTCAACTGGTTTCAAGGGTTTGCTGGTTCCAAATTTAGAAATCTGGTGATTTCCCAATTATATTCTTAGATAGGTTCCATATTTCAAGTTACGTACAAAATATGTATAAAATATTAAAAATATCGGAAATCCTAATATTTTTTGTAAAGGATTAAATTATTTTTCAGTTAAAATTTTACAAGGGTAGGTGACATTCGAATGTCTGGATGATGTAAATATGTACCTTTCAGGACTACAAAAGAGTCTCTATTACCAATTCATAATGCATTACTTTATCTGCTTTATCACATACCAAACAGTGTTTATGACACTTTATGGACAAGTTAATAATATTGTTGTTACTTCGATCACCTTTTCCAAGACCATTGGAAATAAAACTTATTTTAGGAATATTTTAATAACTATTCCCGTTGTGCCTTCTATACTCTGATAAATTTTTGCTAAGCATTGGATACTCCTTATTTTAAAATGATGTAGGTGTGCATTAGGTGTTTCATTTAAGAATTTGAACCTTGCATATATATTTATGTAATAAAAGCAAAGTCGTGGAATGTGAAGAACTTGGCTACTGAGTTACAAGGATCCTGCCATCTTATACAACTTTTATTTATGTAAAACTTTCTGCCCTCAAGTATTAATTTACGAGTCATTTGGAGACTTTTAGTTAGGTAAATCGCCTTGCTCACAAACTGCTTTGCACTTCATGGAGCAACTGGGAATATAATGACTCGCCATGATACATATATCGCCAATGTAAAGCAATATTTTGCTCGCATATGGCTTCGATCCCGAGAAAAATAACTAGAAAAATTCGTTGAGCACACGTGCAGCTGGCTCGATTTGTATCGTGAAGTCGATTCTACAGCTTCTCTCACTCGTAAACACGTTTGACACTGGCATGGTGTATGCACACGTGCTACTTGTTACTGTATTTTCTATTTATTATGTTCTCTTCCGTTCCGTTTCCGTCCTAACTATTATTATAGATATTTTAGTTGGAAACGATGTGGAACAATCCACTTCGAATGAAATTAACATCATTTCACGATTATAAGAAATTTATAAGCAGCACACGTTTTTAGCACACTACTTTATTTCTCTGCCTCGTTTGAGTTCATAAATAATATTTTATAATTATTTCATATTTAAATTGAATTTCTCGCCGTTTTTAAGAAGTAATAAAGAAATATTCATAAATTCTTCTGTATGAACTCCTAGTACACTATATTTACTGTTAAATATCTGATAAACTATTGAGTGACCACGCGAAATGCCAAGTACAGGCCAAATATTTTTTGGCTCCCTATCTGCGAAGTTTCGTTAAAATCTGCGCGCAGTACTCCACGTGATCCCCTTTCGAGTACTGACAAGGGGAATGCACGAGGTTCGATTCATCGCTTTGGTTCAGACTTTCCCTGTAGAAAGCGCACAACATATAGAATAAGGTATTAAAATCATATGGCGCACTATTCGACATTTCTCGAGAAAATCCAGTTCCACAATTTGCCTTCTCCAGACACCCGATATATGCACCAATGTGACCGCGAAGCCGTATTTAAGTTGCAGCGGCATTTTCAACTTCCAGGCATATGTACAAAATCTTTTTTGTGATGAATTATTTAAATTTCTCTCGTTCCTACATGTTGATTTAGATACAGAATCTACGACAGATATTGAGCTGGATTATCACAAAAAATCTTTAACAAGTTTTTAAAAGAAATAAGCCTATGGTATAACTCAATTTATTACATTCAATGATATGTAAAGAACACTGAAAAAATAACTGCCTGAAATTTCCACAAAGCCACCTACATTTTAATATAGTACCTATAGTGAAATATGTGGTGTACAGCTCTTGCTTAAATTATAGTATACTAGCAAAATACTTCCGCGCTTCGCTTCGGGCCTAAGAGATACAGTAGCCGCTCGTTATAAGCCCGTCGAACGGGGCTGGCGGCGGGCGTACGGCGCGTTGTGGACACTATTCCGCGCGGCGGAATAATAATAAACACAAGAACGAGCGAGAGGAAACGAAAGAGCCTCTCGTTCGTTCTCGGGTTCCCTCGCTCTCGCCCGAAGGATTCCAAGAAATGGTAAGGATAGTCGCCGGGCGTACACCGCATGATAAAAAACGGGCTTATAACGAGTGCGTACTGTATTAAGGATTCCATGAAAACACATTTATTTGAGTAACCTTCGAAGTAAAAACCAAGTTGATATCTCTAATCGGGCGTAAGAGATTTTGAGGAATCCGTGAAAATACATTTCACCCCTTTTCACCACCCCCTTAGGGGTTGATTGGGGCAAAATCCTGAAATTGGTTTTTAGGCATTTATGTGGGTAACCTTCGAAGTAAAAACCAAGTTGATATCTAATCGGGCCTAAGAGATTTGGAGGAATCCGTAAAAATAAATTTTTCTGTTTTTCACCTCCTTGGGGGTGCCTACGCTATGAAAACAACGTACCTTCCAAACTTCACGTTCCTAGGTTAAACGGTCTGAGCTGGGCGTTGATGAGTCAGCCAGTCAGGACTTCTTCTTTTATATAAATAAATTTAATATAGTAATCCCTACTAATATATAAAAGTGAAACGTTGTCTGTTTGTTTGTCCTTCTTTCACGCGTAAACGGTTGAACGGATTCCAATCAAATTTGGAATATACATTACATACGTCCTAGATTAGATAATAGGCTATTTATTTTTTTTGCATTTTTTATTTTGGAAACGTCATAAATAAATCCCGGGTGAAACCGGGTAACGGGTCAGCTAGTGTAATATAAATAATGTAACATAGTAGTCGCTAATGACCCCAAGAGGTACATAGGACTTTAAATAAAAAAAACTTTAACAGTACATCCCACGCATTTAACGCATTACTGCACACGTGGTGGACTAATTGCACACAAGATTACAGCCAAATGGGTAACCCGAACCTTGCGCATTCCTATTGCGAGGACCAGTGGAGTGAAATGCCCGTGTGATTGATAAACTGAACCAGTTGCAGTCGAAGGTTTTTCGGATTATCCATACGGTGGGACGCTACTCTGCATGCACGGCGAAGTTAATACCAGCTGTGTTCGCGGTACGATCGAATGGGAGTCGACTACGAGGATATAATCGCATTGCCCAATTCCCATCCAGAGCGACGCTGACAAATGACTCGTCGACCTGATTACTGTTGGGATTTTAACGCGAGCTTAATTAGACGCTGTAGCTCTCATGACTGATCGAACGAGGCACGAAGCGAGCATCCCGTCTCCCTGTCTCTCTTTCCCGGTCCCAACCGACAGGTGCCGCCACTCTATCCCTCCCGTCACCATATATAATCTTTCTTCCCACCGCGGCGTCGATGCGTCTACATTAGTCTGTAATGTTAACGGGTAAAGCAAAGCATCGCCTAAAGGGCAGCTTCTTTTGACCATTCGAATTACAGGCTGCCGTCCGCGCATGCCCATTAAACATATATCATTACACTTCATTTATAATCCGTTTGGATGCGAATCTCTACATACGGCGACGTTTCATATGTTTGTATCTATGCCCGATGCCGTCATGTCTGAAGAAACACCGGAATGGATGCAATCTAATTTCACGAGGGGAGTGCTCCAGGTTCGGGTCACCGATTTCATTAAAACCGTGGATATAGTTACTCCATCGTAC
Organism: Andrena fulva; assembly: GCA_946251845.1. Classification (NCBI taxonomy): domain Eukaryota; kingdom Metazoa; phylum Arthropoda; class Insecta; order Hymenoptera; family Andrenidae; genus Andrena; species Andrena fulva. Next base: position 47,999,468 of record OX276329.1, on the reverse strand, counting down.
GTATAGCAAGGCAAGACAATATTTAAGGGAATCAATTTGAGTGTTTCGTCTTTTCCAGAGCTTGTATACGAATGTGTAATATGTGTAAGAATGGGAACATTTGCCTGGAATTGTTGTGTGGAATGCAGATGGGTTGCCACTGCAATTTAATTACGGTTTTGTGTTTACGCGTGCAGGCCCGGCTCGAGCCGTTTTTGCGCCCTTTATTTATAACTGGCTGACCCGTTACCCGGTTTCATTCGGGAATTATTTATGATGTTTGATGAAAAAAAGAATAGTTCAACCGTTTAGGCATGAAAGAAGGACAGACAAACAAACACACAACGTTTCACTTTTATATATTAGAACAGGGCTCTCCAGCGTAGGGGCCCCTCACGCGCCTGCTTCCCCTTCCAATATTTAGCTGTGACGGCGTGCGTCACCGTGTGTCACTAATACACGCTCGCTCGCACGGGCTCAACGACGGAGACGCTGGCCTGTCATGGTCGCCTCTTTAGCGTCGCGCGGTATCCCTGACAACGCGGACGAGAGTGGGAGAACCCCAAGCGCACGCGTGCGGGACCTTGGAGAGCCCTGTATTAGAAGGCATACAGTTATTTGAGCTTTTTGATGACCTTACTCTGAATTTTTATTCGTAGCTTACGACATTTATAGCAGTGCCGTATTAACCTGGAGGCGAAAGAGGCCCCTGAAAAAATTGGAAAATTAAAAAAATAGGATTGTATGAGCTAGAAAAAAATTGAATACGGGCCCTCCAACAGTGATGGGAAGAAAATAACGAATAAAAATTTCGATTTTAAAATGAGGCCCCTTTTTCGTGGAATGGACCCCACGTTTAATCTCATTTATTTTTGATTTTATGTATTGTAGAATAAGTTAGAGGGTCACATATAGAGCTCGCCTCAGGACCCCCATAGACGATAACACGGCACTGATTTATAGCCCAACTTGTGATATTTCGTATAAAATTTTATTGTAAAAAATGCCAACAATAAAAAGACTTGTCAACTTTACGCTTTAGGGAGCTGCCTAATTTTGACTGTAGGGACGAGCCGGGCCTAAGGTCCTACCGAGGGTCTAAGAAAGGGAAAACTTTGAAACCGATCTTCTGGAAAACAAATTTCTAGTTCGCTTTATGCGTTTCATACAGTTTGTTATACACGATCTGCTCCAACTGATATGGAACATTTAAAGGCACTCGTGCACCCACTTTGTAAGTGCATTGCTACACAAGGAAATTATTTTAAAGTGGATAATAGTCGCTAGTATATCAGAATCCACGATTTTTACACTTGCATTCCTGGAATTAAATTGGCGCGCCATGTAACTAACTTTACATAATTGGCATTTGCGTGCTCGACGAAGTTTCAACCGTTTCAACTCAACAGTTATGGACATACTTAATATGGAATACCTACACTGCAGATTTCGCGTTAAACAAGGTCTTAAAATAGTTGGCATACCACATGGCGTTACTAAACATTAAATAAAGCAATTTCGAAAATAACAATATCCTCTCAAATTCGCATACCCCTAAAGGATTTTCAGTTTACTTTTTTCGTATGGAAGCAATTTATTTTACAGTTTCAATTCACTTCTGGATACCAATATCTCGACTTATGGAACACTTTATATTTCCGTTAGTATTTAACAATTTTTATTATTCTACATTATACATTACAAACGTTAAAAGAAAAAGTTACTGAAGAAATACCTAAATTTTGTTATCCAACAATTTCGTTATTCAAATACCTTTTATGTCAATTCAGTTAGATTCTGTTAGTTCCGTTAATTATTAATTATTTCGTACAACAGTAAAAGAAGGTTCGTAATAATGTGTATTTAACAAAAGTCATTTTAAACCATTTTAAAATAGGACTTTCAAAATCTCTTACTTAACATTCAAATTACCTACTACTGCACTTTCTAACTGCCTTGATATTTTAAACGTGCACAAAATTGCTGAATTCCGCGCATATTTTATATGCCGCCACGTCCCCGCTAGACTCCATCCAGTTCCCAACAAGCGGAACCCCTTTTCGAGGGTTTATTTTGTTTTTGTGTATGTTTTATGAGGTACACCGTTTCTGCATTTTCATTGTTAGCGTTTATCGTGCATTACGACCTCTGAATGGCGAAAGAGGGAAATCCGTTTTGAAACAAATTACACTCATTGTCAGTTTAAATGAAGGTTGCACAGAACTGATTTATTGCAAGGGTAGTCTTGAGCAGAGAGTCGTTTCTCGCGTACGTCCCGGTTGTTGTATATAACTATAATAATTCTTTATTGCACTTTACAAAAGAAAACACAAGCAAATGAATGAAATATATAGGGTGTCTCGTTTTATTCTTATTATGCAATTGCACTTGTATTAACATTAACTAACGAATGTTATACAAATAAGTGTGTTATAGACACAGTAATTTATTTCAGTATAATTATGCTTATACACGACAACGCATTTGACAAGATCAACTTCAACAACATTTAATGTTTACGTGATATGGAGGAAGGAATGTTGCTTTATCAATTTTTGGCTAAGAGGCATTTTAGCCAGATTGGAAAATCATTCTATGCCTAATGGTGGCCTATAATTAAATTGCTAAATTGTTAATTAACACGTTAAGACCACAAGGGGAGCCAAGGTACTTGGCAGGGCTTCAAAAACTGATGGGATTATAATATTTAGTTACAGGGAAATTGGAGTGGCGTTAAATTCTTCTGTTTTAAAGTTGAGTGTAGCTAAATTCTTCTTTCATGCACACGCAGGGCTACTCACTAATAGAAAGTTCTTTAGTAGGAGCATACCATAGACCACATCAGTCTTCCTTCTTCTCCAGGGATTTAAAAATGATTTACTGCGAAAGATATTCATTTCCGAATGATTTAGGAAAGTATAGAAAATTATGGGCGTTTGTTAAAATACGTGTGTCTCTTCCATTCTCAATTAGTGAACAGCAGGAACAATATGATTACGCGGAGTCACATTCTTTTTGCACATTTCTCTGTCATTTAAGCAGAGCGTTAATTAACAATTAATAAAGCTCCCTTTATGAGAAACTCGCGATCGCTTCGTGCATAAATTTTTATTAATCACTGCGAAGTAATTAAAAGTTTTATTGACCTTTCAAAATGCTTTCAATGTTATAGTAGGCATAGTCTTATGGAAGTTAAAAAGTTTAGTCAAAAAGGTTGAGTTTTATCGAAATTCGATAATATCTGGTTTTATAGACACGCTTCGAAAATACGTTCAGTGGGTTCTGTTCTACTTTTTATTTTGTTAACTGAACTTAAACTGTTAACTAGAAAAGACGAATCAACTCGTCACTTGGAAATTCCTTCATGTTCGGTAAGAATAGTTCATTCGTCGCGGAGATTTAAATAAATGGAATAAAATGTTGGAAATTAAAATCTTGGAGTCGACGAGTAACCTTTAATTGTTAATTGTTTCTAGGAAGAATTGCCTGAAACATTGTATTTCCAAGTCGTTTGATAAATTTCTTTGCAATTTTTCATAGATTCAAATTTTGTGAGGAATATTTTTCTTTAGATAATTTTTCTCTTTCGTTTATTTCACATTATTATATCTGTTATACTAAATCAGATGTTATCGATTTTTAAACTAATATTTTAATATTAATTAAAAATGGAATTCAGAAGTTGATTGAATAGCCTACTATGGGATAAGTAACAACATTTTTCTTAATTTCTTGCCATATTTTATGACTGCATGGCCCAGATAGTCCAGCACTTCTCTTAATTAAAATTCAGTAATTCCCTGTAATGAAAGCCTTTTTTAACCTTTTTGACTTTCGCACAAAGAGACGCGAAGTCAAAGAAAAGAAGATTCGGTAGCCTTGCTTGCAGGTTTCGAAATCCAGTCTGCCGTAGCGCAATCTGGAACGCATTATGCAGCCATTGTGCTGCTTGAAAACTCTTTGAATTGCAATGGCACTCGTTAGATAATTAGGAAATTTAATAGTCGAGGTAATATTTTACTGATTAATTATTAGTGGTTAGCACAGTAAAAGCTATCGATATTTATCAGCTCCTGCATTTTAATTTAAGATCGATTCCATCCAAGGTGCATTCATCAAGTTTATCACTTTTCACTAAATCATGAATATTAAATATTATTTCAATATTACTTTACATGACTCACCCTGTAACTCTCTAGTTTCCATATAATGCGTAAATTGTTACTTAAGGTGCTTTTCCACGCCGCGGCTAGACTTGTCGTTTCCCGCCGTTTTAGTAGCCAGACAAGCTTTTCTTTGACTCGTGCCACATTTACCGAAAACAGAGGGGAAGCCCAAGTCGAGCTGCGCGTCCCCGAGCTCGTGATCCTCACGGCGAAACTCGCCGAGCCGCGCGCCGTGGGATCGCGCCTTAACGTTGTCCGTAACACAGGTCTTTCTCCTCGACCTGATATTTGTTCCTGCCTTGGGAGAGCGGGAGTGAGATGGAAAAGCGGGCGAGTTACGCTTCTTTCCCAGGACCACCTAGGCAGATGCGCTCGTTTCGATAAAAATCCCCATTATTCCGCTCGACTAACTTTGGAAACAAGTTTCCGTAGTTATAAGGAAATTGCCTTATGTCGAGCATGCTAATACTTAAGTGACTTAATTATTTAACGCATCAAACAGCTTTATCATCAGCCATAACCGATGAAGTTATCCAGGAATTTAGTGAAAAGTTTTGACGTCTGAAATTAGGCAAGCGCAATTTACAAGACCACGATCAAATAGGTTACTCGCCCCCAACATTGAGGGCTGTTTCCAACCATTTAAGGGGACCCTCTGGTCAAAACGCTCTACAAATAAGCGAGTTTTATGAATATTTTAGAAGAAGAGCATATAATATAGCCTAAAAATGTTTTTGACTATTATTCGTACACTCGTTAGGGTAGAAAAAAAAATTTTGGACAAATTTTGGGAGCGGCAAATTCTGGGGAGCGACAAATTTTGGGAAGCGACAAATTTTGGGAGCGGCAAATTTTAGGGAGCGGGACATTTTGGGGAGCGGAAAATTTTTGGGGGCAGCAAATTTTCGGGACCGCCAATTCTGGGGCATCCAATTTTGGATTGAGATAAATTTTGGGGACCGGCAAAATTTGGGAAGCGACAAATTTTGGGGAGCGGCAAATTTTAGGGAGCAATAAATTTTGGGGGGAGGCAACTTTTTGGGAGCGGCAAATTTTAGTTAGCAATAAATTTTGGGGGCATCCATTTTGGGAAGCGACAAATTTTGGGGAGCGGCAAATTTTAGGGAGCAATAAATTTTGGGGGGAGGCAACTTTTGGGGAGCGGCAAATTCTAGTTAGCAATAAATTTTGGGGGCATCCATTTTGGGGTGCGATAAATTTTGGGGAGCAGCAAATTTTCGGTAGCGGGAAATTTTGGGATGTGGGAAATTTTGGGAGCGGCAAATTTTAGGGGGCGATACATTTTGGGGAGCGGAAAATTTTTGGGAGCGGTAAATTTTCAGGAGCGCCAATTCTGGGGGCATCCAATTTTGGATTGCGATAAATTTTGGGGACCGGCAAAATTTGGGAAGCGACAAATTTTGGGGAGCGGCATATTTTAGGGAGCAATAAATTTTGGGGGGAGGCAACTTTTGGGGAGCGGCAAATTTTAGTTAGCAATAAATTTTGGGGGCATCCATTTTGGGGTGCGATAAATTTTGGGGAGCAGCAAATTTTCGGTAGCGGGAAATTTTGGGATGTGGGAAATTTTGGGAGCGGCAAATTTTAGGGGGCGATACATTTTGGGGAGCGGAAAATTTTTGGGAGCGGTAAATTTTCGAGAGCGCCAATTCTGGGGGCATCCAATTTTGGATTGCGATAAATTTTGGGGACCGGCAAAATTTGGGAAGCGACAAATTTTGGGGAGCGGCAAATTTTAGTTAGCAATAAATTTTGGGGGCATCCATTTTGGGGTGCGATAAATTTTGGGGAGCAGCAAATTTTCGGTAGCGGGAAATTTTGGGATGTGGGAAATTTTGGGAGCGGCAAATTTTAGGGGGCGATACATTTTGGGGAGCGGAAAATTTTTGGGAGCGGTAAATTTTCGGGAGCGCCAATTCTGGGGGCATCCAATTTTGGATTGCGATAAATTTTGGGGACCGGCAAAATTTGGGAAGCGACAAATTTTAGGGAGCGGCAAATTTTAGGAAGCAATAAATTTTGGGGGGAGGCAACTTTTGGGGAGCGGCAAATTTTAGTTAGCAATAAATTTTGGGGGCATCCATTTTGGGGTGCGATAAATTTTGGGGAGCAGCAAATTTTCGGTAGCGGGAAATTTTGGGATGTGGGAAATTTTGGGAGCGGCAAATTTTAGGGGGCGATACATTTTGGGGAGCGGAAAATTTTTGGGAGCGGTAAATTTTCGGGCGCGCCAATTCTGGGGGCATCCAATTTTTGATTGCGATAAATTTTGGGGACCGGCAAAATTTGGGAAGCGACAAATTTTAGGGAGCGGCAAATTTTAGGAAGCAATAAATTTTGGGGGGAGGCAACTTTTAGGGAGCGGCAAATTTTAGTTAGCAATAAATTTTGGGGGCATCCATTTTGGGGTGCGATAAATTTTGGGGAGCAGCAAATTTTCGGTAGCGGGGAATTTTGGGATGTGGGAAAGTTTGGGAGCGGCAAATTTTAGGGGGCGATACATTTTGGGGAGCGGAAAATTTTTGGGAGCGGTAAATTTTCGGGAGCGCCAATTCCGGGGGCATCCAATTTTGGATTGCGATAAATTTTGGGGACCGGCAAAATTTGGGAAGCGACAAATTTTAGGGAGCGGCAAATTTTAGGAAGCAATAAATTTTGGGGGGAGGCAACTTTTGGGGAGCGGCAAATTCTAGTTAGCAATAAATTTTGGGGGCATCCATTTTGGGGTGCGATAAATTTTGGGGAGCAGCAAATTTTCGGTAGCGGCAAATTTTGGGAAGTGGGAAATTTTAAGCGCAAGAAATTGGAAATGTTCAAGCACCGAAGCCTCCGACAACTTTGAAAACAATTCACTTTTTTCATGTAGCGAATTAGCAATGACTCAGATGTGAGTTGTAATATTGAATTAATTTTGAAATTGTCTCGATTCTTTTAAATTAAAGTATTTTATGATATTTCGCGGAAACGGCGGCAGACGCTTGTTATCCTGCGGGCGCCAATTCTTCAAATCCGCCCCTGCTTGTCACTGCGATCTGGCTGTTGTTCGACGAAAGCGGGCACCGTTGCAGCCGAAATTCATTCTACACGCGACAGAGGTTGATGGAGTCGCTTGAATTCGTCGTAAAAAAAGGAAGTTAGGCGAGCCGTTTCGAATTTAGCGGAACTTTTTCTATTCCAAAGGACCCGGCTGGACAGGCCCGGCGGAGAAGTTGACCGAAAGTTCCTAGCTCACGTGCGAGGAGACTTCGAGTGGAAAGGACGAGTCGTTAATTTCGTCATTCGTCGCATCCCGCGGGCTCCGGCACGTTGTTCCTCCAGGTTTACAGGTCCTAACTTTTCGTCCTTAACTCGTTAATTAAGGACGAAAGCATGGCGGTGCAGAGAGCCGGCTGGGAATGGAGCCGAAGAAGCGAAGTTTTAATAACATTACCGTAATAATACCGTCCGCCCCACCTTGCTATTCCTTCTTGCAACGTGCCCTAAATTATCAAAGGATCCACAGCCTCCGTCCCTTTTCTCCAGCCATCCCTCGCCCCCTATTCGTTTCACTCTCCCTTTCGACGAGTGTGCCGAGTTTCGCGCGTTCGAACTTCCAACCCACCTTTGATTTTACGAAACGCTAACTACGGGCGGGAGGGTAAACGGTAGACAGTGAACGAAACGATGGAACTCGTGTAGCGCCCGGGGGCTGGAAATTTTCTCCGTCCCCGTGGCGCGAAACTTACCCCGCGATCGGAACGGAAGGAATTTACGTCGTTCCTCGATAGCGCGGGATTTGTCGAACGTGAGGTTTTAGATCAGATTGACAATCGCGCCTGTGATTTACGAGATCGATGGGATATAAGGGTGAGGGAAAATGAAGAGGGTAGTAAAATAAAATACTCAACAAAATCCAAAAAAATCAAAGTTGATTTCAAATAAATTTATTAAAATTTGACAAAAATCTTTACAAAATCCAAAAAAATCGAAGTTACTTTCAACTGAAATTACTCAAATTAAGCTTCTCTATCAAAAAAACTTAACAAAGTCCAGAAAAATCGAAGTTGGTTTCAAATAAATTTATTAAAATTTGACTCTTCCAAATAATATTTTTTTCAAAATCAAAAAAATTGAAGTTAGTTTCATCTAAATTTACACAAATATAGATCCTACAACAAAAATACTCAACAAAATAAAAAAAAAAATCGAAGTTGATTTCAAATAAATTTATTAAAATTTGACAAAAACCTTTAAGAGGGTAGTAAACATTTTTTTGGATCCAGGCTTTTGTAAGTATTTACAATCGGACGGAAGGAAACATTTATCCAAAAAGACAAGGGATGGCAATGGAATAAATCTGTTTTTTAATTAAGTTCAAAATTGATGTCAGGGATTTCGACAAAATTGGAATATTACGTAGTGGACATACAATTAGGGGGGGGTTTAAGTCATCATTTTGCTGGTTTCGAATTTGTTTAAACAATACAGGCCGTCAAAGTTTGCGAGTTTCGTCTATTTTCGTGGAACCGGGTTGTAAACGAATTTATACCTGGGTCACGAGTCGCAAGAAAGAGGAGCTCGACTCAATTGAATTCGGCCGTTTAAATAGAAAACGAAGAGAAACACGAATCGAAGTAAGAGAGAGGCGCGAAGGGGCAGCCATGTTGCGCGCCAGAGATCTCCCGGCAGATGGCGTCCGCTGTCAAGGACCATTGGCAATAATCGTAAACCCCGCTCCGAGGACGTCGCGTGTCGCAGATGCGGCTGCAGCCAGTATCTGGGCCAGGTGATATCGGGCAAGGCCTCTGGGACTCGTAGCTTCGGCGTTATTGTCTCACTTTCACAATTAGCACATTTTCACATCGCGCATCAACAGGTAACGCGGGACCGCGCCCCTCTGGTTTTGGCTCCTTCGTGAAAAACAACCGTCGCGCAGCGTTGTCCACCTTCGGAAATCTGTTAATTGCGCCTTCCGCGTCGAAAGGACCGACGCTTTGTCACCGGAGCCACCCAGCTCGCCTAGTTCCTTGCTAATTGAAAATCCTCGTTCCGTGAAATTCGATAGCGCGGCTGCAGCCACGGCGCGCACTCGATCGGAACGCGGTCCCGCGTATTTTATGTCTTCCTTGTTTCGGATGAGCCTTTTTTTGCGAGCTCACTTCTGGGAAAATGGTGGGAGTGTTTGTGCTTTAAACACAGCGTGACTGGTGTTCAACAAATAGCATTTATTGTGAAAATAATCGTCCCTATGTTAGAAAAACAATTGAACAGTGAAAAGGACTTAAGCAACTAAGAAACATAGAGCGCGACGTGTTCTAACACAATTATCAGGTAAACATAGTTTTTATTTTTTCCAAGTCGCAGGGTTCTCGTTTATATCGCAACGAATTTTGTCACAACTTTTTGAACGGACAAAACACGATTTACAAATGCTGGAAGCTACGTTGAGTCTGATAGGACACGGGGAAAGACTTTGGCTCACTGCTTTAATTATTCATCCTACTCTGTTGTCGGATATCGCGTAATTAAATCCAGTAATTGGACGCACTTTAATAGAAGATATTTCGTACACGAAGCTGCGCGCGCGTGTAATACATCCGCTGGAGGATCGCGACAGTGAAATCTATTTTATTATGTCTTTCTACCAACAAACGGCACAAGGCAGATTAATTAACGCTCGAGCTTTTTCGTCTACCTTTTGTGCCCTGAAAATTATCGATCGTTCTTAGACTTTATGTCGCGACGTCTGTCACAGTAATAAATAAAAAGTTAGTATGGGAAAGGAATTTGATGGATCGCATAAAATCGTAGGTACACGCGAGTATCTGTCTATTGCATTTTTTACGAAACAGTGAGAAAAACGAAAATCGAAAACGAGTTCAGCTTACATGCAGGCCACGGCCGAATGTGTGGTGCAAAATGGAATGAAAGGTTAGAGCAGAAATACACCGAGAGGGTAGAATGAAATTTTTACGTCCGCGGCTTGGTTTTTGAAAAAAAAACGATTTTTGAATTCTGCTGAACATGCATGCGCTTGACTAAGAATTAGTGGAATGCAAGAGTGAATATGGTACAACTGCTGACGAAGTGAACACCCTTGGGCAGAAATAAGTCGAAATTGGAGAATAGCTTGTTTCGAATGAGGCTGTGTTTTCAAGAAAATCGAGTTTGGAGATCCAATAATTGGGAGAAATTTATACACCGATTTCGACTTATTTGTGGACGAAAATTCCAATTTCTTTTAACCTGTGCAAGTTCAGGGTGAAAACACCCCCTAAGGATTAATGAGTGTTTTCCTATTTTCCAGTAGGTGTATCTCGAAAACTTTATTAAAAAAATTATTGTAAAGAAAATTTATTGGTGTTTTATGCTATATAAAACGTTGTAATTGAATTGTTTAAAATTTGCGGTGTGGAACATTTTCCTGTTTAAACTACAAATTTTAAAAAAATTTGATTATACCCAGATAGCACCGTACATCCCAAGGACGTCCTTTTCATGTCCAGTTTATATCCGAACGTCCTACGTCCATTTTGAACATACATAGGATGTTCTTAGGATTTAAATTTCGGATGTTCTAGGAACGTCCGTTTCTTAAGTCCTACGGACGTTCTTAGGACTTAAATTTCGGATGTTCTAGGAACGTCCGTTTCTTAAGTCCTACGGACGTTCTTAGGACTTAAATTTCGGATGATCCAGGAACGTCCGTTTCTTAAGTCCTACGGACGTTCTTAGGACTTAAATTTCGGATGTTCCAAGAACGTCCGTTTCTTAAGTCCTACGCACGTTCTTGGGACTTAAATTTCGGATGTTCTAGAAACATCAAACAATCTTGTAAGTCACGTGATTATTTTGCACGACTACATTTCGAATGTTCCCAGAACCTTCGTCTCGTAAGTCTTGTGAATCCTTAGAAGATCTAAATTTCAGATGTTCGAAGAACAACCGTCTTGTAGGTTTTGCAGATGATTCAGGTTCGGTTGCAAAACAGTCTTACGACTGAACCTCGCCTTTGCGCTATTTTTTTGTGCAATGAAGACGCTGAAATGCTGAAATGTTCCCAGATAGCTTACAACGTCTTCAAGACGTCTGTCTTAAGTCGTCGTTAAAACATCTGTCTTGAGACGAATGTGAAATTTTAAGCAATGAGTCTAGAGGTCGAATGATGATATTCTGTAGAATATTTCGCGTCAATGCACATTTTTTATAAACTATTAATAATTGTTATATACCTAGAAATTGGAATTATTTGAAAGGAAGTGTCTTGAGTAGTTGCGAAAAGCAGTTGCTTCGTAATCTTGGAGTCCTGGGTTCGATTCCCGTCACCGCCAAATTTTTTTTTCTTAATGTCCTAACCCAGACTTGATGAAGACGTCTTTAAGGCGCTTTTAAACCATCTGCAAAACGTTTTTAAGACGCCTTTTGGACTTATTTAACTTTACTTTCGGACGTTCGGAAAACGTTCTGAGAATGTTGACACAGTACGTCCTCAGGACGTTCCACTTTGTAAATAGGACCTTCCTACGACATTTAAAAAACTTAACGAGGACGTACAGAGGATATATGAACCTTCTCGGGACATTCTCCGAACGTACAGTACGTCCGGAACGGACGTCCTTCGGACGTACATAAGATGTCTTTGTGCTATTTTGGTACAGGTCATAAAAAGACGTTAAGTTTTCATTCTAATAATTTTTCTATTTCTACTATAGTTTTCAAGATATACAAGAAAGTAGAAAAACCCACATTAACCTTTAAGGGGTGTTTTCACCCCGATGCACAGTGTTACGCGTAATGGACAAAAGTCAAGATTCCGAAGTGTTTGATCCACAAATTCTTGTATCTTATAATGTTAATAAAGGAACGTAGGTTTCAATGTTACCCATAACTTCTGCTGAATTTACTAATTTGTTGTCAAAAGTGATACTAGAAATTCATTACAAATTTCGGTGCATTTTTTCAAACACGTGCCATTGGCAGAATGTTTATGCTTTTCATTTGCTTTTTATAAGTTGTGTTTAATACTGTCATACCTTCAAAACTGCCGAGTCAGTTTTTTACAATACTAACAATTTGTACTAATTCTTTATGTTAAATGTTTATCAACTTCGATGGGACTTTAAAAAATAACACCAAAAAATACCTCCCTGATTTTTTGTATATTAAATTTAGGGATCATTAAACTTTATATTAACGTCAATTTCAACTGCACGAATTTGCACGAAACAGAAAAAATAGCCAAAATCATTATTAAGACGTTCACCGCTCCGGCCCTTAGCGTAGTCTCTAGGTCTCCTCGTGCATAAGACCCTTATGTGAATCTACACATCCGATATGCTTTTTCCAATTGTTTATACGATATCTACCATGACTTTTCCATCCTGGATGCTGTCTTCAGTTTTAAAATAGCAGTCAAACGCGATACACGTATTAAAAATAATTTGATAAAAAAGTGTTTCAAACAAAAGTTAGTCAGTATTCAGCTGAAAACAAATTGCAAAAGTAAATATTAATAAAAAACTTTTCATTCACTGAAAAATCAAGATCGGCTTAATTTTTTTAATGGAACTGTATATTTTTTTATACACCAATCGATGCATTTTTATATTCTCTTTAAAAAAGTATTTGGGTACTTAGGACGAAAACTGATTAGTTCAGAAGTTATGAGTTTTGTCCCGAACGCCCATACACGCGTAACACTGTGCGATGAACCGAAAACGAGCATAAACGAAAAATTCCCAAACACTTCTATCGAGGTCCCCCAGAAATCTGCATACTTTCAAAAAAATCGGTTGTTATCAATTTTTAAAAATCGATTTTTTCGAAAACTAAACCTCGGATGAAAAAATTTTATTCTCCACTTTTTTTTATATATTTTAGCATTAGGCATCACCTCCTGCCAACTTGCACCACCCTTTCGACCGCACTCTATAAGCATTTCGTATTTTAAAACAGCAAAACTGTAATCACCCCTAGCGCACTATTTAGAGTCAAAGCAGCCATTGAAGTCTCGGCAGATGCTGCACCCACTGCGTTGCTTTCGACAGAAATCGTCCGTATAGCCAGTCCCATGTCGTTTCTAATTCAATTTATTACGCGTTCCTACGCGACTCGCTGTCAGAATAACTTCGTGGCCCCCCTAAGTAGCCTTTTTCCAGGAAAATGTCTGAAAACTAGCGCACGCAGCGCGGCGACTGGTTCCGTGTCGGCGCCGGTGCCCCTTTCGAAATTACTTTAGCGGCGTAATAAAGAATTCCTCGAACGACAGACATCCAGACGGCTGTATTCTTCCCCTTTGTGGGACGATAATGAAGGCCTTCCCGAGATTCTACGTGACAAGACGAAGGTTAAAACGTGTGGGCGCGCTCGTCCCGGCCGCGCTGCACCCCAGGACCCCGGGTTAGGATTGAATTCAAATTCTCGAGTGGCTCCTGTTTGCACTGTAAACATTGTTCCACGGTGTAACGGGCGTGTTGTATGCACGTAGAACGCAGGCTGGGCAGGAAAGGGAGTTGATAATTGCGCCGAAGGTGCGCGGGTAGCTGTCTCCGCCGAAGACGAAACTGGTGGCATGCTAAGTAATAAAGATAAACAGGATCGTGCGAAGGAATTAATGGACGAGGGAGAAGGACGGTGTTCTTGAAGGGGGAGCACGCCCGATGGTTCCCACAAGAAGGCCCAGCTTCCTGGGGAGCCGAAATGTGGAGAGTGCGCGTTGAAGAATCATGCGGGAGTAGTAATTAGTGACCCTGACGGACATCGAAGCGAAAAGGATGTCACATTTTAGGGGGTTGTTAAACTTGTAAGTGCGAATTTAATGAACTGGGGTGTCTACTTGAAATGGTGAACCCGGGCGGGGCAGAAATTTCAGTGGTAGTGTTTGGGGATTAGGAAACTTGAATTTAAGGGGATACCACCCCTGGGGATATTGAATGTAGCGTTTGTTTTGCAGAGCTGTAACAATTAAATTAACAATTGCACGTTACAAACAATGATTTTTTTATTGGAGAAAAATAGATTCTTAATAGCTTATCACTTTTGAAAAAGGAAAATAAGATTAGGATTTTCTGGGCCTTTCAGTGGAAAAATATGTGAAATGCGGCAACGTCGCTTTGCGTCCATCTTTTTTTGTCTTTCCATCTCACACTTGTGGCGTCATTTTGCGCGTTCGTACCGGTTCGCAAGAAATTACTAAATATAGGTTTACAGCTCGGTAGTGTTTTTACCAATTTTTACTGTATGCTTTGTGCAAGTATACATTGTATAGACGACTACCCGGCGTACAGCGTTGCCACGTTTCACGCTCATGTCCGATTTTCTTTTTTCGAATTTCACAGGAATATTTAAGCTTTTCATTGCAACATTTTTTAGAACTTTCTCACCATTTTTAAGGACTCTGTGTAACATTTAATAGAAATTTTATCGCTTCTCCCATAACAGCCTGTGTATAAGAGCGCAACTTGGATTTCAATTTCTTCAAAAACCGTGCGGTCAGTCGCCTTGAAATTTTGACACAATGCGGGCTACACTTTGGACATCAGATTAAAACACTTTTCAAGATTTCTCATCATTTTTGCTCCGGTATCGAACCTCCTTAATGCGCCAGTTAAATTTCATCTTCCTTAACCCTACTACGTCCCTTGGGTCTTTTTCGACTCCCTTCTGTTTACACTTGTATAAGAACTCTTCTAATTTTGAGAAAAGTATAAGGAAGTTGTTGTTAATTGTTTAAAGGAATTGTAAGGAAATATTTTTAGCCCTTTAACGTAATGTTAAATGTATAGCTCAACCGAAGGGCGCAGCGTATCGCACAAAGAAGGTAACAGCATAAAAAATTCCCCACATTTCTGCTTTAAAACCGGTGAGTCTATAAACCCATCTGTATCAGCAAGTACTTACTTCGACATATAAAGTGTTCCCTTTAAGACAAAATATTCAGACTTAAATAGCAAGCAGCTGTGCGAAGCTGCAAACTTTTCACGTAGATGTTTACTCGCTCGAAAGGACAAGGAGGAGGTTTGCTGCAGCCACGCTTGTTCCATCGTTATCAGCGGGTATGCTTCCATAGCTTCGTCAGAATCTACGTTCCCTGAAAAATATAACGAACTGCTGAATTGAAGGCTGTTTGTACCAGGTGGACAGGGTTCATGTTGGCAATACAGTACCTACCTATCTGAAAGGTAGCAAGGAAGATATAGATCCTAACTTTCGCTTTAGGAGTCTCCACTTCTCTTTCAGTTCGACAAGAAACTGGACGAGCACCGTCAATCGACAACAAATGAGCGCCTCCGCCATCTTATTCTACTTGCTTCCGACGGGGACAAATGGTGGTGTTTCAAGAACTACGTTCGCTGGAACTGTACTCCATTCGTTGTCCACGCGGGCTTTGAACGCCCGATGATCAGTTACGAGAGGGCTTTACGAGCGCAAGTTGCACACAGTCGCGAATTTAGCTGTATAGTTGATGAAAAAGACGGTGTAGCTAATAGGACACCTTGCCACGCGAAATAATTAGGAATGCAGGGCCGCTTTAAGACCTTTAGTGGCCCTAAACATTTAAAAGATTTTGAGGCCTCCTTATACAGGATGACCACTAGGGTGGTCCTTATTTAAACGTGTCGAATTTTTTTTTGTATTTCTCTGCTCTCACCCCCTATAACGGTGCCATTTGGTAGAAAAATAGTCCCTGAAAAGGATTTTTGCCATTGGACAACAGGAAAGGGTGCCGACCAGGCCTTAAAGTTTAGAATTCATCAAGAGTTTGGATTTAAAGAATTTCTCAAAAATGGTAAGCCCTATCGAAATTTTGTTCAAATAATATTAAAAGAGCATTCAATTTTCTACAATTACTGTATATATAATTTTTTCGTGCTTCCAGCCGTTTTTTTTTAGATAATAGCGTTTGAATATAGAGAGGTCGGCGTATTGTCTACACGCGCGTGGTGCAGATCTCTTAATATTCAAACGCTGTTATCTAACAAATGGTTGGAAGCACGAAAGAATTATATACACAGTAATTGTAGAAAATTTAATGCTCTTTTAATATCATTTGAACAAAATTTCGATAGGGCTTACCGTTTTTGAGAAATTCTTCAAATTCAAACCATTGATGAATCCTAAACTTTAAGACCTGGTCGGCACCCTTGTCCAATTGCAATCAACTTTTTCAGGGACTATTTTTTTTATTAAATGGAACCATATTAAGAGGTGAGAGCAAAAGCCATCGCAGGTTGAAAATAAGGGCCACCCTAATGATCACTTAAAGCGATGTACGATTTCTTAGATATTTCCGATAATTTGACAAAAAAGTGTTTCTAACAAAAATTAGATTTTAAAATTCAGAAAATTTCCATGGTGCCGTTTCTCCTGATGCCTCAAAGGACTCGTGGATGAACAGGAACGATGCACTGAAAAATCGTGCAGGGTGTAAAAAGATCATTGATGAATGTTGCCACACTGTTTATGGCATTATGTGGACCCTAGATAATGGGAGTATATTCGGAAGATTTGAACAGTTCCCCAGCCAGAGGAGGGAACTTCTTGGTTAGAAGAGTATCTAGGAACAGGCGGTGGGAAAAAGGCAAATGCATCGATGGCACAGTAAAGACAGGATCGACGAAAGAAGTAAGAGGAGAATGGAGAACATCCAGGCCGCGTTATCATCTTGTTCCAATCGAACCTATCGACTTGGTTTGCTCACGATACTCGCTTGATAATACTCCGCCGGTACCCTTCGATCGTACGAGCCATCTCGGTTCAACGGGCACTTCAGTTGTTGGACGAACTTATTATCCGCCCGGCTGGCGTCTAATCGTTGAATTATTAGCCCAGATTTGTCTAACTGGCGATCTGGAAACTCGACGGATTTTATAGGGCGTTTCTAAACCGACGGCCGGACTATGGGAGCTTTAATACTGCGATGTCCCATTTCCTGTAACGAATTATGGTTCCTGATAGTCGTGCGTATTGAATATAAGCACGTGATTACGTTGATCCCTTTAATCGAAAGGGGACCAAAAGGATTCTGCCTCATATTGAAGACAACTGCGTAATTTCCTTGATCCCTTTAATAGAAAAGGGACTAAAAGGATTTTGCTTCTATAAGAGGTCTGTAAGTAGGAAAAAATGGCTCCCTGATGCTTAGTGGAAATTGGTTCGTTGCTGCTGAGAATAATAAGAACTTTATTATTGGAGGCAAATATCTGTTGCTTCCAGAAAATAAAATCTGCACATCTTTGTTATAAAGGGAATCATATTTCGAAGTCTGAAGCTCGCGAGTTTGCGATTAATTAACTTTTCCAAGATAAAACCACAAATATGATAGGAGAGGGTTTCGTGGACCCTCATCATAACCTAAATCTACACAAACTTTAATAATTATACTATTAACCTCTTAACAAGGGATATAAATAGGTATCTGTTACTTATTTGTCGCTGATGTAACATAAGTAATTAATAGTTTCATAAGAAGTATTGAACAGAAAAGAGAACTTGACAGGAATAATACCTAAATAACATTTTTTATAACTTACATGGACCAAAATAACCACAAATTAATTAAATATTAAAAATAAATAACACATTCGGAATATCAATTTAACTGTAATAATTATTTATTATTGTTGTAGTAATATTCATTGAATAGTATTCAGTATTTGTTACAACGATTGAGAATTTTTTTAATATTAATGATACAAAATATCTGTTCCTGTTGTAGAGAAAATTTCATTTTTATATTTTATAAGTTCCATTCCAACTAGAACTTTTATTTTCAAGAACTTTTACTTTATCAGTTAACTTATAATGTGATCACATTTTTAAAAAAGTTCCACGGTCCAATTAAAAAGTTCCAGAACTCTTTCGAATCCTGGTATTTACACAAAATATAATATTTGGTACAGATTGAATCCCTTCACTGTTTTTAATATAATATCCTAAATTAAGTAAAATTTATCGCAGTTCTTCAATAAACTTGCAACTTGCCACGTTTATCAAAATTATTCCACACATAGTGGGTGTCCTAATACATAATTACGAAGGGCAGTGTAGATCACGTGTCTTTGAAATATCAACCACCGCCCCCCAGACCAGTGGCCAGTGCCACCCCGCGTAAAGGGTTAACGCTATCTTTCTATCACTAGCTACCAGTGACTAAGTCCACTATCTAAAATTGAATACTGCCGCCGTTCGCGGGCAATGGCCGCCCGTCCCTTCAGGCGGAAACCTGAACGTGATTTGTTAGGAAAAGCCATGGGACGGAGGGCGTGTGGACGGAAGGAAACATCAGTTCGGTTTATCTTTGCCCGATAAAATTGATTAACGTCGACACGACGTTAAATTACAGTCGATACACGATTCGCCATTATTGCTGATAAATTGCTGGTGGCCCTCTCGTTTACAGGACACGGCCCGGCCACCTAAGTGGTGCCGCGACGTCGCTGTTTTCGCGTAAACTTTCCGTTCCCGTTTCCCTGGTCCCGGCTCCTCACCATCGGTCCTCGAACGGGGAATAAATGAGCTAGGGCCCGCGAGAGGACAAGCCGCATACCCCCTTTGAGGTTATAAAACACTTTGCCGTGCGTTAACACCTAACCCAGCGCCATTAATCGTACTCACTTCGCCCGGCTGCCTTGTGTAAAGTTAAGCAACTTGACTTCCCTTTGGCGTTTAATAGGCGCCGTGTATCTTACGAACATCTTGGATCGTTAAATGCAGGCAGACTCGTCGGGTAGGGGTTTTTTAATTATTTAAACGTGGGAATACATTATGACTATGTGGCCATTATTTCGTAGTGTCGCCTGCATTATTTCCTACATGCAATGAAATATTCTGTTCTATTCCCCGTTACTGATTGCGGCTGATATGGGTATTTCGGTTGAGTACGTATTGGTATTAATATTTTAGTAAATGCTATTAGCAGGTATGTGCCATTAGTAAGTTACTGTTCTACCTAATATGTGCCTATACTGTCTGTATCTACAGTCGAACCTCGATAACTCGAATCTCAAGGGAAGGGAAATTTTTTTTTAATTATAGAGGTTTCGGCTTATCGAGTTTTCGAGTAAGAGATGTCCACCAAACGAAATTCGACTTATAGAGGATTTGTACGACTGTTAATTTTTCGGCTCGTGAAGCTGTAAAGTTTCAAGTTTCCAAGTACCACTTATGTACTACATATATACCTGGATATATAAAAATAATTATAAGACACCTTTTATGTTGGAAATATTACTCTTTATTACTATTGAAAAAAATTGTGATTTTGCTTTGTGCTAGTCTTTTAGTATATTGTAAATCAATAGCATTTTCAGAGAGAAAACATTTTACATATGTAGAAGTAAACTTCGACTTGTAGAGGTCGGAGTTCTTCTAAATTCGAGTTGTAGAGGTGAAATACATAATTTAACAGGCAAAATATAGTTCGAGTTAAGGAAGTTTTATTTCGGCTTGTAGAGGTGTTTCTCAGCGGAGCGGAAGGGCATGAAGAAAATTTTCGACTTATAGAGGTTTTCGAGTTACAGTACGCACTCGTTATAAGCCCGTTTCTACCATGCGTTGCGCGCCCGGCGACTATCCCCACCATTTCTTCGAATCCTTCAGGCGAGAGTGAGAGAACGCGAGAACGAGCGAGAGGCTCTTTCGTTTCCTCTCGCTCGCTCTTGGGTTTTCTCACTCGCACCATTGGCCGCGCGGAAGTATGTCCACCAGGGTGTTGAAACCCAATGTATTATTTTGTTAGCATGTCAGCGCCATCTAAGCGGGCTGGGGTAAAACTAAATTAATAGGAGGGAAATTTGAAACGCGTGTTCAGTACTTAGTTCACTTACGGCCGATTTCTTCACCTCCGGTAATCTTCGGATTAGACTTATGTTCCACATAACTGACACATTCCTGTTTCCTCACCTCTGATTAAGAGTGATCTGCCAGTTAATCTCCAGATTAACTTTACCGGAGTTTCAGGCACCGATTAACTGCCAGAAGTGGAAATAGGGGAAATAGGAATATATACCTACGTATACCCAGCGATTTTACTTTTAAGGAAAAAGGAAAAATGGCTAGGAATAATAGATTCGTAAATTTGAACATTTTTGAGCATGTGGAAGATGAGGAAGATGATGAATTGTTTGGTACAAGACGGCCATATACTATTAGAGTGAGGAGAGACCATTTAGATATTTGGGATGACTTAGATTTTCGCTGTAGTTTTCGGTTAAAAAAAGAAACTGTAATTATAATTAAACAAGCCATTGAAGGGAGATTACACGTTACTTGCAACATGTATGTATTTTGATTATGTGTATATTAGGGCGAAGCGAAACTATATAACCAAAAATTTAAATTTGAATTACGTGAAGTGTTGAATTCAATAATTTAATAAAACACAATTTATAAGGACTGGATAAACCAATATGGCTAATCAATGAAGTATCGACGACTTTATCAGATTTGTATTAATCGCGGTTCGCGCACGCGCGAAAAGGATGATTGCGCTTTCCACAAGAGGGCGCCCGTTGCTGAAGCACAGGCGGCGCGCTCTGGCGAGACCGTCACAACTCACAATCACTTTTAAACTACTACACAATGTAGTTCTCGCTTTACCGCCTTTGCGGCGTTGCCGCGTCAAACCTTCAGTCACTTAACCATAGGATCCAATAGCGCAAAGAAACACGCGCGACAGTTAACTATCACCTAGCATCTGACTAGCGACTAACTGATCGGGACTTTAGTCAGAGGTGAAGAAATCAGCCGTTAGAGGGAATTCGGCAGGCACGCACTGGCGCTACACTAGTGCCAGAAATTATCGTGTGTGACTTTGATCGGTTGACTCTTAGAGAGCTATTTTCGTATCTATCAGAAACAACCAATTAAAGTCATGTATGATAATTTCTGGCACCAGTGCAGTGCCAGTGCGCGCCTGCCGAATTCGCTATTAAATTCATTGAACTTCAGAAAACGACTGAGATACAATTTCTGTATGACTACACATAATCATATTTTGTGCACCCTATATACAATTTAAAAGTGTGTAATTAGTCGTACAGAAGTTGTATCTCAGTCGTTTGTGTTTCAACAAAAAGGAATTAAACAATATACATTTTCTTAAGTTACTCTATTTTTTATTCCGGATATTAATGGCTTACATTAATGTGCTTCTCACAACTTATGAAACACTTTTGACTGAAGGACGCAGAAAAGAACGCTTATGGACGCTTATGCACGTGCACGGTTGTTGGTTATGGACGCTGATGACTGGTCGTCCGTCTTTTCGGTTAAGGCAGGCCCACTCCTGCCAGATACCTCGTATCGAGGAATTGTATTCAAGGTTGGATTATTCCCAAGCAACTACGATTAACGGTAACAAGGAAGTCTTTATTCGTAAAGCTCGCACGTATTCACTTTGAGACACTTTGAGAGGACGAGACACAACAATGGCCGCTCGCTCCTCTCCGCTACAAGCTACAACACGTTCCAAGGAGGCGCCGGGAACGCCTCTCGTGGCGGCTCCCCACATATTTGCGCGAGCAACACCATCTAGCGTACAATTCTCTCACTAAATTGAGTACAGCGCCGCCATACGGGCTGGGGTGAAACAAATCTCGTGCTAACAATTTCCTCATTAGAGTGTCAACACCAGGGAACGGCAGAAATGTCGTGCGCCCGGTTCAGGAATAGCGTGGGGGAACTCCACGCATGCGCGCGATGACGCGGTGACGTCAAACCAATCCAAGCGCGATGACGCGGTGACGTCAAACCAATCAACGCCAAGAAACGAAACTTGACCGTGGCGCCGTTTCATTTCCCATCTTGACGGTGGCGCCGTTTCGTTTCCCATCTTGGCGTTGATTGGTTTGACGTCACCGCGTCATCGCGCTTGGATTGGTTTGACGTCACCGCGTTATCGCGCGCATGCGTGGAGTTCCCCCACCCTGGTGTCCACAACGCGCCGTACGCACGCCGCCAGCCCGTTCGTCGGGCTTATAACGAGTGCGTACTGCATCGAGGTTCGAGTGTATTAGAATAGAAAATAAGTTGTCTAAAATATAGAACAGGTAGTACGAAATATTTAATTTGGTTGGCAAACGGATCTGCAATAATTTGTTAAAATGGAAATGATGTGTAAAATTGTGTGCTTTCTCCATGCTCTCGCACGCCTAACTAAATTTGTGCGGTTAGGTTGAGATGATTTTCCGTCCAATATATAATTTATTAATGTTCACAATTAAACCAAATGTCGTGGCGACTTCACAATACAAATTCTGTCATGTGCGTGGCGATTCTTATGAGACGAAAAATTGCAATGCGGAGAGCTCGCCTTGCGCTCGTCTCGCGCTCGCGTCCCCTCCAGCTCCGGCGTAGACGGCCGAATACCGGCGAGACCACCCGAGGCGCCAAATATGGCAAAGTCCACAGAAGATGCGCTCAAGGTCAGCGCCAACCGAGAATACGCTACATAAAAACTCAGCACAAAAAATGCGAGACCAGCAATAGCGTCGCGACACTATACGTGTCTAACAATAATATGTATTTTTCTGCAACAATTATAATAATTTTTTATAATCATTTTTATCAGCACACGTCAAGCAACACAGTCTGCTTTACCCTTTTATTCTGCCTCCGAATCAGAGACAAGCGCGAAGTTTCGAGGGAACGTTATGTCTGCCAATTTTGCCCGATCCCGAATGTATGCGAAATCCTCGACGGCTGCCGCTATATTTATCGCGGCGATACAACGGCGCGCTTATGCCCGCGATAAAGGTCGATCGAAACAAATCTGAGGCTCTGAATCTGAAACGCGGGATAAACGATTCCTACGGCGCGATGGATTTGCCCTGTGCTCGATTGAAAATTTACGAGGGCGCTGGAGGGGCGGCGAGAGCATTCGCGCCGGTGGCCCAGTAAACGCGGCGGAGACGGTTTTTTTTATGGGAATTATAATATTCTAATTTTACGGCGGCTCTTTCCTTTACGACGAATTCTCCTTCCGCACGTTTATGCCGAAAGTAAGCTTTTATTTTCCATAAACCTTAGCGCACGAAGTAGACGCAAGATCGTAAAGGCGAAGTAGATACACCCAGAGCGTTAAACTTTTTTCTCTCCCTTTGTGTGTATATGTACCGATAAGACCGCCCGACAAAGTTCCAAGTAAATTTCTACGCGAGATATTCTTTTTCTCTCTTCACCCGAAGCTTGTTCGTACGGAGTTTAAAAGAACGAGCGGGGAGCCGGCGGGGCGGGGCGGGGAACCGTTCGAAATCTCGGTTAAAACTGTCTGCATTTCTCATTTATTTATGCATCTCTCTAACTTGTTTGCTCGCAGAAACACGGGGACGAGATAAAAAGTGTTTCAAGCGTGCTCCGTACCTCGGGCCACTTTGTAAACGTCTTTTACGCGATGACGCTTCCGAATGTGACACTGAAGTTACCGGCGTTCAGTAATCCCTCTAAAATCGTCATCCCGTCTGAGTCTCTCTTTACTTTGAACATTTTATTGCCGAAACTTTTAATGCGCGAAAGCGTCGAGATCGACGAGATCGTTAGTGTTTTCAGGGATTTTGTAAATAATATCGGTTTGGTGGGGAGATAAGTTTCGTTGTGGTTTCGACAGTGGAATACTTTCCTATACTTCCAAATCTAGGAATGCATAGAGATAATTTTAGAGAAAAATATGGTAAATATTGACAAAAGGGGACCTAGCCAATAGCGTTGACCTTGACACACGTTGTCAATGTCGTTCGCCCTTAGTTTCCGAGATATTCGAAAAAAACTCTCATCGGTAGTTGGTTTGGGTTAGATGGTTTAGCGCCAGGGGGCTCGCCAACTTTTAGGAGATTTAAGATAAAAAAAAGCGTAAATCTTTCTTTTACTAGACAACTTTTTCTTTTTACTTTCATAGTTTCGATGACATTAAACCACCGATAGTTACTATCCTATCTTTTATAGCCAGTGGCCGATTTAACAGGGCGGCTGATGAGCAGTTGCCGTCTGGGCCCCTACCCAGAAGGCCCTCCAGGGCCCCATCTCCTAAATAAAAAGTATGATTAGGTACAAGTAGCCAAACACTACATTTTTTTTCGTACTACTACACTTGCCCGGTTTTAGTTAACTACCTCTTCATTTTCCTGGAAAAATGGGCCTCTCCAGAAGGCCCGCTAGGGCCCCATCCTTAAAAAAATTATGATTTTATCCAAACACTACATGTTTTTTCGTACTACTACACTTGGCCCCTTTTTAGTGAACTACCTCTTCACTTCCCAAAAAAATGGGCCCCTTAGAACGTTTGCCACCTGGGCCTTTTTTCTGAAATCCGCCACGGTTTATAGCAATTAAATCGCGAAAGATGTGCAAAATATTCCAATATACCTAGGACTGCCATCTTTCCGGGTTTCCCCGGATTCGTCCACTTTTTTAGGGCGTCCGGGGACGTCTGGTGGGATATTCTGCAGTGATCCGGGTTTTCCGAAGCTGCTCGCTCAACAAGTCATAAATAAATTCCTACTTTGTAATTTTTGAAATTTTTGTTTTGTGATATCGTACCTAATATAAGAAATAGACTATTTCAAATAGTTAAAAGTGTCTGGGTTTCAAGTGGAGATGTCCGGGGTTTAAATGCTCTCTGTCCTAGATTAGTGATTTTACGGATGGCAGTCCTAAATGTGCACAATCACTCCACGAATTGCTTAGATAAAAATGATCTCAGTGTACAATTCTAGGATTAACACCAATCAATATAACATTCTGCATTTGTTGCAACTTTAAATACTTAGCCTTTAAATATTCCTACACGCGATGGTTGCAATATGCTTCATCTATTCTCAATCTACAAGGATGTACCACTAACCAAACTTCAGATAAGTTACGGAAGAGTGGCATAAAAATAGATGGCGCTGCTGTATCGGGAATACTGAGCATCGCCACAATGTAGGTCTAAAGGGACCTCATATTTCCTGCCCCGTAGCGTATGGATTCGTGAAAAAGATAGCACGTGTAGGCAGCGAGTATCCCAGAATAACAGGAGCAGAGCCAGTTGATTATGCGCATAAATTAGCGGGCACTCTTATCAGACGGCGACATGCGCTGTAATCCGGCATCTGAAACGCATTAACAAATGTCAAGTCGATAGTTGGAAGAGACGGGAATTCTAGCGAAGAGCGGCTCGCGCTTTAGATGTCACAAATCAAGTTTCAAACTTGTACACATATTATTCCCTCGTTTGCTCCCCCTTTTTCTTGCACAAACAAAACTTCCAGTTTGTAAAGTAGAAGTAGAAGTGTCTACCGGTCAGTCTAAGGTGAAAATTTTTAAAACTATTGTGGGATCAGGAACCCCCATCATAAGAGAGAGCACGGAAGCATCGAGGACGGGGAGTCGGCGGTAGCCGAGGTGGTTAAGGCGGCTGGCCAGCGCACAAACCTAGAGATCCGCGGGTTCGAGTCCCGTTGAGGCGACTTCCCTTTTTTCCGTGACCCTACACTATTTCACCCTTGGAAAGCTGAAAGAAAGTTGTATTAATGGGTTAAATTTAGGAAACTAGCCAAAGCTAAATCATTGTCCGGTAGAATTACTCAGATATATCCAACCACCATTCCAACTACACATAATGGATATTCCAAATATGGCCAGCTTCTTGCCCGCGAAGTCTGCACGAGGGAGGACATCAATCAAAATAACTTCTGACCACGATATTATTAGCCAGGCGAGTTCACCAGATAGAAAGCCAGATGCATGAGAATTCTCTGGTCGGAATGAATGTTCATAAGCGGATTGCGTCGCGCAGTGAAATATGGTTGTTATCATGGCAAACTTTGTAAAACATTCATCCCTATTACTGATCGAAAAATATTGCTTCCCGTGTAAATATTGGTCGCAAACGTTCCTCGTAATATCGCTAACTAACACGTCAACCGGCAGCCGTTAAAATCCTAATATGGGGCGTATTTCCGTCCCACAGAGTAACGAGTAATGCCATATCTTCAGAGGAACATTTAATCCAGTACTCTCTGTGTGCGTAGAATTTTATTACATCAAATCCACGGTTTCGAACGTAACCGATTATCGATCAGAAATGGATATTTCGCGCGTAAGTCTTAGGGCCTTTTCACACGGGGCGCTTCTGTGCTGATATTTTTTAATCTTGCCGATCTACTTTAAATTGTTATCCATTCAACCTCGAGGTAGAGTAAATTTATACGGATCCCCATTGGTCCCCTGGTCGACACGCGAGGAGTGCATTATTCTCCTAGTAGTTAGCTCATTTTCTAAATACGTACAGTCACTC
This sequence comes from Andrena fulva, assembly GCA_946251845.1. NCBI lineage: Eukaryota > Metazoa > Arthropoda > Insecta > Hymenoptera > Andrenidae > Andrena > Andrena fulva. The sequence goes on along the minus strand of OX276329.1, from coordinate 47,973,047 downwards.
ACAAAAGTATCTGTCCACTTGACATGTAACGTATTTTACATATTAAATCGACTTCCAAATAAGAAATCGCTATTCTAATTCACATTGATTAGTACACTTTTATTTTTGGTGCATTGAATTGAAATATTGTTATATAGTTTATTTGAAAAAGGAATATTATCTGTGGAAGTGGCAAAGATGGTGCAGAAAAATACTCGTCTAAATTTAATATGTATTTTATACAAATGTAATTACAGTAAGTTGATATTCTTCTGATATTCCTGCGATTTTATTATAAACTTTATAATATCATGCATAGATTCACCTAATTTTCTATGAAATTTGGGTTTATCTTGTTCCATTCTTCTAGCAAAATTTCTTTGGTAGATGGTATTATGTAATTAAAAATGTATTAATCAAGGTCTATACCAATGTAAATTAAATCAGTAAACCAAATATGGAAGCTTGTACACATGATACCACTTCCTCAAAAAATTTAATCTACAAATATAAGCACACCTAACACAGTTCGACAAAATTTGACTTTTTTCGGACTTGAAACATTCAATAGTCATTTCTTATAGGTTTTCGTGCGCTGAAAACAGTTTTTGAGCAATTCGATTTTGAAAAGAAAAGGCAAATTTTCAACTTTGAACATCTTTTGTGTTGAAATATTAATAGTTATTCGGTTGCTTGTTCCGTCAAATTATTCTATAAACCCTCCCGAATACAACGATATAAGTTATTAGTGCATTATGAACATTTAAATATGTTAAACAACGATCAATGGAAAAATGTCAGCTGCATCGCGTGGAGTAGTCAGATTTTCTCCTACACCCTTAGTTTTGGAAATAAATGGAAAAATATTTGCAAAAATGGGTGCATTTCGGGTGTTCTTTTCCCTTTGATCATTCTTTAAACATATTTAAATGTTCTTAATGCACTAATAACTTATATCGTTGTATTCAGGCGAGTTTATAGAATAATTTGACGGAACAAGCAACCGAATAACTCTTACTGTTTCGACTGTTTCAAATTTCTCAAAAACTGATAAATTCGATACCTATAATACCTATATAACGATGAAAACCTATAAGAAACGGCTATTGAATGTTACAAGTCCAGGTGGCTGTCGAAATCAACGTCGCTGAAAACATCGTGTACCTTGCGTTACTGAACAAAGCTAAGGTAAACAATTGTTTATTAAAAAAATATAAAAATCCATGTAAAGCTTTACAACTTTCTACTGAAAGTCCTTTGAGCTCAAATTTAAAAGAACAAAAAGTAAATTAAAATATACAATTCTAAATTTAACATTTCTTATATAAAGTCTCAGTATAAAGTTGTAAAATGGGACAGTAGCTAGTAACTCATACAAATCCTCAGTTAACGAATATACCTTTGCCAGTGCACCCCCATCTCGTTCACGTGACTCTGTTTCCATCCACTCTGTCTTGAGCTGGAATGGATAATAGTGGCATTTCAGGGAAGTGAATATATGAAAGATAGCCCGATACGAAAGTGAGGCAATGCATCAAAGTGATCCACAGAAGCGTCTCGCGTGAAAAGGCCCTGGCACGGCCCCATCGATCGCCACACTCCACCAACAATTTCATAGATTCAGCGGCCCGAGGCTTAACACATTGCCCCGTAACAGACCGTAATGACGTGTTACTCATAAAATATTCACGACTCGCTGGTACGGGAAAGCTGGCCCCGAAGACACACGAACGAGTACTTACACGCCACTGCGCCCCGATTCTCTATCAAAATCGCATTAATAATACATCGATTAATTATCCGCTTACATCAGCGTGCAGGCTCGCGCTCGTCTAACATTTCCACGGACGTGATCAATTTCCATCGGTGCGCGGCACGCTGCTCTAGCCGAAACTACGATTCATAGCGAGCGATACGCACCCACCCTCGTTGAATTATTAATGGCGGCTCACTTATAAATTTACTTTACGCCCGAGTGCTGGGCATAAAATGGGACGCGAAACGTGCGCGTAAATTTAAGCACTCGGGGACGATGAGCTGCTCGCCAACTTTCGCAACAGCGCCTGGGACATTGCGGAGCGCAGATGGAGAAAGGGCGCAGCAACGGTAGGTTTAAATCGCTATTATAATCGCGGAGGCTTCGACTCTTTTAGCCAAAAATAGTGCTGGAGTCGGAAATCAGAGTTTCAGTGACTGGGACGAGTGATTGGAATGTTGAGAGACGATTGTAAGTGTAGATATGTGTTTGCGGGTGTTCGAGGAGGAGTTCTGGATACCTCGCACTTCATGTATGCTTCAGGCACGTCGAAGTTTAATCCCTTAACGACACACTAAATTTTAGAAAAACGTTAAAAAATTACAACCTTTAATCCTGAATCTGCGTAAGAAACGTAATATTACCGAGGTGGAATTTTGAGACTGTACGCAAAAAACGTAATATCGTAGAGGTGGGTCTTAATGGGTTAAATGGAAATTACATACTGATATTATTTAATCTTTTATTTATTTTTATTTATTTAAAGTAGCGTGCACCTCTTGAAATTATTAGCGACTACTGTATTACCTACACTATTTACATTAGTTTTGTTGTACAGTGCCATATTATACTTATATACTACTAGCTTTACTACTTGGCTTCGCCCGAAATTTACATTGTGATTTTATACAAAAATTTTTTTTATTTTTTTTTTGTGAAAATGGTCACAATCCTCTGGATTAGTCAGGCATAATGAGCTCAGGCACATTTCGTAATTCCAGAGTTTATCGTTCGAAAGTTTTTAGGCGACGGACAAACACACAAACAAATACAAGCTTTCTGCTTTATATTTTAATATAATTTAAGCAAGAGCTAATAACTTCAATTATACATGTAGCTTGAATTCTATTGACCATTGTATTACAGCTAGATTAATTGTAGAAGGTTTTTATCTTTTAAAAACTGTAAGAGGCTTTTTAATCCTTTTTGTTGTTTACATTAATTAAATCTTGTAGAAGTGGAAGAATTTGTGATTGGTAGAGTCGAAAGAATCATCGACTTTGAAATCGTTCTACTAGATTTTTTCCTATTCCAATGTTCTGTGTTTAATAAATGCGACGTCGTGTAAAAGGTCGTTCCTTGATTGTCGAGCGAACTAGTTGGAGTGCAGATTTGGAGATGCTTATGATAGTAAATATATCGTGGGAGAGTATCGTTAGGAGAATATTTAGACAATAGATGCAGCAAGTTTTAGGGAAAATATTAACGAATTTTTAAATTCACATCTGTAGGAGACGGAAAAAAGGAAAGCCGCTCACCGGGACTCGAACCCGGGCCTTCCGCGTGCTGGCCAGCCCGCCTAAAGGCGGGGTCCCACTAGTGCAACGGCGCGCCGCGCACGTTTTTTTCGACGCGCAAGGCCGATTTGTTGCAGAAAGACGTTCCCACTGGTGCAACTGCGCGCCGCGCACGGGTCAGATTTACGAGTTTCTCGGATTTTCGAGCAGTTTGGAGCATTTGAAAGGGTCGACTTTTACGAGGACGCGCGCGTCGAAAGCGATCGTGTGCGCGCTATGCCGGGATTTCTCTGCCACGCGAGCACGCGAATGCACGCCGCGCATCGTCGAAAAGACTGAAAAAAATGTGTATTTTCCAACGCAAATGTACTTTTTACTTTTACATATCACTTGTACGCGTGTATTTATGGTCTATTACTATTGGTTTATATATCAAAGCAAGCCATAACACGATAATTACTGCTGTAAATAGCAACAATTATACCGCCGCGATAGGTAACTTGTTTCTAGATATTGCATAATTGTAATACACTATACAGGGTGTCCGCGGGAACAGTAAGCAGCTGGATATTTCCTTACGTATTTGAGATAGAAAAAAAATGTTTATATGGAATTGCTTGTTTCGAGGGAGCAAAGTTATTAGCCCAGACGATTTTTTTCTTAGATTATTATTTTAAAAGATACGATGGTCAAGTTGGGTTTTTTTAAATGGAACTATATATTTTTTTTAGAGATTAATACTAGATAGTGCGTTTTAAGACAAATTCAATAACAATGAAATTCAATAAATGATACACGTGAATTTCTTGTGCAGGTGTAGAAAGTTGGCCTCTAGGAGGAATGCTGGTTCTATTAGTCATGATATAATCTCCTGCCTATGACCCACCTTTTTTCACACTACCTAAACAAAGGGCGTTCGTATTTTCACTATTGGTCGCAATGGTAACTACTCTCAATCTCATAATATCGTGTGAGCAAAAACCAACAGGACACCGAGATAGCGAATGACTGAGCGATGTTGAAAGTGATGGCGGAACTGTGGGAGGGAAGCCACGGCAGAGACCTTCTTCATTTCATTTGAAACACAATTTTCAGCAATCGGTGACCGCGACGTAGTAAACCCCTTCAAACATCTCAAGTAGTATGAAGTAGTTTCGGCTACTGACCCAACCGCCGGCGCTAGCTTTATTTCGATAAAGAAAGCACGATGTAGAAAAGGAGGCTAGTATTTTCCTCTGTCTTCGACGTGCGCGCCAAGCATCCGCGTGCGCGCCTGGCACAGCGTCGGCCCATTTCGTGCGCGCGGCCTCATAAATTAGACCCTTTCAAGTGGACGAAAACGTCGTGCGCGGCGCGCAGTTGCACTAGTGGGACCCTGCCTTAAGGCCGCGTCCAGATCTGAACCGAACGCCGAACCGAACGCACTTGAGTAGTTAGATGGAGTAAGACGAGTGATATACTTGTCTTGCTCCGTCTAACTACTCAAGTGGCGTTCGGTTCGGCGTTCGGTTCAGATCTGGACCGGGCCTAACACGATTCCCCCACTGCGGCTTCCCCGAGGACTCTGCTTAAGGGGTTAGGCCACCTTGGACGGAGCAAAATTGCAGTCATTTTCGGCATTTTTTTTGGGGAGATAATAAAATAAACAGAAAATTTAATATGAAGCCTGTTATTATACAACTCTCGCCGGAAAAAAGTCGTATTTTTTTTCTTACAAAATGGCGGCGGTAGAGCCGTGATACGCAAGATCTTGTGGAGCGACGTTTTCCACGGTGTTCAATCTCACGGCTATACCGTTTGACTTAGAACAAAAAACCAAAAAGATTTATTTTCTGCATGCCTAAAACTATAGAAGTACGTAGCGGTTTTGCGATATCTTGAATATGTTCTGTGCAATTGACACTTTTATAAAAAAAAAATGCACTTTTTCTCTCCATGATCACCATTTCGAGACAAATTAATGTTTCTGGATTTCCCTGCGTACTTCCATAGTTTTAGGCATGCAGAAAATAAATCTTTTTGGTTTTTTGTTCTAAGTCAAACGGTATAGCCGTGAGATTGAACACCGTGGAAAACGTCGCTCCACAAGATCTTGCGTATCACGGCTCTACCGCCGCCATTTTGTAAGAAAAAAAATTCGATTTTTTTCCGGCGAGAGTTGTATAATAACAGGCTTTATATTAAATTTTCTGTTTATTTTATTATCTTCCTAAAAAAAATGCCGAAAATGACTGCAATTTTGCTCCGTCCAAGGTGGCCTAACCCCTTAATGAGCTCCTCTTAACGGGCGCGCGCCACCTATGGACCTGGGCCTCACTTACACCACAGGCCGCCCGTCCGTCTCCTAACCTAAGAATCCTACACATCATATTATTATTTCCACATAACCAATATACCTACATATATTTATAGGGTTGCCATATGTCTCGGTTTTCTTATTTCTTGAGTTTTGTCGGAATTCTACGAAGAAAATAAGAATAATACAACATTTCTGAAGAAAGTTTTATGTACAGGGGCCGTCCTTAAATTACGTAAGGGTAATTTTGGCGATTTCTTGCCCCCTCCCTCCCCCAGTATAAGAATTCGTAAGATTTCATGTTGCAACCCCTTCCGTACGTAATATTTTTTACATTGAATTTTTTCAGTTTTTAAAATCCTTTTAAAAGTTTATATAATTCATTTAACTCGGTTTCGGGAAATTTAAACCGAAACTACTTTTCTGGAACATTAATATGATAGAATTTGTATTTATTGAAAATTAGGTTAAAAAATATTACGTAAGACGTTACCTGACTCTCCTCCTCGTAATTTAAGGACGGCCCCACAGAAAAATATGACTTGGCTCCTAAATAGATTTTATCCCAAATGGGTTTTCATTGTTTGTCATTTTTCAACCACTGCAATAAAAGTACCCTTTTTAAAACAAGAATCGTCCTCTTCCCTATTTTTACCTGTCCCGGTTTGCTCGTGAAAAAATGTGGTAATCGTATACACATATGTCTGTTATTAAAACCACCCTAATTCAAGACCGACACAAGTGGGGATTAATAAAATTATCTTGTGAAATATGTATAGGTACAGGAGATTCTGTTCTGTATAAAATTGAATGTTTGCTGAATATACGGGCACTTGAACGTCAAAGGAAGATCACAATTTGCATGGATGTTTCCTGAGCGGAAGCTGGGTCAAGTGGTAGTCGTCGATGAGTACGAATAAGTGGGTGAACCTTAAGGGTGCTTGGGCAATCATTGTTATCGAAAATATATATAAAAGCTTCAAGTATCATTCTGGTGAATCGGGTTTTGCGTCTAATAATTCCGGTAATTACATAGAGAACGCATGGATTGTGGGAAACGTGGAACAATAAGGTTCGAATTTGGGAATCCACTTGCCCATTATGCAAAATAATTTCCAAATATTCAGAAGGAATGTTTAGGTGTTGGAGAATTTATTTAGCAGTTTTACATCTCCGTTTTTACCCTTAAATATACTAAGCAACCACCCCAAAAATATATAAAGGAGAAGAGGAGTTTAATTACGATAATTCACGATGATCTGAAAACTCACCACTCTTTTCAGGAGGGTGTATTCACCCGTAGGACCGTTTTATTGCCGAATAAAAAAATAGTTAAGTTATTAGCACTTGAGCAGGGGCGTCCGCAGACTTTTTTCCAGGGGGGGCCACTTTGGGATGATGGTAACGAAAAATACACCCCTCTTGCTTTTTTTAACCCATTTTATAGTGCCAATTTAATTAAAAATTTATAACCGAAATTTAAAAATATTCCCTTTCTTAGTATAAACTTAATAAAGATGAGTTTGGAAAAATAAGCGATTTTTTCTCAAAAGCCAGGGGGGGGGGGGCAACTGCCCCTTTTGCGCCCTCGGCGGACGCCCATGCACTTGAGCCACATTTCTCGTTTCATATTTTTTTGAATTTCCGAGTTGTCGGACTTCTTCGATCTGAATAAATATTCTTATACAAATATTCTATAAAACACAAAAAAAAACCTGTGCATTACCAGACTTCAGTATCAAAAAGCTGTATCAGAGCAACATAAATCCAAAAGTGAGATGACAAATCTGTTTAAAGTTCCAAGATAACCTCACATCCCATTTAACGACTGCTCTTACATATCTGATCTTTTTCTTAAACGAATACCATAAATCAGCATGTTTTCGTATTAACATACAATTAATGGAGTGAAACTTTAAGGTGCTTCTCGCGGGCAATTTATACTGTTTAAATTGTGTCACTCTCGCCGCAAGTGGGCGATTTATCAAACGTCCAAGTCGCTCGTTTCTCTCATTCGTTGCCTCCGCAGCCTCGATCTGTCAGACCATATCAAACCCGCCCTTTCTTAACGTGGCCCCCCTGATCAATTGGAAACTTTCACGCGCGATGGAGGGGCGAGGGAGGCAAAGCAACGCGGGGGCCTTTGTTTCCTCTGATAGGTGGTTGCTTTTCCGTGCAAAGAGCATAATGGAAATAAATTGTCCCTGCTTCCAGATCCCCGTGTGCACGCAGCTTCTTCCCGCTCTTGCTCTTTTCTCACTTCGCTCCTTTCCGTCGTATTTGATCTTGGCTGAATTGACGGAGCAAGGGGATGCGGGTGTCGGCTGCCCTTAATGAGAAGCGAGGAAATAACAGGAACGGGGGGGGGGGGGGGGCGTAAGAAAGGGTTGCTTGATTTTAACGCACGATGACGAAGAGATCATCAAAGGCACTCGACGGGTCGGGATTGCTCGAATTAACGCGGCGAAAGAAATGGAGTGGTTTAAGTTCTGGATTTAATGGGAATATCGCCGCTCGTTTCCACGATTTCACGATACGGCAAGTGAAATGTCTGTGTATGGTCCTTAACCCTTCGTTGACACTCTGGGTGTGAGCCACCCTTAAACTGATTTTGACGCTCTGTACTTTTTAGGTGTAAAATAAATACGTTTTTTCCAAAGCGGACTTATAAATTATTTTTTCTCTCAAAATATTATATCTGAACCACAACTCTGTAGATTTTTAGCTTCTAATATTGAAATTTGTAAATATTACAATTTTATCACGATTTTCTTCGGGTTTTCGGGGCGTATTGTAATCTAGATTTTTTTGAAAAAAAAAACTGATAAAATGTCAATCAAAAAACTATTGGTATACATTCTAGAGACCTTGAAATTGACCCATGATTTTTTTCATAACGATTGGATTGTTTAGATGAAATGTTAACCAGTTTGAAAAATGTAGTTTCGAGAAAAACGCGTTTAAAGTTAATCGCCAAGCCAATCCGCTACCCACGCGTTTAACTTCAAACCTGTGTCACTTCGTGAATATTCTGAATGTTTAAAAAAAAATCAGCAGAATACTGGAGAATCTTCATAGCAACAAAAAATATAAAAAATTTTCGATTTTTATTTTTCGAGCGAATACCCCCTTAAGAGGATGTGTTTTTGAAACTTCTACTTGAAGAACTTTTTTAAATGTTTTTAATTCATCTGCACCTAAATAAATATGTATATACAGTGATAATGCTTTGTTCGTCTTAAAAAACCCAATAACTTTTACTTATTTTAAATATTGAAGGTAATAATAAATTGTGAAGGAACTTTACGTTGTTTGAAAAACATCAATCATCAGTTGTCTTTTATTATTTATTTCCTCGCGAAGTAACCTCGTTTACTTTTAACTTTTTATAAACGGCTAAGAAAAAAATTGACTCTTTAATAAAAATTCCGACAAAATTTTTCCACCAATCTAATATTATTGCAAGCTTGCAAAAACAATATGTTTGAGACACCCTAAAAGTTCAGCTGAAATGTTGAACAGATTGGCAGGATGTGTGCAAACATTTCCCAAACAAAAAACCATACTAAACAATAAATTCAACCAGCGCGATCTGTTACCGAAAACCTTGAAGCGTTTCATGTTTGCGTTGTCTAGACATACTTTACAGTGACGGATTAAATTCGTTGCTGGAATGAAAGCAGGCGTCAGAAATATCAATTCGTCTGCGTGTCGATTTCGCTTGTCATCGTCGCAGAAAATCTCAAACATTTTCCGCCGCGCCTGCAGTTATGTCGCCCTTTCTCTGAATTTTGTACATTTCAAAAGCTGCAGCAGTCAAGATCATTTCAACGAGAGGATTAAAAATATACAGTGCAGCAAGGAATAAGTTTGTATATTTCAAGCTTAAACTGAATAAATTTTGAATTTTTTAATGTAAATTATAAACTCTGCAATTGTAGAGCCTGCATCGTCGTTACAAAATCCACATTCATTTGAATAATTTCAGCATGAAAAAGTGACGAAGAATCTTCTATTAAAAAAATGAAATAGAAATCTGAATAAGGAATTTTAAAAATTTGAATTGCAACCAATTTGTTTTCATTTCTCAGTGAGAGGATTTTACAATCTTCTATTAGAAAAAAATAAATAGAATTCTGAATAAAGAATTTTAAAAATTTGAATTGCAACCAATTTGTTTTCATCTCTCAGTGCGGATTTTACAATTTTCTCTTTAAAAAACAGAGAAATAGAATTCTGAGGGAAGAATTTTAAAAAATTTGAATTTCCTCCAATATCTTTTCATTTCTCAGTAATGCTTTTCCAACATTCGTCTTCCTTTTTGCTTATTTCTGTATTCACAGTAGATTTATTTTCTATAACACAGAATATTTTCTGTACATTTCGAAAAGCTTGCATCAACTATTTTCTCCGCCATGTAAATAAATTGAATCTCGCCAAGCATATGTACAACGTCGCGCATTGCCTATGCAAGCGTCAAATTTGACGGCGTAAAATCAAGCATGTTCCATCATTCTCCAATCGGTTGCGCAACCCTTTAAACACATCCCTATGGATCAAAATGCTTGCCCAAGCACGATGATTGACAAGTATACACGACCCTTCATACACCACTTAAAGTAATCGTTTTCATGTAACAGAACGTTCGCAGGTAAAGCGACGATCCTTTGAGCGAGGCGCGCATTTAAGTTCTCGGGCTCTTTACGAACTGTCACAGATGTTCTAAAATTCATAAAACGCGTGGGTCTGCAAAAATCTATATTCTATTGGAAAAACGTCTATTGAAACATCTCCTCGGTTTTATGAATTTAAGGGGACCTTCCGTTCTAAATGTCGATTTTTTTTTATTTAATTTTTCGAATGTTCAATCTTTTAGGAATACGTGTTTAAAAGGATTTGTTGAAATTCGTAAAATTCCCGAAGTTATAGGCACTTGAGTAGCGGCAAATGCATCGGTCACAACCGGCCACTCAGCGCTCACGTGAAACTTCAAACGCGCTTTTCCCGAAACAGTGTTCTCAAAATCGGTGGGAGCTGTATTTCCAAAAGTTATCATCCGATTCGACTGAAACTTTTTTTATTTTAAAGAATATACTTCTGGCTAGGGGAGAAACCAGAAAAATTACAAAAATTTGAAAATTTATAATTTTTACAGGCGTAGAAAGGACGATAAATACAGAGAAAAGTGATTTCACACTTCAAGTGTCGGTATTTTCTCAAAAAATGTTTTTTTTTTGTATTTTTTTCTGGTTTCCCCCCTAGCCAGAAGTGAATTCTTCAAAATAAAGAAAGTTTCAGTCGAATCGGATATTAACTTTTGGAGATACAGGTCCCACCGATTTGGATCAATTTTGTGACGCCTTGACTTTAACGACTCCCCAGTGCCCTGTGCAATGATTAATTATAAAACAAAAAATATATTTCTATAATTTAAGACATCCTTAATACAATGCAGAAAGTCCCATTATATTATATATAGTAGTTTTCCTTTAATTAATTCCTAAAGATCACCTATCTTTTTGGGCTCTAGACCGGAAGGTCCCCTTAATGTTTCGACGTAACAGCTTGCAATGTCTGTTTCTTGATCCACGTCTTCGCAGCATTATTTTAAACAGCATCTTTGAACATCGGGGATATAACTGCACCTATATAAAAAATCCAAAGTAGAAAATATGCTGGGTATTTGTGAACTTAAAATTTGGATACTGTCATACTCGTCTCGTTAGTGAAGGAATTTAAATTAAATATCCGAATACGATATAAAATATATGCACTATTCTATTTTCCCACGAATTTAATAGCATTGTGTTTCTTACATAGAAATTATAGCCTATTAGAGGAAGCACACCTGTAACATTCGAAATCGTTAGAATGCTTAATTTGACATCTTAGAAGGTTCCTTCCTTTTTTGTATAATACTTTAGACTTTGGAGAATCATTTTTTTGAGTGTGAGCTTTTTATGGATGGAATATTGTATTTTAGAATGCATACATTGAAACCAACTTTTCAACCTACGGTCCAAACAACATGCATCTTTGGGAATTTTTTCTAGAAAAACCGATAAACTTTTATTATTAAACATTAGTCTATTGGAAAGAGTACATCTTACGGATGTTTCAGTATTTTTTGTGGTATAAAGTATTGAAAGGTTTGTGAGTTATAGGCGTTGCCACAGACGTCTTTTTCTTAGGCGCTTTGCGGTGACAATCCAAAATTGAAAATTAGATTTTTTTTAGGTAACATATGAAATTATCTAGGCGCTATCGGGTCCAATTTTGGAAAAATTATTTTGATACGAAATGCCGGCTGCGCAATGAAGCATCGATATTTTGAAAAAATCTCTCTTTTTTCGAATGTAAAAAAACTAGGCAAAAAAAAGGAAAGCTCCCGATAGCGCTTAGATTTGTAACCCTAAAATAAGCCTGCAAAGCCCCGAGTAAATCGGTTCCTTAATTTTTGAGTCACCGATTTGGAAAACATGATTTTCAGGAAAACGCGTTTAAAGATTTGGGTCTGAGCGCTACAACGAGGAACACCTACCTACTTACACGCGTATAATTTTGTCAATTTTGGTCGGATTAACTTGCCATTTTCAGGGAATATTTTCAAGATGTTGTACTTCAAGAAAATATAAAAATCGATTTTTCCAAAATTTCTAGGTAGGCCTAATACAAATTTTTTACAATATTTGCATATATCTTCTTCACACCAGCAGAATATTATCTTCATCCCCTACTCATTTCTATCAAGATCAATCGATCATTTTGACGAACGAAGATTCGAATTTGAAAATTACAAATCCTCCATTTGCATAATCGGGTGGCTTAAATTCACCAAGGAAAGATTAGCGCGTATGCATTAAAGAAACGCAGTTCCTCTGTCGGTTAAATTGAGTATATATACCTCGCATAGAAAAAGGATTAATTCTGCCGTAAATTTAGATTTTCTGTCTGTCGGGTTGGATTGCTGCAACCAATTCTCTAGACACTAGAGCGTCGACAAATTCTTTCTCTCTCGAAGCCTATATTCCAAAGGATTGCCGTCTACGTCTGTGTCTTCTCTTACCCTCGGCATTTCCTCCTGAGAAAGCACCTACCTCTATCTCAATGATCGTCGTTTATCTGTGCTCTGCCTTTGGCGCGGGGACTCTACGGCGTTAGTACTTCTTTTCCTCCTATTTTGCAAGTCGGCCTTGTCCTCTCGATTTGTCATAACCGTCGGGACAACTTCCTCCCCCCGAGGATCCTATGTTCTTCTTTTCGTTGCATATTTTTTTTTAACCAAAAACGATCGAATTTTTTATTAAAAATTTCAACATTAACTCAACCCTTATACGGAATTTACCCTTATACAAATCACATATGTACAAGAAACGAGTACCTATACAGAAATACAACTCAGTTCATTTAATTATTACGGTTTAATCTTTTAAGAACTTATCAAGTTTCTACGATAAAAAATTGGAGCAAAATTGAAAATAAAAAATTAGAAAAATTATTATTTTTCATTTACGGTTATTAGTTATTTAAAGATATGAAGGAGTCTCAGTCCCAATAATAAATTAGTAAAGAAGGAACGAGGATTTGTGAGTCAAAATTTGAGTAAAAAAGTCCCAACTTCCGTATAAAGGTTAAAACGTCCGCAATTTGGCCCAAATTAATATTTCCAAAAGTCTTTCGTTAAAAGACTAGATACTTTAATATATGAAATAAATCTTTTTGAATTGTTAATTTCTGGCGATTCAGTACCGATTAGCAGTCGTCACCGCAAAACACCCTCTTTGAGAAGGCCTTCGGGACAGTTGCTACAACTTCGTTATTGATAAATAGTTTTACATAAAAAAATTACGAGATACTCTCTAAAATACACTATTTCAAATAGGGAGACAATATTTGAAAGAAGGTCTTACAGTTTTTCAGAAAAAAATTCTCCGAGCATGACCCCTTGGTACCATCGGGGACCAGTCTGGCCAATGGAGACTAATAATACATTTTATCATTCGGTAATAATGATAAGGTTAAATTGCCCGTGTTTTCGACGTCCCGTTACTCGTCAGAACTTCGCAGGGAAATGTTTTGCTAATTGCAGCGTCGCGGCTTCGGCAACGCCTTCTTTCCAGTAACGAAGTCAATTTGCAGTGCAGCCGCAGTAAGACGATCAATCGAATTATCCTTTCTAACTCGTTGCACGGCGGAGGCTGTGGACGGCTCTTTGAGTTATTCTGTTCACGATTCGTGTTTAAATTGGCGAAATAAATTCTTAGTTGATTAGGATGAATGGCATTGTGTAATGTCCAACAGCGAGGCTGGGGTGTTGATGATCTTAAATGTTATTAACTACGCAAATGCTGGTGCGATGTGAATCGGATTAGTAGGTTAATAAATGTGTACGATATTCATGAAGCTAATTAAATGAAGAGCAAACTTTGTGGCTTAACATGACCTTCCTTAATGTGCGCTGTGTTATTTTGTTTATCATGATTATGGTCAAATATTAGAGGTAAATATGTATAAAATATTAAATGTCGGACTTCCAAATGGATATTGGATACATATTTATGTTTTATATACAGGGCGACTCACTTAATTTGACGGCCTGAAATTATTGGTGAACTGTTAGCTGTACGAAAAAGTATGGGAAGCAAAGGTTGCACGATTTCAAGTGGTATATACGTTAGAATAATTTTTTTTTCTACATTGTTTACACATAAAAGTTTTGGAGGCCACCTTGATTTTTTTAAACGCAACATTCTATATTTCTTTACGGAAATTAAGACAGCAATAAAAACTGAGAAAATAGGTACGTATTAAGGCATAATAGGTCTAAAGTGGGTAACATTTTATATTCGTGGAAAATGTTGAGACTGATTTTAATGTAATTTTAAGCACACAGTCGAATTCTACTTTTAATTTTTTTATCTTATTAAATTTACCTTACCCTCTATGGTGGGGGGCAGGTTATTTGAATATTGTAAAAAGGTTGGGAGACACTGTCTTAAGGATTGTATCAAGCTCGCGTACTAAGGAATACCAATAAAGAGTTGTCACGATTAGTTTTTAAATTTGGAAATTAAAAATCGCTGATAAAAAAGATTAACAATCATATTCATAGAATTAAATTTATCTTTTTTATCAGCGATTTGTAATTTCCAAATTTAAAAACTAATTGCGACAACTCTTTATTGGTATTCCTTAGTACGCGTGCTTGAGACCTACCTTAACACAGTGTTTCCCAACCTTTTTACAATATTCAAATTTAAGAAGATAAAAAAATTAAAAGTAGATGTTTCAGAATGTAAAAACACCGTGGCGACCCTTAAAAAATCACCTCGCGGCCCACAGGTTGAGAATCACTGCCTTAAGAAACTCAAGCAAATAATTGCCGCGTTAAGAGTCTAAATTTACTGCAGCCAGCTATACTTCCGTGTTAATTAGAAAGGGCGTATCTGCAACTTTCGCTTAAATTGAGTTATTGCTGCCGGGTAGCACTAAGCAAGCACAATAAGAAAGCCGAATCTACCTACATTGAAACTGGAGATATAATAGTTTTTTTATTTTGGACGTATGTGGAATCGATGCCTGGTTGTTAAACGAAGTAGCAGTAACTGCAAAATAGTATTAATAATAAACGGCGTAACTACAGTTAATGTTTCAGTGCTTCTTTTTAAGGGTTTGTCACAAATATTTAGACACCTTTTTATCCAGATTTGATACTTAACCTAATCCGATTCGCACAACATACCGATGGCATAACACGAAATACTAAAAGTCTTAAAAGAATTAACACGGCAGTATAAATTTAATAGTAAAAAAAGTCCAAATAATTAATACGTCGCATTATTTCCATAATAGAAGTTTTACTGTATCAGTAATTATTTAGAACTCTCCACCACCTACATCTCTCTTTGAAGCACCCGTTTTTTGTCATAAATCCTCAGCTCTAAAGGCGAAACCACACATTCGGCGTTCGCCGAGTGCCGCATAGCCGGCATTCAACAAACTACTCGCCACAGTATTCGCGTATAGCTTCACCGTATGCGTTTAAACGGCAAATGACGAGCGTTTTAATTGGCGAATAACGAACATTTCCCTACGTCGCTTATTTATACGTGCCGATTTTTCTTTAGAACGGTGCCATTTGATAAAAAAATAGTCCCTGAAAAAGTTTATTGCAATCGGACAACAGGAAAGGGTGCCGACCAAGCCTTAAAGTTTAGAATTCATCAATAGTTTGAATCTGAAGAATTTCTCAGAAATGGTAAGCCCTATCGAAATTTTGTTCAAATAATATTAAAAGAGCATTCAATTTTCTACAATTACTGTGTATATAATTTTTTCGTGCTTCCAACCATTTTTTAGATAATAGCGTTTGAATATAGAGAGGTCCGCACTACGCGCGTCTAGACATACGCCACGCCGTCTAAGTAGGGCGTGAAGTGCTATATTCAAACGCTATTATCTAAAAAAATGGTTGGAAGCACGAGAAAATTATATCTACAGTAATTGTAGAAAATTAAACGCTCTTTTAATATTATTTGAACAAAATTTCGATAGGGCTTACCATTTTTGAGAAATTCTTCAAATTCAAACCATCGATGAATTCTAAACTTTAACCCTTTCGGTACCAGCGCTGGATATATCCGGCATCCATCTGATGACCTGTGTGTACCAGTGCCGGATATATTCGGCGTCACGGAACGAGCCGTCGTTCCTAGCGCCGACTTTAGTCGGCATCTCCGATAGTTTAACCCTTTCGACCCTCTTGGGACACATATGTCCCAGTGAATGTTTGTCATCATCTGTGAAACAATACGTGCCACATATGTGCGTTGTTTTATTATTTTTTTAGTAAATCTGAGTATATACTACTATCTTTGATTGGCAATCATGAGAATAAGCAACGTCGTAACGTGCTGGATAAATTTTATTTTGGCAGGGTGTCTGGCTGCAGAGTCTCAATTATAGAAATCTCGTGTTTTGCACACGTAATTGAACAATTTTCTGAAATTTATTATCATAGCTTCTCAGTTTATAGTATGATATAACTGTTTTGCGCCAAAGTTTTTACATTATTATGATTTTACTTATCTTTTTGAGCATAGAGAAGTCCCTATGCATTTCCGGGACACATACAGGGTGTCCCAAAAATGTCGGTTTTCCTTGAGAGGGGTGACTCAGGGGGTGATTTGAAACAACTTTTTCCTTAGCGAAAATATTATCCGAAGCTTCGTTAAGGAGATTTTAACCAAAAACCCCGACCAATCAGAGCGCGCGCCTTCCGCCCGAGTTCCCGCGGTAGCGTTGGCTACGCGGTAGGCGACCGCGCTTGTGCTACGAACGTACGAACAAGCAAGTCGGCATGCATCGAAGGAAACCGCGTTACACAGTTTTTTTTTAAAGCAGAATCGTAAATAAGAATAATTTGAAGTGAGAGGACAAGAAGTACGTAAATTTCGTTTTTAAATAAGGCATAAACGAAAAGGTAACGTAACAGAAAATGTACGACAAGTGATCGTAATTCGTTATTGAGGTAAAAATCCGTAGTTTAACAACGGCCAACACAACTAAATTTAAAAAATAATATTAGGTGTATGAATAAATTCTTTCCGACTGGAATTTCTATCGCGGTGGTATTCAGAAGCTGCCAGAAAAATGGCAAAAGGTAATTAACAATAATTGAAATTATTTCGATGATCGAGTTGTTTTCATATTTTTTAAATCGAACTGTTATTGTACCCTAAAATCGGAAAGAATTTATTTCTACACCTAATAATCACCAATAAATTAAAGAAAACTCACCCTTTCGGACATTCCTTTCCTTGCTTTCCTTCCCTTTTCGGAAACCTGTGTCACTAGGCCACTGTACCGATCCTGGTCATCGGCGTCCAGTGCTCAGCTGATCGCAGGGTCAATGTACCGAATATTCACTTCACTGCACGGCTACTAACACTGATCACTGAATTTATTTTTCACGGAACGTGTTGTCCCTACGTTATAAAAATTGGTGGCCGCGAAAGGGGCCGATTACTGTTAATTACTGGGACGAGATTACTACTATTACCCGGCGAAAAGAAAACTCGTGGCAGACTGTCTCGGGCTGTGCAGTCCGCTGCTGTGCAGCGATCAGATACGGATCCGACCGACGATCGTCAAAACAAAAGCGTAGGCTACGCTTGGTCAAATCGCTCTATCCCACTCGATCTCGTGTTTCGTTCAATCTCTTCGTCGCGCGGTGTGACAATGTATGTGGCAACTTCAGCCAATAACGAAAATACGTGTGCCCCATCTTTAAAAGTGTGCCCAAATAGGTGACTCGACCAATCGTCACAGCAGCGGACTGCACAGCCCGAGACAGTCTGCCACGAGTTTTCTTTTCGCCGGGTAATAGTAGTAATCTCGTCCCAGTAATTAACAGTAATCGGCCCCTTTCGCAGCCACCAATTTTTATAACGTAGGAACAACACGTTCCGTGAAAAATAAATTCAGTGATCAGTGTTAGTAGCCGTGCAGTGAAGTGAATATTCGGTACATTAACCCGGACGCAGTGTGATCAGCTGAGCACTGGGCGCTACCCAACCATAAATCTTTTCGTCCACCGATAACCAGGATCGGTACAGTGACCCAGTGACACAGGTTTCCGAAAAGGGAAGGAAAGCAAGGAAAGGAATGTCCGAAAGGGTGAGTTTTATTTAATTTATTGGTGATTATTAGGTGTGAAAATAAATTCTTTCCGATTTTAGGGTACAATAACAGTTCGATTTAAAAAATATGAAAACAACTCGATCATCGAAACAATTTCCATTATTGTTAATTACCTTTTGCCATTTTTCTGGCAGCTTCTGAATACCACCGCGATAGAAATTCCAGTCGGAAAGAATTTATTCATACACCTAATATTATTTTTTAAATTTAGTTGTGTTGGCCGTTGTTAAACTACGGATTTTTACCTCAATAACGAATTACGATCACTTGTCGTACATTTTCTGTTACGTTACCTTTTCGTTTATGCCTTATTTAAAAACGAAATTTACGTACTTCTTGTCCTCTCACTTCAAATTATTCTTATTTAAGATTCTGCTTTAAAAAAAACTGTGTAACGCGATTTCCTTCGATGCATGCCGACTTGCTTGTTCGTACGTTCGTAGCACAAGCGCGGTCGCCTACCGCGTAGCCAACGCTACCGCGGGAACTCGGGCGGAAGGCGCGCGCTCTGATTGGTCGGGGTTTTTGGTTAATATCTCCTTAACGAAGCATCGGACAATATTTTCGCTAAGGAAAAAGTTGTTTCAAATCACCCCCTGAGTCACCCCTTTCAAGGAAAACCGACATTTTTGGGACACCCTGTATGTCCCATTAGGTATTTTCATACTTATTCCTGAATACGGTCCAAATTATAATTTCTGTTTAGTCTTATTTTAATCAGAAATATCACAAGCGTCTTGATATATATTTCATAAAGAAAGAACCAACGATTGCGAACGAATTAGAAATTAGAGTATAGCGTAAGATGCGTAGACTACGACTTTAGGCGAGAGACTTCCTTTGGTGTTGATTTCCTAGCAGCGAGAGTGGGTGATCCTTCCCTCGATCACGGATCGATGGGAGCGGAAAGAAGTGTTTAACCTTCTTTAACTTTTCCGGGTCACATATGTCCCACTCAAAAAAACTGCTGGGACCCATATGTCCCAATTTTTAAAATTGACATACAACTTTCAAATTTGATCAGTACCTATCCGCCACTTAGTACAATCGATTTCTGCAAGAAAATATAATAAAATCCAAATAGCAAAATGTCGGCTCGAAAGGGTTAAAATAAAAAAAAAAAAAAAAAAAAAAAAAAAAAATTAGTCAAAAGCACTTTCGCGGAAATGTACGCCGTACTGAAAGGGTTAGCCTGGTCGGCACCCTTCCCTGTTGTCCAATTGCAATAACCTAAAATAAAGGACCACCCTAGTAGTTCAGTGGCACGGCCAGAGGGTAGGGATCTACTAAAGAAGCCGCTTCGTAAAAATAGAAGAAAATTGGATTATATTCTTTAAACAAATATTTATAATCACCTAATAAATTTTATTGAATTTCCATTAAAAATATTTTTATCCGTTCAACTCGGCTCCCCTCAAAATTAAATCCTGAGTGCCCTACTGATGTAGTTGCTCGCCGAAGGCCGAATATGTGGATCCGCCTTAAGATTTAAATTATTTTACAAAGCCCGAGGTTCTCAGTAAATTAGACGATGTAAAGATAATTCAATAACATTTCTGTTCCTTCCTTGGATGACACTCTAAGAAAGTTGTCGTGTTGATCGTCCAGTTAAGAGACTAGATAATGTGAATCCACAGAGCCAGGTCGCGGCCGGAAGTGGGAACACGGGCCGTGCTGGTACACAGCCTGACGAAGAGAAATGACCACCCAGGCCGAACCATAAATCCGTGTGCGGCGGATTAATCGTGGCACAGAGGTGTTCGCGAAACTCGTTGCCAACTAAACTAATTTAAACTCGTTTAAAACTGCCGCCAAGACTAACGGTGGGCCTAAGGTGGCGTGCATTTCAATAGACTGTGGCTGCGAATGTGTATGTACAGCTGGAGTAATATCATTTTGCCAAAAAGAGGTGGTGATTTTGTTATAAAATTTTCGAAGGGAACAGTGCTGATTAACGATAATTTCGTTAGGTACAGTTACTAAAAAATAAATTTTTTTTTACGTACCGAATGGTGTAAACGAATTTTCTAACCATTACTTTGGGGTGGATCCCTTTTCGGGTTGTAAGATACATAGGAAATTCGATAGAAGGGTTGCATCGAAGTGATTTAAAAAATTGTCACTGGTTCGTGAACCTAATATCCGTAAAAAATAAGTTTTTCTTGCTGTTAGAAAACAGCAGACTTTTAAGCATTTAAGTACATGGAACAGGTTGCGCAAGAAAGAGTAGTTTAATATCTGCGAGAAGTGAGGTGAACGTAGGATGAAGAATTGAGAGGGTGACGTAGGTAAATAGGTAGTACAATATCAACAGAAAATACAGGAAATATAAAAGCAGGACTGAGAGTGAAATACAAAGATAAAAGATAGAGGGGTATCAAAATTGAGGAGTTGAAATGGTAAACGATATATTTTTTTTGTAAAAAAGGATGCACTGTAAGTGCTAGAATAATTTATTTTAATTTGTATGGCTTTCGCAACATAGAGATCGTAAGTTGCACAGTGGGACAAACTGTACTTTTTTTGTAAAAATCGTATAACTTTTTGTAAAAATAAGATAGAGGGATGATTCTTGTTTTAGATGAAAGCTAAGACGTTGCAGAATACGGGAAAAATATTGACAAAGTATGACAAACAAGTTTTGACCTGGAAAATCCATGTCAAAGTTGACAGTTTCGAAGAAAATTGCAGGTTTTCCGTTATAATGTGCGGTTTAAGTTTTTCCTTCACTTGTTATACATCACTTCCTATAGATTTTGACGCGTTGAATTCAAATCTGGCGGCAGAATTTGTCTTCCCCTCAGGATTCTTTTACGATAGATTTTCAAAGTCAACACTTGTTTGCCACACTTTTTCAATATTCATTCCTTATTCTGCGATATCTTAGCTCCAAACTAAAAAAAGATTCACCCCTCTATCTTATTTCTATCCAAATTTCTACGATTTTGATGCGAAAAAGTGATTTTTTGAAAAGAAGATATTTTTGAGTTTACATTTAAACTCCCCGATTGGGATAAATTCATTTTGTATAAACTACAACGCCAGGGTGGCGTTGCTAGGCGACACAGCTACTGTAGTTTATTCGCAACATAAAGTGATAACGGGAGGCGAAAAATAACTGCAACGTGTATTTTTAATGGAGATATATGCGCAGAAAAGAGAGATGTAATGGCGTCGACTACGCAGAGACGCAATAATTCAATGGAGCAGGAAAGTCATCCCTCGACCATTCTAATATGGCAACGGCGTTCTCCCGTGGGACTTTATTACACCTCTCTTGTGTGAGGAATACTTTTTCTATGATAATGTTGTGGCGTGGGATGGCACCGCGGAGCAACCATGGTTACCGTATGCCGAGAATTCGCGGTCGGCTCGATTCACTACAATTGCGTATTCCAAACGCGAATTTAACGCGAACGCATCGCTTTCTCCTTTATAATGATATATTCCCTGCTATTCGGCAATTTCACAATAAATCAACGCATTGGATATCGACGCACACAATATACCCGCGCCCTTTGTTTTCGCGAAACCTTAAAAGATTCGAAGCTGAAACGAAAAAGATTGTACGAGGTGTTCATCGCAGTGATCGTCACAATTGTGGGGCTTTTGGTGGGTTGACTGGAAAACGTTGTAAACCAATATTTGTCAGTTTTCTAGAGGGGAATGAGTTAGTATCAGGAACAGGCTCCAATTATATTTCGGGCCTCGTTCTTCGAGATTACATGTAGTAGTCTACTTTGTCTTGACAATTCACAACGTTTTAGAGATTTTTTTTTTTTTTTTTTTTTTTTTTTTTTTTTTTTTAAATTTTCGCGCGCTGAGTCCGACCTCCCTGAACTTACGCGCTCTCCTTTCATTGTTTCTTCGTTGTGCTCAGACACTTCGCACGTTGATTTTTACAGATTTTGCAATAAAAAGGATAATTATCGAGTTCGGCAGTTTTGATATAGACCTATTCGCTTCAAGGATTAACAAAAAATGTGATAAGTTTTGTTCTTGGCACCAAGATCCAGAAGCATTTAAAATAGATGCTTTTACCATTTCCTGGGAAAAATGGAAATTTTACGCATTCCCACCCTTCTCTTTGATATTACGAACCCTAAGAAAAATCATCAATGATAGAGGCAGTGGGATAGTAGTTGCACCTTATTGGCCTACACAGCCATGGTACCCTATGTTCTTATCGTTACTTGTCAGCCCTCTTATAACGTTTCCACCTAATAAGAACTTATTAGTATCTCCGGACAGAAAAATGGAACACCCTCTAGCGGAAAGCCTTTCACTGATGGTAGGAGTATTATCGTCCAGGCTTTCCTAAACAGAGATACATCCCAGCAAGCTGCAAAAATTTTAATGGCATCCCTGGCACCATCAACGCTAAATCAGTACAGTGGAAGCTTGAAAGAATGGTGGTCATTTTGTCAAGAAGGAGGACACGACCTCTATAATGCATCAAGCAACGTGATTGTCGATTTCTTAACAAAAAAATTCGAATCAGGTTCTTCGTACGGCTCTATAAACTCTATGAGATCGGCAATATCACTCATATCAAAAAGTAACCTATCAAATGACAGAACACTAAACAGGTTCTTAAAAGGAGTATTTAAACTGAGACCACAGGAACCAAAATACTCAAATACTTGGGACCCTGAAACGGTACTAGCATTCATCGAGAACTTACCAGATTCAATAAACTTGCAAGAAATTACCGAAAAGACGGTCATGCTATTAGCATTGGCTACGGCTCACCGCGTGCAAACGTTATCTATGATAAAGATCGAAAACATTAAGCAGTCAAGTTCAGGGTTAGAAATAAAGATTCCGGATATAATAAAGACCTCTAAGCCGGGTGCACTGCAACCTAATTTAGTGTTGCCGTATTGCCGAGGAAGGCCCAAACTCTGCGTTGCCACTGCTGTTTCAAAATATTTAGAAATAACGCAGGATCTCCGCAATGATTGCAAACAATTATTCATCTCAACAAAGAAACCCTTTAAAGCCGTTGGTGCACAAACAATCAGTCGTTGGATAAAACAAATTTTATCAAAGTCAGATATCGATACTTCAATATTTACGGCACATAGCACTCGCCATGCAGCAGTATCTACGGCATATCGAAGAGGTATAGATCTGAAAGTTATTAAAGGCACCGCGGGCTGGTCAGAGAAATCTAGGGTATTCGCAAGATTCTATAATAGACCAATTGAGAGATCTAATACTGAATTTGCGGTGGCAATATTAAGCAATCCTTTGTAATCGTGGTTTTCTAATAAAAAAAAAAAAAAAAAAAAAAAAAAAAAAAAAAAAAAAAACACAAAGATCTTAGCTCTTAACATCTACATGTAATCTCGAAGAACGAGGCCCGAAATATAATTAACAATCAAACGAACTTACCTGTACGTGAAGTTCGATTGTAATTATATGAGGGCCTCGTTCGAGATGATTACACCCCACCCAGAGATAAGGTACTTACACCCAAGAATTCCCGTAATCATCTCATCACTTATAGAAAAAAGATCTTTGATACCACCCAGCTCTAAAAAATGAAAGGAGAGCGCGTAAGTTCAGGGAGGTCGGACTCAGCGCGCGAAAATTTAAAAAAAAAAAAAAAAAAAAAAAAAAAAAAAAAAAATCTCTAAAACGTTGTGAATTGTCAAGACAAAGTAGACTACTACATGTAATCATCTCGAACGAGGCCCTCATATAATTACAATCGAACTTCACGTACAGGTAAGTTCGTTTGATTGTTAATTATTTTTCATTCCTCATTCCTGATTCCTCATTCCTCATTCCTCATTCCTCATTCCCCATTCCCCATTCCCCATTCCCCATTCCCCATTCCCCATTCCCCATTCCCCATTCCCCATTCCCCATTCCCCATTCCCCATTCCCCATTCCTCATTCCCCATTCCTCATTCCTCATTCCTCATTCATCATTCCCCATTCCCCATTCCTCATTCCTCATTCCTCATTCATCATTCCCCATTCCTCATTCCTCATTCCCCATTCCTCATTCCTCATTCCTCATTTCTCATTCCTCATTTTTCATTATTGTCGCATCAACTGCTATAGATTATTAGCGACGTACACAAAAATAAGGCATAGCTATATTTACTACTAGCTTAAGTGGTCTTCTACTTTGATCGGCCGAAAAAATAAGCTATTTGTAAAGATTTTTTTCTCAGTAAATACAACATTTTTGGTATTTATTAAGCTACTCTTATATTATACAAAAAAAAATTTAAAAAGAATTTTTGCTGTTTGTTTTAATTGTTTTTCTACAGTGTCAATATGGCACAAAAAAGAGGTATGTTCATTGCGTAGGTGATTTCCCGGCTCAGGCTTATCCGAAACAAAAAATTCCAAAAGATTCTTAATCTGTATGAGTGTCGCTATAGCCTCTAGCTACATTAACAATGTTTGTCGAGAAATAACCGAAATTTTTCTCATGGAACACCCGAGAATACATCCTTTCGGGTGTTTTGTCGAACTTTTTTTTGTTACTTTTCAACAAAAATTGTTAATTGAGCTGGACGATATAACAGCTAACAATGTTTAAAGCCGAATGCTTTTAGTTTATTCCTGTGTATGTATCTTCAATCTAGATTTGCCCAAAGTGTGCCCGCTTTAAAAATTTAGTAAAAAAGGTGCATTTATTTTGAAGTATGTTTTTAATGTAAATCAAACCTTTAATGCTTAATAACACGAGAAAGTTAAACCAGAAACCGAGATTCCATATTTTTTATTGCACTGATCAATGCAGGTTTCCATTCTGAAAGAAAATATATTACAATCCTTTCTGTTGATATCGGTACACTTCATATTTCCCACCACTATCTTCCTATCACGTTCAAAATGTATATGTCGATGTTTATTAACCAAAAACTAAATAAAACATAACGAAAGTCGGTCACAAATAATACTCCTGTCGCGCTATAAACTTTCTGGACAGTCAAAGATTTTAGAATTGTTTAATACACCCCACGGTTTTAAGGAAATAGTTTTTTATATTTGGCGCACCTACCTTTCGGCCGAAGTTTGCGAATGGATAACACGTACATATGCACCAATCGTTTCCTGCAAAATATTCTGCGCGATGCTTGGCGAAAAGCTTTTAACCATTACAACCTGGGTTGCGCGGATACGGGGGTGGGATGCTTGACCTCATAAGCTCCAGAGAACTCGGGAAAACGTTTAACTCGAATATATGCTTATTACTTGCGATACAAACTTTGATGTTTTCGGTAAAACTCTACGAACTGTAGAACTGCGCGAGTCCTGCAGAATAAAGGGAAAGGCGGGAAGTAAAATCTTTACGAACTTTTATATCAGGTTAGTAAATTGTAATTCTCAAATTCTTTCCCTTTGTTATGGCACTTATATTTCCGTTACATAGGATGACCAGTTCCAGTTAACGGATTTTGTTCTGTGAAGCTATAAATATGGGAAAAAAAATGGAAGAAAGAATACTTGTAATATATCCGTTTTTTAAATTTTTAATAAATTTCAAGATATGTAGATACTAGTTTTACGTTCTGCAAATGAAAAGTTATATATTTCTTTTATAGCAGAAAGAATCTAAAGTTTAATACTAAAAGTCTCTTCTAAAAGTCGAAATCATATTTAATACGTTTTATCCCAAATGCAGTTATTACAGAGAGTCAAAAATATTTCTTAAGGGAGTATACCCGTTTGAACCCTCGGAAAATGTGTACATTTTGTGGATTTTTTTACAAGCCAACGGCTTGATGAAGATTTCCCGTGTTTTTACTATGTTTACATAGTATTATGAACTACTTATAAAAAAAGTTTCAGTTAAAAAACTATTGTTTTTCGGAAGTTATGGATAGATATCCGAAAGTCTCTCGATTTTAGACGCCTAAACGGTGGGCGTAAAAACAGCTGTATGTCGTGTCTGAATTAAAAAACAATAAAATCTTCTTATAAAGTATGTCAATAGCTATCGTCCATCGGGGCCGATTTGGAAAATTTTGAAAAATAAAGAAATGGTGAGAGATCAAAGGTAAAGTTACATTTTTCTAAGAGAAAAGGCCACCTTTTTTCTTTATAAATAATAAACGGGGAATCGGAATAAAAAAAGCCCTCGATGGACGATGTGGAATCTTATTACGATCTTGCATGCAAAATTGGAAGTGAATTGATTGAACGTAGCGCGAGTTTTTAGGCCCACCGTAATGAAGAATATAGTTCCGAGAAAAACGCGTTTAAAGTTTTGACTTTGATGCCCCATGGTACCTGGGTTGTTTCATTCAAATGCCTATAATTTCGCCAATTTTCCGAATTTTTACATCGGACTTGTTTTATAATATTTCTAAAACATCAATCTATGAAAATATGTAAAAAAATCCGATTTTTTCACACTTTCAAACGGTTATACCCCCTGAAGCAAGCATATCCTTGTATTATAGAAAAATTAGTTGCCATTTTATCTTGAACTATATGATAAATATGAAAAATTAATTCGAATCACCTTATTTCTCATAAAAGCCACTAAACCAAAAAAGTCTTCACCTAAAGAAAATTATTCCATTTAGAACAATGTGTGATATAACCCTCTTACCAAAAAGCCTTCAACCCTCCGAAATATCTTCCCTTACAAGTACTTCGAACCAACTTTATATCTTTCCTCAAACTAAAATGGGATAAATACTATATCTACATATTTAATTATTGCTATTTATTTATAATATTATATCAATAAAAATACACAGTCCTCTTAAAAAGACACAAGCTGCGATCGAAATTTCAATAAGTACGACCTTAAATAATATTTTGCATCACTCTTGACATTTACCCGTTCAGAACAAAGAAGACCTGGCCCGGATACTTCTCCATAATAAATAACAAAATACATATTTCAGATGATTTCTTTGAAATGGACACTTTGCATATAATGATACAGAAACGTGCAGCCACATTGATAAACCTTTCTGCAGTGATCCAAGACTGTTCAGTGTTTGGTCTTATCCTCGCGCCTTTTGGCATACTCTACGAACCATGGATTAAAAGCTTTCTGATGAAGTTGCCTGGGGGGAGGGACTCGCGACAATTGCACTAGCCGAAGTTTCAAGTGTTTTGAGCAAAAGGATTTCGGAGGATTGAACAGTTGCCCCTTTTAATTTCATGGGCTTCGACGCTCTCGCCTAAATCATGGGATAAACTGGCTTGTCTCGCGTCCTCTTCACGCCCCGAGTGATTCCTGTCCACTTATTTGCGTCTATTTTTCTATTTAATTATGCGAAACTAACACAATGACAAACAGACACGACGCAGGAAATTTTTATGTTTTTTCTTTCAAATGACGCTTAGGAATTTTAAGTATCATTTGAAAGGAAAAATATCAGAATTTCTTGAGATGGGTTTGTTTAACAACCGTCAGAAATCCTTCGAAATTTCCGTAGGTACAATCCAACATTTATTATTCAATACTTTGAGTCACAAAAGTAGTAATAATAATAAAATATGATTTTCAGAAAAAGAAGCTAAAGATAACAATAAATAAATTGATAAATTTACCAAGAAATTATAGTAATATAATATTTTAATTTCTGTTTATATAAGTTGCATACTAAAATAATTTTTGTTTTACAGGTAAGTTGCAGAAACGTTTCTTGGTGCTTGGCAGATTCGGAATAGTAAGTGTTAAATGGTTTAATATTTAAACCCCCTCTGGATATTATATTCCTTTTGTGTGGGCGCGAATATATAACGTCACATTGATCAATGTTCATTTCCTCTAACTTTTGGACAGCTCTGATTTAAATAATCTTTAGAATTATTGTATTAAAATAAATATGTTTAAGCAACATTAATTACATCTGGTAAACATACTACGAGATTTATATGAGAATTAAATTTTTTTCTACATCTTCTGTTTCATCATCGAATTTAATTTGACACGAGTAGGTACAGTATTCTATGTAACAATTCTTCTTCAATGCAAGTGTTAATTAATCATATGTTAATGGGACATTAAAGTGTTATGTGTTAGAGTGTATATTCTGTATGCTCGTAACTATTATAATTAAGTACCAAGTGAGAAGTACTAGAGAGCTTGTGGGTAACCAATGCAATTCAAACTTTGTAAGTACTTAGCTCAAACTCATTAATCTTCACTATTCTCTACTATATAATGAAAACAGATATAATTGATTTACGAATTCGACGCATCACTGCCTGCACTAACAATAAGTCTCAAATACTACTTTTGACTTATAATACTGCACTCAATAAAAATGGTTACCTGTAACTTACCATTAAATTTTAAAATCGAATATTGCCAATTGCAAACTGTTTTAATTGTTTTAACCTTAAAACGAGTTTGGTGGTATTTAAAATAAAAAATTGATACCCCTTTCAAATTGAAATGTTACCAGATGTTATCACTGATCAATTTTATCGTGATTTGAATGAACTCGATTTTTAGAGTTTATAACAATTTTAATAAAAAAAACTGTATATTTCTGCAGATTATAATCCGCATACCGTAAATAAAGATTTATGGTTTACGGTAAACAAGTATTTCTGTTTTTTTTTTTGTAACATCTTTATTATGTCAATCTACGTTTATGACAAACGCACCTGCCGCCATCTTGATTCAGGTGTCATTTGTCGGCATCGTACCTTTCTCGTGATAATACCTACCAAAATAGGTTTTTTTTGTGTTTTAACGTGACCAATTCAAATAAAAGATTTTTGTTTCTATTCCAACATACAGTAACTCTGGTAAGCAATAATATTTTGTAATCAAACTACATATATTTGTTGCTTGATGTAACAATAAGGTTTGCTGGCATTCATAACCTATAAAATTCCAGTTGATATTTTCTTGTTTATACGGTAGGGGGCACCAGTAACATGAATATGACATCAGTTACTTGCGGAAAAATGGAAAAGTAGATCATATCTTTTACTTTTCGCTGGAACTGGGTCTAGAACTGTTGCAATGGGTGATATAGAACTTATATTGCCATTTCCTAAAATGGCAAATAAGACAAAATTCTTATTCATTTGCAGATAATACTTTGAAAATATATAATTTGAGATAATGATTTTTTTTGTATTTTTGAGGTTTTGTGCAATTACTATAGTGTGTCCTATTCTCTTACATTGTACCCCTAAGGCTATTAAACTGTACCCCAGATCTGGGGCACACTGTAACAATTATGTGATCTGGGAAAATTGTCAAATTGATTAGCTTTTAAGGATAATTGTTAACATCTGCTAATTTTGATTCGAAGGACCAAGACTGTTGATTGTTTAAGTGCAAACGAAAAGTTGATTTATTACACATTCTGTTGTCTACAATTATTATTAACTTTTCTCTTACACTCTACCCCACCTGACCCTACCTGCAAACACTAATTCATAACATAGAAGGTACACGACCATACTTATAACGTAACACAATGATCCACACATGGACAAGGTAAAAATGAAAGAAAGCAACCCAAATAGAAGTTTCTAGTTAGTTCTAATATTTCCCTGCACCAACCGGCAGCCCCAAACTGGTATGAAATCATTACTGTCTCTCTCGAATTCAGCACCTAAAAATATCTGCATTAAAACACCTAAAATATTTAAAATATTTTTTCATCGCAGGCCTGCCTCTGCTATAAATACTAAACACTAGGTCGCCTATCGGCATCAGTCACTTGCTAGTTCAGTAACTTTCCCCTACTAATCTCATTAAATCGCCTATCACGATACAGCATAAAAACGTCAAAGCATCTGCGGTTACTTTTGCATTTAGGCGTCGAAATTCCTCTAAAACCAGCCTACATTTTTCTACAAGTCTTCGCAGCCCTCAATCCTACAGCCCGGTCTAATCTAGAAGCGTGTGGCGCAGGTCAAGTCCGCAGAAGTCCTCTTAGGGTTAATCGTTTCACGGCCTGTGGATCAAGCTCGGTGGCAATCAGGGGCCATTTTTGCCGAGATTTCTATACCCTGTTCGGGGATTTAAGCGACGAATAACTGTTGAAACCGCGACGCTTAAAGCGTCGGTTGGTGGCCTTACCGTGCTATAAGGGCCTCAAGATCGGATAGCTGGTGAAAATGACTCGGCTGAGGCTGTGCAGCGAGTAAACGGCTCCCGGCCGCTAACTTTATTCCCAACACGTGAGATTAACTCGACTCCAGAGCCCGTGCCTTGAACTTACACCGGCCCGCACCAATCCCGCCCGCCCCTCTAGCAACCCCTTAACCTTATTAAGCCTGAAGCCGAGCTAGTATCCTTTCGAGACCGTTCGAGAAATTGGGACGGCGGTGAGTCCGCTTCCGTGGGTTCGTTAAGCTGAAACCACTGCGAAACCACCTACAACCGCCACTAAGCAATAATCCTCTTCCTTGTTCGACTCTTTTGCCCTTTCTTCGCCCCCTTTCCATTCCCTTTTTTTCTCTCTCTCTCCCGCCCCTCCCTCCCCCCATTTTACTTCCACTTGGGTCGATCTCGTTCCGCTCGGTCCTCGGCGCGTCTTGGTTCTCTCGGCTGAAAATCGTTTAGACTGGATAGGAACGACGACGACCTTTCCAGAAGGAAAGCAAACAGTGGAGCCTAGTTTTCTTTGAATCGATCAGGCAAATTAGATCACGGGTAGTGTGGGGAGACCCGGCGGCAGGGGCGGCAGGGGCGGCCGTGTCGCTATGTAAAATGGAAATTCCGCGATGGACAATGAACGACTCGAGCGGAACTGAAGGTGGGACTGAAATTCTTGATTGAAGGAACCGTATGTTTATGAATATTAAGAGGGCGGGTGCTGGAAATCGAAGAACTGCTGGGTTGATGTAGGATTATAAAGGGCCGCCTTCTGTTTCAATTTAGAAGATGAGGAATTTTATTTTAAGGAAATGTTCAAAGTGGGGTGTTTGGCCTCGAAAACTGGCCAAAATTCTGGACGCTTTAGAATTTGCTCGAACTGGGTATGTAAGGGTTTTCGGGGTCGCTGATTTTGAATCTCGTGTCAAAACTTCAGAATTCAAAATGGCAGCTCCAATATGGCGTCAATAATTGCAGAAAATTGGCCAGAATTATTTTTCGTTTAATGAAAAACAAAAGTACTTTATTGATCTTATAAAATCTATTTGTGTCGCAATAAAATAAATCGATGATCAATCAGATGATCACTTCAGCTACGTCCTCTTCATCATGGGACCATGAAGCTTTTGTGTCCAAGGACCTGTCCTAGTCACCAGGAAGAATCCTTTCTATGGTCTCTTTGAGGAAGGGATTACTTGTTTCTCATGGTATGGGTGTCATCCCTGCAGCTCTCGTTTGTCATTTCTAGCTAAATTAGCTGTAAAACTTCCACCCTGGCGAATCCGGAACCAATTTGTTTTTGCATTGTGATGACAAATCTTCATCAAATGTAATGACACCAGAAAATGCAGCCGGACTCGCCCGGAAGTATAACAAATCCCTACAACGAAATCTTGCTAACGAAGTTTGCTGAGAGAAAAGCTTCCTATGAAAATCTCAATTGGAAGCTACAGTATGACGAATGAAAATTGGATGATACACGTTATCAGATTTATGCCAACACGAACCCATTTGATGGACATACCGACGGACCACGGTTCATCGTTTCCTTTCAGCCCCAGGTGAAATCAGTCTGCCTGTCCTGGGGACAATAGACGACACCTGACCACCGATCGTTATTACAAAGAAATCGTGATAACGCAATTAAGTAGTCGGCTCGGGGGCCTTTCTGTTCTCATACTTGGCATTTAAATAAAATCAATTTGCGCAAGCGTAGGCAAATGTTGACTCAAGGCATTTCAATGTGGCTAACTGTACGAGTGAGGGGTGAGTGCTCTTCGGCCACAAAATGGAGGGAAATTGTAGGTAGGAGCGGCTCTACCCTGCATTTCGAGCCATTTGCAAACCAAATTGCCATTATTGATGGTAATAACCATACAGTCGAGACTATCTCTCCCCTGGTCTGGCTTTTTCCACCCGGCGATCCCCTTGTGCTCTTCAGATATATCGCCAGTTGAAATGTTAACAATATTCTTTTCTGCCAATACCCATGGCTATCCGGTTGTCCATACGCCACGTCGACTTCCAGTTACGTGGCATTTTCGATTCTTCCCTGTCTCGCACGAAATTCTTGGCCTTCTATGGGAGCCACAGAGGTGGATCCAACAGGGGCGTCGATAATAATCATTGCTTGCAATTCGGCTGGTCTGTTTATGTTTATTGTGTTGAGTTTAGTATCCTTAGTATTAAATAAGTGTACATTCTTTCTTTCACGTCTACATACGTATGGGCAACGTTGCTCTGACAAGGGACACTATCGAGATGTCTGACGTCGATTTTGTGTCTCCTCGAAATACAGTGGGGGGCCAAATTATTTATTATACCCAAACAAAATGGTTTCAGATTTTGTAAGTTTAAGCGATGGAACGGCTGTATCTCTGCGAAAAATGGTCGCAAAAAATATTTAAAAGAAGCATTTTAACGCTTGATGTTTATAGTTTTTGAATCAAGGATTCAAAAGTTTTTTTTTCCAGAAATTATGATACGGTTTTATTAAGATGAAGCGCAGGAAACGAAGTTTCAGAAATTTTTGCCTGGTTTGAACCTACGCACGGGCCAAAAAAATTTCTTCCGGTAAATCCAACGAAGAGCTCTTATGGAGCAAGCATTTCTCTTTAATTTCGTTTTTTTGTTTTGTTTTGTTGTATGATTTTTATTGACCAAGTTATTCGCGATCAAAGCAAAAAAGGTACTTTTCACTTTGAACACCTACAACTTGCGAACTCATGATCGTAGAGAAATTTTCATGAGTGTTTTGGGAAGCTAAGAAAGTTTCCTTTCAAAACCTTTAGTTGCCAATTTAAGATTTTTTTTCATCGTATTAAATCCATTTTTAAATGATCCCCAAAATTGACGAAAATGTTTTGAGTATAATAATTTGGCCACCCTCTGTATATTATTAAACACAAAAATCTTAGAGGCGCTTAATTTTTTTTGTTTGCCCAATCTCAATATTGAGGGTTGAAAGAGCCCCTCAAAGTTGGAAAATTGGCATTGCGAGAAATATCTATGAAAAAATAACCTTTAATAAGAGCCACGGTCTCTGTTGAATCACTGCATGTTACTTATAATGATGATGTGTTATTACCAAAATCGCGGCATTATATGAAAATATTAATGATACGAATAACAAGTTATTTTTAATAACCATAAATGTGAGCCGTTGTTATAATATAACACGTTCCTGTTTTTGCTTGAAACAATCTAGAATCTCACAGAAATCACATTTTAACCATCAATTCAAAGAGATAATTATGTTTATCTATATAGCCGAATTCTTTATATTTAACTCAACCACTTAATTAATCTCTTAAAGCCTATGCAAACAACGAAGTCTGAATCATTTAATTTGATCATCGTGATGCTAACACCCTCGTGTTTCAGACCAATATAAATGATAAAATATTAATTTATTTATTAAATATGTTTTTGCACAGCGCAGAATTCATTCAACCTATATTGTATTCTTTAAAGGGAGTTTACAGAGTTTACATTTTCTGTTTCGCAGCAGTTTATAATTCCCGGCTCCGGTAATTTTAATGTATGATGGATGGGTTCTCTTGTATTCCGTCAAATGCAGAACATTCGCTTTTCTGTTGAACAACGGGGTCTGGACACTCACAGTCCAGATTTTTTGGCACGGGAATATTCCCTTTGCTTGACAGCGTCGTTCTAAACTACGCACTCTTCGTCACCCATTTCTATTCGGTCCAGAAAGCAGAATTAATGAGAAACTTATTGAGAATGCCCGTATATAAATAAATGCTAAGCAGCGAATATTTTTCAAAATCGTTTTGTGTTAAAATTAATCATTCTCCCCTACTACTTTCAACGTTAAAAATAATTATGCAAGATGCAGTAAATAGAATACCCATCTTCATATGAAGATCGAGTGTTTAACTCGAATACAAATATAAAATATGAAGTATCTCGTAAAGTATTTCGTTCTCAACGGCTGCACTGTAGCACTTTTATACAATTGGGGACGAAACTATTTGGACACCCCTTGAAACAGAATAACTTTTTTGGAATTAGTTTAAACCACTTGAGTTTTTTTGAGAAGCTAGAAGGATTAGTTTACTGTGACGTCTTTCGTCGTTTTGAAAAAAATTGCAATCACTATATTTTTTTCTGTATTTACTGCACTCACTTCGTGTTTAGCAAACTACCTCCTCATTTTCCCGAAAAACGAGCCCCTCAGAATGTTTGCCCCTGGGTCTTTTCCCTTAAATCTGCCACTCGGGAGGCCGAAATAAGGCGAATTTTTGAGAATTTTTTTTTAAAAATGTATAAGCATATATTGGTACAGAACTTTTTGTATCTAAAAGAGTAACATTTGAGGAACATTCATTAATATTTTCGTGCAAAAATATTCATTTATAGGAAAGTTACAACCGATGTCCGATAAGCCCTTTTTGAAAAGTAGCTTTGCGGTGAACACTGCCATTCGGAATCGGGTTATCTAAAATCAAGAAACCAAAAAGATTTCGTTAGTATATTAGTTTATCCTCTGATTAATCGACGGAATTTCCGAAATATTAAGTTAAAGCAAAATGGCGACTGTTTAAATTTAAGGTTTCGATTTTTGCAAAAAAAAAAACGGCCGTTTTTCGTTCATAAAATCGAAAGTATATATTGAAAAAAAAATCCTTCGATCAACCACTCGATTTTTATATCTAAAATAAGCCCACAAAATTTCGGAAAGATTGGTGCAGTAGTGTTTGAGATATCTTGCTCACCGTTTTTAGAAAGGCTTCTTAGATGTCGTATTTTTATTATAAACGTAAATATTTTTCTGCTAAAAAATTACCAAGTGTTCTTTAAATGTTGCTCTTTTAATTGCAAAAAGTTCTGCAAAAATATATGCTTCCGCCTTTTAAAAAAAAATTCACAAACATTCGCCCCCTTTCGGCCGCCTGACTATATATATCTTCTAATAAAATATTTCACCTGCCCCTAAAATTACCCTGTATCCATACACATTTAATATGGAAGCAAGTGGATATCGCGAGCCTGTCATGTAGTCTGTTAATCACAGAAAACTATGCGGCGCAAGGCGGATAATTCGACGTTCGGCATCAATCACGTGGATCGTTAACGAGGTCCGACATCATTGTGCCCGCCGATGAAACATTTATTGTTTCCATCTGGCCTCCGCCCGTGAGTTATTAATTGCCGATTTATTATTAACGATGAATTCATTTCCCAGTAGTTGCGCGCATTAATGCTAATTATCCCTAATTGATCGACGGGGCTGTATTAGTTTTACGTGCTGTCTGGGCCGTGGAAATTCCAGCGTCAAGCTTTGTTTACGATGCAATCGGTAAACGCAATTCTCCGATCAAAACGGTGGCAGGAAGAATTTGTTGGCCGCGCGCAGTTCCACGCGTTTGCGGATACGGGTTTGCGATGTAACGCGGCGGGACGGGGCAGGTGGAAGTGGAATTAGATTTCTGGGCGTCGTTGATTTATTCGATAGCTATTGTCGTGTAAAGATACGACTCAGAATTTCGAACGGAATTGATTTTATTCGCTAATATGTTGAGTGCGAAAGTTCGTTCGCTTTATTGAACCAACGTCTTCATTAAAAGTAAAAATATGTTACAAGCTTTTTTAAATAAAGTATTTTCCTTGGCTATCTATGACCTTTTGCCACTTTTCTGGTAAAAGTACAAATAGGTATAATATAGGAAAGAAAGACACTTTCGTACACCTGATATCTCTTAACAGTGAGCGAACGAACTTTTGCACCGACATAATACATTCTGCTTTACTAATAAAATTTATTGTCGTTAGAAATTGGCGGTACTAGTGGAGACAAAATATTTCTTATTGTGAACTATGGCAAAAATTCAAAAGAAACATTTTTAATATCAGACTTTGTTCTCGAGAAACGATGATCGAAAGTTTCTTCCCTTGTGCAGTAATACTTTGATGCCTGCATTTTGGTCAGAAAATTTTAAATCTTTAACATTTCATGTAGGAGTGAATGTTTGGGAAAAGAATTTAAAAGCCGCGCGCCCGTGCTGGCGATCGGCACGCACGCCAATCCGACGTAAACCGGCGCAAACCGGTGCAAACCGCGGCGAACCGTCGCAGCGCAGCGAGGACAACCGTTGAGAGAGTCGTTCGGAATCGTTGTAAGAGTTCGGAAGTAGTGCGTAATGAGTGGATCTGATCGAGTGTGGCTTACGAGTTAAAGTTCTATATATCAAACCACATAACACAAAAATACAAAAATTTGTATTTATTATTCTAATAAATATCTTTATTAAAATTCCTACATTCATGAATATTGAGATATCACTGTTGCATACTTTTACTGATAAGGCTCTTTAAATTTCATGTACCTATTTGTATCAAATAGTTTGACGTAGGTAAGACAGATGAATTTGAATGCCCACGAAGCGATGTATTTTTCTAGATTTTTTAGAGTAACACTTTCCTAAATTCTTGCAGACCAAGGAATTTTACGAGAAAATATTGAACATAAATTGTACCAACAATATTCGATATAAAATCTAAATATAAAAATCTAAACAAACGTAAAATAGTTTGAGTGGACATTGAAGAATGGTAAAAAACATTGAAATCACTTATACGTGACAGTGGTCGTCAAAATGTTAATAGTGTGCAGATTGATTTTATAGTGAGATCAGTAATTAAACAACCGATACAATATGTATAATAATTTATGGACTTAAAGGGTTCTGCCTACCTGTGAGGTCTGAAAAAAAAACATGTATATTCGGGAATTTTGGGGGGAAAAACTTGAAGGCTTTTTTAATCAAACCTTCATGCATCCGAAAGTGTACATGTTAAACTACTTGTAGTAATTTTTGCGATGGAAAATGTAAATAAATAAAAGAAATATCAGCGATCTCCCTGCAGCGATTTTTGTTTTAGTAGCTTGCGGTGACCACTCTAATTTTGACCTGGTTCATCCGAAATAAAAAATTCGCTGGAATTTAATTAGTATATTAGATTATCTAGTCTTAGAAAATCTTAGAAACATTAATTTGCTACAAAATTTTGGCCACAGAATCGCTTTTATTTTTCATCAGTTTTCATCTGTAAAATAAAAACTACGCAACGGAAATGAAAAAGCCGCGATTGAGGATTAGATAATCAATTATACTAACTAAATTTGGCCGACTTTTTAATTTCTGATGAACCTGGTCAAAGCTACAATGGGCACCGTAATAAAAAAAAAACGCTGCCGGGAGATCGCCTATAATTTCATTATTTATTTAGATATCGCAGTGCAAAAAAAACTACAAGAACTTTAAAATATATACTTTCGAATATACAAGCGTTTATTTAAAAAAGTCTTCAAGTTTTTAAAAAAAATCCCGAAAATACTTGTGTTTTCAGACCTTGCAGGTAGGCATAACCCCTTAAGACACCACTGACGAGTAAGAGTAGAAATTCAATTAATCAATTTACATATTCTTTGCACGAAAAAACTTCTCTCTACATTATTCATTTCCTTTTAACCATGAGTATTTATGTTTTTATATATTTATGTATTTATGTTCCGCATAAGAAACTATAATTTCGAAAAAAATTAAAACAAAGAATGCTACGTGTTCACCTACATTAATTCCAGTCTAACATCCCTCTCTTTCTCGCTGCCAGAATTATTCCATTTAAACTGCAATAAATACGTGCAGGTTCTGTAACAATTTCCACCAACAATTCTTCCCAACAATCCACCGCCGCCCCTCCGTTCTTCTAATCCCTCGCCCCTCAAGCCTTGACAGATCGATAAAGGGCCACGTATAACGGAAACAATTCCCCGAAACGACGTATAAAATCTATTTTATTGGCCTCGTCGAACCGCGCGCTAAAGTGTTTCCTCCGACGCATCGGGAACAAAAATCCGCTTCATTGCTGTCAAATCCCGTTACCCGGTGAAGGAAGCCAGACACGTGGGCACAAAGAAAATGGCTAAAAGCGCGGCGGGGGATGAGCGGGGGGGGGGGGGGCGGCGCGGGGGTGGAAGGAGTTGTCTCTCACGTTCGTATATCGGGGCGATTTCCAAGTGCAAAAGCTGAAATGGAGTTTGCGTGAAAGGGTGGAAGAGGGATAGGACTGCCAGCGATCCATATTTTACGAGAGCAAACAGGAAACGCTTGAGCGGGAGACCTGGGGTGCACAAGGAAAAAAGGGCCCGTCTCTCTTTCTCTTCATCTCGCTGCAATATGCCGCGATTTTTCGTTCTGCTCCTCTAGCCCGGCCTCTCTCTTCCTCGTATCAATATCTTCGCCAGTCTCGCAGGTCCCGATTCTTTCCTGATCCTCGTGCTTACGGCTCTACGACTGCGGTACGCTCGCCCACGAGCTTCTATCCTTTTGACTGGGGGATTGAATACGGGGAGAGAACAACGGCGGCGTCCTCCGCTGCGTTGCATTTCTATGAAAGTGTTGAGGAACCCAGCCAGGTGCCAACGATGCTTCTGCGACGCCCCGTAGTCGCGGATCGCTTCGAGAGACGCGTAATACACGGAAAGTGATTCCTGACCGACTTGGAGGTGAATTTTTCACAGTGATGATGTAGTGGGAACTGGTTACCTCGTGGACTCTGTTTTAATTGCAAGTTTGTTTATATTTTGTAGTGGTTTAATTTTAATAGAAAGGTGTGCTTACAAGGGAAGGTCGCAACTAGGGTTGCTTCCTTTTTAACAGGAAAGCAGCGTAAATTTGCCATTCGTGGAGTGTAAAAAAAAGTAATGTGACTCTAAGAAGATAAACGTGTAAGTTTGTAACGTTAAATATTTAATCTGTGTCCTGATTAAAAATATCATTCTTGAAAATATTGAAGATTTTGTGGTTTATATTTATCAGTCAAATAATTACGGAATCATTACTATAACATTAATGTGTCTATATAATTTTTTTAACATTATTATATTGCCGTGGAGATTGTAGCAAGACTGACTTGTGGCCCTTGGTGATGGACGTAGGTAGCCAAAAGTTCCTTAAAAGGCTAGTCAACGTGGTCATTTGACAACATGGTCGCGAATACCTGTATACTTACCTGGGAGCAGCGTAGTTAATATTCCAACGAGAGGAAATTCCCTATACCGTGGTGCGGAGCATCGACAATCTTTTGTAAATTATGCCACAGAATTCTAGAATCTTTCACAATTGCGTGCATTATCACAAAGCCGATAGACGACGAATCAGCCGGATCATAAGTACCTTGCGCGTTGAATAAGCATGTAAAACAAAGCGGAGAACTACATTTATGCGGGCACAACGGACTGGCAAATAAAAATTTAACGCT
This sequence comes from Andrena fulva, assembly GCA_946251845.1. Lineage (NCBI taxonomy): Eukaryota > Metazoa > Arthropoda > Insecta > Hymenoptera > Andrenidae > Andrena > Andrena fulva. Next base: position 47,933,451 of record OX276329.1, on the reverse strand, counting down.
AGAATTGTATATTAACTGAGAGGGATACCTTTTTAAAACATTAATAATCCTCTCGCTACTCCCGGCTCACCGCCTAGCAACACTTTTCCGGCAACGCCGTGCCTTGCGGCGCTTGTCTGGCAACGCCGTGTCTGCCGCGACGCGAGCCTACTACATTAAAACAAACAGTAACACTCGCGGATATGTAAAGACTAAACTGAGCGGGAATTATACTCGTGTCAGTGTGTACATAAACGATATTTGCCAAAAAGGCAAAAAGTGGCAAAATTTTGCAACGTCGCCTTATTATGCACACCTTGAGTTTCAATTTATAAAAAAAAAAACGGTGCGGCATCTCGCGGCATTATCAACATTTTGCTTAACAATAGACACAAAATGTATATGTTGTCAGTACTCATTTATAACAGCTTTGGGAGAGTCCGCATTTAAAACAAAAATAATGCATGTGGTCCTACATCATAATATATACTAATTACTTTGATAGGTGGACTGGATAATCTGAAAATAAATCTTAAAGTAGCGCCTTAAATTTCGATCGTCAACTTTCAACTGATATATCTTCCAAAAGGCTGCAGTTAAAATTTTTCAATTAATGGACAATTATGCGCAGACAGGTTATAAACGAATTGCACTAATTATCTTTGGCAAAATAAAATCCTTGTATTTTGAACTTTTGGCCAGGTTTTCGGGCAAACTCGCCACTGTGCCACGTCGGGAAACACTGCGGTTTGGTGAAATGCGAGGAAATATCGTCTGAAGGAATCGCTGTCTATTACTAACAACAGATATTTTCACTTCCTCTACCTCTGCTAGCAAGCTGACACGTCATACACCCAGAAGTTTCTGAAGGGCAGGATGAAAATTGATTTCTAACCCTATTTGGGGACTGATGCTTCTGGCTGGAAGCTTTGGGGCCTGGAGGAAACTATAACGCATTGTTGTCAAAGTTTCATCCACCAAATATACCTAGATTTAATCGTTACCCTTCTTCTCTGGGGAGGGAAGCGCGGCTGAGCTCTACCCACACGGAGTCTAATTCTGTCATCTCTAATTCTAAGTCTCTCTGTAAGCCTCGTAGAGTTACTCTCGAGTCTTCATCTAGGTAACCCCGAAATTTCCATCGAGTAATTTTTTTAGTCGAAGCCTTAATCCACGATTAAGTTACGTAAATCCTTTAGTTGTAATAAATACCTAAGTTAGTGTTAGGAGAAACAGCATTAAATTATTATTATTAATCTCTCTCTCTCTCTATATATATATATATATATGTATATATAATAAATAACTGTTTCATCTAACGCATCAGGGCGCAGACCATCGCGCGACACATGAACCTAACTAGGCCGCATTCAATTCGATTCCCCACTGTTCAAGAATTCTCTGTCCAGTGAAAGGACTAAAAATCCCGAAGAGTTAGGCATCCGGATCGCAATGCGCTGTACCCAAAATCCTATTTTGACCCATCTAGCCATCGGCGTAAAAGCCAATTACTGTTGGTAAGTTGTTAATTTCGGCGGAGAGCCGCGCCGCGACGGTCGCGAATGATCGATCGAGCCGGCCAATCGTGAAGAGGAGGATGCCGGAAAAATTAACAGTCAGAATGCGAAACCACTTGCGCAGGACACTAATCCAGATCCCGCAGGCAAATTGGCGGCCATCGATATATTCTGCCACGCAATCGGCCAGCTCGAGGGAAAGGCACCGCGTCCTCAGCCATCTAAACGTAATCTAAACCCGCCATTCGAGTGTAGCCGTTAAATCCGCGGTAATCAAACGCGCCCCTAACTGTGCCGGTCAGAGCTGGCCCGGCTGGCCGGTGACTTGAGTCCTGGCCACCAACACTATCATCGACGATTCCGGGGATAACCCAACTAATCGAGGGGGGAAAGGCGAAAGAGCCGAATTTGACTGGGGAAATCAAATCGATGGACTCCAACCCCGGCTCCCCTATCACCACTTTCGACTTTTACTCGACGGAGAGATCGATATTGAGCGAACCGTCCGCATCGACGGCAACTGGAGGATAGAGATGGGCTGAGTATCCTCATTGATCAATTTTGATATTGAAAATTCCTTTGTCGGGCAGCTAACTACTTCTATTGAAAATTTTAAACGTTTAGTTTTCATGTGTAAATACCTTCCTTTCTATTGATTTTTGTATGAAGGGTTTAGAGTTTGAATATTTTAGTGATTACCAGGAAAGAAGAAGGTGCAATTTGTTCTTTATATAGAAATTTTATAATTTAAATTAAAATTATTTATTGAGCTGAGCTGACCTTCATAATTATTTTATCAGAGTGTGTACTCAGAGATAAAATAAAATGGTGTACGTCAGTTGTCAGCCATATTGAGTTCAAACAATATTGCTGTTTTTCGGAGAACGTAAGCAAATATGTGCAGCGCCGGCTTCACAGTATTCACAACTTGTGGTGATTGCAAACTGGTGAACATTCTGCTTTTTCGTCTTTTCTGTTTTCGAGCAGTTGTGAGGGTAGAGAAACTACTTGGGATTGTACGTTCGGTGACACCACAGGACTGAGATAAGATTGGAGTTACAAAATGTTGCTGAGTTTACACATCGCTGGATGCTAAGGCAGTACAGTGTTTGAACAATGCAGGGACTGAGAAGGTAGAATGTTTGGACAATGCAGGATTCTGATGATACAGGAATAGTTTTGGGAAACATCTGTGTCAGAGGAAACGCTTACTCTAGCAGGGGTGGGTGTATTGTATAAATGATTTCTACGTGGGTCTGTCTAAAAATGCTTAGATGTCAGTCAAGGTCGTTGTCACTCATACGGTTTTTTAATAATTTAAACAATTATACAAAAAACTATGTACCTATTATACAACGGTTTAAAATCTTGTTTGAATGAATGGAAAATTAGACACTTCTATTTTAAATTTCTAACCCTGAAATTAAAAAGTTGCACGTTTCTGAAACAGTTTATATCAATGCATTTTACTAATAAAAATTAAAAATGTTTATCCGCTTTAGACTAGAGTTTACACTAGTTTATAGTTTATCACTATTCCCAAAAAACCGGTTAAACCGGTTTTCGAATTTTCACAAAAAAATATAATTAAAATAGTAAATAAATATTTGTACTTATTTTAAAAAATGTCAGTTTCCTTAATATTATGGAATTACAAAAATATAACAAAGTAAAATACACTCTATCTATACAAAACCAAATGAAACAAAAAAACTAAAATAACTACAATCCGTACAAAATATAAATCTTTTATAAGGTGGTACCAAATTATAAATCTTTATTCCGTTTAGTATTTTTATTCTGAAAATATGAACTCATGAAGATTAGGTTTACTGTTACCTACTACAATATGCTTGTGTCCGAGGCGATTTCAAGTCAAAATGTTAACGCTTCTAATTAAATAATTAATTCATTTCTGCGTATTAATTCTAGTATATAAACCCAGTTTTTTAAATTTAAAAACCGGTTTTCGAATTTTACAAACTTATAAATCCGACACACCCTACTTTAGACCTAAAAACATATATGTAGGTACCTTGTTAATAATTATTTAATACCTACCCCCATTAACAAAGTCAGCAAATCTGTATAGTTCCTGCAAACTATCCTGTATTTTTTCTGTAAGCAAATATTAGAGACAACATAATTTTCTGATTAGATCTTTTTAAAGCAAAATCATTTTGCCATTATAACTGCACAATTATCTCTAAATAGACCTTAAATTATTCTCCATATGCTATCTCAGCTCTTATTAACCTCAAAGTATCTTATTGTTAGTTATTTTAACCCACTAATAATATCTGACACTTTGCATTCATACGAGCGTTCATAGCAAACTGGATTCTGAGAATGACTAATAGAAACTTTGTAGCTTATTGACAATCGTGGCTTACCGATCAGCTCGTATATCACAAACTGTCTTTCGAAATTGAGAAGCCCCTTTGTTAGCCCAGGTCCTAGGACGTCCGGCTCCGCTGGAGAACGCCTTACGTCTGCGTGGCAATGTTGCCAATGATAACTGCGAATAATCTCTACTTCGTAAGCGACAGAGATATCTCGCTCCTCCTCGATCTATCTCCCGCCCCTGTTTGATCTCTAGAGGGATCAGCCGAGTGACACTGAAGAACTGTTTCACTCTCCAGTGCGCTTCGACTAACGTGGCTAGACGATTGTCGGGAAAATTACCTGCCAGCTTCTCTCTGCTTCTCTTTTTTTTCTTTATCCAAGATTCCTTCCTCTTCCGTCCTACAGTGGGAGGCTGTAAAGCTTCGTGAAATCATTGATTGATGAGGGCACGGCTAGCGAAAACGCGTCGCTTTAATGAGCCATGGCTTAAATCGTTGGTTCTGACGAACTCCTGAAACGCCATCGTTTTTAATGGCGCTGCTCTTTTACGGGTGCAGGGAAAGGGCGTTTTAGTGAGCTGAAATAATACGGCACTGTTTAAGAATTAAATGATCGTTAGTGTTGCACTGGGAGACCTAAAATCTTTAGGTTACGTTAGGTTAGGTTAGGTTAGCCGTGAAATAGATTGTCGACGCTGGTTGGCTGTGGTTGACATTGTCGACGCTGGTTGGCCGTGGTTGGCTTCGCGTTGGGGCCACTTGGCCGCCTTGGCGCTAGCGTCAGTTCACGCACACATTACCACCACTCCTGCAGGTGTTTGGCCACAAAGAATCCCTGGCAACCCTGGATATAGAGGAGGCTTGCTCTGGCGATTGTTACTAGTTACTTGGACTGATTTCGTAACAGGAATTTGCAAAAATAGTGTCACTTTTTGTTTTGTACAAAGACAAACTCGGGTATGTGTATTTGTTAATACTTAGGATTTCGTTTGGAATAGAATATTCTTTATTTATGTGTTGAAACATATTTTAAATGTGTGAAGGAACTGTTGAATTCGAGCATGTAACTTATTAACACTTTTGCGAGCTTTTCAATACATGGGTAGTAATTTTTGTAGAATGCCAGTATTATTATAACTGTATGTTATTTTGAGTGGAAAAAATGTATGTAATTTCTTCATCGCACATATCAGATGTATGTAAAACCTGAACTCATTTGGTTGTATAGATTTTTCTACAAAAAATGCTGGAAGAAAACTCATTTCATTTCCGATCCAAATGACCCTCCCTCTTTGAGTATACATATACCTACATGTTCATAAGAATTTGATGGTATTTTGTATTCAAATAAATTTTTGTATCTTTTGGAATATTTTGTATTATGTAATTACACTTCCATATATTTAAAATGTATTTCTCACGTTAAATATAAGTATCATATATTCACCTTCTTGAAACGATTACGAAATAAAAAGAATATAAAATTTCATTCAAAAAATGTAAAACAATACCAAATCTTGGAAATAAAATAAGTAATCTCGAAATTGCAAAGGCGGCAATATATATTTCGTAGAAATATAATGAACACTTATTCACAATTTTTTCTGACAAATCGTTAGGAATTAACAAATTGCGATGATCGTTAGAATGCACACACTGTGTAGTACAATAATTCCATGGATAATTTATTAATTATAAACAAATTTTATACAGCCGAAACATTTTCCAAATAATATTACTGCACCACTTGTACATTTTTCTCCCTCTTGAACACCGAATTTCATCCCGGCATTCGATGTTCAATAAACAATTGTATATTTGAAAAATTAATGATTAATCGTATCTGAAAAAAGAATAATAATAACAATAAATAGAAACAGGCGAATTTAACAAATATATTGAAGGTGAATTTCAGCAGACACAGATTTTGCTACAGTTAAACATATATCTTCTATCTATCTTCTTCTATATATTTTTTTATATTATATAATCGTTGTGTCACTGATTCATCACCGTCCAGCCCAAACCGCTGACCCTAGAAACATGAAATTCGGAGGGTAATTTCCTTTTATGACTTAGGTGCTCGATAAGAAGGGATTTTTTTAAATTCCACCCCCAAAGGGGTGAAACGGGGCAAAATATATTTTCACGGATTCCTTAATATCTCTTAGGCCCAATTAGATACCAACTTGCTTTTCACTTCGAAAGGTTACCCACATAAAAACCAATATCAGGATCTTACCCTAATCAACCCCTAAGGGGGTGAAAAGGGATAACCTGTGTTTTCATGGAGTCCTTAATATTTCTTAGGCCCGAAACAAATCGCGGGGGTATTTTGCTAGTATAAAATATAACAAAGAAGACAGGGCAGAAATAATTATGCTAAAGTAAACTACGAAACTATCTACTATTTTATTAGCAATTAAAAAGTTGCTACACTGTGACGCTCGATTTTCTAGAAAATCGGGGATCCACTTTCAATCGTCTCATTCTAAGAGACTTTACAGCGCATTCAACAATCGTGAGACGGAAAGCAGGAAGCGATATGATCATTAACCATGAGTAGTTATCAGATGTATCTGATCAGCGTGCGTAATCTTGAACGATTGCGGTAGACTCAACTGCTCCTGGGGAACTTGGGCGCAGTTAACCGTTTCGATGACTCGGCCCCACTGCAAATTCGGAATCTACCGTTGGATTCTCTTCGATTGGCCCATTCATTGTAACGTCCAATGGAAATCGCTCCAGAATCGCAGCTTGCCAATCTTCGTCGTCCCGCAGCCGGAACGAAGCAGAGAAATTGGATGCGTTCGAATTGATGAATGGCTCCTCCGCTTTTGGAAAATGAGTTACCTCGCGTCCACATGTAATTCTGCCATTGATGTTCCCTTTGACGGTTCTGCTCAGAAAATTAGAACGAAAGTGATGATCATACTCGCTCTTCTCCCATTTTTATTCTTCCTGTGGTAATTAAATTCCGTGCAATGTTTACTGTAATAATCGTGTTAGAAAGAAATTGTGTCTCGTAATATTGGAAACAAAACAGAAGTCACTTTTAGATTTCTAACGCTTCTTTGTATACATATAGGGTATTAGAGAAATAAGGGTTCGGAGTTTGTAGAAGGGGTAGTTTACCCTGAGTTGAGTAAAAAATGCCTAACGAATGTAGATTGAATAATTAACATTATTAGAGTTACAAGTGATTTTTGATGAATGTTATACGAGTGATTTTCCCGCTTTTGTTTAACGTCTGTAGAGTCAAAATACAAAATTATCTTACTATATTTTTAGTACGGTATTTATAAAGGTAATTAAAAGTCTTTTGTTTCCATTTTTAAATACACTAGAATATTTTCGGTCTGACTACGATAGACAGTTTCTACTTAAAGATACAGCTTCTCTTACTGTGGCTTACATTTAGTCCTACAAAATTGTGACTCAAAATTTATTCATGGAAATACAAATGAAATATAATTGTCAACTTGTCAATGTTGTAAGATAAGAATACAATAAAATAATTTTTATTTTCACTCCACATTGTTTAAAGTCGCATTTTTTAATATATTGCGATTGTGAAAAAATCAAAAACTCGCTCTTTCTTTATATCGCGTACGTGGCAAATCCCAAGATTGATCGTACTACCCTTACTGCAACCTTGATGATCCTCGGTGAAAGGGTTGCGCGAACTTGGATCCCCTTATGCGGAAAATAAATGCAGCTTCCCTTCCACGTGTAATAGGTATAAGGTGCAAACAGTGAGGGATGAAATTCAGATGAAAAATTCCTCTCCCCATTGAGAAATTTCAGAAAAGGCTTACGTCCTGGGGGTGGGTGGTATACCAGAAGCAGCAGGGCAAAATAAATCTCCCCCGATCTCTTTCGCCACCTGCTACTCACACGCTCTATTTCTACGTTTACAGCCAGTTGTGGTGCAATGGGATTCCAAGCCGCGAATCTTATTTCCCTCGATTCACTGTCATTTACAGGCAAACTGTAAACCGCTTTGTTCCTCAGTAGGCTACCGGCACACTTTTCCGCTGTAAAATAGGACGTAATGTTGCTAAAGTGGTTATTTGGAATTTTAGAATAAAGCAGTGTAAAAACAAAAATTTATAAAAAATTTATTTATCAATTACTAATTGCAAACTTTATCAGGTAAAATAACTATGTAACTATAAGTTGGAAATTATGTATTATCCAAACTATCCTAGTAGCACAAAATATTGAATACACATACATGCAATATTAAAGAGAGATTCAATCTCTTTTTGATATTTAAATGTACATACAATATTTATTTCAGATTAAAGAGAAAATATTTTTTCGAATATTAACGTTACATTTTTTAAATATTAATTTTACATTTCGTGAATATTTATATTACAATTCTGATGTTCTTTTTTTTTTTAATTAGCATTTCAAGCTAATCTTGAATATTTATTTCGCAGTTCCTGAATATTTACTTTACATTTTCTAAATATTTATTTTATATCCCAGGAATATTTAGTTCATATTTTCTAAACATTTATTTCACATTTTCTATATGTGTATATGATATTTGGATACAATATTTTTTTCATATTAGAAAGAGTGGCTAAAAAATATTTTTGTAATATTTGAAAAAAATATTTAATCAATTTTTTGTACTACTAGGGTACATGTAAGCACACTGGATTTTCATAAATAATTATAAAATTTATTCTCCAACTGCTATATATTTCAGTTCATATTTTTCACTGTGGTTTTTCATTTTAGCTGTTGCTATAGTTACGTTTTCTTAACGGGTTATGCCCATCTGTGAGGTCTGGAAAAACATGTATATTCGGGAATTTTTTGGGGAAAAACTTGAAGGCTGTTTTAATCAAACTTTTATGCATTCGAAAGTGTACATATTAAACTACTTGTAGTAAGTTTTCCGATGGAAAATATAAATACATAAAAGAAAGATCAGCGATCTCCCCGCAGCGATCTTTTTTTCAGTAGTTTGCGATGACCACTCTAATTTTGACCTGGTTCATCCGAAATAAAAAATTCGCGGGAATTTAGTTAGTATATTAGATTATCTAGTCCTTAATCGTTGACTATCTCGAAAACTTAATTTGCTACAAAATGGCGGCTTCTCATAGCAAAAACATCGATTTTACCCACAGAATCGCTCTCCTTTTTCATTTTTCATCTGTGAAATAAAAACTACGCGACGGAAATGAAAAAGCCACGATTTAGGAATAGATAATCTAATATACTAACTAAATTAGGTCGAATTTTTCATTTCTGATGAACCAGGTCAAAGCGACTATATTTTTTTATAAAAATAATTTCGACTATAATTTCATTATTTAAAAAATTATAAAAAACTACAATAACTTTAAAATATATACTTTCAGGTATACAACCGTTTATTTAAAAAGTCTATAATTTCATTATTTAAAAAATTATAAAATACTACAATAACTTTAAAATATATACTTTCAAGTATACAACCGTTAATTTAAAAAAGTCTTCAAGTTAATCAAAAAAATCCCGAAAATACTTGCGTTTTCAGACCTTACACGTGGGCATCGTAACCTCTAAAGAGACGCTCTTTAGACGTTAAACGAGATAAAACTGTACTCCAGGCATAATTCCTATTTTTACACAATCTACTATTTGCCTGTCTATTTGAGATACAGAAAGGTTTGCGCGAAGAGGTGACTATTAACCGAACATTATAGAGGGGATAGCCCCTGAGTGGCCTTAAGTGGACAGTTGAGTTTGAGTCGGCTATAGTGTCCTGGATTTCGTGTACGAAACAAGACTCGAACCGTTGGTCGCACTGGACGTTCTGTTTCCTTTGTCTATATACTATGCCCCGGATCCCGAGTACAGGGTAGGTAAACTGAACTAATTCTGGGTTGCCGCCTGCGCCTCTATCTTCTGCGTTCCTTGTACACTTACTGACAAAAGTTAAGAAACAAAATAATCGTTTGGGATTTACTGTATATTCTTCATCTTCTGAGACACATACGTTGTAACTAAAATTAGCATATAGAGATAACATTTCATACATCAACATACAATAAATGTTTTTTCGAATGTACTTGTCTAAAGACTACAATTAATATTGGTCGATGAAACGGAACAAAAGCTTTGTGACAAAAGTTAAGATGTTTACGTAAATGCAAACACATTGCTTAATTTAAAGGGGAATATACAATACTAATAGCAAAATACCCCGCGCTTTGCTTCGGGCTTAAGAGATTAAGGACTGCATGAAAATACAGGTTGTCCCTTTTCACCCCCTTAGGGGTTGATTAGTGCAAAATCCTGAAATTGATTTCTAGGGATTTATGTGGGAAACTTTTGTATGTAAAAACCAAGTTGATATCTAATCGGGCCTAAGATATATTGAGAAGTCCGTGAAAACACAGTTTACCCCTTTTCTCCCCCTTAGGGGTTGATTAGGGCGAAATCCTGAAATTGGTTTTTAGGCATTTATGTGGACGATCTTTGTGAGTAAGAACCAAGTTGATATCTAATCGGGCCTAAGATATATTGAGAAGTCCGTGAAAACACAGTTTACCCTTTTTCACCCCCTTACGGGTTGATTAGTACAAAATCCTGAAATTGATTTTTAGGTATTTATGTGGGCGATCTTTGTGAGTAAGAACCACGTTGATATCTAATCGGGCCTAAGAGATATTAAGGAATCGGATAAAATACATTTTACCCCTTTTCACCCCCTTGGGGATGGAATTTTCAAAAATCCTTCCTTAGTGTTAAGTTAAAGTTAAGTTAAACGGTTAGAGCTGGGCGTTGATGAGTCACTCAGTCAGTCAGGACTTCTTCTTTTATATATATATTTTATATATAAAGCTTGTATTCTTTCAGAGAGTGGGTACTGTTTCTAGAGATATCAATATCGCATTTGCTTTCTATAACAGAATCATGTATTTTTATTATAACCATTTTATTTTCGACACGAGTGTGTTTTTCGCGGGCTATCATAGATTTGACATAAAGTTGATATTGATATCTCCGAAAGTGATAATTTCACAGAAAATTCAAGTCTGACATTATATTTTCCCCTGCAAAGAAAAGGATCTTTACGTAATCGATCTTTTCTGCGTTTCCAATAGTTTCTGAAATAATTGCATACACGTACTGAAACTGGACATACCTACTATATAGAAATGTTAAAAATTAAATTTTTAATGAAAACTTCAAATTTCCCTTTTTTTTGCCCCCGCAATAGTTTAAATAATAATTGCGTATGTACACTAAAATTAGACAAACTACATACACAAACATTATATTTAAATATCAAATATTTTATTATTATTATTTATTGCACGGGACAAGCCCAATAAGTGCATAATAAACAAAAGTACACAATAGTGAACTAATTTTATGACTTCAACCGAATCCAAAAAATGTAACTTTCGGGATTTTTGTTTTAAATCTAATGTGTTTTTCTTACAACTAATTCCTTACTTTAAATGTACATCTATTCAGCAACTCTCAGTAATTTTGTTATAGAGAAATACAATTAATAATATAAAGGAATAACAGTCACGTTCATTTTGCTCTGACAACTAGGCACGACCCCTTAAATCTAACCCAGACCATTGTAAGTACTTTTTAACCGACTTCAAAAAGGAGGAGGTTATGTATTCGACCCGTATGTATGTTTTTTATGTTTGTCCCCTCATAACTCCTCAGCATATGGACCGATTTTGATGATCTTTTTTTTATTCGAAAGAGGATGGTGTCCCGTTGGTCCCATTCTACGCGGAATCAATATTGGCCAAATATTTTACCAGTTATAGTTAATAATAATAATTTACATGTTTGTCCCCTCATAACTCCTCAGCATATGGACCGATTTTGATGATCTTTTTTTTATTCTAAAGAGGATGGTGCCCCGTTGGTCCCATTCTACGCGGAATCAATATTGGCCAAATATTTTACCAGTTATAGTTAATAATAATAATTTACATGTTTGTCCCCTCATAACTCCTCAGCATATGGACCGATTTTGATGATCTTTTTTTTATTCTAAAGAGGATGGTGCCCCGTTGGTCCCATTCTACGCGGAATCAATATTGGCCCAATATTTTACCCGTTATGGTTAATAATAAAGACTATTGTCACCTAATTATTATTATTTTATGTACGTACGCGCATATCTCCTCAGCATGTTGTGTCAATATATATAAAACTAAAAAGTTAAAAATAAACAAAATTTAAAAAAAAATTAAAACCGACTTCAAAAAAAAAATAAATAAATAAAATTGCACTAAAAAGTAAAAAATAATTCTTTCCCTTATTTAATCTACGACTCATATTTTTCAAGTCGGTGCCTCATCATTTGCACTGTGTAAATCTGGCGCCGGCTTAAAAAATATGAGTCAAGATTAAATAAGGGAAAGAATTATTTTTTACTTTTTAGTGCAATTTTTTTTTTTTTTTGAAGTCGGTTTTAATTTTTTTTTTTTATGAACATCGAAGGTCGAATGGTTTCAGCACTATTTCAACGAAACTGCATTCCAGCAGGAACAAATTAGAGCCTACTGGAGAATTATCCTGCAAAATGGGTAAGTCGAGATTGTAGCCTGCACGAGGTGCAACTCTAGCATGCAATCTCTATGCAATCATAACGTGACTTGTCGTTACAGCGTAACTCTACCAAATCAGGAATACAAAACTGGGCGATAATCATAAACACGTAAACTATCCAGTGAATTCTTAGACCTCTGCAATCCGACTGCTGATATTCGTGCAGCATCGTATATTCCATCTGTTATCGAACTATTTAGTTCTCTGCGCGATACCCACAGTTGCCAGAGCTATTATCCCCGTGAAATCTTCGTTTTGTCGCGATATCTTGTAACGAAACACGTGTAGCTGTAATTGGCTTGAAAGGAAATAAAACATACAGGAACGTCAGCCATAGATGTCGAGACGAGCTCGCTGAGGCATTACGTACACTATAAAACGAAGTTATGCAGTGCGTGGAAGCTGTGGACTTGGAAAAGTTTGGACTGGGTTTGATTGGAAATTTAATGTTGGATGTAAAATTTTCTTGTTAAATGGAGGATACCAGTTACGTGTGCAAACTTTTATACATAGCAGTGTCCTACGTAATTTTTCTCTTTGGGGGAATATTGTTTCGTTGGCGAAGGAATGTTTTATTACAATTTTTATTACAGTAGAAGAATTGTAATATGTGTTCGAAAGTATAGTGGGGTTTTTTAAATTACAATGTTAAGAATTTCTGTGTTTGATTCGTGTCATAATAATATAAATTTCAGTCGATTAGAAGGTGGACTGAAATTAATTGAACTTGTCTGTAATTTCGGTTATTGAGCTAAAAATTGTGACGAAACTTCAACCCTAGTCGCCTAAGGGGACCTTGCGGTCTAGAGCCCAAAAAGATAGGTGATCTTTAGGAATTAATTAAAGGGAAACTACTGTGTATAATATAATGGGACTTTTTGCATTGTATTAAGGATGTCTTAAGTTATGGAAATATATTTTTTGTTTTGTAATTAAGCATTGCAGGCGGCACTGGGGAGTCGTTGAAGTCAAGGCGTAAAAAAATTGATCCAAATCGGTGGGACCTGTATATCCAAAAGTTATTATCCGATGCGACTGAAACTTTTTTTATTTTGAAGAATATACTTCTGGATAGGAGGGGAACCTGAAAAATTACAAAAAATTGAAAATTTATCATTTTTAAAGGTGTTGAAAGGATTAAAAATATAGGGGAAAAGTGATTCCAAACTTCAAGTGTAGTTATTTTCTAAAAAAATGTAATTTTTGTAATTTTTTCTGGTTTCCCCCAGAATTGATTTGGATGCAAAAAATATATTTCTATAATTTAAGACATCCTTAATACAATGCAACAAGTCCCATTGTATTATATATAGTAATTTTCCTTTAATTAATTCCCAAAAATCACCTATCTTTTTGGGCTCTAGACCAGAAGGTCCCTTTAAATACCAATAGTAGATTATTCTAAAGACTGCATAATAAAATTTTCTGCTTTAGAACAGAAGCTACTCATAGCTTACACTTCTACAATTTTAAAAATTATTTTTGACAGCACCTGACACATCGCGGAAATATGTTCCTAATGCTTTGCAATTAATATTACACGACGTCCAATTTCACTCACCACTTAATCACTATAAACTCTGCTCAACGAGACTACAACAAAACGCATTAATTAATATACAATCATGTAAGCACTACTATGTTGTCTTTTCAGATCATTTAACGAAATAATGCTATAATACACACTGCTTCCAATAAATGTCTAAAAAATCTCAGTATCCTGTTCAAAGAGAATTTTCATTAAACTGCATCAAGGGGGAACACCACTGTGACGGCCGGAAAAAAAGCCATTTTTAAGAATTTTTTTCAGGAATAATTTACAGTTTTATACAAAAATTTTATTACCTACCTTTAGTACGCTATCTTACAAGACTATACAAAAAAAATAAATAGAAGAACATCCATAAATTTTAATATATTAATTAATCTTCTAGACACCCCCATGCGAGCTAGTCGAATGTGTAACTATGGAACAGCAGATCCGAAATAAAATTTCATTTTTTTTTAATAAAATATATGAGTGTAGTTTCCGTTGTGCGTACCGATTTCTTAAACAAATTATTTTTGTAAAAATGGTGCGCTTTAGAAGAAAATTTTCGAAAATCCGCGAATAAGATGGACAGTTTTTCGTGCGTATTTAAAAAAAATTGTTTTCGATCAAAGAATCCGTACGTACAACGGAAACTACACTCATATAGTTTATAAAAAAAAGATGAAATTTAATTTCGGACCAGCTGTTCCATAATTACACATTCGACCAGCTCGCGTGGGGAGGTCTAGAAGATTAATTAATGTATTAAAATTTATGGATGTTTTTCTATCTATATTTTTTTATAGTCTCTTAAGACAGCGTACTAAAGATAGATAATAAAAATTTTCTATGAAAACTGAAAATTATTCCTGAAAAAAAATTCTTAAAAATGGCTTACTTTTCCGGCCGTCACAGTGGTGTTCCCTTAACGCAGATTAGTTATAAAACCACATGGAAATATTTATCTTCATCTCACAACTTCAAACTTTCATCTCATCTCACAACTTTGACGTTACTTTCTTGATGAATTTTATCCACCTCATTCATGAACACCTTCCACCTCCCATTCATACATTCCAATTCCTTGCTTTCCTCCGCGAAATCACCCCATTCACCGCGCACCTCCACATCCAACAGACTGCACGACTTAAAAAAAAAGTGTATGACAAAATTTTTCGTAGTCCCGCCTCTCCGATGTCTCCCCATTAGAAGCGAGATTGCTTCTGAAAGCTTTGAAAAATCTGCCTCGAAGGAGAAACGTACACAAGCAGGCGATAAACATTCCCCTCACTTTCCATTTGCTCGCTGAAGTTCCGTCCGTTACGTCCCGCGCGAACGTCTCCCCGCGAATCGGATATTTCCCCGGGAACGTTAGCGCAGATAAGCAGAATTCGAGGCGAGCGTTAAATGTCCCCCGGAATCGAACACGGCGAGAGCAATAGAAAACGACGGTGCCAAAACAGGAGTCTATACACCGATGCCGATCGAGCCACCGGCGCGTTTCCATACGTTTATGTATGTAGACGTCGTAGGTATCTTCGCCAACAGTCTAGTGTTATCGTAGCCGCACAGCTTGCTCCATTCCACGGCTACGAGTGCCTAGTATCTCGCATGCAAATTTATCGGCGGGCCCGTATAAATTTAGCATAAATTTCTTGTTTTCGGTGAAAGACAAAAAGCAAAGTGGAAAAGAAGCAGGAGAGGCGGCCGCGGAAGGGTAGCCGAAAGGGGGGGGGGGGGGGTGGAAAAGTTATTGCGCAGAATTGTCAGTTAACTGTGCAGATTCTTACTCGAGGCTTTTTGGGGGTTTTCTTTTAGTCCCGCAGAAAACCGTCGCTTCATTTCTCGTATTATCGAAACGCGGCGCGAAATATTTTCTGACTGAAATCGTATATTTATTTCTTATTATTTCAGTTCATTCTGGTAGGGCGTATATTTGTGATGTTGTTGTTAGTGAATAATTCATGAAACTTGTTTGTTTAACTGAATTTGTAAATAAATTTTTGGAGAATGTTTGCAATTATGTAAAATTTAGTAGTTATAACATCTTTATTTGTGTTACTTAGGAACTAGTTTGCAAACATATTTTAATTGATTTTAACGAATATTTAAAGTCGCGTAATCCCAGCAAAAATTAGTTGAATTAAAGCAAACGACAAAATTATAAATAAGAATCCTAGTTCTGAATTCTAGGCTTTGTAAAAAAAAAACGCGTTGCGTACCTCTTCTCGCCCCTGTAACTACCCCAGTAGCAGCTAGTAGCAGCCAATTTTTCTTGAATGTTCAAGCTAAGGTTTCACCCTTTCGAATGCGACCAGTAAGGAAACTTAATTCCACGGGCTTCCCGTTCGAAATAAACAATGAAAATGGAGAATATTCAGTAAGGTATAATTTCAAAAATATCTGAGATATCAAAATGAAATTTCAAGTTTTTGAAAAAATATTACACACATATTTTTTTGGCGGGAGAAATGCATGTAGGTATATGGGTGCAAGAATGTTGCATGGTTTCTTATGAGGAAATAAAACTTTGAGGCATAAGTAAAATAAACAAAATCACAGATGCCTTCGCTGTACTGAAAAAAGTATCATTTTTTAAATATTTCTTATTTAATACAATATTTGTTTTTCTCAATTTTTTAAAATTAAGGGGAAATAAAAGAATGTCAATTTCTGTTGGACGACGAATCGCGTCACTTAGCAAACTAACCCTTCTAGCTTCTAAAAAAAACGCAAGTCCTTTGGAATAATTCTAAAAAAGTTATGCGATTTTAAGAAGTATCCGAATATTTTCGTTACTCACTGTATCTCTATCCCTACCGATTTCCGAGTTGTTCGACTCAATAATTTTTCAACCCCCAACTTTGAAGCTTAATTTTTCAGCCCTTAAATATGAATTTCCAACGGCAAATAAGAATATGTGTGTAATATTTTTAGACACTCTACCTGCATGACAAGTTTCATCAAAATCGACATATAAAAAATTATGTGATGTTCTCTGTAAGTTACTTACTCAGATTGATAAAACCGTACAGAATTTTCTTTTAATTTTGCATTACGAAAATACAGAAGGGGATCCTTTGATATAAGTTTTTAATAGAAGGGATATCTTAAAGAGGATTAGAATTGTATTTAAGTTAAAAAACATATGTATATCGTTAATATTTGTAAAACATTGTAATACCTCGAAGGGTGTTTTGAAAAAAAAATAATGCAATTAGGGGATACTTGTACAGGGTTTTATGAGTAGAAACAAGTAATTTGATTTCTGTAGATTAACATATTCAGCAACGAATATAGAAGCATCATAAAATCCAAGGATAAATAATAAAAGACACATTTTGTATAATCGAATTTACTGCACCCTTGTGTGCCTAATTAGCACGACTGCGCTATGAAAAGGAAGAAAAACGGAGCTTCAAATGGCACGCATATCCTCGAGCTTCGTGGTTTGTTTGTCTTTGTCAACCGCCTCGTCATTCATTCGTAAGAGAAAAGGGGGAAAAGCTCAGAATTGAGAGTCCCATCTACAATTTTGTTTATTGTCCGGTGTTCACGGGGGTGGTCTGTAACGGGTCAACGATGCGCCCGAACACGCTGTCCAGAGAACGAAAATGCACATCTTCGTCTCCATTTTTCGCGGACCTTTGTTCGCGGATAATTCTCAGGGTGGTCACTTCAAAACAACGCGCACGGGGCCAGCTTAATAGCCACGTTAATGCGTGTGCCTGCGTTTCCATAAATTCCCACCGTTCTGGCAAGCAGCGGGGCAAAAATGTGAATCGGGGATTAACGATATTTCGGTGGTTAAAACGGGATATACGTATAAATGTTGGAAATTAAATTTCATATAAAGCAGAAAGAGTTTTGCGGTGATAATTTGAAGTGCAGGCTCAGCGGCGCGTTAATTAAATCATATCAGACTCGAATTTATTGGAAATTGCTTTCCAGCATTAAATCTATTCGGAATTTCGTAGTCATTATCGAGTTGTCGAAACTTTCACAAATATAATATTTCTAATTTTTTTTTAAATTGCTAATTTGAATTGGAGAGATTGATACTAATTAAAAATATCGAATATCCTTGTCGACAGAAATTTTCATATTTCCATTATTATATCATTTTTACTGATCTTTCACGTTACATTCGTTTTGTTTTTTCGGTACATGTTAAAATGAAAATTTTGATATCCCCTTGATAAGGCTATTTGAGGTATAACATAAAAGTTTCGAGATAAAACTGCCAGAAAATTCATAATTTTACGAATTTCAAATTTGTATAATGTTTCAAATGTTTACTGACGCAGTAACGTTTCGTTTTTTTAAATAAATAATCCCCAATTCTTAAAATATCGTAGATAGTGTGGACAACATAACTTCGTCACCAGAATTATTTCTGAAAAATATATTTCTCCACCATATCTTCAGTGCCAATATTTAAAAAGTTATGTTGCTGTACTCGCTGAATTTTCCTCTCTCCGCTAAAATATAAGCAGAAAAAGTTATATTTCAAAAACTGAAGGTGGTCGTAAAAACTTTGGGAAAAATATGACTTACAAAGAATAAACTATAGTTTTTTCGTAGGCTCTTCTAAACCAACGGGGTCTTTATTTAGAAAAAAAAGTAATTTGAATTTGTCCAGTTGTAACAGATCACGTTACGTTGTCTACGCTGTATATTAAAAATTAAAAAAAATATATAAAAAATGTGGGGTACAATCTATGGATGATATCAGTCGAACTTTTTTGCAATTAAACTTCGTGCTTTGTGGAGCTTTATATCGTATTATAAAGGCAGGAGATAACTTAAGAAACTTAAATAAAATCTCTAAATCTGCATATGTTTCTGAAATTTTTATTAAAATTGCACACCCATCAACAGCTCTCAAAAAAGCACACTTCGAGTGCGCGTCTGACCATAGACGGTCCACTTTCCCTAGCACGTCTATATTCTGCATCCCTTTTCTTCTCGGTGTTTACTGGCAAATTTTCCCATTCAAAATTCTAGTTTATCATTTAGTAATTGCTGTTGGCTTTCAACAATTGGTAAGATTCCTAAATTATTGCGACAACTCTATGACAAACAACAGTATTCAGCAGACAATTTGTTGTCTCTCAGAGGGACTAACTGTTAACAAGTTCAAGGCTCAAGTGTTTAGTAATAAATTCAAATGCAAACGAGTTTCGGTGTTTCAATTTCTGTTCCCAGTTCCGACTTCGGTACAGTTGAGAAGTTCGGATAGTTCTGGTAATCTCTAAAGTGAATCATTTCAAATTCCAAAGGTGGTGGAGATTTCTCACCTATGCTTTCCTGAACAGTTTGCTATATTTTTTCTACATACGAACATATGATTGGCAATATATTCCACAAGCTTTTCATTTCGAGGATCTCAGGTTTGATTCAAAATTATTTTCTGCACCAATTACTTAGGTATTTTAGTCATTTTTAAATTTTTTTCTGTAACCAAATTACTGAAAGTCTCTCCATATATGTACTTTTGAAATAAGCGAATAGTTGTAAAAAAAGTATACAGTAGATATTCTACAAAAAATTCCCGAAAATCGCGTGCTTTTTCGAAAGCTGACTTGGCATAACGCCGTAAGGTTACTATACTTTTCTGCCGCGGACGCGCGCTCCGCGAAGCGAAATTCGACTTCCGAGAATCAAAAGCGAGAGACGAGATTGGGTCGATGCGAATTTCATTGTAAAACGAAGCATTCGCGAGATACGTTCATGCACGGCAGGCGCGATTCCCGTTGTTCGATGGCGGATCCTCGCCTGACCACCACTCATAAATCAACCCGGTGATTAAAGTGCGTTTGTACCTACGTACACAGCTACTGATAATCGATCGGTGGTTACAGCGGGGAGAGTTTTCACAGCCGAATAAGTTGTTCGAATTTCCCTAATAAAGCTAAAAGTGAAGGAGGAAAAAGAATTGTGTGTTGTGGGCCAAGATACGTAATGTACTTTGAACTAACCTTCTACTCTTTGATTGAGATAAATTGATAGAAGTACACATGAACTATGCAATTGTTTATGCAGCTATAATAGTGCATGAAATCAGGGCAATGGGCGCATAGCGTGCAAAAAATTTGAACCCGAAGTTGTTATACATACGTTGCCCTTGTTAGGCCTCATGCCGAATATGCCTCGAACATTTGGAGTCCTAGGCATGCTAAATTTATTAAATCAATCGGAAGGGTGCAACACAAAAATCGAAAAATTACTCTTTATTACATAATAAAAGAATTTGTGATTTTGCTTTGTGCCAGTCTTTTAGTGTATTGTAAATCAATAGCATTTTTAATCGTGAATAATGAAGTGAAACCATTTTCCTCAATATTTTGAGATCATTCGACGAAATTTCGTAATA
Organism: Andrena fulva; assembly: GCA_946251845.1. NCBI lineage: Eukaryota > Metazoa > Arthropoda > Insecta > Hymenoptera > Andrenidae > Andrena > Andrena fulva. The sequence goes on along the minus strand of OX276329.1, from coordinate 47,913,108 downwards.
CATATGTAGACGTAAACTTCGACTTGTAGAGGTCAGAGTTCTTCTAAATTCGAGTTGTAGAGGTGTTTGCAGCGGAGCGGAAGGGAATGAGGAAAATTTTTGAGTTATCGATGTTTTCGAGTTTTCGAGGTATCGAGGTTTTCGAGGTATCGAGGTTTTCGAGTTATCGAGGTTTTCGAGTTATCGAGGTTTTCGAGTTATCGAGGTTTTCGAGTTATCGAGGTTTTCGAGTTGTCGAGGTTTTCGAGTTGTCGAGGTTTTCGAGTGGTCGAGGTTTTCGAGTGGTCGAGGTTTTCGAGTTGTCGAGGTTTTCGAGTTGTCGAGGTTTTCGAGTTGTCGAGGTTTTCGAGTTGTCGAGGTTTTCGAGTTGTCGAGGTTTTCGAGTTGTCGAGGTTCGAGTCATCGAGGTTCGAGTCATCGAGGTTCGAGTCATCGAGGTTCGAGTCATCGAGGTTCGAGTAATCGAGGTTCGAGTCATCGAGGTTCGAGTCATCGAGGTTCGAGTCATCGAGGTTCGAGTCATCGAGGTTCGACTGTAGTAGACAACTTAAATAAATAAATTAAAAAAAAAAGTAACGGCAAACAGATTAGACAGTTTATACATTGAAAGATATCGCTAACTATATCCCTCAAGCTTACCTCATAAGTCTTGCAACCTATTTACGAACACGAAATATGAGAATAGGAACTTTTAGCCTATTTTCTATTGGCCTCCTATTTGATTTTTATGCTAAAAATGGTATCACCGTTCGATTTCTCATGGTAATTGTTTTTCAAGGGCGTAAATAAATCGTATGAAATTCTTTCGATACAACCCCCTCCGTAGACTTAACACTGCCCTTCCACAGGGAAAACGAAGGGTAGATTCACCATGGCACGTCTGCGATTCCCAGCTTCCTGTCTCGCGGAGCAATCTTTTCGAGATAACAGCGTAAACGCGAGAAGTCACGCGCGTATGCAGCCAGGCAATAGCGATTGCATGAAAATTTACGATGGTTAATTTTAAAGTTGCGCCCTTTACGTGATTATTACGTGTAACTGATAGCAGCTTCCTACAAAAGATCACATACAGCCTGCCTCGGGCAATTTCATTACACATAAAGAATTTTTCCTGCTTTTCGAATTACAGGCAAATATTTTCTGCAATATATAGGTATTTATATGTGACAATGGAAAAGCGGGTACAATGCAGGGAAAATCTTTTCATTTCGGAAGCTTTAGTAGATCGCTGAATACGTTATGCGATTAATGTAATGTAAATGCGATCGACACTCGAGGATTTGGGTGAAATTGAAATATGGTATAGTCCACGTGAAATTAGGAGTGGTTTATGTCATCATTTTATTGATTTCGAATTCGTTTACGAAATCAACAAATTTACAAAATTTGTTTTCTTCTTCCATTTTAATCGAAAAGGAGATGGTCTTTCAGAATAAACTTTAGTAAAGAAGTAAATGTTTAATTAATATCTAGGAGATTGATTGAAGGGGTTGTATGTATATTCTAGTCTAGAATGCCATTTATTTTTTACAGAGGAACTATAAGACTTTTTGTATAAATTTCTTGCACACACATTTGTTGATATTGAAAGCAAGTAAATTATTTTTTGTAAGTAAAAATATTCAAAAATACATCTGTTGTATTTGGTTTTATGAAGTTTTGAAAAAAAGTGTCTTACTGGCGTACACGATTCCGGCCATTCTGCTAATGTGCAACAAAAAAATAAAGAAGCATCTTGATCAGTATGAATGCGGCTTCAGCTTGAACCAAAATAAAATAAAAATTATTCCAAAAATTTCGGCATTTTCAAACCGAAGTATTAATTTTTCAATATTTTTTCGTCTTAGCATGCTACAAAAGTAAAACAAACAACAGATTTTAAAAGTTTTGGTTCAAACGATAACAGCATGTGTGCCGAAGATGCTCTCAAACTGTCAATCCGTCATACGTACTTTCAAGAAATGAGGTTCGAGAAAAACACGCTTAAAGTTTTACTGACTGCACGTCGCAACTGCGAGTTGTGTTCTTCAAACATTCATAACTAAGGTAATTTTACGAATTCACAAAATGATGAAAATTTTCATTCATGAAAACACAAAAGCAAATTTTTTTTTTGAAATTTCTAGACTAAAGTAGGGTAGAGTGGGGCTAAAAGTCCGGCGGGTAAAAAGCAGAGTTGGGCAAAGCTAATATCTAGATAACATCTATTTAAAAGGTCCTTACGGTTAGTCGTTAGTCAAAGGGTGACTAAAGTTGATTTAGCTTAGTTTTAGTCGAGGCGCCAGAGCTGAAGCTAGTTAGTCAAGCGCCTTTCGTCGTGGGTTGTGACTAACGGTGGTTTCAGCTGTCATTCAATTTTTAGTCGAGGAAACGACTAACCGGCGAAAGCCTTTACGGCCTGACCCGCGCGCGGTCGCCTACCTGTCAGATTCTACAGAATCTGAATTTGTTTATTTTTCATCGTATCAATATGAAAGTGACGCCAATGGATTCTTGGTGTTCTCCCGATTAATTGGACAGAAAATAATTTAAATCGGACTATTTTTAACGAAACGGGCTTCTTGCGGACGGACTTTCTGTACGGAATTCTGCAAACAAATTTCTCACTTAATATCCTTAATTATGGTCCGAATTATATCATTTTTGGGCCCATTTTCATCGGGAAGACATGAGAAATCGATTGGTAATACTTTTATTAACACTTATCAAAAACAGGCAGATTTTATGTGGCCCGTCGGTTTTTTTGCTCTCGGCTGTCAACGGGCGGTCTACTGGGGCCCGAAGGTGCTCGCTCGCAAGCGGAGAAAGCAAAACGGTGGGGTGGGTAGGTCTTTCCCGATAATCCGAGCCCAAAGGCTTCTCAACAATCGAAAGATTGTACATACATATTCTTTCTGATGCTTTCGCCTACAATTATTATGGTGGGTTAATTAACAAAAAAAAACAACAGTTTGCCAACGAATATTTAATGTGAGCCTCTGACTTATATTTTTATTTTTTGTTAAAGAAGAAATATTGGTTGATTTGAAAAGAGTTTTTTTTTTACTTATTTAGTTTAATATTAAACGAAAAGACATTCGGGACTTTCTATCCTATGCAATGGACTTTTTGCCCCGTGCGTGGGGCAAGAAGTCCATTTTGCATTGACAAACATTTTGTGGTATAACTCAACAGAAAATAACAGTATCAACAAACGAACTTCGCTAACGTAAACCATAATAGTTATAGTTTATACAAAACAACACCACATATCTCTAGATTGTTAGTACTAAATTTTACATAGGTTTATACGAAAAACGGGACTTTTAGCCCCACCCTACGCTACCCCCTTAAGGTGGGAGCCTGATGTAACCAGCTGCAAATCGAGGCACTTTTCGGGAATTTTTTTTTAAAGAAAGTATTTAATCGATCTTTTACTGAAACTTTCAGGATATTGTATTGTCAGATTAAGGTAGATAAAAAAAAAATTTCAACAATTTTTGTTTAGTTTATGAGTGCACGCACAAATCGTATAAATTCATAACTTAAAAGATGCAAAATTGAACAAATGGCGGCCTCTTGAAGACAGTTATTTAAACAATACTATTACACCAATAGCTAAGCTCTGTGAAGAAAATGTTCACAAATATCCGTGCACAAAGGTCAAGCCGATCGGTCGAATATTTTTCGAGTTACATTGCCCGCCAATTGTAAAACTGTCGATTGGAGAAAAACTTGTGATGTTCAACTATTGATTTATGCAACAAAAAATCGGTTTCTTCGCCCCGCTACACCAGGCTCCCCCCTTAACTCTAAGTATACTAATATGTAAGGGATTGCCGACTGAAAACTTAACAAATAATTGACTCCAATATTCTAAGGTGACCTTGCATCGCACTCTTACCGCGTTTTTTAAAAAAAAAAACTACAGCACCTGCAGTACAATTGTGTCTCGTGTACAATGATGAGCAGAACTTTAGCAACGAAGTGAAGATTCCTCCAAGTCCAGAAGTCTCTTTCTAAAACTTATTCCTGTCTTACCTGTCGGAAGCTCCGGCTCCGTGGTACGTCTCTTTACTACTTCAGCTGGAAGAAGCAAAAATTCTGAACTTTAAGAAGTAACTTCTACTGTCAGCGTGTTTCTAGCTTCTGCTAACCAACTGCCTCGTGTAAACTGAAAATTTCACGGAAAAATAATAATGTAATATAAAAAAAAAACCGTTTCCTATTTCTTCTCACTCAGTGAATCTCACTTACACAAGTAGTTTCACAGGAATTTTATTTTTAATTCCAAATGCTTCTGAATCATATATATATATATATGCTAGCTATTCTTCAAATATGAATAGTGGGAAAACGCAGACTGGGGAAAGAAGTGGCCGGAAAATTGCTAAATGAAGAGTTTGTTTACACACGATAATGTACATACGCGACATCATTATCCTTTTTGTCTGCTCGATGCTCGCCTCCTATCTACCGCTCCATTCAGTCTACTGTGCTTCCTCCCTTTGACTGGCCGCAAGTCCTCTTTTTCCACGCCGGCTGATCATTATTCCCATTTTTCGCGGTGCTCTTCCGCTTCCATCGTCTTGCATTCATTCGTCGAATTAGCACGCGCGCGCGAGCCCAGCTGAAAATCACGCGTTTTGAAAGAGCCCCGCGGATACCCAGGAAGTTCAATTGTTCCGTCACGAGTTCGCTGCGAAATTTCGTGTACGATCTGCCGGAATTGGGAGAAATTTACAGCGCGCTGCGAATGAATGCCGCGGAGCGATTAAATAATTTTATGACCGCTGTTTACTGTATTATATATATATATATATATATATATATATATATATATATTAATAATTAATAAATAATAAGAAGGATCGACATAAAAAAAATATTTTCTGCAAGTTTAAAGATGCCTCCTTGTATCTTAAAAGAGTTTAATGCAATATTAACAATAGCTTTTTCGAAAAAAAATCATAAATTTCGGGGCTCCTACACGAGAATCCCCCATTAACGCTCATCCGTCATTAAGTCGTCATTTCGCTGGTTTTAAATTTGTTTAAAAAATATAGACCGTCGAAGTTCGCAATTCTACCCACTTTTGCGTAAACATACTAACTCTATAAATAAATTTTTATCTCAAAAACAATCAATCGCACAAAGTTCGTTCTTCTTTATGTCTCCAATAATAATAATAATAATAATAATCCAATACTAATAATATAATAAGACAAGAATATTTCAAACCTGTGGGCACCCTTCTTTCGACATTATTAAGTACAACTGTTGTTTCATAACTATATAAGTTTCAAAAACAGAAGGCTTTTATTTATTGAACTATATAGTTAAAGAACTGTAAATATACAATAATTTCAGTTTAGCAGAAAACCTCACGAACGTCCACGTTAAAAGATACAGAATTTCGAAATAGTATCAGCCGAATGCAGCAGACGTGTAAGACGACCGACGCGTCAATAACACTTGGTCTAGGCGTGATGCACATGGCTTGCGCATGGAGTGCGCGTACTGTGCAACGTGAAAGCGTACTCGCGTCTGAGATTTTAATTCGCACAAGGACCAGCGTGAACATGACAGTCGCACGTTTGAAACACACCGAAGTGGTAGGCTCCCTACCTTTGATGTCACTGACGTGCGCTATCGTCCCATCAAGATTCAATACCACGCAACTATTCTGTATTTCTTTTTTATTTCTCCCTTCGCGGCCAGAATAAAAGTGATCAGAATATGCACGCGAATGCGAGACATTTCAGGCCTAAAAGTCTCGTGGCTGTCTTTCTCCTGCTTTTCGTTTTACACAAGAAATTATGCCCGGAGACATTTTAATGGAATATAAAGCTCGCGATGTACATTTGAATTTTTATAAACAATTGAAACATTTTGGTAATATAATACGATGTGGTGAATGTAAATTTATTTTTCGTAAAAAGGAAAGTCCACTTTCACATGTACTGTAGTTTTGAAAAATTTTCTTACTTAAGGGGGTATTCGCACAAAAGTGTGTGAAAAATCTGTCATTCATTAATATCAAAGAGAAAAAAAATGGCGACCGATTGAAGGCGAAAATTTTATTTAACCAAATTTTCCATTGATTTTCTATTCATTTATCTGTTCAATTCTATTCAATTTTCAATTCGTTTTCCATTCATTTATCTGTTTAATTCTATTCAATTTTCTATTCATTTTCTACTCATTTATCCGTTCAATTCTATTCAATTTTCTATTCAAATTTTATTCATATATCTGTTCAATTCTATTCAATTTTCTACTCAATTTTCTACTCAATTTTCTACTCAATTTTCTACTCAATTTTCTACTCAATTTTCTACTCAATTTTCTACTCAATTTTCTACTCAATTTTCTATTAATTTTCTATTCATATGTCTGTTCAATTCTATTCAATTTTCTACTCAGATTTCTACTCAGATTTCTACTCAAATTTCTACTCAATTTTCTACTCCCTTTTCTACTCGCTTTTCTACATACTCAATTTTCTATTCAATTTTCTATTCAATTCTATTCATTTATCTCTTCAATCTATTCAATTTTCTATTCACTTTCTATTCACTTATCCGTTATAAAGCCTGGAAATATTGCTAATACTTTTCTAAATTATATACCTTTGTAAATTTCACAGAATTCGTCCTAACTCAACAGTTATTCACTTCACAGCTGCCACTAATCACATGCAACGTACAAACAGTAGGGTGGAAGTTACACCAAAAATGGTTTCCCAAGTCTCCAAAACTCCATTGCCCGACGAGCACGTTCCCTAACAGTCTGACCCATTCTTTCATAAAACGTCCCTGTCCCGAAATGTTACACAGACATCAATCCTATGGATTTTCGGTGCGCGTATATAATATAATAAATGCCCTTATCGCGATACGTACTATCCGCGTGTGTAGGCGGATACTTCATCCGATAAGGGAATAGCTAGTTAGTTGATGGCGGTAGAGGAGCGAGGAGGACGGGGGTGGTCGATTGTGGGAAACTGCAAGCAGATCGGATTTGGCCGTTATTACTCCTTTGAATCGAAATACCACCGCAATCGTTCTCTCTGTTGCCGGCCTGGCGCTTTCTGTACCATGTTTCTTTTTTATTTTTGACATTTCTCTTCTTCCCCCGCGGTTCGTGACCGCCCGCCCACCCCCCCCCCCCCCTCCCCCGTGTCTGCCCTCCCCGCCTGTGAACCTAGAAGTGAATGCGTCCACGCCCGGATTACAAATCGAAAGCGGTTTAGCTACTCGCCTTTCATAAAGAACAGCCAATGCGTACGCACCGAGACGCACTCTCGGTTCAATCTCCGTCTTGCATGCCTTCCGTTCCCTCCACTTTGTTTCCCTCCAGCCCGCGCATTTATCTTTTTCCCTACGACGCTCGCCTACGGCCCTCCCCGTTTACATGCCAGCAACGGCCGCGGCTCGATTATATGAGAGAAATAAATTGAGCGGTACGTGAAACGACTTGACGATTCTGGATGTATTCCCGTCGCTAACCGCCATTTTCAGGCGGACTTGGAGGAATGTTAAGCGGGCCCTCGCGGGGCGACGAAAGCCCCGCTTTTATTCATATAGGCGCGATGACGACTCTGCACTTTGCAGCAAGAAGGGGGTGGTTTCGGATATATTCACTTTAGGAAAGCCAATAAAAATGGCGTTAACTAAATATTTTTAGACACACGGAGGGCTGAGAATCTTAGTGGTATAAGTCCAAATTTGGATAATTTCAGTCAATAACAGTTTTTAAATGTTGAAGGTTCCGTATATTTATTTTCGTAGTGAATTAAGTTATAACTTCATTATTGACTTACAAGGGATGATCCCAAACCCGAGAATTCAAAAAATTCTGAAACTTTGTGAATATGTAGGGGATTTCCTCCTTATTACAACGCAATTTTTGTTTGCTGCCCAAATCCACCCCAAGGCAGTGAAATTAACCCCTGAAAATTCGGCTACTTTCCGATTTTCTGTTATAACTCGTGAACTGTAGGAGATAGAAAAAAAGTTTCAAGGCAAAAGTTACTTCTTTTAATTGGATCTATCATTTGGTAAAAAATTATTTAACAGTTCACGAGTTATAACACAAAATCGGAAAATAACCGGATTTTCAGGGGTCAATTACACTCCCTTAGAGCGAAGTTGGGCAGCAAACAAAAATTGCGCTGTAATCAGGAGGAAATTGCCTACATATTCACATAGTTTCAGAATTTTTTGAATCTCCGGCTTCGGGATGTTCCCTTGTAAGCAGAAATGTCGTTCCTCTCTGGTAGGGTGAATTTTCGAAATTAAAAAAAAATTGCACAACCACACAAAGTTTTATTGAAATCAGAAGCTTCGGGTTGGGAAGGTTTCTTTGTGAGCGTTGGTTGGGCAGAGTATCGAATCTTGGTGGCTCGTCAGCATAAGCAGATTTTAAGAATTGGTGGAACACACCACAGTCGTATTATGTGGAGCACTTTGAATTACGTTTTAAGAGGTATCATTGTAATACCTTTATTGAAGATGTTCAAACGCTCCCTCTTTTGCGCGATACATTTAGAAGAACGGATTAGATTAAATAATAATAGAGTCCTTGTAGAAAACACTGTAAGTGTCAAAATTAAAAAAAAATTTATCGGAAAATGATCTACGTGCCAATGGTAATACTATAATTTAGAATTTGATTGATGGCACTTACAGTGTTTTCTGCAAGGAAGAAACAGGGAATTATTTATATTCGTCATTAAAGATACTAATTTAAAATATCTAATAACGTATTAGGGGTGTATTCGCTCGAAAGTGTGCGCAAAATGGGCAGGGTTTATGAATTTTTTCAGCCCAAAATAAACGTTTCCACGTGGTACTGGTTTCGTGTATTTGTTTACTAATATGTTACTAACACTTTCACGCCGTTACATTGAAAAGTGATAAATATTTACTATACTAGCGGTGTTCATGTGCGGATCACTTTCAAAAATACCCACTTCACGGTTGACATTATTGCGCCCTTTGTATTCATCTGAAATAAAAAAAAAAAACACTTTCATTCTATTCAGTAACCTTGCCTTTATCGCCGCTACCCCAGTCATTCATTAATATCCAAGAGTTAAAAAATAGCAACCCATCGAAAGAGAAAATTTCATTTAACCAAATTTCTTTTACTTTGATCTGTTACAAAACATGGAAACATCGCTGATACGTTTATTTCGGACGGAAAAAATCCTAAAAACTTAATTTTTTGGATATCTCACCCTAATACTCTTACACGCAAAGTGTCATAATTCTTATATAAAAAGAATGGGGCAAGTTCTTATTTTTTAAAAACCAGGGTAAACGGTCTCGTCACACAAAAAAGACTTCTTCAATTCATTCACCTCTTTCATTTACTATTCTTCTCCTATTACAACCAAAAAAGAGATGCAACCTGCCCCGGTCGTGCGATCCACCTTGTACACGACCACGCGCGCTAGGAGCAGCCAGGACCAACCGCCATTTGACAGAACGACTCGCCAACGGGGCCGTAACACGCGCGTATCGCCGCCTCGGCGACTCGTACAAGGTATCAGGTAGCGAGTAAATCCGAAATAAAGATCCACGGGAGTGCAATCCAGACAAATGGCGGGACAAAGCAGCGGCGCGGGGCCGCGAGTAGCGAGCATAACGCGGCTCAGGTGCTCCAATGAAACTATAATATTATCCCACGCTCTTCATCTTCACGCTCGGGGCGAGCGCAGGTTGCGTGTAGCCAGCGTGTGCGCGCCGCGGAAACGGAGATCCATAGCGCGTCGTGTGTCACATTAAACGGTGCCACCGATCTAAGAAGACGGAAGATCGGCCTAGCAGCTCGTGTGCAGCCTGCAATATTGCTAGTGACTTAAGCCTCGGAAAATTGGCTCATTTATCTCGCTCGCGGGGACACCCCAGCGACGTGGTATCACGCTTGGAAAAACATTTCCAGCGCGATGACGCCGCTGTCCTCGTCGCTCCTCCTTCATTTTTCTCCGTTTCCCACGGGCCAACGGGTTGCATGATGGCAGACAAGCGCGGCGATTAGATTCCCTCGCAAATTGGGGATTCGTCTGGACTCGCCTTGAATAAATCACAGGCGCGGAACGTTTGCTCCGTAAATTTTGAAAATCTCATGAATCGGCTGTGAGGATCGTTCTCTGGGATTTTCTAACTCGGGAATGTAGGTACTTTTTGTGATGGAAATTGCTGTAGTATCGCGGGATTCGTATGGGGTGGTTTAAGGATGGAGGGTTAGGTTTGGGTTAGGTTAGGAATTCTTTTGGAATTCTTTTTTTTCAAATTTTTTGTGGAAAGAGCTTTGTAAGCATTATACGAATGTGACCAATACTGCTGCCAGAACCCTTGGTTTCATAAAACGATCAGCATGCGACTTTAAGAATGTCACCACCTTCAGGTTACTTTGTGTTACTTTGGTTAGGTCTCACATGGAATATGCATTCATCATTTGGTCTCCAATGTACCTAAAATACCAACCAATTCTGGAAAAGGTGCAGCATAGATTTTTGAGATACGCAGCTTAAAAGTTGGGCCAACTGATGTTATTTTTAGGTCACGATTGCACCCTCATAATGAATAAGATTAGATTTTTTTGTGCAGAATACTAAACGGCCAAGTTGATTGTCCATCTTGCTGGAACTCATAAAATTATATGCTCCACCCAGATCGCTCTGGAAAAAACCTTGATTCTATCATACAGAAAACGACAAGCAAACATATACGCTGAATCAAATGATTTCTATCATGAATCTGCGGACGTATTAAGGAGGAAATTACACAGAGTGCTAGGTGCGAACGATCAAAATAGTTTGTAATCCGTTAACGCGACTAAAACTAAAACTAAATGGTATACCTATACTGGTACCTTTTTTACTTTCACCCTTGACTTTTCACTTTTACTCTATTTTCTATATATTTTCTATTTTCTATATATTTTCTATTTTCTATATATTTTCTATTTTCTATATATTTTCTATTTTCTATATCTTTCTATTTTCTATATATTTTCTATTTTCTATATATTTTCTATTTTCTATATATTTTCTATTTTCTATATATTTTCTATTTTCTATATATTTTCTATTTTCTATATATTTTCTATTTTCTATATATTTTCTATTTTCTATATATTTTCTATTTTCTATATATTTTCTATTTTCATTCTCATTTTCTATTTTCATTCTCATTTTCTATTTTCATTCTCATTTTCTATTTTCATTCTCATTTTCTATTTTCATTCTCATTTTCTATTTTCATTCTCATTTTCTATTTTCATTCTCATTTTCTATTTTCATTCTCATTTTCTATTTTCATTCTCATTTTCTATTTTCTATTTTCTATTTTCATTTTCATTTTCATTTTCATTTTCATTTTCATTTTCATTTTCATTTTCTATTTTGATTTTCATTCTTATTTTCATTCTTATTTTCATTCTTATTTTCATTCTTATTTTCATTCTTATTTTCATTCTTATTTTCATTTTTATTTTCATTCTCATTTTCATTGTACATTTTTCATTTTTCATTCTTCACCTTTATTTTCCATTTTTCTTTCATAGTTAGGTATATTTTGATTTATTATGCATTTATGTAGATTTATTTTATTATTCAATCTACACACACACAAAATGTTATGTACTCTTGTTATGTAATGTGTTGTAACCCGTTTATGAATAATAATAACAATAAAAATTTGTTTCCGCTCAAAATGACACATAGTTATAATAATACTGGCATTGGCGTAGGACGTCCCTTCGTTATATTGCTGCCACTGTAAAATCAGAACCGCTGAGCAGAATAAAAAAAATGAAACGGAATTTTAATTACCTACTAGCTATTTATTCAAGATCACATCGGCGAAAAAACAATAAAAAACTTTTTTTATCATCTTAAAATATGTGTTATTAATACCATAAACACTTTCCACCATAGGTGTTACAGTTTTCTTTAAAAAAACTCTAAATTTTTTAAGGGATTACACGAGAATATACCCTTAATTTATTTAAGACCTCCGAAATACTTAACAACGACTCTATAGAATTTATCATAAATAAAGCTCTAAAGCTATACCTATCTAAATACCAGTGCCATTCATTAATAGGAAGACTATATCCCACACCAGCACACTGGTATCCTTCAGGATTCCCATGCCATTCACACAACTTCCTTCTGCATTCTAACCAGGCAGACCAGTTTGCCTAACTGCGATCCTCTTTTAATAAGCCTCCACAATTATATTCGCAGTCACAACTATCAACTTCCAAATAAAATTGAACTACCACCGCTAATGTTTGCCCACCGCATTAATTGGAGCGTAATTAGAGAATCCTTCCAATAAACCGAATGCATAGAAAGCAGAGCAAGCAAAGCAATCATTCCCCATTGCACAGGAGATGAATGTTTAGTTTTCAGAATATTTTAAGCACCGAATGAAATTGCCATCCGCCTTGAAATATACCGAATCTAGCTTCCTGTTGCCAGCACGAGAGTAGCAAGATATCAACGTCCTCCTCTCAATGCAGAGAGTAGCCTTCAGTTTTTTCCTCCCTTGGCTAGAGGTCTTTTTCTGGCCGCAAATTCGAGGGGTGGTTAAAGGTATAAGTGAAAGCCAAAGTGAGCAAAGAGGATTTTTCTACGTGGGATGGAGATCCGCCAGTCAAGTACGTAACACGACGAAATATCGGATTCGAGAGTTCCCGAGCTCATTCTCGACTTCGAAAATGCGTGGCGAGTTCGACGAAGCGAGGAGGATGGTTAAGGACAGCCGACCGAGTGGAAACGTGAAACGGGATGAGTTACTTCGACAGGAGTTTTCAGCTTCCATCCCCCGCCGGGCCCCTCTCCTCGTCATCCTCCTCGCCTCCCATCGCTACGCAATTTTCGTCCTGCGATGTAAAAGTTTTTACAACGTTTTCATCTCGACCCTTTCCCTAAAGTTAGGTACCAATCGTATTTTTCCCTCTTACACTGGAGTCCAGACGTCTGCGAGACTTCGCGGAATTTTGAAGTCGCTACCTTCTTCTGGGTTGTGTCTAGGGAAAGTGTTTCCTTTTCCGAGCAGCAAAAGTTCTTCCGTAGAAACGTAGACAAATGTGCCTTACTACTCGGAGGTATTCGCTCACTTGTTGTGTAGACGGTTGATAGAAAAGGAAATGGGACATTCTGACCTTCGGGACCCATTGGAGTCATTTTATTTTTTATTTTTTTAAAAATGGTTTTCATACTGCAATTCGAATATTTAATCTTGTATCTGATTTATGTAGATGTGAAATTTTTTGGCAATATTAATATTATATATATATACATATATATACATATATATATACATATATATATATAATATTAATATTATATATATATACATATATATACATATATATATACATATATATATATATAATATTAATATTGCCAAAAAATATTATATATATATACATATATATATATATAATATTAATATTGCCAAAAAATATTATATATATATACATATATATATATATAATATTAATATTGCCAAAAAATATTATATATATATATATATAATATTAATATTGCCAAAAAATTCCACATCTACATAAATCAGATACAAGATTAAATATTCGAATTGCAGTATGAAAACCATTTTTAAAAAAATAAAAAATAAAATGACTCCAATGGGTCCCGAAGGTCAGAATGTCCCATTTCCTCTTCTATCAACCGTCTACACAACAAGTGAGCGAATACCTCCGAGTAGTAAGGCACATTTGTCTACGTTTCTACGGAAGAACTATATATATATAATGTTTATTCAGCTTTGCAGCCAAGAATTGGATTTGGTTTACAATTTTCTACTACAGTTATAAGCTATCTTATTTATTCATCCTTCTCACTAACTCTCTTCTTTATAAATAATTTCTGTATGATTCTTCTATATGACTCTATATAGTTATGACTACTTAGGCGATCTTAGTCTTACAAGGGAACATCCCGAACCTGGAAATTCAAAAAATTCTGAAACTTTGTGAATATGTAGGGAATTTCCTACTGATTATAACGAAAAATTTTTTGGCTGCCCAAATTCACTCTAAGGGGGTGTAATGGATCCCTGAAAATCCGGTTATTTTCCGAATTTGTGTTATAACTCAAGAACTGTAAAATAATTTTTTACCAAATGATAGATCTAATTAAAAGAAGTTACTTTTGTCTTGAAACTTTTTTTCTATCTCTTACGGTTCGCGAGTTATAATACAAAATCGGAAAATAGGAGAATTTTCAGGGGTTAATTTCACCCCCTTCGGGTGAATTTTGGCAGCGAACAAAAATTGCGTTGTAATTAGGAGGAAATCCCCTATATATTCACAAAGTTTGAGAATTTTTGGAATTTTCGGATTCGGGATCTTCCCTTGTTAGTTAGGTTAACTCGTTGCAGTGTCTTTGGTTATCTTCTCTATCAAGTACCTCCGTTGACTTTTTCCTTACATGGTAATGAAAAAACCACCCTGGCGATGGCATCGCCGAATCGGATTTAATTAAATCGCAATTTAATTAAAAATTTAAAACCGAAATTTAAAAATATTCACTTTTTAACCGACTTCAAAAAGGAGGAGGTTATAGATTCGACCCGTATGTTTTTTGTTTTATGTTTGTTCCCTCATAACTCCACAGCATATGCACCGATTTTGATGATCTTTTTTTTATTCGAAAGAGAGCGATGCTCCGGTGGTCCCATCCTACACTGCATCAACATTGACCCAATATTTTGCCAGTAATGATTAATAATAAAGACTATTGTCACCTAATTATTATTATTTTATGTATGTACGCACATATCTCCTCAGCATGTTGTGTCAATATATATAAAACTAAAAAGTTAAAATTAAAAAAATTAAAACTGACTTCAAAAAATAAAATTGCACTAAAAAGTAAAAAATAATTCCCTCCCTCATTCAATCCACGACTCTCATATTTTTTAAGTCGGTGCCTCATCATTTGCACTGTATAAATCTGGCGCCGGCTTAAAAAATATGAGAGTCGTGGATTGAATGAGGGGGTAATTATTTTTTACTTTTTAGTGCAATTTTATTTTTTGAAGTCAGTTTTAATTTTTTTAAAATTTTTTTATTTAGTATAAACTTAATAAAGATCGTTTTCGAAAAATAAGCGAGTTTTTTCTCCGGTGCCCACCTCCGCACGTCCATGTTCTCTATTGTTGCCATTATCATGCTCTTCTTTTTTTCTTTTGTAACATTTCTAACCAATTTGTAGTATTTCCGTCTCTTTTTCCGCGTACCACGTATTCTAAATTGCGATTACTCTCTATTTCCCTACATTCCCTCCTGTCTTCCCAATACCTATTCCAGTTTTCCAAATTACCAGATCTCACTTGTGCGATAAGATTTTGTCCTTCCCCTTCATTACACAGATATTCCGATAACCCTATCGTTCTAATATATTTATATCTACTATTATATTCTGATTGCACTATTTTTGACTCCTGTCCTTGTTGTTGTACTTCTGTATTTCTGTTCTTTAAATTTCCTCTAACATCTATTCCCTTCCCTCTTCTCTCCTCCACTCCCTCTTTCTGGAATATTAATATCAATGCTAATTAATAACACAGTATTGATATTAATATTATTTTAGGAAATCGAGAAGTTTTAATTTTCCTTAACCTTATGTTTATGAAACTAAAAACTGAAACTCTTTAGGAGAAGTCTATGAAGATGAAGTTGAAGATTCATAGATACACATTTCCTTCGATCCATCCAATAAAATATATTTCCACTTCCGCTGTGATGAAATCACGTTTTTAAAATTTTAATTACGTCTGATTACCACAGTCATATTAATCTGCCGTTAAATTATACGATAGTTGCACCCTAATACAAGATGTGAAACAATCAAAAGCAGAAGATTAAGTTTCAAGCGTATGAACAAATAAACTAATTTGATTAATTGACACGAAGCTGGAGGACTATTAGCTATATAATCTATCATTCAAAGAAGACTATTATTTTAAAGACTCTGTGCGGGATAAATGTAGAATCGATAATCCTTTCGGTTTTCTTATCTGGAATAAGGCTGAAAGTCACCAAACGACCGATTTTAATTGAATCTTCGTGAAAAATGGATAATTCCAGTCTTCGAGCGAGTTCGATAGCGCGTCGATTAACTTTCTCGTTCATCTATTCGTTTTAAACTCTCGTACCCGGAACCGCCAATAAAGTAATTCCGGTGGAGGGCAATCGCATTACAGGCGTCCCTTTTACCAAGCTTCCAGGCGTGCCATTAAATAGAAGTCGAACGTTTTCTGGGGAAACGATATTTGCGATGTTCAATGACACTTTCGTACCCCTTCGGGTAATGGCCAATGTAGAAGACACTATAAACTTAATAGCCTTATCCCTCCGGACCCGCGGCATAAATCATTCGGTATCGCTAATAAAAATATCCGGTATCACTTATAAAACGAAACAGAAAATGAAACTGCGTTTCAATGGGTTTTTCGGCATTTTTGTTATAACACAAAATCGGAAAATAGCCGAATTTTCAGGGGTTAATTTCACCCCCTTCGAGTGGATTTGGACAGCGAACAAAAAATGCGTTGTAATCAAGGGGAAATCCTCTACATATTTACGAAGTTTCAGAATTTTTTTAATTTCCGGGTTCGGGATCTTCCCTTGTGAGTGTCTGTAATTTGTAAAAGTGTCTTCGCAAACACTTTCGAGAACGTCGTATCGTCGTTGATACAGGCGAGTATACAACACGAGGAGCGTAAAATTTTAATTATCAGAAATGCCTTAATTAATAGATAATGAGTTGTAGTAGGGTGACTTTGTGCTGTAGCTGCGACCGCAAGCAGCCACAAGTATTTTAAGACTATCCTTTGCGTTCGTGATTTGGGCATTATGGTCCTTTGATGTCGAAGCTCGTGCAGTCAGTTAAAAGTGAACGGCATGTAAACATGAAAGTGTTGCTTATAAATGGGGCCGGTGGAAACGTGAGGGGAAAGTTATACATAATAACTTCTGCCTTGGGATATATGTGAGTTAAAATGCAAAAAGGAGGGAATATGTACGTATATTAAAAATGATGTCAAGGCAATTTGTCAGGAATTTTTGATTTCATTATGCTTAAATTTGTAATTACAAATTGTTTAATTACAATGTTTTGATTGAAACAGTTCAGCAGTTTGTGTTAGTTACATTTGTTCAACACTTTTCATTTCAATTGTTAATCGATACTGAACAAAAAGAAAGTTTAATTACATTAAGGAAAGAAAGAAAGAAATTGCCAATGTTTGTTAGAGGTGAATCTGTACTTTATTGAAAAATCAATCGTTTGATCCTTTTGTAGTTAATTCAATGTGCTAGCAGTATGTACATTGAAGAGACTTTATCGAGAAACTCGGACAAGAGGAAAGCATAAAAGATATTTAGGAGGATAAAAATGAGAACAGCTTCCCAAATATGACTCATTCACTATTCTTAACATTTTCTGTAATTTCGAATAGTATTTAAAACACTCAGAAGTGGCTTTCTGATTTTTAATAGCACTCAGAAAAATCATAATCCTATGAGGACATCAAGCTTAAGTTTAATCTTGGACCGGTGAATTGGAGGTCGATTTTTCCAAATTAAAGACGCATGCAATGTCTTCATATTGCGTTTGAGATCATAAAAATCGGTTACAGAAAATTCTGGAAGTTGTCCAAAGAATCCCCAATTAGGGCTGGGACTATTTGTCGAATTTTTCGGTATTCGAATACTTCAGTTGCTCAATTATTTGGCGAATATAATTCGAATATTCAAGTATCCATATACTATTCGAATATTTAAGTATTCGAGTATTTCAGTATTCGAATATTTCAGTATTCGAGTATTTCAGTATTCCAGTATTTCAGTATTCGAGTATTTCGGTATTCGAGTATTTCGGTATTCGAGTATTTCGGTATTCGAGTATTTCGGTATTCGAGTATTTCGGTATTCGAGTATTTCGGTATTCGAGTATTTCGGTATTCGAGTATTTCGGTATTCGAGTATTTCGGTATTCGAGTATTTCGGTATTCGAGTATTTCGGTATTCGAGTATTTCGGTATTCGAGTATTTCGGTATTCGAGTATTTCGGTATTCGAGTATTTCGGTATTCGAGTATTTCGGTATTCGAGTATTTCGGTATTCGAGTATTTCGGTATTCGAGTATTTCGGTATTCGAGTATTTCGGTATTCGAGTATTTCGGTATTCGAGTATTTCGGTATTCGAGTATTTCGGTATTCGAGTATTTCGGTATTCGAGTATTTCGGTATTCGAGTATTTCAGTATATTCGAGTATTTCAGTATTCGAATACAATTCATTCGAATACTGACCCACTTCAACATATCCGATCGACTTGAATCTTTGCATACATACATAGTTCAATTTTGGGTCAAAATTAGCTTACAAGATTTCTCCCTGACAAACTAACGAACTCACAACTGAAACTAAATAAAAGCTTGTAAAAAAATGAACCTAAAGAACTTGACTTATAATTCGCACCATACTATTTGAATACATCAGTATTCGAATACTTAAATATTCGAATAATAACATTCGAATACTCAAATATTCGAAGTTTATTCGCAGCATTCGAATACTTGTAAAATATTCGAATAGTCCTAGCCATATCCTCAATATCCTCTTCGCAGTAACTTCGCAGCTTACAATCATATTAAACATTAAAATAGACAACTCGAAATTTAAAAAAAATCTGCAGCTTTGCAGAAATATACGTCAAGTGATGCTAAGAACTCAACTATTCTTTGATTCGGCAATAAAACGATCCTAAGGGTGAAAACACCCCCTCAAAGAAATTACGAGCTTTCATCTTATCTCGAATATCTGCGAAACCGTAGAAGATATCGAAAAAAGGTTGAATTCCAAGTTTCATGGCTTTCCATATTCTACAATATGGTGATAAAGAATTATTCAAAAAAAAATTGGTGGTGGGGATGATTTTTGGGAAAAAGAATGTTTTTTGCAAATTCTCATCGCCGCTTTATAGCGCATAAAAAACCATATAACATTGAATTTAACTTCTTTATGATATCTTTTAAAATTTCGTAGATATTCACAATAATCTGAAAACTCACTGCCGAATAAAAAAATGGTTATATTATTAGCATCACTTGAGGCACATTTCTGCAAAGTTTCAGATTTCTTTTAATTATCGAGTTGCCAAACTTCCCTTATCAGGCTCAGCTATAAATCAAAATTGACTCAACACAAACAAATTCCACCCGAAACCCAAATAAAGTAAACCGTCAACGTCGAATCTACTCAGAACCTCGCCCCGGAATTTTCAATCACTCGAGCTTTCGATCTTCGTCGCACATTTAACGCGACTCCCTTAACATTTCCACCTAAATTCCTATTAAACTGTTATTCCCAATAATTCCCTCGCTCCGAAACAGTGCCCGTGTTCGCTAAATAATAGCCCCCGCGAGCTTCGCAGGTAGGTACTAACAGGAATCATGTGATACAAAGAAAGGAATCAGTGAG
Source organism: Andrena fulva (assembly GCA_946251845.1). Lineage (NCBI taxonomy): Eukaryota > Metazoa > Arthropoda > Insecta > Hymenoptera > Andrenidae > Andrena > Andrena fulva. The sequence continues at coordinate 47,893,594 of OX276329.1, read as the reverse complement.
CAAGCGAAAAAAAAAGGCCGCACGACCTCGTTCGCCGCTGGCATCAATTAACGTCGATTGCGATCGGTTATAAATGCGTTTATAACATGCGCCTCACGCTCGATGCCGTGTGGGGTATTTTACGTGGAACGCAGGAAATTATACAGGTGGCGGCCTCGTTTCCTTTTTCTCTCCCGCCCTCGCGCCCCTGCATTCCGCTCTCGCCGTCCCTCTTCGTCCCTCCTGTGTTCCTCTGCACCACGTGCGTCGCGGCCGGGCGAGAGACGGGGCGCGAGGCACGGAGAGAGAGAGAGAGAGAGAGCTCGGAAGGGATGATCGCTGCCTCACGGTCCACATTTTACATAATTCCACGTGAGCGTGCGTGTAATGAAACAGTGAAACGCGTGTTCCGAGTAACACGTAGTAATAATCTATCGTCAGCCCGCGAGACCGTTCCTTTTCTATTGTCGATCTAGCGGCCGGGCTTCGGCGCTCGATCCAGAAACGGCTCGACGAAAACTGGCGCGAGTAACTGATTTTCTGGTGTAAAAGTGTTGGTGCACGTGAATAATTTACGTCTCGCAGTGTTGCAGTGGAGCTCAAATCGCAAAAAAATAATGTTTATGTTGGTAATACATGACTATTGTAAAAAAGGTTATTAAGGGGGTTTTGGGCCGCAGAATTTGATTTTTTGGTTAAAATTTGTATTCGAAATTTGTGTTTTTAAAATGATTTTACTTTTTATTTGTGAATACTTTTTGATTGATTTTTGATAGTAAAGGTCCATTATAGTTTAATTTGTGGGGAAAGTAGTAGGGATAATGTTTTTATTGGTGGAAAAAGTGGTGGGCGGCTGAAGCTTTTCGTTTGTTGGGCATGCAGGGTGACGCCGAAATCGTGGTGCAACTAGAAAATGCAAAATTAAATCTTTTCGTACGGGGCTTTGTTTTCGAGAATTTCGATTTTGAAAACACGTGCTGTGTCACTAGTTGATCACTAGGTATGCTACAACTGTACATGAAATGCATCCTCGCCTGAAAATAGTTCGAAATTATGGAACAGCTTTTTTTTTTGAGAAAATTAATTTTCAAAATCCGTTAAGGGTGTGTGCACTGGATTAAGAATTGGTGGCATTTTCAAACTGATTTTCTCAAAAATAAAACCACGTTCGAAGAAAAGTTATTCTACTCAATTTCGACTCAATGTTTCCTGCACTTTGCCGAAATTATTAACCAAGTCTACCTATGTGTACTAAACGAATTTTCAAATTCGATTTTCTCGAGAATGAAGCCTTATATAAAAAAATTTCATTCCATATTTGCATGAGGAATCATCTACTTTTCGGTTTTACCATGATTTCGGAAACACCCTGTATAATTATACATAGGTTTGAGTCGTTTTGGTGACTAATCTTCACTCGTGAAATGATATTTCCTGTCTTTCCATTCAAAGATGTTGTCGAAAACGTGCTAACACTGGTTGAAAATTTAAACATTTACTGAACAATCTCCAGATTTTTCGAATGGGTGTATTTTGAGTAACCCTTATCGAGAACTTTGCAGTTCGTTGTATCTAAACTCTCACATACTGTCAAGTGATGGCAGATGACACCAAGTATTTCTACTTTTAATTCAAATGTAGGGTAACTGTTCTCGTAGTTGACAGTGTACCAATAGTTAACACTTTTATTTTCAGTCACGAATAATAAGCTTTCTATTAAAAAAATGTTTTTGACTAATACTTTTTCAAACAGCGTATATCAACTACGAGTACAGTTACCCTAAATTTGAATTAAAAGTAGAAATACTTGGTGTCATCTGCCAAAAAAATGTTTTTGACTAATACGCTGTTTGAAAAAGTATTAGTCAAAAACATTTTTTTAATAGACAGCTTATTATTCGTGGCTGAAAATAAAAGTGTCAACTATTAGTACACTGTCAACTTCGAGTACAGTTACCCTAATGCCATTTCATTTCATGCAAAATACGCTGTTTGAAAAAGTATTAGTCAAAAAAATTTTTTTAATAGAAAGCTTATTATTCGTGACTGAAAAGAAAAGTGTCAACTATTAGTACACTGTCAACTTCGAGTACAGTTACCCTAATGCCATTTCATTTCATGCAAAATACGCTGTTTGAAAAAGTATTAGTCAAAAAAATTTTTTTAATAGAAAGCTTATTATTCGTGACTGAAAAGAAAAGTGTCAACTATTGGTACCCTGTCAACTACGAGTACAGTTACCCTAATGCCATTTCATTTCATGCAAATTCAACACTTTTTCAAACAGCGTATCAGTCATAAACATTTTTTTAATAGAAAGCTTATTATTCGTGACTGAAAATAAAAGTGTCAACTATTGGTACCCTGTCAACTACGAGTACAGTTACCCTAATGCCATTTCATTTCATGCAAATTCAATACTTTTTCAAACAGCGTATTAGTCAAAAACATTTTTTTAATAGCTTATTTTATATTAATTTTTAAAAGCTTATTATTCGTGACTGAAAATAAAAGTGTCAAGTATTGGTACACTGTCAACTACGAGTACAGTTACCCTAAATTATTTTTAGTCACAAATGAATAAAAGTGATAATGTATGTAACAGTTCTTGATAGTCACTAAGCTTAATAATTCTTGGAAACAGCGAAGAATTGTCCGTGTCATACGTAACAGACTGAATCTTGTCTCGTTCTTTTCACTTACAGCTCCTTTTGCTCGTCATTCGTCATTCCCTTCATTAAGAAATTATCGACTTTCGGCTGTAATTATTGAAGCGTAATATCCACCCTGGCAATTCCGTTCACACGTAACCCCAGTCGTAGCTTCCAATGCTTAATAGACCCCCCCGTTAAATATCGATATCTTTGGCTCAACGAAACAATAAAGCTTCCCTTTGATGGCTTCCCCACTACAAGAGTTCTATCTGATTTCCCAATAGACGCGGCAAAAATGCAATCGCTCGTAAAGCTGTCTTGAAGTGGTAATAGAATTCAGAAAACGTTTTTTTCGACGAGTTAAAAACTCGAAGTGGCTGGGAGAAAATTACTAATGATCATTTTTAATTTTGTTTTATATTGCAAGCTTTAACCATCACTTGGCGGATATAGGGTCCATTTCACCCATTCTTTATATCAAAGTAGTTACCTCGGTTATTACTTAATAGTAGACATCACTTATTCAACAGATTATGAATTTTATGTGATAACCTCAAAATCTAATTTAAAAGCCTATTTTGAGTTTGGACGCACGTGAGGGGCATTATTCATATGATGGGTCTAAATTAACCCTGCGATGACTTTCAATGTATCTGCCACCCCAAAGGTTAATATAAACGTTTATTAATTTTTTTGAAACTTCGATTGTGATCGAATCTAAGTGAATATTTATGTTTGGTCCCTTTATTATGGAGTTTATTTTAATTATTTATACTTACTATTAACATCGTACTAATTAATAATATTAAATTCAACTCGAATGATGGATAAATAATAATACTCTGTAATAATAATTTTCTGTAATATATCTGAGCAATACATTCACCAATTTTAAGTATCGAATTTTCCGAGAGACAGTACGTCTGAAATATTTAGGTATACGATTTCAAGGAATAGCTACGTGCATTGGCGGTAGCTAAATAATTGATAAGTCAAGGGAAGTGAGCGTGCAAGTTTGTACATAAGTGGCAGTGCATGATGGATGTCTGTTTCTACTTTGTTTAACAGTCATTAGTCTCCAGTTCTTAGGCAGTTTCTAGTAAATTTTCTTTTAAAGAATATAGGTACACTGTGCATAGGGGACGAGATTTTTTTAGGGGTTAGACCATCTTGGCTAGGTCAACATTGCATCTTTGGGAATTTATTTCTAAGTGACAAACACACTTTTATCGATAAAATTTATTCAATGAAGATAGAGAAATCTTTGAATAATATATACAATTTTTTTTTCAAATATCAAAACATTCCCAAAACTTTAAATGCGTTTTTCTCGAAACCAAGTTTTCCGAAACGGTGTACGCCGTAATTTGTGTAAAACTCCATGGATTTTTATACAATTTTGCACAGATGTTCTTAAATGTATTCTCCATCGTTCGACCCTCAATTCTTTCGATTGGTTGAAAAATAACTAAGTAGCTACACTTTGAACCAAAAAGCTCATTTTCGTGTGACTTTATTTACGCATAAGTCAGGTAAAAATTAAAATATCGAAAAAATTGGCAGTCGGGCGATAGAGAATACATTTAAGAACATCTGTGCACGATTGTATAAAAATCCATAGAGTTTCACACAAATTACAGCGTACACCGTTTCGGAAAACGTGGTTTCGAGAAAAACGCATTTAAAGTTCTAGGAATGTTTTGATATCTGAAAAAAAATTGTATATATTATTCAAAAATGTCTGTATCTTCATTGTAAAAATTTTATCGATAAAAGTGTTTTTGTCACAGAAACAAATGCAATGTTTCTTGACCTGGCCAAGGTGGTGTAACCCCCTTAATATAGAAATAGAGAATCCTCATAAAGGGTAGTATCTTAAGTTTCTGTAGGCAGTGTGACCCTTATTGCAATTAATATAAATATTCAACCACTACTCTCCACCCTTCACCCTAATCATTTCAGCAATAGATTAGTGCCAATATCTTACACGGTATCTTCATTTATCGATCCACGCATTCCAGTACCTCCCCAGCGCTGTCACAATCTTAAAGCAGACATCCTTCCCAAGCCACGTTCCTCTTTTCCAGCCAAGTAACATGTACGCTTCGATTCCTTCCCAAGCTACTTCCATCAATCTATTTATTCATCACCGTATCTATTTATCTGCCCTTCCATCTGTCTATCCACATATCCTCTCATCTCTCCCCCAATCGCACGTCCCTTGTCACGTTTATTTCTGTCGCAGGATAATTGTAAAATCAGCCTTCTTGCAAAAAGCCTAAACGCCGTCATTTTGCTGAACGCTTTAATAATCGTTTTTACCTTAATTGGGCTGAGGAATTCTATTTTTTTCTGATTTATATTATTATCTTCTATTTTTGTGATTGTATATTTTCTTCTATTTTATTGGTGATTTATATTATTATCTTCTATTTTTGTGATTTATTTGTTTCATGTACTTGGCGTAATTTTTTTACTTTTTTGAAGTTTTTTATGGGGTCGTTTTTACCTTAACTGGGCTGAGGAATTATGTATAGCCTCTTCTGAATTACCAAGATGGCGCCATTACATTTGTTCGGGCTAGGTCTGGGTTAGCTAAAAAAGGCTATGATTCCTCAGTTTGTTTCTGTTAAAAGGCTTCTTACAAAAATGCTGATTTCTGTTGGAATTCAACAATATTTACGTATAAAAGGAAGATAGCAGTTGGAAAGCGTTGGACCCAGGGTTGCTAACTATACTATAATATATTTTTAAATTGGGCATTTACCGGACACTCAGTCCTATTGGACCATTGTGCCCGAGCCCATGCGGGCAGTCCTAATTTAGAGGGCTTGCCGCTAGTCCGGCCTCTCGTGCGAACTCGAGAAGCCCGCTCACGGTCATGTCCTCCAGGTTCGCCGTGCGGACAGCAGCTCCCAGCAATAGCTGTCTCTGGGCTGCCATGCCCTCGCACTGCGTCATAAGGTGAAGCGGCGTTTCGTCGTCCACCCCGCACCACTGGCACCTTGGTCCCTGCACGATCCCAAGGCGCGCCAGGTGCTTCCTCGTGTACCAGTGTCCTGTGACCATCCCCACGAGCAGTCGCAACTGCGACCTATCCAGGCGGCTGAGTGCCGCCCCTATCTTTTTCGAAGGCCGCTTCAGCAGAGCCTTCGCGTGTCCCATCTTTTGGGTCCGCTCCCAGAGTTGTTCGAGTTGCTGTCTGATCCAGCACCTCGTCCACTCCTTCACAGTCCCCATGGAGACACCTAAGGTGCAGGACGGGTCCCGATTCGGTTTACGTGCCCCTTCTCGGGCCCTGTCGTTTGCCCCTTCGTTTCCCTTGATTCCGGCGTGCCCCGGAACCCATAGTAGACTGATACGGTTGTTATTAGCCAATTGCGTCAGTGTGTCCACGCAGTCTAGTACCAGACTGGATCTCACCACTGTATTGTATAGGGATCCAAGTGCGGCCCGACTGTCGCTACATATATAGATGTGCTTGCCCTCATAGCCCCTGTCCAGATTCAATCTGGCACAGGTCCTGATAGCCTGCACCTCCGCCTGAAAAACCGATACGTGTGGGCCCAGGGCGATGGATCTTTCTACCCTGGGACTCTCCCCCATATCCCGGCTCTGGTTCCGGTTTTGGTTTTGGAGCCATCTGTATTCCAGGTGAGCCCCCCCCCCCCCCCCCCGGAGAGAGTAACTCCTTCTTGCTCTCCTCCCAGTTCTTCCTGCTTGGGAAGCGAACGACGAAGTTGTGTTTGAAGCGATAGGCTGGGTCACATTGGTTTCCCCCGCAGTCCAGGGCCTCATGCGAGTCCCTTATGTCCTGTAGACTATAATATATAGTATTATACTATATTTTTGTCCAGTATAGAAAAAGTTATAGTACCTACGTAAAAATACCATATTTCTGATACATGGATAAAATTCTACATTTTTTATTTATTTTTTTATTCCATTACTACATCAAAACTTCAATTTGCGAATTTAAACTTTAACTGAGAGGGATTTTTTTATAATGAATCTCATGAGAAATGAGCTCCTTATAGCATAATTTGGACTTTCAGTGAAACCTTTGACATATTTGTTGACCCTTAGAGGACCGGCTTTTTCTCGCAGAAATAGTAGTCTTCAGTTTCCAAATGTTTTTATATATATATCGTATATGTGGTGCAAAATTAGAGGACTTGCACAAAGTTCCAAAAGGCGCATTGCCGGTCCGGAACGGTAATAAAATTTTCAACATTTTTAATTTTAAAAATACACTATGTCTGGGAGTTTTTGATACCGCCGATCACGAATCTGCAGTCGGATTATAAAAATTTCACCTACATGGCAGTTTTACTGACCTAAACGAATGAACACATACCAAATTTCAGGGAACTTTCTTTTAGCGTTACCCAGAGCTGACCACGTAGACGTAAAAAGTTTTTGTACGATCTTTTCTTTTTTCCCCTTTTTCCATGGTTCTATTTGTCTATTATTTTTTATATATTTGTGTTGTTTCAGGAATTATTTTATTTTGTCGTATTTTTTGTCTTCTTTTGAACAGTACGAATTTATAGTCGAACATACATACAAACACAGTTGAGTACTAACACACACATACGTATTTATACATTAAATCATTTTTAAATAATATGCTCACTCAAAGCCGCGAAAGGGGCTTTGCCGGTCCTCTAAAGTTTAAAGACGATTCATTAATTAATAATGCAAAATGCACAAAAAATATACATCTATTTAAACAATAAGATGTTGTTTTAAAGTACTATAGTTAAGTCAAAAGTACTATATTTTTTCACAATGTATATATACATATATAAAAGAAGAAGTCCTGACTGACTGAATCATCAACGCCCAGATCAAACCATTTAATCCAGGAACCTGAAATTTGGGAAAAGGGTAAAATGTATTTTCTCGGACGCCTTAATATCTGTTAGGCCCGATTAGATATCAACTTGGTTCTTACTCACAAAGATTACCACACAAATGCCTAAAAATCAATTTCAGGATTTTGCCCTAATCAACCCCTGAGGGGGTGAAAAGGGGTGAAATGTATTTTCATTGATGCCTCAAAATCTCTTAGGCCCGATTAGCTATCATCTTGGTTTTTACTTCGAAAGATTACCCACACAAATGCCTAAAAATCAATTTAAGGATTTTACCCTAATCAACCCCTAAGGGGGTGAAAATGGGTGAAAAATGTTTTCACGGATTCCTCAAAATCTCTTATGCCCGATTAGCTATCACCTTGGTTTTTACTTCGAAAGGTTACCCACATAAATGCCTAAAAACCAATTTCAGGATTTTGCCCTAACCAACCCCTAAGGGGGTGGTGAAAAGGGGTGAAATGTGTTTGCATGGATTCCTTAACATCTCTTAGGCCTGAAGCGAAGCGCCTGGGCATTTTGCTAGTGTACTATATTTCGTATCACAGTTGGCCGTAAAGTACTATATTTTCCCGAAAAAGTTGGCAATTCTATTTGGGCCTCTGGACCCGTAGGGTTTTTTCCACGACTCTTCGCCTTGCTTTAGGGACAGAGGGGACTCGGGCAAGGATTCGGAGGCGACAGTTTTCCTTTAATCCGCGCGGAACCGTCATTTCCCCCACTGCATACAGTATCAATTTTTATCAATAAAAACCAAAAATCTAACAACCTTAAAATCGTCTGACGCCAATATATATCGACGAAGCGGAAAGTCTGACGCCGCCGCGAGTAATCCTTCACTGGCCGTCCTCATCGTTGACGCGCTCGTATCGGTCGACAATCCTCGTCACGTTTTCAGAATATCCATCGGTATCCACGTGCGCCCACAGCTGGAAAACTGATCGAATCGATCCTCGCGCGCCTCCCCGATTTTTGTCCGATTTTTTTTCACCGGTTGCGCAGACACACGCCCGTTCCTCAAACAATATTGCTGTCTTCTGGCTGGGATGGAATTGAACACCGCCATTAGATCGATCCCGTCGGAACGACGGGACGCGTGTAGCGCGCACCGGCGCGTAAATATCTAACGCGGATATCGTCGGCGGCCATTGGGAAATTTACTTAACGGGCTCGCGCCGCTCTTCTTTTTTTTCCCCCCCTTTCGGTCTCATCGCCGCGAACAATCGAGATTACTGGGCCGAACAATTAGCAGTTAGCGGGTTGTATACCGTTAGCTATTAATGCTACTGTTTAATCGATAGCGTATTCGCGATTCATGGCCGGCCGAAAGCGCGGATCTCGCGGATACGCCTCTTATTTTAACTCTAAACGGGCAATAACGCGTTCATCGGTGAAATTTTTAATTGCGTACCCGCGCACGCCCGTGTACGTGCTCGGCGCTATCCTGTGTTTTGTTAATTGAACCCGCGCCGGCGGCTTCCCGTATTCGTTGTCGATCTTAAATTGCATAATTTAGCTGTACTGGGATGTTTATACAAAATGGAAGCTCGTTGAATGCTGCTGTCCCAATAGCAGTGGGTTTGAAAAAGTTACGTTTTACTTTCTGTACAGCGATAGGTACTGCAGTTTTGCAAATGAAAACACTGTTGTGTATTGTTTGCATTGTTCTTTTTGCAGGTGAGAATGAGTATTTGATATGGAAGTCATATTTTTTTAAGATTTGTTTCTCATAAATTGCTAATTGTTATTTACCTTATCTGGAACGTGGGAGTTATTTAATAAAAAAGTGAGAGGAAGGTAACTAGTAGATATGTAAAAATGGTACCTACGAGTGTTGTCACATAATGAAGTAGGTATTTAATCTGAATCTGTCGATGTCATCACAACTCTGTGCATTTAATTTGCGTGATAATAAATGTATCATTAGGGTGGCCCTTATTTATACGTGTCGAACTTTTTTTGTATTTCCTTGCTCTCACCCTCTAGAATTGATAAAAAATTTGATAAAAAAAATAGTCCCTAAAAAAGTTTATTGCAATCGGACAAGAATTCATCGATGGTTTGAATTTTAAGAATTTCTCAAAAATGGTAAGCCCTATCGAAATTTTGTTCAAGTAATATTAAAAGAGAATTTAATTTTCAACAATTACTGTATATATAAGTTTTTCGTGCTTCCAACCATTTTTTAGATAATCGCGTTTGAATATAGAGATATGCGTCACGGCGTACAGGTGGGGCGGGCAAAGTGCTATATTGAAACGCTATTATCTAAGAAAATGGTTGGATGCACGAGAAAATTATATATACAGTAATTGTAGAAAATTGAATGCTCTTTTAATATTATTTGAACAAAATTTCGATAGGACTTACCATTTGTGAGAAATTCTGCAAATTCAAACCATTGATGAATTCTTGTCCGATTGCAATAAAGTTTTTCAGGGCAGCGGCGGATTTAACAGGGCGGCCGATGAGCAGTTGCCGCCTGGGCCCTTGACAACAAGGCCCTCAGGGCCCCATCCTTAAAAAAATTATGATTTTATCCATACTACATTTTTTCTGTACTACTACCCTTAGCCCGCTTTTATTAAACTACCTCTTCATTTTCCTGAAAAAATGGGCCCCTCCAGAAGGACCCTAAGGCCCCATCCTTAAAAAATTTTGATTTTAACCAAACTATATTTTTTTTATACTACTACCCTTAGCCCGCTTTTATTAAACTACCTCTTCGTTTCCCAGAAAAATGGGCCCCTCCAGAAGGACCCTAAGGCCCCATCCTTAAAAGTTTTGATTTTATCCAAACTTTATTTTTTTTTATACTACTACCCTTAGCTCGCTTTTATTAAACTACCTCTTCGTTTCCCAGAAAAATGGGCCCCTCCAGAAGGACCCCTAAGGCCCCATCTTTAAAAAAATATTATTTTATCCAAACTATTTTTTTTTCTGTACTACTACCCTTAGCCCGCTTTTATTAAACTACCTCTTCATTTTCCCGAAAAAATGGTCCCCTGAGAACGTTTGCCACCTGAGCCTTTTTTCTTAAATCCGCCACTGTTTCAGGGACTATTTTTTTATGAAATGGAACCATATTAACAGGTTGAAAAGGGCCACCCTAATATATCACGAATATTAATATTTTACCGGAGCAAAACGTCCATCACGTTCTGCGGAATAATTCCAGGTGTACTGAAGATGGAAGAGACACTTTTCATTAACAGGTTCATATTTAACAGGTTCATCAACTGTCTCAAGTAGCAGGAACCCAGCGGAATTATGCTGGAGATAGGGTAGACGCTATTATAATAATAAGATAGACCCATCCTGCATTCGTTCTTGATCAACCCCTTCTTACTGCGCTGATGAGGTCACGAAGCCATTCACGAGCAACAACTGTCGAAGACAGCTTCTTGACCCCTTATCATTTCGGTGGCATTGCCGTATTCTAGCAGAAGTGGCACGATTAATGCTTAATGGATCTGGCTCCATTTAAATTGTCATCGCGGCAGGCAATTTCTCGAAGAAGAGGGGCCGGGAGTGCTTCGACCTCACTGTCAGAACTTCAGAAAGATGGCGTCTCCCGGTGTGGAGATGAGAGCTGTACCCGTTCAGAATGTGAGCTCTTCCGCGCTTGCATTGTAGCTGAAATGTTTCCAATATTTTTATCGATACCTTTCGATATGGAGTTGCGTGATAGTACACAATATACCTTGTACTTCCCCCCGCCTGATTCATCTAACTGATCATTTCAATTCTCGTACATTAATTTCGATTTTTCGTATTCTAGAACCAAAGTATTATTGGCTCCCGTCACGCACTACTATGCCTTCGACTACATTCATTGCAGGAAGGGTTGTGTTAATACTAGCCTGTGTATGTAGTACGTTGCATTTTGTATGGGCAGACATAAATGTTACGAGGCTTTAATATTTTCCTCTTTTCGATGACTGTATTTGAAGTATGTGATTCCCAACTTTTTTTGAATCGCAATCCACTTTTATAATACTCAAATAACCCGGGAAATAGGTATTTTGGAATATAATTCTAACTTAATAATTTAAATAAATAAGTGCTAAAAATCGACAACTAAAAATAAAAGGCGACACACGGGTTGAGAATCGCTGTATTAATTTTTACATTTATTTAATGTTTGAAGGGTATTGTGCATATAAATAAATTTAAGAATTTTATGTTTTCTTTACGTGCTATAAATAAAAAGTTTTCTTTTCTTTGTTTCAGGTAAGTCAAATTTCTTAGGAGCCACTGGCATATCAGACCATTCCATAGGTAACGCTTTCTTTTATTTTACTTACATAAATAAATTTATTTGGTGTACATTGAAGCTGTTTATAAATTATCTAGCGAGTGAAAATATTATGAAATTTTTGTAACCAATGAAATTTCGAACCCTTATTTAACCATCAATTTACTTGGCTAGATATTTCTTTAAACGTAGTTAAAAAATGAAGCCGTTACCGCAATTTCGTCGTCAGTAGAATCATCCCCTAGGGTATTTACCACCTGTAATGAAACACCCTGTATAAGCTAGTACATTTCTGCAATTACGTGTCAACTGCCGTCAGCTACATGTCAAAATTAATAAAATTATCTATTAATATATTAATATATTAATAAATTATCCTTTATAGTCCACTTTTAAAGGACACTACTTACGAAATGACATAATAAGTACTTTCGGTTTTGGCAGACGCGTATGGGTAATATAAAAGCTACAAGTAAAACACAAGAATTTATAAAAATTGTAATAAAAACCTAAAACGAAGCCGTTTCAGTACCAGGAAATTTTAAAGTCACGTAATATTATTTAGAAATTTGAATTTTTCTTTAACATCTGAAAAACAACAGACGTCATAGGTAATTGTCATAAGATATCTCTGTTAATGGAAAAGTTTCGCGAAAAACACCCAGGAGTATTTACTATGCCTCGCAATGTACGTGGTGTAATTTGCTTCTCACAAAAGGAAGGGTCCTGCACTTTCTAGCGCGACACAATGCGGTCTGTGGATTTTATTCAAGATTCGTTACGTTCACCAGACTGTAATGTAGCTGCCCTATGCGCGGGACATTATGCAATTTCGTGCTGCAATTAATTGTAGAGATTTGTAACGTGTACATCGTGCCAACACCTGCAGCCCCAGGGCGCAGCGGCAATGGAAGAAAAAGAGGAGGATGGATGTAGGGAAAGACAAGAAAAGAGCCAAGGGGTCAACCCTGAAGAGAATAATAAAAATGGGAAGCTTTTTGGGGACCCAGAAGGAATCACGCAGTTTATATTTTAACCGGCTTCTTTGATCACGAAAGAAGAAAATATTTCGCTCGCTTTGCTTGAAATTTTAATTAATACTAAATTTCTCTATCACTCTCGTCCAAGGTATTAGCTAATTCCAATCTCACGATTTTTGGAAGCTTCTAGCATTCCAAAATGTCAATAATACCCATTACGAAAAATGGAAGAAAGGAAAAGTCTGATATTTTAAATAATATTTAACTCTAATTTTCACCGTCAGTTTTAGATCCTTAACTACCCCCTTCAGCTACCCCTTGGCTTTAATCATTTACAAGCATTCCTCTTCCTTGCTATACCGAACATTAATTAATTTCCTCGCTTCCTTATTAATGGCAATTAAAATTACCATCGCATGATACAGGCAACGATATCAATTTGCAATTAAAATGACACATGCCCCGTTTTGTTTTTTTTAATTAAATTCCGCTCGTTATTCAAATTGCCCTGAACGTTGCCGGTATCGACGAGGGCAGATTGCGTAGCTTAATTCTAGATCGGAAGCAAAGGCATATAATAAAAACTTGACAACGGTCCGGGCTCGTTACGAATTCCCAATCCGTGAATATAAATGAAAACGCCGCGCGGCAGTCAATTCCGTTTTAAATCCCTGGGAAAGGACTTGGACGTGGGCGGTGTTATTGCGATAGTTCCGCATAATTGTGCGAATTAACCTTCGGTGTAATTACTGGGTGGGCTTCGATTCGCCGCGTAACGCGGTGAAAAATCTTGCAACCTGTATAGTCGTTGATTAAACAATCAGAACGAAGTGTTTGGCACGCAGCGCTGTTAAATTAACAGTGCTAACCCTTGGACACTGAATGCCTTGATTCATTTTTCTTTTTGCTTCTTAATTTCGTTTGTGTGAATCAGGGAATAAGCTTTCGTGGTAGATTTTTATTTTTCTCCGATCTGGGGTTCCTGGCTGCTTAATAATATAACTACCAGATCCTTCTGACAACTGAATTTGTAATAACACTAGCTTTTCTGCTCGGCTTCGCCCGGAATTTAGATTCTGATTTTATAAAAAGAATTTTTTTTTTTAAACAGTCACATTCATCTGGATTAGCCAGACATAATGAGCTGAGGCACGTTTCGTGGTCCAAGAGATTACCGTTCGGAAGTTTTTAGGCGACAGACAATTTAATGTAATATTTAACAAAATATTTCAATTATTACAAACGTTACAAAAAAGCAAATTCGACATATTATGTTATACGACTTTAACAAAGGAAACAATGTAATTGTAACGATAAAAAACATTTGCCAGGGATATGGGGTGATTACTAATGGAGAGGATGTAAAAATTTAATACTGGAATTTTTTCAATTAAAATCCAAGGAGTTTTATAAATGAAGAATACCAAGCTTAGTAAAAGAATGTGAAAGGGTTGTAAAATAATATCGTTGATTGCCTATGAATGGACGTTTGTTTATTCTTACCTAATTTATTTTCCCAATACTTATGAGATTACATAAAAATTTAAATGTTCAAAATTTGAAAAATAAAAATGTTATTTTTTTTTAGTTTTTCGGACTTTCCTCGAAAACCTTTGGTCGCATGAGAAAAAGTAATACAACATAAAAGATGCTCCTTGTCTGGATCTACAACTTTTGTTTGACATGTTTTTTTATGTAATCAATAACTTGGAGGATATTATATAAAATCGACTTTGTGAGTCGTTAAGTGATTACTTAAATGTTCAAGGGCCTAGGGGCACCTTTTCCCGTTATCCGATCGGACTCAAACTTTACACAGATTTTTTTGGTATTATTTGGAACTATTCTGGGGGGTGCCGCGAAGAAAATTCAAAAGTCGAAAATAAGAGCCACCCTAATCTGTATACTTCGTGTAAATAAATGAACAAAATACCCCTTAGATATTTAATGCTTCCTTCAGATTGACTACACTAAAGCGTAAGCTTTTAAAATAAATCACAAAAAATACAAGATAATAATAATTACAAAATAAAAAAATTGACTAATCCATGAGACGATATTCCGATATCTCTGTTATGCGTGGACCGATTTTATTGAATTTGGTCTTATTCGAAAGCTTAGATGCGGTTTACATAAGAAAAATGCCTTTAAATTTAGGAAATATTGCAGGCGTGATGAGATATTAATGAAATAGTCGACAGTCGACATATACAGGGTGTCGAAACATGTACTCCGCGTCTCTAGATAACATATTCCAAATACGTCACAGAAGGAAATAATTATAATTGTTTTGTGGAAGCGATGAAAAAATAATTTCCTTAATATTTAGTGGGACCATCTTTTCGTTGCTAGTCGCTTTACAATTCTTTTGTACAATTTATTAATACTTTTCTGCTTCGATGTGTTCCACTTTTCTCTAACACAATTTTGTAGTTCATTTGAATTATATGAGTGTACGAGGTGGGTCGAAATGGACCCTGTATCCGCCCGGCGAGGTATAAACGAGGAGAGAAAGCTATGCGTGTTCCACGGCCGTTAATGCTACCACTCGTCCCGCGTTCGTATATCGATATACACAGAGTCCGCGATCAGCCAGCAGCGATGGTAATTTTAGGATAATTCCAATTTCGAGTGGTGATTTTGTTGCGCAATTCGTGTAGAGGAAGGAATACGATATCGCGAGAGCTCCAATGGCGGATCATCATGCGAGACCCCCGCTGTCCTTCCGCCTCGTTAACGACACGGCTGAATTTTTATTGTCCGTATTTTCTCTGCACTCCCATTTAGCGTGGTAGTTTGTACAGTGTGCTACTAAATTGCAGAATTATGGACGCATGTTTTGCTTCTTACGATGAAATATGCGACACAACAGAGTCGTTTCCTGCGCTGACTCTTGAAGTCTCTAATTATGCCTGTCGAGTTGAGAGAAATTTTTGTCGTTCATTTTCACTGATTTATGGACATCGATAGATTCGTATAAACTTGGGTACGAAAATGACCACGTGGGATTTTGGTGATGGTTTATTATGCGCGAAACGTTTAGAGCGCGTGCCATGCGGTGGCCTAAACGAGAACTAACTTAGATGGGGACTTCGCAACCAGGGGTGGGCACTTCCATTATATATCTGTTGGCAAAATTTAGTTAGGGGCACAATCCACTCGTGGCGCTAGGATCAATAAAGTTGAAAGAATTTGGTAACAGATGGCGCTGATGAGATTATTTTGTGGCGGGGAGAAGAAGGAGAAGAAGACGCCGACCGCCATTGGAACGCCATTCTGGCATCACGTGTCGTACTGTACGCATCGCTCAGAGAGCATTTCGTACCTGAAATTGTTAAGGTTATTAAAACCATTTTTGTTAGTAATTGTGGAGAGTCATTTATTCGCCCACAAATGGATCTGCAACCTAGAGCAAAGTAGGCCTGCTCAGAAATCATATTTCTACCCTCTTGGGTGCCTACAATAGAACATAATCAGCGGCGCCCAGTGGCGGCGTCACTACAGCAATCAGAATATAATGGTTAGGTAATAAAATTACCTAACAATGGAACATATGGAACCCGCACACGCCGATTTTAATGGGGCTTTTGTATGAAGTAGTTCTCAGAAAAATATTTTGAGAGCAACATCTTACAAAAGCTCCATTAAAATCGGCGTGTGCCGGTTCCATATGTTCTTCTGCCCGCCACAAAATAATCTCATCAGCGCCATCTGTTACCAAATTCTTTCAACTTTATTGATCCTAGCGCCACGAGTGGATTGTGCCCCTAACTAAATTTTGCCAACAGATATAAAATGGAAGTGCCCACCCCTGCTTCGCAACAGCCAGAGAGAAAAGAAACTTCGCCATCTATAGGATCTCTTCCTCGACGCCCCATAATGGTCAAAACCACGTCTGAACTATGTTTCTAACGCGAAAGAAATATTATTACCATGAAGTAAGAGTAAGGAGACTCATCTGCCTAGATTGAAAGTGGTCACGAAAAATGTTCCGTTTACTGCCAGGTTCGCCAAATGGAATGGCTTGAACTTTGTCGTCGCCATCTTGAAATTGTAAATGACAGATGATGAGACAAAAGGTTAGAAATACATGGTTACATTACAGGAGATGTACATATACACATATCTGAAAAACATGCTATTACGTGGTTACAGTAGGACGTGTGAATATGAAAAATTGAAAGGAAAGTAATGATAATACTCTTTTCCGTCCTCGACTTTTTCATGTACACTAAGGGACAGAATCGGCTTCCCTTCGGAAATTTGGCAACGTTGCATGTCACTAGGCATAACTCAGTGGTTCTAGTGACAAGCAACGTTGCCAAATTTCCGAAGGGAAGCCGATTCTGTCCCTTAGTGTATCTACATATACATAAAATCCTCAGTTAGGTACAAATAAAAAACAGTTTGATGATATTTGTAAAAACGTGGCATCTCAAATTTTGACAACTTACCTTATTTGACACTCGTCAGGTTATAACCTGACTGTAAGCTGCCAAAATTTGGAGTAGATTGCATAGTGAAGATAGCAATTGACGAACGAAACATGTATTAGTTCGTTTTGGCTGAAGGTGTGCGTGTAACGCGTAGCGCACTGCACGTAACATATATTATGAGACGAATATTCAAGATGGCGACGACAAAGTCCAAGTTATTCCATTCATGGACATAGGAATATAGGGACGGAGCGTAAGGCTAGCTTGTCGGCGAGGGACGTAAACCCTATTTGAGGGACGGGCCCCCACCCAAGTATGCCTGGTTTTGATTGGTTGCATTTCTGCGCATGCTCTGTACCGCTAATTATGAAACACTACTAACCACAGATTAATACAAATGTCTAAGTTAATACTAAAGAAGTGATTACTTATGAATTTGAATTTGGAATATAATAAAAATTGAAGAGAAATATGCATCTACAATTAAGACATCTACATTTACTTCAAATATAATAAAATAACCTCAATACCTGTGAAATGTAACTTTCACGTTACTCCCATTACGTTTTTTCCAATTTTGGGAGTCGGATCGGTTTTTACATACTGGCACACAACACAGTACTATTTTTGGTTAATTTTTTAGAATTACTATTAAAATAACTGAATATAATGTACTTTGCTTCTTCACTTTACTCAACTTTACACAAGTTTAAACGCGACAAACATACTACGTTGCTATGCGTCAGCGTCACTGCGCTTGTGCGAAGCAACAGCCAATAGAAATTAGGCATAGTTTACCTCGTCGCCCTCCCGCAAAGACTTTACCCCCGCGATAATATGCTCCGTCCCTATATTCCTATGTCCATGATTCCATTTGGCGAACCTGGCACATAAACGGAACATTTTTCGTGACCAACTTTCTTCTGTCTGGGATATAGAGATGCGTCTCCTTACTCTTACTTCATGATTATTACCTATTTCTCTATTGATTAAGTAATAAAGTTAACATTAGGAGGACAAAATAACAGATATAAATTTATTTGCAATAAATACTTTTGTCTTTAATTTTATTTTATTTACTATGTATAAGTATAAGAATTACACTGTCCGACAAAACAGTGCGATTTTTGTATACCCTTAATGAAATGTTTGCTCCCTGAAAACGAATTTGTCTGTAAAAATGGCGTAGCACGTGAGGATTTTGAGAAAAGTGAGGTTAAATAGGCCAAAAAGTATATTTTGGCCATATTCAAGTCAATGTATAAAAAGAATGGTAGGTCCCAGCCGAAATCCGACTAAATACTCGAATTCAGCAAGCAAAAATGTACAAAATACATTTATATTACTTTAAGAGTTACAATAAATTCTAAGCATGCAACCGGCGCACAAGAAACTGGGTAAACGCAGGAAGAAGTTGTATATATTGTTAGTGATTTTTGAGTTCGCGGATTACGAATCCGACATAGGATTTGTAAAATTAATTTGTTTAAACAATTTGTTAACAATTTTTTTTATTTATTCTAAAACCTTTTTTACAATATAATTTGCGAAACAAAGTGTTTAGCGAGCAAAAATGAATCGGAAATTATATATTTCATTAAAGTTAAAAAACCTTGTCGGACAGCGTTATCAGTCTCTGATGATGCTCTATCATTCTCCGATGTTGTCGAACTTACCCATGTGAAACCACTTTAAGGTCTTTATAACCCCAATAAACACCCAAAAGTAATAAACGATGACTTTCTCTTTTGGATTTTTTTCGCTTTAGAATCATGATTCAGACCACTGTGCGTCCTAGCGATTCCATCTACCGCACGCGCCTTGACCCATTTTGAATCGCATCTCAACAGACAACGGTGAAGCATAAGGGATGAAAATATAATGTGCAGTGTGGAACTTCTACAGTGTTTTTTATTAAATACAGAGATGAAGAAGTATCATATAAGAACAGCTCGGAAAATGTTTTCTTCTGAAGATGTAGTCTCTCGTTCATATCAGAATATTATAAATATTATAACAATTTGGGATCTTCTTACATGGAACACTTCTGTGCTCGACGACTGAGATTTCAAATACATCTCTGGTGGGCGGGCAAACGAGTATACTTCAGTTAAATTTTGGTAAAATCAGGCTAAGTACCCTAATATTTTTTACATCGCTGTCATTTGCTTGTAGTTTCAGTAGTGCCAATCAATGTCACTTTTTTCCCGATTTTTTACTGCAGATCGTAATAGTATAATAATATGTCAAAAGTACAGTATAATGGCGGGAACAACAGTATAAATACGATGAAGAAAATAATATCTCACCTCAAACTAAATAATTTATTTTTTGTTCCTTTTTGCGAATCGAAATTAAAAATAAAAGTTTCTTTTGCTCAATCTGTAATTTAATTCAAATTTTGTAGTCCCTTTTGTATTTTTTTTTCGAGTACTTACCTATGTATATTTTGAAGGCCCAATGGGGCAAGTAAAATTTAACACCTGATCTCACAAAGCACTTTAAATATTCCAAGTGTCTTCCTGCAAAATTAATAATTCTGACTTGTACTCGCCTGCCTGCCTACCAGAGGTATTCATTTGGCAGAGGCAATAGTGACTCAAAAAATGTACCAAAAAGTGGTATAAAAATTGATCTTCCATGAAAAGGACTCTATTTTATTAGCCCACATCCTTCGAACATCTGATATAAAACGGGTATACGATAATTAATAAATATCACTCGTTCACTATGGCATCTATAGTAAAACCGTGTCAGACTCAGAAATAGTAAAAATACGCGATTGAAGTCCTCCGTAAAGGATATATCTAAAATTGTTCAATACCCATCGACCATTGGCAGCTTAGTCGCAGGAAAGTGTCGAGGATCCGACAACTTCCTGTCCAAGGGAAAAAGAGCTGCTTCCCATTCTAAGATATCCTGACAGTTTTATAGACGACACTTTCCACGTACGAAATAGCGTTTTGTACGAAAAACGTGCTCGGAACTCGACATCATGATATCGAACGGAATTCAGTGTCCAACGGAAGACCTGTGTTCCCAGCAATTGTAACCTATTTTAAGCCTGGTACTATAGAATCGTCTTCTACGCCGGGAATCCAAAGCAGCCACTCTTACAGCCTGGTTTTCATGTGACCTTTCAGACTTTTGTAAAAGAGAAGATTCATAGCCCTTTGGTGGAAATATATTTCCATTTGTAAGACGACAGTGGAGACGGGAAATCAAACTTTAAGTTGATGCAGCAATGACTCTAGTGGAATATGAGAATTATTCAGTACAGTAGTGTTTGTAATTTGTTATAAAGCTTCATATGAGAGAAAGATGTTAAGTTGTTAAAGTATTGAAACAACATGCTTCTTTGGGAATTTTTTGTAGAAAAACCGATAAACTTTTATTATTAAACATTGGTCTATTGGGAAGAGTACATCTTAAGGATATTTCAGTATTTCTGGGGTAAAAAGTATTCAAAGGTTTGTGAGTTATAGGACGTCCTTTTTGTGCAGGATCATCCAAAATTGAAAATTCGATTTTTTTTTTAGATATTATATGAAATTATCTGGGCGCTATCGGGCCCGATTTTGGAAAATTATTTTCAGACAAACTGGCGGAATGCAAATTTGAAGCATCGATATTTGGCAACAAATGGCGGCTGTGCAAATTTGAAGCATCGATATTCGGCAAAAAATGGGGGCTGTGCAAATTTGAAGCATCGATCAATGGCAAAAATCGCTCGTTTTTCGAGTATAAAAACAAAGGAAAAAAAGGAAAAGCTCCCGATAGCGCTTAGATTTTTAACCCTAAAATAAGCCTGCAAAGCCTCGAGTAAATGGGTTCATTAATTTTTGAGTTAAAAGTGTCACCGACTTTGAAAAAAAACGCGTTTAAAGTTTTGGGTCTCAGCGCTATGCTGAAGAACACCTACCTACTTACACGCGTAGAGCTTTGTCAATTCTGGTCTTCAATGTTGTACTTCAAGAAAATACAAAAATCGAAAAATCGATTTTTCGAAAATTTCTAGGTTGGCCTCCCCTCTTAAAACTTAGACGTCAGAATATTAGAGCATTAAGTTGTAGTTACACGTGCTGAAGTGTCACAACAGCTGAGAATATAAATTGTATATTGTCGGATAGTTGTGATAATAAATAAATTTCGTAATAATTTATAAAATATGAAATACAGTTATAGACGTTATAGTAGGTGATTATAAAATTGATTAAATAAGAGAATACAGTCTACTAGTAGAATTTGGTGATGATAGAATTGCATATGGAATTTTTAACGATCAAACACAGGTGAATCGATTAAAAGCTTGAATAAACTTTCAATAAATTTTCTTATTGCATATTTGCAATAAGGCATCTCAAGGAAAACCGCTCAGGTTTTATAACAATATTCCAGCTGAAAAACCGATGTATGACACTTCTTTCTAAGCACACAAATGGAATATTTATAAAGTGATGTGTAACATTGGCAAAACATAACAAATTTAAATATAAAAATATTCCTGTTAATCTCAATATTCAACATCACTATTATCTTTATGTGTACAAAAGTTTGTTTCTTAAATTTATTACGAAGTATCGCAAAGAAAATATTACGCGTTTTTCACAGACAAATTAAAAAAACCTTTAATAATATAATATTCAGTTCCTGTATTACGTGTTAAATATTACATTCCAACTATTCATTATGATTTTCTTCTATAATTAAAAAAAACCATATCCACAATTTTTCCAATTTTTTAAACATTTATTTCACGTACCTAATTTGCAAATAATAAGTTAAAAATAAATATGCAGTGAATATTTCATAAAATCTCGCATTAATGAATTTTCAAATTGCCTATTCCTGCGAGTTAAGATTGGTTATTGAACAATCCCATACGCGGCTGGTGTCACAGACGAACGCGCATGGCATTTATAAATTACGAAACGCTTCTAGAAGCAGACCTACAAATCGTTCAATGGGGTACGTCTATAGGAGAATATACACCAACATCCCTCGACGTTACCTCGATATTAGGCCATATTTCCTCGATGCAGGTGGTGGTTGCCCAAAGTCAATTTAATCGAGGAGCCGTATATAGGTATAGACGCCAACGGTTGATCTCCTGAGTAAGCCAGTTTGCAATGGTGTATCCACTCTGTCTCGTCCTCCCTTCAACAGGAAAAACGTACGTCGCAGGCTAAAACCGAAGCTGTTCCGCCGCCGCGCGTTTCACATTTCGCTATAATTGAAAAACGTGTCAAGATATTTCACCCACGCGACTGCAGAAAAAGGGAGATTTCGGGCAGCGAAGTCGCAGGGCAGCGAGGCGAACTTGATTTACGATGTACACGTCTCTGAATTCAATACTTTGAATATTGAATGTCCTCGGTGTGGCCACTTATTGGACATAAGTGGAAAAATTAAATTCCAGTTAGAAGTTGACAAACTTAGAGTTGCCTTGGGATTTTTTTTAAGAGAAATCCTCAAATTATATTAATTAAAAACTTTATATTTGTTCATATTTAGGCAACATTTTAAAAAAATTTAATTAAAAAATAACAGTATCTAAGACTTTAAACGCGTGTTTCTCAAAACGATGCTTTTCGAATTCGCTAGCATGATATCTCAAAAACCAATCACGCGATTTGCTTCAAACTTTGAACATATATTGAATACATGCCCCATTCTCATTGTTCCAAAATTGAAAATCTAGTTTAAATGAGAAATACTGAAAAGTAATAAAATTGCAGCGTCTAAAACAGGAAATTTCGATATCTGTAAAAAATTCGCAAAAATCTAATTTTGGGAAAAATTAGGCATGCCTTAAGTCATGAAAATTCTATAAATACACCTATGAAAGCCTTATGGATTGGTATTATAAGCAAGATTTAGAAAATGATGCGGAGGTGTCTCTACATGAAGTTAAATTATTACTTGACATTCAGTTTAAAATAAAGTTTGTTAAAGACCCAGTCCAGCCAAGTGTTTAGGAATTTTCATTGGATATTTAGCTTAACAATTTGACATCAGAATTTAAATATTACATCTCTATATGCTTCTTTGAACACAAATCAGCCACGAATTTCCAACAGACAACCTTCTGTACACTGTATAATTTTATCCACCGTTACAAACTAGTGTAAAAGCTTTTCTTCAGCTTCACTTGTGAGTTAATTTCTTAGAGTAAAATCTTGTAAGCTCATTTTGACCCATTTCCACATATCTATCTATAGAATTTAACGTAACTAATAATAATTAAAATTCTCGAAGACCAAAAAGCATAAAATAATTTATAGTAGAAAGAAAATGTTGAAAAACAAGTTTCTATTAAAATGTACTAATTATTTATAAATATAGCATTGAGAGACAGTAGAAAATTCAATTATTATTCCAAGCCCTTTCTAAATCTAAAATCAATCTCTATCTATAGAATTTAATGCAGATAATAAAGATTCAAAATCTCGAAGACCAAGAAGCATAAAATAATTTATAGTAAAAAGAAAATGTTGAAAAACAAGTTTCTATTAAAATGTACTAATTATTTATAAATATAGCATTGAGAGACAGTAGAAAATTCAATTATTATTCCAAGCCCTTTCTGAATCTGAAACCAATCTCTACCTCTAGAATTTAATATATATAATAAAAATTAAAATTCTCGAAGACCAAAAAGCATACAACAATTTATAGTAAAAAGAAAATGTTGAAAAACAAGCTTCTATTAAAATGTACTAATTTCTTACAAATATAGTGTTAACAGACAGTAGAAAATTCAATTATCATTCCAAGCCCTTTCTGAATCTGAAACCAATCTCTACCTCTAGAATTTAATATATATAATAAAAATTAAAATTCTCGAAGACCAAAAAGCATACAACAATTTACAGTAAAAAGAAAATGTTTAAAAACAAGCTTCTATTAAAATGTACTAATTTCTTACAAATATAGTGTTAACAGACAGTAGAAAATTCAATTATCATTCCAAGCCCTTTCTGAATCTGAAACCAATCTCTACCTCTAGAATTTAATATATATAATAAAAATTAAAATTCTCGAAGACCAAAAAGCATACAACAATTTACAGTAAAAAGAAAATGTTGAAAAACAAGCTTCTATTAAAATGTACTAATTTCTTACAAATATAGTGTTGAGAGACAATAGAAAATTCAATTAATATTCCAAGCCCTTTATGAATCTGAAATCAATCTCTACCTATAGAATTTAATGTAGATAATAAAAATTAAAATTCTCGAAGACCAAAAAGCATAAAATAATTTATAGTAGAAAGAAAATGTTGAAAAACAAGTTTCTATTAAAATGTACTAATTATTTATAAATATAGCATTGAGAGACAGTAGAAAATTCAATTATTATTCCAAGCCCTTTCTAAATCTAAAATCAATCTCTATCTGTAGAATTTAATGCAGATAATAAAGATTCAAATTCTCGAAGACCAAGAAGCATGCAACAATTTATAGTAAAAAGAAAATGTTGAAAAACAAGCTTCTATTAAAATGTACTAATTTCTCATAAATATAGTGTTACCAGACAGTAGAAAATTCAATTATTATTCGAAGCCCTTTCTGAATCTGAAATCAATCTCTACCTATAGAATTTAATATATATAATAAAAATTAAAATTCTCGAAGACCAAAAAGCACACAACAATTTATAGTAAAAAGAAAATGTTGAAAAACAAGCTTCTTTTAAAATGTACTAATTTCTTATAAATATAGTGTTAACAGATAGTAGAAAATTCAATTAATATTCCAAGCCCTTTCTGAATCTGAAATCAATCCTAAATCCTAAATCTTTCCATCGCCGTTGACTTATCGCTGAACGTGTAACTCTGCACGCGCAAGAGTGTAAGGCGCACACACGTGTTTACCAACACCGAAACAACCAAGTCGGAACAAAATCAACTGGCTGCTCAAGGCCACGGGCAGACAATCCCCCACCGTGACACGCCACATGGCTATCTCGTTGCTGTAACTCGTTTCTCTTCCCGCCATCCTGCAGGCACACACGTCCTATCCCTCAAACAGAGGCTCTCTGTCAGGGCGTAAAGGCGGATTCACACGTATCAGCTCCGTGGCGGTTCAGTGCCGCCAGTGTCGATGGTACAAAATATCGTTTTCCGGTTTCGGAATGGAGCAGGTCGCGCTTGTCCGTGTCAGCTACTTGTGCGTGTCAGTTACTGACACTGCTCCAGTCCAAAACAGGGAAACGATATTTTTTGCCACTGACAAGGAGCAAGGTAGCACTGATAGGTGGGACTCTGCCTTAAAAGTGAATCGTGTCCAGCGTAAGCCAGACTCAGCGAAATGGTATTGAGTATTCCATTGATTTTGCTACGACTGTAGAAAACTGCTTTGGTTTCTGCTCGTCACACATCAATTGGAGACAAAGGTAGTAGGTATTGTTTTGGGGTGGCTAAATTCATCGTGGAATTTAATTATGACTTGCAGACAAATGAGAGTACTCATAGTGAGTTAAATAATGTAATAATGTAAAGATAAATTATGTTGAATATCTCGGTTTAGCAATACTCGATTTCGGAGCACACGTGCAATTTTTCGATTTCGAGATAAAAGTGTAATTTGCTTATTTGACAGTGAAGAAGATAAAGTATCAGTGTGAAGTTTGAAAATCCGTTGATTCTGAAATATTTGTGACGTGCAAAAATTTCTTTCTGGTACGAGTCTAATTTACGAATTATTTATTATAACATATATTCATATAACATTTTGGTTTGGATAAAATATAACACGAGGCCACTTTTCTTTTATAAAGTATCGCTAATTAGTTAATAGCACTAACACAAATTATTATGGCAAGAAGAATGCAAATACGTCTAACAAAATATTCGAATTTCTAAATTGCCATGATTGGCCAATTTACTAATTTTTAATATTACACAATAGTCCTTAATTTAAAATATTTTAGACTTGTATTTCTTTCTTTTGATTCCGGATTCACCGCAGGCGTTATAATTGAAATCAGCAATCCTGCTACTGTAACTTCTTCTGGAGCATTAATTCAAACTGATTTCCGTAAAAAAATTCAAATGCGAAAGCTTACAATGTTTCTTTTGATACAATTTTTCTGTAAGACCCAAAGCAAAGAAATTGCCTCGTTTGTATCGCAGCTTTCGTTCGCAACGGACCACTCTGTATATTAATATCGGAATTCGAAGTCCTCGATAAAGGTGAAAAGGAAAACGTTCCGTGATTGATTCTGTATTAGGGCGCAGAAAGTGTAATTGCGAGGAAAAAAATCACTTTGGAGCTGGCGCCAGCCTCTCGGACTTCCTTAATTACGAAAGAAAGCAGATAAAAAAGTCGGCGGGGGTTGGGGCAGAGATCCAAGCGTAAAACTTTCATCTGAACGAGGAAAGTGTCGATACTTGTCCCGGAGAGAAGAATCTGATAACTTTTCTTCTCAATTTTTATTGCACCGTTATAGCTTATTGTTCCAGTTTCTGTATCGCTCTCATTCCCCCCATTCCGTTGACTTATTGTTCGCAATTATGTGGCGAGCGCGAAGAATCTTCGGCAAAGTGAATTTTACTTACGATTAATATCGCGATGGGTGTAAATTATGGCACCACGCTGCGAATAATATTTTTCTTTTATAGTTCTTGGATTTGGGGGCTTTAATTGTAGTTTGTATGATTATTTTTGTACCCCTTTAATACTATTCGATAAATCGGCATGGAAGATGTTACTAGTTTATTGCGTAGTTTGTTTAATTCTGTGTTTAAACAGAATGGAACTTTATACAGGGTGGACTGAAGTGTGGTATAAATTAATGAAAAATTCAAAAAGAAGCGATTACATTTTCGTTTGTGACAGATGTTCTTCCTTCTAATATGAATATAAAATTACGAATCTTTTATTTTGAAGGTCTTTAAGTGTTAAGAAATTCACAAGTACGAATAAAGTCTCAATCTTAATTATAATTTAATCATATAAAAATGCCATTCAATTTATATACAAACGCTAATAGGTTAAACGTATATAATATGGAACACATGATTTCAAAAACTTGCCAAAAATAGGGGGATTTGTTTTTTTTTTTAATAAAACTGAATCGAGGGAACAAAGGAACAAATGCATAATTATATTTATATAGTCAAATGTTATTAATCAGAAATTTCACCCGTAATAATTATGGGGGGCAATAATTGGTGCTCGTAAAATGTATGAGTTCCTATTATTGACACGAGATGCCGTGTCATGTTTCCATCTTACGTGTTGAGTATCAGTTTGCACCATAACCTCAATAAGTAAAGATGGCTAGTACAGACTGAAGAATATAAACGACGTAGAAACTATTCGCAACAGCAATTGGGAAATGCTTTGGCAGCTATCCAATCTGGTCGCAGCATTAAAACTGTTGCAAATTATTTTGTTTTGTACTAATTATTTTATAAACATCCTTTTCCGATGCAGCCATTAATTGGGACATTAGATTGCATGTCCGGTCCGACATAGGTCGCTATCTGGGACGAAGAGAGAATTGAAGGTGAAAAATAGGAACCCGTACACCATATAATATATATATTATTAATAATTATATTCGAACAATTTCATCATAAAAAGGGGCCTTTTTCATACTGGAAAAGAACCAGCCATATGGTAGGCTATTAATGAGTAATTGCGGTAAATAATTGTAATGTGTAAATATGTTAGAACGTGCGAGTAGATCTTACAGGGTCCCTAATTGGGACATTTAACTTAACCCTTCGTGGTCACATGGGGTGTATCGCACCCCAAGAGCAATTTTCGATTTGAAATGTCGCACCTTTACGTCTTCCAAAGTGGATTTATTGCAAAAAAAAATAAAAAAAAAATTAAAAAAGTCGGTTTTTCCCGCAACCGTGGAAAATCGCTCATTTTCAACTACAAATTTTATCATATCAAAATTTAAATTTCTAGAAAATCACTATCAGACCATGACTGTATAAGTATTACGAATGTACAATTATCACTGGAAAGTTAAAAGATTCAAAAATACGAAAATGGTAACTCAAAAGATGACGCTGGGGTACAGTGAGCCCCGTGTGACCAATTTGTGATTATAAGATGGTGTGACCACGAAGGGTTAAGTGTCGGGCGCGCACCTACGTTGCGAATGAAAAAACGACGTACAGTCGAAGTACCAATGTCCCGGAAATTTTTTTAAGTGTTGCATACACTTGATCTAGAGACACAAGTGTCGTCGCGTAGACGTGCCTTGTAGTGTTAAGCCGAGTAAGAAAAGCAACCCTAGTAGCATTTCTGGTTGGCCCACAGTGTCCCCAAGTTGGGAATTAGTTGGCCGTCAAAATGCCAACAATAAATGCTACTAGGGAAGATACCATTGCTTTGAGCTTCGACATTGGTTGTACCTACCGGTAGGCGCACAGTGGCCTGCAGAGCCTGCGTCCGAGGAACGTCCCATAAACGTGCGAGCGAAAACGGGCCTCGGGCCGGACCATGATACATCGCCAGCCTTACGCCGTTGTAGATAATCACGGCTCATTAGGCCGGGTATTAGCTCATTAGGCAATAAACCTATCTAGGCGGCTAATTGGCGACAGCCCCACTCTCTTCCGGTTCGGTCGCCAGCGATCAGAGAGGAACCCAACCGTCGTCGATCTCGCCAATCCCCCAACTGTATCGTCCGCCGCAAACGGGTTCCTCATTAATTTCTCCTCGCGTTTGATCCCCCTTTATTTCTTTCCCTTCACTTTCTCCATCGTCCACGGTACCTGTCGATCTCCTCCTTTTTGCTACGTTTGTTGTCTTTGCTGATGGTGTCCCGGGTTGCTGCTGCAAGCAAAACAGCTTCCCGCATTACGACTCCGCCGCAGTGAGGATTATATGAACAATCTAGCTGATCGTAAACAGTTAGTGCACCAGTTTGTGCACAGATGTGGGTATGTACTATTTTTCTGGGTGCTAGTAGATGGTGGCTAGGGCTGAGCTTCCTGTATGGCCGCCCGAGCGTTCTGCTTTTCAAAGATTAAGAGAAATGGTAATTCAACTAGAATTATCGGGAAAACTTCACTGGATTATTGGTCGGCCACTGTACTGTGGATCTATTCTCAATTTTCAACGTAAATTTATCGTGGATTTATAGTATGATATGCATAGGCAATTGCCTTAAGGGGAGTAGACACTTGTTTTTCGCGAAAAAACATTATTTTTTATTTATTTGTGAAAAAATGAAAGCAAACCCTGATGTATTATTTTTAACTTTTACCAAATGTTTATTTCTACCATGCAGATTGAAAAATAATTTGTATGAAATATATGTATCCTTTAAAAATGCCTGTGCAGACTGGTAAACATTTTAATGTTTTTCTGTAGTTTTGTCTTAATATCGGTCTTAAAAAGTGACGCAATCCAATTTCAGAGGTGTGATTCTTGTTTCTTAGATCCGCAGTTTCCAGTGGAACCAATAGAACTAAAAATTAAAATAAAATTATTCAATTGGTGGCCGAAAAAGATTCATTCTTCTTTGTGGGGTATTAAGAAACCGTGACTTTTTTATTTTTTTTTATGGAAATATCGAAGTTTTACGGACTAAATGAGAGATTCCACGGGAAATGACACTTGTTTTACACATTCTGTAATTTTTTCAAACCCATCCAAACCTCCGCTCGTCTGCAATCAGGGAAAAATCAAAGAAAAAAATAAATTTCGAGAAAAACTCAATTAAAGTTTCTTTCAAGTTTTGAAGTATCTTTACTTATATATACCTCACTTAATGAGCGAATTTTATACTGAAAGGGTGGTACTTTCGAAAAATGCAATGAAAAATAAATCAATTTTTCGACTCCTTTGACAGACTCTCTAAACCTTGAAAAGAGTTGTTTATAAATTTTAATACCTGTATATACTTTGTTTATTTATCTTTCTATCTGGTACACACTTGGGAGGGTAATTCATATATCGTTGCGTTGTTGGAAAAACTGACCAGGTCCACCATTCTTTAAATAAATAAAAACAAATGAAAAACAATTACTCTCCACGTGTTTTACAACAACAGATTAATAAAAAGCCATATGGGGAACACTTATGTATTTCACAGTATCTTTCCATTATTACCTGATTTATTATAATAAACTGAACTTCAATTGAACTTCAAATTTGCATTTACTGAAAATTAATAAACATGGACTTGCTCAGGTTTATTAACAAGCCAACGATATATTTCATAAGAAAGTGTCTATCGAATCTTCCTTCAACTTTAAACATTTCTATAATATTACAACTCCAATTCTAAAATGCCTTCACAATTCGAATCTAACGTAAAAAAACCACAACTTAATTTTGGATAAATATTTGCTGACGAGACAAAATTTATTTTCAAACACCGCCCAGTATCAGTTTCCCTTTATTACAACGCATTCTGTTAAACAGCCATATTTCCTCCAACGTAACACTATTAATTACACATATACAGTTAACACCACACAGTTATGTGTTGAGTATAATACTACACGAGTTAATTCCGAAGCGAATATGCGTATTAACACCTCATTTACATCCGTCAACGTGCACTAAACCGCTCCCTTAGTACGCCAGCGCGTGAATTTTCTACCGGAACCAGCGAACACCCTCTGCTCGTACAACAAACAATAATATTAAATGTTGACCGTTAAAGCACCCACACCGTATAATACCATAAATTCCATGGCTCCGCGAGGAGCCACCGAGACAGTGGTTTCAGATGGGGTATGGAAAATCAAATATGCAGCGGTGATCCAATTGTTTTTCCAATATCCCGTGCGGAGAAAGACAAATGCCCGGGTCCCTTTTCCTTTTCGAGTGTGTACTACGCCACGGGCTCGAATATTGCGGTGCATCTCCTAAAAGGAGCTCGCTCCTTTGACCCAGTTGCGCACACATCGGTAAACAGCATGGCGCGGGGGTAGCGCAAAAGAAGAGGCGAGAGGGGAGGTAAATCGAGTAGCGCCGAGATCAAACAAGTCGCGGGCCACGACTGTTCGGGCGGCAGAAGTTTGTTTTCTACTTCCGAGCCGGCGCTGTTCAACGAAAGACACAGCGAAATAGACGGCTGTCATCCGACGGTAAAAATAAGTGGGCAGAAAAAAAGCTGTCGGCTGCCTACTTTCGACAGCGGCGGTGCAGGTGAACCGCCGCACTGCAGCTGCCTTCCAACACTACCGCGCTTTATTTCTACTTCCTGCAATATGCACGTGCCCCTGCTTTTTTGCCATCCGAAAGTTGTCACGGCCGCGCAGATGCGCCATCTGCGCGACATCGAACGTTCGGCAAAAACGCGATCAAAAGCAAACAGGTATAACTTTAATTTTCCGGCGGGCTTAAAAGGTACACGACCGTGCGACGCATGTCTCTTTTTGTTTTGCACGTGGCGCGGGCAAAAAGTACGAGGGAAATTAGTTCCCTCTTCAGCCGGCGATGATGAGGAAGCGCGGGGAATTTGCTGTCCACCGAGTTGAAATGGTGTCGTTCATTTATTTTGAAGTTTTTAATTGGTGCAGGACCGTAGAAGTCATTGAATATTTTATTCTTCGTCTTTATTTCACCAGTTTAATACGCGGGATGGTGACAACGCTAGGCCCAGCTGGAGCTGTTATTAGGCCTAACCTCCGTATAGTGTAGGCGGTTAAACTAAAACTAAAGACTGAAATTAAATCCAAGGACTGACACTAAAAGCTAGTAGCTAGAACTTATTAAGAGCTAAGAGACGACTAAGCCTAAGAACAAAAACTAAAAATTAAGACTAGGTTTTAAGTGGCGTTGCGGAGGTGGTAAAGGCGGAGGAAGCGAGAGTAGCAGAAGGATCTGTGCATGAGCCAGTGAGTTATGTAATATGTGTCGATTGCTGTAAGTTCATTGATTGTATCTTCGTGACAGTGGTTCCCTGCAAGACTGCAAAGTTGAAAAAAAATTGAATTTTTGAGCTTCCGAAGTTCCTTTGTTAAGGGCTAAAACCACTCTAGAGGCAGAAAAGAAGACCTAAATTTGACAATTTATTTTGGGAGTATGACAAACGGAATAGAATTGCTTTTCAGTGGGTTTATTTAACACGTATTGAAGTACTAAAAACAATTTTTTTTATTGTCATTTTCATACAAAATGGCGGCGACAGAGCCCGTCGTCGAAAACAGCTTTTTTGGAAACACCGCCACGGGAGGACGGATTTCTCGGCATGTATGAGCCCTGGAACAAAAAATAAAAAAAATTTGTAATCTATATACAATTGGCTTTGGAAGTACGTAGCCGTTTTTTGATTGAATGTAAACTTTTCTGTTTATAAACAATTTAATGCTCATGTTTAGGGCAAAAGATCGATTCATTTCTAAAAAGTGCACCACTTCCACAAAAATTGATTAAAAAAAACCTTATTACTTCCAAAGCCAATTGTATATAGATTATAAATTTTTTTTTATTTTTTGTTCCCGGACTCATAGATGCCGAGAAATCCGTCCTCCCGTGGCGGTGTTTTCAAAAATGCTGTTTTCGACGACGGGCTCTGTCGCCGCCATTTTGTATGAAAATGACAATAAAAAAAATTGTTTTTCGTACTTCAATATGTGTTAAATAAACCCTCTGAATAGAAATTCTATTCGCTTTATCATACTCCCAAAATAAATTGCCAAATTTAGGTCTTTTTTCTGCCTCTAGAGTGGTTTTACACCTTAAGGTGCAAATCCTCGAGGAGACAAAAATATTTTAATTTCGCAATGTGACTCCACTAATGGACCGATTTAAATTTTTTTATGAAACTAGGCCTCTTCAATCATCTCTCGCAACTGTTTCCATTATATTTAGCACTCAGTTGTTGCTGCGATTTTTGTCTCACGATAGAAAAGTCTCGCGTAAAGTCTCGTCGTGGATTCGCAGCTTTAGTCTCGCGCGCGATAGTAGATCGAATTCACGAGCACACGTGTGCGCGAGAGCGGGGGGATGCAGTATTAAAGCGTGAAAGTTAAATGGCCGATCGTAAACAGACTTCTTAATCTGGAAATTAAAGCGGACTCACGACCTAGTCCACCTGCCGATTTCGAACGAATTCCCGCGCTGCGAATGACGTTGCTGAAGAAGCTTCAGTGAAGTTTGCCGTCAAAAGAACTGGATTAATTAACGCGGAAGCCCGTAGTCATGGTTCTTTGCTCGATCACCTAGCATGACCCTTATCTCGCTGCTTGTCGAAGTCTCCCGCTGGGGTGCTCACGCGGGCGACCAGTTTTTATGCGAAAACGTATCTTCGGAAAAGAGACTTCGGTCCTCATGACTGATCAGAGGCCTAGCGCGTTCTTACCAACGTCCATAATTTATTCCTGCGCAATTAATTGCGCGATTAGCATCGTGATTAATCGCAGTAGGGTCGATGAAACTTGTGTTGGACCACCTACATAGTTATGCTCATCGAAATGTCTCGCAGATAATTTAAATCGTTTGAAATACCGAATGATCTGCAAAAAAATTACCATTCGAATGTGTGTTTTTTGGTTATTTGATTAGAAGCGGGAGTTGAGGTAGAATTGTCATAGAGACCGTTGAGAAAGTTTAGAAGGGGAACATCGTGTTCCGTTTTACGTAATTTCAGTCGTTGTTAAATACAGTCATACTTAAGGGGTCATTCTATTTTGATCGGCCGAAAAATTAAGCTATTTGTAAAGATTTTTTTCTCAGTAAATACAACATATAATTAAATAAATCTTTTTGGTATTAATTAAGCTACTCTTATATTATAGAAAGAAAATTAAAAATAATGTTTTTAATTTGTTGTAATGTTTTTTTTTACAGCGTTAATATGGCACCTAAAAAAAGAGATATGTTCATGGCGTAGGTGATTTCCCGGCTCAGGCTTATCCGAAACAAAAAATTCCAAAAGATTCTTAATCTGTATGAGTGTCGCTATAGCCGCTAGCTAAATTAACAATTTTTCTCGAGAAATAAGCGAGATTTTTCTCATGGAACCCCCGAGTATACATCCTTTTGGGTGTTTTGTCAAACTTTTTTTTCAAACCAGCGCCATTTTGTTACTTTTCAACAAAAATTGTTGATCGAGCTGGGGGCTATAGCGACGCTCATACAGATTAAGAATCCTTTGGAATTTTTTGTTTCCGATAAGCCTGAGCCGGGAAATCACCTACGCCATGAACATATATATATTTTTAAGTGCCATATTAACGCCGTAAAAAAACAATTAAAACAAATTGCAAAAATTCTTTTAATTTTTTTTTTGTATAATATAAGAGTAGCTTAATAAATACTAAAAAAAATTATTTCATTATATGTTGCGTTTACTAAGGAAAATATCTTTAAAAATAGAAAAAACAGATGATCCTTTAACGGAGCATTCCTCTGTGACAAGTGCTATATTCAAACGCTATTATCTAAAAAATGGTTGGAAGCACGAAAAACTTCTACAAACAGTAATTGTAGAAAATTGAATGCTCTTTTAATATTATTTGAACAAAATTTCGATAGGGCTTACCATTTTTGAGAAATTCTTCAAATTCAAACCACTGATGAATTCTAAACTCTAAGGCTTGGTCGGCACCCTTTCCTGTTGTCCGATTGCAATAATCTTTTTCAAGGACTATTTTTGCATAAAATGGAACCATATTAGGTGGC
Organism: Andrena fulva; assembly: GCA_946251845.1. NCBI lineage: Eukaryota > Metazoa > Arthropoda > Insecta > Hymenoptera > Andrenidae > Andrena > Andrena fulva. The sequence continues at coordinate 47,858,798 of OX276329.1, read as the reverse complement.
GTGAGCAAAATAAATCGCAGGTTGAAAATAAGAGCCACCCTACTGTATCACTTCAAAAATATTAATAAAAATTGATCAGTTCTGCAACGTTCACAGAGTGCCTCCTCAATCCACCAACCCTTCAAACTATAGTAATAATTTTAATAACCTCTCACCACACGTATTGATCAAATACTTGCACCCATTCCTCGCTATTTCGCGAGTTACCATTCAAATAAAAAGAAACTTTTAATCTTATATGTTTCATTAGCAACCACCAAATAATATTCACCATACCCTCCACCATAGACAACTTGTTAACATTCGTCCACGCAACGTACCGCCTCAAAACGCTAATTGCCATTCCGAAAGAAACTCCGTCGAGCAAACGAACTCGACTTCGAGAACTACCTGCCCCTCGGTATCTAAAAAGACAGATGGCTAGGAATGCGGCGGCAGGATTCTCCAAGGGGAATACAAATTGCAGTTTTACGAGTGTTAATCCCGAGGCATGGCGGACGAGGCGAAATCAAAAAGTTCGCTGATATTTCTTCGCGGGGGGGGGGGGGGGGTGGGGGTGGGTGAATATACATTTCCCGAAGTATGGAAATACTTTCACCGCGTCGGGGAACAGCGGCGGCGCGGGCGGTGTTGGGAGACCTCTCGAAAGGTCGAGAGGTCGAGAGCTTGGCAGAGACGTCGTCTTGCAAGAGTTTTCCCTACGGCTGTAAACGTCGCCGACAGAATCCCGGTTTGTTTCCACTTTGCACGTGCCGACGTGTCATCGTATCGAAGGGACCCGCGATATTACGCTGTCCGGTGTATGCAAATTCAAATGGACGGGTTGGAAATACGCGTTATCTCTGGGGTAAATGGCGCATCGAACAGCAATTTTTGGGAAGCGAAGGAAAGCGAAATTTGAATTTTCACGCGCGTTAAATATTTGGTCCCATTTGCGAGTCGCTGCTGATTACATTGCAGGAGGGTTTTGAAATATATGCAGGGTGTCCCGTGACCGATGCACGGTGCACAGTGGGGTATTTGGCCGGAAAACCCGGACATAAATCGATTTCGAAAATTTTGCGTAAACCGTAAAATTTTTGGTGCTCGAGACAGTTCAATATCTGAGGAACAATGTATGAATACTGTTTTTCTCATTTGTGCACTCATGAAGCAGCAGGCTTCGTCGAAAGTTAAGAGATTTTAGAGCTCGCGATTCTTTCTTAACCGTCCTTTGAAACATCGTTGGCTTATTAAAATTTTCTACAAGTTGTAAAGAAATGTTGTGAATTCTTGCATTATGGAAGCTTTTCAGGTAGGTATATACTACACTTTCCAAAAGGTTTTACTTTTTATCGTATATATTTGCATAGTTATTAACATTTGAAGATAATCGAGAATTCAGTAAATTTTCTTTACGATTATAAGATTTCATTAACGATTTTGTTATACTGCTAAGCCGTGTTAACTGCTTTTGGTGGTGCCATTACATTTGATAAAGGTTTGTGAAGACAATGCAAAAAAGATTGGTTCCGGATTCGTCCGGATTTAAGTTTTACAGCTAATTTAGCTAGAAATGACAATCGAGAGCTGGTGCGTTTTAGGCCTTCGTGACGTGCTAAGGAACTCTTCAATGAAACTGTTTAAATTATGGACACATATGTATTAACTGAGTAAAATGAAAGAAGAACTAAAATATAATATATAAGTACGAAAAAAATACTTTGAATATTTCGCCGTGAAGTCTCTGATGGCACTGTTTCAATTGAATGCAGACATAAAGTAGAGGACTTACAATTAGTAAAAGATTTATCTACAGCATAACATAAACATTTTATGAAATTCTGTCTGCACTCAGATGAAACAGTGTCATCAAAGACTACACGGCAAAATATTCAAAGCTCTTTTTACGTATTTATATGTTGTATTTTAGTTTTTCTTACATTTTATTCAGTTAAAGTTTTGTTTTGTATAGCCTATATTTAGTGTGTGTTATATATATTTATCCTGTGTTTATTAAGTTCATTAGTTGAGTTCATATTTAAGTGCTGTTCTGATTTTACTTTTATATTAAATTTCACTTTACTTGTACTTGGTAAGTACGCTTAAACATTTGTCACATGAATTAGATATTTTCCGCTATTGTTATTCAGATGTTAGTTATTTAACGAGAATATATACATATACGTATAGGTATTCAAATGTCAGCAAATTGTTCGGTTCAAGCTGCGGGACCATCTGGAATTAAACTGATGACGCGAGAAAACATAAAATTTATTAAAAAGAAAGCTGTCAAGATGCAATTCCTAAATGAAACAATAGATTTACTTTTCCCCCTGAGCTCACAATTTGTGTAAACGAAGAATTTCTGTAAAAACATTTAAAAATGTATCTTTTTTTAAATGGCTGTATCTTTGTTAAAAAACATCCTTTTTTTATGAGGTTCGACTTATCGTAAAGGCAATTGATCATACTTTCCGATAGTATACATAAAATTACAAACAATATTGTTTGCACTCCGTAGCACTTGACCAACATCAAGAAACTTTTACAGTTTGGCACATTCCTCTTTAAGGGCGGATTTTACCCCCTGGATACCGATTTCGATAAAATTGATTTAATGAGTCGAAAAGTAGAAAGTTTAAACTTTAAAATGGTTTTTGTTTCATCAACTTTGGATGAATTTTAACAAAGTTATGGGAGTTTGAAGATTTTAAACATGCCATGTCCGGGTTTTGGGGCCAAATACCCCACTGTGGCGGTGGTCCAATTTGCTGATTTTGGCTGGCCAACATTATTTATGATGCTTGGTAGGTTTAGGGCGTTTCCAAATAATACCTTATGTAGTTATTTTTAAAGAATTTTTTTATCGTTTAAGAAAAATTATTTTGAACGAACTAAAGCAAAGGCAATAATTGTTAGATTTAACAATAAAGACTAACAGAAACGTACTTACAAATGTTTTCAATGTTTAAAAAATGGAATCTGAATAATAATAAGGAAATGGAAGAAATAATGACACACGCTTTACACTAAAAATATGAATTAGGAAAATATAGACTAAGAAAGTACAAATTACTATAAAACACTAAAGAATATGTATGAATATAATTACATATTGTTCAATAGCTCGGGTAGCAAGAATTTTACAGCTTTGGGAACATTTTTTAAATTGACTTTGGGCCAGCCGAACGGCAAATTGGACCACTGTGCGATGGTAAAAGCGGATGGAAAAGGCGATTCTACATGAAAAACTAAGTCAAAAATATGAATGATAATTTGTCATAAGTCGCTTAGTTTTCTAGAATACTGATTTTGAATTTAAGAGTTTTTTGCCTTATTCAGATAAAGGGTATGTTTCTCCCTTACTGCGGGTTCTCGCTTACAGTGGCGAGAAACGTTCCCCTTACCTCAACGTGCCCGTCAGGTGCCAATAACTGTGCGTCGGTGCACGCGTACTCAACTAAAATTCAAAGTCAACTTTCTCGAAAGCCAAGCGCGATATCAAAATATTTATTTCTATACTTTCGACCAGTGGCGGATTTAAGAAAAAAGGCCCAGATGACAAACGTTAAGGGGCCCATTTTTTCAGGAAAATGAAGAGGTAGTTTACTAAAGGGGGGTAAATGTACAGAAAAGTATAGAAAAAAAAGTTCTTGGATAAAATCACAATTTCTTTTTTAAGACAGGGCCCTATTGGGGCCTTCTGAGCAGAGGCCCATTTTTCGAGAAACTAAAGCGGTAGTTTACTGAAAACGGGCTCAGCGTAATAATACAGAAAAAAATATAGTTTGGATAAAATCATAATTTTTTTTTAAGAATGGGTCCTGGTAGGGCCTTCCGAGCAGGGGCCCATTTTTCGAGAAACCAAAGCGGTAGTTTACTGAAAACGGGCTCAGCGTAATAATACAGAAAAAAATATAGTTTGGATAAAATCATAATTTTTTTTAAGGATGGGCCCTGTTGGGGCCTTCCGAGCAGGGGCCCATTTTTTCGAGAAACTAAAGCGGTAGTTTACTGAAAACGGGCTCAGTGTAATAATACAGGAAAAAATATAGTTTGGATAAAATCATAATTTTTCTTAAAGATGATAAATATAATGTAATTTTATTATATCTAACCATTTACTGAAAAAACCTGCGACGAAAGGACAATGATAATTCTCGTGCAAAAGGTTTCTTTTTCAGGAAAAACCACTTTGAAATTTCATCGAATTACGTATAGGTACTCGGCTAAATAGCTTCACGTGTCTGATTGCTCCCGTCACCTTGGTCCGCGAAGTGTCTGACCATAAACAGTCCCTATTCCCTTGCTCTATCGACTTCTGCTTGTTTCAATCATACTTCGGTGTATCATTTAACTTACTGTACCTATCAGTTTTACACTGCAGCTCACGAAAAATTATCACCTCGCTGTCCCTTGTTATCATACTTGAAGATTCCTGCATAGAAATAAATACACGAGTTTTATCTTATTAATCTACTAGGTGCACTAATATTTATTACCGGCAATAAATTCTTCTGCTAACTTATCTTCCCACATACCAGTAACAGTATGGTTTTCTTTCAATTTCTTGCTATTGTAAGTACATCGAAAGAAGCATCACTTATAGGAAAATGTATCCCCTTTAGAATTTGAACGCGTAGCGCAAATTAAATTTCAACTCGCTGCGTGAAAAGTGATGCATTCTCTCAAAACGTTCGTGGCGAACTGCAAAACTGTTTACAGTGTTACTCGCCGTATCGAATTCAATTTGAATATACATTCATTTTTAACCGAATAACGTGTATCCAACTAATTGTAACTATATTATAGTAGAAACGAACTGCACATTGAAATAAAAAAACAACTCTGAACCAGCGAAGCATTGCACCGTGCAAATAGCATTGAGGTTTGAAAAAATATACAGAATGGTGATGAAAAAATTTCCAAAGACTGACATACAGTACTGAACACGTTTCAATTCTACTTGAAAAACCGTTTGTCAAAAAAGTTATGTATAAAGTTACTCAGTTTTCAATCAGCAATAAATTAAAACAATCAAAATTCACCAAACACTTTCAGTTCGTTAAAAATAAAACCGGCACCTTGACTTTTCTAAATAGTACAATGACATCATTTCTTTCGATTTCACCAGTAGACGAAATAAATGATACGTTCTCATTCGGAAAAGTCAATGTCACTGTGTTTGTCAGCGAAAAGCAAAATTTTTCAGAAAATTTCTAATTGTAATTTTTTGACTATTAGAAACTAATTGAAGAGTCCTTGTAGAAAGCGCTGTGAATGTCAATTTTCTCAGGAGAGAGAGAAAAAACTTCCCTGACTTTAAATTACTTTCGAAATTTGATTTGTTTTGATTGCTAAATATATATAAGTATAAAATAACCGAAATACATCTTGAAATTTTCTATTTTGTCCATTAATATAGTCCATATTCATGAAAAGAAGAATTGTATTCGAAGAAAACCTCTAAGGGGGTGAAATTAACCCCCGAAAATTCGGCCATTTTCCGATTTTATTTTGTAACTCGCAATCTGTAAGAGATAGGAAAAAAGTTTCAAAACAGAAGTTACTTCTTTTATTTAGGACTATCATTTGGTAACTTACAGTTCTTACAGTTCGCGAGTTATACCACAAAATCGGAAAATAGCCGGAATTTAAGGGGTCAATTTCCACCCCTTACAGTGAATTTAGGCAGCAAACAAAAATTGCGTTGAATTGCAAGTAGAACATTTTCCTCCAAAAATATTATTTTTCTAATTTAGGCACTGACAGTGTTTCCCACAAGGACTCTTCAATGAATTTTATTTACAACCCCTCTCCGTCAAACTTCCTTAAACAATTCTAAACTCGCGGACATCATTACAATTAACATCCCACGAATACATAAAGTTAACAAACAAGCGTGTATTTCTTATTCCCCCTTAAATGAAAAAGGAAACCCGTACAAAAGTGGCTGCAGCCACGGTACAATTCCCAGCTCGCCATTTACCGCGATTTAATTCCGTTGAATGATCAAATTCCTTGTAAAAAATGGAACAATCGATGCCCCTTTAAAGGCACAATTCGTGCCGATTGTTTCTGAGAAACCGTTGTTGGAGTTCGCCCGATCGAGTGGCTCGAGATCGACGAATATGTACGGAGCATTTGTACCCCGATCGATCGATCGAGGGGAGGCGGAGCATTTCCGTGCCGGCCTATCCAGCACACATGTTCTCCCCGGCTGCAGACATCGGGAACCGGTTGCCAACACAACGACACCTGGACGACGAGAAAAAGAGAGACTAAGTGCACCTGTGCATTTTTCAGCACTACTATGGCAATTAATTAGCCCTTTCTCTTCACGACCAGCATTTTCATGCTCTCGCTTTTTACGCCCGCCACCCCCCCCGAACCGCTCCCTCCGTTCCACTCGACGCTCGCCTGACCTATAAATCAGAGCGTGTTTGCACGCTCCCCGTTTGTCGCATAGACGACTGACCCGAAATTCCAGTTTAACCCGTTCGCACTTCTCTCCGTTCTCCTCTTCCACTCTTCACTTCAATCGTACGTGTGCAGATTGTTCGCGTTCCCCGCGCCGATTTCGCTATTTTCCTCTCCGTTTTTTTTTTTTTGCGCGCCCCCTATGGCACGCTTCGATTACTCTTTGACGAGCACCCCGTCGCGAAATTAGAAGGCACTCGAACAGTCTTTTGCGACGGATTGCCTCGCTTCCGGGGTATTTCAATATTATTCTCACGGACATTAGCGCTCGAGCTTGAAATCGATCGCACACATCTCAGCGGAATTTTGATTTCTTGCTGTTGTCGGCGGTTTATTGCGATGCGACTGGGGTGTATTGGGAATTGTGGGGTGGCTAGAGTGTTTTGGGACACGAAATTTAGGGTGGAGTTAAGCAGTTTTGGAGGTTTGGACGCCTTTTTGATTAGGTACTAGGAGTTTGAATTTTGTGAGGGCGAAACCTTCGGGTTTATTGGAAGGAAATGAGAACTGAAATTATGAAGAGTTATAAAGATAATAATTATTATTATGGATTTGTTAGTCAATAGCAAAATACCTCCGCGCTTCGCTTTCGATCTGAGAGATATTAAGGACTCCCTGAAAACACATTTCACCTCTTTTCACCACCCCCTTAGGGGTTGATTAGGGCAAAATATTGAAATTGGTTTTTAGGCATTTATGTGGGTAACCTTTCGAAGTAAAAACCAAGTTGATATTTAATCGAGCCTAACAGATATTAAGGAATCGCTGAAAACACATTTTGGCCCATTTCACCCCCTTAGGGGTTGATTAGGGCAAAATGCTGAATCTGGTTGTTAGGCATTTGTGTGGGTAACCTTTGTAAGTAAAAACCAAGTTGGTATCTTTTTGGGCCTAAGATAAAGTGAAATCATATTTCACCCCTTTTTACCCTCTTCGGGTTGGAATTTCAAAAAATTTGTTCTTATCGAGCATTTACGTCGCAAAAGGAATATACCCTTCGAATTTCATGTTTCAGTGCTGAATCAGTGACACAACGATTATATAAGTATAGATAGAAAATAAATGAAATAATACATATAGGGTAACTGTACTCGTAGTTGACAGTGTACCAATAGTTGGCACTTTTATTTTCAGTCACGAATAATAAGCTTTCTATTAAAAAAATGTTTTTGACTAATACGCTGTTTGAAAAGTATTGAATTTGCATGAAATGAAATGGCATTAGGGTAACTGTACTCGTAGTTGACAGGGTACCAATAGTTGACACTTTTATTTTCAGTTACGAATAATAAGCTTCCTATTAAAAAAAAATGTTTTTGACTAATACATTTTCAAACAGCGTATTAGTCATAAACATTTTTTAGGAAGCTTATTATTCGTGACTGAAAATAAAAGTGTCAACTATTGGTACACTGTCAACTACGAGTACAGTTACCCTAAGTGACTACTAATACGCTGTTTGAAAAGGTATTAGTCAAAAAATTTTTTTAATAGAAAGCTTATTATTCCTGACCGAAAATAAAAGTGTCAACTATTGGTACCCTGTCAACTACGAGTACAGTTACCCTAATGCCATTTCATTTCATGCAAATTCAATACTTTTTCAAACAGCGTATTAGACAAAAACATTTTTTTAATAGAAAGCTTATTATTCGTGACTGAAAATAAAAGTGTCAACTATTGGTACACTGTCAACTACGAGTACAGTTACCCTAGATGAGTAATAGTAAAAGTAAATCCGGAGTAGAGGCGAGGCTACAGTAGGAATACTGTTGATAAGCCTAACCATAAGTACCTAAAGCTAAGAACTAAGACTGAAACTAATACAGATAGAAAGAACTAAAGTTACCTACTCACAGTAAAGTACACACACGGTTCAATTCATCTCGAATACAAACATGGACTAAGACACGACAAATACATGACGTAATCTAATCTCTTTGTCGATTTTTATGGCCCTACGGAAAATCTGATATTCTTGGGTGGCAGGGAACAAATTCAGATATTGGCAAGCTTAAAAAAATCTTGGTAACAACGACGATTACTTTACAATTAATCCCTCTAGAAGACCTATGTTTAAAAATTCTAAAAAAGAACCTAAAAAGACACCATAACATCATTTCACTCACGTAAATCATAGTATATCATTGTGTCTATTTGTTTGAAATTCAATGATTAATTATTTATACAGAAGTCCTTAGCAAATCGTTCAAAATCAAGTTTCAACTAAATCGCGAAATATATAGAGTTAGTGAATTTCTCAGTAGATAACATTTCACGATTGAATTTCCAATTTTCAGCTGGAGAATTTTAATGGAAAGATAGTTTAGAAAATCAAACCCAAAACCACGTAATCTTACCCAAATAAATTTATTTTATTACATTTTTCTACGTACTTTAGCAAGCCGAAAATTTTGGAAAATATGTTATTATGAACGTAGTCTATTGTTTAAAGCGACCAAGCCGAAAAAAATATGTATTATTAGAAATATTTATGAAAAAGTAATTTAGCAAGCTACAGTGGCGTCACATATACTTAGCGAAATTTTTGTCCAGGGCATCTTTGTATTCAACATTGTCTTCTATCTGCATTAATACCCGAAAAATTTAACAAGATGGGTTTACCATTCCCAAATTTTGACGAGTATTTTGTAATACTCTACCCATGTGCGTTTCATCAGAATCGCAGATTGCCAATTCACTGATATTGATTGAATGTGGAAGAAAGAGGGAGATCCTAGCTTTTATCTAAATCTTACACCAACATCCAAAATAAATATATTTCAAAGCACATTAGCATTAGTATTAGTCAAAATCCTTTTTTTAATAGAAAGCTTATTATTCGTGACTGAATATAAAAGTGTCAACTATTGGTACACTGTCAACTACGAGTACAGTTACCCTAGTACAATAAGGCCTCCGTGCTAAAATTACCATACATGCAATTCTATAGCCCCGTTCTTGGGATCATAATTTTACGTCCTCGGGGGTACTACCCCATAATTTCCGGCGTAACGAATATTCCGTGTCCCGGTTCAGCTGATCGAAATCAGCGTGTACAGCGTTTCCTGCATTGTGGATCTCAGCGATACTGCGATATTATGAAGTTGTAACAAAAATATGGATTGTAAAGGAACTAGGTTTTATGAGACCTTTTTATTCGAGCTATATCAACACCTTAGACTTAACGCCACAACAAACCACGAACTTCTCGTAACTATTACTTACAACGGAATTTAGTCAACCTTAAAATTCAGAAAATTATGCAACTGCTGTGTGCAAGTAGAGTAGTTCATCCGCAAGACAAACCTATTTTTTGTTGGTCCCATAGTGCAATTTTATTTGAAGAAATCATCCCTAGAAAAAATGCAGAATAGAATTGTCTTTTTCGTGGAATATCTCGAGAACGGTGCGAGGTATCGAAAAGAAGTTTAAACAAAAGTTGCATCTTACTTTTATATCTACAGAACTGCGTAAAGATAATTATCGAAAAATCCATACGTTTCGAGTTAACCCCATCGATAGTGCGAACAATAATCACGATTTAATTTTAATATTCACAGGGACTCGTCATAACTTTCCCATCATATTTCCATAAATAATAATGCTTCTCGGGTTCCTAGAAACGCGCGAAAATTTGTATCTTCCACCGCGGGGTCCCAAATTGACCAAGCAGTGGCATTGCCCTTTCCTAGCGCCCTCGCAGATTCGCGGTACACAAGCGATACCGTTGTCTCGCCGATGCTATCTGCTCGGTAAAATTCCCACGTCCCGAGGAAGATTAACAGGGTACCGAGCGAAGTGCCCGCGAACAGTTTATTATTAATTTGCGAGCACGCATCGGTGTTTGTTTAACGGCCTGGTAAATCGCGCGGAATATTCATAACGTTAGGAGAAAATTGGAGATGCATCGAGCGGGGCACTCCTCTTTTTTTTTTTTTGTTTCCATCGGTACGCGCGCCGCGAGCGCGCCCGACTGCAAAAGGATTTATGTAAACCGGCTGTCGGCCCGGCGAATTGCGATAGGCTAAAAATTGATGGAATTCCGCGTGGCGCGTACGTGTTTCGGGGCTAAAACTGTAGAATGAAAGACGTGATCGAATATAAAGGGTGGAGTCACGTAACGTCAGAACGCAGAATTTCTCCGTTGTTTGCGGTGGTACCAATTTATGGGGGTGGAAGTGCTTGGTTCGTTGGGATAAACAATGCAATGACCGGGACTTATTTTCTCTGGGACAAAGCTTTTAATACGCTGAGGTCGATTATGCCCATACAGCACACTCTCGTTGCAGCACAGTTGCAGGATGGTTGCAGTCCAAGATTGCAATGTTTCGCGCAACGTTGCAGCAATAATTCTGTGTCCACCTGCTGCAACGTTTAGGGCAGTAGGCCCAAAATTAGAAATAACGATATATATATATATTGAATGTGTGCGGGAATCATAGAGAATTATAAAAGCCCGGTTTTTTCTCATAGAAAATTCTTTTCCCCCCAAGGGGAATCGAACCGGCGACCTGTAGCGTCGTAGGCTAACACTTTACCGCCGCAGCTACAACCACTGATTGATAAGACTGCTAACGTATTCGAACTTATATGTACTCCTACCGTGCAAAACTTTAAACTCAAATTATTCAAAAATGAAGGCTCATTTTGACAAACTCCATTAGGGTTTTGTAATACTAGGTAGGGTAGAGGTCCCAATTACTGTCACCTTAAGATTATAACTGAACTTCATTTAATCATTTCGCGTGTTGTGTAACCTAAAAATCGTTTCAGTTTGAAACATAATATTATTTAACATCTCTTTCATTACAAAAAAAATAGTTTTACAAATTAAATATGAAGAATTTATTAATAATTAATTAAAATTCACTTTTCACTTTCAAATTCATTCAAAAATCATCTTGTCCGTGTAACTGCCACCCAATAACTGTCAGTCCTAATAACTGTGACCAGATAACTGACGGTCCCTATTATTGACAATGAGACCCGATCACAGTCGGTCTTTTTTAGTAAGACTCGATTATTGCCCGTCCCTTTTCCGAGATCCGGTTAACTGTCGCAAATTTAAACTAAATTAATAGCCAGAATTATCAAACCCATATGTTTGAAATTATTAATTTATTTGCCAAATAATGTACTTATACACGTTTCGGATTTTGAGATTAGAAGTTAGAACTTTCAGAGATGACAGTCATGCGTACTTCGCGTTCTTTTGTCCCGAATACTGCCAACGGTAATAGGGACAAGCCCAAAACTTTTGTCCCTAATGATGTCTCCGTTAATTCTTATAATTTAACAATAAATATCATGTATTTTATTCGTTATATCATTAAAATAATTCTTATAGACCGTAATAACTCATTTTATGCAATAGATAGAGGTTCAACAGTAAAATTGCGGCCCTTTCTTTAGTATGATTTCGCCATCAATTCCTACTAACGCCGTCACGGTTTTGACGCTCAAATGTCACTTTCATTTTTCAATATTAATTTTTAAGTACTAGGTACATACGAGTACATATATTTTTTTATTTTTATGTAAATCAGAATCTCCATTTAATAATAACTATTTTTTGTACATTTCTTTTTATACGTTACGTTTTTATTACATTAAATAAATCAAGTGGCAGTAATTGGGGCACTGGCAGTAATTGAGACATCTACCCTATGTACTACAACTTCCACCCTGTGTCATTCTAGACATTAAAATATACAGGGTGAGACACCTAACATTTAAACTTCAAATATCTCCGTTGTTTTTAATGATGCGCGAAAATGTCTCTGGGAAAACATGATTGCTAGACAAAAAGGACAACATGTTATACATGGTTGAATTGGTCTTTTTATTGGCTATGACGTTATAGTAATGAAAATACGTCATCCCATTAAAAAAACCATCGATGATCTTCAATGGTCTCCGTCAGAATAATTGTCTCTCTGAAGCAAACATTTTTTTTCCTTAGACATTTCCGCAGTGTTTAACAAATCATTCTCATTGTTATTGTGCAAATCCTCTTCGGCTTTGCTTCTCCTGGTATACGCACTAAATTAAGAATTTCACTATCACAATGATTACGTAAGAAGTAAGACAGAGGGCTTCCCTGATAATGGGCGTAGGCAGCGCTGCAGTTTGCATGCCTTCGAAGCTATCGCGTGCGGCTCATTTGCATTGCATCTAGGCAGCCGGTATCTATCATCTGAAATTAACACTGTCAGCCATGCTTTCGTAGATTGGCTCGCTTTTATGTACACACGTGGAGGTACGATTAAGTCGCCGGGGGTGAAGTGTGGCTCTGCGCGCTGACACACGTGGATACGCATTGGCTAATTCTATTCGGTTTAAAAATTCTAATTTCTGAACAATTTTGCTTGCACTCTATAGCAGTGTTCGAATGATACACGCTAATATTTTTAAAATTTAGTGAAATTGTGACATTTTTGTTTTTATATTTAATTTCCTTTGGGTGGAAGTGTTCTTGATTTTATACCAAAATCGTAGTTTATTTAAATGGTTTCACATCTTTTGAAATACCTATGTTTGTAGTCACAGTCAAAATCATATCAAGGCTACCATAGAAACACAACTAATAAATAACAGGAAACGTTAAATTTTTCTTCAGAGATCAACGAATTTTGAAAATAATTAATTGCTAATATTATCTTCAGTGCTAAAGCAATGTATTCACTGAGATATCTGTAACTAAAATTGAATTACAACGTCAGATGCACCCATGCTGCGAAATATGGTCGTATGTCTGATCAAATATAGGCCATTTCTACTTGTCTGATGTATCTACAGTCTAGGATCGAAGCAGCTCACAGAATGCTCGGTATAGAAATCTTTTTCTGCTCTTTATCCACAATGATTTCATTGGGATCTTTATACGATCATAGTAGTATATGGTTGTTTGTACTCACTAGGAAATCTTAATATATAAAGCAGAAAGCTTCTACATGTTTGTGTGTTTATCTGTCGCCTAAAAACTCTCGAACGATAAACTGTGGGATCACGAAATGCGCCTCAGCTCATTATGCCTGACTAACCCAGAGGAATGTGACTATTTTCAGGAAAAAAACTAAAAAAAAATTTTTTTATAAAATCAGAGTCTAAATTTTGGGCGAAGCCGACTAGTAAAGCTAGTAAACTAAAAACATAGGTACCAAAATAAAATGAAGACAGTATACGACACATATATATCTACCTAGAAAGAAATTAACTCGGTCACACCAAGTCCCCCTGAAGGTCAAATAATTCTTACAGAACAATAACGTCATATCTCGCTTAATTTTAGATATATTAACATGTAATTGCTTGCGCAAGAATATAATTTTTCTATATGCCCCTTCATTTACGAAAAGATAGATGATGAAAATTCGTCACGCAGCCGACTGAAAGTCCGCAGAATTTAAAATTATGAATGATATTCTTCGTGGAGAAATAAGTTGAAATTGCAGAATAACGTTTTTCCGAATTAGGCTTTGTCTTTGAGAAAATCGAGTTTGAGAATTCACCAAGCACTTGTGGATTCGACTGAAAATAGGATTTCTACTTTCAAATCGATTATTTCGAGAAGAAAGCTCCGTTCGAAGAAAATCATTCGACAGTTTCGTCTGATTTGTGCAAGCGAGTTCATTTTACTGTAATTTCGCTGAAATACGATTTTCTAGAAAACGAAGGCACATATAAAAAAAAATCACTCTATGTCGGATTGCAGTATGATAAACTGCCAGTGGCATATTGGAAGAAAATAGGTAGAAAGAAAGCAAGCATGGTGGATGGCAAAGTGACAATTACAGTTTTCAAAATGTGAGTGAAAGTAAGAAACTGCTAATTTTCCTCCAAAAAGGGATTTCTCTTTTAATTATAGGTGACCTAACACTTTCATTGTAGCTAAGAGCAATAAAGTATCTGACCAGCCAGTCAGATAATATCGCGAGCAAGCGTTAATTACGGTAACTGCGATCTGGGATGTATTTATCGCGGAAGAAAAGTTCGTTCAACAGTAACGACGAGAAGCATAAAGAAGAGTAATGCACGCGGCACGTATCATAAATACGAACACATTACGAACGCTTTGCGGGACAGATAATTACAAGTATTCGCGAAACCTTGGCATACGATGGAAGAAACCCATGAACGGTCCCTTTGTGTCTTTGAATCATTGCTAACGAATGCACGATTGTCAGTTTATTAGAGTGTAATGCGTGTGCTGTGCTGGAAATACTTGGGCTGATTATCTTCGTTGAGTGAAGAAGATCGTTGTCTCTTACAAAGGAATGATTGAATGTATTTTTAGGACGTTACATGTATCTCGGAAGGGGAGTATCTCTTCGGGCATATATGAATACTCGATTCTTAATTATTAGTGATACACAGATTTCGCAAATGTAATATGTAGTGAGAATCTTTAACGGTTAATAGAAAGTGTGATTTTTAATATAAAATGTACTGTGACTCACAGATTTTTTCATGAAGATTAAAATTATTATTTGGTATCTTTATCAGGATATTGGAATTAAAGAGATTAGAAGACCGTTAGTTATGTAAACCAATGCTGATACGGATAAAAGAAGAATAGCATCGCAGTAGTTTCCATAATTACTGATTCTTTTGAATTTATATGAACAAACTTTGAAAGTGGATATCAAGCGACACTTAGTCAAAACTAAATATTACTTACTAAAACTCCTAATGTTTGTTAATTACTCTCTCTAACACTTCGCTATATGCCCACTCTCTGAATACTCTCTGAAGACGGTATGTAGTGGTACTCGCCACAAGAGGACATTTCTACAAATTCCGCTCTCACGCAAGTTCTCTCTCAACTACCGATTCCTATATATACCTGTTTCGTTCTACCTGCTTAAATCCCCGCGTCTAAGGCAGGGTCTGCTAGGCAAGCCTTAAACCTGGTCCTCATTAGTTAAGTTACTTGACTTCAAGTCGCTTAAATTGAAGTTACTTGCCTTCAAGTCGCTTAAACTCAAGTTACCTGATATCAAATTCAAGTCACTTGATTTCAAGTTCAAGTTACTCGATTTCAAGTTCTAGTTACTTGATTTCAAATTCAAGTTACTTGATTTCAAATTCAAGTTACTTGATTTCAAATTCAAGTTACTTGATTTCAAATTCAAGTTACTTGATTTCAAATTCAAGTTACTTGATTTCAAATTCAAGTTACTTGATTTCAAATTGGAGTTACTTGATTTCAAATTGGAGTTACGTGTTTTCAAATTGGAGTTACGTGTTTTCAAATTCAAGTTACTTGATTTCAAATTCAAGTTACTTGATTTCAAATTCAAGTTACTTGATTTCAAATTCAAGTTACTTGATTTCAAATTCAAGTTACTTGATTTCAAATTCAAGTTACTTGATTTCAAATTCAAGTTACTTGATTTCAAATTCAAGTTACTTGATTTCAAATTCAAGTTACTTGATTTCAAATTGGAGTTACTTGATTTCAAATTGGAGTTACGTGTTTTCAAATTGGAGTTACGTGTTTTCAAATTCAAGTTACTTGATTTCGAATTCAAGTTACTTGATTTCAAATTCAAGTTACTTGATTTCAAATTCAAGTTACTTGATTTCAAATTCAAGTTACTTGATTTCAAATTCAAGTTACTTGATTTCAAATTCAAGTTACTTGATTTCAAATTCAAGTTACTTGATTTGAAATTGGAGTTACTTGATTTGAAATTGGAGTTACTTGATTTGAAATTGGAGTTACTTGATTTCAAATTGGAGTTACGTGTTTTCAAATTGGAGTTACGTGTTTTCAAATTCAAGTTGCTTGATTTCAAGTTCAAGTTACTTGATTTCAAATTCAAGTTACTTGATTTCAGGTTCGAGTCACTTAATTTCAGGTTCGAGTCACTTTTATTTCAGGTTCGAGTCACTTGATTTCAGGTTCAAGTTACTTGATTTCAAGTTCAAGTTACTTGATTTCAAGTTCAAGTTACCTGATTGCTGCAGGTAATCTACCTCATCCGCTTCTATTCGCCTAAACGATATCTTAACGATATTGTCGATATATCGTTAAGTCTCAATAAGATATCGATAATCCATCAATAATCGATAGTCACACCTCTACTTCCATGCACACCCCCTACCTTTACCTCCTTTCTACCCCAAAAAACACTTCCACTGCGCATTGAGCAGCCCAAGTTTCGCCCCCGCAAACATACAAACACAGAGCACTTAAGTACAAACATATTCCAACCACCTCACATTAAATAACTCAATAAAAAAAAATCATAAAATAATGGATATCTTCGATCGGGAAGTACGAGAAAAGCCAGCGCGAACCGTCTAATCCCGCGCGAAATTTAACCCTGTAACGAATCACAGCTACTGTATTAAAATGGAGCACATCCACGTAGAAGATTTGATTTCGCTGGGTAATACCTCAACGCGCCCGCCACGCGGAAGCACATGACTTACTACCCGCGCGCTTCATATAACCCGTTGCTGAGTGTGTGCCGTCGTGAATACACGTGTGTCGCACCTCGTGGCTAACAGCTCCGTCGGCACGATCGTAAAGCAAAGCAAACAGCGTACAATCCTAAGTAAATGAAAGGGCCGCGGTGTCCTGCAACGCAACGGTATCGTAAAGTTTTCACGTTTGTTCTTATTAATCCGAGTAGCGAGATTGCTGCCGCAACGAGTCACGCCGCGGCAGCTGTTGCTGTCGATTTCCACTTGCTTCGCTTTTTTGACATTAATCGCCCGCCGGGAGCGCCAAGGATTTTTAACGGTTTCGAGGGAAACGGCGGACGACGCGCGTGCGCAGGCGAGCGTTGCGGATTTACGATGTCTGTTGCGCCAGCGTGGGTATTAAATTTCGTATCGTGTTGCGAGTGTAACTTCAGTAATTTTGTGAAATGAGTTCGCTTAAGCGGCTACCTTGTAACGCAATAAACCCCCTCCGCGTCTTTTTTTTCAGGTATTTTGATATCCTTTTTGGGATTTCAGAGCCGGTGGAAAGCGTCGTGTCCACGTTTACGTGCTTTTCGAATTCTCGTGTGTACGATGCTCGAAATGCGAAAGCCCCTTCCAGTCTAGTTATTAATTTACAATTAATTATAATTTGCTTTTTGCCTTCGTGCCAAGTTTTTCTGATTTTTATAATAATTCTATGCATTCAAGGCGTCATAAACAACTCATTTAAATTTCAATATATTGCATTATTATTAGGTTCGTATACTTTTTGGAGATGTTGCACGTGCAGTTGGATTAATTTATTTTAGTAAAGGACAACACGAAGATATTAGTTTGTTCACTACAATTTGTAAAATTATTTATTTCGGGTCTATTTAGCTGCTTACTTTTATTTTCATTTTTTGTTTACTCTCCAGAAAGTTTATACAATAGACAATTATATTATATCTTCCCGAAAATGAAAACATTAACAGTTTATATTTCATTTTTCATTTTTCGTTTTTCATTTTTCATTTTTCATTTTTCATTTATCATTTTTCATTTTCAAAAGTTGGAAGATATTAAAATGTATCTTCCCACGCATTTTATATTCAATTGCGATAGAACGGCGTGCATATGTAACGAAAGATATGCAGTTTGATAAAGTTAATACAAATTCAGTCCAACAGTGCATAGTAAATTCACAGAAATGAGATTCTGTAATTACGTCACACTTCTTTCTGTATAGAGGAATAATAACAACCTATTTTTCTACTATTACATTTATGTTTTACTGTATTCATTATTTATTAATTATTGTATATACATATCTACATTTTGTATGAAATTTAATTATTTTTCTTTGATCATTCGATCTCAGGAGATTTACCATATACTCTGAAGTTAATTTTTTCTGTAGCTAGATGCATTGAAATTATATCAAGGACACTTTCATTTTTTAAATAACAACATATTTGCTTCGAAATATTTGTGAAAATAATCATGGTCATGATATGTAAAAAAAATAAGAAACATTTAATTTTATTATTTTTGCTTTATCAATTCTTGCCTTGCCACGTGAGACGAATGAGTAGAAACGGTCAGTACACGATCAGACACGCATTAGCAGTCCACGCTGAGGACGCGTTTAAGGTTAAATTTCAAATTCAATTGCAAATACCTCATCTCTAATTAAATTATGCTTATTCATGACCAAAGTTTCTGGAATTTTTTATTTCGGAAATTCGTTGCTTTCTTTTCGAAACGAGAATTAAACTTGTCAATAAAAAAGCTACTCATTTAGATATTTGCATACAAACATTGCTATTTCTTAAAATAAAAATGTCCTTGATTCTACCAACGTGCCTCCAACTAAAAAAACTTAATTTTTAATCACATAGTAGCCTTGAGAAAATATCTCGTTTTGCAACCACAAGGTAAGTATTTCAAACCCAGAATTCCGCGTCTAGGATACCTATGCCTGAATTCTGTCACAATCAATTTCTCTCCTACGCTTTGGAAGCTTCTTGATTTATGACGCATTTGTTTCCTACTAAGGGCGAGAGAAATTGAAATTCGAGACACTTGGAAATTAATTCGAGTTTCTCCCATCACGATATTGTGTACTTCTGATAAATGTATATCGATTATAAAAGAAGCCCTTCAATGAAGATTAACCCTTTCAGTACGGCGTACATTTCCGCGAAAGTGCTTTTGACTAATTTTTTTTTTTTTTTTTTTTTTTTTTTTTTTTTAACTATCGGAGATGCCGACTAAAGTCGGCGCTAGGAACGACGGCTCGTTCCGTGACGCCGGATATATCCGGCACTGGTACACACAGGTCATCAGATGGATGCCGGATATATCCGGCGCTGGTACCGAAAGGGTTAACAAACAGTCCTTCACTACTGAATTCAACGACTGATAGCAACATCAACATGTAATCGTACCAAAGTTGGAAATATTAGCATCCTCGATGGAAATACGTGCTTAAATGCACAATGTAAACGAATATTTGAGAGTGACCAATCACGTTTTATTATCCCCTTTTAATATGTTTATCTCGCACACCCTTAATATTTACCATTGATTGCCTGTACAAATATTATTCGTGAATGATTAAACATTTACATGTCAAATGAAACGTAAGATTCTAAAGCAGTGATTCCCAACCTGTGGGCCGCGAAGTGTTTTCTGGGGGTCGCCACGGTTTTTTTTTTAATATTAATTTTTATAATATATAATGTGTTTTCTTTACCTTATTAAATTTACCTTGCCTTATATGGGGGGGGGGGGGAGCGGGGATCGCAGGTTATTTGGATATTATAAAAGGGGATCGCAACTCAAAATAGTTTGCGAAACACTGTTCCGCAATCCTATTTCCTGATCTTCATTAATACCACCAACTGGGCTTTACAGTTCGATAAATAAGTCTTCATAGCTGTTCCAATTTCAATTTCATTGATATTTTCTGCATTCTTGTATACAGCTAAATAGAATTTTAATTGGGACTTTGTAGATTTCAAATTTCTTTTAGTTTCTGGATCACAATTTTCGTGAAATAAACTCACGAGAATTCCAGATTCGATTTGAACTTACAAGGGAAGATCCCGAACCCGGAAATTCAAAAAATTCTGAAACTTTGTGGATATGTAGGGGATTTCCTCCCGATTACAACGCAATTTTTTTTGCTGCCCAAAACGGGCTCTAAGGGGTTGAAATTAACCCCTGAAAATTCGGCTATTTTCGGATTTTATTTTCTAACTCGCAATCTGCAAGAGATAGAAAAAAAATCTCAAGACGAAAGTTACTTCTTTGAATTAGATCTATCAAATGGTAAAAGTTTAATAAATTGTTTAAACAATTAGAAAAAAGTTATAATAAAAAATATCAATAATATTTTTTAAAATTCGTTGTTTCGCGTGAAATCTGAACTGGTGGTTTAAATAATTATGAAGCAGCGTAATTCATTTTTTTTTTCATACAATTTCAACCTTTGTTGTATCGCTGATATGTGTTCCTCGACAATCGACGGACTTCTAGACCCCATTGCAACGTACCTGAAGCTGCACGACGAGCAATGTTCTTCTAACGTTTATTAAGAAATAATACGCAACGCGTAGAGAAAAAGTAAGACAATTTATATACAATTAGATATTTGCACATCAGTGATGTTGCACGTGTCCCCTTATTCAATATTCAATGTTAATATTCAATCCATTTGCTACCTTTTTCAAATAAGGCTTTTATTTCCTAAATACCCATGAACCGAATTGTAGCTAAAAGTTTCATACAACTAAAAATTAATAGCTTAAATAATATTTTAAAAATGGTGGCAAAAGATATCTCTGAAATATCTCCTGTTTCGATTCCCATAAAAATGATCTCTCACTTCTAATTCTTCTGCAGGACTCCAGGGACAACAGATCGGGGATGTGAAAGTACGTGTGTGGTGAAATGTATTGAGACCTATAACTTCCCATACAGCACACTCTCGTTGCAGCAAAGTTGCAGGATGGTTGCAGTGCAAGATTGCAATGTTTCACGCAACGTTGCATCAAGGGTGCAGCAATAATTCTATTAAACATAAAATATCTCCGTTGTTTTTAATGATACGACAAAATGTCTCAGGAAAAAATGATTGTTAGACAAAAAAGACAACATATTATACATGGTTGAATTTGTATTTTTATTGGCTATAACGTTATAGTAATGAAAATACGTCATCCCATTAAAAAAAACCATCGATGATCTTGAAATTTCGGGAAATATAACCTTGAGAACAAAATCGTCTCCGTCAGAATAATTGTCTCTCTGAAGCGAACGTTTTTTTCCTTAGACATTTTCTCGTATCATTAAAAGCAACGGAAATATTTTAGGTTTAAATGGTGGTTGCAGCAACGTTGCGGCAACATTGCAGGAACGTTGCCGCGATGGTGGCGCAACGTTGCAGCAACATTGTGGAAACATTGCCAAACGTTGCCGTAACGTTGCAGGATCGTTGCAGCGCAATATTGCAACGCAACATTCGTGCAACTATGCAGCAATAATTCTATGTCCGCCCCGTGCAATGTTGCACGGCAACGGCGCAGCAACGTTACATCGACATCGCGCCGCAGCCATGCAACACTGCAAGGTTACTGCAACCATCCTGCAACGTTGCCGCCACGCAGTGTGCAGTATGGGTTTGGATAAAGATATACACACAAAATATATAAACGTGTCGAACTGAGAAACTCCTTTTTTAAAGTCGCTCAAAACTACCGAGCGATACGACAAGGAATCCTTTTCCTAAACCCTCGTTCCAAACAGTGGCCAATGTAAAATAATCCTCGAATTGATGGAGAAGCTCCTCCCAACCGCGTCACATGAATCAATAAACACAGAATCTCCTTTAAGCTACGCTACACGTCTCCATAGCCCCGGCGCAAATAAGCTGCTTTGAAAACGCGCCGAATAGGTGGCGAAACAGCGAAGTTAACGAACCTGATTCCTCTTTATTAATTCATGCATTCGCATCGCACACGGCGCGCCCTATTATCGGCGTAAACGTAAATATATTGATAAACACGGGGGGGGGGAGGGGGGGGGAGGGGGGGGTGGGGGGGCCACTTGTTACGTCGATAACAAAATATCGAGGCGCCCGGCGCCGGGCTGTATTCCCGTCCAATTATGCCACCGCGGAATCTCAGTAATTATATTTCCCGTAACGAACGAAATCCTCTGTAACGTGTCTCTGCAAATTGATGAACTGGCGGTATTAAATTAAGCCGCGGAGCCGTGGGATCCTCGCCTCCTCGCCTCCTCGCCGCGGAGGTATCGGCTCTGCGAGGGCTTGATCGTCCGTCTCGATTTTCCAGCGGCACCGGCCGGATTTTGAAACTCGATTCTTCCGCAATATTTCGTGGTCACGCGAGCGGAAACACGAACGCGTTAAACCGCATCGCGCCCGACATAACGCCCGCACCCCCCCACGGGCGTTCAATTCGCCCTGCGATTAACGTATTACGGATAATCGACGCTCATTTCCC
The DNA here is from genome assembly GCA_946251845.1 of Andrena fulva. Lineage (NCBI taxonomy): Eukaryota > Metazoa > Arthropoda > Insecta > Hymenoptera > Andrenidae > Andrena > Andrena fulva. The sequence continues at coordinate 47,836,386 of OX276329.1, read as the reverse complement.
GATTGTCGAAAACAATGAGCGACGAATTAGGAGGCGTTAATGGCCGATTAGAGCCGGCGGGGGTGTGCGCGCGTAGTGTCAGCTAAGCCAGTTTCTGTGAACGCACACCGTCACAGCGGCTTTCATGGCGCCGCGACGGGAGGGGCGGATGACGGCGAGCTTAAATTCTGTGCAACGGAGAATTAAAGCTGGACAGATATCGAGGAAGATGATATACGAATATCCCTGTGTACGTTAATTAGTCCGGTGAAATTTGGATTTGTTTGTGGGAGAATTCCCGGCAAGCTACATTTTTATATGGGCGTTTAATTTATTATATTTTCGTCGTTTTAGACGATATGTCAAAAATCCCCGTCGATGGGACCGTCGCTGAAAATTGTTGAGAGTGTCAAAGGGAATAAATAGCAGTTTTATGACAAAAATAGGGAGGATAAAATTCGTTGCAAAAAAGGTTCTATGAGTTTTTTTTCTTAGGAGTAACCTAATGTAGAGCGTCCTCGATTAACCGAACGGTCGATTATCCGAAGGAGGACTTCCCCTACATATTTACAGTTTCATAATTTTTTGAATTCCCGGGTTCGGGATCTTCCCTTGTCAAAAGTATGGGGGTTAAAACTTGGTAACCCGACATACATGGAAATGGTTACTCCTACGAAAAAAACTCATAGAACCTTTTTTGTAGAGAATTCTCTAAGCTATAAATTGTATAATAACTATTTTCGTCGCAAAACTGCTAGATAACGAGATATTCGCGAAAAAACTGTTGTTTTTTTGTTCAACCCTGTGTAAAATTTTTAGCGGCGGATGGATCGATGGGGACTTTTGACGTATTGTTTAAAACGACCAAATAAAGGCCCATACCAAAATTCAGCTTGGTGGGAATTGTTCCGTAGATTGGGCAGATTTCTATAATATAAATTAACGCAGTAGTACACCTGTATTTAATAAGTAATTTTAGGTGTAATTCCTATGGTTATAAACTGTGTAAAGTACATGCATGCTTCATTCTCCGAACTTTTCGATTATCCGAACAATTCGAATTTCCGAACCACCTCCGTCCCAAGCAGTTCGGATAATGAAAAAAAAATTCGCAAAAAATTGTGAAACCGTGAATATGTAGGGGATGTTCTCCTGAGTACAATGCAATTTTGTTTGCTGCCCAAATTCACTCTAAGAGGGTGAAATTGACCCCCTGAAAAATTTCCGATTTTGTGTTATTACTTGCGAACTGTGAGAGATAGAAAAAAAAGGTTGCAGGAAAAAGTTACTTCTTTTAATTAGGGCTATCATTTGGTAACTTACCAGAATTATTTTAAAGAAAACAACATTTTCTCGACTTCCTTCGATGTTCAATTAAATATCCTAAAAGTTTCAAACAGATCCATTCAACCATTTCTTTGAAACAAATTCACAAAGATCGCCTTATTTTCGTCGAGTTACACGAGTCTCCCCCCTTAAGCGGACTAGGCAGTCGAAAAGTCGATTTTTTATTGCATTTTCCGGAATTGCTATCTTTTCTGAATAAAATGCCGCTTGGTTTATATTAAAATTCGCAAAACTGTTGATTTGGCAGCTAAAAAGGTCAAGGGGTAACTTGTAGCATCGCCTTTGCCCAGAAACTTTAAACGCGTTTTTCTCGAATCTTTTTTTCTCTTGGCTTTTCCCTGATTACAAACGAATGGAGGTTCAGATCGACTTGAAAAAATTACAGGATCTGTAAAACATGTGCCATTTCGAGCCAAACCTCTGATATGGTCCGTAAAAAATCGAGATTTTCATAAATAAATTAAAAAGTCACGGATTTTTAGTAGCGCACAAACACGTCCGAATTTTTCTTGAAATTAGTGTTTTTTTTTTTCACGGAAAACGACCACCTAGTCCCCTTGAGGGGTGAAACAATGCCTCGCAGTTCGAAGATCAGAATTTACCGTACGAAATGTTCCGCCACTATAAACTCCAAAATATCCAACAAATTATAAAGTGATCTATGACTTAAAAATTGCGAAAGTGGTAACCGGGAGCGTGGGAGAAATTTATGTAATGATTAAATCACTGTTCTTTCAGTGAAGAAAGATAGGAAGAGACAGTTGAAGGTTTGTGGATGTTGATGTAGATTGTGATAACCGAGATGTGATGCACGATACTTAATAATAATCAATACTTAATTGTTTAATAGTGTTTGTGATATATTGAAAGGTATGACTGTGCATAAGATGATGTGGGAAATTTGAATGTGCCTGGATGCCTCGTTTGTTTCATTTCCGAGCATCTGTAAATACGTGTTTATATTACACAGGCATATTTGTGAATGTATATCAGTATATGTGCTTATTTCGAAATCAATAATAACAGAATTTACAATTTCCAAACAATACGAATTGCTAAACGGCAGCTAAACTTTGCACGTCTGACACATGCTATGTTATACTACTTCGCGCGTTATATACGTTAGTTACTACTGCGATATGTCAATTACTATTAAATCCGTACAGTAGAGAATTAGAAAAGCAGGCGATCTGATATTTGAACTGCTTCATAAGTTGATTAAATTTCAATTAATTGGCGAGTGAATTTTTCTTTATGTATCTGCTTCTGCAAAACTAAGACGTTCCAAATGATTTCATTATAAATTCAGTCTTTCAAATGTCCTACTAAAAAGATACATTACGGATAATCTAGTAAATAGTTTAATGACTGTGTAATTTGTTTACGTACATGAAATGCTCCAAACTGATTGCTGAACTTAAATGTACTATTTTAACATATTATAGTATGCGTGAATGTTTCTCACATATTAACAATGATTTTCACCCTGATAGATTGGTTTATGTGTTCTTTGTTGTATCGAAAGTGATTTTATAATTATGATTTCCGTGGAAAGGAGGAATTTAGTAATTTTCTCTAGCATCGCATTGTGATTAAACTAGGATATGTCTAAGTCGTTGACTGTCATTAATCAAACTTTTTTGTAACGAAATGTGGCAAATGTTCGAGTAAAAAGGAGTGTTGAAAATATATTGAAAATACAGCAAACTTTTCCTATGACACTTTAAATTCACTTTTAAATTCCTTTCATAATGGCTCGATTTGCATACGAAATAAATTTTCTGCCTCAAAAATCGGGGAATCGCCAGCTTCTTGAGCTCGCTTGATTTAAACAGTACCTGAATGAAAATTATAAAATAAGTTTTGTTTCTGTATCTATATTTGTATGCACAGAAGATGATCTATCACATAGAGTTTAATGAAACATGTGTTGAGTCAGCTTTCGAGCGAGACAGATTCGAAATTAATGATCCAGTTGAGTTATAGTCAATGATTGAACTATCTGTTGGATATCTGTGGCATGAGCACATCGAGATAGAGGGAAGTGAGCTGTGTTGGGTTCGTAGATTGGAACCAAAGCTCGTAATCACACCAATTTTACGGATATTTGCTCGATCAATTTCTGAATCGCGAGAAGAGTAACCACGTATATCTATCGTATCCATCGGTTCTTGTATCTTAATAAAATCAAGAAAGGAAGGGCATTTTTCTGCGAACAAGAATTATAACTTTCTTCGAAGAAGCATTTCTGCTGGCCTAAGTGCATTTCTCACAACCAATCGAGTTATTTACGACAGCGGCACCTGGTTTTATTAGGTATCAAAACTTTGTCATAAAACAAACATTCGCAGTGATATCAAATCAATAAAGAAGTAAATTTAATCGTTAATGAAATTCCTCTGCTTTGTAATAAATTTTCACACATCGTACGTCCTCGAGTTGGATGCTTCGTTCTCGAAAAAAAATAACTTTGAATATCGGTTGAAAAAACGTGCAGCTAAGAATTGGCAGAATTCGGGTGTAAATATGAATTCGTGGGCAAAAATGTCTAAATTGTGGAATTATTGTTTTTTAGAGCAGGGCTCTGTTTTTGAGAAAATCGATTTTAAAAATTTGTTGTATACATTAGGGTGGCCCTTATTTATACGTGTCGATTTTTTTTTCCCGCCCCTTAGAACGGTGCCATTTGATGGAAAAATAGTCCTTGAAAAAGTTTACTGCAATCGGACAACAGGGAAGGGTGCCGACCAGGCCTTAAAGTTTAGAATTCATCAATAGTTTGAATTTGAAGAATTTCTCAAAAATGGTCAGCCCTATCAAAATTTTGTTCAAATAATATATAAAGAACATTCAATTTTCTACAATTATTGTATATATAATTTTTTTCGTGCTTCCAACCAGTTTTTAGATAATAGCGTTTGAATCCCACCTGTACGGCGTGACGCATTGTCTATACGCGCGCAGCGCGAACCTCTCAATATTCGAACGCTATTATCTAAAGAATGGTTGGAAGCACCAATAACTTATATATACAGCAAATGTAGAAAATTGAATGCTCTTTTAATATTATTTGAACAAAATTTCGGTAGGGCTTACCATTTTTGAGAAATTCGCCAAATTCGATCCATTGATGACTTCTAAACTATAAGGCCTGGTCGGCACCCTTGTCCGATTGCAATAATCTTTTTCAGGGACTATTTTCTTATGAAATGGACCCATATTAGGGGGTGTGAGCAAAATAAATCGCAGGTTGAAAATAAGGGACCCTACTATACATATGCACTTTGACGGTGAACTGATTCCACTTCCAAAATTAATTTCCTGGACGACAAAGCCTGGTTCACCAAAGTCTTCTACACTTTGACTCATTTCTGTGCAAGGGAGAAATTTGCCCTCATAGTTGCATGTACCATATTTACTGCTGCCAGGCGCACATATAGTATAACATTTTTCAAATTTGCTTTTCTAACAAATACAATCTTCTACATTTTAAACGCAAATAATGATAATAATTGTTCAATAATTATTTCGAATTGATGCCACACCTGTATTTTTCTTCCGATCTTGCACTAACGAATTAGCATGTGTTCCGATCACTACAAAACTTTGTAGCCATTAAAGAATTCAGTGGTACGAACAAATATAAAATCCGACCTGACTCAATTTTTGAATTCGAAAAAGTGAAAATTTTTAGAAGAAGTGGTCTAGAAAGTAATAGCCAGTACACCAATGATAAAAACTGTAAATATTACCCTTTTCACACTGAAGGTTAATTAAAAAAATTACAATCCAAATCTTTGAAATGTTCCAATAAAAAATTTCTCAAATGCTTTCCCTAAATTCTCATCAACCAATTATAAAGTAAAGCACGTACTAGATACCACCGCTAGTGTCCTTGCGGAGACGTAGCTCCTTTTAAGACGCAAGGTCATTGGCGCGCGTGAAAAATATACTCATGGTCGTTGCCTCGGCCACGGGTGTATGATTGAAGCAATTTCACGTATACCCTGCCGTAGCCAAGTTGAGTCCCTTTTTGCAGAGATAATGACTAAACCTAGGCTGGGTAATCGATCTCCGTCCGACTGTCTGTGCCGTCCCTTCGCTCAGCAAGCTGCTTAAAGCCGTCTGGTCGAATACACAAAAGCAGCTAGCCTGCCTTTCTACTTTCTGGCCACGCTGAAGCCAAACGCGTTTGAATCCCGAGCCGCGCTTTTTCTTACAAGGAGAACTAGGGTTCTTAGTGGCAGGAAGGTAATTACTCCTGTTTTGGGGAACAGATGCGAGAATTTACAGCACGTATTGGTTTAAAACCCCAGCTAGACCGGAGCAGTAGATTAATAGTTGCGGGGGACACCGGAGGAAAACAGCTTGGTTGCTCTAAGACGAGTTTGTTATTCACCTGGCGGTCTTGTTGAGGCTTTTTACTTTGCAGGCATAGGTGCTTGCAATTTTTGTGAAATAATGGTGGGAACAGAAATTGTGAAATTTTGGGGATCCTACGAGTTATTAGGGTCGCTTTTGAAAGTTTAACAGCTAGCTAAAGACCAGGGACGTGTGTTTTGTTATGTGTGGTAGTAATTACCGTGATTATAGAAACATTGCTTTTTCAACTTCACTTGAACTTGTTTATTAAATTTGTAAAAAATTAATATATATATATGGGCCACGCGAACCGGATCACCTTCGAGTCAAAATTATGGCGAAACGTAGACAAAGTTCGTCTGCTACATGTACTTTCGAAAGAAAGTTGGCATTTTGAAAAATTCAATATGGCGGCTACAATTTGCAAAATTGGGAGATAGCGTAGTAATACTATTAATAAAAATCCGAAAATGACTCGAACGGCTTGAAAATGAAGTGATTACGAATCGACAAGAGTCGAGGATTACGAATCTGAAGTGAGAATTGGCGGATTCAATATGGCGGCTATGCACCTCCTCTTGTTCCAAGGGACCACGGTGTAATAGACAGGTGTTCCGACTCTGTACCTTTTACTCCAGCGATTTTGTGTGCCGATTTCTGTTTAATTCCCCTGGCCGTCGCGAGAGGCGTCGTGACTTAGAAGGCATATACATATGTATTAATGAGACTGTAGTAGTAGAGATTTTAGTGGTATTACTGGGCTTGCCAGACACAACAGGCCATATGTAAATGCCTTTACGACACCGACGAAATCTACCGGCCGCCAGAAGAACTAGGATGAAAAAGTCACACATTCTGAACAGGAGTCGGAACACCTGTCTATTACACCGTGCAAGGGACTGTAAGTTACCCGAAATGCTTATGGGATAATTACTCGGGGGTTTTTAGGCCACTGATCGCGTATCTGAAGCCAGATTTTCAAAATTCAAAATGGCGGGCCAAAATTTTGAAATTATTTAAATTTTCATGAAAATCTTCATGAGGGGGTTCTTTGGGTCGCTCGTTACGAATCCGCTCTCAGATTTGTCAGAACTCAAAATGGCGGATGCAACATGGCGGACCCAAATTTTTAAAATTTTTCAATTTTCATGAAAATTTGTATGTAGGGGTTCTTTGAGTCGCTCGTTACGAATCCACTGTCAGATTTCCAAAATTCAAAATGGCGGATGCAACATGGGGGACCAAAATTTTGAAAATTCTAAAATATATATATCAGTATATATATCTACCGGATCAAGAAACTCTATTTGTTATCTAAATCATATATTATGAAACGAATAGGTACTACCAAATTAATAAAAACTGAATGTTAACCCATAAAGACAAAAAATGGAGTAAAATGCCTATACATTTACAATATAAAAAATTTCATGTTCAAATGTAGATTCGGGATTTGAAATAATAATTAAACACGTGAGCTCTGGAATTTGAAAGCTCTGGCCTGTGTGTTGTACGGTACGTGTACTCATAAAAAATAAAAAACCAAAGAAGTATAGTAATTTTAGGTTAAGAAGCAACAGTTATAATTTTAGGTTAGGAAGCAACTCTATTAACAATAAGACATTTTTTCACAGCGTTAGTTAATCTTGTATCCTACTTCTATTAATTTAATGATCTTGAAGAAAATTATTTTATTGTTTTTGTTTGATATCTTTTGTTTCGTCGTTTCTCTTATTAATCTACAAATAAAGCAGAGATTCGTTTGACTGTTTACCTACCCAATCTAATGAATTGCATTGCGCTTGGATTTCACTACACAATCTACATGGTTTTCCACTTTAAGTGGTTTCGCAGATTAGCAGAGGTAGATATCGGTATGCGGATACGTTCCAGCTACTTCGTAGTCTAAGAAAGTACGAAATTTGAGTTTATCTTATTTCTTTAAATAAACTATTATTCGTTCACCACTACTTACCCACCCTTTCAGTTTCAATTTACATTATTTTCTACTGATTTTCCTGAAAATTAATTAAAAACTTAAGTAGCAATGTTTTCTTCCGCTTATACATATATACTTGTTACATTGAAATGTCTTTGTGTTGCAGGTAAGTTGCAGCATTCCTGTTTTCTTGAAAGCTAATTAGCGTAAGTAAGCGGCACTGAATTATCTATTTCTTGACCTTCGTAACTGCCAAAACCGGAAAATAGATGTCTGTTACTCATATAGCTGTATAATGCTACCCATTGTTGAAATGAAGATCGATATACATTCATTAAAATGATTCGGTTCAAGAGTCATCTATGATACCGCTGCAATCGAAAAATACTTATGAAAATTAAATTTTAATTTAATATACTACCATAGTATATTAGCAGCACATAGTGTGGAACATAAAAAAGTATTTTATGTATGAGAATATGTTTTTAAAAAACTTTGAAAAGTATTTGAATGGTGCAAAATTATTTTTTCAAATTCCTTCGTGTCAAGAAGAGGGTGCACACCCCCTACAACTTTGCGTAAGGATGAGGGATAAACTAACCCCTTTAAGCTTTTTTTCGAAAAAAGTGTTTTATCCCAGTTTACACACATTTATATAGTAAAATAGAAACATAAAAAAGGTTGTAATTTTTCAATGATTTCTAAAATTTTGTGTGTCGTTAAGGGGTTAAAATAATATGACTTACAATTTTTAAATGGAATAGAATATAAAGCATTACAGTTTTGTTAAAGATATTATTTTAAAAACAAGCAGTGATTGTTTAAAACATTTTTCTATACTCCACTCAATTAAGACAACAGACTAGAAATTATCCTTCAATTACAAGGAAACTTTTGAGCTACTTGAAAATTTTCTTCGTCTTTTTCTTTGCAACTCTGTTGTTATACATATAAACGGCGCGTTACAGGTATCAGGTCACATTTTATTCGCCCCTCCTTCGTTCCCGAGGGTAAAATTATTTCTAACAGGATGACGGGCGTTTCGTTCGCTTCTACCAACATTTTGACTGCTGGGAGGAATTCAGCAAAAACTTAAACACTTGTTTTGCTTGCTTAAACTGGCTGGTAAATTTATTCTCGTTTGCAAAGTAGATCTTATAAAAACTAACAATATGCAAAACTGCATTCTGTGTGTACAGAAGCACGAGTGTGCGTTCAACAACGAGATACACTAACGAATGTAATTGATGTATGGCGTCTAATCAGGGATCATGGTAATTTTAGCTATCGTGTATTCTGGAATCCACTTGTGCGCTATATTCCAGCACACAATAAATCACCGCGCATTTTGCGAGGGTGTTATCGCCGCGATTTTTTCTCCATAAAAAGTACTCACCCCTAATTAATATTCATTTTATATCGCACTTGCTGTCACACTATTGCACACCACGAGTGTGCGTAACTTGAATTAATTAAAATATTATTAATACATCGTGTTATTATAAATTTAAGTTGGCAGTCAGCAGAATATTATTTTTAGGAGTAATGGTAAAGTAGCATTACGTGACATAATCGTTTAAGTAATGTATTCAAATAAATTTGATTCCAACAGCACTGCTGAGAAGTGAACAAATGTCTGTGAAATTCGTGTTGAAAAAGCAGTGCGACGAAATTCTTTCTAAATAGTGGAAATGGCATTTTCTACAATATGCGCAGGTAAATGTTATTGAATACCCTTGAATCTTGTTATTTACATAAAATACTTTATATATTCCTTAAATGAATACTTGGTGTACGTTTATTTAATACTTAAAGTCAATAATAAATGTTGTAAATAATACCTTTAAATAATTACTATAAAAATTACGTGGTATATTTATAAATTTTAGCAAAAAAATTCGAGTTTAAATCAACGAATCCACATAGATTTTACTTAATCAGCAACAAAAAATATCCGCATGTAACTTTATTTATCATATATCTCAGTAAATATCTTCATATTTGTCGAACATTAACTTACAACTTAACACAATTTTAATACATTTATAATTTAATTTCTCCAAAAATTAAATTCCACACATTAATTTTCTCATCCTTAACACAATTTTAACACATTTTTAATTTAATTTCTCCAATAATTAAATTCCACACATATTCAATTTCTTATCCTTAACACAATTTTAACACATTTCTAATTTAATTTCTCCAATAATTAAATTCCACACATATTCAATTTCTTATCCTTAACACAATTTTAACACATTTATAATTTAATTTCTCCAATAATTAAATTCCACACATATTAATTTTCTTATCCTTAACACAATTTTAACACATTTATAATTTAAATTCCCGAATAATTAAATTCCACACATATTAATTTTCTTATCCTTAACACAATTTTAACACATTTATAATTTAATTTCTCCAATAATTAAATTCCACACATATTAATTTTCTTATCCTTAACACAATTTTAACACATTTCTAATTTAATTTCTCCAATAATTAAATTCCACACATATTCAATTTCTTATCCTTAACACAATTTTAACACATTTCTAATTTAATTTCTCCAATAATTAAATTCCACACATATTCAATTTCTTATCCTTAACACAATTTTAACACATTTATAATTTAATTTCTCCAATAATTAAATTCCACACATATTAATTTTCTTATCCTTAACACAATTTTAACACATTTATAATTTAAATTCCCGAATAATTAAATTCCACACATATTAATTTTCTTATCCTTAACAAAATTTTAACACATGTATAATTCAATTTCTCAAATAATTAAATCACTTGTCAGACTTCCCTACAATTACCAATTTCGTCCAACTTATCACCAGAAGCGCATTAAAAATTCAATCATCCCGATAAAGTCCACATTACGTTCACGAAAGGACCATTTTCATGCCACTACTTGGCGGTTGATGGGAAACAGAGATATTTCTGCAAACATTGTTGGCCAATCCCTTCGTAAGACGGAAACGTGTATGTATCTGCCTCGAGGCAGGAGTAAGTCTAACTCCGAGCCAATTTCGATAAGTCCCGACAATACAGGACATTCCGGTAAGAACAAGGAAATGCCTTTTGGGTTCCACTGGCTAAGAAGAAACTATTAATCCATTTGCAGCGATATCAACGCCGCACCGGCTGTTCCTAAGCACAGAAATAATCCTACCGGTATTATCGTCCGCTACGATGCCATAGACGATGCTCTTTTTGCGGAAATTCGATGCGTGCGCCTGCAGTATGTATGGCACGTACAATCTTCCACGTTTTATACTGGGATTCTTGAAATTGGCTTGCTAGTAACAGTTAAAAGGAAAATATGGTACGAGGCAGCGAAGTGCTTACCGCTTTAGAGGATAGCATTAAGACACCGGAGTTGGAGTTACGTATAATAGACGCTTTTTTTTAAACAAGGCAACAGGAATTTATGGATTCGGTTTCTGTGCCATTCGTTGATTACTTCGAGCGATATTCATTGCGGTTCTACGACTGCTTGTATTGGAAGTGGAATGCTTTTGTAGTTAAGTGAAATGTGTGCACATTTCAAGTAGGGCTGGGACTGTTTGTCGAATTTTTCGGTATTCGAATATTCGAATACTTCAGTAGCTCAATTATTTGGCGAATATTCGAATACTTAAATATTCGAGTAGTATTCGAATAGTATTCGAATACTTAAATATTCGAGTATTATTCGAATAGTATTCGAATACTTAAATATTCGAGTAGTATTCGAATAGTATTCGAATACTTGGATTTTCGAATTATATTCGCCAAATAATTGAGCAACTGAAGTATTCGAATATTCGAATACCGAAAAATTCGACAAATAGTCCCAGCCCTACTTGAAATGTGCACACATTTCACTTAACAACAAAAGCATTCCATTCTTAAATATTAAATATTCTTCATACTTAAATATTCGAGTATTTAAATTATTTGGCGTAATATTCGAGTATTTAAATATTCGAGTATTTCAATTATTTGGCGAATATAATTCCAATATCCAAGTATTCGAATAATATAATAATATCGAATCCCCAAATAATTGAGCAACTGAAGTATTCGAATATTCGAATACCGAAAAATTCGACAAATAGTTCCAGCCCTACTTGAAATGGGCACACATATATTAGATTTACAGAATATTTAAGTATTCGAATACTATTCGAATACCGATGTATTCGAATAGTATGGTGTGAATTATAAATCAAGTTCTTTAGGTTCATTTGTCAGGGTGAAATTTTGTAAGCTAATTTTGACCCACTTCACTTGACCCAATACACCAGTATTCGAATGGTATTCGAATAATAACATTCGAATACTCAAATATTCGAAGTTTATTCGCAGCATTTGAATACTTGCAAAATATTCGAATATTAAATTATTCGAATAGTCCCAGCCCGAATTTCAAGTCGTAATGTTTATTTGTATTTGTTTCAAGGACATATGTTGCAACGAAACTGAAATTTGGTTAAATACGTGAAAAAAGATCTTGTGCTTTTTGTAGGATGGAACTTAGAGGAGCACAATCCGAAACACTAGTCTTGTAAAACATTCAAATACAGCGTAGATTTTCAAACCTTTTTTCCTTTACCTTCATTTAAAAATCGCGCCGTTTATTTTAAAATTAAAAAATGGATTTTTAATAAATATAATTGTAACATATTTCTTATGGACCACATACATACGTGTATATATCTATATATATAAAAGAAGAAGTCGCCCACTAAGGACGGATTTTTGGAAATTTTGCCTCCAGGGGGTGAAAAGGGGTGAAATGTATTTTCTAGGACTTCTAATATCTCTTAGGCCCGATTAGTTATCAACTTGGTTTTTTCTTCAAAAAGGTTACTCACAACAATGCCTAACAACCAACATATACATATATAAATATTCCTTAAACAAAGGTACCTTGACAAAAATTACATAAAAAATTCCTTTAAAAAAGCAGATATAAAAGTAATTCCTTTTAATTCTGCTAACAAGGGAAGATCCCGAACCCGAAAATTGCAAAAATTCCGAAACTTCGTAGATATGTAGGGGATTTCCTCCTGATTACAACGCAATTTTTGTTTGCTGCCCAAATTCACCCTAAGGGGGTGAAATTAACCCCTGAAAATTCGGCTATCTCCCTTTTTTGTGTTATAACAGGCGAACTGTAAGAGATAGAAAAAAAGTTTCAATACAAAAGTTACTTCTTTTAATTAGATCTATCATTTGGTAAAAAAATTATTTTACAGTTCACAAGTTACAACACAAAATCGAAAAATAGCCGGAATTTCAGGGGTTAATTTCACCCTCTTCAAGTGAATTTGGGCGGCAAACAAAAATTGCGTTATAACCGGGAAGAAATTCCCTACACATTCTCAAAGTTTCAGAATTTTTTGAATTCCCAGGTTCGGCAACCTCCCTCGTAAGTAGTTACAATCTACGTGTAGCTGAAAAACCGCTTTTAAAATAACAAAACAAAACAAATGAAATATAACCTAAGGCATATCCAAGTTCGACCATAAACACCCAAAAGAAACATACCATTTCCCCTTTTATCAAGCGCGCTCATAGCAAGTAATCAAATACTCACGAGTGGTAGTGTATCCGCGCGTCGCGCGCACATTTTGCACGCCACACAACTACCACATCCACATCCTTTCAAGCTCGCGCGTTTCCCCGCCGCACACTAATGGCAACGTCACTGTCTCCCACAAAGTTCTCCGGCAATTGAAATGAACTTTCCGCGAGCCAAACAGCATTGTGCGTCGTTTAAAAAAGCACGCGACCATTAACTTGTCCAGGCTTCGTCTTTTCCGGCGTCGTGCTAATTGCTGTCTTATCATCCCCCCTCGAACATTCTCAGCCGGTCCATGCCCAAAAAATCTTTTCATCACCTATATACCTACATACACATACATCCAATCTCCGCACACACACGCAGGCACACCTGTGCACATACACGCGTCCGTGTACGTATAAATAGACTGTCTCGAGCAGCCACTCCGCCTTTTTCTCTTTCCTGAGGAGCTGCTTCGGCACCAGCGGCAACACAGGCCAGAGACGACGTCGGCGTCGGCAGCATCTCTCGAGGAAGGGCATTGTTTTATTCCGACCGCGTAGCAGACACTCCTCATCCATCCCCCCCCCGCGCCTAGACTTCTTTCCCTGACTGCCACTCTCGACAATTTACCTCGTCTCGACCCCCTCTACGGTTCTCCACTCTCCTCCGGCTCCATCGCCACCCCTGCCCTCCCCATGCCCACCGCCAACACCCCCCATTTACCCCTCTGGCCGCCCTTCCGATAACGCCATGGCTTAATGACGCCGAGCGCGCCTCAATATCGCATTGCGTATACCCCAGGACCTACCAAACGCTGCCCTCGATGCTGTTTCTTCTCCTTCTCCCCCACTTTGTGTCTCATTCGCCCATAATGCCCCCGCTACCCAAGTCTCGTCCCAATCGACTACCTCTCTCTCTCTCTCTCCCTCTCTCGCTCCGTCTACTCTGGGGTTTTTATCTTTTTTTTTTTTTTTACTGTAGCCGGCAAATATTTCGGCAAAGCCAGGTTTAATATGTGGAAAAGCTAGACCGGATATAGCGACGGCTTATTGCCAGTTGTTATTTTCGGTACGGGTTATAACGGGGCCCCGGCCGATCGCTGAAAGGATAGACGCGACATGGGGATAGACGAAGCGAAGCCGGGGGAAATATTGATCGCGATATAGCGGGCTGCCGATAATCCAAGGTGAACGGGCTTGGCCGAATTACAGGCAAGTTGGATCGAATGGGAATGAGATTTCTCAGCCGCGGGTGGGTTTGTCGTTGTTCATGTCCGATGGAGAGTTTCGCCCGTTGCTTGGCACTCCGGGCGCACGAAGAATTCGGGATCGCGGTCGAGGATACTCACGCTAATTAAGTGATAGCGAGATTTGTGGCTGAGGAAAGGAAGCTACTTGTTGCTGAAGATGCGACGACGGTGGGGCCTCGGTTTTCGATCGTGGCTGAGGGTGACATTATTTTGTGGATCCGTGCGGCTGATGGGTTTGATACTAGGCTTCTTCTTTTCTTCTTTAGGGTTGATACTTGAACACTTATAGGAGTATGGAATATTTAATTGTGATCGATTTTTTAGGAAATTATTTGCAAAAGTTAGTGGATAGGGTTCCCCTTAGGGTTTATACCAAAACCGACTTTTGAAAAAACCGGTTTTCGAATTCCGCTATTCCCAAAAAACCGGTTGAACCGGTTTTCGAATTTCCGCAAAAAAATATAATTAAAATAGTAATAAAATATTTGTACTTTAAAATTTTTCATTTTCCTTAATATTATGGAATTACAAAAATTAAGAAAATGAAATATACTCTATCTATACAAAACCAAATAAAAAAATAACTAAAATCTGTACAAATACGTAGAATTAGTTGATTTAATATTTATGGATCTACAAAAATATAACACAATAAAATAGACCACCTATACAAAACCAAATGTAAAAAAAAATAGAACTAAAATCCGTTCAAATATAAATCTTTTAAAAGGTGGTACAAAATTATAAATCTTTATTCCATTTAATATTTTTTTTTCTGAAAATATGAACTCATGAAGATTAGTTTTACAGTAGACTTCAAGTTAAAATGTTAACGTTTTTAATTGAATAATTAATTTCTGCGTATAAATTTAAAAACAGGTTTTATATACTATAATTACATTTAAAAACTGGTTTTTGAATGTCACAAATTTATAAATAAAAACCGGTTTTTAAAAACCGACGAACCTTAGTGCCCCTGATATTAGACGTCATGCATATTTCAGGCACTGCCATTCTCTACTGTGCTTCGATAAGTGGATAGGCTACGTAGGGCCAATTGCTCGGCCCCTAAGAAGGGAAATGGATCACTGAATCTGAATTCTCTCAACCAGTATATAAGGGACCATCTAAAATTTATTGCACGTGGGATACAGCGCAGTAACGTAAAAATGCAAACCTAAACGAATCTAGTAAGCTTGCAATCAAAAGTTTATGGTGAGCCATGTTTAAGGGGGCACACCACCGTGGAGGCCTAAAAGAATGGGTAAATTTAAAATTTGTTTTCTCGGGTAATTTTTCAGTGCAATATCGGGATCTTTTTGGGAGATGAGATTTCAAATTTATTTTCATACATTATTTATTACTTGGAGTTTTAAAATGGCGTAGTTATACAACATTGACTATCGGCATCATGCCTTGTTACCTGGCCCCCAGCGCCAAAAGCGATTGGAATAGGAAAAATAAAAAATTCTTAAGTCAACTTGAACAGAAATAGATTGTCTTCAATGTAACGTAAGATTTTTTAATAATTGTACAAAATAAGGAAATGGCGGCATTGTAAGGAAAATTGTTTTTCACTGGACAACTTTGGAGATATTTGCAACTTCGACAAATTACAATAGGATGAAAATCGTACGCTACATTGAAGAAAATCTATTTTGGAAGGAAGAATCTATGAGGAATAAATTCCCATTGCAGTTCCGATTGTTTTTTTTTGCGTTGCTATCGCCACGTGTGTTGTCGCGTTGTCGTGAAGGTATATACAGGACACCCTTTCGATTCCCAAGGGGTGGTCTTTTAATTTGCAATTCTTGCTGCACTCTTTCAAGTTGTTGACAATATAAATCAAGCATTCCGGCTGCACCGCCGGATATTAGGATGACTCTGGTTATAAAACATAATTTTTTTGCTAGGAATAGTTACCAACATTAATAGGTACACGTTTACCAGAAATGAAGGATAAATGTAAGTTGTACTCAGTTTTACCCATACAACAGCGGACCATTGCCGGAACGTTGCAAGTATGTTGCTGTGTAAGATTGAAACGTTGCAGCTAATATTACTGAGACGTTGCAGGAATCTTTCTACGCCCGCATATGTGCAACATTGCACGGTAACGTTGCAGCAACGTTACAGCAATATTACGCTGCAACAATGCAACATCGCAACGTTGCAGCAAAGGTTACAGCAATATTACGCTGCAACAATGCAACATCGCAACTTTGCAGCAAACGTTACAGCAATATTGCGCTGCAACGATGCAACATCGCAACGTTGCAGCGATATTTCGCTGCAACAATGCAACATCGCAACGTTGCAGCAATATTGTGCTGCAACAATGCAACATCGCAACGTTGCAGCAAACGTTACAGCAATGTTGCGATGCAACAATGCAACATCCCAACGTTGCAGCAATATTGCGCTGCAACAATGCAACATCGCAACTTTGCAGCAAACGTTACAGCAATATTGCGCTGCAACGATGCAACATCGCAACGTTGCAGCAAACGTTACAGCAATGTTGCGATGCAACAATGCAACATCCCAACGTTGCAGCAATATTGCGCTGCAACAATGCAACATCGCAACTTTGCAGCAAACGTTACAGCAATATTGCGCTGCAACGTACCTGCAACGTTCCTGCAACGTCCCTGCAACTGCGTGTGCTGTATGGGTACCAACCATAATTTCCGGTAAATGTGTACATTTACCTAACTACGTATTTTAACCATAACATATATCTCTCAAAATCAATCATTCACTTCTATGAATCACGAATTTTCATCCCCTCTTTCACCAGGTATAACATCAGTATCTAACCCTGATCTGACTTTGGGTATGCCTGAGGGGCATTGTTTGGAACGCAAAGGGTTAATAGACGTTGCAGCATGCACGGTCCATCAGCCCGAAGAAAGCCTCTCGCCAGACCATTTTCCCCATACGCGAACATCGTCCGTCCTGCGACCTGATCCGTTCGCATCCGTTTGAAAAGCTCCCTTCCAGCCGCTGTCGCCATCACTGCCACCTGCTCACTCGGGAATAACCGTTTTACGAGCGTATCCGCGCGGAACTTGTGTATACGCGCCGCGCCGGGGGGGGGAAAAAATCGGTAAACCGCTTTCGCTGCTTGCGGATTGAAATGTCGTGTCCGCCGGCGAGCCTACTACGCCCAGATGCTACCGGATCGGCGATAACACGAATTAGCGTACCGTTCACCTTCCACGAATTTTTTCCGGGGGAATTAGTCAGCCGTCGCCAGTACAGAAAACCGGGGTGGGGAGGATTTGTTTCCGTGAGGCAAATTGACAGCTTCGTCTGGGGAATGAGATACCATTGGATATCTGGCAAGGGGAGTGTACAAGATTCTGGCCACTGAAATGCCTGGAATCTTGCTGAGGCTCCGTTTATGTTATTTATACTATTGGGAATATTTATTGCGTCGCCCACAAATCTGCGTGGTGTGTGTATTTTTGTTAGGGATATGATCGATGAAATGGTTGCTATGAAATTTATTTTGGGCAAAGTATTTGGTACTGTGTACCTAGTTAACAATCGCGTGATAAGGTTTCGGGAATAGTAGTATCAAGGGGGCATTCTCGTCTAACAGCCCCAAAAGTAACTGATGTTTAAGAATTTTTTTTTTGAAAAAATTGTTGGTCATATTGGATGAAACTCTTTTGGGATATAAGGAGGCATCTTTAAACTTGCAGAATATATTTTTTTTATGTCGATCCTTCTAATTATTTATTAATTATTGTGTAATCTTGTCCACCTTATCGACGATCTAACTCCTGTTGGCGGGGTGTGTAGCACCTAGCACAGTCATCTGATTGCACAAGAAATAGAAGTTTCTTAAAGTTAGATAGTTTACGCTGGTATTGGTCCACTTTAAAGAAAAAAATGGAAAGAGTTGTAGTGTTTGAAAGAAAAAGTAACTTTTTTCCCGAGACAAATTTTTCATTTTTATTCTTTATATCGCCGAAAAAGTATTATAAATAAAAACTAAAATTAAATGTTTGGTCCAGTACTTGGAGAAATGTTTAACGAATAAAACGAGCTTTACTTGAAATTGATCAGTCAATTATTTTTTTAGTTATCTGAGACGCCAACATCATCGAAGAGATTCCACAATAATTAATAAATAACAAAAGGATCGACATAAAAAGAAATTTTCTGCAAGTTTAAAGATGCCTCCTTATATTCCAAAAGAGTTTAATGCCATATTAACAATACCTTTTTAAAAAAAAAAATCATAAATTTCGGAGTCTGTTACGTGAGAATCCCCCCTTATGTAAGGTGTACGCGATAATGTGTTTCGTATTATAGAGATGCAATATTTATTTCTAGCTGTATAGTAACGCGTTAAATGCGTAGGGTGTAATTACTTAAAATTTTGTGCGAGAATCCTGTTGGATTTCATACAGCGCTCTGTCTACTCGGTAAATCACTTAAGGGGTCCTCCTAGTGTGACGGCTAAAAAAAACCTAATTTCTCGGGACTAAAAAAAGAAACAAGCATTGCACGAATCATTTTGCACGTTCTAGCTTTATTCTATCACCTTTTAAGACTATAAAAAAAAATTGTAACTAAAAATATCCATTTATACTGGAATGTGGATGTGTTTTCAAACAAAGAATATAGAAGAAGCAAAGCTATATAACACAATTTTCTCGCAGACTGTTGTATACTGCGCTCTGTACATTATCTGATGATTACATTTGCTATTATTTTAAAAATAAATGAAAAGAATTCGGCAAATTGAATATTCACCGGTTTATCAAAAACATGTCCTGTTGATTATAATTTAAACTGCATTCTGCCCAATGAATTAATTTTTAAATGGCTGGAGTATATTGATTGTACAAAGGTAGCATAATAATATTAGTCTTTGTATCTCCAATATAAATTATTAATTTAGAATTAAAGTAAAAATGCTTAAATAATATTATGGCACAAGAAGACCCTATAGAATTTTATAATTTATTTGTATCCAACATGAATTTAATGAAACTAAATTATTTTGTTCGGAGGATATTTAAATTTCTTAAACATTAAAAAATCAAAACCAATAATTGATTAAATATGATATATTATTAAAAACTATTATGTTTGCAACCTCGATGTTGAATGAAAATATAATTTAGGAAATATAGTAGGGAAACAAGTAGAGCTGCAAAAGACTGTAGCCTGATTTCTATCATTCCCAAAAGGAAAGCTTCGTGCCAGCATATAAATAAACGAACAATCGCTATCGTTTCAGCAAAAACGAAGCTCGCTTCTTCACCTGCGAAACTTTATTCTTCGGGCGCCCAGGTTCGCCAACTTCCGCAGCCTTTGAATATATTATTCTCCACGTGGGGGGGCTTCGTTTTGTCTTATCGCCCTTTGTAATTCGCTCACGGAACATTTAAAACAAGAAAGGGGAGCGGAAACTTTGCCGCGCGCAAATAGTCTTAACATCCAGGCCGGGGCGAGCTCGCCGGACGGCCATGCCCTGAGTATTTTCTAGCGAATTAATTTATCCTCGTTGTTGCTTCGACGCGAGGCGGCAAAAAGGTGAGGAACGACTGGAACACGGGGGAATGAAAACATTGCTACTTCTTTGTGTGCGAACCCCCTTGCCGAAGGGAGGAGCCGGCAAACATTGCTGCTGTATCGCGGGTATAACGTCTGCGATCGCATCAACCAGGCCAACCGCTTTCGCAAATTAACCATGCTGCTAGGTAAATCGACGTAAACGAAGGAAAGGAGGAAGGCTGGAGCAAGGATGTGTACTGCAGAAGCGACTGCTCCGGGGCGGTAGAAGGTGCATTAACAACTCGAGTATTATTCTTGTCTTTGGTTCAGGGAATATCGTGAAACAGAAACTGTATTCACACTGGAAAAGTCTTAATTAAGGTAAATGTACCAATAACGAGCCGTTTAAGGAAACGGTGACAAAGTATAATGAATATTGTGTATAAAATTAACAATTTAAGTGAAACTTTTTTTCATTCATAAAGATTTTGTTGTTTCTCATCAGTACTCACATAACAAAATTTTGTTTTTTTTATATATTTAACGTAAAATAAATAAGAATATTTGTACGTGTAAATGTACCAATATATAGCCAACCTCACGCGATTGACCTAGCGGCCCGATTTTCATGTCCCAGTACCTAGCCATAGGTTTTATAATCGTGTAAAAATTATTTTAAAAACTGATTCTTTGTCTTAAATTGAAAAATCTGTTAAGGAAAATTAAGAAGTACAGAAATATAAAATTATTGTATAAATAACCATAATAAACAGATTAGAAAATAAATGCAAAAAACAATAAGTTTAGTTACACTATCAATAGAAGTTTGTGGTTATTTTATATAAGACTCAAAACAACCACCAAATTCATTAAAATGTACATATACATAAACTTTAATAAACTTAAATTAAATGCTATCATTATTATCTAGAAAAATAATGTTTATATTATGATTTATGATCAAAATACTTACCGGCTTTATTCCAAATATCGAGTCAGAAATTCACACTTTTTTCGTAATTCTGCTCTGGCGATGCCGATTAACATTTGCAACTCACTTCACCCGATTTATTGAACACGTGGTTAGTTACTGGGCTAACAAGATTTGTTTGCACCGATAAATACCCATGTAAATATTCAAATAAAAAATAGTTTTCATATTCAAATTTTTTCTTTCTATGTGTTACAAATATTTTCAAGATTCTAAAACCCTTTTTTCTATCTAAAAAACTATTATCCTATAATAATTATGCTCTTGACAAGAAGCACGCTCTTCTTAGCCATATCATAACGAATGTCTGAAAACGCGTCATATATCTGGCCTCGAGACTATAAATGGTATTTCTAAATATCTAGACAAAAAAGCAAGACGATATAACTTCAGATATTAAACAGAACAATTAAATAATGCAAATTACACCAAATATGTATTTTATCTTGCGTGCATAGTTTAACAATTATTAATATTTCAACAGATGGCTAGGTACTGGTGCATGGCTCGTTATTGGTACATTTACCTTACATTAGAAAACTCTTTGACGCGTAAATGTAGGTACATTGTGGGTTTACAAATTCCTCAACTGGATCACTTTAAGATACTTCAAGGAATTTGGGAAATGGTTCAATATATTAAGACATGGTGTTGATTAAAATTTGCGTAGAACTCAGATGGATACATGTGGTGGTGTAATTATTACCACAAAATTACCTTTTTTAAAAAAAGAGCGCCAAGTATATAATCCCATGAAAAAAAATCGCATTTAAAAACATTGTCGTAAATTAATATAAATTTATTAATGTGCTATATTTATCTTTACAAAAGTAATGATATACAAAAATTGCGCCAATTATCACAATGGCTATTTATACAAAGAAAAAAATGTATTAAATAATATTGAGCAGATATATTTTTATACAAATAAATATTTTGATACGAATAAATATTTTGTTCAAAATACTTGGCGCTGCTCTCCGAATTTGGTGTTGCTAAACTGAATAAATATGTATAAATTGCATTAAAATCTTTTTATTTCTTTCTCGTCTCAGTGGTGTCTTGTCTTGTTTTATTTATTAACCAAGACAATTAACGTTTTTTTCGGAGAGCAGCACCAAGTATTTTGAATAAAATATTTATCCGTATTAAAATATTTATTTGTGTAAAAATATATCTGCTTAATATTATTTAATACATTTTTTCCTTTTCATAAATAGCCATTGTTACAATTGGCGCAATTTTTGTATATCATTAATTTTGTAAAGCTATTAATTTGCGAAAATGTTTTTAAATGGGATTCTTTTAATGGGATTGGCGCTCTTTTTTGTACCTTTTTTTAAAAAAGGTAATTTTGTGGGGATTTCACACATTTTGTAGTGTTTATTTATGACTGGATAATTTTTTCACCCTCGGTGTTATTTTTTTTAACAATATATCTTTCTGCTGTTGGATCTTTGCAATGAGATTCGATTGTTACTATTGTTTCTTGTTAATAAGTTGGTCTCAGCTCGTACTATTTTGACTTAATTCGCACTATCAAACACACTTAATTCAATTTTCATCACACAATTTTCTCCCACGTTATTCTGGTAATTTTACAATTATATAATATTATAATTTCTCCTTGAATTTTACAACCTTCTTTCTCGATAAGACACTTTTCATTCGCAATTTTTCGAAAAGAAGAAGGAAATTTTTTACTTTAATTAGTAACAGTAAGTGTCGTAATGATTTCAATTTTAAATATGGTCAAACAAAAATGCTGTAGAGATTTGCACACTTTTACTATATAAGTAAAGCTTTATTAAATATTTTGGTCAATAACATTTGTTCCTAAAATGTGTGGTATGTTATACAAGTAATAATAATAATAAAACACTCTCACATGCCTTCTTCAGGCAGCCATGTAAGCTTAGCAATTAATAAATAATTCAAAGACTTCATTAATTCTGTGCAATTGAAAATTATTATTTTAAGGATGTTGTTATTCTAATAAAGGTACCAGTGCACGAGAACAATTCTCTAGAAGAATTATACCCGCATGGTACTTCAGTGACGACTGCTTATACCTGTTCCTGTCATATATGTCGTACTCGCTGTCAATTCATTAAGACGACAACTGTTAATCCAGCGAAATGCACGGTAAAATTCATACGTGCACAGTATTTAATTCTGAAGTAAATCATGTTTTGCGAGACTTATGAAAAGCTAAATGTCCCCCCTACCTTCGTATGCATTTAAATGACGCGAAAGCGCAATCAACAGAATCGTTCCAAATGACGCATTCAATCAATGATTTCTTTTACTCCCTCGAGTGTCTGCATTCCGGCGCATTATTCATTTTTTTTTTTAATGTTTTCAAGCACAAATGTTCTGCTTGGGAAAGGAATTTTATTATTTACAAAATACATGAATTGTCTCGGTGAAACAAGCACGTTACGCGGTCTTTAATTATTTTCTTAAGATTGGTATTATTTTTGTCGTCATTTCAAAACACGTAGAAGCGATAGAAAATTTCTCGTAATATCAAATGAAAATTCTAACAATGGAAATAAAGCGTTGGAACATAAATTGCTGGAATCTTTTTACATTACTCATTAAACTAATTTGCATAATTTGATGATAATTACTATTTTACACAAGAGCTTGTAAAACTTAAAAAAAATTGAGCAAACTCCCCTAAAATAAGTATGAAATAGAATAAAATATTGTTTACTAATCAATAGTGTCATTTATCTGAAATCTGTCATTAACGAAAATAATTTTTTCCAAGTAGATTCAAGGACTTCAAAAATGATTTCAACGTCTATTTATGTTTTACATATAAACAGAACGTGTTTTTATTTGATTCCACAAAAGTACAAGAGAAATATCGGTTATGTAAATTCTGTCATAACGTGAACAATTTTATAACTATCTAGAATCACAGATGTGTCAAAACGTTACGTATTCATTATTCTGTGCTTTATGTCCAGAGCTTCGCACTTTCAAATTTATTTTCGATTCTTTATAACGTTTTCCAATGGATAAACTATTTAATGAAAATCTTTACTTTAAATTAAGTCTCTCGGTTCAATATACAAAGAATTGATTAAAATTACTATTACACTAGGGAAAGGTGGCTATATTAAACATCTTGGATTTGTCTCCTCTTCTTATATTTATTTGTTTCATTCGTTGAATCCTTTTTTGAAATTTAAAAAAATAGGTATCTGTCTCCCACCTATATATATATATATATATATATATGTTATTTCGTTTTGTTACCGGTTTGTTATGAACATTAAATTTTTCATAAAACAAAAGCCTTTTGTTATTCAAAAAATAGCTACAAAAAATTTCACTCACTGTCAAAAATGATATTTTAAAATAATTATTTATAACTAAATATAAAGTACGACAAGAATCATTTTTGGGCCCTGCATGGTCAAAGATATGTTGATGATTAAAATTCCCTCGCCTTCTGCCTGAAAGTGGTGACTCGTGTATTTTGCAGCGTATTATTTAAACAGCTGGAACAAAGGTGCGATTATTTAGCAACTAATTTCCCACTACCTCTTCAGTTGACTAAATCCCGAACTTATCCCCCCCCCCCCCCCCCGTTAGAATGCAGCAAGACAACGAGGGGGAGTAATCCCGTTGACCCGTAGCATTAAACATGCTCATCTGACGATACTGCTATAATGAATCCCTTAATTAAGGGGAAGTGCCAGCGGAAATCGGCGAAAACGACGGAACACGGGAGTGGCTACACTATCCCAGGGATTCGCCGACCTTTCGTTTCGTTGGGAATTGCGCTTTATGCATTATTATTAGCGGAAATTACGGACGCAGGCTTACCCCGTCGTCGTTTACGTTATGCAGGCTTAACGTTCCGTCTTATAATGTTTTCATGGACGCCTGGCGTTGGACGCACAGTGGAATATCAGTGTCTAACGAGCGAGATTATTTTTTAAAAGTAGTTAAAATTTATTCGGTATTTGGGTTTGTAAAATGTGCTGAAGTATAGAGCATACCAAAGTTGGGCATTAACTAAATAAAAAATTGTTTAAATGGCGGATCAAATAAAAGTTACTTTAACTTTATTCGTTATTCGAATTTTTATTTAAGTAAAATTTTTGCCCATCTCTGGATTATACGGGGTTTCTCCCCTGACTCACTATCTACTTAGTGTATCACTTGAAATATTTTAATTTCTTTTAGTGTTTTAAACAAGTTTTGTGTGATGAAAATCTTTGCATTTTAAGGGGACCTTCCGGTCAAACCCCTTAAAAAATAGGTCACCTTTATGAATTTTTTACAAGAAGAGGTTATAACTATCCCAAAAAATATTCTTGGTATTTATTGGTACACTCGTTAGGGTGCAAAAAAATATTTTTATTCCATGTTTTCGGTCTTGATGCATTTTCTAGGTGGCGCTTGGTGCAGGCGCTGCCAAAAAGAGATGCCAAAACGGTAACCACGAAATTTACTCACAGGATCGTCCAAAATCAAAAATTCAAACAGTTTCTTAAAATTTATTTCAATCGCTATCGAAGCACCCCTTGTTGGGGCGAAAAGGGCAAAAACTACGATGTTGGTGCACATCTGAACGAAGTAGTGCAAAAAGCGGGTAATTCTCCGCACAAATATGCAGATAAAAAAAAACTCGTGATCCAAAAAATTATGTTATACGATGCTGCGATAGCGGGTCCAATTACGAATCAAATGCACCAAGGGTTTTTGAATCGGTTCATTAGTTCTTCTGAAATCGTGGCTACCGTTTCGAAATATCGTGTTTCGAGAAAAACGTGATCAAAGTGTTCTCGGAGTTTGAATTATTGATGTGACTGTAGAATCTATACCGTTACGAATTTTGGGGTGAAATTTTCACAGGGTATTCTCGGGATGTTATACTACAAAAATATACCTATATATAAAAAAAATCGATTTTCTGAAAAATTTTAACCGGAGGGTCCCCTTAACGTATCCATACAGCATAATATTGTGGAAAACGTAATACAAGGTTAAAATTTCTACTACCATGCGTACTCTAGAACTATTTCTTGGAAAAAATATCAGTAAACTTCGAAAACGATCATTTTCATTACAATGCAGAAATTCTAAATTCTAAAATACATTTTTATATTTTATATTTTGACTTGTGGTTTACATATAAAAATGTATAAAAGGATTGTAAAAAGGAAGAAATTAATATGTCAAGCCAGTAGAGATTTTTCATAAATTTTCAGAAGCAATATTTATTTATTGCTTAAGCCCGATGTGGTTTATATAACAAATACAGTATACATGTAGTTTATAAAGCATAAAATTGACAAATTACCAGCTACCAGTTTACATAATACCATTTACCTTATTTAATATTTAATATTTATATCTTACATGGCAGTAATTAAATTCTTACACAACATTTCTTAAGAAAATTAAAATCTATTCATAACTCTGAATAGTAAAGAAATATTTTTATTATGAAATATCTATAAATTACATATGTATGTACTTTTATTCAAAATCATTAATAATTAAGCATCACCAGGAACTGACTTCGAACCAGGGGTTGAAAACAGTTATTATATCGGTTTCGGTTCTTGAAACAGTTACGAAGAACCGATATTCTGAATAACTGTTATAAAGAACCGATATTCTGACTATATCGGTTTCGGTTACGGTTCTAGAACCGATATTATATCGGTTCTAGAACCGTTATTTTTCGGTTCTAGAACCGTTATTTTTTCGGTTCTATATCGGTTCCAAGGCGGTTCTGCAATCGATTCTCGTATCGATTTTAGAGTGTCTAATTGAGATCGCCAGTATTACGGTTGCAGATTTTTCTATATAAGCGTAAACATACCTTTTACAAAATCATTATGAAAAAAACCAAAACTGAAATAATTATGCATAACATTATCTTGTAACATGAAAAGTGTTCTTTAATATAAGTGGTTTTCTTAGTGTCGTAATATGAATTCTTTTTTACTTTCGACTGATGCGCGCCGTAAACATTGTATCGCTTGCAACGGTTTTCAATGGCGCGGCGGGCCGTTGAGACTACAGACTTCTTCGCGATGCTGTCGACGCGCCGAATGATACAAGTCAAAGCGCGACAGTTTTCTTCAGACGATACGAAAAGTATCATTCCTGGTCTGATCGTCACAGAGAACAGAATAAAAGCCTTTAGTGTCAAAGAAAGGAGCTGTTTTACTAACAGTTTTTGTTTAAATTAATATTTGATAAGCTTAGTAGTAGTTACTATATTCGTGATATACTGTACATGTGAAAATTTAAATTAGTGTGTATTTAAAATTACTGTTAAATTAGAGTTAATATAGTGTATATGTAACATAAAAGTGGTAATAGATTAGTGTTAAAATTAATTAAATTAGAAAATTCTACAATGGGTAGGAAAAAGTGTGACATTGTGCGGAAGTACTTTAAAGACTGTAATGCTGTCAACAAGTTGCGGTGTATAATTGAAGAATGTGCTTCAGAAATTTCGGTAAGTACCTATATTTACATTTTCATTGCATAATCTTTCATTTTTATTTATTCTTTTATGTTTTTTGCCATCTTTAATCTTGTAAATTCCAAATTCTAGAATCATTCTACAAACTTAGTGAAACATTTAGAAAATCATCACCCAAACGAATTTACTGTTGTAATGATGGAAAAAGAAAGTTACAAAAGAACACCTGGGACGGGGACATGTACTAGATCCAACAATAGGAAGAAGGCAAAATTCGATTTAATGGATACTTGCTTAAGATTAGTCACTATTCACGGCCGGCCATTTTCCTTAATTGACGATGAAGCTTTTCGTGATATTATTAACATGGTACCTCAAACGGAAGTAATCAATGCACATAAAGTTCGTAATGCAGTAATGATAGAAGCTGATACAGTAAGGAATAAAATTAAAGATGAAACAGTAGGAAAATTAATATCGCTGAAAGCAGACAGTGCGACATGCATGGGGCGTTCATTTCTGGGAATTAATATACAATTCTTAAAAAAGGACAAAATACAGATTCGCACATTAGGTGTCGTGGAATTGTTTCATGGCCATACGGCCGAATATTTAAAATTTATAATTATGAACACGTGCAGCAGATTTGGTATTTCTATGAAACAAATATACACCGTCACAGTAGATAATGCTGCAAATATGTTGAAAACCGTAAGAATTTTGAGTGACGAAGACGAGCAAAATAACATTGACGATAGTAGTGATGATAGTGCAGATATAATCACAGAATCAGAAGTGATTGAGGTTTTATTGAATCAAGAGGCAAGAGACATATGTCTGGATGACATAGAAACTTCCGAATTTTTAAATGAAACAGATTTCACGATAACCGCAATTCGATGTGCTGCCCACACGCTTCAATTAGCCATCTGTGATTTTTTGAAAAAAAAGAAACAAGTGTCACAAATTGTGGAACAAGCTAGGCAAATCGTTAGGAAGTTACGCACGCCTCTCTTAAAATCCACATTGTCAGCAATGTACGGAAAAAATGCCATTCTTGATTGCACTACAAGGTGGCATTCTACGCTTGATATGCTCGAAAGATTATTCGAGCTGAAAACATATTGCGAGCAAATCGAGGATACAGACCTAAAATTATCAGAAATAATGTGGAGTAAAATTTCTGCATTAATTGAAGTATTGACACCTGCTCGTGTTGCGACAAAGCGTTTGCAGAGTGAACAATTGTTACTTGGCGATTTGTACGAAATTTGGCAGCGATGCATTATTGAAACCGGCAAAAAAGATAATGAATTTGCCACAGATGTGGTAACTAATATGAAAAATAGACAATCAAAGTTACTTCAAAATGAAGTAATTGTGTCCGGAATATACATGGATCCCCGTTATAATGTCATATTAACAGAACCAATGATTCGTGTGGCTAAAAATTGCCTTCTTCGGACATACAGCAGGATGCAAAGTATATTAAGCAACGTATCCAATACAGAACATAACGCTGTAAGTAACGATGTATCTGATGTCTCAGAAGAAGAAGAATTTGAGAAATTATTGAAAGATGCAGAAGCTACGAATGCCTGTAATAAATCATTAACTCAGAGATCGCAATGCCATATCGAAAATGAAATGGACGAATATTTTAAAGAACCTCGGCTAAAAAGTTCCTCGAATATTTTAACTTATTGGAACGCGAAGAAAAACAAAATGCCTGAATTATATGAATTAGCGCAGGTGATTCTAGCCGTTCCACCGACGCAAGTAAGCGTAGAACGACTGTTTTCGGGATTAAAATTTATCCTGTCTCCTCACCGTTCGAAAATGAATTCAGACGTTATAGATAATATATGATATAATATATAATAATATATAGAATATATATTATTAATTCGATTGAACATGCAAAAGCTGGGAGGAGAGAAAGATGCAAACGCTTAAGAAATGAGGAAATTAGAAACTATATACAATAATTGAATGAGAGCTACGAGGGATAAATTACTGATAGTATTATTACAACTTTGATATTGTGAGTACATTTAACGCTTTAAAATTACATTCTATTAATGAGAAAGTAGTATTTAATTTTTTATCTATTATCTAGATTCTAGGTCGTATCATATGAAATTGCCGTTTTTTAATCGACATATCACTCGGATGATATTTTAATACAGCGCAGATTTACAGCAAAAATGGAAAGGACTGAAAAACGATTTGGAAAGGACTTCGCAGGATTCTGCCAGTGTGATTCAAGTGCACACAGTCACGTCCCAGTTTCCAGACAAAATAACGCAGAAGGAATCTTTGAGAAGTATACATATAGTATAGTAAAGTTTTGCAATTGAGCAGCATGTTTTGAACGTTGCGACAAAATACATACCTACAAGCTATCAGGTAAACGTTTAGTGATCCAAACTTTGTAAAAGTTGATCATCCAATATTTTTTATCTTAATTAATATTAATTTCTCCGAAAATGTTGAGTCTAAAGGAAAATTTCATTACCAGTGTCTTCTTCATTGTATAGATAAGTATATATTTTATATTATGTGTAAAAAATACTGGTGGTGCTTATTCTAATTACAATTAACATTCCCCTTTTATAGTTTTCGGTTTGAAGATTGTTTCTTGGCAAAAGGATGACATTACACAAAAGAAGACTGAGTCTAATGTGAGTACATAATTATCAAGGACGAAAGACACTGTTAAAGGACACACAGAATTAGGTTACCAACAACGGGGATTCAGGACATTAATATTCAAAGGACGACTTATCATAGATATTTTAGTTCAAGGTATCAACGAATATAACATGTTTCGAAATTATTATTTTCAACGAAATGTATATATTTAATTTAATGTGTGTAAGTGTAAAAATGTAAATGTAAATGTAAATATAAATGTAAATGTTTAATATATATTTATTCAAAGTATGTAAAATGTATTTCTTGTTGAATATATCAAAGAATGTAATATATATAACACCAAATTTGATTGTAAAGAAATTCTGTTATAACACTACCCAAGTATTTCGTACATTAATTAGAATACAAAATGTAATAAAAATTTAAAACATGAAATCGAAACTTTTATTTGATATTCCTAAACAAAGTAAGTCTCAATGATTGTTGAAAACCGTTACAAACGATACAATGTTTATATGTACTGCGTATCAGTTGAAAGTAAAAAAGAACCGATATTACGACACCAAGAAATCCACTTATTTTAAAGAACACTTTTCATGTTACAAGATAATGGTATGCACAATTATTTTACTTTTTGTTTTTTTTTCATAATGATTTTGTAAAAGGTATGTTTCCGCTTATATAGAAAAATCTGCAACCGTAATACTGGCGATCTCAATTAGACACTCTAAAATCGATACGAGAATCGATTGCAGAACCGCCTTGGAACCGATATAGAACCGAAAAAATAACGGTTCTAGAACCGAAAAATAACGGTTCTAGAACCGAAAAATAACGGTTCTAGAACCGAAAAATAACGGTTCTAGAACCGATATAATATCGGTTCTAGAACCGTAACCGAAACCGATATAGTCAGAATATCGGTTCTTTATAACAGTTATTCAGAATATCGGTTCTTCATAACTGTTTGACGAAGAACCGATATATAACAGTTTGAAACAGTTATTTCTAGAACCGTTTCAAACCCTGCTTCGAACGCGTTGAAGATTCCCCTTCGTTCGAGCCTGCTCGGGAATCTGTTGTAGTCCGCGGTGATTCGAAGCCAGCCAATCCCTCGTCTCGTTATCCTGCCGGAGCGAAGCAGTCACACGCGCAAAATAGTAAAGCTTGACACGAGAATCGCCCAAGCGCCATTGCCTTTCAGAATAGTGGCACGTGAAATACGGTACGAATTAGAATTTCACCCGCTGGCTAACTCCTACATTCACTTGGCGAACACTGACACCGTTCATGAAACTCTATAAACATTGGTTTGACTTCCAATTACTCAGGCAACACGAAATATCACGGTATACACACTACTGCTGATAAGTATTTGCCCACCCAAGTGTATCCTACGTTCCTAAGGCAGTGACAAGTATGTCGAACATTTCTGTCTATGTCGCAGTAAAAACTAGTTAATATAATACTAGAGTCGTTTTATAAAAAAATGTAGAATGAATAATGTTAGAACAAACAGAGTGTCTCGAGTAGGGCTGGGACTATTCGAATAATTTAATATTCGAATATTTTACAAATATTCGAATGCTACGAAGAAACTTCGAATATTTGAGTATTCGAATGTTATTATTCGAATACTATTCGAATGTTATTACTCGAATCCTATTCGAATACTATTCGAATAGTATGGTGTGAAGTGGGTCAAAATTAGGTCAAATACATCAGTATTCGAATACTTAAATATTCAAATAGTATTCGAATACTTAAATATTCAAATAGTATTCGAATACTTAAATATTCGAATAGTATTCGAATACTTAAATATTCGAATAGTATTCGAATACTTAAATATTCGAATAGTATTCGAATACTTGGATATTTGAATTATATTCGCCAAATAATTGAGCAACTGAAGTATTCGAATATTCGAATACCGAAAAATTCGACAAATAGTCCCAGCCCTAGTCTCAAGTCGTTGTTCTGAAACTGAACAGTTACTAGATGCTTGCTTGAAACTATTATCAGTTGAATCATTTAATTTTGTTCATAGGAACCTCGGTTTGATACTTTTACTTATTATACTTATTATACTAAAAGATTATTTATTTCTTCTAATAACTTATGGGTTCTTCATCGAAAGGAGTGTTAAATAAGAACGCGAAAAGTGAAGAAATTAATATTGAAAAGTGTTCACTTCTCTGGTATTAAAAAACAAGTGCAAATAAAACATAGAAAAATGGGGTAACTTTGACCACTGGGATAAATTTCACTACAAAACTAGATTTTGAAACAAATTCCTCTGTTATCTATTGTATAAAAGGTATTGTTTTCAGACAAAATGCATCTTAAAGTAGGCAAATAAAGCTACCCAAGCCACTTTGTCTGAGAATAACAGCTGTTCTACAATAGATGCTAGAGGAATTTGCTTTAAAATCAAGTTTTGTGGTCAAAGTTACCCCATTTGGCGGAATTCGATAATTGAAGGTTACATTTAACGCGTTATCTGCCACGGAAATCACTAGCGATCAAGGTCTGCAGTTAAAATTTCCTCTTAAAAGTCTTACAATAATTAAACTTATTTTACTGTCATTGGAAACGATGTAAAATACGAAATACATAACTCAACTATTAAATATGCTCCTTTTTGACGATACAAATTTGAACGAACGTAAACGAACGGAAAAAACATGGCGCAACTATATCGCAGTGAATATATTGAAGCGATGTAAAGTTCTTGGTGTTCTCAATTTAACTAACTTAAGGCAGGTTCTCCTATACGCGACTGGACGCAACGCCAAGAATTTCAAAGTCGATTTTCTCGAAAATGAAGCGCGATATCAAAAAAAGTTACTCCTCCTTTTCGACTTATAACAACTAAATAAGTCAAGGAAAAGGAATAAAATTTTTTCATATTGCGCTTCATTTCCGAGAAAATCGACTTCGAATTTCTTGACGTTGCGTCCAGTCGCGTATAGAAAAACCTACCTTAACACATTTAGTGTTGACTCGTTCCAACGGTAAAGAATGGTTGTAAATTAGATAAATATTTATAAACGTCTGTGGAGGTACATATTATAGAATACTGAAGCATTGGTCTCGGCCATTAATAACACTGTAAAGGCAATTTCGAAACTCGCCCTTTCATTAGATCATCTTCTTCCGACAGTAATCAATGGCTTCGATGTCCCTCGTGATGGTCACGGGTGTAATGGATTATATCTTTGCTTCCATTCTTGGTCTACCTGCTGTCAGCAGCGACGAGCATTTTTCGCCATTCACTGTTGCGTTCCTGTGTAATAGTCTCTTGGTGTTTGCGGCGCCTATAGCCCATTATACCGATGAAGGGTAACCTAGATGCATTACGTAATAACTGGGTTTCATTCAGTGGACGTGGCTCATCCACAGCGTGTTCTTGCACCTCAATCATTGCGCATGTAGGTACGTAAGTCACAAATTAAAAAGTAGGTATACAGTGTTAGGAAAGAAGCGATAAAAAAAATGACAGAATTTTCCGGGAGACCTGACTGTAAATCCACTTTAAAAGGAAGGTATAGCTGGTTATTGCAGGTGTATCATTGCAACAGCAGGGGAAAAAACAAGGTCATTGGAAGATTGAACGCGTGACAGTGTACAAGGTTTCCCTGTACCATTTCTCTCTGTTTTCAATCGAAATGGGTTCTTAACTCGTTTAGTTGCGCGAGTCATGTATTTTCATCGCGTATTATTTTATAACCGTTGGCGCGAATTGATCTCGCTCGCACGTACAGTTTTGGTTTCTAAACATTTTCCAGAAATGGGATTGTTTTGTGGTTCGCTGGTATCGCTGGCCTCAGTTACAGCAAGAAGGAATCTGTGTTAAACTGAGAAAATTATGGTAATCTGTGAATGCTTTTGTTTGAATTTCATTTGGAACGAGATTAATTCTGATTTCTACTTAGGAATGCTTTCATTTATAACGAGTTTAAGGATGTGCTGGAATTGTTATGTAAGACTGTTGAGCTGAATGTTTAAAGGAAGTACCGTCGAATGGGGTAACTTTGACCACCTTTGGTAAATATTTCTCCTTTTCTTCCTTGTAACTTCCAAATTAATCAAAATTTTATAATGGGGAAAAAAACACTGAGACAGGTCATTTCAAGTCGATGAGGATGACATTTTTAAAGAACAAAAAAAACAAGTCAAACCCCCTTAAAAAAATGACAGGTAAAGGTGGTCAAAGTTACCCCCGCCGGGGTAACTTTGACCACATTGTTTAAGTGCTTCTTTTTATGAGTATTATTGACACTGTTATAACTTTTACAAACCTAATTAATGCTAAAGAAGAGGTAAAAGGATAATATAACCATTTGTACAAAAATTTAATATTTATTTCGGATTTACAAGTGAAAGAATGAAAAATGAAACGTAAAAACGCAAAACATTAATGTAGATTTAATCCTGAGAAATCCACCGCAAAATGTAACCTTTCTCTTCGATCAATGTTAGGTTCCGGAAGTAATCTAATTATATTTTCATGTGCCAGTGCGTCAATGTCATCCTTTAGTGGCCAGAAAAACGAACTTTTTCCAGCAGTTCTTACGAATTTTATTTATCCCTGTTCAGGGACGCAATTCGAATATTAATATTCGTAATTCGTACATTTAGGTTTTCATTCACTTGATTCACACATTCATTCCTAACAGTCGTCTCCACGGAGATGCATCTCTACGAGTATGTAGCCGCCATTACCCTCAAATTTGGCAACAAAGTAACCAAAGACACGTTTGCTGAGAACGGCTAAACATATCGAATCGCATCAGAATGGGCCGATGCTTATAAAGAGGAAACGGATAGCAATTTCATGCCAAGAAATAATAGTGGTCAAAGTTACCCCGGCGGTCAAAGTTACCCCAAAAGTAGAGTAAAATGAACTCCCTCGGCATCAGGAGCTCCTAGAACTTCAGTTTAACAAGAAGATTTTTCTTTTTCTTTTAAAATGAGTTTAAATGTACTCTACATACTTATAAAATAGGTTCAGACTTATAATTCCATCCGTAGTTGTCTGTCCGGTAGAAGTTTTCCACGTACCAATTCTTCCTCAACTCGCAGTAATCACACTTTAACATTTATCTAATTTTCAGTAAAGGTTATTCTCCCTCCTAAACAACTACATCTTGAAGTAGGTAATTAAAGCTACTCAAGGCACTTTGTCAGAGAATAATATCTGTTATACAATAGACGCTAGAGGAATTGGTTTTAAAATATAGTTTTGTGGTCAAAGTTACCCCAGTGGTCAAAGTTACCCCATTCGACGGTACGCTTTCAGTGTTGAAGTTTTAGATGCGATTGGGAGATATACTAATTATAGTATTTTGTGGAAGGACTTGGTGAATTTAGATTAGAAACTTTTCTTAGCTATGTTTGAGACTTATGTAAAGAACTATAGGTAGGGCTGCACTAATCATTGGCACTGCTGATTAAAAAGCCAAATATTAAGAAGTAAAAGCTTAGAAAGTACTTTTTTACAATTTCTTATTTTTCTTTCACTACAACGCTGCAAAGCCCAGTAGTTGAACTACATATTTTACATCTGGCAACACCGCAAAGTGGGACAAAGGGCTGAATTTTAGGCGTTTTCTTAAAATTTTGATAAGGGGTAGGTAAGTATATTTTGTCGCCTTATAACTAAGTAATGGATTGAAATACAGATTTACTAAGTGTTGTAGGTATTTAATAGCGAATGAAATAGTCTGTTTAAACACTTTAAACTTCGTTCTTAACTACATATGTTTTTTTATATAACCTCAAATTTTAGGGTGCCAATGCTCATACACTACACTTCGTGGCGGCAACGTTGCAGGATGGTTGCAGTAACCGTGCAGTGTTGCATGGTTGCAGCGCAATGTCGATGTAACGTTGCTGCAACGTTGCCGTGCAACATTGAACGGGGCGGACTTAGGATTATTGCTGCATAGTTGCATCAACGTTGAGTTGCAATATTGGACTGCAACCATCCTGCAACTTTGCTGCAACTAGAGTGTGCTGTATGGGTGATTGTACTTATATGCCTATTATTGTTCTTCATTGAATATTTTTAAAATAAAAGACTTAATAGGCACTCAAAATGTTTCATTTTAATGAGAAATCCATAATCATTGATAATAACTGAAAAATAAGAGTATATAAGAACTTCACAAAGAAATATAGACATTCCAATTGGGATTTCCGCTTAGGCTGCCAATCATTGTTCAGTTTACCCTACGTAGCAAACAAACCCACTACAAGTACTTATAAAGTTACACGTAAAGACAGAACAAAAGTCAACAAGTACCCTAAAACCCATTTACCAAAATCTTCAAATTTAAAAATAGGTCCATTATGAACTGTTCTACTTGAATAAGAAACACCAATGTGACTTGATGTATCAAACACTTTCCCCCGCATAAATAATGATTTAATCTTAAACCTGTATCGTAATTCCACGAGAATCTTTAATCTTTAATAACACCACGATTGATATAGTATCACCACATATTAATCTAAATTTCTCATCCGACACACTCATACCATCGCAATTCTAACGACAAATCTTCCCTGAGAAATACTTGCATCAACCTTGAAATGCCCAAGGAAATACCGTTCACGGCGGGAGTTAATTCATTCACTGATCACGTGCCATGAGTCACCGAGGCACAGTGTCACAGGCATCTCCGCCACGGCTGTATCTTTCCGCTAGGCGCCTCGAAAAGCGCCATCCTCAGCTCCCACGTCCCCGCGGCACGTTGGTCCGCGACGTGATGTCGACACGATGTGGACTCCCGTTTCCTCGCTCTCTCGGCCCTACCTCTTCGCCCTGGCCTTCCTATGTACACTCCGGCCAGGTGATGGACTGAAATGGGTCTCATTCGAAAGCTCGGCAGAAAATTAAGAGTGTACATATACCGGCGACGTAGCCATTGCTTCTCCGGCGTTTCTTTGGCCGGTTCGAGGGCTGGGCTACGAGGTCCCTCTAACCTATCCCAGCTTCAA
Source organism: Andrena fulva (assembly GCA_946251845.1). Taxonomy (NCBI): domain Eukaryota; kingdom Metazoa; phylum Arthropoda; class Insecta; order Hymenoptera; family Andrenidae; genus Andrena; species Andrena fulva. The sequence goes on along the minus strand of OX276329.1, from coordinate 47,799,293 downwards.
CCGGTTCGGTCTAACAGTTCCGGGCGCGATCGTTACCACCGCAGCCTTTTCCCAGCGCTATCGCCGGGACCGGGGACCTCTTACTGTCTCTGCAATTGATGCCATCACTGGCTCGAGCGTTTAGACGTTTAGCCAACTTCGCTGGAAGAAAGGTGTCCGCGCCGGGAACGGGGGACGAGGAAGACGCGACGGGGGAACTCCGCAGCGTGCATTGCCCATCCCCTACGTGCGGGGTATTCGCATCGCAGCTGCCACGACCGCCGCGGGCAAGCTACAGCGAGAAGTTAGCCGGCTTTCGCTATTTTTCCATGCCATTAACGACCAACTCGAACGACCTCTATCAATGGCTTTATGACGGTTGCCTTTTATTCCCTTTACCAGCGGCCACCCGCCCCTCCGCCCTATCCACGGCCCTTCACTTTCTCTTACGGCGCGCCTGCCACCAGCGTAACGTCAATGCCGTTTTTTCTCCTCTGTTTCCTCCTTTTGATTGTAGCCAAAGCTTGTACCTTTTAGCGGGATTCGCCCTAGAAACGCTCCCTCAAACGGAGATTGTCGATGAGAATTGAATGGCGATGAGGGCTCGCGATAGTCGCGTCAGAAGTTGCGCTCCTCAGAGGAATGATGGGGCGAGTGAATTTCAGGGCTCGAAATATGCTGGAACGTCACATTTTCGTCTTTGATACAGTTGGCTGATCTGTGGTCAGGTGTCTCTGGGAGGAAAGCTAACAGTTTGAAGCCCTAAAATTGTTTCAAGTATCTTTGGTACTTTTTACCTTCCTCGTTGCTTTTTCTAATCAAGCATGCGCACACTTTACTCTGTTTGGATATTTTTATCTGAACCCTGGCTAGGGAATTTCAATCATGGGTCCAGATTCAGAAAATACGCCATATTGTTGAAAAAACTGGAGCGACGACCAGCAGCCAGCGGTATAATTCACAACGTTTATTTCCCACGAAATTTTACATCACTGCTATGAGATGATCATACCGTGGCTGCAGCAGCGCAACTTGCCAATAAGAGCACAGATACGCGCATTTCATATTTCCGTCCCGCGTGAAACACGAGCAAAACAGGAGTGCATGCTGGCGGAGGCAATGCCGCGTCGCTTGGAACCAGTCGCGATAAAGTTGCGTGTAATTTGGAGACGGCTCGTTTTGTCGAATTATTGGAAATCGTTCGAGCATCGAAAACAAGCCTATCATTTTCGGCGAGGAAGCCTCTGATTTCCACTATTCCACGATTTAACGATAAACATGTTCGTCAAAGTGGGCTTTGAGTTTCTTTTTCGAAGATTTTACTCGAGTTACCATCCAGGCTCTCAAGACCAAATATATTTACGATAATGTTATTCTTACCTCGTGAAGTTGTTTAAAAAACATTATATTCGTAAATATAATAATTTATTTACTCTGGTAATCGTGAGGAAGACGATTTACCTTGTTACCTAAAAAATACCTCCACTTGGCCAAAATGAATGAATTAATCGGGAAAACTTAATATCTACTCTTTTGCTTTAGTATGTCATATATGTATGTACAACATTTGCTGTCGTTCAAACGAGTTAATTTGCATTTAATCACTTCCTAATATACATTTTTAATTTTTTGTAATTTTTTAATAATTTTTTTATTGCAATATTGTAATTTTGTCAGCGCATTTTGGTTCTTGAATTCTGGTCTCCAATATTGTATTCATATAAGTTAATTTCAATTTCAAAGATTTACATAATAATTTTGTCGTCGCTATTTCTTCTTCCACGTAGGTCCTACATTTTTATAAAGTTTGTAAAGTTTTGCAAAACTTGTGCTTTCAAATGGAGTACTTGTAGCACTGTGATAAAATATATATTTTTTAACATGGGAATTTTTTCGTGCTTCCGATATGTACATGTAGTGGGCTTCTGTAAAGTATCTATTTTTGTAATAAATTTTTTGTAGTACCTTGACAAAACAATATGTAAGTTACTTTATTTACGTATTTCAATAATATTTTCGCAACACATTTTGTTAAAAGCGAACTACTGCTCAAAAATTTTTAATAGTTAATTTTCTGTTCTTTCCCATGCAATTTGAAAAAAATCTGAGATCATTTTTGCATTCAGACGTACAAATCCCTATAGAAGCCAAATACATTTTTTAAAAAAGTTTGTATGATCCTCAATTTTGCATCCCATGTGTAATTTGCAAACAGATCGCATCTGGTTAAGGGAGGTTCATTAGAATAACGTACAGATTGATCAGTAAACCGTCGATTGTTGTTCAATGATTCCAGACCGACGTAAGAGCGGATTAACTCGGTTAACCATAGAGACACCTACGTCACGCTCCGCAGAATCCTACGAGCTTGCACCTGTGATTCCTGTAACTGTGACCACAAGTGTAAACCAGTCTGCGGATAGGTGGATGTCCTACCAACGACCACGCAAACGAATCATTGCCAACGTTCATCCTCGCGTATCGAGTGCTAGGTGGATTACAATACGGATGATTGGTTTCCAAGAAAATTATAATAGACGAATCATTTCCATTCGTTTTACCTTTAAACGAGTTACAGGGTATTTCTTATTCGCTGTCAGCCTAACGAGATGATTTTTGTTCCTTATTTAGCTTTGAAATTATTGTCATTACCACTCTCCTTCTTTCGTCATAACTCATAAGGTTATACCTTCCTCGATCGAAAAAGCAAATGGAGTTGACAGTAGAGATATAGAACTTTTTCGAAAATTGCAGGAAGCTAAATGTGTTTTAAGTAAAGCTTTCAAATAATTCGAATAATTTCGAATCCGAATAATTCCTTCGAATATTCGAATAATTTCGAATAATTTCGAATAATTTCGAATAATTCGTATAAATTAAAATACAAATAATTACTTCGAATATTCGAATACTTAGGTTATTCGAATATTCGTTAGAGTCCTAGTTTTAAGTTATATTAAGCTTTATGCCATTTCATCATCGGAGAGTTTAAGAAGGGATAAAGTCTGGTGGAAATTAAACATTGCGCAATTAATACAATTTGAAAATTACTCCAGTATCACATTATCAAATTCCTATTAAGAAAAAAATATTTTATAAGTAAAATCTTTTATAAGCATCATATGCGCCTTTTCTAATTAAAAAAAGCCGGATGTTGCACAGTTGGGGCGAAACGTTTGGAAAATACACTAGCCGGCGATACAGGCAACACCGACTGTTATTTCGTTTTCTCAATTACGTAGATATTGCAGCTCATACTGTATTCGTTGTGCAGCTTATGAAGAATCCTGCATAGGCAAACTCACATTCTGAGTTGATCTCTATGATAACGAAGCTGAGCTTCACCCCACGAATTAGCGAATAAATTACACAAAGAAACGTGGCGTCCAGTTGGAAAATCAAATTATAATTTCTATTTCAAATAATGTACGTGAAGTTGAATTTTTAAATACAGATTACAATGGATCTGAAGAAATATTCTTTATTCACAAATTGTATATACATTTTGCTACTCTTCCTTCCACATATCATGCTGGTATTTATTGAATGGTAGAAATTAATCGAGTAATTATGTGGTATCTGAGAATGTGTCCATGAGAAATATTATAAACATTTAGTTTATCAACATGTTTTAGTTCCATCTTATTTATCTCTTGACGTTGGGATTTCCTCGGACTATAGATTAGTCAGACATTTCTACACGCTGACTACACATAAACAGGGTAGGAAACGCACACCTCGAGGTTTTCCATCAACTTCGGATTCACTTGATGCAGAAAATCAGTAGGCAGCTCGCAAATCCGTTTTCTCAGCTGGAGGTTTCCTCACGGTCATAGCCCCTCTAAGGCTGAAGTTTCTAATCCAGACTAGCCCCCTAGAAGTCCGTATACATAATGGCAGCACGTGCAAGACCCTCAAGCATCCTCATTGAGCATTCCTTCTACAATTCTCCCTTCGATGGCCTTTCTTCCGTCCGGCAATGTCTCTTTTCACTTTCCTGTCCCTCATCCTAGTACAAATTCATGCGAATTCTTGCCCTGAGCTGTTTTTACGACCTAATCCCACCTGGTCCAACGAACCACGTGACCCTGGGCTTCATCCGCGAAATCGAGCTTCTCTTCTGATATTCCACGTTTCGCCATGAACATTCGAGGAATTACAGCTCACCCTTGAATAGCTCAGTTGAAGAAACATTTTTTTAGGTAGAAGGGCTGTAATGAATTTGTACAAGGTGTTTTTAAAAAATTCGTCGAAACGTGAGCGGTTAGTTTTATGTATCGATGGAACAGAAAATGTTCGTTTAAAAGTGTATTTCGAAGCGTTTACTTCTGTAATTATTATTATTTTTCTAATTCTGAGATCCTTCGACATTTTCCTAATTGTGATTTTCTAATATCTGTTTATAATAATGGGTCTTGAACGCAGATTCTCAACCTTCTTTGACCTGTGGCCCCCTTTTGAGTATTTTTCTGTGGCCCTATATAATATTTTTATGAATTTATACTTCTATAATAATTTACTTATCGAATTTTAATCGTTTTCATATAATTTTAATATTCTATTGTGACTGTGGCCCCCTAGAGTTTGCTCCGGCTTTCCAAAAGTTGAGTTTTGGCCAGTGGCTGCCTTGAAATGTTCTGTGGCCCCCCTGGTTGAGAAACACTGTTCTAGAATATATGTATTGGTATACGTTGTTGTTGATTTCTGAATTCGTTCAAAAGTATTTGAATGCTTATGGATATTTTGACCAGCCTCCGTAATACCCCCCGTGGGTCGATGACTCAAAATCATGTATACAATCTGAAATTGTTTAGAAAGATAAACTTTAGGAATGGCAGGCAACCCGACATTGTATTGCTAAAGAATAAGGACTCTGTTCCTAGAGGATCTGGCCACTTAGTGGGGAAGGCGAGACTGCCATCTGGCAAGAGGACTGTGATGAACCACTTACCCACTAACCCAGACCTAATTCAGAACCTCAGCTGTAGGCATTCGGCATTTGGGAACGGTCTATTGTGCGATTGGCACATAGGTGGCGCCCCATTAGTTTGGGTATTTGTAGTGTTGTGTCTCAACAGATAGAACGCTGCGCCGGGGATATTCCTGTATTTCCTGGAAACACTGCCCAAAAGAAATTCACTTTTTCGTGGCAACAGTGCGCGCTGACGACCGAGGGGACACGGCGCTGCACGATTCGGCAGCGCTGCGCGATCGGCTCGGCACGCCGGCATTGTCCATTGGCACACTCGAACCAGTTACATTTTCTTGTGTTCATATAATCAAGAACCATTTCAACGCGGCTCTATCGCATTCATTTGTGATCCAGAATCCACACGGAGCGTCAACTCGTGACGCATAACAGTAGAGTTCGGCAAAGTGTAACATCGGACAGTCTGCGTTGAGGGAATTGGTAACGCGGCTGGCCAGTACGCAGAGGACCTGCAGGGATCGTGGGTTCAAGTCCCATCGCCCGAGTCTCTCTTTTTCACCTACACAGAAGCAAAATATTGGGTTGCTGCAGAAATTCTGTCCGCCACTTCGTTTATATGATGAGTACATGATGGATCGCGGAATAAGCGGGCGCCGAAGTCGCGTGTGACGCACCTAGAGTGCGATCGGTTTTTGTTTCAGAGAACCTTCCGTGGTCCTCGCCATGCCACGTTGCGCTGCGAGAAGCATGGTATACCTACATTTTCTTTTATTAAATATACACTTTTGTCATTCAGCAGAGTGTTGCTACTCAAATACACCTATCGATATTGTGAAGAACTTGAAAGAGTGTAGCAAGAACAGGAAATTCAAACAACGTGCCTCTACGTTATCCAGTTGAGTAAAGGTATCAGTGTATCGGGCGGCTTGGTAGCCCATTAACTCAACGGTATTCAACAGACGACATTGACGAGTCACTCGTTTCTTACAGTTTTCTCAAACAGATTCGTATCTCCTATCGATAAAGTACGCCATCTTCAATAATCATGAAGGTAGCCAGAGGGCGTACATATGCATACCGCCGTATAACGTGAGCACGGTACAGATGTAGTAATTCACGAGATTGTATACGTTCGCATAGGTCGTTAAAGGGGAACTCGTGCAAACGAGCAGCGACTCCCTCTTCCTCCGCCGTCACTGTTATACCGTGTGTTCCCTTTTCTCCTCTGTCTTGCCATATTTGTTCCTTTCGTCGCGTTTCCACTCATCTGCTCCCTGTTCCAGACGTCCACCCTGCCCCGGACCCCCTCGAATCTCCTCCATTATCCAGCGCGTAATACAGTATGATTTATTCGGACTCTTTGCATCCCGTTGGATAGCGAAATTTTTTTTGCTCGCAAAGGAAGAAAGAGCTTGTGTGCTTTCTTATACATTCGTACTCTATTCCTTCCTGCTTTCTCTCGCTCTTTTTCTTCTCTTTTTTATCGTGAAAGCATTGCCGTGCCCGGCGATATTTCACAATTACGCGGCTTTATGGGCCACCATAAAGATACGCGGTGCGTGTCGGTCGCGTGATGGCCGACCCGACTGAATTTTTATTACAGTCCCGGGCATGTAAGACTTATCCCTTGAGAACGCGCGTTCCCTTCTCGACCTGCGTGTTAAGTTCCCTGTGATTCCACTGTGGCGCGGGATGCTGGGCTGCAGTTGGGTTATTCTAAGGGAAATATATACCGCGACTTCGTTGCTACGGTCGGTCGTTGTGACTGCGCAGGGTGACACCAAGTAGTCAGACAAATCAGAGGGTGTACATTCTCCGTGACAAAAAGAATAGACGTCTTTAAGAGCTTTGCAATTTGAGGACTTGGCTTCGATGTGCAAGGTGAGCTGGAAGATCCCTCACTAAATTCGCAGATGTATTTTACAGGTGGGAAGTAAGGAAAAAGGTCTAAAGTGGGTTCTAAAGCAATTTGTTTAGAGAATTCAAAATCGGCATAGAAAGTAAAATAAATGTGAAGAAACCCTGTTAAAATTATAGTTGATCTTCTTTCACGTAACATGCATCAGGGTATTTTATAGATTGCAAGATCGTGTACAAATCGTCTGTGGTATGATAAGAAATCAGCTGAGAGTGTTTGAACACGAGAGACCATAAATGATATGGCCTATCAACTCGTATGTGGCTGCCAGTGGAAGTCACTTTCATCATCTGCTGTGAAGTAACGCTTCAACCAAACATGGTCGTATCTTTTTTGTTAGCTTTGAGATGTAAAATACGTTTGACATTTTTATGCGAGTTCTTGCATATCACCCTGTGCAAGCGATTAAAGATTAGGGGTTCGACTCCCAATGCTAAGCTGCAGAAAACGTGGCAGTAGTTACACGCATTAATACGTGAGAAACACAGCTAGGTATATTCATTATTCCACGACATAGTGGTAGTCTCAAGAACATCGTTAATATATAGTAAATATTAAAGTTCAGATTGGATTTTGAAAATTTCAGAGACGGTGTTGTGCGAAGCTTCAACAGTCTTACCGAAAAGGGACTCTTGTTACAAATCTAATACACGTCACTCTGCATAGAACATGGCACAGTCCAGCGTTAGGAAAGTCCCAACAGTAGATGCGTGTGTTACCCTTTATTCTGCCTGTCATTTCGCCTTCTGCTGACGTCTCTTTGCGAGGCTCATGAAGAGCCGGCATTCGCCAACAGGCTGCACGTCCGCGACATGAGAAATTTAGATTACCGGCCCAGCCCACTCCATTACCTTCATTCAGAGACTGTCGTAGCTTAACGAACTGCCGGTATACCTACAGACCTACCAGCCAGCAAAAGGTCCGCCGTTCCCTCTTTCGCCTTCAAAGAGACTCATCGTTCACGCCGCTGTCTCTCTCTCTTCACTCTTCACTTCACTCTTCACTTCACTCTTCACTTCACTCTTCACTTCACTCTTCACTTCACTCTTCACTTCACTCTTCACTTCACTCTTCACTTCACTCTTCACTTCACTCTTCACTTCACTCTTCATTTCACTCTTCACTTCACTCTTCACTTCACTCTTCACTTCACTCTTCACTTCACTCTTCACTTCACTCTTCACTTCACTCTTCACTTCACTCTTCACTTCACTCTTCACTTCACTCTTCACTTCACTCTTCACTTCACTCTTCACTTCACTCTTCACTTCACTCTTCACTTCACTCTTCACTTCACTCTTCACTTCACTCTTCACTTCACTCTTCACTTCACTCTTCACTTCACTCTTCACTTCACTCTTCACTTCACTCTTCACTTCACTCAATTCCTGTTTCGCACCCAGGCGAAAAATCTGGGGAAAGTCGTGTTGTACAATTGAGTTCTATGGATCGACAGTGGTGGACACATAGAAACGAGCGATTTTGGATCCCCGGTTTGAATATTTTATTTTCGGTTAATTGCTGCCTCCGTGCGAACATTGCGCTGGAAACAGCTGACATCGAGTGGCGTGATATATCGAATGCGAGTTGGATCGATCGACTAATAGAAATTTGGCTTGCTCTGTGTTTGACGCAATTGTTTTGTTGGAACGTGCTGCTCGTTAACGCAAGCTCCAGCAAGGGGAGTAATTGCTATCTTATATTGATGTAGCCTGGTCCTCCAAGAGTGAAACGTTCGCGAATAACTGAAAACACGCTTTCTAATATGATTTTGCAAACTTGAATTACATAGTCACTGCGATTTAAGCAGAAAAAATGTTCTTTACACAGAGATAGGCTAATGCTTGGTGACTATATAAAAGTACCCAGAAATAGGCGCATTTTCTTTCAAATTTTAAGAATAATAATACTTTTCAACAACCCAGAATGTGTCGCGTCATTTTGTATCCAAACATCCAAAGAATACATAGCATAGTACTCCATTTTGACGGCGCCAAGTTTCATCAGACAACTAATTTAGGGGAAAATCAATTTAGCCACCTGCCGCTCAATTTTCATCAAATTCCAAAATATAACGCCTTCACTTCACAATCTTCATTAAAACAAACTAGTCATTTTACAAATTAATCCCGCATAAGTCTCCTTTGGAACTCTCTCTATGGTCCTTCCCATAGATCATCGGTTCCGTTTAAAAATCATAGATTTTATTCCAAATTATGTATGCAATTCACTAACAAACCCCTCGTAGTCTATGTACCTACTCACAAAATATTCAAACAACACACCAAACCTATCACAAAAACAGAACAAACAGTCGCTCTAATCATCACGAATTAACTTAGCGCGCCACTGTTTCAATTCCAGCCAGCAAACCCCGAGCGTCACCTCTGACACAACTTAACGATAGTTTCGGCAACTGAATATAACGACCGCTGAACGTTGATTTCCTCGCAAGATGATCAGCAGTTCTAGATATCAAGGAGCATCGCGCCTGAGCGTTAGCCCCAAGCGCATGTACGCGTTTAGCGGGAGTATGGATGTCGTATTTCCTGATCATTATTGCGCGCCGTCGTTCCCCCTCGTCTCTTATCGTTTAAATATTGCTCCCGCGATAACTCGTGTCGACGAAACGCGGCTGCGGTGTGTTATTCGCGGACTGAATTGCAGCCGCAGGATCGCCGTCGTATCTGCGAAGCGATACCAGTTAAAAATGTAGCGGAATGTAAAGAGAGCGCCGGCGAACTTTCGAATAAAATACGTGGAACGCAAATATTTCGACGGCACGGTGGGTTCCCACTCTGCCCACGTGTGTGGCGCCCGGAACTTTTCAATACCCCCTAAATTATTCATTCGCGCGCGAGTATCTCTGCGCCGTATCGGTTCTTGCGTGTTCACTTCTTTTCCGTTCTTGAACACGAAAAATCTAGTTTACTTATCGTTTCGGGTAGAGAGATGGACGCGGTTAAACCCAGAGGTCGTCTGCAGAGAAATGTGTCTGAAATGTATAGGTTAAGTGTACACGATTTCGTCTACCCAAATTCAAATCGATATTAATCGAAGGGTAATTGATATTTTTGTAGCTAATTAGTCTGAGATAGAAAAGAGCTTGTTTATTAGAAATATTGAAAATTAAAGATTTTCAATTGCGATTGGAAAAATCGGGATCTTGAAAAAGTGGACATAATATTGGCTACCTGAGAAATATTGATTAATTCATGTATTTATGAAATTTTATAGTTATATTTGTATGTGTATTTATTATTTCTAAAAACATATGAATATTTTGGAGGCTTCTTCCCACACTTTTTTAATGAGATTATACTTAAAAATGACTTTATTACAAAAATAAAGGAAATTCATTTTCAAAAGATTTGTATAATTACATATTATTTTTTAATACTATGTATAATAGTTACATAATAGATAATATTATTTAAAATACCACACTGAAACCACTGGCAGGCGGTAATGAGTTCACGCTGGCCATAACAGAAAATCTGTTTCCGTTAAGAAATATGTTGAGTCATTAATTAGACTCTGCCAGTAAATATTCATGGTTCCTAGAATTTTTAAACTTATTTTCTCCTAATCTGATATAAAATTGTCGTGGTTCGATAAATCTTTACACTATCAAGATTCACTGAAATACTTCTCCTACGCTAGGCGTTGCTCAAGTGACGTTGCAACTATAGTATTTATTCCTACACATGCTTGGCTGCTACTAATTCAGTTCATTACCAACACTTCTTCACAAGACACATATTACGAATGGCGATTATTAGGTGCACTTAGCCTAACCTAACTATGAGCAGTATTTGTGAATGTTGAGAGGAGTATTTTAGGGTTAGTTTTCAATTTCTGAGACAATAGCGAGACGTGTTACGCGATACTTTTATGAACGGTAGCGTACTTTTTTTCGCTTTCGAAGTGAAATGTTTGTTAGAGTTAGGAAGTCGGATGAGAACTTACACACTTGTCGCTACTAAAGTTTATAATTATATGCATTACATTTGGTATAATTTAGGAGGTTAACGTACATAACACGCGTGTGTCGCGAACGTCGATCGAGTGTGTCATGTGTTGTGCTACAGGTTACAGCGTGCTGCCAGAGCGGCGCACGAATCGGAGAGGAGACAGAGCAGAACAAGGCAGCGTTTCCATCGCTGCCGGCGCTGTAGCGTCTTGTGTAAATAGTTACTAGAGATTCCTAGAGTTTTTCCCCTAAACTACGTGTTGTTAAGCAGCGTTACACTTTTTATAAAATAATAATTGGTTGGCAAGGAAGGATTATTGAAAAGGTAGTGTACTTAAATAATATTAACTTGAAGTACGGTAATTGAGGTTATTGTAACTAAATAAATATTAAAAATTGACAGTATTACAGCCAAAGTGCCTCCGCAGTGTTACCAAATGTTGGAAAGAGAGCGCATATTGTACTATCTTCAACAATATTGTATTCAAATTCATGACCCAATACATTTTAAGTTCAATTTCCTCAAAACAACGCACGTCCAAGTCATGATATCTCCCTATAGAAACTAAACTACGTTCAAACAAGTATCTACAAGTTCCTAAGAAAATGAAATTTTATATTGGAAAAATACATCTCATATTTTCCACTTCCTTTTGCGCAAACAGTCATCCTAACCTCAATGGTAGCATGGATTGGTGACATTCTTCATGAAAGAGTTAACCTCCAAATACTTTCCATTTAGCCATATTTCTCTTAAATTCTCAACGCGCCGATTGCAAGCAATTTCCATCAAACACCGCATCACACAGTACAACGAAGCGCTAACGCGTTTAATGGCCTTTCGCGAGACGGCACGCGCACCTCTATCTATACGTGCTTTTGACCGTGGCAAGGGCGTTAAAAGTCTGCCAATTTTTTTTCCACTCCCGTTCACAATGGAGCGAGCGTCCGTCGCCTCATCGGCCGGCAAAGGAAGGAAAAATGCCCGTCGAAAGAGCACAAAGGAGACGATAATTTCTCTCTATTACGGCCATCTAAAGAGATTTCCTTGAAGAGCAAATGTTGCCCGCCAGCTTAAAGCGCCGCGCGCCGCTCCCATTCTCACGCGGAGGCTAACTGCGATTTAAAAGTGTGGCTTTTTTAATACCGTCGACGTTAATGCACAAGAGTGTGACGTCCTTTGCCGGATTAATTGAGTTTATAGTTAATTTTCGACGAGCCTGCCCTCTCCGCTTTAATGGCCACGCTACGCCCCCTTTGCGCGGGTCCGCGTGTGCTGAGTTTGCACTTAACCTCCGCCGCCTACCCGGGGCCGGCCCTCTGTCCCGCGGTGCCCGTGTGATATGGTATGCACACCGCCGTATGAAACTTTAATTGTGTCATTATGCGATGAAAATTTGTTCGCGCCCTCCGCTTCAACCGATACTGCCCCGTGTGTCTGCTGCGTAGCCATGCATTCTCATTTCGTGTCCAGCCAGTTCAGGGTAATGGGATTGCGGCCGCTCGCAACACCAGATACTGTTTTACTTTCCACTTTGTAATCTGCTAATGGTTTTGTGCGTTTTATGCGGAACGTTCTGAGAAGACGGTGGCAATATTTCGACGTGCGTACGTGGTACTTGTCAGGCTGCGAGGGGAAAGTCTGCATTTGATGATTCCTAGAACTGATGTTCGTGAAGGAGCGGGTGATTCTGCATTCGCGATTTGGAAGTTGATGAATGTTAGTGTACAATAACGTAGCATTCGACGAAGGCGAAGGATGTGATATGATGAAGCGTGGGAAGGAAATACTATATGCATTTCAAAGGTTCTGTACTCATAGATAGGTTTCTTCCCAGTTAAAATTTAGAAGAAATAGGGATTTTGTGGTGACAGAAGAATCACCAATACCATTTGAGGCATTGAGAGCAAAAAATGGACTAACCCACTTTTTTTTTGTAAAATCGCGTGAGTAGGAATAATGTATTCTACTAATTAATTATTTTCTAAAAATTATTTTTTTTCAATGTGGGTTAGTCTGCTTTTGTTCCCAATGACCAATGTTTTTGTTCCATTTAAGAGTAGACTCGTTCCGCGCAACGACGACTGTTAGGAGGCTGTTGATTGGTAGGAAACCGGGAGGGAAAGCGCTACGACCAATCGCGTGCGCAGGCAGTAGTGGGAGGTGCGCAGATCGGTTGCAAATCGTTGGGGGCGCAGGTCTACTCTTATATGAAATGGTATATAGTATGTATAATATTGCTGCAACCATTATGAAACGTATCCATCAGCGATGCGTATAGCCACAAGTTTTGAGTTAAGAAAAGAATGCTCTATGAAAAATATTCACGATCTTCGTTTTCGATACATGGTGTATCACGTAATAAAAGTTTTGGACTGCTTTAACTAACTGAAGCTGCATGCATGAAGTGTAAAATATTTTTACTGGGCTACTTAGAAATAAAATCAGTAAAGTTAATTTAACAATGTTCTCTTATATGACAACATTCCAAAACAGCGTCTACTATAATGGATTCTTTAATATATTGATTGATTAGATAGTAGGTATTAATATTTACACATGTTATATTTGTAACATCCAACATAACAATAATTTACAAGCTGACAAAGCAGTTCAGAATTGAAAAAGCAAAATAAGTTATGAGTAATATTGAAACGCATGTGGTCAGCATAGACCCCAGAGATGGTTCTGGGTCTAACAGCCCATATTCTCCTCTTTAATTAACCCTTCAGCTGCAAGTAAAATGCACTTTAATGGTTGGTCATGTTCTAACAAATTTATGGCTTTCACGCAAAACGATTTTATTAGTTCCCCATTTAATTAAACACACCTTCAGACCGTGCAATCTCTTCCTTCGGTTCATGCAGCCTAGAAACACCCAGTAAAGTATACTGCGATACCAAATCAATCCAGGTCATCTCTGCTTTGCAGCATAGTTATAGCTCCATTCCTCGGCGCTGCAGGTAGAAACTCGCCGTGTATCTTACATGCAAGATCGAGGGAAGAGGTCCGTGGAACAGAATATTTATTGCACCGCCTTATCATGGCATGGGAAAAGCAAACAGAAGGAGAAATTCCCCGCTGTAACGGACGCGCGCCCTTCTTCCACCGATCGAATCTTTTCATCTCCCACACTTCCCTCATTATCCCTTCATGCGCTGATCTTTGCTTCATCCTCTATAGTTACCACCCCCGATGTGTGATCTCTCGAATGAAACGGGACGGTGTTCGTTATACGGTTCAGTGACGTTTAGTGGGACAGGGGGGCGCTGCAGTTAGCGCAAAGCCTGCCTGACAGTCGAAAGTCAAGAAGCAACGATGAAATCACTGGAGCAGGAGCATCACGAAGAAATTCTACATTTTTGACAATGCAAGTGCTCATTTTGGTCTATTGTTAAATGAAGTCCAATTTTCAGAGTCCCAAGGGTGAAGAAGTTTTAATTTTTACTGACTTTGCTTCTTCAGAAAACATGTAGATGGGTTCCGCCATACTTTTGACTCTGACACCTTTTGAGCGCACTATTTTAACACCTTTCCTTTGGTCGCTTCGACTCAAGGGGTATTTACGGGTTTGAGGGCTCAAGAAATCTTTTTTTTTATATACAAATGGGCAGTGTAACATCTTAAGAATGTTCAGTTAGAATTTCATAAAGAAATTCGAAATATATCGATGAGAAGTGAAGCGGGTCGTGCGATCTCAGCTCAGTATTGAGGGGCAATACGTGTTTGTCTCGAAACATCGTTCCTCAAGCTAGTGTGCACGATTAAAAGGAAATTAGACGTCATTTTGTGTAAAAATTTTTTGCCTTATCTTTGCATAAATTCTAATCTTACGGACCCCACAAATACTTAATATTTGCCGATTTTGTTGTTTTTAATTGAAGCAAATAGATATTAAAGACAGGCGAAAATCGTAACTTTTTATTCAAACACGCGTCAGTTTGGGTTTTTTTTTTTTTTTTTTTTTTTTTTTAATATGCTTAGGGTGGTCCCCTAGTTTTAGGCGTAAACATTAAAAAAAAACCATTGGATTTTTCAACTTCAGATGATTGAACGACGTGCTACATTGCACGCCGTCAACATCCATATTTTAAGGAGGCTACTCCTCCGCCCTCTATAAAACCAACATAATTTTTTATGACAATATAAACATTGGAAATTATAGTGTAAACATTGATTCATAGAATGCTAAAAGTTTCATCAAGATATCTTGTTCAGACATCAGTTATATAGAAAAAAATCCTAATAAATTTTAGGTGTCATACCCGCAAATGCCCCCACAAGAAAGACTTAACGAAATTTAGCCCACAAAAGATGCCCTTCTGCAATATTTCTCGTAATCGTGATACTACGAAACAGTATGAATACCACTTTCAGGGGGGCCTAGATGAAATGAACAGTGACATTTGCTGTTAGCATCAGCAAACCTCATAACTCAGCTTGTCTACCATCCAAAATTTAATTTAATTTAGATACAACCTGGTAACACTTGAAGCATCAAGAATTACTTATTAATGCGCGTGACATCGCTCCACCCGGGATTCTCCTGCACACGTCAAAACTGGAAGCCAAAGCTTAACACTAGCCGCGGGCCCTTAACGGGTGGGGTGATTCCATCTTGAGATACGGAAGGTCAGCCACGTGGCGTAACAGGGAGTTTCAGCTAATTACGCAGGAAAAAGCGCCACCAGGAAATTTCACATTCCTCCGGGTAAATTATACAGTTCGCAAGATTGCACAGGCTCGTTCCTTCCACGTCGTATTCGACTTCCTACGTCCGTCCTTTCCTATTTCCGCTTCTGGCCGCGCCAGCGGGGACCGGAAGCCGTGTTTCACACGGACGTCCGTCCCTTGGTCGGCTCGCGGCCCAAATGCCATGAATTATAACCGCGGAATAACAGCGCGGCTTTCAGAAAATTCACGAGAAGGAAGAGGGCGGAATGGCCGGGGTAGACTGGGCTCCCTGTTGGGGGAGGCTGAAATCGCAGATCTCGCGGTGACAACGGCTGTCGTCCTTTTTCTTTGCTAAACGCAAACTGATGAAACATTCTGACGGCGGAGCCGCACGAGGAAAACTGTGATGCGCAACCGAGAAGTTGACGCGAAGGGTTGCACGGCTACGGGGCGAATGCGAATGGCAAATAGTAGTATAACTTTTATATCCCCTTTCATGCGATAGTTTGTTTGCACTTCATTCGCTTAACAAGCCTGGGTTGCATCAATTTTAAATTCTCCATAAAATGTGCCTGAGCGCACGGACGTCGAGTTTCCGACTTCTTTCAAATTTTGCATTTAGTTGGTGCATGATAATATATTAAACGAATAGAGTGTATAGTCAAATATTCCATATGTCACGCTGAAACAGTGACATTATTCTTACAGGTGTGCCTCAGCTTCAATAACAATTAGATTTAAATATAAAAAGGTACACTATGATAATTATTCCCATTTGCATCAGACTCGAGATACAGCCGTATATGACCACCTACAAGAGCAGCAGAGTTAAAAATATTAATGCAATCAAGACCTACTAATTCGTAAAACGTAACAACGACACCGCACGCGAAGTTGCGGGACCATTCTCGTGCTAAATGTAACTTGAGCCGCGCATAACCAGTACACCTTAAGAGAGTGCTAACGCACCACCAAAGGCATGCAATTCATTTTTACAAGCGACCTTAATGAAATTTATAATGCGCCCACCTCTCCATAAAGAAACCTTTTATCTCTCCACTTTGTACAGAGGATCTTTTCAAAAGACTAATTGCTATCAAAAAGTTGGGGCCACGACGTCGCTGGTAAAAGCCCGCAGAGAGGAACGCCGCGGAGCAACGATGCAGAACGAGATATCGGATAAGAAAGACGTAACGTGGAAAACATCGAAATGCTAGAAGCTTTAGTGGCCAGGAAGCATCGAATGGACGTCAACGGCAGAGAGCGAGGAAGGCAAAAGGGAAATCCTTCAATAGCTTATCCGCTCGACCAGCCAGCTGTCCGTTCCTCCTTCCTTCCTTCTCTCTTTCTTCCGCTTCCTTTCCTTTCCCCGTGCCTTTTTCTCGCCCTCTGTGCCCCTTCTGTGCCCGCTGCCTGGACCCACATCGTTATCTCGATGGACGTACGAAGGCGGCCACTCGTAAACCTAATAATCTTCTGACAAACGATGCCGTCAAGATGTAATTCCGACACGGTCACTCACTCGCTCGGTCACCCTCGTCTGGAATTCCAAATGGCGGCGATGCCTTCCACGCGATTCCTGCTCCCTCGTCCTTCTTATTCGGATTTTCTCCTCGTTCGCAGTTTTCGCCCCGGCCCCCTACACCCTTCGCTGCCTCCTCTTCTGTGACGAGATTTGACAAGAGGACGTGACTAGCTCGCCTTAGCCGCTATCGGTCGTAATAGTAATCGTTCGATCGTTCGTCTCTGCGCGATACCAAGCGATTACTTACTCTTCTCGCTTCTGTCGATTTGTTATGTAGATCGGCGCGCAAGTGATTTAGGTTATGTGGCACAGGCTCTAAGCAGGGTTGCCACCTCTACGGTTTTCGCCCGGAGACTTTGGGTTTTGAAGCGAATCTCCGGGCTCCGGTTTTACTGAAATCATCTCTGGGTTGTGGAAAAGATAATGAGGTACCTAATAAGAAATTGTGGTATTATGCAATGGTATCAATTTTATATGCAACGAAAGTCATTAATTAAAAAAACAGATACTTTTAAATTCTGAATTTTTTGAGCTTAAAAGAATTGCACATTTGTTTTCCGGATGTTCGAGAACAAAACTTTTTTTGCTTTTTCTATCTCCGGGTTTATATTCGAATCTCCGGGTTGGAATGTGTGGCACTCCGGGATTTATATGGTTATAAGGTGGCAATCCTGGCTTTAAGTGTTCGTAAAGTAGAATTTTTTATTCCGTAATATATCACGCTGATAATGTTTATTAACAATATGTTAATATGACGTAAAGAAATGAATGGAAGTATACACTACTTAATTATTATAGAAATAAACATTTACATCGTATGAGAATGTAAGACCAGTGGATATTGGGAAATACTGTGAGAGCGCCATCTACTTCAGCAAGGTCTGTAATCGGGTCAATCGCGTTACAGGACTGGTGTCACACAAGTATTGAAATAGTGCAATAATGTTTTTGTCATTAAATAGTCTGTTAAATTTTACAAAATCGATCATCAAACAGTCGAAATTCCAAATACTGCCCTATTACATGTGCAGCTAACCCGATTAGACTGCTTTAATTTTCGCCACCAGGTCGCGTAGCGGACTGAAGAAAATCCCAATCTAGTAGTTATCTTGCAGGTGAAGCAGTGTGGGAGATTTCTAGCTCAAGTTAATGTTTTTAAATGGAACTCTATATATTATTTATTCATAATATGATAGCGTTTGTCGAGACGAATTCAACGAGGCGCGACACTGTTTGTCATTTCGTTTTATGCAGGCTCGTAAAATCGTGACGAACCGCGGAGTCAGGTTAACACGTGTCGCACTCTTTCGGCGATTATTAGTAGCGCGGTCAAGTAGAGTTGCTGGCCGAAAGCGCGTATCATGCGTTGATCTGGCGCCTCGGGGCCTCGCGATTTTACGTCCTTTCATAAAACGACATGATTTAGTGCGGCATCTCGTTGAATTCGTCTCGACAAACGCTATCATACTATGAATAAAAAAAATATATAGCGCGTCATTCATAAAAGCTAACTTAACCTCGAAATCTTTCTCACTGCTCCACCTGCAAAAAGTTTATTTATACCAGATTATGTCCCCCTTCATACCAAATAATTTTCGTAAGAATATTTCTTTCATCTCTCCAGTTCCTTGTACCTGCATTGCAAAGAGAAACCACCGATATATGTATGATATATTGTATTATTACACTCGATTTATCCGATTCTTATCGGGACTCCCTACATTTTATTGCTAGCTTCTTTTATTCGTAAAAGGAACGCAAGTAATTATTCCGTTCGTGAAGGTACTGGAATGGTTCTTAGGTGCATATTTGTGAAGGCTGTATGCAACGATGCGAGTGATAACGTCTGGTCAAAAGGGCGAGACAGGGAAGAAGGGAAACCAGACGAGTCACGTATTAGGTAACGATATACATAGATGGCATTCCACTGGCATACAAAAGTCAGGAGGACCAAAATTATAACGATTCCTCGTTCTTTTCTATCCCACCCCTTGGAAGTCACGCTGAATAATGTAGAGTCGCGCTCTTTATGAATTTTTATGCATGCCACGAAATGGAATACGTTTGAGTTTATACCTCCCCCACCACCAGATATGGGTGTATGCGTCCGTGTGGTCGACACCTCATGCATTTGTAGGGAGATTCAGAGACGCAGCGAATTCCTATCTCTTTGGCAAGTAATTCATTAAGCTAGACGCAGTTGGAATTTGTGATTAAGGAATTTGTTTACCGATCATTGCTGGAAACGTGATTGGGGCACTTCGAGGAGTGTAATTTGTAATAATAATGGCAAGAAATTTTTCTTAATTTTTAACGATACTTTATAATGTGATGTGGGTTCTGACTGAAATAAATTCATCTTAATATATTAAGCAGAAAGCTTCTACATGTTTGTGTGTTTGTCTGTCGCCTAAAAACTTGCGAACGATACACTCTGGGATCACGAAATGTGTCTCAGCTCATTATGCCTGACTAATCCAGACGAATTTGACCATTTTCACCCAAAAAAAAACAAATTTTTTTTTATAAAATCAGAATCTAAATTTCGAAAAAAGCCGAGTAGTAAATCTAGTATAATATATTGTATATAGTAAATAAAAAGAAAAAAAAACAGAGGGGAAAAAAGACCGAAGAGAGTGTTAACGTGCAGCGAAGGGTGCAATAAGTAGGGTAAATAGTTAACAGAGAGAGGTGGAGCGTGATTGGGAGAGAGAGAGTGAGTGAATCGAATGCGCGAGTAAAATAGCCAGGCCCATATATTTGGTGAGGAACATATATTTTTGATTGCGAATAATATTTTGATATAATGAAAATCTTGTAAAATATCAATGTCGATGTATCTCATGTACGAGGATTCCTTCAGAAAATATTAAATTTTAATTTGGTTTGTTCATATATACTCGTTGGATTTCTCAAGAACATGGTTATGTAAATATGCACTTTAATTAATTTGATTCCTCGAATTGATCACATTTTGGTCCGGAATTTTCCATCGCTACTTTGGAGGAGACATTGCTCTTCCCTTCTGTGAAAATTTATTTCAATCACGTGTCACCAAACCACTGAAAAGTTGCTCCCACAATGGCGTACCATAATTATCGAGCACGTTTAAATGCAGTTTCCACTCTGACATCACTAAATCGTGACGGTGGCGATAATTGACAAATTTATTAAGGACTTACTATAACCAATCAGTTGCAAATCAATTTTGCGCTACCACTCACAAATGGTCATCCAATATTAGTTTGACCGCTGATTGTCCAACTGATAACGTGCCGTGAAAGCTAGTCTGTAATCTTACAAAGCCCGAGAGCTTTCAAACGACAATCCATCTTATTAGCACGCGAGGCATAATTCCCGTAGCACGAATAATTAACGCGGCAATTGTTCATTTTCCACTGGCGACTGCTCTCCTGTGGCAAAGAAAAAGCCAATTCCTTCTGGAATTCCTCGCGTTAACACATGTCAACCTGGTAATTAAATGAAATAGTATTAAGAAAAATTCTATCTTTGACAGCGAGGAACACCTTTTTCGTAACTGTTTTTTGTTCTTCAGATGAGCTCCCTTATTTGTGTAAAATTTTTTAAGAAAATATTTGAATACTTTAATATTGTTTCTATGTATCAATACATCAATATTATTTTAACAAATATTTCCGAAGAGTTGGAAATAAATTTTTCTTTCCGACAATAATACGATAATACTTTTGTAGTGCAGCTCCTGAATTTTTGTAACTTATAAAATTGTTTTTTTTTATGAAACTGATAAATGTTCATAATTTGAATTTAATTCTGATGTACTTTATTGATCTGTAGATAAGATTCAACAAGCAATCTTGTTACCTCACAAATTATGCATCTTCGCCAGAATTAATTTTAATGCGTTTATATTTCATCGTATTTACTGTCTACTGGAGTTGAGCATTATTCGAATTAATTCGAATAAGTATTTATCTAAGACAATTATCCAAATGAATTCCCTTTAATCGAACATATCATTCGCATAATAACTGTTCATTATTCAGAATAAATTATTACACTACTACTATACTCTTACTATTAATAGTTATACTCCAAAATTATTCAAATAATGATGCGTATAACTGTTGGTACTTTTCCCTATCCGGTGTCTAATATCTGTTTCCATAAATAATAAATGAAACTATGACATTATTTAGACGAATAACAAAATATGCATATAACAAATAGGTGAAATAACGAATAAATAACAGCCTCGGACCTCACTTCAGCTGTTTTTAATATATTTTTCGGTGCTGAATTCGAAAAACTATAAATGCTGGAAACAACATCAGTTAGTTCTGAGTTCAGTTGTTACTCAGCTTTGATTAAGTAAGTGCGGAAGGAGCGCAGAAAAATAAAAAGGGGCTAGTATGCCTTTTGACTAAGGTTAAGATATAAATAACCAAGTTTTACAGGTTTTATAAATAAATATATTCAGAACTGTACGCGATGAGGCAAAAAGCATACACTTTTAAAAAAGATTTTATGAACCTCCATTTTGCAGCCCCGTGTAATTATCAAAATAAAAACAAATCGCCTTTGGCCCGGTCCAGATCTGAACCGAACGCCGAACCGAACGCACTTGAGTAGTTAGATGGAGTAAGACGAGTGATCTACTTGTCTTGCTCCGTCTAACTACTCAAGTGGCGTTCGGTTCGGCGTTCGGTTCAGATCTGGACGCGGCCTTTGGAACGCCACTTGAGACTCCCTATGCCCCGTTCCTACGTGTGGAACGTATATTTCTAGCGATCTTCGCCAGTTTCGACAGAGTCTCGTGGCTCGCGACAGCTAAAGATCGAAGGACAGAGAGTGTTTAGAGTAGTGCAGACCAAAGGTTTGCCTGCCATATGACACCGAGGAAGGGACCTCGGGTCCCTCGACCAAAGGAAAGTCAGGCTCGCCGCGATGTTCGGGCTGTTCCCAGCCGATGTCGGTAAAGTCCCGTCGCATCAAAGGTATGGCTCACTAGCTACTGTCGTCCTTGCCATTGAAAGTGTTATGTAGTTAGAAGGAGCAAGACAAATTGGTCATAAACGCTCGAGAATTTATTGTATTTGCCGAATGTCTCAAACGCCTCCAAGGAATTGAACTTGATGGAACAAATGTAGAGAATTTGAAATATTGCAACAACTAGAATCGGAATAATTACTTAAATGTTTCCACATTTGAGTATTTCATACTATTCAATTGTATGATGTCCAATGCATAAAACTTTTGTAAAGTCCACCGGTAGTTTGAAACCGTAAGTCCGACAATAACGCGGTACCACTATAAATTTCTTTATTTGAAAATGATCGTCTCTGCCACCACCGTCGTTGCTGTTTCTGTTTTTTTTTTTTTTTTTTTTTTTTTTTTTTTTTTTTTTTTTTTTTTTTTTTTTTTTTTTTTTAATAAATGTAATACATGCAGATATACGCAGCGACTGCTTGATCTGCGGACATGGTGCTTGTGCGAACGGTGAAACTATTCTGAGAGTCCCGTAGACATTTCGAACCGTAGGCGTAGGTACGCTTGGAAATGTCTGTGGGACACTCTTCGTTTATCACCAACTTGTCTTGCTTCTTTAAACTACTTGACACCCCCAATGGCAAGGACGAAAACAAGTCATGGTGGTGTGGGGGACAGGGATGCACCACTACAATTGCTTACCCTATGTGGGTGAGCCATTCCTTTGATGCGACGGGACTTTACCGACATCGGCTGGGAACAGCCCGAACATCGCGGCGAGCCTGACTTTCCTTTGGTCGAGGGTCCCGAGGCCCCTTCCTCGGTTTCATATGGCAGGCAAACCTTTGGTCTGCACTACTCTAAACACTCTCTGTCCTTCAATCTTTAGCTGTCGCGAGCCACGAGACTCTGTCGAAACTGGCGGAGATCGCTAGAAATATACGTTCCACACGTAGGAACGGGGCATAGGGAGTCTCAAGTGGCGTTCGGTTCGCCGTTCGGTTCAGATCTGGACGCGGCCTTTGCCATGCTATTTAAATAAATTCTCAATCCATCGAGATCGTTCCATTTGCGTTGAATAAAAGCTTATTCGTTAATGCAATCCTATTACTCTCCGCCCGAATCAAATTGCGCCCAACTGCGGCCCACAGTAACACAGAACAGGCAACAGTGCCTCGGCCGAAGTTTCTCAGTTTTCGGCGAGGCAGCGGCAGCTTCGGAATGCAGAAAACGCGTAAATAATCTTAATTGAGGCGGTTACTCGTCCAAGTGAAATGCAAATAGTCTCCTCTGCACAGGTGACCGATAATCTCGCTGAACGTCGAAGCTTTATGGGGACGCGCGAAATTACATTCCCCGGGAATTGCGTAGAGAAATTTGGAGAAAATATACTTGTTGGATGGGAGCCGCGGTGGAGCATGTTATGGACCGTAACCACGATGACGCACTGTGTTTAATCGCGGCCACGTCGGTAATTTGTTTACGATACGCGCGCTCCACTCATCTGAATACGTCCATCGAAATTGTATTCTGTTGTCAAAACAATGTTTGCGGAAAATGTACGCGCCAAAGCCGCGAAATTATTCATCGAGCCCGCCGCCCTTTACGCCCTTCCCGGACATTAATCTCGACGAGGGAATGTTAACGCTCGCCGAATTAAGGAGGCCACTACCTGTGTTAAAGTCATGAAAACTGTTTGATTAGAAACGAAATTACTGCGAGGGCGGTAGCACCTACACCTAATTGGATTTATGACACCTTTATGATTCATATGCATGGCTATTTTCGAGCTGAAAGATTTTCATTGGAACAATTTCAGTTCTTTCTGTCGGAAGTAATATAAATTTGTAGATTGTTGCAAACTGTGTTATATAATATCTAATATTAGGCGTACCTAATAGCAACGCACTTTCGCAGGGCCCCGCGCTTTGAAAGGCCCCGCGGTCCACAAGAAGCTCATTGTAAATTTTTCAGGGCCCTACGCATAGATATTTATAATTATAAATTTTTTTAAAAGTTCCCACGGTCAACGAAAAATGCATCGTAAATTTTTTGGAGCCCTATGCATAGATATTTATTATTATAAAATTTAGAAGTACATACAATATAAATGCGTTGTTTGGCCGCGCAAAAGTTCACGCCGGGGCTGCACTTTCAGGTCATTAAACCTAAGTAACACTTTGCACCCAGTCGTTGCATATAAAATTTGTTTTTAACATTTTGTATTCTTTTTCTTTGCGTGGAAGATTATTCTTTTTTCTATTTTTCTTCATGAACAGTTTAAAGATGTGAAACATCCGCCAAATGTTGCCAACCAAAATCGTCACTCTAGGTGATCCTAACCTATTTGTCGAATCAAAAAATGTATCGGACAAAATTACGTAATTTAAAGTTTCAGGTCTATCAGTACCTATTTGCCATTTAAATACCAAATTACTAGTTCGTGCCTCCTCAGGGACGCCAGGGATTCTTTGTGGCCCAACACCTACAGGAGTGGTGGTAATGCGTGCGTGAACTGACGCTAGCGCCAAGGCAGCCAAGTGGCCCCAACGCGAAGCCAACCACGGCCAACCAGTGTGGACAATCTATTTCCCGGCGACGCTGGTTGGCCGAGATTGGCTTCGCGTTGGGGACACTTGGCTGCCTTGGCGCTAGCGTCAGTTCACGCACACATTACCACCACTCCTGTAGGTGTTGGGCCACAGAGAATCCCTGGCATCCCTGTGCCTCCTATTTATGTAGCGTAATCTTCTGCCGTTTTCTACTCTTGCTGTGTTCATAATCGCGCAGTAAAGTTTCTAGCTTGACTCGTGGTGTTCATTTCGATAACCCTTGCGTAGAATTTGCCTACTTGACTGGTTGCCTACCTTCAGTACCTTTCGTTCTTCTGCTCTCGCAGTATTTGTCCGCGCAGTTTCACTCGCTTTATCTTTCAGGGTTTATTACGCACTAGAGTTTCCCCACCGCAACATTGCGATAGCTGAAGATAGGTGAACGAATTGCACTTAACGTGTTTCTGGGGTGGCTACCACGAACTTCGTAATTAATCAAACCCCGAATTTAATTAGAGAGCACTCCCATTTCGTGTTTCTAACAAACATAACACTATGCACAGCTATGTTATAATTCTTTCATAAACGAATCTTCAGCTTCAGCTCTCTATTTCGCCGGATTCCGAACACGGAGTTCCAGAAATACACATTCGAAGTATTAAGTTTGCAGAAAATTTATTAAAGGTAATTGACTTTCTCACCGTCGAGAAGGGAATACCCCGTGAAAGCAGTTAGAACGTATGTATCCGTGTATGCACTCAGCTGAAATAATATGCAAACGGCAAAGCGTGGGTGTCTTTCCTCCTTTGGATACTACATATGTAGAATATTTGGATCCCCGCGTATCTTAGCCGGCGTTCCACCAACTTCGGAATATTTCAGCAGGATCCCTTTTTTGCGCTAGTATAAGGGGATCGCGCGAGAGAATCTTTTCTGCGGATCGTGTCCCCGGCTTCCCTACGACTGTCGTAACCAATAAACTCTAACTGCACCCTTTACACGGAGCTGGCGATAGCCGCGACTCCGTAAGTCCTCACTGTAGGCGGACGACTTGGAAAAGCTCGGCGAGTTCTTATCTGTCCACCCGTTTCTGCCGCCCTCCCTCTTCTCATCCGCGCCCCCCTTCTTCCCGTTTCGCAGCTATTGTGATAACCATTTACATAAGGAATCCCGGAACTACGGAAGCCAGTTACCGCAGACAGTATAACGAAAGGCGGGGGAGGGCGGGCAGCCAGAGACAGAGAAAGGCGAACCTGTGCGGCGAACAAAATCGTTGGTTTCCTCCGGTGGCTGGATCTTAACCTCTGGCCAGGATACAGGAAGCCCTGGATCACCCTTCGCGACCGTGCAACCCACTTTCCTGCCTGAACTGTTCCTGGCTGGCCCGTTCCGTCTGGAAATCCTCTTAGCCCAGTCTTAATGAGGCCACTGGCGACGGGGATTTTAAGCTAATTGAATAATTTCAGTTTCGAGCCGGCCCAAGTCGACGGGCGTGTTTTGTGTCCCGAATGAAGCCGTGATACCCGCGCCGCCGCTGCCGGCCGCTATGGATGCTAATGTAACGACGTCTGGGATGATAAGGACATTCGTGTATGGCAGATTCCAGTTATCTATCTGTTCAATTAAAACGTGTGACAAAATAGGCGTGAGGATTCGTCTTGGCGGAACTGGCGGAGAGAAAAGTGATGCTGGGAAGGGAGATTTGGTAATGAGATAGGGATATTAGTTTGTTCGCTTTATTGAACCAAAGTCTTCAGTGAAAGTGAAAATATATTACAGTTTTTTTTTTTTAATGAAACTATTTTTCGTGGCTAGCTATGACCTTTTCCCACTTTTCTGGTAAAACTAAAAGCACAGTGGTTCTCAACCTGTGCGTCTCGAAGTGTTTTCTGGGGGGCCGCCATGTTTTTTTTTTTTTTTTTAATATTATTAAGATAGAATTATATTCTGATATACCTATTTTTACGTGTTTTCTTTACCTTATTAAATTTATATAGGAGGGCTCACTGCGGCGCAATTCAGTCTTCGAAATCGTAAGTTAATTTACTCGCGGCTAAGTTTGATATTCGTTATAAACATAGCGCTACGAGACAACCGGACAATCAATAAACTCTAGTTTATCCAATTTCCTGTCATTTGCAATACTCTCTGCCAGCCATTTTACGCCAGGCGGTCTTTCACAATCGCAGGCGGTATAAACGGAAACGAAGGAACGAGCGTTACACCGAAAAGAATCCAGCGATAAACACGCTGTTCCATATGAGTACGCACGCGAATGCCTGTTTAAATATTTTTAAAACCGCACTCGGCTCAGATCATTGGCGCGATACCGGGTAAAGCGTAGAGATCCAAGCGGCGCGTGAAGTAAAGGTAAAAATCCGAACCTCTGAACGTAAGATACCTTCGTATAAAATGCATCTTGATTAAACCCGCCAACAGAATTTCGCTGGAGAGGAATGACGTTGTGCGCGCGCGGCAAGCGCACCTGCTCGATATAAATTGGTAGAGATACGCATCGTGCATACGAGTAGTAACTTCAAAACGCGAAGTGCACTTCGGTTGATAGCCGCTGGTCCTGGGAAAAGAGACGTTCAGAACGCATTCCAGGTTCTAAATAGTCAAGTTACTGTTTATTTCTATAGTGCTCTTGCGTTATTGGACAACACGCGTTGACTGCTTTTAACGAAGTTAGCTTTAAATTCTGCAAATTAATTCTACATGTATGGAATTTCGTTAATTATAGCCCGAATTGTGTCGGGTTTGGTGTCATCTTCACCGGGAGAACCCAAGGAATCGATTGGTGTCACTTTCGCGAAGATCCGTGGAGAAATGTGGAACTTGACTTTTTTCACTTCAGAAAACTACCACCGCGTAACGGTGGCGCTAGTGTGGCGTATCAAATATGGACGACGCAGGTATACACTTTACTATATGTTTATATGGAACCAGTAGTAGAACAGTTTATTTAAACGTTATTTCTTACAGTAAAAATGTTGACAATACATTTAGATACAATATTGTAATATGTAAAAGTATGTAACAATTTTACTTGCTCCACTTTTTGGCACTTTTATGAAAACTTAAATTGAGATCATTGTTCATTGTAGCGTTACAATTTGCTACACAACATTTTGTCTGGTAGACCGCAATAAATTGTATGCCTGCGTCGGCCATTACTACTAGTTCGCGCACCGACCGCTGGTGTCGCATACTAATTTTAAGCTCCCAATTGCTAGTACCACCGTTGTTATCCCGGACATTCGTGTGAAATTCGCCTTCCACCCCGAATAAAAAACGTTGAGAGGTGATTTTACGTACGGCAGAAAAGACTCCGAGCTTCAGAACAAAAGAAGACGCTATGACGCAATTCCATCGGCAGCGCACGCAATAAGCCCGCCAAATTTAAAATCATCTAATCTTGAAATTACTTATCTGAATAAAAAATGATCTCCGGAACCTGAAATTATCAACCTAACCAAAAATGGCCACTTTCTACCACCCTCCTTTACTATTCAATAGAATTTAAAAGTACGCAAACTCCTTTAACCTCGAAACTCTAAAAACTCATGGCACTTGTCAAACTTTCCTGTTGTACATCGTTACTTACCAAACGATCTCCAGGTAAATTATGCAACGTTGTACAGGAACGTGATTATTCACTAAATAATCAGCTTCGAGGACTTTGCAAGAGCTTAAACAGCATTCCAGAAATGGTTTCCCACTTCGGACCACATCCAGTCACGATGATTGCATTTCCTCTATCTCTGTACGTTCTTCCGCCTTCTCTTTCGAATCTGTCGGTTCAGTCAATGTTTATTTAGCCACCTCTGTTTACGGGCCGAGGGCTGCAAATTAGAAGCAACGCCGCTGATGATTCAGAAGGGTCCCCCGTCGTTCAATTTCCCTTCTCCCGTCTAGATTTATTTGTTATCCGCTTGCTTTCCGACTGTCCTCTATCACGAGCGCCTCTTCGTCCCGTTGATCGAGAGACCTCATTTCATTGACACTGTTTGAAGTGAGAAAGGACGCGAAAGAATCCCTGGATTGGGATAATATATTGCCAGGACGGCTGGTATCGAAATTCAAAGGAATAGGCCTTTAAACGAGGATTGAAGTGCTTTTCAGAGCGAAGTGGTGTACGCTCGCTGGTGGAAATACTGGCGCGGTATAAACGTGTTCCGCAGACTAGCTTCTCTATTTAAATTGTTCGACGGAAGTGCCGCGGAAATGTGGAAGTATAATTGGATCGGAAACATCGTTGTACAAAGTACATAATAGTATCGGATGATCAGCATTCTGTTAGTATTTTGCCAGTCACGGAGGAATTGTTATGAGGTGAGGTAAAGTGGAAGCCCTCAGGCTCACTGGTTACAGGATATGTCATAGGATACAGTTAATATCAGGAAAGACAAGAGGATCCTCAGATGCTCTGCTGCGCGAGAATTACTAATAACTTGCAAAATAACGACTGCTCGTATTAACGGGTTTTTGGAACTAATCCTAATCCTGTTTTGGGGTACCCATTTTTGGTGTTGGTATTTATATAACGGATCAGTTACTTTAACTTTAGATTACTTGACGAATAAAGTTAATTTTTTTATTTGACACATGACGAATAATTTTTTTAACTTCTAAGGCATTGGAGTCAGGAGAAAGTCTACGTAATTTGTCACTGAGCAACTCATTGTAAATATAAAAAAGACCGCTTATAACAGGATCCTTCTGATAAGGGCCGTAACAAACATATAGTTAAAAAACGTCACCTCGATACAACTTAATGATAAGTTGTAACCACTCCTGTTTATAGAATACGTTACCGATTTATATTTTTAAAGTATACTTTTAAAGTAGTACTTATATTTTTAACGTATACTTTTAAAGTATACTTTAAAGTACTTATATTTTTAACGTATATTTTTAACGTATACTTTTAAAGTATACTTTAAAGTATACTTTAAAAATATGAGTACTCTTCTTGTACAGAATTCCAACAGAATGTGTCCAAAGTGATGAAGTAGGTACATTGGCCCAAACATATATACCTACAGTGTAAATATGTAATATAATAAAATATGTAAATAGCGATCCATTCCATTATCAATGCTCCTTGTACCTTTCTACTAAATTATTGAATTATGGGGTTGCTTCGTTATGCTCGAGAGTACCAAGCTTATTCACGAAAGGGAATTATCAATTTATAGATCCGAGAAGTTCCATTTTCAATCAAGGTCTCTTAAATTGAGGTTTCTCCTATTCAATAACGCACGATATAATATAATTTCGCTTCGAAGACTAATACGCTGACTTGGGCAAAGCCTTGGTCCAATAGAATGTTTTGATACAATTTCCAAAATATTGGATTTAAGAGTAAAATACCTACAATTACAATTTATGATATTAGTAATTCGAAAGATGGAATTAAAATTAGGAATTAGAAGATTCTAACTGCTACAGTAATCAAAAGTTCTTATATTCTCTAAAAGTGATATAAGTTTTTCTATTGCAAAAGAATCTATATTACTGCAAACTTCAAAGTCTGTCAAATTCTTGCTTTTATTATTTAATTGCCTGTATCTATTATAATGTACTCAACATCGTATTACCAATAAATTTTTAATTGTTGCTACTTCTTGCTTAAATATATGTATTTAATTATAGTATCTGCCTTGCCTTCACTGGCGTATTAGCATGCAATTAGGTAAAGTTAAATAACAACGCCTCGTGATTTTATGCACTAATATTCGGACCAAAATTTCCTATTACTTTGATAATTGTTTTATACCACTTTTTCTAAATCGAATTTTGGCTACTCTGATCCAATTAATCGTATTTGTGAAGAAGCTAAGTATACCAGCTCAATTAATCTTTTCGACATATGTCATTACACACTTAGGGTAAATCCGGGAGACGCGGTCGACCTAATATAAAATGGCTATTAAAACTAATATAGATATTACTTATTTTATCAGAACAAACCTAATATGTTCAGAATTTTATGCCGATTCAGAAAAACTGACCGATATTTGCTTTAAGACAATATTTACTGTAAATCGGGTTGAAAACTGAAGTCATGACATCTGGCCACCTCCCCCGAGGTGCCGGGAGAAATGGTTTTCGTCGTTGGCAGAGACCACTCACATAATTATTCATGGAAAATTAACAAAGGATACAGCAAAATTATTTATGAGTGAATACAACTACGGATTCATTAATATTTAATTTGTTTACGCTAAACAAGTAAAGTACACATCAAAGAAAAAGTGAATTACCTACTGGCGATTAGCAAGGCAAATGAATACAGAAGTTAATAAATAAACTAAACAAACAAAAATAATAATAAAATAATAATGAAAAATAAAAAAATAAACAAAAATAATAAAAAAATCATAACTCGACCATCTCACCTTTCTTCAGCGAGACATGGTCTTCTCGTTAGCTTTGAGGGGAAGAGTTAATATGGCCAAATACTGTGGCTGCATTGTCCCTCAATATCTCTACTATCTTATTATTCCAAACATAAAAGGAAAATAAACTTAGAAGTATATTTTAAATACGATTCTGTACAACCGCTGTTTGACAAAAGAGGTTAAATGTAACATCAATTTACCTTTTATAGCCTATAAATCCAGAAAAACACAGAAGGAAGCGAAATAACGCTATTCATTCAACTATTTGGCTTCTAGCGAAGTAATTGGTTTGCACTTTAATGCATTTTTACGTATAGACTCTGAAATATAGCGACACGACCAACTCTCCGGCCCGACCGCGTCTCCCGGATTTACCCTATACATCATCTGACTATTTCAAATAATATAATGCGATATGCTTTAGCTTTGATCCATTTTAGCTTAGATGCTTTTTTCGTTCTCGCGTTTTTCTGATTTGTGTCGTTCTTATCTTATGTACCCAACGTCATCTGTCTTAATATTCTTATTGTTTGTATATATACCTTCCCCATTTACAAACGAAAAATAAATAAATAAATAATTTTAGTAAAATTTCAGCGATATATTCGACAGTGCCTATATCCTACAATTTAGTCCCACACTTTCTTAACACCAACACTAAACCACTGCACGAATCCTAGTGTGTCATTTTTGGATTTTTTTTCGTATTTCTTTGCTCTCAGCCCCTAAAATGGTTCCACTTCAAAAGAAAGTAATCCCTGAAAAAGTTTATTGCAATCGGACAACAGGAAAGGGTGCCGCCCAGGCCTTAAAGTTTAGAATTCTTGAATGCTTCAGTAGTTTTAGAAGAATTTCTCAAAAATGGTAAGCCCCATCAAAATTTCGTTCAAGTAATATTAAAAGAGCGTTCAATTTTCTACAATTTCTGTATATATAATATGTTCGTGCTTCCAACCATTTTTGGGATAACAGCCTTTGCATTTAGAGAGGTCAGCACTACGCGCGTATAGGCAACGAATACTCTCACGCGATAGGACACGGTGCATCGCGGTCCTTTTTTACCTAAACCCTGCCGATGGGACTTTCGCGTTTCACCTATCGTTATCTGTTTCCATATGCATACATCTGCGGCCGCGCTGCACGTTTGTCTCTTGGCGAGTACTTTTGCAGCAGTAAGATACGCCGCTATTCAGCCATTCATCCGTGTACCTCGATTCCGACGATGATCGTAGCTGGCGTACAATCGGGGACAGGATGTGTGACGATAACAGGACTACCGCACCACTGGCGATTCAATCTGCTTCACAGAAATCCCGCCTGCGCCGGGCTTCGAAATACATGAAGTGTGTCGAGCGTGAAGGTCCGATTCTCGTACATTATTCTATACCTTGGCCCGGAGTGTGCATCACTTGTTATTTCCAATCTTTGAACCGAGAAAGGCCAGGCAATGCGCGTAAAATATGGGCTACATTGTTACTGGAACAGTGCCTTCGCTATTCATACATCTATGAGGTTATTTCACTGCGAAGAAAGTTCGGTGAAAATTTTCTTGGATTAGAAAAGCATTGGCTTGCAGTTGATTATCATCGCAGGCCTGCGATGAAAAAACTTTCTTCAATATTTTGAGCTGTTTTTAATTGTATACTTTCGGTTGCTGAATTCAAAAACACGCAATGAAACTTTCATATTACCACTTTTCATTTGTTACTACTAATTTCGATTTGCCAGGGCAAGTTCTGAAAAAACTGTACGCGATAGAGCAAATTTGAGGTTATGTTTGCACTCAGAAATCCAAGTTCCTATAAAAGCAGCATACATTTTTAAAAAAAATTTAATTACCCTTCACTTTGTAGGCCTGTGTAATTAAATAGTGAATACACGGTTACAAGTGGTTGTAAATTTTATCAAAATGGTGTAAGATAAGTTGGAGATACGGTTTAGTGTTTATAGCTGGAGAAGATGTCTTAGGAGGAGATGTGAGTCGTTTAGGGACTCACTGATTTATACCCATCATTGGATAAATTAAAGTTGATAGTGAAGTAGAATATATTTATGAAAAAGTGGCGACCAGCTTGTAGTCGTAGCGTTAATAGCTTCGTATTGTACATGTAGCACATTTTATAGCACATCTTCAGACATAACCTAATATGGGTACATTCACTATGCACTTAATGTTACACACTAGGGACTTCGAATTATTATACTTAGAAGAACCTTCTACAATTAATCCAGTTCAACTTCTAAAATCGCGTAACTTTTTTTAGAATTGGTCCAAACGACTTGAGTTTTTTTGAGAAGCTAGAAGGATTAGTTTGCTAAACACGTGTTGCGTCGTTTTGAAAAAATTGCAATTGGTCGGAATAGCAAAAAAAAATAGTAAAGTTCTAAAATCGCTAATTTCGGGAATTTCGCGATTTTCGACCTTATTCTGCGATCTCTAAGCGTTTATAGTTCCGAGCAACGATAACCGATTTTGGTGAAATTTTAGGCCTGTATACAACTTACTTCAATCTACCAACGGGATTTTTGAATTTTCATTACTTACATGCGCACAAAAGAAGTTGAAAGAATGACTTTTATTATTTTTTTTGCTATTCCGACCAATTACAATTTTTTTTCAAAACGTCGAAACACGTCAATTAGCAAAGTAATCCTTCTAGCTTCTCAAAGAAACTCAAGTCGTTTGGACCAATTTCAAACAAGTTATACGATTTTAAATGGTGTCCACATACTTTTGTCCCCCACTGTACATAACATAGTAAAATGTATGGTGTGCAGCTCTTGCTTAAATTATAGTATATAAGTATAATATAGTACTGTACAATGAAACTAATAGAATGTAAATAGTGTAATATAGTAGGCGCTATTTATTTAAAACAGATTCCGTATTGCGCTCTTGATTTAGATTTTTTACTATTTTTAATTTCTTTAAGTAGGAAACAGGTGAGTAGATTTAGGGTTTAGTGAATCACCGTCATGTCAGCATTTCTACTCACCACACTTTTAGGAACATAACCTCACAATTCAGTGTGTGCTGTATCGTCTATTTCTATACAAAGGCATTTTATTTTTTATTTATCATTATTGTATGCTTTACTATTGTGTTATAAAACCTCCCCATAAAAGATGTAACTTACTTTAACCTGAAAAGGCAACATATGATGTGAGCAGAAATTGGTACAAATGGTGAGTAGAAATACGTACATCGCTATTTTTCGTGAGCAGAAATACGGACATCTAGAGCATTGTATTTAATTACAAA
This sequence comes from Andrena fulva, assembly GCA_946251845.1. Classification (NCBI taxonomy): domain Eukaryota; kingdom Metazoa; phylum Arthropoda; class Insecta; order Hymenoptera; family Andrenidae; genus Andrena; species Andrena fulva. The sequence goes on along the minus strand of OX276329.1, from coordinate 47,765,104 downwards.
TTACCAATAGTTAAACATCTTGAAATATCATTCTTAAATAGTTTTTAAATCAGTTGATTTATTATTAAAGAATTAATCAATACAATATTACTCTGCAAATTTGATCACAAACAAATTTTTTACACCTTCTTTTTGACGAGTAACCTCTTATGTGAGTAGAAATTGTGACATTCACCTTACCTACGTTCCAACCTCAAACTAGCCCGGTCACATTTCCACACTTTTCGCTATTTATGTCTAACAGACCCTAAGTGTTACTCTACTACAGTAGCCCACGCCACAGGCTCTCGCCCAGACCATACTCGTGGAATACATATCCAACCATGCGAACCTTGGCCACCGTTCCCCGGGCATTTGAGTTACAGCGGTCATAGTCGAATGATTCGGATGTATCTACTCGCATCCGATCTTCCGTCACTCACAAGCCAGTGCCCCACATGCCCACCATCAACCAGCAGAACCCGTGCGCGACACAAAACTTCGGCCTCATGTAAGCGAATATGCGTCTCCCAAAACGATAATATGTTAATCAGTTGTTGGGTTTGGCGCAAGCCAGAGCCCTCCGCCATATATCCCGTTCGAGCCCGGTCGCATCCGTTTGTTGGAGGAAACGTTGGCGTGTAGGATGCTTGTCCCCAGGCTTGTGTAAGTGGTCCAGGATACGGTGAAGTTTCCGTTTTCCGTATAAACAGGCTGCGGTGCCTCCACTCGCGGCGGTGATTCTGGTGTAGCCTGGATACGGTGCAGGCGTTAAAGCGGTATCAGCAATTGCCGGCATGTTGGCAAACAGCTAGGTCAGAGGCCCTTCTGAGACGCGCACACGCGGACATCCTCGTAACGACGATGCCAAACTTCGAGAGCTGTTCTTGCGGCCCGATTTTAACGATGTCCACCCGCCTCGCGTCACATTCGATGCTTCGGTGCCGAATAAACGGACTTGGAAACGAGGCGCGCTCGCACTGGGCATTATCAGTTACCTGCCATCCGATTTGCTATGGCTAAGTTATAAAGGAAAATTTATAGTAATTTGGCGGGTGTTTTACTCTCTTTACGTGTATTCCTATCTTATCTGAATTCGCTGATTTTTTGTTGGGTGCCTTTATGCGAGTTTAGAATTCATACAGGTACATTGCCAAGCAAACGTATTGGAACACTTTTTTAAAGTTGGTCCAAGCGACTCGAGTTTTTCTGAAAAGCTAAAAGGATTAGTCTACTATTTCATCGAAATCGGTCAACATATGTAACTATGAGCTGCAAACAGTTGAAAGTGGTGGAAATCACTGACAGTAATAAACCTAAAGATAGTACATATTTCGATGGCTGTCACTCGCATCAACCGGCCATAAATACTTAACAGGAGGCGCGCACGGCTAACAGAAACTCCGCGCGGGCTGACGTAAAATGAAATATCTCAAAGGCTGCGGGGCTGAAAAATTAATCGCAAGATGCAAGATTCAAGTTGGCCGCGGAGCATCTGGCGGGCCGCGACGCACCGAAACGCGGCGGATCAAAGTTTAAAGCGTCCGCCGCCGACGCGGCCGCTTCCACGCGTAAAGATCCCCTCGGCTCCTGGCGGACCGCTCCATTTCCGACGTCTCATGTATGATAGATGATCGTCCAGCATTGATCACCGTCACCCTCGCGGTCTTGATGCATATTTAATGCCGATGCGGCCTCGTCCTCGGCGCTCCCTGCCACGCGATGCACCTTCGCCCGGCTCATCGTCGTCCTACGGCTCCCCGCGATTGTCCCCGTAGGCCGCGCGGAGGCGCTGCAGTCGCGTATAATACACGTGTAGACGGGGCGCGCGACACCCGCCGCGACGTCTTTGTGCTTTCGAAAGCTTGCCCCGGAGGCTTTTCCCGAAAGAGGGGCGCTCTATGAAATATCGTATTCATCGTCTACACCGACCTTTGCTTCCTCCCTATGCTTTCCAGCCGAGCCACCCGCCCGCTCCTCCGTTTCACCCCCTGAGACAGAGCGCGCGGGGGGGAAGGGCCATGTAAAGGTAAAGTACAACAGACGCGACAGGGTGCACGCGGACTAGCGAGCGGCGAGAATCGATCGCGAATACTGCCTGGATAGGGACACTGTATCGTCTGATGCCAATACGCAGTTTTTGCTGGCAGACGTGCTCCCTAATGAGCGCAGTCGGCGAGGGGGCATCGGCGGAGGGCAGTTTACGTTTCGTGAGCATCGCGGGAAGAAAGGTGCATGAGGATCGAGCAGGGGCGCAAAGAATTATTCGCCGTGGTTTACGCGAGTCGAACTAGAGGACTCGACTGATGAGTGTTTGGGGCGACGAGCTGCAACGTTTACGTATGCTCAGCTTGAAATTTAATGACGAAATTTTCCTGCTTCGGTGTTTTGAACCGCTGAGAGAATACACGGTTTAAAGGGATTATATTATATTATTATTATCCCTTCGTGTTCACACCTTCTTGTAATCACGAATTGGTCTCATGGGGGTCACTGCACTCTAGTGTCATTCTTGAGCTACCATTTCTGACCTCTTGAATCTTTTAACTTTTGAGTGATTGTACATTCGTAATACTTATACAATCGTGCTCTAATAGTATATTTGTAGAAAAGTGATTTAAAGGGAAGAAGAAAAAACGCGATTTTTTTGTAAAAATTCACCAAATTTTTAAATTTTACTATTAACGGTCTAAAAATTTGTAGCAGTAAAAGAGCGATTTTCCATGGTTGTGTTTTTTTTTTATTTTTGTTTTGCTCGCGATAAATTCACGTTGGAGGTCGAAAATTGCTCTTGGGGTGCAATGCACCCCGTGCGACCACGAAGTGTTATTTTATTATCATTCTTTTGTGGAGTTTAGCGTGCTCAACTCGGTGCTTTGAAACCTTACACTGGATTTATTGATCAAACTGTGATCATCGGCTATTCTCTATTGTCGGGGGTGACGTCGCTGAAAATTTTTCTTGCCAGTGAGTAAATGTCTATGATGAGTGATTCTTGTGTAGTGACTGTAGTATGATTCCAGTGGTTGAGAGAATAATAGGTACTCAGTATTATTACTTTTTGTTGTGTTTCCTTGTTTCTTTATTTCTTCCGCTAGTGGGATATATTTCTGTATTATTATTATTATTTATTTATTTATTTGAACGGGACTAGCCCTTGGTACCAATTGTACAGTTATAATTATTATATGAGGCATTAACTATACACCTACAACGTTTCGTCGATTTAACAGCTTTCAGTTAATCGGTGAGAGCAATTTTTAACAGACTTCAAAATGGAGGAGGTTATAGATTCGACCCAATTTTTTTTTTTTTTATGCACAGCAGTTGGGAAGGACGCTAGTGACTTATTAAAGATATCTAATTCTGTTTATACGATCAGCATGTACTACCCTCGATGTTAAGTATCAGAGTAGCACTATGTTATATTTGTGATTGATATAAATTGTTTATTATAGAAAATAGACGTGGGTTTACATAAGTACGAAAATATAGCGTGTTCACACATCGTGTTCAAAAACGGAAGTGAGGTACATCGTGTGATAATAATTGAACATAAAGATGGAGCGTTACCAACGCGAAAGACAAAAATAACCAACACACCCCCTTAACGCGAACATCTCAGTTGCACAAATTACAAAAATAAAAAAATTACAATATAAAGATCTTAGGTAACTCCGATTAAGCTTATACATCTATTATGCTTCGCAGTCTGTAGTCCCTTGGTTAATATGTCAGCTGCCATCTCAGAGGTACTCTTATGCCCCAATTGCAGCTTATCAGTCCTAAGGGCCTCTCTGATAAAATGATAGCGAATATCAATATGCTTACTCCTCTGATGATACACAGCATTCTTCGCGAGCATACATGCCCCTTGATTATCATTCCAGAGCTTTATACTGCCGGGCTCCAGAAAACCCAACTCTGAAAGAAAGCCCTGTAAGTAAATGGACTCCTTTACAGCTTCAGTAATGCCCATATATTCAGCCTCTGTAGATGAAAGGGCAACGGTTCGTTGTTTTCTAGACTCCCAACTAATTGCAGAGCCAGCCAACAAAAAAATATATCCAGTATATGATCTACGATCAATCAGGCAGCTTCCCCAATTTGCATCTACGTATCCTTCTATGCAATCTGAAGAAGACCGTCTAAAACAAAGACCCACACAAGCAGTACCCTTTAAATACCGCAGAACTCTCTTTGCAGCGACCCAATGCGAGTCATCAAAACAGTCATTAAACTGGCTTAAGACGCTCACAGAATGAGCAATATCCGGCCTGGTTCCAATTGCAATATACATCAGGGAACCTATTAATTCCCTATATGGTAAATTCGAAGACGAATCATCTTCAGTTTTCTCCCCTTTGACCAACTGAGTTCCAACGTCCATAGGGGTAGAGACCGGATTGGCCTCACTCATACCGAACTGATTCAGGACATCCTTAATGTACTTCTCCTGTGAGAGTTTAATCTCTCCCTGTTTTTGTTCTATCTGTATACCAAGACAATAGTTAGCGAGACCTAAGTCTCGAACTTTAAAATCCCTCATCAATTCCCTTTTAATGTTCTCAGTCCACTTCTGATCATCAGATGCTATCAATATATCATCAACGTAAGTCATGATGATCATTATTTTGCCACCTTTTCTCGCCCTATATATACAAGCATCAGCATTCGTTGGCAATAGTCCTAATTTTCGGAGTTTGTTATCCAATTTTAAATGCCACTGTCGTCCAGCTTGGCGTAATCCATAGATCGCCTTCTGTAGGCAACATACCGTGTCCTTACACTTCAACTTGCTAAGCATTTCTTTGGCCTTTAGTACGATGGGACTGTTGTTGTCTTCGGTTTTAGCAATTAACACCAGCATCTCATGCAAGAAATCAGGCTTCTCCATATAGATTTCTTCTTCAATCTCTCCATTTAAAAATGCAGTTTCAATGTCCAATTGATACAGCCTGAGATTATGTTTCACAGCCAATGCTGTTATCAGTCTCATTGAGCTAAGCCTTGAAACAGGAGCGAATGTCTCCTTAAAGTCGGACCCTGGCTTTTGCGAATAACCCTTTGCGACCAATCTCGCCTTCCGTCGTGCCAAAACACCATTTGCATCAAATTTATTCGTTAGCACCATACGACAGCCAATCACATTTTTACTTACTGGCCTTTTGACAATTTTCCAAGTATCATTATTAATCAAACTTTTTATTTCTGCATATATTGCATTTCGCCATTCGTTGCTGTCACTGCTTTCTAATGCATGTTTAGGATCGACTTCACTCACATTTGCTTGCACAGACCAAAAATTGGCGTCATAAAACATATCATCTTCATCTGAGGAATCCATATGCTCTCCGGCATTATCAGCTTCAATCTCATCGGAGTTAGGTTGAACAGTGTTTGGAATGTAGTTGTACATTAACTTAGGACGACCCCTTTGTCCCGTGAAAACCTTTCTTGGCCTACCAGGACCTCTCTTCATTTCAATCTGAGGCTGTCTCTGCTCAACTCCAACTTCTCCAGTATCCTCATTAATTGGCTCATCTTGCGGATGCAACTCTTCTTCATCAAGTAACCGAGGCCCCTGATTTACATCCATCCATGTCTCATATTTCTCTTCCGACATAACATCATTATTGTTGTTGAGATCCCTTTCGTGAGATATTATGGCTTTTGATTCACTTTCTCCAGTGAATTCATTTAAAAATCTGACATCTCTAGCAATGATAACCCGTTTTTCATTCATCAGCCATATTCTAAAACCTTTTGCTTCATCAGCGTATCCCACAAAAATGCCTTCTTTACCTCTTGGGGCAAACTTATCCTTTGAGGGAGACTTATCCAACGCATATACTTTGCATCCAAAAGTTTGCAAAAAGTTCAAACGCACCCTTGAACCTGTCCAGGCCTCATAGGGTATGCTCCCGTTTAGTGCTTTAGTGGTACACCTGTTACGTAGAAAATTTGCAGTCGCTATGGCCTCAGCCCAAAACGAAGGCGCTACCCCTGATTGCAGCATCATACACCGAGCCATCTCAACTAATGTCCGGTTCTTGCGCTCTGCCACACCATTTTGCTGAGGTGTGTGGGGAACAGTCAAACGCCTTTTGATTCCATGTTCCTTTAAATAGGCATCGAACTCCCTATTACAATATTCCTTGCCATTATCTGATTGTAAGGATTTAACTTTAGCACCTGTTTGTTTCTCTACCAAATTTTTAAATTCCTTAAAAGCATTCAATAAGTCACTTTTCTTTGACAAAAATCTGACTTCGCACCACCGCGAGTAATCGTCTATGAATGTCACAAAGTATTTTGATTTTCCCTGTGACTCTGTTCTCATAGGTCCACACAAATCACTATGAATTATTTCCAACTTGTGCGTTGACCCACTTAGTCTTTGTGGAAATGATAATGCAGTTAATTTCCCTTGTAAACATATGCTGCAATCCAATGCTATGTTCTCAACTTTAGGAATTACATTACGATTACCCATCTCAATAACATCTTTGGTATTTAAGTGACCTAACCTATCATGCCATAATTTTAATTTAGAGGACTTGTTTACTACTGACACATTATTTACATGTTCTTCCAAATTTCTAATAAAGTATAGATCTCCCTTGCGAACTGCGACAAGTCTTATTTTGCCATTACTGCCAAAAACAATAGCTTTATCCTTATAAAATGTCACCTTGTTACCCTTGTCAGTGATTTTTGCAACTGACATTAAATTCGTGCGCAAGGTAGGAACATGTAGTACATTTTTAAGATCAATTAGTTCATCATCGGCATTGTTTGAGATCATAATGCTTACCGTACCAGTTGCTGTCGCATTTGTAGATGCATCATCAGCCAAATTTACCCTTTTAACATCGGTACTAGTTATCTCTGTAAAGCTCTTCTTATCTCGACACAAGTGGGTAGTGCAGCCACTGTCCAGACACCAACTTGATTTTGCTTCATCCTTAGTAAAGAATGCAGTTGGCTCCATCATGGTATTAATTAAGAATGATTTATCTTCCGTTTGTAAGCCATCATGATGAGATTCACTTAGATTAGTCCTGCATCGACTGGATATATGTCCAATCTTTTGACACCTATAGCACTTAATCTTATTTTTGGTAAATTTCTCATTACTCTCAAACTTTTCACGTCCTTCAGTAGTTTTCTTGTGTGGTTTTTGATTGGTTGAACCTTTCTTCCACTTGCGTTTCGCCATAAGTGCCCCAGGCGTATCAACACTTTCTGTATCTTGCTTCCGTGCCTCATGTTCTTCTATTATTTTAACCCTTAAAGTATCTGGACTTGGCAAGCTGTCTCGACTCTCCATAGCGCATCTGAAGTTCTCAAATGAAGGGGGCAGACTATATAAAAGCATGACCGCCAACAGATCCTTATGTATGTCCACCGACATAGCTGCCAGTTTGTCGACAGTATTAAAAAACTTCATAATGTGCTCTCTTATGTCGTCAGATTCCTTCATTTTGTGAATAATTAGCCTCTTCAGCAACGTAGCTTTACGAGCTGGACCTTTTGACGCATACACTTCTTCCAGCTTAAGCCATACTTCTCGTGCAGTTGTACACGACTTAACATGTTGCAATTCTGACGGGCTAATGGATAGAATTAAATCTGACCTTGCCTTTTGGTCCTTGTGTATCCATTCCAATTGTGCAGTGGTAGGTTCCACTTCTGCAGCTTGGGCTTCAGGCTTTTTACATTTCCCACTAACATACATCCAACCGTCATTTTTAATTGATAAAGCCTCGGCTTGTATCCTCCACGAGTCATAGTTATGCCGTGTCAGCGGCTCAATGCGTGTTATATTCATACCGTGAGCTGTAGTGTTCGCGGCACGTGTTCACATAACCTCAATTTACGCGACACACTGAATACTATTCACAACTATACTTTGAAATACTTTAATCAGGCACTCTGGGCCCATAACCTATCAGAGTAGCACTATGTTATATTTGTGATTGATATAAATTGTTTATTATAGAAAATAGACGTGGGTTTACATAAGTACGAAAATATAGCGTGTTCACACATCGTGTTCAAAAACGGAAGTGAGGTACATCGTGTGATAATAATTGAACATAAAGATGGAGCGTTACCAACGCGAAAGACAAAAATAACCAACATTAAGGGAGTGGGTTTGAATAAAGGAAAAGATTGTACAGAAGTGGTTAAATAAATTTTTGAATGCTTCAGAGGCAATTAGTCAGTTTCTATTTACTATGCAATCGTGAACTAGATTTTTTATATTAGATTATTAGAATAGATAGGCAGTGTTGTGGTTGGTATAATTTAGGCCTGAGTATATGTACGTAGGGCCATGGTTTTTTATCGCAATATTGAAAGCAAGATAAGTGAAAATAAGCAAAGAATGGTATTGTATTAGTGTTTCTGGTCCTTTTCCTCTTCATCCCTTTCTTCTTCGTTGTACAATTCCAAGGTTACATTATATTACCTTCACATGTAAAGCAATTAAATTGTTAGTTTATTTAGCAAATATGCAATTCCCTTAAAAATAACTGTAACCCCTACTAAATGACCACATTTCTTTTCCACCAGATTCCTCCTTTTTTAAACCTAGCTTCGATTTGTGCAACTCATATTGTATAATATTAATGCTTCTATTTGTAAATGTAACTAAAATTTCCTTCTTTTGAAGAACAGGGGAAGACAAATTACTCGATCTATGTTTCGTTTAATATTGTTTTATAAGATATGAAAGGAATATTTAATCGAGAACGCTAGAACGATAACTAATTATGAAAATGAGTGAATAAGGCGCATACCATAGAATACTTGAAATCTATAATCACAACATTTATTTAGGTAGAAACTACATTTAATGGTGGAGAAACTGTTCTTTCAAAGTTCATACAAATATTATTTACTGCTTTGTCAAAAAAAACGCCTCTAATGGAAAGAGGTACAATACTGATAAATTAATAAATATATAATACCGGCAACCCATTTTGAGATTACTTGTGAATATATTGCACTAATTCTTACTACTGTCCCATTATTTTTTCACAATTACTTCTCTACTGACAAACCTGTTCTGTAGAAGATTCTACCTTGCTGGCACAGCATTCTATATTATAAATAATGGTTTTATAAAGGACAATACGAAGAGGTAAAGCACTGCATGAATTTGAAAAAACATAATAAGCCTTCAAGAATTCAATTTGAAAAAAACTTGGCATTCGAATTAAGAGAAGATAAAAAATACTGAAGGACCCAATCGCGTGACATGCTGCTTCGCGAAATTTATTTACAGTAGAGCGTCAATTATCCGAACTGCTTGGGACGGAGGTGGTTCGGAAATTCGAATTGTTCGGATAATCGAAGAGTTCGGAGAATGAAGCATGCATGTACTTTACACAGTTTATAACTATAGGAATTACACCTAAAATTACTTATTAAATACAGGATTACTACTGCGTTAATTTATATTATAGTCCAGTGAAATTAGACGGAAATCTGCCCAATCTACGGAACAATTCCCACCAAGCTGAATTTTGGTATGGGCATTTATTTGGTCGTTTTAAACAATACGTCAAAAGTCCCCATCGATCCAACCGCCGCTAAAAATTTTACAGAGGGTTGAACAAAAAAAAACAACAGTTTTTCGCGAATATCTCGTTATCTAGCAGTTTTGCGACGAAAATAGTTATTACACAATTTATAGCTTAGGAAATTCTCTACAAAAAAGGTTGTATGAGTTTTTTCCGTCGGAGTAACCATTTCCATGTATGTCGGGTTACCAAGTTTCAACCCCCATACTTTTGACAAGGGAAGATTCCGAACCCGGAAATTCAAAAAATTATGAATTTGTAAATATGTAGGGGAAGTCCTCCTTCGGATAATCGACCGTTCGGTTAATTGACGCTCTACTGTACCTCGAAAAAGCAGAGGAATCGCAAGAGTGGCCTGGGATTTCGCATGGATAGAATGAAATATAAAATGGTCGATAATTCCGGAATTTCAGGGAATCAGCAAACCGGATCTCTTTAACGCATGGCGTTCCCAGTGAAACGTACTTCCCATTGGAAAACGGGAAATTATAGTGAGCCGTAGAGATGTCGATTGAATGGATAGCTTGATCTAGTGGAACTCCGGCAGTGGCTTTCGTAGGTGAAAAACAGGAATGTCGTTATCGCTTTTTTTTTTTTCAACGAGTGTATGTTCAAACTGGTTCGCATCAAACGCATCTATCATGTCCCCGTAAACGAAGGATTTCATGGACACGGACGTCCATTTCAATGGCCAACGAGCTCGAGGACGAACGCTTGCGCCGCCATCCTCACCGATTTTGACGATAGCTTGCCACCGCAAGCCTCCATTTCTCTCCCGCATTCTCTCTTTCTACTGATATCGCACATTCCAAAGCGGCAGAGCGGAGAAGCCTCTGAAAAAGATTCGAGAGGTGCTTCTTCTGGGTGGTGGACACGGTATCGATGGGGGGACGTGTAACAGTGACTAGTGTTTTCAATCGCCACTAATAAATTTCGTCACTTCTGCGTTCTACATATCGATTTTCATATTTCCGGGGCAGCCGGCACGAAAATGGGGAGATGTGTGATCGAACGTTTGTGTCAATGCGCTCCGTTCGCATAAAAGCGGACAAAAAAGTCGCCACTTTTTCAATTTTTTTTTTTTTTTTTTTTTTTTGGCATCAACTTGGAACTGTGGAATGTTGAATTCATTTGACCAACAGACACAAGTTTTATACGGCATTGAATTGGGTAAACATTTTTGGGCACTACAAAGGAGTTACCTCTGAGTAATAAAAAGTAAAGTGGTAAGTTTTTGCGGCTTTAAAAGTATGTAAAATTTAATTCATTTTATGTAGGATTTTTGCTTGTTAGTTAAATAAATGCAACTTTAACTGGGTTTTATACAGCTTTTCATTCTCTATCGGAATGTGTACCTGTATTGGGCGCATGCTGCAGTTTTCCAGTTAATGATAGAAAGTAATAAAGCTGGAGTGGATCGAAAAAGTGGTAACTTTTCTGCCCGCTACTGTATTCGGCACGCGGCGAATACCGAATATTCGGTTGTATTATCTGAAACGGTATATTTTGTTAGGTTAATAGCTTAAATATTAGAATTATAGCAATTTCTTTAATGGCTTGTTTTCTCTTTCATAATTTCACTCTTCTAATATCCAGAACAGCTTAAAATTTTTGGTCGCCTTATCAAAATTAACGAAGAAAAAAGAAAATTCTGTTTTTTGTATCGTATGGATAGCAGTTAGGGTTTGTCGGTTTTTATAAACCCGGGTTTAACAACTGTTTTTTTTTTTTACAAATTTGTCAAATTCGAAAACCGGTTTTTAAATTTAAAAAGAGTTCATATTTTCGGGAGAAAAATACTATATGAAATTAAGATTTATAAATTATCTTTTGTACGGATTTTAGTTATTTTAGTTTTTTTCATTTGGTTTTGAATGCAGTGTATTTTCTTGTGTTGTATTTTCGTGGATCCATAAGTATTAAATGAACTCAAAAATTGTACGAATTTTAGTTATTTTTTTTTTTATTTATTTGGTTTTGTATAGATAGATTATATTTTATTTTGTTATACGTTTGTAATTCAATAAATATTAAAAGAACTGAACATTTTTAAAATAAGTATAAATATTTATTTTCTATTTTAAATATATTTTTTGTGAAAATTCGAAAACTGGTTTAACCGGTTTTTTGGGAATAGTCGAATTCGAAAACCGGTTTTTTCAAATGTCGGTTTTTTTTATAAACCCTAATAGCAGTTCCAATTGTATGCTAAATTTTTTTTACGTATCATTTCACAAGGTTTACTCGTTATTTGAAGTAACGCAGCTTAGGGTGGCAGTAATTAGGTCCTTTGCCCTATGCGCTTATCCGGCAAATGACGAGCGTTTCGACTCGGGATCGGGAGCTGCGGACATTCGTACAGAAGCTCGCGCAAACATTTGATAATCGGCGACTAACGAACATTTGCCTACGTCGTTAGGTTCGTTATCCGCCGAATGTGGGGTTCCGCCTTTAAACAAAGACGTTTAAGGCGATTCGGGGGAGCATATTGCAAGATGGCAGAACGTGAAGCGAATACGCTAATAGGATTCTGAAGGCGGGTTTCGTGCGTTGAAGTCTCTTGCTGGGTACGATTTCTTGGAATTCAAAGTAGAAGGAAAATTGAAGTACGAAGGAATAGTGTCTGATCGAACAAAAACACTATTCTCCATTAGCATGATTTTTTTAAATGTTCGTTTGTATACACAAAATCTGTCGATGATATGTGGTGTTCAAAATATGAACGAACAAAAATATTGAAAAAATTGGATGTCAGGATTAGCTTTACGATTTTCGGTCCCTTTAAGGAAAATTGGAATTAAGATGGGATTCTCGTCTAACAGCCCCAAAAGTAAATGATATTTAAGATTTTTTTTTTAAAAAACTGTCGGTCATATTGGACTAAACTATTTTGGGATATAAAGAGGTATCTTTAAACTTGCAGAAAATATTTTTTTTATGTCGATCCTGCTTATTATTTATTAATTATTGTGGAATCTTGTCTGCTGGCGGGATGTGCGGCACCTATCACAGTCATCTGATTGCAAAAAAGATAGAAATTTCTTAAAGTCAGATAGTTTACTGGTCTACTTTAGTGTACTTTAAAGAAAAAAAATGAAATATTGAAAGAGTTATAGCGTTTGAAAGAAAAAGTAAGTTTTTTCTTTAGACAAATTTTTCATATTATTCTTTATATCGACGAAAAAAGGATAATAAATAAAAACTAAAATTAAAATTTTAGGTCCAGTCCCAACGTATTTTATTTAACTTTAAGAAAATTGTCTTCTTTTGGCAATCAGATCGGTCGAAGAGGTTAACACGATTCCACAATAATTAATAAACAATAAGAAGGGTCGACATAAAAAAGTCTACAAGTTTAAAGATGCCTCCTTATATCCCAAAAGAGTTTAATGCAATATTAACAATGGTTTTTAAAAAAAATTCATAAATTTCGGGGGCTGTTACACGAGAATACCCCCTTAAGCTGATGTGTTAAAATAGTTCACGTTTCGTTTAATATTGAATCGTAAAATCTAGAAGAAACACAGGACTCAGAAATATGAAAATATTTTTTTAAGGTGGAGAAATAAACATTCCTTGAATGGATATTATATGCCTTAACTTATGCTTTACATTGTCGCCGTAATTACGCCTCAAAATTGCATCAGAATTTTCATTTCAAGAATGTGCACATTAATATTTCCAATATTCACAATTCGAAAAATATAAATATTTAATTTAAATATCGCATATCTGCGATTCACTGCAACAATTCAATTTTCTTGAATCACTTATTAAAGAAGCGTTGAAACTGCATTTTCGTTAGTGATTTTTTAACAAATTTCGATAAAGTAAGATACAATATTGACCAGATCCTCCAATTAATTAAGTTATTTGGTGTGCTAGGGAGCCAAAACAATTGAGATACTAAAAGAGTGCACCTCATCCAGCATCAATGTGAAAAATAATTGAAAAGTGTGTACCTATGTAATGAATATTACAGAATTTAATAGAAAGTACCTAAATGCATATTATAACAATTCTAACGGTCTTCCATTAAAAATTAAAAATTCATGTGTTAAATAGACGAACTAAAGACAAATACTTAAAACGTCACACTTCGCCTTGATGGTCCCGTTGAACGCCATTGGCAGCTAAAAAGTGGACGGCATCGAGAAGCAGGATGCTCATTCCGAAGGATTCGAGTTCAACCAGACACTCGTCTGCGACTCATTCCCTCGTAAAATCCCAATTGTTCTGCATCGAGCCGAGGGCAGGCGGGGACGGTCGCAGCTCGATGACGCGTAAAAAGGTCCCTAACCGCTGGAACACGCCCTCCAGTTCGAGCTCGCCCTCGTAAGTTACCCGCTATCGCTGGCTGGCGATCCTAAAGTCGAAAGAACGAGTACGTGCCGCGCCAGCGCAACGCAAGGGCAAGAAGGTAAGGACGAGGGCGAAGCCTGACTCGCAGTGCCAAGTCCCCGGCTCCCGGTCGTCCCGTTCGAAATAATTGTGCGGATTAATTGTATTCCTATCGGGTTGGCCTTTCGTCGGCTCGAGCCTGGATCCATTAAGAAATGGGAGAAGTCCCGGGGTGCAACGATTATGACTACGGCCAAAGTGATGAGGAAGGAGCGAGAGGGTAGGCAGCGGCGACGCGGGCAACCGGAGGGAGAGAGGAGGAATAAGGAGCAGAAGCGGCAGGGCACACTGCCAGCCAACCAGCCATCCAGGAGACCCAATCTTTTTTAAACGCCCCGCTCATTCATCGCGGCCAGACAGTCTCACGATTATAAAGCGCAAATCCTTTCATTCCGCCGTTTCGTTCCGCCTCTGCTCTTATTTTTTTGCCACCAGCTTCCATCACTTCCTTTGGTCACCTTCCTCTTTCGCCTTCTATCCCGGCCTCTGTCCTCCCTCCGCGCCGATATTGTTCCCCGGTCGCGATGGCTGGGGCGGCTATTTTATTATCCAATTACTCTCATTTGCTTTGGCAAAAGGCACCGCCGCCCCGCCAAGAAGAGGGGCAGGCGGGCGGCCGGGCGCAAAACGTTAGCCACTTAATTAGTAGCCCGCCGACAGATTTTAGTACGACGTTGTCGGCCGGGACGCGGAAAGAGGAAGGACGAGACGAGGGAATCAAAAGACATGTACGGCGAAAGGGCTGAAGAAAATAATGGATTCAGTTCGGTGGCAACGATGCCTCGCCATGGGTGGAGTCAAGTGGTTTTCTGCTGTGGGGACCCTTGGAAACCTGCTTCGATGATGTGTCGCGTTATACGCCTTTTACGCCGTGCGTGGAGTTGTGGAAATTGATGGATGAAATTGGAGGATTCCAATTGGCGATTGGGAGTTCTAGTTTACTCTTTGCAAGAACGTGATCACTTGTGGCAGAGAGGACACCATCGTTTTCTAATACGCTTTGCAGGTACTGTTAGAGTGATAGGTGTGATTTGTTGCAGTTGCAATGATATCTAAGAAATGGACTGCTTCGAATCTTGCTGACAATGAGACATTTGTGCAGTTTTAAGGAATCCGAAGATGATAATCTGTCGGTGAATACATGATGGAGAAATTGTGTTGAACATGTGTGTACATCAGAATGGTATGTTAGGTATGAGTCATGTATTGTAATTGAAGTGTTTTATTCTACTCGTCTTTAAATGACAATTTATTTGCAAAATGATTAAGAAAATCCAGGGAAATCTGAAATACTATAAGATTGTTATTACGTTGAAGCAGCAGGGTACCGCCTGTTTTTTTTATCTTGTATGCAAATACAGTAGCAACAAATGATTGTTTTAAGTGTAATTGTTACTCCTCATTTATGTTTCAACTTTAGAAGAACTGGAAATGCCCGATATTTACACGTATTCATCATAATTTTCCCATCGCACGTCGACCATATGATTGTGACTTTCTAAGTTTTTTTTATATATGGAGGCATATTTTGCTACACTTTTTCGTTGCCTGCACCGTCTAAAACAGGGCTGTTACGAATATTCGAATATTCTAAGTATTAGAGAATTCGAAATTCAGATTTGAATAATTCGAATTTTCGAATACCAGAGAAATCGAATGTTCGAATACCAGAAGATTCGAATGTTCGAATACCGGAGAATTCGAATGTTCGAATACCAGAGAATTCAAACGTTCGAATACCGGAGAATTCAAATTTTCGAATACCGGAGAATTCAAATTTTCGAATACCGGAGAATTCGAATGTTCGAATACCAGAAAATTCGAATGCTCGAATACCGGAAAATTCGAACGTTCGAATACCAGAAAATTCGAACGTTCGAATACCAGAAAATTCGAATGTTCGAATACCAGAGAATTCGAATTTTCGAATATCAGAGAATTCGAATTTGGAATTCGAATCATTCGAAGAAATTATGTGGTTGATTATTGATCGCTGTTACTCATGCAGACCTTAATCAAAGAAACTTCACAACCTATTAACAGGGGAAGAGTGAAATGCATGTAATAATGAAAGGTGGATGGATTATTAAAGTAGTTGGTAAGTATGTGCATTAATTACGTATGCTGGTGTTGTCCACCGTTACTTCGGAGCTTATGAAACTCCCTCTCTTCTGGCTCCCGTTATCATATACACAAACGCCAGTTGATGCCACGTTATTGTCTGCATCCCACAGCACACAACGTCGTACAGAAAAAGACAGGGCTGGATGAAGGGGGCCACTTGTGGGCAGCACTAGTATATGGCCTAGCATAATTGCTAATAATCATGTTGAACTTCTATTTCTTGTCCTTCTCTACTCAGAATCAGGAACATGCACGATGTACTTGTAATGGAATGCACGCTTTAAATATGGCGAATGTACAGAATTGATGGAACAGTCGTGTTAACATTATTCATCACAGATAGTGAATTAATTTTAAAGCATGAAGAATATTACTGGCTAAATTAATAACACTGCAACTTTTTATGAATCTTAACAATTCGCATCACGTCCGTTTTCAGATATTCCAAATTCTAGGAAAAGTATACTCTTTATTATCATTTCTTCTTTATTCCGCAGTCTGCTAACAGTACCCAGCGATAATTAACATTAAGTTTTATTAAATTTTAGTCCCGGCTCGTGACAAGTACCATATACATTTCTGCTAAGCAGTGATGGCGTAATTTTTGGTATTAATCGATTATCCTACACGCAAAAATAAAAATCAAACTGGGCTTCAAAATTTCAACAGCACTCAAATTTGTACATTTCCTTCCTTCCCTTATGAAGTAGATATTTCAAGTGTACTTTTATGAAATAAGCCTCACAATGTGAACATCACAGAACTCGCCAGGCTTCGATGGAGCAAAGGACTACGCAGGAGTCGTGAAAATTTTTTCTGCCACGAAAAGCCAAAGGATGTGGCCCGTGCTCTGCTTTTCATTCTTCTCGCTCGTTCGAAACTTCTGCCTTCGGCCGAGGAGATACTCAGGGGAAAGGACGCTTTATGTATCATTAGAAATTCAGCGTATTTCGTCTACCCATTATTCATTGCGGTTAGCCTTCCTCTGTTCTTTTGTTCTGTATTTCCTGCACCAGAAGTCCACGGTGTACCAACCGTTTTTTTGCCCGCTCCCGAAGCCTCCTTAATGCGCACATATGTATACATACGACTGCTGGTCGCCAAGGGGCGTATCGTTTATCGAATCAAGCCCTTAAGTCCGCGACTTTTTCTCGCAACAACAAAAAAAAACCCCTCCGCTGGCGTCTGCTTCGCGGAACGATATGAAGTTCATCGGGAACGATTTTACGGCTGCCTTTGACGCGGCAGAAACGTTTCCAGGCACTGTGCATCCGAGCCAGTTACTCGTAATCAAGATCTCGCTGAAGGGGAACCAGAGAAATTGGTCATCCCTGTCCTTTATTAAAGAGAATAGAGAACGCGGCCGAATATTGAAACGCGCACACATGAAGGGGACGATAGCCTGGAATTTCAAACATTTCGCGACGCAGGTGTAGCCGAGAGGTGAATAACAATGACGTAACGTGTTGTCGATTATTATGAATTTCAAATGACTTTTATCGTAATTTATAATTTACCTTATTTTCATTTCCTTCGTTATCTGGGCTGATTGTATTGATACGTGTAGATGATTATATTGTTGGACATCTGGTCGGTGTATATTTTCACGAATGTTTATTTAAAACATTTACAAAGCACATTCAGGAAAAAAGGAGAGTTAGAATTTCAACAGACAAATACAACTAAATTGAACAAAACTAAATTACAAACACAAAATTTACTAAATTTGACCACCCACACTGAAGAATACCTCCATAATCTTAAGTATCAGCTAGAATTTAATTCATTTTCATTGCACCTTTAGTACTGTTCGCCTGCGGGCAATGAGTATTGACTACAGTTACATATAAGAGGGAAGTGTCACGTCCTGGGTGGAGGTTAGGACAATGACAAGGAGTTCTTGCCCCGCTGCCTCCAACGTACCGTCGCGCCCTAAGGCCGGCCGGATTACGCCGCAATGGAGTAAACTGTGCGGGGCGGGTGGATTGGCTTTAAAGGATCGAGGAAGAAAAGAAGAGGTGTGTTTCGTCTTGGGACTGTCAGCTAGACTCACATCGGTAGGGCTACAGCTGACGGCCCCTGCCCTAGACACACACAGGGACACAGAGGATATGATTTCGGAACTTGTATATATACGAATGGATTGGAGATTGAGAACTAGCGAGAAGATTAGACCTCTGGTGGCGCTCGCCGACACTAAGTCGCGATACCGTGGTGGGGCCGGGACGTCACAGAAGTAAAAATGGAAAAACATTAGGGCTTGAAATACGTATTGTGCAGTTGGTGCATTGCTGATTGTTGCACAATGATTTTTTGTGGAAGATTTTCCATAGAGTTCTTTTCTGTGATACGCTTTCATCACATTTGTTTCTAAATGTTGCATTGAAGGTGGAACATTGTGCACCACAAATTAGTAATTCTTACTTGTATATTTGTAGAACTTAATTTATTATACAGAGTGAGTAATTTAAATCGATCCCCTCGAATATCTTTGAAATTGTTGATCGTACTGGAAAATGTTTCAGATAAAAATTGTACGGTTTTGGGGGATAAATACTTTTGTGTAATAATAAAGTGTAATAGAAGACATGAAGGTCAAGTTTATTTTTTTAAATGGTATCGTATATTTTTTAATACACCAATCGATCCGACTCATCATTTCCTACAAAAAAGTATTAAAAAAATCATTCGTTTAGGAGATATTTGAATTTCAATATTGCGAAGTGCTACTCAGTTTCAGTAGCAAGTACGCCTGCTTGAATCTACCTTGTAAGGTAAACATTGTAATATTAAAGTCCGTTCAACAAGTTGAGTCACCAGCTATAAACAAATTATGCACGTGCTGAAGTACGCGGTGAAGGCAGCAGCCACAGCTATTGGCTGCCACAAGTTATCAAACGCCAGTAAATTAATTATTAATCACAGGGCCGTTGGAAATTGGATCAAATTATTCAAAGAATTGTTGAACCTTTAATTATAAATGTAATTAAGAGCGACAGTGATAGTAGTTTGGACTCGAGCGCAGAATAAAAAAATATTAATCGTTTAGAACTTGCTTTGTTTACGGCGTTATTCATTAGGTTGGTCCATTTTTTTCAAACTATAAAATGTAGGTTTTCCAGAAGGTTACTTTTGCTCCAAACATGCTAACTAACATCTGTGCAAATTTTGAGCCTAATTGGACAAAATTTGGAGGCCGCTGTGGTTAATCGCTTTTAGAGGCATGGGAAAGAGCGCCACCATGGCGGTGGGCGCGAGCACTACCGCTCAGAGTCACCGAATCACTGTCCGCGCCGCACGTTTTACCAAACTCTTTCGTTTCTGTATTGAAAACAAAAGGTGTTTTGCCACTTCTGTCGATGGATTCCGAAGGAAAAATGTCTGCTGCATCGCATGGAGGGGTCAGTATTTCTCCTAGACCCCTAGTTTTTGAAATATATAGATAGATATCTGCAAAAATTGGTGCATTTTGGGTGCCCTTTTTCCTGTGATCGTTGTTTAAACATATTTAAATGTTTATTATTCAATAGTAACTTATACCATCCGAATAACTATTACGCTTTGAACACAAAAGGAGTTCAAAGTTGAAAATTTGCATTTTTTTTTCAAACTCGAATTTCTCGAAAACTGAGGGCGATGACGATAAACAGTTTGCAGCTTCGTTTTCAGCGCACAAAAATCTATAAGAAGCGGCTATTGAATGTTACAGATCAAAATGGCTGTCGGACAGTGTTACCAACATTATTCCAAATATTCACTTCCTTTATATATTATTCCTTAATAGCGTAAAAAAAATGTTGTTTTTGTGTCAGATATAAAAATTTAAAAATGGCTTCCACTAGTATCCCCAAATCTACAAGGACGTCAGCTAGAGAGTAATTAATTGGAAAACAGGCAGAAACTCTTTCCCATGCCTCTAAATGCGATTAACCACAGCGACCTCCAAATATTGTCCAATCAGGCACAAATTTCGCACAGATGTTAGTTAACATGTTTGGAACAAAAGTAGCCTTGTGGAAAACCTACATTTTATAGTTTGAAAATGAATTCTATATGTAATTTCAGAGCACAAGGAGCCGATTGGTGCCGCACTCGTGAAGATCCGCCGAGTAACGCTAAACTTGACATTTTTCCCTTCTTAATGGCTTACTCTCTTCCCGGTGCCCTATTCTCGCCCACCAAATCGCATAAAATTCAGTGAGCCGCGAAACCGGAGGTGTGAAATTCGCCTACCGCCCCGAATAAAAGATAATCTCGGGAACCTGGGATTATCAACTTAGTCGAGCAGAACCATAATACGGAACAAACACATACATCAATGTCTTCAGAGAGGAATGCACGCTGAACAAAAAATCCTTCCGACAAAGAGGATTCTTTTCGTATGTGTCTTCACAATCTGTCTTCAAGTTTACATTTCCACAGCCGCATTGCAGGCTGCTCGGCATACCCGATGAATGTTAAGATATAAGTGAATCCTGCCAACCCCCGTTCCTCCAGCTGTAGATCGTATCGAAAGTTTAAAGTTGCTTATTCAGACGAGAATTCGGGGCATATTTTTCTCTACTATTGAAATCGACTTGAATCGGATTCGGCTCAAAACTTGCCGAAATACGTAGGCGGGCGCGCGTGTGCGCTCGTTCGCGTCTGCTAGGCCAACGGTGGGATGAAATGAGTTCCTAGCACGCGAAAAGGTTTTCCCCGGCACGATTGCTCCCTCCTCCACCCCGTAGATCACGTCGATCAAACTTTAACGAGGGCCCGCCGCCCTCTCTATAATATCCTGCCTCCTTTCTGACCGCGAATATTTTCTGGGATTCCTTTCACGCCGCCGAGAAATCGTGATTGATTTGCTGCTAGAAGTTGAAGAAATTCTGTACTATCTCGAGTTTAGTGAAATTGGTGTCTC
The DNA here is from genome assembly GCA_946251845.1 of Andrena fulva. NCBI lineage: Eukaryota > Metazoa > Arthropoda > Insecta > Hymenoptera > Andrenidae > Andrena > Andrena fulva. The sequence continues at coordinate 47,744,101 of OX276329.1, read as the reverse complement.
ATCCGTAAATCGTTTGTTTTGGGTTGCATTTATTCTTCAATTCCGTAATTGAATTTATATGAACCTTGGTTGCCTGTCGCTGTAACTGACTGATTGGGGTCAACAATTCTTTTTAGAGGTTACAAATTGGACGGATTGAAGAAGTGGATATTCTTTTGCATTTTTTAAGATTGTGAAGTCTCTGAAGGGAAGAAGCAGCTCTTGGCAGTAATGACTATGCTTCGCAATACTTCTGGACAAGCACTGGACTGGGTACGCTGAAACGTCAGTAGTCCTTGACGGACTTGAGCCTCCCACTGCGAGGATTTCATATTACACCCTGCTTTATCTCTGTTAAACTTATATTTAAACTACACTTTTTGTGCAGTAAATATGTTAATAATTTCCATCTTCATTGGCAACCGAGGGGGTGTCTTTAATATACGCCCTAGGTAGGTAGGCAATGAAGCAACCTAACTCTATAGGCCCAGCTAGAACTCCAGATAATTTCTATGTCTTCCAAGCTATGTAAGGAATTTTCGATTTCAATTTCGGCCCCAAAACATTACATTTTTCTTAAGTTTCGCTCGATTCCGCCTAAACTATTGGTCCGATTGGAAAATAATGTAGGGATTAACTGTATGCAATTTAATTACCTTTAATTTAAGACTAGTCGCGATCAAATCGGTCAACTCTAACGCGAGATATATCCAAAAACGTCGGGTCATCTTTTTAAAAAATTACCAAAATATTCATCGGGCGATATCTCAAAAACGTATCCTCAGAATTTCGTCTCATGTCGATTTTTGAGTTCAGAGGGCCACCTTACGTAAGAATTTCATAGCGGAGTCTCGATCGCAAACAATTTTTTGTATTTTGTAAACTAGTGTATTTATACAATGTAAGAGTTGTTACTTTTTGCAAAATAAATATCACAAAATTATGGGATCTACTTTTTCGTCGTTTTGAGGGTTGGTAGGTTTCCGCGTAACATTGCCCAATTAATATTCTGAGTGGTACAACGTTTCGAAATTCGTTTCTACCAGAATAGTTTCATCCAGCACGCCCCGCGCTCTGAACACACGCTGTTCAGAATTTAAACTTTTATCTCGTCCCTTGAATTTTCATGACAGCGCTACTAATAGATAGGTGACGGTTTCCCGATGAAAATGACTCCAAGCACGCCCTTACTGCAGCTACTTTTAATTATAAGAGGCTGAGTCGATTGAAAGCCTTGCCTAAGGGGCAAGTAACTACAAGTGCCAGGGCGTGAGAATGTGCCAACGCCGCGCGGAGCGTCAAATCTGCCCGGTGCCTGAGAATGAAACGCGACTCTATCGCGCACACGTGTTCTTCCGCCGCGTTCCGAATGCCGCTGCATCGATACGCTTTGCACGTGGCATTATCGTGCTCCCTTTCGGCCTGGCTACTTCCATGGATCATGGTTACATGGTAGACGTGGCCCATTTGTTATTTACCGCGAGCGTGGATTCGCACGATACGCAACGCTACGCCAGCCCCTCCTCGCCCCCACAAACAATGGAAATTGCCAGGGAACGAGGGAAACAATCGTGGATATGCACGTACACGGGCGCGAGCGCGATCGTGTGTTGCAGCCAGCCACGCAGTTAAGACCAATAAATCATTTTTGCATCCGCATTCGATTCTTACAACCGGTGTATTGGCGTAATTATGCCATGGCGCGGTGGTGACTCTGTTTCTTTTTTCGTCGGAGCTTGCTGCGCGCGTTTCACAGCGGACGAATGGGTAGTGCGCGACGAACAAAGCAGTGGAGTCGTTTTCATGGATATTTAAACACAACCGGGCGCCGGTTGCCAGTAAATAAGTGCACGAGATATTTCGACCGCGCTTGATTTACGCGTTATCCTTTTTCTTTTCAGAGGAACGATCTTCTGTAGCAGGAATAGGGGTGCTTTAGTTACTTCTGTTTAGTGTGTGTTGCCCGGAAGGTATTCGGGGTGTAGTCTTTTTGAGAGGAATGGAAATGTGTTTATTGGGAAAGGTTTTTTTATTGAAAGGGAAATTGGAGATGAAACTGTTAAACGAAAGTTAGATATTTAGGGTGTTTGAGTTATTGGTGGAGTTACCAGGCCCGACTCGCCCCTACAGGCCAGGGGAGGCGAACCTTTTTCGTAAAATCTTTTATTAGAGTATTTAAAGTGTTGCAAATGTTGTCCGTTTCCTTCCAAACACTTGTCAATTTTGTCCACAATTATTGTTTTGATGAAACGCAAACATTCAAGTGTCATAAATAACCCTGCACCCTTCGAAACTGACTTATTGTTGGATAACATTTTGAACTGTTGTTTTTTTGGAAATGCAATGACCAAGCAAATGTGCAATTAATTAATTCGTAACTATTTAGCAGTAAAGAAGCACTTCCATGGCATGGTAGTATAATATAAATTCCGTTGAACAAAGTTTTCGTTTTGATACTTTTGCGTTTGAGTGTGTCCGTGCAAAAATGTTTGGTAGTACATTCGGATAAAACTGCAGTATTCCATTACTGAAAATGAAAATCTACACAGAAGGTATCATTGAATCTGTGCCGTGGAAAAGTATTATCTTTAATAATTCGTGGTCAACTTTTAACGCTTCATGCAGGCTACCCCATATAATATGAAATTCAAGCTCGACGAGGGAATACACTCCAAGTTCTGAAATAATTAAAATAAGCGTTAATGCGCGACAATGCCCGTAACATTTTTCCAATGCGTTTTGCGATATTATTTCGTGCTCTATGCACGCTGGTACTTGATAATGCCTCGTGCAATTCGTTCTCTCTGCAGTAAAATTATTTCATAAAATGGACCCATCTTCCTCAATGATGGAATTTTAAATTTCACGTATACTGTAGTAATGAACATGGAGCGTGGTGAATTGTAAAAGTTAGACAGTAGAAAAAAACAATGGCAAGGCAGTCCTCAGTGTCGACAGATTTGGGTGTTTTGAAATTAATGAGGAGTGAACAGAGATAGTTTTTTTAGCAAAAATCTTCAGAAACTTAATTGTTGAAGGTGATTCCTAAAAAGTATTCAAGGTAGTAGCTTAACTAATTTAATAACAACGCAATATTTTTTGCTAAATTTTGTCTTTTCTACGCGCATATTTACTTACATTTAATTTCCTTCGGAATAAATTGTTTTTTATTTTTGTGAATCCCTCTTATTGCTTAGTCACAATTACCAATAATTTTTATTCATTGTCTTTGATTCTGTTACTCATGTATGATATATGTATGTGTCTGTAATAAAGGCATATTATTTTTTTTAAGCATTTCAAGCCTTAGACTTACATCTGCTTTAAATTAGGAGTAGCTATATTACATCGATGGTTTCTTAAATTATTTAAGTACATTAAAACAAATAGAATTTAACGAACAAATGTCATTTCTTCGAGGGGCGGGGTTTTTTTTCAAATTCGTAAATTTTTTATTTTTTATTATGTACGCGTTCGTTAATATGAAGAAGTCGACACCAGATTTTCAGAAACTCGTTAAAATGTCTGATTCAGCGTGCCCCTAACTAATGATGCCCCAATTTCTACTAAAAATCCAACAGAACTCTGAAAGCAAAGAAGAAAATTCTGAAAGTTAAGTCAGGCGGTATACACTAATAAATGCATCTTCCATAACTTTTGCGTGGCTTGAGTTATATTCTTTAGAACTGAATTCTAATAATTTAAATAATATTATATAGTATATTCGCGTCGCTAGTCACGAATACATTAAAGATCCCAAGGCTGGGTTCAGTTCCACAATTATTTAATATTTTTCCTTTTTTTCGGTTTTATAATACAGCGATATGACGCTTGAAGCTGAGGAAGGTTAGAAGGAGGTGTGAATTTTGGCGGCTATGTAGTTATGGCATTAATGACCGTCTAGTTCAAAGGGAATTCGGAAGTAAATTCGGGGAGCCGTGTAACGAGAACGCCAGGAACCTGGCGAAAGCTGTGCTATATACGCTAAAAGATCCTCCTGAACAATCTATCATTAATTTTCGGATACTGAACTCGGTTTTTTCTCTAATTTCTCCCATTCTCTCTTCTCAGTTACTCATTTTAAATTCTCCATTTCGTCTTCTATCGAAGTGCCGAACGTCAATTTTGATGCGACTTTGGTAGAAAGTAATTCTTGCAAAAATATTTGACACGTACTTTTTTTATCGGCTGACATTCGTGTAGAGGGGGTGAAAACAGCCCTCATGTTGAGGGTGAGAAATATTTTGGAAAATACTATAGCTAGGAGAATGATGTAAATAGCGAAATGGTGTATTTTCTATTAAGGAATGCATGTGTGAAAAATGGATTCCAAAAAATTCCGTTTGTTTAAATGACACATTGGTAAAAATAGCATTTTCCAAGATATTCGACCAAATATGTTTCTCACCCTCAACTTCGAGTGCTGTTTTCATCCCTTCAACATGGATCTCAACCGACATAAAAAAATACATGTCAAATAAAATTCATCAGTATTCGAATACTTAAATATTCGAATAGTATTTATACTATATATAGGTATATAGGTACATATTCAAATAATATTCCCTAAATAATTGAGCAACCGAAGTATTCGAAAATTCGAATACCGAAAAATTCGACAAATAGTCCCAGCCCTAGTGCCAATAATTAATTATTATTTTGCATTTCGGTGAACGAACCTATGAGTGAATATACGGATAATGTGGATAAATCTACGTTTTACACGTGAACGTAGGAGGGTGGACGTTGTAATACTGTTTGTTATCGCTGATTGTACTTGTACTAATGAGTTGATTCTGCTGCTAATTATCAGATTGATTCTGCCCTTTTTGGCTCGACTGCACTGGGTCTGTAAGGGAATTTCACAACATGTAAATGAACACTGTGTGTTTGTTATTGATAAAATTTTTGACGAGAGTAAAGGGAAATTGTTAATCACTGTTTAGCCGAACAATTATTCTGGACGAGTTATTCAATTAATGTCCCAATGTAGCATTTTTAAAGGCTTCAAATTTTTTCTGTGTTTACCATTTCATTGCAGGTGCACAAATAATAGTAAACAAAAAATAATTTCTGGGATTGAATATAGCAAGAGGTGCCAAGGCTTGCATTAATTCGATAATCTAGATGAAGACTGTAATTACTGTATATCAATATTCGTAGGACTAATTTCCCTACTATTTTCTTCATATTCCAGTTACTTTCAGTCAGTCCTGTATAAACTTTCGAAACTACTTGGTATTAGACGTCCATCTGTTTTACTATAATGTGTATTAAATCCATACTCTACAATAAAATCTCAGTACATTTCTGTAATTTACTTGTTACAATTTCTGGGTGTGAAAATTGAAGAGAATCCACTGAAATGATTAGAAAAAACTATTTCTAGTATTTTCCCTTTTTTAAACACGCTCATTAATTTTATTATTATGTTTATAAATTAATTTTAGTATTATTATTATTATTAAAGCTTATATTAGCTTTACTTCACACTTGAATATTCTGGGGCACATTTCACAAGAGAAACGATTCTAAAGAAACTTATATGGATTCCAGAAAAGTGGGGAAAGCAATGAACCTCCTCGATTATCCTAACAATGAAAATCCCTTTGCATACATAAAAAGCGTGCAAGCCACCCGCGTCGCGCACTCGTCACTGTAAAACAGCGTAAAACTCACCGCGTGGCGATGAAAAGATCGTTAACACATAGTCGAACATTTTATTAGCACTTCGCTCCGGATCAAAGCCATTAATGGACGTCCATCGTTCCCATGGTCCCTGGCGTCGATCGGCTGGAACCGACCGTTGTCGAAAAACGCGTTAAACTGCGACCAATAGAGCGGGCACGAAATAATTACTTCTCGTTACACGAATTTCCGCTGCGACGCCAGCATTCAAATACCTACCACCTATCTATCTTTTTTATATCCCAGGTAGATATACGGAATTAGGTATATGAATTTTCGTTAAACGAACATTAACGCGTATTATTCGTTATTGCAGGATTTATGGTGAAAATTATTTATTGATTGCGTTATAGATTATTTGAAGTTATACGAAACGTACATAAATGTCAGAGTATAATTCTCCGATAATATCCAGAGTGTTTCTGAGGCACAGGTAGACACTTAATTGGTTATTAAAATTCAGTAAAAAAATTGAAAAGTTTTAATAAACAAAGGTAAGCTAAACCTTGTCGAGACATTCAATTTTTATTAAATAATTTCCAAATTGATGTATGCTCCGAAAGGTACATATAGAAACTTGTATCATAGTTGAGCGCGTGAGGATCATTTTGTGTCTATATTGCGTCTGACCATACGTATTCCTTTATCACTTACGCTCTATATATTTATTCGTTTTTAAACGACTTCCTCCTCAGAGATTAATTTTATAGGTGACTACATATCACTTCTAACGTGGACACGATTCTACAAATTATTTCGAATGAAAATTGTAGGTTGACATTTTGAATGATTTTGGAAAAGGAACTTTTAGTGAAGTTATCAGAAAGCCTTAAATCTACTTGCTAACAATAATGGAACTTTAAATAGTTCTAGTGAATTATAATGCATCTCTTAAATTGGATAGGTGTACAAGTTGAAGAAATTACTTTTTTTAGTACACTTGTACTTTTTCTAGAAAAGTGGCAAAAGGTAAAAAATAGTCAAGGAAAATACTTTGGTTAAAATATATTGTAATATATTTCTACTTTCAATAATGATTTTGGTTCAATAAAATGAACGAACTTTTGCACAGACTTAATAGTGTACACAGCTTTTCATGGATATCTTTTGTCCAAATATTTCAATTGCATTTTGGAAAATTGTGTGTACTAAATTACTCTTTTCCTGTTACAGGTAAGTTGCAGCATTCCATGTTTCGCGGGATGGGTTTAACAGTGAGTAGACGCTGCTGAAGTATTTAATATCAAAATAATAGTGTTATTCAACAAAGAACAATTTATTAATATGTGTACTAAAGGTGTATATAGGATGTCACACGACAAGTGGCAATTTACATCAATAATAGAAACGTATCAGAAGGGGATGAATTACTACTTTGACTGCCACACGTTTTCGAATAACTTCGAAACTCTTCCTTGATTTCAAATTTTTAAATTTAATATTTGATGAATATTGAAATACATATCACTTACTTTTATCACTAATCTTTGTTTAATTTCATTTCTTGAAGGAAGCGAACCAATTTTTACAAATACTTTCGGATTATAGAGTTGTGCAAATTGGAAATTATATTAAAGTTGTACGAAATTGTTTGAATACATTGGAAATTGTTTTTAAAAGTCTAGCACCGAGTGAATGAAAACACTTTTCTAAGCTGATTAATACTTTCGGACTGAAATAAGACATGCGGAGGCGCTGGAAATGCTATTGTAAAGTAAAATATAAACATTTGATAATAACATTTAAATCTAAAAAAAGATTAGGTAATTTGAGTGAATGATGGCGGACCAAAGACTAAAATCACGTATACGTGACAGCAGCGAGCAGAGTGCTAAATTCGCTTCTCGTAGCTGTGCAAAGGAAAGATGGGTAGAAGTCAAACTGGGAAAGTAGAAACAGCTGTTCTGGTCAGACATCGCGTAAACTGACAGTTATCACCAGAATTTGACATACAATTCCTCAGTCCGTTCTAATATTCTAATTCCCGCGTGCCGTGCTCGGCACTAAGATCATCGGAACTTTTCTATTTGCCATCCCATAGTACCACGTTTGGGATGCACAGCCCCATAAGCAGAATGTGTAGGCTAGCAAATACATATAACAATGTGATTGATTTTTTCTGCGGCACACCAGGAACTTTCAAGATTCACCTGCGCGGTCTGATGCGAGAAAATCCTTTGCTTTATGGCCTCTAAGCGTCGTTCTCATCCCCTTTTTCCTTCTTTCTTTGTGTTAGTTTTAAGTTTCAGTTAAATTTAAAGTTTAAGCTTTTAGTTTTAAGTTTTAGTCTATAAGTAATCCATTTTTCTTCTGTTTATGCTCCTTTTCTGTAAACTAAAGGGCGAGATGCCCGTTAATAATAATAATAATAATAATAATAATAATAATAATAATAATAATAATAATAATAATAATAATAATAATAATAATAATATTGTACGTTTGTTTTATATTTACCAAAATATTGCCATTAAAATAGAGTATTCAATGAAAAAAATTATATCCACCTTAAAATAATATTGAAAATAATAAAATACAAATATTACTCTCAGCCCATCAGATTCTATATTTCCAAGAGTTTGAAACATCAGTAATTCACGCGCTATTTTAATTGAACACCTATATTTATATTACTCTAATACAGATATCTATTAAATGTACCTTTTATCATACTTTTGGAGATTTATGATCATTATATTATGGATTATCGAGATCTTGTAATTTCAAGTTTTTACATTCTTGATGTATATATAATGAGAATCTCAAATGGGTTAGTTATTTGTTCAAAAGAGTCAGATTTTCAGCTAGAGTGAAATCAAGCAATTTAATGAACACTCCAATTCAACCTAGAAGCTTGTTTAAATTACGTATAATTATCATTTGATATTTCATGCTTTTCAAGTGGATCGTGTTGGAAAAAACTGAAATAGATATATATATATATATATATATATATATATATATATATATATATATATTCTAAGTTCGTTACAAAAGGGGTGTACATATAATGTGTCTCGCTACTCGGCTCGACGCAGACTGCCTCGGCCGCGCGGTTCTCCCGGCTAACCGCCTAGCAACACTTCTCTGGCAACCCTGTGCCTTGCAGCGCTTTCCTGGCAACGCCGTGTCCGCCGCGACGCGCGCCTACTACAGTCGTGAGATTCCTATGTTATTTTCGGTCCGTCTCATCTGAAAATAAAGTAGCACGCGTTATTTACGAGCGAATATAAACACAACACTGACTGTCTTATGATTTCTGACACTAAATCAGCATGCAACACTCCACCAACCTAAATTTGTTAGTAACTACTGCATAGCTGCGGTTGCTATATACGAACTCGTTCTTTCGTGGCACGGTGTCGCCCTAAAAGTGATTTACTATCGTTTGGAGTAACATATACGACGAGTCCAAAGATGAGTTTCACTGGTTCCTCTTATTCCTCTGTTGCTACGAAACCTTCCCCGTCTTTAGCGGTTCTGTTCCCTCCGATTTCTGTTTGGTTCATTTAAAATGCACAATCATAATCAGAAGTATTAATCACACATAAAATATTTATTTACCCAAAAGCTCCGAACTCTCTTGAAACTATGAAACTTTGTTATTTTGTTATTGTAATGTAGGCGTGAGGGACAACTTTCTGTTTCAAATTCTGAATAATTAATTACTGCCCGGGCATAACAGTGCTTTGTAGGATAAGAACAATAGTAATAATAACGTTTTTCATGTAAATTATGAGTAAAGTATGAAGACATTTTTTAGAAGACAGAATTTAGAAAAATGTTTGGATGAAAAATGTAGCTACTACTTTAAATAATATCCGTTGCCTAAAGTAATATTTTCTTATTTCTCAGTGTAAAAATGAAGTTTTATTATCACGTTAATTTACAAAGATAAGGTTTTCATAAATTTGTAATGTTTAATCTGTTGAGATTTTTAATGGTGAATGAAGAGTTTTCGTTTAAAAGAAAATTCATGGAGAATAATGGAAAAAGCGAAACAGAGCAACAAACAAATGGGCGAATGCGAAAGGGAGTGGCAGATGAACCGCGAGGACTAGCACGACATCACGCGAATAAAGATAACGTAGGGGTTAAGTCCACAGGGTGCTCCACGTGTCAAGACCATAACTCTATATTAAGATAATTAAATGAATTAGGAGGAGTAACTTGCGACCTCGAATCTCTCAGCCACCCTATGCATGGCCATTTTGTATCCCCCGTATTAACATTTCAGCTTCCGTCTGAAAATGCGTTGCATTTTCCACCGGGTTCTATGTACGTGGGTAATGTGTTCATAATTTTATGGGGACATTTGCATTTTGAAAGGGACATACAGTGTTCTCTAAATTTTTCTAAAGTTCTATCGTATCTTCATTCGAAAAACTGTATGGATTTAATTTGATGTAGGTACATCGTGTTGGAATAACTCCTGAAATTCTTACAATTTATTTATAATTCTACCCTTTAACCCTTCGTAGCCACACGGGGTGTGTCGCACCCCAAGGCAATTATTTTTCCTTTGACAATATTCCTTTGAAAAAACTCGCTATTTTCTTTTTTTCTTTAAATTACCTATTTTTCAATTATAACTCAAAAGTTAAAAGATTCAAAACTACGAAAATTTTAACTCAAAATTGACGTTAGATTGCAGTGAACCCCATGTGACAAATTTGAGATTGTAAGAAGTTGTGGCCACGAAGGGTTAATGGATTGAAATTACTTTAATTAAAAGAAAAATTAAAAGACACTTATAGGTACATTATACATTAATTGGAAATTACGTAGAATGTTCCTAAATAAATAAAGTTCCTACAGAGCAATCGGTAAACATCAATAGTAAAATGTGTTTATTAAGTGAGAAATATTATAAGCATTATAATATATTTGTAAAGCATCACAATAATATATATTATAAAGCTCCTTCGTATTTTCCACCCCCCATTTTTTTATCTTAGATTAATGTGTGGGGTGAACCTTGAAGGAGGGGGATGGGAGTCGAGTGTCTTATTAAAATTATAAAAAAATAATAATAATACAAATAAATAGAAATAATAATTTACTGCTCGATCGAACTCACCCAAGCTCAACCACCAACTGGCAGGCAACTGCAAAAGTGATTCATGCGAATTTTTTTCAATACAGGCGTTCAGAGGGGGATGCAAAGGGGATATTGAGTTATGAGACAGAATTTGGGATCCACGATAGTTGGTCAAACTGATTCAGATTCTATACGATTTAAATTCGGCGTGGTGGCCGTTACGGGCATCGGTTCAGCCCAAAGGCAACTAAACCCCGTTTACGATAAAACAGGCAGGCCGAAAAGTTCGCGTTACGCCCGTGCATCCGATGCGAAACGATGTTTCGAGAGGAAACGAACGATTCCACATGGACTTCTACACCGATGCGCGGTCAAAGTTGATTGCGAATCGAACGATAAAATCCGCAGTTAAAGCGGAACATTGTAATCCGTGACGATCTCGCTTTTTACGGGCTTCCTACGCTGTACATGAATAATGGAATGTAACGGCGTGAAAATTTGCGGAAATAATTAAAAGCGAGGGGGCCGAATTTTTTTAACCACCTACTTTCGCACGGGGCCACAATTATGCCATAGAACAGCTGCTTTTTGTCCTATATTCTCTGGGACTCCACCTTTTTTGGGGGTTCCTTTTTTTGCTGTTACGTTGCTACGCTTACTGTTAGTAAGTAGAAGCAGGTATCTAATTTTTTATCCACTTGCTATAAGGTTTTTAATTTACTCAATAATGATCAGAAAAATGTTGAATTCCAAAAGTTTCAGCATATTTTTTAAGAAATCTCCTTGGCTGCTTTGGGTCGGAGGAAACATTGTCCCTTTTATAATCAGAGGAAAAATTCTACTAGTGTTCCATTTAAAAAGAATTTGCTACTGAATTTGTGACACAAACTGGAGGAATAATTAAAACCAGTCCCCTTTTCGCCAGGGGAAATTTTTTACATGACTCCAAATGTTCGCAACATTTCAACTCACTGTTACAATTTTGAAAATGTGCTTTGGATAGAGGGTGGAATGCTAAGAGTATTTTTATTTTGCCATGAAAGAGATCATTTTGGTTCTCTCTTTATTATTTTTTAAGAAAGTGACATTTTGGAAATTCTGTATTTTTAAGATTGAAAATTTAATGAAAGTAAAACTTGTACAATTTACAAATATAGAACCATAGGAAATATTTTCATTGATAAAATTGAGCGGAACACCCTCCGTTGTCTAATTTAAAGAAACGAAACAGAAATGGCACTAAAATGCCCACAAACAATGCTCAGAAAAGACCTTGAACCTACGCAAAATATGTACCTACTATTTACACACAGGTGAATGCTGGAATGAAAGGTGTCCGATAGCTTTTATTTCGCGGGCGTGAAGCAGCGTCAAAGGTGGAGGCCCAAAATTTAATGCTACCCTCAGTGAAATAGAACGTGAAACCGTTAACCCAGATTCTTTGAAGCCGGGCTTCGACGTGTACCTCGTGCTTTCGTTAACACAGTCGCGCCACGAGGAATTGTAGCGAAACCCTGATTCCCAGCATGCCTCCTAGTCAGAACTTGTTTTTCAGAATGTGTTCATTACAATTCACCGGTCCATCCGCGTGTGCCATTTTACCGCGAAACTAGCACGCTTCGAATTTCTTTCGAATCAAAGTTATGTATTAGGAATGGAGTTTGTAAAAACTCTTGGATTTAAGTTTCGGGGTACTTTTTTTTTTTTAATTATTTAATGACGCATCCCCCGTTAGGGTATTAGTGACCACGATTTAGCAAATGCTCTTTGTACAATATTTCTGTATTATTTCTTTTGAGAAACATAAGGCATTTTTGCATTGATTTTTATTGCTTAGGTTTAGAGTTACTGATTAGGAGAAATGTCAGTTTATCAGTGTGATTGAAATATTCTCTGAGAGCTTCCAACGGAAGTTATTCTGTCTGCTGAGAACTATAGAAACGTGTACAACTACAACTATATCTCTTTGCAATATTTCTAATCACTTTTACCTGAATTTTAATCAGTAGAGTTTGCAAAACAGTGCATTTCTTCGGCGAGATTAAATAACTGTTTAGAACAGAATGTCAAATTTAAGGAGCGATATCAGCCTGTAAAAATATAAAGTGAATTATTCTTCCAATTCTTTACTAATTTATTGGCTAATTCGCGGAGGGAAGTTTGAATGAAAATATGTTTTGTTTGTTAAGTATTCTATTTATTATATTTTCTTGAGTTCTTGTGACATTTCTCGAGTCGTAAGCCAGCCTTAGAAATTGTCGTTCCATCCCCGCCGTAAACAAAGGAACATTTACCAACTCAATATTTGGCAGAATGAGTGAGGGGTTGTATTCGATTCTCTCCAATTTAGAGGAAAATAATCATTCATATTCTCCGTTAGGAATACGTTTCAAATACTTCGTGCTGATGACAGCTGCAAAATGTTAATATTAAAAGGCTGAGCAAAAGGAAAAATGAAAGCAAGCGTTCCTCTATTTGCGTCAAGTTCTCGTCGTCCGACATCCCCTGTGATATTCCACTAGATGGGAGGAAATGGCACGGTACCGTTGAAATTGTTCAGCACCGAGTATTAAATTATTATGCTACTTTAGACAACAAATAAATTAATATTTCAAACGAAAGTACATGGTAAATTTGCGCAGTTTTTAAAATTGCGCCAGTTAATAAGTCTTCAAAAAGTGCACCAATTTCAAATTAGAGCGCCACCAAAATATTCCTAGATTTCACATGAAATTATTACTCATTCGTTAAATTATATTATATTTAACCCTCGGTTGATACACTTCTCTTTTCGAACGTAGTTGTCACACTTGTCAAGCCAATTTTCAATCAGCTGCTGTTTAAAAACTCTCCGTTAGATTAAGTCGCAAAAATTCTCAAATAAAGTTCGAACATTGTAGAATATATATTGATCGTTAATAATTAACATTTACAGTGCCATAACCTTTAAAATAAATTTTGAAAGAAAAAGAGTTGTAGCAAAAGTTTTTTTGCTTAAAAAATTCACAACTTTTTAATTTTTTAATATTTTGAGTTAAAAATTTGTAGTTATACTCTTGAGGTATGCTACTTTAATGGAAAAAAAATAAAAATTTAATAAATAAAATTCCCCTCGCTTGGAAAGCGTCTCTATTTCTAAGAGGATTCATGAAACTCCAATCATGCATTTTCTATGATCCTCAAAGATATTTTATCTCAAAGTCCAATTTTGATTCTTTTTGACCCAGTGTCAAAAATTACTGAACTTGAAGAAATTGAATATAGATTATTTCTTTGAAAGGACTGTTACTGAAGAATTTATTAATTTACAACGTGGTTCTGTAAATATGTTTAAAAAGACTTTCGTTGGTGATGCTTTGGTCTCCTCGCTGGTAGCCCGAGAATGCTCTTGCACCCTATTAGTAAGGATAGATGTCTCCCATATCGATCCCCATTCTTCCAAGATAACTCTGCTTCCCGCCGAAATGCCAGGAGAGAGTTCCTCTCTTCCCGCGCGTTTCTCAAATGTCCACATCTGCGTGCCACTTGCAGAGGATACGACGCCGCTGAAGGGCGTCTATCGTCCCGGTAGCTGTAGTTTAACAGCCACCCTTGTGTCGGTGATCCTGGAATACAGGACATTCTTCCGATGGCGGGTATTCTGCCTTTTGTCCTTTCGGATATTTCTCGCAGAACGAAAATGTCTTATCATCATTACTGCATTTACATTCCCACGTTTTAGTCCAAATTTTTAAGTGTTTGATCCTGCTATTTGCAACGTCGCACATGTGGCTTTAGTCCTTACTCGCGATTACGTTATTTGGGTATCTATAGTCGCATCGGAATGTAAGTTGACACTCTTAAAAGTTTAAAATCGCATAACTTTTTTAAAATTGTTCCAAACAATTTGAGGTTCTTTTTAGAAGCTAGGGGAATTAGTTTTCTATGTGACGTGTTTCGTCGTTTTGAAAAAAAATGCAGCTGGTCGGAATAGCAAAAAAAAAATAGTAAAGGCCGGTTTTTAAACTTTTTTTTGTGAGCCTGTAATGAAAATTCGAAAAACCCGTTTGTAGATTGAAGTATGTTGTGTACATGCCTAAAATTTCATCAAAATCGGTTAACGTTGCTCTGAGCTACACACGTTTAAAGATCGCAGAATAAGGGCGAAAATCGCTGATTTCGGGAATTTCGCGATTTTAGAACTTTACTATTTTTTTTGCTATTCCGACCAATTGCAATTTTTTACCAAACGACGAAACACGTCACATAGAAAACTAATTCCGCTAGCTTCTAAAAAAAAACTCTAGTCGTTTGGACCGATTTTAAAAAAGTTATGCGATTTTAAAGAGTGTCAACTTACTTTCCGATGCGACTGTACATCTATTTTTAACCGACTTCAAAAAGAGAGAGTAACTACTGGACCCATTTTCATGAAACTTATTGCATTTAGTTTTCCTTCAATTAACTTACGTCATGCAGAAAGAATTATCAAGATCGGTTAAGTAGTTTTGAAGTTACACCAAAAATAAGAAATCTGTTTCATTAACCGGCTTCATTATTTAAATAAATGTAGTTATACAACTTAAATAAATAAATGTAGTTATATAACTTAAATAACTAAAAAGACAAACAGAAAATAAGAAAATTGAAACCGTCTTAAAAAAAATAAAAATGTGTTAAAAAGCAAAAAATAATCTTGTTCCTTATTTAATATACGACTCTCGATTTTTTTTTGTCGACGCCTCATCATTTGTGCTGTGTAAATTTGGCGCCGACTTAACAAAAAATGAGAGTCATAGATTAAATAAGGAACAAAATTATTTTTTACTTTTTAGCGCATTTTTATTTTTTGTTCCATATATACTGCCAGTTTTAAGTGATTAGGTTAACACCAGCTGACAACTGGACCTCTACTTCAACTTTTACATACCTATACTACATAGGGTAACTGTACTCGTAGTTGACAGTGTACCAATAGTTGACACTTTTATTTTCAGTCACGAATAATAAGTAATTGTACTCAATTTTACAATTCCTCATTTCTAGCTTTCAATATCTACTTGTACTTCCATAGTAGATATCTTATAAATACAAAAGTTGGAGAGTTTTGTGCGGGCATACCTAGTAATAATAGTTTTATTCTGTTGGGAGGGGTTAATGAGATAAATCTTTGGTTTTTCAAAGTTTATAGAATGAACCTTATTTATTTATTTATTTATTTATTTATTTATAAACGGACCGAAGCCCTCTTTACATAAATATTTAGACGAAAAGAAAAAGAACTTAACCTAATATTACAAAAGATAGACATGCCCAAAAAAGAATAAAACTCATGGTACATAAGATATGACATTATCCGATAATGATACGTAACTGTCTTTTAAAAGTGTGCACAGACCCATTGAAGAAATCAATACTGTTATACAGAGTACTAGAGTCAGCAATAATTCGATTTATTGGATTAATTAATCCATATGTAGATCTGGATTTAAGTGGTTGAAATCCTGCTCTAGATCTCAATACGCGTTCAGGTGCATAGAAATTGATTTGCATAAGAAGAGAGGGACAATCAATATGGTTATTGATTAAATTAAAAATAAATAAATGGTCAGATATTTTTCTACGTGCAGCTAATGTTTCGAGGTTGACTGTGTTTAATATTGTAGAGTAATCGTGATCGAATATTGACATTGGCCTCTTAAGCTTATATGAACAAAATCTGAGAAATTTATGTTGCACTCTCTCAAGCATGATTTCGTGATTAAAGCGTTTCGGAGACCATATAATTCGAATAATTCGATTAATTTCGAATACGAATAATTCGAATAATTTCGAATACGAATAATTACTTCGATTATTCGAATAAGTAGGAGTATTCGGTTATGCGAATAACTAGGAATATTCGATTATTCGAATAATTCGGAGTATTCGATTATTCGAATAATTCGGAGTATTCGATTTCGCCTTTTCGCGCGAGGTTATTTAGTCAATTAGCAAATTCATGTATGGTTAATTAATATTCACTTATGTTTTAGACGGTATAGGCTCTATATCTTGTATATCAAGGGATTTCCCGTTAATTATAATAATAATAATAATAATAATAATAATAATAATAATAATAATAATAATAATTCGAATAATTTAGAATAGGAATAATTCGATTAATTTCGAATACGAATAATTCGAATAATTTCGAATACGAATAATTACTTCGATTATTCGAATAAGTAGGAGTATTCGGTTATGCGAATAACTAGGAATATTCGATTATTCGAATAATTTGGAGTATTCGATTATTCGAATAATTCGGAGTGTTCGATTATTCGAATAATTCGGAGTGTTCGATTATTCGAATAATTCGGAGTGTTCGATTATTCGAATAATTCGGAGTATTCGATTATTCGAATAATTCGGAGTATTCGATTTCGCCTTTTCGCGCGAGGTTATTTAGTCAATTAGCCAATTCATGTATGGTTAATTAATATTCACTTATGTTTTAGACTGGATAGGCTCTATATTATGTATATATCTTGTATATCAAGGGATTTCCCGTTAATTATAATAATAATAATAATAATAATTCGAATAATTTCGAATAGGAATAATTCGATTAATTTCGAATACGAATAATTCGATTAATTTCAAATACGAATAATTCGAATAATTTCGAATACGAATAATTACTTCGATTATTCGAATAATTTGGAGTATTCAATTATTCAAATATTTAGGTGTATTCAATTATTGGAATATTCGAATCTCAAATTCGAATTCTCTGGTATTCGAAAATACATTATTCGAAAATTCGTTACAGCCCTAATTGTAAGTCGTTGACTAATGTTTTTGACAAATACTTTTTCAAACAGCGTAATAGCCAAAAACATTTTTTTAATAGAAAGCTTATTATTCGTGACTGAAAATAAAAGTGTCAACTATTGGTACACTGTCAACTACGAGTACAGTTACCCTAATTTCTAACTCCACTATTTTTCTCTTTCTTCTTTTCTTATATGTATTATTTTTTATCTTCCTATGACTCTCCTAATGTCTACAGACGGAATAAAGAATTATTAATATTATTTAACTTCACCCCACATTATTTCCAGCTCAATACAACACAATTACAAACAATGCTACTCCCTTAAACATGATTTTCCCCCAATGCCTAAGACACACCATCAACATTCATTCGCCCGATGTAAATCTCCCCCTTTCGCGCCAGTTAACAACTACCCCCTCAAAGGAAGCAGTGCGTAACGTGGTTGAAAAATTTCCACCCAGCTACATAATCCCGCGAAGTGGAAGAGGAATCACCGGAAGCGGTGTGGGGGGCCGTCGCCGAATTACTAGGAGTTATTTTTGCTGGTGACGGAGCGATTTGCATTTAAACAAGCCCGCCCCGTGTCCCCCGGGACCGTCGTGGCTGCTGGGTAATGGGGGCATCGCTGGCCCGTCTGTCGTCATCTTGAAACCAAAGGCGGGATCAATTTACCAAGTATCGACTTTACGGCGGTTTTATTATCCTGTTTACCGTCTCCGTCGGTATCGTTTATTCCGCCGCGGCCGCCCGTCCACTTCTTAATCTATGTATTCGCGCAGACGACGAGCAAAAAGTCTGCTCCTTATGCATTTTTATTGGGCTATTATTCCGCCGTAATCCGAATCCATCGATAGACCGACAGCATAATGCGAGACACCGTTCGGGATAAGGGACCCGCCGCTTCCTGGATGCACGAAGAATGGAAGGAAGCGGAATGGCCGGGTGGATCGCTAACATTTATCGCGGTACATGCGCCCGTGAAGAATTAGCGTCGCCAGCGCTATGGAGGCGACGCGACGCGCCGCCATGAAACATTGAATAATGGATTCCTTTTATTTCGGCTTGCTCTCCTAAATACATTTGTCAATATCGTGGATGGGGAGGTTTGTTATATCCGATAAGTAAATGTGTTATCGGTATTTTATGTACTGCGGGGATATTGGCGTTCTGATTCGCTCAAAGGCTCTAGTCATTTAAGGGCGGATTCTTCTGTAACAGTTCCCGAAATTTATGATTTTTTTTTTTAAAAAACTATGGTTAATGATGCATTCAACTTTTTTGGGGTATAAGGTGGCATCTTTAAACTTGTAGAATTTTTTTTTATGTCGACGATTCTAATTGTTTATTAATTATTGTGGAATCGTGTTAACCTCTTTGACGATGTTGGCGGCAGGTGTAGCACCTGTCACAGTCACCTGATTGCAAGAAGAAGAAAATATTCTTGAAGTTAAATAATTTACGCTGGGACTGGACCTAAAATTTTAATTTTAGTTTTTGTTTATAATACTTTTTTCGTCGATGTAAAGAATAATATGAGAAATTTGCCTAAGGAAAAACTTACTTTTTCTTTCAAACGCTATAACTCTTTCAATTTTTCATTTTTTTTTCTGTAAAGTGGACCAATCCCAGCGTAAACTATCTAACTTTAAGAAACTTCTATATTTTTGGCAATCAGATGACTGTGGTAGGTGCTACACATCCCACTAACAGGAGTCACATCGTCGAAGAGGTGGACAAGATTGCACAACAATTAATAAATAATAAGAAGGATCGACATGGAAAAAATATTTTTTGCAAGTTTAAAGGTGCCTCCTTATATCCCAAAAGAGTTTAATCCAATATGACCAACAGTTTTTTCAAAAAAAATTCTTAAATATCATTTACTTCTGGGGCTGTTAGACGAGAACCCCGCCTTAAGAAAATAACTTGTGAATTCTTTTAATAGTGACGAATAGTTTAAGAATTTTGTACGTTGTTGTATATTTGCAGCTTCTCCTCTTGTCATCGACAAGTTAAATTATGGTGACATATGATCAATTGGGCCTAGTTATGCAGAAATCTACCAACCCTCAAAATGACAAAAAAATAATATAATTTTGTGATCTTTATTTTGCAAAAAATTACCAACCCCTAGAACAACTCTTACATTATACAATTATTAAAAATACCAAGCCCTAGTTCCATTTTAGTCTTAAAAAACAAAAACTACAGAGAACCCATTAAAAAACATTGTAAAACAATACCCAATAGAAATAAAGTTACTTGTCTTTAACAATTCAAACCTTCAAATTAAAGTTACTCAATTTCAGATCATTGAGGGTTGGTAGCTTTCTGCATAACTTGACCCAATTATGCTTGCTTTTAACTTTTAAATAATTTGAATATTCTCAAGAATAATTTTTAAAAGTAGGTATGTGTCAATTATCATAACATGCTTTTTAAAAATGCCCTCATTACTTCGGTAATGCACATAAATTTTAGGACAAAACAGTATTTTTATTTAAATTTGTAAGGTCTTGGAAAATTAAAAAAACAATCTGGTTTATAACGATACATGTCTTTTAAAATTAACGTAGACATAATTGTACTGGATTTTTAATTTGTTTAGGGGTGGGGCGGAGGGGCTGCTCAACATTATGTAAATATTATACGACTTATGTATATTTGAATATTAATTCATTTATAGAGGTACCAGAATTCTCATTTTCTTTGTCAAGTTAACAACATTATTTTGTAATAAATTAATCCGATATTTTAAAAATATCATTATTATACAAGCATTATTGCAAAATACTGTATATTATTATTATAAAAAGTGTTACAATTCATTTGTATATTACTACATTTAATTGTCATCTGTATTTGTAATGTTCACTGGAATTATTCACTAACAGAATTGAAGATAAAGTGCTTTAGATACCAATTGACTAATAAACTCAGTTGTTGCAATAAATTATATTGTTCCCAGATGTATCGGTTAGTGTATCTAAAACTCTTTATCGAAACATTAAACGCTCCTTTGCCGTTAACGAACAAAAACAACAACTAAGTAGGACAGATGTTCAATATACACCTGGCATTACTAACAAACTTCATTGTATTCCGGATAAAGGTAATCGATATTTCGAAATTAAGGGATCAATCGAAATGTCTGCCACGAGGATATTTGCTATTTTCGTTGACTATCTGTTTTGACCTGAATGTGAAACTCATCAGCCCAACCGCAGCAATTAATCCGCGACCATAAAACTAACACACAGAAACTACGTACTAGCTTCAGATTCATTCCATGAGCCAGCGTCCAACACACAGAATCGACACTTCAATACGTTAACAAAGGCATAACAGAGGATGGAAGGAAAGCTGCGCGTTCTCAAAACTGTTGACAGAATGAATGAAAAATGAAGCATCCCTTTGTTCGGAACAATACCCACATCGACTGGGCGACAAACATTTCAGCTGTACTCCATCTGTACGCGTATTTGTTGAATAAAACTGGAACGCTTGCCAGAAGCTGAAATCTAGGTGACCGGTTAAAGCCTCCAGCGATCAGTTGTCGCATTGGATAAATATAACGGACTAATAGGGTTGCGAAAATTAATATTAACCGCTGGCCTCGCTGTTGTTTCAATGCTTCACTTCTGGAATTCCTGAAGTAGTTATGTAAATCCGGGCGAAGTTTTCGAAGAATAAAGCAACAGCCACGAGTTGGTGGCCGAGAAATGCAGCCAGGGTTCTGCTTTGCTCCAGTTAATTATTGTAATGACGCGGCCGCGCACAATGTGTACTGTACACAACTCACTACGCGGAAGAAACCATCGGGTCCGTGATACGTTGAGCATCATCTCGTGTCGGTGTGCGACGTGCGCACATCGTCAAACAACAGGGGCACGTCGTTTCGTGCTCTGATGTAAACAGTGGCAGTGTTAAAATATGTATTCACATAATTAAGCAATTTAATTATGCGTCCAGACGAATATTCGTATATCTGGATTTCTATTGCAACCTAGCAAATGTAAGCGGGAATGATTTTTTCTTCTAACGTGCTCTACTTTATTTTTAATTGAGTTCATTGCGTGATGTGGTCAAATGAGGATTTCTCCTCTGCATTCGATTTTAGAAATTTTTGGTCACTGTTAATAGGTGTCTAGTAGAAATGGGGGTCTTATTAGTGAAAAGTATTTGGATTCATTTGCAAAAACTTAAAGATATTCAAGTATTTTATAATCACAAACTGAGTGCGGGAGATTCATACCAGAGTTGGGCAAAGATAATATCTAGATAACATCTAGTTAAAAGGTCCTTACGGTTAGTCGTTAGTCAAAGGGTGACTAAAGTTGATGTAACTTATCTTCAGTCGAGGCGCCAGAGTTGAAGCTGGCTAGTCAAGATCCTTTCGTCGTGGGTTGTGAGTAACGTGGTTTCAGCTGTCATTCTATTATTAGTCGAGGAAACGACTAACCGGCGAAAGCCTTTGCGGCCTGACCCGCGCGCGGTCGCCTACCGGTCAGATTCTACAGAATCTGAATTTGTTTATTTTTCATCGTATCAATATGAAAGTGACGCCAATGGATTCTTGGTGTTCTCCCGATTAATTGGACAGAAAATAATTTAAATCGGATTATTTTTAACGAAACGGGCTTTGAATTCTGCAAACAAATTTCTCACGTAATATCCTTAATTATGGTCGGAATTATATCATTTTTGGGCCCATTTTCATCGGGAAGACATGAGAAATCGATTGGTAATACTTTTATTAACACTTATCAAAAACAGGCAGATTTTATGTGGCCCGTCGGTTTTATTGCTCTCGGCTGTCAACGGGCGGTCTACTGGGGCCCGAAGGTCCTCGCTCGCAAGCGGAGAAAGCAAGGCTTCTCAACAATCGAAAGATTGTACATACATATTCTTTCTGATGCTTTCGCCTACAATTATTATGGTGGGTTAATTAACAAAAAAAAACAACAGTTTGCCAACGAATATTTAATGTTGGGCCTGCAATTGTTATGGTTGGTTAATTAACAAAAAGTTACGACAGTTTGCCTACGAATATTCAATGTTGGGCCTACAATTACTATCGTCGGTTAATTAACAAAAAATTTACGACGATGATTAAATGTCATCTTACAACGCGTCAGAAAAATTGCTACATCCAGAAACGTGTTATTATATTGCACGTTGTGATTTTTTTGTTCTTATTTATAAATACGTAATAAGGACGTCTGTCTTAAGACGAATGTGAAATTTTTAAAGAATAAGTCTAAAGGTCGAATATTTTTATAAACATTTAGTACTAGATATGTAACTAGAAATTATAAATATTTTCGAGAAAGTGTGTTGGCTAGGTGCGAATAGTGGCTGGTTCGTGAGCGGAAAGTTTGGGTTCAATTCTCTCCTAACCGCGAAATTTTTTTTTTCCTAAACCAAACCTGAAGAAGACTTCTTTTGAAGTTCTTTAAGACGCCTTTTGGAAAGAAACCTTTAGTTGGGCCTTTACGTTAAGTGACGTTGGGATCAGGTATTCTGAACCAAGTGATGCATATGTAAGAATTGGCGAAATTCAACAATAGTTCATCGTCTAAATTTTACAATGAACCTATATATTCGGGGGTTGAAACGGTTCCGAAAATAACTGTTTCAAACAGTTATATATCAATTCTGACTGAAACAGTTATGAAGAACCGATATTCTGAATAACTGTCATAAGGAACCAAAATTTATGACTATATCGATTTAGGTTATGGTTCTACAGAACCGATATTATATCAGTTCCATTACGGTTATATATCGGTTCCATGACGGTTATATATCGATTTTATACGAATAATGTAATGCAGGCATCGGAATTAAGTGATCTTTTCGGCCGAGTTTCAGAGGCGACGCCTCCTTTCTCCCGCCGCGCGTCTTGGCCCCCGCGGCGGCCCAGAAGCCTCGAGCGCCTCAGGCCCGTGCCGTATGAACCGCGCGTGGCGCATTGGGGCGACACCCGTATCAATAGGTTTCCACATCACCCATGGGGTACTATTATCGATATGTTTTTTTGTCAGTGGTATTCCACTGTGCCGCGTGATAAAAAGTAGAGTGGAACAGCGCGTTTTATTATCAAAATTTTAAACATGTTTGGGAAAACTAGATTTTCGCGCACGTTTCGACAATTTAGATTTAGATTTACCCAGCACGTCGAAACGTGCGCGAAAATCTAGTTTTCCCAAACATGTTTAAAATTTTGATAATAAAACGCGCTTTTCCACTCTATTTTTTATCACGCGGCACAGTGGAATAGGCCTACAGGGGATACCACTGACAAAAAAAAACGCATCGATAATAGTACCCCATGGGTGATGTGGAAACCTATTGATACGGGTGTCGCCCCAATGCGCCACGCGCGGTTCATACGGCACGGGCCTGAGGCGCTCGAGGCTTGTTTGCAGAATTCAAAGCCCGTTTCGTTAAAAATAATCCAATTTAAATTATTTTCTGTCCAATTAATCGGGAGAATACCAAGAATCCATTGGCGTCACTTTCATATTGATACGATGAAAAATAAACAAATTCAGATTCTGTAGAATCTGACCGGTAGGCGACCGCGCGTGGGTCAGGCCGCAAAGGCTTTCGCCGGTTAGTCGTTTCCTCGACTAATAATAGAATGACAGCTGATCAACGATAGTCACAACCCACGACTAACGGCTCTTGACTAACCAGCTTCAACTCTGGCGCCTCGACTGAAGTTAACTCAGGTAACTTTTAGTCGAGTAAGGAAAAAGTTGAAGTAACTTTAGTCGAAACGTTATTTCAATCACTTTTTAATCGAATGATGCCCAACTCTGGTTCATACTAGGGCTGTAATAAATATTCGAATAATCTAAGTATTAGAGAATTCGAATTTGAGATTTGAATAACTCGAATATTCGAATATCAGAGAATTCGAATTTGAGATTCGAATACCAGAGAATTCGAATTTGAGATTCGAATACCAGCGAATTCGAATACCAGAGAATTCGAATACCAGAGAATTCGAATACCAGAGAATTTGAACACCAGAGAATTCGAATACCAGAGAATTCGAATTTGAGATTCGAATATTCCTATACAGGAGAATTCGAATTTGAGATTCGAATATTCCAATACAAGAGAATTCGAATTTCAGTATTCGAATTCTCGTAATTATTCGAATATTTGAATATTCGAAGGCTCCTAATTATTCGATTATTCGAATATTCGAAGGCTCCTAATTATCCGAATATTTACAGCTCTAATTATTTGAAAATACTATTTCAATAAATGCTCAAATTACGAGCAAATGCTATTTATTATTTACACTCGGATTCGAACATAGGAAATAGGGGATCGAAAATAGGAGATACAAATTTCAAAACCAAACAGATCTCCCAAAGGTCGCTTCCTTAAGATTACATATATTCGGGTAAATATTTCTTGCAAAGTATTTCTGAACGCAGCTACATGTATGTTTACACACACTTTTGTGTTGTCAGTCAGCCATTATTTGAAATACTAAGTATTGTTCGAAACATCATTATTTGAAACACTATTTTCTTATATTTCAATGAAATACTCATTTCACAATAGTATTTTTATGAGTTAGTATTAAAATATACATTTGAAATACTATTTCTTCATGTAACTACTATTTCAACTACATTTCATTATTTGCCAAATCCTGTATATCATTCGAAGAAAAAAAAATTTATTTCAATTTATCTATTTTCCCCAGCCCTGCAAGGCATAACTCCGCAACACCAACTCCAATCATTGCCCCGGGCACAGTGGCTTCGTCAACATGGTACCGTTACAGCTCAGCAAAATCGAACGCACCTTAATCCCGAAAACAGCTACCAATGTTTTTCAGCGCGAAACGCTGATCCACGGCTGTATGAAGGACCGTTTCCCTATTAAACTCGAACGACTGCCCTGGCATATACATATATATAGAGAGATGGGGAGAACGTTTTAATGAATAATCTAACGACTTTCGTCGTAAGCACATACGTACGTCCTGTCCATCCTGACCGCAACCGAGTCGCCTACATAATCTGTTTTGCATATTTCGAGCTGCGTACAGCGGGCCGATGTAAATGCGTGCGGTGCTCCGCCAAACGTTACATGACCCTGGCCGAATATTCACCGGAGGCCATTAATTAACTCGAAATATTCGTCCATTTAAATGCAGCTGTAGCTGAACGACGGTCAACTTAACGACGAAGTGGAAAACGCGAACGCGTCGTCAAGTGTACGCGTGGGCGCGCGACACTTCACTCCGCGAGAATTTCTTTCAGTGGGGATAAAGTTTTTAGTTTACCTTGCGTCGCCAAATGCATCACTGTTCTCGTTCTTCTTACAAGGAAGCACTGTTATTGTTGTTCACAATTGTTGGAAATAATGTTTTTGTATGTAGGGTGTTTCACCTAACTTTATCACCTGAAACATTTCTGCTATATTTAAAATTTCACAAAAATGTTCTTTATAGAAGTTGCAAATGTTATGTGGGGAGGTGTTAATGAGACACGAAGGTCAACTTTTTTTTTAATGGAATGCTATATTTTATTTGTCGATACCCGATAGCCACTTTCAAGATGAATCAACGACTTACAATTAGGGTTGTAACGAATTTTCGAGTAATGTATTTTCCAATACTAGAGAATTCGAATTTGAGATTCGAATATTCGAATAATCGAATACACCTAATTATTCGAATGATCGAATACACCTAATTATTCGAATAATCGAATACACCTAATTATTCGAATAAACGAATACTCCGAATTATTCGAATAATCGAATACTCCTAATTATTCGAATAACCGAATACTCCTACTTATTCGAATATTCGAAGTAATTATTCGTATTCGAAATTATTTGAATTATTCGTATTCGAAAGTATTCGAAAGTATTCGAATTATTCGTATTCGAAATTATTTGAATTATTCGTATTCGAAATTATTTGAATTACAGTAATTCGTCGTTATTGTCCCGTTTTTACCATGCGTAATAGTCCCGCTCACTATCCCCACCATTTCTTGGAATCCTTCAGTCGAGAGTGAGAGAATCCGAGAACGTGCGAGAGAACAAAAGAGTCGACACGAAGTTGTCGTCTGCTACGAATGATGGCCGCATCGTGTTGTTGTCCCGCCGCCAGCCCCGTTCGTCGGGACTATTACGACGAATTACTGTATTCGTATTCGAAATTATTTGAATTATTCGTATTCGAAACTTTTCGAAAGTATTCGAAAGGATTCGAATTATTCGTATTCGAAATTATTTGAATTATTCGTATTCGAATTATTCGTATTCGAATTATTCGTATTCGAATTATTCGTATTCGAAATTATTCGAATGATTCGTATTCGAAATTATTCGAATTATTTGAATAATTACAGCTCTATCTACAGTAATAAGTCCTTCAAGGTTACAGAAGGTTCTTTCTATAAACTTTGAAAAAACAAAGTTTCATCACATTAACCCCTCCAAACAGAATAAAACTATTATTACTAGGTATGTCCCTACAAAACTCTGTAACTTTTGTATTTATATGATATATACTATGGAAGTACAAGTAGATATTGAAAGCTAGAAATGAGGAATTGTAAAATTGAGTATAAATATGTTGAAAGTTATTGGATATTTATGAAATATTGCAGTAATGAATTCAGAATATAAAAGGAACGAAAAGATGAAGAAGTACTTTAGAAGTAAGATACATTAATAAAATATATATGTAATAAGTATTTTTTATATTTAATAGCTATTTCAATTATCTGTTAGGAACGATAGTGGATCCCTTCGCTTTTTCGTGTCGTACGCTACTTTAATATTCTACTACTAGTTGGAACTAATTATGAGTTGACTGTATAATATCATTTACCTATTACTAGAGCAGTCGTGCACAGTTAAAGCGAGCTTTCCTCGCATGAGGCTTTTCACAATTTGTAATGCTATTACTCGGTTGCAGTTTCGAATTTAATATTTAAAGTTATCCGATTTTGCAGACATACAAGATTATAATTTTATCATTCATAGAATGCATATTTTCTTGTCTTCTCCAAACACGCCATAGAACAATTTCAAATAACCACATACAAAAATATTTTCACTGGATTAAAACATTATTTTTCGTATTGAATGAAATTGTCTTGCAACTGGATTATAAATATTTTCACAGCGATGTATACGATACAATTTAAGATGGAATCAATCCAAAGCATGTGCAAACTTTAGGAAACGAAAAAAAATTAATACATTCGTGTACGATAAAATATGAAAGTTTAAAAAGTGCGATACAAATTCACTCTTCTACTAATTTAAAACCTTTCATACAGTATTCAGCTTTCATTCACTGTCACTCATTTTTAGTTCAATTCACGTAGATACGTTTAAAAATCCGCGCGAAAATGTTAACTCGGCAATGAAATGTACGCCGCCAACATCATAAAACCAAAACTCTCTATCAGTCACGTTATTTAACGAAATAGAAAATCATCTGTCGGAAGTGAAATTTTTTACAGTCGCATACGGAGAACATTTACAAGGACAATAAGAGCATTAATTCAACGATGAACATTAGCCCTCGCAAAATGATCGACTCACAATCGATTGTATATCAAACAGAGGAAACATACAGCCGAAGGAATAGAATGGGCAACGCTTGTAGCTGTTGCTAAATATAATCACTGATTGTGTTAATATTCGTCACAATTCTGAATTCTCATTTGTTGGCGAATATATAAATATATAATATATATGCTAATACTAATATATATTATCATTTTGAAAAAAATTGCGTATTTGTCACAATAATTTATATAATACAATAATTATCACCATTAAAACTTAAATAAAAAATACTTATGGTGATATTAAGTTACTTTCATAGCCATGTCTAACAGGTAGAAACTACTTGAACAAGTCAAATGAGTTGAGGCAGTGAGAGCGACAACGAACCAACCCACATTAAAAATTTTTTTTTTTATATTTTATATGATTAGTAGCACCTATTGGAATACGTTATTTCGGTAATTATGCAGAACAGGTGTTTCCTCACCGATTTCAATTATTTTTGGATATGTTGTCGGGGACATGATTCTGAACAACTTTTTCCTATACATGTTACCGCCGCTCGACCTTCGTTGCCGAGATATTTGCCAAAACTATCGGTTCTCCTTTATATTCTATGTACATGTTACCGCCACTCAACCTTCATTCCCGAGATATTCGCGAAAAACTTCGGTTGATTTATTCCAACGCAACGCATTCCACTTTCCAACTTGTCCCGGGTATTAGTATTGGTTTGGGTTAGATTAGTGCGGGGGGCGCGCGCCCGCTTGCGGGCGCGTAACGCATGGTAGCGAACCGATCTG
This sequence comes from Andrena fulva, assembly GCA_946251845.1. Classification (NCBI taxonomy): domain Eukaryota; kingdom Metazoa; phylum Arthropoda; class Insecta; order Hymenoptera; family Andrenidae; genus Andrena; species Andrena fulva. Next base: position 47,715,219 of record OX276329.1, on the reverse strand, counting down.
AGTATAGAGATTTGAACCAGAAACTTGCGGATGCCCGTCAACACCCCGACTCACATCGGTTCGCTACCATGCTTTACGCGCCCGCGGGCGGGCGCGCGCCCCCCCGCCCTAGTCTAGCCCCAACCAATACTAATACCCGGGACAAGTTGGAAACTGGAATGCGTTGCGTCGAAATAAATCAACCGGAGTGTTACACAAATATCTCGGAAACAAAGGCCAGCTTCGTCATTTGCTTTGGTCCCATGGTGGCGCATACGCTGCCACGGACGCGTACTGTAGATAAGTACTCCATAAAAAACTTAAAAAAAGTAAAAAAAATTACGCCAAGTACACGAAATCAAATAAATCACAAAAAATAGAAGATAATTGCAAAATTAAAAAAAGATTGAAATCAAAATGTGCTGCAAGTACATAAAGGTGCTTTCCCGCAGCGTGCAAAGGCGACACTGTGTAACGCAATGTAAAATTCGGTGCTTTCCAACAATTCCAACTGCGCTTAATAATATGAAGCAGATATATTTTTATAGAAATAAATATTTCAATACCAATAAATATTTTATTCAAAATACTTGGCGTTGCGCCTCGAATTGGGGTTGCTAAATTGAATAAATATGTATAAATTGCATTAATCTTTTTCTTTTTTTTGCTTGTGTGTGCGTTCGTAATGTATTTTAGATTGTAAGTGAGTTATTGTAAATCATTAATTTACTATTAATAAGACAATTAAAATTTTTTCTGTTTCGCAGCGCCAAGTATTTTGAATAAAATATTTATTGGTATTGAAATATTTATTTCTATAAAAATATATCTGCTTCATATTATTAAGCGCAGTTGGAAAGCACCGAATTTTACATTGCGTTACACAGTGTCGCCTTTGCACGCTGCGGGAAAGCACCTTTATGTACTTACAGCACATTTTGATTTCAATCTTTTTTTTATTTTGCAATTATCTTCTATTTTTTGTGATTTATTTGATTTCGTGTAATTGGCGTAATTTTTTTACTTTTTTTAAGTTTTTTATGGGGATATCACTTCTTTTTACAAAGATAATTTGCATAGGGAATGACTTCAGATAATTTTTAATATTATATTATCTTCTATTTTTTGTGATTTATTTGATTTCATGTACTTGGCGTAATTTTTTTACTTTTTTGAAGTTTTTATGGGGATCTCACTTCTTTTTACAAAGATAATTTCCATAGGGAATGGCTTCAAATAATTTTTAATATCATATTATTACCGGGGCCGTGGGGGCCGTCAGTAATAAAAATAATCCCCATAATATATTTATATAATAACATAAATATTGTAATAATTTTAAAGAAATAAATTTTTTATTTTATACATATACATGAAAATGTGCTTATTTCATTTCCACGTGCAGCAGAGTTACTTTCTCTTTCAGCTGTTGAAATAATTCTCTTCGTCTGCATCGTTAACTGAAATAGGACACATTTACTAATTATTTATAAATTATCATACGTGCTCATATGTCAAGATAAGTGAATAAATAATTGCGTATGCAAAACCCTACCTTCAAATTTGTGCGTACATAGTCTGACGTAGATCACACTACATCATCTTCTGCTTCGATTATCTGTAAATATATGAAAGCCACATTTTTTTTAGTTATACGACTTAACGTAGAATTTATATAGAAATATAGAAATAGAGTGGCCTTTTGCTATAGTAAGTGTAGAGACTACATAATGTGTCCGAAGGAAGTGAGAGCGTATGGCAGAAAGTCTTGTTGCAGGAAATTTAAATTAAATGCTAATGGTAATAATTCAGCGAAAATGAACGAAGCAATCCAATATTTTTAACGCACAATTTATTGGTGTTGGAATAATATTAATTTAGTATGTTTTTTGGTGAATTGAAATATTGTTAATGGGAATCTAAAACATTAATGAATTAATGAATAGCGTGGCAACTACTGTGGATTTTATATATTAAAGTATTACGAATGTCTTTCACAAAAGATTGAAAAGCATCAAGGGAGATGTGTTTTCAGCGTACTTTCTTCACTAATGTGACTTGCTCTACATTGCAAGCAGTCCACCATAATCTATTTTCTTAATAATTCTTAATGCTACGTCGTTTGGCAAATTTTGTAGATTTACCTTTTTTGACAAATTTCCAGAAACTTGTGCGAAATAAGATGCTTTGTCTATCTATCTAATCGTCTCCGGACAACCTCCAAGCCTGTGCGCCCCCTTCATTTTTATCCAAGTCCTGTGCGTCCTTTTCATTTCTATAAGCTTTACATAAAAACTCTAAATTAAAAATAATTTGCTGGTATAATAAAAATATCTGTCAATTTAAATGCAATGCAATTTGTTATAATATATATTTTGTACATGCATGGTACAAATTTCCAGAAACTTATGCGAAAGAAGATGCTTCTCTGTCGGACAACTTCCAAGTCTGCGACTCTACATAAAAAATCTATTAAAAAAATTTGGCGACCCACCTTGTTAATTGCGACAATAATTCAGTCTCCCATGTAGTGTAAAAACTCGTGACATTTCAAATTTGGACAACTTACCTTATTTGACACTTGGCATGTTATGATGGATTGACACTTGGTAGGTTATAAAGCGATGACACTTGGTAGGTTATAATTCAATAGTACACATAGGTATATGTACAATGACGGACGCCGATCCCTGCCGAGTGATCCCGAGAGTCGACGAACGAAACATACCTACACTAGTTTCTTTTGGCTGAAGGTGTGCGTGTAACGCGTATACGTATTATGTTGACGAAAATTTGACTGAAGGAGAATCAGAATCAGAATCAGAATCAGAATCAGAATCAGAATCAGAAGAAAATCTTACCGTTTCTGACAGATCCATGAGACGATATTATGATATCTCTGTTATGCGTGGACAGATTTTATTGAAATTTGGTCTTATTCGAAAGTTTATATGCGGTTTACATAAGAAAAATGCCTTTAAATTTAGAAAATATTGCAGGCGTGATGAGATATTAATGAAATAAGTTTCAGGTTAGGTTGGATTAGCCCGGCGACGAGTAAATGATAGCGGTAGCGACAGTCGACATATACAGGGTGTCTTTCCTGTACTTGGCGTCGAGACGCTACCGCGTCTCTAGATACGGCAAAATACATTGTAGTAGTAGCAGCAGCAGTTTTTCGCAAATATCTCGGAAACGAAGGTCGAGCGGCGGTAACATGTATAGGAAAAAGTTGTTCCGAATCATGCCCCCGACAACATATTTCAAGGTCGTCAAAATCGGCGGGGAAACACCTGTTCTGCATAATTACCGTTATTTCTACTAACTCAATTTCGAAAAAAAATGTGGGTTAGTCCGTTGTTGCTTTCACTGCCTCAATTATTCCTTCAGACAAGATACTGCCCTTTATGATACTGAATTAAAAGGTTTCATAACTCACTAAATTGGCAGTCGGAAAAGGGAAAGAGATTCTGTATTAGAAAGTATCGTCAATATCAACTTAAACGTGGAAAGTTTCTCACCTGTTAGGTACAGGTAAAATTCGTTCCTGTCCTCTGATTCAATTCCCTGTAAATTGAAGTAAGTTGGTAAATAAGAAAATGGTGTACAAACGTATTCTTAGCACACCATTTTACGAAACCTGTAATATTTACTTCTTCCAACCAAGTAAAAACTTTTTTTATCACGGTTATGCTGTATTCAGAGAAGGAAAGAAGATATTTGTGATACAGTTTTTTTTTTTAATCGCGAGCACTTCAAATGCACTGGAAAGTTTTTAAAATTCATCAATCAATTGCGAAATGGGAGGAATAAATGAGTTAAGTGCAGTTCTATTCGTTTTATGGACATTTCGCGCAAGCAGCACCTTTGATCGTAATTTCTTCTGAAAGTGTTTTATGGCATCTTCGGTTGAATATCGAATGTCCGAGTGTTTTTACTGCGGAAGTATAATTTCGCTCTATAGATGAAAGGAACTTTACCACTTCTTCAGATACAGTTCGCTGAAAAGTATCGATGACACGCTTACAATTTCTTTACTAGCGCTTGTCGACTGGCAATGCGGGATGGTAGTTAGAGGAAGGTGACTTATCTTATAACAGGAAGGTAAACAACTGTTTCTTTTATGCTCTTTTATTCTATGTAATTTCATTGGTACTTCAGATGGAAGCATCTACAATTTTCACGATTTTCAATCATCAATTATTTTTTTATTTAATAACAGTATAATTCCGCATTAATATTATTGGTTTCATCACTTCTTCTGATTATTCTTTAGATATCCTTAGAATTTCAAATCGTACAGCGCGTCAACGTAGCTTCGCGCTGACTTAAATACGTAAGTACTTACCTATTCCTCTGATATTTCGAAATTCTAAGAGAGAAATCACAACTGTGTAAGTTTTTATTGAACATAGTCACAAAAGAAAGCCACTTTTTGCAGGAAATTCATGATGATTGGTAATATCATATATTAAAGATGTACAATGAAAAACCAAAAAAGTCACTGTGGAAATAAATAAAAAAAAAGAACAAAAGGAGTGCAAAAACAGAGAATACTTACAAGAACAAATACAATGATATAAAAGGCAAGATTTAGGGAAGACAAATTACTCGGTGATTAAATCTAAGCATGATGAATTCTTCGTCCCTGCACCGTTTATATGAATTTAAACGACAAAGCTCTTGGGGTGCTTGGTGTTCTCCATACTTACACATTGCACCATGTTATTGTTATGTCTTAAAGGTAAAACAGACCGATTTTTGGGAATTTTTCTGGAGAAATTATGAAGAAAATAATTTTTAATATTTTCATAACTTTATTTTTAACATTTGAAAATACGAAAAAAAATTATGTTAAAAATATGCATTGTTGCTACAGCATCGTCGCCGAAGTTGCAAAAGGATGGTGGTTCTAGCGCCATCAATTCCCGTCTAGAATTAAAAAACCAAAAAGATTCTTATTATTTGTGAAATTATATCATCGACGAACCTCAAAAACAATAAAAGAAATGGAAAATTGACAAAATTGTAGAGGTTAGGTGAAAAAATACGATCAAAAAATTTCCTCAAAAATCCACCTGTTTCAGCGTTGCATACGGTATAATTCCCCACTTAAGTAACTCCTTCAATTTATTAAACAATATTGCACAATAAAAACTGTAGTTTCACTCTGTACTCTAAAACCATGTCAAAATTTAAAGTCTTGGTATCCCTCGAAAATTTTATTCCGCATGTACAGAATATGTATGTACTTGGAAGAGTCTTTCTGACTTTTTTTAACTTTTTCGTAGAGAGCACATTTTCCTTATTCTTCACTCGGAGCCAGATTTGATTCCACTTGAATCACTGACTCTGATACTTCCGCACCGTCTCCAGGGAATCAACTCAATAACGTACAGGTACAGCCAGTGAAAAAAGTATTTATACACCGACGTTTCTTGAAATAATATTACGCATGGTGTAGTGATGCTTTATTTAATCACTTATTGGATAGAATAAGTACAGCGCGATTATAAAATAATATAGCAGAAATTTCATACATAACCTATAATAGCAAGTTGAATTTGAAGGAAGGCTATGGGATACTACAGAATTAAGTTGACGAAACCAGACACTTTTTACGATCAAGTTTAACGAAATTAATATTAAATTATTCTGCAGTTTTTCCTTTTGCATTACATTTTTGTTTCTGCTTTTCCATTTTTTTATTATTATATAACAGCAGAAATTAGAGTCTTTGTTTTTCTATCAATAATGGATAGATTCGTAACTCTACCGTGTCATAAATAGGGTGACCACCCGTTTAATAATAATAATAATAATAATAATAAATTCGATTATAGACGTTATCTGTGAGTTGAGGACTTTATTGTTGAAATTGTGTGTTTACTTATTTCTGCATTTTTAACTAAACAATTTGAATTGAGTTTCATGTAAAACGATTATATTTTTCCACAATTGCATTGTCCTAGTTAGAAGTGGCTTTTTCCTTGTTATTCTGTCGCACAGTTGTAGGATTTTATCTTTCAAGAACTGACGTCCTTCCAGAATCATGGAGCAATGTATGGGAATAGTGTTTAGACACTATTTGCAAAGATATTCATCGCAGTAAATTTTTTCGAACGAACAATTTCGTCGTGAAATATATTTAGTCGTATGGGGTTATTCATATTTCTTAACGACGTAATATAATGCTACAGAAAAAAATCATGTGTTGATTTTATTTTATGGCAACTTCCATCATGGTTCCTCAAGAATACAAATCGTAAAGATTTTGAGATTTCTCCATCTTTACGAACTATGATTACACCGTCAAATCTAATTGCTCAGCTCATTGTCAGTCACTTATACGTCACTCTTAGTAACCATTTTGAAATGTTAGTAAGAGCATCTTATTAAAAATATATAGTCTAGCAACAACTTCTGTACAAAGAACAAATCCATAATATATACATATTTTTGATAACTCTAGAAATAGATAACGTTTCCTTAACGATGAAATTTACACTCGAGAGAGGTCAATTTCTGACCCCCAATGCAGAAGTCAAAATTTTAAATTTGGTGTTTTTTGTAATAGGTATATGGTTGAAAAATAAATCCTAACAAAGCAGATTCCTCAATTTCGATGAGGCGACAGACAGCAGTAGTACATATCGTACATCACACGGGGGAGCCGAGTAGAACGGATAAAAATATTTTTAATACGAATCCAATAAAATTCATTAGGTGATTATAAAAATTTATTTATAGAAAAAAATCGAGTTTTCTTTTCTTTTTACAAAGCTCTTTTTGCTTTTTCTTTGGGGGGTGCCAGGACCTCTCCCTCCCCCTCTGGGTGCGCCACTGCGAACGACAATAATTCGGATACACCAGAGTGTGGACACGACAGAGATGTAACGCGAGATAAAAGCTGAATTTGTTACAAAATGTTGTAGAAAAAATAGTGAATGAATCCAGGAACTTTTTTCAATGAGACAGACAATATCATAATAGACCGTTAAAAACAATTTTATTGGCATCCTAAAGGAAAAATTATTAAGAAAAACTAATTCTTGTGAATTGAGATGGTGTACTCTTGTTGATTAGGGATTGGAGACTAAGTGCTTTTTTTAGGCGAGACATCATATTCGTTTAGCAGAGTTAATGCGGATTTAAAAAATATGAAAAAGATCGAAAATTGATGATCATATCTTAACTACGAGTGCTAAGCAGTGCTGGATTAACCAATCAGCAAAAATAGCACGTTCTTAGGGTATCAGGAGAAAGGGGGGTACCATAGAAATTTTCAGAATTTTAAAATCTAACTTTTGCTAGAAACGCTTTTTAGTCAAATGATCGGAAATGCCTAAGAAATTGTACATTGCGTTGAACTGATTACCCTGTATAAGGGGCCCTCAAAATCTTTCAAGTGCTTAGGGCCTCCAAAGGTCTTAATTCGGCCCTGGTCCCAACTAAGAAAACTATCTCGTACGATAAGGCTTTAAGGGGACTAGGCAGTCGAAAAATTGATTTTTTATTGCATTTTCCGAAAGTACTATCTTTTCTGAATAAAATGCCGTTTGGGTTATATTAAAATTCGCAAAGTTGTTGATTTGGCAGCTAAAAAGATCAAGCGGTAACTTATAGCGTCGCCTTTGCCCAGAAACTTTAAACGCGATTTTCTCGAACCTTTTTTTCTCTTGGTTTTTTCGTGATTGCGAACGAATGGAGGTGCGGATCGACTTGAAAAAAATTACAGGATGTGTAAAACATGTGCCATTTCGCCGCAAACCTCTGATATGGTCCGTAAAAATTCGAGATCTTCATAAAAAAATTGAGGAGTCACCGGATTTTAGCAGCGCACAAATAAGAACGAGTTTCTCTCGGAAAAATCGCCGTTTTTCAGCCACCAATCGCATGATTTTGATTTAATTGTTGTTTTCATAGGTTTGCGCGGAAACTATGAATCCGACAAATAAGAATCTCACCTTTGAAGTCGGATTACGTCACATTTTAAGACCGATATTAAAGCAAAACGACAGAGAAACGTTAAAATGTTTACCCGTCGGCAGCGCCATTTTTAAAGCACATATATCTTTCTTATTAATTTTTTTTCAATCTGTATGGTAGTAATAAACATTGGGTAAAAGCATATATCTGGATGTGCTTTCATTTGTTTACAAATAAATAAAGGACAGAGTCTCTTTCTCACGAAAAACGACTGCCTAGTCCCCTTAAGCCAACCACCAATAGCCAATAGATTTTTCTATTTAAATCTTTGCAAACTTCTCGACGACAAACGCAAGTTCCTTGTTTCCTTTGTGTTGCTTCGTCACATGGAATTATATAAATATCTCTATAAACTCCCATTGTAGGTGTACATTTTTCGCAAGATTTCAAATAATGTGCTCTTTATCGTCACTCTTCCCTTCCCCATAAAGTTATTACGCGAAAACTGGATGTCCAAATACTTTTTTTACCCATTGTACATCCGCGCAACTCGCTGGGGAAATTCAGCCGTCTACTCCAACGGTGCGTAAACTTTTGCGAAGGATCCCCCCCATACGTCGATTGGCGAGAGGAAAAGAGGAGCTAGCGAGCCGGGTGACCCTGTGGGGCACGATAGGGGGTGAACGAAATATCTATCGGGGAACAGTAGGGATTGCAAAACCAGCGGAACACTGGATTTACAATCGAGAAATGTGTTTTGCAGCGGAACAGCTAGGTACAGTATTCCCAGGAAGAACTTGGATCGCGAAAGGCAGACTCTGCTGCGTATACTTTCACGTGATGCACAAACGCTGCGAAATAATTAAAAGGCATTGAAGAGTATTCTATGTTCATTTCGTTTTGAAGGTTTTAATAAATTTCAATTTCACTTTTAATTCTATTATTAGAGTACCGTAAGCGGGGAGGTGGGACTTCGTGAAAATCATAAATTCGTTCCGTAAGCGGGGTTGATTTTGTGAAAATCAAAAATTCCTACCGTAAACGGGGTTGACTTTGCGAGACTTTTCATATTTCTCTAACATCACACGAAAATTACATGAGACTTTTCTATCATTACCGTGTACCGGACCACGCGGTTTTTCCAAATTTTACACGTAACTTTCTCCTAATTGGCTGAATGTTAGCAGCTACAATTACGGTTAGGTTTGGGTTAGGTTACGTTTATTGTAGATATAAGCCTATTATCTCGCACAAGTTTTATTGAAATCGACGAGGGCCATATGTGAGGCTTCTCTTGATAGAACAGTGGTGCCCAACCTGCGGGTCGCCACGGTTGTTTTTAGTTAACGATTTTTAGCACTTATTTATTTTAATATGGTTAGGTACGTTGCCATATTCTATTATAATGATGTAACACAGATTTTTCATAAATGGAAGGATGAAAATATTTAGTTTACCTCATATGGGGAGGGTGTCGCAGGTTATTTGAATATTATAAAAGGGGACCGCGACTCAATAAAGAGTGGGAAACACTGACTTAAAATTTCCCAAGGACACCAGATACGTAATTTCGTAGCTTCTGTTCGAAGACACTGATTTGGCCCGCAAACAGAAAAAGCCTGACGCCGTGATTTTCGATTTCTGAAGGAACTTGCGACGCTTGTGGCTGGCACGCCGTGGATCTCGAATATGCTCTTCGAACGTGTATCTTGAGACCGTGTTTACTCGAGGCAAACTCCCTGGACGGCACTTGCCGCGACGATTTCCCCAGAAATCCTGTCGTGAAGCGGCGAACCCACAAAATCCACTTTCCTTCACTTACGAGTTCCTTGTCTTCGTCCTTCCCTGTGCAACGGACCATCGCGTTAAAAACGTTTCCTCAATTTGTGCTGTTTAGCTTCTTTGTTAGAATGGTGACTGTCGCGTACTAGATACAATTTTTAGCCAAATTTCTATTCAAATATAGTTTATTTCAATATGATTGAGTACAATTATGCCACGTATCGTGGCGACTTCGTCAAATATCAATTCTGCCGCATGCGTGGCGACTTCGACCGTAACGAAGCTCGGCTTGCGCTCGGCTTGCGCTCGGCTTGCGCTCGGCTTGCGCTCGGCTTGCGCTCGGCTTGCGCTCGGCTTGCGCTCGGCTTGCGCTCGGCTTGCGCTCGGCTTGCGCTCGGCTTGCGCTCGGCTTGCGCTCGGCTTGCGCTCGGCTTGCGCTCGGCTTGCGCTCGGCTTGCGCTCGGCTTGCGCTCGGCTTGCGCTCGGCTTGCGCTCGGCTTGCGCTCGGCTTGCGCTCGGCTTGCGCTCGGCTTGCGCTCGGCTTGCGCTCGGCTTGCGCTCGGCTTGCGCTCGGCTTGCGCTCGGCTTGCGCTCGGCTTGCGCTCGGCTTGCGCTCGGCTTGCGCTCGGCTTGCGCTCGGCTTGCGCTCGGCTTGCGCTCGGCTTGCGCTCGGCTTGCGCTCGGCTTGCGCTCGGCTTGCGCTCGGCTTGCGCTCGGCTTGCGCTCGGCTTGCGCTCGGCTTGCGCTCGGCTTGCGCTCGGCTTGCGCTCGGCTTGCGCTCGGCTTGCGCTCGGCTTGCGCTCGGCTTGCGCTCGGCTTGCGCTCGGCTTGCGCTCGGCTTGCGCTCGGCTTGCGCTCGGCTTGCGCTCGGCTTGCGCTCGGCTTGCGCTCGGCTTGCGCTCGGCTTGCGCTCGGCTTGCGCTCGGCTTGCGCTCGGCTTGCGCTCGGCTTGCGCTCGGCTTGCGCTCGGCTTGCGCTCGGCTTGCGCTCGGCTTGCGCTCGGCTTGCGCTCGGCTTGCGCTCGGCTTGCGCTCGGCTTGCGCTCGCCCCCCTTCAGTTCTACCGTAGACGGCCGAATCCTGGCGAGACCGCCCGAGGTGCCCAAATATAGCAAAGCCCATATAAGGCTCGTTCAAGGTCCGCGCCAACCGAGGCCACGCTTAACGCAAACCCAAACAAACAAAAAATGCGAGGCTACAAATAGCCTCGCGACAGTGACCTTATACTTACTCCACTATCTAAATAACATACACGGTACTGGGAACATATTGCCGTATAATGTAATAATCATACGGCCTTATTACACATTTAAAGCCTTCTTACACGGGACACTTCTGTGGCTCGCGACTGGTACTTTCAATGTACATACTCAGTTAGCAAAGGCAGGAAATATATCCAGGTCTAACCCTGAAACAAAGTAAAAAATAAAGGTCGAGGCCACAGTGACAGTGCACCAGGGCTGGAAGGGATCCGTCCGGCCGAACACCTACAGGGAGCGGTGGTAACGTGTGCGTGAATTAACGCCAGCGCCAAGTCAGCCACGTGGCGACATCGCGAAACGAATGTGACGTCACGAATGTATAGACGCCATTGCCAAAGACGCCACGTGCGATTGTGAATTGAACATTTTTAGTAGTTTTTCCAAGTTTTTCATTCAATTGAAATTACACTTCATTACGACATGAATAAGGAATCAGGTAAGACAAATACTTAATACTTTTGCATCAACAGAATTATAGAAATGATATTTTTTATATATACCAGCGCCAAGCGAGTGACGCCGCGGCCAATCAGCGTCGACAACATATGTCCCGGTGACGCTGATTGGCCGTGGCGTTGGTTCGTCTCCGATCGTGCGTCTCACGCACACACTACCACCGCTCCCTGTAGGTGTTTCAAATTGAGATCAGCCGGACTGAGCCCGCCAAGCCTTCTTTCAGCCGGCAAGGGTGTCAAACAGTGACGTCACACTCGTTTCGCGTTGTCGCCACGTGGCTGACTTGGCGCTGGCGTCAATTCACGCACACATTACCACCGCTCCCTGTAGGTGTGTTCCGCCGGCCGGATCCCTTCCAGCCCTGCAGTGCACAAAACATACTGCCCCCATCTCTGCAAAGTAGTGCAAAAAAGCAGTTCCGTGAAGTGAGGGAAAAATGGGGGGTGAATGGAGTGTAAAAAAGTACAAAATGAGCAGAGGTAGCGTTGGTTGAAGATTGATAAAAGAGGATCGGCAATGTGTGAATGCGTGTTAAAGGCGGGTTCCAATTTGTTACCATTCTCGCTCTGTTACTGTGACCTATGGTAACAAATGTAGACAATGTCGAACGATTCCGAGACATTCATCAGAACTAAGTAACGAGTCACAGTATGCAGTTACCATGATCAGTTAGTTAGGTAACAGGTCGCGGTAACAGAGCGAGGTGCGGTAACAAATGTGGACCCGGCTTTAACCCTTCGTTGACACACCTCCTTTTTCGATCAACTTTGGCATACCTGGCTGGCTCCCACACAGAGCAATTTTTGAACGACTGCCACTCTTATCTGAAGAATCCAATTATTGTGAAAAAAATCATGGGTCAATTTCAAGGCCTCTAGAATGTATTCCAATAGTTTTTTTATTGAAATTTTATCACAGTTTTTGTAAAAAAAAAAATTCTAGATTACCACATGTCGAGAAAAAACGAAAAAAATCTTTGAAAAATTGTCACATTTACGAATTTCAATATTAGAATCTAAATATCCACAGAGTTGTTGTTCGGATATAATATTTCGAGAGAAAATATAGTTTGTAAGTAAAGGCCTTTGGAAAAAAACTATTTATTTTGCATATAGAAAGTACAGAGCGTCAAAATCAGCTTATGGGTGGCTCACACCCAGAGTGGCAACGAAGTCCCCTGTTACCCGAGTCTCGTGTAACAGCTCCAGAGTAACTGATATTTATGAATTTATGGGGAACAACTATTGATAATATTGTTTTGCAGAATTTTTTTTTTATGTTGATCTTTCGTATTATTTATTAATTATTGTGGAATATTGTTAACCTCTTCGACGATTTTAACTGCTGGCGTGTTGTATAGCACCTGTCACAGTCATTTGATTGCAAAAAAAATAAAAATTTCTTAACGTTAGATAGTTTACACTGGGATTGGACCTAATTTAAAGAAAGAACTGAAAAATTGAAAATTGTACAGTGTTTGAAAGAAAAAGCAACTTCTTTCCTTAGATAGGTAAATTTATTTTATATCAATGAAAAAAGTAAAATAAAAATTTTAGGTCTGCCGATTATGCGAGTTCAATCTAGTACACGCGAAATTCGATCAAAACTCAAATTCAATGAAATTTAAAATTCAATTCCATGGAGCTCAAAAGGATTATTCGTTTCGAAGAGGCAATTATTTTGATAAGTAAAAATGTTTCCTTTACCATCATATAATAATATACTAAATATTTTATTAATTATACTTTACGATTAATGAGGTCTTCGATGGGACCAATCACAAAGTAAAATAGTAATCGCGTTAAACCATTCATTCCGGTTTCCAAATTCCAGTTTCTGTTGCCTTCATTCCAATTTCAACGTTCAATTGAAAAATACATGCTTCTTCTGGATGAAAGTTTCTTTTCCAATAACCATCCTGGGTCATCAAAGCCCAGCGTGACGCAGCACGTGCAACACAAGAGGGAAAAGCGGTCCTTCGATCCGAGGTATGAGCCCGAACACTTTTAAACAAAAGGGTGAATGTTAAAATGGGACAGATTGTGTTTGCAGGCTACACACGCAGCTCCAATATTTGCAACTCTTATATCGCAGTCGCTTCAGCGTTTCACGAACGAGTTCACAACAATACAGGATGCGCGAATTTGTCGAGATACCGAGCGCGCGCGTAGACCCACGCAAACAGGGTGACGCGATCAGTAAATAAGTGGCGCAGTGAAACCGATTGACAATTTCGCGGAGTATTTTCGTTGATCGAATCTGCAAAGTTGCTTCTGGTGAAAAGTTGCTTTCGCGTAAGCAGCTTAAATCTCCATCCGCCGCTATCGCGCGCTCAATTCTGTTACATATATTTGTTTACCGTATTTTCATGTATTCCCGGCACACGTCCCTTCCGTATTTTAATATCGACGATTCTGAAATCCTTTAGCCTTCGAACACGTCAGCCACTGCAACGATCGTATTCGAATCGCTGCCTCCAATAAAAGTTAAATATGGCTGTCGAGTGCAAATGTTTCGACGTGTCTATTGTCTTCCTCACGCGTTGTTGCTTTCTACGAGAGAACGACGAGAAGGAACATTTTTTATTTAATTGCTCGGAAGTTTTATCAAAATTTCATCGTAAGAAATTTCAAATTAAAAAAATAATACATACTTGTTCTAAAAAAATATCTAAATAACTAAAAATATAATTTTCTTCGTACATCAGAAAGAATTTTAAATTCATTCAGTTGACCAACTGAAGAGATAAAATCACTTAAATACATCAGTTGCCAAATATATATATATATTAGACAATATTAATTTATAATCCGAATTCGTCAATTATTCCTCAGAATTTTTGCCCAGCTTTAGTTTATACGTGGAAACTCATTAAATCTACATCCAAAAAGTAAACTCAAACAGAAAGCACTTATCTAACCGAAACCTCTACAGAAAAATGTCCAGCATTCAAGTCCGCACCTCGTTCAATAGACTTTCCTCGAACGTTCTTAATTATTTGGCAGGAAAAACGCAGTGAAGGGTCGTTAAGCGCCATACCGTGGACACGATCCTCGAGCAACCGACCAAAAATGTGGTCCAATCGAGGTTAGACGCCGTGATGAGGAAAGAGAAGAAAAAAGTACCAGCAAAGGGTCGAAAGAAGGGCGGGGAACGCGTAGGGCGCGCGATTTCAGCTTATTGGGGATGATTAAATACCACGATAACTCATGCCACGGGGTGATATTTTAAGGCTGCTGCTTTTTTCGAGAAAAACTGGCCGGAAAGAGAAAGCTGACCTATTCGTAAGATTCGCAGAAACGCCATGGAGATGGTTATTCGTCGACAAATAAAAACACAATTTTCCAAAAGTAATCTACAAAATTTATTTTACAATAACAGTCGCGAAGCACGAAAATAAGTGTTTAATTGCGGAGGATCAGATTTTAGAAGAGTTCTGATTATGCATGTATTTACAAAATGGGTGTAAAAAAATGAGAACCTTAGTAAAGATGCAAAAATCGATTTTTATATTATTTAGAAACAAAAGAAAATCGCCATGGTTTTTTTAGAAGAAATCAGATTGAACCAAAAAATTATGGTTCGTATCGAATGTCCACTGGAAAATCGGAATAAGTCCTCGTTATTCTCTAACTCGACTTCACTATTTACGTAGTGACTTAATTGATTTATCAACTGAAAGTTTTGCCAATAAATAGGTTTTTGAATTACGTAACTCATTTTCAGGGAAAGTTGGACTTACACCGATTGGCTTCTGAACCCTCCATAATTTGTTTTAAAAATTCAGCAAACTTTCGTTGTTTAACAAGTCAAATTTGTATTTCAATGAATTTTTACAACTTACCCTAGTAGCATTTTTGGTTGGCCAACAGTAGCCAACAGTTGGGAATTAGTTGGGATATAGTTAGTGTTGGTTCGGGTGGAACGAAATATCGGGGCAAAATATTTTTTTATTATTCATGACTTCTAACAGTGGGCAAAAGTTTCCTTTTATAATGTTATTTAAGCTGTGAAAGTTTGATCTTGATCAACAAACTTTTTGAGGTGCCGCAAGCCATTCAAAAGTCACAATCAGTGATCAAGATCAAACTTTCACAGCTCAAATAACATTATAAAAGGCAACTTTTGCCCACTGTTAGAAGTCATGAATAATAAAAAAATATTTTGCCCATATATTTCGTTCCACCCTAGACTGTTGGTGCCTACAAATTCCCAACACAGGGCCTACGGCAAAGAAGTTACGATGGTTTGCCAACGAATATTCAATGTTGGGCCTACAATTACTATAGTTGGTTAATTAACAAAAAATTTACAACGATGATTAAATGTCGTCTTACAAACGTCAGAAAATTTGCTAGATCCAAAAACCTGTTATTATATTCAAAGTTGTGATTTTTCTTTTCTTATTTATAAATACGTAATGAGCACGTCTGTCTTAAGACAAATGTGAAATTTTAAGGAATGAGGCTAAAGGTCGAATGATGATATTTTATAGAATATGTCGCGTCACTGCGCAGTTTTCATAAACAATTAATACTAGTTATGTAACTAGAAATTACAAGTGTTTACAAGTTTGGGTTCGATTCTCCTCACCGCGAAGTTTTTTCTTCCTAAACCAGACCTGAAGGAGACGTCTTTACGACGTCTTTTGAAGTTCTTTAAGACGCCTTCTGGACGTCTTTAAGACGCCTTTTGGAAAGAAGCCTTCAGTTTGGGCACATGGAAAGAACGCTTCAGTTGGGCCTTCATGTTAAGTGACGTTGGGCCTGCGTTGGTTACAATCGTTGGCCCCTTTAAAAATAGCGCGACACCTGAACAGTTGGCCAACGGATAACACGTCATTGGCCCAACAAACTCCCAACAAATTAATGCTACTAGGGTAAATAACTAATATTCTACAGTCGGGAATATTTTTTAATGACCTCAAACAAACTGTCTATCTAATTCGAGCAAATTCGTGTGCACCACAAAAGTGTACCTAACAACTTCTAGGCCTGCAGTTAGTATTAATTCGTTCAACAACTTGAACAACAATTTTCTTCAAAGAAACTAAGCATCCTGATTACAGAAAACACTTACCCCTCTAATCCTTCCACATAACTCAAACATCAAAATATTCCGCTTTCCCAAACCGTTTCACTGTTTCCACCCGCAGCCCGGGTCCTTAAAAACGCACATCGTTTAAAGATTCATGGATCTGCTGTGAAAAGTCGCGGCGCAGCACCCTCCGCGTAAATCCTATCGCGTGTCCTTGACAGACACCAAGATTGCCAGAGTAGATAAGTTGCGAGGAACCAAAGGAATTTAAGATGGCAGAAAGAAGGGGGATGGATGAGACTGGGAAGGGAGGAAGCAAAGGCCCTTACTTCGCAAACTAAATCTCCGAGGAGTTCAAAACACCGAAGCTATTCCACGCACGTATCATCGCTCCCACCTGCAGTCCCCTCCGACCTTCTTTCGACCGTGTTCGCCCCCTATCTCTCAACCCCTTCGAAGGAGCAGCCAAAAGGGATGGGGCGCTTCTTCCCTGGTCCTCGCATATTTTCATCTTTTTCACTCCGCCGCTATCTTCCCCAGTGTTCCTTGACGCGCTATCGCGTCTCAGACATGAAAATGGCCGGTCGGTGCAGCCCGAAGCTGTTCGAGGCTTTCTAAAAAATGCACGGCCCCCACCCGCCTGTGTACGTGCACACGGACTTACGTTCCCGCCCCCTCTCGGGGGAAAGTATTTCAGACCTTGAAAACGCATCAGACTCGGCCGTTGAAGCTACGTGGGCAAGGTTCGGCGAATCGATAGCCGCGTGCATAATGCCCGGACTATGCTGCCGGTGTTGTTGCACGTGCTCGTGAGCGATGGAAATTTCTTTATAGGAAAGATACCTCCGGCTCGAACGGGGGATTTGGGGGCGTAGGTCGGGGGCAAGGTTTCGGTAGCGGTTTCCTTTGGATTCCTGGGGAAATGAAATTATATTGAGTATATTGCGATTCCATACTCGCTGTTTGCCTGGGATCTTCTTCTTTCTAGGGACTTCAATATGCATAGTCGTGGTTTGACATGTTCTTTGGGAATGCAAAGCAACCTTTGATTACGTGGACGGTATGATGAAATTAAATGGGACCCTTTCTACTATTTAGTTCCAAATGTTTTAAATTTGGAAATGCGCGTGTCTTCGAATGGTGTGAGGTGGAGTACAATAGATTGTATTTCACAGATTCAGTATAGTGCCTATACGAGCTATAGTGACTTAGGTGTCAAGTCACTCAGCGGGGTCTTACCCGACACCCTGCTGGATACTGGCCGCTAAACGTGCCCCTCTACTACCTCTTTCAGGGCTGTATTTAGAGAAGATCAGGACAAAACCGGGGCCATAAGTCCCTAAGACCAGGACAAAACCGGGGTCCTAAGGCCCTAAGACCAGGACAAAACCGGGGCCCTAAGGCCCTAAGACCAGGACAAAACCGGGGCCCTAAGGCCCTAAGACCAGGACAAAACCGGGGCCCTAAGGCCCTAAGACCAGGAGAAAACCGGGGCCCTAAGACCCTAAGACCAGGACAAAACCGGGGCCCTAAGGCCCTAAGACCAGGACAAAACTGGGGCCCTAAGGCCCTAAGACCGGGACAAAACCGGGACCCTAAGGCCCTAAGACCAGGACAAAACCGGGGCCCTAAGGCCCTAAGGCCCCTTTTAGCCAGTACCCAGCAGGGTGTCGGGTAAGACCCCGCTGAGTGACTTCACACCTAAGTAAAATACACACTGTAGCTCGTATAGGCACTATACCTAACAAGGGAAGATCCCGAACCCGAAATTCAACAAAATCTGAAACTTTGTGAATATGTAGGGGATTTCCTCCTGATTATAATTTTTGTTTGCTGCACAAATTCACTCTAAGGGGGTGAAATGAACCCCTGAAAATTCGGCTATTTTCCGATTTTATTTTTTACCTCGCAATCTGTAAGAGATAGAAAAAAAATTTCAAGACAAAAGTTACATCTTTTATTTGGATCTATTGTCTGGTAAAAAATTATTTTACAGTTCACGCGTTATAACAGGTTAGTGATCAGGCAAGTGATTAGGCATCTAGGAATCAATTTTTTAAACATAGAAGATTCATATTTTACACAGAATAGCTGAGACAAAATTATTGCATTTATTTTCTTGCACCTATGAGCACAACTCTCACTAGCAATATAAATATATATACAATTAATTTCCCATTAAAATTTGGATTCGGTTAACAATAGTATAAGAATATCACTTCTTGTACATGAGTAGCAATGATAGCTAAATTAAGCGAGGCACCTATCCTATTTGTTAATTATTTATTCTAGAAAATAATCGAGGTATATGATCCTCGCTCATTAAAGCATCAATACTGCAATTGAAAATACCAGTTTCTGTGAAAAACAGGATTAATTAAAATGTCGCGATGGCCACGTCAAACGAAATTAGCTTCTCCATACACAGAGCTCGGTAGCCAGTTCTTCGTCAGTTTGGAAATTTGCCGGTCAGAGGATCCTCGAAGTATTTTAAACCTTCCTCGTGGAAACTTCTACGAAGCAATATTTTCATAGTTCTTACTTACGGATTAATCCAGGGGGAAAGTTGGCGAAACGAGACCGCAAAAGTGCCAGCTACAACCCAAATGGCGGTTGAAAAAATTTCTAGCTGTTCCACTAATTGGCCGATCCAGTAAATCTTCGGCAAATCTTGAAATTTCAGAGCAAGTGCCGCGAACAGTCTTTCTTAGCGGCAGAGCAGAAGAAAAGGGGGATGGAAAGAAGTTTAAGGCGAGTTCGTGGGAAAGTTGAGAGCGGAAGTTGGATGACCACGGCTCGCTTGTAAGGGCGAACGAAGTCGAGCAAAAATTAGTGTCGCGTAATTAACTCTGAAGAATAAATTCGCATTAAAGCGGCGGCTAGGGACCCAATGAGGAGAACGAACACCAGAACGAAGCAAAAATCGCGGTCGTAAAGAAAAAAAAAATTAACCGATTTAAACGTCCCGTCGAGTAACGAATGAACATTCAGGCGCACTCGTTCCTTTTAGAAGAATAAGAAGAAATGCCTGTTCGACTACTCCTATTGGCCTTCGTTTTTCTGTCCTTCTTTCCTGAAGCTGGGCATTTGTATCGTTGGTAAGTCTGTGTTGTAAACACCAGTAGCACGTAGTCATAGAGTGCTGAGGTTTCAGTGACTAGGCGTGAGTCGTTTATTTATTAAAAAGACTAGCCTTTTTATGGAATTTTTACCTCAATTAGACTGAGGAATCGTAGCCCTTCTGTAATACGGCTAGAGATCTTCAGCCTTAATGTAGTGGAAGCATTGGACAACACAAAGTATTAAAGTATTATACGTTATATATTAATATATTAAAAGTATTATATCTTATATATTAATATATTAAAAGTATTATATAGTATATATTAATACATTAATATATAATGTATATTAGGGTGGCTCTTATTTACTCTTGGTGAAATTTTTTATCAAGATTTTCGTCGCGGCACCCTCCAGAATAATTCCAAATAATAAAAAAAAATCTGTGTAAAGTTTAAGTTTAAATAATTATTTAACAGCTCACAAAGTCGATTTTGTATAATATCCTCCAAGGTATTGATTACATAAAAAAATATATCAAACAAAAATTGTAGATCCAGATAAGGAGCATCTTTTATGTCATATTACTTTTTCTCGTGCGACCGACGGTTTTCGAAAAAAGTCTGAAAAACTAAAAAAAAAAAAAACAATTTTTTTATCAAATTTTGAAAGTTTAAATGGTTTATGAAGGCGAAAAAGAATTGTAATTTTTATTTTCGAGGACTATTTTTTTAACATTTAATGGGGGCATATACCGAGATATGCCAAAAAGATAAAAAAAAATCATATTTTCAGAGTTTGATATATCACGAATGTTTCCTAAAAATCAGGGACCAAAATTCGCAAAAATATCGAAGATATAGACAAATAAAAATTACAATTTTTATTTCGCCCTCATAAATAAAAAGTGTTCGAGAAGGATTTAAACTTTCGAAATTTGAAAAATAAAATTGTTTTCCTTTTTTAGTTTATCGGACTTTTTTCGAACACCGTCGGTCGCACGAGAAAAAGTAATACAACATAAAAGGTGCTCCTTCTCTCGATCTACAACTTTTGTTTGACATATTTTTTTATATAATCAATAACTTGGAGGATATTATATAAAATCGACTTTGTGAGCTGTTAAATAATTATTTAAATGTTCAAGGGCCCAGGGGCACCTTTTCCCATTATCCGATCGGGCTCAAACTTTACACAGATTTTTTTGTATTATTTGGAACTATTCTGCGGGGTGCCGCGTAGAAAATTCAAAAGTCGAAAACAAGAGCCACCCTAATATAAAATTTAAAAGTAGCGTTTTCTCGACAAAAGGGCTATGCTTTTTACAAACAAGTCGACTTTACAATTGCCCTACGACGAGCACATAACAGCATTATAAATGATAGATTTAAACTACTGCGACAGATACGCGTGCAGATGTATGACGCGGACGGTATCGTTCCTCAGGCATGATTGCCTAGCCCCAGGAATACAGAAAACGAATGAAAATCGCGTTCACCGTCTCAACGCCTTCTTTGATGATGTATGCGAATATTGCGAGCGCTTCTGCAATACTACTCATTACTTAAGACTCTCTGTCAAGGAGGGCAGCTTACGAAGTCTGGAACAAGAAACACTGTACGCGTAAATACGTTTCGCTGCTGTGCCTCCAGATTTCCTTGTTCGTCATTGGTTCACAGATGCATATTGTATCGTCGCCTCGTAATTGTATCTGGCGAGAGACTCCTAACGAGCACACCAACACACACGAACGGCTGCACAATAATGAAATTAATGCTTGGGTGGCCCGAATCCCTCTAATGTCGTTTCGAAGAACCGCGATATTACCTCAGATTTTAACGACAATCGAATGATGAATATATTCTAATAACTACGATATTGAAAATTTGGTGGGAAATAGTATTTGGGGGGGATTCTTCTAAACTGTAGAAGAAATTTAAAATTAAAGGAAGTTCGATGATTCAAATAATAAAATAGTTTAATAGAGTGACCATTGTTTTGTTTTTACAAGGGCATGTGTTGTGCGGTGTTATTTAATTCCTTTTTTAACATTGCCTCAGACTCGGTTAATGAAATAATAAAATTCTGGGTACAGCAAAGTACGTGCGTCGATAATTTTGGATCAGACCACAGATTTGGTGCGTCCTATTATAGACATTATTCTTAAAAACATGTAGAAACACATATTTCACAAGTCCTACTTAGCTCTCCAAAAAATCTCTCAATCCATTAGCAAATTATCTTAAGTTAGTAATTTAGTAATTCATTAAAGTGGAAAGTGGAAAGCAGTAACCACTCGTTTTTCGAAGACTTCCAAGAAATATAATGTTTAAATTGGAATAAATTAAATGCATAAAAGAATCTTATTAACTTGATATGTAGGGGAGACCGGGTATGGTTGTCACACGGGTAGGCTGTCACAAGCGCTATAACAAAGAAACTATAAACAATAGGAATGTACTAATAATCCATGTCGATGGGTAAACATATCGTCGCCTACTCCCCCATCACACAAGTCCTTGTGGAGTCGCATGGAGACACGATGTATCATTCTTTCTTTTCGTGCGCTCGAAGTAAATTATGCCGTATTTTCTATCAAGTAAGTATAGGTTGTTCCTTAGTATTGACTATAACATTGTTGCATTATTGTCGTAGTTTAGAGTTTTTTCTAACTTATTGTAATGATTTTTTTTTTGCATTTTGTACACTTTTTAATACATGAATAGAGAGGTGAAATTGTTTAACGGTTTGGGGCAAGTTGTCACAGTACCTTTGAGGTTAGGTATTTGCCGCATGTGACAGCTAATCCCGCTGTAACTTGCTGTACCTATCATGTGATATTATTTTCTTGTTTGTTTGGCAACAGTTCTCAATAATATTGCCGCAAACTTATAAGAAGAAGACGTGCAGAGGTGAAGTGCCCCGGAAATTGATATTAGTTTCTTCATTGAATCGACTTTTTATTCATAAACTTAGCTATCCAAATGCGTGACAATCAACCCCAGATACTGTGACAACTAACCCGGCCTCGGGGTATGTTGTCACAAAATAGTTCCTGCAAATAATGTGAATTATCTCCTAATCTGGTTGACAAAATCCACAGGACTAATTTTTTTTATATAGTCGTCCGTACGTAGTTTATATTAATCTAAGTTTGAATGAACTTCCCTGCAGCTATGACCCGCAAAAAAATCGAAATAAGAAAATGAGACAACCACACCCTGTCTCCCCTACTCGTTACGTTGGTGAAAATATTCAACTTGGAAGTACATTGATACTATAACACGGGGTTACTAATTACAAGAAGTGTTTGTCCTTCAAAGCAGAATTAGTTTAATAATGACAGGTAATAACTGGCGAGAACTGCTGGCGTAATGCATCTCAAAACGGACTGACACTTTTCAATGATTCTCCTGGGTTTCGTTTTCTTGAAAATTACTGAGTGGAGGGTGGCCTATTTGCGCCCTCTGTGACCAGTCCCTGTGAGCTTTGGCCCATTTACCGGCTAATTAGTTAAATGGTGTTATCAAACAGTGTAATATTGCAAGAGTCGTAATGTAAAATTAGCAGAAAATTTAAAAAAAAAAAACCCCGCTTAATGTATACACTGTCTCCTAATTTGCAAGTCACGGTTAATATAGGTCGTCAAAGGCGTGTATCTCGTGAAAGTACAGTTTTGTGCGACATACTAAACATCATTGGTGGCGACTACACTCAGGGATGCCAGGGACGATAAAAAATGTTTTGTTTATAATTTTTAGGTTGAATGGTAATGATTGGATAAACAAACTGTAAATAGAAAAAAGGTGTGTCGTGAGGAGCTTTATAGCACTATATTTTTTAAAATACAGTTTAAGAACATTTAATTTTCCCATCTTTTGTAGTGTTTGGACAATAACTTTTCCCATTTCGAGCGCTTGTCCCCTTATTCCATCCGACCAGGGTTGCCAGGGATTCTTTGTGGTCCAACACCTACAGGAGGGGTGGTAATGTGTGCGTGAACTGACGCTAGCGCCAAGGCACCCAAGTGGCGCCAACGCGAAGCCACCGCGTTGTCGACACTGGTTGGCCGTGGTTAGCTTCGCGTTGGGACCACTTGGCGCTAGCGTCAGTTCACGCACACATTACCAACCACTCCTGTAGGTGTTGGGCCACAAAGAATCCCTGACATCCCTGACTAAACTCCTCCGTCGCAGCTTTTAGGTATAGTACCCGCAAAGATATAGGGAGGTCGTAAATTAAACACTCGAACAGCGGCGGTCTTTGAGGCCCCGGCACCCAGGGCCGTGCGCGGTATACTTTTGTAGGAACATCAGTAGGAATTGCGTCTCGGGCTACATGCCCCGAACCCTGAGGCCGGCCCTGAGTGAGCCCCGAGCCCCTTATCTGTCCGTAGATCTGTAAATTCGCTCGTTCCGACTCTCGAAACGTGTAAACAGACACGCGCTACCACTTTTACGACCTCCCTATATCCTTTGCGGGCACTATATATAAGGGGGTTATTTCCCGAAAGTGAGTTCCATGTCGTGACTATCTGCCTGAGGCCCTAAGGGGCCGTCCTTAACTTACGTAAAGGTAATTTTGGCGATTTCTTACACCCTCCCTCCTCGAGTATAAGAATTCGTGAGATTTTATATTCCAACCCTCTCCCCCCTCCCTCCTTACGTAATATTTTTTATTGCATTTTTTCAGTTATTAAAATTCTTTTAAACGTTCATATAATTCATTTAACTCGGTTTCGCGTGCCTATGCAATAAAACATCGTTTCTTAGGCTACTCGTACTGAAAATTAGGTTAAAAAAATATTACGTAAGACCATACCTGACTTCCTCCCCCGGCGTAAGAGACTCGTGACAACCTGCTGCCCTAAAAAAGCCTTATGTAATTTAATTACGACCCCTAATCTAGTTGTTAGCGAGCCAGGGTTTACTGCCTATTCATGAATTCGAGGCATTTGACTTCCTACGCTGTATAGAGCAATTTAGAAATATCTGGCGAATAACTTGCAGGAAAGAGTTTACTTAATCCTTAATCGCTGCAAGCTAAATAATTTCTGCACGTTCGGCGGGCAATAAACCGTGCTCCGCTACAATCCAAACTTACTCCAATTATAACAAGATTTAGAACAAATACAAATTAAATACTTTTTATTTATCTATCCTGTATTATTAATACTACAATAAGTTTCATAAAATCTTCCTCGACCCACTTTAAGCGGTATTAAAATTCGTTTTTATAAAAAAGTCGATAGAAATTGAAATTACTCTTGACAAGGGTAAAACAATCCTGGCGCAAGGAACTGCAGAAGCTGAAATCCTACTCCACTCAACTCATACAAATCGAGTATTCGTACGCGGGAATAAAAGATTTTACGACACGCAGACTGGCTTTCCTCGTTTCTCGCGCGTCACGTTTACCCGCCACTGAAGCCCTGGCGGTGTCGCAAACGTAAATACATAGCCTGCGCGACACCAACGAGAAAATGAATTCCAGGGACGAAGGTAGCAGCCGTGATAATGGCATTACGTGCACAATCAACGGGACCGACCTGCAAATTGTGTAACGCCGCAGTGTCGACTGATATGTCTGTATATACCTTGTACCTTGTCTCGGGCCAAATCCGAACGTCTTTGCCTGTACACGCTTCCTGCGCCTCCGTGCCTGGCGTCCTCCTTCGATTTCTACGTCGGCTCGCACTGTCCTTCTTCAGCTGGCCTAGCATTTTCGTCTCGCTTTCTTTACACGAGGGTCATTGTGAAGAATGGTCACGTAATACAGAAACTAATTCACGACCATTTCCAGTGTAATGCAATCCCGTTCACTAAAACCAATTTCTTTTCGTGTGGTGGAGTAGTACGAGATAAATGTTTGACAAAAGGCTTTGACAGATCGGAGAATAGAGTTATATTTACGATTTTTTTTATATAAAAAACGTTATTTTTAAAAATCAAGACATATACCCCTTTGTGTACAAATTAAGCGGTGTTCTGTTCAAAAAGAAATTTGATATCTTAAGAAATTATTGGCCTCTTTATAGTTCATACTTCGATCACGTCATCTGGCAATGCCCAGAGCAGTGTTTCTCAACCTTTTTCGAGCCTTTATTAAAATTATCCCCCTCCCCATATGAGGTAAGGGAAATTTAATAAGATAAAGAAAACACGTTCAAAATGGGTATTTCAGAATATAATTCTAAATTAATAATATTACAAAAAATAACCAAAGACCGTGGCGACCTCCCAGAAAACACTTTGCAGCCCACTTGGGGGTTGCGACGAACAGGTTGGGAATCAGTGGCCCAGAATATGAAGACGCAAATATTATCTACCGCTTTATATTTGTTCCTTTCTATATGATCCTGATACCAAAGGTCAGGGGCGGATTTGGAGATTTAGCGCCCCTAGGCTAACAAGCGTTTGCCGCCCCTTTCATCAAATATTTTAATTTAAAAGAGATGCGACAATTATAGAATTAATTCTACATGAACACTCACATATGAGTGATTGCTATATAATTTGCTACATGAAAAAAGTGAATTGTTTTTAAATTTGTCTCAAGCCTCTGGGTGTGTTTAAACACCACCCTTCACTTTCGTTGTTAGGGAAAATAGACATTTCATTTTAGAACGGAAATCTGTGCTATTATTGTCGATGAAAAAATAAAAAGTTGCAGGCGAAAACACTATATTAGGGAGGGATTTCGTAATTTGTAAATTGTATGATATATGCATATTAACTACACTGACCTCCCTATATAAAATGTCCTATCTAGCACTTCGAAACATCCGAGAAAACTGAAGTTTTACCATTTTCTTTGTTCCGTCATTGTAAAAAAAATAAATAAACAGAGTTTTTCTAGATCTCTACGAAGCACTTAGGGTTTTATAACTGTACTTACAAGGTAAAAGACGTGTGGAACTTCAAATATTTCAACGTCTCTTGAAAAATTGGAAAATGCTAGAGGGGACATTTTAATTAAGGAGGGCAGTACATGTCCTTACATATTATACTGTATTTGCTATATAAGTCACACCTGATTTAGAGAAATAAATAAATAAACAAATAAAAATTGCCATTGCAGATAATTTACAAAGACTATCTCGTTGACGGATGTTAGGTAGAAGGGATGGACAGAATTTCGATGTGGTACACCATTTTCGACTTGGGACTAGAGCTGGGCTGATAATGTATTGGTGTTTGAAGGATTTTTGGAATAAGAGAGGCGGTGGGAGATGGGGTAGGGTTTGGAAACTTTAACTCATGAACACGAGGGAGGATTGGAAAAGTGCAGGACTACGATAATGTTGTTTCTGAAGTAATAGGGGCGGGGTTGCGTCTTGAAAACTCTGATTTTCATGAAACTTTATGGGAATGTAAAGCATGATGAAGTATGCGAGAAACAATTTTTTACGCAGAGAATCCACTCTGCCCGGGGTAAAATCAGCCCTTAAAGTTGTCATCATGTTTCCTCGTTTTCTGAATGTAAAACTTCAAATTCGAAAATTGTTCTGCTTAATATAGTCTGCTAAATTGCTGCTGGAAACTTTCGTTTCGGCGCATAAATTTTACGCAAACGTATACATTATTGACTGCGAGGGGTAGCAGCTACCATTTTGTACAAAAATGCGCTAAATAGTAAAAAGTAAATTTGTTTCTTATTTAATCTACGACTCGATTTTTTATGCCGGCGCCTCATCATTTGAACTCTGCAAATCTGGCGACGACTTAAAAAAATTGAGAGTCGTAGATTGAATAAGAAAGAAAATTATTTATTACTTTTTATCGCATTTTTATCTTTTTCTTGAAGTCGGTGTTAATCCTTTTTATTACTTTTTTATTTTTTACTTTTTAGTTATTTAAGTTATATAACTACATTTATTTATTTCAGTTACATCACCACCTCAAAAAATCGTCTTAAATCTCGAGATTTTGCGGTTTTAACTGAAAGAACTCGTTAGTAAAGTCTCGCAAATTAAGGTACGAAATGTGCCACACGAGCGTCATTTCAAGAGTCATTCGTCAATTTTCTAAAATTATGTAAAGTTTGTTCAATATGGCTCTAAGGTGCACAACAAAATTAGGGAATAAAGTTTGCACGCCAAGACCCGTCTCTATGGCCGGTATTCATAGTCGCTACTTATTCTTAAGCAAATGCTTAAGCATGCGGCATCCTCTACTAACCTAGTAGCTAGTAAAGGATGCCGAATGCTTAAGCATTTGCCTAAGAATAAGTAGCGACTATGAATACCGGCCTATATTTTCACTGAGTAGAGACAAATATCGAACAGCTGAAATTATCCGTCTATTGGCAAAGGAAACTACCACCGCGGGAATGGTGGCGCTAGTGTGCCGTAACAAATATGGGCGACGCAGGTATTGGGAGACCTAGAATTTCGATGCGCCATCTAGTGACAGAAAATTGAACTACTGAGAGTAGGTCGAAATCCGTCGAAGTCCATATGATTATCAGTGTTTATATAGACATGTTGTGAAAAACGAGTGTTTTTAAATTTTTTTGAACACTAAATTTTTACTTATTCGATTAATAAATACTTATTCGGAATGTTTGGTGTGATCCGGACCTACTTTCAATAGTTTGCCAACTTACCACCGCAGCGCTGAAATCTAAGCCACGCCTCCACTAAGTTTCCCAATACATTTTACTATATGCTTATATGGCACCAGTTTTGGAAAAGAAAATGTATCAACGATAGTAATAATGGGATCTGATTTTGCGCCCACACGGTGGGCGCGTTGAATCCGCCCGGGTTTCTGCACGGAAGAGAGCGCAAAGCATCCATACACCCACCCGATTGTACGGGGCGCACAAACACGCAGCGAATTTACACTTAGTTTAACAATAAATTCCGCGCGGCGGGCAGAGATCAACTCGAATCACGCGCCTTTCATTGCACGGTGGCAGAAGTCGCGGCGAGTAAATTTTAACAGAAGGCACGCGCATAAAATTACTCCGTGTGACCAACACCTTCTCTATCTTCGTCTCTTTCCGCCCTTTGTCCCCCCGTGCATCACTTTTCCTCGGTCCCCTTTTCTCCCGGGCGGCAGTGTGTAAGCGGCACCCGCGAGAATAATGAGAGAAACCCACGACCAGACGGCTTCTCATTAAAGACGGCACATTCAGGTGTCAAGTTTGAAATTTTAATTAGTAAAAAACCAATCCAATTCCGCGTCGCGTCTAGTTCGCCGCCCCCTCGTCCCGCCGCCCTCTCGTTCCTCAGCTTTTTCTCTCGCTCGCAGCCGAGGAACGA
The DNA here is from genome assembly GCA_946251845.1 of Andrena fulva. Taxonomy (NCBI): domain Eukaryota; kingdom Metazoa; phylum Arthropoda; class Insecta; order Hymenoptera; family Andrenidae; genus Andrena; species Andrena fulva. The sequence continues at coordinate 47,686,447 of OX276329.1, read as the reverse complement.
CGAATGCACCCCCCGACCACCCCACCGTCGAAAGCCTCGAACCTTTCAATTACCGAGGGATCTGATCGGTTTTTCCTTCGAAGTTATAACTTCGTGCCTTTTTGGACCCATGTGTTCGAGATCTGGCTCGTCTTCGAATGATTTTCAGCGGCCCCTCTGCTAAGTCAACTCGTAAGCAATATCGCTGGTGGAGATAATTTTTCGCGTGAGAAATATACAGCTTCGGGGAAATATTTATACAGGCTGTCACTGAGCTGGTGGATAATATAGGAAACATATTTTTATTTGAATCGTTTCGTTTTCGAGAGAAATAGCTTTGAATATTCCTCGGGTGGCCGGGCAAACAAGTATAAGTCAGAGTTGTTACTTTTGAAGGAAGACACTTGGAATATTTCAAGTGCTTTGTAGGAACAGGTGTTGAATTTTGGTTGAAAGTTGGTAACATATATGTTGAAAGAAACGTTTATTTTTAAATTTGATTTTTAGAAAATAAGGTAAAAGAAACTGTTTAAGCTCGAGGTCAAATTTTACTTATACTACAGAGCTTTATTAAGTACAGATACACCTGACTACTTCAGAATTCACAGAAGGCAATAATAAATATAGCACAACTTCGAATAACACGAACCAGTGTGGGAAAATAAGTCAAAGTTGTGAGAGCTTTTTTATTTTTTTATTTCTTTTTTTCAGTGGTTAAAATGCATAAAACCAATGAATACAGGGTTCAGGTAGGTCCAGCTTTCTTCAGTGAATAAAACTACTTTAACTATTGCAAACAGCGAATTGCAAATGCAATAGGCAAAACAACAAAAAAAAAGAATGTATCATATATGATACGTTTGGCGCTAACGGATTAACAAAAATAATTTGGGTAAATTTCTTACGTGATAAGACATTAAAATTGTTTGATGTACAGAATATTGTGATCATCTTTGAAAGTGTGAAATTTGTCATAAAATATGATTTTGACGAAAATGGCCACGTGTCAATGTAAATAAGTGTTTCGCCAAAATACAAGAACCCGCACAGAAATTACATATTGAATTTACATATTGTTAAAGTGATCGTTTAAATAGTAGTGTATCCTATTCCGTGAAATATTATTTAAAAGAATTAACCATGAATAAGCAAACTACCCCTGAAGTACGTATTTGATTTCTATTTAAATGATTTTTTATTTTATTTTGTACTGTTGTAAATATCGCGGGAGGTAATTTTACAAATAATTTCATATATTTCTACTCCACTAGCATTAGAAAAATACACAGATTTCTTAAGGATCAATATGCAAATAAACATAAACATTCACACAAGCTTTTGGCCTGACATCCATGTAGGGTGCTTTGCAATTACCACGTGTAAATACTGATTTAACACAAAAATTGATACAATCGATGAAAGGCCAGTGGGGGGAGAGGCAACTTTGCGAAACTGTCAAGTTGACAGGCAACGATTGGTTGCTCGTTTGAACCTATTTTGCAGCTCCAATTTAATTAAAAATTTAAAATTGAAATTTAAAAATATTCACCTTTTTAGTACAAACTTTGTAAAGATTATTTTTTAAAAATAAGTGATTTCTCTTAAACCAGGGGTGATCGCGCATCATATTAACATGCACTTCAAAGAACTAACGAAAACTAAAATATCTGGCTTTATGTTTAAATTTTAGAAGCAACAAAATTACTTTTACGATAACAATTAAAAGAAGTGATCTGAACGAATCATTACTTAGAATACCTATTATCTTTTTTCCCCTTCATTTTCTATTTCAAATATTTTTTATTCGTATTTTTGAAATTCGACAATTTAGAAATCTTAGAGCAGTGATGAAGAACTGAATAAAAAACTTCCTTGTATTCTACCGGACACAACTCATTCCGCGGCAAAACGGTTTCATTGTCGAGCCACACAAGTCAGATGTACTTACAATCTGTTACAGAGATCACGCGTGCAACCTACTCATTGTGTACGGTACTTAATGTTTGCGTTACTCGTGCCTGTAGCTAATTATCTGGCCGGCATACGTCATTAAGTCCTCCATCTTATTAGCCCGTGAGTATCGTGTAATGGCTCCCCAACTCTTTACGAGCCCGTAAATTTTACGTCCCAGAATGCGTCATTATCTGATTTCGTGCTATAGATCAAGGGGAGGAAACGCTGCTTCGTTCTAAGGCCCTTTCCACGCGAGACACTTTTGTGGCAAGTGTTTCTGATGCACGCGGTGTCCTAAAATTGAAAATACAGAATAAAAATTTTTGTATGACCTTCCGTTATCAAGAAAAATAACTTCGGAATTTTTCGAGTACGAGTGCAGCCGACTAATTGTAAACTTATTTAAATGCTCATAATGCAATAATAACTTATATCATTGTACTCGGCAGGGTTCATAGAATAATTTGACGGAACCAGCAACCGAGTAACTATTACCGTTTCGACACAAAAGATGTTCAAATTTGAAAATTTGCATTTTTCTTCAAAATCGAATTTCTCAAAAACTGAGAGTGATGGCGACAAACGGTTTGCGGATTCGTTTCCAGCACAAGAAAACCTATAAGAAACGGCTATAAAAAGGCAAATTTTGCCGAACTGTGTAATTGAATCAAACATCAAAGGAATGTAATTTTGACACTAATTTTGAAAAATTAACTTCAAGGCTAATAAACTATTGTAATATTCGCTGAATATCAGAGAAAATGTTGCATTTAAACAGGAATTTGGAATCGCAGTTGATCCAAAAAAAGAAGTGTAAATAATTAATAGCGACCAGACAGCCTTTACACTTTAAAAAGTATTAATCTTTAATATCCTCACGTTTTGTCTTCGGAATTCCCCAGCACGGTTAATTTTACATTTCAAAATTTATCTCGATGAATTCAGAGCACAAATTGCTGTTATTAGTGGTCTCCTACCTCGTGTCTTCACTCCTACGTTCAACTAGCGATAATGTCGAAGTCCCTTGTCCCATTAGTCGTTCAATAAAATTGAAAGGGCGGAGCAACTGGGGGACAACAACAACTCAGTCAGAACGCATATTGTCCTCCATTGTGCACCCCCGTGTCCTTTGGTGGCGCCGCCTCTGCATTGTGAATTGCTTTCATTCCACAAAATGCTGCTGCGCGTGTGGACCCTTATATGGTGCAATCAATTCTTGTTTTATGACACCAACGGCAGTATTATGCTCAAAAATTTGCCTGCATTCGAGCTTTACCTGTCCTTCCTACACATGCAATACTATAATAGGTAATGGGATGACTACAACACGATAGCAGGCTAAATCATGGCGCGATTCTCTTTGCAGATTTTGAATTTCAGGATGTCGATTGTTTATGCTGAGTGCTTCGTAATAGATGATGCAATGGAACAAGAATGATTCCATAAGAGAAACTAACAAGGGGACTTCGATAACCTGTTAATTCTATTTTTTTTAAATTTTGCAGATTTGTAGGAATCCTCAATAGAAGTATTAGACAATTTTCTTTTTCTTTTTCTTAATGTGTGTTTTCCTATTTTCCTGTGTATCTTGAAACTATAGTAGATATAAAATAATTGTTGGAATAAAAGTGTAAGGTTTTTAATCCCTTTTTAATAAAACTAGGCAATCAAATTGTTTAAATTTTTAGGGAGGAACTTTGCTTTGTACTACAAATTTTAAACGATTTGATTGCATAATTGGGATCATAAAAAACCACTTAATTTTTATTCTAATTTCTTTATATCTACTCTAATGGGTGTTTCACCCTCGTGAATCAAGAAGTAGCAGAAAAAAAGTTCCCTTGTAAGTAGAAAATGTACAATTAAATTTTTTCATGGGAGGAACAAATTCCTTTTGAGGAAATTAATTTTAAAAACTTGTCTGTTATACATGCATCTGACTAAGAATTGGCAAAATTGAATTGTGAACTGAATCCTTGTGCCGAACTAAAGCGAAATCATAGAATAGTTTATTTTCGAATGGAATCTTGTTTTGGAGTAAATCGATTTAGGAAATGGCACCGATTCTTAAGTCACGCGCACGCCTGCTCGAAGAATTTTCAAAATCGATTCCATCAAAAACAAAGCCTCGATCGAAATGCAGTTATCATTCAATTCCGACGTATTTCTGCACAAAAATTTTTATTCACGCTTGCAACATATTTTTGATAAATTAATAAATTTGGCCAGGTACGCGTGATTTCAAAATTAATTTTCTTGAAAAAGAAGTCTCCTATGAGCATCTTTTATTCCACATTTCCCGCATACTTTTTTATGTAAAATCACCACCCTTCCCGCTGTACCTCCAATTACGAAACTCCCGGTACATTTATATCCGATCTTTAAATCGGCCGAAGCAGAAATACGCGCGTTACTTCGCGTTCGATACACGGGGAATGCGAAAACTTTCCATGAAACTACCAGTTTCATAAAACTTGGGAAGGCAATAGAATATATTAAGGAAGCTATTTGGATTAGCCCATACCGTTTACGCAGGCCTCGCCGTAATATTGGCCGCTGGAAGTCGAGGGAAATTATTAAAATGGCTCATTCTGCTCGAGTTAATATAAATTCGTGCATAGGCTCGCGGTACTTACGCCACTTGGGCCGGAAGGAATATGCTCGTTACTGCTTCAAACAATATCTGCATAGTTAATGCAATCAATTTTTGAGCGCTGAACGGGCTCGCGACTAATTCCATATTCCGCCAGAGAATTAAAAGGAGGGCGAAGAATAAGGGGAGAAGGGAATTTCACTGCGAACGAAACAACGTCGCGCGGGTCGGTTCGATTTTTATTCCCGTTTTGTGGAATTAAATTTCCTCGCAAACTTACACCCCCCGCAACTGTTGATCACCTGAAAGAATTTCTGTATTGTTTCTCGTAGACGTTGCGAATTCTTGTCAACAGAATCAAAAAATTGTTAGGTGGTCTGGGTCACGAATTTGAGAAAAATTATTTAATATTATTAGTAGTCACGTAGGGTAACTGTACTCGTAGTTGACAGGGTACCAATAGTTGACAGTTTTATTTTCAGTCACGAATAATAAGCTTTCTATTAAAAAAATGTTTTTGACTAATACGCTGTTAGAAAAAGTATTGAATTTGCATAAAATGAAATGGCATTAGGGTAACTGTACTCGTAGTTGACAGGATACCAATAGTTGACACTTTTATTTTCAGTCACGAATAATAAGCGTTCTATTAAAAAAATGTTTTTGACTAATACTTTTTCAAACAGCGTATTTTGCATGAAATGAAATGGGATTAGGGTAACTGTAATCGTAGTTGACAGTGTACCAATAGTTGACACTTTTATTTTCAGTCACGAATAATAAGCTTTCTATTAAAAAAATGTTTTTGACTAATACCTTTTCAAACGGCGTATTAGTAGTCACTTAGGGTAACTGTACTCGTAGTTGACAGTGTACCAATAGTTGACACTTTTATTTTCAGTCACGAATAATAAGCTTTCTATTAAAAAAAATGTTTTTGACTAATACCTTTTCAAACAGCGTATTAATAGTCACTTCGGGTAACTGTACTCGTAGTTGACAGTGTACCAATAGTTGACACTTTTATTTTCAGTCACGAATAATAAGCATTCTATTAAAAAAATGTTTTTGACTAATACTTTTTCAAACAGCGTATTTTGCATGAAATGAAATGGCATTAGGGTAACTGTACTCGTAGTTGACAGTGTACCAATAGTTGACACTTTTATTTTCAGTCACGAATAATAAGCTTTCTATTAAAAAAAATGTTTTTGACTAATACTTTTTCAAACAGTGTATTAGTCAAAAACACTTTTTTAATAGAAAGCTTATTATTCGTGGCTGGAAATAAAACTGTCAACCATTGGTACCCTGTCAACTACGAGTACAGTTACTCTAAGTGACTACTAATACGCTGTTTGAAAAAGTATTAGTCAAAAACATTTTTTTAATAGAGAGCTTATTATTCGTGACTGAAAATAAAAGTGTCAACTATTGGTACACTGTCAACTACGAGTACAGTTACCATATGTGCTCGTTTATATAAATGCCAAAGAATAATTGTGGACCTTGCAGCAAGAGGGGTGCGGTTCCATTTTTTAATTAGAGATTGAGAAACAGTTTATAAAATGATTGCTTCGACTTAACATTAAAAAGAGCACACTAATGGAAAAATATATATTTCCACACAATAAGTAGTAGTTATTGAATTTTCATTTCCATTTTTGCGAATTTTTCAAATCTAGAGCATTCGTATTGCACAAAACATTAATGGCAGTAGGTTCAGAAATTGAAATAAATTACTCATTTGTTATTGGATTTCCATCAAACGCGCACCAAACGATGCAGAATTTTATTTACCTACATTACACGTCATAACTCAAAAACTGTCAGAAATGGAGCTGCAACCCTTTTGCTGCAAGGTCCTGAATTAATTGTGAAAACTGCTGCGTTATTTCTTAGTATTAGCTTAGGTTTCTATCTTCATTCGTTGTCTAGACATTTCAAATCAGTTCCAGAGAATGAAACTATTGACATAATCTTCATACGTAAGTGCAATAAGTAGTGTTTTGTAAATTTTGTGTCACTGTACTGATACATTACTTCTCATAACTCTAATTTTATACTCCGTGTATTTGATTGCTTTAGAAACACGATCTAGCTTTCAACGAGTATATTCAGTTTATTGTTTGCTTTTCATTTTCCATGTTTCCGTTCGCGGCCTCGATATTTATGTTATAAAATGGCAGTGAGTGATAAAATTAGACAACGTCCGTGAGAAATGAATATAATACAAAGTGCATGAAGCTATACTATTGATTTTTGCAATTGTACGATTCTTGCGAACAATTTGCTTAAACTAAGTGCTTTTAAGAAAATGAATAACTTATAATCAAATGCGAAGTCCTGGATTGACAGTTCTGTGAAAATTATTTCAGTTTTGAATAAGAAACAGAAATCTATCATTAGATCATATATTATAACTGATATAATATGTTGGTAACAATATCATCTGATATGAAACATAGGCAATTTTACTAATAATACTATGAGTCAATTTATTTATTTTTACATCATTACGTGAAAAGATAAAAAATTAACTATCACATGAGTAATGATTACTCATTAATTCTCAAAGTTTCTGTCAATCACTGGAACTTTCATTCACCATTATTTTCAATATATTATGCGCTGTATTGAATACAAAATAACAATAAAATACCGACGATTTTTCGACAAAAAACTGTCTTCCTCCAATATTTTCCGCAACTTGTAACTGTTGAATCGAGGCTAATGTTAACACTTAAGCGAATCATTCTTGAAATTACTTTCTATGTATAAAAGATTTTAAGCATTTAACCAAGAATTCGGAAAGTAGTTCTTCGACTAATAAAATAATCTGTTAGCTGATATATTTTTCAAAGACAAAGACAAAATTTTAAACAGTAATTATTCACAGTCAAAAACACTTAAAATTGACATGTCATTTTTTAGGATTGTAAATTTATTCGCGAAAAATTGGTGTGGTGGCAAGAGTGTTTTCTGAGACTAAACTGCAGCTACACTGCTTCCAAATGAGCATTTGGAAAATTAGTAGGTACGTTATAAGCTACTAAATGTCGGCTGCGAGTATCTATGTACGCGTATGAGGGCGAGGGTCTTTAAGTTCCGTTAGTGTGTCGTGAAATACATTATCTAAAATCTGGAGAAACTCTCAATGAGATTAAAGCAAGGACTACTACTGCATTCACACTTATAATAATTCAGATAGAAACACCTACTACGTAATAGGGTTCAATTTTAATTAATTACATTTTTAACAACTCCAAAATACTTTGGAAGTATTCGTGTCTTTTATAAATTTCTTATTAATTGTATTTTCAAAAAGGAAGAATTTATTTAAAACAATTATAGTAGGTACTCGTAAGATCATGGATAGTTTATTAGTACTAACAATACCAAATACTGCAGTAACTTTTTATTTTTATGTTTTACGATTTATGTAGCCCCGGTAGTTGTAACGATTTTATTTTTATAGTTCATTTTACTTAAAAATTCTACCGCTTAGCAACATTATCAAGATAGAAAGAAATCTTCCTCATTGAAGTTCACGTGGAGTTTTACAACAAAAGCACGAAACGTTTTCATCAAGCTAGCAGACATCAACGGGGTAGCCGGGCTATCAAAAAGTCTCCAAATTTTTGTCCATCTTGGCCTCAGTCCTTCCACTTTGAAAGATTAAAAAGCTTCTTTCTTCGAGAGCTCCGGAGACTCCGCGTTGCCTTGATCAGACCTAAGCCACCGAAATGCACGAAAAAAGGTGGCCGAGCACGTTGGGGGCAGGGGGGTGGCAACAAAGGAAAACGCCAATGCCAGAAATTTGACGATCTCCTGGGCGTGCACCACTTTTATTAGGTTGATGCACATCTAGCTTTACCCTTTTTCAATCGAACGTTAGTGATTGACGTGCTTTTCATCGGAGTTAAGTTACGTAAAAAGTTTGACATCATTTCTAATTCTAACAACCAATTCACATCACTTTTTCACTTTTACAAAAGCCAAAATTGTTGACATATAAAAAAAAATTCACGTAAAAGCATTTGAAACTCAAATCTTGCGATTTCTTCATTTTCGAATATATAACTTATTTCCTAAAATATGATGCAGGCATTTAAGGCAACGAAAACCTGTTAGTGATAAATTTAGAAATACGACACAACCTGATTTTATATTTTAATTTGACAGTAGTCTTGTCAAATTCCATTTGCCCCATTTCTATTTCTAAACTTATTCCGCTATTTCAACTTATCCAGATGAATGTGACTATTTTTAAAAAAAAAAAAAATTTTATAAAATCAGAATTTAAATTTCGGGCGAAGCCGAGTAGTAAAGCTAGTATTCGATACAGGTACAGGTTTTATGGTAAAGAATCATCTTCTTCTCGCAGTTCCATCGCCAGTAACGGACCACCCCGTACGCATATTGTCAAAGTACAATCAGTCTACAACGTTTCTCGCCCGGTGGTTCCAGCATTACAATCGGCCAAAGGTGCGGACCAGCCGTATGAAACTATCGTGTCGCGACAGGATACTCCCTCGCGTGGAATTCACAATGCCGGAAATCTCGCGCGCCAAACCGGAAGGGGAGAGGATGGCGTAGAAGCTGGTGAAAAAGACAACAGACGAAATGGGAGGCAGGTTGGACGAAGCTATTAGGCAAAGAGGGGAAAAAGAAGGAATTTTTCCGGCTGTGCGAAGACTTTAAGCCCGGTTAGAATAGGGGAACGAGCGCTAAACTGACAATAGCACTTTTTTTTTAACGCTGCGCTGCTACACTTAACAATGCTACAATCCATTCCTGCATACACTGTTCCTCTGTCCTCCTCCGCACTTTCCATCTTCTTCGCCGTCTTTCTCCTTCCTTAACCATTCGTCCCGGCCGTATGTACACACTCAAACGCTCGTCCGAACCATCTTTTCGCGCCCCCGTCCTCTCTCTCTGTGCGTGCACACCCACACCCCCGCAGCTTCATTTTTCACCCGCAGCGCATCCATCCACCAGCGAGAGAAACCCTCTGACAGCTTCTCAGTCTCTCAGGTCCAGTGTATCCGCGAACCGACTGTCGGGACAATGAGCAATACATTTTTGCGATTAAAATTTATTTTCCCAGTCGCTGTGTTCTCAGACGTGTCTTGCGCGTTCTGTTATACAGGGTGTCTCCTAACACGTGGGACCCACTTCAGCGGTGGATGGGAGGTACAAAAACAATGAAAAAAGTTCGTACAAACTTGTGCCCTATTTGACCTTGTTCCCGAGTTATAGCTATTGTAAGATGTCAAAAAGTATTAAATTTTGAATTTTACTTTTTTTTATACCTTTTACGGTTTCGCATATATTCGCGATAATATTGTGGTATATTAAGGGGTTACGCTCACAATCAGTCAGGAGGCCAAAAAGGTGTGATTTTTGGAAATCGACCACAATCGAAAATCAACATTTTACGTTTGAATATTTGCCATTTTGTCATAAATTCATATTTCGAAAAACCCTTCGTCCAAGGACTAGATAATTTAATATATTATCTAAGTTTTTTTGAATTTTCGATTTTAGATAATCCACTTCCGAGTAATCGTGGTCACCGCAAACCCCTCTTCCAAACAGGACATCTAGGAGATTGTAAATAACTTTGTTATTAATAAACATAGCTAAATGTGTGACCTTTCAAACGAAAAAAAGTTTCTTGAATAAAGTTGTTGAGGTTAGATATATATTTGAGAAAAGGTACTTATACAGTTAATAGTATTAAACAAGAAGGAATCACGCACGTTACTCTTGTCGTGTCATGGACTATACTACTCCTTTCATAGAGTACGGTCGCTCCATAGCTCAAACCATGAACCACACGCATTCACCCAGTTCGATGGCAGTGCCACTAGATGGCAGTGCCACTGGATGGCTGTGCCACTAGATGGCAGTGCCACTGGATGGCTGTGTCACTAGATGGCAGTGCCACTGGATGGCTGTGCCACTAGATGGCAGTGCGCGCTACTGTGTCTTTCTTTCTCTAACAAAAGTTTATCGGATAAAGTTTACCGAAAGTTTCTGAGAAAAAAATTCCCAAAAATCACACTTTTTTCGGCCGCCTGACTGAGCCTGATTAAGACCTCTTAATGAATATACATACTGTTGTATGTGGATAGATTGTCGCGCGTGAGTGGAGAATGCGTGATCGAGATGCAAGTTTGTTGAATAATTCGATTTCAGGATGAATGCGTGCGTATTTCTTGATCGGGCCCGAGGTGACGCCGCGCGGTGACCGGGTGGGGAGGCTGACCTCTACACCTGCAGTCCCAAACGGCACGCGTCGAGACGGCCGCCGCCGCATGGTAACCGCGAACTCCTCCAGAAGGAGGAGGGTCACCCGGGCAACCGGTAAACGGTAAATGAGTGGGCATGATATATGTATAGTATGGAGCGAGAGTTTCTCGCGCGATAGCATTCATGGGAGCCAGTAGATTTAGAGAAAGAGGCTGACAAGGGACATTACCCAACTGTTACACGCCTATTTTGACGAGGTTTACGTAGATTATAGTTTCCGACAAAATATTTGACATGTATTTATTTTATCGGCAATCGTCCAGATCTAGGGTGTGAAATCAGCCCTCAAGGTTGGGGTGGAAAATCACATTTGCCCAAATATCTCGGACACTATGCACTATACAGAAAAATCTTTTAAACAAAAAGGATGTATATTTTTATGACAAGTTCAGCCACGTAATCAGATTCGGTTAAAATGAATACTTTTTAGTATATTGTTTAAACAAATTGACGTTTTAATTGCCTCATGTAGAAGTTTCCTTGAACCTAGATTTTCTTTCAATATTGTTTCGTAAGATGTCACCAATAACCACCATTCGTTTCCAAAGTTGTTAATAACTGTCAACCCTTTCTTTATATCATTATTATTTTGACAGCTCACGAATATCACTGTCTCTTATAATTCCGAACTCTTCGTATCTATCAAACAATTCTTTTAACAATTGTGCAGCACTTAAATTGAAGAAGTTTAAATATACTTTGATCACCAACCGTCGTCGATACACTCTTTTCCTCCTTTTTTACTCATAATTGCGTTGGTATCAGTTTAACCGTGTCACAGCTCCTTTTCTGAGGCACCACTTTTTTATTAGCAGTGTTTAATATACATGAAAATTTTCTCTTATGCAAAGGGAATATCCAGTATGAAACAATTTTATCTAATACACTCTAATTGTATTTCCATGCAAGTCCACTATCTTTATTATTGGACAATCTGCTACAAAAGCCTCTGCATACATAGTATACGATCCAATAGATAAGATATCTGTCTAGGGAGCACAATGTGCACTTCGACGAACAAAGCAGCATAATTCAAAGTAAAGACTAGCTCTATCACTATACAGTTACCCCATTATCAACCTGGGTAGTGGTTTATCTAACACTGCCAATTAATCCTGCAAATTGCACGGATATCCCCAAGAACTTGCTGTGATAGCTTTTCTTATAAGATCGTACTGGTTCTGACACGAGACGGATAGAACGGAATGAAACAGTACTGTGAAGAGGAAAGAAAAGTCCGCGAGAGCCACAAATTATTCGCGTCTCGACAGGATCCTCAGGCCATAAAGCATAAGTAAAGTAAGACCATCGTTGGACATTCTGCCAGATCCTAACATCAAAGAATGTGCATTCTGGTCAAAGAGTACGCGTCCGTCTCCACAGTCTCTCGTCCATAATGAAGCTTTATCACTCGGTGACATCAGGGGAGCCTCCTTCTTTCCTTCTTCTTCCGCGATCTTCCCCCTTGGACGTCCTTAACTGCCAGGCTTCCGTAAACATCCCGCGATTCTACGGGCAGGAAACTTGAAATAAAAAAGAAGAGAAGCCTCGTGGCATCGCGAGGCCTCGAACTACCGAATAAGTGTCTCAGATAAGGTGGACAGAAGACGCGAGGATAGGAGATCAAAGACCCGGGAGGGAGAAGGGAGGGACAGATGGCGGAGAATGGAGGATTCGTTTGGCAAGTAGAGATTAAGCCTGACGCCAAAATCTTGACGGGGAGACTTTCGCCAAGCAAAAAAGGAATTAGATATCTACCGCCTTCCACTTGTCACGCTGCGCCCCTCTCTGAACAGTCTGCTGCGCATCACTCGTCAGCTACTACCATATCGTACCTTCACTTTCCGTTATGCCTTCTTCCTGCAAAAATTATATTCACGAAACCCGAAATTGTGCTACTATAATGTGTGTTAATTATAAAACTGATTACAGAATTACAGCCTCACTCTAGAATTTTTTTAATTTCTTTGTTCTCACCACTTAGAACGGTGCCATTTGATAAAAAAATAGTCCTTGAAAATGTTTATTGCAATCGGACAACAGGAAAGGGTGCCGACCAGGCCTTAAAGTATAGAATTCATCGATAGGTTGTATTTGAAGAATTTCTCCAAAATGGTAAGTCGTATCGAAATTTTGTTCAAATAACACTAAAAGAGCATTCAATTTTCTACAATTATTGTATATACATTTTTTTGTGATTTCAACCATTTTTTAGACAATAGCGTTTGAATATATACACAAAGGTCCGCACTACGCGCGTATAGACAATGCGTCACGCTATATTCAAACGCTATGGTCTAAAAAATGGTTGGAAGCACGAAAAAATTATATATACAATAATTGTAGAGAATTGAATGCTCTTTCATTGTTATTTGAACAAAATTTCGATAGGGCTTACCATTTTTGAGAAATTCTTCAAATTCGAAACATTGATGAATTCTAAACTTCCGATTGCAATAATCTTTCTCATAGACTATTTTTTTATGAAATGGACCCATATTAGGGGGTGATAGCAAAGGAAATCGCAGGTTGAAAATAAGGGCCACCCTAGCCTCACACTGATCGTGAGTAATTAGTATGAGAGAACTAGCAGGAAGCCAGTCCCGATTTTTAAAAAAGAACGAATGTATGCTTAACGATTCATAAAAAGGGAATAATTCGTACGAAATTACGGAACGAGTGTCTGAAGTATTGATAATCCCTGGCTCGATTTCCTGCCCGCCACGATTCATTAGAACACTTTCCACCCCTGTACTGCTGGGCAGAATTGGCGAGGAAAATAATAAATGCACGGTCCGGCGGAATTCGTTGTTTACTCTCTGGCCTGGCACTCGATTAACGATGAATTTGAATGACGTCTGGCGGCAGAAGATCCCGATTTTCGGCTCACCTCACTTTTCGCGAATTACATTTCGTAATCGACGAGAGAGGGAAGCAGAGGCGAGCAAATGAAGTATATGTAAATAATGAGGGTGGGAATGAATACGTTGGGGGCTGTGGCTGCACTAATGGCGGGTGCAACGGCCGTTGAAGGGCTATCCGAAAATAATTCCGTCCTCTATCCCGCCGAGAGAATCCCCCTCAGGCCACTCAATTATCGTGAAACGCCTGCCTACTACTTCGCGCTATGGGCTTAAGCAAATGAAAAGCGACGCTTGTTCATGGACAATGTGACTAGCAATAAATCTTAGCAGGTGTGAAAAATCGAGGTTTCGATTGCTAGATTACAACCCAACGATTCTTACTCCATAAGCATAAATTCTGTCCGCTGGAGCACGTCTGCAGTCGATTTACCTGCGCAGTCACTGGCCAGATACGAATCACAATTTCCGCGTCTTGTTTCGCGTAGGTACTGTTAAATTTCTACGCTCCGCGCAATTTCTTACCGATGCCGAACTTGTACCGGATCGTCGGAAGACGGCCGGGGAAACCTCGGGGATTCAATCGGCAGAAGTTTATCGGGAACACCATTCCGCGGCGCTGCGTTTGCAATCATGGCGGCGTATATAAATGCCGCGGAACTTTTTGAAACGACTCGCGGCGAGGAGAATGCGCGCGTGACGATCAAGCAGGGCTGCGAAGCGGAGATATAAAGATAGGAGAGCTGGGGAGCAAGGAAGAAGGGCGAGACGATGAAAGAGAAGGTGGGCAAAGTCGGTCTCGCAGTATGCGGTTAAACTCCGCCAGCGAGGGAACGGCGGCTGGAGAGGGACAGCTTCTTGACTTTTCAATTTCCTTCCTATCTTCTATGTTCTACTGGTCGGTTCTCCGCCTTCTTAGCAGACAGCCTGTCCAAACGATTGCGGCGAGTTAACAGGGATTGTTTTCAGCTCCGGTTAAATCACTTTTCGGAGGATTATATGCCAGCTGATGAGATTAACACTCTGATCTTGATACAGTCGATTAGGTCTGTTGACTGCTGTCACTTCCTTTCAAACCTGTATTGGTCGTGTGTGGTAGTGGGCAGGGTGTCTAGAGCCCACGAAAGATGGTGGCATGGTGTCTAGAGCCCACGAAAGATGGTGGCATGGTGTCTAGATCCCACGAAAGATGCTGGCATGGTGTCTAGAGCCTACGAAAGATGGTGGCATGGTGTCTAGAGCCCACGAAAGATAGTGGCGTGGTGTCTAGAGCCCACGAAAGATGGTGGCATGGTGTCTAGAGCCCACGAAAGATGCTGGCATGGTGTCTAGAGCCCACGAAAGATGGTGGCATGGTGTCTAGAGCCCACGAAAGATGCTGGCATGGTGTCTAGAGCCCACGAAAGATGGTGGCATGGTGTCTAGAGCCCACGAAAGATGCTGGCATGGTGTCTAGAGCCCACGGAAGATGATGGCATGGTGTCTAGAGCCCACGAAAGATGGTGGCATGGTGTCTAGAGCCCACGAAAGATTTCAAATGATGATTTTTATGTGTTCCTTCATTCACAAAGACTTGAGTCCAATTATAGTTTAATTGCTGCTAGGTAGTGCACCTTATTTACCTATAACAACGAGTTAAATGGAACGCATTACTCATCATTTTTTAAGTAAATCGGTTCCAAAGTTTGGCTTTTTCCAGGTACTTGGTACCTACATACCTACACGGATGTATTATATTGTAAAAACGAAACCATAACTAAATTACTCATCTCATGAAATGCGTATAGTAGTCCTAAGTAGGCATATATTATATTTAGCTTTAATTTTCAAATTATTCCTACAATTAGTTACATATATCGGTTTCGTTCTTGGATATGGATCCATATAGGGTAAAGTAACCGAATATGCCACCTCTCCTAAAATGACCCAGCTTATCTCCGCTACAGAACCCTTGAATGTCATAGCCATGCTATTTCTTTACTAACTAACCGTGTTTACTTAAAACGTGTATCGAATTTTAATAAAAGAATTGTTGTTAAAAATGATTTAATTTTTAAGAAATGGGTCTCATATTCGGCTACTTTGCCCTGCAGAGTTTGGGCATAAAATTCGTTGCATAATATGCCTACTTGGAATATAGTTAAAACACATGGCTTGCGATGGACATCCCAAGGGATGTCTCAACAACGTCAGCTTAGCCAGCTGCTATGCCGCACTTGTAATTCCTTAAAACGACATAGTTCTAGAGAAAGGTAGCACCGCGTAAGATTGACCTTTAGCGTTTACGACTGCTCCACTGTGTAGTTTGCGCAGGAATTTCTCTGGACCTCAGCATGTCAGGGTTCAGAAGAATTAAAATATTTTGTACGATAAATATTGTTAAACCAGAGGCCGCGTATCTTCTGCAGCGCAATACCAGCCGTGTTTCGAGGATGAATGAAATGCGAGAGATTTTCTAGAACAGACAACTCGGTTAGTTGGACCTACAGTAACATATCTCTCTCAGTAACGTTCTCTGAGTGTAGAATATAAAATTGTAATCGAGTGTGAATTTTATTGTTTAAGATAAAAATGAATAATGTAATTTCTAAATTAAGGAGGCCCTCTATTTTAGAACACTAAAAAAGGCATTCCTTTATGAATTTTTTAATAGAATACTATGGGTTATAATTTCTTCAAACCTTGCGTACTTATTTATACACATTTAAGGAATATTTATTTCTTCATAAAGAAATAATAACTCATTAGATATGTGTTGTCAAACTACTTCGGTGAAGAATAACGTGTGGGCATGGTATCCTCGATTTCCTAAATCAGATTAATCTGCCATAAAAAATTGCCAAGTATCAGTGTTAGTTAGTGTTAATTATGTTCAAGAAGAATATCAATTGCACCACGGCGTCCACAGCTAAAAAAGATTCATTCGATTCGAATATATTTAACACAGCCAAGGTTCCATCCATGCAATTATTTCTCATGTAAAGTCCATTAATATCAGCCCTATCGACAAATTTGATATTTCAGAACACACGAAAACGTACACTTTCAGCTACATTTGTCACAGAAATTGTTATAAAATAATGAAACACTTTTCACATCTATCGATTGAATTTTATAAAATTGTTAATTTCTTCCTGCCAAAATGTATTATTCAATGGAGTTTGTTTTTTTCCTTAAAATAAAAGTTTAGCAAGTAAAGATTCTAAAAAATAAATATTTTCTCCTCTTCGCATTCGAATGCAATCTTACAATTTTAACTTTAATTTTAGGTTTCACTTTTACACTGATACCATTATATTCTTTGGAAGTGGTGCCAGCCTCATCAAAAAAATTTTTGCAACAGGGAAGAGTAAATATTTACAGAATTTATTTTGATCAATTGTTAGTAAGTTTTTGAAACAGTACCCTTTGGCCTCGTTACCTATTTAACTCTGTGGTGTACCATTTAAATGTAGAACGAGGAAACAAAGGTAATTAAGAGAAAATTACCAAAATGTGCATTTAAATTATAGAAACAGGGAAATTTGGGTTTCGTTAAATACCAGTTTAATACCAGAAAATAAAACGTATTTTCATTCGATACATACGTATCAATATTTATATACATTTTAGCTACAAAATATATGCACCGTCATGCATATTCAAAAAACATTAATATAAATGTATATCCATAAATGTGCACACAAAATTCCTCGTTCATAAATCTCTGCTATATTATCTAGTCCAAAATTTATGTCGAACGTTAACTGAGCAACTACCCAATCCTAATTAAACAGCGAAACAAATTAATGGAGAATTTTTAAAAAAACCAAAACAAAAATCCTGCTGTAGGAATTTGTAGAAAATCAAGTAGGTACTTTATAAAATATATTTCAATTGTTTTATTTGAAGTATTGCGTCTGAATAAGTATTTGTCTAAAATCAAGAGCAAAGAAAATAAATAGTATAGTAGTTCATAATTATTATTACTGATCATGTATATTTATTACTACTTAGGTTAAATTACCCGGGCTTCACTTATATCTAGAATCTAGAATTCTAAAACATCAGCATTGTGGAAACGTGAGAATCAAACAATAAGATATTGGATTTAATTCGTACTGATATACTATAATTTACTTATACTTATAATAATAATGCACTAATCTTAAATTATCCCAAAATACCCAGGGGATGAAATCAGTGGGAGGGAGTGGCGTATCAGGGTTTCATAATAGCCTACAATTTCCGAATTTTATACATTTTATACAGTACTGGAAATATTTATTGCATCGCTCTAATACGTAGTAACAATTTTCATATCAATAATGCTTAGGTTAGGTTGAAAAACAGTCTCTGACTGGGCTTCGCCTTTGCTTTTGCCTTTGTTTTCTTTCTTTTCTTGCTTATATACTTGTGTTGTGCAATAAAAACACTTAATAATAATTATAATAATTATTCACAAAATGATTCGCATGCAACTTATTTTGGCCAAGATAGTGAGTTACACATTTTTGCAATAAAGAAATTCTGCACTAATATTTTCCTAGCACTAATAATTAATAAGAGAGATATAAAGTGATACCTAACCTATTTATTGGAATGATACAATAAATATTTCCTGTTCTGTATATAGATATATAGAAGATACAAGATAGATAAATTATTCACCAAGATACAGAATACTTTTATTAACGTAACAGTTCCCATTTAACGTCCCATAATCACAACCCTAATCAGCATTCAGTGAAACCGTACAAGTTAAGTGCCTCCATCTCTCACAAAGTACGATCGCTGGTGCTGCCCCCTCGAGGGAAAAAAACACGGACATGCCCCTCCAATGGTTTGCCATCCAAGAAGCATTTCTTTCAGCAAAGGAAAGTATCGACGGTAAACTTGTTAGGGATTATCGAGAGGGCGGGTGGACATGAAACAGAATCGAATCAGTCGTGTCCCGAGGAAATCTGTCGAATTGATAAAACGGGCTTTAATCACTCCTCGATTATCCGTTCATGGATGAAATTTTAATTTCGAGGCAGGAAACTTCCGAAGGGCTACACTGCCGTGGAAAATTCGTCCCCTTTATGTCCTCTCGCCTCGAAACTTTCAGTTTGACCGTTAAGCCATCGAAGGAAAATGATGAGAGCTAAATGAGAGGCAGAGAAAACGGGGGTGGCGAAAGGGGGATGAAGAAGCAGGGCTGCAGGGAAGTGCGAGGCAATGGGGTTCGTCATATCAAACTGGTAGATTGGAATTCTAATTAATACTCGCGGATTATCGATAAAGACGCGCGAAGAGAGAAATGGGGATGGAAGAGAAAGGGAAGATGGCGGAGCTGTCGGGGAACTCGAAACAATTCCGGCATCTCGGATATTCTCCCCTTTTCCTGACAACTCGGACGATCCCGGAAGATGCTGCAACTTCAATTCGTTTTGCTCCATTTGTCTTTCGGCTCTGTCGACGATTTTCATTTTTTTTTTAAATAGTTTACCCAACTTGCCTTATCCTGGAATACTTCTCGTGTTTCTCGAATCAGCTGATGCCTGTACTTTTACACGGGTAGAGGATATAGGAGTCGAAAATAATTTTTACATACGTGAAGTCTGCCTAAAGATGGACCGTTTGGGACAGCAAAGAATTTTATTTCTCATTTGAAGAGTCTTTGTAGAAAACACTGTAAGTGCCAAAAATAAAATTCTATACTACAGTATTAACTTTGGCACGTAGAAGATTTTTCGATAAATATTTGTTTCTTTAATTTTGGCACTTGCAGTGCTTTCTACAAAGACTCTTCATTTATTTTTTTATTTAGTGGCACATGTTTGGTGTCAAATATTGGTGTCAATTGTTGAAGCAAAAAAATAAATTAGACGATCTTTTAAGACATTCACAAGGGAATTCGAAGTTTCTTTTTTACTTTTCTGCTAGAATCCGTTTTACCGCATTTTGGAATTTAAAACGGCCAGTACAAATCATACACTTTTCTTTCCTGATTTTTTCACTGGAATGAAATCGAAAAAATCAAATTAAGTGCCATTAAGAATGCAATTCTTACGCAAATACTCAAGATAGATATTACCATGTAAAGACGGACATACTGACGTGATCCAGTACCACAAAATAAAACTATTTTGGACTCGTCTGTCCATAAAATATTCCGCCATTTGTGAACAGCTAGTCAACGTGCTTTTTGGCAAACTCCATGCGTTTAACTTTATGTTTTTTGGTTAGGAGCGGCTTCTTTCTGAGGCTACGTGCTGCTAAATTTTGCTCTAACAATCTTCTCCGAACGGTCATATCACTTATTTTTAAGTTCAGGGGGCACCCCACCCTGAAGCCACTAAGAAAAAGGGGCAAAGTTAGGAATTTTTTTGTTCGTGTAAAAAAAA